>CM057462.1:48783733-58783733 GCA_030035585.1 Dugong dugon | reverse complement strand
TTTTATATCCCACCTTCGCTAGTAATTTCTCTCTTCTTTGCTTTCTCTGGTTGCTCACTACCTGCTTCTCTTGAAAATGCTATACCTGTCTCAACTGAACCTAGGCAAAGAAAGAAGTGGTCCAAAAGGTGGAGTAATAAAGGACCATCTGGTCTGGGTTGGTGATTGTCTTAGTTATCTAGTACTGCTGTAACAGAAATACCACAAGTGGATGGCTTTAACAAAGAGAAATTTATTCTCTCACAGTCTAGTAGGCTATAAATCCAAATTCAGGGTGCCAGCTCCAGGGGAAGGCTTTCTCTCTGTGTCATCTCTAAGGGAATGTCCTTGTCATTAATCTTCCCCTGGTTTAGGAGCTTCTTAGTGCAGGAACCCCAGGTCCAAAGGACAAGCTCTGCTTCTTGGTGGCATGATGTTCCCCTGTCTCTCTGCTCCCTTCTCTCTTTTATATCTCAAGAGAGATTGACTCAAGATACAACCTAATCTTCTAGATTGAGTCCTGACTCATTAACATAACTGCCTCTAATCCTGTCTCGTTAACATCATACAAGTAGGATTTACAACACATAGGAAAATCACATCAGATGACGAAATGGTGGACAACCACACAATACTGGGAATCATGGCCTAGCCAAATTGATACACATTTTTGGGTGACACAATTCAATCCATAACAGTGATGGAAGCAGCAAGGTGTTCTCTCCAGCATCTGTAGAAATCTGAGGGGCTGGGGTAGTAAGAAGGGAAAGACAGATGGAGTGGGTGTGTGTTCTGGATGCCAGAACCCATCTACTCTGTGTTTTGGTGTCTCCTAGGAGGAGAGAAGGAACCCAGGCAAGGGCCTGAAGCTTCAATGTTTTTTTTTTATTGTTGTAAAAATATTGATAACCCATCATTTGCCAATTCAACCTTTTTCACATGTACAATTCAGTGACACCAATTACAGTAATCATGTTGTGCAAGCACCACCAATATCCATTGCCAAATTTTCCATCACGGGGTTTTGCTCTTGTAGGACGCCAAGGTAATAGGATTGAGATGTGAGGGGACTGTTGTGCCATTATAATAACAATAACAATTTTCACACCTAAAAGTATTTTCCTACACATGTTTATTAATGCCGTGTTGTCTCAGAACTGTGGGACGTGTTGGAGAGCTAAAAAATTTCCTTCCTCCAGGAACCCATGGTGTACTAGGGAGACAATATATCCGCTGCAGACATACTGCTGCTCAGAGTGATCGATGCTATAGTGAGAGTAAGTCCAGGATGCTGAGGGAGCAGAGAGGAAGGGCCTGAGTGGCCATGGAAGACTTCATATTTGAGTTGGATAAGTAGGCGTTTTCCAGCAGGAATAAAGACTTGAGTACACAAAGATGTAGCGCATGAAAAAAGCAAAGAACATTCTAGTCTCCCTGAGTGTAAAATGAACAGGATTCAGTGGGAAGCAGGACAAAGAGAGGCAGGTAGGGGCCAGCCCATGTAGGGACTTATGGGCCAGTTAGAGGAGCCTAGACTTTATCCTGTTGAAAAATGGGGGACCCTTGAAAGCCTTTGACTAGAGTGGGACATTATCAGAGCTGTTTTTGTGAAGAGTTCTCTGGTAGCTGTGTGGGGAATAGTTTATAGAACGGACCAGACAATGTTTTGTTCTGTTATACATAAGGTTGCCATGAGTTGAAGCTGACTCAATGGCAACTAACAACAACAACAGTGAAGGCTAGGGGCAAGTGTCATAGCTAGGAGATACCGCACAAATAATCAGAGATGATAGTGGCAGGCTCAGTGGAGAGAACATTAAGGCAGCATTGTTCAGTGGCCAGGTGCATAAGCTCTGGAGTTAACTGCCAGGGTTCAAAGCTGGCCTGGGTTCCTCACCAGTTGTGTGGCCTTGGGCGAGGTACTTAACAACTCTGCACATGGCTTTATTCATCTGTAAACTAAGGATAATAAAAAGCAACTACCTCGTCCTAGTTGTTCTATGAATTAAATGAGAGGATCGATGTAAAGCACTTAGAACTACTCCTTGTACATTGCAAACACTATAATTACTAATTATTCTCATTTTATCCATTCAACCTGATGATGATTGAATGTGGTCAGTGAGCTAGAGAGTGGGTCTAGACTTGCTTCTATAGAACTGGCTAAGATGATGCCGTTCCCAGAGGTAAGAAATATGAGAACGTGGCAAAAAAAGTTTACTCCCCTCCAGGACAATGGCAGTGGTGCCCAGTGCCCAGAACTAAGCTCTGCTCCTCCCTTCTCTCTGAAAGTCCTGCTATTGTTGTCTTAGTTTCGTGTAAGTAGACTAGATTCCTGCTCTACTAAACAGCACTAATGCACATCTGCTGAGGCTCTGTCACACCCATTTACTCTTTAAATCTCACAATAAGCCTGTAATGTAAGTACAACAGGTGTACTATGACCTCATTTTTAGATGAAGAAACTGAGGCTCAGCCACTGGCCAAAGAGAGATGGATGATAAGAGAAAGAGCCATGACTCTGATACTCAGGTCGTCTGACCCTCAAATCCAGTTCTCTTCCCATGGCTTCAATTTGCTACCATCCTTTGCTACTCTCGTGAGCTTCCCCAACACTATGACAGCACAGAGCTTTGTTGGAGCTCCAAACCCTGATCTTCCTGTCTCCCAGGGGTGGAATGGGGCTCCTGAGTCCCAAAAGAAGAGTGGAGTGGAGGGCTGGCCCCAGATCTGATTGGGAGATTCCTTAGAAAGAATTCAACTCCTTGAAAGCCCTTGCTGCAAGCCCAGAAATCTCTGGCAAAAGTGAGAAGAGGGAGGGAGAGACGCAATTCTCAGCCACCATTTAGAGAGTGACCCAAAGAAGGAGGGGAAGAACCATTACTCTTCTCTTAGCACGATGTTCCAGGTACCAGACAGTCATAATTTCAGTGACCGTCCACACCCACTGTGAGGTCATTGACATCATTTCCATTCTTCATATGAGGAGACTGAGAGCCAGAAGTTACGTACCCCAGTCTATGGGACTCCAAAACGCAAATTCTTAATCACTCTGCTGTGGCAATCCTGCCTTCCAGTGAAGAAATGAGATGAGACACTGTGTTACCCTGTGTGTTTTATTACTCAACCAGGAAGATATTGTTCTACCTTTAATCACTGCTTTTGTGAGGACAACAGGGTGAATTAAGTACTGTTAAAGGGGCTCCATGGAGTAGTAAAAGTGGAGAAAAGGCCTTGTTTTTTCACCAGGCTCAGTGTGTATCTGTCTCTAGCCTGTAATAACAAGAGTAATTAATTAAGAAGGGACATTTAAATTGGAAAACACTAAGTGCCAGGAAATTTGATAAGTACTTTACATACATGATTTCATTTGTTACCAAAAAGAGTCCTCTGAAATAGGTTCTATCATCATTCCATTTTCCAGCTAAGAAATCTGAGGCTCAGAGAGATTGAGTAACTTCTTGCTCTAAGGCCATACAGCCACTAAACAGCAGAGCTAGTCTATGTTCTTAACTGTTATTCTATGCTGCCTTCCCTCGGTGGCACAAATGGTTTACAGCTGACTACTAATCTAAAGGGGCTCTGGTGGCACAGTGGTTAAGTGTTTGGCAGCTAACCAAAAGGTTAGCAGTTCAAATCCACTAGCCGCTCCTTGGAAACCCTATGGGGCAGTTCTACTCTGTGTTATAGGGTTGCTATGAGTTGGAATCAGCTTGACAGGAACAGGTTTGAGGTTTTGTTTTTTTTTTAAACTAACCTAAAAATTGGTGGTTCAAACTCACCCAGCAGCATCGCAGAAGAAAGGCCAGTGATTTGCTTCCATAAATACTGCAGCCAAGAAAACCCTACGAAGCAGTTCCACTCTGAAACACATGGGGCGTCATGAGTTGGAATCAACTGGACAGCAAAAGGTTTTGTTTTTTTCTGAAGGAGAAAAAATTCACCTGCTAGTTACAGGAACGGGTGTGTGTGGTGCATAGACCACCCAGGTCTCATGGATCCAACTCGGAGGCCAGAGAACAGCTCCTGTGATTAAACCACAATGAAAGCTTAGAATAGGAGCTCTCAACCTTGGGTTCCACCCCTTGATGGGAGTCCATGAGCTAAGAACTCTGTATCACCCCCTAACAAGGTTACATAGACCACTGGTTAACAGATGGACAGGGATATCATGCAAGTTAACAGCACAGACCTTGTGGTATGAAAGACCTAAAATGCCTATCTGGCCCCACCGCTTATTAACTCTATGACCTTGGACAAAGGATTTACTTTGTTTGGGTCTCAATTTCCTCATGGATAAAACAGGGTCAATAACAATACCTATTTTTATGGTCACTACTGCTTTGTAACAAATAACCCCAGATCATATTGGCTTAAGACACCACTCATGTCTTTGTGGTCAGGACTTTGGGAATGATTCAGCTTGGGGACTCTCATATGATTGCAGTCAGATGTTATTAGGTGAGGCTGCTGCCATCTGAAGGCTCCACTGAACTGGACATTCAAGATGGTCATTCACATAGCTGGCAGTTAGTGTCAGCTGTGGACCAAGAGTGCAGCTGGGCTGTCCCTTGGAGTACTGACACGTGGCCTCTCCAGCTTGGCAGTCTCAGGGTTGGACTTCTTACATGGCAACTCAGTTCCAAAAGCGAGTATCCGAGCTCACAAAGGGAAGCTGTGTTGCTTTGTATGACCTAACTTCATAAGTCATGCGGAGTCACCTCTGCTGCTCTGTTGATTACAGGCATGTCACAGAGCAACCCAGGTTCAAGGGGAGGAGAATTATGCCCCACTCTTAGTGGAGGAGTGGGAAAGTTCTAGAAGAACAGTATGAAACAGGTGATATTGTTGTGGCCATCTTTGGAAAATGCAGTCCATCACAACTGTATTATGTAGTATTGTACATGGACTAAATAAAACAATTCATGGAAAACCCTTCAGACAATGCTTGTATGTGTATGTGCTTGTAAGTCTTTTGAGATGTGGGCTTCTGTGAAGACATTGTAAGACAGAACATTGCAGGAACAACAAGAGCAGCCTATAAGAAACTGTTCAATAAAGGTTACTACCTGACTGATGCAAACAGCTAACGCACTTGGCTGCTAACTGAAAGGTTGGAGGTTCAAGTCCACCCAGAGAAGTCTGGTGAACTACTTCTGACAAATCAACCACTGAAAACCTTATGGAGCACAGTTCTACTTTGACACACACAGGGTCACCATGAGTCAAAGTCAACTCTGTGAAAACTGGTTTGTTTTTTGTTTATTATAATTACATAGGACATGCTTGAGAGATTTCTTTCAACACATCAGAATGGTGGTAAGGGTTGAAAAGAATAAAAGAAATTTTTGATGGTTAAATATTGGCAGCCAAAGGCTAACAGCAATGGCCAAGACAATTTATCCAAAGAGCAGAATCACTTGACCATTTAGCTAGTAAATGTGTGCGAGGGAGAGAAAATGGGCAGGACCAGAAGCCAGAGACCACTGGGAAAGTAAAGGAGCAGATTATCAGATTTGTACTGGCTGAAGGGCCTGGAGCCTTGGGCAAGGGAGATAAAATTCAGGAGTCAGGCAGGAAGAAGCGAGGTCTAGGGTGGGACTAACCAACGAGGCCAAGATGGCTGGGAGCAGTGCATCCTGGGCTCCCTCATATTATATGAGAAGAAGAAGAGACAAGCCCTAAAAGGGACAAAGAGTTTACCAGTCCTGAAGTGGGATCAAATTCAGTTCAAGGGAGTACAGCTCAGTCCCTGGAGGCTGGATAGAAATCAGCAGCTGGGAGATTCAAGCCTGTGTCTGGGCTGGTCCCCCAAGGACAAGGAAGCTGGCCTGAAAACCTGTGCTTTGGGGAAGGGGGTGCTCTGGAGGTGTTTCCCCTTTAATTTCCTAGAACATTTCCTAAACCAGAGAATCTCAACTGAGAATGAAGATAGCCGTTTCTGAATTTACTGAGAAAGTATGAGAAAACACTTTACTATTTCACTAATGCTCTTATAATAAAATCCATAACATGGCCTACAAGACATTGTATTGTTTGTCTCTGGTAGTTCTGCATTCTCATCTTGAACCGCTCTTTCCTACCCACTTTATTTCAGTTCCAGTGAGCTTCTTTAAGGCCCTTAAACACTAAACTCTTTCTTGTCCCAGAACCTTTGCACATGCTGTGTCCTCTGCTTAGACCTGTCTGTCCCATTTTCCCCACTTTGCATGACCGACTTTTTCATCCTCCAGGTCTCAGTTAAAATATGACCTCTTCAACAAGGGCTTTTCCAATCACACAATCTAGACTAGACTCTTCTTACTCTCTCTTAAGACACCCTGGAATTTTCTTTCACATCATTTATTACAGTTTTTATGTATTTATATATTTGATTATTTACTTATTTATTTTCTCCCTTCCTTACTAGACTCTGAGGTATATGAGGACAGGCACTAAGACTATTATTTTCACTCTATATGCTTAGAACTTAGCCTAGTGCCTGCCACTTAGTAGCTATTAGGTAAATATTAGTTGGATTTGAACAAATACGGCATAAATTAAAAAAGAGGTTGAGAAAGTCCATAACCTCAGCATGGCTAAGGTAAGAGGTATGGACTTTGTCCATTCTGAGGCCACATATCTGGGTTAAGTTAGAATGTGCCAGTATATTGGGAGTGATGGTGGCCATAACACCTCAGGTAAGAGCTGGGATCTGGGACCGAAGCATTTTTACTTCTGAATGTCAAGACCTCTCGAAGGTAGCTGTGTCTGACGCTGACCCATCCCCAAGTGTGTTCTTTTTGAGACGGTTTTCTAGGAAGCAATTTTTATGTGCAGTTGAATTTGGGTGTGTTCTGATGTCAGAAAATGAAAACTCTATCACCCAATGTGCTGTTGCTACCAGGAAACAGAGTCTAATTTATGGTCTGCCGCTTGAGATGGGCTCTGCGGTACCCTCAGGTCAGGTTGCTTTCCTTGGTCCTGAAATGTCCCATCTTACAGTGTGTCCTCACAGAAGCACGTGTCTCCAAAGACTTAGAAGCACACACATTCACACACGTGCACAAAAACCTATACACAATCATAAACTTATCCACACACATCTGATGTGTAGTGCAATGGCAAAACTCATTTAACACATATGCATTAAGCTCTTGCTATATTTACGCCAAGAACTGGAATGGTTTTGTCCCTTTTTGAACACAAAAATCCATTTTACCTCCTGAGGTACGTAGTTTGCAAAAATATCCACAATTATTTGCCTCCCTGTGTCCCTGTCTCTTGCAACATGACTTTGCACCTCCTCCCATCTAGAATGGCATCTATTTTCTAAGCCTTTGAATCTGGGGTGGTCCTTGTGACTTACTTTAACTAACAGAAAATGATGAGCGTGACATTGTGCCAGGTCCAAGCTTAGGCCTCAGGAGATCTTGTACACTCCCATTCTCTGTCTTGGAAACTTGCCATGTGAACAAACCCATGATAACCTGCTAGGAGATGAGAGGTACATGAAGCAAACATGAGCCATCCTAGCTGAGGCCCGTCTAGACCAGTCAGTCTCCAGCTGACTGTACATACATGAATGAGCCTTGCTGTAAGCAGCCTGGCCCAGCCTAGCCCTGAAGAGCTGCCTAGCCAATCAATGGAGTAATAATAAATGGCTGTTGTTCAAAGCCACTAAATTGGGGTTAATTTATTACATTAAAGTAGTAATTTATACACTCTCTTACATCAAGGACTACATCCGAACTTGTCCTGCAAATGATATGTCTTTAAAGTTGGATGTCTGTGTAGGGCCCTGAAGAAATTGCGCTACTGACTACAAGATCCCAGAAGTGATGGAGCTGTAGGAATAGTAGCATGATGTAGTCAAAAGAGTACTGCTTTGGAAGCAAGGAAGCCTCAGTCTTCATCCTGAGTCTGCCACCAACTAACTGCAACCTTGGAAAGTCATTTGACCTCTGTGGGCTTTGATTCCTTTATATATTGAAAGAATGCATTTAGCTAACATGTTAGGCCCTTCAGGCTCTCACATACACTCTTTGGTCCCATGGTTCTCAGTCTCTGCTCTGTTCCTCTGTAAAGCAGTAAAGGATAATCCATGATTCTTCCTGTCTTGCAAGAAAATCCAGAAGGATGGAGTGCTATTTCCTCTGTGGCAACTCTGCCTTCACTGACACTTTTCAGAATTTCAGCGCCTCTGTAGCAGGAACAGACACCCTGAGATGCTGGCTTTGTGATAATTCACTGAGCTTTATCAACATATGTGAACATGCAGATTTTCAGCTTGTCTTAGAAGTTGGGATGGAATAGATGAATGCAGCTCCCAGATATGGTCTCTATCACAACATCTCCTAAAAGGACTCCAAGTAGTCTATTGGAGGGTATAAACTGCTCCTCCTTTTCTTTTCCCTGGGGTTCCCCATGGCAGTTAACAAACTTGATTTATGTGTGGTATTGAGTTTCCCTGGCCCAAAGAGGTCCTGGACCAACACACAAACATATGTGCACATCATGGTTAGAAAATAAGGTCGCTTGGAGCTCTTTGTATAGTGCTGACCGCATACGTATTAGTATAAATGTTGAGAGGGGTATATTTCTTTCTGTGGTCAGTTATGAATGAATATTTCCAATAATTTGACTGAAATTTGTTCCAAAAAGGGAATCCAGGTGATGCAATCTTAGAAACTGAAATGTGGGGTCTGGTCTAAGATACTGCTGGTGACCCAGGAGATAGCATTGTGAGTAGGCTTTTGGATCAAGGTCAGCCATTCTCACGAGAAGACATCAAAACCAAGACCAGCAGAGAGCTATAAATCCAAAGTCCAAGAGAAAATCAGGGTCAAGAGCAATGGGTAGCTGGATTCCAGCACATGAGAGAAGGTAAAGCAAGTAGGGAACCGCTTGCTTGAAGAGTTTAAGGACAATATGAATAGTGTACCATTCATGAATCTTATTATTGAAAATTACAGAAAGCCTGAATCCAAAATAACTTAATTAGAAAGGGAATTTAGTGGATTACAAAACTGAAAATTTTGTGTAGTACTGCTGTCAGTCACGGGGTTGGAACAATGTCACCAGGACCCAGTTTTCTCTGTTTCTTGGTTCATCCCTGCTCTCCTCCACGTGTTGGCTTTGGCACATTCTCCTGTTGTAGACACAAGGAGGCTGCAGCTGAACCAGATCTTTCATCCTCTGCAATCTATGCCCAGCAGAAAGACTATCTCTCTCTCTCTCAATGGGTTACAGCAAGTCCTGACTCTGAGTCTTGTTAGCCAAATTAGGCCACCTGGTTATTCTTGAACCAATTCTGGTCCTAAGGTTATGGCATATATCAGTTAGCCTAGGTTGATTAGGGCTCATCCCAAGAGCCAGACAGAGTCAACTCCACCCAAACTACAGTAACTGAGTGAAAAAGGAGTAACTCCCCTAAGGAAATTAAAGAATTAATCACACATACAGAAGATGAGTTTATGGATGCTGGACAAAAAGCCCACAGGTATGCACTGCAGGCACCCATGGATAGAAATATGGAACCAGAATTCAGCCATTCAGCCTGAAAGTCTAGAATATTCTGAGACCCAAGAGTAAAAGTTGCTGCAAGGAGGCAAGCTTCTAGATGATAAATGTTAGTAAAATAAGACAAATCTTGGCTAGAGATAAATGAAATGGGATACTTAAAGAACTCTTTATGGACATCTTTGGGGTTAGAGAAGTTCAAATTTTCTGGACATGGAATCCAGAAGAGGGATATGCTGTCCCAGATTGGGTACCTTTAGAGAATACACCCGAAACTGTGAAACCAGTCAAATGGAACTGATGTTTCCAGGGACCAAGACTCAAGGTAAGGATAAGCTGTCCTAAAGGAAACAGGGTGAAATTTTTTTAAATGCAGACATATTTGAAGGTATATCTAGCAGAGTTGTCATTCTTTCGTACATTGTTTGTACCCCCAATGCAGCCAGCAGATGCAAAAGAGGTCACGTTTAAAGCTCAAATTACAGTAGTTCCAAGCCCCCACCTGCTGGATTACAACAGTTATAAAGCAGGATCACAGCATTTACTACAGCTCTGTCACACTCTGTCACCTAGGCTCGAAGCACTTCTGCTTGTTCTCCAAGTCCATGATATCTCTCAACAAAACAACTCAATCTGCTGCTGACTTTAGCCCTTTAACCAGTGAGGCTTAAATCTGACATCTGGAACCAGGGAGGAACAGACAACATGGCATCTCCACCTTCAGTTTCTCCCATCTCTATCCCGCAGCCAGACCCCAGTAAAATATCATTCTACTTCCCTAGCTTCTAAATATGTACAAACAAATATAAGTGGGAGATAGTTCATTCATTCAACTAATATTTGTTCAGTACATAATACACTGGGTGCTTGGGTTTACAATTTAATGGAGATAACAGAGAATAAAAATACAAACAAACTTGTGTGTGTATATAGGCATACATACAAATACACACACACACACACACATAATTATATATAATGGTGGCACAAGCTGTTTGCAAACAGCTGCTAATCCAAAGGTTGGAAGTTTGAACCCATCCAGAAGCTCCATGGAAGAAAGTCCTGGTGAACTGCTTCCATAAAGATTAAATGAAAAAAAAAAAAAAAAAAAACCCATTGCCATCAAGTTGATTCCAACTCTTAGCAAACCTATAAGATGGGGTAGAACTGTCCCATAGGGTTTCCAAGGAGCAGCTGGTGGATTTGAACAGCCAACCTTTTTGGTTAGCAGCTGTAGCATGCCACAGCTCTTAACCACTGCACTACCAGGGCACCACATCTACAAAGATCATAGCCAAAAAAACCCTATGGAGCAGTTCTACTGTTAACACATGGGGTCACCATGAATTGGGGTGACTCAATGGCAGTTAACAACAACAACAGTGATAAGTGCTGTAAAAACTACCTGGATAGAGAGATAGAGAATATGTTGGAAGGGATTACTTGAGATGGTTTTAGAAGACGTCTCTCAGGAGATGACATTTAAAATAAGACATGGAAATAACCAGTTTGGTCAAACTAACCCTTGCTCTAAAAACAACTAAAATCTGGATAAAACAGCTTAAAAAGTTATTTCAGGCACTACAGAGCAACAAAAAGGATGCAAAAATGAGAGAAGGATTCTTCCTTGAAAGACAGGAACTGCAACAAGTGATTTGTGAGTTTGTGACTTTTTCTTTGAGGGTATTCCCCAATATGTTCACAGCTTGCAGAATCCAAGAGCTAAAGCCTTACTGATGGAGACATAGCAGCTAGAAGCTGAAAAAACAGAGGGAGAAATTTTAGTTGCTGCCTGCTGAAAAGCAGAAAGAGTTTGGAATTTGGAAACAATCGGTCAACTTACTGTGAGAACCAATATCAACACTCTTCAAAGCACCACAATGGAATTCAAAGACTGTACAACACATTATTTACAACAGTCAGTGTATAATAAAAAATCACTAGTCGTGTGAAGAAACAGAAAAATGTGGACCCATACTGAAGAGAAAGTGTAGTCTATTGCAACTGACCTCAAGATGACTCAGATATCAAAATTAGCAGAGATTTTAAAGCAGCTACTACAAATATGTTCAAGGATTATAAAACATAGACTTTAAAACAAAATCCACCATAAGAGACAAAGAAGGAAACTATACAATGATTAAGGGGACAATCCATTATGAAGACATAACCATAACAAACATCAACACACCCAATGAGAGGGCTCCAAAATACATAAAATAAAATCTAACAACACTGAAAAGAGAAAATGAGAGGTCCACAATAATAGCAGAAGACTTCAACACTATTGTCAGTAAAGGACAGAACAACTAAGAAGAAACTCTGCAAAGATACAGAAGACCTAAAGGGCACAATCAGCCAACTTGACCTCATAGACATATATAGACCACTCCATCCAACCGCTGCAAAGTACACATTCTTTTTCAATCACATGGAACATTCTCCAGAACAGACAACATCTTAGGCCACAGAGCAATCCTCAACAAGACCCAAAACACTGAGATAATTCAATGTATCTTCTCTGACCACAATCCCATCAAGGTAGAAATTAACAACAGAAAGAACAAGGAAAACAAATCAATTACATGGAAACTGAATAATACCCTGCTTACACATCAGTGGGTGATAGAAGAAATCAGAGATGGAATCAGAAAATTCCTAGAATTAAATGAGAATGAAAGCACAACATACCAAAACCTTTGGGACGCAGCAAAGGCAGTCCTCAGAGGACAATTTATAGCCATAGATGCACATATCAAAAAAGAAATAAGGGACAAAATCAAAACATTAGCTACAGAACTCCAACAAATAGAAAGAGAACAGCAAAAAAAGCCCACAGCCACCGGAAGACAGGAAATAGTAAAGATCAGAGGAGAAATAAATGAAATAGAGAACAGAAAAACAATAGAAAGAATCAACAAAACCAAAAGTTGGTTCTTTGAAAGAATCAACAAAATCGACAAACCACTGGCCAGACTGACAAAAGAAAAACAGGAGAGGATGCAAATAACCCAAATAAAAAATGAAAAGAGGGACATTACAACAGACCCAACTGAAATAAAAAGGATTATAATGGAATATTATGAAAAGCTATACTCGAACAAATTTGAAAACCTAGAGGAAATGGATAAATTTCTAGAAAAACACAGCCTACCCAAACTACAACAAAGTGATGTTGAAAATCTGAACAGACCCATAACAACAGAAGAGATTGAAAAGGTAGTAAAAAAAAAACTCCCAACCAAAAAAAGCCTTGGCCCAGATGGCTTCACTGGAGAATTCTACAAAACATTTACAGAAGAGTTTGTACCAATACTACTCAAGCTATTTCAGAGCATAGAAAAAGAAGCAATACTTCCAAATTCATTCTATGAGGCCAGCATAACACTGATACCAAAACCAGGAAAAGATGTCACAAAAAAATAAAACTACAGACCAATATCTTCCATGAATATAGATGCAAAAATTCTGAACAAAATTCTAGCCAATAGAATTCAGCATCATATCAAAAAAATAATACACCATGACCAAGTAGGGTTCATACCAGGTATGCAAGCATGGTTCAACATTACAAAATCAATCAACGTAATCCACCACATAAATAAAAGGAAAGAAAAGAATCACACGATCATCTCCATTGATGCAGAAAAGGCATTTGACAAAGTCCAACACCCATTCCTGATAAAAACTCTCAATAAAATAAGAATAGAAGGGAAATTTCTCAACATAATAAAGGGCATCTATGCAAAACCAATGGCCAACATCATTCTTAATGGAGAGAGGCTGAAAACATTCCCCTTGAGAACAGGAACAAGACAAGGATGCCCTTTATCACCACTCCTATTTAACATTGTGCTGGAAGTTCTAGCTAGAGCAATAAGGCAACGAAAATAAATAAAGGGCATCCAAATTAGTAATGAAGAAGTTAAACTCTCCCTGTCTGAAGATGATATGATACTATACACAGAAAACCCTAAAGACTCCACGAGAAATCTACTGGAACTAATAGAAAGATTCAGCAGAGTAGCAGGATACAAGATAAACATTCAAAAATCAGTTGGATTCCTATACACCAGTAAGGAGAACGATGAAAAGGAAATCAGGAAAACAATACCATTTTCAACTGCCCCTAAAAAGATAAAATACTTAGGAATAAATCTGACCAGGGATGTAAAAGACCTATACAAAGAAAACTACAAAACACTACTGCAAGAAACCCAAAGGGATCTACATAAATGGAAAAACATACCATGCTCATGGATAGGCAGACTCAACGTTGTGAAAATGACAATTCTACCCAAAGCAATTTACAAATACAATGCAATCCCTATCCAAATACCAACAACATTCCTCAAAGAGATGGAAAAACTAATCATTCACTTTATATGGAAAGGGAAGAAGCCCCAAATAAGTAAAGCACTACTGAAGAAGAAGAATAAAGTTGGAGGACTCACACTACCTGACTTCAGAACCTACTATAAAGCTACGGTAGTCAAAACAGCCTGGTAGTGGTACAACGACAGATACATTGACCAATGGAACAGAATTGAGAACCCAGCTGTAAATCCATCCACCTACGGTCACCTGATCTTCGACAAGGGCCCAAAGTCCATCAAATGGGGAAAAGACAGTCTTTTTAACAAATGGTGCTGGCAAAACTGGATATCCATCTGCAAAAATTGAAACAGGACCCATACCTCACGCCGTATACAAACACTACTTCAAAATGGATCAAAGACCTGAATATAAAGCCTAAAACTATAAAGTTCATAGAAGAAAAAATAGGACCAAAAACACTACAGTCCTTAATACACGGCATTAACGGGATACAAAGCATAGCCATCAACACACAAACCCCAAAAGATAAGCTAGATAACTGGGATCTTCTAAAAATCAAACACCTATGCTCTTCAAAAGACTTCACCAAAAGAGTAAAAAGAGAACCTCCAGACTGGGAAAAAGTTTTTGGACACTACAAGTCAGACAAAGGTCTAATCTCCATAATCTACAAGAAAATCCAACTCCTCTACAACAAAAAGACAAATAATCTTATTAAAAAATGGCAAAGGAAATGAACAGACACTTCACCAAAGAAGACATTCAAACGGCCAACAGACACATGAGGAAATGCTCGCGATCACTAGCCATTAGAGAAATGCAAATTAAAACCACAATGAGATATCATCTCACCCCAGCATTTCTGGCACGAATCAAAAACACTGGAAATAACAAATGTTGGAGGGGCTGCAGAGAGATCAGAACTCTTATGCACTGCTGGTGGGAATGCAAAATGATACAACCATTTTGGAAAATGATATGGCGCTTCCTCAGAAAGCTAGAAATAGACATACCATTCGATCCAGCAATCCCTCTCCTAGGAATATATCCTAGAGAAATAAGAGTCATCACTCGAATAGACATGCACACCTATGTTCATGGCAGCATTGTTCACAGTAGCAAAACGATGGAAACAACCTAGATGCCCATCAACAGATGAATGGATAAACAAACTATGGTACATACACACAATGGAGTACTATACAATGAGAAAGAACAATGATGAATCTGTGAAGCATCTCATAACATGAATGAAACTGGAGGACATTATGCTGAGTGAAATAAATCAATCACAAAAGGACAAATATTGTATGAGACCTCTATTGTAAAAACCCATGAAAAAGTTCACACACAAAATGTAACAATCTTTGTTGGTTACCAGGGATGGGAGGGGTGGGGGGGGAAATACTGAATAGTCAATAAATAAGTGATATCTTGGGTGAAGGGTGAGACAGTACCCAATACAGGGGAAACCAGCACAACTTGTACAAGGAAAGGTCATGGAAGCTCCATAGACACATCCAAATTCCCTGAGGGATTGAATTGCTGGGTGGAGGGCTGTGGGGACCATGGTCTCGGGGAACATCTAACTCAATTGGCGTAACACAATTTATAAAGGCAATGTTCTACATTCTACCTTGGTGAGTAGCGTCTGGGGTCTTAAAAGCCTGTGAGCAGCCATCTAAGATACTCCACTGGTCTCATCCCTTCGGGAGCAAGGGAGAATGAAGAGAACAGGATACAAGGAAAAGATTAGTCCAAAGGACTAATGGATCACAGCTATCAAGGCCTCCACCTGACTGAGTCCAGTACAGCTAGATGGTGCCTGGCTACCACCACTGACTGCTCTGACCAGGCTCACAATAGAGGGTTCTGGACAGAGCTGGAGAAGGATGTAGAACAAAATTCTAACTCACAAAGAAAAGACCAGATTTACTGGCCTAAAGGAGACTGGAGAATCCCAAGAGTATGGCCCCCAGACACCCTTTTAGCTCAGTGGTGGAGTCATTTCCGAGGTTCACCGTTCAGCTGGGGAGTGGACAGCCCCATAAAACCAAATGGGACTAATGAGGCACAGCAGTCCAGGGACAAGGGCGTGAAGGCATAGGGGACAGGAAAGCTGGTGATAGGGAACCCAAGGCTGAGTAAGGATATTGGTGATGTGTTGTGAGGTTGTTAACCGTTGTCATTGGGCAACTTGTGTACAAACTGTTAAATGAGAAACTGTTTTGTTCTGTAAGCCTTCATCTAAAGTGAGAATATCAGCACAATTGGAAGAGCGTAGTCAATGTCCCTGAACTCTGCATGTAGAAATTTTTGAAATGGTGTATCTTTGGCTATGTGTATTTTCACCCAAAAAAAAAAAAAAAAGGTCAAGAAGTGAGAGGGTTGACATGCTGTGGGGTTGTTAACCAATGTCATAAAACAATATGCGTACCAGTGTTTCATGAGAAACTATTTGTTCTGTAAGCCTTCACCTGAAGTACAATAAAAAAAAAATTAAAAAATAAGATAAAAAAATTTAAAAAGAACAAACCTGTTGCTGTCAAGTCGATTCTGACTCACAGTGACCCCATAGGACACAGTTGAACTGCTCCATATGGTTTCTAAGGAGCGCCTGGTGGATTCGAATGGCTGACCTTTCAGTTAGCAGCCAAAGCTCTTAAACACTACACCACCGTGGTTTCCAAAGTTAAGCATAGACCTAAGTAACAACATTTGTCAAAATTATAGTTTGTATTTGTGCATTTCAATATATATAAATTTTACATATACATAAAAATAAGAACTATTACTTTACTGTGGTGAAAATGTATATAACAAAACATACACCATCTCAACAATTTCTACATGTACAATTCAGTCATGTACAATTCAATGACATTGATTACATTCTTCAAGTTTTGCAATATTTTCTCACTGTCATTTTCCAAATCATTCCACCACCATTAACGTAAGTTCATTGCCCCCAAGAACTTTTTTTTTAAAATAAATAAGACTTATAGGATGAGAAGGAGCACAGTGAGGGGAGATGTATCAAAGACAGAGGGAGCAACATGTATAATGCCTGAATATAACAAAATGAATGTCCTTTTTAAGAAAGTGAAATGTCAGTAGGGCTGAAATAGAATTGATGAGAAAGAGAATGGAAAGAAAAAACTGTTAAGAGTTAGATATGATACAGAGGCAGGGCTGAGATAGCAGAGTAGTAAGACACTTCCAGTGGTCCTTCTTACAACAAAGACCTGAGAAAACAAGTGAATTGATTATACATGAAAATCTAGGAGCCCTGAACATCAAAGGCAAAGTTGAGGAATCAGACTCAATGGCAAGGAGAAGGAGAGAAGGTTTGGAAGCAGCGAGGAGTTGCCACACCTGACCCAGTGGGAGCCAGCGCCCTTCAGGCCAGATCAGCTTGCATACGTGATAAGGGAAGCAGTGGCTCTTGGGAGGTGTTTTCCACATAGGGAAAGGCCGAGCAGCAGAAGAGAGTCTACTCCGCCATCCAGAACCAGTGAAAAGCAGCACTCAATCGACAAAAGACAAGTACTTACGCCTGGCCTACCGTGCAGATTAAAAAACACTTCTCTTTTGGAAAAACCTCTCTCCCAGTTACCGCCCCACTCCTTGCTCTGCACTAGGTCTTGGGCCAGCTTCAGCAATTGCCGAGTTCCCTGGGCTGGAAGTAGGTCCCATCATGCGCCCTGAGCCATTCTTCCAGCCTTGGAGAGGGGAACAAGTTGACAAATGGGAAAACATAATCTGCCAGCTCCCCTAAATCAGGAACTCAGGGTAGGCATAGCTCCTTTGCCTAGGCACAGGCATAAGGGGTCCACAGACTTTGAATGCCTTTCACCCCTGCATAGACTGGTGTGGGCCCATTCCAACAGTGTAGGCCCTCATTACCACAGTAAAACAGGGTATATACCTGAGGTCTAACTTCAACTGTTTCAGCTGTGAAGTGGCAAGTTCATGACATTTGACACTG
Organism: Dugong dugon; assembly: GCA_030035585.1. Taxonomy (NCBI): domain Eukaryota; kingdom Metazoa; phylum Chordata; class Mammalia; order Sirenia; family Dugongidae; genus Dugong; species Dugong dugon. Next base: position 58,765,927 of record CM057462.1, on the reverse strand, counting down.
CTCTGCCCAATAAGCAGGTTCCTCACCTGCCCACCTCAGGGGCCTGAGGACTGGTGGCTCCACCCACACCACGTAGCCACTCACAACAGGGGTCCAAGAATAAGTAGTGCTCCCTTGTCCTTACAACCAACAGCACTGGTGATCATAGTCCAGCTGCAAAACCCATCCACCAATGTCCTCTAGGGAACAGGGATACACCTTCCTCCCAGACACTCGGGCAGCCGTCAGCCCCCTGCCCTGCTCAGTGTCTGATCTGCTACTGCAGCCAGATACCTGTGCCTACACTAATCAATCCTGGCTGTCTAGGACTGTAGGTGAGAGCCTCCACCACACAGTTGGTTGCCCACTACTTGGACACCTGAGCTGAATCCATTCAAGAAAAGTAAACTCCTGGGGTCACATGCTTAGTAACAGATCTAACCACCTAGTGACACAACATTAAAGCTTCAAAGGCACAAATAATCAAACTAGCTCACATGAGCAGCCTATTTGGGCATACCAAAACAAAACAGAACAAGAAGCTAGGACACAGTAAGCAAACATAAAATAAATAAATATAATAACTTACTGATGGCTTGGAGACAACAGACAATATCAAATCACATAAACAGGCAGACAATGATGGCTTCAGCAAGCTCCCAAAATAAAGAATCAAGAAATTTTCCAGAGGAAGATAATTTCCTGGAATTATGGGAGGCAGAATACAAAAGATTAATTTACAGAACTCTTCAAGAGATTGGGAAGGAGATGAGGCAAAATGCAGACCGAGCAAGGGAACACACAGACAAAGCAATAGAGAAACTTAAGAAGATTAGAGAAGAGCATAATGACAAATTTAACAGGCTGCGAGACTCCATAGAGAGACAGCAATCAGAAATCCAGAAGATTAACAATAAAATTTCAGAATTAGACAACTCAGTAGAAAGTCACAGGAGCAGAATTGAGGCAATGGAAGTCAGAATTAGTGAAATTGAAGCTAAAGCACTTGACACCAACTTATTTGAGGAAAAATCAGATAAAAGGATTTTAAAAAGTGAAGAAACCCTAAGAATTATGTGAGACTCTATGAAGAGGAATAACCTACGAGTGATTGGAGTACCAGAATTGGGGGTGGGGTGGGGGCGGATAACAGAAAACACAGAGAGAATTATTAAAGATTTGTTGGCAGATAACTTCTCTGATATCGTGAAAGATGACAAGATAGCTATCCAAGATGCTCATCAAACCCCACATAAGCTAGATCCCAAAAGAAAGTCACTAAGACATATTATAATCAAACTTGCCAAAACCAAAGATAAAGAGAGAATTTTAAGAGGGGCTAGGGATAAACAAAAAGTCATCTACAAAGGAGAGTCAATTAGAATAAGCTCGGACTACTCAGTAGAAACCATGCAGGCAAGAAGGCAGTCGGATAACATATATAAAGCCTTGAAGGAAAAAAACTGCCAGCCAAGAATTGTATATCTAGCAAAGCTGTCACTCAAATATGATGGCAAAATTAGGGTATTTCCAGATAAACAAAAGTTTAGGGAATTTGCAAAAACCAAACCAAAATTACAAGAAATACTAAAGGGAGTCCTCTGGTTAGAATATCAGTAACATCAGATAACAACCCAAGACTAGAACAAAGGACAGAGCAACCAGATATCAACCCAGACAGGGAGGTCACAAAAGTGACTCAGAGCTAAAACACTGAAAATAGGGAAACAGATATCAATATGTAAAAGACGACAGCACAGAAAATTAAGTGGAACAAAGAAACTGTGAACAACACACAAAAAAAGACATCAAAATGACAGCACTAAACTCATACCTATCAATAATTACTCTGAATGTAAATGGACTAAATGCACCAATAAAGAGACAGAGAGTGGCAGAATGGATTAAAAAAACACGATCTGTCTATATACTGCCTACAAGAGACACACCTTAGACTTAAAGACACAAACTAACTAAAACTTAAAGGATGGAAAAAAATGTATCAAAAAACAACACTCAAAAAAGAGCAAGAGTGGCAATATTAATCTCCGACAAAACAGACTTTAAAGTAAAAGCCACCACAAAGGATAAGGAAGGACACTATATAATGATTAAAGGATCAATACACTAGAAAGACATAACTATAAAAAATATTTACGCTCCCGATGACAGGGCTCCAAAATATGTAAAACAAACTCTAACAGCATTGAAAAGAGAGACAGTTCCACAATAATAGTAGGAGACTTCAACACACCACTTTCGGTGAAGGACAGAACATCCAGAAAGAAGCTCAACAAAGACACAGAAGAGCTAAATGCTACAATCAACCAACTCGATGTCATGGACATATACTGAATGCTCCACCCAACAGCAACCAAGTATACTTTCTTTTCCAACACACATGGAACATTCTCCAGAATAGACCACATATTAGGCCATAAAGCAAGCCTTAATAAAATCCAAAACATCAAAATATTACAAAGCATCTTTTCTGACCGTAAAGCCATAAAAGTGGAAATCAATAACAGAAAAAGCAAGGAGAAAAACTCAAACGCATGGAAACTGAACAGCACCTTGCTCAAAAACTACTGGGTTATAGGAGAAATTAAGGATGGCATAAAGAAATTCATAGAATCAAATGAGAATGAAAACACGTCCTACCAGAACCTTTGGGACACAGCAAAAGCAGTGCTCTGAGGTCAGTTTATAGCAATAAATGCACACATCCAAAAAGAAGAAAGGGCCAAAATCCAAACATTAACCCTACGACTCAAACAAATAGAAAGAGAGCAGCAAAAGAAACCCTCAGGCACCAGAAGACAGGAAATAATGAGAATTACAGCAGAATTAAATGAAATAGAGAATTGAAAAACAATTGAAAGAGTTAACAAGACCAAAAACTGGTTCTTTGGAAAGATCAACACAATCGATAAACCATTGGCCACACTGCAAAAGTAAAATAGGAGAGGAAGAAAATAACCCGTATAAGAAATGAGATGGGTGATATCACAACAGACCCAACTGAAATTAAAAGAATCGTAACAGAATACTAAGAAAAATTGTACTCTGACAAATTTGAAAACCTAGAGGAAATGGCCAAATTTCTAGAAACTCATTACCTACCTAAAGTAACACAAACAGAGGTAGAAAAACTAAATAAATCTGTAACAAAAGAAGAGATTGAAAAGGTAATGTTAAAACTCCCAACAAAAAAAAAGTCCTGGCCTGGATGGTTTCACTGGAGAATTCTACCAAAATTTCAGAGAAGAGATAACACCACTACTATTAAAGGTATTTCAGAGCATAGAAAAGGATGGAATACTCCCAAACTCATTCTATGAAGCCAGCATAACCCTGATACCAAAACCAGGTAAAGACACCACAAAAAAGAAAATTATAGACCAATATTCCCTCACGAACATTGATGCAAAAATCCTCAACAAAATTCTAGCCAATAAAATTCAACACCATATCAAAAAAATAATTCACCATGATCAAGTGGGATTTATACCAGGTAGGCAGGGATGGTTCAACATTAGAAAAACAATCAATGAAATCCATCACATAAATAAAACAAAAGACAAGAACCACATGATCTTATCAATCAATGCAGAAAAGGCATTTGACAAAGTCCAACACCCATTCACGATAAAAACTCTCAGCAAAATAGGAATAGAAGTGAAATTCCTCCACATAATTAAGGGCATTTATACAAAGCCAACAGCCAACATCATCCTAAATGGAGAGACTTTGAAAGCATTCCCCTTGAGAAAAGGAAAGAGACAAGGATGCCCTTTATCACCACCCTTATTCAACATTGTGCTGGAGGTCCTAACCAGAGCAATTAGGCTAGAAAAAGAAATAAAAGGCATCCAAACTGGTAAGGAAGAAGTAAAAGTATCTCTATTTGCAGATGATACGATCTTATACACAGAAAACCCCAAAGAATCCTCAAGAAAACTACTGGAACTAATAGAAAATTTCAGCAAAGTTTTAGGATACAAGATAAACATACAAAAATCAGTTGGATTCCTCTACACCAACAAAGAGAACTTTAAAGAGGAAATCACCAAATCAATACCGTTTACAATAGCCCCCAAGAAGATAAAATACTTAGGAATAAACCTAACCAGAGACGTAAAAGATCTATACAGAGAAAACTACAAGACACTACTGCAAGAAACTAAAAGAGACCTGCATAAGTGGAAAAATATACCTTGCTCATGGATAGGTAGACTCAACATAGTGAAAATGTCAATTCTACCCAAAGTAATCTACAGATACAATGCAATCCTGATCCAAATTCCACCAGAATTTTTTAATGAGATGGAGAAACAAATCACCAACTTCATATGGAAAGAGAAGAGGCCCCAAATAAATAAAGCATTACTCAAGAAGAAGAACAAAGTGGGAGGCCTCACACTACCTGATTTTAGAACCTATTATACTGTCACGGTAGTCAAAAGAGCCTGGTATTGGTACAACAACAGATACATAGACCAATGGAGCAGAGTTGAGAATCCAGATATAAGCTCATTCCTCTACGAGCTAATATTTGACAAAGGCCCAAAGTCCATTAATTGGGGAAAAAACAGTCTCTGTAACAAATGGTGCTCGCATAACTGGATATCCGTCTGCAAAAAACTGAAACAAGACCCATACCTCACACCATGGACAAAAACTAACTCAAAATGGATCAAAGACTTAAACATAAAATCGAAAACGATAAAGATAATGGAAGAAAAAATAAGGACAACTTTAGGAGCCCTAATACATGTCATAAACAGATTATGAACTATAAGTTACAATGCACAAACACCAGAAGAGAAACTAGATAACTGGGAGCTCCTAAAACATCAAACACTTATGCTCATCAAAAGACTTCACAAAGAGAGTAAAAAGACAACCCACAGACTGGGAAAAAATTTTTGACTATGACAAATCAGATCAGTGCCTAACCTCTAAAATCTACCAGATACTGGAAAACCTCAGCAACAAAAAGACAAAGAACCCAATTAAAAAATGGGCAAAGGATATGAACAGTCACTTCGCCAAAAAAGACATTCAGGCAGTAACAGATGCATGAGGAAATGCTCACGATCATTAGCCATTAGAGCAATGGAAATAAAAACTATAATGAGATACCATCTCACCCCAACAAGGCTAGCACTAATCCAAAAAACACCAAATGATAAATGTTGGAGAAGTTGTGGAGAGACTGGAACACTTACACACTGTTGGTGGGAATGTAAAATGGTACAACCACTTTGGAAGTCGATTTGGCGCTTCCTTAAAAAGCTAGAAATAGAAGTACCATATCATCCAGCAATCCCATCCCTTGGAATATATCCCAGAGAAATAAGAGTTGTCATATGAATAGATATATGCACACCCATGTTCGCTGCAGCACAGTTCATGATAGCAAAAATATGGAAAAACCTAGGTACCCATCAACAGACGAATGGATACATAAATTATGGTATATTCACACAATTGAATACTACACAACAATAAAGAACAATGATGAATCCCTAAAACATCTTATAACATGGAGGAATCTGGAAGGCATTAGGCTGAGTGAATTCTATCATTTTAAGATACATTTAGGATATGGGCATTATATGAACTTGATAATAGATTGAATATGGAGAAGGGATTGAAAGAGAGGTAGAAGCAAGGGTGGCACCCAGGTTTCTAGTGTGAGAAATTGGGCAGAGAGATGGTACCATTTGCAAAGTTACAAAAGACTGGGAGAAGTTTGGATATGAAGGGAGAGTTAAGAGCCTGAGGACATTGTTATTTTTGTTGTTAAGTGTCATCAAGTCTGTTCCGACTCATAGCGACCCTATGTACAACAGAAGGAAACACTGCCCAGTCCTGTGCCATCCTCACAATCATTGTTATGCCCATTGTTGCAGCCACTGTGTCAGTCCATGTCGTTGAGGGTCTTCCTCTTTTTCGCTGACCCTCTGTATTAGCAAGCAAGAAGTCCTTCTTCAGGGACTGATTCCCTCCCCTCCTGATAACATGCCCAAAGTATGTGAGACGAAGTCTTGCCATCCTCACTTCTAATGAGTATTCTGGCTGTACTTCTTCCAAGATAGATTTGTTTGTTCTTCTGGCAGTCCATGATATATTCAATATTCTTTGCCAACACCATAATAAAAACTCATCAATTCTTCTTTGGTCTTCTTTGTTTATTGTCCAGGTTTCACATGCATATGTGGGGATTGAAAATATTAGGGCATTAGGACATGGTAAGTCTGAGAATCGTGTGGAAAGGTCAATTAAGTGGTGAGATATCCATGTCTGGAAATCAGAGGAGAATTTGATCTGGAGATATAAATTAAGGAGGAATCAGCATGTGGATGGCGTTTAAAGCCCTAGAAATAGACGTTATCATGTGAGGAGAGTGAACAGAGAGGAAAGATCCCAAAATGAGTCCTGGGGAATACAGAAGACCACACAGAAGTCCAACACACAGTAGTTGGGTGGAGAAGGCGATACTGGGAGAAGACTGAGAAGTGGCCAGGGCAACAGGGGCAAAACAGAACAGTGATGACATGGAGAGACTGGGGGAAGATTGGTACTCTTATGCACTGCTGGTGGGGACGTAAAATGGTACAACCATTTTGGAAAAAGATATGATGCTTCCTTAAAAAGCTAGAAATAGAAATGCCATACTATCCTGCCATCGCTTTCCTAAGAATATATCCTAGAGAAATAAGAGCCGTCACGAAAATAGACATACGCACACCCGTGTTCATTGCAGCATTATTCACAATAGCAAAAAGATGGAAACAACCTAAGTGCGTATCAACAGATGAACGGATAAACAAACTATGGTACATACACACAAAAGAATACTACGCAACAGTAAAGAACAATGATGAATCTGCAAAGCATCTCACAACATGGATGAATCTGGAGGACATTATGCTGAGTGAAATAAGCCAATCACAAAAGGATAAATATTGTATGAGACCACTATAATAAAAACCCAAGAAAAGGTTTACACACAGAAATAATCTTTGATGGTTACGGAGCGGGAGGTAGGGAGGGGAAAACACTAACTAGACAATAGATAAGTGGTAATTTTGGTGAAGGGTGAGACAGCACACAATACTGGGGAAGTCAGCACAGCTTGACCAAGGCAAGGTCATGGAAGCTTCATAGACACATCCAAACTCTCTGAGGGACCTAATTACTGGGCTGAGGGCTGGGTACCATAGTCTCTTGGGACATATAGCTCAATTGGCATAACATAGTTTATAAAGAAAATGTTCTACATCCTACTTTGGTGAACAGTGTCTGGGGTCTTAAAAGCTTGTGAGCAGCCGTCTAAGATACTCCATTTGTCCCACCCCATCTGGAGCAAAGGAGAATGAAGAAAACCAAAGATACAAGGGAAAGATTAGTCCAAAAAACTAATGGACCACAACTACCACAGCCTCCACCAGACTGAGTCCAGCACAACTAAATGGTGCCCAGCTACCACCACTGACCGCTCTGACCAGGATCACAACAGAGGGTTCTGGACAGAGCTGGAGAAGGAAGTAGAACAAAATTCTAACTCAAAAAAAAAAAAAAAGAAAGAAAAGACCAAACTTATTGGTCTGACAGAGACTGGAGAAACTCCGAGAGTATGGCCCTGGACATCCTTTTAACTCAGTACTGAAGTCACTCCTGAGATTCACCCTTCAGCCAAAGATTAGACAGGCCCATAAAACAAAATGAGACTAAAGGGGCACATCAGCCCAGGGGCAAGGATGAGAAGGCAGGAGGGGACAGAAAAGCTGGTAACAAGGAACCCAAGGTCAAGAAGGGAAGAGTGTTGACATGCTACGGGGTTGGCAACCAGTGTCACAAAACAATATGTGTATTAATTAATTGTTTAATGAGAAACTAATCTGCTCGGTAAACTTTCATCTAAAGTACAATTAAAAAAAGTCTTTTAAATAAAGAAACAAGAAAAAAAAAAAGCAGAATGATGACGTGGAGAGTGTTTTGAGGAGGAAATACTCAATCGACTGTGTTTAAGGAAGCCAAGAGGGTAAGAATAAGATGGACAGGAGGTGTCCATAGGATTTAGTAACAAGAAAGTTGTTGGTAACCTTGACAAAACCAGTCTCATTTGGAAAAGTGATAGCTCAAGCCGGACTACACTGAGTAAAGGAATCACTAGGAGATGAGAAAGTACAGAGCATATGCAGACACCTCTTTCTAGAAGCTTTGCTGTGAAGGCAGCCAAGAGATTTGGACCACAGGAGGTTTGTAAGAGAAGCATGAAATAGTCTTCTTAGAAAGTGGAAAGTGAGATTTCCAAAGAACTATTGGATTGCGGGTCACTGAGGAGAGTCCTAAACCCAGGTTGATTTTGGTGTAGGATCAGTATGCTATTCCCTAATACAAGTCTCAGTGATGAAAGTGTTCAAATTAAAAAATAAAATACAGAGAAGCTGGTCAGCTTGGATGTGTGACACATTTAACCTACTGTGATGCAGGCATCGAGACAACGTGAATGGTCGAGTTCACTTTTAGTTGGAGTTTTTTCAGGAGAGTATGATAACTAAAGACATGAGGAAGGGAGTTAAGGTGGTTATATTTGCAGGAGAGTGATGATAGCAATGGATCACAAAATCTCAGAGGTAGAAGAAGGGAAGTAAAGGCAAAGCGGAGGTGATAGAGGGTGGAAAAGTGTATGTGTGTACCAGTACCAGTTGCCAGTGAGTTGATTCCCACTCATGGCCACTCCATGCGTTGCAGAGTAGGACTGTGCTCCATAGGGTTTTCATGGCTATGACCTTTCAAAGCAGATTGCCAGGTCTCTTTTCCAAGGCATTTCTGGGTGGGTTCAGACTACTAAAGTAGGCAAGTGCTTAATTGTTTGTGCCATCAAGAGACTCCTGTATGCCTGTGGGTGGTGGGATTTGATAATTGGATTGTAGAATACTCTAGTGGGGGCACTTAAGAAGGTGAATGGAAGGATAGGCTGTAGTCAGAGGGCCGGAAGTTGGAATTATAATTTTAGAGGTAGAGGTACCTTTTGTGGTGATATTTTAGAGCCCACGGGCAGCCTTAGGCATTAGTGGTAGAGTGGAAGAAAGTGTCATTGGAGGACAAGGGTGTATAAAGACCCAAAGAACGAGGTATTGGATGAGCCATTTACGTGGATTTTAGAGTACTCGGAAACTGAGACATAAAGGAAGATAATGAACCAGGAACTAAGTCTACAATGAACGAGGGGGACTATCCAAGTCATCTGTGGCAGCCATGGGCGTGTGTATGAGGGGAGCATAGTATGAGTCTCAAAGGAACAGTGGCTTTTGAAGGGAGGGGGAGAGATGGTCTGGAAGCAGCCATGAGGAGTGAGGAAAACGAGCAGTTCATTCCTGGTCCTGAGGCATTTGAAAATACAAACGTGAAAATACAGCCTCCACTTGAGAGGGCTGCCTGAAAAGTGATATCCTCAGGCAACAGCCATGTTTCAAAAAAGGCAGGAGGTGGAGAGGATATTGGGAGAAGAGGCTGAGGAGGCAGGGGAGTCTGCCAATCAGAACAGGAGTCTACATTAGCAGTGTCTGGGCCCAAGCCCTACCGTGTGTGTGAGTGTGTGTGTGTGTGTGTGTGTGTGTGTGTGTGTGTGTGTGTGAGTGTGTTCCATGTTCCATCTATTTGAAGGCCATCATTCAGCCTTTCCCATCTCCAAAGCAATAATTCTCATAGCAATGGATCACTAACAGGGCTTCGAACCAGTTCATGCTGGTTTGACCCTGTTGAGAATTTGCATTTCCCCTCCAGATATACTGAATCAGGACATACATTCCAGGGATCTTGTTAAAATGTAGATTCTGATTCAGTATACCTGGGGTGGAAATGCAAATTCTCAGCAGGGGTTCGAACTGAAAAGAACCAGATCAAAGCCCTAGTCACAAAATCTCAGTGATAAAAGAAGGGAAGTGAAGGCCAAGTGGGAACTGACGAAGGGTGGAAAAGTGTACCATGTGGGTAGAGGGAATAGATAATTGGATCACAGAATGCTCTAGTGGGGACACTTGAGAAAGTGAATGTCTCATTGGCTAGTGCCCACGTGGGACAGTTTCACCACTTTAATTGGCGGCTGGAAGAACCAAACTTACTCAGTGGTAAGACTGGGCCACCTGTGAAGTGGCAGCTGACTCTCCAATTGAAATTTCAAATCCGTTTGTCAATTTGTTCCCGGTGAGTAGTGCCCCCAAGAGCTCACACAGCTAGGGTTCTCTCCATCATTCCAAGGACAGCCAGAAGTTAAAGAATCACATCATGGGATTTGGTGTCTCCCTTGGCCTCTCCCATCAAAAGGATCCAATTAAAATGCCAAGGGCTGCAATGCCTCTTTATTTCATTCACGTAAGACCAGGTGATTCTTCCCTTCAGATTTATATATTAATGTTCAAAATAAAAAGTCAGCTGTGTGCAGTGGCTTAAACTAATCCTGCAAGATACATTTAGCCAAATAAGCATGTGCAAATGCGGAAATTTGAATTTTGAGCTGGAACATCTGAAGGACATGATGTGCCTGCACATTTAGAACATTTTACTCCGTGGAATGAGCCAGGCACTTTACTAAGATGATGCATTGCTAAAGACTGTCTAGAAACAGAAAAATGAACCCGAGCCAGGGCAGGCTCCCTCAGTTTAAGGAGATGTGGATCTGAAAGGAGTACCTTAAAGAAATAGGTTGAATTTGAATTATCTTAATCACTAGGTGGAAAGAAATCAGGATTTTTTTTTTAATAGAAACTGAATATATGAGAATATTTGGACATCTTACTTTAAATAATAATAAAATGACCAAGTAAATAATTCTATTTTCATTCATTCGACTAGCATTTTAAAAACCTGTTTTGTCTGATGGCCTGTACTAGGTGCTGGGGATATAAAAAAGGCATGAGTCCTCCCCCTAAGGATCTCCCAGTCTAGGGGAAGACAGACAGTCACAGATACTATCAATTCCCATTAGAAGATGGTCTAGACTAGATCACGAGTCCCAATCTGTTGACTCAGGAGCCTGGGCAGAGGGCACCCAAATTTGCAGAGTTTGATTGCACTAGGTATTGTCTTAGAAAAAAAAAATGTATATTCCACACATACATGTGCTATTGTAAGAGGAGAGTGAAGAAAGTTGTGATTAACAAAAAGAAATGTCATTTAAAAGCTTTTCTGAATTCATGGGGCTTCTTGCTATTGTGTATTTTCTAAATCAATGGGTATTAAAAGTATAGCTACATCTGGGAATACAAGAAGCATTCTGAAGTTCATAAGGCAATTTCAAACCAGGAAGAGCTGGTAACCACTGGCGTAAGTCACCAGCCTGGGATTACTGTTACCAGTTACCATCGAGTCAATTCCCACTCGTGGCAAGCCCATGCGTCTCAGCATACAATTGTTCTCCACAGGGTTTTCAATGGCTGTTTTTTCAAAGGTAGATTGGCAGGCCTTTCTTCTGAGGCATCTCTGGGAGAACATGAACCACTAACCTTTCAGTTGGCAACTGAACGTGGTAACAGTACGCACCACTCAGGGATTTGGGATTACTGTACCTCAGTGTAATCCCAGCCTAGTGGGCATGTAGGACTCATGTTTTATCTGATTCAAGGCTAAGCCCTCCACCTGAGCTCCAGATTCCGTGCCGCTTTGCTCCTTGGAACCTCACTCCACCAATTACTTCTTCTCTTTGATATCATCACTCTCTCCCTCTCTGACAGCTCTTTTCCCTTAGTCCATATGTATGATCAAGTTTCTACCATCTTAAGAATATCTTCTATCATATCAGTTCCACAAACATTTATTGGGCCTCTGTATGACTTAATCTGGAATGTTAGGGAAAGATTCCTTGAGAAGGTTGAAGTTGACCTCAGAATAATGAGCAGGCATTGATCAGCAAACACAGGAGCAGGCAGTAACAAACAGTGTTCCAAGCCTTCCATTTTACATCAGAAAATCTCCCTCAAATCCATTTGCTTCTCTCCATTTTCAACATCAAATTAGTCCAAGCTGACATCAAGTTCTGCCTGAACTATTATCTTCGTAACTTTTATAACTGAAGTCACTCTCACCCCCAGTCTGTCTGGCCTCCACACTGCAGCCAGGGTGGTCTTTTCAAAACGCAACTCTCCCTAACTCCTTGCCATAGCCTGGGAGGCCCATTGAACATCCCTCATCCCTCATGCTTTCGTCTCTAACCTACCCACACTGGCCATGTGGTACTTCATATTTGCCCTGCTCCCTCCCATCACAAGACCTTTTACATGATTCCTTTTCCTGAACTCGATGGTAAGGAATCTGATTTTATTCTGAGAACAATGGGAAATCTTTGAAGGATTTTAAGCATAGGAATGATTACATATGATCTGATTTATATTCCTAAAAGAGCACCCTGGCTACTGTATGAAGAATGAATTTGAGAGGGCAAAGCCCAGTGGCAAGGCTATTTTTAAGGTCCAGCTCAGAAATAATGGTGGCTTGGATGCAAGTGATGCCAGTCCAAATGAAGAGAAATAGACAAATTTGAGATATATTAGGAACTAGAAGTAATAGGCATTGGTGGTGAATTCAGGGACAAAATGAGGAATGTAGGGGAATTGAAGACGATTCCTTGGATTTTAGGTTGAGCAATTGGGTGGTTCTAGTTTCATTTACTAAAAGTCTCGGGGAACTATGGGGGCTTGCCTGTCCTGTTTCTATTGATGACGTGCCCTTTCCACAGCTCCAAGCAAAGGCTACTTCTCTTTATGCACTATGAGTTTTTATACTAATAGGGGTGTGGGATCTTGATTGGAAGTAGACTGTGAAAAATGTTGAAGTATGCAGTAGGTTGTGGAGCACAGTCTATATAAAGCATTGCGAAAATTCACTCCTTAGAGATTAGCTTGAGATGTTGCCTTGCTGGTCCCTGGTACCAGCATTAATTTCTCTCTGTATATGAGCCCCTTCCTGGCTTTATTTCCATCTGATCCAGCTTAGATACCATTTCTTATCACTTCAACTTCTGTCTTGCCAATACTCTTACCCCAGTGTCCCCCCAGTTCAACTTCTGGCCAAACATCAACTTTGAATGAATCCAATTATCACTCATCTCTGGTTGCTAAGCACCGCTGGAAATCCACACAGATTGGTGTCACTCTAAATCACTGGTTCCACTCTAAATTTATGGTCTCTGACTTCAAATGGACCCTCAATGCTGCCTAGCAATCGTTTTCTATTTCCTGTGTCAGCTCAGAGCTCTCTCATTCTCCATAGTGCCTATTGCAGATTTTTAACCCTTCCTTAAATCTCACCTCATCATCGCTCAAGCAGATGAATTCGCAGAGAAAGTAGAAGCCCTCAAAGAAAGAGAGACCTCAGCCTTCTTCCATCAAACGTATAAGGTTACTTAAGTCTAAAGCTATCCTTTCTTGCCTCTCTTCAGTTAGTTACATGTCTTTTCTTCTTTCTAAAAGTAATACTTCAGTTGGTTCTCTGGATCTCATTCCCTTCCATTTTTCAGGAATCTTCTTCTATTTATCCCCTCTCTTCCCTATATATTTTAATCACTCCTTCACTCTCAGCTCCTTCCCAACTGCATTTAAACTTGTTCAGGTTTACCCCATCTTAAAAAAAAATCTTATTCTTCCCTGTACCCCTAACTAGTTACTCCAGATCTCTCTCCTTTCTTTCATCAAAACTTCCTGAAATTGTTGTCAACACTTATTTTTCTCCAATTCTTACTGCAAACTCCAAAGTCTATGTCATCAATATTTTGCCTTCCCCTACTTGCGATTCCAAGTAAGTACCATGCTTTCTTGTCTCTAACTTCCCCTCCTTCCTCCAGAATGGATGAGACGGCCCTCCTCTCTACCACGATAGCATGCTCTGCACACTTCCACCCTACACTCACTGCACTATGTTGAGTTTATGAAATCCTGTGTTTGTCTCCTTTCATAGACTGTGAATGTCTTAAAGTCAGAGACTCTGGACCCAGGAATGGGGCCAGTGGGTGCTACGTCCACTTCGCCCAGTGAGGTACCACAAGCCAACAGGCACCAAAAGAATGGTTGCTCAGACATCACCATGGCACAGCCCAAGGTCAGAGAATAGAGCCAGAGTACCCAAAACTGTTCAAAATGCCAGCTATTCATTCAGAAATGGAAATTTCAGTCCATTTGGCAGTTTTAAAGGCAGTGGGTCTTAAAATGAACTTTTCACAGGCAGAGAATTTGCAAAGCCACTCACCCCAAACTCAAATTTGTGGGCTTGAAAAGAAACTGCAAGAGATCACAGGGCTCCTTCTCTTTCTTCTCTATTTTATCGATAGACACTTTCTCATGAAAACAGACTCTAAAAGGTGCTAGAAATAAGAGCTTTAAGAAATGGAATGGGTCAGCCTGGCCATATCTCAGGCAACACAAGATTAAAATAGCCCCAAAAGGGCACTCTGCCTTTAACAATGAAAGCACACCCTTTCTGGAATGGGTTAGGATTCCCCAGAGCCCCCTTCTCAGAGGCTGCAGCCATCCCACTGGGGAAAGGAAGGTGTCATATGGTCTGGGGCCATCAATTCTACTTTGGCCATCTTTGATGTAATGAGACAGTGATGAAGAAAGCTGCCTTCAGGACAGGAGAGTTTTTAGAGAACAAAATCCTGGGTTCTAGCAAGTGTCCCAAGCAATTTAAAAAATCATTACAAAGTGTGCTGGGAGCAAACACAGATATGGTGACATAACATGTCCAGAATGCCTTTTGCAAAGTGTCTCAGAGAAGCATCAGGGAATCTTCAGCCATCTACCCATTCTCTTTCTCGCTAGCACTTTCTCTAAAAGTCCTTGATTCTAAAATTAAGACCACACCAGTGAGGGGCTATGGGGCCAGCATAATAATATGGGGCTGTGGGTTAGTTTGTCCTTGAATGACTGGTGTTTACATTGTAATACTGACTTGGTATTATTTTGGAATGTAGATACTGTTGTACATAAGTGTGACGAAGACTAATAGCTTCTCTTAAAATATCCATATTTTCCTCTTCTTCTTGGGTACACAGCTAGACTACATTTTCCAGCCTCCCTTGCAGTTAGATGTGGCCCTAAGACTAAGTTCTAACCATTGAAATATGAGAGGAAATGACGTGTGCCACTTCCAGACTTGGCCCTTAAAAACTCCCATACGTGTAACATCATGCTCTTGTTCCCTTACAACTGGCTGAAAGGGCAAGCTTGGAAGTCATGAGTTGAAGATGACAGGTCTCCGTAAGCATGGTTTACAAGCACTAGAAATAGCTTCTTTTGCATGTGAGCCACTATACGTTTTGGAGTCTGTATTAATTATTTATTTCTGTGTAACAAATTACCCCAAATATTAGTTGCTTAAAACAACATTTATTATTTCACAGTTTCTATGGATCAAGAGTCTGGGTGCGGCTTAGCTGGTTCCTCTGGCTCAGAGTCTCTCAGACGGCTGTCATCAAAGTATCAGCAAGAGCTGTATCAGCAAGGTTCTACTGGGGAAGGAAGGATCTGCTTCCAAGCTCACTCGTGTGATTGTTGGCAGGATGAATTCCTCATCACTGCTGGCTGTAGGCAGCCCTCAGTTCCTTGCAACATGGACCTCTCCATAGGGCAGCTTACAACATGAAGGTTGCTTCATCACAGCAAGCAAGAAAAGCCAGAGAGAGCAAGTGAGCAAGACGAAAATCACAGTCTTTTGTAACCTAATCGCATCTTTTTTGCTACATTCTATTCATTGAAAGCAAATTTTTTGTCCAACACTACTCAAGGGAAAGTAATTACACAGGAGTGTGAATACCCGGTTAGGAGCATTGGTGGTTCAGTGGGAGAATTCTCATCTTTCGTGAGGGAGACCCAGGTTCGATTCCTGGCCAGTGTACCCTATGCCCAACCACCACCTATCTATCAGTGGAGGCTTGCATGTTGCTGTGATTCTGAACAAGTTTTAGCAAAGCTTCCAGTCTAAGATTTACTAGGAAGAAAGGCCTGGTGATCTACTCAGGAAAAATCAGCCAGTGAAAATCCTACGGACCACACTGACTGACCCACAACAGATCATGGGAATAGTACAGGACCAGGCAGCATTTCATTCCATTGTGCATGGGACCGCCATGAGTCTGGGTTTGACTCAGTGGCAGCTAACAACAAAGACAACAACTTGAACACCAGGGGGCAGATCCCTGGGAGCCATTTCAGAAGCTTCCTACCACAGAGTCTATTTGTTACTGCAGTTAACCTACCCTAACTATTACAATAAGCTAGCTTTGATATTGGTGAGAGTTCTGGAAGGTTTTTGGCATTTGTCCCATACTTTCTGCTGGTTCTTGGGAGCAGTAGCATAATTGGCCATGTTCAGATCACGCTTAACTGAGGAGAAGAGAGATGACATTTCAAAGAGGGCTGAGTTCTTCTGGCATGATTCATATTAGCATCATGACCACAGCTGACCAAATCCAACACTAAATGGAGAACTAGTTTCCTCTTGCTGCCAAATGTCCCCACTTCCTTCCTCCAATAACTAAAATTCATGCAACGGGCAGAGACTTCCCCACGGTGGTGGCTTTACCCCATGTTCTCCGAAGGGCCTGACC
Organism: Dugong dugon; assembly: GCA_030035585.1. NCBI lineage: Eukaryota > Metazoa > Chordata > Mammalia > Sirenia > Dugongidae > Dugong > Dugong dugon. The sequence continues at coordinate 58,749,336 of CM057462.1, read as the reverse complement.
AGTACCTGATACTTAAGGAAAAGGCGGAGAAGGGAGAAGGTTGGTCTGGCTCTCACAAGCCTCTGAATTGCAGAGGGGCTGGCCAGACAGCTGTCAGATGCAAAGCTCCTTGCTATGTGTATAGTTCAACTTAATTGCTCATCTGCCTAAGCCCCATTCCTCTCCAGATGTTGCATCACGGCACTGCTGGAATTGCTGCTTCCAGCCCCCTTTCATCACCCTAATTAAGCCAAAATAATAAGGCAACATGTTAGACACAATGATAGAGTTTTAATTAGGCTTTAAGAAACCCAACTTGAATTTGGTCTCATCAGGTGCAACATTTCTGACAAGCAGTGAAGCCTAGGAATCATGATATGGTTTTGGTATAAATAGTAACTGCGATTTTATTCTCATTTGTGTGTAGGGAGCCCAGAAATTAGGTGTGTGTGTAGCCATAATAACCCTTTCCATTTGGGGAACATTTTGCCATTTGCAAAGTTCTTTCAGGCCGTTGCTACATGATTATGTGAGCTGAAGCTCATTTGGGAATAAGGCCCAGATGGAGAGAGGAAGGGAGAAGTGAATCCTTAGTTAATTCCTGTGACATGCCAGGCACTGAGCTAGGAACATGATACATGGAAGAGAAGTCAAGTGTCTCACCCAACATCTCAGTGCTTAAGAAGTGTCAGAGCCAGAACTCTCACCCAGATCTGTCGGTTTCTTTTATAGCACTCTCTTTACCACTTCATGCAAACAATCTTCCAAAGACATCCTGAAAGGCGACTGTCACAGAGACAAAGTTGCAGAATTAGAGCTGAAAGTGTCCTTAGAGATAAATCCAACCCCATCATTGTATAGATGGGCAAACTGAGGCACATAAAGGAGGAGTACACCTGGTCACACAATGATTTGGTAGCAGAACTAGACTAGAACTTAATTCTCTCATTCATCTACTTGAACTTGACTCAAGAAATATTCACTGAGCATCTACTATGTGCCAAACACTGTTTTAGGGGCATATCAGTGGGTTAAAACAGATAAAAATTCATGCTGTAGTGGAGCTTCCATTTTAGCATGGTGGAACAGATAATGAATAATAAAGAAGTAAATTATATTGTATGTTAAGAGAAGATCAGAGAGAAAAAAAGAGCAGATGAAGGGGACTTGAGAGTGGCAGAGAGTGAGAGTAACAGGATAGTTAAGGTGGGTCTCATTGACACACAGGTTCTTGGTTGCTAACTGTAGGGTTAGAAGTTCTAGCCCACCAGAGGTACCTTGGAAGAAAGACCTGACAATCTGCTTCTGAAAAACCAGCCATTGAAAACCCTATGGAGCACAATTCTACTATGACCCACATGGTATCACCATGAGTTGGAGTCAATTCAATGGTAACTTGTTGGTCTGGGTTTGTTGAGACACCTAGAGCTTCCTGAAGGCAAGGGTTTCCATTCATTCATTCACTTATTCATTCTTTGAGAATTTACTGAACACTCATTTTGTCCAGCCTTTTGATGGAGGTGGACAGTGATGTCCATATAACCCGGCCAGCCATTTCTCTCAAAGGTCTCTGCTGAATTTACAAGAACAGCACTGTGATCTGAGCTACTTTTTCCCAGTAAACAGCACTGCCTGAGCTCATGATCAGCCAAGTGGCCCCAATGCTACTGACCACTTCCACAGGGGACAGAACATCTGGACAAAATGAAAAATGCAGAAGCCAGGCTGGGGAGGAGGCAGTTTACTGACAGGAGCCTTGTGATATGAGGTCACTTTCTCCCATCCTCAAGCAACTCACCACACATGGCACCCCTACAGTGACACCCCTGCAAGTCTCCCTCCCTAGAGAATGCCCTACCTAACATTTACGCACGTTTCTCCTTCAAAATTTCCCCAAACTGGAGCCAACCCTACTATCAAAGCCCTATTTGAAACTCCCTCAAGTTGTCGGCTAGTTTACCCTGTAAGCTAGATGAATCCATGAATTCCTCTGTCTATTCCAGCCTGCTGATTGGAATCTGTTGCTGTTAGTTGCAGTCCAGCAGCTCTGACTCATGGCAATCCTACAGATAACAGAACGAAATGTTGCCTGGTCTTGATCCATCTTCATGATGGTTGGTATGTTTGAGTCCATTGTTGTGGCTATTATGTCACTCCATCCCATTGAAGCTTTCCCTCATTTTTGCTGATGAGTAGATTGGAATCTACTGACTTTAAACTATTTATTTCCTCCCTCCTTTTAATCTGTGGAACGTTCTAGAGATAAGTGGTCTCTGCCAGGGGCCTTCATAGACACTGTGTGGGAGCAAAGATCCTTTGCCTTTGGATAGAATTTTGCAGTCGACAAGGCACTTTTGCATCCATCATGTAATTTAAACCCCACAAAAGTGCTTGGTCATTATTCCATTATTTCCTAGATTAGGAAGCCTTCCCTCTTAGTAGTAAAAGACATCCAACATCACACAGCCTTTGAAACACAACTCAGTGCTCTTTCTAAAATCCCAAACTGGCTGGTACTGCGGGCAACATTTGCTAATGTGCCAGGTGGACAAAGTAGAGGTGACCTAGCCCCAAGTTGAGTGAAAAAGCAATAGAACAACACAAAATCCAGGAGTAGTAGAGTGTAGTATTTCTCAAACTTAATGTGTACAGAAATTACCTGAGGAGCTGGTCAAAATGCAGATTCTGATTCAGTAGGTCTTTGGGGCAGAGCCTGAAATTCTGCATTTCTTAGAAACTTCCAGGTGATACCGATACAGCGGGCCCTAAAGCCACACTTTGAGTAGCAAAAGGATGGTGCAATTTCACAGACTGAGTTGTCCGATAGGACTGAACTCAGATCCCAGCTTTACCTTTTAGTAGGCGTGTGACTTTGGGTAAGTCTCTTCACCATACTGAAATTCAGGTTTTGCTTTGTTTTTTCCGAACTAGACATTGAAGGAATGCCATGGTGGTCGCTCACATTTGTCCTGAAGACCTTGACTCTTACACCCTCAGACTGTCACATAGGGTTCTGACAGGGATGCCCTGCACAAAACATCTGCCCATGGGGGTGGGCATGAGTTGAAACCCAGCCTATACTTAACTCACTACACATTGCCCCCTGCACAAGGCTATGTCCACCAAGAGGAAGGGGCAGTGCTATTCTCATTTACACAACGGGACTGCATGCACCAGCGGAGGACATATATACCTTTCCATGACCTTTGGCAACTGCTGATGGTCCCCAAGTTATCCTAATGCATCTGCTTAGTAGGATTTGATCTAATCACCAAGCTCCTCATCTATATTTTGTCTCCTCCTTCATGGCACTGTTTCAGAGGGCTGTTCAAGTAAAGACCTCTTTGACTGTCCCCCAAGCCTCCACTGTGTCCCACCCCCAACAACAGTCTTGTGGTAGAACCCACCTTAGTTCTTTACCACTCTTTTCATTCAACAGCAAATATTTAGGGGGTGGCTACTATGTGCTGGGCACAGTTCCAGGCACTGAGAATACAACAGTGAACAAAAAAGACAAAGCCTTTGCCCTTATGGAGCTACCATTCTCAGAGGGAAAAGACAACACATAAACAATGTTTAAGGTAATGCCAGGCAGGAATGAGTAATCAGGAAAAGAAAGCAGAGTGGGGGCATAGTGAGTGATAGAGGGAGGTTTTGATGGGGTGGTTGGGGAGGTGATATTTGAGTAGAGACCTAAGGAAGGTCGGGGATGAGCCACATGAGTGGTGGGGGAATACATTCTGGGAAGCTGGAACTGCTTCTGCAACAGGCCTTGGAGCAGAACACGCTCGGCATGGCCAAGAGAGCCACAAAAAGGCCAGTATGGCTGGAGCAGCATGTGACAATGGGAGTGTCTAGGCCACGAGGAGAAATTTGGCTTTTATTCTAAACATGATGTGACACCAGTGGCTTGGTGTCATAGACGTTGCTGATGCTATAATTATGGCTGCCTTTGTTTCTGGTTTAAATGTTTCAAGCTGGTGTGTGTGTGGCATAATTCATTCAATAAATATTTCTTGAGACTCTACCATGTGCCAGGCATTCTTCTTCTTCTTCTTCTTCTTTTTTTAATTGTACTTTAGGTGAAGGTTTACAGAACAAACTAGTTTCTCATTAAACAGTTAGTACACCTATTGTTTTATGACATCTGTTAACTACCTTATGACATGTCAACACTTTCCCTTCTCGACCTTGCTTTCCCTATTATCAGCTTTCCTGTCCCCTCCTGCCTTCTAGTCCTTGCCTCTGGGCTGTTGTACCCCTTCAGCCTCATTTTTTTTTATGGGCCTGTCTAATTTTGGCTGAAGGGTGAACCTCAGAAGTGACTTCATTACTGAGCTAAAAGAGTGTCCGGGGGCCATACTCTCAGGATATCTCCAGTCTCTATCAGGTCAGTAAGTCTGGTCTTCTTTTGTGAGTTAGAATTTTGTTCTACATTTTTCTCCAGCTCTGTCTGGGACCCTCTATTGTGAACCCTGTCAGAGCAGTCAGTGGTGGTAGCCGGGCACCATCTAGTTGTACTGGATTCAGTCTGGTGAAGGCCGTGGTAGATGTGGTCCATGAGTCCTTTGGACTAATCTCTCCCTTGTGTCTTTAGTTTTCTTCATTCTTCCTTGCTCTCAAAGGGGTGAGACCAGTGGAGTATCTCAGAGGGTCACTCACAGGATTTTATGACCCCAGATGCTATTCACCAAATTAGAATGTAGAACATTTTCTTTATAAACTATGTTATGAATGCCAGACATTCTTCTAGGCCTAATTCAAGGTCCTGGGGATACAGCAGTGAGCAAGACAGACGAACTCCCCACCCTCATGGAGCTTAAGTTTCCATCAATGGGGACATGAATCTCCATATTACCCTCTTCTCTTTGCTGAGACCCAGGTAAGAATGAGGGCATGGGGTAAAAGGGGTGACATCTAGAATTGATGGCCACTGTCTAACTCAGACACCTCTGTTTAGGTATGCAAGTTAGCGTGGGGGCCAGTCAAGCAAGAAAGGGCTGAGGGACCCACTGCTACCCACACACAGTGCTTTATGTGGGTGACTCTTGTGGAAATCAAGAACAAGAGATTGGTTTCATGTTGGGGCCAATGTGAAACAGAGAGAAAGGAATATCCCTGCAAGGGAGAAGCTTGTGGAGTTAAGCTTCTTGAGAGAGTGGAAATTGACCTTGGAAATGAACATAAGCCCTAGGAAAGCACAGACATTATCAGGAGAAAGGAACTGGGATGTTTGTATTTTATAAGCATGTACAAAAGCATTCTGCCAAATTGAACTTGCCCTTCCAGATTCAGCATACCCTTCATAGGACTATCCTTAAACACTTGGTCACTTCCTCCTCCAACAGAGGTCTCATTCTGCACCTGGATCAATGCCTTCGGTGCCTATCACAGCATCCAGCTGGTAGCAGGCACTCAATAAACACTTGCTGAATGAATGGATGGATGGGTGGATGATATGTTGCCCATCTGGGGATAGTTTTATCTCAGAGGAGATTGTCAGCTCCGAGGTGTATGTATGTGGGGGTGGGAAGAGCCTGCAGGAAAGGTCTGAGGCTGATTAATTAGTCTCTTTTTCTTCTATAGCACCTAGACTGTGGCCTTGTACAAAATAAGAGTTCAATCAATGTGTGCTGAATGAAAGAAGATAAGCTTTGACCAGAAATATTGAGTCCAAGGGTTGATTTTTTCCCATGAAACTTTAATGCCAAAAAGAATTTCTGCATATGAAATTCATCCTTCTCCAATCACTTCTACATAATTCAAGCAGCATGTGGTTCCTTGGGGACTTCTTTGGACGTCAAGTTCTCTCTCAACAGTCCAAGGATTGAACAGCTGCACTTAAGCAATTACCATCGATTTGTCATTACAAGGGGAGTGGTGGAGGGAAGGGCATGGAGATAAGAGGCAGAGATGCAGAAGGGCCCAGGAACAGAGAGTCCCAGGGACCAAGGGGCACAGGTACAGGAGGCCGAGGCACAAGGACAGCCTTTGTGGAAGCACAGAGCTTGGAGAAGTCAGCATGCCTGGAAGAGCCAAAACGCAGGACCAGGCTATTAATGCTCCCCAGAGGTGCGGGGCCTTTAAGCTGTTTCCTGGTGTACTTGTTTCTTTTCCCCTGAACACGCTCTGGTCCATGGCCCTTCATCATCGGCTTGACAAGCACATCTCAACAAGGCAAGCCTGAAAAGGGAAGAGGTCAGAGAGGTTGTCTTTGTTTTGCAGCAAAAACCCAGGAGATGATGAGGAAAAGCATTGAGGCACTCTTTGAAGATGGGAGTCTCTGGGGAGCTGTCAGAGGAGTGGGAATGGCTCAGGCAGGGGTTGCCAACTCCCCCACCCCCAGCGCCCGCAAACATCTGTGCTGATTAGTTGATAGGGGTAAGATAGGCTTCTCCCAGGAGTGGTCCAGGTTGGAGAGGACCAGGACTGCAGACGAGCTGCTGGCTAGGAAAGATGACAGACAACTCCCACAGGGACCCAGACCACAGAAGGAGGAATCCCTGAAAGAAAGAAGAGGAGTCATTTTCCTCCCCTGATTGCTCACTTAAAATGAAGTTCTCTCCAAGGGAGGTGGGGTGGGGAAGAAGCCTGCAGGCCCCTCCCACTTCATGGTGAATTCTAGTTGCTGGTGAGTCAGTTTTGACTCATGGAGACCCCATGGCTGTTAGAGTAGAACTGTGCTCCATAAGGTTTTCAATGTCTAATTTTTGGGAAGTAGATTGCCAGGTATTTCTTCTGAGGCACCTCTGGGCACACTTGGAACCAGGGCTTCAAACCAGTTCAAAACGGTTCAATACTCCCTGTCATAAACAAGGGCAGTGTACTCATTGCATAGCAACCAGATCTGTTGCCCATGGGATTTTGACCTGATTAGGAACCAAACAACTGTGCCCTGCTCAAAGATGGCACCGATTGCGCCACTTTGAATCTGTGTCATTCTCCGTAGTCCTGCCAATAATGTCAGTCTCCAAAAGTCCTGCCACAGTTCTTCCTCCTGGAAGTTTCAGGGGCCCGATGCAGGAGATTGGATTATTGGTGGGACAGTGGAGAGAGACACACATTCAACACGGTATCTTGGTCTCCTAGTGCTGCTGTAACAGAAATACCACAAGTGGGTGGCTTTAAAGAACAGAAACTTATTTTCTCACAGTTCAGCAGGCTGGAGGCCTGAATTCAGGGCATCTATCTCCCCTTGTTTCTGCTTCCTTGTCTAGACTGCTCTTTATATCACCCAGAAGTGATTAGGTTTAGGACACACCCTATACTGAAACTGATAGATTAACATAACCAAGAAAATTCTATTCCCAAATGGCATTTACATCCATAGGCATACCCCCATTGCCATGGAGCCCATTCCAACTCACAGTGACCCTATAGGACAGACTAGAACTTCCCCATAGGGTTTCCAAGGCTTTAATCTTTACAGAAGCAGACTGCCACGTCTTTCTCCCACGGAGCGGCTGATGGGTTCCAACCATTGACCTTTCCGATAGCAGCTGAATGCTCACCCTCTAGGATTCCAACACGTACTTTGGGGTGATACAATTTAATCCATAACATTCAGTAAATGGCAGATGCCTGTTAATATCTGCTAAATGGATGATCAAGAATACTTCATGTAACTTCATTTAACCCAAGGTTTTCCAAACATATTTAACCATTAAACTTTTTACCCTATAACACTTGAGAACATCATATTTGGGGAAAGGTGAAGGTCTCTACCAATGAGCTGGGCTGCCTGCACTGTGTTCCCCTAAGGCAAGCTTGAGTACACACCTCTCCATCCCAAGGACCTCGCAGACCAAAGAGAACCTGCTCTTTCCTTGCGAAAGAGGGATATTCATGAGACAAAACCCACAAGGTGGTTTGATCTTCCTTCAGAACATCAAGAATCTAGTCATGACAAATGGGAAGGAGGTTGACCACAGTGAAAAACCAAAAAAAAAACAAACCCGTTGCCATAAAGTTGATTCCGACTCAGATACCCCATGTGTTACAGAGTAGAACTGCTCCATAGGATTTTCTTGACTGAGATCTTTCAGGAAGCAGATCAACAGGTCTTTCTTCCACTGTGCCACTGGATGAGTTCAAGTCACCAACCTTTCGGTTAGCAGTTGAGTGCCAGCCATTCGCACCACCCAGGAACCTTCCAATGCAGTGACATGTGCTTTATACTTGGAGACGAGTGTAAACTGGTCATTATGGAAATTACACAAAGTGGCCATTGACAAACTATGGGATTTGGGAGGGAGGAGGAGTAGAGGGGCTGATTTAAAATTTACATGGAAATATAAACATGTGACATTAGCCAGGAAAATTCTGAAATTTAAAAAAAAAAAAAAAATAGAGTGACCTGTCTGGCCAGATATTAAAACATAACAAAAATCTGTAGTATGTAAAACTGTTTGGTACTAGCACAAGTCAGGTAGGTTAAAGGAAAATAGAATCCAGATATAAATCCAAGAACTCGCAGGAGTTTAGTACATGATGAATATGGTGTTTCACACTGGTTAGGGGGAAAAAAGATTATTCAATAAGGGGTGTTGAGACAACCAAGTAACCATCTGGAAAAAAGTAAAGCTGGATCTTGTCTTCACTTCTCACACTTAAGTAAATTCCAGATAGAGCAATGATTTAAACACAAAAATTAAACTTATAAAAATACTAGAAGGAAATATGGATTAATTTTGTATGACTATAGAATGCACGTGTCCTTTCCAAGCAAGATACAAACTCTGAAATGAGAAAGTAAAAAAATTAATTTGACCAGAAAAATGAAAATGTTCTGAATTTCAAAAAAATACTATAAATAAACTCAAAAGACAACCAACACACTGGAAAAAAAGTATTTGCGACTCAGATCACAAAGGACTGACTCACTTCACGTATCAGAAGCTCTTAGAGATCAATGAGAAAATGACAAATAGCCCAACAGAAGAAAGAAGGGCAAAAAAGCAAAACAAGACCAAAACCACAGACTATTCAGAGAAAGAACCTGCAAATGGCTAATAAATACACTTTTAAAATATTTAAAGCGGTTCTCATAATTAAAGAAATGCAAGTTTAACTTGAGAAATCATCTTCCGTCTCTCAGACTAACAAAATTCAGAAATTTGATCAGACACAGTAGTAGCATAACTAAACCAGTTGCTGCTGAGTCTGTTCCAGCTCATGGCGACCCCACGCGTGTCAGAGTAGAGCTGTGCTCTATAGGGTTTTCAGGGGCTGATTTTTCAGAAGTAGATCACCAGGCCTTTCTTCCGAGGTGCCTCTGGGTGGTTTCAAACCATCAATCTTTCAGTTAGCAGCTGGGCCCTTTAACTGTTTGTACCACCCAAGGAGTAGTAGTATTAAAAACAAAAACAAAAAAAACTTGTTACCCTCAAGTTGATTCTGTCTCATAGTGACCCTATTCATGTTTCTCCCATGGAGCAGCTGGTTTGGTTCGAACTGCCAGCCTTTTGGCTAATAGTAAAGCACTTAACCACTGCACCACCAGGGATCCTAATAGTAGTATAACCCATTAGAAAAAAAAACAAAAAAAGTAGAACTGCCTCATAGGGTTTCCAAGGAGTGGCTGGTGGATTCGAACTGCCTACCTTTTTGTTAGGAGCCAAACTCCTAACCACTGCTCCACCTGTAGCACAGGGGTAGGGAAATAGGCACTCTGATGCCCTGTTGGTGGGAACATGAATTGGGGCTGGCTGTTTCGTGGGAAATTTGGCAACATCTATCACAATGGAAAGAGTGGGCCAGATGCAAGGTTGATGGTTTCCTGCTCCAGCAGTGCTGGGGCTGAACCATTGCTCACTCCTGGCTTGCTCTTCAGGGGTCTCGAGGCCACCTCTCCTCAGCCACCTGCCAGGTCCTACACCCCCTTGCCCTGGATCCCAGGTGCCCCAGAGCTATCACCAAGACTGGAAGCCTCCCTCAACCCCAGATAAACCTGTGGCTCTGTACCACCTCTTCTACCATTCATGTGTTACCACTCTGGCTGGAATGATGTGACTTTGAAGACCTCTGCCAGATGTTTTCTTTTCAAATCCATTAAGAGAAGGAGCATGCTGAGAAACCAACGGAACTGCAGAGCCCGATCTTCCTTCAGAAGACCAAGAGCCCATGGCAAATGGAAGGAGGTTTGAATGCAGTGAAATAATGCATTACATTTGGACAAGAGTAAATTAATTGGCCGTTAAACGAATATGACATCTGCCACAGGATAGCTCTACCTTACAACAGAAGTAACATGTATTGAATAGTCACTGTATGCTGGGCACAGTGGTAACCTTAACATCTACTGTGTGTTGCACACAGTGGTAGCCTTGATATCTACTGTGTATGTACTTGGCATGGCAGTATCTTGACACCTACTACGTGCTGGGTGTAGTGTTAACCTTGATCCTTACAGTGTGCTAGGCACTACGGTAGTCTTAACATCTACTATGTGCTGGCACAGTAGTAGACTTCACACCTACTGTGTGCTGGGAATGGCAGTAACCTTGATATCTACTGTGTGCTGGGCATTATGGTAGTCTTAACACACCTACTACATGCTGGCCACAGTGGTAGCCTTGACACCTATTATGTGCTAGGCATGTGGTAACCTTGGCATCTATTGTGTGTGGGCACTATGGTAGTCTTAACACCTACCATGTGCTAGACACTGTGGTACCCTTCATACCTACTGTGTGCTGGACATGGTGGTAGCCTTGACACCTACTGTGTACTGGGCACAGTGGTAGTCTCCCAGAATTGGTAGTAACAGCAAAAGTCAGGACCAGCTTCCTTGACCCAGGTCTTGCTTAGATGCATGCAAGGTGGTCTGACAGTTTTCTGAGCGGCTCAGGGTTAGTTCAGCTGCCAGGATATAGATCTTGGTTGGCCAAGCTCCCAGAAAGCTGAGGACTAGAAAGATGGATTGACTTCATTTCAGGAGAGGCCAGGAGATCTGAGATTGGTTGTGAATGCTGATAGATTGAAGCCTACAATGTGCTGAATTAGTCTTGGGGTGGATCAGGGAAACCTATGCGTGTCCTGAAGGTCAGAGGCTGAGCCAGGAGAGCCCAGCCCGCCACGGTACCCAAGGCCCTGTCCTCCTCTTGCCCTGGCCTCTGACTCTTGTACCCCTCCCCCAACGCCGACTTAGGCCACAGTTCTGATTAAACCACTCCAAGTCTCCATAGCAGATTCCTTTCATCAGATGCTCCCTAGGAGATGGTGTCAGCAGCTGTTTTGGTCCTGGATGTAAACCTGGGCACATGGGCAAGGATTGCTGCACTGTAAATTGTCTCTACCACTCTTCCCCCAGGCTAATGCACTTCCCCAATTCTGGCCCAGGCTGTCTGGAGCAAGATGGCTCCAGGCAGTCTCATACTAGCTTGAGATGCATTGCAAAGAATCAGAAAACTTCTGCAACCCCAGCTGTCGTGTGTGACAACACCAAAGTGCTGGGTGGTAAGTGTCTGAGCACCGAAGCCAGAGCACCTGCTGCAAATCTTAGACACAAGCAAGTTGCTTAACTTCTCCATGCCTTAGTTTTTTCACTGGCAAAAGAGGATAGAAATAGTACCTATTTCGTTGGGGTTTTGTGAAAATTAAATGAATTAATATCTCTAAAAACACTTAAAACAGTGCCCGGCACACACTAAGTGCTCAATAAATATTAGCTAATATCACTAGTAACAGTGAGTATCAGATATCAGATATCATCTTTACTTAATCCTCACACAGTGCTCAGAGGCAAATATTATCACCTTTGCTTCCCCTGAATGATAAGGAAACTGAGTCAAGGAGAGGCAAGCTAACTTGCCCAGGGTCTGACATGTAAAAAGTAGTGGAGCTGAGGTGTGAACCCAGGCCTTCGGGCCCGGAGCCATTTTGACTCTAACCATGCTGCTACACTGCCCGGTGGAAGCAGCCTCCTTGGATGGCTTGGATGGGGTTTTTAGGAGCATCATTGGACATGGTTCTCTTGGTTACCTAGTGCTGCTGTAACACAAATACCAAAAATGGGTGGTTTTAAAGAACAAAAATTTATTTTCTCACAGTCCTAGAGGCTAAAATGCAAATCAGGGTGTTGGCCGTATAGATTCCTTCCTTGTGGGTAGTCCCAGATGTTTCTTGGTTCTTTTGCTTGCAGAGGATCTTCACGTTTCCTGGCTTCCTCTGCGTGCATGTATGTGTGTGTGCGTGCTCGTGTTGGCACACATGGGTGTGTCTGCGTCTAATCTGCTTTTTTTATAACTAAGAAGTGATTAGATTTAGAACCCACCCTACTTGGGTATGATCTAATTAACATAACAAAAAAACTCTATTTCTCATCTCTAATACATTCACAGGTATAAACCAAAAACCAAGCCAGTTGCCACTGAGTTGACTCTGACTCATGGCAATTCCATGTGTGTCAAAATAGAACTGCACTCTGTAAGGTTCTCAACGGCTCGTTTTTCAGAAGTAGATCACCAGGTCTTCCTTCTGAGGTGCCTCTGGGTGGCTTCAAACAGCCAGCCTTTCAGGTAGTAGCTGAGTGCTTAATAATTTGTGCCACCACAGGTATAAAACCAAAAACCAAACCTGTTGTAGTAGAGTTGATTCGGACTCATAGCGACCCTATAGAACAGAGTAGAACTGCCCACCATAGGGTTTCCAAGGAGCAGCTGGTGGATTTGAACTGCTGGCCTTTTGGTTAGCAGCCTTAATGCTTAACCACTGTGCAACCAGGGCCCCAAACACATGTTTTGGGGGGACATAATTTAATCCGTAACAACAATATTTCCTCAAAGACAAGAAACCCTGCAGAGCTCCCCTTCATGTATGCCAAGGATCATGCATGTGGCACAGACAGTTATCTGGACCAAGGTCACCGGAGGGGCTGCCCAGGGCCTTTCCTCCCTTGGTTCAGGTAAGCTGCTCCAGCAAGTGCAGGTAAATCCAGACAGACTCAGCACTCATAACAGCTAACACTCACCCAGCACTGAGGCAAACAGCCTTATGCATTAGACACTATATTATCCACATTTTATAGATGAGGAAACTGTAGTACAAACAGGTTAAGTAATTTGCTCAAGGTCACACAGGTAGGAAGTGACAGAACCAGGGTTTGAACCCCAGACAATCTAGCTCTGGAGGCCATGCTCTCAAATGCTACACCAAACTGCATGAGAATTTGGCATACCTGGCACATTGCCAGCCCAGAGCCCAGCCCAGCGTCTCCTCTGCTCCAACAGAGCAGAAAGGAAGCCCAGCCCCTGGGAGATCCAGGAAAATGCCACAGTCCAAGGGGTGCATTGTTGGAACCAGTCATGAGATGCAGAACTCTGGTTGCCTCCACAGGTCTGTCATGCTGAGATCTGCAGGAAGAAGGCTGCACAGCACAGCCAGAGGAGCACTGGGCTGGGAGCATCATTTTGCCTCTCTGGGCATCACTTCTTCATCCGTAAATTAGGTGTATATGCACTCTAACACTGTTGTTTGTTCTGACACTCTTGGTTTTGTCAGGAAAATTATGGTCCTTTCTGAGAACAGAGACATATAGTGGTTTGATCCTCCTGAAGCTGGCATCTCACAGAGGGTGAGAACTATCCCCTGACTTGTTTTGGGAGAGGCGTGACTTGGCTGGCACAGCAAACGTCATTAGTGTTGGCAGATGCTTAGAAGGTGATGCCTGCACATCTGACATGAGTGGGTCGAAGAGGTGGAATGAATCCTGGGAAGACTCCCAGGCCAAAACTCAAGCCAGAGGGTAGGAGTTGAAGAAGGACAGACCATGACTCTGTATAGTAAGAGCAGTGACGTGAGTTGTCTCATGAAAGAGGAAGCTCCCTATTGCTGAAAACATCCCTGCAGAGATGCATGTTCATCTTCCAGGGGTCTTGGAGAGAAGATTCTTTCCTTCCCCACTGGACTAGGGATGCACCGCATCTTAGTCCATTCATTCATTCATTGATCATTTGTTCCCTTGTTGAATATTTAATGAGCACGTACTATGTACCAGATGCTGGGCTAGGAACAACTGATACAAAGATGAGCAAGACATAGCCCTGCCCTTGACCACAGAGGTGTATGCATGAGCAGGGGTATTGAAAGGGACTCTCTCAACCACTGGCTCATGACCATTTGGTGGGTAATGTACTACCTGAAGAAAGCTTTGGACGTTCTCCCCAGAAACAGGTATCCTTACAAGATATAGACAGAGTTGAAGTCCACAGAAGAATGAGAGATGGTGTCCTGGAGTCTGTGCTTCGAACCTACTAGCTCCCAAGCCCACACAGCTGAGCGGGACTGGCTGGCTGCCAGGGATGCTGTGAAGGTGGCAGACAGAACCAGGGACAAGGAGCTAGAGCTAACAGGGATGCAGGGCCACTGCAGGCAGAACCGATGTCAAGGGAAGTCAGCCACAGGGACAGAAGCCAAGCTCTGAGAGGGCACGGGCAGACCTAGCCCTGTCAGTTTATGATCCAAGAGGAATCCGTGCCACTGGCAGTATGACCTAGGAAAGACGTTTCTGAAGCTCGGGGTAGAGACTAAGGCAGAGCGAGACCCAGAGCCAGGTCTTTAAAGAATTCCAAGAGGAAAACAAAACCAAACTCATTCTGAGAAGGAGAGATGAGGACCCAGCGGGGGAAACAGGACAACCTCAGCCCCCCACCAGCCCGTTGGAGGATTAAATGGGGGGACAGAAAAATCTAGCATAGCCAGAAGTCTAGTCAGAGAAGAGGCAGGCAGATATCCCAGTTTCCCATGGGGATTTCTCTGATTTTGCTCTGCAGAGAGCAAATCAGGACTATTTCTAACCCACTGCCGTTTCCAGGATAAAGTCTCTTGCTCTTGGGCTCTGCAGTAGGTCAGGGCTGGCCCGGACAAGGGACACTCCAGGGATAGAACTTCAAGGGGAAAGTGCTGCCAAGAAACCTCCAAAATGCCACTAGAATCCAAGACCCAGGGTCAATCTAGGTCATCTGGGAAATGCGGATGGGAATTCTAAGCACCCCCTCAGGGTTAATTGTGGGAAAGAAATGGGCTGGAATCTCCCCAGAAGAGGCTTTGGAGACCTCCGAAAACTAGATGAAAAGCTGGGATTAGGACACCTGTCTCTGAAATGAAGCAGACCATTGATTCATCTTTCATCAAGGCGGGGTTCAAAGAGCCTATCCCAGGGCGAGGTTCATCCCAACACCTGGATTTCATCGTGAAAGCCTGGGGTAGCTGCTGTCATTGGCAGGAGGGCCCATAGGACAGAGGCATCTGTTTCTGTCCACCTTTCCATTCATTTAAAAAAGAAAGAGCCCACACTCTCCCCAGCTGTGTGCCAGAAAATGCTGGCCACTTCACATATGGTACGCATATAGTAACCACATCGACCATCATTGTCATCATTAAAACCAGTTGCTGTCA
Source organism: Dugong dugon (assembly GCA_030035585.1). NCBI lineage: Eukaryota > Metazoa > Chordata > Mammalia > Sirenia > Dugongidae > Dugong > Dugong dugon. The sequence continues at coordinate 58,733,961 of CM057462.1, read as the reverse complement.
AGTTCATTTCAACTCATGGCAACCCAGTGTGTGTCAGAGTAGAACTATGCTCCATAGAGTTTTCGATGACTGATTTTTCAGAAGTAGATCACCAGGCCTTTCTTCCAAGGCACCTTTGGGTGGACTCTATCCTCCAACCTTTTGGTTAGCAGCCGAGCCTATTAACTGCTTGCACCAGCCAGGTGGAAAAAGAAATTGAGATTCAGATAGTTTGGGTAATTGTCCAAGGTCACTCTGTTAGTAATGGTAGAGCTGGGATTTGGACCTGGGTCAGTCTGGCAGCTGGACCATTGGGCAACACTACCTCGTTGTCACTTGCCCTGACCTGAGCTCCCCCTTCATCTCCAGTGACACCATCAGGGCACCTTGTTTCCTGGTCTTTCATAGGTTGGCATTTCCATAACCACAGCATCCACAGTCTTCCTTGGCGAGGATCTTGATGCAGCTTCTAGTTGGTTGGTCCTCTCCCTGGCTTTCTCTCTCTGCTGGCAGCATCAGTTCCAGGCAACTGACACCTCCATTCTAGCTTCCTCCACATGACAACTGGAACCTCCGTGCCATCGATCCTTAGCGCTCATGCTCCTCATTTGGTAATATTCTTTCCAAGCTTCTCAACTACACGATCCCTCTGCCCAGTCCTCACTTGTCTATCAGCCCATCCACAGCTCTGTGAGCTGCGACACTGGAGGCAAGCTGGCCAGACCTGATCTCAGCCACAATTAGTTGAACTTTCCCCAGCCACAGAAAATCATCTTTCTCTAAAACAGCTTCTCCCAGCTGAGATTTTTCTGTCCTCAAATGATCTAGCCCCACATGTCCAAAAATCCATCTCTGAGTTAACTGGAGTCTGCTCTGTTTCATCTCAGCCCAGGATAGGTCGGGAAGTTCCACGTGTTGGCCGCCACGATGGTCAGGAGAAGCTGGACCACGGCTCCATCTGGCACATCTCAGAGCAAACCCAGGCATTTGGCCTTTAAACAAATGCCGTTGTGAGTCCTGGCTTAACCTTTTCCTGTCTTCTCTCGTCAACTCGATTGTAGTGCCTTAAAGTGGGCCTCACACAACGTTCAAAATAATTAATTGAATCAACAATTGTAGGAGAAGAGGAGGGGAACTCTCATTTCCGAACATCTGCTTTGAACAAGGCACTTAGGGGCATTCTGTCCTTAATCTTCTCAACAACCTTAGGAGGGAGTGGGGCAGACACCTCTGGTTTCTATCCAAAGCCACTTCCCCTTCTTCTTAGTTCATAGAACTCTGATTTCTCATTAGGCAGGTCCCTTCTCCAGCACCAGTGTCTCATTATCTTACACCAATCATGGTCTAAGATGAACAAGTGAACTTAATCTTTGTTCACATTCCAGCTACAAAGCCTCAGCTCTATAGCCAAACTTGTTGTTTGTTTCTGGGTGCTATCAAGTCAATTCCAACTCATAGCGACCCAATATGACAGAGAACTGTCCTCTGTAGATTCCTAGGTTATAATCTTTATGGGAGCATATTGCCAGGTCTTTTCTCCAGTGGAGCAGCTAGTGGGTTTGAACTGCCAACCTTTCAATTAGCAGCTGAGAGCTTAACCACTGCACCTCCTTAGCCAAACTACCTGGGTTCAAATCTTAGCTCTGACAATTATCTGCTGAGTAGCTTTGGATAAGTTTGTTTTGTTGTTGTTTTATTTTTTTAAAACTCTCTGCACCTTATAAGGTTGGTGGTTTGAGTCTACCCAGGGGCTTCTGGGAAGAAAGACATGGTAAGCTACTTCTGAAAAAACAGCACTGAAAGACCTGTGGAGCACACTTCTACTCTGACACACATCAGGGTAGCCATGAGTCGGAATCTATTCAACAGCAACTGGCTTTTGTTTTTTTTACTTTGGCACCTTATAAATAGTACCTATTTCTTGTGATTGTTGTAAATATTGAGTAAATTAACCCATTTAAAGTATTTAGAAAGTCACCTGTCACGTAGTAACCAAATGAAACCAAACCTGTTTCCATCAAGTTGATTCCAACTCATAGCAACCCTATTGGACAGAGTAGAGCTGCCCATGGGGCTTCCAAGGAGTGGCTGGTGGATTCGAACTGCCAGCCTTTGGTTAGCAGTCATAGCTCTTAACTGCTGTGCCACCAGGGCTCCATCATGTAGTAAGTACTCAATAAATGTTAGATATTATCATTATTGTTGTTATTATTATTGCTATGAACCACAAACGGGGAAACATCTTGGGTGCTTCTATGGAAGATTATGCTCCCTAATAAAAAGAAAGGTGACAAGGAAGGCTGTTCCCTTCTTTCTGCCTTGTATTCAATTATGATATGATGTAATGAGATGTCTGGGGCTGCAGCAGCCATCTTGGGGTTTTGAAGCAATAATCTAAGGACTAAAAGCAAACATGCTGATAATGGTAGGATGGCATCATAGAAACCTGGAACAGCCTGCCTCCAGCCTTCTCCTTACGTGACATCATTATTAGCCATTATATGCTATGATTAGCCCCATTTTGCCAATGGGGAAACTGAGGATAAAGGGAGGGGTTAAGTAATTTGGCCATAATCACAGACAGCTAGATGGAAGATCCAAAATTCAAACCCAAAGCCCAGGCTCTTTCCTTGGAGCCAGCAGGGCTGGAGGTTTGGAGAGATGGGTGTATCTCCAGGAGAGGAGGTAAGGGAGAGGTGGGCCTGAGAGGCAAGGCTGGCTTTGCCTGACTCCGCGCTTCCTCTGGAAGAGGTGTATCAGAGCAGGTGCCTGTCTGCCTGCCTCCAGTGCCTCAGCTGTCAATAAAACCCCCAGCCTGGCTGTGGCAAGCTGCAGATTCATGCAAATTCAGGGCCTATATTTAGCAGTAATTTAGCTGTCATCAGTCAGAGGGAGAAGAAAAAGCCCTCCCCAATGTAATGGTTATTCATATCGACTACCTACTCCTCTGGAGCCGTATAAATCCAGTAGTGCACCAGGGGCTGGCTGGCTTGGATTATTCTACCCCACCCCCCTCCCAGGGCAAAGATACTAGGGCAACGGTCTGAGTACAAAGAGGAAGGTGGATTTTTCATGGAAGGTGATGATAAGGGAGAGAGATGGAGAAAGATGAATCAGTCATGGAAATCTAATAAAAAACCAGAAATAAGAAGGATGCCAATGAGTCAGAGGATGTTGGAGCTGGAAGGAAATCAAGCAGTTCACCCCTCCCGAGGAAACTGAGGCCAAGGAGAAAATAATCATAACAGCAGCTATCATAATTGCCATTAATCAAATGCTTGCTCTATGTCCAGGCACTGTGATAAGCACTTTGCAGGCATGTAGACATATGGTCCTCCCAGTAACCCTAAAAGATCAGAATCATTGTTCCCATTTTACAGTTCAGAGATCTGAGATACAGAAAGAGTAAATCACTTGCCCCAAGTCCAAAAATGGCAGAGCCAGGATTTGAATGCAGGTTTGTCTGATGTCATAGTTACTGCTTATAACCACTAACAATAGTTGTTGTTATTAGGTGCCATCAAGGTCGATTCTGACTCATAACAACCCAACGTGACAGAATAAAACTGTACCATAGGGTTTCTTACTCTGTAATCTTTACAGAAGCAGATTGCCAGGTCTTTCTCTGTCAGAGTCACTGGGTAGGTTTGAACCACCAACCTTTCAGTTAGCAATTGAGCACTCAACAATTGCACCACCAGGGCTCCTTACAATACTGCATGATTTGTCAACAGCTTCAGTTAGCAAATGTCAGAACTGGATGAGACCTTGGTATGACCAGCTCCTGTTCCAGCCTTCTTCCTCCAAGTGGAAAAAAACAGTGACAAGTGAGAAGAGAGAAAGGAAAAGTGAGCATGATGGGTAGAATGGGGGGATGGGTTTGTGCTTCAAGTGGTTGGAAATTTGGGGAAAAAATTAATGTACAGTTTTCTCCCTCTAGTGATATGCCCATTGCATTTATTTAAGGTTGGTTATGGGGTACCTGTAGGAGCCCTGGTGGTAAAGTGGTTAAGGGTTTGGCTGCTAACCGAAGGGTCGGCAGTTCAAATTCATCAGTCGCTCCTTGGAAACCTAATGCGGCAGTTCTACTCTGTCCTATAGGGTCGACTCGACGGTGACAGATTTTTTTAAATTTTTTTATAGGGTACCTGTAGGACCGGAAGGAGAGGCCAATTTGGAAAGGCGCAAGGGAGGCAAGTCTAGCTAGGTATGGTGATAGGGTAAGGGGGGCTTTGTACATCATAAGGTCATTCAAAGGGTGGAGAGCTTGACCACAGAAAGACAAGGCCATGAAGTTAACTGCCTTCTCATACCAAAGATCTGCCGTCTTGCTTAAGGTAGACCAGGAATCATTCTGCATGAGGAGCCTTCAGGGACAGAAACAATCCTAGCAGGAAGTAAAATTCAGGTCACACATGTGACCTAACCATTGTTGGGCCAGGAAGGAGCCATGCCCCTGCTCTCAGCCCACACAGAAAGGAACAGAAGATTTGCAAAGAACACAGGCTACACATCCTGCGCTGGTGCCGGGACCCCTCACCAGCAGCCCATCCAGGACGAAGAACATGGACCCAGGACCAAAGTACTTGGTTTCAAATCTTTATCAGCTATGTTACCTTTAACAAATCACTTAACCTCTCTGTGCTTCAGTTTGTCATTGTTGTTAGGTGTCAACAAGTTGATTCCAACTCACAGGACCATGTGTACAATAGAACGAAATGCTGCCCGGTCCTGCGCCCCTCTCACAATCTTTGCTATGCTTGAGCCCATTGTTGCAGCCACTGTGTCAATACACCTTGTCAAGGATCTTCCTCTTTTTCACTGACCCTCTATTTCACCAAGCATGATGTCCTTCTCCAGGGACTAGTCCCTCCTGTTAACATGTCCAAAGTACATCACCATCCTCGCTTCATTCTGGCTGTACTTCTTCCAAGACAGATTTGTTCGTTCTTCTGGCAGTCCATGGTATATTCAATATCCTTCACCAACACCATAATTCAAAGGTGTCAATTCTTCTTCGGTCTTCCTTATTCATTGTCCAGCTTTCACATGCATATGAGGGAATTGAAAATACCATGGCTTGGGTTAGGCACACCTTAGTTGTCAAAGTGACATCTTTGCTTTTTAATACTTTAAAGAGGTCTTTTGCTGCAGATTTGCCCAATGCAATGCACCATTTGATTTCTTGACTGCTGCTTCCATGGATGTTTACTCATCTCTAAAATGGGAATAGAGCCCTGGTGGTGCAAACAGTTAAGGACTCTGTTGCTAACTGAAAGATCGGTGGTTCAAACCTACTCAGTGGCTCCTTGAGAGAAAGACCCAGAGATCTGCTACAATAAAGATTACAGCCTAGAAAACCCTATGGAGCAGCTCTACTCTGTCACATTGGGCTGCTATGAGTTAGAATCAACAACAAAATGGGAATAATAATAGCCCCTCCTGCACAGGTTTGATGTAAGGATTAAATGATTAGTATGTGTAAGGCGCTTAGTACAGTGCCTGGCACCATGTCAGTGCTAAATAAATGTTGGCTGTTACTATTGCTTTTGTTGTTATTAATTCTGGGTTGCTTTTGTCTCCAAAGCAGAAGGTCTGTAGAGCTGAGCATTTTCCCTCCTGAAACTCAGAGTAATTAAATTATCCTCTCACCACGCCAGAGAATGTACACTCCAGTCATTTGGATAATATGCAAAAATATTATATTTTTATCCTTCTCCTTTCTCTACCGAACCCCATTCACCCCTCCCCCAGCCCCCACCACACACACACCACCCCCTCATAACTACATTTATCTGGGTAATAATAGAGAAAAAAATCTCCTGCTTGTCCTCAAATTGCTCAGGTATCTTAAGGCCAGTTGGCTTAATCTGGGGATATTTTGGCCCGGAATGACTCTGGCCGGCTCCCTCTTCCACTGCACCCTCTAGGCTGCTACTAGGTCATGTTGCTCCACCCAGCTGCACACTGTTCGGTCACCTGGGTCAAGATCATCAGATCTTCCTTTCTGTCCGGGGAAGTTCCAGATATCCTGTGTGGCTTCACAGTCAGCACTCTGTATCCTGAGCAGCCAGGAAGAGGAATTGCCACAAATAACCGTGCTAATGGGAGGTGACGGAAGGAGGAGACTGATGGCTCCAGTTCACGGGAGGGCTGGAAGCCCCAGCTCGCTGAGCCCGGCCTGAGCACTTCAATCTGCCACTGGCTCCTATAAATAGAGCTGTGGACCACGCTATCTTTTCTGAGTTTCTGTCTCTAGGGACACCTCTCAGGAAAGAGTCTTACAGTTCTCTGGCCTGGAGAAGATGCCGAGAGGACATTTTGTCCATTCTCCTGCCTCCGAATGGATTGCCCCAGTTTCCCCCTTTCAAAGCCCGTTACAGAAGAAAAATGCAGAGTGAATGGTGTTACCCGAGTCAGTGGTTCTCCATGTGTGGCCTGTGGACCACCAGCATCAGCATCATCTGGAACTTTGCTGGAAATGCAAATTCCCAGGGCCTATCTCACAAGCTGGAGTCCCTGAGCGGTGCAAACGGTTAAGCGCTCGACTACTAGCCGAAAGGTTTGCAGTTCAAAACCACCCAGAGCTGCTTGGGAAGACAGCCCTGGTGATCTGTTTCCAAAAGGTCACAGCCTTGAAAACCCTCTGGAGCAGTTCTACTCTGCACACATGGGGTCACCATGAGCCAGAATCAACTCGAGGGCAACTAACAACAACCATCGCACATCTAGTGAATAAGAAACCCTGGGGGTGGATCCCAGTGATGTGTGTTTTAACAAGCCCTCAGGGAATTCTGATGCAGGGTCAAGTTTGAGAACCACTGACCTAGTCAACAGTTCGCCAACTTTGCAGACTATTAGAATCACCTAGCGAGCTCTTAAAAATCCCTATGCCCAGGCCACGTCCTAGCCCAGAATCCCACAGGGTGGGCCCCAGACATCAGTGTTTTTAAGTTTCCCCAGGTGATTCTGATACATATTGAAGGTTGAGAACTACTGCTCTAAATATTTAATCAGCCAGCCCACAAACATCCGCTTTCCAGTACGACTGTGCTTAGCAAGAGCAGTAACGATATTCTGCCCCTGTACAAGAGAAGGGAAATCAAGTTTACGCTGCATTTATTGCATGTCAGGATACCACCGTGTCTGTTCTACCAAGAAATAAATCACCGTTTAGTTATTATTTATTTATTTAGAGGCACAAAACTGTTAAGCAGCTTGTTCAACAACTGAAATAAAGCTACCTTATTGCAATCTACACAAGTTCTAACCTAGGTTCTCAGGCTAGATCCTGGGTCTGGATTGAGAAACGGACACCACATGTGGTGTGAAACGTGCACGTCATCACTACAACAAATGCAGTTATTTCAGCTCTGCCTTAGCTCTTGTGAAGGACATCAACAGCTGGTATTCAAACCTCAAGAGAATTCAACCCATGAGAATTCAGCAAGGCAAAGATCACACACCAGTCAGACACACAAAGTAGTTATCTACACTAGCATCATGAGACATTAATTATATAGTAGTTGTAGAGAGTGTGGCATGTTATTTAAAAAAAAAAAAAAAAAGCCTGTTGCCATTGAGTTGATTCCAACTGATAGCGACCCTATAGGACAGAGGAGAACTGCCCCCATAGGGTTTCCAGGGAGCGGCTGGTGGATTTGAACTGCCTACATTTTGGTTAGCAGCCATGGCTTTTAACAACTGCCTCTACTTAATATAAAAATATAAATCAGAAGTTTATACACACCACAAGAAGCCTGGGTGGTGCGAGTGGTTTGCAATAGGCTGCTAATCTAAAGGTTTGGGATTCGAACTCACACAGTGATGTCACGAAAGAAAGTCCTGGTAAACTGCTTCCGTAAATATTACAGTCAAGAAAACCCTATGGAACAATTCTACTCTGCAACACATAGGGTTACCATGAACTGGGGACAAACTCAACGGCAGCTAACAATAACAACATGCCCACCACAAAAGCAGAAGTTTAGTGTTCACTGATTTCATACACCCTGTGCCCTTGGTTCCTCTCATAGTAAGTTTCAGAGACATAATTTGAACCCTTTTCTGCCTGATCCCAAAGCTCAGATTCTTAATACTACTTTTTTTTTAATGTATTTTATTTTTATTGTTGCTGTTGAGAATATACACAGCAGAACATACACCAATTCAACAATTTTTACATGTACAATTCAGTAACACTGATGACATTCTTGAGGTTGTACTACCATTCTCACCCTCCTTTTCTGAGTTGTTCCTCCCTCGTTAACATAAACTCACTGACCCCTAAATTTCCTGTCTAATCTTTTGAGTCGCTGTTGTCAATTTGATCCCCTATAGATAGATGTTAAAAGAACATAATGCTCAAGGCAGATATTCTTTACTAGTTAAGCTAAACTATTATTTGGTTTAAGAAGACTTAAGGGGATATTTTTGGCTTAAGGTTTAAGGGTTAAAGATTAATTTAGGGAATGGTTTCAGGGGTTCATCCAGCCTCTATGGCTCCAGAAATTCTGGATCCCATAAGAATCTGAAATTCTATTCTGCATTTTCCCCGTTTTGATCAGGATTCTTCCATAGAGTCTTTAATCAAAATGTTTAGTAATGGTAGCCAGGCACCATTCAGTTCTTCTGGTCTCATGGAAAAGGAGGCATTTGTTCACGGAGGCAATCAGCCATACATTCCATATCCTCCTCCTATTACTGACTCTCCTTCTTCCTCTGTTGCTCCAGGAGAATAGAGACCAATTGTTGTACCTTGGATGGCTGCTTGAAACTTTTAAGACACCAGGCACTATAATGAACTAGAAGAAAGAGCAGAAGCACTGAACATGTTATTAGGTCAATTAACTGGAATGTCCCATGAAACCATGATCCTAAACCTCCAAACCAAGAAACCAGATCCTATGAGATGTTTGGTTATATATAAACAGCCTCAGAAGCTATTCTTCTTTTTCTCTTTGCCATTGTTGTAAATATACTTATCACACAACTTTCGCTAAATCAGCTTTTTACAGGTGTACAACTTATCGACAGCTATTATATTAATCAATTGTACAATTCTACCCTCAATCAATATGATTTTTTGATCACCATAAACCAAAACTTGGTACTCCATAAGCAATAACCCTCCCTTTGCCCCTCCCTCTCGCCTCTGGTAACCACTAATAAACTTTGGCCTCTATACATTTACCTATTTGCCTATTTTTGCCTTTTTGTATAAGTGAGGTCGTACACTATTTGTCCTTTTGTGATTGACTTATTTCACTCAGCATGTCTTCAAGCTCCATCTATATTGTAGCACGTGTCAAGACTTCATTTCTCCTACTTGCTAAGTAGTATTCCAATGTATGTACATACCACATTTTGTTTATCCATTCATCCATTGATGGGCATTTAGTTTTTTTCCACCTTTTTGCTATTGTGAATAGTGCTGCAATGAACGCTGATGTACAAGACTCTGTTTGAGTCTGATTTCAAGTCTTTTTGGTATATACCAGGAGTAGAATTGCTGGGTCATATGGGAGTTCTAGTTTTAGTTTTTTGAGGAACCACCAAACTTTTCCACAATGGTTGTACCATTTTGCATTCCCACTAGCAATGGATAAAGATTCCAATTTCCCTACGTCCTCACCAACATTAGTCATTTTCTGTTGGGTTTTTTTTTTTTTTTTTTAACTTAGTCATCCTAAAACCAAAAAAAATCCGTTGCAGTGGAGCCGATTCCAGATAGTGGTGACCCTATAGGACAGGGTAGAACTGCCCCATAGGGTTTCTAAGGAGGGGCTGGTGGATTCAAACTGCCAACCTTTTGGTTAGTAGCCAAGTGCTTAAACTACTGCACCACCAGGGCTCCTAGTGATCCTAGTGGGAGTGAAACTGTATCTCACTTCGGTTTTAATTTGCATCTCTCTGATGGTTAATGATGCTAAACATCTTTTCATGTGTTTGATGGCCATTTGAATGTGCTCTCTGGTGAAATGTTTAAGTCTTTTTCCCATTTCATCATTGGGTTATTTGTCCTTTTGTTAAGTTGTCAAAGTTTTTTATATATTTTGGTTATTAGATTCTTTTTGAATATATGGTTTCCAAAGATATTCTCCCAGTCAGTGGCTTGTCTTTTCACTTTTTTGGTAAACTCTTGTGATGAACAATAATTTTTAATTTTTATGCGGTCCCATTTATTAATTTTGTCTTTTACTGTTCTTGCTTTTGTTATTATATTAGATAATCTATTGTTAAAAGCTAGGTCCGACAACGTTGCCCCCACATTTTCTTCTAAGAATTTTTTGGTTTTAATTTTCACATTTAGGTCTTTAATCCATTTTGAAATTTTTTTTTTTTTTTTTTGGTATGGCGTAAGGCACAAATCCTGTTTCATTTTTCTCCATGTAGAAATCCAATTTTCCCAACATCAGTTCTTGAAGTGATTCTTCTTTCCTCATCAAATAGATTCAGCACCCTTGTCAAAAGTCAGTTGACCATAGATCTGTGGGTTTATTTCTGGGCTCTCAGTTATATTCCAGTGGTCTATGTGTCTATTGTTATACCAGTAACCAGGCTGTTTTGATTACTGTAGCTGTATAATATGTTAAAATCAGGAAGTGTGAGTCTTCCTTTCCCTCTACTTTGTTTTTCTCTTTCAACATTGCTTTTGCTATTTAGGACCTCTTGCCATTCCATATCAAGTTGAGGATTGGTTTTTCCATTTCTGTAAAGAAAGCTGTTGGAATTTTGATTGGGATTGTATTGAACCTATAGATTGCTTTGGGTAGTACTGACATCTTAACAATACCAAGTCTTCTAGTCCATGAACATAGAACATCTTTCCATTTATTTAAGTCTTCTTTAATCTCTTTCAGCAGTGTTTTATAATTTTCATTGTATAAGTCTTTCTCATCCCTGGTTAAATTTATTACTAGGTATTTTATTCTCTTAGGTGCTGTTATAAATGAAATCATTTTCCTAATTTTCCTTTCAGATTTTCCATTACTGGTGCATAGAAACCCAAATGATTTCTGTTTGTTGACCTTATACCCCGCAACTTTACTAAATTACTCTATTAGCTCTAGAAGCTTTCTTGCAGACATTTTGGGATTTTCTATATATAAGATCATGTCATCCATAAACAGAGATAATTTTACTTCTTTTTTCCAATCTGAATACCTTTTATTTCATTTTCTTGTCCTACCGCTCTGGCTAGGACTTCTAATATAATGTTGAATAGAAGTGGTGAGAGTAGACACCCTTGTCTTGTTACGGATTTCAAGTGGAAAGTTATCAGTCTTTCTCCATCAAGTATAACTTGGCTGTTGGCTTTTCATGTATGTCCTGAATCATATTGAGGAATTTTCCTTTTATCCCAATCTTCTTGATGGTTTTCTTCAGAAGAGGTGTTGGATTTTATCACTTAATACTACTCTTTTTTTTTAGCACCTGGTGGATTCGAACTGCCCACCTTTTGGTTAACAGCCAAATTCTTTTTTTTTTAATTTTTTTTTTATTGTATTTCAGATGAAGGTTCACAGAACAAATAGTTTATCATTAAACAGTTAGTACACATATTGTTTCATGACAGTGGTTAACAACCCCACGACATATTAACACTGTCCCTTCTCAACCTTGGGTTCCCTATTACCAGCTTTCCTGTCCCCTCCTGCCCTCTAGTCCTTGTCCCTGGACTGTTGTGCCCCATTAGTCTCGTTTTGTTTTATGGGGCTGTCTAATCTTTGGCTGAACGTTGAACCTCAGGAGTGACTTTTTCACTGAGCTAAAAGGGTGTCTGGGGGCCATACTCTCGGGGTTTCTCCAGTCTCTGTCAGGCCAGTAAGTCTGGTCTTTTTTTGTGAGTTAGAACCCTCTGTTGTGATCCCAGTGACAGCAGTCAGTGATGGTAGCCGGACACCACCTAGTTGTACTGGACTCAGTCTGGTGGAGGCCGTGGTAGTTGTGGTCCGTTATTCATTTGGAATAATCTTTTTCTTGTATCTTGTTTTCTTCATTCTCCCTTGCTCCTGAAGGGGTGAGACCAGTGGAGTATCTCAGATGGCTGCTCACAGGATTTTAAGACCCCAGACGCTACTCACCAAGGTAGAATGTAGAACATTTTCTTTATAAAGTGTGTTATGCCAAGTGAGCTAGATGTTCCCCTAGACAAAACCAGGAAAGAAATATGCAAAAGTGGAAATGGCTGTTGCATTAAAACAGCGATTGTGTGTGACTTGTCAAAAGTTTCTCCAGTGTTATTTCATCACTTTGCCATTAATAAAACAAATCAATCTTCTTTTCCAAATGCCTACATCTGCACAATGTCAACCATGTGGGTGAAAGGTAAAAAAAAATGCTATCCATCAGGAGCTTGTACTTCTTGCTCAATATCAGACATCTGGAAAGTCTGAGTGAGCCAAACGAATGAAATTTTCATACGTCACCTGAAGACTTTGGGGAGTGGGAGAGACAGATCTCTCTGAATAGTCCATGAACTTTATGGAGAAGCAGGCTTAGGTGGAAATGCTGTTGACAGCAATGCCTGATTGAGGAAAAGTACAGGAGGGAGTGGACACAGTCTCCCAAGCAAATTGGATGCAGGACATTTCCATGTTCAGCCACCTCTGCCTCAAGTACTGGGGAAAACATAGTCCCTGGGGAGTGGAATATTTAGCAGTTGACAACTGTTGGGGGCTGTCAGGCAGAAATTTTCTAGCCAGGACCAGCTGGCCCTCTGAATACAGGACAGCATTGAGAACCGTTTCAACTCAAGTGAAGGAAATGATGTTGTTGTTATTGTTAGTTGCCATCAAGTAGATTCCAGCTCATGGAGATCCCATTGTTACAGACTAGAACTGCTCCACGGGATTTTCTTGGAAGCAGTCTTAACAGAAAGAGCCCTGGTGGTGCAAATGGTTAAGCTCTTGGCTGCTAACCAAAAGGTTGGTTGTTCATAACTCCCCTAGCAACCTTGCAGAAGAAAGATCTGATGAGTTATTTCCATAAAGATTGCAGCCTAGAAAACCCTTTAGGGCAATTCTACTCTGTCACATGGGGTTGCTGTGAGTCAAAATCCTGTCAATGGCAATTAACAACAACAATCTTAATGGAAGTAGATCACCACTCCTTTTTTTCCACAGAACCACTGAGTGGATTTAAACCACGAACCTTTAGGTTAGCATTGAGCACAAACCATTTGCAGCACGTAGGCACCTTTAATCATGTCAATATTCATCAAAATACAGAGCAGGGAAAAGGATAGTGGTGATGGTTTCACAACAAGATGAATGTAATAAATGTCACTGAAATTGTACATTGTAAAAATTGTTGACTTAGCAAATGTTTTATTATACATACATTTACCACAATAATAAAAAATGCAAAGGAGCTACCTCCTCAGAACACTTGGATTCCCATTATTTCCTTACAATGGGTTCCTTCTACACGTCACCAGGATGATATTATATCACTCCCTCCCAAATCTCCAGCTGCTTTGACTATAGGAGAGCACCTAAGCCAAAGGGCAGGATCGCCAGTGGCCTATCAATTTGTCTAGTGGGAAATCTCTACTCAAAAGGACAATGTTATCTCTCAGAACCAGCCAAGCAGAGACTGGCAGTTGATAGCAGGAGCAGAAGCATAAAGACCCACAGGAAGAAGCCGGGAAGAGACTGTGTCCTGTTTGCCATCATGGCAGAGAACTGATACACTCTTGCGTCTGGCAGTGAATGGGCAGTACTAAAATGACCTGGTGGTGAAGCAGTGTTGGACCCTGGAGGATCTTCTAGTTCCGAAGCTATCTCCCAGTCTCAAGGTCATTTGGCTATGGTGCTTTTCCTAGGATACCTTCCTTGAGGGTGTTTCCTATGGTTGTTCCCATAGCAGGGACCAGTTGGAAGGACCAGACGGTTAGCCCAGAGAGCTGGTCTGGAACTTCGATGCCAAAGCAACAGTGGCAGGAAATGACCACAAAGATCTACAGGCACTCTTCCAGGTCTAATTAGTTAGACCAGGAATTGACAAACTTTTTTGTAAAGGGCCACATAGTAAATAGTTTCAGCTTTCAGGCCTGTGATGGTTAAGACTGTGTGTCAACTTGGCTGGGCCATGATTCTCAGTGTTTATATGTGATCACTCCCATGGTGGAATCTGCTGTGAGCAGCCAATCAATTGAAAGTAAGTTTCCTTGTGGGTGTGGCCTTCATCCAGATATAAGCAGACATTCTGGCTTTTTGCTCCCTTTGGATATTGTGGCTGCCTCCTGCTCATCTGACCTCCAGTTCATGGGACTTGCACTATTAGCTTATCTGTTGACCTTGGGATTTGCTGATCTTCACAGCCTGGAAATGGAGTCCTGCTCTCTGACTTACCGATCTTGCATTCACCAGCCCATGCAGCTTAATGAATCAGGAGAAGCCTTGCAGTCTTGTCTGCCAATCTTGGGATTCATCAATCTTCATAGCCTGTGAACAAGAGCCCTGCTTTCTAACCTGCCGATCTTGGGTTTGCCAGCCACTGCGGCTACTTGAATCAGAAGAAGCCTCTATCCTAATCCATGGACTTGGGATTTTCCAGCCTCTATACTCATGTGAACTGCTTCTTTGATATAAATCTCTCTCTATGTATATTTATATATGCTTCACTGGTTTTGCTTCTCTAGAGAACCCAGCCTAAGACAAGGACCAACAGCCTTTTTCATGACAACTCAACTCTGCTGTTATAGCTTGAAAGCAGCAACAGGTAATATAAAAAGGAACAGGTGTGGCTGTGTTCCAACAAAACTTGACTTACAGGGACTTTCAGGCAACATGGCACTAAAGACAGAAACACCATGCTGTCCCCCCACAGCAAATATCTGAAAAACTAAGCCAAACAGAGAAAATGTCAATCCTGAAACCCTATGGATCAAATGAAGAGATAAAGAACTCAGCCAAGCACCAAATGAAATAAGAAACTGACAGAGAACAGAGAGTAGGGATAGAGACATGCAGAGGTTCCCTATCAGCTAACAAAGCATGGATCCGCCATCTTGGGCTCCTGTTGGAGACTGGTGAACAGAGGGTACAGGAAAGCAGCTTCACGGAGTTTCCAGCAGGAGACAGAACTGGAAACCAGCGATATATGCTTTCCCATCCCTCACCTTTCTTCAACCCCACTCAGCCTCCTCTGCTTCCTGTGGCCACAGTCTCTTGGATGGGAAGCACCAGCATCACCCCGGTGCTGCTTGGGTTCCACCCGCCTGCACTTGTCAGCTCCCTGAGTGCCATTTGTTGGCTGCTGGTGTTGCTTTTTCTGCTTCTTTTGATTTCTTCCATATCTCTCACCACTTCCCCCTCCTTTATCTCAAATACCTGGCTCCGTGCGCCATCTTTGCTTCGTCATGAAAGGCTGTGAAATGCAGCTCAAATGTGAAACTGCTTCCTGGCTAGTTCTGCCACACTGATGGGATCCCGGGGCTTTTGTTTGTTTTTTTGATCTGTTTGTTTGCTTTCTTTTTCTTTTCTCAAATTGGGAGCCCGTTCTAGCCAGGCAGTACTGCTTGGCTTGGGACCTACCCCCTCAGTTTGGGCAGACATGCAGAGGGATCCCTGAGAGCATTTCTTTTTTTTTTCCAGTATTTCTTTTTTTTTTTAAATTTGTTTGTTTTGTTTTCTTTTCTCTCTTTTTCCCTTTTTGTCTTTCTTCATTACTCAGTTTCTTGTCTCTCTATATTTACCTTCTCTTCCTGTCTCCTGAATACCAGGCACTGAGTGACAACTCTGCCCCTTCTAGGCAGGCTGTACTTCGGCCTGGAGCACCCTCCCCAGGCCTCACAGCCACACCAGTGTGACCCCTGGCAGCTTTTCTTTTCTTTTTTCTTTCTGATCTCTATTTATACATTTTTTCTTATTATTATTCTCCTTTTTGTTTTTCTCCATTTCTCAGTCTCTCATCCCTCCACTCCAATGGCAAGCTCTCTTAGCACTCTTTTTTGCTTGTTTGTATGTTTTTGGCTCCTGTTCCTTTCTCCTCTCTCTCCTCTTTCCCAAACCCATCTTAGCTTCACACATCTCAATCACCCCCCTCCATCCTGCCTACCTGCACCATGCACTGAACATCACACCCTTAAAAAGCACAGGCACAGCCTACCAGAACCCACCCAGCACTGATTCCCAGCCCTCCCTGTTGGGCCTAGTACATGCCACAAGCAACCCATCCAAGCGACTCCTCTTCAGCTAGACCTGCCCTGCTGTGTCACATCTGAGTGACTGACCCTGCCAATTGGAAAAGGAGGTGAAAAGTATTGTACCCCCAGGCAAGCTAACAACAAAGAACACACAGCCTGCCTGCTCAGACATGACCAAGTAAAACAAAAAAGCAAGACAAAACAAACAACTCTACAATCAATAAACGAGGAAAATAAATACTGAATGCCCCAAAGAGAGTGGACAGTATCAAAACATTTACAAAAACAGGACAGGATGCTTCCGGTAGGTGTCCAGAATAAAACACCAGATGATATTCCAGTAGAAGAAAAAGCACTAGAACTGCTTGATAGGAAATTCAAATCTCTAATATTCAGAGCTATCCAAGAGTTGAAGCAAAAAGCAGACACAAATGAGAACAAAAGAGACAAATTCAAGGAAAATACAGATAAAAAAATGGAAGAATTCAGGAAAATAATGCAGGAACAAAATGCTAAAATAAAATTGATAACTAGAAATCATAAAAAACAGCAATTAATAATCCAAAAGATAAACAACAAGATTTCAGAAATAGTGTCATAGAAGGGCTGAGGAGCAGGTTTGAAATGGTGGAAGACAGGATCAGCGAAATTGAAGACAAACACTAGGATACAACTCTGAGGAAAAATCAGGAAAAAAGAAAGAAGAAAAACGAAGAAACCCTGAGAAATAAGTGGGATACAATCAAAAGCAAACATTTGCGAGTGATCACAGTTCCAGAACAGGGGGAGAAAACAGAAAACATAGAGAGGATCATTGAAGAACTGCTGACAGAAAACTTCCCCAATATCATGAAAGATGAAAAGCTGGCCATCCAAGAAACTCAGTGAATCCCATATAGGATAGACCTGAAAAGAAAATCACTAAGACATATCATAATCACACTCGCAAAAACCAAAGACAAACAAAGAATCCTGAGAGCAGCTCATGAAAAACAAGAAGTCACATACAGAGGAGAAACAATAAGACTAAGCTTGGATTATTCAGCAGAAACCATGCAGGCAAGAAGGCAATGGAATGACATATATAAAACCTTGAAAGAAAAAAATTCCCAGCCAAGAATAATATATCCTGCAGAACTCTCATTCAAATATGATGGTGAAAGTAGGACATTTCCAGATAAACAGAACTTAAGGGAATATGTAAAAACCAAACCAAACTTACAAGAATTATTAAAGGGAGTCCTTCGATCTGAGGGAAAAAAATCAGCTCACAGGCTGAATGTAGGAGGTAGGATTGCACCAGCCATGCACCAATCTAGGAAATGAAATCTCAAGGACTATCCAAAAGCAAAAGAAATACAACAGGGAATCAGAGAAGTTAATCTGTAAATGACTACAACATCAGAACAATAAAAGAGGGAATAAACCATATAGGTATAGAACCTTCTAATGGAGAGGAAGGCAAGGCGATACCAAGTAATAATAGACTGTTTCAAACTTAGGAAGATAAGGGTAAATTTCAAGTTAACCACAAAAAAAGTTAACAAACCTACTCATAAAAATAAACAGGAAAAAGCATAAAGTCTCAGTAAAAACAAAAACTACGAAAACAGAAGAAATGGAAAAAAATCCACAAACAAAAGGAATTCAGCACAGGAGAGTAAGAGGAACAAAGAAAACGTCAGCACCACAAAAAAAAAAAACAAAACAAAAAACTACAAAATGAAAACAATAAACTCACTCCTATCAGTAATTACACTGAATGTAAATGGCCTCAGATAAAGAGATGGACAGTGAAAGAATGGATAAAATAAGAGGATCCATCAATATGCCATCTACAAGAGACACACCTTAGAAATCAAAGGATGAAAAAAAATGTATCAAGAAAACAACTACCAAAAAAGAGCAGGAGTGGCAATACTAATCTCAGATAACATAGACTTTAAAACAAAATCCACCATAAAAGACAAAGAAGGACACTATATAATGATTAAGGGGACAATCCATCATGAACATATAACCATAATAAACATCTATGCACCCAATGACAGGGATTTAAAATACATAAACTCTAACAGCATTGAAAAGAGAATTGGACAGTTCCACAATAATAGTAGGAAATTTCAACACACCACTCTTGGCAAAGGACAGAAAATCTAAAAAGAAACTCAACAAAGATACAGAAGACCTAAAGGGCACAATCAGCCAACTTGACCTCATAGACATATATAGAACACTCCGTCCAACCGCTACAAAATACACATTCTTTTCCAATGCACATGGAATGTTCTCCAGAACAGACCACATCTTAGGCCACAGAGCAATCCTCATCAAGATCCAAAACGCTGAGATAATTCAAAGTATCTTCTCTCACCACAACACCGTCAAGATAGAAATTAACAACAGGAAGAGCAAGGAAAAAATAAATAAATTAGATGGAAACTGAATAACACCCTGCTTACACATCACTCAGTAATAGAAGAAACCAGAGATGGAATAAAAAAATCTGTATAATCAAATGAGAATGAAAATACACCATACCAAAACCTTTGAGACACAGCACAGGCAGTCTTCAGAGGACAATTAATAGCAATAGATGCACACATCAAAAAAGAAGAAAGGGACAAAATCGAAACATTAGCTACAGAAATCCAACAAATAGAGAACAACAAAAAAGCCCACAGCAACTAGAAGAAAGGAAATAATAAAGATCAGAGCAGGAATAAACGAAATAGAGAACAGAAAAACAATAGAAAGAATCAACAAAACCAAAAGCTAATTCTTTGAAAAGATCAACAAAATTGACAAACCACTGGCCAGACTGACAAAAGAAAAACAGGAGAGGACACAAATAACCCAAATAAGAAATGAAATGAGGGGCATTACAACAGACTCAACTGAAATAAAAAGGATTATAACAGAGTATTATGAAAATCTATACTCCAACAAATTTGAAAACCTAGAGGTAATGGATAAATTTCTAGAAACACACTACCTACCCAAAGTACCACAAAGTGATGTTGAAAATCTGAACAGACACATAAGAAGAGAAGAGATTGAAAAGGTAATTAAAAAAAACTCCCAACCAAAAAAAACCCTGGCCCAGATGGCTTCACTGGAGAATTCTAGAAAACATTACAGAAGGGCTTGTACCAGTACTGTTCAAGATATTTCAGAGCATAGAAGAGGAAGCAACACTTCCAATTCATTCTATAAAGCCAGCATAATACTGATACCAAAACCAGGCAAAAATGTCACAAACAAAGAAAATTGCAGACCAATATCTCTCATGAATATAGATGCAAAAATTCTCAACAAAATTCTAGCCAATAGAATTCAGCATCATATCAAAAAAATAGTACACCAAGACCAAGTAGGATTCATACCAGCTATGCAAGGATGGTTCAACATTAGAAAATCAATCAAGGTAATCCACCACATAAATAAAAGGAAAGAAAAAAATCACATAATCATCTCAATTGACCCAGAAAAGGCATTTGACAAAGTCCAACACCCATTCCTGATAAAAAACTCTCAATAAAATAGGTATAGAAGGGAAATTTGTCAACATAATAAAGGGCATCTATGCAAAACCAATGGCCGACATCATTCTTAATGGAGAGAGGCTGAAAACATTACCCTTGAAAACAGGAACAAGACAAGGATGCCCTTTATCACCACCCCCATTTAACATTGTACTGGAAGCTCTAGCTAGAGCAATAAGGCAAGAAAAAGAAATAAAGGGCATCCAAATTGGTAATGAAGAAGTTAAACTGTCCCTGTATGCAGATGATATGATACTATACATAGAAAACCCTAAAGACTCCACGAGAAAACCACTGGAACTAATAGAAAGATTCAGCAGAGTAGCAGGATACAGGATAAACATTCAAAAATCAGTTGGATTCCTATATACAAATAAAGAGAACGATGAAAAGGAAATCAGGAAAACAATACTATTTATAATAGCCCCTAAAAAAATAAAATACTTAGGAATAAATCTAACCAGGAATGTAAAGGCCTACACAAAGAAAACTACAAAACACTACTGCAAGAAACCCAAAGGGATCTACATAAATGGAAAAACATACCATGCTCATGGATAGGCAGACTCAACATTGTGACAATGACAATTCTACCCAAAGCAATTTACAAATACAATGTAATCCCACTCCAAATACCAAAAACATTCTTTAAAGAGATAGAAAACCTAATCATTAAATTTATATGGAAAGGGAAGAAGCCTTGAATATGTAAAGCTCGATTGAAGAAGAAGAATAAAGTAGGAAGACTGGCAGTACCTGACCTCAGAACCTGCTATATGGCTACAGTTGTCAAAAAAGCCTGGTACTGGTACAACAACAGATACATTGACCAATGGAACAGAATTGAGAAACCAGATGTAAATCCATCCACCTACAGTCACCTGATCTTCGACAAGGGCCCAAAGTCCATCAAATGGGGAAAAGACAGTCTTTTTAACAAATGGTGCTGGCAAAACTGGATATCCATCTGCAAAAAAATGAAACAGGACCCATACCTCACACCATATACAAAAACTAATTCAAAATGGGTCAAAGACCTAAATATAAAGCCAAAAAGTATAGAGTTCATAGAAGAAAAAATAGGACCAACACTACAGGCCTTAATACATGGCATTAACAGGATACAAACCATAACCATCAATGCACAAACCCCAATAGATAAGCTAGATAACTGGGATCTTTTAAAAATCAAACACCTGTGCTCTCCAAAAGACTTCACCAAAAGAGTAAAAAGAGAACCTACAGACTGGGAAAAAATTTTTGGACAGTACAAGTCAGACAAAGGTCTAATCTCCATAATCTACAAGAAAATCCAACACCTCTACAACAAAAAGACAAATAATCCTATTAAAAAATGAGCAAAGGAAATGAACAGACACTTCACCAGAGAAGACATTCAAATAGCCAACAGACACCTGAGGAAATGCTCGCCATCAGTAGCCATTAGAGAAATGCAAATTAAAACCACATTGAGATACATCCCACTCCAGCATTACTGGCATGAATCAAAACCACTGGCAATAACAAATGCTGGAGAAGCTTCGGGGAGATCAGAACTCTTATGCACTGCTGTTGGGAATGCAAAATGATACAACCATTTTGGAAAATGATATGGCACTTCCTTAGAAAGCCAGAAATAGAAATACCATAGGATCCAGCAATCCCACTCCTAGGAATATATCCTAGAGAAATAAGAGCAGTCACAAGAACAGACGTATGCACATCCATATTCACTGCAGCACTATTCACGATAGCAAAAAGGTGGAAACAACCTAGATGCCCATCAACAGATGAATGGATAAACAAACTATGGTACATACACACAATGGAGTATTATGCAACAATAAAGACAGTGATGAATCTGTGAAGCATCTCATGACATGGATGGAACTGGAGGACATCATGCTGAGTGAAATAAGTCAATCACAAAAGGACAAATACTGTATGAAACCACTACTGTAAAAACTCATGAAAAAGTTCACACACAGAGAAACAAACTTTGTTGGTTACCAGGGATGTGAGGGGTGAGGAGGGACTAAATAGACAATAGATAAGTGGTGACTTTGGTGAAGGGTAAGACAGTACACAACATTGGGGAAGCCAGCACAACTTGTACAAGGAAAGGTTATGGAACCTCCTCAGACACATCCAAACTCCCTGAGGTACAAATTGCTGGGCAGAGGGCTGTGGGGCCCATGGTCTCGGGGAACATCTAGCTCAATTGGCATAACACACTTTATAAAGAAAATGTTCTACATTCTACCTCGGTGAGCAGCATGTGGGGTCTTAAAAACCTGTGAGCAGCCATCTAACATACTCCACTGGTCTCATCCCTTCGGCAGCAAGAAAACAAGATACAAGGGAAAGATCAGTCCAAAGGACTAACGGACCACAATTACCACAGCCTCCACCAGACTGAGTCCAGTACAACTAGATGGTGCTTAGCTACCACCACTGACTGCTCTGAGAGGGATCACAACAGAGGGTCCTGGACAGAGCTGGAGAAAAATGTAGAACAAAATTCTAACTCACAAAAAAAGACCAGACTTACTGGCCTGACAGAGGCTGGAGAAACCCCAGAGTATGGCCACTGGACATCCTTTAGCTCGGTAATGAAGTCATTCCCGAGGTTCAACATTCAGCCAAAGATTAGACAGCACTATAAAACAAAACGAGACTAATGGGGCACAACAGTCCAGGGACAAGGACTAGAAGGCAGGAGGGGACAGGAAAGCTGGTAATAGGGAACCCAAGGTTGAGAAGGGACAGTGTGGACATGTTGTGGGGTTGTTAACCATTGTCATAAAACAACATGTGTACTAACTGTTTAATGAGAAACTGTTTGTTCTGTAAACCTTCATCTAAAGTACAATTTAAAAAAAATTAAAAAAAAGAAACTTGACTTACAAAACCACAGGACAGGTTGGATTTGGCCCGTGGGCTGCAGTTTGCCAGTCCCTGGGTTGGACCATCGGGTACCTTGACCTGATGGTGACGTGTCTACATTCATCTCAAGGATATGTATCAGCAGTTCATTGAACACCTCTACACACAGCAGCTGATAATGGTAGAGGAGGAATTAACTCGGGGGAGCATGGCATTAGTCTCCAGCTAATGTCCCTTTCCCTCACTTTATGACCTTGTCTTTTGCAACTCCTGGATTCAGGGGCAGCCTGTAAGGAGCAGATGTAGGAATGACAGAAGGTAGGCTCCAGAGCCCTGCCTCTCCTTCTAAGTACTCTGCTTTCTGGGGAAAAACAGCTTCCTAAAGTGTGGGAAGACAGTGACTATTTCAAGCAAAGAAAACACCATCTGTAACAATAAGAAACCTATTTCTCAACTCCACCCATCCCTAAACAAATCCCTTTGTTCACGGAAAAGTAGACTCCTAACAACTGCCAGCCACTTCTGTCCCTATCATTGCTCCCAGACATGCCACAATGTCTGATTTCAAAGTCTCCCCCCTGAGCTCCAGGCGCTGAGCTGTAGCCAACTGTCTCCACCTGGGTGTCCAGTAGACATCTCTTGATTTCCATTTCCCCATAGACTCCAGGTTTGTTCTTCCGTATCATGAAACTGTCATCTCCAATTACTCAGTTGCTCAGGAATCATCTTTGGCTCCTCCCTCTCCCTTACTTTTCACATTCAGTCCATCACCTAGTCCGGTAAGCTCTACCTCCAAAATTTATCTCAAAGCTTTTCTCCTATCTCCATTTCCACTGCCATACCTTAGCCCAAGCCATCAAAATATCTTGCCTTCACCCCTACTGCCACTTCTTTAGCTCAAGCCTGATTATCATCCCTCCCAATAGCTTAGTAACTGTTCTTTTTTCTTCTCCTCCTATCCCCTACAGTCCATTCTCCGTTAATCTACTAGACTGATATTTTTGAGAACAGAAAAGGGAGGGTCATGTTATATCCCTCAAATTAATCAGTTGCCATTGAGTTGATTCTGATTTATGGCGACCCCATGTGTGTCAGAGCAGAACTGTGCTCCATAGGGTTTTTAATGGCTGCCAGGCCTTTCTTCCATGGCACCTCTGTGAGGACTTGAACTGCCAACCACCAACCGTTCAGTTAGCAGCTGAGTGCTTAAAAATTTGCACCATCCAGGAACTCCTATACCCCTCAACCACCTGCTTACAATACTTCTTTGGCTTCTCATTTCCCTTAGAATAAAGCCTAAGTGCTTAGGTGGCGTTCCACATTCAGAATAATGTGGTTCCTTCCCACTTCTCCAACCGCATCCTATAGCATTCGCCTTGCTCACAATACTCCTTCCATGCTGGCCTCTTTCTGTTCTGTTCTTTGAACACAGCCAGGACTTTTTAACCTCCAGGCCTTAGCACTTGCTGTTCCCTTGGCCTGGAATGTTCTTCCCCCCAGTTATTTGCATGGCTGGCTTGTTCTCACCCCCAGGTCTCGATTCAGATGCAACCATCTCATAGATGTCATCATAACTAGAACCCAGCCCCAAGTTAATCTCACATTGCCCTGTATATTTCCTTAAGAGCACTTTCCTTAGTCTGAAACCATCTATCTCACTGTTTACTTGTCTGTTGTTGCCTCCCTGTCTTAGTTACCTAGTGCTGCCATAACAAAAACTACCACAAGTGGGTGGCTTTACTGAACAGAAATTTATTTTCTCACAGTTCGGGAGACTAGAAATCCAAATTCAGGGCATGGCTCCTTCCTTGACTATTTCAGCTTCCAGTAGCTGCCAGCAACCCGTGGAGTTCTTGGACTTGTAGACGCATCTGCTGTGTGAGTCTGTCTTCATATGGCATCTGTCTTCCCCCTGCACCTGTCTCTGTGTCTAATCTGCCCCTTTTACAACCCAGGAGGGATTAGGTTTAGGACCCACCCTATTCTGGCATGGCCTCATTAACATAACAGAAGAAAGTCCTTGCTTCCAAATAGGGTCATATTTATAGGTACATGGGTTTGGATTTCAACACACGTTTAGGGGAGACACAGTTTAATCCATAACACTCCTCCACTGAAATCTAAGCTGCATGAGGGCAGAAGGTGCATGTATCAGAGCTACTGTTGCTTCTCTAATGCTTAGAAGACTACCCAGCACAGAACACGTATTCAATAAATACTTGTGGATTGAATGAATGAGTAACCTCACCCTACAACATAGGAAGGGAAAATCCAGTGGTCATCTTTTTTCTCCTCCTTTTCGCCACTCACTGAGGAGCCTTGGATTTAATTCCTTGACCCACATTTTCTGCCTATAGAAGAGAGGATTCTTCTTGAGGTGTGCTGGGGTGACTTTGCACAGAGACTTTGCCTTATAGCCAAGAACAGCAGAAGGAGTGAGACAAGTGAGGGTGCACGAGGCACAGGGACCCACAGCGGCAGGTGGTCCCACATTGGGCTTTCATCCTTTTTACTTTATTGCTACGAGTCAGAATCGACTTGGCAGCAACGGGTTTGTTCTTTTTGGTTTTGGGGTCTGTTAGTTCACTGTACTGTAGTGGCTTGTGTGTTGCTATGGTACTGGAAGCTATGCCACCAGTATTTCGAATACCAGCAGGGTCACCCATGATAGAAAACTTTTAGTGGAGTTAAGACAGACTAGGAGGAAAGGCCTGACAGTCTATGTCAGAAAATTAGCCCATGAAAACTTTAAGGACCACAACAGAACATTGTCTGACTCACTTGCTTTGGCCACATCGTCAGGAAGGATCAATTACCAGAGGAGACATCATGTTTGGTGAAGTAGAGGGCCAACAAGGGCGATGTAGACCCGGGGTGATGTGAACTGGCACAACAGACTCAATGATGGACTTGAACATGCTGGTGATCATGAAGTTGATGTAGAACTGGGCAACATTTCATTCTGTTGTACCTAAGGTTGCCATGAGTCAGAGTTGACTTGACAGCAGCTATCTATCTATCTGTCTACCTATCTCTATCTATCTACTCTGAATGTCAGTGCTCTTTCTCTGATATAGAATCAATGTCATCGCTCCTGTAGGGTTATTGTCAGGATCAAATGAAAGAATGCTCACAAAGCTAACTCGGTGCAGAGAAATCCCAGAAACCTGGGACAGGGAGAGGGGCTGGGGGTGCAGCTTTGGCGGACGTGTTGACCAGTGTCACTTTGGAGGGGGATATCTGGAGACTCTCTAGAGGATCCAAACTCCATGGAGCGGAAACTGTTTTACTCACCACTGTCTCTCCAGTGCCTAGAACAGTACCTGGTACACAGCAGGCATTAAGACATTTTAGTGAATTAATCAGTGGAGCCAAAAGTACCTGTTATTAGCCAAGCATGAGAGAGGCAAGAATCAGAGAAATTGGTCTGAGATAACACAGCTGAAGTCCTTTGCTCTTAGTAATAACTTAAAAAAAAAAAAAAAAAGAAAGGAAAAAAAACGTGTAACTGGGTATGGTCAGGACTGTAATGAAATCTGTTTGGGAGTTACCTACCTAAGCACCTAGGAACCTTGCTTTTCTGGACCGTTATTTCGCCCCTTTCTCATCTCTTTCCTGTTTGGACTCAATACATTTCCCAGCAGCAAGCCTTCCCTATTACTTTTCTACCATGCTTCACTTCCCCCAGACAGACTCTGGGATTAACTTGGGCAATCCATTCTGTTCAGATGAGGGAACTCTTCATTTGGTCTGATGAATGTGGAAACAGAACTAAATTATTCACTTAGAATCAGTCAGTCTTTGTCCTGTGGTGGAGGATGCAGCAACTGGGCCTGGAGCCTCGCCACCTCCTGGCCCTGGAGTCTGGGCTGATGGAGGGTAGGCCCCTCACAGAATTGTTCAGTCCTGAGAGCCACCAATTTCCTGCCAGGTCAGTTCCCAAAGTGAAGCACTTCCAGGTAGTCATTTGAGTGTCTAGATACAGTCCAAGGCACAAACCAGTGACTACTACTGACCTGGGACATGAGGCTAAGCTTTCCTAGTGAGGCTCAGGGAATGGATGACATTGACGGGGGAGGAAGCATCCAAACCAACTTCACTTTGAAAATGCCATCTGAGCCTCTGTGCATGCTGTTTCCTCTATGAGAAACCCCTTCCCCTCCATTTTTTCTGGCTTTTTTGTCCCTTAAGATTTAACATGGGTACTTCCAGAAGTCTTCCCCGGTCTCCCTGCCTCAGTCAAGGACCCTTCTCTCTGGCCTTTTGCTGGTCCCCTGGTGGTACAGTGGTTAAGTGCTCAACTGCTATCCAAAAAAGTAGGTGGTTCAAACCCACCAGCCTCTCTTTCTCTACAGGGGGAAAGATGTGGCAGTCTGCTTCCGATTTCAGCCTTGGAAGCCCTATGGGGCAGTTCTACTCTGTCCTATAGGGTTGCTATGAATCAGAATTGACTCGACGGCAATGGAGTTGGTTTTTTGGTTTATGCCAGCTCTTAACTCACTGTCTCATCCATTACACAGAGAGCTCCCCAGTGGCAGGAACTTGTCTTATTCCTCTTTGATCACCAGTGTCCAAAACAAGGCTTATCATATAGTAGGCATCAGTGAATTTGGAGCTTGAATAAATGAAACAACTTTCTGAAGATCACACGACCCAGAAGTGGCAAAGCCAGGTGCATTAGTCAGCTTTGAAGTATAATAAGCAACCCTCAAATCCCAAGGCTTAAAACAACATACACTTATTATGTGTTCATATTGCATGTCAGCAGCTGCAGGAAGCTGTGGCTCACCTCAGCTCTGCCTCCTGCATCTTATTCCGGGACCCAGATGGAAGGAGCATGCCCTATATGGGATTTGCCATTCTCAGAGGGGAAGGGCCAGAGGATGACACAGACCATGCATGTAAAGCTTTTCCTCAGACATAGTACATACCAAGTCCACTCACATTCCACTGGCAAAAGCAAGTAAAAAGGCCACGCCCAAAGTTAGTGGGGTGAGGAAATACTTTCCTCCTTCGGGGAATATTTAAGAACAAGTCTTATGACTGTCTGACTCTGATGTTCCTGCTCTTCCCTTTGCACTTGCCCTCTAGCTTAGAAACCCCCTCCCTTGGGCTTGAACCTGAGGAGATAAGAAAGGGGGAGGGATCTAGATGCAGAGAGGGAAGTTTATGGTGAAGAATCATCGAGATAACTTCCTGGAAAAGCTGTTTATTTTCCATCTTGATGAAAAATTTGCAATGTTTACACCACTCCAGCACAAGTAGCACCATGACTTAAGATTCATGACTTCCATAACTGATTTCATGTAGTTTTGACAGTCCCATCACGTTTCAAGGAGTCGTAACTTCTCTTTCTCCTCCGGGAAATGTCTTCAAAATACAATGCCTATAGACATAATCATAAGAAACACACACAACATAAGCTCAATCCTCTTTCCAAGTCCATGTTTATGGGCCCAAAATATCGGCTAGTATAAGAAGAGTTGTACTAAGCCTGCACCCACAACTCAAGCCAATGTTATGACAACAGCCCCAGCTGAGACAGGACATGTCTGTCAGGAACAGGGTGGTTTTCCCTCCTCCCTCTATCCACTGCCTAATGTTGTGGCCCATTTTGACTCACCTAGGAGCTGGGAAGGAGAAGAAAGTCAGAGAGGGACCAATGCCTATTTGCAAACTGGAATTCCACTGGCTGCAGTGCACCTGCATATGGGTTTTACTTGCCTTCCCACATGGTGATAGTTGGCTAGGGCTGAGAAGTGGTGCTGCTGAGTGATGGCAGCTTCCCATTAACTGGGATATGGGTTCTGGTCTCCAAATGGATGTGGCCACCCCTCAGCGTCTACATGTGTAGCTCTATCTATTCTGCTTCACTCATTTATTGTACCTGTCTGGTCTCTGTAGTTTTCAACTTCTTATTTAGTGAGTGCCTACTGTATATGAGGAACAGTGCTACCAAAAACCAGTTGCTATCGAGTCTGACACATGGCAACCCCATGTGCATCCGCGTAGAACTCTGCTCCATAGGATTTGCAGTAGCTGGTTTTTCAGAAGTAGACCACCAGGTCTTTTTTCCAAGGTGCCTGCTGGTGACTTGAACTTCCCACCTTTTGGTTAGCAGCCAAACATGTTAACCGTTTGCAACCCAAGGACTCTGAGGAACGGTGCTAGAAGCTACCTATTCTCCTTGTTCAGTGGCTTTCCCCCAAGATCAAGGCAAAAGACTGCCTGTTCTTTTTTAAACTTTCCACTCAATTCACTATTCTACTGAGAGGGTCACATAATGGCTTTTTCAGTGAACAACCTTTAAGGCGATTGACACCATCCACTTTAGAGCATTCCCAAACGACTCATCCATATAAGTTCTCATCATTCACATCTAGGATGGCAATAAAGTTGAAAAGATATGGAGTTCTGGCCAAAATGATCTGGGCTCAA
This sequence comes from Dugong dugon, assembly GCA_030035585.1. Taxonomy (NCBI): domain Eukaryota; kingdom Metazoa; phylum Chordata; class Mammalia; order Sirenia; family Dugongidae; genus Dugong; species Dugong dugon. Next base: position 58,704,960 of record CM057462.1, on the reverse strand, counting down.
ATTCCAGCTTCAAGTCACTTCTATTCTCTGAGCCTCAGTTTCCTCATTTTCAAAATGGGTAAACTAATTCAATATTGTTGGGTTACTGGGATGATGGAGTAAATTAAGTCATGTATTAAAAACCAGACCACACATTGTAAATATTCAATAAATATTAGCTCCCTTTCAAAATCTCATCCACTTACAGCCTCACAAAATGTGAATGAATACCTGATGCATACAATAATTATACAGAGGAAAGTTAGCTAATGGATACGAGTGTGAGAAGAGGTCATTATTCTCTCAAAGGGATAATGGAAAAATATGTAGGTGCCTCTTTTGCAGGGAAGAAATGGGCTACGGCCCATGAGCACAGGGCCCTATGACATGGATTCCTTTGGATAGGCTAATTTTGTTTGATGCTATGAAGGGGTTTTCTTTCTATTTATTTATTCATTTATTTTTGTACTTTAGGTGAAGGTTTACAGAACAAATAGTTTTTAATTCAACAGTCAGTACACATATTGTTTTATGACATTGGTTGACAACCCCACAACATGTCAACACTCTCCCTTCTCGACGTTGGAGGACCTTTTCTCTTTTTTTTTTGGTGAAAATATACACAGCCCAAGTGACACCATTTCAGAACTTCTTACATGTACAACTCAGTGAGATTGATTACAGTCTTCCAGTTGTGCTGCTATGCTCAGAATCCTTTTTCAAATTATTCTGTCACCATTATCTTCAACTCACTGTCCCCTAGGCTTCCCATCAAAGCTTTTGAGTGGCTGTTGTCGATTTGATCTCACATAGATAATTCTTTTTTTTGTACCTTAGATGAAGGTTTACAAAGCAAATAGTTTCTCATTAAATAGTTAGTATACATATTGTTTTATAACAATGGTTAACAACCCCATGACATGTCAACACTGTCCCTTCTCAACCTCGGGTTCCCTATCACCAGCTTTCCTGTCTCCTCCTGCATTCTAGTCTTTGTCCCTGGACTGCTGTGCCCCATTAGTCGCATTTTGTTTTATGTGGCTGTCCAAGTCCCAGCTGAGTGGTGAACCTAGGGAGTGACTTCAGATCTGAGCTAAAAGGGTATCCGGGGGCCATACTATCCAGGTTTCTCCAGTCTGTCAGGCCAGTAAATCTGGTCTTTTTTTGTGAGTTAGAATTTTCTTCTACATCCTCCAGGTCTATCCAGGACCCTCAATTGTGATCCCGGTCAGAGCAGTCAGTGGTGGTAGCCGGGCACCATCTAGCTGTACTGGACTCAGTCAGGTGGAGGTCATGGTAGCTGTGGTCCATTAGTCCTTTGGACTAATCTTTTCCTTGTATCCTGCTCTCTTCATTCTCCCTTGGTCCAGAAGGGGTGAGACCAGTGGAGTATCTTAGATGGCTGCTCACAGGCTTTTAAGACCCCAGACGCTACTCAACAAAGTAGAATGTAGAACATTGTCTTTATAAATTGTGTTATGCCAGTTGAGCTAGATGTTCCCCAAGACCATGGTCCCCACAGCCCCCAGCCCAGTAATTTAGTCCTCAGGGAGTTTGGATGTGCCTATATAGCTTCCAAGACCTTTCTTTGTACAACTTGTGCTGGTTATTGTGTACTGTCTTACCATTCACCAAGGTTAACATTTATCTGTTGTCTATTTAGTTCCCTGACACCCCTCCTATCCCTCTTAACCAAAAAAGATTATTTCTTTTTGGTGTAAACTTTTACATGAGTTTTTACAGTAGAGGTCTCATACAATATTTGTCCCTTTGTGATAGCAAAATTAGGGCATTTCCAGATAAACAGAAATTGCAAGAATTTGTAAAAACCAAATCAAACTTACAATAAATATTAAAGGGAGTCCTTAGGTTAGAGAACCAACAACAATGGTCACCAGCTTGAGTCTAGGACACAGGACAGCATCAGTCCAATACCAACCTAGGTAAAGAACTCTCAATAATATAACAAACCTAAAAGGCTTAAAACAGGGAAACAGAGTCATCAATCTGTAAATGACAACAACATCAAAGCAATAAAAGGGAGAATAAATGGTGTATGTATAGAACTTTCAAATGGAGAGGAAGTCAAAGCCATATCAAGTTATAAAAGATTGGTTCAAACATACAAAGATAAGGGCAAATTTCAAGGTAACCACAAAGAAAGTTACCAAATCTATTCATCAGATAAAAGAAGAAAAACATAGACTCAGTAAACACAAAATCTATAATAAAAAAAAGAAAAGAAAATCCACAAACAAAAGGAACTCAGCACAGAAAAGTAAGAGAAACAAAGAAAACATCAGCACCAAAAAAAAAGTACAACCATATGACAGCAATAAACTCACAGTAATTGATAATCATACTGAACGTAAATGCCTTAAATGCACTCATAGAGAGTGGCAGAGTGGGTAAAAACATGACCCATAAATATTCGGTCTACAAAAGACACACCTTAGACACAGAGACATAAATACATTAAAAATCAAAGGATGGAAAAAAATATAAAGCAAAAAGTAACAAAAAAAGAGCAGGAGTGGTAATACTAATCTCAGATAAAACAGATTTTAGGTAAAATCAACCATAAAAGACAAGGAAAGACATTATACAATAATTAAAGGGACAATCCACCAAGAAGACAGAACCTTAACAAATACATGTGCACCCAATGAAAGGGCTCCAAAATGCATAAAACAAACTCTAACAGCACTGAAAATAAAAATAGACTATTCCATAATACAGAAGGAGACTTCAGCATACCACTCTTGAAAGAGGACAGAACATCTTGAAAGAAACTCAGCAAAGATACGGAAGATCTGAAGATCAAAATCAACCAACTTGACCTCAGACATATACAGACTCTCAACCCAATAGCAGAAAAGTATACATTCTTTTCCAAACCACATGGAACATTCTCCAGAATAGACCACATTTTAAGTCACCAAGTAACCCTCAATAAAGTCCAAAACATCAAAATAATACAAAAAATTCTCCCTGATCACAATGCCATAAAAGCAGAAATCAATAACAGGAAGAGCAAGGAAAGAAAAACCAAATACACAGAAACTAAATAGCACCTTGCTTAAAATCAACTGAGTAATAGAAGAAATTAAAGAGAGAATTTAAAAAATTCCTAGAATCAAATTAGAATGAAAACACATCATATCAAAACCTTTGGGACACAGCAAAGGCAGTGCTCAGAGGGCAATTTATAGCAATAAGCACAAATATCAAAAAAGAACAGACAAAAATCAAAATGTTAGCCTTAAAATTTGACAAATACAAAGAGAACAGCAAAATAAGCCCACAGGCATCAGAAGAAATGAAATAATAAAGATCAGAGCATAAATAAATGAAATAGAGAACAGAAAAACAGTAGAAACAATCAATAAGACCAAAAGTTGGTTTTTCAAAAAGATCAACAAAATCAACGAGCCACAGGTCAAACTGACAAAAGAAAAAAAGGATAGGAAGTAAATAACCCAAATAAGAAATGAGATGGGTGATATCACAACAGACCCAACTGAAATAAAAAAGATCATAATAGAATACTATGAAAAAATGTACTACTACAAATTTGAAAACCTAAGGAAATGGACAAATTTCTAGAAACACACTACCTACCTAAATGAACACAAACTGAGATAGAAAATCTTAACAGACCCGTAAAAATAGAAGAGATTGAAGAGTTAAAAAAAAAAAAAAAAAAAAAAAAACCTCCCAACATTAAAAAAAAGCCCCTGACTGTATGGCTTCACTGGAGAATTCTACCATACATTCAAAGAGCTTGCACCAAAACTACCTAAACTATTCCAGAGCATAGAAACGGAAGAAATACTCCCAAATTCATTCTATGTAAACAGCATAACCCCGATACTAAAGCAAAGCAAAGACATCATGAAAAAGAAAATTACAGACCAATATATCTCAGGAATTTAGATTTAAAAAATTTTTCAACAAAATTCTAGCCAATAGAATAAAAAAATAGTACACCACAGCTAAGTGAGATTCATACCAGGTATGCAAGAATGGTTCAACATTAGAAAAGCAATAACATAATCCACTCCATAAACAGAACCAAAAAAAAAGAATCACATGATCATTCTTGATCAATACAGAGAAGGCAAGTGATAAAGTCCAGCACCCATTCCTGATAAAAAATCTTAATAAAACAGGTGTAGAAGGGAAATTCCTCAACATAATAAGGGGAATCTATACAAAACCAACAGTCAACATCATTCTCAACAGAGAGAGGCTGAAAACATTCCCCCTAACAACAGGAGGAAGACAAGGATGCCCTTTATCACCACTCCTATTTAACATTGTGCTGGAAGCCCTAGCTAGAGCAATAAGGCAAGAAAAAGAAATAAAGGGCATCCAAATTGATAAGGAAGAGCTAAAACTATCCCTCTAATCATGACATGATATGATCGTATACATAGAGAACACAAAGATTCCACAAGAAAACTACTGGAGCTAATAGATTCAGCAGAGTAACAGGATACAAGAAAAACATTCAGAAATCAGTTGGATTCCTCTATACCAACAATGAGAACTCCAAAAAGGAAATCACCAAATCGATATCATTTACAATAGCCCCCAAGAAGATAAAGTACTTAGGAATGAATCTAACCAGGGATGTAAAAGACCTATACAAAGAAAAACTACAAAATGCTATTTCAAGAATCCAAAAGAGACCTACATAAATGGAAAAACATACCATGCTCATGGATAAGAACACTCAAAATTGTGAAAAGGTCAATTCTACCCAAAGCAATCTGCATATATAATGCATCCTGATCCAAATACCAACAGCATTCTTTAACAAGATGGAAAAATTATTCAACCTTCATATGGAAAGGAAAGAGACCTTGGATAAGCAAACCATTATTTAAGAAAAAGAACGAAGTAGGAGGCCTCAAACTACCTGATCTCAGAACCTACTATACAGCCACAGTAGTCAGAACAGCCTGGTACTGGTAGAATGACAGACACATAGATCAATGGAACAGAATTGAGAACAAATGGAGCTGACAAAACTGGATGTCTATCTATTAAAAAATTAAACAGGACTCATACTTCACACCATACACAAAAACTAACTCAAAATGGATCAAAGACGTAAATATAAAACCTAAAACGGAAATGATCATGGAAGAAAAAACAGGGACACTGCTAGGGGCTATAATACATGGCATAAATAAAATACAAACCATTAGCTAACAAAACACCAACACCAGAAAATAAACTAGATAACTGGGAGCTCCTAAAAATTAAACATTTATGCTCATCGAAACAGTAGAAAGAGAACATATGGACTGGGAAAAATTTTTGGCTACGATATATCCAACTAGGGTCTAATCTCTAAAATCTATAGAATACTTCAACACCTCAACAACAAAAAGGCAAATAATCCACTTAAAAAATGGACAAAGAATATGAAGAGACAATTCACCAAGGAAGACACTTAGTTGGCTAACAGACATATGAGGAAATGCTCATGATCATTAGCCATTAGAGAAATGCAAATCAAAACTAAAATGAGATAACATCTCATCCCAACATTACTGGCACTAATCAAAAAAACAGAAAATAACAAACTGTAGAGAGGTTGCAGGGATATTGAAACTCTAATGCACCGCTGGTGGGAAAGTAAAATGGTACAACCACTATGGAAAACGATATGGTGCCTCCTTTAAAAGCTAGAAATAGAAATACCATACAACCCAGCAAGCCCATTCCTAGAAATATATCCTAAAGAAATAAGAGCCGTCACATGAATAGACATGCACGCCAGTGTTCATTGTAGCATTTTACACAATAGTAAAAAAGATAGAAACAACTTAAGTGCCTATCAATAGATGAATAAACCAAAAAACCAAACCTGTTACCGTCAAGTTGAATCTGACTCACAGCGACCCTATAGGACATAATAGAACTGCCCTACAGGGTTTCCAAAGAGCCCCTGGTGGATTCGAACTGCCCACCTTTTGGTTAGCACCCAAACTCTTAATCATTAAGCCACAAGGATTTCCCAATAGATGAATGGATAAACAAATTATAGTGGGTAAACACAAATAGAATACTAGGCAATGATCAAGAACATGACGAATGCAAGAAACATCTCACAGCATAGATGAATCTGGAGGACATTATGCTGAGTGAAATAAGTCAATCACAAAAGGACAAATATTGCATGAGGCCACTACTATAAAAACTCTAGAAAAGGTTTACACACAGAAAAAAAAATCTTTGAAGGTTACGAGGGAGAGGAGGAGTAGGGAGGGGAAATCACTAACTAGATAGTAGATAACTGTGAACTTAGATGAAGGGAAAGACAACACACAATATAGGGGAAGTCAGCACAACTTGATCAAGCTAAAGTCACAGAAGCTTCCTTGTTGTTGCTGTTAGGTGTCACAGAGTCAGTTCTTTTTTTTTTTTTTTTTTATTGTTGTAATTAAATGAAGTTTACATTTCAAGTTAGTCTCCCCTATAAATTTTTTTTTACATACATTGTTATGAGACCCTAATTGCTCACCCCATTCTGTGACAGCACACTCCTCCTTTCCGACCCTGATTCCCCACTTCCATTCAAACAGCTCCTAACCCTCTCTGCCTTCCCATCTGACCTCCAGACAGAAGCTGCACCTTTGGTCTCTTGTATCTACTAGACTAAGAGGCACATTCTTCATGAGTATCACTTTATGTCCCACAGTCCAGTCCAATCCCTGTCTGAAGAGTTGGCCTCGGAAATTATTTTAGTTCTGGGCTGATAGAGAATCCAGGGGCCATGCTTTCTGGGGTACCTCCAGTCTCTGTCAGACCATTAAGTCTGGTCTTCTAACTAGAATTTGAGTTCTGCACTCATCCTTCTACTGCTCCATCAGGGACTCTCTGTTGTCTTCCTGTCAGGACGTTCCTTGGTGGTAGCTGGGCACCATCTAGTTCTTCTGGTCTCAGGCTGATAAAGTCTCTGATTTATGAGGCACATTCTGTCTCTTGGGTTAATACTTCCCGTGTGTCTTTGGTGTTCTTCGTTCTCCTTTACTCCAAGTAGTTAGGACCAATTGATGCATCTTAGATGGCCGCTTGCAAGCTTTTAAGACCACAGACGCCACTCACCAAAGCAGGATGCAAAACATTTTCTTAATAAGCTTTGTTATGCCAATTGACCTAGATGTCCCCTGAAAGCATGGTCCCCAGATCCCACATCCCTGCTACTCTGTCCCTCAAAGTATTTGATTGTACTGAGGAACCTTCTTAGCTTTGGTTTAGTCCAGTTGTGCTGACTTCCCCTGTAGTGTGTGCAGTCCTTCCTTCACCTAAGATGGTTCTTATCTGCTATCTAGTTAGTGAATAACCCTCACCCTCCCTCCCCACCACCGTAACCATCAAAGAATGTTTTATTCTGTGTTTAAACCTTTCCTTGAGTTCTTATAATAGTGGTCTTACACAGTGTTTGTCCTTCTCTGACTCACTAAATTCACTCAGCGTAATAAGTTCCAGCTTCCACCAATATATGGGATGTTTCACAGCTTAATCATTGCTCTTTATCATTGCATAATATCCCATTGTGTGGATATACCATAGTTTGTTTATCCATTCCTCCATTGATGGGCACTTAGGTTGCTTCCATCTTTTTGCTATTGTGAACAGAGCTGCGATAAACATGGGTGTGCATATATCTATTCGTGTGACGGCTCTTGTTTCTATAGGATACAATCCAAGGAGGGGGATAGCTGGATCCTATGGTACTTCTATTTCTAGCTTTTTAAGGAAGTGCCAAATGGTTTTTCCAAATTGATTGTACCATTTTACATTCCCACCAACAGTATATAAGGGTTACAGTCTCTCCACAACCTCTCCAGCATTTATTATTTTGTGTTTTTTGGATTAATGATAGCCTAGTTGGGGTGAGATGATATCTCATTGTAGTTTTGATCTGCATTTCTCTAATGGCTAATGATCGTGAGCATTTCTTCATGTGTCTCTTAGCCGCCTGAATGTCTTCTTCGGTGAAGTACCTGTTCATATCCTTTCCACTTTTTTTAATTGGGTTATTTGTCTTTTTGTTGTTGAGGTTTCGCAATATCTTGTAGATTTTAGAGATTAGATGCTGGTTGGATTTGTCATAGCCAAAAATTTTTCTATAGGTTGTCTTTTTACTCTTTTGGTGAAGTCTTTTGATGAGCATAAGTGTTTGATTTTTAGGAGCTCCCATTTATCTAGTCTCTCTTCTGGTGCTTGTGCATTGTCACTTATGGTTCGTATTATGTTTATGCCATGCATTAGGGCTCCTAGCATAGTCCCTATTTTTTCTTCCATGATCTTTATCGTTTTTGATTTTATATTTAAGTCTTTGATCCATTTTGAATTAGTTTTTGTACATAGTGTGAGGTATGGGTCTTGTTTCAGTTTTTTGCAGATGGATATCCAGTTATGCCAGTACCATTTGTTAAAGAGACAGTCTTTTCCCCAGTTAATGGACTTTGGGCCTTTGTCAAATATTAGCTGCTCATAGGTGGATAAGCTTATATCTGGATTCTCAACTCTGTTCCATTGGTCTATGTATCTGTTGTTGTACCAGTACCAGGCTGTCTTGACTACTGTGACAGTATAACAGGCCCTAATATCAGGTAGTGTAAGACCTCCCACTTTGTTCTTCTTCTTGAGTAATGCTTTATCTGGGGACTCTTCCCTTTCCATATGAAGTTGGTGATTTGTTTCTCCATCTCATTAAAAATTGCTGGTGGAATTTGGATCGGGATTGCATTGTTTTTATCTGTAGATCGCTTTGGGTAGAATTAACATTTTCACTATGTTGAGTCTACCTATCCATGAGCAAGGTATATTTTTCCACTTATGCAGGTCTCTTTTAGTTTCTTGCAGTAGTGTCTTGTAGTTTTCTCTGTATACATCTTTTACATCTCTGGTTAGATTTATTCCTAAGTATTTTATCTTCTTGGGGGCTATTGTAAATGGTATTGATTTGGTGACTTCCTCTTCAAGGTTCTCTTTCTTGGTGTAAAGGAATCCAGTTGATTTTTGTATGTTTATCTTCTATCCTGAAACTTTGCTGAAATCTTCTATTAGTTCCAGTTGTTTTCTAGAGGATTCTTTGGCGTTTCGGTGTATAAGATCTTATCATCTGCAAATAGAGATCCTTTGACTTCTTCCCTACCTACATGAACGCACTTTATTTCTTTTTCTAGCCTAATTGCTCTGGCTAGGACCTCCAGCACAATGTTGAATAATAGTGCTGATAGAGGGCATCCTCGTCTGGTTCCTGTTCTCAGGGGGAATGATTTCAAAGTCTCTCCATTTAGGATGGTGTTGGCTGTTGGTTTTGTATAAATGCCCTTAATTATGTTGAGGAATTTCCCTTCTATTCCTATTTTATTGAGAGTTTTTATCATGAATGGGTGTTGGACTTTGTCGAATGCCTTTTCTGCATTGATTGATAAGATCATACGGTTCTTGTCTTTTGTTTTAATTTATGTGACGGATTATGTTGATTGTTTTTGTAATGTTGAACCGTCCCTGCATACCTGATATAAAATCCCACTTGGTCTTGGTGAATTATTTTTTTTGATATGTTGCTGTATTCTATTGGCTAAAATTTTGTTGAGGATTTTTGAGTCAATATTCATGAGGGATATCAGTCTGTAATTTTCTATTTTTGTGGTGTCTTTACCTGGTTTTGGTATCAGGGTTATGCTGGCTTCATAGAATGAGTTTGGGAGTATTCCATCTTTTTCTATGCTCTGAAATACCTTTAGTAGAAGTGGTGTTATCTCGTCTCTGAAAGTTTGGTAAAATTCTCCAGTGAAGCCATCCAGGCCAGGGCTTTCTTTTTTGTTGGCAGGTTTTTAATAACCTTTTCAGTCTCTTCTTTTGTTATGGGTTTATTTAGCTGTTCTACCTCTGTTTGTGTTCATTTAGGTAGGTAGTGAGTTTCTAGAAATTTGTCCATTTCCTCTAGGTTTTCAAATTTTTCAGAGTACAATTTTTCATAGCAATCTGTTATGATTCTTTTAATTTCAGTTGGGTCTGTTGTGATATCACCCATCTCATTTCTTATACGGGTTATCTGCTTCCTCTCCTGTTTTTCTTTTGTCAGTTTGGCCAAATGGTTTATCGATTTTGTTGATCTTTTCAAAGAACAAGCTTTAGGTCTTGTTAACGCTTTCAATTGTTTTTCTATTCTCTACTTAATTTAATTCTGCTCTAATTCTTATTATTTCCTTTCTTCTGGTGCCTGTGGGCTTCTTTTGCTGCTCTCTTTCTACTTGTTCAAGTTGTAGGGTTAATGTTTTGATTTTGGCCCTTTCTTCTTTTTGGATGTGTGTATTTATTGCTATAAACTGACCTCTGAGCACTGCTTTTGCTGTGTCCCAAAGGTTCTGGTAGGACGTGTTTTCATTCTCGTTTGATTCTATCAATTTCTTTATTCCATCCTTCATGTCTTCTATAACCCAGTAGTTTTTGAGTAAGGTGTTGTTCAGTTTCCATGTGTTTGATTTTTTTTTCCTTGCTTTTTGTGTTGTTGATTTCCACTTTTATGGCTTTATGGTCAGAAAAGACGCTTTGTAATATTTCGATGTTTTGGATTTTGTTAAGGCTTGCTTTATGGCCTAATACGTGGTCTACTCTAGAGAATGTTCCATGTGTGTTGGAAAAGAAAGTATACTTGGCTGCTGTTGGGTGCAGTGTTGGGTATATGTCTATGACATCAAGTTGGCTGATTGTAGCATTTAGCTCTTCCATGTCTTTGTTGAGCTTCTTTCTGGATGTTCTGTCCTTCACAGAAAGTGGTGTGTAGAAGTCTCCTACTACTAATGTGGAGCTGTCTATCTCTCTTTTCAGTGCTGTTAGAGTTTGTTTTATGTATTTTGGAGCCCTGTTGTTGGGTGCGTAAATATTTATTATAATTATGTCCTCCTGGTGTATTGACCCTTAAATCATTATATAGTGCCCTTCCTTATCCTTTGTGATGGATTTTACTTTAAAGTCTATTTTTTCAGAGATTAATATCGCCACTCTTGCTCTTTTTTGAGTATTGTTTGATTGATATATTTTTTTCCATCCTTTGAGTTTTAGCCTGTTTGTGTCTTTAAGTCTAAGGTGTGTCTCTTGTAGGCAGCATATAGATGGATCATACTTTTTTATCCAATCTGCTACTCTCTGTCTCTTTATTGGTGCATTAAGTCCATTTACATTCAGCATAATTTCTGATAGGTATGAGTTTAGTGCTGTCACCCTGATATCTCCTTTTGTGTGTTGTTCATAGTTTCTTTGTTCCCCTCAATTTTCTGTTCTGAGTCATTTTTCTTTGTGTAATTTTTTTTTCATCTTTTTCATTATTGTAGATTTTGTGTTTGCTGGGTCTTTATGTTTTTCTACATTTTTATTTTGATTTGTAGGATTGTTAGATTCTTTTGTGGTTACCTTAATATCTACACCTATTTTTCTTAGTTTATACCAGTCTTATTACTTTATATAGCCTTAACTTCCCCTCCATATGAAAAATCAATGTCTGCATATTTAAGTCCCTCTTTTTTGTTTTAATTTTGTCCTTTTTTACATATTGATATCTTTTCCCCTATTTTCAATGTTTTAGCTTTGATGTATTTTTGATTTCCCTATCTGAGTCAATATCTGGTTGCTCTGTCCTGTGTTCTAATCTTGCGTTGTTTTCTGGTGTTATTGATTATCTAACCGTAGGACTCCCTTTAGTATTTCTTGTAATTTTGGTTTGGTTTTTGCAAATTCCCTGAACTTCTGTTTATCTGGAAGTGGCTTAATTTCACCATCATATTTGAGAGACAGTTTTGCTGGATATATAATTCTTGGCTGGCAGTTATTTTCCTTCAAGGCTTTATATATGTCATCCCGTTGCCTTCCAGTCTGCATGGTTTCTGCTGAGTAGTCCGAGTTTATTCTAATTGACTCTCCTTTGTAGATGACTTTTCTTTTATCCCTAGCTGCTCTTAAAATTCTCTCTTTATCTTTGTTTTTGGTACGTTTGATTATAATATGTCTTGGTGACTTTCTTTTGGGGTCTACCTTATGGGTGGTTTGATGAGCATCTTATATAGATATCTTCTCATCTTTCATGATATCAGGGAAGTTTTCTGTCAAGAAATCTTCAAGAATTTTCTCTGTATTTTCTGTTATTCCCCCCGTTCTGGTACTCCAATCACTCGTAAGTTATTTCTCTTGATAGAGTCCCACATGACTCTTAGAGTTTCTTCATTCTTTTCAATTCTTTTATCTGATTTTTCCTCAAATAAGTTGACGTAAAGATCTTTGTCTTCAATGTCACTAATTCTAACTTCTACTGCTTCAATTCTGCTCCTATGACTTTCTATTGTGTTGTCTAATTCTGAAATTTTATTGTTAATCTTCTGGATTTCTGATTGCTGTCTCTCTATGGATTCTTGAAGCCTGTTAAATTTGTCATTATGTTCTTGAATAACTTTTTTAAGTTCCACTACTACTTTGTCTGTATGTTCCCTGGCTGTTTCTTAATTTTGTAGAATTTCCTTTCTAGTTTCTAAAAGAGTTCTGTATATTAATCTTTTGTATTCTGCCTCTGGTAATTCCAAGAAATTCTCTTCTTCCAAAGAATTTATCGATTCTTTGTTTTGGGAGCTTGCTGAAGCCATCATAGACTGCCTCTTTATGTGATTTGATATTGACTGTTGTCTCCGAGCCATCAATAAATTATTATAATTTTACTTTATATATGTTTAGTGAGACCTAGCTTCTTGTTTTGTTTTGTTTGTTATACCCCAATAAGCTGCTGGTGTGCACTAATTTGGTAATTGACACCTTTGAATTGCTAACGTCCTGTCACCAGGTAGTTAGTTCTGTAACTAAGTATGTGCACCCAGGAGTCCATAAAATTTGCCTATATGGGTTCAGCTCAGGTGTCCAGGCAGTCAGTCACCAAGTGTACGGTGCAGGCTCTCACCCACAGTCCTAGAGAGGCATGGGTGATTGGTGCAGGCACTGGACTCTGGCTGTGGTAGGGGATCACACGCTGAGCCAGGCAGGGGGCTGACAACTGCCCCTGGGAGTCTGAAAGCAAAGCATGTCCCTATTCTCTAGGGTAAGTAAGTAGGTGAGTTTTGCAGCCGGACTATGAGCACCCCACTCTGTCAAATGTAAAGACTCGAGGGCACCACTTTTTCTTGTACTCCTGTAGCAGGTGACTAGGAGGTTTAGGTGCTAGCACCAGTCCTCAAGCCCTTGTTGCAGATAGATAAAAGTGCCTACTTAAGGGGCAGGGCTGTTTCGAGGGTCACAAATCTGCCACTTCACAGATGAAACAGTTGAAGTTAAACTTCAGATGTTTGCCCTGTTGTACTGTGGTAGTGAGGGCTAACGCTGTTGAGATGGGTTCCCACAAGTCTATACAGGGGTGTAAGGCACTCAGAGTCTGCAGACCCCCTATGCCTGTGCCTAGAAAACAGCTGTGCTGACCCTGTGTTCCTGGCTTAGGGGAGCCAATAACTTATTTGTTCCCTCTCCAAGGCCAGGGGAATGGGTCAGGGCACCTTTTGAGATCTACTTCCGGCCCAGCAGACTCCTGGTGCAGAGTGCGGAGGGAGGAGGTAAAAGGGAGAGAGGTTTTTTCCAAATGGGTTTTTTTGTTTGTTTGTTTGTTTTTAAATACCCGTGAAAGGCAGCATGCATGTACTTATCTTTAGCCACTTGGGAGCTGCTTTTTCACTGGTTCGGAATGTCCAAGCAGAATCTCTGCTGCCAGGTCTCTCTCGATGTGGAAACTGCTTCCCAAGTGCGTTCACAGCACAGCTGTTTGCCTGCTTCACTGCGGATCCATCATGGCTGAGGAGCTGCAGCTTCTTCGCCACGGCTCTGATGCTCTTCTCTTCTTCCAATCTGGCTCCATCTCTCCTCGCCACTCAGTCCGATTCCTCAACTCTGCCTTGTTCAGTGCTCCTAGTTATTCAGATACAATCAAATCACTTGTTTTTCCAGGTCTCTGTTGTAAGAGGGATATAGGGAACGTCTGACTACTCCTCCATCTTGGCTACCTACCGCAGAATCAGTTCTGACTCACAAATACCCTAAGTACAACAGAACGAAACACTGCCTGGTCCTGTGCCAACCTCATAATCATCGCTATGCTTTGGTATCGATCCATCTCATTGAAGGTCTTCCTCTTTTTCACTGTCCCTCTACTTTACTAAGCATGATGTCCTTCTCCAGGGACTAGTGTCTCCTGATAAAGTAACCAAAATATGTGAGACAAAGTTTTGCCATACTTCTAAGGAGCATTCTGGCTGTACTTCTTCCAACATAGATTTGTTTGTTCTTTTGGCAGTCAATGGTATATTCAATATTTCTCACCAACACCATAATTCAAAGGTGTCAGTTCTTCCTAGACACATCCAAACACCTTAAGGGACTGCATTACTGGGGATGAGAGCAGGAGACCATGGTCTTGAGTGACTTCTAGGTCATTTGGCATACATAATTCATAAAGAAAGTGTCCTATAGCTTACTTTGTTAAGTAGCGTCTGTGGTCTTAAAAGCTTGAGAGCAGCCATGTAATATACATAGATAGCTCCCATCCTGTCCAGAACAAAGGAGAATGAGGAAAATCAAAGACGCAAGGAAAATACAAGTCCAAAGGACTAAAGGACAACATGAACCACAGCCAGCCTCCACCAGCCTTAGTCCAGAAGAGCTTGATGGTGCCCAGCTACCACAACAGACGGCTCTGACAGGGATCACAATAGAGCGTCCCAGATAGAGCAGGAGAAATATGTAGAACAAAATTCAAATTCACCAAAAAAGACCAGACTTACTCGTCTGACAGAATAACTCCTGAGACTATGGTCCCTGAACACCTTGCTAACTCTGAACTGAAGATACTCCTGAAGTCCACCTTTCAGCCAAAGATTGTTGTTGTTGTTAGGTGCCATCGAAACAGTTCTGACTCATAGTTACCCTACGTACAACAGAACAAAACACTGCCTGGTCCTGCACCATCCTCACAATCATTTTTATGCTTGAGCCCATTGTTTCAGCCACCGTGTCAATCCATCTCGTTGACAATCTTCTTTTTCGCTGACCCTCTACTTTACCAAGCATGATTTCCTTCTCCAGGGACTGATCCCTCCTGATAAAATGTTCAAACTGTGTGAGACATAGTCTTGCCATCCTTGCTTCTAAGGAGCATTCTGGCAGTGCTTCTTCCAAGACAGATTTGTTCATTCTTTTGGAAGTCCATGGTATATTCAATATTCTTTGCCAAAACCACAATTCGAAGACATCAATTCTTCTTCTGTCTTCCTTTTTCATTGTCCAGCTTTCACATGCATATGAGGCAATTGAAAAAACCATGGCTTGGGTCAGGCACACCTTAGTCTTCAAAGTGACTGTCTTAGGCTGGGTTCTCTAGAGAAGCAAAATCAGTAAAGTGTATAAACATACATAGAGATTTATATTAAGGAAATAGCTCACACAATTGTAAAGGCTAAAACGTCCCAAGTCCACAGATCAGGGTAGAGGCCTCTCCCAGTCCACATAGCCACAGAAGCTGGTGAGCCCAAGGTCGGCAGGTTGGAGGGGGGCTCCCACTCACAGGCTGTGAAGGTCAGTAAATTCCAAGATCAGCAGACAAGACCGCAAGATTTCTCCTGATTCATGTAGCTGCAGGGGCTGGGGAACCCAAGGTCAGCAGGTTGGGGAACCAGACTCTTGCTCACAGGGTGAGAAGTTTGATGAATTCCAAGATAAACAGGTAAGCTGCTAGCTCAAGTCCCAGAAACCAGAGGTGAAACAACAAAGGCAGCTGCTGAGTGTGGAACAAGCCAAAAACCTTGGCAAGGCAAGCAGGCAGAAAGTAACCAGTGGAAGGCAGAGAGAAGAAAGCCTCCGCCTGGAGCTGACACCCTGAATTTGGATTTTAGCCTACTTTACTGTAAGGAAATAAACTTTTCATCGTTAAAACCATCCACTTGTGGTATTTATGTTATAGCAGCACTGCATAACTAAGACCGAACTTGCTACGGAGACTGGGGTGCTGCTCTAACAGATACCTAAAATGTGGAAGCCACTTTGAAACTGTGAATGGATAGAGCAGTGGCAGAAGCATACAACCTCCAGCAGCAGAGAACATGCGCCAGCAGAGAAGTGGCAGTGGCAGAGAACCTGCAGCAGCAGAGAAGGGAGAGTGACAGAGGACCAGCAGCAGCAAAGGCAGTGGCAGAACCAGGAGACCAGCGTGAGATGGCACTGGAGCTGGCCCAGGGAGCGAGGGAGCTGAGTACCTGTGCCCTGGAGGCTTCCTGGTGGAGCGGGGTGCCTCTGGACACTTATCAGAGGAGCTACAGAGCTTTGGAACACTTGGCCCAGCAAGGCAGATGCGAGTGTGAGGCCTGAGGGCCAAGAGGCCACAGGAAGCAGAAGTGGAAGAGACAAGGAACTGAAGAAGCTGAGCTGCCTCAGTCTCAAAAGGTATGGCCGTGACCTCTGGGGTTTCAAAGGGTGGAGCCATGGCCTCTGGTGTTTCTAAAGGTGGAGTCACCACTCTGATGGACTAGGAGAATGGTGCGCCTAAAGCCCAGGGAGCAGAGTTGCTGTCCCAGTGGACCTGAAAGGTGGAGGGGCCTCCACTCAGAATCTGGAGACTGTGGCCAATACCTAGAGTCTGGAGGGCAGGGCGATTGTGTAAATTGTATCAGAAAACAGAGAATTATTTTCAAAGCCTTGAGGGCTAGTGTAACGTGTTCTGCTGACTTGCTTGGTGCCTGTTATCCCTTCTTTTCCTGGTTTCTCCCATTTGTAATGGAAATGTCTAGCTTGTGCCTGTTCTGCCATTGTACCTTCAGAAGCAGGTAACTTGTATTCTAGATTTCACAGATGAAGAGGAATTTTTGGATTTTGGACACGGAGTTAAGACTTTTGCTATGATATGGTGGGGTTAATATGTTTTCCATGTTGCAAGGATGTGATTTTTGGGGGGGCCAAAGGGTGGAATGTCATGGATTGAATTATGTCCCCCCAAAAATGTGTGTATCAGTTTGGCTGGACTATGATTCCTGGTACTGTGTGATTTTCCTATATGTTGTAAATCCTGCTTCTATGATGTTGAGGGAGGATGGGTGGCAGTTGTCTTAGTAAGGCAGGACTCAGTCTACAAGATTGGATTGTGTCCTGAGGTAATCTCTTGAGATATAAAAGAGAGAAGTGAGCAGAGAGACAGGGGACCTCATACCACCAAGAAAGCAGTGTCAGGAGCAGAGCGTGTCCTTTGGACCCGGGATCCCTGCGTGGGGAAGCTCCTAGTCTGGGGGAACAATGATGAGAAGGCCGAAAGAGAGAGAAAACCTTCCCCTGGAGTGAAGCCCTGAATTTGGGCTTTTAGTCTACTGTACTGTAAGGAAATAAACTTCTCTTTGTTAAAACCGTCCACTTGTGGTATTTCTGTTATAGCAACACTAGATAACTAAGACAGGGACATCTTTGCCTTTCAACACTTTAAAGATGTCTTTTGCAGCAGATTTGCCCAATGCAAGGTGCCTTTTTATTTCTTGGTTGCTGCTTCCATGAATGTTGATTGTGGATCCAAGTAAAATGAAATCCTTGACAACTCCAATCTTTTCTCCGTTCATCATGATGTTGCTTACTGGTCCAGTTGTGAGAATTTTTGTTTTCTTTATGTTGAGGTGTAATCCATACTGAAGGCTGTGATCTTTGATCTTCATCAGTAAGTGCTTCAAGTCCTCTTCACTTTCAGCAAGCAAGGTTGTGTCATCTGCATAATGCAGGTTGTTAATGAGTCTTCCTCCAATCCTGATGTCCCATTCTTCTTCATATAGTACAGCTTCTTGGATTATTTGCTCAGCATACAGACTGAACAGGTGTGGTGGAAGTATACAACCCTGACACACATCTTTCCTGACTTTAAACCAAACAGTATCCCCTTGTTTGGTTTGAACAATTCTTCCTGATCTATGTATAGTTTCCTCCTGAGCACAGTTAAGTGTTCTGGAATTCCTATTCTTCACAATGTTATCCATAATTTGTTACGATCCACACAGCCGAATACCTTCGCATAGTCAATAAAACACAGGTAAACATCTTTCTGGTATTCTCTGCTTTCAGCCAGGATCCATCTGGCATCAGCGATGATATCCCTGGTTCTACATCCTTTGCTAAATCCAGCTTGAATTTCTGGCAGTTCCGTGTTGATATACTGCTGCAGCCACTTTTGGATGATCTTCAGCAAAATTTTACTTGCATGTGATATTAATGATATTGTTCAATAATTTCTGCATTTGGTTGCATCATCCTTCTTGGGAATAGGCATAAATATGGATCTCTTCCAGGTGATTGGCCAGGTAGCTGTCTTCCAAATTTCTTGGCAAAGATGAGTGAGCACTTCCAGTGCTGCATCCGTTTGTTGAAATATCTCAATTGGTATTCCATCAATTCCTGGAGCCTTGTTTTTTGCCAACACCTTCAGTGTAGCTAGGACTTCTTCCTTCAGTACCACTGGTTTCTGATCATATTCTGCCTCCTGAAATGGTTGAATATCAACCAGTTCTTTCTGGTATAGTGACTCTGTGTATTCCTTCCATCTTCTTTTGACGTTTCCTGTGTTATTTAATATTTTCCCTGTAGAATTCTTCAATATTGCAACTCAAAGCTTGAATTTTTTTCTTCAGTTCTTTCAGCTTGAGGAATGCCAAGTGTGTTCTTCCCTTTTGGTTTTCTATCTACAGGTCTTTGCACATGTCATTTATAATACTTTACTTTGTCTTCTCAAGCCACCCTTTGAAATCTTCTGTTCAGCTCTTTTACTTCATCACTTCTTCCTTTTGTTTTAGCTTCTCGACATTCAAGAGCAAGTTTCACAGCCTCTTCTGACATCCATTTTGGTCTTTTCTTTCTTTCCTGTCTTTTTCATGACCTCTTGCTTTCTTCATGTATGATGTCCTTCATGTCATTCCACAGCTCATCTGGTCTTTGATCATTAGTGTTCACAAAGGGGGAATCTATTTTTGAGATGATCTCTAAATTCAGGTGGGATATACTCAAGGTCATGCTTTCACTCTTGTGGACTTTTTCTAATTTTCTTTGGTTTCAACTTGAACTTTCATATGAGCAATTGATGATCGGTTCTGCAGTCGGCCATCAGCCTTGCCCTGACTGATGATATTGAGTTTTTCCACAAATGCAGTGGATTTGATTCCTGGGTATTCCATCTGGCAAAATCCATGTGTATAGCTGCTGTTTATGTTGGTGAAAAAAGGTATTTGCAATGAAAAAGTCATTGGTCTTGCAAAATTCTATCATTACATCTCCAGCATCATTTCTATCATCCAGGTCATGTTTTCCAGCTACCAATCCTTCGTTTCCAACTTTGGCATTCAAATCACCTTAATTATCAATGCATCTTGATTTCAGGTTCAATCAATTTCAGACTGCAGAAGTTGGTTAAAATTTTCAATTTCTTCATCTTTGACCTATAGCCAAAGATTAGACAGGCCTATAAAACAAGAAATAAGACACATGAGGAAGGTGCTTCTTAGTTCAATGAAGTATATGAGACCAAATGTGCAACACCCGCCCGAAAGGAAAGACAAGAAGGCAGGAAGGGACAAGAAAACTGGCAAATGAATGCAGGGAATGTGGGGTGTAAAGGGAAAGGGGGATAGTGCTGACACTTTGCAGGGATTGCAATCAATGTCCAAAAAAGTTTGTGTATACATGTTTTAATGAGAAACTAATTTGTACAGTAAACTTTCACATAAAGCTCAATAAAAAAAATTTTTTTAAAGAATCTGAACAGCCCTGTATCTATAAATGAAGTTGAATTTGTAATTAAAAACCTTCCCAAAAAGAAAACAAGTGACCTAGATGGTTTTTCTGGTGAAGTCTATAAAATATTTAAGGGAAAAATAATTATACCAGTTTTATACAAAATCTTTCAGAAAATAGAGGAAGAGGAAACACTTCCCAAATCATAGTTTTCTTTTCTTGTAATATCTATGTCTAGTATTGGTGTAACAGTAATGATTACTATGCTGCTGTTTTAAGACACCCAGTTTATGATAATTTGTTATGGCAGTCCTAAGAAATAAAAGCCCCAAATCAGGAAAAAGACAAAGATATCTACTCTCACCACTTCTAGTCAATATTGTACTGGAGGTCCTAGGCAATTCAAGAAGTGAGAAAAAAGATAAAAGGCAAATTTGACATGCTCTCTAAGCAGATAATCCTAAGTAATTTACAAAAAATGCTACTAGTATTAATAAGTGAGTTTAGCAAGATCAACATACAAAGTTGATTATACTTTTATAAACTGCCAATATTCAATTGGAAATTAGAATATGAAAACTATAGCATTACAATAGCATCAAAAAGCATGAACTACTTAAGGATAAATTTAACAAAATATGTTCTAAACTTGTACGCTGAAAACCACAAAATATAGTAGCCAGAAAGTGAAGAAGACCTAAATAATGGAGAGATAGAGCATATTCTTGGATCGGAACTCAATATTGTTATTATGTCTGTCAATTTTCCCTAGTGCAATCCCAATCAAAATCCTAGTAGGCTTTCATATAGAAATTGAAAAAGTGATTCTAAAATGTATATGAAAATGCAAAGGAACTAGAATAATCCAGACAAGTTTTTAAAAAGAATAATAAAATGAAGAACTTAAACTATCTGATTTCAAGATTCACCATAAAGCTAAATATAAATTATAGTCATAAAACAAAGTGGCATTGGCATAAGGACAGACATATAGATCCATAGAACAGTAGGGAAATAGATCCACACATACATGGTCAGTTAGTTTTCAACAAAGTTGCTGTATTTGTTTTCTGTTAGTGCTGTAACAAATTACTACCAACTTAGTAAATTAAATAAACACAAATTTATTCTTTTACATTTCTGTAAATTAGAAGTTTGACACAGGTATTCCTGGGCTAAAATCAAGGTGTCAGGAGGGCTATGTTCCTTCTGGAAGTTCTAGGGGAGAATCTGTTCCCTTACCTTTTCCAGTGTCTAGAGGCTGCCCACAATCCTTGACTTGTGGCCCCCTTCCTACATTTCCAAATTCAGCAACGGTGGGTCGAGTCCTTCTCACATTGCATCACTATAACCTCTTGTGCCTCCCTCTTCCATTTTTAAGGACCTTGTTACTACATTAGGCTGACCCAAACAATCCAGGATAATCTCCCTATTTTAAAGTCAGAAGATTAGCAATCTTGAGTCCATTTGTAATCTTCATCCCCCTTTTCCATGCCACCTAACACATTCACATGTTAGGTTAGGAAGTAGACATCTTGCAGGTGTGTGGGGGGCATTATTCTGGTGCCAAGGTAATTCCATGGGAAAAAGAATAGTCTTTACAACAAATAGTGCTGGGACAACTGGGTATCCATGTGGAAAAAAAAAATCCTGGTCATTACCTCACCCCATACACAAAGTTTATTTCGAAAAGGATCACACACTTAAATAGAAAAGCTAAAACTATCAAACTTTTAGAAGAAAGTCTTTATGACCTAAATGATTTCTTGGGTAGGAAACAAAAACACAAACTATAAAAGAAAAAATTTGGTTAAGTGGTCTACATCAACATTAAATTTTTTTTGAAAGGTGCTTTCAAAAAAGTGAAAATGTAAACCTCAGACTATGAGAAAATATTCACATACGTATATCTTACATATATAAAATATACACATATATAAGTTGTTAGGAGCCTTTGAGTAGATTCTGACTCATAGCAACCCCATGTGACAGAGTAGAACTTCCCCGTAGGTTTTCTTGGCTGTAATCTTTATAGAAGCAGATTTGCCAGGTCTTTCTCCTGCAGAGCTTCTGGGTGGATTTGAACCACCAACAGTTCAGCTAGCAGTCAAGTGCTTAAATGTTTGCACTATCAAGTTTATGTATTTACCTGGTGCTACACACACACGCACACAAGACCCGTGTGCAGTTTGGATTATTGGCAAGACTGTGGAGAGCAACACACAGCGCAGTCAGCCACGATCTTTGAGTAGGGTACTGCTGTTTGTTTCCTACTCAGGTCAAAATTCGATGGGCAACAGATTTGGTTGCTATACAATATGTACGATGCCCTTGTTTACACTGGCAATTACTGAAACATTTCGAACCTGTTCGAAGCCCTGGTAAGCCGATATATATGTAAGGAGCTCCTAAATCTAATCACTTCTGAGTGATACAAAGAGCAGCATAGACACAATAGACAAGCAAGTATGAACTGGGGAAGACAGAAGCACATGGGAGGATCACCAAGGAACCAAGGAATGCCAAAGCTATAAAAGTTGAGACCTGGATATTACCCCAGAGCCAACAGAGAAAAAGTCTTCCCCTAGAGCCAGTACCCTGAATCCATCCTGAACTCTGAGAAAATAAATTTCTGTTCTTTAAAGCCACCCACTTGTGGTATTTCTGTTACAGAAGCACTAGGAAACCAAGACACCGTCTATGACTGGAGCCTGGATATATGTGGGTAACTGGTGTTCACAGAGGCACTATGATGGTTAATGTTATGTGTCAACTTGGCTAGGCTATGACTCTCCATGGTTTGGCAGACACTGGACTAGGTGCTCCTTCGTAATGTAATATAATGTAATCACCTTCCATTTGGTGATCTGATGTGAGCAGTCATTCAGTTGAAAGGGGAGTTTCCTTGAGGGTGAGGCTGGCTTCCAGTATATAAATGGATGTTCTGGCAAGCTCACTCACTTGCTCTCTTGACCCTGTGCTCTTCTCCTCACCTGACCTCCAGTTATTAGGACATAATCCTGCAGAAGTCTCCAGCCTGCCACCTGACCTGCAGATCTTGGTTTCACCAGCCCCCACAGCCCCTGTGTGCCAGCAGAGGTTTCCAGCTTGCTGCCAGACCTGCAGATTTGGGACTTTCCAGCCCCCACAACTGTGTGAGCCATTTCCTTGAAGTAAATCTTTATCTCTGTATATTTATACAGGTAGTTCCCAACTTACAACATATTCAAGTTGTGACTAATCACACTTAACAACCGTCTGGTTGGTTTTTTTTTTTTGTACATCTTATCATTAGTAATATTCACTCCATACAAAGTTGCAGTGTGTAATCTGCTAACGTGATCATTTCAGATGTTCACTTGGAGGTATTCAAAGACAGGATCTATAAAGACACTGATGACAAAAAGCAATAATAATGAAAACTAAAAAAATATATATATATATATTTGACAATGTCACAACCAACTTACAATGGAGTTGTCAGAATGGAGCCCCGCCATAAATTGGGGCCCACATGTATATATATTTCACTAGTTTTGCTCCTCTGGAGGACCCAGACTAAGACAGGCCCTTTAGGAGTGCTGGAGGGGGCTAAGAAGCTTAGAGTTTAAGTTTTAGGCCAGTTATTCCCCAGCTTTGCACCAAAGACTTTGGGAGACCATGAAGTTAGTGGAAGGAGTCCTCAAATTCTTACGTGCACTGACACTGGCTATTGAGTGAATAAATACTGTGCACTGCAAATATATAAGCTACTATTTTTAAATGTAAATAAACATTGTAATGATTTTTTAAATTCGTATCCATTTAAAAGTCATGGTATTTTGAATTCCCTGAGGCAATGAGGTAAAATGAGACAGTTTTAAGTAGAGGAATGACATAATCAGATTTCTGTTTTGGAAAGGTCACTGAGGCTTTTGCGGGGGTGGGGCGGGGGAAGCAGGATGGATTACAGAAGGGAAGCTGCCCAGAAGACAGAGACACCAGTTTGGGGGTTTTTGTAGTGATGACAGATAAAGGTGGCCTGAATCAGACGGATGGTAGGGAAGATGGAGGTCATTGTTAGTTACTGTGGTGTGATGGATTACTTTTGTGTATGGCCTTTCTAGCCATGGTCTTGTAACTCCCACCCAGGTGACTGGGTGGGACTGTGTGATAAGGTAATCATGGCCCACCAAGGGGATTGGTCAGTTTTGCCTTAAAAGAGAGCCAATTTCAGAGCAGGGAGGAGGATCCTACTACCGCCAAGGAAGAACAGCCAGGAACAAGACCGCATCCTTTGGACCTGGGATTCCTGTGCTGAGAAGCTCCTAGAAGCAGGAGACCAAGAGAGAGTGAGTTGTAACCTTGAAGACGTTGAGAAGCAGTGACAGGAGAGGCCTGGCAGCAGGAGATGGTGTTGAGTGCCTTTGGGCAGAGGCAGAGCACCAGGGAGAGGTGTGCTTGCGAGTACGGCTGCAAAGAGGTTGTCCTGATGGAAGAACTGTATCCTTGAGTGTTCCTGAGCCTGAATTGTAACCTGTTACTTCCCTAATAAACCCCATAGTCACAAGTATGGTCTGTGAGTTCTGTGTGGCCATTACAATTACTTACTGAACCTAACAGAGAAGTAGAGAGTGCTGTGGGAGGGACGGTTGGTGTCAGAATTGGTAAAGATGGCGGAGAGAGGAGGCATGTCTGACCTCTGCCTCATAGGAATCAGCCTTAGGCGGTTCATCTTGATTCTCCCTCCCCCTTGTGAAGTTAGAGGAGGTCAAACACTACCCCCATGCCATTTTTACAGTTACCATGGAGATGGCTCCAACTCATGGTGACTTTTGTATAACAGAATGAAACGTTATCCAATCCTGTACCATAATTGTTCATAATCATTGGTATGTTGGAGCCATTGCTGTGGCTACTGTGTCACTCCATCTCATTGAGGGTTATCTTCATTTTCATTAACCCTCTAACAACCATGATGTTCTTTTCTAGTAATTGGTTTTTCCTGATGACATGTCCAAAGTAAGCAAGTCAAAGTCTCACCGTCCTCAATTCTAAGGAACTTTCTGGTTGTCTTTTTTCTAAGATTGATTTGTTTGTTCTTTTAGCAGTCCAAAGCATATTCAATGTTCTTCACCAGCACCACAATTCAAATGCATCAATTCTTCTGTCTCCCTTTTTCACTGTCCAGCTTTCAAATGCATAGACAGGGAGAGAGAGGCATATCCAGGAGACATTAAAAAGGCAGAATTGTTGGAAGATGGTGAACAAGTGGAGGTGAAGGAGACCAAAGATTCCAGGATAACCCCACGTTCCTAGATCTGATAGATGCTGAGGCCATTCATCAGTGTCATCTGCATTACCTCCTGTCATCCTCAAAGCCACCCTGTGTGGGGGCACTATGATTAGTTGTCTTTTAGAGATGGCCTGAGCCTTTACGTTTTGGAAATCACTAAACTCTCCAGTTTTAAAAAAAAAGTCATGAAAGTTTGATCAAGTGTTTAAGACACAGGAGGTGAAAGAAGTAAAATGTGTAGCTGCTGATGGATCTTTAAGGGAGAGAGGGGACTGAATGACACAAGAAACTAAATACAGGTGAGTAGTCATTACCTGGGTCATGGCCAAATAAAGAGAAAGCATTCTGAGCCTAAAGGTAACAAGCTTGTCTCTTAACCGCTCTTGTTTGCTCATTGGAATGAACACACACAGCTGCAGGGTGATGGTGAGGGTAATTCTGAAATAGGTTTAGATTAAATCACTCGCACAAGTTTCACAGCTATAAATGGTAAGGAAAGTGTTACAGATTGAACTGTGTTCCCGCGAAATAGGTGTTGGAATCCTAATCCCTATACTTGTGGGTACATAGTAATGTAATGTAATTACCTTACATCTAATGTAATATGATTGAATCACCTCCCATAATGCAATCTAATGTAATGTAATCAATCAGTCAGATGAGGTCATACCAGTGTAGGGTGGATCATAAGCCTAATCACTTCCGAGTTACATAAAGAGCAGATTAGATACAGAGACACACACGGGGAAAGACAGATGTCATGTGAGGATGACCAGGGAGCCAAGGAATGCCCGGGGCTGCCAACAAGGAAGAAATCAACACATCTAAGACTCTGATTTGGATTTTTAGCCTCCAGAATTGTGAGAAAATAAATTTCTGTTTTTAAAGCCACCCACCTGAGGTATTTCTGTTACAGCAGCACTGGGAAACTAGACGGAAAGGATTCAAATAATAATAATAATATCTAACATTTACGGAGCATATATATTTGTATATATGTTGTTCCTAGGTCCCTTGGTGGCACAAAAGGTTTGCACTCAACTGCTAACCTAGAGGTTGCCAGTTCGAACCCACCCAGTGGTACGGTGTAAGAAAGCATCTGGTGATGTGCTTTAGTTAAGATTACAGTCAAAAAACCCTATGGAGCAGTTCTACTGTATAAAACATGGGGTTACCATGAGTCAGAATCAACTTGATGACAACCAACAACAACATGTTTTATTAGTTGCCGTGGAGTCAGCCCCCTGCTCACGGTGACTCCATGCACAATGGAATGAAACACTTCCTGGTTCTGTGCCAACCTCATGATCAGTGGTGAATCAGACTGTTGTGATCCATAGGGTTTTCGTTGGCTGATTTTCTGAAGTAGACTGCCAGGCCATTTCCTTCTAGTCTGTCTTAATCTGGAAGCTCCACTGAAACCTGTTCAGCACCATAGTAACACACAAGTCTCCACTGACAGATGGTTGGTGGCTGTACATGAGGTGCATTGGCCAGAAATCAAAACCAGGTCTCCCAAACGGAAGGTGAGAATTCTACCACAGAATCACCCACCATAGTACCCCATGTATTTGCAGCACACAGTATTTATTAAGGATCAAAAACTGTTCTTAGTTCATAGCATGTATGAATTTATTTAATAAGCGTCCAAACTCAGTGAGGTAGGTAGTACTATTATCCCCATTTTACAGACAAGAAAACTGAGGCACACAGAGGTTAAATAACCTATCTAAGATAGCACAGGTGGTTAAGTAAGGAAATAAGGAATTAGATCGAGTCAATCTTGCACCAAAGCCTGCTCTCTTAGCCACTACTCAGTATCCCCTGGTCTGTCTGTTGGGCTCCAGAGACTGATTGAGACTCTATGCATAACTACTGAACAGTACTGCCCTGACATGGGAAGGAGTCCAGGTGTAGGGGCAGATGGTGAAGTCAGTGCAAATTCAAGGCAGTGAGGGGCCAGGAGGAGGCAGGTGGCACCCAGGAGGTACCTTCGCTCAGTGAGGTGGGTGTGCATGGGTCTCTGGATCTGGGGGATCTGGGATGGGGAGGGGGAAGCAGGAACATTGGTGGCTGCAGCCCACTCCAGACAAAGGCAGGTGAGAGGTTGCAGTGCGCCATGCAGGCTAGAGCAAAGGTGCCCTGGTAGGAGAGGCAGGGAGATTGGGGGCACTGGAGGTTGCTGGGATTCTTTGGGGACATTTTACAAGAAGAATCAGGCTCTCTCAGTCTTGTGAAATTGATTTTATTTTTATGTCTTAAGTTTGTGCCAGGATGTTATTTCTCAGCTGAATTCCTTTGACTACTTCTGTCTCCAAATTACACTCTCCTCTTCCTCCTGTAGCTGTGCATCCATTCCCATGCGCAAACAGGGACGACAAGCAGACACGCCTTGTTTCCTGGAGGCTGAGAATGTTGTCTGCTGTTGGCATGGCCTGGAAAAGGGGCACTCATCAGTCATCAGTCTAGTAACCGGTGCTAAGATCAGTTAACAAGTCACCGGTTTTCTTTCTTTTTTTTTTAATTCCCATTTGCCTCATTAACTCTTTATTCCGGGGTCTCATATATATATATATATATATACAATTTTTTTAACTGTAAAAATTCAGTGACTACCCAGTTTTAAAGTCCCAGGTGCAGTAAACTTTGCTTCCTGCCTTTCGCCTCAGCTAACAGGCTCCTTCTAAATGTTAGTTCCCTTGAACAAAGCTGCATCCTAGTTAAGACTCTACTTCCCCCAGAGGCTCAGAGAGGCTGTTTCTGATAGAAGCAACCTCCAAGACAAGCTGAAGTGCAGGGAGGAAGGGGCACATTTACTGAGCCCAACTCTGTACCTTGCAAACACTGGACATTATCCAAGCCAATCCTTGCATTTACTATGGGCAGGACGTAATAGTAAGTGCTATATAAACCACTGTGGCCTTAAAAATTGCAAACCTAGGTCTGTCACCTTCCTACTTAAAACCATTCAAGGGTTTCGCATTGCTCTTTTGGTGGTAGCTGCCATTGAGTTGGCCCCCGACTCTTGGGGAACCCAGGCACAACAGGATCGGACTATGGTGATTCAGAGGGTTTTTATTGGCTGATTTTCCAAAGTAGATCACCAGGCCTTTCTTCCTAGTCTGTCTTAGTTTGGGAGTTCTGCTGCAACCTGTTCGGCATCATAGCAAGATGCAAGCCTCCACTGACAGACAGGTGGTGGCTGCACATGAGAGGCATTGGCTGGGAATCAAACCCAGCTCTCCCATATGGAAGGCAAGAATTCTGCCACTGAACCACCAATGCTCCATTTCCATGGTTCTTAGGATGGAATTAAAAACTGTGAGTTTATGTTAATGGAGAGGAAAATTCAGAAAAAGAGAGTGAGAATGGTTGCACAACTTGAGGAATGTACTCGATGTGACTGAATTGTACATGTAGAAATTGTTCAATTGGTGTATGTTTTGCTGTGTATATTTTCAACAGCAATAAAAAAAAAAAGATTTAAAAAGATTTTTACTGTGGCCTACAAGGCTCTATGTGGCTGAGTCCCTATCACATCACCCCGTCCTCTCTCCTGTACTAACTGAACTCCACTACTCATCCTTCAGATCTCAACTTACCCATAGTAAGTGGGAGGTAGGAGAGTGCAGTGGTGTCCTGTACGACCTCTCGATCCCAAACTGTCTGGGTTCAAATCCCAGCTCTGGACCTGATTGGCCTGATTTGGATCAGGTGCCCATCCACAAGCCAATCACTGACCAAGTCAATGGAATCCACCAACTGGCTTAGCAAAGCTCCCAGTGCTGCCCTGTGGAGTCTAGGAGTGAGGTCAACTTTATTGAGACCACATGGGCTGAGCATAGCGGAGAAATGGTTCACCAGAGCAAATCAGGAATATTGCCCCAAGAAGGGAGAGCAGATGCAAGAAGAACAAATGTCCACTTCGGTGTCATGCTGTGTTTTCCAGACTTTTATCATTGTGCTCCTCCTCCATGAGATTTGCCTTATGCAGGTACCAGGTGCACTATTATTTAATTAGCATTTTTCTTTGAGCTTTTTTTAAACTTAGAGGGGTTTTTTTGACTTAGAGCTTCATTTTAAAATGAATTTATTTATATCAATGCTGTAAATGAAAAATACCAATATTACGTGCCGTAAATAGGAGGAGATCTTAAAATTTTTCCAGTGAAAACGAAACACTCATATTAAATTCTAGCTAGATACTGTGGTCTGCTACAAATGCTCTGAAACCATGGCCTTGTTCTCTCTTTGTTAAAAAGAGAGATTATCAAGTGTTAGAAAGGTGTAAAGACATACTAACACCAAACTGAGCCTTTCTCCCTGATGTAATCAGAAGGCCTAAGAAAGAATTGAAAAGGAAATTACTTTCTCACTATGTGATTCAATGTGATGTGATGCCATATCCATATAGCATTGAAAAGCCATTTTCCATGCCACTTACAATCATCTGGTGTGTCATCAGTGCTACCTGCCCAACACTTAAGGAAACACTGTCTTGGGGTGTTTGAACTTGGTCAAAATTGTCGAATGAATGGTCAAAGACAGTGAAACTAGGGACGAGATGGTTATTAGAGAGGAGGGGAGGCAAAGCAGCCAGCACACTTTATCAGCATAAAACTGTGTCTTTGTCTAATTGATCCCTTCTGGTGAGATGTGAAAGGTATCAGTTCAAATCATCTTGTGTCTCTCTTTGCCTTCCCAGGGAGCTGTCCCTAAGCAGATGTTTGCCTTCTAAGCTTCTACCTAAGCAGTCTTTCCAACAAGTGACCCCTACTTCTGCCCAGCCAAAGACTCGGGCTCCACCTTAATACATCTTTTTCGCTCATCCCCTTCACCATGAGAATTTCCCCAGTTGTTGCTGTTAGTGGATTCTGACTCATGGTGGCCCCATGTGTGCAGAGTAGACCTGTACTCTGTAGGACTTTCAAGGCTGTGACCTTTCAGAAGTACATCGCCAGGCCTGTCTTCCAAGGTGCCTCTGGGTGGGTTCAAACCCTCAACCTTTCAGCTAGCAGTCAGGCACTTAACCGTTTGCACCACCCAAGGCCTCCTAAATCAATCAGTCACTGTAGTCCACACACCATTATCGCCCTTGTAGACTACCACAACTGCCTCCTAACTATCATCTTCCTTCCCATTTTGCCCTAATTCCCCCAGTCCACTCTCCACCTAGCAGCCTGGGTGATCTTTTCAAAAAAGGAATTGGAACACTCTTCTGCATTAAGACCTTCAGTGGCTTATTGCACTTAGAATGAAAGCTATCACAAGGCCTCACTGACTGTGCTCTAGCCCTGCCTAGAGCACACAGTCTCATCTCATATCACCCACCTTTTGCATCTCCGCACTGGACACTTCTCCTTATTCTTAGCATCCTGGAGCAAGTGGCTCCCTGTCCCCGGAGCCCACTTCCTTATACTCCGCCCCTACTCCTTGTCTGGCTGACTCTGTCTCATCTTTCAGTGCAAAAGTCAATCCTTTAGTAATGTCCTCTATGACCCTCAATACAAAGTATATTCCCTCATCACAGTGCCCCATTCTTTGCCTTTACAGCATTTTCCACCGTTTTAACTCTATACTTGTGTGTGTGTTTGTTTAATGTAACCTCCCCCACCGCCGCTGCCATGAAATTGAAAAGTCCATGAGATTCAATGGGACATGTCTGTCTTTATTTACTGATAAATCTCCAGCCATTCTCCCAGTGCTAGGCACTCATTACCTGTTTGCTAAAAGAGTAAATAAATATTTTCCACAAAGCAGATAATATCCTTAATGTCTAAAATTGGTTAAGAGGGAATGTGTTGCATTAAAAGAGAAGCATTTTTAGGGTAAGCATTAAGCATGTTGAATGTATTTGGTAAGAGGCTTGTTAGTGGAACAGGTATAATTATGTGGCTCAACTGGTTAAGAGTGATTTGCTCTTTATGTCTGATGTTGTTGTTAGTTGCTGTTGAGGCAGCTCTGACTCATGGCAATCTTACGCATATAACAGAAGGAAATGCTGCCCGGTTCTGTGCCATCTTCATGATCATTGATTTATGTTTAGTTGGGGGAAATAAAAGTCTGTTAAATTGCAGAATTCAAGAAAACGCGAAGAGTTCATCAAGCCATTGGAAGAAAGGGACAAGATAACTCAGAGACTGCTGAGTGTCCACCTCCTTGAGACCACAGGAGTAAAGTAAGCATGGCATGGCTAGATTCCAAATAAGTATAGTTAGACCCCACAAAGGCTCAACTAGCCATGTAGCCACCACTCCATTGGCCCAGCTCCCCCTGTTAATTACACCAGAAAGAGAAAATCTGCCTGCAAATGAGGCTGGTACAAAGCAGAGTCAAGATACCTTGGAGAGGCAGTTGGGTAGAATTCAGGAGGAGTCTGGGGAGAGGCTAGAATGTGACATCATATGGGTATGACACTGAGGGATGATTTTTAAAAGAATATACTGATCCTGTGTGCTTGAGCCTGTTATCGTCCTGCATGTTTCTCCCAAAAGTATGTGGTAGCTAAGGTTAATAAACTAAGGATTTCTGAATCCACATTTCCTCCGCTGTCTTGCTCACCGCTACTGCTGCTTGGAAGGGAACCCCACAGCAAGCAGGGCAAGGAAGAGTCAGTAGTCCTCACCAGATTTTAAAAGTCAGGGACCTTCTTCCCATTATAATGATAAGGGAAACAGGACCAAGAGACTTAATGTAGAGAGGGTGGGTTATCATGTAACCAGTATGTGCACCATGTGTGTGTAGTTGGTACAGTCCCCAGAACTTAGAAATAAGATCACTCCTTGAGAGTGAACCTGTTAAAGTGCTAACTAGGGAGTAAATCTGACCATCAGCGTAAGGCCCCAGTTGGGTACGACTAGTGGTGTGTTGGAGTCAGCTCATAACAGCTTACAAGAGCCAACCGTTAAATTTTCTGGAATTTTGTAAGCTGGTTGTGGAACACAGCCATTATTAAAAGTTAAATTCTCTGAACTCACAATTATATAAATTTTATTAAAAACAAAGATAATGGCTATTCAGAATTTACCACTTCCTAATTATTTTACATTTTGCTATATTATCTGTGCTCTTGAGATTATTTTCATCTATTGTTTCTGTATGGTGGAAACAACATGTAACGGTGTGTTACTACACACAGTGGAGCTCTGGTGGTGCAGTGGTTAAGAGTTACAGCTACAAACCAAAAGGTCAGCAGTTTGAATCCACCAGCTGCTCCTTGGAAACCCTATGGGGCAGTTCTACTCGGTCCTATGTGGTCACTATGAGTTGGAATTGACTCCAGGGAAACAGGCTTTTTTTTTTTAACTGCACAGAGTGGTAGCTTGAAATTGGCCAAAGTGGGAGCATTTATACCATGAAAATCAGAAAAAGCAACAAATGAAGGCTTGATTTATTGTTTTGTTGATTGTCTAGACTTAAGAAAGTGATGGAGAAAATGTTAATAATGCAAATTAAACTTAAAAGCCTGTCGTGTCTATAAATGTTACGTTGTGACTAGCACAAAAATTGAGGAAATAGTCTTCCAGTATTTGAAAGCTATTATCTTGTTCAGCAAAGCAGTGGCGCACATCACTGACGAATGCATGGAGCTCCAGCATGCCTTCATTGTTTCACTTTCATCTTACTTGTTAATGTAAAAGAAAATACCATCCACAGTTCATGTCAGAACTAAACTCATTGTTAATTGCTTCCTTAGGTTGGCTATAGATACAAAAGATCAGCAAAAACCGATGAAAGCATTATATGAGAATCGATTGGCCACATGGAATTTACAGTAAATAACATTGTGCATTTTATTATTATTTGCAAAGTATGTGCTACACATGCTTTATATCAGTAAAGTTTATAGTAAATGTATGTGCATATGTGCAGCATATGCATATGTCTTTTTGAGAGCTGGTTGTTAAACATGTATGTTTTAAATTACTTCAAAATAAAATTTACCAAAAATATTTACCAAAAAATGAAAATACAATAAGAATAGTTCACTGCCCCACTCTTCATCCCTTCCTCTGCTTTACTTTTCTGCATAACCCTTATCTCCACTGATTATAGTGTGTATTTTATTTAACTTTCACAGCAACCATGTGAAGCAGGTTCCATTTATTATTCTTTGCTCTCTCTGTCTGAATTACTCTACTGGCTTCACTTTTCCAGGAAGCCCCACTGGCTTGCCCCCATCAATGCCAAGACAACCATGGTAGGCAGCTTCTGCCCTGGCTCACAATGACCCCTGCCTCCTGGTGTTTATACCCTCATGGACTCCTCTTAAGGAGCCCTGGTGGCACAGTGGTTAAGCACTCGGCTGCCAACCAATAGGACAGCAGTTCGAACCCACCAGCTGCTCCGCAGGAGAAAGACGCAGCAGCCTGCTTCTGTAAAGATTGTTGTTGTTAGTTGCCATGGAGTCAGTTCCAACACATAGTGACCCTATTTTCAATAGAATGAAACACTGCCAGGTCCTGCACCATCCTCACAATTGTTGTTATGCTTGAGCCCATTGTTGGAGTCAATGTGCCAATCCATCTTGTTGAGAGTCTTCCTGTTTTTTGCTGACCCTCTGCTTTACCAGGTATGATGTCCTTCTCCGGGGACTGGTCCCTACTGATAACATGTCCGAAGTACGTGAAAGGAAGTTTTGCCATTCTTGCTTCTGAGGAACATTCTGGCTGTACTTCTTCCAAGACAGATTTGTTCGTTCTTTTGGCAGTCCATGGTATATTCAATATTCTTTGTCAACACCATAATTCAAATTGTCATGTCTTCTTTGGTTTTCCTCATTCATTGTCCAGCTTTCACATTCATATGAGGCAACTGAAAACAGCATGGCTTGAGTCAGGCACACCTTAGTCCTTTTTGACCTTTAAAGAAGTCTTTTGCAGCATATTTGCCTAATGCAATACGTCTTTTGATTTCTTGATGACTGCTTCTATGGGCATTGATTGTGGATCCAAGTAAAATGAAATCTTTGACAACTTCAATCTTTGTTTATCATAATGTTGCTTATTGGTCCAGTTGTGACAATTTTTGTTTTGTTTATGTTAAGGTATAATCCTTACTGAAGGCTGTGGTCTTTGATCTTCATCAGTAAGTGCTTCAAGTCCTCTTCACTTTCAGCAAGCAAGGTTGTGTCATCTGCATATCGCAGGTTATTAATGAGTCTTCTTCCAATCCTGATGCCCCATTCTTCATGTAGTCCAGCTTCTCAGATTATTTGCTCAGCATACATATTGAATAGATATGGTGAAAGGATACAACCCTGATGCATACCTTTCCTGATATTAAACCACATAATATCTCCTCGTTCTGTTCAAATAACTGCATCTTGGTCTATGTACAGGTTCTACATGAGCACAATTATGTTTTCTGGAATTCCCATTCTTTGAAATGTTGTCCATAATTTGTTATGATCCACACAGTTGAATGCCTTTACATAGTTAATAAAACACAGGCAAACATCTTTCTGGTATTCTCTGTTTTCAGCCAAGATCCATCGTGACATCAGAAATGATATCCCTAGTTCCATGTCCTCTTTTGAATATGGCTTGAATTTCTGGCAGTTCTCTGTTGATGTACTGCTGCAAGTGCTTTTGAATCATCTTCAGCAAAATTTTACTTGCGTGTGATATTAATGATATTGTTCGATAATTTCTGCATTCTGTTAGATCACCTTTCATTGGAATGGGCACAAATAGGGATTTCTTCCAGTCAGTTGGCCAGGTAGCTGTCTTCCAAATTTCTTGGCAGAGATGAATGAGTGCTTCCAGTGCTGCATTCATTTGTTGAAACATTTCAGTCAGTATTCTATCAATTCCTGGAGTCTTGTTTTACACCAAGGCTGTCAGTGCATTCCATAAAGATTACAGCCTTGGAAACCCTATGGGGAAGTTCTACTCTGTCTTATAGGGCCACTACGAGTCAGAATCAACTCAACAGCCATGGGTTTGGTTTGGTTTTTGGTACTCCCCTTCCCTTGAGTGTGGGCTGGACCTTGTAATTCACGTCTAACAAGCAGCATATGGCAAAAGTAATGGGATACTTCTTCTGTGATTAGGTTACACAAAAGCTATGACACCCACCTTGCTAGCAGACTTTTGCTGCCAATCTTTCTTGCCTTGTTGCTTATTTGTGACCATGCTGTGAGATACTCTATGGAGAGGTCCACATTGAAAGGAAACAAGGGAGCTTTCTAGCCAATAGCCTATAAAAAACTACATTCTGTAAAAAAAAAACCAGTGAGTTTGGAAGTGGATCCTCCCTAGTTGAGCTTTCAGATGAGACCACGGCCTAGTTTGCAGCCTGAGAGAGACCCTGAAGCAGACAACACAGCTAAGTCATGCCCAAATTCCTGACTTTAAGAGACTTTGAGATAATAGATGCTGTTGTTTTAAGCCACTATGGCTTGGAGTAACTTGTTACGCAGCAACAGATAGCTAATACAACATTCCTCTGCATCTCCACAGTACCCATACTTCTTTATCCTTGTATATACATTTTGTATTATAATTATTGGTTTGCATGTATCTCTCAACGTCCCCATTCTCACACTGTAAACTCTTTATGAGCAAGGACTGTGATTTGTTTACCATTTTATCTTCAGTTCATAGCACAGTGCCTGTCTCATTGTTGGAGCACAATGAATGCTTGTTAAAAAATGTTGAGGGAGGCAGAGCCAACATGGTACTATAGACAGAAGCACCATGTCGTCTTTCCACAGCAAAGACCCAAAAAACTAAGTAAAACAGAGACAAACGTCAATCCTGGAACCCTAAGCATCATATGAAGAGATAAAGAACTCAATCAAGCATCAAATGGAATAAGAAACTGACAGAGAACAGAGAGCAAGGAGAGTTCCTAGAGGAGGTCCCCTATCAGCTAAAGCAGCACAGGTCCACCATCTTGGACTGTTGGTGATGAGCAGACAGGGAGTACAGGAAAGCAGATTCACAGAGCTCCTAGCAGGAGACAGAACACCTGAAAACCAGCAAGACATGCTTTCCCACCCCCCACCCTTCTTCCCCCTGCTTGACCTTTGCCGCTTCCTGGCTGGCCAATCCACAGCTTCCCAGTGGGCTGATTTCTGGCTTCCCAGTAGGTCGATTCTAGTTTCCTGGAGGGCTGATTCACTGCTTCTTGGCAGGCCGATTGCCAGCTTCCCATAGGGCTGATTCGCTGCCTCCCGGTGGGCCCATCTGCCACTTGCCAGGGGACCTCGACTGAGGCATGGGAGGCGCTAGTTCCATGCCATGCGGATTTGCCCCACCCACACCAGCTGGCTTCCTCACTGCCATTTCTTTTTTGCTGGTGTTGCTTTTTTTGGCCTCTTTTAATATCTTCCCTGCCTCTCACCTCCTCCTCCTCCTTTCTTTCAAACACCTGACTCCATGTGTCATCTTTACTTCTTCTTGACAGGCTGTGAAGCACCGCTCAGCTGGGGAAATGTTTCCCCAGTCTGCGCAACCACGTTGTTGGGATCCTTGGAGCCTTTTTTTTTTTTCCTTTCTATTTGTTTGTTTTCTCTTTCTTTTTTCCTTTTTTTTTTCTTCATTTCTCAAGTTTCTTGTCTATTTCTACTTACCTTCTTTTCCTGTCTCCAAATATCTTGCACTCTGTATCATCTCCACCCTTTCTGGCTGCGCTGGTGGGATCTCTGGGGGCACCATGCCATCCCTCCACAGCAAAGCCTCAAAAAACTAAGTAAAACAGAGATAAACCTCAATCCTGGAACCCTAAGCATCAAATGAAGAGAAAAAGAACTCAGCCAAGCACCAAATAGAATAAGAAACTGACAGAGAACAGAGAGCAAGGATAGATAGGTGTGGAGATCCCCTATCCACTAACGCAGCATGGATTCACCATCTTGGACTCCTGTTGGAGATCGGAAGGCAGGGAGTATGGGAAAGCATCTTCCAGAGCTCCGAGCAGGAGACAGAGCACCTGGTAACCAGCAATATACACCTTTTCACCTGCCATCCTTCTCCCACCTGCTCAACCTCTGCTGCTTCATATCTGGCTGCAGTAGCATGGCCTGGCCAGGAAATCCAGGGTCCCTGCTGCTTGGATTTGCCCTGCTCACATCAGAGATCAGGGGACAGGGAGTACGGGAAAGCAGCTTCATGGAGGTCCCAGCAGGAGACAGAAAAACTGGCAACCAACGATATACACTTTCCTACCCCCAACCCTTCTTCACCCTTCCCTGCTCAGCCTCCTCTGCTTTTTGCAGGCACAGGTTCTTGACTGGGAGGCAGGCTTCAGCCCCGTGCTGCTTGGATTCACCCTGCCCACACTGGCTGGTTCCCTGAGTACCATTTGTTGTTGCTGGTGTTGCTTTTTTCTGCTTCTTTTGGTATCTTCCATACCTCTGATCACCTCCCCCTCCTTTCTCTCAAATACCTGGCTCCATGTGCCATCTTTGGTTCTTCTTGAAAGGCTGTGAAGTACTGCTCGACTGTGGAACTGCTTCCCGGCCCGCACTGCCACGCTGGTGGGATCCCTGAGGCTGTTTTTTTGTTTTGATTTGTTCTGTTTTGTTTTGTTTCTTTGTTTGTTTTCTTTTTCTTTTCTCAGCTTGGGAGCCCCTTCTAGCAGAGCTGTACTGCACAGCTTGAAAGCTACTTCACTGGTCTGAGCAGGTCCAAGGTGGGATCACTGAGGGTATTTCTTTTATCTTTTTTTGTTTGTTTTCTTGTCTCTCTTTTTCTTTCTTTTTGTCTTTCTTCATTTCTCACTTTCTCATCTCTCTATACTTACCTTTTCTTCCTGTCTCCTGAACACCTGGCACTGTGTGACAGCTCTACCCCTCCTACCCAAGCTGTACTTTGCGGCCTGGGAGACACTTCCCTGGTCTTTGCAGCTGTGCTTGTGGGTTCCCTGTGGGCTTTTCCTTTCTTTTTCTAATTTTTATTTATTTATTCTTTTTCTCTTTCTTTTTTTTCCTTTTGGTTTTTCTCCATTTCTCGGTTTCTTGTATCTCCACTCCAATGGCAAGCTCCCTTAGTACCCTTCTTTTTGTTTGTTTTTGGATCCTGTTTCTTTTTCCTCTCTCTCTTCTTTCCCATACCCATCTTAGCTCCACATATCACAATCTCTCCTCTCCTTCCTGCCTACCTGCACAGTGCACTGAACATCACACCCCCAAGCAGCCAGCCACAGCCTACCAGAACCTGCCCTGCACTGATTCCCAGCCCACCCTATTGGCCCTAGTACGTGCCATAAACAAACCATCCCAGCAACTCCCATTCAGGTGGACCTGCCCTGCTGCATCATAGCTGAGCGACTGACCTTGCCCATTGGACAAGGAGGTGAAAAGTATTGTGCCCACAGATGAGCAAACAACAAAGAACACACAGCCAGCCTGCTCAGATATAACCAAATAAAACAAAAAAGCAGAACAAAACAAACAAATATACAATCAATAAACAAAAAAAAAACTACTGAATGTCCCAAAGACAGCAGAAAATATCAAAACATAAAAAAACAGGACAGGATGGTTCTAGTAGGTGTCCAAAATAAAAACCAGATGACTTTCCAGTAGAAGAAAAGGCACTAGAACTACTTATAAGGAATTCAAATCTCTAATAGTCAGAGTTATCCAAGAGTTGAAGCAAAAAGCAGACAAAAACAAGGAAAAAACAGACAAATTCATGGAAAATAGAGATAAAAAAATGGAAGAATTCAGGAAAATAATACAGGAACAAAATGCCAAATAAATTCATAGTTAGAAATCATTAAAAACAACAACAACAATTAGAAATCCAAAAGATAAACAAAGTTTCAGAAATGGACAGTATCATAGAAGGGCTGAGGAGCAGGTTTGAAATGATGGAACAGGATCAGAGAAATTGAAGACAAACACTTGGATATAACTCTGTTTGAGGAAAAACATAAAAAAGAACAAAGAAAAATGAAGAAACCCTGAGAATTAGGTGGGATAGAATCAAAAGCAAAAATTTGTGAGTGATCGGAGTTCCAGAATAGGGGGAGAAAACAGAAAACACAGAGAGGATCATTGAAAAACGGTTGACAGAAAACTTTCCCAATATCATGAAAGACGAAAAGCTGACTATCCAAGAAGCTCAATGACCCCCATATAGGATAGACTCAAAAAGAAAATCACCAATGCATATCATAATCACACTCACTAAAACTAAAGACAAAGAAAGAATCCTGAGGGCAGCTCAAGAAAACCGAAAAGTCACATATAGAGGAGAAACAATAAGACTAAGCTCAGATTATTTGGCAGAAGCCATGTAGGCAAGAAGGCAATGGGATGACATGTATAAAACCTTGAAAGAAAAAAATTGCCAGCCAAGAATAATATATCCTGCAAAACTCTTGTTCAAATATGATGGTGAAATCAGGACATTTCTAGATAAACAGAAATTAAGGGACTATGTAAAAACCAAACCAAACTTACAAGAATTATTAAAGGGAGTCCTTCAGTCTGAGAACAAACAACATCAGACCACAGCCTGAATCTAGGACTTGAGATTGTACCAGCCAGATACCAACCTAGGAAATGAACTCTCAAGGACTATCCAAAACCAAAAGAATTACAACAGGGAACCAGAGAGGTTAATCTGTAAATGACAATAACATTGGAACAATAAAGAGAGAATAAACAGTGTCAGTATAGAACCTCCTAATGGAGAGGAAGGCAAGGAAATACTAAGTAATAATAGACTGGTTCAAACCTAGGAAGATAAGGGTAAATTTCAAGGTAACCACAAAGAAAGTTAACAAACGTACTCATCAAAATAAAGAAGGAAAAAAAAGTCTCAGTAAAAAATAAAATCTACAAAAACAAAAGAAATGAAAAATATTGAGAAGTTCTCTGTTGTGGATCGAATTGTGTCCATCCCCCCTCACCCCCCCAAAAAAATATGTGTCAGAATATCAACCCCTATACCTGTGGCTGTAATCCTGTTTGGAAATAGGGTTTTCTCTGTTGTGCTAATTAGATCATACCTGAGTTGGGTGAGTTCTAAATCTATTACTTCTGAGTTATAAAAAGAGCCAATTGGACACAGAGACATGCAAACACAGGGGAAGACAGACACCATTTGAGGATACTCTATAAGCAAAGGAACCAAGGATCAGTATAAAACATTACAAACTTAGGAGAGAGGCTCACAGAAGGAATCAGCACAGCCAAGACCGTGATTTGGACTTCTAGCCTCCAAAACTATGAAAATATAAATTTCAGTTCAAGTCACCTACTTGTCATATTTGTGTTATAGCAACACTAGGTAACTAAGACATTCCCTATTAGAAATAAATTGTAGTTGGTTTACACATCAACCTATGAATTTGGTCAGCTCTGGTGAAGTTCTTGGATTTGCAAAACTCAGTAGCAGAGCCCGAACTGAGGGCATGTCACCACAGCTCTATCTACCATGAGGCCCCATCTGGGTGGTCAGCTGGTCCTCTAGATGACATCTCTATCTCAACTTCTTTAACATTATAATTCTTGAAACTAGTGTTTGTAGCATGAAACCACATGAGAGGACAAAGTGACCTTCCCATCCACCTGTTCTAACTAATATACTTTTAAACCTTCCAAGGAAAACCATTTCTCCTCCTTCCTTCACACCACACAAGATTTAGCCATAAAATTTAGGCTTAGAGTAATCACATCCTGAATCAATGGCTTCTCTCTTGAGTTAAAAAAAAAACAATCCCTTTAACATGTTCATTTTAATTTGAAAAATGCTATTTTAAATGGTAGGGAGCCTTTTAATTCTCCACTCTGGGTTATAAAAAAATAACAGATAGGCAGAAATGTGTTATTAAAGCTATTTTTCTTGGAGTTCCAGTAATTTAATAAACTGCCGAAGCTAAGCCTTGACACTTTATGATGCAGCAAGAAGAAGACTTGTCTGTTGATTAATAGTTTCTGATCATCCCTCATCTAGTCCCCCTGCTTTCTGGGGTGATTCCTGGAGGACAACGGGTGATTTATGAAGAAAGAAGAAGATTTGGGAAAACACTGTACAAAAATGTCTTGTCCATGAAAATTCCATCTCCAGAAGCATCCCACATACTCTTCTCAAGTCTCAGAGTGCTAGAGAACAGGTTGAGATGAGCCTCAGAAGACAACACTAAGGGTGGTCATTTCCATTTTTGACAACTTCAGAGCATTTCACCAATCTTAAAATGTTTCCACCTCAAGGTCATTAAGGGTGTTTCAGTTATTAGGCCTTTGTTTCTTGACTTCAAAACCTACTCCTAATGATCCTGAACCCTGCAAACCACATTTCTGCTTTGCCTGTTGGCTCCCTGTTAGGCTCTGTCAGTAAAGGGCACAAATGGTTTATGCTCAACTACTAAAGATTGGCAGTTCTAGCCCACCCTGCAGCACTGCAGAAGAAAAAGCCTGGTGGTCTGCTTTGGTTAAGATTGTTAGGTACCCTTGAGTTGGTTCCGACTCATAGAGACTCTATGTACAGCAGAACTAAATGCTTCCCAGTCCTGAGCCATCCTCACAATCCTTGTATGTTTGAGCCCATTGTTGCAGCCACTGTGCCAATCCATCTTTGTTGAGGGTCTTCCTCTTTTTCACTGACCCTCTACTTTACCAAGCATGAGTTCCTTCTCCAGGGACTGATCCCTCCTGATAACATGTCCAAAGTATGTGAGATGAAGTCTTGCCATCCTTGCTTCTAAGAAGCATTCTGGCTGTACTTCTTCCAAGAAAGATTTGTTCATTCTTCTGGCAGTCCATGGTATATTCAATATTCTTCACCAACACCATAATTCAAAGGCATCAGTTCTTTTTAGGTCTTCATTCATTGCCTAGCTTCCGCATGCATATAAGGCGATTGAAAACACCATGGTTTGGGTCAGGCACACCTTAGTCTTCAAGGGACAACTTTGCTTTTTAACACTTTAAAGAGGTCTTTCGCAGCAGATTTGCACAATGCAATGTGTCTTTTGATTTCTTAACTCCTGCTTTCACGGGTGTTGATAGTGGATCCAAGTAAAATGAAATTTTGACAACTTCAATCTTTTCTCCGTTTAGCATCATGTTGCTTACTGGTCCAATTGTGAGCATTTTCGTCTTCCTTATGTTGAGGTGTAATTCATACTGAAGGCTGTAGTCTTGGATGTTCATCAATAAGTGCTTCAAGTCCTCTTCACTTTCAGCAAGAAAGGTTGTGTCATCTGCATATTGCAGGTTGTTAATGAATCGCCCTCCAATCTTGATGCCACATTCTTCTTCATATAGCCCAGCTTCTCAGATTATTTGCTCAGCATACAGATTGAATAAGTATGGTGAAAGGATACAACCTTGACGCACACCTTTCTGATTTTAAACCATGTGGTATCCCCTTGTTCTGTTCTAATGACCACCTCCTGGTCTATGTACAGGTTCCTCATGAGCACAATTAAGTGTTCTGGAATTCCCATTCTTTGCCATGTTATCCGTAATTAGTTGTGATCCACACAGCTGAATGCCTTTGCATAGTCAATAAAAAACAAGTAAACATCTTTCTGGTGTTCTCTGCTTTCAACCAAGATCCATCTGACATCAGAAATGATATCCCTCATTCCACATCCTCTTCTGAATCTGGCTTGAATTTCTGGCAGTTCCCTGTTGATGTTCTACTGCAACTGTCTTTGAATGATCTTCAGCAAAATTTTACTTGTGTGTGATATTAATGATATTGTTCGATAATTTCTGCATTCTGTTAGATCACCTTTCTTTGGAATGGGTATAAATAGGGATCTCTTCCAGTCACTTGGCAAAATAGCTGTCTTCCAAATTTGTGGGCATAGACAAGTGAGCACTTCCAGTGCTGCATCTGTTTGTTGAAACATCTCAGTTGGTATTCCATCAATTCCTGGAGCCTTGTTTTTCGCCAGTGCCTTCCGTGCAGCTTGGACTTCTTCCTTCAGTCAAGAAAACCTTACGGAGCACAGTTCTACCCTGTGACACGTGGTGTCATCATAAGTTGGAATCGACTCTACAGCAACTAAAAACAACAACAACAACAGAAGGAGACCTGAAGGCTGGAAGAGGAAGAACGGATTTGTTCGTTCCTGTTTGGCTTCTATTCGTGTCAACATCACCAGGCGAAGACAATGTGTTTCAGTAGCGGCAGTTGCACCCAACCTGCTGGTTTGCCAACAGTTGCAGAACCAACCTTATAGTGCCCCTTAGGGCACCCACACTGGTAGGCTTGAGTCTCTCCCCCACGGGACCCCTCCTCTGATCCCAGAGATATCAACATCAGCCAGACAGCATCCCCTTCCCTTCCCAGATCCAGCTCCTCAAGATTCTTCCTCCAGGCTTCCACGTGTTAACAGTCCCAACCTCTTTCCTTCAGGTGGTAGATGCTTCCTGCAGTTGCTACCTCTGTGATATTCTTAGAATTTTTTTTTTTTTTTTTTTTGCGTTTTCAGTGTTTCAACACAAAGTTCACAATTATTTAAATTATTTCTGTTAAAACAACTGATGTGGTTTCTGTCTCCTGCCTGAGCCCTTATCGATTGTGACAAAAAAAAAAAAAACTCAAACCCATTGCCATCCAATTGATTCCAACTCATAGTGGCCCTATAGGACACAGTAGAATTGCCCCACAGGGTTTCCAAGGCTGTAATCTTTACAGAGGCAGACTGCCACACCTTTCTTCCGTGGAGCAGCTGGTGGGTTCAAACCGCTGACCTTTTGTTTAGCAGATGAGTGTTTCAACCACTGCATCACCAGATTCTGATTGATAGTGACAAAAAAAAAAAAAAAACAACCCAAAAACCCAAACCTATTGCCATATAGTTGATTCCAACTCATGGTGACCCTGTGTGTTACAGAGTAAAACTGTTCCATAGGGTTTTCTTGGCTGTATTCTTTATGAAAGCAGATTGCCAGGCCTTCCTTCTGAGGTGACTCTGGGTGTGTCCAAACTGTCATTCTTTATGTTGGTTCCAACTGATAACATACCATTTCTGCTAGTAGCTGAGAGCAAACTGTTTGTGCCAACCAGGAACCTCTGACAGTGACAGAAAGAAGCAATCCCAGAAAATGTAGATAGGTCAAACTTGCATTCCCTAGGTATTTTCTTAGGCCCATTTCTCTCTTTATAAAGTGAAGGAAATGGTCCAAATATGTTTCATGTATATGACTGACCCCACACAGCCAATATTCCATTCTCTCCTTCTGCTTTTGGTAATGGCTGGGAAAGGTGGTTGTGGCAAGGAAAACCTTCTTTGCTGAAAAGTCTTTTCTTCATTGCTATATAGTTAGCTCTTTGAAGGCAGAGAACATGATTAGCCATCTATGTAGCTCAGCACCTAGCCCAATGGCTGATGCCTGGTGCAAGGGAAGCATTAAGTAAATATCTACTAAATAATTAAATAAATATTAGAAAAATGGATGTATGGGTGTATGTATGGATGGATGGATGGATGAATATGGATGGATGGATGGATGGATGGATGGATGGTTGGATGGATGCATGCATGCATGTATGGATGGATGGATGCATGCATGTATGGATGGATGCAAGCATGTATGTATGGATGGATGGATAGATGGATGGATAGGTGATGTTCACCTGATCTCAAGAACATCTAGGAGTGGGAACAAGAAAGCCTTTCTGATGGAATATTGTTACTTCATTTCTAGTGTGTGAGTTAGGATTAGGTTTGGCTATGTGTGAAAGAAACCCAAA
Organism: Dugong dugon; assembly: GCA_030035585.1. Taxonomy (NCBI): domain Eukaryota; kingdom Metazoa; phylum Chordata; class Mammalia; order Sirenia; family Dugongidae; genus Dugong; species Dugong dugon. Next base: position 58,660,233 of record CM057462.1, on the reverse strand, counting down.
ATAACAGTGGCTTTCAAAAAGACTAAACTTTTCTCTCATGTAAACAAGGTCCAGGGATGGGCACTCCAGGGCTGGTCTGGCCCCTCCAAGATCACCAAAGGCTCAACTCCTTCTGGCTTTTTGCTCTACCATCCTCATAATGTAGCTTCTGCCTGCAAATATCACACATGGCACTTCTGCCTACATCCCGTTTGGCCGGAACTAAGCCACATATTCTGGGTGGACATATGCCAATCTGAAAAGTGTTAGTGCTGCAGAAGAGAGGCCTGGTGATCTGCTTCTGTAAAGATTACAGTCAAGAAAACTCTATGGTGCAGTTCTATTATGTAACATATGGAGTTACCATGAATTAGAATGTCAACAGGTTTATTGCTAAGAAAAAGAGGGAAATGCATGTTGGGGACCAATGGCAGTCCCTGTCATACTGGGAAGCAAGTGACACAGAACTGAGGATGCCCTCCCAAACAGGAGAGGGTTGATTTCCTGTCTTCAAATGACCCCTTCCTTTCCCTATGGAAGAGACTACCATTGCTGCCCTCCCAATACTCAGCGCCTGTCTCCCACTGCTATGGCAGTGACTTAATAATGGAAAAAATATTAGCCACTTAGTTGTCTGAAAACTTAAGCACCAAGCATACAACACATGTTTCAACAAAGTTCATTCACTCCGGGCTGCACTACTAGAAACAGGAATGTGGGAGAAGTGGGTAAGATCAGTGATTTTAGGTCACTCAGCATGTGATCTTAAATAAGGTATTTAATCATAATGAGCTTTAGTTTCTGCTTATGTAAAAATATATATCCCACAGGGTTATTATGAGAATTATAAAAGATGGGAAAGATGACCTACCAGAATGTGGAAATTATCAAACAGTATCATTGGTATTGTACACAAGTAAAAAAATTTTTTTTATTATACTTCAGGTGAAGGCTTAGAGAACAAATAGTTTCTCATGAAACAGTAGTACACATATTGTTTTATGACATTGGTTAACAACCCCACAACATGTCAACCCTCTAAACCCCACAAAATGTCAACCCTCTAACTTCTCAACCTTTTTTTTAGTGAAAATACACATAGCCAAAGATACACCATTTTAAAAATTTCTACATGCACAGTTCAGTGGCATTGACTACGCTCTTCCAATTGTGCTGTTATTCTCACTTAAGATGAAGGCTTAAAGAACAAAATAGTTTCTCATTTAACTGTTACTACAAATGTTGCCCTATGACAATGGTTAACAATCTCACAACACATCAACCAATATCCTTACTCAACCTTGGGTTCCCTATCACCAGCTTCCTTGTCCTCTTCTGCCTTCTGGCCCTTGTCACTGGACTACTGTACCTCGTTAGTCTCATCTGGTTTTATGGGGCTGTCCACTCCTAGGCTGAACAGTGAACCTCGGAGATAACTTCACCACTGAGGTAAAAGGGTGTCTGGGGGCCATACTCTTGGGGTTTCTCCAGTCTCCTTTAGTACACAAGTAAAATTTTGCTGAAGATAATTCAAAAATGGTTCCAGCAGTACATCAACAGGGAACTACTAGAAATTCAAGCTAGATTCAGAAGAGGATGTGGAATGAGGGATATCATTGCTGATGTCAGATGGATCTTGGCTGAAAGCAGAGAATACCAGAAAGATGTTTACCTGTGTTTTATTGACTATGCAAAGGTATTCAACTGTGTGGATCATAACAAATTATGGATAGCATTTGCGAAGAATGGGAATTCCAGAACACTTAATTGTGCTTATGAGGAACTTGTACGTAGACCAAGAGGCATTTGTTCAAAAAGAACAAGAGGATACTACATGGTTTAAAATCAGGAAAGGTGTGCAACAGAGTTGTATCCTTTCACAATACTTAATTAATCTGTATTCTGAGCACATACTCCAAGAAGCTGGACTATCGAAGAAGAGCGCAGCATCAAGATTGGAGGAAGACTCATTAACAACCTGCGATATACAGATGACACAACCTTGCTTGCTGAAAGCAAAGAGGACTTGAAGCACTTACTGATGAAGATCAGACTAAAGCCTTTGGTATGGATTACACCTCAACGTAAAGAAAAGAAAAATTCGCTCAACTGGACCAATAGGCGACATCATGATAAATGGAGAAACTACAGACGTTGCCAAAGATTTCATTTTGTTTGGATCCACAATCAACATCCATGGAAGCAGTAATCCAGAAATCAAACAACGTACTGCATTGGGAAAATCTGCCGCAAAAGACCTCTTTAAAGTGTTAAAAAGCAAAGATTTCATCTTGAAGATAAGGTGCACCTGACCAAAGCCACGGTGTTTTGAATCACCTCATATACATGCAAAAGCTGGAAAACGAATAAGGAAGACTGAAGAAGAATTGACCATTTGAATTATGGTGTTGGTGAAGAATATTTCATATACCATGGACTGCCCGAAGAACGAACAAATCTGTCTTGGAAGAAGTATAGCCAGAATGCTCCTTAGAAGCAAGAATGACAAGAGTTTGTCTCATGTACTTGGGACCATCCCTGGAGAAGGGCATCATGCTTGGTGAAGTAGAAGGTCATCGAAAAAGGGGAAGACCCTCAATGAGATGGACTGACACAGTGGCTGCAACAATGGTCTCAAACATAGTAACCATTGTGAGGATGGCACAGGACTCGGTAGAGTTCTGTTCCACTGTACATAGGGTCACTGTGAGTTACAACTGACTCGAGGGCACCTAACGACAACACATAGCACTGTGCGTGATTCATTGTAAGTGCTCAATTATTAGTAGCTGCTATTATTCTTTTATTGCCATTTCTAGAACTCACAAAAATATGTTAATACTCAACTTTATGGGCTGTCATTAGTATTAAGATTTGCAAACAGAGTGTGTCCTGAGGAAGGGACTGGGGATTGTGACTTAAAAACATATCATATGGGAATTAGACATTGGGACCAGGAGTGTTAGAAGAGCAGCCATCACTTACCTGACACTCTGATCTGGGTTGGGTGTTCCTACTATGTGCTCTCATCACGCCCAGTATATCCCTTTAATAATCTCATCACCTTTCATAGTAACTATTGTTTAATGCCTAAACTTAAAAATCCATGCAGGCAGGAATTGTGTCTGTTTTGCCCACTGCTGTATTCCCAAGACTAAGTTGCCAGTGAATATGTGTTGAATGAATAGGATTGGGTGGTGGAGGGAACATAAAGAGCCTGGAGTGTTCACTCCCACCCGCAGACTTCACGGTCCAGAAGCAGGATAAGCACTCAAGGTCCCTGTTCCCTGGAATTCCCTGAGACGTAAGTACAGTCAGTGAGTGCAGTGTGTTGGAAAGGCATTAGGTATTGGCTCCAGCCCTCCCTTACCAAAGTTACCTTCTTAAGTATTTCTTAAAGGGAAAAATTCATAGAGGCTTCTGGGGAACTGATTCTCAATCATCCTGGGATGGGGGCTTGGACACTGGACCCTCACTCAGAATGCACCTCAACACAACTCAGCAGGCATTTTTGACACCCACCACATGCCAGCTATCATACTGGATTATATTCTATGTGAAATATCTCTCCTTTTTAAATAAACACTATTTTTATTAACCTCCACTTGTCTGTCAGTTTGTCATACTATAGGGGCTCGGGTGTTGCTGTGATGCTGGAAGCTATGCCACCAATATTCAAATACCAGCAGGGTCACCCATGGTGGACAGGTTTCAGCTGAGCTTCCAGACTGGAACAGACTAGGGAGAAGGACCTGGTGGTCTACTTCTGAAAAGAATTAGCCAGTGAAAACCTTATGAATAGAGAACACATTGCATTGGGCAAATCTTCTGCAAAAGACCTCTTTAAAGTGTTAAAAAGCAAAGATGTCACCTTGACGACTAAGGTGTGCCTGACCCAAGCCATGGTATTTTCAATCGCCTCATATGCATGCATAAGCTGGACAATGAATAAGGAAGACTGAAGAATTAACACCTTTGGATTATGGTGTTGGCGAAGAATATTGAATATACCATGGACTGCCAAAAGAACAAACACATCTATCTTGGCAGAAGTATAGCCAGAATGCTCCTTAGAAGCAAGGATGGCGAGAATTCACCTCACATACTTTGGACGTGTTATCAGGAGGGACCAGTCCCTGGAGAAGGACATCATGCTTGGTAAAGTGGAGGGTCAGCGAAAAAGAGGAAGACCCTTGAAGGAGATGGATTGACACAGTGGCTGCAACAATGGGCTCAAGCATAAAAATGGTTGTGAGGATGGCTCAGGACCGGGCAGTGTTTCATTCTGTTGTACATAGGGTCGCTATGAGTCAGAACTGACTAGACAGCACCTAACAAGAACAACAACAACATTTTTATTAAATATATGCACATGATTTTGAAGCCAAATAAAGCTAAAAAACTCATAAGCAAGGCAGAGATCTCTTGCACCACCATCCCCAACAAACCCATCCTGCTTCTCATAAGCAACCACTTCAACCTTCTTGGCCTTTTATTGTGGTGTTTACCTCCAGATTTCTATATAATTGTGTAAATTCCTCTATCTCTTGAATCATCTATTTTAGATATTACCTACTGACTTCCTGTTATGATAAATGAGGATTTTAGCTCTATTCACACACCCCTTTTCTTATCTATCCTCCCTCTACAGTTATATCACATTTTTTGGTTAAATCCATATTGGGCTTCTTATTATAATGATGATGTAAATATTCTTCATTGCTGAGTTAATAATAATTTTAATTTTTCATTTGAATTTATAGCTAAATCTTGCCACCCTCACCAACTGCTCTAAAACAACTCTCAGCACAATTTTCCACACGGTCAATTGTATCAAAATTGTATCAAAATCTATAATTTTCTTTTTCTCCCACCCTGTTCCCCACCCCCCACCCCACCCCCAGTGAGCACAGATCTTTTCCGAAGTCTCCAACTTCCTGCTCCAATCTGGACTAGGGGTGGCAGCTCTCTCTATATTGTTTCAAGGCTCTTGAGCTAAGCCCTTCCTTTTCCATCATCCTCGGGATTTCCTTAGCCTCCCTCCTGCACTGGATACCTTTTTCCTGGATTCGTTGTCTTCTTTCTTATTTACCTACTTGTCTTAGTGGTGCATATCCTCCCTTAGCTTCCTGACAAAGGTGGTGTTGTTAGGTGCTATTGAGTCAGTTCCAACTCATAGCGACCCCATGTACAACAGAGAAATACCGCCCAGTCCTGAGCCATCCTCACAATCGTTTTTATGCTTGAGCCCCCTGTTGCAGACACTGTGTCAATCCACCTCATTGAGGGTCTTCCTCTTTTTCACTAACTCTCTACTTTACCAAGCATGATGTCCTTCTCCAGGGACTGATCCCTCCTGATAACATGTCCAAAGTACATGAGACGAAGTCTTGTCATCCTTGCTTCTAAGGAGCATTCTGGCTATACTTCTTCCAAGACAGATTTATTTGTTCTTTTGGCAGTCCATGGTATATTCAATATTCTTCACCAACACCATAATTCAAAGGCATCAATTCTCTTAGGTATTCCTTATTCATTGTCCAGCTTATGCATGCATATGAGGCGATTGAAAATACCATGGCTTGGGTCACGCATACCTTAGTCCTCAAAGTGACATCTTTGCTTTTTAACACTTAAAAGAGGTCTTTTGCAACAGATTTTTTTATTGGTCTACCTGTGAGGATTATCCATATTAAAGGCTATACTCTTTGATCTTTATCAGTAAGTGCCTCAAGTCCTCTTCACTTTCAGCAAGCAAGGTTGTATCATCTGCATATCTCAGGTTGTTAATGAATCTTCCACCAATCCTGATGCCACTTTGAGGATTAAGCAAAAATATCACTTTGAGGACTAAGGTGCACCTGACCCAAGCCATGATATTTTCAATCACCTCATATGCATGCAAAAGCTGGACAATGAATAAGGAAGACCAAAGAAGAATTGATGCCTTTGAATTATGGTGTTGGTGACTATTGAATATGCCATGGATTGCAAGAAGAACAAACGAGTCTGTCTGGAAGAAGTATAGCCAGAATGCTCCTTGGAAGCGAGGATGGCTAGACTTCATCTCATGTACTTTGGACATGTTATCAGGAGGGACCAGACTCTGGAGAAGGACATCATGCTTGGTAAGGTACAGGGTCAGCCAAAAAAGAGGAAGACCTTCAAAGAGATGGACTGACACAGTGTCTGCAACAATGTGATCAAACATAGCAATGATAGTGAGGATTGCACAGGACCAGGCAGTGTTTCGTTCTGTTGTGCACAGGGTGGCTATGAATCGGAACCAATTCCAAGGGACTTAACATCATCATCAACATGTTGCTTATTTAACCAGTTGTGAAAATTTTTGTTTCCTTTATGTTGAGCTATAATCCATACTGAAGGCTGTGGTCTTTGATCTTCATCAGTAAGTGCTTCAAGTCCTCTGCTTTCAGCCAGTAACATTGTATCATCTGCATATCACAGTTTGTTCGTGAGTCTTCCACTAATCCCGATGCCATGTTCTTCTTCATATAGTCCAGCTCCTCAGATTATTTGCTCAGAACACAAACTGGATAAATATAGTGAAAGGATACAACCCTGATGCATATCTTTGCTGGTTTTAAGCCATGCACCATCCGCTAGTTCTGTTCAAATGACTGTCTTGTCTATGTACAGGTTCTGCATAAGCACAGTTAAGTGTTCTGGAATTCCTATTCTTCACAATGTTATCCATAATTTGTTATGATCCACAGAGTCAAATGCCTTTGCATAGTCAGTAAAATACAGGTAAACATCTTTCTGGTGTTCTCTGCTTTCATCCAAGATCCATCTGACATCGGCAATGATATCCCTCATTCCAGGTCCTTCTCTGAATCCAGCTTGAATTTCTGGCAGTTCCCTATTCAACGTACTGCCACAACCATTTTTGAATTATCTTTAGCAAAATTTTACTTGTGTGTGATATTGATATTTTTTGATAATTTCTGAATTCTGTTGGATCACCTTTCTTTGGAATAGGCACAAATATGGATCTCTTCCAATGGATTGGCCAGGTAGCTGTCTTCCAAATTTCTTGGCATGGAAGAGTAAGCACCTACGTCTGTTTGTTGAACACCTCAAACGGTATTCTGTCAGTTCCTGGAGCCTTGTTTTTCACCAATGCCTTCAGTGAAGCTTGGAATTCTCCCTTCAATACCACTGGTTCTTGATCACATGGTACCTCCTGAAATGGCTGAATGTCAACCAATTCTTTTTGGTACAGTGACTCTGTGTATTCTTTCCATGCTTCCTGCATCATTCAATATTTTGCCCATAGAGTCCTTCAATATTGCAACTCGAGGCTTGCATTTTTCCTTCAGTTCTTTCAGCTTCAGAAATGCTAAGTGTGTTCTTCCTTTTTAGTTTTCGAACTCCAGGTCTTTGCACATTTCATTATAATACTTTACTTTGTCTTCTCGAGCTACCCTTTCAAATCTCCTGTTCAGCTCTTTCACTTCATCATTTATTCCATTTGCTTTAGCTACTGTATGTTCAAGAACAACTTTTAGAGTCTCTTCAGACCCATTTTGCTCTTTTCTTTCTTTCCTGTATTTTTAATGACCTTTTGCTTTCTTCATGTATGATGTCTTTGATGTCATCCCACAACTTGTCTGGTCTTTGGTCATTAGGGTTCAATGCATCAAATCTATTCTTGAGAGTGTCTCCAGATTCAGGTGGGATACACTCAAGGTCATATTTTGGTTCTTGTGGAATTGTTTTAATTTTTTTCAGTTTCAACATGAACTTGCATATGAGCAATTGATGGTCTGTTCCGCAGTTGGCCCCTGGCCTTGTTCTGACTGATATTGAACTTTTCCATTGTCTCTTTCCAGAGATGTTGTTGATTTGATTCCTGTGATTTCCATCCAGTGAGGTCCACGTGTATAGCTGCCCTTTATGTTGTTGAAAAAAAGGTATTTACAATGAATAAATCATTGGTCTTGTAAAATTGTATCATGCGATCTCCAGTGTTATTAATATTACCAAGGCTATATTTTCCAAACTGTTCCTTTTTCTTTGTTTCCAACTTCCACATTCCAATCACCAGTAATTATCAATGCATCTTGATTGAATGTTTTGATCAATTTCAGACTGCAGAAGTTGGTAAAAAATCTTCAATTTTCTCATCTTTGGCATTACTGGTGTGTAAATTGGAATAATTGTCACATTAATTGGTCTTCCTTACAGGCATATGGATATTACCCTATCACCTACAGTGTTGTCCTTCAGTGTAGATCTTGAGATGTTCTTTTTGACAATGAATGTAATGCCATTTCTCTTCCATTTGTCGTTCCCGACATAGTAGACCATATGATTGTCTGATTCAAAATGGCCAATACCAGTTCATTTCAGCTCACTAATGCCTAGGATGTTGATCTTTATGTGTTCCATTTCATTTCTGACGACTTCCAATTTTCCTAGATTCATACTTTGTACATTCCGTGTTCCAATTATTAATGGATATTAGCAGCTGATTCTTCTCATTTTCAGTCATGCCACATCAGCACATGAAGGTCCTGAAAGCTTGACTCCACCCATGTCATTAAGGTCTACTCTACTTTGAGGAGGCAGCTCTTCCCCAGTCGTATTTTGAGTGCCTTCCAACCTGAGGAGTTCATCTTCTGGCACTATATCAATGTTCCACCGTTATTCATAAGGTTTTTACCGGCCAATTTTTTCAGTAGACTGCTAGGTCCTTCTTCTGAAATCTGTCTACCATGGGTGACCCTGCTGGTATTTGAAATACCAGTGGTATAGCTTCCAGCATCACAGCAACACACAAGCCGCCACAGTACAACACACTGACAGATGCTAAGACAGGCATATTGTCTTATTTTTAAAATGTACTATCTTCTCTTATCTATCTGAGAATTTTATGGTGTTTCCTTGGTTCCTTTATACCTTTGTTTTAATTGTTTTTTTCTTGTTGGAGGCTGGCCATTCCTATTAAGAGTAAGTCTTAAAAAGTTGATTGGAAGCTCTTTGTACATGCACATAATCATAGGGTAATTTTCATTGGTAACTCCAAATGCCTTTGGGGGCAATTAATTTCTCCAGACAACCTTCTAAACTCCTGCCTCTTGGTTAAAACCTAGCTCCTGGCATTGGAGTGTCTATGTGTATTTCACTTAATCTCCATTTTCCATCTGGGCCCTCATCTCCACAATCTTAATACATGGTATCTTTAAGCTTCTCCAGAGAAGATGCCTTCTGTCTCTTACAGAACAGTCCACGGTCCCTAGATTTGGGGGGCAAGGATAATAACTACTCCCAACCCCTTGCTTTCAGCTCCCTCTGCAGCCCCATCTTCCCTGGTGCTTGGCAACTCAAATTCCCGAGATCTTCAGGGCTCTACAGGAGAAATGCCTTGGTTCTTGGTGGTACCTCCTTTTGCAGGCATGTCAAGGTCATCTTTCCCTGTTCTGCCATAGCATTTACCATTCCTCTATCCTGTTTCTGCCTTTGTAGATAGTGGGTGGGACTGCAGGCTTTTCCTAATTACATTGAGGATGATGTTTATCTGTGTTCTTGTTTTTCTTGTTATTGAGGGGTAAATTTCAGGAGAAGAGGGACAGTAATGTCTTTCTTCACCGTCTTAAAACCACACGTCCACATTATCTTTTAATCCTCATCTATTAATATTGTCATTAGTAGAACTGAGGTTCGCAGTGGTTAAGTTCTTTGACCAAGGTCAGAGTTGGAAAGTGGATAAGAACCCAGGTTTGGCCAAGAGCAAAACCCATGCTCTTTCTCTTACTCTCCTGCCTCCCAACACTCTGAGGTCAAGGGAGTGTGGCAAACTATAGTCCAACCTGGGTCAATACCTGGAAGTACGATTTGAGGAAGTCCTTGGGAAGGATAAGGGCTCCTGCCTTTGTGAAAACTTCCAGGTAACCAGTGTTTCTCAAAGTCAATGGAGAATCTGGGCTGTTAATGAAGGATATCAAGAAGAAACAAAAAATACTGGGTCCAGCCTCTGGAAAAGAGACTGTAGAGACCAGGGAGAATCTCTAGACTTAGACCATAGACTCAGGGAGAAGGTTTAAGTCCTAAGAGAACGTAGGAGAGAAATTGGTTTCCAGGGACCAAGAAAGGCAGGTTAGTCCAATGGTGTCAGAATGTGCAGGCAAGAAAAATGCTCTTGTGAGCACTGAGCTTAAGGCCATCCTGAGACACTGATGACTTCCAGATCCCCAGCCTCTTATTTCTCTCAGGGTTAGGGCTCCTAATGTTCTCCAGGCCTGGCTCTCACTAGCGTCAGCCAGGGTGAGGTTGTGCTTCCAGGTGACTAATGGGTTTGGTAATAGAGCAGGTTAGAGCCAACAACATTGGCCCATCCCCTATGTACACAGTTCATTTTTTAAGACTCCAAAATAGGTCTTTACATTTACCCTCTGTGTAATTTCATCTTGTTAGATTTTGCCAGAGGATGGCAAATGGGTTTCATTTCATAGACCAACTCCGATCAGTGATGGGTGCCTGGAGCACCATCTGGAGAATGATTCTGTGACTTTGTCCAGGTTCAGGGGAAAAGAATACCACAGTTGATTAGTGATGCCCGCTATAGGTGCAAGACAGGAGGGTTAAAGTACCTGTGCCATCACCAATTCAATCCACTGTTTTAGAGTCTATCTTCCCAGCCTTGTGTCCTCTGTAAGTGTGATCAGGTTGCTCTTATCCAAGACACTGATAAAAGTTTTGAACAAGATAGGTCCAAAAGGATAGTGACATGAGGTGTAGTCTTTGAGACTAACTTCTAAATTGGCATTGATGTACATACACTTTTTGGATATAGTCTTTTACATTTAGACTTAGTTTTGAATTGTTTTCCAGTCCACATTTTTCCACCTTGTATACAAGAGAGACCTCCACCTGGGGCGGGACAGAGGGGCATGCACTCATTTTATGCCCATTCTTGATATGCATAAACTGAAGTGTTCAGCAGTAAATGGATCACGGAGGAAAAAGAGATAAACCCTCATCTTGTAATCCCAGTGGCCTCATAATTAGATTGCAACGCCCTGAGGACTCTAGCTCGTGGTTTCTCTTCATGTCCTGAGTAAATGTTGAGTCTCATGGGGAAAACAGGCAGTGAAGATTACGCAGAACACAGCAAAAATAAACAGGCACACCCCATTTAATGTAGCTCATACTTTTATCATAAAATACAAACTTTCTAAATTAAATGTCTTACTTCTATGTTACCAACAACAACAGAAACAAAAATCACTCATGTTAGCTAAATACAGGTACGTGTGTGGTTGAGCAAGTTGAGTATGAAGATGAAGGGTGTGTATGCGTGGTTGGTGCTGTATGTACGGGGGAGTGTGTGTAAGTGTTGGTCAACAGATGAGTCTGGTCTTGCTGTTTTCTGTCAGTGACCTGGTCGGAACCTTGGCTTTCCAAACTTCATACCAAGCTGAGGCAGACTCCAGAATTCCAGAGCTCTTAGCCCTTGGGTCAGGGCTAAGGAGGGAGAAGAAAAGGAAATCTAAAAATTTATGCCATTACCACCGGAGGAAAAATAGGGGCTGTTCATCAGCGGCCCGCCAGACATTGAGCTGAACCTGGAAGAGAGAGAGTATGAATACTCTGATGAAATCCCTGATGCTATCAGTGATATTAGAGAAAACGATATATTAATTTTTGTGGCTGCCAAAGACTATGAAGATCATGACAGGCTTGGAGGCTAAAGCTTTAGCATAGTAAAAAAGCTTTGGCTCTGGGAAAATAAAATATTAAAATGATATAATTAGAAGACAATAAAGAGCTTCTTCTGTCACTTACCTTAAATAGGGAAACCCCTGATGGTCTATAAGGAACATTTCTATGGGGCCTGTGCTCTTGCCATGACCGTGACCACAGGGTAGGGGGCTCCTCTGGGTCCCATTTCCTGAGTGCCTGTACTCTCCCTATCTGCTGTAGAGGACCAGGTGTGTTCCTCAGAGATTCCACAACATCAGAGAACAGGGCCAGGCCCCAGCATTGACCTTGGAGTTTGGACAATCCTGGGGTGCCTTCTCTCCTTATCAGCACCAAGCGAAATCAGGCACTTCATTTCAACTCCAGTCCAAGACGTGAGCACTGAGGCATCACTGAGAGACCTGGGTCTTTGCTAGACCATCAGGGAAGGAAGTGCTGGGAAGACTTGAGCCTCAGCCTCTAACAACAGAAGCACACATAGTTCTACTTTTTCTCCCTGGTACACTCTTATTCATCTTGTAAAATAGAGTTCAAAAGCCATCTCTTCTGTGAAGCCCTCCCTGACCTCTCCTGATGGAACTGGTTGCTCTGGCTTCTGGGTTCCCATTGCAATTTCTTCACCCATCTGCTAGGGTACTTTGAATGAATGGGAACAAAGCTCAGTACAAATTGCAGCAGAGCAAATAGCTAGATTTAGTCTAATCCAGGGATTCTCAATCACTTTTCAGTTGGGTAGATGCATATTACAGAAGATATTCATGTTTGTGGCATACTCCCATGAACTGATAATATCAAAAAAAAAAAAAAAAGGAGGGGTGATGGAACAAAAGCAATGAAAGCAAACCACCACATAAATTTATAGTGTCTTAGCTGTCAACAGTATCTGTCTCTTGCTGTGAGCTTCCATGGACAAACTAGGCTTTGGATTATGTCTGATTCCCTTCTCACTAAAATAATTTCCGGGACCGTAATGACATTGTCTGGATGGTTCACTGTTTTACACGCAGCACACAGGCCAGGACTTCGCATGAGGTAAAACCAAACTAGTTGCTGTCAGGATGACTCAGATTCATGGCAACCCCACGTATGCTGGAGTAGAACTGTGCTCCATAGGGTTTTCAATGGCTGATTTTTTTGGAAATAGATCACCAGGCCTTTCTTCCGAGGTGCCCCTTGGTGGACTCGAACCTCCTATCTTTTGGTTAGCAAACCAGCGGCACGAGGTAGATGCCTAATAAACAATTAATTAATGTCGGCAATAACTCCGCCTCTTTTCCTGTCTTTCAAAAATCATACTGGAACCTAAATGATTGAAAGTGATGCTATTACAGGAATCCCTTGGATCCTACCCTGATGTATAAAATAAAGGCCAAGACTCATGCTTCAGCATTTAACAATTATCAGTAACAAATTACTATGACACACTTCATATCTGACTGCCACACCCCATATACCTACGGGCTCCAGGTTGAGAACTTTTGATCAAATCAACTGCCAAGGACATGGTCTAGACAGATGTGCACTAGAGGACCAAGAAGAGGGGCAATCGGTGTGGACTGGAATTATCATGGAAAGCTTCTTGGAGGAAGAGGAAGAAAACATTGAGCTGCCCCATAAGTATGGTGGCTATACCTCCTGGTTTGCCTAGGACAATCCCTATGCTGCTATTTCCAGTATAATAATTATTACTGCCTCTTTTAACTCTCTAAATTATTATTGCTTAGAAGATAAATAGCCTGGTTATCCTATCCTGAAGAATACGTGTAATTTGACTCGGCAAAGGGAAGGCAGGGCCCTCTTCCTTCTTCCCTGAGATCACAGAGGCCACCTGCTCCTTCTACTCCCACTTGATACAGTTTAGCTTCTTGATTAAACCTCATTTTTTCCTGATCCAGAGGAAGAGCTGATTCTTCTTATCTCCCAGACTTAACTATCCACTGAGGCCCATGTATCCTCTCCCGTCCAGGGCAGCCTCTCCTAGGCCTTGTTCCATCCAGCACCACTGGTAACCCCCCAACACACACTGTGCTCAATGCTCCCTGCACTCCACCCTATAGTGCCTGGGTTTCTTCTCATCTCTTACCCATATCTCCTTTGCTCCTCCAGAAAGCACTTTTCTTCTTTTGGCTTCCTACACCCTACACTTTGCAATTTTCTCTCCCACCCCACTAGTTATTCCTTCTCAGCTCTTTTGCTGGTTTCTCCATAACCACACCTTGCAATCTCTTAATGTTGGAAGCCCCAGGGCTCAGTCCTTGGGCCTCTTCTCTTCTCTATATACACTCACTCCCTGGGCAATCTCATCTAATCCTATGGTTTTAAATATCACCTATCTGCTAATGGATTCCATATTCATATTACCAGCCCAACCTCTCCCCTGAGTCCCAAAATTGTATATCCACCTGCCTATCAACAGCCTCACTCATATATCTAAAAAGCATCTCAAATTACACAAGTTCAAAACTGAAAACTCCTGATACACAGCTTTTTCCTCTAGTCATCCTGATCTTAGTATTTTGGTATTACCATTCACCTAGTTGCTCAAGTAAAAAAACCTAAGAATCATGCCTGACTCCTCTCTTTTTCTCATCCTACTTCCACTCTATCATTAAGTCCCGGCAATTTTACCAAGAACATCTCCAATCTTTTCACTTGTCTCCCTCCCCGTGGTCACCGCCCCAGTCTAAGCCACCATCTCTTGCTTGGACAACTATAAAGGCTCCCTAACCTGCTCTCTTGCACCCATCCTTATCCCTATAGTCCATTCTTCACACATTACCCAGGGTGATCTTTTTAAAGTAGAAAATCAGAATCACCACCTGTCTGTCAGATTGTCACACTGTGGTAGCTTGAGAGTTGCTATGATGCTGGAAGCTGTGCCACTGGTATTTCAAATACCAGCAGGGTCGCCCACGGTGGTAGGTTTCAGCGGAGCTTCTAGACTAAGACAGACTAGGAAGAAAGGCCTGGTGATAGACTTCCAAAAATTGGCCAATGAAAACCCCATGGATTACACAGAATGTTGTCTGAAATAGTGTTGGAAGATGAGCCTACTGGGTTGGAAGGCACCCAAAATACACAGTGACCACAACAATGGATGCAAGCACACCAACAATCGTGAAGATGGTGGAGGAGCATATGCAACATTTCATTCTGTTGTAAGTAAGGTCACCATGAGTCAGAGACACTCAACCGCAACTAACAACAACAACTTGCTCTCCTGCATCAACTCTTATCCCCATAGTTCATTCTTCACACATTGGCCAAAGTGATCTTGTTTAAGTAGAAAACCAGATCATGGCCTTATCAGTTCAAAAGCCTTAATAGCTTCCCACTGCTTTTAAAATGGAGCCCTGGTGGTGAAGTGGTTAAAGTGATCAACTGCTAACCAAAAGGTTGGCGGTTCGAAACTACCGGCAGCTCAACAGGAGAAAGATGTGGCAATCTCCTTCCATAGAGATTCACAGCCTCAGAAACCCTATGGGTTCGCTATGAGTCGGAATTGACTCAATGGCCATGGATTTTTTTGGTTAGTAGGCTCTTAACATAAAACTCCAACTCCTTGCCATGCCTACCAGGCCCTATCTAGTCCCTCCCTGGCTACCTCTCTGATTTCAATTCCATCCACTGTCTCCCCATCACTCTTTGTGCTCCAGCTAGCTGATTCCATCTTGAGGCCTTTGTACGTTCTATTCCTTCTGCCCTTACATGTGCATGGCTCATTCTCTCATTTCATTTAGAGCTTGGCTCAAAAGACATTTCTTCTTTCTCTCTCCTCTTACCTCGCTTAATTTTCCTTCAGAGCACTTGGTGGTGTTCATTTACTTCTTTATTGTTTATCTCCCCCCTAGAATGTAGGCTCCTTGAGGGAGGAAAAACTTTATCTGTCTTGCTTACCCCATTATCCCCAATGCCTAAAACAGTGCCGGGCATATAGAAGGTTCTCAATAGATAGTTTTTCAATGAATGAATCATCTCTTCTGGGGACACACACCTCCACTCCTTGCCTCTCTGTACTGACTTCACTTTCCTCATCTCCACAGCCTCTCAGGGGAGATGATCACTGCTCTCCCTCGTCTGTGCTGCCCCATCTCCACTCTCCCCACACTCTGCTGCACTTCTCACACTGCTCCTTCCTCATCCTCCCTCTAACTCTTCTTCCTCTCCCTGCCCTCTCCGCAGACATCCCCAGAGGCCAGGTCCCAATCGTCTGCTCCTAATCTGCATTTCTCTTCCCTTGAGCCCAGAGTCACACCATGGAACACAGGAAGTTTGCAGACCAACTGGTAGTTTGACTTGATCCCTCTACCCTCCTTCCCTCTGCAGTCTCTACTCTTAACCCCAAGGAGGTGATAAGCGCTCATAAACCAAAAAACAAACCCATTGCCGTGGAGTCGATTCCGGCTCATAGTGACCCCATATAAGTAAGCACTCATACAGCCCCCTAAAGTCACCTCCAGACCACTCCCTCTCTGTCTCCTGCTTCTCTTCTCTCCAGTCAATTCACTCTGACGTATGAATCTTCATTGGATCCCCAGGCACAGCAGTCAAAGGCC
Organism: Dugong dugon; assembly: GCA_030035585.1. NCBI lineage: Eukaryota > Metazoa > Chordata > Mammalia > Sirenia > Dugongidae > Dugong > Dugong dugon. The sequence goes on along the minus strand of CM057462.1, from coordinate 58,643,971 downwards.
TTTGGTAATCCTATCTCAATCTCCCTTTTCTAATCTTATTTTTTCACCTTTTTCAGGGACAAGTCTAATACTTCAACTAGGGAGGGAGGGAAGAAGAAAAGAAGGCAGAAAGAAAGGAAGGAAGGAGGAAGGAAGGTGGGAAGAAAGGAATAAATAGAGACCAATGGGGCTGTGAGTTTCACGTTCAAATAACACTATTGACCACCCTCTTGAAGATTCTCGGTACACACCCTAGGAAATTAAATGATCTGAGAATTTCAACAGTTAAGAAATCTATTTACCTTTGTTTCACACAGCTTTTCCCAAACATATCTGATTATAGAAATCTCTTTCTAGCGTGCAACCCTTTTAACAAGACATTTTGGGAAAGACTGATTGAAAGGGAGAGTTTGGGGAATGAAGGTCTGTGACTGGGAGTCAGGCTGGGGGCTTGGCCCTGGTTCTGTAAACTGAGCTCCTGCTGGGCACACATTCTCAGGGTGTGCCTGGGAGACTTGATTCCCAGGAATGACACAGCACTGCCTCTTGGAGCTATTAGTTGAAGATTTGGTGGGTGGGGATGAGCAGCTATTTATTGTTTTACTAAAACAAGCATGGATTTATTACTGAACGGCATGCAAAATCTGGGTGGAATTGTCAGCTGAAAGGTTGCATTTGTGCTGGCTATTTGCTGCTGAGCCCTCAGACCCTCCTAGAGTGAATGAGTCCCCCTCCTCTGCTGTCTGGGGGATTTGGGTGGAAAAGTGTGAGCAGCCCTGATAAGCAGTTGAAGGCCCTTCCACAGGGGCTGTCATGAAGTCAATGGGATGTTCAGGATATTACCCTGGCATGGAGCTCAGGGTACAGTAAATGAGGAGACAGCTGTAAGAAGATTATCTGGCCATGTCCTGTTGCAAACCAAGCAAACGGGTAAAGGCAAAACATCGAGCTCCACTACCGCCCCTCATATGGCGTAGTGTGGCCGTTCGATAACGGCTGTGCACTTGCATTTCTGCAACCAAACTGTAGGGCCCAGCCCTGAACTGGACATACAAAGGGGGCCCACAAAGGCTCCATACTCTGCTCACCTCCATACAAGGCCCCTCCCAGGATTCACAGGCACACAACCTTCCCCTCCCCAAGCCATGGAACACACGTACCAAGAAAGCACTGATGAAGCCCACCGCACTACCCTCTCCTGTCTGGCAGTTTTCTGGGTACAGGCTGGACTTCCGGTACAGGCTGAAGACTCACCCATATGCCTGGGGGAAGAGGTACTGTGGCCCATCTCCTGCCATGGGAGAAGGGTCCCGGGGGTTGGTGGACAGCTTTGGAGGAGTCCTCTGAGGGTAGGGATAGTTGGGCTGGACGAAGGGGACGTAGCTCAGCAGAGGTGTGTAGGAAGATCGGAAAATCTGCTGTCCCATCTGCTGTGGGTTGTACGGTGTCACCTGCAGGTCAGAGGGAGAAAGGGGCTAGGTTCAGTGAAGCCCTCTGCTTCTAAATATCGCCATTCCCCAGCCCTAACCCTAGCCCTGACCCCTATACTTCAGCCCCTGTGCCTCCAGTCACTGTGGGGTACAAAGAAGGCAGCATGTTAGAATGGAAGAAGCACAGGGTATAGCTTCTGGATATGAGCCTAGCGATTTACTTAATTTTTCTGAGCCTCAGGTTCCTCATCTGTAAAATGGGCAAACACTATCTGTAAGTTGTGTGAGAAATGAGTGAGTTGATATGAGTAAAGAGACTGGCATATAATAAACAGCAAATAAATATTATTTCTATCCTCATACTTTACCTTTCCCTCTGCCAATAACCACCTAAAAGTCCCTTGTTCATTTTTAAGGCTTTTACCATCTCCAAAAAGCAGGGAAACACTGGCTTCTATCTCTGGATCTCAACAGAGTCCAAGTCCAAGACAGTGTTGTCTAAAGGAAATCTCTGAGAGGGTGAAGTGTTCTATATCTGCGCTGCCCAATACAATAGCCATTAGCCACGTGTGGCTAGTGAGCACTCGAAATGTGGCAAGTGTGACTGAGGTACTGAATTTTTAGTTTTACTAAATTTTAATGAAAGAATTTTAATTTAATTTGAATAGCCACATGGGGCTAGTGGCTACTGTATTAGACAAGGTGAATCTAGGAGAAAGGGCAAAAAGCTTCAATGGAGTTCAGCTCAAACCCTAGAGAAATACTCAGTGGAGTTTCTGAGATAAGCTGGCTCAAATTCCCACCAGGAACTGGGACTCCCACTGTCATACCCCTACAAGGCAGGAACCTAATTTGTCTTATTTTCTGACATATCCCAGCCTTGGGACAGTGCCTGGCACACTGTAGCTTCTCAATAAACATACATTAAATGAATGAATGCAAGGTAAGAAAAGAAAGGAAGGGAATGAAGGAAAGAAGGGAGGGAGGGAGGGAGGGAAGGAGGGAGGAAAGAAAGGAAGAAGGGAGGGAGGGAGAGGGAAAGGGAGAAGGAAGGACTAGACCACTAAGTATCTGCTTGCACACCTAAACTGATGGAGAACTCATTACCTCATGAGTGCTGTATTACGCTATTGGTAGCTTCAAGCATCAGAAATTCCTTCCTCATATGGAGCAGAAATCTATCCTCCCATGTTGGGAGGAGTTTCAATCAAAACTGAAGAAGCTTCTGGATTCCCACTTTAATAGCAAGAGTCTGGGGTCAAAGCTGTTCAAGGATTAAGCACTCTGACAGCCCTCTTTTACCCCCTAATAAAAAAAAATAACAAAGGCTAGAATTTATTGATTGCTTACGGTGTGCCAGGCCCTTGCTGTGGATTCTCTCATTTAAACACCAAACAGCCCTGTGAGGTAAGACTATCATTATTCCCATTTTACAGATGAGGAAACTGAGGTTCAGAGAAGTTAAGTAACTTGCTTATTAAGGGTTTCGAGTGTCCAAGCTGTGATTGGAACCCTCACTGTGTGAACCCGGAGCCTGTGCCCGGCACCTCTGGGCTGTGCACCCTCTGGAAGCCTGAACGCCCCTCTGGTCTTTTCCACGTTTTAACTCGTGGAGATGTAGGGCCTGGTGATGCTGGACATGGACACCCCACCCTCAAGATTACAAGCTAAAACTTGAACATGCCACAAGCTCACTGAGAGATCCAGGAAGGCCCTCCCAGGACAGACACCTGTGGGTCAGCGTGGCAGGCAGATTCTGCTCATGGGAATTACCCCTGGTCTTCACAGTGGTGGGAAGGGTGTGAACTTGGGAGGAAACTGATACGTAAGAGCAGATGTGGGTCCTAGAGCTTACAGAAGCTTTGTTCAAAAATATACCCTTAACTCCATGTAACTGACAAAAACCATAAAACAGAGCTTTGTATACTTATCTGGAACCATCTCCAAGATATACTCTTCACTGACAAAAGCAATGCATGGAACAGTGTGCCCAGAATGCCACCGTTTGTACAAAATTGTTTCTAAAATAGATATCACAGGAAGGATACCTAAGAAACCAGTATAGTGATTGCCTCTAAGTTTTTTCTGTTTGTTTGCTTTCTTAACAAGTTCTTATATTACTTTTTTCAAATATACGCCCACACATATAATTGCCTCAGAGTATTTTCTTTAGAACCAGATAGACAGTATCCTGTTCATGGTGTAGAGGTGAAGTAGCCGAGATTCTGTGAGCCAGACTGTCTCTCATCTTTACTTCCTCTCAGGAAGCAAAGGGCTCCTACTGCTGAAACGCAGTCCTCGCCCAGGTGATGAAGTAACCTACACTTACAGGCCCATCCCTACTCTCAGAGGCCGACAGGAACACTCTAACCTCTTTCAGATCAAGGTGCAATTTGCAGAGAAAGGGTGAGGCTCCCCGGGGAGAGAGGAGAGGCCAAGGAGTCTGTGAGGTTGAGTGTGTGTGTGTCTGGCCAAGCGTGTGTGGGAGTGCAGGCTGGTCCATGGAGGTAGTAAACTGGTCTTTGATACCCTTTATACCCCATTCTAAACTCCCTTCTCCCCATCCCAGGATAACCAATATCTCTGAATGGTCTTCTGTTGTGTGTGTGCACATGCACCTTGAGAGGATGCGTGTAGCTGTATGTTTATTCGTATCTGCCTGTGCGAGCGAATTTGTATTTTTTGTCTCAGCAGCTTTATTTTTATCCTGTATTTTTCTGTGTCTGTATATTGCTGTTGCTGTTAGCTGCAGTCGAGTTGGCCTCTAACTCATGGCGACTCCATGCACAATGGAACGAAATGCTGCTCAGTCCTGTGCCATCCTCATGATCAGTTGAAGACTGGACTGTTGTGATCCATAGGCTTTCCAATGGTTGATTTTCGGAAGTAGATCAGGCCTTTCTTTCTAGTCCTTATTAGTCTGGAGGCTCTGCTGAAACCTGTTCAGCATCATAGCGACACACAAGCCTCCACTGACAGATGGGGGGTGGCTGTGCAGGAGACGCATTGGCTGAGAATCCAACCTAGATCTCCCACATGGAAGGTGAGAATTCTACCACCAAACCATGCATACAAAAGGTAGAAAAGCATAGTATTTGGGAGCATGGCCTGAAGCCAGGCTGCCTGAGGTCAAACCTTGATTCTGCCATTGTGCTCTTGTCCAGTAGATATTCATCTTCTTCGCACCCTGAGAGTAGGGTTGCCAGATTTAGCAAATGAAAATGCAAGACAATGGTTAAATTTGAATTTCAGATATACAAATTAATTTTTTTAGTGTAAGTGTGTCCCATGCAATATTTGGGACATACTTATGCTAAAAATTTATTCATTGTATTTGAGGTGTATTTAAGAGGCATTGCACATTTTTGCTTCCCCCTCTGTGCTCCTGCCATCCACCAGGCAAGGAGCAAGAGCTGCTGTGCCTTCAGCCTGGGCCCTGGAGGGAGAGACATGAGGAGCAGGCCTGAACTCAACTCACAGCCTAGCCCAGCTGAACCAGAGTGACCTGCAATCAACCTATCTATATCTGTGAATGGGAAATCAGTGTTCACTGTTGAAAGTTCCTAAGATGTTGAGGTCGTTTGCTGCCACAACAAAAGCTAACTTATATGTTAACTTTATGACCTTGGCAAGTTACTTAATCTCTCTGTGCTCAGTTTCCTCATCTGTTACTGATATCATAGAGCAACTGAGAGGGTTAAGTTAGTAAATGCAGGTAAAAGCCTTAGAGAGGTTCTTGGAACACAGTACGGGCCCTGTAAGTGCTGGTTCTTTGTTATTTTCACATGGGGATGTTGGCTCTTGTCTTCACATGCATGATGGTATGTATGTCCATACTCTGGGGTCAAAGGTGGGGAAGAAAATATGGCTGGTGACCAGCTAGACAAAAATGAGGGGGCCAATGTCCCCTGACACCAAGGCCTGCACGGAGCTGAGACTGAGGTGGGGAGGTCACTGACTCACCTGTCGGGAGTAGCACCCCAGCTGAGGGTGCAGGGCCTGCTGGTAGGGCATCCTGGCGGCTCTCTGTGGGTACAGGCCCTGGGGAGAGAAGGGAGGAGCTCAGCACTGGGGGCAAAGGGCTCCCGGCCACACAGCAGCCGCTTCCCAGTTCAGCTTCTGATTCACACGTCTAGATCATCAGACAGGGCCTGTCTGTTCCATCCTGCTGCTGGCCTGACCCACAGCAGCCCGAGGCTGGCTGGAATCAAGCTGAGGGGAACACACCTCATGCAGCCAAGAAAGCTCCTCTTCAGCGGGACTCACAGTCTTTTTAGCAGGACCTTCAGGAGCCTGACTGCCTCCTGAATCCCAGATTAGTCCCTGAGTGGCTGTGTGACCTTGGACAAGTCACTTCACCTCTCTGAGCCTTTTTTCCCTTACCTGTAAAATTATGTGGGCTCAAGACCGTGAAGCCTGTGAAGGTAGCCAAGTTATCTTTGTTGCGGTCTACACAACTTTTCTAAGTTCCTTTCCCCAAGTCCTATTTCTGCCCTAAGACTCAAGATGTCAATGAAAGTCTCTGTGCATGTGTGTGTGTGTGTGTGTGTGTGTGTGTGTTAGTCTGCATCTCTGTTTATTTCAGTAACTCTGTGTGTGTACTGGCATCTGTGTCTATGCAGCTGTGTGTTTCTGTGTACAAAGGTGCAACTGTGCACCCCAGTGTATTAGTGTGGGTTTCTGCCGCTGTGTGCTCATGTGTACACCTGTGTCTGTGCCCTATGGAGAGGGCTGGTGCAAGAATAAATGAGTTAATGCATCTAAAGAGCTTAGAATAGTACATAAAAAAATACAGAGTAAAGACTTGACAGTGTTAGGTATTTTAGGTATTTTTAATCATCTCTCACTGCCCCCTCACTGGAAGAGGCCTTCTGGCAGCTCAGCCAAACGGGAAGTCGAAATTTTATTCACAACTCTGTTCAGGGCAGCCCTGGGCCGCTCTTGTGCACATGCACACACATACACATACAAAAGCAGCAGAACAGGGGTGGGGTGGGTCCATCTCAGACTCTGCCTCTACCTGACAATCCAGCTAGCCACTAAGATGTGGCTCAAAGCTCAGTGTGCCCTCAGCCCAGTGTGTCTTCCCAGAGGACTCCACATCCTGAGATGCTGCCGCTACTCAGTTCTCAGCTGGTGCCGAGTATCAAATTGTTGACAGATGACACTATGCTCTCTCCCAACCCATATAACCAAAACCAAACAAGCTGCCATGGAGTAAATTTCAACTCATGGAGACCCCACATGTGTCAGAGTAGAACTGTGCTCCATAAGGTTTTCAGTGGTTGTGACTTTTCAGAAGTAGGATCTCCAGGCCTTTCTTCCAAGGAGCCTGAGTAGATTCAGACCATCAACCTTTTGGTTAGTAGCTGTCATGGATTGAATTATGTCCCCCCAAAAATGTGTGTATCAGTTTGGCTGGGCCATGATTCCTGGTGTTGTGTGATTTTCCTATATGTTATAAATCCTGCATCTGTGATGTTAATGAGGGAGGATGGGTGGCAGTTGTGTTAGTAAGGCAGGACTCAATCTATAAGATTGGACTGTGTCCTGAGACAATCTCTTGAGATATAAAAGACAGAAGTGAGCAGAGAGACAGGGGGACCTCCTACCACCAAGAAAGCAGTGCCAGGAGCTGAGCGCTTCCTTTGGAGTTGGGGTCCCTGCACAGAGAAGCTCCTAGTCTGGGGGAACAGTGATGAGAAGGCTGACAGAGAGAGAAAGCCTTCCCCTGGAGCTGACGCCCTGAATTTGGACTTTTAGCCCACTTTACTGTGAAGAAGTAAATTTCTCTTTGTTAAAGCCATCCACTTGTGGTATTTCTGTTATAGCAGCACTAGATGACTAAGACAGTAGCCAAGCACTTGACCAGTTCCACCACCAAAAGACTCCTTCACAGCCCTTGGAATCCTTATAAAAGGTTCCTGAATCCCTGATAGGGGGTCCGCACAGATGTCTCCGGGTTCTGCTAGACTTGCCATCTTCTAGGTCCTGAGAGTGTGCACCCTTTCAGAGCCCTCTTTGCCCTCTGCTTCCATACACTTGACACTTCAGACATTTCTGTGCTCTGCCCACCTCCCTACTTCTACCAACCCCTCCCCTGAAACCAGGACATCTGCTCCCTCCACTCCAAGCCCTGCAGCCCAGGGCAGTCTCACTCACCACTGTGACCACAGCCTGGTCCCCGAGACACCAGCCCTGGCCAGAACTTGAAGAGAGAAGTCAAGCAGACAGGGCTGCCTGTTCTGGCCCTCCATTCGAGCTCAAAGGCCACTCAGCAGAGTGCCAGGTTGTCCTCTCTGCCTCATCCCCTCCCCTCCCTCCCTTAACCTCCATTGGCACTTAACTCTGCTTTCCACGGTCAGCTTCCCCGTCCAAAGAACGGCAGCGTCCATCAGCCCATCCTGCTTGTGCCAGGACTGCCCCTAGATTTTGGGGAAGACAAAAAGCTCCCACCCCTGCTCAGTCTGGGGCAGATTTTCCAAAGAAGAAAATCTTCATATTCAATAGCATGAGCCACACTGCATGACTTTAAGAACACTTCTAGTTGTTAGAACTGCAGTTCCGTAAAATCACAAGCAACAGTAAATAAGCATTAATTCTTCTTTGCTCGCAGCCATGGCCTCTTCCCACGCACCCTCCTTCCTTAATTGGGAGCAGGGTTCCTTGATGCCAAGCAGCCCAGGAGCCTTGGAAGTTCCTCATTGTTGGGGACTTTGTGTTGCATATCTCTGCATCCCTCAGAATATGTTGGATCTGGGACCTCATCTTTATTCACAACACCAAGCAAGGAAGAGACTAGGATAGACTGCTCCTCACTTCTCCAACTCCTCAGCCTCAAGGTCTGTAGAGCAAACTGACAACATTTCCTAGGAAGCTTGTGGCTGAATAATAATAAAAACAACACCTATACCATACTTGATATTTTACAAAGTTCTTTCCCACACCTTGACTCATTTAATCCTTACAACTGGATCAAGCATAAACAGTTGCTGCTGCCCTAATTATTATTAGCCCATTTTACAAATCTACCACCTGTCTGTTAGTTTGTCCTACTGTGGTGGCTTCCATGTTGCTGTGATGCTAGAAGCTATGACACATCAGTATTTTAAATACCAACAAGGTCACCCATGGTGGACAGGTTTTATTTAGCTAAGCTTCCAGACTAAGACAGACTAGGAAGAAAGGCCTGGAGATCTACTTCTGAAAATCAGTCAGTGAAAACCCTATGGATCACCATAGAAAACTGTCTGATATAGTGCTAGAAGGTGAGCCCCCTAGGTTGGAAGGCACTCAAAATACGCAGTGGCCACAGCAATGGACTCAAGCACACTGACAATCATGAAGATGGCACAGGACTGGACGACGTTTTGCTCTGTTGTTACGGGGTAGACTATGAGTCAGAGCTGACTCAGGGCAGCCAACAACAACATTTTACAAATGAGAAAACCAAGGCTCAGAGCACTTAACTAACTCACCCAAGGCCACACAGCTTGAAACCAGTAGAATTCTTTTAAACCCATGTTTACCAATTCCAAAACCTGCTTTCTTTCTTGACCAGCTATCCTAAAGCTAAGATGGTGTCCTGAGGTCATGAGAAACTGGAGAAGGCAACTTATGTTGTCCTTTGCTATTCCCTGGGAGGATCAACTGGTTTTACAGCAGAGTTCAACTGGGTCCATTCAGTGCCTAAAGTGCATCATAGAGCTCAGCGGGCCCTATAAGCCCTTGATCACTTCGCCCAGAGACAGGGAACCTGGGAGTCATCCCTGCAGTGGAAACACTGGCGTCGCTAAAGATAGGGCACATTCATGCTTGGAAAATGATAAGTCCAATTCTAACCCACACCGAAAGTCAAGTCAGAAGAAATTAACATTACAAAGAGATATTATTTCCTTTGTATAAAGCCAACCATTGCAAATTACCTTTACATGGCGAGCTCTGTGACTGTATTTTAGAGTGACTCGGTATGTACGAAATGAAATTATACAGTTGTTTCTCTTTCAGAGATGGAGGTTGTTATGGACTGAATTATGTCCCCAGAAAGATATGTTAAGGTCCTAACCCCTATATTTGTGAAGGTGAACTTATTTGGAAACTGGGTCTTTGAAGATGTTATCACTTAACTTCAGGTCATGCTGGAGTATGGTAGGTCCTAATCCAATCTGAAAGAGAAGAGACACAGACAGAAAGACAGAGGAAGGACAGCCATGTGAGGGCGGAGACAGATGCAGCTGCAAGCCAAGGAAAACCAAGGATGCTGGAGCCACCAGAGGCATGGAACAATTTCTCTCTCAGAGCACTCAGGAGGAATCAACACTGCTGATACCCTGATTTGAACTCCTAGCCTCCAGAATGTGAGACGATAAATTTCGGTTCTCTAAAGGCACTGGTTTGTGGCGTTTTGTCACAGCAGCCCTAAGAAACAGGCACAGAGGTGCACAGTGGCCCACTCCTGGTCTTTGGTTTACTCCTCACTTTCTTCAGACTCTGAGCTTCTTAGTTACCTTTGGAACCCCTCTCTGAGCACAACGCTTGGCCTATAGAAAAAAATATTTTTTAATTGCTTAAATGAATGAGTAAATAAATAAAAATGAGTAAATCACTGAGCAGATGAATGAGCAGTGAATGAGAAAACACAAAAATGCACAGGTAGAATAACAGGGAAGGAGTCAGGGATTCAGTGAGTACGGGAACAGGACACTTCTAGAAACACCTAGATAAAGATAACACGCTACATATATGAAACAGATGCACTTTAATTCCCCCTTAGATCAGGTTTCATTACAACCTCTCACCTTCATGGTGGGACAAGAGGCTTTCTGTCCTGGGGGAGAAAGGGCAGGCAAACAAACAAACAAACAAAAAGGCTTGAAAACAAAACTTTGGGGGAGAAAAAGAGACATTTTGCTAAATTCATTTAGCTCCAGTTTAAGTTTCAGGAGCTAAACCTGATGGACCAGCTCAGAGAGTCTTTACGTGGAGTAGAGAAGATACCCCTTCCATGTAGGACAGCTAAACCCAAAGGCTTGCCATCCAGTTGTAAAGGAGGAAATGATGTAGGGACCTGTCTTAGTTACTTAATGCTGCTGTAATGGAAATACCACAAATGAGTGGCTTTAATTAAAGGACATTTATTTTCTCACAGTTCTGGAGGCTAAAAGTTCAAATAGGGTCTCAGTCAAGTCAATTCCTTCCTTGTCAGTAGCCCTGGGCGTTCCTTGGTTCCTTGGCATTTCTTGGCTTGTAGACTATCCTCCCACGGCATCCGTCTTCCCCTATGTGTGTTTGTATATATTCTGGTCTTTTTGTAATTCAGAAGGGATTAGGTTTAAAATTCACCCTACACTGGTATGGCCTCGACTGATTGATTACAGTACATTAGATTGCATTATAGAAAGTAATCTACTCTGCCCAAGGTCAACTAATTTAATCACACATAACTACTCCATGATGCAACCAGGTTAGTGTTTGGCCAAACAACTGGGAACCACAGACTAGCCAAGTTGACACATAAAAGTAACCATCACAGGACCCAAGGGGTGGTAGAAGGGGAAGGGGCATGGAGGCAGGACAAGCTGAGTGCCAGGCATATATCTCTACTTCCCTTCTCCTGGCTTTGCCAGACAAGCCTGAGGCAGGGAATTCCCAAGGAACTGGACCAACAATTTTGTTTGAGTTCCGATCCCTTCCCCATATACCCATGTGCTATTCTGGAGAGGATCCAGGTAAGGGAAGAGAAGACTGAGAAATCTTAGATACTGAGCTTCTTTCCTGGAGAAACCCAGCATTGTCAGAAGGGACTATTTAAGTTATTGGATTGGACTAAGGTTTAAACCAGAGTGGACATTTATTTAATTTCTCCCTCCTTCTACCCAGTGGGCAGTACCTCTTAAGGGATATTAAGTTAAACACAAAATAAAGAAACTACATTTTCCCTGCATAAGCAAGTTCTGTGAGTAAAATTTCCAGCCTCACTACAAATATTTCATCATCCCTTTGTGTCTGGCCACTACTCTCCTTTTAGCTATGAGCCCAGCACCAAGAATGTATGACAAGCCACCTTAACCGATGCAAATTAAGACTGAGCAAATGCAGTTTAACAGTGCTACAGAGATCACTGGGGTACAGATATCTATTTGAATCCTTACTTTCAATTCTTTTGGATATACGCCTAAGAGTGGAATTGCTGGGTATGAGTTGTAATTGACTGGATGGCAGCGGGTTTGGTTTTTGTTTTTTTATGGTAGTTCAACTCTTGAGGAACCACCAAACTGGTTTCCACAGCAGCTGTATCATTTTACAGCTCCTCCAACAATGAATGAGGGTGCCTATTTCTCCACATCTTCATTAACACCTGTTGTTTCCTGTTTGTTTGCTTTTTTTAATCATAGCTATCTTAGTTGGGGTGAAGTGGTATCTCATTATGCTTTGATTTGTATCTTCCTAATGACTAATGATGTTGAGCATCTTTTCATGTGTTTGTTGGCTATTTGTCTTTATTCTTTGGTGAAATGTCTGTTTAAGTCCTTTGCCCACTTTCTAATTGGGTTGCTTGTATTTTTGTTGTTCACTGCAGCACTATTCAGAGCCCTGGTGGCACAGTGGTTAAGTGATATAGCTGCTAACCAAAAGACTGGCAGTTCAAATCCACCAGCTGCTCCTTGGAAACCCTATGGGGCAGCTCCACTCTGTCTTCTAGGGTCCATATGGGTCAGAATCGACTTGACAGCAATGGGGTTTGGGCAGCACTATTCACAAAAGCTGGAAACAAACTAAATGTCCATCATCAGATGAATGGCTAAACAAAGTATGGTACATCTATGCAATGGAATATCACTCTGCCACAAAGAAAAACGAAGTCTTGATACATGCAATAACATGGGTGAACTTTGAAAACATGCTGAGTAAAATAAGTCAGTCATAATGGACAAATATTATGAATTCACTTACGTGAAATATCTAGAATCCACAAATGTATAAAGATCAAAGTTTATTAGAGGTTACTAGGGGTGGGAGGGAGAAAGAAAAAGGAAATCATTGCTTAGGGGGCACTGAGCTTTTGTTAAGGGTGATGGAAAAAATCTAGAAATGGATAGTGATGATTGTTGCACAACATGATGAATAATTAATGTCACTAAATTGTACAGGTAAAATGTTGAAATGGCAAATTATATATATGTGTGTACATCTACATAGAAAAGTCAACATTTTTTTAAAAAGTAGTTTAAATAAGGTGGCTAGATAATTTATTGGCCAAACTAACACACTTGGGAGTGAGAGAGTGAGAGGGGATTTTTTTTTTTTTTAAATTATGCTGGGACAAAAGACCTAAACTGGGACTGTCCCAAGCAATCTAGTACGTATGGTCATCCAGCTGTAAAGGAAGTCCCAGAAGACAGGTGGGTAACCTGCCTTTCCATCATCCTATCCAAAAATCCGAAGAGAAATTTTGCAAAAAGCACATAACCAACCAAATTTAGCAAAGCAGATATGGAATACACAGCACAGACTGAACTAGAATTCAGAAATATATACGAATATGTGCATGCATATGTATATGAGTATATGGATGCGTGCGTGTATGTGTATGCCAAATGGTTGGCTGACATGGCAACAATGAAAAAAAAGGAACTGATAAGTTGATAGTTACTTACTGTAGCTCCAGCAAAACCTCTGGAATGTAGACATGGAATTCAAGGGACATCTAAAGGCTCTTTATGAAATGGGCTCCCTACAAGCCGCCCCTCCTCCAAGGTCACACACTGCATGGGTGGCCACAGGAGGAGCCACACCCAGTACCCACGTGCTCACCTGATACTGTGGGAAAGTGGAGTGATTTGTGAACACCGGCGGAGGTGGGTAGTTCAGGTTGAGCCACAGTGGCTGGTTCAGGTTTGCTGAGGTCAAGGCTGTGGCAAAGCGTGGGGTGAAAACGTTCCCTGTGTACTTGAGGTTGTTCTTGTCTGCCACTGTTCCAGGTGGGTTAACTGTTAAGTCACAGGAGAGGTAAAGTGTTTCAGTGACTGAGGCAGGGAAGGGCCAGGATACCGTCAGTAACACACCTGCCCCAGAATTAATGTTCTCATAGAGGTCAGGTTCCTTGAGCTCTAAGAGGGTTCTTCAAAGTTCTGGTAAATTTCCAACTATGGGGAAACATCATTAGCTTCTACCTTGCCAATTTGGAATGGGTGAAAACCTGACATGATCTGGCTTAGAGCTTCTTTTTCCATCACTCTCTAATGAAGGAGGCAGTTTAGCAAGGGAATACAATAAAACAGATTGCTGGGACTGTACCTCCCCTACTTACAAAACCAAATTCTTTCAAGTGCTTGAGAAAAATCCGGTTTTACACATACAATTGCTATGCCGCTGGAATTCATTCTTATCAAATTATTAAAGCAGGCTCCCTAAGGACATATATTTGGCAACGCTGCAAACCTTGCACAGGTGATTTTATCTATATGGGAATAGTTTTTTTTATAATCTTTTAAAACATATAGCTCAGCTTGGCATGACCTCAAATTTGTCTGAATGATGAAGTTTTGTTGAGTTGTTTCAGGATATGAACCCTGGAATCTCTCCCTCTACAAGATGTCCTGTGACCGGAACCAGAACAGGGTCCTCAGTTTCTCCCGTACTGACATCTTTTTTTAGAAAGGAGGTTTAACTAAAATAATCCGTTGTAGAAGGACAAGGTAGAGAAACCAGGGCATGAATAATCTCAATCTAAAAATAATATAAAGCTATGGACTTTTCTTTGGCAACTCCACAGAATATGATATATGCTAGGTCAGGACTGTATTCAAAATTGACCACTAATAATGCCTATGTGACCCCTGAAAGCCAACCATTTCTCTAGCTATCGTATTCCTAATAAGAAACATAGGGAAAAAGGCATTTCCCCATTTTGTAGGTGTAAAAGCTGACAGCCAGAGAAAGACAGTGACTTGCCCTTGGATGAGACAGCCATTTGCTGGCAGAGCCATCACTGGGGCCTACAGACTCCCTTCTTCCGCAGACCCTCCCTGGGTAGGGTCAGCTTACGTTTCAGCTCCAGCCCGTCCATCTCCACTTTGCTGCGAAGCCTCAGTTGCCCACTGGGGTTCTTGGTGGCCCCGAGGAACTCACAGAGCAGGTTCTTCTCGGCTGGCCATGCAGGCTTCTTGGTTGGCAGGGCCATGGACATGGTGCCCACTGGGTCCATGCAACCCTCCTCACCACAGCTGTCCTTCCGGTTCTGGGGCCACTGACTGAGGAAGAGGCTCTCTTGACCCCTGGTCAGTTCCTTGGCACCAGGGTTCCGTTCTACAGCAAGAGGAAACCTAGTCAGTGCCCTGCGAAGGCCAGGTGCTTGATGTGGGGAGTACCTTCTTGTGAACTAAGTGATGGGTCCTCCATAGCACACACCTGAGGCTGAGACTACTCTGGGGGACTCTCTCCCCTCCCTCCTCCCAGCCAAATCCAACTTCGGTCTTCTCCCTGAAGCCTTCCCTGACCATTGCCCATTCTGGCCTTCCCTTTTCATTCATTCATCCATTCAGCAGTCCAACCAACCATCCATCCGTCTATCTAACTTCCCTTCCTTCTTTCTTTCCTTCCATCCACCCATTCATCCTTCCTTCCATTGCTCCTTTCTTCCATCTTAACTGTCTTCCTTTCTCCTTCCCCTCATCTCTCCCTTCCTTCCTTCTTTAGGCCCTTTCCTCTCTCCCCAACCCCCAACTTTTCCTCCTTTGAACCATCCATCCATTCAATAAGTAACAAGCCCTGTGCTGGATACTGGCAATACAAAGAAGACCTGATTACAGTTCTTGCCTTCAGGGAGCCCATGGTGAGTGGAGAGACACATGTTCCTACAGAACACATGGTCTGAGCCACACAGTCAAGTCTCTCGTCATGGGCTCTACACTCTTGTCTCGTTGCTCCTCAGCAATTCAGCTAGTGCTCACTGGTGCTCACTCTTCAATGCCAGGCCCTGACCTGAGGGCTGGGGACACTGCAATCAATCAGAGCCAGATTCTTCCCTGCAGGAGCTCGCAATACGAGGAAGAGAGAGATACCCAGAAGTAGCTCTGGGACAAAGCAGATGGGTATTGTGAAGTGACAGAAGGACACAGTGGGAGAAGAGGGTGACTGAGACGCTTCGGTCTGAAAAGGCCAGAGGGCTTCAAGGAGGAAGGCCTTATATGCAGGGATATGAGGGGGAGGGCACATCAGGCAGGGTAACTATGGGCAGAGGCATGGAAGCATGAAAGAGACACAGTGAGTCACTGGGCAGAAGAGACATGGGCGATGCCAGGTCCAGGTCTCTCTCCAAACACACCAAGCGTTTCCCCAGTACAAAGACCCTGTCTGGGCTATCATGGGATCCTTCACAGCAGTGTTTTCCACACATCTATTTCTTTTTTAGCAATGGAACTCTTTCTTAAAACAAAATTAAGTGTGTGTTGGGGCGGGGGGAAATATATATACAATTATTTTTTAAGGCATTGCTCTGGTAGCAGTAGGGAAGAGGGACTTTCCCTCCCCCCAGCTCCCTTCACTCCTTGCCCAGCCTGGAGGTTCCTGAAGGTGTCCACAGAGCTTGACTAGGAACCTGGCTACCCTGCTGGATGGCTGAGCACCACGCTAGATAAACAGCAGGCACCTAGGACCTCTCTGTTAGTGACCTGATCAGGGAACCTGTGCCCCAGTGTAATCTGTTGAGAGTGGACCTGATTCTACCACATCTTGGCCCCACCCGGGCCCAGCAGCCTTGGGGGCCAAGTCTGAGTGGGACTGGGCCTGCTGTCCTAGCATCACCCCAGCAAAGGGAAGAGCTGATCTAGTCCGATCCAGTTTAGGAAAAAATGACACTTTTAGCAAAACATGTCCCTAGAGTCTCTTCCAAGAGTTTCTCCGGTTGCTGAATTTAGCCCCCAGCCAGTGTGCTGAAATAACAGTACTCATTAATAATAGCCATCTCCCCAGAGACCCACACACCTGAAGAGATTCTCTCACACACATCTACAGTAGCCTCGAACATGCTTGCCCGCTCACCCATTTACAAAGCACGCTCTTCCAACGTCCACATACACACGGCCTTACAGTCCTACAGTTTCCTTTGATGCACTCGCATGTACACAACACCACACAGGACACAAGCACAAACATGTACACACAGACACAGTCAGACACACCCATACTTGTAGCTTCCTTTAACAACAGCAAAGTTGCCTTTGGCACACCTTTGCCCACACTTGTACACACACCAACACACACATATGGTGGGGAGGGTGGGGAGGGTGGGGAGGGCAGGAATGCTTCAAACGCAGCAGCCCAATCAGACAGAGGGGTACCCACATGTCCCTCTTGGAGAAAAACATGGGGAGCAAAGTCCCCTCCTCCCACAGGGCTCAATTCTCTCATGCCCACAGCTCATCATCCCCAAAGAGCCCCCTGGCCTGTCCAGAACCCAGAGTCTAGCTTCCTGTCCATAGCTCTAATTCCTTGGCCTTCCTGCAATGCTCCAGAATGTTTTCTAAGGTAAGCTTATTCTTATTTTCTTGGGGAAATGGGTTTGGACTCTCCCCAATACAGGCATCTCTCAGTTATCCATCCATGCTCACAGCCAGGGATAATCTTTATTTTGGTTGACATGGGTATGATCTGCCCTCCTACTGACTACTGACTGTAGGCAAATGCCCTTGCCATCAGTCTGCCTTTGAACTATCCAGTCTGAGTGGCTGGATCAGAACAGTCCAAGATGCAGAATCCTGGGAGTGGGGTGGGGGAAATGTGGGAGATGACTGGATTTAATGGAAAGGATGAAGACTCTTCAATTATGGGATGGAAATGTACTTTGCAAGTTTACCAGGGAACACATCCCAGGGCCAACAGTCTGAATTGCTCCTGGGGAGTTTAGCCATCCTTCCCCCGTCCCAGGCACAGAGGACCAGGCCTCGCTGCCAGAATAGGTGCCTCCACGGGCCCCCATCGGAAGCCAAATAATCCCAGTTGCCAATAAAATTTCTCTCCTATCTAGCCTCCAATGCCCCTGCTGCAGTTTCACTCTGGATTCAGCTGGGCTAAACCCTTCTTTCAGTGCACTCTGGATAGCTGGTGAATTCAAAAAATGAGCCAGTTCCCAAATGGTGCCTATCTTTCTTCTCAAAGCATGTTGGACCAAGGCCTCCATGTATGCTTATGAAAGCTGTGCCCTGTGTGGGCATCCAGCAGAGGAAGCACATGGGGGCTGAACACAGCCTGTCAACCTCTACACCTGGGGGCTGTGTCCACCAGAGGGACCGCCTATTCTTAATTTACACAAAGGTGTTTCAAGCGCTTGCTGCAGTCCTGACAGGCTTCCTGGCAGGCCCAACTCTCTCTTCCTGCTCCCAGCCACACTCACCTATCAAGTGATGCCCCTCCACGGTGGGGTCCGCCTCAGGCTTGGAACAGATCTTGGCAAACACCGGGAGCTGCTTCTTCTGAGTAGGGAGCTCAGGGAGCTTGTCCAGGGGTGCAAGAGGAGTAGGGGGTGGCAGCAACAGAAACGGACTCAGCCCTGCCTGCTCCCTGGGTCCAGGGCCACTGAACATGCTGTTCTGCAGGAAGTCCTTGATGAGCTTCGTCTCCTCCAGTACCATCTTGTTGTCGGGGGCCTTAGTTTCAGTAGACTTCAGCGGGAACTGGGCCAGGAGCTTGCTGATCTCTGAGTTGGCGGTGTCTAGGTTGTGGCCCCCGTCTTCTGTCCCCTTGGCACTTCTGACCTTGGCAGAGCGCAGGATGCCCGTGACCGTAGACATGGCAGAGTCACAGTTCTGCCGGCTGCCGATAACGGACATGGCCACCTTCTGCTCCAGAAGCTTGTCACTGGTGACGTCAGAGGCTCCTGGGAGCTCATTGCTGTCCACCACCAGAGAAGGTCCTAGAATGCAGGGAGTCGGCTCTCTCATCCTCTCAGGAGAGCCACCGGGTGCCTCCAGCTCACCCGAGCTCTCTTTGACCAGGAGGAGGTTCTCTTTGGTGAGGCTCAAGAACTCCTGCTCCACCAACAGGGAGATCTCATCTTTGCCAGTTTTGAGCTCCAGTGCTCTGCAAACAGGTCAGAAAGACAGAAGGTTTTAGTACCAGTTTGCCAAGGGGTTGCTCTGCAGCAGGAAGCACGTCCCAGGGAAAGGGGATGAAAGCATGACTGAAAGAAAACATGTTTCCAAGTAAGAGAAACCTATTGCTTTCTCAAGAGAGAAGATGTATGAACAAGTAGTGGACTCCCAAGAGGATTTGTGCAGGCCACCAGTGGGCTGCAGTACAAAGAACAAGGTCTGGGAATTGGGATACCAGGTCGTTTTCCAATACTACCTCTTGCTGGGTGAACTGAGGCAAGTCACTGCTTCCCTGGGCCTTAGTTTCAGTCCATCCTGCCTAGTCAGTCATGCCCAGGACCTGCAGCAATGACAGACTAGAGAGGTGGTTGGTTCCCTGGGAAATGTTGCACTACAGCAAAGGGGTTGGGGCCAGTGCTTGGTGCAGCCCAGCTCCTCGCTGCAGATGGGCTGAATAAGAGCAGGGACTTCAGAGTGGGCAGCCTGAGCTCACACCCCACTGTTCCTTCCCAACTGTGTGACCCTTGCTAGGTCCCTCAGCATCTCGACACCCTGGTCTCTTCATCTGATTAGCAGGTATATTATAGGGCCCTCCTGATGGGGAGCTGTGAAGGTGCAAACCAGTAAGGACAGTGTCTGGCACACAGTAATGGTGATACAAGAGTCCGCCTGGCTGGGCCCCGGGATCCTGGATTCCACACAGTAGCACCATGGATCAGTGTCCACCCTGGCTGGCATAGCCCTCTGACCAGATCATGGCCTCTGGACTGGGCCCTCTTCCTGGGTGGCACCAGCAGTTGGTTGGTCCCTGAAACTGACTCACAAGGACTTCCCTGGATCTAAGACCCTGCACCCTCAACTGGACCTGTGATGGCCAGCACAGGCCTGATGGGACCTGATGGGCCCATGGACTCTGGGATCTTCATTGTTGGGGGGTAGCAATCCTGCTGACCTGGCTCGAGCCCCTAGACTGCCCACCAGCAGCCATTGCAAGGGTGCACCTTCCTCCATGGTGTTCCAGCTTAGTCACCCAGCTTAGAACCATCTGTTATGCCTACTCAGTGGGCTCCTGTGAGGGGCAGATGAGGTGGTCTACCTAGAATATTCTGGAAACTGCAAAGTACTCTGCCCCTATGAGTACAAAAAGTGAAGATAGTGAGAAGACATAGAAGGAAATTAAGAAAGCCCCAAGAGTGGAGCTTAGTTGCTGTGGCTTAGTCTTGCAGCTGGGGAGGGAGCCAAGGCCATGCCCAGGCCAGAGAGAAGGGAGGCCCAGTAGACATCCTGCTCTGACAACCCACTCAGAGAGAACGATGAGTCTCAAAAATAGTGACATGAAATACTCCAAGCAGAATTCATCACGGCTTCCTGGTAATGCTCTTTGCACATGAGCACACACATGCATATGCACACAGACAGATACAGACAAGCACATGTTTGATGCATACATGGGCAAAATTGCATGGGCATATGATAACTCATGTGTCACCATACATAGAACTAAGGGAACAGTCATTTGACAATCCATGAGAATGAACACAGGCTTAGTCTTAGAGGCCTCCTGCTGGGCCAGGCATTAACCTTTTAGTTACTGGATTCTGATGAAGCCCAGGAGACCCTGCAGGAGGGGCTGGGTAGCCAGGCCACTTGGGAAGCTTGGGGAAGAGCTAGGTACCAAAGATATGAAAGCATGTCAATATTCTAATACTTGATACAGGCGCACTCCTGAACATCAGCCCTGCATATAACCTCACCAGGATGACACACCTGAAGGCAGGGAGTAGTGTCAGGAAAAGCAAACTCCAACCAAGCCCTGGCACCACCGCTTACTTTGTGGCAGACTCTCGGAGCCTCAGGGTCCTCCCTGTAAGATGGGCGTGGCACTGACAGCACCCAGCTCATGGGGTGGTCGTGGGGAAGTGGTGAGGTGCCCATGTGTAGAGCTCAGCACAGCACCCTGCATGTAGGGCACCCCCAGCAGTGGGTGGTTGTGAGCATAGCTGGTGTGAACTGGGCCTGGCATGCTCCCTGAGGGTCATCAAGGCTGTGCATGAGACAAGGATAGTTCCTATTATTTTCTCTTTCCTTCCATCCTCTCTCTCTTCCCTGACGTCTCTCCTATTCCCTTCCTCTTACCTGCCTCCCATGTCTAGACTCAGGTCTATAAATAGGCCCAACTCTCACTGCTGTGTCCCCTGGAAACACTTGCAATCAGGAGTTTGCCAATCCATGGTCCTACGTTTTAGGTCCCCCCTCCTCTTCTTCCCCCACCTCTCCATCATCCTCAGAGCAAACAGGTGGGCCCCAAGTCACAGAAACCAGACATCTGAAGGACCAATTTTTCCCTCCTTCCCTAAAAAAAAAAAAAAAAAAAAAAAAAAACACACACCTTGTAAAGCAAGCTGTATACCAATAGTTTTTCTGAATTAGAAAGATTTCCCTGCAATTATGTTAATTTTTTAAAGTTGTGATAATGGTATTCTGGTTATACTAAAAAAAAAAAGGATCCCTTATCTCTTCTAGACACATACTGAAGTGTGTACAGATAACATTATGCCTGGGATTTGCTTTCAAATTAATCCAGCAAGGGGAGAGGGGAGATGGGAGGGGGTTCATTATATACAATTCACTCTACTTTTGTCTTTGTTTGGTTTCTTTTTTTAAAATAATAAAAATGTTACATGCATGCACACAAGAGACTCACCACAGAACCCTTTAATGTGTAAGCCCCAAGCAGCAATCAAAGCAGCTTCTAAGACCCACAGGGCCCTGAGGTCCCTATTCAATTAAAAAAAAAAAAAAAGCATGGGACAGTCCCTTTTTACCACCTGAGAGGATGCTCCTACCCTCCTCCCTCCTGGGAGCCAGCATGGCAGAGAGGAACAAGCAGGAGCATGGATCACCGGGAGCTGAGTGTAAATCTCAGCTCTGCTCTTCAGGAGCTGCCTTCTAATCCATCAAATGGGGATAACACCTACCTAACAAGGTTATATGGTAAGGATTATATAAGTTGTGCAACAGACTTAGTAAAAGCCTGGTGGATAGTAAGCCCTCAATAAATGTTCATGGAATAATTAATGTTCTCATCTATGCTTAGATCTTAGTTACAATGAACCCCTATATGCCTCTCCACAGCTCCCACTCATTGGCACTAGTGTGCCTTCCAGAGCAATGATGAATAGGTCTTCTCCATGCCCCCACTGCAGCCCTTCTGGTGTTTGAGAAAACACTCATAACCCTCCCAGTTGCAACTATCTTCTTTTCTCCATCTGGAACTTACCCTTGCTTCACACTGGTTCTCATGGGATGCGGTTTCCAGACTCCTCCCCATTCTGGTCATTTTTCTCTGGATACACCATAGGGGTCAAAGCCAGCATTCCCAGAAGGCGGGCCCAGTGCCAAGAACAGCGGCCTCCTACCCTGGCTATGGGCTCTACATGTGCCCCTGATAGGCTGCTCCAGGGCTCCCAGCCTTCCCTAGGACCAGTCTCTGCAAACTCCTGCTATGCTTACATTTGTCATGAATCTATGACAGGCCAGGCAGGAAGCGAGGCATCCACATATATCCTCACACTGAATCCTCTCCATACCTCTGGGCAATAGACAGTATCATCCCACTTTACAGATGGGAAAAGTGACTCTGAAAGAGGCTAAGGACCTTGCTACTGAGAAAGTAGAGAGGCTGACGTGAGGATATGGATAGGCCCATCTGCCTTCGTTAACTTCTCTCCAGCCCTGTGTTGGGCCTCCTTTTGTAGGAATAGTTATTGGTGAGGTCTCCCTGCTCTCTACCTGGCTTTAACTCTCCAATATGAATGCAATCACAGATATTGCTGGTCTCATCCCATCACTTCAGCTGATGGAGAATCATCCCGGTGAATCTTGATCCCATCATCCATGGCATTAGCTGTCCCTGATAGCTATGAGTCAGCTGCATGTCTGATGAGTATATCTTCTGGGTCTTCCACCAATTTACAGATAGAAATGTTGAACAGGAGAGAGACCAGGGCAAAGCCGTGGGGACCCTGCCAGAGACCATCCTCCCAGCCTGACAGTAATCCTGGATCAACACTGGAGGAATAAATCAATCCAGTGACTATCACCCCATCTCCAGTTCTCCATGAGAGCCTCTGTCAAATACCTCGCTGTAATAAGATCCACCACATATTTAGATGTTCCCTGATCAAGTGTCTCCCCTCCTACCCCTCTGCCCCCAAGAAAACAAGTCATTCTTATTTGCTTTAGAAAACTGCATGCCTGAATTGCTAGGACAGTCTCAGAACTCAGATCAAACCATTCCTCTGCTTAAAACCCTCACGTGGTTTCTCATCACAGGTAGGATTAATTTAAACCCAAACTCCTTCCCATGACCCGCAGGGTGCTACACAAGCTGACCTGGTCTCTCTCTCCCTCTTTGCCTCCCCCTTGTTCAGGATGATCCAGCCACACTGGTCTTCTATCTATACTTCCATTCCTTGAAATGCTGAGTTCATTCTAGCCCCAGGGCCTTTGCATTTCTTCTTCCTTCTGCTTGGAATGCTCTCCCCCTAGATCTTCCCACGGCTGGCTCCTTCTCATCGTTCAGGTCTCAGTTCAAGTTTTATTTCCACAGGGTGTCCTTTTCTGCCCATTTTTTAAAGTATCTCTCCCCCTCATTACTAGGCACTCTCTACTCCATCAATCTATATTTTCTTCCTAGTATTTATCACTAATTCATATTCTCTTATGGATAAAGTCTATACTCCCCACAACAATACATACTCCATGAGGGCAGGGACTGTATCTTGTTCATCACAGAAGTCTAGGGGCCCAGAACAGTGCTTGGCACATAACTCCCAGCTCAATAAATACTTGTTAAATAAATGAATGAACTAACTCATTTGCCTTTACCCTCTTCCATGTCTTGGAGCTCTTGGCTTCCCTGTTGCCCACTCTTGCTCCTTCTCCTGCTGAAGGACTGCCCAACACCTCCCACAGGTTGCCACCTGTTAGGCTTTGGTTGCACTTTCTGGCCTCCCATCTCACGTCCCACCTCTGGTCTGGCATCCCTGAGAGCTGATCACATGATCAGCCTGGCCTGGTCTGAACGCCTCCAGCCTCCACAAGGCAGTTCCATGGGCAGGCCCCACATGGAACCTGCACTGACCCTCAGCAGCGATCACCCTGGGGCTCACAGAAAGGTCTTAATTGCCCCCACTACTTTAATGTCAGGGTTCAACATCAAGCTGCTTGCCTGCATTTCCTGGAGTCTACCTTTTTTCCTCCCTTCTTCAGAAGTTTTGCTGGTCCTGGCACCTTTCCCGTGCTGTTTGTTTTCTCCTTCGGGTTGGTAAAAACCATAAAATCTCTCACATACGCTATCACAGTGAATCACTGAGGGAGGTTAACTCAGCTCCAGGTTCCTGACAAAGGAAGCAAGTCTGAATTGGTGCCGAGGCTCCGGCCGCCACCACCTCTACTTCACCCACCTCTGGAAATGGTAGGTACCAGATGGTGGCTCTGGACCTGGATGCTGCGTGTTATTCCTGCATTTGTGGTGTACGGAGTAGTATGAAAATAAAGGCCATTGACTGGTTGGCACCCCTTCCCAGAATAATGACTAAGCAAGCATGCTGTTAGCTCCCCGACAGCAGTTCTGTGTACATGATAACACAGAGCAAAGATGAAAACTGCTATTCATCTGAGCCAAACAACAGAAAAATGCAAGCAGAAAATTGTTCGTGCTGGAGGAGGACACCAAAACAAATATTTTCTTCCAGCTATGGCATTTCAGATCAACGACAAATACAGTAACCAGGCCCAGTGCCCAGGCAACATGGCTAATTGAAAAGCAAAGGCAGGGAATGGCTTCAGAGTCAGGCACAGACCCGACCTTGAATTGTGGCCCATCCATAGACTGAGCTGATGGCTTTGGGTAAGATTCTGACTTCTCTGCATGGGTGGAGTGGAACAACATAGCCCAGGAGTGAGGCAGAAACTGGGTGCAAATCTTCACACTTAATGGTGGCCAGATCTTACCCACACTGCCTAGTATTTCTAAGCCTCACATCTTACTAAATAAAATAATAATAAGGGTTAGCTCATCAAGTGCTAATTAACATGCCAGGCACTGTGCTAAGCACTTTACATGCAAAACTCTTATTTTAATACCCACAACAGTCCCAATAGGTAGTGCGATGGACTGATTGCAGTAATGGCCCCCATTTTACCACACTTTCATGTACCCACACCCTCTGGTAGCTCCCTCCCATTTTTTTCTGTAGCAAACAGAGACTTTAAGAGTGCTTGGGCATTACGGTTCAACCACTTGTTTCTCTTGGAACTTGGCCACTTCCATATGAACAAGCCCAGGTTAGCCCACTTCACATGGAGGAAGACTCCAAGGTCCCTCAACCAACAGCCAGCTGACCACAGATGTGTGGGTGAGCATGAGCCAAGTTCAGCCCAGTCCAGTTCATCCCAAAAGAATCACCCATCTGAACCCAGCCCAAATTGCCCAACTATAGAAATGGAAGTCAAGTAAACAGTAGCGGTATTAAGCCACTAAACTTTGGGGTGGTTTGTTATGTATCAAAAGCTAATTGACACAGATAGATATGATTATCTCAATTCCATAAATGAAGGAGCCAAGGCACAGAGACGTTAAGTAATTTTCCCAATGTCACAGATTAAAAAGAACAAAGCAGGTGAACCCAGGCAATCTTGTTCAGATGCTATTCTCTTAACCACTAGATTATACTACTCTGAAAACTAAGACCAAAATGCTGTGTGGGAGAATACTGGGGCTACATACCTAAGTCAGGAGATAAAGAAAGGCCTCTCTGAAGAAGTGCCATCTAAGAGAGGTCCTAAAGGATAATAAGCATTTCGCCAGGTGAAGAATGCAAGGAAGCTTTCCAGACACAGGGAACAACACGTGCGAAGGTCATGAGGTGGGAAAAAGCTTGATGCATTGGTGGGACTGATGCACATATGAGAGAAGCACATTGATGGCAGGGGAGAGTTGCATGAGATGAGGTTAAAGATGCAGGCAGTGGTCAGACTACGCCGGCTTTGAAGGCCATGCTAAAGAATTTTCTTCTAAATGCAAAGGAAAGCCATTGGAAAGACGTCAGCAGGGAAGTGACAGGCCCTGACACCATGGGTGAGGGCTATTTCCCCCAGGGAGCAGCCCAGAGGAGTGACAGGAGGGGACGGAGGATAGAGCCAGAATCTATGATGTGTCCACTAGATGCCAGGTATTATACTTGGCACTTGTCCCCCACAACAGCCATGAGGGATAGGTAGCATCTCCATTCCTGTTTTAGAAAGAGGAAACTAAGGCTTGGAAAAGTTAAAAGTCTTACTCAGGTTCACCCCATAGAGGAAGCACTGGAGTGGGACTGGATCCCACGTCCTTGTGGTTCTAAGCCCTCTACTCTTAGCCACTACCATGCACTTCCCAAAACAGTGGAGGTGGGAGAAAGAGCAAGGGGTTTGCAGTCAGGAAACCAGCTCGGTCCTTTCTGATAGGGTGACCCTCTGCAATTCACCTCCTTTCCCTCAGTTGTGGGGCAGGCCAGAGGCCAGGAAGCCAAGCAGGAACCAGGCAGGAGAAGGCAGAACTCAGTGGGCAGGGGGCGGGGGGAACAGAGGGGTAGGGGGAGGATGGGGAAGCACCGAATGGGCCGAGAAATCCATCTTTTGTTCCCCAGTGTGAATGTCATAGCACACACTGTGCAGGGAAGGGACATGGCCACCTCTGTCAGAGCTGCTTTGTGCCTTGGGTCTTTTTCCATCTTCCCTCTGGTCCTGATCCAGGATTCATGGAAATGCCTCCCCCCCATACACACACACAAACACACATACTCACACACACGCACACACACACATCCATCCAGACACACACCACTCCACAAAAAAAAAAACTCATTGCCATGGAGTCAATTTGGATTCACAGTGACCCTGTAGGGCAAGTAGAACTGCCCCATAGCGTTTCCAAGGACCGGCTGGTGGATTTGAACTGCCGGCCTCTTGGTTGGCAGCCAGATGCTTAACTACTGCACCACCAGGGCCCCACAACACTCCAAAGCCCTGGGGAAATCTAGCAGGAAGAAGAGGAGCCAGGGAAGGACAGGCTAACGGGACGGAGGGGGCAGTTGAGAGAAACTGCGTATTCTACTGCCATCCCAGGGCCATGATCCTGTGTCCCAAAGGTACCTGGGAACCCACTGAGCTCTGTATGCTGAGGTCTCTCTGGTCGGGGGGAGGGTGGTGGGGAGAGGGCTTTCAGAAAGGTTTGGCCTCCCCGCCCTCACCCTCCCTCCTGCTCACAGACTGTCTTGAGGATTAAGTGAGATGATGCATGTGAAAGCACTTGGTAAACTGTAAGGAGCCCTATGCAAATGTTGGCAGCTGAGGCTGGGAGACAGCATGCTGTGGGAGGGCCAAACCAGGCTTAGCAGTCACACTGACCCCATTCCCATCACAGATCTGGGCTTTCTAATGATGTCACCTCGGGGAAGTCACGAAAACCTCAGTTTCTTCATCTGCAAAATGGGAATGGTGATATCTACTAGGGTTAAAGGGGATCAAACTGTGAAATCTCTCAGCTCCTTGAGTGCCAAACCTGGACCCTTTTTATCTAACTTTTCAGCACAGTTCTTGACACCTAATAAATTCAAGTTTTTACACGTTGCTGGCATGCACTTAGAGCTCAGTAAATGTCAGTCTATTTCCTTCCACACCTCCTTGTCAGAGCTGTGCCCAAAGCCTGAGATTCCATTGTCTCTGACCCCAAAGGATCACAGAGCCCTCTATACATGCACAAGACACTTGCAGGCTTGCTTCAAACGCAGATTCCTGGGCTCTCTTTGAGAAGTGCCAATCCCCTTGATCTAGTATGGGACACAAGTATTTGCATTTTGAACACCCCTTACTCCCCACTCCAAGTTTTGATGCAAATGGTGCCCGTGCCCGTGGAGACACCCAACCCAGTGCAAAATTCCCTTTAGATGCTTTCCAGCAACTCCCTGCCCATCAGTTAGAACAGGTGGGGCAGCCTTAGAAGGCAGGATCAGCAAGTGCAAGTGGGTACCTCCAGCATTTCCCCCTCTTTGGCTCCCCTTCGCACTGGAGGGGGATAAAAGGAGCTGGAAAAACAGGGAGCAGGCGTGAGTCAGACCAAGGACTGGAAGGGGTGGGGTGGGGGTGACAGATTCAGTGAACTGCGGAATGAGACAAGAAATGCTGGGGAATAAATACAGCAATAAAGGAGCTTCGGCTGGGAGCTACAGAGTGATTCTTATTGTTCAAATTATCTTTAAAACTTTTCATTTGAATCTGTTTAATAAGGGAAGGCTTACCCTAAGGAAGAGGTATTTTTTTAATGTGACTTGGGAGCTGAATTGGAAAGAACGTTGCAACAAAGATATTAAAAAGGGGATTAAAGCAAACCACTGGTGGCCCATCTCTGTAGGCTCCCACAACCTGTGACAGAGCTCCCGAAACCATAAAATTGAATTAAAAAGGGGGACCCAGGAAGTGGAACGTTAATCATGATTCATCTTCCCTTCACCACTCATGGCTCCTGGTGCTAAGCAGATACCGAAGGGCTCCTGGTGTCCAGGACTGAGCTCAGGCCTTGAAGCCCCACCAGGTTCCTATTCCTGCTCTGTCCCTTCTTTGCTGTGTGACCCGGGGCAAGTTGCCTAACCTCTCTGAACCTCGGTTTCCTAATCTGCAAAATGGAAGTAATTGCAAACATCTACTGTTAAGAGTTGCTAAGACAATGAAATAAAATGAAAATTAAAATATAAAATATAAAACCAAAACCAAGCCAATTGCCGTGGAGTAGATGCCAGCTCATGGTTGTCCCATGTATATCAGAGCAGAACTGTGCTCCACAGGATTTTTAACGGCTGTAATCTTTTGGAAGTAGATTGTCAGGCTCTTCTTCCAAGGTACCTCTGGATGAATTTGAGCTGCCAACCTTTTACTTAGTAGCTGAGCACTCAACCATTTGTGCCACCCAGGGATAAAACAATGACATAAAAAGAAAATTGAAGTATAGTGCCTGGAATATACGAAATGCTCAGGAAAAAATCAGTTCCCTTCTCTGCAGCCAAAGAAAACTTCAATGTCTTAGCTTATTGATATTCTGTCCCTCTACCCTCTGATGACCATGACCCCTTGCCTGGATCCTGGCCACCTCCGGGCCTCATTTTCCTTTGGGTGATATTTTTATGGTTCATCCATTCATTCACTTCTTCATTCTTTCATACATACCATATAGCCACCAAGTTCCAGGAACTGGACTGGGCACTAGGGGAACACAGCCTTTGTCCTTAAGGAGCTGAGGGTCAAATGGGGGAGGAGGATGTTGTCACAAGGCAGCAACAGGTGCAGATGGTGCCAACATCTGGCAACAATGCATGCCAGGTGACCACGTCATCAGGAGTCCCATGCCAACATGGCACTGACAGGTCTGATCTAGACATGTGTCCTCCCCTCGGGCCACTGAGCAAAGGAGAGCTGGCTCTAAACTGACCCTTCCACCCCATCACTCTCATATAAAGACCCATACCGTGAAGCCCTCAGAGCTAGGCAAGTGTTTGTCTTTCCCAATGATCTCATCTGCTTTCTTTTATTAGATATTACAAGTTTTGGAAACCTCCTTTTTGCTCTGGCTGCCAAGGGGCTCAAAGACAAATTCTGTCCTCAACTGAGTAGTTTCCCTTCTGGCATATGAGTCTTCTCTCCTCATACCATTCTTGATTACCTAACTCCTGTCATTTTATTAATAATAACAATATTGATGATGATGATGATGAGCACGGTACTATGTAAGTTACATACATGATTTCATTAACCTCCATAGCAATATTTTAAGATAGTCATTATTAATTTTTCCATTTTGCAGAAGAGGAAATTGAGGCCCAGAAAGTTTGAATAACTTGGTTATACAGCTAGGGAGTCTGCTAGGATTCTAATCTACCTGCTTCCTTATTTTACTGTAACTGAATCACCTTAAAATCCTTAGGGGCAGAATGAAGAAAACCAGAAACACAAGGAAAAGATTAGTCCAAAGGACTAATGGACCACAGCTACCAAGGCCTCCACCAGACTGAGTCCAGTACAGCTAGATGGTGCCCGGCTACCACCACTGACTGCTCTGACCGGGATCACAACAGAGGGTCCCAGACAGAGCTGGAGAAAAATGTAGAACAAAATTCTAACTCACAAAAAAAGACCAGAATTACCGGCCTGACAGAGACCAGAGAAACCCTAAGAGTATGGTCCCCGGGCACCCTTTTAGCTCAGAAATGAAGTCACTCCCAAGGTTGACCCTTCAGCCAAAGATTAGATGGGCCCATAAAACAAAATGAGACTAAAGGGGCACACTAGCCCAGGGGCAAGGACTAGAAGGCAGGAGAGGACAGGAAAGGTGGTAATAGGGAACTCAGGGTCAAGAAGGGAGAGCGTTGACATGCTGTGGGGTTGGTAACCAATGTCACAAAACAGTATGTGTACTAACTGTTTAGTGAAAGCTAGTTTGTTCTGTAAATCTTCATCTAAAGTACAACAAAAAGAAAAATCCTTAGGAAGAAGGTGGGATATAATTTTTTTCATTTAAATTAAGAAGAGGAAAAGAAGAAGAGTGAGGAAGAAAAAAATGTTGAATGGGGTGAACACTGAAAAATCCAGAGGGTGATGCACTTATTCTAAGTCTTAAAGGATGGATAGGATTCGGATAGATATGGGGAAAAGGCATTCCTGATAGTGGAGTAGCCTGAGCAAAGGCAAAAAGGTGTGTACCTCTTGGTAGCTCATCTTGATTTACAGAAAGCATGAATTAGAGCAGCAAAATGGATCTAGAGATGCAGGCAGGGCCAACTACAGAGGCCCTTGAAGATGAGGCCCAAGGGTTCAGAGGACAATGGGAGCCTTAGAAGATGTATGAGTGGAGCTGTCCCTGTACTTCAGGGAGAGGAAATTGGCCAATGGTGGAGGGCTGTCTGGAGGAAAAGGGACCAGATGTGGCAGGATAAGATGTGGGGTGAGTGGCAGCAGTGAGAAAGAAGGGAGAGAAGGAGTCAAAGGCCACCTGCAAGGCAGAAGAGACAGGGCTTGCTGACTGGCAGGATGTGAGAGGAGACTGGATGAGGGAAGGGTCAGGGTGGACTTGAGCCTCTCTCTCCAGCACTTTCATGCACTATTTCACTTGACAAACAATGATGGGAGATGCATGGATGTCAACGTGATTGGAGTCATGGAAGAGGCTGAGATCCAGCACTGGGGAAGCTTACAAGTGCTGGGTCTGGAAGCAAACTATTCCAGCCCGTGATCAGGGGTTATCCGAAATCATTCACAAAATATCGAGGATGTGCGTATGTGTTTCAGGCAAAGGGGTGCAGAGCAGCTTTCCTCAGAGTCTCAAAGAAGTGTATGACCCCTCAAAGGGAAAAAGTGCCAGCCTAGAGCATGAGACTCCAAAGATCTTCAGAGCTGGCTTACATTTTAGAACAGCAGTCTGAGTTTCCATTTGTGAGTCTTGGCCTTATCACTCCCAGGTTTCAAGCTTTTAATAAATAAATAAATGAAAGGGGGTATATATTCCAGTCAATTTTTCTAGAAAAGTAGGGCTTAGCCAATTGCTTAAATAACATTAACATAAAGAATCAGCGTGTTAGGACAGTGATTCAAACGAGACAGCACCTTGGGTCTCCAAGTCTCACTGGCTCCACGAACATAAGGGACTGGCTGCTGGGGGCCAATGATGAAGGTCTACTAAAGGGGATACAGTCATCTCACCACAGATAATCCCCTGAAGGCTGACAACCAGGAATTCATTTCTTTCTTCCTTTTTTTAATGTTTAAAAGGGTTTATTTTCTTTCTGCAGACTTTCTTTTTACTTGAGTCTGGCTGGTAATGAGGCCCACCAAGTGTTTTCTGTCTGCACTGGCCTCTAGGGGCGAGTAGTACTCAGGTGGTGATCAAGAGCCTGGAAGTAGCCTAGGAAAGCTGACTACACCCAGCAAGCTCCAGGCCACCTTTCCACTCTCATCTACCCTCCCACACCCTACACTCCACCTCCAGAGAACTTCACTTCCCTCCTCACATTTGCTGGATCCTTTCTGTAAGCTGTTCCTTCTCTCGTCTCAAGACTCAGCTCAGGAGTCATCAGCTATGGGGACTTTCACAGTTATAACTGATCACACCATCATCTGCTCCCAGAGAACTGTGTCAATGTCTTTCATCACATTCTCAGTGCAGGGGCCTCGTTTGTTGACCCTTCAGGACTCCTCCTTCAGCCTCCTCTAGGAAGCCTTCCTTGAGCCCCAAGCCTAGGTCACATGCCCCATAGTGTGCTCCCACGGCACTGGGCACTTCATCAGGGCACTTATTGTAATGTGGTGTGGTCTGTCTTTCTCAAGACACCGGCAGTCCATGATGGAGGTCAGAGTCTGTCTCTATCTTTTTCTCCACTGTATGTTTTTCACAGTGTCTGGCACATAATAGGTGCACAATAAATATTTGTTGAATATTATTGTTGTTGCATGTATCTGTGTCCATCCCACCTACTAGACTGGGAGCTCTTTGAGGAAAGGGCTTCTGTCCTACTTGTCTCTTAAGAGTTTGTTGAATGAATCCATAAGTGAAGGAATTAACACACAGTCAGGGCAACTGAGTCAGCAGCAAATCCAAAGCCCCAATTCTGCCTACTCTGAGGCTGCAAAGTTTTAGCAATGAGAGGTATGAATAAGAAATCCTAGGATGTGGATCAGTAAGTGGTTTGCCACAATTCTCTAAGCCCAAATTTAAGACTAACTAAAAGATAACTGAACAAAATTCCAGGGTTAAACTGACAATAAATAAAACTATTGATTTTTCCCCATAAGCCCATTTCTCCCTTTCTTTCCCACCTCAGTAAATGGCACTACCACCCAACCACTGGCTCAAGCCAAAAACATTGCTTCAGCCTTAATGTCTGCATGTATACCCCAAACTATCATCAGCAAGTCTGTTAGTTCCTCTCAAAATATACAGTGAATCCCCCCACTTTATCCATCACTGCTGCAATCACTTTGGTCCAACCACCACCACCATCATCTCTCACTTGGACTGTTGCAGGATCTTCCTAAAGGTCTCCCAGCTTCCTCTCTCACACCTCTATAAACCATTTCCACACAGCAGCTGGCTAGATCTTTAAATAACAGTGAAGCTGATCATGCTACACCCACTTCCTAAAAACTTCCAAATGTGGGAGTCCCATCACACACAGAATAAAATCTGAACTCCTTACAGTGATTCCCAAGGCCTTCTGTGACCTGTCCCTGCCTCTGGTATCACTTTATACCATGTCCCCATCACTCACTTCACTCTAGCCATGCTGTCCTCATCAAAGTTCGCTCCCACCTCAGGGTCTTTGTATTTGCTCTTCCTTCTGTCTGGACACCCTTCCCCACATCTTCACCTGACTGGCTCCCTCTTGCCATCCAGGTGTCAGCTCAAATATCCCTCCTCTGAGAGGCTGTCCCTGGCCACCCCATCAAAAGGAGCTCTCTCTATTACATTACTGTTTTATTTCCTTATTAGTCTTCATTGCTATGTGAAATTAGCAAATAAAATTGTTCATTTTTATGTGTTTATCATCTATCTCCTCAAACGAGAATACTGGTTCTTCTTACGTTCTGAAATTATCATAGTTATTTATTTACTTGTTTTCTGTCTCTCCTACTAGCATGTAAACTCTAGGAGGGCAGTACCTTATATCTCTATCTCCTAGCACAGTGCCAGGCACATAGTAGATGCTCAATAAATGTTGAACAAATGAATGAATGAATGAACTCAAAATGAGTCCACAGAGTGATGTCAGCTTGGGGAGAGAAGCAAATGTGATCTCAGTTGCCATTAATAGGAATGCAGAATATATGAGGAGAAAACAGCTCTACTCTGATTGAATCATATCTGGATTACTGTACTTGGTTCTGGGAACCACACCGCAACAAGGACCAGCAGTGTGGACAAGAAAGTGACCAAGTCAGCACATGAGGGGAAACTTTGAAAACCAGAGTTATTTCATTTACAGAAACGAGAAATTCTAGGAGAAATACTGTTGTCTTTTAGTATCTAAAGAGCTATTGAGGAAAAGAGAGGATAGATTTGGTTTGGAACTGTAAGAGAAAGAATCCAGACAAATTGGTATTAGATTGATAGAGGCAGATTTCAGATGCAGGAAGACAATGACGTTTTGACACTCAGGGCTCACAGCAAGGGAATGGACTATACTGTAAAGTAGTGAGCTCCCCATCTAAGAAAGTGTACAACGGGATAATCAATTAGCAAGGATGTTGGGGTAGGGATTCAAACAGCAGTAGATGGCCTCCAAAATCCCTTTCAAACTTAAGACGTCTGGGTTTCTATGACACATAGGTGCAGAATTCTGGCTAACAAGTGTGCTAAAACTTATTTATCTAGTTGCTCCACTAGCAGAAAATACCACCACAAATTAAGCAGTGGGGAGATGAGCTAAGAGGTGTCTTTTGAGCCTGGCATCCCAGAAATCCCATGGACAGCTCCCTGAATTTGAAATGGTATCTATGTGAGATCATTCAAAACATGGAATTTCCAAACATTTTGACTATCCGAAAAGATGCCTCGTTTCTAGGGGAAAGACAGCCGACATTATAGCACGGTAGCTAAGATGGTCCTGAGTTTGATTTCTGAAGCTCCACCACTTCCTAGGGTCCATGGTGGCACAGCGGTTAAGAGCTTGGCTGCTAACCAAAAGGTCAGCAGTTCGAATCCACCAGCCAATCCTTTGAAACCCCATGGGGCAGTTGTATCCTGTCCTATAGGGTCGCTATGAGTTGGAATCGACTTGATGGCAATGGGTTTGGTTTGGTATGTTTGGTTCACCACTTCCTAACTGCAGGATCTTAGATGAGGAAATTAACCTCTCCAAACCTCAGCTGCCTCATCTGTAAAAAAGAATTTCAGTTAAAAATGTTGTTGTTGTTGGGTACCATTGAGTCAATTCCAACTCACAGCGACCCATGACTGAGTAAAACTGTCCCATTTGGTTTTCTTCACTGTAATCTTTACAGAAGCAGATCACCAGGTCTTTTTCCCGAGGAGGGAGGGTTCAAAGGCCAACTCTTCCTTTAGCAGCTGAGCACTTAACCCTTGTGCCACCAGAGATCCTTATTTAAAAATGGGGGAAGGACAACTGAAATAGGAATGGCACCAATTTGATAATAAATGAAACTCAGTGACAGATACACAGACATTCACTATACTATTCTACTTTTGTATGTTTGAAAAATTACATAATGAAAAATAGAAAAGGGGAGACTTTAATAATAGTACCTACCTCACAATAATTGTGGATTTAAAGCAAGTACCATCATCATTACATTAGGAATTTACAAAACCTAATTATTACCATCAAAAAATCAAACCTGTTGCCATCAAATCGATTCTGACTCACAGTTTTAAATATCCCATTTAATCATCCCAAAAAACCTTATGAAATGCGTAGTCATCATCTCCATTTGGCAGATGAGGAAACCAAAGTTCAGTGAACTTAACTAGTCACAGTCCTGCAGTCGCCCCAGGGCTAAAACGTTATCTGAAACCAGAGTTATCTGACTCCACCATTACATAGCCTTTATTTCAATAACAGGTCTTTTTGTTCTACTTGGCTGAGATCTACATGATTATGATATCATTTATTCATCTAAGCCAGTGGTTTCCTAACTTATTCCTCAGCAGCAGAACCCTTTTTTCCTAGGCAGTCTTACTAAGAACTCCAGTAAGTAAAACACATAAAAGCAGAACTGCTCTGCTGAAGTGAGTCTGGGACCCAGCAACCAGACACTTGACTCCAGGGTGGCCCTGAAGCACCGTAGGGTCTATGGAGCATAGTTTGAAAACCCTAGATTGAAGCCAACAACAACAACAACACAAAGCCTAAGAGTCATATAGTAAAATCAGCCTACATTTGTATAATGCATCCTTTGTTTTCCTGAGGTGGACAAGGCAGGGCACATCATCGTCTATTTGCAGATTAGAAAATCAAGGCCAAATGAAGTTAAGCAACTGGCCAAAAGTGCGCCAGTTCAATTGTCAGCCAAGCACAGACTGGAAGTAGAGTCTGCCTCCATTGACTCCACGTCACCTGGCAGAGAGGGTGCCATCTACTGGAAATTGCTACTGATCCTTGGCTATCAGGAGGTGAGCACAGCCCTATGAGCCCCTCTGCCAAGGCCCAGTCCCTGAGCAGATGGCTATGGCAGTGGAGAGGACCCAGTGTCACCGGAGGACCATTCCCATCAGAGCCATGTCACGTTGAGCGCAGGGCTGGGGAGGCAGTAATAGCTGACGTGTCTTTCACCTTCACCTGCAGCAAGTAGGGAAATGCAGCAGGCAGGGCAGATCTGCGTAGCAGTTACACTTTGCCTTTCTTCTAGCTCTTGCTTGGAAATCCCTGAATCCAGAGGCAGCTGATAATTGCCTGAATGGCTCCCTCACTCCACAGCATCTCTGAACCAAGCTGGAGCATGTGTTGGAACAGGTAGCACTTAATTATCACTTAGTATTTAATTAGCAATTAATTATTAACCCTTAATCCATCTGTAAAATGGGGACACTAATATCTGCCTCATAGAGCCTCTGGGAGGATTAATTAATGTTCACAGTCCACTTTGAAGATGCAAAACATTGAAGAAGTGCTCAACAGTGGCGTAAATAACCACACTGGATTTATTTTCTTTTTCTAATGAGGTCCCTAATTCCTCTCTACATCTCTCTCTCTTTTCAATTTTCCATCCCCAACAATATCTGCCCAACTTTGCCCTGGTAGAGAAACATTTAGCTCCATATTTCCCAGACATAGGATTCCCCATCTAGGAAATGGGCTATTTACGGCCATCTTCCCGCACTTTAATTTTCTATTATCTCCTCTGAATATGTCAATGTTTTCCCAGTAAATATTTTGATGTGAGTTTTTGTGGCTTCTCTGGAGGCTGAATGGGACAGCTGCTCCCTGTATTAGGGAATTCCAGATGTGATTTAAAATTACCAGACTCATCTGTGTGAATGCCCAGCCTTTGGGGGATAGGAAGAGGAAAGATCTTCTGGCTGACTCTGGGGAAAGCCATGGGCTTCAAAACAGATAGCCATCTAACCCTCAGCCTTGGCTTGGGTGGCTTTTCAAGGACCTCAGACCCAAACCTGGTTTAGCTCTGCCTTTAGGATGAAAAACCATTCCCTTAGTGGACTGGTGAAGAGGCAGCCTAGAATACAGCCCTGGCCTGAGCCTTCATCCACAGCCATGGTCAGCTTTTCTCTAAAGGGTGGACAAAGCACCATGGTGTGGGAGGAATAGTATACTGTATACAATAGTAAACAATGGGCTAGAACATTCCCCCAGCAGGTCAGATCTCATCTCCTCCCTCTTCCCTTGATACCAACCAAGCAGGAAGGCACTCACTCTTCTTGGAAGCTGAGCCCGTTGTCTCTCAGAGTCCCAGCCACGGGGGCAGAGAGCTGCTCCATCCAGGTCCTGGGCTGCAAGGCCTTGGGCAGGCCCTGAACCCTCTTCCAGATTTCATGGCAAGTCTTGTCTAGGCTGTCTTGGGGTGTGTCATGGTGGATCCAGATGTATCTGGGGAATGGGCCCAGGGCAGAGGGGCGCTTGGCCACTAGGGCCGAGGACGAAGGGAGCCCATTCCCACTGGCCATGCTCCTCCTCTCTCTCTGGAAGCCTCTTTGTCCACCCAGAGCTCCAACACTGGGGGACCATCCACCACCACCCCTCATTCACCAGAAAGGGAAATGAGGATGGGGCCTGGCAGAGGCAGGTCAGTTCTGTCTGGTCGTTGCTCCAGCAAGGTGACTATGTTCAGAGGCCCTCGATTTGGGTGTGAGTGGTGAGGAGTGGAGAGCTTTCTTTTGGGGAGGGGGAGCTTATTGTGATTTGTTTTTATTTGCTCTTTCCTGACTTTTGCCCCCCTCCCCCTCTCCCTTAGTAGGAAATATTTAAAAGTCAACAAAAACCAGTAGCTTAGTAACCTTGGAATCCCCCGTAGCTCAGGAACCAGGCGCCTGGGCGGGCAGAATGACATCTGGGAACAGCTGGAGGGGGAGGGCTGGCTCTCCCCACAGTCCCTGGCACTCCCACCTTGCGACACCCCCCCTGGCACCTTGCGGCTCCTGGGGCTCAGCCCATTCTCTCCCACTAATCCAGTGGATGACTGGTTAAGAGCCTGGCACTGTGTTAGACGCCCTGGGGGCAGGAGGCCACCATTAGAGTCTCAGCTCAGCCTTCCCAGGGACCCCTGCGCAGCCTGCGGGCCAACGGCCCCCGCGTCCCCTCCCCCAGCTGAATTCCCTCTTGCTTGCCCCACTAGTCCCTGCCTGTCCCCCTCTCCAGGGGCTGCTCTGCCGCCCCCCGAATAGAAAACTTCAGCGGGTAAATCTGGGTAGCGCTCCACGCCCTTCCGCAGCCTGCCCCCAGCACCTCCAGCAGTCACTTGCCACGTCCTCCAAACCGAGACGCGGGATGGGCACCGGGAAGGGTCCCTACGCTTTGAAAGGGAGCTGTTTCCACTGGGCAGGCTGGGCAGGGCGGCTTTGGCCTATTTGTGGACCAGTGGTTCTCACAACCTTGCCGGCGAGTGCTGGAATTCTTTCTGTGGTTTTCAAACGCAACGGCTGGGGGCGCGGGGCGCCCCTAGTTCGGTGCCCAAGACCCTCTGCTGCCGCGGGCTGCAGGCGGGTGAGGCGACATCCTGGTAGCGTAGCTTTCCCCCATGAGACGTTCACGGGAGGAGACAGGCAGTGGCCTCGCTCAGCTACCAGACACAAACATCGCGCCAGCCAGTGCCCTGCCCCTTTGTCAGCCAGACTTTACCACTAACTGCTGTTTTAGTCAGGCGTTTGCTGTGTGCCAAGCTTGTAGCTTTCTGTGCTATCATATTCGATGCTTACGAACTCAGGGGGTTAGTATTGTTATTAGCGGTCTACATATACAGAAACGGAGGCTTAACCACAAAGGAAGATGTCTAAGACCAGTTAAGAAATGGGGAGCTGAGATTCAACCCCGGGCACTCTAGGCCTGAGCCACTGAGATAGACCGCCCTTTCCTCGGCTTCACTAAACTTGGAACTGAAACAGCAAACGCGGACAGGGGCTCTCTGGCCTCAGGAGTCAGTGGTTGTTCCTCCACAGTTTCCCTTGAGAAGGAAGAGAGAGAGTAGAGAAAGAATGGATGCAAATAGGCGACCTGGCAGCCTATAGCGGTAGGGCTGGGTTGAACCCTGAACTGCCACCTCCACTGAGCCCTTAGTGCTTGCTGGGCATTGAAGAAGCATGAGAATAAACAAAAAACGTGGTCCCTGCTTTTATGGAGCCTATATTCTAGTGGAGTGAGATAGACCACAAATTATGGAAGCAAGTAAGTAAACATTAATTATAGGTCCCTGGTGATGCAGTGGTTAAGCACTGGGCTGCTAACTGAAAGGTCTGTGGTTCCAACCCACCAGCCACTCCACAGGGGAAAGATGCGGCAGTCTGCTTTGTAAAGATTACAGCCTTGGAAACCCTATGGGGCAGTTCTGCTCTGTCCTACTGGGTCACTATGAGTTGGACTCCGCTTGATAGCAATGGAGTACAGATCCTTGTGTGGCACAAAGGGTTGAAAGCTTGCCTACTGGACAGCACAAGCACTTTGCACTTAAATGCTAACCTAAAAGTTGGCAGTTCCAACCCACTCGGTGACTCCACGGAAGAAAGGCCTGGTGATTTGCTTTCATAAAGATTACAGCCAAGAAAACCCCATGGAGTAGTTCTACTTTGTAACACATTGGGTCCGCATGAATTGGGGGCTGACTACAGAAGCCAACAACAACTAATCCAAAGACAATTCAAATGCACCCAGAGTTGCCGCTAAAGAAATGCCTGATACTTCTGAAATGGAGTGTAGTTCCACTTTGAAACACATGGGGTCACCATGAGTTGGAATCGACTTGAAGGCAGCTGGTTTGTTTGTTTTTTGGTTATTTGTTTGTTTAACAGATGAAATAAGGACTGTGATGGAAAGCAGCAAGTGAGGCATGGGGAGGGGTGGGGGAGAGAGAGAGAGAGAAGGAAAAGGGCGACATTAGATGATGGTCCAGGCGGACTTCTCTGAGGAAGTAACATTTGAGATGGAACAGAAGTATGAGGGAGTCCTTTCTCTGGTAAAATGGTGTTAATTATCATGAGGATAAAATTTCTGGCACACAGTAGGTACTCAATAAATATGTCTTGAATGAATTAATGGTATACTGTATGGAAAGTGCTTGGCACACAGTAGGTGCCCAATACACGACCTTGCTCTTTATAGAAGGGCTGAGCTCCTGGAAGTATTGACTCTAAATTTTGAAATCTGAGCTTCATTCCCCTTTGATTTTCATTATAAATTTGAAGGTGTGTTCCTTTGGGGAAAATTCCGAAGACTTAGACTGAATAAAATTATAGTTAAGAATGTAGAAAACCTTTTAAGATAGTGTATTTAAAGGAAAAGTGATCATTTCTGATGAAATA
Organism: Dugong dugon; assembly: GCA_030035585.1. Classification (NCBI taxonomy): domain Eukaryota; kingdom Metazoa; phylum Chordata; class Mammalia; order Sirenia; family Dugongidae; genus Dugong; species Dugong dugon. The sequence goes on along the minus strand of CM057462.1, from coordinate 58,603,901 downwards.
TTAATAGTTCTGAAAATGTCACTCAGTGTTTGTGCTGCTTGGCATTTGGTTGGCTAACACCTATGCTTAGAGCAGAACGCCAACAACCCTGCACTGCCCAGGCCACAGGATTCTAGAAAGTTAGCTCACTCACTCCTCCTGCTCTCTCTCCCCTTCAGCAGAAAACTGGGCAACAGGGTCTAAATCAGGAAGAATTAGGGGGAAAAAAAAATGCAGCAGGAACTGTGAACGAAGGTTTGTTTCTTGGAACATACAGCTGAGGTTTCTAGAAGATTCTGCAAAGACCTTAAGTAATAGAGACAGTATAAGCTGCATTTTCCAGTATGCTAGCCGCTAGCCACGGGTGGCTATTTTAATTTTAATTAAATAAATTTAAATAAAGTTAAAAATTCAATTCCTCAGTGGCACTGGCCACATTTCAAGTGCTCAATAACCATGTGTGGCTAGAGACTATACCATAGTGAACAGTGAAGAGAACATTTTCATGATTCAAAACAGATTCTTGAACCAGACTGCCTGAGTTCAAATTTTCTGGCAATGTCGATTTAGGCAAGTTACCTAACCTTTAGGTGCCTTCATTTCCTCATCTGTAAAATGGGGATGATAATAAAGAACACTTGCTTCATAGAATTATTGTAGATGGTCTATTACTAAGCAATGACTAAACACATGGAAAGTCCCTGGAACAACACCTAGAGCATAAAAGTGCTGTAGTTGGCTTGTTGATTGCATTGAAATGTGTATCTCTGAGTCACATGCTTTCATGCTATGTGTAGGGAGGGAGAACTTTAGTTGTACTTTCAGCCGTACTGGGGAAATTGCTCTGTGTTGGAGGAATGGAATCAGCATCACCTAAGCCTTCCAAGGCTTTATTCCTTTTGAGCATTGTATTCATTTTCTGCAGCTGCTTAACAAATTACCACAGACTTAGTGGTATAAAACAAGACAAATTTATTTTCTCACAGTTTTGGAGGCCAGAAGTCCAAAATTAAGGTGTTAGCAGGACCATGCTCTCTCCAAAGACTCTATGGAAGAATCCATCCTTGCCTGTTCCAGCTTCTGGTGGCTCCAGGCATTCTTCTTAGTTTGTGGCTGCAAAACTCCAGTCTCTGCCTTCATCCCTTGTCTGTCCCAAATCTTCCTCTGCCTTTCTCTTATAAGGACACTTGATTTATAGCCCATCAAGATAATCCAGGATAATCTCAAGATCCTTAACTTAATTACATCTACAAAGACCCTTTTTTTTCTAAATAAGGCCATATTCACAGATTCCAGGGATTAGGATATGGACATATCTTTTTTAGGAGGTGGTACCATTCTATTCACTACGAGCACCTACTACTATGGGTCAAGATTGTGCAAGGTACAGGGGTTAGAGATGAGTAAGACTGCTATTCTAGACAAAGTCACAGTCTAGTGAGGAAGGCAAAATGTTCCATAGGTGCCTGACTGTAAAAAGGGGCTAGTCATAGTAACAGTAGCATCTTAACCTGTGTAACTTCAGGGGAGACAGTGCAAATCACCATCAGTACAAAGTTGATCCCTGTGAGGTGAAGGTCAGACATACCTCCACTCTCCGACCTTTTTGCCGGTTCTGATACCAGCTGTCCCTCCCCTTGCACTCTCTGCTTCTGGGTTTGATAGTCCATTGCAATGACCACACAAAACTCACAGACCATACTTAATACAGTTAAGTGGTTTATTAAGGAACAGGGTACCATTCAGCATCAGGATCAGGAAGCATGTAGGCAAAGTCTTCCTTCTTCATTGCAGAACAGCTCTCTCAGCTATTCTCAGCTGTGCAGGCGCTGCCACTGGGTCCCTTCTGGGCTTCTTGCTGTCTTTGGTGTTACAGTCCTTGACATATATTACAGCTCTTTTAGGAAGTTCCTTGCCTCCTCTCTCTCTTCTTTCTTCCTTTTGCTTCTTCCTGCTTCTGTCTCCAAAAACCTCTTTGGGGGGCTGTTTAAATATACAAACTCCTTGTCAATTTGAAGGCATGGCACTCCCACTAGGGCCACAAACTGACCAATCCCCGCTTGGTAGGTGACAGACATTCATTTGCATAGTAGGCATGGCTGAGCTACAGATCATCTCATTTTCATAGTCTATTTACCAATCCTTGCAAGGTACATACCAATCATAGGGCAGGCTGCAGCCCAGGACCAAACAGAAAGTATCAGACCAAGTTGTTTACGGCTTACCCAGGAAATGTCAGTCACCTGGCAAAAGTAGCAGACAGACAACCACCCCCCGCCCCCCTCTACCCCCTCCACCCCCCCCCCCCCCCCCGCCCCCGGTAGAAAACTAGGACAAAGGTAACTCCTCAGGGCTTAGAGGAAAAATCTCTCAAGCTGTTTTTCCAAAGAACCAAGGCAAAAGGCCACATAAAGGAGCTCATTTCATCACACTTGTACACAGCAAGTGCTGGATAAATGCTTAGTCTAGTCTCTGTTCAACACATAGTTATATTCTTCCAGCACATATTTTTGTGCCCAGCACTGTTTGGGGAGCTGAAGATAGAATATTGAAGAAGACAGTCTTGGCTCCTGCCTTCTTAGAGTTTCAGGTGAAGCATAAAATGGCCATATGGATACCATTTCATCTATGAACTATTTTCAGCTTGGAAAGGCTCTTCAATTAGCCCTTACTTACTATATTACCCTGGGATGGTTGTTTAATCTCTCCATGCCTCAGGTTTCTCATCTGTGAAATAGACATGGTAAAAATACTGACTTCATAGCGATAATTGAGATAATACACGTAAAGTGCTTAGAAGAGTTAGCCTGGCATGCCAATAAATGTTAGTTAGTATTATTTAGAATTCTGGAATTATTGCTTTTGTATTTGGCTCCAAGAAATTCCCAGGAAGAGGCAACTCTCCCTACCTATTTTCCAGCCAAACCCTTTTCCAATCTGGCTTCCATATCTGACACAAACACGGCCAGGTTGAAGAACTCAGAAAGGCTGGAGAATTGAGAAAAATCTTCATGTGCCCAAAGCCTGCTTACTCTTGTAGGCCTTTCCCCTCATCTAACATACTTTAAGCACATCCACCTGTCATCATAAATGTAACTTTTTGGCTGTAAAAGAAAATTGAAAGGATTTTTGCCATTTTGCTTTTGAAAATTTTTGGCCATGAGTAATTAATTTAATTTACGATCAGTTATGATTTCTCACCAATCTTGGTGCCTACTGGGGAAATCTTGCGCAGTGAGAAAAATCCAGCCTACAAATTGTTATCAAATGTAATGAAATTTTTATGACTACTAAATTCAGCAGTTAATGAAGTTGACATAATGTTACATTTTACATTTAATTAAGTATTTACCGATTTCAATGTTGTGGTTTTCTTCTTGGCATTTTGGAACTAATAATAAAATTTTCAGGGCTCTGACTTTTTTCCTAAAAACCATAGAGACTCCAGTTGCCATGCCAATAATCCCTAATGGGTCAAACAGCCTGGAGCCAGGACCCACACATGGTTAGGTCCCAGGCAAATTTCTTCAGAAACAAACCATTAGAGTTGAAGGAAGAGGAGGTTGCAGCCATTTTTCGTGGAAATGAACCTTCCCCAGATGCAGAGACGCCAGCCATTTCAAGGATTTTGAAAAGGAAGCTAGAGTCTTCTGGAAGCAAAGCTGTGACTCTGTGGCTTCTCTTTCCTAGTGACACTATCAGCAATCCCTGCCATTTCCCACAGGGTCTTACCCCTTATTATCACCCAAGTAAAAGAGCCCTAGTGGTGCAGTGGTTAAAGCACTTGACTGTTAACCACAAGGTTGGCAGTTCAAATCCACAAGCTGTTCCAAGGGAGAAAGATGTGGTAGTCTGCTTCCATAAAGATTTATACCCTTGAAACACTATGAGGCAGTTCTACTCTGTCCTATAGGGTCACTATGAGTAGGAATCAACTTGATGGCAGTGGGGTTTTTTTTTTTCCCACCCATATTCTTTGCCCACATCTGAGGAGGTAGATAAGGAGGTAGATAATTTGAATTCCTGCTCTACTACTTAGTACCTGGTGCCTTTGCACATGCTTAACCTCTCTGGAATTTATCTGAATGTTAAAAACAATACAGATAGGTTTGGGGGTAGGTTCAAACAGGGAAAAGTATATAAAATTCTCAGCACAATGCCTGGCTCATAACAACCCCTCAATAAAAGATATTGATGATGATGATGATGGTTAACTATTATTATTAACAACCTTGTAATATAAAAATGGCAGCCAATGAGATCTCCATTTACAGGTAAGGAAAAGGAAATCCTTAGTTGGCAGAGGAAGACAATATGGCTTGGCAGTGGCAGCCCGGTAAGAGATTGTTATGGATTGAATTGTGTCCCCCCAAAATGTGTGTCAATTTGTCTAGGCCATGATTCCCAGTATTGTGTGATTGTCCACCATTTTGTCATCTGATGTGATTTTCCTATGTGTTGTGAATCCTACCTCTATGATGTTAATGAGGCAGGACTGGAGGCAGTTGTGCTGATGGGGAAAGACTCAAGCTACTCAAGGTTGTGTCTTAAGTCAGTCTCTTTTGATATATAAAAGACAGAAGCGAGCAGAGAGACAGGGGGACCTTATTACCACCAAGCAAGAAGAGCCAGGAGTGCACATCCTTTGGACCTGTAGTCCTTGCACTGACAAGCTCCTAGACCAGGGAAAGAGTGATGACGAGGACCTTCCCCAAGAGCCAACAGAGAGAGAAAGACTTCCCCTGGAGCTGGCACCCTGAATTTGGACTTCCAGCCTCCTAAACTGTGAGAGAATAAATTGCTGTTTGTTTAAACCATCCACTTGTAGTATTTCTGTTATAGCAGCACTAGATAACTAAGACAGAGATCAACAGAGTCAGAACTCAGTTGGCCTTCTGGCTTCCTGCTTTGGGTTCTCCCACTGAACCAGACCCCAGCCATGAGAGATCCCTCAAGAACTCCTGGAGAGAGTCTCTATGGGATCCCTGTCAACCAGAAGCATGATGCTCTGCCCATCCTTCTATAATTTCCATGCCAGGACCTTGATCACCAATGTGCACTCCTTAAAGACTTCTGCAAGCTTACTGATGAAAGAACTTGAGGCAGCTTTCAAATTAAAAAATCCAGACTATGGGACTGAAGAATAAAGCAAAAACTGACTCCATCTAAAGAAAGCAGAAAGAGTCACTACTTCCAGGCACCTGGACTGGTCAGATCACATGGAGGTAGTAAAGCTGGATATCCCTATTTGTCAGCTAAAGCAAAAAATGGAAACACGTCAGATGGCAGAGTTTTTATTTTCTGACAGCAGAAAGTACACATCTTCATCTGCAGAGACAAAATGTTTCCTGGAAATAACCCCAAGCATGAATTTATCACGAGTCCTTGTATAAAGGACACTGAGTGACATAGTGGGCAATATATTCAATTCTGTTTTCATAAAAGACAAAAATGCCATTAAGTTGGTCAGTTTCTCACATCAGGGTTCTCTGAAGACAGAGAGCATAATATTAAATCATAACTCAGAGAAGCCATTTCTCTAAGGAACTCAGATAATGAAGTCTAGGAGAGACACCTTTGGGTCCCTTCCACAAACATTACTGAGCACCTACTCAAGCATCCATCCATCCATCATCCACCCATCCATCCATCCACCTAGCTAATAGCGACTGAATGCCCAACATGTTCCAGGCACTCTGGCTGGCACTGGTGAAAATTGCTTGTGAGAACTGACACCTGGACTGAGTTTTGAAGGACAAATAGGATAATGTCAGACACAGAAGAAGGAGAGAAGAGTGTTCCAGGCTAAGGAGCAGCAGGCACAAGGGCCCATAGGGAAGGGAGAGAGAGGGAAAAAAAGCACAGCTCATTTCAGGAGTGCTGGGTCTCTGAATAGCTGGAGAGTGGGAGTTGGGGTGGGGGAGCTGGAGGCTAGAGCAGTAAGCAGGGGCAGATAATGGAGGCTCTGGCAGGCAGTCTTGCAGGGAGCTTGGATTTCACTCTGCAGGCCATGGGGGGAAGTCCTGGGAAGGCTGGGGAACTGTGAAGTCAGGTTACTGTTTTAGAAAGACAGCTGGTGGCAATGTGCAAGATACATTGAATGGGGGCTAGAGCAGAAGCAGCACCTGATCATGTTACTATTGTAAGCAATCCAAAGAGAGACGTTAAGAAGTAACATTCATAAAAGACATTAAGGAGATGTTAAGGAGGTAGCACTGAAAGGACTTGGTGACTGCCTGGATGTGGAAGTCAAGCGAGGCAGGGAGACCAGGGTGACCTCCCAGGTTTCTGCCTCCAGAACCAGGTGAACGTGTAGACCATTTCCTGAGCAAAGGGCAGTGTGGTGAAGGGCTGGAAGCTGGCAAGTTCAGTTCTGAGCAGGCTGGGGCGGAGGGTTCTGTGGGTCATCCAAGGAGAGAATGCCAGACAAGGTGCGGGCATTGGGGACTCCGGGGACAAGAGAAAGTTTCTGCCCTTTAGAAGTTCCCAGTCTTCTGGGCAAAACAAACCAGAAAGCTGACAATTACAGACAGTGTGGAGATACGCAGAACAGGGAGATACAGGTCCCCGCATGCCCTTCCTCCCGGTGTCCTGGACTGCTCTGAGCACATCAGGTTTACCACCATGCTCACGCTCTATCCAGCCCTTAACCACACTGTGCCTTCTTCCTGAAAAGTGCCACTTCTCACCTCCCCCTCTCCCCAGGCTGAGCTAGGTGTTCTCCTTTCTATCACACCCCGCGTCTCTCCCAGAGCACGTAATATGTTTTGCTGTTTAACTCTCTCCTCAACAAACTATTAACTCCCTGGGGGCAGGGACCACTAGGAATGTTTTATTATTCTTCATGTTTGTCTCCTCAGCACCTAGCACAGAGACTGACACGCAGATTAATGTTTGTGGCATGAACAAATGAATGGATGAATAAGGAGTAAGCAAATGATGACACAGGGTGCTACAGAAAAAAATGAGGAAGGGGTATATAAGGGTACTGCTAGCTGCTGTAACAAACCCCAATATTTCAGTGGCGTAACACTGTTAAAGGTCATTTCTCACTCATATAAGAGTGCAATGCAGGTGTTCTGGTTGGTGAGTGGCTTTCTTCCACATGGCAATTTGGAGACCCAGGTTCTTGTATCTTGTGGAATGCTCTATATCCAGCCAGCAGATGGAGAAGTAAGGGTGAGAGGGTTTTATGGGATAAGCCTTGAAGGGACACACATCACTACTGCTTACACTTCTTTGGCTAGAGCACTGTCTTATGATTGCATCTAACTGCAAAGGGGGCTGGGAAATGTACTCCTGGCTGGACAGCCACTTCTCAGCGACCACTCTATCACAGAGTTTCTCAAACTCAGCAGTATTGACATTTGGGGCCAAATAACTCTTTGTTATATGGAATTGTCCTGTGCATTTAGGGTGTTTGGCAGCATCCCTGGCCTTTACCCCTAGACGCCAGGACCGCCCTCCAGCTGTGACAACCAAAAGTGTCTCCAGACATTGACAAGTTGACTCACAGTGACTTTTTATGTACAACAAAACGAAATGTTGCCCAGTCTTGCATCATCCTCACGATTGCTGGCATGTTTGCCAATCTCACTGAGGGTCTCCCTCACCCTTGCTGGCCCTCTGTTTCACCAAACATGATGTTCTGCTTCAGCAATTGATTTCTCCTGATGACGTGTCCAGAGCAAGTGAGTTGGACAGTGTTCTCTTGTGATCCATAAGGTTTTCATTGACTAATTTTTGGAAGTAATCACCAGGCCTTTCTTCCTAGTCTGTCTTAATCTGGAAGCTCTGCTGACACTTGTTCATCATGGATGACCCTGCTGGTATTTGAACTACAAGTGACATACCCATACCCCTTGCCATTGACTTGATTCTGACTCATAGTGACCCTATAGGACAGAGCAGAGCTGTCCCATAAGGTTTCCAAGGCTGTAAATCTTTATAGGAACAGACTTCCACATCTTTCTCCTCTGGAGTGGCTGGTGTGTTCAAACCGATGACCTTTAGGTTAGCAGCTGAGTGCTTAACCACTGCACAACCAGAGCTCCCAAGTGACATAGCTTCCAGCATTATAGCAATATGCAAGCTACCATGGTCTAGCAAATTGACAGGTGGATGGTGGAGACATTGCTCAAGTGTCCTCCAAGTCACCCCTGGTTGAGAGCCACTGCTCTACACTATGGAAGGGGGATCATAAATTACTGATGTACAGCTAGCTGTTCATACTGAAAGGGCCATCTAACCCAGCTGCTGAAGTTGGGGAGGGACTTAGGAAGGTTATCTGGGGGAGGTGACGCTTGAGCTGAGGAAGCAGCATGAACAAAGGCATGGAGGCATGGTAGCAGGACTGACTGGAGGAACTTCATGGAGAGATGATGGCCTGGAACAGCCCCTCCCCTGTGGACTATGGTCTCTGACAAGCAAAGGAAAATTTTGATCTCTGCTCTGTCGCTGACAATTTCCTTGTTTCACAAACGGAGAATCTTCTCCAAGAAATATCAGAATTCAGTGGACCCAGCATTTGGTACCACTGGAGGAATAGCCCAGGCTGTAGGCCCCTTCTCTCTTCTCCCTCCTGCTTTGGAAGCAGATAGCCTTGCTGCAGTTCATTCTGGCCTTTTTCTTCATGAATCCCTCTGTCACCTTTCCTTGGGAGGCAGATCACTGTCATCTCGATAGTGACAGCCTTGCCCTTGGGAAATATTAGCTTCTGTCTAATCACGTTCATGATTTAAAACTCCCTCAACCCTCACCCCCAACTCCGATCCCAAGCTTTTCCTTTGAGCTTTGCTCTGTGGCCCTTCTCTGCTGTCCTGCTTGCCCCTCTGCCTCCCTCAGCTGCTGTCTCCATTTCGGCCTCACATTGCCAGAGCATTCCATTTGCTCTCTCTGTCCTCTCTTGGCTTCAGAAGCCTCTTTTATTTTCTTCTTGAGTCTGAGTGAAAATTTCAGGGCATCACGTCTACAGCCCCTACTTAAATCAGGCTGAGTTCTCCTGGAGCATCAAGGTCTTGTTTTCTTTCTACGACGAACTCTGATCTTATCTGGATATTAGGTTTATCTTGGTGAGTCCCTATACTGCATTGGGCTTTTTGCAGTGTAATGCTGTGGAGAAACCATGACCCATGGCTGCCTGTTGCTCACTGGGAGAATGGAAAGGGTACTCGGAGAACAGAAGGGGCAGGCAGGGAGCCAGCTCTGGGGGCTGAGCTGAGAGCCACACTCCCCTAGGCTAGTGGGAGGAAGGCTGCTGTCATCTCTTTCATTCCTGTCTCTATCCTGCCCTGCAAACGTTTCCAAGGCCCCATCTCTGCCTTCATCCACATTACTCCTGGCTTGGACTATTGCAGTAGCCTCTCAAGCGATCTCCCTTCGTCTGCCCCTTCCCTTCCTATCTGTTCCCTATAGAGAAGCCAGAGTACATCTCACATCGTGTTACTTGGCTTCCATTCCCTGCTAAAACAGCCACGCTATACACAGTCGTAGGCTGGTTCTCTAGAGAAGCAAAACCAGTGAAGCACACACACACACACACACACACACACACACACACAAATCCATTGCCGTTGAGTCGATTCTGAGTCATATCGACCTTATAGGACAGAGTAGAACTGCCCCATAGGGTTTCCAAGGAATGGCTGATGGATTCAAACTGCTGACCTTTTAGTTAGCAGCCGAGCTGTTAACCACTGTGCCACCAGGGCACCAGTATACACACACATATATACATATATATATACAGAGAGAGAGAGAGATTTATCTCAAGGAAATGGCTCACTTGGTTGTAGAGGATGGCAAGTCCCAAGTCCATGGGGCAGGCATCAGGCTAGAGGCTTCTCCTGACTAACGTATCTTCAGGGGCTGATTAACCCAAGACTGGCTGGTCAGATGGCAGGCTGCTAGCTCACAGGCTACGGAGGCTGATGAATCCAAGATCAGCAGGTAAGACGGCAGGCTGCAGGCTTACAGGCTATGGAGGCTGACGAATCCCAAGGATGGCAGGCAATATGGCAGGCTGCTGACTCAAGTCCCAAGAACCTGAGATCAGATGATGGTGAACCAGATGCAGCAGAGCAAAAGCCAGAGCGAGCAAAAGCCATTGAGCTTTGCCAGAATGTCCATACATATTGGGTGCAGGTCACACCCCTTACAACTGATTGGCTGATCACATCAGATCACATCATGGAGGATGACTACATCATTACATAAATGCCAAATTATGTCATTACATAACTGCCAAACTACTGAGAATTGTGACCCAGCCAAGTTGACACACATCACAATAGCTATCTCTTTAAATATATATTCTGTCATGCATTTGCTTTATTTCCTCTCTACCTGAAAAGTCTTCCCCTCCTATTCCCCATTGCCTAAGAATAAAATCTAAACTCTTCACCACTCCCTATGAGTCCCTGCATGTTCTAGCTCCTGCCTGCCTCCCCTCCCTCATCTCCTGCCCTTCTTCCCTTGCTCACCTCCATCCAGTCCCACTCTCCTTCTGTCTGTCCCCTTTGCTCTTCAAGGTCTTTGTCCATGTTCTGTCCCAAAAGCTCTTTCTTAGCTTTTTGCGGAACTGTCTTATTTATTTTTAGATCTCGTCTTTAAGGTCACCACCTCAGAGAGGCCTTCCCTGATCACCTATTTAAAGCCTGTCCCCTTATTCTTCCTCATATCACCATGAACTTTTGTTATAGCATGTTTAATTTGTAACTTCACATATTTATTGATTACCTGCCTTCATCAACGATGGAACCTGGGTGGTGCAAATGGTTTGTGACCAGCTGCTAACCGAAAGGTTGGCAGTTCAAGCCCGTCCAGGCCTGATGAACTGCTCTCATAAAAGATTACAGCCAAGAAAACTCTATGGAGCAATCATGCTCTGCACACCTGGGGTTGCCATGAGTTGGAATTGACTCAATGGCAATGGGTTTGTTTGTTTGTTTCCATCAAAGCAGGGACTGTTCACTAGGGTGTATCTTGAGTATCTAGCATAGTGTCCTGGCATGTAGTGATGCTCAATAAATATTTGTTAAGTAAGTGAATCTTCATACTAAGTTCCTATCCAGGTTTCTGGGTCCAGCCAAAATCCTACTTCTCTCATTAAATTAGCTTTCCAATCCCCCAAGTCCAAGAAAAGCTTACTTTCTTGATATGTCTCAGTGTAACATGCCTTTACTTCTCTGTCGTGGTGCTGATGCTGTTTGACTTGTATCAGCTCTGTGTGGGTTCCCATCTCTGCCTCACTTCCTTCCCAGCTGGGACCACACACAGTGCATCTCTGTGTTGCCCACAGCACAGCCACTGCACAGGACCTGAGCTCAGGAGGCACTCAGTAAACGCATGTGTACCTAAATAGATCAGAGGAAGAGACGGATGGCAGAGGATGTGAGTAACTGGGCCATTTACAAGGATAAAAAGGGTGCTCCTGCCCTCCACAGCCCCCTGCAAGAGGAATGACAAATGCTCTTTTTGCCAGGAAGAGTTTTGGGGGAAAACCTCAGCTGCTGGTGGCAGCCCCAGAGCAAAGTTCTGGGGCCCAGAGCGGGTGGGGAAGTCCACTGGCTTGGAGCCCCCAATCCTGGAGCAGCCTAGGCCCTCTTTTGCCCAGCTGTGGGTTGCAGAGCAGGCAGGGGCTTCTTTGCCAGTTCCTTTCTCTCCAGGAAGCCCCGCCCCCAGGAGAGATGAAGGCCCAAAGCTCTGGAGCCAGGAGCCCAGCCCAGCGAAGGTCCAACCACCAGCCCCCACGGTGGGCAGGCCACCACTCACCACGCAGCCAGTCCCTCCCTCCTCTTCGGAGCTGGTGGGAACGCCAAGGCCAGTCGTGGCTGGCTGAGCCCTCGCCTTCAGGGGCTGGGTCTTGACAATGAGGAGCGAAAAGCCCCCTCCCCGCTTCCCCAGGACATAAAGCGGGCCTTTCACTGAGAAGTTCTGGCTGCTTTGGTTGGTTCTTGGCACCCAGCGAGCCCGCGTCGGGAGGGGCGGGAAAGCAAGTGCGTTGGGGGGTGTGGATGCGGCCGGCGATTTTGAGGAGGCTTGCCCTCCGGGGGCCACCGGGCCGGCTCCCCAGCTGCGGGATGAGCTCATGCTGGGAAACCGGAACAACTTGTTGGGGGTGGGGGCGTCCAGGAGACTGCGAGAGCATGGCTCTGGGGGAGCAAGCTTTTCTTGAGGAGCAAAGGCAAACATCTCCTCCGGCCCTGTCCTCTCCCCGGGTGGGCGAGCCATTCGCCCCTCTTCACGCCCTTCCCCCAAATTCCCAGGCTGCGACCACCGCCGGCCACTGCCCCCCTGGGCTTCGCAGTTGCCAGAGGTCCGGTTTGGCCAAACCGCACAGCTCGCTAAGCCCTGAGAGCGGCCTCTCTTGGATGCCTCCAGCAAAGGGATGGGGGTGCCGGTCAGCAGGTGCCTCTCCCCTGGGCACACCAGCCAGGGCCTCCTTCTCAGGCCTTTCCCCTCCCCCATCGCCAGCCCTGCCCCCCTCCCCCCGCAGCGCAGCTTCCCTCTCGCCTAGAGTTTGGCGTAGACAGCGAAGGAGCCAACGTGACTGACGGAGGAGCCTAGTGGAGACGAGACCGAGACAGCGGCCGAGTCGGGGTGGGGGATGGGGTGAGGACCAAGGTTGAGCCCTTGGGGCTTGCAGACAGGCAGCGGTGACCGGGGGGAGGTGGGAAGCGGCTCACGCCATTGGGAAAAACGCGCTTGGTTTGGGGCCATGGCGTGGAGGGGGAGAGGCAGGGTCCCGTTAATTGTGAGGATAAATTGTACGACTAACTCTTGGCACCCGTCGGTCCACCAATTCGCTCCCCGCTGCCCGCAGACATGCACTCCTCCTTCCATCCAGAGATTTCGTCTGAGGGGTGGGGTAGGTCCGCACTGAGTCAAATGAACAGCCTCCCCCCTCCAATTTCTTAACCCAGCTTGGGTCTACGCACACACGCCCCTCTCCTGGGATGGGGTAGGATGCTCTTGCTAATGGGGCTCCTCAGCGCTTCCTGTCCCCGGCCCCAGATTGCAAGTTCAAAACCACTACCCAAGATCATCTCGTAAGAGCGCTGACTTGGGAACCGCATTCTTCTTTGGTTACCTTTGCCCAGACAGTATTCCAATTTCCAAACGTGGAAGCGGCGTGTGTGCCTGTGTGTATGAGTGTGTGTCTGTATGTATCACTGTTTGTGTGTGTGCCTGTGTGTCTGGGAGGTGTATTAATGGGTGATCTTATAAATGGAAAGGAGAGGACTGAACTTAAAAAAGGAACTGGTCAATTGTAAAACACACAGGAACAAACAACCCTTTAGATGTAATTTGTGGTTTATCTGGAGGTGTAGGTGGTGCTGAAGAGGAACCCCCACCCCCCAATATTTTTTCGTTGGCTGCGCCTTCACCCCCAGCATTTGGAGCGGCAGAGAAGCGGCTCCAGAGTGATTAATCCGGGGATAATTCCCCCACTCCCGCCCCCCGGCGCGAACCCCGCGAAGCGGGATTGGAGCGAGTCATTTCCGAGAGCGCAGCGCGCCTCTCCCCGGCCAGGCGGACACTTGGTTCATTCCAGCCGCAGAAGCTCAAGGCTCCCGCGTACCGGGATTTTTTCCGAGCAGAAAAAAAGCTCCACAGCTCTCCTGACCTCTTTTCTTCTCGGCGGCGAGCGGAGCCTCTCCCTCGGCGCTGCCGGCCGCGCCATGCCGCGCTCGCGGAGATGGGAGCAGGGGCGCTGCGGCTGCCCCGCGGGGAGGGCTCGCGGCGAAGCCGGGATTTCGGCGCTCGTGCCGGGCGCAGGGAGCCGCTGGGGCCCGCCGCCGCCGCGGCCAACACCGCCGCCGCCGCCGCCGCCGCTGCTGCTGCTGCTGGGCTGGGGGCTGCTCAGCGCCTCGGCCGCCGCGGGTAAGTCCGGCCGCGCCGGGGAGACGCGGCCACTCCGCGCCCCACCCGAGCCCCGTGCCCACTCAGCCCCGACCTGGTCCTGGTCTCTACCCCCGCCGTCTCCCCGCCTTAACCTCGCACCCGCCCAGTCGCCCACCCTCATTTTCGGTTTTGCCTCTCTACCTCCACCCCACCCTCAACCACGTCCCCATCTCCACCCTCACGCTCACTGCTGCCCCTAACCCCACTGCAACTTGGCCAGGTCCGGCGGGTGTGGGGGTCTGGGAGACAGACCTCCCCGCCTGGGGTTGCGGGGCACCCGGACCATGGCTTCAGTTTCTCCAGCCATCCAGCCCCCAAGGTGCTAGGCTTTCCCCGATAAACTTTCCCGGACCCCCCCCCCCCCAATTCTGGTTGGCACACCCGTCGAGGGGCTGAGAGAAATGGCGCGCCTCCTCCCCATTTCCGCGTCTGCGGGGTCTCCCCTTCCCTGCCTTCGCCCATTTTCTCCGGAACGGAACCCTCGCCCCCGCTGGAGCTGCCCGCAGACTGCGGCCGCCACCCCCTCCCCAATTGTCTCCCTCCTTCGGCGCTCCGGGCTAGTAGGGGGGCGAGGTGGGCGGGAGCCCAGGGCGGGGGTCCCACGCACGCTTTGCAGAAGGGCTGGGGTAGGGGCTGGAGAGAGCTTAGTGACGGGGAGGCGGGGGCAGGGGTTGTGCCCAGGGGCGGGGGAGGGAGTGTCACCGCCGGGCTCCGCGCTGCCACGTCCCCCTTGGTTCCCACTCCGCACCAAAGTGCCCTTTCCCGCGCCCTCCTGCAGCCGAGCGCCCGGGCTGCGGCAGCGGCGGCGCTGGCGGCAGGATCGCTACCCGCGACCGAGTCGAGGAGGGGGCAGACCCGGCGGGTGCGGCGAGTCCCGAACTTCGCTGTGTCTGGCTGCAGCTTGCCGACCGCGGAAGGCATGCGGTCCTTGGAGGGAATCTAGTCCCCAGTGGGGGCCACTGGCCTCAACTGTTTTTCCCCCATTTTACGCCGTGCATCTGAAGCTCTGCTTTAGCTACAGCCTAGAAAGTTCCGTGTGCCCGGGTGGGGACGGGTCCAAACGGGTAGGCCGGGAGCTGCATTTTCATTTAGTCCGGAGGCTGACACCCACCCGGGGAGAAGACCTGCAACACCTGCAGCCAAGGCCTGGACCCAGGGCATCTCAGGCTGGGAGCGGTTTTGTTTTTTTGTTTTTTAACCACCGATTGAACCTCTGAAGGCTTCGCCTCAGCAACCCCAACACCCAGTGCCCTCTTCTTGGAGAGTACCCCTCATCGTCTGGCAGGCCAGTGAGTGGTGAGCTTTCAGGTTCACTTTGGGCCCCAGCATCTTGTGAGCCGAACCCCACAGACCGTGTCGTTCACCCCTTAGTCGCGGAATGTTGAGGTTCCCAAGCAGGGGGGTCACCCTGAGCCAGGCCCGGCTCTCTCCTCCCGACTTGATCGGACCTTCTCGTGTTCTCCTAAGAGCCATAGCCGCCGACACCCAGAGAGGGGCGCCCGCGATGCACGCGCCTGGGAACTTGGTTTCGCTCACACCCACACCCACCAGAAAGCTGTGCACATCAGTGCTGCTGGTCACCCAGACTTGCCACATGGGCAGTGGGGGGATCTTCTCTATCGGCCGTCAGGCCTCTCTGAGGTTTGTCCTGGTGAGGCTCCTGCTCTAGCTTGGCTGACCCAGAACCGCCTGGATCTGACTTGAATTGTTTTTCTGGCTAGATTTGTCCCTGCCCCTTGGGTATGACAGGCCTCGGGGAGAAGAAAAAGGCCAGCTCACCCGAGCTTGCACACTGCTTCGCGGTGCTTGAACCTTGCTTTTTAGAGATTCATTTACTGTCAACTTTTTGGTCAGTAGAGAATTTGGGGGGTGGGGGGGACAGGGTTTGGAGGAGGAGCTTCCAATGCATTTCTTTTTAAAAACCTTTCCCACATTTCAATGTGGTGTTTTAGGTGCGGATTATCCAATAGGCAAGGTGAGCACAGGTTTATTTGCGCTTATTTAATCTATAGTGTGAAATTGTTCACTGTAGATTAGTAAATAAGCACAAGTAAGCCTGTGCTTACCTTGCCCGTTGGGTCATCCACCCTGTCAGGGATTATAAATTTGAAAAGAGGCTTTGATTCTGTAGGAGGGTGCTGTGGGATTGGGAGAGAGACAAATGCCAGTCATACCTAGAAGCAGAATCTTTGATGTGCTGAAAAAATGTGAAATTATTCACTACAGATGATCTGGCAAACGAGGTAAGCATGGTGCTTACCTTGCCTACTGGATAATCGGTCCCTGTGCTGTTTGGCCTTGCAGGCAGCAGAGATTTGGAAATGGACTTGGTGACAGATGATCAGCACGATTTGGCACATCAGAGGGGAAGGCACATTCATTTCGTGTCCTCTTCACACTATTGACTTTAAAAGATGTTCAGGACTGAACAGTTTCCCTTCCTGGCCCGGTGGTGACTGGATACAATGAATATAAGGATTTGAAAAGGGGGAGCTTTCTCGTTTACCTTTACCCTCTTCCCCCAGATGCCTCTACCTGTGCACTGCCTCTTCCCCACCCCCCCCAGAAAAAACCCCAAAAACCCAGGCTCCTTACTTTCCCTACTGTCAATCAATCAATGGCTCTCCCTATTGGATATTTCCCCTTGTCCTATAAACACAAAACAAGTCAACAAGACTTCTTGGCCCCATTGACCTTTTGTTAGCTATCATCCCATCTCTTTTTTAAAACAATTTCTATATGTACAATTCGGTGAGATTGCTTACATTCTTCAAGTTGTGCTACCATTCTTGCTATTCTTTTCCACGTTATTCCATCACCATTATTTTAAACTCACTGCCCCCTAAGCTTCCCTTCTAACCTTTCGAGTTGCCGTTATCAATTTGATTTCACATTCTCTTGCTCTTTTACAATCAACTCTCTTCAAAGGGGGTCTTCGACTCACTTTTCTACTGCCGTTCACTCCCTTTAGTCCAGCTGCTGTCCCAGGACTCCACTGAAACTTTTTAGAAAGGATCACTGTTAATCACCCTAATTGTCAAATAGATTGTACTGTCCTTCTCTTCCTTTGCTTCTCTGTGGCGTGGGACACTTTGGATCCCTCCTTTTTAAATTCCCATTCCCAGGCTTCTAAGACACCATGCTGTATTGATTTTTCTCCTACCTCTTGACTGATCCTTTTTGGTCCCTAATAGTAGCATTTATTCCCCTCCCTTAAATATGGGGATCTGCAGAATTTTATTCCTTGTACTTTTCCCCATTTCCTTTCACCACTCCCTGCGTGAGCTCATCGATGCCCACTCCTTCCACTACCATACTCTGAAGCTTCCGGATATATCTCTCCTGCCAAGACATTTGGCCTGATATATGTCTACTGGCTTCCTAGCTTCTACTCTGGATCTAGACAGCCCATATATCTAGCTGACTCTTGGACATCTTCACCTGGATGTTTCCCTTCCAAAGCAAACTCATTAGCTCTTCTCCTAAGCTTCCAGTATTCCCTATGTACTTGTGATACCTGTAGCCCAGTTACCCAACCCAGGAACTTTAGGCTCATCCACAGCTTCCTTTTAGTCACTTCCCTCATTAGGTGGTCATCAAATTCTGTCAGTTTTATACCCCGTTAAATACTTCTCAAATCTAGCTACTTTTCTCTGTGGATTAAGAAGCTCTGAGCATTGAAATGGTTGTGTTGCCTGCCATCTCCTAATAAATAATTCAAAATAAAAGCAATATTAAACTATAAAATAAGTATAAGGATTCCTGACAAAGTTCTGGTTTTTCTCATGCCAACCACGTTGTGACTTTAAAGAAAAACCCAATAACCAACTATTTTTTTAAAAATTTCTCCCGCTTTGCTCATTACCTAAGCGCTTGGTTAGTTGGTCTCTTGCACACAGGCGCACTGGCTGTGCTCAATGTTTTTATTATAGTACAAATGGAATTGTATTAAAAGTGTTTCTTTGTTGACCTCACATGTTAAATTGTGAGCTTCCTGAAGGCAGGGACAGTGCTTTATTACTCTCAGTACCCCAGCTCCCAGCTCAGGGCCTGGCATAGAATTGGTGCTTGATAAATGGTTAAATCAGTGCATTATTTTTTCTATTTTTATTTTTTTTCCCTTGGACAGTTTTTCAGGGACTGATGAGGACAAATCAGGAGTTTCAGAGGTCCAGCAAGGCAACTAGTTTGCAGAGGTAATAAAATAACAAAGATACCTGCTTCCCAGTAGCTTTTCCCTCAGAACTAAATGCTGCGAATTGGTAAGGAAGCTCTCTAGATTATCTAGACCTAGTGCAACAACAAGCCTTCGGCATCCCCACCCCCAGTGGAAAGGCATTTAACTGCTCCGTCGCCAATGTGTGTATGGATTTGAATTTCCATTTGCAGTTGAGCTGTGGGTTTACGTTTTTTTTAAAAAATAAGCTGACTACAGAGAACAGTACTGACATAATTAGCATGGTGGGTGTGTGGTTTTGTTGAGGTGAGGCTAGAATAATGTGCAGGGGGCCTGGAGAACCAAACTGTGGGATCTTGAACACTGCAGAGTTTGAGTTTATCTGAAGAACCAGCAGGTAGCTTCAGCGGCATTACCTTGACCCATGTGCCCAACCTGCCTGTTTCATTGTCATTGCCAGCAGGATTAAGGGAATCTCATTGCTCAGCAGAGTCAGATGTTCCTTGTCTGGAGACTAGCTGATCTCAGACCTTTCCAAGTCTCAGGTTCCCACCTTCAAAAGGGACGAGTAAGTCCTGAATTGTGGGAAAGATTAGAAATAAGGTGTGCCACAAACCCAGCACAAGACCTACTTCATTGAACGTGCCCATTAAATGGAAGCTGGGGCTGAGTAGGAACACGGAGGACAAAGGAATCAGCGAGGGAGTCTTGTGCCCTCACCATGTCCTCACCTGCCTACCATGCTCAGAAAGCTGTTCTGGGCACCCAGGGGCATGACACTAATAGCTTGTGTTCACTGAGCACTCACCACTTACCCAGCACTGTTCCAAGCACTTTCATGTAAGAACTCAGTCCTCACAGCAACCTAGTAAAGTCGGCAATATTATTATTCCCATTTTATAGATGAAGAAACAGGTTCAGAGAGGATACATAATTTATCCATAAAACAAGTAAATGGCCAAGCCAGGGTTCGAACCCAGGTCTGCCTGACTCTAAATCCCTTACTTGTAACCACACTGCTATCCTACTTATCTGGGGACCCAGCTGGTGCCACATCCCTGGAACCCTTCTGCCCAGGCTGCCTTCCTCCACCTAGTTCTTCCCATTGGGTTGCCTGCCCCCATCAGTTATGCTATGCTGGTTTTGGCACTTGAGGCTTGAATCCCCAACTTCCTTCTCTTCAAGCAGCCATCATCCATCCATCTCCACTAGCTGCAGAGCTGTCTTTGGTTTCTAGCCCCAAATGCCTGTGTAGACTGAGCTCTGCTGTGGGATCTCACAACTCCACGGGTTTCCCTTTTGTAAAACTTGTCATGACATATTGGAATTTCTTATTTAATGAGGTGGTGTCTTAGTTATCTAGTGCTGCTATAACAGAAATACCACAAGTGGATGGCTTTAAGAAACAGAATTTATTTTCTCAGAGTTTAGGAGGATAGAAGTCTGAATTCAGGGAGTTGGCTGTAGGGGAAGGCTTTCTCTCTCTGTGGGCTCTGGAGGAAGTCCTTCAGCTCTTGTTTCCTAGTTCCTTGGAGATCTACATGTGGCTTGGCATTTATCTTCGTCTCATCTCTGCTTGCCTGGTCTCCCTCTTTATATTTTTTAAGAGATTGATTCAAAATATGCCCTGTACTAATCCTGCCTCATTAACATAACCAAAGCAATCCATTCCCAAATGGGATTATAACCATGGACATAGAGGTTAGAGTTTACATTACATACTTTTTAGGGAACACAATTCAATCCATAACAGGTGGAGTCTGTCTTCTCTAAAGGATCATGAACTCAGGCAGGCAGGGCAATGTAATCCAGCTCATAGCACATAGTAGTCACTTAGTAAACACCTGTGGAGAGGATCAGAGGCTGGTTATCTGGAGTCCAAGGTTCCTTTCCCTCACACCACCCTCTTGGACATTCCCAAGGCAGTTGGGGGCTGGGAGGAGTGGGAAGAGGTGAAGAAGCATCCCCAAGTGGGCAATAGCCCCAGGCCTATCTGCCAAAGGATCTCACCTCTCATTAAGGTTATAAGAGCTAAGTGTGTACCTGGGTGGGAGAAGAGAAAAGAAAACACAGAGTCTTATCTGAACTGACTCCATGGCGACTTACAACAATTACTACTACTATTACTACTACTACTATGTTCTACTTGCTTTCTGCTCTAGCCTTTTAGAATTATAAGATAAATAATCCAAACACTATGCCACTCCAAGATGTCACTATATGCAACAGCGAGAGTCTTTCTTTGGTACTGCCATTAAAAGGTACAGCCTTAGAACCTGGCTGACTCATCCAACCCATCAACCCATGTCAGTGCTCCTCTTCCTAGAAGGGTGAAGAGGAGTACCCTCTAGCTCCCCCTAGAGGTTGGAGAATACCACCAACACTGCCATCCCTGGATTTCTCTCCTTGGGTGGGATATGGCCTCCCAATCCCTCTGCTTTGCCTGCTTCCCCAACAACAGGGGAACGTGTGGGTGAACCTGTAAATGGAGGATTATTCCAGAATCCTCAGACTCACAGAGACCCTGCCTCAGGAATCACTGGCTTTAAATGAACTTGGCTGTCTCTTGGGCCCACAGAAAGCAAAGGGTGGGCTGGAAAATGTGGGTGTTTCTCAGACTAAAAATGAGGATGTGGTTGCTAGAGCTCTTTCCTGGCTCTTGTCAGTCAAGGGAAACAAAGGAAACTCATATTATTTTCTCCCTGGACTCTTGAGAGCCCACCCCCCTGGACTACCTTTCACACTTTTCCTTTAAAGATGAGACTCTGTATTTTCTTTTCTCCCACCCAAATACACACTTAACTTGGTGGGAGGTGAGATCCTTTGATTTTCTTAGGTAGCTTCAGGGAACATGAAGAATGGTCATATTCCTGTATACAGTCACAAAGGAGAACTTTGGCCAAGCAGGGGATGAGAGGAAGGAGATGGAATGGAATATGATGAGGTGAGATTGGAAAATAATGATAATTTGAGATAGATTAGGATCAAGTAGGGAGGGATGAGTTGGAGTAGGATCAAGAGTGGGTTGGTATGTACTGGTATGGAATAGATAGAATGAATTGGAATGGATTGAGATGAACAGTGAGATGGTACAGGATAGAATGGAGTGAGATTGCATGGTTTGGGATGGGATTTAGAGCATAAGATGTAGGGTATTCAGGGGATTGATTGGGATGAGATTAGATGAGATGGAGTGATAATGGGGTTGAAATGCACTGGGATGGTATATGATAGCTTGGATTAGGATGGAATGGGATAGGATGGGAGCCCTGGTGGCACAGTTGTTAAGAGCTTGGCTGCTAACCAAAAGGTTGGCGGTTCTAATCCACCAGCTTCTCCTTGGAAAATCTATGGGGCAGTTCTACTCTGTCCTATAGGGTTGCTATGAGTCAGAATTGACTCAACAGCGAGGGGTTTGGTTTTTGGTTTTACAAGATAGGATTAGATGGGTGGAGTTGGGCCAGAGTAGAATGAGATAGTTGGGATTTGGTGGAGTGGACGCAAGATGAGATGGGAAGGTGGGTCAGGATGCATTTGGATGTATTGGGGTGGTTTGTGTTGCACGAGTTGGGATGGGATACTGGAAAATGTGGTGGAGTTGTATGGCCAGTTGACTGTGAGGAAATGGAAAATGAAGGAGGGCACCAGAAACAGCTTCACCTGATTGTAGCATCTTCTTCTCCAGAGCTCCTTGAGCTTTAAATCAGTTTCTTGGTTGCCTGAACAGTGACAGTTCTAGCAGATAGGAAGTCCCCACCAGCCCTCGGTCCTGCACATGGATCCTAAAATGCTGGAGGAGAAGTTGGAAGTGCTGTGTGGCCACCACCAGGGGCCCTATCAGACAGATGTGTCAGACACATACCAGGAGCACTGGAGCAGCTCATGACAAGGCCAATAAGAGAGAAGGGGCACTGTCTCCATCCTGGAGCTAGTGGGGTGGGTGAGCCCACGAAAAGCAAAGCCCTGGGGCATTTGGGGGGCCTCCTCACTGGAACTGCCTTTTACTTTCTACCTATTTTTTTTTTCTATATTGTTGGAAAATTTTAAGCTGAATTGGTGTCTAAGGGGATGTCAGTCCTATCCTTGAAAGTCGTTGTTACGAGGAATGTTGATGATGCTAAAAATAATGTATGGATAGTTAAATTACTGAGATCACCAAGATAACTCTTAGAAATTTATTTGAGAATCTCCTGTGTAGTCTAGAGCAGAAAGTAAGAGATCATGTCGTGGCACAAATAACTTCCTCCTTGCCAGTGTCTAATTTATACTTAATTAGGTGCAATTATAATCCAGAAACCTCAAAAAGATGATGTGCCCACCTTGTAGGTTTTTTAATAGAAAACAGAGTAAGTCCTGTTATTAAGTAGCTACATCTATTGATTGATTGAAAGTAAGCGAGTGTGACTGTTTTAACTTCAAAGGGAGAAAGCAGAGACTTTGAAATTTAGACCATTTGAGATACAAGTGTATTATCAGAGAATGCACAGACATTTTGTGCAAAATGATTGATGGTCCTTTCTAAGATGAGCAAGTGTGGTAGAGTGGATCAGGCCTCAGGAGGTTTGCATACGGGTTGTTGCCTGACTTGTCCGCCTTCCCCCACCCTGTCCTGAGTCTTCCTTACCGTATTCTTACCCTCATTGCATCCTACATCCCTATTTCAGGGGTGAGATTCAAGATGGAGGGAGGCTCAGAGATTGGGTGAGGGTTGGTAATGAGCTGTGGGTGTCTGGCACATTACTTGACAATAATAAGGAGGTGATAGTTTGATGATTTCTTTTCAGGCCATGTTAAAAAGTTCCTAACGTGAAAGCAGTCATCTCAAATGATGGCATCCGCTTCTCCCAGGGACCTAGGTGGCTCTGCCATCCTAGTCCTTGTTATTTGTACTGTTCTAGAGGGGCAGATCCATGACAGATCTGGGCTGTGAGGCTTGGGAGTCAGGAAACGTGTCTTGCTGCCCTTACAACTTATGTGACTGTGAGCGAATCATTTCATCTTCCTGGGCCTCCATTTCCTCACCTGTAAAATAGGAATGGAGTCCCTGGGTGGCGCAAATGGTTAAGTGCTTGGCTCCTATCCAAGAAGTTGACAGTGCGAGTCCATCCAGAGGTACCTCAGAAAAGAGGCCTGGTGATCGACGTCTGACAAATCAGCCATTGAAAACCCTATGGAGCTCAGTTCTACTCTGACACATATGGAGTTGCTGTGAGTTGGAATTGACTCAGTGTCAACTGGTTTGTTTTTTAAAATGGGAATAATAATACCTACCTTGCCTATGTAATGCTAGATTTGGAAGCTCTTTGATCAATAACAGAAAATAGGAGCCAGAAATACTAAACAGGGTGGAAAAGGTAACTAGCCTAAGCCCCATCCCAGTGGCAGATCCTGCCCAGTGGCCATTCTGCCTTGGCTTTCTGGCAATGGGAAGCATAGCCTACCTGGCGGTGCTTCAAGCAGGAAAAGACCCCAGGGTGAAGGAATATGGACTCACTGAGCTTTCTGGTCCTCATCCATCCTTGGCCTGTGTGGTTGCTCCTGAGAACTGGAAAGGGAGGAAACAAGCAGTCCTGAATTCTACCCGTCAGACATCCTGGCTGCAGCCATCTTTCTGCCCACCACTGGGAAGCAGCACTGTCAGTTCCCTCTGGGAGAGGTGACTGCTCTGGCTTAACCTTCTCACACGCATCCGTACAGGGGACAAAATCTGCATTGAGTCTTTGTGAGGCTTACTAGTTGCCGTCAAATCATTTCCAACTCCTGGCAACCCCATGTGTGTCAGAGTAGAACTGTGTCCCCTAGGGTTTTCGGTGGCTGATTTTTCAGAAGTAGACCACCAGGTCTTTCTTCTTAGATGCCTCTGGGTGGACTTGAACTACCAACCTTTCGTTAGCAGCTCTGTGTGTTAACTATTTGCGCCACCCAGGAATTTTTGAAGTACAGCAAGATGGGCAATTCCCCACGTTCAAGGACTGCTGGGATTCACATCTCCTATGACATTTTGTTCCAAGAAACGTGGAAAGAGGAAAATGCTGCAGGGATAGTTTTCCTGAGCCATGTGGAAGGCACAGCTGGATGTTTTTGTTCCGTTTTTTTTTTTTTCAATGTCAGGTGCTTAACATTGAATTAATGCTACCGTCCGTCCATAACACTTTATGATCCCCAGCCTGTGCAAGGCTCCTCTCTTGTTTTATTTTAATTTTTTCCTCCTTTCCTCCTCAATCTCCAAGGCTATTGTTGCCCTCCCCCCCATAGGTACCTAGTACTTTAATATATTTGATATATGTCTTAAAGTATGCACAGACCCTTATAAAATATGTAGTGTTGTTTGGTGTATTTTTGATTTACATGAATGGTATTGAACTCTAAATTTTATCTGGTTTCTACTTTATTTACTGAACACCATATTTTAAGGCTCTAGCCATGCTGCTGGTGGGCGTCTAGCCTGTAGTTTCTAACTGAAATTTAGTTGTCTGATGACTTGTGCATTCATCACATTTGACGTATCTGTTTTCCTGGGGACAGACCCCTGGCTTGTCTCTTAATTCCTAACCATGCACGAGGTTCTAAAGAACATCCTTGTACTTGCCTTCTTGGGACCCTATGTGAGAATAACTCTGTGCTATACAAACCAAGGATTGGGATCCCTGAGTTAACATGGTAACTTTCCATGTTCTGCCATACTGCTGGAAAGTGCGCCATTTCCAGAATGGCAACCAAAAGTGCACAAGAGTTTGTCTTCCCACATCCCCACCAATATCTGATGTTATCCAAATTTCTAATGTTTGTTCTCCTTATGTGTTTAAACTGCCATCTCGTTTTTCTTTTACATTCCTCTGTTTACTAGGGAGTCCGAATATCTCTTGTATGCTTATTGGCTGTTTGAGCTTCTCTCTTTGTGAATTGCCTTTTCATATCCTTTGCCCATTTTCTAATTGGATTTCCCTTCTTAGTTTTTAATTTTTTTGGTTGGTTTACAGGAGCTCCTTTGACCTTCCAGATATTGCCCTTGGTAGGTTTTAGAGATTGCAAATAACTTCTCCCAATCTGCCATCTGTATTTTATTTATGGCATCCTTCTTGGGGCAGAAATGCTCTTGATGTAGTCAGATCCATCCATGTTTTGTGGAAGGCAGGAGGTGAGACTTATTGGGGGGCTGATGAGCTGAGGAGGGAGTTAGATTCCCAGGACACGCTGCGTTTGACCCTTTGCTGGGCTGGCACTCTGTTGGAGCACTTCGAGGAGGCCCAGAACCTTCCTTTTCATCCCAGGCTCCCAAATCCTGCAGGAGGTCTCTCTTCTGGCTCAAGGCTCTGTGTTTCCTGAAGACCCACTTAAATCTAAGTGAATTACTTGATGAGTGATACACAGATGAACCATTTAGAGAATGTGAGGGATTACTCAGTCCTTCAGCAGGCCTGTGCCAGAAAATGTCCCGGGGTAGCACAAATGGTTTGCACTCGGCTACCAACCAAAAGGTTCAAACCCACCCAGTGGCGTCATGGAAGAAAGGCCTGGTGTCTGATTCCATAAAGATTACAGCCAAGAAAACCCTGTGGAGCTTAATTCTAGTCTGCAGCACATGGGGTCACCATGATTCAGAATTGACTCCATGGCACATTTCCTGTACTCTGCCCCGCATCTCCTCAGAGAGGGTGAACATTGATAGAAATGTCACAGTGGCAATATCAGAAAACATTTATCAAGAAAGAAAATAAAAACAGCAAATCTACCTGCTTGGGTATGACTCAGAGAGTCATTTCAATCCACCATAGTGTGAGAAGACCTACCATATTCTGCCTCATCTAAGCCTTGTGTGTCTCCTAACATTTTCATTACTCTGCCCCTTTCCTTTCTCCTCTCCTTCTCTTCCAGCCTCCTCCACTTACCTTTCTCCACTTTTCCTTCTCTGTTTCCCTCTCTCCCTGCCCTCTTAGGCACACCCCTTTTTGAAGGTTAAGCCTTCCAGGTGATCAGCCCTTCTCACCCCTCTGTTTAACCTCTGGTGAGCCTGTGTCTTGACAATGCCTGAGAATGCATGAAGGAAGGGTGTGGATCCTGGGTGGCTTTGGAGGAAGGCTGCTGCCTCCACTTGCCAGCTCACCGGACGGCTGCCATTTGCAGCACCGCCTCCTTGTTCCCCCGTCCCTCTCCCTCTTTATTATCTGCCCCGTGCACTGAGGAGGCCAGGACCTGTTCCCGGAGGATGTGGCACCCTAGAGGTGGCCCCAAGGGCGACCAGATTTGTGTTGATGAGCTTAGGCAGCCCCCAAGAGGAGACTGGGAACCACTCTCCCCACAGGCCTGCATTAGCATCCCTGAACTGCTAAATTCACTTAACCAAAGACCTGTTGGTAAGGGGCAGCCTTGACAGCTGAGAGTTCCTAAATCACCAAGTCCTTCCACTGCCCCCGGATTTGTTAGGTGAGAAATCAGGACACTCCGGGGAGTCTTATCCTCAGCTTCCTCCACTGTGCTGATTCCCATTAGTCTAGATTTAGTACTTGCTGAAGAGAGGACGCAAAGCGCTGAAATGCCATTTTCCTCTGGCTGGTTGGTGGCAAGCAGCTGGCATTTTAGGACAGAGGCAAAGCAGGCTAAGACAGGGTCAGCCAGCCTGTCTGGGCTGAAGGTGGGCTCTGGAAGGAAGCTTCAGAGGGTGGGACCCAGGAGCCCCATGCCAGCTCTCACTTTGTTCAGGCTGGAGGAGGAGCCAGCTCCGAGGGGAGGGTGCTGGGTAGAGGGGCCCTAGCCCAGTGGAAGAGCATTGGGAGTCTACAGCCCCAGTGAGAAGCTCAGCAGGGAAACTGAGGCAAGGGTCCAGTTATGCTAAGGCAGGAAGTACACTGGCAGGAAAAGATTCTTGGAGGCCCAGGGATCGCATTCATTCTTTCATTCAAAAGGTGCTAAAAAGGTGCAGGGCGGGGCGGGGGGTGAGGGGAGATTCCAAGACCAACTGAGTTTAGCAAGTGCTTGACTACTAGCCAAAAGGTTGATAATTTGAACCCACCTAGAGTAGAGGCAGGCCTGCGATCTGCTTCCTAGAGGTCACAACCTTGACAACCCTGTGGAGCAGTTCTACTCTGCACACATGGGGTGGCCATGACTTGGAGTTGACTTGACAGTAACTAACAACAACAGTAACAGGCCCTTGGTTTCCAACCTGTGGTCCAAGGCCTCACCAGGAAGCTTGTTAGAAATGCAGTCTCTTAGGCGCCACCTGACCTATCAAATCAGAACCTGCGTTTTAATAAGATCTCCAGGTAATTCATGTGCCCAGGAGAGTCTGAGAAGCACTAGACTATGCATTCTCTGTGTACGAACTTTGTAACAAGGCCAACCCGGGGCATATCCTGGCTCTAGTTCGTTCTGGGCTACAGTTGCTGTGTTAGTAAAATAGGGCAAAAATCCTGACCTCATGGTCGTCCTTGTAAAGTGGCTGGCTCACAGCTTTCCTGCCTTTTTGCCCTGGTGAGGTCATGCCACCCTGAAGGCAGGGGCTTTGTCTGTTTTGCTCACCATTGTGTCCTCAGCATCTAGAACAGTGCTTAGAACGTGGTAGATGCTCAATAAATATTTGTTGAATGAACGAATGCTCATCAAGTGACTGTCAGATCAAACTGAACACTTTGGAGGCTGCTTTCCGTAGCGTCAAAGACACAGTGAGGTTTTGTTTTTTGTTGCTGCACCAAATTATGACAGGTTTCCCAAGGTGAAGGATTGCTGAGCGGCTGGGGCTAGGGGTGGGAGGAGTTTTCGATACAGAGCAGTAAGATAGCTGCCTTGTATCAGCCTGTGTTTCCGGAAGATTCTATCATTGCTGCAATCTTTGTGTTGAAAGCTCTTTAAAAAATTAAATATTATGGGAGATGCAACCCATTAATACCTTAGTAAGAGTGAACTGTTTAGTCTGGAGACACTAGGGTAAAGTAGGGTGATGAGAGGGTAGATACGTGTGTATCTTGACCTACCCCAATGCCTGTGGGTCTCAGATTTCCAGCCAAAAGTTAATCTGACCTAGTCTTGCTCCTCTCTTTCATCTTGATGCAGCCCCTTGCTAGCCTCTCCCACTCTGCTCAGTCCCTACTGTCTTCTGCCCCTGGTTCTGAACCACTCTGGACTGCAGGCTCTATCTTGGGACTGTTCTCATCTCTGGGGCGGCCTCATCCACTCACTGTCCTGAACAACCTCGTCTCCTACTTCACCACAAAATTGACACTAAAGGAAACAGCTGCTTTACCTTGCTGTTGGATTTGTGTAGGGATGTGCGGAGGACTGTGCCCCGCGTTACCCAAGAACGTCACTGCCACACTTGGCATCCCTGCCCCCCATCTCTCTAATGTCTCCCTCCGCTCTGTTTCCTCCCCATTAGCCCATAAACATGCTTCATTTTCATCTTAAAAATACACTCAACAACACCCCTCCCTTGACTCTGCACCCTCCTTTGGCTATCACCCTGTCTCCCTCCTTTCCTTCCCAGCCATGCTTCCTGAGAGAGTGTCTGCCAATTCATTTCTCAGCTTCATTTGTCATCTGGCTTCCACCCTCCCCACTCTGAGGGAAGTGCTCCAGCCGAGGGCACCACATGACTTCCTATTTACCAAATCCAAGTGTCTCTCTTCGCTTCCAGACCTTCTCCAGTCTGGCCACAGCCTGCCTCTTGACCTCCCGTCCGTCCTTCCTGCTTGCTGCCCCTTCTTCAGCATCTAACTCTGCTCATCACTTCCTCCCCCTTAAAATTTGCTTCGGTTTTGGTGTTTCCGGATCTTTGGCCTTAGCCCACCTCAGTTTTTTTATTCTACATTTCATTTACTCCTGTGGCTTTAACGCAACTATCTAAATGCTGATAATCCTCTAATTTAGGTCTCCAACCAAGACCTTGCTCTTGAGCTCCAGACTCACATACCCACCTGGATGGTGCATGGGCCCCCACGCTCAGCACGCCACAAACTGAACAGTTCCTTTCTGTTATCACCTATATGTCCCAGCTCTGCCTCCCCCAGCAATTTTTACTATCCCAAGCGTTTGTGTCCCACCTCAGTGCATTGCCCCTGACCATGCATCTTTCTAAGCCAGAAACCTGGAAATCAATCTTGAATTCTATGCCCACCGACTCCCTTTCATCTACTGGTAACCAAGTCTTGTGGGTTCTACCTTCCAAATAATTCTCAAGCCTGCCGCCCGTTTCCCTGCTCCCTCACTGGTGCTTCTATGCCTCAAACCTCATTCCTTTTCTCCTGGACAGTTATGACACAACACGCCTTGCAACTGCATTAGCCTTCCAGCTGGTCTCCCCCCATCCATTCTTGGCTTCCTCCAATCCATGGTCCACACTTCAGTCAGAGAGACAAGGGGAGTGGCTTTCTTCTCTAGGAGGGAAGAGGAGGGGTGAGACCAAGATCAACAGGAGAAACTGATACCCACTGAAGGAGTAACAAAGAATCTGAAGCTCTAGGGATAAGAGTGAGCCTTGGAAGCTATTTAAACTGATATGCCACTAAATCCCCTCCCTTCTGGGGCTCAAGTTGATGGGGGACAGTTCCTGATTGGTGGAATGTAAGTACAAAGAAGGAGCCCTGGCGGTGCAGTAGTTAGGCACTTGGCTGCTAACTGAAAGGCTGGTGCTTACAACCCACCCAGCGGCTCTGCGGAAGAAAGATGTGGCAATCTGCTTCCATAAAGGTTACAGCCTAGGAAGCCCTCCGGGACAGTTACTCTGTCACACGGGGTGACTATAATTTGAAATTGACTAACAACAACTACCTAACAACAACAAGAAGGACAAAGGACACGAGTTATATGGAAGGGTAAGTTCTGATTCGTTTATTAATAGCTGGACATGTGCCCGATACCCTCAAATCACAGATCTTTTGGTACATTATGTTGGAGAACATGGCTCGGGCCTGAGGCCCAATAATGCTTTCCAGCTTGCACTGTGGATCTAAATCTGGGGCAATGTGCACTTGGGAACAAGTGCAGAGTTAGGGCTGTAATGGAGTCTGTAGGGCACACTCAGAGCCCAGTTTCCCAATCAGCTGTAGGGATGAGAATGACGATAGGCTTGCTCTCCTCCTCCAGTTTCAAGCAGAGCAGGGGCATTTGGAGGACATGCCTTGCTGGTCAGTTCAGTGACCCTGTTGTTAGTTGCCATTGAGTCATGGTGACCTTATGTGTAGCAGAACCAAACATTGCCTGGTCCTATGCCATCCTCACAATTGTTGGTATGTTTGAGCCCGTATTTGCAGTCACTGTATCATTCCATCTCATGGAGAGTTTCTCTCATTTTCGCTGACCCTCCCCTTCAAACAGGATGCCCTTTTCTAGTGATTAGTCTTTCTTGATGATGTGTCCAAAGTAAGTGAGCCGAAGTGTTGACATCCTCACTTCTAAGGAGCATTCTGGCTGTACTTCCTCCAAGACTGATTTGTTCCTTCTTCTGGCAGTCCACAATATAGTCAATATTCTTCACCAACACCACAATTCAAATGCATCGCTTCTCGCTCTGTCTTCCTTTTACACTGTCCAGCTTTCACATGCATATGAGGCAACTGAAAAGACCTTGGAGAGAGAGGCAAACTGCCTTCCCAGCCCTCCCTAGCGTGGGGGGAAAGGGCAGCCCCCTCTGCTCTGTGTGCTGATACTTTCCCAGGAAGGGGGCATCTTTCTCTGCCTCCCTCAACACAACTCAGCTTTGTAATGATTAGGAACACATTGCCATTCTCTGAGTTCCTCCCAAGAACCTTGGGTTTCCAGGCACTATTTCCACCAGACTGCATTTATTAAGAGGGACATGAATTCTTTTCCCATCTTTATTCCTAAAAGGCATAAGTAACTGCCACTTGTGATCAGGATTGTTGGCATTGATCAGCACTCCCCTACCCCCTAAGCAGGAAGAGTTACAGGAGACTCTTCGAGGAGCTGCAACAAGGGTCATTAAGGTCCCCAGCTTAGCGCAGATCTGCCCTGTGGCAGCCCACCCACAGACGATCAAACTCATGTGAGAAAGGGGCCACATGCGGAGGACACGTGGCCCTACTTCAGACCTCTCCTGTCACCTGTTACCCAGCCTCAGCCCCTCTTCCCACCCTCTTCCTTTATCCTTCATATGTTGCCTGGACTCAGTGAGATGCGAGACAATGAGATACGTTTACTTTCCTAACTTGGGTCCTTCTGTTACTTGGCCCTGGGAAAAAGCCTCTTCTTGAGACCTCATTCTTACTCCCTTTATCTAAGATTGAGGCTACCTCTATTCATTCCCCAAAATGCACCTCATTTCAATTTCCCCTTTCAAAGCAATGGGCAGCCTTGCCAAGGGGGGAATGTTTCTCATGTAGTTAAGCAGAGGAGCAGGGGAAACCGACATCCCTTAATTGTCAAGCGACTGGGGTCCCTGGAAGGCCAGAACTCTGTCCTGTCAGTCAGAATGGGCAGAGGGCAGTGTGACTTCACTGATTGGGAATCTTTCCAGCCCAAAGCAGACACTTGGCATGTATTTAGCCTATGCATTTTGATCGTGGATAAATGCATTTTCTGTTAGGCTCTTTGAAATATTGAAAATAGCTCACAAACGCTCATTACTGCCTTTGAAGACCCATAGGGTTCTGGGAACCCCAGGCAGGGAACACTGATCTTGTCCAATTCCTCCTCTCCACCCTAACCACCATTCTCTCCTCTATAGTTCTCTATAGGAACGAACGGAGAGAAAAACACAAAAGGAGTCAAATGGAGAGATCAGAATGTCAGCTTTATTCCTGATAAAGCTGATTGGAGAATGTGATTTTGGATATGAGGCCAAATTGGCTGGCTAATATATCCCTCTTGAATTAGAAAAATTTACCCTCCCATTCACTTGCACAGAGGGACATGCTCAGGCCTCCATCACATGGACGAACCCTGCTGGGTAAGTTTAGGGAGGACAGAGGCAGCCTGGGACTGAGCTGAGTTTGCTGTTATTTCCCCTGAACTCACTATTTGGACAAGTCCTTCCTCCTCCCCCAGTATTGGGAGAGAGTGAGGTGGCAGAGAAAGACTGGACAAATAGATGTGCCATTGGTGCTGTGCCCTCTGGGGCATAAACTGGGGATTCCCTCCCCTCTATGGAAACATCAGGTCCCTGGGTGGCACAAACAGTTTCACTCTGCTGCTAATCTAAAAGGTTGGTGGTTTGAACCTACCAGTGGTACCTTGGAAGAAAGGCCTGGTGATCTGCTTCCATAAGATTACAGCCATTGAAAACTCTATGGAGCATAGTTCTACTCTGACACACGTGGAGCTATCATGAGTTAGAATTGACTCAACCGCAACTGGTTTTTATGGAAATCATTGAGCACAGCATTTGGCACATAGTAGGTGCTCAGTAGGTCCCTGGGTGGCAGAAATGGTTTGTGCTTGACTACTAATCTAAAGGTTGGCAGTTTGAACTCCACCCAGCGGCACTGTGGAAGAAAAGTCTGGCCATCTGCTTCTGTAAAGATTATAGCTAAGAAAGCCCTATGGAGCAGTTCTACTCTGTAACACACATGGTTGCTGTGAGTCAGAATGGAGTCGACCGCAATGGGTTTGGTTTTTGGGTTTTATGGAAACACGAGGAGTAGGGTAAGAGTGTTCTCTCCTAACATGGCTGTGGTGGATCTGGACTGAGAAGTCAGCGTCGCTGCAGGCTCAGGTGGCGTGGGCAGGCAGGGCCTGTTCCACAGTAGCTTCCCACCCACCTTGGGCTCAGCTGTAGATACCAGAAGACTTGGAGGTTTCTCAAAGCCCTTATCCAGGCTGAGAGGAGATGCTGACTAAGACGTTGATCCTCTGCCCCGCTTATCTCTGTGACATATTTAAATAAGAAAATAAATTGTCCGTTTTTTTCCCCTTCATTGTTCCCTGGAAGAGTAAATGGAGAATGTGCTTCATCCAGGTGAATGGTTAGGAAATGGGACCGCTGTTTAAAATGCACCAGCTCTGAAGTCAGACCTGATTCTCCTTGGTTGACTCCGTGATAGGAACTGATGTCAGGTTAGGCCTGGGCCCCATACATTTTCTTTGCAGTTGAAGAGCCAAAACTGAATGGAATAATAGGTCCAAGGCAAGA
This sequence comes from Dugong dugon, assembly GCA_030035585.1. Taxonomy (NCBI): domain Eukaryota; kingdom Metazoa; phylum Chordata; class Mammalia; order Sirenia; family Dugongidae; genus Dugong; species Dugong dugon. Next base: position 58,570,758 of record CM057462.1, on the reverse strand, counting down.
GGAGCAGGCTGGGAATGACAGAGCAAGTTACTAGCATAAGGCAGTAGCAATGCCAGGACTTTCCTCCCTTCCTCTCTCCCTCCTTCCCTCCCTCCCTCACTCCCTTCCTTTCTTCCTCCCTCCCTTCGTCCTTTGTCCTGTGCATCCAGCCAGCCATGCATCCATTCAACAAAGTTGTGTCAAGCTCTCACTTTGTGCCAGGCACTGTGCTGGGTTCTGGGATGTAGAGTTGATGACAGACATGATATTTGTCCCTCCCCCTAAGCCTTCATTCTTTGTAACATGTCACCCCTGGGGAGGTCAGATAATTAAACAGATAATTTAAATGCAATGTGATTCGTATCATGGAGCCCTGGTGGCACTGTGGTTAAGCCTTGGCTGCAAACCAAATGGTCGGTGGTTCAAACTCACCAGCTGCTCTATAGGGCAGTTCAGTCTGTCCTATAGGGTCACTATGAGTCAGAATCAACTTGGCAGCAATGGGTTTGGTTTGGGTTTTGGTAATTAGTATCATCACAGAGTTTGGCATGGGGCTGGGATAGGCGTTATGAGACACTGAAGAAGGATAGGAATCCAGGGAAATGGTGTAGAGGTGGGGGATAGGGAGCAAAGGGATAATATCAAGGATGAGTTCTTGAAGGCAGTAGTGTTTAAACTGAGACATAGAGGTCTAGCAGGGGTTAGTCTGGGGAGGATAGAGAAGAGTAAACAGTGGCTTCTTAACCTGGTAAGGAGGCCTGGTGGCACAGTGATTAAGTGATTTACCTGGTAGTTATTGGTAAGGAGTCCCTGGTTGGTATAAGCAGTTAAGTGCTTGGCTGCTAACTGAAAGGCTGGAGGTTTGAGTTCACCCAGAGGTGCCTTGGAAGAAAGGCCTGGAGATCTACTTCTGAAAAATCAGCCATTGAAAACCCTATGGAGCATAGTTCTACTCTGACATACATGGGTCGCCATGATTCAGAATTGACTCAGTGACAACTGGATTGGGTTTTATTGTGGGTAATGACCTGGAAGGCTGCTCCTGTGGGGTGAACGTGTGCTGGAACCTGCGAGATGCCTGTTCTGTTCTGATTCTGCTTACCTTGAGCCCCTCTCTGTACTGTGCAGGGTGCCTAATATGCGTTATCATATTCGGCTGTCACAAGATCCTGCTGAGGTAGGTACTATCATTATTCCTGTTTCATAGACAAACCGAGGTTTGGGGGACTGAAATAACTTACCTAAAGATCACACAGGCAGGAGGGGATGGAGCTGGGACTGTTTCTGCCCTGTATCACTACCTAAGCTACAGTCTCTAGGTAGTGTTTCTATTTCTGTACCACCATAGCACACAGCACCAGATCCCGAGACAGAATCCAGCACTGGCGCTAATCACAACATCGTTTCTATAATAATAGCAGCAATAATATTATCTTCACGTATGGAGTTCCTACTATGATCCAACGTGCCAAGCTGTTTATTTATATATCATCTACTATAAGTCTTAACAACTGCTCTGTAAGATAGATGGCATTATAATCGCCCTTTTGCAGATGGAGAAACTGACGCTCAGTGACATTAAGTAACGACTCAAGGTCATGCATAGCTGGTAGAATCTAGAACCCAGGGCTGCATGACTCCAAAGCCTATGCCACTAAGGAGAACATCGTGGTTTGAACCCACTCAGAGGCGCCTTGGAAGAAAGGCTTGACGATCTGCTTTCAAAAGGTCACAGCCATTGAAAACCCTATGGGGCAGTTCTGCTATGCACACATGGGGTTGCCTTGAGTCAGAATTGATGGCAACTGGTATTTTTTTTTTTTTTTTTGGATATGATTTTATACAAGACAGTGGAGAGGGATCATTCTCATCCCCCATCATGCCCTGCAGATGTTCCTTCCACTTGCAGGCCCCAAGTTCCTCATTTGTATAAAGGGGCAGTCATTCCTCCCTGCATGGAACAGACATGTTGGCAAGCTCACCTGGGCCTTGCAAAGACTGGATTCCATAGGGGTTGTGTGGTGCTTGCAGCTGAACTCAGCCTCTCATCTCCTGAGGGGCCAGGTGTCTGCCCAAGAGGAGACTGAGGGGATAGAGAGCAGCCATTTCTGGGCCCTGGCTCCAGGGACTAGTTGTCTCATCTGATCATTCAGTACCATTTCCACGTTGATGTGGAAGGATAATAACCTGTTTGGAGACTGAGGAAGGAGTGGGGACAGGATGCTCCCATCTCTTTCCTGAAGGTCTTGGCAGCAAAAGAAAGGTGCAGAGAAGCTGCTTGGGACGCTGCATGACTCACATGCTGGACGAACATTTACGGGCCTGGCCCTGTGCAGTGTTACACAGGTGGACAGGCAAGCATTGTCCCTTCTCTAACTAGCTTTCACCCTAATGGGGCAGGTACGCATGGAAGCAGTCACACTACAGTGTGGTGCCCAGAAACCCGCTGACATCCTCAATGCCACGTTTTCTCTCTTTTTCCCTCCCCACACATCAGTTCATCAGCAAATCCTGTCATCTCTACTACAAAATTATCCAGAAGCCAGCCTCCTTGCACAACCCTCACCATACCCTTTGAGCCCAAGCCACCATCTTGTTTTGCTTGGACTGGTGTAGTAGCCCCCTCACTGGTTTCCCTGCTTCCATTCTTTCCTCTTGCCTTTATTTGCCAACCCAGCAGCTGGAGATCTTTCAAAAATGTTAGTCAGAGCATTCATTCCTCTACTCAAAATCCTCCAATGGCTCCCATCTATTCAGAAATAATTCAAGGTCATTTCCATGTTCTTCTTGCTCCTGGTTTCCTCTCTGACTTCATCTCCCTTGAGTCTCCCCTGGCTCAATCTGCTCTAGCTGCTGGCCTTCCTACTGTTCTCAGACATACCAAGCGTCTCTCACAGGCAGACCTTGGGCTCTCTTGAATCCCAGAGGGCCACATGCCTCACTTGACTGCTCCCATCAACTCTTGCTCAGATGTGCCGTCCTCAGAAAAGCCTTCCAGAATCCCTTATCCACAGTAATGTCCACCTTTGTGTGAGGTTTCTTCATAGCCTAGTTTAACTGCCCAAAACATTGTTTATGCATTTTTCCCCCTCCCCTGTCTTGTCACCTGAAGTAAGCTCATGGGATCAAGGAGCTTGTCTGTTTTTTTCTCTGCTGTATGCCCAACTCCCAGAATAGTGCCTCATATAGTAAGGCTCGATGGATATGTGTTAGATATTGAATGAAGACAGAACCACGGCTTACTGAAGACCAGAAATGGCACAATACATCCATTGTGGGTGGTAGAGTCACTGTTGGATGAGGTGACATTTGAGGTGGAACTTACAGGAGCAGCAGTCAGTTTTCTGGGGAAGAAAAGAGGTATTCCAGGAAGAGGCCCCAACACTTCAGAAGGCCTGATATTTTCAGGAACAGATGAGAAATTCAGTGTGGTTGGAGTATACTTTGTGTTTATTATGACTGAGGCTACAAGAAATGAGCTTGGAGACGGAGTCAGGCTTTGGAGGAGGGGAAAAATGTGGTCATTCCTTGTGAAGGGTGTAAGAGCATAGACTCTGGAGCCTGACCAGCTGGGTTCAAATCCCACCCCTGCAGGAAAAACATGTAAGTCACCATTTGAGGCGACTGTTAAATCAACACTTCTTGTTGTTAGTCGCCATTGCTTCGGCCCCAACTTATGGTGACCTTATGTATGACAGAACGAAACGTTGCCTGTTCCTGCACCATCTACATGATTGTTGGTATGTTTTCATCCATTGTTGCAGCCACTGTGTCTTTCGAGGGCCTTCCAACCTAGGGAGCTCATCTTCTAATACTATAACAGACAATATTCTGTTGTTATCCATGGGGTTTTCATTGGCTAATTTTTGGAAGTAGATCATCAGGACTTCTGGAAGCTCCACTGATACCTGTTCACCATGGGTGACTTTGCTGGTATATGAAATACCACTGGCATAGCTTCCAACATCATAGCAACATGCAAGCCATCACAGTAGGCAAACTGACAGACAAATGGTAGAATCAACACAGGATCTTGGAAAATGGTGCCTGCGGTGTTATCAAAAGCACAGGTTGAAGAGTCAGAGAGACCTATGCTTAAATCCTAATCCTGCTAGATACTAGCCTGGGCAAGAAACTTAATCTCTTTCAGCCCCAGTTTTCCCATCTCTAAAATGAGAGCAATAATCCCTAACTCACAGAGTGTTTGTAGCGATGCAGGGAGATGGTGTACATGAAGCACTTACCTAAGCCTGGCCTCGTAAGTGGTCATGGTTGCCAAGGTGATGGGGCTTGCTGAATCCTGGGGATCAGAGGTATTGGGAGAAAACTTGCTCTTTATGTTCCTGGTAGGGCTTCAGTTGTTCTCTAGACATTTACCGGGCCCTTGCCTGGCTGCTAACCAAAAGGTTGGCAGTTCAAATCCACCAGCTGCTCTTTGGAAACCCTATGGGGCCATTCTACTCTGTCCTATAGGGTCCCTATGAGTCAGGTGGATTCGAGTAGATGGCAATGGGGTTTTTTTGTTTGTTTGTTTTGCCTCCAAGGGGGTTCTGCCCTGCCATGCCATTACCCAGAGACACTGCACTCCAACTTTAGGTCCACAGAAGGCTATGCTCCTTCCTGCCTCTGGGCCTTTGCACATGCTGATCTCTTGGTCTGAAGTGTTCTCGACCCTTCAACTCATTAACCACAGTTCATCTGCCACATCTTGGCTCAAGGTTCTTTTCCTCAGAGAAACCGTTTTGGACCAATCATTCTCTTAGAATTGTGAACTTTGCCCTCCATAGCTTATCTCAGTAGATAATTATACATTGATCAGTATCATTAATTGATTACTATCCATCTCTCCCAGCAGACTGTAGGCTTCAGGAGGGCAGAGACTGTGTCCGGATTTGCTGATCATTATATCTCCAGACCAAGGGCCAGTTGCCATCAGGTCGAGTCAACGCCAACTCATGGTGACGGTGCCATGGGTGTCAGAGTAGAACTGTGCTCCATAGGGTTTTCAGTGGCTGACTTTTCAGAAGGAGATTGCTAGGCCTTTCTTCTAAGGTGCTTCTTATAGACTTGAACCTTCAACTTTTCAGTTTGCAGGCTAGTGCTTAACCATTTGCACCACTCAGGACTCCATACAGAGCTCCCAAATGAAGGACCATCCCGTTGCCATCGAGTTCATTCCGACTCACAGCAACCCTACAGGACAGAGTAGAACTGCCCCATAGAGTTTCCAAGGAGCGGCTGGTGGATTTGAACTGTCTACTTTTTGGTTAGCAGTTGTAGCTCTTAACCACTATACCACCAGGGCTCCGAACCAAGGACTATCCCCAGCAAATAGTAGGTCCTCAGTTAATGTGAAGAATGGCTCAGGGAAGGTGGAAGTGACATACACCACTGTGATGACCTTGCTTTATCCTATTTCCTCCCAAACAAGTTGGGAGGGTTGAGGGAGGCACCTTACCTGTGAAACCTCACAGCTCTAGGAGGGATGCCAGTTCTCTTTTTAATTTATAACAACAACAACAACAATAATAAATAACACATACTCAGCCCTCCAGTCGCTGTGCTTAGTACTTTGTAGACATTACTTCATTTAATTGAAACGTCATTATTACTGAGTGAGAAAAGCAAGATGCTGAGAAGTGTGTATAATATGATCCAATTTAAAACAGATAAACAATGTCAAACCCCTACTATATATGTAAATGTGAATATGGGAGTATGTAAGTTTATGTTTGTATAAGGTTTTATCAGCACGAATAAAAATACACAAAGATGCAAACTAGATTGTTAATATGGGTTACCAGGAGTTTGTGTTGGCTGGTGGGTAGTGTGGATACATGGGGGGTGGGGAGTGAGGGAGAGGAAGCCAAGTGAAAAAAAGGAAAAGTAAAAACTAAAATTGCATAAAAACCCAATATGCATAATAAGATCGTACTTATGCATTCTTGTAAAAATTTATATATGAAAGTGTATGTAAAAAGAAACATAAAAATTGTTCCAGAAAGACATACTCTGTGCTGGCAAGAATACAGTGTAATGGGTACTTTCATAAACTGCCTGTAGGTGTATAAATTGTTACAAACTTTCTGGAAAGCAACTTGGCACAAGACATTATCAACAGCCTTAAAAATATTCATTTATTTGGACTCAGTATTCCACTTCAAAGAATTTACCCTAAAGAGATAACCAGAAGTGTAGTCAATCATTTACGTCTAAGATTTATAACAGAGGAAAAAAACAGAAATAAGCCTAAAGAGCCAACAGGAAATGTTGAACAAACTATTTAAGATACATTAATTAAAAATAAAGTCTCATGCCAGTCCTGTAGACATGGGTACTATTATGATCTCTGTGTTACAGATAGAAGAAACTGAGGCTCGGAGGGGTAAAGGAAGCTAGTCACAGTCACACAGCAAGTAAGAGGTGCATCCAAGATTCGAACCCCTACATGTTTGCAAGGACATGAGATGACCTGTCTTACTGATAGGCTTATGAACAGAGTGAACAGCAGTTGTTCAAGCCCCTCTCCTGGAGGAAATTGTGCAGTTTATGCATCAACCCCCTGGAACCCTGATTGTGACCTGGTGAATCACAGTGTGTGGAGGGACCTGTAGAATGATCATCAAAGTGACTTTGCTTTCTTCTTAATGAAATAACACATAGAAAGCCTTTATCCAGGACCTGACACAGAGTTAGCACTCAGTCAATATTATAACTTGTAATTCACATGATCATTTTTTCTTGGTTAGAGAAGCCGTTGGGGAAATTTTTTCAAATCATTCTGAATTCTCCTTCCTGAGTTAACTTGGAAATTGTCCTCTTAAGGGCAGCTTGTTGGAGTGGAAGGAGCCAAAGCTTTGGAGTCAGATCTGGGTTTGAATTCTGGTACTGTTTATCAGCAGCTGTGTGATTTTAGGCAAATTACTTAACCTCTCTGAGCCTCAGTTTCTCCTCTGAGCCTCTTTGCCTAACTCAGAGAATTGCAGTGAAGATTAAATTAGATGTCAAATGACAAACACCTAACATAGTCTCTGCCTTGTAGTAGGCGTTTACTAAATGGTAGGTTGCTTGCCTTCCCAACTGGTAGGCACAGTCTTCAGTTGAAGCCTTACTGGGTGGCACTGGATTGTGACTGGCTTTAGGTGGGATTGGACCAGGCCTAGCCAGGATGTAAACTGGGCTAGGGGCACAAGCATCATCGCTGGGACTTCACCCGAGGCTAGAGTTCAAAGTTGGTGGTGGAGGGAAAGGAGCATGTGGTTACCCAAGCCCAGGATGACTCCTGGAGGTTGCAGGCATGTTTTGAGCCAGTGATTTTGCTCTTGTTGGTACCTAGAAGTCACAGCTGATCATAGACAAGTGGAGGAGTCTGGGCATGAACAAAGAGGAGAGATGTGAAGTTTGGATGATGACTTGCTGTTGAGTGTGCTCTGATACTCCCTGGGTAAAGAAGAGCTTAGCAGACCCTGGGGAAAGTAGCAGGGTTTTCACTCACTCCCTTTTTTTTGTAAAGTTCTTAGACCTTGGTTACCTCAGTCTCCTCACCTCCAGAGACATAAACAGGTCCACACTACAGGATCGGATGAAGAGAAGCAACTGATGAATGGATGTGTGAGTGGATGGATGGATGGATGGATGGATGGATGGATGGATGGATGGATGGGTGGATGGATGGATGGATAGTAGGCAATGGAAGGGTGGATGAGTGAATGGAATGGATAGCTAGATGGGATTGAAAGGTTTTTGGGATGGATGGATGGATAGGTTGGTATATAGGGGATGGATGAATGCATGGGTGGCTAGGATAGAAGGATGGGGTGGCTTGATGGGCTGGGAAAGTGGAAGGATGGATAGGCTAGATAGGCTGGATGGATGGGGTGCATGAATAAATGGAAAGATGAGTGGATAGATGGAAAGTTTGGCTTGATAGAGTATACAGATGAAACAGGATGGATGAGTGGTTAGGAAGGATCAGTGAGTGGATTCAGTGGGTGGATAGATGTGATAGTTTTGTGTCAACTTGGCTAAATTATAGTACCCAGTTATTTAATCAAACACTAATCTAGGTGTTGCTGTTGAGGGTATTTTGTAGATGTGGTTAACATCTACTATCAGTTTCCTTTAAATAAAGGAGATTATTCTTCCCAATATGGGTTGGCCTCATCCAAACTATTGAAGGCTTTAAAAGAAAAAACTGAGGTTTCTTGGAGAGGAAGAAATTCTTTCTCAAGACTGCAGCATTAACTCGTACCTGAGTTTCCAGCCTGCTGGACTCCCTGACAGCTTTTGGACTTGCCCAAACCACCAAAAACCCATTGCCATTAAGTTAATTCTGACTCATCACAACCCTATAGGACAGAGTATAACTGCCTCATAGGATTTCCAAGGAGCACCTAGTGGATTTGAACTGCTGACCTTTTGGTTAGCAGCCAAACTCTTAACTCCCCACAATTGCATGAACCAATTCCTTACACAAAACATACAAAAAGCAAAAACAAAAATAAAAACCTTTATCTCCATCTCTGTATCTCTCCTATTGGTCCTGTTTCTCTGCAGAACCCTGACTGATACAGTAGACTTACGGGTGTTTTGAACAGCTGAATGGATAAAAGAAAGGAGCCATGGATGAGTGGTGGAAGGATGATTGGATAATGGATGGATCAGTGTTTTCATAATGTATTGCTCAAGCAAACCCATTTGGGAGCTGGCTGGCCAAAAGTGGTGATAAAGGCTGAAATGGGGAATAAAATATGTCATCTTTTTAGAGGAGCTGCCTGGGGCTAGGAGCCTGGACTCCTGTGCATCATTTTCAATTCCTTTGGTGTCCTTCATGAAAACCCTTGGTATATCAGGCCTGAAACACCAACACAGACCATGTTCACATGGCTCTGTGAAAACAGGCTGTGTCTATTCTAATGTACTAACACAGTCTTTATTGATCCTGACATGCGAATATGGGATGTGTCTACACTGGCACTCACACTCACATGTAATTTGCAGTGGACACCGCCTGCTTGTCCTCTGCTGGAAACTAAATGAGGCTCAGTGGCTAACAGTCCAGGGCACGCTCAATGGGTGTGATGGGCCAACAGGAAGGGAGGTCAAGCGGCTCAGGGGGCCTTCCCTTGGATGAGGAAGCTTTTCCCTGGTTAAACGAGTAATTTGTTCTGCAGGCTACCAGTTCAGTGACACAGAGTTTTTGTTTCGCTTTCCCGAAGCAACATGTGTGTTTGTAGATAAAGCACAGAAGAGGTCTCTGAGGTTCTCAGCCGGGGCCTGGATAGTCTCTGGGTTGCAGTTACACAAATGACCTAGTTTCCCTCCCGTCCCAGCTTGGTTCTCTCTCTTGCTTGCTCTTTCTCTTTCCTTTAAGTTAATTAGGTATAGCTACTTTTTAATTACTGTAGAAGTAATACACGCTCAGGGCACAAATTCAAACAGCGTAGAAAGGGACATGGTGAACAAAGACCTTCTCCCCAGTCCCACTTGTTAAATGTGATCTGTGTTAATGGTTTCTTTTGAATCGCTCCAGATACTTTTAAAGCATATACAAAAGTAGAAATAGATATATTTAAGAAAATCTTCATATCTCACACAAATGAGATCATTCTATTTTTCCAGTTGCCGTCGAGTTGACTCTGACTCATGGCAACCCCACGTGTGTTGGAGTAGAATTGTGCTCCATAGGGTTTTCAGTGGTTGATTTTTTCAGAAGATTGCCAAGCATGTCTTCCAGTGTGCTTCTGGACTTGAACTTCCTCTGTACACATCATATATACTATTCATCCTTTTTTCACTTAGCTGTATCTCTTATACATCTTTCTACAGAGGCCTGTGTACATTGATCACATTCTTCTGAATGACCACATAAAAACCAAAAAAACCTGTTGCTGTTGAGTGGATTCTGACTCCAAGCAATCCTATAGGATAGAACAGAACTGCCCTGTAGGATTTCCAGAGTGACTGGTGGATTTAAACTGCTGATCTTTTTGCTCAGCAGCCATAGCTCCTACCAAGGGCTCCTACCTTGTGACTTAGTGGTCAAGAACTTGTCTGCTAACCAAAAGGTCGGCAGTTTGAATCCACCAGCCACTCTTTGGAAACCCTAGGGTGCAGTGCTACTCCATCCTATAGGGTTACTATGAGTCAGAATTGACTCTTGGCAATGGGTTTTGGTTTGGGGGTAGGGTGGAGTAGATCTAGGATGGAGTAGGTCTGAGAATTTGCGTTTCTGTTAACTTCCCAGCTGATGTTCATGCTGCTGGTCCAAGAATCCTCTTTCCAAGAAAAGTCTTTCCAAAACTTGCCAATCTGATATATATCAGAAAGCCCGTAACCCTTTGCCTTGGAGTTGATTCCAACTCAAAGCGACCCTATAGGACAGAGTAGAGCTGCCTCATAGGGTGTCCAAGGAGCAACTCGTAAATTCAAACTGCTGACCTTTTGGTTAGCAGCCAAGCTCTTAAACACGGCGCCACCAGGGCTCTGTATCAGAAAGGTATGTCATTATTGCATTTGTTTAACTATAAGTGAAACTGGGCATCTATTTATGCTTCTTAGTCATCTGTATCTTTTTCTACAAACCTGTCTGTTCATATGCTTTGCTCATTTTCTATTGCATTGTTCATATTTTTCTTATTGATATGTAAGAACTCTTTGCATATAAGTGGCATCAGCTCAATGGCATTAGCTCTTTATCATTTGTATTATGGTAGATCTTTTCCCATTTGAAGCTTGTCTTTAGACTCTGTGATATCTGTTTTTTTCAGCCTACAAAAGTTCTTTTTTTATGCGATCAGATTTTCAACATTTTGACTTTGCCATTTTGTGTCATACTTAGAGAAAGGTCCGTCTCGTTTTCAGATTACATAAAAGTTAACAATGAATGTGTTTTAATGCATTTTTTTCCCCTAATCTAAAACAGGGCATCAACTGTTACTATGGCAGTGTAGTAATTACTCAGTTGAAAATGAAAATGTGAAGTCTGCCGTTTCTGAATTAACCTGAAGGGATTTTGCAACCTCTTCATCCCTTGGGCCTAGAAGATAGAAAAGAAACTGCCATTTTGATGGTTTTCCCCTCTCCAGGCTATTGCTGTGATGAGTTGAGATAAAAAAAAGAGTTTGAAGTTTGGGAGCAAAGTGTGTAGGCTGTTTTCAGGCACACAGGTGTTTATAAAGCGATGGGGGCACAAGAAGCATGATGGAGGCCACAAGCATGAGGCAGCGTCGCAAACAAAAGTGCCCTCCCCCTTCTGCCAGTCTGGCTGCCAGAGATGCCAGGCTTTGATGCTCACACTCCCGTCCCCAAGGCTTACTCTCTTTGACTGATCTGCGGGACTTAACATTGGAAAAGACGACCAAAGATGGGGATTGTGAAATGCAGCCTTTTGCACAGCCTGTGACACTGTACGTATCAATAAATTTGGGCCGGCTGAATTAGTGGAACCATCATGATTTTGAAAGTCTTGCTTTTTCCATTATTCAGACAACTCCATGTCCAGGGTCCTGTGCTAGATGCTAGTACGACACCATGAACAAGCCACCATACCAGCCTTGGAGGAACTGGCAGTCTAATGGACAGCTAGATATGGACACAAGTGAAATTGTAAAAAGGGAGAGAGGTGCTAATATAAGATGCTAGATGGCCCAGGATAGGAACCATATCTTGTCCATCATTCTATCTTAGGACCTAGCATAGGGCCTGACCTTTTGTAGGTGCTCAGCCAATGCTTGGTGATTGAATGAATGAATGAGCAGAGAGGAGGGAGCAAGTAACTGTGTGGGGAGGTAACAGAGGAGAGGATATTTGAGTTTATGGGAAGAAGAAGGTAACAGAGCAAAGTGGGTGATAAGCAAGGTGGGTCTCTTTGTGGGTGCTCCCTGTTGTACACAGGGCTTGGGACGAATTCTACAATGTCATGTGGTAAGGGTGAAAGTATTGGCTTTATTAGGAGAAGGGAAAGTTGGCAAACCCAGGTCAGCAAGAAAGGACAGCACAGGTCCCCCATTGTCTCCTGTCTCCATGGCTGGGCATGCTGGGGTCGGGGCACTCTGCTGGGTATTCTATGTGGATCTGTACTCCAGAGGAGGGTCCAGCCCCTCTGTTGCTCTTTCTTCCTACAGGTCAAGCGTGCAAGCCACCTTATCAGTGAAGGGACACCCAGGATGCTTGGCGCAGGCTGTATTGAGAGTTGTCTAGGAAGGTCAGCTGTCCTGTACCTGGGGAATTTGTGGCCTGTGGGAAATTGGTGTCCCCATTGCCAAGATCAGTGAGAGATGGTGGTTTCAACCTGCCCTTTGCTTTCTGGGACCCCTAGTAGTAGGCAAGCCCCCAAAGCTGGCTGCCTGGGTTAGAATTGAGGGAGAAGGTTCAGGATGCAGAAACTGATACCATGGTGGGAAGTCAGCAGCCAGGGTCTATTCTACATATACTCCTAGAGGGTGCAGGATGGAGAAATCCCCAGGTCAGGCCAGCCTGTGTAAATACCTTGCAGGATACAGTCACCCATTTTCTTATTTTTAAAAAAAAAAAAAAAGACCTCCCTACCCCCAAAAGGAACAAGCAGAACTTAGGCTCTGGGTCAAATATACTTGGTTCTCATGTGGTTCTGTCACTACTAAGCTGGCTGTGTTACCTGGGGCAAGTTAATTAATGTCTCTGAACCTTAGTTTCCTCGTCTGTAAAGTGGGGTCATTACATCCCCTGCCTCACTCATAGAATTGCTGGGAAGGTAAAATGAGGACATGCATTTGCAAAGACCTGGCACACCACACATACTTAATAATGTTTGTTAGCAAAAAGGAAGCATCAGTTGGCGAGGTAGGAGGCGGAGAGAGATTTGGAGGGTACAAACCCTAGGCAGAAAAGGACAGGTGTCAGTTTGGAAGTCAATATTTATTGAACATCTTCTTGTTGTGATGACGTGCCATCGAGTCAGCTCTGACTCATGGTGACCACGTGTACAACAGAAGGAACGTTGCTGGATCCTGTGCCATCCTCACGATCTTGGTTTGCTCACGTCCGTTATTGCAGCCACTACGTATTTTGAGTGTGCCTTCCAACCTACGGGGCTTATCTTCCAGCACTGTATTGGACAATATTCTGTCATGATCCATAGAATTTTCATTGGCTAATTTTTGGAAGCAGATTGCCAGATCTTTCTACATAGTCTGTCTTAGTCCGGAAACTTTGCTAAAACCTGTCCACCATGGGTGACCCTGCTAGTATTTGAAATACTGGTGGCATAGCTTCAAGCATATAGCAACACGTAAGCCACCACAGTATGACAGACTAACAGACATGTGGTTGATTGAACATCTACTTTGTGCTATATCTGGCAAGTAGGTACACAGGAGAATCAGATGCTTTATCTGTTCTGGAGTCTTAGGTAGGACGCTGTTGTTTTTCCTTCAAACTGGGAACGAAATGCTATAGACATGCTGAGGTGAGGGCCAGGGAGGGCCTCACAAGGAGTGGTCATCAGAGAAGGCATCCTGAGAGAGGAGCCCAAGGATGGGTAGGGGATGGGGGTGAGGCTGGGAGGGTGCTGGGGATAGGGGTGGGGCAGGGGCAGGTGAGTCCTGAGAGCCCTCTTCACCTTCCCCCACCCCCTCCCGCCCCACCCTGGAGAATAGCTCCCTGGCTAGTCTGCCTGCTTTCCCTCATTTCCCCCTGAGATCCTTTCTTCCTTCAGCAGCCAGAGAGAGATCCTAAAACTGCAGATCTGACTAGATCACCCCTCCTCCCACATGCATATAGTTAACAATGGCTTCCCCCAAACTAAAACCCAGGTTTGATCGGGACCTGACTCCCTCTCCTCTCCCACCACTCTCACCCCATTCTCTACCCACCAGGCTTGCTGACCTTCTTGTTGTTAACTTGAAAACAAGCTTGCCCCGGTCTCCCGGCATTTATGCCTGCTGTTTTCCCTGCCTGGAATGCTCTCCCCCAGATTGTCACATGGCTCCCTCTTACTCAACCTTCAAGTCTCTGCTCCAGTGTAACCTCCTCAGCGTCAGACCACTGTCATTGAAGCAGCCACCTAGGCCACAAATCTTATCACACTCATTATAGTATTTGCCTATTTACTTATTTATCGTCTGTCTCTCCCACTGGAGAATAAACTTTGTGAGGAGGAAAACAGAGACTTCCCATCCCCAGGGCCTAGAGCAGGCTTGACACACAGCATTCAATAAATATTTATCAGTGGTGTGAATGAAAGATACAGGGGTGGGTGGAAGGGAGAGAATGAGTGGTAATTAATGTTTATTGAGCTCCCTGTGCCTGGTGTTTCACATCCATAATTTCACTTAATCTTCTCAGCATGCCTGCGAGGGAGGTATTATTATCTGCCCCCTTACAGATTAAGGGTACAACTGAGGCTCAGAGAGGATAAACAGGGTGCCTGAGGTCACACAGCCAGCAGAGGTAGGACTGGGCTGCGAATTCATAGGCCATGCTCGCTCCTCACTGCCATGCTGCCGGGTGCAGCAAGCAGGCCAGAGTGGCGGATGCCCTGGCATATGTGTGACTGTGGTACTGGAGGGGCAGTGCTTTTAAATTCCAGCCATCATAGGTTCTTTTTTAATTCCCTCATACTCACAAGTATCCTTGCATGTATCCTATATGTGTAAGCCCATGTGCACACACACACTTCTGCACACGCATGTTTGCCAACACACACTTTCACCAGACACACACACAGCTCTACACCTGGAGCTTCTGCGTAAATTCTTCCAGAAGCCAGGGTCCTGGTGGAGGGAGGGGAGCAGCAGGAGGGCCCACTGAACTCTCCCTCCTGGATGGTGGAGCCGCAGGTGGGAGCATGGGCTCTGTGTGTGTGTGTGTGTGTGTGTGTGTGTGTAAAGCTGTGTACAAGTGGTAGAACTGTGTGTGCAAGGTGTGTATGTGTGTGCAAGTGAGGTGTGTGCATGCCTGTGGTGCACGTGGATGTTTGTGGCTCTAGCTGTGGCTGTGTGTGTGCCTGTGAATTCTGTATGACACGTGGTGCTCGTGGAAGTTTGTGGCTGTAGCTGTGGGTGTGTGTGTGCCTGCGAATTCTGTATGCCATATGTGGTGCACGTGGATGTTTGTGGCTGTAGCTGTGGGTGTGTGTGCCTGTGAATTCTGTATGCCACATGTGGTGCACGTGGATGTTTGTGGCTGTCGCTGTGGGTGTGTGTACCTACAAATTCTGTGTGCTGCATGTGGTGCACGTGGATGTTTGTGGCTGTAGCTGTGGGTGTGTGTGTGCCTGTGAATTCCACATGCCAGAAGTTGGGCATCGGGAGCACCTTGCTTAGCCTGGTCCCTGCTCCCAGCCCGAGGGACAGAACTGCCCCCCTTCCTGTCACTGTCCTTCTGAGCAGGTGGAGTTTAGGTGCCAGGCCTCTCCCAGCCCACACTCCAGACTCTGTGTGGAGTCCAGGCAGGGCTTTCCTGGGAACAAATGCTGGTGCAATCGTTCACCTCGCATCCCCCACCCCAGGGCTAGCATTTCCTGTCTCCAGGCAGCTTTCTGATGACCCAGGATGTGAGTCTGCTTGGCAACCCTGCCTGGCAACAGCAGCCAGGGCCTGGTCAGGCCGGCAGCTGCCCAGAGCCTGGCAGTGGTGGAGGTCCTTCAGGGAGGCGTGGGCCTGCTTCTGTGTTTGAAAGGATGGGCCTGTGCCTCCTTTTGACCTTCAGGCCTCCTTCAACAGCCAGGACTTCTCTGTCAGAGGAGCTTCCGCTTCTTTGACAACCTCATGGCTTGGAGCCAATGCTGGGGAAGGAGGGAGGGAGGTGGCAGGCCCGCAGACCTGAGTCCGATGGCCATGTCCCTGGGGCCATGTATCTGGGCACAGTCTTTGTGGGAGATGTGGTTTCCCAAAGTTTTTGCAGAGAATTGCTACCAGAGCCAAGTCCAAGAGGTTTTCTGCCTCGTGCTATTCACACTGGCTCCTCGGAGTGCTTTGAGGGGAGGCCTCAGGAGCTCCCAGTGCTGGGGGTGTGGGGCAGGCAGGGGTCTGCACTGTGACCTAGTCTGATCTCTGCTTTTTCTGGAGAAAGTCCCTCTGAGCTGTCAGCACCGAGTGTAGAGCAGGGAAGCCCTCAGAGAGGAGCTAGGCCAAGCTTATAGTCCAGAGAGAACACGGAGAGAGGGAGCCCATGGCTCTGTCTGTGAGCAGAAGTGGAATCGGGAGCAGCAGAGGGGGTTGCTGGGAAGGTGGAGGGTGATGCCACTTCCCAAGAGGGATGAGTCAAGAACTGTAGCCCGAAGGGGCGGCTCCTGGTCATTGCTAGCTGGGGCTGGGTGAAGGGAAGCCTGGGAGCCCAAAGGCCCAAGAGGTAGAGGGGGTGAGAGTGTGGCCAGTGCCCAGCCCAAACAAACAAAAAACATTGAAACCCATTGCTGTAAAGTCCACTCCGACTCATGACAACCCCCATGTGTTACAGAGTAGAACTACTCCATAGGATTTTTCTTGGCTGTAATCTTTGTGCTGAGCAAAAGATTTCAAAGGGCGGCTGGAGAAGACAAAGGAAAGTACTATAATGAATTATGCAAAGACCTGGAGTTAGAAAACCAAAAGGGAAGAACATGCTCAGCATTTCCCAAGCTGAACAGCTGAAGAAAAAATTCAAGCCTTGAGTTGCAATATTGAAGGATTCTGTGGCAAAATACTGAATGACACAGGAAGCATCAAATAATGGAAGGAATATACAGAGTCACTGTACCGGAAAGATTTGGTTGATGTTCAGTCATTTCAGGAGGTAACATATGATCAAGAACTGATGGTATTGAAGGAAGAAGTCCAAGCTGCACTGAAGGCATTGGTGAAAAACAAGGCTGCAGGAATTGGCGGAATGCCAGTTGAGACGTTTGAATAAACAGATGCAGCACTGGAGGTGCTCACTCGTTTATGTCAAGAAATTTGGAAGACAGCTACCTGGCCAACCGACTGGAAGAGATCCATATTTGTGCCCATTCCAAAGAAAGGTGATCCAGTAGAATGTGGAAATTATTGCATGATATCATTAATATCACACGCAAGTAAAATTTTGCTCATGAGGAACCCATACATAGAACAAGAGGCAGTTGTTCAAACAGAGCACAAGGATACTGCGTGGTTTAAAATCAGGAAACATGTGCATCAGGGTTTTCTCTTTTCACCGTACTTATTCAGCCTGTATGCTGAGCAAATAACCTGAGAAGCTGGACTGCATGAAGAAGAATGGAGCACCAGGATTAGAGGAAGACTCGTTAGCAACCTGCGTTATGCGGATGACACAACCTTGCTTGCTGAAAGTGAAGAGGATTTGAAGCACTTACTGATGAAGATCAAAGACCACAGCCTTCAGTATGGATTACACCTCAACATAGAACCAAAGCCCTCACAACTGGACTAATAAGCAACATAATCCTAAATAGAGAAAATACTGAAGTTGTCAAGGATTTCATTTTACTTGGATCCACAGTCAACACCCAGTCAGGAAATGAAACGATGTATTGCATTAGGCAAATCTGCTGCAAAAGAACCTCTTTAAAGTGTTAAAAAGCAAAGATGTCACTTTGAGGACTAAGGTGCACCTGACCCAAGCCATGGTGTTTTCAATCGCCTTATATGCATGCAAAAGCTAGACAATGAATGAAGACCTAAAAAGAATTGATGCCTTTGAATTATGGTGTTGGTGAAGAATATTTGAATATACCATGGACTGCCAGAAGAACTAATAAATCTGTCTTAGAAAAAGTACAGCTAGAATGCTCCTTGGAAGCAAGGATGGCAAGACTTTGTCTCATGTACTTTGGACGTGTTATCAGGAGGGACCAGTCCTTAGAGAAGGACATCATGCTTGGTAAAATAGTGGGTCAGTGAAAAAGTGGAAGACCCTCAACAAAGGTGGACTGACATAGTGGCTGTAACAATGGGCTCAAGCAAAACAACAATCGTGAGGATGGTGCAGGACTGGGCAGTGTTTGTTCTGTTGTATGAGTCAGAACCTACGCGATGGCCCCTAACAACAACAATAACGTTTGAGGAAGCAGATTGCCTCACCTTTCTTCTGAGGTGCCCCTGGGTAGGTTTGAACCACCAACCTTTCAGTTAGTAGTTGAGCACAAACCATTTACATCACCCAAGCATCTCCAGTTATGCCCAGGCCTCTTTAAAAGCTGGACACCTTGAGACTCTAAATGACTCCACTCCCTCCAGCAGCTTCTCCCAACCCCTTTTCTTCATTACCAAGTCCAGTCTCCACTGTCCACTCTTTGTACGCCTCTTCTTCTGGGACCCTCCACCTCTAGTCCATCTGCTACCTCTGCCCTCCACACTGAGGCCCTGGGTCAGCCCACAGTTCACTTCTCTGCCTCCACCCAGGCTGTGAGTCCTGCTGCCACTGCATACTCACAACCCAGCCTGAGCCCAGTACGGCTCAGCCCTTTCTACTTCCTTCCCCAGGCAGCATCTGGCCTTAACCCTGATAGTCCTGCATCCATCCCAAGATGACTTCACCTAATGCACTCCTCCCACATCTTGATCCCTTCCTGCTGGTCACCTGCACGTGTGGCCACTCACTCCTCCTTCCCCCACTCCTGAGGAAGTGGACAGGTCCTTTCTGCACTCCCAGGTCCTAGAGCCATGGACCTCATTCTGCTCTCTCCTCTGAGATTGGGCTCTTGTCTCCCCTCCACCCCTCTCATTTTAATATTCTTCTCCACCGCCTTTTCTTCTTACATTTAAAACATATGGAAAGTGAAAAGGGGGGCTGTCTTGGGACCCGGGACTCCTCTCTAACTACTGCCCTGTCCCTCTTCTTTCCTTCAGAGCTAAGCTCTTCCAGAGAATAGTGTATACCAGGTCTCTTATTTCTTCCCAGTTAACTCACGTGGGGGCCCTGTGCGCTGTGTCACGGAGGGCAGAGGCTTCGTCATGTGGCTGTTGGTGAACTCCTGCCTTCTCTTGCTTCTCACTCTTTCTGTGTCCTTCTTCTTGTCTTTGCCTTTCTCTGCCCCTGATTTGGTGTCTCGCGAGCGTTCTCTCTCCTGTGTCTCTCTCACTCCTCTCTCTCTCAGTTTCTTTTTCTCCCACCTCCGTCTCTTGTTCTTTCTTGCAGTCTCCCTGTGTCATTATCTCTTTCTAACTGCCTCTCTCTCTTACTGTCAATTTGTTTTTTCTTTTGAGTCCTTGTTTTCTCTGCCTTTGTCTTTCTGTCTTTCTCTGCATATCCTTGTCTCTGTGTCCCCCCCCTCCACATCTGTGTCCCCCTCTCTCAACCTCTCCCTCTCTCCTTTTCTTACACCTCTGGCCACAGCTTCGTTCCTTTCTGCCTGACCATGAGAACAGCCTGCTTTGCTCAAGGTGATGTCTCTGACAACTGGAATCAGTGTTGTTCTCTGCCCTTCCCTCCCTCCCTTGTCCAGGTGTCCAGTTACTATCGCAAGGGAGTGAGGGTGCAGAACTCTCAGAAACCCCAAAGGATGCAAACTCTGAAGTAAAGCAGAAGCTCAGAGCCTGCCATGTCCCAGGGATAGTACTTGGTGAATGGGCAATAGCCTCGTGTTAGACCAGTACGGCTCAGAATGCCATGGCCATACCACCCTCAGGTAATCTTGACTACAGGACCACAGAGGCTGTGCTCACAGCCAGGGATCCCCGTGTTCCGCCTACTCCAGCTCAGGGCCCAGCCAGCAGCAGGAGGCATGTAGTGATGGACCCAGCCTGAGCAAGGGCCATGGGGAAGAGCTTGGCTTTATCCTCTAGGAAGTGAACTGGGAGTTACCGAAAGACTTTGAAATCCCTGGACAGTACAAATGGTTAACACGCTTGACTGCTAACCAAAAGGTTGGACGTTCGAGTCCGCCCAGAGGCACCTTGGAAGAAAACCCTGGCGATCTACTTCAGAAAAATCAGCCATTGAAAACCCTTTGGAGCACAAGTCTGCACTGACACACGTGAGGTTGCCATGAGTCAGAATCCACTGGACAGCAAGTTGGTGGTTGGTTGGTTGAAAGACTTTGAGCAGGGGTAGTGTCTTGGGTTGTGTGCTCCAACAGACAAACCCCGAGACAAGGATTTGAGTAGGTGATGAAGAAAACAGCATTTGATGAATGGAGAAGAAAGATAGAGGAGGGAGGGCTGTCCAAAAAAGATATGTTTCCAAGCCAGTTACTTCTTTGGGTGCCTGGACCTTAATCCCACAGGGGACTCTGGAAGCCAGTGTAGAGCACACACCTCAAGGGGCCAGAGAGCTAGGGTGTTCATACACTGACTCCCACCCGTCATTGGTTGGGGGTTGCTCCTGGGGGTGCTAACTGCCCAGCACGACTGCTCTGGAGACCAGAGAAAGCACGCAGGCACCTGCAGTTGGCATTCAGGCTGGTGTGCACTGAAGTGCTAAGGGAGAGGGGACTGGGGCCAGTCTGGCTGCCTGTGTAGGATCGAATGGAGGAAGAAGAGGCTAAGGGCAATTGTATGTTCAGAGGGTGTGACAGCTGTGCAGGGGGAACATGGCGCAGGTCTGGACAGGGGCAGGGTTGGATGGACCCTTGGCCTTCCATGTCTCTGCAGTGAGACCTACATTTATATGGAGTTGGAGAAGGGGGTTTGGCCCTTAGGCCCTCTCCCTTCTGAACTTCTTTGGGCTGTCAGCCATGGAGGGTGTGACTAAGGGGACCCCCAGTGCAGCCTGGAGGATCCGCTCTTGAGATACTCCCCTGGGGCTTAAACAAGGTCAGCATAAGTCCTGGGGCCTGGCACAGTGGCCCCACCTAAGGAGGTGCCCTCCAGGCGGCAATGGGGCCAGGAGAGAGTCTATCTCTGTGTGCTCAGTGAAGGTGTGCAAACGGCAGGGCCTGGGGCGCCTCCAGTTAGTGTAGTTACATTCTTCCTGCTGACAGTTCCCACCATGGTCACAATTGGATGTGACATTCTTATTAAATAACTTCACCAGTAACTAGTAATAATAACGGAGACCTTACTTCCTGACCTAAATTGCTCGATGCTATTTTGGTGAGCGGCAGTGGTGCTGCAGAGCTTTTGCAAATGGCTGCCAGTACACACACACACACACACACACACACACACACACACACAGCCACACACTTGCACACACGAATGCACACACATGTATGCACATGCACAGTTGGGGCTGATAGAAGTGTACACATGTCCTGTATGTGCAGCCTGCACGTGAGAGCCACACCTGCTCTCTAAACCGCGGTTCTCATGCCTGCTGGTGCCTCGAGCTTCCCCAGCAGGGATTCGTCTTCCCAGCCTGGTTGTTGCACAGAATGGAATTTGACTTCCAAAGTATCTATTGGTCCTGTGTCCCTACCTCTACCCTGCCATATCCTCTGTGTGTTTATATTTCCCTTCTCCTATGTCTATGTCCCTGGGTGACGGAAACAGTTTGCGCTCGACTACTAACCTAAAGGTTGGTGGTTCGAACCTGCTCAGTGGTACTGCAGAAGAAAGGCTGGTGATCTGCTTCCATAAAGATTACAGCAAAGAAAACTGTATGGGATAGTTCTACTCCCCACATGGGGTCGCCATAAGTCGGAAATGACTCTACTGCAATGGGTTTCTCCGGTGTGTGAAGTTTCCTTCCCTTCCTTTTCCGCCAGGTAAAATTTTATTCATTTTCCAAGGCCCAATACAAGATGCCACCTCTGGTCCTGCTGCAGTCAGATTCATCACTCCCTGAGTTGTTCTCCTGCGCTATGCGGTCTGGCCGGGTGCTACATTCTAATTTCATTTGCCTGATATAGGATTGTCTTGTGACCACTAGACCGTCATTTCTTCAAGGACAGGGACTGTGTCATAATCATTTCTGATGATGCACCACTCCCATCGTAAGACTCGGGGAGTGTTACTGAATCAAAGTGGATGTAGGCTTAGCACTGGCACAGTGGGGAGGGGAGGGGCATTGCTAGAGACCTGCGACTTTGTGGTAGTGGCTTCGTGCACAGGATGAAATGCTTGCAGTGCCCCTAGTCTGTCTTTGTTTTTATTTTCTACCCCAACCAAAAAAGAAAAAGAAGTGTGAGATGTTCACTGAGAACAAATAAAGCTGTGATTTCAGTTTCACAGTTTAGGTGGCTGATTTTGTCTGCTTTTGACAGTTCTGTCGTGTCCCTGACAATTGCAGTTTGGTTTTTCTCTGGGACCTTGGCATGATGAGTTGGGATGCCAACCTTGCATTGATCCACCGGAGGAGCATGCAGCTGGTTTCTCCTATGCTGTTGGACTTGGAGTTCTGAGCCAGCCAGGGAGAGGGCAGATGGGGAGAAAATACGACAGTGAAAGTGTGCAGGTGAGTGTGCCAGGGTTAGGGGCGGCACCTAGATCATCTGACTGTGATGAGCACCTGAGTGCATGAGCAGTGCCCACTTGGAGCTCCCCAGCTTTCTGCCCCGCAGAAGCTTAGTCTCCCAGAGGACAAGCCTAAATGGATTGCCCTGGCCTCCTGTGCCCTCCCTTCCTTCCCGGCCCACCTACAAGCCAGCAGCACGGCTCTGTAAGTTGACATGTGCTTCCGAGCAGAGGGGCCATGGCTGTTCATCTCTGTTTCCTCAACATGCAGCACAAGCCTGAACCTCAAGAAGCATCAGTACATGTGTGTGAGCATGTCATGGATGAACGAAAGGAATAATGAATAAATGATGCCATCTTCTAAAGCCTGTAGGTTCCTTCCCTGACCTGAGCATGGAATTTTGATCCTGCCTTGGATTTGAACCCCACTTTTCACTAGCTGAATGATTTAAGAAAACTATTGAGCTTTGAGAGCTGGTTTCCCATCTGTAAAATCAAGAACAGAATCCAAGCCTGCTGGATTGTTGTTGGGGTGAAATGCACAAGGGGCTATACATAGAGTTTAGTGGTTAAACCCATGGGCTCTGGACCCAAGCTGCCTGGGTTCACATCCTCACTCCACTACTTCCTAGCTGTACAACCTCGGGCAGTTTACTTAGTCTCTGTGCCTCAGCCTGCTCATCAGTCCGTGGGGATCACAGTGGTACCTACCTCCCAGGGATTCTGGGAGTATTAAATGTGGTAGGCATTGAAAACAGTGCCTGGCAAACAGCACATGTGCAGGACAGGCATGAGGGGGTGTCTTGACAGAGTCAAGCTGAGATTCAAGTATGAGGACATTTAGGAGTCAGACCACACCATTTCTAAGGGGCCTCTCTCAACATGCCCCCTGGACGGCATGGGGTCCAGGAATTTTATGAGGAAAAACTTGAATCCTGTTCACGGATAGGGTTCAGAAGTCTGGGTTGTTATTGTGTGCCGCTGAGTTGATTTCAACTCATGGTGACCCCATGTGACAGAGTAGAACTAACTGCCCCATAGGGCTTTCTAGGCTGTAATCTTTAGAGAGTAAATCGACAGGTCTTTCTCCCATGGAACTGCTGGGTGGGTTTGAACTGCTAACCTTTCTGTTAGCAGCCAGGTGCTTAACTATTGACCTGTCTAGTGGATGGGAGGAGGCTCTGGGAAAGTTCAAATGCTGGGCGGGACAAAGTGACACGTCAGAGAACGTTCACTGTGGATGAGTAAGAGGACTACAGGTGGGCCAGGCAGGACCCCACAGCTTGAGGGTCAAGAGAAGATACGGTTCTGGATGCAGCATGAAGTTGCTCTTAGACTGCACTCCAATCCATCCCTGTACCCCGTGTACATCAGTGCCTTGAGAAGGAAAGGGAAGCTTGGTAAAGATGAAAACGGTGCCCCAAACTCTGAACTGGAGGCCTCCCTCTATTACAGAATTTCTCAGCCTCAGCCATTTGGGGCCAGATACTTCTTTGTTGAGGGCACTGCCCTTTGCACTGTAGAATGTTCAGCAGCATCCCTGGCCCCTACCTCCTGCATGACAGTAGCATCTCCCCAGTAGTGACAGCCAAAAATGTCTCCAGATTGCCAGTGTCCCCTGGGGTGGGGGAATCACCCCCATTTGGGAGCAATTGTTCTACTAGACTGGAAGAGGATGACAGCTCCCTGCCAACTGGAAAGAGAAGTAAGAGGTGAAAGGAGGCAGAATGAAATAGCGAAGTTATACTTCCAGCTGCCCAAGGGTGTTAACACTCATGGATATCAGAGAGCAAAGCGGGCCTTGTCCACATAGGGCTTTCAGCAGGCCCTCTGCTGCAGTCCTGGCTTCAGTGGTCCCGAGGCTGCCGAGGAAGGGCACAGCAACTGGCAGGAAGGGACTGCAGAGTCCAAACAATGGCTCTGCCTACAGGTGAGTTAACTGCCCCCAGGGAGTGCCCTACAGCACTAGTTCTCAACCTTGGCTACACCTTCGCCAGGGTCCCACTCCCAGAGCTTCTCATTTAACTGGTCTGGGCTGGGGGGCCTGGGCATTGAGATTTTATAAATCTTCCCAGGTACCACTGAGACTGAGAACCAGTCACTGTAACCAAGGGTTTGCATCAGTACCTGAAAACTTGTTAGAAATGCAGATTCTCAGCACCACCTAGACCTACCTACTGGATGCCCAGGAAGTTCAGTGTGCATATTCAAGTTTGAGAAACCCTGGCATAGGATACAAAAGTTGGGAAGAACTGCGGGCTTTTCACTCTGACAGGTGGAGTCATTCTATTCAGTAACTTTAAGGAAAAACAGCTACCTTTACCTTAGATGGTTGTTGTTAGCTGCTGTTGAAATGGCCCCCAACTCATGGTGACCGCATGCTCAACGGTATCCCCATGATTTGTTGTGGACTGGACTGATGTGATCCATCAGATTTTCTTTGGCTGTTTTTTGGAAATAGCTCGCCAGGCCTTTCTTTCTAGTCTGTCTTAGTCTGGCAGTTCCACTGAAACCTGTTCAACATCATAGCAACAACGTGCAAGCCTCCACTAATAGGTAGGTGGTGGCTGTGCATGAAGTGCATTGTCTGGGAATTGAACCCAGATCTCCTACATGGAGAGCGAGAATTCTACCACTGAACCACCAATGCCACTTTATCTTAGGCAAGGCCCTCAAACTGGCAAGAGCTGGTGGATGTAGTGTCTATTTTTGGTTGCTCCAGAAGGGACCCTGTGGCAAAGATGTATACTGGATGAGTCTTCCCCATCCCTCACACTCCAGAACCTAGTCTGGCAGCCCCCGCAACAAGCCCGACAAAAAGATACCTGTCCATCCAAGTCTGTTACTTGTCTTCCTCCCTCTGCTTTTCTCTCTGTACCAAGAATACTGAAGAATGCAGGAGAGAAGCCCCAGGCTTCAGACTTCCCTCTCTTGGCTCTCCCCACGTCCCACCTTAGGGCAAATTCATTCATTCATTCATCAAATTGTTATTAAGCACCTACTAATAAGCCACACATTCTTCTAGACCCTGAGGATTCAGAGCAATAAACAAGAAATAAATATAACAAATTCTTGTACCCAGGGAGCTTGCATTCTGGTGGGGAAAATAGACAATAAACAGATAAACAAGTAAATACGTAAGATTATGTTGGGTAGTGATAGGTACTCTGAAGAAAGATAAAGCAGAGAAAGGGCAGTTGGAAAGACCCCTTGGAACATATAGGAGGGGGGAACAAGTTTATTTTTTCTCTCTAATTAGGAAGAAATTAAAATCACCAATTTATTATTATCCTACCACATTCCTCACTTTGCTCTCTGTATGAATTTTACCTGAACTTCCAAGACCCTTTTGAATGACACCTCCTCCAGGCACCCATCCCCACCGTCACTCAGCAGAGCCCACTGACTGTAAGGGGCGAGAGGGGCCCCAGGGCCTTACACCTGTAAAGGCCTTGCATTTGTTAGCTGCAGTTGAGTCAATGGAATGAAACACTGCCCAGTCCCTGGTGGGTTGGAGATCAGACCATTGTGATCCATAGGTTTTCACTGGCTGATTTTCAGAAGTAGATCACCAGGCCTTTCTTCCTAGTCCATCTTAGTCTGGAAGCTCTGCTGAAACCTGTTCAGCGAGATAGCAACACTCAAGCCTCCACTGACAGATGGGTAGTGGCTGCACATGAGGTGCATTGGCCGAGAATTGAACCCGAGTCTCCTGTGTGGAAGGCAGGAATTCTATCACTGAACCGCCATTGCCTTGCTAGACCATATAAACTCCCTCTTGCCTAACAGGTGACTGTGGAGCATGTGATGGCTGAACGTAAGCGTATTCCTGCTTTGTCCACTCAAGTGCAGCCTGCAAAATAGCCACACCACAGGGGAATGTGTGCTTTTAGCCCTTTCAGGGACAGGTGGGTTGTGAGAGGGTGTCACATCTGTGGGGTCTGTCAGAAGTCAGGGTCCTAGGTCCCAGCTGTGTCACCCCTATTGGTGTGACACCTCTTGCTTCTCAACTCATGCATGACCAGACTCATGCTTCCCTCTTGAGAGACACAAGGAGATGGGTACCTCTAAACCCGTAAAAACCAAACCTATTGCCGTCAAGTCAATCCCAACTCATAGTGTCTCTGTAGGACTGAGTAGACCACCCCATAGGGTTTCAAAGGCTGCAAGTCTTTATGTAAGCAAGCTGCCACATCTTTCTCCCATGGAGCAGCTGGTGGGTTTGAACTGCCAGCCTTTCAGTTAGCAGCCAAGCATTTAACCACTGCACTACCAGGGCCCCTTGGGCACCCCTAGGCCTGAGAATTCAGTTGGGAAGTGTCGCCAGGAGAGTATGAGGAATCCCAGGGTATGAAACATGAAGGTCTGAAGCCCAGCTTAGCTTCAGCCTAAGCTAAGAGGTCTAGGGTAGATGGCCCAGCTAGGAGCAGAGTGTAGCTTACAGTAGTTGAGGGTGAAGCTGAGTGTCATCTGCTCCTCCATGTCCTCTTTTTCTCCTTTCTGTAAATTCCCTGCCATTCTCCATTACGCACTCACTTGTCAGCTGCCTCTCAGTCATGAGCACTGTCAGGAAAGGGCTTTGGCTGTCTTGTAGGAGGCAAATTAGCTTCATTGTAGGATCAATTAGGTTCATTCCTTTGCCCCCAAGCTGATGTGATTACTGGTAGAGATTCCCAGCACTAGGACCAACTAGATCCCAGAGGCCCCTTCTAGAATTTCCTCTTTACAGATTCTCTCATTGGGAAGACCCGTTCATTCATTCAACACTTTTGAGCACCCATTATAGGCTAGGCATTGTTCCAATTATAAATAAAACTAAGTCTCTGTCACCCACAGCTCACCATGATGTGGCAAACTCTGGCAGGTCAATGGCATGTTCTTCTGATTACCAGGGGAGATTTTCTTGAGGACACGTAGAAGATGATCTTGGGAACTCCTGTTCCAGTCTTTGGTGTGGCGACATTGTCTTGGGGTGCCTGCAGAAGAAGGGGGCAAGCATCGACAGGATTTCTGGAGAGCCTGAAGAGTCTCCAGGACCCTCATCCATAGCACTGTGCAGAGCAGTCCACCGGGGAGGCCCTTTGAGTGACCTCAGGGCCTGAGCGGCTGTGAGTGGGGCTCTCTGGGGAGCGAGGAGGCTGTCAGGCAGCAGATGGGTGGGTATATAGGTTGGGGCTGCAGCTGGTGAGGTTGGGGGATGACGGTGGAGGAGCTCTCCTTGAACAAAGGCAACTAAAGCCAAGACTGGCATCTGGGAAAATGGCCATAAGGATGTCTTCTGGGTAGAAGGCTGGGGTAACTGGGACAGGTTCTCAAGCAGACGTCCTCACGTGCCCAGCTTAATCACGTCGTTCACTACACTTTGCACCTCTGTGGGTGAGGGGCAAGGATGGAGCTGATTGCTTTCCTTTTATAGAGATTTTAAGAGGAAGTGCATTTCTCCACTACTCCCTAGCACAATTTTTAGATTATCTGTCTACCCACTCAGATATATTTTCCCTCAGTTCATTCAAGTTTAAAGAGAGAGGAGGGTGGAGGGAGTGAGGAAGGCATGGGAGGAAGGGAGAGAGAGAGAGAGAGAACACAAATGAAATTTTATTAGAACAAGATAATTTAAAGGAATAATTAAAAAGAGTAATTCTCCTCTGGAGAAGTGGGATGGGTAGGGCTATAGTGGAATCATGGTCAGCCAAGAGGAAGAGTTTCTCAGCTCCAGTCAGCTCCATTAGACTGCCATACTTCATTTGCCAGTGCTACATCTGATGCAGGTCTTTCCCTCCCTTCTTCCCTCCTTCCCTTCCTGGCTGCCTCCCTCCCTGTCTCCCTCCCTGCCTGCTTGCCTCCTTCCCTCCCCTCCTTCCCCTCTGTCCCTCCCTTTCTCTCTTCCATCCCAGCTTAGTGGGTACGGTGGTGGAACACATAAGTTCGATCTCAGTCTCAGGAATCAGGGCAAATTGTGCTTGAATCTCAGCTTTGTCATTTATTATCATACGAGTGATCTTGGGTGAGTTACTTAGCCTAAACCCCATTTCCTAAATGGGGTCAAGAATAATACTTTTTAGGATGTTGTGAGGTTTGAGAGAGGGAATGGGAATAAGGAGCTCAGCATTGTGTGGGGCACACAGTCAGTGCTTGATAAATGATGGCTGAAATTCCTTCCACCTCATACTAACTGATGTGTGCATCTGTGACTGCCTTGTGCTGGGCACTCAAGGATAAGGTGGGGAAATAGACTGTGCTCTTTGCTCTTGAGGAGCTCCAAGTCTGGTGGGGAGATGGCCATAGAAGCAGTGGGCAAGTGGCAGCCAGGATTTGCCCACCCAGTTCTAGTTCTGCTCTGGGCTGGATCTTTGGGAAACCTCCATCTCAAATTGCTCCCAGCCAAAGCCACACCATGGCTTCCAGAGGCGTTAGGGAGTTAGGTGCACATGAGCTGTGAGTTCGTGAGTTTACTGGGTTACTTAGTTAGTTCATTCATTCAAAAAACATTTCCTGAGTGTCTACTATGTGCTAGGTGCTGTTCTAGGAATTTGGTCATATCAGTGAATAAAACAAAGACCTTGCTCTTGTAGAGCTAACCTCTTAGCAGGTGGAAATAGACAGTAAACAATAACACAGTATATAAGTAAATGATATAGGTTGCTACAGAGTGGTACACGCTATAGAAAAGAGAAAACAGAGCAGGTAAGGGATCTTGGAAGTGCTGGAGATGGAAGTGGGGGATGCTGTGATTTTATAGAGATGGTCAAGGTAGACCTCATTAAGAAGGCAATGTTGAGGAAAGAGTTAAAGGAGGAGAAACAGTTCACCTAATCTTGGGAAAAGACCTTTGCAAGAAGAGGAGAAAGCAAGTGCAAAGGCCCTGCGGTAAGAAAGAACATGGCAGGCATGCTAGAGGACCAGGAAGGAGGTGTCTCAGTTTCTCAAGGCTGCTTTAACAAAGGACCACAAACTGGGTGGCTTGAAACAATAGAAATTTATTCTCATATAGTTCTGAAGGCCAGAAGTCTGAAATCAAGGTGTTGGCAGGTCCATGCTCTCTCTGAAGGCTCTAGGGAAGAATGTGTTCCATGCTTTTCTCGTAGCTTTCAGTGTTGCTGGAAGTCCTGGCATTCCTTGGCTTATCGACATATCACTCCAGTCTCTGCTTCTGCCCTCACATGGTGTTCTTCTGTGTATCTGTGTCTTTTCTCCTCTTCTTACAAGGACACTAGTCATATTGAACTAGGGCCCACCATAATGACTCATTTTAACTTGATAACGTCTGCAAAGACCGTATTTCTGAATAAGGTCACATTCACTGGTAACGGGTTAGAACTTCAACATATCTTTTGAGTGACACAATTCAACCATAACAAGGGATCAGCATGGCTGGGGAGGGGTGAGCAAGAGAAGGGAAGCTCCATGAGAGCAGAGACCGTGTCTGTTCTGTGTCTGGCACGTGGTAGAACTCAGTGAGTATCAACTGAATGAGTGAATCCTTGCTGACTGGGGAATTAGTCCTTGTTTGGGCTGGTCTGAGCCAGGTCAGACCAGATCCAACCCTATCACTAATCTGCTTGAGCAGATTAATCCTTTTGATGGGAACAATTTTCAGATCACCAGCAGAGCTCACATAAAATTCAAATGTGCAGTTGGGGGCATTGGCATCAAAACTCAAACCCTTTCTTCGATGTGTAAAAAAAGCAACACACCTGCTGAAGATTGGGAACAA
Source organism: Dugong dugon (assembly GCA_030035585.1). NCBI lineage: Eukaryota > Metazoa > Chordata > Mammalia > Sirenia > Dugongidae > Dugong > Dugong dugon. The sequence goes on along the minus strand of CM057462.1, from coordinate 58,540,770 downwards.
CAAAGTGAAATTGCTGATGACCCTTTCATACCTTCGTTTAAAGAAAAGTTGGACTGAGCGTGTCCTATAGCCATGAACCATGTGAATGTTTCCATGAGGGAGCCATTTGAATTCTCAGCAGATGCCCCGACTGAAGCTGCCAGAGGAATAAGGGGGTAGGCTGTTGATAGAGGAAAGGGCTGCACACAACAGCTAGTGACCACATGTCATGCCCTCCTTGATCCTCACTGTCTGATGTTGTATCTTATGTTGTCGGTGTCTCTATCCAAGTCTCCCCAACCCCCATCTCCAGGGAGCAAGCCTCCCACCTATTCTCCTTGTTGGCTAGTGAGGAGTTAGGGCTAGCAACATCTTAGAAATACATTCCTCAGGGACCATTTCCCCCTCTGATGCCCAGATTTCCTTGTGGCAAATCGCTGCTAGTGTGGCCTTTGCTTCCGTGTGGCCCAAGGCTGGAGGAGGGTGTCTTGGTACTTAGAACACTGGGTGAAGCACCAACATTCTCTGTCCCCACCTCCACCCCATCAGCCCCTTTTCTCCTCTCTCCCTCTGCTTCTTCATGTCACTTACTCTCTCTTCTGTTCCTCACCTGGCTCAGAAATCCTGGGAGAGGTTGGACAGGCATCCCTAGGATCAGCTGAAACGACTGGCCCTGATTCAGAACCATGGATAGTGGTTCAGACGACGCAGGCACCTCCATTCACTTCAGTTAGCTGCCTCAGAGCATCCATGTGAAGGTGGCCTTGAGAGCCCTATTTTATAAATGGAGGGACAGAGACCTTAAACAACTAAGGAACTTGACCACATTCCTTGCTATTAAGTGGCAAAGTAGAGTTTAGAACCCAGGCTTTCTGATTCTTTCCACTGCGCTATGTTATGTCCTCCCTCTTTTCCTCTCTCTCCCTCCCTCCTTCCCTTCCTTCCTCTCTCTCTTTGTATCTTTCTTTTTTATTATTAATTTTCAAATGTAGATCACATGAGGGCAAAGGGCTTGGCTTGAAGTTGCTTGTGTCCTTTAGGAATAAGACCAATTGCATTGTGGGCGTGTGTATCAGACAAAATAGCAGCCGTGAGCTTTCTAACGGATAAAGAAACAAGGGAAGAGCAAAAAATAGAGGCACAGATGACAGACAATTAGACACAATTAACGTATTTATGCAACAGATGTTAACTGAGTGTCTAGGAAGGGCCAACCCCGTGCTGGAGATTTAATCGAGAATCTAATGTAGACTTTCCATCAGGACAGCCTCAGGCTGGTGAGAGATACAGAAACATAATCTTGGTTTCATATACTTTTGACAGTTCTCTCCCATTTCCCAAGTTAACTTTTTTTGTCTTCTGGGAAGTCCAGTGGGCACAGGCCTCTCCATATGCTCTCCCTTCTGATGCCATGCTGGGCCCCAGCATAGCAGGCTCATCCCCAAAATGGTAGCCTAGGAGTTCAAGCTGTGATGATTGGCACTTGAGAAAAGAGCTTCCCAAGGAAAGGTCCTGTGACTTAAGCAAGTGCTCTAGAAATAGGAATGCTTTGTCACATTTGCCAAAATAAACATCCAACCACCAGCCACCCACCCATCCACCCACCCATCCACCCACCCATCCATCCATCCATCCATCCATCCATCCACCCACCCACCCACCCACACACAAGATAGAGTAGTGGTTGAGAAGACAGATTGTCTGGAGCTGAATCCTGTTTCCACCATTTACCAACTGTCTGACCTTGAGCAGTTTACTGGACCTTCCTGGGCCTCAGTTTTCTCATCAGTAAAATGGGAATAACAGTAGCACCTATCTAATACAGTTGTGAGGTGCCCTGGTGGCTCAACAGTTAAGTGCTTGGCTGCTAAGCAAAAGGTTGGTGGTTTGAATCCACCCAGTGGCTCCTTGGGAGAAAGACCTGGCAATCTGCTTTCGTAAAGATTGCAGCCTAGAAAACCCTATGGGGCAGTTGTACTCCGTCACATGGAGTCTCTATAAGTTCAGATTGACTCGATGGCACCTAACAACAACAATACAGTTATGAGGATAGGATGAGTTATTACATTTAAAGTATATAAAACAGTACTTAGCACAAAGAAAATATCTAATACTCTTATTATTTTTAGACTATAATCTCCACGAGGGGAGGGATAGTGCCTGGGACACAGTGAGTGCTCAATAATATATATATTTTAAAGTAAGTGAATGAATCCAACATTTGCTAAGTCCTGAACTTTCATGTGTCAAGCTCTGTGCTAAGCCACTGTCCCTGCACCCAAGCTGCAGCATAGGTATCTTTTCAACTGGGGAGAACTCAGTGATGTCTCCCTGCTTTCATTCTGGAAGACCCAGCCAGGAGCAGGACTAGCCTGGCAGAGGCACCTACCCCTAGACACACCTGACCCCTTCTCTTGGTGCTGATCCAGGGATGTGGCCCAACTCGATGGGTAAGAGTCTGTGCCATCAGCAATGCAGAGATACCTTTGCTGGTCCAGGATTCCCCGTTGGCATGATAAACAACCCCTGGCTAGTGATGGCTCGAGATGATGGAAAATGAGCTGTGTCTGTATTGCCAGGCAGGGAAAATCGTATTTGGTCCACAGTGATGGCTTCTGTGTTAAACATGTCCAGGAGAATCAGAAAGCCTGGAGTTAGAATTAGGAAGCTGAGCGGCATGGGATTATTCCCACAGAGCAATTGGATGTGGTACAGGCACAGGCTCCTGGCCTCACCCCTCCCATGTATTGTTTTGTGCCTTTGCTGCCTATGTCTCCAGCTCAGGAGGAGGAAGGAGGCCCTGTTTTGTCTCCATGTCCCTGAGGCATAGCAACTGTGCTAAGCTCTTTTCAACAAATCCAAGGCTCTAACCCACGGGGCTGGATGCAGAGTGGAACCAGGACCGGAACGCTCAGAGTGGGCTCCCAAGATGGTGTCTGGGGTTCTTGCAGCCTGGTAGAGGGAGGGACGGTGGAGGCAGAGAGCCTGAATGTGGGCTTTGCTCTCACACTGGTCTGGGGTTGAAGCCCAGCTCTTCCACAGTCACCTGATTGACCTTGAGTATGTACTTAAAACTGTGGAGCTTGGTTTCTTCATCTGTGAAATGGTAGGGTGTTGTGGGGGGGGGGTGTGTGTATAAGAACTGTTTAGAAGGGTCATCGTGAATGTAGTGGGAGATAATGTTAAGGAAGCCCAGGGTGAGTGTTGATCCCCTTCTCAGACCTGCATAAAAGCACCAGTACTCTGCATTTGTTTGCATGCGCTCTCTTCTGTTCCCCTGAGATCCAGCAATACGCTCCTCCTGAATCACTTGTCAAGCAGAGACATACCAGTAAACTACTTGCCATCGACGTGATTCTGACACATGCCGATCCCATATATGTCAGAGTAGAACTGTGCTCCGTAGGGTTTTCAATGGCGGATTTTCTGAAAGTAGATCACCAGGACTTTCTTTTGAGGCACTGTAAGCGGACCTGAACCTGAAACGTTTTGGTTAGCAACCGAATGGGGTATCGTGTGCACCACTCAGGAACTCCCAAGCGGAGGCACAATTAGTAAGATTGGCCATGTCTCTGTGTATCTGATACTTTACTATGAACTTCTTGAGGGCATGGGCCATAAAATACACTATCCTGCAATCCTCCCTCCACTAGCACCCCACCCCCTCAGTACCCAACCGCCACATGTACAGCCTGGAGCTTAGCCAGGGCACTAAGCATCCCTCCTCAGATTTGCTTGAATGAAAGATTGAATTTGACTTGGGCCTCTGGGGTTCTTGATATACTTCAGGGCATCCTGGACTTGGATGAGGAAAATTGCATCTTCGTTTTCAGTAATCCCCTATTTATTTATTTAGCGTCACCGCCCACTTTATTTCACAAGGTCAGCAAAACCCTAATACTAAACCCAAAGACATTACTAAGAAAGAAAATTACAGACCAATAGACCTCCAGATCTGACTCATGGCAACCCCACATGTGCAGAGTAGAACTGCTCCATAGGGTTTTCAAAGCTGTGACCTTTCAGAAGGAGATTACCAGGCCTGTCTGGGTTTCAAACCACCAACCTTTTGGCTAGTAGTTGAGCACTTACTTAACTGTTTGTGCCTCCCAGGGACTCCTCATCTGAGGATTAATAAATGTAAATTGGTCATATTACACATTAAAGGAGTAAAACCATATGATCATCTCAATAGATGCAGACTTTCTTCAGATTCCACTAGTTTTTACACAAGTTCATTTGTGTGTGACATTATGCATAGTTTCTATTGATTTGTCTTCAAGTAACTATTCTTTTCTCTCAGTGTCTATTTTGTTGTTATCCCATCTTTCGTGTTTTTCATCTCAGACATCGGATTTTTCTTCTGTAGAAGTTTTATTTTAGTCTTTTTTTTAAAACATAAATTCCAAGTCTCTTAATATGCTCAGATTTTCCTCTGTCTTCTTGAAGATATGGACCATAGTTATGTTAAATGTTTTAATGTTCTTGTTTACTGATTATAATCTGTGCAATTTCTTGGTCAGTTTCAGTTTATTAATTTTTTCCTTATTATGTGTCATAATTTCCTGTGTGTTTGCGTGCCCGAGTATTTTTGATTGGTGCCAGACATTGTGAATTTTACCTTGTGGAGTGTAGAATATTCTTTTGATTATTATTATCATTCTTGTTTTGGGATGCAATTAAAATACTTGGAAACTGGTCCTTTCAGGACTTTCTTTAAGCTTCATTAGGTGGAACCAGAGCAGCTTTCATCCAGGGTTAATTTTTGCTCATTACTGAGGTAATGCTCTTTGGAGTACTCACCTGATGCCCCATATTTTATGGCATTTTCTCACTTTGCTGGTGGAAGCATGAACTACTTCTAACTCTGTATGAGCTCCAAGGACTTTTCTGTCTGCTTCTTTCACATGGTTCTTTCCACAGATGGATGTGCTGATCAGTACTGAGCTAAGACTTGAGGGGAACCCTCTGCAGGTATCTAGCGCTCTTTTTCTGTGTAGGTCTCTTCTCTCCGGTACTCTGCCCTATGAACCGTGGTTGTCTTGGTCTACCCAAATTCCCTTCTCTGTCTCTTAAACTCTGGCTCCACTTGGGTACTCCCTGTCTGCACAGTAGCTTGGAAAGTCTGTGCAGGCAGTGACTTGGGCAATCATAAGACTCACTTCATTTGTTTCCTCTCTGTCTTTTTTTTTTTAATTGTGCTTTAGATGCAAGTTTACAGCTCAAGTCAATTTCTCAAACAAAAATTTATACACATACTGTTACGTGACATTAGTTGCAATCCCCCTCTTCCACGCTAGGCTTCTTCTGTCCATTCAACCAGTTCCTGTCCCTTCCCACCTCTGGACAGGAAGTAATCTTCTATTTATGCTTACCACTTCTATCAATTAAGAATATAGGCAACAAAGTACAATAATATTAGCAATACCTGTGAATCTATCACTGATGAGATCACAGATATTTTCATAGAACATTATAGTTACTGAAACCATTTTGAAATGGCGTTTATGCCTCATGCTAAAGTCTTTATTAGGTCCACTGCTAGATCTTGTTAATAATATATTAATAAAGGAATACGTATATTACTATATGGAAAATTTTCAACATATTTTGATAACTATATTCGATATAATTGTTTACCTTTGTAATTCTATGTGTTTTGTTCTGTGCAAATCATGTGAAAACATGATTTGAGAATGGTCCGTGGGCTTCACTATGTTGCCAGAGGGGCTTAGGGCACAGAAAAAGTTAAGAATTCTGGCCAAAAAGTCCATGAATGAGTTCTTCAGTTCATGAATCCCTTGAAATGAATACAGAATTTGGGGGCTTATGTCCCTGTGCACACTATCCTGGAGTGAGTATTTCTAGCTTTCATTAAGAACTCCAAAACAGCTAAGAATTGACCTGTGGTTTTCCACTGGGAGGCAGTTTTATCCCCAGGGGACATTTGACAATGCCTGAACACATTTTTGGTATTGCAACTAGAGGAAGGTGGTACTGGCATCTAGTGGGTAGAGGCCAGGAATGCTACAAACCATACTGCAATGCACAGGACAACCCCCATGGCAAAGCGTTATCCAGCCCAAAAAGTCGGTAGTGCTGAGTCTGAGAACCCTGAACTAGACTATCCCACATTAATGGAAATCTCTAGGAAAACCACTACAGCAGTGCACAACTTCAGTAGAAGCATCTGTGATAACTCTGTCATCTAATGCTTAGAGCACATCTAAAGTATACCAGGTGTGGTCTTGGCACCAGGATTACAGAGGAGCAGGACCCTGGAGAAGCTCTGGCTCTGGGTTTCAGTAGGATTCACGACCTAGTAGAGCTATGTGCAAGGTGCAGCGTTACACCGATTTCTCCTGGGTACCTACTGTGTTCCAGGCAATGTGCTGGGTACTGGGGATCAGGGTGAACACGACAGAACAGGGTCTCTGCCTTCATGGAATCCACATCTCTCGGGGAATACAGACACTAAACACTGCCATAATGTATTCCTGGTGAACGATGGGGGTGCAGGGCTCTGTGAGAACACACAGCAGGGTGTGTGCTTATGTGTGAGTTGGGGTGAGAGGAGTACCGTGTAGTGTAGTGGTCAGTGAGGTTCCTGAGGGCAGTGAAATTTAAGCTGTGACCTAAAAGTTGAGTAAGAGTTGGCCAGCCCGGAGGTGGGGAAAGGTTGCTTCAACCAGAGGAAGCAGCACCTCTCAAGACTCCAAGTAAGCAAAAGAGCACAGAGCGTTAAAGGAACCAAGCGATGTCTGACTTGGCTGGAGTGTCGTTTAAGGGCAAGAGTGGCAAGACGTGAAGCCTGGGGTAGGAGCAGGGGCTGGCCCATGGGGATCTTATGTACCATACTTAGGATTTGGTACTTTATCCAGAGGATCCAGAGAAACTATTGAAGGATTTTCAGCGAGAGTGGCAAGTCGGCTTTGTTTTTTTTGAAAAGCAAATTAGGAAGAAAGAGTCCTGGAGTTGAGTGAAGCCAAATGGACGCCTTTTGTAGTGAGAGAGAGGAAGTCTGCCCAGGAAATCAGGGAAGGCTCCTCAGGGGAGGTGCTGTGTGAACTGAATCTGGAACAGTGAATAAAGTTTGCTAGGTAGAGAAGGCAGGACCCTGGGTGGTGCAAACAGTTAAGTGCCCCACTACCAGCTGAAAGGTTGGCAATTCAAACCCACTCAGAGGTGCCTCTGAAGACAGCCTGGCAGTCTGCTTGTGACAGGTCACAGACTCGAAAACCTTATGGAGCAGTTCTACTCTGCACACCTGGGGTTTCCACAAGTCAGAATTGACTTGATGACAGCTAACAACATCAACAGGTAGAGAAGGCAGGGGAAGAGCATTCCAAGCAAAGTGTCAAGCATTTGTAAAAGCCTAAAGGGCCCTGGGATGTTTGCAGGTGATGAACTGTTTGGTGTGACTGAAGCATGATGTGCAGGGAGAGGAGCTAAGACGGGACTCGGTGCCAGCCTCCTGATGACCGAAGCCTCTGGTCTGCCGTAAAGGGTGATTGCCGAGAGACAAAGATTCTGTTTACCCCTGCTCTTCCCATTTGCCCACACAAAGTGCCCTGCCAGACGGCAGGCACAGAGATGGCTGGGGTCTGATCTAGACCTGAGTGTATAGTTGGCTCCCCTGCAGCAGGTGAGACATCGTCAGTGGGCCTGGTGATTTATCCAGCGTCCTCTTAGGGCGGTCTCACTAATTGCATAGCTCCGGCAAATCTATTATCTCCAGCCCAGGCCGCGCTCCCAAATACCAGTCTGCAGCCCTAATTGCCTTCTGGCCATCTCCGTCTGCATGTCCCACTGGCATCTCCAACTAAATTTGTCCAAAATTGACCTTATCAGTCAATAAATATTTGCAGAATTGAATTGAACTTTCCTGCCAAACTTCTCAAAAGACTTATCTCCTCAAAATTATCATTATTTGTAGACAACATGATTGTGTACCTAAAACACCCAAGGGAATCCACTGAGAAATCTTTAGAATTAATAAGAGTTCAGAAACCCGGCTGGATGCAAGATGAATATATAAAATCAATAGGTTTTTCTGTATATCAGCACTAACCAGTTAGAAAAAAAATAATGGGAAAAAATGCCATTCACTAGAGCAACAAAAAGTGCTTCGAATGCTGGGGAATAGCCTTAACAAGATGTGACTGGGACCTATATAAAGAAAAGTACAAACTTTTACTGAAAGATTAGCTAGTATTAACTGAACACCTAGAGTGTGCCAGGTATATACTGAGTGTTTACCAGACGTTATTGCATTAATCTGTATAACTGTTCCAGAAGTGGGTGCTTGCTTTAAAGAAGTAAAAACTAAGGTTTAAAGAGTTTAAGTAAGTTGCTAGCAGAACTGAAATTTGAACCCAAGTCTTTTTGCTTTCATAACCCAAGCTTTTAGCCTTTTCACTAAAAACTAAAAAAACAAACCTGTTGCTGTCGAGTTGATTCCAACTCATAGCGACCCTATAGGACAGAGTAGAACTGCCCCTCAGGGTTTCCAAGGAGCGGCTGGTGGATTCAAACGGCCGACCTTTTGGTTAGCAGCTGTAGCTCTCAACCACTGCACCACCAGGCCAGAACTAGACAGAAAATGAGGTTGGGGGGTGTTAAATCTGAATAGTATAAAAAGACAAATTTATTTCGCTCATCCATTTATTCAAAAAAATTTTTACTGTATTCTGTGGGCAAGTACTCTAGGTGCTGGAGATAAAAATATAAATAAAATCTCAGAGAATCTACGGCTGAGACAGCCACATAAACACATCATGATATTGCCATTGTTAAGGGCAATGATATTCACAGCGAATGAGGAGCAAGCAAAGGCAGAAGACTTGACGTTGCATGGAAGCTTCTTAGAAGGCTTCCTGGAGAAGGTAGAAAGAACACTCCAAGTACAGAGAGCTGGGTGGGCTTTTGCATCCATTAATTAATTCATTCAACCAACAACTATTCTGTGAGCATTTACTCTATGCCAGGTGCAGGTCTAGGAGCTGGAGTCAGCAGAGAACAAAATAATGCCCCTGTTCTCGTGGAGTGCTAACCTTAAGATTGGTGGTCCAAACCCAGCTCCAGGGAAAGAAAGGCCTGGTGAACTTCTGAAAGATTATAGCCAAGAAAACCCTATGGAGCAGTTCCACTCTGTAACACATGGGATCTCCATAAGTCAGAATCAACTCGATGTCAGTGGGTTTGGTTTTTTCTTGTTTCTTTTTTTTTTTTTTTTTTTTTGCTTTTATAAAATTTTTTTTTTTAATTGTACTTCAGGTGAAGCCTTACAGAACAAATAGTTTCTCATGAAACAGTAGTACACATATTGTTTTATGATATTGGTTAACAACCCCACAACATGTCAACCCTCTCAACTTCTCAACCTTTTTTTTTTTTTTTTTGGTGAAAATACACATAGCCAAAGATACACCATTTCAAAAATTTCTACATGCACAGTTCAGTGACACTGACTACGCTCTTCCAATTGTGTTGCTATTCTCACTTAAGATGAAGGCTTACAGAACAAAATAGTTTCTCATTTAACAGTTACTACACATGTTGCTCTGTGACAATGGTTAACAATCTCACAACACATCAACAATATCCTTACTCAACCTTGGGTTCCCTATCACCAGCTTCCCTGTCCCCTTCTGCCTTCTGGCCCTAGTCCCTGGACTGCTGTACCTCATTAGTCCCATTTGGTTTTATGAGGCTGTCCAATACCAGGCTGAATGGTGAACCTCGGAAATGACTTCACCACTGAGCTAAAAGGGTGTCTGGGGGCCGTACTTTCGGGGTTTCTCCAGTCTCCTTTAGCCAGTAAATCTAGTCTTTTTTTTTGTGGGTTAGAATTATGCTCTACATCCTTCTCCAGCTCTGTCCAGAACCATCTCTTGTGATCCTGGTCAGAGCAGTCAGTGGTGGTAGCCGAGCACCATCTAGCTGTACTGGACTCAGTCCGGTGGAGGCCTTGGTAGCTGTGGACAATTAGTCCTTTGGACTAATCTTTTCCTTGTATCCTGTTCTCTTCATTCTCCCTTGCTCTCGAAGGGATGAGACCAGTGGAGTATCTCAGATGGACGCTCACAGGCTTTTAAGACCCCAGACACTACTCACCAAAGTAGAATGTAGAGCATTGTCTTTATAAGCTGTGTCATGCCAATTGAGCTAGATGTTCCCCGAGACCATGGTCCCCACAGCCCTCCACCAAGCAATTCAGTCCCTCAGAGAGTTTGTATGTGTCTTTGGGGCTTCCATGACCTTTCCTTGTACAGGTTGCGCTAGTTTCCCCTGTATTGTGTACTGTCTCACCCTTCACCCAAGATACCACTTATCTATTGCCTATTTAGTATTCCCCCCCACCCCTCCCGTCCCTGGTAACCAACAAAGATTGTTACATTTTGTGTGTGAACTTTTTCATGGGTTTTTACAATAGAGGTCTCATACAATATTTGTCCTTTTATGATTGACCTATTTCACTCAGCATAATGTCGTCCAGTTTCATCCATGTTATGAGATGCTTCACAGATTCATTGTTGTTCTTTTTCATTGCCTAATACTCCATTGTGTGTATGTACCATAGTTAGTTTATCCATTCATCTGTTGATGGGCATCTAGGTTGTTTCCATCTTTTTGCTATTGTGAACAGTGCTGCCATGAACATAGGTGTGCATATGTCTATTCGAGTGACGACTTTTATTTCTCTAGGATATATTCCTAGGAGTGGGATTACTGGATCGAATGGTATGTCTATTTCTAGCTTTCTGAGGAAGCGCCATATCATTTTCCAAAATGGTTGTATCATTTTGCATTCCCACCAGCAGTGCATAAGAGTTCCCATCTCCCCGCAGCCCCTCCAACATTTGTTATTTCCAGTGTTTTTGATTCGTGCCAGTAATGCCGGGGTGAGATGGCATCTCATTGTGGTTTTAATTTGCATTTCTCTAATGGCTAGTGATTGCGAGCATTTCCTCATGTGTCTGTTGGCCATTTGAATGTCTTCTTTGGTGAAGTGTCTGTTCATTTCCTTTGCCCATTTTTTAATAGGATTATTTGTCTTTTTGTTGTAGAGGTGTTGGATTTTCTTGTAGATTATGGAGATTAGACCTTTGTCTGACTTGTACTGTCCAAAAATTTTTCCCCAGTCTGTAGGTTCTCTTTTTACTCTTTTGGTGAAGTCTTTTGGAGAGCATAGGTGTTTGATTTTTAGAAGATCCCAGTTATCTAGCTTATCATTTGGGGTTTGTGCATTGATGGTTATGGTTTGTATCCTGTTAATGACGTGTATTAAGGCCTGTAGTGTTGGTCCTATTTTTTCTTCTATGAACTTCATAGTTTTAGGCTTTATATTCAGGTCTTCAATCCATTTTGAACTAGTTTTTGTATACGGTATGAGGTATGGGTCCTGTTTCATTTTTTTGCAGATGGATATCCAGTTTTGCCAGCACCATTTGTTAAAAAGACTGTCTTTTCCCCATCTGATGGACTTTGGGCCCTTGTCGAAGATCAGGTGACCGTAGGTGGATGGATTTACAGCTGGGTTCTCAATTCTGTTCCATTGGTCGATGTATCTGTCGTTGTACCAGTACCAGGCTGTTCTGACTACTGTAGCTGTATAGTAGGTTCTGAAGTCAGGTAGTGTGAGTCCTCCAACTTTATTCTTCTTCTTCAGTAGTGCTTTACTTATTCGGGGCTTCTTCCCTTTCCATATAAAGTGAATGATTAGTTTTTCCATCTCTTTGAAGAATGTTGCTGGTATTTGGATCGGGATTGCGTTGTATTTATAAATTGCTTTGGGTAGAATTGTCATTTTCACAAGGTTGTGTCTGCCTATCCGTGAGCATGGTATGTTTTTCCATTTATGTAGATCCCTTTGGGTTTCTTGCAGTAGTGTGTTGTAGTTTTGTTTGTATAGGTCTTTTAGATCCCTGGTCAGATTTATTCCTAAGTATTTTATCTTTTTAGGGGCTATTGAAAATGGTATTGTTTTCCTGATTTCCTTTTCATCGTTCTCCTTACTGGTGTATAGGAATCCAACTGATTTTTGAATGTTTATCTTGTATCCTGCTACTCTGCTGAATCTTTCTATCAGTTCCAGTAGATTGCTCGTGGAGTCTTTAGGGTTTTCTATGTATAGTATCATATCATCTGCAAACAGGGACAGTTTAACTTCTTCATTACCAGTTTGGATGCTCTTTATTTCTTTTTCTTGCCTTATTGCTCTAGCTAGAACTGCCAGCACAATGTTAAATAAGAGTGGTGACAAAGGGCATGAAGGATACTATCTTTTAATCCAACATTTTTGTATGGCTTTTGATTTTGTTTATATTTTTGACGTACATATACTTTTATATAAAACTATTAATCTTGTAGTATCTTCCACAGCTTTTATGTTTAGAAATCTTAGTCAGATAATTATTTACTTATGTTTTCTTCTAATTATTTTATTGCTTGATTTCTGTGTATTTTTAAATATTAAACTCATTACTCTGTCTGGGATTTATTTTAGTATATGGTGTGAATTGAGGAGATAACTCAATCCTTTTCCCAAAAATGGCTGACCCTGCAACAATCTATTTCTTTTCCCCTTGATTTTTTTTTTAATGTCACCTTTCATATATTTTGATATTTATGTGTATTAAAGGGAGACTGGGTGGTGCAAGCAGTTTGCAATCAGCTGCTAACCCAAAGTTTGATGGTCTGACCCATGCCTCAGCTCCTTGGAAAAGGCCTGGCGGTTTGCTTTCATGAAGATTACAGTGAAGAAATCCCTATGGAGCAGTTCTACTCTGTAACACATGGGGTCTCTGTAACACACGGGGTCTCTGAACACATGGGGTCTCCGTGAGTTGGGTGCTGACTCCATAGCAGCTAACGACAACAATAACAACGTGTATTAAAGCTATTCTCAGAATACCCTGTTTCATGTTCTGCCTGTCCACCCTGTACCACCTGCACACTATTTTACTAAGTGGTGTTTGGTGATGTTGTTTAGCATCTTGTAAGATGAGACTACTAAATTTACTACTGATTTCCGAAATGCACTGGCCATAATTACCTGTCTGTTCTTCCAGTTGAACTTGGGTATCGTTTTACCAAATTTAAAACAGAGTCCATTGGGTTTTGGATCAAAATTGTGTTACACAAAGTTAACTTGGGGAAGAAGTGACATCCTTTCAGTAGTTAATCTATCCATTCAAGATTATGCTATGCTTCCTCAATTATTCAAATTTTTTTGTCCCTCTGTAAGTATTTATGTAATGCCTGCACATTTCTTATTAAGTTTAGTTGTATGTATTCTATGTATTTTATAGTTACCATAATAAGCAAGATCTTTTTCTTTGTATTTTTATTTGTTGCTGGTAAATAGGAACGTTATTGATTTTTGTATTTTTATTTTGCTTTTGGCCACTTTACTGAAATTTCTTAGTAGTTCTAATAGCTTTATAATTGATTCTCCTGGGTTTTCTAAGTATATCAATATGTCATCTGCAAACCATAGTTTTGCTTCCTCTTTTCTCATTTCTTTTTCTTGTGTCGAATGGTTTAGCTTCCTCCAATAAAGTGGTAAGTCCCAGTGGTGATGATGGTGTCTCTGTCTTGTTCGTGATCATAATCAGATTTTTCACTATAAGTATAATGTTGGCTCTTGTTCTAAAATGGATGTTTTATCATGGTAAAGAAATACTCATTTTGCTAGTCCAAATGTTTATTATAATCAGGGTTACATGTCTAATTTTATTAAATGCCCTTTTAGCATTTATTCAGAAGACCTCAAATTTTTTTTCCTTTAATGGAATACTTTGTGTTGAGAGATTTCTTAATATTATTAGAGATTAACTATCCTATGTCAGTTAAAAGGGCTTCAAAAAAATTAGTGTTGAACCATTTTATCAGCATAGTGCTTAAGAAAGTGGATCAGACTGCTTATGTTTGAATTCCCTCTGAGTAATAGTGTGACTTCGACCCAGTTCCTTAATTTCTCTTTGCCTTAGTTCTTCATCTGTAAAATGCGATGATGTTAATACTCTCCACCTTATAGGGCTGTTGTGAGGATTAAACAAGTCAACATATGTAAAGCTCTTAAGAGTGTCTAGCTAAACATTCAGTAAATACAAAGGACATGTTGAATTATTGAGAACCTACCATGGGTCTGGTAGTGAGTTCAGGGAATGGATTCAACGATGGGCAAACTCACATATGGTCTCTGCTCTTAAGGAGTTTGCAGCCTGGTGAGAAGACAGATAATCCTGAATTCTACAGAAGGAAATTTGCTTCTGTGATAAGCACTACCAAGGAGGGGTTATGGTGTCATGAAAACATATATTAGGGAGTTTGGCCTAGCCAGGAGGGACTCTTGATTGAGATCTGAAAGATGAGTATGCCAAGAAGGGAGGGGAGAGTGTACTAGGTAAGAGAATAGCCTATGCAAAGGTCCTGTGGCTGTGGAGTAAGAGAGTATGGCAGATACAAAAGACTGAGAAGGACAGGGTTTGGCTAGAGAGCTGGTGGACACAAGGCTGAGAGATCACTAAGGGCCAGACCATATAGAGACCCTCATAGACCTTAAGTAGTTTTTCCTTACTGAAGAGCAATGAGGAGTCATTGGTAAGGTTTGGGACAGATAGGGGTGGTGGTGAGATTACCTGATCAGATTTCTGTTTTAAAATCTCCCCTTGGCTGCAGTGTGAAGACTGGGTTGGCCAGGGCCATAGTGAGTGCGATTGACCTGTTGGGAGGCTATTATGGTTCCCAGGGAAGAGATTGGTAGGGGTGGGGGATTGAGATAGAGACAAGGGTAATGATTGGCGATGGGTTTGTGAGGGAGAGGATGGTGTCAGGGACAGCTTCTAGGTGGGCCTACTTTAGCTGAAGAGATGGAGGTGCCATTCCATTCACTGAGAGAAGAGCAAACGAAGAGGACGGACTGGCTAGGGGAACATCATGAGTCTGAGGTCCATTGGGAACATTGGTCTGGAGCTCAGAGGGGAGGTCTGAATTTGAAGTTGAGAGTCATCAGGGCACAAGTGGAGAGGTCGACTAGACTAAGAGAGGAGGAGAAGCCCCATCACTGAGCCTGAGAAGACCAAGAAAGCAGCCAGATAGGATGAAGGAAAGGGGAGTGTGGTGGTAGGAGGAAGTCGAGGACCTTGCTGCTCAAAGTGTGGCCACGACCAGCAGCTCACATCACCAGGAAGTGAGTTAGAAATGCAGACTCTCATGTTCCACCCAGATGCGGTCAATCAGAATCTGCATTTGGGTGATGTGCACACATAGTGAAGGCTGAGGCGTTCTGGCCCTGAGGAGCGTTTCCAGGAAGAGAGGGTGAGCAGCAGTATTAGAGGCAGCTGAGAGGTTGGTTCAGGTGAAGACCGAAAGATGAGTATGCTGAATATCCACCAGACCCATCAGTGACCTTAGCAGAACTGTTTGGATGGAGTGATAGAACCAGAAGGCAGAACGGGCGGAGTTGAAGAGTGAGTGCGAAGAAAGGAAATGGGAGCCAGAAAGTATAGACAGATTGTGTTTTCTAGAAATTTGGTGTGAAGGGAAGGAGAGAGATAAGGCTGTAGATGGAGGGAAATGAGGAATGAGTGGGAAATTCCTTTCTTAATGATAGAGTATTGAACACATTTAAAGGTCAATGGGAAGGTTACGTTGGAGAGGAAAGATAGGACATATTTAAGTGAGAAACAGTGTAGTATAAGGTGCTTGAAGAGTAGGAAAGAATGGGACCCCAAAGGCACACAGTAGTTTCCTGTGACTGCGGTAACAAAATACCACTAACTGGGTGGCTTGAAACAACAGAAATGTATTGTCTCTCACAGTTCTGGATGATAGAAGTTCAGAATCAAGCTGTCGGCAGGACCATGTTCTCTCTGAAGTCTGTAGGGGAAGATCCTTCCTTGCCTCTTCATAGCTTCGTGGTCTGTAGAGCATCTACTCCAATCTCTGCCTCTGTCTTCACATAGCCATCTTCCCTCTGTATGCCTCTCAGTGTCTCTTCTCTTTTAATAAGGACAGCAGTTATGTTGGATTAGGGCCCAGCCAACTCCAGTAAGGAACCCTGGTGGCACAATGTGGTTAAGTGCTTGGCTGCTAACTGGAAGGCTGGCGGTTCGAACCCACTAGCCACTCCACTGTGGGAGAAAGATGTGGCAGTCTACTTCCGTAAAGATTTCCAGCCTTGGAAACCGTATGGGGCAGTTCTCCTGTGTCCTATAAGGTCTATAGGGTTGCTATGATTTGGAATTGACTCGACGGCAGTGGGTTTGGTTTCAGTTTTTCTACTCCATTATGGGCTCTTGTTAACTAATAACACTTTTGGGGCCCTGGTGGCACGGTGGTTAAGAGCTCAGCTGCTAACCAAAAGATCGGCAATTCAAATCTACCAGCCGCTCCTTGGAAACTCTGTGGGGCAGTTCTACCTGTCCTACAGGGTCACTATGTGTCAGAATCAACTGGACGACAACAGGTTAATAACATCTTCAAAGGCCTGTTTCCAAACAAGATCACGTTCATAGGTACTGCTATTTAGGGCTTCAGCGTAACTTTTTGGGGACAGAATTCAACCTATGGCCGCACAACAGGGCACGTAGAAGGATTAAGTTTAGACAGAGGAGGGGAGGTTCCAGTGTAGGAAGGAATGAGGACAGTGTGGTGCAGAGTAGAAGGGTCTGAAACTGGGAAGACGAGAATCCCCATTAGAAGTCTTGTATTTTCTATGGCCAAGTAGGAGGAGAGGACATTAGCTGAGAGTAGGTCCTGGAGAGTCAGGAGGCTGCAGACAGTGGAGCAGTCATTCTGACATTTAATGTTGTAAAGGGGAAATCTGAGTTGAGCCTGATTTTCAAACTTTCTGATCCTTAGTTTCCTATACCTCACAGAGTTATTCTGAGACTTGAATAAAAAATAGGCCCATTTTTATCAGCTGGACAGTGCCTGGCACACAGCAAGCTTGCATTAATGTTAGCCACCGTCTCCCCTCCTCTGTGACAAGCATAGGGCCGACCCCTTGGAAGCCCTTGGAAGAGTGAGTTAATGATTCTCTAAGACATTTCTCTCATCTCTCTGGAAGCTTCTGGGAATTCTGGCCGCACTGAACCACTTCCTTTCTGTCTCCCAGGCCAGAACTGTACGTTCCAACTGCAGGGTCCCAATGGGACAGTCGAGAGCCCAGGGTTCCCGTATGGCTACCCCAATTACGCCAACTGCACGTGGACCATCACCGCGGAGGACCAGCACAGGATCCAGCTCGTGTTCCAGTCCTTTGCCCTGGAAGAGGACTTTGATGTCCTGTCGGTGTTTGATGGCCCACCCCAGCCAGAGAACCTGCGAACAAGGTAACACCCTACCCATCCTCCCTGTAGCAAACAGCAGAGCCCTGAGCCCAGCTTTCGGAGAGGAAGAACTTGCTCAGGTGAAAGGTTTACAATCATCAGCAAAGACCTCTTAGAATTTTTATGAAGTCCCCCTTAACTCTTCTGATTTCTTAAAAATTTCCAATTCTTCTTTTCCTGTTTAGAAGTATGTAGTAGGTGGGATTGATGAATAGGACATTTGGGAAGACTAGATGGAAGATGTAAAAGGATTATAGGGAAATTCACGTCTTTATATTGAAACTGATTTTGCATGCGTATGTATGTATGTGTGTATACCTATCGTGTTCGTGTATATTGCACACAGAGAAATACTTATTTTCTCCCCTTGGACTCAGCAGACATGTGGGTGATATCAGATAGTGATGGGCCGTGAGTATGTCTCATCACGCCTTGTATCTGAAAGCCAACCGTATTTTGTTGGCATTTGCCTTGGATTTGCATGGCCTTGACTGTGGTTGCAGAGTCGGAAGCTTTGAGGAAGTTCTCACTCTGTCAAACCACACTCAAGTTGTTGGAAGAGAAAACTATGGAGGGGATGAGACTGCTTTCCTCTACCTCTGAGCCTGCCTTCAAGTGGTGGAGATCATATGTGAGGAGCACAGGCTACGGCCCCGCTGCAGAAAGGGCAGACTTTTCTGGGACAATGGCAAGGCCTCACAGGTCATAGCTCTCCAGGTTGTGTTGACTAGGCCTGCTGTGCCCATCAAAAGCCTTGTCTCTGTCTTGCCAGCCAGGCTTTAGGAAGCAAGCCCTGGGGAGTCCAAAGTGCTAATTGCTTCTAATGATGTGGTGTACTAATGAGTGGTTCCCTGCCAACTACTTAACCTCAAGGCTTTGTTTAAGACTCTCTGAGCCCTTGACTTCTCAGCTCCTGGAGCAGGGTCACAAACAGCATTTACAGAACTGCCTCCAGCCCTCTTGTCTCTCTTCCCAGCCCCTCTGGGCAGTGCAGAGGTGAGGCCAGGAGGCCTACAGGGGGCACGCCTGGGGCCCCACTGACCAAAAGCTTCTACCAGGCAGGACTGGGCTTATCCATCTCCCCTCGACATTCAGCAAGGTTTAGCACACAGTAGGTGCGGAGTTAAAGTTTGATGAATGGACTGGAGTCCTCTTCATGCATTCCACCAATATTTCATTAGCCCCTATTATGTCCCAGACACTGGCTTAGGTGCTGGGGATACAGCAATGGACCACATAAAGTCACTGACTCTAATGGAAGTTACCTGCAAGTGGGGGAGACTGACATGGAAATACATAACATGTATAACATGTCAAGTGTTATGCAGAACAAGTAGAAAGAAGTAGCTGTTTTCTGAGACAGAGACAGCTGCAGGAGGAGCATATATTGAGAACGGTGGGGGTGGAAGTTAAGATTTCGGTTTGGCCCTATAAAATTTGAGGTGCCTATTAGATATCCAAGGGTCTCTGGGTGGTGCAAATGTTTAAGTGCTTAACTTCTAGCCAAAAGGTTGGTGGTTTGTATTCACCCAGAGATGCCTCGGAAAGACAGGCCTGGCAATCTGCTTCCGATAAGTCACAGCCTTGAAAACCCTGTGGAGCAGTTCTACTCTGCACACATGAGTTCACCATTAGTTGGAATGGACTTTGTGACAACTAACAGCAACAATTAGCTATCTAAGTGGAGCTGCTGAATTTGCTCTAGAGTATGTGAGTTTAGAGTTCAGGGAAATTGGGGCTAGAGATATGAAATCAGGAGACTGGGAATGAGTAGTGTCTAAAACCATGAGACTGGAGAAGGTCTCAAGGGAGTGATTCTCTCCATCGATTTTGAGCTCAAGCAACACTGTGTCTAATGTCTGTGTGTAAACTTTTGTTGAATGTTGAATGAGTGTTGAAAGACTGAAAGTTGACCAGGCCAATGGGGTACTTGGTTGAGGTGTGTGGACAGCTGGAAGCAAACTCTCCAACTTTGCTGGCCCACGAGATACTGGAAGACAAGTTCCTTCCTCTGCCCTTGCTGGCCCTTTTGCTGTCCTCTGGGATTATTTCTGCCTTTCTTGCTCCTAAGGTAGGGTCCACATGTATGTGGTCAGGCCAGTTTCCTGTCATTTGGCTTTTCTGGCTCTGAGTGAGGGTGAGGGTGTCTTAGTTTCTTAGGGCTAGCATAACAAAATACTAGAGTGGGTGACCTTAAAGAGTCGAATTTATTGTTTCACAGTAAGAACCCAAAGAAGGCTAGACGTCTAAACCGGGGCATAGGCTGCAGGGTAGAGCCCCTTGCTGTAGCTGTAGGCGTTCCTTGTTCATTGGCATTCCTTGGTTTGTAGACAGATCTTCACAAGGTCTCTGTCCTCTGTGTCTGTCTCTGTCCATTCTGCTCTTTTTATAAGACACCACTCAGAAGTGATTAGGTTTAGGAACACCCTGCTCTGATACAACTGCATTAATATAATAAAAGAAAACCGCTATTTCCAAACGGGGTCATATTTACAGGTACAGAGGTTAGGACTTCCACATTTCTTTTTGGGGGACATAAGTCAATCCGTCACAGGGGGAATACATAAGACCCACCAGAGGTGGGAACTGCTCTAGCCTTTGTTCTAAGGCCTGGAAGGGTGGAAGCTTCCATGACCTAAGGGGGTGGCCATGGCAGAGAAGGCTTCTTGTTTGTCCTGAGGATGCAGAAGGGCTTGGATGTGACCCTGGCCAAAGCACAGCCCACTCTGGCCAACCAGTCATGTTTGAGGAGGAGGATCTTGGGGTTTGTACCTTCACTAGGTCACCTCAGTCCTTTCTTGGGCTCCTCATCTCTGCCATCTTCATGATTTGCTTACTTGAATTCATTTCAGAAATAGCCAAGGGCATGTGGACTCAGCCAGGGGGAAGGGCTGTAAGCTGGAAGGCTGGAAGGAGCCTTCTGCCTCTTAGCACTGCTGGGGCCAGCGGTGCTCACACCTTAGGGAACACTAGAAGGGCAGATGCCTGCAGAGAACAGTCCAAGTAGCATTGGAAACTGCTCTCCTTCAAGGTGTGAAATAATACGCCTTTGGAGGGAGATGGCAAGCATGTGTTGAGTGGGGACCCTTGAGTCTTTGAGAATTTTTTTCATGTTCTTGCATGTTGTTAGTCTATTCAGGTTTAAATCATGTTTCAACGCTTCATGAATCAGTTTCTATAATGTATGATTGTCTAGAAAATCATTCATTGTATTGAGCTTGTCAGTGTGTTAGCCTAGAATTGTACATAGTTTTCCATGCAACGTTTTTTTCTCCTCGGTATCTGACATTACATCCCCTTTCTCAGATCGGATACTGTGCATTTGTGGTTTCATTCTTTTTATTCAATTAGTCTTGCCAAGAGTTTGTTTTCTTGGTCTTTTTAAAGTTTCAACTCTAAGGTTATCAGTTTTGCTTTTTCTCTGTTATCTAACTTACTGATTTCTGCTTTCATCTGTATTCATTCTCTGTTCCCACTTACCTTAGGCTGATGTTGCTCTTTTGCTGACTTCATGGATTGAATTAATTCCATCGTTTCTTGTTTGATAATGAAAGCATCAAGAGGCTTTTTCCCCTGAGTACAACTTGGAACATGTCCCATAAATTTTGATGGATAGTTATTGTTTTAGAAAGAGTCTCTAAGTTCAGTTTTTCTTCCCTCTTTGACTCTAATGTTTTGCCCTCAATTTTTCAGGAAATATTTATTTACACTTAAAAACTTGTTTTCTAGTTTGATTGCATTGTGATCAGATTATAATTTCTATCGTGGAGAACTTGTTAATTTTTTTCCTCCACTATAAGATCATTTTTTTGTAAATATTCTATAACTATTTGAAAAGAACGTAAGTTTTGTGGTTGAAAGGTGAAAACAACTCATGCTTGTTAATATTATTCAACTTTTCTAATTTCTTGTTTATTACTTAATTGGTATTGATCAAGGATTAGCAATGTATTGATCTCACATTTTCACTGTGGTCAATTCTCCTTGTATTACTAAGTTTTTATTTTATATATTTTGTGGCTATACTCTTCAGTATGTAAATATTTTTAAGCATTAGATCTTCAGAGTGAATTTTATATTTTCTTAATATAAAAATTATCTTTAATCTTAAATTTTTTTTTGGTTTTAAAGCCTACTTTGGTACTAATATTGTGACCTTTGTTTTCTTTTAAGTTTTATTTATTGGGTCCATCTTTGCCGATTCCTCTATTTTTAATATTTCTATGTCATTTTTTAAGATACATCTGTTAGTACAGCGTTTTTTTCTTTTTTTTTTTTTTTTTTTTTAATCACTAACTGAGGGTCTTCATTCTTAAACAGGCAAGTTCAATCCAATCACATTTTTTTGGTGATAACTGATATGCATACTCTTCTATAATATTTTATGCATTCTAATTTTAAGTGTTCTTATCATTATTTCCTTTTTTCCCCCTTGTCTTCAAGTTTACTTTTCCTGTGATTTTGATTCTAAAACCCATTGCTATTGAGTTGATTCTGACTTGTAGTGACCCTATAGGTCAGGGTAGAATTGCTCCATAGGGTTTCTAAGGCTGTAAATCTTTAAGGAAGCAGACTGCCACATCTTTCTCCTGTGGAGCAACTCGTGGTTTTGAACTGCTAACCTTTCAGTTGGCAGCCAAGCACTTAACCACTGAGCCACTAGGGTTAAAGCTACTTTTTCAGAAAACATTTTAACCTACAGTTCTTTGTCAACATCCTCCCTAGCTAGCTTTTCTCTTAATCTAGTCTTCCTGGCACTGTATCTTGTAGAGACTTGGTGTTTGTGACATGTAGGTATCTGTCTCTTTTTCCTAGTTTCCAAAACTGACATAGATAGTCCCTCTTTTGATAGGGGATCATTTCCACGGGAATTTAGGGGCCCAAGCTTCGGGGGAGTTTAACATATTGTCTTGGCTCTCCATGTTGAACGGGAAATTTCTCAAATAAAGGTTTTTATTCTTTTCAGTGCTGTTGTGACTAGAATTATTTTTTAAATTTCATTTTCGGGTTAACCATTGCTGAGATGTTGTTGTTAGCTGCCGTCAAATCGGTTCCAACTCACAGTGGCCCCACGTACAACAGAAGGAAACACTGCCTGGTCCTGCACCATCCTCTATATCATTGCTGAGATATAGACACATAATTGATTTTTGTATATTAATCTTGTATCCTGTGACCTTGCTGAACTCATTTATTATTTTTATGGTCTTTTTGAGGGAGGAAGGGGTAGATCCCTTAAGATTTTATACATATAGGATCATGTTATTTGTGAATAAACGCAATTTTACTTTCTCTTTTCCAATGTAGATGCCTTTTTATTTCTTTTTTTTTTTCCTGATTGCACTAGATAGAAACTTCAGTACAATGTTGAATAAGAGTGGTGAAGTGGACACCCTTGCCTTGTTCCCAGTCTTCAGGGGAAACATGCTTTTCATCTTAATAATAGTATTAGCTGTAGGTGTTCTGTGGGTGCCCTTCTGATAAAGGTTTTTAAGCAGAGGACTTATGTGATCCAACTGCAGTTTGGAAAATGCACTGGAATGTGATCCAGACTGGTGACCGGCAGGCCAGGCAAGAGGGGTGGTAGCCTGGACTAGAACAATAAAGAGAGGAGGGTATGGATTTGTAGGACGTCATGAAAAAGAGTAAGGAACCGTGGTGGCACAGTGGTTAAGCGCTAGGCTGCTAACTGAATGATCAGTGGTGTGAACCTACTAGCCTCTCCGTGGGGAGAAGATGTGGCAGTTTGCTTCCTTAAAGATTTCTGGCCTTTCAAGAAAAAGAAATAAAGGGAATCCAAATTGGTAATGAAGAAGTTAAACTGTCCCCGTTTGCAGATGATATGATACTATACCTAGAAAACCCTAGAGACTCCACGAGAAATCTACTGGAACTAATAGAAAGATTCAGCATACTAGCAGGATACAAGATAAACATTCAAAAATCTGTTGGATTCCTATACACCAGTAAGGAGAACAATGAAAAGGAAATCAGGAAAACAATACCATTTTCAATAGCCCCTAAAAAGATAAAATACTTAGGAATAAATCTGACCAGGGATGTAAAAGACCTATACAAAGAAAACTACAAGACACTACTGCATGAAACCCAAAGGAATCTACATAAATGGAAAAACACACCATGCTCGTGGATAGGCAGACTCAACATTGTGAAAATGCCAGTTCTACCCAAAGCAATTTACAAGTACAACGCAATCCCGATCCAAATACCAACAACATTCTTCAAAAAGATGGAAAAACTAATCATTCACTTTATATGGAAAGGGAAGAAACCCCGAATACGTAAAGCACTACTGAGGAAGAAGAATAAAGTTGGAGGACTCACACTACCTGACTTCAGAACCTACTATACAGCTACAGTAGTCAAAACAGCCTGGTACTGGTACAGCGACAGATACATCGACCAATGGAACAGAATTGAGAACCCAGATGTAAATCCATCCACCTAGGGTCACCTGATCTTCGACAAGGGCCCAAAGACCATCAAATGGGGAAAAGACAGTCTTTTTAACAAATGGTGCTGGCAAAACTGGGTATCCATCTGCAAAAAAAAGAAACAGGACCCATAGCTCACGCCGCATACAAAAACTACTTCAAAATGGACCAAAGACCTGAATATAAAGCCTAAAACTATGAAGTTCATAGAAGAAAAAATAGGACCAACACTACAGGCCTTAATACATGGCATTAACAGGATACAAACCATAACCATCAATGCACAAACCCCAAATGATAAGCTAGATAACTGGGATCTTCTAAAAATCAAACACCTATGCTCTCCAAAAGACTTCACCAAAAGAGTAAAAAGAGAACCTACAGACTGGGGAAAAATTTTTGGACAGTACAAGTCAGACAAAGGTCTAATCTCCATAATCTACAAGAAAATCCAACACCTCTACAACAAAAAGACAAATAATCCTATTAAAAAAATGGGCAAAGGAAATGAACAGACACTTCACCAAAGAAGACATTCAAATGGCCAACAGACACATGAGGAAATGCTCGCGATCACTAGCCATTAGAGAAATGCAAATGAAAACCACAATGAGATACCATCTCACCCCTGCATTACTGGCACGAATCAAAAACACTGGAAATAACAAATGTTGGAGGGGCTGTGGGGAGATGGGAACTCTTATGCACTGCTGGTGGGAATGCATAATGATACAACCATTTTGGAAAATGATATGGCGCCTCCTCAGAAAGCTAGAAATAGACATACCATTCGATCCAGCAATCCCACTCCTAGGAATATATCCTAGAGAAAAAAGAGTCGTCACTTGAATAGACGTACGCACACCTATGTTTGTGGCAGCATTGTTCACAATAGCAAAACAATGGAAACCACCTAGATGCCCATCAACAGATGAATGGATAAACAAACTATGGTACATACACACAATGGAGTACTATGCAACGAGAAAGAACAACAAGGAATCTGTGAAGCATCTCATAACATGGATGAAATTTGAGGACATTATGCTGAGTGAAATAAGTCAATCACAAAAGGACAAATATTGTATGAGACCTCTATTGTAAAAGCCCATGAAAAAGTTCACACACAAAATGTAACAATCTTTGTTGGTTACCAGGGATGGAAGGGGTGGGGTGGGGGAAATACCAAATAGGCAATAGATAGGTGGTATCTTGGGTGAAGGGTGAGACAGTACACAATATAGGGGAAACTAGCACAACTTGTACAAGGAAGGGTCATGGAAGCCCCATAGACACATCCAAACTCCCTGAGGGACTGAATTGCTGGGCGGAGGGCTCTGGGGACCATGGTCTCGGGGAACATCTAGCTCAATTGGCATGACACAGCTTATAAAGACAATGCTCAACATTCTACCTTGTTGAGTAGTGTCTGGGGTCTTAAAAGCCTGTGAGTGGCCATCTAAGATACTGCACCGGTCTCATCCCTTCAGGAGCAAGGGAGAATGAAGAGAACAGGATACAAGGAAAAGATTAGTCCAAAGGACTAATTGTCCACAGCTACCAAGGCCTCCACCGGACTGAGTCCAGTACAGCTAGATGGTGCCCGCTACCACCATTGACTGCTCTGACCAGGATCACAACAGAGGGTTCTGGACAGAGCTGGAGAAGGATGTAGAACAAAATTCTAACTCACAAAAAAAAGACCAGATTTACTGGCCTAATGGAGACTGGAGAAACCTCGAGAGTATGGCCCCCAGGCACCCCTTCAGCTCAGTGGTGAAGTTATCTCCGAGGTTCACTGTTCAGCCTGGGAGTGGACAGCCCCGTAAAACCAAATGAGACTAACGAGGTACAGGAGTCCAGTGACAAGGGCCAGAAAGCAGAAGGGGACAAGGAAGCTGATGATAGGGAACCTAAGGTTGACTAAGGGTATTGCTGATGTGTTGTGAGATTGTTAACCATTGTCATAGGGCAACATTTGTAGTAACTGTTAAATGAGAAACTATTTTGTTCTGTAAGCCTTCATCTTAAGTGAGAATAACAGCACAATTGGAAGAGCGTAGTCAATGTCACTGAACTGTGTATGTAGAAATTTTTGAAATGGTGTATCTTTGGCTATGTGTATTTTCACCAAAAAAAAAAAAAAAAAAAAGGTTGAGAATTTAGAGGGTTAATATGTTGTGGATTGTTAACCAATGTCATAAAACAACATGTGAACTACTGTTTCATGAGAAACTATTTGTTCTGTAAGCCTTCACCTGAAGTACAATAAAATATATTAAAAAAAAAAAAAAACTGATAGAAAATGTAAGTAAATACTCAGGGCACACTGTATAGAGAGGCAATAAAATATATAAAAGTACTGAATGATCACATAACAAATTAATATTTTATCATATTTAATCTACACTGTAAACTTCATAGACTTATTTGTAATAGTAGGGAGAGTAATTTTCAGAATTAAAATTTCTATATACAAATGCATTGGCTACCCTGACGTAAATTGGCATAAGAGTATATTAAATGAAAGCTGAAACAACATTTTTGAATGGAAAACACTTCATTAGTTTTGGCATGTCTTTGAAAGGGCCTACTAGTTGTCAACCTTAATATCCATTGTCTCCTACTTTACTGATGATTTTTAGCTCTACATATGGCTGCTTAAAATAAAGACTACAATTCTCTGAAAAAGAAAAAAAAGAAGATTTCTGGCCTTGGAAACCCTATGGGAGAGTTCTGCTCTGTCCTAAGTATGGTCACTATGAATCAGAATTGACTCAATGGCAGTGGGTTTGGTTTTTTGGGTTTGGTTTATGGGAAACAGTTATCCCCAGAGTTGATGGTAAATATATAGGGACTGTGGACGAAGAATAAGGAAAAGGAAGACTTGGAGGATGACTCCAAAGTGTCTCGCTTAGAAGCAGAAAACAAGCCAGATCAGCCTACAGTGAATTCTGATCTCCAGTAAAATGTTTTCTTGTTGGGTACTAGGGTGTTCGTTGCATTGACATTTTTTTTTCCATTCATCTAGTAGGACAGCTAGGTCATCTCCTCTGACAGTATTTTCCTGTGAGACAGTAGGATATTAAGGGGACATACTTAGATTTAAAGCTAGCTGGTTTCTACATTTACTAATGCTGTGACCTCACACAGGGTTTGGCTTCTCTGAGTCTCATCTTATATAATGGAAGTGACACTGGCCCACCTTACAGACTTGTTGTATGTGAACCACTGAGTACAGATCCCAATATGTGGTCAATAAACATTGCTTGCATCCTTCCCCGCCCTTCTGTTCTTATTGTTGTTAGGTGCCATTGAGTTTGTTCCAACTCGTAGTGACCCTACGTACAACAGAACAAAATGCTGCCCGGTCCTGTGCCATCCTCACTATCATTGCTATGCTTGAGCCCATCATTGCAGCCACTGTGTCAGTCCATCTCACTGAGGGTCTTCCTCTTTTTCGCTGACCCTGTCCTTTACCAAGCACGATGTCCTTCTTCAGGGAATGGTCCCTTCTGAAAACATGTCCAAAGTACGTGTGATGAAGTCTCATCATCCTAGCCTCTCAGGAGCATTCTGGAAGTACTTTTACCAAGACAGATTTTTCATTCTTCTGAAAGTCCATGGTATGTTCAATATTCTTTGCCAACACCATAATTCAAAGGTATCAGTTCTTCTTCTGTCTTCCTTATTCATTGTCCAGCTTTCACACTGAAAATGCCATGGCTTGAATCAGGCACACCTTAGTCCTCAGAGTGACGACTTTGCTTTTTAACACTTGAAAGAGGTCTTTTGCAGCAGATTTGTCCAATGCAATGTGTCCTTTGATTTCTTGACTTCTGCTTCCATGGGCGTTGATTGTGGATCCAAGTAAAATGAAATCCTTGACAACTTCAGTATTTTCTCCATTTATCATGATGTTGCTTATTGGTCCTGTTCTTAGCACCTAGTAACTTGGACTTCTAGAGGGCTTTGATGCCTCTCCTGACACTTCTTCTGTGGCTTCCCATCACACTTTTTAGATCAGGGCATTGCTAGTATGGAGTAAAGACAGCACTGGAAAAGGTAACGGGCTGAGGTTGTTGGTGGTATTACTGATCCCATGATAGCCCTTCCTCGGCACCCCCCCACCACGCCAGTGGGATGGACTACCTCAAGGGTGGTGGCAGGCTTCTCTTTGCTTCCATCACGTCAGTGCTTCCTTTTTTTCATTTTCTAATACCTGATCTTTGGTTGTCACCGCTGGGGTAGGAGATGCTACTAGTAACTAGTGGATAAAGGCCAGATATGCTGCTCAACATTCTACAATGCCCAGGACAGTCCCCAACAATAAGGAATTGCCTGGCCCCAAATGTCAGTAGTGCTGAGCTGGGGATACCCTGAGATAGAGAGATCGAGGAGTTAAGGCATTTAGCATCAGCCATGTCCGTGACCTTGGGCAAGTGAGTCAGCCCATCTGAGTCTCAGCTTCCTCCTCTGCAAAATGGGGAGCCCTCTGTGATGCTCTTACTGACAGCTGCACCTGGCATCACTGAAGAAGAGGTGCCTGTCAGCACAGCGTGCACAGCTTGTTCTGCGTGCAGATGCCATTCATCTCCCAATGACTCCCTTTCTCCACTAGGAGTTCATAGCCATCTCCTTGAAAGCATCTCACATTTCATCTAGAGCTGTTCACAAGCAGCCGCATCCCAGGGTGCCGGAAGGCAGTGTCTGGCTGCTTGAAATTAAATTTACAATAGAAGCTGATCAGATTCGTCTCATAAAGGATCCGGGTGGGAAGCAGGAGTTGGAGATGGTCTCGAAGGCCAGGGAGCCCGTAGGAGTTTCGAAATTAGTAAGAAAAGAACAAAGAGCCTTCTAGATAATGCAGCGTTAGCCTTGCCCAGATGAATTACTGAAACAATCCCCACGTCTCTGCTTTTGCACAATTAGATAGCCTTTCAATGCTGGCAAACATACACTTGCGTTGCAGTTTAATGTGGAATGAAGTTTTCTAATGGAACATGAGCAAACAATTTATGGAGACGCTGCTAATAAACTGCATCACTGTATAGTGCTGGGTTTATAGGGGGCTGGTGATGACTGCACCAGTTAAGCACAGCTGAGCATCCTTTAATTTGGACATTTGGGCTCAAGTTACGGGAAACAGTACAACTCGTTCCCTCACTTCCTGGCAATACACATGCTGTCATCAGCCTAAGGTGCAATGTCGTTTTTGTCATTTGGAGCTGGTTGCAGATTTCACTCAACTGGCGTTAGACACCTGTTTCAAAGTTGTAAAAGTCTACAAATTTGCCAGATTTACTGTCTTCTTATGAATATGTATCACAGCAGAGGACCTGTCTGTTGCCTAGTATTCCTTAATGTATGTGCCTTACACATCAATAGGGTTGTCTTTGGAGGGTCCTCTCCCCAGAGCGCTTTGAGAATGTGCTCCTCTAGGCAGGAGGCGGCTGAAGGGACTCCTGTGGGTGAGGGACAAGTTCTTTGTTTAGAATTGAAACAGAGAGAGAGGATGCTGGAAAGGGGAAAGAAGAAATGATGTTCACTACCACCACTAGTTTCTGTTGAGTCAGTTCCTACTCATGGCGACCCCATGGGTTACAGGGTAAAACTGCTCTCCCTAGGATTTTCATGACTATGACCATTCAGAAGTAGATCACCAGACCTTTCTTCTGAGGTGCCTCAGGTGGGTTTGAACTGCCAACCCCTTTGGTTAGTAGCTATGCACTTAACTATTTGCACCACCCAGGGACTCCAGAAATGATGTTACTGGACACCTGTTACGTGCCAGCCACCATGATAGGCTCATTTGTTCATTCATTGCCATTTATTCAGTATTTATTAAATGCCCACCGGAGAGTCAGATCTTGGGCTATAAGGATTAACAAGACAGCCTCTGCCTTCAAAGAACTTACAGTCTGTTTGGGGAGTCAGAAAATAAGCAGGCAGAGACAGCCCAGGATGCTAACTGCTATAACTGGGAACCTGACCTAGCCCTGGGAAAGACCTTTGTAAATGCTGATCTCTAAGCCTAGATATGCCCTCCCTCCACTCTGCCCCTTTGCTTACTGATTGCTGACTCATTCTTCATCTCAATTCAGTTGTCACTTCCTCACACAGGGACTCCTTCTCTGAGACATCACCTCCCCACACCCTTCAAATTCCCCTGTAATACCCCGTCAGATTACTATGCATCTGCTCTTCATGGTTTTAGATGTGTGTATGTGTGATTATTTGATTTATGAACACCTTCTCCACAAGACTGTAGGCTCCTTGACTAGAGGGACTGTTTCTGTTTTACTCTCCTTTATGTCTCCAGAGCTTAACACAGTGCCTGGCATGTACTAGGTGCTCGGCAAATATTCATGGAGTGAATGAATGGATGTTTTCTGGAGGAAAGGACTGTGATAGGGCATGGGAGGAGGGATGGAAGAGTGTTCCAAGCCAAGAGAATAGTATGTGCACAGGTCCAGGCAAAAGTGAGAGAAAGGTGAGGTACAGAATGTCAGTGGGTTCATAATGACTGGAGTGGAGTGGGGACGTGGAGGAGTAGCTGGGGCCAGATCACCAGGGCCCTATGCCGTGCTGGGGAGCTTGGCACAGATCCTAAAGATTTTATACGCGTATTACACACACTGCCTATTTTAATTCAACAATGCTGTATTCATTTCCTTGCTATTAGTTGCCGTTGAATTGGCTCTGAGTTGTGGTGACCCCATGTATAACAGAGCAAAATGTTGTGCAATCCTGCACCATCTTCACAATCATTGGTATGCTCATGTCTGTTATTGAAGCCGTTGTGTATCTGAGTGCCTTCCAACCTAGGGGGCTCATCTTCCAGCACTATCTCAGATAATATTCTGTTGTGATCCATAGGATTTTCATTGGCTAGTTTTTGGAAGTAGATCAGCAGGCCTTTCCTCCTAGTCTCTGTTAGTCTGAAAGCTCCACTGAAACCTGTCCACCATGGGTGACCTTGCTGGTATTTGAAATACTGGTGGTGTAGCTTCCAGCATCCTAGCAACACACAAGCCACCACCGTACAACAATGACACACTGGTGGTAGATTAATTTCCTAGGACTACCATAACAAAATACTACAAACAGGGTGGCTTATAAGGACAGAAATTTATTGTCTCACAGTTCTAGAGGCTAGTGTACAGAGTACAAATCAGCTTGTTGGCCGGGCCGTGCTCCCTCCGGAAGTCTTAAGGTGAAGATCTTTTCTTGTGTCTTCCACCTTCTGGTAGCCTCAGGTGTTCCTTGGATCTTTATAGGCTGTCCTCCCTCTGTGTCTCTCCTCTTTTATAAAGACACCACTCAGATTAGATTAGGGCCCACCCTACTCCATCATGACCTCAGGTTAGCTGATAACACCTCCAAAGACTCTCTTTCCCAAAAAGGTCACATTCACAGGTGCCGGAGGTTAGGACTTCAGGGTATTTTTTTTGGGTCACGATTAAACCCATAACAGGTGGGTAGTACCGATTCACATTGCAGAGATCAAGTAAGCGTCTGAGGCCCCTTAGCTGGTCAGTGACTGAAGGAGTGATCAACCACAGGTCTTTCAGAGGCAGAAACCAGGCTTTGTTTTCCGAACAAAGTGCCTTCTCACTGCTGTGAGTTCATTTGCATTCATTCCATTTCCTTTTTTAAAGCAGCTTCTTTAAAATAGTAAAAGTAGTAAGTCCTGACTGTATAAAAAAAAGTGAAGCAGTACAGCAGTGTACGGAGTGAAAAAGTACAAGGGCCTCCTTCCCAGGCCCTCATCGCAGCCCTGTTCCCTGGAGGTAACCGCTGTTAACAGTTTGTTGTGGGTCCAATTTCTTTTTAAATAAAGATTCATTAAACTGCCCATGAGACTTACTGGGACATCCATCAGCCCTTTAAAAATTGTTCTGATGAATTAAGTGTAAACTAATTAGAAACATGGATTCAATTACCCTTGAAACACAAAAGGGTTTAATAATTGATAGGAAGAGGGCTTGAGGTCAAAGACATTATGGATTTTATCAAACCCCTATTATCTGAAAAGTAAATATGTTTGATTTCACCCTAAATGCTGGCAGATTTACCATCCGGAGTCAAACCTGCTGGTAGGAGCTGTCTATTTAATCAGGGAAGTTATCTGTGATTAGGACGGAGTCAGCTAAAGTGGTGTATAGAGGCCAAAGCCTGCTGGGTCTTGCTGGATGGAGCTGCCTCAAACAGGACGGCAGCCTGTCTTTCTAGGTTACTGTAGTTGGCTATGTACATCATCTTTCACCAGGCAAGTTTGGGGCAGGGGGTACCTGCTGAAGTCCCCAGCAGTATCACTGACCCTAACTGTGGACCCAGAGCATGTGGGGAACAATATTGGGCCAAGGAAGCACTGCAGGACTTTTAGGGAAGACAGTCTGTTTATCCCCATGAACTACCTTTGATGACTTGGATGGATTTAGAGAAGGGTCGGGGGGTTGGAATATATATCGACGTGTTTATACCAAGTGCTTTGTGTATTATATCTCGTTTAATCTTCACAATCTTATGGAAGAAAGAATTATTACCATGATTTTATTGCTAAGGAAATTGGGGCTCAAATAGGCTACATGCCTGGCCCAAGGTTACTCGGCTAGTGAGTGCTGCAGCCATTTGTGAACTCCCAGATCTGCTTGACATCCAAGTTCATGCAGGCAGGTACCACCACACCCGGGATGAGAAGGGTTGTGGAAAGGGGAGGAAGAGGGACCTTCCAGAGTGATACTTGGGAAACCAACTGCAGTGACCCATGGGTAGCCATGTGCTCCAGCACCTAATGCTAAAGGGTGAGTCTGGGGGGACATGGTTGGGGAGTGGTTGGCAGCAGGTGATTTACAAAGCCAGGTGGACAGCGGTGTCGGGGGCCTGAGCAATCTTTCCCTTCACAGCAGGACCCTGTGGTTCAAGGTCAAAATCAATTTTTTGTGGCAAACTCTCACCTTGCTCATTTGCCAAGCCTGCTATTTAATAGCAGCCAAAACTTAAGGCCGCGTGGAGCTTGAGGCTTGGGCCAGAAGGCTGTGCTGCCTACACCCCTCCCCGTGATTGGTCTTGCCCACAGTGTAATGAAGTGTTTGTCCAAGGTTTGATGTTACTCTAGAACGGAGTTGGCCACCCGCAGACCCTCAGCTGCCCCTTTCTTGAAAGTGGCTGCCAACAGGGCTGTTGTTAAGATAGAAAAGTGTTCCCTCCTTTGTCCTCAACTTATTACCTGAAGTATGTTGTAACCTTGAACTTTTTGGCCAACAGAAATCGCTGTGCCAGGGATCTTGGTACCTCTGTTGCCCTCAGGGTAGAGGCAAGCTTGGACAGGTAGTTCCAGACTCCACTCTGTTTCTTTGTCAGCAAAAGTGGTGTGTAAACAAAGGCCCCCCAAATACTGAGTTCTTGTTTCCTTGGGATTAAAGTAAATATATGTATGTTCAGTTCTCTAACAGACATCTGTGAGTTTGTATGGATCTTGGCTTAGGATTTAAGTGAATAAAGAGGCAAATCATTGCACCCTGTGGTGGGTCTGAGCTGTGGTGTCAAGAGCCAGGACTGGGGCGGGGGGCCTGGGTTCTGTCCCAGCCTGGCCACTGATTTGCTTGTGATCTTTGCTAAAGCTTGTCCCATCTCTGGGCCAGCTGCATTTTCCTGCCTTATAAAATAAGGACTTAAGCCCAGAACAACAGAGGTCCTTCTAGCTCTGAAACCGTGATTGAGTGTTGCCAGAGATGTCATGTAGAAGGTATAAAATACCCCGATCTCTGATTGTTTCTTCCCTACTCAGGTACAGTGCCAGCATTTGTCTCTAGAAGGAGAGTTTATTTTCCAAATTAAGCAGTGTGGCATAGACAGTTAACTGTCCACCATCATTCTTGCTCCCCTTCCATAATACAGAGCTGTTGATGGTGTGGTGCAGTGAATTTCTTTATATGGCCCTTCTAGCCATGGTCATGTAACTCCCACAGGTGGGACTATGCAAATAAGTTGTTCGGAGCCTGCCAAGGAAATTGGACAGTTTTTGCTAATGCAAATAAGGAGCATGGAACACTTGTAGGGGTGAGACCATGCAAATAAGGTATATGAAACCATTGTAGGGGATTGCTCAGTTTTGCCATCCCATTAGGCTTAAAAGGAGACAATCCCAGAGGCTGAGGGGAACCTCACTATCATCAAGAAGAGCTGGGAGCAGAGCATGTCCTTTGGAACCGGGGTCCCTGCACTGAGAACCTCTCAGACCCAGGAGATAGCGCTGTAACACTGGAGATGGAGTGGGATGGCGAGAAGTGGCAGCAAGCACAGCAGAGTCCAGTGGTGGCAGAACCAGGAGACCAGCATGTGTGCTGACCCACAGAGCAACAGAGCTGAGTGCCTTCGGGCAGGAGGCTTCCTGGAGGAGTGGAGTGCCTCGGGCACTTATTGGTGAGCTAAGGAGCTGTAACAACTACCCAAGCAGGGCAGAGGCCAGGCCTGAGCAGGGTCGGTGGCAGAGGCTTGCCTGTGGGCATGGTCGAGAAGAAACTGTCCTGATCGAAGAACTGTATCCTGAGTTGTTCCTGTTACCTCCAATTGATCCTGATCCTAAACTGTAACCTGTTACTTCCCTAACAATCCCCATAATTGTGAGTATGGTCTATGAGTTCTGTGTGTCCATTGCAACAAATTGTCAAACGCAGTAAGAAGTAGAGTGCTGTGGGAGGGATGGCTGGTGTCAGAATTGGTAAAAAGGGTTGGAGGGTGAAGATATGTCTGACCTCTACCTCATAAGAATCACCTTTGGGCTGATGCTGATGTTAATTCTCCTTTCTCCCCTAGAAGTTAGAGGAAGTCAGATGCCACCCCATTTTTACAGATGAGAAGCAGCTGTCCAGTCGGGGACAATATTTCTCAGCCTCCCTTGCATCTAGGTGAGACCATGTGCCTTAGTGGTCAATAGAATATGGGCAGATGTGATGTACACTCCTTCCAAATATGGCCCAGAAAATCTCCAGGGGGATTCTCTTTCTCTTTTTCCCTGGAGACACAGGATGTAAGACACCTGAGTGCCTGGTTGTCTATGTGGAGTAGAAGCCACTCCCTCCCCACAACTGCTGCTGATTGGATTGGATTTTACATAAGTGAGAAATAAACTTTTATTATGTTAGGCCTTTTGAGAGCCCAGGATTTAATCTGTCATGGCAGTTAGCCAGTGCAAACTCTGAGTCTTGGCATTTAGGAATTTATTTTAGTACCTAGAGGTAGGTGAGAACTCTAAACAGCAGAATCCCATTAGGTTTCCAGAACTGACCCTGGGTTTTATTCGCTTTCAGGAAGATAAAGCTCCTGGATGGTTCAGCTTTTGTGCCTAAAAATTAGGCCATCAGCCCATAAGGTGTGATATTTTTTAAAGCAGTTTTTTTTGTGCTTCTGACTTTTGGTGGATTCTTTTTGTACCAGAATATGGTTCTTCTTGTAGACCTTATTCCCTATTCCATCTCCTGTGACCTTGGCTGGGCACACAATGTAGTGTGGTAGCTAAGAGACAGCCTTTGAAATCAGCCTGCCTGGGTTCAAGTCCTTGCTCTGCCTGTTACTAACTGGGTGACGCTGAAGAAGTCATTCCTCTCTGAGTCTCAGTTTCTACATTTGTAGAATGTAGGGTGGGACACTGAAGGTTCAGTGGTAGAATTCTCACCTTCCGTGTGGGAAACCTGGGTTTGAATCCCAACCAATGCACCTCAGCCACAGCTACTGCTTGTCTGTCAATGGAGGCTTGCGTGTTGCTCTGATGCTGAACAGGTTTCAGCAGAGCTTCCAGACTAAGATGGACTGGGAGGAAAAGCCTGGTGATATACTTCCAAAAATCAGCCAGTGAAAACCCTAAGAACCAAAACAGTCTGATTTATAGCCAATCATGGAAATGAAAGATGACCAGGCAGCATTTCGTTCCGTTGTGCATGGGGTTGCCGTGAGTTAGCGGTGGACTCAACGGCAGCTAACTACAACAAAGCAACACCTTGTAGGGAAGCTGTGAAGATTCAACTACCCGACAGAGTAAAAAACACTTAGAAAATGCTGGACACATGGTAAGCACTCAGTAAATGTTAGCTTTATTATCATTACTGTCCTTTCCAAAAGCCCAGAACTTTCAGCTACCTCCACTGTCACTACTCTGGCCCAGGCACCATCATCTCCTGCCTTGATTATTGCAACAGCCTTCTACCTGGTTTCCTTACTATCCCTTCAGTCTATTCCTAATACTGGAACTAGAGGGATCTTTTTTTTTTTTTTTTCCACTTAAACAAAACAAAACTTTTAATTAAAATAAATAAAATAGCCTTCGATGTACAGATAGTACAGAGATAGTACAGAGAGTACCCATCTACCCTAAACCAATTTCCCCTGTTATTAGCATTATGATGGTGTGTTTGGTACAGTTAATGAGCTAATACTGATACCTTGGAGCTCTGGTGGCACAGTGGTTAAGAGCTTGGCTGCTAACCAAAAGGCCGGCAATTCAAATCCACCAACTGCTTCTTGGAAACCTTACGGGGCAATTTCAGTTCCCCTGTGTCCTATAGGGTCGCGATGAGTTGGAATCCACTCAACAGCGACGGGCAACGGGCAACTGATACGTTATTATTAACTAAAGCCAATGCTTTATTTAAATTTCCTTAGCTTTTACCTGCTACCCCTTTTCTGTTCCAGGATCTCATCCAGGATATCACATACATTTAGTCATCATGTCTGTTTAGGCTTCTCGTGATAGTTTCTCATGATAGTTTCTCAGACTTTTCTTCTCTTTATGAGTTTGACAGTTTTGAGGAGTAATGGTCATGTATTTTGTAGAATGTCCCTCAGTTGGGATTTGTCTAATATTTTTCTCATGATTAGATTGGGGTTATGGGTTTTGGGGAAGAAGAACACAATGGTAAAGTGCCATTGACATCACATTATGACTTATCACTATTGATGTTGACCTTAATCACCTGGCTGAAGTAGTGTTTTTCATGTTTTGCCAGTATAAAGTTACTACCCTCTCCCCATACTGTGCTCTTTGGAAGGAAATCACTATGGCAGCACACACATTAGGAGTGGGGAGTTATGCTCCACCTCCTTGAGAGCAGATTATCTACATAAATTATTTGGAATTCTTCTGCATGACAAATTTGTTCTTCCTCATTCGTTAACTTACCTAATCATTTTTTTTGTATTAGTATGGATTCATGAATATTTATTCTATACTCTGGGTTCTGATCCGATACTACTTTATTTATTTTGTTGGTCAAATTGTTCCACGTTTGGCCATTGAGAGCTCTTTTGGTTGGCTTCTGTGCCCCTTTGAAGTTGCCCCATCATTGTAAGCCTATTTTGTTGTTATTGTTGAACTCTTCCTTACTTTCTGGCTCTACAAGATACTCCAGGCTCATCGTACATATTTCCTGCTTCAACCCTAGAATCAGCCATTCCTCCAATGAGCCTTGATTCCTTTTGTTAGAGAATGGTATTAGAAACCAAGATCTGGGCAATAGGTATGCTAGTTTCTATTGGGGTGTCAATGCTTGTAGGCCCTCTGCGCTGACAGAGTAATGAGATATATGTGTGTATATTAACCCATGTATATACACATACCTACAAATATTTCCATATGTATCCATTTGTAGGTATATTAAGTTAAAAATGAGCTCATAATGACATCTCCAACTCTAATGCAGTACCCCATGGATAATTCTAGCCTTCCCCCCTTGCTTGTTTATAAATTTCTACTCCAACAATGAGAAGACACCTGGCTTCCACCATCAGCCATCTATTTACTTAATTGTTCAATTCCAGTATACATGAATAGTTGTTACCAAATTGTTTTTCCATACCCCCATGGAAAAAAATTATAAACTAGAGCACAGTTCTATGTATAGTTCTTTTGCCTTTAGTCTTAACAGACTCCACTCATTTTTGAAGTTTGTTAGGTCAGCAGTTCCCCCCATCTTCTTCAGTGAGGTTGTTTCATACATTTATAATACAGTTAGATTCTCTTGTCATAGTATGTATCCCATCTGGGATCCCAAGATCTCTTCAATGAGTTTTTAAAATTTGTATACATTAAGGTTCACTCTTGGTGCTGTCAAGTTCTGTGGATTTTGATAACTGCATAGTGACATGTATCACATTACAATATTATACAGAAAGGTTTCTCCACCCTAAAAAACATCCCCTGTACTTCACCTGTTCAAGCTTCCCCTGCTTCCCCAAGGGATCCTTTTAAAACATGAGTTAGATCATGTCATTCCCCTGCTGAAAAGTCTCCAGCAGCTTCCCATCTCAGAGTGAAAGACCAAGTCCTGACTATGCCCAGCAGTTCCCTATGTGACCTACTGCCCATTCTCCCTCTGACACGTCTCCTGTTGCTCTACCCCTCACTCACTCTACTTCAGATTCATCACACTGACCTTCTCACAGTTCCTACAACATTCCAGGCTGCTCATGCCTAGGACTTTTGCGTTCACCATTCTCTCTTCATGGAATGCTCTTTCTCTAGATATCCTCAGGGCTAATTCCTTCACTTCCTTCAGGTCTTCAGAAATCTCCTTCTTGTCTTAATTTTCACATGCCCCTGATCCTCTGTACCTGCTTTTCCCTACTTTAATTTTTCTCTTTAGCACTTATCACTGTCTAACATCATATACATTGTGTTTAGTTTTCATGCTCTTTGGCTGTCTCTGCAGCCTAGAATGTAAGCCCACGAGGCTGGGATTCTCGTTCACTCCTGTATGCCCAGGACCTGAACAGAGCACTTAGTAGGTGCTCATTTAACTCTTGTGACACAAGTGAATTGCATGGTCATCATTTTTCATGCATTTCCTAAACAGATACTGTGCACCAACTACCCAGTGTACTGAATACAGAGACCAAAAATGCAAAGTCTGAGGCCCGGAGAGCCTAGTAAGCACCATGCTCATAAGAGGGGGCCGAGCTCTCAGTGTTGTACCCCTGCTCTGAGTCGGTGCCCCAGCCACACAGGCTGCTGGTCCAGGGCCGGACAAGGAATGCCCCTTGAGGGCTGGCAGCCTACATGAGGCGCTCTTAATCCTAAAGGGCATCAATGGATGAGATGCCCCACCTCTCCCCATACTGGAATTTATCTGAAATGGGCTGAAGGGAAAGGAGAATTGAATAATTGTGTCTTTTCTCTGTTATGCTGTTTCTCCAATGTAAGCTGGGTGAAGGCCTCGACATGGCAGATTATTTGTAGAACCCCAAAGGAGTGGGCTCCTTCTATTTTGGAGCATGTAGAAGAGTAAAGATTTTCTTTAATTAGACAGTGCCGGATAGATTTAATTAAAGCTTCAAACCTGCAATTTTCTTTGTTTGATTGATCAGTTGGTGCTGATTGCCTGGAGTAATTATAAGGGAGGAGGTGGGGTTTTCAAAGTCTGACGGCGATAAGAAACAGACTGAGTCAACTGTTGGATACTCGGTTGTCAGAGTGATTTTGAAAAGGTTTAAATTGCACAAATGTTTGTTAGCTGGTGAAGTGAAAATAAGGTGTCTAAATTACATTTTTGTCTAAACCATGCTCCTGGCCAATGCTGCTTCTGTAGAAAAGTTTCCCTTTCGCTCCTTTCTCCAAATATAATCATGCCCCCAAGACCAGGCAGTATTTTGTTGTTTTTGCCTTTCTTTCATGAAATAATTAAAGCACATTATTGGTAGTGTCTCATAATGGCCTTTTAAAATTGCTAAAGCCTCCTGGAGGGTCGGGAGAGAAAGAGGGCCTCTCAGAGTCTCAGTGTGAATTTAGGAACTCAGAAGGAGTTTTGAAGTCAGGCTGTCCTGGGTTTCAGTCCTGCTACTACCATTTGCTTGCTCTGTGACCTTTGGCAAGTACCGTTGAACTTCTTTTTCCTTCTCTGCAAAATGGGAGGGTTGTTGAGATAACTGGATGAGCTGATGTGTGTATATTAAGCAGCACCTGGCACAGTGGGTTCTCACTGAGTGCCTGCCTGTCCCTTCCCTTCCCTGTGCTCTGTTGTGTCATGGAGGTCCCCATCGTGATGAAAGCTCAGTGAGCCCATGAGACCACAGCCACCTTGCTCCCCATTACAACTGTAACCCCTGCACACTGCTTGGTGCATAGTGGTCCTCAACCAGTATTTGTCCAGTGAACCAATAAATGAATGAATAACCCAGCTATTTAGGACCTTCCAAAAGTTGGTGACACTAGTACAGGGTAGAAGAGGTGGCTCCAAAGAGCTGTCACATTAACAAAAGCCCTGAAGAGTCTGTTATGGATTGAATTCTGTTCCCCCCAAAAGATATGTTGAAGTCTTAGCCCTTGTACCTGTGAAGGGACCTTGTTGGGAAGTAAACTCTTTCTTTGAAGATGTTATCAGTTAGGTTCACATGAGATCGTACTAGAGTAGAGCAGGTCCTAATCCTTTCTGAGTGATGTCTTATAAAAGCGAGAACAGACAGAAGGGAAAAGAGACCATGAGAAGGTGTATTTACAAGTCAAGGAATGTTAAGGATTGCCAAGAGCCACCAGAAGCTAGGAGGGAGGCATGGAACAATTCCTGACTCAGAGCCCACAGAAGGAATCCATATGGCCGACACTGATTTGGACTTCCAGCCTCTAGAACTGTGAGACAATAAATTTCTGTCCTTTACAGCCACTCACTTTCTGTTATTTTGTTACAGCCACCCTAGGAGACTAAGATAGGGACTTTGTCACCATTGTATGATGGCTGCCATCGGAGAGTACTGGAGAAACTTCTTTTCAGCTAGTTAGACCACCTCAGAGGACTGAGTTCAGTTCTCAGTTATACACGGTAGGAGGATGTGGAGGACAATTATCAGGACTATTGCAGCATAGAAAAATGTTTAAGTTATAAAAAACTAAACCCAACAGACTACAGAATTGCCTGTGTGTTATATAATCACTATATAAGAACATACGCAGTGGTGAACAAGACTGGAAGGAAATACAGCGGCATGCCAACAATACCTGTATTAGGCTGGCTCGATTATAAATGATTTTTTTTTTTTTTTTTTTTTTTTTTACTTCGGCAGGTTTTTAATTTCATTGTGGTGGAATATGTATAACAAAAAATTTGCCATTGTAACCATTTTTTAGTGTACAATTCAGTAACATTACTTACATTCATCATGTTGTATAAATATCAACACTGTTTCCAAAACTTTTTCATCACCCCAAACAATAACTCGGTACCCACTAAGCAATAACTCCCCTTCTCTCCTCCCCACAGCTCCTAGTCTACTTTCTGTCTCTTTATGCATTTGTGTATTCTAGATAGTTTATATAAGTTGGATCATACAATATTTCTCCTTTTGACTTCTTTCACTCAGCGGAGTATTTTCAAGGTTCATCCATGAATCAGAACTTCATTTCTCTTTATGGCTGAATAATAGTCCATTATATGGATAGACCACATTTTGTTTATGCATTCATCTGCTGATGGCCGTTTAGGTTATTCCTACCTTTTGGCAATTGTAAATAATGCTGCAATGAACACTGGTGTACAAGTATCATTCTGAGTCCCTGCTTTCAAGTCTTTTGGTTACTGTGATGGTGAAGGTTGCATGTCAGCTTGGCTGGGCCATGATTTTCAGTGGTTTGGCAGTTATGATATAGTTTGGCAGTTATGTAATGATGTAATCACCCCCATGATGAGATCTGATATAATGAAATTATTATTTTTTTAATTGACTGCATTTTAAAAATTTGGTAACATAGTTGTATTATTTTTTACAATGACAATACATTTTCAATTAATACAAAGGTAAATGTGAAAGAAAAGGAAAAAGCTTAAGTATATCCCTCCTTTGTGCCTGACCATACCCAAAGAAGGGCATCGACAAACTGAAAGTCCAGAGAATGGCCAGGATGAAGAGGGGCTTGCATTTCTGTTGCCAGGTGGAAGTTGAAGGACCTCAGGGTGTTTACTTGGAGGAAGGAGAATCTTGAGGAAATGATGACTATTGTCAAAAACCTGGGGAAATGGCACAAAAGCTGGCATCAGAGGGCAACCCTCAGGCTGTGAAATGGAAGTTGTTGTTGTGTGCCGTTGAGTCAATTACGACTTCATAGCAACCCTATATGACAGAGTACAACTGCCCCATAGGGTTTCCTAGGCTGTAGTCTTTACGAGAGCAGATCACCAGGTCTTTTATGCAGCGGAGCTGCTGGTAGGTTCGAACCGCTGACCTTTCGGTTAGCAGCCGAGCTCTTAACCATTGCACCACCAGGGTTTCAAGTCATTTCTAACTCTTGTATCTATCCAGAATTGGGGCTCAGGAGGCACTGAACTTCTGGAAGCATCAGCACGGATGTTGAGCAATTCTTTGGGGCTGCCCCTCTCTGGGCCC
The DNA here is from genome assembly GCA_030035585.1 of Dugong dugon. NCBI lineage: Eukaryota > Metazoa > Chordata > Mammalia > Sirenia > Dugongidae > Dugong > Dugong dugon. The sequence goes on along the minus strand of CM057462.1, from coordinate 58,498,628 downwards.
CAGACTCCGCATCTGCGCAGTGGGGCTGTTGCAGTGATTCTCCACCCGGGGACAGGCGTCCCCCACCCCCACCCCTGGAGCAGACGAGTGGGTGTCACATTACATATTCTAGGTGGGAGCTTGAAGGAGGTTTACATGCACTTGCAAAAAACCATCTTCAGAATGAACATTGTTTTATTTTATTGTGGTAAAATATATAGAACATAAAAGTGGCCATTTTAACCATTTTTAAACGTACAATTCAGTGACATTAATTACATTCATAATGTTGTACAACCATCACCACTATCTATTTGCAAAAATGTTTCATCACTCCAAATAGAAACTCAGTATCCACTAAGCAATAAGCCCCCATTTCTCCCTACTCCCAGCCCCCGTAACCGATAATAAACTTTTCTCTCTATGTATTTGCCTACTCTACATAGTTGGTGTAAGTGAATCATGCAGTATTTATCCCTTTGTGTCTGGCTTAATTTACTCAGCGTAATGCTTTCAAGGTTCATCCCCATTATGGCATGTATCAGAATTTCATTTCTCTTTGTGGCTGAAGAGTATTCCATTTTATGGATGTACCACATTTTGTTTATTCATTCACCTGTTGATTGACACTTGGATTCTTTCCACTTTTTGACTATTTTGAATAATGCTGCAGCTAAGATTGGTGTACAAGTATCTGTTTGAGTCCCTGCTTTCAATTCTTCCAGGTATATTCCTGGGGCTGGAATTGCTGGGTGGTATAATGATTCTGTGTTCAACTTTTCGAGGAACCACCAAACTGTTTGCCACAGCAGCTGCTCCCTTTTACATTCTCACCAGCAGTCCTGATGGGTTTGGAATCACTTTATTTTGAAATTTCAAACAGCACTGAAGAACGCAGTGATGGCTTTATGTGAATCACAAGGTGTCCTGGGTTTTATAAAGGATGAGAAACAGTGGTCTAGATGGGTGCTTCTCTAACTTCATGTGCATGTAAATTTGGGAAGTTTGTGAAAGTTCACATTTGGATTCTGTAGGTCTGGTGTGGGACCCAAGATGCTGCATTTCCAACATGCTCCCAGGTGATGCCAATGCTGCCAGTCCGTGGCTTACTTGAGATGATTGCGGCCCTTCTCCGCGGCTCATGGGGCCCCTGGCCTCCTACAATGGCAGAATTCCAGCTGTTAATGTACAAGTCTCCTGGCCCATCCTTCATAAAAAAAACAAAAACAAAACCTGTTGCTGTTGAGTCCATTATAACTCATGCAGACGGCATGTGTTACAGAGTAGAACTGAGCTGCATAGGGATTTCTTGGCTGCGATCTTTACAGAAAGAGTCCGTGGGTGGCACAGATAGTTAAGCACTCGACTTATAGCTGAAAGGTTGGCAGTTCTAATCCACTGAGAGGCACCTTGAAAGACAGGCCTGGCGATCTGCTTCTGAAAGGTCACAGCCTTAAAAACTCTATGGAGCAGTGGGGTCGCCATGAGTTGGGATCGACTTGACGGCAGCTAACAACAAAAACAACAATCTTTACGGAAGCAGATTGCCAGAGCTCTCTTCCAAGATGCCTCTCCATGGGTTCAAACCACCAACCTTTAGGTTAGTAGCCGAGAGCAAACCGTTTGTGCCACCCAGGGACCTCTATCCTTGATGGAGTCTGTTAAATGGGGAAGAACCAAGCAAGAATGATAAGCCACCTAATCCAGGCTGGATTTAAGAACTGTGTTTTAGCAGCAGTAGATCATGTCATTCATTGTTCAGATCTACACCTTCTGTATGTATTTAAGGAGCCCTTGGAGCCCCGGTGGAGCAGTGGTTAAGCATTTGGCTGCTAACCAAAAGGTCGACAGTTCCAATCCACCAGCCACTCCTTGGAAGCCTTATGGGACAGTTCTCCTCTATCCTATAGGGTCGCTATGAGTTGGGATTGACTCAACGGCAGTGGGTTTGGCTTGGGTTTGGATGTGCAGTGGTTAAGGTCGGTGGTTCAGGAGAAAGATGTGGCAATCTGCTTCCGTAAAGATTTATAGCCTTGGAAACCCTAGGGGACAGTTCTACTCTGTCCTATAGGGTCACTAGGAGTCAGAATCGACTGGTCGGCAGTGGGTTTAGGGTCTTTTGGTACATGTTTATATCTGTGCCCATGACTATTTATCATTTGCAAATAATACTCCATTGTGAAAATCCTATTTCCGTCGCTAATGATGTGTGTTTCATCCCGATGAAACGTAGAATTTGAGTAAACGTATATTTCTCAATATTTCTCCCTTGAATCACTACCCAGGGCTGTGAGTCATGGGAAGAAGCCACGTGTGAGGGAGCAGGCTCACTTCTGGAGTCACCCCCAAAGCCAGCCTTTGCTGGCTGCTGCTTACAGGCCCCGTGCGGGCGAGCGTGTTCATCCTCGGGTGCCTTTGCTGCTGGCTGAGGGCGGCGGCACAACTTTCTCCATGAATCGTGCGGGCGTAATGGGGCTGCCAATAGCATTGATCGCCACCCCCTTTAGAGTACTGTTGTTTCATTCTCATTTCCAGGAATTCACGATGTGTCTGATTTGATTATTGAGTATCACTCTCCACCATCCCCATTTCTGCTCAGCTGCAGACAGTTTGTTCTGCAGACCCCCAGCCCATCCTGCCCCAGCCTGACTGGGAGAGGCCCCAGCCTCAGGGATGGATCAGGGGTTAGCAGGTGGCCTGGGCCCCGGATCTGGGGTGCCCTGGATGCTCTGGTGTCTGCTGTGCTGCAGCATCCCCTGCTGGTCCATGCCCTGCTGACCTCAGCCTACCTGAGCCTTGGCTCCCACGGCCAGGGCCTGACTCCACCTGCCTCTCACTAGACCACTTTCCCCACAGCTGTGGAGTAGAAGTCCTACTCCACATCTGACATGGCCCCCAGGATCCCAGCATCCCCTAGGCCTTGGCCCTCCAGGTTCCCTACATACCCGTTATAGCAGGCTGTTGGCTGAAACCAAACTTTGATTCTCTCCCCTCCCTTCCTTCCTCTGCCCCTTCCCTCTGCTGACTTGGTGGTGTTTCAAGATGCCAAGGAGCAGAAAATGCCGAGGGGTATGAAATTCCAAGGCAGGGTGGGGGTGAAGGAGGGAGCAAGCAAGGAGGAAGGTGGGTAGGACAAATCAAAAGCAAGCTTTGAAACAGTGGTTCCTGATAATAAAACTTAACATGGGTGTGTATATATATATGTAAGTGTGTGTGTGTGTGTGTGTGTGTATATATATATGTAGAGAGAGAGAGAGAGCGCCCCTGGGTGGTGCAAACAGTTAATATACTTACATGAGCTATCTCATGTAATTCTCACAACAATTCCATGAGGTAGGCATTACTACCCTGACTGCACAGATAAAGATACTGAGGTTCGGAGAGGTTGAGTCATTGCCCCAAACTCCAGCATCTAGTAAGCATTAGAGAGGGACTTTAAACCAGGTCCGTGATTCCAAAGTCAGTGCTCTTTATATTGCGGAGCTGGCCTGGTAGAGGGTTGGGTGGTGCCCTTGGTACCTGGGAACACCTAGGCCTAAAGGAGAGAAATTGGTATTTTTGGGGGATGGTTTCTGGATGCTTCTGGACTGCTTTACTTCCCAATCCCGTGGGGCTTTTGAGCCCAGCCTAGGCCGAATGGAGCCTCCTGTTTGGTGTCATGGCATCTGTGCCGAGCCAGCAGAGTCAACCACATCTCTGAGAGCAGAAAGACAGAACGGGAGAAAGAAGGAAAGGGTTGGGGGGTCCAAAGGCAGAGCTGGGCAATGGAGAAAGGAGGAAGGTTTGTTCCAGGAAATTCAGAAGACACATTCAGAAGAAACAGTGTAAGAGGGAGGCCCAGAGGAAGGGGAGGCCTTAGGGGAGCCTCAGCACTCAACTACTAACCAAAATGTTGGTGGTTTGAACCCACCCAGAGGTGCCTCAGAAGAAAGGCTTGGTGATCTGCTTCCAAAAGGTCACAGCCTTGAAAACACTACAGAGAAGTTCTAACTCTCCCCAAGTCACCACAAGTCAGAATCTACTCTATGGCAGCTGATGTATGTATTTATTTTTTCTCTTGCAGATAAGGGTTTGGGTGTTGGTTTTTACAGTCAGTTTTATTGCTTTGCTTCTCTAGGGGCTATCAGTTGTGGTGTCAGAAAACAGAGCCTTATAGGCCAGCGGAAGCAAGCGTGGGGCTGGGGGCTGTTGTACGGGACAGGCCACAGCCAAGCTGGGTTCAGATGAAGAGATCTGAGGCTGCCCTTGGATATCCTCCCTTGCCTGGGTATCCTGCCCTCTGGGATAGGCCCTCACACTTAGTTCTCATGTTCCTGGGCCTGCCCCGGCACACTTACCCCTGCTCTCTCCACCACCTCCCCTGTCCTCTGTGTCCCTCAGTCTTCAGCACTGTCAGCTTGAATGTGTATCCTGAAATATGGCCACAGTGGGACTTCCTGGCTGGACCATTTTAAGCATCCACATTAAAGTGACAATGTCGGAATGTACAAGCCACTCTTTTGTTGTGAAGTCTTATGTGTCATGGACACCCTTGATGGATGTCAGTGACACTCATTACTTAGTCATAAAAATAGCTGAAAGTAAGGGTTTATTTTTAGACTGGGTCCAAATGTTGCTGCCTCAAAATGATACTGCAGAGTCTCAGAGGGCCTGGTGGGTTCCTGCTCAGTCTTGTTCCGAGCTGTTGCCAGCATCTGGGTCCTGATGAGGTCAAAGGCTACGGTAGAATGTGCTTTCATTGATTTCAGATTCATGAAGGTCAAAAAGTTGAGGATGCAAAGAACCACATCTATCCTGCTTTACTCCCCACTAGAGGGGAAGCCAACGGAGTCTTGTCTCATCCCAGCACCCTGCTGTGGGAATACTGGGAGGAGGTACCCAGGGAGGAGCTGGAGATACAAGTACACAGGTAGGAGTGTGAAGCAAGTTGCCTCACTGAGCCAAGCCAACAGTTTCCTCATGTGAAAAATGAAGATAATACTTCCAGCTTCTTGGGCGTTGTAAGACTTCAAAGAGGTCTTGTGGGAGCCAGCCAGAACTGAAGCATGCATGTGTGTGCGTATGTGTGTGCGTGTGTGCATTGCTGTTACGGTGCCCAGAAAGTTGTTTCACTCATCAGGTAATAATATTGATGGCTACTGCGTACTTACTGAGCACTTAACTATGTGCCAGGCACTGCTCTAAATACTTTACATATATTAGCTCTTTTAAATCTTATCACTTAAGTAGTTGTCCTCATTTTGCTGACAAGGAAACTGAGGCACAGGGAGATTCGGTGACACCTTAAATGGTGGTGCTGGGATTTGAACTCGGGCAGCTGGGTTCCTGAGCTCCCACTGTTAACACTGAGATGACACATGGAGGCAGGGAGCAGTGGCCTTGGCGCGGAGGAGAAGCCAGGGCTTTGTCTTCCGCGGTGAGGTTGCCTTGATGAATGTTTGGAAAATCAAAGACTGGGTCAGCTGTCAAGAGTTGGACGCCTCCTTACTGTCAAAATGAGATGATGTGTGTGAAAGGGCCTGGCACGGAGCCTGGCACACGGTGGGCAAGGTTTCTCCACGTTAGCAATATTGGCATTTGGGACCAGATAATTCTCTGTTGTAGGGGGCTTTCGTGTGCATTGTAAGATATTTAGCAGCATCCTTGGCCTCTACCCACTAGATGCCAGTACCAGCCCCCTCTACCAACATTCCCAGATGCAAAAACCAAAACTGCAGACATTGCAGATTGTCCCCCCCGGGGAGGAGGAAATTGCCCCTGGTTAAGAACCCACTGCTGCAGGGGTTTAGGGAGTGTAAATTTCCCTTCTGTCCCAAGATCTCTTCCGTCCCTACAGGTTATGTCTCTTGTGCAGTTAGCTACCTCCAGTCGAGGCAAAAAGCTGACTTTTCTAGCCCTTGGAGATGCAGGTGGGTGGGCTGTTGTGCATCTCAGCTTCAGGGCACAAGCAGAGGTGGGGGAGGGGATGAGGGGCCTGAAGGGTGAGGCTGGGCCACGACTGGAGACGGGACTGCAACTGCTTCTGAGCCTTCACCTTCATGGCCTTTTTATCCGTTTCTGCTAAAGAGATAGATGGCATTTCTGTGACTCCATTTCCACAAAGAGTCAATTGAAAACATCAAAAACGTGGCATCTGGAGAGTTTAAAATTAGATTCTTACAAAATACAAAGTGGAAGAGAGAGGAGGAAAATAAAAATAGGGAGTCCCATGACTTGCACACATCCTGCGTTTGTTGCCTGGGAGCTCTGCAGTGTGGATCCAGATGAGAAGGAATTCCAGGGCGCCTGGGGGCGGGATGCACTGGGGAGAAGGAGGGGACCCTCTCCTTCAGAACTCCCCCAGGCTGGCCGGCTTTTGCCTTTCCTCCTCCAGGGCCTCCCCATCTTTCTCCTTCCCTTTCTCCTATATATATACATATATATTTCAGATTATATAAATATGTTCTAATTATAGAAAAGTTGGAAAATGCAGACTACTATTAAGGAAGCATTTTTAAAAATCACCTGTAATGCTGCTTCCCAGAGATAGCACACCCCATATACTTCTACTTTGATTTTACCAAAATTGGATTATACTGTATACCTCGTCTTCTAACTGATTTCTTTTTTCCCACTTCACTTGTCTTAAACCAGTGATGGAATACAGCCTTTCTGGGGTCCCTCACTCCCTCATCCTATCAGTCATTAACGCTGGCACCATCCTTCGCTGGGCTCGGTTATGCCGGGGTGCACAGGGATGAGGAGAAGCCCTGCCTCTGAGGTATCCCAAGGTGGAAAGGGAGACAGGACCGGTGATGTCGTGAGTGTTGTCACAAGGTAGCGTCTTACCTGGGAAGGCTTTCTGGAAGGACCTCAGCTGGGCTTCAAAGAATCAGTCAGACTTGGCTGGGAAGACAGGGCAAGGGAGGACATTCCAGGAAGGGAGTACAGTATAAGCAATGGCTGGGAGGAGTAGCTCTTCAAGGCATGTCTGGGCGGACCTTTGAAGCGAGGTTGGGAAAAAACGCAAAGCAAGCACTCAGTCCTTGCTGGCCTTGAGGATGAGCAGCTGATTGGAAAGGTGGGTGGAAGGTTGGCTGGTGGAGGAACTGCATTTTCCTGGAGGCAGGAGTGTGGCAGAGCACTGGTCAGGGTGGGTTGGAGGATGTTGTAGGCCCTAGTGCTGCTGTAACTGAAATACCGTGAGTATGTGACTTTAAAGAACAGAAATTTATTTTCTCACAGTCCTGGCGGCTATAAGTCCAAATCCAAGTCTTGACTGTATCGATTCCTTCCTTGTTGGTAGCCTTGGGCATTCCTTGGTTCCTTGGTGATTTTCCCATGGTGTCTGTCTTCCCTGGTTGTGCTTGCTCTGTGTCTCTGCTGCTCTTTATATAACTCAAAAGTGATTCGGCTTAGCACACACCCTACACTGCTATCACCTCACCTGATTGATTGCATTACGTTAGATTGTAATATGGAAAGTGATTACATTACATTGGATTAGATTACATTCAGAAGTATAGGGGTTAGAATTCCGGCACATATTTTCTGAGGAAACAATTAAATCAATAACAGAAGGAAAAGGTCTTCATACCTGTCTGACCATGCTCATTCCTGCATAGGTGCCACCATGTGCTTCTGGGGTTCCTGGAGTTGCAGGCTTGTGCTGGGTGGCTCCATTTCATAGTCCTGTACTGGCAAGAGAGAGGGGACAACCACTGGGGGGAAAGTCCAAGTGGGAGTGGATCTGAGAGCCCAGAGAGAAGCCTATTTTGCATTGGACCCCTCAAAAAGAAGAGGGACAGATGGAAACCAAGAGGTCTCTGAGACAGAGAGGGCGCTTCCACAGATCTCTGTAAACTGAGAATTGAAGTCGTCTGCTGAGAGTAGGAGCAGCCACATAATTTGCAGTGCATGGGGCAAAATGAAAATGAGGGGATCCTTCTTAAAAAAAACTATTAAGAATTTCAAGATGGCGAGAGCAGAGCATTAAACCAAGTGTGGGGCCTTTCTAAGTGCAGGACCCTGTGCAGCTGCACAGGTTGCACGCCCATGAGGCCGGCCTTTGCTGATCACAGGGTGGATGAAAGCATCAGGAGACCAGAGTAGGTTTGGACAGGCGGAAGGGGCATGTGATCTTGGATGCAGTATGGAGGAGCCCACAGGGCTGGCTTTCACTGACTCGGGCCTTCACTGACAGTGTCTAAGAAGCAACAGAACCTAAAGTTTGGTTTAGACTGGAACCCCACTCAAGTTGGTGACAAGTTGGGACCTATGCCTATAGCTGGTAAGCATACGTTGTTGTTTGGCGCTGTCGAGTCACTTCCGACTCATAGCGACCCTACGCACAACGGAACGAAACACTGCTTGGTCCTTTGCCATCCTCATAATCATTGTTATGCTTGAGCCCATTTTTGCAGCCACTGTGTCAGTCCATCTCGTTGACCCTCTACTTTGCCAAGCATGAAGTCCTTCTCCAGGGACTGGTGTCTCCTGATAGCATGCCCAAAGTAGGTGAGACAAAGTCTTGCCATCCTTGTCTCTAAGGAGCGTTCTGGCTGTACTTTTTCCAAGACAGATTTGTTCATTCTTCTGGCAGTCCATGGGATATGCAGTATTCTTTGCCAGCACCGTAATTCAAAAGCGTCGATTCTTCTTAGGCCTTCCTTATTTATTGTCCAGCTTTTGCATGCACATGAGGCAATTGAAAATACCATGGCTTGGGTCAGGTGCACCTTAGTCCTTAACATGACATCTTTGCTTTTTAACCTTTAAAGAGGTCTTTTGCAGCAGATTTGCCCAATGGAATATGTCTAATTTCTTGACTGCTGCTTCCATGAGCATTGATTGTGGATCCAAGTAAAATGAAATCCTTGACAACTTCAGTCTTTTCTCTGTTTATCATGATGTTGCTTATTGGTCCAGTTGTGAGGACTTCTGTTTTCTATATGTTGAAGTGTAATCCATACTGAAGGCTGTGGTCTTTGATCTTCATCAGTAAGTGCTTCAAGTCCTCTTCACTTTCAGCGAGCAAGGTTGTGTCAGCTTCATATCACAGGTTGTTAATGAGTCTTCCTTTGATCCTCATATCCCGTTCTTCATATATAGTAAGCAATATAGCTGGTAAGCATGTAGCTGGTAAAATGCTTCATGTCTGGCAGGTGGTGGAGCAAGAACCCAATTCAGGACTGAGGTGTGGGGAGTAGGGGCCAGTTGTCTGGGGAGGGAGCTGAGCAGAGCTTAGGAAGGCAGGGAGGCTGGGTATGTGCACTAGGAACCAGGGTGGGGCAGTTCCTCCTTGGATCCTCCGGCTGGCGCCCACCCCCAGACAGCATGCACAGGCAGCAAAGCACACTGTGAACCCACCTGCTTCCCGTCTCCTGCTTCTAGGATATAGAGCCCCTCTGCTGCTGTGGGAAAGGGCCCTGGTTGGTACAAATGGTGGTGGTGCAGTGGTTAAGCATTCAGCGGCTAACCAAAAGATTGACAGTTCAAATCCACCAGCTGCTCTTTGGAAACCCTATGGGGCAGTTCTACTCTGTCCTACAGGGTTGCTATGAGTTGGAATCAACAGCAATAGGTTTGGCTGGTTTGGAATACAGTGAGTAGATACTTTTCTCTCCTGCTGTTAAAGTGAAAACTGATCACCTCCCAAACCAGTTTTTACTAACCTAAAGGTAGGCAGTTTGAACTCACTCAACAGCATCACAGAAGAAGGGCCTGGCAATCTGCTTCTATAAAGATTAAAGCCAAAAAAAAACCTTGTGGAGCAGTTCTACTCTGTAACACGTGGGGTGGCCATGAGTTGGAGTCGACTCGATGACAACGGATTTGTATTTGGTTTTGTTGTTGTGGGGTCTTCCCATATTTCCGTTATGATGCCACAGCCTTGCGGAGTGTAGCCTGACAGATAATTTCTTCTCTTTCCTTAGAGTAGGTCTGCTTTATTTTTCGTCATAAATTGTGCTTGATAGCTACAGGAATGTACAGGACTTGTTTTTATACCATCATCGCAATAATATCAAACCTTGCTCTATACCAGACATCCTGCTAAGTGCCTTTCCTATATTAACTCATTAAGTCCTCACAAAGACTTTCCAAGGGAGGTACTGTCACCAGCTCCACTTCCCAGATGAGGAAACGAGGATCAGAGAGGGGAAGTGATCTACCCAGGGTCACACAGTGAGTAAATGGCCGCGCAGGGGCCTGATTCAAGCACGTGAGCTCTTTGCTGTGCCAACTCCTATGTGATGGGGGGACCTTGAGAAGATTTTTTTTCTGCTCTCACAGCTCAAATGTTATCTTTTTCAAAGGGACATCGTAGAGTTATCAGCCACCCTCCCCCGCCCCCATTGTAGCTTGCCTACCTCTGCCTCTGACCAGGTGGCTATGCCTGGCTTCCTCTCCTCCCACACTCCTGCTCCACCTTGGTTCCTTTTCTGCTTTCAAGCCCACCAGACACTCTGGGTTAAAGGAAGAATCAGCAGCACCTTCTGTGCCTAGAACCACTTTACTGGCCAATGTCACTGCCAGCCCAGCGCACTGTGGCTCACCTCTGCGCCCCAGCCCCCAGCTTGCTTTCAAGAGCTCAGATGTGTGGTACTATAAAAAAACAAGTAGTAATATGCAAATCGCCCTGATTATTTATGGCCAAGTTAGTAAATATGCCAGAAAGACAAGGTGGGTTGTTTTTACGATCTCTGCAGTCCTTGCAGGGAAATCTATGGTAAGCAAAGTCCGGGTGAGCGGAGTGCAGCCCAGGGCTTAATAGACACAGCCTAATTATCAGGCGCCAGGGACAAACAGGCCAGGGGCGGGGGCAGGGAGTAATGAACAACAGGCAGCCAGGAGGAGGAGGAGGAGGAAGAGGAGGGTGGAGTGGGCAGCAGGACCCTCTCTCTGCCCACCTCTCCCGGGTCCAGCCCCTGAGTGGTCTGCTGGGTAGGGGTGGAGCACCAGCCACAAATCACTGTAATGGGCTCTCCTGTGTTGCTATGGGGTCTGGCCTGTGTGCCAGGGCATCGCTCCTGCCAGAAACCTGGAACTGCTACAGCGACAGAAAAAAAAAGTCAGAACTGGACTAGAGAGGCAGGCTCAGGGGTTTAGGGGCTTGGGAGTTGGGAGAAGGGACATTTTCTGCCAGTCATTGACCTGATGTTAAAAATGGCAGGGCCTGGCCTGATGCTGAGAATGGCGGGGCCCACTGGCTGGTTATCTGACTCAGTTTTCAGCGCTGTCACATCTCTGCGGTGCTTAGTTTTGGGAAGTTGGAATCTGGATAGAGATGAGCAAAAGAGACCAGGGCAGGGGCTAGTGGCACTAGGGGGACCCCAGGAGAGCAGGAAGCCAAGCACAGTCAGAAGTCCTGTTGGGGCATTTGTCGCCCATTCTCCACCCCAGACCAACCACTCAGGTATCAAATAGGAGTGGAGGGGAGACCCTGTAGGTGCTTCTTGGTAAGAGCTAATATCCCCAGGAGCAGCTAGTGGCCTAGGGAAGGGAGTTGGTGGGTGAACACCTCAGCCTCCTCTCTCTTTCATAAGATAACCCTGAGGTGAGTGTTCTGCACCTATGCCCAGCTTCCCCAATGGGATTCGGCACATTAACTCACAGAGACACCTTATGTGCCTAAAACCAAAACCTGTTGTCGTCGAGTCGATTCTGACTCATAGCAACCCTATAGGAGAGAGTAGAACTGTCCCATAGGGTTTCCTAGGCTGTAGTCTTCATGGAAGCAGACTGCCACATCTTTCTCTCACAGAGGGGTTGTGGGTTTGAACCCCTTTATTGACCACCTTCCTTTCCCTGTCTCACTTCCCTGTGTCCTTACCAGGCTTCCTGGAATCACCTCCCAGATAAACTCACTTGCACCCAAATCCTTTAACCTAGGTCCTGCTTTTATGGAAAACCGATCCTGGTGACTGTAGTTGTTCTTAGCTGCTGTGGAGTCTCATGGTGACCCCATGCACAGTAGAACAAAACACTTCCCTGTCCTGTGCCATCTCCACAATCTGTTGTGGATCAGACCGACATGATCCATAGAGTTTTCACCTCTTCTTCTTAGTTCGCCTTAGTCTGGAAGCTCCACTGAAACCTGTTCAGCTTGATAGCAAAATGCAAGCCTCTACTGACAGATGGGTGGTGGCTGTGCTTGAGGTGTATTGGTGGGGAATTGAACCTGGGTCTCCCACATGGAAGGTGAAAATTCTACCACCGAACCACCAATGCCCTCCCTTGGTGACTATAATTTTAAAAAAAGAAAAAACAAAAACAACTCTTGACTCATGGGACCCATGTATGTTAGAGAAGATCTGTGCGAAATAGGGTTTTGTTTTGTTTTTTTAATAGTAATTCTTTCGTTTGTTCATTCATTTACTAAATATGTATATTTTTGATTGTTGTAGTTTAAGTGAAAGTTTACAATTCAAGTTAGTCTCTCATACAAAAATTTATACATACGTTGTTATGTGACTCTAACTGCTCTCCCTATACTGTGACAGCACACTTCTCCTTTCCACCCCTGAGCTCCCAGGTCCGTTCAACCAGGTCCTGACCCTCTCTGCTTTCTCATCTCACCTCTGGACAGAAGCTGCCCATTTAGCCTCATATATCTACTTGCGCTAAGAAGCACACTGCTTCATGAGTATCGTTTTATGTCCCACAGTCCAGTCCAATCTTTGTCTAAAGAGTTGGCCTCGGAAACTGTTTTAGTTCTGGGCTGACAGAGAGTCTGGGGGCCATGCTTTCCAGGGTTCCTGTAGTCTTAGACCATTAAGTCTGGTGTTTTTACTAGAATTTGACTTCTGCACCCTACCTTTCTCCTGCTCCGTCAGGGAGTCTCTGTTGTGTTCTCTGTCAGGGCAGTCATTGGTGGTAGCCGGGCACCATCTAGTTCTTCTGGTCTCAGACTGATGAAGTCTCTGGTCTGCGTGGCCCTCTCTGTCTCTTGGGCTAATGCTTTCCTTTTGTCTTTGGTGTTCTTCATTCTCCTTTACTCCCGGTGGTTGGGACCAATTAATGCATTTTAGATGGCCGCTTGCAAGCTTTTAAGACCCCAGACGCCACTCACCAAAGTAGGATGCAGAACATTTTCTTACTAAACTTTGTTATGCCAGTTGACCTAGATGTCTCCTGAAAGCATGGTCCCCAGACCCCCGCCCCTGCTACTCTGTCCCTTGAAGTGTTTGGTTGTATTCAGGAAACTTCTTAGCTTTGGTTTAGTTCAGTTGTGCTGACATCCCCTGTAGTGTGTGCTGTGACATACGGTTTTTAATGGCTGATTTTTTGGAAGTCGATCTCCAGGCTTTTCTTCTGAGATGCCTCTGGATGGACTTGAGCTTCCAACCTTTTGGTCAGCAGCTGAGCACATTAATTATATTTGCACCAACTCGGGACTCTGGTGACTACAGTTACCAGGTGTAAACACTTTGAAAGAAATAATTGTAACAATAGCTATTGAGCACTTACTATGTGCCAAGCACTGTTCTAAACAGTTTATATGAATTAACTCATTGAATCATCTCAACCACTCTGAGGTGAATGCCATTATTAATCCTCCATTTGACAAAGAAGAAAATGAGGCACAGAGATGTTAAGTAACTTGCCTGAGGTTAACAGCTGTTAAGTAGCAGAGCCAGGATTCAAACCCAAGACTATTTTCTTAATTATGCTAAGCTGTGGACCTAACATTCCAGGCCTTATGCTTGGCACTCAGGATCCAGAGATGAACCAGATGTGGACCCTGACCTTGGGGAGAGCTCATGGTCTTGAAGCAGAAACATGACGAGGAAATAGACAGGTCAGCGCAGTTTGGAGAGATGCATCCAGAGCAGGGAGAATTTAGAAGAGAGAGTACCTAAGGGAATCAGGGAAGGTATTGCTAAGGAGGTGACACTCAGCGAAGCCTTTTTTAATATTTATTTTATGGGGAAAATGGTTTGGAGTAAAACACTCATTCAACAATTTCTGCATGTACAGTTCAATGACATTAGTTACATTCTTCACTGTGTCAACTGTCTCACCATTTCTGCTCAAATTGTTTCACCACCTTTAACTTAGATTCATTGCTCCCTTAGTCTTATCATCTCTCCTGTAGGTTTACTGTTGGCAATTTAGGCTCATATATATAGTCTTTTAAGAGAGCACAATACTCTAATACTAATGTAATACTAATTGAGCTAAACTTTCATTTAGTCTAAAGATGACTTCAGGGAATAGTTTTGGTTAAAGGTTTAAAGGGCAATAGTTTCGTGGGTTCCTCCAGTCTCTCTGTGGGTCCAGTAAGTCTGGAATCTTTTAAGAATTTGAAGTTCCATTCCATATTTTTCTCCCTTTTGATCAGGATCCATCTATCGTGTCTGTGATCAAAATGTTCGGTAATGGTAGCCAGGCACCATCCAGTTCTTCTGGTCGCATGACAGAGGAGGCGGTAGTTCATGAATGCAGTTAGTCCTGTAATCCATCTTCTTCTCTGATTCTGGGATTGAGCAAAGTCTTGCAGAAGAAATTAGAGTGAGAGATAGCAGAGGATCAATAGGGTGGGGAAAATATCCAGGCAGAGGAAACAACGGGTGTAAAGGGGCCAAAGGGATGAACCATGGTGATATTCAGGGAGCTGCTGACATTCTTTATGGCTGGCAAGCTGGGGGTGGGTTGGCTTTTTGATTGTTTGTTTATTGTTTGGGGTGGGGGCCCATGACTGATGAGAGAAGAGGCAGAGGCCAGATTATGAGAGGACTTGTCGCCATGCCAAGGGAGGGAGAGCTACCTGGAGGCTCCAATTGCGCTTGCAATGCTTCGTTTCTTTTATGAGTGGTGGGTACACAGGTGATCATTATATTCTTCTCTATCCTTTTTTGTGTTTCTGGAAGATTTCTACTATAAAAAGCATTTAGGAGGTAAATTGAGGGTGACCATATAATGAGTTAATTATACTGGAACATGTGGTAACCCTCCAGGGGCGACCAAAACCAAAAATCCAAACCCGTTGCCGTCCAGTCAATTCCAACTCATAGCGACCCTATATGATTTCCAAGGAGCGGCTGGTGGATTCGAACTGCAAACTTTTGGGTTAGCAGCTGAGCTCTTAACCACTGCTCCACCAAGTCACTGGGAAGCGGTGGAGAACTGTTTTTTGCTCTCTGCCAAATGCATTACCATCATCTTCGTTTCCTTTTGAAAAGAGTTACTGGGTGGCAACATCAGGAAATTGTGACAGGTATAGACCAGAAGGCAATATCCCACAAGAATAGACCAGAATCTTCACCTTTTCCCTCTGGACAGTAGTCCTGGGAAGGAATCTCAGGTCTCATGAGCTTTCTTGACACCACGTTCTGCAATCAGAGTCAGTCATGAGCTCCAAATTATTTGGCAGTGGGCTGTTTGGAAACTACATTTGAAGTTGAGGTTTAGGACCCAGGGATAGAACTTTACTTTGATCTATTTTTAAGGCAGGGACGGAGAGGACCTTTTGGATTCAAGTTTGGGTCACCCGGTGCCTCCCTGCTGGCTTCGTACGAGTCATAGGTTGACCAGTATGCCATCTATGGCTCTATACAAGATACTAAAAATTATGGAGCTAAATACAATGTGGTATCCTAGTTGGGTCTTAGAACAGACAAAAAGACATTCTTGGAAAAACTGGTGAAATCCGAAGAGAGTCGGTAGTTGAGTTAATAATAAAAATGCCAGTGTGAATCTCTTAGCTTTTTAGTTAGTTTTATATAACCATGGTTATGTGAGATGTTACCATTAGGAGAAATTGGATGAAGGTAGTTGGGAACTCTCTGTACTACCTTTGCAATTTTTCTGTAGATCTAAAATTGTTCTAAAATAAGGAGATTATTAACAAATTAAAAAATAAACTAATTAAAATAAAATCATGATGGACAGGAAAGGACTGAGGATTGGACTCAGAGCCCGTTTCCCAGGTGACCCTGTGCATAGTCATTGACCCGTAGAGAATTGGTCTTAATGTAAAATGTCTAGCGCACCTTTCCCCTTCTTGTGCGTTTTCCTGATGTTCCCACCCAGTAACTCTTTCCAAAAGGGGATGAAGATGATGATAACGCAGTTTGCAGAGAGCGCTCTACTTGAGCAAGAGATTCATCATGGGTTTCTTTGAAATAGCATGTTTTCTTACTACATTTTAAGAAGTTCAGCTACTGAAGTTCCATTTTCATTTGCCTCTTCAGAAATCTGCAGAGCATGGTAGACCCACCCGTTTTCCCCAAGGAAGAAAGGAAGGAGGAAGGTTTCAGGGGTGTTAGACCCTGGCAATAAAAAGGGACCTATATTGAACCTACATGTGCCACAAAATTTTAACCTTCCTTGGTGATTTCTTGTCTTTGCTTTGCATGGAGGGACCCAAGAAGGTGGACTAATGAGGAGTCAATCACCCATGGAAGTGTCCCATTCTGACTCAGAGACAGTGGTGACCTTTCAGTCTTTCCCAGACAGGCTACACGGCCAATTGTCCTCCACTTACATAGCTTTAATTGTCCCTGCTGATTAATGAGGTCACTTAAGGTATCAATTATTATCCTGCCAAGAGAATGAATATCAGACTGAAACAAAAGCCCATGAACTTGCTTATTCTATTAAAAAATAAAGTAATGAGAGATGATTAATGATGCATGCCCCGAGAGAAGCCATGGGAAGGGACGGGCAGGAAAGAAAGATAGATATGAGAGTGTTCTGATTGGGGGCAAACAAGGCTTTTGCTTAAAAGTAGCTTGCCATTGCTCCTCTTCCTTTCAAAGCCACTTCTTGAGAGAGCTGTCTAAACTCAGTGTCCCCACCTCTCACTTCCTGTTAATGCCTTAACCCACTGATGCTGCTCTGGCAGAGGTCACTCCTGTTCTTCTAAATTGCCAAATCAGTGACCTGCTCACTCCTTACTGGTCAGTCATAATGTGTTTGCTGCCATTGACCTCATTCTTCCTGAAGTACTTTTCTAGCTTCGCTGGCATGACTAACTCCTCATTCATTCATTCAGTTTCACACACGTTCATTGAGAATCTGCTGTGTGCCAGGGGCTGTGCTAGGCACTGAAGGTGAAAGAACCAACAATATGGACTGAGTCCTTGCTCTCAGTGGAGCTTACATTCAAGCAGAGAAAGAGGCAATTAACAAGTAAATCACATAAATAAGACATTCAGAGAGTGGTAAGTGTTAGGAAGAAAATAAAGCAGAGTGGCTGGTGGAGTATGATGTTGAGGCAACATAGTCTGTCAGTTTGTTATACGGTGGTGGCTTGTGTGTTGTTGTGATGCTAGAAGTTATGCCACCGGTATTTCAAATACCAGCAGGGTCACCCATGGTGGACACGTTTCATTGGAGCTTCCAGAATAAGACAGACTAGGAAGAAAGGCCTGGTGGTCTATTTCCAAAAATCAGCCAGTGAAAACCTATGGATAATATAGCCACCAACAATGGACTCAAACATACTGATGATCATGAAGGTGACTCAGGACCAGGCAATGTTTCATTCTGTTACACGTAAGGTTGCCATGAGTCACAGCTGACTCGACAATGACTAACAACAACAACAAGACAGAGTGGCTAGTGGAGTATGATTATGTGGCAACATTAGGAGGCCAGGTCAGTGGGAGCCTCTCTGTGGAAGTGACCCCTCCCTTGGTTTCACATGGCAGTCTCTTAAATCTTGCTGCTGTCTCCAGGGTTCCAGCTCTGCCACGTATCATCTCACTTTACACAGACTTGGGCAGGATCCTTGGGATCAGGGAGTTCTGGGCAGAACCAGTCCTTGCTTTGCAGAGTGTGGCACCAAAGGCAATCCGAAAGATGGCACCCAGGGGGTAAAACTCAATTCCAAATTCAGCTGACAAGTTGTCTAATCCTGACAGCCCAGACAGAGAGGTAGAATTTAGGGATAAGACCACAGTTAAGAATCCAGGTGCATCAATTATGATGTGAATAGCATTTCTTGGAGTTATGCAACATGATGTCCCTGAAAAATCCTGGAAACCAGGGCAGCGTTAGAGGTTCAGAACAGACACTGGGGAGCAGAGCCTGAGAGATTCCTCAAACTATCTGCAAGAAGTCTCAGGTGGCCAAACTCTCTCATTGCCCTGGAGGCTCCATTGTCTCCTGCCTATGGGTGAGGCCACAGGAGTCCCGCAAAAGGCTCCTTGCTAGGCCTTTTTCGGTGTTCCTTATTCATCATCCAGCTTTTGCATGTATATGAGGCTATTGAAAACACCCTGGCTTGGGTCAGGCATACCTTAGTCTTCAAGGTGACATCTTTGCTTTTCAACAGTATAAAGAGGTCTTTTGCAGCAGATTTATGCAACGCAGTACATCTTTTGATTTCTTGACTGCTGCTTCCGTGGACATTGATTGTGGATCCAAGTAAAATGAAATCCTTGACAACCTCACTCTTTTCTCTGTTTATCATGATGTTGCTGATTAGTCTACCCAGAAACCAAAAAACCAAGTCCATTCCCATCAAGTTGATTCTGACTCATGGCAACCCTACGTGTTTCAGAGTAGAACTGGGCTCCATAGAGTTTTCAATGGCTGTAAACTTTGGGAAGCAGATCACCTTTCTTCTTTGGCGCCGAAGGTTGGGTTTGAACCGCCAACCTTTCGGTAAGTAGCAGAACACAAACTGTTTGTGAAGCAACATACTGGCTAGGAGCATCCAAGACCATATGCCCTCCCTCTGCAACCATAGCTTCTCACGCCTGAGACGATTATAGTTGAGAACTCAGCAGCCAGCATTGCCCAACAAACTTGAGAAGATTCCATTCATTCTTTCACTAAATATTTGTGGCACATCTGCTACATGTTGGGCAGTGAACACATCTTACAACATCCTTCTCTCTTGGGGGATACACTTGTAAACATTTCACAGGCATCAATAAAATAATATTTATTTAACTACTATTGAACACAGCCATGACATTTAGGGTGGGGGGGCAGAGATTTTTCTGAGAGTTTATTATGTGGGCACCTCCTGAGATCCAAAATACATCTTAGGAGTAGATCGAGTCTATTACATATCTCGGTGAAAAAGCCTATGTTTGCAAAGATTTTATGGATCTCCAATATTACGGTACTTTCTCCAGAGTAAGGAGCCCTGGTGACGCAGTGGTTACATGCTTGGCCGCCAGCTGGAAGGTCGGCAGTTGAAACGCACCAGTGGCTACGTGGGAGAGAGATGTGGCAGTCTGCTTCTGGGGGGCACCCAAAGCCATCAGCAGCTAGAGGAGGAAGTGGTAGTGGGGGGTTCTTCCCCTGGAGGCTTCAGAAGAAGCATGGAATTATCAACACTTTGATCTTGGACTTCTGGCCTCCAGAACTGTGAAAGAATTACTGTCGTTTTAAGCTACCCCGTGGGTGGTACTTTGTTATGGCTGCTCTGGAAAACTAATATAGGGTATGGTATAGTGGCAAGTCTCCAGGTATGTCCCCCAATAACCATGCTCACAGCATTCCCACCCTCGAGTGGATGGAAACAATTAAAAAAAGAAAAAAAGAAAAGGCTCGTTGCTATTGTCTACAAATATCTCTTGCTGGGAGATGATAACTCCGATTGTCCCCCCCGCTGTCCACAACCACCCCCTCCTGTGACTTAGTCTTTGGTGCCCTTGCCTCACACTGCATAGCTGTGGGCTCAGCTTGTCCTATTTCCACAGCCCAGCCTGGTCCTGGGAACTCGGCTTGAGCACAACCCCCGGCGCCACTCTCACTGGGAGGGGAATCTCCAGTTCCTTTCTGAGGCCATGGTTCTGGAGGCTCCTGTTTATACTGGTTCCCTGGTGCCTTGATTTCTTCATGCTGCTCTAACAGAAATGCCACGAATAGGTGGTTTTAAAGAACAGGAGTTTATTTTCTCACAGTTCAGCATGTGCCTCCAAGGGGAGATCCTTTCTTGTCTATTTCATCTCTACCCGTTTCTTTTGAGTCAATTCCAACTCAAAGCAACCCTACAGGACAGAATAGAACTACCCTATAGGGTTTCCAAGGAGTGGCTGGTAGATTCTAACTGCCGACCTTTTGGTTGGCAGCCAAGCTCTTAACCACTGCGCCCTGAGGGCTCCATTTCAGCTCCAGTAGCTGGCAATCGTTGGGGTTCCTGGGCTTGTACACTCATCTCCTCTGTCATCTTCAGATAGTGTCCATCTATCCCCTGTGTCTGCTTGCTTCTCTCTGTATCTAATCTGCTCACTTTATATCTCAAAAGTCATTAGGTTTAAGACACATCCTACACTGATATGGCCTCATTAGCATAACAAAGAAAACCTTATTCCCAGATGGGGTTAGGATTCCAACACATATTTTTGGAGGATGCAGTTTGATCCATAACACCAGGCACAGGGGCAGAATAGTGGACTTTGTGCTGTGGGTGTCCTGAGGTCTGATCCTGTCCCCCAACTGGGTCTAAGCGGCATTTCTGCCCAGTTCACAAGAATAGGACCTGAGTGCCTTCTACATCACGTCCAGCACCTTCTGGTTGTTGGTGTGCAGCAGCTGATAATAATAATGACGATTGTCATTAACCTGGACACAGGTGCTGCAGGCAGCACACTCTAAATATTAAATATGGAGACCCAGACCTTTCAGACAAGGCACGGTGCTCAGACGGGTTCTGGTGACCAGCAGGAGGGGCATCATTGTGCAAGAGCGCATACAACCTCCAGGTTGGTCCACCCCATTCTCCCTATATAGCCTTGAAGACATTGTCCGCATCGTGAGCCTTCCCAGCGCTCTCAGAGGCTCCACCTGCTGCCTTCCCAGGTGGCCTCAGCAATTGTCAGAGGGGCTAGGTATCAGGATGGAGACTCTCCAAGGGGGAATACACAGCTGGTTACTCTCTGGTATTTGGACAAGTGTAGGGATTGTTTCTGCCTGGTACACAAAGAATAGGAAAGGCAAAGCCCTTCCAGATGGTGCCCCATCCTAGGCTGGCACCATCTGAGGGCCTGAGTCTGTCTCACCTGCTCCACCAAGCCCTGAAGGTGGTGCCTCCAAGCTTCAAGGGTAGCCTTGATGGACAGTAGCTCCTAATCTCAAGTGGGTGACATCACTGGGGCCTGATCTGGGGAGAAGTAGATACAGAGGCAGTAGTTTTCTGATACATGGGGCCTCCTCCTCCTTAAAGCCCTCTTCTCCAGCCCCAGCCCCATGAACTGCTCCCCTCCCAGGGCTGGGGGCTTCAGTCTCTGTCATGGAAGACCAAGTAGGGTCTGGGTTTTCTAGGATCCCATGCAGGTGAATAAAGTTTGCCTCTACTACAAAGCGGAGCAGCCTCCAAAAACTCTCCTCTCTTGGGGAGACTGGTAATTAAGCAGTCATGGCAAACACATGGAGCATGAACAGCTGGTCGTATCGATTTGTTCTCCTGTCATTGGTTGGAGAACACTTTCATGTAAAGCTGGGTTTTGTCTTTGCTCTGTTCCTGCCACCCCCTTTGCTTGAAATGACCTCCCTATCCTCCTGCAACCCTCCATGCCCTTTTGAATGGCTAATAATTTATCCTTTTAGATCAGCTCAGGCTGCTAATGTCAGATTCTCTGGGCACATCTCTATCATTGCACTTACTGTGTTGCATTGTAGTTGTGTCTTCAGCAACAATGAAGTTAGTTATTCACTCTTACTGGGTGCC
Organism: Dugong dugon; assembly: GCA_030035585.1. Classification (NCBI taxonomy): domain Eukaryota; kingdom Metazoa; phylum Chordata; class Mammalia; order Sirenia; family Dugongidae; genus Dugong; species Dugong dugon. The sequence goes on along the minus strand of CM057462.1, from coordinate 58,477,036 downwards.
GGGAGCTGCTCTAAATGCTGGGGCTAGATCAGTGAACCAAATGGATAAAAATTCTTGTCCTCATGGAATTTACATGCTAGTCGGGAAAGATAGACTTAATAGATATGGATTAATCAAATATGTAATATGGCAGGTGGTGGTGTCAGGGAGAAAATGCAAGGTAGAGGGTATCAGGAGCTAGGAGGTAGGGTGGGGGAGCATTGTGATTTTAAATAGTGTGGTCAGGGGAGGCCTTTGTGAAAAGGTGTCATTTCGGCAAAGACATAAAGGAGGTTAGGGAACCAGCCATGCACATCTGGGGGAAGAGATAGCTGAGGAAAGCTGAGGGAATGATAGGTGCAAAGGCACTGGGGCAGAATCTTGCCAGGTATGTTTGAGGAACAACAAGGGCCAGTATGGCTGGAGCGGGGTGGGGGACTAGTTGGTGGGAAGGAGAGAGGTAACGGAGTGGGAGTGGATGGTGGTGGCGGAGAGTTGCCCAGGTTGTTATGAAGACTAGCTTTTGTCCCAAATCAAGTGGGAATCCTTTGGAAGGGTTCTGAACAGCAAAGTAACATGATCTGACTTAAAATGATCATACTGGCTACTGTGTTATATGGATAAGAGTTGAAAGCAGGGAGAGATTAGATAGGATTACTGCAATAACAATAATCAAGGCAAGAGACAGAGGTGACTTGGACCGGGATGTAGAATGGACGTGATGAGAAGTGGCTGGATTCTGGATGAATTAATGTAAATGCCTCCTCTTGTTGGCAAACTCCTCGAGGGCAGAGTCCATGTCTTATCAATCTCTATCCTGAGAGCCAAGTACAATACATGTCATTTAGTAGGGCACACAGTAGATATTTGTTGAATGACTGACTGATGAGAAATATTTTTTTAAATGTTACCAGTGGGAACAAGTCAACCTCTGGGCTTTCTTTAAAACCTATGACATCATAGAGCAAATTATCGGCAACAGCTATCCCGATATCCCAGGCTGATGTCCTAACGGATACTGCTCGTGGGTGTGCTGAATTAGGGACAAAGAAGTGTGGGCCACACTGTAAATGCATTTTTACACACTATAAATTTCTTTCATAAGGGTCAGCACAAAGCTGGTTCCTATGGTTAAAGATGTCCCAAATGTCCAGCTTTTCCAAGCTGCTGTACCACTCCATCATCGTTAATATCTCCCTCTCCCCTCAGCACTCTCTCTCCAGTCTTTGGGTTCCCTAATTCACTGTAACATCTCACAGAACTCACGAACCATATAAAGGAAATGGCTCACGAAGTTGTGGAGGCTGGCAAGTCCCAAATTCATGGGTCAGGTGTAGTTTTCTCCCGACCCATGTGGCTGCAGGAGCTGATGAACCCAAACTGGCAGTTCAGACCACAGGCTGCTGGGCTCACAAGGCTGCAAAAGTTGGTGAATCAGGTCACAAGATAGGCCTCCAGCCCAAGGGGCTGTGGAGGCCAGCGAATCCCATAATCGGCAGGTCAGACAGCAGGCGTCTAGAGAGGTCAGTTGATCACTAACCGGACGAGGGATCCAGATGCAGAGAAAGAGAGCCTCACCAGGACACGTACATAGATCTTAGATGCAGGCCACACCCCAGGACACAGCGTAACTTTGGTAAAGGTGGGGCTTAAGTCAACCCTCCTGCAAGGCCTCAACCCAAGAAACACACCAGTCCTGCTTCATCAGCATGTAGAGGTCAGCATCCACAACACATGAGAACAGCCACACAGTACTGGGAATCATGGCCTAGCCAAGCTGATGCATAACCACAGCCATCACAGGTTCCATGTATCTTATTTACATAGTCCCACTCAATTATTGTGTGTGAGTCACAAAGACTGTGGCTAGAAGGGCCGTATTAAGTAATTCATTGCACTGCATGCTGGCTTCAACTGTGTTTTGTTTTTCTTGTTGCAGGACTTCTCGAGCCTTTAATACGCTAATGCAGAGGTTCCTAAAATTTCTTAGTTTAAAGGTATTTAGTCAGAATTGAAGGAGCCCTGGTGGCGCAGTGGTTAAGTGCTAGACCTCTAACTGAACCCACCCAGCTGCTCCACGGGAGAAAGACGAGGCCAGTCTGCTTCCATAAAGTTAGAGCCTTGGAAACTCTATGGGACAGTTCTACTCTGTCCTGTAGGGTTGCTGTGAGTAGGAATCAACTTGACGGCAACAGGTTTTCGGTGTTTAGTTGGAATTGACTCTACGGAAACGTGTTTGGTTTTCAGTTATCTCGGTAATTTTTTCATAGTGCCTCTGTTTAAAAAAAAAAAAAAAAAAACCCTAATGACTTTGTTTATTAAGTAGTTAGGTTAAAAAAAAAACAAAACTGGGTAAGTGTTTATGCCCTAGCAAGTTTGTAGTCATTTGAAAAAACAATGGATGCAAATTGAAAAAACAATTTTTTTTTATTTCATCCTTAAATAACCACAGTTACTTACTAATGGAATGTCTGTTTGTTAGGCACTGCAGTTTCTCAGCCCTTAGAATCAGACTGGACACCACCACCCTCATATCTTGTTTCACATTGATTTTCATCTGGCACCTAGTTTATGTCACACCAACCACCAAGCATTCAGCTTTGCAAAGGTATGATGTCACCGAAAGGGATGTAGCTTAACACAGAAACTTCGAATGACCTTGAAATAACTGTTTGTGTGTCCAGAAGATGTTGAGAATTATTGTTTCCCTTCAAAAATTTAAAATATCCCATGGTGTCCCTGTAAATTCACTGTGGCACCCTGGGGCACCGTGGTGCACAGTTTGGGAACCATGGTGCTACTTTATAAGCATTTTTTCCCAAAATTATTTGTCAATTTTTTTTTCCAGGAAGTTATACTAACAGCTTACTGGAGAGTATTCTAGGGAGCAAGGTTTGGGAACTGTTGGGATAGCGCACAGAAGAATGCCCAGGACTTCCTGCCACAACTCTAGAAGCTGCAGTTCTCTGGGAAATACCCCAGGGTGCTGGTAGAGTGGGTGTGCTTGGAGGATTTGCATCCTCAGTGTGCAGTGCTGTGTCCCTGTTTTTAGACCTCAGCAGGTGGGCCTGCTGTTACTCCAGACCTTGCTTCTAAAGTCCAGACATATCCTAGAAAGTCTATATGGAGATTTGGAGGCCTCGCCTTGCTCCCACCCAGCCACACTTAGGATGGGTATCATGGCTTCCAAAAACTGTACCTGTGTAGCTGAAACTAGAGGTCTGCAGAGCCAGTGGATGCTTTCTGGATAGTTCGGACATTGGAAAGAAGATCCTTTAGACTTCACGTTGGGTTTTCCAGCAGGTATCTGGCATCAACACTTTAAAGACACAGTAAACCCATTTTTTCTAAGTTTCCCATTTTCAGAAGCTTTTGACAAAATGCAAATGGGAGTAACCAGAGAAAACATGTGTCTGTAGGAGTGTGTGTGTATGTGTCTGTGTATTTTGTGTGATTATGACTAGTGTCCGTCAATTACCTGCAAATTACTGTAATGATAGTTCTGTTTTTAGCTTAATGGTTTATGTATCTAACTAGTGGCTGCTGTCTGGAGTAGGGCTGCTGGCAAATCAAAACACTATTTGCCAAGTCTGCCAGTGTGATAAATGTTGCTTGCATTTACTCTTTTGTTCCCAAGGTCAATTTGCATGTCTTTTTTTATATTACTGTTTGATGTGCTGAGGGCCTTAAATGAGAACCATTCAATAAAGGTCCAATTTGCTATATTACTGTTTATTCATGGGTAATTCTATATTAATTGAGCTCTTTAAGATTACAAGGAAGAGACATGAATGGATCACCCTCAGAAGTGGGGGTTTATAACAAGCATCTCCAGATCTTGGGGCATCGCAGAACACCTCTTTAGCCTTTTCTTTGGCCCCTCTGGGTTTCAGGACTTCTAACACAGGAAGTATCAGCAGCCTCATGGCCAGTGAAGCAGTAGCCTGAGCTCCATGCTTGACTTGCCTTCTCTGGACATACCATTTCCCAGAGAGTATTCCATAGAACTCCAGTCCACGCAATGCTCTAAGAATAAAAAGGTCTGTGATCAAATGGGAGTTGTTACATAATTTATTCCTGCCTTGGAGGTGCACGTTAGCTTTCTAAAAGCCCCAGAGCATCTTAGTTGGTTTGTTGTTTGCTTTCTAAAAAAAATCCCTGCTTAACTTTGTTTAACCCAGCATTTCCCAATTCTGTTTAACCAATGAATACCCATTGACATCCTTCAGAACATACTTTGGAGAATAATCTAGCACCTGTACTTTCCAGAAGAATTTGATTGTGAGGACATTGGTGGTTCAGTGGTAGAATTCTTGCCTGCATAGGCGGGAGACCCAGATTCGATTCCTGGCCAATGTGCTTCATGCCACCACCCATCTGTCAGTGGAGGCTTGCATGTTGCTATGATGCTGAACAGGTTTCAGTGAGCTTGTAGACTAAGACAGACTAGGAAGAAAGGCGTGGCAATCTACTTCTGAAAATCAGCCAGTGAAAACCCTATGGATCACAACAGTTCAGTTCGCAACTGATTATGGGGATGGAGCAGGACTGGGTATCGTTTTGTGCTGGGGGAAGCCATGAGCCTAGAGCACAAACCAAAGCAACATTTCTGTAGAGACATACTCACCTTCCCACCCCTGTCCCCAGAAGGCCTCCATATGCCTGGAAGATGTTTTAACAAATCTTCAGTCTTGAATCTCCCCCTCCCTCCTGTTTCTCTGTCTAGCGGGAATAAAGACTTACACACATTTCAGTAATGGGGTCACCCTGATGCACGTATGGACCCTGAGGTTCCATATTGGAGTTCATTGAGATTAGAGTTTCACTATGGTCTTTCCCACTGATTCTCTGACTGGCAGAAGCAAAGCCACCCTGGGTGCACCCCAGACTAAAGAAGACTGGAGGGGCGGGGAACAAACAGGAGATAGGGCAGAGAATCTGGCAATAAGTCTTGACAAAGTGAAAGATGAGTACTATTTTACATCTCTGAGTATAATTTTACAGGTGACACCACCTGTTTGTAAATGACTGATTGCTGCATATTTTAGAGTTGGCAGGATAATCAACAGCAACAGGGCGCCTCTTGCCTGTCTTGCCATCATTTTTCCTGGTTTCGCTAATAAGTCTGGATTCCATTATTGAAGAATACCTAACTCCTTTCAGTATGGTGTTTAGACTTGGCAGATGAAAGATGGGAAAGTCTGAAAGTTTTATTTGCTCATTCCAACATGCAACATGGTAGTGCCTTGTCACTGCAGGTCATCAGCCTATCCACAGCCCATCTGATGGATGCTAAATGGGTGAAGGGAGAGCAGGCAGTGGGGCAGGGGGAATGATGATTCTGGAATCCAGATGGGGAGATTCGAGCTTTCTAAACCCCCTGGCTTTAGCACCTTTGTGGACTCCTCCGTGCTGGAATTTATCTACCAAGCCAGGAGAACAGCAGCGCAATGGTAAATATCTGATTAGAGGAAATGCCTAGTAAGCTGCAATTCCATATATTGCAAGTGATAAAACTGTACTTGTTCGTTGACAGTGTATATTAGCTATTCACAGCTTGTGTCAATATAGTACCAAGAAACTAGGGTCTAGGAATCTTTAATGGCAGCTCAAAAATATCGCAAACTAACTTGGGTAATAAAATCAACAATTTCCACTCGGTGGGACAACTTCATGGGAGAAGCCCTGGCGAGGTTTAAGATTCGTCCGTGAAGCTGTATGTTGTTAGAGAAGAAGTCTCTCCTTAGATAGAGTGTCTGGGGAGGGATCCAAGGGGATAACTCTGGTGGACACAGTGAGAGACAAGCTACACCTTCTGTTTATTGGGCCCACTTGGAGGAGGAGGCAGCCAGGGCCAAGTAGGATGGGGTCGTGGGAATCATCCAGACATAGGGCTGGCATGGTTGGTATGGATGTACCACGTTTTGTTTCATCATTCACGTATTGTAGGACATTTTGGTTATTTCTAGTTTTTGACTATTACAAATAAAGCAACTATGAACAATTATGTACAGGTTTTTGTATGGACACACGTCTTCATTTTCTCTGGGATAAATGACCAGGAGTGTGATTGCTGGGTTGTATAAGCGTATGTGTAGTTTTTTGTTTTATTTTTTTTAACTGCCAAACTTTCTTCCAGAGTGCCCGTACCGTTTTACATTCACAACAGCAACGTATGAGAGATACAATTTCTCCACATCCTTGCAGTGTTTGATGTCGTCATTATTTTTATTTTGTTTTTGTTGTAGTTGTTAGGTGCTGTCGAGTAAGTACCAACTCATAGCGATCCTATGTGTAACGGAACAGAACGCTGCCTGGTCTTGTGTCGTCCTCACAATTGTTGTTATGCTTGAGCCCATTGTTGCAGCCGCTGTGTCAATCCATCTCGCTGAGGGTCTTCCTCTTTTTCACTGACCCTCTACTTTACCAAGCATGATGTCCTTCTCCAGGGACTGGTCCCTCCTGATAACGTGTCCAAAGTACATGAGATGAAGTCTAGCCATCTTCAACATCTAAGGAGCATTCTGGCTGTACCTCTTCCAAGACAGATTTGTTTGTTCTTCTGACAGTCCACAGTATATTCAATATTCTTTGCCAACACCATAATTCAAAGGCATCAATTCTTTTTGGTCTTCCTTATTCATTGTACAGCTTTTGCATGCATATGAGGCTATTGACAATACCATGCTTTGGTCAGGCACACATTAGTCCTCAAAGTGACGTCTTTGCTTTTTAACACTTTAAAGAGGTCTTTTGCAGCAGATTTGCCCAATGCAATACTTCTTTTGATTTCTTGACTTCTGCTTCCACGGGTGTTGATTGTGGATCCAAGTAAAATGAAATCTTTGACAACGTCAGTATTTTCTCCGTCTATCATGATGTCGCTATTGGTCCAGATGGGAGAATTTTTGTTTTCTTTATGTTGAGGTGTAATCCATACTGAAAGCTGTAGTCTTTAATCTTAATCAGTAAGTACTTCAGCAAGCCAAGAGGACTTGAAGTACTTACTGATGAAGATCAAAGACTACAGCCTTCATGCACTTTTGTTTTAGCTGCTCTTAAAGGTGGATAAAATATGTAAGGAGCCCCGGTGACATAACAGTTAAGCGCTTGGCTGCTAACCGAAAGGTTGGCAGTTTGAATCCATCCAGCCACTCCAAGGGAGAAAGACCTGGCAAGATGTTTTTGTAAAAGATTATACCCAAGAAAATCCTATGAAGACAGTTCTACTCTGTCGCATGGGGTAGCTGTGAGTTGGAATGTACTTGACTCGAGAGTTCCCAACAAGAACAACACAAGACATGTGGTGATACATCACCATGGTCTTAATTTGCATTGCCCTAATGGCTAGTAATGTCTTTTCATGCACTCTTTGGTGAAATGTCTCTTCACGTCTTTTGCTGATTTTCCAGTAGGATTGTTGGATCCTTACCTCATTCTTAGTCTTTGGGAAAAAGCATTCAGTCTTTCACCATTAAATATGTTCGCTGTAGGTTTTTTGTAGATGTTCTTTATCAAGTTAGGGAAGTTCGTCTCTGTTCTTAGTTTTCTAAGAGTTTTTATAATGAATGGGTGTCGAATTTTGTTCAGTGCTTTCTTCTGCATTAGTTGACATGATTGTGTGATTTTTCTTCTTTAGTCTGTTAATATGGTAGACTCAGTGATTGATTTTCAAGTATTGAACCAACTTTGCATCCTTGGAATAAACCCTGCTTGTTTATGATGTGGAGCCCTGGTGACGCAGTGGTTAAGAATTCAGCTGCTAACCAAAAGGTTGGCAGTTCGAATCCACCAACCCCTCCTTGGAAACCCTATGAAGCAGTTCTACTTTGTCCCATAGGGTAGCTATGAGTTGGAATCAACTCGATGGCAGCAGGTTTTTTTAGTTTGTTTATGATGTATAAATATTTTTATGTATTGCTGAATTCTATTTGCTAATATTTTGTTAAGGATGTTTGCATTTGTATTCATGAAGGCTGTTGGTCTGTATTTTTCTCTTTTTGTTTGGTTTTGGTACCAGGGGAATACTGGCCTCATAAAATGAATTGGGAGGTGTTGCCTCCACTTCTGTTTTCTGGGAGAGGTTGTATAGAACTGGTGTTAATTTTTCTTTACATATTTGGTAGAATTCACCAGCAAAACCATATGGGCCTGAATGTTTCTTTTTCGGAGTTTTAAAACTACTAGTTCAATTGCCTTAATTGCTATATGGCTATTCACATTATCTATTTCATATTGGGGAAGTTATGGTAGTTTGTGCTTTTCAAGGAATTGGTCCATTTCATCTAAGTTGTCAAATGAGTGTGTGTAGATTTGCTTGTAGTTTTTCCTTGCTGTCCTTTTGATGTCTGAAGCATCTGTAGTGATATCTCCTGTTTCATTCCTGATATTGCTAATTTCTGTAGTCTTTCTTTTATTTTTGTTAGTCTTGCTAGAGGTTTGTCAATTTTATTGATCTCTTCCAAGATCCAACTTTTTGTTTCATTGCTTTTTTTCTCTTGGTTTTCTGTTTTCAATTTTATTCATTTCTGCTCTTGTATTTATAATTTCCTTCCTCCTGCCTGCTTAGGATTTATTTTGTTCTTATCTTTCTAGATTCTCAAGATGGGAGGTTAGATTATTGAGTCTTCTTTTATAATGTAAGCATGTAGTGCTATAAATTTTCCTTTTAACACTGTTTTAGCTGTGTTACACAAATTTTGATAATGTTTTTCGTTTTCATTTTCATTCAATTGAGTGTATTTTTAAATTTTCCTTGAGATTTTCTCTTTGAGCTGTGGATTATTAAGAAATAGTTTTTTAGTTTCGAACTGGAGATTTTTCTGCAGTCTTTCTGTTATTGACTTCTAATTCAATTCCGTTGTGATCAGAGAACACACTCTGTATGGTTTCAGTTCTTTTAAATTTGTTGAGATGTGTTCTGTGGCTTAGATTATGATATATCTTGGTATATGTTCCGTAGGCTCTTGAAAAGAATGTGTTTTCTGCTCTGGTTGGGTAGAATGTCAATTAGATCCTATTCGTTGATGGTGTTGTTGAGTTCTTAAATATCCTTGCTGATTTTCTGCCCACTTATGCTATCTAGCAGTAGTTGAAAGAAGGATATTGTCTCCAGCTATAATTGTAGGTTTGTCAGTTTCTCTGTTAGTTTTGCGTCACATATTTTGCAGGTCTGTTGTTTGGTGCATTCACATTTAGGATTGCTGCATCGTCTTGGTAAATTGATCTTTTTATCATTATGCAGTGTTCCTCTCATCCCTGATAATTTTCTTTCCTCTGAAGTCTACTTTATCAGATATTAATATAACCAATTTTGCTTCCTTTTGATTAATGTTTGCCTGGTGTATTTTAATCCACTCAGTCAGCCTCTGCCTTTTAATTGGTGTATTTAGACCGTTTACATTCAATGTAATTTATTGATATGTTGGGGCTTAGGTTGATTTATATTTGTCTTTGTTCCCTTTATTTCTCACGTATGTAATTTTAAATTTTCTGATAATTACATTTTAAAAAGTAAAACAAACAGATGAATTTAATATTAATAAAATAATTTATTTAACCCAAATAAATCCAAGATATTACCATTTCAACATACAATCAATATAAAAATTATTTATGAGACACTTGGCTTTATTTTTTTCCTTGTCAAATCTTCAAAATTCAGTGTGTGTTTTACACTTACAGCACATCTCAATTCAGGCTTGCTGCATTTCAACTGTTTGTTCAGTCACAAGTGGCTGGTGGCTACCATATTGGACACTGCAGGGCTAGACTATGAGAAACTCTGTCATAGCGATGATTGGGACTAAAGCAATGCTCTGCCTTAGAGTGTATAGGAATTTAGTTTTAACAAATATCCACTGATACATACTTTGGGCCAGGCTTTGTGCTGGGGCCTGGAACACAGTGATGAACCAGACATGGTTTCTACCCTTTTGGACACATTATCCCCCTTTTCCTTGGCCCCAGTTTTGGGAAGAGACAGCCAAGTAAACAGATGGTTGAATTCCAGTATGAATAGCACAGTGCTAAGGTGCAGTTTTATTCTAGAGATTGAACAGATTAGAAGAACTCAATACAGAAGTGAGTAAATCAGGAAGAAAAGTAAAAGCCTATAACCTCATTCACTATATTTTGCATATATCCCTTCTGTGCCAAACCAAAAAAACCAAACCTGTTGCCGTAGAGTTGATTCTGACTCATAGTGACTCTATAGGACAGAGTAGAACTGTCCCATAGGATTTCCAAGGAGCAGCTGGTGGATTTGAACTGCCTACCTTTTGATTAGCAGCTGAGCTCTTAATCACTGTGCCATCAGGGCTCCCCCTTCTATGCAGTATATATCAGTGTAGTGATTAAGAGTAGGGGTTGTGGATTCAAATCTGAGTTTGACTGCTGAATAGCTACGTGATCTTAGGTAAGTTACTTAACCTCTCTGTACTTTGTTTCCTCATCTACAAAATGGAGATAATGATAGTAACTGTCCCACAGGACTATAGGGAGGATTAAATGATTATACTTCAAGGAAAGCACTTAGCACAGTGCCTGTAGATACAATAAAATGTTAAATATTGTGTGTATGTTTGTATTGGCAACATGGCTTCATATTATTTATACTGCCTATAGCTTCTTGTTGTTTCTATTTCTCAGCATTATATTTTGGACATTCTTCACATCAACACAAATTGATCTACCGTATCTTTAAAAGGAGCCCTGATGGCACAACAGTTAAGAACTTGGCTGCTAACGAAAAGATAGGCAGCTCGAATCCACCAGCTGCTCTTTGGAAACCTTATGGGGCAGAATTGACTTGATGGCGATGGGTTTGGTTTTTATTTTAAAAAAAAAAAAAAACTATATTGTATTGCTTGCACATTTCTTTCATAATTTATTTAATCCTCTATTGATGGACATTTATATTGTCTCCAGTGTTTCTGAATTGCAAGCAATATTACAAATGAACATCCTTGTATGCATACCTATATGTACTTGGAGTAGTATTCTACAGGATATATATCCAGGAAGTGGAGTTTCTGGATCAAAGAGAATGTAGATTATTAGTGTGGATAGAGTACGTTAGTTATATTCTAATTATATTAGTTATATATTCTAGATATATATATAACTGTATATATATAGCCATGAACAATATAAAACTATGTATAGAGAGACAAACTTCAAAAACCTCAAACTTTCAGTGGCTTTGACAACCCTCAAAATACCAGTGGCTTAACGCAATTTAAGTTTATTATTCAGTCATGTAGCAGTCTACTATGGGTATTTTTGGTTAGGCCACTCTTCTCCAGGTGATAATTCAGGGTCCCAGTCTACTTACATCTTGTAGGTGCTGATGTTTTCAGAACATGGATTCGAAGGACTACTGGTAGTCTTCCCCTTTTCAGCCAGCCAGGTGAGGAAAAGAGCATGGAGGAGTGAGTATAGGAGGTTCATGTGAATCAGATGCAGAAGTGACACATATTTTTATTCATGGTTTCATGGGCTGGAACTAGTCACATGGTTCCACCTAGATGCAAGGTCTTCTGGGATATGTAGTTTATTACTGGATAACCCCTTTGCAGCAACAACCCTGTAGTATGAAAGGGGAGCTTGGATCTTTGGGGAGGGATAGCTTTCTGTGATTTAGAGATTGCCAAATTGTCCTCCAAAATGTAACAGTTTACATACTCAACAGCAGTGTATGGGTAGTTCTGTTTCCCTTGACCCTGCCGACTCTGGATATTTTCCAATCTGACGGTGAAAAATTAGTCTTGTGGATTTCGTTTGCATGACCTTGCTACTAATTAGATGGATCATCTTTCCATTTTTATTAGTAATTTGTATTTCTTATGTGAATTGTTTGGCCTATCCTCTGTCCTCTTTCTCTTCAGCTGTTTATCTTTTTCTTACTGATTCGTCAGTGTTTGTTATAGACTATGGTTATTAATCCCATTTCTGTCATATGTATTACACATAATCTTCTCAGTTTGCATTTTTCTCTTTACTTTTTTACAGTTTATTTTACCATGCATATATGCTTAATTTTCATATAGTCAAATCTGTCAATATTTTCCTTTAAACCCTCTGGGGTTTTATGTTGTATCCGTAGGGTACTCAGTCAGTTTCAAGAGATGGGAATCTAAATCAAATTATCTTAAGCAAAAGGAAAAAAGAAAGAAAGGGAAAGAAAGAATGTTGGCTCACATAACTGGGCATTGCACAGATAGGTCTAGTTTCAGGCATGGCTAGACCAAGGATCCCAAAAATTCATTAGGGCTGTTTCTGTCTTCACTGCCCACTGCTCAGCTTTGTTTATATCTGTATGGTGATATAATTTTCTCATAAAGCAAATAGATTCTGTGTGATGATAGAAAGTCTGATGGCCATCCCAAGTTTACCTTTTAATGGTTCAAGATCAAAAAATAAGAAACTCTCACAGTCTGTATATCAAATCTCATGGAAGGACTCTGGGTCATGTGCCCTTCTCCCTATTCTCTGTACCTTGAACCAATCCATGAAGATGAGAGGGAGTGTGCCATGACTGATCACTTGCCCACTTCTGTGGCAAGTGGCTAGGTGTGTTACCTATCAGAATCTCAGGCAATGGGCAGCTCCCAGAAGAATGATGGCCAGGTAGAAGCAAAAGAAGCCCTCTAAACATGCTGTACTTAGAAAGGCCTTCCCTAGCCTAAGATGGTGAAAAAAGTACTTCCTTTAAGTATGCATGATTCATTATTTTGCATCTAATTTTTTTTCTTTTATTTGTTGTTCTTTAGGTGAAGGTTTACAGAACAATTAGTTTCTCATTAAACAATTATTACAAATATTGTTTTGTGACATTGGCTGCCAACCCCACAGTATGTCAGTACTCTCCCCTTCTCGACCTTGGGTTCTCCATTACCAGCCTTCCTGTCCCCTCCTGCCTTCTCATCCTTGCCCCTGGGCTGGTGTGCCTATTTAGCCCCTTTTTGTTTTATTGGCCTGTCTAATCTTTGGCTGAAGGTTGAACCTCAGGAGTGACTTCAGCACTGAGTAAAAGGATGTCCAGGGGCCATATTCTCAGGGGTTCTATAGTCTCCATCAGACCAGTAAGTCTGGTCTTTTTTGTGAGTTAGAATTTTGTTTTACATTTTTCTTCAGCTCTGTCCGGGACCATCTATTGTGATCCCTGTCAGAGCAGTCGGTGGTGGTAGCCAGCACTAGTTGTGATGGACTCAGTCTGGTGGAGGCTGTGGTAGTTGTGGTCCATTAGTTCTTTGGACTAACCTTTCCTTGGTGTCCTTAGTTTTCTTCATTCTCCCTTGCTCCAGATGGGGAGGGACCAGTGGAGTATCTTAGATGGCTGCTTGCAAGCTTTTAAGACCCCAGAAGCTACTCACCAAAGTAGAATGTAGAACATTTTCCTTACGAACTATGATATACCAGTTGAGCTAGATGTCCCCCAAGACCATGGTCCCTGGCTCTCAACCCAGTAATTCGGTCCCTTAGGGAGTTTGGATGTGTCTGTGAAGCTTCCATGACCTTGCCTTGGTCAAGCTGTGCTGACTTCCTCAGTATTGTGTACTGTCTTACCCTTCACCAAAGTTACCACTTATCTATTGTCTAGTTAGTGTTTTTCCCTCTCTACCCTTCCCCTCGCTTGTAACCACCAAAGATTGTTTCTTTCTGTGTGTGAACCTTTTCATGAGGTTTTGTAGTAGTGGTCTCATACAGTATTTGTCCTTTTGCGATTAACTTATTTCACTCAGCATAGTGCCCTCCAGATTCATCATGTTGTGAAATGTTTCACAGGTTCATCATTGTTCTTTACCATTGCATAGTATTCCATTGTGTGTATGTACCATAGGTTGTTTATCCGTTCATCTGTTGATGGTCACTTAGTTTGTTTCCATCTTTTTGCTATTGTGAATAATGCTGCAGTGAACATGGATGTGCATATGTCTATTCACGTGATGGCTCTTATTTCTCTAGGATATATTCTTAGGAGTGGGATAGCTGGATTGTATGGTATTTCTATTTCTAGCTTTTTAAGGAAGCACCATGTCATTTCCCAAAATGGTTGTACCATTTTACATTCCCACCAGCAGAGCATAAGAGTTCCAGTCTCCTCGCAACTTCTCCAACATTTGTTACTTTCTGTTTTTTTTGATTCATGCCAGAATGTCGGGGTGAGATGGTATCTCATTTTGGTTTTCATTTGCATTTCTCTAATGGCTAGCGATCGAGAGCATTTTCTCATGTATCCGTTAGCTGCTTCTTTGGTCTTCTTTGGTGAAGTGTCTGTTCTTTTCATTTGCTCATTTTTTCATTGGATTATTTGTCTTTTTGTTGTAGAGGCATTGGATTTTCTGATAGACTTTACAGATTAGAACTTTGTCAGATTTGTCATAGTCAAATTTTTTTCTCAGTCTTTAGATGTGGTGCGATTGATTACTGATTGATTGCTTTTGTGTGACCTTTCTAGCCATGGTCTTGTAACTCCCACCCAGGTGATTGGGTGGGACTATGTGATAGGGTAATCCAAGGGTATTGGTCAGGTTTGCCTTAAAAGAGAGCAAATTCCAGAGCAGCGGAGAGGAGCTGACCACCATCAAGGAAGGAGAGACCAGCAGCAGAGACCCAGCAGCAGACATCCGGCAGCAGGAGACATCGCGGTAGGCTTCCAGGCCCACAGAGAGAGAAAGCAGAGTGCCTCTGGGCAGAGACTGAGGGCCAGCCATGCCTTCTAGCATGGCTGGGAAGAGGCTCTCCTGATGGAAGAATTGTTATCTTGAGTGTTCCTGAGCCTGAATTGTAACTGTTACTTCCCTAATAAACTCCATAATTGTGAGTATTTTGTGAGTTCTGTGTGGCCATTGCAATGTATTATCAAACTCAGTAGAGAGTGCTGTGCGAGGGATGGTTGGTATCAGAACTAGTAAAGATGATGGAGAGAGGAGACTTCTCTGGCCTCCACCTCATGGGAGTCAGCATTGTGCTGTTGATCTTGGATCTCCTTCCCCTTTGTGGGGTTGAAGGAGGTCAGACACTGACCCCAAGCCATTTTTACAATAGGTTCTCTTTTTATTCTTTTGGAAGTCTTTTGATGAACTTAAGTGTTTAATTTTTAGAAGATCCCAGCTATCTAGCCTATCTTTTGGTGTTTGTGTATTGTTAGTTATGGTTTGTATCCTATTTATGCTGTGTATTAGGGCTTCTAACATTGACTGTATTTTTTCTTCTATGATCTTTTTAGTTTTTGGTTTTATATTTAGGTCTTCAATCCATTTTGAGTTAGCCCTGTCAAGAAGGGGTGTGGGCGGCACACAGGGCTAGGTAGGCATGAGAAAGGAAGGGGAGATGAGAAACAAAACAAAAAACTAGCAAGAAAAAATAAATAAATATGTTGATGGGGATACTGGCCGTTAGGTCAGGGCAGAATTGGGGTGGCAGCTAGGTGATGTCTCTCTTGCCAGGTGGAATGGCATGACTGTCAGGAAGCGGCAGAGGGAGAAGAAAAAAGGAGATGGCGAAAGATAAAGCAAAACAAAAACTATGATGTTGAGGTAGCCGACCTGTGGGAGTGGTGCAGATCTGGGAAGGCCATATGCCAGAGGCTCTCTAGCCAAGTGGTACAGCACAGTCTGTTGAGAAGGAGGTTGGCAAAGCATGGGACCAGGTGGGTTGGAGAAAGGAAAGAAAGGACAGGGGTAGGGGAGAGAGAGAAGAAACAACAACAAAAAGAAAAAAAAAGAAAAGAAAAAACAAACAAAGAAATGCTCTGAGGGAACTTGCTGGTGGGGGCGTTGTGGACCCGGGAAGGCCATGTGCTGGTGGCTGTCTAGCTGAATGGTATGGCAGAGTCCATCAAGAAGGGGTGGGGATGGCACGTGGGGCTAGCTGAGCGGGAGAAAGGAAAGGAAGGAAGGGAGAGAGAAGAAACAAACAAACAAAAAAAGCCAAAAAACCAGTTAAAAAAGAAAATGGCAGAAGGAGCTGGCCAGTGGGAGCAGGGTGGACCCGGCAGCACTGAGCTGGTGTCTCTCTGGCTGAGCGACCGTGGCCCATTGGAAAGTGACAGAGGCCACATAGAGAGAAGAAGGGTGGGTGGGGGGGAAGCATGTATCCCAGGTTACCAGGTGCTCTGCCTCCTGTTCGGAGCTCCATGAAGTTGCCTTCCTGTACTCCCTGTCTGCTGTTTTTGGTGGCTGAGGTCCGAGATGGCGAATCCATGCTGCATTAGCTAGTAGGGACCTCCACTCTGTAGCTCTCCTTGTGCTCTGTTCTCTGTCAGCTTATTCCATTCGGTGCTTGATCTAGTTGTTTATCCCTTAATTTGATGCTTATGGTTCCAGGATTGACATTTATATTTATTTTATTTAATTTTTTGAGTCTTTGCTATAGAGGGACAGTGTGGTGCTTCTGTCTATAGTGCTTTGTTGTCTCCACCTCTACACATAAATTTTTGACCTGTGTGAAAAATGTGTATGAGAGAGAGAAATTATATGGGGTGAGGTAGGGATCCTCCACTGGTGTCTTTATACCTGAAGAAAAGATGTTTTTGAAACTCATTTTGTCACTCTTTTTACAGATTGATCACCTTTCCTTCTCTTTTCTTTGAGTTCATTCTGAGCATGAATTTAGTAATATTAAGACAGCAGAAAGGGCAAAAGCTTCATCTAGCACAGGGCTTTTTCCCAATGGGCTTTAACAGATATCTGATTTAGCTTGTCTTAACTAAATACTCACATTATCCATTGGACATCCTTATGAGCATCAAGGTGTTATAGCAGGGAAAGGTATACAGAGGGGTCCAGGAGCACCACAGATACACCACACTACCTGAACAGGGGGTAAAGGTAAACCTTATATCATCCCCCAACTAGATCCTGATACGGTGAAGGGCAGGGCTGAGCCTCAGATGGGGAGAGAGCATAAAGGTCGATGGGAAACTGGATACCTCACTACTACCTGTGTGCACAGTCAGGTCTCCTGTGGGGACCACCATGCATGGAGGCCAAGATGTGACAAATTCCAAAAATTTGTTCCCATATGTTCAGTGAAAGCTTCGTTATTTTATCTTTTTAACATTAGGAGAATCTTTTAAAAATGACTCTCTTGTGTTAAAGATGAATTTATCAGGTTCAGCATTTCCTTCAGTTTTATCCGCATTTCTTTATCTTCACTTAAATTCCAGAAAAATATATAAATTTAAACATTTTAATTTTAAAAGCATGTACAGTATTATCCCACTTGTATAAATTTCTTTCATTGACTCTAATCCCATCCATTGATCTTTTCATCTCTTTGTGGATCAGCTGTCAAGAATGATTCTTTCTTTCTAGATTTTTTTTTTTTTTGCTTTCTTCTTTTTAAAATAATGAGCATGTATCATTCTATAAATGCAGTAAACATGCCTTTTGAAGAATAAAACCTATGGTAAGAAAACAGTCTGCTATTTAGAGTTGGATATGTTTTCCTCAGTGTATGAATAAATATTGTTTATTGGCATTACTAGATGTAAATCTGTGGAGACTTCTACCCAGAGCCTCAAAAGATCCCAGCCAGAAAGGGAGGAGAGAGGAGAAGAAACCAGAAGAGGAGAAAAGTGAAGATAGACAAAAGAGGCAGACCTGCAGGTCTGGGATTAGGCCATTTTTCGGGGGAGTAGCCCTTCCGGTTTCTGTGGCAGAAGACTGCTGGTTTCCATCATGTTTGCGTGCAGATCCCTTTATCTTTGGACACCTTGTATGTGCCTAGAGTTAGGCTCCTTACATATCCCTCCCTGTGCCTAAGTTAGCATCAAGCAGGTACTCAGTAAGTGCTTAATTGTGCATCCATCAGGTGCTCAATAAATGCATAACTGATGTGACGTTTCCCCAGGGGACTTTTCTCCTTAAACATACCTTTTTTTGTTTCAGACTCACAGGCTTTCAGCTGCCAGCCACCATCGTTAGCGTGGCCACCACTCTCTCTCTGCGCCTCATCAGTGACTACGCAGTCAGTGCCCAGGGCTTCCATGCCAGCTATGAAGGTAGGTGACCTGAAGCCTGAGGTGTGACGTTGTAATAGCCACTGATCTCAGCATCACCGACAGGCTTCTTCAGAATCAGAGCTTGTGCCTCTCCCACCAAGGCTGGTTCCTAACCAGTAACTCAGTTACTTAAATTGCCCTTTGTGTGTCTCCAGGAAACTGAGAATTAAATTCAGAGCTTAGCTGTAATAGTTTATCCTGAGGGCCTGATAACATCTAGTTCTCTGCCCCTTTAACTGGGTTTTGTTGTGTTTTTATTTTTTTTAATTCTGTTTTATATCAGGCTTAATTGTATAAGGTACCTCAGCTTATTTTTTTTGGAAGTAAGAGAGATAAAAGCCCTAAGTAAAAGACATAAAATAAGTAGCTGAAAAAATTTCTGGCCAAGGTAGTCACTGCAAAGAGTGAATTTTCTGTCATTCAGAGAAGAACAGTCAATTTTTCCTTAATGGCATGGATTAGGGTTTCTTGATTTGAGCTATGCAAATAATTTCCACTTCTGTCAGCCTGTTTAAATATGATGTTAGCATTCAAATTAACACTAGTATCTTCAGATTATACACTATTATTATTATTAACTTTATTATGTTAGTTCAGAAGGTGGTACTTCTAGATCTGTCATTTCCCTGGAAAATTTGCATCTCATTAATAGGTAATTATGCTGCTCTTGGTTACGACCTGCACTGCAATTTTGTGTTGAGATCATTAATAGGTGTATTTTAAGACTGTTAATGATAATTAATACCAGCAATAACATAATATGCTAGGAAAGCGTGCCAGTTATTAGAAAGCTTTTTTTCTCTTGCTTTTGTTCAAGAACTTAAAGAATAAGTGATACTTTGTCAAATGAAACTGTAGGAAAATGGAAATAGATACTGTATCACCTTCTTCTTGGCCAGGAGTATATCTCGGAAGGTGGGCGGGTCCTGTCTCCGACCTCCTTGACAAAAACTATCCCTGATGGTAGGAGGATGGGGAAAGACAGATCAGTGCTTTACCCTGACTACATGAGGGCACCTAATATGGCCTCACAGTCATCTGAGGGTTCCTAAGAAGGCTCCAGAGAAAGTTCCACATGCCTTTAACTGAGGGCATGTGACATAAGCTCAGTTACCTTTAACTGGGGGCTCCTGACAAAGACCTATCTCTCTTTAAAGTGAAGACTCCTCAGATAGCCCCTGCTTCTTTTCAAAAAAAGACCAGCTCTTCCTCATATCAAGTCAGTGATCTTGGTCATCCTGGCTGTATCTTAACCCTGGTCCTGAACTCAAACTAATTCTTTCCAAGCTTGAGCTACAACCTCCTTACTAGGAGAGAGCTTTCAGATGTTTCTTAAAGTCTCTCAGGCCATTAGCTCCTTCCATGATATGTTGGCTTTGGATGGAGGGAGGGTGGGCTGAGTCAGTGAGGAGGGGCCTGTAGAGATTCGGGGAGAGCCTGAAAGATAGAGGGCCCTCCTAGTGTCTTCAGTCAGCAATCCTGTGGATCCTTGTCTGAGACCCAACCCTTCGTAAAGCTTTGGGAAAAAAGTGTCACATTGATCCCTGGCTAAGTCACACCCCTCAGGAAACAATGCCGTTCAGGCAGAGCAGATTTGAGGGTAGATTCAGTAGAGCCCTTTTACAACAGAGGTTCTAGCCTGAAATTAATGAGCAAGGGTCTATTTTTGAGCATCAGGAGGTCTATGAACCCCCTGAAATCATAGACAAAATGCTGTGTGTGAAAGCATGTGTGTTTTATTTTCTAGGGAGAGTTTAGAGCCGGGGTTAGCAAACTATGGCCCCCTGGCCAAATCCAGCCAACAACTTGTTTTTGTAAATAAAGTTTTATTAAAACACATCCACACCGATTCATTTACATCCTGTTAATGGCTGCTTTCATGAACTACAACTGCAGAGTTGAATAACTGTCACAAAGATCATATGGCCTGCATAACCGAAAATATTTACTATCTGGCCCTTTATTGAAAAAGTTTTCAAGCCCCTGGTCTAGAGCTGTGCCATCCAATACAGTAGCCATTAGCCATATGTGACTATTCCTATTTAAATTAATTAAAATTAAAAAAAATTTAAAATTCAGTTCCTCAGTCATATTAGCGAAATATGAAGTGTCCAATAACCACATGTAGCTAGTGGCAGCTATATTGGGCAGCAGAGATATACAACATTTTCATCATTGCAGAAATTTTTGCAGAACAGCATTGAACTATGTCTTTCATGAGATTCACAAAGGGGTCTATGATTCAAAAGACGTTACAGAATGTTGTTGTTTGTTACGTTGAGTCGATTCCAACTCATGGCGACCCCATGTGTGCAGAGTAGAACTGCTGCATAGAGTTTTCAAGGCTGTGACCTTTTGGAAGCAGCTCATCAGGACTGTTTTCTGAGGCATCTCTGGGTGAGTTCAAACCACCAACCTTTCGGCCTTAGGATAAAATAAAGGCTGATGGGTCCCTTTTCTTACCTGCCTGACACAGGTGAGGCAGTCTAGACATGAGAATGCTCAGCATTCTGTATCAGGACCAGCAGGGCTGAAGGAAGGTCTGTCCTCCTAGCCATGTAATGGTGTCAGCTCTCTAAGCCATAGGTGCTAAGAAAAACAAGTCCAGAGTGACCTGAGCTGATATGGTTAGCCCTGCTGAGTCCTCTGCTCCTATGGCAGGCCTGGTCCTCGCCACACAGACAAGCCCTGGACCTGGTACAGACAGGTGGCTCTAGCTGAGTGAGTCTTTGTACAGTCACACATGCAGAGTTTCTGTGGACTTCACAGTATGTGTGTCTGGCTGTCTTTGGACTGCAGAGCAAAGTGGGTCACAGCTGTCTGTGCTAATAAGGGAGTCAGACATGGGTAAGCCCAGGCTGTCACCAAACCCTATTGGTTTGGCTTGGGGATGGATTATGGGGCAATTTGTGCATCTGGAAAAGCGTTAAGTGGCACCCACTTTTGAAGCTCTATGAATATACCCACATGGTCTGTGCCTCCACGGTGGTGGACATGGTCCTCTGTATCATGGGGCTATTCAACAAGAGGATGGATAATCCTATATTTGGGGATTTACTGATCAACACTAGCTTTTTGGGCCTGTAAATGACTAAGTGGGTGACCTTGACATATTTTTAAGTTCTCTGGGCCTCACTGAAGGGTGTTAAGATCTAGCAGTGAAAAGAACTCTGTGAAAATTTGGCTCTGGGAGAAGGTCAGTCCCCACCTTCCATTGCAGAGTTTACCTTAGGCATTTGTGCTGGGCAACAAGCAGACAGAGAAGCTCCAGAGGAGGAGGCCTCCCTGCCAGCCCGAGCTGCCCCCAGTCAGGACAGCTCCCTTACATTCTCGATTCTGGAGGCTGCTTTTTCCATTTCACAATGGCGTCAGGGCCCTGCTCTCTGTAGCTCCCTTTGGCCCGACGTTCGTGTATGTCTGCTATCAAAGCAAGTTTGATCCTCCTCCACCCTCATCCAGAGTGTGTGTGAGAAGTGCAGATAAGGAACTGAACTGCTGGTAGGGATTTGGGAGAAAGGTGAAGTCAGGTGAAGAGCGTCTGCTCACAGCTGCTGCTGCTGCAAGGGGAAGATCAGAAAGGCCAGTCGTCAAACCTGAGATGACGGGAGATGCTTGAGTTGTAATCCCTGGGGGCAAGAGCATGAGCCGCTTCTGCTGGTGGACAGGAAGCAAGGGGATCAACGTGTATTAAGCACTGACTGTGTGCCAGGCATGTTACGTACGTTTTCTTGTTTAATCCCCATGACAACCTTGTGGACAGACCTAGTTATCTCCATCTTACAGATGTAGAGCCAGGGCTCACTTCAAGGCTACATGATGGCCAGGAAGTCTAGTTTTTTTTTTTTAAATAAATTTTTTGTTATTGTGGTAGAAATCTATATAACAACATTTGCCATTTTAACATTTTTTACATGTACAACTCAATGACATTAATTACGTTCACCCTGTTGTGCAACCATCCATTACCTCTATCCATTTTTGAATTCTTTTATAGCCCTTCATAGAAACTCGGTGCCCCCTAAGCAATGATCCTCTCTTTCCCCCTCCCTCCTGCCCCTGCTAATCACTAATAAACTTTGATCTCTATAAAACCAGTTAACCAGTTGCTGTCGAGTTGACTCTGACTCATGGCAACCCCATGTAAGTCTGTGCTCCGTAGGGTTTTCAGTGGCTGAGTTTTTGGAATTAGATTGCCAGGCCTTTCTCCAGAGGTATCTCTGAGCGGATTTGAACCTCCAAGCTTTCAGTTAGCAGCCAAGTGCATTAACTGTTTGCACTATTCAGGGACTCCTTGGTCTCTATACATTTGATTATTCTAGACGTCCATATAAGTGGAATCAAACCATATGTGTCATTTTATGACTTCATTTCTCTTTATGGCTGAGTAATATTCCATTGTATGTATATACCACATTTTGTTTATCTGTTCTGTTGTTAATTGACACTTGGATTGTTTCCACCTTTTTTGGCTGTTGTGTATAGTGCTGCAGTGAACCTTTTGGGTACATATCTAGGAGTGGAATTGTTGGGTCATATGGTAATTCTACATTTAATATTTTTAGAAACTGATGCCTGGGAGTTTTAATGTGGCCTTTCTGGCACCAACAAGTATACTCTTGCCCTGCCCTACATTCCCTGCAAAACACCTAGAGTGAGGCAGAGGCTTGTGGCTTCATTTTATGGGCAGGTAGTTTGGAGCTAGTCAGAGGCAGGGCAGGACATAAGAAGCCTGCCTAGGGCTTCAGTGCCCCTCCAGGCTGGCTTGGGTCATACTGTGGAGGCAGCAAGAGTTGTTTTCCAGAACTTCTCATCCAGGGCTGCCAGATAAAATACAGGATACCCAGTTAATTGGAATTTCAGATAAACAATAACTAATTTTTACCATAAGTATGTCCCATGCAATATTTGGGATTATACTTATACTAAAAAAAGATTCATTGTTTGTCTTAGTTTCTTAGTGCCTCTATAACAGAAATACCATAAGTGGATGGCTTTAACAAACAGAAATTTATTTTCTCACAATTTAGGAGGCTAGAAGTCCGAATTCAGGGCACCGGCTCTAGGGGAAGGCTCCCGCTCTGTCGGCTCCGGGAAAAAGCGTGTCTCAGCTTCTCTAGCTGGCCATCCTTAGAGTTCCTGGGCTTGTCGACTGGTCTGCCTTCGTGGTCTTCAGTTGATATGGGCTTTGCCCCGTGTCTGCTTTCTTCTGTGCCTAATCTGCTCTTTTATTTTTCAAAATCGATTGGTTTAAGACACTTGGCCTCATTAATGTAACAAAGGAAACCCTATTCCCAAGTGGGATTACATCCACAGGTACATATTTTTGGGGGACACAATTCAAGTCATAACATTGTTTACCTGAAATTCAAATTTAATTGGGAGCCTTGTATTTTTATTTGTTTAATCTGGCAACTCTGTTCTCAACATTGAGTCTGAAAACACACCCCAGCAGCCCTCAACCCACTCACCGCTTCCTCCTCCTTGCTCCCAGATCTGTCCTGGTCCTGCGCTGCCCAGCTAGGGCAACTGTCCACCACAGAGGGCCTCGCTGCCCCTCTGCCATTTCAATTCCTGTTCATTTAGACATGTCTCTGCACATATGCACACGTGCACACAGACATCGGTCCATGTGCACGTGGGACTATGCTGTACCTACAGGTCTGTAATCTGGTTAATGAGGCCGACATCGTCCTGTGTTATCAAAGCAGCCCTGCTTTTTCCTTTTTAATGAATATCAGTAAAGGAGCCATATGTGGTTTGAACAAGGATATTCTTCACCTAAATGTCCACAGAGGATGATTGCTTAAATAACTATGGCTTGAACATACCACAATTATTTAACCAATCATCTTCTGAGGACATTTAGATGAAGAAAGTCCTTGTATATAAAAATTTATACTCTCCTCTAATTATCTTCTTCGAATAAATTCTTGGAAGTACCATCGCTGAGTCAAAGAGTATATAGCGTTTACCTTTTGATACATAATTCCAAGGTGTCTTTAGAAAGGTTATACTAATGTACATTTCCACCAAGTGTCCATTCCCCCACCTTCCCTACATTGCATTTTGGTGTGTTTTAAATCAATTTCCGTGATTAGAATGAGTGAAAAGTGAAACCTCATTTGTTGTTCTAGTTTGCATCTGTTTGATCGCAGGTAAGGTCGAGCTCCCATCTTCACTTACCCGCCATTCGTAGATCATTTGTACACTGCCTATGTCTTTGCCCACTTCTCCACTGGAATGTTAGTACTTTTCTTATCTTTTTTTGTAGGTGGTTTTTGTATATTCAGGCTATTAACAGGATGGGTTTCCTTTTGATGTGCAACAGTTTTCATTTTTGTGCTGCTAATTTTAAATTTTAATTGTTTGATTTCTTTTCTTTTATGATGTCTGTCTTTGGTGCCATGCTCAGATAGGCCTTCTCCATGCCAAGATCAGATAAATATTCATTTAAATGTTCATCTTATGCTTTGAGAGTTTTGGTGTTACATTTCCCTTTCAAATCCCTCTGGAATTCAGTTGTTTGTCTTGGTTTCTGTGACTCCTTTTCTGTCTCCGACTCTGTAATGCTCAGGGTGTGTGTGTGTGTGTGTGTGTGTGTGTGCGCACCAGTCTTTCTCTCCCTCTTTGGGTGTGTGTAAGCCTGTGTATTGCTTCCTCAGTTTGCCTCTGGGGTGCTTCTCCCTGAGGTTTCTAGACTTGCTGCTACTTGGACATTATTTCTGCTGCCCCAGCCCCCAGGCTTCCCACCCTCCCCAGCCACAACTCTCAAAGATCGTATGGGATTGTTTTTGTGTATTCCAGACTGATCAGGACGTAAACAACTGTTATAAGCAGATCAGAAACGTTACTTAGGGAAGCGTCTCTGCAGGTCTTCAATGCCTAATCCTGGTTGCACCTTTGCATTTTAGCAATGTTAGTCTTGAGCAGTCACTCGGACACATCCGTGACGGATAGCTGTTCTGAATGCTGGGTCTCAGTCTTTTAGCTTTAATAGTCTAGATGTCAAAACAGGCATTCTCTGTTGAGCTAAGACTAACTGTGATCTTGGTAGCTCAATATCAAAATAAAGAAGGCATAGTTAAAAATTAGGACAACCATTCCATTTATTAACTCCACATAGAAGCTGGGATAAGAGACCTTTATTCTTGCACACTCTCTGGTAACCGTAAAGGAAAAGTTAATGGCATAGCATAGGGATTATGCTCTCAGGTTCTGAGTTCAGACGTCTCTGGAATCAAATCCCATCTCTGCCACGCACTTGCTGTGTGGCCTTGGGCAAGTTGCTTTCTGTCTCTGAGACCCAGCCTCAAGACTAGTAAAATCAAGGTAAGAATAATACTTACTTTCTAGAGCTGTTGTGAAGCTGAGAGAACACACAAGCCATGTGATGTCCTCAGTACAGGACCTGGCAAATTGTCAGTGCTCTATATATGTCAGCTGATTAATTAAGTCACCCTCATCCTAGCCTTATTTGACTGGGATCATTTTAGGAAATGAAAGAAAAGGTATATCAGCTTCATAGGTCAAGATTCCGTCAAGATTCCAGCCCCATCCCAGCCACCCCCCCACTCCATAGTTTGCATAAAATCCTCAATCCGGTTGTTCATGGTGTGACTGTTCTTACAACAAGACAGTGACTTCTTTGGGCTAGGAACAGAGTGTTCTCCATGTCTGTGAGCCCATCAGATAAGGATGAGGTCTCAGGCCATCACCTGATGGATTGGAGCTGATGAGACCAAGGCCAGGAACTCTTAATCTTTTCACGAGCCTCTTTTTCTACCAGAGATATTGGCTTTGGAGCTACGGGTCCTAGTAAGAAGTCCTGTGGGCCTGCGACTTCTGGGGTCATGGGCTTGGCTGAGAATCTGATGAAAGCTGTGACTCTTCCCAAATACACTTAGACACACGCAGGCACACACACACACTCGAATCCACACGATTTTCCATGTAAGTCAGTGGGATTCACAGATGCTCTAAGGCCCATCCATGAACCCTTTTATGGATTGAATTATGTCCCCCCCCCCCCAAAATATGTGTTGGAATCCTAACCTCTATACCCGTAGATGTAATCCTGTTCGGGAATAGGGTTTCCTTTATTATGTTAAGGAGGCCATGTTAGTGTAAGGTGTGTCTTAAACCTAACAGATTTTGAGATATAAAAAGAGTACATTGGGCACAGAAGCAAGCAGGCACAAATGAAGGAAAAATAAATGCCGCGTGGAGATCTCCAAAGATCCAAGGAACGCTGGCTAGAGAAGCTGAGATAAAGATTTTCCCCGAGAGGGGACACAAGAGAGATTGCCTTCCCCTAGAGCCAGTGCTCTGAGTTCAGACTCCTAGCCTCCAAACTGTGAGAAAATAAAGTTCTGTTCGTTGAAGCCAGCCACTTGTATTTCTGTTACATTGGCAGTAGCTAATAAGACAAATCACTGGCCCACCTGAGAAACAGCCTTGGGAGGAGAGAGGCCTTGCCTGTATCTCACATAAAATTGGCGGTAGAAGTTCATTCTTTCATTCATTGAGCTAATTATTTATTAAGTGCCTTCTGTGTGCAGACCCTGTGCTTGTGCCATGCTGCACATGCCTCCCTGACTTTTCATTCAAGCCTCACTTCACAGTCACAGTCTGTACCCTCTGCCCCTATCCATCCACCTCCTAAAGGGGAACAGAACAAAGGAGGGGCAAGAAATGCTCAATTTTGTGTCGCTTCTGAAAAAACACCTCGGTGGGCTTTTGTTACCAGTAGAGGGACAGTAATGTCATCTCTGCCTCAGGACCACAGTATGTTGAAACAGGCACAGACAGACATATCTGTGAGGGACAGACAGGAGAAATGGAGCTCCCCGTTGTTGCTGTACCAGGAAAGGCAGGTGAGGAGCCAGCTTCCGGACAAAGTATGCTTTCATGGCTTTTGGAGATGGAAACGGGGTTGAAGGTGATCGTGCCATGGCACACACGTGGAAATTAGGGTCCCAAGATGGCGATGGAACCCAGCACGTTGGAGAAATGGGCCCTTCCTGTTTTTATGCCATCCTGTAATTACACCTGCTGATTCTCCTCTTTCAGCCTCAGCCTCTCAGACAATTTACTCATTCTGAAAGGGTTCTCCAATTCCAGGACATTATGCAGACATCTTAAAAGTGGGCTAATGGAAGCTATTTGATAATATATATACTGAATATGCAATTTGCACCACTCAGGCTGTTGCGCGCCAGAATGGCAGGCCTGCCAAGACCTCCTCTGGGGTGGAGGCAGTGAATGCCCATTTCCTCTGGCCGGGACACACAGCGCGTGCTTCCTGGGTGAACCTGTTCCATTTCCAGTGGCTCTGCCTTGGGAGTCAGAGAACATTTGCTTTAATCAGCACTGTGGATTATAAAATTAATACACAGAGATGTGGCATTTGAGACAAATTGGGCAGCACTTCTCCATAAGTGGGGAATCAGGATGAATTTCATATCATATCCTCAGTAATCCCACAAACAGTTCATCATGCGTAGTGATATTTGCCCCCCCTTGAGGGAAGAACATTAACATAGTTTTAAGATGAAATTACACCAGACTCTAGCTCCCAACCCTCCTCAGGTCGCAGTGTCAGAAAACACAGTGATGAGGGTAGAAGGAGCATTTTTAGGTGGCTGGATTGCCTACAGGTGAGGTGTACATCACTTTACTTCTGTCTGTTTGTCCATCCATCCATCCATCCATTCATTCATTCAACAAGTATTTGCTGAACAACTACTCTCTTCCAGGTCCCATGGTAGACCTTGAGGGTACAAGGATGAATAAGAAATGGCCTCTACCTTCAAGGAGCTCTGAGACCTAAAAAAGTTTGGAAGGAATGAGTAAGAACACAGAAAGACCCAGGTTCAAACTGAGGTTCTCCTACGTACTAGCTGCAAGACCTTGGGTAAATCTGCCAACCTCTTTGGACTAGTTTTTCAGCAAAATAGAAACCATCACGCCCACTTTAGTGAGTTGTAATGAGGCTTAAAAGAGTTAAGGCATGGAAAATGCCTGACACAGAGCAGGTACTCAATAAATATCGATTCTTCTACCACATGGAGAATGGGGGCATTGGTGGTTCGGTGGTAGAATTCTCACCTTCCATGCAGGAGACCCTGGTTTGATTCTTGGCCAATGCATCTCATCCGCAGCCACCACCTGTCTATCTGTTGAGGTTTGCGTGTTGTGATGCCGAACAGGTTTCAGTGGAGCTTACAGACCAAGATGGACTAGGAAGAAAGGCCTGGTGATCTGTTTCTGAAAATTGGCCAGTGAAAACCCTGTGGATCACAATGGTCCAATCCTCAGCTGATCGTGAGGTTGGCACAGGACTGGGCAGCATTTCATTTTGTTGTGCATGGGGTCGCCATGAGTTAGGGGCCAACTCAGAAGGAGCTAACAACATCAACAATGACCACATGGAGAAGATTGTCCTCATGCCTGTCTGGATCTCTGTAGCTCAAGAGTGTGTACCCCCTGTGTGACCCTGAGCAAGGTACTGAACCTCTCAGTTGCCTTCTGTGTAAAAGGGGATAACACTCTGTACCTTTAAAGGTGGTTGTATTAGTAGTAAGGCAATAGAAAGCACCAAGCACGGCATTTGGCACCTAGTACTCAGTAAAAAGTAGCTGTTATAACAGGGCATGGTGTTTTTTGTGGGAGTGAAAAAAAAATCTTTCTCTTGCCAAAACCTTTGGCCAAGCCTTATGGCTCTCCAAGGGCAAGAACCGTCACCAACTTTTTCGTTCTTCTGCCATCGTGACACCTTAGTTCAGGGCCTGCACATAGTAGAACCAAACCAGACCAAACCCGTTGCCGTCCAGTCGATTCCAGCTCATAGCGACCCTATAGGACAGAGTAGAACTGCTCCATAGGGTTTCCAAGGAGTGGCTGGTGCATTCGAACTACTGACCTTTGGTTAGCAGCCAAGCCGTAAGGGCTGTGCTTGCCTCTCCTGACCTGGATCCCTCTGTAGTGACACAGCTCTGTCAGCATATGGCTTAGTGAATGGAGTGTAGGGTGGGTGTTAGCCTAGCCACCCTTTTTTTAGTACCACCCTCCTTGGGGTCCTTTTTTTAGTGTCCAACCTGAATAACTGTACTTGGCAGACCCGCTTTTGAGCCTTCCTCTTAGTAGGCTATAGTTACCGATTGCCCAACAAAAGATTCAGAGAATCATTACCTGCTTGGGGCATAAAGATCTCAGAGAGCGGTCACTTAAATTGTTCTAATTGCTTCCAGGATGGAATCTAAACTCTTTACCTGCCCATCAGAATGCTGAGTGCCAGTCACACCCCCACTCCCCTCCCCTCGACTTCAGCCACACTGGACTCTATCAGGTCCCCATATACCCCACACTCTATCTCTTCTCTCATCCTTCAGGCGGGCTGTGTCCCCTTTCTCCTGAACATTTCCTCCTCACCCTACCTCACCCCTGCCATCCTTCTTCCCCCAGCTGTTCCTATTTATCCTTCCAGTCTCTGCTTAGACTACATCAGGGAGGCCACTCTTGGTGTGCGACACGGCCGTTACATCCTCCCTTAGCTTCCTGTACTTCCCTCGTCACTTGCATCCCTTGTGGTTCCTTGTCCGTCCTCCTCACGCCCTTATGTGCAACCCGATAGCCAGAACAAGCAGTAGAGCACCAAGGCCATGAGCTGAGGGTCTGGAGAAAGAGTCGACTCCCAGCTCAACCAGTTAGTAGCCGGCTGTGTGACTTTGAGTCAGTCACTTAACCTTCTCTAACCTCCTCTCCTGTAACGAGGACAATAAAATAATGATCCCCAGTTCGTAGGATTATTGCTGGGAAGAAAAGAGGTAATGCATGTCAGGTGTTCCTAACAGTGCCTGGCGTGGAAATAAATACTCAAAAACATACACTGTCAACATTTATGATCACTGTTCACAGCTGCGCCTAGTCCGGGGTCTGACACATAGTAGATGCTCAATAAATATTGATTAAATAAGTGAGTGGCTAAGTGATTGTCTCACCCGATGTAAATGACCCAGACAAGGAAAGTGATTTATTCAAGGTACCTGATACTATAGTTCATTGAATCTAAGATGCCCTCAGTGGTAAGCAGCAGCTCTCTTTTATGTACCACTAAGAGAGAAAAAAATACTGCCAGTTAAACTATGACATGCCATCCATTGTAAACACAACCCAATTTCAGAGAGATTAAATATGAAAAAGCACACCCTAGAACTGATGAAATATGGTAACTGCTTAGTTGCTTTTGATCAACCCCTCAGCCTCAGTTTGGCACGGCCTCGGCATTCCGACCCCTCTCGGACACAGCGCCCTCTGGCAGTCCTGGCCCCCTCCTTTTCAGCGTTCAGCTGGAGGCTCTCTGCCCATAGGATCACCTCTTAATTTATTCTCTCATCTCCAAGTCTCATTACTTCTCAGTCTTCTGCATTGAACTCTATTTAACACCTGTCAGCACAGGTCTTCAGCTGATAAACGCCCCTTTGGCGAGAGGCAGCAGGATGCCCCAGTCCTGACCCTCCTTCCCATAACTGCACCCAAGGCAGCTGGGCCCATAGACCCACACAGGGCTCGCTCAGGACCGCTGCCAGCTCACCCCAGCCCCTCCCGTGGTGGGCTCTGTGGTCGCTTCTGTAGAGTCCCCCAGCTCCGAGGACACCGTTACTTATCTAGTGTTGCTATAACAGAAGCACCACAGCGAGTGGCTTTAACAAAGAGAAATTTATTTTCTCACAGTGCAGGTGGCTAGAAATATGACTTCAGGGTGCTGGCTCTAGGGGAAGGCTGTCCCTGTCCACTCTGGGGGAAAGTGCTTGTCTTGTCCGGGTTCTCTGCCTTGGTTCCTTGGTGATTTCCATGCGGCGTCGGTCTTTCTTCATTTGTGCTTGTTTCCCTCTGTGCCTCATCTGCTCTCTTTTTAAGTCAGCAGTGATTGGCTTGAGATGTACCCTACACTGATAAGGAGGCCTCATTAACATAATAAAGAAAACCCTATTCCCAAATGAGATTACATCCACATTATAGGGTTTAGGATTTACAACACGTGTTTTAGGAGGACACAATTCAATCCACAACAGGCCCCTCGGTGTGATTTCTCCCATTTGGATGGAAGGTAGTCTGGCCAGCCTTCAATCACTGCTATGGCAGTCACCACAGCTGCTCACACCCATCTTCCTCCTGAGGACCTGAGTTAGGTGACCCCATCAGAGCCTCCTACCCTGACCAGCCCTGGGTCCCAGGTTCAGGGGATGCGTGCCTTTCTGCCACCTCTTCCTTATCTTCCAACCCATGAGCCAAGCACTAGTAGAGAGAGGATGCTTCCAAACAGAGGGATCAAATTGGATATTCCAGCCCACCTCTTCCCATTAATTGATAATTCAGGGGTGATTAGCCACTGTTTTAGATTATTCTTTCCAGCCCTTCCTTCATTAGTGTGGATAATTGAGGGTTGAACCCACTGACGTTTCACTTTTAACAGCAGGAGAGAAAAGCATTTACTCACTGCATTCCAAACCAGCCAAACCTGTTGTTGTTGATCCCGACTCATAGGGACCCTGTAGGACAGAGTAGAACTTTCCCATAGGGTTTCCAAGGCTGTAAATCTTTATGGAAGCAGACTGCCACATCTTTCTCCCGCAGAGCGGCTGGTGGGATGGAACCACCAACCTTTCGGTTAGCAGCCTGGAGATTAACCACTGCACCACCAGGGCTCCTCACTCGCTGCATTAGGTGAGAGATTCTGATTTGAGACTTGGCAGTGGACAGATTATCTCTCTGTCCTTTCCCTTTCAGTCCCATTAAAAAATTAGTTTTTCACAAGTCTTGAACCTCATACAAGCTGGCAAGGTCCATAAGCCCAGGGCCTCTGAGATGAAGAAAGCAACGGACCCAGCTCATCAAGCACCTTCTACATGCCCAGCAGTACAGTGGATTTTGCAGACACCACCACATCACCACCTGTGAGCAAGGCCTTGTTGTTACTGTTGTTAGCTGCCATCGAGTCAGCCGTCAACTCATGGTGACCCCACGTACAATGGAACGAAATGCTGCCCAGTTCTGCACCAGTCCTATGATTGGTTGTGGATTATACCATTGTGAGCCATAGGAATTTCACTGACTGATTTTCAGAAGTAGATCACCAGGCCTTTCTTCCTAGTCTGTTTTAGTCTGTAAGCTGCACTGAAACTTGTTCAGCATCACAGCAACGCGCAAGTCCCCACTGACAGATGGGTGGTGGCTGTGCCTAAGGTGCATTAGTTGGGAATGGAACCTGGGTCTTCTGCATGGAAAACAAGAATTCTACCACTGAACCACCATTGCTCTCTGAGCAAGGCCTTAGGATCTCCATTTTACAGATGAGGAAATTGAGACTCAGAGAAGTTAATTACCTTGCCTGAGGTTACACAGTAAGCAAGGGTCATCCATAGTTTGGAAATCGGTCTGGTTCCAAAGATCATGCTCTGTCCACAATGTGCTGCCTCTCCAAATAAGTCCCACACAATTCTCCAGGCCTGCCCCTCTCATCCCTTCTGATCCCACAGAAAGGAGGAGGCACAGGAGAGCCAGGTGGGCCAGCAGCATGGAGCCTGCCGTCTCTAGTGCTGGGCTTGGGAGGACATCATTGCAGATCTTGTCTTATGGATGATTGTTTTCCTTTCTTGCTCTGCAACCCTTCGTTCCTCTGCTCCTCCCTCAAGACGGTTATCCAGCCATATTTTAAGAGAAAAGCAGACTGGGCTTGGTAATGCATTAAATTACCACGGGTTAGTCTTGTGAAGTGGAGGAGGCAGAAGAGTGGCGAGCCAAGCACATTTTGGCCTCAGGGCCTTCATACATTCTCTTCCTTCTGCCTGTACTACTCTCCCCTAATGGCCCCATAGGTCTCTTCTCTGCTTCAAACAGGTCTTTGCTCAGACATCACCTTATCAGAGAGGCCTTTCTTGACCACACTCTATAACACAGCACCCCTCATCACTCCCTATCACCCCCTGACATGTGATACAATTTATTTGCTTATTGTCTGACTCCCCCACCAGAATATGAGCTTTCTGGGGTTAAGAGCTTTGTCTATTTTGCGTTGTTGTTGTTTGTGCTGAATTCTTGGCAGCTAGAGCAGGTCCTGTCATGTGGTAAACCAGTTGCCTTCAAGTCAGTTTTGACTCATGGTGACACCCATGTGTGTCAGAGTAGAGTTGTGCTCCATAAGGTTTTCAATGGCTGTGATCTTTTGAAAGTAGATGGCCAGGCCTTTCTTCTGCAGTGCCTCTGAGTAGAGCTCACATGGTACATGCTTAATAAATATTTGTTGAATAAATGAATGAATAAAATCAAAGGCCAGAAGAAAGAAAGAGCACAGGTATTAGAGTAGTTGCAATAAATACCATAGGGTGGAAGTATAGCATGCATGTGAGAAGGGGGATTGGCAGGAGCTGAGCTGGAGGGAGGCTCAGGGGCCAGCATAAATGCAAGACGTTGGAGGCCAATGGAATGACATAGGATTTTATTCTCAGAGTGAGCAGTCACTGAAGGGCTTTGGGCAGGGAAGTGACACGGTGAGATTTGTGCTTCAGAGAGGGTGAGTAGAGCAGGGACAGAGTGGAGGTCAGGAACCCCTTGCAGCCTGGGGCCGTCATCCAGCATGGAACCTTCCTCAGTGCTGGGGATGGTGCCAGGACGAGGGGAGACCAGCCCTGGGGCTCCCGCCACACTCGCCACACTCCCTGTGAGGGTGGATATCTAAGCTGCTGGAGCAGAAGTGCCCTCTGCGTGGAACAGCGTGGTTTT
The DNA here is from genome assembly GCA_030035585.1 of Dugong dugon. Classification (NCBI taxonomy): domain Eukaryota; kingdom Metazoa; phylum Chordata; class Mammalia; order Sirenia; family Dugongidae; genus Dugong; species Dugong dugon. The sequence continues at coordinate 58,443,267 of CM057462.1, read as the reverse complement.
CACAGTTGCTTTAACAAAAATATTTATGATATTCTTGTCTATTCTACAGACGTTCGTGGTGTTACTGTAGCTGATTGAACAAGCTCACCTTAAGAGTCCCGAGGAGTAGACGAATGTTCAGGTGCTGGGGTCTCTAGCTATAAATGATATGGATGAAGCCCTAGGGGTCATACTTGGAAATTTTGCAGAGGATTAAGAACAGGAGGAAAAGCAAATGCATTGGATGGTGATGATTGTAAGTGTGATAATGAAAGCTAACATTTCTTCAGCTTGGACCAAGTGCCAGGAACTCTTCTAAGTGCCCTAGATGTATTAACATTTAATCCTAAAAACAACACTCTGAAGTAAGCACTATTATCATCCCCATTATACAGATAAGGCACAGAGAGGTTGAGTAACTTGCCTGAGGTCACAGAGCTACTAAGAAGTAGAACGTGGGTTTGAACCCAGGCAGTTTGTGCAGTTCAACTTTGACCTACAAAAATGAGTAAAATAATTTCACACAGCTGGGACTATTTGATCAAAATAAAATATCCCACTATAAAAGAAGGCAATGTCAAGCTTTGTACTTAAGTTTAAAGATCTTACAAAGGAAAACAATGCACTAATCTAATCTGAATATACTGAAATGTGAAGTTCTGTACAGTAAAAACCACCTAGAATGAAAAGAAAAACAACCGACAATTGAATAACATTACAACAAATATGGCAGCAAAGGGTTAATCTCTGTATTCTATAATGAGCTCAGGACCTGGGTGGTGCAAGCAGTTTGCAATTGGCTGGTAACCTAAAGGTTGGAAGTTCGAACCCACCCAGTGGCTCCACAGAAGAAAGGCCTGGCAAACTGCTTCCATAAAGATTGTTGCTGTTGTTGTTAGGTGCCATCTAATCAATTCCAACCCACAGTGACCCCATGTGACAGAGCAGTGCTGCCCCATTGGTTTTTCTTGACTACTGTCTTTAGGGAGGCAGATCACCGGGTCTTTCTCCTGCAGAGCTGCTGGGTGGATTTGAACTGCCAGCCTTTCAGTTAGCAGACAAGTGCTTAACAGTTTATGTCACTAGAGCCAGGAAAACTCTATGGAGAAGTTCTATTCTGTAACACATGGGGTCGTCATGAGTCAGAACTAACTCGACAGTAATGGAGTTGTTTTTTTTGGTTTTTATAATGAGCCCATACAAAGTGGTAAGACAGATAACCAGGATTTCACACCAGAGGAAATAGAGTCAGCGAATAAATACACAGGAAAACTATTTGGTCTTGCTACTTATCGAAGTAATGTAAATTAAAAGAATGCAGCAGCATCTTATCCCTATTAAATTAGCCCAAAGAACCTTAAGAGGACACTGGACAGGGCTAGAGTGGTTGCAGAAAGCAGGCCCACTCACACATTGCTGGTGGCGATGTAAATTAGTCCTTTGGGAATCTAATTTGACAACATGTATCAAGAGTCGTAAAGTGCTCGTGTCATTTGACCCAGTAATTCCTCTCCTGGGAATATATCCTACAGAAATAATTCAACAGAGAAAGAAAGTTATATGCATGAAAGTGTTGATTTCAGCATTATTTATAATGATGAAAAATTGGAAACTGTAAAAGTGTCCAACAATAGGGGAATGGCTAGGAAAATTATAGTATATCTACCTAATGGATTTACGCAGCCATTTAAAATTATAATAGCATTATGTAGTAATACAGAAAGATGTTTATGATATTATTTTCAGTGATAAAAGCAGAATGCAAAATTGTTCCCCATATTTATTACAACTGTGTAAAGTAGGTCTTATATGGACAGGAACTGGATGCAACTAGAAAGGGAAGCAATTGATATGGAGGGCGGTGAGACTGTGGGTGATTTTTTAAGTTTCTCTTTATGGTTGCTCTAGTGTTGTTTATGTGATAAATAGCAAATGGGAGAAAATATCCAGCAATGAAGTCCTGGCTACCTAGAGGTTTCAGTTGGCTATGAATTCAGTGTGAGCCAAATGTCACATGGCTCTATTAACAGAAATATAGATTCCAGATCTTGGGAGGTGGACACATTCAGAGAAAAGGAAACCCACATAATAAAGAATTGATCAGCAAGGTGTTATTAAGGAGTGTGGACTTTATCTCCAGCATAAGACCCAGCACAGATTAGGTATTTGAGAGAAATGAATGATAGAAGTGATGTCTTAGGCTGGGTTCTCTAAAGAAGCAAAACCAGTAAAGCGTATAAATATATATAGAGAGAGATTTATATCAAGGAAATGGCTCACGTGATTGTGGAGGCTGGAACGTCCCAAGTCCCTGGATCAAGACAGAGGCTTCTCTTGATTCACGTAGCTGCAGGGGCTGGCGAACCTAAGATCAGCGGGTTGGAGAGCACAGCTCCCACTCACAGGCTGTGAAGATCGATAAATCCCAAGATCGGCAGGGCAGAGAGCAAGGCTCCCACTCACTGGCTGTGAAGATCCACGGATTCCAAGATTGGCAGTCAAGCTGATAGCTCAAGTCCCAAGAACTGGAGGTCAGACCAGCAGGAGGCAGCCGCAGGATCCAGAGCAAGCAAAAAAGCTAGAACGTCTGCTTGTATTCGGATGCAGTCCACACCCCCGAGGAAACTCCCTTTCAACTAACTGGCTACTCACAGCAGATTCCATCATGGGAGTGATCACATATAAACACTGAGAATCATGGCCCAGCCAAGTTGACACACGATCTTAACCATCACAAGTAATGATCATCCAAGGAAGAGTTGAGTAATCGTTGTTGAAGTGACTTGAGGGTTTATCACATAGAAGACAGAATAAAGACTTATTATGGGTTGCTTCAGAAAGCAGAACAATGTTCAATGGATAGATGTTCGAGGAAGGCCAATACCGGCTGAGAATAAAGAAGAAATTTTACATACCTTTAACTGCTCTAAGTTAGAGTAGGTTGCTTTGTGAGGTAATGAGGTTCACATCTCTTGAGGTGATCAGGCAAAGGTTTGATTGATCAAGCTCTGCTAGGAATACTGTTAGCATATTTCGTAAATTGGTGTATGTACTAGGTTTGATCAAATTTAAGATTCCATTGATTGTATTTTGCATATGTATGTTCCTTTACCAGGAGAGACAGGTTAGGAGTGTGCTTCTGGATAAAGTGTGCTTTATTTTACACTGTTACGTTATGCAGCATTATTTTACACACCATTATTTTATGCAATGCTAAGAAAGAAAGAAATGCTGCTAATTAAACTATGACACACCCTGGATTGTAAAACTCATTCCAATTTCTGAGCTGTTGAAATGTGGAAAAAAAATCAGTGAAATACTATATAGCCTTGGGGGATACATGCTGTATTGGAAGTGCCCCAATCTGCAGGCTGAATATGGGCGAGAAGGAAGAGAACTCACTAGCTCTCCTGGACTTTGGATTTCTCACCACCTCAGAGTTAGTGGAGCCCCCCCTGGCCCACTCGCTGGGATGGGAGTTTGGCACATTTGAAGAACTGAGATGAAGCCAGTGTGGGTAAAGCAAAACATCTTCCAACTTTGTTGGGGTTGGCAGTATTAAAGCAACTATAAAAACCAAACCAAACCCGTTGCTGTCGAGTCAATTCCAAAAGCAACTCTATATATCTGTATCTGTATCTATATTATATCTGTCTATCTATCTGTATCTATATATATATAAAACCCAAAACTCACTGCCATCGAGTCGATTCCAAGTCATAGCGACCCCAAAGAGTTTCCAAGGCTGTAATCTTTATGGAAACAGACTACCACATCTTTCTCCTGCAGAACCGCTGGTGGTTTCAAACCACTGACGTTTTGATTAACGGTTGATCACTTTGCCCACTGCGTCACTGGGGCTCCTATATATATGTATATGTGTATATATATGTGTATATGATATATCTTATGGTACAAAATGAAAATGGACATTTTTAAAATGACAGAGCAGAAACTTCAGAGACGTATCCTGCTGGTGGCTGGCCACTCTAGCTTGAGCCTCCAGACCCATGGTACCTGCACACACATTCCTTTCCTGTTGAGGATTTCTTTGATGTGAGAAGCTCAACTGAATTGGATAGGAGGTTGCCCTAGATGCCTTCCAAAATCCTTGACAAATCTAAGAGTCATTAATTTGGTGGTTCTGTGATACTATAACTGACAGCTTACAAATCAGCAACTACCCATCCATTAGTTCCATTGACTTTGATTCCAAAGCATCTTCTAATCCCTAGTATTGGCCTAGACCCTGCCTACAAAGCCCTGTTAACCCTGAGACTGCAGGGGTGCAGGCTATCAGTCCCCATCCGCCAACGTGTTTCTGGTCCCACATTCCCAGTATCCTCAGGAACCGCTGCAGCCCTGTGTGAGCCAGAAAACCGCGAAGGGCCTGAAAAGGTCTGGCAGTCTCACCAGGGGTGTTAGTCTTCTCCAGGCACAGTTGAGCTGGAACCCAGTGCCCCCAGTGCCCCTTGCGCTGCCTTTCACCTGAAGCTAGAGCCTCCCCACCCACTCCTGGAGGCAGGCAGTGGAACCAGCTTGCATTTTGGAACCAAATAATTCTAGAGTTATTCTGCCGCTTACTGTGTGTTACCTGGGGAAAGCTCTATAATCTCTCTGAGCCTCAGTTTTTTTAACTATAAAATGGGGTTTTTGCATGAGCACAGTGAGAAAACAGCAGTTCCCACCCATAGCCATGCTCAGTGAGGTTGAGTTTGCTTCCTTCTCCAAGATCCTTGCCTTGGGACCACATGAGATTCTTCTCCTAGAGCTTCCATGTCCATCGCAGATGGAGGGTGAGGTGCAGGAAGATTCCCTTCCTTTCTTGGGAAATATATCTGGAAGACTGTGGTCTAAACAGCTCCGCCCTTCACAAGCCACGGAGAATTCTGTTTCCTGTGCTGCGTGCCCAGCTGCCTTGGAGAGCAGCGGGAACCTTGCTGAGAGGCAGCACATGAACAGGTTGTCTTCTGACTGAAACTTCTTGGGACACCAAGTGTTTTTCTTGCTTTCTAACTGTCTAGCCAAGCACAAATAGGAGAAAATGTCCCAAACGCTGCAAAGGTTATGAAAACCTACTTTTCTTATAAATCCTTCTACCTAGCCAGTCATTCATCCGTCCATCTACCCTTCCATCCATCCATCTATCCATCAGCACACTTGAATACCTACTCTGGGAAAAATACAGATGGAAAACAGCCAGTCCTTGCCCTTGGACAATCATGGTATAGTTGGGGGAGACAGACAAGACATCAAATAACTGCAATGACCCGTGATAATGACCGGAGAGATGAGGACGTGGGGCACAGTGGCCACTTGTTTAGGTCCAAGGAGAAGAACTCACTAGCTGGAATTTGGATTCCACACCACCATCTACTGCAACATCCCAGGCTTAGAGTCACCAGCATCTCCCTGCCCTGTTCCCTGAGTGGGAGTTTGACACATACGAAGAACTGAGACGAGGCCAGTGCAGCTGGAGCAGAGTGAGTGAGGGAGGAGTGGAGGAGGTGATGAAGTCAGAGAGAAGAAGGGACCAGGTCGTACATGACCTTTAGATTATGGGAAGGGTTGTGCTTTCATTCTGAGTGAGCTGGGGACCATTGGAGTGTTTTGAGCAGAGGACGACCTGATTTGACTTGCCTTTCAACAGCTGCTATGTTGAGAATATACGGAAGCATGGAGGGCAAGGATGGACGAGGGAGACCGGCCAGGATTCTACTGCAGAGATCCAGGCGAGACACAAAGCGGACTTAGAGAAAAGCAGTGGCAGTGGAGAGGGTGAGAAATGGCATACTCCAGATAGATTTTGCAGGTGGAGTTGACAGGATAGGCTGGCAGGTTCGATGGGGGGTATTAGAGAGAAATGAAGGGTGATTCCAGGATTTAGCTGGAGCAACCAGAAGCATAGAATTGTCACCGAGATGGGGAAGCCTGTAAGTGGAGCAAGCTTAGGAGTGCAGAGATGGGGAGCTCACTTTGGACCATAAGGTGCGAGATGCCTCTTCAGCATCCAGGAAGAACTATTAGACAGACCGCTAGATGGAGAGGGCGGAATTACGAGAGCACTGCCAGCATGTAGACACTGTTTAAAGCCACACAGTTAGGTGAGATGACCTTGGGAGGGAGGAGAGACAGAAAAGAGAAATTTCCTGTTCTCTTAAAACCCACACTACCCCATGATATTCAGAGAGGGCCCATCTCCCTTTTTATTTCCCAGATGTGCATCCTGGAAACAGTCGTGTCTGTTTCCCAGTTCTTGCAAGTGGCTCTTTCCTGGTTCTTGCAAGCGGCTGGAGGCTCAGCTTCTTCTCGAGGTCCAGGAAAGGCAGGTCAGCCTGCAGAGAGCTGGGGATAAAGGTGAGTCCTGGTCCTGGCAAAGGAGAGCTGGTCCCTACGTGCCCACTTGACCCAGGGGGGACATGGCTTCCCAGCCCCCAGTGGGAGCTCAGTAAATGTTGCTTCAGCGGTGGGATGCAGGGTCTCTGGAGCCTGGTCCTGACAGAAGCAAGAGCAGGTTGTGTTGCCGAGAAGCCGCCTCTCTGAGCAGAGAGAGGCAGGTGGTGTGTGCCTGTGTGTGTTGGGGAGCTGGTGGCAGCACAGACAAAGGATCGCCTGCAGCACAGGGAGTAGAAGCTTGTCTCTGCCTGGCGGGCACCTTATTGCCCGGGGAACTAAGGATTGAAAAATCCGTAACAGGCATGACAGTGAGTGATAATACTTGAAAGGAAATCTGCGACGTCCGCTTTCAAAGCAACTGGGGACTGACGTTCTCTGGAATGCCATCTGCATGAGTCTCCTCTAGCTGTGGCTTAGGAGGTGTCGGTGAGCTTGCTGGTGTCAGCACGACAAGAACAATTAGTAAGCCTGTGTGCTGGGCTTAGCGTTGGGCTTTTTCCTGAAGGCTAATGTTGGTTAAATGAAGAGACCTTGGGGACACGTTGCAGCTGGGGGCACCAGGAAAGCAATGGTCAGTCTGGTTTACTGCAAAATGCAAATAACTTTGGTGAAAGGCAACAAAGTCCCCTTACTCCGGAGCCCTGGCAGCTGTAATGAAAGGAGCCAGTACTACATTGACTTCATTTATGTGGCTGTGTGTTATTGAAGGAGAATCATTCACTCAGTCAACAAATGTTTATTGAGTGCCTCCCATGTTCCAGGCATTGTTCAAAATTCTGGGCTTAAAGCAGTGGATAAAACAAAAAAATTCCTGCCCTTACGCAGCTTACAATGTAGTGTATGGAGCAAATAATGTTGCTGTTAGTTGCTGTCCAAGAAGGCTCTGACTCCTGGCGACCTTAATATAACAGAACAAAATTCTACCCAGTCCTGTGCCGTCTTCATGATTGTTGGTATGTCTGAGTTCAATGTTGTGGCTAGAATCATATAATAGACAAGCCAATTAAGTAAAATATATAGTATATAGATATTGATAAGTACAAAGCAAACTAAAAAGTGGAGAAGGAAGATAGATTGGGTCCGAGTTGAGAAGATTATAATTTTAGATTGAGTAGCTGGGGAAGGCCTCCTTGAGAAAGTAATATCTGTACAAAACCTGAAGGAGGTGAAGGAGTGAGCCACAGTGATATTTAGGGAAAGAGCTTTCCAAACAGTAAGTGCAAAGGCCATGAGGCATGTTCAGGAAACAAGGACTCTAGGGTGGCTGGAGAAGGATGAGTGGAGGCAAGATGAGTAGGAAGTAAAGTCAGAAGACCACAGGGCCAGATGATGGCCATTCTATAATGAGAAGAAAACTTTGAACCATTCAGTCCAGTTCTCAGTTTTTTCCAGATAAGGAAACTGAATCCCAGCCAGGCAACGTGATTTGTCCATAGTCTCATTGCTGTTAGCCGACCTGAGTCTAGTACTCAGATCCCTTGACATCCAGATTATTCCTCTTTATTCAACTCAGTCACTCAGAAAACATTTATAGAGCCCCTTATTGTAAGTGGAAGGGTGCACCTGAGTGGCACAAATGGTTAAATGCTTGACTGCTAGCCGAAAGACTGGTGGTTCAAACCCACCCAGAGATACCTCAGGAGACAGTCCTGGGGATCTGCTTCTAAAAGGTTTAGCGCATTGAAAACCCTATGCACACGTGGGGCAGTCATGAGTTGGAATCTTCTCAGTGGCAACTGACAACAAATCCTAAGTGGAGCATAAAACTGGTGAGAGGCCCGGAGACCTGGGGTGGGGAAAGGATGGACTCTCCTGAGAAGATACTTCATAGGCTCTTTGTTTTTATTTCCCATCTTGATGAAAGCATTGGAATGTTTCCATCATCCCATAGCAAATGGCAAGGTGACTTCCTTTGCCCAGTTTAGAAAGCTGATTTCTGGGCTTGACAGTTCTGATAACCCACCTTTACACCTAGAAATTATGAGACAGACTTATTAGACTAGTGGGAACAGAGGCCTGTAGTGATTTAGCCAGGAATTTCTAGTGTGGTACAAGGCAGTGGGGATTCCTTAGTGACCAAAGGCAGCCTTGGCCTGAGCCCTCATGGAGCATCCTGAACAGGCCACTAGTTACAGCACAGAATGGCCAGAGCTGTGGGAGTGCAGAGGAGGGGTGTCCAAACCAGACGTAAGGCAAGTGGATTAGGGAAGGCCCACTAGAAAAAGCAGAGGTCTCAAGGATGCAAAGGAGATAGCCCGGCCTTTACGAGGCAGAGGGAGGCTCATAAACAAATCATGAGAGAGTCGGTGAGGCACACCCTGACACTTCCCAACCTGGATTCCAGTGCAGCTTCATTGGTTATGACTTTTGTGACCTTGTGTAAGTCATTGAACCTCTCGAAGCCTCAGTGTCCTCATTTATAAAATGGGGATAACAATAGAACTCACCTCACAGAATGACTGTGAGGATGAATCAAGAGGATGCAGGAAAAATATTTAGCACATTATAAATACTCAATAAAAAACCAGTTGCGATCGAGTTGATTCTGACTCATGGTACCCCGTGTGTGTCATAGTAGAACTTGCTCCAATGGCTGATTTTTTGTAGGTAGATGGCCAGGCGTTTCTTACAAGATGCCTCTGAGTGCCCTTGAACCTCCCACCTTTTGGTTAGCAGCCAAGTGTGTTAACCATTTATACCACCCAGGGACTATAAATGCTCACTAAGTGGTCTATAGTATCATTATAATGGTATGGGCAGTGTTTGGTTCTGTTGTACATAGGTTCGCTATGAGTTGGAACTGACTCAACGGCACCTAACAACAACATTATCGTTATAATGGTATTATCATTATTATAGTATGGTGGGATGTTGGGGATCATTACTCCTAGCCTAGGCTTTGCTTCCTGGAGGTGGTGCCACTGTAGATGAGTCTTAAAGAAGGAGAGTCAGCAAACCAAAGGAAGAGTAAAGAGGTGGAGAGGGGGGCATCCCAGGCAGAAGGGGCAGCCTGAGGAAAGACTTGGACGCAAAGACAACGTGGTCGGTATGAAAAGCTACATGTAGTTCAGAAATAACAATGAGAAGGGGAGGAGAGGGGTAAGATGACCCTGTAAAAATAGACAGCGTCTCAAGCGTGGAGGGCCTTCATGAGTGTTATGGATCTGAATGTGCTGTAGACAACGGGGAGCCATTGAAGGGCTTTTAGCAGCAAGGAAGCAGCGTGGTCAGACTTTTAGAAACATCCCCCTGGCTGCCAAGGGAAGGATGAATTGCAAAGGCTCAAAATGGGAGGCTGGGGACCCACTTAGGAAAGCATCAAGTTGGTCCAGATGAGTGATGATGAGGCCTGGACTAGGGTAAGGACAGTGAGGGTGGAGAGGGGAGGCTGGAGCTGCGTCGCACAGGAGTGAAATCAGCACTACTGGAGATTTTATTAAATATGTGGGGGGGGAGGGGTGAAGGGGCAGTGAAAAAAAAAAAAGGAATGTCTGTCCAGAGTGACTCCCAGGAGGCCAAGCAGTTTTAGAAAAGAAACTGCTGGGTCCACTTCTCAACCTGCCGAGTGTGAGGGGCCTGGGGGCCATCCAAGGAGTGGGATCTTTGAGTCTGGAGTTAGGAGTCTTCACTCCTAATGGATTTAGAAGTGGAGTTAAGAGCTTACATGTGGTAATTAGCACCACGGAGGGTGTCTTGGTCTCCTAGGGCTGCTGCAACAGAAATACCACAAGTGGGTGGCTTTAAAGAACAGAAAGTTATTTTCTCACCGTTTAGGAGGCTAGAGGTCTAAATTCAGGGTGTGGCTGTAGGGGAAGGTCCTTTTTTGTCTATTTCACCTTCTAGTAGCCAGCAGTCCTTGGAGTTCCAGAGCTTGTGGATGCATCTGCCTCTGTTGTTGTCATTGGATGGTGCCTGTCTTCCCCTTGTGTCTGCTAGCAGGTCTCTGTGCCTCTGCTGCTCTTTATTGATTAAGTTTAGGGTCCACCTTACGTGGTGTGACCTCAACTCATTGACTGTGTTACATTAGATTGCATTATGGAAGGTGATTACAGTACATCAAATTAGATTACATCCACAAGTCTGTTGTTGTTGTTGTTGGTGCGAGCAAGTTGAGTTCAACTCATAGTGACCCCATGTGACAGAGTAGAACTGCCGCATAGAGTTTTCTAGGCTGTAATCTCTGCAACAATGGGCTCAAGCATGACAAGGATTGTGAGGATGGGACAGGACTGGGCAGTGTTTCACCCTGTTGTACGTATGGTCACTATGAGTCGAAATCAACTCGACGGCACCTAACAACAACAGTCTCTACAGGAGTAGATCACCAGGTCTTTTCTCCTGTGGAGCCGCTGGGTGGGTTCAAACCACCATACTTTCAGTTAGCAGCTGAGCACTTAACTATTCCACCATAGTACAGGGGCTAGGATTCCAACATATATTTTGAGGGGACACAATTCAATCCATAACAGAAGGATATAAGATCACCCAGGGAGAGGCAGTTACGGTGAGGATGTAGTGGGCAGAGCAGGGAGCCCTGGGAGTGCCTGTAGGCATAAGACTAGGCTGACAGCAAGGAACCATCACAGAGGTCCTGAGAGAGCTATGAGTAAGGAGCACAGATACCAAGAAGTTAACGAGTCTTCAGGAGAAGGGAGTAATCAACAGTAGTAAATGCAGCCTGGGGGTCCAGAAAGATCAGGATTGCACAAGGATCACTGGATTTGGGTATTGTCGGGACACTGCCTGAAGGTGAGCAGTTTGCCTTGGAACTGCCCCCCACCCCCACCCCCAGTACAGGGGGCTGAGCCATGAGCAGGAAGCCAGGAAGGTAGGGAACGGTGTGCAGACACCTCTTCTGAGACATTTGCATGATAAAGGGAGATGTGGTGTTAAATGAGGTTCTGGATTTGTTTTGCTCTGTTTTTACTGTAGGAGACAGGAGGGTGGGTTTAAAACCAGAGGGGAAAAGAGAGAAAGGATGACAAAGTCCCAGAGGGAGAGGGACTGGCTTTGAGAAGCAGGACTCCCGTTGCCCTCACGTCGATTCCGACCCATAGCAACCTTTGAGAAGGAGGAAGAAGCCCTATTCTCTTGCTCTGGCTAAGAATTGTTAAGGATGGGAATGGATGCTGATAGGTTTCTATGTGTGGTGTGTTTGTGTTGGGAGGTGGGTGGGGTGGACAGAAAAAGCTGAAGGAACTCACACCCATGTATCCTCAATATCCTCAGTTAACAGGCAGACCGGAGAAGGGTGGGGAAGACTTCAAATCTCAATTCAGCAAATACTTATTGTGCACAGACTGTATGCAAGGCCCTTGAGAGGCACTGTGGATATTGGTGTGAGAACACAGACTCTGTCCTTGTGGAGCCTACAGTCCTGTGGGGCAATAGACATTAAACAAATACTACACAAATAAATAGGAATAAACACATTAATGAATAAATGAACATAATAATAAACAAGTATTTTAAGATCTCACTTTTATTCCTGTTCAGTTTCAACTTTATTAGAAGCTGCCCATCTGTGCGGTCAGTTGAGAAAGCCTGTTGTTCTACTTTGTTCTCCTCTTGAACAGAACAGGGCCAATGACAGAGCCCTGTGGCAGACCACTAGAGACTCCCATCAGGTGGCGAAAGTTCATTGACTTGATGTGTTTTATTTTCCTAGCGCCCGGGCCTAGTTTATTTTCCTAGTATCCAGGCCTAGCATTTCTCCATCGCTTCTTGCAGAAACTTCTGTCCATCTGCAGTGCTCCAGATGACAAGAGGCAACATGGCACAGCTGAAAGAATATGGGATGAGGCGTCGGGAACACTGGATTAAAGTCCCAGCCAGGCTCCTCAAGCAGAAGATGATTTTGAATGAGACATTTAACCTCTCAGGATCTCTGTTTCCCCCTCTTTTAAAACCAGTAAACCAGTTGCCATCGAGTTGATTCCAACTCATAGTGACCCCAAGTGTGTCAGAGTAGAACTGTGCACCATAGGTTTTTCAACGGCTGATTTTTGGGAAGTAAATCCAAGGCATCTCTGGGGGACTCAAATCTCCCACCTTTTGGTTAGCAGCTGAAAGCCTTAGCGGTTTGTACCACCTAGGGACCCTCCTCTGTAAAGGTGGGGTTAATCCTAATACGTGCCTGGGCCTTCTTCGCTTGGTGTTTGGGAAGGTTAAACGAGGGAACGTGTGGGAGGATGGTGGTAAACTTAAAGTGCTGAGCACAGCTGTGGTTTTTGTTTCTCACCTGTGCCCACTTGGAGCCGTAGCCACTGGCTGACGAGTGCAGAGAACTGCCAGCAAATTTCAGAATCCTGATTTGGTTCTGCGTGCTTCATAAAGCATGATCATTTACTGGCTTAAGTGAGATCTCCAGCATTTTTCAGAGTCAAACAATTTATATTCAAACTGCAGCTTGACAGCCAGACTTTGATATGCTCATCTTTTTTCAAGACCGCATGACTTGCTTTTACAGACTATAAAAGTCTTACGTGTTCATGGGAGAAAATTGTGGAAACGCACAAAAGCACAAAGAAGAACATTACAATCAACTATAATCTGACCATCTAGATATAATCGCAATTATTATGTTGGTATTTATCCTTCCAGATAGGTGTGTGTGTATGTATGTGTTTATGTGTGCATAAAACTGGAATTATGTACATATATACTACTATAATGATTAAGCTAATCCCCCTATATTTAATCCCCCTATGTTTCCACCTCTCCACTCTGATAGATAATACTGCAATGAAAAATTCCTTTACATAAATCATTGGGCACATCTGATTATTTTCTTACAATAAATCCATAAGGGCATGGCCATTTAAAGATGTTTGGTATGTGGTTTTCAAATTGCTTTCCAGAAAGATTTATGCTCTTTCCAGCAGTGTATATCCATTTCTCACACCCTCCCCAACACTGAATATTAACATTTTTAAACAATGGCTCACCAATTTGATGGGTAAAAGAGGGTTCACCAGCAGAGGTCAGAGGAGTCCTGTCTTGAGGGGTTGCTTGTATCCCAACAGGTGTAGGCATCTTTTAGCAGAGCTCCTCTTTCCCAGAAGCCTATTGTTCCTGGCCCCGTCCTGCCTGCCCCTCTTTCAGTGGTACTGAGTGTTCTCCCTGCCAGAGCAGGGTGCTCTTAAGAGGCTGAGGTCAGACCTGTCCAGCTGTTATTTCAACATGTGTTGAAATCCTGCCCCCCTACCTGTGAATGTGACCTTGTTTGGAAATAGGGGCTTTGAAGATGTTGCCAGTTAACATGAAGTCACACTAGAGTAGGGTGGGGCCTAATCCCATATGAGCGGTGTCCTTATAAAAGAGGAGAAGAGACACAGACACAGAGAGAGGGCGCCCATGTGACGGTGGAGGCAGAGGCTGAAGTGATACATCTACAAGCCAAGAATGTCAAGGGTTGCCAGCAACACCAGAAGCTAGATAAGGCAAGAAGGAGCCTCCCCTAATACCTTCAGAGAGAGTATGGCCCTACCAGCATCTTGATTTCAGTCTTCTAGCCTCCAGAACTATGAGAGAATAAATTTCTGTTGTTTTAAGCCACCCAATTTGTGGTACTCTGTACGACCAAAAACCCACTGCCATCGAGTGGATTCCAACTCATAGCGACCCTATAGGACGGAGAAGAACTGCTCCATAGGGTTTCCCAGGCTGTAAATCTTTAAGGAAGCAGACTGCAACATCTTTCTTCCTTGGAGGGGCTGGTGGGTTTGAACTGCTGACCTTTTGGTTAGCAGCCGAGAGCTTTAACCGTTGTGCTACCAGGGCTCGCTCTTTGTAGGACACCCGTAGGAAATAAAGACAACAGGTAGTGATGCTCAGGGGCATCCTAGTTCTGAAAAGAAAGAGAGAGAGAGCGTCAGGCCAAGGCCAGTCAGTCCCCCACAGACCACCTTGGATGGACTTCTGGGCTTAGACTCTGTAGTTATTTGTTGCCGTTGAGTCAGCTCTAATTCATGGCGACCTCGTGTACGACAGAATGAAATGCTGCCTGTCCCACACCATCCTCGTGACTGCTGATATGCTTGAGTCCGTTGTTGTGGTTGGTGTGCATTTTGAGTGCCTTCTGAGTGTATTGAGTGTATTGTACTTGAGTGTATTTTGAGGTAGCTAATCTTCCAGTACCGTATCAGACAATATCCCATTGTAGTCCATAGAGTTTTCATTGACTAGATTGCCAGGCCCTTCTTCCTAGTCTTTCTTAGTCTGGAAGCTCTACTGAAACATGTCTACCATGGATGGCCCTGCTGGTATTTGAAATAACAGCGGCATAGCTTTCAGCCTCATAAAAACGTGCAAACCACCATAGTATAACAAACTTGACTGATGGGTGGTGGTAACTGACAGACGGGTGTTAGGACCCCCTCTTTTGGCTCTACCCGTACTCCAGAATGCTCTGTTGTCCAAGGGTCCCATCTCTTTCCAGACTAGATGCAGATCCCCTAGAGGCAGTGAGCTAGTGTCCTGCCCCCAGGAGAGGACATTTTCATGCCAAAATGGGAACAACAGAGTGCCCGTGCCTGAGAGAGTCTGGCCTGCTGGCTCCTTGGAGGATACCCATCCTCCTCCTCAGTACTTGCTTACTGCTTGGGGGCTTTCGTTCTCCCCCAGGGGTGGTCATGACCCCACTCTGGACTTGAGAGAAGAGGGATCAGAGAGCACAAATTTCTAAGTGAGTGCCCAGTAGGTCATTCATTTATTCACTCAATCTTACATCATGCTAGATGTTATGGAAAAAAATGAAGATGAACAGAACCAGGTCCTTTGGTGCCCTGAAGGAGCTCACAGTCAAGTAAGAGAGACAAGCCCATAAATCAGCAGTCACAGCATAGGAGGGTGCACAATAAGCCCTGGAACAGTTTCTTCCTAAGACTCTGAAAGCCCAGGCTCCCCACCTATCTTTGTCTGTTATTTGCAGTGTAGGATGGTGAACTGGAGTCAGGCAATGAGATTAGGGTGGGATGGGGTGGGATATGAGTGGTTATTCTGTTGGCAGCCCTTGGTTGAAGCTCCTGGAATAACAAGAGCAGGTATGGGTGAGGTTAGAGGCCATGGAATTCTCTAGGTGCACTATGCAAGGGTCCCTTCCTAAAAGGTAGGATGTTAACCTCTGAGTTAGGGACCAAGGGATTGTGTGAAGCCTGGGAAGATTGCTCCAAAGGTGCCCCTCCACTGAGCTTTCCATGGGAAAAGGCACCTCGACATCTGATTTGGATGGGAATCAGGAGAGGGTTAGTGATGAACCAAGAAGGCTTGCAGTCCTAATGGGCAGGGAACTAAATATGTGCTGATATAAGGAGTAGACAGAGAGGGCAAGTGGTTTTCATCTTGTGTGCCAACGTCAGTCAGTTGGTTGTGGCTGCCAAGACCCAGTGCTGAGGCCACATCCAGATTCACTGAGAAGCGTGTGGAGATCAGTTGGTGATGTCTGCATGGGGGTAGATGAGAGGAATAGAGGCATGTATGGTATTTTTGTCATCCCTGATCTCAGGTATCACAAAAGATACTGCTGGATGGCAGAGAGGACGGCATCATGATGGTCCATATGATTTATGCTTGTGCCTGGGAAGGGGGCTGCATAGGCCCCACTCAGAGCAGGAGCCATTCATGGAAGAGAGATTGCCTGAGCTCAGCACAGAATCAAGGTCCTAGCCTTGGTAACCAGATTCAGATAGGGTTCCAGTCCTAGGGGGCTATAGCGCCAGTCAGGCAAACTGAGGCAGAAACCCAGTCATATACACTAGGCCCCTGATATTGGGCTTGGGGCCATATGGCTAATTTGGACTTCACCTTCTAATGACCCCCCTGCCTTATCAGGACCAAATCAGGACCTGGGCAAGTTTGAGCCTGCAGCAGCTACATGAGTTACACCTAATCATAAACTTGGTATAGATCAGTCATATATAAGGGAAATAGAAGGATTCTGGAGGAGACCTGGTAGCACAGTGGTTAAGCACCTGGCTCCTAATCGAAAGGTCAGTGGTTTGAACCCACCTGCTGCTCTACGGGAGGAAGATGGTGGCAGCCTACTTCTATAAGGATTTACACCCTTGGAAACCCTATGGGGAAGTTTTACTCTGTCCTATGGGGTCACTATGAGTCAGAATCGACTCGATGGCAATGGATTTGTTTTCTTTGTGAGGGAGGGTGTTTAGAAGGATTCCTGGCAAGTGAGATTTTAGAGCCATTTAAAAGTCCCCCTTTCTTCTTCTACCATACCCTCTCTCCTGTATCCTAACTGCTGTCTTTAATTCAAGTATAAGAGGTGGCCCCATAAAGTGCCCAAGCCAGAAATGAGCACCTGACCTGTCACTGCCCAGACAGTCAATCTCTCACCCTCCCTCTGCCTCTTGGCCAAGGCAGAGAGGGTCCCCCTAGCTTAATGTGCTTTGGTCTGGGAAAATCTCCCTATTTCTCTGGGAAGATTTCTCTAACTCCAGTCTAATTAGCTTCCCTACTGAGAGATCGTTTTCCTTCACAGGGACTCGGCTCAGGGGTTTCCTATGTCAGTATGAAGAGCCACTGATGGGAAGTGGTAGGAGACTGCACGGCTGCAGGCCTTTCCATGTGCCCTGTCTTCACTGTAATTGGCAGATGACCAACAGCAGCAGGACCCGGGCTGTCCAGCCCAGCCTAGCCCTGAAAGGGTTGTGGTCCAGGTACTGCCTGGGCAGAGGGGAGGAAACTGAGGATTGGTGAGTTCAGAGCCAGACAGGGAACCCTCTCTCAGGATGATGTCAAGCTCCCAGATGTAGGCGAGACTAGGAAATAGTGAAATTGAATGGGATGAAAATGATATTTGGCCAGGTCACGGGAATACATAGATACTACTTTAGACTATCCCTTCCTAAAAAGTTCCCTAGGGACGCTCCATATCTCCTTGATTCTAAAATGTTTTCCCTGCCTTCCTAGATCTCACCCAATAGTTTGTTGTTTTTGTTAATTACAATTGGGTTGGCACTGACTCATGGTGACACCATGCACAACAGAACAAAATGTTGCCCGGCCCTGTGCCATCTTCACAATTCTTGGTGTGCTCAAGTTCATTGTTGTGTCCACTCTGTATTTTGAGTGACTTGTAACATAGGGACTCATCTTCAGTACCATATTGGATAATATTCTGTTGTGGTCCATAGCGTTTTCACAGGCTAATTTTCAGAAGTAGATCACCAGGCCTTTCTTTTTAGTCTGGCTCAGTCTAGAAGCTCTGCTGAAACCTCTATACCATGGGTAACCCTGCCGGTATTTGAAATACTGGTAGCATGGCTTCCAGCACCATAGCAATAAGCAAGTCACCACAGTACAACAAACTGACAGATGGTGGACCCAGTACTTTAACCCCTGTGAAATCACGATGAATCTTATAATCAACAAATACAGTTCATGCTGTGTTTTTCTTTTTCTTTTCTTTTTTTCCAAAAAAGGGATAATTAAATTGATGGTGCATGTCATTACTGATGACACACTTGAATCAAGAAAATACAGTATATGCACAAAGAATGGAAGTGGGAAAGAAACCTTTGATTACTAGATAGAGCTATGGCTTCAAATGCTCTCTTGAGCTGGCTGGATTTCAATGGAAATGTTTTTAACCTACTTCCATGGTTCTTTTAGGGGTGCATAAGGGAAACCCAACTCAGAGAAACTTGAAGATGAAAGAGAATTTATTGGCTTAGGTTCCAGGGAAATCCAAAGAGTGGATGGCTTCAGGAATAGCTGTATCCAGGGCCATTGGGACCTTGTTCATCTTTCAGCTATGCTCTATTTCTTCTCAAGCAGGCTCTGTTTTTGTGGCAACAAGATGGCCCCTGGGAACTCTGGGGTTACATGATCCTAAAGAAAGAGAGAGATCCTATTTCTCCCAACATCTATATATCGAAGTCATGGAAAAATTGCTATTGGCCATCCTTGGGTCATGTAACACCCCTCAAGACAAATCACAGTGAGCAGGAGTGTAAGGTGCCATATTGGCAAGTTTGCATGTGGCTAGAAGGCAGGAAGGGCATTGTGATTTGATTGACAGTCTCCACAGAACTATATAAGATGGAGGCAGGGCAGGTCTCCAATGGCCAGAGAAATGCTGGGCAGATAAGAACAATAGCTGTTCACTCCTGGGTCAACCTGAAGGGCCTAACCACCCAAAGCTCAGTCTGAGACTTGACTTTTACCACCTCTATTCAAGGAAAGGCCAGTCTGGAATATACTGTCAGAATGGCAGAGGACAAGGAGAGGAAGAGGCAGAGTGTGGCACTGCTCCAGTGCCTGGAGGGTACAGGAGAGTCCTTCTTAGGTGGGGTCTGCCTCTGGGCACATCCCAACAAAGGGTTCATGGGTATCTAGAGAGAAGGGGCAAAATAGCTGGAGAGGCTTAAGAGCCTGAGCTGCATCAGCAAGAAAGGAAGAGGCAGAGGAGAGACCATGTCTTCCTGTGAAGATAATGTATGGGGATGCCTAGTCCAGTGCCTGGCACCCAGCACCCAATCAATAAATGGTAGCTATTGTTATTACCCATTAGGGATCATCCCTCAGTGCCTGCAGTCTGGGCATGATGGATGCAGGCTGTGTTTGTGTAATGGGGGTTATTTATTAGTCACCTTGTAAAAAGCAATGACAGAAAGGCACAAAACTGTGTTACCACAGAGGGATCTTATCTCCTGGAAATCAAAAGCTTCTGTTTTTCCACTAGGCAGCAAGAGCACTTGTTCTCAGAGATTAAATCCAATTCTTCTGTTAAGCCCTGAAGGGGAAGGAGGAGATGTAATTCTCATAGATCTCAGCTAGGCTTTTAGGATAATTCTCCTCTAGTCCCTAAGTACCTGGGGAGTGGGTGGGTGTGGGAGTAGGGATGGAAATTGGAGAAAGGAGGGGGAGTGGAGATGAAGAAGCCTCCAGGGAACTCACTTAGTCTTTTGCTCCAACTCTACTACCTTTGAAGTCCCTGGTTGGTACCAACGGTTAAGGACTCGGCTACTAACCGAAAGGTTGGAAGTTCAAATCCACCAGAGATGCCTCAGAAGAAAGGCCTGGCCATCTACTTACGAAAAACCAGCCATCAAAAGCCCCTTGGAACACAGTTCTACTTTGACACACATGGAATTGCCGTGAGTCAGAATCGACTCTACAGCAACTGGTTTTCATTTCCTACCTTTACATGCTCAGGGCAAAGACCCAGAGGTGATGTTTATGTGAATCAGTTTCTACTGGCTGGGG
The DNA here is from genome assembly GCA_030035585.1 of Dugong dugon. Taxonomy (NCBI): domain Eukaryota; kingdom Metazoa; phylum Chordata; class Mammalia; order Sirenia; family Dugongidae; genus Dugong; species Dugong dugon. The sequence goes on along the minus strand of CM057462.1, from coordinate 58,423,668 downwards.
AAGGCTGAACCACCCAAACCACTCCCCACTTCCCTTTCAAACCCTCCGGAGCCACATCTGTTCTCAGCTTCCTCACCTTGTCTACTGCTGACCAAGGACCTGTGTTATAAAAATGTGACCCATTACCCAGTCTTGCTATATATATTGTTTTAGAACCACCTTTTAAAATGTGTGTGTGTGTGTTTTAATTTAATTTTTTCTGTTCACGGATATAGCAAGGACATTTTTATGTGGCAATGCTTATAACAATTCAGAGTGACCACAAAATCCCCATGCATGAGATTAGGTCCTTTGTTAATTATTTGTTTAATAACAGCTCTGCCTAACAACAGTTGAAGACCTAAAGACAGCTATCAGCAAGTTCCCCAAAGAACATGGGGAAATTTTAAATTTATGTGAAGAATAGAAGGAAGCATACAAATCACTTCTAATCAGCATGCATTGGGACTTTGTGGCCACTCTGAACATAATATTTATTAAACACTTAACATTGCTGAGCAAAGTCTGGTAATTATTTCACTTAATCCTCACAAATGTTCTCTGAGGTGGGTGCTATTAACTATTACTGCCCCCATTTTACAGGAAAGAAAACCAAGGCACTGAGAGATTATTAACTGAGGAGTGGTAGAGTCAAGTGTTGAACCCAGGTAGTCTGCTTGCAACTACCATTAGATGAGGCCTCCTGGCATGGTGCCACCTCATTAGCATGTCAAAAGGAATAATAATTTTATTCCTTTTTAATGATTCATGTCTGTTATAAACATTCAAGCAATACAGAAAAAATAATAAATACAAAATGTTTTATAATCACATAAAGCTGCACCAATCAAAAAATAAAGCAGTTAACATCTTGAGAACATCACCCTAGACATCTAGCTACCTAGGGAGATAACAAGCTAACGACAGAGCTAGAAAGAAAGAATTTTAGAAAAAATGGAATTGCTGCATGCTTCCCATGTTATTTTTACTTTCAAAAATTTCACTTGAATTTAAAAGGTGGAAAAAAATTAAAGAAAAATTAGAGGAATTATCAAACTTCAGATAGACATCAGTTCCTAAAATATACTTCTAAAGCTAAGAACAAAGATTAAAGAATACATTAAGAGGTTGGAGTTATTATTGTTGTTATTATTATTTGTTTACAGTATTTATTAACCTTGAAATATTTATTAGCCTTGAAAGATGAGGAATTTAGCACACATATACTTGCTCGCATTTCCTCAACCCCCCTTTCCTTGTTTAAAAAATGTATATATATATTTTTTTTACACTGGCAACGTCTACAACGTTTATATTCTGTTCTGTACCAATCATTCTCTGTTGTATACTCTAAGCCCTATATTTAAAGGAACTTAATACTCATCACTAATGTTCTTACCACATATTTTACATTCCAGAGTTCTGTGGTGTGATTGATTGCTTCGTTTGCTGAAGTCCATTGTCAGATACTTTTTAGAAGAAGGGCTCATGGATGTTATATTCCCTGAATTCCTGTATGCTCAAGAATGTCTGCCTTTTGTCTAAATACTTAAATGACAACTTCATTGAGTATACAGTTCTTAAGCTGTAATTCTCAGAGCTCAAATGGATTGATCTAAGGCCAACCAGACTCATTTCTCTCTTGTTTGGCTTGTGTTGTCTGCCTGGATGCTCATATGATTCATTCATTTTCCTTAAAATTTAAGAACTTCCTCCAGGATATATCTCGAAGGTGATTTCTATATATAAAAATTTCTGAGACATAATATGCCCTTTTGAAATTTAGATTCAGCTTTCTTTATTTTAGGGAAGTTTTCATCAATTATATCTTTGAATATTTTTCTCTATGGATATGTTAGTTATTTTTTGTCAATATTCTGTATCTATGATCTTCTGTATAATCCTGTTTATATAGTCAATCTTTTCCATTTATTTATTTAATTTTCTCAAACTTGCCTGCCAAGTTCCTGGTTTGGGTTTTCAGACATGCCTAATTCATTCTTCTTTTTTTAAAAAATTGCTTTCACTGTGATCTTTCTCTTTCTTTTCCCTGCTCTGCCTGCTCACCTTTCGTGTATTTTGGTTACCTAAAAATTCTCTTTTAGATCCTTGAAACTCTTCTTTGAGTCCTCTCCCCCTTTTTTCCCCCCAAGAGTTTTCCAAATTTTTTGGAGACTGGAGAACCATGTTTTTTTCTCTGCATTTATCTTGTTTTCTTTGATAATTCCTCTTAAGGTATATGTTTTCCATAGTCTTTTACTTTCATTAACTTCTTCCTTCCTTATTTTATTCATTTTGTGATTTCTACTTGTACTTCTATGGCTAGTTTCTCACTAATTACCTGTTTTTGAAATGTACCAAATATTTGCTATAGAATAGTGTGCAGAACTCTGGAGCCCAAGAAACGGGGGATTATGAACTGGGTAGTCTTGTATTTCACATCAGTTTTGTGGTTCAGATACCCTCTCACCAAATCTGGTATTTCTCTTTGCTCTCTGGGCCCAACAAGACCCACTTGGTCAATGCTTCTCCGTGTAGTGGTTTGGGGATGGATGCCTCCCTTGTCCATGCCCTACTCTGTCGCCTCCATGAGAGAGAAGGCAGGGGCATAGATCATTGAAGTGGAATGGCAGCTTGGCCTCTCCCTCAGTCTCTTCACCTCCCTTCCTGTCTGTAGTGCTGGCAGAGTCTCTAGAGGACACTCCCCTGACTGGTCCATATGTTGACATCTGGTCACTCTAATCAGAAGTTCATTGGAGGCCTTATAGGGGTCGAGATACTTTGTTTTAGGGAAATCTGCTGAAGGGAAATTTGCTGAAGGGCTGAGGCTGCATGTGCAGGCTCTCAGCATTTCTCCTTGTTTAGGTCCAAATTTTGCAGTATTTGGCTAATACACTTAATGGTTTGTGGTTGGGACCATTTCCTTGTTCCATTGAAGATAGAGTTTTTATTCCCCTATACTTTTGTCCTTTTTGTTGTTTTCGGTGGATTTCAAGAGGAGTAAAGAGTGCATATGCCTTTATTTGACATCTTTAAAACAAAGTCTCCTGTGTCATCATTGTTTAATGGTTACACAGAATTCCATTTTGTGAAAATAGCAACATTTAATTTACTAAATTTCTCTGTTGAAGGACATGTATGCTGTTTCCTTTTTCTCTGCTTTTTTCCTGACATAAACCATGTGTGATGAATCTTAGCAGTCCCCAGGTGGTGCCAAAAGTGCACTCGGTTGCTAACTGAAAGGTTGGAGGTTTGAATCCACCCAGAGGTGCCTCAGAAGAAAGGCCTGGTGATCTTCTGAAAAATCAGCCATTGAAAACCCCATGGTGCCAGTTCTCCTCTGACACACATAGGGTTACCATGATTCAAAATTGGCTTGATGACAACTGGATTTAGTTGTTTTTTTTTTTTTTTTTAGTGATGAATAACTTTGGAGATGCAAATTTGTCCAGTTGTCCTCACTTACGTTTTACAGAACTTAGGGAAAGCCTCAGGGAGGCTAAGGGATTTTCCCAAGGTCAATAATCTTCTTACAAGGAGACCTGAGAATGCACACTCAGTCTCAAGACCCCCTTCTCTACCCTGCTTCTCTGTTTATCATGGAAAAGACCCTTCCCACTGCTGGTCTTTTCCAACTGTACTGCCTCCTCAGGCTCCGTATTCTTGTCGATGTAGCCCCTGTTCTCAGAGGGATTAACTGTAAGAGGATTTCTTTGCAGCTTTTCTCGTGGATTCACACAAAAAGACTTAGATAAGTCTTGGCTTACGGGCCTTAATGGGCCATTAGGGGAAACCGGAACATCTGGGGCCAGTTGGAACCCGAGGAGGAGGTGTCAGGGAGGCTAGAACGTGCCTGGGGAGGGTGTTCTAACTCTGTTCTCCAGTGTCCTTAAAGGAAGACTCCAGGAGACTATGCTGTTTTTGCAACCCAGAAATTTGGACTTTCTTATATTGAGGATCAACTCCTTGGGGACATTCACATGCAAATTACAAATAATTGGGTATCTAACCTGTGCATGGGGCTGACTTCACAGGCATGCGACCTGTGCAGTCACAGAGCCCTGCGCTTGAAGGGGCACCATGCTTGGTTCAACCCTCTGGTACTGCCACCTTGAAATTCTTAATCACTGTTGAACAAGTGCAGCCCTGGCTGCACAGTGGTTTAAGAGCTCGGCTGCTAACCAAAACATTGGCAGTTTGAATCCACCAGCCGCTCCTTGGAGACCCTATGGGGCTGTTCTACTCTGTCCTATAGGGTCGCTATGAGTTGGAATTGACATGGCTTTTGAACAAGGAGCCCTGCATTTTCATCTTACACTGGGCACTGCTTTTGTAGCTTGTCCTGCCAGTGCCAGATGCAATACTGAGCTCTTTCAGCTGGGCTAGGTGAGGCTTCCAAAAAGAGAAGCAGAGACCTGGATCCTAGGGAGTCCCTGCCAAATGGGGGTCTTCAAATCTGTAGGCTGCAGCCAACTCAGGCCAGCCGGGCAGCCTGATATGAGAGCAGAGCAAGGCTAACGCAGCTGTGCAGACAGAGAGAGACCTGGATGAGGTGACTGTCCTCCAGGCCCACAGCCACAACTCATCACACTGCAGAGACCACCAGCCACTGGGGGTCCCTGGGCTGCCTCTCAGGGGCAGACCAGATGCCTCTCCTACCTTCCTGGACTATAGCATGCTGATGGAGGCTACTAGAAAAGAAGGCATTCATTAGAGTCTCACTCCCATCACCAGGAACATCACCAGAGAGGAGCCCAGGTTCAATAATTGTGCAGACAGATTCCAGCATTCCAGCCTTACTGTGGCTGGAAGGTGGCCTCCCTCTCTCTCCCCCTCCAAGCCCCCCTCTTTCTCTTTTCTTTCTTCAGTTTTATTAGCTGCACACAAAAAATGATGTTTTTACTCAAATGAGCTCTCAGCACGTCTGCTAATACACTCCTAATGGGTTTTAAGACTTAAAAGCAACAGCACGGATCACCATTTGCCTGCTCAGCAAGAATTTGCCTGGTGGGAGGGCGGGACTGAGGGAGGGGAGGAAGGCAGGGAACAGAAGCTACCTCCCTTGGCCAGAACCACCAAGCAAACGAGGTAGGATGTGGTCCCAACATATTAAATGGATCAGAGCAGCTTCTTGTTCACATGTGCAAATTAGATTAATCAGACCAGACACAGAAAGAAGAGTATAATAATGCTCTTACTAAAGACATGCAGCCACCCACAGGGACACATAGGGATCATACCTGGATTGGGAACCATCTTTGGGCAACAGGTCAAGGCCTGGCCTCTCTCACTCAGCCATTCAGCTGGATCCCAACCCACCATGATCCCTGCCTTGCCAGCAGTCCAAAGCCTTACTTTTGGACCCAGCATGCTCAGGCAGCTCCAGGGCCCCAATGGCCTGGCCTGAGAACAGGAAGACAGATTCAGATTGCTCCACTACCATCTTGGTGCCTAGGGCTGAGCCTGCACATAGGCCAGGCTTCATAGTGCTACAATGTGGTCTGAGGGTTCTGAGCACAAAATCCAGAGTCCGATGATCTGGCACTGTTGATTACCAACTGCATGACCTTGGGTAAATGGCTTAATCTCTCTGAACTTGAATTTCTGTAGGTGCTAGTGATAACACTCTCAAAGGGTTGTTTTATGGATTAAATGAGATACTACAGACTAAGTACAGTGCTGCTGTTGTTGTTAGGTGTCATCGAGTTGGCTCCAACCTTATGTATAACAGAACAAAACATTGCCTGGTGCTGCGTCAACTTCACAATTGTTGGTATGTTTGAGCCCGTTGCAGCCAAAAGCACAGTGCTTGATACAATAAATACTAGCTATTGTATTGTCCCACCTCCTTGCCTTCCTTTTCCTCCTCTCTTCCTTCCCTCTCTCCCTCCCTCCTTCCCCCCTGCTTCCTTCCTTCCCTCTCTTTTCCCTCTCCCTCTCTCTCCCTTCCTTCCTACTTTTCTCCCTCTCTTCTTCCCTCTTCCTCCCTCTCTTCCTCCTTTTTCCCTTCCCTCCTCCCTTCATCCCTCATTCCCTCCCCCTTCTTTCTTTTCTTTCTGAACCATAGAATCAGTTCCAGATTTCTCTAAGTTGATTCGTAGAATTGACTTCAGGATATCACTAATTTGATCTTCCAAGAGAGGCGCATCAACCCGCCTCACCTAGAGATGGCGCCGTTTGGAAACTCCAGTTGTCTGTCTGGAGCAGTGCCTTATGGGCAACACTTTCCTTCTGGTCTTCGCAAGCTCCTTGGTTTCCCTCCTCTAAGCTTGGCTCAGCCCTCTTGTCGGCCCAGCTCTCAGTAGCCCCAGGTAGTTTAGGACCCACTGCCAAGACATTCTGTTGGTTACCTGCATGTTGGCTCTGACAGCTGATAGATACAGAATCACACGCCTGTGCCAGGATCTGTGAGCAAAGAAGTTTTTGTGGAAAAGCCAGAAGCCAGGAGAGGGGAACTCAAAGCTTGACAGAGTGTGGCTTCTCATTGTCCTTCAACACTTTTCCATCCCTCTGTGGTTAGTTCCACAGGCAGTGTGTGCCCTGGACCAAGGCTGGAGGAAAGGGTAGCAGTGCAGCCAGGGGGCGTGGTAATTGCATATTACCTTGATTACCAGTGAGGTTGAACATCTTCCTGTGTTTATTGACCATTTGCATTTCTTTTTCTGTGAATTTTCTGTCCATATCCCTTGCCTGTTTTTCTTGGGTTGTTTAAATGCATTTTCCTTTTTCAGTAGTTTGTAGGAACGCTTAATAATGTCTGGACATTAATCCTTTGCTTGTTATGTATATTGTGCATCTTTTTATCGCATTGGCTGCTTGTCGTTATTGGCCAATTGTGTTTTTCACCATGCACATCACCCAGCTGACCTCACTGAGACACACGCCAGCCCTAGGGTGTGCACAGTTGCAGATGGTTGGGGGTCACACCTGAGGATGTTACCTATCAGGTGCACACCAACAGAAAAACCTAGATGCACTAGGCTGCTGAATTAACATAACTGGGCTTTGGGTTTTTTAAAGCATTGGTTTTCTTATTTATGATCAGTCAATGACTTTCCCAGGTAAAAAAGAGAACAGAGATAAACTGTCATGGTCTACTGTAGCTGGGAACTTAGTGTGAACAAAACCATTAGAGAATTATCCAGAAGTGGGTATTGCTGAGACAGCTGCCATGTTTTTATATTTGAGAACTGCAGTGGTGGTTCACTGGTAGAATTCTCCCCTTCCCTGCAGGAGACCCAAGTGCAGCTACCCTTGTCTGTCAGTGGAGGCTTGTGTATTGCTTTGATGCTGAACAAGTTTCAGCAGAGTTTCCAGAATAAAGTGGACTAGGAAGAAAGGCCTAGCAATCTACTTCCAAAAAATCAGTCAGTGAAAATCCTATGGATCGTAACGGTTCCATAGAATTGTGTATGGGGTTGCCACGAGCCGGGGGCCAACTTGACAGCGGCTGGCAACAACAAAGCTTGACCTCAGTGCTCTAGGGGACACAAAGATTTGGCAGGCTAGAGGTCTTGGTCAGGAGGCCAGTTATAGAGGCAAAGTCACATAGGCCTTTGGTCCCAGAGAGCTGGGCTGGTGGGAAGTAGCCTCCACGATGACCTGGTCTGATGTCCTGAAAGACAGCCCTGAAACCTCCAGACACTGCCTGCATCAGCCCACTTGGCAACCTCTAATGATGACTAGGGAAAAGTCCTGCATTTGTAGGTTTTAAATGGACGCTTCCAACCGTGATAAAACCAAAGGCCCTGCATATATATGCAGCTTGGGCAAGGTCATTTTGTGAGGAGCCAAGATAATACAGAGTAGTCCAGGTATGAACATGTTGGAAGTCTACCTGGATTCAGGGTGAGAACTTACACTCTTCAGAGTTCTCTTTGTTTTTATCATTGAGAAAACCACCAAAACACATTTATCTAAAAGGGCCTATTGTGTCCAGGACTGATGGGGGCTTTTGAAAATATTTCTTAGCCTTGTAAAAGTGGTTGGTTGATGGATCAGACCAATGAAGTTAGATTCCACAACCCATCAGTATGTGAGACTGTGTCTTCTGGGAGGTGGCTCCAGAGTGAAGTGAGTATTAACTAATGACTAGCTACCTTCCATAACAATGGGGTCAATAATGGCCTGAAACACATCAAGACCTGGTGGTGTTTAGTTCTGTTATATATAAGATTGCTGTGCATCAGAGCCGGCTTGATGGCACTAACAACAACAGCAACTACTACCACCTTCTTTTTGATGACTATTTATGGAGTATCTACCATGTGTTGGGTACTGGGTTGGGCTCTGGAGAAGAAATGAAGAACAGAAACAGATGCAATTTTTGCTTTTATGGAGCTTAAAGAAGAGAAGGGAGATAAATATTCAATCCAGAAATCACATAAATACACGTAAATGACAACTGTGAAAAACACCACCAAGGAGCAGTACACAGTGTGGGATCAATTGCGAAAACTGGCCTAGCAAGAGGCAGCAATCACTGGGACTAGCTGTGGAGGGAGAGGGGCTCACAGGGGAGCAAGGCAGGCATTCCCAGCTCAGTGAACCACCACCCTCCCATCACTCATCCTCCCTCTAACCTACTGCTCACCTACCCACTCCCGTAACTCGAAGCACACCTACTGAATTCATTTGATCACTACATCTATTTGTTGTACCTCCAAAAAAGCCCCCAAATCTAACTTTCATATGCCCCCACTATCTCTACCTCGATTGTTGTCTTTTTATCTCTCCCCCAGGTTACTCTGAGGGTCCCCTCATGGATTTATTGTCTGTCCTTCAGCATCTCCTTCACTAATTCACCCATCCTGGAGCCAGAGAACTGCCTCCATTCATTGGCAAAAGCCTTCTTAACAGAATCAGTTCTTTATTCAGTTAACCAATACCCAGCAGGAGTGGTTATGAGGTAGACACTGAAGAGGAATTGGGATTTGCTAGGGAGAAGGGATTGGGTTTCTCTGAGAGGATAGGCTTTGAGCTGTGCCTTGAAGAAAGGATAGACTTTGGATATGAGGGGTGGGTGAAGGAGACCATTACAGACAAACAAAAGAGCAGTGTTAAATATTGCCAAAGGGCCCAGGAGCATGAAGCTTTAGAGAAGGCAACTGGATGAGCAGCTAGGAGGTAGACTTCCAGAGAAGTGCTTCAACAGGTAGTGAGGGCAGAAAAAAGTAGATAACGTGGACTTAGGAGTCATCAGAGTCATCGGTAAGGGGATGGATTTCTCTTTCAAGACATTTGTTCAGTAACAGGAGCAAAGCAAGATAATGGCTGGAGGAAGTGTTATTGTTAGGTGTCATTGGGTCAGTTCCAACTCATATTGACCCCATGCACAACAGAATGAAACACTGCCTGGTCTGGTGCCATCCTCACAATCATTGCCATAATTGAGCCCATTGTTGCTGCCACTGTGTCAATCCATCTCATTGAGGGTCTTCCTCTTTTTCGCTGACCCTCTACTTTACAAAGCATGATGTCCTTCTCCAGGGGCCAGTCCCTTTAGATAACATGTCCAAAGTACATGAGACAAAGTCTCTCCATCTTTGCTCCTAAGGAGCATTCTGGCTGTACTTCTTCCAAGACAGAGGAAGTAGAAGTTGTTAAATAAAAAAGAAATCCAGACTTCGGTAAGGCGAGTCTTTATTCAGAAAGAATTATTACAAGGGGAGAAAGGGACTGTTTCAATAAGGGAAGGGCGACTATTGCAGTAGGGAGAATGTTCTGACCGTAGGATAAGCAAGGGTCTCAGGAGTTAGGCAAAGTGGGTTTTTCCTTACAGAGATGAGAGTAAACAAGGCTAGAAAGAACCAGGTCGAGGGCAGTAGGATGAAAGGGTGGTGTGATTGAATCAGGGAATGTCGTCCACTGAGGCCAGCCTACGCTCTGGAAGGGCTCCGTAAGGAGGGGTTGTTCGTTGGCTCAGGCTGAGAGTGGACCAAAGTTCAGGGGCTTGAGGGAAGGAGAGAAGTTTCACCCAAGTTTGGTTAACAAGCATTTTGTTCCAGTTGATCACTGAGGACAAGCAGTTCAGCTAATCCTTCATGAGGCGAAGAATGGGAATTTGGAGTGTCTGTGTTGGCCTTGTCATAGGCACACTTGAATCTTCTCTGAGTCATATGAAGAAGGGTGGTTTTTTGCAGTAAGCTGTTTTCCAGCACACAGAAGGATGGAGGGATTTCTTTAATCATTATGGTTTTCAGGATTACAGGGTTCAGGTAAATTCAACATTTTCTAAGTGAAGGAAAGGGTTTTTTTAGAATGGGAAGACTTGAGTATGTCTGTGTAAGAAAGAACTCAGTGGAAAGAAGAGAGAGAATAAGAGTGAGCTTACTGATACAGAAGGGCCCTGGAGAAGCAGAATGGACAGAGGTGGCAGAGATGGGTTCAAAGGCCCAAGCTGAGAGGTTAGCCTTGGACAAGAGGAGAGACGCTCCATTCTGAGAGACGAGGCAAGCAGAAGAAGACAGTGATGTTATGGCAAACCTTGAGACGAAGCAAAGCAAGGTGAGGGATCCAGTTAGACCCTATCACAGTTTGTAAACCCAGTTCTTAAATGATTAAAGTAAATATGTTAATATATATTATATTTTGCTATAAAAATTTCAAACAGTACAGAAGTTTCCAAAGTAAAAACTGAGCGCCCCTGTCACTAGCCCTCTCCCACTTGCACCTTTCAGAGATGTTCAGGGTTCACAGTTTTTAGGGTACACAGTGTGTAACCTCCTAGATCTTTTTCTATGCATTTACACCATTGTATAGATAGTTAGATAATAGGCAGATAGGTAAAGGTAGATATATATACACATAGATCTATACATGCAGATCTAGCTGTGCTTTTTTCTATGTATATGAGATAATAACAGAATGCAGTATTTTAAAACTTACTTTGATTTCTGCACGTGTCGGAATGTCTTTAGAGATCTTTCTATATTCATATTTGTTCTTCTTGGTGGTTCTATAGATTTCTGTGCCATGACCTAACTATTTTATCGATGGACAGTCAACTTGCTTACAGTTATCTCCATTAAAACAATATTGCAACCGGTGCCATTGCCCTTGCATCTTTGTGCGCATATGTCAGAATTTCCGTAGGATGGAAAGCTAGAAGAGCAATGTCTGGGTCACAGAGTATGCAGGCTGTAATTTCAGGATTGTCAAATCGTCTTCCCTAAAAGTCGTAATAATTTATAATTTCCATCAACAAGCTGAGCTCATTCCCCGACCCTCACCACCCATTAGATTCTTTATCAGTCTTTTCTAGTCTTTTTTCATTGTATCAGTCTTTTTCATTCTGTCTATCTGATTGTCAAACAATGCTATCTCACTGTTGTTTTGATTTGCATCTTCCTGATTATTAATGAGGTTGAGCCTCTTTTCATATGTTTATCTTCCATTTGTATTTTTTCTTCCAATAAATTACCTGTTCATATCTCCTGCCCATTTTTTTTTTTTTTCTGTTAGGCTTGATTGTCTACCTTTTTATTATTAACTTGTTAGGACTCTTAATATATGCTGGATATTACTGTTTTGGTTTCCAAGCTGTAACTTGTCTTTTAACTTTATTTAGTGGCCCATTTTAGAGAAGAAGAAACTGAGTCAGAGGGGGGTATTTTAAATGACTTGCCCAGGGTCACTCTGACCAGGGATGTTTTCTCACTCCTGGTAAAGAATATAAATAAAATAGTAAAAAGATCCAGTGGTCTGCAGAACAACAAGTCTGTGCCTCCTCTGGCTCCCATTCAGAGAGATTTGTACAATTAAACACATTCCTAGGAGTGAGCCGAAGTGTCATCCAGCCGCAGAGCTTGGTGGTGGCTCCTGTTTAGCCCTGCTCCACCTCCTCATCTCCCTGTGATATTTTGATGGAAGAATTTTGGATATGTACCAGCCCACAGTTTATGTTTGCTTAGGAAATGGTTTCAAACTGTCTTCTCTGGAGCCCTAAAGGTTCTAGGATAGCATATGGGGCCACATGGAGGAGGGTGGCCTATCAATTGCTAGATTTAGCAAATAAAAATACAGAACATTTAAGTTAGAATTTCAGATAAACAGTGATTTTTTTTTTTTTTTAACTATAGGAATGCCCCATGCAATATTTTAGTATAAGCATGCCGCATGGAATATTTACTTACAGGAATCCCTGAGTGGTTCAAATGGTTAAGCATTGGACTACTAGCCAAAAGGTTGACAGTTCGAACTCACCCAGAGGTGCCTTGAAAGACAGGCCTGGTGATGTGTTTCTGAAAGGTCACAGCCTTGAAAACCCTATGAAGCAGTTCTACTCTGCACACATGGGGTTGCCATGAGTTGGAATTGACTCAATGGTAACTACCACCACCACCCAATATTTACTTATACTTACTTATACTAAAAAATCATTTGTTGTTTATTCAAAATTCATATTTAACCAGGTCTCCTGTATTTTATCTGGCAGCCCTAACCTGGAGAAGGGAGGAGACAAGAAAGAGCAGGGGGCAATTGGGTGGGCTGAGGATCCCTTCCACACCCCCAACCTCAACCAGTGGGTGCCACTTTTAAATGTGTTAGATTTTTAGCTTTAAGAAATTAAGGTACAAAGTTATCAAGTAACTTGGTAGAGCTGGGATTTGGATTGAGGTGTGTCTGATAGGAGAGCCCATGATTTTTCCCATGTGTCCTGAATTTGGGGAGAACAACACTCTTTCTAGCCCTTCACCATATTGGGGGAAGAGAAGAGAGCCAGGATAAGCAAAGGGCATGGGGAGACAGACCTGTTATAGCATGGGCTCGCATGTGGAGAAAGCTTGGCATGAGGGGACCAATGGAGAGAGAGTAATGTGTGTTTCCTGCAAGACTCCATCGCGTTAAATGGAGTGAATCCATGTTAATTTAAATTAAATAACTATGTAATTAGGTCTAACTCCATTTCCAGGGGTGAGTTCACAGCCTTTGTAGGGAACTTTGGGCCTCTGTTTACTACACATCTTATTTTGGATAATTTTTTCATACCTATTCTAAATGTATTTTTAAATCATCTTTAGTGAACTATAATTAACATATAATAAAATGCACCAATTTTAAGGGTACAATTTGATGAGTTTTGACAAGTTTATGCATCCACCTAACGACCACCACGATCAAGATATTAAACATTTCCATCCTCCCGAAAAGTTCCTAGGTATGTACCTTCTCAGTTATTCCCCTCCCACCCAGCTCCCAGGCATCTGGTCTGCTTTCTATCACTTCAGATTAGTTGTCTTTCTTAGAGTTTCATATAAATAGAACCATACAGTATAATCATACAATTTATACTCTATTGTGTGTATATACCCACACTTACCCATATATACACACATACACATATATATGACAAAGAATTTGTATCCTGAAAAATATGCACACACACATACATACATACACTTGTGTACACATATGTATATGACAAAGGATTTGTATCCTGAAAAAAAACACACACAGACTCATACATGTATACACATATATACCTGTTAAAACTCGTTGCTGTCAAGTTGATTATGACTTGTAACAACCATATGCATATGACAAAGGATTTGTGTCCTGAAAAAAATACACACACACATACACATATATACACATGTATACACTTGTGTATATGACCAAGGGTTCATATCCTGAAAAAAAAAATACACACACACATATTTGTTGTTATTAGGTGCTGTCAAGTCAGTTCCAACTTATAGCGACCCCATGCACAACAGAATGAAACACTGCCTGGTCCTGTACCATCCTCACAATCGTTGCTATGTTTGAGCTCATTGTTGCAGCCACTGTGTCAATCCATCTCATTGAGGGTCTTCCTTCTTTCTGTTGACCCTCTACTTTACCAAGCATGATATCCTTCTCTAGGGACTGGTCCCTCCTGATAACATGTCCAAAGTACGTGAGACAAAGTCCAGAGTCTCTCTTCTGAAGAGCATTCTGGATGTACTTCTTCCAAAACAGATTTGTTCATTCTTCTGGCAGTTCATGGTATATTCAGTACTCTTCACCAACACCATAATTTACATCCATATATATAAATATATATATAATATTTTTCTCAGTCTATAGCTTGCCTTTTCATTTTCTTAACTGTGTCTTGAAAAGTAGAAGTTTTTAATTTGATAAATTTCAGTTTACCAATGTATATAATTTTTTGCCTCTCTCAAAGTTATGAAGTTTTTTTTCTTATTTTCTTTTAGAAGTTTTATAGTTTTAGCTTTTGCATTTAGGCCTTTGATTCATGTTGAGTTAATACTGTGTATGGTGTAAAGTAAGTGTTGAAGTTCATTTTTCCCCATACGGATATCCTGTTGTTCCAAGACCATTGCTTGAAAAGATTATTAGATCATTATTTTGATGAAGATGCAGCATGATTAATTCTGTATCAGTCCTTTTATTTTTGCAATCATTCCAAACACCTCCTGTTGCCAGGTCAGCCCAGTTTCTCAGAAACCCTGTTAGGGGCCATTGTTGTGGCAGGGTCCTCTGCAGACCCCATGTCCTATCGGCTGTCAGGCCAGGCCTCTTCCACGCCCTGGCTGCTCCAGCCACTGCTCACAAACTATGTCTTACAGCACTGGCTTAATCGTAAGTCCATTGGGAATGACCGTAGCCGAATTCACTCCTTCCTTCATTCCTTAAATCAAAGGCCGTATATTAAGCACGTTAAGTGTGCTTGGCACTGTGTTAGACTCTGGGGAAATAGAGATGAACAAAAATAGGAGAGAAGGTGGGAGATGAACCTGAGTTACTGCTTCAGCAGGGCCAGATCCGGAAGAGTCTCAAATATGCTGAGTACACTAGGTCCTTCCTCTCTTAAATGGCCGAGGCAAGGGAGGGACCACTCTTGTTGTTTTGCAGCTACTGGATATTTTTGGCGGAAGGGGGAGGCATGGAGGACAGGTGGGGCTGAGATGTGATGCGGTGTAAATTCAAGCAGTGGAGATGGGGGAGGGGGTGGGAGAAAGACTCTTGAGTGATTCCAGGTTTCTTACTTGTGCAAAGAGGAGTGGTGGTGCCATTGATTGCTTTAGGAACACAGGAGGAGGAGTGGGTTTAGAATGGGGTGGTTGGGGAGAGTGATGATGAGCTTATCTGTGAGCATGTTGAGAGGAAAGTACCTGTAGGACTGAATGTCCAAGTCTTAATAGCACTTAGAGTCTGGAGCTCAGCAAGGAGGCCTAGCCTTGGGATTCATCCACAGCGAGGTCATGGTTGATATCAGAGATGGATGAGATGCCCCGGGAGGTGTCTAAACAAATACTGAGTCTCTGTCAGGCTTTGTGCCCAGGATATTAGATATGCACTTGAAGAAATAGTATCGTAGTTAAGGCACTGAGTTCAGAGGCTTGACTTCCTGATTTCAAATCTCAGCTCTACTTACAAGCCAGGTGACCACGGGCAAGTCGCTTCACCTCTCTATGCCTCTGCTTCTTTGTCTACAAAATGGTGGTGATGATGACATTCATTTGTTGGGGCTATTGTGAGGATTGTATTATTTAACAAATGTATAGCAGTGAGAATAGTGTTCATGCACAGCAACCACCTGTCTGTCAGTGGAGGCTTGCAAGTTGCTATGATGCTGAACAAGTTCCAGGGGCGTGTCCAGACTAAGATGGACTAGGAAGAAAGGCCTGGTGTTTTACTTTTGAAAATCAGCCAGATGAAAACCCTAACCATAACCCAACATGGAGATGGTGCAGGACCTGGCAGCATTTCGTACCATCGTGCATGGGGTTGCCGTGAGTCTGGGCTAACTCCATGGCAGCTAACAACAATACTTTGTGATCAATAAATGTTAGCTAATTACAATATCCTTTAATTCTCAACAAAGGAGACCTGGAGGTGCAGTGGTTAAAGTGCTCGGCTGCTAACCAAAAGGTGAGCAGTTCAAACCCACTAGCAGCTCTGTGGAAGGAAGATGTGGCAGTCTGCTTCCATAAAGATTTACAGCCTTGGAAACCCTGTAGGGCAGTTCTGCTCTGTCCTATAGGGTTTCTGTGAGTTGGAATCCACATGACAGCAGTAAGTTTTGGTTTTTTGGTTAATCTTCAACACATCTATAAAATGTATCATCACCATTTTATAGATAGGGGAATTGAGGGTCTGACAGGTCCATAGCTAAGGTTTAGGAATCAGGAAGTGGAAGAATCAGGACTTGAACCCAGGTCTGTGTGTCTCTAGAGTCCACCATGTAAGACTGTCTCCCATTGTGACAAAAAGACCTGCGCATTCATTTACCCTTTGACCGCCTCAGTCCGTCTGGGAAGTGGGTTTCAGATACTTGGTTGAGCCCCCAGCCCTGCTATGCCATCAGTCATCACCACCTTCTTCCTACCTCCGGCTTGTGGTCAGAAGAGCCAGTAGACCCCCCTGAAGGTCCTCTGCAAGCGTGAGTAGGACACTGTCTTTCTTACTTTCTCCTGTTTGCTTTTCAGGACCCAGATCCTCCCACCTCCCCAAGGAAGCCTGTCCCCCCCGGTTCCCAGGGGCCCTAGCCCATCCTTTGGGCATTCCTACCCCAGTGGTGCATTCCACTTGCTGGGGACTTGTGTGCACACTGAACTGCAACAGTCTTGCGACATTCTGTGGCGTGATGTTCTTGTGCCTACTGTGCCTTGTCTAAGTTGGTCTCAGGACCGAGGAGAAAGGAGCCCTGAGTCAGTGCTGATGGAGGATGATTCACCATGCCCAGTGCCCTGCGTTATGCTCCAGGTGCCCCATTTGGATAAGAGAGCAAGTCAGGAGCTCTGGCTGAGGGAGCATGGCTGCTCGGGGTTGAAGCCAGGAGAGCGGATTTGGAAGGACTTGAAGCTATTAGCAAATAAAGCACAAACAGAGGCCAAAAGTCTGACAAGAGCCAGGGTTAAGGAGCCGGCTGAGTCATGGCCCAGTGGGGAAGCAGGAAGGCAGCCAGCCCTGGAAGGGCACTGGGAGCAGGCAGACCTGGGTGGGAAGCCTGGCCTTACTTACTTGCTCTACGACCTAGTACAAGATGCCACCTCCCTGAGCCTCAGTCTCCTCAACTGTAAAATGGGTATGACATTGGTACATCCCTTTCAAGGACGTGAGGACTCTGTGCAGTGGTACATGTCCTCCCCTTGCCTCGTTTTCCCTGGGAGGGGAGACTTCCTGAAGAGGAAGAGCTTTAAGTAGTATTTGATAGATGAGGAAGGACATGGATTAGGAGAGCAGAAAACCCAAAAGCCAAACCTACTGTCGTGAAACTGACTCCGACTCATGATGACCTCATGTGCTACAGAGTAAAACTGCTCCATAGAGTTTTCTTGGCTGTAGTCTTTACAGAGGCAGATTGTCAGGCCTTTCTTCTGTGGTACCAGTGGGTGAATTTGAACCACCGACCTTTGGGTTAGTAGTCAAGCACAAACTGTTTGCGCCACTCAGGGACCTGGGAGAGCAGAGGGAGGAGGGTGTTGCTAAAAGGGTATGAGTCTTGGCAGCCCAGACACTGTGGCTGTGTGGGAAGTCCCTAGGCTAGAGGGATTGTTGGACACAGTATATAAAGAGGGAAGGGACTGACTGTTGTCATTCTGTGAATGCTGGCTGGTGCCAGCTCCATGCCAGTTCTTATGTGAAACTCAGAGGGTGGGTGAAGGAGGTACCACCTCTGGCTTTAAGGAGCTCCCTGGTGTTGGGGCATTGAGACTCATTAAGGGAGCATCACCAACCAGGGTGCTAAGTGATGAGCAAGGAGTGGACCAAGGACACAGAAGGCACATGAGAGAGTGGTGGCTTCTGCCTGGTCCTTTTGCAGGAGCATTGACTGCTGTGCCCCGGGAGCCTGTCAGTGGATGAGACCCTGTGTTCCTCTAAATGTAGGCAATCAGAGAGGTACTGAGCCTCATGCTGTGTAGACTGGACACTTGAAAGGAAGCACAGGTTTGTGTCAGCGGACAAGGCTGTGCAGTGCCCTCAGGGCCTTGTCATGGATTGAATTGTGACCCTCCAAAATACCTGTCAACTTGGCTGGATCATGATTCCCACTATTGTATGGATTGTGTACTGTTTTGTAAATCTGGTGTGATTTCCTTATGTGTTGTAAACTCTGTCACTATGATGAGGTTCAAGTGATGAGGTTTACAAGATGAGATCGTGTCTTAAGCCAATCTCTTCTGAGATATAAAAGAGAGAAGCGAGCAGAGACACATGGGAACCTCATACCACCAAGAAAGCAGTGCTGGGAGCAGAGCACATCCTTTGGACCTGAGATTTCTGGGCAGAGAAGCTCCCAGACCAAGGGAAGACTGATGCATCGCAAGGACCTTTCCTTCAGAGCCGACAGAGAGAGAGGGCCTTCTCCTGGAGCTGATGCCCTGAATTTGGACTTGTAACCTACTAGACTGTGAGAGAATAAACTTCTCTTTGTTAAAGCCATCCACTTGTGGTATTTCTGTTATAGCAGCACTAGATGACTAAGACAGGCCTTAACCTCCAGCCTGGGAAAAACCAGGGAGCAAGGTCTACTGGGCAGCAGAGACCTTCACATACACTCAGGGGTGGATTATCCAATAGCAAGGTAAGCACAGTGCTTACCTTGCTTACCAGATCACCTGTAGTGAGTAATTTCACATTTTCTCACCACATCAGAGATTCTGCTTTTACATATAGCTGGCATCTGTCTCTGTTTCAACCCCACAGCACCTTCCTACAGAATCAAAACCTCTTTTCAAATTTACAGTCCCTGACGGACAGATGACCCAGTAAGTAAGGTAAGCACGGGCTTGCTTCTGCTTACTTACTAATCTGCATGTCACTACAGGGTTGTCTGCCCCTGAACACTGTCCCACTTAATCCCCCCTAAAATACATAATGGGTGAGGCATTGATGGTGCAGTGGGACAATTCTCTCCTTCCATGAAGGAGACCCAGGTTTGATTCTTGGCCAATCCACCTCATGCATAACCACCACCTGTCTCAGTGGAGGCTTGCATATTGCTAAAATGCTGAACAGGTTTCAGCAGGGCTTCCAGACTAAGACAGATAGGAGGAGACACCTGGTGATCTACTTCTTAAAAACAGCCCGTGAAAACCCTAGAGATCACAACAGTCTGATCTGCAACCAGTCATGGGGATGTTGCTGGACCAAGAATTGTTCCATCCTGTTGTGCATGGGGTCACCATGAATGGGAGGCCGACTCAATGGCAGCTAACAACAACAAAGTATATAGTATCCTTTTTTATCCAAAGCCCAGAGAGGTCAAACAACTTACCTAGAGCCACACAGTGAGTGAGTGGCACAATCAGGCTTCACACTCAGATCCTTCGGCTCCACTGGCATGCTCTTTCCCAAACCCCCGTTCTGCCAGCCCCAGAGCCTTCACAACAGATGGGTGGCTTCCACCTCTCCACTAAGCCCTGCATACACTGCTTCATCCTGCCTTCCTCCAGAGCAGCCTGGGCAGTCCCACCACAGTCCCTCCCGCCCTCTCCAGCTGCCAAACCTCTAATGAGCATGCCTGGCATTGTGGCTGGGATGCGCACTAGCAATCGTTCCCACACAGCTTCCCTCTAGCTCCCCTCCCTAGAAAGCCTGGCTCCCGGCTACATTTACCTGTGGCTGCTTCATAGGGAGGGCGAGTAGATGGGGAAGGAAGGCTAAGTCCAAGTCTTACACAGAGAGGGAGGCAGCAGGGGCTCCATCCACACTGAGTTGGTCCTCCAAGGTGGCCTCTCCGTCACCTGCCAGGTCCAGCCTCGACACTGCGGCAGTGAGGCTGCTGCCCTTATGTGGTTGGAATTGGATGGACACTGAGGCCCATGTAAGATGGTAATAGAACCGTTTGTTGTTGTTGCATACCGTCGAGTCGATTCCGACAGATAGCGACCCTATATGACAGAGTGGAACTGCCCCATAGGGTTTCCTAGTCTGTAATCTTCACAGGACCAGATCGCCACATCTTTTCTCCTGCAGAGCTGCTGGTGAGTTCGAACTGCTGACCTTTCAGTTAGCAGCTGAGCACTTGACCATTGGGCCACCAGCCTCCTTTAATCCCAGCATCAGATTTCCGTCTTCATCGAAGCTGCCTTTTTTCTATTGATAGGCTTTACAATAAGCGAACGTTACACATTTGTATGCGTACAGTACTTTTATATTAAATATGTCATCTGTTTTTTTATGTATCAGGGTTGCATGCAAGGTTTCCATTGATGGATTTTATAATAAGCAAATATTGCACATCTGTATGTGTGCAGTACTTTTATATTAAATATATCATCTGTTTTGTATATCAGGGTTCTGTGCAAGCTTTCTTTTGAAAGAGATTTGTTTCCTTAAAAAAAAAAAAAAAGGTTTGGAAATCAGAGCTTCAAATTTTGGTGCCGGTCTGCTCAAAGTCTGGTCCTAGGATCAGCGGCCTCACCTGGGAGCTGGTTAGAAATGCAGAATCTTGGGCCCCACCCCAGACTGAGTGAATCGGGATCTGCACTTTAGAAGATCCACAGGGTGACCCCTATGCTGTTTGAGAAGCACTGCCTCAGTGTCAATCAGAATCATCAGGGAGCTTGTTAAAATGCAGAATTCCCTGGCCTCACTCCATGAGATTCTGATTTAGGAGGCCTGAAACTCTATGGGTCAGTTCCACTCTGTCCTATAGGGTCACTATGAGTCGGAATCAGCTCAGCGGTAATGAGTTTTTGGTTTCTTTTTTGGGTAAGCCCAAGCAATCTGCATTTTTCATCAAACCCTGGGTTGGGGCAAGCCCTTTCATCTGCCCTCAGAGATGCTAGTGTTCACTGTGTGCTACCAGCATCAAGGAGGCAGGCTGCCAGCCAAAGCACAGAAACAAGCTTTCCTGTAAAACCTCTTTCTCTCCTTTCCGGAGACACTCTCCCCCCGGGTCCATGACCCCCTGGGCAGTTGGATAGGTGACAGCCTCTACCTGCTCAGCCTAGGGGGAAACATGCCTGTGACTCACCACCCTTGTGACCCAACACACCTGTGACTCATGGCTTCACACGTTCTCACTTTAGCTCTGGAGACAATCCTTCAGCTGCAGGAAGAGACAGTTTAGGACAGGGAAACTCTGGGGGAGCCAAGCCTGTCCCTAAGAGGAGGCAGCTGTGGCCAGAAATCAGCTCTGCAGTCACAGGAGGACTCCTAAATCGCTTTGCAAGTAGCCAGTCACCAAAGAGTTGAGGCCAGCTCTTTCCTTCACTTCTTGCCCTGGCCAGATCTTCCACAGGGAACAGTGCTTCCAAGGAGAGAGAAGTCCCAAGGGAGGTGGCGGGGAGGGGAGAGGCAGGTGATCAGACCAGCTGGCTTACTCACATCCTGGAAAAGGAGGTCCTGTATAATTTCTTGGTGCCTGCTAAGTGCTCAAAATATTCATTGTATGGAAACAAAAAACCCAAAAACATCCCTTACCTGGATTGTTGCAGGAGCCTTCTCACCAGCCTCTCTGCCTCCAGTCTCCTCCCCTTTAATTCATGCTTCTTACAGCCCCTAGGTCCTGCCATTCCTTGCTCTGACCTCCTGGGAGTCTCAGGGTCTAGTCCAAATGCCTCTGCAGGACTTATAAAACCTTTGTGACCTAAGCCCTGCCTATCTGTCCAACCTGAGTTTTTGCCTGTCCCTCCTGTGCCGTCCACTCCACCAAGACTAAATTATGTCCAGTTCCTTGAGTGGGCCACACTGTTTCTAGCCTCCCTACCAGTGCACCTGGTGCTCCCTTGGCCAGGGATGCCCTTTCCTCCACCCGCTGGCAGGTCCACTGGTCCTTCACAGCTCATCCCAGGAGTTCCTTCATTGGCCCATCATTCATTCTGTTATTCAACAAATACTTAGTAAGTTCTTACCATGTGTCCTGTACTAGGCTAAAGTCTGGGGGCATATTAACTGTAGACAGTAGATATAGTCAACTAATTGAAAGTGCGTATAGATCAATAAGCTTCACGGTAATCTCTCTCCTCCCCCTACATCTTACTAAGGAGGAAACTGAGGCAGAGAGTGTTAAATGACTTGCTCAAGGATAAACAACTAGAAGGTGGATGAGCCGGGACTTGAATTCAGAGACTCTGACTCCAGAGCCTATGTCTTTCTGCAGCCCTATTGCAAGGGCTTCTTTCTTGATGCCATGCAACTCCACCCACCCTCCTGCCGGCCTTCCTCTACCCCTGGTCTCTTCTAGTGCTTTCGTCTCAGGAGACTTAGTAGCCCAAATCAGAAACATAGAAATCATCTTTACCTTCTCCCTCTCCACAACTAAGTCCTGTCTGATTTGTCTGCTAGGTACCCGTCACATTAGTCTACTTTTCTCCACTGTCACCTGCCCCTCCCAGTGCACACTTCCATCATCTCTCACCTGGATGCTTGCCGTAGCCTCTTAATTGGGTTCACTGTTTTCACCGTTGCCCCCTACAATTCGTTCTTTACAGAAACCCACACACTGATGGACAATTTGACCAAGTCATCCCACCCTGGCTCCCATGGCCTGTCCTCAACGTTCTGCCCTCATTGTCCATGCTCCTGCGTGCCACCTGGCCATTCCTCAGTCCCTCCCGCCTAAGCATCTGCACATGCTCTTTCCTCTCCTGGAGGCTCTTCTCATCCTGCACCCTTAGCCCCAGCCACAGCTACCTGTGTCCATTCTTCAGATCTCAGCTCAAGTGTGATGGCCTCAAAGGGCCTTCTCAATCACCTGTTTGCCCAGGTGACTTTGCTTTATGTTCTCATAATGCTTCTTATCTTCATGGGACTGTTTCCATTTATGGTTACACACTTTCTGGTGTCATTACTTTATTAACCCTTGTCTCCCTCACAAGACCGAAGGCTCCATAAGGACAGGAACATGTCTAGTTCTGGTCTTCACTGTCTGCCCAGCACCTGGCACAGTGCCTGATGTATAGGAGGCATGCCATAAATATTTGACAACCAAACAAATGGGTTGTTGTGAGGGTGCAATGAGACAGTGCATGTAAAAGCACTTAGTACAGTGCCTACCATCCAGTAGGTGCTCAATTATTAGCTAACAGTAGTTGCTGTTAGAACCGGTCTAGAGCAAGCCTTGCCTGATGGCCAAAGGGGGATGGAAACTGCAAATAACTAGGCAGTGACTGCAAACAGTTGGATTGGAACTCTGAAGAGCTGAGGGTGGTAGCTACAAACAGCTGGGAAGGTGATGGTGAACAGCTGGGTTGGTGACTGCAAATATCTGAGGGTGATGACTGTGAACAGCTGGGGTTGTGAATGCACACTCCTGAGGATAATGCCTGCAAATAACTGGGGTAGTGCCTGCAAATAGCTGGAGTGTTGAACTGTAAACAGCTGGGAGTAAGGACTGCAGACAACTGGAGTGGAGGCTGCAAATGTCTGGGGAACAGATGGCATACTAACACACGGGTGTGCGTGGACACAGCCTACTCATTCACACCAGCCCCAGACCCCACCTGCCAGTGCAGTACCCCAGCCCCTGCATTTCCTCCTCTCTCCCAACACAATGTGCCAAGGAGGCCCCCAAGGGTGTCTCTTGTGAGCCCACAGACAAGCCTGGTCACCTGTCTGATCACTTAGGTGACGTCTTTCCTTTCCTCTTGTGCTCCAGCCACTCTTCCTTTGCTCAGTTCCTCAAATGGGCTGTGCTTCCTCCCACCACCTGGCCTTTGCACATGTCATTCCCTCCACCTGGAAGTCCTCTACCCCATCCTTCTGATCAGGATTACTCAATAAGCAAGGTACACATGGGTTTACTTGTGCTTACTTACTAATCTGTAGTGCACAATTTGTAGTGCAAAAAAAAAAAAAACCCATGTAAACTTGTTCAGTACAGATTAGTAAGTAAACACAATTAAGCCCGTGTGTACCTTGCTTCCTGTAACCCTGTGTAAACCTTAAGGAGCCCTGGTGGCATAGTGGTTAAGCTCTTGGCTGCTAACCAAAAGGTTGGCAGTTTGAACCCACCAGCCACTCGGTGGGAGAAAGATGGTGGCAATCTTCTTCTATAAAGATTTATAGCCTTTGAAACCCTATGGGGCATTCTACTCTGTCCTGTAGGGTTGCTATGAGTCAGAATCGACTTGATGGCAGTAGGTTTTGGTTTGGTGTGTACCTTGCTTACTGGTTAATCTGCTGCTGCTTCAGATCCTAGTTCCAATATCACTTTATCAGAAGGACTAGATCAAATTCCACTTCATCTTCCTTCATCATTTCTCATCCTCAGTGAGCACAGTGTTTGCCATTCCTTCATTTGCATATACTTGTAAGATTCTCTGATGGATGTCCATCTCCCCTACTAGACTGTAAGCTTCTAGAGGGCAGGAGCCATGACTCACCACTCACCACTGTGTTCTTAGAACCTAGTCTAGAGCTTGGCACATAGTAAGTGCTCAGTAAATAGGAGATGGATGGAGCGGTGGCTGAGAGTGGCCTGAGAGTTCTTTAAGGGCAGGGGCAAAGAAAATAAAGGAATGATCTCTAACTGAGTGCCTACTGTATACCTGACCCTGCAATAAGTTACCCACTTCTACTTAGTAATTGGGATACACATGAATGAACCATCCTGTGTCTCTCCAGAGAGCCGGAAACCTCGATTCTTGCCTTAGCCCAGCCACTGCTTCACTGCAGGACTTGGCCTGTTAGGAAACCTGTGAGGGAAAAACAAAATGTACCTGCTGACATTGATAGCCTCCTTCCCCCGCACTCTGCTTCAAACAACAGCAAGGAAGGATCCAGTAGCCCTCGGCCTCAGCTTCCCCATCTTTATGAGAAGGATTTGGGCTCTAAGCTGATTCGCAAGGACAGGTGTGGTAGTGAGTCTGTGACTAATTTCACAGAGAGCTCCCTGTGTTTTCGTTCCAGAACCAGCCAAACCCTCCCAAGAGTCCCAGCCCCCGAACCAGTGTCAAGGGGTCTGGCCACTGCTGCCTACTCCCTTGACCAGGAAAGGGTCTATAGTGAAGGCTCTCCCCTGTCTCCAGGTCACCAGCTCCTTCCACCAAGTTGACTACAAGAATATCATAAATTCAAAAGCAAGGCACATAACCCACGCTCATGCAGGCACAGAAACCCAATAAGAGACTCCAAAGTACAGTAGCAATCTGCTCTTACAAGCATGGACTAGGTGCCAGGCATTGCTCTAAACT
This sequence comes from Dugong dugon, assembly GCA_030035585.1. Classification (NCBI taxonomy): domain Eukaryota; kingdom Metazoa; phylum Chordata; class Mammalia; order Sirenia; family Dugongidae; genus Dugong; species Dugong dugon. Next base: position 58,398,592 of record CM057462.1, on the reverse strand, counting down.
GAAGCTTAGAGAAGTTAACAAACTTGCCCAAGGTCACGCAGCTAGTAAATGATAGAGCTGAGCTTTGGACCCAGGCAGTTGGGCTCCAGAGCCCCTGCTTTTAAGCTCTGCATCACAGTGTAAGACACTCATACACACCCCCGACTAGACAACCAAGCTCACAAAAGTGCACTGTTGTAGTTGTTGTTAGCTGCCATTGAGTTGATTCCAACTCATGGCCACCACATGTGTGCAGAGTAGAACTTGCTCCATAGGGTTTTCAAGGCTGTGACCTTTCAGAAGCAGATTGCCAGGCCTGTCTTCTGAGGCACCTCTGAATGGGTTTGAAACCCCAGCCTTCAGCTAGTAGTTGAGCACTTCACTGTCTCCGCCACCCAGGGACTCTCACCAAAGTGCACACACACATAAGACAGAGTTTTTCAGTGAAACCAACAAAATGGCTCCCCTCCTCTTCCTCCTTTGTTTGCCCAGTGCACTTGGGCTCAGTGGCTGGAAGCACAGCATGGAGCTGGGAAGGGGCTCTTATTTCCAGTAAGCTTCTCTCTCAGATGGATTGGCCTTCCTGGTCTCTGCCAGCCAGGCTGGAAGTGAGGCTCAGCAAGGACTGAGCCTGCTGTTCCCTTTGATACTGATGCCCGTGGTGGGAGGAAGTGTCAGGGCTATTTCTCGGCAGGCCCCTGGCCTGGCTTGGCAGCTGATTTGGATGGTAGCCAAAATGCCTCCTTTATCTTTGTCCCATTAATTCAAAGATACCATAAGAAACCTGTTAGGAAAAAAACAAAATAGGCCTGCCGGCGCTCTGCACCGACAGACACCACCCCACCCCCAGCCCTGCCTCAGACACGGCAGGGCAGGCGAGGGAACCCAGACAGCTGGGAAGGGGCTGGGTCCTGCCAGGCACAGCCAACCTGGGCATCTCCCCTGCAGGGGATGGGGGTGGGGGATGGTGATCAAGGGGAACCTTAAAAGAACCAAGAAGGGACAGAGCAAACCAGCAAGAGACAGTGGAGCTTGACAGAAAGGTAGACGGAGCAACAGAAATATGGCGTGAAGTCTAGAAGCTTCTAGGTAGGGGTGTGTACCTGTGATGGTATAAACAATGAAGATGGGAGGGTAGAGCGGGTTGCTGTTGATCCCAACCCCAGTACTTACTGGCTGTGTGATGTTGGGCAAGTTACTTAACTCTCTGTGCTTCAAGTCCCTCTTCTGCAAAGTGGAGATGGTAATCATACCTTGTAGGGTGGTTGAGAGGATTAATGAGATACTCTTGCAAAGAGCTTAGTGTAGTGCCTGGCATGTGATAAACATCAGCATGCAATAAATGTTAGCTCTTATTAGTAGTAAAAATGGAAATGCTGACAATGCAGCTGAGGAAGGAGAGAGAGAAGGGACTGTGGAGCCCCCTGGTGGTGCAGATGGTTAAAGGGCTTGGCTGCTAACTGAGAGGTTAGAGGTTTGAGTTCACCCAGAGGTACCTCGGAAGAAAGACCTGGTGACCTACTTCCGAAAACTCAGCCACTGAAAACCCTGTGGAGCACAGTTCTACTCTGGCACACATGGGGTCACCATGAGAGAGTCGACTTGACGGCAACTGGTTAATGTTGATATTCTTTTATGTCCTAAAAAACAAACAAACAAAAAGTATAGGGTTTAAAAAGGAGATATGGAAGCTACCTTGTTTAGGACAGGGTAGGCTCTCAGACTCAAGCCCTTGTCATTGGGGGAAAGGCTCTCCAGTCCCAGTCTGGGTGGCTGGGTTTCCAGCCTCTGATGTGGCCCAGTCCCTCAGCCTCAGCTGGGCCCGGGTCAGCCCTGCTCAGGGCCTCCTAGGCCTGCTAAGCAGGGGTAAAACCTAATGCTCTGTTGCTGCCTGGGGTGTGGGGGGAAGGAGAGAGCCAGGCCACCCCACTCCCTGACCCACAGCCCTCTATATGATCTCAGTCTTTGTATGTGGACTTTATGATTCGTCTTCTGGTTTCTGTCTGGGGCTAAAGGCCTCCTCCGAACCCCAGACTGCTTGTCTGGGTGCTGACCTCCTGCCAAGCTCTCACCAGCCCCTTCCTAAACTGGATCTGCTCTCCATGCCTTCAGCTGATAGCTGGGCCTGCTCCAAATCACCCCAAACTTCCATATGAATCCCTCCCCAGGTTAGACATGAAGGCAAAACCAACTCCTGTGAAGGCACCAGCACGCCTCAAGGCCAAGCCCACAAAGGTTAGGACTTAGAACCAAGACCAAAAGCCAGACGTGGCCTACAAGTGCCACAGGCTGTGTCCACGCTCACCTCTCAGCGCACACTTTCACCACACCTCTCTTTGCTCTCTGAGTCCCAGCCACAATGGCCTTATTTTAGTTCCTGCATCGCACTTTGCTGACTCAGAACTTTTGCGTTGCTATTCCTTCCACCTGGAATGCTGTTCCTCCATGCCTCCCCCCTTTAATTCCCTCCCACCCTGCAGAAGACTCAAAGGTCATATCCTGAGGGAAGCCCCAAGACCTTCAGGACTGGATACAGCCCCCTGCTGCCACTCCCAGGGCTCTGGAACCTGTTCTTCATTACCTTTAGCATCACCTATACTTATTAATTAATTACTATTTTTTATTTGATCAAAGCCTTAGTGGTGCAGTGGTTAACAGCTACAGTGAGCTATGGCTGCTAACCAAAAGGTCAGCAGTTCAAATCCACCAGCTGCTTCTTGGAAACCCTATGGGGGGCAGTTCTACTCTGTCCTATAGGGTCACTATGAGTTGGAATCGACTCCATAGCAATGGGTTTATTTTTTTGGTTTATTTGATTGTCTATCTTCTGCTAGACTGGAAGCCCCATGAGGACAAGGTCCGTATCTTCTTTGGTCACCCCAAAGCCCAACCAGTGCTTGTTAACTATGAACATTTCTTGAGCACCCACTGTGCGCCAGGCATTGGGCTAGGTGCTGCGAGTACAACCGTAAATGAGACATGGCTGGGACAATGAGTCATAACCAGAATATGACCTACAGTGTGATAAATGACGGGTGATCGGGATGCTGGAGGAGCACAACTGAGGAGACACAGCCAAGCCCCAGTATGAGAGAAAGACCACAGGGGCAAGGTAACATCTGAGTTGAGGCTTCCAGTCCCACAATCAAAACTAATTGCCTTTGAGTCGACTCTGACTCATGGCAACCCCATGTGTGTCAGAGTAGAACTGTGCTCCTTGGGGTTTTTAATGGCTGATGTTTCAGAAATAGATTGCCAGGCCTTTCTTTCGAGGCTCCTCTGGGTATACTTGAACCTCCAACCTGTTGGTTAGCAGTGTGCACTGTAACCATCTCTACTGCCCAGTCACTGCAGTCCTGATCTCTTATTCTATAGGGGCAGCCATGTGAAGGGCCGGGGTTGGGGAAGGGCATTCAGGTGGAGGCGGTAGCAGGAGCAAAGGCACAGGACTGGTACCACAGGAAGAGAAAAGACAGTAGTTCAGCGTTCCTGACACAGAAAGACCTGCAGCACAGGAGCACGAAAGGAGGCTGGGGGCAGGCAGGGGCTTGATCATGGGGGATCATGTCAGGTCACGGTGAGGGGTTTGGAATTCAGCCTGAAAGCAGCGGGGGAAGGAGGTAGACAGATTTAAGAGCAATCACCCTGATGGGGGGAAGAGTAGAGCCGAGCTTGCTGGGTGGTGGGTAGGGAATGTCTTTGAGCGTGCCTGGATACATATCTTGTTTTCACGGGATCCTGTTCTTCACCAGTCATGACATTCACTGCCCCACACTAACTGGGCCTATTTGCTTATCTGCCCACTTCCCACCCCACCCCACCCCGCTACCAGACTGGGGCTGTCTGGGTAGGGTCGTACCTGGGTATGCCTTGACCCCCAGCACCCTGGACAGGACTTGGCCCAGGGCAGTAGAAGTGTTTCTTTTCTTTCCTTTTTTTTACTGTTGTTGAAAATATATACAGCAAAACATATACCAATTCAACAATTTCTACATGTAAAATTCACTGACATTGATTACATTCTTCTAACTGTGCAGCCATTCTCACCCTCCTTTTCTGAAATTTTCCTCCCCCATGAACATAAACTCAGTGCTGCAAGTTTCCTATCTAATTTTTTGAGTTGCTATTGTCAATTTGATCCCATATAGGTAGTTCTTGAAAGAGCACAATGCTCAAGGCAGACATTCTTCACTAGATAAGTTAACCTATTATTTGGTTTTAAGAAGACTTCAGGGGATATTTTTGGTTTAAGGTTTAAAGACTGTCTAGGGCAACAATTTTGGGGTTCATCCAGCTTCAATGGCTCCAGAAAGTCTGAATTCCATGATGATTTTAAATTCTGTCCTACATTTCCCCCCTTTTGATCAGGATTCGTCTGTAGAATCTTTGATCAAAATATTCAGTAATAGTAGCTGGGCACCATTCAGTTTTTCTCGTCTTATGGGAAAGGAGGCATTTATTTGTTCATGGAAACAAATAGGCACATCTTCTATTTCTTCCTTCTATTGGTGGAAGAGTTTCTTATCTTAACTTCCTTCCTTCCTCCCTCCCTCCCTCCCTCTCCCTCCCTCCTTCCCTTCCTCCCTCCCTCTCTCCCTCCCTCCTTTACTCCCTTGCTCCCCCCTTTCCCCTCTTCCTTTTGTCATTCTTCCTCCTCTTCTTTCTATCCTTTTTCTAACTTCTTTTTCCCTAACTCCTAACTAACTTCCTTACCTACTTCCCTCCATCTCTAACTCCTTCCTTGAATAATGGCTTAGGCTATGAACTGATTTCTTTCTTCTATATTCCTTCTCCCCTGTCCCCCACCCCATCATCTGCTACCTCTTCCCTGGGAAAGCTTTGAACTCAGCGACATTAGAAGAAGGTAAAAGGAAGGACCAAAGAACCAGTATCAATTGGACGCCTTATAGGCAAGAACCATGCTGGGAATTTTACATGTATTACTTCATTTAATTTTTAAATCAACCCAAGGAGGTGGATATAGTGTCCCCATCTTATAAATGAGGGAATTGGGGGTCAGAGAGGTTCAAAGTTGCCCAGTGCCACATTACAGCAGAGCCAGGGTTTAAATACAGGCCTGCAGAGCCATCAAGAGAAGGGGCCTGTAATAGTGGAACTTCAGGCATGACAATGTGGCTCTGGGAGAGGAGAACTTCCCAGACCACTCATTCACGCCCTGGAGATGATGCCGTCTTCACTTTGCCTCAGGTCAGAACTGCCTGCTCTGCAGCCTGCTCTGAGCCTGGAGTGGAAGCCATGGACTCCTCTGGGGCAGATAGTGCTGCGGGCAGGCCGAGTGACCATCGGCTCAGACAGGGCTGCTGAAGGTAGTGTTGGAGCCAAGGCAAAAAGGAGGCCAGAGGCCAGATCCCAGGGGTTGTATTGCAGGGCTAAGGCCACGCCTTAGACCAGGAGACCCCTGGGACCTGAGAGCCCTTTCTCCAGCCCGTCCTCCTCCAGCCACCATTTGGATCCATGTCCTCATGTCCTCAGTCACCACGGTTGGCCAAGACAGATAAACTTTTGTCCTGGGCCTCACCACGACAAATGGAAACCCTGGACTGTCCACATCCTGAACTTCCAATGAAAGTCGAATCAGTACATTCCATTCAGGTGAGAGAGTGACCTGGGTCCCTTGCCTTAGTATCAAAGGGCCCGGAATTATCAGCAAGTGGCCTTTGAAAGAGTAGAGCAATGAAATGTGTGAGGATATAACTTTTAATTTAAAATACTGTGCCCTCTGCATTTGGATGTCGGGAGGGATCTTGAGTGACATTTGTAGAGCTGCTGGTGAGCGTATGAGGTCAAGCATACTCATTAGCCATGCTTAGAGGCAGCGGCAGGGGGAGCAGAGAATAAATCGGTTCCACCAGCCGGCTTTCTCCCTATCAGGAGGGAAGCAGAGCTCAGATTTACTTCGGCATCTACAAGGCCGGGCCACAGCTGAGCACAGAGAGAGCATCCACAGGGGCCACAGTGGAGCATCGAGGGGAATCCAGAGGGGCTACAGTGGCTTCATTGTGTCCTTGGGCCTCTGGGGAGGGGAGACCTACAGGAGGGCCCTTTAGATGGCACCTGTGTGGCATCGTCCCTGCTTAAAGAAAACCAGGTTTGAGCTGCCAGAAATTTTACCAGGGTAGGAATCTGATGGCCAGACATTGTATAGACTACCCTAATCCATGGGCCTCTGAAATTTGTGTGGTTTGTGTGTGTGTGTGTGTGTGTGTGTGTGTGTACATGTGGGAGGGAGAGGATTCTCAGAAGATTCCATTTATTTATTAAAACAAATAAACAAAACAGCTACTGCGGATTTGACTCTGACTCCTGGCAATCCCACTGGTGTCAGAGTAGAACTGTGCTATATAGGGTTTTCAGTGGCTGATTTTTTTGGAAGTAGATCACCAGGCCTTTCTTCTGAGGCGCCTCTGGGTGGACTCAAACCTCCATCCTTTTGGTTAGTGGCCAATCTCATTAACCATTTGAACCACCCAAGGACTCCTTCATTTATTTAGAAAACCTGTATTGAGCAATTACTATGTGTCTGGCACTGTTCTAGGCACTACAGACGTAGCAGTGAACACAGCAAAATCTGCTTATGTTCTAATGTAGGAGAAAAGAAAGTGAATCCATAAGTAAACACATCGAAACCACGTTTGGTGGTGACATGTGCCATGAAGGATAAAGGCTGGTAAAGAGAAGAGAGAGGGAGGGACAATAGTGCCATTAGGGCCCATTATTCCAAAACCATTAGGAGCCCTTGGTGTAGACAGTAAGTGGATTCTACTCCACGTGCAGGTGTTGTTGGATCCATTCCACCTTGCAGAACAGGTCTTTAGGTGAGCCTGATGCCTTCGGAAGCCAAGCCCTGTAGTGACGGAGACAGAACCTGGAGCGGGGGAGAGAGAGAGATGCAGTGGCCCCTTCCCACCACCACCCCCTTTCTGTGCCCAGCCCAGTGCAGGAGGGAGAGTGGGAGTGTGAACAGTGCTCCACAAAATGGGAAGAAGCACCTGGCTTCAGAGTCAGCTGAGCTGGGTCCCATCCAGCCCCTCCTCCTCCAGGTGACCTGGGATGGGACACATAAAGGCCCTGGCAGAGTGTCTGGTTCACAGTGGCTGCTTGGTCCATGTAGTTCTCTCTTCCTTTCCCTTATTAGGGGCACTCACAGAGAAGAAGTATGCCAGGTGTGCTGGAGTGGAAGGGGCCAGGAGGCTCGGCCCTAAGAACGTCACTGCTTGGCGAACCCCTTCCGTCTCTGGGACTCAGTGTCTTCATCTGTGAAATGGAGGAGTTGGGTTCTGAGATGGGCTTCGTGGCCCTCTGGCTTTAAGCCCCATGCTCATATGTTCACCTGTGTTTTCCTGAGGGCTGCTTCCTGCTGAGCCCTGTGCTGAAATGAACAGCTTTGAGATGCTCATGGTCCAGTGGGGAAAAACGCAAGCAAAGCGCCTCTTCCACTGACCAGCCGTGTGACCCTGAGCCAGCCATGTATACTTCTCCGGGCCTCAGTTTTCTCATCTGTAAAATGGAGAGTCAGAGTACCTTCCTTATGGGGCTTTTGAAAAGATTAATGAGTTATACAAAACATTTAGACCCACGCACAGCAAAACAAGCTTGTTGGGGACAAGCAGCCTGGCTTGCTCATATCAGTGTCCCTACTGCTCAGGCCAGCGCCTGGCTTGGAGAAGGGCTTTTAGCAAAAGGGGAATGAGAAAATGAGTCTGGAATCTCTCCTGCACGCTGGGTTATCCATCGATTTCTGCAGCCACATGAGATTTGTGTGGGCCCATGTGACCCACAGACGGTTCTTGGAGGCTGGTATAAAGATATCGCCAACACCTGTCCCTACACGCCTCCACATTGTGTATTTGAGCCTTTGATATACAGGGGATGTTTGCCAAGGGAGGGAAATGTTATTGGACATTTTTCGTGGTTGTAAAGATTACTTCTTGATGAAAACACACGCAAAGAAAGACTTACAAGCTGCCCTTAAGGTAGGTAAATGAATGATGTGTGCTTACAGCACCTGAGCCATTGCTCAGGACTGTCAGCTGCATGGGCTCCTTACAGGGCTGGGCCCACTGAGTGGAGGCTGGTGCGGCCATGTGCTGGGAGCAGTAGGCAGCTGTACACTAAGGCTGCAGTGGCCCCTTATTCTGATTCTTCACTTTGACCTCCTGGCTCCTCTCAGCTTGTCTAGGTTTTTCCTATAAAAGACTGAGCTTTTCCCCTGAAGTCTATCCTGGTTGCCCCACCTACCTAGGGGTGACGTTGTCCTGAGTACTTCTGCCTGGAGCGTGTGCCCCTGCTCAGCCACCTCAGGCCCTCCCTGTGTCAGAGTCCTGCATCCCCAGCCAGAGCCCAAGTCCATAAAGAGAATGACCCACAGCCTTTCCTGAAAGGCCTCCTCTAGCCCTGAGTGCAGTGCCTTGCACGTAATAAGCAGGTCACAAAGGGCTGGGACAGAGGAGAATCGTCTTCAGGTGACCACCTGCACTTTGCTTTCTCACTTCACTTATCACACCAGCTGCCCTCTTAACTGACCCAGGAACCCTTGGGGTGGGGAGGGCAGGAACCTTGTCTAATTCAACCCCAGAAGCCCAGGGCCTGCAGACCCTGGGGAAACTCAGTCACAGAATGAGTGAATGAATATTGAAAATGACCCTCCCCAAGCCATTTCAGACCCCATCTCTTTTGGTCTCCCCAGTGGGAAGGCATGTCTCCCTCCTGAACCCCTTTGTCTCCACTGCTTCCTCCTTTGGTCTGCTTACTGCCTGGCATTAAGCAGAGACATGTTGGTGCCCTTGATTGTAAAGATTAGGGCCAAAGTGCCAAGCAATAGGCCCAGAGCATCCTAAAGTAGACACTGGCCAGGGTAGGTTCCCAGCAGGGCTGGGCCTGGTATCTTTTTTAGGAGGGGGCTAGAGGCAAATGGATCATGGGTCAGGATGGGTAACTGGGAGTTGAGTCAGAGACAGGGATTGACTTACAGCTGTGCAACCTTGGATGCATGGCTCACGCTCTCTGAGCCTCAGCTTCCTCTCAGTCTATGAGGGAGAAGCCTGTGGGGCTTGTCCTCCTGTTCCAGGGCCATGGAGAAGAATCAGTAGACAAGTCAGCAGCCCTGGTGGCGTTCATGGGATATGTGTTAGTTCCCTATTGTTCACGTAAAAAATTGCCACAAACTTACTAGCTTGAGACAACACAGATTTATTCTCTTACAGTTCTGGAGGTCAGGAGCCCAACATCAGTCGCACTAGGCTAAAGTCAAAGTCAAGGTGTTGTGTTCTTTCTGGAGGCTCTAGGGAGAATCTGTTTCCTTGCCTTTTACAGCATCGAGAGGCCACCTGTATTCTTTGGCTTGTAGCCCTTTCCTCACATCACTCCATCCTCTGCTTCCACTGCCTCACCTCCTACTATTGACTCTGATCCTCCTGCTTCCCTCTTGTTGTTGTTAGGTCCTGTCAAGTGGATTTTAGACTCATAGCGACCCCATGTGATAGAGCAGAACTACCCCATAAGGTTTCCTAGGTTGTTGTCTTTACAGGGGCAGATCACCAGATCTTTTTCCCACAGAGCTGATGGGTGGGTTTGAACCACTAACCTTTTGGTTACCAGACTAGCACTTAACCGTTGAGCCACCAGGGCTGCACCCCTGCCTCCCTTGTATAAGGACCCTTGTGATTACATAATCCAGGATAATCTCCTCATCTCAAAATCCCTAATCACATCTACGAAGTCCCTTTACCATGTAAGGTAACATTCTCAGGTTCTGGGGATTAGGGCATGGACATCTTTTGGGGGGCCATTATTCAGCTTATCACAGTATGGTAGTATATTAACCTATCAGTCAAATAATCATCAAATGAAGTATTGTTATGAACTCTGATAGCACTATGCCACAAAGCAGCGCCGTTCTGTGAGAAGGTATAACAGGACCTGGCTTCGCCTGGGGGAGACAGGGAGGGTTGGGCCACATCTCCCTCTTTCTCAAGCCTTGTCAGTTCTCACTGCATCTTTGCCCTCAAAAAAGTCACCAGGGAACCCTTTTCTTCAGCCACCCACTGTCCTTTCCCCTAGCCACCTCCCCTGGCCAAGGCAGCTGTTCTCTAAGGTGCTGACAAATCAGGACAGTGGCTTTCAGGAACTTTAAAGATGTCTTTACCTCCTAAGCAGTATGGGATCCTATAGGACCAGCTTCCCTGGGGACTGTCAGTGATGTAAATATAAGTATTCATCTTTTGGCCTGAAAGGGATATCAAACTATTGTTTAGTCAAATGCATTGCTTCTCTCCAGCCTACCCAAATTCTACAGAAAAAATTCTACAGGCCATCCCTCTGAATCAACCAAATACCAAACCCACTGCCATTGAATTGAGTTGATTGCAACTCATAGCAACCCTATAGAACAGAGTAGAGATGCCCCATAGGGCTTCCAAGGAGTGGGTGGTGGATTCGAATCGCCAACCTTTTGGTTAGTAGCCGCAGCTCTTAACCACTGTGCCACCAGGGCTCCTCTCTGAATGGGAGACTCATTTACCTGTTTGAATGTCCTATAAGAACAGAGGTTGTCATCCACCCTTGATGGATCCTGGAGTCCCCTGAGGAGCCACATTGGAGGGCGAGGTCGGGTTGGAGTCAGGGTGCCTTGGAAACACTCTCACTCACCCACCTCCTGAAACAGAGGTCAGCCCACCTGCTGAAGGCAGGGCAGCTGTTCAGCGCTTGCACTGATCCCTCTGGGCCTTCCCACAGCTCCTAGGGAAAGCGAAGTCACCGTCAGCTCCTCATCCCTGGGCTCTGTGGGGAAAACCTGATCTCTGTCCACGTTTCATGAGGATGTGTCTCGGAGCTGCACAGGAGCCGGTGTCTCTGCTCCCACCCATGCACGCAGCTGAAAGGACATCGGACTGTGTTTGACTTCACACAGAAGCTGAAGTGACAGTGATCAGAAAAAAGGCCTAAGAGAGGCGTAAGGCTTCCAGAGACTGCAGGCATTCCTTCTGTGAGCAGCATGGGGCTGGGAGACACTGCATCCGAGAGGCCAGAGGGAGATTGGTCTGTGAGCTTCCATTTCCATGAGGCGCCCGCGCTGGCTTACCCACGCAGACAGGCCACTTCTTCTGCCCTGGGGACTCTGGAAGACACCTCGACCGTGGCCTTGGCAGGGCCTCCAGGGAGGACAAAGGCTGGTGTTAATCCCCCGCATGTTAATCTTGAGTCATGCTCCCCTGGAAGATGTCCTTGGCCATGCCAGAGCCTTGAAGGAGATCCTCTTAACTGCCAGCGACTTCCAAACAGTCCCCGCAGCCACAAGAGCCGCCATAATGATAATGATAATGATTCTGATAATGATAATTGCTGTCATTGACGGGTGTTTATGCTGTGCCAGGCACTGTGCTAAGCTCCTTACGCACTTATCTAAATTACTTCTCCTAGCAACCGCATTATTGTTGTTGTTAGGTGCTGTCTAGTTGGTTCTGACTCATAGTGACCCTACAGGACAGAGTAGAACTGCCCTGTCGGATTTCCAAGGAGCGGGTGGTGGATTTAAATTGCAGACCTCTTGGTTAGCAGCCAAGCTCTCAACCACTGTGCCATCAGAGAATCAGGCCCCATTATTAGCATCCCAGTTTTACTGATCAGGAAACTGAGGCTCAGAGAATTAAGCAATGATGCAGATGTCTGATTCTGGAGGGAGGCAGCATGGATTATGGGACAATAGGCACATATATTGGAGTGAAACAGATCTTGATTAGAATCTAGAGTTTGCCACTTGCCAGCTAAGTGGCCAGGCAAGTCATTTCCTGCACTGAGTCTCAGGGAGGCAGGGGAGAGCGGAGTGGGCACACGTGGGTACCCCCCAAGGCCCAGCCCTGCACACACGTAAGCTCAGTCCCTGCAGGCTGAGGATGAGTTTCAGAGGAAGCCAACTTCCTTCTGGGAAGGCCCGCTGGCAGGAAGGGCTGCTCCATCCAGTGGGCACCTGCCCTTCTCTGCCTGGAGGACAGAGAGGGGGACGTGCCAGGGTAGCCTCTGCACAACCACCTGCTTCTCTGTGCCCAGGCCTGAGTGCAGACTTGGACGCCATCCAACCAGGCTTGCTGTTTCTGGGAAATTTCCCCACCCACCTTGTGATTCTCAAAGCTGGCCTCACTTCCGAGGAGCAGGGGTCTTGAGGAGATTAGGGAAGGTGGGGAGATCAATGACTACAGACAGGGATCCCTGAGAGAGGGTGTGCAGCAGCCTCAACCTGGGGAGGTAAGGAGGGAAACCAGGGAGGGAAGTCCTGGGGTATCATCTCCACAACCAGCCTGGCCTTTGCTAGAGATCCTGGTGGTAGAGCTGAAATCATTCCACCTTCCATCACCATCTGAAACATATCCATCCATCCATCCATCCATCCATCCATCCATCCATCCATCCATTCGTTCGTTCGTTCATTCATCAGAAGACTCAGAACAAAATAGTGGCTATGAGCATGGGCTTTTGAGTCAGATGAACCTGGGTTTGAATTTCTGCTTTTCCATGTATATTCTTTTTTTTTAATTATTATTTTATTGTACTTCAGGTGAAGCCTTACAGAACAAATAGTTTCTCATGAAACAGTAGTACACATGTTGTTTTATGACATTGATTAACAACCCCACAACGTATTAACCCTCTAACTTCTCAACCTTTTTTTTTGGTGAAAGTACACATAACCAAAGAAACACTGTTTCAAAAATTTCTACATGCACAGTTCAGTGACATTGACTACGCTCTTCCAATTGTGCTGTTATTCTCACTTAAGATGAAGGCTTACAGAACAAAATAGTTTCTCATTTAACAGTTACTGCAAATGTTGCCCTATGACAATGGTTAACAATCTCACGACACATCAACAATATCCTTACTCAACCTTGGGTTTCCTGTCACCAGCTTCCTTGTCCCCTTCTGCTTTCTGGCCCTTGTCACTGGACTCCTGTACCTCGTTAGTCTCATTTGGTTTTACGGGGCTATCCACTCCCAGGCTGAACAGTGAACCTCGGAGGTAGCTTCACCACTGAGCTAAAAGGGTGTCTGGGGGCCATACTCTCGAAGTTTCTCCAGTCTCCTTTAGGCCAGGGAATCTGGTCTCTTTTTTTTGTTAGAATTATGCTCTACATCCTTCTCCAGCTCTGTCCGGAACCCTCTGTTGTGATCCTGGTCAGAGCAGTCAGCAGTGGTAGCCGGGCACCATCTAGCTGTACTGGACTCAGTCCGGTGGAGGTCTTGGTAGCTGTGGACAATTAGTCCTTTGGACTAATCTTTTCCTTGTATCCTGTTCTCTTCATTCTCCCCTGCTCCCGAAGGGATGAGACCAGTGTAGTATCTTAGATGGCTGCTCACAGGCTTTTAAGACCCCAGACACTACTCACCAAGGTAGAATGTAGAGCATTGTCTTTATAAGTAGTGTCATGCCAATTGAGCTAGATGTTCCTCGAGACCATGGTCCCCAGAGCCCTCCGTCTAGCATCTCAGTCCCTCAGGGAGTTTGGATGTGTCCATGGGGCCTCCATGACCTTTCCTTGAGCAGGTTGTGTTAGTTTCCCTTGTATTGTGTACTGTCTCACCTTTCACCCAAGATACCACTTATCTATTGCCTATTTAGTATTCCCCACCCCCCTCCCATCCCTGGTAACCAACAGGGATTGTTACATTTTGTGTGTGAACTTTTTCGTGGGTTTTTACAATAGAGGTATCATACAATATTTGTTCTTTTGTGATTGACTTATTTCACTCAGCATAATGTCCTCCAGTTTCATCCATGTTATACGATGGTTCATGGATTCATTGTTGTTCTTTCTCGATGCATAGTACTCCCTTGTGTGTATGTACCATAGTTTGTTTATCCATTCATCTGTTGATGGGCACCTACATTGTTTCCATCGTTTTGCTATTGTGAACAATGCTGCCATGAACATAGGTGTGCATATGTCTATTCGAGTGACGACTCTTATTTCTCTAGGATATATTCCTAGGAGTGGGATGGTTGGATCGAATGGTATACCTATTTCTAGCTTTCTGAGGAAACGCCATATCATTTTCCAAAAATGCTTGTATCATTTAGCATTCCCACCATCAGTGCATAAGAGTTCCCATCTCCCCGCAGCCCCTCCAACATTTGTTATTTCCAGTATTTTTGATTCGTGCCAATAATGCCGGGGTGAGATGGTATCTCATTGTGGTTTTAATTTGCATTTCTCTAATGGCCAGTGAACGCGAGCATTTCCTCATGTGTCTGTTGGCCATTTGAATGTCTTCTTTGGTTAAGTGTCTGTTCATTTCCTTTGACCATTTTTTGATAGGATTGTTTGTCTTTTTGTTGTAGAGGTGTTAGATTTTCTTGTAGATTATGGAGATTAGAGCTTTGTCTGACTTGTACTGTCCAAAAATTTTTTCCCAGTCTGGAGGTTCTCTTTTGACTCTTTTGGTGAAGTCTTTTGAAGAGCATAAGTGTTTGATTTTTAGAAGATCCCAGTTATCTAGTTTATCTGTGGGGTTTTGTGTGTTGATGGTTATGGTTTGTATCCTGTTAATGCCATGTATTAAGGCCTGAAGTGTTGGTCCTATTTTTTCTTCTATGAACTTTATAGTTTTAGGCTTTATATTCAGGTCTTTGATCCATTTTGAAGTAGTTTTTGTATACGGTGTGAGGTATGGGTGCTGTTTCATTTTTCTGCAAATGGATATCCAGTTTTGCCAGCACCATTTGTTAAAAAGACTGTCTTTTCCCCATCTGATGGACTTTGGGCCCTTGTCGAAGATCAGGTGACCGTAGGTGGATGGATTTACAGCTGGGTTCTCAATTCTGTTCCATTGGTCAATGTATCTGTCGTTGTACCACTACCAGGCTGTATAGTAGTTTCTGAAGTCAGGTAGTGTGAGTCCTCCAACTTTATTCTTCTTCTTCAGTAGTGCTTTACTTATTCGGGGCTTCTTCCCTTTCCATATAAAGTGAATGATTAGTTTTTCCATCTCTTTGAAGAATGTTGCTGGTATTTGGATCGGGATTGCATTGTATTTGTAAATTGCTTTGGGTAGAATTGCCATTTTCACAATGTTGAGTCTGCCTATCCATGAGCATGGTATGTTTTTCCATTTATGTAGGTCCCTTTGGGGTTCATGCAGCAGTGTTATGTAGTTTTATTTGTATAGGTCTTTTACATTCCTGGTCAGATTTATTCCTAAGTATTTTATCTTTTTAGGGGCTATTGAAAATGGTATTGATTTCCTGATTTCCTTTTCATCTTTCTCTTTACTGGTGTATAGGAATCCAACTGATTTTTGAATGTTTATCTTGTATCCTGCTACTCTGCTGAATCTATTAGTTCCAGTAGATTTCTTGTGGAGTCTTTAGGGTTTTCTATGTATAGTATCATATCATCTGCAAACAGGGACAGCTTAACTTTTTCATTACCAATTTGGATGCCCTTTATTTCTTTTTCTTGCCTTATTGCTCTAGCTAGAACTTCCAGTACAATGTTAAATAGGAGTGGTGATAAAGGGCATCCTTGTCTTGTTCCTGTTTTCAAGGGGAATGTTTTCAGCCTCTCTCCATTAAGAATGATGTTGGCCGTTGGTTTTGCATAGATGCCCTTTATTATGTTGAGAAATTTCCCTTCTATACGTATTTTATTGAGAGCTTTTATCAGGAATGGATGTTGGACTTTGTCAAATGCCTTTTCTGTGTCAATTGAGATGATCATGTGATTTTTTTCTTTCCTTTTATTTATGTGGTGAATTATGTTGATGGATTTTCTAATGTTAAACCATCCTTGCATACCTGGTATGAATCCTACTTGGTCGTGGTGTATTATTTTTTTGATGTGATACTGAATTCTATTGGCTAGAATTTTGTTCAGAATTTTTGCATCTATATTCATGAGAGATATTGGTCTGTAATTTCTTTTTTTGTGATGACTTTGCCTGGTTTTGTATCAGCATTATGCTGGCTTCATAGAATCAATTTGGAAGTGTTGCTTCCTCTCCTATGCTCTGAAATAGCTTGAGTAGAACTGGTACAAGCTCTTCTGTAAAAGTTTTGTAGAATTCTCCAGTGAAGCCATCTGGGCCAGGGCTTTTTTTGGTTGGGAGTTTTTTTTATTACCTTTTCAATCTCTTCTCCTGTTATGGGTCTGTTCAGATTTTCAACATCACTTTGTTGTAGTTTGGGTAGGCCATGTGTTTCTAGAAATTTATCCATTTCCTCTAGGTTTTCAAATTTGTTGAATATAGTTTTTCATAATATTCTGTTATAATCCTTTTTATTTTAGTTGGGTCTGTTGTAATGTCCCTCATTTCATTTCTTATTTGGGTTATTTGTGTCCTCTGCTGTTGTCTTTTGTCAGTCTGGCCAGTGGTTTGTCGATTTTGTTGATTCTTTCAAAGAACCAACTTTTGGTTTGGTTGATTCTTTCTATTGTTTTTCTGTTCTCTATTTCATTTATTTCTGCTCTGATCTTTACTATTTCCTTTCTTCTGGTGGTTGTAGGCTTTTTTTGCTGTTCTCTTTCTATTTGTTTGAGTTCTGTAGTTAATGTTCTGATTTTGTCCCTTTCTTCTTTTTTGATATGTGTATCTATTGCTATAAATTGTCCTCGGAGGACTGCCTTTGCTGTGTCCCAAAGGTTTTGGTATGATGTGTTTTCATTTTCATTTGATTCTAGGAATTTTTTGATTCCATCTCGATTTCTTCTATTACCCATTGATGTGTAAGCAGAGTATTATTCAGTTTCCATGTAGTTGATTTTTTTCCTTGTTCTCTCTAGTGTTAATTTCTACCTTGATGGCATTGTGGTCAGAGAAGATACTGTGAATTATCTCAACGTTTTGGATCTTGTTGAGGATTGCTTTGTGGCCTAAGATGTGGTCTACTCTGGAGAACGTTCCATGTGCATTGGAAAAGAATGTGTACTTTGCAGCGGTTGGATGGATTGTTCTATATATGTCTATGAGGTCCAGTTGGCTGATTGTGTCCTTTAGGTCTTCTGTGTCTTTGCTGAGTTTCTTCTTAGTTGATCTGTCCTTTACTGAGAGTGGTGTGTTGAAGTCTCCAACTATTATTGTGGAACTGTCAATTTCTCTTTTCAGTGCTGTTAGAGTTTTTTTTTTATGTATTTTGGAGCCCTGTCATTGGGCGCGTAGATGTTTATTATGGTTGTGTCTTCATGATGGATCGTCCCCTTAATCTTTATATAGTGTCCTTCTTTGTCTTTTATGGTGGATTTTGTTTTAAAGTCTATTTTATCTGAGATTAGAATTGCCACTCCTGCTCTTTTTTGGTAGTTGTTAGCTTGATATATTTTTTTTGAACCTTTGATTTTTAATAAATTCACATCTTTGTTTCTAAGGTGTGTCTCTTGTAGACAGCATATTGATGGATCCTGTTTTCTTATCCATTCTGCCACTCTCCGTCTCTTTATGGGTGCATTGAGTCCATTTACATTCAGTGTAATTATTGATAGATGGAAGTTTGTTGCTGTCATTTTTTAGTGCTTTTTTTTTTTTGTGGTGCTGAAGTTTTCTTTGTTCTTGTTATTCTCTTGTGCTGAGTTACTTTTGTTTGTGGATTTTGTGTTCATTTCTTTTGTTTTTGTAGGTTTTCTTTTTGCTGAGACTCTACGTTTTTTGTCTTTATTTTTATGAGTTGGTTTGTTAACTTTCTTTGTGGTTACCATGAATTTTACCCTTATCTTTGTAAGTTTGAAGCAGTCTACCATTAATTGGTATCGCCTTGCCTTCCTCTCTGTCAGAAGGTTCTATACCTTTGCCGTTCATTCCCTCTTTCATTGTTTTGATGTTGTTGTCATTTATTGATTAACTGCTCTGATTCCCTGTTGTATTTCTTTTGGTTTTGGATAGTCCTCGAGAGTTCATTTCCTAGAATGTTATCTGGTTCGTATGATCCTGCATCCTAGGTCCTGACTGAGGGCTGAAGCTGTTTGTCCTCAGATTGAAGAACTCCCTTTAATAATTCTTATATGTTTAGTTTGACTTTTGCATATTCCCTTAGTTTCTGTATATCTGGAAATGACCTAATTTCACCATCAAATTTAAACGAGAGTTTTGCAGGATATATTATTTTTGGCTGACAATTTTTTTCTTTCAAGATTTTATATATGTCATCCCACTGCCTTCTTGCCTGCATGGTTTCTGCCAAATAATGTGAGCTTAGTCTTATTGTTTCTCCTCTGTATGTGACTTCTTGTTTTTCACGATCTGCTCTCAGGATTTTTGTTTGTCTTTAGTTTTGGCAAGTGTGAATATGATATGTCTTGGTGATTTTCTTTTGGGGTCTCTTCTATATGGGGTTTGTTGAGCTTCTTGGATGTACAGCTTTTCATCTTTCATGATATTGGGGAAGTTTTCTGTCAGCAGTTCCGCAATGATCCTCTCTGTGTTTTCTGTTTTCTCCCCCTGTTCTGGGATGCCAATCACTCGTAAATTTTTGCTTTTAATTGTGTCTCACATAACTCTCGGGTCTCTTCATTTTTCTTTGTTCTTTTTTCTGAGTTTTCCTGAAACAGAGTTGTATCCAAGTGTTTGTCTTCAATTCCACTGATCCTGTCTTCCACCATTTCAAATCTTCCTCTCAGCCCTTCTATGACATCGTCCATTTCTGAAATCTTGTTGTTTATCTTTTGGATTTCTAATTGTTGTTTTTGTATAATTTCTAGTTGTGAATTTATTTTGGCATTTTGTTCCTGCATCATCTTCCTGAATTCTTCCAGTTTTTTGTCTGTATTTTCCATAAATTTGTCTATTTTTTCCTCATGTTTGTCAGCTTTTTGCCTCAGTTCTTGGAAAATTCTGGGTATTAGTGATTTGAGTTCCCTATCAGGTACTTCTAGTGCATTTTCTTCCACAGGAGAGTTATCTGGTGTTTTAATTTGGATGCCTATTGGAGCCATTTTGTCTTGTTTTTGTAAATGTTTTGATATTGCTTGTTGTTTTGGGGGCATTCAGGAGGTATTTCTCTCGTTTATTGATTGTAGATTTTTTTTGTTTCGTGCTTGTGGTACAGCTGGGCAGATCTAGCTGAAGAGGAGCCACTGGGACGGGTTGTTTGTGGCACTCACCGCAGCCACCAGGACAGTCGGTAGTCAGTGCTGGGCAGGTTCCAATAGGCCGTGCCTGCACAGCTTGGAGGTGTGATGTCAAGTGCACGGTCCAGGTAGGCAGGATGCAGTGGGGAGATGGTTATGTGTGAAGCTAAGCTGGATATGGGAGAGAGGAGAGAGGAGCAGGAGCGAAAAAACATACAAACATAAAAGAATGCTAGGGGAGCTTGCCGTTGGAATGGACAGATGAGAGACTATGGGATGGAGAAAACCAGAAGGGGGAAGAGAAAGAAAAGGAAAGAATGAACAAATAAAAATCAGAAAAGTTAAAGAACTGCAAAGTTCCCAGAGATCCCACCAATGTAGCTATGAGGTCTGGGGAAGTCAGTCTCAGGTTTCACAGCACAGCCTGGCCAGAAGGCGCAGAGGCATACAACGTCTGGTATTCAGGGATTAGAAAGAGAAGGAAGAGATAGAGAGATGAGAAATTGAGCAATGAAGAAAGACAAAAGGGAAAAAGGGGAAAAGAAAAGAAAGCTAATCAAAAAAGAAAAAAAATTAAATTAAATTTAAAAAAAAGTAACACCAGCAGTCAACGAATGGCACTCAGAGAGCCAGCCAGTGCAGGCTGGTGTTTTCTGGACAAGAGACTGTGTCCATGGGAAACAGAGGAGGCCGAGTGTGAGTGAAGAAGGGTGGAGAGTGGGAAAGCGTATATCACAAATTGCCTGCGCTCTGGGGACCCTTAGAAAGGAGCAAAGAGGGTGCACGGAGCCAGGCACCCGAGTGAAAGGAGGGGGAGGCGGCGAGAGGCAAGCGAGAAACCAAAAGAAGCAGGAGAAAAAAAAAAAAAAGCAGCACCAGCAGCCAGCAAATGGCACCCAGAGAGCCGTCCACCTGGGCGCACGGAATCCAAGCAGCCGGCAGACTCTGGTGAAGAGACTGCGGCCACGGGAAGCAGAGCAGCAAACGAACAAAAGCCCCAGGATCTCACCAGTGTAGCAGCCCAGATCTGGAAGCAGCCACACACCCGAACGCAGCCCCACAGTCCCGCAGGAAAGGGTAAAGACGGCGCTCGGAACCAGGCACCCGAGCAAAAGGAGGGGGAGGTGACAGAACAAGCAACACCAGCAGCCAACAAACGGCACCCAGAGAGCCGATGGCCCGGGCGCGCTGAATCCAAGCAACCGGTGCCTCCGGGCCCAGGGACCCTGGCCACGGGAAGCAGGGGAGCCCCAGCCGCGGCGAAGAGGCATGGGGGGCGGGAAAGCGCACACCGCAAATTACCGGCTGTTTTGTCTCCCACTGGTTGCTCCGCGAGGCTGCTCTCCCGTTCTCCCATTTGCTGGCCCCCAGTAGGAGTCCAAGATGGTGGATCCGCGCTGCGTTAGCTGGTAGGGGACCTCTGCATGAATCTCTCCTTGCTCTCCATTCTCTTTCAGTATTCTCACTCTGTTTGGTGTTTTGCTGAGTTCTTTATCTCTTCATTTGATGTTCTAGGGTTTCAGGATTTTTGATTCTCTGTTTGGCTTAGTTTTTCAGATCTTTGCTGTGGAGGGACGGCATGGTGCTTTTGCCTAGAGCGCCATCTTGCCGTACTCCTCCCAGCCGATTTTTGAATGTTTATCTTGTATCCTGCTGAATCTTTCTATTAGTTCCAGTAGATTTCTTGTGGAGTCTTTAGGGTTTTCTATGTATAGTATCATATCATCTGCAAACAGGGACAGCTTAACTTCTTCATTACCAATTTGGATGCCCTTTATTTCTATTTCTTGCCTTGTTGCTTTAGCTAGAACTTCCAGCACAATGTTAAATAGGAGTGGTGATAAAGGGCATCCTTGTCTTGTTCCTGTTTTCAAGGGGAATGTTTTCAGCCTCTCTCCATTAAGAATGATGTTGGCCAATGGTTTTGCATAGATGCCCTTTATTATGTTGAGAAATTTCCCTTCTATACCTATTTTATTGAGAGTTTTTATCAGGAATGGATGTTGGACTTTGTCAAATGCCTTTTCTGTGTCAATTGAGATGATCATGTGATTCTTTTCTTTCCTTTTATTTATGTGGTGGATTACATTGATTGATTTTCTAATGTTGAACCATCCTTGCATACCTGGTATGAATCCTACTTGGTCGTGGAGTGTTATTTCTTTGATATGATGCTGAATTCTATTGGCTAGAATTTTGTTCAGAATTTTTGCATCTATATTCATGAGAGATATTGGTATGTAATTTTCTTTTTTGTGACGTCTTTGCCTGGTTTTGGGTTCGGCATTATGCTGGCTTCATAGAATGAATTTGGAAGTGTTGCTTCCTCTTCTATGCTCTGAAATAGCTTGAGTAGTACTGGTACAAGCTCTTCTGTAAACGTTTTGTAGAATTCTCCAGTGAAGCCATCTGGGTCAGGGCTTTTTTTGGTTGGGAGTTTTTCTATTACCTTTTCGATCTCTTCTCTTGTTATGGGTCTGTTCAGATTTTCAACTTCACTTTGTTGTAGTTTGGGTAGGCTGTGTGTTTCTAGAAATTTATCCATTTCCTCTAGGTTTTCAAATTTGTTGGAGTATAGTTTTTCATAATATTCTGTTATAATCCTTTTTATTTCAGTTGGGTCTGTTGTAATGTCCCCCATTTCATTTCTTATTTGGGTTATTTGTGTCCTCTCCTGTTTTTCTTTTGTCAGTCTGGCCAGTGGTTTGTCGATTTTGTTGATTCTTTCAAAGAACCAACTTTTGGTTTTGTTGATTCTTTCTATTGTTTTTCTGTTCTCTATTTCATTCATTTCTGCTCTGATCTTTACTATTTCCTTTCTTCCGGTGGTTATGGGGGTTTTTTTTTTTTGTTTTTTTGGTTTTTTTTGCTGTTCTCTTTCTATTTGTTTGAGTTCTGTAGTTAATGTTTTTATTTTGTCCCTTTCTTCTTTTTTGATGTGTGCATCTATTGCTATAAATTGTCCTCTGAGGACTGCCTTTGCTGTGTCCCAAAGGTTTTGGTATGATGTGTTTTCATTCTCACTTTATTCTAGGAATTCTTGATTCCATCTCTGATTTCTTCTATTACCCACTGATGTGTAAGCAGGGTATTATTCAGTTTCCATGTAGCTGATTTTTTTTCCTTGCTCTTTCTATTGTTAATTTCTACCTTGATGGCATTGTGGTCAGAGAAGATACTTTGAATTATCTCAACGTTTTGGATCTTGTTGAGGATTGCTCTGTGGCCTAAGATGTGGTCTATTCTAGAGAACGTTCCATGTGCGTTGGAAAAGATGTGTACTTTGCAGTGGTTGGATGGAGTGTTCTATATATGTCTATAAGGTCCAGTTGGCTGATTGTGCCCTTTAGGTCTTCTGTATCTTTGCTGAGTTTCTTCTTAGTTGTTCTGTCCTTTACTGAGAGTGGTGTGTTGAAGTCTTCTACTATTATTGTGGAAATGTCAATTTATCTTTTCAGTGTTGTTAGAGTTTGTTTTATGTAATTGGGAGCCCTGTCATTGGGTGCGTAGATGTTCATTATGGTTGTGTCTTCATGATGGATCCCCCCCTGAATCATTATATAGTGTCCTTCTTTGTCTTTTATGGTGGATTTTGTTTTAAAGTCTATATTTTATCTGAGATTGGAATTGCCACTCCTGCTCTTATTTGGTAACTGTTAGCTTGATATATTTTTTCCCAACCTCTGACTTTTAATAAATTCACATCTTTGTTTCTAAGGTGTGTCTCTTATAGACAACATATTGATGGATCCTGTTTTCTTATCCATTCTGTCACTCTCTGTCTCTTTATGGGTGCATTGAGTCCATTTACATTCAGTGTAATTATTGATAGATGGAAGTTTGTTGCTGTCATTTTTTAGTGCTTTTTTTTTGTGGTGCTGAAGTTTTCTTTGTTCTTCTTACTCTCTTGTGCTGAATTACTTTTGTTTGTGGATTTTTTTCATTTCTTTTGTTTTTGCTGAGACTTTATGTTTTTCGTCTTTATTTTTATGAGTTGGTTTGTTAACTTTCTTTGTGGTTACCATGAATTTTACCCTTATCTCTATAAGTTTGAAGCAGTCTACCATTACTTGGTATCGCCTTGCCTTCCTCTCCATTAGAAGGTTCTATACCTATGCTGTTTATTTCGTCTTTTATTGTTTTGATGTTGTTGTCATTTATTGATTATCTGCTCTGATTCCCTGTTGTATTTCTTTTGGTTTTGGATAGTCCTTAAGAGTTCATTTCCCAGATTGGTATCTGGCTCGTACAATCCTGTGAGCTGTGAGCTGAAGCTGTTTGTCCTCAGATTGAAGAACTCCCTTTAATAATTCTTGTAAGTTTGGTTTGTCTTTTACATATTCCCTTAATTTCTGTTTATCTGGAAATGACCTAATTTCACCAAATTTGAATGAGAGTTTTGCAGGATATATTATTCTTGGCTGACAATTTTTTTCTTTCAAGATTTTATATATGTCATCCCATTGCCTTCTTGCCTGCATGGTTTCTGCCAAATAATGTGAGCTTAGTCTTATCGTTTCTCCTCTGTATGGACTTCTTGTTTTTCACGAGCTGGTCTCAGGATTGTTTGTTTGTCTTTGGTTTTGGCGAGTGTGAATATGATATGCCTTGGTGATTTTCTTTTGGGGTCTCTTCTATATGGGGTTCGTTGAGCTTCTTGGATGGCCAGCTTTTCATCTTTCATGATATTGGGGAAGTTTTCTGTCTGCAGTTCCGCAATGATCCTCTCTGTGTTTTCTGTTTTCTCCCCCTGTTCTGGGATGCCAATCACTCGTAAATTTTTGCTTTTAATTGTGTCTCACATAACTCTCGGGTCTCTTCATTTTTCTTTGTTCTTTTTTCTGAGTTTTCCTGAAACAGAGTTGTATCCAAGTGTTTGTCTTCAATTCCACTGATCCTGTCTTCCACCATTTCAAATCTTCCTCTCAGCCCTTCTATGACATCGTCCATTTCTGAAATCTTGTTGTTTATCTTTTGCATTTCTAATTGTTGTCTTTGTATAATTTCTAGTTGTGAATTTATTTTGGCATTTTGTTCCAGCATCATCTTCCTGAATTCTTCCAATTTTTTCGTCTGTATTTTCCATGAATTTGTCTATTTTTTCCTCATGTTTGTCAGCTTTTTGCCTCAGTTCTTGGAAAATTCTGGGTATTAGTGATTTGAGTTCCCTATCAGGTAGTTCTAGTGCATTTTCTTCCACAAGAGAGTCATCTGGTGTTTTATTTTGGATGCCTGCTGGAACCATCCGGTCCTGTTTTTGTAAATGTTTTGATATTGTCTGCTGTTTTTGGGTCATTCAGTAGGTATTTCTCTCATTTATTGATTGTAGATTTGTTTGTTTCATCCCTTTTTCTAAAAAAAGTTTGATTATGTCTGCGCAGGCGGACTGTGTGTTCTTTGTTGTTTGCTCGTCTGTGCGCTCAATAGTTTTCGCCTCCTTCTCCAACTGGCAGGGTCAGTCACTCAGATACGGTATGGCAGGGCGGTTCTAGCTGAAGAGGAGTTACTGGGACAGGTTGTTTGTGGCACTTACTACAGCCACCAGAGTGGGTCGGTAATCAGGCAGGGCAGGTTCCAGTAGGCCATGCCCATGCTGCTTGGCGGTGTGATGTCAGTCGCACGGTGCAGGTAGGCAGGATGCAGCGGGGAGATTGTTATGTGTGGAGCTAAGATGAATATGGGAGAGAGGAGAGAGGAACAGGAGCCAAAAACATACAAACAAACAAAAAACAATGCTAGGGGAGCTTGCCCTTGGAATGGAGAGATGAGAGACTATGAAAAGGAGAGAAACAGAAAGGGGAAGAGGAAGAAAAGAAAAGAATGAATGAATAAAAATCAGAAAGGTTAAAGAACCGCAAAGTTCCCAGGGATCCCACTGATGCAGCTGTGAGATCTGGGGCAGTCGCTCTCAGGTGTTACAATACAGCCTGGCTGGAAAGCGTAGAGGTATAGAACACCTGGTATTCATGGATCAGAGAGAGAAGGAACATATAGAGAGATGAGAAACTGAGCAATGAAGAAAGACAAAAAGGGAAAAAGAGGGAAAAGAAAACAAATTTAAAAAATTTTAAAAAAAGAACAAGAAAGGCCCCCAAAAAACAGAAGAGAAAAAAAAAAAAAAAACCAATGAAAAAAGAAATATTCTCAGGGATCCCTCTGCATGTCTGTGGAAGCTGAAGGGGAGTTCCTTGCCACGCAGCTCCACCTGGCCAGAAAAGGCTCCCAACTCAAGAAAAGGAAAAGAAAACAAACAAACAATTCAAAACGAACAAACGAAGAAAAGCCCTGTGATCCCACCAGCGCGGTAGCCCAGACCGGGAAGCAGCTCCACACTCAAATGGAGCTCCGTAGCCCCTCAGGAAGAAGCAAAGATGGCACATGGAGCCAGGTACTCAAGGGAAAAGAGGGGGAGGCTGTGAGAGGCAAGCAAGAAATCAAAAGAAGCGGAAAAAAAAAAAAAGCATCACCAGCAGCCAACAAATGGCACTCAGAGAGACAGCTAGTGCGGGCTGGTGTTTCTGGACAAGAGACTGTGTCCGCGGGAAGCAGAGGAGGCCAAGTGTGAGTGAAGAAGGGTAGAGAGTAGGAAAGTGTATATCACAAATTGCTGGCGCTCTGCAGCCCCTCAGGAAGAAGCAAAGATGGCGCACAGAGCCAGGCACTCGAGTGAAAGGAGGCGAGGTGGCAAGAGGCAAGTGAGAAATCAAAAGAAGCAGAAAAAAAAAGCAACACTAGCAGCCAGCAAATGGCACTCAGAGAGCCAGCTAGTGCGGGCTGGTGTTTCTAGACAAGAGACTGTGTCTGCGGGAAGCAGAGGGGGCCAAGTATGGGTGAAGAAGGGTAGAGAGTGTGAAAGCATATATCACAAATTGCCGGCACTCTGCAGCCCCTCAGGAAGAAGCAAAGATGGCACACGGAGCGAGGCACTTGAGCAAAAGGAGGGGAAGATGGCCAGAGGCAAGGAAGAAATCAAAAGAAGCAGAAAAAAGCAACACCAGCAGCCAACAAATGACACCCAGAGAGCCGTCCGCTTGGGTGTGTGGAATCCAAGCCGGCACTTCCCGGTCAAGAGACCGTGGCCACGGGAAGCAGAGGAGGCCAAGCCGGGGCGAAGAGGGGTGGGGGGTGGGAAAGCACACACCGCAAATTACCGGTTGTTTTGTCTCCTGCTGGATGCTCCGTGAGGCTGCTTTCTTGTTCCCCCGTTTGCTGGTCTCCGATAGGAGTTCAAGATGGTGGATCCACGCTGCGTTAGCTGGTAGGGGACCTCTGCATGAATCGCTCCTTGCTCTCTGTTCTCTGTCAGTTTTCTCAGTCCATTTGGTGCTTGGCTGAGTTCTTTATCTCTTCATTTGATGTTTTAGGGTTTCAGGATTGTTGTATTCTCTGTTCGGCTTAGTTTTTTGGATCTTTGCTGTGGAGGGACGGCGTGGCACTTCTACCTAGAGTGCCATTTTTCCATGTATATTCTTAATGTGATCTTGGGAATGTCATTTAACCTCTTAGAACCTCAACTTTCTCCATTGTAAAATGGAAATAATAATACCTACTTCTCAGGGATATGGTGAGGTACAGATCAGATAACGTTGTAAATCAACTAGCACAGTGTCTGGCACTAGTCAGTGCTCAATAAATAATTTAAAAACCTTCTTTCTCTTTACTTATCTCTCTATCAATCTATCAATCTATTGATTGATCAGCTCTGTCTAGGAGAAACATAATGTAGGCCACATATGCCAGCCACATCGTAACTGAACATTTTCTAGTAGCCACATTAAAAGAGTAAAAAAGAACAGGTGAATTAAATTTAATAGTATATTTCATTTAGCCCAGTATGTCCAAAATATTATTCTTTCAATATGAAATCTATGTAAAACTATTAAAGAGCTATTTTACCTACTTTCTTTCATACTAAGTTTTTGAAATCGAAGTGTGTTTTACACGTACAGCACATCTCAGTTGAGACCAGCTGCCTCTAAATGTGAGCATTCCCTGGGGTCTGGTCCTCTGTTGTGTTCTTCTCTCACCACGTTCTCTCTCCTGTGATCTCATTGACTCCCACAGTTTCAATTATCACCTCTGAGTGAACGATGATGGGAGTGCCTTGCAGGCCTTCTCTAGGCAGCAAGAGAGCAGAAGGATGTGTACAGGACATGCCAAGAGGGGCACATGACCATGAAAGGCCAAGTTGTGGTAGCAGAGGCCGAAGGGACTTAGCATCACAGCAGAAAAGGCCCAGAAGCAGCTGAGTATATTAATTTTCTATTGTTGTGTAGTGAATTATGACAATTATCATTTATCACAATTACCAATTAATATAATCATCAGATTATCACAGACTTAGTGTCTGAACGCAGTATGCATTTTATTATCTCACAGTTTGCTCAGGTCAGGAGTCTGGGCATGGCCTACCTGGGTACTCTGCTCAAGGTCTCATAAGGCTGCAGGCAAGTGTTGGCTGGGCTGCATTCTCATCTAGAGGCTCGACTGAGGAAGAATCCTCTTCCAAGCCCATTCAGGTTGGTGGCAAAAGTCATTTCCTTGCAGATGTGTGACGGAGCACCTCGGCTTTTTACTGGATGGCAGCTGGAGGTGACTTTCACATCCTGGAGGTCATCCTCAGGCACTTGTCATGTGGGCTTCCCCAGCATGGCTGCTTACTTCATCAAGCCTGCATGGAGAGTCTCTGTCTCTAGTCTGCTAAGACAGAGTCTTATATAATGTAATTTAGTCACAGGAGTGAAATCCCATCATCTTTGCCATATTCTGTTGCTTAGGAGCAAGTCACAGGTCCTGCCCACACTCAGGGGGATGGGATTAAACAAAGGCATGAACACCAGAAGGTAGGGAATCATTGGGGCCCACCTTAGGGTCCATCTGCCACCTGGGGTTTGTGAAAAACTGTAAAGACCAATAATGAAAGTTCAGAAGACTCACCTCTCCTCCAACTTGAGTTCTAAGTTAAAGAAAGAAGAGATGCAAAGATAAGTAGCCAAATGAGACTCAAAGAGCCAGTTTTATTAATTTCTAGACAAGCTCCTCATAGTGTAGGACTTTGATAGGTCTAGGTTAGAGAGTGAATTGGGGCCTTTGTCTTCTTCCCAAAGAAATGACAACCGAGCCCAGAGGGCAAGGCTGACCAGATTTACTTAGCTGTCCATACATGGAAAAACTAGAACCGAAGGAGAAAATGGTGTGCTTTACCTCTAGGAGGCAAGTAAAAGAGTCCCTGGGTGACTCAGGTGGTTAAGCACTTAGCTACTACCCGAAAGGTTGGCAGTTCAAACCCACGTATAAGCACCTCGAAAGACAGGCGTGGAAATCTGCTTCCCAAAGATCACAGTCATGAAAAGCCCATGAAACGCAGTTCTACGGTGACACACATGGGGTCACCACGAGTCAGAGCTGACTCGATGGCAACTGATTCAACAAACATAGAAGGAATTGACAATTATGTTAGAGCACAAAGAAGGGCAAGGCCCGCTGCTAGGTATGGGTGTAATTGTGATATAACAACCCCTCACGTGTACACTGGACACTCATTGCCATCGAGTCAATTCCGACTCATAAGAGTAGAACTGCCCCATAGGGTTTCCAAGGAGCAGCTGGTGGATTTGAACTGCCGACCTTTTGGTTAGCAGTCAAAAGTTTAACCACTGTCCCACCAGGGCTCTACACTGGACACACAGCCTCCTAAACATTTTCCTGCCCACTGACCCATTTGATCTCCATAACAACATCAGTCAAGGCAGGGAGTATTGTGCCTATTTTAGGAATGAGGAAGCTGAAGCTCTGAGCAGTCAAGCGACATTGCTGACCAGTTGCATGACTGGGCCATGAACCCAATGTTTCTGGTTCCCCGTCTAGTCCTCTTCCCACTCTATAGTATGCTGACCACAGAATGAAGAGGGTATACAGAGCAACTTAACCTCTCTCACTTACATTTGCTCTTATTTCTGGTATTAACCTGTCTCAGTCATCTATTGCTGCTCTAACAGAAACACCACAAGTGGATGGCTTTAACAAAGAGAAGTTTATTTCTTCACAGTCCAGTAGATTACAAGTCCAAATTTAGGGCATCAGCTCCAGGGGAACTCTTCCTGTGTCGGCTCTGCAGGAAGGTCCATGTCATCAATCTTCCCTTGGTCTGGGAGCTTCTCTGCGCAGGAACCTCAGGTCCAAAGGACACGCTCTGCTCCCGGCACTGATTTCTTGGTGGTATGAGGTTCCCATGTGTCTCTGCTCACTTCTCTCTTTTATATCTTAAAAGAGATTGGATTAAGACACTATCAAATCTTGTAAACCTCAGCATAACTTCATCACAGTGATAAAATTTACAACACATAAGGAGATCACATATAACCTTATCATAGTGATAGAGTTTACAACACATAAAGAAATCACATCAGATTACACAATCATACAATACTGGGAATCATGACCCAGCCAAGCTGACAGGTAT
The DNA here is from genome assembly GCA_030035585.1 of Dugong dugon. Classification (NCBI taxonomy): domain Eukaryota; kingdom Metazoa; phylum Chordata; class Mammalia; order Sirenia; family Dugongidae; genus Dugong; species Dugong dugon. Next base: position 58,369,081 of record CM057462.1, on the reverse strand, counting down.
TTTTGGGGGACACAGCTCAATCCATGACACAACCTAAGGGAAAATTTAGCAAAGATGGTTAAATTCATAGCTGGAAGCATAGTTAGACTTACCTTGCTCGTGGTAGTTAGCCAGGGGTTAAAAAAAGCTAACAAATATGAGTGGTTGTCATGCGTTAGCCCTTAACAATGCTCGCCCAGTAATTTCCACCCATCTGTGATTTCGGACCGCCTTGCAGAAATGGTCCAAGGAGTCTCTGTTACTTTAGAGGATAGAACCCTCCAAACCAGCCCTCCTTCCTCTATCTCCAGGTATATTCTGCTCCATGAAGGCCTTTCTTCACAGATCAGAGGTCTGAAAGTGCAACTGGTGACCTGGGGTCTTCTCAAAGACCCGTTGTCCCATTGGCCTATTGTATTGAGACACCTCAAACCAATAGACCATGGTCTCATTGAGCAGACCCTTTGGGTTCTTTCTTTCCAACATGGAAGCTTTGACTTCTGAATTGCCTCTGGAGGGTCATGAAGAGTTCATGCATTTTCCCTGTTATACCTCTGGAACACCCACTGAGTGACTTTTATGGGCCTTTGGCCAGGATTTGTCCTGGGGAGTAGAGGGAGGACAAGGTGGGATTGCCATGGGAAGAGAAAGAAGTTGGTAGAGATATTTACTGATGTAGGTGTGTGTATGGGGGGGGGGGGTCGTGAGTGCACAGTAAATACAGCACAGAGGCCCTACATATGATTTCATGTCACCCTCACTTGAGTATTAGTGCACACATGAGTGCTTGTGTGCTGGGTGACTAAGTGTATACATGGGCATGTTCCCATTAGGGGAGTGTGTGTACCTGAGTGTGTGTTGTTGTTGTTGTTAGGTGGTGTTGAGTCGATTTCGACTCATAACAACCCCATGTGACAGAGTAGAAGTAGCCCATAGGGTTTCCTAGGCTGTAAACTTTATGGGAGTAGCTTGCCAGGTCTTTTTCGTTCTGAGCGGTGGGGTGAGTTCCAACTGCCAAACTTTTGGTCAGCAGCCGAGTGCTTAACTGTTGCGCCACTACCATCAGGGTGTGTGTGCCTGAGTGTATAAACCCTTGGAATTCAAGTAGGCTACATCCTGACAATCTGACATTCTCTAATTCTCAAATATCTTCATAACATATTTCCCTGATTAAAAAATCGGTAAAGCATGGACTTGAAAAAACATGCTTCAGTGGCCTCTTCAGACCTTCAATGAGTCTATAAATATGAGACTAAAGCCATTTATAACATACTAAAATCAATTCTCCACTAAATAAACTCCCCCACTACAGGGCCTCCCATCGTAACTGGGCTAACGTTCACGGGGAGTACAGCTTCTAAACCAAAATGGGATCACAGTGAATAATAACGCCACACCCCTGTTCCTCCCGTGGCAAAAGAAAACACTTTGCAAAATGTTTAAACCTTTTCCTTGTGGTGAAAGGTCAGTTGGGCAGCCACAGTCCTGCCTCTACCACCTGGTGCTTTATGGAAATGTTTGCAGGGCTCACAGCTGTATCCCGAGCACATTTCCATGGCGAGTCATGGGTTTCCTGGGCACATTCTCACAACACTCTCAGCAGCCTTTTTAGCTGTCACCAAAGTATTCGTTCCCACTCAGTGAGCAATTTCTGCCCTGGCTGAAGCACTTGCTGAAATGCTTTCATAAATCATCTTCTTCTTGTTTCCAAACACTCGCAAATCAGAGCCACCATCAAATTCCACATCCACTCCTTAATTCACCCACAGCTTCTATTTTCTACCTAAAAATCATTACTTTCTTAGACTCCCTCACTTACTTTTCACTTCCATTACAGCCCTGGCAGTTGGCTCTATTTTGGGAACTGATTTTTCACAATAAAATAAAGATTTTCATCACTTCACAGGAGTCACCACATAAGCCTAAACCAAGATGAAAACCCTGTAGAAGGAGAAATGGCCGGTGGGCAGCGAGCGAGGTTTACCTGCGTGCCACATGCCTCCCTCACATGCCAGCCTCCCTGCATGTGTGATTCCAGTTTGAGCCTCAGCATAATTAGGAGTTATGACCTACACCAAAGGTTCGTTTTGTGTAGACTGGGCCTTCAAGGATTTGCATCTATAAGGGCAGAAAACTTCCACGTTGCTGTTGGGGATGTGCAGGTGGGGCCAAGATTGGCCCAGAATCACAGTCGAGAAGGCTGCAAGGAGAGTGGTGGATTCTGGGGTCAAGGCCAGAGGACCGAGGCCAGACTCCTGGGACGAGGGAGTCTCGTAGGTTTTCTGCTCTATAAAATTCAGATTTCAAGTCATTTCTTCTTGGAGGGCACCCGTACCCTCTTTCTTGCCTCCCCTGACCAGGTGAGCTACTTCCATTAAGTGCATGCCGCTCACCATCACACCTGTTTAGGGAAGTTGTTCCAAACTCTGCACATTAGAACAACCTGGAAGCTTTAGGAATCCCCCTGCTTAGTGGGACCTCTAGAAAAGGACACCATGTTTGGTAAAGTAGAGGGTCAGTGAGAATGAGGGAAGCCCTCCAAGAGATAGACTGGCGTGGTGGCTGCAACAGTGGGCTCAGACACACCAAGGTTGTCAGGATGACACAGGACTGGGTAACATTTATATATAAGGTCACTGTAGGTCGAAGCCAACACAATGGCAATTAACAACAACAGTGGGGGTGTCATACACCGAGGGTCAGAGTCTAAAATGGTACACTATCAGTTGCTGTTGCGTCAACTCCAACTCATGGCAACACCACATGTGTCAGAGTAGAAATGTGCTCCATAAGGTATTCAATGGCTGACTTTTTGGAAGTAGATCATCGGGCTTTCCTCCGAGGAGCCTCTGGGTAGACTCGAACCTCCAGCTTTTCAGTTAGCAGCCAAGCACATTAACTGTCTGCACTACCCAGAGACTCCTTGGAGAAACAGTTTGGCAATTCCTTAAAAAATATGGCCCAGTCATTTATCGTTCTTTTTAGACTTAACACTGTGCTGTGCTTACCTGCTGACTTCTCCCTTCCCTGCCTTCCCCATTAGACTGTGAGCTCCCTGAGGGCAGAGGTGATCCTGCCTGTCCCCCTCAGTCCAGCATTTATTATGTTGCTACATGGTCATGGAGAGGATGCGCTCTTGATGTAAATACCTGCATTCAGGGCCGGCTTTTCTGGCATGTGACTTGTGACGGCACACAGAGCACCACTCTCAGAAGGGCCCCACCCATGATTTCACGAACTACTGTTGCCATCTTGAAATATTTAGTCATTTTTGAACAAGGGGACCCACATTTTCCTTTTGCACTGGGCCCTGCAAATTATGTGGGCGGTCCTGCCTGCATTTAATACAGTGGCAGGCAGGAAGTGCGTGTGAAGCGTTGGTGTGCCTAGATGTCTAATGTTGGTGTGACATTAGGTGAGAATGCCCAAAGGCAAGAGTCACAGTTATCAACACTTTCTGACACCTCCCAGCCTCGGCTTAGCCACAAGGGCATCCTTTATTCTTGTTTTTAGTGGCCATAGAGTCAGCCCTCAACTCACATCAACCCTGTGCACAACGGAATGAAATGCTGCCTTGGTCCTGTGCCATCACCACGATTGGGTGCAGATCAGACCATTGTGATCGATAGGGTTTTCATTGGCTGATTGTTGGAAGTAGATCCTTTCTTCCTAGTTTATCTTAGTCTGGAAGCTGTGCTGAAGCCTGTTCAGCATCATAGCAACACGCAAGCCTCCACTGGCAGACGAGTGGTGGCTGAGCAAGAGGTGCATTGGCCAGGGATAGAACTCTTGTTTCCTGCATGCAAGTAGAGAATTCTACCACTGAACCACACTGCTCTCTTAGGGCATACTTTACCATCCCCCTTATCCCTTGGCCTTGATAATGAGAGGGTTTCCTGACCCATGAGACCCTTGCAGTGAGAACATGACCTTATTCCTGAAGGTGGGGTGTTTACGCACTCAGCATGGAGTGCGTTTGTCCTCTGGCATAATTTCAAAGCCAGACGGTGATAAAGCCAGGGATGCCAGACTGTGATGAGGCCTCACAAATCAGGTAGGACTTGGCACCGTAAGCTGGGAGCTTTTTATCAGGCCTCGTCCCAAGAGGCCCTTCTGTGGGAAGTGGAAAGCAGGAGGTCTTAGGTTGATGGTCAAGGGGAACAAGACAAGTGGTGAGAATTCTAACTCTGTCCTGGATGACTTGGATTCAGGTTTCCTTAAGGTTTTCCAGTGGGAAGCTTGTTGAATGGAGGGACCCAGAGGGACAGAGTTGGTGCTGGTGTATGGGCCAAGCAGCCCTCTCCCTCTGAACCTTTGAGGTGTAAAAAATCGTGAACATTTTTTGAGTCTGTGCACCACTCATGGTGCTAAATGCTTTACATGCAAGTTCTCCTTCAAGCCTCCACAATCTTGTGGGGGAGGTATTATGAGTATTGCTGTTTCATAAATGAGGAAGCTGAGTGCAATGAGTCTGATGACTTGCCCATGATCACCCGCCTAGTTAGGGCAGAACAAGGATATAAACCCGGATCTGCCTGACACAGAAACTTGGGCTCACAATGCTGCAACTCACTGTCCCTCATCCATCTGGGGCCAGTGAGAGGAGGGGCTTACATATGAGGGAAGGGGGTCCTGCATCAGTCCCCCTGGGCAGAGCCAGAATGCAAGGAGATTTGGTGTCCACATCCTAAAGTGGAGCAAACAGCTACTAACCAAAAGGTTGGAGGTTTGAGTCAACCCAGAGGTGCTTTGGAAGGAAGACCTGGCAATTTACTTTCAAATAATCAGTCATTGAAAACCCTATGGAGCACAGTTCTACTCTGACATACATAGGGTTGCCATGAGTCTGAATCAACTTGATGCCTACTTGTTGACGTATCCTCAGGAATAAGGACAAAAGGAGCAGAAGTCTTTATTGCTGGGGGTGGAGTTGAGGGGGGTTATCAGGAGGCCAGAATGTAAGCCCCTTGAGGATTATAGAGCCTCTGTCATTGCCCCCACTCTAATTGTTTATTTGTTCATCCAGTGGCCATCTCCTGAGAACCCAACACGTCCCAAGCAGTTTATACTAGGAATTAGGAGTGCAGAGAGTAAAAGATAATTGCAAATATTTGTCAGATGCTTATTATGAGCCAGGGTCTCTTTTACTATAATTCTCTGAGGCAGGTACTGTTATTATCATAGCATTTTAGAGCTGAGAAAATTGTGTCATAGAGAGGATAAGTAACTTGCCTTAAGTCCCACATCTAGTAAGTGGCAGAGTGGAATTTGCACTTAGGCTTTAAAAATTCCCCTGCTCACTGGGACTCTCATACACTGTGGCTGAGAACATAAAATGGTACAACAACCTTGGAGAAACAGTTTGGTAGTTTCTTAAAAAGTTAAACCTACAAAATAAATTCACAACTAGAAGTTATCAAAAAAACAACAATTAGAAATCCAAAAGACAAACAATGAGATTTCAGAAATGAACAGTGTCACAGAAGGACTGAGGAGCAGGTTTGAAACAATGGAAGACAGGATCAGCAAAATTGAAGACAAACAGTTGGATACAACTCTGAAGAAAAATCAGAAAAGAAGGAAGAAAAATGAGTAAACCCTGAGAATTATGTGTGATACCATCAAAAGCAAGAATTTGTGAGTGATCAGAGTTCTATAACAGGGGGAGAAAACCGAAAACACAGAGAGGATCATTGTAAGAATTGCTGGCAGAAAAGTTCCCCAATATCATGAAAGATGAAAAGCTGACCATCCAAGAAGCTCAATGAACCTCATGTAGGATAGAACCCAAAAGAAAATCACCAAAGCTATCATAATTACACTCGCTAAAACCAAAGACAAAGAAAGAATCCTGAGAGTAGCTCGAGAAAAACAAGAAGTCACATACAGAGGAGAAAGAATAAGACTAAGCTCGGATTATTTGGCAGAAACCATGCAGGCAAGAAGGCAATGGGATGACATGTATAAAACCTTGAAAGAAAAAATTGCCAGCCAAAAATAATATATCCTGCAAAACTCTCGTTCAGATATGATGGTGAAATCAGGACATTTCCAGATAAACAGAAATTAAGGGACTATGTAAAAACCAAACCAAACTTAACAAGAATTATTAAAGGGAGTCCTTCAGTCTGAGAACAAACAACATCAGACCACAGGCTGAATCTAGGATGCAGGATTCTACCAGCCAGATACCCACCTAGGAAGTGAACTCTCAAGGACTATCAAAAACCAAAAGAATTACAACAGGGAACTAGAGAGGTTAATCTGTAAATGGCAACAACATCAGAACAATAAAAGAGGGAATAAATGATATAGGTATAGAACCTTCTAATGGAGAGGAAGGCAAGGCGATACCAAGTAATAATAGATTGCTTCAAACCTAGGAAGATAAAGGTAAATTTCAAGGCAACCACAAAGAAAGTTAACAAACCTACTCATCAAAATAAAGAAGAAAAACAAAGCCTCAGTAAAAACAAAACCTACAAAAAGAAAAGAAATTAAAGAAAATCCACAAACAAAAGGAATTCAGCACAGAATAGTAATGGGAACAAAGAAAATGTCAGCACCACAAAAAAAAAAGAACACTACAAAAGGACAGCAAAAAACTCACCCCTATCAATAGTTACACTGAATGTAAATGGCCTCAATGCACCCATAAAGAGATGGAAAGTGACAGGATGGATAAAAGAAAAACAGGATCCATCAATATGCTGTCTACAAGAGACACACCTTAGAAACAAAGATGTAAATATATTAAAAATCGAAGGATGGAAAAATATATATCAAGTGAACAGTTACCAAAAAAGAGCAGAGTGGCAATACTAATCTCAGTTAAAATAGACTTTAAAACAAGATCCACCGTAAAAGACAAAGAAGAACACTATATAATGATTAAGGGGATGGATGATCCTTCATGAAGGCATAACCATACCAAACATTTACACACCCAATGACATGGCTCCAAAATACATAAAACAAACTCTAACACCACTGAAAAGAGAAATTGACAGTTCCACAATAACAGTAAGAGACTTCAACACACCAGTCTTGGAAAAGAACAGAACATCTAGAAAGAAACTCATCAAAGATACAGAACACCTAAAGGGCACAATCAGCCAACTTGACCTCATAGACATATATAGAACACTCCACCAAAGAGCTGCAAAGTACACATTCTTTTCCAATGCACATGGAACGTTCTCCAGAATAGACCACATCTTAGGCCACAGAGCAATCCTCAACAAGATTCAAACCATTGAGATAATACAAAGTATCTTCTCTGACCACAATGCCATCAAGGTAGAAATTAACAACAGGAAGAGCAGGGGGAAAAAATAAGTTCCGTGGAAACTGAATAACATCCTGTTTACAAACCACTGGGTAAAAGACAAAATCAGGAGATGGAATCAAAAAATTCCGAGACTCAAACGAGAATGAAAACACATCATACTTAAACCTTTGGGACACAGCAAAGGCAGTCCTCAGAGGACAATTTATAGCAATAGATGCACACATCAAAAAAGAAGAAAGGGACAAAATCAGAACATTAACTACATAACTCAAACAAATAGAAAGAGAACAGCAGAAAAAGCCCACAGCCACCAGAAGAAAGGAAATAATAAAGATCAGAGCAGAAACAAATGAAATAAAGAATAGAAAAACAATAGAAAGAATCAACAAAACCAAAAGTTGGTTCTCTGAAAGGATCAAGAAAATTGACAAACCTCTGGCCAGACTGACAAAATAAAAACAGGAGAGGATGCAAATAACCCAAATAAGAAATGAGATGGGGAACATTACAACAGATCCAACTGAAATAAAAAGAATCATAACAGTGTATTATGAAAAACTGTACTTCAACAAATTTGAAAACCTAGAGGAAATGGATAAATTTTTATAAACACGCTACCTACCCAAACTACAACAAAGTGATGTTGAAAATATGAACAGAGCCATAACAAGAGAAGAGATTGAAAAGTTTAAAAAAAAAAAAAAAGGCTCAACAAAAAAAAAGTTCTGGCCCAGATGGCTTCACTGGAGAATTCTACCAAACTTTCAGAGAAGAGCTTATACCAGTACTACTCAAAATATTTCAGAACATAGAAAAGGAAGCCACACTTCTGAATTCATTCTGTGAAGCCAGCATAACCCTGATAATAAAATCAGGCAAAGATGCCACAAAAACAGAAAATTACAGACCAATATCTCTCATGAATATAGATGCAAAAATTCTCAACCAAATTCTAGCCAATAGAATTCAGCATCGTATCAAAAAAATAATACACCATGACCAAGTGGGATTCATAACCAGGTGTGCAAGGATGGTTCAACATTAGAAAATCAATCAGCGTAATCCACCACATATATAAAGGGAAAGAAAAGAATCACATGATCATCTCAATTGACTCAGAAAAAACTCTCAATAAAATAGGTATAGGAGAAAAATTTCTCAACATAATAAAGAGCATCTGTCATGGATTGAATTGTGTCCCCCAAAAATATCTTTCAACTTGGCTAGGTCATTATTCCTGGTATTGTATCTATCACTATGATGAGGTTGTACTGATGACGTCTATAAGACTGGATAGTGTCTTAAGCCAATCTCTTTTGAGATACAAAAGAGAGAAGCAAGCAGAGACACATGGGAACCTCATGCCACCAAGAAAGCAGTGCCGGGAGTAGAGTGTGTCCTTTGGACACTGAGGATCCTGTGCTGAAATGCTCCTAGACCAAGGGAAGACTGATACATCATGGGGACATTTCTCCAGAGCCAACAGAGAGAGGGCCTTCCCCTGGAGCTGATGTCTTGAATTTTGACTCGTAGCCTACTGGACTGTGAGGAAATAAACTTCTCTTTGTTAAAGCCATCCACTTGTGGTATATCTGTTACAGCAGCACTAGATGACTAAGACAGCATCTATGCAAAACCAACGGCCAACATCGTTCTCAATGGAGAGAGGCTGAAAACATTCCCCTGGAGAACAGGAACAAGACAAGGATGCCCTTTATCACCACTCCTATTTAACATTGTGCTGGAAGCCCTAGCTAGAGCAATAAGGCAAGAAAAAGAAACAAAGGGCATCCAAATTGGTAATGAAGAAGTTAAACTGTCCCTATTTGCGGATGATATGATACTATACACAGAAAACCCTAAAGACTCCACGAGAAGACTACTGGAACTAATAGAAAGATTCAGCAGAGTAGCAGGATACAAGGTAAACATACAAAAATTGATTGGATTCCTATACACCAATAAAGAGAATGATGAAAAGGAAATCAGGAGAACAATACCATTTATGATAGCCCCTAAAAAAATAAAATACTTAGGAATAAATCTAACCAGGGATGTGAAAGACCTATACAAAGAAAACTACAAAACACTACTGCAAGAAACCAAAAGAGATCTACATAAATGGAAAAACATACCATGCTCATGGATAGGTAGACTCAACATTGTGAAAATAACAATTCTACCCAAAGCAATTTACAAATACAGTGCAATCCCAATCCTAACACCAAGAACATTCTTTAAAGATATGGAAAAACTAATCATTAACTTTACATGGAAAGCCCCGAATAAGTAAAGCACTATTGAAGAAGAAGAATAAAGTAGGAGGACTTGCACTATCTGACCTCAGAACCTACTATACAGCTACAATAGTCAAAACAGCCTGGTACTGGTGCAACCACAGATACATTGACCAGTGGAACAGAGAACCCAGATGTAAATCCATCCATCTAGGGTCACCTGATCTTTGACAAGGGCCCAAAGTCCGTCAGATGGGGAACAGACTGTCTTTTTAACAAATGGTGGGGCAAAACCCGGATGTCCATCTGCCAAAAAATGAAACAGGACCCATTCCTCACACCATACAGAGAACTAACTCAAAATGGATCAAAGACCTAAATATAGAGCCAAAAACTATAAAGTCCTTGGAAGAAAAAATAAGATGAATGCTAGAGGCCCTAATGTACAACATTAACAGAATGCAAACCATAACCAAGAACACACAAACTCCAGAATATAAGCTAAATAACTGGGATCTTCTAAAAATTAAACATGTATGCTCATCAAAAGACTTCACCAAAAGAGTAAAAAGAGAACCTACAGGCTGGGAAAAAATTTTGGACATTAAAAATCAGACAAAAGTCTAATCTTTAAAATCTGCAAGAAAATCCAGCACTTCTACAACAAAAAGACAAATAATCCAATTAAAAAATAGGCAAAGGAAATGAAGAGATGCTTTACCAAAGAAGACATTCAAGTGGCCAAGAGACACATGAGGAAATGCTCGTGATCTTTAGCCATTAGAGAAATGCAAATCAAAACCACAATGAGATACCATCTCACCCCAGCATTACTGGTACTAATCAAAAAAACTGGAAATAACAAATGTTGGAGAGGCTGTGGGGAGATGGGAACTCTTATGCACTGCTGGTGGGAATGCAAAATGATGCAGCCATTTTGGAAAACAATATTGCGCTTCCTTAGAAAGCTAGAAATAGAAATACCATACTATCCAGCAATCCCACTCTTAGGAATATATCCTAGACAAATTAGAGCTGTCACATGAATAGACACATGCACACCCATGTTCAGTGCAGCATTGTTCACAATAGCAAAAAGATGGAAACAACCTAGATTCCCATCAACAGATGAATGGATAAATAAACTATGGTACATACACACAATGGAGTATTATGGAATGATAAAGAACAATGATGAATCTGTGAAGCATCTCATAACACGGATGAAACTGGAGGACATTATGCTGAGTGAAATAAGTCAATCACAAAAGGACAAATATTGTATGAGACCTCTACTGTAAAAACTCATGAAAAAGTTTACACACAGAAAGAAACAATCTTTGATGGTTACCAGGGAGGGGAGGGGTGGGTGAGGAACACTAAATAGACAATAGATAAGTGTTAACTTTGGTGAAGGATAAGACAGTACACAATACTGAGGAAGCCAGCACTACGTATACAAGGCAAGGTCATGGAAGCTCCATAGACACATCCAAACTCCCTGAGGGCTGAGTTGCTGGGCTGAGGGCTGTAAGGACCATTATCTCGGGGAACATCTAACTCAATTGGCATAGCATAGTTTATAAAGAAAATGTTCTACATTCTACCTTGGTGAGTAGCGTCTGGGGTCTTAAAAGCCTGTGAGCAGCCATCTAAGATACTCCACTGGTCTCACCCCTTCGGGAGCAAGGGAGAATGAAGAAGACAAGCTACAAGGGAAAGATTAGTCCACAGGACTAATGGACCACAGCTACCACAGCCTCCACCAGACTGAGTCCAGTACATCTAGATGGTGCCCGGCTACCACCACTGACTGCTCTGACTGGGATCACAAGAGAGGGTCCTGGACAGAGCTTAAGAAAAATGTAGAACAAAATTCTAACTCACAAAAGAAGACTAGACTTACTGGCCTGACAGAGACTGGAGAAATCTCAAGAGTATGGCCCCTGGACACCCTTTTAGCTCAGTAATGAACACTCCCGAGGTTCACCCTTCAGCCAAAGATTAGAGAAGCCCATAAAACAAAACGAGACTAATGGGACACAACAGCCCAGGGACAAAGACTAGAAGGCAGAAGGGGACAGAAAAACTGGTAATAGGGAACCCAAGGTCGAGAAGGGAGAATGTTGACATGTCGTGGGGTTGTTAACCAATGTCATAAAACAGTATGTGTACTAACTGTTTAATGAGAAACTATTTGTTCTGTAAACCTTCATCTAAAGTACAATAAAAAAAGGTTAAACATATATCTACCACATGACCCAGCCATTCCAAACTCCAAGGTTTTACCCCAAGAAAAATAAATGCATATTTTTATATAAAGACTTAGATCCAAATATTTATAGCAGCTTTATTTGTAATAAAGCAAAACCTGGAAATAATCCAAGTGTCCATCAACAGTTGAATGGGTAAACAAATTGTGACACTTTCATATAGTGGAATACCGTTGTTGTTAGCTGCTATGGACTCGGCCCTGACTCATGGTTACCCTATGTGCAGTGGAACAAAAGTCTGCCTGGTCCTGCACCATCCCTGTGATCGTTGTGGATCTGACTCTTGTGATTCATTGGATTTTCATTAGCTGATTTTCAAAAGTAGGTTGCCAGGCCTTTCTTCCTAGTCCATCTTAGTCTGAAAGCTTCACTGAAACCTCTTTAGCATCATAGCAACACACAAGCCTCTGCTGGCTGATGAGTGGTGGCTGAGCATGAGGTGCATTGACTGGGAATTGAACCTGAGTTTCCATCACGGAAGGTGAGAATTCTACCACCAAACGACCACTACTCCCATAATGAAATACTACTGGGCCGTAAAAAAGAATGAATTACTGATGCATGCATAAACATGAATGAACCTCAAATGAATTTTCCTGAGGGAAAGAAGCCAGGTATAAAAAGAAGCCAGGTATGCTTCCATTTATGTTAAATTCTAGAAATTGCAAACTAACCTAGAGTGATGGAAAGCAGATGAATGGTTGCCTGGGAATAGAGAGGGACAGGAGCAAGGTGCTACAGAGGAACACAAGATGCTACAGAGGGACACATTATCTTGATTGTGGTGATGATTTAATGGGAATATATATATGTGTGTGTATATATATGTGTATCAAAACTTATCAAATTGTACAATTTAAGTATGTACAGTTTATCATATGTTAATTATACCTCAAAAAGCTTTAAAAAAAATCCCATGCTCAGACCTTATCCAAGGCCAAAGAAATTAGAAGCATTGGGAGTGGAACCCATATGTCAGTATTTTTTAAAGCTCCCCAGTAATTCCAATGCTCAGCTAAGATGCAGAGCAATGATGCAGTGGAAAGACAGACTCATAAATAGGTGGTAGTATTTTGGGAGAGGCATGCTTAGAGGAGGCCCACCTAACCAGCCTGAGGGTAGTCAGGGAGAACGTCTCAGTGGAGGTGACAGCTGAAGTGGGTTTTGAAGGCTGAGCAGGAGTTTTCCAGGAGGGTGAGAGGAGTGAGAGAGGCCAGGGAAGAGTGTTCCAGGCAGAATGAGCAGCATCAAGTATAGAGGCACAGAAGCCAGAGAAAACAGTGAGCATGTCAAGATGTTCATTGCCTGCATCTTCAGGGGTGTAAGGCAAGGAGCGCCAAGATGTCCCTGGAGTGGTGGCAGAGTGGTGGCTGGCCCTTCCAGGGATTTTGTCCTTTATCTTGAAAGTCCGCTTAAGGATGCAAATGAAAGTTCATCAAATAATGTCATTATCCTTTCCTGGACTTGGCTTTTTCCCTCCTAGAAGGGCTTGGGTGCAGTGTAGATTGGGTGAGGGGTCCGCTAAACAGCTTTAAGGAGGAGAGTGACATGGTCAGGGCTCCTTTAAGGAGGAGAGTGATATGGTCAGGGCCCCTTTAAGGAGGAGAGGGACATGGTCAGGGTCCCTTTAAGGGCCATTCTGGCAGCCAAGGTGAGGAAGGCAGGAGAGGGCAGGAGTTAGACTCATGAACATTTATAATAGCAGGATCTGTGCTCTCAAGTGGGTGGTGCTTGCTCTTAATTTCTTCACTCATTTATTCATTCATTCAACAAATATTTATTGAGGGTCAACTGCATGCCAGATGGAAATCCCTTCCTTCATGGAGGATACATTCTACTGAGAGAAAACAGAAAATAAATACCACAATTACATATAAAACCAAAAACTAGTAGTTGACATCAAGTGGACTCTAACTCATGATGAACCTTTGTGTGTCAGAGTAGAGCTGTGCTTTATACAGTTTTCATTGGCTGATTTGTTGGGAGCATATGGCCAGGCCTTTCTTCTGAGGTACCTCTGGATGGACTCGAATTTACAACCTTTCGTTTAGCAGCCAAGCACATAAACTGTTTGCATCACCCAGGGATTTCCATATTTTATGTTAGATGATTATAAATTCAATGGAGAAAAATAAAGCAGGGAGGGACGATAGGGAGAAGTGGAATTGGGGTGGGACTTGCCATTTTAAACTGTGATCAGGAAAGATCTCACTGAGAATCTGACATTTCAGGAAAGACTGGAAGGAGGTGACCGAATCTGTGGATATTTGAGTGGATCTGCAAGTGGAAAGGCACTGGGGCTGAGCGGGGTGAGCAGGCGGAGAATGGTAGAGAGCTGAGCAAAGAGTCAATAGTTTTGTGTGGGGCCTTGCAGACCAGTGCAGGAGCTCAGGCATTTATGCTGAATGAGAGGGGCACCACTGGAGCATTTGAGCAGAGATAATATATATTTGCTCCTGTAGGATTGCTTGCAGATCCGATGTTTGTTAAGTGAATCCTGCTTAAAATCCCATATGGGAACCCAGGCTCACTTAACAGTTCTTGCAAGGGAGGTGGCTGTTTCCCACCAAGTAGGTGCTTTTGCAGAGACATGGCACATACCTTTCACAAATTAAATCTTTATGTGACCCCCAAACCTTTCTGGGGGAGAGAGCAAGCCCCTCAAAGTGAAACGCCACCCACGTACAGGCCCTGCTCTTCCTCCAGGGGTCCAGCTTCTAGGCGTATCTGCCCATTTTCATTCAAAGCGGATGAGGCCTGCAAAAACGGAAGGAAATGTGAACAGATGTCGAGTGTGAGGGTGAGGCTGCAGGGTCCTGCAGTCAGAGCTCCTAAGCAGAGCTCCTAGCCCAACTGCATGGAATTTACTGAAACTGTCCGTGTCCATCTAGTCTGAACAGCTACTATACCATTTATTGAGCACTTACTGTGTGCTGTCCCTCGGTGGTACAAATGGTTAACACACCCGGCTGCTAACTGAAAGGTTGGAGGTTGGAGTCCACCCAGAGATGCCTTGGAAAAAAGGCCTGATGATCCACTTCTGAAAAATCAGCCATTGAAAACCCTATGGAGCACAATTCTGCTCTGACACACAGGGGGTCACCGTGAGTTGGAATCAACTCATTGGAAACTGGTTGGTTACTATGTGCCAGGATCTATGACAATTACTTTATATGATCTATCACATTTAATTTTCTCAACAACCCCAAGTGTTAATAACTCCCATTTCACAGATGAGGCACTTGAGGATCAGAGAGGTGCAGTGCATTCCTCAGAGTCACACAGTTAAAGGAGAAGTCTAGGTCTCACTGATTCCAGAAGTGTGCTTGGAACCACTTATGACATTGCCACCCTTTCCCAGCTATCAGTGAGACATTGATGCCCACTGGAGTCCCTGGGTGGTGCAAATGGTTAACACACTTGGCTGCTAACCAAAAGGTTAGAGGTTCTAGTGCACGCAGAGGCAGCTTGGAAGAAAGGCCTGGCAATCCACTTCTGAAAAATCAGCCATTGAAAATCCTGTGGAGCACAGTTCTATTCTGACACACATGGGGTCACCATAAGTCAGAATCGAGTTGATGGCAATTGGGTTTTTGGTAGCTTCTAAATAAATGGGACAGGGCACTGTAGGCCAGGAGGCCCTATTCACAGTAAACATGGCTCTCCAGCCTTCCACATATGATGGGACATCAGTGGTAGGCTATAGGGGAGGGGTGGGATCTGGGACTAGGCTGGGCCTGACCTAGGGAAGTGGCTGGGCTATAGGCTACATCTGCTACAGGGCCCCAAACTTCCCCTGATCCACAGCAGGGAGATCTGACTCCAGGGGTGAGAGTGGGCAGGGAGCTCTTTAAGCCATGGAGAGGGTCTGAATGTGCTGTCCTTTGGATCTAGGACCCCAGCTAACAAGTGAGGGCTTGGCAGGGCAAGGGCATGGTACTCTTTGTCGCACTGGTGGACTGGACTTATTCAAAGTCCAGTGCTGGCAGGGAACTGGAGGGAAGGGCAGGAAATAGTCAAAAATGCTGATCCAGGACTGTCTGGGCCAACAACCCAGGGATCAGGAAAAGGAATGGAGAGATGACCTATCTCAGACCCTGCTCCCATGAGCATTCCCCCCAGAGCACTGTCTCCCAATAGCTCATTAATTCCAGCCAAGCCCATTGCCGTCGAGTTGATTTGGACCCATAACGACCAGAGTCACCTTCAAACCTGATGTGTCCCCCACCTGTGGGTGCCTTCAAAAGATGTCATATGCATAGTGTTATGGATTGAATCGTGTTCCCCAAAAACGTGTGTCAACTTGGCTAGGCCATGATTGCAAGTATTGTGTGATTGTCCTCCATTTTGTGATCTGATGTAATTATTCTATGTGTTGTAAATCCTAACCTATATGATGTTAATGAAGCAGGATTACAGGCAGTTATGTTAATGAGGCAGGACACAATCTACACGATTAGGCTGTTTCTTGAGTCAATCTGTTTCGAATAAAAGAGAGAAGCGAGCAGAAAGGAGAAGGAACTCCTACCACCAAGAAAGAAGAGCTGGGAGTGGAGCGCATCCTTTGGACCCAGGGTCCTTGTACTGAGAAACTCCTAGATCCAGGGAAAGTTTGATGACAAGGACCTTCCCCCAGAACCAACAGAAAGGGAAGGCCTTCCTCTGGAGCTGATGCCCTGAATTTGACCTTCTAGCCTCCTAGACTGTGAGAGAATAAACTTCTGTTTGTTAAAACTATCCACTTGTGGTATTTCTGTTACAGCAGCACTAGAAAACTAAGGTAGACAAACACTGAGAAAGAAATGCAAAACTCCTGTCCTCCGAGGGATCCCGTTAGCCAGGAGACGAGACAGATGTCTGATGCCTGGGCTCTGAAAGGTTGGCAAAGGATTCCCTCTTTCCATGGGAAATGCAGCGGTCCCTCTGGGCTCCCTCAGCACTCATGCAAGCTGTGCCCCACCAGGTACTCCCCTCACCTTACTGTAATCATTTGCTGGCACATCTGTCTTCCGCATAAGACCACACAGCCCTTGAAAGCAGGGCCTGTCCCTGCTCCATGTCCATGTCCCCCATGCCTGGTATAGGCTGTGCGATAGAGTCATAAAATAAATTAATGGATATTAGGAAGAAGCTGTTTCCAGAGCATCCAGGCTCTAAGTCAGTAGTCTGGTGATACCTGTGTGAGTGAGCTGGCTCCCGCAGACTTTGTGTGTTGAATAATCGAGGGAGGTATGCCAGAGGCAGAGCAGATGGGAGATTTCTCAAATCTCTGACAAGTGAAAGGCAATTTCCAACACAGAGGAAGGAGATGTGAGGGGCCCATCTGGGGGGTACGTCGTGTGAGGATTCCAGGGTGGAGTGGGGTGAGGGGCACAGCCTGGGATAGAGGGGGACAGACAGCAGAGGAACACCAGGGGCCAAAGAAGTGGGCTGGGGTAGGGATGGGATGGGGGCGCTTCTGCAATGGTGGGGCAGTGGATTAAGGCCACTGCTGTGGACCAGCCTCACCTCCTGAGACCCAGAGGACTTCTGTCATATGGGGACCGGGATCTAGAAAGGGACTTAAAGTCAAGATAGAAAACAAGACTTCAATCATCCATTTGACAAATGCCTCACTAAGATCCAGTGGTGAACAAGATTTGTCTTGTAACAAAGCTTATCTGTGTAAGTCTGTGGAGTTCGTGGGTGGTGAAAACAGTTAACACACGCAGCCACTACCTGAAATGTGAGAGGTTCAAGTTCATCCAGAGGTACCCCTGAAGAAAGGTCTGGTGATCTACTTCTGAAAACTCAGCCATTGAAAACCCTATGGAGCACGGTTCTACTCTGATATGCATGAGGTCACCATGAGTCGGAGTTGACTCGACGGCAGCCGGTTTGGTTTTTTTTTGATAAAACTTATAGAAAGTCTAACTTGTTCTTAAGGTGGTAGCCTTCTAATGTGGAGACAGCCAAGAGATAAGTCAATGAGTAAATCATCTGATTGCTGATTGGCATCAACGGCACACAGAAACAAAAGTGGAGCTGGGGTTATCTTAGACAGGGCGGTCTGCGACAGCTTCTATAAGGAGCGGACCCCGGAGCAGAGACCTCAAGTGGCCTGAGAGATGCAGGCGAGGGAGCTGTGCAGAGACCTACGAAGGCCCTGAGGTGGACATGAGCCTGCGTCATTGAGGAACGGCCTGGAGGCCAGTATGGGGGAGTCAAGTGCATGGGGGGAGAGAGGTGCTAGGATGACTGTTATGGACTGAATTGTGTCCCCCAAAAAGATATATGGAAGACCTATCCCCTGCTACGTGTGAATGCAACCTTGTTTGGAAAGAGAGTCTTTGAAGACGTTGTCAGTTAACCTGAGGTCACAGTGGAGTAGGGTGGGTCCTAATCACATATGACTGGTGTCTTATGAAAAGGAGAGACATGGAGAGACAAAGGAAGGATGGTCACGTGAAAATGCATCTACGAGCCAAGGAACACCTGGGGCTACCTGAGCTGGGAGAGACAAGGAAGGATCTTCACCTTGAGCCTTCAGAGAGAGCCGGGCCCTGTGACACCCTGAATCTGGACTCCTGGCCTCCAGAACAATAAGACAATAAATTTATATTCTAAAAGCCAACTAGTTTGTGGTACTTTGTTATGGCGCCTCTAGGAAACTAATTTAGTGGCCAGTTGTGCTGGTTTGCCCGGACTGAGGGGTTTCCTGTGATTTTCTTTATTCAAACTGGAAAAGTCCTGGGCAAGCTGGGGTGAGCTGGTCACCTGGAGGTAGAGCATGAAAGTAAAGAGGGGAGTGGGGGCCAGGGCCATCTCTGAGGCCATGGTGAGGAGCTTGGGTTTTATTCTGAGTTTGGTGGGAATCTATGACAATGACTCATTTTTCATTTAGCAAATCTCTGCCTGCTCTGTGTTAAACAATTAGCAAGGATGAGACACATACAACCCCTACCTTCACAGAGTTCCTGGCTTTGTGTTCTCTCGAGTTGGCAATTAAGCCACCGGTGGCATGTACGTCACCACACGCCTTCTCTTTGGCATTTTCCAACCAGGCTGAGTGTAAACAAAGGCGTCCATAGCTGTCAGAGCAGGCACTTTATTTTATTTTTTTTTCCATCCAGATCAACAGGGCACTATTTCTAGACATGATTTCCTTGTGACGGTGAGGTGAGGGTGTGCTCTCTGCTCTCACGTTAGCCGCCCAGGTCAGCCTGAAAATAGCGCGTGGGCTCACTTTTACTGAGTGCCTGCATTGGAGGGTCACGGGGCCTCAGGGGAGGCGGAGGCAGGCAGGCAGTTAGAACGCAGCATGAGGAGGCCTGTGGGAGCTGCATGGGCAGAGAGGCGCACTACAAGTGATACAGAAAACCATTTGCCGTCCAGTTGATTCCAACTCATGACGACCCATGTATGTCAAAGTAGGACTGCGCTCCATAGAGTTTTCTTGACTGTGACCTTTCAGAAGCAGATACTCAGGCCTTTCTTCACAGCTGCCTCTAGGTGGGTTCAAACCATCAACCTTTGGGTTAGTAGCTGAGCACTTAACCATTTGCCCAGGGAGGTGTAATACCAGCACTACCAAAAACCAGTTGCCATCAAGTCAGCTCCAACTCATGATGACGCCATGTCTGTCGGAGTAGAACTGCACTTCATAGTATTTTCAGTGGCTGATTTTTTGGACGTAGCTCATTAGACCCTTTCTTTTGAGACACTTCTGGGTCAACTCAAATCTCCAACCTTTCGGTTAGCAGCCGAGCACTTTAAGTGTTTGCACCACCCAGGGACTATACCAGCAATGA
Organism: Dugong dugon; assembly: GCA_030035585.1. Lineage (NCBI taxonomy): Eukaryota > Metazoa > Chordata > Mammalia > Sirenia > Dugongidae > Dugong > Dugong dugon. Next base: position 58,349,511 of record CM057462.1, on the reverse strand, counting down.
CCAAACCCAACCAAACCAAACCAAACAAACCCATTGCTGTTGAGTGGATTCTGACTCATAGCAACCCTGTAGGATAAAGTAGAACTGCTCTACAGAGTTTCCAAGGAGCAGCTGGTGGATTTGAACTGCTGACCTTTTGGTTAGCAGCTGTAGCTCACCGTAGCTCTTAACCACTGCGCCATCAGGGCTCCAGTACCGCACTAGGTAACATCTATTAAACACTAACTGTATCAGGTTCCTACTGCTGCGTAACAATCTTCTACCATCTTAGCAGCTTAGAACATCACACATTCATTATCTCACAGTTTCTGTGAGTCAGGAGTCTGGGCATGTCTTAACTGGGTCCTCTGCTCAAGGTCTTACAAGACTGTAATCAAGGTGTCGGCCAGGACTGGGGTCTTATCTGAGGCTTGAGGTCCTCTCTCAAGTTCACGTGATAGTTGGCAGAATTTATTGCCCTGCAGCTATAGAACCATGGCCACTTGCTTCTTCACGGTCAACAGGAGAATCACTGATGCTGCAAGCCTCTGACCTCCAGACCCTCTTTAAAAGTCTCCCTGATTTTGTCAGGCCCACTCAGGACAATCTGCCTTTTGATTAACTCAAAGTCCGCTGATTAGGGACCTTAATTGCATCTGCAAATTTCATTCACCTTTGCCATATAGGAAACCCTGGTGGCGTGGTGGTTAAGTGCTACCGCTGCTAACCAAGAGGTCAGCAGTTTGAATCCACCAGATGCCTCTTGGAAACTCTATGGGGCAGTTCTGCCCTGTACTACAGGGTCACTATAGGGTCGCTAATGAGTCGGAATCAACTCGACAGCAACGAGTCTGGTTTGGTTTTCTTTTTGCCATATAACTAAACCTAATCATGGGAATGACATCCATCATGTTCACGGGTCCTGCCCACATCCCAGGAAGGAGAATTAGGGTTAAGAGTTAGAGTGTGCACAGCAGGGGCTGGGACTTTTTGGGCCCGTATTAGAATGCTGCCAAGCACACTAACCTCTTAAGTGCTTTACACATCCTAACTCATTTAGTTCTCAAAACAGCCCCATGAGATAGTTACTAGCATTGTCCCTATTTTACAAATGAGGAAACTGGGGCACAGAGAAGGTAAGCTATAAGGCCGTGGTCACACAGCTAGGAAGTGGCAGAACTGGGCCTGGACCTCCAGAGACAGGGTAGACACGGTGCTTTGGCAAAGTACAGCCTCATGGAGCGTGGATCCCTGTGGCAAGGAGGAAAGGGGGCAGAGGGAAGGGAGCCAGCCAAAGTTCTCATTGCTGTTTTATAAAGCGTTGCCATGGAAACCTTGCATGAAGCATCACTTTAAAGAGCTGCTTGATTATTTTTTCAGGGTGGCGTCTGCAAGCACATAGCAGCAGCACAAACACATGCACACACCGAAGCTGAGTTAATAGGTCCAGCAGCAGGCACATGGCAGGAGGTTCGGAGGGCCCGTTGATAAGGGAATAGGCTCCTTGGCAGTATCATGGTCCTGGTCAGTGTCCCTTTCTGGGGAATCATCTGTCTTCAGTAACTGTAGCTCAGAAAATGTTCTCTCCCAATGGCTCCCCTCCCTCTCCTTGTACTGGGCCTCCACTCCTGGTGCCACCCCTGCCCTGCCCTGCCTGGGTCTTCTATACCAGCAACCTTGGCTCCTTTGCCGAACCAGGGAGGGGAGGGGCCTCGGACAGTGCAGATTTCAGGGATGTTACGCCTGGACACACAGACGGGGGAAAGGCCCAAAACCTGCTCGCTTGTAGCCCCTTTCATGAGTTCCAGCTCCCATCACGACATAAAGCCCTGGGCACTTAAGAATCTGATCCCAAATCTTAAAGCTAACACTAGCCTTGAAGATCAATGAGGCAGGAGGTCCAGAGGAATGATTATGATGACAACTATAATTATAATGACTACCATCTACTGTGACTTTTTGACAGGCCCCACGTGAAGTGCTTTGTATACATTATGTCTAAGTGCTCGTTTGTCATTTCATTCAACAAATAGTTACTGAGCAGTGACTCTGTGCCAGGTTCTGGGTGTACACCAGTGAGTGGGTTAGCCGGGGTCCCTGCTCTTATGGAGCGTACATTCTACTGGGGGAGACAGTGAAATACATATATATCACATTGTGTAAGTGCTATGCAAAGAATTAGACTAGAGCCGTGTTGTAGACAGGGCCTGGGGGCGTCTTCAGTTTGTGTGGTCAAGGGGACGCCTCTCCAAGGAGGTGATATTAAAGTCGACATCTGAATAAAAAGCTGTGCCAGGGAGTTGTTGTTGTTAGGTGCCACGGAGCTGGCCCCAGTTCGTGGCCATCCCATGCACAGCAGAACAAAATACTGCCAGTCCTGAGCCATCCCCATGATCCATAAGGTTTTCATTGGCTGGTTTTCAGATGTAGATTTCCAGGGCTTTCCTCCTAGTCTGTCTTAGTCTGGAAGGTCCACTGAAACCTACTGAGCATCATAGTAACACACAAGCTTCCGCTGACAGATGGGTGGTGGCTGTGCATGAAGTGCATTTGCTAGGAATCTTCCACATGGAAGGCGAGAATTCTACTACTGAATTACCTATGCCTCGTGCCAGGGAGAGGGTACAGTTATTGCAAAGGCCCTGGGGTAGGAACTGGCTTGACAAGTTTGAGGAACAGAAAGAAGGCCACTGGGGCTGGAGCTTGGCAGGTCAGGAATAGCCTGGAAAGAGCAGAGATTGGCCGTGTAGACTTTGTTGATCCGGGTAAGGAGTGTGGATTTTATTTGAAGGGGCATGAGAAGCCAGTGGAGGGTTTTAAGCAGGGGAGAGATGTGCTTTGTGTTTTAAAAGGTGTCTCTTGCTGCTGTGCCAAGAATGCTGTGTGAAGGGGGCGGGGGGAAGAGTAAAATCAGGGAGTCCAGCTGGCAGGCCCTTGCAGAAACCAGGTGAAGGATGCTGGTGGGTTGGGCTTGGGCCCAGAGGTAGCATTGGAGCTGAGAGAAGTGCATGGATTCAGATAGGGTCAGCAGGGCTGGCTGATGGGTTGGACGTAAGGGTGGAGAAAAGAGAGGATTCTAGAGTATTCCTTCGTTTTTGGTCTGAGCAACAGGTTCCATCCTCACAAGAAGTTTAAGGTGTATTGTTTTCTAACTGAATAAACTTAAAAAATAAATCAATAAATAAAACAAGCCCAAGATCATACAGCTGGTAAGAGGTCAGGCCAGATTTGGACTGAGCATGACAAACTCCAGATCTGGTGTATTTAACTGCTGTATCACCCTGGATGTGAGCTCAGTCACTGAACCGGTGCCAAGGTGGGGCCAGCTCTACCTTACATTTGTGTCAACACAGAGAGAGGACACCACCCCCAGGTGTGGCTGGTTTGGCGCCTACAGGTGGGAGGTTTGAATGGAGAGGGGAATGATAGAAAGCAGATGGAATCCCAGCAGTTCATTTTATCTAATAGTGTTGGCATATTAGGAGCAGCCCTTTAGAGATGAGGATGATGATGATGATGATGATGATGAAGGCAATGGCAACACAATAATGACAATGTCAACTCTCATGCATTGGGTTATTTATAGCAAGCTCTTTACATGTAACATTTTATTAGTCCTCATTATCACCCTACAGTATAGGTATTATCATTATCCCCATTCTGCAGATGAGCAGACTGAGGCTAAGTGACTTTAAGAGATGTGCAAGGCCACCCGCCAGTAAGTGGAGGAACAAAAATTCAAATCTTATCTGTCTCCAAAGCCTCGCTGCCTTTATAGTAATGGCCCAGGTTAAATGAGGAGATGAATTAAGAAGGTACAACTGCACTCGCTCCTTGGTGTTCTATTTTTTGGGCCAACCTGAAGGGACACAGAGTAATTATTTCGTGGAATGAGCATCTTCTGCGTAGGCCCCAGGATGCTTCGCCTTCAGTCTCCCGTGTGGAAGTTGACACCGCATTTGCTTGGCAACAAGTCACAACAAGGCTCGGCACACTCCCGCCCCGCCCCACTCACGCAGCACCTTCCGGGGAAAATAAGATAAAACAAAATCAAGCTGGGCTCTTAATTCACATTCCATCTCCGGCAGCTCCTTGATGATAAATAATTCTGGAACTGGAAATGAGGCAGGAGGGAGGTGGGTAGGGATCTGAACAATGTGGCTTAGCCAGCCGTTTCCGCTTGGAATCGCTCTCTCTTCCTTCTTGGGACGGCCAGTGAGTCAGGGCCAGGTTACAGGGTGTGAGCGGTCACCTTTGCTTCCTTCTCCTTTACCCCAGGCTTGACCATGCTGTGTATGATCTTGGATGTTTAGGTGGTTAGGTGCAAGTCGGCGCCTCCTGCAGGACTGCCACCCTAGGGACATGCCCACCCCTGCACAGTGCCCCTTACCACACACCCCTTACCACACGGCCCCACCCCTCGCCGTATCAGAGCCTCAGGCCTGCAGGTTTCCATGTTGTTGTTGTTAGTTGTCATCCGGTGGGCTCCGATCCTTCGCGACCCCACGTACAACAGAATGAAACGTCATCTCGTCCTGCGCCATCTTCCCAATTGTCATTAAGCTCAAATCCACGGTTGTGGCCACTGTGTATTTTCAGTACCTTCCAGCCTAGGGGACTCATCTTCCAGCACTATATCAGACAATATTCTGTTGTGGTCCATAGGGTTTTCATTGGCTAATTTTTGGCAGTAGATCACCTGGCCTTTCTTCCAAGTCTGTTTTAGTCTGGAAGTCTGTCTTAGTATGGAAACTCCACTGAAACCTGTTCAGCATGGGTGACCCTACTGGTATTTGAAATACTGGTGGCATAGCTTCCAGTATCACAGCAACATGAAAACCACCACAGTACAACAAACTGACAGATGGTTTCCATAGCAACCCTTTATCAATCAGCTGTGAAAGGCGGTCAAGTATAGTGGTTAGAGTCCTGGCTTTGTCACTTACCAGGTTTGTGACCTCAGGCAAGTTATTTCAGGTTTACAGCCTTAGTTTCCTCAAGTGTAGAACTAGGATTGTCATAGTACCTGCTTCACGGATGGGGAGACGGGTTGGCTGAAATAATACTAGGACTTCTTCTGAGCCAGGCTTCATGCTGGGAGCTTTGCCTGGATTATCTAACTTGGTCCTCACAACAACCTACCAAAAACCAACCAAACCCATTGCCGTTCAGTTGGTTCCGACTCATAGTGACCCTATAGGATGGAGTAGAACTGTCCCATATGGCTTCCAAGGAGCAGCTGGTGCATTAGAAATGACGACCTTTTGGTTAGCAGCCAAGTTCTTAACCACTGCACCACCAGGACTCTGCAACAACCTAAGAGGTAGCTATATTATTATCTTGTTTATGCCCTGTGCCTCAAATGGGGAAACTGAGTCTCAGGGAGGTGAAGGACTTGCTCAAGGTCCGTCACTAGTAGGTGGTGGTGTTGAGATTCTGACTGCTGAGCTTGCCCTCTTATCTAATGCCTTATTCTGTCTCTCTATGCATGCAAAGCATCAAGCATAGGATCAGGCCCACAGGGAGTATTCAGCAAAGGAGGGCCCATGTGGTAAATTTTGGATATGATCATAGTTGGCTGCTGGGTCAATGAAATCAATACCGCTTCCTCAGGGATGGAGTCAGCTTTAACAGGCAAGGCCCTTGTTAGCCTGGACATCCTGAGCCTGGGGCTGGAAGGCCTGTCATGCTGGGTGAGAGAAGAGGGATCCAAGCCTGGCCTTAGTGGGGCCTGGAATCCTATTTTCTTGGGAAGAGGGTCCTGAGCCCCAAAATGGTGAAGATCCACGTGAATTCTGTATTTGTTGCCTAGGGCTGCCATCACAGATTACCAGAGACTTGGTGGTTTAAAACAACAGAACTTTATTCTCTCACAATTCTGGAGGCCAGAAATCAAGGTTACCAGGAAGTCAAGGTGTTGGCAAAGGATGCTTTCTAAAGGTTCGAAGGGTGAATCCTTCTTTGCCTCTTCCAGCTTCGGTGGCTGCCACACTTCTTGGCTTACGGCTGCCTCAATCTTCACACAATGCCTGACACAGTGTAGTCCCTCAAATGATTGCCTTGCCTCCTTGGGGAGGCTGCAGCCCGGGAGGGGCACCGGTAGCCTCTCAAATAAAGGAGCCATCTTCTCTAGAGTATAAGCGCATTGAGGGCAGGGGGATGCTCACTGTGGCTCCTCGGCACACCACCAGGGCTCAGTAGACATTGACTGAACGGGTCAATGAATGGATGAGCCGCTCCTGGAGCCAGCAAGCTTCTTAAGCAGATGACAATGTGGAGGGACAGCACCCATAGTTTTGGACAGATTCTTGTCACTTAAGCTCAAGGGAAGGCAGAGATAATGAGGGCTGCTTCCGTAGCTTCCCCTAGCCCGGGAGATGAGTGATAACAGGCTAAGGAAAGGAGGGTGGGAAAGTCAAAGACCAGGCCAAGGGCAGGCAGCAACAACTAGGGGCTGAGTTGTCCAAGAACAGACAAGGGGAAGGAGGAACTGGGGTCGTCAGGTTCTGGGGATGCAGAGGCTCCAGGCTAGAATCACTAAATCACTTAGGAGGCAGAATTAAGAGTTTGTCTGTCTTTGGTGGATAAGCACAGTGGTAGAGTGATTGGGTCACATCAGCGCTTTGGAGACGGAGAGGGAGGTAAGACCCTCTGGGGGCGTCTTCTCCCATCCTTCCCTGAGTGGGAGGGACGACAAAACCTACAGGGACCTGGTGCAAGACTCCATCTCCATGCACATGCCCTGTGCCCTGGGACACCAAGGAGGGGGCTGCAGCCCTCTGGAGTTTGCTTGAGGAATGATGGGGCTTGGTGGCTACCTACTCCCAGGCCTTCATTCTCCTAAGGCTATCAGCAGCCTGGCCTCTCCTGTAAACGTCAATTCCTGGCCAACATTGCCAGCCAGCAGCTGCCCAATTCTGTCTCTCTTGGGCCCCATCGTCAGCATCTCCCACATAAACACACGTATGTTACACCCACATGTACCCTCCTACACATACATTACATACATACACAAATCTTATAATGCACTCACACACACACAACTGCTTTGCTAGAGGACGTATGAGGAGTTCAATATTGCTGGAACATTGGGTGTGGGAGAGACACAGTGAGGGATTAGGTTGGAGACACGGTGGGGCCAGCTCGTAGAGGCCCTTGAGTGACATTCTGAGGAGTTTGAACCTCATCCTGTAAGTGATAAGTGTTGCGGAGGGGCTTGCAGAGGGAAGTAGAGGGTATCAATTTTGCTGCTTAGACCAAAAACAAAACCTGTTGCTGTCGAGTCGACTTTGACTCATAGTGACCATATAGGACAGAGTAGAACTGCCCCCACAGGGTTTCCAAGGCTATATTCTTAACGGAAGAGACTGCCATATCTTTCTGCTGTGGCGCAGCTGGTGGGTTCAAACCGCCAGCCTTCCGGTTAGCAGCCAAGTGCTTAATCACTGTGCCTCCAGGGCTCCTTAGAGAGTGGTTTGAATTGGGCAAGTCTAAAGACAGAGAGCACAGTGAGGAGACTGTCTCCAAGTCCAGAGGAGAAGATGAGGTATGTGGAACCTGCCTTGAAGCTTTAGCAGTGGGGATGGGGTGGGGGACAGATATGAGAGAGTAAAGGAGACAGACTCAAGAGACTTGACCTGAGATTGGATGTGGTTCTGGCTTGGGTCTGGCTGGAGGCCGATCTGGCACAGGCACAGGGAACACAGGAAGAGAGGTGGGTTTCAGACAAAGGAGTGAGTTCTGTTTGGGCTACATGCAGTTGGTGGCCTTGGCAAGACATGGGGTCTGAAATCAGGAGGAAGTTCTGGGTGGGACTGTGTAGACAGGGCTTTGGGAGTTGGCAGCACTAAGGACAGAGGGCAGTGGTAGAATTTACCTTCCATGCAGGAGATCCAGGTTCAGTTTCCGGCCAATGTACCTCATGCACAGCCACCATCCGTCTGTCAACAGAGGCTTGTACGTGGCTATGATGCTTAAGGGGCCCTGGTGGTACAATGGTTATGTGCTTGAGTGCTAACCGAAAGGTTGTCAGTTCAAACCCACACAGTGGTTCCGTGGGAGAAAGATTTGGCATTCTGCTCCTGTAAAGATCACAGGCTAGAAAACCCTATGTGACAGTTCTACTCTGTCACATGGGGTCGCTGTGAGTCGAAAATCAACTCGACGGCACCTACAACAACAACATGATGCCGAACAGGTCTCAGTGGCACTTCCACACTAGATGGCCTGGCGATCGACTTCTGAAAAGCAGCCAGTGAAAATCCTACGGATCACAGTGGTCTGATCTGCAACCAATCATGCAGGTGGTGCAGGACCAGGCATTGTTTGCTTCTGTTGTGCATGGGGTCCCCAGGAGTCGAGAACCAACTCAGTGGCAGCTCACAACAACAGGACTAAGGACAAGAGCCTAGAAAACAGAAACCCACAACAGGGCTGCTCTGCTCCTGGGCACACGCCAGCTCCTCCCCTAGAATGTCTTCCGGGAAACTTCTCTAAAATATTCCTTTCCATTGTCCCTGAGGATGTGTGCCACTGGCTGGTGGGCAGCAGCAGCACAGGGCAGCTGAGGAAGAGGGGCAGAGAGGGGGCAGGGTCCTGGGCAGGAGGGATACCCCACCTGCTGGGCAAGGCTCACTCTCGGCCCAGTGAACGCACAGGGTCACCTCCTGGGCTCTTGAGGTTTTCTACACGTCCCTAGTTGGGGCTGGGTGAGACGATTCGTGAATTATTTGGAGCTAGGGGAGGCCTTTCAGACTTGATGCAGCAGGCCCCTGCCTGGCTTGTTAGAAGTCGTGTTGATCCAAGGATACCACCTGCCTGGCAGAGCCAGGGCTGGCTTCCTGAGTTCCAGCTCCTGGGGCCCATCTGCTCTCCCTGTGACTCTATTTCAGCTCCAGCCCCTCTCCCTGCACTAGCCCCTTCTCTCAGGGAACTCCAGGGGCTTATCACATCCCAAATTTATTGAGCACTTACCATGTGCCTGGAGGCCTGGTGGTGCAGTGGTTAGGAGCTTAGCTGCTAACCAAAAGGTCGGCAGTTTGAATCCACCAGCCACTCCTTGGAAAGCCTATGGGGCAGTGCTACTCTGTCTTACAGGATTGCTAGGAGTGGGAATCAACTCGACGGCAACAGGTTTGGTTTTTCAGATACTATGTGCCAAGCACCGAGGTAAGCACTTTGTCTGGTATATCTTACTTAGTCCTCTCAACAACTCTCCGAGGTGGGCACAGTTATCATCCTCATTTTATAGGTGAGGAAACTGAGGTGCAGGGAGGTGAAGTTACTTGCTAGTTAAGTAACAGGGTTGGGGTTTGAACCTGGGCTGACTGTCTCCAGAGTCCATTCTTCTGTTATGCTCTGCTACCTGTTGCCATTGGGTCGATTCCAACTCATGGAGACCCCATGTGTTACAGAGCAGGACTGCTTCATAGGGTTTTCTTGGCTGTAATCTTTATAGAAGTAGTTCGCCAGGTCTTTCTTCCACAGAGCTGCTGGGTGGGCTTGAACTGCCAACCTTTAGGTTAGCAGCCAATTGCAAACCGCTTGCACCACCCAGACTCCTTATGCTCTGCTCCCTATTACATGACAATTGCTAACCCACAGTTGCACCACCTGTTTATCAGTTTGCTGTCCTGTGGTGTCTTGTGTGTTGCTACAGTGCTGGAAGGTATGCCACTGGTATTTCCAATACTAGCAGGGTCACCTATGGTGGACAGGATTCAGTGGAGCGTCCAGGCTGGAGTTTCAGAATAAGACAGACTAGGAAGAAAGACCTGGCAATCTGCTTATGAAAATTGGCCAGTGAAAACCCTATGGATCACAACAGAATATTGTCCGATACAGTGCTGGTAGATGAGCCTCCTAGGTTGGAAGGCATCAAAATCCGCAGTGGCCACAATGGACTCAAGCACAGCAGTGATTATGAAGATGGCGCAAAACCAGGCAACATTTCATTCTGTTGTACATGGAGTTGCCATGAGTCACAGCTGACTCGACAGCAACTAATATCAACAACAACCCGTAGCTAGAAGGAGGTGCAGACAGAATTCAGACTCAAGTCTGTGGGATACCAAAGACATTCTTCGAACCATGATGTTCTATGCTTCCCAGGCCCTGATAGCCCCTCGATGCCCACCTTGTAGATCATGGAAGGAGCCAGCAGATGCTTTTGAAGCCTCTCCAGGGTCAGATCTACATCCCCAACACCACCCCTGCATAGCATGCTGTGACAATAGCTTCAACGCAGGCGCCAGGCAAGCCCCGTGAATGTGAGGATCATTGCGCCGGCCTGCAAAGGGTGCTCTGGAGGCATTAGGAGACGTCTGTGAGAAAGGGTTATTAACCCGTAAGAGGCTACACGGAAATGGATCATTTTTTAAAACAACTTCATTGAGTTACAATTCCCATACGTACAATTCGCCTGTTTAAAGTGTACTATTCAGTGATTTTTAGTGTATTCACAGATATGTACAGCCATCACCACCATCGATTTTAGACCATCTTCATCATCTTAAAAAAGAAACCCTGTACCCTTTAACTATCACCCCCCCATACGTTCCTTCCTTCCCCAGCCCTAAACAACCACTAATCTACAGATCATTATTTTTATACGTAAACATGGGTTGTTTATTTGTATGTGTCGGAGAATAAGTGTGTTGTGTCTGCTGTCAGATGTGTGAATGCCGGAGCTATGTGCAGATGCCTTCTGGGTTTGTATGTGCGTGCTTATGTGTATGAGAATGTGTGTGTGTGTATGTGTGTGTGTGTGTGCAGGAGTGTGTGTGTACAGATAGGTTTGTGCATATTGAGTGTGCAAGTACACTGGTAACCCTGTTTTGTGTGTAAGAGATTAGGGTCTCCCAGGTAAGGGGCTTCTCCAGGCAGAATAGGTTCTACCTCCTGCTCTGTGACCCTGGAGGGCCTGGAATGGATAATCTCCATCCGTGGAGTGCACAGCGGCCCCCATGAAGCCTTTGGAGAAGGAGCTGGGCTCCAGAGATGAGTAAAAGTCAACTGACAGGCAAGAGGCAGGGCCTTTCCTTCCCTGCTGTTTCCTATTCTTAAACTGCAAAATGTTTACCAGGTGCTGTCTTTGGCCCTGTTGAGGAATTCGTAGAAAAGAGTGCCTTAAAGCAGACTTCTCACCTAGTGGGACAGTCTTGTGCCTCCCTAACCCTTCCTCTGCTTCTTCGCTGTGAGGCAGCGATTAGGAAAGGAGGTGCAAAAGTCAGGCCAAATGGGTTTAAACCGTAGCTCCCCTGGTTCCCAGTCGTGTGTGTGAGCGCTCACCTTCTCCAAACCTGTCTTCTCGCCTGTAAAAAGGGGACAGCACCCACCACACAGTGGATGAAGAGAGACAGGATGAAATGTAAAGTTAGCCCGTAGAAGCGGTCAGTAACCGATGCCGCTGCTGCTGAAGAAAGCAAGGTGGTGGAGGGTTTACAGGACTTCCTGTGGGGACTCAGGTGCATTTCACGTGTGATCACCGTCCCTTGTAGTCACTGGATCGCCATCCTTTGCAGAAGGTACAAGAAACAGGTGAATAAGGGGGCTGGAAGCCTCACTTCTCACCATCCTTTGCAGAAGGTATAAGTAACAGGTGGATAAAAGTGGCCGGAAGCTTCACTTCTCATCTCCTCTACTGGCCCCTCTTAACTCTTCTTGGAAAGAGGGAGCCAGGGGTCAGGAGTCTTTGGAATACTCTGCTTCTTCCAGTGAGAGCATGTTAAACTGTCTCGTGCCTTAGGGAGAGAGATGCCTGCGAGGTATGCTGGGCTTCAGAGCCCTGGATGGGAGGCCAAGAGGAGGAAATCAGGAACCTGGGGCTATGTTGTCCTAGGGAGGTGGAGTTGGCAGGTGATGTATCACCATGAGCATCTCAAGTGGTGCTGATACTCGGAGAATATAGGGGACTTATACCAAGTCTTGGGGAGGGGGCTGCAAAGCCTGGGCAGGGAAGGAGCAGGGCTCCCACCTTGGGAAGATTACGGAGAAAGCAGCTTGATGATGGGACAGCCCTGCAGGGATAGGATGGCCTCCCTGGGAGGGTGCCCTCACCCAAGTAGAAGAGTCCCAGCCTCAAAGCAGGACTCACCTGCTGGGCCCGGGGCAGAGCCTCCTCCTCTCCAAGCTCCTTTCCTAGGACTGGTTCAGGGCTGAAATGGCAGGTGATGAGTCCCTGCCTGCAGCTGGGCAGGGTGTGGGTCAATCCTGGCTGGCCCTGGCCAGAAATCTCCAGAAGGCAGGCCCCACCAGACCTGAGGGCCGTTCTGCACCAGTCAAACAGCAAACCTACCTACCCTGCAATCCAAATTGTCGGATGAGAAGAAAGGACCCATGCCTTTGGCTTCTCTGACATGCTGAGCTGCTGTGACAGGACCAGTTTACTTGTTTGGTAGGAATTGACTCCACCCCCCCCCCAAAGTCACTGAACAATGGGGCCTGGGAAACCTCAGGCCATCCCCCAAAACCAGTTGCTGTCTAGTCGATTCTGACCCATGGCGGCCCTATGTGTGTCAGAGTAGAACGGTGCTCCAGAGAGTTGTGTCAATGGCTGATTTTTCAGAAGTAGATCACCAGGCCTTTCTTCTGAGGCACCCCTGGGTGGACTTGAACCTCCAACCTTTCAATTAGCAACCAGTGCTCGCTAACCTTTTGCACCACCTACAGACTCCCAGCCCCCAGAAAAACTCGGACTTGGACGTGCCACAGGGGGAGTCATGTTTACAAAAATAAAAAAAAAATAGATATTATTCTGGAAAGTACTATGTGGTGTCAATTATCATTGCTATTTTTCTTTTTATTATGGCGATTAATCAGGAAAGCTGAGCAACTCAGGTCTATCCTGTCCTAACCATAACCGTAACCTGTTGCCGTCGGTCGATTCCAACTCGTAGCAACCCTATAGGACAGAGCAGAGCTGCCCCTGTAGAGTTTCCAAGGAGCACTTGCTGGATTCGAATTGCGGACCTTTCAGTTAGCAGCCGTAGCACTTAATCACTATGCCACCAGCAATTACCGAAGTGTGTTAGGCAGAAAGATTCAGGGGTTAACAGGTGTTACTGAGAATAAAAGGGAGATTCTATAGTTAAATTTTTGGAAGTTCTGAATTAAGTGAAGTTCTCTTCTACAGAACCTCTAGATAAAACTCTTGAGCATTTGGTTTCTTTGTCAGGAGGGAATTTCTGCAGTATTTGTCAAAATTACATGACCCATTGAATGTTTATTTTATGGAATTTATTTCCCTAGCCAGTGTTGTATGGAACACAGTTTCTAGATTTAGCCCCCAGTTACGTATTTAGCTATTCTAAGCTTAATATTAGCAGTGTTTTGCCAGGTCTCTCCACAGGCACCACCTACTTTCTGTGTGTCCCTCTGTCTAGATCCAGATGATAATCGCTGTGCCAGGGTGTGGTGGGGGCAGGGAGGGCAGAGTGGAGAGCAGTAGGGATGGGGCTGGAGGGGTTGACAGAGGCCACATTGTAGAGGACATTTGTGCCAGCCTGAGGCTCCTCATTTGAGGGGCTAAGGCATGCCACAGTGTCCTGAAATGGGAGAGGGGCATGTTTTTGGTGCCGAAAGACACCCTGAGCTTCCCATAGACAGTGAGTGGAGGAAGGAGCCCTTTGACCTCTATGCTCTGTTCTTTCCCAGATTGGACCTTGACCTCTCAGGCTCGGAAGACCATGTTTTTTTCACTGCTCTGTCACAGCCCCTACCCATCAAAACTGGTCTTTTCTCAGTTCCATTTCCCTATCATCAGGAGATGGGAGGTTCTCGAGGTATAAATCAGACACCTGAGAGAAATACAAAACTGAATAAACACTAGCTTATAGGTCAAAAAACTATGGCCCACGGGCCGGCTGCCTGTTTTTATAAATAAAGTTTTATTGGAACATAGCCACTCCTATTTGTTTGTATATTGTTTGTGGCTGCTTTGGCAGTATAGTGGAAAAGTTGAGTTATTGCAGCAGAGACCTTATGGCTTTACAGGCCAAAAATATTTACTATCTGGCACTTCACAGAAAAAGTTTACTGACCCTTGCACTAATTCATGTCTCAATCTCTCTCTTTCTCTGTGTGTGTTTCTCTGTGTGTGTGTGTGTGTGTGTGTGTGTGTGTGTGTGTATTGTATATATATATGTGTGTGTGTGTGTATATATATGTACAGTAAAACTTGCAAAAGCCAAAACCTATGTAAGGCAGAAACCTGTCAGAGAAGGAAAACGCAAATATTTTCCACTAAAATGAGCAACAGAAAAGTGGTAAGACTGCACCCTGTCAAAGGTGGAAAATTTTCAAGACCTGGACAAACAAGGCGGTCCTGTTGTGTTCCCGGCTCTCACAGGTTTCTGTGTGTGTGTGTGTGTGTGTGTGTGTGTGTGTGTATGGGGCCCTGGTGGCACAGTGGTTAAAGAGCTGGGCTGCTAATCAAAAAGTCGGCAGTTCACCCACCAGCCGCTCCTTGGAAACCCTATAGAGCAGTTCTTCTCTACCCTATAGGGTCACTATGAGTCGGAACTGACTCAAAGGCAACGGGTTCACTTTATACATGCTCATATATATATATATATATATATGTTGTTAGGTGCTGTCGAGTCAGCTCTGATTCGTAGGTACCTTATGTACAACAGAACAAACCATTGCCAGGTGCCATGCCATCCTCACAATCGTTGCTATGGAATATGCCATGTATATGTATGTATATATTTCAAGGAGCCCTGGTGGCACAGTGGTTAAGTGCTCGGCTGCTAACTGAAATGTCTGTGGTTTGAACCCACCAGCTACTCCACATGAGAAAGATGTGGCAGTCTCCTCTGTAAAGAATTAGAGTCTTGGTAACCCTATGGGACAGTTCCACTCTGTCCTATAGGGTCACTGTGAGTAGGAATAGACTCAATGACAACGGGTCTTTTTTTTTTTTTTTTTTTTTGATGTTTGTATTTCTCTCTCTATATTTTTAATTCATTTAACACATTCCAACTGGGCACTCTTTGTGCCAGGCATTGAATCAAACACTAGATATATAAAGAATACAACTTCATTCCGGCCCTTCGAGGAATCTAGAGATGAAAATAGATACCTAAACAATTACAAGGAGGCTTAGCTTCTCTTCGGAAGCCAAGGTGTTATAAATAAATGAATGAATTAGAATATTGTATGACAAGTGCAGCAATTGCAATGCAAGGGAAACCCTGACATAATCCCATAAGTAGGGTCCAAAAAATCCAGTCACATAAAATGTTTGATTGTGAGATGGCAAGGTTAATGTAATGACCAGAGTGAGCCGGCGTGGTTAGTGGGCCAGGATGTTCAGGATCCTGGGAGCCGATCACCAATGACATTACACCTGAATTTATATTCTATCAGGATGTGTTCATGTAGGGCTTTACAATTTCTGTAAGACACCGAGGATATCAAGGAAGGCTTCACAGAGGAGGTGACGTTTAAGTGTGGCCTTGAAGGATGCTAGGGGTTTGCCAGATGGAGAAAGTGAGAGAAAAGCAAAGTATGTTTGAGGAACCTGTGGTTTAGAATAGCAATGGTGGAGGAAACAAGATAGAGGGCGTGGGAGATACGGCAGAAAATGTCAGCAAAGGACTTCACCAAGCATGGCACATAGTAAGTGGGCTATAAATAATGTTTAAAATGCCAGACAGCTAAAGGTAAGAGAGTTGTAAAGAAGGAAGTCAGTGTGTGACGCAAAAGTGCCTACAACAGAGTAGGCACTCAGAAGATTGTTATTGTTGTTAGTTGCCATTGAGTTGATTCTGACTCGTGGTGACCCTAAGTGTGCAGAGTAGAATTATTTCATAGGATTTTCAAGTCTGTGAACTTTTGGAAGCAGATCGCCAGGCCTTACTTTTACTTCTGAGGCACTCCTTGGTGGGTTTGAGCTGCCAACATTTCGGCTAGTAGTCCAGCACTTAGCCATTTGCACCGCCCATGGACTCCTACTCAAAATATACCAAACCCAAAACCCATTGCCATCAAGTCGATTCTGACTCACAGTGACCCGTAGGACAGAGTGGAACTGTCCCATAGAGTTTCCAAGGTGAAATCTTTACAGGAGCAGACTGCCACATCTTTATCCCACAGAGAGGCTGATGGGTTCCAACCACCGACTTTTTGGTTAGCAGCCGAGCACTTTATCCAGTGTGCCACGCTGATCATGCCCACTGCCACCCCCACCCACCAAACACCACACACAAACACGCATAAACACACACACACACACACACACACACACACACACACACACACAGCACCATCTCTTCTTTTGATACTAAACATTGTGGCAAGAGTGAAGCTTTCTCTCTGAATCTTTCTTCCCAGCCATCCTACCACCTTGTATCAACTGATTACCTGATGGAAGATAAGAAACCGAAACATATGGAGGATGCTTGTCCAGAGAGCGTTAACGACTCTTCATTATAACATAGGGATCAGAGTCTCACATTAAAAATAAAAGAAGGCAGGATGTAACTCTTGCCACCCTCCAACCACAGAGGAGATTCATTGTCATACAATCACTGAGAATGTTCTGTTGATTGGCAAGAGCCTGGCTTTATAGAAGGGACAAAATTCCCCACAGCTCATCTACAATGGAATTGTTCAATGTCAGGCAAAGCTGTAATAATATTGTTCTGGGCTGCATTGGATGTAAATATCCCACTCTTCATTTTGTAAGCAATCAAAGGAAGGCTTTAGAGATGGAGGGCATGAGTGGTTATAATATCTGTGCCAAAGAACACACAGACAACATCAGAAAATCAAAGGATGCTGTTGCCTTAGAAAGGCTTTGCTTTGTGGCTTATCTCCCATCTCCTACTTCTGCCCAGTAAATTGTGCATCAGACACATAACAAAAGACCACACTTTAAATGTTGCCCTTGACATTATTACAAAGTACAGGATTGGTAAATCAGACTGGGAAAAAAAACAAAAAACACTGCTAAATCTGGACAGTCAGGTAATCGCCTTTCATCTTGTTGCAGTGCCTAGAATGATGAAGGGGGAAAGGAAGGCTCGTTTATCAAGCACCCACTATGTGCTGGGCCCTTTGCATCTGTCAGAAGCAGCATCACATTCCAGCTAAGAGCTGGAAAGACCTAGATTCACAGCCTAGCTCTGCCCTTTTCTCTAGCTGTATGGCCTTGGGAAAGTTACTTAAACTCTACGTGCCTCAGTTTTTTCATCTTCTATCCCATAAAGTCCATAGGTGGCGCAAATGGTCTGCTCTCAACTACTAACTTAAAGGTTGGCAGCTCGAACCCATCCAGTGGTGTCATGGAAGAAAGGCCTGGCGATCTGCTTCTGTAAAGATTAAAGTCAAGAAAACCCTGGGGACCAGTTCTACTCTGTAACACACGAGGTTGCCATGAATGGGAATCGACTTGATGGGAACATGGGTTTTTTTTGGTCTTTTTTTTTAATGTGTTCCATAGGATTGTTTTAAAGATTAATAAAATTAAAAGCCTAGGGCCTACAACATACAAGGCAATCAGTAGTGGGTATTGTCAGTCTAAAACAAGCAAACAAAAAAACCAGTTGCTGTTGGGTCAACTCCAACTCATGGGACCCCACGTGTGTCAGAGTAGAAGAGTGTTCCATAGTGTTTTCAATGGCTGATTTTTCAGAAGTAGATTGCCAGGCCTTTCTTCCAAGGTGCCTCTGGGTGGACTTGAACCTCCAACCTTTCACTTAGCAGCTGAGCACATTAACCATTTACACCACCCAGGGACACCATGTAGGAGAACAAAACCATCCTTGTTTTCAGATGAAGGAATTGAAACCCAGAGAGGTAAAGTTTCTGGCTCAGGATCACTCAGAGAGAGGTGGTCAAGCAGGATTTGAACCCAAGCCTCTCTGACCTGACAGTCTGCCCTCTTTCCACTGTGCAGCCTTTGGGGAGTGGGCTTGGGATCAAAAGGGAGGCAGGGTTGGAAATGAGCCCCCATTCATCATACCCAGGTCCTGGTGGCAGCACCAATCAGAGAGGTCTGGTTATGAGCAGCTCATTAAGTAAAGAGCAGTGAGGATTTGAGAGTGACTTTCTAAAAAGAACTGACTTTTATTTATAGTGACGTTCCAGTCATTAATTTGGAAGGAAGAAAGCCCAAAGCGGAAGCAGGTTCATTAAAAATTTGACATTAGTAATTTAATTAAATTGGGTCTTTACGTCTTGTTGCGGAAAATGAAAGGTTAATTCTACACCAGTTATCAGCCCATTTCCCCGGTGGGCTCCCTCCGCTCACCTTCGCTTGCTTGCTTCTTCAAATGTTTACCTGACCAACCCCCACACTCACAAACACACGCATCACAGTCACTGCCTCCACAGACGCCGTCACCACGGGCGCCATCACCATGGACTCTATCACCACAAGCACCCTCACCGCTGATGCCATCACCACCGCCAAGGAAGTCAGCAGCAAGAGGAGAGTGGAAAATGCCAAGCTGCGCCAGTGCAGAGGGTTCCGGGAGTAAATTCTCTCATGAGGTCATCTCACTTGTCAGGGGTAGAGAACGTGCAAGGAAGAGCTCTTGGGTTCTTAAGCTGAACTCACCCAGAAAAGAATAAGCCTCTTGAGGGCAGGCATTCCCTCTATCTTGTTCACCACTTTATTCCCAGCATCTGGCGCAGTAGGCCCTCAATAAATTTTTGTTGCAGGGAGAAGTTAATACATGAGTGAATAATTCACCAAACCATCAAGTAATGAACACTCAAATGTCTCCCTGTAAGTGCCAGGCACTGTGTTAGTCTCCCAGGATATCTCTGTAACCCAGAGCAGGCTCCTGCCCTCAGGGCCCTTCTGGCCCGGTGTAATAATAACATGTGCCATTTTTTGAGCGCCGACTATGTGCCAGGCACTGTGCCAGCCACACGTCATTCATTACCAATAACCTCCTCAACCACTAGACGTTATTATCCTCATTCCTTTCTCAGATAAGAAAACTAGGGCTCAAAGAGGTCACGTGACTCAAAGTCACGCAGAATAAGACAATGACGGCGCCTGATTTCAGACACAGATCAGGCTGGTTCCAAAGTCAGCCATTTCCCTTGGTACCAAGTTGTCTTCTCCTTGAAGGGACAGAGTGGAAGGAGAAGGGAACGCCTTCTTTCTGAGGGTTCTGAAGTCATCAGGGCTGGGGGAGATGGTCCTGAAAGGCAGGAACCAACCAGGCCCTGGGCAGGAAAAGAACACAGCAAGGGCCTGGGCCACCCTCTAGAGTCCAGGCCTGCCCATTTCCATTTCCCCATCATCATTGCCATCCCACCTGTCACTCCAGGATCCCTGAGCTCCTAGGCTTTCTCTGGCCTCAAGGCCTTTGCATATGCTGTTCCCTCTGCCTGGACACTCTTTTTGCTTTGCTAATTCCTACTAATCTTTTACTGTTCAGATAGATGTCGCCTTCTCCAGGAAGTTGTCCCTGACTCTTTAGACTGAGTTAGGTGCCCTGCCTGGTCCCTATCCCATCATCATTGTTGTTTGGTGCTGCTGAATCAATTTCCGCTCATAGCACCCCACTGACAGAATGAAACCACCCCATAGGGTTTTCTAGGCTGTAATCTTTATGGGATAAGATCACCGGGTCTTTCTCCCACAGAGCGTCTGGGTGGGTTTGAACCACCAGCCTTTCCGTTAGCATATCCCATCATAACACTCAGCATAAACATTTGATCAAACACATCTCCCACTGAACTGGGAGCTTAAGTTCACTTGAGTTGAACTTACAGTATGCCAGGCTCTGACCTAAGCATTTTCCATACCTTAACTCATTTAATTCTCACAACAGTCCTGTAAGGAAGGTGCTATTGTGATCCCCGTCTTACAAACGAAGAAACTGAGGGCCAGAGAGGTTACGAGACTTGCTCAAGGTCCCACAGGTGGTAAGCACTTGGGCAGGGATGTGGCTCCAAGTCTATACTCCCTACTAACTTGATGTGCAGCCTCCGTAATCCACCACAGATGAATTAATGGACAGGTGCTTGGACAGCAGTCTGGACAAAGCTGTGACCCTTCTTCTCCACCCATTGGGGGCCACCCAGGAAGGCTGGAAGGCCTGACCTGCAGAGCACAGGCAGTTCCATCTCTGGGGAGAAAGGCAGAGGGCAGGGGAAGCTGCGCTGCAGTTGAGCAGGTGACTCACAGGCATGGAGGAGCTGCGTCCTCCCACCTGTAATTGACAGGTCATGATGCTCTTGCATTCTTACATAGACTATTTCCACTGGATAATGAGAGCACGCTTGCAGCCGGTCCTGATTGCTTTTGCTCTGGTCTTACACTGTACATCATGTTCCCCCACTCCCAATTTTCCCCTGTAAACTGGTCAGGCTGATCAGAACTCAAGCTCTTGCCTTCCCATCTCATTGCCTATTCCAGTGTGAACACCCCCTAAAACTCCCCCAAACCTGCTGGGCCGGAGTCCCCTCTGCCTCCCAGGGCAGACCCCACTTGAAAGAAAAGACGTTCTATTTAATGAGCGCCTACTCTACACCATGCTCTGCATTAGGAACTGCCGTGGTGTTTGGTGAGAAAGGGTGCAGAGTCTGAAATCAGGGCATCTGTGCCCAAGAGAATAAAGTGACTCCTCAGGTCTCAAAGCAAGTGGTTGGGAGAGACATAATTCCAATCCAGGGCTGCATTAGAGAGAATGGGGAACCTGGGTGCCTGCTTAGAAATATCACCTGTGGCTCCTTCTTAATGCATGACGTCTTGTGAGTACCCCAACCTTGGAGACCAGCAGGCTTGAGAGGTGAACAGGTGGGAGTGACCATCCCCGATTTACAGAAGAAGTGAGTCTCAAGGGTCTGACTTGGCCTAAGAGGGTGCTGCTAGGAAGCAGGGTGTCAGAGCTTGAGCCTGCTCACGGGATGCTGTCTCTCCCTCCCTGCCCCCAGTTCTCCCTAGTCACACGTGCGGGAACCCAGGGAGGCTGCCCAACGGCATCCAGCAGGGCTCCACCTTCAACCTGGGCGACAAGGTCCGCTACAGCTGCAACCCTGGCTTCTTCCTGGAGGGCCACGCTGTGCTCACCTGCCACGCCAGCTCCGAGAATAGCGCCACGTGGGACTTCCCCCTGCCCTCCTGCAGAGGTAGGTGGCTGGAGAGGGAACTGTGGGAGTGGACGGCAGCTGGGAGGGGATGCTGGAGTGGGCTTATATGTGCCCAGATGGGAAGCCGCCCCCACTGGGGAAGCTACACCTTACACATTTATTGGGTAATGTATTTGTTTTCTTGGGCTGCCACAACAAAATACCGCAACTGGGTGGTGCATAAGAATGAAAATTTATCATGTCACAATTCTGGAGGCTAGAAGTCTGAAAGGATCCCTGGTGGCAAAGTTGTTGAGCGCTGAGCTGCTAACCTGCTAACTGAAAGGTCAATGGTTCAAACCCACCAGCTGCTCCATGGCAGAAAGATGTGGTACTCTGCCTCCATAAAGATTACAGCCTAGAAAACCCTGTAGGGCAGTTCTCCTCTGACCTATAGGGTTGCTATGAGTAGGCATCAACCCAGTGGCACCTAAATACATCATAACAGCAGAAGTCCAAAATCAGGGTGTCAGCTGTGTTATTTCCTTCTGAGGGCTCTGAGAGAGGAACTGTTCCTTGCCTCTCCTAGCTTCCGATGATGGACAGCAATGCTTGGCGTTCCTTGACTTGTAGATACATCACTCCAGCCTCTGCCTCTGTTGTCACATGGCCTTCTTCCCTCTGTCTCTCTCTCCTCTTTTTATAAGGACAGCAGTCATATTGGATTAGGGCCCACTCTGCACTAGTTACGATCTCATGTTAACTGATAAAACATCTTCAAATACCCTATTTCCAAATGAGGTCACATTCACAGGACTTCATATCTTTTTGGAGGACACAATCCCATTCATAACAGGTGCCCACTATGGGATCCTCAGGGTCCCATGTGTTTCAGGGGCTTCTCAGCCTCACCAGACTTCCTGGCCCTCAGCAGTGCACTCCCTCAAATTCCTTCCCCTGCATCAACAAACTTATTTCTGGCCAGTCTGCCTCACCTGCCCTCCTGTCTCAGAAGTAACATCGTCCCCCTTTCCGTCACAGACCGTCTCTCCCCTTATGCACGGATCTGGTCCCAGCTGCTTTCACACTGATCTCACCCTGGCGGTTCTTCTTTTCTCTTTCCTATAAACTCAATCTCTCCTTATCTAGTGGTTTCTTCCTCTCAGCCTCCAAATATGCTCAGAACCTCTTTGTCCCAGTATTCACCCCTCCAAAAAACCCCACCTCCCTTCCATGCTATGTCTTCCTCTGCCTCCTCCAAGCTGGGGTAGCAAACTCTTCCCAGTTTGCCTAGGACTTTCCCAGTTTTATCTCTGAAGGTCCCATGTCCTGGGAACCCCCTCACTCCCAGGCCCACTGGACCAGTTGGGTCATCCTACTCCCAGACTATTGCCTTATTGCCCCCTACTTACAATAAAAAACGGTTGCCTTTGAGTCGACTCTGACTTATGGTGACTGCATGTGTGTCAGAGTAGAACTGTGCTCCATAGAGTTTTCAATTGTTGACCTTTCAAAAGTAGATTGCCAGGACTTTCTTCTGAGGTGCCTCTGGGTGGACTTGAACCATCAACCTTTCAGTTGGCAGCCGAGCACATTAACTCTTTGCAACATCCAGGGACTTCTTCATTCATAATAGCCAAGCTTATTTGTCAAATAATTTCTAATGGCTTTTATCTGATGATAAAAAATAATGCGTGATCTTTTTTAAAGGCTTAGAAAACAGAAAATAATGAAGAAGGAAAGAAAATTTACCTGCTTTAACCCCAATTTTCATGCATTTCTTTCCTTTTTCCAATTCATACTGTACCTGTGCATCTATTATAAATGTGCATTTGAGATTCTAATGCATGTAGACAGTTTTGTAACCATCTTTTTAAAAATATAACATCACATTTTACGATTTTCCCATTCCACTAACCAAGCCCAATGTCTTGAAAACGCCATGCAGCCCTGCCTCCCCTCCTTCTCACCCACTGACTCCTCAGCAGCCTGGCCTTTGCCCCCAATATTCTGCATCATGTTGCCAAATCAGATGGGAATTATTTTGGTCCTTGTATTTCTTGACCTCTCAACAGCCTTTTGCACTATTGACCACTCATTTCTTCTTGAAACTCTAATCTTTAAATTCCATGGATCCCAGAACACCAAGATATAGGTCTGGGAGGATCATTCTGAGGAACTGAAGAATGGCTGGAACAAGGAGCTCCTGCTTTGGTTTAAGTTTTAGCTTCCTCTTGGAGGGAGCTTCCTTGTAATTACTATCAAAAGGTTAGCTACAGGGGTAAGCCGCTCCTGCCTCCCACGCCCACCCACATACACACACCTACTTTCTACTATCTGCACCAGAGATGGAAAACACTTGGCACATACTTCTCTTCCTATTCTTCCCACTTCCATGGCAGACATAATTAATTGATCATGGCATCCTTCCTGCTTGAGTCCAGACACAGCTGTGAATTCCTTCTCAACAGAAGAACCACAACCAATCAATCCGAGTCTCCACGTGTCTTCACGTTTATTGCTCCTCAGCCAACAGTACCTGCCTCAGTCATGTGGTGAAGCCCAAGGGAACCAATGTCCCCTTTCCTACTTTCCCAAGTCCCCTCCTTTCCGGCCCCATTTCTAACTCAGGATATTCTCTCTTCTGGTGATGGGCATCAGGAACAACCAAACCAATCAGCTTTGCTATCACTGGTACTTCTCCTATCACCTTTGCCGTAACTATTACCATAACAGAACCATTCAGAACATGGGCTGTAGCGTCTGATTGCCTGGATTCAAATCCTAGCCTTGCCACTCACACACCCACTGGCTGAGTGACTTTGGGCTAATTATTCGACCTCTTTGGGCCCCAGTTTTCTCATCTATAAATGGAAATAAAGACAGTACTTAATTCATAGTAAGGTGGAAGTGAGGTCCAAGTTGATAAATGCTAAGCACTTAGCAGAAGGCCTTGTGCATAGAATGAATCAGTGGGTGTTAGCCTTCATTGTAGTTCTTTCTACCATGCCACTTCTAGCTGGCGTTTATTGAGAACTAACTGGGTACAGGGGCAGTGGTGGTTCAGTGGTAGAATTCTTGCCTTCCACGTGGGAGACCTCAAGCGCAGCCACTACCCATCTGTCAGTGGAGGTCTGCATTTGCTATGATGCTGAGCAGGTTTCAGCAGAGCCTCCAGACTAAGACAGACTAGGAAGAAAGGCCTGGCAATATACTTCCGAAAAATCAGCCAATGAAAACTCTATAGATCACAACAATCTAATCCCGTTATGCATGGGGTGGCCAGGAGTCAGGGGCCGACTCAACAGCAGCTAACAACAACAACTCTGAACTTCTCCTAGGATGTCCTTCATGTGCTTCAAACTGGGCATGTCCAAAACCTGTTTCTATTTTCCCCAAACCTACTCTTTCTGCTGCCTTTCCTAATTCAGTGAAGAATGTCACCACCCACCAAAGTGGCCAAGACACGTCAATGGCTCTTACCCCCCACATCATTGATCACCATGTCCTGGCAAATCTTCCTCTGCGCTGGTCCCCCTCCAGACCTCTGCCCCTAACCAAGAGGCTATGACTATGGTCCACATTCTCCTATCTCTCAACTGGCTTTCTGCCAAGTGTCCTCAATGGGCAGCCATCCTCCAGATCCCCACCACCACCACCACCGCACACATACCCCAATCCATTCTCCACTGCTAGAGTGAACTTTCTAAAATGACCAAACCGGTTGCTTTCAAGTCAGTTCTGACTCGTGGTGACCCCATGTATGTCAGAATAGAACTGAGCTCCACAAGGTTTTCAATGGCTGATTTTTTTGAAGTAGATTGCCAGGCCTTTATTCTGAGGCATCTCTGGGCGGACTTGAACCGCCAACCTTTTGGTTAGCAGCAGAGCACATTAACTGTTTGCACCACCCACAGACTAAACGCAGAGCTGACACAATCACTGGTTGCCTAGAATGCCATCAGTGGCTCTTTATCCCTCACAGGGTCAAGTTCAGATTCCTGAGCATGGAGCACAGAGCCCTTCCAGAAAGAGTTCTAGGCCGACCTTTCTAAAAGTCTCTCTCTTAGTCTTAATCACCTTCCAATTTAGCCACAACAGAGAATGCTCCCTTCTAGAACGCACCAGGGATGCTGACTGAGGATGTCAAATCTTGCTTTCAGGGGGGTTGCTAGCCCAGGGGGCCCCTGCTGCCTGAGAGGCTGAGATGGGGTTCTGCTTAAAGGCTGGGAGAGAAAAAGGGGTTCTCAAACTCTTTGAGCACTGGTGCCTTCCCCCTTGTGCTGCGCTTCCAGATCCACTTCTCTATTCTAATTTGCCACAAGCTGCAAGAATATTCTAAAAGCATTCTCCAGAATGTAGGTGACTTTCTGAAAGTGATTTTCCAAACTGCTCTTCCTTCGGAGGCCCAGCAAAACAGGAACAAAGGATGCTTACCAGGCACCCAGCTGCACCAGGACTGGCAGTCACGCCAGAGTTAACGGGTTCATACTCAGGAAAGATTAAAAGCTTTTTGGCCCTTCTTCCTCTCATATGGAAATCTCAAGGGCTGGCATCTGGGAGTGGATAAACCTCATCCACTGGGCAGTGGTCTGTAAATATTTGCTGAATGAATAGATGGCTGAATGGTTCTAATTCATGATCAGGATCCTGCAGGCTTGCAAGCCCTAAAGGGAAATTACTGGCCTGGGTTTCCCCCACCTGCCTAGCAGCCCTGAGTGGCACAATCTCTTTAAGGCCAAAGCTTCCCAGCATAGGTTGGAGAGTTGCATGCTTCTGCATCATCCAGGAAATGCCTTGTACCTGCCCAAAAGATGAGCTCGGTCTCGGGACTCTGGCAGCACAGACTAAGGGGAATAGGGAGCAACTGAGATCAGGGGGCTGAGCCAGCTGGCCTGTGTGTTCATTCCTAAGGAGCCTGACCCATCAAGGGGTGGTCCAGCTGCTAGAGAGAAGCGAGCAGGCCCTGCAACCTCTCTTTGCTTTGTGTCTCTCAAGGCACCTGTCTAAAGGCAGAGGTCCCTGGGAGGTGCTGAGCTTCATAAAACCTCTTTGATCAAGAGAAAGAAGACCATGTGGATCTCAGCAACTGGCCTCTGACTCGAGAGAGGCAGGCGTTGGCTCTGGATCAAAGAAGGCTGCGTGGGGAAGGAGCGGAGTGTGGGTGCTCTGGGGGCTGAGAGGCAGGTCATGCAGAGAAAGCTTCCCTGAGTGAGGAAAACTCGGCCTCTGAAGTTCAGGCCAATACTGCAGGCTGCCACTAGACCGGTGGAAATAGGCATTTGGTCTGTAGAAGCTTGGACGGCAAGAGCCGAGTTGCAGCCCAAATGTTCTGTAAACTGCAGAATGTGAAACAGAGGCAGTGGTGCCAAGCATGAGAAGAGCATGGAGTCGGAAGGGCCTAAGTTTGACTTAGTTATGCCAGTCCGTAGCTGTGTGGTTGCTGGTGTATTGTTAAATCTCTCTGAATTTTTAAGTGGAGACAAAAGTAGCAACCTTACAATATTGATTGCTGACTCATTCATTCATTCAGCTATTCAGCGACTTTTTATTGAGTACCTACTGTGAATGCTCCTTAGAAGCAAGGATAGGGAGACTTCATCTCACATACTTTGGACATGTTATCAGGAGGGATCAGTTCCTGGAGAAGGACATCATGCTTGGTAAAGTAGAGAGTCAATGAAAAAGAGGAAGACCCCTAACAGGATGGATTGACACAGTGGCAGCAACAGTGGGCTCAAGAATAACAATGATTGTGAGGATGGCACAGGACTGGCCAGTGTTTTGTTCTGTTGTACTTAGGGTTGCTATGAGTCACCGGAACCGACTTGATGGCACCTAACGACAACAAGAAGTGTGTACCAGCCAGTCAGTCTTTGATTCAGATATTTTTATGGAGCACCCATTAAGTAGCAGATACCGTTCTAGATACAGAGAATCCCAGTGATCAATAAACAGAACCAATTCCATCATCTCATGGAGTTTTCTTTCTAGCAGTGGGGAGCAGAAAACAGACACAAACTCATATAGAAATTTCAGGCTGTCATAGGCACTCTGAAGGAAATAAAAGTAGCTTGTGACTAAGAAGGCTACTTTTGATTGGGTGGTCAGGAAAGGCCTCTCTGAGGAGGTGACATTGGAATGGAGTTCTGAATGACAAGAAGGAGCCTGTTATATGAAGACCTGGGGAAGGGCATTCCCTGCAAGAGGAACAGCAGATGCAAAGGTCCTGAGGTGGGAAAGAGCTGAACATGTTAGAGGAACAAAAAACAGGTCCATGTGGCAAAAGTAGAGTGAGGGGTAGGTGTAGAGGGCAGGGCTGTGGTGAAGCAGGGTAAGATGTTTGGTTTGATTCTGAGTTCTGTAGGGAGCCACAGAAGACTTTTAAGCAGGGTGGTATAATCTGACTTAATTTTTTTAAAAAGATCACTCTGGATACTTAAAGGGAGAGGGGGGACGGTAGCTGGGCAAGGAGTACTGCAGAGAGTCCAGCTGGGAGGCCATTTCAGGCATCTAGGCTAGAGATGGTGCCTCTTGATTGAGGGTGGTCATGGCAGAAATGGGGAAAAGTGAGTGGACTGGGGCTGTGATTTGGGGCAGAGCCAACGGGCCCTGCAGATAGGTAGGATGTAGGTGCTGATGGAATCAGGGATCGAGACTGACTCCTAGGCTCTTTCTGGAGTGCTGGGTGGATGGCCCCATTGACCAAGACGAGGAAGACCAGGGCAGGGGGCAGGAAGCAGTTTCGCACGGGAGAAGAGGGCTGTGCCCTAAGGAGAATTGAGAGCACTCCATTTGCCCAGGTTAAGTTCGCGATGCTCGTGTGACATCCAAGTGGGGATAGTAATTCTGCAGCCAGGAGAGCCCTGAGCTAGAAAGAGATCTGGGAGAGGGACAGGAGACCCTAGGGTGGCCATGGAGATGGTATGGAGGGTCTGGGCTGCATGCTGGATGCTGTTGTGCTGATCAAATTAACATGCAGAAGGCAGCAAGCGCCATGTGAGACACAGTGTGGATGCAGAGTGGTTCTGAGTGCTGGGGCCTTGGCATGGACCATGGCTCCCAAATGATACTCTAGCTACAGAGTTCCACCATCACTATTGTGGCCCTTCCCTTGCTATCATGGTACTTCTCCTATCACCTTTGTCATCACTGTTACTATAGCAGAGCCATTCAGAACATGAGCTCTAGTGTCCTATTGCCTGGATTCAAATTCCGGCCTTGCCATTCACACACCCATTGGCTGTGTGATTTTGGGCTAGTTACTCAACCTCTCTGGGCGCCAGTTTTCTCACTGTAAATGAGAATAATACAGTACCAAACTCACAAGGTGGAAGTAAGGTTCAAGTTAATACATGCTAAGCGCTTAGTGGAAGGCCTTGTGCGGAGAACAAGTCAATAAGTATTAACTATCATCGTGGTTCTTACTACCACGCCACTCACTATTGCCAGCATTTACTGAGCACTGACTATGGGCGATCTACATCCAAAAAACCAACCATTGAAAACCCTATGGAGCACAGTTCTACTCTGACACACATGGGGTTACCATGAGTTGGAATTGACTTGATGACGCTGGGTTTTTTTTTGTTTTTTTTTTCAAACTATGTGCCGGGGTCAGTGGTAGTTCAGTGGTAGAATTCTCACCTTCCATGCAGGAGACTCAAGTTCAATTCTGAGCCAAGCACCTGTCCTTGAAGGCTTGTACGTTGTTATGATGCTGAACAGGTTCCTGCGGTGCTTCCAGACTAATATGAGCTAGGAAGAAAGGCCTGGTGATCTACTTCTGAAAATCAGCCAGTGAAAACCCTAGGGATCACAATGTTCTGTTCCCCAAGTGATCATGGATATGGTGCAGGAGTGGGCAGCATTCTGTTCCCTTGTGCATAGGTTGCCATGAGTCGGGGGCCAACTTAATGGCAGCTAACAACAACGACAACTATATGCCAGACCCTGTGTTATCTAATTTAATCCTCACAGAAACCCAGGGGAATTAAGGTATTATTATCTCTTATCACAAGTGAGGCCCCGAGAGGTGAGGTACTGTGTCTGCAGTCACAGCTAGAGGGTGGTGGAGCCAGGACTCAGCCAAAATCCATGTGCCTCCCAGCCATGACCTTGACCATCACCATCTACTGCAGGCAAGGACAGTGGCCCATGACCCATGGTAGGAGACTCAGGATGGTACCGTGATTTCCAGAGCTCCTGCAGCCTGGTGGTCCAGGGCCTGAGAGCTTGGAACTTGGAGGTGCATCCCTGCCCGAGTCTCCCAGGCCAGGGGCTGCCCAGGCTCCTGTACTTCCCCTTGGCCTTTCTCTTTTACTTGACCAACGAGCTCTTTAGAAGCGAAGCCACATAGAGAGTGCCTGAGGTAATTCTGCTCGGGAGATGCTGCCTCGGGTTGGGGGCCAGAGGCTGTCAGGGGCTACTTTTCATTCTTACCAAGGACAACTAAACCCAGGACTCACCTGCCTCCACCTGAGCACATGGTGGCTGGGCCCACACTTTTGGGGCAGCACAAAGTCTCTGTATCAGGCCCTGCAGGCAGAGGAGACAGGGAGCAGGTGAAGGCTGCTCACACCCAGAAACCCCTTCTCTGGGGTCTGGTCCTCCCAGAAGCCTGCTCCTAGCCCAAAGTCAGGAGCTGCATTGAAGCCACTGTGGCCTGGGAGGCAGAAAAATAGGTGGGTAAGGGTGTGGGTCTGGGTCAGACTGTCATGGGTTCAAATCCCATCTCTGCCATTTAGTAACTATGTGACCATGGCAAGTTTAAAAAACTTGTTAAGCCTCAGTTTCCTCATCTGTAAAATGTGGGCGATAATACCTACTTCTCAGAGCTGCTTGAGGATTAAGTGAGAAAATTCAAGTAACGCTTTTAGCACAAGGCCTGGTCCATAGAAAAGCTCAACACAGAATAATTATAGAATTGATTACCATCTCCTGTCTACATTTATCCCCTAGGAAAGATACTTTGGGTAGCAGTATCTATGGAAGGAGTTTGGGGTGGGGGCAATGGCATGTGCTCAGGTAACTTCTTCATTTGGGAAATGGATGTCTTTGATAAAGCCAAGGACTAAAAAGTGAATAAATAAAGTTGCCATTGAGTCGATTCCGACTCATGGAACCCCATGTGTGTCAGAGTAGAACTGTACTCCACAGAGTTTTCAATGGCTGATTTTTTGGAAGTAGATCACCAGGCCTTTCTTCTGAGGTACCTCTGGGTGGACTCAAATCTCCAACCTCCTGAATAAGGTTAGCAACCAAGTGCGTTAAAACATTTGCACCACCCAGGCACTCCAAATCTAAGATAAAGGAGCAGAATGGAGATCCCCTTGGAAGAGAGAACTGACAAGGTTGAGCATGCTATTGAGGTGCCAGCAGAGATGAGTTACATAAATGCATAGTTCTAGAAAAAGGGGGTACTGCATATTTGGGGCGGTTATGCCCAGGCTCACTCAGTCTTGCCCTTAAAATGCAAGATGGCAGCCTCTTCTCCAGGGCCAATTGGGAATTTCATTTGCTGGGACACTGACTGGTGCTGCAGAGGGAGGACGTGGACAGAAGCACAAAGCTGAGGATCCTAAAGCTTCCAGGGACCCGAGACTGTGCACTGGATTTGGCCTGCAAGGGGGTAGGGTCCAGAATAAGATGCACATTCCTCCTGAAATTTGTAATTGTAGAGTTAACAGGCTTCAAAGGAACCTGAGAGACGGTTCTTTAAAATTATAGTTAATTGAGGAAATTTCAGTAGAACCTAAAGTTGATCATAAATAAAGTCATAAACTTGGAAAGGCCACTGTCAGCAAAACACACCTACACCTTAGGATATACATGACTTAATGGCAGTGCAGATGCCCATTGCCAGAGGAGAAGAAAGTGTAAATTAATATTTTAGGACTGTGGTGTCAGCTGAAGGTTATATTTTATGCCTCTGAAGTTGTAACTGTAAAATATGATGCCTTCTTTAAAGCGTGAGAAAATCTCCAAACAACTTTTACAGCATCTTCAATCAAAGCAGGATGGTGCAAGAGCGAGGATGTTAGAGGAGGCAGAGATGGTTACGATGGCAAGGGTGACGTCCTCAGAGTAGACTGGCAGCTACTCCGAGGGTCTCAAGCCCTCAAGTCCTCAGTCCCAGAAGTACCCTGAAATCATTGACTAAAATTGGGAAGTTTGAAAATCTCAAGATGGCTTGCTATACCACTATCAAGCAGGGAGGTATGATAGAGTAGAGGAGACCATGAACCTGGTGCCAGAGAGACACATCTGGAATCCTGACTCAACCATTTACTGTGTGACCTTAGGAAAGTTAACCTCTCTGAGCTTCAGTTGCCTGTTTCATTTATTTGTTCAACGGCTATTTATTGAGTGCCTGCTTATTGATGCTGTTAGGTGCCATCAAGTTGGTTCTGACTCATAGTGACCCTACATACAACAGAACGAAACACTGCCCGCTCCTGCGCCATCTTTACAATCCTTGCTATAGTTGAGCCCATTGTTGCAGCCACTGCGTCAGTCCATCTCGCTGAGGGCCTTCCTCTTTTTCGCTGACCCTCTACCTTACCAAGCATGATGTCCTTCTCCAGGGACTGATTCCCTCCTGGTACCATGTCCAAAGTATGTGAAACAAAGTCTCGCCTTCCTTGCTTCCCAGGAACATTCTGGCCGTACTTCTTCCAAGACAGATTTGTTTGTTCTTCTGGCAGTCCATGGTATATTCAATATTCTTCACCAACACCTTAATTCAAAGACACCAATTCTTCTTCGGTCTTCCTTATTCATTGTCCTGCTTTCGCATGCATATGAGGTGATTGAAAATATCATGGCTTAGGTCAGGCACACCTTAGTCCTGAAGGGACTTTTTTGCCTTTTAATGCTTTAAAGAGGTCTTTTGCAGCACATTTGCCCAATGCAATACGTCCTTTGAATTCTTGACTGCTGCTTCCATGGATGTTGATTGTGGATCCAAGGAAAAGGAAATCCTCGACAACCTTGATCTTTTCTCTGTTTATCCTGATGTTGCTTATTGGTCCAGTTGTGAGGATTTTTGCTTTCTTTAAGTGTCTGCTTTGTACCAGAAAATGTGCTAGGTGCTGGGGACAGAATACACGTGGTCCTCATGGAGTTTCCTGTCTATAAATTAAATCAATAATGATGTCATTGATGAATTAAAATTGTGATAAGTACCACAAAGGGAAAGTATGCAATGATCTGAAAATGCAAATGTATGATGGATGTAGAGGGGACATTCTGTTTCTGGAAAGATCCTTGAGGAAGCCACACAGAGTGGGACCTGACCTACAGGGTAAGGAGGTGCCGGGTAGGCCCAAAGAGGTAGAGAAGAAGGTTCCAGGGAGAGGAAATAGCACTTTCAAAGCTCTTCAGGTAGAAGTCGCTTGGTGCATGGGAACAGCCAGAAAGAGGCCAGCGTGGTTCTGGGTAGTGGGGAGGGAGAGACTGATATGGGTGAGGCCTGGTAAGGTCCTTATAAACCGTAGGATATTTTTCTTTCTCCTGAGTGAAAGTGGGAATTACTGAAGGGTCTCACACAGGGGAATGACATAGTGATCAAGTTTGCGATCTCTAATATCACTCTTTGTGAAGCATGAACCACATAGGGTGGGGCTGACAGAATGTGGTGTTTCGCTGGGTGGCGGGGAGAGCAAGGATGTCCCTCGAGCCTCTGGCATGAGGAACTGGGTGAGTTGCCTCTCTGAGACAGGAAACCACAGAAGAAGGTCAGGTTTAGTGGGAGGAGAGGATGAGGACAGTTTTGGTCAGGCTGAGTTTGAGAAAGATTTAGGATATCCAGTTGGGTTCCTAAGACCAGAACTTGGCAGAAGGCTGTGGCGTCATTTTCTTTCCCCCAAGACCTGCTTCTCTGGCATTCTGTGTTGGGCAGTTGTCCATCTAGATGCTCAGGTCAGATTAGATGAGACCATGTAGAGCAAGGGTGGACACTTGCCTGTGAAGAGGGGCTGGTGCTTCCTGTCCATCCTTAGCCGGCTCAGAGTCCTGCAGCTCCTGAAACCGCTCCCTCCCTCTCTGGACAGCTTCTCTTTGGCTCCCTGGTCCCTGTGCCAGTGGAGCGCCCCCACTTTCAGTGCTCTTCCTCAGCCTCCTTCCTGGCTCCTCTGCTTCTGCTTCCCCTTAAGTGCTGATCCTGCCCCCGGCCTTTCTCCACTCCTGGGGAATAAGCTCCCTTCTTCATCTTGCTGACTCCTAGTGTCTGAGTCCTCTCTCCCGAGCTCCAGGCTCATGGGACATCACCACCTGTTTGTTCCTCAGTGGCTTAGTTTCTTAGTGCTGCTGTTAGACAAATACCACACATGGATCGCTCTAAAGAGCAGAAATTTACTTTGTCACAGTTTAGGAGGCTAGAAGTCCAAATTCAGGATGTTGGCTCTAGGAGAAAGATTTCTCTATGTGACTCTGGGTGAAGGTCCTTGTTGCTTTCAACTTCTGTAGTCCCGGCGTTTCTTGGTTCCTTGGCGACCTTCATGTGGCATTTATCATCCCCAACTTGTGCTTGCTCCTGTGTCTCATCTCCTTTGTTATAACTCAGAAGTGATTGGGTTTTGGACAGATCCTACACTGATAATAGGCTCATTAACATAACCAAGAAACCCCTGTTCCCAAAAGGGATTCCATCCACAGGTACAGGGGTTAGAATTCCAACACATATTTAGGGGGGACATAATTCATTCCATAACATGCGGGACCCACACTAAACACGGGAGTGGGGAAGAGCAGGGTGGCCATTGGGGTTCTCTGGGGTCCCTGTTGACTCCAGCAGCATCACTGTCTGTCCCGTTCCCCATGCCAAAAACCTCACAGTCCTCTGCCTCCTCCCTGTCCTTCACTGCCCACTCTCAGTTGGAGCCCAAATCCTCTGATCCCTCTTCCCTCCCACTGCCACTGCCTTGCTTAGGCTCTGGTATTGTAACAACCTTTCACTGCTCTCTCTGCCTCTGGTCTCCACCTGTCATCCTCCCCCTCAAACCACACCTCCATTCACTGCCTGGTGTCCAGAGTCATCGTTCTAAAGCAGGTCTGGGCTTTTACCCTTTGCTTAAAGCTCTCTTCCTCAGCACCTACAATGGCCCCCAACACCTTCAGGGTCAAGTCCAACCAGCTTAGCAAGACGGTCAGGCCTTTCATGGCTGATCTCTACCCTCCCTTTGCTTTTCCACTCCCTTAACTCATCTCAGAGGAGCCCTGGTGTTGCAGTGGTTAAGGCGATTGACTGCTAACCAGAAAGTTGGTGATTTGAACCCACCAGCTGCTCCGCTGGAGAAATATGTTGCAGTCTGCTTCCGTAGAGATTTACAGTCTCAGAAACCCTGTGGGGTCGCTATGAGTCAGAATCGACTCAATGGCAGTGGGTTTGGGTAACTCATCTCATGCCTCCTGCACTCTCACCCCAGTGGACAGCCTGCCCTTCCCCAAGCACACCACACCCATTCAGGCCTCCTGCCCGTGAATGCCGTTTCCTCTTCCTGGATCCCTTGTCTGTCTCCTCCCTCAGGCATGTTCCTATTCCTTTTTCAAGGTTGAGGCGAAATGTCCCTTCTTTCACGGTGCTTCCCCTAAGCCCAGTGCAATTGAAATCAAGCCTCTGTGGCTAGGGGTGCAGACAGGGTCAGTACAGGACTGTGAGGGACCGGCAGTCCCAGGCTTGCTGGGAACTGACGTTGACAAATCTCTGGCCTGCTGACTGGCTCCTGTACCTTATCTCCCTGGTAATGTTGATGCTGATGTTATTTTATTTACATCAGAAGGAGAAAGACCCAGCCTCCGTGTCAGACTTCATCGCCTTCTGTCAGAGAGATACCCAGGATGGGAATACCCTGCAACTTGATAAAACAAATAAACAGTAGCCGCAAACTGGTTTTAAAGCCAAGCAAGGCAAATCTTGCCTGCATTCTCTCCCTTGCTTCCCCCCTAGATTGGGGGCACCAGAGGAGGACGGAGGAGGAGGAGGAGGGGATTAGAGTCTCAGCTTCTTGGCATTCAAGGCTTCCACAGGCCACTTCTGCCTCCTCGCCAGCTGGCTTGGGCGTTCTCTGTCTTTCCCTTCACACTTAGACGATCCTGAGTGACTTTTAAGTCGCCAAACACGCCTAGACACCCACCTACTGCAGCTGCCTTGCTCTTGCTGTTCTCTGCCTGGGAAACCCTCCCTCCCGTGGTCGACCAGACAGTCAGCCCCCTGTTGGAGTCTGTTCTGCCAGCCCAGCTATCACACAGCAAGACTTTGACCATGTCTCACCTTGACCACCTTGGTCCGAGCCACCATCATCTCTCACCTTGCAGTAGTGTCTACAGTCCCCTCCTTCTGCCCTTCCCGTCTCCAGTCTAGTGTCAAAACAGCAGCCCGAGGGATCCTGTGAATTCACAAATCAGATCACGTCATCTTCTGCTCAGAACCCTCCACTGGCTTCTCATTCCCCCAAAAAACAAAAAAACATTTGCCATTGAGTTGATTCAGATTCATGGCAACCGTATGTGTTACAGAGTAGAACTTCTCCATAAGGTTTTCTTGGCTATAATCTTTAAGAAGGAGATTGCCAGGCCTTTCTTTCACAGTGCTAGTGGGTGGGTTGGAGCCACCAACTGTTAGGTTTGTAGTCAAGGGCAAACCACT
Source organism: Dugong dugon (assembly GCA_030035585.1). NCBI lineage: Eukaryota > Metazoa > Chordata > Mammalia > Sirenia > Dugongidae > Dugong > Dugong dugon. Next base: position 58,313,849 of record CM057462.1, on the reverse strand, counting down.
TGTGCCTCCTGGGGACCTTTCTTCTCATCCCACCCAGAGTGAAAATGGAGGTCCTTACAGTGGCTTCTGAGCCCTCCGTGGTTCAGTCTCTGTGACCTTTTCCCCTGCTGCCCTCTCCTCCTTGCTAACTTTCTTCTGGCTTGTTAGGTCTTTTGGTGTTCTTCAGCCACCCCAGGTCTTTGCACCCCGTGACTTTTGCATTTGCTGTTCCATCCGCTGAGAATGGTCTCACCCAGGTAAGCATGTGGCTCCCTCCTTGCCTCCTCAGATCTTTGCTCAGATGTCCACTTGTCAGTGAGGCCTTCCCTGACCACCCTTTCTGACATTTCAACACCCCACTCCCAACGCGGGTTGCTCCCTAGCCCCTCTCCTCACTTACCACCACCTCACATACCACCTGGGTGTGGTGGTGTTAGTTGCTGTTGAGTCATCTTTGACTCATGATCACCCCATGCACAACAGAATAAAACATTACCTGGTCCTGTGCCATCTTCACAATCACTGGTGTGCTCAAGTCTCTTGGTACAGCCACTGTGTATTTTGAGTGTCTTCTGATCTAGAGGGCTCATCTTCCTGCACTATGTTGGACAATATTCTGTTGTGATTCATAGGGTTTTTACTGGCTAGTTTTCAGAAGTAGATAACCAGGTCTTTCTTCCTAGTCTGTCTTAGTCTGGAAGCTCTGCTGTAACCTGTCCATGGGTGACCCTGATGGTATTTGAAATACCAGTGGCATAGCTTCCAGCATCACAGCAGCACCCAAGACTCTGCAGTATGACAAACTGATTGACGGGTGGTAGGAACATACTATAGAGTTTATATATTTCTCTTGGCTGTTCTCTTCCCCCTGAATAGAATATAGGCTCCATGAGGGTGGATAATTCTATTTTATTCACATCTTAATCCCCATCACCTAGGACAGTGCCTGACACGTAGCAGGTACCCAGTAAACATAGGTTGAATGAATGAGTGAAGGTCTCAACACAAATGTTGCCTCCTCTCTGCAGCCTCCCCTAACTTCCTGAGTGCAGTCACTGCGCCCAAGAGCGCCTCCCTCTTAACTAATTAGATGTGATTGTTTGTTTGCCCACTCGCCTCCTCTCTGAGAAGCACTTGAGGGTAGAGATGAGTCAAGCTTCTCATATGGTAGCGCTGGCCCTAGCCCAGGGCTTGGCACACGGTGGGTGTGGGGCGGAAGCATTCATGAGCACCTACCTGGTTGAAGCCCTTTCCTTTCTGAGGTCGTAAGAACCTAAGAGTGGCTCTTTGACTTTAACATTTTGAAATGGGCTCATCCTTCTCTTGAAATAGATGTTGGCCGGTAGGATGACATTAATAAGAATAATTCTGGGCCATTAAATGAGTTCAGGTTTATCTCTAGCCAGACTGCCCCTGTATGTCCAGTTGTCAGCTTGATCTCTACACTTGGATGTCCCACAGACTCACCTAGCTCTGGGTGCCCAAAACTTAACTCCTAGTTGCCCTCCATCCACAAGGTGTTCCTCTCCTGGGTTCCCTGCCACAGTGCATGAAAGCTTTCAGCCATCCAGAGCTCTCGCCAGAAACCTGGAATTCATCTCTTTCAGTTGCCAAATCCTATAGATTCTACTTTCTAAGTATCTCTCAAGTCCCCTTCCCACCCTCCCCACAGCCTTAGCTTGGACCTTATCTGGCCTCACCTGGGCCGTGGTGACTATACATACATCCTACCTAGAGCATGCTTCCTGCTACCCCGACTCAGACTTCCTTTATGCCACAGCCAGAGTGATCTTTCTAAAATAAAAATTTAATCACATTTTGCACTACTTTTCGTCTTCAAGATGAAATGGAAGGAAAAGGAGAACTTAGCCTTTGTTGGGCATCTACCGTATGCTGATTACTGGCTGATGCTAGGTACTGTCACATTAATTATCTCATTGAGTTAACACATCATTTACAGAGAAGGAAACTGTGACTTAGAGAAATAAATTGTCCATGGTCACCTGACTGGAAAGTTGTGGAGGCGAATTCAGATCTAGGCGTTCTTGATGCTAAAATCCATCCTCTTTCCAATATACTCTGCTGCTTCCAAATCTCTTTGCCTGCAGTGTTCTCTACCATGTCGTCCCTTCTACATTTCCAGTACCATCACCCATCATTCCTCTATCTTCATTATATTCACCTCTATTATCTAGAGCTGTTTGTCTTAGATGTGCCTCGCACTTTCACACTTCTTTGTTTGTGACCATTTGTTCCCTTTCCCCTAAAATGCCCTTCCCTTTTTTGCTGATCTAGTGAACTCCCATCCATCCGTCAAAGTCCAACTCTAATGGCACCTCCTGTGTTTAGCCTTCCCAAACTGACTCACTCCAGCAAAGTTATTTGCTGCTTTGCTTGTGTCCTCATGATGTAAATTGTACTCTTAGGAGGCAGAAGGATGTATTGGTTAAGAGCTCAGGACTAGAACCAGACTGTTGGGTTTAGTATCCCAGATCCTTAAATCACTAGGAGGTGTGTTACCTTTGACAAGTGACTGAATCTCTTTTGCCTTGGTTTTCTCACCTGTAGATTTGGAGTTGTAGGGAGAATTAAATGAAATGTGCAGAGTCTACAAATTTTAGTCCTTATCTCTAATACAGCATATGCTCCAGTGTACTATAATTACTGTTGTTGTTGGGTGCCATCAAGTTAATTCTGACTTACAGCAGCCCCATGGGACAGGGTTTTCTTGGCTGTAGTCTTTAAGGAAGCAGATCACCAGGTCTTTCTCCGGAAGAGCTAAAGAGCCACTGGGTGGACTTGACTGCCAACCTTTCAGTTAGCAGCCCCACGCTTATCCTTTGTATTATAATTACTTACTTGCATATTGGCTCCAGGAGGCCAAGCTTAGAAAGTTTGGGTAGCTTCTCCTAGGTCATCCAGCTAGTGAGTGGCAGGGGAAGGATTTAAATTGAGGTCTGCAATATTTCAAAGCTAGTGCTTTTAACAATTATATATCAGAGCATATTCCTCTGATCTTTTTTTTTTCTGGAATATAAAGTCTCAGCTGGGATTTAGGCTGGAGTAGCAAGGCTATTCCAGGTTATACTGAAGGAATGAGCAAGACATGATCCCTGCCCTTGGAGATTCCCAGTGGAGCTCAGAACCTAGAGTGGGGAGACAGGCTTGTGAGCAGGACATTCAAACATGGTGGTAAGTACCATAATGAGGAGGAACAAAGTGCTGTGGAGAATAGGGAGAGAACAGTTGCAGAGAGCTTGGGGGCATCAGGTTTTACCAAGGCACCGGAGTTGAGTCGTGACACATGACGGGAGTGGTTCTGGGTAAAGGACATCATAGGCAGAGGGGATGGTGTGAGCAGACAGGAGGTCTGAACATTCACAGCACTACAACATCTCAGGTGTGAGACAAAGGGGCAGGAGGAAAGATTGCAGCCGTGAGGGCCTAGAATGCACTTTGGGTTTTGCCCCACGGAGTTGTGTTGAGTCTTTGTTGTGTTTAATCACATCCCAGGTTTAGAAAGATCTGGTGAGAAGAAACTGCCTATTCACTGCAATTGTGATCATGGTAGTAAATGTGACGGCTGATTTCTCCTTCCTTCTTGGTCATTGAGGAAGAGTGTGCACTCCAGGGCCAGAGTTCACATTCTGCTCTGCCGCTCATTAGATGCATGACCTAGAGCAGGTTACTTAACCTCCTCGTGCCTGGGTTTCCTCATCTGTTAAATGAGAACAATATTATCTGAAGTTCTCATAACAGTGCTTGGCACATGATAAGTCAAAAAAAAAAAAAAAAAAACCAGCTGCTGTGGAGTTGATTCTGACTCATGGCAACCCCATGGGTGTCGGAGTGGAACTGTGCTCCATAGGGTTTTCAATGACTGATTTTTTGGAAGTAGATCACAGGCCTTTCTTCCAAGGCTGTCTGGATGGACTTGAACCTTCAACCTTTCAGTTAACAGTGAGTGGGTTAACCATTTGCACCACCCAGGGACTATCTCAGTGTTTACTATCATTGTAATCAGTCCTAATTCAGACCAGCATCTTGCCCCACTGTGTCTGTACCTTGTGTCCAAGACCCTCTCTGGCTCCCACAGCTGAAGCCCATGGTGAGTGCCAGGGACTGGGAATGGGACCATTCATATGGGTTTCTTGTCTCTGTGCCCACAGCGGACGATGCCTGTGGTGGGACCCTGCGGGGCCAAAGCGGCATCATCTCCAGCCCCCACTTCCCCTCGGAGTACCATAACAACGCCGACTGCACGTGGACCATCCTGGCCGAGCTGGGGGACACCATTGCCTTGGTCTTTAATGACTTCCAGCTGGAGGATGGTTATGACTTTCTGGAAGTCACGGGGACCGAAGGCTCCTCCCTCTGGTAAGCACCACTCCCCACCCCTTCCCTTTCCTCCTTTCTCTGAACTTGGGACTTACTGGGATCCAGGCACCTGAACTTAACGGTCAAAGGCCTTTCTGCCTCTTTCTCACAGCTACTGTTGGAGTATTTTCTTCTCAACACATTGAGAAACCACTGCATATTTTTAGAGCTGGGGTAAATTTTTACAGTGTTTTTGGTGTTTGATTTGAAGTATGTCCTTGCTGAAGAATTTCATGATGGGTCATGGTTGAGTAACTTCCATTAAGACTAAAAATGTTCTGGTCTCAGGATGTGGACAGGTTCTCAGTAAAATGATTTGAAATATAGCTCCATCTCTGGGAGACATAGTCATAGCATCCAACAAAGGGAATAGAAGCTTAAGTGGAGATTGTTCTTCTGAAGGGAAAGACAACCTTCTCCCTATTGTTCTGGCTTTGCTAAAAAGAGTGGGCTTTTCTGAGGTGTGCCCTACTGCTATGGGGATTCTCAGATTTTGCTGGCTCAGGAGGAAATGGGTGATTGAAGCCTTACCTGAGTTGCTTGTTGTCTCCCAGACTTGCAGCCACTGGACATGGCCAAGGTGAGCTTGGCTTAAGGAAGTGTCCAGCTTCCTGTTGGGGTGACAAGCTTGGCAGGTGGTGGTGTGGCATTTAGAAGATGATGTGGCATTTAGAATGCAGTCTCATATTCTCATTGGGCTGTATTGTTGGGATGAGGGGATCACAATGACCTTTGTCAGCACATCAGGAGCCAGTAGAAGGATGTGTCTCCGGATGTGCTTTAGGCAAAGACAGCACATCTGTGCAGCCTTCACTGCCACAGTGCCAGGGGAAAGGCAGGGCTTGGTGTGTGGGGATGGAGGGTGTCACTGAGGCTGCCAAGTGAAGCCGAAAGTAGGTGGCTGCAAGAGTTAGTGAAGGGCAGTGCCCAAGGAAGACGGAGATACAGTAGTCAGTGGGGGTGGAAAGGAGGGGAGGGAGAGGAAGAAAACAGGAGAGAGGGACACATTTATTGAATCTCTTTTTATACCGGGTATTGGGTGTTGTGGTTGTTGTTGTTAGTTTTTGTTGAGTCAGCTTTGACTCATGGTGACCCCAAGTACAACAAAATAAAGTGTTGCCCAGTCCTGCATCACCTGCATGATCATCATATGCTCAAGTCCATTATTGCGACTACTGTGTATTTTGAGTGCCTTCCAACCTAGAATCCATAGAGTTTTCGTTGCTAATTTTCAGGAGTAGATATCCAGGCTTTTCTTCCTAGTCTGTCTTAGTCTGGAAGCTCCATTGAAACCTGTCCGCCATGGGTGACCCTGTTAGTATGTGAAATACTAGGGGCACAGCTTCCAGCATCCTGGCAACACATGATCGAAACACCCAGTTGAATAAGTCATAGTTCATTGAGGAGCTCCTAGTCTATTGGATGAGAAAAATAAGACAAAATCATGGTAGAAGACAAGTGTGATTACTTGAGAGGGGTAAAATGGGATTGGATTCATCCCAAATACAGACTCTGAGATTTGAGGACCAGTGTACCCCTGAGAACTCAGGTTTCCCAGCGCAGTGACTAGGAGTCCGAAGACCTTGGTGTTGTAAGCGTGTCACAGGAACTTGGCCAGGTCACTTACTACCTTGGATGGGGTGTTGAAAGGAGCACAGGTGAGCTCAAGCCTTGAATTGCTCTATGGAGGTTGATGTTCTTTAAACTAGTTTGGGAGCAATGGCTGGGCATTTGGAGCTGGGAGTCAGGTTGAAGAGCTAGATGTACCTGCACTGACCCAGAATCCCAACAGCTTTCCAGCCTGAAGATTCTCTGACTCCTGCCTCTTTCTGTAAAATACCTATTTTTTTTCTGATTGTCAGTGTAATCTATATGCTCATTATAGAAAACATGGAAAGTATTTTTAAAAAGTATAGAGAAATTAAAAAAAATGATTAAAATTTTGATGCAGTCCTCTTTGGCTTTTTGCTTTACCTAGATCAAGCTAGCTGGCTATTTTTATATATTTTAATATTACAAAATTAGGATCTTAATACACCTGTAATTATCTATTTTTAATAGACTTAATTTTTAAAGCAGTTTTTGGTTTACAGAGAAATTGTGCAGAAAGCACAGAGTCCCCATATGTCCTCCTCCCCACTGCACACTTCCTCCTATTAACATCTTGTGTCTATGTGGTACATTTGTTACAATTGATGAGCCAATAGTAATATGTTATTATTGATTGAAGTCCATAGTTCCTACTAGGGTTCACTCTTCGTGTTGAGTTTTGGCAAATGCGTGTCCTGCGTCCACCATTACAGTGTCATGCAGAGTAGTTTCCGTGCCCTAAAAATGCCCTGTGTTCCACCCATTCATCCCTCCTCCCTCCCTCTGCACTTCTGCCAACCACTGATCTTTTCACTGTTTCTATGGTTTGTCCTTTTAGTTATCTCTTTTTAACTTAGCATTATATCATGAAATTGTTTCTTATATCATTATGGAAGCCCACAAAATATAATAGATGTGATAATAGGATCATTTTTTGAACATTTACTACCAGTGTGCACCAGGCCAGTTCTAAGCTCTTTACAACTATGTATAATTTCATTTCCTCTTCATAATAACTCTATAAAGCAGGTACTGTCATTTCCTCCATTTTATAGATGAGGCCCAGAGAGGTTATGTTTCTTGCTTGAATGTAGTAAGCAGCAGAGCTGGGACTCAATCTCATTTAGTCTGACTCTAAATCCATGAAGGCTTTTTGGGGCCGTGTAGTATTCCCTTGTAAGATTGTGGTATAGCTGACTTAACCAGGAGTTCCTAGGTGGTGCAAGTGGTGCTCGGCTGCTAACCAAAAAGTTGGAGGTTCAAGTCCACTCAGATGTGCCTGGGAAGAAAGGCCTGGCAATCTACGTCCCCCAAATCATCCATTGAAAACCCTGTGGAGCACACTTCTACTCTGACACACATGGGGTCACCAAGAGTCAGAAGCGACTTGATGGCAACTAGTCTTTACTGGTTTTATTTAACCAGATCTCTTCTTAGGTTCTTTACAAGTTTTCACTTCTGTAAACAAATGCCATGACGGATATCTTTGCCAGTTCCCTCTCTTCCAGTCCCAAGGCCTCTTTGACTCACTTGTTTATCCGTGGGCCAAATGGTCTCCACAGCTTCTGCCCCCCAGGTGTGAGTCTACACGTTGTCCAAACTTCTGGAGTGAAACAAATCTGAAAGAGTATTCCTTTTCCTATTAAGTCACTCAGTGGGGAAGGAATTAAGCAGAAGAAATCGTTTGGGGAGACATTCAGGACTCTGCTATAAGATTAAATTATAATTATTTACAGAGTTGGTGTTACCACTGTCAGGCAGGATGCATTTGTTGTTCTAATTTATACTTGCATAGCAATTATGGATAAACAAACTTGGAGGCTCAGGACGTCTGTGTGTGAAGAATCGACTCTGTCCCTTGCCCCTCGCCTTTATGGATCCCCGGATTCCTGTGAAAATTTAATGTTACTGGTTTATGAGTATACTGCTTTTATTAGCATACATTAAGATTTTAGAATGTTCTCTTGAGTTCTGTGACAAGGCATAGAAAGACAACGGATCCTGTTACAAAAGATGGATTTGAACAACTGGGCATCTCCTTACCTATTGAGAAGACAGAATCCCTTGAGAGAGAGAAAAAAAAAAATCCACCACCTCTCCTACCGATAGCAGGTTCCCACTGATTCAGAAGGGAGGGAAGGCACGAGAATATCCCTGACTCGGTTTCCACGCTCTTCCCCTCCCGCAAGTCTTGGTGAGAAAACAGCAGTAGAGTTTATATGCGGGCTCCAGTTGTTCAGATTTCATGGACTAGTAACAGTTCCAAACAACTGGGGAAACATAGAGATGATATTTTTTTATTATGCCAAGTCAGGATATTAGGAAAAAACCTGCCAACCCCTCACGACATTATTTCATAAAAGGAGGGACCACTTAAAGCCAAAAACGTGGCAAGATATAATCAATTGGCAACCTTACGCGGACATAATGAAAAGGGGTGGGAGAAGCACAAATAAATAGCGGTGTGTGTCTATAACTATAGTGTTCGGTTATATATGTACATGTATTTAGATATCAGTACTCATTCTTCCTGTTTTGCTGGTCCATGACCATGGCCTTTGGGAGTCCGACAATACATTGTTTGAGCAGGGAAAGACTGTTGCTATGGTGAGCACTGAACTTTGTAACTCTGACATGTTGAGAGATTCTTGAGTGTTTTAGACTTACTCTCCTTAACGTTAATTGCTTTTTTAGTGATTGACCATGAGCAAGAGCTGAGTTTGAACTCACTGAGGATTACAATCCAGACAGTAGATTTGGTGGTGTTCCCCCACCACACACGCACACACACGCACACACACCGCAAGTTCACCTGCGTACCCACCACCCACCACTAAGTCACATACACACAACATATTGTTGTTATTTACCGTCAAGCCCGCTCTGACTCATGACCGTCTTATGTATAATAGAATAAAACGTCGCCCAGTTCTGTGCTATCTTCATGGTCTTTTATATGTTTGAACGCATTGTTGTAACTATTGTGTCAATCCATCTCACTGCGGATTTCCTTCCCTTTCACCGATCCTCTACCACACATATATACACATACATACACACCAACGGTTCACCCCCGCCACACACACTGCCAAGTCATGATCACACACACTGCCAAATCTCTAACACACGTATACATACACACAGTACACACACACCACATACACCCGCCTATACCCACTGCCAAGTCACACATATACCACACATGTACACACACACACTGCCACATCTCTCTCACACACGTACACATATTGTCAAGTTTCACGCACATAATTTTATCTGTAGTTCACACACACTTTAGTCTCGAGTACTGAACTCAGTTTTGGCCCAGTTTTCTCTCACTGACCCTTCTTGGGCGGGGCAAACGGGGGGTGGTCTTTGACCATGACAGAGCCCCATTCCTTTCCCTCGTTTTCTAGGAGACACTCTCACCATTGCTGAAGTTCCTCATCAGGGCCCTGGATGTTTTTCCCATGGTTGGAGGGCTGAGACTGGGGGATTCAGAAGGCCCTTTCAGTACATAGGACCTGGGTCCCTGGAAGGAATCAGGACAGTGTTATAATAGCAAGTGGAAGGTGAGAACCAGCCCCGTAACAGAGCCGGCCCTTCCACTGGCAGAGGAAAAAGGGGATCTGAGGGCCACTAAGAAGCCACTGGACTCAGAATCTCTCCCTACTCTCTGGAACCCCCATCACTGTCTCTGATGGATAAGGCTAGAGGATCCAGCTGGGCTTTCTAGCCTCCCTTCTCCTGTGGCAATTTCTTCCAGTAGCAGGGAGGGCAGGTGGGGCCAGGGCTTGACCTGCACTCAGAACTGAAGCCGCTCTTGTCCTGGGGGCCTGTGGAAGTGCGGGCTGAAATTCTGTGTTTGTGGGGGCTGGGGCGTACGGCGTTGGGAGTTCAAGGCTCCTGCCTCATTCGTCTGTATCAGTAAGTGGGATTTCTGTGTAGACACTCTGACCACCACCCTATTTCTTGGCTGTTGCCCCTGTAGGTCAGTCTTTGCAGGTGGTTTTTGGCCCTCTCTTCCTGGCCTCCGTTCACTATACTTCCATTTTTTCTTCTTGTTTCACTCTGACCGTGTGGGCTCTATCTTCCCATCCTCCATGTCCCCACACCCCTTGATTCAGTCCCCATGAACCTGTATGTGACCGACTTGCCTCCACCCAACATTTGAAATAGAAAAGGAAAGGACAGCACAGCCCTGGGCTTTGAGGAGGGCCTTGTCCTATAGCAGGAGAACAAGGCCTCAGGAGGAGGCTGCCTTTGAGACAAATGCTGGACATGAGTGGGGCAAAAGGCACATTATTCTAGGGCTACTGCCTGTACCCCTGGCCAAGATGTAGGAGCTCGAAGATCTCCGAGACGGGTCTGAGAGGAAGTGGTTGCAGGGGTTCTGCAGGAAAGAGTCTCCCTGCCATACCCTTCCCTGGGCTCTGCCCCCCACCCCTGAGCCTCAGGGGCTCTCTTTACCTGGAGAAAAATAGAAGAAGGTCTAGGCTCCCTGCCTGCCTTTCCAGGCCATTTCCCTATCCAGAGCTGCTAGATAGACTTCAGCTATTCTCCAAAAGAGAAAACCAAACCTGTTCCCATCTAGTCGATCCCAACTCATGGCGACCCCATGTGTTGTGGAGTAGAACTGCAGTCTATAAGGTTTTCAATGGCTGTGACCTTTTGGAAGCAACACGCCAGGACTTTCTTTGAGATGCTTCTGGGTTTGAACCAGCAACCTTTCCATTAGTAATCCAGTGCTTAATCGTTTGTGCTACCCAGAGAATCCTCTTGGAAAGAGAACTTCCCTGGAAAGCAGACTCAATCTACTCCTCTGGACCCAGCAGCCAACCCTTTTGAGTTTCGTCATTAAATGACCTCCGTTCACCCTCCTTTTTACCCCGTAAGACCTTTGATGGTTTCTTTTTATTCCTGTTCATTTGTTTGCTTTTGTTTTTGTCAGTGGGGATATAAAAACGTCTATCCACTTGATAGACATTCAGTTTGAAAATTTTGCTAGCAGTCCTCTTTCTCCTTTAGAAAGATCTTGTCTTAATTATTAGGCATTTTACACATGGAATTTGAGCCAAATAGAACCATTTGATCTCAGTGACTTCTAACTAGATATTTCATTCAGGAGCCATTAGATTAGAATATAATTAGAATGAGAATAGCATGCCAGTGGGGATTTGTTAATAATAACTACTCACTTATTTATTCATTCACATACACTTTATCAAACCACTGGGTTAGATCATTTATGTTCTTTGTAACTTTTTCCCCTTTTATTTTCGGTAATCATTTATTGAGAGCCTTCTATGAACTAGACACTCTCCTAGGTACTAGGGAGACAAAGACACAGTTCCAGTTCCTAAGGAGTTATTACTTCACTCCACAAACGTCTATGTAATAGCCACTTACCTGCTGGACCCTGGAGCTCACAGTCAGGGCCTAGAGGTAGAATATAATTAAACACTTACAATATCATGTGTTAGTTACTTTTCTAAAAGGTATAAAGAATTCCCTGTACGGACTGAAAGGAGAAGTGTAATATTCAGGATTCTTTTGGTTCAAGAAATAGAAACCCACCTCAGGTGGCTTAAGCTAAAAAAGGAATGTGTTGGCTTTTGTAACTGAAAAGTCCAGGGGTTGACATCAGGCACAGCTGGATCAAGGTATGCAAATAAGTCACTGGTATCTGTTTCTGTCCCTCCCATGGCATTGTTCTCCTGTGTGTTGGCTTCACTCCCAGGTGAGCTTTCCCCATGAAGTGGCACAGATGACCACCATCAGCTCCCTGTATCCTACAAGTTTAGCAACCCCAGCAGAAAGCAAATGTCTTTTTCCAGATGGTTCCCACAAAAGCCCTCAGATGAACCTTGATTAGGCTAGATTGAGTCAAGTGTCTACCCCTGAACCTTGTTTGAACCAGACTGAGCCAAGTGCCCACCCCCGGATCCAATGGATCCAGGGCCTTAGGGTGTTCTCATTGACCAAATCTGGAAGTAGAGAAGGGGTGGTCACCAAAGGAAAACCAGGGCTCTGGAAAGACAGAAAGGAAAGATGTCTTCCAAAAAGGTTGTCTAAGTCTTGCTGTCTTGATGGAGGGGGTGGTGGACTCAAACAAATGAGCCCCACAGGGGATGACTTGTGACGTGAACTGAAGGACAAGTATGGGTTTGCCACCAGCATAACAGTGCAAGGCCAAGGAGATGGCAAGAGCACAGGCATGGAGGCAGGAGAGAGCCCTGGTGTGTTTGGGGCACTACCAGTAGAGTGCTGGGTACAAGAGAGCAAGGGGGAAGCTATGAGTCCTGGAATGAAGACAGAGATGGCTTGGGTCATGAAGAACCTTGTCCCTCATGCTAACAAACTAGGAAAGGATCTGTCTTAGTCATCTAGAGCTGTTGTAACAGAAATACCGTGAGTGGATGGCTTTAACAAAGAGAAATTTATTTCTTCACTGTAAAGTAGGCTAAAAGTCCAGATTCAGGGCATCAGCTCCAGGGGAAGGTTTCTCTGTCTGTTGGCCTTCTCATCAATATTCCCCTGGACTAGGAGCTTCTCTACACGGGGACCCCAGCTCCAAAGGATGCGCTCTGCTCCTCGCACTTATTTCTTGGTGGTATGAGGCCCCCAACTCTCTGCTTGCTTCCCTTTTCTTTTATCTCTTGTAAGATAAAAGGTGGTGCAGGCCATACCCCAGGGAAACTCCTTTACATTGGATCAAGGATGTGACCTTAATAAGGTTGTTACAGTACCACCCGAATCCTCTTTACCATGAAATTACAATCACAAAATGGAGGACAACCACACAATACTGGCAATCATGGCCTAGCCAAATTGATATGCATATTTTTTGGGGGGGCATAATTCAATCCATGACAGGATCCCATAGACTGTGGAAAGCTGTTGAAGGGTTTTAAGCAAGGAAGTAACATAATCACTCTGAATCTGAATGGGGCCAAAGTAAGAGGCCCAGAAACAAGCCATAAAATTTTTTTGTGACCACTCACGCAAGAGATTGATACAACCTTGAACTGTGGCAGCTATGAGTGGGTGGAGAGGAGGAGGTGATGTCAAGAAACATCTCAGACCCAGAAACAGCTAGGTTTGGTGGTTCATTGGAAAGGAGGAATGAAGATAGGAGAGGAGTCTGGGATGATTGCTAAGCTTCTGGCTGGATGACTGGGGTGGGGCCATTCTCTGAACACAGAAACATGGGGGAAGGAGCAGAACTGGGGTGAAGGGAGGTTGGTGTTGCTCACAAGAGGGGCTAGTTAGGGAAGTGAAAGCCATGGCTGGGAAGGAGGTGAGGCTGGATACAGGGACACACAGCTGTCCTCAGTTATTGATACACAGTTTCTGGGATAAGACTGGTGGGAGTGGTCAGATGATATTAATAGACAACCCTGAAAAGTTAGTGTTCAAGTAAATACGCTGACAGGTCTCTGAGAAGTTATCTTCAGGATCAGCACCAGCATCATCGTCATCACCAGTATTTCCTTCATCATTATCACTGTTGGCCTTAACATCTCTATCTTGATTACCAACATCTTTCCGTCACGATCCAATTATTCAAACAAACTACTTAGGCCCTTCTGTTGTCCAACATTGGGCTGGAAACTAGGAATACAATGGCAAACGAGACCTCTACCTTAATGAAACTTATGGTCTCCTTGGAGGGACTGACATTAATAAAATGATCACATAGTAAACGTAAAACACAACTGTGATGAGGACCATGAAGTAAATGTATGGGATGGAGAATAATACAGTGGGGCCCCTGTTAAGATAAAGAGGCCAAAGGAAGCCTCTCTGAGAAGGTGACATTTAAACTGAGACCTAACTATTGAGAAGGAGCCACCGTGAGAAGAACTCAGGCAGCATATTGTAGGTGGAAGGAACTGCATGTGTAAAGGCCCATCATCACAGCACCCTATTTGCCCTTGGACTTCATACTTGGACGTGGCATAAGCCTAATCCCGGTCCTCTGGGGCTTCAGCTTGCTTGATGTCAGGAGAAACACAGGGTCCAAGGTCTCAAACTGGCAGAGAAGTCCAGGAAGCAGCTGAGATGGTGCATGGCTGAGAATGTCGAACCCAGGGGCATCCTGAGCTAATATGAGAATTAGGCCTATTCGAGCCAAGATAGGCCTTCCTTGTGGGTTTGTGATGTCTTTGCTTCCCTCTCCTTCTCCACTACATCCCAACTCTTTAAGCCACACCAAGAAATCTCTCCCTTCCAATGGAGCCCATGAAAATGCATCTGTTATATCCATCAGAAGCCAGGCCATAGGAGGTGGGGCCAAGATGGCGGAGTAGTCAGATGCTTCCGGTGGACCCTCTTACAACAAAGACCCCAAAAAACAAGTGATTCAATTATATATGGCAATCTGGGAGCCCTGAACATCAAAGGCAGGGTTGAGGAACCAGATCGAGTGGCAGGGGGAGGGAGAGACCATTCAGAAGCAGCAAGGATTTGCCAGACCTGACCCCATGTGAGCCTGAACCCTTCAGGTTTGAGCAGCTCGTGGGTGAGCAGTGAGGCAGGCAAACAGCTGTGCTCGGGAGGCACGTGTTCTGCACCTGGAGAGACACAGCCGCTGAGAGTCTATGCAGCCACCTAGAACAAGTGATAAGCAGCCCTTGATCCGGCGAAATGTAAGTACTTGCGTAGGGCTTACTGGGTGGATCAGAATCACCCCCCCTTAGGGAAAAACCTCTCCCCCATTTACCTCCTCTCTCCCTGCTCTGCACTGGGTCCCAGATCAGCTTCAGCAATTGCAGAGTCCCCTGAGCCGGAAGTAGGATCCGTCACACACCCGGAGCCATTCTCCCTACCTTGGAGAGTGAACAAATTAACAAACGGGAAAAAATAAACTGCCAGTTCCCCTAACCCAGGAACCCAGGGTAGGCACAGCTCCTTTGCCTAGGCACACACATAAGGAATCCACAGACTTTGAGTGCCTTTCCCCCTGCATAGACTTGTGTGGGCCTATCTCAACAGCGAAGGCCCTCATTACCTCAGTACAGCAGGGTATATACCAGAAGTCTAACTTCAGCTGTTTCAGCTGTGAAGTGGCAGGTTCTTGACATTTGACACTGCTCTGCCCATTAAGCAGGGCCTTCACCTGCCCACATCAGGGGCCTGAGGACTGGTGGCTCCACCCACGCCACCTAGCCACCATCAATAGGGGCCCATGAATAAGAGGTGCCCCCCAGTCCTTATAGCCAACAGCATTAGGTGCTCATAGTCTGGCTGCAAAACGCACCCACTTACGCGCTCCAAGGAACAGGGACACGCCTTCCTCCTGGACACTCAGGGGAGGCCATCAGCCCCTTCCTTGCTCAGAGTGTGTCCCCTTGCTGCAGCCAGATGCCTGTGCCTACAACAATCACCCATGCCTGTCTAGGACTGTAAGTGAGAGCCTACACCACACACTTGGTGGCAATCTACCTGGGCGCCTGAGCTGAATCCATACAGGAGGAGTGGGCAGACTCCTGAGGTCACATACCTACTAACAGATCTAACCACCGGGTGATAGGACATTAGAGCTTCAAAGGTGCCAATAATCAAACTAGCTCATATGAGCAGCCTATTTGGGCATATCAAAACAAAACAAGAATCTAGGACACAGTAACCAAACATAAAATAAATAAATATTATAACTTGTTGATGGCTCAAGACAGCAGTCAATATCAAATCACATAAAGAGGCAATCCATGATGGCTTCAGCAAGCTCCCAAAATAAAGAATCTAGAAATTTCCCAGAGGAGGAAGATCTCTTGGAATTACCAGAGGCAGAATACAAAAGATTAATATACAGAACTCTTCAAGAAATTAGGAAGGAAATTAAGCAAACTGTAGAACACACAATAGAGGAAATTAAAAAGATTATAGAAGAGCATAATGACAAATTTAACAGGCCACAAGAATCCATAGAGAGACAGCAATCAGAAATCCAGACGATCAACAACAGAATTTCAGAATTAGGCAACTCAATAGAAACTCATAGGAGCAGAATTGAGGCAATGGAAATCAGAATTAGTGAGATTGAAGATAAAGCACTTGACACCAACTTATTTGAGGAAAAATCAGATAAAAGGATTTAAAAAAATGAAGAAACCCTAAGAATTATGTGGGACTCTATCAAGAGGAATAACCTACGAGTGATTGGAGTACCAGAACAGGGGGGATAAGAGAAAATACAGAGAGAATTGCTGAAGATTTGTTGGCAGAAAATTTCCCTGATATCGTGAAAGATGACAAGATATCTATCCAGTATGCTCATCAAACCCCACATAAGGTAGATCCCAAAAGAAAGTCACCAAGACATATTATAATCAAACGTGTCAAAATCAAAGATAAAGAGAGAATTTTAAGAGCGACTAGGGATAAACAAAAAGTCATCTACAAAGGAGAGTCAATAAGAATAAGCTCTGACTACTCAGCAGAAACCATGCAGGCAAGAAGGCAATGGGATGACATGTATAAAGCCTTGAAGGAAGAAAACTGCCAGCCAAGAATTATATATCCAGCAAAACTGACTCTCAAATATGATGACAAAATTAGGGCATTTCCAGAAAAACAGAAGTTTAGGGAATTTACAAAAACCAAACCAAAATTACTAGAAATACTAAAGGGAGTCTTCCAGTTAGAAAATCAGTAAAACATCAGATAACAACCCAAGACTAGAACACTGGACAAAGCAACCAGATATCAACCCAGATAAGGAAGTCACAAAAATAAATCAAAGCTGAAACACTGAAAATAGTGAAACAGATGTCAATGTGTAAAAGATGACAACATTACAACAGAAAAGAAGGACTTAAAAAATGTAGACATAGATTTTTCATATGGAGAGGAAGTCAAGGTGATATAAAGAAATAAAAGACTGGCTTAAACTTAGAAAAATAGGGGTAAATATTAAGGTAACCACAAAGGAAACTAACAATCCTACAAGTCAAAATAAAAAACTAGAAAAATATAAAGACTCAGCAAACACAAAATCAACAACAATGAAAAAGATGAAAAGAAAATACGTAAAGAAAAATGACTCAGCACAGATAGTTAAGTGGAACAAAGAAACTATGAACAACACACAAAAAAAAGACATCAAAATGACAGTACTAAACTCATACCTATCAATAATTACACTGAATGTGAATGGAATAAATGCACCAGTAAAGAGACAGAGAGTGGCAGAATGGATTAAGAAAACACGATCCGTCTATATGCTGCCTACAAGAGACACACCTTAGACTTAAAGTCACAAACAAACTAAAACTCAAAGGACGGAAAAAAATATATCAAGCAAACAACATTCAAAAAAGAGCAGGAGTGGCAATATTTATCTCTGACAAAACAGACTTTAAAGTAAAATCCACCACAAAGGATAAGGAAGGACACTATATAATGATTAAAGGGTCAATACACTAGGAGGACATAACTATAATAAATATTTACACTCCCAACGACAGGGCTCCAAAATACATGAAACAAACTAACAGCACTGAAAAGAGAGATGGACAGCTCCACAATAATAGTAGGAGACTTCAGTACACCACTTTCAGTGAAGGACAGACCATCCAGAAAGAAGCTCAACAAAGACATGGAAGAGCTAAATGCTACAGTCAACCAACTTGATCTCATAGACATATACCGAACACTCCAGCCAACAGCAGCCAAGTATACTTACTTTCTTTTCCAATGTACATGGAACATTCTCCAGAATAGACCACATATTAGGCCATAAAGCAAACCTTAACAAAATCCAAAACATCGAAATATTACAGAGCATCTTTTCTGACCATAAAGCCATAAAAGTAGAAATCAACAACATAAAAAGCAAGGGAAAAAAATCAAACACATGGAAACTGAACAATATCTTGCTCAAAAACTACTGGGCTATAGAAGACATTAAGGATGGAATAAAGAAATTCATAGAATCAAATGAGAATGAAAATACATCGTACCAGAACCTTTGGGACACAGCAAAAGCAGGGTTCAGAGGTCAGTTTATAGCAATAAATGCACACATCCAAAAAGAAGAAAGGGCTCTAAACAAAACACTAACCCTACAACTGGAACAAGTAGAAAGAGAGCAGCAAAAGAAGCCTTCAGGCACCAGAAGAAGAGAAATGATAAGAATCAGAGCAGAATCAAATGAAATAGAGAATAGAAAAATAATTGAAAGAGTTAACAAGACCAAAAGCTGGTTCTTTGAAAAGATCAACAAAATTGATAAACCACTGGCCAAACTGACAAAAGAAAAACAGGAGAGGAAGCCCATAACCCATATAAGAAATGAGATGGGTGATACCACAACAGACCCAACTGAAATTAAAAGAATCATAACAGAATACTATGAAAAATTGTACTCTTAGCAAATTTGAAAACCTAGAGGAAATGGACGAATTTCTAGAAACTCACTATGTGCCTAAGCTAACGCAAATAGAGGTAAAACAACTAAATAAACCCATAACAAAAGAAGAGATTGAAAAGGTAATTTAAAAACTCCCAACAAAAAAAAAGCCCTGGCCCGGATGGCTTCACTGGAGAATTCTACCAAACTTTCAGAGAAAAGTTAACAGCACTACTACTAATGGTATTTCAGAGCATAGAAAAGGTTGAAATATTCCCAGACTCATTCTGTGAGGCTAGCATAACCCTGATACAAAAACCAGGTAAAGACACCACAAAAAAAAGAAAATTACAGACCAATATCCCTCATGAACATTGACACAAAAATCCTCAACAAAATTCTAGCCAATAGAATTTAGCAACGTATCAAAAAAGTAATTCACCGCGATGAAGTGGGATTTATACCAGATATGCAGGGATGGCTCCACATTAGAAAAACAATCAATGTAATCCATCACATAAATAAAACAAAAGACAAGAACCACATGATCTTATCAATCGACGCAGAAAAGGCATTCAACAAAGTCCAACAACCATTCATGATAAAAACTCTCAACAAAATAGGAGTAGAAGGGAAATTCCTCAGTATAATTAAGGACATTTATACAAAGCCAACAGCCAACATCATCCTAAATGGAGAGACTTTGAAAGCATTCCTCTTGAGAATGGGAACCAGACAAGGAAGCCCTTTATCACCACTGTTACTCAACATTGTGCTGGATGTCCTAGCCAGAGCAATTAGGCTAGAAAAAGAAATAAAGCGCATCCATACTGGTAGAGGAGAAGTCAAAGTATCTCTATTTGCAGGTGACATGATCTTATACAGAGAAAACCCCAAAGAATCCAGAAGAAAACTCCTGGAACTAATAGAAGATTTCAACAAAGTTTCAGGATGAAAGATAAACGTACGAAAATCAGTTGGATTCTTTTACAGCAACAAAGAGAACCTCCAAGAGGAAATCACCAAATCAATACCTTTTGCAGTAGCCCCCAAGAAGATAAAATACTTAGGAATAAATCTAACCAGAAATGTAAAAGACCTATACAATGAAAACCACAAGACACTACTGCAAGAAACCAAGAGACCTGCATAAGTGGAAAAATATACCTTGCTCATGGATAGGTAGACTCAACATTGGGAAAATGTCAATTCTGCCCAAAGCGATCTACAAATGTAGTGCAATCCCGATCCAGAGTCCACTGGCATTTTTTAATGAGATGCAGAGACAAATCACCAACTTCATATGGAAAGGGAAAAGGCCTTGAATAAATAAAGCATTACTCAAGAAGAATAAGTTGGAAGGCCTCACACTACCTGATTTTAGAACCTATTATACCGCCACAGAAGTCAGAGCAGCCTGGTACCGGTACAACCACAGATACATAGACCAATGAAACAGTTGAGAATCCAGGTATAAGCTCATCCGCCTATGAGCAGCTAATATTTGACAAAGGCTCCAAGTCCATTAATTGGGGAAAAGACAGTCTCTTTAGCAAATGGTGCTGGCATAACTGAATATCCATCTACAAAAAACTGAAACAAGACCCATACCTCACACCATCCACAAAAACTGACTCAAAATGGATCAAAGACTTAAATATAAAATCAAAAACCATAAAGATCATGGAAGAAAAAATAGGGACAACGCTAGGAGCCCTAAACACATGGCATAAACATAATACTAACCATAAGTAACAATGCACAAGCACCAGAAGAGAGACTAGATAAATGGGAGCTCCTAAAAATCAAACACTTAGGCTCATCAAAAGACTTCACCAAAAGAGTAAAAAGACAACCTACAGACTGGGAAAAAATTTTGGTTACGACGAATCCAATCAGCGTCTAATCTCTAAAATCTACAAGATACTGCAAAACCTCAACAACAAAAAGACAAATAACCCAATTAAAAAATTGGCAAAGGATATGAACAGGCATTTCGCCAAAGAAGACATCCAGGCAGCTCACAGACACTTGAAGAAATGCTCATGATCATTAGCCATTAGAGAAATGCTGATCAAAACTACAATGAGATATCATCTCACCCCAGCAAGGCTAGCATTAATCCAAAAAGCACAAAATAATAAATGCTAGAGAGACTGTTGATGGGAATGTAAGATGGTACAACCACTTTGGAAATCGATTTGGTGCTTCATTAAAAGCTAGAAATAGAAGTACCATATGATCCAGCTATCCCGCTCCTTGGAATATATCTTAGAGAAATAAGAGCCGTCACATGAATAGATATATGCACACCCATGTTCCTTGCAGCACTGTTCACAATAGCAAAAAGATGAAAACAGTCTAGGTGCCCATCAATGGACAAACGGATAAAAAAATTATGGTATATCCACACAATGGAATTCTGTGCAAGGATAAAGAACAACCATGAAGCCGTGAAACAGCTTATAACATGGAGGAAGCTGGAGGTCATTATGCTGAGTGAATTTGGTCAGTCACAGAAGGACAAATATTGTATAAGACCACTATTATAAGAACTCAAGAAAAGGTTTAAACACAGAAGAAAACATTCTTTGATGGTTATGAGGGTGGGGAGGGAGGGTGAGGGTTTAGATAGTAGATAAGAATTATCTCAGGTGAAGGGAGGGACAGCACCCACTACAGGGGCAGTCAGTACAACTGGACTAAACCAAAGCCAAGAAGTGTCCTGAATACAAGCAAACACTTTGAGGAACAGAGTAGTATGGATAGGGGCCTGGGGACCATGCTTTCAGGGGACATCTCAGTCAATTGGCATAACAAAGCTTATTAAGAAAATGTTCTGCATCCTACTTTGGTGAGTGGCACCTGGAGTCTTAAAAGCTTGCAAGCGGCCATCTAAGATGCATCAATTCGTCCCAACCACCTGGAATGAAGGAGAATGAAGAACACCAAAGAACACAAGGAAGGTATTAGCCCAAGAGACAGAAGAGGCCACATAGACCAGAGCCTTCATCAGCCTGAGACCAGAAAAACTAGAGGGTGCCTGGCTACCACCAATGACCGCTCTGACAGGGAACACAACAGAGAATCCCTGATGGAGCAGGAGAAAGGTGGGGTGCAGAACTCAAATTCTAGTAAGAAGACCAGACTTAATGGTCTGACTGAGACTGGAGGAACCCTGGAAAGCATGGCCCCTGGTTTCTCTATCAGCCCAGAAATAAAACAATTTCTGATGCCAACTCTTCAAACGGGGGTTGGACTGGACTATGGGACATAAAGTGATACTCGTGAGGAGTGTGCTTCTTAGCTCAAGTAGATACAAGAGACTAAATGGGCAGCTTCTGCCTGGAGGTGAGATGGGAAGGCAGAGAGGATTAGGAGCTGGTTGAATGGACATGGGAAATCAGGGGTGGAAAGGAGGAGTGTGCTGTCACAGTATGGAGAGAGCAGTTAGGGTCACATAACAATGTATGTATAAATTTTTGTATGGGAAAAAAGGAAAAAAAAATAGAAGAAGCCAGGCCATAAATAACCAGCCCTTTAAAATCTCACCTTCTGTATCGCTCTGAGTTGGAAACAGCATTAGAAGCTCCACAGCCGAGCAGTAGGAAAGGATTAGTGCCCCAGCATACTGCTGTAATGAACATGTCTGGAAGGGCAAAGGCTAAGGCTCCTACACTCTCTGCAGAGTATCAGTGTGACTTCCTTGCTTCCATTGGCAGGAACTTGCTCTCAAAAAGAAAGGAAAAACCACAGCTGGGAGGCTCAGGAAGTGAGCCAATGTTGTCCACAGTCCGCACAGTGGCTCTGTTAAAGTTCACGATTTCGGAAAGTTCTGTGTGTGGGAAGCTGAGGTTGGGAAGCTGTCCTGCCCCCTGTGGGTCTGACTTCATACAACAGGTTTGTTCAAGTGACTCATCTGCACTGGAGCCTGTGCCAGGAGCATGAAGGGCACCAGACAACAAGATGCTGTCCTCGACCTCTCTCGAGGAGCTGCCAGATGCCGGATGGTGCCTCTAAGACAGGTGGAAGGAGCTGCTTTGGGCCCTTGCAGTGGCACCTCACCCTGGACAAGAGTTGTCTTCCGATGATGTTGATTCATTCAGAATTCTCCAGGACCCCATCTAAGTCTCCGTATTCATGCTTGGCCGTGGATGTTCGTTCCAGTTGCTCTTGACATCGCCTATCCTGCATTTCTCACTGATTTTTCTTTCTCTTGCTCCTGCAAGTTTTTCTGGCTTCCTAGTACTAACCTAAGTTCTTGGTTCTAACCCTGAGCCTATCTTGTTAATCCCAGCTTCTCCTTATCTGGTAGCTGGTGTGTGACACCCACAGACTCACCAGCGAAGCAGGATTCATCCAGAACATTAGCATTTGAGAATCTAATGAAATGGCAAAAGGATCACTGTTGAACTCAACAATTTTGGACATTTGGGAAGGGAGAGGAAAGGGCTGGTTTGAACAAAGAGGAGAGGCTTCATAGAGGAGGTAGAACTCTTAGCATCTCTGGGAACTTCTCATCCAAACTTCTTGAAAGAGTGGTCTATATTGACTGCCTCAAAATCTTCTCCTCCCACTCATTCCTCACCGACTTCACCATGGCTTCTACCCCCAGCCTTTCCCTGAAACCATTCACACTGAGATCGTCATCAGAGAACCACCCCCTTTTCTCAACACCATCACTTCTAATTGCCAAATCTGGGAGATATTTTTCAGGTCTCATCTTTCTGTATACTCTGTACAACTTAAATTGCTGGTTATGTTCTCTTTTTGGAACTATCCTTTCTTTTTGCGTTCATGGTGCTACTCTCCCTGATTCTTCTTGGACCTCTCTGACCGTTTCTTCTCTGTCTCCTTTGATGTCCCCAAGGCTCTGTTCTTGCCTTACTGCTCCGTTCATTCCATATATTCTCTCTGGGTAATCTTACCTGCGTCATGGTTTCAGACACTGCCTATTTGCTTATGACTCCCAAATCTGGCTCTCTATCCACTGAGCATCAAACAATAGAGCCATCTATCTGCTGGACATCTCCACCTTGATGTCCAGCCAATATCTCCAACTCAGCATGTTCCACCTTCACTCATAATTGACCCCTGAAATTGTCAGAGTTCGTTTCTGTGAGAGGTGTGGAATCCCCTTGCAGTAAATAATTTGGCCTCCTGAGAGCCTAACCACACCTGAGGCCAATGAGTGGGGGATGACTAGACCAAGAGGGTTCACCTGGGGGCTTGATGATGCCTAAGCCTCAGGAGGCATGATCATGGTCACAGTGGTGAGTCCAATAAAAGGCCTTGGAAGACGGAGGCTCAGTGGATCTTCCTGGGTGGAGAGAGCAAACATCTGCTCTAGAGAGGGTAAGCACATCCCCTGAGGCAGGGAAGCTCTTCACTAAGACACCTCCTGTGCATTGCCCTATGTGTTTTTATTCTTTGTCTGCTAGATTAAAGATAGCCCCTTTACTTGCAGTTTGTGACTCATTTCAACAAATTATCAGACCCGAGAAACAGGAAGGGCCGCACCCGCTGACCTAGCCCCATATTAATGGTGATGAGAGATAAAGGGCTACATGGAGCAACCGGGGCCTGGACTGACCAGGAAGAGAAACTGAGATTTCCCTGGACTGGTTTGATACAATTGGCACAGCAAGCAGGGTTAGCTAGAGAGAACCCTGACCGCTCAGTTTCTTAGTTTTCCAGTCTACCTGTTTATCTGATCCCAAAATTTAGGAATAACACATGTTTAATCTCTCTCACCAGTCACATTCAGTTAATTGTTAAGTTCTCACAGTGTAACTTCTAGAATGTGTCTTTCCATCCTTGTACCACTGCCCCAGTTCAAATCTTCATCTTTTCTTCTTTGTGGGTTGAAATAACCTCCTTACTGATCTCCCAGCATCTTGCCTGTCTCCAATTCATTCTCCCTACTGCTACCAGAATGGTTTAATTAAAATGAAGATCTGACAGGCTAAGCCCCAGGCATAAGCTTTCAATTGTCTTCCATTGTCTACAGTATAAAATTCAAATCCTTGATAGGCATGCAAAGCCCTTCTTCATCTAACCCTTGCCTACTACTCCAGCTTTATCTCTCACCACTTCCTGCTTTGAACTTTATTAACCCTGAAACTCAGTGATGTAACACCACAAAGGTTTATTTCTTGCTCATGCTAGATGTCTGTCTTGGGTCAGTGGGAGTGGCTGTGATCCACATAGTCATCCAGGTAGATATCCAGGCTCAAGGAAGTTCCACCATATTGTAGCTGCACCATCTGGAATATAAGACCTCTTCAAATGCCATGACAGGGACAGAGACTGCAGAATCCAACATGGGCTTTTCACTGCCCTGGCCCCTTTGCTTCCAACTCACATTCCATTGACTAGAACTAGTCACATGGTCCCATCTAACTACAGGGAGTCAGGAAATGAGGATGAGCAGATGAAATGCTTGGGGAGCCACCATCTGAGCCACACGTCATTTCAGTGGGCATAAAGTCCTTGCCCCTGTCAAAGGCTAACACCTCTTCTTATGTTCCAAATCTCATCTTCCCCGAAGACCTCCCTACTAAAATCATTCCCTCTTTCTTCCATCATTAATTTTTCCCTCTCTATTGAGCATTCCTAACAGCATAGAGACATGTTCTAATATCTA
Source organism: Dugong dugon (assembly GCA_030035585.1). Taxonomy (NCBI): domain Eukaryota; kingdom Metazoa; phylum Chordata; class Mammalia; order Sirenia; family Dugongidae; genus Dugong; species Dugong dugon. The sequence continues at coordinate 58,288,902 of CM057462.1, read as the reverse complement.
CTGTATAAAGCTGAAACAAAAATATCAACCACCAAACCCTCCCATAGTACTCAGCTCTCATTCAGCTACCACCCAGTTGCTCAGTTACCACCAATAGCTGAGTTGTGGTTGTTGTTGCTGTTGTTGTTAGTTGGCATTGAGTAGGTTTCGACTCATGGCAACCTTTTGTATACCAGAACAAAATGTTGCCTGGTCCTACCCATCCTCATGATCATTGGAATGTTTGAGTCCATTGTGGGGGCTGTTGCGTCAATCCATCTCACTGAGGGTTTCCCTTGTTTTCACTGGCCCTCTACTTTTCCAAAAATGGTATCTTTTTTCTAGCAATTAGTCTTTTCTAATGACATGTCCATAGTAAGTGAGTTGAAGTCTCACCATCTTCACTTCTAAGGAAGATTCTGGTTGTATTTTTCTAAGGCTGACCTGTTCATTCTTTTGACAGAGATGAGATCTTTGCTGAGACAGGTCCCCTTTTCAGTTTTTGCCCCGCCTTGCCACTAAAACAGCCCTTGCTAAGATGCCAGAGACCTTCATGTGCCAAATCCATCGTTGCTTCTCATCTGACTTGGCCTCTTGGCAGCATGTGACACTGGTCATCTGCCCTTAAACTCTTTCCTTCTCTTGACCAACATAACACCACAGAGCTCCAGTCTATGGCCATGCCTTCACAGTCTCCTTTGCTGTCCCCTCCATTGTTCAGTCTCTGTCTAACTTTTACATTCGAACTTCCCAGGGGGTCCTGGGACCCTCCTCTCCTCTGTCTACCCTCTTTCTCAGGTAATCTCAACCAATCACAGGCTGGCTGTCAATACCATTTATATGCCAATGGCTCACAATCATTTCCAACCCTGATGTCTCTTCTGGGCTCCAGATACATATGTCCAGCTGCCTCTTTGATGTTTAATAGGAACCTCAGAACAAACAAGTCCAAAGCTGACTTTTTATCCCCCACTCCTACCCTGACTCTGTTTTTCCCCTAGCCCTCTCCACTACTTCCCACCTCTGCCTGCTCCCAAGAGGAAGCTGCCCTTGCTGATTCGAAGCCACTGAATCTCTGGGCTGCTCAATGACCTTGTCTCCCTGCTTCTGCCCTTGCCCTTCTGTAATCCATTTTCCGTACAGCAAATAGAGTGACTTATGCTTATGAATCAAATCATGTCCCTCCCCTATTTAAAACCCACCAATAGCTTCCCATCACTCTTAGAATAAAATCCTACGTGGCCAGTGCCCACCTCTCTGACTTGCCTTCCTGCCACTCATGCCGACTCACTGTGCCCCGCTGCGCTCTCTGCCATCCTGTCTTGTAGACAGGCTAAGCAGGTCCCTCTTAGGACACCTGCACTAGCTGGCCCAGGGCTTTAGAATCCTCTTCCTTCAAAGTTTTCAAATCCTGTATCTTCAAAGTTTAAAAAAAAAGAAAAGTTTTTTTTTTTAATGCATACTTCAGTTTCCCCTCCTTAGAAAGGCCTTCCCTATCCACACAATCTGAACGCTCCTTAGAAGGGAGAATGGTGAGACTTTGTCTTGCTTACTTTGGACACGTCATCAGGAAAGACCAATCTCAAATAAAAGGACATAATGTTTGGTAAAGTAGAGGGCCAGCAAAAACAAGAGAAACCCTCCAAGAGGTGGATTGGCATGATAGCTGCAACAGTGGGCTCAAACATACCAAAGATTGTGAGGATGGTGTGGGACTGGGCAACATTTTGTTCTATTGTACATAAGGTCACCATGAGTCAGAACCGACTCAACAGCAATTAACAACAGAACAGACAATCTAAAGTAACCCCTCACTCTTTGTCACAGTGCCTGGTTTTATTTTTATCATAGCATTTATTACTCCACAACTCGTCTGTCATTTTGTCGTATCGTAGTGGCTTGCGTGATGGAGATGGAGAAGCTCAATATCATCAGTCAGAACGAGGCCAGGGACCAACTGCAGAACAGACCATCAGTTGCTCATATGCAAGTTCAAGTTGAAGCTTAAGAAAATAATACAAGTTCACGAGAGCCAAAGTACGACCTTGAGTATATCCCACCTGAATTTAGGGACCATCTCAAGAACAGATTTGATGCATTGAACACTAGTGGCCGAAGACCAGACGAGTTGTAGGATGACAAGGACGTCATACTTGAAGGAAGCAAGAGGTCATTAGAAAGACAGGAGAGAAAGAATAGACCAAAGTAGATGTCAGAAGAGACTCTGCAACTTGCTTTTGAACATAGAGCCGCTAAAGTGAATGGAAGAAATGATGAAGTGAAAGAGCTAAACTGAAGATTTCAAAGGGAGCTCCAGAAGACAAAGTATTGTAATGAAATGTACAAAGACCTGGAGTTAGAAAACCAAAAGGAAAGGACATGCTTAGCATTTCTCAAGCTGAAAGACCTGAAGAAAAATTTCAAGCCTCGAGTTGCAATATTGAAGGATTCTATGAGCAAAATATTGAAAGACACAGGAAGTATCCAAAGAAGATGGAAGGAGTACATAAAGTCACTGTACCAAAAAAAAATTGGACTTTCAGCCATTTCAGTAGGTAGCATATGATCAAGAACCGATAGTACTGAAGGAAGAAGTCCAAGCTACACTGAAGGCATTGGCTAAAAATAAGGCTCCAGGAATTGACAGAATACCAATTGCCATGTTTCAACAAGCAGATGCATCTCTAGAATCACTCACTCATCTATGCCAAGCAACTTGGAAGATAGCTACCTGGCCAACCGACTGGGAGAGATCCATGTTTGTGCCCATTCCAAAGAAGATGATCCAACAGAATACAGAAATTATCGAACAATATCATTAATATCACACATAAGTAAAAGTTTGAAGATAATACAAAAATGGTTGCAGCAGTACATCAATAGGAAACTGGAGAAATTCAAGCCGGATTCAGAAGAGAACTTGGAACAAGGGATATCACTGCTGATGCCAGTTGGATCTTGGCTGAAAGCAGAGAATACCAGAAATATGTTTACCTGTGTTTTATTGACTATGCAAAAGCATTCAATTATAACAAATTTTGGATAACACTGAGAAGAATGGGAATTCCAGACCACTTAATTGTGCTCATGAGGAACCTGTACATAGACCAAGAGGCAGTCGTTCAAACAGAACAAGGGGATACTGTGTGGTTTAAAATCAGGAAAGGTTGTGCGTCAGGGTTGTATCCTTTCACCATACTTAGTCTGTATGCTGAGCAAATAATCTGAGAAGCTGGACTATATGAAGAAGAACATGGCTTCAGGATTGGAGGAAGACTCATTAAGGACCTGCAGTATGCAGATGACACAACCTTGCTTGCTGAAAGCCAAGAGGACTTGAAGCACTTTGGTATGGATTACACCTCAACATAAAGAAAACAAAAATCCTGACAACTGGCCCAATAAGCAACATCATGAAAAACAGAGAAAAGACTGAAGTTGTCAAGGATAAGGATTTCATTTTACTTGGATCCACATGGAAGCAGCAGTCAGGAAATCAAATGACGTATTGCATTGGGCAAATCTGCTGCAAAAGCCTTCTTCAAAGTGTTAAAAAGCAAAGATGTCACCTTGAGGGCTAAGGTATGCCTGACCCAAGCTATGGTGTTTTCGATTCCCTAGTATGCATGTGAAAGAGAATGAATAAGGAAGACTGAAGAAGAATTGATGCATTTGAATTATGGTGTTAAGGAAGAATATTGAAAATACCATGGATTGCCAGAAGAACAAACAAATCATCTTGGAAGAGGTACAGCCTTAGAAGCAAGGATGGAGAGACTTCTTCTCATGTACTTTGAACACAGTATCAGGAAGGATCAGTCCCTGGAGAAGGACATCATGCTTGGTAAGGTAGAGGATCAGCAAAAAAGAGGAAGAACCTCAATGAGATGGATTGACACAGTGGCTGCAACAATGGAGTCAAGAGAGCAACGATTGTGAGGATGGCGCAGGACCTGGCAGTGTTTTGTTGTGTTGCCCATAAGGTTGCTATGAGTCAGAACTGACTCAGTGGCACCTACCAACAACAACAACATTTCACACTACCTGATATTTTCTTGCTTACTTATGTATTTGTCTTTTTTCTGTATCTCATTGCCGGCAGAAGCATGAAAAGCTCCAAATGCAGTGCTTGGCACCTACTAGGTGTCCAAGGTTGATTTGGAGGAGAGACCTGCTTCTGCCTAGCCAGCAGCATCCTGTGGCTAATTGTAAAGGTTAACATGGAGCCTCTTCACCAAGTATTTTAAGTAATAACCTTCCTGGGGGACATTTGCAAATTAGCCCTGACTCTTGCTGATTACTCATCCTAAACTCAGTCTGATTAATAATCAGCAAACTGCTTGGCCAGAGCAGGCTGATCAGTGCTAGGAAGGATCTTAAATTATGCAAGTCACTTGGCCAGTCTTAAAAAGTAAATAAATAAAGCACAGCAGTTGATAGACCTGGAGAGGTTTGATTGCAATGCAAGTGAGGTAAGGTTGCTCAGTTGTTTGTTGTTCCTTTTTGTCTCTCGCTCTCTTTTTTTCCTCCTTTTGACTAAGAAATCAATTAGGCTCAAGTTTGCAACCTCAAAGAGAGACTGTGTAGCACAGAAATAGAAATGTGCTAAACATCACGTTCCTTTTTTCTCATTCCCTTCAACAGAGTTTTGGTCTGGGAGGCAGAGGTTAAAATTAGCCTGTTTGTTAAGCAAATACCTGTCTGGCACCTCATGTCAATATTTGCAGCCACGTCATTTTCAGCTCTGCCTTCTCCTCCTCTGAGCAGCAGTCCGCTGGCCTGGCAGGAGGGGGTGAGAGGTCTGGGAGGAGAGGAAGGAGACGTCCTCAAAAGACTGGGCAGGCGCTGCTCACTCCGTCCAGGCTTGGAACAGCATCAGTGTGCCAGCAACCTGTCCCAGCAGGAGTCTTTCTAGTGCTCTTGGCTGCCTGCCTACAAACCCCAGGGAGACAGGAGAAGAGGCAATCAGAGGGTGATGAACAGGCTCCTCACTGCCAGGGAGTGAACTCAGAGACCGCTGGACCCCTTGAACTCTCAGTCTGCAGCCTCCATCCTCAAAGGCCTGTCCTGCATATGGCTTCATCTTTCTTCTCCAGCTTCTTGTTCTGGTGCCCAGACATATGGCTGAGGGGACACTTAGAGAGGGAGAAAGCCCTGTTGACCCTGACCTCAGGGCCAAGAAAGGGCATGGACATAAAGGATTAGTGCAGTCAGTGCAACCCTGATGGCCGTTAGAACCAGTGGGGATGACAAGGAGACACCCCAGACCAACAGAGTCAGAATGCCCAGGGGTGGGACCCAGATGGCAGTAAGCAACCCATGGGAACCCAGTGTGCAGCCCAGGTGGAGAATCACTGGACTAATGGGGCATGGTAGGCTTTTGGGAAAGAGACTATGAAGGACATCATAAAGTGAGGTACCGAAATGGACTTTTCAGAAGTTGATTGCCTTGCCTGGTAGTAAAAGGATATCTGTCTTGTGCTTCTCAGGATAAAGGGAGAAGAGGTGGTCAGATATGGCAGATTCCAGGAGCCCCAAAGCTTCTGATTCATTTCAGTTGTACCCCAGCTTTAAAAAATACCCTCTAGAACTTAACACGCGTTTCTCAAATTACGAGGCATTGACCAACTCCCTGCATTGGACTTGCTTGAGAGCCTTTTTAGAAGGCAGATTCTTGGGCCCCACCCCAGACTTGTCATTCCAGAATTGCTGAGGATGGGGCCCAAATTCAATATTTTTAACCATTCTCCTGGTGTTCCAAAACAAATTGAAGTTTGAGAGCCAAACTTGGCCTAATCAGGACCCTTTGAAGAGCAGTGATGTGGAGGGAGGTGGGTTTTGCCCATTATGAAAAGTTCCATGTTCTTTCATTATTGAATTTCTTGGCATGGAAAATCTCCAGTTATATTTTACCTATATGGTTGGTAATGGTTTATACACAAGTGTGGGCAAGCACAGCTATTATATAAAATGAAGCACACCAACTCCTAATGGATTTTATTAATTTATTTAAAAAATAATTTGTGCCTTCATACTGTTGCCAGATTCTGTGGTAAGCTCTGGGGTTACGATGCTGAATTGGAAAGTCTCAGCACTTCAAGGAGCCATTGAAGTCTGTCCTTGAAGTCTAGCCTCACTGCTTTGTCTACCGAAGGTACTACCAGCTGCCGTCGAGTTGATTCCAACCAATAGCGTCTCCTGTGTTTCAGAGTAGAAATGTGCTCCATAGGGTTTTCGGTGGCTGATTTTTCAGATGGAAATTGCCAGGCCTTTCTTCCAAGTCACCTCTGGGTAGACTTGAATTTCCAACCTGTTGATTAGCAGCTGAGCGCATTAACCATTTGCACTACCCAGAGACTCCTTACCAAGTGCGGGCTTACTCAAAGGATGGCTTCTTCTCTGAAATCTTTAGACATGGTGGAATCTCTGCTCTATCTCACCCATCTACCCCTCCTCACTCTCTACCACCCCAGGCTTCTACTGCACTTTCAAAAACCACTTAACTTGGTTAGCATCCTTCTCCCAGCATGAATCCTTTAAAGGCATGGACTTATCCCATCATCTCTGAATCCCCAGTGCTCAGTCAAAGCCCTGGCACAGACAAGTATAAATATTTGCTGACAATTTGTTGAGTAAATATAGCCTTGGAGATCTTAGCATCTCAGCTTGCTGCTCGCAGCCCCATCTCACCACCACCAGAAAGAAAAGCACATGGCGCTTGCCTCACCTTGCCTCAGAGCTGATCCCCTTTGAGCAACAGGACAGATGTCAAGATCAATAAGCAGGAAGATTTCTGTTGATTGCCTGTCTCAGCTGGGTGGTTGCTGTGCTGAATGCCATCACATATCTTGTCTCATTGAATCTTCCAACCATCTGCAAGTTAGGTACTGCCATACCTATCTTGCAGATGGAGAAATTGAGTCTCAGAGACTTAGCTTCCTCCCCACCAGCACACTGTTCTCTCCAGTGGGTTCTACCCATTCTGCTCCCACTGCAGATCCTAGGCCAGGCACTCTTAGGATCATTCCTTGTCTTTAGAGTGAGCTCTTCTGGTACATCCTATCTGATGTCTCTAAGTCTCAGATTATCTGCCCAGAACGTCCTCCCTCCTGCCTTACATACCTTCAGTGGCATAATAATCCTTAAGAGCAGAGCTACTGTACTAAAAATTTCACATGCATTACCTCATTTAATCTACACAGCACTCTTGTGAAAGAATTTATCATCATCCCATTTTTCAGACAGAAAAGCCAAGACTCCAAAGAGGCTAAGAAATCTGCCAGAAGTCATATAACCAGTAAAAGTCAGAACACAGGGTTGGGCCCATATGCTGTGTACTCTAAACTACTGGTCTATCCCAACTCTCTCTTCTGCTCCTCTGGGCTCTGATTCACTTTCTGTTCATGAGCCCTTTGGTTCTCTCTTCTTGAGTCACAGTCCTTTCTGTCCTCCCTCAAGTAGGCCTGGCGTGAGTCAGTGCTGGGTCTTGGAAATGCCGACGTCTCAGGATGGCATCTCCCACCCAGTCCTGCTCACACCCTTGCAAACTACCTGGGAGAGTACAGGTTGCACTGAGTCCAGCCCTCGAGTCAAACAGGGAGTTCTACCCACTACTGGACTGGAGTCTTGCCCTCTTCCTCCATACAATACAGGCCGTTGAAAGTTTCAGTCTGCTTCCTGTGTTGGGGGCTGGGGTAATGCGGCTTCTGTCTGATGCTTCTTCCTTCCCCTAGTTTTCCTCCTGAATCTCTATTGCCAATTCTATGAAGTGGATGTGAAACCTCCTCGGGGGAAGTTTCTGGCAGGTGCACCTGGGCCGCTCACTTGAAAGCTGGGTGCTGACCACCCATAACCCCGTGCTGGGTCCCCAGCAGGCTTGATTCTCTTGCTTGGAGGCTCATTTCTCTTCCCTGTGATGCCATGACTCCAGGTGTCTGTGGCTGCAGGTTGGGAGGGTGGCAAGAGCTTGGCCTGCTCTGCCTCCAGCTCTAGCCCCTGAGAGAGGGACCACATATCAGGGTCTCCCCTCTAGCATCCTGGGATAGATCCCTGGGACTCCCCACTCACCCCTGAGCCTCAAAGAAAGTAGTGTGGAGTAAGGGAAAGAGCAGGGTTTTAGGAGTCATTGTTGGGTTCAAATACCAGCTCTGCTGCCAATTAATCGCGTGACCTCAGTTAACTTACTTACCCTCTCAGGGCCTTACACAGAGTTACCAGAAATATCTGGCAGGAAAGACTCTGAACAGGTCCAGCTTCCCAGCTTTTAAACCCTTGCTCTGACCTTGCATGGCTGAAGCACTTGGAAGGCCTGTCCTCGTCATCCATCTGCCCCTGCTGCCCACTCCATAAGCCTCCCAGCATGTGCTTCACACAGATGTCTGCACACAGCTCCCTGCAGAGGCTCCAAAGGTGCTGTGGGTCTCGGCCTCCACAGCTGATGAGTCAGGGAGGCAGGTCTGGTCTGGGCCTGGGCAGGAGGCCACAGTAGGGGGTTGTCATGTCTCTCTGGACCAGGCAACTCTGAGGTCCCAGGGCCATTTGGCAATACCCTGAAGGGCATATGGAGAAAGTCAGGGGGACAATATGGCTTTGACTCTTCCCTCTGAGCAGGTCACTCAGCTTCCTAAACTTCAGTTGACCGGTTTCGTAAGGCAGATGGTGGGTCTTCATCATCCACCCCCTGGTCTTCTGGGAATATGGAGCTTGGGGCACGGAAACTTCTTAATTTTTCATGTATTAAAAACAAAAACCATTGCCATTAAGTCGATCCCAACTCATATCAGCCCTACAGGACAGAGTAGAACTGCCCCATAGGATTTCCAAGGCTGTAAGTCTTTACGGAAGCAGACTGCCACATCTTTCTCCCACTGAGTGGCTGGTAGGTTCAAACTGCCAACCTGTCAGTTAGCAGCAGAGTGCTTTAACCACTGTACCACCAGGGCTCCTTTTCATCTATAAACATCACAAATTCCCCTCTAGCGGGGTCTGCCCACTAAGGTGATTTTTTCTGGAACTGGTGGCGTTTGAGGAAGAAAAGATAACTACCATTGTAGAGTGCCAACTATGTGCCAGGAGTTTACATGGATTATTATTACCTGAGCATCTTTAATCAACTGTAAGCAACCAAGGCTTAAAGAGGTCACACGCCAAAGGTCACAGTGCTAGGAAGTTTGCAGCTGGAAGCCAGGGCCCTTTGCCTTTCAGCCTCTTGCTGTTTCTGCCCTTCTGGATTTTGGAGGTTGGGAAGGGACTTTTCCTGCAGGATGCCCCTCTGCCTGTGCCCTTGGCTCCCTGCATCCTCCCCGTCCTGCTGATTTTGTCCTTTGGGCGGTGCTTGCTTGGAGCTATGGGCTGACTTCAGAGGCTGTGGGCTCTGAGGCCTCTGTGCCACGTGCTGCCAGCTCCCTAGAAGCTGGCCCCGGTGAGCATCGTAGAGATTACAGGCAGGAGAGCCCTGTTACTGCAGACAAATGGCCTGTGTCATTCAGCCACGTCCTTCTCATTGCTGGTCCCTGGCCTGAGTTATTCAGATAGCCCTTTTCATTTAGTGTCGTCTTTATAGATACCACAGAGGTCCATGTGCAGTGACACCCCAGCCTCTGCCCCTCAGAGAAGACAGGCAGGCAGGGCTGCTCCTGAGTCCTATTCACTGTGTGTTCAGTGTGCACCATTACCAGAATCTGTCAAGCTCCATCAAGTGACGTTTGTCACATGAGGGCAATTGTCCCTTAGGCCTTACTGAGCTGAGGATGACATCCGGGATGCCAACACTGCCTCCATACCTCCTCCAGCAATTTCCTTCATATTCGCCAATCTTCTCCCAAGCCTGGCCCAGTGATGCCCTCCCGAGCTTTGCCCCTAATTCCCCCAACCACCCTGCTTGTAATTACCCTCCCCCAAGCCCCTTCCCCGCTCCACCTGCTCCTGGTGCCTTAGCAAGTAATTACCTTCACAGGGAAGTTGACAAGTCTCTGGCGACTTCCGGGCCAGCTGGGAAAGATTCATTATTCTGTATCTGGAAATAACCAGGCCCATCAGCACTGGGCCTGAGATAACACCAGTGTAAAAGGTCTCTATTCAGGGGAATTAATTAGGATTCCTTATTAAAGATCCAATTAGGCAAAAGGGCATTTTTATCTGTGATAGTCAGCTGCTTCTATTTCTCTAAAGCCATAACTCCAAGTTAAAAAAGAGAGAAAGCCAGGGGCCTGTGTTCTTCCTCTAAAACAATTCACTCTTCCCATGTCAGTTACGTCTTCATCGGGATGTGAAAATAGATTTTCTCATTCAATCTGCAATGCTTTATCTCTCCGGAGTGTGGTAATGATTCCACTACGTCACTTTAGCAAGAAATACATCCCCAGAAGGGCATTTGGGGAGGGCGACGTTTGGTTAGGATGACTGCGTGATAAACAGCACTTTTTAGCAACCCGATCACAAGGGCAGCTCTGCCTTGTATTGTCGGTGTGACCTTGGGCAAGTTGCTTAACCTCCCTGCGTCTCAATTTCCTCCTCTCTAAATCCTAGGTTGTTGTTGTTGTTAGCTGCTGTTAGTCAGTCCCAACTCATGGGAGCTCCATGGTCGGTCTGGGAATCAAACCTGGGTCTCCCAAATGTAAGGCGAGACTTGCCTCTGGGTGGTGCAAACGGTTAAGCGCTTAATTACTAGCTGAAAAGTTGGCGGTTTGAACACCAAGGTGCCTGGGAAAAAAGGCCTGATGATCTGCTTCTAAAAGGTCACAACCTGAAAACCCTGTGGAGCAGTTCTACTCTTCACACATGGGGCCTCTGTGAATAGGAATCAACTCAATGGGAGCTAACAACAACAGCAACAAATAGAGGGTAATAATCCCTATCTCCCAGGGTAGGATCGAGCATTAAGAGCTAGAGAGTCTAGCTCATTACCAACCAACCAGTTGCCTTAGAGTTGACTCCCCCTTATGGTGACTTCAGAGTAGAGCTATGCTCCACAGGGTTTTCAATGGCTGACTTTTCAGTAGATCACCAGGCCTTTCTTCTACGGTGCCAGTGGGTGGACTCAAACCACAAACCTTTCAGTTAGCAGCCTAGTGTGTTAACCATTTGCATCACCCAGGGACTCTGCCTACCACTTAGGAGTGTGGAATTTGGGGGTTCTAACCCCTCTCCTTGGTTCCAGCCCTGGAAACTCTGCTGCTTGACAGCCATCATCCTCATTTTCCAGGTGAGGAAAGTGAGGCACAGGGAGGTGGCATGACTTGCCTAAGGCTACCCAGGGAGCTAGTGTCACAGGGTGCCTGTGCCGGGGGTGGTCGCAAACCAAACTGTAAAGGTAGTTACGTGTGTCTGTCTGCATGGTTTACGGTGGGCTGCAGGGTCTCACTTCACCAGTTAATGCCCTCGGGTTCACTGAAGCCTCCAGAATGTTCAGGAACCACACCATGAACACAGATCGTTTCCCTGCAAAAACGTGTTGGCGGAAGAGAATACAGTCTGGGCTGAGAACCAGGAAATCCTCTCCCTCTCCCCCTCCCCTCCTCACCCCCCTCCTCGATCCCTATCCCCCTGCCAATTCCCCCATCAAATAATTCCTGATAATGAAGTTAGGATGATTCATTGGTTTTCTGATGAGCGTGAATTCATCATCAAAATCTACATATTTCAGTCCCCTGATATGTGCTCTCAGATTCCTAACCTGATTAATATATAAAGTGTTTTATCCTGTGACTTAACAAGAGAAAACCCAGCTTGGTTTTCGAGGCCCGGGTGGCTTCCAGCCTCCAGAGTTCTGGGAAGTGTGGGCTGCTGCTGCTGACTCTGCCTGGGGGGAGGTAAAGTCACTCCTCAGGGCCTCGGTCAGGTGTGTCAGCCCAGGATGCTCAAGCTCTGCAGCTTCAGACCCACTGCCTTATGGTGCAGAGGGACCTGGTTCAACGGTGTTCAGCATTCACTTCCCCACATACTCGTGGGGGCTGGGAATAGTCCTCATATCTGGGAACCAGAGGAGATACAGCAGCCCCTGAGCCTGATTCCTGCACCATGTCCCACCCTCTCCAGAGAAAGGGCCTGGAGCCCCTGCCCCTCTGCCCCTCTTCCTCGGCCCCACACCCTGGGCTGACCCGGCTGCTGCTAACCTCTTGTCTTATCTAAGATTCCCTCAGTTAAGATCCAGCTCCCAAAACTCTGCGACCTTGCCCACTGTCTTAGTTACTTAGTGCTGCTATAACAGAAATACCACAAGTGGGTGGCTTTAATGAACAGAAAGTTATTTTCTCACAGTTCAGGAAGCTAGAAGTCTGAATTCAGGGCACCGGCTGTAGGGAAAGGTTCTCTCTGTCAGCTCTGGGGAAGGATCCTTGTCTCAGCTTCTCTAGCGTTCTTCTTCATGTTCTCCACACGGCATCCATCTTTCCCCCATTCCTGCTTCCTCATCTCTGTGCCTAATCTGCTCTTTTTATAGCTCAAAAGTGATTAGGTCTAAAACACACCCTACTCTGATATGACTGAATTAACATAAAAAAGAAAAACTTATTCCTGAATGGATTATATCCATAGGCATATTGTGTTGCTCTTAGGTGCTGTTATGGATTGAATTGTGTCCCCTAAAAATACGTGTCAACTTGGCTAGGCCATGATTCCCACTGGGGTGTGATTGTCCACCATTTTGTCATCTGATGTGATTTTCCTGTGTATTGCAAATCCTGCCTCTGTGATGTCAGTGAGGTGGGATTAACGGCAGTTATGTTAATGAGACAGGACTCAATCTGCAATATTAGGTTGTGTTTTAAGTCAATCTCTTTTGAAATGTAAAAGAGAAGGTGAGCAGAAAGACATGGGGACCTCATACTACCGAGAACCAAGAGCCAGGAGGACAGTGCGTCCTTTGAACCAGTGGTCCCTGCGCCAGGAAGCTCCTAGCAGAGGAAGGTTAATGACAAAGAACTTCCTCCAGAGCCGACAGAGAAAGCCTCCCCCTGGAACTGGTGGCCTGAATTTGGACTTCTAGCCTCCTAAACTGTGAGAAAATAAAATTCTCTTTGTTAAAGCCTTCCACATGTGGTATTTCTGTTATAGCAGCACTAGATGACTAAGGTGCTGTCGAGTTGGTTCCGACTCACAGCGACCCTGTGTGCAACAGAAAGAAATCCTGCGTAGTCCTGCACCATCCTCACAATCATTGCTATGTTTGAGCCCATTGTTGCATCCAACATTTTTTTTTATTTTATAGGTTCAATTTTATGATTTTTCTTTTTTTTTTTTTATTGTACTTTAGATGAAGGTTTACAGAACAAATAGCTTCTCGTTAAACAGTTAGTACACATATTGTTTTATGACATTGGTTAACAACCCCACAACATGTCAACACTCTCCCTTCTAGACCTTGGGTTCCCTCGTACCAGCTTTTCTGTCCCCTCCTGCCTTCTAGTCCTTGTTGCTGGGCTGTTGTGCCCCATTAGTCTCGTTTTGTTTTATGGGGCTGTCTAATCTTTGGCTGAAGGGTGAACCTCAGGAGTGACTTCATTACTGAGCTAAAAGAGCATCCTGGGGCCGTACTCTTGGGGTTTTTCCAGTCAGGCCAGTAAGTCTGGTCTTTTTTTGTGAGTTAGAATTTTGTTCTACATTTTTCTCCGGCTCTGTCCAGGGCCCTCTATTGTGATCCCTCTCAGAGCAGTCAGTGGTGGTTTGTACTGCACTCAGTCTGGTGGAGGCCGTGGTAGTTGTGGCCCATTAGTCCTTTAGACTAATCTTTCCCTTGTGTATTGTTTTCTTCATTCTCCCTTCCTCCCAAAGAGGTGAGATCAGTGGAGTATCTTAGATGGCTGCTCACAGGCTTTTAAGACCCTAGATGCTACTCACCAAGGTAGAATGTAGAACATTTTCTTTATAAACTGTGTTATGCCAGTTGAGCTAGATGTTCCCCAAGACCATGGTCCCCACAGCCCTCCGCCCAGCAATTCAGTCCCTCAGGGAGTTCAGATGTGCCTTTGGAGCTTCCATGACCTTTCCTTGTACAACATGTATTTTTGAGGGATGCAGTACAATCCGTAACATCCACCATACATCTCATCCCTTCCACCACCGGATTCTGCTGTTTGCCCAGGCTAGACCAGTTTTGGCCCACACCTCCTTAGACTCACACCAGCAGGGCCAACCCTGCCTCTCTCAGTCTCCCTATCCCTGACCCCCAAACACATGTTGTTGTTGTTGTTAGTTGCCGTCAGGTCAGTCCTAACTCATAGCCACCCCATGTGTGCAGAGTAGAACTGCTCCATAGTTTTCAAGGCTGTGACCTTTCAGAAGAAGATCACCAGGCCTTTCATCAGAGGCACCTCTGGGTGAGTTCGAACCACCGATTGTTCAGTTAGTAGTTGAGTGCTTAACCATTTGCACCACTCCTACACACACCCATATATCCTGCAGGATTTCTTGTCAGATCCTCTGGTCATGGTCTTTGTGAGAAGCTGCTTGCCTTGCGGTGTCTAGAGTGCGACATGGGTTCAGATCTCAGCTCCAGGATTTGGGCAAATTATTTAACCTCTCTGAGCCTCTATTTCTTTAGCTTTATAATAGGGGTGTGGGCAGTGTGGCCTTTCATGGGAAAAAGAATCCCTCAGGCACAGGGGAGAAGATGCTGGTAGCTGGCAGCATAATTTCTACTTCTTTGGGCTGTTGTGAACTTCAGATTAGCACTAAGCAGAGTGTCTGGCATATAGGTAGCACTCAAGAACGTAGCTGTTATTGTTTTTAATTATTAAAACCACTAACTGAGGGGTAGTTACTACTTCCATTTCGCTGATGTGGAAGTGAAGGCTCAAAATTGTTGAGGTTGGGATGTGGTTGAGGAGAGCCAGGCAGCACCTCTTTCCCACAGAAGTACCTGAAGCCTCCTAGGAGAAAAGGATTTGGGAGCCTGAGGGCTGTCCGAGGGACCCTTGCCCTTCAGGAGTTGGGGACCTGGTCAGTGACTTGGACACTCCAAAAAGACCAAGAGGAAGACTATTCTTTGCACATTATGTGTCTGATGGTACAACTCTTGCAACCACTCCCCTAGCACCAGGGTATTTTCCTAGTTTGGGTTTTTCCCAAAAGCTGACTCTCAGGCAAGGCTTAAAGTGCAAGTAGTTTATTGGGAGGTGCAGGAAACACCAGTAAAATCCCTGGGTGGTGTCAACGGTTAATGCACTTGGCTGCTAACCCAAAGGTTGGCAGTTCCAATCCACCCAGAGGTGCCCCAGAAGAAAGGCTTGGCAGTCTACTTCTGAAAACTCAGCCATGGAAAACCCTATGAAGCACAGTTCTATTCTGACACACATAGGGTGGCCATGAGTCGGAGTCAACTCAATAGCACCTCGTAAGGAAACACTAGTAGGGAAGGGGGAAGTGACACAACCAATAAAAGGTATGTTATCACACCAGCCACCACAGTGGGCCTGAGGCATAATCCCACAGAGAGACTCTGGAAAACACAGGTCTGTAGACCATAAGTCTTAGAATGATCATGCTCAAGGAAGAGGGGGCTGGGGTAATTACACACCAATTCCTGAAAGTCATTGAATGGGGGCTGATCCTGGGGGGTTATTGATTACCAGGCTCTTAGTCTGCTGTGCATGTGGGCAAAATGACCTTCCATGGGAAAAAGAATCCCTCAGGCACAGGGCAGCAGATGCTGGCAGTTGGCAGTCAGCTGACGCACTCTGAAAGGTCAAGGGTTTTAGCTTTAGGTGGAACACTAACAACACCTGTTACAGGTATACATGTATAAGAGGGCTGTTTGTGTGTGGGAGGGAGTGATTTGAAAGGACTGTAACTCTTGGGACCTAGGTGAGACTCAGTTCCTGGATGTGAGCCTGGGGAAGGAGCATCTTCCCAAAAGCCTTGAGGAACCACTGAGACTTAGGCAAATCTACGAAAACTTGCAGAAGGAACAGAAGCTTTGACGAGCATCACAGAAGACAACAGGGACTGTTATCCAGGCAGCCCCATTGCTGCGAGGAGTCCCTGGGTGGCAAAAATAATTATGTGTTTGACTGTTAACAGAAAGGTTGGCAGTTGGAACCCACCCAGAGGCACCTCAGAAGAAAGGCCTGGTGATCTGCTTCCAAAAGGTTACAGCCATGAAAACCCCATGGAGCACACTTCTACTCTGACACACATGAATGGGAATCGACTTGACAGCAACTGCTGTTTCCATTGCTGTGACATTGAAGCCCCACACCAGCCCCTCCTCTATAGACAACAGCCCTGGAGACCTCCAAGGTTAGGAGGAGGTGCAGACCAGATATCGGGTGTTTGGACCTCCTGTGCATCCAACAGGCTACCACTAGGAGAAAGAGGGTGACTTCAGGGACCCCTGTAAACCATCCTAAGCATTCTGGGAAAAGGCTAAGCTTCTACTTTTGGCAGTTAGCAACTGAGATTTGGAAAATCAGGAGCATGAAACCTATTTTTAGTACTGAATGGTAAGTTCTGTGGATTTAGGCTGCACACACACACTCACACACAAGCCAATTATTCACCGGGATGCAGGAGAGTCAAGTCTGCTGTCAACATTCAGATATTTTTGGAAAGTTCTGTTTGTTTTCTCCCGGCTGTGCATTGTGTGAAGTCGTGCTTCTTCCACCAGTTGTAGGCACTGGAGTGAAGTCACCAAGAGCTCATGCATAATTGAGCAGGGACGCCTACTTGGGAGCTTTATTTAGACACGCCCCAGCATTCCCTTCATCACTTTCTGGAACCACCGTGAGAAGTAACAGAACTCAGCCTGGGGAGAGAGAAAAGGGCTCAGAGTTCAAACACATTCATGACCCAGTTACTCTTGTTTTCTAAAGTGTGTGGGTGACAGTTCCTTTGTGCTTCACTTCCTCATCCCTCCTCCTCTCCCATCTTGTGGCTGGGAGGCCATTGAGCAGAACCCAGGACCTAGAGTTCAGCTGGGTGACCTCAGGCAAGTGACTAATCTCTCAGTATTCCCAGCTGCAAAGTGGACATAACTGTGGCACAGAGGATGCTCAAGAGCACATTAGGTGCCCGATAAGTGCCTACTTTTTTTCCTAATAATTTTCTCTTTGTTTTAATTCCTCTCCCTTCCTCATACATTCAGGCTGGATGCTTCTGCTGATGTGGAGATTGGATGGATAGATAATGCGATGATCCATTCATAATCATAATGAAGCATCGGTCAATTTATTGCACACCTACCATTGTGCTGAGGGCAGTAGTGGTTCACGGTAGAATCTTGCCTTCCATGCAAGAGACCCAGTTCGTTTCCCAGCCAATGTACCTCATGTGCAGCCAACACCCATCTGTCAGTGGAGGCTTGCATGTTGCTATGATGCTGAACACGTTTCAGCAGAGCTTCCAGACTAAGACGGATTAGGCAGAAAGGCCTGGAAATCTACTTCCAAAACTCAGCCAATGGAAACCCTATGGATCACAAAGGTCCAATCCCTAACCGATCATGGGAATGGAGCAGGACTGGGCAGCATTTCATCATTGTGCGTGGTGTCACCATGAGTCAGGGGCAGACTCAGTGGCAGCTAATAACAACAACTAGTATGCTAGGAACAGCCAACTAATCATATTTAATGGGATAATATCAACCCTCTCATCAGACCAGTTTGCTCTTGTTCCCGTCTGCATTTGGCCATTCACCTCCTTTAAATGCTTTCAAATCAGTCCTTGGGGCTCAGGGATGCCCAGCCCCCACTTTCTGCTTCAAATATCCTCCCACTGGCCACAGCAGAAAGGAGAGAAAGAACAGTTATTTTACTGAATTGGTTTTCAGCAAAAAAGGAAACCAAACTTAAAAAGAAGGAGAGTATTAGTTTTGTATTTGCTTTAGAAACATAAGACATGTTCATTATAGACAATTTAGAAAATAGAGAAAAACTAGAAAATTAAAAAAAAACAAACTTCAATGCATGAACATTTTGATGCCTTTCCTTCCGTTTTTTTCTATGCATGTTTTATTTTGTAAAGCCATATTCATAAAGTGTACATATTATATATATATATAGTTACTTAAAAAAGCAGCTCCTGGTGAAAAAATTCAAAATATACTAGAGTGCGGAATGAAATGTTAGCCTTCTGTTGTCAGACTGTTACTCCCGATCTCCTCTCAGAGGCAACCATTATTAAAAAGTTGACATGTAGCTTTGTAGACCTGTCCTGTGCATAAACAAACATATTATTCTGCAGCTTATTTTTATTCTCTTAATTTTTCCATGCCTGCATATACATCTGCCTCACTATTTATTTAACAATTACCTGATACTGTGTTTTTCACCATTCAAACAAGGCTACTGTTAACCTTCAGATCAATACCTTGATGCACATGTTGCAACGTTTATAGGATAGCTTCCTTAAAGTGGAATTTATGGGCCAAAGTGTTTGCTATTTTAAAATTTTGATAGATTCTGCCAAAGTGTACTGCAAAAAGGCTGTGCCAGTGCAGCATTTCCATCAACCATGTATGAGAGTGGCTATTTCCCTACGCTCTTCCCCAATTAAAGTTTTATTGTTTTTATCCATCTCAACAGATGAAAAAATAGCATCTCATTTTTGTTTTGATTTCCCATTTCTCCAAATATTAGTGTAGTGGATAACATTTTCATGTATTCATGGTCATTTTTATTTTATTTTCTGGATTACTTGTTTATATTCTTTCCCATTTTTCTGTTGGGTTGTATGTGTCTTTCTTGTCGATTTGTAGGAGCTCTTTGTGTATTCTGAATAGTAATACTATGTCTGTCCTGTATGTTGCAACAATGGTCTATCAATCAGTAACTTGTCTTTTAATTTTGTTTTGTTATCCCTTACAGAACTTTTAAATTTTTATGTGATCAGATCACTTCATTGTTTGTCCTTTGTGATATCTAGGTTTTGTGTCTTGGCTGGAATACTTCCCCACTTGGAGATTATAAAAATAATCTTCTCTATTTCTTCGAGAGCTCTTAGAGTTTTAGATTTTACACTTATCTCTTTAATCCGTCTGAATTATAATTTTTGTGCCACGTGTGACATATAGCTCTAACTTTATTTTAGTTCCAGATGAATAATGAATTGTCCCCAAAACTGTCCTTTTTGATTTGAAGTGGCCCTTTTATCACAAACTAAATTCACATCTATTCATGGATCTGTCTGGACTTTCTCTTCTATTTCATGTATCTATTATTCTGTTTCTGTAGAATTTCCTGTAGTTTCAATTACCATAGCTTTAGAGTAATTTTTGTTTTCTAGTAGGGAGAAAAAAGTCCTTCCTTGTTATTACTTATAAAACATTTTTATTTGAGTTATTGTGCATTTACTTTTCCAGATGACTTTTAGAATATTTTTTACAAATTTCTCCCCCGTGAAATTTCACTGTAATTTTGATTGGAATTTTGCTTAATGTGTAGAAAACCAACATTTTTTACAATATTGAATCTTCCTATTCAGGACCATGGTAGGCCTTTCATATATTCAGGTCTTTATGTTCTTCAATAAAACTTTATCATTTTCATCATATAGGCCTAGGAAATTTTCTGTTATGTTTATTCCTAGGTATTCTTGTGCTTTTTAATGTTACTGTGGATAGGATCATTTTGCTATTGCATTTTCTAATTGTTTATTGCTGGTAAATAAGAAAGCTAAAGAGTTTTGTACATTTCTTTTGTAACCAACCCCTTCTGAACTCTCTCATTAGCTCTAATAGTTTTAAAGTTGATTATTGTAGATTTTCTAGGTTAGACAGTCATATTAGCTGCAAGTAATGTAATTTTGTTCCTTCCTTTTATATATATATATATTTGCCTTCTTACATAATTAGTGCTTCCAGAACTGTATTGAAGAAAAGTGATAGATTTGGCATCTCCAGAATTTCTTCATAAGAGAGACTTAAAAGCAACCATAGCGTTTACCAAGGTTATATATTAAAGATCAGCAAAAATAGCGGAATTTCTAAAGATGTTTTTATTCACAATTTAAGACTAAGAAATCATATATTATCCATATTAAAGAATGTCATTATTATTATTATATCTGGAGTGATTTGGAAGGTCGGATAGAGATTGAAGGTCTGATCAAGATTGATTGGAGATTTGGAAAGTCTGGTGGAGGTACCCCAAAAATAGGAACCCAAGCAGCTCTATAGCCACCATCCTGATTATTCTGCACTTAAAATTGTAATGTTAGCATTTTCCATTTATTATAAACCTTTGCTGTCCTATAGAGTTGCTGTGAGTCAGAATTGACTTGATGACAGTGAGTTTGGGTTTTTTTTTTGTTTTGTTTTGGTTTGGTTTTTTTAGTTTTTGCCCTCAAAATATTCCAGTCGCTACATCACAATTTACTTAACCATCCCTCTTTCTGTGGATAGTTAGATCATCTCTAGTTGTTCACTGCTGTAACTATTGCTGTGAAGAATGTTTTTGTGTATAAAGCTTTTTTTCTGAATTTATGATTATTTCTTTAGGAGAGGTTCCCAGAATGAATATTTTTTCAGACTCTCGATTCTTATTGCCAAATTGCTTTCCAAAAGCATTCAAACGTTTTACACTGCCACTTGGCAGTGTGTGAGTGTCTGAAGAAACGGGGCACTTAAAATTAAAGATTATGAACAATGTCATAGAGG
Source organism: Dugong dugon (assembly GCA_030035585.1). NCBI lineage: Eukaryota > Metazoa > Chordata > Mammalia > Sirenia > Dugongidae > Dugong > Dugong dugon. The sequence goes on along the minus strand of CM057462.1, from coordinate 58,268,333 downwards.
AAGGAGAACGGGTTTTGGAGTAAGAGAGCTGGGTTTGAATCCTGGTTACTCCACTGACAAACTGGCTCATTCCCCCCTCCGCCCTTAAAAAAAAACTCTCTGAGCTTCAGTTTTCCTCTCTGTAAAATTGTAAAATGTGCAGCTAATTCTTCCTGCAGCCATGTTGAAGGGTGACTAAGAACAAATAGGTTGTGGCACTTGGCGCAAAGAAGCTATAAACAAATGAGAGTCGCCTTCCCTTTACTTGGTCGGTTTTCAGAGGTTTTTATTTTCTGACCAGCTTTGGAGACTTCCCCCTGAAAAACACACTGCAATCAGGGCTGACTCCTGTCCCTCAGCCGAGGCCCATCTGCCAAGGGGAAACTGGCCGCTGGCCCCAGCTGGAAGCTCTAAGGCCTTCTCATGGCGAATTTCCCATGCAGCTGTGCTCCGTGCCCAGCTCTGTGGACAGGCCACTCACGAGCCTCCAGAAGCTTGCGGCAGCCTCTCTGCCCTGTGCTGGGGATGAGGAAAGAGCAGGGAGCCCAGCATTCCCAGTGCAAATGGTGGCCAGGGGCTTCCAGAGTGGTCATCAGCTTCTCCACTGATTCGTTAACTGGATTCTCTCCTTCACGGACGCTGCACAGAACAAAGCTGGTTTTGTCTGTTCACATCCCTTAGTTGCCAAGTTCTGCCAATTCTGCCCCCTAAATATCTTTCCAATTTTCCCTTTGTCTGCAACACTAGTACCCCTAACCTTATTCAGGTGTTCTCAGACCTGGAGTATTGAAACAGCTTCCTCCTAGTCTCCAGAATTTCTCCTTTCCGTCCGTCCTCTACTCTGGCCCAATGCAATCTTTCTAAATGCCCATATCTGGCTTCAGCCATATCAGCTGTTTCCCTGCTGAAAACCCTTCAGTGGCTCTCCCTCATCCACGGGGCATAGTCCAATCTCTTAGCCTAGCATCCGGGACCCTCCAGCTGCATATCACTCCTAAATTGTGCATTCCACTCATGCATTCATTTGTTCAAGAGACATTTATTAAGTATCAGGAACCACACTAGGCATTGGAGTTATAATTAGGATCTGTTTCAGGCTTACCAGTCCAGAATAAGATTACATTAGCCAACACATTTTGCACTCTTTCGAGGCACTTAGCTCTGTGCCAAGCACTTTATATGTATAATCTCTCTTAACCCTTTTCAACAACCCTGTGAGGCAGGTATTGGAGTCCCTGGATGGTGCCAGTGGTTAATGTGCTTGGCTGCTAACCAAAAGGTTGGAGGTTCAAACCCACCCAGAGATGCCTCAGAAGAAAGGCCTGGCAATCTGCTTCCTAAAATCAGTAATTGAAAACCCTATGGAGTGCAGTTCAACTCTGGCACACATGGGGCTATCATAAGTCACAATCAACTCAGCAGCAACTGGAATGAGGCAGGTACTATTTTCATTTCCCTTTTATAGATGAGGACACGGAGGTTCAGAAAGTTGACGTAACCCATCCAAGGTGACTCAGCTAGGAAGCAGTAGAACCAGGACACAAACCCAAGTTCTCTGTCACTGGGGCCCATGCTCTAAACCAGTCATCAATTCTGATTTATTTCATATGTGTTATACCTGAGAATACCGGTTAAACTAAACTGGTAATATCTTACCCTGTACACCTGTCCTGTAAGAAATACGGGCATAGAATTCACAATCTAATTAGCAGAATTATAAAACTTGCCATTGACCTCAGACTAGCACAAGAGTTTGGCAAATTCTCTTCCTGCTAGTGCCCCAGGGCTGGCCCCAAGTTTCCTGCCTTGAACCCTAGTTCCAGACCCCAATTCCTGGCTCCTCACATAGAACCCCACGCCTGGGTTAGTTATGTTTTCCCAAGCGGAACCTCTCCCTTTCTCTCCAGACGTTTTATAGCCAGCCCTTGTGGGGTGCAGTGGGCACTCCATAACTGCACTGAATTAAATTGGATTGAATTGTACCAAATTGAATTCAGAGGCAGATACTCTCCAGCAGTGGCTGGAATTTAAGTTCATTGTTGTCCTAATCATCTTGTGGTAGATAACATTGCCTCCTCCATAAGCCAGGCTAAGCACTTAGGTTTTTGATGATAGTATATCTTAAGGGGTTTCTGTTCAGGCAGGCCAGCTTTTTCTGCATGGACCACTGGAACTAGGGCTGAGCTGTGCGTGTTCTTTGATGTTGTTTTCTGATATGCCTTGGAAGTCAAACAGTCTGAGTTTAAGAGTCGTGTGTACCACTTATATTGCTATGTGACCTTGGGTGAGTTACTTAACCTCTTTGAGCCTCTACTTCCTCATCTGTCTCTGCCTCATAGGCATATTGCAAGGATTAAAATGAGAAATCAGATGTAAAGTGATTAGAATGATGCATAGTAAGAGCTCAACAGATTTTGGCAATAATTATAGTAATTGTCCTTCTCTTCCTCTCTCCACTATCTTTGCTGAGTTGGATCGTGAGGCAGATTGGGGCAGTGGCAGGAAGGAAAGCTGAGAGGCAGGTAATCAGAAAGGATGGTCTTCAGGGAGACCAGTCAGCCCTGGGGCCCTGGAGGAGCGGGCGTTCCAAGGGTCTATGCCTGGGAAAGTGGCTGAAGGGTATGGAAAACTGAGAAGGGACAAGTCTGGAGAGGTAGATGGAGACCAGATTGGTTTTTATTCTGAAGATTGTAGGGAGCTACTGAAAGGTTTATAGCAGGGGAGTAATATAACCATCTTTGCACTGTTAAAAGATGACTCTGGCTGCTATTGGAGAACAGGCTGGAGGGGTGAGAAGTGCAAACAGACAGAGCTTCTCCTTGTTGCACAGCCCAGGTGAGAGATGATGCAGCTTGATGTAAGACAGCATCAGGGGAGGCAGAGAGGAGAGGTGGATTTAAGAGACTCCAAGAACATAAAAACTTGCTTATTGATCCAGTGAACTGGAGGGGTGGAGGAGGAGTAAAGAAGTTCCCAGCTCTTGGTTTGAGTAGCTGCTGGATGGCAGGAGCAGCAGACAAGAACAAGGAGAATGGAGTGATGCATGTTAAGTTTGAGAAGCCCATGGCACATCCAAGCTAGATGGATATAAGGATTTGAGAATTGATGGGTACGTGCAGGTTGTAAATAGACATTTGGGAGCCATCGACATAAAATTGAGTGCAAGTGAGAACGTACAACCAGGGACAGTAGGGAAGGAGGATGGAGAGGGAAGACAAGAGGACGCATAGAGTGGATTAAAGGGTGCAGGCTTACTGAGAACCTGTCCTCATGAGAAGCGGGGTCTGGAGTTGGTGGCACTGGCATCTGTGTGTCAGGGAAAGGCCAGGGCATTCTGCTGTCCACTGAGCCCAGGATTTGTGACTGAGTGTCTTTTGTAATCAAGTCTGGCCCTTTAGCTCTCTGCCTGGCCTGAAGCGTGGCCCAGAAACCAGCCTGCTTGGTTGGCCCATGAGCCCCTGCTCTGCTCTAGTTCTCCCTGCCCCAAGGGCTGATCCTCTCCTTCTGGCTATCTGAGATTACGGAAATAGTAAGCCCTGATCTACATGGTAGTACCTTGCTCAATCCCACCCTAGTTCCACATTCCAAATCCCATGATAAGGAGTGAAGGCCTCCATCTGGACAGCGAGCAAAACAGTGAGACAGCCTGAAAATGGGGCCTTGTTCCCCGTTCATATACCTATGTCCTCCTTGGGGTGTCTTACCCAGGAACCAGATGGGTAAGGACCCACCGAGAAGCTTTGAAGAGTTCTCATATGCGCCTTTGACGTCTTGGTACCATGGATACTGCTCTGAACCAAACAAATAGAAGATTCCAGACCCTACTCTTACGGAGTGTGGCTCAGTAGATTAGGGGTTTTGTCATTGTTAGTTGCCATAAAGTCATTTCTGACTCGTGACAACCCCACGTGTGCAGAGTAAAACTGCTCCATAGGGTTTTCAAGGTGGCGACCTTTTGGAAAGAGATTGCCAGGCCTATCTTCCAAGATACCTCTACGTCAGATTGAACCACCATCCTTTTGGTTAGTAGTTGATCGTTTAACCATTTACACCACCCAGATTATGTATAGGACCCATAAATCTACATTTTTAATACCTGCTGTAGGCTATCTTGATGCAATGGGTCAGAGACCAATTTTGAGAAATACTGATTTAGAAAAAGACAATTGTGAAGGGACCCAATATCTAACCATCACCTACCATTTGCCATACTATTAATATTTCATTCACTAGCCCTGGTGGCACAGTGGTTAAAGCGCTCAGCTGCTAACCCAAAGGCCAGTGGTTTGAACTCACCACCCACTCTGCAGGAGAAAGATATGGCAGTCTGCTCCTTAATCGTTGCAGCCTTGGAAACCCTATGGGGTAGTTCTGCTCTGTCTTATAGGGTCTCTATGAGTCACAATCAACTTGACAGCAACAGGTTTGGTTTTTAGATGACTCCCCAGAGAGATAACTCCATCAGCATTTACAGTCCAGGAAGTAATCTGAGACTCAGAGATGTTTAGCAGCTTGCCCAAGAGCACACAGTCAATTACTAACAGAGTCAGAACAGGAATCTCGGGCCTGTCTGATTCCAAAGCCTGAGAAATTTATACACCAACACAGCACCCACTGAGAGGAAAATGGTACCTGTCTTCAGGAGTTAAATGTCCATCATATGAAAGAAGGTTTAGATAATTGGCAAGAACAGAACCAGTGGGTCGTTAGTTGCAGGAGTCAAACCTTGACTCAGCACAAATATCTTTGAAATAGAATAGCTTCCTGAGAGAAGGTAGTGGGTTCTTCACCCCTGGAAATATTAAGTAAATATGAGGATTGAGTGGGCTATGGGTCCTGAATCTTTTATCCTTCACTGAGTCATTTCTTAATTGTAAGACTACTGAGAAAACATGTTGTGGTCCCAGAGAGATGTGCACCTCTGATTTCCTTTTTTGGCTGATGTGCACCTAGTATTGCCCAATTCATTGTACCCAGAGCATTAGTGGGGACTCCTCCCTAAACCATGTTTCAGAGATGAGCAGGATGTTTTCATATTTCCATCGATGCCAGCCCAAGGCCTGGGTCTACAAAGGGATAATAGTCAATGGAAGGTCCGAAACAGAACAAAACAAACCCATTGCTGTCGAGTTGATTCCAACTCATAGCAACTCTATAGGACAGAGTACAGCTGCCCATACAATTTCCAAGGCTGTAAATTTTTATGGGAGCAGGCTGCCACAGCTTTCTCCTGTTAAGAGAAGATAGATACTGAGACCAGAAGAACTAGATGGTGCCCGGCTACCACCAATGAACGTCCAGACAGGGAACACAACAGAGGATCCCTGATGGAGCAGTAGAAGGCTGGGGTGCAGAACTCAAATTCTAGTAAGAAGACCAGACTTAATGGTCTGACTGCGACTGGAGGTGCCCCAGAAAGCATGGCCCCTGTAGTCTATATCAGCCCAGAACTAAAACAATTTCTGAGGCTAACTCTTCAGACAGGGATTGGACTGGACTGTGGGCCATAAAGTGATACTCGTGAAGAGTGTGTCTCTTAGTCAAGTAGATACAATAGACCAAAGGGACAGCTTCTGGCCAGAGGTGAGATGGGAAGGCAGAGAGAGTTAGAAGCTGGTTGAATGGAGATGGGAAATCAGGGGCGGAAAGGAGTGTGCTGTCGCAGAATCGGGTGAGCAATTAGGGTCTCATGAAAATGTATGTAAAAAACATTTTGTATAGGAGACTAACTTGAAAAGTAAACTTCATTTAATTACAACAATAAAAAAAGGGGAAAAAAAGAGAAAGTAGATACTTCTTATTTCTCATTAGTCTGAACACTCTAGAGTGGGAGGCGTTGTGACATAGGCAGTTACGAAGAGAGTGTGAAATTGCAAGTGTTGTTTATTGAACAGCCAGTCTTTTGAGGCTGTCTCATTAGACCACCCATCTTCACCTGAGTTATTTTCAGTTCTCCAAACTCAATTACCTCTGGCCACTCCACTCCCCACCTACTTACCAAAGTTCCGCCATAACTCTGTGGATACTACTGCCCACATTGGATTCCCAGCCCTCCACTCACAAGCTGTTTAACCTTTGGTAAGTCATTTAACCTCTTTGAGCCCATGCACTATTTGTGAGATTGTAAATTGGCACAACCTTTTTGGAAAGTAGTCTGACAGTAGTGATTAAAATGTAGAATGTGCATACCACTTTTCGGAATTTACCCCAAGGAAATGAGCAGTTAGTGCAAAATGATATGCACAAGGATGTTCATTCCAGTGTTCTTTACAAAAGTGGAACACAAGGAAACATTAAATGTCCAACTGTAATGGTGAAATAAGCTGTGGGGCATGTGGCTGATTAAACACCTAACAGTTAAGATTATAATTTCAAAGAATATCCAAAGAAACTGGAAAGTGTTTAATACGCACATAAATAAAGTGAAAAATCAAGATATAAAGCTGAACATAGATCATGAGCTAAAAAATTTACACACATAAAATACATAGTAATCATAAAAAGAAAAAAGACAAAAAATGTTAATACCTTTACCTCTGAATGGGGTGTTAAGGTGTTGTTTTTCTTTATATTATTTTATATTTTTAAAAAAGTTTTACAACAAGTATATGTTACTTTCTGGGTTAAGAAAAAATCAGTAAAAATAAAAATCTATTTGATAGCTGCCTATAGGATGAAGCATAAACTTCTGAATAGAGGATTTTTATTATCTGATCCAATCCTAACTCAGCAGCTTCATCTTCTGCCCCTTCTCCCTCATCATCACCAGCTCCCAACACCATTCTTATGAACCTTGCTTTAGTTTCCCCAAGCTACTTGTCATTCCATAAACACATCATAATCATTCACAATGCCATGCCTTTATCTTTCCCGTTTTCTCTATGTGGAATGTCCTTCTCCACATTGTTCAAGAACCAATTCAACCATCGTCCACCCCTTCCTGACCAGTTGTTTCCTGCTCTTTGCTCTTCCAGAACTTATTATATATACCTGTTACTTATTTAGTGTCCATCACCCCCACTTTCCCTTTCTTCACGATGTTGTGGGAGTCCCATGGAGGGAAGGCTAACTCTGTCTTGGAGGTCAGGAAAGGATCCATAGAGGAGAGGACAGTTGATTGGGTCCTTGAAGAATGAGTTACAGTTTGTCAGCTAGACAAAGAATGGTAGGCATTCCACACAATTCTGGAACAAGCTCCAGCCGTCAAGCTCTTGTACCTATTTTTATCCTAACCCTTATCACACTGAATAGTGTGTTATATGTGGTTACATGTCTCTCCTCCCAGACAGTGAGGTCCCTGAGGGCAGGAAGTCTGCTTCGTTTGCCTTGCAGGTTTCGGCACAGTGTTGGCGTTTTCTGGGCATCATAAATACATTTTTGCGCAGAGTACGAAGGGATGAGAGTACCGATCTAGTAACTCCCTGTCTCCTTGTCTTAATGTGAATGGGGAAGAGACAGCATCTTTGTTGTCTCATCACTGGTTTCAAGTGCAGGACCAGAGATCCTGAAAATGTTTTATAAATAGTCTGCTGATTTGAACCAAATTGAAGTAGTTTCTCACCTGGCAGGCATTAAGAAGATCTTCTGCAACATTTGGACTTGATTCGAGTGTAAGAATTCCACCAAAATGAGCTTTGCTTCTCCTCTAAACAACGTGGTCACGGTTTGAGAGTCATGCCTTTGAAATAAATCCTGTTTGAGTAATGTTTCTGTAGGATTCATAAAATCTTTATGGCAATCTTTTCTCATCTCAGAGACTGGAAGAAGGAGAGAGCCAGAATCACTGAGTCAGAAGTGGGGAAATGCAGTATTTTTTCATATGTGGGTCACACATTTAATGTAAATATTTTTTAAATGCAAATCCAATATCAACTACACATTAATTCAAAAACCCTGGCTCTGTCCAGAGTGCTGAATCTCTGAGCGTGTTCTGATAAGAGTAGGTAGTAAATGTATCCATTTGGATAGAAGGTTTGAATGTATTAGAAGATTCAGTAATAGCCACACTAAGGGAAATAACACAGACACTGGCACAAATAATACAAACATGAATGCCAAAAAAGAGGGGAGGGGAGGAAAAACAGTAAGTTGGTAGAGCTGAGCTTTCATCCCAGTTATGCAAAGGGGAACTGACTTAGGAACCATGCATTCATCCCACACACATTTTCTGAGTGCCTACCGTGTACTGAGCATTGTGCTATGACATAAAATGAGATAAATCATAATCTCTGGTCTCCGTGAGGTCACAATCAGTGCTGGCTCAACCACTGACCAGCTGGTGACCTTGGACAAGTTACTTAACCTTTCTAACCTTGGATTTCTCTTTTAAAAATTGGAGATAAGAGGTTCTCACAAGATTATTGTGAGGATTAAATAACATAATGCTTGCAAAGCACTTAGCACAGAACTTAACATATTGTAAGCTCTCAGTGAATGTTACATGTCAGTATTAGTGTGATGCATGGTGCTACTATGTTCTTTATATTTCATTGTCCCATTTATTCTACATCAGTCACATGGAATAAGTTTTAATATCCCCACTTCACAGGTGAGGAAATGAGGTTCATAAGAGTGGGGTTAGGTAACTTGCCTAAGTTCACACAGCTAGTTAGTGGTATGGACATTCAAAGTCAGCTCTGTCTTACTCTAAAACCGATGCTTATAATTATGGTGAAGTTGATTAGAGCAGAGGTTGGGGATAGACAGACTGTCCATCTCACCGATCCAAAGATGTTAGGCAAATTCTGCCCTCATCTGGGATGTCATTTTTGAGAAGGCAAATTCAAAGGGGTTGGGGTGGGCACATGACTCAGTGTTTGTGTGAATTTTAGATCAAGGGCACTTATTCATTGATGGAAATGGGGGAGGAGGATAAATTTAAGCCTTGGGATAAAGGAGCCAGACCTCAGCCATACAGAAAGAGGTTCACCAGGCTTCCACCCATAAGGAAGTAAGTATGGGGACCAGAGACCCAAGGAGAGCGGTCAGGCAGATGGGCCACACTTAGTGGGCGGGGATGTGGTTAACTAAAAAGGCTGCAGGGGCTGGAGGTTAAATCTCACGAGGCACATGGCACTTTGGATGTGGGGGTAGCAGACCATTTCCAGAATCCACTGACAATAAAGGAAGGGGCTGATAACTCCCTGGCACTGGGACAGAGAAGGTTTGAACCTGAATGTGGCTGAGCAAAGGCTGGGCAGAAGCTGGCATCTAGAAGCCACTGTCTCACGCACTCCATTTGGAACCTCCAGCTGCAAGAAATCTGTGTTTGTGCTGGTCTGTCTCCTGTGGAGTGGCACGGGGTGGGGGTGGGGGTTCTGACTGAGTGACAACATACTGCCGTCTCAGGGGTTAGAATGTACATTTTCTTTTAGTCCAAGAGCTTATGATTCAGTCTTACAGACCTTACATAAATAAATATTCTCTTTGCTTTCCTCTCTGTGGGAAACCCAGGGCCACAAAGCACAACAATGCCCCCTTTTCCCACCAAGACTGCCCAATAAACGATAGGGCTACTTGGTCTCCCCTTGATGGAAACTGGAAAGGTCATGTCTCAGAGTGCCATTGGAGCTTACTTTTCCCATTTGTGAAAATCCTGGACTGTCCCGGGGCCTCTTTAGGGCACCCTTGCAGTGCTGACCTTCCACGGGTGTCTTTCAAAGGAGACACACTGGAGAGCCTGGCAGGCCACCAGGAAGGTAAACGAATCAATGAGGGCTGTTCATCGGATTGTGCTCCGAGGGCCTCTGTGTCTGCCACCGCAGCCCCTGCTGCTGCCATCAGGTCAATGGGGGAAGCAGATGGCTGTGTTGTGTCAGAACAATGACTCGTTTGCAGACACTCGCTCAGTCCTTCTCCTTCAAGCTGGGGAAGTCAGGGGCAGCCATGCCTCACACCTGAGCAGCTCTGAGGAGACCTATGTTGGCTTCTGATAAAGGTCAGTGGGGAAATAGCCACGTGCCAGTCTCCTTCTCACGTGTGGTGCTTTCTGTTCCCATTGGAGGGCCCGTGTGGTTGCTCTTGTTTCATGTACATGGAGCCCATGGGGCGCTGGCCTTGTCGTCCTCTGTAGCTAAAGGAAAGGCATATTCTGTTGGAAAAAGCAAAGCTGGAATTTCAGGCTATTTCCAGTGCCTTGCCTTCAGATACTAACAGCCCAAGGCTCATGGGATCCTCCTGGCTTAGGAATCCAGAGGATTTATTGAATGGATACATGAGAGACAAAGTGCTGGAGAGCAGCTCTCTCAGATACTACATGGTCTACTCCCCTTCTTTGCTTGTTAATCAGTACCAGTAACCAGTTGCTGTTGCGTCGATCCAGACTTATGGCAACCCTATGTGTGTCAGAGTAGAACTGTCACAGGGTTTTCAGTGGATGATTTTTTGAAAGTGGATCTCCAGGCCATTCTTTTGGGTGCCACTGGGTGGATTTGAACCACAAACCTTTCAGGTAGTAGCCAAGCACTTAATGTTTTGCACCACCCAAGGACTCAGTACACAGTGTCCCAAATGGTCACACCAACCTCAGAGTCTGCCTGATCGTCTAGATCTAGGGACCCTCTGGAAAGACTCCCAGTTTCCACATCTTTATATCAAGAGAGAGAATCTGATTGGCTCCACTCATTAGTCAGGTGTCCATTCCTCGTCCAATCAGCTGAAGCTAGGAAAGGGCAGGCTGAAGTAGTACACAGAGTGCAGGAGCCCATCCCTCAAGGGTGATTGGTGGGGAAGGGAACAAGGCAGTCCTGAGAAGAAGGCACGGGCTGGGCAAGCACTCCAAGGCATGTCTTCTCCATTGGTTTCACCTCTCTTCTCTTTGGTCTCCCTCGGGAGGTGATGGAGAAGACCACTGTTTTTCTCTACCTTCTTGAGCTAAACAAAATAATTACAGGTGAAGGCCCTGGCAGTCAGTGGAGAGGACTTGAGAGCAATTCATATGTGTCCTCACCGCCACAATATTGTCTATCTGGCTTTCACAGTCTGCAAAAGGGAGCTCTGTAAATACCAGGGATTACTGTGATTATTATGAATCCTCTAAACAGCTAAATTTCCCAAATTCTCAGAGTTTTAATGCCTTGGGATTTAGAGATATAATTAAGAACAGCTGAGCCTCAAAAAGGTTGATGACGATGGTCTTGGGTTGCATCAAACAGCAGAGAGAATTTTGATGTGAGTTCTAGGCCCTCATCTTTCCCCAGTGGTGGTGGAACCAGTACTGGAGAGGGACCAACGGCATGAAGGACACTGATTACTTGAGTCATTGGGCCCAGGAGTCCTTGCTTCCCAGCCTCCCAGAACTTGTGACCCAACCTATAAACACATTCAACAGGTTAGGGGTAGGCAGTGCTGAGTCAGCCTTGGGCCATGGCACCGTGGCCACCCTGAACAGCTTTCCGCTGTTGCAGATCCCAGGAGCATGGCCAGGTCTGGCCCGTTTCCTCTCAGGCAGCCTTTTGCCTCCTGCCCACATGTCGGTCTTGCCAAAAGAGAGCTGGTGCTGCAGTGTTGGGTGAGTGCTCCCCTCCCCTCCCCCCATTTAGTTTTTACTCATTTTCTAGTGTTCTTCTCTAACTTTAGTACTTACTGAAAGGCCCTGAAATACCTGTAAGGCGATACTATGTTTTATTTGATCTATCGACCAGAGCGACCTGAATCTATGTTCTCTGTCAGGCCAGGAATGTTCTGACCTCTGCAAAGGAAATGAGTGCTCTCCGAGCCAGAGCCGAGCAAGCAGTTTAGACCCATCCCCTAGCAAAGGCTGGGCCTGGGGAGCTCCGGGGCATTAAATCACCCTTACAAGATAGCTAGAGTCTGGAAGCTCATGATTTGGAGCAGCAAGGGAACAGAAGGAACAGTGATCCAACTGCTGCCATGAGAGGTAGTATAGTGAGGGTGCTGGAACCCAAATGCTTGAGTTTGGACCCTGGTTCTGCTACAGAGAGCTGCGTGACCTCAGACAAGTTGCTTAACCTCTCTGTCCCTCCATCTTCTAAACTGCAAATCAGGATCATAACAGGATCTGCCTCCTGGGGCTGCTGTGAATATTAGATGAGTTAGTACATGTGAGGTATGCAGTAAGCGCTCAGAGCGGTATTGTTCCCAGGCGCCATGTAGGTGCTTTATACTATGTCTTCTTATCTTATTTTCACAATAATCCTGGAAAGCAGATTTTGGTGTTCCCAATACACAGAAGAAGAAATTGAATGTCTGATGTTAAATAAATTGCCCAGGGCCACATACTAGTGAGTAGCAGGGACTGATTTATATGGTGGTCATCTCTAACTCCAAATTCTATGTTCTTCCTGTTTTACCACCCTGGCTAGCCCTCCTCATAGTTAGCCTATGAGTACTAGTGGCTGTCAAGTCAGTTCTGATTCATGGCGACCCTGTGTGTGTCAGAGCAGAAATGTGCTCCATAGGGTTTTCAATGGCTGATTTTTTAGAAGTAGATTGCCAGGCCTTTCTTCCAAGTGAAAAACTGCCAACCTTTTGGTTAACAGCTAAGCATGTTAATCATTTCTACCACCCAGGGACTCCTATAGTTAGGCTGTTGTTGTGTGCTGTCAAGTCAAATTTGACTCACGGCCATCCTATAGGACAAAGTAGAACTGCCCCATAGAGTTTGCTAGGCATTAATCTTTATGGGAGCAGATTGCCAGGTCTTTTCTCCTGCGGAGCCACTGGTGGGTTTGAACCGCCAACCTTTCAGTTAGCAGCCAAGTGCATAACCGTTGTGCTACCAGGGCTCCTTTATAGTTAGACTAGATTCCTATAATCACACTCCTTCCCATCCACTCCCCTCTGCTCAGTCTCTCGGCACCCACCCAAGTTTCATTGACCCTGGAATCAGAGAACCACTTCCTACCTGTGACAACTTGGACAAGTTACATAATCTTTCTGTACCTCCATTTCTTTATCTGTAAACTGGACACAATAATAGAGCTTGCTGAGAAAGAGAACAGCAGCTCTGACTCCTGGAAACTGGGCCTAGCATTTCCCTGGGCCTCAATGTTGCCAGGATATGGCCTGGTTCTCACAGCTGGGCCTTGATGTCCTCCTGTTGAACATACAGAATTTCACAGAACATCAATACCAGACAAGGCCACTCTGTGAGGTGATGGATTAAGACAAAACAAGGCCACTTCATAATCATGTCTGAACTCAGACATAAATAAGAACATCATCCAAGATATAAAAATGAACTAACATCATCCTCCTCTTCCCTCCACATCTTGGCTAATATGAGTGACTGCTGATTCTTTGCCAATTACTTTAGTCTTGCTTCGTTCCTCCCACCTTCTAGATAGAATGTATTAAGTACCAAATCATAGAATTCCAACTGCCAGTTTGTCATACTGTGGTGACTTGCATGTTACTATGATGCTGGAAGCTATGGCACTGGTATTCCAAATACCAGCAGGGTCACCCATGGTGAACAGGTTTCAGTGGAGCCTCCAGACTAAGACAGACTAGGAAGAAAGGCCTGACAGTCTGCTTCTGAAAATCAGCAGATGAAAACCCTATGGATCAATGGAATATCAATAGAATGTGGACAATAGAGTATATTGTCTGATACAGTGCCGGAATATGACCTCCCTAGGTTGGAAGGAAGGAGCCCTGCCAGTGTAATGACTAAGCGCTCTACAGCTAACCAAAAGGTCAGTGGTTCCAATCCACCATCGGCTCTGGAGGAGAAAAGACCTGCCAATCTGCTCCTTTAAAGATTACGGCCTAGGAAACCCTACAGGGCAATTCTACTCTGTCCTATAGGGTTGCTATGAGTCGAAATGGACTCGACAGCACACAACAACACAACAGGTTGGAAGGCATTCAAACTGCACAGTGGCTGCAACAATAGACTCAAGCATCCCAACAATTGTGAAGATGGTGCAGGACCAGGCAGTGTTTTTGTTCTGTTGTACACGGGGTCACCGTAAGTCAGAGCCAGCTCTACAGGAGCCAACAACAATCGTAGAATTATGGCTATGTCCCGATAGCATCCGATCCAGAACAAAGCTCCATTCCTTTGAACTCTCCCCAAAATCACCTAACACAGGTCCAAACCCTACAGGATGTTCTTTCTAACACCCTCTTACTGAGACCTCTGGGATGTGCATTCTTACTCATTGCCATGAGTTGATAAACCCAGTGTAGTTCAACTACAGGTAGATTCCTGGTGGTCTTTGGCTGGAGATGCGGGAGGAGGTCATTGATACTACCGCCTGAAATTTAATATGATGATGCCTGGAAAGCACTTAGCAGTAGGGTATGGGACATAGTAAGTGCTCAAGCAGTATTAGTTATTAGCATTATATTTACTAGCAAAAAAATGTTCTTCCCCTTTTGGCAGAGCTGGTGAGCCCCCATTAACTCTTACTCACCAGCTCCCTTCTTTTCTGAAACCCATGCAGACATCCTCTTATGTTTGCCCCGGGCAATACAACATTTCCCTTTTTCATTCCATAGCCCTTACACTACACCCCAGGCCCCAAGCCTATAAAACCCTCTGTCACCCCTGACTTTCAGGACCACTGTCCTGCCTTGTCTTTGGGACTTCCATGGAGAACATTCTGTCAAAGTGTTTAGACAGCTTTGCAGAATCACTACGGCATGGCGGGGTGGAAGGGAGGCCAGGGCAGCAGTGGGGTGAAGATCGGGCTTCAGCAGCCCCCTTTCCACTTCCTGGCATAAAGACTTCCACTCTGCAAATGGAAGTTCCCTCACGCACTTGTCAGAGGAGCCTAGCCAGATCCTTCAGCGAAAATGTACTCGCAGCTGCATCAGCAAGGGGCAGCCCCAGGGACGCAGAGTTCTTCCATGCCTGTTGCTGCTAATTGCAGATGATGCAGTAAAAATACAGAGCCACATCTGTTCATTTCAACATTGGTATCGAGGAATTTACGTGGTTGATAATGACAGGGTGTGAGGGGAGGAAGATGCTTATTCTGCCCACGGTCCAGAGGCACAGCTGTGAGCAGAGAGCTGGAGGTGTGGTTGCTGGTGCCCATCAAATTCTCTGGGTGCCAGCCAAGTCCTTCCTCAGAGGCACCAAGGATAGATCCAGGTAGTTCTCTGGAAATACCAACTGCTTAACCAGTCAAGCACAGAGTGTGTCCAGGCACCAGGAGGCCTTCTGGCCCAACTCTGCCAGAAAGAGAAGGGGAAACCGACCAATGTCAAGCGCCAAGACACGAAGAACATACCTCTTGTGGATCCAGTCGCAAGCATTTTTCCAGGAAGCATGCACTGAGCACCTAACCTGGTGTCTCAGCTTTTCACCTATAAAATGGGGGTATTTAAAGTGTCTGCCTCCATGAGTTGTTATAGTAAATAAGATTGGTTAGTTGTGGTTGAGTGGATTCTGACGACATGATGACCCCATGTGTGCAGAGTAGAACTGCTCCATTGGGTTTTCAAGACTGTGACCTTTCGGAAATAGATCACCAGATTTGTCTTTCAAAGTGCCTCTGGGTGGGTTTGAACCGCTAACCTTTCAGCTAGTAGCTGAGCGTTTAACCCATTTGCACCACCCAGCCACCTCTTTAAATAAGATAATGGCATGTAAATTGTTTCAAACCATACCAGGCATGTGATAAACATTCAGTAACAGTCAGCTGGTATTATTTTACTCCATGTCAAGCTTTGTGTTGGATTTTAGGGATACTGGGATTAATAAAGCAAGGTCCCTGCCTCTTGCATCAGCTGGGGAGGCAAACAATAGTGTGATAGGCAGTGAGATGGAGGTGTGTGTGGTTATTTAAGGTGCTGTGGGAGCACAGAGGAGAGCGGGAGGGAGGACAGACGGGAGTTCACTAGATCCAAATGGTGGGAAGGAAGATCTCAGCCTGTAGCAGCATGTGCAAAGGCCCTGAGGAGAGGATGAGAGTGTAGTGCCTCTGGGGGAAATACTGCGTAGCAAGACCTTTGTTGTTGTTGTTGGGAGTCAGTTCCGACTCAGGGTGACTCCATGTGTATAGAGTAGAACTTCTCCATAGGGTGCTTAAGGCAGTGACCTTTCAGAAGCAGATTGCCAGGCCTGTCTTCCAAGGCACCTCTGGGTGGGTTTGAACTACCAACCATTCAGCTAGTAGTCCAGCATTTAACTGTTTACGCTACCCAGGACTCCTTAGGGTGGGTATATTGGCTATCTATTGCTGTGTAACAAATCACCCCAAACTTAGTGGGTTGAAACAATATTTATTACCTCACATGTTCTGTTAGGAATCAGGGTGTGGCTTAGCTGGGTTCTCTGGCATAGAGTTTCTCACAAGGCTGCAATCAAGGTGTCTACAGGCCTGCAGTCATTTTAAAGTTCTGGTTGAGAGAAGGACCCACTTTCAAGCTCATTCACTTGGTTTTTGGCAGGAATCAGTTACCTACAGGCTGTTTAACCCAGGGACTTAGTTCCTTGCTGGGTGTTGGCCAGAGGCCACCCTCAGTTCCTTGCCACATGGCCCTCTCCGTAGGGAAGCTTTCAACATGTCAGTCTGCTTTGAGCAAGCCAGAAAGAGAGAGAGAGGTCACAGTCTTTTATAGCCTAATTTCAGAAGTGAAATCCCTTTGCCCTATTCTATTTGTTAGAAGCAAGTCTAGCCCACACTCAAGGGGAGGGGATCACACAGGTGTGAATACCAGGAGGAGGGGATCTTTGGGAGGTGCCATGTCAGAAGCTGCCTACCACAGTGAGTGTGTGGGACCAAGGTGGGCAGTGGCCTGATTATGGAGGGCATGTCGGGCTCCCATAGGTGATGAGCAACCATTGAAGCATTTCAAGGTTGAAGGGGAGGAGTCTTAGAAACATCACTTAGCTAGCCAGAGCAGAGAAAGAACTAGAAAGGGAGCAATAGGTAGGGAGGGCTGTTACAAGGAAACTGTTAGGAGGGGAGGGCCACATAAGGATGTTCATTGTGTCACTGGCAACCCAACCGAGAGCTTAGGGCCAGCTGGAGGGCCACACACCCTCTTTGGGACTTTGGCCAAGCTGTTTCTCTTGCTTGGAACTGCCTTTTTGTGTGCTGTTCTCACCTTTAAACCGTCCTGAAGACACCAGGCCAGGCAGCCCCATTTATAGGGCACTTCTCACACACCAGACTTCATTTACAGTGATGTCCCAGACATCCCACTGAATCTCTGGCCCACCTGTAGGGTTGGTATTGTTTGTGGGAGTGTGATTAGAAGTCATATGGCAAGACAAAGGGGTGCTAGTGCCTTTGTGACCTCACCCTGATGATCTGCGTTTCAATAAACCTTGCTTCTGATACACCCTGTTCTAGGACCTGACCCCCAGTCCTAAAGGCCCAGAAACTAGACCTTTTTAACCCAAAATAAAATGATGCTTTAGTGCAGACTGAAATCGACTAGAAGATCTCAACACGGCTGTGCAGCCCAGATGCTAATCGATTGTTTCATAACTGGGATCAACTTCTCTATTGGGATTTGAGGGAAACCCAATAAATAAATATATTTATTCCCCTCTCAAGTTCAGAGTCAACTGGCAGATGCAGGAGGAAGACATGAGGATCAGCATCTCACATTTATTACTGATTAATTGATTGGATAGCAGAGCTGAATACATTCTGCAGCCAGGGAGAGACAGACACAGAGGCTGAACTGAGCATGGTCAGCTTCTCCTCCCAAACTGACCCGTCAGAGAAGTCACTCCTCCCTGGAATGAATGAGTGGGCTCAAACAGGGAGAATTCCTCTGTGGTTCTTTTCCCTCTTTCAGTATCAGTATCACCTGGGAACTTGTTAGAAATGCAAAGTCAAGGTCCCACTCCCAGAAGTACTGAATCAGAAACTCTGAGGGCTGGGCCCAGCAATCTGCATCTTAATAAGCCCTGGAGGGTGATTCTGGTACACACTAAAATTTGAGAACCACTGCCCTGGTGGCATAGTGGTTAAGTGCTACGGCTGCTAACCAAAAGGTCGGCAGTTTGGATCCCCAGCCGTTCCTTAGAAACCCTATGGGGCAGTTCTACTCTGTTCTTTAGGGTTGTTATGAGTCAGAATCAACTTGACGGCAATGCGTTTGATTTTTTTGATTTTCGTCTAGTAGAAGTTGCTCCACGTGGAAACTGACCTAGAAGAAATGTTCCTCTGGAACATTCTGCCATCAAGACCCACCCTTCCGCTCCTCCCCTATCCCTGGTCTTCTAGTATCTTGGAAAATGTTTCACAGTTTCAGAGTTTCCACATTTGGTTGTTAGCTTACAGCTGTGCCAAGGAAGACCAAGCAGAGGATCTTGTTGGTTTATCTCCCTTCCAAAAGGATAAAAAGACCATGTGTTTAATATTTTCTAGCCTTGGCTCTTTCTCTTGTAGACCTTGGAGGGGGTAGCATCTCCTTGTTGATACCTGATAGTCTCTGAAGACTCCAGAATGCCCGATAACTAGAAGTCAAGGATAGAAGTGCATGGCTCCCATTGCTGTGAACTCTTCATGGCCCCCCACTACACTTTGATTCCAGTATAAACTTGCCACAGCCTGCAGGGCCTCTGTCTCCTGCCCTCATCCACTAGCTCACACACCTCCAGTCACTCTGGCCTCTGTTCTGCCCCTCTGATATGCCAAACTCACTGCTGCCCCAGGGCCTTTGCACTTGCTGAGCTGCTTGCTTCCTGAAGAACTCTGCTGTCAGCCTTTGGCCTACCTGGCTCCTCCTTGTGTTTTACATCTCAGCCCAAATATCATCTCCCCAGAGAGGCCTTCTTTGACCACTCCATTTAAAGTGCCCTCCACAACGCCTGTCATTGTATATATCGTTACCCTGGTTTATTTTCTTCAGAGCATTCGACACAATTGGAAAATGATCTGAGTGTGTTTATTTCAGGGCTTTGAACTGGTTCATTCTGGCTAGGACCCCTGCTGAGAATTTGCATTTTTAACAAGTTCCAGGTGAGGCTAATACTGCTGGTTAGGGACCAGTTCTGGGAACCACTAGTAGAGCAGTGGTTCTCAAAATTTATTATATATGAGAATCACCTGGGGATCTTGTTAAAATGTAGATTCTGATTCAGTATATCTGGGGTAAAAACCAAAACCCGTCGCCGTTGAGTTGATTCCAACTCATAGCGACGCTATAGGACAGAGTAGAACTGCCCTATAGGGTTTCCAAGGAGCGGCTGGTGGATTCTTAACCACTTGGCCACCAGGTGGAAGTGCAAATTCTCAGCAAAGATTCAAACCTGGAACAAAGCAATTTGAAGCTCTGGTTTATTTGTTGACTTGTTTACTGTCTGTCTCTCCCTCACTGGAATGTAAGAGGTTAGTGACCTTGCTGCATCCTTAGCAAGCCCTATGTGGCACAAACAGTTAAGCGCTCGACTATTAGCTAAAACACTGGCGATTTGAACCTAATCAGAGGCGCCTCGGAAGAAAGGCCTGGCAGTCTTCTTCTGAAAGGTCACAGCCTTGAAAATCCTACAGAGCAGTTCTACTCTGAAACACACTCAGTCGCCATGAGTCGGAATCGACTTGATAGCGGCTAACAACAGAACAGTTCTTGGTATGTTGCAGGCAAAAGATTTGTGTAAGTATTTGTTGAATGAATGAATAAATAAATGGATGCCTGCATGGGCACAGGAAAGGCTCTAGGAGAGAAGCAACAGAGTGTAGGGATTTTAGTCATCAACGCAGTGGTGGGCCCAAAGACTCTGGTGTCCTCTCCCCAAGGGTGAAGGTCCCTGAGCCCGGCCGAGTGGGCCTGGCATGCTGGCACCACACCAAATGTTGCATCTGCTTTTCCTCTCACGGATTCTCCTGGTTCCAGGCTCCCTCACTGCTCCTCCTCGTCCCCTCCCTCCCTCTTCCTTGTCATTACATTACAGTCATTAGAAGCCAGCAGATTCACACCCTCCTGTTGTCTTTTTCATAAAAGAATGTTAATGAAGTTTGTTTTCAGCAGGGGCAACTGCAAACTGTTGTCAAAACTCTGACTTGGCCACCCGCATTCACATAATTAATCACACAG
The DNA here is from genome assembly GCA_030035585.1 of Dugong dugon. Classification (NCBI taxonomy): domain Eukaryota; kingdom Metazoa; phylum Chordata; class Mammalia; order Sirenia; family Dugongidae; genus Dugong; species Dugong dugon. The sequence goes on along the minus strand of CM057462.1, from coordinate 58,248,383 downwards.
GAAACCAGGAACGGTGGCATAAGGACTAGGGGGTGGCTGTGTGGGGACCCTTTTCCAGGAGAGGAGTGTGGCACAACACAGCTGCTACCCACAAAGAGCCCACCGTTCAGGTTAGGAGGAGGACAGTCCAACTGGAACCACTGCAGAACAGTGCCAGTCAGGATCTAATTAGCATGGGCGCTGGTAGGGCGCTCCCCCAGTTTTACAGGTTGGTAGCAAAATAAAGGAAATTAAACAAGTGGGATAGAGGCTGGAGGAAGAAACAAGGTTAAAGATAGTCTCTTCTAGAATTGTAAGAAAACTAGCATTTATTGAGTACTGTATTATCTGTTGTTATGTAGCAAATCACCACAAACTTTGACATTGTTGTTAGTTGCTATGGAGCTGGCTGTGACTCGTGGTGACCCCATGTACAACAGATTGAAATGTTACCTGATCCTCCACCATCTTCATGATGGTTCGTATGCTCAAGTCCATTGTTGCAGCCACTGCATTTTGAATGCCTTCCAATCTAGTAGACTTATCTTCCTTAATTTGGACAATATTCTGTTGTGATCCATAGGGTTTTCGTTGGCTAATTTTTGGGAGTAGATCTCCAGGCCTTTCTTCCTAGTCTTAGTCTGGAAGCGCCCCTGAATCCTGTCCACCATGGATGACCCTGCTGGTATTTGAAATACTGGTGGCATAGCTTCCAGCATCATAGCAACACACAAGCCACCACAGTATAACAAAGTGACCAATGGGTGGTGAACCACAAACAAGCAACACGCATTTTTTAGCTCAAAGTTCCTGTGGGTCAGGAGTCCAGGCTTGGCTTAGCTGAGTCCACTGCTTGGGGTCTCACGGGCTGCAATCAAGGTGTCAGCCTGGGCTGTGCTTCCTGCTGGAGACGCAGCTGGGCAAGGCTCTGCATCCTTGGTCATGTGGTTGTTGGCAGCATTTAGTGTCTTGGGGGTGTACAACTGAGAGCCTCCATGGCTGGCTGTTGGTGGGCTTCCCAAACATAGCTGCTTATTTCATCAGACAAGGAGAGTCTCTGGAACCAATCTGCTAGCAAAATGGGGTTTTATGTATCATCACGTCATCATGGAAGTGGCATCCATCTCCTTTGCCATATTCTGTTGGTTAGAAGCAAGCCACAGGTCCTCCCACATTTAATGGGAGGTGGGGATCATGGGAGGCCACCCTACCTCTGTCTCCTGCAAGTATCTACTGTGTGTCAAGGACTGTGCCAAATACTTTTGCATGTGTTACCTCATTTAATCACTAAAACAACCCAACCCATAAGGCAGACATCATCTCCATCGCACAGATGAGAAGCCTGAGGCTCAGACCAGTGAGAAACTTGCCCAGTGTTAGGACTGGAACCACTCACATAGGCACCAACTTAACTCAAGTGAACTTAGAGGCTGAAGGGGCAGCATCCTTACAGTGAGGAGCCAGGGCCTGAGGGAGGCAGGAGGAAGAGAGGTGGCAGAAGGGGAAGGGGGCAGCAAGAGGAGGAGGTGATACACCCCCATGAGCCACAAGACCAGGAGGAAAGGGTGAGTGTTGATGAGATTTTGAGAAGAAGAAAACTGAGAGCACTTATGTCAGATGATCTCTATTTTCTCAGTGAAGCAGAAAATGAGGGTGTCTCCTGAGAGGGCTGGGGTGGGGCTGGTGGGGAAGCAGAGACAAGCTGGAACAGCAGCTGTGGGGCCTGGGAGCAGGCATCGTGCCAGCATGAGTTCAAGGTTGCCAAGTAGGATAAAGCTGCTTCCTCCACGAAGACTCCAGCCATCGGCTTGGTGGTGGGACCCGCGCCCACCCCCAGCCCTTTGTGTAGTGTTCAGTTTCATCATAATGCCCTGTGGTGCTGGGGGTTATGCCCAAGTCTGTGTCTCTCACCAGAAGGAAAGTTCTTACAAGGCAGGAACCTAATCTGTATGAGTTTCCTAGTGCTGCTGTAACAAAGTGCCACAAACTGGGTGGCTTATAAGAACAGAAATTTATCGTCTCACAGTTCTGGAGGCTTGGAGTCTGGAATCAGGATGTTGGTCGTTTTGATTCCTTCTGAGGGCTCCGAGGGAGAATTTGTTCCATGTTTCTCTCCTGGCTTCTGGTGACTGCTGACCATCCTTGGCATTCCCGTTTCTGCCTCCATCGTCATACAGTGTTCTTCTCTCTTTCTGTGTCTCGTCTCCTCTTTTATAGGACACTGCTCATATGGGGATTAGGGCCCACCCTAGTCCAGTATGACATCATGTTAACTGATAACTGATAATATCTTCAAAGATCCTCTTTCCAAACAAGGTCACATTCACAGATACCCAGGATTAGGTCTTCAGCATATCTTTTTGGGAGACACAGTTCAATCTATAACAGTGCTCCCTCTGACCCCCGAAAATTCATGTCCTTCCCACATGTAGAAGATATTCACCCCACCCCTCCTTGTCTTAACACACTCCAGTATCATCTCTCATCTTCTAAATCAGATATGGGTGAGACTCTAGGTATGGTCCATCCTGAGGCAAAGTTCCACTTCATCTGTGTATCTGTGAAACCTAGAAAGCAAGTTACCTGTTTCCAAAATACAATGGTGGAACAGGCACAGGATAGATATTTCCATTCCAAACGGGAGAATTGGACAGAAAAGGGAGTCACAGGTCCAAAGCAAGTCCAAAACCCAGCAGCGCAACTTCCGTTGGATTTCAAGCCTTGAAAATAACCTTCTGTCCTCTGGACCCACGGAGGTAGCAGCGCTGTTGTGTCTCCATAAATGGCTGGTGAGGGATATGGTGGGAGACTGCAGGAGCAGCCTCCCTGACAACAGAGGGCCTTCAAAGTCAGGCAGAGGGGTTTTCACTGGATGCTGTGGGAAAGAGGGAGCCTTTTACAATTTTAGAATGGAAGCAGAAAATGGTCCAAGTCCTAGTTTGGGAAGGTTCCTCTGATGACTGAGGCAAGAAGAGGGGTGGGGTGGGAAGAGTGCCAGGGAGGCTCTGAGACTTGGAGACGCAGTGTGGTCAGGTGGTCAAGAGCACAGATTAGGCCCCTCCATCCTCCCAGGGAGGCTCTGAGACTTGGAGACGCAGTGTGGTCAGGTGGTCAAGAGCACAGATTAGGCCCCTCCATCCTCCCAGGGAGACCCATTGTAAGTATGCCACTCCAGACTTTCTCTCACGCTGCCACCAAGGGAATGTGGACCCAGGACAATGCTCAGCCTCCTAAGGATGGCTTAAGAATCCAGGCCATTTACAGGGAGGGGAGGGGAAGCAACATTCATATAGTGTCCCACTATATGATTTTGTAGACCAGTAAGGGTTTGTGTTATTTCAACGTGTCTCTGACTGGGGGTGGCTTTGAAAAGCTTTACAGAGCGTTATACTTTCAACCCTTTAAAAATAATTATCAAGTATTGTGCAGAAATGATCTGATAGAACCTAGACTGGCTGATAGTCAGGGGTAAGGTGAGAGTTGGGCATGGTGTCAAATGTTTGCCACACTTGGTCATCTCAGAAGGAAACTCAGTTGTTTTATGTGAAATGTCTGATCATTGGCTAAGAGCTCACCTATGTCATGGTCTACATCTCAAAGTATCTGACTTCTCTGGAAAGTAAACTTTCTGTTTTTATAAGCCAGCTTGATTTGATTTGATGTGTGTTAAACATGGAGGGGCAGCAGAAAAGGAAGAAGATATTTGGGCTGCAATATGATCCCTTAGTCTCAGCTCCAAACCATACAGAAAATATTTAATTAAATTTCTAACAGTTCTTGAAGTGAAATACATATACTTAATATTATAAAACTTAATCACTGGGGAAACTGATTGCTGCAAGTAATAGAAATAATAGTTGTTGTTGCCCTGACTCATAGTGACCCCAGTCACATCAGAATAGTGCCATCCCCATGATAGGTTGCAGATCGGACCTTTGTGATCCATAGGGTTTTCATTGGCTGATTTTCAGAAGTAGATCACCAGTCCTTTCTTCTAGTCTGTCTTAGTTGGGAAGCTTTGCTGAAATCTGTTCAGCATCATGACAACCCACAAGCCTCCATTGACAGAGGGGTGGTGGCTGTGTGTGAGGTGTACTAGCTGGAAATCAAACCTGGGTACCCCACATAAAGAGACAAACCTCCAATGTCCCCTAGAATAATGATAGAAAAATAGTAATATTTAATAGATTTTTCTATGTGCCAGGAACTATACTGTGGTTTACATGTGATATCTCATTTAATTCTGCTAGTAACCTAAGATGTGAATATGATACCCATCTGACCCCAAGGTCACCGAACCTGTCAGTGGTAGAGCTGAGATTCAAACTCTGGCTTGTCTGATTCTAAACCCTGAATTTCTGAATCATCCCACTATAATATAATTATAATAGTATAATATAATAATATTTTCTGAATCATCCCACTGTAATATAATTATAATATAATAATTTATATAATTATAATAATATAATATAATTATAATAATAATATAATTATAATCATATAATATGTTTATATAATTATAATAATATATAATTTATATAATTATAGTAATATAATATAATTATAATTATATAATAATTTAAGTAAAAAAATCCATATTTTTGAAGTGTTTTAGAACTGGGTGAACCTTTCAGGGAATGACAAATTTGAAACACAAACTTCATAATAATATAATATAATAATTTAAGTAAAAATCCATATTTTTGAAGTGTTTTAGAACTGGGTGAACCTTTAAGGGAATGGGAAATTTGAAACGCAAACTTCAAATAGTGCGGTAGAGTAGAAAGTCCTCCATCATGGAATAGGGTTTGAGGTGGAGTTAGGGAAGTCTGTTGCACACATAGCCTGGTGACAAAGGCGATTTTGCATTCTGACCCAGGCTTTTTGATGAAGAGATGTCAAAAGAGCCAATTTGTATGAGACAGTCCACAGTCCACAGTCCACAGTATTGTCTGGAAAAAGAAATCCAGTTACAGCAGACACAGCACAATCCCATTTACAGCACAATTATGTCAAATTTCTTATCAGTTATGACTAATTTGCAAGTGGAAGAAAACATAAGTGGACGAAAACATAACTCAAACCACCTTGGCAAAAAAATAAAATGTGTTGGTTCACCAAAGTCCAGAATGATGGACTAAACATTTTTACCTCATTCTGAGGGCCCCGTGTGATGGCAAAATGCTGAGACCCAGGCTGGTCCAATGAGTGTATCACTGGGCCAGGGGCATTCCTGGCCTTCTGTCAGACCCTGTCAGACCCTGGTATCAGTCTGGGAATCAGGCTGCTGTTACTAAGAGGAAGAGTTTCCAGGTGGTCATAAAAGCAAAAAATGTCCTCCTCAGTTATGTGACACAACTTGGGTTGATGCTCACCAGAATGTCCACAGGCCCTTCCTATAGGACTTGGGATGATTTGCCCTATTTTGTTTGTTTGTTTTTAAATCATCATAAGGTTCATCCTAACAAGCACAGGGAACCCCACTGGAGTCCCATCCCAACTTGCTACTGGTATCTACATCTTGCTGGAGGTCTGGTGGAGGTCTGGTATCTGGAATTACAACTGGAACCCTAAATTCCACATTCCCAACCTCTGCTGGCTTGGTCCACCCATGGAACAAGTTTCTGCTTGGGCATCTTGTCATATTTCTCTGCCGAGGCCTGGATTGGAAGCCTGACCTGAACTCCAGGCTTCTGGCGCTGACAGTCTGCCAGTATTGCCACCCCCCTCACCAGAGCTGGACCTAGTGTCCCTGGACCTGACCCCATGTAGGGTCCCCCAGCCTGGATAACCACTTGGAAAATCAGGTTGCTCCTACCTCCATTACTTCTAGCTTTTTCATACCTGGAGACTCCCACCCTACCTGCCAGAGCAAGCCCTGTGGATTCTAACCATACGTTCCTTCAGACACTGTTCCCACTTCTCTCAAAGCCTACCTGTCCCCAGGATCAGTTTCCCATACCCAGTTTCTCCTCTTACTGTGCCACTCATTTCCCACTCTAGAGCCACACACAAGACCAGGGACATTCATAAGAGACAGGCAGGACAGGTGAATGCCATTTTATTTTTTTCAAGTTGATCCATCAGCTCCTGCCTGACTCGGTTTTCCCTCTGCGCTGGTTCCTAGCCATTCGGAGGCTCTTCTTCCTGGCATTGCGTTGTTTACGGTAGACTTCAAGTTCCTCCTGGTACTTAGCTCTCAGGAGAGCTGCCTTCTGTTCATACGGCTGCTTTTCCACATCTGTCGCTGCAGCCCACATCTTCCCAGTGGCCTTTGCCACCTGCACCACCGACCAGTTTGGATTTTCCCTCTTCAGCTGGGCATAGTGCTCTTTGCAGAAGAGTATGAAGGATGATGGAGGCCGCCTGGGTGCCTGAGGGTCGCGCTTTCTCCGTTTCTTCCTCTTGCCAACAAAGTTCATCATCTCTTCCTGGTATCTGGCTTTGTCGAGCTTGGCCAGGGCTTCATATTTGGCCTTTTCATGCTTTGAAATGGATCTCCATTTTTCCGAACACTTTCTAGAGAACTCTTTAAAGCCAAGGTAGGAATTTGGCTGCTGCTCCTTGAACTTGTTTCTGTAATTCAGCAAAAAATGGATGTAAGAAGAGACGTTCACCTTAGGCCTTAGCTGGACTTCTTTTCCCATGTTCATAAGATCATTTTTTTTTCTGGATTCAGGAACTTGGACAGCAGAGACTTTTGTGCCACGTGTCAGGAGCAATCTAGAAGGTCCTTTGCTTGTGGTGAATTTTTCTCTCTGCAAGAGCTGCAGTCAGGGGTCGGCCTTTTCAGTGGTGGTAGCATTATTGGGTCAGAGGAGGGGTTGTGACATCACCCAAAGCCTGGCCAATCCTGGCCAGTGCCTGTGGGCATTTGCATACAGTTACTCTGAGGGTTTAGACATTGGAGGGTCAATTTTTGCCTCTCATGAATTATGGTTCACCCAAAGCAGGCTATGGAGCAGCTACTTCCACTGGAAATATTTCTTTTTGGCTTCCTGGAGGCAGTGGGCTTTGTTCAGCTGTAAAATCCAATTGCCATCAAGTTGACCCCGACTCATGGTGATCCTACATGTGTCAGAGTAGAATGGTGCTTCATAGGGTTCTCAATGGCGGATTTTTTTGGAAGTAGATTGCTAGGCCTTTCTTCCGAGGTGCCTCTGGGTGGACTCAAACCTCCAACCTTTTGGTTAGCAGCCGAGTGCATTAACCATTGGCACTACCCAGCTGTAGGGGGCTTTAACTCCCTTGGATGTACTTATGACCCATGGGGTCTGCCTTCCCCACTATAAGAGTGTCAGGATGTCATACCATCCCTTCCAGAGACAGGCTGGAAATAATGAACACGAGGAGGTGGATGGCTCCAGAGCTGTCACGATAAAATGTGAAGTCTTTCTGTTTGCCTTGAACAGTGGCAGCTCGTAACGTACAAAGGGTTTAGTAGTAACACTAAAAATAATCAGGTATGACAGCTGTGACTTGGTTCCTGTCAGGACAAAGTTGTCTAATTTAAAACTCGAGCACTTGGGCTATAATTCTGAACTCTTTATTTTTCTGAAGAAATTTGGGGGAGGAAAGAGGAAGGAGAACCCTGAGATTTTTCTAATTACACTTGTGTCCGTGAAAATGAGATAGAGCCCCCAACACATCGGGAGGACTCCCCATTCTCATCTCAGGGGCCCGTTTCTTGGGGATATAACACAGAGCTCTAACAGCTACGCTCAAACTAGTTGGCTTCTGGCTCCTTGTAAAAGCAGTTGCAAATAATACAAGAGCCTTCCAATTGGAGGGAAAACAAAAGACAGTGAAAGCATTGTTAGTGACCTGTGGACCTTGTGCTAGGTACTTGCTTATATGGTATTAGATCTAATAGAATTCAGTGGTTGATGATAGCTCTCAATTTACAGGACTAGAAAACTGACTATCATTAATATGAGACTCTCAAAAAGTAACTGTTTAAGGGCAAACAGCCACTCACAGGTGGGCGTCTGGTTCCTGACTGATGGCCCTTGCTTCATCCTATCTGCACCTAACGGTTTCCTTGGGAGCTGAGGGTCCAACTGTGAGCCCTCAGCAGCTGAGCCTAACCAGGAAGCTTGCCTGAGACTGTGCCATGTTTTGAATTTTTGCCAAGTCCCTTCCCAAGTCTCCAAGATAGACTTAAACTTCCATTTTCTGTAAACGAAAGATGAAAATTGGTTAGTCCCCAGTCCTGAACTCTTGCTGCAGTTCTGCCAGGTGGCTGGACTCCCTTAGCCATCCCCTTCCTACTCGTGAGCCTGTGGTTTCTCATCTGTGAAATGAGCAATTTGGACTGGGTAGAGAAGGCTTCCAGGTGACGTGCTGTAGTTGTGTGACTGGATTTGAGGTCTGTAAGATGTCAGATATCCAGACTAAGATAGACTAGGAAGATAGGCCCAATGATCTGCTTCTGAAAATTAGCCAATGAAAACACTGTGGGTCACAAGGGAATATTAGCCAGTATAGTGCAGGAAGATGAGCCCCCTAGGTCAGAAGGCACTCAGAATATACAATAGCCACAACAGTGGACTCCAGCATACCAACGATCATGAAGATCATGCAGGACCAGGTGACATTTTGTTCTGTCGTACATGAGGTCACCATGAGTTAGGTCTGACTCAGTGGCAACTAACAACAACAAAGAGGTATCAGATGCCAGTTGAAGAGATCTGGGCAAGTGAAGATGGTAGGGGGCTGGGTGTTTGGCTGACTACTCTGGGGACATTGCTCAGCCTAGACAGCATTTGTTCATTCCACTTCTTTCTCCCAAGGAGCCAAGGTTGGCCCACTTGTTCCTTGGACTTCAGCTGAGGAGCAGAGATGAAGCGGGTACAGCTCCTTCCTGAGACAGGATGGGATGTGAGGATGAACTTGACTAAAAGTCCACACACTTTGGTCACATTCTGCTCAGGCTCACAAGAAACATAGCTACTATGTAGCTCTTCTCACAACCTTCCACCCCTTTCACGCCCATAAAATCTGGGAAGATAAACTCCATGATAACCGTCTAGAGGCTAGCAGATACAAGAAGAGGCAGCAGTGAAAGGTGAACTTGATGGCAATCTTTTGATGTTCGGCCAGCCTCCCTATCGGGAGGGATGAAGCAGGGGAATTCTTTGTTGCTCTTGTTGGCTGCCTTTGAGTCGACTCCGACTCATGGCAACTCCGTGTACAACAGAAAGAAAGGTTGTGCAGTCCTGTGCCATCCTCACAATCACAGGCATGTCTCAGTCCATTGTTTCAGCTACTGTGCCAATCCATCTCACTGGGGGTCTCTCCAGAAACTGATGTCTCCTGATGATATGTCCAAAGCAAGTGAGTCAGACACAGTTCTGTTGTGATCTAAAGGGTTTCTATGGCTGTATAGGACAGAGTAGAACTGCCCCTAGGGTTTCCAAGGCTGTCATCTTTATAGAAGCAGACTGCCACGTCTTTCTCCCATGAAGGGGCTGGTGAGTTTGAACCAGCAACCTTTTGTTTAGCAGCCGAGCCCTTAACCACTGCACCACCAGTGCTCCTTAATTTTTGGAAGTAGATGGTTAGGCCTTTTTCTCCAATTTCCTTGTTTAAAAACCAAAAAACCAAAACCACTGCAGAGTTGATTCCTACTCATGGGCAGCTTAAAAATAAATAAATAACAGTTGTCGTGGAGTTGATTTTGATGCATGGTAAACCCATGTGTGTCAGAGTAGAACTGTGCTTCATAGGGTTTTCAATGGTTAATTTTTGGGAAGTAGATCACCAGGCTTTTCTTCCAAGGCACCTTTCAGTGGACTCAAACTTCCAGCCTTTCAGTTAGCAGCTGCATTAACCATTTTTACCACCCAGGGACTCAGGGAGGATAAATAAACCTGGCTTTCTAAATCAAACTATGTGCTGGGCATCTAAGGTGTCTCCTCTCGATCCATTTCCCAGTCTTCTCCACCCTGCTGTCTGCCCAGGAGGCTGCCCCATATGGACCCCATCAATGGGTCCTGTGCCATTTGACTTCCATGCCAGTTTGGCTAATGGGGACCACCAACGGGAGATTAGGGAGGGAAAGGGTGAGCTCCAGGCATTTATTCTTCTGGCTTCTGCTCTGTGGGGTCACCTGGAGCTGGCTGTCTTTCCTTCGACTGGAGGTCTCTGCTCCACTTAAGGCGTCCTCTCTAAAGGACTCTCCTTCCAAGTTCCATAATTGCTCCCTCTCCTTGTCCCCTCCTGCCTGTGGTAATAAGTCTGCTGTCTCTTGTGGCTTTCCTACACCCTGCCCTCACCTTTGTAAATAGTCTCTTTATTAAACACTCCTTGAATCATTCTAATTTGAGCGGGCCATCTGTTTCCTGCTGGAACCCGCTGGATACACCATGTTCTAGCTTTTCACCATGGGCAGCTGTGGAGGTGGCTAAATAAAGCAAATGTGGACATCAGCCCTATGTAGAAGGATATTATGTGTCTGGAGGCCCAGGTACCCAGCAGTCATGCAACCTAGCCTGGTTTGCAGCAGCAGGGCCACATGGCCTGGGAAGAGATGCTTAATATCCCTCAGAATAAGATGAGGTGGGAGCATTGGTCTAGACGGCCTGATAGTAAATATTTTAGGCTTTGTGGGCCACACAGTTTCTGTCACAACTACTCAACTCTGCCATTGTAGCTCAAAACTAGCCATAGACATTATGTAAATGAATGAGCCTGGCTGTGTTCCATTAAAACTTTATTTAAAAAAATAAGCAGTAGGCCGGATTTGATGCAAAGGTTGTTAAATTTTTGACCCCTGGTCTAGAGATGTCAGATCAGGACTTTCAGACCTTTTGGATTGCAGTCTACAGTAAGAAATACACTTTATGTCATGACCCAGTACACACATACACACTTAATCATGATGATAAAAATGATGATGATAACTAATATTTATGTAATGTTTAATATGTGCCGGTCTCTGCTGTAAGTAGTATGTGTGTATATATATATATATATATATATATATATATATATATATATATATATACACACATATATATTCATTTAATCATCATCATAATCCTTTGATGTAGGGGTGGGGGAAAGACTTTTTATTCCCGTTGTAAAGATAAAGATAGCTAAGCAAAGGGAGGTTTCAGAAACAAAAGTTTTATGAAACAATACTTACTCTTACTACACGTGTGACATACTCTTTTGTTTTCTATCGTATTCTGTTATACTCTCTTCTCTCTTTTATTATTTAAAAATGTAACCCCGAACTAGTCTCACGACCCACTAATGGGTCACAATCCGTGGACTGATTTGAAAAGCACTGTCAAGGCAAGCCGGGAGGTAGCTCCCACCTCTGAGATTGTGTGATCCTCTTTTATTGGTGGCCTTGGGAGCCACAGACGTGAGTTCAAATTCTGGCTTTGCTGCTCACTAGCCAGGTAACTTTGGACAGGGCTAGCTTGTTATAGTCTCACCTGTAAAAAGCAGTGAGGTAATAACAGAGTTGTGAATATGAACTTAATTGAAATCATGGGAATAAAAGTGCCTGGAACTTCCCCTTCCCTACAGTGTGGGCTGGACTTGGTGACTCATTTCTAATGGGGAGAATATGGAAAGGGATAGATGCCATCTTTACAGTGGAGAAACCCGGCAGATGTCCTCATAAGTCCTGTTGATATCACACTTCCCCTTATATGATGTGATAAGGAGGACATCTTACCTCTGTGGTATTTGCCCCCAAAATCCATAAGCCCACTTTAATCATGAGAAAACATTAGAAAAACCCAAATTAAAAGACATTCTACCAGATTCTTGGCCAATACTCTTCAAAAGTGATAAAGTCTTGAAAAAGCAAGGTAATGCTAAGAAACTGCACAGATTAGATGAGACTATAAGGAGACATGAATAAGCCCTGGTGGTGTAGTGGTTAAGTGCTTGGGTGCTAACCAAAAGGTGGGCAGTTCAAAACCAGTAGTGGCTCCGTGGGAGAAAAGACCTGGCAATCGGTTCCCGTAACAGTTTCAGACTAGGAGGCCCTATAAGGCAGTTCTACTCTGTCGTATGGGGTCACACTATGAGTCGGAATCGACTCGATGGCACCTAACAACGACAGCAAGGAGATGTGACCACTTAATGCAATGTGGGATGCTGGATTGGATCCTGGAACAGAAAAAGGACGTTTGTGGAAAAAGTGGTGAAATCCAAGTAAAGCCTGTAGTTAGCATCGTACCAACGTGAGTTTCTTAGTTTTGATAAAAGGGCTATAGGTATGTAAGATGGTAACATCAGGGGAAGCTGGGTGAAGAGTATACAGGAACTTTGTGTGCTATCTTTGCACCTCTTTTTACTTCAAAGTAAAAAGTTTTTTGAAAATCTTCCCAGGCTATACTAATGTGCATCCAGGGTTGAGACACCCTGCTTTTTGATCCTTCATGTCCAGAAATCGCAGGACTGGGTTTTGCCCCCAATGGAGCAACAGAGCTAGTGTGTGTGTTGGCATATCTTCTGTCACAGTAATTCTCAAGCTTTGTTGCACACTGGAATCACCTGGAGAAGCCCTTGTGGTGCAGTGGTTCAGCACTCAGCTGCTAAGCGAAAGATTGGCAGTTTGAACCCACCAGCTGTTCCTCAGGAGAAAGATGTGGCAGTTTGCTTCCATAAAGATTACAGCCTTGGGAACCCTATGGGACAGTTATACTCTATAGGGTCACTATGAGTCGGAACTGACTCAAAGAAACAGGTTTTGTTTCCCACCCCCCCAGCCCCTTGGAGTGGGGAGAGAATCATCTGAGGAGCCTTTAAAAATCCCAGTGCTCAGGACACAAGAAGAAGAACAGCAACAACAACAACCAGTACAGGTAGTCCCTGACTTATGACTTGGAGTTACGACGGGCCGCACTTACAACTGTCTTTTTTTTTTTTGGAACATCTTATTATTAGTGATATGTACTTCATACAGTGTTGTAGTGCATAATTTGCTGATGTTATCATTCTCATATGTTCACTTACAGATGTTCAAAGATCAGATTTATAAAGATACTGATAGTAAAAGGCAATAATAACAAAAACTAAAAAAAAAAAAAAGGTATTCGATTTACATCAGAACAAATTTACAACAGAGTCGTCAGAACAGAACCCGTCGTAAGTCCAGGACTACCTGTACCTGGCTCAGGCATATTTGATCAATGCTTCCTGCACCCCTTCTCCTGCCCCTGCTTCTGTGGACTGGGAATCAATAGCCAAACCTACCTTCTGAGCAAGGTATCTGTGGTAGGCGAACTAATGCCTCCCCCCTGCCCCCAGCCAAATGTCCATGTCCTAATCACCAAAACCTGTGAGTATGTTACCTTACGTGGCAAAAGGACTTTGCAGGTGCCTTTAAGTTAAGGTTTTTGAGATAAGAAGTTTACCCTGGATTATCCAGGTGGGCCTGATCTAATCACAAGGGTCCTTATAAGAGACAAACAGGAGAGTCAGAGTCACAGAAGGAGATATGACAACAGAAGCAGAGGGTCAAAGTCAGAAATACGAAGGTACCTGCTGCTGGCCTTGAAGATGGGGCAAAGGGCCACAAGCCAAGGAATGAAGAAGCTGGAAAGGGCAAGGACTCTCCCCTAGGGCTTCTGGAGGGAATGTGGCCCTGGTGACACCTTGATTTCGGTCCAGTGAAACCCATTTCAGATTTCTGACCTGCAGAATTGTAAAATAATAAATTTGTGTTGTTTTAAGCCACTAAGTTTGTGATAATTTGTTATAGCAGCAATAGGAAACTCATGCAATATCATTCTCTTCCAGCTGGTGATCTGTAACTTCCTGTGCTATTCTTCACCACTCTTGTGTATAAAAAATTGGTGTCAGAGCTTATTAGATAAATTGGTGGGGAGGGAATGTTATCTGCTCAACTTTACACACTTCACTCACTTGCTGACTCATTAAGTCATCACTAATTCGCTCGTTTGCTTGCTCATTAATTCACTCTTATATTCTTTGAGTTTATTCACTCACTTCTATACTCATAAACATGTCTCTCAATAAACGGCTGCTGAGTTGCTGGAACACATGATGGTCAGTGATAAGCAGTATTTGAAGGGTGAGTATGTCTTAGGAAGTGCAGTCATAGAAGGAGGCAACCCCTTGCAGTCAGAGCTAATGAAGCCAGCTGACAGAGCAAACAGAGATGAGGCACAGAGAGAGGGAATCCTTGTGGCATTTGCGTTCCTAGTTCTGGTCATCCCTGAGGCCAGCTACAGCCTTGCTCTTCCTCTGGTTTGGCTACAGCATCCAGTCTTTCTTCCTTATCCCAGGCTGGTTTGATCTGGGTTTCTGCTGCTTACAACAAGAAGTATTAAGGCATTAGCCCAGGTATGATAGGGGTGAGCGATATGAGAAGGCAGGAACACTTCTCCTCCCTGTTTGTCAGCTACCTTCTTCCTATCTCCTTCCTCTCCCCTATACTTGCGCGACCTCTACCAGACTAATGAATGGACCTCGCATTTGTTTTTGAGTCACTATATGTACAATACTGGCACAGAGTGGGCCCTCAATAATAATAGCTGATGCTTTTTGAGCACCTGCTATGTGCCAGGCACTGTGCTAAGAGCTTTTATACACATCACCTCACTTAAACCTTCTAACAACCCTGAATGGTACAAACAATTAACATGCTTGGCTGCTAATGTAAAAATTAGGGGTTTGAGTCCACCCAGAGATACCTCAGAAGAAAGGTCTGGGGGTCTACTTCCGAAAGATCATAGCTATTGAAAACCCCATGGAGCACCGTCCTACTCTGACACGTGGAATCAACTAGACAGCAACTGGCTTTTAAGAACTCTGAGATGCGTGCTATTGTTATCCTATTAAATAGATGGAGAAACTGAGTTCCAAAGCAGGTCAGTTACTTGCCCAAAATGAGACAACTATTAACTTTAGAGCTGAGAAATGGACAAAGGAGAGCCCCTTCCAGCGCCCATGCACTTTAATCTCTACTCCAGATTGTTCCTACTTGGTAAATGGTAGTCCCCTTGCCCACGGTTCTCCTTTGATGCATGGAGACATGACATGACCAGTCATAGCTCCTGTTTCTTTATGATGCTTCATAAGCATTACTGTATCATGTTTAATCCTCATCACTGCACTGTGAAACACACTGGGAAAAGAGGCTCAGAGAGGTGAAGCAGCCTACCCAAGGTCATGTGGCCAATAGCTGGTAAACGTAGAATCGGAATCCAGCTCCATCTGACTCTGGGACACCTATCTCACTGACCTTGTTGTTGTTGTTAGCTGCCCTCGAGTGGCCTCTGACTCACGGCTACCCCATGCATAACAGAACATAACGCTGCCCAGTCCTGCGCCATCCCCATAATCAGTTTCAGATTGGACCATTGTGATCCATGGAGTTTTCATTGGCTGATTTTCAGAAGTAGACCACCAGGCTGTTTTTCCTAGTCCATTTTAGTCTGAAAGCTCCACTGAAACCTGTTCAGCATCATAGCAACTCGCAAGCCTCCACTGACAGACGGTGATGGCAGCACATGAGGTGCATTGGCAGGAATCGAACCCAGGTCTTCCGCTCGGAAGGTGAGAATTCTACCAGTGACCTTCGAGTCCCCGTGATGTTTAGCCTGGCTATTCTCCAGCAGTGTGGGAGGCTCACTCCTGCAGCCCGGTTTCAGACTGCTGAACTCTCAGGCAGGGCTGGCCTACTGCCTCCTGGGGAGGGAGGGGAAGGCAGGAGCATCAATGATGAATGGCAGTCGAGTGGCAGGCAAATGCTGGCGTGGGAGGCTCTTCGATAAGCCGTGTGCAAATATTTCCTCTGGATGAGAAGCATCATCCAAATGTAATCTCCAGAGGCCTCTGCAAAGTGCACGTTGCCACCCTCTCTGGAAGAGGGACAAGTCCTTTCTCTGAGTCCTATCCACCAGTGGCAAGCAGACGAGAGTCAAGACCGAGTGTACAGGAGCTAGTGGAGGCCAGGCTGGGGGCTACCTGAAGGAAAGAGGGGAGGTGACGGCCAAGTGGACCAGGTACTCTGGGTGCCATGGAGCACCCTGTCCTTTCCTCCCTGCACTCTTCTGTCACCAGAATGGATGCAGGCATCCTTACTTCCCTGGGAAGACCTAGGCCAGAGTGCTCTGGCATCTGCTTGATCCCTGTGTGAGCTGGAGAGTGGAGTTTAAGGCACTGATAAAATTCTATCCTGTCTCTTCTCAGTCATAAGCACGGGAGGAAAATAACTCACTTTTGTGAGGTACTTACCATGTGTCAGGCACGGTCCTAGATGTGTTATTGCTGGAATCCCACATCACAGGTAGTAATTTTTTGCGGCTCAGATGAGGAAGCAGAGGCACAGAGAAGTTCAGTCCCATGCCCACCACACACCATCAGTGAACCTGGGAGCCAGGATTCAAATGCAGCTCTGTCTGATTCCAGAGGCCTCCCTTAACCTGTTGGAGAATAAGACAGGTGATGAACAAGACAGGTGGCATCTCTGCTTAGGCACAGGCCTGAGCCAAGAAGGGTTAGAGGGTAGACTATGAGTGTTCTATTCCTGGCCAAGCCTAATGTGGTTAGGATTTAACAGCTTAGGGCATGGGGGCTGCCAGGGCTCAGGCTGTTGCTCTGAATCCCAGGTATAACCTGTAGTAACAGAGACTCAGGTTGGAGGCGGGGAACAGCCGTCTGAGGGCCCAACAGCTGGACAGGGCAAAGACCATGCTTAGACTTGGTCCCAGTCACTCTGGTGCAGGACATGGGGGAGAAAGGATGGACAAGGGGCAGGACATCGTATATAAAGAGGGCAGGAGGGAGGAGGCACAGAGGTGGAAGAAATGACTCTGGGACACCCCTTTCCCAAAGCTTCTGTTTGTCAAAGTGAGTGCTCAGCCCTTCTCTCCACTGAGTATCTTCACACAAAGGGTCACAGGGACCTTCCAGAGAGCAGTTCTATCAGTTGGGTCAGGTGACCACCCCGGTCCAATCAGCTGTGACCTAAGGGCTATGTGACACACAGTGCTGCCTCTTTCAGGAGGTGTGGCTTGAGGGAGAGAGACTGGTCTTTAAAGACTTCCACAGTTCCTGATGCCATCAAGTCAGTTCCGACTCATGGTGACCCCATGCGTGGTGAAGTAGAACTGCTACATAGGGTTTTCAATGGTTGATTTTTCAGAAGTAGATTGCCAGGCTTTTCTTCCAAGGTGCCTTTGAGCAGACTCAAACCACCTAACCTTTCAGTTAGCAGTCAAGCTAATTAACCATTTACACCACACGTAGACTCCCTCAAAGGACTTCTAGCACTCAGAAAAGAGTGGAACTGCCTGATTTAGACCTGGGGACAGAAAAGGGAAGTTGGTATGTTCCACTCTTCCCCAGGCATTCCCTGAAAGGTTACTGGAAATCCACCACAAGCCCCTTCCCCCAGAGCTTGGCACAAAGCATTGGTTCCCAACTCCAGACCCACCCTGTTCTGTTCACTTCAGCACCATGGGCACCTCCTCTCCATAGAAGCAGGAATCTCTCACCCAGCAGCCCTGCTAGGCAAGCAGCTGAGCTAGGAGTGGGAGGAAACGGAGTCCCCCAGACCTTCACAATGTGCCATCTCAAAGTACTAGCCCCAGGATGCCCGTTCAAAGCCCTTGTCCCATCTGCAAACGCAGCCAGGCGCTCTGTCCCTCCACACGCCCAGACTCAAACACACACCCTCCAGAGAGCAGTGCATCTGGCAGAATAACGTTTACCTGATGTGTTTGTGTGGGCTCCCTGGAGCTCACAATAAGCTGAGCAGGGAAGAGCCTTGATAATTTGTTGAGTTTATTGAGTTGCTTTTGGAGGAGAAGCCACATTTGCCCACATTAATTACCAGACGCCACTGTTGCTGCGTTTGGGATGTGTCTGCCTAAGAAGAGTTCCCCAAGAAGGTACCAGCAGCTGCCATGTGAATGGGGAGCATGGCTCAGGCTCAAGATCAATGGAGTGGGGAGGTGTGTCTTCATGATAGGGGTGGGTGGTGCCCAGGAAGCCAGGATGACACTCAGCATGGCATTCGAGGCTGCCCCTACTGTATCCCGGCTTACCTGCTCAGCTGTCTCTTCCTTTGCTTTTCCCCACATATGCCTTCTGCTTCCACCAGTAGGATCTCATTCAATCATTTAATCATTTCTTCACCTATTCAGAAATCTTCATTATTGTTAGTTGCCCTTGACTCAGCTCCCAACTCATGGGACCCCATGCACAACGGGATCAGACAATTGTTTTCCATAGGGTTTTCATTAGCAGATTTTCAGTAGATGGCGAGGACTTTCTTCTTAGTTTCTCTTAGTCTGGAAGCTCCACTGACACCTGTTCAGCATCATAGCAACACACCAGCCTCCACTGACAGATGGGTGGTGGCTATGCTTGAGGTGCATTGGCCAGGAATCGAACCCAGATCTCCCGAATGGAAGGCAAGAATTCTACCACTGAACCACCACTGCCCTTATTCAGCAGTATCTGCTGAGCCCTTTCCATGTGTCAGGCACTCTGCTAAGCCTTGAAGAAAGAACTGTCAACAAAAAAGAACCAGTTCCTGTCTTCAGGGAGCACACAGTTTGGTGGGTGAGAGAGATCCCTGAACATGGAGAAACAAGCACTATGGTAGAGAAAATGCAGGGAGCTGAGGGACCGCGGGAGATGCAAACTAGACTTGGCAGCGAAGGGATAGCTTCCTGGAGCCAATGGCTTGTAGGCTGAGACCTGAAGGATGCATAGGAAGTAGCTAGGAAAAGAGTAAGGATGGAGCGAGGTGAATAGGGGGAGGTTGGAAAGGAGGTGAGTTCTTGGTCACTGGAAACATTCAAAATAGATCTTGACTGTTACGGACATCAAGATGCTATAAGCATTAGACCTAAAAGACTTCTGAAGTCCTTCCCAAATGGAAGATTTTAACATTAGCTGATTTCCACTCTCCTGATAGCAGCAGGGGATGTAATTAGAAAAAAATGCCTACCATTGAAAGCAAGGGACTGCCATTCACTCATTCACTCATTTATTCACAAAGCATGCATAAGAACAGTGCTCTTAACCCATCTCCGCCAAAGCAACTCCTAGATTAGCTGGCACTTCCATGGTCTCCGTGGATCTTCTGGACTGATGCCCACAGCACCCTGACCACCTGCTGCCAGCAGGCCCTTTCCCACCCTTACCCTCAATGCCTGTGTACTTCTCCTCCCACCAGCTGGGTCTTGTACTTTCTGAGAATTGGTTGGGTTTATTGCCAACTCTCTTCTGTGCCAGTCATACTTGTTATTATAATTATGTGATTTAAATTAAACATCACATAAACTGATGAAATATGACCGTGAAAGGAAATATAGTTGTGTCTATGGAAACTAAATTGAATGCTTTGGAATGGCTCCATGAAAGAAACTCTCTAACAAGAATTGCTGCCGAAATACGAGGTGTGAGTGAGAAAAAGCCTAATGGATAAGTTCCATGGGGACAGGGACTGGGTCTGTCTTGTTCACTCCTGCATCCCAGGCACCTAGCACAATGCCTGACACAAGGTAGGTGTCAGGAAGTATTTGCTGAATGGATGAACCGTACCAAAATTGGAAATGGTGAACAATGCATTATGAGCGTAGTGTATATAAGACAGACAATGCAGAGAATGGACCCATTGTCAAAGGAAACGCCTCGGTCCTTCATTAAAAAAATTGGAAGATTAATGTACATTTAATTATTTTACATGAAAATGAAATGCTTAAGCTATGTATGCATCTGTTTATTATTCCCAAGGGCTCAGTTGCTAACCGAAAGGTTGGCAGTTCGAACCCACCCAGAGGCACCTCAGAAGAAAAGCCTGGTGATCTGCTTCCAAAAGGTCACAGCCATGAAAACCCTATGGAGCACAGTTCTACTCTGCAGCACATAGGATTGCCATGAGTCAGAGTTGATTCCACGGCAACTGGTTTAGTTTTACTTAGAAATTCATTTTTTAATTTACCAGCCAGCTACATCATCTAAGAGCCTTCTATGGTAGGGGTCATCATACTTTCTGCAAATGGCCAGATAATAAATATTTTTGAGTTTACAGGTCATAGTCTCTGTCACACCTACTCTGCCGTGGTAGCGTGAAAGCACCCATAGACAATATGTAAACAAATGGGCATGGTTGTGACCCAATAAAACTTTATTTACCAAAACAAGTAGTGAGTCATAGTTTGCCAACCCCTGTTCTATGGCATTGATTCATTCTGTGTGCCAGGCACTGTGCTGTGTTGCTGGAGACACTGAGACAAAGAGGACTCTGTCTCCGTTCTGATGGAGCTCGTTTCTAGTAGGGGTCAAGTCAAAAGGTGATTATAATTTGGTGTGCCCAGTACAATGTAGGCACATGTCCATGGTGCCAAGGGGACAGAATGGAGGGAGCTGGTCCTCCTATGGGGCAGGGAGAGGATGAGGAAAGGTGATGTTCAGTTAGGTTTGTAGGATGAGCGATAGTTTCTCTGGTAGTCAGATGGGGCAATGGAAGAGGGTCGAGGGAATAGCATATGCAAAGGCATGGAGACATGAGAGTACCTGGTGTGTTCCAGGACATACAAGCCTCTCTGTGCATGTCAGTGGGGATGGAAAGTAGGCAGGAAAGACCCTACATCCTGCATTAAAAAGTTTGGACTTTATCCTGAAACCAGTAGGCTTCCACTGCTGGGTTTCTAGCAAGGCAAGGATTTGATCAAATCACCCCACAGAGGATGGAAGATGGGTTGGAATGGGGGAAGATCAGAATGTTCTCTCTGTGGTCCAGGTGAGAGGTGATGAGGTCATGAGGTGGAGATGACTTGGCCACTCTTGACTGTGGGGCCAAGGAGAGAGAAGGGTTGATGTTGATGCCTGGGTTGGGTGATGGGGAGGTTGGTGCAGAATACAGGGAGATGGTGCACTAAAGAGCAGGAATGACCGGGAGGAAGCTTTGCTTTGTTCAAAGCTTAGTAAGTAACCCCAAACACATAGTAGTAGCTGGGAATTGAATCTTCATGGGCTGCTGAGAACTCTCAAAGCTTCTTGCACCCCTGGAATGGACAGGTACTGCTGGGAATAAGAGCCATGGGAGATCAGGGGCCTCTTTTCAAAGATAAGCCTGGATGCTAGTGGGGGGCTACAGCACCCCATGTCCAAAATAGACTTGAATTTATCCCAGGCATTCACCCAATTGCTGGAAAATACATAACACCACGGGGTTTTCTTGGGAAATGGGTTTATGTTAACATAGCAGGAGTCCTAGATTAGTGAAAACCTGATCTGGAAATATTTCTGAGGAGCCTGGGCATCAAGGCTAAGTCCATAAAGGTTTGCTTCAGGGATGAAAGGTAACTGGGAGTGAGGGGGCAGCAGCTGACCTCCAGTAAGGTCTATGGTGCTCTGACCAATATATTTCCAGAAGGATTCCATTGCTCACATCCTTCCCCAGGGAGGAGTACAGATGGCGGGAGGGAAGGCAAAGGGGCTTGGGATGGGGGACAGGGTGGCGAGCACCTCCCATATTTCACATTCCCCCTGGGCCAGCCTTGGGGATGGAGCATTGGTTTGTGCTTGGCACCAGGACGCAGAGAGGCTTCAACCTTGGATCAGAACCAGGCCGTGGCCGTGGTCTAGTTAAGAGCCAGTGTCCCCAGGAGGTGCTTGGGGAGCACGGAAGCCCGATGCTATGATCAGGAGGGAGTGGAAGCTGCATAGAGGGGGCATTGTCCTTGAATCTTATAGATTATAGACTTTGCAGGTACTCCTTATATCTAGGGAATCACAGTGAAGGTAGCCCCCATTGGTAAGCACAGTGCTTTGTGCACATGGCATGTTTGGTGAGTGAATAAATGAATGAGTGAGTGAGTGAATACATGAATGAACTTCCTCATGAGGATATACATTTTCAGGGATGCTGGGGTTTAAGCCAAGATCCCTTAACACTCCTCCCCTTCAACTTGCAGTTAGGCAGCGATTCCTTGCAAACAGTCACTGTCATCATCTTGTGGGGGTGTCTCAGCACCTCAGCATCCTATTTATTAAACTCCTTGAATTATCCTCACTTGGACATGCCACCTTAAGAAGAAATGCTTTCCATGAAGTTTGCTCCAAGCTCTTCTATCACCAGGAGAGAGGGACTTAGAGCTTTCTGCAGAGGAACTCAAAGCCACTTTTTCCACAATCAAGTACATGCATTAAAGGGAGTGATTTTTTTTTTTTCCCAAGCCATATTCCGTTAATGAAGCCCCATTTAACAGAAGTCAATTTACCAAAAAGGAAAAAAAAAAATTGAGTGTAATTGCTTAAATACATTTTATGTTGTACTGCAATCACAATTTTCTGGGTGAACTTGGAATTCCCCAGGCCACCCATGGTGAAGTTAATGTGGACAGAGAGGTTTGAAGGGGAGACTTTCTCTTTGTGCTTCTCTCCTTTAATTATGATTCTAAGAGGGAGCAAAATTAAAGAGGATCCTGCGGGGAGGAGGGAGTAGCCCAGTAGGAACAGAATGGAATTCAGCCTAAATTGTCCCACTGCCTTCCTCCATCCTTGCATGCATGTAATGTGTCAGTATAATGCAGTGGCTGAGTGCATAGGCACTGAGTTGGATGGCCTCGGTTTGAATCCCACCTCTGCCAGTGGACAGCTGCGTGACCTTGAGCAAGTTTCTTAACCTGTCTGTACAGTCAGGTGGTACAATGGGAAGGGGCATAAAAAGCAGGAAGTGCAAATGCAGAGAAGCACAAAAGAGCAGCGAGTTTGCCAGTACAAGTAAGCTCTTCTGTTTGCCTGGAGAACTGTGTGTGTGTGTGTGTGTGTGTGTGCGCGCGCGTGCGCTGAGGGAGGGAAGGCAGGCAAGGGTCAGACCAAAGGCTTTACAGAGAAAGTGACATTTGATCAAAGACTTGGAGGGAGTGAAGGGGTGAGCCAGGTGGGAGTCTGCGCCAGGTGGGGGTCTGCAAGAAGAGCCAGCATAGCAGGCAGAGGGAGCATCAAGTGCAAAGTCCCTGAGGCAGGAGCTTGCCTGGCCAGTTTTAAATAGCAAGAACGCTCATGTGACTGGAGCATAAAGAGGAGAGAAGAGCACTGGAGCCCTTTTAAAGCCTTTAGGCTGTAATAAGGTCTTTTACTCTGAGCATAGATTCCATTGAGGGTTTTGTTTTGTTTTGTTTTGTTTTTTTAACTAACACTGTTAAGGTATAGAGTCCCTGGGTATTGCAAAGGCTACTAACCGAAAGGATGATGGTTTGAACCTACCCAGAGAGAACCTCAGAAGAAAGACCTGATGATCTGCTTCCAAAAAATCACAGCTTTGAAAGTCCTATTAAGTGCAGTTCTACTTTGCAACACATTTGGTTGCAATGAGTCAATCAACTTGACAGTAACTGGAAATTAAGCTCTAGGAGTCCATGGGTGGTGCAAATAGTTAATGTCCTTGGCTGCTAACCGAAAGGTTGGTGGTTCGAGTCCACCCAGAAGTGCTTCAGAAGAAAGACCTGGTGATCTACTTCCAAGAAAGCGGCCGTTGAAAACCCTATAGAGCACAGTTCTACGCTGACACACATGGGGTCACCATGAGTTGGAGTCAACTGAAGGATAACTGATTTGGGTTTATTAAGGTGTAATTGAATAAAATATACATATTTTCAATGCATAGTTCTTTGGAGTTTTGATAAATGTGTATACCCCATGTAACTATGATCTTATTCAAGATATAGAAATTTCCATCACCCCAAAAGATTCATTTGTATCCCTTTCTAGGAAGTTCCCAACCCTCCCACTCACCCTCAGGCCCTGCAGTCACCAACCTGCTTTCTCTCACTGTACATTAGTCTTTCTATGTTGTTGTTTGTTGGGTGCTGTAGAGTCGATTTTCAACTCAACGTGTGTCGGAGTAGAACTGCCCCATAGGATTTTCTTGACTGTAATCTTTACGGAGGCAGATCGCCAGGCCTGCCTCCTGTGGATCAATGGGTAGGTTTGGACCACCGACTTTTCAGTTAGCAGCTGAGCACTTAACCATTGAGCCACCAGGGTTCTTTAGTCTTACTATAGTGTCATATAAATGGAATCATACAATATGTACTCTTTTATTGCTCAGCATAATGCTTTTGAGAGTCATCCACGTTGTTGCCCATATCAAAATAGTTTATTCCTTTTTATTGGAGGGTTTTGAGCAGAGACATGACACCATCTCATGACACTGGTTCATCTTGAATGAAAAAAAGTCGAAAGTATATATATATATACATATATATATACATATACATATATATACACACATACATATACATATATATACACACATATATATATACATATATATATGTATATATATAAAAGCTAAACTTGCCATCAAGTCAATTCCAGCTCATAGTGACCCTATAGGACCGAGTAGAACTGCCCAATAGGGTTTCCAAGGAGCAGCTGGTGGATTCGAACTGCTGACCTTTTGGTTAGCAGCCAAGCTCTTAACCACTGTGCCACCAGGGCTGCAAATATATGTATAGATTTTTCCTGGCTAATTTTTTCAGAAGTAGACCGCCAGGTCCTTCTTCCTAGTCTGTCTTAGCCTGGAAGGTCAGCTGAAACCTGTCTACCATGGGTGACCCTGCTGGTGTGCTTCCAGAATCACAGCAACACTCAAGCCACCACAGCACGACAAACTGACAGACATGTGGGGGGGGTGTATATATATATATATATATATATATTTGTTTTTAACCACAATTTAAAAAAAGAAAGATGCACAGACAGGACCAGTCGTGAGAGTTTTAAGCCTTGGGAATTAAAAATGAATGGCATTGGTGGGAGTGGGTAAGGGTGTAGGAGAGACAAAGTAGGGAGGAGTCCTTAGAGCTTCCCAAGCTATACAACTGGGAGTTAGAGCAATCAATCCTGCTCAGACCCAACGTGCTGGGGAGGCCTCAATGACTTCCCGTTACACTATAATTCTGGTGTGTAGACAATGGAGATCATTAATATCCTGCTCTGGGGACCCCGGCACCCTCCCTTCATTCCATTTTGCAGTAAGAGCCTTTGGTTATGAATTATTCAGGTAAATTCTCTCTATTTCTATTTCCTTATGTAAATAGCCTCCAAGCTTTGTCATCGAGGTAGAATTGAATTTGTCCTGAAGAGGAAAAAGAAAAAACCCACAATACTGTTTGTGGCTCCTTAGAAAACTTAAATGACTCAGCCAGTAATAAACTATTTTAAATGAGATCTGGTGAAATACAATAATTGGTTTCTATAATAGCTCTTACCATAGCAATATAGGTTATATTCCTGGAGTTTGGTGGGTGTCAGCATTTTCATGATAGGAGGGACTCAGTTTCATAGGGTGTGAAGCTCCTTGGTTAGTTCTTTCGTTTAATATATATTTATGAAGACCTGCTGTGTTGGATCTGTTCGATGTGCCCCTCCAGATCTTCCCCCTACCCTTCTCCACCTGACTCTGTGCCTGGAGAGACTTAACCTGTCGGGCTGTGTCAGCGTACTCCCTTACCCTCTAGCTTCCAGTTGGGTTAGATCAACAGGAGCAGCAGCAAAAGATTGCAGGAGGGGAAGGAGAAGAGTTAAGTTCAGAGTTTTCATTCTTTTCTGCCTCCTGGAGGGATTTTCACAAACTGGCTGTACCCTCTCTCGTTTGGCGATAACCATTCTGTCTCTTCTCCCCTCCAGGCCTGGGAATGGTAATGAGCCCCCTGTTACCAGCCCTAGGATTTTACAGTATCCCTATGCATTCCCTACAGCCTGCCCTCACCTTTGTAGAGTCCGTTTATTAAACTCCTTGAATTATCCTCACGTGCGCATGCCGCCTGTGGTTTCTGATGGGACTCCGGCACACCTGTGTGGTACCAAGTGTTACGTTAGATGCTGGAATGAGGGAAAAAATAGCACCTGCCACTTACTGAGAGCTCACTATTTGCCAGAGACTGTGGTAAGCTCGTGCGTGCGTACGTGCGTGCGTGCGTGTTGTGTGTGTGTGGTAAAAATATACATAACAAAACGATTGCCAGTTCAACAGTTTTTACATGTATTGTTCAGTGGCATTGATTACATTCCTCATGTTATGCAACCATTATCACTGTCCTTTTCCAAATGAGTTTGCCGCTGTGAACAGAACCTCAGTGCCCTCTATGCAGTAACTCCCCTTTCCCCCTCCTCCCCATCCCTGGTGACCACTATTAAGCTTTGGTTTCTGTATATTTGCTTATCTCGTATAAGTGCGATCATACAGTATTTGTCCTGTTGCGACTGACTTATTTCACTCAGCACGATGTTTTCCAGGTTTAGCCACGTGGTGGCGCACATCAGGACTTCATTTCTCTTTATGGCTGAGTGATGTTCCATTGTGCGTATGTACCACGTTTCGTCTGTCGGTTCATCTGTTGACGGACATTTAGGTTGTTTCCACTTCTGGGGAATTGTGAATAGTGCTGCAGTGAACACTGGTGTGCTGAGGTCTTTCTGCCCATTATTCTTGCAACCCTTTGAGGGAGGGGTTATTATTGTCCCCATTTTATAGGTGAAGTCACTGAGTCACTGAGAGCTTAAGTGATTTTCCTAAGATCACTCCAGAGCCTGAGCTTCTTTGCCACTAAACTATGCTGCCCCTTTGAGGGTTATCCTAGGGAGACACACACCTAGTTGACAGAATTACACTTGGCATAAAATCAGTGGCATCTCAGAGGTGGGGATAGGAAAATTATATTTGTTGAACTAATAGGTGTCAAATACTGGGCTAGATTCTTTGCCCATAAGGTCTTTCATATTTTCCTATGAATTCTTCAGGCTGGTATTTATTCTCATTCCAGAAAGTTTTAAGTAACTGGTCCAAGGTCACAATGTAGTAAGTGGTAAAGCCTGGATCTGAACCCAAATCTGGTGGCTTCAAAGCCAAAGAGGAAAGGAAAGGCTTTCATGGGGATGTAACATTTGAGGGGCTTGCCCACGTTGTCTCCAGGTAGACATGGGTGATGCAGGTGAGGGGGTACAAGTAGGTAATAGTCCAGGCAGAAAGAACGAAGACTTAGAAAAAGGAAAAACATGGAATGTGTAGGAGATGTAGGTAGGGTGTATGTCTGGGAATGGGAGCAGACAGAAATGAATGAGGAGTGAATTGGCCAAATTAGAAACAGCCTTGAATTTGAACTTTATCCTATTGCTAAGACGAAGTCATGAGAGGATTTTGTAGCTGATTTGTACAAAAGGAGGAAGAGAGAGAAGACACTGGGCATCTTCCAGCTAGGAGGCTGTGGGGTGGTCCAGAGAAGAGTAGATGCGGGGAGATTCCTGGGGGGCAGAGGAATGAGCAGAACCAGGGATGGAACACTGAGGGCTTAGCCTGAGTGACATGGTGAGGGCTAGGCCTGAGCGGAGGGCCTTCCAAGCAGGACCAGGTTGGAAAGTTTGGAAGTCCAGTCTCTGTACACACTGAGGAGCCACTGGAGGTTCTGGTACCCTGAGTAACCCTGGGAGAAAAGACCTAATTGACCTGAAAGTTGGCTCAGGATGGCAGTCAATACAGAGGCTGGGGTGGTGCTATGATGGTGGGAGAGGTCCCAGCACCCACGCCAGGGCAGGAGGAGCAGCCAGCGTGAAGAGGGAGCGAGAGAATGGGGACAGTGGTCAAAGAGGTGGAGTAGCAGTGGTCCAAGACTGCCAGGGCTGCCCACCCACTGAGTTTAGTAGTAGGGTCATGGGGAGGGCTGGACAGGTTGGAACCCAGACTAGAGGAGGCTAATCTAAGGGAGAAGGGACAGGCCCAACAGGAGAGGAGGAGGCACTCCTGCGAGGACTGGGGAAAGAAAGATGGTTGTACGTGCTGCAGAGGCAGGGGGAGGATCCAGAGGAGATCAGGGCCTGGTGAGTGACCCAAGAAGGAACTTCTACACCTGTGAAGGGTCACATGCCTGCTATGGTTGCCCCAGGTCCTTCCTCCTGACTTCCTGGGGATCTGATGGGCTTGCGAGGGATAGCAGGGTCTCTGCTGGGGGTAGGGGTGGGGGATGTATCTCTACTGGGAGGTCTGAACCTCTGCAAAAAGGGTGGGTTCTTGAACCTCTGTTGGTGGGGTGTAGAGGTGGACCTCTGCTTGGGGGACTGGACCTCTGTTGGGACTGGACTTCTGCTAAAAGAGTAGGGCCTGGACCTCTGTTGAGGGACTGGAACTCTACGCTAGGCTTGAAGGATCCACACCCTCCTCTCAGCATCTCAGGGAAACCTAAGGGTAGGATGAGTCCCTGGGGGTGCACCAAGCCCCCCTCAAGCTGCTCAGGCCCCAGGCTACTGGGGACTGCTGAGGCAACCAGCCCTCCCCTTGCCGCTTGCAGGGCTGGGCTGAGGACCCAGCAGGCATGGGAATTGGGGAGACTCCCAGATGCCTGGGCTCCTGGCCGGCCTGGCTATGGCCCTGACCTGGTCCTGCTTCCTGTCCCGACAGGTTCACCGGAGCCAGCCTCCCAGCCCCTGTCATCAGCAGCAAGAACTGGCTGCGGCTACACTTCACATCAGATGGCAACCACCGGCAACGCGGCTTCAGTGCCCAGTACCAAGGTAGGCAGGGCCCAGGCCCACTGTCATGCTTGGTGCGTGGTGCAAAGATACCTGGAAGGGCTCATCCGGTCCCCAAACTGGGTGCCATGTGGCTTCGGGGTGCCCTTGTCTCTGTTGTCCTGTTCCTATTTGCAGACCTCTGGGTCTCTGCATGTGCCTTGTGGTCTGTGACGTTTCTGTAACTGTGTAGGGCAAGCCACCCCTCCTAGATCCAGGCTAATCATAACAGTTCATCCTTACCAAGGGCCTTTGAGAGTGAGGCGCTGTTCTAGGCACCTGACAAGTATCATCTTGCCTAACCCCCATCATTGCACTGTGAGGTAAATACCGTCAAAAACCAAACCAGTTGCTGTCAAGTCAACTCCGACTAATGGCAACCCCACGTGTGTCAGAGTAGAACTGGGCTCCGTAGGGTTGTTGTTGTTGTTTTAATATTTTATTGTGTTTTAGGTGAAACTTCATATAGCAAATTAGGTTGCCATTTAACAATTTTTATACACATTGTTCCATGACATTGGTTACATTTTTTACACTGTATTAACATTCTTGTTATTTTCATTCTGTGTGTTCTGTTTGCATTATTCTAGCTTCCCTGCCCCTCCTTAACTTCCCATCTTTGTTTTAGGGTAAATGTCAACTGTTTGGTCTCATATATTTGATTATTTAAGGGAGAACAGTATTCACAGGTGATATTGTTTATTTTATAAGCCAATCTATTATTTGAACAAAAGGTGATCACCGGGAGTGGCTTCAGTTCCAAGTTCAAAGGTATCTTAGGGCATAGTCTCAGGGGATCTTCTAGTCTCTACTGGCCCAGTAAGTCTGGCCTTTTTGAGGAATTTGAGATTTGTTCTATATTTTTCTCCCTTTCTATCCAGCACCTTCTGTTGTGTCCCAGGTCAGAATGGTGGGTAGTTCTTCTCTTCTCAGGCTAGTTGAGGCCATGGTTCGTGTGGGTTATTAGGCCTGTGGACTTGTTTTTTCTTTGACTCCTTGATTCCTTCATTTTGTTTTGTTCCAGACAAGACCAGTAGTTGTATCTTAGATGGCCGCTCTTAAGCTTTTAAGATCCTAGACACTACTTACCAAACTAGGATGTAGAACATTATCTGTATGAACTGTGTTATGCCAATTGACCGAGTTGGCCCTTGATACTGTGGTCCCAAGCCTTCAAACCCAGTAAAACAATTCCACAAGGTGTTTGATTATGTCTAGGACGTATCCGTAACTGTGCCCTCTAGGTGGTTTTTTATATATATGAATATGTATGCAGCACACAGAAGCATATATATACACATGCCTACATATATACCTATACATGTACAACCATACATTCACACATGCCTTCCTATACACATGTATGCATACATATCTACATATGTAACCAGACATGTATTTTTTTTGGTTGTTATAGTTGTTGTGGCAAAATTGTATGTTACCAAAATTGTTCCTTATTCTTGCATACTTCTTAGTGTCTTCATTTACCTTGGACAAGTTGTGCAGATTTCACCCGTGTTGGGTATTGCCTTTCCTTCACCAAAAATAAGTGTCTACTATGTAGAAAGTGATTCCCACTCCCTCCCCCTCCCATCCCTGATAACCATCAAAGAACATTGCTTTCTGTGTATAAACCTGTTCTTGACTTATTATAAAATAAACACCATACAGTATTTGTCCTTTTGTGATTGACTTATTTCACTCAGCATAATGTCCTCCAGATTCTTCCATGCTGTGTTTTGAGGACTCCTCATTATTCTTTATTGTTGTGTAAATATTCCATTGCAGGTATGCACCACAATCTGTTTATCCATTCATCTGTTGATGGGCACTTAATTCTCCATAGCGTTTTCAATCGCTGTGATTTTTTGAAATTATGTCACCAGGCCTTTCTTCCCAGATGCCTCTGGGTGGATTCAAACTGTCAATCTTTTGGTTAGTAACCAAGCATTTAACCATTTGCACCACCCAGAGACTCCAAATACCATCACCACCCCCATTTTATGGTTGAAGAAGCTGAAGCTCAGAGACATTAAGCCAGTTGCCCCAAGTCATCTGAACCTTTGCCATTTGAGTCCAGAACCCACCGTCTTAACTGCCATACTTCAGCCTACCTCCCAATAAAGCAAGAGAACAGTCCACATTCCGACTGTTTTTTCATTTTATCTGGAATATGAACATATTACAAGCATAGGCAAAATATCCCTGGAGGTGCAGTGGTTAAAGTGCACAGCTGCTAACCGAAAGATCAGCGGTTTGAAACCACCAGCCGCTCCATGGAAGAAAGATGTGGCAGTCTGCTTCCATAAAGTTTACAGCCTTGAAAACCCATGGGGCAGTTCTATTCTATCCGGTAGGGTCGCTGTCTACTCGACTGCAATGGGTTTGGTAGCTTAGATGCTCAAATCTGTGAAGAGCTGTCTAGTTGCAAGAGAGATCAGGCCGGGAATGGTGGACAGAAATTGCAGGTAAACAGATTTCAGCCGCAGTAATGAAGAATTTTCTAACCCGAAGAGCTGCCTATAAAAAGGATGGGCCTAAACAGGAGAGGTGGCACTGGTGGTTCAGTGGTAGAATTCTTGCCTTCCAGATGGGAGACCTCGGTTCGATTCCCACCAATGTACCTTATGTGAAGCTACTACCCATCTGTTAGTGGAGGCTTGTATGTTGCTGTGATGTTGAACAGGTTTCAGTGGTGCTTCCAGACTAAGATAGACTAGGAAGAAAGGCCTGGCTTTCCACTTCTGAAAATCAGCCAGTGAAAACCCTGTGGATCACAAGGGTCCAATGTGCAACCGATCATGGGGCTGGTGCAGGACCAGGCAGCATTTCGTTCCATGGTGCATGGGGTCACCATGAGTCAGGGGCCAATTTGTTGGCAGCTAACAACATCACGTGGAGGAAATCTAAAACCCCAGTGGGCATAGGGAAGTGGATGATGACATTCCTTTTCTACCCTGAGTTTATTCAAAGTAAACCTGATGCCATAGTGGTTAAGAGCTACTGCTGCTAACCAAAAAGGCAGCAGTTCGAATCTACCAGGCGCTCCGTGGAAACCCTGTGGGGCAGTTCTGCTCTGTCCTATAGGCTCGCTATGAGTTGGAATCAACTCAACAGCAGTGGGTTTGCTTTTTGGTTTATTCAAAATTTATAGAAATAAACGTTCAGGGTTGGCTCATAACTTGCTCATTAAGGCTTTAACTATTATCAATCACAAATTAAGGTTGGCTGTAATCGATTCAACAGCGCACTTGTATTGCACACTTAGACTCTATATAAGGCCCTGCGCAAGGCCCTGGGGAATAAAAAGAGGAATAGGCTTGGGTTGCAGTGTGGTAGATCTGCATACATAGAAACAGTTGCAACGTGGGCCTGATAAACCAAACCCAAAAATATAACCCATTGTTGTGGAGTCGATTCTGATTCATTGCGAGCTCATGTGTTACAAAGTAGAACTGCTTCATGGCTTCATAGGAGTTTCTGGAATCGACTGAGTGGCAATGGGTTTGGTTTTTGGTTTTGGGTAATCTTTACAGAAGCAGATTGCCAGGCCTTTCTTCTTCGGTGCCACAGGGTGGGTTCGAACTGCCAACCTTTAGGTCTCTAGTCCAGCCCACCATCCAGAGACCTGTGGGCCTGATATTAGTGTGAAAATTGAAACAGAAACGTGGTCGAGGACGTGCTGAGGACAGACACTGGATTCCAAGAGGAGAACAGACAAAGGCTTCACGAGGAAATCTCAGCAGCTTGCTTCTCCAAGCCCGACCCCTCGGCACAGTGTGCGGCCCACCTGGAGGGGCGCAGGCAGAGCCCAGCCCCTGCTGCAAGGCCCCAGGGGTCAGGCGTCCTGGCTGCTAGAAACGGGGATAAAAGCAGCTCTGAGGATAAAAACGCAGAAGCGTTACCTTTTAAATCCAAACCTTTTATGAACGGCCTAATTTTCTTGGCCTTGGGTAGCAGAACACGTTTGAAATATTTAAAAAATAAACAAGAAACCAACCTGGTCAGACAAGCTTAACAAAGACTGTCGCCAGGAGCTTTCCCGGAGACATTTTTTCTGCCTCTGTGGTTCAGCCTTTGCGTGAGTGGGGCATCTGTCTGAATCTTTCTGTTGTGTTTTTCAAAATAGAAAAACTGAGGTGAATGGTATAATTTTATCTGATTAAATAAGTGCCGGGTGTTTCTAATATTTCACGTTACTGAAGGCCTATTTGTCTATGCCAGACAATGAAGAAGAACGCAGACCAGACATCTCCCAGTCACAGGGGAAGGAACACACATGATCGCATGCCTACTGTACTGGGCACTGTGCATGCATTGCTCCATTTGATACTCCCAACAACACGGTGACATAGGTGTTCCTATTCCCATTTTTCAGCTGAGGAAGCTGAGTCTCAGGGAGGTTGTGGAACTAACCCCAGGTCACACAGACCGTAAGTGGTGAAACGCAAATTCATTTGTAAGCCTATGTGAGTCTTTCTGCAAATTCTTGGGACCTCCACTTAAAATACTTCGGGTGTCTTTCCTTTCCTATTCAACTGCTAGCTTTTTTTTCCCCCCCAATGTATTTTACTTTTTAGAGCAGTTCTAGATCTGCAGAAAAACTGCATAGAAAGTGCAGAGTTCTCATATATCCCCTCTCCCTCCTGCACACATATTTGTTACAATTGATGAATCACTAAAAAAAGAAAAAAAAAACATTGCTGTCAAGTTGATTCTGACTAACAGAACAGAGTATAACTGCCTCAGAGGGTTTCCAAGGAGCATCTGGTGAATTTGAACTCCCGGCCTTTTGCTCAGCAGCCATAGATAGCTCTTAACCACTGCGCCACCGGGACTGAATGAAGCAATACTGATACATTATAATTAACTGAAGTTCATAGTTTATATTAGGGTTCGCTCTTTGTGTTTTACAGTTCTGTGGGTTTTGACAAATATATAAAGTCACATGTCCACCATTACAGTATCATGGAGAATAGTTTCACTGCCCTAACAATGTCCTGGGCTCTGCCTGTCCATTCCTTCCCCCTCAGCCCCTGGCAACCACTGATCTTTGTGCTATCTCTATAGTTGTGCCTTTTCCAGAATGTCATGTAGTGGGAATCATATAGTATGTATCTTTTCCAGACTGGCTCCATTCTCTTAGTGGTATGCCCTTAAGTTTCCTCTATGTCTTTTCAGGGTCTAATAGAGCGTTTATTTTTATCCTTGAATAATACGGCATTGTATGGATATACCACAGTTTGTTTATCCGTTCATCTATTGAAGGATATCTTGGTTGCTTTCAATTTTTGGCAATTATGAATAAAGCTCCTATCATGTGCAGGTTTTTATGTGGGCATAAGTTTTCATCAACCTGTAGCTTCTAAACTCCACTTTCTAAATCTCACCGCTCAGTGTTGTTGCTAGCTGCTGTCTAGTCAGCTCCTGACTCATGGTGACCCCACGTACAGTGGAATGAAGCACTGCCCTGTCCTGTACCATCACCATGATCAGTTGTGGATCGGACAGGGTTCTACTGTGGTCCATAGGGTTTTCACTGGCAGATTTTCAGAAGTAGATCACCAGGCCTTTCTTCCTACTCCATCTAAGTCTGGAAGCTCTGCTGAAAACTGTTCAGCATCATAACAACATGCAAGCCTCCACTGGCAGACAAGAGGTGGCTATACATGAGGCACATTGGCTGGGAATTGAACCTGGGTCACCCCATAGTTTACAATACAACCCAGTACACACATACAACTATAGAACTAAAAGGAAAGTGTCACCAAGTGATATTCTTACAAAGTGCGGTGCACCCTGAAAGTTTTCTTTTCTGTATTTTAATGCTAGTTACAACCTCTGAGTTGACTCCATAAGCCTGTAACGGGACAATCCGCAATCTGAAAAACATCGTTTTAGTTGTAAACTTCTGGAAAGCAGACCCTATCATATCCTCTATCTACCTTATCATAGCCCAGAACAGGTTTTTGCATATTAGTGTGTGCCAACATTTACAGAGGGCTCTCTAGGTTTCAGACACTTGACATGTATTATTTCACTGAATTCTAATACAAATTGTGTGAGGTGGACACTGTTATTAGCCCCATTTTACAGACGAGGAAAGAGAGGCTCAGAGAGGGTACATAGCTGGCTGTGGTCTCATCAATAGTGTGTTGGAGTCAGCCATTGAATCCCAGTAGTATTAATCTGGATCTGGCATGCTTGATTACTGTGGTGTATGCCAGTTGTTAATAAATGATTCTCTTCTGGAACCTTCTTTTTCTAGTGTTTTCCACACTGAGTATGCATAGTACAAGGGTGCACAGTGATTATTTAGTAACTCAACTGGTGACCCTAAAGGAGGGTTTCTCAACCTCAGCACTATTAACATTGTGGGCTGGATAATTCTCTGTTGTGGGGGACTGTCCTGTGCATTGTAGGATGTTTAGCCGCATCCCTGGCTTCTACCTGCAAGATGCCAGTAGCCACCCCCCCAACACACACACAGTTGTGACAACCAAAAATGTCCCTAGACATTGCCAAATGTCCAGTGGGGGATAAAATCACACCTGTTTGAGAACCACTGCTCTAAAGGAATGAAAACTTTGAAAACATAAAGACCAACCTAAGTTTTACTGCTTATAAATACAGTCCAAAAAGAGTAGTAGAGACAGATCTCAGTCAGGGGCCCAGCAGGAGACAGAGGCATACTGCACGGTTTACTGAAGAGGATTTAAGGAAGGGCCCAGTACAGAGGGGAAAAAACAGTTGCTGGCAAGTCAGCTCTCACTCATGGCAACCCCATGTGTGTCAGAGTAGAAGAGTACTCCATAGAGTTTTCAGTGGCTGATTTTTCAGAAGTAGATCACAGGCCTTTCTTCCGAGGCACCTCTGGGTGGACTCAAACCTCCAATCTTTTGATTAGCAGCCGAGCACATTAACCATTTGCACCACCAAAGGAACCCACAAGGAATGGCAAGAGGAATCAGTAAGCTGATCTCACACTCCTCCTTCCCTCCCTCCCATCTCCTGCTGTGCCTCCCATGGTATCTTAGTTATCTAGTGCTGCTATAACAGAAATACCAGAAGTGGATGGCTTTAACAAACAGAAATTCATTCTTTCAGTCTAGGAGTCTAGAAGTCTGAATTTAGGGCGCCGCCTACTGGGAAAAGCTTTCTCTTTCTGTTGGTTGTGGAGGAAGGTCTTTGTCATCAATCTTCTCCTGGTCTAGGAGCTTCTCAGCACAGGGACCCTGGATCCAAAGGACACACTCTTCTCCCAGCGCTGCTTTCTTGGTGGTAGGAGATCTCCATCCTCTCTGCTCATATGTCTCTTTTATATCTCAAAAGAAATTGACTCAAGACACAACCTAATCCTGTAGATTGCATCCTGCCTCATTAACATAACTGCCTCTAATCCAGCCTCATTAACATCATAGAGGTTAGGATTTACAACACATAGGATCATCACATCAGATCACAAAATGGTGGGTAGTCAGACAATACTGGCAATCTACACAGTTCAATCTATAACACATGGGCCAACCCAACTGGAAGCCAGGAACCAGGAAACCAGTGGTGTGGTCTCCAGACGCCTTCTGCTACCTTGTCCTGTTCCCTGGGAAGCCACCTTGCTTTACCAATGGACTCTTTGCTCTCTAGCAGGCCACAAGGCAGCGTCCTGGGGCACAGAGCTGGGCAGAGAAGTTGAAAGAGTGGATCTGCAGGGGCAACTAGAGAATCATCCACAGGGCATCATGTTCACCTGTGTTCAGCTTTATGGCATTAGAGTCTCAAGTGATTTATGGCTCTTCAGAACTAATAATTACCAACTCCTAATTGCATTGATGGATTTTCCCCCCAGAGAAACAAAAAATAAATTACAGAAAAGATAGATAATCTACAAGGTAGCACATTACATTCTTCTCTCCGAGCAATTAGAATTTAGAGTAGTTAGTGGCCAGATAACATTTTAACTAATACCACAGGGTATCAGAAGATCCGAATTCTAGCCGGACTGTCTCTAGCTAGCCATTGGAAGCTGGGTGGTTCTTTTCAATTTAACAGACATTTCATAAAAAGATGAACACAATGAGGCCATCCTCTGCTCTCAAGGAGAACAGTTTAAAGGGAGGAATACACATAAATCTATAACTATCCACAGCATGATAATTGAGGCTTGATTAAGAGTTCTAAGACTAGAGATAAATGAACAATTAATTTTGCTTAGGGGGCTTAAGGAAAGCCAAAAAAGAGGGAGTGACTTTAATATGGGTCTCAAAAAGATGCCAGAGCAACAATAGAAAGAAGCTCTCCAGGTAGAACAAAGGCAAGAAGGCATGAAACTGGTAGGTGTGAACAGTCACAAATATTTATGTGTCTAGAGCAGGGGTCTGGAGTCCCTGAGTGGTGCAAACAGTTAAGCGCTCCATTATGAACCAAATGTTGGCTCCTCAAACCCACTCAGAGATACCTCAGAAGAGAGGGCTGGTGATCTGCTTCCCAAAGGTCACAGCCTTGAAAAGCCTACGGAGCTCAGTTCTACTCTGCAGACCTGGTGTCACCATATGTCGGAACTGACTCTATGGCAACTGGTTTGTTTTTTTTGTTTGTTAAGAGCAGGGGCTGCAAACTACAGCCTGCAGGCAAATCCAGCTCTACGCCTGTTTTGGCATGGCCTTGAGCTAAGAGTGGTGTTTACATTTTTTAAATAGTTGAAGAAAAAATCAAAAGAAGAGTAATGTTTCATGACACTTAAAAATTACATGAAATTCAAGTTTTGGTGTCCATAAATAGAAGTTTGTTGGAATACAGCCACACTTACTCATTCCTGCATTGTCTGTGGCTGCTTTCACACTACAACGGCGTAGTTGAGTAGTTGCAACAGAGATGGATGGCCCTCATAGTTAGATATTTATCATGAGGCCCTTTAGAGAGAAAGTTAGCTGAACACTAGTCTCGAGCAAAGGTGAAGGATCCTGAGTTCTGAGCTTGGAAAGTGAGGTAGGGGTCAAGTTGTGAAAAGCTTCCGTTAAGTTGGACTTAATTCCATGGGTGATGGAAGGTCATCAGAAGTCTTTAACAAGAGGGAAGACCTGGTTACATTTTCATTTTAGAAAGAGCTTTGACTGCTCTAGAATTAATTCTGTGGGGACCAGTTAAGGGTCTCTGAGAGTTAGAATATGACTAGGGCCAGCCTTTAGGGAGAAGCAGTGAAATGGAGGGGAGGAGACAGGCACAGTGGAGATATTTCCATGGTAAGCCACCTTGGACTTGGTGACTAGTTAGGTTTGGTGGGGGGCAGAAAGGAGAAGAAGGAGTCAAGGATGAATCTTTGGGTTCTAGCTTGAGTAAATGGGTAAAAATGACTAACCAAGATGGCCTGCGACAGAGACTGATGAAGCATGAATTTTGCTTAGGACACCTTGATTCTGTGGTAGTTTTGTCTAGTAGGAGGATTGTCCAGTAGGCAGTTGGATATCGGGAGGGTCTGCAGTCCAGGAAAGAAGGGTCTGGGCTAGAGAGAGAAATATGAAAGGTTCAAGCAAGTAGAGGCTGAGACTACCTCTCTGGGCAAGAATCCTCCTCTTTGGGATAACATGAGAGGATAGAACCAAAAAAGCGTGGTTTTCAAACTGGGTTTCCCCAACAACTGGTTTGATAGGGGATGAGTGGATGGAGCTCCAGGTTTCCACCCCCATTTCAACCACAGTAGTCCCTCTTGGATCTATTTTTTATAACGGGCATTTACCTAAGAATTAAAAGGGTAGATCCTGTAGCTGAAGTGTTTGGCAACCACAAGACTTAAAGTTCCTTAAGGTTCCTTCCATTTCTGGCAGGCCAGATGAGGTTGTGTAATCAATTCTTCTGCCTCCAGGCAAGGAATATTAACAGTCTTTCTCAGAGTATTAATTGCCTTCCTGTTTTTTTTCAAGCCTGCAATGACAAAAAGGAATGACAGTGAGCAGATCCTTTCTTAAATGCTCTGATGGCTGATGATCACAGCTGGTGAGGGGCTTCCCAGGTAGTGAAGACAAAACCCCTCACTATTACCCTCCTCATTTGTAGAGGGAATAATATTAACCCTATAGGGCTGTTGAAAATTAAAGTAAAATACCTGGCACAAGGGAGGTGCTGAGGAAATAGAACCTTCTGCCCTCTTTCCATGGACTGTCAAAAGAATGAACAAATCTGTCTTGGAAGATGTACAGCCAGAATGCTTCTTAGAAGCACATACTTTGGACATGTTATCAGGAGGGATCAGTCCCTGGAGAAGGACATCATGCTTGGTAAAGTAGACAGTCAGCGAAAAAGAAGACCCTCAATGAGATGGATTGACACAGTGGCTGCAACAATGGGCTCAAGCATAACAATGATTGTGAGGATGGCACAGAACTGGGCAGTGTTTCGTTCTGTTGTACACAGGGTCACTATGAGTCAGAACTGACTTGACAGCACCTAACAACAACAACAACGATCATCTTACTCCACCATCTAGACTCCCTGTTACATGGCAAGACCCTTGTGCAGTGAGAGAGAATGAGTTGGCAGCTGTGGCTTCTCCTCAGAGGCATGCCCTTTGCCTCCCACTCTGACCTGGTGATCACAGTTTGATGACAAACACTAGCCCTCTTACTGCCTCTCTTGTCAAGGCAACGGCTGGCCCTTGGGTTGATTCCGACTCATAATAGGATAGGGTAGAATTGCCCCATAGGGTTTCTGAGGAGTGGCTGGTGGATTCGAACTGCTGACCTTTTGGTTAGCAGCTGAGCTCTTGGTGACTGAGAAATGGTAGGTATTCTACAATGAAACCCATTGGCTTTCCTGCCTTCTAGAAGTCCTGCGCTGAGCCCCAGTTGTCTGCAGGATAAACTTTCCCATTTGAAAACAATTTGTGTTTACTGAGATACTTGAGGCTTTTTATAGTAACAAGCTGAAGCCTCTGTTTTCCACACGAACATGTTGCGTTCTTGTTTGTGACTTACCTGCAGTCTCAGACCTGAGCCAAGGTGCCTCAGGCATCCTGTGGTCCAAGCTCTGACTCCTTTGTCCTCTTCTTGTTGGCCTGCTGAGCTGCCAAGCTCTTTCCAGCCTCATTTCCAAGTTCTGCCAAGCTTCAGAACTCAATCAAGAGTGAGCCTGCTGTCGGTGCACGAACAGAAAACACTGTACCTCTCACTTCACCTAACATTTGTAGTACCAGGGCCGGATTAACCAGTAAGCAAGGTACGCACGGGCTTCCTTGTGCATACTTACTAACCTGTAGTGAACAATTTCACCTGTTTTTCACCACACCTTTGAAACCCATGTGAAATTGGTCACTACAGATTAGTAAGTAAACACAAGTAAGCCTGTGTGTACCTTACTTACTGGTTAATCCGCCCCTGAGTGTAACCCATATCTTTTGCCCAGAAATGAATTCAAAGCACATGTTTTTCAAACAGTTGGTCGTTCATTCATTCAGTCATCCTACTGTTAATTGGGCACATTTATGTGCCTGGCTTTGTGTCTGTCATAGGATGCAGACATAGTTGTTATGTTCCTGTTAGTTTCCATTGAGTCAGGTCTGACTCGTGGACACCTTATGCATAACAGAACAAAACCCTCCCTGCTCCTGCACCATC
This sequence comes from Dugong dugon, assembly GCA_030035585.1. NCBI lineage: Eukaryota > Metazoa > Chordata > Mammalia > Sirenia > Dugongidae > Dugong > Dugong dugon. The sequence goes on along the minus strand of CM057462.1, from coordinate 58,208,271 downwards.
CTTATGGTTGTTGTAGTTATTGTGTCAATCCATCTCATTGAGAGTTTCCCGTGTTTCCTCTGACCCTTAACTTTACCAAATGTGATGTCCTTTTCCAGCCATTGGTCTTCCCTACTGATGTGTCAGAGTAAGCAAGATGAAGTCTTGCCATCTTCACTTCTAAGGAACATTCTGACTGCACTTCCTCCAAGGCTAATTTGTTCATTCTTCTGGCAGTCCATGGTATATTCAATATTCTTTGCCATAACCACTGTGTGAATGTGTCAGTTCTTCTGTCTTTTTCATCGTCCAGCTTTCATATGCATATGAGGTGATTGAAAAGACCATGACTTGGGTCAGATGCCCTTAGTCATCAAAGACAGGTTTTGGCAGACATAGTCCATGCCCTTCAGGAGAACAGGACATGAGGTTGCAATATAATAGGTGTTGCAACAGAGTTCTGAATGAAGTCTTGAGAGAACAATGGCTTTAGCCTACAAGATATAGAGACAGCCACAGAGAGGAGGTAACATGTGAATGAGGCTTTAACTGATAAAGCTAGACAGAAAAGGGGAGAAAGGACTTCCAGGTAGAGAGAACAGCATTGCAAAGGCAATTGAAACCAGTAACTGATAGTTACAGTGATTCCCTTAGATGTCTTTTCTCTAGTCATTTTTTCCAGCTGACTTCTCTGAAGTCATTAGTGAAGACCACTGCACAGCACATTAATAATGGCAAAGCACTATTCTAGCGAGTAGAACATGCTGCCACTCACCATGCTGTCTCTACCGTTGCTTCCCATATACAATGCCAAGGTCCTTCTCTTCTCCGGGACATCCAGTGGCTACAGCATCTGCTGTGCTTAACAGAAAAGCCACACTAGCAGCACCCAATAAAGCCCTTCTTACCCCTTCAGTTGGGTCTATGATTCTTTTTTCCACCATATCCAAAAAATCACCGAGCTTGGTGCATAGCCAACTTTTTTTTTTTTAACATTTTGTTGTGTTTTAGGCGAAAGTTTACACAGCAAATTAGCTTCCCATTCAAAAATTCATACACAAATTTTTCATGACATTAGTCTCCATCTTCACAGTGTGTCAGCATTCTCCCCATTTTCACTCTGCGTTCCCCATTTCCATCTGTCCAGTTTCCCTGCCCACCCTCACCTTCTCATCTTTGCTTCTGGGCATACGTTGCCCGTTTGGTCTTGTATAGCGGTAGTTCTAAGGAGCACATTCCTCATGGGTGTTATTGTTTATTTTATAGGCCCATCTATTATTTGGCTGAAAGGTGACCTCTGGGAGTGGCTTCAGTGCCAGGTTAAAAGAGTATCTTAGGGTGATATTCTCAGGGGTTCCTCTAGTCTCTGTCAGTTCAGTAAGTCTGGTCTTTTTTATAAATTTGACTTTTGTTCTACATTTTTATCCCATTCTGAACGGGACCTTCTGTTGTGTCCCTGGTGAGAGCAGTCAGTAGTGGTAGCTGGGTACCATCTAGTTCTTCTTGTCTCAGGCTAGAGGAAGCTGTGATTTGTGTGGGCCATTAGTCCTTTGAATTAATTGATCCCTTGAGTCTTTTGTTTCCTTCACTGTCCTTTGCTTCAGACAGGAAGAGACCAATGGTTGTATCTTAGATGGCCACTCGAAAGCTTTTAAGACCCCAGGCACTAGTCACCAAACTAGGATGTAGAACATTATTATCTTTATGAACTATGTTATGTCAGTTGACCTAGATGCCCCCTGAGCCTTCAAATCCAGTAATTCAGTCCCACAAGGTATTTGGATATGTCTAGGAAGTTTCCATAACTGTGCCCCCATGTGCTCTATTACATATATGAATATATATGCAGAATATACAGATATGTATATAAGGATGCTCACAGCTATACCTATATATGCACTTGCATGTACTCCTGTATGCCCTCACACACCTATATAGCATACATATCTGCCTATGTAATCACCCACAAATTTTTGGTTGTTACTAATGTTGTTGCAGAATTGTAGGTGGTGTAGCATTTACTGTACTTGTCCTTTATTCTTGTGTACTCTCAGTGTCTTCATTTACCTTGGTCACAATTTGCTGGCTTCCCCCATATTGTGTATTGCCTTTCCCTTAACCAGAATTAATACATGTCTACTATCTAGTAAGCGATTCTCCCTCCCTATCCCTTCTATCCCTGGTAATTGTCAAAGAACGTTGCTTTCTGTGTGTAAACCTATTCTTGACTTTTCATAAAAGTGGTATCATACAATATTTGTCCTTTTGTGATTGACTTATTTCACTCAGTGTAATGTCCTCCAGATTCAACCATGTTATAAGATGTTTTGTGGACTCATTATTCTTTATCATTGCGTGGTATTCCATTGTATGTATGTACCACATTTTGTTTATCCATCCATCCGTGGATGGACACTTAGTTGTTTCCATCTTTTTGCTGTTGTGAACAATGCTGCAATGAACATGGGTGTGCATATGTCTACTCGTGTCATGGCTCTTATTTCTCTAGGATATATACCTAGGAGTGGGATTGCTGGATCGTACGATATTTCTATTTCTAGCTTTTGGGAAAGTGCCATACAGTTTTCCATAGTGGTTGTACCATTTTACAGTCCCACCAGCAGTGTACAAGAGTTCTAGTATCCCTGCAACCTCGCCAGCATTTGTTGTTTTCTATTTTTTTGATCAGTGCCATTTTTGCAGGAGTGAGATGGTATCTCATTGTAGTTTTGATTTGCATCTCCCTAATGGCTAGTGATCACGAGCATCTCTTCACATGTTTGTTAGCCACCTAAATGTCTTCTTTGGTGAAGTGTCTGTTCATGTCCCTTGCACATTTTTTATTGGATTGTTTGTCTTTTTATTGTTGAGTGGTTGAAATTTTCCTGTATATTTTAGAGATTAGACCCTTGTCAGATATGTCATTGACAAAAAATTTTTTCCCAGTCTGTAGGTTCTCTTTTTACTCTTTTGGTAAAGTCTTTTAATGAGCAGAAGTATTTAATTTTTAGGAGGTCCCAGTTATCTAGTTTATCATTGGTTGTTTGTGCATTTTTAGTTACTAATAGTGTATTTATGCCATAAGTTAGGACCCCTAGCTTTTTCCCCATGTTATCTTCCAGGAACTGTATAGTTTTTGGTTTAACATTTAGCTCTTTGATCCATTTTTCAGATAGTTTTTTGTGTATGGTATGAGGTATGTATCCTGTTTCATTTTTCTGCAAATGGATATCCAGTTTTGCCAGCACCATTTGTTAAAGGGATTGTCTCTTCCCCATTGAATGGACTTTCACCGTTTGTTGAAGATCAGCTATCCATGGCTGGGTGGATTTACTTCTGGGTTCTCAATTCTGTTCCACTGGTCTTTGTGTCTGGCATTGTACCAATACCAGGCTGTTTTGATTTGTATGGTAAGTTCTGAGATCCAGAAATGTGAGGCTTTCTATTTTGTTTTTCTTCTTCAGTAATGCTTTAGCTATTTGGGGCCTCTTTCCTTTCCATATAAAGTTGCAGATTAGTTTTTCCATTTCATTAAAGAATGTTGTTGGGATTTGGATTCAGGATTGCATTATATCTATAGATCACTTTGGGTAGTAGTGACAATTTCACAATGTTAAGTTTTCCAATCCATGAGCATGGTGTGTTTTTCCATTTATGTAGGTCTCTTTTGGCTTCTTGAAGTAGTGTTTTGTAGTTTTCCTTGTATAAATCTTTTACATTCCTTGTTAGATTTATTCCTAGGTATTTTATCCTTTTGGGGGTTATTGTAAATGGTGTTGTTTTCTTGATTTCCTTTTCAGAGTTCTCCTTGTTAGTGTAGAGAAACCCAACTGATTTTTGTATCTTGATCTTGTACCCTGCCACTTTGCTGAACTCTTCTACTAGTTCCAGTAACTGTCTTGCAGAATCTCTGGGATTTTCTATGTATAGGATCATGTCATCTGCAAATAAGGGTAGTTTTACTTCTTCCTTACCAATTTGGGTGCCCTTTATTTCCGTTTCTTGCCTAATTGCTCTGGCTAGAACTTCCAGTACAATATTGAATACGAGTGGTGTTAATGGACATCCTTGTCTCATTCGCATTCTCATTCTGGAGAATGATCCCTCTGCATTGGAGAATGCGTACTGTGCTGCTGTTGGGGGTGTGTTCTGTATATGTCTATGACGTCAAGTTGGTTGATTGTGTTATTTAGATCTGTATCTTTATTGAGTTCTTTCTAGTTGTTCTGTCCATTGTCGAAGTGGTTTCTTAAAGTCTCCTACTATTATTGTGGAGCCTTGGTGGCACAGTGGTTAAGAGCTCAGGCTGCTAACCAAAAGGTCAGCAGTTCGAATCCACCAGCCACTCCTTGGAAACCCTATGGAATCAACTCAATGGCAAAGGGTTCTACTATTATTGTAGAACTATCTGTTTCTCTTTTCAATTCTGTTAGTGTTTGTTTTCTGTATTTTGGAGCTTTGTCATTGGGTGCATAAGTATTTATTATTGTTATGTCTTTTTGGTGGATTGATGCTGTCCTCGTTATATAATTCCCTTCTTTGTCTCTTATAATGGATTTTAACTTAAAGTCTATTTACCCAAAACTATTATTGGTACTCCTGCTCTCTTTTGGATACAGTTTGCTTGATATATTTTTTCCATCCTTTCATTTTTAACTTGTTTATGTCTTTGTGTCTAAGATGTGTCTCTTATAGGTGACATATTGATGGGTCATTTTTTTTTTATTTAATCCATTCTGCTCTCTGTCTCTTGACTGGTGCATTTAATCCATTTACATTCAGTGTGGTTAATGATTGGTATGGATTCACTGCTGTCATTTTGTTATACTTTTTTTGTGTTAAGTTTCTTTGTTCCTCTTAGTTTTCTGTGCTGAATTCTTTTTCTATATGGATTTTCTTTTCCTATCAATCATTGTTGTTGTTTTTGTGTTTTCTGAGTTTCCCCCCCCCCTTTATTTTTGTGGGTAGATTTCTTATTTTTCTTTGTAGTTACCCTGAAGTTTACCTTGTTGTTGTTGTTGTTAGGTACCCCCGAGTCAGCTCCCACTCATAGCGACCCTATGTACAACAGAAGGAAACACTGGCTGGTCCTGCACCATCCCCATGATCATTGTTATGCTTGAGCACATTGTTGCAGCCACAGTGTCAATCCATCTCTTTGAGGATCTTTCTCTTTTTCGCTGACCCTCTACTTTACCAAGCATGATGCCCTTCTCCAGGGACTGATCCCTCCTGATAACATGTCCAAAGTATGTGAGACGAAGCTTCTAAGGAACATTCTGGCTGTACTTCTTCCAAGACAGATTTGTTTGTTTTTTTGGCAGTCCATGGTATATTCAATATTCTTCTCCAACACCATGATTCAAAGGTGTCAATTCTTCTTTGATCTTCCTCATTCATTGCCCAGCTTTCACATGTGTATAAGATGATTGAAAACACCATGGGAAGTGCGGTGGTAGGGGGATTTGGCAGGCAACTAGAGGCCTGGGAATGTTCACTGTCACTTACCAGGTGGGCAGGGGAGCTGGTGGGAGTTCGGGACTGGGGGAGGTCAGGGAGGCTCCTACCACCGTCGGAGGTGGTCATGGTCCCAGGTGGTTAGGGCGGCAGCAGAGGTGGGGAGGGATTTGTGCTGCTTATCACCAGGAGGGTGGGAGAGAGAAGCGTGCTTCTCTACTCACCGGGCATAGGTACCTGGGCACTTCTGGTTGGCTGCAGCCAGCGATAGGGACCCGGCCCCAACCAAATGTGATGAGAAGTGGGGACTGCCTGGAATCTGGTCTGGTAGGGGACCTCCTGCTGACACTGTGTGAGTCTATTACTCTGTGTGCATCACCTACCCTAATGGTCTAATGATCAGGGATTGCTGCCGGTGACTACTCCTGTCTCTGGATCCTGGCTCCCTCCCTGCTCTGTGATCTGTGGAGCTCTCGCTCTTCTTCCTGTCTTTCCCTCCTTACATCCAGTTCATGTCCTGCTCACCTTGCTTCACTCAGAATATGTCTACCTAGTTTCTCTGTCTCCTATTGGGAATTCCCTGAAATTTCCTTCCTGTGCTCCTCACCCAGGATTGCTGCTGGCTTTTCTCAAGATGACCATGCTCTGCCAGGCCATTTGGCAGGGCACTTTCACTCTATATCTCTCCTCATTCCCTGTTTTTGTTCAGTTTCTCCTTCCAGTTGGTGTTTGATCTAATTCTTTATCCTTCTGTTTGATGCTCAGGGTTCCAGGATTGTCATCTATATCTGTTTCACTAGGTTTCTTAGGTCTTTGATGAGGGGGCAGCATGGTGTGTCTGACTAAGCCGCCATCTTAGGCCAAAGTCTAACATGTTCTGCATAACCAACTTTTGAGGAGCTCTGCATAATTTTTTCAACCATCAGTGATCCTTCAACACTTGCATTCTTAACAGTGGTCATTGCCAGAATTTTGAGTATTCTTTCTATATCTTTTTTTTTTTTTTTTTTTTTTGCTACTCCTTAGCTGGAGCAGTGACTCTAAGGCACCAAAGCAAAGCACCCAGACGATGCCTTTTTCAACAGTAGCTCATGTAGCACTTAGTGCATCTGTGATTATTTCTTTTCATTCTCTTATACATCATTTGTCCCACCAATCTTTAGCGCAGCCACTCCATCGGAAAGTTTTGCCAGATGTTCGTTTAATTTTTCTTTTTCACAACCACTAGTAGTCACATCTAAATTTCAGTGATTTCGTGAATATGTTTCTCAATTTGAATCTTGTCACCTTTTCTTTGCAAGAGTGTGGCATCAGTTTTGGTCACAATGACCTCTCCAACTTTTCCTACGTCATGAAGTTGAACATTTTCAGGATTTATTGCCAAGCTCTCTTCATAAACACGTACCACCAGTAGCAATAGCTATGTTGGTTCTTTCTCTGTCACCGAACCCTGAAGCTTTGACTGCTATAACCTGAAAATCAACTCTTATCCCATTCAAAATGAGTGTTGAGAGCATCTTCAGCAATTAAGAGCTAAGACTTTAGTGGACACCAGCAATTTCAAGAGTAGATACGATGGACTGGACACTGGGAATCCTAAGCATCCTGGAAATGACATTTCTGAACTTTTGAGGTGTCATTCAAGGATGGTGAGAGATAATCTTGGTCAAACTCTGTGCCTTCAATTTCTAATTCATCATTCAATGGTTTTCTGTTCTTCTAACTTCTGTGATTACATTACAAATGATGTTGCTGATTTCTCTTTATCCACTTGCAAAAAGTGTGGCAAACTGAGCAGTATCTTCAGGGGTTTTCACAGGTTTAGGCTTCTTCCTAAATTCAGCCATTGTAGCATCAACTCACAACATCACACATTTCCTTATTTCCACTGGATTAACATCTTTGCTAATCTTCTGGAAGCTTTCTGTGGTGATCAAGTTTGCCAGTGCAAGAGCAGTGGGGGTACCACCCCACTTGTGTATTGCCAACATCCTGATCAAGTCTGGTGTCAATAATTTTATATTTATTTTTTAAGTCAGTTCACCTGCAACAATCACATCATGTTTTGTTACTTTGAGATTTCCCAATTCTAATTAGTAATCATTGTTATTCCCTTTGGCTCCTGTTATGGATTGAATTACATCCCCCCAAAATCTGTGTTGGAGTCCTGACCCTATGCCTGTGGATGTAGTCCTATTTGGAAATAGGGTTTTCTTTGTTGTGTTAAAGAGGCATATCAGTGTAGGGTGAGTCCTAAACCTAATCACTTCTGAGTGATATAAAGAGCAGCATAGACACTGTTATGGATTGAACTGTGTCTCCAAAAATATTTTGTCATCTTGGCTAGGCCATGATTCCCAGTATTGTGTGGTTGTCCAGCATTTTGTGATCTGACGTGATGATCCTATGTGTTATAAATCTTAACCTCTGTGATGTTTATGAGGCAGGATTAGAGGCAGTTATGTTAATGAGGCAGGACGAAGTCGACAGGATTAGGTTGTATCTTGAGTCAATCTTTTTTGAGATATAGAAGAGAGAATCCAGCAGAGAGGATAGGGACCTCCTACCACCAAGAATGAAGAGCCAGGAGAAGAGCATGTCCTTTGGATCTGGGGTCCCTGCACTGAGAAGTTCCTAGACCAAGGGAAGATTGATGACAAGGACCTTCTCCCAGAGCCAACAGAGAGAGAAAACCTTCCCCTGGAGCTGGTGCCCTGAATTGGGACTTCTAGCTTCTTAAACTGTGGGAGAATAAATTTCTGTTTGTTAAAGCCATCCACTTGTGGTATTTCTGTTATAGCAGCACTTCATAACTAAGACAGGCACAGAGACAAGAGAAAACAAATGAGGGAAGATCACTAAGGAACCAAAGAATGCAGGGAGACAAGAATCTTTCCTTAGAGCCAGTGCCCTGAATTCAGACCTGTAGCCTCCCAAGCTGTGAGAAAATTAATTTCTGTTCTTTAAAGCCACCCACTTGTGGTATTTCTATTACAGCAGCACTAGGAAATCAAGACAGGTCCATAGTAATAATGGCTACAGAATCTTCTATAAGATCTACACCTTGAACCATTAGGGTTTAGGACCTACACCAGTTGGCAAAAACCCGAGTGAGGTGAGGAGCTAGTGCTCTGGACATTGACCTCGTCTGGCAAAGGACTGTGGTTAATGGAAGCATTTCTGCAAGGTAGCCGCCAGGCAGTGAGGCACACCCTCAGCACCAAGGCAGAGGCAGAGTTCAGGATGAACACTCAACAATTTCTTCGATAGGAAAAAGGGAACGACAAATTTTAGTTTTTATAAGATCACCCTCTGCAAAATTTTTTAAGATAGGTTTGAGGAGGTAAATCAGTAAACAGTAATCCAAGCAAAAATATATGGGTTTAGGGCTTGAGTGGTTTACAACATGGGAAGGAGTACAGACATTGGAGAAACTTTCCAAGTTGTACAAAGAGGATTTGGTGAAGGAGTGGGCATGGGGAGAGGGGAAAGGTGGTTCAGCCAGCAGGACAGCCATAGTGGTAGATAGAGGGGAGTGATCAGGGTCAGTAAAGGGGCTTGCCTTGGTGGACAGAAGCCTGAACCCACAGGGTTGAGGAAAGGCTACAGGCTTCATCCACTCCTTGACTCCCAGATCCCTTGAGACAGGTTAGGCCTGCCTCTTCCCTTTCCTTCCCTAACAGGTCCTTGTCTCCCACTAGCTCAGCCCAATAACTCATGCTGCAGACTGGAGAGGCATTTGTATTGCCAGATTCTTCCAGCTAAATGTGTACCATGTGTCCCGCTAACCTTTACAACAGCGGGGAAATGTCTTGTAATTAACCAGAATATAAAGGATGAATGGAGCAGCCTGGCAGTCTCCTGTAGTCATTATCATTCGCAGGAGATGAATGTACCTAGTAAGATTTCCATCAGCTAGTTAAAGCCAGCACTCTTGGGAGTCCCGATTTTGCTCACATGCAGTGCAAATGCATGAATATATGTGTGTACTGTATTTTGTATGTGCGTATTTGTAGCCATATGTACATATGTGCATGGATGTGTACTTGTGGGTGAGCGTGTTGTAGACACAGATGTGTATGTATGCATGGATATGTACACATGCATGTGCATCAGGGAGTGTGCATTTGAGTGCATCCAGAACCATGGAGTCAGCCCCAGGCTCCATTTAATCTCCAGCTGCACTGATGATTTCAGAATCCTCTTCTGAGGGACCAACTTCACTATAATATTGTTGGCACAACACTGGTGGGCTTTCCATGAATGAATGAATGAACAAACAACATGAACGAATACATCCCAGAAATTCTCTAGGTCCTTTGGTCCATCTGCTGGATTTTCCCTTTATTTCTGGCTGGATCTGTCTGCACTGTACTGTGGAGATCCAGAGGGAGGCCTGCCCTTGCTCTCTGCCCCTTTGTACCCTGATCTGCCTGGCCTGCTGAGCTAGCTCTTCAGTGAGCTCATTTTGTGGCTGATTTCTACATGGTGCTCCATATTCCATCAGCACACACTGCCTGCCTGGTAAGACTGTTTAAAAGGTAAATTAACTACATATAATTCAGGATGTGACCACTTCCCTGGGATTACTCAAAAACAGAGGCCTAGCGTATGGAGGTAGTTTCTTGATGTTAATGTCCTTGGTGATATGGAGCTTGCCTAGAGCTTACCCTCACCCAATGCACTTTCCTGGTCCACTGATCAGCAACCACGATGATATGGCCAACTGTAGGCTCCATTTCCCCAGAGCCTGGGCCTGGGCCAGCTGGGCGTCGGTGAGCATCTCCACCCCATGAGAAATAGTGTTACTGGTATGAGGAGCCTCTGCACGAAGAGCTTTGGCACCTGCATCCTGGTCTAACGTGAAAAGAGCAATGACTAGTCTATCTGTGGATTCTGATGGATGTGCATCTGATAACCTTGTGTTGCTCATGGGCAACATGGGAGTAAGCACTGCAGCCTCTCAGACCCAGCTCCAAGCAGTAACATTCAAAACATTTGCATGTAAATTAAGGACCCACTCCCAACCTTACAGATTTCTTCTCATTCAGTTCTTCTCATCACCTTAACCAACCCCATCCTGTGGTAAGTAGCTGTTGCTAGATGCTGTCGAGTAGGCTCCCAATTCTTGGCGACCCCATACACAATAGGACAAAATGCTGCCCTGTTCTGTGCCATTCTCATAATCAGTTGTGAATAAAATTGTTGTGATCCATAGTGATTTCACTGACTAATTTTTGGAAGTACATCACCAGGCCTTTATGCCTGGTCTGTCTTAGTCTGGAAGCTCTGCTGAAACCTGTTCAGTATCATAGCAACACAGAAGCCTCCACTGACAGATAGGTGGTGGCTGCGCATGAGGTGCGTTGGCCAGGAATTGAACCCAGGTCGCCCAGGTAGAAGGTGAGAATCCTCGCACTGAACCACCAATGCCTCCTGCTATTGTAACTAGCAGGAAGTAGAAGAGGAAGAACAGAAGTTAGTTCCTGCCTGCGAAGCATGATGGCATCTTCCACTACTAAAAGTGGCTCACTGAACATTGAGCACTGAGCTTTCAGGTTAGACAGTCCTTCCTGGGGGAGGAGGGAGTAGAAAGGATGGACACAGAAATGGGAGGGATTTCTTCTGGGGCCTTAAGTGGGAGAGGAGCAGAAGACTTCCTTTCTGCAACTTTGAGAAGAGAGCAAGAAGGACTCCTTCTCAGCAGCACTTTCATGTCTACCTGCACCTAAAGGTCCCCCATCAGGGCTGCAGGGAAAACCCACACGGCATTTGTCCCTGAGAATGACATCATGGTGCGCTGGCCCCTTCCTTATCTCTCCCTTCCTCATCTCCCTTCCTCTAGTAGACCCAGGACCCGAAACAAGGAGACTGTGACTTTATCTTCTACTTCTTGGCCAGGTGCCCCAAGCCATCTCCACCAACCCGATCTCAAATGGGCTGCACTGGGTCATAGACACCAGCACCCCATGCCTGCCCAGTGCGGTATATCACTGAGAAGAGCTTGCACTGTTCTCATGGTGCCAGGGATGCTCCTGTTCTTCTGGGGACAGTCGAAGCGAAGGAATTTTTTTCCCCTGCTGCACTGTATTAGCTAGGCTTGAATAATACATGTTTCCCGACTACAGCCCTCTATTTGATAATAGGTTCACGTTAGTGTTCATTGGAAATTTTCCTGCTGGATACACACGGAGAGTAATGCACATTTATAAAAAGGGTTTGAATGCACATTGGGAAGCAGTGACTCTGTGGATGTAACTGAATTTTATTAGGCATTCAGCTTAGACAGCGACTTACCAGGGAACAAACCCTTGGGGAAATTTTTAATGTAGGCAGAGTGGGGCAACTGGGAGATCACCCTCTTGCACTGCTGATCACTGTGGATTAGGGTTTTGGGTTTGTCATGTTACCTCAAGTACAGAGCAAATATCTGAGCTTTCAGGGCCTGAGGTGAGGAGGGAGCAGCTGCTGGGTATGGTTGACTATGCCCCTGGGAAGGCGTTCACAAGAGAGGAACTTGAGGCTCAGCTGAGAGCGCAGCTTCTTTTTGGCTGTGTGACTTACAGCAAGTCATTTAAACCACTTTGAACCCCATTTTTATTATCTATCAAGTAAGTCTAATAACCAGAGTCCCTGGGTGATGCAAACAGTTAACACACTGGGCTGCTAGCCAAAAGGTTAAAAATTTAAAAACACCCAGAGTCTCCTTGGAAGAAAGACCTGGTGATCTACGATGGAAACAACCTAGGTGCCCATCAGTGGACAAATGGATGAACAGATTATGGTATGTTGACACAATGGAATACTATACGACAATAAAGAATAATGATGAATCCATGAAACATCTCATAACATGGATGAATCTAGAAGGCATTATGCTGAGTGAAATTAGTTGCATAAGGACAAATATTGTATAAGACCACTATTATAAGAATTCAAGAAAAAGTTTAAATACAGAAGAAAACATTCTTTGATGGTTACAAGGGTGGGGAGGGAGGGAGAGGGGTATTCACTAACTAGATAGTAGACAAGAATTACCTTAGGTGAAGGGAAAAACAACACACACTACAGGGGAAATCAGCACAACTGGACTAAACCAAAAGCTAAGAAGTTTCCTGAATACAACCAAACACTTTGAGGGACAGAGTAGCAGGGATGGGGGTCTGGGGACCATGCTTTTAGGGGACATCTAGGTCAATTGGCATAACAAAGCTTATTAAGAAAATGTTTTGCATCCCACTTTGGTAAGTGGCGTCTGGGGTCTTAAAAGCTAGTAAGCAGCCATCTAAGATGCATCAGTTGGTCCCAGCCCACCTGGAGCAAAGGAGAATGAAGAACGCCAAAGACACAAGGAAAATATTAGCCCAAGAGATGAAAGGGCCACATAAACCAGAGACTCCATCAGCCTGAGACCAGAAGAACTAGATGGTACCCGGCTATCACTATTGACCACCCTGACAGGGAACACAACAGAGAGCCCCTGCCAGAGCAGGAGAAAAGTGGGGTGAGAACTCAAATTCTAGTGAAAAGACCACACTTAATGGTCTGACTGAGACTAGAGGGATCCTGGAAGACATGGCCCCCAGACTCTGTTGAAACTAAAACCATTCCCGAAGCCAGCTCTTCAGACAAAGATTAGACTGGACTATGGGACATAAAATGATACTCGTGAAGAGTGAGCTTCTTAGCTCAAGTAGATACATGAGTCTAAATGGGTAGCTCCTGTCTGGAGGTGAGGTGAGAAGGCAGAAAGGGATAGGATATGGTTGAATGGACACGAGAAATCCCGGACGGAAAGGAGGAGTGTGCTGTCACAGTATAGGGAGAGCAACTAGGGTCACATAACAATGTACGTATAAATTTTTGTATGAGAAACTAACTTGAACTGTAAACTTTATTTAAAGCACAATTTAAAGAAAAAAAAAGATTATTGAAAGAATAAAGACCAAATGAAGTGATTATTGAGGGCCCACCATGTACTAGGCACAGGGGCCCAGAGGAATTGAGGATACAGTAATGAACAAAACAGATAGAAATCCAGGCATTCACGGAGCTTACATTTCAATATGGGGTGACAGTAGACAAAGTAACTAAGTAAATGATATAGCATGCTGGAAGGTTGGGAAGATAAAGCAGGGAGGAGGGTAGGGAGAGCTGGGGCTGGAGGTGCAGTTTTACATGGAGTGGTCGGAGAAGGCCTCCATGTGGAAATGGTATTGGCACCAACACTTGAAGGAAACGAGACTGTGAACCTGTCATACAGGTATCTGGGGCAAAGCACCGTAGGCAGTAGCCCGGCTGAAGCAGGAATTGTTGTTATTGTTAGGTGCCATTGAGTCGGTTCTGATTCATAGCGACCCTATAGGACAAAGCAGAACTGCCCCATAGGGTTTCCAAGGAGCGGCTGGTGGATTCAAACCGCTGACTTTTTGGTAAGCAGCCATAGTTCTTAACCACTGCGCCACCAGGGCTCTGAAGCAGGAATAAGCCTCATATATTGGAGGAACATTACATGTGACTGGAGGAGAGTGATGGAGAGTGAGTGGTCAAACATGGGTCAGGGAGGTCATGGGGAGGACCGATGGTGTGGGTCCTCATGGGCCATTTTCTGCTTTTCCTACAGAAGAGATGGGTTGCTGCTAAAAAGCTTTGAGCCGAGACATAGTATGGGCTGAATTCTGTTTTAACAGGCTCCCTCTGGCCCTTGTGTTGAGAATAGGCTCTATGGGGGCAAAGGTGGAAGATGGAGGCCACGGCAACAAGGGGAGAGGTATCTGAGGCTTAGACCGGGGTGACAGACACAGAGGTTATGAGTAGTGGCTGGATTTGAGATATATTTGGAAGGATTTCATGATGGATCACGTGTGGCTATAACAGAGGGGAGTCAAGGATGCTAATTTTAGTAAAGAGCTTGTAAGGCACTTAGCCTAGGGACTGGCACATAGGAAGTGCCTAGTCATAGTTGTTACCATTGCTGGGTATCAGTCAGAGCAGGGCTGGGTCAGCAGGAAGGGGCTAGCCGGAAGATAGCACAGGGGATCTGGGATTGGACAAGTGTACCAAAGCACATAACCAGAGACAAGGTGAAACCCTAGGAGGCCTGGAGGATGCTTTGGGGAACAGGAGTCGTGAGACACTAAAGAGGAGTCCCTGGGTAGTGCAAACATTTAACATGCTCGGCTGCTTAGCAAAAGGTTGCCAACTCAAGTCTACCTAGAGATGCCTCAGAAGAAAGGCCTGGCAGTCTACCTCCCAAAAATCAGCCATTGAAGACTCTGTGGAGCACAGTTCTACTCTGACATGCATGTGGTCACCGTGAGTCGGAATCAACTCAACAGCATCTGGTTTTTGAGCTCTAGACACTAAAGAGGTTGATGGGTACAGAGCAATGGCCTTTGAATTGTGGAGTTCTGGTTCTGGCATTCTTTGTGTGCTATTTGGCAAAGTCCTGGTGAGCTGTGGACTGGAGTTACAGTGACAGGGTCAAGGCCAGTTCAACCCAACAGGCACTCTACCTGAGCTAGACACCATCCCCCAGAGGCTCCAAGGGCTTAGCTTCCCCTACTGGCAGGAGGCTTGGCCTCTGCACATTTTTTCAGGTTATTCTTTCACGTGTGCACACACATGAAAGACCCATCTCTCCTTGAATCTCCAGATACTAAATCCATAAAGCCTGGCTTAAGCACTACCACCTCGATTAAGCTCACATTGTTCTCCCCTGCTCCCTTCATCTGATAAATATTTATTGTTATTGAGCAATGTGCCCCACCACTCATCTGTCAGTTTGTCGTACTGTGGTGGCTTGCATGTTGCTATGATGCTAGAAGCTATGCCAACAGCATTTGAAATACCAGCAAGGTCACCCATGGTGGATAGGTTTCAGTGGAGCATTTAGACTAAGATAGACTAGGAAGAAAGGCCTGAAGATCTACTTCCAAAAATTAGCTGATAAAAACCTTATGGATTGCAAGAGAACATTGTCCAATATAGTGCTGAAAGATGAGCCTCTCAGGTTGGAAGGCACTCAGAATGTGACTGCGGAAACCCTCAATGAGATGAGTTGACACAACAGTCAAAACAATGGGCTCAAACATATCAAAGGTCATGAAAATGGTACAGGATTGGGCAAAGTTTTGTTCTGTTATACATAAGATTGCTATGAGTCAGAGCCAACTCAATGGCAGCTAACAACAAGTATGTGCCAGGTACTTCCTGGGTGCTGGGGCTACAGCAACAAACAAGACAGATGAGGTCCTTGCTATCATGGAGAGAGGACAGACAGTAAACCAGGCAACAAATAAATGATATCAGATAGATATAAGCGTTCTGACCGATAATGGGCTAAGGAGTGACTGGGGGGCTACTTTAGACTTGTCTTTTGGACATGTTAATTTTTAGGTGCATATTTATACATCCGAATGAGATGTGAAGTAGGCAGCTGGATATATGTCTCTAGTTCAAGAGAAAGGTGGCTGGAGCTGGAAGTCTGTGTGGATTAATGCCCTGGAAAGAACTTGGTATTTTGAGGCATGCTCACCTGGCTTCTGATTCTACCTCATTGACTCTATGACTCTGGGCAAGTTACTTAACTTCTTTCAGCCTCAGTTTTCTCATCTGTAAAATAGGCTAATAATAGCTACCTCATAGGTTTGTTTACTTATAAAAACATTAGTGCTGAGTAAGGTGTGTGGCAATAAATGTTAGTCCTCCCTCCCGCTCTTCAAATTCCCCTTTCTTCACACTTGGTTCCACACTGTCTTAGTTTAGGGGTTGTCTTAGTCATCTAGTGCTGCTATAACAGAAATACCACAAGTGGATGGCTTTACCAAAGAGAAATGTATTCTCTCACAGTCTAGTGGGCTAGAAGTTGGAATTCAGGGTGCTAGCTCCAGGGGAAGGCTTTCCCTCTCTGTCAGCTCTGGAGGAAGGTCCTTGTCATCAATCTTACCCTGGACTCAGAGCATCTCAGCGCAGGAACCTCAGGTCCAAAGGATGAGCTCTGCTCCTGGCGTTGCTTTCTTGGTGGTATGAGGTCCACCATCTCTCTGCTTGCTTCCCTTTCCTTTTATCTGTTGTAAAATAAAAGGTGGTGCAGGCCACACCCCAGGGAAACTCCCCTTACGTTGGATCAGGGATGCAACCTGAGCAAGGGTATTACATCCCACCCTAATCCTCTTCAACATAATCCCATTTTGCCTTATTAACCACAGGCAGAGATTAGGTTTTATAACATATAGGAAAATTATATTAGTCACAAAATGGAGGTCAACCACACAGGATGGGAATCATGGCCTAACCGAGCTGACACATATTTTAGGGGGATACAATTCAGTCCATGACAGGAGTGTTATTCTTGTTTCCCCTGCCAGACTGTGAGCTGCCAACCACAGGAAAGGGACATTGCCTAGTGCTTTTGTCTCTCCCACAGTCCCAAGACGGTATTGGTTACAAATTAGAGACCTGTTTATTGGCTGATGAAGCACTGTTCCTCATTCTCTCATTCATTCATCTGTTCAACAAGCACTATTTAAGCATCTACAGAGCATGAGACCATGAGGAAACAGAAGCTACTAAAAGGAAGGATCCCTGCAGCCCAGTGGGGGAGTCAGACATAGCAGGATGGAGACCACAGGGTGATGGATGCAGGGAACTCTGATGGGATCTGGGCAGTGCTAATATGTAAGAGCTTGGCTCTGTTGGGCAGGTGAAGCAACAGGGTTTCTAGGCAACAGTAATGCTCAAATTTGAGTGGGAGACAGGGCAGAGCTTCTTCTTTGGAATAGCACCTAGCATCACACAGGGAAGGTTCAGGAAAAGCTGAGCACGGTGGGTTGACCAGCCCAGAGCTCCTGGAAGGCACATCAGATGTGAGACCTAGGATAACCCAATTGTTGCAGACCTCTCCTACCTGTGAGGGCAAGGGCCCTGATGAGCACTGGCATATCAGTTAGCTAGCTACTGCCACGAAAATGCTACATAAAAACCACCACAAAACTTCATGACTTAGAAAAAGACAATCCTCAGAGACGTGTAGGTCAGCTGAGGATCAGCCAATCTTGGCTCAGCCTGCTTACATGTCTGGGTAGGTGGATGATCTAGGCTAGGCTCAGCTAAGCAGATCAGCTCTGCTCCTTGTGTCTCTCATCCTCCTGAGAACAGCCATGTCTTTTCACAATGATAGCAGAGATGCAAGAGAGCAAACCAAATCTCGGAGGTGCTTTTCAAGCCTTTGGATATGTGGAGCCCTCCAAAATCCCAATGGCCAGAGCAAATCATGTGGTCAAACCCAAGGTCAAGGGGTGGGGCAATATACTCCACCTCTTTAATGGGAGGAACTACAAAGCCACATTGCAAAGGATGTGAATACATGGAAGGGTGAAAACATGAGCCATAATCCAGTCTACCACACCTGGTCAAGGCTGGTTCAGGAATTGGGCAGGGCTGAATCTGCAGGGGATTCCCTGGGTGGTGCAAAGAGTTAAGGCGCTTTGCTGCTAACCTAAAGGTTAGAGGTTCGAGTTCACCCAGAGGCACCTCAGAAGAAAGGCCTGGTGATCTACTTCTGAAAAAATCAGCCATTCAAAATGTTAAGGGAACAGTTCTTTTTATTTATTATTTTTAATTTTTTATTTTATTGTTGTACTTTAAGTGAAAGTTTATAATTCAAGTTAGTCTCTCATACAAAAATCTATACGTACATTGTTATGTGACCCTAGTTGCTCTCCCTGTACTGTGACAGCACACTCCTCCTTTCCACCCCTGATTTCCTATGTCCATTCAACCAGCTCCTAACCCTCTCTGCCTTCTCATCTCACCTCCAGACAGGACCTGCCCGTTTAGTCTCATGTATCTACTTAAGCTAAGAAGCACACTCTTCATGAGTATCATTTTATGTCCCATAGTCCAGTCTAATCTTTGTCTAAAGAGATGGACTTGGGAATGGTTTTAGTTCTGCGTTGACAGAGAGTCTGGGGGCTGTGCTTTCCGGGGTTCCTCCAGTCTCAGTCAGACCATCTGGTCTTCTTACTAGAATTTGACTTCTGCATCCCACTTTTTTCCTGCTCCATCAGGGACTCTCTGTTGTGTTCCCTGTCAGGGAGGTCATTGGTGATAGCTGGGCACTATCTAGTTCTGGTTTCAGGCTGATGCAGTCTCTGGTTTATGTGGCCCTTTCTGTTTCTTGGGCTAATATTTTCCTTGCGTCTTTGGTGTTCTTCATTCTCCTTTACTCCAGGTGGGTTGGGACCAATTGATGCATCTTAGATGGCCACTCACTAGCTCTTAAGACCCCAGACGCCACTCACCAAAGTAGGATGCAGAACATTTTCTTAATAAACTTTGTTGTGCCAATTGACTTAAATGTCCCCTGAAAGCATGGTCCCCAGACCGCTCCTGTGCCCCCCACTACTCTGTCCTTCAAAGTGTTTGGTTGTATTCAGGAAACTTCTTAGCTTTGGTGTAGTCCGGTTGTGCTGATTTCCCCTATAGTGTGTGCTGTCCTTCCCTTCACCTAAGATAATTCTTGTCTACTATCTAGTTAGTGAATACCCTCTCCCTCCCTCCCCACCCTTGTAACCATCAAAGAATGTTTTCTTCTGTGTTTAAACCTTTCCTTGAGTTCTTATAATAGTGGTCCTATACAATATTTGTCCTCTTGTGACTGACTAAATTCAGTCAGCATAATGCCTTCCAGATTCCTTCATGTTATGAGATGTTTCACGGCTTCATCATTGTTCTTTATCGTTGTGTAGTATTCCACTGTGTGGATATACCATAATTTCTCTATCCATTCATCCGTTGATGGGCATCTAGGTTGTTTCCATCTTTTTACTATCATGAACAGTGCTGCAATAATCATGGGTGTGCATATATCTATTAGTGTGATAGCTCTTATTTCTCTAGGATGTATTCCAAGGAGCAGGTTTGCTGGATCCTATGGTACTTCTATTTCTAGCTGTTTAAGGAAGCGCCAAATCGATTTCCAAGTGGTTATACCATTTTACATTCCCCACAACAGTGTGTAAGTGTTCCAGTCTCTCCACACCCTCTCCAGCATTAATTATTTTGTGTTTTTTGGATTGATGCTAGCCTTGTTAGGTTGAGATGGTATCTCATCGTAGTTTTGATTTGCATTTCTCTAATGGCTAATGATCCTGAGCATCTCTTCACGTGTCTCTTAGCCACCTGAATGTCTTCTTTGGCAAAGTGCCTGTTCATATACTTTGCGCACTTTTTAATTGAGTTATTAGTCTTTTTGTTGTTGAGGTTTTGCAGTATCTTGTAGATTTTAGAGATAAGACTCTGATCGGATTTGTCATAGCCAAAATTTTTTTCCCAGTCTGCAGATTGTCTTTTGACTCCTTCAGTGAAGTCTTTTGATGAGCATAAGTGTTTGATTTTTAGGAGCTCCCAGTTATCTAGTTACTCTCCTGGTGTTTGTGCATTGTTACTTAAGGTTCGTTTTCTGTTTATGTATTAGGGCTCCTAGTGTTGTCCCTGATTTTTCTTCCATGATCTTTATCATTTTGATTTTATATTTAGGTTTTTGATCCATTTTGAGTTAGTTTTTGTGCATGGTGTGAAGTATGGTCTTGTTTCAGTTTTTTACAGATGGATATCCAGTTATGCCAGCACCATTTGTTAAAGAGACTGTCTTTTCCCCATTTAATGGACTTTGGGCCTTTGTCAAATATCACCTGCTCATAAGTGGATGAATTTATGTCTGGATTCTCAGTTCTGTTCATTGGTCTATGTTTGACTACCAGGCCATTTTGACTACCATGGTGGTATAACAGGTTCTAAAATCAAGTAGTGTGAGGCCTCCCACTTTGTTCTTCTTCTTCAGTAATGCTTTACTCATCCGGGGCCTCTTCCCTTTCCATATGAATTTGGTGATTTGTTTCTCCATCTCATTAAAAAATGCGGGTTGACTTTGGATTGGGATTGCATTGTATCTGTAGATCACTTTGGGTAGAATTGACATTTTCACAATATTGAGTCTACCTATCCATGAGCAAGTATGTTTTTCCACTTATGCAGGTCTCTTTTGGTTTCTTGCAGTAGTGTCTTGTGGTTTTCATTGTATAGGTCTTTTACGTTTCTGGTTAGATTTATTCCTAAGTATTTTATCTTCTTGGTGGCTATTGTAAATGGTATTGATTTGGTGATTTCCTCTTGGAAGTTCTCTTTGTTGGTGTAGAGGAATCCAACTGATTTTTGGATGTTTATCTTGTATCCTGATACTTTGCTGACATCTTCTATTAGTTCCAATAGTTTTCTTGTGGATTCTTTGGGGTTTTCTGTGTATAAGATCACATCATCTGCAAAGATACTTTGACTTCTTCCCTACTAATTTGGATGCGCTTTATTTCTTTTTCTAGCCTAATTGCTCAGGCAAGGACCTCCAGCACAATGTTGAATAAGAGTGCTAATAAAGGGCATCCTTGTCTGGTTCCCGTTCTCAAGGGGAATGTTTTCAAAGTCTCTCCATTTAGAATGATGTTGGTTGCTACCTTTGTATAAATGCCCTCAATTATGTTGAGGAATTTCCCTTCTATTCTTGTATTGTTGAGAGTTTTTCTCATGAATGGTGTTGTACTTTGTCAAGTGCCTTTTCTGCATCGATTGATAAGATCATGGTTCTGGTCTTTTGTTTTATTAATGTAATGGATTACATTGATTGTTTTTCTAATGTTGAACCATCCCTGCATACCTGGTATAAATCCCACTTGCTCATGGTGAATTATTTTTTTGATATGTTACTGACTTCTATTGGCTACAGTTTTGTTGAGGATTTTTGCGTCAATGATCATGAGGGATAGTGGTAGGTACTTTTCATTTTTTGTGGTGTCTTTACCTGGTTTTGGTATCAGGGTTATGCTGGTTTCATAGAATGAGTTTGGGGGTATTCCATCCTTCTCTATACTCTGAAATACCTTTAATAGTAATGGTGTTAACTCTTCTCTGAAAGTTTGATAGAATTCTCCAGTGAAACTGTCCAGGCCAGGGCTTTTGTTGTTGTCGTTGTTGGTAGTTTCTTAATTACCTTTTCGATCTCTTCTTTTGTTACAGGTTTATTTAGTTGTTCTACCTCTGTTTGTGTTAGTTTAGGTAGTTAGTGAGTTTCTAGAAATCTGTCCATTTCCTCTAGGTTGTCAAATTTGTTAGAGTATGATTTTTCATAGTATTCTGTTATGATTCTTTTAATTTCAGTTGGGTCTGTTGTGATATCACCCATCTCATTTCTTATATGGATTATTTGCCTCCTCTCCAGTTTTTCTTTTGTCAGTTTGGCCAATGGTTTATTGATTTTGTTGATCTTTTCAAAGAACCAGCTTTTGGTCTTGTTAACTCTTTCAATTGTTTTTCTATTCTCTATTTCATTTAATTCTGCTCTAATTCTTATTATTTCCTTTCTTCTGGCGCCCGAGGGCTTCTTTTGCTGCTCTCTTTCTACTTGTTCTAGTTGTTGGGTTAATGTTTTGATTTTGTCCCTTTCTTCTTTTTGGATGTGTATATTTATGGCTATAAACTGACCTCTGAGCACTGCTTTTGCTTTGTCCCAAAGGTTCTGGTAGGATGTGTTTTCATTCTCATTTGATTCTATGAATTTCTTTATTCCGTCCTTAATTTCTTCTCTAACCCTGTAGTTTTTGAGCAAGGTGTTGTTCAGTTTCCAAGTCTCTGAGTTTTTTTCCTTGCTTTTTCTGTTATTGATTTCTACTTTTTTGCTTTTATGGTCAGAAAAGATGCTCTGTAATATTTTGATGCTTTGGATTTTGTTAAGGCTTGCTTTATCGCCTAATATGTGGTCTATTCTGGAGAATGTTCCATGTACATTGGAAAAGAAAGTATACTTGGCTGCTGTTGGGTGGAGTGTTCAGTATATTCTGATATCAAGTTGGTTGATTGTAGCATTTAGATCTCCCGTGTCTTTATTGAGCTTCTTTCTGGATATTCTGTCCTTCACCGAAAGTGGTGTGTTGAAGTCTCCTACTATTATTGTGGAGCTGTCTATTTGCTTTTCAATGCTGTTAGAGTTTGTTTCACGTATTTTGGGGCACTGTAGTTGGGTGTGTATATATTTATTATAGTTATGTCCTCCTGGTGTATTGAGCCTTTAATCATTACATAGTGTCCTTCCTTATCCTTTGTGGTGGCTTTTACTTAAATGTCTGTTTTGTCAGAGATTAATATTGCCACTCCTGCTCTTTTTTGAGTGTTGTTTGCTTGATATATTTTTTTCCATCCTTTGAGTTTTAGTTTGTTTGTGTTTTTAAGTCTAAGGTGTGTCTCTTTTAGGCAGCATATAGACAGATTGTGTTTTTTTTTTTTTTTATCCATTCTGCCACTCTCTGTCTCTTTACTGGTGCATTTAGTCCATTTACATTCAGAGTAATAATTGATAGATATAAGTTTAGTGCTGTCATTTTGATGTCTTTTTGTGTGTTGTTCACAGTTTCTTTGTTCCACTTAATTTTCTGTGCTGAGTCATTTTTCTTCATGTATTTTCTTTTCATCTTTTTCATTGTTGTTGATTTAGTCTTTGCTGAGTCTTTATATTTTTCTAGTTTTTTATTTTGACTTGTAGGAGTGTTAGTTTCCTTTGTGGTTACCTTAATATTTACCCCTATTTTTCTAAGTTATACTAGTCTTTTATTTTTTTATATTGCCTTGGCTTCCTCTCCATATGAAAAATCTATGTCTACATTTTTAAGTCCCTCTTTTTTGTTTTAATGTTGCCATCTTTTACATATTTACATTTTACATACACATTTTACATATATTTACATTTCCCTATTTTCAGTGTTTTAGCTTTGATTTATTTTTGCGGCTTCCCTATCTGGGTTGATATCTGGTTGCTCTGTCCTGTGTTTTAGTCTTGGGCTGTTATCTGATGTTATTGATTTTCTAACCAGAGGACTCCTTTTAGTAAGTCTTGTAATTTTGGTTTGCTTTTTGTAAATTCTCTAAACTTCTGTTTATCTAGAAAGTCCCTAATTTTACCATCATATTTGAGAGACAGTTTTGCTGGATATATAATTCTTGGCTGACAGTTTTTTTCCCTTCAAGGATTTATATATGTCATCCCATTGCCTTCTTGCCTACATGGTTTCTGCTGAGTAGTCAGAGTTTATTCTATTGACTCTCCTTTGTAGATGACCTTTCCTTTATCCCTAGTCGCTCTTAAAATTCTCTGTTTTGGCAAGTTTGATTATAATACGTCTTGGTGACTTTCTTTTGGGATCTACCTTATGTGGGGTTCGATGAGCATCTTGGATAGATTTCTTCTCATCTTTCACGATATCAGAGAAGTTTCTGCCAACAAATCTTCAGCAATTCTCTCTGTATTTTCTGTTATCCCCCCCTGTTCTGGTACTGCAGTCACTCATAGGTTATTCCTCTTGATAGAGTCCCACATAATTCTTAGGGTGTCTTCATTTTTTTAAACCCTTTTATCTGATTTTTCATCAAATAAATTGGTATCAAGTGCTTTATCTTCAGTCTCACTAATTCTGACTTCCATTGCCTCAATTCTGCTCCTGTGACTTTCTATTGAGTAGTCTAATTCTGAAATTTTATTGTTAATCTTCTGGATTTCTGATTGCTGTCTCTCTATGAATTCTTGCAGCCTGTTAAATTTGTCATTATGCTCTTCTCTAATCTTCTTAAGTTCCTCTATTGCTTGTTCTGCACTTTGACTGATCTCCTTCCTGGTATCTTGAAGAGTTCTGTATATTAATGTTTTGTACTCTGCCTCCAGTAATTCCAAGAAATTGTCTTTCTCTGGAAAATTTCTTGATTCTGTATTTTGGAAGCTTACTGAAGCCATCATGGTCTGCCTCTTTGTATGATTTGATATTGACTGTTGTCTCCAAGCTATCAATGTGTTATTATATTTATTTATTTTATGTTTGCTTACTTTGTCCTAGCTTCTTGTTTTGTTTTGTTTTGATGTGCCCAAATAGGCTGCTCGTGTGAGCTAGTTTGATTATTGGCACCTTTGAAGTTCTAACGTCCCATCACCAGGTGGTTAGATTTGTTACTAAGTATGTGAGCACAGGATTCCATTTACTTTTCTTGTGTGGATTCAGCTCAGGTAGTCGGTCTTCAAATGTATGGTGCAGGCTCTCACCTACAGTCCTAGACTGGCATGGGTGATTTGTGTAGGCACAGGTGTCTGGCTGTAGTAGTGGGTCACGGGCTGAGCAAGGCAGGGGCTGACGGCTGCCCCTGACTGTCTGGAGGAAAACATCTCCTTGTTCCCTAGAGTGCATAGGTGGGTGGGTTTTGTAGCTGGACTATGAGCATCCAGTGCTGTTGGCTGTAAGGACTGGGGGGCACCTCTTATTCTTGGACCCCTGTCACAGGTGGCTAGGTGGAATGGGCCACAAGTCCTCAGGCCCCTGATGTAGGTAGATGAAGACACTGCTTAATGGGCTGAGCAGTGTCAAATGTCACAAACCTGCGACTTCACAGCTGAAATAGATGAAGTTAGACTTCAGGTATATACCCTGTTGTACTATGGTAATGAGGGCCTATGCTGTTGAAATGGGCCCACACAAGTCTTTGCAGGAATAAAAGGCACTCAGAGTCCATGGACCCCTTATGCCTGTGCCTGGGCAAAGGAGCTGTGCCTACCCTGAGTTACTGGCTTAGGGGAGCTGGCAGATTATTTTTTCCCCTTGTTTGTTAATTTGTTCCCTCTCCAAGGCTGGGAGAATGGCTCCGGGTGTGTGATGGAACCTACTTCGGGCCCCGGGGACTAGGCAATTTGCTGAAGCTGGTCCAGGACCCAGTGCAGAGCGGGGAGTGGGGAGGTAAATGGGAGAAAGGTTTTTCCCAAAGGGGGGTGTTTTTGATCTGCTCAGTAGGCCAGATGCAAGTACTTATCTTTTACCTATCAAGGGCTGCTTCTCACTGGTTCTGGATGCCCAAGTAGAATCTCTGCTGCTGGGTCTCTCCCAAGGTGGAAAACACCTCCCGAGTATGGGCATGGTTCTACTCTGACACACATGGGGCCTCCACGAGTCAGAATCGACCGAACAGGAACTGGTTTCTGGGAAACTCTGCAGGTGACAGAACTGCAGAGGGTGGGCTGCAGGTCTTCACATGTTAGATGCCCAGTAAAAGTTTGCTGAGGAGAAAATAGAATTCAGTAGTTTTAATGACGTGTCAGATATCTGTGAGAGGCTACTGGGGGATCCCAGATCCTCTGAAAGCACACCAGGTGGGAGACCACCTAGTCTGCGTACCTCAGAGGGCCAGCTTGATGGCAGCTCTTCTGCCATGTCTGAGGCCCTGCTGGACGTGGACACTACCCTTGGCCTGTCCCTGCCCAAAGGAGCTCCATGGAGAGTCCCAAACCAAGAGCGGCCCCCAGTCCGTGGTCACACACAACACGTTAAACCATTTTTCTTCTTACCTCCTCTCTAGTCAAGAAGCAAATCGAGTTGAAATCCCGAGGCGTGAAGCTGATGCCCAGCAAAGATAACAGCCAGAAGACGTCTGTGTGTAAGTGTCTGCCTGCCTGCCCGCCTGCCGGGCCTCTCGCTCGAGGTCAGACCTGCCGGCGCTGCGGCCGCGGGGAGGCCAGATGATACTGTAATGATTTTCCTTCCGCCTGCTCCTCTCCATCCCGGGCTCTGCGCGTGGACAGGCTGACCTGGTGGCCGCTAGTAGCTGTGGGGCCTGTCCGTTGCTGCCTTCTCCTCCTCCTCCCATTTCCTTCCTTTTCCTCTTTCTCCCTCAATTCCCATTCTGACTGCAGTCCAGGGAGTCATTACTCTACATTTCTCTCTTTATTTTTCCTTTTGAATCACTTTCACCTGCTAAGACAGTCCGCTCCGCCTCTAGCAGCCAATAACCTCAGGCTGTGATCTTGGAGATGCAGCGCCCCAATACCAGTTCCCAAGACCTGATTGGGAAGAGGAGGGAAGCAGATACCCTTTTCAGGGCCTAGCCACCTCCTCCAGGCTCCCTGGACCTGGCTGGGCAAAGAAGAGGGGACTAGCGGATTGGTCCCTGCCTCTCAGCAATGGGACAGTGCTGGGGGCTCTCAGCTTGGGCATGGGAAGATTATGTCTGTGGAACACATTCCTGCTGCAGGTGTTTGGAAGATTAAAAGGGGTTTAGTGCTAGGAAATAGTCTGGAATGTCCCCTCAGAAGCATGTGATGGGAGCCTGTGCTAAGGAGCTTCTGAGCCCAGCACAGGAAGGGGTTTCAGAAGGTTCTGGGCCACCCAGAGGGCTGCAGCTGAAAGCAGAGAGGTTTCTTCAAGAAATCCTTTGTTTTCATTCTGGGGTCGGGGAGTGTAGGGAGCCTTCTTTGGTCCCCTGCATGACTGACTTTCTGGTCTTCCCTTCCTTTGCCCTTCTGCTTCTCATCTCCTTTTCTCTCTCCCTCTACTTTCTTCTCCTTCTTCCCTCTTTTCTCCCCATCCTTCCTCAGCCTCTCTGCTCTGCCTTCTGTCTCTCTGCTCTTGTCTGTGCCTGACTCTCTCTGCCCTCCCCGGCCTCATCCTCTCTTTCTTTCACCTCCACGTGCTCACCTCCCTGCGATGTTAGAACAACATTGAGCAGAAGTGGAGAGCAGCCACCGGTGGTCCCAGAGCTCTGGGCAGATTTGTGTGAAGGGACTGGGGTTGGGGAAGAGGCAGTTTGGTCCAGAGGGCCCTACTGAACTAAGACTGGGGGTGGGGACTTTCTCTGGTCTTTCCAGTCCTTGAATTGGAGACGGGGCACCACTGGCAGTCGGGTACAACTAGAAACCAGTGTGGCTCTCATCCCATCCCAAGGAGGCTGCATGGCAGAGGGCAGCCAGGAGACCTTGCTTCTGTGCTTTACTGGGGGATGGAGCGGGAAGCCAGGATTGCTGAGGGTTAGGCCAGGAATCTGCAGAGAACGCTAGAGCCATGGACCTGGGCCTCACTGTCTCTTTCTGTCTGTGGTCACAGGAGACCAGATGAACTGAGGCAGGCATGGCTTCACTTCACAGTTGCCCTAGAGCCATAGTCAAACCTTAAGGAAATAGCCCTGAAGTGGGAGGTGGAATTTTTACCCCAATTGTGTCCTCAGGCAGCCCTGTTTCCCCAGGCACTAACCTCTGGGTTTCACATCTGTAGCATGCAAGTCTGTCTACCCTACCTTCGTTCCAGGAGACCTGGTGGGTCTAACATGGGCCTTCTTGACCTAGGACTTAAGAAGGTCCTTGAGCTCGCCGAAAAGTGACACGTGAAGTTTTGGGTGCATTTTTCTGGGGAGAGGGACCATGGTTTTCATTAGCTATTCAGAGATGTCCAATGTCGAAAACTCCCCTGGAAAGGTGAAGAAACCTGATTCTAATGAGATAATGCAAGAACTCTTTGAAAAAAAAAAATATGTATATGTATATATATATATATATATATATATAGCTCACTACCAGCAAGGCATTGGTCTCAGCTCTTGGCTTTCCCCAGAGAGGAATGGGTATGTGATTCAAGCGGCCTCGGAAGCAGGTGGGCCGTATTTGGTGTCTGGTCCTTTGTGTTCTGACCACATTTCCTGTGGACAGGTGTCCTGAACTTCAGGTAAAGGGTAGACCACGTGAGTGTCTCCTTATCCCACTTGCTGCATTCACCAGACTGTCTGTGGATACCACAGACCCCCTTGGCCATCTGGTCTGACCACCCACATGTCTTTGCCTTTGGGTAGAAGTCATTGCCTTTCTGAGCATGTTTTGGCTATTTCTTCACCATGGGGGCCCTGGTAGGGCCAGGGTAAGGATCATCCTCCCTTCTCTTCCCTCTTCAGCCAACAGCAAATTAATGTTATAAGCAAGCAGCTGGTTTTGAATAGGCAGTGAAGGCTGAAATGAAGAAAGCGAAGGGGAAAACCCTTTTGCATCTGTAATTTAGACAGCAAACTATTCACTGAGATTTAAGTTTGCTCATTTCCTGGGGAACCTTGAAGGTCCATGGGGGAATGCTGTCACCTGCTTAGTCCTCCACAGGGAAGAGGGCACTGGGGGTGTGAACTGCATCACCGGCGGGGTTGGTAACGTCCAGGGTGTTGCCTGAGCCTCATTGTGGTCTAGAAAGGGGAGGCAGTGGGGTCTGCTCAGTGGGTCAGGGGCTGTGTTCAGTGGGTGGGCTCTGCCATGGTCTCTCCATTCTAGTCCAGCCCGTCCTCATCCATCAGCCATTTGCTCTGTCTGCTTACTGGCTGGTGTTAATACCAAATAAGAGGGCAAAGACAGGGGACAGGAAATTGCGCTGTATCCTCAGTGTGCTACAAGGGGCTGTGTGGTTCCCATGCTGTGGTCGCCGGGGTTGTTGGGATGGGTGTGGTACCTAGATAGGCTTGAGTAAGCAGGACCTAAAGAAGGTGGGTGCTTAGCTTGGAAGTTGGCAGTAGGGACAGATCACCATGGGGCTGTAAGAGGGGCTGGCTTGTCAGCCACCAACCCATAAACCAGCAAGTACAGCTCAGGACTGTCATCTTCACCTGCTTAGAATGGAGCCTTCTCTCTCCTTCTACCTTCCCCCCATATCCTCGAGTCCCCAGTTATCTTCTTGGTGGAATATTTCCTTCCCATTATTTGCAAAACACTGAGGCTTCAAGTAGGCAGGATGTGAGCTTGCTCTGCTTTGGGAGACAGCACTTCCATCCTCTTCCCTGGCAGGAAGGGTCCTGGACTAGTGGGAACAGTAGGTTTGTTAAGTTCAGGATGTAGGGGTACTTGCCTTGGTGGTGGAGGTTTGGAAAGGAAGGGGATGGAGGTGGGGGACAAGTGTCCACTGGTTGTAACCTGGCAGGGTGGAATGCTGGAGAAAGGGAGGTTACCCAGGAGGCCTCGAGTTCCTTGCTACACCACCAAGGGGACACCTGGTGTCTGACTTGAGCATGTTCCCCAGGTTCCCTTGGTCAGCCAAGCCCTGGGCTACCTGGAGACTGAACAGGGTCTACACCAGGCAATGAGCTTCAGATTCACGAGTCTCAAATGGAACTCCACACCTTCCTTGCTTCCATTGGACCACCTGTATCCTCACAGCTCTCCAGGCCCAAGAAATTCCCTCTTCCCTCTCCTCCCTCCCCCTCCAAGTCTTTCATGAACCTAGTGATTCTTTCTTTGCCATGTTGCCCATACCCATGTCCATCCCCACTACTAGGCTCTTGTCTTTAACCTGGAAGATCACAAAGCTTCCAAACTTGTCTCCCAGTCACCAGCCTCCTCCTTAGCGGTCCGTCTTACATGTCATTCTCCTGCTCCCCATTGTCTTCAGGATCAGACTTGAACCCCTTATAAGTCTGACCTCTGAAACCTCACCTTCGACTCTTCCTTGTCACACGTCATCCTCCCTCCTACTCTGGCCACACTGTGCAGCCCTTGGTTCTGTGTCCATGTTTCCCAGCTCACCCCTGTGGCCTTTTCTCTGCCTGAAATTCCATGCCCTCATCTCCAAGTGTCCAAATCCTAGGGCCGTATTCAACGACCATATTTTTCCAAGGGCCATATTCAACCCTTCCCCAAGTGCCTTTCATGCCTCTCCCATCTATACAAGACCTATTCTTCCTCTGAGCATCCCTGTGCCTGTATCTTTCATTTCACACATCACCTCCCCCATCAGGGTTTAGCAGTTCATGGCTGTGTTTCATGTCTTCACTCACTTGCGAGCTCCTTGAGGACAGTGGTATCTGACTGCCCTTGACATCTCCTGTGGTACCCAAAACAGGGCCTTATACACGGTAGGTGCTCAGTTAATGCTTGTTGTGTACCCATGAGTGAGTGAGTGAGTGATGGAGCTCTTTGCTCATATTGTGGGACATTGAATGAGGAGGGAAAAGGACAAACTCAGGGGAACATTGCTCCAGACTGTCTTTCATCCCTCATCCAGAGGTGGCTGTTGGCATGCTGGGACTGGTGAGTCTTTGAACGGTACTCTTCTCACCAGGCTGTCTTCCCATTCCCAGCCTCTGTTCAGCCCCAAGGTCAGGAATTCAAAGGTGTGAGTGGGTTCCAGTCCCATCAGTAGGAGCATCCAAGAACAATGAACAGGCAGGGGTAGGAGGTCTATCCCCACTCTTTCAGCTGCGGACAGGAGAAAACTGTGTGTGTATCCGCTGCTCCCTGACAAAGCTTCTCCTTTACCAAGATGACTTGTGATATGGTTTTGCTAAACAGGACTCTGGTGTTGGCAAGTGTCAGAGTGTCACGCCACCTGCCCAAGGTGCCATCGCTGCTCGGCATCCTCGGCTGATGGTATCAGGTGGGAGGTGCTCTGGTTACTACTTACTCTGGCTTAAGAAGTGTCTGACAGGAAGAAGTTTCTCAGCAGCAATATCCACATATGAGTGAAATTCCCTGCCTTGAACTTCAGTCTGCAGCTTTCTCTTGCATTCTTTACTGTTTCTGATCACACATCCACCTTTTGTTTAACTTTCTTTGAGTCATTTCTCCATTCGGGACTGAAGTTGGGGGCTCATCTCATCTAGAATCACCGTCCCCAGATCTGAAGCTCAGGATGGGAAGGCCATGAGGGGTGGGGGGGTGGGGGAAGGAGGGTGGTGGACTTCCACCTCTGGCCTCTGATGTGGGATGAGGGAACCGGGTGGTTTGTTGGTGTGGGGTGCCTGCCTCTGAGCCCACATGCTCTTGATCAATTTCACTTGGAATTGGCTCCCCAAGAAATTTGTCAAAAGCCGCACCCATACTGCACACTCAGGAAACCCCAGCCCAACAGACCCAGCAGCCCCAGGCAGCCCCAGTGGAGCTGTCCCTCCTTCTGTCTCTGTCTCCACCTCCACCTTGAGACGTTCCCCTAGCTCCTAGCTGGTGCCTGCCTGTGACTGTCCATCTCTGTATGTGCTGTTTTTTGCCTTGTAGTAACTCAGGTTGGTGTGTCCCAAGGGCATAATATGTGTCCAGATCCTGGCATACCCGAAAGGGGCAAAAGACTAGGCTCGGATTTCAGGTAAGATCTGTTTGGGAACCTTCTGATTGCATAAAGGGTGGCCTGGCTGGGAGAAGGCAGGACCTGGCCTTCCTGGAGGTGGGATGGAGAGGATAATGTGGACACGGGAAAAGACACCGTGTGGTGATGGCCTCTGACGTTCTTTCCTAGTCTAGTCCCGGGATCAGTGCCTATGCCTTCAGGGGGTGGCCTGTAGACTGCCAGTGTTGCCTGGCAGACCCATACTACAAAGGGCTGCCTTCATCAGTAAACCAGCAGACAGCCCACATTGCTGACAATCTAGGGAGCCCTAGGGCCCTGAGATGGAGTTTGCAAAGTTTCTAACTATCAAGGCATCTTCCCATGATCCTCCATTTTCATTAAAGTTTATGGGTATCATCCACCCACTCTTAGCTGCCCTAATTGATACTTATCTCAGAGGATTGCTATTTTGCTCACGAAGTCACCTTTTAACGCAATCCTAAAACCATTAAATTGTCCAAAAAAAGATGAAAAGCTACGTTCCAATGGAGATTTTAACCGATAAAACAGTGGAGCAGAGTTTAAGGGCCAGAAGGAGAAGTAAAATTCAATGTGGTACTTCTTTGTGGAACCAGAAAGGACTCAGGGTGGAACTCGGCACAGCCGAGGGGTTAAGCTCACGGACATGCCTTGTCTCCCAGGTTAGGATCCAGCGTCCAATTCACCTGCAACGAGGGCTATGACCTGCAAGGGTCCAAGCGGATCACCTGTATGAAAGTGAGCGACATGTTTGCGGCCTGGAGTGACCACAGGCCAGTCTGCCGAGGTGAGGGTGCCCCGTGGAAGGGAGGTTGACCAGAAAGCTGGGCTGGGCATGGCGGATAGAACTCAGCTCCTGCACCATGAGGCACAGGCTCTCATCTAGACTGAGTTCAACTTACTCTCTGTTCCTTGCTGTTCCCTGGGCCTTGGTTACTTACTGCATTTGTTTACTAATTGACATGTTTATTTAGCACTTTCTCTCAAGGCCTGCTATGAGCAGGAGATAGAGGTGGGTAAGACAGACATGGTCCCTGCCCTGCGTGGACCTTACATTCTAACGGAGGATACACATATTAAGCAGGTCCCTAGCTCATTGCACAAAGTTATCACAATGATACCTAGAGACAAAGGAAAGTCACCTGTTAGACCATCACCTTGAATCCCTCTGTTATAGCACCTACACATCCCAAAACATCTACCTCAATGCCCTTGTTTCTTTCCCCACACTCTGCAATAAACAGACTCATCACTTCTGCTGGAAGAATGTATTGCTCTTAGCTACTCAGAAGTGGCGTGGGTCATGGGATCAAATAGGCTTCTCTGTGGGATTCTTCTAACCCAAGCTTGGGTGTCTTAGTCTCAAGGGCCCTACCACCCACATTCTCAGGTATCACCTGGACCAAAGCTGAGCTGGCTGAGCCTCCACTGCCAAAAATAATTTTAAAATATCAGACCTGATCATTTTCCTTCACTGGGACAGGACAGCGGCTGCTTCTGCGGCAGAGAAGCCCCAGACCTCACCCCCCAGGTCAAGGGCAAAGAGAGTTCTTGAGCACTAGGCTGTTAGATGGCCTTTGATTTCCTATGCTCTGCATATATCTCTCCTCTTCCCACAGCTTGCACATATGATCACAACTCAAGAGTTTTTGAGTTCAAGAGGAAGCAATAACTCTGGAGTTTTTAGACAAAACCAATGGTTGCCTTTTTGAGTGGCCCTTTGGAAGAGAAAGTATGTGAACAGCTATAAAGTTACATTCTTTCTGGTCTAAGAAGGAGGTTCTGTGCCTCTCACCAGGCATATGCACCAAGAAGAAATTCATGCAGCATGAAACAGGTTCAGAACAAAGAATTTAAAGCATTATCACACTGAGGAAAGAACAAAATTTGAGCTGAGATCCACCTCCTTTTTTTAATGGATTGTTAGGTAATCTGGAAGAGAGTCATGAAAGTATCTTTCAAATAAACCTGAAGTATACTAATACTCACTCAACTCTGAGGTGGCAGGATGACCATTTATAATGTGCTTTGTGTTTACACTGATTTTAGTTGTATTATTTCAAGGATTCTGCATAGCTACCATTAAAAATAAAATCAAACAAAAGAATTCTTGAGTAAACTCTTGGCTTTGCTCAACTAGCCATGAGCAATTGGGTAAATTACTGATTTAGCCTGGGCCTATTTCCTTACCTGTAAATGTAGATAACAGCACTACCCTACCGTCTTGTGTTTAACGTCAAGGTCAAATGGAGTTATAGATATGGATACACTTTACGAATTGGAAAGTGCTAGACAGGAAAGAAAATATCTACATGCTAGAATATAAGCTCTGTAGAGCAAGGACTTCTGTTTTCTTCATCACCTCAAACAGGGCCTAGCACATAGTAGGTGCTCAATAACATGTGCTGAATGAATGAATGTTTAGTACACCACTCCAATTCTACAGAGCCAAGACACTAGTTGTGTGGAGAGACCTAGAATTATCAAGTCTGAGGACCAGTCTTTAGTCTCAGAATTCCTCTTGAGAAGTCAGAATAACAATGCCTTCAGGTGGCAGGGAGATCTGATCTCTCCCCAAGATAATTTCGTGGGAGGAAGGGGTTATTTTAGTAATGGTGGCTGTTTACATGAATACGCCCAGGGCAGGAAAGAAGTTCATAGTCAAGTCATAAGCCCATCAATTTTGATCCACTGGGCTCTGGATTCTCTGCTACACGTTTCACTAAGCACTGGGGTAAGCGTCCCCCCCCCCCCCATCCCCCACCACACCCATTATCTCATTCAATCCCCTGCCTTCATCAAAACAAGAGAAAACCAGTTGCTGTCAATTCAATTCCGACATGTGGCAACCCCATGTGTGTCAGAGTAGAACTGTGCTTCATAAGGTTTTCAATGGCTGATTTTTTGGAAGTAGATCACCACGCCTTTCTTCTGAGGCACCTCTGGGTGTATTCAAACCTCCAGTTTTTCAGTTAGCAGCCGAGCGTGTTAGCTCCCTGCCACTGTGAAGCAGGGGGAGAACCAAGGAAAACAGAGCCAGGCAGAGCTGGGTTCAAATCCAAGCACCATCACTTTTTAGTTGGATGTTGTTGGGCCAGAATCTTCACCCCTCTAAATCTCTTTTTTTCCTGCTAAAAATCATTGATAATAAAGCATTGTTTCATGGCATTACTGCAAGGACTAGGAGAGGCAATGGACATGACGGTCCTCATTTAGAAATGACACTGGTGTGTCTGCAAGACTTTTGTGCACACGTGTTTAAATGACTGAGCACCGTTGGAGTATAGCTTGTCTAAGCCCCATAGCAAACCTTTAGCCTCTAGTCACTACAGGTTCTTTTAAGAACCTGTTTCCTCACCGTCTGATCCAATCATAATCCAATTGCACAGTTTGGGAGTTACATAGACTTTGATCTAAGTGACAACTCTGCCACCTGTTATCTTGGTGGCCGTGGGTGGGCTCCTTCATCTTCTTGAGCCACGTGGCCCTCATTTGTGAACTGGGGAAAACAAAACCTACTCTGCCCACAGTCAAATTATAGCAAGTGACAGGCCCTATCTCTAGTGGGGAGTAGATTCTCAGTATAGGTTAATCTTCCTGCCTTTCTCTTCTCTTTTGTTCTCTTCCATGGGTCATTGTGAGGGTGAAAGAGAGGAAGCCTAGGCTCCTGGATTTGGACTTGGATGATTGGTCCCGGGCTTCCCTGAAAGTCAAAAGCTGGCATAGATGTAAGGTTCAAGAGGCCCTTTGTTTTGGCAGTTTTTAAAGTTTCTATTTTTATAGCTTTTGTCTTTAGTCAGAGTTACTAGTCTGATTATGATTTTCAGGAGAGTTTATGTGAACCCCACTTTAAGAAGGAAAAAAAAAGAAGTAAAACTCTTTGAATTCCACAGTAGCTCCACTAAGAAGCAGGTTGCCAAAAGATCACATTCTAAAAAGGTTCACTACCATACCTAGTGGTATTATTTTTCCTCTAATGCATTTAAAAAATGATTTGATTTTAAATATTCATTTTCCACACAATTAATTCTATTAAAACATGGGGCCTGGCAAATAATAGGTTCTCGACAAATGTTTGAGGACCACCTGAATGAATCAGTGATTGAAATAAATGAGCAATATGGGCTGTGCCCTCATTTTGGAATTTGTAATTAGATATTCATACGTCTTTCTTTTCTTTCCCTCCTACCAGAAGAAATAAGCTTCTAATCTGACTCCGAGAAAATTTTATCATCCAAGAGGGATTGAGGGCAACATGGAACACGGTTATACTAATTCTTTTCAGCCCCAGATAGAGGCAAGGTGGCACAGTATAAGGTTTATTGGACTTATTTCACATACGGAGCCCAATATTTAAACATAAGCTTTTGCAGAAGTCCAACAAATAAAGCAGAGCTGCTCTGATTGAGGAAGAGGCACGGGATTTAGAGTTGCCCCCTCTTCACTAATCTCAGCAGTCCCTAAGCCACCTCTGAGGAACGCCTGGGGCTCAAGGGGACACTGTTTTTGTAAACCACTGGTGTAGGGAAGAGGACCAAATGGACGACCAGGAGATCTGTTTTTTTGCAACCAAAAGTTGATGTTGAGTGAAGACAGGGACTGAGTATCTAGCCCCAGATGAGCTACTTAAAGTTGGTGATTCACAAAGTAGATAGTTAACAGCAAACCACATACTATTTTCCCTTTGTGGTTAGTTAAACCACTATTTTCTGTATATATTTTTCTCTTAGAATAAAAGCCTTTTTGGTGGATAGAACACCAGACCTGGGAATCAGAAACACAAGTTGAAGTTCCAAATTTGCTATTAATAAACCATGTAAAAAACCCACACTGTAAAGTCAATTCTGACTCATAGCAATCCTATAGGACAGAGTAGAACTGCCCCATAGGATTTCCAGGGAGCAGCTGATGAATTTGAACTGCTGACCTTTTAGTTAGCAGCAAGCTCTTAACCACTGTGCCACCAAGGCTCCCCAACAAACCATGTGGCACAGGAAAAATCATTGAAAGGCTCTGAATCTTCTTCCTCATTTATAAAATGGGGGTGTAACATAGGAAATATTGCATAAACCAGACTACATTAAATACCGTAGTAATTATATGACAATTACAGGCAGTTATCTTCCTTCAAGGTCCCTGGGTGGCACAAACGGTTAAGCGTTAGGCTACTAATCAAAAGGTTGGTGATTTGAATCCATTCAGAAGTGCCTCAGAAGAAAGACCTGGTGATCTCCTTCCAAAAGATCACAGCCATTGAAAACTCTATAGAGCACAGTTCTACTCTGACACACATGAGGTCGCCATAAGTAAGAATCGACTCGATGGCAAGAACAAGTCTTCATTCTTGGTGGCCTTCAGTGGGTCAACTTCCTGGGCCTATCCCTTAAACACAATGCTGTCCAGAGTTCTGTTTTTATCCTTTCCTCTTCTTTTCTCTCTTCTTTGTTTGTTCTTCCTAGGTGACACATGACTGCACTAGAATACATCACCTATTTCTTCAGCCCTTTAGAATGTCCCTGAGCCCCTTCCCTGTATGTGCTAATGGTAAAGCTCCCGTTTTCTAAGCTATTTATACTGCATAAAACATTGCAGTAGGCATTTTTCATTATTTCTTTATGAGGAAAGCAGCAATAACCATATTTTATGCTTAGTTGAAGCTTAGAGTGGTCAGCTATTTGTCCAAGGGCACAAAGCTAATCACTTGAGCCAGGAAACAAACCCTGACTTCAAAGGCTCTATCCTGCTTCTACTTAAAAATTGAAACTGGACATTCTTTGGAGTCAATATATTGGATGGAACCATGGAGAAAACGACTCTTACTTCTCCCGTCCCATTTTTGGGTAACTTTTTATTTTTATATAATTTTGAACTCATGGAATAGTTGCAGGAAATGTGCAAAGAAAGTCCATATACCGTTTGCTCAGATTTGAACAACTACTTTTAAGGAGTTAATGGATGAGTAGGAAGCTGAAAAGGGTGGGTCAGAGAGGTAGAGGAAAACCACGTGGGGCCATGGAAGTCAACAAATGCGAGTTTCACAGAGACGCTTCAGTAGGGTCAGATATTCCAGAGAGGTCAAGTACATATGACTGAAAAGTAACCACTGGGGTTAAATGGCTCAACTGAGTGGCAAATGGTTGATGTTGCCTCTACAAGGAATTGGTGAGGGCCTGAAGAAAAACAAATGAAAGGACCGACTTGGGCTGAGGATTCAATTATTATGACAACCACGAATGTGGTGATACCACCATACTCCTAGTAGCCCCAGGGCACCCAGGATGAGGAGTAAAGGAGAGTAGGATTGATCAAAGGCAGCCATTTATCCAAGCAAATATGAGAGAGTCTGACGGAGTTGAAGGTATTGTGATTGACCTTGAGTGGTCCAGACTGGGTAGTGAAACAACAACAGGAGGGGATTGGAACCAGGAGACTGGTAGGGTCTACCGTGGAGAACAGCAGGTGCATCGAGGTTAAAATCACTCCACTAGGAGCTTAAGCGGTAGTATAAAGAATTGGATGACTGAGCTTAAGATCTCAGAGATGAACCCTCCTAGTTCCCAGGACAGCAAGGTCCTGCGTGTGGATGTGGACATGGTTGACCTTGGGGTGGTAAGAGGCCAGAGGTACCAGATCTCATGAAGAGGGGCTGACCTCTAAAAAGAGAAGGGACCACCCTTTTGTTGTAACAGAAACAAAGAAGAAGATGATGAGCACACAGCAGACAGGGTTGTAGATTTGGGGTATGAGAGAAAGGGTGTGTCTTCCAAATGGCTTTTGTTTCCTCCACAGAGAGTGAGGCAAGGTCATCAACTGAGAGTAAGGGGAGGCGAGAAGGCTAAGAAGTCTGTGGGATGTGTAGTAGGCATGAAAGAGTCTGAGCAGAGGGAGACAGTGAACTTAATAGAGGTAAACGGTAGGATCACTGGGCAATATCTAGGATCCTTTTGAGGTGGTAATCAACCCTGGTATCTCAGTGGTTAAGAGCTCAGCTGCTAACCAAAAGGTCGGCAGTTTGAATCCAGCAGTCACTCCTTGGAAACCGTATGGGGCAGTTCTCCTCTGTCCTGTAGGGTCAGTATGTGTTGGAATTGACTCAATGGCAATGGTTGAATCATGAATTCATAGTGACATCATTCTTCCTACTTGTGTGGCTTTCTCCAGAAAAGCTCAACTGTATAGGGCAGGTATGGAGAATGTAGTTGGCGGGGTTCATTCACAATTGATGTTTTCCAGGCTACTGATAAAAGAGGAAAGGGGCAAGGATTTGGGAGAATTTACAAGAAAGTGATCATAATGTTGAACCATGAGATCTAAGTTGAGTAAGGACAGACGAGAAAACAGTAGAGGGTTAGTGGGTAGAGAGAAATGTTGCTATCAGTGGAACAGAGGTCTGGATGAGGTCAGAGAAGATTTCCTCTGGAAGTTCAGCAAATGTTAGTGGGAAGAAAAAATGGA
Source organism: Dugong dugon (assembly GCA_030035585.1). Lineage (NCBI taxonomy): Eukaryota > Metazoa > Chordata > Mammalia > Sirenia > Dugongidae > Dugong > Dugong dugon. Next base: position 58,169,425 of record CM057462.1, on the reverse strand, counting down.
GGGAGAGAGAAAGCTCTACTGGAGAGGGCTGCACAGGAAGCTGTGGCTTGGGGAAGGGAGAGAATATGGGCTTACATTAAACAGGAGTTGGAGCAGGAAGTCCTGAAAGATGTTGCAGATATTTGGGGGTATGTTTGCCTTAGAATTGGTGGTGAGGAGGTAGTTCCAGAAGACTGTGGAATAGGGAGGGAGGGAGGCCAGTGGTAGGAGAAGCAAAGGAAGGCAGCATGGAAGAAGAGCATGGGAATAGGATGGGGAGAAGATAAAAGACTAGAGGCACTTGCACCTGGAGAAGTTCCCTTCTTTGGTGCTAAGTTGTTGTTTTGGTGCAAGAACTACCTATAGGCCCAGGTGATATTTCCCTAAGGTCTTCTGGGATACTGTCCCTCATTATATTGGATAGTGATGTTCAGAGGAAGAGTGTGAGTGGCTGTGGAGCTCAGACATGGAAAGTCCCATAGAAGTCTCCCCTGAAAGCTATAGAAAAGAGCAGCCAATGGGAAAAGGCAACTACAGAAACATAGAGATCCATTCATTGATTTATCTAGACGTTGTCAGAGCACCTACCATTTTGCCAATCCATGAGGGTTGCAGTGGTGAGACCCCAGGACTGGGCTGCTCAGAGGGAAGTCTGTCTGTTTACAGACACCCTGACCTTGACCAGAGAGCAGAGGGAAGAAGTAGCTGATGCTCCATTCTGAACCCAAATGAAAGTGCTACATAATAACTACCTGCAGATTATAATATTTTAATTAAACCTCTCTAAACCCTTAAAGTGGTAAATGCCTTTTTGACCTGTTCTCTCTAATTACCTTCAGCATGTTTCAACAGACGGCAAATACCACCTAATTCTTGGAAACAAGTACAAGATAAATTGAGTCTAAATCTCAGGGATTTTGGCGGCACAAACTGACTTTACAGAAGAGGTGTAAGGTGGCCCTGATGGAGATTTATGAGGATTCCCTGAAGGGCTAGGGTTCTGAAGCTACAGGCCCTCTTCGCAAAAGTGGGATGGGATCATGTTTTTTGTTTTGATTGTCTTATTCTAATTTGTTTAGTAATGTCAGTCTCAAGTGTGGTCAGGGAGGGAAAAAAAAAAAAAAAAACCTATGTAAAGAAATTTCAGAAAAGTAGAAAAAGAGCTTAAAAGAAATCTTGAGCCTAGTGAAATGGGTTGAACCTGAGATTGGACTGCCTTTTGAATGGTGACTACGTCCCAGGGACTGGGCTGAGGTTTCACATCCATCACCTTACATAATTTCATCCTTACCATAATTCGATGAGGTGGTCTCACCAGCTGCATTTCACAGAGGAAGAGCAGCAGCAGCAGAAAGGTTTCATAACTTACCCAGGCTTACACAACAAGTAAGTGGGCTTAAACCCAAAGAGTCATCTGGAAACCCCAAAGCCTGTGCCATCCTCACCATTCCAACTGCCTCCAGGCCCAGGTATATCAAGTACAATCTATGAATCTAACTGTTTCTCAACATAGAATAAAGGAGCAATCAGTTGCACACAAGGGGAGTGGAGCAGAGGGTCCTTTTAGGGATTTGTTCCATCTTGACTCACCTGATTTGAGCTCAGGCCAAGGGAGAAGCAGATCCTTTAGGTTCCAGGCTGGGCTGAGCCATAAGTAGAACTGTTCTCATGGAAGAAAGGCCATGAGAATGCAGAGAGGGGCAAGCAATTTTGATCCAATGGACCCTGGAAAATAACTCTGACAACACTTTCTCTGCTTTCATGAAACTATTTTCACACCTATTTCCTCCACCTGACTGTAGCCCCTCACAGAGTAGGGGTTGCGTCTTAGCCATTTTTCTCTTCCCACATTCTGTCCAGCCCATAATAGGTGCTCGATAAATGTTAGAATGAGTGAGCACAGGAATGAGTTCATGAAATGAGAAGAGATGAATTATCTCTAGGAGCTGGGGAGAAGCTTCCCAGACCCTTCTAGGAAGGGTTTCCTGAGAAAGGTTTATCATAGCCCTGTCCACTCAGGGAGAGGAGCCGTAGGATATTTTGCCCACCAGAGTAAACCAGGTTTGACACCACTTTCATTTTATGTACTTAGGCTTGTAGCATTTGCTCACTATTTCTTTACTGTTAGGCACTTTGCCTACAATTAGGATAAATTGCCATGTGGGCAGCAACAGAACAGGCTCATAAAGCTCTTTATTAAAATAGCTGCTAGCTAACATTGAAGAATCCGCTACTTGTCTGTCAGTTTGTTGTACTGTGGTGGCTTGTGTGTTGCTGTGATATTGGAAGCTATGCCACCAGTATTTCAAATGCCAGCAGGGTCACCCATGGTGGACAGATTTCAGTGGAGCTTCCAGACGAAGAAGACTAGGAAGAAGGACTGGCAATCTACTTCTAACAAAAAACCAGCCAGTGAAAACCTTATGGATAGCAGCAAAACATTGCCTGATATAGTGCCAGGAGGTGAGACCTTCAGGTTGGAAGGCATTCAAAATCCAACTGGGGAAGAGTTGCCTCCTCAAAGTAGAGTGTACCTTAATGATGTGGATGAAGTAAAGCTTGTGGGACCTTCATTTGCTGATGTGGCACAACTGAAAATGAGAAGAAACAGCTGCAAACATCCATCAGTAATCAGAACATGGAATTTATGGAGTATGAATCAAGGAAAATTGAAATTGTCAATAATGAAATGGGATGCTTGAGGATGGATATCCTAGGCATTAGTGCGCTAAAATGGACAAGTATTGGCTATTTTGAATCGGACAATCATATCGTCTACTATGCCGGCAATGACAAATTGAAGAGGAATGGCATCACATTCAGTGTTAAAAAGAACATTTCTACAGCTGGATGGTGCCCGGCTACAGCTGGATGGTGCCCGGCTACAGCTGGATGGTGCCCGGCTACCACCAATGACTCCTCTGACCAGGATCACAACAGAGGGTTCTGGGCAGAGCTGGAGAAGGATGTAGAGCATAATTTTAACTCCCAAAAAAAAAAGAAGACCAGATTTACTGGCCTAAAGAATACTAGAGAAACCTCAAGAGTGTGGCCCCCAGACACCCTTTCAGCTCAGAGGTGAAGTTACCGTCGAGGTTCGATGTTAAGCCTGGGAGTGGACAGCCCAGTAAAACTAAATGGGACTAACGAGGTACAGGAGTCCGGTGACAAGGGCCAGAAGGCAGAGGGAGAGTAGGAAACTGATGATAAGGAACACAAATTGAATAAGGACACTGCCGATGTATTGTGAGATTGTTGACCACTGCTATAGGGCAACGTTTGTAGTAACTATTAAATGGGAGGCTGCTTTGTCCTGTAAGCCTTCATCTTGGGCGAGAATGGCAGCACAATTGGAAGAGCGTAGTCAATATCACTTAAATGTGTAAGTAAAAAGTTTTGAAATGGTGTTTAAATAAAATAAAATAAAATAAATAAATAAATAAACAAATGAGACTAAAGAGGTACAATAGTCCACTGACAAGGTCCAGAAGACAGAAGGGGACAAGGAAGGCCCCTGGTGATAGGGAACACAAGGTGGAGTAAGGATATTCTTGATGTGCTGTGAGATTGTTAACCATTGTCATAGGGCAACATGTGTAGTAACTGTTAAATGAAAAACTATTTTGTTCTGTAAGCCTTCATCTTAAGTGAGAATAACAGCACAGTTGGAAGAGCGTAGTCAATGTCACTGAACTGTGAATGTAGAAATTTTTGAAACGGTGTATCTTTGGCCATCTGTAATTTTCATCCAAAAAAAAAAAAAAAAGGTTGAGAATTTAGAGGCTTAATACGTTGTGGGGTTGTTAACCAATGTCATAGAACAACATGTGTACTACTATTTCATGAGAAACTATTTGCTCTGTAAGCGTTCACCTGAAGTACAATAAAATATATTAAAAAAAAAAAAAAAGAACATTTCAAGATCTATCATGAAGTATAATGCTGTCAGTGACAGGATAATATCCATATGACTACAAGGAAAACCAGTTAATATGAATATTACTGAAATTTATGCACCAACCACTAATGCCAAAGATGAGGAAATTGAAGATTTTTACCAACTTCAGCAGTATGAAATTGATCAAACATGCAATCAAGATGCATTGATAGATTTCTGGTGATAGGAATGTGAAAGTTGGAAACAAAGAAGAAGGATCAGTTGTTGGAAAATATGGCCTTGGTGATAGAAACAACCCTGGAGAGCACATAGTAGAATTTTGCAAGACCAATGACTTATTCATTGGAAATACCTTTTTTCAACAACATAAATGGTGACTATACACTTAGATCTTGCTGGATGGAATACACAAATCAACTACATCTGTAGCAAGAGATGATGGAGAAGCTCAATATCATCACTCAGAACAAGGCCAGAGGCCAACTGTGGAACACACCATCAATTGCTCATATGCAAGTGTAAGCTGAATCTGAAGAAAATCAAAACAAATCCACAAGAGCCAAAGTACAACCTTGAGTGTATCTCACCTGAATAGATTTGACATATTGAACACTAATGACAGAAGACCAGACGAGTTGTGGGGTGACATCAAGGACATCATACATGACAAAAGCAAAGGTCATTAAAAAGGCAGGAAGGAAAGAAAAGACCAAAACAGATGTCAGAAGAGACTCGGAAACTTTCCCTTTAATGTAGAGTATCTAAAGCGAATGGAAAAAATGATAAAGTAAAAGAGCTGAACACAAGATTTCAAATGATGACTCGAGAAAGCAAAGTAAAATATTATAATGAAATGTGCAAAGACCTGGAGTTAGAAAACCAAGAGGGATAAAACACACTCAGCATTTCTCAAGCTGAAAAAGCTGAAGAAAAATTCAAGCCTCAAGTTGCAATATTGAAGGATTCTATGGGCAAAAATGTTGAACAATGCGGGAAGCGTGAAAAGAAGATGGAAAGAATACAAAGAGTCACTGTACCAAAAAGAATTGGTCAACATTCAGCCATTTCAGGAGGCAGCACATGATCAAGAACTGGTGACATCGAAGGAAGAAGTCCAAACTGCACCAAAGGCATTGGCAAAAAACAAGGCTTCAGGAATTGATGGAATAACAATTGAGATGTTCTAACAAACGGATGCAGCACTGGAAGTGCTCACTTGTCTATGCCAAGAAGTTTGGAAGACATCTACCTGGCCAACCGACTAGAAGAGATCCATATACGTGCACACTCCAAAGAAAGGTAATACAACGGAATGCAGAAATTATCGAACAATATCATTAATATCACACACAACTAAAATTTTGCTGAAGATAATTCAAAAACAGTTGCAGCGGTACATCGACAGGGAACTACCAGGAATTCAAGCTGGATTCAGAAGAGAATGTGGAGGGATTTCATTGTTGATTTCAGATGGATCTTGGCTGAAAGAAGAGAATACCAGAAAGATGTTTCCCTGTGTTTTTTGACTATGCAAAGGCATTAGGCTATGTGGATCGTAACAAATTATGGATAACATTGTGAAGAATGGGAATCCCAGAACACTTACTTCTGCTCCTGAGGAACCTCTGCATAGACCAAGAGGCAGTCATTCGAACAGAAAAAGGGGATACTGTGTGGTTTAAAATCAGGAAAAGTGTGTGTCAGGATTGCATCCTTTCACCATACGTATTCAGTCTGTATGCTGAGCAAATAATCCAAGAAGCTGGACTATGAAGAGGAATGGGGCATCAGGATTGGTGGAAGACTCATTAACAACCTGCCATATGCAGATGACACAACCTTGCTTGCTGAAAACCAAGAGGACTTGAAGCACTTACTGATGCAGATCACTCAGCCTTCAGTAGGGATTACACCTCAATATAAAGAAAACAAAAATCCTTACAACTGGACTAATAAGCAACATCATGATAAATGGAGAAAAGAATGAAGTTGTTAAGGATTTCCTTTTACTTGGGTCCACGATCAATGACCATGGAAGCAGCAGTCAAGAAATTAAATGACGTATTGCGTTGGGCAAATCTGCTGCAAAAGACCGCCTTCAAGTGTTGAAAAGCAGAGATGTCACTTTGAGGACTAAGTTGCACCTGCCCCAAGCCATGATGTTTTCTGTTGCCTTATATGCATGCAAAAGGTGGACAATGAATAAGGAAGACCGAAGAAGAACTGATGCCTTTGAATTATGGTGTTGGTGAAGAATGTTGAATATACCATAGAGTGCCAGAAGAATGAACAAATTTGTCTTGGAAGAAGTACATCCAGAGTGCTCCTTGGAAGCAAGGATGGATGGTGAGACTACATCTTACATACTTTGGACATGTTATCGGGGGGACCAGTTCCGTGGAGAAGAACATCATGCTTGGTACAAAGTCGAGGGTCAGTGAAAAAGAGGAAGACCCTCAACAAGAAAGATTGACACAGTGGCTGCAATGATGAGCTCAAGCATAGCACTGATTGTGAGGATGGTATAGGACTGGGCAGTGTTTCGTCCTGTTGTACATAGGGTGGCTATGAGTTGCAACCCACTCGTTGGCACCTAACGACAGCAACAACATTGAAGAATGGACGGTCTAGAACTAAAGAACGTATTTTTAAAGAAAGCAAACACCTAGGTACAATGTAGTCCCTTAACTGTTATCAATCACTACTTAGTCTAATTAGTTTAGAAGCTATTTTAAAGAGCTTAATTAGATTAAGCTGTGATTGATAACACTTTATATCTACTTGAGTAGAGCACTTCTTCTAATTCACCTTTAATCTTTATGCTTCCTGTCAAAAGCCTGTTCCAGGCATGAGCTGAGTGTGGGGAAGGATTTGGGAAGCACTTGAAGGACACTGAAATCTCTCCGGGTGCCTCTCAATAGGCTAAGCCAGGAGCCTCGGCAGAGGCCTTGGACACAGACTTTCTGAGACCTCATGGTGCAGCCTTGGCAAGGACATCTTGAGATTCTACTTCAGGAGGCCTGAAGGGTTGCAAAAGGTGGTATTGTGTGCTTGCAGGACCAGATGAGGGTTTAGAGGTCTAGCTAAACAGATTTGGTTCCAGAACAGGAGGACTTTACTATTTTTAGAGAACTGGAATGTAAATGGGGAAATTCAGATAGATGAGCACAGCTAGGACTTTGCTACTTAACAGGCCCATAGGTGTTTGGGGCTCTGCTCACCCGCCCAGCTTTAGGTCAGCGTGAGTAGTGGTAGCCACTCGCCCTTGGTGGAAATGAGCTGCGGATCACAGTGGGAACAGGGACAGGGCTGGGGAGCAGGTTGCTTAGGCTGCCCTAAGTCATCTTTGCTGGAAAGTCATCTTTGCACAGCGAGACAAGGCACGTGGGCATGCCCCTGTGCTCCAGGAACTCTGACTTCCCTTTGCTGGCTGGGAACTGTGGGGGAAGGGCACAAGAAGCAGGAGATTATGTCTGGGGTGGGACTGTACAGACTTCAGTCTCTTCTGGGATGAGAGTGGGAGGTGGGGAGGGGAGCTGGACCTAGTGTAGATTAAAGGCCTCTCTTCCTCTTCTCCGCAGCCCGGATGTGTGATGCCCACCTTCGAGGCCCATCAGGCATCATCACCTCCCCCAATTTCCCCATTCAGTATGACAACAATGCACACTGTGTGTGGGTCATCACAGCGCTCAACCCTGCCAAGGTAAGGCTCTCAGGGACTGGGAGGGTGTCCTGTGGGCAGGACTGGCCTGGGGGCAGTTGATCTACAAGGGGCTTGAAACCCCAAACATCCTTGTGTGGAGTCTCCGGAGATAATTTTTAAAAAAATTTTTTTTAAATTACATATCAAGTAGATAAAAAGCATATTTGTAAAATCTAAGATATAAAGATCAGTACGATGAACATCCGTGTAGCCATCTCCCAGTTTAAGAAGTAACCATCACAGTTACTTTTGATGCGTTTCTGTCAACAATCCCATTCCGTTCTTTGTACCCTCAGAGTTAACCATGTACGTCAATATTGTGTTTATCCTTTCTTTGCTCTTCTTAATAGTTAGCACTTAAGTGTTTATCCCTAAATGCATTGTTTAGTATATCAGCATTTTAACTTTATATAAATGTAATCATTTTGTATATATTCTTCATCAACATCACTCAGAATTATGTCTCAAAGGTTTGTCTGTGTTGTAGTTTTGCTCTGCTGTGTACCTGTTTCCTGTTTACTTCCCATTCGGTTTCTTTTTTTTCTGTGACATCCTCCTTCACTCTCTCTTGTCAAAACCCACAAGATAACCTACTAGAATTTTTTATTGTAATTATATCAAAACAGCAGATCCACTGGGAGCCCTGGTGGCACAGTGGTTGAGAGCTCAGGCTGCTAACCAAACGGTCAGCAGTTCAAATCCACTGGCCCCTCCTTGGAAACCCTATGGGGTAGTTCTACCCTGTCCTATAGGGTCACTGTGAGTCGGAATCGACTCGACAACAGTGGGCTTGGTTTTGGTTTATAGATCAACTGTAGGACTGAAATCTTTATGGCTTTATCTTTTGAGTCTTCCAATCCATGAATGTGGTATATCTCTCCATTTATTTAGTAGGACTTCTTTAGTGTCTTTCAATAAAATTGAATAATTTTTTTGGCCATTATAGATCTTGCACATTTTTCAGTGTATTTACTCCTAGATATATGTTTTATATTTGTTGTTGCTGTTATGAATTGTATCTTCTTAAATAGCATTTTCTAGCTGTTTTTTATTGGTGTTTAGAAATGCATTGATTTTAATACTTTGGTTTTTGTGTGGAACAACTCTTTATAAAAATTTATCTGTGAATTCTTTGGGGTTTTCTAGATAGGCAGTCATCTTCTGCAAGGAATGATGGTTTCGTTTATTCCTTTCCAATCCTTATACCTTTTTTTTTTTTTTTTTTTCATTTTGTCTTGCCCCAGTGTTCTGGCTAGAACTTTCATTTTAATGTTTAATCACTGTGATGGAGGGAATTCTTGTTATTGTTTGATGTTAAATAGAATGTTTTTTATTGTTCATCTTTAAGTATAATATTAAAGGTTTTGTTTCTTTTTTAATTTGCACATACTTCTTTTTAGCTTGAGGAAGTTCGTTTATAATGCTAGCTTACTAAGAGCTTTTATCATGAATGCATATTGAATTTTATCAAGTCCCTTCTGCATCTGTTGATACGATCATATGATTTTCCTCCTTTATTCTCTTAACCTGGTGAATTACATTGATTGATTTGTCTAATATTAAACCAACCTTGCGTTCCTGGAATAAACCCAACTTGGTCATTTAGTATTATCATTTTTGTACCTGCCTATACATGATTTGCTAATATTTTGTTTAGTAATTTGCATCTATTTTATTAGTGAGATTGTCCTATAATCTTTTTTTTTTTTTTTTCATATTTCCCTTGCCAGATTTTTGTGTCAAGATATTGCTAGACTCATAAAATGATTTGGAGAATGTTTGTATCTGGTGGAGTTATGAGTGGAAAATCAGTGTAACTTATGCCTTGAAAGTTTGGTGGAACTTTCTAGTAAAACTATCTGGCTCTGGTGTTTGATTTGTTGGAAGATTTTAAACTATAGATTAAATACCTTTAATGACTAACGAATTAGTTAGGTTATCTTTTTTTTTTCTTGAGTCCATATCACTAAGTTTTCAAATTTATTGGGTATAAAATTGTCCATACTATATCTTATTATATGTTAATCTCTGCTATTGCTGTATTTCTATTCTTTTTTCATTTCTAATTTTGTATCTTCTTTTTTAAAATCAAATGATGCAAGAGGGTTCACATTTTGTTGATGTTTACAAAGGAACAACTTTTGGTTTTATTAATACTCCTTTTCTTTTCTGTTTCATCAAGTTGTGCTGTCATCTTTATTATTTTCTTCCTTCTGTCCTATGTGGATTTATTCTGCTGTTCTTTTCTTAACATCTTAATTTTAATGCTGAGGTTATTATTAGTCAATCTTCTTTAAGCACCTAAGGCTATAAATTTCCCCCAATGAGTACTATGACTCATTCCCACAGGTTTTTATACATAGCATTTCTGTTATAGTTCTAAATATTTTCTCTTTTTCATTATTCTTTCATCTTTCAACCATAAATTATTTAGAAGTATTTCTTAATTTTAATTTCCAAACACAGGAATTTTCCAGCTGTCTTTTTGCTACTGATTCTAAAGTTTGAGGTCAGAGATCATTATCTGTATTTGAATTGTTTGAAATTTGTTGAGATGTGCTTTACGGACCAGAAATGGTCATTTTTTATGCATACCTGTGTGTGCTTGGAAGAAAAAAAACTGTATTTTGCGGTCATTATATTACAATATGTCAACTGATTAGGGCTTGTTAATTATTTGTATCTTTTATGTCCTCATTGTTTTTTTTTTTTTTCCTGTCTTCTTGATCAATAAACTAAAGAAAGAGGAATATTAAAATCTCCCACTATGATGGTGATTTGTCTATTATCCTTTAAGTTCTGTCAGTTTCTGCCTTATACATTTTTTGTGATTATGTTATTAGAGCACGCAAGTTGAGAATTGAATCTTTTTTTAAAAAATCAGATTAATGACTCTCTTTATCTCTAGTAATGTTTTTTACCTTAAAGCTTCTTCTCCCCGTCCCCCACTAGCTATTATATCAGCTTTCTTTTGGTCTTTCTCTAATAGATCTTTTTCTATTCTGATACTTTCAACTTTTCTGCTTCCTTATGTTTTACATAAGTTTTGTATATAGCTGAATTTTTTAAAAAGTTCAGTCAAACATTCTACCTCTTAACTGGAAGATTTTGACCCTTCAAAATATACACATTATTCTGTTATTAACTGTTACCTACAATACTCTATAAATACGAACATACATTCTTAATGATAGCTAACATTAAACAATAATTTTATGTTTCTACTGAAAAGTCAGCGATCTTAGAACCCTGTAACTTTAATTTCCCTCTCCCAGCTCATACACTATGGTGTCATGTATTTTCATTTTACCTTGCTTTTTCTCACAAGACATTATTGTTATTGTGTAATAAAGCCAATGTCCATTTAGGTTTACTCAGGTATTGACCACTTCTTTGTTCACCATTCCTTCTTGCATATCAATCTTTCTTTCTGGAATCACATTTCTTCTGTTCAGAGAACATATTTTAGAATTTCTTTTTGTGTTGATGACAAACTTTCTTAGTTTTTTGTTTGTGTTAAAATGTCTTCATTTATCCCTTGTTTTTGAAAGAGCACTGCTCCTCTCCGGATGTTCCATTCTTGGTTGATAATAATTTTCTCTCTACATGTGGAAATACTATTCCACTGTTTTGTAGCTCCCATTGTTGCTGTCAGCTTATTTCCATCCCTTTGTGTAACATCCCCCTGGATGCTTTTATGGTTTTCTCCTTGTCTTTGGTGTTCTGCAGTTTCATTCTCATGTGTCTATGTGCAGATATTTCTGTATTTATCCTACTTTGAGAGTCATTAAGCTTCCTGCATTTATGAGTTGTGCCTTCCATCAGTTCAGGGAAATTTTTAGCCATTAACTTTTCCAGTGGAAAAGATTTTCTCTCATTTCTACTTCTGGAAGTCTGACAAGTCTTTCTCACTCTATATTCTATGTTTCTTAATCTTGGTCATATTTTCTTTCTCTCTCTTGTTATATTCACTAATTCTCTGCTTAGTTGTGTCAAATCTCTGTTAAATTAGTTCAGTAAGGTTTATTTTTATTTCAAATATTATATTTTTTTCTTTTAATGAAGTTCTCTTTGGTTCTTTTTCAAATGTTCTTGGTCATATGTTATAGTCTTGCTCCTTACTCATATGTTTAGATCCTTCTTTAATTCTTTAAGTATGTTAGACATACCTATTTTATATTGTTTTTGCTAATTCCAACATCTAAAGTCTTGGATGGTTTGATTCTGTTGTCTGTTTCTCACCTCTTGCTTCCAGAACTGTGTTTCCTTCTTTATGTTGTGCTTTTTGGGTATGTGGTTATAATCATAAACTTCATCTGTGGGAATTCTCTGAGACCTGGATAGAAGTGAGTTCTTCCAGAGAGGGTTTGCATTTGCTTCTGCCTGGTGCCTGGGTACACCAACAGCTGAGACCTCTTCAGACTAAGTTCCCAGTATGAAGGTTTTGAACCACCCAGGTATTGTGAAGGCTGCAAACCCAACTCATACACTATGGTGGCCAGTATTTTCATTTCAGCTTGCTTTTTCTCACAAGGCATTGTTGTTATTGTGTAATAAAGCCAATATCCATTTAGATTGACTCATATATTGCCCACCGAGGGCGACTTAGAGTTATGAAGCCTCAGGGAAATTTTCTGTTCTCTGTACACTCAGTGCCAACGTCTGAGATACACGTTTTGCCTCCAGACACCCTACCTCCACAGGGTGGTAGAAGCAGAAGAGAAGGAGGACAGGTTTAATTTTAGTTCAGTCTCATGCTAAGCGTTCTGCCCTTCATTAGCCCAGTTTTTATGCAGAGGAGGGTCTCCCTTGTTGGGTCTCCCTCCATTTTGGTGGGCCCTGAGCTTTGTCTCCTGACTCCTCTTCTCCACTAGGTCCTGAAGACCAAAGCTCTGCTTCACTAGTTTTTAAAAATGTACTCAAGACCTAAACAAACTTCATGTTCTAAGTCACTCTCAGGGTCCCTATATTCAGTGTGTTTGGGACTCTGAAACTCTTGAGTATTCCCTACTAACTTTTGCAACTAGTAGAAAGATATATATGTTTTTTAATCCAGTGTTTTAAAATTCTTTGGTCAAGGTACCCAGGGCCACAATTCTGGAATCATGGGAAATATATTTCCTCTGAAAAGCATTTTACAAAGAAAGATTCACATTTTAATCAAACCATTTGATGATGAACCTAGTCAATGGGAAAGGATACTTCAGCCACAGAGGTTGAGTACAGAGGCTAGACCAGGAGAAGGAATTACTACCATAAGGGTATCAAGTAGTTGACTTGAGGGTTCTTTCCTGGGCATGGTTAAAGATACTTATCTCTGTTTTCTTTTGAAACTGAATTTGGGGTATAAAGGAGAGTCTAGTTGAGGCTCAAGAAGTTTCTGAGAAGCCATTTGATTTACCCCCAGAAGATCTAGCCTTGGTTGGCATGTAGAGGTCAGTGGCCCCATCTATGTCACTCCTCATCATGCCCTGGTAGTGACACCAGCCTGGGTTCTTGAAGCCAGGCCCTCTGAAGGGCACACCCTCAGAGTCAAGCTGTGTAAAGGGTGTTCCCACATCTCCATGGGTTCTTGGTGGGCTTTAGGTAGTGCTAAGGGAATCCAGAAAGGCTCAAGAGGGTCTCATCCTGACACCAAACAGGAGGAGAGTCAGGAAGTCTCCATCCAGTGCAGTAAGGAGGGTATCAGTATGGAAACTCAAAATCTAAGAGTAAGGAATAAAAGCTGCCTCCCAGCAAGTGGCAGGTAAAAACCGATGCTGTACTTCTAACCCTGTTAGGAACTGGCCCACAGGTGAGCTATAGGTGTGTCCAACAACTGCCTATCCAGTCACCTTCAGGACACCTCCTTAAGCAAAAAGCAGAGCCTCTGTAAATTCATCTTCTGTTTTATGGGATTATCATTCATTCATTCCTTGACTGCTTGACTGGCCCTTGATCTCTGCCCTTGAGGAACTTGCTCATAGGAGGGAAGACAGGAATGTAAACAAAAAACTAGAGTACAGATAAATGCTAATGGAGGCAGCCCAGAGTGCTATGGGAAAACCAAGGAAGGAGCCGCTAACTGAAAGGTCAGGGAAGTTTTCCCAGGGGAAGTGACATTTGAGCAGAGTCTTAAGAGATGAGAAGACTTAGAAATCTCAAAGTGGACACCTGTGCAAAGGTTTGGAATAGCCTCTTGGAACTGAAAGTAACTCAGCATGCTTACAATCAAGATGAGGATGGAAAGATAAACAGGGCCAGATCTTGGTGAGTCCTGCGTGCTTGGCAAAGAGGTTTGGTTTTATCCTGAACCAGAATTTTTAAGGGTAGAGGGATTAGACTACTGGTAATAACAATAGCCATTTCATAGGCAGATAGAAAGCTACTGTCAAGTCGACTTTCAACTCATGGTGACCTTATGTGCAACAGAATGAAATGTTACCTGGTCCTATGTCATCCTCACAATCACCAGCATGTTGGAATCAATCACTGCAGCTATTGTGCCAATCCCTCATCCTCAGTGGCCCTCTAATTCACTAAATACAATGTCCTCCTCCAGCAATTGATCCCTCTTGATGACATATCCAAAGCAAGAGAGTCAGACAGTGTTCTGTTGTGATCCGTAAGGTTTTCACTGGCTGATTTTCGGAAGTAGATCGCTAGGCCTTTCTTCCTAGTCTGACTTAGTCTGGAAGTTCCACTGAAACCTGTTCACCATGGGTAACCCTGCTGGTATTTGAAATACTGGTGGCATAACTTCCAGCATCACAGTAACACGTAAGCCACCACATGCAACACACAAGCCACCACCATGGATAGTGGAGCAATCTCTTACGATATGCTTATTCTGTGCCAAGCACTGAGATAAGTCCTCTATATATTTTATTTCATTCTCTCAATAGCACAATGAATTGGGTTTTAATAGACCCATTTGATGAATGAAAAAACTGAATCATGGATAAGTTAAAGGTTAGGGAACTTAGCCAAAGTATATAGCCAGTAAGTGGCAGAGCCAGGATTTAAAACCAGTCTTTCTGGTTCCAACACCCGTATGCTTAAATAGTTGTATCCTGCTGCTCTATACAACAAAGTCTTAGAGTAGACAAGAGAAGATGAAATTGACAGCACTGGGATTAGTCTTGGGAAGGACAAAGTTTACTCTTTCTTCTAAACAGGAGAAATAGAAATAAGGTCTGAGTTTTGAAAGATTACTCTGGCAGCCATGGAGTGGATTGGAAAGGGTAGGTCTTCGAAATGGATCGAAGCCCTGCTGAGAATTTGCATTTCCACCCCAGATATACCAAATCAGAATCTACATTTTAGCAAGATCCCAGGTGATCCTTATGTATAATAAATTTGGGGAACCACTTCTCTACTAATGGAGCCCTGATGGTGCAGTAAAGAGCTCAGCTGCTAACCAAAAGGTTGGCAGTTCAAATCCACCAGCCACTCCTTGGAAACCTTATGGGGCAGTTGTACTGTCCTGTAGGGTCGCTATGAGTTGGAATCGTTTTGATGGCAATGGGTTTGGGTTTAGGGCAGCTTTACTAGCGGTTCTCAGAATTGGTCACTAACAGCAGCATTAGCATCACCTGGAAATTGGTTAGAAATGCAAATTCTCAGCAGGGGTTTGAACCAGAATGAACTGTTTGTTCAAAGCCCTGGGAAAGGGATACTGTAGAGGACCTTGGAAGAAGACCTTTCAGTGGAGCTGTGGGGACAGACGCAGACAGCAGTGGGCTGAGGAGCAAATGGGTAGGAGGTGAAGCTCTGGAGGCCGTGAGGGTAGAGGGCCCTTTTGAAAAGTTTCATGGTGAAGCAAAAGGAAAAAGAGCAGTAGCATGTGAGGGACGTAGGGTGGAGAGAAGGTTTGGGCTGCTTTGGCGATTTTGCTTTGTTTGTTTGTTTAAACCTAAACTTGCTTATATTTGTAGGCTGAGGACAGAGCAAGCAAAGAGGAAGAGGGTGAAGATTTAGGAGAAAGAGGATGGTGACTGAAAGAAGGTCCTGGAGGAAGTACGAGGGAAATGAGACTGAGAATTGCAGGATTCCTTTTGCAAGGAAGGGGGCACTTTTTCTTCTGAGAAGTGTAAACCCCCCCAAAAAATACCCACTGCTGTCGAGTCAGTTCTGACTCATAGCAACCCTGTAGGACAGAGTAGAACTGCCCCATAGGGTTTCCAAGGAGTGGCTCGTGGATTCAAAATGCCGACCTTTTGGTTAGAAGCTGTTCTTTTAACCACTGTGCACCAGGGCTCCGAGACAAAGTAGGAGGTGACTGCATGCTGTTAGGAGAGGGAGTTGAGAGTTTTGCCTGCATAGTGTGGAATTGGGCTTGTGTCCCCTTGCTCCTCTCAAAGTCATAGGATGATTGTGCATCCCAGGCACCTGCATATTATGGACATGGGGATCCTTCTAGAAGTCCATGCCCCTTGTAGGACTGCTGCGGGCTGAGCTTGGGAGACAGGAGTTTTGCAGTGACTAGGGTCCCCCAGCGGCAAGAAGAAAGCCCAAAGAAAGCAATAGAAATGCTCTGATATTGGAATGACCAAGAACCTATATCAAGATACCAGCATTAACTGAGCACCTACAGGCTGTGCAGTGGTTCTACACAGTGGGACTGTCTTACTGGGGAGGTAGTTTCAGGGTATGTCTCTCCTCAATAAATCAGGAATAAAACAAATGAAAATGCCCCAACCCGTCTTCCTTGAAGCTTGGCAGATTCAGGGAAAAGGGAAAAGAAGACCCCGGGCGAGTGGTACTGGCTTACCCCACACGCAGCCTCCACACTCACTTTGATTGGGGTGTCCTTGGGAAATATTAACCCCACCTCAGGCATTTGGACTGGCTTAGACCTTAGAGTCAGTCTTCCCACAATAGTATCCCCCAAACATAATTAACCATCAAAAACACCTAGGGAGATTTTAAAAACATAGATTCCCAAGCCCTTTTCCCAAATGTTTGGTTCAGTAGGTCTGGGATGGGTACTTGGAACATGTATTTTTAAAGAGCACCCTTGATGGTTCTGACTAGCCAAGCTTATATGATGAAGAACAAACTCCCTGGGGAGACATACAGGGCCCATCCTCCACCACTCCCCTTACGCCATCCAGCCCCAGCCACACTGAGCTCCTGGCCCATGAAGATTCATAGACTCACCTGGCCCTTTAAGACCTCTGTCTGTGCATATGCCCAGACCAGTCCAAATGTCCCCTCTTCCAAGAAGCCTTCTGAACTCTGCTAGGTGTTTGCCCCTTCCTCTGCTCCTACAGCACTTCCTTAGAGCCTTTTGTTGGGGTGCAGATCATGCTGTACTGTGTTTAGAATCGCTTTTCCCCTTAGATTACAGTGCCCTAAAAGCAAGGATGGCACTCTATGCACTTCTTCTGCAGCAAGCACGGATCTGGGCATAGGAGGGGCTCTGCAAACGTTTGAATGCGTTCATGATGAATGGAGGAGCAGGCAGCTGTCAGGTGTGGCTCTGCGCCTATTGAGCTCCAGGTACAGGCTGTGGCTCCAGGGCTGCTGCTTATTAGGACCTTTCAGCTCATCCTCCTGGAAGATGTGGCTGATGAAACATCCATCCTCGGTTCCGAAGCCTGACCTGCGTCCGTGCACCCTGCACGCACACATCTGCCTTTCTTTTGCAGCTTCTCCGTGTGAACTCAAGACATACGATCCAATTTGCATTTGATCAGGAGAGTTAATTCGCCTTTGTTAGAAAGGAAGAAAAAGAGGGAGAGAGGGACTATGCATGAGGGTAGGGTGGAAGGAGGAGGGGGCATGGAAGGAAGAGGGAAGGAAAGCTGATTTCATGAACTTCGAAGCCAAAGATAACAGCATTTTGATTATTCACTCTTTGGGGATCATCGGTGTCACTCTTCCCTGTGTCGACCTGAAGAATTGAGAAATAAATCTCCCAGCAGGTGCTCACGGCTAGTGCAAATGTCACCAGTGCATTTGTCGGTCCATTTGCTCACTCATTTATTCATTCTGCAAACATTTACTAATGCCCTCTCTGTGCTGGACCCTGTGCGAGATGCTGGCGATCAGAGAGGTTACCCCGGTGTGCCCCACAGCCTACCTCCTCAGGGCTGGGCAGCACCAAACCAAAAAAACTAACCCATTTGTCACAGAGTTGATCCCTACTGGTGATAACCCCATTTGTTACAGAGTAGAACTGCTCCACAGGGTTTTCTTGGCTATAATCTTCATGGTCGCAGATCTCTAGGTCTGTCCTCCACAGGTTGCTGGGTTTGAACTGTCAATATTTAGGTTAGTATTTTAGCACAAACTATTTGCAGCAGCCAGGGATGAGCAGCTCCAGGGGATCCCTTTAACCTGCCTTCTCCAAGTCCAAAACCTGATTCCATTCCCTTTTAGAGTTGTCGCCACTTCTGCATCACTTCTTGAATTCCTCTTCCCCAGAACTGGAATCATCTGTACACTTTATCTGTGACGACAAGGCAGGATTTTGTGCCCCTCATATTGTCTCTGATTTCAGCAAGTGTTGCACTGTATTGTATGTTTTATTTACTCATGCGTCTACTCTACTAGACCATAAGGTCTGTGAGGGCAGCGGCCATGTTTATCTTGCCTACCGTTGCCTCTCCAAAGTCTGGCATTTGGTAAGTGCTTAAGAGCTGTCGAATGAGTATGTGAATTAATTCAGTAATTAGTTAATGATTAATGAAAGAATGAAAGGGTTTGACTGTTCTCAGAACTAACAAAATGAAACTTGAGGTAGTGACCACAGTTCCAAGACCTCTGAAATTTCTCAGCCTCTGCCTCTGGGCTTTATTTTCCAGCTTCCTCAAAAGCCCCCCTCAAAGTGGCTGGAAGCTTTTCTCCTTCAACTCCTGAGGGTTCAGATCTTCAGCCTCCCCACTTCAAGAGCTGGTTTCCCAGTCCTACCCTGGGCCCTCAGCAAGACCCAGGCAGGAATCACCATTCAGGCTGTACCCAGGAAAACTGAGTTTCTTTCCTTTCCCAGAACTAATAATCAGTTGGCAGCACGATTAGTAAGCCAAGGTTGTGTGGGCCAAGGCCAGCCCTCAGGTGCTCAGAAATGCTGTCTGAGGGGGAATAGGAGGGGTAGGACTAGAGCAGAGACTTGTGAAGGGGCTTCTGCTTAGCCTGAAAGGGGCAAGAGCAGGCCGCATAAGCCTATGGCTGAACTTCATCCTAAAGGTCACGAGTTGACAGACTCTTGTTTGGTGACAAAAGCATGTCCTCAGAACCTGTAGCAGTTAGGTTACAGTTGACTGTGAATAGCGGAAAACTCCTCCACAGAAGCTTAAACAAAATACATCTCAGAGGTCTACAGATAGAGTCCAGGGATGGTTTGGTGGTTCCCTCAATATTTTTGGCACCTCCTGGTTTTCTCCATTGTTGTTATTTGCATGTGGCTCTCACCCACATAATCACAGATAGCCTGCTCCACCTCTGTCCTCACATCTGTGTTCGAGGGAAAAGGCGGGAAAAGGAACCCTGAATGTATATTGTATTATTCCTCAGCCCATTCTTGTAGCCCAGAATTCTGTCACATAGTCATCCTTAGCTCTGAGGTTAGCTAGGTACATTGCCACGTTCTGAACAAAGAGTTATTTTAGGAAGGGATAAACAAAGGGAGGGGGCTGTGGTGGTTCAGTGGTAGAATTCTCACCTCCCATCTGGGAGACCCAGGTTCAATTCCCAGCCAATGTACTTCATGTACAGCCACCACCTCTCTTTCAGTGGAGGCTTTCATGTTGCTATGATGCTAAACAGATTTCAATGGAGCTTCCAGACTAAGATGAACTAGGAAGAAAGGGCTGGCGATCTACTTCCAAAAATCAGCCAATGAAAGCCCTGTGGATCACAATGGTCTGATCCACAGCTGGTCACGGTATGGC
This sequence comes from Dugong dugon, assembly GCA_030035585.1. Lineage (NCBI taxonomy): Eukaryota > Metazoa > Chordata > Mammalia > Sirenia > Dugongidae > Dugong > Dugong dugon. Next base: position 58,149,969 of record CM057462.1, on the reverse strand, counting down.
ACGGGACCAGGCAGCATTGCCTTCAGTTTTTCATGGGGTTGCCACGAGTTGGGGGCCACCTCTACAGTAGCTAACAATAACAACAAAAACAAACAGAGGAAGGGCCATTGAGTAAACAACTACCCATGTCTGTCATAGAACCCCAAGGTATGAACTAGATCAAAGTGGAAGGTCTTTGAAGCAAGGCCCTACCCACTCTGGTCCCCCCTCCACCTTTGTTGGTGGCCCCTGAATGAAGTACCTTTAAGGGACCCTGGTGTGCCTGGGAACCCAGCTGGAAAACCATTGCACCAGGTAGGGCAGGAGTCAGCAAACTTTCTTCTGTAAAGGGTTTGATGATAAGTATTTTAGGCTTTGAGGGCCACCTAAGATCATTGTCACATATTTGTCTTGCTTCCCCAACCCTTTCGAAATGCAGCAACCATTCTTAAAGACCATACAAAAACAAGCCATGGACCTGATTTGGCCCAAAGACCATAGTTTGCCAACCCTGCTCTAGGGAAGGGTGAGGCACTCAGAATTTTTGGTTCAGAGTGAAGGATGGGTGACAGGCAGAGAGCCCAGTTAGGAGGCTGTTGCAGACATGCAGTCACTGAGCAAAGCCACCTCAGTCTAGATCTCCTGGGACTATGGCTTTCCATAAAATGTCCCTGGGCTGTCGGATCCTCTGCAGCCTCACAGCCATTGAGCACAGGCTGCCAGGGCGGGAGCGCTGTCCTTGTCTGTCCTGAACAGTACTCAGAAAGCAAGGAAAGTCCTCCAGAGACTAGGATGGGTGTCCTCCATGATCCCCGTTCAATCCCCATGCAGGTACATTTCCCAGGACTCCCTCCCCTGCCTGTCCTCTGCCATGAGTGGCTCATGCAGACCGAGTTGCAGCTACCCCTCATCCCACTCCAGGACCCTGCACCAGCCTCCTGGCTGGCCTCTCTGCCTCTAGCCCATCCTTCATGCTGAGTTATCTTTCCTAAAAAGCACTTCTGATTATTTACACTTCCCCGCTCAAAATCTTCTGTAGCTTCCCAGAATCTTCCCAATGAAGTCTAGACTGCTTGCTCTGGCCTGCCAGGCAAAACCCAACCTCAGACCCTGTTCCCAGGCAGACTGGTGCTCAAGCCAACCGTTCTTCATGCCTCACCAACCCAGCCTCAACTGCCTGGCCTGCTTGCTCTTCCTTCCCCTACTTATGACCAGTTGTCATCTAATCAGTTCCAATTCATGGCCACCCCATGTGTGTCAGAGTAGAACAGTGTTCCATAGGGTTTGTCAATGGCTGATTTTTCAGAAGTAGATCACCGGGCCTTTCTTCTGAGGCACCTCTAGGTGGACTCGAGCTTTCAACCTTTCAGTTAGCAGCTGAGCGCATTAACCTTTGCACCACCAAAGGACTCCATTTTAAGAATCCAGTTGCCGTCAAGTCAGTTCTGACTCATGGTGACCCCATGTGTTTCAGATTAGAACTGTGCTCCATAGGGCTTTCAGTGGCTGATTTTTCAGGAGTAGATCACCAGGCCTTTCTTCTGAGGCACCTCTGGGTGGACTTCAACTTCAAACTTCCATGCTAACTGTTTGTACCACCCAGGGTCTCCCTCCTATTTATGGCTCACAGCAATTTCCTGGACAGAGTCCACACCCTTCTCCCTCCAGCAAGGCCAGCCTGAGCCTCCCTCTTCCTTCTTTTCGACCCTTTAGCTCTCATCTTTAGCATCCTGAACTTGGCGTTCAGATTCTACGCTAAAATGCTAGGCAAGTGAGGTAACTTATGGGAAGCAGCTACCCAGTGCTTGGCACATAGCAGTTGCTCAGTCATTATGTCCAAGATGATGGGTTCATTTACTCATTTGTTTAATGGGTTTAAATAGGGTGTCTGAGCTGTATACAAATGTGCCTCTCTGATCATGCTTATTTCATGTGCTGCCATCCCTCCTGTCTCAGAAAGGTGCTTTGTGAGCTTGATTGATCTGCATGTTAGTTAATGAGTCATTATAGGATTCAATCTTTAAACAAAAGCCAAAGCAGAGAAGAAAAAAGACGAAAGCATCAGTACATTGTGCACCGGGGTCCCATCCTGAAGCCGCAAGATTGTGTATGGTGTACAGACTGCTCGGTGTAATTAGCTCCTACATTAGGATCAGACGCTGTCAGGTGTGATTTACATCAATGGCTACTGTCACCAGCGATGTGAGCCATTTTACGGCTCTGGGTTCTGGCCTTCAAAGCAATGCTTTCCCGTTATAGGCCCAGTAACCGTGTGCTCCCTGTCCTGGAGGTGGTGAAGTGAGCTGGTGTCTCCTGCCCAGGGACTGGCTGGAAGGCACTGGCGGCGAGGAGGATTGCATCCCTCACTCTCTGCCGAGCCTGGGCCCCCTTTTCCTGCAAAAGGCACTATTTGCCTCGGTCTACTTTATGTACAGCAAGTTTTTGCTGAGCACCTGCAGTGGTCTAGACAGAGCTCAGGAGAGGTTTGAGATGATAAGTCATAATCCTTTCCTCAAAGACCTGACCTCATGGTAATGTTTTGAAGTGGTAGCACATAGTGGCAAAAAGTCTGGCCTCTAAAGTCAGCCTGCCTGGTGTTTGAGTCCCAGATCTACTACTTAGCTGTGTGGTCTTAGGCAAGTTGCTTAACCTCTCTGTGCCTCGACTTTCTCATTTCTAAAATGGAGGTAATCATAGTACTATTGTTGTGAGTCTTATGTGAGTTGGTATAGGTACAGTGCTTAGAACAGAGTCTGGAGCATTGTACGTGTCAGTGATTATGGTAAAGAAATCTCAGAAGATTATCAAATTATTTGAATAAGTGTCTCAAAGAATCTTCTAGACCAGGAGTTGGCAAACTACAGCCAGTGGGTCAAATCCAGCCCACTGCTTGTTTTTGTAAATCAAGTTTGATTGGAACACAGCCATACCCATTTGTTTACATGTTGTCTGTGGGCTGCTTTTGCGCTGCCACAGAAGAGTTGACTAGTTGCCTGCAAAGCCTGCAGTATTTACTCTCCAGCCCTTTACAGAAAACATTTGTCAAGTCCTGTCCTAGATGGTAACTATCGTGAGGAATCTGAGATTGTAGCAATCAGTCCACACTGCAGAGTGGGAAAGTCATCCTTTGGGAGGTGGGATTTGGGAAATGCTCTCCCATGAACATTTCTGAGCCCTGGCACATGCTGGCCCGCAGGCAGGCACTAGCAGTACAGAGGCAGTGAGCCATGACCCCGTGACCTCTAGGAGTTCACGGTGGAGTGCAAGAGCAAATAACAGACAATCACAGTACAGCAGGTGAGTACTGGAATGAGGTGAGAGAAAGTGCTGGGTGGGAGCACCCATCTGGTCCAGGGTAATCAAGGAGCACTCCTAGAAGAAGAGAAATGTGCTGGGGGAGGAGGGGGAGAGGGAGGAGCCTGTGCAAATCAGAGTGGTGAATGGGCAGCACCTTGAGGATGCGCAGGAGCTCAGGTGTGCAGGGGGAGTGGGGAGGTCAGCAGGGCACAGGTGGGGAGAGCGCCTCCTTTTATTTCTGGCTAGGAAATGGCAACGAACATCACTCTGGGGGCAGGACTGGAGAGTGAGGGATGGAAAGGAGATTCCAGCCAGTGATCTTCTGATGATGCCATGAGTCAACAAGGAACATGGGAAGGGTCTTGCCTCCTGGATGGGAAATCCAGAAGGGCCAAGAAATCTCCAGTCACTATTGACAGCTGTGTTCCATCCTCTCTTTCTAACCCAGCCCAACCCTGCGACAAGACCACATCCTCCCTCACCTAGAATAGTGCTTCTTGTTGTTGGGTGCCTTCGAGTCAATTCTGACTCATAGCGACCGCATGTGACAGAGTAGATAGAACTGCCCCATAGGATTTTCTAGGTTGTAATCTTTATGGAAGAACATCTGCTAGGGCTTTCTCCATGGGGTTGCTGGGTGGGTTTGAACCTCCAACTTTTCGGTTAGCAGCTGAGCACTTAACCATTGTGCCACTAGGGCTCCTTAGAAATTGCTACAGTCCAGTAGTTAGTGTCTTAGTTTTCAACCCACTCTCAGTAGTTTCGATCCTAAAACAAAAATTTGATGTCACACCCTTCTTTAAAACTGTTCTATAACTTCCTTTTGTCTTCAGGACAAAGTCCCAAATCCATAGTATAGCAGACATCCTACATAAGGTGGCTTCTCCTATCTCTCTCGCTTCCCCACCCTCCACTTCCCTCTCACTTAAGCAAACCAAGAAAACAACCAGTTGCGTTTGAGTCAATTCCAACTCCTGGCAACACCATGTGTTACAGAGAAGAACTGTGCTCCACAGGGTTTTCAGGGCTATGACCTTTTGGAAGCAGATCACCAGGCTTTTTTTTTTTTTTTTTTTTTTTTTTTGAGGCAACTCTGGGTGATTTTGAACCGCCAACCTTTAGGTTAGTAGTCAAGCACTTAACCATTTGCACCACCCAGGGACTATTAGAAGTTTCTAGACAAGTCATACCATCCACGCCTCTTCCCTGTCACCTGCTCTTCCTTCTGCCTGGATTGCTTCCACTTCTTTATCCACTTGTTGGACTTTGATTCGTCTTTCAGACTCAGCCAGAAGACAGGACTTCATTTCCTTCAAGGGCCTCCTAATCTTTCTCCCAGCCAGTGACAATTACCTCCTCCTCTTCCTAGTTGTAGACCCGCTGATGTGCTCCTGGAAGTTCTTACGCAGAGAAGCTCCTCTCTGGGACTTCCAGGCCCGCTGCAGAGGGCCCTGCCTCAATGCATCCAGGCCCATGAATGACTGCAGCTCAAGTTTGCTTCTGGGATACCTGAAGGCACCTTGGGATGAGATTCAGCTGGTACCCTGGCAGTATATGGTGCCAGGCTGTTTGGTGTGGACAGAGGAAGACTGCAGAAGGTGTCAACCACAGCTAGGAAAAAATATCCACAGAAGTTCCATATTCCTTAGGTTATGGAAAAGAAAACAAAGGAGCAACTTAAGTCTCCCCACTGGGTGAGTGAAGAACCTTAAGAGATTAAAAGCAGATTGAAATGGCAAAAGGAGACCCTGATTAGACAATAGGGGGGGCATCTCTTGTGTATCCTGTCTTCATGAATGGCCCCACCACATACCCACCCAACTGCCCAAGCCAGAAACCTACAAGTCATCCTAGATCTCTCCCTCTCCCTCACCCCGACATCCACTGAGTCACAAAGTCCTAAATATCAGTAGATTCTGATGTTCTTCTCATCTTTATTGCTGCTCTTTAAGAAAGGCCTCCTCCACCTCTCACCTAGACTTCCATAAAGCTTCTGAACCACCCTCACCACCCCTAGCCTCACTTCTGCCATGTCATTTTCCACAGTTTCCAGCAGCCAGACCTGCCTAACCCCATCACATCACCCCACTGTTTAAAACCCTTATACTGCTTTTTTCTCAGGATACACCCCAACTCCTTGAGGAGGAGGTCGTGAAACCCTTTGGACTGAGCCCCAGGCAAACATCTCAAGTTCTCCATCTTCCTGAGTCACCTCTTTGCCCTGAATGCCCAGTCACATTGTCCCCCAGGGGGAGGACAGCTAACAGGTGTACTCAACCAGCGTTTGTAGACCTGCCTCTGACAGACATTCAGCAACTTGTTATTTTGTAATGTTTCATTGCTGCCACAGCTCAGGCCCTGTGCTCCTGATTCCTTCCTGGAATGTTTCCCTCCCTATCCCAGCACCCCTCTTTGGCCTGATGGAGTCTCCCGTATCCTTCAGAATTCCCTCAGATGTCATCATCGTGACTAGCCTCCCCTTCCTCCCCTCACCACAGGTTGATAAGACACCTCCTCTATGCTCCCATGGCCCCCATACACCTTATACATGATGGCACAAACAGTTAAGTGGTCAACTACTAACCAAAAAGGTTGGCAGCTCGAACCTACTCAGAGGCACCTTGGAAGACAAGCCTGGCAATCTGCTTCCAGAAGTTCACAGCCTTGAAAACTCTATGGAGCACAGTTCTACTCTACAACACATGGGGTTGCCATGAGTCAGAATTGACTCAAAGGTTTTGTTTCGGTTTTGGTTGTGATTATCATTTCACATTTCTGTCACCCTTACTCACTGAGGCTAAGGACCATATCTCGCTCAGTGTTGAAACCCCACCTCCTAGCCTGGCATATGGTGAATGTTTAGTAAATATTTGTGGAAGGCGGAACTGAAACAAGTTAAGAAAGGGGGAATCTTGTTGAAATCTCCTTTCTGGAACATTCATTTATTCAACAAATAAACAAAAAGGATTGAAAACAGCAGTCAGAAGAGAGGCTGAGAGGAACTTCTGCAGGTCCCTGGGGGCAAGATAGCTGAGATTCCACATGTGGCCTGAAAAATTGCCACCAAGCCCATGCAGATTTCTGTGCATTAAAGCGTGAAGAAAGAATCTAATCATCTTGCAGTCAGACAGATGTGCCTGATGTTGCCATGACAGCCCCCAGAATTGGCCAGATGTGCCATGAACATCTCTGGAAAAATCAGGGGGCCCCAGAGACTGTAGGCCCTGGAAAGAAGTCATTCACTCTCACAGAAGTGACACGGAAATGGTCACTCTGCAATGAGGAGTCTGTAGGCTGGTGTCGCCGGTGACTCTGGGCAATGGGACATAACCTGGAACATTCTTACCATCTTCAATCTTTGGAAATCTTCCTCTTTTCTTTTTAAATTACGGAAAGTCCTTCTTCATAGCCACTGCCTGCTCCCTAATCCTGTACTCCCTCCCTAGGTGATCAAGCTTGCCTTTGAGGAGTTTGACTTGGAGAGGGGCTATGACACCCTAACAGTCGGGGATGGTGGGCAGGACGGGGACCAGAAAACGGTTCTCTACATGTAAGTGAAGTGGTGCATTCGATCAGGAGGGTGGGATGGCACGTGCACCTTGGCTGTGGGTGGTGGGGATGGGCTTGCCGAGTCCTGCCTGGTCCCCTCCCAGGTCACCCTGCTACAAGGACAGATCCTCTGGCCTTCTGCCTCTCTCTACTGTAACCAAGGGAAATAGAGAACTGGGCCAAATTCTCACTGGAAATTGAAAAAATAAACAGGCTCTGAGGGTACAGGGGAAGTAGAAGTTTCATGTGTGAGCTTGGGGAAATAGAAGTTTCATGTGTGAGCTTGGAGCTGCCCATTTTGCTGTCGACTTCTATGCAGATCCCACTCCTGCCACCCAACAGTTTTTACTCAGGACTGCATAGTCCCTGGCAGTCTGACATCACACAAAGGCAATGGAAGTGTTTTGCTAACCTCCCTGCATGTTCAGAAAAGTAGATGGTTTCAGAGAATTGGGACCATATAGATGTAGTGAGCACATTTTTCTGAGCCTGAGAAAGAGAGAAGTTAGTATGATGTGGTCTAATTGTGGGACAGACAGGATAATCAATATCAAGCTGTCCTGGGATTCCATTGCATTGGGTCTTTGCTCCTGGGGCTATTGATGCCCTCCCTCTTGGCCCAACACCATTAGCCTGACCTGGAAGCAGGAAAATGCTCCTGATCAGTGCATGTGGGCAAGCATCAGAGAGACAGGCATGGCCCTGTTCATCTGCCCTGCCAAGAAGAGGAGGAAATTCACAAACAATGAATACCTTCTGTGTGCCCAAGAACCAGATGGGGACTTTCACATCAGTTGTCTCAGTTAATCCCCACAACAGCCCCATGAAAAAGTATTATTATCCCCATTTAACAGGTGGGGAAACTGAGGCCTGGAGTCATTAAATGTCTTGCAGAAGATTGTGAAGATGGTGGGTGGTAGAACTAGCACTTGAGTTCACGTCTTCTGATTTACAGCAAGGATCCCATCCCATGTCACACTCCCTCCCACCAGCCTATCCCCTGTCTGACACCCTCAGGTTTTAATGCTGAATGAGAAATGACTCTTCAGTAAAAGCTGGCTTGTCCAGATGCCATTCTGCTCTGAGTGCATCCCATACCTTCCCCACACCTACCTGGGGAAGACACTATCAGAGCAGTTAAACAACTCATCACTGTTACCCACTAAGTCAAGTGACATGGCTGGGACTTGGGCTCTATTAGAGCAAAAGATTGGAACGTGAGCCCGGGAAGGACCCCACCCCCACACCACTTCACCCCACCCCTGCTTGGTGCATTCCCATCACTCACCTTCTGCCCTGGCTTGCTCTCCATATAGGTGAGGCAGCTCGGTGTGCCTAAGATGCCTGAATCCCAGCTCCGTCTCCTCCTGTGACCTGCTGTGCTTTGTCACAGAGGGAACCTGAGAACATCGGAGCTGAAAAGGCATTTGGGGATCATACAGCTCAACCCTCTCATTTAACATTGAGTGAAAAAGCCCAGAAAGACTCAACCCCTTGCCTAAAGTTCCAACAGCAAATGAATGGTGGAGCCAGGGTTTGTAGCCAGGTCTCTGGACCAGTCTGGTTTGAGTGAGTTCCCAACACGTTCAGTAGCAGCCCCCTAGCTATGGGATGCTGAGGTTCTCCCCATCACCTCCAAGTCTCTTTAGGCCAACATTGGCCTCAGATTTTCAGGGAAACACATGCACAACAGTTGGGCTCCTTTGTTATCATAATTGGGTGTAACAATTATGATTAGGAAAAGCAAAGACCTTGGTCTTCTCCCTTGCTCACCAGCATACCCATGTCATGAGCCAGCACTGACCTGGCTTCTCTCCTTAATCATTACAGAACACTAGGCCCAGGGCTTAGTACCCCCAGACCAGGGATGTCACATGGGCCAGGGTGGCTCCCTATGGTCTGTTCCAGCTCCACCCCACAGCTCCTATGGTGTGGTGCTCATCTCTCTGCAGCCAACTCAACAGCCCCCAAACTTTGAGTCTCCCAGGTGAATCAGAGACTAGGACCCATTAATCTAACCCCCACCCCTGGCTGTGCTGATGGCGTTTCTGGTCTCACAGAAGGAGAGAGCCAGGCTAGGAAGGGGCTAGAACACCTGAATAGAGTTTTTCTTCTGGAACCATGCCCACCCCCACCCAGGCCTGTGCAGTGGACTCCTGGCTCTCTCACTCTCCATCAGGCTGACCATGGGGAAGTCAGTGCCCATTTTCCACCTCTGTCTTCCCATCTGTGCAGTGGGGATGATAATCCCCACCTCACTGGGCTGCTGGGGGCATTAAATGAGATAGTGGATGGGACTTGATCCGCACAGTGTCTGACTCGGGTAGGTGCTTGGTAAATGTGAGTTGAATCAGAATCCTCCTCAGGCTTACAACTCCTTCAGAATGGCAGCCCTGGGGTGATGGCTGCGTGTTAAGCCTCATCTCTCACATGGAAGGGAAGGATATGTCTCCTTAAAAGGAAGGCCTGAGCTTTCGACTAGGGAAGTGGATTTCTGTCTGTGTCTTTTCTGCAGTGCTGTTCACAAAGGAGATCAAAGGCCACAAGATTTGGATCCCTCTATCCCTGTACCCAGGGAGCCCTGGTGGCAGCACAAGGGTTAAATTGCTTGGCTGCTAACCAAAAGGTTGGTGGTTCAAACCCACCGGTGGCTCTGCAGGAGAAAAGACCTGATGATCTGCTCTTGTAAATATTACAGCCCTGGAAACCCCATGGGGCAGTTCTACTCTGTCCTATAGGGTCGCTATGAGTCAAAAACAGCTCAGTGGCACACAACAACAACATCCCTGTGCTCTGAGCAAATGAAGGCAGAGATCTCCCTCCTGAGCCCAGGGGCCTGGGCTCGGGAGTCGCAGGGGAGGGACAGAGTCTTCCCAGCAAGTGGAGCACATGCTGCTTGGTCCAATGTCCAAAACGCCATGGGGCCCAGAACTTGCCCTGAATGGGCCTGGATCCTAGATATTCCTTTAGGCGTAGTTGGTTCGGCAATCATTCTATTTGGGTGACATGGTGGGGTACACCCCTCTAAATCTCTCTGTCCTGACAGTCTGACAGGTACATCGGTCCCAGATCTGATTGTCAGCACCAACCATCAAATGTGGCTTCTCTTCCAGACTGACGGCAGTGGCAGCTCCCTGGGATTCAAGGCTTCTTACGAAGGTAACTGTTCTGGGTGAGAAGGATGAACTCTGCACTGGGAGTCCGAGACTGGGGGTTCTGGATTTGGAGTCAGAAACCCTGGGTTTGAATCCTGGTTATGCCCTGTACTAGTTTCCCCTCCTTAGGCCACTTCTTTGACTTCTCTGAGTCCCAGCTTTCTTCTTGGTTCAGTGGGTCTCCAGGTTGCTTTGAGGATTACGTGAGATAAATCACTTAAAATGCTGGACCCACAGCACCAGGCACATATATCAGCTCCATCTACTAGGCATACCTGGCTCAAGTAGACCTTTGATACCAGTACCAGTTGCCATTGAGTCAATTCCAACTCATGGCGACCCCATGTGTGTCAGAGTAGAACTTTACTCCATAGGGTTTTCAGTGGCTGATTTTTTGGAAATAGATTGCCAAGCCTTTCTTCCGAGGCACTTCTGGGTGGACTCAAACTCCAACCTTTTGTTTAGCAGCTGAGGGTGTTAACCCAGCAACTCCTTTAAAAAGCCCTTTAAAATTTCTAAGCCTCACTTATTTTTAAAAATCTTTAGACTTGGGACAATAGTTTCCAACATACCCTATTCAGGTGCTGTGGTGATGAGTAAATAAGTAAGTGTGTATGAAGGGCAAGGTACAGACACACACCATAGTTGGTGGCCTGGGGAGGATGCAGAGGAGAATGGCTTTCATCTCTTGGTGGGAGCAGGCATTAAGACAACAGCAAACTCTGGGACCCAGGAGATATTACTACCCCCTCACCTTACCCACCAATGCTCTTGCAAACTTCCACTTGGTAATGAGTGCTAATGCTGATCCCCACAAAAAGAGGAAGAGAAGCCGTTCCACAAGTATTTGTTAAGCTCCTGTTAGGTACTAGACATTACACCAGCACTAGGGGAATGTATGCATAAGATCTACACCCTCACCTCAAGGGGCTTGAGTGGTGAGACAGAGGAGAAACAAATATGGCATTAAAGCAAGATAGTTGCCGCAGACAGCCAATGGGAGCACAGAGAAAGGATCATGAGACGCTTTATCAAGAAATGAACCTTGCGTCTTTAAAATGATTAAATAGCTACCAGAGTTAGTGGGTGGTGCAAACGGTTAATGCTCTCAGCTGCTGACCAAAAGGTTGGAGATTCTGGTCCACCAGAGGGGCCTTGGAAGAAAGGCATGACTGTCTCCTTCCCAAAAATCAGCCATTGAAAACCCTGTAGAGCACAATTCTACTCTGATAAACGCTGGGGTCACCATAAGTTGGAATCAACTCAACAGAAACTGGTAACTGGTGGCAGAGAGACAGGAAGCAGGGTGAGAAGGTATGAGACTGGTAATTCTACATGCAGATATTTAAAGGGGAGAGCCCAAGCCATGATGAGCACCTCCAAAGGACTCTTATGCAGCTCAGTAGGGCTCCCCCACGTAGTCTTCCACCCCCAGTATAATAAAGCTGGTTCTGCGTTCTTGTACCAGGACCTGTCCTCTGTCTCCAAACTGAGTACACAGGAGGCTAGCCCATCCTGCACTAACACTATGGTACACATTCAGATGCCCACCGTGGGAAGGATGGTGGATGTGCTGTTCTAAGAGTAGGAGGCCATGTGTCTAGGTGGACAGAACAGCAGACAGCACACTTCTGGAGCAACGAGTGCCGAGTTCAAATCCTGGTTCTGTGAATTCCTAATTCCGTGGCAAGTCATGGAATCTCTCTAGGGCTCTGTTGCTTCATCTGTGAAATGGATATAATAATACAACCTAGGTCACAGGGCTACTGTGAAGATTAAGTTGGATTATGAATGTGAACATGAGAAATGTTGCAAATTGCAAAACAGGGAGTTAGGGAGTAATGAGTGAGTAAATAGGTAGTTAAGTGGGCTTTTCCAGTGTATAAAGTTACACTCAAGCAGTGGTGGTAAGATGGAAAAAGCACCAGATGAGAAATCAGGAGACCCCAGTTCAGGGCCAAGCTCTGTCACTCCCTTCTTTGAATGTGGGGATAAGTGCGAATTTGTCAGGACTGGATTTGGACCTGAAGTTGTTTTCTCCTCATTTTTAAAGTTCTATGGATGTTCAGTGGTAAGTGTTTGCAGAAGTGGGGAGGAATGATTCCATGTCATTCGTGTGCCCTTAATCTGTCCTAGTTTATCAATAGCTTGGATGAGTCTTGAAAGGGATAACAGTACACCATTTGGCAAACGGAGCATGCAGAAAGATTTTGACGGAGTAGAGCTATTGGCTAAATTAACAGGATAAGATGAAATGGGAATAAATATAAAGTCCTGTTTTATGGCTCAAAAAATATGGCTGCTAGAATTTTTGCCAGAGTTAGTTGTGCTTTATTTTTCCCTGATCAGGCATCAGAGAATCGAGCTTAGGTGTGAGGCCTTCTGCTTGAGACAGACAAGGAGAGGACTTAAATCAAGCCCCATAAGAAATGTTAACACCCTTCAATGTTTACTCAGGAGAAAGACAGACTCAGGGGAGACTTGAGAGCTTTGTCCAAATATTTGAAGGGCTGTCTTATGGGAAGAGGAATTAGACTCGTTTGGTGTGGTTGCATGGGAAAAAAAAGGGGCATAACGTTTACTGAAAGTCTACTATCTGCCAGAAGCTTTATGTTCCTTATTTTGGGGTTTTCAAAATGGTGTCATGCAAAGACCTGGGGTACCCCCAGGGACCACCTAGGTGAAGTAGGGGTTGCCTAGCCAGGAAGGCTCTGATCCTGCCTCCATTTCTTCTCCTTTCTTCTCTTTTATTCCTTGTAAGCCTTCTTTCAAGAAATGGGTTGTAGCTAAACATCAGTTTGAAAAACACTGCTTCATCTCATTCAGTGCTCACAACCATACAGTGGCTTCTATTCTATAGATGAGGAATCTGAGACTCAGAGAGGTAAAGTAACCTGCCCATGGTCACTCATTTGGAAAGTATGGAGCTGGGATTTGAGCCCATGTCTCTGACTCCGCATCCCATGATTTCCCCACTATACTGGTAGGCTCTCAAAGTTACAGAATTTCAACTCCTTACAAAGTCTTTGCAGAAGTCAAAGCATTTCCCTGGTCAAATGGAAGAGTGATCTTCCCAGAATCCAAATCTGGTCATAATTCTCTCCTACTTTAAAAAAAAAAACCTGTAACTTCAACCTGTCATTGCCCTTAGGATAAAGTACAAAGTCATTCACATGGCATCCAATACTCTCCATGACAACAATCCCAAACCCACTCTGACGCCTATGAATCCATTCAAGGCAGAAATTGCATGTTCTTAATCTGTCCACCCTACAGTGCCTAGTCCAGTGCCCGGCAGAGAAGAGGGGCTCAGAAAAGCTTGCAGATATAGCTGTAATGACTTTTGGCACAGACACAAGGAGACACCCTTCCCTGGCCCCCTCTCAATTCCCTGTCAGCCATTTTACCACCTCTTGGCTCTGAGGTGCTAAGAGCCCACACACTCTCTAATGTCCCCATAGGCTTTGAGGTCGCACAAACCCAATTTATAATCAGGTTCTGCCATTGACTGCCTATGTGATTGTCAACCAGTCCCTCCTCATCTCTGAGCCTCAGTTTGCCCATCTGAGAAGAGGGGATGATAAATATTTACCTCACAAGATGACTCAGTGTAGTGAAGCCCCCAGCGTAGGGCCTGGCTTTAGTGAACGTTCAGTTAAAATCTCACCCCCTTCTCCTGCTTCCCCAGAGCTGCATTCCCCATTGCCCAAACCTTCAGAACTACCCCTGCCACCATCTCAGCCCTCCTTTTAACCCAGCTCCTGGGGAAATCCATAAGGATAAGTGGTTTGGCTCAGGAATGGGAGGGTAGCTGGGATGCAGATGTTCAGCAGGATGGCATGAGGCATTTGAGGGCAGACACCTCCCAGGTGTGTCACTTCTACCCCGCCCCCGGGCATACCTGGCTCCATGAACATCAATACGCCCTCTGACCCAACTCAGATAGAGGGAAGCTTCCCGGGGTCAGGACAGCTGGCACTGCAGAATCACACGCCCACCACCACCACTAACACCACCATCAACAATAAAAGCATGATTCCTACGGGTGGGCAAATTGAGGGGATTTATTTCCCAGGAATTTGTCCAGTTCTTCTGTTTGGCAGAATTCCAGGTCAGGCTGGTGTAGTGTGGGGAGGGGCACTTAGGATCTGCCAATGTGTGAGCACTTAGAGCCTAGAAACTCAACCCTGCTCCATGGGGGCAGCCAGCTGTGGGAAGTGCATTCATAGTTGCAATTGCTTTGCTTCCCAGTAGAACAAGAAATATTTAAGGAACAGGCAATTAGCACTTACCAGAAACATTATAAAATTACACACAACTTGCTAACAAGTTTTAGCATCAATCTGGGAGTCTCCCTGCTTCCTGACTCTGAGCCTGGAATCTGGCAGCCTGATGCCGAGGCTGGGAGGCTGGCCCAAGGCAGGAAGGAGCCAAGACCCTGCCTCTGGAGATATGGAGGAGTAGGAAGGTAGCAATTATACAGAAAGGGTGCCTAGAGAGCTCATACTAGAAATGAGGTCATCTCTTTATTCAACAAACATTTCCTAAGACCCTATTATGTGTTACAGACACTGTTCAGGACATTGAAGCTGTAAGGACAACAAGACAACCTCTGTCTTCCCCTAATTTGCTGTCTGTTTTCACTATAGGAAAGTAAGTGCTAAAAGAGAGGCAGCTAATCTTGCTTTAGGACATCAGGGAAGAAGACTTCCTGGAAGAGTTGGTACTTGAAACTGAGTTTTGTTTGAAGGATGAAAAGGAGTTTTTCAGACATCTCTGAGAGGGAGACAACAGATTAGCTTAGAAAACTGATATGTGGATAGAGTTGAAGCTAAAAGCTCCATAGAAATAAATTTTGGGAGAAGTTTCAAAGACGTAAAGTAGGGAGAAGATGGCCAAGACCGGCCTCTACAGGCAGTGCCCACTTAGGTCTTAACTCTGGTGGTGGGCACTGGTGAGCTTCCTGGAGAGATGGTGTTAGGACTGCACCCTGGGTAAGGAGACAATTTTGAAACAAGGCCAAGGGCGGCAGGCCAGCATCATTGACTCTCTCACTTTGGACACTACCTTTCCTCCTGAGGGACTATCAGACATGTCATGTGGCCATTTTTAGCCTCAAGTTTGTATTTTCAACACTCCTGTAATCCTTCTTGTTTGGTCCTCGTAAGCTGAGAGGCTTGAACTTTCAACTTGGGTTGGAATAAGAGCAGGCATGTTCCTAAGGCAGTCATTAAGCTTCCATGACACCATTAATGCTTTCCCAGCCACTGGGAACCAGAGTTCAGCTGGATATAGTTAGCATTTGCTTCCTCTCAGAAAAACCCAGCAGGAGCCATGCTCTGCCCAAGTCTGCTCTGGCCCCTGGGGTTGAGGGTACAAGCAACAGAGGATGCTGCAGGGTTAAAATTTGGCAGGAAGTAATCTGTGAATGAGGTATACTCTCTAAATACATGAGCGCTTGCAAACGGTAAGTTCTCATTTGTGGCTAATGCAGACAGCTTGGAGGCAACCTAAATGCTCCATATGTCCATATCCACCTTGTTTTCCAACCTCCTTCAGCCCATGAAAATGTTGTGGTGGAAGGAGATGGGGAGTGAAGAATGCCATCCACATCTACCCACATCTCCGTCCCATTCATGCAAATCATGTGCAGAGAGATGCACAAACAGATACCCAGAGGTACACGTATAGATGCTCTGTCTCTTGTCTCCTTTTGTCCTTCCCATCAGTAGAAGTAGAAAAGTAGAGTGGGATGTGGTTCTACAGAAATCCATGAGATCTGGGCAAGCCCAAGGTGTTATCCTACTGTACCAAAGATCTCCTGATTACTCACCAGGAGTTGGGGCTGACTGAACAGGTCTGAAACACTTGCTATGCAGAAGGCACTGTGCTTGGTTCTGGAGATAGAAAGAGAAGGGATGAGGTCACTGGCTTTGAAAGTTGACGACCTACAACAGAGAGCTTAACTAACTTAGCCCTCAGTTAGCCTCTTCATGGTCTCCCTCAGGCCATCTCTCTGGCCCATCTCCCTTCACCATCACTTCCTGCCACATCAAACTTCTAACTATTCTCCAGGCATTACACTCTCTTCCTCTATTTCTCCTTTCCTGCTTCTATCCTTCCATCCCTCCTTCCCTCCTCCCCTCATCCTGGGAGCTGTGTTGGCAGGTCAGCTTGTTCCTGCTCCCAACCAGAAGGTAAGCTCTGTGAGGATAGATATCTTTGCCCTGTTCTTCACACTGCTGTACTCCCAATGTCTGAAACAGTAATCAATGAAATATTTCCTGAATGAATAGACAAGTATTTACAAAGGGCGATCGGTGCTGTGAAGGGAAAGAACGGAGTGTTAGGAGAGAAAATTAGAAGGGAAAATCTAAGATGTGTCGTGAGGGAAAGCATCTCTGAGGAGGTGACATTTTCAGCTAAAATCTGTAGTGTGAGAAGTTTTGCCTATGAAGAGGGCAAGGAGAGGGGATTAAAGCACAGGCTGAGGAAAAAATGAGGAAACAAACGAACAAATGAAGTCCAATCCATTTGGAGAAGCAGCAAATCTCAGCCCAAGCTTGGCCTCCCACCTTCGTCAACATGGTGCCTCCCTTCTTAAAAAACAAAACAAAGCAAAGAAAACCATTGCCATCGAGTCAATTCCAACCAATAGCGACCCTATAGGACAGAGTAGAACTGCCTCATAGGGTTTCTAAGGAACAGCTGGTTGATTCAAACTGCCCACCTTTTGGTTAGCAGGCTTATCACTTAACCACTGTGCCACCAGGGCTCCAGGGCTTCCCTCCCTAGAGTACCTGAAATGGTCCCTGAATTTATAGAGACACATGCTGTGATTCCTTCTGTAAAGCCGTTCTCATAAGAGAGGATTCCAATTTGGTATTAGAAATTGAAAAACCTGGGGAGAAGACAGTAAGGTTGATCACAGATGATAGGGTTAGAACAGCCGAGAAAGGGGAAAGCACGTACGCGCCGCAGCCTCAGCCGTGATGGAAACAGAGGCGTCTTTGAAGCTCTCGTTTCCTAGCTCCCTTTTGGTAGGAAAAAGAGAGAGGGAACACTTATAAAATGGAATTATATTAAAGCCAATAATAGGACATTATATGCATGGTTTGCTCCAAGTCAAAATTTGGTTTATCTATCTGGAACCCTGGGCCCTGATCTCAGACTTGGTCAGCACCTGACCAAGAGGCCCAAGGTCAAGTACCTTTGAGGCTGGGCGAGGGAGCACAAGGAATCCTCTGCAGGAAGGCAGGTGGCCTGGGTCCCTTTGCTCCCAGCAGAGGATGGAGGGTGACACTGGGCTTAGAGGGAAGGCCCAGACCAGGACAAGTATGTCCAGCGGACAGAAGCCAGCCACCTGTCCCCTCTACCCCGCTGAGACGGAGCTCCCATCTCTCACCACTCCCTGCTCTGCCCTTCCTCTCCCCCCACCCAATCCTGGTTCTATGGTCAACATATTCCCCTATGCCTTGAACCTCTTTGTCAAATGCTCCCTTAAACCCGACTTCCCTTTGAGGTCACCACTGAGGTTACCTCAAGGTCATCTTGAGGCAGCCCTCTCCAGTACCGGCAGCTCATTTCTCCAGATCTTATGAACTTCATATTTGAGAGGTAGGGTCATGTCCTCACTCCCCATTGCCATTCCACCTACATGTAAACCTCATCTCCTTTGAGCTTATGCCATCTCCAGCTCTATCACTTTCTACTCCTCCTCACCAATTAGTCTCTTCATCTCTATGCCAAGTCTTACTGTCTTCTTGCCTCTGAGTTCCTTGCTCTTCTCAGTTCCTTTCAGGCCATTCCCCTGTGGCTGCAGCAGACCTTGTTGTTCAGCACCTCTGAAATCTCAGCTTCACATGTTCTACTCTGAGGCCTTCTGTCCCTTCAGCTCTCTCACTCTGTCATTCCCTCTACTCCTGTTCACCACCCTTTCCATGACCTATTTCCTCCTATCACCTCCTGCTATTTTTACTTCCTTCTTTCTTTAGCCTATGCTCCTTTGATAACAATTAAGCCATTCCTTTCAACTCCTTGGAGCCCTGGGTAATGCAAACGGTTAATGCAGTCAGCTGCTAACTGAAAGGTTGGAGGTTCAAGTCTACCCAGAGGCATCTCAGAAGAAAGGCCTGGTGATCTACTAATTAAAAATCAGTCATTGAAAACCCTGTGGAGCACAGTTCCACTCTGACATACATGGGGTTGCCATTAGCTGGAGTCAACTCAATGACAACTAGGTTTTTTTGTTTGTTTGTTTGTTTTTTCAACTACTTGCTCCGTTATCTTTTCATTTCTCCTCCAAACCCAACCCCACCCCTCCATCATTCCTATTTCTCCTTTCTTCACTCCTACTTGAGCCATGGTACTGAGGACAGCTGGGGCAAGTCACAACTCCCTGCTCAGTGGTGTGCCTATAAATGAGTAATCTCTGCCTCAGTGCGCCCACAGCTGCATGCCCAGATTCATTGAGCCATGATTTCCTCTGCTCCAGGGTAACTGTTTTAGACATTCTTGCCAACGTCAAATCTTTCTCTCCCTTTCAGCAAAGACCATGACTTCTTCCATTTAGAAAATGGAACCTAAATGATCACAGGCTCTCCCTCAACTTCCTGCCATCCTACCTAAAAACTCGTCACGACCACCTCTTCCCTCTTCGCTCCTGTCACAGGGAAAAAGAGCCCTCCTGGTCTGATGACCAAGCCTCCAGAATGCTCTGGATCCCATGCCCCCTGCCTTCTCTCCTCCGTATCTTCAGTCAACCATTCAATCTTTCTCTCTGCTCTTCCTTAGCATTTCAATGTAGTCAAGCTTCTTCCATCTTCAAAACATTTTTTAAACCTTCCCTCAGGTGAGCTACCACCTAACTTCTCTCTATTCCTTCACTGCCAAGAAACACTTTCTTTGAAAGCCATTGACTCTTCCTGTCTCATCTTCCTCATCTCCCATTAGGCATTGACTCCATCATTACACTTAATCTATTCCTGCCGGTATCACCAGTGACCTATCACTAACCTGCTTTTTGGTCCTATCTAAACTTGGCTGCAGCATTTGATACTGTTGGTCTCCTTGAAATGTAGTCTCTCAGCCCCTGTGACTCCCCTCTCCCCAAGATTTTAATCTATCACTCTAAAATGCCGGTGTTCCACACTGTTCTGTCCTGGATTGACACCTCTTTTCACTCACCTTGAGTGGTCTTGTTCTCATGGCTTCTTTGATTATCTTTCAGCTGAATCCCCAAATCTATATTTCTAGAACTTTCTCCTGAACGCAAGATGTTTAGAGCCGCTTTCTCCTCAATTATTTCCCCTTGGAGGTCCTACAGGCACCCCAGATCTTGGCAAGCCCTACTGATGACCTTCCATCCAGACCTGCTCCTTCTCCTGAATTCTTGCCTCAGTGAAAACACACCCGGGTGTCCAGGCCAAAACCTTCAGTCACTGTAGACTTTATTTAAAATTTTGATATGTTATTCATTTTGGATTTTTTTGCATTAATTTTTATTTTCTAAAACAAATATTGCACTAACATATTATTTTTCTTGATTCCTGATATTTTTTGTGCCCCCTTAAATTTAGTACCCAAGGTGAGTGCCTCGCTTTCCTCACCCTAGTCCTGACCCGGCCCTCCAAGTTTGAGTTAGGTGCTTTCATAGTATGAATTACTCTCTGTGATAGATTTCTGTTTCCTTGTCTGTATTTTGACTAGATGTTCATTCCTTGAGAACAGAGAACCATATCCAGATCCCAAGGGTCTAGAACAGGGACTGGCCCACAGTAGGTGCTCATTATACGTTTGCTGGTTACATCACTGAAGAAAGGAATAATTGGGTGGGTGTGGGCACGTGTGAAGGGCTATGCTTACAAAATAGAGAGAGCTGGGCAGATGCCGTCCCCTCCTAAGAACATTCATTCTCTTGAAATGATCACAGCATTAGACAAGCCACTGTGGACAGGGATGCAGGTGGATGTACTTCACATTTATACCTTCTACAACACGATGAGGTCTCGCTACCTGCCAAGTCTGCTCCAACTCATGGTAGCCCCATGTTTGTCAGAGTAGAATTGTGTTCCACAGGGTTTTCAATGGCAGATGTTTTAGAAGTAGATCAGCAGGACTTTCTTCCAAGGCATTTCTGAGTGGGCTCAAACCTTCAACTTTTCAGTTAGCACCAAGCACATTCATCATTTGCACTACCCAGGGGCTCCCTGAGCCCTCACTAAGAAACCTTAAATCTGAGTCTTGCCCCTGGCAGCAGGATCCAGCTCTGACTTCAGATGGTGGTTTTATCCAGGGCTCAGAATGCCTGGCTTCACTGAAGTGGCGATCCTTGCCAGGGCCTTGCATCTAGAGAGAGCATGCTTGGGGACATCCTGGAAGCAGGGAGGCCCTGCTGCTAACTTCCCAGGTCACCTTGTCTCCAGGGCCCCCTCTTCCTTTCCTTCAGGTGCTCTGAAGCTCTGGAACCTGGAGCAAAGGGACCATCTTCCCAGGAATGGATGGTCCTGGGAATGTATGGCCTTACTGTATCCCCTCCCACACACATCCCTGAACATGACAGAAGCCAGCTTTGAAAAGGGTTCATATGTGTTTTCTGCAGGTGTGTGTGTAGAGGGTGAGGCCAAGGGGGGCGTATGAGATGAGAGGTGGGAGAACTGATCTATACTTGAGATTCGTCAGACCTGACCCCTGTTGCCTTTGGACACACAGACCTCCTCCTCCCCCACCCCCAACACTGGAGGACCCTAGAAGTTTGATCTAGATGACACCTACACACAATCCCAGTCATAGAGTGCCTTGTCCTGCCAGCTGTCAGCAGAGGGCTGGAGGTCCTGGTTTTGTAGGTAACACTAATGCATCAAGCAAGAGCCCATACAAGGCAGTGCCTGAGGCTAGTATAGGTAACCCTGATTTCCCAGAAGCCCAACGGATCTGGACTTCTGCATTTGCAGAATCATCCCTATTAGAATCACACACAGCAGCTTCTAGGGGTGGCTCCTGACATCCCATGATGGTGTCTATAGAAAAGCAGCATTTCTTTTGGCCCAAGAACCATGGGAAGGTATCCAAAAAACTTCCCTGATGACTCCAGCTCCCCTCTCTCCCAAATCACAGGAATCTCACAGTTCTCACCTCACCATCTGCCACTTCATTTGTTACATCACATCCTTCCTGCTGTACACCCACCTCCTTGGGAACGTAATTCCTCCTCACCCCCCTCCACGTCTTTCTTCTCTTCCCCTCTTCCTCTCCATCTTTCTCTCTTCCCCCTCCTCCCTTCATCTCTCATAGCACTAAGAACAGGCCTGGTGAGCCTTGGCCATCACTTACTGGATGACCTGTTAGAGGCCAAGGTGAGCACTAATCCTGAGACTCCAGAGGAAACTCCAGGGACTTGGCAAAGCAGCTTCCTTTCCGGAAAGATCCTAATAGACTCCCCATGAGGCAGCCAGCCATTCATGCTCGCCTAGTCCAGGCTCCCAGAGCACTTTCTTGGAACCCACTCCATGTCTGACTCACAAATGTTGAATCAAATGAACTTTAAAAACACACTTAATGACTCATTTGTTTCATATCACCTGCTACCAGTTCAAAATGAATTATAAGATATCTTCATAAAAGTACATCCATGTGAGAAGGCAGTGAATCTGATTCTCAGTTAATTTCTGGTTGGGCGAAAGGCGGGCAGCAGATCAGCTACCTTCTCGTCTTCACCTGCATTTGCTGCTCAGGAATGGATTGGCTACATTTAAAATGTAGCCTGGACGCATAACCTGGACGCAGAGTCAAGTTCAGTAAGGAAGTCTCCAAACTTTGGAACGTATTGCCTCCTGCAACAGGTAACTCACCTTCCCTGAGTGAAAATATCAAAGCATCTAGAGCACTTATGTGAACACAGAGGATCAGACACTTGATACCTGGAAGGCCCAGTTGTCCTAGGATGCTGTGTTTAAACAGGACCTTGCAGGGTTGCTCATGAATCTACTTAACATAATTAACTGTCCCACCTGTGTCACTCTTGGCCACTGACTCATGGCAGAGGTGCAACAGAGCACGCAATGTGGACCTTTAGCTCCTGGAGATGTATCAAGTCGCTTTTCGCTTTTTGTCTCTGTTTTCTTGTCTTTCAGAGATCGAGCAGGGCAGTTGCGGTGACCCTGGTATCCCTGCCTATGGCCGGAGAGAAGGCTCCCGGTTCCACCACGGTGACACACTCAAGTTTGAGTGTCAGCCTGCCTTTGAGCTAGTGGGGCAGAAGGCAATCACGTGCCAAAAGAATAACCAGTGGTCTGCTAAGAAGCCAGGCTGTGTGTGTAAGTGAGCGGGGAGGTAGCTGCTTTCAGGGCCCCACAGAGAGTCAGGGAACCCACTTCCCAGCAAGTCCAGGGGCTTCACTTTGGTTGGTTTCTTTTATTCTTTGGGGCAGTACTGGTTGGGTCCTCATTCCTGGCAGTAATGTACACTGTAGCACTGAGAGTGATTGGTCTTGGCATTCAGGGACCTTCTTCAATGCCTCTTACCCTCCCTGGTGATCCTTGAGAGCAAAGTAGAGGCCACTGGGGCCCACCTGGGGATTTTCTCCTCTTCCTTGATGCCACTGCTGACACCAAGCAATCAAGCCAGGGTGGAAGATACTGCAAGTGTGTAAGATTTGTAAACTCTGTACCAGCATCTGGGTACTATGGAAAATCATTCCCTTGACAGGATATAATGAGTTTCCTAAAATCACTTCCTCTTGAATGAGACTCAGGAAGCAATGGGAGATCAAGTTATCTTTGCATTGTTGATCTTTTGCGGAAGGGATTGGAGTTGAGTACTCTGTTCGAGGGAGATAACAGATAACCTCTCAGATGGTATGACCATACTTTCTGGTGCAAATGGTATCTTAAGTCTTGGGTCACAGTGGGATTGACAAGGGTGAGGGGGCTGTGTGTAGCAAAGGGAAGACCAGGCATGGTCATCATTAGGAAATCAAAGGCTCTAGCTTCTCTGGGCTGTCACTTCTTATTCTCCCAACCCTCGCCACCCCACCTCCTCCATCTCTTTCAATCTGCTTCTCTCGGGGTCAGCCTAACCCTCTGACCCTTCCTCCACATCGGTGGGCTTCTCTGTGCCTCTGAATTCTGTACATTAGAGGATGGTGGCCCATCAGGGCTGGGGGAGGGAGTAGCCTGGGAGACTACACTGGAGCAGCAGTGAGTTTTGTGTATTAGTTGGTGAGTTGGGTCATACCACAGTATTAGACTTTTCAAACAAACAAACAAAAAAGACTTTGTTTGGTCTGACAAAGCATTTTTGATGACTTGTGAGTTTGTTTATGCAAAAATTCTTGCAGAGGTTTAAAGAGCAAACCACTCTTAGATACACATTTAACAAATCATCCTTACTGAAAAGAATAAAATTGCATGAGATCTGGAGCCCTATAGTGTTAACCTTGTAGCCCACTGGGAGCCCAGGGGATGGGGAGGGGTGGGAAGCATTAGCAGAGAGCAACTCAGGGCGTGCAGCAACAAAGGGGCTGGGAGTTTAGAGACCAAGCCCAGACAGCAGTGAGTGAAAGGAGTCAAGCTAGGCAGCGGGCAGGTTGGAGGCAGGGCTTCAGAAGGTAAAGGCATAGACTGGAAATCTCCAGTGTGATGGGGCTTACTCTCTGAAATTCATCCAGACAGAACAAAGCAGGGAGAACTGGCACAGCGCCAGGCCCCTGGGGCAGAGAGCTGATAAGAATGATGTGGGAAGCAGAGCCAGCCAGCCACTTGTTGTTCTTGTTAGCTGCTATCACGTTGGCCCCTGCCTCATGAAGATCCCGTGTACAACACGATCAGACTGTTGTGATCCATAGGGTTTTCACTGACTGATTTTGGAAAGTAGATTGCCAGATCTTCTTCCTAGTCTGTCTTAGTCTGGAAGCGCTACTAAAACTTCGTTCAGCATCATAGCAACTCGCGAGCCTCCACTGACAGACAGGTGGTGGCTGTGTATGAGGTACATTGGCCAGGAGTTGAACCTGAGTCTCCCATACGGAAGGTGAGAATTCTACCACTGAACCATTAGGATCAGGATCAAGTTCCCTGCCCCACAAGCCAAGAGACACAGATAGCAGAGTGCTGGAGAAAAGCCTTGGGATTAGAGGTGGTGGGTACCACTTGAGTCCTCCAGGAATTTACTTGAGCCCTGACTCTTAGGAGTAGTTTTGGAATATGTTTTGAGAATCTTCACTAAGGGCAGAAGACCTTGAAGTGCTGCTCAGCAGACTCCCGGATTCCAGGAGCAAGGCCAACAGCCACAGCGAGCTGGGCACTAATGGCAAGCAGCTGAGTGGGAGAGGGAATGTAGCAGCCCCAGCCAAGTATGGATTGGTGCTCTCTGTGGTTTAAAACAAGGAAGTAGAGCCTGAGTCTGAAGATGAGAACTGTGAGCCAGGTACTCTGGGGGACCGTCATGGCACTTCTTCTTCTTGGCAATTATGGGATGTAGGGGGATGGCATCACCAAGGCACTCCGATCACTCAGGTGTGTCTGGACATTTGGGTGTAACACAAGTCTCAAGGATGCTGGCTTCAGCAGAGGAGGCAAGAGAGCCAACTGGCCCACTGCCTTTGTACCACATAGCAAAGTTGATTTGCATTTCATGAAGGCGAGGGGCCACCATCTGTCAGCTCTCTACTGGGTGTCCAGCCCCTAAGCCAATGCTTCCTAGACTTTGTCATCAGGGCGCTCACAGTCTAACAAGTGGTGAAAAGGAAGAGATGATGGTAAGAAAGGCCCGATGTGCTGAAATAACTTTGGACTTGAATTCTGGAGCCCTGATTTTTAATCCTAGTTCACTACTTGACTGTGGCCAGGGCATCTCCTTTCTCTGGATTTCAGTTTACTGATCTACCGAATAGGATAGCACTCCATTCTGGCTCCAAACTTCTATGCTTCTCTGTTCATATTTATAGAAAAAGGTAACTGTGACATGAGCGAACAAAAAAAACTAGTTGCTGTTGGGTCAACTTCGACTCATAGTGAACTTGTGTGTTGGAGAAGAATTGTGCTCCATGAGGTTTTCAGTGGCTTATTTTTCAAAAGTAGATCAGCAGGCTTTTCTTCTGAGATACCTCTGGGTGGACTCAAACCCCAACCTTTTGGTTAGCAGCTGAGCATGTTAGCCCTTTGCACCATCCAGGGACTCTAGCACATGAACAGTCCCAACAGTTTCCACCACAAATGCTTGGAAACCACTTCCTGAAGCAGATCATTACAGAGCAGGTCATACTTTGACTTAGGGATATTAAACTTTGATGTTCTTCTCCTGACTCTAGATCAAATGTATCATGGTCTGTAATCAATAGCAAAGGCTCAGCATCTATAAACGTCTATAAAAATGTAAAGTAGTGAAGTTAGTCCCTATGTTTTATGAAATGTTCATAAATATACATACAAAAGCACCTCTAGAAAAGGCAGCGTAACTTGTTGTTAGACATCATTGTTAGGTACTGTTGAGTCAGCTCCAACTCATGGTGACCTTATTTATAACAGAACGAAACTTTACCCACTCCTGTGCCGTCCTCACAGTCGTTGCTATGTTTGAGCCCATTGTTGCAGCCACTATGTCAATCCACACCACACATTAATCACAATAAATATTAATACAATATTTAGCAAACAAAAATGTTCTGTCCTTCTTAGAATATATAAGGGACTTGGGAAAATTATTTTGGTGGCTCAAATCTCTTTGAACAATTATCCAAAGACGTGCAAAGTAGTACATTCTTCTTTCCTGACACGTTTTCTTCTTAACAGCTCCTTACCAGGCAACTGCCCTGCCGAGACTCTACAAATACACCCTCTTCCCTGTTCCACAACATTTTCTGTGGCAAGCGAAGACTTCAGAATCATTTCATTGGCTTTTGAGCTACCCTCACAGTGGTTGATGCTCAACAGATGATCTTTTTCATCTAGGTTTTCAAGAAGGTGATGTTTCTCACGACAAAAAGCATTTTTAAAGAAAAGATGGAACCATTTTGTTTCCTCTTACTCTTTCGTAGCCCTTGGTTAATTCACATCTCCAGGAACCACTGCTCAAATCAGTTGAGAATAGTACCACATTCCATCCATTCAACAGTTTCATTGAGTGTCTACCACGTGCCAGATGCCATGCGTTGGATTCAGAGCTATTCTCTCTGCCTGTGAAGTTTGCTTAACCTGGCTGTCCTGGTGAGAAAGCTTTGGCCAGGTTGCATGTATTCTTCACGTTCCCAGAAGCTCTGCCCATTTTACTCCCTTCTTTACAAAAGAATAGGGAGCCTTTCTCATACAACCATGTCCAGTTTTCCTTCACAAGAGATGCAGTGGGAAAGAAGATACAAATAACTCTGGTGAAGGTTTGCACAATACTTGATGCTTTGTTGACAGGCGAGCAGAACGCTTCACGCTTCATAAGGAAGCCAGGAAACCAATTATCAGTCCATTAGCAGCCACTTTCAAAAGAAGTTCCAAAACAACCTTCACCAGAGATTTGCCAAGACTGCACAAATGTGCTCTTTCCTTCGCCATTTTGTAAACCGCCACGGGAAGGTGTGAATCCTAATTGCTCAGCTCCTAATGTATATGGCATATGTGTGAAATGTGAAGGCAGGACCTACTGGGATCTATACAATGTAAGTTCCAAATCTGCAGAATCTTGAGAGATCCAGGGAGGGAGAAGGGGGTGCTCAAAGAAAATATCTCAGAGGATACAGGGCTCGAGGTGGTCCTTGAAGCTTTGGAAAGTGAAGGAGGGTGTTCCACACAGAGATACTAAGGGAAATGGTCCTCTTCTAGTACCCTCCTCCCTCCTCTCCCTGCTCTGCACACAAGCACACACAAACACAGAGCTTCTGAACAAAGGGATGGGTTGGGTCATAGGGTCATCAGGAAGCTGGTCTCTCCCAAGTACCATTACTCTAGGTCAGGGTTTCTGAACCTCGGCACTACTGACATTTTGGATCAGATAATTCTTTGTTGTGTGGGACTGTCTTGTGCCTTGTAGGATGTTCAGAAGCATCCCTGACCTCTACCCACTAGATGCCAGTAGCAACCCAGGGGAGGGAGTGTGACAACCAAAAATGTCTCCAGACATTGCCAAATGTCCCCTCAGGGCAAAATCACCCCAGGTTGAGAAGCACTGGTCTAGGATAACCTGAAGAAAAAAGAAAAACCATTGCTATCAAGTCCATTCTGACTCATAGCGACCCTATAGGACAGAGTAGAACTGCCCCATCGGGTTACTAAGGCTGTAAATCTTTACGGAAGCAGATTGCCACACCTTTCTCCCATGGAGCAGCTGGTGGGTTTGAACCGCTGACCTTTCGGTTAGCAGGCAAGCACTTAACCACTGCGCCACTAGGTCTCCTTCCCTAGGATAACCTAGTCTTGTCAGATGCCAAACATGATGAAATCTTTGGATTTGCATTTTAAGTGGGGCTGTGATTAAAGTCTATAGAATTATAACAGGGAGAAATCATGGAGTAGGAAGCAATCCCAATATTAATTGTTTTATCTCATGGGGAAGAGATGAATCTTCCCCCAACAGCTTTATAGGAATTGGCCTTTATTCTCTTCATTTTACAAATAAAAACGAAGTTCAAGGAGAGTAGGTAACTAGCTTGAAGGTTATAGAACTGTTAAACGATGAGCAGGAATTTGAACTATTAAATTGGCAAAATATCAATTTGAACCCAGGTTCCTACTCCAAGTCCTACACTCTCTCCATTGCACCAGATTTCTAGAATTCAAGGAAGGATTCATCTGCAGTAGCAAGGGCAAGGAATTCTTAGAAAAAAATACTAGGCCAGAGTACAGAAGCAAACCGTTGGCTGAGTTACACCCACAAAGTAACAAGAGTTGAGAGGAGTTAAACAAATTCGTGGAGGATAGATCCATGGCTCTCACTGGAACTCTACCAGTGTTGAAGCCTTTTCCTAATCTTTACTTTTTCTCATTTCTTCCATTTATCCATCCATCTTTCACTTACTGAGCACCTACTGTGTACAAAGTAAATACATGAAAGGGCATGTGTGTTTCTGGTTGGACACAAAATCCTAAATTGGAGGACCCCTGGGAATGATCCTGCCAGAGTTGAAGAGGGTGATCTCTTAAGAGTCATGACCTACATAACATGCTATGACTGTTTCAAGAAGTATCTGGAGTTCGAGGGCCAATACTCAACGTAGGTCTTTGGTGTGTTCTGGTATTTGAAAAGTTTTTAAACAAACAAAATACACTTAATCTCACTACATTAAACCAAAACTGATTTCAAATTTGGTTATTCTACATTGATTCCTTTTTTTTTTTTTTTTTGCAGCAGATTTTTTTTTTCTTTTCGTTGTTGTGCTTTAAGTGAAAGTTTACAATTCAAGTTAGTCTCTTAGATGAAAATTTATACATACATTGTTTTGTGACCCTACTTGCTCTCCCTTACTGTGACAGCACAGTCTTCTTTTCCATCCTGGATTTCCCCTGTCCATTCAACCAGCTCCTGACTCTCTCTGCCTTCTCATCTCGCCTCCGGACGTGAGCTGCTCATATAATCTCATGTAGCTACTTGAGCTAAGAAGCACACCCTTCACAAGTATTATTTTATGTCCCATAGTCCAGTCTAATCTTTGTCTGAGGAGTTGGCTTTGGGAATGGTTCTACATTGATTCTTATGGAGCCCTGGTGGCACAACAGTTAAGTGCTCGGCTGCTAACCGGAAGATTGGTGTTCAAACCTACTCAGAGTCTCTGAGGCCGAAGGACCTAGCAATCTGCTCGCATAAAGATTACAGCCTAGAAAACCCTATGGGGCAGTTCTTCTCTGTCACATGGAGTCGCTCTGAGTCAAACTTGGTGCAACACACTTAACAACAACATATTGGCTCTTATTCATGTGCACACATACTTGAATCAAAATGAACATACCATTTTGCACTGTTTTAAAGTTCACATTGTGTTATGTATCTTAACATGTTGCTACATGTCTTTCATAGTTGTAGCACTTAACATCTACAGAATACTCTGTCTTGTGAATGGACCATTGCTTACTAATTATGTTTAATTTTTTTGTGTGTAAGACTGTAATGAACATCTTCATGCATATGGATTTTTTCCTTCTGTTGATTTATTTCCTTAGGACAAATTTCCAGGAATGAGGTTATTGGTCCAGGGTATGAACATTTTTATAAATCTTGATTCCTACTTTTTTATTGTTCCTCCAAATGTTGTATGGTTCATAATGCCAGTAGCAAAAACTGTAAGAGTAAGATTGATAAAATACATTGCCTTCCCATCTAGAAATGTGGCACACCTCTCTTTTTGTTCATCTACTTTTATTTTTTCATGTAGGTCACGTACATCACTTAGAACCTTTATTAGCTTCATCAAACCTCCTCAAGTATTTGGTGGCCTTTTAAAAATTGCTAATTTATTAGGTTTAAGTTGTATATATCCCTACAGCACACGCTCTGGACTACTGCAAAGTGCCAGATGTTATGGCGGTGGTGTTGTTAGTTGCTGTTGAGTTGGCCCCTGACTTATGGTGACCCCGTGCACAATGGAACAAAACACTGCCCGATACCACACCATTCCCATGATCAGTTGCAGATCTGACTATTGTGATCCATAGGGTTTTCACTGGATGATTACCAGAAGTAGATAGCTAGGTCTTTCTTTCTAGTCCATATTAGTCTAGAAGCTCTGCTGAAACCTGTTCAGCTTCATGACAACACGCAAGCCTCCACTGGCTGACAGGTGGTGGCAGCGCATGAGGTGCATTGGCCAGGAATTGAACCTGGGCCTCCTGCATGGAAGGCGAGAATTCTACCACTGAACCACCATTGTCCCCACAGATGTTATGATAAGTGCTTTGAATCCAAAGATGAATTGGACATAGTCCTTGATCTCAACAAGCTCTCTCTGATGTGGAGGTAGACATGATGATGTAAATGACAGCGATACCTTGAGATTTAAAATGTAGTTCTTCAATTAGGAAGCATTGGTGATACAGATACATTTAGGAGCTGCTCTGTCAAGGTTCATTCTCCATTCAGCATATACTTATTGAGCATCTACAATGTGGCAGGCACCATAGTAGTTGTTGAACAGGAGAACAACAGTTTCTCATCTCATAGAGTGTAGACTTGAGGTCTTTTCCGTTAAATAGTTGGGCCTGAAAGATGGGAGGACAAAGTTGGGGCCTTACTGGAAAAGGAGACATCTAAGTGGCAGTACTGGATTCTTCCCCACCAAGTAAAATGTCCATGGAGGTAGGAAGGCCTGAAAGACAGAAGCCATAGGGTTTGGGCCTCTGTAACAGAGGGTTGTTCAGTGGATACGCTTGTACTCATGCACACACACGTGCACACTGCCAGTTTGGGCATTTGGCTTTGTGGTGGTTCCTAACAGGGTGGGCTGCTGCCACATGGATGTGAGTGAAAGAAGAGAGCTGGGGCTCATGGAGTAGGGTTTGGAGAGAGACTGCTACATACCCACTGGCCAGAGGCATGTCTCTGCTGTGGACGAGAGATATTGGAGTGATGCCAGAGGGATGTCGGGATTCCCATGCCAGAACGCTGGACAAGGACTTCAGTGCTGGCCTTTCTCAGCCAGACTGGATCCATCCCTGTGTGGCAGTGATGGGGAGCATTTGCTATTTGCAGTCATTGCCCAGTAACTCTCTGTAACAACATGTGACTCCTAAAAACCAAAAAACTAAACCCATTGCCAGCGAGTTGATTCCAACTCATGGTGGACCCACGTGTTACGGAGTAGAACTGAGCTCCATAGGCTTTTCTGGGCTGTCATCTTTATGGAAATAGATCACTAGGCTTTGTTTTTGCGGTGCTACTGGGTGGGTTCAAACCTCCAGGCTTTAGGTTAGTACCAAAGCAAAAACCAAACTTGTTGCCATTGAGTTGATGCTGACTCGTGGCAACTCTGTGTTAGAGTAGAACTTCTCCATAGGGTTTTCTTGGCTATAATCTTTATGGAAGCAGATCGTTAGGCCTTTCCTCCATGGTACCACTGGGTCAATTCAAACTGCCAACCTTTAGGTTAGTAGTTAAGTGCAAAACGTTTGTACCACCCAGGGACCTGTGTGGCTACTAGGGTGTTGGTATTTTCCTTTTCAATTTGAAGCAGCTCTTTCTATATTGTGGATAGAAACTTTTTGTGGTATTTGATATGCATACTTCCCCAATCTCTTGTTTTCCTTTTGTTTGGCTATTTTGCATGGTACAGTTGTTTTGCATTTTTATCTAGACAAATCTCTCAATATTTGTGATTTCTTTTTAAAGCTGACAAAGTTATCATTCTGCCACGGATCTGAGAAGCAGTTTGTTCTATTTTTGGTTATTTGTCAGTAATTTGATTTTTTTTAATGTAATTCATTAATCCATCTGGAGTTTATTTAGATGAATATGTAATATTGTCCAAACTATTATGTAGTTTTCCAACACAATTTATTAAGTAATTCGGTTCCTTTTTGATCTGAGGGAGATGAATTGTTTTATCACATGCCAAATCCTCAGATGTAGTTAAGTCTGTTTCTTGAGTCACCACTTTGTTCTGCTGCTCTATTTTCTATCCTGCACTAGTATCGAATAATTTTAATTGTTGTTTTATTATATGCTCTAATATCTGGCAGGGCTGGAAACTACTCCTTCCTCCCTTAATTATTTTCTCTTTCAGAATATTCATTGTTATTCTCATCTGGTTGTTGTTCAAGATTAATTTTAGAATCATTTTGTCAGAGTAAAAAAAAAATCCTATTGGGATTTTGCATCTGTGCTCCTGTTAAACTGTAAATTAACTTGAGGAAAATAGGCATTTTTATAATACACAGCCCTCCCACCCAGAAACATGGCATGTCTTTCTTTTTGTTTGCCTACTTTCATTTTTCTAAATATAACAGCTTTGTTGTTTTCTTCTTATAGGTCACGTATTTCTCTTGTTGCCTTTATTTTTAAATAGACAGGTACTTTTTTTCACTTCCCCTCCTACTTCAACCTCTATGCCCCGTGCACAGGTGAAAAGTGTCCATGTTTTCTCTCCTCTCTGTGGCTGAAACTTAGCATTCCCTGTAAACATATATTCCCAGATTTCTCAAGATAAGTGCAATTTCAAACATCCTTTCCTTTGGCCCAAAAAGTATGATCGTGCTATCTATAGTCCTTGGAAATTGCCTTTTTCAATTGTTAGATGCCAGAATTGGGATCTGCTGAGGTTTGAAAGCGTCACACTCAGCGTAGGGGATAATGTTCCTTGAAACTGCATGTGATCAGGGACAGGGGCTGTGTTGAGGGCGGTGTGAGCTTCCTGTGCTTGATGTAACCTTCTTCTTATTCCTCTAGGCTTCCTTTAATGTCCCGTTGACCTGCAGGTGGCCCCAGGAGAGGATTAGCAGAGAGTCAGGGGATTGCTTTGGTCCAAATTGGTATTTCAGGCCAATTCCCGGAAACTGAAAACCAGTACGTGCACTTCCAGGACCCCCTTCCTCTGTAAGCCATTCCTCAAGGACCTGGAGACTAAAGACCTGTAGTCTTGCTTTGCTGCTGATGTGCAGAGCTGGGGGTGGCCTGCTCTTCCAAAGGACTTTCAGTTATCCAAAGGGGTCATTTCCTTGGGTGGAAAGTCTGTGTTGGTGGCCAGAGTTGGGGAGGGTCTCTGTCTGCCCCTGCACTGCAGAATCTGCACTGCAGTCAGAACTGGGAAATGTGTGGGACCTCAGGAGGCCAGAGCTGGGAGAACTGACCCTGGATTAAGGAAGGGCCTACAAAGAAAGCCCCTAGATTTCCTACCAGGATGTCCAAGGAAGTAACATCAACACTTGTTCTTCCATGCCAGTGTGGGTCACATACATCACTTGTTACCTTTGTTTTTAAATAGGCAGATGCCCTATGTGGGAAGAGGCCTCTAAATTGAATAAGGTCCTTACCCAGGAGAATAGGGTCTACCCCAAAAGTGTTTTCATGCCCCAGCTGGAGGCTGCAGTTCAGAGAGGGCTTTGCTATACTCTCAGCAGGGACTAGAGAGGAAACCAAGAACCAGAGCAGAAGGTCTGTCCCTAGACTTGGGCACATGTGGTAGGAAGGGGTGGAAGGATGGAAGTGTTCTGTAACTCAGTGGGCTTATGGGTATGTAGGGCTCCCCAAAAGCCCACCAGGAAGTAGTTGTGTAAACACACTCACACCACACCCACTGGTTTGTGGGGATGGGACATTCCATTGTACTGTCAGGCTTAGCTGGGCCTGACTCAGCTTCTAGCTATAAGAACTTAGCCCACGGAATAAGATCTCAAGTGTACCTGGCAGGGTCTGATCAGGCAAAGGCTGACAGTACCCAAAGCTAGTATCTTCGGAGGCCTTACCCCATCTAAAATGGACCCAAATCCAGCAGATCGTTAGAATCACTCACTGACCTTTAAAAATACAGAATCTTGGCCTCATCCCCAGAATTTCTGATTTACTAAGTCTGGGATGAGACCCATTAATAGTAGTTCTAAAATCTTCCTGGATGATTTAGATGCTAGGCCAGATCTGTGAGTGGTTAAAGCGCTCGGCTCTAACTGAAAGGTCAGTGGTTTGAACCCACCAGCTGTTCCACGGGAAAAAGATGTGGCAATCTGCTTCCTTAAAGATTTCAGCCTTGGAAACCTTGGGCCAGTCCTACTCTGTCCTGTAGGGTCACTATGAGTCGGAATTGACTCGATGGCACACAACAACAATATGGAGCACCTACTAAAAGGGTTCATCTTCCCGTGCTATATCAGACAGTATTGTGTTGTAATCCATAGAGTTTTCATTCACTAATATTCGGAAATAGATTGTCAGGCCTTTCTTCTTGATCTGAGTCTGGAAGCACTGCTGAAACTTGTCCACTGTAGGTGACCCTTCTAGTATTTGAAATAGTGGTGTCGTATCTTCCAGGATCACAGCAACACAAAAGCCACCACAGCACAACAAACTGATAGACGGGAGGCGGGACATCATGGTTGGTAAAGTAGAGGGCCAACAAAAATGAGGGAAACCCTCAATGAGATAGATTGGGGACTATCTCAACAATGAACTCAAACAATGGACTCAAACATACCAACAATCATGAAAATGCACAGGACCTGGCAACATTATATATATATATATATACGTATACATATATATATATAGTCGTCTTATATATATAAGGTTGCCATGAGTCAGAGTCAACTTGATGGCAACTAACAACAACTGCAAGGGCACTCAGTCATTTATTGGGCTCCTGCTATGTGCCAATTGCTTGGAAAGAGTTTTGTGTCATTCCTGAAGGATTTTGTCCCCTGACAAGATGACAGCCCCATAAGGCACGGGGCTGTGATGCTTGTGGCTGATATGTTGTGAACGTGTTGTTGGTATGAGGCTGCCATAACTCAGTTATTGTGATGGTGAGGTCTCCTGGGGTCCATGAAATGTTGACCTCTGTGTTGCTGTCCCAGTGAGAAATGGGATGCATTGTCCAGTACTCTGACATTACAACTTGATATCAGGACAGCTTGCCTTTCATTTAATTTGAATGAAGCAAAATGTGGAGGAGGCAGTTATGCTAGGCAACAGGGATATTCTCACATATTCTTGCTCTCCAAGAGCTCACAGTCTAGTGGGTGAGATATGCA
This sequence comes from Dugong dugon, assembly GCA_030035585.1. Classification (NCBI taxonomy): domain Eukaryota; kingdom Metazoa; phylum Chordata; class Mammalia; order Sirenia; family Dugongidae; genus Dugong; species Dugong dugon. Next base: position 58,115,339 of record CM057462.1, on the reverse strand, counting down.
CATACTTTTGATATAAAAGTCTCTGAATTATTGTGATAATTGATATGCTCACAAAGTGCCACCAGAATGTAGAGGAAGAAAAACTCATTCCAGTTGTCAGGTTCTCAGAAGACATCTTGGAGGATCATAGCACAGACAAAATTCCAGCTCAATTCAACCAGAAATCTCCCCAAAACCAAACCAAGCTAAAAATATAGCTTAGTTCAGGGCCTAGTCCAAAGACCATATTTCTATAGCTAAGAGCCCTGATCCTAGGTACATTGGGACCACAGCTACATAGTAGAATGGAGACTGGAAAAACTGACCAAGCTTTCGGAATTGATCTGAGCAGGGGCACTTGTATTGTCCTCGTTGGTGTCTAAAGGCAAGCGTGGCGCAGCCAAGCATATGTTCTGAAGAGTCTATCCAGGCAGGCAACAGTGTGGTGGTTCCAGTTGACTTGCTCATTCAAGCAAGATCTTCCCTAGGGTCTATGGTTAGAGGGAGCAGGACCTGGCAAGAACTGGGCGGGTGCCAGGGCCCCAAGACAAATGGGATGGGGTTCAGGTATTCAGCTCTCCAATCCCAGGGAGCACTACCATGTAGGTTAGGGGTTTGGAGGCTGGAGTCCAGGCCTAAGGAAATGACAGACATGGTTACCCAGGTGTTGTGTTCAGGGCTCATCTTTGACGTAATAGTTCCTGGGTAAGTTGGCAGTAAGAGTTTCGGACTGGGGATGTTGATGTTTTTCCTGGTTGTCTGAAGATCTGACAGTGGCCAAAGGGCTTTGGTAAGGCAGATACCAAGACTTTACTCATCTCAGGCCTCAAGACATCCCAATTTGAGGGGCCAGGGGAGAAGAGCCCCCTCTCCCCTCTCTATTAATGTACCCCTCATCCTTTCTTCCCACCAACTTGGTAGTGACTACAGAGTCAAGTTCCTGGTTAAAGGACAGGTTGAGCTTTCTATTCTCCAAGGGTCTAGTGATAGGCTCCAAACCAGACAAAGCCTCTTAGCATCTACTTGTCTGGGTGACTTACTAGTTGCGTCTGAATTCTCATGGTTGCGCCTACCTTCCTCTCTTTACCAACAGATCTGGAGCCTGTAGGCACCACCAGTAGGGCCTGTTACTGAGTGTAGGATCTCTGCAGATCTAGGGGGAGCTCCTTGGAGGATCCCTAGCTGGGGGTGCCCACAGTGCGCAGGGCTCTGGCTCTAACCTAATCCTGGGCTGTAACCTCTGCTTGCAGAGTGAACAGGATACCTCTGCCATTCTTACTTCAGCTTTCACTTTTAGGATGAGAGCCAATTGGTTCTTTCTTCTCTGTAAAATGTTCAAGATACATGCCTGCTAGGTATGTTCCCATGGCCTCTCCGCAGACCATGCCTTCTCCATGTGGTCTGAAATGTCCAACAGAAAGCTGGTGAGGCAGACTCAGAGTTTCACCAGTCAGGATCTCTTTTCACACTTGCTCAGAAACTGCGGCTTGAAGTTCTACTAGTAACCCTCCCTCATCTTTGGGTGGCAAATTTGTCATCTCCCTTGGACATGAATACCTGGTTATCAGCCCTGGGCATCATGGGTGTCCTCAGGCTTGCCGTTCTCAGGGAGGGCACCTCTCTCACCTTTCCTAGGGCTTGGTTTCCAGGAGAGCCTTGAGTTTCCTCTCACGGACCTATAGGCCCTTCCTTTAGTCCTTATGTACAAAAGCAGTCTTCTGGGGGGGCCTCAGTGGACTTGGGTTCAGCGGCAGAGCCGCTGTCCTTGAGCTACCAGATTAATTCTCATCCTGCTCTGAGAGGCTCCCTCAAGGCTCCCTCGTGGTATTGAAGGTAGCTCTGTCAGGTAACTATAGACTCCTCCGGATCACTTGGCTTCCTGTGGAGGGGAAGCCGAACAGACATCCTTATGATCATGAAGAACAGCCACCAAGCATTCTTTTCCAGTCTTTAATGAGTGGTGGTCTGAGATATGACTGGGCTTGGAGTGGCGGGGACCATGGCTGCTTCTAGATTCCCTGTGAAGATGCTCTGCTAAAACAGATGGTGGAGCTCTCTGACAGAATTCAGGGACTCAGGAGAAGAGGACAGGCTCCGAGGACTTCAAAGGCCCGGTGATCTGGACCTACTCTCCCAGGAGCACCTTTTGGGCTGTTGGTGATGATGTGTTGAATTCCTCTGATCTTTTTAGTTGTTGTTATTGAGAATATACACAGCAAAACATACACCAATTCAACAGTTTCTACATGTATCAGCCATTTAGTAACATTGATTACAGTCTTAGAGTTGTGCAACCATTCTCACCCTCCTTTACTGAGTTGTTCCTCCTCATTAACGTAAATTCACTGTTAAAGTTCCTATCTAATCTTTCAAGTTACTGCTATTAATTTGATCCCATATAGATAGTTCTTGAAAGAGCATAATGTTCAAGGCAGACTTTTTTTTTTCACCAGTTAAGCTAAACTGTTGTTTAGTTTTAAGAAGACTTTAGGGGGTGTTTTTGGTTTAAGTTTTAAAAATTATCTCAGGGCGATAGTTTCAGGGGTTCGTCCAACCTGCATGGATCAGGAACTCTGGAGTCCATGAAAATTTGAAATTCTGTTCTGCATTTTCTCCCTTTTGGTAAGGATTCTTTCATAGAATCTTTGATCAAAATGTTCGGTAATGGTAGCCAGGCACCATCCAGTTCTTCTGATCTCCTGGCAAAGGAGGCAGTTGCTTATGGAGGCAATTAGCCACACATTCCATATCATCCTCTTATTTCTGACTCTCCTTCTTCCTCTGATGCTCCAGGCAAATAGAGACCAATTGTTGTGCCTTAGATGGTCTCTTGCAAGCTTTTAAGACTCTAGACACTACGCAACAAACTAGGAGGCAGAACAGAAACACTAAACATATTATTAGACCAAGTAATTGTGGTATCCCATGAAATCATGACCCTATACCTTCAAACCAAGGAACCAAATCCTGTGAGGTTTTTGGTTGTACATAATCAGCCTCAGCAGCTACTCTTTTATTTATTTATTTTGTCATTGTTGTAAACATATCTATCACACAACTTTTGCCAATTCAACTTTTTACAGGTATACAACTTATTAACAGCAATTACAGTAATCGGCTGTGCAAGCCTACCCAATCAATGTGATATTTCCATCACGGTTAAACCCCTCCTTTCCCTCTCCCTCCTGCCCCTAGTAACCACTAATAAACTTTGTTCTCTATACATTTGCCTTTTCTTATCTTTTTCTATAAGTGAGGTTATACAGTGTTTGTCCTTTTGTGATTGACTTATTTCACACAGCATAATGTCTTCCAGATCCATCCATATTGTAGCATTTATCAAGACGTCATTTCTTCTACCAGCTGAGTAGTACCCCGTTGTATGTATGTACCACATTTTATTTATCCACTCATCTGCTGATGGGCATTTAGGTTGTTTACACCTTTTGGCTATTGTGAGTAGTGCTGTAGTGAACACTGGTGTACAAGTCTGTGTTTGAGTCCCTGCTTTCAAGTCTTTTGGGTACCTAGGAGTGGAATTGCTGGGTCATATGGTAGTTCTATTTTTGGTTTTTTTGAGGAACCAACACACCATTTTCCACAACAGCTGTACCATCTTGCATCCCACCAGCAATGGGTAAGGATTCTGATTTCCCCACATCTTCAAAGACATTTGTTATTTTCTGTTTTTTGGTTTATTTTTTTAATCTTAGCCATCCTAGTGGGAGTGAAATGGTATCTCGTTGTGGTTTTGATTTGTATATTTCTAATGGGTAATGTCACTGAGCATCTTTTCGTGCGTTTGGTAGCCATTTGAATGTCCTCTTTGGTGAAATGTCTATTCAAGTCTTTTGCCCATTTTATGATTAGGGTATTTGTCTTTTTGTTGTTAAGTTGTCAAAGCTTTATATATACTTTGGTTATGAGATTCTTGTCAGATATATGGTTTCTGAAAGTACTCTGCTAGTCAGTAGCTTGTCTTTTCACTTTTTTGGTAAAGTCTTTTGATGAACAAAAGTTTAATTTTTATGAGGTCCCATTTATTTATGCTGTCTTTTGCTATTTGTGCTTTTGTTATTATATTAGAAAATCCACTGTTAAAAGCTAGGCCTAACAGCATTGCCCCTGCTTTTTCTTCTAATAATGTTATGGTTTTAGTTTTCACATTTAGGTCCTTAATCCATTTTAAATTTATTTTTGTGTATGGTGTGAGTATGGATCCTGTTTCATTTTTCTGCATATGGAAATCCAATTTTCCCAGCACCGTTTATTGAAGAGATTCATTTTTCCCCATCAAATAAACTTTGCACCCTTGTCAAAATTCAGTTAACCATTGATGTGTGGGTTTATTTCTGGACTTTCAATTCTATTCCTTTGGTCTGTGTGTCTATTGTTATATCAGTACCAGGCTGTTTTGATTATCGTGGCTGTTTAGCATGTTTTAAAATCAGGAAGTGTGAGCCTCCGACTTTGTTCTTCTCTTTCAACATTGCTTTAGCTATTCAGAACCTCTTGCCATTCTATATAAAGTTGAGAATTAGTTTTTCTATTTCTGTAAAGAAAGCTGTTGGAGTTTTGATTGAGATTACATTGAATCTATAGATCACTTTGAGTAGTATTGACATCTTAACAATATTTAGTCTTCCAATCTATGAACGTGGAACATCTTTCCATTTATTTAAGTCTTCTTTAATATTTTTCAGCAGTGTTATATAGTTTTCATTGTACAATCCCTATACATCCCAGGTTTGATTTATTTCTCAGTATTTTATTTCCTTAGATGCTATTATGAATGGAATTGTTTCCCTAATTTCCCTGTCAGATTTCTCATTGCTGCTATATAGAAAACCAACTGACTTTTGTTTGTTGACCTTGTACCCTGCAACTTTTCTAAATTCCTCTATTAGATCTAGAAGGTTTCTTGTGGCCTCTTTGGGATTTTCTGTATACAGGATCTGACCATATTCTATAATGAATAGAGATAATTTTACTTCTTCTTTTCCAATCTGGATACATTTCATTTCTTTTTTTGTGTGATTGCTCTGGCTAGGACTTCTAATACAATATTAATAGAAGCAGTGAGAGCGGGAACCCTTGTTTTGTTCCTAGTTTTAAGCAGATTTCTCCATTAAATATAATGCTGACTGTTGGCTTTTCTTTTCTTTTTTTTTAATTGTTATAATTAAATGAAGTTTACATTTCAAATTAGTCTCCCATACAGAATTATTTTTTTACATACATTGTTATGAGACCCCAACCGCTCACCCCATTCTGCAACATTCTCCACCCCTGATTCCCCATGAACATTCACCCAGCTCCTAACCCTCTCTGCCTTCCCATCTCACCTCTGTACAGAAGCCGCCCCTTTGGTCTCTTGTATCTACTTGTCTGAGAGGCACATTCTTCACAAGTATCACTTATGTCCCACAGTCCAGTTCAACCCCTGTCTGAAGAGTTAGCCTTGGAAATTGTTTTAGTTCTGGGGTGATGGAAAGACCAGGGGCCATGCTTTCTGGGGCACCTCCAGTCTTAGTCAGACCATTAGGTCTGGTCTTCTTACGAGAATTTGAGTTCTGCATCCCATCGTTCTACTGCTCCATCAGGGACCATCTGTTGTGTTCCCTGTCAGGAAGTTCATTGATGGTAGCCGGGCACCATCTAGTTCTTCTGGTCTCAGGCTGATGAATCTGTGGTTTATGTGGCCCATTCTGTCTCTTGGGCCAATACTTTCCTTGTGTTTTTGGTGTTCTTTGTTCTCCTTTACTCCAAGTGGTTGGGACCAATTGATGCATCTTAGATGGCCGCTTGCAAGCTTTTAAGACCCCAGACACCACTCACCAAAGTAGGATGCAGAACATTATCTTAATAAGGTTTGTTATGCCAATTGACTTAGATGTCCCCTGAAAGCATGGTCCCCAGACCCCACATCCCTGCTACTCTGTCTCTCAAAGTATTTGATTGTATTGAGGAAACTTCTTAGCTTTGGTTTAGTCCAGCTGTGCTGGCATCCCCTGTAGTGTGTGCTGTCCTTCCCTTCACCTAAGATGATTTTTATCTACTATCTAGTTAGTGAATAATCTTCACCCTCCCTCCCCACACCCATAACCATCAAAGAATGTTTTCTTCTGTGTTTCTTGAGTTCTTATAATAATGGTCTTATACAGTATTTGTCCTTCTGTGACTGACTAACTTCACTCAGCATAATAAGTTCTAGCTTCCACCAAGTTATATGATGTTTCACAGCTTCATCATTGTTCTTTATCGTTGCGTAATATTCCATTATGTGGATATACCATAGTTTGTTCATCCATTCGTCCATCGATGGGCACTTAGGTTGCTTTCATCTTTTGGCTATTGTGAACAGTGTTGCGATGAACATGGGTGTGCATATATCTATTCGTGTGACGGCTCGTTTCTCTAGGATATATTCCAAGGAGCGGGATAGCTGGATCGTATGGTACTTCTATTTCTAGCTTTTTAAGGAAGCACCAAATCGATTTCCAAAGTGGTTGTACCATTTTACATTCCCACCAACAGTGTATAAGTGTTCCAGTCTCTCCACAACCTCTCCAGCATTTGTTATTTTGTGTTTTTTGGATTAATGCTAGCCTTGTTGGGCTGAGATGATATCTCATTGTAGTTTTGATCTGCATTTCTCTAATGGCTAATGATCATGAGCATTTCTTCATGTGTCTCTTAGCTGCCTGAATATCTTCTTTGGTGAAGTGCCTGTTAATATCCTTTCCCCATTTTTTTAATTGGGTTATTTGTCTTTTTGCTGTTGAGGTTTTGCAGTATCTTGTAGATTTTAGGGATTAAACCCTGATCGGATTTGTTATAGCCAAATTTTTTTTCCCAGTCTGTAGGTTGTCTTTTTACTCTTTTGGTGAAGTCTTTGGATGAGCATAAGTGTTTGATTTTTAGGAGCTCCCATTTATCTAGTCTTTCTTCTGGTGCTTGTGCATTGTTACTTATGGTTCGTATTGTCTTTATGCCATGTATTAGGGCTTCTAGCATTGTCCCTATTTTTTCTTGCATGATCTTTATCATTTTCGATTTTATATTTAAGTCTTGGATCCATTTTGAGTTAGTTTTTGTACATGGTGTGAGATATGGGTTTTGTTTCAGTTTTTTGCATATAGATATCCAATTATGCCAGCACCATTTGTTAAAGAGACTGTCTTTTCCCCAGTTAATGGACTTTGGGCCTTTGTCAAATATTAGCTGCTCATAGGTGGATGAGCTTATATCCGGATTGTCAACTCTGTTCCATTGGTCTATGTATCTGTTGTTGTTACAGTACCAGGCTGTCTTGACTACCGTGGCAGTATAATAGGTCCTAAAATCAGGTGATGTAAGGCCTCCCACTTTGTTTTTCTTCTTGAGTAGTGCTTTATTTATTCAGGGCCTCTTCCCTTTCCATACGAAGTTGGTGATTTGTTTCTCCATCTCATTAAAAAATGCTGCTGGAATTTGGATTGGGATTGCATTGTATCTGTAGATTGCTTTGGGTAGAATTGACATTTTCACTATGTTGAGTCTACCTATCCATGAGCAAGGTATATTTTTCCACTTATGCAGGTCTCTTTTAGTTTTTTGCAGTAGTGTCTTGTAGTTTTCTCTGTAAAGATCTTTTACATCTCTGGTTAGATTTTTTCCTAAGTGTTTTATCTTCTTGGGGGCTATTGTAAATGGTATTGATTTGGTGATTTCCTCTTCAAGCTTCTCTTTGTTGGTGTAACGGAATCAAATTGATTTTTGTATGTTTATTTTGTGTCCGGAAACTTTGCTGACATCTTCTATTAGTTCCAGTAGTTTTCTTGTGGATTCCTTGGGGTTTTCCGTGTATAAGATCATATCATCTGCAAATAGAGATACTTTGACTTCTTCCCTACCTATCTGGATGCCCTTTATTTCTTTTTCTAGCCTAACTGCTCTGGCTAGGACCTCCAGCACAATGTTGAATAATAGTGGTGATAAAGGGCATCCTTGTCTGGTTCCCGTTCTCAAGGGGAATGCTTTCAAAGTCTCTCCATTCAGGATGATATTCGCTATTGGTTTTGTATAAATCCCCTTAATTATATTGAGGAATTTCCCTTCTATTCCTATTTTGTTGAGAGTTTTTATCATGAATGGGTGTTGGACTTTGTCAAATGCCTTTTCTGCATCGATTGATAAGATCATATGGTTCTTGTCTTTTGTTTTATTTTTGTGATGGATTACATTGATTGTTTTTCTAATGTTGAACTATCCCTGCATACCTGGTATAAATCCCACTTGGTCATGGTGAATTGTTTTTTTGATATGTTGCTGAATTCTATTAGCTAAAATTTTGTTGAGGATTTTTGCGTCAATGTTCATGAGGGATATTGGTCTGTAATTTTCTATTTTTGTGGTGTCTTTACCTGGTTTTGATATCAGGGTTATGCTGGCTTCATAGAATGAGTTTAGGAGTATTCCAGCCTTTTCTATGCTCTGAAATACCTTTAGTAGAAGTGGTGTTATCTCTTCTCTGAAAGTTTGGTAAAATTCTCCAGTGAAGTCATCCAGGCCAGGGCTTTTTTTTTGTTGGCAGTTTTTTAATAACCTTTTCAATCTCTTCTTTTGTTATGGGTTTATTTAGCTGTTCTGCCTTGGTTTGTGTTAGTTTAGGTAGTTAGTAAGTGTCTAGAAATTTGTCCATTTCCTATAGGTTTTCAAATTTGTCAGAGTACAGTTTTTCATAGTATTCTGTTATGATTCTTTTAATTTCAGTTGGGTCTGTTGTGATAGCACCCATCTCATTTCTTATACGGGTTATCTGCTTCCTCTTCAGTTTTTCTTTTATCAGTTTGGCCAGTGGTTTATCAATTTTGTTGGTCTTTTCAAAGAACCAGATTTTGGCCTTGTTAACTCTTTCAATTGCTTTTCTATTCTCTATTTCATTTAATTCTGCTCTAATTCTTATTATTTCCTTCCTTCTGGCACCTGTAGGCTTCTTTTGCTGCTCTCTTTCTACTTGTTCAAGCTGTAGGGTTAATGCTTTGATTATGAGCCTTTCTTGTTTTTGGATGTGTGCATTTATTGCTATAAACTGACCTCTGAGCACTGCTTTTGCTGTGTCCCAGAGGTTCTGGTAGGATGTATTTTCATTCTCGTTTGATTCTATGAATTTCTTTATTCCAGCCTTCATTTATTCTGTAACCCAGTAGTTTTTGAGCAAGGTGTTGTTCAGTTTTCATGTGTTTGATTTTTTTCCCTGCTTTTTGCGTTGTTGATTTCCACTGTTATGGCTTTATGGTCAGAAAAGATGCTTTGTAGTATTTCGATGTTTTGGATTTTGTTAAGGCTTGCTTTATAGCCTAATATGTGGTCTATTCTGGAGAATGTTCCATGTGCGTTGGAAAAGAAAGTGTACTTGTCTGCTGTTGGGTGCAGAGTTCGGTATATGTCTATGAGATCAAGTTGGTTGATTGTAGCATTTAGCTCTTCTGTGTCTTTGTTGAGCTTCTTTCTGGATGTTCTGTCCTTCACCAAAAGTGGCGTGTTGAAGTCTCCCACTACTACTGTGGTGCTGTCTATGTCTCTTCAGAGATCTTAGAGTTTGTTGTATGTATTTTGGAGCCCTGTTGTTGGGTGTGTAAATATTATAGTTATGTCCTCCTGGTGTATTGACCCTTTTATCATTATATAGTGCCCTTCCTTATCTTTTGTGGTGGGTTTTACTTTAAAGTCTATTTTGTCAGAGGTTAATATTGCCACTCTTGCTCTGTTCTGAGCATTGTTTGCTTGATATATTTTTTTCCATCCTTTGAGTTTTAGCCTTTTTTTGTCTTTAAGTCTAAGGTGGGTTGTTGGCTTTTCATATATTCCCTGAATCATACTGAGGAACTTCCCTTTTATTCCAATCTTCTTTAGGAATTTTCTTCAAAAAAGGGTGTCAAATGCTTTTTCTGCATCCACAGAGATGATCGTGTGGTTCTTTTCCTTTGTTCTATTGATGTGGTGTATTTTGTTGATTGATTTTCTAATGCTGAAACATCCCTTCATGTCTGGAATAAATCCCACTTGGTCATGGTGTATGACTCTTTTAATATGCTTTTGGATTCTGTTCACTAGTGTTTTGTTTAGGATTTTTGCATCTATATTCGTAAGCGATATTGGCCTGTAGTTTTTTTTTTCTTATGGTGTCTTTGGTTTTGGTATCAGGGTTATGTTTGCTTAATAGAATGAATTAGGGAGTATTCCTTCCTTCTTTATCTTTTGGAAGAGTTTAAACAGTATTGGTGTCAATTCTTCTCTAACTGCTTGGTAGCATTCCCCCAGTGAAGCCATCTATCTGGTCCAGAGGTTTTTTTTTTGTTGGGAGGTTTTTGATCACTGATTCCATCTCTTCACTTGTTATGGGTCTGTTGAGATTTTTTATTTCATCTTGAGTCAGTTTGGGTAGGTTGTGTGCTTCTAAGAATTTGTCCATTTCATCTAGATTATCTAGTTTGTTGCTGTACAATTATTCATAATATTCTGTCATAATTCTCTATTTTTCTGTTGAGTTGATTGTAATGGCCCCTCTTTCATTTCTTATTTTGGTTATTTGCATCTTTTCTCTTGTTTTTCTTTGTCAGTCTAGCTAAAGGTTTGTCGGTGTTATTGATCTTTTCAAAGAACCAACTTCTAGTTTAGTGATGCTCTCTATTGTTTTTCTGTTTTTGAATTCCCTGGTCATGAGAGGAATGAGCTAAAAGAAACCCTGACAAGGCCTGGGCTCTTGGAATACATCCTGCCAAGATACTTTTCTCCCCAGATAATACCGGTGTCTGGCTAGCCAGGTTAATAAAAGGAACTGAAGGTAACTCCAGCGTATCACAGAGGCTGAGTGGGATTTGCCCCTGTAGCAATGATAGGACCCTACAAGTATCATTCTGGGATCTTGGATGCTGGGCATGGGCAACTGTGGGGCTTCATGGCAGTGAGAAGGACTTTTGTTTAGCTCTTGCTTGGGACATAGAAAGACTGAGTCATCAGAACAGCCAGTATTCCCTCAACATGGCACAGATTGTCAGAACCCCACAATGAGACTCAAGACTGAAAAAATATTCAGCGTTTTGGTACAGGACTGTACAGCACCAGACATCCCTTTTCAGCTAATAGAATGTGTCTCCTTTTATAAGTTGATCTGCCCACAGAGAGTGGCACACTGAATCATATAGTTAGCAACCTGAGTAGTGATTCATTCCTACAAAATGAGGGGTTTCATCAGAGTTCTTTTGGATTTGGAGTTGCATATTCATTCCTTGAGGGGGAAGAGGGATTGAGGACCAGAGATCAAACCTACTGGTCTGTGATCATGCTTAGTTAAGGAGGCAGGCTATGCTGGGGGAGAAACGGATATAGCCCTCTCTTGCTGCCTCAGTAGACTGGATGAGACTAGGAGATACACTGAGCAGACACACGAGGGGAGACACATCATTAGCAGCAGAAATGGGACGTGTTGTTTCAAACTCAACCAAACTTTAGCTAACGCCTCCCACACATCAGGCACTGTGCTGCCCTGGACGCCTTCACAAGATTTATCACATTGAATCTTCACAATAGAGCTGTGATTTAGAAGTTATTAGCCCAATTTTTATACATGTCGAAACAGGCTCAGTGAGGCCAAGGAGCCCCTACGCCTGCCCCCCCAAAAAAGGTGTAGAGTTAGTAAGTGAAAGATGGCATGCAAACCCAAATTATTCAGAAGGATTTACATTTCTCTGCTTCAGCTTTAGGGTGGTGACTAGGTTTGGCTACGTATGTTTTCCAAAGAATTTATCACCTGTTTCAAGGTAAAAGGCTGAGCCTTAGGAGTGTGGACTCAGCATCTTCCCAGGATCACAGAGTAGGAAACTTCATGTTTTGTTCTTTAAGGTGTTAGAACCTGTCCTGTGAGCTAGTGACATATCCTCAGCCAGCAGCTGAAGAGTAAATGAGACCCTAGTTCAGAACCTGACCTTGGAAAAATCCTATGAGCATCTCACTGAAGAGGGTCTAAAGGCTAGGTAAGAGCCAGGAATGGTTTGTTGTCGTCATTATGTGCCATTGAGTCGTTCCGACTCATAGTGACTCTATAGGACAGAGTAGAACTGCCCCATAGTGTTTCCAAGGAGCAGCTGGTGGATTCAAACTGCCAACCGTTTGGTTAGCAGCCAAACTCTTAACCACTGGTGGGCGTTATTCTAGAGGTGTAGTAGAGGAATCCCTGGGTGGTACAAATGGTTAATGTGCTTGGCTGCTATCCTAAAAGGTTGGAAGTTTCAGTCTACCCAGAGGCATCTTGGAAGAAAGGCCTGGTTATCTGCTTCTGAAAAACCAGCTGTTTAAAACTCTATGGATCACGGTTCTACTATGACATACATAGGGTTTCCATAAGTCAGAGTTGACTTAACCAGTAAGGTTAACTGGTAGTAAGGATGAAGCATGGCTGCATAGTAATCCCAGGCAGTGGGTAATTCCCGGAAGATGGACAGGCAGTGGCATCATGGTGATAAGCAGTCAGGTAATTTACACCCGGAACCTAGCCAACCACTGAGGGGGTACAGAGACCAGGGTCCAGCCGTAGTATTCAAGAACATAGCAGTTATTCCCACCAGTGAGCTTTGATTTAGGATTCCAGTTCCAGAAGGGGATTGGAATGTGAATGAGGAGCTTGAAGCAGAAACCACTCCTTTGGGGTTAAGGGTACTTTCAAGGGAGAGAATGAAAGGACCATGAGTAAACAATTTGTTTAGGACAATCCGGTTTACACCTGTTGTCCTGGTGTAATTATTAATAGTGCCACCTTTCATTCTGAAGTGTTCTAGTTTGGGCGGTATGTTATGTGGTCACCCTAACCACGAGCCGATGAACTTTAAGCCAAGAAAGTGATTGGGTCCCAGCTGAGTGATCTGGGTGGTGAGGGTCATCCCTGAGCAGACCTATGAAGCTCTGTGTGATTGGCCGCTGCCTATCTCTCAGGCACCCAGACCTATTAGTAGCAAGATTTCATTCTACAACCCTCAAGCTGCTGGGGTTGTGGCTGTTGGCCAGGGGTGGCTTAAGCACTGGATGGAATGAGCCTGATATGTAGACTCCATGACTGCAGCATATTGGAGGGAAATTGAGGGGCGGGAGGGACCCACACCACTCAACAGAAATGATTCTTAATAAGTTTTCCATGTGGACAGCGGAGAGAACCTTCTAGAAAGAAAAAATAGCCTGGCAAAAGCACAGATGTGGAGTTAGCCTTCCGTACTTATAGGACTGTAAATTGTCTAATATGGCTGGATGGCAGAGTGCAGTGGGGGATGAAACAATGAAGGTAAAAGAGCTCCGAGGGACCTTAGGTTACTGAAGGTCTTTTGTGTCCCTTTGAAAAGTTTATACTTTATCCTCTGTGCAATAGGGAGACTTTAAAGAGTTCCAGGCAAGGATATAATATCACTAGCATTTGTGATTTATAAAATTCACTCCGGAGGCAATAAGAAGGATGGATTTAAGAGAAATGAGGTTTAAAGCCAGGAGACCAGGTGGAATATTGCAGTCATCTAGGAAGAGGGCCTCAACTTAATAGGGGCTTGATGAGGATGCGAGAAGTACCAGAGATATGGAAGAGATAGAATCAACAGAACTTAGTTATTGATTGGATGTGGGAGCGAGGGAGAAGGAGTTGATGTATTTTGTGTGGGCAACTGGGTGTTGTCATTCATGGAGATAGGAATGAAAGAGGCTTAGGCAAATAGATAAAGAGTTCAATTTTGGATATGCGTTTGAGGTGCCAGTGGGATCTCCAGTAGAGATGTACATCAGACAGTTTCATATTGAGTCTGGAGTGTGCCAGGAGGGTCTGGGCTACTAGTATTGATTTGAGAGGCAGTGGTAAAGGAAGAGAAGGTGGGGAGTGAGAAGAGGGCCGGGGGAAAGCCCGTAACTGGATGAGGGCAGGATGGAATCATTCGCTGATGCCAGAAGCATTCTGGGCCCTAGAATCTAGGAGAACCAGGTTTGGGGAAGAAGACCATGAGTTCAGTTTTGGACATATTTGGTTTAAGATGTGATAAAACCCAAACTTACTGTCATGTCTGAAAGACCCAATGGGAACTGACCTTTGCCATCCTGTCCGACTCATCTCATGTTCCTTGCTCCATGGTTCCTCATGCTTCTGCCACACTGTCCTCCTTCTGTCCCTCACATACCCAAGCCCATTCCTACCTCAGGGCCTTTGCACTTGCAACCCCTACTACCTGGAGTGATTTCCCTGATGATGGCTGACTCTTTTTCAATAGGCCACTGCTCAGAGGTCACCTCCTCAAATGGGCTAGTGGGCCATATCTTTCTCTTTCCCATTCATTCTCTTTCCCTTGGCCCAGTTACATTTTCTTCATAGCCCTATTAGAGTATTAGCTTCACGGGGGCTGAGGACTTCCTTCTCTGGCTTTTTGGCTTCCAATCACACAGCACTGCACAGGTGTTCAATTAGTACTCATGCTAGGTAGAGACATTGAGAAGACCATTGGATATATAGGTCTAGAGCTCAGAATGGAAGTCTGTCCTGGAGGTATACATTTAAGAGTAGTATGCAGAGTGGGGTGCCCTAAATAGACTGTATAATCTGAGAAGAGGACCCTGAAGTAGAATCCTTTAAGGTTCAAAATGTGAAGGTCAGGTACAAGAGGAAAGCTTTCATATGACTGGGCAGAGGCAGTCAGAGCAAGAGGTGGAAAACCTATAGTGAGGTGTCATGGAAGACCAGGACTGAAAGTGTTTTGGAGAGGTCAGCTCTGTTGACTGCCCTGCTATTCTAACTCAGGACACCAGTGCCAATTCCTGCCTACTTGAGAGGTGGGCATTGGGCAGAAAAAAAGAAAGACAGAAACAAGCCATGGCTTTTGGACAAGATTGCATCAGATATGAATTTAGGAGACCATACTGTGTGTTTGGAGTCCCTGGGTGGTGCAAATGGTTAATGTGTTCAGCTGCTAGCCAAAAAGTGGGAGGTTCGAGTCCACCCAGAGGCACCTTGGATAAAAGGCTTGATGATCTACTCTCAAAAAATCAGCCATTGAAAACCCTGTAGAACTCAGTTCTACTCTTATACCCATGCTGTCGCCATGAGTTGGAATTGACTCAACGGCAACTGGTTTACTGTGTACTCAGAAAATACATGCCAACATCATCCATTTTTCATTGGTGCTCTTTTTGGAATGTATGAGTTTCCAGAAGACATCCCCAGTATTCTCAGAGAGAACCAGGTCTAAAGTTAACTGAATCTTTTATGATGATAAGGATAAGCCCTGCTGAGTGACTATGGGCCCAAAAAAGTTAGATGATAACTTTCACCAAGCTCCCATGCCAAAGACGATGTTAAGATAACTGAGATGAAAATTAGCATACCTGGGCTTCTGAGCAGAAAGTCGCTAAGAAATTCAAGCGTGGGTGTGGGTTTATAAAGACTCCTTCCAGCTCAGCTATAGCATTAATCAGCAGCACTGCCTCAGTTTACTGGCCCAGAGATGCACAGTGAAGCAAGAATAATCTGATTGGGCCACTTTTGCTTGGGTGAGCGCTGCTGGAGAAAATCGCCCAAGCAGGCATATTGGTGCTGCTATAAATTCCTGGCCACCAATCTCAGTCGAGCCTGCAACACTGCCTTGCAATCCATCTGTGTTTTTCAAGTCAGTCTATTCTCCTCTCCTTGGTGGCAATGCTCTCTACTCCTCTCAAACCTATGAATGAACAGCCTCCACTCCTCACCTTGCTCTCAGAAAATGACCTTGCCTCCCACCCAGCAGTCAGTGCCTTAAACTTCCAAACACTAAGAACACCCAGCCTACTGACCTGTACCTATCCCCACCTTGTATAAAGGAGGGATGATCAATCCTTTCTCCCATCAAAAACCAAAGCTCCTAGATACATAAAAAATGATTTTTTTTAATATATCTCCATTTAGGTTTTAGATCAGGGATTTTCAAACACTTTTAACCTCACAGTAAGAAATGCATTTTACATTGTAACTCAGTACACAAACACACAGACACACACACACACAACATTATAACATGTTTTTTAAACACTACTTACCTTTCCTACTTGTGATGTACTCAGGTATTTCCATTCTTTTTCTTTTTTTAAATTTTAATGTGGTAAGATACATATAATTGTTAAAAATGCCATTTTAACCATTTGAAGTGTATAATTCAATGACACGAATTAGGTTCACCATGTGGTACAACTATCACCACTATATTTCCCGAAGTTTTCATCACCCTAAACAGAATCTCAATACCCCTTAAGTAATAATGTCCCATTCTCCCCTTACCTTAGCCCCTGCTAACTTCTAATCTAGTTTTTTCTCTATCCATTTGCCTATGCTAGATAAATGGGATCATACAATATTTGTCCTTTTGGGTCTGACTTATTTCACTCAGCGTAGTGTTTTCAAGGTTCATCCATGTTGAAGCATGTATCAGAATTTCATTTCTTTTCATGACTATGTATCACATTTTGTTTATCCATTCATCTGCTGATGGATGTTTGCGTTGCTTCCACCTTTTGGCTTTTTGAATAGTGCTGCAATAAACATTGGTGTACATGTGTCTGTTTAAATCCCTGCTTCCTTTTTCTTTTTAAGATCCAGCTCATGACCCACCGCATAGATTTCATGACCAATCACCAATGGATTGCAAAAAAAAAGAATTTGAAAAATTTTGCTATAGATTTTCCCCCACCTTCCACCTTTTGGGAACCTTATGCCCTGTGTAATTTATCCTCCTGTCTCTCCAGCCTCTCTCTTCTGCTAGATCCTTCCTGTAAACATTTACATTTCTTCAATACTCTCTTCCACATTCAACTTCTCTACCAGGTATTCACACTCACTGAGTTCATTCCTCACCTCCTGGCCCCTCTTCACCCTACTCCTTTGTGACTCTGTCTCCTCCACGTCTGTGAAACTGCTCTCACCAAGGTCACCAATGAATCCCTGTTGATGAAACCCAATGGATTGTTTTCAGCCTTCATCAAACACAGTGCTCAACAATATTTCAGAACAGATGACCCTTCCTACCTTCTTAAAACACTCTGTCTTTTATGACACTTCTTTAGTTGCTGTCAAGTCACCTCTGACTCGTGACAACTCCATGTACAACAAACAAAATGTTGCCCGGTCCTGCGCCATCTTCACGATCTTTAGTATGGTCAAGGCAGTCCATTGTTTTGGTCACTGTGTATTTTGAGTGTCTTCTCACGTAGGGGGCTCATTTTCCAGCACTATATTGGGCAATATTCTGTTGTATTCCATAAGGTTTTCATTGGCTAATTTTCAGAAGTAGACCACCAGGCCTTTCTTCTTAGTCTGTCTCAATCTGGAAGCTCTGCTGAAACCCATCCACCATGAGTGACCCTGATGCTATTTGAAATACCAGTGGCATAGCTTCCAGCATCGTAACAACACATAAGCCACCACAGTAGGACAAAATGATAGACAGAAGGTGGTTTATGACACTGCTCTCCTGTTTTTCCTCCTTCCTTAAACTGCTTCTGCTCAGTCTGCCCTGTCAGCTTCTCTCCATGCTCTTGCAAAATTCCATACTGTTTTTTTTTTTTTTCTTTGCCAATTTGATAGCTGGACCACCCAGTTAATTCAGGAGGGTTTCATCTTGTTTTAAGTTTTGTTTTCTAATAAGATTGTACATTTTCACATCTTTATTGACCAGCTTTATTTATTCGTTTCTTAATTGCATCTTAATTTCCTCGGCAAATATTTCTATTTTGGGTGTGTATCTTTTTATTGAATTGTAGTTCTTCATATAAAAAACACGGTCAATATTTAACTGTTATAACTTGCATATGTTTTCTCACTATTTGCTCCTTACTATTTAGCTCTTGGAGCCCTGGTGGTGCAATGGTTAAGAGCTACAGCTGCTAACCAAAAAGATCAGCAGTTCGAATCCACCAGCTGCTCCTTGGAAACCCTATAAGACAGTTCTACTCTGTCCTATAGGGTTACTATGAGTCAGAAACGACTCAGTGGCAATGGGTTTGTGTTTTGTTTTTTGTTTGTTTTGTTTTTGGTTTATTTAGTTTTTGTTTATGGTGATTTTTGAAATCCAAAATTTTTCCATTTTTGTAGTTAAAACTATTTTTTCCTTCAGATTTCTAACTTTGATATAATGCTAAAAAAGTCTCTTCCAACCTTTGAGATTATAAAAATATTATATTTTCTCCTAGTACTGCTATAGTATAGATCTAATTTTTTCCACAACTGGTTAGACATGTTTTAGCATCATTTATTGATCAGGCAACCCTTTCCTTGATAATTTGGAAAGACCCCTTCATCATATACTAAATCTTTGCATCCCTGTGTCTGTTTCTGCACTTTCTATTTGGTTCCACTGATGACTCTTTTGAAGCCAAATTTTATGATTGCAACATTATAATATGTGTAATAAATTGTATATAATAGATAAGTATGCCTGTATCTGTTATGCTCCACGTGTACCTAATAATATGCATAATGTAATATAATAGATTATAATAGTTGGGCAACCCCTACCACCACTGGGAGGAAGCAGGTGTCATGGTTGAGGGCTCAGACACTGGAACCAGCCTGGATTCATATCCCAGTTTCATCACTTACAGGCTATGTGACCATGGACAGGTTACTTAAGCCCCTGGACTCAGCTTCTGTAACTGTAAAATGGGAATGATAATAGTACTTACCTCTGAGAGTTGTTGTGAGAGTTGAAAGACTGAAAACACATGACCCACTTAGAATACCAACTAGCACCTCGTAAGCTGTCAATACTCATCTCCTCAAAGAGAACTTGTCTGTTTTCACCTATCTTTCCAACAGGTGAATCTTACAATTGTTTTAAGTTTCAGGAAAAAAAAAAAGTGGTTGTGCATCTTGCCTGGAATTGTGTTAAATTTGTACGATGATTCGAGGATAATTATCATCTTAACAATAATGAACTCTTTTCATCTGGGAACATAGTTTATCTCTCCATTTTTAAATTTTGTTTTCTGCCCATCTGCAAAGTTTTGTTCTTTTCATTATATAGATCATGTTCGTTGTTGTTTTATGGCTGAATTTAAATTGCTAGCACTTTACACATAGGAGTTTTTTACATTGGTCTGTGAGTGTGTTGGGGTATGAGTAGGTGGATGTGGGAATGTGTATCATATGAACATTGTCTTTATGGGAGTGTTTATATCATGATTAATTTAAATAGCGTGGCTGTGACATGTTTGTTGAAGACTTAAAGCACTGGCCATGAAATCACCTCATCTGTAATTATTTTTCAGTTTCTTCTAGGTTTTTCCTTCATATTAATTTTGATAATTCAACTTTTCCTGGGACATTCTACATTTTATCAAGATTTTCTAATTGATTAGTGTGTTATACATGCTATTTTTTAATAATTGGCTTATCTCCTTATTTTCCATTATAGCCTCTTATGTATGTGTATTTTCTCTCTTTTTGTTTCTTGAGTAGACCAACCAGAAATTTCTCTTTTATTGGCTCTTTAAACCAGTTGTTAGACTTTCTAACCCACTTGTTTCTGCTTTCATCTTTGCTAAGTCTATCCTCTCTGCTTTCCTTAGTTTTGTTTAGTTACTGTCTTTCTAAACTTCTTGAATATAAATTCAATTCTCTTTTTACTTATTCTTTTTTTTAATTTAATAATGAATAAGGCTATGAATTTTCTCCTAAGTATTGCTTTGGCCTAGTATCATCGTTATTATCTATATGGACAGCATTTGTTTCCTCTTTGAAGGCAGACCTATTTAGAAAGGGTTTTATGAATTTTCAGGTGATTAGGAATTTTCATTATTCTTTGATTATTGATTTCTAGTTTATTTGCACTATGAATAGAAAATGTGGACCAACAGTTTTTTTTCTTTTTTTTATTATTGTACTTTAGATGAAGGTTTACAGAACAAACTAGCTTCTCATTAAACAGTCAGTACACGTATTGTTTTGTGACATTGGTTACCAACCCCACAACATGTCAACACTCTCCCTTCTAGACCTCGGGTTGCCCCTTAACAGCTTTCCTGTCCCCTCCTGCCTTCTCGTTCTTGCCCCTGGGCTGGTGTGCCCCTTTAGTCTCCTTTTGTTTTACGGGCCTGTTTAATCATTGGCTGAAGGCTGAACCTCAGGAGTGACTTCATTACTGAGCTAAAAGGGCATCTGGGGGCAATACTTTCAAGGTTTCTCCAGTCTCTGTCAGGCCAATAAGTCTGGTCTTTTTTTGTGAGTTAGAATTTTGTTCTACATGTTTCTCCAGCTCTGTCCGGAACCCTCTATGGTGATCCCTGTCAGAGCAGTTGGAGGTGGTAGCAGGACACCATCTAGTTGTGCTGGACTCAGTCTGGTGAAGGCTGTGGTATTTGTGGTCCATTAGTCCTTTGGACTTATCTTTCCCTTGTGTCTTTAGTTTTCTTCTTTCTCCCTTGCTCCTGACGAAGTGAGACCAGTGGAGTATCTTAGATGGCCCCTTACAAGCTTTTAAGACCTCAGATGCTACTCACTAAAGTAGAATGTAGAAAATTTCCTTATAAACTATGGTATGCCAGTTGAGCTACATATTCCCCAGACCATGTGGACCAAAAGTTTTTGCTTTGGGAAGGAATTTGTGGAGATTTCCTTGTATCCTGATATAAGGTCCGTTTTGTAGTTTCCACGGGCACTTGTAAGGAAGGTTGTGTCCCTTGTTTGAAGGCTACAGAGGTTTGTAACACACACACTTATAATATTATTCAGATTCTCAATATCTTTATTTACTTTTTTAACTTCATATTCAAAATCTTTTATTTTTAAACTAGTTTATTTTGTCTGATTCACTGCTTTGGGGGCGTAAAGTTTCATAATTAGCATGTCTTTATTTTGGAATGTGCCTATCATCCCGTTTTTTAAACCTCAACTTTGGATTAATGTTTTAGGACTCTGTCAGGATCAGTGATGACTCTTTTTGCTTTCATCAGGCCCCAAGTAATTGAATGAGCATTTTAAAAGCAGTGAAGCTAGAAGTGACAACAGGAAGAGAAAGAAAGCAAAAACTTGGTTTTTTTTTAAAACAAGTCTCTTTGCTATTCATGATAATATTAGATAATATATCAGATATTATGCATAGTAATTTTGAATCAGATAATCATATGGTCTGCTATGCCGGGAATGACAAAATGAAGAGGAATCACGTCACATTCATTGTCAAAAAGAACTTTTCAAGATCTATCCTGACGGACAAAACTGTCAGTGATAGGCTAATATCCATACGCCTGCAAGGAAGAACAGTTAATATGACTATTATTCAAATTAACATAACAACCACTAAGGCCAAAAGATGAGGAAATTGAAGATTTTTACCAACTTCTATAGTCTGAAATAGATCAAACATGCAGTCTGGATGCATTGATAGTTACTGCTGATTGGAATGCAAAAGGTGGAAACAAAGAAGGATCAGTAGTTGAAAAATATGGTGATAGAAATTCACACGATAGAATTTTGCAAGACCAATGGCTTTCTTCACTGCAAATACCTTTTTTCAACAACATAAACAGTGACTATACACATGGACCTCGCCAGATGGAATACACAGGAATCAAATTGACTACATCTGTGGAAAGACACGAGGGAAAAACTCAATATCATCAGTCAGAACAAGACCAGGAGTCAACTTCGGAACAGATCACCAACTGCTCATACGCAAGTTCAAGTTAAAGCTGAAGAAAATTAGAACAAGTCCACGAGAACCAAAATACAACCTTGAGTATATCCCACCGGAATTTAGAAACCATCTCAAGAATAAATATGATGGATTGAACACTAAAGACCTAAGACCAGATTAGTTGTGGAACAACATCAAGGACATCATACATGAAGAAAGCAAGAGGTCATTAAAAAGACAGGAAAGAGAGGCAGGCCAAGATGGCAGAGTAGTCAGATGCCTCCGGTGGACCCATTGACAACAAAGACCCAAAAAAACAAGTGAATCGATTATATATGGCAGTCTGGGAGCCCTGAACATCAAAGGCAGAGTTGAGGAACCGGACTGAGTGGCGGGGGAGGGAGAGATGGTTCAGAATCAGTGAGGAGTTGCCAGACCTGACCTGGCAAGAGCCTGGGCCCTTCAGGCCTGATCAGCTCAGGGGTGAGTGCTGAGGCAGTTAAGAAGCTGTGCTCAGGAGGCGCGTTTCCGCACCGGGAGAGACCCAACCGCTGAAAGTCTACTTGGCTGCGAAGAACCAGTGAAAAGCAGCGCTCAACCAGTGAAAGATAAGTAATTGCATCTGGCCTACCGCGCAAATCAAAAACATCCCCCCTTAGGGAAAAACCTCTCTCCCATTTACCTCTCTGCTCCCTACTCTGCACTGGGTCCTGGACCTGCTTCAGCAATTGCAGACTTCCCTAGGCCAGAAGGAGGATCTATCACATGCCTGGAGGCATTCTCCCCGCCTTGGAGAGTGAACAAATTAACAAATGGGAAAAAATAAACTGCCAATTCACCTAAGCCAAGAACGCAGAGTAGGCACAGATCCTTTGTCTAGGCACAGACATAAGGGGTCCATGGACTTCGAGTGCCTTTCCCCCTGCATAGACTTGTGTGGGCCCATCTCAACAGCATAGGCCCTCATTACCACAGTACAACAGGGTATATACCAGAAGTCTAACTTCAACTGTTTCAGCTGTGAAGTGGCAGGTTCTTGACATTTGACACTGCTGTTTCCATTAAGCAAGGTTTTCACCTACCCACATCAGTGGCCTGAGGACTGGTGGCTCCACCCATGCCACCTAGCCACCTGTGATAGAGGCCCATGAATAAGAGGTGCCACCCAGTCCTTACAGCCAACAGCATTAGGTACTCATAGTCTGGCTGCAAAACCTACCCACTTATCACTCTAGGGAACAGGGACACACCTTCCTCCTGGACACTCGGGGGCAGCCGTAAGCCCCCTGCCTTGCTCGGAGTGTGTCCCCCTGCTGCAGCCAGATGCCTGTGCCTACACCTATCACCCATGCCTGTCTAAGACTGTAAGTGAGAGCCTGTACCACACACTTGGTAGCTATCTAGCTGGGCACATGAGCTGAATCCATACAGGAGGAGTGGGCGGACTCCTGAGCTCACATACCTGGTAACAGATCTAACCACCTGGTGAAAGGACATTGGAACTTCAAAGGTGCCAATAATCAAACTAGCTCATACAAGCAGCCTATTTGGGCATATCAAAACAAAACAAGAAGCTAAGACACAGTAAGCAAACATAAAATAAATAAATATAATAACTTATTAATAGCTCAGAGATGACAGTCAATATCAAATCACATAAAGAGGCAATCCATGATGGCTTCAGCAAGCTCCCAGAATAAAGAATCTAGAAATTTTCCTGAAGAGGAAAATTTCTTGGAATTACCAGAGGCAGAATATAAAAGATTAATATACAGAACTCTTCAAGATATTAGGAAGAAACTTAAGTAAAATACAGAACACGAAATAGAGGAAATTAAAAAGATTAGAGATGAGCATAATGACAAATTTAACAGGCTGCAAGAATCCATAGAGAGACAGCAATCAGAAATCCAGAAGATTAACAATAAAATTTCAGAATTAGACAACTCAATAGAAAGTCATAGGAGCAGTATTGAGGCAATGGAAGTCAGAATTACTGAGACTGAAGATAAAGCACTTGACACCAGCTTATTTGAGGAAAAATCAGATAAGAGGATTAAAAAAAAAAAAAACTCTTTAAGAATTATGTGGGACTCTATCAAGAGGAAGAACCTACAAGTGACTGGAGTACCAGCCGGGGGGGATAACAGAAAATACAGACAATTGTTGAAGATTTGTTGGCAGAAAACTTCCCTGATATCATGAAAGATGACAAGATATCTGTCCAAGATGCTTATTGAATCCTACAGAAGGTAGATCCCAAAAGAAAGTCACCAAGACATATTATAATCAAACTTGCCAAAACCAACGATAAAGAGAGAATTTTAAGAACACCTAGGGATAAGGGAAAAGTCATCTACAAAGGAGAGTTAATAAGAATAAGCTCGGACTACTCAGTAGAAACCATGCAGGCAAGAAGACAATGGGATGACATATATAAAGCCTTGAAGGAAAAAAACTGCCAGCCAAGAATTATATATCCAGCAAAACTGTCTCTCAAATATGATGACAAAATTAGGGCATTTCCAGATAAACAGAAGTTTAGGGAATTTTCAAAAACCAAATAAAAATTACGAGAAATACTAAAGGGAGTCCTCCGGTTAGAAAATCAGCAACATCAGATAGCAACCCAAGACTAGAACACAGGACAGAGCAACAAGATATCAGCCCAGATAGGGAAGTCACAAACGTAAATCAAAGCTAAAACACTGAAAATAGTGAAACAGATGTCAATATGTAAAAGATGACAACATTAAAACAAGAAAGAGGGACTTAAAAAATGTAGACATAGATTTTTCATATGGAGAGGAAGTCAAGGAGATATAAAGAAATAAAAGACTGGTATAAACTTAGAATAATAGGGGTAAATATTAAGGCAACCACAAAGGAAACTAACACTCCTACAAGTCAAAATAAAAAACTAGAAAAATATAAAGACTCAGCAAACACAAAATCAACAATGAAAAAGATGAAAAGAAAATACATAAAGAAAAATGACTCAGCGTGGAAAATTAAGTGGAACAAAGAAACTGTGAGCAACACACACAAAAAGACATCAAAATGACAGCAATAAACTCATACCTATCAGTAATTGCACTGAATGTAAATGGACTAAATGCACCAATAAAGACAGAGAGCAGCAGAATGGATAGAAAAAAACGTGATCTGTCTATATGCTGCCTACAAGAAACGCACCTTAGACTTAAAGGCACAAACAAACTAAAACTCAAAGGATGGAAAAAAATATATCAAGCAAACAATGCTCAAAAAAGAGCTGGAGTGGCAATATTAATCTGACAAAATAGACTTTAAAGTAAAAGCCATCACAAAGGATAAGGAAGGACACTATATAATGATTAAAGGCTCAATACACCAGGAGGACATAACTATAATAAATATTTACACACCCAATGACAGGGCTCCAAAATACATAAAACAAACTCTAACTGCACTGAAAAGGGAGATAGACAGCTCCACAATCGTAGTAGGAGACTTCAACACACCACTTTCAGTGAAGGATAGAACATCCAGAAAGAAGCTCAACAAAGACATGGAAGAGGTAAATGCTACAATCAACCAACTTGATCTCATAGACATATACCCAACACTCCACCCAACAGCAGCCAAGTATACTTTCTTTTCCAATGTACATGGAACATTCTCCAGAATAGACCACATATTAGGCGATAAAGCAAGCCTTAACAAAATCCAAAGCATCAAAATATTACAGAGCATCTTTTCTGACCATAAAAGCAAAAAAGTAGAAATCAATAACAGAAAAAGCAAGGAAAAAAACTCAGAGACTTGGAAACTGAACAACACCTTGCTCAAAAACTACAGGGTTATAGAAGAAATTAAGGACGGAATAAAGAAATTCATAGAATCAAACGAGAATGAAAACACATCCTACCAGAACCTTTGGGACACAGCAAAAGCAGTGCTCAGAGGTCAGCTTATAGCAATAAATGTACACATCCAAAAAGAAGAAAGGGCCATAATCAAGACATTAACCCTACAACTGGAACAAGTAGAAAGAGAGCAGCAAAAGAAGCCCTCAGGCTCCAAAAGAAAGGAAATAATAAGAATCAGAGCAGAATCAAATGAAATAGAGCATACAAAAACAATTGAAAGAGTTAACAAGACCAAAAGCTGTTCTTTGAAAAGATCAACAAAATTGATAAACCATTGACCAAACTGACAAAAGCAAAGCAGGAGAGGAAGCAAATAACCCGTGTAAGAAATGAGATGGGTGATATCACAACAAACCCAACTGAAATTAAAAGAATCACAACAGAATACTATGAAAAACTGTACTCTACAAATTTGAAAACCTATAGGAAAAGGACAAATTTCTAGAAACTCACTACCTACCTAAACTAACACAAACAGAGGTAGAACAACTAAATAAACCCATAACAAAAGAAGAGATTGAAAAGGTAATTAAAAAACTCCCAACAAAAAAAATAAGCCCTGGCCCAGATGGCTTTACTGGAGAATTCTACCAAACTTTCAGAGAAGAGTTAACACCACTACTACTAAAGGTATTTCAGAGCATAGAAAAGGAGGGAATACTCCCAAATTCATTCTATGAATTCAGCATAACCCTGATACTAAAACCAGGTAAAGACACCACACACACAAAAAAGAAAATTACAGACCAATATCCCTCATGAACATTGACACAAAAATCCTTGACAAAATTCTAGCCAATAGAATTCAGCAACATATCAAAAAAATAATTCACCATGACCAAGTGCAATTTATACCAGGTATGCAGGGATGGTTCAACATTAGAAAAACAATCAATGTAATCCATCACATAAATAAAACAAAAGACAAGAACCACATGATCTTATCAATCGATGCAGAAAATGCATTTGACAAAGTCCAACACTCATTCATGATAAAAACTCTCAACGAATAGGAATAGAAGGGAAATTCCTCGATATAATTAAGGGCATTTATACAAAGCCAACAGCCAACATCATTCTAAATGGAGAGTCTTTGAAAGCATTCCCCTCGAGAACAGGAACCAGACAAGGATGCCCTTTATCACCACTCTTAATTAACGTTGTGCTGGAGGTCCTAGCCAGAGCAATTAGGCTAGAAAAAGAAAGGAACGGCATCCAGATTGGTAGGGAAGAAGTCAAAGTATCTCTATTTGCACATGATATGATCTCAGACATAGAAAACCCCAAAGAATCCACAAGAAAACTACTGGAATTACTAGAAGATTTCAGCAAAGTTTCAGGATACAAGACAAACATACAAATATCAGTTGGATTCCTTTACACCAACAAAGAGAACCTCAAAGAGGAAATCACCAAATCAATGCCATTTACAGTAGCCCCCAAGAAGATAAAATACTTGGGAATAAATCTAACCAGAGATGTAAAAGACCTATACAATGAAAACTACAAGACACTACTGCAATAAACCAAAAGAGACCTGCATAAGTGGAAAAGCATACCTTGCTCATGGATAGGTAGACTCAACATTGTGAAAATGTCAGTTCTACCCAAAGTGATCTACAGATACAATGCAATCCCAATCCAAAGTCCACTGGCATTTTTTAATGAGATGGAGAAACAAATCACCAAATTCATATGGAAAGGGAAGAGGCCCAGAATAAGTAAAGCATTACTCAACAAGAAGAACAAAGTGGAAGGCCTCACACTACCTGATTTTAGAACCTGCTATACTGCCACAGTAGTCAAAACAGCCTGGTACTGGTACAACAACAGATACATAGACCAATGGAACAGAGTTGAGAATCCAGACATAAATTCATCTGCCTATGAGCAGCTGATATTTGACAAAGGTCCAAAGTCCATTAATTGGGAAAAAGACAGTCTCTTTAACAAATGGTCCTGGCATAACTGGATATCCATCTGCAAAAAACTGAAACAAGACCCATACCTCACATCATGCACAACAACTAACTCAAAATGGATCAAAGAGTTAACTATAAAATCGAAAATGATAAAGATCATGGAAGAAAAAATAGGGACAACACTAGGAGCCCTAATACATGGCATAAACACAATACGAACCATAAGTAACAATGCACAAGCACCAGAAGAGAGACTAGATAAATGGGAGCTCCTAAAAATCAAACACCTATGCTCATCAAGACTTCACCAAAAGAGGAAAAAGACAACCTACAGACTGGGAAAAAATTTTGGCTATGACAAATCCGACCAGCATCTAATCTCTAAAATCTACAATATTCTGCAAAACCTCAACAACAAAAAGAGAAATAACCCAATTAAAAAATGGGGAAAGGATATGAACAGGCACTTCACCAAAGGAGATATTCAGGAGGCTAACAGACACATAAAGAAATGTTCATGATCATTAGCCATTAGAGAAATGCAGATCAAAACTACAATGAGATATCATCTCAGCCCAACAAAGCTAGCATTAATCCAAAAAACACAAAATAACAAATGTTGGAGAGGTTGTGGAGAGACTGGAACACTTATACACTGTTGGTGGGAATGTAAAACGGTACAACCACTTTGGAAATCAATTTGGCGCTTCCTTAAAAAGCTAGAAATAGAAGTACCATACAATCCAGCTATCCTGCTCCTTGGAATATATCCTAGAGAAACAAGAGCCGTCACACGAATAGATATATGCACACCCATGTTCATTGCAACACTGTTCACAATAGCCAAAAGATGAAAGCAACCTAAGTGCCCATCAATGGACAAATGGATGAACAAACTATGGTATATCCACATAATGGAATATTACGCAATGTTAAAGAACAATGATGAAGCTGTGAAACATCATATAACTTGGTGGAAGCTAGAACTTATTATACCGAATGAATTTAGTCAGTCACAGAAGGACAAATACTGTATAAGACCACTATTATAAGAACTCAAGAAAAGGTTTAAACACAGAAGAACACATTCTACACACTACCAGGGAAGTCAGCACAACTGGACTAAACCAAAGCTAAGAAGGTCTGGACACATCTTTCCAAACTGCACTGACCTGTCTATTTCCTTGTCATGTTTCTGCCTCAAGACCATGAGCTCTCCCCAAGGTCAGGGGCCACATCTGGTTCATCTCTGGATCCTGAGTGCCAAGCACAAGGCCTGGAATTTTAGGCCCACAGCTTAGCATAATTAAGAAAATAGTCTTGGGTTTGAATCCTGGCTCTGTTATTTACCAGCTGTTAACCTCAGGCAAGTTACTTAACATCTCTGTGCCTCATTTTCTTCTTTGTCAAACGGAGGATTAATAATGACATTCACCTCATAGAGTGGTTGAGATGATTCAATGAATTAATTCACATAAACTGTTTAGAACAGTTCTTGGCACATAGTAAGCGCTCAGTAGCCATTGTTATAATTGTTTCTTTCAAAGTGTTTAGCACCTGGTAACCATAGTCACCAGAGTCCCGAGTTGGTGCAAATATAATTAATGCACTCTGCTTCTAACCAAAAGGTTGGAAGCTCAAGTCCATCCAGAGGCATCTCAGAAGAAAAGCCTAGAGATCTACTTCCAAAAAAATCAGCCATTAAAAACTGTATGTCACAGCACACACTACAGGGGATGTCAGCACAACTGGACTAAATCAAACCTAAGAAGTTTCCTGAATACAGCCAAACACTTTGAGGGATGGAGTAGCAGGGGCGGGGCTCTGGGGACCATGCTTTCAGGAGACATCTAGGTCAATTGGCATAACAAAGTTTATTAAGAAAATGTTCTGCATCCTACTTTAATGAATGGTGTCTGTTGTCTTAAAAGCTAGCAAGCGGCCATCTAAGATGCATCAATTGGTCCCAACCACCGGGAGTAAAGGAGAATGAAGAGCACCAAAGACAAAAGAAAAGTATTAGCCCAAGAGACAGAAAGGGCCACATAAACCAGAGACTTCATCAGCCTGAGACCAGAAGAACTAGATGGTGCCCAGCTACCACCAATGACTGCCCTGACAGGGAACACAACAGAGAGTCCCAGATGGAGCAGGAGAAAAGTGGGAGTGCAGAACTCAAATTCTAGTAAGAAGACCAGACTTAATGGTCTGACTGAGACTGGAGGAACCCCAGAAAGCATGGCCCCTGGATTGTCTATCAGCCCAGAAGTAAAACAAGCCAACTCTTCAGACAGGGATTCAACTGGACTGTGGGACATAAAGTGATACTCATGAGGAGTGTGCCTCTTAGCTCAAGTAGATACAGGAGACTAAATGGGAAGCTTCCGTCTGGAGGTGAGATGGGAAGGCAGAGAGGGTTAGGAGCTGGTTGAATGGACACGGGGAATCAGGGGTGGGAAGGAGGAGTGTGCTGTCACAGTATGCGGAGAGCAATTAGGGTCACATAACAATATATGTATAAATTTTTGTATTGGGGGAAAAGAAAAGACAGGAAAGAAAGAAAAGACCAGAATGGATGTCAGAAGGGTCTCTGAAACTTGCTCTTGAACATAGAGTA
The DNA here is from genome assembly GCA_030035585.1 of Dugong dugon. NCBI lineage: Eukaryota > Metazoa > Chordata > Mammalia > Sirenia > Dugongidae > Dugong > Dugong dugon. The sequence goes on along the minus strand of CM057462.1, from coordinate 58,085,248 downwards.
GTTAAAGTGAATGGAAGAAATGATGAAGTAAAAGAGCTAGACAGAAGATTTTAAAGGACGTCTTGAGAAAACAAAGTATTATAATGAAATGTGCAAAGACCTGGAGTTAGAAACCAAAAAGGAAGAACACACTCAGCATTTCTCAAGCTGAAAGAACAAAGAAAAAATTCAAACCTCGAGTTGCAACACTGAAGGATTCTATGAGCAAAATATAGAACGATGCAGGAAGCATCAAAAGAAGATGGAAGGACTACACAGAGTCACTGTACCAAAAAGAATTGGTCAACGTTCAGCCATTTCAGGAGGTAGCATATGATTAAGAACTGATGACACTGAAGGAAGAAGTCCAAGCTGAACTGCAGGCATTGGCAAAAAACAAGGCTCCAGGAATTGATGGAATACCAACTGAGATGTTCCAACAAACAGAAGCAGCACTAGAAGTGCTCACTCGTCTATGCCAAGAAATTTGGAAGACAGCTACCTGGCCAACTGACTGGAAGAGATCCATGTTTTTGCCCATTCCAAAGAAAGGTGATCCAACAGAATGCGGAAATTATCGAACAATATCGTTAGTATCACATGCAAGTAAAATTTTGCTGAAGATAACTCAAAAACGGTTGCAGCAGTATATTGACGGGACTGCCAGAAGAAATTCAAGCTGGATTCAGAAGAGGACGTGGAACCAGGGATATCATTGCTGATGTCAGATGGATCTTGGCTGAAAGCAGTGAATACCACAAAGATGTATACCTGTGTTTTATTGACAATGCAAAGGCATTCGACTGTGGGGATCATAGCAAACTATGGGTAACACTGGGAATAATGGAAATTCCAGAACACTTAATTGTGCTCATGCGTAACCTGTACATAGACCAAGAGACAGTTGTTTGAACAGAACAAGGGGATACCGCGTGGTTTAAAGTCAGGAAAGGTGTTTGTCAGGGGTGTATCCTTTCACCATACTTACTCAATTTGTATGCTGAGCAAATAATATGAGAAACTGGATTATATGAAGAAGAATACGGCATCAGGATTGATGGAAGACTCATTAACAACCTGCGATATTCAGATGACACAACCTGGTTTGTTGAAAGGGAATAGGACTTGAAGCACTTACTGATGAAGATCAAAGACCACAGTCTTCAGTATGGATTATACCTCAACATAAAGAAAACAAAAATCCTCACAGCTGGACCAACATCATGATAAATAAAGAAAAGATTGAAGTTGTCAAGGATTTCATTTTACTTGAATCAACAGTCAATGCCCATGGAAGCAGCAGTCAGGAAATCAAATGACATACTGCATTAAGCAAATCTGCTGCAAAAGACCTCTTTAAAATGTTGAAAAGCAAAGATGTCACTTTGAGGACTAACGTCCATCTGACCCAAGCCATGATAGTTTCAATTTCCTCATGTGCATTCGAAAGCTGAACAATGAATAAGGAAGACTGAAGGAGAATAGATGCATTTGAGTTATGGTGTTGGCAGAGAATATTAAATATACCATGTACTTCCAGAAGAATGAACAAATCTGTCTTGGAAGTAATACAACCAGAATGCTCCTTAGAAGCAAGGATGGCAAGACTTTGTCTCACATGCTTTGGACGTGTTATCAGAAGGGACGTATCATAACAATGTATGTATAAATTTTTGTATGAGAGACTAACTTGAATTGTAAACTTTCACTTAAAGTACAACAATTAAAAAAAAAAGGGGGGGGAAGTATCCTGGAGAAGGACATCATGCTCGGTAAGGTAGAGGGTCGGCGAAAAAGAAGACCCTGGACAAGATGGATTGACACAGCGGCTGCAGCAATGGGTTCAAACATAGCAACAATTGTGAGGATGGCGTAGGACTGGGGAGTGTTTCATTCTGCTGAACATAGGGTTGCTATGAGTTGGAACTGACTCAACGGCACCTAACAAAATGCATAGTAACTACTCAGGCACTTGTCAAAGAATTTTCCACCTTTATTATTTTTCAGAAGTCTGAGCCGTGTGAGAACTGTTTGACCGAAAGGTTTATCTGCCATCAAATTCATGAATGCGACCTGGTAACTGCTTCTAAAGGGGAAAGGCACCTCGTCTCTCTCTTTTAATCTGGATAATTGAGAGTGATGAGATCCAGTCACAACTCTTTTTGTTGTTGTTGTTTCTCAGCTGGGGCAGTGCAAAGCAGGTCTTTTCTGTTCTCTAATAGAAACGTTGCATAGTAACATGTGTATGTAATTTTCTAAAGAGAAAAAGATTAGACCTTTGTAGGACAAGGCACGCTTCCTCTTCCTGCCCTTTTTGCATCAGGAATTACCTCCTGGGATGGAAGACAGCTTCATAGAGCCACTTCCTTGTTTATTAGTGTCAGCTTACCAGCCCCATCTCCTTGCAGGTGAAAAAAGAAATATCACTTGGAAGCTGTCCAGAAGACTCTTGGCCTGAGTAAAGGAGTATCCAGGAGTCTGGTATAATACTGCAATATCCAAGGGACTGATAATTAATATTGAACCTTTTTTTGCTGTTGCTCCCATTTGCCTCCACCACTGTATCTCAAACCCTGGCTGCATGTTAGGATCACCTGGGGAGCTTCTAAGACCTCTGATGCCCTGGGTCCACTCCACCAATTAAATTGGAATCTTTGGGGCCTTGACACTGATAAATTCTAACTCCCTTCTAATGTGAAGCCTGAGCTATCTGTGCCTGTTCTTTTACTTTTGACCACTCTGAGTTGTTTTAGCTGTGGGTCTTGTCCCAAAATGAGGGCTGTATTTTACTGCTGTTGGGTGCCATTTGGTCAATTCTGACTCATAGCAACCCCATGTGACAGAGTAGAACTGCCCCCAGAGGGTCTTCTTGGCTGTAATCTTTATGGAAACAGATTGCCAGGTCTTTCTTCCACAGAGCCACTGAGTGAGTTTTAACCACCAACCTTTCAGTTAGCAGCCAAGCACTTAACCATTGCTCCACAGATTAACTTGTATAAATGTATGGTCGTAAATGATGTCTTTTCTCTCTTTTAGCATCTTACGCTCTTTGTGCTTCCTTGCTGTTTCCTTTGAATTCCAGTTTTTTGCCTAAATTGACTGCTTTGCCTTTTCCTGTTTGGTAATTTTGAAGATCAACTATTTCATATTCTATTAGTAATTACACTTAACATCTTTAAAAACATACTCTAACCTATGTTTCTCTAATTAACCACGGAAACTATAACAGACTTCTCATAAGATGAGGAAATTAGCATATCTCTTTGCTTCAGCTTTATTGTTTATATCAGTATAATCTGGAGATTTTTACCCTCAAGTATGGACAGAAATGGTATTCTTATATCAGTCTTCTCAGGAATATTTATTATACTTGCATTCTGTTTTTATAACTATGTTTATAGCAATTATTTAGATTTATTACTGTATTGGTTTTTATGCTTACTGCCAGTCTTTTTCATTTTTTATTCACCACAACTTTCCCATACTAGAGCTCTTCATTTTGATTCATCTCTTGGTTGGATAGAGAATATCTCCAAATGGTTTTTCAGGAATGTTATGTGGATAGTTTATTTTCTGAGGACTTTCATATTTGAGAGCAGCTTTCTGTTGTCTTTGGTGTTTAACGACTTGGCTAGAACGCACCCTTTTCTGCTTTGAATTATTTAGGGAAGCATCTGTACTATGTCGGAGATAAATGTGTTGAAAGCCATGGCACAGTATTTTCCCCTAGTTTCCAGAGCTGACACAAGTGTTTACCTATTTTACAAGCTTCGGTCAATTCTGTTGGTTGTGGGTTGACTGAGTATGGGGGTATGAGGCACATTTGTTCAAGTTGCCATCTTTCTGGGTGATATCAAGCGTTAGATATTCATTGATTTATTCAACAAATATTAACTGAACACCTGCAGTGTACCAGGCATTATGGGAGCCATTAGGGATTCAGAGGTGATTAAACATACTAGATTTCTGCTCTCATGGAGTGTATTTGTGTGTTGGAGAGTGGGAGGGACAATCCATATCAACAAAACAGACGAACAAGATAATTTTAAAGTGATAAAGAGAACTGCTGTATAACAGCTGCTCAAATTCTAAAATGGCACCCTGGAGCTGTACAACATTACAACCCTGGAAAAAGACTATGAAGACGTGGATGCCCATTCACTGTCACCCCATGAGGGATGAGGGTAGGGACCCAGGTGATGTTAATAAAATTCTCTGCAACAGGTCCATTTGTTTGCATGTTTATGTTGCCGCCGTCATTATCTTCCCTCTGGAACTGTAGGGTTTGTCTTTGTCTTCAGTCTGCCTTGGTGTGTTGTTGTACTGGTAGACACATCTCATGATTTGCCTCCTTTTGCCTTCAAGATTGTTGGCTTTGAATTATGGTTCCTCATTATTTGCATTATGCTTTCACTGGACTCCCACAAAGCTGGAGATGGGACGGCATTGTATGAGCCTCTGTGTCCAGCCCGGAGCCCCCACTTCGGTGCTGATGTCATCCTTGGGGTTGACAGATGGATCTTTGGCAAATTCTAGAAACACCTCCAAGTATTCTGCTTTCAAGCTTAGGACCAGTGAACAGTATTGTTCTCATACTGGGACATATTTTGGAGAGTGGGTAGGAGCTTGGTCCTTGGAGTCAGACTGCAGATTTGAATTTGGCTCTACCATTTACTAGCTGTGTGACCCTGGCAAGTTACTTAACCTGTCTGCATCTCAGTGTCTTCATCTTTAAATGGGGTTAATAAAAGTACCTACCTCAGGGTGTTCATGTGACATTTAAATGGGATAATTAATGAAAAGTGCTTAGAACATTGCCTGCATTTAGTAACCCTCAATACGTATATAATAATAATTGCTATTAACTCTATCTTGTGTTGCCTAAAAGCTTTTTTGTGTCCTTCTCTCCTCTTGGCTCAAACTCTTCTATACTTATTAGGTCCAGGATTACCGGAATAAGAATGACTATGGCTTAGGACCCTTAGGAACCAGGCTAACTTCACTGAGTTTGCTGGGAGAGCGTTCAGCAGTAGTTTGGAAAAGAAATACCTAACACAGAAAAGGCAAAGAAGAGTGGAGACGGGGGAGTCAGGAGGAAACTCACAAGAGTTACCAATTCCTTTATTTTGTTGTGGGTGTGTTTTGTTTTATTTTGTTTTGCAAACATGACTTTATTATTACTTTTCATAGTAGCTTCATTATAACTAATAAGTCAAATATTATACGTAAGGATCAATATTATTAATACCAAACATCAATATAGATGTTGTAAAGAGATGTAAATGTTTATCCATATCAGTTTTCACTTTATACTTTTATATATTAAAATTTTTTTTAGAATAAGCCTATATTATTTTTTCATTTTGAAGAAAGTATCACCCAGAAACCCACTACTACCCTAATATGATTTTTTTGTTTGGCTCATGTCCAGTTTTTATGCGTATATAAACGAACATTTAATAGCTATAATCAAAAGTATACATATAATTTTGTGATCTGCTATTTTACTTAAAATGATTTTTAACATTCCTCTTTCTACAGGGTCATATTTATCACTTTAACGATTGCATTTAAACTGCATCACATTAAATACTGTAATTTACCTCACATTGTCTGGCATACATATAAGTTGTTCACAGTTTTTTGCTGCAATAAAATTACATCACTATAAACATCTTTGTCCATGTGGCTTTTCTTCTTTTGAATTAATTCCTAGAGATTATTGAGTTAGAATATTTGAATAGTTTCATGACTACTAATAATTTGTATTCTCCCTTCCAAAAAGATTATATCAGCTTTACCCTGCAGCTAGTCATGAATGAACATACTAGTCTCCATGAAGCCTCAACAGTGTTGGGTTTTCTGTTTGTCTGTTTTTTTGGGTTTTTTTTTTTTTCCTTTATTTTTTTCCTAGTGAAATGGACTGTTTCTTATATTAATTTTATTATCTCTCATATGAATCTTCTGATCATACTCTTAGCTCATGTAACTATTGAGGTCTTGGAGATGTTTTCATACAATTATAAAAGCTCTTAATTCAATATTGATATTTGCCCTTTGTTGCAATTATTTTTCCATTCTATTATTTTTCTTTTTAATTTTAGTTTCGTTTTTGTTTGTTGATTTTTCTATAGACGTCAATTTAGATCACTTTCTTGCCTAGTCCCTATTACAGGGCCTGTCAGTAATCAGCATGAAAAGAGTATAAAATAAAGGATTTCAGAGGCGTTAACCCTTAGGTAAAGTAGAAGAGCAGTGACAGGAAGTGGGCAGGGCACAGGATGAGGTCTTTCAAAGCTTTAAAACTTCGGTCTAGGAAAGGTGGGGCTTACCCAGCACCTCCTTAGCATAGCTTTAGAGCTTGCGGTTCTTAGAATTCCTGTGGCAAGCCTACAGTTTCCCCACCAGAATCCTTTAAGGGAGAGAAATGAGCTGGGAATAGCTCCACCCTGGTTACTCCTATGGTGGTGGCCGCAGCTGTGGCAGCAGCCATGATGGTGGTGGTGCTGGTGGTGGTGGTGGTGCTGGTGGTGGTGGTGATGATGGTGGCCGTGGAGGCTGTGGCAGCGGTGGTGGTGGTAACAGCGGTGATGGTGGCGGTGGTGGCGGTGGCGATGGCCGTGACAGTGCTGATAGTGGTGGCGGTGGTGGCGGTAGCCATGGTGGCGGTGGTGGCAGTGATGATGGTCGTGGCAGTGGCGATGGCAGCAGTGATGGCAGTGGTGGTGGTGGTGGCAGCAATGGCAGCTGTGGTGATGGTGGTGACAGCAGTCGTGGCAGTGGCACTGATGGTGGTGGTGCCTGGTGGTGAGCACAGTGGTGGCGGTGGAAGTGGTGGTGTGTGCATAATCCTCTGCACCGAGACTCAGAAATACCCGCAACTGAGAGACTTTCTTCTGAGTTAAGCAATGTCTGCTCCTGCTGCTGCATCCCAATCCGAGAGGGATCATGTCCCGTCATTCTACACTTAAGCTCGGATGCTGATTTGTCCCCAACACAAGGGACCACAGAGCATGCAGTCACTGGCTGGGGTGAGCACACTGCCAAAGGGAAAGGGGGCCAAAAGAAGACAAATTCCACCGTGTCTGCTGTTTGCCAAGGGGACCCTCCCCAAGGCTCTGCCCAGCATGGAGCCAGCATGTTTCCTGCCTAGAGCTCCAAGCCCAGCCAGTCCAGCCAACCCTGCGTCACCCTTTCTTTCTTTCTGTTGTTCTTGAGACTAAGAGAACTGTCCCCCTGCCAGCCCTCAGTGGCCCCGGCAGAGTGCCGGGGACTCCTAATGACCTCCACTGCTCTTCTCTTGCAGTTTCCTGCTTCTTCAACTTCACCAGCCCCTCTGGGGTCGTCCTGTCCCCCAACTACCCAGAGGACTACGGCAACCACCTGCATTGCGTCTGGCTCATCCTGGCCCGGCCCGAGAGCCGGATCCACCTGGCCTTCAATGACATCGACGTGGAGCCACAATTTGATTTCCTGGTCATCAAGGACGGGGCCACAGCCGAGGCCCCAGTGCTAGGCACTTTCTCAGGAAACCAGCTCCCCTCCTCCATCACCAGCAGTGGCCATGTGGCCCGTCTCGAGTTCCAGACTGACCACTCCACAGGGAAGCGGGGCTTCAACATCACCTTTACCAGTGAGTCCTCCCTCTGTCTCCAGCTGACCATCCCTCTGAGTGTTGGCCTCCAGGATGGTTGAGGGTGTTCCTGGGAGGAGTGTTGATGGGGTGGACCAGTCCAAGGACATTGCTGGGCTGCAGTGCTCAGGCAGGGGGTTCCCAGTGTGACCACAAGAAAGCATGTGTCTCTGGCCACTGGACCGGGTGTGCTTTTCTGTGCAGTCACTCTTTGGAGCATTTATTTCCCATAGATGTGACAGATCCTGCACAGGAGCCTGATCCTCAGCTTTCTGTCTCATGCTCCCCCTCCTAGAAGGCCCAGCTAGACCCAGAGAGGGACCAGGGGAAAGAAAGCCTCTGTCATCTCTCATTCATTCCTGATTCCCTCTCTGATATGCTCCTCCAAATCCCCGATCGCCTACTGACTGATGGCTTCTGGTTTTCTTGATGGAATTGCTTTGCCGGACTCCCATTCTCCATAGTCAAATCAGAAGCAGTGTTTCTGTTTGGCTCCAAGACTTATTGGAGCCAACTCTTAAGATATTTCCTCATAGCCTCTCCCAGGCCACAGACTGAAATTTGCACCTCCAGTTTCAATCCTGGGCACCCTTTTCTAGAAGCCACCTGAAGCTCAGCAGTGATTGTTTTCATTTCTGTGTCTCATAGGGTTACAGTAGGGGTGGGATGGACAAGAGGCTTGGAGACTGGAAATAGCAAGGAGCCAAAGGTAGCGAGAATTGGTTATCAGACCATAATAAGCCACAAGCCCTGTGAGTTTGGCCAAGGACAAATGGCAGTGGGGATGAAGCTGGGTCTGCCTGAGAAATTAGCCAGATTCATTTCCAGAGGATCCATTTCCAGAGGCTGCTTGTGAAATGTTGTTGTTGTTATTAGCTGCTGTTGAGTTGACCCCCAACTCACAGTGACCTCGTGCACAACGGAATGAAATGCTACCTGGTCCGGTACCGTCTCCATGGTCTGTTACCGATTGGACCATTGTGCTCCATAGGGTTTTCACTGGCTGATTTTTGGAAGCAGATCGCCAAGCCTTTCTTCCTAGTCTTGTCTTAGTCTGGAAGCTCTGCTGAAACCTGTTTAGTGTCATGACAATACACAAACCACCACTGACAGAGGGTGGTGGCTGCATATGTGGTGCATTGGCCAGGAATTGAACCAGGTCTCCCACATGAAAGGTGAGAATTCTACCACTATACCACCACTGCCACAGTTGTGAAATGAAAGCCTTCAATACAAGCTCCACCCACAAATGGACACAGAGAGCTCTTCCATCTAGTACGTTTGGACAAAATGGATCTCCTCCCAACACCTCCCACCCCCCGCCAACCCTTGACATAGAAGCCTTGTCTCCCTGTTTCACCTATCCCTGGGGTCCAGTTGGGCTGGAGACAGTAAGTGCTAAGTGGTGGGTCATTTGGGGCCCCTGATTCCCACTGACCACCCACAGAAAAGCCCTTCCCTGGTGGTTCTCCTCACCAGCCTTCAGTATGCTTACACATCCTTCGCAGAGGGGCGTGCCTCTCCGTTCCCATCATCGTATAGGCAGAAGAAAGTGGGACCAAGTTCTGTCTGTCTCAGCCTTTCTAGTATGAAAGCACCAATAATGTTGGTTTTTAGCTTATCTCTTCTCATCTCTGCTTTTCCCATGAGATCATGAGCTCTGCAAAGGTGAAGGTGTATCTTACTTACCTTTCTATCCCCTCTGCCCAACACATGGTCAGTACGTGTTTATTGAGTGGAAGCATCCATGAATGACTAAATGGTCTTCCTGCGCTGTGATGTGAGTGGACGGAAGAACGAGGGTAACAGGCATCTCAGGGAAGCCCATTTATCCAGGGTGGTGAGGGCTGAGAATTCCGCAGGTTCAAAGACAATGCAGGGGGACTTGGGGCAAAAATGCATACTCATGACTTCCTAGGAAAATCAGATCCTATTAAAGCCCCCACTTTCCAGAAAAGAAACAAATACTGAGTCCCCTGGAGGAAGAGGCAGAAGAAATCCAGAGAGTGAACTTCTCTTTGAGGGCAGTGGACTTGACCTAAGGGTTGAGCTCTTATCTACCATTTCTTTCCAAGTTTTCCCCATCTTGTAAAAGTGATGTTGTTGTTGTTAGTTGCCATTGAGTCATCTTCAACTCTTGGCAACCTTATGTATAACAGAATGAAATGTTGCCTGGTCCTGCACCATCTTAATGATCATTGGTATGTTTGAGTCCATTGTTGTGGGTATTGCGTCAATCTGTCTCGTTTTCACTGACCCTCTACTTTACCAAACATGATGTCTTTTTCTAGTGATTGGTGATGCATATCCAGTGTAAAAATACTGAAAAAACACAGAACAGGACAAAGAAGAAACTTTAAATACCTCCCAAAATCCTACTACACAGAAATGGCTCTTGGTAACATTTGGTGAACACTACTGCAGATATTGGGGAGCCCTGGTGGCTCAGTGGTTAAGCACTCAGCTGCTAACAGAAAGGTCGGCAGTTCAAATCCACCAGTCGTTCTGTGGGAGAAAGATGTGGCGGTCTGCTTCTGTAAAGATTTCAGCCTAGGAAACCCTATGGGGCAGTTCTACTCGGTCCTATAGGGTCGCTATGGCTTGGAATAGACTCTACAGCAGTGGGTTTGGTTTATGGGTTTTTTATGTTGATTTGAAATCTTTCTCTCTATAACTAGCATCAGTAATCCTGTATGCACCTCTAGAACTCCTTGACATAAACCTAATCCTTCTTCCACGTGGAACATTTTGGATAATGATAATAGTAAACCAGTAGCCATGTAGTCAACTCCAGCGCATAGCAACCCCATATGTGTCAAGATAGAACTGTGCTCCATAAGATTTTCAGTGGCTGATTTTTCAGAAGTAGAACAACAGGCCTTTCTTCCAAGGTGCCTCTGGGTGGACTCAGACCTCCAACCTTTCAGTTAGCAGACGAGCGTGTTAACTGTTTGCACCATCCATGGACTCCTAATGATGATAGTAGCTACCTTCTACTGAGCACCTATTGTGTGCCAGACCCTGTGTTGAGCACTTTACAGTTGTCACCAGTAGCCTCAAACCAAAAACTCCATAAACTATGAAATATCCCTGTTCATAGACCAGGAAACTGAAGTTTGAAAAGGTTCACAGGTAGAAGTGGGCAATATTTAAGTCCTTAACTTAGAGCTTTTCTCCTAGATGTGTGAAATAAACCCCGTAACCCTGCTCTGTGTGTGTGTGTGTGTGTGTGTGTCTGTGTGTCTGATAGGTTTTTGGATAGACAAAACTTGGACTTTTCTTCCCATACCATATTTCTAAATGTCAAGGTGATGTCATGGTCATAGTTCCTACTGAAGAAAGGTTGTGAGACTGAAGTCCGGGCTGACCTAGACTTTGCTCTTCACAATCATCACCATGCCAGAAACTCTCACAGCTCATGCTCCGTAGGGAGGATCATCAGGTTTGGAGGCCTCTTGCCTCCAGCAAGATCAGCAGCCTCCACGGCTGCTTCTGTTTCTGACTGTGCAAGTGTTTCAATCACTAGGGAATTTCAAAGGCTCGTAAACTGGGCTCTTTAATCTGGCACATGTTTGTGCAGCCATGGAGCCTGGCCTCCACTGGACAGCCACCATCTTGCAAACAACAGAGATGTACATAGGACCTGACTGGTCCCTGGGTTGGTAGCGCAAATGTTTGCGCTCAGCTACTAACCAAAAGATTGGTGGTTTGAACTCACCTGGCCATGCTGAGGAAGAAAGGGCTGGCAATCTCTCATAAAGATTACAGCCAAGAAAACCCTATGGAGCTCAGTTCTACTGTGTAATACATGGGGTCACGATGAGTCAGGATTAATTCGAAGGCAATATGTTTGGTTTGGGTTTCCATTTAGTGCCACAACTATGGCATCATGATGGAGGAAGGCTGGGAACGTGCTTGGTGGGCATGGAGTAGGAAAGGTATCTTTCCATGTGGGGAAGGGAGGAAGGAAAGGAACTCATACCCAGTGAGTGCTTACTGCCTGCCATGTGCTGTAGCAGACACTCACCACTTTCATATTCATATCAACTTTAACTTTATTTACATCTCAAAATGACCTAGTAATTGAAGTATAATTTTATAGGTTAGGAAACTGAGGCTCAGCAAGGTTACATAAGCTTCCCAGGGCCATGTCACTAATAAGAGGCAAAGCTGATTAAACTCACAGCATTCTGGCCCTTTCCTCTCCCCTCTCACTGCATTATCAGTTGCCAGGGCAGAATGAGAGACAAGGAAACGAAGGAATGGCTTCAGACAGGGTTGATTCCAGGGCACCCACTTTATGATTCTTAGTGTTTATTAGTGTCAGAGGATTTAGAGTCCTGCTCACCTGCAGCATAAATGATCCCCTTTAACTGTCTGAAGTTAGGGAAGCGTGGAACGGATTTGACATTGGCGAGACAGATCTGCTCCTTAGTCACATTGAGCCTCCATTTCCTCATTTGTAAACGGGGGTAATGATACCTATCTCATGGAATCATTACATGGTATAAATAAGCTAACATGAGATACACTCAGCTCACTGCCTGATCTGTAAATGTTCATTAGATTGACATTGAATTAGATGCTCAGGAAAGCAGAAGATCGGGTTTAACAAGCACCTGCTTTTTGCCCAGGAGCCCCTGGAGAGTACAAACAGTTAACGGACTCAGCAGCTGAAATAAAAGTTGGAGGTTTGTGTCCACCAGAGGCACCTTGGCAGAAAGACCTAGCGATCTACTTCTGAAAAATCAGCCACTGAAAACCCACAGAGCACAGTTCTCCTGACACATGAGGTTGCCATGAGTCGAAATCAACTAGATGGCAACAGTTTGGGGTTTTCTTTGTCTTTGTTTCTGGCTTTCTGCCCGATGTGGCGCATCGGTCCTAACCCCAGGGTTCCTGCTCCTAAGGTATCTAGCTCTCCCTCCATCATGGGAGGTTCTTGGGGGAAGTGGGGGCAGTGTAGGTTTGACCGTGGTAATGAAGCCTGTTTTCTCCGGGGGTCCCCACACCAGCTCTGACTAATCATGCCCTTGACCCTTATCCCTACAGCATTCCGACACAACGAGTGCCCGGATCCTGGTGTTCCAGTGAACGGCAAACGGTTTGGGGACAGCCTTCAGCTGGGCAGCTCCATCTCTTTCCTCTGTGATGAAGGCTTCCTGGGGACCCAGGGCTCAGAGACCATCACCTGCATCCTGAAGGAGGGCAGCGTGGTGTGGAACAGCGCCGTGCTGCGATGCGAAGGTACAAGCCTGCTGGGCTGGGATCCGTTTTGGTATTCATTCTACCTCTTCTCCCAGAACCCAAGGCCACTCTCTCACTTTTACACCATTCCAACAGGGGCTTTATATAACCACTTTGCATAGGATTTGAATTGTAACCAGCGATTAAACCTGGAGAAATGCTGGTTCTGGAATGTCAGGCACCAAAAACACGTCTTCTTGCAAGCTGGGAGCCTTCCCAATATCACAGCCATTAGGAGCCCTGCTTCCGGCTTCTGCCCAGGGGAGCTCCGTCAGCCCCAGCAGCCTTGGCAGTGCTGGGAGCTTTTCAGGCTGCCTAACACTCTTCCCTTCTGCACATGCTGATTCTCCCCTGTTCCCTGGGACATCTCCCAGGCTCGGCCTTTGTGCCCATGTTAAATGCTGCCTTGATATCCTCACATCAGTCTCCAGGAGGCGAAGGGCAGGCCAGCCAGAAGAAACACAGCTTGACATGAGTGGGAGGTTCATTATGCCATCTCCTCAGTCTGCCTCGCCACACAGCATGGTCCCTGCCTCAATTTCAGACAGCAGCCATCTGTTCCACCAAGCGGCAGGCATTTTTAACACAGATTAAGCTTCTTGAGGACAGGAATCATGTCAAATTTGTATACCAGCATTGTGCTTGGCACAGAAGAGCTGCTCAATCAGTATTTGTGAATAATGGGTAGATGGTCAATACCCCCCAGGCCTTCTGGGGCAGAGATGTGGCCTTTCAGGAGCCAGATAGCATCTTCCTCTCATCTCATGTGATAGACAAAGGGTGGAGACCTAAGAGACCTCCCGACTTAACCTTTCCCAACCCCACATCTTACACACTGGCCAGCAAGCGGGAAGGACAGGGGAATGGATGAGGAAGTGAGTGTGCCATAGAGCAAGCACCGCCCCAGAGCTGACAGGTGGGTGAATGAGAGAGGAGAGACCACCAAGGACACACAGCACATCCCCACCAGCAAAGGGGTCCAGGGTCGAGGTGGGCTTTCGTTTCAGAGGGGCCTTGGCTGGAATCCTGGCTCTGCCACTTGCCTGGGAAAGTCTCTTTGTCCCTCTGAGGCTCTGTCTTTTTGGCCAGAAAAAAAGGGGGAAAGGAGTAATAACAATAAGATACATAAGTAAAGTGCAGATCGTGGCATAGAGTACTCGTGAATGTTAGCTGTGCTCTCACTGAGGTTGGGGGATCTTCCTGGACCTCATATCCCCCATATCTGGCATGTAGTTTGGCACTTGGGCAATGCTCAGTAAATACTGGTTGATGAATCATGAATGAGTGCATGAATAAAGACATGAATGAATGAACTAGGCTAGAGCTTCCCTAATGAGCAACATGTCAATGAAAGGCCTGACGCTAGCCAGACTGCCTGCTCCACATCCCTATGACTTACCAGCTGAGTCACAGAGGGCAAGGGACTTGACCTCTCTGTGCTTTGGTTGCCCTGTCTGTAAAATTCAGAATAATGCTGGTGACCTCTTCACAGAGTTGTCATGAGGATGCATGGCCCTTGGATCAGTGCCTGACATGGAGGTAGAGCTCAGTAAGGATTAGCTGTTAGCATTATTTTAACTTGATTTTAACCATTTCTTCATCAGACCAATCAGATTTGCATATTCTCCACTTTAGGGGATCAAACGATGAGTCTCGTTCCTTCCAGCTGCCCACCCCAACCATGAAAAGAATAGATTTTCCTTCTGTCCTCCAAGGCCCCCACAATGTGGTCCACACAACCTCATCTGCCATTCTTCCCCAGCACAGTCAGCGCTTTTGGGAATGAAACAGCTTAGGAGTCAGAGTAACCATGTGAAGCTCATGGCTTCACCCCTTCCCAGCTGCAGAACTGATAGATTACGTCACACCCTGGACCTCAGCTCCCTGATCTGCAGAAGGGGATCATCACACTTGTCTGACGGAGCTGTTTGCGGGTGAAACAAGGTGGCCATGCAAAGCAGCCCGCCAGGGCCCAGGGTCTGGAGGGCTGTCAGTCAGGCTGGTTTACCTCTCTTCACCTCTCCTTCGGGCTGTCCCTCATTCTTTCCTTGCACCCGTCAGTCTCCTCTGATTTCTTTGGTTTTCCTCATGTCAATCCATCTCGTCCAGGACATCTTCCCTGCTATCGCCAGCTCATCTGGTCTCTGCCTTCTCCTAATTCCTATTCTATTCATGGGCACGTTAGTGGAGAGTCCCTGTGTGGTGCAGGTGGTTGATGTACTCGGCTGCTAACTGAAATGTTGGCAGTTTGAGTCCACCCAGAGACACCTCAGAAGAAAGGCCTGGCAATCTACTTCTAAAATATCAGCCACTGAAAACCCGATGGAGAGCAGTTTACTCTGACACACATGGGGTCACCATGAATCGGAATTAACTCGATGACAACTGGTTTGGTTTTGTTTTCTACCAGCATTACGTTTGTCTTTACCAGTTCCATGGGCCTTGGTCCTATCTTCCCACCAAGATGGTGGGCAGTTCCAGGGCTGAAGCCCAAGCCCCAGATGCCCTGGGACTAGATCTGAGGGGCTCAGTCCCAACGGAGCTGACCCCACTGAAAATCCCCCTCCCTCTCCTCCTCATCTCTCCACCTCCTGCCCTCCTGAATCAGGGGTTCCCAGACCGTAGTTCAGCAGGTACAGTGAAACGTTCATGACCACGTGTGAGTGAGTGAGCCAGTGAGAATTTGACCTCTGATAGTGGATTTTAAAGCAGCTGTCACTAGTTCATAGTGTGGGGGAAATGGAATTAAATTAAAAGTCCTAATTGGGATATTAAAACTGTCTTATTCATTCTGTCCCTAGAGGGGGAAGCACAGTACGTTTTGGAGCAACAGGCTACCAGAAATAAGGGACAGCCTGTTGGAGACCCTAACTTGGCACGGGGAGAATCTCTCTCTGTTTTCAGAGTGATGGGCATTTGATGAGAGCCAGATGCTACCTAGGGTAGCTGGGAGGGGGAAGGGAACAGTTGTCGTCGAGTCAGTTCTGACTCATGGTGACCCCGCCATGTGTGTCAGAGTGGACTGTGCTCCATAGAGTTTTCAGTGACTGATTATTCAGAAGCAGATTGCCAAGCCTTTCTCCTGAGGCACCTCTGGGTGGACTCAAACCTCCAACCTTTCAGTTAGAACCCAAGTATGTTTGCATCACCCAGGGACTCCAAAATAGAGAAACCTCCAGGGACTCTGCCCCTCTTTGGCCCTTTTCCCTGTTCATGCCCAAACCTTGAGAGATCCCTGCTTTGTAATCAGCATCTTTGTCTTTTCCATTTTTTCTAGTTTTGTTTTTGATTAAGTGTCCCCACCTTGTGGACAATTAAATGCTAATGGTCTTTTTAACAATCTTTTAATATATGCTAAGAGCCACTTAGCTTTTGAGAGGCTATAATGGGACAAGGGGGAAATGGCTGCTTCTAAATTTAGAAAGAAGGACGATAATCTGGGTGATCTAAAGCAGAGGTCTTGAACCTTTTTCTAAAAGGACAGATGGGAAGTATTTTCAGCTCTGCAGACCATAAGGTCTCTACTCAGCTCTGCTGTTGTAACACGAAAGCAGCCTTAGACTATGCACAAATGAATGGGCCTGCATTGGCCCGAGGGCTGTAGTTCACCAGCCTGGGAGCAATGGTAGTTCGGTGGTAGAGTTCTTGCCTTCCATGAAGGTCTTAAGACCAGGGTTCACTCCCCAGCCAATGCACCTCATGTGCAGCCACCACTTGTCCGTCAGTAGAGGCTTGCATGTTGCTATGATGCTGAACAGTTTCCAGCAGAGCTTCCAGACTAAGACAGGCTAGGAAGAAAGACCTGGAGATCTACTTCTGAAAAATCAGCCAATGAAAGCCTTATGTATAACAATGGTCCAATCTGCAACCAATCGTGGGGATGGTGCAAGAGTGAGCAGCGAGAAGAACTAGATGGTGCCTGGCTACCACCAGTGACCACCCTGACAGGGAACACAACAGAGAGTCCCTGATGGAGCAGGAGAAAAGTGGGGTGCAGAACTCAAATTCTAGTAAGAAGACCAGACTTAATGGTTTGATTGAGACTAGAGGGACCCTGGAAGACATGGCCCCCAGACTCCCTGTTAGCCCAAAACTAAAACCATTCCCGAAGTCAACTCTTCAGACAAAGATTAGACTGGACTATGGGACATAAAATGATACTTGTGAAGAGTGTGCTTCTTAGCTCAAGTAGGTACATGAGACCAAATGGGCAGCTCCTGTCCGGAGGTAGGATGAGAAGGCAGAAAGGAACAGGAGCTGGTTGAATGGACACAGGAAATCCAGGGTGGAAAGGAGGAGTGTGCTGTCACAGTATAGGGAGAGCAACTAGGGTCACATAACAATGTGTGTATAAATTTTTGTATGAGAAACTAACTTGAATTGTAAACTTTCACTTAAAGCACAGTTAAAAAAAAAAAAAAAAGAGCAGGCAGTGTTTTGTTCCATTGTGTACAGGGTCACCATGAGTTGGGAACCAACTGGACAGCAGCTAACAACAACAACAAATCTAGAGTACAGAGGACATAGGAGATCCGTATGTTTAAAATCAGCAATTTCCTGAGAAAGACTTCCAGGTAGTGAAGGCAGCTGCATAGGAGTACCTGGTCTTTTTCTCCTCCACATTCATCTCTGTCTTGTCTCCTTTGAGGAGGAACCAAATAATCATACCCCACTACGATAAGTATTTTATAAGTGTTCCTCATTTTAGCCTTGCACCAGTCCAAGGAAGTAATTATGGTTGTCATCCCCACTGAGCACAGAGAGATTAAGTCACTTGCCCAAGGTCCTCCCAGCTTGCAAGTGATGGAGCCAGGATTTAAACCCAGGCTTTTAGGTCCATTGTTACTGTATTTTGCTTGAATAACATCACTAAAGAGAATATAATTTCAAACATGTTTATGAAAGACTTAAAAGCTTCCACAAGTAGAATGAAGAGCAGGTTGCCTACTTTCTGTATCCCGGTAGAAAATTAAAACAAAGAAAACATATTGCCTATTGCAAAAGACAAAGGGGACAGGACACCACACAGAAGCATCAGAAATTGACAGCACAGAACAAAATGACAGCAGTAAGACAAACATATCAGTTATGACAATAAAGGTAATTAAACTCCCTATTAAGAGACAAAGATTCAAAGACTGAGTTTTTAGAAAATATGCTGCATACAATAAATACGCTAAAGGAAAGGAGATATTTTTATTTTTTGATTTTTAAAGTAACACTTGGTGGTTGTAAAAATTTCAAACAATATGCACATGTGATAAAGTTCAGGATGCAAATACTCATTTCCCAATCCAGTCCTCAGAGGAAAAATGGTGTCACAATTTGGTTGTAAACATGTCCACGTTTGTTTGTTTTTTTTCTCTGTATGTACACCAAATGTGTTACTTTTATAATCAAGTGGAGAAAAACATCCTACAGAAACAAAGCCGATTCTCCCCACTGCCGTAAGAGAAATCTAAGTGATGGTCCTAGTTCATTCAGGCCTCCGAGGGAGATGGAGTACAGGTGGTTGTTGAGTTTCTAACATTATCTCCTTTAATTTTCGTGTCATCTTGTGATGAAGATACTATTATACCCTATAGGTTGAGAAATCTGAAAACCAGAGACGTGACTGGACTTGCCCAAGATGACCCAGCTAGTAAAAATTGAGCACTTACTATGTGCTAATACTAGGCTATGTGCTTTATGTATATTGTCCTATTGAATCCTCATGACAACCCTAGGAGGTAGGTGCTGTTATTATCCTCATTTCGCATATGAGGAAACCGAAGTACAGAGTGGTTAAGTATACCCAAGATCACACAGCTAAGAGAATAGGAGGGTCAGGATGTAAATCCAGGTAATCTGACTCCAGAACCATCTCTTTTAACCACCAAATGAGGACTGCCAGACTCCAAACTTCATTCTCCTTTCATTCTATGACAAAATGGTGGAGGATGGGCAGTGGGAAGTGGAAGACGTGCGGTAGGGGGTGGAGGTGGGTAGGGGGGAGGCAGGGCTGAAGCAGGTAGGAGGATACCCTTCCGGCTGTGAGATGAAATCTCTCTAGCATTAGAGAGAGAGCTTTCACTACTTCTGGTCATTCACACAGGACAGCCAGTCTACTGAATGCCCTTTGATGGTAGCCTGGATCCCATTGGGGAAGCAGTAATCAGGACAGGCATTCCCACACCCACCCGTCGTGGTTAGAAATGCAGGCTCTGGAGCCAGACTGCCCAGGTTTAAATCCTGGTCTGCCACCTAGCTGTGTCTTCCTGGGCAAGTCACCTAACCTCTCTATGAAATGAGAGTAGTTTCCTCAACTATGAAATGAGGATAATACCAGTACCCCCTTTTTAGGTTGTTAGAAAGACTAATGCACATTATTAGGGCTCAATGAGTATTAATTAGTTCTTTGCCTCCTGTCACCATCCCGAACTTCTTGTATTACGTAACTTTAGCATCAGAAGTCAGGAGAGGTGGGTCATCCCTCACAGGGGACATGAGCCCGTCATGTGAAGCCCAGTATCCCTGACTTTCAACCAGTATTTCATTCCTTCAGTAAAATATTTATTGAGTACCTACTATGTGCCAGCACTGGATTAAGCGTAGGGTCCCTTTTTTGTCTTGTCGCCAAGTTTCTCTCTCTGTTCAAGTGAGAATCCTCCTCATTTTCTTTCTTTCCTTTTTTTTTTTTATTTGTTTATTTGTTTCTCCCCCCCCCCCACCCCCAATATTTTTCATGGAAAATTTCAAACCTATAAAAAAAACAGAGAATAGTATAATGAACTCCCATACACCCATCTGTCACCGGTTTGGAGAATTATAAACTCATGGCCTGTTTTGTTTCATCTATATCCTTGCCCACCCATCCCCCTCACTCTGGGATTATTTTGAGGCACATTTCAGATATATTATTTCATCCACAAACATTTCAGCCTGTATCTATAACAGACAAGAAGACTCTTTAAAACATAACCATGATTCTGTTATCCGAAAAAATTAAAAATAATTGCTTAATGAAATCAAACTTCCATGATTTTCTGATACTTTTTTAACAGTATTTTTTTTTTAAATCATCATCCTAGTTAGAGTAATGCATTACAAATGGTTGATAAATCTCTTGAGTCTATTTTAATTTATAGATTTCTACCCCTGCCCCTTGTGATTGTTGGAGAAGCGGGTCATTTGTCCTGTGGAGCTTCCTGCGTTCTGAATTTTGCTGATGGCATCCCTGAGAGGTTGTTTAACGTGATCTTCTTTCTCTTCTATTTCCTTTAATTTGTGGTAAGATCTAGAGACAGTCAGATTCAGGTTCCGTTTATGGCGAGAATATTTTATAGGTGGGCTCAGCGCCTCCATCAGAAGCACATAACATCTAGTTGTTGCTCTTTTGGGGATGTCAGGCGCCACCGATGAGTG
Source organism: Dugong dugon (assembly GCA_030035585.1). Taxonomy (NCBI): domain Eukaryota; kingdom Metazoa; phylum Chordata; class Mammalia; order Sirenia; family Dugongidae; genus Dugong; species Dugong dugon. The sequence continues at coordinate 58,064,985 of CM057462.1, read as the reverse complement.
TAGCCCTGGAACTGCAAAACAGTAACATTCTATCATTTTGCCTCATTTATGAGCTGGAATACTTCTATGAAGAAAACTTGCCTTCATCAACTATTTGGGTACCCTTAGGTATACGATTCATAAAGAAAAGGCAAGAGAAATACTTCATTATTTTCCTTTATTTATCGGTTTTCATATTAATGAGTTAATTATCTCACATCTTCCAAAGCTGAAATTTTACAATGTCATTACAGTCCAATGGATTTAAACATATTTTATGTATTTCAACCCATTATAGTTATTATTCTAATTGGCACTCAGATTGCCCCATTAGCCAGTGGAAGCCTTTTGAAGTTGGCTCCTGTGCCAAGTCATCTTGATAGCTTCCTTGCTTTCTAGTTTGACAAAATGTCCATTCTCATCTTGAGAATTTTCTGCCTCTGACCTAGAATCAGCTATTTCTCCAAGCAGCCCTGGTTCCTTTTAATGGAAAATGGTATTTAGAATCCGGGCACTGGAGGTGCTTGTGACTACTGAGTTGGTCCTTTTCAATGAACAGAGCTAGGAACTACTTTTTAAAGATAAAATGCACCGTGGGTTCATATTATTTCAAACTTAAGATTACTTTTCTTCTTTTTTAACTTAAGTTTCTCTATCTCACATCTACATCTTATTTCATCCTTGCTGAAAATTCCAGTTCCCAGCAACACCAACATAGTTTCTCATTTGCTGTATCCCATAAAACATACCCAAGAATCTCAGAAAAGGAATACAGTGAAACCTGCGAAAGCCAGTACCTGTGTAAGGTAGAAAGCTGTGAGAGAAGGAAAACGCAAATATTTCCCACTACAAAGAGCAATAGAAAAGTGGTAAGACCGCACCCTGTCAGAGGAGGAAGATTTTCGAGACGCGGAAAAACAAGGCGGTCCCATCGTATTCTGGCTCTCACAGGTTTCACTGTATCTGACAACCAACAGCAATGTGATTACCGACAATAGTTTGTATTTTGTTTTATTTTCCAGTTGCTTTTGTCCTTATATCCGACTAGAGGTGGGCTATTAAATTACTGTGTTTTAAAATCTCTATGACTAGTATCTTTATGTCGGAAGATACAGTACGGTGCTCATTTATTTCACGGAATTTTTGCTGTTTATAAATTACTTATCAAATTTAATCTTTGTTTTTAATTATGTCACATATTTACAAGTTCCAAAGTAGTTAAATCTGTAAAAAAAAAAAAAAAAAAAAAAAAAAAAAAGCTATATTCTGAGAAGTCTAGCTTCTATCCCTGTTCCTCCCCACTCTGTTCCCTCCCTCTGTCCATAGATAACCTTTTAGTTTTTGGTTTACCCTTTCACTGATTTTTAATATGAGCAAGTCCGTATGTGTGTGTCTCATCCCTTTCTTAGATAAATGGATCATACTATGCCCACTATTCTCTACCTTGCTTTTTTTCACTTATTCTGGAGACTATTTCAAGCATTATGTAGATATTCTTCATTCTTCTTTATAACTGCATAAATACTTCATTTTGTGGATTACCCCAGTTCATTCAGTCAGTTCCCTCTAGCTGAACATTTGGGCTGTTTCCATTCTTTTGCTGTTGCAAATAGTCCTATCTTATACAGCAATATACGTGTGTGTGTGTGTGTGTGTATTTATTTATGTGTGTGTGTGTGTGTGTGTCTTCATAGTTTTGCCAATGCATCTTTGGGATAGAATCTGAGAAGTAGAATTGTTGGGTCAAAGAGTAAATGCATATGAATTTTGCTAGATGTTGCCAAATTCCCCTCCATAAGGACATGCCGTTTTGCATTTCTACCAAAACAGTACTAATATGCCTGGTTTCCCATAGCCTCATGTGTCATAAAACTTCGATTTTTACATATCTGATAGATGAGAAATAGTATCTCCATGTAGTTTTACTATGTGTTTTTCTTGTTAAGAGGGAGGTTCAGCATCTTTCCAAATGTTAAAGAAATACTGCATTTAGGAATCTTTCTCTCCTAATCTCCTAGTCGTTAAGTTGATTCTGACTCATAGCAACCCTTTTACTTTTTCCCCCCATAAGGAAAAAAATAAAATAAAATCCTCAGTATAAAACAAAGATGAGGGTGGGTTGGGTGGAGGAAAAAGAAGAGGGGAATAAAAGGGTGTAGTGGGTTGAATGGTGCTCCCCACTACCCACAAAAAAAAAAAAAAAAAAAGATTATATCCAATCCAGAACCTGTGAAAGTGGCCCTACTTGGAAAAAGGGTCTTTGCAGATGTAACTAAGTGAAGGATCTTGAGGTGAGGTCGTCTTGGATTATCTTGGTGGGCCCAAAAGCCAGTGAGAATTGTCTGTATAAGAGGAGGAGAAAGCACAGACAGAAACGGAGAAGGCACAAGAGGAGAGAGGAGGCCGCCATGTGAAGAGACAGAGGCAGAGATTGGAACGATGCACCTAAAAGCCAAAGAACGCCTGGAACCACCAGAAGATGGAAGAGGCAAGGAAGGATTCTCCCTGAGGCCTTGATTTTGGACTTCTGGCCTCCAGGACTGGGAGAGAATATGTTTACTTAGGGTTTACTAGGCTGTAATCTTTTTGGGAGCAGATCACCAGGTATTTCCTCTCACAGAGCAACAGCTGGTGGGTTCAAACCACCTACTTTTTGGTTAGCAGCCGAGAGCTTAGCTGAGGCAACTATACTCTGGAATATGAAAATGAAACATAGAGAGTGGAGGACTGAATGAATAGAGAAGCCATCCGGCAACCACAGGAGCAAGAGAAGAGACTAACTAGCCAACATAATAACAGTAGTGCAGGAAAAGAAAACAAAATGTCAACCACCAAAGGAAGGAATTGAGTTTTCCTCTCGGGAGACATTATGTAGTGTTTTGTTGATGTGTATGGCTTGAATGGAGAGTAGCCTAGACAGGCAATAGTGAGTGTGTGACCTGTGGCTCCTGGAAAGTAAGTGAGGAGATCACAGCCCAGCAGAGAGGCTGGGCCTGTGCTGAACTGAAGTCAAGAAAGATTTGCCACTCACTGCTGAAATTGGTACCTGAAGGGGAATCTGGGGACACAGCAGTAGGGATGGATGTCCCTTGCACCTCCAAGGTCTTGCATGTCCATTAGAGAAATAGAAGAAGTCATTTGCACTGGTTTCAGTGAGGTGGATGGCTGGGTTTTGAAAACTGAGGTTACCTGGGAAATGAGAATAACCATATGCAATTTACTCCCTCAATGTGTAACGTAGGTGCAACATAATTACTTCGTTTCTGCAAGCCTCCATTTACTGAAAATGGGGTAATAATTCCCACCTATAAAATGAGCATAGTAATAGCATCTGCCTTTTTGTGTTGCAAGTGTCACAAGGATGACCCACATTATGCCCTGACCCATGGTAAACTCTCAATACAAGTGAGCTCATTCCTGTCAGCCGTGGCTGTGGTACTGTCATGTGCTTGCAGGGGACTGGCAGAGAGAGGTCTTGAGGTGAGTCTGAGCTCCAACTTGATTAGCTTTGTGTTCCTGATCCAGTCTCTTGATCTATTTGTCCTTAGTTTTCTCCTCCGTAAAATGGGGTTAACAACTTCAAAATGCCGTGCACATTTAAATGAGATAGCTCGGTAAACCATCAGTAGGAGCTGCTGCTGTTCTGATCATCATCGTTATCATTCTTATTTTGGTTATCATCTTTGGTAATTAAATTTCCCAGTATAACTTTTTATTTAAAATGCTTGACATCTAAGATGATTCCAGGAACGTTATAAAAATAAGAGAGGAAGGGTGGGGTAGACTGATTACCTGGGGAAATGTATGCAGATTTGCAGAAATAGCCGTACTGTGTAGCTCTTTTTCCCCCTCCCTGGTCCTGTTCAGGCCATTTGTGACATCTGGTTGCTCTATAATAAAGGAACCCAAGGGAAGCAGGGGTTCCTTTAAACTGGAGGCTACTTAGCTGTGTTCATGCAGACTTGCAGCAGTCTGAATTCCTCTGTCTCTACCACTTGTTATCTGTGTAACCCTGCACGAATTACTTAACCTCCTTAAGCCTCAGCTTTCCTGCCTATAAAATGGAGACAATAACAGCACCAGCCTCGCAGGGGTTTTTTGCTTTGTGAAGAGTAAACACGGTTACCTGTGTAAGGCTTGATACCTGACACAGAGCGAGTGCTCAGTAACTGGTAGTGGTGATGGTAGGGGCGGCAGCATTAGTGGGTGGTCATTTTCACCGTTGTCATCATAGATGTTGGCGGGCAATATCAGTCAGGGTGGGCTAAGGTGTTATTGTTAGCTGCGTCAAGTCAACCTCTGACTCACACGTGGTAAACCCATGCCCAGAAGAACAAAATGTTGCCCGGTCCTAGGCCATCCTTACGACTGGTTTCAGATCAGACTGTTGTGATCCATAGGGTTTTCGTTGGCTGATTTTCAGAAGTAGATCACCAGGCCTTTCTTCTTAGCTCTTCTTATTCTGGAGGTGTGGCTGAATCCTGTTCAGCATCATAGCAGCATGCAGCCCTCCACTGATAGACGGTGGTAGCTGCACATGAGGTGCATTGGCCAGGAATTGAACTCAGACCTCCTACCCTGCATGGAAGGCGAGAATTCTACCTCTGAACCACCAGTGCCTCATGGGCTAGGTTAGTCTGTAGTAACAATTAACCCTAACTCTTACTGGCTTAAAAGAACAGTTTGTATGTCATGCAACCTACGTGAGCTACATGTTTAGCATGGATCTTTAGGATCTCTGGTCTGTAGAGTTGCTCAAAGACTGATGGGACTTCCTTCTTGACGCTTGCTTCCACAATCACAGAGTAAGAAAAGGAAACGCTGCAAACCACGCACTGGCTCCTAAAGTTTCCACATAGACGTAACACGCATCACTTCTGCTCTCATTTTATTAGCCAAACAGTCACGTGGCCTTGCATAACTTCAAAAGGGTTGGGGCAATGGAGTCTATCACGTGCTCTGAAGGAGGAGTGCCGGAACAGTGCTAATGACCGCCACAAGGGCCAAGGTTCTGGCTGCAGGAAGAGGCAGGAGTAATGGGAAAGACGCAGGTGAGAATGGGGAAGCTAGTGATGGGCAGGATGGGCAAAGAGAGACCAAGGGACTGAGATGACAGGCTTTGCAATATCAGAGCCAGCCATGAGGTATGCCTTTACCACCCAGTATCTTGTGGAGCTACCTGCCGTGGACCACATTCATTCATCCTTTCAATCATTCATGTATTCATTCATTCAGTAATTACTGAGGGATGACCCGGTGCCAAGCACTGTGCTAAATGCTGGGGATACTGAGTAGTGTAAGACAAAAATATGGCTCTTCCCTTGTCCATTGCTGGTAGAAATGCAAACTAGTATAGCCTCTGTGGAAAACAATTTGGAAGTTCCTTGAAAAGTGAAACATAGAAGTACCATGTGACCCAGCAATTCCACTCCTAGGTATATACCCAAGAGACTTAAAAGCAGCAACACAAACAGACCCATGTATACCAGTGTTCATTCAGCACTATTCACAGTAGCCAAAAGGTGGAAAACAACTCTAATGTCCATCAACAGATGAATGGATGAACAAACTATGGTCTACAAATATGCTCTATACATACAATGTAATATTACTCATTCGTAAAGAGAAGTGAAGTCCTGATTCATGCTCTGACATGGATGAGCCTTGAAAACATTAGGCTGGGTGAAGTGAGTCAGTCACAAAAGGATGAATATTATATGATCTCACTCCTATGCAATATTTAGAATAGGCAAATGTATAGAGACCAAGCTTTTATTAGTGGTCACCAGGAGCGGGAGGGAGGGGGAAAAGGGGAGTCATTGTTTAGGAAGCAGTGAGTTTCTGTTTATGGTGATGGAAAATTTGGCAACCGATATTGGTGATGGCTGCACAGCATGATTAATGTAATTAGTGTCACTAAACTGTACACATGGAAAACACACACACATATAGAGAGAGCTTACAGTGCAGCAGAGAGTGACTGCACCCTGGGCTGAGCTTCATGGTTCAGACCACTCTCCAGTGGCTAGAGTCCCAGGTACCTGCATGTGATGAGATGGGCTGGGTTTTATGCCTCTGCTATAAGCCTGACAATAGAGTGAGGAACAAAGAAAAACCAGTGTGACCCAAATATGAGCTGTGCCTCAGCCCTTCTAAAAGGGCAGAGGACGTTCTTTTCATTACTCCTCTCTGGCCTTTAATAAGCCACCAAATGATGTAACTGAAGATACCCAAAAAGGCCCCAATAGACAAAACTCACACTTTATAGTTTTTGTAATTCTCCATAAAAACAAAAACAATGCCTGTTGACTGGCACATTTTATAGACAGGCTTTTTGTGTGTGTGTTCATCTATTTGTCCCCCCAAGAAATCTGCTTGTCTCCTCCTGTCCCTGCAGCTCCCTGCGGTGGTCATCTGACCTCTCCCAGTGGCACCATCCTCTCTCCAGGCTGGCCTGGCTTCTACAAGGATGCCTTGAGCTGTGCCTGGGTAATTGAAGCCCAGCCAGGCTACCCCATCAAAATCACCTTCAACAGGTGCTTGTAACCATGACCTTGGGGGGCAGGGGGGTGATTTCTGAGGAGTGGACTGGGAGGGAATCCAGAGTGGGTGGTGGGCCAGAACAGACACTGAAATGTCAACAAGATCAGACAACACTAGAGCAGACTGCCCTGGGTAGGGACAAATATCACTGGCTTTGCCAGTGGGTTTGGTTCCATCTTGGTTGTGGGGTTTGTCTAGGGACCCATGACTGGAGGAATGAGAAGAAGGCTTAGCATCATTTGGTATGTCAGAGCCAAGGAGGAAGTAGAGTGAGCAGATAGATGCTTTCAGATGTTGGAAACATGGCATTGCCATCTAAGGAGCGTAACTATGAAATGTTTAATATGGGAAGGCAGCCTCCCTGGCCTCTGGCCCAAATCCTTCTCAGATGCCCCACTTCTAGCTCCCACCGTGATTATGCCCATTTGGTGGGAAGATTAGATGCCAAAATACGAACACAAACTGCTTCTGGACAAAGCATTCATGGCCTACAGTAACAGCTGGTAATTTTTTTCTGCAAAGGGCCAGAAAGTAAATGATTTAGGTTTTGTTAGCAACTTTAGGATCTCTATTGCAAATTCTTCGTTCCTTTCTTTTTAAAAAAAAAAAAAAACATGAAAAATGTAAAAATCATTCTTAGCTCACAGGCCATACCAAAAAAAAAAACAAAAAAAAAAAAAAAAAAAAAAAACCAGGCTACAGACCATACTTGACCCTGGAGTGTAGCTTGCTGACCCCTGGCCTAGAACATTCTGACCCCCATGAGGCTAGTAGTCCTTGTGCCTCTAAGTCTTAAGATGGGCAGTGGTCCAGGTCATAGAGAGGAGGAGGGGCTTAGGGAGGGCTTAAATACGTTAGAGAAGGCCCTTCCTCCTTGCTGGTAAATGCGTGCCAGTTATATAAAAATATCCCAGCCCACCAAAATCGAGTTGTTCTTTTGAAGCCCTGGGTTAAGCGAGGCCTTTTGTCATTTGCAAAGTAATCAGCACTGAGTGTCTCAAGAAGTCGTCACTTCCGTGTTTTGGCAGATTTAAAACCGAGGTCAACTATGACACCCTGGAAGTGCGAGATGGACGGACCTACTCAGCGCCCCTGATTGGGGTTTACCATGGGACCCAGGTCCCTCAGTTCCTCATCAGCACCAGCAACTACCTCTACCTCCTCTTCTCCACAGACAAGAGTCACTCGGACATTGGCTTCCAGCTCCGCTATGAGAGTGAGTCTCAGAGGGCACCGGGAGGCAGGTGACAGGGTTCCCCAGAGTTTGCTCCCCCGGTAGGTCCCCAGCCATCCCCGTAGTGTTCTCTGTTAGGGCATGCACCCAGAGGGTGCTCCCTCACCCTAGAATCCCCCAGAGCTCTGTGGGAGCTTCACAGTCATTCTTAACCTTTGAGAAACAATGCCGCCTCATGACCTACGTGCTGGGCCCTCTCTTGCCCACCGCATGGAGTCTTCTGTGTGCAGATGATTGTGTGCCACCGTGCTGGGCACTCTGGGGAGAGAGTATTTGGCCGACCATGAACTTGGAATGAGATGGCATCTCCACACTCGTTCTTGTGCTCTCTTAGTACCTTCTGCATTCATCCTTGGTGCCTGGACTTAAAGGGATGGATGTCACTTTAATTCTTTGCAGACCAAAATAGAAAGTTGTGGTTGAGAGTGCCATGAGAATAGGGCCATTTTCTAACACATTTGTATCCCTAAGTTCTAGCATACTGCCTAAGCTATTTGGTTTATTGAATGAATAAATGAACGGACAGATGAACAATCAAGCTAACTGGTTCTCTCTGACAGGTCTTTAAATACCCTCTTAGCTAAAATTGACAGCACATTTGATGAGTGGGTAATCATTGGCAACTTTAACCTTTTGTTAAACCAGGGGGCGCTCGCCTCCCTCGCCTTCGTGAGTCAGCCAAGGTCCCCGTTTCTGGTGACAGTGAGCTCTCTTTTCCAGCTATCACACTACAGTCAGACCACTGTCTGGATCCAGGGATCCCCGTCAATGGGCAGCGTCATGGGAATGACTTCTACGTCGGTGCTCTGGTGACCTTCAGCTGCGACTCGGGCTACACGTTAAGTGACGGGGAGCCCCTGGAGTGTGAGCCCAACTTCCAGTGGAGCCGGGCCCTGCCCAGCTGTGAAGGTGAGGGAGGCCAGCAGGGGGCACCGAAGAAGAGGCAGATTCCTTTCCTACCATGAAAAGCCAGGAGCTGGAAGGGGAACTGAACCTCGTCTTCCACATCTGTGAGGGTTGGAGGTTTGGGAGGAGATAGGGGAAGGGATCCCAGGAGGATTGTTAGGGGAGCAGCCCTGAGCATTCTTTAACTGCTCTCTTCACTTCTTCCGTAGCTCTCTGTGGTGGTTTCATTCAAGGCTCCAGTGGGACCATCTTATCGCCTGGGTTCCCTGACTTCTACCCCAACAACTTGAACTGCACCTGGATTATTGAAACGTCACATGGCAAGGGTGAGTGTTGGAGCCCGTAGCAGGTTTGGGGGTATGACAGGGTCGGGGCCCCAAATTCCTCCGGTCAAAGCAACCTCAATGGGGATCTACCTATATAGTAGGGTTCAATCTGAAGTCTTCTCACAAACAAAAAAACTCCCAGAACCTTCCCATTTCTTTGAATCACAAAATTCTTTAATTAATAACTTTGAGAGTCTGTAATCTCCATGCTGGAAGAGATTTTGGAGGTTACTAGCTGAAAAATCCCACTCAGTGCAGGAATCTCCTCTAAATTACTCCCTACAAGATGGTAAAAATACTAAACACCCCCAGTGATAGGGATGTCACCAACCCTGCCAGTCAACATCTGGGCACCTAACTATCTATCATTTTTTGATAGATCTGACCTCTCTGATAGTCTATGAAGTGTCCCTGAAACTTTATTCCTTGTACTATGCCCTGGAGGACTGTAGAGTGAATCTGCTACCTCTTCTTCACATCCACCCTTCAGATATTGAGCATAACAGTCCAATTCTGTCATGATTCAACTGTTCCTTAGATGACACGTTTTCATATTCCTCACCAGGCTGAACTATTGTCTCTGCTACCCAAAGATAAATGGTCTTTGGGAGTCCAAGTTCAAAGTTAGGGTTCTGATTATAAATAAACACTAATATACTCTTTCATTCAACAGATATTTGTTGAATGGCACCTATGTGGCGGGCACTGAAGCTGCGTATGAACAAATAACCAGGCAAATATGCTCTCTACCCACAGAAGCTTATTCCAAAGTTCATCTGGAGTCCTGGTTCTTAATCCCTCTGCACTTCAGCAAATACACTAATGCTTAGACCCTACCCTAGAGGTTTCTATTTTCTACATTTGAGGTGGAGACCAGGCATCTGTGCTTTTAGAACGCATCCCCAGTAATTCTGATGCATGCTCTTAATTAAGAACCTCTGATCTAGAATTAACATGTGGAAGAGCCAAGAAAAAAAATTTAAAAGGAAGAGTAACCTTCCTGATATGAAAATGTTGTGGGCTAAAATAATTTTAACAATGTGGTATGAGTAGGAGTGAACATACAAATCAGTGGAGATTAAAGATCCAAAAATCAATTCCTCTGTGTGTGGTATGTGTGGGTGCATGCACGTGTATGTGTGTGTGTGTGTGAGAGAGTGTGGCTAAATGATTTAGTATATGATTAAAGTGTCATTTCTGATCCATTGATGAGAGGATGGAATCTTTAATAAATGGTGTTAAAATGGTGGGCTTAACCAATTGGAAAAAAAAGGAAAAGTGTATGTACCTCATACATTTAATCACATAAATTCCAGTACTAGAAGAACATGACCATCAAACCTCAGGGAGAGGGGAAAGTACTTTAAAGAGTAACACCAAAAGCAGATTCCAAAAAGCAAACACTGTTCTATTTGATTTATTAAAAATTTGATTGGATTTATGTCCGGAAAATACTATAAAAATGCAAAGTCAGATAGTGAATGGACAAAAGATTTGCAGCATATATAACCGACTAAAGTTTACCATCCTGATGCCTGCAGAGCTCTTAAAAATCTGTAAGAAAAATAAGCCTCGCCCAACAGCCTGTAAAATGAGTAAAGCTATACACTAACATGTCACAATAGAGGAAATACAAATGTAAATACCAACCCTACAAATCACTAAAGAACTGCAAGTTCAACCAATAATAAAACACCATTTCTCAAGTCAGCAAAAATAATCATAGGAGTGTGGGTGAGAGTATGGAGACAGGAGTACTCTTGTTTACTGCTGACTTTGTGTAAACTTTCTGGAGGGTGATTTGGTGATATGAATCAAGAGTCTTAAAAATATATGTGTCTTTGGACTCAGTAGTTCCACTTCTTAGAATTTATTTGAAGAAAATAAATAAGACTGTACATCAAGATTTAGCTACAAGGATGCCCCTAAAACATCGTTTATTATATTGAAAAAAATTAGGAACTATTCAAATATCCATCAATAAGGAAATATTGGTATAGCCATATAATGAAATACTATGCAAAGACTAATACGATGTGAAGGAATATTTGAAGACCTGCAGAGGTGGTTGCAATACATTGTTAAGTGAAAAAAGAAGTTTATAAAAGAATATGTTTAGTTTATTTGGGAAAAAAAACAAGGAAACAGGCGTAGAAAGCAGTCTGAAAGGATATAGCCCAAGATGTGAATACTAAAACCAGAAAAACCGAATCCATTGCTGTTGAGTTGATTCCGACTTATAGCAACCCTATAGGACAGATTAGAAATGCCCCATAGGATTACCAAGGCCATAATCTTTACAGAAGCAGACTGCTACCTCTTTCTCCCATGGAGCGGCTGGTGGGTTCGAATCACTGACCTTTTGGTTAGCAGCCAAATACTTAACCACTGCGCCACCTTATTGTCATCTTTTGGCTTTTTTCTAATTTGGGGCAATTAACATATATTATTTGTGAAATAAGATAAACAGTATTTGTATGAAAACAAAAATTTGAAAAGAAGTCACTTGTATTTTTACCACATGTACTCAAGTGTGTTCATTTTGCCTTTAAGAGGCCTGACCTAGCTGGGACAAGGGTGGCCTGGAGCTTCTTGGGGCAAGGAAGGACACTCCAGGCAGTCAGAGAGAGGCCTGGCGTTGTCCCCTTCTCCCCACAACATTGTTCCAGAGGAGGGAAGGGATGGGGGCAGCTTCCTTGCTCATCCTGCAGAGCTACTCTGTGGCATCAAGAGGGAAAGAGGCAGCCCTTGTGATCTCTAGAGGGACAACCCCCTCTAGTTGTGATTTTCTCTGTCTGGGCATCTGTGATTATAGGGCTGTGTGTTTCTCTCTGGGTGGCGCAATCAGTTAAGCACTCAACTACTGACTGAAAGGTTGGAGGTTTTAGTCCACCCAGAAGTGCATCAGAAGAAAGGCCTGGCTATCTACTTCTGAAAAAAACAGCCGTTGAAAATCCTGTAGAGAGCCCAGTTCTACTCCGCATACATGGAGGCACCATAAGTCAGAATCAGCTGGACGGCAAATCATATATGCATACGTGTCAAGTCAATATATAAGTCAATACACTTCGACAAATATTTAACAGATGTTTATCTTATATTTGCACTGCTCTGGGTGTCAGGAAAACACAGCTGAACAAGCCACTCTGCTGTTACCTGCCCTCAGAAAGTTTATAGTCTAGTGATGGAAATGTAAAAAAAAACGAATGATGCTGATTCTTGGCAACTCCACGTGTTTCAGAGCAGACTGGGCTCCACAGGGTTTTCAGTGGCTGTGATCTTTTGATTGCCTTTCTTTGAGGCACCTCTGGGTAGATTCAAACTGCCAGCCTTTCAGTTAGTAGCCAAATGCTTAACCGTTTGTGCCACCCAGTGATGGAGATCAACAACCTAAACAGATCTGTCCATCTAACATGGCCAGTGCTGTAATAGAAGGAATAGAGGTGTCCTGGAGTTGAGGTTTGAGCTATGACTTCAGTGATGAACAGGAATTAGCCAGGATGAAGGGCATTCCAGGCAGAGGACACAAGACAAGAAAAGGCATGGATGTATGGCCAGCCTTCCTTAGAACCATTTAAAGACTTCAGTAACCCTTAGCATAGAGCCCCACCCTGTAGCCTTTGCTTCCCTATCTCTGTAAACACTAAGTCCCAGCTCACTAAGCTTTGATTTTTTCAGAACTACACAGGCTCTCTTTCTCCCAGAGCTTTGCTGATTATACCGTTTTCTTTTCCCTGAAATACACCCTCTCCCCACAGCACCTCCACCTTTCCTCTTACTTAGCCATTAGCCAGCTCCTCATCTTTCTGAACTCACTTCCTCAGATGGACCTTCCCTGACCCACTTCCCTACCCTGGGTCAAGGTTGGCTCACCTCCCACGTGCTCCTTCAGCCTCCTATAACTTCCCAGCCCCAAGCTGTACCCATCGCACTGAAATTGCTTTTTCACTTTCTGTCTCCCTGACAAACTATAAGCTTCTTGAGAGACATGTCCGTCTGGTGTCCTACAGTTTCCCCGGCTTCTAGCACTATGCCTGGCATATACGGAGCTCAAGAAATATTCAGTGATATGAACTGAATTAAGCGGAATCCAGACCCTTTTTCAGAAGGCATTCCTCAATTTTGCTTATACGGGTATCTTGGGATAGCATAGCCGGTAGGGTGCTGACTTGGACTGCCTCGTAACAGGCAGAAGCACAACTGAGGATACTCAGAACTTTGTGAAATTCAGAATTGTTGAACAATTCAGAATTTTTCAACTTGCCACACCCTCAGCCCAAAGGAACAGCTGATTTAGGAGTCCAGAGACTGTGCCCCTACTGAGACCCCGGGACTGGCACCTTTCAACCCACAAGACTGTAAATTAGATGAGCTGAGCAAAGAGAGAACACCCACCATTATACACCAACTAGGTGCTAGGCACTGTTCCATGAGCTTTGCATACACTATCTCATTTATTCATCACTTCAAGGAATAAAATTCACTTGTGAGGGAGGTATTTGTTGTTGCAGTTATTGTTGTTTGTTGCCATCAGGTCAGCTGCAGCTCATGATGACCTTATATAGAACAGAAAGACACATTGCCCGGTCCTGTGCCATCTGCATGATCATTAGTATGAGGCCATTGTTGTGGTTATTGTGTCACTCATTGAGGGTTCCTCTCTTTTCCACTGACCCTCGACTTTACCAACCATGATGTGCTTTTCTAGCATTTGATCTTTCCTGATGATGTGTCCAAAGTAAGCAATACAAAGTCGCCATCCTTGCTTCTAAGGAGCATTCTGGTTGTATTTCTTCCAAGACAGATTTGTTCGTTCTTTTGGCAGTCCATGACTCAATATTCTTCACCAGCACCATAATTCGAATGCATCAATTCTTCTTCTGTCTTCCCGTTTCATTGTCCAGCTTTCACATGCATATGAGACACACCTTACTCATCGAAGTGACATCTTTGCTTTTTAAACTTTAAAAAGGTCTTTTGCAGCAGATTTGCCCAATGTCATATTATTGTCCACAGAAAGTCGAACTGGGATGGGGGAGGGAGGAGAAAGAAAGCAGCTTTGGCCAAGACCCTTCAGCTGATGGATGGGCTTTTGGTCCAGATCTGTCTTACTCCAGAGCCCATGCTTTGCCCACTATCCTGCTCTTTCTGCCCTGGTACGGTGTTGATTCCATTTATAGGATCCTGCATGGTCCATTCCAGAGAAGAATTAGTGTGTGTGTTCATCAGTCACACCAAGTCTGAATTCCAATCTGGAAGTGTGGCGTCTCTAGTTCTGTGACAATGTCTTCATTTTCTCACATTGGCCAAGAGCCACGAGCAACCGGCACAGCTGGGAAAACCCAGGGGTTTCATCTCAGTTGTTTACTCATCCTTAGACTCCCAGACAAATGTTTACTCCTTTGTAGGGGCTGCATTTGCATGCTAGAAGAATAGAGTGTAAAGTACAATGATTAATCAACTTTGTTTCCGCCTGTTACTGTGGCCTGACCTGCTTGCTCTCCACCCACCTGCTGTTCTAGCTAGGAGAGAAAAGACATATTCCACCAAGTGTTTCCACAACTCCCGTCTATAGACTGAGTGATAGGCACACATCCCCCATATCTCCTCCAAACATGCTCACACCCCTCATTTCTCAGATTCCGATCCCTGTGAAGCCTTCCCAACCCTCCCAGTGAAGTTACCCACTCCTTCTTTGTGCTCCCACTCCAGAGTCTCACTACTAAGGTGTCTCCTGCCCTAAACTGGGAGATCTCAGTGCTTAGCAGAAGGCCTGGCATTTGGTGGGTTCTTAGGGCCTGATTTTTTTTTTTTAAACAAATAAATAAGTGGATGCATCATAGTTGCCTGGGCACAGAGCACTTACAAGCTGCATCCCTGGTCTCATGGTCTCTGCTGGGTTCTGTCTCCCGCCCCACCCCTTGCCCCCAATAGAACCCCAAATGCTCCAGGAGCACCAACTCCTATCAACAGGGAGACGAGAATATGAAAACGTCTAAAATGCTTTAACATGAAGGGCTTGGATCCAACCTTCAGTTGCTTTAGTGTTAAGGGCTTGGGTCCAATCATCATTCATTTAAATCATATCAATAATTATCTAGAAAAATATTTCTCAAACTTTCACGTACCTACAAATCACTTGGGGATCTTGTTGACATGCAGATTCTGATTTGGTAGGTCTGCAATGGAGGTCGAGAGTCTGCATTTCTAACCAGCTCCCAGGTAATGCCCTTGCTGCTGGTCCATGGAGACGCTTTGAGTAGCAGGTGTGTGCAGCACTCCTGCTTCCTCCACCGTCCACAGCACATAATCCCATAAGCACACTCACCTGTGGATGGGCATGCGTTTGCACACACGCCCACCCAGACACAACTGCAATCTGGGCTAGTTCAAGAGTTGCTTTGGGTGTTAAGGTCTTACCTTCTCACCACCTGGTCCACCTCACCACCTGGCTGCTCTTGCTACTTGCTGTATCCCTGTAACTTGAGAGACAGTGTTGTGCAGCGGTTAGGAACACAGCAGTCAGTTCACCTCAGTTTAGATCCTAGATTTACTGCCTACTAACTACCTGGGTGACTGTGTTAGGCTGGATTCTCTAGAGAAGCAAAACCACTGAGGAATGTGTATATATATATATATATATACATATATATATATATATGTATATATGTATATATATATGTATGTATGTATACAGAGAGAGAGAGAAATTTTTCTCATGGAAATGGCTCACATGGTTGTAGAGGCTGGCAAGTCCCAAGTCTGTGGGTCAGGCGTCAGGATGGAGACTTCTCCTGACTCATGTAGCTGCAGGGGCAGACGAACCCAAGATGGGCAGATAAACTGCTAGCTCTAGTCCTAAGAACCGAAAGTCAGGTAATGTGAGCCAGATGCTGAATCCAAAGCTAGAGCCTTGCTGGAATATCCATTTATATACTGAAGGCAGGCAATACCCAGCAATGGAATGAAATGCTGCCCGATCCTGCACCATCCCCATGATCAGTTGTAGATCAGACCTTTGTGATTTATAGGGTTTTCATTGGCTGATGTTTGGAAGTAGATCACCAGGCCTTTCTTCCTAGCCTGTCTTAGTCTGGAAGTGCCACTGAAATGTGTTCAGCATCATGCAAGCCTCCACTGACAGATGAGTGGTGGCTGCCCATGAGGTGCGTTGGCTGGGAATCGAAGTCAGGTCTCCCACCTGGAAGGCTAGAATTTTACTACTGAACCACCATTGCTCTCTCTACCTCTAAAACTCTACTTCAGTCCTGAACTCCAAATCTCTACTTCCAGTTGCCCCATAGATATCACTGTGTGGATGCTGGTAAGTCACAAACTGCTGGGTGTTCAAAGCTAAACTCATTACTCCTCTATACCCTGCTCCTCTTTCTCCTGTGCATCTCACCCCAGGAAGTGAAAGACATCACCATCCTTCAGGTCAACACCCTCTCACTCATCTTTTCCTTCCGCCTTTACTTCGTAGCCTGCTGGCTCCCACCCACGGTACCTCTCGAACGTCTCATATCTGTTTCCTGCTTTCCTTTCCCTCTCCCAAGTCGCATCCTCTCGGCCAGCACACGGTGGCCGTCTTTCTGACTGATCTCTTTGCCTCCTCTCCCGCCACCTAGTCCTTCTCACGGTCAGCAAAATCTTTATCAAAGAAGAAGTCTGATCCATTCTTGATGGGATGGCTTGTCCTTGTCTCCAGAAAAATATCCAGTCTGGCCCAGGTTACCTTTCCAGCCTCAGTTCCAGGTATTTCCTGCCATGTATGTCTCAGCCCTGAGCCCTAAAATTGACCACATCTCTGTTCTTTACACATGCCAGGCCCTTGCCTGGGATGCCCTTTCCTGTTTTCCCTGGTTAATTTCTGCACATCCTTTTAAGACCCATTAAATGTTCACTCCTTAATGAAGCCATCTGTATTAGTCAGGGTTCTCCAGATAGGAGAGAGAGAGAGAGCTGCTGTCTAGTCTAGCAAACTTACGTACAACAGAACGAAACATTCCCCAGTCCTGTGCCATCCTCACAATCACTGGCATGTTCAAGTCCGTCTCTGTAGCTACTGTGCCAGTCCACCTCACTGAGGGTCTTCCTTTCACTGATGGACCCTCTCCTTCACCAAACGTGATACTTCCTCCAGCAATTGTTCCCTCCTTATGATGTGTCCAAATCAAGCAAGTTCTGCTGGGATCCATACGTTTTCACTGGCTAATTTTCAGAAGTAGATTGCCAGACCTTTCTTCCTAGTCTGTCTTAGTCTAAGAGCTCCACTGAAACCTGTCCATCCTGGATGACCTTGCTGGTATTTGAAATACTGTTGGCATAGCTTCCAGCATCATAGCAACACACAAGCCTCTACAGTAATATACATATATATGTATGTATGTATGTACATACGTATACATAGAGAGTCCTGGTGACGCAGTGGTTAAGATCTTGACTGTTAACCAAAAGGTCGGCAGTTTGAATCCACCAGCCCCTCCTTGGAATCCCTACAGGGCAGTTCTCCTCTATCCTATAGGGCTGCCATGAGCAACAGGTTTATATATATACATAGAGAAAGAGAGATTTTAAGAAATTGATTGATTCTATTGTGGGGGTTGTCAAGTCCAAAATCCATAGATCAGTCAGAAGACTGGAAACTCCAGCAGTCTTGAGTCCAAAATCCATAGGCCAAGAGGTGGGCTGGAAACTCCAGCCGGATACCTATGTTACAGTCTTGAAGGAAAATTCCTTATCCCGGGAAACCTCAGTTTTTGCTCTTAAGGCCTTCAACTAATAGATGAGGCCCACCCACATTATCAAAGGTACTCTTCTGAACTTAGAGTCAACTAATTGTAACACATCAACAGAATACCTTCATAGCAACATCCAAACTAGTGTTTGACCAGACCACTGGACACCATAGACTAACCAAGTTGACATATAAAATTAACCATCACACCACCCTACAGTTCCTTCTTTCTGCAGTAAATTGCTTTCTCTTCTGCCCTCCCTGGCATTCTGATTTATGCTCCTTATAGCATTTATCACTCTGTGTTGTAGCTATTTGTTTAATGTCTTGTCTATCCCCTTGCTCCTAGCCCAGGGTTTGCTACATATCAAGAACTCAACAAATCTGCAGATGCTTGTCGAATGAGCTAATGAATAACTATGACACATTCTCACAGACATAGCCATAAATCTCCCTTTCAGATGTTGACAACCATAAACGAGTGTCCTTTTCCCCCAGCTGAATCTATGGGCAATGGTGTATTCAAGTTCATTCGTTCAGGTTTGCCTGTTGGTATTTATCAATGCATGATGGTAGTTATTTGTAAATTTATTGCAAGTGTTCATGCAGATCCCGCCTTGCATCTGTGCAGCTTCAGCCTTGTCACCATTGCAGACCTGACCTTTCTGGTCTCTTGACAGGCGTGTTCTTTACTTTCCACACCTTCCACCTGGAGAGTGGCCATGACTACCTCCTCATCACTGAGAACGGCAGCTTCACCCAGCCCCTGAAGCAGCTGACTGGCTCACGGCTGCCAGCTCCCATCAGCGCTGGGCTCTATGGCAACTTCACCGCCCAGGTCCGCTTCATTTCTGATTTCTCCATGTCATATGAAGGCTTCAACATCACCTTCTCAGGTAAGACTGTGAGAGTCCCTGGGGGGGAAGACATCTCAGAGGCCTCTGTCTTTACCTCTGCTGCCAGCCATTGGTCTTCTTAGCAGATAGTTATTGATCTACTCTGCAGTCTCTGGGGCAATGACCTCAGTGCTGCAGCAAAGGATATTTGGGTTAGACACAAGGAAGAACTCCCCTACAATGGGTATAGAAGGAGTTAGCAGGTTTGTTGAGGAATCTGAAGGTGTTTGGGATTTTCTCTGAATGACCTGCCTAGCTGGTTGAACTTGAGAACCTCACAAAAGTCACTCCCTGCCTTAAAAAAGAAAAAATTTCTATCGAGTCAATTCCGACTCACAGCAACCCTATAGGACAGAGTAAAACTGCCCCATAGTTTCTAAGGAGTGCCTGGTGGATTTGAACTGCTGACCTTTTGGTTAGCAGCTGTAGCACTTAACCACTGTGCCACCAGGGTTTCTACTCCCTGCCCCAGCAGTTCCAGATTCTTCTTTTGCTTCTACTTCCACCATTTCACAGCCTGCAATTTAAAAAACAAGAAGAAAGAAGTTTGAAATTAATATATTTGGGATATTTTAGTCTCATTTGGAGTCTTTTTAAGCATAGTAATTTTTTTTATTTTGATGAAAGTATACACAGCCAAAGATACACCATTTTAAAAATTTCTACATGTATAATT
The DNA here is from genome assembly GCA_030035585.1 of Dugong dugon. Taxonomy (NCBI): domain Eukaryota; kingdom Metazoa; phylum Chordata; class Mammalia; order Sirenia; family Dugongidae; genus Dugong; species Dugong dugon. The sequence goes on along the minus strand of CM057462.1, from coordinate 58,045,688 downwards.
CAGTGACATTGATTACATTTCTCAAATTTTGCTACCATTCTTACTATCCTTTTCCAAATTATTCTACCACCATTGTCTTAAACTCACTGCCCTCTAAGCTTTTGGTGCTTTTGTCAATTCATCAGTGGTAATTTAATGTTAATAGATATTTATCTCTGTGTTTAGGAATCCTGAAAAGTAAGTCCTTTTATGTGGCATTCAGGGAGAAAAGAGAACTAGTACCAAGTTTCCTGGCCGCTCTTGTCCCATTGTGCCCCAGGGTCCCGCCTTCTCAACCAGGAACACAGATATCAGATGGATTCCTCCTGGGATGGGCAAGAGGTACCTAGCCTTTAGGAACTGGGCCCACACTGGCCTTTCAGCAGCAAAAGCCACCTGCCGTGTGCCTGGCGTGGCTGCCAGGGCTGGCCTGGCCAATGGGACATATGCAGCCAGTATATCACATCCCATCTGAGAGAGACCCTCCTTCTCCTCACCACAGAGCCCCTGGGGCACTGTCCCCGAATGAGAAAGAGGCCCTTGGGGGCGAAGGGGATAGTCACTTCTATGCTCACTAGAGGTACCGCGTTCATACCTTGCCCATAAACACCACCTCATTGGGCTCGTCATCTGACCCAAGTGCCGGCATTATGGAGACATAGCTTTGAGTGACATGCTTGAATTTTCTTTCTCAGTGTAACTTGCCCTAGACGGGGTCATATATCCCGACCCTCTTGTACAGGGATGATTGGATTTGTCTGGTTCAGTGCCGAGAAAGAGTCAGGAGAGTCTGAGAGCCCTGACGCTTGGGGTAAAAATGGAGATGAAGGGACAGAGGAGGGAAGGGTCGTATCATGAGGAGCTTCATCAATACCTTCGGGAAGCATGCATCCAGAAACGCAATGCCCCTAACCCACTGCTCACAGTAGTAAAGGATCCTGACCACCCAAAGATGATGTGGCCTTTTCCTCCAACTTACTCTCTGCGCCTGTTCCTCTTGGGCTCTCTCTCCTTTTCTCTTTACCTTTTGTGGATCATTGTGTGCGTATTCCCTCCGTCTTTCTGTATGTCTGGCTCGTTTCTCCCTGGCACTTTGGTCTGTATGTCCCCATCTTCTCTCTCTGGGTCTCCCACTCATGTCTCTGACTCTGACTCTTCGGCTGCCTTTCCAGAGTATGACTTGGAGCCCTGTGAGGAGCCCGAGGTCCCAGCCTACAGCATCCGGAAGGGCTTGCAGTTTGGCGTGGGTGACACCTTGACCTTCTCCTGCTTCCCCGGGTACCGCCTGGAGGGCACCGCCCGCATCATGTGCCTGGGGGGCAGACGGCGCCTGTGGAGCTCGCCTCTGCCAAGGTGTGTTGGTAGGTGGTCACGTGCTTTCATTTTGCTTCACTAATGGGGTGGGCAAAGCTTTAGTCGATTGCTGTGGCATAGAGGAGAGCACACAGGCTGAGAGTCCGACAGGCCTGGGTTTGAGGACTGACTGACCACACGCTTACCTGTAGTGGGGCCTTGGGTAGGTCACTTAATCTCCTTTTGCTCCAGCCTCCTTATCTGTAAAACAGGGATGGCGATACATGGTTTGTGGGGCTTTTCCATAGACTGAACATATGTTTGCAGAGTGGACCTTTGCAAAGTAGGCATTCAAATGAAATTGACTTCAATACTCTCATATCCCCACCCTTAATACATAGACTCATGACTTAAAGATGCCTCTTGCAGAGAAGTCTAGATGAGTACTGGGTGGACCTGTAAGTAGGAGGTATGACCTTTGCCCAGGGGGAGTCCCAGTCTGGTGGAGCAGATGAGTGCTAGCCCTTGGAGAAAACCTAGGAAGACTTCTCCCACTCAGCTGGGAAAAAGAGGGGAGCATAGTTGGGTTCATTTCTAGAGCACCTATTACATATCAGAGCCCTGGTGGTGCAGTGGTTAAGAGCTCGGCTGCTAACAAAAAGGTCAGCAGTTCAAATCCACCAGCCACTCCTTGGAAACCCTATGGGGCAATTTTACTCTGTCCTGTAGGGTCACTATGAGTTTGCTATGAGTTGGAATTGACTCGATGGCAATGGATTTTATTACATATCAGACACTGTTCTGGGTGTTGTGGATACAAAAGTGAACAAAACAGGCCAAGTCTTCCATTCACAGTCTGACTTTCTGGTGGGGGAGGACAGGCTGTGAACACATAGGTATGTAACGTACCAGGTAGAGTTGAGCATTACAGAGAAAAATTAAGCTAGCTTAGAGAGTACTGGGATGGAGTTGCTTATCTGTGAAGAGTGGTCAGGAAAGGCCTCTCTGATGAGTGACGTTTTAGCAGAGATCTGGTGGAGTCTGAGAAGCCCATCACTGGGATATCTGGGAGGAGAGGTAACAGAGCGCAAAGGCCCTAAGCCTGGAGGGTGCTCAGCGTGTTGGAGGAACAGCCCAGAGGTCACGGGGACAAGGGTAGATGACCTGGTTAGGGAGGGGCTGGTTGGAGGGTAGCTCTGACCCATGGTCCTCCTGCCTCCTTGCCAGAGCCCTAAGGAAGGCCATTCAGAGCTCTGGGCCTATAAGGTGGCCAGAGTAGGGTGATATCCCAGGGAGCCGGAGCAATTGCTGTACCTAATTTGTAGGGTTGAAGCCTCTGCTTTCTCAATACTCCCAATGCAGAGCTCAATCTAACATGAGTGGATTAATGGGGTTTTTACCAGGCTTACTGTTAGCCGTGGAACTCATGCGTAGAGTGAAATTCTGCACAAAAACCTAATACTGTATACAAAACAGATAGGAGCACATTGCACTGACTCAAATGGAGGCCGGTGTCTCAGAGGCCCAGGTGGTCAGCCTGGCCTGAGACAACTCCATGGAGCCCTGGGACTCTGCAGGGGTTGAGGGTGGTGGGGGCGGGGGGCAGTTTAAACAGCTGGTGTGATGAGACGGGCCGGCTGTGCAGTCACATAGCCCAAGGCTGAGTTCCTGCTCTGCCATCGACCAGCTCTTGGATCTTCACCAAGCCACCAAACCCCCTTTAGCCTCAGCTCCGTCCTTTACAGAGAGAGGCTTCATGCCAAGGTTAGATGATGTAATTTACATAAACCACAAGGTGCCATGTCATTTTCTTGATTTTGCCAAGAACAGTTTACAATCTCAGTGAGGAAAAATTAAGACAAATAGATGTGGAATTCCACTTTCGATCAATTAAATCATACCAAGGTTTATCCATTCTCCTGTACACCATTCCCCAAAGCATCCACCCATCCTGACCTGGGTGCATGTGCACACACACACACACACACTCACATACACACTCACACACACTGACTCCTATACTTACATTTCTACACACTCACTCACACTCACGCTCGCTCCTATACTCACACACACACACTTGCACACACGCTCACACACACACACGCACAGCTCCCCCTCGTAGGCTCAACTCCTATTCTTCATAGGTTGGAGCCAAAAATGAGCTGCTCGAACAGCAAATGAAGAAAGAGCCAACTTAGGTTGGCATTTTGAAGGCTGCACCCCTTTTTTCAGGGAACTTTTATATCTGTGAGTCTTTTAGACATGCTCCATGGGGTCTTACACAAACCAAGCATCCTATCAGTTCTTTTTTTGGATTGACCATTTTGAAGGGCCATCCCTCAACATGGTTTTTAGATTATTTTTGTGGTTTTTGTAGAGAACGTTTTTTCCCCCAATTCTTTTCCATTTGTATGTTATTGCTTTTTACCAGTCCAGCTGCATGGAAGGTCCTTTCTGTTCAAGGTTAAGGAGTTGTCCTGGCTTTCTTAAGATATCAGCTACTAGCAGCTCTTTTCCTCTCTGGAAAATGTCCTCAGATAAGCAGTTCTGGGGAAATTTTTTGTGAATGGGATTATCCAGGACCACGGATGCACACAGTCTTTAGGCTCTTGTCTCATTGATTTTGTTACATAAACTCATTCTTTAACTTATTATTCCAATTACCATTTATTCATGACACCTCACGATATTTTCATTATTACATTTGTCTTCTGTCTCACATGTTATTAATGTCGCCTGGGAATTACAATCACCTCTAATTACCACCAGCTCTGCTGCAGAGGCTCGGGCTGGAGGTACCATTGGAATGCCCACCCGGGGGAGGCTCCCAGTTGCCGTATGTACTGTAGGTGTAAATTGGATGAATTAGCAAGCCCATACAGTGTTAACAGGAGAATTCCCAACGGAGATGGAGATGAACAGCCCTGGGCTCTAATTCATGGTGTGATGGGGGTGACATAGCCCCTGACTTCAGCGGCCCCTGAGTTTGATGTGGAAGAGACAGCCCCTGACCCCAGAGGACCCCAGTCTGCAGCAAGGGACATGGCCCTGTCCTTGGGATCCCCAGTGAGATGGAGAAGACTTAACCCTCTGCCTCAGGAGCCCCAGACTGATGGATAAGCTACAGCTCCTGACCTTAACGACACCTCTTCGGATGGGGGCGACAGAAGTCACAGATGCCTTTCTGTGCATACGCCTGCTTGTTTCTCTGGAGCACTTATCTGCTTCCATCTATGCTTGTGCTTGGATTTTCAGTTTCATCTGCTCGCCTCCCCTGTTACTTTGGAAACTCTCCCAGAACCAAGCACCATGTCCCTCTGCCCTCCTGAATCCACCATGGTGCTCAGGACAGGGGCCCTGGCAGGGGGCAGGACCTGGGGATTGGCCAAAGACTGGCCACATCTGAAGCTGTCAACCCTGTTTCCATTCTCATAAATGTGTTGGGCATGTGGGAAAGATAAGAGGGTCATTCTGGAACCTGGGACAGAGAAGAAGCATGTAGTTGCTGTGCAGGAAGCCGGGACAGAGAAGGGGCTCCAAAAATATGCCAAAGCCCATGTTTAAGGGAAGCCAGCTTGGTCAGAAACTAGGCAGAGGACAAGAGGCATCAGGAATGGTAGGAGTTCTGTGAACTTTGGGCAGCTAACGCATGCCTCCCAATAAGGTTCTCTGGCTTTCTGCCAGTCCCATAGCATGGGTAGTTAAGGCTCTAGATGGAAGCAGGTTAAGCCACATAAATTCAGCTGGGACAGATGGGGGGAAAGAATAGGAATAACACTTGTTAAGTGCCTACTATGCGCCAACCACTGAACCACCTACATTACACATAAAATCCTGTTCATTTTATCTCTGTAGTCTTATGAGGATGCTATATTGTCCAGATGATGGCAGATGAAGAGACCAAAGCTCAGAGAGTTGATATAACTTGTCTGTCTGACTCTGAAGTCCATGCTTATTTTGCTGCACTACATGCCTCTCCCAGAGATGATGGAGAGATCCTTCAAGGGTTGTCCATGTGATGGGACTGAGTAATAAACGTCTAAATGTGTATTGCCCTCAGTCACACACCCCCCAACCAAAAACCCTCTCTTCAGGGGCTTCACCCCCAAAATTTATACACTCTAGAAACATATCTACCTAAATCATCAGCTGACACTGCCCCTTGGGTGCCTGTCCCCCACTGTCCCTTTACTTTTATAACCCAGCCCAGCACATTCATCATGAATATTTGGTCACTTTGCAAACGGGCTGAGTTTAAAATATCACAATATTAGATTTCTTCTTCAAGACAAATGATGGCTTATGTAAAGTCTTAGGCAACTGAAGCTGGTCCTGAACTAGACAGATCTCAGGGAACATCTAAAAAATAGGGACTTGGTGGTGGGACATAGCCACTGTCTTCAAATACACTCGGCTGAGGGTAATTAGGGTTGAATATGTGGTCAAAGCAATGTCCTCTTGGTTGACTTCATTGTCCTTCCAACCAGAATGAGGACACTGAGAGATGGTTTGGAGAAAGCAGAATTCCTACCATCAACCTCAAAGATTCAGGACACACTCCAAACTCCCCATATGTCCAGACAAATAATGGGCTCACCATCTGGACTTGTATTTAAATCCTTCCGGAACCTAATTATTTTTAGGACTGTACATTTTCTGAGGTCAGTGTATTCCATATTCGTTCATTCATCTGTTTAGCAAATATTTATTTTATGGACAATCTGGGCTAAGCCTTGGAGATTCACTGATGAATAAAGAATGGCCCCAGCCCTCAAGTAGCTCACAGTTTGGGTGAGGGATACATGCAAGTGACAAGCAATCATGGAACAATGTGGTAGGTGCTGTGATGCAGGGAGGCCCAAGGAGCTTTTAGAATGCAAGGAGAGACTTCATAAGTATTTAAGATGCTAGAGATCCAACTGCAGGCCTCATTTTCTATAACACTTATGCTACCACTGAGCTGCCTCCCCACTCATCTGCTGATGCTTGCCCTGTGCCAGACACTGAGGGGGTGCTCGGGATATAGGGATATGACCAAGTCCCAAAGGACCCACAGTGTAGTGGAGGAACTAGAAATATTAACAAATAATTCAAGTAAAATGTGATAAATGCTATAAATAAAGGTGTGTAGACATTCTGTGGGAACGATGGGGAAAGAATAACTAATTTTGTAGGAGGAGAAACAGACTTTTCGAGAAGAGGGAGTGAGTTCATTACCTGTTGAATGAAACAAGTCTTCCATACCTCTATGCTAATATTTGCTTCTAACCCTGGTGGGAGGGAAGAAGACAGTGGCTGTTCTTACCTTCCATGCAGGAGACCTGGGTTAGATTCCCAGCAAGTGCATCTCAAGTGAAGCCACAAGCCATCTGTCAGCGGAGACTTGAATGTTGCTATGATGTTTCCAGGCTAAGACAGACTAGGAAGAAAGGCCCGGAAATCTACTTCTGAAAATCAGCCAATGAAACCCCTATGGATCATAATATCGGATCCCGTTATGCATGAGGTCACCATGAGTCAGGGGCCAACTGAATGACAGCTAACAAGCAGCCTTAAAAAAAAAAAAAAACCATGGCTGTCGAGTCAATTCCAACTCATAGCAACCCTCCAGGACAAAGTGAAACTACCCCCATAGAATTTCCAAGGAGCAACTGGTGAGTTTGAACTGCTGACCTTTTTGGTTAGCAGCTAAATGTTTAACCACTGCACCATCAGAGCTCCAACAAGAAGCCTTGGGAGCCCTTAATTCAGGGACCACAGAGTTTGAGATCTCAGCCCCACCTCTTCATGAATTAAGAGACTTGATCTAAATTGCTAAGCCCCACATTCTTTATCCTTAACACAGAGATGATAATAATACCTAGCGTATGGGGCTGGTTATTGTGACAAACAACTGAAGTGACACTTGTAAATGTTTATCATGGTGTTTTGCATGGAAAGGCTCAGAAGACGCTACTGATTATTAATCGATATTGTCCCCTGCTTAGTTTCTATCCTCTGATACTGAAAAGACTTCATCTCTCCTCACTCGGCCGGCCCCCTGCTCCTCTCACATCCTCCTCGGTCATGTCAGTTGCTATGACACTATACAAATAGGTGTGGGAAGTGGCTGCTTTTACTGTGAAAGTAAAGGGTGCCTGGTAGGTTCGTTTTTATTTCTGCAGAATAGAGACAGACAGACAGACGGAAGGAGACAGATAGGAAACCAGGCAGCAGTTCGGGTGGGCAGGTATTTTCTGAAAGCTTGATAGGCAGTCTTGCAGACAGGCAGACAAAGGGGCAGATAAAGAGGCATTTTGGCAGGTTGGCAGGTGAACAGTTGCCATCTTTGTAAGCTCCTCCAGAGCTGTGAGTTCTGTTTCCCGCATGCAGTGGATGGGGGTTAATCTGTGATTATTGTGGTTCTCTTTCCAGCTGAGTGTGGGAGTTCAGTCACGGGCACTCAGGGTACTTTGCTGTCTCCCAACTTTCCTGTGAACTACAATAACAACCATGAATGCATCTACTCCATCCAGACCCAGCCAGGGAAGGGGATTCAGCTTAAGGCCAAGGCATTTGAACTCTCCGAAGGAGATGTCCTCAAGGTAAAGTGGATAGATTTCACAGAGTGTGTATGTACAGTGTGCAAACATGTGGTCAGCCCTCACCTGTTAACTCTGTGGGAATTATCTACAGACTTTCTCCTTCCCTCCTGAGTCCCAGGATATTATCCTTACTCCTCTGGGAGAAAATGAAGACCTAAAAGAGAAGGATCCGTGAGTGTCTGAAAATGTGGCTTTATGTTTTCTCAAGGGGTGACTGCACTTAAATGCATGTATGATTGAATATGTATGGACTACATTGTAAGAAACAATACTAAATTCAGTTGGAGTGGCCAGTGGATCAAGTTTTCCACTGTAAACCTTGATCATCAACACGGATAATGACGAGCTAATAGAATGTGTGTGTGCGTGTATAGATATGTATTTGTGGATATAGATGCTTTGCTGTGTATGTTCCCACAGGTGTGTGAATCTGTGTCTATGTATTTATTTGGGTTTGATGATCTGTGTCTTATCACATACTTGTCTCAGTGTATTTTGCACATGTGCACTTGTGCATGTTTTGAGCACACATTTCGATAGAAAAGTAGGCTATTGCAGTAACCTCAACGTGCAATGGTGATGGTCTATGTATGGTAGTGGGGTTAAAGAAAGTGGATTCAAGATACACCTAAGAGAAAGAAATGCTAGGACCTGGATTTGAGGTGACAGAGAAAGAGTTGTTAAGACACTGAGCATATATGTGTCTTACGTTTCTTTGCGTAGGTGTCATTAAGTGGGCTTCTCCAATAAAAATCTAAGAGTTGACTTTGAAGACTTTATTAAAGAGCTCTCTTATTAAAATGGATTATAAGGAAAATCTCAGACAGAGTGTGACCATTTTCATCCTAGGCAAAGGAACTTTATTTTAGCTTATTCTAAATATAGTTGTATTCCCTGTAGCCAGCTAAGTTCTGACATTAGAAAAAGTTGAAACAACCAGAGGTCACTATGCTGGAAAATCCAAAGAGAAGGCATTACATTCTTCATCCTTTAGTATTCTGTCCATGTGTGGTGAAGTGCTGAGTGTTGTCCTTCTTACGCACAGATGATACTCTTGACCCAACCTCTGGGACATGTGTTCTCAGGTGTGTGTGTGTATGTGTGTGTGTGTGTGTGCGTGCACATGTGTGCGTATGTACGTGTGCATGAGTGTGTGTTTGGAAGGTATTTCTCACTCTTCCCTAACCTTTTTGAACGCAAGAGGAGGCACTCGTGAGATGGCCACCTGGGACTGGGTGTGCACGAAATAGGACAGAACAATCTCAGCGGAGCTCAGGGCCCTATCATTGGCTTCTTAAACTCTGCTTTCAATGTTCAAGTTCCCCATACACACAAACAAGTATGCGTCTCCCTGTGAGCGAGCATGAGACCAGGGCTTTATACCCTTCCTGGCACCATGTCTTCAATCATCCCCCTCACCCTTCAGTGCTCTCCACCCATTTGTTCGTCATGAACAGTAGAATCTCAGAGGACACAACCAGGGACAGCAGGGCCAGATGACTTACTCTGTAGTGGTCCAGATGGAAGGGATGCAGGCTGGGCAATGCAGAGGCCTTCTTGGATGCAGAGGGCTATTGTTAGCCCTGCAGAAAAAAGCATCTTTGTGGCATGTTACCATTTTCATGTTTTGAAGGAAGTATGAGCAGCCACCCTGTGCATGCGGCTGATAGGACTAGCAGAAATGGCTCCTAGGTTGCTGGGGGTCACATGGTATATGGCCAGTGCTAGAGCATCTTCACTGGGGTAGTCTAGATTCAGAGTAGCACCTAAGACATAGACAACTGCACTGTCAGGATGCTGGCCTCAGGATCAGGTGAGAAGATTAATAGACAGAAGAAAGGCTTTCCAAGGCTGGATAAGAAGGGAGGGACACAAGGCATAAAACCCAAGTCAGAGGTCAGGGAGGGCTCAGGCATGATGCAAGACTCCAGGTAATCCTGCAGAGTTAGGGGGCAGAGGGATGCTGAATTCTATGTTTCTTAAGCAGACTTCAGACTTTTTCTCTGCCGCCACCTATCCAGCTGGCCCTGCCACCCAGCAGGTAAAGGGCGCTAGCTTTCCAATATTGCGCTAAGCCTTCTAGGCCAAGGGCATCCTCCTCCTGTGTCTAAGCCTCTTTAGTACACTCCTTAGATGGTTGGGCTGTGGCTTCTGACCTAGCTGAAGGGCCATTCAAGGGCCCCTTCTATAGAACTGGCCCTGAGGAAGGGAGGGGAAGGCACATGGGAGATCAGGGTGGTATCATGGATCCTTTTATTCTTCCAAGCTCTTCTCCTCAGGACCCCTTGCTCTAGGACACAAACAGCTACCAGAACTGTTTCAGAGCTAAAAGAAACTCACAGCTATAGTTTCCCAAGTGGGATTCAGAGCTGCCCCACAACCACAGTCAGCTGCAGCTATTGAACATGACATTCTTGTCTACCTTGACAGGAATATGTGCAAAAGGAAACTAGGTTTCCGAGTCACCTCCAAATCCATCTTGCCTGGCCCTAGTGTAATGGACTCACCTGCCAGAATGCTGGTGTACTCCTAATGCTGAGGACTTGCCTGCCCTTCCAAAGAAGCACAGATGCCCACCTGAACTCCTGACCTAGGAGGCCTCCACCTCCTCCACACCTTACATGTCTCCCAAGATACAGTATTTCATGTGTCCGACGAACCCTCCCAACCGATGTTGTTATTGTTAGTTGTCGTTGAGTCAGCTCCAACTCATGGCAACCTTGTATATAACAGAACAAAACCTTGCCCAGTCCTGTGCCATCTTCAGGATCGTTGGTATGTTTGAGTCCATTGTTGTGACCATTATGTCAATCTGTCTCATTTTCGCTGACCCTCTACTTTATCAAACATGATGTCCTTTTCTAGCGATCGCTCTTTGCTGATGATGTGTCCCGCCTAAGCAAGTCAAAGTCTTGCCATCCTCTCTTTGAAGGAACATTTTGGTTATATTCTTCTAAAACTGATTTTTTCATTCTTCTGACAGTCCATGGTATATTCAGTATTCTTCATCAGTACTACAGTTCAAACATATCAACCTTCCATATAGTCCTATATTTATGACCCATGAAATTTGCCTGTCTTTATGCATCTGTGACCCCATGCCTGTTCTTACCCTGTTCCTTACCCTTAACAACTGTTAATTTCTTTACCCTCACTCCCCCTCACCCCACTTTGTATCCCAGAACCACCCAACTCCTTTTGTTCTGGTCCCTGCTAGGTATTCCTTGCTGCCACCCTGCCATTGGCAAGACAGGAGGGGCCTTTAAATGCGATAGTACTGAAAGGCAACTTCCTGCTTAAGATGGCAAATAAAGCATCTGCATATAGCTACATCCTCTTTAGATTCCCACAGTAATGACTAAAAGGAATATAAAAACAGGGAAATGTGGTCTCAGCACTGAAAATTAGGGAAGGGTACCTTTCACGTACAACTTAAAGGAATTTCTAACAAATGGAACACCCCAGAAAGAGTCCAGATTGAGAAAGGAGCTAATCAAACCACAGTTGACATAAATGAAGTGAAATCCTGCCTATGCATTAAGTGGTAGAAACCTTAAGAAAAAAACGCACCTCAGACAACCTAGCTCAGAGGAGCAGAACCTAGGGTCTGTTGGCAGGGGCCAAACTTCACTCCTACCAGCCTTTCTGGAAGTGCTAGGTCTACAGCCATGATTACCTCTTGACTTGACATTCTGGCTTTCACCTGGCTTTTGTTGGCAAGCCAGGTAAAGCAGGGCACTGCCATGGCTCATGCCTAACAAGAGTAGTCTTGCTCATTGGAGAAAAGGCTGCACAATGATGCACACACACACACACACACACACACACACACACACTCTTTAGCACTGAGGAGATACCCTCCTGCTATGGCTTCTTTTGGCTTAGCTCTTCTGCTCCCTTGACAGACTACTGGATGTTTACATTCTCCCGCTGTAATGGTGTGTCAACAAGAAAAATAGCTGGGTATGTGAAAATATTCAGTAGACCAGAAGAAGGGGAACTATTGGACGAATCAGAGCTAATTATCCTCCTGTAAGCAACAAAGAAAAAAATTTAAAGCTCCTAGTTTGTATTCTTAACAGGATTTGAGAGAATATTACACTTATGTTACAAAAATAAGCAATAATGAAAACAGAGCAATCTGCGATGAGGAGAAATTGAAGAGAAATGAAAAACATGATCACCCAGTTAAAAATGGAATGGAGGCAATGAAGGGAAGATGGTAAACCACGGAAAAATGAATTCAGTTTATTACAAGAGAAATTTGAGACCTTCTCCCACATTTCATAAGGGAAGGAAAAGATGATTCTTTTATATTAATAAAATGTGGAATCAATCCACGGTAAAACTTTCCATGCTAAATAACATAGCAGGAATAAAATAAAAACTGCTAGAAACATTAAAAAATTAATAAAGTTACAGTCATCATGGAAGATTTTAATATACCTCTGTTAGTCTCTGGCAGATCACCTAGGTTAAAAATAAATAAGAGTTTAGGTAGCTTGAATGATACAACAGAATAGATCCAAAGTAAGTAGGAGAAAGATATTTTTAAAGATAAAAGCAGACAGGCGTAGGAAGGCGGGGTAAGGAGGAATCGCTGCTTAGCGGGCACTGAGTTGCTATTAAGGGAACCGGAAAAATTTGGAAATGAATAATAGTGATGATTACATAACACAGCGAACATAAATAATGTCACTGAATGTACGTGAAAAGAAGTGTTGAAATGGCAAACGTTTTATGTATACATATATATGAATATATTGACAATTTAGAAAAAGATAAAAGCAGAAATGACTGAAAAAAATAAAACTAAAAACAATAGCAACCATCAACAAAACCAAAAACTGGTTCTTTGAAAAATAGCTAATAAAATAGACTAATCTGACAGAACTGATCAACAAATAAAAGAAGCCAGAAATATGTAATACTAGAAATGAAAATAATTATAAATATATGAGGTATTATAAAAACAAGAAAATATTTAGGGGCAACTATAAGATAAGATATTTGGAAGCTTTGATGAAATGGAAAATTTTTATTTAAAAAAAATATTAAAATCAAGACAAAATAGAAAATATGAATGGATTAATTACCATTCAAAAACTGGAATTCCTTCATACCCTTCTCAAAGGCCCCAGGCCCATAATATTTTGCAAGTAAACTTTAACAAAACTTCAAGAAACAATCCCTGCAATAATCAAACTGTTTCAGAAAAAAGAAAAATAAGGATCCACAACCCAATTAACTGTTTTTAAACGAGGCAAGTAGAAACACTGATATCAAACTGCGTAAGGGCAGTATAAGAACGGAAACTATGAGGTCAATCTCACTTACCATCTTAGATCTAAAATTCCTAAATAAAATATCACATTGAATCCAGCTGTGTATTAAAACAAAACTGACCAATGGAATTTACTCCAGGAATATGAGAAGTCAACATCAGAAGAACTCATTGTTGTTGTTGTTAGGTGCTATTGAGTCGGTTCAAACTCATAGCGACTCTATGTACAACAGAACGAAACACTGCCCAATCCTGTGTCATCTTCACAGTTGTTGCTATGTTAGAGCTCATTGTCACAGCCACTGTGTCAATCCATCTCGTTGAGGGTCTTCCTCTTTTTCACTGACCCTCTACTTCACCAAGCATGATGTCCTTCTCCAGGGACTGGTCCCTCCTGCTAACATGTCCAAAGTACTTGAGACGAAGTCTCGCCATCCTCGCTTCTAAGGAGCATTCTGGCTGTACTTCTTCTAAGACAATTTGTTCATTCTTCTGGCAGTCCATGGTATATTTAATATTCTTTGCCAACACCATAATTCCAAGGCATCGATTCTTCTTCAGTCAAGCTCATAATGTTATTTATTAGGTAAGCCATATGAAATTGCCATTTTTGTAGGCCAAAACTGGCTGAATATTGGCAATTTCATGTGGTTCAATGTAAAATCCTATAAACAGATTGGAAGAGAAAAACACATGATCCTACCATCACACACCAAAACATCAGTGATGGAACTCAATACCCATCCATGATTTTTTTAACCTCCTGTAACTATGAATAGAATATAACTTTCTTAATCTGACTAAAGGTTTCTACCAAACACCTACATCAAACATTATACTGTACTTACTGGCAAAACTTCGTAAGGATTCCCAATAAAGCCTGGAACAAGACCAGTATGTCTACTATCACCAATAGTATGCAATATCGTACTGAAGATCCAAGCCATTACAGCTGTATCAAAAAGAGAAAAAAGAAAGTTTAAAAATTGAAAAGGAATACAGAAAATTGTCTCTAAATAAAATTAAGTACTTTTATTCAGAAAGTACATAAGAATCAACTGGTCAACTATCAGAACCAATAAGGTCAATAAGCAAGGCTACTGGCGTTTCTATAACCAATTAAAACATGTAATCAAAAAAAAGAACCTAATTCGTAACAGAAATAAAAACTATGAGACACCTAGGAATAAATCTGACAAAAATGTGCATGACCTTTTCTGAGAAAATTATAAAATTTTATTTTGAAGGACAGAAGACTAAAATAAATGTAGGGAGATTTCAAGCTCATGGATTAACAAAGAACATGGAAAGCAATTCACAGGGAGCTAAAGCAGAATTGTTGATAAACGTACACAAAGATGTTCAACCTAAATGTTAATCAAGCAAATGCGAATTAAAACAAGATACCAAATCATGTCCATAAAATTGGAGGGAAAGTTATAATGCCTGGAAATACCCAGTGTTGATGAGGATAGAAAACTCTCATATGTTGCTATTGTTGTTGAGTGCTGTCAAGTCGATTCCAACTCATGGCAACCCTGTGTGACAGAGTAGAACTGCCCCATAGGGTTTTCTTGGCTATAATCATTATGGAAGCAAATCTCCAGGTCTTTCACCTGCAGAGCCACTGGGTGGGTTCAAACTGCCAACCTTTGGGTTAACAGCTGAGAGCTTAACCACTGCACCACCAGGGCTGCTTCATACATTGCCAGTGAGAGAGTAAACAGAGCAATCTGGCAGTATCGAACAAAGGAGAAAGAGGGACCTTCCCCGCCAACTAGCTTCTTCATTGTAGATGGATGCCCTAAAGGAACTCTCGAGAACTTGTGTGAAGCGAGCCTGCAGGAATGTTCATAGCACATTGTTTGTATTGTGTGTAAAAAGTATCCATTTAATACATTCATTTTGAAACCAGCCATCTTGCTGAACTGTCTTATTAGATATAGTGGATGTGCGTAGATTCTCTTGGATTTCTCAGGGACACATTCCCATCTCCTGTGTAAATTGATGGGAGTCCCTGAGTGGTACAAAGGGTTAACACGCTCAGCTGCTAACCAAAAGGTTGGAGGTTCTAGTCCACCCAAGGCACCTCAGAAGAAAGACCTGGTGATCTACTTCCAAAAAAATCAGCCATTGAAAACCCTGTGGTGCACAGTTCTACTGTTACACACATGGGTTGCTAGGAGTCGGGGTCAACTCGATGGCAACTGGTTTAAACTGTTATGATAAACTGGACCATCAAAGCAGTTTTTGAAGACAAACAACGTCTTGTTAGGATAGAAATGTGTACAAAAGTCCCATTCCCAATAGCAATCAAAAATATAAAAATACTCAGAAATAAATACAGAATTTCTCTGAGAGACATAAAAGACAGCTTGATTAAATGGAACCAGATACCATGTTTCTGGAGAGGAAGACTTAATATTATATTAATGTATTTTTTTCCTCTCAGTCAATCCATGTATTCAGTGTAACTCAGTCAGAATTATGCAAGAATTTTTATTATTTGGGAAAATTCTTCGCGAGTTTATCTAAAAGAATAAATGTGGGAGAATAATAAAAAACATTAAAAGGACTAATATTTGAAAAAATAGCCAGAATGGTTGCACAACTTGAATAATGTAATCAGTGTCACTAAATTGTCCATGTAGAAACTGTGGAATTGCTGTATTTTTGTGTCTGTATTCTCACCACAATAAAAAAAAGAAAACTAAATATTTAAATATATCATAAAGCTACAGAGTCTAAAACAGTGTAGTTCAGGCACAGGAATAAACAAATGGACTAATGGAATAGAATAGAAAGTTGACAAACAAGATCAAATAGATATAATTATCTGTATAATTGCCAGGGGTGGAATCAAACAATGTATTGCATTGGGCAAATCTGCTGCAAAAGACCTCAAAGTTTGAAAAGCAAAGATGTTACGCTGATGACTAAGGTGCATCCGACTCAAGCCACAGTATTTTCAATTGCCTCATATGCATGCGAAAGCTGGACAGTGAGTAAGGAAGACACAAGAAGAATTGGTGCGTTTGAATTGTGGTGTTGTCAAAGAACATTGAATATACCACAGACTGCCAGAAGAATAAACAAATCTGTCTTGGAAGAAGTACAGCCAGAATGCTCCTTAGAAGCGAGGATGGCGAGACTTCGTCTCAAGTACTTTGGACGTGTTAGCAGGAAGGACCAGTCCCTGGAGAAGGACATCAAGCTGGGTAAAACAGAGGATCAGCAAAAAAGAGGAAGAGCCTCAATGAGATGGATTGACACAGTTGCTGCAACAATGGGGTCAAACATACCTACTATTGTGCAGGACTGGGCAACGATTCGTTCTGTTATACATGGGGTCACTATGAGTTGGAACCGACTCAACGGCACCTAACAACAACAACAACAACATATGCTAAAGGTGGATTGAAAACTGATGGTGGCCAGAATAGTAACAAACAGCATTTGGTCAAATGGTTAACCAACCAGGGAGAAAAGGAAGAATTTTATCTTATACCATACACCAAAATAAATTTCCGGTAGGCTCAAGGACAAAAGTACTAGAAGAAAATATTGGTTCATTTATTTATTATACATTTATTAAGCGCCCATTTTGTGCCAGGCACTATTTTGGGTACTGATGTGTGAATAATTATAGACTGGGTTAATTTCATGGTGGAAATTCCTGCAGCTATTTAAAGGCTGTTGTGGCAAAATGTACATATTATATTAAGTGAACGAGCAGATTGCTATATAGTATCTATAGTTTGATCCTATTTTCATTTTAAAAAATATGAAGAAATATATAAATATAAGAAAAGGTACGCATAGAACAAAGCCTGAGAAGAGTCACCAGACTGTCATTAGTACTAGCAAATTTTTGTTTTCTTTGTGCTTTTCTGTGTTTTGTAAGTTTTCTACAATAAAATATTTTATTGTAATGAGACTTTTTTTCTTAGTGAATCAGAATGAATTATACTTTGAAATTAAGGAAAAATCCTGTTCCCATTAAACTTTTTATTAACAATAATTTTTAATACCATCCTATATTCAGTTAGTTTCAAATATCTAATTAGCTCATAAATGTCATAATGTTTTTTAAATTTCTGGTTTGACTCAGAATCCAAAGAAGGTCCACACGTTAGATTGGTTGTCTCTTAGGTGTTTTTCAATCTATAGGTTTCCCCCTCTGTTATGGATTGAATTGTGTCCCCCAAAAATATATGTTGTAAATGCTAACCTCTATGCCTGTGGTGGAAACCCTGGCAGCATAGTGGTTAAGGGTTTGGCTGCTAACCAAAAGGTCGGCAGTTCGAATCCACCAGGCACTCCTTGGAAGTTGTATGGGGCAGTTCTGCCTTGTCCTGTAGGGTCACTATGAGTCGGAATCGACTTGATGGCAGTGGGTTTTGGTTTATGCCTTCGGTTATAGTCCCATTTGGGAATGAGTTGTCTTTGTTATGTTAATGAGATTGGATTAGTGTAGGATGTGTGTAAGTCAATCACTTTTGAGATATAAAAGATTCAATAAGCAAGCAAGAAGGCAGAGACGGTGTAAGATAGATGTCAAGACATATGGAGATCTCCAAGGAACCAGGAAGCAGAAGCTGAAGAGACAAGGACCTACCTCCAGAGCTGGCAGAGAAAGCCTTCCCCTAGAGCCAGTGCCCTGAATTTGAACTTCTAGCCTCCTATACCATGAGAAAATAAATTTCTGTTTGTTAAAGCCACCCACTTGTGGTATTTCTGTTATAGCAGCATGAGATAACTAAGACACCCTCCATCTCTTTTCTTCCTTTGTAATTTATTGGTTGAAAAAATTAGGTCATTTGTCCATTCTGGATTTTGCTGATTACATTCTATCATTTCATATATTCTGCTGTACTTCCTGTAAGTTGGAAGTTGGATCTAGAGGCTTGATCTGATTCAGGAATTTATTTATTTATTTATTTATTTATTTTTTGGCAAGATGAATCCATAGGTGGTGGTATGTCTTCCATCAAGAAGCACATGATGTCTGCTTCTCCCTCTTAATTGTAGCAACCATTGAGGATTAATGCCTTGGTCCATTCATTCCAATGTATATTTTAATGGGTAAAATATTTTTATAATGATTTGGATTCAGCAGAGCACTAAACCCTAAAGTGGTGTCATCTCACTCTATCGGTGATATAAAGCAATTGCATATAAGATCTGGAAACAGACTTGAGGTACCCAGAAGCCTAAACAAATCTCCGTAATATACAGCACTGTTAGCTTGAAGAATGGCTTCTTTTAGAAAAGTTTTGCTTCATAAATAGTCGAATGGAAATATTGTCCCAATTTGCTGGCAGCTGGCACCACATTGTGTGCCATGTACAAATATCCATCACCCACCCATGGATCCCATCTTTGATATTTACCAAAGCACCGGGGGGTCTTTCACTCAATCACAACTTGTGTTGTTATTTGTAGAATTATCTGGAAAGGAGCAGCAACCCTGAATCCTGGGGAGCCAGTTCATTTTTCTGATGATTGTTGTCTTTGCCGATACTCAGAAGTTCAGGGGACAGACGGGAGTCAGGAAAGCCAGATGCCTGCAAGATTCTACCCCTGACAAGCCCAGTAGGCCCTAGATGGAGCCTTCATTTTAGTAGGAAAGAGAGAGAGGCTGATCTTGGGGGAGGGAAAGGGACCCTGACAAACTAGTCACTTTAACTCCATCCTGCCTGGATCCCAGGGACCATGTCCAGCAAAGTGGTTGAGACTGAGGCCACTGCCCCAGTGCGGTGGGGTACAGGAGGGTGGCTGTGTCAGCTACTGGAAGGACAGGATTGAGTGTTTAGCAGTGGAGATGCCTGCTGCATTCAGCCTGCTTGTCTGCAGGAACGGATGGCTGAGGGAGTCAGACAACTCCACCCTGGCCTCCCCAGGCTGCTGACGGGTAAGCTGATGCCATATGGGGGTTGAAGGAGCAAGAGCAGATCTCCACTGGAAAGGTTAGAATAGCAACCCATTTCTAGAAACTGGATTCACGCTGAGATGGGATGGACACAGCACTGGCACCAAGTGGAAACAAGAGATGCTGATGACTTGCTCCATTGCTAACTCCATGCTGCCATCTTCCTTGTACCTGATGACTCACTGCCCCCTGGCAGTTCTTATTGGTGCAGAACTCTGGACATTTGGGCTGTGGGGTGAGAAATTCTTGTTTGAAATAAGGCCATGCTGATGACGTTGGTTTGCTTATCTCTCCTGTGTCCAGGTGTACGATGGCAACAACAACTCTGCCCGTTTGCTGGGGGTGTTCAGCCGCTCTGAGATGTTGGGAATGACTTTGAACAGCACGTCCAGCAGTCTGTGGCTTGATTTTATCACCGACGCTGAAAACACCAGCAAGGGCTTTGAACTGCACTTTTCCAGTAAGTCTTCCTTGCATCGGAGCGGACAATGAAGTCAGGCTTTCCCTGGTCCACAGACAGAGGGAGGTTGGGCTCTGGGACACTGTCTACCACATAAATAGGTTTGATTTTCTCTAACTGGTGCTTGCTTAGCCGGTTGCTTCCTCCAAGACATTGTGCCTGTGATTTGGATAAGCTGCCACTCAGACTGCAGCTTCATGGCGTGAACATGTGGTTAACCAAGTTGAGGGTCACATCATACTTTTTACTCACTCATGCTAAATGAGCCTTTTAAATTAAAACAACCAAACGTTGTTATTGTTCAGTGCTATCAGTTGATTCCAGCTCATAGTGACCCCATGTGAAAGAGCAGAATTGTCCCATAGGTTTTCTTGGCTGTAACCTTTACAGGAGCAGATCACTAGGTCTTCCTCTTTTGGAGCCACTGGGTGGGTTCAAACCGACAGCCTTTCAGTTAGAAGTTGAGCACTTAACCGTTTGCACCACCAGGGCTCCTTCAACATAGGCTTCTCTAATTGTGGCATTAATAAAATAATGTTCCGTTCTAGCACAAACACTAATGTATAATTACATTCTTTGTTACCCATTGCTGTTGAGTCAATTCCAACTCATAGCAACCTATAGGATAGAGTAGAACTACCCCATAGAATTTTCCAGGCTGTAATCCTTAGAGAAGCAGACTGCCACATTCTTCTCTTGTGGAGCGGCTGGTGGGTTCAAACCGCCTACCTTTTGGTTAGCAGCCAAACACTTAACCACTTCACCACCAGGGCTCCTATGTTCTTTGTTACTACTCCCTAAAGACTTAAGTCTTGATTCTTTCTCTCTTTTTTTCATAAGTTTAACTTTCTCTTTTATCACTGGGATTTTGAAAATGGGAAGCACCCAGACATGTAAGCAGCCCCAGAGCACTTGGGATCACATTCCCCATCCTCTGGCTTCACAGACATTTTATTCATCTATTGGAGCCTCTACTTGCTCGTTGTTGTTGTTAGATGCCATCAAGTGGGCCCTTGACTCACTGCAGCCCCAGGTACAGGTAGATCGCAGGCCTTTCTTCCTAGTCCTTCTTAGTCTAGAAGCTCCGTTGAAATCTGTTCAGCATCATAGCAGCACATAATCCACCACAGACAGATGGGTGGTGGCTGCTCTTGGGGTGCATTGATCAGGAATTGAACCTAGGTCTCCCACATGAAAGGGGAAAATTCTACCACTGAACTACCACTCGCTCATTAGGTAGGGAGGAATGTGTTCTAGAATGTCTTAAAATCCAATGAGTATCCATCAGCTGATGAAGAGATACAATGGAATATTATTTGGCAATTTAAAAAATGAAATACTGGTACATGCTACAACTTGGATGAACCTTGAAATCATTATGCTAAATGAAGGAAAACAGTCTCAAAGGACCACATAGTGTATGATTCCACTTATATTAAATGTCCATAATAAGCAGATCCATAGAAACATAATGTACATTAGTTTATTCCTAGAGCTGGGTATGTGAGGAGGGGGTGTTGGGGAGGAAATGGAGAGTAACTGCTAATGGGTATGGGGCTTCCTTTTGGGCTGATGAAAATGTTCTGAAATCGATTGCAGTGATGGTTGCACAACTCTGAATATAATAGAAAACATTGAATTGTGCACTTTAAGTGGGTGAATTGCATGGTATGTGATTATATCTCAATAAATCTGTTATTAAGAAACCCAGTGAGTATACTCAGAATTCCCCTGCCTGGGCTCTCAGCTGCCCAGCTTAGGGATCTTCACCTGTTAACAGCAGACAGTACAGCGGAGCCGGATTAAGCAGAGTCGCATTGAATCACACTGCTATCATTTGACAGTTGTGTGGCTTTGGAACAATTTATTTAACCTTCCCAAGTCAGTGTTCACAGTTATAAAACGCAGATCATTATACCTACCTATAACACTCCTGTGAATAACAAGTGAGAGATAACACACATAAAGAATCGTATAGTACAGCTCTGTATAAGTCGGCTCCCTTCTCCAGCGTTTTGCAATAGTTTATTTAAGCAGAATATAATTGAGCTTTTAAACATACATTTAAAGTGACTTTTCCATGTTGCACTATCCCCTCAGGATGTCTCAGTGGGCAAAATGGAAAAACACAGCTCCTGCTGGCAAAACACTACAGGGTCAAACACAGGAAATAGAAAACCCAGGCCTTCTGCCTGAAAGCAATTAAAAGCTGTCATGAGAAAAATGGGAGCCCTGGTGGCACAGTGGTTAAGTGTTTGGCTGCTAACCAAAAGGTAGGCGGTTTGAACCCACCAGCCGCTCCTTGGAAACCCTATGGGGCAGTTCTGCGCTGCCCTGTAGGGTCACTATGAGTCAGAATTGACTCGACGGCAATGGGTTTGGCAGTGGGTTTGGGAGAAATAACTGGAATCATTTGCATATAGCACCAGGGGAACGAATGCTCCTTAATTTAATATCCCCTCCCCTGAGTACTGAAATATGGAGGGAGTCCCAAATGGTGACTCCATCAGAACCTAGAGGCACTTACCAGGTGTCTTCCTGGAGCACATGGGCTCTGAGGGAAGAGAGGAAGCATGGTTCCTGTCACAGGGGCGCCTTGCTCACACTGCCTCTTCTGTCTTCACCAGGTTTTGAACTCATCAAATGCGAGGACCCAGGAACCCCCCCGTTTGGCTACAAAGTCCATGATGAAGGTCATTTTGCAGGGAGCTCTGTGTCCTTCAGCTGTGACCCTGGATACACCCTGCGGGGCAGTGAGGAGCTGATGTGTCTGAGTGGCGAGCGCAGGACCTGGGACTGGCCTCTCCCCACCTGCATCGGTAGGAGGCCTCTTGCTCTTCAACTCTCCCCACCCTGGGTTCCCTGCTCTGGTCTCAGTAAGGATCTTAGCCCTTCAGGATCTGGGGGCCTGTCTAGCCTGACCGAGCCCCCCTTTTAACAGGGATCATCATTCTCATCCTGCCCCACCAGTCTCCATGTCTTCACTTTCACACCTCATTACCTCATGCAGCAGCACAGCCAGGCATGGTGGATTGTCACCGTCACACATTTAGTAAGTAGCCTAGAGCCAAGGCATGCCCTCAGAATTGTAACGCTGGAGATGGAAAAGAAGTGGGAGAGTCAGTTAGAAAGGGAGACGTTCGGGCCTTTGCCTGCATTCCAGTGGTCCCTTCACCACCAGGACTCAAACAAGTCTCCAACTCACTCTGAGCCTCAGTTTCCCTATAGGTAAAATTCTTCCTTTCTAGGGGAAGGTTGAAGAAAGAGTAAGATAATTAATTAGCATCTTAAGCCTGAGGTGCATCCAGTGTCAGCAGAGGCTCTGGGGAAGCTTTATCCTTGAGTCTCAGGACAAGAGAAGGCTGACCTAAGGCAGAAGTGTGAAATAGGTGAAACACATCGTCCTGTTTGTCCAGACTTTTCATCTCTTACTACCCACCTCACTCCACATTTTACCCTCCTCACTGATCAGGATTTCTACCACACTGCTTTGTCCCACCTCCCCAGCCTGAGCACCAGGACTTTCCCTCTCCCCGTTTCCTTCCCCATGTCCCAGAACCTCAGTGTGTCCATTGGCACATCACTGGCTAATCTTACAAGATCAAAAACATCCACTGGAAAAACATTTAAGTGCCTACTATGCATGTATCACAATTGGTGTGTGTTTGGGTGTGTGGAAAAGCATAAAAATAAAGAAAGCAGAAAGAATAAAGCATGTTCCCTGTCCTTGGGGAAACTCATACTCTAGCAAGGGCAATTGACACATAAACAGGTAATTATAATATAAGATAATCACTGTAAAAGAGTTAATGTGCAAAGTGTTGGGAAATACAGAGGAAGTTTTCCATAGAAGGTGACGTTTCTATTGGGATTAGGAAGGATGGGTAAAAATACACCAATGATGGGCAAGAGGGGTGTGGAAGGGAAGAATTCTAGTTTAAGCACATGCAAGGGCTGGCGGTATGAAACAGCCATGATGGGAAGCGCTAATGACTGAGATTGGTTCCTTTCCCCAAGACAACTGTGTTTTAATAGGATCTTCAACACTGTTACACAGAAGAGGGTCTGTGGGCAAGGATTTTAAGCCTGAAAGTAGACAGACCATAGTAGTGGCCTGTAGGGTCTTCCTCCCTCTTTGTGCTTGAGTTTGACCCAGTCTGCAGGCATGGCCCAGCCCCTTCCCCCTCATCCCTCTTTCCACTTCTTTCTTTCATTCATGTGTCAGGCCCTGTGCCAGGTACTGGGGATGCAGAGAAGAACAGATCCCAGGCAGTAGGGGAGACACATACATAAACAGACAATGGCATAACACCAAACAAAGGCAAGCCAGAGCAAGCAAAATGTGAAGGAGGCAGGATGATTCACATGATAAAAGAGTTATTTGCTTTGCAGAAAGGATTCGCTGTAAAGTTGTTTGAATATCAAACATCCTGATTGGACTAGACTTAGAGGATCTACTTGAACAGGGCTAGTATTTATACTTTGAACCTTGGAGGCCTTTTCCAATGAGACTCGCTCAGGCTCCACTGCTGTGGGTGAGGCTGTGTATTTGGGATTTTTATATTTTTATGTGTGTCGTATCATGGTAGACTTCATTATGGCCTACCAGAAATGACTGCTATGGCTTAAAGCATCCAGGTGTCTTCTTCATTGATGAGCTAGCTGAGTGGACCCCCAGGCAAACAAATCAGCCAAAGCTCTAGAATGGGAAGAAAGGAGAAGTCCAGAAAGGGTAGAGTCTTAGGGTCCTGATGTTGGTGAATCCACTCATGCTTGCCCATTTGTCCCCCTCCTGCCCACCAGCCATTCCTCAGATGCAGGGATTCTGTGGAAAAGAAGTAGTTGTGTCCGTGAGGAAGTGCTGCCAGTACTGCTGCCTCCAAGCACTTGCTGGGAAGCAGGAGTTGCTTCTCCATCTGGAATGTGGAAGGAGGCTCTAGCCAAGGACCTGGTTAATGGCGTGCCATCTTTCCAGCTGCCTCCTCTGCATGTATGGCTAGACAGGCTTCCTCCCCACAGCTTATACGCCTCCCTCTCACCCACACCCTGCTCTCTTCCATTGTCCCATTATGCCTAACATCTTTCAGTCAGGTTGGCACCCCCTGTCCCAACAGCACCATGGAGGAAGGACTCACAGCCAGTGAGGCTTTGAGCAAAGGATCTGGTCTCCTGATCACACTTAGTGGTAGAGGGCCCCCTTCCCCCAGTCCTTCCTTAGTGTTCCTGTGTGAAGCCATGGAGCCCTTGATATGCTTGATGGGTTCTTTATAGCAAGGTCAATCTTCCATCTGTGATCTTGATCCCATCTTCTCCTACTTTTTCTACATTCTTACTTAATTATTCCTTTTCCTTAATAGCTCTGTAGTAAGGCTCCTTTTCATTTTCACTTATGTTGCCTTGGTGCAGATCCTCATTGTAATTAGTCTGGAAGGCAATAGCTTCTTTTATTCATTTGGTCACGCAACCATCCATTCATTCAGTAAGCACTTATTAAGCATCTATAATGTGCCAAACACTATACTAAGTATTTGATATGCAAATATGAGTAAGACAAGATCCCTGCTGCCAAGGAGCTTATAGTCTTGTGGATGAGATAGATATGATTTAATAACATGCCATGGACCCTATGATGAAAAGCTGTTCAAGTTATAATGAAGACGCAAAGGAGAACAGTGTCAATTCTACCTGGCATGGAGGGATCTACAAAAGGTTTCGTAGGGATGATATTTGTCAGGTTGTCAGTCCAAGTAGAGGCATGAAGCAGTCTAGTGTGCTTGAGTTCATGAAGTTGATTAGATTTGGCTGGAGCGAGGGCGTAGGGTGGGGGGGCCAGAGATGCCAGAGGGAGCCCCTCTGGAGGCTCGATGGGCTGTATTGCAGAATTTGGTCTTCATTCCAAGAAGGATGTTTTCATGGTCAGATTTGCATTTTAGAAAGATCCCTCTGGTGGCACTGCTGAGAGTGGACAAGACTCAACTGTGCCAGCCAGGAGATGATGAAGGCCTGAGCAATGGAGACAGAGCAGGATCCTCTGTGGGGGAAAAAAAAAATGTTGCTGAGGTGGATCTTGGAAGCAGATTAGATGTGGGGGATGAAGGAGGGGTCATCTGTCTCAGGTGACTGTCCCATCACTGCCACCCAACCAACCTGGTCAACTCTTGTTCCTCCTTCAAGATTCATTTGAAACCAGGGTCCTCCCTTCCTCTCCCTGCCCTGTAGCAAGAGAAATTGGCCACGTCCTCCTCTGTGCCGCAACTTGCCATGAGTGTGCCTCAATCAGGGCATGCAGCATACACTGGGGCTGTGTCCTCTGCTCGTCCATAAGCTCATCCAGAAGAGGGACTGTGTCTTGTTTACTTCTGTACTCCTGCACCTAGCACAGGTTCCATTGCTGTCAAGGAGCAGGTTCAAGGCCTGCATCTTCCTCCCTGTGAGGCCTTGAGTTTAGCCACAGAGTAGGCTGCCATCCCTACACATAGGGCATGCAGGGACCTTTTCTTTTCTTTTTTTTTTTTTTTTAACGGCTTTATTGAGATATAATTCACATACCATACAATTCATTATCTAACGTGTACAGTTTAATGGTCTTTTAGTATATTTGCAGGGTTGTGCAACCATCACTGCAATCCAATTTTTTAATGTTTTGTACCCCCAAGAGGAGACCCCATACCCATTAGCAGTCACCCCTCTACCCCCTCCCTCCCACTCCCCAGCCCTGGCAACTACTAGTCTACTTTCTGTCTCTAGAGATTTGCCTGTTGTGAACATTTCATGTAAACGGAATCATAAAATATGTGGCCTTTTCTGTCTGGCTTCTTCCACATAGCATAATGTTTTCAAAGTTCATGCAAGTTGTGGCATATATCAGTACTTTGTCCTTTTTTGTGGCTGAATAATAGTCCATTGTATGTATATAGCACATTTTGTTTATCCATTCATGAGGTGATGGACATTTGGGTTATTTACACTTTTTGTCTGTTATATGAGCATTGTTATACAACTTTTGTGTGAACCTATGTTTTCATTTTTCCTGTGTCTATTCCTAAGAACCAAATTGCTGGGTCTCTATGTTTAACATTTTGAGGAACTACCAAATTCTTTTCTACAGCAGCTGCACCATCACACATTCCCACCATCCTAGTAGGTGTGAAGTAGTATCTTATTGTGGCTTTGATTTGCATTTCCCTAATGACTAATAAGGAGCCCTGGTAGCGCAGTGGTTAAAGCATCTGACTGCTAACTGAAGGGTGGCAGTTCACACCCACCAACCACTCTGTGGGAGAAAGATGTGGCAGTCTGCTTCCATAAAGATTCACAGCCTTGGAAACCCAATGGGGCAGTTCTACTCTGTCCTATAGGGTCACTATGAGTCAAAATTGACTCAATGACAATGGGCTTTTTTTTTTTTTTTTTTAAACAACTAATGATATTGAGCATCTTTTCATGTGCTTATTGGCCATTTGTCTACTTTTCTTTGGAGAAATGTCTATTCAAATCCTTTGCCCATTTTTTAAAAATTGATTATTTGTCTTTATTGTTGAGTTGTAGGAGTTCTTTATATATTACGGACCTTTTTATTTGCTGTACTCAATCACCTGGAATAAACAAGAGGGACTCAGGGATCCACAAGCAAGAGAAGCTACTAAGTCACTGCTGGAAGCTCAGCCTACCCCAAGAAGCTCACTCTTTTGGGATTTCTTTCAGCTGAATGTGGTGGGACAGTGAAAGGAGAAGTGTCGGGACGGGTGCTGTCACCAGGGTATCCAGCTCCTTACGAACACAATCTCAACTGCATCTGGACCATCGAGGCTGATGCTGGCTGCACCATTGGGTAAGTATCAGGGCCTGCAAAGTAACCACTGCCAGTTGTTCAGAGGAGCCATCACCAGCATTGTCACCTGGCCATCCAGCTAGTGCCTGGACCTGCCCACATCACCTGGAAGTCCTTGTGGTCAACAGTGGTTGCTACGGCCCAGGCTTGTGCTGGGTCTTATAGGAAACCTGGAAAGGACAGTCTCAGCCTCACAGGGCTGCTTCTAAGTTCACAAAACCCACTGACATAGATGACCCACTTATAGCAAGGTAGCTGAGGACACAGGCTTTAAGTCACACAGATCCATTTGAATCCCAGCCCGCCATTTACTATTTGCAGTACTTTGAGCAAGTTCCTTAATCTCTCTGAGACTCACTGTCTTCTTCAGTAAATTATAGGTTATAATACTGGCTTCCCAGGAATAACATAAAGCACTTAAATGAGATATTGCATGTAATATGCTCAGCATGGTACTTGGGACATGGTACATATTTAATAATGGTTGCTGTGGTTATTTCTCTGAAGTAGGACTCAGGTGTATGATGAGTGGAACCGGATAGTCCCTCGATAAACATTGAATGAACAATGAGTGAATCAAGAGCGTAAGTGACTATTTTACTCTAACAGACACATCTACAAGTCAGGAGAAGGTTTTTCTGCTTCCCTATGTGGAGCGTCATTCAGTCATTCTCTCACATGGCAGTACTTGTGCAAGGTGCTGGCGTTACATCAATGAGTGAGGCCCGGTCACTATTCACAGAGAGTGGAGGAGACGTGCCTGTACAATGAGCTTCACACAAGGCACAAGAGGAAGCGGAATGAGAAGGCAGGACAGGAGGAGATGAGGGGTGTTATTCTGGAAAAGTGGCACAGAGCTGAGTCCTGAATCATGGAGAGGAGGTTAGTAGGTAGCCATGAAGGAAGGTTGGTGTGGAGGGGAAGGGTCTTCTAACACAGGAAGTGAAGCTTTGTGGTCAGGCTCAGATTGCTGGAAATGATTTCATGTGGCTGGAGCATCGCAAGTGAATTGGTAGGTGGGAGGAGCTATGGGACAGGAAGCTGGGGAAGTATGCTGTGGCCAGAGCATGAAGGGCCTTGGGTGCTGTGAGGCTGGGTTTGGATATATTCTGGGATAGGCAAGGCCTGGGAGCCCAGTGGAGAAGCTGTGTCCAGAGTCTGACTAGAGGGTGATAAGGCCTGAACCCCGGCAGTGGAGTTGGGGTAGAGAAGTAGGCACACATTCAGGAGACATTTAGGAGGTCACACCAGCTGGTCCCACTCTCCTCAATAATATGGAAATTGAGGTTTCTTTCATTTCCCCCTTTTTTTATTGTGTGACATATAACAAGTAAAATATACAGAAAAGTTGGGAGAACAGTACCATAAACACCTGCGTTCCTACCACCTAGACTCAGCTGTTGTTAATATTTTGCCATATTTGCTTCCTTTTTTTTTGTTCTTTTTTCAACCTTTTCTCTTCTTGCCAAATCACTCGAAAGCACATTGCAGACGTTGATCTTTCTTCCTAAATGCTTTGGTACGCGTCTTCTAAAAAGGAGGATATACTTCTCTGTGACACAGCAACATCAGCATACCTCAGAAACCAGCAGTTCTCTGGGAATTAAGATTTAGGACAAGGGCTGAAGGAGAGCAGAGCTGGTCTCAGAGCAGCTGACAGAGGGAGAGCACAAGAGACAAAGGAAGGGCTTTCTGGTCAGGAGTGAGGACCATTATCACTTAGGGGAATGGTGGTGTGAGGGGACACACGAGGATCACTTCCCAGCTCTCAGGAAGAAAAGATCAAAACGAATACAGGAAATAGACTTCCCTTGGCAGCATAGAAGGAGCTCTGGTGGCTCAGTGGTTAAGCACTCAGTGCTAACCGAAGGGTTGACGACTCAAACCCACCAGCTCCTCTGTGGAAGAAAGATGTGGCAGTCTGCTTCTGTAAAGACTACAGCCTTGGAAACCCTATGGGGCAGTTCTACTCTGTCCTGTAGGGTCTCTATGAATTGGAATCAACTTGACAGCAATGGGAACAAAACAGGACAGCAACATAGGAAGAAGTAAAAAGTCATGAAGGGGAGGGGTTGTGGGAGACAGGCTGAGTGTGTGTGTGAGGACCACAAGATGGGAAATAGCCAGGAGAATATAAAGGTGACATCAGTCCCCAATCCTGGGAGGCTTCTTGGGACCATGAGAACCTCAAAGGAGCCAGTGCTAAGTAAGCAGAGGAGAGTGAGGGGTGGGTGTCTTTCCTATGCTCATTGGCCCCCACCCTAGCTCACCATCTCAGCCACACTGTAGCAGGCACTTGTGTACGACTCATTTCAACTCTGTCTTCTGCTCCCCTCATCTGCCTCCTCTCCCCTCTCTCCCCTAGTTTCCTTCCCTTCACCATCCCCCCAACCCTCAACACATACCTCATTGAATAACCAGCAGAAAATTTAGAGAATTCATTAGACTGAATTAAGATGAGCACGAAAGCCCCTTTTGTATTTGAGTCCTTATTCAGAGATTTAGTTATTACTTTTCAAAGTGGGGATTTTTTTATAGTATTTTCTATATAAAGATACTTAAATAGACACAAAATGTATATTTCTTCATTTAGAGATTTACATATAATTTATATATAAATATATATAATATACGTGTGTGTATATATAATAAATCTCAAATTATATCTATAATGTTGTTAGCCTCCATCAAGTCTGTCCCTGACTCATGGTGACCCCATGTGTTACAGAGTAGAACTAGTCTGTAGGGTTTTCTTGCTGGCACAGTTAAGCACTTGGCTGCTAACTGAAAGGTTGACAGTTCTAACCCACCCAGTGGCTCTGTGGGAGAAAGACCTAGTGATCTTCTTCCATAAAGATTATAACCTAGGAAACCTTACAGAGCAGTTCTACTCATGCTTGGTAAAGTAGAGGGTCAGCAAAAAAAGAGGAAGAACTTCAGCGCCATGGATTGACACAGTGGCTGCCACAGTGGGCTCAAACATACCTACTATTGTGAAGATGGCGCAGGACCAAGTGATGTTTTGTTCTATCACATGGGGTCACTGTGAGTCAGAATCAGCTCAACAGCACCTAACAACAGCAACAACAACAAATCTTTACAGAAGCAGATCACTAGGCCTTTTCATCCACGGAGCTGCTGGTGGGTTTGAATGGCCAGCCTTTAGGTTAGCAGCTGATTGAAAATCACTTATTCCACCTGGACTCTTTACATATATAATGTCAAGTCAATTCCAACTTAATAGATACTCCTTTTTTAAAAATTCAAAATGCAAACAATATAGGAATTTATAAAGTAGAAATCAAAAATCCCCATAGTCTTACTCTGTTCTCTTCCACACACCCCACATAATATAACGATTCTCATCAGTTTGTTCTACTTATTCTTTTAAATATTTTATATGCCAATATAGACAGAAAGCAAATACAATAAACATGGTTTCTAAAATAAGATCATCTGTAGCATGGCTCAGTAATTTGCTTTTTGTTTTACCGCTTCGTCGTATATCATTGCCTTATTATGTCAATATATATAGATCTCCCTCATCCTGTTTGAAAGCGACAGGAAATTCTACTGTATGCACAAATATAATTTATTTAACGACTCCTTTATTGATGAAGTGAATATTTTCAGTTTTTCAACAAGTGAGTATGACTCTTTGCCCAGTCTTCCAATTGTTTCCTTAGGATATATTCTTAGAAGGAAAATTTTGATACATGACCTCAAATCTCCCTCTAGATACTGCAACAATTTACATGTTCACTGAAAGTCCGTGAGAGGCCTGATTCCCCAGATTCCCCAAACAACATCACTAGATGTTGTCAATCCTCTTAGTGTGTGCCAGTTTGATGGACAAAATGATATTTGTCTTTACTGCTTCAAGTTCTTTATATATGTTTCTTCTGGGGAATTTGTCTTTTTCATATGTTCTACTGTTTTAATTTCTAAGTAGTCTCTCATTTCAGTTTAGAGTTCTTTTTAACCCAAGAATGTTTAAGAATTTTTTAAAATTTACCAAATGGTTATATTTTTTGGATTATCTTTATTATTATTATTATTATTATTATTGCATGTGAATTTTTTGCTTTCTGAATTTTTTTTGTTTTATATATGTTCAGTGGATATTTGAAAAAAATGAAGAGTTCAGGGTTCTATATATTTCTGTTATGTCGCATGTACTATACTTTCTTTCAAGTAAAATGCATTATGCTTCTTTATCACGTTCTTTTATTTTTAACTCTTCTCGTTGCTAGCTGATTTGATCAAATTGGCTTTGTTTTTCTTCTAGTGATTTGGAAGTTCTACATCCTGTTTTCATTTTGACAATGAGCTTGTTGTTTCATCAATTCAGTTCTTAGCAGTATTTACCCTGTTATTTACTGTCTGTATTTTGGAAATCTTGGTTTTATTTTTATTACAAGGAAACTGCATTTTGTTTTCAGATTGCTCCTGACAGCTTACTTTTGCTTTTATCGGTGTGTTATCATCTTGAATCTCTCCAAGAAAACTACTTAAGATGTGTTTTACGTTGTCTCCTGTTTTTTCCTGCATCAGCTGCATTTTGCAGTTGGGCCATTTGGTCTGATTATTCAGCCGGATTCCTTTTGAAGAGCTAATTCTCTTTATGTCCCAGGAGTTTTGTTATTTGTTCAGTATCAAATCATAGGCAAGAGCTGGACTCTGGTACCAGGCTACCTGCCACTGTTCTTACCTACATAGCTTGGCCGAGCTCTTCAAGCTCTCTGTGCATCAGTTTTCCCATCTGTATAAAGTAATACCTATCACGTAGATTGCTGTAAGGATTAAATTAGTTAACTTACATAAAGCACTTAGAATAGTGCCTGGCATGTGATTCTCAAGTAATGAGGACTCCCATCGGGAGTTGGGTAGGTAGCTGTGATGGTTAAGGTTGTGTGTCAGCTTGGGTGGGCCATGATTCTCAGTGGTTTGTCAGCTGTATGATAGTGTGATCACTTCCATGATGAGATTTGATATAATGTGATCACCTCCATGAGGGGATCTGCTCTGAGTAGCCAGTCAGTTGAAAGGGAGTTTCCTTGGGCATGTGGCCTGCATCGAATATAAGTGGACATTCTGGCAAGGCTTGCGGGCTTTTGCTTGCTCTGGATCCTGCAGCTGGCTCCTGTTCGTCTGACCTCCAGTTCTTGGGACTTGAGCCAACAGCTTACCTTTGGTCTTGCCTGCTGATCTTGGATTTGTCAGTCTTCCCAGCCTGCGAGCAAGAGCCCTGCTCTCTAACCTGCTGATCTTGGATTCACCAGCCCCTGTGGCTATGTGAATCAGGAGAAGCCTCTATCCTGACCCGCAGACTTGGGTGAGGCACTTCCTTGATATAAATCTCTCTGTATAGGTACATATTTATACTCTTCACTGGTTTGCTTCTCTAGAGAACCCAGCTTAAGACATTTGGTACCAAGAGTGGTTCTAGAGAAACAAAATTGTAAGGATGAGTTTTCTAAATTAGTTCTCAAGTCTGGTTAGTCTTAAAGATGTTGTTAACTCTGCTTCTAGTAGTAAAGAGGGCACTTCTAATCCATGGCATGAGGTAGCAATTCAAATATGCAAAATATCACCACCAATAGATCAGGTATTGGTGAAAGGCGAGGCTCTGAGTGATTACCATGTGTGATACCTTTCTACAATTTTGTCATAATGAGAAGTATAGGGAAGCTGGTGGGTTGGGCCTACTTTCACTAGACAAGCTGGTGAAGGAAAGAGAGGAGCCCAGGGCTTCAGAGTCAAAGCTTAAGTGCCACATAAATGACCTCAAACTTTCCACTTGTGCCTTGAAAGAAAGCCTGATTTCTTAGAGTAACAGAGCTGATACTGCCGAAACCAAACCCAGAGTCTTATCGTAAGAGCGGCTGAATTAAAAACGCCAACTCAATTGCCAACCTCGAGAGGTGTCTGAAGTTAAAGTGAGGGCATAGATTGGGAAGAAATGGGATCCTGAAACTTGGGACGGGGACATATAAGCAAATAATCAGGAAGCTGGAGACACTGAGGCCCTCAAGTCCATTGAATCAGTCCTGCCAACAGAACCAGCCCTCTCACTCCCATCTGAAGAGATTACTCCATGTTTGTCTGCTAAACCACCCTCCCCTGTAAAACCATTAGTGCCTCCACCCCCATCTAATGAGATTAACCCAGCTGCATCTAAAGAGCCTTTGTCTGAGTCATTGCCTGGGGCATCGCCTGAGGCAGATGCTTTACAAGACAATGCTGAATATTCTCAAAACACTTCCCCACCACTGATTTTGGCTTCTAGACCTATAACTAGACCTAAGTCCCAGCAAGCCCCAAAAGGTGAAGTACAAAATATGACCCAGGAGGAGGTACACTACACTCCAAAAGAACTGCTTGACTTTTCTAATATGTACAAACAGAAACCTGGGGAATATGTGTGGGAATGGCTATTAAGGGTGTGGCATAATGATGCAAGAAACATAAAGATGGATCAGTCTGAGTTTGTTGATATGGGCCCACTAAGCACAGATTCTTCATTCAGTGTTTCAGCTCAAGAAGTTAGGAAAGGTTCTAATTGTTTATTTGGTTGGGCCGCTGAAGCATGGATTAGGCATTAAATCACGTTGAAATACCAGACGTACTTTGGTATACTGTAGAAGAAGGTATCCAAAGGCTTAGGGAAATTGTCATGCTAGAGTGGATTTATCAGATTAGACCAACGGACCCACTCCTGGAGTGCCCAGAGGATATAACCTTTACCACAACTGTGAGGAACAAATTTCTGAAGGGAGCCCCAGTATCCTTGCAGACTGCTGTGATTGCTATTTTATATAAGTCAGATTTGACGGTGAGAACGGCCCTGACTGAATTAAGACACCTAACTACAATGGGCCTGATTGGTGGTAGGGGCCAAGTGGCAGCAGTCAATCGACAAAGACAAGGTGGGCGTGGTTACTAATGGGCAGCGGAGTCAACGCAGTAATCAGAATAGTCTAACTCATATGGACTTATGGTGTTGGCTACTTAGTCATGGTGTCCCTAGGAGTAAAATAGATAGGAAATCTATTAAATATTTACTTGATCTGTACAAGCAGATGAATTGTAGGTAAAGTGAACTGCAGTCTAACTTGAATCGCCAGAATAGAGAGTCACGGCCCCTCAATCAGTTCCCAGATTTGAGTGAGTTTAAAGACCCACAACCCCTTAAATGAAGGAAAGGCTGGGTCCCCTTGAGGAAGGACTCCACTACACTGCAAAAAACTTATACTGTTAATCTTTCTCCCAGCTTCCCCAAAGGGATCTATGGCCTTTTACAAGAGTGACTGTTCATTGGGGAAAAGGAAATAATTAGACTTTACAGGAATTACTAGATACTGTCTCTGAACTGACACTAATTCCAGGAGACCCAAAACGTCACTGTGGCCCACCAGTCAGAGTAGGGGCATGTGGAGGTCAGGTTATTAATGGAATCTTAGCTCATGTCCATCTCACAGTAGATCCAGTGGGTCCCCGAACGCATCTTGTAGTGATGTCTCCAGTTCAGAAATGCACAATTGGGATTGATTCAGCAACTGGCAGAACCCTCACGTTGGATTCCTGACAAATGGAGTAAGGGCTATTATGGTAGAAAAAGCCAAGTGGAAACCATTAGAACTGCTCCTACCTAGAAAAATAGTAAACCAAGTGCAATATCACATTCCTGGAGGGATTGCAGAGATTACTGCCACCATCAAGGACTTGAAGGATGCAGGGGTGGCAATTCCCACCACATCCCCATTCAACTCTCCTATTTGGCCTGTGCAAAAACCAGATGGATCTTGGAGAATGACAGTGCATTATCAAAAACCTAACCAGGTGGTGACTCTAATTGCAGCTGCTGTTCCAGATGTATTGTTTGTGCAAATTAATACATCTCCTGGTACCTGGTATGCAGCTACTGATCTGGCTAATGCCTTTTTCTCCATACCTGTTTTGAAGGACCATCAGAAGCAGTTTGATTTTAGCTGGCAAGGCCAGCAATACACCTTCAGTTGCCTAGCTCAGGGCTACATCGACTCTCCAGCCCTGTGTCATAATTTAGTCCACAGGGACCTTGATTGCCTTTCCCTTCCATGAGATATCACACTGGTCCATTACACTGATGACGTTATGCTGACTGGGCCTAGTAAGGAAGAAGTATCAATGACTCTGGATTTATTGGTAAAACGTTTGCATGCTGGAGGGTGGGAAATTAATCCCACAAAAAGTCAGGCACCTTCCACCTCAGTGAAATTTCTAGGGGTCCAGTGGTGTGGGGCATGTCAAGATATGCCTTCTAAAGTGAAGGATAAGTTATTGCATCTTGCTCCTCCCAAAACTAAAAAGGCACAATGCCTCATGGGTGTCTTTGGATTTTGGAGGCAACATAGTCTTCATTTGGTGTATTACTTCAGCCTATTTATCAAGTGGCTCGAAAAGCTGCTAGTTTTGAGTGGGGACCAGAACAAGAGAAGGCTCTGCGACAGGTTCAGGCTACCATGCAAGCTGCTCTGCCACTTGGGCCATATGATCTGGCTGATCCAATGGTGCTTAAAATGTCAGTGGCAGATAGAGATGCTGTTTGGAGTCTTTGTCAGGCCCCTATTGGTGAATCACAGTGCAGAACCTTAGGATTTTGGAGCAAAGTCCTGCTGTCCTCTGCAGATAAACACTCTCCTTTTGAGAAACAGCTTTTGGCTTGTTACTGGACCTTAGTAAAGATTGAACGCTTAACCATGGGCCACCAAGACACCACGCGGCCTGAGCTGCCCATCACGAACTGGTTGTTATCTGACCCACAGAGTCATGAAGTTGGACGTGCACAGAAGCACTCCATCATTAAATGGAAGTGGTATATACGAGATAGCACTCGAACAGGACCTGAAGACACAAGTAAGTTGCATGAGGAAGTGTCACAAGTGCCTGTGGTCTCCACTCCTGTCACATTACCTTCCATCTCCCAGTCTGCACCTATGGTCTCATGGAGAGTTCCCTTATGATCAATTGACTGAGTAAGAGGAAACTTGTGCCTGGTTTACAGATGGTTCTGTGCGATATGCATGCACCACTACAGCCCCTTTCTGGGAACTCCCTGTTTCTTACATAGCCAGGATTCATGGCATCTCCCTGAGGACAGTGGGGAAGGGAAATCCTTCCAATGGGCCAAACTTGGAGCAGTGTACCTGGTTATTCACGTTGCTTAGAAGGAGAAATGGCCAGATGTGTGATTGTACACTGATTCATGGGCTGTGGACAATGATTTGGCTGGGTAGCCGGGGACTTGGAAGGAACGTAACTGGAAAATTGGAGACAAGGAGGAAGGGGGAAGAGGTATGTAGATAGACCTCTCTGAATGGGCCAAACAAGTGAAGATATTTGTGTTTCATGTGAATGCTCACCACAGGGTGACTCAGCAGAGGATGATTTTAACAAGTGGATAGGATGACATGTTCTGTGGAAACCAGTCATCCTCTTTCCCCAGCTATTCCTGTCATTGCTCAATGAGCTCATGAACAAAGTGGCCATGGTGGCAGGGATGGAGGTTATGCATGGGCTCAACAACATGGACTTCCACTCACCAAGGCCGACTTTGCTACAGCCACTACTGAGTGCCCAATCTGCCAGCAGCAGAGACCAACACTGAGTCCCCGATATGGCACCATCCCTCAAGGTGATCAGCCAGCAACCTGGTGGCAAGTTGATTACTTTGGGCCACCTCCATCATGGAAAGGGCAGCATTTTGTTCTTACTGGAATAAACACTTCTGTGGATATGGATTTGCCTTCCCTGCACACAGTACTTCTGCCAAAACTACCATCCGTGGACTTGCAGAATGCCTTATCCACCGTCATGGTATCCCACACAGCGTTGCCTCAGATCAGGGGACTCACTTCACAGCAAATGAAGTGCAGCAATTGCCCATGCTCATGGAATCCACTGGTCTTACTATGTTCCCTATCATCCTGAAGCAGCTGGCTTGATAGAATGATGGAGTGGCCTTCTAGAGATAAAATTATGGTGCCAGCTAGGTGACAATACCTTGCAGGGTTGGGGCAATGTTCTCCAGGAGGAAGTATGTGCTCTAAATCAGCATCCAATATATAGCGCTGTTTCTTCCATAGCCAGGATTCATGGGTCCAGGAATCAAGGGGTGGAGATGGGAGTGGAACTGCTCACTATTACCCCTAGGAACCCACTCACAAGATTTTTGCTTCTTGTCCCCGCAACCTTACCCTCTGTGGGTGTAGAGGTCTTAGTTACAAAGGGAGGAACGCTCCCGTCTGGAGACACATCACTGATTCCATTGAACTGGAGGCTAAGAATGCCACCTGGCCACTCTGGGTTTCTTATGGCTCTGAATCAACAAACAAAGGAGTTACCGTACTGGCTGGTGTAATAGATCCTGATTACCAAGAGGAAGTCAGATTGATATCGCATAATGGAGGTAAAGAGTATGTCTGGAATGCTGGAACTTCCTTAGGGTGTCTCTTAGTACTACCATCCCTTGTGATTAAAGTCAGTGGAAAACTATAGCAACCTAATTCTGACATAAAGACTGCTAATGGCCCAGACCCTTCAGGAATGAAGGTTTGAGTCACCCCACCAGGCACAGCACCACGACCAGCTGAGGTGCTTGCTGAGGGCAAAGGGAATACGGAATGGGGGGTGGAAGAAGGTAGTTCTAAATACAAGTTACCACCATGTGACCAGTTGCAGAAACGAGAATTGTTAATTGTTATGAGTATTTCTGCTTTGTATGTGTGCATCAAATATTTTTGTTTTCTTCACTTGTAAAATAAAAGAAGCAAACAGGCCTAGTGCATTTTCAGTTGTGTGTGTTCATTGTATCATATTAGGCCAGAGTATGACTCTATAACTGTCTTTATTCAGAGATTATATAGGATTTAAGGAGATGTGTACAGGTGCCAAAGTTGACAAGGAGTGGATTGTGATGGTTAAGGTTGTGTGTCAACTTGGCTGGGCCATGATTCTCAGAGGTTTGTCAGCCGTATGATGTTGTGATCACTTCCATGATGAGATTTGATATAATGTGATCACCTCCATGAGGGGATCTGCTCTGAGTAGCCAGTCAGTTGAAAGGGAGTTTCCTTGGGCATGTGGCCTGCATCGAATATAAGTGGACATTCTGGCAAGGCTTGTGGACTTTTGCTCGCTCTGGATCCTGCAGCTGGCTCCTGTTCGTCTGACCTCCAGTTCTTGGGACTTGAGCTAACAACTTACGTGCAGTCTTGCCTGCCGATCTTGGGTTCATCAGCCCCTACAGCTCCATGAATCAGGAGAAGTCTCTATCCTGACCCAGCCTTTGGGACGTTCCAGCCTTTACAACCGCGTAAGCCATTTCCTTTGTATAAATCTGTCTGTCTCTGTATATATTTATACACTTTACTGGTTTTGCTTCTCTAGAGAACCCAGCCTAGGACAGTAGCTTTTTCTTTTTCCCAAGCAGGGCTTTTTATTTTTCCCAAAGTACAGGAGGTTGTAGGTCATCCCTTAAGGGTCACAGGTGTAGGTGCTGTGCTGTGGGCAGGAGCAGGTGTCAGGCAGGCTTTCAATGGGTGTCCAGATGGAAGAGCATATGGGATAGCCAACAAGGTAGACTATTCCCAGGTGCACAGATGGAGGACTTGCAGGTGCCTCTCCCCACCTGCCCCAACTGCAACCAAGCATTGATTGCAACTGGAGGAATCCATGGTCAGGATTTACCCTAGCAATCTGGGCAAGGATAATCACTTTCTAGGAGGACCCAAGAGGGGCAGTCGGTGGTTGCAGGGATCTGTGGTCAAGCTCGCCCCTGCATGTGGTCCAAGTAGGAAGGTGGACCCTCTCTGGTATACCTGACAAGATGCTCTGGCAGGTGGGCCCTTCCCTTGAACACAGACAGCATCTACAGCACTGGGCAGGTGTTTTCCCCTGAGTTCCAAGAATTGGGCA
Source organism: Dugong dugon (assembly GCA_030035585.1). Lineage (NCBI taxonomy): Eukaryota > Metazoa > Chordata > Mammalia > Sirenia > Dugongidae > Dugong > Dugong dugon. Next base: position 58,006,364 of record CM057462.1, on the reverse strand, counting down.
GATTGGCTGATGGACTTCCTCTAAGCCTGGCATCTAATGGCAGGAGAGCAGACTGGTGAGTTCTTACCTGGTGAGCTCTTACCTGTGTCATCAGCACATAGAACATGGAAGTTTCCGCTATATAGATGAGACCTCTTTTCCATTCCTAATATTGGATCTAAGTTTTCCTTTTTATAAAGAATGAACTAGCTCAGACAAAAATTGGAGAAGAGAGGAAGGCAAAGCATTTTGCTCTGACCTTGCCTCTCTCTACCTATCATTTATCAAGTATCTAAGTATCCCAGGTTCTGGATCAGTTATTATTGTCCCTATTTGACAGAGGAAATCATCGAGGCCCAGAAAAGCTGAATGCCTGAGGTCTCAACATTAACCCAGTGATGTGGGTTTTGAACCCACTCTTTTTAGCTACAGTCTTTGCTTTTTCCAGTCTGCCACTCTGGCTCTGTTTTAGTTCCACTTAACAAAACATACTTTGAGCACTTTCTTTGTGCCAAAGATGTGTGAGGCTGTGCAGTGTGAGACACGAATCAGACTAAAGCCAGTCCTTGTCTTCCAGGGACTCACATTCTAGTGGGAAAATAGTCAATTAAACAGGTACCTCCAAGACAAGATAGATGATGTAAGCACAAACCAGGTCCAGTAATGGGGAAGAGAGAGGAATTCTGCCTAGAGGTGTGGAGGCAAACATTCCCCATGAGAAGTAGGGGAGCATAGGCATGAACATAGGGGAAAATATAGGGTCTTTCCAGGAAAGAGTACTCATTTGATATGATTGGAGGATAGGTAAGGGGAAGATAAGGCTGTGTGGATAAAGAGGGGTCTCTGGAGAACGCTGAATGTCAAGATGAGAACTTTGAATGGATTTCTCAGTAAAAAGGAACCACTGGAATATTTTTAAGACAATAATGCAATTCAGTTCAATTCAAAAATTTGGAGCATTTACTCAGTGCCAGGCATTCTGCCAGGCCCTGGGGATATAAAGATAAATAAGACTCAGTTCTTGCCCTTGAAGGTCTCAGTCTTATAGATATAAATTATATCAGTAACAGAAATAGAAAAAATGACTAATGCTGGCTTCAACAGATGGGAGGTCTTTTTTCTCCTGGAACAAGAAGTCTGAAGTTGCCATCCAGACCTGGTATAGTTGCACAGGATGCCATTCACCTCTTTTCTTGCTCTGACATCATACTCACAGTTACACAGTAGGCTGCTACAGCTCCAGGCATTGCATCTGCATTCAAGGCTAAAAGAAGAGGGAAGAGGAAAAGGCATGGAGCTCTCTCCTAGTGAGGCTTTGTGTATTTATTTGGGAAGAACTACCATCCCCAGAGACATCGTCTTACTTCTTGTTAGTTATACTTACCGCCCCTGGTTGAGGGAAAGAGGGAGATCAATTGTGTTTTGCTTTTATGGTCTCAGTAATAGAGACAAATGGGAAGCAAAGGGTTTGAAAATGGGGTATGAATTAGCCAACCTACAGTCTGCTACAGACTCTAATATAATGTGATAAGTGCCATAGTAGACATATGTATAAAAGACAATAGTAAAGCATCTGTGATAATTCATAGTTCCAGGTAGCATTTGGGGGTAGAGTGTTACAGAGGGGATGTGCTATTCTAGTTGCACTTTAAAGAACATTAGGAGTTTACCATACAGGCAAGTCAGGATCTTCCAGGCATGTAAAAGAGAGGAAGGTGTCAGTGTACAGGGCTCATGGACTGGTGTGATGTGATGATGATATCTCCGCCTCAGGAAGATCAGGGGCAGCAGCGAGGAGGATAAACTGGAGTGGGAGGAGGCTGGGAAACCAGGCAGAAGTCTGTTGTCACTGTGTGAGGATCCTGGTTACTTTCAAAAGAACTAGGCTTTGTTTCTTGTGTGCAAGTTTGGTTGAGGTTGAAATGGCAGGCTACGTGGAGGAGGAAGGAGAAGGGAGAAAAAACAGGCCTTTCCAGGTGTGCTCTTCCTAAAAAGCCCCAGGAACCATGAGGGGTAGAGAACTTCCTGATCCAGGACTCTCTGACTGCTGCTCTTAACACCCATTTCGGGGGCCCTGGTGGTGCCGTGGTTAAGGGCTTGGCTGCTAACCAAAAGGTCAGCAATTTGAATCCATCAGTCACTCCTTGGAAACCTTATGGGCCAGTTCTACTCTGTCCTGTAGGGTCACTATGAGTTGGAATCAACTCGATGGCTTTGGTTTGGTTTTTAACACCCATTTAGCCATAAAGGAAACCCTGATGGCATAGTGGTTAAGAGTTCGGCTGCTAACCAGAAGGTCGGCAGTTCAAATCCACCAGGGACTCCTCGAAAACCCTATGGGGCAATTCTCCTCTGTCCTGTAGGGTCTCTGTGAGTCAGAATCGACTCGATGGCAGCAGGTTTGGTTTGGATTTTTTAGCCATAAAGCTCGTATTTGGCTAATAGTCCGAGTTTGTTGATTTTGTAATTGTAGGGATGCTTCCTAACGATTGATGCAGAGAGCAAGCCGGAAACTTCATCCTTGGCTGTGGGTCACAAAGCAGCAGGATTGCTGAGAGGGGAGGGGGCATGGTTCTGATTAACCAGAATCTCTCCCATTGGAACTTGTCTTCCCTGGGGGACACTGGGCTAGACAAAACATCAGACTGTGCCTGAAGCCCAGATTCCCCCACTGCAGTCTCTGACAAGCCATAGGGCAGCAACTCCCCCCTGTGGTCAGTATTGCTTCTCTTTAACCAGCAAGTGGACAGCTGGCCCAGAGGAGGCAGAAGGCACCAGAAGCAAAGCTTCTGTTCTCAGCTCTTGCCAGGAATCCTGGCCGCAGGTTTAGCAGCTTCCAGAAGATTTATTTTTGAGCAGTGACAATGAGTTAAACATTAAGCAGAGAAAGTCCATGTAATTGTGCTGCAAGAGCTGACCTTCTGAAGGAAATGAGCAGATCAACACATACACGGTTGGGTATTCCTTTGTCAAATTTAAGGTTTCAGAACTCCGAGAATAGCCCAAAAGGAGCTCAAAAGTTTTTTGAAGGAGAGGATGTGAATGTGAATAACCTGGTAGGTATAAATGTAGCGTGATAGTTTCAAGAGTGGTGGTGCTCTCTGGCCATTAAGTTTTTCATGTATCGCTCTAGAAAAAGAAACACAAACTATTTCAAATTATCCAAGAATAATAATCCAACCGAGCTACGCCAGTTAGTTGAATTGGCCAAAATACATCAACTTGACTGCCAGCGTACCAACTCAGAAATGAATTCCAACATCTCTTAGGAGGAGAATGAAGAGTTCAACCAAAGTAATATTCAGACTTTGTTGGTGGACCACACTGGCCCAGTATAGATCTCTCCTGTTTAAAAGACAGGCAAACAAACAAATAAAGCATGTGATGCCACCAACAACCTGCCATTCATAAAAGAAGAGGACACTTTCCCTAGAGAAATAGGAGAAAAGCATACATACAATCACTTGTATCCTTATAAGAGGGATCCAGAAGAAGATTTTATACACAGAAGAGAAGGTGATGTGAAGATGGAAGCAGAGATTGGAGGGATGTGACCCCAAGCCAAGGAACACCACTGGCAATCATCAAAAGCTGGAAGACACAAGGAACAGATTCTCCCCTAGATCCTTCAAAGGGAGCACGGCCCTGCTGACACCGTGATGTTGGCCCAGAGAGAGGCAAATTTAAAATGGATACAGGCAATCCCTGGGTTACAAATGTCCAACTTCAGAACAGACTGCCATAAACCCTATTATATTAAAAATTTGAGTTAAATGCAGTGGTTCATAATAATGACCACATGTACTACTTTGTGATGCTCATGAAAAGATTGCATGGTTTAAAAGTGTTTCTTAAGTGTTTTATATGCAAAGAAAGGTAAAATATATACTATAGACTAAGACAAACATCTGACTGACGCTAAATAAGAACCGTATGTACCTGTTCCGACTTCCCTACAAATTTGACTTAACGACAGACTTAGGAATGGATCTCATTCCTAACCCGGGGACTGCCTGTATCTACATTCTTTCTCATTTAAATACAAGAAAGCACCGGCTGATAAGTAGCAGAGGATGGAAGATTAGATGGAGAGGGGAGAGCTCCTGAGATAAGGTCAAGAAGGAAACATGTAAAGAAACTGAACACGTGATACGATTAAAATCCACAACAGCAGCGTTTGCCTTATCGGAAACAAGATTACAGAAGTAAGACAAACTAGAGAATCACCATTAGGGATTAAATTATGTCTCCCCAAAATATGTCTTGGAATCTAACAACCCCTGTACCGGTGGATGTAATCCTGCTTGGAAAAAGGGTTTCTTTGTTATGTTAATTGAGCCCCTGGGTGGTGCAAATGGTTAACATGCTTGGCTGCTAACTGAAAGGTTGGAAGTTTGACTCCACCCAGAGGTGCCTTGAAAGAAGGGCCTGGCGATTTACTTCCGAAAAATCAGCCATTGAAAACGCTAAGGAGCAACAGCCCTACTCTGACACACATGGGGTCGCCATGAGTGGAAGCCAATTCCATGGCACCTGGTGGTGGTGGTGGTGGTGTTATGTTAATTAGATCATTACCAGAGTAGGGTGAGTTTTAAATCTCATCACTTCTGAATTATAAAAAGAACACATTGGACACAGAAGCACACACACACAAGGGAAAACAGATGCCATGTGAGGATCATCCACAAGCCAGGGAAGGCCAAGGAACCCCCAGAGCTATGGAAAAGGAAGGAATCAACAGTGCTGAGACCCTGGATTGGACTTTCACCCTCTAAAATTGTGACAAATAATTTTCTGTTCTTTAAGGCCACCCACTTGTGGTATTTCTGTTATGGCAGCACTAGGTAACTAAGACACAAGCTAGAGAATCACTCTGATAGGTACAGAAGAAGTAATGGAGCCCCTGGGTGTTGCAGATGGTTAAGTGCTTGACTACTAGATGAAAGGTTGGCGGTCTGAATCCACCCAGAGGCACCTCAGAAGACAGGCCTGGAGATCCACTTCTGAAAGGTCACAGCCTGGAAAACCCTATGGAGCACAGTTCTACTCTGCACTCATGGGGTCGCCATGACTCAGAATCAACTCAACAGTAACTTATAGCAACACAGATTTAATGAAAGACAGGTTGCCCAACATGGAGGGCAGAGTACTGATCCAGTCAGCATGAATGAGGAAGAGCCAGGAGCAAATGGAGCAGAAGGAGTAATAAAATACAAAACGTTAAGAAAACTCTCCTGAGAAGGAGCAGGGGGTTAGAGGGGTGAAATGACCAGTTCTAAAACTCCCTCTGTGAATTAAAAGGACTCATGGAGTTCCAGGCAAAATGAATCAAATACAACTTGATGAAAAATGTCACCGTTCCAAGGATAATAAAAAACTTCTACAAGCATTTGGCAAAACACACACAGGCAAGCGCACAATCAGCACTCACCAAATGAAACGGTCATTTACAAAAGAACAACAACCACCACTAATCTGACCCCCCACCCCACCAAAGATTTTGTTTCCGTAATACCAAAGGCCAAATTCAGTGGAGTTACGAAGCCCAAGAGTTCTTGATTCAGCCAGGATTTAACTCACAAAAGTAGCAGAAGATTATTCTGAGATACACACAAAAGCCACAGAAAATTGCCACTCATAAGTTTCCTGAAGAATCTGCAGAGACATTGCAGTAGGCTGAATAATCCTCCCAAAGATATTAGCTCCTAATCCCTGGAAACTGTAAATGTTACTTTACTGGGGAAAAAGGTCTTTGCAAACGTGATTAAGTATCTTGAGATGGAGAGGTGATCCTAGCTTATCAGGGTTGGCCTTAAATGCAGTCACATGTATCCTTATAAGAGGGAGCCAGCAGGAGATTTTATATACACAGAGGAGAAGGAGATTTGAAGACGGAGGCAGAGATTGCAGGGATGTGGCCCCAAGCTAAGGAATGCTGACGGTCACCAGAAGCTGGAAGACTCAGGGAACAGATTCTCCCCTACAGCCTGTTGACACCTTGATTTCAGCCCAGCAATACTGATTTCACACTCCTGGCATCTAGTACTGTGAGAATAAATTTCTGTTGTTTTACGCTACTGAATTTGTGGTAATTTGTTACAACAGCCACAAGAAAGTAACACAGACATATAATTTTTAGCCTACTGAGATGTTTAGGAAAAAGTATAGTAAGAATTGATGACCATTGAATGCTGTGTTTAACTTGGGTCTTGGGTCCCTGATTGTACTGTCAGTGATTTGATAACTAGGGGAAGTCATACCAAGTTGCTATTGAGTCATTTCCAACTCACTGTGACTCCATGTGTGTCAAAGTAGAACTGTGCACCATAGGGTTTTCAGTGGATGATTTTTTGGAAGTAGATTGCCAGGCCTTTCTTCTGAGGTGCCTCTGGGTGGCCTCAAATTGCCACCCTTTTGGTTAGTAGCCAAGCTCGTTAACCTTTTGCACCACCCAGGAATTTCTGGGAGAAGGGATAGGGGAAAGTAAAACCTTTTTAGATTTTCTGTCTTACATATGGAGGAGTGAAGTAGTATATCATTTTTCTTAAAATTTGAAAATTAAAGAAAATGAGAACTTAGGAGTATTTAAAAGTAACAGCTAGTAGAATTAAAAAAACAAAATGTATGCATTGCAAATCACTGAAAAGTTAGTAAACTAAGAAATATTTAAAAAATGAAAAACAAAGGAAGCAAGAAAATACATAAAAAGCATAAAACAGGATGATGGCAATCAGTTTGTATTAGTCAGCAATGGCTAACTGCTATAACAAGTAACCACCCAGTCTCCATGGTTTGACACGATAAAGGTTAATTCGTCACTCACTTCGCAGTTCAGTGCTCACCTGCAGTAGGGAGCAGGGCCCCAGTGTGTGAGTTGGGGCAGTGTGGGGAGGTGCCTATTTCACTAAGTCATTGAAAGCCCCAGGTTCGTTCCATGGTTGGAGCCTCCAAGTCCTCCAGTGGATCCTCCACATCTGGCCAGCTGATGAGGAATGACAGAAAGCATGAAAGACTGGAACAGTATTTTTTAGGAGTCAAGCTTTTCTCGCATGTATCATTGACCAGAACACATTTCACAGCTCCACCTAAATCTGGGTTGTGACTAGATAGACTAGGAAACAAGAGCTGGTGAACACACAGCTTTGTCCCTCCCACAAAGAGCAAACATATCAGTTCTGATAATAGGTATAAATTCACTTTTGTCTGGCCATCCACTGTGTAGTAGGGTGTGGAGAAGAGGTAGCCCTGGAGCAGGCTGAGGTTACAGGAGCTCAGGATGGACAGAGAGTGGGAGGGTCCATGGATGTGGGGCCAGAGCAAAGAAGATCAATGGTCTGAGGCCTGGTTGAAAGATGAGCAAAGAACCAAGATCAGGTTGGACAGCAGAATGCAAGAATCAGATGCTGATCAAAGGATCTGCAAAAGAAGCAGGGCATCCCAGCAAGAGGTCCTGGGATGATGGTCCACAGAAAAGGAAGCCTTTGTTACATGTGGAACAACTACTGGCAGACCTGTGGGCAGAGAGGGAGCTGTGAGGAGACATGAGTTGGTGCCCAAAAGCTAAAGCTCCATATTACAAGTCAAAAGTTCTGAGATAGGATAAAAGAACAAAAAAATACTGCTAAACAGAACATCAAAATATTAAAAATAAAAAGGTTGAGACAAAAGTATATCATAAGAACACATGTAAATCAAAAGCAGATATCACAGTTCACTTAAAAAAAAGTAAAATTCAAGATAAAAATAAAAAAAAAATAAAACCATGAAAGCAGAAGGGATTATTTCAGATGATAAAATGCATAATCCACAATAATACTAAGAGTGGTGAATCTTATGTGCCCAATAACCTAAGGAGAAAACATATAAGGTAAAATCTATTGGAAATACAAGGACAAAATGACAAATTTCTACAAGAAACTTTTAAGAATATCTCTTAGTACTATAGAAAAAAATGGAACAAAATGAAAAATTTTAGTTGATTTTACCATTTGTTGAGTTTATGGTACGTATCAGGGTCAGTGGTAGGTGCTTTATATGTGATTTCATTTACAATAATCCTCTTCATGACACTGCTAGACAATGCTATTGCTGCCATGTTACAGAGGAGTAAACTAAGGCTCTGCAAGATTAAATAACTTGGCCATGGTCACCCAATTAGCTATCACAGAACTAGTATTTGAACCCAGGTCTTTGATTACACAGCCAGTGTTTTTCCACTTTGTTATATAGACTCTTTAGAGGGCAGTGGCAATTCAGTGGTAGGATGCTCGCCTTCCATGCAGGAGACCCCAGTTCAATTCCCAGCCAAGGCACCTCATGCACAGTCACGACCTGTCTGTTAGTAGAAGCTTGCGTGCTGCTATGATGCTGGACAGGTTTCAGCAAAGCTTCCAGACTAATACAGACATAAGAAGAAAGGCTTGGTGATCTACTTCCAAAAAATCAGCCAATGAAAGCAATCTTCTGATCCAGTTATGCATGGGATCACCATGAATCGGGGGCCAACTTGACAGTAGCTAACACCAAAACATAGCCTCTTTAGGAGGCTTGAGCTTTTTATTTTATGAAGAACATTTCTTCCAAGAAGGATAAAAAATAAGTCTGCCCCTTACAGAATTCCTGGCATCTACAGGAAAGACTCTATCTAATGAGAGGCAATGGCAGAGCCTCCAGTTACATGATGATGTTGAAGCTAAGGTAGGCAACTGGCCCAAGGTCACCCCTGCAAGTCAGAGTGGAACACAGAGCAGCAGCCTCAGCCATGTGCTCGCTGTACTGACCCAACCCCCACAACACCAGTGACCACCCTAGCCCATGCTTCAGCTTTCTCGGCAATCTGAAGCCCAGTTTTATTCTTTCGATTTTGAAAATAACAAAAGAATCCTTTCTTATATTGAATACCAGCTGGCCCTAGGAGAGAAGATCCTCTAATTTTTCTGTAGACACCAATGCTTGCTTTGGGCTCTGTGCTGTCTTCTTGGTTTTTTGCTCTTTGGACAGTGTGATGCTTTAATTATCATTGTCTGCTGTTATGATCATGGTTTAATTGTTGGTTTGCAGCCTCGGAGGCTTAGAGGGGGGCACTTTATAAAACAAGTATTATTTTCTTGTTGTCATTTCCATTGTCACTGAGGACAATTTAGGCTGCATTCTCATTTGGAGACAGGAGTGATTTCTGAACCCCTGCCCCTTGCAACAGCTGTTCGTTCACGTGCCACATTCCCCGGATGTAGCGGTCTGCGGTGATGACTCAGGTCCGTGCAGCAGCCATTGTGTTCATGCAGTGGTCATGGTTGCTGGGGGGGGGGGGGGGGGGCGCCAGAAGCCCTCTTCCAATTCTGGGGCCCTGGTCAGAAGGCAAGTGAAATCGACATGTCAAGATGCCATGGATTTTTTCTTGTCTTTTCTAGTTTTCACACATCTTTGTACGCTCCAGTGTGCAACTAGTACAAATAAACCACCTGTAAATGGTGAGCTGGGCAGTATCCCAAAAAGGCCCGATGAGTTCAGCTTTTCTTAGACTGAGAGAATTGAGGATCATAATCGCATAGGCTGGTTTGGCCTGCTTTGTGGGAAGGTGCCGTGTCGATAGCACTTGAAGGCGCGGGCTCCTGCGGTAAGAATGTGATTCTCTCCTAGCTCCTTAGATTTAGACTCTTGTGGAAAATGTCTTCCTAGCATTGAGGCTGAGTGTCATGAATTGTGCCAGTCTGGCAGCAAAGCACAATGGAGTCTCAGTGGTGGGTTGGTAGGAAGAGGTAGGGTGTGAGGACCAGGTGAGACCACCCTCAGCTGGGAACCTACTATTGGGAGATTGTAGTGGGAGGTAGATATAGGTGGAAACACCTTGACGAAAAGATGTGTGAAGATCTTGAACTTGAATAGAAACAGCCCCCTAATCCAGAGCACCCTTGCAGTTAAAGCGGGCCATGTTCCTGTCTGTATACCAGTGCCTACAGAGATTGATTGATTGATTGAATGTGTGAATATCAGTATCAGTAGAGGCTCAGAGTACCAGTAGGGCTGGGCTTAGAGTGAGACCATGGTCTAGACTAGGCAGCTAGCTCTGGCCCAGGTTTGTGTGGCTAGGTCCTGTTTCTGTAGTAGGGATAGAGTGCCAAAGATACAGTTGTAAGATCCTAGGGGCTGGATATGGGCAGTAAAGAGATGTGAGAAGCTCAAGAGAAATAGGAAGTAACTTCCTTAGTACATAGGATTTGTTTAAGTTGCCTCTCACCAAGTGGTACACACTTAGCAAGGACAGCGGGTGCATTTGGCTGAACTGTGGGGGTCCCTAAAAGCTGGTGAGCCATCACCCATTCATTTAACCATCCAACCAAATGACATTCATCAAGGGCTTCGTGTGGGTTAGGCCTGATGCTGGATACCAGAGATACAGAGGTGAATGAGACCAGACACATCTGACCTGTCAGTGAGACAGGTAAGTCAATAGATGCCTCTGCTACAGTGGGATCGTGTAGAAGGAGCACCTCACCAGACTGGGGGAGCAGGGAGGATATGTAGAGAAGCCTGTGGAAAAGCTCCCCACCAAATGTGGATTATCTACCAATACAAGTTAGTCAAGTGGTAGGTGGGCGTGGGCAGGGCTAGGAACCTTCCAGTGAGAGGTAGGGAAGGCCCCGAAGCAAGAGAGTAAGAAGGAAATGGCAAAGAATCAGGGGAACAGGAGAAGGAGACAGGGGCCACTCATGAAAGACTTGGTGTGCCTCTAGGAAATGTGGCTTTATTCTGTAGGGTCAGATGTGTGGTTCAGAAAGATCACCTTGGCCATGATGGAATAGGTGGATTGAAGATTGGATCCAGGAAGGCCAGTTATGCTTTTCATGCCTCTGTACATGCTGTTCCCTCTTGTAAATTCTCTTCTCTCTCGATTTCCTTATGAATTTGTTTTCTTTCTTCAAAACTGCTTCAAAGATACCTCCTCTTTGAAGCTTTCCTTGATTCTCTCAACTGGAAGAAATCAAATCAGTTGCCATCAAGTCATTTCCAACTCACAGCGACCCCATGTGTGTCAGAGTAGAACTGGGCTTCATAGGGTTTTCAGTGGCTGATTTTTCAGAAATAGATCACCAGGCCTTTCTCTGAGGTACCTCTGGCTGGACTCGAACCTCCAACCCTTCAATTAGCAGCCAAGTGCATTAACCGTTTGCACCACCCAGGGACTCGAGAAGAAGAAGACAGTGTAAAAGAAAGCCCTTTGGTACCAGACAGACATGGTTTGAATTTTGGCTCTGCCCCCTCTTAGTGGCCTGTGTTAACCCCTTGGAGCTTCAGTTCTCCCATCAGCAAACTGGTGCAAATAGACTCTAAATTGCAGAGAATTTATGAGGATATTAGGCAATACACATAAAGTACTTGGCACCTAAGAGACTGACTTTCTACAAATGTTTAGTTCTTTCTCTTCCAGTTATTTCGATAACACATTATCCCACTCTTTTAGCAATTATTATATGTATTATCATGTTTTGTGCATCTGCTTCAATCAGCAGCATCATCCTGCAGGGCAAGGACAGTACCTTCCACATTTCCACAGCTCTCGGCAGTGAGCTTGACACGCAACAAGCATCGCCCCTCCTCCCTGGAGTCTGCCTGTTTCATGTCTGCAGCCTAAATAAACAAACACACGTACAAGCAGTGCATCAATATGAAGGGATATCTTTTCCCTCCTTTCAAAACCTCCCCACCTGGGGGAACAGTGCAGGCACCAAAACCAAATCAAACTCATCCAACTCATAGCGACCCTCTAGGACAGAGTAGAACTGCCCCATAGGGTTTCCAAGGCTGCAGTCTTTATGAAAGCAGACTGCCACATCAGCTGGTGGGTTCGAACCACCAACCTTCCAGTTCGTAGCTGAGCACTTTAACCACTGCACCACCAGGACTCCTTACAGTGAGGACAGGGTCCTCAAAATCCTCAGTATTTAAAAAACCAAAAGAAGACCAGACCCTCACCTACAGCGGAGCTGCTCAGTCAAACCCAGATGTCTGTATTGGCCTAGAATGATCTCTATTGATCGGAAGCTCTAATTAGCATTCATGGACTTTGATTTCTACGAGATGAGAAAAGTATTGAATAGGGGTCTTCATAAACGCAGTTGGTTTGGCAAACCAAGTCTTTAACGGCTATCATAAGGGACTTCAAATAAAAGGGTCACTAGCCTCCCCTGGTGGCACAGTGGTTAAGTGTTTGGCTGCTAACCAAAAGGTCGGCCATTTGAAAACCACCAACTGCTCCTTGGAAACCCTGTGGGGCAGTTCTGTTCTGTCCTATAGGGTCACTATAAGTCAGAAGCGACCTGACAGCAATGGGTTAGCCTCCTGCAGCGGCCTCCTAACAAATGCCCCTGCTTCCACTCTTGCCTTTGCCAATCCATTCTCTTGAAATGCAAATCAAAGCTTGCCAGGCCTCAAGTTAAAACCATTTAATGACTTCCCTTACCTCACAGAATAAAACAGAAACTCTTCCCCCACCCACAAGGAGCCATGTGGCCCGGTCTCTGCCTGCCCCTCTTGGACCAGCTACAGCCTCAGTGGCCTTTCTGTTGTTCACAAGCTCCATGCTGACTCGCTAGGGCTTTGCACGCGCTGCCCTTTCTACATGGAAAGCTCCCTCCCATCCCCTGCCCTACCCTGCTCTTCGCATGGCCAGCTCCCTTCGAGTCTCTCATCTTGCTTAAATACCCCCTTCTTAGAGAGGTCTCCCACAGCGGCCCTATTCAAACTGACAACTCTGTCTCATCACTTTGTTGTTTCCTTCTCTGCATTCGCCACAGCTGATCATCTTTTAATCGGTTTGTATATGCAGAGGTCAACTGCTATCCAGAAGGTTGGTGGTTCAAGTCCACCTGGAGGCACCTTTGAACAAAGGCCTGGCGATCTACTTCTGAAAAATCAGCCATTGAAAACCCTGTGGAGCACAGTTCTACTCTGACACATATGGGGTCGCCATGAGTCCGAATCAATTTGATGGCAACTGATTTGGTTTTGGGTTTTATACGCAGGAGTATTGCCCATCTCCGGAAGCTCCTGGAAAATGGCACCCTGTCTGTCATGTTCACCAGTATATATGAGCACCCAGCACATACCAAAAACTCAAAACCAAACCCTTTTCCTTCGAGTTGATTCCAACTCAGAGAAACCCTACAGCACATAAACCGAACTAAACTTGTTGCTGTTGAGTCGACTCTGACTCATAGTGACCCTACAGGACAGAGTAGAATTGCCCCATAGGGTTTCCAAGGAGAAGCTGGTGAATTCAAACTGCCGACCTTTTGGTTAGCAGCCAAGCTCTTAACCACTGTGCCACCAGGGCTCCAGTAGGAGGTGTTTAAATGAATGCAAGGAGAGGTTTGGAACTTTGGCCGCTATCCTTTTAGTTGCCAAGTTATATTATTTCTGCATTCAAAGGATCTCAGGCTCCCCCCACCCCCGCCTTCCTCCTGCCACTTCTCTTAACCTCATCAATGCCAAGCCTTTGACTTTGTCTGATTATGAGATCAACTGAGCTGAATGCAATGAACTGGCATTCTTAATTCACAGTCTTGAACATTAGCCCTTGGGCCTTGACTATGACTGACATGTAAACTCTCGATTACTGATAGGTCCTCTCAGCACATGCCCAGCTCTTGGCCACAGCGTCATCCTCCTGGAGGTGTGGGCAGCTTTGTCAGGGGAAGAGCAGAAGCACTGAAATCTTACCTGAACTATAATTATATAATGATAACTCCAGCCCACTCTTTAACGGGCTGTTGACCTTGGGCAAGTAACTTAACCTCCCTGAACCTCAGCAGTCTCATTTTTAAAGACATCTACAAAGTAAAGATGCTCGTGAGGATTAAATGAGATGATATGAAAGTACCTTGTACGCACTGGTTGTTATACAATCATGTTCCCTTTCGTTTCAACTTACTTCCCTTTTTCTCTCTTTGTTCAACTTCCTATAAGACTAATCCTCCTAGGGTTTCATTCATTCATTCATTGATTCACTTGTTTATTCACTCAATGATGTGAAGTTATTCACCTCGAGGACTTCAGTCGGCCTCTATTTCTGCTTAAGAGAATAAAGCCCAAATTTCCCTACCCAATGCTGAGACCCTTATCTTCCTTCTCGCAATCAGCTTTATTAGCTGTGACATCCTGACACCACCTGAGCTCAGGTGTGGGAGTCACCTTTCTTCCCACAGACACCTTTACCTCTTCTCTGCTTCTGGGTCACGTCTCAGGTTATTTATTAAATCCAAAGAAAGCACACTCCCTGTCATGCTACCCAAACGTCAAGTCTTCTTTCCTCCTCCTTTCCCTGACAAGTGTGGCCCACACAAACCTCTCTTCCGAGAGCACATGTAAGAAGGCCGCATAACTTGCCACCTGGTCTGCTTCCAGGGTTGTCTGCCTAATTTCCCAGTGCCGTTGAGCAACAGGGAGAAAGCAGGGAAGAAAGAGCAGCTTGGCACAGCAGAGGGTGGGCTTATTTGCTCTACCTCCTGGGAAGCTCCTTCTCCCCCCGTTTTCAGTCAAATATGGGCCCCCAGCTTGCCAGCCTGTTCCCTGCCTAATGCCCTGAAGAGAAAGATGCCCATCTGTCTTCACTCCGTCTGAAGCCTTGGGAAGGGAGGCCCGCCAGGGGGATTAGAATACAGTCACTGAGAAAACTCCCACCAGCTCCTGATATTGAGCATTCTCCACCTGTATCTGTGAAAAGATCTACCTAGAATATCCAAGAGAATCACTTGGATTTTACTAGAACTAACTGATAACTGAACAGAAAAAATATATATATTGCCAACAATAAATAACTAGAAAATGTAACTTAAATCTTATTCACAATGGTACCAAAAACCATAAATTTGTAGACTCCCAGGGAATGGACTTAATAATAAATGTGCAAGGAAGAAAACCACAAAGCTGCCAAAGTGCACAAACTAGCCCTAAGTAAATTGAGATCTCTACAGTATTCCTGGTTGGGAAAAATAGGTAGCATAAAGATACCAGTTCTCCCCAAATTAATCAATAGAGATAGATAGCTGCCATCGAGTTGACTGACTCATGGCGTTGCCCCGTCGTGCTTCATCCTCACAATCACAGGCATGTTTGAGTCTATTGTTGTGGCTTTTATGCCAGTCCATCTCACCAAGTGTCTCCCTCACCCTCGTCGAGCCTCTCCTTCACCAAATATGATGTCCTCCTCTAGCAACTGATCCCTCCTGATAACGTGTTCAAAGCAAGCAAGTCCGGCAATGTTCTCCTGTGATCCACAGGTTTTCATTGGCTAATTTTTGGAAGTAGATCACCAAGCCTTCCTTCTTAGTCTGTAAACGCCACTGAAATCTATCTACCATGGGTGGCCCTGCTAGTATTTGAAATACTGGTGGCAAAGCTTCCAACATCATAGCAACACAGAAGCCACCATAGTACAACAAACTGACAGATGGGTGATAGAACTAATAAATGTGTGGAATTCCAGTCAAATTCACAATGGGATTTTTTTTGGAGGGGGAATTTGGTAACTATAAAGGTCATCTGAAACAGTACATTTTGGAACTTAAGAAATTTGGGGGAAAAATATGAAAAGGAATTTGCAGTATTAGAATATAAAAATGGGAGACTATCAAAACCGCAATAAGCTGAGTAGCTGTGTTCCTGGTAGTACAGAAAAGGCCAAGAAGGATATCATTGAAACTGAGGGCAGGGTCTAGAAAAAGAAACATGACCAAGGTGACATTTCAAACCAGCAGGGAGAACCTGGCGTATTCAGTTACTAGTGTGTATTCATTCCACAGGTACTCATAAGCACCATCCAAAGTGTCAGACACATCCCAAGCGCTGGGACCACAAATAGTGAGCAAGATGTGGTCCCGCCCTCATGAAAATTATATTCTAGTTGGGGAGACAGATGGTAAACAAATAAGTATATTGTTGTTGTTAGTTGCCATTGAGTCAGCTATGATTCATGGTGACTCCATGTACAGCAGAATGAAATATTGCCCAGTCCTGCACCGTCTTCATGCTCTTTGGTGTGCGCCATGGTCATTGTTTCAGCCACTGGGCCTTCCAACATAGGGGGTTCATCTTCCTGCACTACATAAGATAATATTCTGCTGTGATCCAAAGAGTTTTAATTGGCTAATTTTCGAAGCAGATCGCCAGATCTTTCTTTCTAGTCTGTCTTAGTCGGGAAGCTCTGCTGAAACCTCTCCACTGTGGGTGACCCTGCAGGTATTTGAAATACCAGTGGCATAGCTTCCAGCATTGTAGCAGCACACAGACCACCACAGTACAAGAAACTGACAGATGGGTAGTGGAGAATAAGTATTATGGTTGTTATTGTTAGATGCCATCAAGTCTGCTCCAACTCACAGTCACCCTATGTACGACAGAACAAAACACTGCCCTGTCCTGCGCCATCCTCACAATCTTTGCTATGTTTGAGCCCATTGTTGCAGCCACTGTGTCAATCCATCCAGTCCAGGGTCTTCCTCTTTTTCACTGACCCTCTACCTTACCAACCATGATGTGCTTCTCCAGGGACTGGTCCCTCCTGATAACGTCCAAAATACGTGAGATGAAGTCTCGCCATCCTTGCTCCCAAGAAGCACTCTAGCTGTACTTCTTCCAAGACATACTTGTTAGTTCTTCTGGCAGTCCATGGTATATTCAATATTCTTTGCCTACACCATAATTCAAAGTCATCAATTCTTTGTATAGGCTGTGATAAATTCTAAGGAGGAGGTCAACAAGCTGTTTTGATAGACAAAATATGAAAGAGGCTACTTTAGATAGGTGTTTACACAATTGAGTGTCCATTTGGAAAATCAGCTAGATCCCTACCTCAGAAATGAAGCTATACAAGTGCAAAGAAAATCTTAAAGCTATGTTTTTTAATAATTTCAGGAAGAAGAGGTTTTCCCAAGCATGACATGACACCTAGTATCCTTAAAGGAAAAGATTAACATATTTGATTACATAAAAATGAATAACTTCTATGCTAAAATAGACACTGTAAACAAAATTTAAAGGGAAATGAGTCACCAGACACTAGGAGAAAATATTAGCAACAAATATCTAAAAGAGGAATCAAAACATATATAAGATAAATAAAACTATAAGGTATAAACATAAGGAAAAGAAGACAAATAACTCAAGATAGGTAGAGGATATGAAGAGATACAAATGATCAATAAATACATGCAAAAATACCCAACCTTACTGAATTATCTGAATTGAAAACACTGGTGATATTCCATTTTGGCCTAGCAGATGGGCAAGTATTTTAATACAGAATATATCTGCAACATCATAAATTCTGATCTTGATGAGGTGAGGGCTAGAGAGAATAGTCACATTAATACTGTTTAGTGAGAATATAAATTGGTGCAATCATTTGGGAGGTCAAATTTTTAACATATACATACCCTTTCTCCCCCCAAAAAATATTCTTACAAATCAACTGAATATTAACAAAACCATGCAAATCTGTATAGAGATAGGTGCGTCCATTGCAGTCTGATGTGAAATACCGAACATAATAATGTTCGTTTCTGTAGAAAAAAAATTAAACAGATGTTGTTAGTTGTCATTGAGTCCGTTCTGATTTATGGCGACCTTATGTGTAACAGAACAAAACATTGCCCAGTCCTGTGCCATCTTCATAATCATTGGTATATACATGTATATGCCCATAACATAGTATCAGGTAAAGAAGAAAAGTTACACAAAACTGTAAAGTATGGTCTTGTTTGGGGGGAAAAATATGTGTATACATTCCAAAAACGTCTGGAAGGATTACCTAGTATTAAGTGAAGAACTCTGGAGAACAGGTTAGTTGTGTGAGAAAGAGAGCAAGAGGAACTTATTTTCTTTTATTCGGTACACCTGTATATTGTTTGCCTTGTTCTGCCTTGAGCACATCTTATTTTTCTAATTTTGAAAGACATTTTTAAAAAAGAGATAGTGATAAATGGATTGGATCCTGTAACAGAAAAGGGATGCTAATGGAAAACTGGTGAAATCCAAATACAGTCTGGAGTGTAGTTTACAGTGGTGGCCCCATGTTGGTTTCTTAGCTGTGACAAATGTACCATGGAAATGTAAGATGTTGACAGTGGGGAAAACAGTGGGGAATCTATGGGAATTCTCTGTAGTATATTTGCAACTTTTTTGTAAGTCTAAAATTATTCCAAAATTTAAAAAAAAAAAAAAATGTTAAAAAAAGAGAGAGAGAAGGGGGAAGGGAGGTGGGGGAGGGGAAGAGCAATAGAACAAGAAGGCCAGCAAGTACACGACTTATAACCAAGACGTCTTTGACCAGGGCCTTTTTGTCCTGGAAAAATTTGGGTTCCTACAGTTCCTACTGTCTCTGGCAGTCCTCTCACACATAGAGACCCCAGCCGGGCCTGCTGAAGTTTGCAGGGATTATCCAAACCAAGCCTTTATGTAGCTGATACCCCAGAGTTTTGCTCTGAGAAGCCAAAGTGCCGGCTCGCCTTTGAAACTGAGCCGGCTTCTCAGAGACCCCACAATTCCCTCTGCCCTTCAGCCCCTATTTTTTTAAATCTATGTCCTTTATCCAGCCCAAACCACTGTCTTCTCAACAACCTTCTCCCACCACCACCAATCTAGAAATGATATGGCTATGGGCTCGGGAGTGACGTCTGGGGCCTGTGTAGGGTTGAGGAGAGGGGTGGAGTCTGACAGTGGCAACA
This sequence comes from Dugong dugon, assembly GCA_030035585.1. NCBI lineage: Eukaryota > Metazoa > Chordata > Mammalia > Sirenia > Dugongidae > Dugong > Dugong dugon. The sequence goes on along the minus strand of CM057462.1, from coordinate 57,987,663 downwards.
TGGAGCTCATAATAATCTGTAAGATGCACAAAATCCACCGCGTCCCCCCTTGTCCACATTGCTGGTGACTCCAAGGTGAGGAGCGGGCAGGTTGGAGTCATGGGATGCTGCCCTATACTGCCTTCTCTTCCTTCCTACAAGTCTTTCCGTGGGTTTCAGACCCTCCTTGACTAGAGTACCCAGAAAAGAGGGGCTCCCTGGAGTGACTGCATGCTCTCTTGTCTTACTCAGGCTCCACTTCCTGGTGTTTGACACGGAGGAGGTCCATGACGTGCTGCGCATCTGGGATGGGCCTGTGGAGAGCGGGGTCCTGCTGAAGGAGCTCAGTGGCCCGGCACTGCCCAAGGACCTGCACAGCACCTTCAACTCAGTTGTTCTGCAGTTCAGCACCGACTTCTTCACCAGCAAGCAGGGGTTTGCCATCCAGTTCTCAGGTCTGTGCTCCCCTCTAACCAGTCCCATGTCCATTTGTCCTGCCACCCAACACCAACTCCCCTTCCTTCTCCCTCTGGTCCCCCCCTCCCCCCCGCCTTTCCTGAATCTCTCCATTCACGTAAAGATTTTTGTTGAGCATCTGCTCTCCACCTGGTACGTGGGAAGCACCCATTCAGATACCTGGTGGGGGGATGGGCACATCAATATACATTCACGTACAAATTGGTAAGGATCTGGATGGAGGAAGAGAGACTGGAATGGAAACACATAGAGGGCCACCTTGGAGCATCAAGGAAGATGTTCCAGCAAAAATGGTGCCCAAGCTCAGACCTGAACGATGAGTGGAAGTTACTCGCGAAAAGTAAGTATTTCAAGGAGGGGATGGTCAACTATGACACGGAAAGATGCCACTGAGCTGGGCTTTGGAGGCTTCATGGACACTTATTAGATGGAAGAGAGGGAAAAGGCCATCCTAGCCTGAAGAACACGTGACAGTGCAGAAGCAGGAAAGTAGATTCCAGAATTGTAGGGTTGTGCATTGTGGCTGAAACACAGGAGCATGGAGGAGTGCAGCGGAAGTACAAGCTGACAGTGGTTCCAGGCACGATAATGGAAGAGCTGATATGATATGACATAGTACAGGTCTCGGTAAGGACTGGAAGCCAAACACAAGTAATCTAAATTCAATTAATTGTGTACTACAGTAGCCAAATATGGAGGAGCATGACAAAGAGCAACCAAAAATGGGCAATGCCGAAACGTCCCAGTCCCAATATTGGATCATTTATATGATTGGTCCTGCCCTCTCCCTGGGACGAATCATCTTATCTCCTTGGAAGTGCCTTTTCCACCACTCATCTCCCTGAACAAGTGACTCTGCCTCGGTTTATGCTCGTGTTTATTATACAGCAGCTGTCTGCGTTACCATCTTACTCCACTGTGCCGGGAGGTTTCCATGGGGATTCCAGAGCAAGTCTGTGGGCACCTGTGCCATAGCTTTGCCTCCCCACTTTCTCCCAGTGATGTATCAGCTAATGGGGGTTGGCATCTATCTCTGGCACCAGTGAGGCTGTACAAATAGTCCCCAACTTACGACATCATTGAGTTACAACAAACTGCACTTCTTATGACCGTCCTTTTTTTTTTTGTACATCTTATCATTAGTATTATATTGCAGCACGTAATTTGCTGATGTTATCATTCTCAGATGTTCAATTTTTATGATTTATTATTCAACACATTTCCGGGTTTATAAAGATACTGATAATAAACGACAATAATAGTGAAAACTAAAAAAAAAAAAAAAAAAAAGAGAGAGGTATTCAACTTACCTCAGAACCATAAGTGGTACAAATAGTTTGCACTCGACTTCTAAACTAAAGGTTGGCGGTTCAGATCCACCCAGCAGACATCTAGGTCAATTGGCATAACAAAGTTTATTAAGAAAATGTTCTGCATCCTACTTTGGGGAATGGCATCTGGGGTCTTAAAAGCAACTGAGCTGCCATCTAAGATGCATCAGTTGGTCCCAACCTACCTGGAGTAAAGGAGAATGAAGAACACCAGAATCGCAAGGAAAGCATTAGCCCAAGAGACAGACAGGGCCACATAAACCAGAGACTGCATCAGCCTGAGACCAGCAGAACTAGATGGTACCCGGGTACCACCAATGACCACCCTAACAGGGAACACAACAGAGAGTCCCAGATGGAGCAGGAGAAAAGTGGGGTGCAGAACTCAAATTCTAGTAAGACGACCAGACTTAATGGTCTGACTGAGACTGAAGGAACCCCAGAAAGCATGGCACCCAGATTCTCTATCAGCCCAGAACTAAAGCAATTTCAAAGGCCAACTCTTCAGACAGGGATTGGGCTGGACTGTGGAACATAAAGTGATACTCGTGAGGAGTCTGCCTTTTAGCTCAAGTAGATACAAGAGACTAAATGGGCAGCTTCTGTCCGGAGGTGAGATGGGAAGGCAAAGAGGGTCAGGAGCTGGCTGAATGGACACGGGAAATCAAGGGTGGAAAGGAGGAATGTGCTGTCACAGAATAGGGAGAGCATCTAGGGTCGCATAACAATGTATGTATAAATTTTTGTATGAGAGACTAACTTGAATTGTAAACTTTCACTTAAAGTACAACAATAAAATTTAAAAAAAAAGATCCACCCAGCTGCACTATGGAAGAAAGGCCTGGTGATCTACTTCTATAAAGATTACAGCCAAGAACATCCTATGGAGCAGTTCTACTCTGTAATACATGAGGTTGTCATAAGTTGGCATTGACTCGACAGCAATGTGTTTTGTTTTGGTTTTTTGATATTCACTCATGGAGAGAGTACATGAGTGACATTGAACTCAGCATAGGAATTAGGGTCCCACTAGGGAGCAGCAAGGGGACTGGAGTTTAAATGAGCATTTCCCAAAGGCTGTTCCCTAGAGTTGCATGGAGTATTAATTGGTATTGCAAGAAAAAGAAGCTTGCATGGTCAAGTCATGTTGGGAATGGGGTTGAGGCAGACCTAAAGAGGTTTTCTTTGATGTGGGACTTCCTGAAACTTTTGGTATTTAATACATGTGAATTCAAATGGTGTCTGGTGTGTCACAATTTGCAAACATACTTGAGCATGGATGACTTTTTTCTAGGCCATCTCAAGAGACTAGTGTTTCATGGGACAAACTTTGCAAATTGCTAGGATAAGCAATGGAAAGATCTCTTGGCAGTAAGGAGGGGAAAATGCAGTCTCTTTCTCTCTCTGGGGAAAGGAATGTTATGAATAATTAAAGCCAGACATGTACTTTTCTCTGACTGTGCCCAAGCCATTGGGTATGGCTTTAAAAAAGAAAAAAAAAAAGCTCATAATGGTACTGACAAAGTCCCCCACGGATTTGTATCGTCTGACCTCCGCTGTGTCCTAGCCCTGCCACGTGGGACAGACTCCCTGGCCACCGTCACCTTTGCTCAGGCTACTTTCTCATGTGTTGTTGCTTGTCCCGTACAAATCCGTTTGTCCTTCAAGGTTCATCTCCGATGCCACTTCCTCCTAATCTCCCCATTCAGAATAAATTGCTGTAGCCTCTAGCCCTCCAGCGTTTGACTTTTCCTTCCTCAGCACATTGTCAGTACCAGTCTGCCTTTTCTTGGAGCTGGTCACCCGCTTGTCATCGCATGGAAAGCTCTGTGAGGGTTGGGACCACACTGTGCCTCTTGGATGCCCCCCCACCGAATGCATGCCGTAGGTGCTCACTTACTGCTCACTGAACGAATGAGCGCAAGAAGAAATTAACAGATGAATGGATGGTTTCTCGAATATGAGAGTTTTCTTGGGCAAGCTGCTCTGAGCATTTCTTAGGTCTGCAGAGCAGGGACTCATCAGGCTTCCTAGCCTCGGCTCCCAAAGGCCGTGGCAACCCAGCCCAGTGTTCTGGGCATAACTGAGGTTTGGGAAAGGTCACCTTCCCTGTTGCTGTCATCAGTCAGCAAATACCAGGACTACTCTAGGGAGGCAAGAATGGCTCACCCCATGTTAACTTTATAGTGTGTGTTTGACCGGGGATTGTAGGGAAATGCCAGGGACGATTAGTCCAGGCTTGGCTTATTAAGTAAACACGACTGTGTAACATCTAACATCCTGAATGTACCACGTGGATCCAGCCTGCTGCTAGGGGCTTTGCAGAGAAGCTCAAATTTAGGAGCATTAAAGAGAGAAAGTGAGAACAAGGAAAGGTGAGGGGGGAGCAGGGAGGGAGAGGGAAGTATAATCACTACCATCTACTGCGGGAGTGCCATGCTAAGTTCTCTACTGATTTCTCTTACAATTTTCACAAAAACTTTAAGGTGTGAGTCCCTTTATTAATCCACATTGCAGATGTGGGCTCTGAAACCCAGAGAAGTTTCTCAGCCAAGGCCATCTGGTTAATACGTAGCAGAGCCTGGATCGAAGCCCCTGTTTCTGATTCTCAAACCCAAGCTCTTAATCACTGCAGTCTATTGCCAACAATATAAATATTCTTTCCAAATATGTCCAGAACAGTGAGCTGTTTTTCTTCTAGGGAACCGTTTCCATTTGTAGAGTGCCATGTAAAGTTTGAGATGAAAGCTAAGCCTTTTTTCAATTGGGAAGAAAGCAGATTGATCTTGATTTGACTTTATAAATAAATTCGGCGTCAGATGGTGACGATTTGTCCATTCATTCATTCAAAAAATATTTATTAAGCACGACTGTGTGATGGATACTGTTCTAAGCCCTGGGGACACACTTGGGAGCAAGACAGCCATGGTCCCTAGTCTCATAGAGACATACAAGTGATGTACAGTAAAGACGCAAATAAATAAATTAGCAAGGTAATTACAGACTGTGCTGTATGAAAAGAACAAGAGAGGATAATGTGACAGAAGAAGGTTAAGGGATGAGCCCAGAAGAAGTTGCTCAAAGAGGCCTGTCTGAAGAGGTGATATTGGAACTGAGAGCTGAATGACAACATGGAGCTAGCATAGGAAGAGCTCCAGCAAGATCATTCCAATCAGAAGGGCCAGCAAGTGCAAAGGCCCTGAGGGTAGACTGAGCTTGATATTGGACAAACATTTTACAAATGTGGCTGGGGCATAGTGATGGTAGGTCATTAATGATGTTAATGATTAAATCTGGATGAAAGCAAAGAATGTGTTTTTAAAAACTGATATCAAAAGAGGAGGGCTTAAGATAGGATACCATAAGTCACGGATTGAATTATGTCCCCTAAAAAAGTGTGTGTATCAGTTTGGCTGGGCCATGATTCACGGTATTATGTGATTTTCCTATATGTTATAAATCCTGCCTCTATGATGTTAATGCGGAGGATGGGTGGCAGTTGTGTTAGTAAGGCAGGACTCAATCTACAAGTTTGGATTGTGTCCTGAGGCAATCTCTGGAGATATAAAAGGGAGAAGTGAGCAGAGAGACAGAGGGACCTCATGCCACCAAGAAAGCAGTGCCAGGAGCAGAGCATGTCCTTTGGACTGGGGTCCCTGCGTGGAGAAGCTCCTAGTCCGGGGGAGCATTGATGAGAAGGCTGACAGAGAGAAAAAGCCTTTCCCTGGAGCTGATGCCCTGAATTTGGACTTTTAGCCTACTTTATTGTGAAGAAATAAATTTCTCTTTGTTAAAGCCATCCACTTGTGGTATTTCTGTTATAGCAGCACTAGATGACTAAGATACCATATACTAGAGGTTGGCAAACTTCTTTCTGTAAAAGACCAGATAGGAAATATTTCAGGCTTTAGGGGCTGTACATTCTCTGCTGTAATGATTCAACTCTGCTGTTATAGCATGAATGCAGCCATAGACAACAGGTAAATAAATAAGCATGATTGTGTTCCAATAAAACTTTATTTACAAAAATAGGCATAGAGCCAGATTAGGCAGTGGGCTGTGGTTTGTCATACACTGTCCTAAGGTGTTATTCGATATTAAAAAACCCGTTTCCAATGAGTCATTTCTGACTCATAGAAACCCTATACATTGGATATAAAGATTAGATACTGTAACTCCAGACTCATCCACATAATCCTCAATCTTATAGTTAATAATATTAGTGTGTACAATTTCCCTAGGCTGGTGCTTCTCAAACTTTCCCACTGAAGCCCTCCTAATAGCAGAAGAAAATTGAGTGCACACCCCCAGGGGGTCTGGAGGGTGAAGCAAGCACAAAATCTCTTTGAGTCTTTATGTTTTCATTTAAGAACTAGTGTGAATTGCACATTCTACTCCATAATAAGTTCATTTGTTTTAGGATCAAGATCATTTTTCCCAAAAAGTTTTAGAAAAACTTACCCTCTGAGCAAATGAGCATTACTTATGCTATGGCCTCCAGAACCTGCTGCCCCCACGGTCTGCCAATCACAGTTTGCTGATGATGGCATAGGCAGGCACCAAGCCCCACTGTCAGCTTTGGGCTGTGGAGGCAGCTGGGGTAGTTACAGCTGCCTCAGAACCTCTTCTCTGGACTTCCCTTTGATACCAGTTCCTTTGTTGTGATTCCACTTGTTGCATTTGCTTATGCATTCACTCACCCGTTCTTTTATTCCTTCCTTTCTTCCATTACTCACTCAGTGTTTTAAAACACGTGCTGTAGGTTAAGTACAAGACTGCAAACATCTCCCACATTCCTGAGTTTTTGAATTTTAATATTCTCAGTCACTCATGTTTGTTTTGAAGTCTGCCTTGCCACTTGCTACAAGCATCTGATTTTTCTTTGAGCATAGTTTCGCTATGACGGGTCCTTGGTTGTTTGCCCTACAAGGGAGAGCATGGTCTTCACTCAACTTCGGCAAATCCCTGCCGTCCCACAACCACTGCTCAGCATTCAGGCGAGCCAGCTCCAGACTCCTTTGCAAACACTTGTGATTGAATACGTTGAGTTTACATGTAATTATCTTGTCACTCCCTTATACTGATAATGTTAGTTACATTATATAAAATTGCAAAGCTTTGTCTGTGCAACAGTGCTTGTATTCTCAAATCAAATTGAACTCAATTCTGCAATCATAACAGTGCCATCACGATTAACTCATAGTATTTTATGGCAGGTTGATGGTGGTTATGCTGAAGGTATTAGTGGAATGGATGGTGGCGATGTCATGAGAGTGACAGTGTGATCACAAGTTGTGAAGGAGGTGGTGACGGTGATTGTGGTGAGAATGGAGGCAGTGGCATGGAGACAGTGGCAGTGGACACAATAGTGGCCCTGGTGATGGAAGCAGTAATGTCCGTGAGGTTGACGAGCTGGGAGCCCTGTTGTCCGGCAGACATGTTGGCAACCTCACCTTCTCTTCTGTTTTCTTGTCCTAGTGTCCACAGCAACGTCCTGCAATGACCCAGGGGTCCCGCAGAATGGGAGCCGGAGTGGCAACAGTTGGGAAGCGGGCGACTCCACGGTGTTCCAGTGTGACCCTGGCTATGCACTGCAGGGAAGCGCAGAGATCAGCTGTGTGAAGATTGAGAACAGGTTCTTCTGGCAGCCCAGCCCACCAACGTGCATCGGTACAGAGCCGCTACAGAATAAACTCTTTCCTCTGGTTCCGTCAGTCATGTACTCCAGACCCCTCCACCTAAGTGGTAGCTACATCTTAAGTCTGGGCCAGGAGAATCTGAATAGCTGAAAGTCGCAGAGGACCCAAAGCTTATCCTTCTTTGCACGCGTGCACACACACATTCACACACTCACATTCCCACTCTACACACTACACTACATACACACACTACAGAATAATCCTGAAGATTTCTAAATCAGGTGTGTCTATCCTTTTTCTCCCTGGTCCGGGCTGTATAGGTTAGAAGGAGGACAATGGGTCACCTCAGGTAGTAAGGGTCAACCCCACCCAGTTGACATCGAGTTGATTCCAACTCATGGTGACCCCATGTGTGTCAGAGTAGAACTGTACTCCAGAGGCTTTTCAATGGCTGATTTTTTGAAAGTAGATTGCCAGGGCTTTCTTCCAAAGTGCCTTTGGGGGGACTCAAATCTCCAGCCTTTTGTTTAGCAGCTGAGCACAGTAATCGTTTGTACCACACAGGGACTCCAGTAAGGGTCGTCGATGCTAAAATGACTTTCCTGTTACCTGAAGCCCTAGAAGGCGCTTGCAGGCTTAGGATGTAAAGGAAAGAAATTTGCTGTTCCTTTTCTCAGGGAAATTATTGGTAACCTGGGTTTTGGTTCTCTAGATCTGCCCTTAGTCTTAAAATCTTCCCATTTAACAGTTGAAGAAATAGAGGCTCAGAGACTTGTCCAAAGTAATATAGCTTATAAGGACTGGGGCCTCAATAATCCTGCACCCCAGATACCTGAGACTGGGAGGAGGAGGGAACTTGAAGGCAGGAAGGGGCAGAAAAGAAAGAGAAATAGAAACAAACATTCCAGGTGCACGCTTCTAAAAAGCTCTTTTTCTCAGGTAAGATAATGAATGCACTTATCTGCTATTTCAACGTTGGGTATTAAAAGAGGACAGGAGAGAAGAGAGCCAACAGTCATTGAGTCCTTACTATGCGCCAGCCCCACCCTGGATGTTTACTTACATAATCTCGTTTAACTTTTCCTACGGCTCTCTGAAATGAACCTCATTCCTTCATTTTACAGTTGAGGAAACTGAAGCTTAGAGAAATGTGAATATCTTCCCCAAATCACAGAGCTAGGATATGGCAGAGCCAAGATTCACACACACACCAGTCTGAATGCAAAGTCTTTCATTAGCCTGTCTCCCATGCCACCTCCCATGCTGGAGATGGGTTCATGGGACATCCGGAGACATTCCCTGGCAGAGTCCGCCATGGCCGTGCCCTATACCTCTTCCCGCACAGGCTCGTGGGGGCCTGTCCAGCATCAGAGGACTGGCCTTTGCCAGACATGGCTGTGAGGCCTGGCATTGACAGTGAGACACTAAATCCTGCTCCTCAGTGGTGGTTAGGAGACACATGATGTGTGAGACAGAGAGTGAGGGGAATGGACAGTGGACAGTGGAGACCTGGGTTCTAGAACCAGCCCAGTCCTTAACTAAGCAGTTGCCATCAAGTCAGTTCTGACTCATGGCTAACCCCATAGGTTTCAGAGTAGAACTGTGCTCCATAGGGTTTTCAATGGCTGATTTTTCAGAAGTAGTTCACCAGGCCTTTCTTCTGAGGCACCTCTTGGTCAATTCAAATCTTGTGAGTTAGTAGCTGAGCACTGAACTGTTTGCACCACTCAGGGACTCCTGGTCCTTAACTTTGTGTTGTGATATGTAGAAAAGACAATGGCATATTGAATTCGGTGGATAAACAGTTAACCCACTCAGCTGCTAACCCGAAGGTTGGCAGCTCAAGCCCACCCAGAGGCACCTCAGAAGAAAGGCCTGGCGATCTACTTCTGAAAAATCAGCCAGTGAAAACCCTAATTCATCAGCAACTTTTTTTGGTATTTAGTTGGGGAGTGTGTTGGTTCCCAGGTGGGAAAGGAGGGTTTCACCGTGTGAAGTTGGTGCGAGTAGTAACTGGGCAGCAAGCAGGGCAGAGAGGTTAATTCAGCTTTTGCTACCCGTTCTTCTACACTTAGTTTTGGGAAATGTTCCTCAGGCAACAAAATAACTATCTTTGCCTCTTTTCTCAAATGGACTGGAAATCCCTCTGACGTGCCCCTTATTTCCATCTCTCTTGGCAGTCTGCCATGACTAGGTCTAGCTGGCCTTAAGCCCTTCATTATACAGAGGAAGAAAACAAATATTTATTGAGCATCATCTCCACGGTAGGCACTGGGCTAGACATTTGTGGTTGTTAGCTGCCATGGAGTCAGCCCCCAACTCATGGCAACCACATGTACAATGGAATAAAACACTGCCGGGTCCTGCACCATCCCCATGATTGGTAGCAGATCAGACTGTTGTGATCTGCAGGGTTTTCATTGGCTGATGTTCAGAAGTAGATCACCACGTCTTTCTTCCTAGTCTGTCTTAGTCTGGAGGCTCCACTGAAACCTGTTCAGCATCATAGCAACACACAAGCCTCCACTGACGGACTGGTGGTGGCTGAGCATGAGGTGCATTGGTCAGGAATGGAACCTGAGTCTCTGCATGGAAGGCAAGAATTCTACCATTGAACCACCATTGCCTCTCATTATTTCCATTTAAATCACCACGTGGTGAGTTAAGAGCTCAGGTTCTAGAATCCAGCAACCTGTGTTCGAATCTGGCTTTACCACAACAAGCTATGTGGCCTTAAATCACTTCACCTCCCCGTGCCTCAATTTCCTCACCTGCGAAATAGGAGAAATGATAGCATTCACCTCAGAGGGTCGTTTTTAAGATTAAATAATACTAGAAAGCACTTAGAACCATGCCTTGTTCATAGTAAACTCTGTATATGTTAAAGCCATTATCATCATTATTCTTTTTTATCTTATAGACGAGGAAATGGAGGCTCAGAGAGGTGAGATAGCTTGCCCAAACTCACACAGCTAGTAAGTGGCATTGTCAGAATTTGAACCCAGGACTGTGTGACTTCAAAATCAATGCCTTTTTCACAACTTTCACCTCTCAGGGCAGCCTGCCTGTTTCTTGGCCATCTGGCATGATGAGCAACTTGCACCCACTCCCATGTGGACACCCAAGGTTTAGCAAGCTCTAAGTCTGGGCCTGAAGGACAGAGCCCTTTTTCTCTGTTTGGTGGTGGGGAGTGGACAGGTCATGACAGTGCCCTGAACTGGGAGTGAGACCTGGCTTCTAGTTCCAGCTTGGCTCCCTAGCTGCAACCCCAGCCAAGGGCCCACTAACATTGCCAAGGCCTCATTTGGTCTCCTCCAGCTCAGCTGTCCTGCTGGCTAGTGCCTGGGCCTACAAGAGGGAAGGGGGGCTTTCTTCTGCTTCAGACCCCTCAATCAGTCCTAATCAGCAGGAGCCCTCCTGTTGATGAAGAGCCTCAGGAGCCCAGCCAGGACCTGAGACACAACTGGCAGAGGGCAGTGAGGCCCAAGCCTGGGTCCCGAGTAGGAAGCCCAGCAGGGGCTGAATGTAGGCTCAGCAGGCTGATGCCAGGGAGCCATCTGGGAAGGAGCTGTTCCAGGGCAGATGCCTAGAACCCAACCTTACTAAGAGCAACAGGAGCAGTTTCAGAAACACCCAGACTCGCCCTGTCTGCAGCAAAGGGAGGTCGAGCCAGGTAACCTTTGCCCCAAGTGGAGGCATCATGTGCCCCCTTGGAAAGGTCCACCAGGGAGTTGAGACTTCTAACAAGACACAGACATTTTACTCTCCTTGGCTACATCAGACTCTGGCTCTAGGCTCTAGGGTAGGGCCACTATCTATGGCTGGAAATGGCGGTCTTCCTTTATTCAGTTCAGGTTTTGTACTGATCATACAGGTCTCCAGTCAGTCCCACTGATCCAACCCTCTGCTCTAAAGAGGTGAGATAGAAGTGGACCTGACTCAAGGAACCTTCTTCACTCCTGTAGATGCTCTTACAGCTGGGGCTTCTCCCCTGCCGGCGTGCATGGAAGAACACTCTTTGTTGTCTACTCCCGCCGCCACCAATGATTACGAGCCCCTCTAGAGGAATGGGAAAATCATGGGCTTTGAGTCTCAGAGTGACAACCCTCTGAGCCTCAGTTTCTTCCTTTATAATAATTCATGGCTTTGGGTTGTTGTGAGACATAAATGAGATAATGTACCTAAAATGCTTTTTGCCGTGTCTAACATATAATAGGCACTCACTTGAGTATTTCTTGAACTCAAGATGATACTTAGTCACTGCTATTCATGACCATGCACCCAGGTTCCGTTCCTCCATGTTAGGGCTTTTGTGGCCTGAGCTGAAGCCCTACCATTTTTTTAGAGACCCTGTTGGAGCTGTTCTAGCCCTTTAAGCCTTGAGTAAAACCTTGAGTAAAAGCCACAGAGTGAGGCAGTAAAACTCAGCTGTACAACAGGCAAGCTGGTTGCTCTCACCTCAGTGCTTGCAGATGCTCTTTGGCTCCCACCTCAGTGTCATTTTGGATTTGCTGGCCTCCCCTTCCTTGAGTGGCTGGCTCTCGGTGCTCCTTGTGGGTACACCATTTGCCGACTCCACTGCCAACCTTTGATGGTGCCCTGTGGTTTATCCCTGTTTAGATCTCAGCCACCTTTTCCTGTTAATGACCCCGTACACTTCCAAGCTCCTACTCTGTCAAACCTCTTAGGCTGTAGAGCGACAGCCCCAGCCGTTTAGGGGGAGAACCTGATTGAGGATCTGGAGAAGTTGACCAAGAGGTGTCTGGGTGGGCAGCTTGCTGTGTCATCCAGCCATGCCCCGCTGCTTGGAGGGCCTGTCATCTCAGGGGGGAGACTATCGTGGACTAATTGGGAATCTGTGATCACCCCATACAACTGAGGTACAGACTAACTCTTGGACAAGGCCCTTTGGAAAGCCGAAAGGTATCTGCAGCCCTAGACAGATGCCAGGAGCATTGGCAGTATAGACAGCCAGCAGCACTTGGCAGGTGAAAATGATCATGTTTTCCTCTTCCTGGCATCAAGTGCACTGGAACTCATGGTAAATATCTACAAGGCTCTTCTGGAAACTGGATATAAAGGCAGTGGAGGGAGGACCCTGTACTTGATATGTCTAAAATACAGCTGATGGTTACCATGTATTGACTATTTATGCCAAATGCTTTAACAAATGTCTCCTATAGTTTTTACAACCACCCTGTGAAGCAGGTGCTATTATCTTTTTCTAAAATAGAGGCAGGACACTGAGGTCCAGAGAGGTTAAGTAAATTCCCTAAGGTCACACAGCCAGGAAGTGGCAGAGCCAGGTTTTAACTTAGGTCTCTCAGACTCAATCCCTCCTCTACTTTGTCTTATCAGTACCCGTTAAAATTTAACCAGGGTAAAGGGGACTGTCTTACCTTTGTCTTCCTCTCTCCTCAGCTCCTTGCGGGGGAGACCTGACAGGACCATCTGGAGTCATTCTGTCGCCAAATTACCCCGAACCCTATCCGCCAGGCAAGGAGTGTGACTGGAAAGTGACCGTCTCGCCAGACTACGTCATCGCCCTGGTATTTAACATGTATGTACCTTTCCCCCCCGGGTGGGAGACAAAGGGTTCAGACCAGCTAGGGGTTTCAAGACCCGGGTCGCCAGGTAAGTGTGCACATGCCTTCTGTGACAGAGTTCCCAGTTCATTGGCAGGTGAAGAAATTGAAAAAAAAAGAGAAAGTAACATTTGTTGAGCCTTTTCTATGTGTCAAGCACTGTGCTTGGTGGTTTCCCATATATTACCCTATTCAATCCTTGGTAATAATTTATGAAGTGTCTATTATTATTTCTTTTTTACCTCTGAAGATATTGAGATTCGGAGAGCAGGACCTTGCTGGCTCCTTCTTCCGCTCCCTCCTGGGTGTTCCTTCACTGCTCTTCTGGCTTCTTCCACCACACTCCCCAGCGTAGAATCAGGCCTCAGGTTTCTCTCATATACTCCTCCTTCTAGCTACTCCCCTGTCTCTCTTAGTCCTTTCCTAGGCAAGCTCTTCATAAGAATTGTCTCTGCTTTTCTCTACTTTTTCTCACCTCCAGTTTATGCTCAAGCCACTGGAATCCGGTTTCTGCCTCCACCGTTCCATAGGAAACTCCTCCGTTAAACGTTACCAACGAACTCCTGATTGCCACACAAAATGGAGCTTTTCCATGTTTTATCCTAGTCCGCCTCTCGATCACACCCTCTGCTCTCACACTAGTTTTTCCCTTGGTTTTTGTGAAGTTATTCTCCCCTGCTTCTCTACCTTTTGTGACTTCATGTCTGCCTTTTCTTGCCTCTCTTCCTTGGCCAGAGTCGATCGCCGGCATCTTCTCTTTTCTCCTACACTTCTTTCCTGGACAAACTCATCCACTCCTATGGTTTCAGCTTCCTCTTAAAAGCAAGGATTCCACTCTGCCTCCCACCCAGACTTTCTTCTGAGCTGCAGATCCCCATATCCAGCTATTGGACATCTCTTCCTGCTGCCTACAGGAACCTCAAATGCAATATGTGCAAAATTAAACATGTTACTTCTCCCCCAAGACAAGCTGTCTTCTGAACAGTGGAGAGTGGCACCATCTTCCACTCTTACGCTTCATCCAGCTAGTGACCAAGGCGTGGAGCTTCTACTGCCTTGGCATTCCCCATGTGTTCCCTTCTTATTCTCCCAGCTACTGTTTTGGTCCAAGTCCTTGTCATTTCCCATCTAAATTACTGTCATAGCCTCCTAACTGGTCTCTTTGTCCAACTTGCCTTCTATGCCAGTCTGTCCTTTAGCTAGCTGGCAGCTTGATCTTATCATCTAAAATAACCTCAAATGCTAAAATAACCGCTTTGTTTTCCATTTTAACATCCTGTAATGATCCTACTTAGTAATAAAAAAGAATGAACTACAGATACATGTAACAACATGGATGAATCTCAGAAATATTATGCCGAATAAAAGAAGACAAACAAAAAAGTGCATGATGTATGATTCTGCTTATATGAAATTTTAGAATCAGCTAATCTAACATATGATGATGGAAATCAGACCAGTGGTGGCTTCTAGCGATAACGAAGAATGACTGGAAAGGGACGGGTGGGAACTTTCTGGGGTGGTGGACGACTTCTGGGTCTTGATATGCAGATGTCAAAACTGATCGAGTAGTAGATTTAAGAGCTTAGATCATTTCATGGTGTGTAAGTTATACCTTGATTTTAAAACCAACAAATCCTTTATTTAAAAAACAAAAAAAAAACCTAAATGAGTCCCTCTTGCCTATTAATTAAGGTCCAGACTTCTGAGCTTCATTCCAAATAATCGCCCCTTCCTACCTCTCCAGTCAGTCATGTCTCTCCCTGTGTTCCCACAAACCCACCCCATCCTAAACCCTTAGCTCCAGGCAGTCTGAACTACTGGCAATTTCTGTGGTCTTGCAGACTATTTCGTGCCTTTGTGACTTTACCCAGGCTTCTCCCTGCCCAGCGACCTGCATTGCCTTCCTGTCCAACCAGTGAGCATCTTCTCATCTTCCAAGCTTGACTTCCTCTGTGAAAGCTTTATTTTCATACTTCCCTAAGAAACTTAGTTTTGTGTGTCCCCACTATGCCTTGTACAGACTTTCTACTTTGTTTTGTTGTTTACTTCACCTCCTACAGCACCATCAACTTCTTGAAGGCAGGGCTGGTGTCTGATGCATTCCTGTGTCCTTGACACCTTGCTCAGTGCTTGCCATATTGAAGGTGCTCGGATAAAACTTGATGACTGAGAGAAGGAAAGGACAGGTGGAAGGCAGGTAGTTAGGAAGTGATGGAGCCATCATTCATGACAAAGTTTGACTCACCCTTCCTTGGTGACTTTGAGCAGATGGATAGAAGCTGAGTTATGAGAAAAGAAGACCCTATCACCCAACAAGAGTGGGAGTGACCTCACAGCTGAGCCAGTGTGAGAGGGTGCCTTCTTGTAGGGAGGAAGCCAATGCATATCTGGCTCTGCCCTCAAAACCCCACCCTCTCTCTCTGCCAGCCCTACCCACTTTGTCCTAGAGATGTTGTGTCCTCTCTCTCTGCCATATGTCTTAGCTCAAGGGTAGAGCATCCATTTCCTTCTCAGTCCAACCAGATGGAATATCTGAGTATCCCACCCCACAGATAGGCTATGAACGGGTTTGGATCCAAAATCTAGTCTTTGCAAGCTGATTTACTTTTACTCTCTTGTTTTCATTTTTGCACACTTGATTGGTATCAACTGCGTTTGTTGAATCTATACCTAAGAGTAGAATTGCTGCATCGTAGGGCAGGCATGTGTTCAGATTTAGTAGATATTGCCAAACAGTTTTCCAAAGTGGTTTAACCAATTTACACTCCCACTAACGGGGAATGAGTGTTCAGTGGCTCTAATACTTGGTATTTCCCATCATTTTCATTCTAGCCATTCCAGTGAGATAAATTACATTTAAAATCTCTAATGTCAATTTGATAAATTAAGACAGTTTTTTTTTTTAATGGATTTTTCTCCCACAGCAGGGTCAGATAGCTAGGAGAGGGACCAACTGTGGGCATCAGGAGTGGGGTGGTAGCAGATCCTGAGGAGAGCTGGAAAACTGGCTCGGGGAAGAGGAATAAAGCAAGGGTCCTTCATGGTAAAAGACCCCTCCTTGCCTAGAAACGGCTTCAGAGATGGCTCTTTCCTTCTTGGAAAAGGAGGTGCAGTATATCTCAGTATGAAGAACATTATAATTGGTTAAGAGACCTGGATTCTGGACCTGCTTTGGCTGACCATGCAGTGTCTAGAGTTGGCAACTCATTTTCCCTTCCATAAAAGGAGGGTGTGAGGCTTTCAGCTCCAGCTTTCTGAACACTGACTCTGGAATCTGCCTCCCCTGCCCCTGAGCCTTCCTGACCCATCTTCTCACCTGATGGGAGGTCATCGGGGCTTCATTCTCTCTCCCCACCAGCAAGTCTTCGAGGGGCTGGGCACCTGTGGGGTGGAGAGCTTGCTCTCTGGGAGACCTCATCCTTTGGCTGAGCCTAAGGCCCCAGTATCAACCTTTATTTAACCTTAATGGGGTGGGATGGGATGTGTTTGTTCCCCAGCTTTAACTTGGAGCCTGGCTATGACTTCCTCCATGTCTACGATGGACGGGACTCTCTCAGCCCTCTCATAGGAAGCTTCTACGGCTCCCAGCTCCCAGGGCGCATTGAGAGCAGCAGCAACAGCCTCTTCCTCGCCTTCCGCAGCGACGCATCTGTGAGCAATGCTGGCTTCGTCATTGACTACACAGGTAAGGGCTGGTGTCAGAGATGACTGAGGGCAGGGTCAGCCAGAAGGGGAGTGGAAGGCAGCATAGTGCATAGAGGAGAGCATTGGGCTGGACTACAGGGAGGCTGCTCCTAGTCCTGATGCTGCTGCCACGTGCAGAGGACCTGTCTGCCCTGTGGCCCTCCAGGTGGCTTCATCTGTCACCCTCCTATGTCCCAGTGCTGGGAGTTAAGGGGGCCAGCGTGAGTTAAGGAGGCCAATGTTCTTTTTTGGTCCCATTTCTATTTCCAAATCATTACTCCTCTTCTTTTCCTTTGAGGCTCATTCTTTCTAGCTCTCCTTCACTTTCATAACCCTACTCCATGTTATTGTTGTTTGTTAGGTGCTGTCAAGTCAATTTTGACTCACAGTGACCCCATGTGACACAGTAGAACTGCCTCATAGAGTTTTCTAGACTGTAATCTTTACAGGAGCAGATCGCCAGGTCTTTCTCATGTGGAGCTGCTGGGTGGGTTTGAACTGCCAACCTTTCAGTTAGCAGCTGAGCGCTTAACTGTTGCACCACCAGGGCTCCTTCCCCACTCCATCCCTATCAACTTATATCTCCCTGTTCACTCCCCTACATTCACTGAGGATTCTGATAGGAGGCTTCATCTTCCTTTCTACCCCAAAGCCCCCCACAATCCAGGGTAACTTCAGTGTCCCTGTGGACAGTTTGTCCAACTCCTAGGCTCACAGTGCCTGGAACTCTGTCCCAAGGACTCTCCTTGGCCATATTCTGGAACCCTTGCCAAAAACTGGACACTTTCTGATACTTCCTGATCACATTTTCCTGTCCTTCCATTCACTTGGAGTCCTGGTAGTACAGTGGTTAAGAGCTCGGCTGCTAACCAAAAGGGGGGTAGTTCAAACCCCCCAGCCACTCCTTCAAAACCCTATGGGGCAGTTCTACTCTGTCCTGTAGGGTCGCTATGTGTTGGAATCGACCCGACAGCAATAGGTTTGGGTTTATTTGGTTTCCGTTCACTTACTCCCATCACGCTTTTGAATTAATTAAAGCAGATTGAATAGTGTAGGGGTAAAGAGCAGAGGTTGACAATTTTTTTCTTTTAAAGGGCCATAAATATTTTAGGCATAGTGGGCCAGACAGTCGCTGTGATAAATTACTCATCTCTGCTGTTGTTGTGTGGGAGCAATCATTGACAATTTGTAAGTAAATGGGCTTGCTGTGTTCCAGCAAAACTTTGTGAAAACGAGCCTCCATCTCATAGAAATGGTCGTTCTGACTTGCTTAAAGCTCATGTTCACCAAGTAGCAGTTGTGACCTTGGGAAAGCTGTTTAACCTCTCAAGACCTCTGTTTCTTCATCCATAAAGTGATAGAATAATTCCTATCTCATATAAGCAGGCAAAGATCAATGAGTCCCTGCATTAAAGCTCTTGGTACAATGCCTGGCACATGTCAAGCATTCTGTAATGTTCCAGTATGATTATTATTATTAATTCCAGGCTCTAGAGCACGCCACTTTCTTCTACTCTGTTAGTCCATTTTTGACCTATTCTTCTTCCCTAATTATCTCAGATCCTATTATCCAAATCCTAGCTCCATTTCTTGCTTGATTTGTGAGCTTGGCAAGTTATTATCTCTTGGAACCCATTTCTCCATCTATAAAATGATGGTAATCATAATTATGTTGCATAAAGTTGTTTAAGATTCAGATATTTTATGCCTACACACTGTATATATTAGTATAATTCCTGGTATGTACTAAACACTCCATAGATACTCTGAGATGTTTTGTTATTTATTACTGAGACCATAACCCAGGCCTCATCAGCCTATGTGTACAAATGAGGTCACATTACCAGTTAAAATTAAAAATTCTCTGGCTCAAGTCCTCCGCTTGCAAAATGTAGGACCTCAGCAACCTTTTAAAATATCCTTTAATTAAATATTTCTGGCAACCCCTGGGGATATCTCACATGAGATCACAAATAATATGATCATAAAAGAGCTGGTGCTTATTTAATGTCTACCACATGCCATCACTGTTCCAAGTACTTTCTATCCATCAACTCACTGAAATCCTCATAACTATCAATTGCCTGCCATTTGTCAGGTAGTTGGTAATTGGTGCACAACACAGAGAACACTTGCTTATGGAGCTGGTCTGGGGAGTGGATATTTTACCATCCACTCTTCCTTCAGGCACCTACCATTCTGTAATTCTCTTGTATCCAAACCTTCCTCTGCATGCCAGTATCCAAACAAACACGGCCAGATGTTTTGGAATTCTAACAGAAGATGCAACTTAGATTCAGCCTGGGACTCCCATCACTCCAGCCATCCCCGTCCTCACTGCCATACCAATCATCTCGTTTTTGTTATTGTTTATCCCTTTAATCACACTCTTGTAAGTACCTTCAATTTTCCTGCCCCCTTGTCCTTTGATGGAGCCTGGTAGTGCAGTGGTTAAGAGATAAGGCTGCTAACCAAAAGGTCAGCAGTTCGAATCCACCAGCTGCTCCTTGGAAACCCTATAGGGCAGTTCTGCTCTGTCCTGTAGGTTTGCTATGAGTCGGAATCGGCTCGACGGCAACAGGTTTTTGTCCTTTGTTAAACCCACACCCAGGTGGCTGAGTGTTGCCAGAAAAAGTCACACAACCATGAACTGGGAGCCACTATATTTACGTCCTCACCTCAGCCCAGCCTTAGCAACCTCTGACTTGTCCAACTGGGTCTTCTTGTAGGCAGTAATTCTAAAATTTCAACCGAAATGTCACTACTTTTAGCCTCATTCCTACAATATGACTTCATTTCATCTTCCCTGGATACAGTAAGCTACTGGGTAGAAACTCCAACAGCTTCTTCCCCAGTTACCTTGTTCATGGCAACCTGGCTGTTGCCAGCTTCACCCAGGTTCTCTCCACTGAAGTTCATGGGCTGAGAACCATATCACAGGTTCTCTTTCCCAGGGAAGCCCTTTCCACTTTCAGCTGTTGGCCCAAGACATTATCTAGAGTAATCCTCAGACCTAAAACACAGCCTCAGGGAATAAGGCTTTCCCAACTGCCATTTGAGCCAGCCAAGCTGGCTGAAGGAGTGTCAGTTCCTGGGGGATAGGAGAGGTGAAGCATAGCCTACAAATGTACCTACCACCCTCTTATTAGGATCTGTGGTGCAAGTACCACAATAATGGGTTCCTCTTCCCAGACTGCACACCTCCTAATATTAGTTACCCCTGACAGTCTGTTTCCATAAAGATTTACAGCCTTGGAAACCCTATGGGACAGTTCTGCTCTGTCCTATTGGGTCACTATAAGTCAGCATTGACTCAACAGGAACAAGTTTTTTTTTTAATATCTTCCCCAAAAATGTCCCTAGGTGACACAAGTAGTTTGCACTCAAATGTCCCTAGGTGATGCAAACAGTTTGCACTTAACTGCTAACCTAAAGGTTGACAATTCAAACCCACCCATTGGTACCACAAAAGAAAACATCTGGCGATCTGCTTCCCTTAAGATTATAGCCAGGAAGACCCTATGGAGCAGTTCTACTTTGTAACACATGGAGTCGCCATGAGTCGGAATCAGCTCGACAGCAACTAACCACAGCAAGTATCACCCTAGGTTCCTGGGTGGCGCAAGCAGTTTGCACTTGACTACTAACTGAAAGGTTGGCGGTTCAAACCCACGCAGCAGTGCCATGGAGGAAAGATCTGGCGATCTACTTCTGTAAAGGAAATGGAAGCCATGTGCTAGCAAGATGGAGGAGCCAAGAGCAAACCACTTGCACTACAAGGGACTCCTTGTAAAGAGCTAGATAATAAATATTTTAGGCTTAGCAGGCCAGACAGTCTCTTGAACAATTGCTCAGTTCGACTGCTGTAGCATTGTTTTATTTACAGAAACAGTCATCGGGCCAGATTTGATATGCGGGCTGATTTTTCTGATTCCTATTGTATATGAACAAGATCACACCACATATACTAATCTGTAACCTGGTTTGGTTTTGTTTTTTTTTTCCCCAAACAATAGATCTTGGGCATCTTTTCGAATCAGTATGCAAAGACTTCTGTCATCCTCTTTAAAGACTGCTTTTATTTCAGTGGATGGCTCCAATCCAACCTTTATAACTACTTCCTTACTGGTTGGATGTCTGGGTTGTTGTTGCCAGTTTTCTCTTATTGCAAACAGTGTTTGGAAATGGGCCTCATCCACTAGGACTAGAGAGAAGCTAGTTCTTTTATGTTTCTCATTTTGGAGGGCTTGGGTTTTATTTATTATTATCATCATGATGTTTTAGCCATTGAGCTTTATCATTCACACCTGATCTCTGGTTTGGCAGACTAAAAACCTGATTGTGTCTGAATTTTATCTCTCAGTCGCCAAATGGCTTGGAAAGCTCATTTAGCCTGTCAGATCACCACATTCCTCATCTGCAGCCTGAACATGAGCATACCTGGCCCTGCCTGGGCAGAGGCTACTGTGAGACACAAATGAGATAACAGATTGGAAAGTGATTTGAAAATTATGAAGTGATATTCTCATGTAAGGGGTTATCATCATTATCATTATCCTTGTCATTGTGATTAATGTTATCATGCTTGGAATGATGAGCTCTTCTTCCTCTGACACGGGAGTAAATATAGAATGGAGTCTGTAGTTGGAGTCGTTGATGTGGCTGTTGATTTTCCAAGCCTGAGGGTGTTCAGCCGATTACTTCAGCAGCTGTTTATTACGCGTCTATTATGCGCCAAGTAGGGCTGGTGGATAGGAGAGGTGAGGCATAGCCTACAAATGTACCTACCACCCTCTTATTAGGAGCTGTGGTGCAAGGACCACAATAATGGGTTCCTCTTCCCAGACAGACTGCACACCTCCTAATATCAGTTACCCCTGACAGTCTGTTTCCATAAAGATTTACAGCCTTGGAAACCCTATGGGACAGTTCTGCTCTGTCCTATTGGGTCACTATAAGTCAGAATTGACTCAACAGCAATAAGTTGTTTCTTTTTTAATATCTTCCCCAAAAATGTCCCTAGGTGACACAAGTAGTTTGCACTCCAATGTCCCTAGGTGACGCAAATTTTGTAATAGATGCTGAAGTTATAAGAAGAATAGGTGATGGTCCCTGTTCTCTGAGAGTTCAGAACCCAACTGGAAAGACATACACTTACCCTACTGTTAGGGGTTGATTTGTATTTCCCAGAAATACTAACCCCTATACCTATGGATGTAATTCCATTTGGGAATAGGATTTTCTTTGTTATGTTGATGAGGCCAATACCAATATAGGGCATTTAAGCCAATCACTTTTGAGAAATAAAAAGAGCAGATTAAGCACAGATGCAAGCAAGCACATATGGGGAAGAGATAGGTGCCACATGGAGATCTCCTGGGAATACCCAAAAGAACACTGGAGAAGCTGAGACAAGGATTTCCTCCCAGAGCAGACAAAGACTCCCCCTAGAGCTGGCACCCTGAATTCAGACTTCTAGCCTCCTAAACTGTGCAAAAATAAATTTCTGTTTGTTAAAGCCACCCACTTGTGGCGTATTTGTTATAGCAGCTCTGGATAACTAAGGTACCAACCTACCAAGACAATGTGATACATGCTATAATCAAGGGGGGGGAAAAAAGCACTGAACTCTGCTAGAGAGAAGGCAAAGTTCAGGAATGCTGCTCAGAGCATTTAAAAGTGTAGGAGTTTGGTAGACAGAGAAAAGAAGAAAGAACATTCTGACATAGTGAAGTATTCTGGGGTAGTCATACCCAGCTGAAGTCCAATGCCAGTGCAATGATTACCCCAAGGCACAGTTGCTTAAACAAGATAGAAGTTTATTCTCCTTCCTATAAAAGAAGTCCAGAGGTTGGCATCCAGGGCTAATGAGGCAGCTCCACTGAGGTTCCTTTTGTCTTTCTGCTCGACCTTGCTCGTACATGGCTTCCATTCTCAAGGTTGCCTCAGGATCCAAGATGGTGACCAGAGTTCCAGCCATCATGTCTGACTTCCAGACTGTGCTGTGGGCAGGAGGTAGGAAAAAAAAAAGGCCCAACAAGCATTCTCTCAGCTAAGTCACCTTTCCTTACGCAGCCTTTCTAAATGTCTCCCATGAAAGAAATCTTTATTGAGTGCCTACGATGCCAGGCCATCGGAATACAGCAGTGAACAAAACTGAAAAGTTCCCTCATGGAAATTACATTCTAGTGGGGGGAAAAAAACAGTTGCCGTTGAGTGGATTCTGACTCAAGGCAACCCCACGGGTTTCAGAGTAGAACTGCCCTCCATAGATTTTCGGTGGCTGCAACCTTTCAGAAGCAGATAGATAGCCAGGCTTTTCTTCCGAGGTGTCTCTGGGAGGATTTGAACCACCTACCTTTCAGTTAGTAGCTGAGCACTTAACTGTTTGCACCACCCAGAGACATTCTAGTGGAGGAAAATAGGAAAAACAAAAAGGTAAATTATAGTTCATGAGATAGCATTAATACCGGTGGAGAAAAATAAAATAAAGCAGAGAAGGGTGGTGGGGGGAGCGCAAGGGAGAGGAATATTGTAATTTTAAATAGCTGATCGGGAAGGTATCACTGACAGAAATGAGAGAGGGAGTTGTGCAGCTGGGGGCACATTCTATGGACAGACGCCAATGTGGCTGGAGCAGAGGGAGCAAACAGACAACAGGAGGTGAGGTCATAGAGGTGAGGGTTAGGGCAGAACGTGCTGGGCCTTGTACACCTGTAACGATTTTGGCTGTTACTCTAAGTGAGATGGGAGGCTATTAGAGCACTTTGAGGAGATCTGTTCTGACTTACATTTACTTCTCTTTGGCCAGACCTAGCTGCGTGGGAGGCTGGGGCATGTAAAATTGAACTGGTGCCTTGATACTCTGGATGAAATCAGGGTTCCACTATTTAAAGATGAAGGGGGGAATAGGTGTTGGTGCCATAGCTAATTCTGCCTCTTACGAGCTATGTGAAATTGGTTCCAAGTTACTTAATTTCTCTGAACTTCAAATAAGATTTGACCTGCTTTGAATTTTTGAAAAAGACAGATGAGATGTAAAACATGGTAACAGTGCCCAGGATCTCTGTGAGTCATGTATGGAAAACTGAGTGGCCAGTTGTGTTCTGGCCCCAGCCACTAGGCTTAGGTAGAGGAGCGATCTGACATGGGGTCAAGGCGGCACATCACAGGGCTCACAAGACGCCACTGAGAGGCTCTCTGCTAGGTGAGTGAGCATTCTCTTGGACCTCACTTGAGTTTAAATGCAGTAGTATATCCAGAACTGCTCCACTCTTAACTATGGACAAAGACTTAAAGCAGGGCAGGCCAGTCTGTCTCCTCGGGTGCAAGGGCTCAAATGTGGGAGCAGGTGGACTTGGCAGGAGCATATAGACTCTCAGCGTCCCCTCCCATCAGTCAACAGAGGCTGACAAGCAGCTGAGCAACACCCTCAAGCAGTGGCCACCTCCTTTGTAGGTAGCTTAAAAAGTACCCAGGTGGTAAGGACAGCGCTCAGTGAAACTCCCCTGAACGTCTCATCTCTGAGCTCTGATCCCATCAATTCCAGCTCTTTCTACCTTAGCTCCGGTCTGAGTTCTGAGTTCTTCAGCAAGGGCTGTTAGCGCCTCTTGTTAATTCCCATCTCTAGCCCTGTCTGCTGCTGTCCCACAGAATAGCCTCCAAAATGCTAATTGAAACCTGATACTCAGTTGTATTCCCTGGCACTGGCTGGCCTTTGCTGTGCGCTAACACTGCACAGCCCTACTGACAGGCCACCTGACCGTCAGTGATCTTAGAACAAGGAGGACTGAGGAAGGGCAGCAGTGGATGGAAATGAATTTCGGCTCCCAAGAGCTGCTCAGGATTTTCGTCTAGTGGTGAGGGAGGCTGCAGACTCTCCTTCAGAGATTCAGGGCTCCAACTAGTACCCCCAGTTGCTCAGGACAATGTCAAGTGCAGTCTTATCTGGTGCAGAAGAATGGCGTGGATGCCTGCTAGGGGCTCAGGCTGCCACTTCTCTCACATCCACAGTATGCTTGATTGCAAAGACACATAAGGATCATTAGCCAAATAGTTTTAATAAACTGGCAAGAACTCAGTACTGGAGACCTTGACTTGTCCCAGAGGTGAAGTGGGGTACTTCTAGCCTGTCTGAGTCTGGCACCCACACACTCAGAAGTGCCTGCTAGGTGTGGAGATGACTGGGCCTGCAGAGCAGACACAGTCGACGTTCCCAGCCAGCTGCCTGGTTGTAAGCAGAAGAGAAAGAACAGTCTCCAAGAGCAGCTTTCTGCCCTGCTTAGCACCTGGATACAGAACGCCAAGGAAGCCCACCATGCCCAAGTGTGGGAGGTCAAAGACAGGCAAAAGGGTTGATTGGGCACTCACCTTTACCATTTTCCCATTGCCTTCAAGTCAATTCCAACTCATAGTAACCCTATAAGACAGAGTAGAACTGTCCCATAGGGTTTCCAAGGCTGTAATCTTTACGGGTGCAGACTGCCACATCTTTCTCCTGCACAGCAGCTGGTAGGTTCCAACTACCAACCTTTTGGTTAGCAGCTAAGCACTTGAGCACTTAACCATTGCACCACCAGGGATCCTTCAACCTTTCCCATAGTGACCCTGAAATGTGGTTCAGGGACCATCAGCTCCCACTTGTCAGAGCAGCGGGTGCCTCCCTTGGGGAGGAGCAAGTAAAGGATGAGAGAGGACCCAGTGTTTTAGCAAAAATTCCCTCCTCTGTGGGTCAAGGCAAGAATGAGGGGAGAGAAGGGGAAATTTCACTCTCCAAAATGACTTCCAGTCCTGGACTTCTAAACAAATTTAGACAAGTGTCTCAGAGGGTATAAGAGCAGCCGTCCAGAATCCCCATGTGCTCTGTGGCTAACAGGTCAGCGTCTCCTCGTGGGTGCTGCCTGGAAATGGGCCACCCCTGAGCCCTATGTATGTGCGTGTGTGTGTTCTCTTTTCCAGAAAACCCCCGGGAGTCGTGTTTCGACCCCGGTTCCATCAGGAATGGCACGCGAGTGGGTTCCGACCTGAAGCTGGGCTCCTCCATCACCTACT
Organism: Dugong dugon; assembly: GCA_030035585.1. Taxonomy (NCBI): domain Eukaryota; kingdom Metazoa; phylum Chordata; class Mammalia; order Sirenia; family Dugongidae; genus Dugong; species Dugong dugon. The sequence goes on along the minus strand of CM057462.1, from coordinate 57,961,914 downwards.
ACTGCCTTGGGGGCTATGAGGTGGAGGGCTCCTCTACCCTGAGCTGCGTCCCGGGGCCCGATGGGAAGCCCGTGTGGAACAACCCCCGGCCGGTCTGCACAGGTGGTGGAACCCAGAGATGGGAAGGGAGTCCGAGGAAACGGGCATGTCAGAGCAGAAGGGGCTGTTGGCTATGCAAAGGGGGGGCTGGGACATGGTCCTCAAAGGGCGGCCCCTTCAAGCAGGCCCAGTCAAGCCTGGGTTTGCTGTGGATAAGACTGGCTTATATTTCACTGGGTGCACCAGTCCCTGTCAATGGGTCATCTCTCTCAGATGATGAAATGTCCCCATTGTCACCCTCAGATCACATTGATGCTCATGTCCTGACTACTGGCCCCCAGACATGCCAGCAGCTCACACCAGGGAGAAGGGAGCTGCAGTTTAAAGTCAACCTTTAGGCTTGTTCCTGGGCCTAGGGAAAATTGCCGAGAGATCAGATGTGTAAAATGAAGGCCAGGGAGTGGGGCTGGCTCCAGGCAGGTCTGGGTTAGCCGTGGGAGTCCTAAAAAGAGGATAGGCTGGAGTGTAAAGAGGGTCAAGAGCATAGTGTCCACCTACATTGAAAAGCAAGGTAGCCTCATTACCTAAGTGAGAGGGGTCTTCTCAGAGGTCTACCTCTTGTAGAAATCAGGGATCATGGCTGGGAGAGGAAAGTGGTTGTGTGCCATGGACTGTCCCCTTTCAGCAGAGTTAGTTTGGAGAGACTCAGGTCCCCTACTCATGCAGACACTAACTAACCAGGCACAGACATCAGCCATGGGCCAGCAGGTCATATCTAGGCCCCACTTGTAAGAAGAAGAGGTTCCTAATGTGCTCCCCAAGACTGTGCCTCCAGGGACCAATGCCAGTGTGAATAGTTAGAGGACAAGGGCTGATAGGTGCCCAAAAGGGTCCTTGATAGCCTCAGAATGGTTTTAGGCCACGTGCCAGACCAGGGATGGATGTCCTTGGGCGGAGTAGGGCAGTGTCCTCAGAACTCTCCTCCTCCACCTTAGTGACTGCCCACCTAAGGGCAGCCTCACCAGGGCCAGAAGCTCAGGCGGGAGTAGAAAGGAGGATGGACAGCTAATGAGAGGCCCATGAGGTCACCTGGCCCTCTATCTGGTTTCTCTTTCAGCCCCCTGTGGGGGACAGTATGTAAGTTCGGATGGAGTGGTCTTGTCCCCCAACTACCCCCAGAACTACACCAGTGGACAGATCTGCCTGTATTTTGTCACCGTACCCAAGGACTATGGTATGGTCTTTTTCTGTTTGTTTATGTTTTATAACTCCCCTCCCGTACTCCAAAAGGGCAACTCCTCAGGCCCCTCCCAGTGATCCACTGCCGTCCTGGGAATGGACAGAACAGTCTCCCAAGCTGGACATCAAAGTGTTGACTCTATGAAATAAGCAGTAGAATGTGTGATGTCCTGGCACATGAGAGAAGGGCACAAGTGAGGCCACCTGTAACCAAGGCAGAGGAGTTGGTGAGGAGCTAGCTAGAACGGAGGGCAGGCCAGGCGCAGCAGGTGAACTATCCAACATAGCTCAGGTCTGAATGGACGTGGTGCAGAGCCAGATCTACTGGGTCCCCAGGGGTCAGTGGCCAGGAAGCAGGAAGAAGGAAAGGAATGAGATGAGCCAGGGCTTGAAAGTGAAGGTGAGGGAACAGGGCCCCAGATTCAGAGCCACATCCTTGTAGGTATTCCACCTGAGAACTGACACCTGGTCTAGCAGCTGTGGGATAGGATGAGCAAGAAAAAAGGAAGGAGTAGGTCAGTACCCTGAGAAGACAGAGAAACCTCCAGATTCCACGAGATCCAGACAGAAAGAAGCCTTGTTGCCAATGGGAACGTTCAGAGTCCTACGAGTCCAGGAGGCGTTCCAGAAGTTGCTGAGGGGCAACCAGGTGACCAGCTTTCTTTCTGCCTGGATTTCCTCTTTGTCAGACAAGTAACGACTGTTTCTAAACTCAGTTTGTGTTGGGTGGGGCAAAGGGCATGAAATATCCTGACCATCGAGGAGCGGGATGGGGCAGCCTGCAGAGAGTTGGCTGCTTATTCCAAGAGATAAGATAGGCAATCACAGGAAAAGACTCAGTGCTTTAGTCATGCACCAAACATGTATTAAGCACCTATCGGGGGCCGTGCACTTTGCTGGGTACCCGGGCTATGGAGCTGACAGAGACATGTTCCCTGCCCTGTATAGACTCCCAGCCTCCTCTTCATCCACAGCTCTTGCCGTCAGTGTGGCCACCCCTCCCCAGCACCCACACACCCATGTGCCTATGCACACACTCCCCAACATACTTTCATGGCAGGATCATAGACTCTCTTAGAAAAGTCTTGAAAAGGTTTTCCAATCCAGTCTGCTACCCAGAGCAGAATCCTTAATAGGCGAGCATGCAGTTTGTGCTTGAATTCCTTCAGTAACAGGGAGCTCACCTCTTTGCAAGCAGCCAAGTCCAAGATCAGTTGGTCAGATTTGTTGAGCTAAACCTATTAGGGAGAGCTGGTTCTAGGAAGGTAGTGATCTCTCACAAGCATCTTCTCTTTGCTGGTGATGCTGAGCCCACTGGGGGTGGGGGCAGATTTTTCCTTCTGGGCCTGGAATATTCATCCCTAGCTCAGATCTCAGCTCTGATGTCATCTCAGAGATGCCTTCTGTGATCCCTATCTAAAGTGACCTGCCTCGTCCTATCATTCTATCCCATTGCCCTGTTTTATTGCGCCCCTAGAACTCAACACTGTCTGAAATTATCTTGTTTATCTATTTGCCCAAGTGTTTTTTGACTGCCTCTTCCCACTACAAAGAGTTCCTGGGTGGCACAAACCGTTAAGTACTTGACTACCAGCCTAAAGGTTGGTGCTACAAACCCACCCAGAGGCAGCTCGGAAGACAGGCCTGGCAATCTGCTTCTGAATGGTCACAGTCTTGAAAACCCTATGGAGTAGTTCTACTCTGCAACACATGGGGTGGCCATGAGTTGGAATCGACTGGACAGCCACTAGCAACAGCTTCCCACTAGAATGTACACCCTGAAAGCAGGAACCTTGCCTGTCTGTTCGCTGTAGGGGAGAGTGTGGAGAGCCCCTTGCCACCATCCCTAACACAGTGCCCATTTGCAGGGTACCAAAATTCACTCTTCCTCCTGCTCCTCTCCCTCCTGCTCTCCTACCCGTTAGCTGAGAGCTAAGAATCTCTTACTCCATTGACTACTATACCCATTACTGCAATTTTTCTCAGGCAGCTAAGTCCATGGCCTGAGTCCCTCTCCACCCCTGCTCTGACACACACACACACACACACACACACACACACACACACCCTACTTCCTACATGCTCAAGCCTCTCAGCCATCATAGAGAAGGGTCTACCCTGGTTCTTGCCCTCAGGTGCACCAGGCCAACTGGGATACCACTGCAGGCAGAATGAAATGGGGCCTGGCAGTGTCGGAAAAGGCTAACCCAGCCCCTCCAGCAGTGCCTGTCAGAGAGGGGAGGGATGGGGAAATCCTCTGGTATTCATAGCTGGTGGCCTGAGTGGCCATGAAATGCCAGGGCCCTTTGGCCTTGTCCAACAGAGACTGGATTAGGGCTTAAGGCCCTTTGGCCTTTCACCTTCACTTCCTTGAGCTAGCTGAGTGGCCTTGGGGAACTCTTTTAATATCTCTGAACCTTAGTTTCTTTGTCTATAAAATATGGGTATTATCTGGAAGAGTTATGATCAAAGATGATGCTGTACATAACAAGTGGGGTACTTGCACACAGTAGGTGCTTAATAAATGTCACTTCGTCTCTCCCCTCTGGACCTGGCCAGAGGAAAATGAGATGGAGATGTTTGTTCCACAGACAGTTGCTGCTTCCCCAGGAGAAGGCTGTTACTCACCACCCTCATCCCTCTTAGCTGTGGGGGATCTCGTATTCAGGGGATTCCCTGGTGGGCTGAATGTCTGAAGAAAAAGCAGGGCAGATGGCAGGGTCCTGAGATGACATGGAAAAATAGGAGATGTTGCCGAAAGCTTGCTCATGTCTTTGAGTAGCCGCTGCAGCTGTTATCTGGGGGAGGAATCAGGTTTACTTGATGCTACCTCCACCAGCCTGACAGTTGGTTGACATCCTGAGTGTCACCTGGACTCGTGGGAGAATGTGAGCCCAGCCCTTCCCAGCTCGCCACGTCCCTGTCTCTGGGAGTCTGGCCGATGCATTAATCACCCAGTGGAAAGGCTCAGCAAGTGGTTTGCCTATGAACCAATGACTTCCTCTGAGGTTTTCCTCCTCCTGACCCTGGGTGGCCTAAGCAATTTGTCCTCCACCACCAATCAAAAGGTTGGTGGTCCCACCCAACAGCTCAGCGGGAGAAAGTCCTGGCAATCTACTTCCATAGATTCCAAAAACCCGAAACCAAACTCATTGCTGTGGAGTTGATTCCAATTCATGGCACCCCTATGTGTTATAGAGTAGAACTGCTCCATAAGGTTTTCTTGGCTGTAATCTTAACAGAAGTGGATCATCAGGTCTTTCTTCTATGGTACCGCCAGGTGGGTCCTAACTGTCAACCGTTAGGTTAGCGGTCATGTGCCAACTGTTTTCACCACCTAGGGACCTTCCGTAAGATCGCAGCCATTGAAAACCCTGTGCGGTGATGCAACGCAAAGAATATAATCAGTGTCACTGAATTGAACATGTAGAAATGGTTGAATTGGTGTATGTTTTCCTGTGTATATTCTTAACAACAACAACAAAATAAATACAAAAATAAAAGAAAACTGTATAGAGTGCAGTTCTGCTCCAACACACATGGGGTTGCCATGAGTCAGAATCCACTTCACCCAAACGGGTTTGGTTTCTTTATTTTTGGTCTGGGGCCCCAGCCCCCCAAACCCCCCACTTTACCCCCCACATATCCACTGTGGGTCTTCCACACTGAGCTCTCCACACTGTGTCTCCTCCGCAGTGGTGTTTGGCCAGTTCGCCTTCTTCCACACGGCCCTCAATGACGTGGTGGAGGTGCACGACGGCCACAGCCAGCACTCCCGGCTCCTCAGCTCCCTCTCGGGCTCCCACACAGGTACCGGGGCTCGGCCAGCACTGGGGGCAACGGTGGGCTGAGGGCAAGGAGGGCAGGCTAAAAGGAAAGAGGCCTTGTAAGCACAGCATGGCCACAGGTGGAGCCACACCGATTTGTGGCGGGTGCTGTCTTCTGAACACAACAGCCAACTCCCGAAAGCCCCCGTGGAGAAGGGGCTTCAGAAGCTACTCTTATCCCAAGCTGTGTCTATACCACCCTGAAATAGTGTGGCATCCTCCTATTTGCCTATACTGAGACCCAACTTTCTTTCTAATTATAAACATGTTACATTTTCATTGTAGAAAACTCAGGGAATTGTTTTCTCTATACAAAAGAATTGTATACAGAATTAAAATAAGACCCAACCACACTAAAGAGTTATTGTATCTCCTTTGACTCTTTATACCTATTTAATCTTTAATCTCTTACATATCTTATTGAACAAAACAATATACATATTTTATTGAAATATTTACTGCAAGCATTTCTGTCATTACTTTTTCTTCTATAATAGGATTTTTAAATACTATGTAGTTGTCTATTACGTAGTTACTTTAAATGTATGTAATTAATTTTCCATTATTGAACATTTAGATTGTTTCTAATTTTTTACTTTTCTGAATAGCAATTTGACATATTATTCGTATATCTTTGTATACGTCTCTGGCTGTTAACCTTAAAATACATTTCTAGAAGTAAAATTTTCAAGTTAAAAGATAGGAGAGTTTTTTTTTAAGGCTTTTTATACAGATTGTCAAATATCCTTCTGGAACGGTCTTGCCACTTTGTTCACCAATAATGGGTAAGAGGGCGTGTTTTCTTTTCACAAAAAACTAGGTAACTAAACAACAAAAACTTTGTCAGTCTGATAAGTGAAAAATTGTATCTCATCTTCTGATTTGCCCTTTTTATTACCAGTTAGGTTAACCTCTGGGTAATACATTTATTGGTCCATGCATTTTTTGTTGTGAATTTATTTGTGAGTTTGTATTGATTTTTCTATTAAAACTTATTTTCTTATTTATTCAATAGCATTCCATATTATTATAAGCAATGTATATTATATGCTATGAAAACCTCTCGTCCATAGTATATGCTATTACATGTTTAGAAAAACATGTTTTCATTTGCCTTTAATTTTCTTCAGGGTGTGTTTTACTGTCCAGGGGCAGAGGGGTTCATATAAAAATGTGAGGTTTTATGTCAGAAAATTTTAATTTTCTATAAAATCAAATCTATCAATATTTTTAATAGTCTTCTCCTTTGCGTTTATGCTGATCAAATAAATATACATCTGTGTTTTCTTTTACATTTCAGTGTTGCTGTTTTGCTGTAGTAGCTTTGGAATTTATTTTGGTTTATCATTTGGTTTAGGAAATGTAACTATACTTTCTCAAGTATAGTTAATCAATTGTTAGCAGAATTTTTCACTGATTCAGAATGCCAGCTTTACATAAATTAAGGATCTGTTTATAGACTTTCTATCCATTTTCTCTAAGTGTCTGTTTATTCTTATGTCAGTATCAAAAAGCTTTAATTATTGAAACGTTGTAATAATTTTTAAGATAGTATAAGTCCTCGTCGTCATTCTTGGTTTTGAATTGTTTTATTGGCTACTCTTGCTTACTTTTACCTCCAAATAAAGATTGGAATTATATTGTCAAGTTAAAAAAAAAGTTTTATCAGAATTCTGATCGACATTCCATTAAACTTATAGATTAATTTGGGGAGAACTCACATCTTTATAATATTACCTCTTCTTACCATCCAGAAACATGGTATGTCTCTCCATTTATTTATGTTTTATAGGCCTTAGAAAGGTATTCGAATTTTCACTTAGTCAGTATTTATTTTCTGTTAAGTTTATTCGTAAATATTTCATGGCGATTTTGTTATTTCTGTTGCTTCTGTAAATGAGTCTCCCCCCACCCCATTATATTTTCTAACTGTTCTTTGCTAGTACAGTATATTAGAAGACTGGTGTTTTTGTATATTCATTTTGTGAAGTCACTGAACTCTCATAATACAGCTAATACTGCTGACTGATTCTCCTGGGTTCTCCAGGCAGGAAGCAATATCATCTGCAAATAAATTTCTCATGATTTTATATCCTCCTTTTTAGTAACTTTTATTTTCTTCTATAGTTATCGGCCTATTCAGGCATATCTCTTTAATATCAATGTTGATATTTTATATTTTAGTAAAAAATGCATTTATTATTTTATTTAGCTGTACAGCTTATATAGTATACTGTGATAGTATACTATGATAAGGATAATGTTCACTCTCTTTTGTATTAGTGGCGTTCTGTCTTGCCTTTACCACATTGTGTTCATATTTCTGCTGTATCTGAGTTTTTTTGTTTGTTTTGTGTGTGTGTGTGTGTGTGTGTGTGTGTGTGTGTGTGTGTGTGTGTGTTTAATTGGGCCTATTTATGAGTTCTTATGTGGGATTTGTTGTTGTTTTCTAATTAATTAAACCCTGCATTTATTTTGTAATTTCTCCTTCCTGCTTTTCTTCAGTTTATTTTGTTCTTGTTCTAACTTCTTGAACTGAGAGGTGTTTTTCATTATTTTCTCTGTGTAATAAAGAGCATGATTACAGTTACATAGTCACCGCTCAGCATAATTTTCGCTTCATGCCATAAATTTCATAGGTACTATTTTCATCATCATTACTTTCTAAGTAGACCCTAATAATGTTATTTTGTTCTTTTGCCCAAGAGTTATTAAGAATGTCCTCCCCGCAACACACACACACAAGAACTTGGATTTTGTTGTTGTTGTGTTTAAACTTTTGTTGTTAGTTCCATTTTTATTGCCACGTGGTTAGAGAATGTGACATGTACCATTTCTATTTGGGGGATTAAACCAGGTCCTTTCAGTAACCAAGTACATTTTTTGTAACTGCCTAAGTATTTGAGAAGAATGTGTGTTCTCTGTAGGTGAAGAGACCATATAGTGAGAGATGACGAGCTCAGGCTCTGGAGTCACACTGCCTGGACTCTCATCTGGGCTCTCCCACTTGCTTGCTAGGTGACTTTTGGGCATACTATTTAACCTGTCCTAGCTTCAGTTTTTTTCATCAGTAAACTGAAGATAATAAAAATTCTACTTGCAAGAATTATTGTTAGGATTAAGCGAGCTTTGTAATAATCGTTAAACTGTCTTACTCAGTTTTATTGCTCAAATCCCTTATATCAGCGATTCTCCACCAAATGATGTTTCCGTACCACTACCCAACACATAGACACCCAAGAAGAGTACAATTCAGAATCTCTTGGGGTGGAATGCTTTTACAAAATCTCTTTCTTGGAAAAGATAGACCGATAGATGGATAGATGAATAAGTGTTAAGTATAGACATAGAAGTATAGATATAAGACCTATAGAGATTAAGGTATATAGAGAGAGAGACAGAGAGAGAGAGATGGAGTCCCTGGATGGCACAAATTGTTAATGGCCAAAAGGTTGGTGGTTCAAACCTGCACAGAGGTGTCTTGGAAAACAGGTCTGGTGACCTGCTTCTGAAAGGTCACAGCCTTGAAAACCCTATGGAGCAGTTCTACTCTGCACACATGGGGTCTCCATGAGTCGGAATTGACTTGACAGCAACTAACAATAACAACAACATAGATACAGATATAGGTATAGATATGGGGGGGGGGGGGGCGGTGGTGGTTCAGTGGTAGAATTCTCAACTTCCATGTGGGAGACCTAGGTTCAATTCCCGGCCAGTACATCTCATGTGGAGCCACCACCTGTCTGTCAGTGGAGGCTTAGCATGTTGCTATGATGCTAAACAGGTTTTAGCAGAGCTTCCAGACCTTCCAGAAAGGCTTGGTGATCTACTTCTGAAAATCAGTCAGTGAAAACCCTATGGATCTCAACAGTCTCATCCACAACCAATTATAGGGATGGCACAAGACTGGGCAGCATTTTGTTCCATCGTGAATGGGATCACCACGAGTCCGAGGCTGACTCAACGGCAGATAACAACAACAGGTATAGGTATAGATACACAAGTATAGGACCAATAAGAGTAGAAAGAAGTAGGGCTAAAGATAGATATAATAGATACAGGACCTATAGATACCAGTATCAATACACTCCTCTTTTGAAGAAACACTGTTAATTCGCTACTGGTATAGATGGGAATGAAGTGTGTCCATGTCCTTCAGTTGGGTTAGGGGCCAAAAAATGTTTGAGGACCACTATCCAGTGATGTCCATTTTGTTTTTCTATTTGATATGTAATTGATTGAGATTGTTGTTAAACTGTCTCCCACTACCGTTGTGGTATTTTATTGTCTTCTTGTACTTCTAACAATTTTTGCATTTCTGTTTGCCTGATGTATCTTTGCTCATTTTCTCTGAGAATCTTTTGCTTTTAAGAGGAAGCTTAACGTTTATTTTATGAGTAAGCAGCTTGGCCTAATATATGTCATCTTGTTTTGTCTTGTTTTAGTTTTTGTTTGTTTTGTTTTATTTTTGCTCCCTTGCTCTTCTATCCTTACCTGTTGTTGTTAGTTGCCATTGAGTCATCTCCTATTCGTGGCGACCTTATGTGTAACAGAATGAAATGTTGCCCAGTCCTGTGCCATCTTCGTGATGGTTAGTATGTTTGAGTCCATTGCAGTGGCTATTGTATCACTTCGTCTCATTGAGGGTTTCTCTCGTTTTCACTGACCAGCTACTTTACCAACCATGATGTCCTTTTCTAGAAATTGGTCTTTCCTGATGACATGTCCAAAATAAGTGAGCCCAAATGTCTCCATCCTCTATTGTAAGGGGCATTTGTTGATATATTTAGGCTTTTATATTATTATTATTATTACTAGTTACTGTAGCAATATGAACTTCTACCCTGAGAACAAGTTTTTACATTTGCATTTAGTTTTGTTACCTTGTTAGCCATAGTTATTTGGATTTAACTGTACTTTCCCGATTATATTTATCCCTGCCAATTCTTCATTTCCCTATTTCAGCTCATTTTTTCAGCAGGATTCATAACTGCAGTATTTTCTGTCACCTGGCAAAGATGAGAATGCCTTTCTTTTGACATATCATATAAATGACAACTTGATTGCAAATCAAATTATGGGTCACACACCTTTTCTTTCAAAATTCTGGAGCAGCTGTTCCATTCTGTTCGGACATGTAGTATTACAAACAAGTTGGAGTTCAACCTGATTCTTTATCCTTCTGTGTAACCTATACTTTTCTGTCTATATATATATGCCTTTCATATTTTTTCTTTATTCTTAAAAAGTCCACTAGGGTGTGTTGCGACAGAGGTCTCTTGTTCTGAGTTATATCTGGCACTTTGCAAACTATCTCAGTCTGAACCTCAAGTTTTTCTTAAGCTTTGGAAAATTATCTTCTTTTATAAATTGATTTTTCTCCTTTGATTTCTCTGTCTTCTCTCTCTGGAATTCCTGATATATGTATATTGGATTTTTTTGTGGAGGGGAATCTCTCTTCCATGCTTCTTGTTATTTCTTTCATTATTCTAATCTCTTTTTCCTATGGATCCTGGGAAAACTTTCCGAATTTAATCTGTACTTTACTATTCAATTTATGCAGAATCCAACTGCCACACACTGGCTTTTCTTGTCTCTTTGCAGCCTTTACAGATCTCAGCTCCCTCCTTGACCATGTCTTCCTCCTCTGATTTCACAGATAAAAAGCTAGGTGTAATCTTGTTACAACCACGATTAAAAATCTTCTGAGATTTTTTTTCTGTTCTTTGTTGTAGTTCACAGAAAATTTTTTACTTTGACTTCTCATAATGGTCCCGTCCTTTAAAACTTTGGAATCTTTTCTTATGTCCAGTGATCTTCTTGTTAGTTGCCATTGAGTTGGTGCCAACTCATGATGACCTTATGTATAATAGAATGAAACATTGCCCAGTCCTGTGCCATCTTGTATGTTTGAGTCCATTGCTGTGGCTATTGTGTCAGTACATCTCACTGAGTGTTTCTTTCATTTGTGCTGACCCTCTACCAAGAATGATGTCTTTTCTAGTGATTGGCCCTTCCTGATGACATGTCCAAAGTAAGCGAGCTGAAGTCTTGCCATCCTCGGTTCTAAGGAGCATTCTGGTTGTGTTTCTTCCAAAACTAATTTGTTCATTCTTCTCGCAGTCCACGGTATAGTCAATATTCTTTGCCAGCACCACAGTTTGAATGTATCAATTCTTCTTCTGTCTTCTGTTTTCATTGTCCAGCTTTCGCACTCATATGTGATCTTACTGTGTGCTTATTTATGGAGTGGAAGGCCTGTGTGTATCCAGGACTAGACATTGAAATAGGTTCTGTAAGAGATTACTGGGGTCCTTATCCAGATATGTCAGGCCACATGATGGGAGGATGGAAAAGTTGAATTTTGCTCCGTTCTCATCCACTGGAACCTAGAGGATGAGCTACAAATGGAGGCAATGGTGGAGAGAGACATCCTTGTGAGTTTCATTTTTTGTTTGCTTTGACAACAAAAGTAAGCTGGGGCAATGATTCTTAGCCAGGCTCAGCCATCTGGGTCAAATGTCAATCTAAGTGTGCTGTGCAAAAAGCTCTGCACTCCCCAGGGCTGATAGCATCACATGGGCTTTCTAGAAGCACTGGGGGAGCCAGATGTGCCTCCCAGTGGTCTTTGGCTGGTCCTGACTGTAGTGGAGGGGTACCCTGGCTTCTGTAGTCCCTACTTCCTTCTGTTGGTGAAGTCAGCAGTTGTCCTTGGGGTCCCTAAGTTTGCAGAGGGGCAGTGTACAGAGTGGTCATGCCACTGCCCACCATCCCGCATCCTCCCAGGGCTCCCACAGGAAGGTGGTGACAAGCAGGACTACACTTCACAGCTGCAGGTCCAGTTGTTGCTGTCTTGACTCTCATCCCATCGGTACTATATCAAGCAAAAATATCTTTATCTTCTGATGTAAAGGCCACCAGCCTCCCTTAGCTTCCAGTGCTGATGCAAGTTTTCACCAATTTGTGTGTTATTGGTTGAGTGACAGTTCAATCTGGTTTGCCTGGGTCAGTCCCCACTTACACTTGGTTGTCCCAGAGTAGTAATTTAATAGCAAACAATTTCCCTCTCAAAAGTGTCCTAGTATGAGCAATCAATTATACAGTCGCCCTGGTTAGCGATCATTTCACTGGGGATCTAGGAAAGACCAGTTACTCCCAGATAAGACCAGTTACTTCCAGAAGCTGGTAGCACGTTTTTCATCAGATCAGTGTCAGTTTTCCAAGTAAGCCACTAGTCAGTTTGATAACAGCCGTTCTCCCCATTCCCGTAGGGCAAAACATCTTTGGAAGCATGCTCCTTCCCAGGCAGTCATTTAATCTTTCTGAGCCTCTCTTTCTCAGTCTATCAAATGGATAACCTGAACTCTGTCCTGCCAACCTCATATTGACCACAGGTCAAGATAAGACATGGCTGTGAAAGCCCTCTGTTAACTTTAAGGTGTGGTAAAAATGTGAGATTTTATTTCAGGAAGACCTGGGATGTGGAAGGAATTGCTGAGTGTGGTATTGGCAGCCCTCTTTCCTGGTCGCGATTTTTTCTGCTGGGCTTCACTGCTGGACTCACTCTCTCCCTTTCCTTCTCGCCCCTTGTCTCGGCAGGAGAATCGCTGCCCTTGGCCACCTCCAATCAAGTTCTCATTAAGTTCAGTGCCAAAGGCCAAGCACCAGCCAGAGGTTTCCACTTTGTCTACCAAGGTATGTAGGACAAGGATGCAGAAGGTACAAAGGCAGGCTCGGTCTCCAGTGACTCAGTGATTGAAGGAAAGTGAACTTGGACCCCCTGTCCTGAGCCTCAGTCTCGGTTTTGGGGGCAATTGCTGGTTTGTGGGGCCGTTCCCTGGAATTCAGGTGAATATCATATATTGCTTTACTCAACAAATATTTCCTAGGCCAAAATCTATGTCGGTTGAGGAGAGAAATCAGACATGGGAAGCTAATCCCCCACCCATTGTCTGATATATAGTCCAGACACCAGCCCAGGCCTCTTATGTAGACTGTCTCCCACCGAGCTTTGTTTTGTCTACAGGGCACAGTAAAAGTGTGGGGGAAAACACAGGCCTTGGAATAAGACGGACATGGATTTGAATCCAGCTCCACCATTTCTAGCTGGGGGCCAGTTACTCCACCTCTTAGAGTCCCAGTTTGCTCACCTAAAAAATGAGATAATAATAGTGGTTACCTCAAAGGATTAAAAGAGACTCACAAAGTAGGTGGCACAAAGCAGGAACTCAATAAATGTGTGTTCCCTTCCTTACTGGCCATGAAAGGCAAAATCTTGGAACATCTTGACCTCACCTACAGGCCCCAAGCTCTCCTCTTGCAGGAGACTGTCCACCTTTCCAGAGCCCTGGTGGTGCGGTGGTTAAGAGCTCAGCTGCTAACCAAAACGTCAGCAGTTCAAATCCACCAGCCACTCCTTGAAAACCCTATGGAGCAGTTCTACTCTGACCTATAGGGTCACTGTGAGTCAGAATCGATTCAACGGCAGTGGGTTTGGGTTTTTTTTGGTGTTTTGTCCACCTTTCAAAGGCCAGGTTCTACTCACGGTCCTGTTCACCTGACTGCCCAGGATGAGCTGCATTTCCCTGTGCAGGGCTAATCCTGCCACCTGGGACACATCGCTGTGGCCTGTGTTAAAGGATCTTTGCTGCCACTGTGGGGAGCATGGAGGGGAGATTCAGATCCTGGAGAGCAGGGCCCTGGGCAGGGTCTTGGGGCACATGGTGAGAAGGGGCCAGAGGCGGCAAGAAAGGCACCCAACATGGAGGAGGAAGGAGCCGTTCTCCTTGTTAGGGGACATGGGACCCTGAAGTGGGGAGGGCATCATTGTGAGGGCAGAGAACAAAATTAGGCCTCATGTCTGGGCCCAGTGAACTCACACCACCCGCATGGTTTCCAGAAGCTCCGGTGCAGTGTTGGGTGTCTAACTAGATTTCAGTAAAATGGTCATTATTCTAGCCCTACCCTTGCCCTAAGGGAAAATGCTCAGAGCCTCTCATGGTCCCATCTAGACTGTCTCAGCCCCAGTCCCACTGTGTGTAATTCCTCAGCCAATTCCTAGGCGGGCAAGGGCTGCCCCTCAGTGCCCTTTTCCCCTGCAGCGGTGCCTCGAACCAGTGCCACGCAGTGCAGCTCAGTGCCGGAGCCCCGCTATGGCAGGAGGCTGGGCAGTGACTTCTCAGTGGGCGCCGTCATCCACTTCGAATGCAACTCTGGCTATGCCTTGCAAGGATCCCCAGAGATCGAGTGCCTCCCCGTTCCTGGGGCCCTGGCCCAGTGGAATGCGTCAGCACCAACATGTGTGGGTGAGTGGCTGGACAGCCAGGACATGGGGATGGGGGAAGCAGCAAACAGTCGATTTTTCCTGGGGGCCAGGGGGCTAGCAAAACCCAGCAGATGTCCCAAGTCACACAGCAGCACCTTCCCACCAGCATGACTTAAGTAGGATGTCCCACTCAGGCCAGATTACTAGTCCTGTGGGTTGGGTGTAGAGGGCAGAAAGGAAGAGGGGGCCAGGGTCGCAGGGGAGGTACCAGTGTGAAGGAAGGAGCATGGGAGGGACTGAGGGTCCAGGTCCCTGAAGGAAGACTGTGTGAGGAGAAGTCATGGAGGAGACTAAAAACAAAAGGAGAAGGCAGGACTGGGGGCCATAGGGGAGAAGCCAACAGAGGGAAGAGTCACTGATGGAGGCTGGGAGGCCCTGAAGGAGGAGTCTGTTTGGGGAGGAACATAAGGGGACCACAGAGACAACCATGAGGAGCCTCTGACCCAAAATGCCTGTCCTCCCCAGTGCCGTGTGGAGGCAACCTCACAGAGCGAAGGGGCACCATCCTGTCCCCCGGTTTCCCGGAGCCCTACCTGAACAGCCTCAACTGCGTGTGGAAGATCATGGTCCCGGAAGGTGCTGGCATCCAGGTGGGGGCAAGGTGGCACCTCGGTCTGGCAGGTGGCCAGCTACAGGTGCTGCCTGTTGCCAAACCCTGGACTAGGGAGAGCCAGGGAGGAGAGGTATCAGCCCTACAGCTAAGGAGGCTCAATCCGAGTATGGAGGTGTGGTCCACAAACAGAAAAACACAACAGCTTACAGGCTGTAGGAGCTTCGGGAGCCTGAGGAGAGGGATGAGTAACAGGAAGGAGAGGTGGGCATGACTGGGGCTGACAGGGAAGGCTAAAAGGAGGAAGTGGACCAGGAGCTGGAATACAAAGATTGGGAAGATTCCCTGGAAATTTTTTTCAAATGGGTTTGAAATGTGTACTAGTTTCCTATGGCTGCCATAACAAAGTACCACAAACTGGGTGGCTTAAAACAACAGAATTTATTCTCTCACAGTTCGGGAGGCCAGAAGTCTTAAATCAAGATGTCAGCAGGGCCATGCTCCTTCTGAAAGCTCGAGAAAAGAGTCTCTCCTTCTGTTCCAGCTTCGGGTGGTTGCCAGCAATTCTTGGCATTCCTTGACTTGTAGCTCCATTACTTCAATCTCTGCCTCCATCGTCACATGGCCTTCTTCCCTGTGTCTTCACATGGCCTTCTTATAAGGACACCTAGTCGTTGGGTTGAAGGCACACCCAGATCCAGTATGACCTCGTTTTATCAAATTACATCTTCAAAGACCCTATTTCCACATAAGGTTAAATTCTGAGGATCTGGGTGGGCACAAATTTTAGGAGGACACTATTCAACCCAGTACAAGGGGTTTCTTCTTAAGATTGGTGGGGGACGGAAGGGGAGACGTTGCAGGTAAGGGAAAGGAGTGAACCAACAAACACATGGAAGCATGGAGAACTACCAGGCGCGCTCCTTATGGTGTTGGAACTAGGGTATCACACCTGAGCCATAAGAGCAGAATTGGGGGAATAACTGGTGTTCAGTGGTAAGAGCCAGGTGGAGGGAGGTCCCAGAATTGGTGCTGTGGCATGAAAGTGGCTCAGGAGCCTGCAAGGCCAACAGACAGGCAGCGAGCAGGGACTGGCCAGCAGAGAGTTCCTGGTTCATTACTGCGGGATGTCAGATGCAATCAAGATAGGAAAGTGGAAAGCCCACAGAATGTTTGAGAGACAAAGAGAAGGCCAGTCAGACTGAAGTAGTCCCTCTTCCTGGAATCTCCTTTTCCCACTCTCTACCTTGCAAAGTCCTCCACTGTCCTATAATCATTTATTTCACGTCGGTCTCCCCCACTGGGCAATGAGCTCCTCAGGGGTAGGAACTGCATCTTACTTCTAGGCGAAGGGCCCAGCGCAGTATCTGGCCCAGAGTAGGTGCTCAATAATAATTGAATTAATTACAGCAAGGGAGAAGAACAAGGGAGGGAGGGATGGACTCAAGCTGCCTAATGAACAATTCAATCCCTCTGCCTTCTCAGATTCAAGTCATCAGTTTTGTCACAGAGCAGAACTGGGACTCCCTGGAGGTGTTTGACGGTGCAGATAACACTGTGACCATGCTGGGGAGTTTCTCAGGTAAGGTGAGGATTTCAGGGGCTATCTTTTGGAAAGCAGTGGTGGACTTTTACAAAAATTACTGTTGTTATGATATAATTCACATACCATAAATTCACCCTTTTAAAGTGTACAAGTTAGTGTTTTTTAATATATTCACAGAGTTGTACAACCATCACCACCATGTAATTCCAGAATATTTTCATCTCCCTCCCCTCAAAAAAGTCAGGTACCTATTACAGTCACTCCCCATTCCTCCCTCCCCACCAGTCAACCACTAATCTATGGTCTCTAAGGATTTTCCTGTTCTGGACATGTTATAATAAATGGAGTCATATGATATGTGGCCCTTTGTGTCCAGCTTCTTTCACTTAGTATGGGGTTTTCAAGGCTCACTCATGTTGTAGCGTGTATCAGTACTTCGTTCCTTTTAATGGCTGAATAATATTCCATTGTATGGATATACCACATTTTGTTTATCTCTTCATCCATTGATGAACAAATGGGTTGTTTCCACTTTTTGGCTATTATAAATAATGCTAGGATGAACATTCATGTACAAGTTTTGCGTAAATACATGTTTTCAGTTCTCTTGGGTGTATACCTAAGAGTGGAGTTGTTGGGTCATATGGTAACTCTATGCTTAACTTTTTGAGGCACTGCCAGACTGTTTTCCAAAACAGCTGTGCCATTTCACCTTCCAGTGGCGTATGATTTTGGCCAGGGCAATTATCTGAATCCTTTTAGGCCCAGTACTCCATGTTGCCAAGCTATAAAAAGGAGCCATGTGCCTCAGATAAACTGTCTACACTGCCCACATTATCCAGATCATTATACATGCCAGAGTATAATTTTGAATTTTGAAGACAACTGGAAGAGGACCATACTCATAGGCCACCTGAGAAGCTCGCTCCACTGCTGGATCTGGCTCTGCCACTGCTCAGCTTGCAGGAAGTGGTTAGGAGTCTCCCCTCCCTCTGTCATGGGAGACCTAGCACTCTAAGTGGTGCTAATTTGTCATTTAGTGAGTTTGAGAATTGGAGCCACTTGGGGATGTGGCTTTGGGAGCAGAATGTCAAAAGGAACTGTGAGGAGCTCAGGGGCCTGGGAGACTAAGCCTAAATGACTGGTTTCCTTGCCCTAGGGACAACTGTGCCTGCCCTTCTGAACAGCACCTCCAACCAGCTCTACCTTCATTTCTACTCGGACATCAGTGTGTCTGCAGCTGGCTTCCACTTGGAGTACAAAAGTAAGAACTTGGGGTCTCAGCTGTTTATACGGTTCAGGGTGGGAACTAACAATTACCAAGCACCCGCTATGAGCAGGGATTATACTGGGGCTTTATATTCTCCATCCCACTCAAGCCTTACCCCAGACCTGGATAAGGATGCTGAAGCTCAGAGAATGTCTGTAAGCTCCTCAAGATGGCACAGCCAGGAAGTGGTAGAGCCAGGATTCCTACCAGGTGTCTCATGCTCTAAAGCCCATGTTCCCACTCAGTGTTCACACCATCAGTGGGAAGGGGCCTGGTCATTGGCCTAGGCCCCAGTGTATAATTTGGGATGCAGGAAAATGGAGTTGCTCCCCTTGTCCAGTCCTAAAACCTGTCCTCTCCAACCCCCAGTTATGTGGGGTCATTGTCTTTGAGGTTCCTGCTCTCGTTGGAAACTTCACTCCTTTTTGACCCAGGCTTCTCCCTCCAGGCTCAAAACCTTAGATTCTGGTTTCCAGTGACCTAAAGTGGTCACCACTAAAAACTCTTTAAGTTGTGTCTTCTGGGGTCAACAAAGAAAGAAGTTGCTGGGGTGACTGCTTTCTACAAGGGACATCCTGGGTCTTCCTGCCTCCTTCCTTTTCCTTACAGTGTATGGGAAAGCATGCTTACTGAGCATTTACTATGTGCTAGGTTTAACTAGGTTTAGGTAAAATCAAGATGGGTAAGTCTACTCAGAGTCCATTGAAAAGAGGCAGACATATAGACAGAGAAGTGCCTGGTCAGGAGTACAGATACTCTCATGGATGTCTCTAGATGGTAGAGCAGTGGTTCAAAGGATGGAATGGTCACTTCTACCCAGGGTAGGTAGAGAGGCAAATGTCTTTTTTTTTTTTTTTTTTTTTTTTTTAATGAAAAGCTTCATTAAAGAGAGAATGATTGTGCCAGGTCTTATAAGTTTAGTTCAAGAAACATTAAGTGCCTACAATGCTCCAAGCCCTGTGCTAGGTGCTTATGGAACAAAGATGAATGAGACATGGTCCCTGCCCTCAAAAGCACAAAGTCTGTGGTGAGAGATGGACATGGAAACAATGATTTTATTGCAACATGATATGCTAAGGAAGTATAGAGGAGGGGAGCTGAACCTGGCCATGTAAGGTTTTACAGAAGGGAATCCTGAGTTATGTTTGGAATGAGAAGTAAGAAATGTGGGAAGTCCCTGGGTGGTGTAAATGGTTAATGCACTCAGCTGCTAACCAAAAGGCTGGAGGTTCGAGTCCACCCAGAGGTGCCTTGGAAAAAAGTCCTGACAATCTACTTCTGAAGACTCAGCCATGGAAAACCCTATGGAGCATAGTTCTACTCTGAGACACATGGGGTCGCCGTGAGTTGGAGTCAGCTCGATGGCAACGGGTAAATGGTTGGCTTGACCGTCTTTGACATCATGCGCCTGTGCAGATAGAAGCTTCTATTGGTGCTAGAGGCCTGACAGGGTCAGGATCGGCATTGACTGTTACGCAGATAACCACCTGGGCCTCGAAAATGAACTTTACCTGAATGGTTGGGAGAGGATTAGCTGGATCCCAGGATGCTCATCAACTGAAGTGTTCCTGGTAGGAAAGACCTGAGACAGCTTGAAACAAAGGACCCTGAGGGGTAGAGGACAGGACAGGAACCTCTGAGACGTTCATCCCCGCAGGTCTAAGGCTACAGACACCCGGGGGGAGTGAGGTGTCCCAGGTTTCTTGTATTATCCATAGTTTTCCTTTTACATTTTTTTCTCTATTCTCTCCAGTTTTGTTTCCTTATCCAGTATTTTAATTCAGACCCTTAAATGTTTCCTAGGATCTTCTCCGTTCTTTCTTCTTCTGAGGACACTTCCTTCCTGAATCTCTTTGTCATTCTACAACCTCATTCCCAGCAAAACTTCACCTCTTCCCAGTTTACATTGTCCAGAGGAACTGGCAGTTTTCTCAGTAGCTAAAGTTTATCATGCACTGTCGTCTCGTGGTTGGAAGAGCTAGGGGAAGAGAGAGGTCCTCATTAATATTTGGTGACTGCAATTCCTAGGGAGCTAAGAACCCTGTAGTAATTGTTTTGTAGCTAATCCACAAAGAGGACGCAGATGATGGAGAATTAACTGTAATTGTAGAGGCAAATGGTTTTGAAGGGTACTGAAAAGTCATTCTACTGCTATGACTCACATTGAATATTGATTTAATTGAAATGGAAATGGAACGATATGTTTCCAAAAGTAATAAATTGCCTATGATAAAAAAAATAATTTTTCCTTTATTGTAGGCATGGCTTAAATAAAAATCAAGCTGTGCAGAGTGAGAGAAATTGGAATGGACTTTTCTCTATCTCGCTCCTTTTTTCTGTCTTCACCTTTCTCTCCATTCCATTTTTCTTCTTGCCACACTCATTTGCTCTTGCTCTCACTTTCTTTCTCTTTTCTGCCTCTCCTTCTCCTGTCTCTCACCACATTTCCTGTCCCTCTCTCTTTCTTCACCAGTAAGTACATCTCGAGTAGCTAAGCCGTGGTCACCCCACTGAACACTGAGTTGCATTCTACTTGGGTGCAGGTAGAAGTGGGGACAAAGAGACAAGATGACAGCCAAGCTGAAGAATTTCAAGTTCAATTTGATGATTGTCTTAATCCTTGTCCTTGGGATCTTTTGGCCCAGCTGCTGAGATTTTTGGATTTAGGGCCAAACAGCCTTTATTTCCAAGTATCACATCCACTTCTCAAAAGCACATGTGGACAGGAATTGACTGGGAAGGGCAAAAGAGAACTTTCTGGAATAAGGTAGTGTTCTACAGTTTTGATAGAGGTTTATGTTGTAACAAGTAGATGCATTTGTCAAAACTCAGTGAATATACTCTTATACTTATATGTTTCATTATATGTAAATTTCTTCTCAAAAGAAAAATAAAGCATATGTAGTTATCAAAATCTCAGCTCAAATGTGCG
Organism: Dugong dugon; assembly: GCA_030035585.1. NCBI lineage: Eukaryota > Metazoa > Chordata > Mammalia > Sirenia > Dugongidae > Dugong > Dugong dugon. The sequence goes on along the minus strand of CM057462.1, from coordinate 57,941,183 downwards.
ATGAGAATCCACCAGCTGCTATGCAAGAAGGTGGGGCTGGTGGTTGGAGGCTGTCTTAGTCATCTAGTGCTGCTGTAACAGAAAAATCACAAGTGGATGGCTTTAACAAAGAGAAATTTATTCTCTGACAGTCCAGTAGGCTTCAAGCCCAAATTCAGGGTGTCAGCTCCAGGGGAAGGCTTTCTCTTCTCTGTTGGCTCTGGAGGAAGGTCCTTGTCATCAGTCTTTCCTTGGTCTGGGAGCATCTCAGTGCAAGAATCTCAATTCCAAAGGACACGCTCTGCTCCAGCCGCTGCTCTCTTGGTGGTATGAGGTCCCCTCATCTTTCTGCTTACTTCTCTCTTTTATATCTCAAAAGAGATTGGCTTAAGACACTATCTAATCTTGTAGATTTCATCAGTGTAACTGCTGCTAATCCATCTTATTACATCATAGTGATAGGATTTACAACACGTAGGGAAATCACCTCAGATTAAAAAATGGTAGACAATCATACAATACTGGGAATCATGACCTAGCCAAGTTGACAGATATTTTGGAGGACACAATTCAATCCATGACAGAGACCTAGGCTGACCAGTCTTTCCCATTCTTTTCCACGAGTGTCTGGCTCTTTTCAGGCCCTTGATACATGTGTGTTCCCCAGGGAGCCTATATCCCCTCAGAAAGCCCCCAAGAGGGCTGAAGCCACCCTCTCCTATACTCTGGGCCATGCAGGTACCCAGGGTCAGACTCAACCACCAAGTCTGTTAGTCCATACACCCTCTCCTTTCTGTCACTCCTGGTGAAAGAAGACTACTTTGAGATAGGTGGAGAACTCACTTTATAACTCACCCCATCAAGAGTCTTCTAGCCCTGATCTCTAGAGCTGTGCATTCCATGCGCAGGAGATCAATACACAGGGATTTGGTGAGTGCATGTTGAGCGTCCGCACCTGCAGATGGGCTTCTTAGGGTCCAGAGAAGCATGAAGCTGACCAGTCTGGAGATGCCACATTCCCGTTTGCTGTGTGGGAGTCAGTCAAGGAGGGATTCCAGGCAGGCCATGAAGGAGGAAGATGATTTCAGGAAGGGAGGGTGGGGCGTGAGCTCACCTCAGTGCTTGGTCTCCATTTGGGCAGTGGAGTCACACCTGGAGTCAGACACGCCTCGGGGCCTGTCTCAGCCTGTGTCCTCACCTGTGAAGTGGGATGCTAAGACCTGCTTCAAGGGGGCGAGATGAAGCCCATGGGAAGGACTCAGCTGCTCCAGTGACATGGGGAGAAGGAGCAGAGAGTATAGATGGAAGCCCTATCAAAGCACCGTACACAATGCCGGGTATATGATAAGGACTAAGTGAATGCAAGTTGTATCTGAAAAGTCAAGAAAGGAGAGTGAGGGAGAAGTATTTGAGAGTCCATGGAGGTGATCTTGAAAGGGATCAGGCCAAGGTGGATCATGGAGATACTAGAGTGTCAGGATGAGGATGTTAGGTTCCATACATCAGGTGATGGAAGCCACTTCAAACTGTTGAGCAGGGTTGCCCCATGACTCAAGTAGAGATTCTGAGAAGCTTCAATTGCCTGTGAGTGCTGGATGGACAGGCGCAGCAGTGGCTTGGGGTTGGGATGAGAGGGAGGCTGTTACAGGGTCCAGTGGTGAGTGAGGGCCAGGCCAGGGATGACCACGGGAGGTGAATTGTGAGGAGCCACCAAGTGCTGCTGCCAGAAGGCGACTGGCCTGACCTTGACACACACCAGGAGAAACAAGGCAGCGGAGAGTCCTACCCGCTGGCAAACTTGTCTCGAGTCAGACTATCCCAGGGAGGGGGAGAATTTCTGGGCCCCTGAGCATCACTGAGATGCCCCTTTCTGCTAACTTCTCTCCTTCCTTCTCGCCTTTCTTTGGCCTGTCTCCTAATTCCTTAGCCTGTGGGAATTGCCTTCTTAGGCAAGGAAAACGGAGGGGAGTTGGATGCAAGAGGCGGAGTGATGTGGGAGGAGCATGCAGAGAGGTCAGAGGGCTTAGAGCTGGGCTGGGAAAGATCCCTAGCTCTCCTGCCTCTGCTCTAAAGTCCATCCACTGAGCACAGTGGGTGGGCACAGCCTTTGTAGCAAGGGGTGCTCCAGCCTCATTGCTGGGCAGAACAGCAGAGTGCCCAAGATGGAGCTTTCGTCTGTTGACCCCTTGTGCCACAGAAGTTTTCTCCTTTCCTCTGTGTGCCGGCAGGTGAAAAGCATTGGGGAGTACCAGCCAGGAGGCCAAGGGGGAGAGAAAGCTCAGCTGGGAGGCACCCTAATCGCTGCCACCAGCACAGCCCTCCCTCTGTCTGCTATTGCACTGACCTGCTGGGCTTGTCCATTCTCCTTTCTCTCTGTCTCTGTCTTTCTAGCCGTGGGGCTGAGCAGCTGTCCGGAACCTGCAGTGCCCAGTAATGGGGTGAAGTCTGGCGAGCGCTACTTGGTGAATGATGTGGTCTCTTTCCAGTGTGAGCCAGGATATGCCCTCCAGGTACTGCCCCTTGGCACCCCAGGTCAAGCAACTGGTGTCCCCGTAGATGGGATTGGCCGATGGGCCAGCCTTGGCCAGCCTTGCATGAGCAGGATGCAGTCACTGAAGAAGGGGAGCAGTGCCCCCGTCCCCGGAGCTCCCTTGGGGACTGTTATTCCCTCCTGGAGCTGTTCATGCAGAAGACAAACTTTGCTGACTAGCAATTTGGCACAAGCCAGACTCCAATGTGTTCCTGCAGAGTTGGGTTTGATTAGACATTGGAAAAATTTAATTTTCCTTTGAAGGCCACAAGGGAATTGAGTAATTAAAGAAGTCTCACAAGGAAGTCTTTAATAATGAGAATGCTTTAGTAATGGCTGTTAATGACCATCCTTCCCCTAAATGTCTCTCCCTCTGCCTCACTCCCCTTCCCACAGCAGATCTGTTTTATGACTTTGTATTTTTGTGTATCTTACTCCTTAATATGACATAGTCCCCTGTTCCCCTGTTCTGGGTTGCACATACATATGTGCTCTTGGGGGCAGCTAGCCCATCCCTGTTCCTGATTCCCACAGGGCCACGCCCACATCTCCTGCATGCCGGGGACCGTGCGGCGATGGAACTACCCTCCGCCACTCTGTATCGGTAAGAGAGCCTTTTCTCAGTACATTCAAATCATCTTCCACTAGGGATTGGAGCTAAGTGACGTAGCATTGAATTCAAACTGCAATCAGAAGAGAGTTTGGCTTTCTGGGATTGTTCCAAGTCAGTAGTTTCAGACTGATGTTTTTGTCATCTTTAACTCTCACTAAAGGCTGCCTTTTGGAAGCCTCCATCCACCAAATGAGAAATGACAGGAGGGACATTATTGATGACCATTCAGACTCCACATAATCAGCTAAACCCCAAACGAAACTTAGAGACACTTTGGGCTCTCCTCCATGACTTTTCATGGGGCAGACAGATAAATCCACTAGTAGAGATATGTTAAAGGCTACATGTGAAACACGGGGGCATTGGTGGTTCAGTGGTAGAATTCTTGCCTTCCATGCGAGAGACCCAGGTTCAATTTCTGGGCAGTGCACCTCACGTGCAGCCACCACCCGTCTGTGGAGGCTTGCGTGTGGCTGTGATGCTGAACAGGTTTCAAGGGAGCTTCCAAACTAAGGTGGACCAGAAAGAAAGGCCTGGTGATCTACATCTGAAAATCAGCCAGTGAAAACTCAATGGATCACAGCCATCATCCCCAACCAGTCATGGGGATTTTGTTCCAATGTGTGTGGGGTTGCCATGAGTCAGGGGCCAACTCGATGGCAGCGAACCACACCAACAACAACACAGGTGAAACAGGGACTTAGCTTGGTTTGGTTTCTTACCCTGTGCTAAGCACGGTGAGGAGTTCAATGGCTACAAGAAAAGATAGGATCTCTCCCTCAGAAGCTTCTAGTCAGGTTAGAGAATGGAGAAACTAATATTTTTTATGGCGATTGTGTGGGAAAGGAGCCCTGGTGGTGCAGTGGTTAAAGCACTCAGCTGCTAACCAGAAGGTTAGTGGTTCAAACCCACCAGCCTCCCCATGGGAGAAAGACGTGGTAGTCTGCTTCCATAGAGATTACAGCCTTGGAAACCTGGCAGTTCTACTCTGTGCCACAGGGTCGCTGTGAGTTGGAATCAACCTGAATGCACTGGGTTATTGTGTGGGAGGCCCAGTGCTACATGGTTCTTCACAACAGCTCTTCAGGGGAGGTCGTGTTGTCCTCATTTTCCAAATAGGAAAACAAAGACTCTTGGGATTAAAAAGAGAAGGGCAGAGTCAGGAATGAAAACCCAAGTTTGCCTGATGCCCAATTGCAACGTGCAGCCCAGTGCTGACCTTGGAGTCGGAAGTGAGTCAGGAGAGTGTCACTTGGGCAAGATGGCATATCCCTCCTGTGACTTCACCAGGGGGTGGGGTCTGATAGTCAGCCAGGCAGATCAGAAATATGTCTGGTCCGCCCAGGTACTTTCCCCAATTATATGTTATGAAGGCCTCACCAAGGAAACCACTCATTAACAGCAGCAGTGGTTTATTGACATACTGTGTATGTCAGCCCGAGTTCCAGGGGAAATGCAGTTCTTTCTCATTTAACCCTCCTAACACACTACCACCATGAGGTTGATGCTGTTAGCAGCTCCATTTTACAGTTGGGAAAACTGAGGCTTGGAGGGTTTAGAATTTGCCCAAGGTCACACAGGAAGTGGAAGTGTTGGGATTGTGACCCCGGCAGGCAGATGCCGAGCCCACACTCCGAAGCCCCACACTGTTCCGCTTGTGCACAGGTCAGCTTGCCTAGGTTGCCCTCTCCCAGAGGGCCTTGCCTGAGCACTGCCAATGCCTCCACCCTGTTCCCTTTTCTGAGCTTTCCTGACTCACCAGTCCCTTTCTGTTCACACAGCCTTTTCCTTGAAAGATGTGAGAGAAAAGAACTGATGTCTACTGGTCAGGCTGCAGTATAACCCAGCCGTAAATACCCTTTGTCTCTGAAGTCACCTTGATTGGTGGTTCACATGTCCCAGGGGTTACCCCTTCTCAGCTTTGTGGTCGGCTCCCCATGGAATGGTAGTCACAGTCACTCTGTATGAGCTTCCAGGAGGCCAAGGGTGAACCATGTCAGAGTTCTGAGGGTGGGTGCACAGTGGTAACCACCCACCCCATGGAATATATGTCGGCACAGGGTCTGCCACAGAGTGGGGCCTCAGTGCATGCAAGTCCTCTTCCCTGTTCCTTTTTCTTCAATCTTGGACAAGTTGATTGAGCAGTGAGGGGAGGGAGATCGTGGGGTTAGTGTATAGAATGGTCAGACTTCTCTTGGAGCAGGCCACTGTCACCTTTACTGTGTGTCCCCAGTAAGGGATCTGACCTGAGAAGGGCAAGCTCTGGGTCAAGAGCCTGTAACTTGTGTTCACAGACCCCTGGGAAGTCCAAGAATGTGCTTCCCTTTCTGATATTTCCTACTCAATTTTGTCTGTGTTTGCAGTTTTTAGGGAGAGGAACTATGGATCCCTATGGATTCTTAAAGGGGTTTATGACTCAAGGAAGGTTAAAAACTGTTGCTCTACAGAAAAAGAAGGAGAGTCAGGAATTGGAGGAAGAAACAGATCGAGCATCTAGTTACCTTTATGAACAACTGCCTCCTTTGCCAAGAGACCAGAAGAACTGGCTGGTGCCAACTACCGTTACTAAACATTTTGATCTAAGATTCTATAGAAGAATCCTGATCAAAAGTGGGAAGAATGTGGAACAGATTTGAAAATTGTCAATGGAATTCAGACTTTCTGGAGCCATTGAGGTTGGATGAATCCTTGAAACCATTACCCCAAGATAACCTTTAAACTTTAAACCTTAAACCAAAACTATCCCCTGAAGTCTTCTTTGAACCAAAAAAATAGCTTAGCTAGTTAGTAAAGTATGTCTGCCTTGAACATTGTGCTCTTTTAAAGAATTACCTATGTGAGATCAAATTGATAGCAACAACTCAAAGGGTTAGATGAGAAGCTTAGGAGGCAGTGAGTTTAAGTCAGTGATGACAGAACAGTTTAGAGAGGAATGGTGAGAATGTTTGCACAACTTGAAGAGTGTAATTAATGTCACTGAGTTGTACATGCAGAAAGTGTTCAAATGGTGTATAACTGTATATTCTCACCAAAATTTAAAAAAAAACCAAAAACTGTTGCTCTGAGAGAACTTCCTAAAGTTGGCATGGCCCTGTATTCTCCTTGATGGTGTCCTAACACTCTGTCATTGTCATTGTCACAGCGCAGTGTGGGGGAGCCGTAGAAGAGATGGAGGGGGTGATCCTGAGCCCAGGCTTCCCAGGCAACTACCCCAGCAACATGGACTGCTCCTGGAAGATAGCACTTCCCGTGGGTTTTGGTAAGTCTCCCCAACCCCTTAGAGACAGAGCCTTCTCACCCAGACCCCTAACCCCAAAACCCATTGCCATTGAGTTGATTCCGACTCATAGCAACCCTACAGGATAGAGTAGAACAGAACTGCCCCATAGAGTTTCCAAGGGGTGCCTGGTGGATTCAAACTGCTAGTCATAGCAGTTAACCATTACACTACCAGGGTTTCTGTCCGGACCCCTAGGCTTAATTAAACCGTCTGCCACAGTCTCTCAGCATAACCTTAGCCAAGACAGTTGAGCTTTCTACCTCTCTACTTCCTCATCTGCAAAATGAAGATAATCATATGTCTCTGTCTACCTCTTGTACAAGTGTATCAATTAAAAATAGTAGAGATGAAAGTCCTTTAGAAACATTTAACGTAAGGGGGAAAATATTAGGGTTGCCATGATTATTGTTTGAGTAGTGAGCTAAAAACCAAGAATATGGAATGAGAAATTACTAGAAGATGGTTAAAAAAGAAAAAAAAATGTATTTTACAGAGACTGGACCTCAAGTTGTGCCTTTAACTCCAAGATCAGATTTATCACCCCAATTAAATTGAGCCAAGGTCAATATGAAATTGAGTTTGCATTCTTCATATGCACATGCTAGCTGGCCTAGAGGTCGGGAGAGGTTTTGTTGGTGGTGATGGAGGCTGCCAGGCATGGGAAGGGAGGTGGAGAAGGTGGAGGGGGAGGAAAGACATTGATCTGGATACAAAATGTAATCACTGATGAATCATGCATTGTACACTGGGACTATAATTTAACCCCAAATATCTCTTTTGAAGGGATAAAGGATTTGTGTTGACATCAAGCTGATGGACTGTGCATGTAGTTTATCTTGCCCGAGTTGCTGCTCTGCTCCTAGGAAAGAAGTGTCCCAAGGGGACAGGGGGCTCCCAGTCTGATAGCCTTGGGAATGAAGACGTCAACTTGTCCTTTATTATTCAGCCTGGAGTGGGTCTTCTGGCTAGAGATAGGGCTTCCAGGAGAAGGTGCTCTAACCCACCTTCTCTAAATCTGCTCTGAATGAGGGAAAGAGGTTGGTGACCCTCCAAAGGATGGAGTCTTATTTTTATACCTGCTTCTGAAGGAAACTAGGGACAAAGGATCAGGATGCAAAATTGTGATGACTGGCAGCTTTGGGAAACTCCAGATTTTGAGACATTGAGATAAAAAGACCTAGAAGACCAAAAGAACCTCAGCTGATAGAGAAAGAGAGAGGGCAACATCCAAAAGAAAGCAGAAGTTTAAAAGAGAAGTACAGCAATGTGCTCTGTAAATCCTGATGTTCAGCCGCCAGAGCTCTAAGTCCTGGGTGCTTATCCAGCCTCTGGGGAATAAGCATACTGCAGGGCCCAGTCTCAGGAGGCCAGGACTCCTTGATTCCAAGTGAATGCTGGATTCCAGTGAGGACCCTAATATAGCACCTGGTTTCAGTGTGCCTAAAGAGCCACTAAGGAGCCCTGGTGGTGCAGTGGTTAAGTGCTCCGCTGCTAACCCAAAGGTTGGCAGTTCAAACTCACCAGCCACTTCAGGGGAGAAAGATGTGGCAGTCTGCTTCCATAAAGATCACAGTTTTGGAAACCCTATGAGGCAGTTCTACTCTGTCCTATAGGGCCACTATGTGTCAGAATTGACTCAATGGCAATGGGTATATATGTATGTATGCACATGTAAAGAGCCACTATGTTTACATGTTTCTGCCACTAGATGGTGGTCACAGTCCAGTTCTTTCCTCTCAGTTCAATTCAGAAATTCTTCAATCTTTATAAAGAGCCCCTTTGATGAATATGTGGAGCACTGATGGTACAGTGGTTACGAGGTCAGGCTGCTAACCAAAAGGTCAGCAGTTCAAATCCACCAGCTGCTCCTTGGAAACCCTATGGGGCAGTTCTGCTCTGTCCTATAGGGTTGCTATGAGTCAGAATCAAGTCGACGGCAACCGGTTTGGTTTTGATGGATATACACCCTGTGTTCACTGGTATGGGAAAGATGCATAGACGGTGGAATGGAAAGCACTAGTTCCACAGATGACAGGTGCAGAGATGTTCATTGCAATATTATCTAATTTGGAAACAATCTACACGTTCATTAATAGGGGAGTGACTGAAGTGTGGTTGGATAATTCATAAGATGGAGTTAATTAATATTCAGTTAAAATGAACGAACTATATCCGTGCATGGCAACATGAATAGATGTTGAAAATACGCTATCGAGTAAAAAAGAAATTTGCAAAACTGTACGTACAGTATAATATCATTTATTGTAAACATTTAAAACAAATAAACCAAAAGATATGTATTTGAGAATCTAAAAACATGAGCTGGAATGATAGCTTCCAAATTCATGAGAAAGATAGCCTCAGTGGAAGGAAGGAGGGAATGGGACAGGGGATAAAGGGTGTTTAACATGATGTATATGTTCTCTTTATTTTGTTTTTTAAATAATCAGATGCAAAAGAAGTTACACATGTGCTCATTCTAAACAAATTAGAAAATACAGATGAGCAAATTTTAAAAATTAAAATCATTTATAATCCATCATGCAGAGATAATCACTAACTAAGAGCTTAGTCCTCCACCATTAGAATGTAACCCTCATGAAGGCAAGGACCTGTTGATCACGTTCATCCCTGTGCAATGCCTAGCACAGCCCAGGCTCATGGTAAATTCTTAGTAAATATTGTTAGTGAGTAAAATTAGAATTATATAGTACATACCATTTGCATTCTGATTTTCACAATTAATAATACATTATGGACATTGTCCTATACTTTGTTAATGTATTTCTTTAATACAACTTTTTATAGTAATCTAATTTTGATAAAAGCTATCAGTAAACAAATATTAATATTTGTACCTCCATACTTATACTCCAAAGAGTATGTTGTTGTTAGGTGCCATTGAGTCGGTTCCAACTCATAGAAACAGAGTAGAACTGCCCCATAGGGTTTCCAAGGAGCCCCTGGTGGATTCAAACTGCCAACCTTTTGGTTAGCAGCCGTGGCTCTTAACCACTGCACCACCAGGGTTCCCAAAGAGTATATTAATGTGTAAGCTAAAGGCATAACTAGATCCATTTTACCTCTCAGGTTGTCAGGAGATCTTGATTAGCCCAGTAAGATTCTAAAGAATAAACTTCTCTTTGCTTCTTCATGGCACTGATGAGACAATGTATATTTCTAAGTCTTATATTTCTAAATTGTCTCAAGTATTCTAGAAAATTCCATTACTAAAGGTCATGTCTTTTGATGGATTGCGGGGTGGTGTTATTTTTAAATAAAAAGTTTATTTTAGCAAAGCTATCTTTATACCGATATTAGAAATATGAATCACAAAGTAAGTCAAGTGTTGGCCCTGAACTTTGTTTTCAATAAAATGAATGGGTTTGGGCTAGAGCTCTGAAATGACTAATGCCTTTACTTTTGAATGAATAATGTACTTTTAAGTTTATTCCTGCCTGAAGACAAGAGACTGACTGGATCAGCATCTCCCAGTGTGTGTTCTGGGAACGCTGATTCAGTGGGAGGGACAGGTGGGTGCTCAGAGCATTAGGAGCTCTGGCAGGAAATGCTTTCATGGGCGGCACATTTGAAGCAGGCCTGTATTGTCTTTTGATACCATCTTGCTTCTGTCTCGCTCCCAGGAGCTCACATCCAGTTCCTAAACTTCTCCACCGAGCCCAACCATGATTTCCTAGAAATCCGGAACGGCCCCTTCGAGACCAGCCGCATGATGGGGAGATTCAGTGGAAGCGAGCTTCCCAGCTCCCTGCTCTCCACTTCCCATGAGACCACCGTGTATTTCCACAGTGACCACTCCCAAAACCGGCCAGGATTCAAGCTGGAATATCAGGGTGAGGACAAGTGCCCATTTGCTCCTCTGGATGTCCCCATTTCTTACCTACAATCACCCGTCTTCCCAGCCTTCCATGCGAGAGCAAGAGAGGCTTCAGGAAGGGTGGGGGGTGAGGGGACAGACCTGTGCAGTGAGGCTTTCCTTTGGTGGCAGATCTCTTCATACCCCTGTTTTACAAGCTTAAATTCTCACATGGCCTTTGTCAGGGTGGCTGGCCCAACAGCATCCGCCGTACACCTCTGCACAAAGCCGACAGCAAACAGCACTGTGCTTGGGGCCATTTTAAACAGTGACTTCACCAACAAAAAGTACGGAAATGTGACACAGCTCCTCCCTGAAAGGCTCCCCTGTGGTAGACCCAAGGGCTCTGCCTGAAGCTTCTCCTCACCCTTGTAAGAAGAATATCTGCTTTCGGGTCCACCCACATGGGCTGTGCCTCGCTTTATCCCTGTGATGGGCACAGCTCTGCCCACTAAGTCCATGTAGTGGGACTAGCCCTCTCAACTGCAATTCCTGCATGATAAGCCCACTTGTCCTTGTGAAGGCTGTCCTATGGCAAGCTCAGATCTCCACCGACTCCTCCTCTGTAGAAGAGACCTAACTACTCCCACAGAGCCCTGACCTGGGGCTCAGACACACCCACACTCACTGAGCCTTTGTCTTTGGGAAGTACTACTTAAGGCTTCCCCTGCATGAGGGGCCCAGGGATCCCTCTGAAGAACAACAGGCCAGCACTCTCAGATAATGTTCCTCTCTGTGCGGTGCCTGTTATTCCCACTGAGGCTTCATGTGTATAAGCAAGTAGCCCAGTCCTCCTCCTGAGGATTTTCCCTGTGTAGGGGGGTTGGATGGGGGATGGGAGTTCTGAATGTACCTTCAGAAGTCCATCACCTTCACCAGCTACCTGTATGAGAAGCCCAACTACAGCCCCTTGAGTTTCCATTCTGTGATGGGCCCACCTCCCCTCACTTAGATGATCCCATTGAGGTCACAGGCCTGGCTACTCCCTCTGTGCTGCCCCTGTGCAGCAGTCCTGTATTTGTTTCCTGAGGCTACTAAAACAAATTACCACAAACCGGTGGCTTAAAACAGAATTTTTTTCCCTCACAGTTCTGGAGGCCATAAGTTCAAAATCAAGATGTCAGCAGGGTTGGTTTCTTCTGGAGGCTCTGAGGAAGAACCCGTTTGGTGCCTTTCTCCTAGCTTCTGTTGGTTGCTGACAATCACTGGCACTCCTTGGCTTGGAGACACATCACTACAATCACTGCCTCTGTCTTTACCTCGTCTTCTCCTCTGTGTCCTCTTCCCCTGTCTGTGTCTTCTCTTATAAGGACACATGTTACTGGATTTAGGGCCCACCCAGGTAATCCAGGATGATCTTATCTCAATATTGTTAACTTAATTACATCTGCAAAACTGCTTTTTTCAAATAAGGTCACATTCACAGGTTCCAGGAGGATATATTTTTTAGGGGGCTGCCCTTCAACCCACTATAATTTCTAATGACTTCTGGAGAGTTCCACTTGGTGTCAGATGAGCTGCTCCTCCTCAGACTTGAGCTTGGCTTCCATCCCCTTTATAATGATGCCAACCTCAGGTACTAAATTGTCAACTAGTGTCAGAGGCCCAAGTACTCCCAGTGAGGCCTCCCAATTTGTGATAGGCCAGATAATTCTCCTTAACCAGTAGGACTACCTTCTCCACTTACATCTTTCCTAGCTCTATGGCATCGTACCTTGTGAAACAAGATCGAACCACTCACCTCAGGATTTTCCTTTATGGAAAGACCCAGCTTCGTGAAAGAGCTGCCTGTCCCCACTGAGGCGCTTTCTATCAAGCAGGCCCAGCTCCTCAACTTTCTTTGGAAGAGATCCAACTCCTTACTCTTTCCCAAGATTCCACTGATTGAACACTCTGAACTTCCTAGTCTGTGGTTTTCTTTCTTCTTTTCCTGTGGTTTTCTTTTCCCTTCTTCATGCAAACGTTCTCACAGAATCTTTAGTGACAGTATAAGCTACCCCTACCTAGGCCTCCCATTTTGGTGGGCATAACTTATTTCACCAAAACTTCTCAGGAGGATGGTGTTTATAAAGAAACAAAATGACTAAGACATATAATTGTTCTAAAATGTTAGGTATATCATTCTTATTTTTAATTATGGCATCTGCCTTTGGGAAAAAAAACAGCTATTCTCACTGAGGATCCCTTCTCTGGGAAAGTTAATGATTCCTCCTCTTAGGATTTATTTCTGTTCTATGCGACCAACCTCCCTCTCTGTGAAGCTTCTTCTGGTGGAAGAGGCTCTGAGATTTTTCTCAACATAAAAGCAACTGAGGTACTCTCACTGAAGTGTCTCTTTTTGAAAAGCCCAGCTCCTTCCACTTGAGACAATTTCTGTGAGAGAGACCCAGCTACTCTCATTAAGGCTGCTCCTGGCTTTTAACACATGCATGGAGCCCTGGTGGCACAGTGGTTAAGAGTTCAGCTGCTAACCAAGAGATTGGCAGTTTGAATCTACTAGCCACTCCTTGGAAACCCTGTGAGGCAGTTCTACTCTGTCCTATAGGGTCACTACGAGTCAGAATCAACTCATCAGCAGTGGGTAGTCTTTTTAGGTACTTCACTGTCTTTGGGGCCACATGTTCTCCCTGAAGCTTCTCTTTAGAGTAAAGCCCACCCCACATCCATTTACCCTGTGTTACCTGTGTAACAGGTGCACTGCTTCTACTAAAGCTTTCATCTCTGAAATCTGCCAAACCCAAGCTGCTGCCATCTCTCCTTTGGCTGACCAGTCCAACCACTCCCACTACAGCTTCTAGCATTTTAGTGCGCCCAGTTAACCTGATGATTTCAAGTGAAACCTACCCAGTTCTTCCCACCGAGACTTTTCTGTACAATATTGAGTGGAAACATAACACATCCAACATGCATCCACTTTTCATGGAGGATTCACTTGAAATCTGCTACTCTCACTGAGACTTTCCACTCTAGGAAAGTTCCTTCTGTTCCCACTGCCAATTTCCTGGGTAGGGTGGGCCCAGTGACTGCCACAAAGGCCGTTCTTTGCCCTGTGGACCCAGATAATTGAAGGCTTTGTTCTGTGGCACATGCTCAACAATCCCTTGCTTTTTTTGACAGGCCCCAGCTACTTCCACTAAGTTGTCTTCTTTTGAGTAAGGCCCACCCATTCCCATGGAAGCAGCTTTCCTGCCATTTTGAGGGACTTGCCTTGCATGACAGTCTCCCATTCCTTTTAGCCCAGCTCTTCCCTCTGAAAAGTTTCTCCCTTTGCCACAGGGTTGGCCTGCTCCCACCGAGGTTTCTTCCTTCCTAATAACTTCTAATTTCTAGGAATCAGAAAACTTATATCCTCACCCCACTGCTTCCTGTTTGTGATCATAATAATTGTTGAGATGGTTAAATGAGATAAGCAACATGAAAGAACCTGGGTGGATGCTTGGCCCCATGTAGGTGCTCAATAAAGAATGTTTTAATCTAGCAGTGTCTTCCTTGAGCCTCCTTTCCCATGGATATAATAATAAACCCCAAAACCCATCTTTGTTTTCAAATCAGTTCTGACTCATTGTAATCGCATATGATTCGCATAGCAGAATAGGACTGCTCCATAGGGTTTTCTTGGCTGTAATCTTAATGGGGTCTTAATGAAAGCAGATTGTGCCACTATAGACCTGGATGTAATATTGTTTTTGCTGGCTGCCATTGAGTCAGTTCCAACTCATAGTGAGCCCATGTGTGCAGAGTAGAACTGCTCCATAGGGTTTTCAAAGCTGTGACCTTTCAGAAGCAGATTGTCAGACCAATCTTCCAAGGCACCTCTGAATGGGTTCAAACAGCTAACCTTTCAACTAGTAGTAGAACACTTAATCATTTGCGCCATCCAGGATTCCATTGGCTATAATAATAGATAACATTTATTGAGCTCTTACCATGTGCCAGCACTGTGCAGAGAGCTGTGCACGTATTAATTATCCTACTTAATCCTCACAATCACCATTTTATATATAAGAAAACTGAGATATAGAGAAGTTAAATAACTTGTCCAGCCAACAGTTAGTAACCAAGGTCCATCTGAGTCCAAGTCTTGGTGCTTCACCACTGTGATAAGTCTCTGCTGCTTCTATGTTCTGGTTGTAGAAAAAAATATTCAGAGGGAATACAGTGACTTTCTCTCCTCATTGTTTCCAGCCTATGAACTCCAAGAGTGCCCAGACCCAGAACCCTTTGCCAATGGCATTGTGAGGGGAGCTGGCTACAACGTTGGACAGTCAGTGACCTTTGAGTGCCTCCCAGGGTATCAACTGATTGGCCACCCTGTCCTCACATGTCAACATGGCACCAACCGGAACTGGGACCACCCCCTGCCCAGGTGTGAAGGTAAGTCCCTCCCTCATCCCTGGTGCTTCTTCCTAGGGGTTAGGAAGAATGATCCAGAGCGGTCCCACATTCCAGCTTCCTGTTCCATGGGGTTGCCCATGCTGGACGTTCCAGGCAGACCTTATCTATCCTGTTCTTTTATGAATGGGACCCAGCCTAGCCAGGAGAGAATGTCCTGGGTATGGAGCTCTCTGGGCCAATGCTAAGAAGGATCTAGAAGAGAGTAGGCCCATCCCTAAGGAGGCACAGCCAACGGGAAGACATACCCAGTCTTTGGGAAGATCCAGCCTCATGGGCTAAATGTCCCCAGTTGGAAGGGAAAATTTTGCATGAAGGTGTTGAAGTTAATCATAGCACCTTCCCAGAGGAAGAAGAGAATGATGCGTCTTTCCAGGAAACCTCTTGCTCCCCTCTTCACCTCCCCCCCTCACTTGTTCTCTCTGCCCTACAAGTGCCTGAGAGATCCGAGCTGATCATATCAGGGAGCTGGAGGTAGCACTTTTCCTGGGTCTTCATCCTTAACCAGAACCTGTGTGGAAAAGAACCAAGAGATCTGTGCTGCTTCTACCCCTGTATGCATACCTCAGTTCCATTTTCCTTCCTTTTTCACTCTTGGGTCCCAGTTTTTTCTATGGAAGAGAAGCTGATATTTGTCTTGAAAGGGGAAGGCTTGTCTGGGGCAGTATAGCCTAGAAGAAAGTACCCATGCTCTGGGATCAGATGACCCTGAGCTCCATCCTTGAACCACCACACCCTGGCTGTGTGACCTTGTCTAAGACACTTCATCTCTCTGAGTCACAGTTTTTGCATTAGTAAAATCAGGCCTCTTGTCTCTACTTCACAAGCTGGGAGGGTTTAATAGATGACTCTTGTAAAGCACCCAGCACCATAACTAGCCCACAGACAGTGAACTCTTAAATGTCATCCCTCTGTGGAAAAAGAAAACTTGTTTGCAAAACTGAGCTGTTCTGGTGTTGGCATATAAGACCTTAATTTCTAAAAATATTAAAACCCCAGTTCGTTTTTCAGATTTCCAGAACCATCCCCATGCATAACCAGCCAATCTTTCTGGAACTGTTGGTTGACCATTGTCTTAGTCATCTAGTGCTGCTATAACAGAAATACCACAAATGGATGGCTTTTACAAAGAGAAATTTATTCTCTCACAGTCTAGCAGGCTACAAATCCAAATTCAGGGCATCAGCTCCAGGGGAAGCCTTTCTCTTCTTTGTTGGCTCTGGAGGAAGGTCCTTGTGATGCATCAGTCTTCCCTTGGTCTGGGAGCATCTCAGTGCAGGAACCTCAGGTCCAAAGGTCACGCTCTGCTCCCGGCACTGCTTTCTTGATGGTATGAGGTTCCCCTGTGTCTCTGCTCGCTCCTCTCTTTTATATTTTGAAAGAGATTGGCTTAAGACACTATCTAATCTTGTAGACCTCATCAGTATAACTGCTGCTAATCCATCTTATTACATCATAGTGATAGAGTTTACAACACATAGGGAAATCACATCAGATTACAGAACGGTACACAATCATACAGTACTAGAAATCATGACCCAGCCAAGTTGACAGATATTTTGGGGGGACACAATTCAATCCATGGCAACCATGTACTACGTGACAAGCTTTTTGCTGGTCTTTTCTAAAAGGCTAGAACATCCCCCAGCTGCCCCTAGGAGTGGCCTGGGGTGTGCCCCTATGACCACCATGAGGCATGGCTGTGTCATTTGAGAAAGTGATGTTAAATACTCCCTCTAATGGGTCATCTGTGAAAGGATGACAATGACAAGTGCCTGTCACTAGACATCCACAAATAGATGACTGTGTCAAAATCAACTCTCACAAAATAGCATAAAAGGATGCTAATGTTGTCATAGTCGCCAAATACGGAATCCATGCAAGATGGCAGGGAAGTACCTCCCCGATCCAGGGTATCTGAGATCGAGTGGTAATCCTAGTTTCCCTAGAGCCGCCTATGGGGCAGCCACAAGAGCGGGAAATGTCCTCCTGCCCCCTTCAATGTATCCAGTAAAGCATGGGTCAAGGACCCTCTCACAGGGCATCCCAGAGGTATGTTTTCCGATTCCTATCCTTTCCTCAGGGCAGCTTAAAGAATGACTATTTCAAGTGTGTGCCCATAGGGTAAATGAGAGAAGTGGACAGTAACAAGTTTCCCCCACCCTTCAGGACAGCAAGAGAGGATGGCAGGACCAGAGACATGTGGTGTGAGTCTGTCGTGACTGGGAATCTCAGTGTCCTGCAGTCTGGCCAGAGAGGGCGTTAACATGACTTCACAAGTCCCAGGCCAGCCCCAGTGGCAGAGACCTGAAGATCCAGGTCCAGTCCCCCAGCAGAGCTGAGGGGACTTGTGTTGAATGATTTGTATCTGCCCTGATGTCTTACACATTCGGGTATTAATTCAGCATGGAAGAAGCACTTGCTGTGTACCTAGCACAGTGATGAGCATTGCAGGGGCAACAGTGAACTGAAGCCACCCCCACCTTATGGGAGACGACACTGCTTTGACCTCAGTGAATGTCATATGATTCCCACAAGCCACTTCCTCCCTCAGAACCTCCCTTTCCTCATCTCACCCTGGTTTGCTTTCCTCAAGACTACTGAGAAGATCGGGTGAAAACAGATCTTTGTATGTGGAGACATGGGAGTTTTGAAGGCAGCACAGGTAGCTAAAGCTCACTGGGAGGCTAGGGATGGGAGAGGCAGGTGGCAATAGCAAGGAGAGCTCCTGCCGAGGCTGGGCAAATAGACAAAATTTGAAAATAAAATAATACAGAGCCTTAGACACACATCCTATCAGAACAGCCCCTCTTCTGAAATCTTAAATTAATTCCTCCCACTTCCTGTCCTGTCAGCTTCCTCTTCCTCTTTTCACTCACAGTGAAGGGGGCGTCCCTCTTCCTGTCTGATTTCTCCTTTGATTCTGGATCCCATTTCCTCAGACCCTCTCAGGGAAATGTATTGGAGGCTAATCCCCTGCCTTTCATCTGTCTTTCAAGCTCTTCCTTGCTTTTTAATTCTTCCCAAATTTTCCCTTGCTTTTTAACTCTTCCAATCGGCATTTAAAACATGCTGAAGTCTCTCTTAAGAAAAAAATCCAGCTGAGCCACACCTTTCCTTCAGTAACTCACTGTCTCTCTCTTCTCCTCACAGCTATGTTTTATGAAGGGGTATCTTGCACGTGAAACCTCTTTTTACCTATTTCAGGTTTTAATTCTTCTGGTGGTTATGTCCACAAGTCTAGATAATATACTTATGTTGTTGTTGTTAGGTGCCATCAAGTCAGTTCCAACTCATAACGACCCTATGTACAACGTAATGAAACACTGCCCGGGCCTGCCCCATCCTCATAATCATTGCTATGTTTGAGCCTGTTGTTACAGCCACTGCATCACTCCATCTCATTGTGGGTGTTCCTCTTTTTCACTGACCCTCTGTTATACCAAGCATGATGTCCTTTTACAGGGATTTGTTCCTCCTCATAACATGTGCAAAGCAAGTGAGACCAAATCTCACCATCCTTTCTTCTAAGGAGCATTCGGGCTGTACTTCTTCCAAGAGAGATTTGCTCATTCTTTTGACAGTACGTGGTATATTCACTATTCTTCACCAACATCATAATTTGATCTTCCTTATTCATTGTCCAGCTTTCACATGCATATGAGGCCATTGAAATTACTGTGGCATGGGTCAAGCACACCTCAGTCCTCAAGGCAACATCTTTGCTTTCCAACACTTTGAAGAGGTCTTTTGCAACATATTTACCCAATGCAATACGTCCTTTGATTTCTTGACTAGTGCTTCCATGGGTGTTGATTGTGGATCCAAGTAAAATGAAAACCTTGACAATTTCAGTATTTTCTCCATTTATCATAATGGTGCTTATTTGTCCAGTTGAGAGGATTTTTGTTTTCTTTATGTTAAGGTGTAATCCATACTGAAGGCTGTGGTCTTTGATCTTCATCAGTAAGTGCTTCAAGTCCTCTTCACTTTCAGCAAGCAAGGTTGTGTCATCTGAGTTGTTAATGAGTTGTTAATGAGTCTTCCCCAAATCCTGATGCCACATTCTTCTTCATATAGTGCAGCTTCTTGGAATATTTGCTCAGCATACAGATTGAACAAGTATGGTAAAAAGACACAACCCTGATGCACACTTTTCCTGATTTTAAACCATGCAGTATCCCCTTGTTCTGTTCAGCAACTGCCTCTTGGTCTGTGTACATGTTCTACATGAGAAGACAAAGTATTATAATAAAATGTGCAAACACCTGGAGTTAGAAAACCAAAAAGGAAGAAGACGCTCAGCATTTCTCAAGCTCAAAGAACTGAAGAAAAAAATTCAAGCCTCAAGTTGCAAAACTGAAAGATTCTATGGAAAGATTCTTGAATTTCATGTAAATGCATCTGCCTTCTTTAGATCATCATTATGTCTATGAGATTCATCCATGTTGTTGCACGTAGAGTAATTCATTCCTTTTTGTTGCTGCGTAATATTCCAGTGGGTGACTGTCCAATTATTTATTTATGCATTCTACTATCAATAGACATTTGTGTGGTTTCCAGTTGGCAAATTTGAATAAAGCTGCTATTAACATTCTTGTACATGTCTTTTGGTGAATTTATGCACTCATTTCTCTTGGGTCTATACCCAAGAGTAGAATTTCTGTGTCATATGGTAGACATGTGTAGCTTTAGTAGATATTGCCAGTTTTTGAAAGGGGCTGTACCAATTAACACTCCAGCCAGTGGTGTACAAGGGTTCCAGTTGCTCATTTCCTCAGTAATGCTTGCTATTTTCAGTCTTTTTAATTTTAACCATTCTACTGAGTGTGTAGTGGTTCTTATTTGCATTTTCCTGATGAGTAATGATGTTGAGCACCTTTTCATGTGCTTATTGGCCTTTTCAAAATCGTTTTTTAGGAAGTACTTGCTCAAGTTCGACTATTTTTTAATTGAATTGTGTCATAGCTTTGTAGGAATTGCACATCTTCATTTTTAACGTTAATATCTATCAACTCCCCAACATAAGTAGATGATGAGTAAGCTTTTTATTACTACTGTTTTCTGCTCCTCTTTTCCTTTTGTACAATATCTATCTTAGTATATTTTTAATTCTATTTTGGTCACCTTTGTTATTTGAAATAATACAGAGAAACCTCTATTTCTGGTTCAATCAAACATTAGCAGTACCTCTTGAGTCTTCACTTTTTAAAACGAGGCTGTTTATGCTCTACTTTTCTTCTGCCTTTTCTTCCACTGTGACTCTCCCACCCTCAGCTACATTTTTACATTATCAAGAAGTTAACCTTTACCTTCTTCCCTGCAATTACTACCAAGTCTTCAGTGTTTTGTCCATAGTATAAGCTCTAAAACCAATAAATCCATAAACAATATTTGCATTGTTATGACTGTATAGACTTTGTTTAATGCTGGATGAAGTCATCTGCTAGGGTTACATTTTCTTTTAATTGGAATCAATGTGTGACCCCTGGGCTACTTGAAGGAGATTATTTCCTGCATCAAGGTCAACTGAATTCACTTTTCTTACATTTCATCAGTTGCTTGAAATCATACATTGTAAATTGCTTCATATTTGAACCATGACTTTTTCATATATTTTCTGTTTTTCCTAAAGCATCTAAATGCTTTTAATTTTTTCTTGTATAATTTGTTTTTCTTATGTCCTCTACTTTTCCCAAAAATCTCAATCGTATTTCTTATCCTATGGAATTCACCCCTCCTTTTTCCCAGGAGACTTCCCTCCAGGACTCTTCCATTCTCCTACTCCAGTCTGAACTGATTGCACCCTCAGCCTGCTACATGAGTTCTGCTAGGATTTTCCTCCATTGCTCTGAATTGGATCCAGTGTTCCCTAGATCCTATGTCTTCCTCTTTGTTGGTTTGCTTTCTTGTTTTCTGGAGGACATCCTCAAAACACCTTCCTAAAAAAGGTGTGTTAGGTCTCTAAATGTCTGAAAATGTCTTCAATGTCCCTCAAATTTAATCGATAGCTTCAGTGGGCATTGAATTCTACATTGAAAATCATCTCTCCTTTGAATTTTGAAGATGTGGCTCCATTGTCTGTAGGATCTAGTGTTGCTAATGAGAAGCTGGATGTCAATGTAATTCTTGTGCCTTTATAGGTGATCTGTATTTTCTCTCAGGGGGCTTTTAGAATCTTCTCCATATTCTTGGTGTTCTGAAATTTCAGTGGGATTTGTTTCCTTTGTCTGCCTCAGTATCCAGTAGACCCTTTTAATTTCAATGTTTGCATTCTCTCTTCAGCTCTGGAATATTTTCTTGAATTATTTATTCAACAATTACTTCTCCATTTTCCCTGTTCTCTCTCTCTGGAACTCCTGTTAATCAATGTTGGACCTCCTGGATCGATCTACTATATCTTTTATCTTCTGTTTCATATTTTTAGTCTTTTATCTTTTGTTGTACTTTCCAGAAGATTTTTCTCAACTTACCTTGCAAATATTAAATATTTATTAAATATTTTATTTTGGTAATCATAGTCTTAATTTCCAGTGATTCTTTTTTGTCGCTAGTTGTTCACATTTCATAGCATTCTGTTGTATGGATGAAATATTTTCTTAGTTCTCTGAGGATAAAAATTAGAGACTATTCATTTATGTTCTCTTATGTACTCTAAATTATCTCTATTTTTTCCCTCTGTGATCATTTTTTTTTTCTGTTTGTTTTTCTTGGTCTATGTTATATTGCATATTTTCCTCAGATACCTGCTGATCCCATTCACATTTGAGAACGATGCAGTAGAAGGCCTGACTGTGAGTTCTGTGTACGTATGCAGGGCTAGTAAACCAGCAAGCTTTGCCTGCAACTTGGCAAGTGGAAAACGTACTGTAACAACTGGGGACTTCTTGTCTTCATTGGATTTGTACCCCAGATAACCCCAGGGGTAATTATTGCTAACTGCTGGCAAGAGATGATCCTCAAAATATCAGTGGTTAACACAATGAAAGTTTATCTGTTTTTCCTATAAAGTCCAAGGTAAATTTGGCAACTCTTCTCCATCTTCTAGCTGTTTCTAACTGTAGCCCTCAAACTCTCTCTTGCAGAAGAGAGGAGACACAGCAGTTCTGTCTCAACCAGAAGTGACACATGTCACTTTTACTCACAGTTCTTTGACCAGAGTCGTTTATATGACTCTATCCTAACAGTACCACCACCCGTCTGTCAGTTTGTCATACTGTGGTGGCTTGCATGTTGCTGTGATGCTGGAAGCTGCCACTGGTATTTCAAATTCCAGCAGGGTCACCCAAGGTGGACAAGTTTCAGTGGAGCTTCCAGACTAAGTCAGACTAGGAAGAAACGCCTGGAGCTCTACTTCCGAATACTAGTCAATGAAAACTTTACAGATCACAACAGGATATTGTCTGATATAGTTCTGGAAGACGGCACAGGATCAGGCAGCCTTTCATTCTGCTCTGCATAAGGTCTCCCTGAGTCAGAGCCAACTCGACGGCAACTAACGCCAACGATAACCTAACAGTAAGGGAGACTGAGGTAGGAAGGAGCACATGGAGGGGCTTTGTTCTAATCCTGCCAAGGCCAGAACATTCAGTTCTTCTGAAGGTGAACTCTGTTTTTGTTTGTTCCAGTTTGTTGCTTGAGAGAGGAGACAAGTGCCTGCCTGCTTGTGTTCTGTGGGTGCTGATGGAAGGGTGCGGCGATGTCAGTTATTCTGTCTACACACTCACAGTGAATCCCTGTTTTCCTTCCCATGACTCACTCCTACCCTTGCTGCAACTCTTACTTCTGAGCCCCAGGCTTCTCTGGGATTTCTTAGAACAGATTCAGCTCCCTCCTCATGTGCACTGGACTGAAAGCTGCATCTTTTAGAAATTTGTTAGGATCTCGTAACTGTTGATGGAGTCTTCTCCTTGTCTTCACTGTGGACTTTATTCCCTTTCTATTCCTAGTTTATCTTTTATGGCATCACAGGAGAGAAGAGAATTCCTTTTCTCTGCATGCCACCTTGAACCAGAAGCCCTTCTCCCTCCTTCTTTGAGAAACCCTCTTTTCCTTGGCTCCTTTGACCCCACCTTCTCTTGCTTTTCCTATCACCTTTCTGGCTGTGCCTCTGTTTTCAGTTATCTCTTCCTTTGCCTATAAGTGTTGTTGTTCTCAGAAGTTCTTTTCCTGGACCCTAGACCTGCTTCTCTTCTTTCCCACATCTACTTCTATGTCTCCAAATGCCGTCTTTATCTGCAACCTTTCTCTTTCCTGAGTTCCACATCTGTATATCCAGTTTCTTGCTAAATATCATTACTTATCCCAGAGACATCTAAATCTCAACATATTCAGTATTGAACTCATCATCTTTTTACCATTACACTTGAAATCCCTATCTCAATGAAAGGCACCACTGGTCACCTGGTTACTCAGCCCTTAATTTGGACATCATCTTAGTGCCTCCCTCTCACTTGTCTCCTGTATACTGCAGGGGGGAAAAAACAGTTGTATTAAGTCTCTTTCTACTCATGGCAACCCAGTGTATGTCAGAGTAGACCTGTGCTCCATAAGGTTTTTAATGGCTGATTTTTCAGAAGTAGATCTCCAGGTCTTTCTTCCCAGGTGCCTCTGGGTAGACTCAAACCTACCACCTTTTGGTTAGCAGTCGAGTGTGTTAATCGTTTGCACCACCCAGGGACCCCTCCCATATACACCAAGTCCTGTTAATTCTATATCCTAAATATCTTTCAAATGCATCCACTTCTCTCTGTCCATAGCCTCTGCCTTAATCTAGGCCACTACTTAGACGATCCCCCTCACTGGTCTCCCGGCCTTCAGCCTTACACTCCTCATCCATTCTCCACAATGTAGGGGGAGTGATCCTTCAAAACCATTAATATACTCTTGAAACTCCTCTGCTCATGAGCCATCAAGGCATCCCTGTCTCCCTTGGAGTAAATCCCCAACCCCTTATCATAGCTCACCATGTCCCTGAGGACCTGGCCCCTGATTACCTTCCAATATTCTTCACTCCCACAGATTTTATGCTCCAGTTAAGCTGAGATACTTTTGGTTTTCTAGATGTACTATGTTCTCTTGCCTCTGATTCTTAGCACATGCTGTTCCGTATACATATAACATTTCTCTCTCTCCTACCTTGCCTACTTAGCCCTAGTCATCCCTCAGACTTCATCACTGTTTGGTTCTAAATATGAATTCTACCAGGAATCATTCCCTCCCTCACAAGACCAGATGAGGTGCTCCCCAGATGTTCCTTTGGCATTCAACTAGGATGCAAGCTCCACCATGCATTGTAGATGCCATATACTTGGCTATATCCCCAGTGGACTAAAGTGCCATGGGACAGAACAGGAGTATCCTTGCTCCCTCCAGTCTCCCCAGTGCCCAGGCCATGCTCAGCACTGAGTGGATATTCAGTATTTGTAGAAGGGATGGCGTGTCCATGCCTACTACTTCCAGGGTACATTTGCTTTTACAGGAACCCTGTCCTCTGGAGGCAGCTGGAATTCTTTCGTCTCGGTTAGATCAGCCCCCATCCAGATGTCTGCTTGATGCCCACACCAGCCAAATACACTCATTATTCTAGTCCAGGATTTGTTTGCCCAGAATCCCTATTTATTTTGCTCCCCAATGACTGAGTCCATGGATACTTCAAGACCTCTTTACTCTCCCACCTAAAGCCTAGATCAGAATGAGCTTAAAATTGAGTGTTGCTTTTGGGGATCAGAAAGATAGGGAGAAAGGATTAATTCTGTGTAGCAAATGCCTCCTCTGCAAGCAAGGTACTGGGCTAAACATTTTACATACATTTTACTTTTATCTAATCATCACCACAATCCTTATGAGTCTTAGTCCCATTTTACAGGTGAGGAAACAGACACAGAGAAACTAGACTATGTGTTTAAGGTCATCTGATCAATAAATGGCATAACCATAGTTTGAACCCAACAGGACCCTCACCTCAAGAATCCCCAACTCTAAGTCAAGACCAAAAGTAACACTCTAAGAAAAGCAAGGTAAAGAAAAAAGAATGGAAAAGATACTTCCGTAATTGCTTACCTCTTCTCAGCCAAAGTACTGCAGCTGTAACCCTAACAGCCACTCCATTCCTAGGAAAGGCAGGGATAGCTTCAGTGTGTCTTCCTTCTAGCAAGTCTCTTCCATTGGAAAGAGAAAGAGGGAGGTTGGGGGTTGACTCAGGCCCACAGAGGCACCTGCAGTGAAGACCAGAGAGCCAGACAGGGTGTGGTATGTTGGGATTGATGAACAGAGCCAGGCACAGTCATCCTCAACCCTGTCTCCTCTCCCGCATCCCACCCAACCTCCTTGAGCTGGATAATTTGTGCTGGGAACTGGGACTTCACTGGGAAATCATCAGAATTCTCAGGTGATCTCCAGCACTCATCTGTGTGTTTGTGTTCCCTCTCTGGCAGTCCCCTGTGGTGGGAACATCACCTCTTCCAATGGTACTGTGTACTCACCGGGGTTCCCCAGTCCATACTCCAGCTCCCAAGACTGTGTCTGGCTGATCACCGTGTCCATTGGTCATGGCATCCGCCTCAACCTCAGCCTGCTGCAGACAGAGCCCTCCAGAGACTTCATCACCATCTGGTAGGGCCAGGTGCCAGGTCAACAGCCAGTTAGAACGGAGCATTAGTTGGGCTCTAAACTGGGTTATCCATCTATTTGATCAGAAAACCAAGAGCTGAATGGTTCTAAAATGGCTGTCAGCCTCCTGGATTTCAAAGAGACATTGTTGATGAGCCCTTTTGACTCCCTGGAGGGAGAAGGATGGGAGGGTAGTGGCTCCCAACCTGGGGTCTAAAGTGTGCTATGGGGTCAGTGAAAGTACAACCGGCTACATGAAGGGGAATGGGGCGGCTATGAAGATTATTCTCAGTGTTTCCAGAGTCCAAACCAAAATTCTACATTTACTCTGGATAATCTACCCATATAGGGTAGAATTTTGTGAAGTCCAACTGGTCATTTCATGCTGATGAGAAGCTCTGCATCAGTGCTGCCCAACAGAACTTTCTGCAGTGATGGAAATGTTTATGTCTGTGCTGTCCAATACAATAGCCACTAGCTACAAGTGCCTGTCAAGCACTTGAATGTGACTAGAGTGACTGAGGAGCTTATTTTAAATTTTATTTAATTTTAATTAATTTAAATGTAAATAGCCCCCAATGGCTATTGGTTACCAAACTGGACAGCTCAGTTCAGAGTTATATAGTTAGAATATCTTGAGTTAATTTTAAAACGAGAATATAAATTATTAGTTGATAAATGCATTTTCCTAGACAGTTTTTCCCAAACCACTACATCTTTGGACAAAAATATAATTTTAAAATTCCTTTGGCTGGAGGTTGCTACTATTTTGGGAATGAGCAGAGGATAGTGGAACTTGCTTCCCAAAATTCCCAGGACTGAATAACGTTAACCCAACTGTCCCGGGTTAATTTCCAGCTTAACCTCCAGATAGTAGCTAGGAGCAGATAGGAAGGACTAGATATGGTCCCGGGTAGGAAATCCTTCACCCAGAAAGGCAACATAGGTATATCTGTTTGCTTGGGGGACAAGGAAATGGGGCTGGCATGGATATCCGTATGAGCTTCCTACACCTCTTCTCCAGCCCTGTCCTAACCCTGTTCCATGGTGAGAGCTTTGCACCAGGAACCTATTTGGGAAGGCTAGGTAGGCGAAGAATCAGGTGAATGAGGAATCCGTTTGAGTCTCTCCTACTCTATCAACTCTGTTAGAGACCATTGGGAGATACTAGAGAGAAGTGTCTAGGGCACTGGGGAAAGACTGTTGAGTGCAGGAGGAGTCACAGCCACTTACACCAGGTGGACAACAGCACTGGGTGGAGTAGACAGCCATGGTGACTTGTGACATAGCAGTACCTTCTTTCCTACATGCAGGGATGGACCACAACAGACAGCTCCACAGCTCGGAGTCTTCACCCGGAGCTTGGCCAAGAAAACAGTGCACAGCTCATCCAACCAGGTTCTGCTCAAGTTCCACCGTGATGCGGCCACAGGTGGGATCTTCGCCATAGCCTTCTCCGGTCAGTATGGAAGTCTGGCCTGGTGGGCAGGCCCAGGCTCTCAAGTCAAGGCTAGGCTAGACTCCTGGCCCTTCCATTCACTAGGATGTGACTTTGAATGAGCTATAAAACCTCTCTGGGCCTCCATTTCCTCAGATTTATGATAATTAAATGTATTAGCATACGTGAAAGCTCCCAGCACAGGGTTCCCCAAGTGCAAGTTTTCTTACTTTTCTACATGACCAAGGAAGAGAGGCACACAAGGCTGATCCTCCATGCCAAGTCCAAGCTCAGAGGCACCAGGGTGAGGCTGCCCATCCTGCTTGTTCCCATCAGATCTCTGGCTGAGTTGTCAGTTACCTTTGCCCAACTTGTCCCTTAGCACCTTCTAGGGTTCCCCCACTCCAAAGGACTCCCAGTGCTTCTGCTGACCTCACAAGGAGCACTGGGTTTTTGTGCACAAATGAAGGCTTGGAGATTTCAAGTAGACGGAGGAGCAGAACGATCCAAGTTGGGTTTGTCAGTATCAATAGTCTGTTTTCTAAGAGTCCAAGGTTACGGGCCTGGATATAATTTCCTCATGTTTGTTATGGTGGACACTACATAAAAAATTTGTAGAAATTTCTCCGTGGGCTTGTTCCCCCGTAGAATAATCCTACATGTTTACAATTTACAGAGTATTACACATATTTGAACTAGAAATAAAGAAAGCTGGATTTTATGTCTGGTTTTACCTCGGGCCAGGTACGTGACCTTGCGCAGTTTCCTTCCCCACCTGATACCTCAGTTTCTTCATCTGTTGAGTGAGGGGCTTGGAGTTTGTGACCTTTAAGAATTCTGTGGGAGTCCTCGAGTGGTGCAAACAAATGACATGCTTGGCTGCTAACTAAAATATTGGAGGTTCAAGTCCACCCAGAGGTACCTCAGAAGAAAGGCCTGGTTATCTACTTCTGAAAAAATAAGCCATTGAAAACCCTATGGAGTGCAGTTCTACTCTGACACACATGGGGTTGCCATGAGTTGGAATTAACAGCAACTAGTTAAGAATTCTATGAGGTTATGAGGCAGAAATTATTACCTCCATTTCACAAATGAGGAAATGGGACCCAAGAAAGGCTTGAGGACTTGCCCCAAACCACGTGGATAGAAATGGGAATAGAACTAAATCCTCTCAGTTTAGAGAATAATAATAAAATGAACATCCATCACTGAGCCTAAGAAAAAGAATGCCACTGCCTTTGAGGCCCCTGGGTGCCTCCCCAACACATTCTCTTCCACCACCCCCAAAGTTTACCATGATCCTAAAGAATTTTTTTGTTAATCATTCCCTTGCTTTTCTTTCTAATTTTACTCCATATGTGCCTCCCAAAAATATATATTACTTAATTGTGCCTTTGTTTCTTCTATGTAAATAGAATTATTCTATGATTACTCTTCTGTGACCTGCTTTTTTGACTCAGCATTAAGTTTTTGATATTCATGCTGATGCATGTGACTGTGCTTAGTTCATTTTTCAATGCTGTATAGTATTCCAGTTGCATAAAAAAAACAGCAATTTATCTAATCTGCTAATGGACATTTTATTTTATTTTAAACAATATGAACATTCTATATATTCCTTTCTGTCAACACGTACCAGAGTTTCTCTGGAGTACAGGTGGAATTGCCAGGTTGAAAGTGCTCACGTATTTAGATTCACTAAGTAATGCCAAATTTATCTTATGAAATGATTATAACAGTTTACACTCGTATTAATTTTCTAAGGATGCTGTAACAAATTACCACAAACAGGGTGACTTAAAACAACAGAAATTTATTCTTTCATAGTTCTGGAAGCTGGGAGTCCAAATTCAGACTAGCAGCAGGGCTACGCTCTTCTCTGAAGGCTCTGGGGAAGATCCTTCCTTGTCTTTTCAACTTTCTAGTAACTTCAGGCATTCCTTGGCTTGGGACAGCATCACTCCAGTCTGGGCCTCCATCTTCACGTGGCCATCTTTTCTCTGTGTCTCTGTGTCTTCACATGGCACTCCCCCTGTCCGTATCTCTCTCTGAGCGTCTTTTCTCCTCTTCTTATAAGTATACCAGTAGGATTGGGTTAGGGCCTACCCTACTCCAATATGGCCTCATGTTCACTGAACTACCATGTTTTTACGAAAATAACATGTGCTTCGTTTCTTTGCCAACCCCTCCCTCCTCCTGCAAGATAATTTCATAAGCACTACTATGCTATTTTTTTTTTTGACATGTTGCTGTAAAAAAATTATCATAGAGCCCTTAAGAAAATACCTTGTGGTGGGGGAGGGAGCAGTTGGCAAACAAACGCAGAAGGTTCACATTATTTGCGTAAAAATAAGGTAACTGCAAAAATGCTATTTCCAAATAAGGTCACATTCACAGGTACCAAGGGTAAAGACTTGACATATCTGTTTTGGGAACACAAATCAACCCGCAGCAACACTCTTCCCAGCAACTGAGGTGGAGCTCCCATTGCTCTACACCCTTGCAAACTCTCAGTTTTATTGGGCTTTTTAAATTTTGCCAATCTGGTGGATTCATGGAATGGCATTTCACTTTTCTGTTAATGATGAGGTTGAGCATCCTTTTATATCTTCACTGACTGTACGCTTCCTGCTCTGTGAAATGCCTGCTCCCCATAGAGCTTTCCTCTTCCAATGAGAGAAAGATAATGAACAAGTAAGTAGAGACATAAAATCTTTGCAACTTATGCTAAGTGCTATGAAAGAAGAGGTTAAGATAGAGAACAAAAGGGTAGAGAATCCCCTTTTAGGTAGAATAAATATGGAGGCCTCTCTAAGAGGTACTATTTGAAATAAGAACTAAAGACAGAGAAGGAGCTAGACTTGCAAAGAGTGGAGAATGAGTGTGGGGCAGGGGAGAGAAAGTATCCTTTCTATAGACAAAAATCGAACCTAAGTAAATTTCTCTTCGTATAAGGATAAATAAGCAGAACAGAAAAATATCTTAAGGAGACCTATGAAAAGATTCCAAGACACTTTAAAGAATGAGAAAACAGGATTTAAAATGCAGAGAAGATGCTCATGAAAAAAACAATACAGTTTAAGAAATAGGAGTGAATCTTGGGAAGAATCTCTACCTGGCATATAAGCCTAGATAACATAAACTCCAAATACAAGGTGGGATGTTAAGACAACAGGCAGAAATGAAAAGGGACCTGATTCAGAGATAAATAAAAGGGGACCTGAATCTCTTCCCTTCCTTTCTTTTCCTGAACAATTCAGACCTAAAGCCATTATTAGATGGCGCAGAGCAAGGTAGGTGTTCACATAGTCAGGGAGGGAAGGAGGGGAACCACGATGACCCAGGCCAGGCTGTCAGAGGGTAGGATGGCATTCACACTGAGGGACAACTTGGCCCAGGAGTTGGATCCCACAGAGGTAAGAAGGATGTCAGAGTTCTGAGCAAATGAAGGTGCATTTGTATAGGGTGGTGGAGGGCATCCACCTAGGGTGACAGGTCTGCAAGGGAAGCCAGAGAGAGGGTAGTCAGAGCCCACGTCAGAGGACAGCACTCAGGGCAGTAGAGACAGGAAATTGGTTACATACGGGTGATTGATCAAATAAGTTAATACATTAAGGACTACAGAAGGCAGATTTCTCACTGTCAGAGAAGAGAATTAGCAATACGGAAAAAAAGAAAATTAGAATATACCCAGTGGTGGTAGATTTGAATCGGAAGTATCAGAGTGAGCTTATGGTTTTCAATATATAGAGACAGATAAAAAGGAACTATGGATGTAAATGTGTGTCTGTATTATGGGTGTGTGAACATACGTATACTGTTTAGCGCTTTCAAATGCGAGGGTTTTGGAGCAATGACCCTTCAACAACAATCAGCACAACTAGCACCATATCTTGGTTTCTAAGTACTGTTTTTCACTCAAGTGGACCAGCAGGGCTTCTTGGAGAAATGACTGATTCCAAGACGGATCAGGGAAAGTACAAGATAAGCCTGGAACATCTTGTGGCACAAAGCAAGGAAGTGCTCAAGGAATGGTGAAGACGTGTCAAAAGGACATAGAAGCTAGCCTGAAAAGGCTCCCACTGACGAAGTTGGAGGCAATTTGAGCATCAAAATATTTAATGATAGTAACAAATGGTAACCTGTTGAATAAAATAGAAAACCATGAGTCCATACAGATATAATAAATGAATATTTTAATTACAAGTTTATGGAGGAACAGGATATTTACATAGATTCAAACTACCACCTAATGCAATATCACAAAAAGGAAACGAATAATTGTACAGTGGAGAAGCCTGGCAGACACCACCTTAATAAAGTGATCCAAGTGAGCATGATCAGTGATGGGACAAATCGAAACCATGGTCCACCTGAGAAGTTGTCTTAGTCATCTAGTGCTGCTATAACAAACACCACAAGTGGATGGCTTTAACAAAGAGGAATTTATTTCTTCACAGTGAAGTAGGATAAAAGTCCAAATTCAGGGCATCAGCTCCAGGGAAAGGCTTTCTCTCTCTGTTGGCCTTCTCATCAATCTTCCCCCAGACTAGGAGCTTCTCCACAAAGGGACCCCAGGTCCAGAGGACACGCTCCATTCCTGGCACTGCTTTCTTGGTGGTATGAGGTCCCCCTGTCTCTCTGCTCACTTCTCTCTTTTATATCTCAAGAGATTGCCTCAGGACACAATCCAATCTTGCAGATTGAGTCTTGCCTCACTAACACAACTGCCACCCATCCTCCCTCATTAACGTCATAGAAGTGGGATTTGAAGCATATAGGAAAAATCACACAATACTAGAAATCATAGCCCAGCCAAATTGATACACACATTTTGGGGGGGACATAATTCAATCCATGACAGAAGGCATGATGAGAAGTACTCAGAATCACTTCTGTGATCACTCAAAGGTGGACAACCTGAATTCAAACATGAGGAAACATCAGATAAACCTAAATCAAAGGACATTGTGATCTAGTAGCATTGGACCTTGTCTAAATTCACCAGGGAGAAGGAGAATCAAGATCAGCACAAAACTGATTCCTGTGAAGTGGAGGTCAGACATAGCTTCACTCTCCCACTTTGTCACCATTTCTGACACCAGCTGACGTCCACAGTCTCAATTTGAATCATTACTCAAGGATGTATTCCACCCAATGGGGGATAAAGCAATAAGTCAAAATAGAGAAGTTGTATAAATGAGAAGATAAAAATGAGAAGCATTGATACTAAGCACAGATTTGTCTAAATAATAATTGAAAATATAGATTCAAAGTAGAATACAGCACTAATATTTAAAATATTAAAGTGATAGTTTTATATTTAAAAATACCCAAGTAGATGGAAGAGGGATAGGAAAAAGGGAATGTTCTTCTGTTTCATGGAGATGGAATCAATTGATATTATTCAATTTTTGACCTTGATAATTAGATAAATAAGAGTTCCAAGTACATATTTTAGCTACTAATAATTTAAAAATAGGGTGCAATACTTCCAAATCACTAGAAGAAAAAAGCAAGCAAAATATAATTCATATATATATGTGGTAGAAAACAAAAGAAACTGAGGAACAAAGATACAGAAAGCACAAAATAAGATAAAGCTGTAAAATACAATCATTTAATTATGACAAATGCAAATTTATTGAAGTGCAATTCTCTATTAAAAAAAAAAGACTTTTAGATTAGGTTAAATAAAATCTAACTAGATTTTCTTTACCAGGAGCGTAAGTAACTAAGACAAAAATGACAGTTTTAAAATAAAAGGATGAACAGTGATATATTGGGCAAACACAAACAATACAAGTGGCCATCAAAGAAAAAAGTAGAATTCAAAACAAAAATTATTGAATGGTGTGATGGTTAAGATTGTGTGTCAACTTGGCTGGGACATAATTCTCCGTGTTTTAATGTAATCACGCCCATGATTGAATATACTGTGAGTAGCCAATCAGATGAAAGGGAGTCTCCTTGAGGGTGTGACCTGCATCTGTATATAAGCAGACGTTCTGGCTTTTTGCTCTCTCTGGATCCTGTGGCTGCTTCCTGTAGTCTCATCTCCCATTCTTGGGACTTGAGCTGTCGGCTCAAGCTGTGGGATTCGTTGATCTGCACAGCCGTGAGTGGGAGCCCTGCTCTCCGACCTCCGATCTTGGGCTTGCCAGCTTATGCAGCTGTGTGACTTGGGAGAGGCCTCTACCCTGATCCACGGACTTGGGACGTTCTAGCCTCTATAATCACGTGAGCTGTTTCCTTGATATAATCTCTCTCTATCTCTCTCTCTCTCTATCTCTCTCTCTCTCTATATATATATATATTTATGCACTTTACTAGTTTTGCTTCTCTAGAGAACCCAGCCTAAGACAAATGGAAAAGGTGAATTATTTTATGTTAGGGAATGCTTGTCTTGGATTGAATTATGTCCCTCAGAAAATGTGTATATCAGTTTGGCTGGGCCATGATTCCTGGTATTGTGTGATTTTCCTATATGTTGTAAATCTTTCCTCTGTGATGTTAATGAGGGAGGATGGGTGGCAGTTATGTTAGTAAGGCGGGACTCAATCTACAAGATTGGATTGTGTCCTGAGGCAATCTCTTGAGATATAAAAGAGAGAAGTGAGCAGAGAGACAGGGGGACCTCATACCACCAAGAAAGCAGTGCCAGGAGCAGAGCATGTCCTTTGGACCTGGGGTCCCTTCGCAGAGAAGCTTGTAGTCCGGGGGAACACTGATGAGAAGAAGGCGGTCAGACAGAGAAAACCTTCCCTTGGAGCTGACACCCTGAATTTGGACTTTTAGCCTACTTTACGTGAGGAAATAAACTTCTCTTTGTTAAAGCCATCCACTTGTGGTATTTCTGTTACAGCAGCACTAGATGACTAAGACAATGCTGTAGTCTATAGTGATAATTTTTAAAATTTATAATCCTACTGGGAAGGGTGCAGGAAAATAAGCACTTGTTCTTGGGCAGTTTAGATTACATATCAAAAGCCTGAATGCAATGTGATTAACAACAGTCAAAACCTTTTGGGGTGCCTATATAGATCATACTGCTCCCCTTAACAGCCCTCTCGCATGGGCACTTGACAGCTGTTTGTACATGGTGACACCCCACCCCCTACTCCCAGCCACAATAGCTTGGACCACAGGTGGACACCTAACCTGACTCCAGCAAGCATAATCAGATGTTTTTCTTGGGAACTTGGAATTGAACCTGAGGATTCTATTTCTGCCTGGACTGCTCTCCTGAAGAGAAAATATATAAACTCAAGTGCAGTGATTGACTATCTTCTATTCTCCTTGTGGACTGAGAAGTAGAAAAATCCTAGGTGCAGAAAGAGAATGACTGAGACACCTGGAAAAACTTCCTGAGTTCCTGATTACCCTTCATTTCCTTGTCCCCTACCGTTATGTGTTAGTTATCCAGTGCTGCTCTAACAGAAATACCACAAGTGGGTGGCTTTAACAAACAGAAGTTTATTTTCTCACACTCTAGGAGGCTAGAAGTCTGAATTTAGGGCATAAGCTCCAGGGGAAGGCTTTCCCGCTCTGTCAACTCTGGAGGAAGGTCATTGTCATCAATCTTCCCCTGGTCTAGGAGCTTCTCAGTGAGGTACCCTGGGTCCAAAGGAGGCGCTCCACTCCTGGCTCTTCTTGCTTGTTGGCAATGAGGTCCCCTCCTCTCTGCTCGATTCTCTCTTTTATATCTCAGAAGAGACTGACTCAAAATACAACCTAATCCTGTAGATTGAGTCCTGCCTCATTAACATAACTGCCTCTAATCCTGCATCATTAACATCATAGTGGTTGGGATTTATATCACACAGGATAATTATATCCT
This sequence comes from Dugong dugon, assembly GCA_030035585.1. Lineage (NCBI taxonomy): Eukaryota > Metazoa > Chordata > Mammalia > Sirenia > Dugongidae > Dugong > Dugong dugon. The sequence continues at coordinate 57,906,623 of CM057462.1, read as the reverse complement.
ATCACAAAATGATGGAAAACCACACAATACTGGGAATCGTGGCCTAGCCAAGTTGATACACATTTTGAGGGGCCACAATCTAATCCATAACACTTTATGAAGTCTTGGGCTCTCTGATAGGCTCTTTTTTTTTCTTTTTTTGCTTATTCTAGCCTGACTTAATTTGTGTTACTTGCATCCAAAGGTTCCTAACTAATACAGCAATCTGGGGCCCAGCTTGGAATTATGCAAAGATATGCATATAAAGATATTCCTTGAAATATTATTTATAACAGGGAAATTAGAAACAATTTAAATGTAAGCTAATAGGAGATTCGGTATGTAACTTATATACATATATATGTGTGGACGGAAATACAGTCATTAAGAATCATTCATGTAGAATACGATTCATTAATTTAAGGAAATGTTTATTTTTTTTTTTTGAGCAAGTAGTTATTAGGGGTTAGTATGATACAGCCTCGGGTCCCTGGGTGGCGCAAATGGTTTGTATTAGGCTACCAGCCGAAAGGTTGGTGGTTCCAATCTACCCAGCATTGCCATGGAAGAAAGCCCTGGCAATCTGCTTCCATAAAAATTTCAGTCAAGAAAACCCTATGGAGCTCAGTTCTACTGTAACACATGGAGTCGCCATGAGTTGGAATCAACTCTACAGCAATGGCTTTAGTATAACCTGAGGACACAGTAATTATGAGCTCAACAGCAACAGATTTGTACCCTAGACCACAGGGGGCATTGGTGGTTCAGTGGTAGAATTCTCACCTTCCACACCTGGGTTTGATTCCCAGCCAAAACAACATCAGACTTCAGCAGAACTTCCAGACTAAGACAGCCTAGGAAGAAAAGCAGCCTGGTGCTCAACTTCAGAAAAGCAGTCAATGAAAATCCCATGGATCACAACAGTCTGATCCCATTGTGCATGGGGTCACCATGATCTGGGAGCCAGCTCGAAGGCAGCCAACAACAATACCCTAGACCACAGCCACTCCTCCTCCTGAGGTTCTTGAGAGAGATACATGTAAGGGACAATGGCAAGGGAAAGCAAGGTAACATTTGAGTATCAGCTGGACTTGGACTCCAAACTCAAATGCAGAGCCCTGAGTCCTCTGGGAAGCTGAGCTGAAAGAAAACGTGTGACCCACATTTTTTTTCCTGAGCTAATTATTAGGCCTACAAAACTTCAGTTCAAAGTTCAGTCTAACACACCCATCAGCAATGGAAAGAAAGTACCCAGAAAAAGACAGTAAAAAAGGGTGCAATGAAACAGAACAAACAGAACGGAAATAATGAGAAGTCCATGTATTGTGAAGAATGTAACCAATGTCACTGAACAACTTGTGTAGAAATTGGTGAATAGGAACCTAAACTGCTGTGTAAACCTTCACTGAAAACACAATAAAATATTATTTTTAAAAAGGGGGAGGGGTGCAATGTACAATTGCCCACATTGGCTATTGCTCTAGCTGACTGATGCTTAACATAAAGCAATGACCCCCACCCACCAGTTAATCTGGCTTAAGCCATATCCATACGTCATCCCTAAGGGAAGCAAGGGGATGAGGGGCAAAATGAAATGGAGGTGTCTTGAGTGTGCCCCCCCTTAGAGTTCTTTAGCTATAACATAGTAGATGCAGTATGATACCATCAATGTAGTAAAAGTATGTGTGTGCTGGGAAGAGGGGGGATCTGTAAAAGACAGACGGACATATGCCAAAATGTTAACGATGGTTATGCCTAGGTGGTGGGGTTTCGGGAACTTTGTTTTGTTGCTTTTCAGTATTTCATAGCTTTTGGCATTGAGCAGAATTTTGTAATTTTTAAAAAATTAATTTTAAAAGATGCAATGGGAAATCATCCCAATCAAAATAGTAACCACAAAATATAAAATACTCAGGCTGTATTTAAGTAGAGATTTCTTTTTACTGGTATTTTCTAGAAAAGTTAAGTATGTCTTAGAAGTTTTAAAGGTTACCATGAGGCTGAGAATGGAAAGTATGAAAAAAAAATCTCTAAAGGAAAACTTGATAGTTTGACTAAATAAAAATTTAATGCTTCTACAAATTATAAAGTGCTGTAAACTATGAAAATATATTTAACAGGCAAAGGTCAATCTTGAATATTCAAAGAGTTCTTCAAATTTGTAAGCAAAAAATAGGGGCAACTGACACAAATAGACAAAAAGAGAAAAGCAGGTAGTCTAGTAACATACCAAAAATTGTTTAACCTGAGGGATTATCAAATGCCAATTAAAAGAAAATAAATCTACCTTATTTGCTTATCAAATTGACAAAAATTAAAATTGGTGATTATCTCCCCAGTGGCCTCTCAGTTCTGTGAGGGCAAGAACTGTGGCTGTTTTGTTTACTCTGTATCCTCAGCACCTAACACAATGCCTCAGTCCCTCAATACCAAACCAAACCAAGCCCGTTGCCGTCGAGTCGATTCCGACTCATAGCAACCCTATAGGACAGAATAGAACTGCCTCATAGGGTTTACAAGGAGTGGCTGGTGGATTCAAACTGCTGACCTTTTGGTTAGCAGCCAAGCTCTTAACCGCTACACCACCAGGGCCCCAAATCCCTCAATAGATAATCATTAAATGAGTTGAATGGAAGAAGAATGATCGCACCCAGTGTTGGAGAAACTGTCACTCTGTTGATGGTATAAATTGGAACAATTTTCCTGGAAAGCAAAATGGAAGCATGTGTCAAGTTCACAAGCCTTGGTTGCACAGTGGTTAAAGCGCTCGGCTGCTAACCAAAATGTCGGTAGTTTGAACCCACCAGCTGCTCCTTGGGAGAAAGATGTGGCAGCCTGCTTCCTTAAAGATTACAGCCTTGGAAACCCTATGGGGCAGTTCTACCCTGACCTATAGGGTGACTATGAGTCAGAATTGACTCGATGGCAGTGAGTTTGGTTGTATATATGTATATATATATAGAGAGAGAGAGTCACAATATATATATTGTTTTAATTACTCTATGGGTTGGCGTACAATGCATTATAATTCCCATTTAAAATAATGAGAAATGGGCTCCAGTTAGCATCTTTACACAGAACATCTGATTTTCAGGAATGGATTACTGACATTCAGTAGGAGATGCCTTTACTTTAGAAAGGTCATGAACTTCAATCATTTCTACTAAAAAAAAAAAAAAAAAAAAGGAAAAGGAGAGGAAAGAAATTCCCCAAGATGCATATATAAGGATGTTCATCACAGTTTTATTTTAATTTGGAAAACTTTGGAAACATAAATGGTTAACAATAGACTACCTTTAAAATGAATTATAATAAATCCATATAATGAAATCCTATGGTGTCATTTCTATCATATTTTTGAAGCAATTTAATTACATGGAAAAATTCTTGCAATGTCATAGTAAGTGCTCAAAGATCAACATGAAGTTTATGACATATAGTGCAGATTTTATAAGAGAAAAATATTTATATGCACAGAACTCCAAGAGCTTACAGTAAAGGGTTAACAGTGATTATCTGAGTGGGCAACATTTAATATTTTTTCTGTGTTCATTTGAAAATCTCAGGTTTTCTTTAATTACAATGTATTATGTTTGTAATTTTTCTTAAAAGAATGTTGTTTTTAAAAACATAGCAGAGGTTAGGGTGCTTTTGGAGATAATAACACCATGAGCAGCTCTGGCGCCAGCTAACACTTTTATAGCGCCTAACTATGTGCCGAGCAATGAATGAAAGCCAAGTGTTGAGCCCGCACTGAATTCTGCCTGTCGACACCATCCCACATCCAAGTGCCATCCAGCCTCTGCCCAGGGGGATGGATTCCAGTTTAGAAAATCCACTGAAGCCAAAAGTGTTTGGCCAAGGGTCAGAAGGCAAACAAGCTGACCTCTGTGGGGTGCTCACGTAAGGCATACACAGTATTTAGAGGCTGCGGAGTGGAAAGAACGTGGGATTTGGAAGCTCCCAGACCTGGATCCAAATCTTGACTGTGCTACCTGCTTCCTGTGTGACTTTTCTGAATCTTGGCTTTTTCTTAAGCAGAGTAAGGGCACCTCACAGGGTGATGTGAAAATTAAAGAGAACTAAAAAAATTTGAGAATTTAAAAAAAAAAAAACAAGCCCGTTGCCGTCAAGCCAGTTCTGACTCATAGCAGCATACAGCAGGTGCTCAGTAAATGCTCCTTTCCCCTCCCCTTCGTGCTCGTGACCATCACTGTCTTCTTCTTAGGCTCTCCGTCCTTTATCGTTAGTTTAAACATGTGTTTCCTGGTTTTTGCATCAAAGACAAACAAAAGAAGGATAACAGCGGATAAGCAAAATAATACTTGGCTTAACTTGCCCTGTGTACAGATAAATACTCCTTAATATTTGTTGTGTGAATGAACGAGGGATGAGAAAGTGAAGAATTAAATGACTGAGTGCCCTTGTTATACAAATAATACCTTATACTGATTTGTCTCTTTTGATCTTTTCAGCTTATCCACTCACCAAATGTCCTCCTCCAACCATCCTCCCCAATGCCGAAGTCGTCACAGAGAATGAAGAATTCAACATAGGTAAAAAAAGAAAGAGAAAAGAAAGCAGTTGCCATTGAGTAAACTCCAACTCATGGCAACACCACGTGTATCGGTATAGGTACCACCTCCCAAACCAGCCCGCACTGTGACCTCAGGGCTGGCGGGGAAGGGCCAGCAGAGATGGAGGCTGACCGGGGGCTCACCTCTCTCTCCCACCCATAAAGAGAAGCAACAGGCCCAGGGCAAAAGCGTTGATATTCTATCAACTGAGTTTGCACCCAAAATACACTGTTCCTGTCAGTCAGCACCTAGGAAAGCAGTTTTCTTTTGTGAGTCAAGCCAATATGTTTTGAGAAGTAAATCCCTGCAAGGCAGTGTAAAATGTTAGTGGAATAGGAAAACATTCTTAGGCTCAGACAATGCCTAGCTGTGAAAGGGGGCCAGCAATTGTTTGGGTCATTTGATTGGAGCTGAGCTAGTTACTTAGGTCTCAACAGAACATGACCTGCCACTCATAGTCTTGCCAGGAAGTGTGTTGGAAGTACTAAGAGGTGTCCCGCCAGCCCTGCCTGACTTCTCCAGAGAAGCCCCATGCTGTTCTCTCTTTGGCAGGTGACATCGTACGCTACAGGTGCCTCCCTGGCTTTACCTTGGTAGGGAATGAAATCCTGACTTGCAAACTTGGAACTTACCTGCAGTTTGAAGGCCCGCCCCCAATATGTGAAGGTAATTGCACTGAGAGCTGTGTTCTTATTAGGCCTGGGGTTTTACTCTTAAGAGCCCTTGTTTTATTCCTCTTAATATACCCAGTTCTTAGCTTAGTCCCTGCCCCATAAAGTACAAGTTCACATGGTGAATGTTGGTCAAAGTTGCCACATTTATTTCTGTCTTCCTTTTTCTTTACCCGGGCATTCTCTGGAAATTTCATACTGATAATTGGAAGGAAGGAGTACTGGGACCTCAGGGATAAGTGGGCTCACACACCAACCTTGCCCTACTGGAGCACAGGTGTGCTCAAAGTCGGTGGAGTGGACTAGACAGCTGAGAGACCACAGTTGTCTCCATTCCTGTGTAACGCCTTAACAGAAGATGAATTTGTTCACCAAATTATTCTAACTAAGATAAACAATGTGCTTCACTCATGAGGCATCTGACCTAGGGTATGGTACCTAATTGTCCTCTGCCTCAGTTTTCTCATCTGTAAAACAGGAATAATGATAGCACTAATGCCACAGGGTTAAGTGAGGATTAAATCGGTTAATAATGTCTAACACTTTAGAACTACGCTTGGCACATAGTAATTGCTCAGTGTTGGCTGTTATTATTATCACTAGTACTATTACTGCCCGTAGGTGGTGCAAACCGTTTGCACTCAACTGTTAACTTAAAGGTTGGCGGTTTGAACCCACCCAGCGGTACTGCAGAAGACAGGCCTGGTGATCTGCTTCTATTAAGATTACAGACAAGAAAATCCTATGGAGCAGTTGTACTCTGCAACACATGGGGTCTCCATGAGTCAAAACTGACTCGACGGTAACTAACAACAACAACATGAGCAATAGGAGGCCCTGGGTGGTGCAAACATGTAACACCCTTGGCTGCTAAGCAAAAGGTTGGAGGATTCAGTCCACCCCGAGGCATACTGGAAAAAATTCCTAGTGGTCTCCTTCCAAAAACTCAGCCACAGAAAACCATATGGAGTGCAGTTCTGCTCTGACATGCATGAGGTCGCCATCAGTGAGAGTGAACTCAACTGTGACTGGTTTATGGAGAAACAGGTCAGTCTCTCCCTTGCCTGTTGGAAAGCAAGAGTAGGAAGAATCCAAAATATGGATTATCAGTGAGAAAGAGAGGAGCCACTAGCCCCAGAATTAGGCCACCCCAATGCACTGAGAAATTCCATATCTGGTTGTTTCCTTTGAGTTGACCCACACACACATCAAACAACTAGCCCCCAGTGAAAGGGCACTTTAGCTTCGTCCTGCTCCAGAACCCTCTTGGTTCGCTTAGTCTTACTTCTCTTCTCGGCCCCTATTTCTGTGTCTGGTTGGGTCCTGTCTTCTCAGCTTCGCTTTCTTAGCCTTGTGATTTCTTCTGGTTTCTCCAGGTGTGATCCTTCTCCCTTTTTTTTTTTTTTTTTTTTAATTTTTTTCTTTTATTGTACTTAAGGTGAAGGTTTACAGAACGAATAGTTTCTCATTAAATAGTCAGTACACATATTGTTTTATAACATTGGTTAACAACCCCACAACATGTCAACACTGTCCCTTCTCAGTGTTGGAAGACCTTTTTTTCTTTTTTGGTGAAAATATACATAGCCAAAGATACACCATTTCAGAAATTTCTACATGTACAATTCAGTGACATCAATTACATTCTTCCAGTTGTGCTGCTATTCTCACTATCCTTTTCCAAATTATTCCATCACCATGATCTTCAACTCACTGCCCCCTAGGCTTCCCATCAAACCTTTTAGGTTGCTCTTGTCAATTCAATCTCACATACATTATGCTTTTTTTTTTGTACCTTAGATGAAGGTTTACAGAACAAATAGTTTCTCATTAAACAGTACGCATATTGCCTTATAACAATGGTCAACAACCCCACGACATGTGAACACTGTCCCTTCTCAAACTTGGGTTCCCTATCACCAGTTTTCTTGTCCCCTCCTGTTTTCTAGTCCTTGTCCCTGGACTGCTGTGCCTCATTACTCCCGTTTTGTTCTATGGGGCTGTCCAATCCCCGGCTGAACGGTGAACCTAGAGAGTGACTTCACCTCTGAGCTAAAAGGGTATCTGGGGGCCATACTCTCGAGGTTTCTCCAGTCTGTCAGGCCAGTAAATCTGGTCTTTTTTTGTGAGTTAGAATTTTGTTCTACATCCTTCTGCAGCTCTGTCCAGGACCCTCTGTTGTGATCCCAGTCAGAGCAGTCAGTGGTGGTAGATGGGTACCATCTAGCTGTACTGGACTCAGTCTGGTGGAGGCCATGGTAGTTGTGGTCCATTAGTCCTTTGGACTAATCTTTTCCTTGTATCCTGTTCTCTTCATTCTCCCTTGCTCCCGAAGGGGTGACCCCAGTGGAGTATCTTAGATGGCTGCTCACAGGCTTTTAAGACCCCAGACGCTACTCACCAAGGTAGAATGTAAAACACTGTTTTTAAAAACTGTGTTATGCAAATTGAGCTAGATGTTCCCCAAGATCATGGTCCCCACAGCCCTCCACCCAGAGATTCAATCCCTTAGGGAGTTTGGATGTGTCTGTTGAGCTTCCATGACCTTTTCTTATACAAGTTGTGCAGGCTTCCCCAATATTGTGTACTGTCTTACCCTTCACCAAAGTTAACATTTATCTATTGTCTATTTAGTTTCCCCACACACACACTCCCCTCCCATCCCTGGTAACCAGCAAAGATTGTTTCTTTTTGTGTGTAAACTTTTACATGAGTTTTTACAATAGAGGTCTCATACAGTATTTGTCCTTTTGTGATTGGCTTATTTCACTCAGCATAATGTCCTCCAGTTTCATCCATGTTATGAGTTGCTTCACACATTCATCATTGTTATTTATCATTGCATAATACTCCATGTGCATATGTACCATAGTTTGTTTATCCATTCATCTGTTGGTGGGCATTTAGGTTGTTTCCATCTTTTTGCTATTGTGAATAGCACTGCAATGAACATGGGTGTGTATATGTGTGTTCATGTGACGGCTCTTATTTCCCTAGGATGTATTCCTAGGAGTAGGACTGTTGGATCGTATGGTATTTCTATTTCTAGCTTTCTAAGGAAGCTCCATACCGTTTTCCAAAATGGTTGTATCATTTTGTATTCCCACCAGCCGTCCATAAGAGTTCTGATCTCCCCACAGCCTCTCCAACATTTGTTATTTCCCATGTTTTTGATTCATGCAAGTAATGCCGGGGTGCGATGGTATCTCACTGTGGTTTTAATTTGCGTTTCTCTAATGGCTAGTGAACACGAGCATTTCCTCATGTGTCTGTTGGCCGCTCAAATGTCTTCTTTGGTGAAGTGTCTCTTCATTTCCTTTGCCCATTTTTTAATTGGATTATTTGGTTTTTTGTTGTAGAGGTGTTGGATTTTCTTGTAGATTTTAGAGATTAGATCTTTGTCTGACTTGTAATGTCCAAAAATTTTTTTCCCAGTCTGTAGGTTCTCTTTTTATTCTTTTGGTGGAAGTCTTTTGATGAGCATAAGTGTTTAATTTTTAGAAGATCCCAGTAGTCTAGTTTATCTTCTGGGGTTTATATATTGTTGGTTATGGTTCGCATCCTGTTAATGCCATGCATTAGGGCCTCTAGCGTTGATCCTATTTTTTCTTCTATGCACTTTATAGTTTTTGGCTTCATATTTAGGTCTTTGATCCATTTTGAATTAGCTTTTGTGTATGGTGTGAGTTATGGATCCTGTTTCATTTTTTTGCAGATGGACATCCAGTTTTGCCAGGACCATGTGTTAAAAAGACTGTCTTTTCCAGGTAATAAAAAAACTCCCAACCAAAAAAAGCCCTGGCCCAGATGGCTTCACTGGAGAATTCTACAAAACATTTACAGAAGAGCTCGTACCAGTTCTACTCAAGTTATTTCAGAGCATAGAAGAGGAAGCAACACTTCCAAATTCATTCTATGAAGCCAGCATAACGCTGATACCAAAACCAGGCAAAGACATCACAAAAAAAGAAAATTACAGACCAATATCTCTCATGAATATAGATGCAAAAATTCTGAACAAAATTTTAGCCAATAGAATTCAGTATCATATCAAAAAAATAATACACCACGACCAAGTAGGATTCATACCAGGTATGCAAGGATGGTTTAACATTAGAAAATCCATCAACGTAATCCACCACATAAATAAAAGGAAAGAAAAAAATCACATGATTATCTCAATTGATGCAGAAAAGGCATTTGACAAAGTCCAACACCCATTCCTGATAAAAGCTCTCAATAAAATAGGTATAGAAGGGAAATTTCTCAACATCATAAAGGGCATCTATGCAAAACCAACAGCCAACATCATTCTTAATGGAGAAAGGCTGAAAACATTCCCCCTGAAAACAGGAACAAGACAAGGATGCCCTTTATCACCACTCCTATTTAACATTGTGCTGGAAGTTCTCGCTAGAGCAGTAAGGCAAGAGAAAGAAATAAAGGGCATCCAAATTGGTAATGAAGAAGTTAAACTCTCCCTGTTTGCAGATGATATGATACTATACATAGAAAACCCTAAAGACTCCACGAGAAATTTACTGGAACTAATAGAAAGATTCAGCAGAGTAGCAGGATACAAGATAAACATTCAAAAATCAGTTGGATTCCTGTACACCAGTAAAGAGAACGATGAAAAGGAGATCAGGAAATCAATACCATTTTCAATAGCCCCTAAAAAGATAAAATACTTAGGAATAAATCTGACCAGGAATATAAAAGACCTATACAAAGAAAACTACAAAACACTGCTGCATGAAACCCAAAGGGATCTACATAAATGGAAAAACATACCATGCTCATGGATAGGCAGACTCAACATTGTGAAAATGGCAATTCTACCTAAAGCAATTTACAAATACAATGCAATTCCAATACAAATACCAACAACATTCTTCAAAGAGATGGAAAAACTAATTATTAACTTTATATGGAAAGGGAAGAAACCCCGAATAAGTAAAGCACTACTGAAGAAGAAGAATAAAGTTGGAGGACTCACACTACCTGACTTGAGAACCTACTATACAGCTACAGTACTCAAAACAGCCTGGTACTGGTACAACAACAGAGACATTGACCAATGGAACAGAATTGAGAACTCAGATGTAAATCCATCCACCTACGGTCACCTGATTTTTTGACAAGGGCCCAAAATACATCAAATGGGGAAAAGACAGTCTTTTTAACAAATGGTGCTGGCAAAACTGGATATCCATTTGTAGAAAAATGAAACAGGACCCATACCTCACACCATATACAAAAACTACTTCAAAATGGATCAAAGACCTGAATATAAAGCCTCAAACTATAAAATTCATAGAAGAAAAAATAGGACCAACACTTCAGACCTTAATACATGGCATTAACAGGATACAAACCATAAACATCAACACAAAAAACCCAACAGATAAACTAGATAATTGGGATCTTCTAAAAATCAAACATCTATGCTCTTCAAAAGATTTCACCAAAAGAGTTAAAAGAGAACCTCCAGACTGGGAAAAAATTTTTGGACAGTACAAGTCAGACAAAGGTCTAATCTCCATAATCTACAAGAAAATCCAACACCTCTACAACAAAAAGACAACCAATCCTATCAAAAAATGGGCAAAGGAAATGAACAGACACTTCACCAAGGAAGACATTCAAATGGCCAACAGACACATGAGGAAATGCTCGCGATCACTAGCCATTAGAGAAATGCAAATTAAAACCACAATGAGATACCATCTCACCCCGGCATTACTGGCACGAATCAAAAACACTGGAAATAACAAATGTTGGAGGGGCTGCGGGGAGACGGGAACTCTTATACACTGCTGGTGGGAATGCAAAATGATACAGCCATTTTGGAAAATAATATGGCGTTTCCTCAGAAAGCTAGAAATAGACGTACCATTCGATCCAGCAATCCCACTCCTAGGAATATATCCTAGAGAAATAAGAGTCATCACTCGAATAGACATATGCACACCTATGTTCATGGCAGCATTATTCACAATAGCAAAACGATGGAAACAACCTCGATGTCCATCAACAGACGAATGGATACACAAACTATGGTACATACACACAATGGAGTACTATGCAATGAGAAAGAACAATGAATCGGTGAACCATCTCATAACATGGAGGAAACTGGAGGACATCATGCTGAGTGAAATAAGTCAATCACAAAAGGACAAATATTGTATGAGACCTCTATTGTAAAAACCCATGAAAAAATTCACATGCAAAATGTAACAATCCTTGTTGGTTACCAGGGATGGGAGGGGGGGGGAATACTAAATAGGTAATAGGTAAGTGGTAACTTGGGTGAGAGATGAGATAGTACATAGTACAGGGGAAACTAACACAACCTGCACAAGGAAAGGTCATGGAGGCCCTATAGACACATCCAAACCCCCCGAGGGACTGAGTTGTTGGACGGAGGGCTCTGGGGACCATGATCTCGGGGAACATCTAGCTCAATTGGCATGACACTACTTATAAAGATAATGCTCTACATTCTACCTTGGTGAGTAGTGTCTGGGGTCTTAAAAGCCTATGAGCGGCCATCTAAGATACTCCACTGATCTCATCCCTTCAGGAACAAGGGAGAACGAAGAGAATAGGATACAAGGAAAAGATTAGTCCGAAGGACTAATGGTCCACAGCTACCAAGGCCTCCACGGGACTGAGCCCAGTACAGCTGGATGGTGCCCGGCTACCACCAATGACTCCTCTGACCAGGATCACAACAGAGGGTTCTGGGCAGAGCTGGAGTAGGATGTAGAGTATAATTTTAACTCCCAAAAAAAAAAAAAAAAAAAAGAAGACCAGATATACTGGCCTAAAGAATACTAGAGAAACCTCGAGAGTGTGGCCCCCAGACACCCTTTCAGCTCAGAGGGGAAGTTACCTTCAAGGTTCGATGTTAAGCCTGGGAATGGACACCCCAGTAAAACTAAATGGGACTAACGATGTACAGGAGTCCGGTGACAAGGGCCAGAAGGCAGAGGGAGAGTAGGAAACTGATGATAAGGAACACAAATTGAATAAGGACACTGTCGATGTATTGTGAGATTGTTGACCACTGCTATAGGGCAACATTTGTAGTAACTATTAAATGGGAGGCTGTTTTGTCCTGTAAGCCTTCATCTTGGGCGACAATGGCAGCACAATTGGAAGAGCATAGTCAATATCACTTAAATGTGTAAGTAAAAAGTTTTGAAATGGTGTTTAAATAAAATATAAATAAATAAATAAATAAATAAATAAATAAACAAATGAGACTAAAGAGGTACAATAGTCCACTGACAAGGTCCAGAAGACAGAAGGGGAAAAGGAAGCCCCCTGGTGATAGGGAATACAAGGTGGAGTAAGGATATTCTTGATGTGCTGTGAGATTGTTAACCATTGTCATAGGGCAACATGTGTAGTAATTGTTAAATGAAAAACTATTTTTTCTGTAAGCCTTCATCTTAAGTGAGAATAACAGCACAGTTGGAAGAGTGTAGTCAATGTCACTGAACTGTGAATGTAGAAATTTTTGAAACGGTGTATCTTTGGCCATCTGTAATTTTCATCAAAAAAAAAGGTTGAGAATTTAGAGGCTTAATACGTTGTGGGGTTGTTAACCAATGTCAAAAAACAACATGTGTACTACTATTTCATGAGAAACTATTTGCTCTGTAAGCTTTCACCTGAAGTACAATAAAATATATATTAAAAAAAAAAAAAGACTGTCTTTTCCTCATCTGATGGACTTTGGGCCCTTGTCAAAGATCAGGTGACCATAGGTGGATGGATTTACATCTGGGTTCTCAATTCTGTTCCATTGGTCAGTGTATCTGTTGTTGTACCAGTACCAGGCTGTTTTGACTACCGTAGCTGTATGGTAGGTTCTGAGGTCAGGTAGTGTGAGTCCTCCTACTTTATTCTTCTTCTTCAACAGAGCTTTAGTTATCCAGGGCTTCTTCCCTTTCCATATAAAGTTAATGATTAGTTTTTCCATCTCTTTAAAGAATGTTGTTGGTATTTGGATCGGGATTGCATTGTATTTGTAAATTGCTTTGGATAGAATTGTCATTTTCACAGTGTTGAGTCTGCCTATCCATGAGCATGGTATGTTTTTCCATTTGTGTAGATCCCTTTGAGTTTCTTGCAGTAGTGTTTTGTAGTTTTCTTTGTATAGGTCTTTTACATCCCTGGTTAGATTTATTCCTAAGTATTTTATTTTTTAAGGGGCTATTATAAATGGTATTGCTTTTCTGATTTCCTTTTCATCATTCTCTTTATTGGTGTATAGGAATCCAACCAATTTTTGTATGTTTATCTTGTATCCTGCCACTCTGCTGAATCTTTCTGTTAGTTTCAGTAGTTTTCTCATGGAGTCTTTTGGGTTTTCTATGTATAGTATCATATTATCTGCAAACAGGGACAGTTTAACTTCTTCATTACCAATTTGGATGCCCTTGATTTCTTTTTCTTGCCTTATTGCTCTAGCTAGGACTTCCAGCACAATGTTAAATAGGAGTGGAGATAAAGGGCATCCTTGTCTTGTTCCTGTTCTCAAGAGGAATGTTTTCAGCCTCCCTCCATTAAGAATGATGCTGGCTGTTGGTTTTGCATAGATGCCCTTTATTATGTTGAGAAATTTACCCTCTATACCTATTTTATTGAGAGTTTTTATCAGGAATGGGTGTTGGACTTTGTCGAATGCTTTTTCTGCGTAAATTGAGATGATCATTTCTTTCCTTTTATTTATGTGGTGGATTACATTGATTGATTTTCTAACGTTGAACCATCCTTGCGTCCCTGGTATGAATCCTACTTGGTCATGGTGTATTATTTTTTTGATACAATGCTGATTCTATCGGCTAGAATTTTGTTGAGAATTTTTACATCTATATTTATGAGAGATACTGGTCTGTAATTTTCTTTTTTTGCTGCGTCTTTGCCTGGTTTTGGTTTCAGGGTTATGCTGGCTTCGTAAAATGAATTCGGAAGCTTCCCTTCCTTTTCTATGTTCTGAAATAGTTTGAGTAGTACTGGTATAAGCTCTTCTATGAATGTTTGGTAGAATTCTCCAGTGAAGCCATCTGGGCCAGGGCTTTTTTTCATTGGGAGTTTTTATTACCTTTTCAATCTCTTCTCTTGTTACGGTTCTGTTCAGATTTTGAACATCACTTTGTGGTAGTTTGGGTAGGCCGTGTGTTTCTAGAAATTTACCCATTTCCTCTAGGTTTTCAAATTTGTTGGAGTATAGTTTTTCATAATACTCTGTTATAATCCTTTTTATGTCAGTTGGGTCTGTTGTAATGTCCCCCATTTCATTTCGTAGTTTGGTTATTTGCGTCCTCTCCTGTTTCTCTTTTGTCAGGCTGGCCAGTGGTTTGTCGATTTTGTTGATCCTTTCAAAGAACCAGCTTTTGGTTTTATTGATTCTTTCTATTGTTTTTCTATTGTCTGTTTCATTTATTTCTGCTCTGATCTTTATTATTTCCTTTCTTCTAGTGGCTGTGAGCTTTTTTTGCTGTTCTCTTTCTATTTGTTGGAGTTCTGTAGTTAATGTTTTGATTTTGTCCCTTTCTTCTTTTTTGATATGTGCATCTATTGCTATAAATTGTCCTCTGAGGACTGCCTTTGCTGTGTCCCAAAGGTTTGAGTATGATGTGTTTTCATTCTCGTTTGAGTCTATGAATTTTTTTATTCCATCCCTGATTTCTTCTATTACCCAATGATGTGTAAGCAGGGTGTTAATCAGTTTCCATCTAATTGATTTTTTTGCCTTGCTCTTCCTGTTGTTAATTTATACCTCGATGGCGTTGTGGTCAGAGAAGATATTTTGTATTATCTCAACGTTTTGGATCTTTTTGAGGATTGCTCTGTGGCCTAAGATGTGGTCTATTCTGGAGAACGTTCCATGTGATTGGAAAAGAATGTGTACTTTGCAGCTGTTGAGTGTAATGTTCTATATATGTCTATGAGGTCAAGTTAGCTGATTGTGCCCTTTAGGTCTTCTGTATCTCTCTTGAGTTTCTTTCTAGATGTTCTGTCCTTTACTGAGAGTGGTGTGTTGAAGTCTCCTACTATTGTTGCGGAACTGTCAGTTTCTCTTTTCAGTGCTGTTAGAGTTTGTTTTATGTATTTTGGAGCCCTGTCATTGGGTGTGTACATGTTTATTATGGTTATGTCTTCATGATGGATTGTCCCCTTAATCATTATATAGTGCCCTTCTTTGTTTTTTATGGTGGATTTTGTTTTAAAGTCTATTTTATCTGAAATTAGTATTTCCACTCCTGCTCTTTTTTGGTAGCTGTTTGCTTGATATATTTTTTTCCATCTTTTGATTTTTAATAAATTCACATCTTTGTTTCTAAGGTATGTCTCTTGTAGATAGCATATTGATGGATCCTATTTTTTTTATCTATTCTGTCATTCTCCATCTCTTTATGGGTGCATTTAGGCCATTTACGTTCAGTGTAATTACTGATAGGTGTGAGTTTATTGCCGTCATTTTGTAGTGCTTTTTTTTGTGGGGCTGACATTTTCTTTATTCCTCTCACTCTCCTGTGCTGAATTCCTTTTGTTTGTGGATTTTTTTTTTTTTTTCATTTATCTTGTTTTCATAGTTTTTGTTTTTACTGAGACTTTATGTTTTTCTTCTTTATTTTGGTGAGTATGTTTGTTAACTTTCTTTGTTGTTACCTTGAAATTTAACTTTTTCTTTCTAGGTTTGAAGCAGTCTATTATTACTCAGTATTGCCTTGCCTTCCTCTCCATTAGAAGGTTCTATACCTACACCGTTTATTCCCTCTTTTATTGTTCTGATGTTGTTGTCATTTACAGATTAACCTCTCTGTTTCCCTGTTGTATTTGTTTCAGTTTTGGATAGTCCTTAAGAGTTCATTTCCTTGGTTGGTATCTGGCTAGTACAATTCTATATTCTAGATTCAGCCTGTGGTCTGATGTTGTTTGTTCTCAGATTGAAGGACTCCCTTTAATAATTCTTGTAAGTTTGGTTTGGTTTTTACATAGTCCCTTAATTTCTGTTTATCTGGAAATGACCTAATTTCACCATCATATTTGAATGAGAGTTTTGCAAAATGTATTATTCTTGGCTGCCTTTTTTTTTCTTATATCTTTGGTTACCGGTTGTTCTGTCTCCTGCTGGAAGTTCCGTGAAGCTGCTTTCTCATATCCCCTGTTCGCCAATCTCCAATAGGAGTCCAAGATGGTGGATCTGTGCTGAGGTAGCTGATATGGGACCTTTGCATGTATCTCTCCTCGCTGTCTGTTCTCAGTCAGTTTCTTATTCCATTCGGTGCTTAGCTGAGTTCTTATCTCTTCATTTGATGCTTCGAGTTTCAGGACTGACGTGTGACTCCGTTTGACTCAGTTTTTTGGACCTTTGCTGTGGAGGGATGGCATGGTGCTTCTGACTGTAGCACCATGTTGTCCAGCCTCCCTTTTTTTAATAACAGTTTTATGACAATATAATTTACATTCCATGTAATTCACCCATTTAAAGTATACAATCCAGTGGTTTTTACTGTAATCACAAAGTTGTGGAACTATCATCACAATAAATCTTAGAACGTTTTCACCACCCCAAGAAGAAACCCACTACCCATTACCAGTCAATGTCCATTTCCTTCCAATCTCTCTACCCCCTAGTCCTAAGCAACCACTAATCTAAGTTCTGTCTCTGTGGATTTACTATTCTGGAAATTTCCTGTAAATGGAATCATACAATGTGTGGCATTTTATGACTGTCTTCTTTCACTTAGTTTAGATTTTCTAGGATCATTCACGTTGTAGCATGTATCAGTACTTCACTCCTTTTTATTGCCAAATAATATTCTATAGTATGAATATACCACCTTTTGTTTATTCTGCTCATCAGTAGATGGACATTTTGGTGGTTTCCACTTTTTGGCTGTTATGAATAGTGCTGTGATGAACATTAGTGTACAAGTTTTTGTGTGAACATATGTTTTCATTTATCTCGGGTATGTACCCAGGAGTGGAATTGCTGGGTCTTATGGTAACTCTGTGTTGTACCATTTATTGAGGACTTACATGTGCACTATGCTGCATGCTTTACATATATTATTTCATATAATACAACAGCTCTGTAAAATAGATGTTATCTCTCTGTGTTGGAGAAGAAGAGGCCATCACATAGAGAGGAAATAATTTGTTCAAAACCACGTAAGTTTCTGTCAAGGGCTATGGAAAAATTTGGAAACAGACACTGGTAATGGTTGCGCAGCATGAAGTCTGTAATTAATGTCACTGAATGGTACCTGTAAGAAAATGTTGAAATGGCAAATGTTTCGTTACATATGTATTTATCACAATTAAAAAAACACACACATAGATAGTAAGTGACAGAGGAAGCTATACTAGAAATGTTTAACTCAAAATTCCATGTTCTTAAGCATCATTCACAATAGCTAAAAGGTAGAAACAACCCAAGTGTCCATCAGCAGAAGAATGGATAAATAAAATGTGGCATATACATATAATGGAATATTATTGAGCCATAAAAAGAAATGAAATTCTAATACATGCTACAAAATGGGTGAATCTTAAAAGCACTATGCTGAGTGAAATTAGTCAGACACAAAAGGACAAATATTGTATGATCCCACTTATATGAAGTATCTAGAAATGGCAAAGGCATAGAGACAAAAGTTTAATGGTGGCTACCAGGGACTGGGGGAAGGAGATAATAGGCGTTATTGCTGAAGGGGTACTGAGTTTCAGCTTGAGGTAATGTAAAAATTTTTGGAAATGGATAGTGGTGATACAACACAACAGGGTGAATGTAATTAATTGTACAGTAAAAAATGGCTAAGATGGCAAACCTTTTGTTATATAAATTTTTAAAATATAAAAAATAAACTCCATGTGTTTAACCTTTGCCTGATAATATCTTTCTATAAATCAGACCCATTATACAGATGAACTCTTGGATTTGGAGATCCTTCACTGTTGTCTGTATCTACGTACATCCCCACCTACTCCAATGCCCACATCTGAGCTAGGATATGATTCCAACCAACTGGCCAGGCCTGAGTCCCAGCTTTACAGTAATGTTGGCACAGAATCTGAGGTCACCTCATACCATGGAGCAGTATAATGATGGGTTTTGGTGTCTTGTTTGGATGTGCTCAAACACTGGTTTTCCAGTAGTTGTCTTTTGTGCCAGGCAAAAGCACATGGTGTTTGCTCTACTTCCATCTCCATTTCATATACCTTCTATCTCTTTCTTTCTTTCTCCAAGTGCACTGCCCAACGAATGAGCTTCTGACAGACTCCACAGGCGTGATCCTGAGTCAGAGCTACCCCGGAAGCTATCCCCAGTTCCAGACCTGCTCTTGGCTAGTGAGAGTGGAGCCAGACTATAACATCTCCCTCACAGTGGAGTACTTCCTCAGCGAGAAGCAGTATGACGAGTTTGAAATCTTTGATGGTAAGTAACCACAGGAATCCTGTGGAGCACAGAGAGGAACACACCTCATCTCCTTTACTAAATCCAGTCCTCTTTGGTGATTAGAGATGCTCTCTCTGATCAGGGAAAACACTCCAGCATCAGTCATGGTCAGCATCCTTACTAAAAGTGAGTGGACATGACCTGAGCATCTAGCCATAGAGCAGGCATTTTGATGGTGTTCTCTCATTTAATGCTTGCAACCACCCTTTATCATTGTCCATTATATAGTTGAAACCTAGGCTCAGAGAAGGTAAGTAACTTACTTACCCAAGATTACATTGCCAAGAAGTAGCCACGCCAAGTTTCACTAATTCACTCAATAAACATTTACTGTGCACCTGCTAGAAGGTCCCTGGGTGGCACAAACTGTTTGCACTTGTCTACTAACCTAAAGGTTGGCAGCTCGAACCCACCCAGCCACTCTTCAGAAGAAAGGCCTTGCTATCTACCTCCATAAAGACTACAAACAAGAAAACCCTATGGAGCAGTTCTGCTCTGTAATACATGGGGTCCTCAAGAGTAGGAATCGACTGGATGACAATGGGTTTGGTTTGGGTACCATGTGCCAGACTCCACTTTAAGTGGTTCGGACACATCAGTGAATAAAACAAAGATTCCAGCTTTCAAGGAACATAATGCTTACATTATAGCAAAGTGAGGCAGACAATAAACAATCAGCATAAATAAACGTGTAGATTAGATAGTATGTAAGACGGTGATAGGTGTTATAGGAAAAAAAAAAAAGAAGGTAATTAGGAGTGCCAGGGTGGGGTGCAAGTAGTGGTATTAAATAGAGTGGTCAGGGTAGGCCTCAATGAGAAGGTATGATCTGAGAAAAGACTAAAAGGACATGAGTTGGAACCCAGAACCCACTGACATGAAAGTGTGAGCACTTGCCATTGTGACCCATGTGTGCATGGCAGGCAATAGGCATCACTGAGACCTGGGCTGAACCCATGCATAGTCTCGCCTGCCACCGTGGCTACTCCATCCATGAGGCTACTCTGTCCAGGAGCACATTGTGAAAGCTCTGGGGTGGCCAGTGACTGAGGCTGGCTGACACCTGCTGGCTGAGTCATAGTATTCACTTGGCTGTTTAGAACTTCTTCTGCCATCAGTGCTCTCTGGTGAGCATGGATGTGCAATACCAAGATTCTTATACCTGGTGCCCACTTACATAGGTCCATCCACATGTTTCTTCTTCAGAGCTTCTTGTCCTGACCTTTCAACCTTGCTCATTCCAGGCCCCTAGCCAATCTTCTTAGCTGTTTACCACTGCCTGTGAGGCCCAGTACACTCTTACCTCAGGCCACTTTCTACTCCACACAAACCAAATGACCAAATGCACTGCCCAAAGCTCTGCCCATTGGGAGGACATCTTTTCACCACAGTCTCACAGGACCATGCCCAAGTGGGGATATAGTGCAGTAGGAGGCCATTTCTGGCTTGCATCCACATACCAAGCCAACCCTTCTGTGAACCTAACTCCAGCTTTTTCCTCATCTGTCAGCTGGTCCTAAGGAACATCCATCCCTCAACCTCATGAGGACAAAGGTGTGAGCTATGGAGAAGTATCAATGCAACATGGCAGGTTACAAGAGGGTCTGGACCACAGCTTACTTGTTCATCTTGCTTCTCTGGACCCACTTGAGGCTGATCCAAGACGTAGCTCTTCCGTTTTACACTGAGTTGCTCTGGATCAACCTTGAGTTATCACTTGAGGAAGGGAAAAAAAATAGCAGATGGTTATATTAAAAATGAGTCTCTGGGTGGGGCATACAGTTAACATGCTTGGCCACCAACTGAAAGGTAGGCGATTGGAGTTCACACAGAGGTGCCTCGGAAGAAAGCCTTGGTGATCTACTTTCAAAAAATCAGTCATTGAAAACTTATGGAGCACAGTTCTACTCTGTCATACGTGGGTCGCCATGAGTTGAAATCGACTCGACAGCAAGTGGTCTAATCTGATATCTTTGACATATGTGGTAGTCTGTAATCCTGTGTCCTTCTCACACCAGGTCCTTCAGGACAAAGTCCTCTGCTGAAAGCCCTCAGTGGGAATTACTCAGCACCCTTGATTGTCACCAGTTCAAGCAACTCTGTGTACCTGCGCTGGTCATCTGACCATGCCTACAATCGGAAGGGTTTTAAGATTCGGTATTCAGGTGAGTAAAACACAAGGACTCATGAGAAGAGCTACGGCCTCTGAGCTCCCTACCTTTCTCACTCAAAACTCCCAAATAAGTCCTGGACCATATCCTGGTCAAGGTGGCAGAGCTCATCCATGGGGATTGGGCAGCCTTTCTCCTCCTCTAAATCTCTCACCCAAAGCTGCACCAATGGTTTTTGTCATTTTCCTACCTCTCCTTATTCTATTCCTTTCCCCACTTTTTACCTCTTCCCTCTCTCCTGCTTCTCATACTTCCAGCTTATGTCTTTTGGATAAGTTTCACTGTTGTATATGGTTTATTAATGCCTAAAGATGATCCTATCCTTAACACTATTGAAATGTTAACAAATGATCTTTAAACCTGAAAAATCCTAAGACATGGATCTCCAGGTGGCAAATGTTAGGTACGCAGCAAAGGGTGGACTATATTTTAAGTCCATGAGCCTCTCTTCTGCTCTGCAAGTCATATCTCATGGTCAGGGTAAGCCAAAATGCTGACAAGGACAGCTGTCTCTAAAGAGCATGAAAATATCACTGGAAATGAAATGGAATGGAGAAAATAAAATTTACATGGGAACTACTATCTGTGGTTGGAAAGAAAACTTGATAAGTGACTTGATGTCCACTTTGAAGGAGGGTGAGTCCAATGAACTGATGGCTAGGCTTTGCAAGCTTGAAGGCAGAAATGCATTGCTTAAGAGCATGGGAAGAAACTGAAGAGCCACTAGCATTCTGCTCAGTACTCTTTCACCTGGCTGCATTTGGTCTGCATTTCAAAGAAGTGTTGGACAGATTTTTAAAGAATATTGGTTGGAAAAGATGTCAATTATAACCTGCCTGAAGTCCCACTTGTCTCTGTGCATCTCTTCTCATCGGTCATCTGCTGGCAAGACCAACCCATCTGACCAGTTTTAAGGCACCCTTGGCAGAGGCTTCCAAGGAGAAGCAAACCAGATGAAGCTGAGGGGAGCCTGGGAGGAATGGATCTTTACTATCTCAGAGTTCATTTCTCTGCAGAGTCGATCCAAACTCTCCTTTCCTCCTGTGCACATGAGAGGCAGGGTGGCATCATGACCAGATGCCCCAGGTTCAGTGATCAGCTCTGTCCCTAACTAGCTGTATGATGATTAGACAAGTAACTGAAACTCTTCAGTCCTCCTTTTCCTAATGATGAAAAAGAAACATTGGCATTGATGGTCCTTAAGGTACCTATGTTCCGTCTGTTTGGGATCTGAATGAATTCGAGAGCCTGAACTTAGCTGGACAACCAATGCTGCCTTCAAGCTGCAAAGGGGATCCCATTCTTGATGTAGTTGGTTTTTATTTTCTTTTGTTTCATTTTGTCCTTACTAAACTGACTGGCTGTTTTTCAATACCAACCGCTTAGACCTTTCTAACGAGCACTGGGCCTGGCACAGGGAAGACAGGCCCTGACTTTCCAGGGAGAGTGAGAGTAAGGGGCATGCATGAGAGAACAGGTCTGTCTTTCTATGCGTACTTGGTTCCCTTAGCCTCATCTTGTTGTTTAGCCCCTTACTGCAGCCTGCCCAGGGCTCCGCTCCATGGTTTCATCCTGGGCCGGACCACCACCCAGCCTGGAGGCTCCATCCATTTCAGCTGCAACACTGGCTACCGCTTGGTGGGACACAGCATGGCCATTTGTACCCGCCACCCCCAGGGTTACTACATGTGGAGCGAGGCCATTCCTCTCTGTCAAGGTGAGCAACAGGTCGGGAGGGAATGGCAGGGTGGCTCTGGATCCTACTCACATCTTGAGCTTGTCCCAGCACCAGTCACTTCCAAATATGGGTTTCCTGATTGATAATTGACTCATTCTTCCAGCAAACATTTATTGAGGATCCCTAATATTTCAAGCCCTTGGAATATACATATGCATAAAACCTGGTCTCAGAACAGTGGAGGAGACAGATATATAATCAGATAAATGCACGACAACAGAGTAAGCGAGTGCTGTAACAGGAGTATGGTATGAACAGAGTGTGGGAACCCAGAGCTCGGAACAGACCTGCCTCCTTCTGCGCAGCCAGAGAACGCTCCCAGAGCAGGATGCTTGGAGTTTGACTTTCTGGATGAGGGGTTTTCGTGCCAGGCATTGGCAAGGAAAGTGTTCTAGCAACCAGAAAAGTGTGTGCAAAGGCATAGAATCTGGAGAGATCATAATCTACGCAAAGCAATTTGGGCTGGCTGACACTCCGGGTCCGAGGAGGTGAGGGAGCAGAGGGAACCAGGGCTGAGACCATCATCACCATAATTACAGTCATCAGTGATCAAGCACCTGCTATATACCAGGCAGTTTGCATGCATTATATAACTGATGGGCTTTTTTCTTTAAAGTAATATACATTCAGAGTATATTGCAGACAATTAACGTGCTCAGCTGCTAATGGTAAGGTTGGAGGTTCAAGTCTACCCAGAGGTGCTCCGGAAGAAAGGCCTGGTGACCTACTTCCGAAAAATCAGCCATTGAAAACTCTATGGAGCACAGTTTTACTCTGACACATGTGGGGTTGCCTTGAGTCAGAATCAACTCAAGAGCAGCTGGTTTAATGTGCATTCAGACTAGAAAGCTGAAAAAACCATGATAATGTGAAGGAAAAGTGAAAATGACCTATACTCCCATCACATGAGAGTCCCACTGTTAGCATTTTGGCACATTTCCTTCTGTCTTTTATATATTGTTTCCTAATGGGATCATTAGTATACAAAGCTCTTCTCTTTCATGTAATTCAGTAAATTTCCTCATCATTAATTTCAGTGTTTGTACAGCAGGTATGAGAAGACAGTCATTTATTCAGGTATCATCCTGTTGTTGGTCATGTAGATGTTTCTATTTTTTGCTGCTGTAGACAACGCTGCCGTTAAAATCCTTATAATTCCATCTTTATGAACATGCATACTCATTTCCTTAAAATAAATTCCCAGAAATGAGCTTATGGAATCATTTGTCATTTGTTGTTAAGTGCCGTTGAGTTGGCTCCGACTCATAGCAATCTTATATACAACAGAAGGACACATTGCCCTGTCCTCCGCCATCCTCATAATCATTGCTGTTTGAGCCCATTGTTGCAGCCATTGTGTTGGTCTATCTCATTGAGGTCTCCCTCTTTTTCACTGAACCTCTCCCACGCATGTCCTCCTCGAGCGATTGGTTCCTCCCGATGACGTGTCCGAAGTAAGCAAGATGGAGTCTCACATCCTTGCTTCTCAGGAGCGTTCTGTTTGTGCTTCCTCCAAGACTGATTTGTTCGCATAACTTACGCAAAACCTGTGGGGTTTGATACCCATGGTCACATGGCCCTTCTAAAAGTTTGTCCTCATTTATATTTCCACTAGCAGCAATTAGAAGTTGTCTTTTCTCTCACATTCTCATCAATGCGTATTACACTGAAAAAAAAGAAGCCCTTTGCCATCTGTACCAACAAAACAGAAAATCACATTGTTGTTTCATTTTATTTTTCATTGGTTCCCAGGGTGGTAAAGTATTTTTTAATGGCACCTATCATCTCTCATCCTCACAATCTTCTCCAAGAACAGAAACAATGTGTATCAATATTCTACTTGAAACCCTAAGCAAAGGCCACAGAGACTGTCCACAAATACCACATGTCATTTGGCTTTAGTCTTTGCATCTCTAACAACATCAACTCCTCTACATCCCTTTATTCCAGATCTGCAGTTGGGACCTTTGTGCCTCTCATCCCTGGTATCTTTCATCATCACCCAAAATTAAGCCCTGTTAGGCTTCTGTCCACTCATCCCAATATTGCTCTGTGTTTCTTCATCCTGTCCCCTCCGCCAGCCTCCCACTGATGTCTCTTCTGTGCTCTCTGTAATCCTAGTTCCATGGCCAACAAGTATATGTCCTTGGTCACCACCTAGAAGGCTCTCTTCACTTCCTCCCTCCATGGAGACTATGGCTCTCCCCTGAGAACATACATGCTGTGGGCCTTTCAAGTACTAACTAACAAACCCATTGCCATGGAGTCGATTCCAACCCATAGCGACAACCCTCTCAAACAGAATAGAACTGCCCAATAGGTTTTCCAAGGCTGTAATCTTTAAGGAAGCAGATTGCCACATCACTCGCCCTCAGAGCAGCTGGTGGATTCAAACCACTGAACTTTCAGGTAGCAGCTGAGCACTTAACCACTGTGCCACCAGGGGGAGAGTATTAATCCCTGCATTTCCTGCATTCGCAGAGCCAGGAAGGGCCTGGAATTCTTCCAGTTTCCTATTTCCTATTGCTTCTTCCAAACCATTACTTTTCTACCTCCAAATGTATCTCCACAGAGGCTCACACTGTCTGATTCCATGCCTCCTTTATCTTTCCTTCCCTCCCTGCTCCACCCCCACCCATTCTTCCACTGTATATAGTCTTTCCCTTGGAGATCTCCTCTCAGCACAGTCCTCAAATACCTTATGACTGTACTCCCTTCTCTCTTACCCACAGAAAATGTTCCTCAAGTGCCTCTGGGTTTGGAGGACTGTGTTTGGCATGGAAATCAGGAGGCTCAAGCTTCTAGTCTCTCAAGCTGGGAGATTGTCCCCTGTCCTCTTAGTTATCCACAAGAGAGGGGCCAGGCCAGGACCAGTGAGAAGTGCCTGCTGCCCATTTCCCTCTCCTGTTTTATCAAGATTGACTCTCCAGGCAAAATGCCAATAGGATTCTAAGTTTTTTTTTTTTTTCCCAAGGAGTTCAAGGAAGCAGGGCAGTTAGTTGAGCTCAAAGGCTTGCTGTTTAGATATCAGAAGAATATCATTTTCCTTATTTTATCATGTCTTCTGTTTTCCTTATCCTCTTTTGCTCCCATGTCTGGCCTTTGAATCCTTCCTCCATCTTGGTATCCCAACCCCTCAACTCTGGGCAATCCTCCTTTCCCCACATTATAATATAGCCCTATCCCTATGCCTTTTCTTGAGTCTTGAAATTTTAGAAGCACCAGCCATTATTGTTAGCCAATGTTGATAGTTTTTTTTTTTTTTTGGGGGGTGGGTAGGGGGAGGAGAGGGTTTGGGGAGGTTTTTGTTTTGGTTTGGGGGGTTTTCTTTAGTTTTTGTTTTTGGTCTATATTCTGGAAATTTTCCTTTACTTTTAATCTCCAGCCCTTCTATTTAATGCTTATTTTGGCATTCATATTTCTAATTTAAAGTAGCTCTTCCTGTTCTTTTTTCTTTTTCTAAGCACTCCGTTCTCATTTTGTGAATGCAGTATGTCACCTTGACTGCCTCAATAAACTACTAATCAGAAGTTTTAAAATTATATATTTTCTGTTTCCTGAGGAGAGTTCTTTCTATTTATTTTATCTCTTTCATGATCCTGATTTTCTTCATATGTATAGTGATCCTTGATTGTTCATATTTAAAAAGAAAAGACTAGGTTGATTTTTCCAGGCAGCAGATGTAGGTTACCTTTGTTGTTATTATATACAGATATTTTTACCCACTTCGTCTTTCTCATGAATGAGAAGCTGAGTTGAGTATGCAGCAGACATGAACAGGTAGAAGAGGCAGCCTTTATACTGAGGGCCCTTAAGTCCTAGAATTAAAGGAGCTTTACTCTGAGATGACAGCTCCTACCCTACCAGCTCTAATTCTCTCAAGGGAGTTGGTTTTTTTCCTCTGTAAATGAGAAAGAATAACCCTCCGTATTTTGTTTAGAAAGCGTATGCCTACTGCCTCTACGCTGTATTTGTGGGAAGGGATAGAGGAGAACTGGTCTCACTCTGTAACCCCTCCCATATATTTTGGGCTGGGACATCTATCTGCTTTCCATCTCAAAAATATATTTTTTTTAATCTCTCATCTACTGGTTATTCTCCCATTTTCTTTTTTGTTATGAGGTTTTTCCCCTTTACTTGTTATTTACTATAATTTTATTGAAGTCTTGAGGGAGAGGAAAGAAAAAAAATAAGTTCTCAGACCACTATCTTGAACCAGAAGTCCTCATGACATATTTTTCCCCTTGGCCAGCTCTTTCCTGTGGGATTCCTGAGGCCCCCAAGAATGGAATGGTGTTTGGAAAGGAGTACACGGTGGGGACCAAGGCTGTGTACAGCTGCAGTGAAGGCTTCCACCTCCAGGCAGGGGCTGAGGCTACAGCAGAGTGTCTGGAGACAGGCCTGTGGAGCAGCAACAACATCCCCCCACAATGTGTCGGTGAGTCCTTGGGTGTTGGAGGGTGGTGTAAGGAGGGGCTGGGTGAGCAGCTGAAAAGATTCCTACAAGGAGTGAGCAAAAGGCCCAGTAATGAGAAAAACACATGCATGGAGGCTGAGGGATTCAAGGAGAGGAGGCAGGTGAGTGGTGTCCTCTGCCCACTGGTGTTCCAGTTTAAAAGTCTCAAAGCACTGATAGACCACTGTGTCCTGAGATGTTTCCATAAATCATAGAACTTAGGAATGATCTGATCAATTCCCTTTTAGATGGAGAAACTTTAGTTCAGAAAGTTTGCATGAATGTCCCTTAATCATAAAACTCTAAACTGACAGAGCTAGAGTTCAACTTGAAGACCAAGGTCACACAAGCCTAATGGACCATATCCATTCCAAAGATGTGGGGGTATGGGAATCTACACTGTGTTTTTTTCAGATTATGAATTACTCCCCAACATTTTAAAATCGGGCAATTTTACATAAATATCTAGATTTCTGTCTTCTCTTGAAAAATGAAAATCCAACCAAATGGAACCTTCAGTCTTACATCCAACAATCAGTGTTGACTGAGTGCCACCTCCCTTTTTCTGCAGGACCTACACGCCCCAGTTTGCCATATTCCGCCCCCCACCCCCACCCCAACCCACTTCATTCACTTACCAAACCTGCCTAGGGACTGAAAGTGTTTGAATTCATCATTACTGCATTAAGGTCTCCCAGTCTCCAGCTCTGGGCTTTTGCCAGTGTGTTCCGTAATTAATTAATTAATCCTTCTTCCTCCCCTTGTTTCTCCAGCTGTGACCTGTCCCGACATCAGCAGTATCAGTGTGGAACATGGCCGGTGGAGGCTCATCTTTGAGACACAGTACCAGTTCCAGGCCCAGTTGATGCTCATCTGTGACCCTGGCTACTACTATACTGGCCAAAGGGTCATCCGCTGTCAGGCCAATGGCGGATGGAGCCTCGGGGAGTCTCTGCCCACCTGCCAAAGTAAGCACAGGAGGGGAGGGTGGGCAAGTTAGTCACAGTGCCTCCAACCCTGAAATGTCTCATATGTGGGGTAAAGCACAACAGACAGGGAGAAGAGGGCTATCACCTGGAATTGCAGTTTATCTCTTTTGGACACTTACTTAGAATTAGGATCTGGGAAAATGCCTTCTCCTTTGAGGAAGTACTTCTTGGCATCTTGACATCTTATTAAAAGCCGCCTTTCTCTAGACAAACATATATTAATTCATTTATTCAACATTCATGAGGTTCCTACCTTATACCTGGTACCATAGGTTCCAAAGAGAGATCTGGGTGGCACACCATAGCATCCACTACAACCCTCATAATATTAATCAGTAAGAGTGGCATAGAGGAAGTAAGTGATTATAAAGGGGTAGAAGGAGATAGCTTGTCAATGAGAAATGGGAAATTTGGAACTGAGTAGGAGAAGGAGTGGTATTGTCTCATACCTATAACTCAAGACACTGTTGTGTTAATGCATCATAGTACAGATTCCACTGTGGCATATAACCATGTGTACAGCAGAGTGAAGGAAGTCACGAGTGTGTAACAACACCATTCAGTGAAGCTGCTCACATTTTAATGCAGCCTTGACAACTGGGCCTCATCTCATAGGCCAGCTAGTTAGTTGCTGTCTGCAGTGGTGTTGAGAAGCAATGTGAGGCTGCTGCTAGGCTCAGCAGAAAAGAACAATGAAATTGAAATTGATTTCCAGTGTCTGCCCTGGGCACTTAAGAGCATACCACAGAATTGCCATCTCTCTAGCGCGGTGGTTCCTAACCAGGGTGCACATCTAGATCACCTGAGGAGTTTTCACAAAATACACATGCCTGGGCCCTATCTCCAGTAATTGCAAGTCGTGGGTCTAGAGTGGAGCCTGGCATTTTAAAAGCACCTCACGTGCTTCTGGTGACACCTGCAGTTGAGGACTTCTGTGCAGTGTAACATCACATATACAGTGTCATGACCCATGCTCTGGTTTGTGCATTCCAGTAGAGTAAGATTGACCAGATCTTTTTGTGTCATTATTCTGGCTAATCAGGCATAGCAGGTGTCCCTCCCCTCAGGGCTGGTTCATTGAGCATCTTGTGATCTTTTTAGTCATTTCCTGTGGAGAGCTCCCCATCCCCCCCAATGGACACCGCATTGGAACACTGTCCGACTATGGAGCAACGGCCATCTTCTCCTGCAATTCTGGATACACACTGGTGGGCTCAAGGGTGCGGGAGTGCATGGCCAATGGGCTCTGGAGTGGCTCTGAAGTCCACTGCCTTGGTAAGTAACCACCCCAGGCCTATACTGCCCATTTTTCCTTCTCAGAACAGGTTAGATTTTTTCCAAAGCTGGGGTCCAACCTTTGAACAGTATCACTTTACCTACTGTCATTAAATGCTTGATCTAAACTGGTTTAACACCAATTATTGGGCATCCGCTGTGACTAAAACTCTGGACTAGCTTCTCTTGGGGTGCCCAAAAGAATGAGAAGAGCTTCAAGTCTGATGAGACAAAACCTTTGATGGGTTCTGATCATGGAAGATGCTTTATGTTAGTCCTTGTGTGATGGGTGAAGTCCCAGCCTCCACCTCTGGGCAGCTACAGAGACACATTCCTGTAATACAACTTAAAATGCCTTCTATATTATATATTAACAAATATATACATATATATATATACACATATATATATACATATATATATACACACATATATATATACACACATATATATATACACCCGTTGCTGTAGAGTCGATTCCAACTAAAAGCAACCCTATAGGACCGAGTAGAACTGCCCCATAGGGTTTCCAAGGAGCAGCTGGTGGATTTGAACTGCTGACCTTTCAGTTAGCAGCCGAGATCCTCACCACTGCACCACCAGGGCTACGTATATATATATATATATATATATATATATATATATATGTACACACACACACACACACATATATGTGTGTGTGTATACATGTGTATGTATATACTTACATTATACATGTATATGTATATACTTACATATATATGTATGTATGTATGTCTCAGAAGAAAAGCCAAGTGATCTACTTAACAAAGAAAAAATCAGCCATTGAAAACCCTATGTAGCACAGTTCTACTCTGACACATGTGGGGTTGCCATGAGTCAGAGTCAACTCAACAGCAGCTAGTTATTTGGTATTGTGTGTGTGTGTGTGTAATAAGCAAATGACAGAGACATTAAACAACCTGACTTACAAAGGACAGTTATCCTTTCCCCCATGGCTAATTAATTCCCTGCCTGAGCCAGAGAATCACCCCCTTTTAGACTCTAAAGTGTTCTCTCCTCTCACTTGTTTCTTGGACCCCTTAAGTCCAAAGAAGAGTCACAGCTGTACAAACCTAACAGGTGGATTGGATGGTCTGTCACAGGGTGAACAGTGCTGACTTCCCACTATCTTAAGCACCTGTTAGAAACACAATCAAAGATTATTTCCACACAGAGCCAAAAGATTCTGGTGGAAATACCAGGTATACACTCTACTCAAACCCCATTTAATAACTCACCTAGGTTTTTCTTGTCTGTGTTCCTCACCACTCAAGGATAAAGAAGAATGAATTTAGCCAAACCATCTGTGTTTACATACATATTTTCAGCATAACTAGGCTTTGACTGCCTTAATGCAGATGGTGATGCCCCTTGCCGCCCCACACCATGCAGTAGGTGCTAAATAAATGTGTTTTGATGAGAAAAAGAGGGGCATGATCCCTGAGACAGAGAGGTAACAGTGATAACTTCTCACCCGTGTATGGACACTGAAACTAAAGCCCAGAGATATATGGCCAGGGACACATATTGTCAACTGGATGCAACATTGGGATTTGGTATCACCAATTCCTCAACACCATTTCTATCATGTCTAGAATCCCTGAAGTCACTCCTGAATGGCTACTCTTAGGGGAAGATGGGAAAAATGATGGGTGATTGTGTTGTTCTTGTTAGGTGCCATCAACTCATGGCGACCCCGTGCACAGTGAAACAAAACACCCAGGTCCTGCGCTATCCCCGTGATCGGTTGTGGATCAAACTATTGTGATCTATTTTCATTGGCTGGTTTAGGGAAATCAGTCATCAGGCCTCTCTTCCTAGTCCATCTTAGTCTGGAAGCCCTGCTGAAAGCTTTCAGCATCATAGGGTAGTTGCGTTCGTTGGCCCTTTTCCCCTCCATCCCCATGCCCCCCAACCCTGGCCAAGTTGCACCTCATTTTCTATGAGCTTCTCTTTTTTTTTTTTAATTTTTTGTTGTTGTTGTGCTTTAGATGAAGGTTTACAGAGCAAATTAGTTTCTCATTAAACAATTAATACACATATTGTTTTGTGACATTGGTTGCCAACCCCATGAGGTGTCAACACTCTCCGCTTCTCAACCTTAGATTCCCCATTTCCATTCGTCCAGCTTTCCTGTCCCCTCTTGTCTTCTCGTCCTTGCCCCTGGGCTGGTGTGCCCCTTTAGTCTCGTATTTGTGGTTGAGCTATGTATATTATTGTTTATTTTATGGGCCTGTCTAATCTTTGACTGAAGAGTGAACCTCAGGAGTGACTTCAGTACTGAGTTAATAAGATGTCCAGGAGCCATACTCTTGGAGTGTCTCCAGTCTCTGTCAGACCAGTAAGTCTGGTCTTTTTTTTGTGAGTTAGAATTTTGTTCTACATTTTTCTCCAGCTCTGTCTGGGACCCTCTATTATGATCCCTGTCAGAATAGTCAGTGTTGGTAGACAGGCATCATCCAGCTGTGCTGGACTCAGTCTGGTCAGGCTGTGGTCTGTGAGCTTCTCTTTGATTTACTCTTTTCCTCCATCCGCCACCAAAGCCGGACACTGTGGGATTCCTGAGCCCATCGTGAATGGACACATCAATGGGGAGAACTACAACTACCGGGGCAGTGTGGTATACCAGTGCAACGCTGGCTTCCGCCTCATTGGCATGTCTGTGCGAATCTGCCAGCAGGATCATCACTGGTCGGGCAAGACCCCTTTCTGTGTGCGTAAGTATGTTGTCCACTCTCCCTAGTCATGGGGCTCAGATTTAACATGTACTTTCTCCCTTTTTTTCGTAATTAGGTTGCCTAGAGATTTTTTTGTGTATTTTGTCAATTTTTCAAAGATGTGATCATTACATCCCCATCACTTTTCAGTTCTCTACCTAATTAATTACTGCTTTCATCTTGATTATTTCCTTTCTCATATTTTCTTGTGGTTTACTTTTTGTTCTTTTTCTAACTTTTTCAAGTTGTAAATTTAATTCATTTATTTTCATTCTTTCATTGTTACCGATTTTTATTAGTGTGTTTATGACTGAAATTTCCTGTGATAACTGCTTTAATATGTATGTAATGTTTTTATTGTCTTTCAGAAATTCTCTAAGTCAGGTATTAATTTCCCCTTTCATAGGAGTTTTTTAATACAAGTCTTTTAAAATAAATTTTCAGGTGGAAGAAACTTTTTGTTTCTGTTGTTTGTCATTTCTAATTTTATTGTATTAGATATATTTCTACTTTATAAGATTTATTGCTGCTTTCTTTGTGACCTAATATGTGATAAATTGTTAGGAATGTTCCATGTGCACTTGAGAAGACAGGGCACTAGGCTGTAAAGTTTTATTTATATGTATCTTTATTTATGTTTATACACACACACACACACAAAATCTACCTTACTGATTATGTTGTTTATATCTTCTGTATTCTTACTTATTTTTTGTCTGCTTAACCTGTTTTGTTCCAACAGATGTGTGCTAAATTGTCCTATTATTAGTGTGCTTCTATCTATTTTTCCTTCCATCTCCTGTAGTTTCTGCTACATAAAGGTAGTTGCTGTATTAGGTATTGCAAATTGTAGTTTTTAGCCTTTAAAAATGTCCTTCTTTGTCACTTTTAGTAGTTTTTGGTTTGAATTCTAGTTTTTCTGATGTTAGAATTGCAACCCCTACTTTCATCCTTTTTCCATTCACATAGTATACATTTGCCCACCTATTTATTTTAGCCTTTCCAAATCACTTAAATTAGGTGTGTCTCTTGTATATAGCATAGGGTTGGGTCTTGCCTTGTGAGCCAATTTGAAAATCTTTTTCTTATAATGGATGATTTGACACATTCACATGTATTCATCTAACTGATACATCTAATTTCAATTCTGTCATGTTTTATGTAATTATGTGTAAAATATTACATTTATGATATTTTCTTTCTCTGTACTATATGTTGCTTTGCTTTTTTCATTTCTTTTGGTATTTAGGAAAGTTTGTATTTTTGTTCTGTTATTTATTTTTGTACTAATAACATTTAAATGCCATTAGTCCATTTTCTTAACTTTTTTATATGATTTATCGATTTTTAATATCCTTTGACTTTCGGCTGTTAACTATGCAACAATCAATAAGCTGATTCTGCTTTCCTTTTTTCATCTTCCTTCTCCTCTGATTTTTAGTTGCATAATTTATATTTTGTCAGAACATATAACATTTATTATAGCATTTATATATTATTATTCCATCCTCTTCTCACACTTTTTTTTTTCTTACTCCTAGATCTACTGTTAAATATATTAAAAGCTCACCAATGCTGATGAAGGTTTCTCAGTTATCGCTTATTTAGGTAAAGCTCAACCACTAGTAGATTCATCAAGAAGGCCTCATGTGCACAGTAGTCCTCAAGTTCTTGCACATTTAAAACTGTTTTTCCGTACCTTAAAACCTACAGGACAGCAGGATTTGATATAAAACCTTGGTCACAAGTTCTTTCTTTGAGTTTCTTAAAAATGCTTCTCTATTTTTGTTTTGCTTGGCATATTACTTTCAAGAATTCTAATATTTGTTTAATTCTGTTGTTCTTGTGGGTTATTTGGTATTGTTGACTCCCCGCCCCACTCCCCACCCCACCCCCACCGGAAGGCTCTGATGATTTTTTTTTTTTCATCCTTAAGCCTAATGTTTTTACTAGGATATGCCTCAGAACTGACCATCTCAAGACAATTTTGCTAGGTATATTATGGACTTTTGAATATGTAGATTCAGGTCTTCTTTTTTTTTGTAACTTTTTTTGGATTATAGTTTTAAATACTAGTTCTGTTCCATTGTTTTGTTTTTCTTCTTCATGGGCTCCAATTATGTGTGTGTTGAATCTTCATTGCCTGTCTTCTATTTCAACCTTTTTCCCTCTGGTCATTTTTGCTTCTTTCTTTATCTAGTTTCAGTTCTCCTGGTTGTTCGCCTGACTTTCTTCAAAACCCCTTGTTAAATTATTATTTGAAAATATTTTCCATTGGGCCACTTATAATTTAGTCTTTATTGTTGAGATGGTTTTGTCTTTTTCTTCTATTTCTTTCCTGTGTTTAATCAATTATCCTCTAATTCTTTCCCATTTTTGTCCACTTCTATTTTTAGTTTTTGATTTTCTGATTCCAAAGATGGTTTTATTCATATCCCCCAAATGCTTATTTGAGAATATCTAATTCAGTTTAGAGTACTATTACAGTTTTCTTCTGCTTTGTGTATTTTGTTTTGTTCGGTGGGATGTTCATCAGCCGAGATGTTTTTATTGTTTTCTGTTTTCTTATAGCAGCTTTTTATAGATGTAGGCTGATATTTTCTATTCATTTTGTGGATTTAGGGTTATTTACAAGAGCACCCTCTTCAGTCAGTGTAGCAAAGTACAGTGTTTTTGCTTTGTATTGTTTTGTATTTTGACAGAAGCTTGTGTGTGTGTGATAAGGAAAAAGTGTGTGTCCTCCAATGCTTTTTTTTGCTTGTTTCTCTTTTGTCTTGCAGATCCCTAAATTTTGCCACCAGTCCCCCAACTTTGCTTCTTTTTCCCTTTACTACCCAATCAGAAAAGCATATCTCTTATTCCTTCCTTCTTTCCTTCCTTTCTTTCTTGCTCCCATCTTTCTTTCTTTCTTTTTAATATGTTTCCTCCAGAAGACATGGAGAGGAATCACACACACTTTTAAGTCCCTTGCCTGTAGTCCATTCACTAACACACCAGGATTCTCTTTCAATATTTTTACATTCAAGGTGGATTTTCTCTTTATAACAGTGATTTTAGATCAATCTGAAGCCTTACATCTGTTCCTTACTTTTCTTTTCCATAAAGGTTTTTTATATACTCTTGCTTTCCAAAAAGACTTGCAATAGGAGCATAAGAGATAGTTCTGTCCAAGTTTAGTGTTTATTTTCCTACTTACAGGGTATTTTCAATTTGTAGCTTTCTCTGTTTTCTAGTTATTCTGCAGGTCTGGGTTCTCTATGGTTTTTATTGTTCTTCTTATTAATCTGATATTTTAAATGTGAGTGGCCACTATTATCCTCAGCTGCCTGGAAGTTATTTGGAAAATTCTTCACTTTTGAAAGTTCCCTAAAGTGAAGTTTTAAAGTGCAGGTTTTTGTTTTTAATTTTTCTCCTTAGTTTGGCTTTTACTATATGAGACAGGGCAATAAAGGAATAAAACTTACTCAGTAAGCAAAGCATGACTGTTGAAATGGCAAACGTTTTGTTACCTACATTTTTACCACAATTTTAAACATAAGTAATGCATGAAAAATTAGTCTTAATAACTTCTTAAGTATTAGCTTTATGAAAAGCAAGATCCAGCTATTTTCAGTCACCCTTCCAGGTGTGTCTAAATAAAACATATCTGGTTTCATACAGATGATGCAAATTCAAATGCCTTCTGGAAATTGACATTTAAGGTGTAAAGAGATTTGGGTTATAACTAGTTGGGAATGTTGGGGTCTGGACTAAATGGAGAATGTCTTCCTGACCTAAATACATTCAATTTTATATCTGGTCTCTATTGAGAGGCAGTATAATACAGTATTTAGGGGATCATGCCCTGGACCTAGATTGCCTGAGTTCACATCCCCTTTGTCACTATATATAGTATAACTATATAATATGACTTTAGACATGTTAATTTACCTCTCTAGGTCCCAGTTTCATTATCTATAAAAAGCAGATATCTCAAAGATTATTGTAAGTATTAAATAGCTTAATAGATGTAAATGTTTAACAGAGTGCCTGGTACAGATGTTAAGTAGCTGCTGGTTTTGTTGTGGTGGTGGTGGTGGTGATGATGCCACCACTTGTCAGATTACAAGCCTCATTCTCTTGTGGAGCACAGCTATTTTGGGGATCTGGAAAAAGGAAGGCAAGAGTAGAAGGAACAAATCTTTATAACTATTTGCTCTGTTCTTGGCACTACATTAGCTACCATCACATACAAATTCAAGGTTTCTAATACAAACCAGACTCTCAAAACTTTCCAACTCTCTTTCTACACGTCCTCAGTCATCTCCCTTTCTGTACCCACACAGTTATCTCACAATTTCACCTCTATTCTGAAGACCCATACTCCACCACCTTTGCCTATATTCTCAACAAATAGCTAGAGCTGATGAAAGTTAAGATGGAAAATGTAGCTTAATGTGAGGGTCAAATGAGGCCCCTTAAATAAACTCCAGAATGGGGTAGATTCACCCACCTGATCAGGTCACAGTACACTGGGGCAGGCATCCCTGCACTGTTGGGGAGAGCCTGCCTCAAGAAGAGTGGAGGAGAACATGTGCTCTCTGCAGGCAGCTAGGTCCCAAGAGAAAGATGGCAGAGCTGAGCCAAGTGTGGTGGCTCATTCTTCCCAAATTGTGCAGATCAGTCACTCCACATTTCCTGGGACAGAGTAAGTAAAAGAGCACAGAGAGCCCAGGCCCTACACTAATGGAGCTCCCTTCACAAGGAAGGAGTCGGGGGCCTTTCCTAACAGCAGCTCTGTTTCCCTGCAGTTTTCCTGGGCTACTGCTCTGCAGGGTGGTGGAGCTCTCTGTACACCTTGGTTTATGTTGACTCTGGCTCTGTCGAGATTGGCCCAGGAGCTAAGATGGGTCTGAATCAGCTGATGGGTGGTCATCAGTATATCTAGCAATGATGAATGAAGATGGGAGGCTGAGGGGATCAGAGGCAGAGAGAACTACAACCCAGGCCTGTAAAGCCCCATGGGAAGTCATAGAATGATTTCTCTGGAGTTGTCCATGCTATGGACATGCCTTCAAGGAAGGTGCACTATCCCCACGACGATGCCAGGAAATAAAGGCCTTTGCAGCATAAGAGACTGAAATTAGACTTAGGGCTGAATTTCCCTGATAATGCATGAGAAATGCCAGGTGAGAAGAGGTTGACCTTTTTTGGATGTGGAATAATAGGAGGGCTTACCTATTTTCTGTTTTGATTGCAGCAATCACCTGTGGACACCCAGGCAACCCTGTCAATGGCCTCACTCAGGGCAACCAGTTTAACCTCAACGATGTGGTCAAGTTTGTTTGCAACCCTGGGTATGTGGCTGAGGGGGCCGCCAGGTCCCAATGCCTGGCCAGTGGTCAATGGAGCCACATGCTGCCCACCTGCAGAAGTGAGTCATCCTTCCTCTCCCACTCCACCCCCAGCACCTCTGCTGTCTGTGATTCTGTAACCGAGGAGCAGAACCTGGTGAATTCATTGGCATCATTTTGACTTGAATAGAGAAGACTCGGGGCAGAGAAAGGTCATAAAAGGGAAACTTTTTCAACCACATAGCTAGATACAACTGCATAAAATTTCACTGTGGTTATATAAAGAAGGCGACACTTAGTTTCATCTTTCAAAATGGAAGTGGAAAACAGCCTTGTTTACATTTTATAGAGTAAATAATTTATCATTACCATATAGAGGCCCATTCATGATGGAGTAAATTAAGCGGAACAGTTAGAATGAAAAATAAAAAGCGGAGAATCTATGGGGATGGAATGAAGGGGGAGGGAAAGAGGCAGAGAGACACAGAGAGAAATCCAAAGACTCAAGAGGAGACTGGGTGGAGGAAATCCCGACCGCATTGGAATGATTTAGAAAATAGCTGCTAAAGCTTTTAAAGGCTCTTCACAGCAGTCAAGCACAAATGGGGCTGTATGCCCCTCACTGATAATGGTTTCCCAGACTAAAGGGGATTCAAATGGAGAGTTAGATCTGGGCTGAATGCCAGAGGGCCCAGTCTTGATCAGAGATGGTTCAGGTCTTCATGGCTGTGAGGGCTGAGAGTCTCGGGGATGGTGGCTCTTTGTTGCAGTGTTGGGGGTACAGTGTGTCACAACTCATATGTAACTGATATTAAAGGACCAACATTTTCAAATGATTTTTTTTTAATAAATAAAGATAAACAAACAAACAAAAAACCATTGCTGTCAATTCCTACTCATAGTGACCCTATAGGACAGAGTAGAAGTGCACCATAGGGTTTCCAAGGAGACACTGTTAGCCGCTTCTCTACCCTGACAGAGTGATCTGTCTAAAGTGCAATCTGATCAAGTGACTCCCTGTTGAAAAGCCTCCCGGGATTTTCCATTGCTCTCAGGGTAAGGGTACTCTCCGAGTTGGCTCACAAGCTACCCTCATTCCTCTCCACTTTCTCCACTCCTGGCCCCACCTTTGCACTCTGGATCCCAGCCACTCGTTGCCATCGAGACAATTCTGACTCATAGCAACCCTATAGGACAGAGTAGAGCTGCCCCATAGGGTTTCCAAGGAGTGGCTGGTGGATTCGAACTACCAACCTTTTGGTTAGCAGCAGAGCTCTTAACCACTGTGCCACCCTCACATGTGCGGTGTGCCCCTGTGCCCCCCAGGGCGTCACACACACCATTTCTTCAAGTGTGTTCTTCTCTGTCCCCCTCACCCTCTCTTTGTCTGGGTGACTTTTGCTCAACTGTAGAGTCAGCTTAAATGTCAGTTCTTCTGGGAAGCCTTTCCTACTCTACTGCCTGCATGTGGAGAAGTGCCCTGCTTTGTGCTTCCAGAACATTCTCTGCTACCCCATCAGAGTACTTATCAAATAGGATAATTGTTTGTTTGTCCACCCCCCCACCAGGAGACAAATGTCTACAAATGTTTTTGATTGTCACAACTGGAGGGCTACTGTTGGCATCTAGTTGGTAGAGGCCAGAGATGCTGCTAAACATCCTATGATGCACAGGACAGCCCCACAACAGAGAATTATCAACCCAAAATGTCAATAGTCCCAAGATAGAGAAACCTCGATCTAGACTAAATTCTGTGATGTTCTTTGTGCCCAGTACAATGCCTGGCACACAGTGTATCTCAATAAATACCATGAATGAATAAATGCTACTTGCTTGTGTTGTGACCTCGACCTCTCTGAGCCTCAGTTTTCTCAGCTATCAAAGAAAGATAGAAATACCTTCCTTGCCCACCTCATATGATGAGTATGAGGCTCAGGTAAGATAATGAATGAGAAAATGCTTTTAAGCTGAAGTACACATCATGGGTTATTAAGAACATCATCATTATTATAAAATCCCCCTGGTTTTGAATTAAGCTATTTTAACATTATAACGTGAAATCTAACATTATAATGTCAAATTTATCTGCTAGGATGTTAATCTGTCCCTGAGATACTCATAAAAGTGAGTAAAACAGCTTCCCAAAGAGCCCAATCCCTGTTCAAGTCAGTTCAAATGAATCAATTTTACAATTAAGGAGCTTTGCTGTGGGAGAACCATTGAGCTAGGTGTTAGGACTACAGAGACTACATATCCCTGCCCTCAAGGAACTCATGTATTCCAGTAAATCACAATCCAGGCTGGTGAAATCAACAGTAGAGGTCTGTGCAAGGTACCACTGGGAGGAAGAGGTTAACCAGTATGGGAGGAGGTGGGGAGGAGGGGAGAGGTTGTAAGAACCTCAGGACCAGCTCACCTTCCCAGGCAAGGTCTGCTTTGCGTTGTCCAGTGTTGGTCTGGAAATTTTGCATGCCAGTTTGGACTTCTGGATTCTCATTTAAAAGCTTAAGAAAGTCTCCATGACCAGCTTTCTGCCTCAAATTGACCCATTCCATTGCAGTCATCAACTGTACAGATCCTGGGCACCAAGAGAACAGCGCTCGTCAAGTCCACGCCAGTGGCCCACACAGGTTCAGCTATGGCACCACAGTGTCATACCAATGCAACCACGGCTTTTACCTCCTGGGCACCCCAGTGCTCAGCTGCCAGGGAGATGGCACATGGGATCGTCCCCACCCCCAGTGTCTCTGTAAGTAGTTTTTATCTGTGGAGGGTCAGTGGTAATGTCCCCATTTTCATTCCTGATTTTAGTAATTTGAATCTTCTTTTTTCTCTTGGTCAGTTTTGTTGATCTTTTCAAAGAACAAACTTTGATGTCACTGATTTTCTATATTGTTTTTCTGTTCTCTATTTTATTTATCTCTGATCTAACCTTTATGATTTCCTCTCTTCTGCTTCCATGGGTTTATTTTGCTCTTCTTTTCTAGTTCCTTAAGGTTATTAATTTGAGATCTTCTTTTTTAATGTTTACATTTACAGCTATAAATTTCCTCTAAATACTGCTTCCATTGCACCCCATAAGTTTTGGTATGTTGTGTTTTCATTTTCATTCATCTCAGAGAATTTTCTAATTTCCCTTGTGATTTCTTCATTTTTCTCACTGCTTGTTTAGGGATGTGTTGTTTAATTTCCATGTATTTGTGAATTTTCCAAATTTCCTTCTGTTATTGAGTTGTAACTTCATTACATTGTTGTCAGAGCACATACTTTGTATGATTTCAGTCTTTTTAAATTTATTGGGACTTGTGGCCTAACATGATCTATCCTGGAGAACGTTCATGTGCACTGCTTATTGGGTAAAGTGGTCTATAGATGTCTGTTATGTCTAGTTGGTTTATAGTGTTTTCATGTCTTCTGTTTCATTGTTGAGCTTCTATTTGTTCTATCCATTACTGAAAGTACGATGTTGAAATTCCTTACTATTATTACTGATTTGTCTATTTCTGCCTTTAATTTTGTCAGTTTTTGCTTCATGTAATTGGCATCTCTGTCATTAGGTGCATATACGTTTATAATTGTTATAGCTTCTTGATGAATCGACCCTATCATATTATAAAATGTCCTTTTTTGTGTCTAGGAATAAATTTTGACTTAAAGCCTATTTTGTCAGATATTAGTATAGTCATTCCAGTTCTCTTTTGGTTGCTATTTGCATGGTATATCTTTTTCCATCCTTTTATTTTTAGTCTGTGTGTCTTTGAATCTAAAGTGTGTCTCTTGCAGACAGCATATAGTAGGATCATGTTATTTTTATCCATTGTGTTAATCTCTGTCTTTTGTTTGTTAAACCTGTATTTAAAACAATTACTGATAAGGTAGAATTTATGTGCCATTTCGCTGTCAGTTTTCTATATGTCTTGTGTTTTTTTGTTCCTCTAATCCTCTATTTCTGCCTTTTTGTGTTAAATCAATCTCTTCTGGTGTACCATTTTAATTCTTTTGTCATTTCTTTCACTGTGCTTTTTTTTTTTTTTTTTTTTGAGTTATTTTCATAGTGGTTGCCCTTGGGATTACAGCTAGCATGTTAATTTATAATAACCTAGTTCGAATTAAGACCAGCTCAATTTCAGTTGTATATAAAAACTTTACTCTTACGTAGCTCAATTTCCTTCCCCTTCCTCTATGCAGTTGTTGTCATACAATTACATCTTTACACATTGTATGCCCATCAACACAGATTTCTTGTGTGTGTGTGTGTGTGTGTGTGTGTGTGTGTGTGTGTTTAAACCTTTTTTTTTTATTGTACTTTAGATGAAGGTTTACAAAATAAATAGTTTCTCATTAAACAGTTGGTACACATATTGTTTTATGACATTGGTTAACAACCCCACAACATGTCAACACTCTCCCTTCTCAACCTTGGGTTCCCTGTTACCAGCTTTCCTGTCACCTCCAGCCTTCTAGTCCTTCTCCCTTGGCTGTTGTGCCCCATTAGTCTCATTTTGCTTTATGGACCTGTCTAATCTTTGGCTGAAAGGTGAACCTCAGGAGTGACTTCATTACTGGTATCCGGGGGCCATACTCTCATGGTTTCTCCAGTCTCTGTCAGGCTATTAAGTCTGGTCTTTTTTTTTAGTTAGAATTTTGTTCTACATTTTTCTCCAGCTCTGTCCAGAATCCTCTGTTGCGATCCCGGTCAGAGCAGTCAGTTGTGGTAGCCGGGCACCATCTAGTTGTACTGGACTCAGTCTGGTGGAGGCCATGGTAGTTGTGGTCCATCAGTCCTTTGGACTGATCTTTCCGTCGTATCTTGTTGTCTTCATTCTCCTTTGCTCCTGAAGGGATGAGACCAGTGGAGTATCTTAGATGGCCACTCACAGGCTTTTAAGACCCTAAACACTACTCACCAAGGTAGAATGTAGAACACTGTCTTTATAAACTGTGTTATGCCAATTGAGCTAGATGTTCCCCGAGACCATGGTCCCCGCATCCCTCAGCCCAGCAATTTGGTCCCTCAGGGAGTTTGGATGTGTCTGTGGAGCTTCCATGACCTTTCCTTGTACAAGTTGTGCTGGCTTCCCCGGTATTGTGTACTGTCTTACCCTTCACCAAAGTTACCAATTATCTATTGTCTATTTAATGTTTCCCCCACCCCACTGCCCTCGTAACCATCAAAGATTGTTTCTTTTTGTGTGTAAACCTTTTCATGAGTTTTTACGGTAGTG
This sequence comes from Dugong dugon, assembly GCA_030035585.1. Taxonomy (NCBI): domain Eukaryota; kingdom Metazoa; phylum Chordata; class Mammalia; order Sirenia; family Dugongidae; genus Dugong; species Dugong dugon. The sequence goes on along the minus strand of CM057462.1, from coordinate 57,863,985 downwards.
CTCACTTTTCACTCTTTTTGTGAAGTCTTTTGATGAGCATAAGTGTTTAATTTTTACAGTAGTGGTCTCATACAATATTCGTCTTTTTGTGGTTGACTTATTTCACTCAGCATAATGCCCTCCAGATTCATCCATGTTATGGGATGCTTCACAGATTCATCATTGTTCTTTACTGTTGTATAATACTCCATTGTGTGTATGTACCATAGTTTGTTTATCCATTCATCTGTTGATGGGCATCTAGGTTGTTTCTATCTTTTTGCTATTGTGAATAATGCTGCAATGAACATGGGTGTGCATATGTCTATTCATGTGACGGCTCTTATTTCTCTAGGATATATTCCTAGGAGTGGGATTTCTATATCCTATGGTATTTCTATTTCTAGCTTTCTAAGGAAGCACCATACCATTTTCCAAAATGGTTGTATGATTTTACATTCCCATCAGCAGTGCATAAGAGTTCTGATCTCCCCGCAAGCTCTCCAACATTGGTTATTTCCAGTGTTTTTGATTCATGCCAGAAATGCTGTGTGAGATGGTATCTCATTGTGGTTTTGATTTGCATTTCTTGAGTGGCTAGAGATCGTGAGCATTTCCTCATGTGTCTGTTGAAGGCTTGAATGTCTTCCTTGGTGAAGTATCTGTTCATTTCCTTTGCCCATTTTTTATTGGATTATTTGTCTTTTTGTTGTAGAGGTGTTGGATTTTCTTGTAGATTTTACAGATTAGACTTTTGTCTGATTTATAATGGCAAAAAATTTTTTCCCAGTCTCTAGGTTCTCTTGTCATTCTTTTGGTGAAGTCTTTTGATGAGCATAAGTGTTTAATTTTTAGAAGATTCCAGTTATCTAGCTTATATTCTGGAGTTTGTGTGCTGTTGGTTATGGTTTCTATCCTGTTAATGCCATGTATTAGGGCCTCTAGTGTTGATTCTATTTTTTCTTCTTTGCACTTTATAGTTTTTGGCTTTATATTTAGGTCTTTGATCCATTTTGACTTAGTTTTTGTATATGGTGTGAGGTATGGTTCCTGTTTCATTTTGTTGCAGATGGATATCCAGTTTTGTCAGCATCATTTGTTAAAAAGACTGTCTGTTCCCCATTTGATGGACTTTGGGCCCTTGTCGAAGATCAGGTGACCATAGGTGGATGGATTTACATCTGAGTTCTCAGTTCTGTTCCATTGGTCAATGTATCTGTCATTGTACTAGTACCAGGCTGTTTTGACTACCGTAGCTGTATAGTAGGTTCTGAGGCCAGGTAGTGCGATTCCTCCTACTTTCTTCTTCTTCAATAGAGCTTTACTTACCCAGGACTTCTTCCCTTTCCATATACAGTTAATGATTAGTTTTTTCTATCTCTTTAAAGAATGTTGTTGGTATTTGGATAGGGATTGCATTGTATTTGTAAATTGCTTTCAGTAGAATTGTCATTTTCACAATGTTGAGTCTATCTATCCATGAACATGGTATGTTTTTCCATTTATGTAGATCTCTTTTGGTTTCTCGAAGTAGTGTTTTGTAGTTTTCTTTGTATAGGTCTTTTACATCCCTGGTTAGATTTATTCCTAAGTATTTTATTTTTTTAGGGGCTATTATAAATGGTATTGTTTTCCTGATTTCCTTTTCATCATTCTCTTTATTGGTGTATCGGAATCCAACTGATTTTTGTGTTTATCTTGTATCCTGCTACTCTGCTGAATCTTTATATTAGTTCCAGTAGTTTTCTCATGGAGTCTTTTGGGCTTTCTGTGTATAGTATCATATCATCCACAAATAGGGACGGTTTAATTTCTTCATTACCAATTTGGATGTCCTTTATTTCTTTTTCTTGCCTTATTGCTCTTGCTAGGACTTCTAGCACAATGTTAAATAGGAGTGGTGATAAAGGGCACCCTTGTCTTCTTCCTGTTCTCAAGGGGAATGTTTTCAGCCTCCCTCCATTAAGAATGATGTTGGCCATTGGTTTTGCATAGATGCCTTTTATTATGTTGAGAAATTTCCCTTCTATACCTATTTTATTGAGAGTTTTATCAGGAATGGGTGCTGGACTTTGTCAATTAAGATTATCATTTCTTCCCTTTCATTTCTGTGGTGGATTACATTGATTGACTTTCTAATGTTGAACCATCCTTGCGTACCTGGTATGACTCCCTCTTGGTTGTGGTGTATTCTTTTTTTGATATCATGCTGAATTCTATTGGCTAGAATTTCATTGAGAATTTTTGCATCTATATTTATGAGAGCTATTGGTCTGTAATTTTCTTTTTTTGTGGTGTCTTTGCCTGGTTTTGGTATCAAGGTTATGCCGGCTTCATAGAATGAATTCGAAGTGTCACTTCCTTTTCTATGTTCTGAAATAGTTTGAGCAGTACTGGTATAAGCTCTTCTCTGAATGTTTGGTAGAATTCTCCAGTGAAGCTATCTGGGCCAGGGCTTTTTTGTTGGAAGTTTTTTTATTACCTTTTTGATTTCTTCTCTTGTTATGGGTCTGTTCAGATTTTGAACATCACTTTCTGGTAGTTTGGGTAGGTAGTGTGTTTGTAGAAATCTATCCATTTCCTCTGGGTTTTCAAATTTGTTGGAGTATAATTTTTCATAATACTCTGTTATGATCCTTTTTATTTCAATTGAGTCTGTTGTATTTTCCCCCATTTCATTTCTTAATTGGGTTATTTGCATCCTCTCCTGTTTTTATTTTGTCAGTCTGGCCAGTGATTTGTCGATTTTGTTGATCCTTTCCAAGAACCAACTTTTGGTTTTGTTGATTCTTTCTATTGTTTTTTTAATCTCTATTTCATTTATTTCTGCTCTGATCTTTATTATTTCCTTTCTTCTGGTGGCTGTGGGCTTTTTTTGCTGTTCTCTATTTGTTGGAGTTCTGTAGTTAATGTTTTGATTTTGTCCCTTCTTTTTTGATGTGTGCATCTATTGCTACAAGTTGTCCTCTGAGGACTGCCTTTGCTGTGTCCCAAAGGTTTTGGTATCATGTGTTTTCATTCTCATTTGATTCTAGGAATTTTTTTGTTCCATGTCTGGTTTCTTCTGTTACCCAGTGGTCTGTAAACAGGATGTTATTCACTTTGCATGTAATTGATTTTTCTTCCTTGCTCTTCCTGATGTTAATTTCTACCTTGATGGCATTGTGGTCAGAGAAGATACTTTGTATTATCTCAGTGTTTTGGAGTTTGTTGAGGGTTGCTCTGTGGCCTAAGATGTGGTCTATTCTGGAGAAAGTTCCGTGTGCATTGGAAAAGAATGTGTAGTTTGCAGCTGTTGGGGGGAGTGTTCTGTATATGTCTATGAGGTCAAGTTGGCTGATTGTGCCCTTTAGGTCTTCTGCATCTTTGTTGAGTTTCTTTCTCAATGTTCTGTCCTTTGCTGAGAGTGTTGTGTCATCAACACAGATTTCTAATTATTGCTGTATACAGTTGTCTTTTAAAACAGATGGGGGGGAAACAAGAGTTATAAACAAAAAATACATTTATACTTTCTTTTATACTTACCTATGTACTTACCTTTACTGGTACTCTTTATTTATTCCTATGAATTTGAGTCATTTCATTTCAGCCTAAAGGGTTCCCTTTAGTATTTTTGATAGGACAAGTTCGGTAGCAATACATTCTCTCGATTTTTGTTTATCTGAAACCGTTTTGATTTCTCCTTAATTTTTGAAGGGTAGTTTTTCTGGATATAGAATTCTTGACTGAGAATCTTTTCCTTTCAGTGCTTTGAATGTGTCAAATTACTAATATATTTGGTTTTAAATCTACCCATCTTATTTTGTGTTTTCTGTTTGTGCTACCAGTCCTTAGTTTCATTTTCTCTCCTTTCTTGTCTTTATTTGGATTAATTATTTTTATAATTCCAGTTTTTTTCTTCTTTGTTGTTGTTGTGTGCCATTGAGTCAATTCCAACTCATAGCGACCCTATAGGGCAAAGTAGAACTACCCCATAAGATTTCCAGGGAGCGGCTGGTGGATTCAAACTGCCAACCTTTTGGTTAGCAGCCTGAGCTCTTAACCACTTCCACACCAGGGCTCCTTTTTTTCTCTACCAGTTAGTAAATTGTATACCTTTCTACTTTTTTTAGTGAGTACGTTAGAAATTACAATAGGAACACTTATCAAAGTCTAAAGTTAATCAATATCTTTCCCTTCCTCCTGTATAGTGCAAGAAACTCAGAACACTTTAACTCCATTTACTTTCTTCCTGACTTTTATGTTATTGCTTCTTAAGATACAAGGTCTCTAAATTATACCTTGTTTTTTAACTCCACAATATATTATGAGTGTTGTTGTTCTCTACAGTCATTGTTCATTTAGATTCATCTGCATATTTGCCACTTTCTTTGCTCTCATTTCTTCTTATATCTCCAACTTTCCATATAGAAGCATTTTTCTTTTGTTTAAAGGACATCCTTTAGAATTTTATTAGTGAGGATGTGATGATGGCACATGGCTCTCAGTTTTTGTTTATCTGAAAATGCTTTATTTGTCGTTCATTTTTTAGGATATTTTTGGTTGATTTAGAAATCTGTGTTGGCAGTTATTTTCTTTCAGCCCATTAAAGAAATCATTGTACTATCTTCTGACCACTTTTGTTGCTATTGAGAAGTCAGCTGTCACTCTTTCACTCCTTTGAAAATAATTTTTATCTGTCTTTGGTATTTTGCATTTTCTCTGGTTCTTAAATGAAAACTTAGCTGGATACAGAAGTATTGATTGACACTTATTTTCTCCTGGCACTATCTCCTGGCTTCTATTATTAGACTTTCATTATTAATGACTTGTGTGCTTTCAGTCTAATTATCATACCTTTTAGTTAATCTGGTTTTTTTTTTCTGCCTCACTGCCTAAAAATCCTCTCTTTCTTACAGGAATTCTGAATTTTCTTACACCGCGTTTAGATTTAGATTTTTTTTTTTTTTTTAATCCTTCTTGAGATTCATTAGGCTTCCTGGATTGTTTGAAATCTGGAAAATTCTCAGCTGTTATCTCTGTAAATATTCCCTCTCCCTCATTCTCCCTTCACTGTTTCTGGAACTCCAACTTAGGCCAGCTCATACTATTCTCCATGTATCTGAATCTTTCTTTCATATTTTCCATCTCTGATAAATCTCTTCAAATCTGTCTTGCTGTTCACTAATTGTATGTTTATCTATGTCTAAGCTGATGTTTAACCTGTTCCTTGAGTTTGTATCTTCTATTATTTATTTTACGTTTGAGAAGTCTTTCTTTTTTCAGATTTGCTTAATTATCTTTATAGTGTATTATTTCTCTGTAAATGTGTTCCTTTTATACCCTTAATATATTAAATATATTTACTATGTATTCTGTATCTGATAATTCCCAATATCATAGTCTTTATGAGTCTAATTCTGCTATTGTCGTTTCTGCTGATTTCTCACTCATGGTGACTTGTTTCTCATGTTTTATCATGTTTAGATGGTGATCTTATATTTGACTTACCTTAGTCAGTGGGAACCATGAATGAGGCTCTTCCTCGGGTAGAGACCAGTGTCTAAAACTGGGCTAGCTATTATCTCCCCGAAAAATGATTAATGCTCAATAAACAAAAAGCAAATGAAAACCATTGCCATTGAGTCGATTCTGACTCATTGCAACCCTATAGCTCAATAGTTGCTGATAATCTATATTCCAGAAAGCCAGTGGTCTCTTCTTTTTCCCATTGGCTATTAGCAGAGGTGCTAAACTGTGCTTAAATTAATTACTGAAAGCACAAAAAGCAAGAAGGAAATGAAACTAGTGTTGTTGTGTTCCTACAATGTGCTGGGCATTTATCTCATTCAACTCTTAAAACAGCAAGTATTATGCTTCACTTGGCAGATATGGAAACTGTACAGTCAGGTGGGTAGATGTGGTTGCTAATGCCAGGTTGGTGTATGAGCAAGAAGTTTGCTTCAGTAGATACCTGAGGTTTTCTCTTCTTCCCTGCCTCCCACTACAAAACACTTCAACATGTGTTCTATGATGACTCTCCACCCCCTGTGCAGAGTTGCTGAGATGTTTTCTCTTCCCCACAGTGGTGTCCTGTGGCCATCCAGGCTCCCCGCCCCATGCCCAGATGTCCGGAGACAGCTACACTGTGGGGGCTGTCGTACGTTACAGTTGCACTGGCAAGCGGACACTGGTGGGAAATGCTACCCGCATGTGTGGGCTGGATGGACACTGGACTGGCTCCCTCCCCCACTGCTCAGGTATGGTGCATGGAGTTGGAATTGGGGGTGGGTGGGGGGAGCAATGGAACTCTTGTGGCGGGTGAGAAGTGGGAGGTGGACTTGCTCCCAAGGTGTGAATGATTGATTGAAGGATAAGAGGGAGTCAGGTCTTCAGCACCTCATCCCTCACAAGCAGAGAGCCTAGTTTTAAGAGATCCCAGCTGGACTTCAGTGCTTATAGTCTGAGCCCAAGTTCATCCCTTAGACAGCTCTGGTCAAGCCCATACAGCCAAGAGATTATAAGACTAGGGAGGACACAACTTCATGAAGTCAACATATGGCTAGAGTCCTGTCCAGACACTTGATTCCATAAGTTTATGAAGTTCAAACCTTCCTGCTGCTGAGCCCAGACCTAAACTCACTTCTATGCTCTTTTCTTTCCTTTCAGACCCCTGAGTCCCAGCCTGCTTTCCTTTCCTTCTTATCACCTTCCTACCACCCGCTTATCTTGTGTCCTGGCTGCCTAGTAGAATAGTCTCCTTCCCTACAGCCTGAAAACACCAGTCTCCAGACTTCCTTTTAGTTTTGTGGGTTTTTTTTTACTACTACTCTCTGTGGGGGCACTGATAAACATTATCAAAAAAAGCAAATGTAGGGAACTAGCCTACACGTCCATATTACTCAGACCAGAAATTCGTCTCTAATGTTTTATAACAGAACAAAATATTTGAAATTAAATTGTCCCACTGTCGTGATTAATGTTGTGTGTCAACTTGGCTGGGGCATGATACTCAGTGGTTTGACAGTTATGCAGTGATGTAGTTTGGCAGTTATGTAATGATGTAGTCATCCTCCATGATGTGATCTGATATGATCAGCCAATCACTTGTAAAGGGGAGTTTCCTCGGGGGTGTGGCCTGCATCCTATATATATATATATATATATATATATACACATATATATATGAGTGTTCTGGCAAAGCTCATTTGCTTGCTCTGCATCTTGCTTCTGGCTTGTCATCATCTGACCTCTGGTTCTTGGGATTTGAGCCAGTGACCTGCCATATTGCCTGCCAATCTTGGAATTCATCAGCCTCCACAGCCTGTGAGCTAGCAGCCTACCATATTGCCTGCCAGTCTTGGAATTTGTCAGGCCCCACAGCCCGTGAGCCAGTGGCCGGCAGTCTGACCTGCTGATCTTGGGTTCTTCAGCCCGTACAGATATATGAGTCAGGAGAAGCCTCCAGCCAGATTCCTAACCCATGAACTTGGGACTTTCCAGCCTGTACAACAGTGTGAGCCATTTCCTTGAGATAAATCTCTCTCTCTATCTCTCTGTCTCCACATACACACACACACACACACACACATATATATATATATATATATATATGCTTCACTGGTTTTGCTTCTGTAGAGAGCCCAGCCTAAGACACCCACCAATGACAGAAATCACTAGGCCAAAAAATTAGCACCCTGCAACTTTGTCTTCTTTAAGTTGAGCCTGCCTGGCCTTAGGAAATGATCCCATATGCTTTGTTGCTCACAAGAGTGGCAGCTGCTCATATAACTTGATGTTTCTCGGGGAGCTTACCTTGGTGTTTCAATCAAGCCCTATGCCTGCCTATGCCAGATCCCCTCTAGGGATGAGGGTCCCAAACTTCTCCTAACACAGATGCCTTCTCCTTGGTGTGAGACCTCACTCACAAGACACACGACTTGTACTTTGTTCTTGCATTTGAGGTTCCCAGATGAGCCTGCCTCCCAGAATTTAGGACCTGCCAGAGTATTGAACTCTACCAGATATTAGTTCGGTCTCCCCAGAAAGGAGAGATTCCCAAAGGAGTGGCCACTATGGCTGGTTTCAGAGAGCTATTGACTGCCCAGGACAATCCAAGACATATCACTCTATGTGACCAGTGAGGACTTCGGGCCCTCACTCCTATCTAATCTCTGAACCAGGCAGGACTACATATGAGCTGAAAGGACTCCTTTAGCCTGTACTAGAGGAAGGCATGCTAACTGGACTTCTGATTTTTTTCTGTTTGGACTTCTGGTGGAAGTGACTTGGAGAAGATAGCATGAGGGGCAGGGGAATGCCCACTGAGGTCTTCTGAATTATCCACAGAGCGAATTCCAGGAAGGCGAGGCATTCCAAAGAGGAAAGGGATCCAAGCATGCATCTGCTCTAGTCCCTTCTGTGAATAATCTGTTTGCATAAAGCTCTTCCTTCTAGACACTTCTCTAGGACAGTGGGCTAATGATGCCATTATTGATCTATTTGGGGGATCTTTGTTCCCCATGAGAAGGAGAAGTGCAGGGTAGGGGAGAAAGAAACCAGAAAAAAAGCCTTGAGTGTCTCCTACCTGTTGGTATATGTAACCTAACTAACTGCAGTGTTGTTTTCCCTGGCCCACTGTGTGGGATCCAGAGAGCTCTTGAGAAGTCTCTTATATCCCAACCTGTGACTTCTTTTCTCTGGAGACCTTTGAGGTCAGTATTACAACTATAAGTGTTAAGGCTGAGAATTGAATGACCCTAAATGCCTTAGATAAGAAAATAAGAGATGAGAAGAATAGGAAGTAACACTAGGTAAACACTAGTGAATAAAGCTGACAAAGTGCCTCCTTTCCTGAAACTTACATCTAGCCATCTTTTGCAAACCCTAGAAAATACACTTTCAAGGGTACCATGGTCAAAGTTTTGAGCCTTGTTCTGTACAATCAGTGGACCCAGAAGATGCATAACAAAATCTCCTGAGTCCTTGAGTCATAAGCCCCTGGGCCATGAGAGACAAGCAGAGATTCCTGGCATTTGAGAGATCCTTCAGGAAGATCATTGCCTACCTCAACAGTACCACCATCTTTCTGATATACCTCTTCAGTAAAGAGTCAACAGTTGCCATCTGTTTACTCTGCACCCGTGGTATAATATTCTGTCCCAGCTTCCTGTATATCAGTAGGGGCCATTGTGTCAGAACAAGCCCCAGGATTGGAGAGCTCCACTCCTGAGCTTATTTTACAATAGTGTTGGCTCCAGCTGAGGTCAGCTAGTCACTGTGTGAGTTGGAGCTACTCACCATCAAGGCTGCCTTCAAGAGGACCCATTACGGCCTGCTGCACAAGCTACGTCCTGGAAAACTTCAGAAGACAGGAAAACCTAGCCAAATGTGATGGGCCCTCTTTTTTCATATATTTAAATTGAAAGTTAAATGATCCCCTTGCTTTGGTGGGTAGCAGAATGGAAAACATCGGTTATATTCTCAGAGTCTAGAACTAGACTAGAAAAAGAAAATAATTCCAAGATTGAGAGGGTGAAAGAGTCATAAATGGTAAGTGGTGAGGTGCACATGAGTTAAGCATTTATTGACTCCAACAAACAATGTGTGGTCACTTTGTGGGTTCATGAGGAGATAGATGTGACAACATTTGGAAACTTTATCTTTTTGTTCCTAATGTGGCCGTTTGTTCCTAATCTTCCTGTTCCTCCCACACGTTTACCACAGCTTAGTCTGATGCCCCCGTACTTCTCTGTATTATAAAATGTGCCACCTCCCACAGGCATTAGATCTTGTGGCTTTGTCTCCTGTTCTCTACCCTCCTTTACCTCTTGGCTCCTTAGCACTCTCTTGGATAGGTTTGTACAATATCAGAAGACACATAATTACAGGAATGTAGCAAGAGACAGGGAGCAAAGCAAGAGTGAAATAAGAAGGTCCCAGACATTTGATCTAGACCACACGTGCATTGAGTAATTTGAGGGTAGGGAATCAGCTAAAGGCCCAAGATCATAATCCAGGCTGGGCTGTTGAGAAGATGAAGCTGTGCTAAGGAGTTGTTGACATTTTATCCTGTAGGCACCGGGAAGCCCATGAATATGTTTCAGCAGGAAAGAAACAAGAATTGGTGGTTGTTGGTTGTTCATTGCAGAGATTTGAGGATTAGGTGGAAGGTAGATTAGAGGGAGAGTTTAAGAAGAAGAGACATTGGTTAGGAGGCATTTGCAGTAATTCAGGCAAGAGAATGTTGAGCATCTAAGCTAAGACAGTGGCATTGGGAATGGAGAGAGTAATGAGGAATCAGCAGATTTGGTTGGCCATTTGGGTAAGGAAGACGTAAAAGAGAAAGGAGGAGATGTGGTCAGCCTAGACCACTGAAATTCAAGATTGGCACAGGCCAAAGATGGAGGCATAATTTTCACTATAGAACCTTCCCTCTGTCTTCCTACTTCTCTCTGCCATGTGGTTCCTGAGGACGGACCCCTGACCTCGGCCATGTGTGTTCTTTAACTACTGAGTAGTGAGGCAGAAGCCTGTTCAAGTAGCCTATGCTAGGCACACAGTTTTCACTACTCCTCATTCCTGAAGCCCACTGCTTCCCCTTGACAGTGGTCCAGCCTCTTTCTCTCTCCGTGTCCTCCACTCCCTTTTCTTCCATGCTAAAAACAACAGGGTTTCTTTGGTTGTGGTCCATAGGAACCAGCATGGGCTTCTGTGGTGACCCTGGGATCCCTGCCCATGGCATCCGTTTGGGGGATAGCTTTGCTCCAGGCAGTCTCATGCGCTTCAGCTGTGAAGCTGGCCATGTGCTCCGGGGATCATCAGAGCGGACCTGTCAAGCCAACGGCATGTGGAGCGGCACACAGCCTGAGTGTGGAGGTAACGTATGTGACCCATTCTGCTTTTCCCCTTTGCCTACCCCCAGGTGCTCTTCCCCAATTCTCCTGCCCCCACGTGCCTACCCTCACACTCACAGATAAAATCCATGGCCCCATTTGAACCCTTGGGCTGGCGTATAATGGATACAAATAGATAGTTCATGTTTGTCTTCATTAGTAATCCCCACTGTCAGCTAAGAAGGGAAGAAACCAGAAGAGACTAAATTTAGCCCATTAATGCATTCATTTCTCATGTTGTTTGATTCAAGAACTATATGCCAGATATTGTGGTATGTGTTGGGGATACAGTGGTGACAAGGACAGACATACCCTTTGCTCTCTAGGAGCTTATAGTTTAAGGGGAGGTACTGTGTTAAACAGACATGGAAAATGCCAAAAGAAATGCTAATCCAATTTTTTAAAATCTTTTACAAGTAATATAGACCCTTAATGATGTTTTCTGAAGTAGCTGCAATGGGAGAAATTATATTTCCCCATGCATTCCTAAATGTCCCCCCAAAAAGTTCTTTTTTAAACTTCCCAGAGTCCGACTTTTTGCAGCTCCTCCCCAGATCTCTCCATTTCCCTCTAAAACACAGCCTGATAGCGCTCTCCTAGCGAGGGAGCAAGTTTCACAGCTGAGAGTAAAGCCAAATGAGAATATGGTGGAAGAGAAAGAGAAGATATGAAATAGTCATTTAGCAAGGTAGGAGTGTGAATGGTAATGGGGAAATGTAGAATTTCCAGGCAGCACTGAGGGCTCACTTAAGGTAAGAAGTCAGAACTTTAAAGCGAGAATAGTCACCCTTGGTCTTTTTTGTTCAAGCACGTTTTGCTACTTAGGTGCAGGCACAGAGTAGGTAGAGGTGTTGGGTTAGCATTGGGGTTTTACTAGGCGATTAAGATGTCAGTAGAAAATGACAAGGGAGATGAGGGTGTATGCAAAGCAGTGATTATGATGAATCTTGGAATCTAAAGAGGGAACAGGTTTCTGAGTAAGAGTCAATGAAAAAGTGGTAGGATCAATGAATCATAGGTCTCAGTGGGATCAAATATCACCAGAGACCCCACCCTAGAAGGAGAGAGAGCTTTGTGTTGCTAGCATTGAGTTTCTGTTTATGGGGTTGGAAAATATGGCAATGGATGTGGGTGATGGTTGCACAACATGATTGATGTAATTGGTTTCATTGAAATGTACAAGTAAAAAATGTTGAATTGGCAAATGTTGTATTACCCATATTTTTACAACAATTAAAAAAAAAGAGGCAGGCAGTGGTTAGAAGAAAGCAGGCTGTATGAAACTGAGATTGTGGCATAGTCTTGTGGAGCAAAGAAGGATATTCTGGCCCCTGAACAAGGACGTCTGCCCAGGAAATGAGACAGAGGAGTCAGTGTCCTCTCCCACACATCTGCCCAAAGTCCTGCTTTTCATGGGGGTGATATTGGCAAAGTTAATTTCTATAAAATTATCTATGTATAGCAAGAGAACTTGTAGTAGCAGAGTATATTGTCAAGAGAAATATTCAGTATATTTTAAAATACCTACTGTGACCAAGGTCCCTTTCACGTGCACTGGGATCCCTGGATGGAGTCAGTCAGCATGTCAAAAGTATTCAGGGAACAAAAGGTGGGTAGTTAAGGCACCTGGAACTGAATATTTGTTGAGTGTGTGTGTGTGTGCGTGCGTGTGTGCGCACATACCCAGCCAGCTCTTTTATGACTTCCCTTAACAAATTCCTACTCATCCTTCAAGACTCTACTCAAATTTTACCTCTTACCTCCAGCCCCATTAAGCTGCTCTCTTCTTAGTGCTTTTTTTCCTTCAAGTGTAATTCTTATGATGTCATATTTTAATTCATCTGTTTATAGCTAGTTCTCTTAGACTAGACAAGCTCCTTAAGGGCAGGGACATGACTTGGCCATCTTTGTATCCCCAGCAAGTAGGATACAGTTTGTTGGATGATTAGATGCCCAGTCCTATATGTTGTGTTAAATATGTAGGAATCATATTGTAGATTTGACCTTGGGACCATGTAAATGTTGTACGTAATTATAAAATAAAATGAAATCAAAGGTGAAAAACAAGCAATCTAAACATAAAAATCAAAATGGAAAAAAAAAAGCCTAACCATGTATCAAGTTGGTGGCTTATGAACCCAGAGAATTATTTCAGGTGGCTTTAAATCACAGCAATTTGACTGCAGTATATATCATAAGGACAAAAGAACTGCAAAAAATCTTAAACTATTTTCACCTGTCATATTGTTAGTAATAATATTGGTATCGCTATTCTGAAAATATTATATATGTATATGTATTCATGTTGTTGTTGTTGGCTGCCATCGAGTCAGCCCTCAACTTGTGGAAACCCCATGTGTTACAGAATAGCAGTTCACCAGGCCTTTCTTCCACAGAGCCACTGAGTTGGTTTGAACCACCAACCTTTGGGTTAGCAGCCGATTGCAAACCGTTTGCGCCACCCAGACTCCATATGTGTGTGTGTGTGTGTGTATACATACATATGTATATATTATATGGATAAAACAAATAATTTAATATCATTAATAACCAAGATTTTCATCATAAAAGAGACACAATATAAAAGAAGTTAAGGTAAAACCCTTAATCCTAAATTTGGATTGGTAATATAAATATAACCTTAAAATGAAGTATCAATTTTAAAAGTGTTTTCTAGATCTGTCCACTGAAAAAGTCTAACATCAATGACCAGCTTAATAGCAATGAGTACCCTTAGCTTCCAGATTGTGGTGTCTAAATCCATTCTCCATTAAAAGGAACTAAGGCTTTTTGGAGAAATGGCTGATTCCATGTCTGGGGTAGGAAACATACAAGATGAACATGGAACATCTTGTCACTCCAAAAAGCAAAGAAGCAACCAAAGACGACTGGGGTCATATCAAAGGGATGTAAAAGCCAACCTAAAGAGGCTCCCAATAGCTAAAAATAGAACAGTTTAAGCATTAATAAGAGTAATAATGGCAATGAATAGAATCATAGTTAATACATTTCAATCCATGAGGTCCTAATGATTCTTAAATAAGCTCACTGGTCACCTTTGGAGCTTGCTAGGGAACCAACTCATTATTGTGACATTTGATTTAAAAAACAGAAAAAGAAAAGCAAGCATTATCCCACCTTCCGGTATGAACTGTAAGCAGATATCTGATGAAGGAATGTTCTTTATTAAAGAACTCCAGCTAATGCAGAAGAAATAATAGAATTAGAATATCACCATTTTCCAACCCCTAATTAAATAATGAATCTAGCCAACAGTCATCAATTGCTGCTAAAACCACTAAGTGAAAAACTAACAGGAAACTTTTAAATGCTGGATTAGGAGGGCAAATCTGAACCCATCAATCAGTCTTAACATCATCAACAAGGAAACAGCCAGACATTATGCGCCTCTGATGTGATACAATAAGACAGACACAAAAGTACCCTCGCCAAAAAATGGAACTTGCTTACAGGAACTACAGGGGACAGAGGAACGTGTTCAACAGTACCTCACTGATGCAGTTAGCAAAATCCAGAAAGTGGGAAATTCTACAGGACAAATGCCCTGGCTTCTGTAATAAATAAATTACAGGAGAGGGAAGGGTAATATCTTGGCTCAAAAGACATAGAGCTGTGCAAATCAAATATCATGTGCTGGACCTTATTTGGATCCTGATTCAAATGAATCAACTGTAAGAAATAATAAGGCAATTAGGAAATTTAAACACTGATTGTATATTTGGTGATGTTAAGGAATTGCTATTTTAAAAAAATAGACGTGGTAATAAAAAAAGAGTCTTTATTTTTTAGTAATAAAAAAAAAAAATTCATACAGGTTTCTCCTTCCCTTCTTGGGATGAGGTGATCAGGCATGAAAGCACCATGAGAGTGTTTCTATCCACAGGACCCTTATGTAGTATGTGGTTTCCACTTTGGGAAGTTCTCAGTTCCCCAGGTGACACCTACCATTGTTCTTATGAATAATGTGCTCTTTTGGATTCCTAGTGATCTCTTGTGGGAACCCTGGGACTCCAAGCAATGCCCGAGTTGTGTTCAGTGACAGCCTGGTTTTCTCCAGCTCCATCGTCTATGAGTGCCGGGAAGGCTACTACGCCACAGGGCTGCTCAGCCGACACTGCTCAGTCAACGGCACCTGGACAGGCAGTGACCCAGAGTGCCTAGGTGAGAGCCTAGGCCGTCTGGACTCCATGGCAAAGGAGTGGCCCAGGCAATCAGCTCCCTCATGCAGAAGAAGAAGGCTGTCCATGGGAGACTGGGAAGGCTGGCTGGAGTGGTGGGACTTGACCTTGAATGACAATCATGTTTGGGCTTATACTTTGTGGTACCACTGAGCTAAGTGCCTTATTTT
Organism: Dugong dugon; assembly: GCA_030035585.1. Classification (NCBI taxonomy): domain Eukaryota; kingdom Metazoa; phylum Chordata; class Mammalia; order Sirenia; family Dugongidae; genus Dugong; species Dugong dugon. The sequence goes on along the minus strand of CM057462.1, from coordinate 57,848,763 downwards.
ATATGCATTATCTCATTTGATTCTCACCAGAACCCCATGAAGTAGCTATTACTAGTCCCACTCTATAATGAGATGACAGAGGCTTAAAGAGGTTGAGAATCTATGTGGGCCTTTTTGTAGGCTCTAGCCAGTTCCTTGGGCTTTTCTGTTCTCTTTTAGAGCAAATCCCCAGAGCTCAGCCTGGCTCTTTTTCCACTTTAAATCTGCCACCATCTGCCGTCTTTGTAGGTTCATTCTTTTCCTTGAACCCATCCTCACCCTGGCCTGGCTCCCAAGCATGGTGTAGCCTCACAGCTCCCCTTTCTTGCTACTCTTAAGGACAGCCCCAGGCCCTTTTCCTTAGAAAGTGAGTCACTGTGGCCCCAAAGGAAGAAGTGGTAAGGTGAGGGAATCTAACATTTCCCTTTCAAAGTCCTGGTCAGTGATTTCAAGCTCCGTCTGCAATCCCATGTCAAGGTCACTTTTGTTCTGAAGGTAGAGTTTGCTGAACCTCACCCACACTTGATACCATGACTAGACATGACCATCGCACATTGCATAGGTCATCGACCCTGCCGCTAGGCTGTTTGGCCTACAGAGGCCTCCTAGGCAGTAAAGATGATAAGATGCACCTCTTGGTCAGCCGAATTGTGTTATGTAGCCCATTAACACATCTTTGGCTCTTTGACCTGGAAACTCCCCTCTTCCTGGGCCCCAGCCTCATTTAGGAACTGACCCCTCTGTACTTCCTCATGGAGGGCTGGACTTTGGTTAAGCATGGCCTTCATATCCCAAGTTGCTAGGGTGCATAAGGCATGGTGTGGGCAAGGACAGTGGGGCTGTGGGAGCTTGATGCAGGAAGGCTTAGCCAAATAGATTTGAGAATGGGCAGAGCCCAACTGGGAGCCTGTGAAGAGCCAGGGCACCCCTGATCTGAGAATCTTCCCTCTTGGACTTGTACAGGGAATACTGAGGGGAAGGGGGGTCTGGCCTGGAAATAAGCAGTGCCATATGTCTCTTATCCTAGTCATAAACTGTGGTGACCCTGGGATTCCAGCCAATGGCCTCCGGCTGGGCAATGACTTCAGGTACAACAAAACAGTGACATACCAGTGTGTCCCTGGCTACATGATGGAATCCCATAGAGTGTCTGTGCTGACTTGCACCAAGGACCGGACATGGAATGGGACCAAGCCAGTCTGCAAAGGTGAGTCTGTGGCTGCAGATCTGGGAAGGAGGCCAAAGAAGCTACAAAGGTGAGGCCTGGGCCTTGAACATCTAGAAGGGAGGGAGTGACAAGCGGAGCTCTAACATCTTATCAGGAGTGTGTGAGGTGAGGACTGGCCCCCGAACTTCTTCAGGGTGAGAACCAGGAGGTACCAAGGTAAGGCCTGGAACTTGAACATTGAGGGGAGGGCTGTGCAAAGGGGACTTGCTCCTTACACTTGGAAGAGCATTGTAAGATGCAAAAAGATCAGAACACCTCCCCACCCCAAGTAAGAGGTTCTGGTTCTTCCTGCTTAGCCCAGACTCCCAGCAGGTATAGGGTCGCCAGTGATGTCAATTCTGAAGACTACGGTCTAGTGTCCTCAGGACAGCTCCAGAACTCAGCCTGCTTTCATCTCCCCCCAGCTATCATGTGCAAACCACCTCAGCTCATCCCCAACGGGAAGGTGGTAGGATCTGACTTCATGTGGGGCTCCAGCGTGACGTATGCCTGCCTGGAGGGCTACCAGCTGTCCCTCCCTGCGGTGCTCACCTGTGAGGGAAACGGATCCTGGACCGGGGAGCTGCCTCAATGTTTCCGTAAGGCGCTAACCAGGGCTTTTGGTGCAGACCGTTTGATGTCTCCTTCTCTTCCCCTCCTCAGAGTGCTGTTGCTGGCAGGCTGAGAATAGGTAGTCCCCTCCCCAAAATCAGAGAAGAAGTTTGTCAGAGACACTAGTAAAGGAGAAAGGAAGTTTAATGGGAGAAATTGAGTAGCCCTGGCTACTGACAGACTCTGTCTGCAGCCGCAAATGGGAGGAAATTAAGTCAGAGATAAGGGAGATGATTCTTAACTGAAACGGATAGTACCCAAAGATCTGCAGGGGGCGGGGGTGCTCTGTGCTGGGAACATGCGTGGCTTCATGGAGAATACCCTGCATGGGCCAGACTTACTGGTCTGCCAGAGACTGGAGGAACCCCTGAGACTATGGTCCCCTGACACACTGCTAACTCAGAACTGAGGCCACTCCCTAAGTCACCTTTCAGCCAAAGATTAGACAGACCTATAAAACAAACAATAACACACGTGAGGAGCGTGCTTCCTAGTTCAATCAAGTATAGAAGACCAAATGGGCAACACCTGCCCAAAAGCAAAGACGAGAAGGTAGGAAGGGACAGGATACCTGGACAAACGACACAGGGAACTTGTGGTGTAAAGGGAAAGGAGGAGAGTGCTGACACATTGCAAGGATTGCAACCAATGCCATAAAACAATTTGTGTACAAATTTTTGAATGAGAAACTGATTTGCACTGTAAACTTTCACCTAAAACACAATAAAAAAAGAAAGAAAGAAAATACCCTATGCAGAAAAAACTTCCGGGGGACCCATGATTTTTCTGGCAAAGAGGTCATTTCTTATCCACGTGGCCCATTTGTGCTCAGAAGAGCCCCCAAGCCAATTCCAGGACTCATTTCTTACTAAGGTCCCCAGAGAAGCAGGCACTTGGTCGCTTATTCTTGTCATGAACCGTAAGTGGGCTCTGGAGGGTTTTATCTGTGTCCCTACTTCGGCAAAGCAGTAAGGACTATTTTTTCTTTCTACTTGAAGTTTATCTAATTCTGCAGAAAATTATCTGCATACTCATGGCACTGTGTGGGTATTGCTGAAAATTTGCTTCAGTTTGGAAAAATTCAGCAGAAATGGGGCCAGCAGAGAAAGTGGACCCAGGATGGGCAGCATTTGGTGTAGGGTTGGCCCCTCAGACCTCCACACACCACCAGGGGACCGTTGGGAGGATAGCAAGTCTCAGTGTTGAGTCTAGACCCATCAACCTTGCTTTTCCTCTTGAAAAATAGCTGAATTTCTTATTTACAATGAATTACAGTCAACCAAAAAAAATTCATACTATGTCTAAAAATACAAAAAAGAAAGTCAAAATCATCTGAACTGTCTCCCCAGATATAACCATGATTAAGCTTTAATTATGCTTCCACATCAATCACTAGGCATTTTTGCATAAATAATGATACGTGTACAATTTTCTATAAACGGTATTGGATCACACTGCACATGCTGTTTCATAACTTGTATTTTCACCCATTGATATGCCATCAACACCTTTCCATATCAATACATTTGGATTCATTTATCAATTTTAATGGCTGCAAAGAATTCCATGGCTGTGGGTACCACAACTCGTTTAATCTTCTCCTGCTGATGATGAATTTAAGTTGTCTCCAGTTTAATCCTGTTAGAAGTTCTGCATTAAATATCCCTGAAAATAGCATTTCTTTACTATTGTAATAAAATACTAAAAGTAAGAACACTGGGCCAAAGGGCGGGCACTTTGTGCTTCTTGACGTATGTTGCCAAACTGTCTCCTAGAAAGAGTGTCCCAATTTATAATCCTACCAGCAGTTTATGAGAATCTTCCTTAACGCACAGCCTTATCCACAATGGATTTTGCCAATCTTTTTTAAAATGTTTACCAGTGTGAGTTCAAAGAGAGCTCACTGTCTTAATTGGCATCACATTGCTAATTAGCAAGGCTGAGCTGATCTTTCTTTACTTGTCAACAGGGCTTCAACAGGTTCATTCCAGTTCCAACCCCTGCCAAGAATTTGCATTTCCACCTCAGATATACTGAATAAGAATCTACATTTTAACGAGATCCCCCATGTGATTCTTGTGTATAACTTCCTGGGAAGTTGTTAGGAATGTAAATTCTCAGCAGGGGTTCAAACTGGAATGAACTGGTTTGAAACCCTGCTTGTCAGCCATTTGTATTTCTTGTTCTTTGAGTTGCTGCCAGGGCTTCAAAGGCTAAGCTGATCTTTCTTGTCAACAGGGCTTAGACTGGTTCATTCCAGCTGGTACCCCTGCAGAGAATTTGCATTTCTAACAAGTTTCCAGGAAATGCTAAAACTGTTGGTTAGGGACCAATTCTGAGAACCACTACTAGAGCAGTGGTTTTAGAGCAAATTTTATTATACATAAGAGTCACCTGTGGATCTTGTTAAACTGTGGATTCTGATTCAGTATATCTGGGGTGGAAATGCAAATTCTCTGCAGGGTTCCAACTGTAATGAACCAGTTCAAAGCCCTGGTTGCTGCCTCCTGGATATGGTAGGTTATAATCGCTCAGCCTTCAACTGACCAGATTTGACAATCTTGGGATGAGCCTGCTGTCCTCCAGGGCATAGGCTACAGTTTTCAGGGCATAGGCTACAGCTCCAGCTTCCATTTTATTTTGCATATGGTTGTGAACCTCAGACCCTATGTACACACAACACACACAGCGTAAAGAATGTTCCTCATGCTTAATGTGATGTCTTGAGGAATATCTTGCCTTCGGTAGTCAACTTTTAATGATACTGTCCAATATTAACACGACCTGAATGACATGCTCACTCGCTACCCACAGCAGTGTAAATGGGTACCTTTAGGGCATCCTAAGAAAACAATACAAGTGAAAGAAAAAGCCATATGTCACTTCCAAATAATAGAAAATACCTACTTTAAGGGTTAAGATAAAAATGTAATTATGAACCACCTGGAGTAAAGGAGAATGAAGAACACCAAAGACACAAGGAAAGTATTAGCCCAAGAGACAGAAACAGCCACATAACCAGAGACTTTATCAGCCTGAGACCAGAAGAACTAGATGGTGCCCGGCTACCACCATTGACCGCCCTGACAGGGAACACAACAGAGAGTCCCTGATGGAGCTGGAGAAAGGTGGGGTGCAGAACTCAAATTCTAGTAAGAAGACCAGACTTAATGGTCTGACTGAGACTGGAGGAATCCCGGAAAGCATGGCCCCTGGATTCTCTATCAGCCCAGAAATAAAACAATTTCTGAGGCCAACTCTTCAAACAGGGATTGGACTGGACTGTAGGACATAAAGTGATGCTCGTGAGGAGTGTGCCTCTTAGCTCAAGTAGATACAAGAGACTAAACAGACAGCTTCTGTCCAGAGGTGAGATGGGAAGGCAGAGAGGGTTAGGAGCTGGTTGAATAGGCATGGGGAATCAGGAGTGGAAAGGAGGAGTGTGCTGTGACAGTATGGGGAGGGCAATTAGTGTCATATAACAGTGCATGTATAAATTTTTGTATGGGAGACTAACTTGAAATGTAAACTTCATTTAAACTACAATAAAAAAAATTTTTTTAATGTAATTATGGTATAGCCTCTCATTGCAAAATTATATAACCAATAAGTAATAATGATGTCATAAATGTGGAAAATGTTTGCATGATAATATTAAATGAACAAAGCAAGATTCGCAATCACAGGGGTATTGGGTTTGCAACAAGTGAACAGACTAGAAGAGAATGTGCATGAAAATGAAAAAAAAGTTTTGGTTTTGAGTAGTGGGATTATAGTTTATTTCTGCTCAATTTTCTAAGTTTGCTATAATGTTACTCCATTATTTGGATGATTATTATTAAGCATTTTGAGTGTGGAAAGGAGCAGAAACAGAGCAGCATGGAGGCAGGTATAAGCACTTTCGGGGGAGTGCCCCCAGTTTTCAGAGTGCAAGTGAAATTGAGAGGAAAGCAGTACAAAGCAGTACAAAGGCTGGGGGTGGGGTCAGGCTGGGCTCCGAGAGCAGCTCGGAACTGCCTTTCTCCCATCATCTTCCCAGCTGTGTTCTGTGGAGATCCCGGTGTCCCACCCCGCAGCAGGAGAGAGGACCGGGGTTTCTCCTACAGATCGTCGGTCTCCTACTCCTGCCAGCCCCCTCTGGTGCTGGTGGGCTCTCCACGGAGGTTTTGCCAGTCAGATGGAACATGGAGTGGCACCCAGCCCAGCTGCATAGGTGAGAGGGGACCTGGGGGCGGACAGCACATCAGCTGGTGGGCAACCTTCTTTTGAGCGGAAACAGCTACTACTTTCCTTCCTATGTCTTCAGTGGTCTCATTTGCAAAAGGGAGCAAGTCCTCCTCTGAGCTTCTTAGAGGAGGGTGTAAAATAAGCAGATCTGATGTGCTCTGGAGGAGTCTCTAGGTGGTACCAGTGGTTAAGCACTCGACTACTAACTGAAAGGTTAATGGTTTGAACCCACCCAGAAGCACCTCAGAAGAAAGGCCTGGTGATCTGCTTCTGAAAGGTCACATCCTTGGAAACCCCATGGAGCACATTTCTACTCTGCACACACGGGGTTGCCATGAATCAAAATCCACTCAACGGCAAGGGGTTTGGTTTTTTGTTTTAATGTGCTATGGGGAAGTATATAATCAGCCAGGAGAATGATTCATGTGGAGAAATCAAAAGTCAGCTTTCTTTCCTACATCTGTTTCTCAGAGTGAGTTGGGACAGTGAAATTTTCAGTTACCATGTCATCTGTTTCTTTGTTTTGGCAAATCCAGACCCAACGCTGACCATGTGTACAGACCCCGGCGTGCCGCAGTTTGGGATACAGAACAATTCCCAGGGCTACCAGGTAATGAGGTGGGCCAAGATCGGGCCTTCCTGCCTCCTGTCCCTTCCTGTCAGTGTCAGCATGAGACACCCCAGGGACCTTTTCCAAGACATCATTGGCTGGAACTAAGGGAGAATGAGACCTTGGAAGCTGAAGAAAGGAGGTGCTCTGCCACTTTGAACCATGCTCCACCTGAGCGCCGTTCAGAAACAGAAAGTGTTTACATCAGAGAAGCTGATGTGGAAAGACAGATCACATGTAGTTTTACAAACACCTCCCAGCAACCCCATGTAGCTGGGACAGAATGTTTGTGGGAATTTAGAAATAAGTAAGACAGATAGGCCTACTCACCTCAAGACACTCATACACTACCCACCAACACAGGGTTCATACAGGGAACACGAGCGAGGCAGGTGCCACACATCCTGTCAGTATGCAGGCTCTGCGGACACATCTCAGAATGAGCTTTGGGAGAAGGAGGGGATTTGGACAGTCTGGAATTGGACACTCTGAACAGAGAAAGGAATGGATTGTAGGGGTTAAGAGTAGAAGTACTTAGACACTATTGCATTGGCTTGGGTAAAAGATGAGGGTTAGATTGGGCAGGGGTAGTAACAGTGGAGATGGAGAGAAGGGAAGGGTTTGGGATATGTTTTGCAGGTAGAGCCAAGAGGGCTTAATGGATGGACTAGATTGAGAGGTTGAAAGAAAGGAGGGAGTCAAGGATGGCTTGAGGTTTTTGAGTTGCACAGCTGGGTGGATAATGGTGCCATTTGCTGAATGAAATGATGACGTCCAAGAGAGAAGCAGGTTGCTGTGGAAGAGGGAGAGGAAATTATGAGCTTCCCTTTGTGTTTGAATTTGATCCAGTAGGAAATAGGAACTCCTGAGTGCTTTTTGAGCAGGAGAGAATATAATCCAAGTTTCAGTTTAGAAAACTGATCTGGCAGAATTACGCCAAATGGATTGGAGAAGGAGAGATGGAGCTGGTGATTACAAAAGTGTAGAGTCAGACAGTGAGGGGCTAGTGGAAAGCGAAGATGGGGAAATGACTGAGCAGAGGGAAATTGAGGGAGGGTGACAGTTCTGTTCAACAGATATTTACAAAGCACAGTGCCAGATTCACTGCTGGTTATATCTGCAAGTAAGACAAGTCTCCTATCTTTAGTCTCCTTTCCATGAAGATGGTGCAGGACAGGGCAGCATTTCATTCTGTTATACATAAGGTCACCCTGAGTCGGAACTGACCCAACAGCGCCTAACAACAATGACAGCCAATCCTTAAGGAATTTACACGTAGAAGGAGACACACATAACTAAGAATTTTATTTTGTGCAGTTCTTCACATTTTATAAAATGCTTTCAAATCCACCATCACATTTGAATGTCACAACATTCCAGTGTGGTTAAGGCAAGGCTAGTCAGCCCCACATTATACATAAGAAGATGAAGGTGTAGAGAGTTTCAATGAGTAAATATAGAAGCCAGAACTCAGATCCAGGGCCCTTTGATTCTGACTCAGGCATGCTGCCCATCACAGTAGAGTGTGCTGTGTTCCATAACAGCATCGATCAGGGGATTGGATAAGGCCTTGTGGAAGAAGCACGATATAAGCTGCCTTAAAGGATAAGTAAGATTTAAACAAGCAGATAAGGATGTTCCAGGCAGAGGCCATGGGTAAAATTTGGGTCATGAGAAAGTAAGTAGTCAAGTGCACAACTGGGTGGAGGGCAGGTTTGGAGCATTGCTGGATGGAAGGTGGTGATGGGACCTTCTGTTCGTGCTGCAGGTTGGGAGCACAGTGCTCTTCCGTTGTCAGAAAGGCTACCTACTTCAGGGCTCCACCACCAGAACCTGCCTCCCCAACCTGACCTGGAGTGGAAACCCACCTGACTGCATCCGTGAGTGCAGACTTCATCCCAAGAAAACTCTTGGCCACACATTATCTCCCCCAGCAGGTCACCCACTACATGCTTAAATGCTGTGAATGACAGGGAGCTCACAACTTCTCATTTGCACACATGCTGGTCTCTTTGTAGTTCTTGCCCCTTGGAGCCTCACAGAAGACATTTAATTTCCCTTCCACGCAAAAGCCTTACTCATACTTGAAGGCAATCCCCATACTAAGACAGGAAGAACTTTCCAGTAGCAGCAAAAAGTAACAACTACAAGGCCAGGCCTCAGGATGGAGATTTCAGGGTTTTGACCAAAATTATTCCTTCTTCCCTCAAGAAAAGTGCTGAAGGTTTGGATTCCTCCAGGGTTTACCAAGCCAGTGTCCACATTATCTGCATCTTGGCCATTTATATTGGCATCAAAGCTGGGGAGGTGGGGAGATGGGGTGGGGACGGGGGAGGGGGTCGCTGGGCACAGAAGGAATAGGAAGGGGATTGTTCACGTATGAACAAGAGAATGGCCAAAAAGGCTTCCTGAGGACTCTAATCTCCCCAGGTCCAACAACCTCTTTCCTCTTGTTCAGCCCACCACTGCAAGCAGCCAGAGACACCAACCCATGCCAATGTTGGGGCCCTGGACTTGCCCTCCATGGGCTACACGCTCATCTATTCCTGCCAGGAGGGCTTCTCCCTGAAGGGTGGCTCTGAGCACCGCACCTGCAAAGCAGATGGCAGCTGGACAGGCAAACCACCCATCTGCCTGGGTGAGTGAACCCCTCAGTGAACCTCCCCAGGGTGGGAGGCAAAGGTGACAGTTGAGCTTGAGGTCAGAGAGGGCCAAAGAGACAGTATTAACTTCCTAGGGCTACCATAACAAATTTCTACAAACATGACGGCTTAAAGCAACAGAAGTTTATTCTCTCAAGGTGTCGATAGGGCTGTGCGCCTTCCAAATGCTGTATGGGAAATTCCGTTCCTTGCCTCTTCCAGCTACTTGTGGCTGCCAGGATTCCTTGGCTTGTGGCCAAATCATTCTATCTCTGCCTCCACCTTCACACGGCCTTCTCTGTCTGTGTCTTCTCTGTGTGTCTCTTATAAGGACACTTGTCATTGGGTTAGGGGCCACCTGGATAATCCAGGATGATCTCATCTCAAAATCCTTAACTTAATTACCTCTGCAAAGATCCTTTTTCCAAAAAAGGTAAAATTCACAGGTTCTACAGATCAGCATATGGACATATCCTTTTTGGGGCCACAATTCAACAACACACTGAAAGAAGGGAGAAACATGGTTTCCAGGAGCTGGCTCTTGCTTCTGATTTTCTGAAGTGTCAGTTCTCTAGGAGACCAAACACAGAGCAGCCTAAAGAGAGGTACATATTGAAGACATGCCATGTTTTATTTTGCTGCCTTCTACTTGAATTTAAAGGCAATCTTAAAGGATTATGCTTATTCATCAGGCAGTGAAAAGCTCTTTGTTCCACCAGACTGGAATAACATATCATTCGTTATAACCTTGATAAAACAGTACCCACCTACAAATCATTTGGTAGTTACCAAGGTATCCCAAGCCTCCATCACTCTCCTCTTAATTTATTCATTCTCTAATTATTGAGCATTATCACTGTGTCATGCCTGTGCTGAACTTGGCAGGTACAGAGGAAAAAACACAAATCCTGTCCTAAAGGCACTCACATTCCACTGCAGGAGACAGAAAATCATCAGATATAGAAGTACCTTGAAAAACACAGAGGTGCACTTAATGCCATGGGAATGAGGAAGAAGGGCACAAATTTAGCCTAAGAAAGGAAGGGAGAAGTCAGGGAAGACTTCCTGGAAAAAGTGATGCCTGAGTCAAACAAGGATAAAGGATCAATTTGGTGCTAGAATGGCATTAAGCCCTCTCTTACAAGTGCTGATCTCACCATATGCCAACCATTGTTCTAAGAACTGTGTGTGTATTAGCTCATTTAATTCTCACAACAATCCTATGAAGTAGGAGCTGTTCATGTCTCCATTTAATATATGAGGAAACTGAGGCACAGAGAGGTTAAGTAACATGCCTAAGGTCACTGGCTGGTAAGGGACAGAGCTGATATTCAAACCGTCACAGTCTAACTTCAGAATCCATGCGTTTAACCACTTTTCTGTACTGCCCCGAAACAAAAAAGAGAGCAGGCTTTCAGGTTCAGAGCCTTTATTAGAGCTAGGATTTAATACCATTGCTTTATTTTCATTGCATGAATTGTTGTCAATTTCTTTTATTTATGTAAAGTAATATTTGTTTTCCACATATTGTAGTGATACAAACTGTTTTTTTAAAGTACATTTATTTAAGTTTTAAAATGTGATTTAATTTAGTGAAAAAGACTAATAATAATATGAGTGGGCCAGCAGGCTGGCAAACTGAACTGGCACTTCCTCCCACTACAGACATGTAATTATATAATAACAACAACAACAAAACTGTATCTACATAGCCAAGGACTTTCATTTCTGACAGTTTGGTAGACACTGAATCCTATACAGCTCTCTGGTTATAAAATGATGAGTAAAACATAACAAACATAAACATATTTTAAATGTACAGCTGAACTCTCAAGAAAGTAAAGAAAATCCCCAGGGTCTCAACAAGACCAAAAAACAAAGAGGAAGCTGAAAATCTGAATGGTTGGACAGTACTGAAGCTGCACCTGCTCTCAGGGCATTTTCCAGTCTCCATGACCTGGAACCTGAAGTTTAAGATTTCCACAGAGAACAACAGACAAGGCCTTGGGCCTTGAAAGGTGGAGAGCTGAAACAGGTAGACCTCTGCCCCCTACCCTTCCCATAAAGCCAGAACTCTCAGAGCTCTAACCCTCAGTGAAATAGTGGATTAAAAAATATCTTCCCTCCAGGAAAGGAAGACAAAATTCTGGGATTAAAAAGTCTCCTCTGGGAATTTACAACTATGAGTCTACTTTATGTGAGTTTGGTGTTTGTATTAATACTGCTTAAATAGTTCATGACACCCAAAGCCAAAAAATAAAGTGGTCCCCAGGTGGCAACACCCTGAGACAATGCAATCCTGTTTGGAGGCTACATCCTCAACTCAGGACCCAGAGAATTCCCAGTTAATGACTGACAAATGAACTCAAACTCCTAAATTACAAAACACATAAAGAAATAAAATGCCTTGAACAAGAGCAAAAAATAAAATAAACAAGAGAAATGAATAATAAATGGAGCAAAATTAATCTATAAAAGAAATAAAATTAGAATGAAAAGAATGATGGGATTAAATATGACTATGTAGAGCCTCAGCAAATGGAAACCAGAAAAAGAATGTTTAATTCAAATTTCTGAGAGGTAATAACCTGTCAACCTAGAACTACCTGCTTAGTCGAGACAAGAGTGAATCCTCCTTGAGGTAGGATAACATCATCTGGAGTTCCTACAACATTTTTATGCACAATGTCTGGCACTCAATCACAAATACTTGATATGCCAAAAAACATGACCACATAACTGAAAACCAGGGGGGAAAATAGATAATAGAATCAGACCCACACGTGATACTGGTATTAGCTGTTGAAGCTTCAGGTTAGCTTCAAATAAATATGATTAATGGGTTCCAAAAGTAGAGGAAAAGATAAAGAAAATACATGAAAACATGGAGAATTTCACTGGAGAATTGGAGTCTATAAGAAATAATCAAATGGAGATTCTAGGACCCTTAGTGAGAAGATAAAGTTGAGAAAATCTCATAGAAAATAGAACAAAAGTTAAACAGATGGGAATAGGAACCAAAAAGAAAGAGAGATTCAGCATTGCCATGGACTGAATTATGTCCCCCAAAAAATATGTGTATCAATTTGGCTAGGCCATGATTCCCAGTATTGTGTGGTTGTCCTCCATTCTGCAATTGTAATTTTATGTTAAAGAGGATTAGGGTGGGATTGTAACACCCTTACTAAGGTCACATCCCTGATCCAATGTAAGGGTGTCCCTGGGGTGTAGCCTGCACCACCTTTTACCTTACAAGAGATAAAAGGAAAGGGGAGCAAGCAGAGAACTGGGGACCTCATATCACCAAGAAAGCAGTGCCAGGAGCAGAGCGCATCCTTTGGACCCAGGGTCCCCGCGTGGAGAAGCTCCTAGTCTGGGGGAACATTGATGAGAAGGCCGACAGAGAGAGAAAGCCTTTCCTTGGAGCTGACACCTTGAATTTGGACTTGTAGCCTACTGGACTGTGAGAGAATAAATTTCTCTTTGTTAATTTGTGGTATTTCTGTTATAGCAGCACTAGATGACTAAGACAAACATCCAACTAATAGGGGAAGAGCATATCAAAGCAATAATATTATAAGAAAACTTTCCAGAAATGAAAGATACAAGTTTTGGTTTTGAAAATACCACTAAATAATCTCCCAGACAAATAAATTAAAAACAAAAATAAATAAAACCATCAGAATCACATCAGTATGAAATTTTAACACTATTGATAGAGACAATCCAAAAAGCTTCCAGAAAGGGAAAAAAAAAAACTGTTCACATACAAAAGATAGTAGTAAAATAGTTAAAGTAAAAAGCTAAGCTGCCAAAGATACTCAGCAGGGCAGGAAGACAAATTGCTCTGCCTCCAGGGACCAGGATTCCTTTTATCTTATTTCTCCACCATTCCCAATAGTTTTTTCTTTGTCTGCCCTGTTGAAGCTAAATCACAGGCACATCCATGTTATACCTCCTAGGAAAAGGGAAGAGCGTGGAGGAGCACATGTACAATGACTTAAAGGCCAAGACTGGGAGTAGCACTCATAATTTCTGCTATAACTTAGTCACATGGATATACTTAGCTGCAAGGGGGCAGGAAAATAAAGTCCCTCACTTGGCAACCATGTGCCTAGCTACAGCTCTGTTACTATAGAAGAAGGGAAGGATGGGCTTTAGTGCACAAGTAGCAGTCTCCCCATATGTGGGAATCATAAAGCATCAGACTCCAGCAGCAACACTGGAAACCAAAAGACAATGGAGCAGTGACCTCGAATTATGAAGGGAAATGATTTCCAACCTGGAATCTGAACACAGCAGACTATCAATCAATTGTGAGGGTAAAATAAATATATCTTCAGGAGGCAAGGCCTTAATAATTTTATCTCTCATGCACCATTTTGAAAAAGCTACCAGAGGTTGTGCTATCCCCAAATAAGGGAATAAGCCAAGAAAGAGGAAAGGAGGTTTATAGTCCTGAAAGAGAGATTGAGACTGAATTAGTGAAAGATCAAAGGAAACCAGGTGAATAAATTTAAGGAGGAAAAAAGGCAATTACAAACTGCAGGGAAAAAATTTGATCAAGAAAAGTAATATAGTACTCTACAGGGCTTAACTATGAATAATCATATTTATATTGTCATCATAATGTAAGCATAAATACTTATTTAGCCAAAAGAATGCTATGTAATGCTATTAGAAAGATGGAGAGAAGGATGTTATGTAAAAAAAATAATAAATCCTAATATCTCTTAGCAGTGGGGGCATTGGTAGTTCACGGGTAAAATTCTTACCTTCCATGCAGGAGACCTGGGTTTGATTCCCAGTCAACGCACCTCATGCACAGCCACCACCTGTCTGTCAGTGGAGGCTTGCATGTTGCTATGATGTTGAACAGATTTCAGCAGAGTTTCCAGACTAAAATGGGCTAGGAAGAAAGGCCCGGTGACCTACTTCTGAAAATCAGCCGATGGTCCAATCAGCAACATTTCCCATTGTGCATATGTCACCATGTGTCTGAGCCAACTCAATGGCAGCTAACAACAACAATCTCTTAGTTAAAAGTCAATAGATAATGTCTAAAGTTGAAAATCAAGATATGCAGAAAAAACATGTTTTTTGGAAATTTGATAGTAAGTTCTGGAAGAAATAGCTATAACAATTAAAAGTGATTGCCCTGGGTGCAGGAACTTGGGGAGGGAAGCAAGGGAGTGGCTACTTTTTGTTAATAAGCATTGTGATTCTATTTGACTTTTTAAATTATTTATGTGTCTTAGTTATCTAGTGCTACTATAAGAGAAATACCACAAATGGATAGCTTGTAGGCTAGAAGTCCACATTCAGGACATCAGTTCCAGGAGAAGGCTTTCTCTCTCTCTGTCGGCTCTGTGGGGAGGTCCTTGTCATCAGTCTTACCCTAGTTGAGGAGGTTCTCAGCGCAGGGACCCTGGGTCCTCAGGATGTGCCCTTCTCCTGGCACTACTTTCTTGGTGGTATGAGGTCCCCCATGCTTCTCTGTTCACTTATCTCTTTTATATCTCAAAAGAGATTGACTTAAAACACAATCTAATCTTGTAGATTGAGTCCTGCCTCATTAACATAACCGCCACTAATCGCACCTCACCAACATCATAGAGACAGGATTTACAACACACAGGAAAATCACATCAGATGACAAAATCGTGGACAATCACACAAGATTGAGAATCATGGCCTAGCCAAGTTGACAGACATTTTGGGGGAACACAGTTCAGTCCATTAACAAAATATTATGTTAGTTTGATAAATAAAATTTTAATTAAAAGGAAGAAAGCCCCTCCTCCTTCCACTAAGCAATCGACTCTACTGAGCAAAGTATTAGCAAGCCAAAGAATTAACATCATACAGACCATGTTCTCTGGCCACAGGTCAGTGATATGGTGGGGGTGAGGGGTGAGGAATAATAAAGTTATAGCTTACAAAAGAATAAAAGTCATGCTTTAGGAAACAGAAAAACTTCTAAATAATTCGTAAGCCAAAGAAGAAATTAAAAATATTTAGAACTCACCAGCAACAAAAACACTATATATCAAAACTTATGGGACCCACACAAAGTGGTTTGTAAAGGAAAATCTACAGTCTTAAGTGAATATATCAGAAAAGAAAATGGAAAAACAATAAGCTAAGTGTTGACTTAAAAATTCCAAAAGTGAGAACATAAATAAGAGGGTAAAATAAGAACAGAAATCAGTAAAACCAAGAAAGAATAGAAAGAACCCACAAACCCCAAAGCCAACCCTTTGAAAAGATTGTTTTTTTCCATTTCTGTAAAGAAGGCTGTTGGAATTTTGATTGGAATTTGTAACCCAACGAGGGACACCAGGACTTTGAGAAAGAGACAGTAGACTTTATTGCAAGCCGGTCAAGCAAGGAGCTTTGGAGACTAAGTTTCAAATCGAGCTCCCCAAGGTTGGGGGTTCTGGGGAAGTTATAGCGTTCAGGATAAGGAACTTATGCATAATTCTTGAAGTTTTTGGGAATAGTTGGGCAATTTCAGGAACTAATTAACACGTATGGGGGTGTAGTGGGGGGTATAATATGGCAGCTGGGGACATATGTTTTTTGGAGGGTATAACACATGAAGTTTATCTGAGGACAGCTTTTCAGCTTATTGCTCATGTCCAAATGGGGGTGGGGGTTGATAAGTAGTGAAGCGGCCTTGAGCAGAAATGCAGTAAGACGACCTTGGGCTGTTACACAGAATGCCTTATCAGGAACTCAGAGGTCCAGGTATGATGGGGGGAGGAGGAACAGTTTAACCCTGTCAGTTACATTCCAGGAGGGGGAACAGTTTAACCCTATAGTTTACATAATTGCATTAAATCTATAGGTCACTTTGGGTAGTATTAACATCTTAACGATATTAAGTCTTCGAGTTCGTGGACACGGAACGTCTTTCCATTTGTTTAGATTTTCTTTAATCTCTTTCAGCGGTGTTTTATAATTTTCATTGTATAAGTCTTTCACATCCCTGGTTAAATTTATTCCTAGGTACTTTATTCTCTTAGATGCTATTATAAACGGAATTGTTTTCCTAATTTCCATTTCAGATATCTCATTGCTGGTGTATAGAAACCCAACTGATTTTTGTTTGTTGATCTTGCACCCTGCAACTTTGCAAAATTCCTTTATTAGCTCTAGAAGCTTTCTTGTGGATTCTTTGGGATTTTCTTCTTTTCTGATTTGGATACCTTTTATTTCTTTTTCTTGTCTTATTGCTCTGGATGACTCGCAATACAATACTGAATAGGAGTGGTGAGGGGAGGCATCCTTGTCTCATTCCTGATTTCAACGGGAAAGCTCTCAGTCTTCCTCCACCATTAAGTATAATATTGGCTGTTGGTTTTCCATAAATGCCCTTAATCATATTGAGGAACTTCACTTCTATTCCTATCTTCTTGAGGTTTTTTATCAAAAAACAGTGTTGTATTTTATCAAATGCCTTTTTCTGCTTCAACAGAGATATCATGTTGTTCTTCTCCTTTGTTCTGTTAATGCGTTGTATTACATTGATTGATTTTCTAATGTTGCATTCCTGGAATAAATCCCATTTGGTCATGGTGTTTGACTTTTTTAATATGATGTTGGATTCTAAGAAGAGGGCTTTTTAATACTGGGTTCTTATCGAGGGCATTCAGGGGAATCTATGTACAAGGATGGGAGAATATACATCCTTATTTTCCTTTACCTCTCACTGAAATTTTCTTTAATTTTGAACGTAGATAACAACCCATAGTAGTGTTAGCAATGCCTGTGACTTTTTCACCAATAGAAATTGCTGATATTTTCACATTATATTACAATTGTTATAGATATCATGAAATATTGTTTATGTTCCTGACTACTTTAAGATTATGGTGGTTACTAGACTCGCTGTTATGAAGAATAAAGAATCACGTCTATATCCTAAGTCCTTGCTATATATTTCAATAACTGTAGTTAATACAATTGATCTACTTTATAATCCTTTGAATTTTATGATTCTGAAAAGGGGTCCATCAGCATCACTAGACTGTCAGTGGGGTCCTTGGCACAAAAACAGTTAAGAATCCTGGTCGAGGAGGATTAGTCCAAAGCAAGATCTAAGGAACCCACCCATATAATGTCAGAGAGTTGGCCGTTATTTTTCTAACAGAGTCTGGGCCAGGAGCTGAGCCTGTTTTCTTCTGTTCTTTTTCCCCAGCAGAGGTCCGGCCCAGTGGGAGACCCATCAACACTGCCCGGGAGCCACCGCTCACTGAAGCGTCAGGTATGTATAGTCCAGATCTTTGGCTCAAGAAACCTGTGTCACTTCTTTCACCCAGTTACCCAGCAACATGTCTATAGTTTGCTGAATACCCAATGGATGGCCAGGAAAGTTGTCTATAGACCTAGACAGATGTCCTCATCCACCTCCTAACCCCAGCCTGACTTCAGGAGGAGGTGAGCCTGACAGAAGCAGAAAACTCATCCAGAAGAAAGAGCTAGGTCCTTCCAGAAACATAGCCCGAGCTTCAAGCTCTAGAGCCATTGATTACCACAACCCCTCCTGGCATAGGACCAGCCAATGTATGGTCATACAGAGCCAGGCCCTGCCTGGAACTCCTAGCCTTGAGACAGACACATAGACCCAAATCCTGCCCAGGGAGCCTCCTGGAAATGCTTTCACTTCTAAGACAGGTATTTGGAGTCTCTGGGTGGTGCAGACAGTTAATGCTCAGCTGCTAACCAAAAGATTGGAGGTTTGACTCCACCTAGAGTTGCCTCAAAAGAAAGGCCTAGTGATCTACTTCCGAAAAATCAACCTTGAAAAACCTGTGGAGCGCAGTTCTGCTCTGACACACATGGGATCGCCGTGAGTCAGAATTGACTCCATGGCAGCTGGTTTGGTTTTTTTCATGTCTTTCACAGTGTGATGTCCAGAACTGGACACAAAACTATAGGTGTGATCTGAACAATGCAAAATCATCATAGACTATCACGTCCTTTTTTGAACCTTCTACTTTTATTTACCACATTAGCATCTGTGTTGTACGGGAAAGAAGACTAGATTTGGAGTCATAAACTCAGTTCAGGTTCCATTCTGGTCACTGACTAGCTGTATCCTTGGGCAAATGAGCTTCACTTCTTGAGCTTCAGTTTATTTTTCAGTAAAACAAATTATAATACTTCCCTTAGAGAATTATTATAAGGATAAATAACAATTTTAATAGCTATCATTCATTAGGTGCTTCAGGGTACCCAACACCATACGACATATGATTTGCAACATTAGATCTTTTAACCCCTACAATAACCCTGACGAGATTGGTCTGAGTACCCACATTTACAGAACTACAGGTGTGGCCTGTACAGGTGAGGAAGCTGAGGCTCCTGCACATGGTCAAACAACTGATAAGTGGCAGAGCCAAGATTAGAATCCAGATCTGCCTGACTGCATGAGTTCATGTTGCTATACACCACGCTATACTGACATGTTAGTTTTCTCTCCTCTCTCTTCTTCCCTTTCTCCATATTTTAACTCTCTTCCCTCTTTTTTCCCCTTTCTTCTTTTTCCTTGTCTCTTTTCCTGTTAATTCCCCCTTTCTCTTGCTTTCTTGTTCATTTCCTCCTTTGCTCTTATCTACCTTCTCTCTCCTTCTTCCCTCCATCCATCCACTCTGAGACACAAGAGGATCACAAGACAGCCAGAGAACTCCACTGCCCTCCTTGTGTTAGACACTGGGGAAAAAGAAACAATCTCAGAGAGCCAGCCGGGATGGGGCAACAGGTGGCCTCCCTTCTACCAGCACACACAAAGTCCCTCTCAATTTTGTTTCTCAATTCCTCTAGTTCCTGGGGATGTTTTTGCCAAGAATTCTCTGTGGAAGGGGGCCTATGAGTACCAGGGGAAGAAGCAGCCAGCCATGCTCAGAGTGACTGGCTTCCAGGTTGTCAACAGCAAAGTCAATGCCACCATGATTGACCACAGCGGTGTGGAGCTGCACTTGGCTGGTAAGGAACAGGCCACCTGGTGAAAGTAAGGTTGAAGCAGGCACACGCCCTTTGCAAGGATGAGTCTAATTTCATTGCACTGTGCTGTACACAAGGCTCAGATGTGTCTGGTGGGCAGGAGGAGGAGAGAAGTCTATTTGTCTTTGTTTACATGATAAAAGCACCAGAGATTAAAGGGAAATTGTTAGATGGCAAAGGGCTAATAACGTGAATGTATAAAGAACTCTTATAAATAAAGACCAATATCCCTAAAATCGAAGACATTGGTGGTTCAGTGATAGGATTCTTACCTTCTACTTGGGAGACCCAGGTTTGATTGCCAGCCAGTGTACCTCATGTGCAGCCACCACCCGTCTGTCAGTGGAGGCTTGCATGTTGCTATGATGCTGAACAGGTTTCAGTGGAGCTTCCAGACTGTCATGGATTGAATTGTGTCCCCTAAAAATGTGTATATCAATTTGGCTGGGCCATAATTCCTGGTATTATGTGATTGTCAACCATTTTGCCATCTGATGTGATTTTCTTGTGTGCTGTAAATCCTGCCTCTATGATGTTAATGAGGGGAGATTGGCGGCAGTTGTGTTGATGAGGCAGGACTCAATCTACCGGATTGGATTGTATCTTGAGCCAGTTTCTTTTGGGATATAAAAGATGGAAGAGAGCAGAGAGACAGGGGGACCTCATACCACCAAGAAAGCAGCACCAGGAGCAGAGAGCATCCTTTGGATCCAGGGTCCCTGTGTGGAGAAGATCCTAGTCCAGGGGAAGATTGATAAGAACATTCCTTCAGAGCTGATAGAGAGAGAAAGCCTTCCCCTGGAGCAGATGCCCTGAATTTGGACTTCTAGCCTACTTTACTGTGAGGAAATAAATTTCTCTTTGTTAAAGCCATCCACTTGTGGTATTTCTGTTATAGCAGCACTAGATGACTAAGACACAGACTAAGACAGACTACAAATAAAGACCTGGCTGTGTATTTTTAAAAATAAGCCAGTGAAAGCCCTATGGATCACAATAGTCCAATCTCATTGTTCATGGGGTCACCAGGAGTTGGAGGCTGACTCAACAGCAGCTGACAACAATCCCTAAAATTGAACCAAAAAATAGGGGCACAGAATTCCTGGAAGCCAAAATACAATCAATAAACAAAAGAAAAAATATTTTTCACCAGTAATCAAAACAATTATAATGAACATAAAATATCATTTTTTTACTCATCCTATTAGCTAAGATTTTTTTTCATGTTTGCAGAAAAAATTTATTGAGAATTGAGATAAAGACGGGATGTCCAGTATATACTTGATAGATGACTTTATTATGCATGACAAGTTTTTTTTTTAATTTTTATAATACTGTTAAACGAGAGAGCAAAGTAGAAAAATTCAAATAGTCCAGGAAATACAATTACTACTATTTCTAAAACTACTGATCATAATCTCAGACATGTAATCCTATTTGATTAAATTTTCTTTTGTTGTGAAAAAATGGAATTTGGATACAGAAAAATTGTTCATGGGTCAAATTATTTTTAAATTCCAATATAATACATAAGCCAATGCAAATAACATGCTACTCTTTTGGATTATTTTATAAAACATGCTTTTTAAAGCACTTTGAATGTATGGTATGAGCTTGGCAGGAAATCCTATTTGCTCAGTACTCCTGATGATACCGTCCTCTTTTAAATCCTTCTGCCCCTCTAGCTAAGATTTTTTTAAAGGTAACAAACCTTAGTGCTGGTCTAATTTCAGCAAAGGCAGTCATACAGTGCTGGTAGACTATAAAATAGTACAGTTCTAGAAAACAATTTGGCAGTTTCTATCAAGATTCTTGAAAATGATCAGACCGTTAATTACACTTCTAAGAATTTCTGTCCTAAGAAATGACTATGGAGGGGGTCAAATATTTATGAATAAAGGATGTCCACTTTACAGGGCTATTTGTATTACATAAAAATTGGAAATAGAAAATTGTCTGAAAATAGAGAAGTGGGTACATTAATTAGAGTCTATCTGTTGGATGAAATATTATGCAAATTTGGGGAAAAATGCACCAATATAACCCAAGACATGGTGTTTTCAATCACCTCATATGCATGCAAAACCTGGACAATGAATAAGGAAGACCAAAGAATTGATGCCTTTCAATTATGGTGTTGGCAAAGAATATTGAATACACCATGAACTGCCGAAAGAATGAACAAATCTGTCTTGGAAGAAATACAGTCAGAATGCTTCTTAGAAGCGAGGATGGCGAGACTATGTCTCACATACTTTGGACATGTTATCAAGAGGGATCAGTTCCTGGAGAAGGACATCATGCTTAGTAAAGTAGAGGGTCAGTGAAAAAGAGGAAGACCTTCGATGAGATGGATTGATACAGTGGCTGTAACAATGGGTTCAAGCCAAGGAACGATTGTGAGAATGATGCAGGGCCAAACAATGTTTTGTTCTGTTGTACATAGGGTCGCTATGAGTCAGAACCAACTCAGCGGCACCTAACAACAACAATAATGCATTTAAAATATGATTCCAGTTTTTAAAGGAAAAATTATATTCATAAATAAAATTGGAAATATTTACACCAAAATATCAACAGTGAAAAAAAATGTTATGTAGTTATTTCTTCATAGCAGGAGCAGGAGTGATTTTTTTTTTTTTTCTTCATGCTTCACTGCATTTTCCAAAATTTCCTCAATTTTCAGATTTCTATAATCAGAAAAACTAAACATCTTAGAACACAAATGTTCATTAAATAGATGGATAGATGAATGAGCACACTAATACACAATCCCACATATAATTATATCCACTCATATCTTCACACACACACAGATGCAGCTGAACAGTCATATTGCTCATTTATTTTAACACATTAATAGTCATAAACACACTCGTATACTCCCATGGACATGCCCTCATACAATCCTGCACCCACTGAATTGTAAACACACCCATCATTAACTGACACATTAAAACACACAAAATCATATTCTTTTTTCTCACACATATGTGTGTAAGGAGGGCCACAATCACAACACAGTAATCTAGTTGTTTATCAACACAAAGACACATTCTTGCATATACTCACCTTCAGCCTACACAAACTCACAGGCACGTCTATACTTACATACATATAGACGTGCAGAGAATGTTTATATCAACATCCAGCCACATATAGCTACACGTGAAATTCCGCTCAAACACACACATCCACGTACCCATAAATGGGTTTTGAAATTTTCCCAGATTTTTCAAGTTACATCTGAACTTTCTTTTTGCAGGAACTTACAAGAAAGAAGATTTCCATCTCCTACTCCAGGTCTACCAGATCACAGGACCGGCAGAGATCTTCGTGAATAAGTTCAAAGATGACCACTGGGCTTTAGATGGGCATGTAAGTCCAGTTAAATCTCACTCCATCTTTGACCTCCTTGTGCCCTGCCTCATCCCCAATTCTGAGATCACCAGCAGGGAAGAGGTGGGGAGAAGGATGTAGAAACTCCCAGGATCAAGGGGAAAACTTAGGAGGAGGTTTTCTGCGGGGCCAGGATGGGAGCAAGAGAGTTCTTATCTTAATGGTGTGGGCAAAGGAAAAGATAAAAAGTCCAGGAGACTCAGAGTCCCGAGGATCACTGCATCTGAGAGAGATGGAGTAAGTTCTGAAATTAGAGCAGAAGTAGGGCATTGGGGGTCAGGGGTACAAGAGTGAATTCAAGCAAGTTGAAGGTAAGGTTGAGTGGGAACTGAGAGTCAGTGGGGAGTCCTAAGTGACTACCTCGAACATCTGCTCACATTTGAGGATGCGGATTGTAGGTGATTTAATATAACTTAAGAGACTAGGATATTGGGAAAAGAATTGGCCTTTCTTTCATTCCCTTGTGGGCAAGACTTACTACACTCTAGGCCATTCTTGAGCTGGAAACCAGGTCCCCAGTGATGCTCCTCTGCCCATACCTTCATATTCACAGACAGTGGCATTGAGTATAGTGCCCATTGAAAATGCAGGATTTTACCTACCACCTTCTCGGCATCCCAGACTTGGATTGTTGGGGCTAGAAGAGAAGGGGTGGGGATGAAGGGAAAGTCATGGTGAGCCAGGAGTAGCAGAAGGGAGTCAGGGTGCATCTTAATGAACATTAATAGTTCGTGGAGGACTGGCATGAGGTCAATGGCTTTAGTGACTTTGCTTTATAAATATGTAAGGAGAATCAAATGGCTTCCCCAGGGGCTGATACAGGCATTCTTGGTATACCCAAAGGTGTCTTGGGTATCTAAGTACTGGTCATAGTAGTAGTAGTCCAAAAGTTCTGCAGGAACAGCAGACCCACCATGCTGGGCACCAGATGTAAGAGGAAAAGGGTCAAAGTTGGGGGAGGGAGCTAGGAGTACAGGCCAGGAGCAAGACGGGAATGGAGCTAGGGAGGGCCAGAAGCAGCTGGAACAACTGCCCGAGATGACAGCCCACCATCAGGGCCATTGCTATGGGTCACCCAGTGCATGTTGCAGGGGAGATAGGTGGGGAGTTCAGCCTGGAGCCCCATAGATGGAGAGCCCCACCCTGGGAATGGAGCACCCTTGAGTTGGAAGGTGCACCAATAGCACAAGCATCCTGAACACATACCCCTAACTGAGGAGTCCACACAGGCTACATGTTTGAGTTCCAGGTCTGTCACGTGAGCATCAAGGAGGCACTGTGGCAGCAGGGAGGGGTTATGCCCCCAACTAGCCCCTGCCAAAAAAAAAAAATTAATAGCTATTGGAACTCTGATGAATTCACAAAGTACATTAAACTCACTAGGTATATTTTAATCATGGTTCTGATTGCTCCACACTGCTCTAAAAGTCTGTTTCCACCACAGTAATAATACCTAGCACATATCTAGGGCCTCTAAAGTGTTCTAAGTGCTTTATCTGTATTAACCCACTTAATCCTCATAGCAATCCTATGGCATAGGTACTGTTACTATTCCCAGTTTACAAATGAGAAAGTGAGGCACAGACAGACTATGTGACTTGACAAGTAGGAAAAGAAAATTTCTCACTACCTAATACAAGGAGTTGGTGCCCCTGCCCCACTGCCTAACACATCCATTCCCTCCTGCTTGGGTGTAGGAAGAACGACAGTGTCTGTGTTTCGGGCTGTGGGTGAGTGGGTGACACCAGCACATCTGGCAGCGTGTACCTGTGAGTGTGTCCCTGGCCTGGGCTGCAGGAGTTCTGGCTCCTTCTAACATGCTTCCCATCTTACTTTCTGCTCCCACCATCACAGGTCTCCTCAGAGTCCTCCGGAGGCACCTTCATCTACCAAGGGTCTGTCAAAAGCCAAGACTTTGGGCAGTTCGGCTTTCAAAGACTTGGTAACTAGCCTCACTTGTCGCTTGGAAGTGTGAGCTCGTGGGTGTGGGGAGAAACTGTGTGTGTTGGGGCCAGGGAGGGAGAGGATTGGTGAGGTTCAACCAGCTAAGACAGGGGTTCTTAACCTTTTTTGGGTAGGGAACACCTTTGAAATTCTAACAAAAGCTATGGATTCTCTCTCCAAAAACAAGCATATAGACACATACCCTCAACGTTTGCTGAACAGTTTCATGGCTCAGCCCTTGAGTTGAGGGCCCTCAACTTAAAGGGTCATTGGGTCCCAGGTATAGTCCCCTGCCACACTACCTGACCAGCCCTCGGGCATCACCTCTGCTTCAAGATACAAAGACACCCTTAAGTGATCAATCTTGGGGGGTCTCAGGGCTGCCTTCACCTGTGTCATTTCCTCCTCAGCACAGTCCTAGAAGGTTGGCCTTGTTGTCCCCATTTTACAGATGAGAAAACTGAGACTCATAGAGTCTTCCCTCCCATCTTCTTCCTTGGCATCTTTCCCTGCATCCTTTGGGTTATCAATGTCAAGCATCCTTACCTCAGAGATTGGCCTTGACCCAGAGCCTCTGGGTGCCAAGCCTCAGACTCTAATGGCAGGAGGGGTCCCTGGCTTCTCAGAAGCAGTGGAAGGAGACAAGAGGCAGTCATGGTGCACCAGAGCCAGGTCTACATCCCAGCCACTGATGCCTCCAGTCCCCAGGGGCCCAACAGCCAAGGCAATCCATTGCATTTTCTCGCAGCTGTGGCCTTCAGAAAGCTTCCCCCGTATTAAGCAGGAATCTGCCTCCTTGTGGATTCCACTCCACACTGCCTCTCCCCCAGATTTGTTCTTAGCTCTGGCCCCTCTGAGCTGCATTGAAAAAGACCACTCTGTCTTCCATATAATAACCCTCTTGCTGTAGAGTTGATTCTGACTCATAGCGACCCTATAGGACAAAGTAGAACTGCCCCACAGGGTTTTCAAGAAGCAGCTGGTAGATTTAAACTGCTGACCTCTCGGTTAGCAGCCAAGCTGTTAAGCCACCAGTGCTCCTTACCATACAGAAGCCCCTCAAATATTTGAAGACAGTTCCTTTAGCTCCCACAGCCTAACAAACTGGAAAGACTTCAGAAAGTTGGGGTCTTGTTCTGGCTGCCCTCCTGGCTCATTGTCTCTTGAGGCAGGCCTGTCCCTCTCTCGGGGCTTCAGCTCCCTCAGTTAGGTGGAGCACTTCACAGGGGCCCCTACCAGTAGCCGTCAAGGCAACTCTGACTTATGGCGATCCCATGTGTCAGAGTAGAACTGTGCTCCACCCAGGGACTCCTTAACATGGAAAGCCATGTCTGTGTTCTGAGCCTGCCCAGTCAGGGTAGGGGAGACGGGCAGGGGAGGAGAGACTCAGGTAGACACTTCAAGGCCCCCCTCCCGCTCCAACCAGAGCAGTTCCACTTTCATCTTTTTTATATTTTGGCTTCCTCATAAGGCTTCTTCTAATAAAATTCTTCTTTAGCCAAAAAAAGTTCAGAAACTTCTAAAGGGCTCCACCCTTTTAAGATTCTATTCTGAGACGTGGGTTCAGGTTCTTCCTCAGATTCCCTTCCCCAGGACTGAGCATAATCCTCTGGATACAGTCTGACCAGCACAAGGCATGAGCATAGGGGGTCCTTCCTCCGGGGGAATGTCTGAGGCGGGCAGGGCAGGAGAGGGTAGGCTCTGGGCCCCAGGGCCCTCCCAGCTGAGTGGAGCAGGTTAAATCCCAGGCCACAGCCACACTTCTCAATAGGATGTGGTGGGGCACAGTGGTTGACAGGGACCATAGCCTCAGACTGTGTCTCTTTGACTTTAGTTTTGTGGTTTGGGACTTTACAGACCTCAGGCTGCTGGAGTCAGACCCTGAGTCCATCGGCCGCCACTTTGCTTCCAACAGCAGCTCAGTGGCCGCCGCAATCCTGGTGCCTTTCATTGCCCTCATCATCGCAGGCTTTGTGCTCTATCTCTACAAGCACAGGTACAGGGAGGGAAGGAGCCCAGGGGCTGGGGGTGTGGGGAGAGGGGGTCACAAACGGGTACTAGGCCCTGTCCCGACTCCAAACCACCAAGAGCCTTCTTGGCTCAGGAGGGCTGTAACCTTCCAGAAGGAAGAAGTAACCTCCCTCACTCCCTCCCTGTCTCCCTTTCTGTGTGTCTGTCTTTTTACATCTCGGTCACTCTCTTTTTCCCAGGAGAAGACCCAAAGTTCCATTCAATGGCTATGCTGGCCACGAGAACACAAATGTCCGGGCCACGTTTGAGAACCCAATGTATGACCGCAACATCCAGCCCACAGACGTCATGGCCACTGAGGCAGAGTTCACAGTCAGCACAGTATGTACAGCTGTATAGCCACAGGCCTGGCTGCCACCGCCACCGTCACCGAGAGCCCCACCGCTGTCAGCCGGTGAGATGGTGTGGGAGGCAGACCGTCCCAAACACAAACACCCCATGACAGACACAGAGGTGCACCCATAGATGCCCAGAGGCTCCAGCATCCAGAGTCATACATTCACCAGGACAGGAACTGTGCGAGGAGCACAGCTGCATGCCAAGCCCTGGGCTAGGCACTTGAGGAAAATATAAAAAGTAGCTGACATTTGTTAAGTACATGCTATGTGCCAGACACTGTTCTAAGCACTTCCCTGTGAACCTGCCTCTACAACATCAAATCTCTACAACACCTGTGAGGTAGTTGCTATTATTATCCCCATTGTTCTTTGTTACTGTTAGCTGCCGTTGAGTTGGCCCCAACTCATGGTGACCCCCACCCACAACAGAACGAAACACTTCTTTATGATCAATTTTGGGTAGGACCATTGTGATCCATAAGGTTTTCATTGGCTAATTTTCAGAAGTAGATTGCCAGGCCTTTCTTCCTAGTTTATCTTAGTCTCTGCTGAAACCTGTCCAGCATCATAGCAACACAGAAGCCTCCACTGACAGACAGGTGGTGGCTTCGCATCAGGTGCCTTGACCAGGAATCAAACCCAGGCCTCCCAAATGGAAGGTGAGAATTCTGTCACTGAACAATCACTGCCCATTATCCCCATTACAGATGAGAAAACTTGGTGCGTAAAAATGAATTAACTTGCCCAAGATCACACAGCTAGTAAGTAGTAGAATCCAGATACTGTACTCTCAACCACTGGGCTTGGTAAAATATCCAAGTAGAGCATAATAGATAGCTGGACAATCCCTGCCACTGGGTCATGAGGGGAGCAGCCCCGCCACCACATGGGCCAAGACACAAACACACATGGAGACTCACAGGTACACACTCTGGCACTTCTAGACACATGTAGGCACACACACATGCACACGTGCACCTCTTCCTCTCTGCGTCCTCCAGCGATGAGGAAGCATTGCAAGATACCGTCTTCCTTTAGGAGCTGGGAACCTGTGGGAGTTGCCCCAACAGGATGTCCTAACTGCAGCCCCCTCAGAGAACTATGCCTTCTCCCCAAACTTCATTTGTTGGGGTCAGGCAGCTGCCCACTCTCAGATACCTCCTCCCATCTTAGAGACCCCCAGCCAGGGCTTGAGGACTCTAGGGACAAATTCACAGCACGTAGAGAGGTGAGGATTTCAGTGGGGCAAGGGAAGTCGGTCAAATGAGCCATCAATCACACCACAAAGCAAGTTACAGCTCTCCCCTCCCACATAGATGGCTGTGAATGTGACATGCATTTCAGGCCAGACATATATGGAGCTTCATGAGGGAACAGGCTGGTGTGAGTAAACTTGTGAGAGGGTTGGGCTGATGGAAATGATGGGGACGCTAAATGCCAAGAGAGTTAGAAGAGTAACAAAAGCAATTATAAAAGTCTCCATCCACCAAGCATTGACCGTGCCCAGTTCAGAAGTGACATACGTTACTTCATTTTGTCTTCACAACAACTCTAGGAGGATGTTTACAACTTCAGCGTGAGGAGGAGATTGTCCAAAATCAGGCAGCCAGTAAGTGCTGCTCCCAGGACTCACAAGCCTGTGCTTTTCAACACTTTGCTCTGCTCCCTTCAATTCTTCCCTCCTCTTTTGGGTTCATTTTTTTCCCTCTAGATGATTTCTATTCTTTACATCTAAGGACTCAAGCATACCAATAATCATGAAGATGGCACAGGATCATGCAGCGTTTCATTCTGTTGTGCTTGGGGTCACCATGAGTCAGATCTGACTCGATGGCAACTAACAACAACAACAAAGTCTAAGCTTAAAATTTAAGTAGTAGGATAATTTATACATAAAGAGAGAAAAAATATTTTCAGAATATATAAAGACAACTACTATTGAATACAAAAAAATTATTGAAAGAGTTTTTCCCTCATCATTTTATATCTATCCAAAACAAGTATTTGAAGAAAGGGAAGAAATTATTTCAGTGGGATCATTTTAACATGACAAAATTATTCCTGAGGTTTCATCTTTATACTCAATCTTTACTTTTTCCTACTTGTAACTCTTAGAAATTGTTGTTGTTGTTAGTTGCCGTTGAGTCGATTCCAACTCATGGTGACCCTATGTGTGGACAGTAGAATGCTTCATAGGATTTTCAAGACTGTGATCTTTTGGAAGCAGATAACCAGGTGCCTTCCAAGGTGCCTCTGGGTGGGCTTGAACCGCCAACCTTTCAGCTAGTAGTCAAGCGCTTAACTGTTTGCATTACCCAGGGCCTCCATCTCTTACAAATAGAGAGCCAAAACCAAAAAAAAACCTCTGATGACTTTTATCAGAATGACATAAATCAGGCTTTAAAGGTGATCAGTAATGAATCCGAACTTCAGGTCACTGCATGAATTATTGGACAGTATAAGAAAGAAACAAGAATGCCCCATCACCTGGCCCAGCTCCACACCTCAGGCTCTGCTGGGTCCCAGTGCCCAGGATGCACAGTGCGCTCACCTGTGGGTCGTCTGAGGCTTGGTGACTCCCAGGCTTGGCAGCCCTCAGTGTTTCACCCTCACCACAAGCCAGGACCCCTCAACAGGCTGCCCAGCCCCAGCCATCCAGCAGGACCCCTCTGACCACTCCACCTGCCCAGAGCTGGAGCACAGAGAAAGCAGTGCTTGATCCAGGGAGAGGACATGTAAAGAACCCCCTGAATAGGCACACATATGTTCAAAATGAATGCTTAGGTGATAAATTCAAATAATGCCTAATGAGAACAACTGAAATTAAAACCAACATCTCCCCACACAGGGGCATCATGGAGGCTTGTGGGGTCAGTGAGTAAGTGGGCAAGGGGGCAATGCCACATAAGACTTTCATGGACCTCTTCCTCCATTAAAAAAAGATACTAAAAATTGGACTTTACAACTGTGTTGGTATAACGATGAATACAATCCAGGCTGGATGCATTATTATATATGCATTATTATTCATGTTTTTCTTCTGACTTCAAAAAAAACTAAAATTGAAACATTTTCATAGGTCCCTAAAAGTGTCATGGGCCCCAGACGCTGCCTACTGTGCCAAATGGATAAATAGGCCCTGCAAGGGCAAAGAACCACACTAGAAAAATACATTATGTTCTGCTGTGTGTGTTCTCTACCTGCACCAAGGGACAGACACAGACACACATGGAGACTCACAAGTGCACACTGTGCCAGTCCCCAGTATGGGAAGATTAAAAAGCAAAGATAAGGTTCAAGACGTCTAATTTTCTTTAATTCTTTCCCTTTTGTTCCTTCTTTGGTGTGCTTTGTCTTGTCCTCTTCTGCCCTTCCCCACCCTCCACCCACTTTGTTGTTGTTAGCTGCTGTCGAGTCAGCTCAGACTCATAGAGACCCTGTGTACAACAGAACGAAACACTGCCTGGTCCTGCGTTGTCCTCATAATCATTGTTATGCTTGAGCCCATTGTTGCAGCCACCGTGTCAATCCATCTTGTTGAGGGTCTTCCTCTTTTTTGATGTCCCTCTACTTTATCAAGCATGATGTCCTTCTCCAGGGACTGATCCCTCCTGATGACATGTCCAAAGTATGTGAGACGTTGTGTCACCATCCTTGCTTCTAAGGAAGGATTTTACAAACTCTGCTGTAACCTGTTTGTTCCCAGTTCTCCAGGGGGCAGGAAGCAAGCTCCCATGAGCACAGTGCCCAGTGCCCATCTTTGTCTGTCTCTCCACCTGTGTCTGCTACTGCTGGGACTTGGGCTCTTGCCCTGCCACCATCTGCACCCGCCACCCTGGAGAGGAGCCCAATATGCCCTGAATTGGGAAGTAAAGAAAGAGGGGCTGCAAACAGAGGAAGAAAGTTCATGGATTTATAATAGCAAAGCAACTTGTGGATGTGTGTGCATCTGTGGGGTGGGGGGCCTGTACACACACAAACACACTTCTTCATTTGAGTCCTTGAGAAGAGACTGTAGAAGCCTAAAAAAGAGAAATGTGTGTGAAAGCTGCCCATGCCCTGCTCGCCACAAACACAGAGAAGAGGAACCAACACGCTTTCCTTGTCCCAAGTGTGAGGACGCAATGAATGTATTAATGCGATGTATCCCACATTGATCAGTATGCAGAAACCAGCTCTCTGCAGATGGACAGCCCCATCTACAAAATGACAGCAAGGATGACCCCAAGGGCAGAAACAAATCTTAAGAAATAGTTTGGAAATCAATTTCTTTATTTTTCAAACATAATTTTATTTCATTCCAAACTCAGTGAGTTAAAAAGTCATTCTGCATTCTGGGGCCTGGGGAGCATTGAAGAAGGATGAGTTGAGAGGGTAGGGCAGAATCTGGCCATGAACCCATGGTCAAGTCTGGCTGGGAACTGGCAAAGAGAAGAGAAAGCAAGTCTATGGCCCAGACAGGGATGCTAAGTCTGGTGGCAGCCAGAAGGTGCAGAAAGGGACAGTAGAGAAAGCCTGCCCCAGCCAGTATCCAGCAAATAATGGCTACTGTGTATGGAGTTTCTTCTCTGTGCCTGACACTTTAGGTATATATATATATATCAAGACCTTACAACAACCCCAAAGGTAGGAATTATTATTTTCATTTTATAGATGAGAAAACAAGCTCAGAAAGGTGAAGAAACTTAGGTCACACAGCTAGTAAGTGTGGAGTCAGGATGCAAACCCAGGTCCATCTGACTCCAAAGTCAACTATACCAGCTGCCAGAAACCAGGTCTAGAAGGGGCACCAAAGACAAGGGAAGAGTAGGTGAATCTCTGCAGCCAGGTCTGGTGGGCCAGGCAGGGGACTGTGTGTCCTGTCTGAGTTCAGATCTCTCCTCTTAGGCAGCATCAGGGCAAGGACCCAGTACTCCAGGTCTTCAGGAGCTGATGGTGGCCCCTTGGTTCCCAGCAGCCCATGACCACAGCAGATAAAGGACCTGGTAGCTGCTGAATCAAAAGAATGGCACGAGTGAAAATCACACTCTCTCCAGCTCCTTGCAAGTGGGTTTAATTTATTTTGTGCTTGGGTCATTGATGAACTCCAGAAAAGTACTGTTGGGAAGCTAATGAGCTTAGACGTTAAAGTATGGCATTTAGAGCCACTGGAACATCTCTTTCTCTGTCCTCAGGAAGGTCCCTGTGGGCTTAAGCACCCTGTGCACATGTGACATGCTGGCCTCAGATGTTCATGTCACATATTGAAATAACAAATACAAATGTGTGGGAGTAGAGTAGCAGGGACGCCTGGTTCTTATACAGATTCTGGGTTTGGAACCACTGAAAGATCTGACTAATGCTGAGCTTGGCTAAACTTAATTTCCAGTAGGTACAACAGGGACTGGTGACGGCAGAAGCCCACCCTTCCCCACACCCCCTCTGGGTCACAGTATCTCTGGGCTGGGCAGGAAAGCGCCAATCCAGCCACACACAATTACACTTTGATCTTTGTCTTTCCCTGGAAACAAATCAGAAAGCTCTTTGGCTGCTAACTTTCCCCTTGTTATACTCCTCTCAGACCAACCAGTGGACTCCTCCTCCAGCCCCACCTTTGCCGTCCCGTGTCTCCTTGTGAAGTCCCATGAGATGCCCAAGGAGCACATGCTGGTGGAGCACCAGAACTCAGCTGTACATCACCTTTTCCCACCTCTGGCATTTTCTCTCCATCTCCAGAGGCTAGGAAGGGAGCAGGGCAGTCTAGGCCCTTCATCCACCATTCATGCCATATACCCACCGCCATCCCGTGAGGAAAAAAAAGTAAAAATTAAAAAAATCTTTTGTACAGAGATATATTTTTATTATACAAAGTTTGTACAGTACCAAAAAAGAAAGAAAAAAAGGTGTAAATTTTTTTTCATTATTGTAGGTAAAAGGTAGTGGAAGCCTTTTTTGTAAATGTAATAAAGTGTATAAATATGGTTTTCAGAAAACATCAAGTGCTGTAAATATGTAATCTACACACCTTCTTGGCTTGTCTGCAGTATATAATGTATCTGTCTCTGTATATGAGGCTTCCCCCTGGGGTCCTGCATTATGGTACTTCCTGGAATTTGAAAGCAATTTTAAATTTTTTGAATTCAAATAAAATATAAATTTTTGCATTGGTTTTCTTACATTTTTATGGACTCTTTCATGGCCAAGGGCAAGTGTTCCGGCGGGGAGGGAGGGAAAGATATATTTTGAGCTAAAAGTCAAGAGTGGAAATGTGGAAATAGTTTTCTTCAACTGCATTGTCTTACTGCTGACACATTGGGCACTCCCAGCACAGATGATAGTGGAGACCAGACCAGCTCAGGACAGAAACCTGGGGAAAATCATCAGGACAAAGGAGCTGTTCCCCTTCAGAAGGGTGGAGGGATTTGGCCTGAACTAAGGTCAGGATCTAAGGATCACAGCCTAAAGGGCAGGTGGACAAGACAGCAGGGAATCTGTAGTAGAGAAAGGCTGAATCAAGGAGGATCATCCAGGTAAAGGAGAGGTGAGGAGGAAAAGAAAAAATGGGCGAGAACTACTACCTTTCTCTAACTACATATGTTAGGAGTGCCTCCTTTTATGTGGAAATTTCATCCATATTACCTTCAGTTTTTTTGAATGCCACTACACTTTTGCGTTGTATCTTGGCTCCCATTGTCCCTCTGGTCACCCCCAATAACATGAGTTAGACCACTTTTCCAAGTTTTAATAAAGGTGCCTTGTCTGGGACATAACTTCTGGTGTTTATCTCCTGACCACAGGGAACCAGCTGGGTGGGCCCAGCCCTCCCATCAGGCTCTCAGGTGGTTTGGCTGGAATTCAAGTTCAGGAATTAGACTGTTATAAAACACGGGCTCCTGTTGGATTTGGGGAGCAAGGTAACAAATATTAAATCTAAATTCAGAATTCACTCAAGCATACAAACAGTTTATAAAGAATAACAGACAATTTCTGGACATCCCTTAGAGTGCGGAAAGACTTCCAAAATGCCAGGACAGGCGTTCATAAACTTGGCATGAAGATAGGGGGCAGTCCCAAACTACAATGCCTGTGAGACAAGCTACACTGTCCCCACAAGATTGACATATGCCAACAGAAGAGGATGCCCCTGAACTTAAATAAGCAACATAAACCACTACATCCCTCACCCCAATAGAACCGCCTATTATTGCTGGTCTAAGAAAAATCCTACTTATTTTATCATGGACAAAAGAAAAAGAAAAAATGGCACAGAACGTATCTACAAAGTTTCTATAAGAATAAAACAGAAAATGAGTAGGAAAACTTTTTAGTTAATGAAAACACTTCCTCAAAAAAATAAATCAGAGGAATACTTTTAAAATACTCTTAACATGAGTTAAATAAGCAATCACAAATATTTAAGTACAATACAATTCAGAAGTTCAAAAACTCACAATATAAATGGACACAGCAGGAAGAAGTGAAATGAGAGCTGACCAAAAAAAAGATGAAAGTATCTCGTCCAAGGGAAAATAGATTTAAAAAAACTGTAATAAAGGCCATGGTTTTTTTTTAATTTAATTTTGTCCTAACAAAAAGAGGTAAAAAGGATGAGAAAGAAAGTGACATATATAAGACAGGCAAAGACAAACCAATTTAGTGTAATAGGAGTCCCTGAAGAAAGATTAAGTAAGCAAACTCCTAAATAAATGGAAAAAAATTAATATTTTTAAAGAAAATTTTAGACTCTCATGGGAACATGGCACTATAGACAGAAGCACCATGCCATGCCTCTACAGCAAAGACCCAAAAAACTAAAACAGAGACAAATGTCAATCCTAGAACCCTAAGCATCAAATGAAGAGATAACCAAGCACCAAATGGCATAAGAAACTGACAGAGAACAGAGAGCAAGGAGAGGTACAAGCAGAGGTCCCCATCAGCTAATGCAGCACAGATCCACCATCTTAGACTCCTGCCAGAGATCAGAGGACATGGAGTATGGGAAAGCTGATTCACGGAGCTCCCAGCAGGAGACAGAGCACCCAGTAACCAGCAAAATACACTTTCCCACTCCCTACCCTGCCTCCCCCTGCTCAACTTTCACTGCTTCCCGGCTGGCCAGTCTGCTGCTTCCCAGCAAGTGGACTCCTGGCTTCTGGCAGGCCAATTTGCTGCTTCCCAGCAGATGGATTCCCAGCTTCCCAGAAAGCTGATCTGCTGCTCCCTAGTGAGCTGTGACCATGGCACAGGAGGCACCAGTTCCATGCTGCATGAATTCGCCCCATCCACACCAACTGGCTTCTTCAGTGCAATTTCTTTGTTGCTGGTATTGCTTTTTTCAGCCGCTTTTGGTTTCTTCCCTGCCTCTTACCTCCTCCCCCTCCTTTCTCTTGAACACCTGACTCTGTGTGCCATCCTTGCTTCTTCTTGACAGGCTGTGAACTGCTTCCCCAGTCCGTTTTCCCAGTTCATGCAGCCATGCTGGTGGGATCCCTGGGGGCTTTTTTTCTTCTTCTTTTTTTAATTTGTTTTCTCTCTTTTTTTCCTTTTATTTTTCTTCATTTTTCAGTTTCTCATCACTTTCTACTTACCTTCTTTTACTGTCTCCCGAATACCTGGTGCTGTGTATCATTACCACCCTTTTATAGCCAAGCTATACTGTGCAGCTAGGGAGCCGCTCCCCAGTCTGTGCAGTCATGCCAGTGAGATCCCTGGGGGCATTTTTTTCTTTTTTTAAATAAATTTATTTTTTTCCTTTCTGTTTTTCTCCATTTCTCAGTTTCTTGTCTCTCCACTCTAATGGCAAGCTCCCTCAGCATTTTTTTTTTGCTCCTGTTTCTCCTCTCTCTCTTCTTTTCCATACCCAACCTAGCTCCACACATTACATCCTCCCCCCACCCCCCACCTCCTGCTTATCTGCACCATGTGCTGAACATTACACTCCCGAGCAGCACAGGCAGGACCTACTGGAAACTTCCCTGTGCTGAAAACTGGCTCATCTTGTTGTCCCAAGTACATGGCACAAATAACCCATCCCAGCCCCTCCTCTTCAGCTGGACCTGCCTTGCTACACCATAGCTGAGTGACTGGCCCTGTCCGTTGGACAAAGAGGTGAAAAATTTCGTGTCCACAGATGAGCAAACAACAAAGAACCCACAGCCCACCTGTTCAGACATAACCAAATAAAAAAGCAAACAAATCTACAATAAATAAATGAAGACAATAACTACTGAATGTCCCGAAGGCAGCAGGCAATATCAAAACATATTTAAAAAAAAAAGAAAAGCATGGTTCCAGTAGGCATCCAAAATAAAACACCAGATGACTTTCTGGTAGAACAAAAGGCACTAGAACAACCTGATAGGGAATTCAAATCTCTAATATTCAGAGCTATCCAAGAGTTGAAGCAAAAAGCAGACAAAAATGAGGAAAAAACAGACAAATTCATGGAAAAGGCAGACAAATTCATGGAAAATAAGACAAAAAAATGGAAGAATTCAGGAAGGTAATACAGGAACAAAATGCCAAAATAAATTCACAACTAGAAGTCATACGAAAACAACAATTAGAAATCCAAAAGATACACAACAAGATTTCAGAAATTGACAGTGTCAAAGAAGGGCTGAGGAACAAGTTTGAAACAATGGAAGACAGGATTAGCAAAATTGAAGACAAACACTTGGATACAACTTTGTTTGAGGAAAAAAGAACAAAGAAAAATGAAGAAACCCTGAGAATTATGTGGGATACAATCAAAAGCAAAAATTTTCGAGTGATCAGAGTTCCAGAACAGGCGGAGAAAATGGAAAACACAGAGAGGATCATTGAAGAATTGCTGACAGAAAACTTTCCTAATATGATGAAAGATGAAAAGATGACCATCCAAGAAGATCAACGAACCTCATATAGGATAGACCTCAGAAGAAAATCACCAAGGCATATTATAATCACACTCGCTAAAACCAAAGACAAAGAAAGAATCCTGAGAGCAGCTTGAGAAAAACAAAAAGTCACATACAGAAGGGAAACAATAAGACTAAGCTCTGATTACTCAGCAGAAACCATGCAGGCAAGAAGGCAATGGGATGACATATATAAAACCCTGAAAGAAAAAACTTGCCAACCAAGAATAATACATCCTGCAAAACTCTCATTCAAATATGATGGTGAAATTAAGACATTTCCAGATAAACAGAAATTAAAGTAATATATAAAAACCAAAACAAACTTACAAAAATTATTACAGGGAGTCCTTCAATTTGAGAACAAACAACATCAGACAAGAACATGAATCTAGGACACAAGATTGCACCAGCCAGATATCAACCTAGGAAATGAACTCTTAAGGACTATTCAAAACCAAAATATTTACAACAGGGAACCAGAGGGGTTAATCTGCAAATGACAACAGCATCAGAACAATAAAAGAGGGAATAAACAGTATAGGTATAGAGCCTTCTAATGGAGATGAAGGCAAGGTGATACCAACCAATAATAGACTGGTTCAAACTTAAGAAGATAAGGGTAAATTTCAAGGTAACCACAAAGAAAATTAGCAAACCTACTCATCAAAATAAAGAAGAAAAACAAAGTCTCAGTAAACACAAAATCTACAAAAACAAAAGAAATGAAAAAAAATCCACAAACAAAAGAATTCACAGGAGAGTAAGAGGAACAAAGAAATTGTCAGCACCACAAAAAAAAAAAAAAGTACTACATCTCAGGGAACATCTAGCTCAATTGGCATAACACAGTTTATAAAGACAATGTTCTACATTCTACCTTGGTGAGTAGCATCTGGGGTCTTAAAAGCCTGTGAGCAGCCATCTAAGATACTCCACTGGTCTCATCCCTTCGGGGGCAAGGGAGAATGAAGAGAACAGGATACAAGGAAAAGATTAGTCCAAAGGACTAATGGACCACAGCTATCAAGGCCTCCACCGGACTGAGTCCAGTACAGCTAGATGGTACCCAGCTTCCACCACTGACTGCTCTGACCGGGATCACAACAGAAGGTTCTGGACAGAGCTGGAGAAAGATGTAGAACAAAATTCTAACACAAAGAAAGACCAGATTTACTGGCCTGACAGAGACTGGAGAAACCCCGAGAGTATGGCCCCTGGACACGCTTTTAGCTCAGTGGTGAAGTCACTCCTGAGGTTCACCGTTCATCCAGGGATTGGACAGCCCCATAAAACAAAGCAGGACTAATGAGGCACAGCAGTCCAGGGACAAGGACTAGAAGGCAGGAGGGGACAGGAAAGCTGGTGATAGGGAACCCAAGTTTGAATAAGGACAGTGTTGACATGTCATGGGGTTGTTAACCATTGTCATAGGGCAATATGTGTACTAACTGTTTGATGAGAAACTATTTTGTTCCGTAAACCTTCATCTAAATCACAACAACAACCAAAAAAAAAGAATTATCTATGTGAGACCAAATTGACAACAGCAACTCAAAAGATTTGATGGGAAGCCTAGGGGACAGTGAGTTGAAGACAATGGTGATGGAGTAATTTGGAAAAGGATAGTGAGAATATCAGCACAACTGGAAGAACACAATTGATGTCACTGAATTGTACATATAGAAATTTTTGAAATGGTGTATCTTTGGCTATGTATATTTTCACCAAAAAAAAAAAAAGGTCCTCCAAGTTCGAGAAGGAAGAGTGTTGACATGTCATGGGGTTGTTAACCAATGTCATAAAACAATATGTGTACTGACTGTTCAATGAGAAACTATTTGTTCTGTAAACCTTCACCTAAAGTACAATAAAAAAAAAATTTTTTTAAAAGCACTGCAA
This sequence comes from Dugong dugon, assembly GCA_030035585.1. Taxonomy (NCBI): domain Eukaryota; kingdom Metazoa; phylum Chordata; class Mammalia; order Sirenia; family Dugongidae; genus Dugong; species Dugong dugon. The sequence goes on along the minus strand of CM057462.1, from coordinate 57,809,980 downwards.
AATGACAACAATAAACTCACACCTATCAATAATTACACTGAACATAAATGGCCTAAATGTACCCATAAAGAGACACAGAGTGACAGAATGGATAAAAAAACAAGATCCATCAATATGCTGTCTACAAGAGACACGCCTTAGAAACAAAGACAAAACTTTATTAAAAATCAAAGGATGGAAAAAAAATATCAAGCAAACAGCCACCAAAAAAGAGCAGGAGTGGCAATACTAATCTCAGATAAAATAGACTTCAAAACAAAATCCACCATAAAAGAAAATTTTAATCTACTTGTTGAAAGTCCCACTATGTTCCAGGGAAATTCATCCTGGAATGGTAAACTTTGAGACATATCCCAGTAAAACTATAAGACTTTAAAGAAAAAGAAAATATTCTCTGGGCCTCTAGGTTAAAAATAAATCCTTTGCAAAGGAAAGAAAATCAGGTCATCACATAATTTCTCAATAGCAAAACAAGAGTGGAGCAGTATTTTCAACAAAATAATGAAGGAATATTGAAGGGAAGAAAGTACAAGCCAAAAATTTTACATGCAGTCATTTTAACATTAAGACTATGAAAAATACTATTAAATATTCAACAACTCAAGAATAGTCTCTCAGGATCTCTTCCTGAGGAATCTACTACTAATACTGGATGAGTTCAATCCAATCAAGTGGTAACTGCAGAACTTTGGCAAAAGAAGTTGTGTTGAGCATCAAATATATTGAAATCTAAAATGAAGATGAAACTAACAATGGAAGAATATTATGTAAGTCATATATTCTGACAAAGTGGAAATAGCAATTTTTCATGGGAGGAGAAGGAAAAGAGAAAGGGGAAAGTAGAAAAAGCTGATTGACTGCCAGATAGAGAATGGTGTTGTTGTTAGTTGCTGTCAAGTCAATTCCAACTCATGGCAAACTCCTGTGTGCAGAGTAGAGCTGCTCCAGAGGGTTTCCAAAGCTGTGACCTTTCAAAAGCAGATCATCAGCCCTGTCTTTTCAAGGCACCTCTGGGTGGGTTCAAACAGCCCACCTTTCAACTAGTAGTTGAGCACTCAATCATTTGTGCCACCCAGGGACTCCCAGATAGAGAATAGGTGGGAGTCAAAAGATCATCTAAAGAAGGGTTTCTCAAACCCAGCACAACTGACACTTTGAATCAAATAATTTTTTGTTGGAGGTCTAGCTATCCTGTGCATTGTAGGATTTTTAGCAGCATCCCTGGCCTTTACCCACTAGATGCCAGTAGCACCTGTCTCCCAGTTGTGACAATCAAAAATGTCTCCATACATTACTAAATGTCCTCTGGAGAGCAAGCAAAATTAACCTCCCAGCCTTGAGAACCACTGATCTAGAGCTAATAAAAATTAGTAAGAGCCTAAGTAGAGAAAAAGAAGACTAACAGCATTACATAAATAGATTAATATAAAGGTAATCACTAGAATGAAAACACACATTTTTGTTAAATACTAATACGAACATTTTTCAAGTACCCAAAGAATCACATTACAAAAGAACCAGTAAATATGACAAGTACACAAAGTAAATATAACATAAAATAATGTGATAGATCTGAGACCAAACATATCCATTGTATCACTAAATGTAATTAGGTTTAATTCACCTGTTAAAAGAAAAAGATTTTCAGATTGGCTCATAAAGTAAAACTCAACTCTGTGCTGTAACAAGAGGAATACCTAAATAAAGTGATTCAAAGCATCGAAAAACAAAGGAATAGGCAAAGGAATAGCAGGCATATGCGAACAGTAAGAAAACGGGTTATTTGTCAGTCCAAGATAAATCATAGGTAACAAAAATAAAACAAAAAGTAAGAATATAAAAGACCTAAACCAAATCATCATAAGGAATTTTTTGTGGATATGTGTCAAACTCTACAACCCAGTATTAGAGAATATACTTCCTTTTGAAGCACATATAAACCATTCATGAAAATCTCCCTCATATGCTAAGAACTCTTTAAAATTAAGAAGAAAAAGACTACAATACCATAAGCAAATAATCAGCTCTAAGAAAAAAAGATATACAAAAGACCCTTAAGTATATAAAGAGGTGTTCCATTTCAATCTCCAGAGATATAATTTCTCACATAATAGATCAGCAAAAATTCAAAAGCTAGAGAACATACTCTGTTGATAAATAATGTCAGGAAACTGGCACTCTCAGACACTACTGGCCCAACTCGTAGGGAGGAGAATTTGACAGTATTTAACAAAATTTCATAATTATTTACTTTATTGAGTGTAAATACACAAAGTAAAACTCAACTCTGTGCTGTAATAAGAGGCACACCTAAATAAAGTGATTCAAAACAGCAAAAAACAAAGGAATAGAAGGCATATACAAACAATAAGGAAACAGGTCACTTGTAAGTCCGAGACAGATCAAGGTAACAAAAATAAAACCTATCAATACCACTTGTAGTAATTTATTCTGAAGATATACCTCCTCAAATAAGAAATAACATACGCACAAGTTACTCGAGGCAGTATTATTTATAAAAGCAAAAGACCAGAAACAACCTCAATGCATATCAATAGGAGATTGGCTGAGTAAACCAGGGTACATCCATGCAATGAAGCATTATACAACTGTTAAAAAAAGAACGAAGAAGATTTCCAGGAACTAACATGGAGTGATTCTCAAGATATGATATTACCTGAAAAGGACTAAGGGCAGAAGAGTATATATTTTGCCACTTTTTATCTAAAGAAGAAGAGGACTACATTCACAAATCAAAAGCAAAATAAAACAAATTGCACCTTCTTATGGAGTGGTGAATAACCACACAAAGAGGAACTATTTCAAATGATTTTTAAAATACAGTAATTTAACTGTATATCCCTAAGAGGATAGAACTAAGGACAAAAAGAATTGCAAAAAAAAAAAAAAGTATTAAACTATTTTTAGAAATCATATTGGTGAGGATGGTGTTGGTATTCTATTCTGAGACTGTATTATGGGATAAAGCAAATGAGTAATTTTGTTGATGTCATTGGAAACTGGTATTTTTCTCATGAGAGAAAGATTATGTGTTAGATAACCAGTAAACCAATTGCCGTTGACTCAGACTCAGGGCGACCCAGTGTGTGTCAGAGTAAAACTGTCCTTCATAGGATTTTCAATGACTGATTTTTTGGAAGTAGATTGTCAGGCCTTTATCCTGAGGTGCCTCTGAATGGACTTGAACCTCCAGTCTTTCAGTTAGCAATCTAGCACGTTAACCATTTGCACCATCCAGGGACTTTCATGTGTTAGATAGATGAAGTATAAAACTCTGTAGTCCTGAATTTGAATGGGAAATCTCAGTATAATTGCATAACGTATTTTACCTTTAAAAGACATGTATGTATGTGCATACATACATATGTAAGTATTTCCTAGCTTTGTCTACTGAAAAGGCCTGGGAACAATGAACAATCCAGTTGCAATGAGTACCCTTAACCCTCAGATTATGGTCACTAAATATAATTTCCCAACAAAAGGAACGAGAGCTCTTTGGAGAAATAACTGATCTGGGATAGGAAATGTACAAGATGAACATGTAGCATCTTGTCATCCCAGAAAGCAAGGAAGCTACCAAAGATTGCTGAGGTCACATCAAAGGAACTCACGAGCCAACTTCAGGAGGCACCTACTGGACAAATATGGAGCAATCTGAGCATCAATAAGAATAAGAAAAAGGCAATGGATGAAAACATAGTAAATAAAGTTTAAATTCATGAGTTCATAATAACATTTTTAAAAGCTCATTGGTCACCTATGAAGGATACTAAGGAACATACTCATTATTTTGATAACCAGTAAATGAAAGAGAAGAAGAGTAAGCATTTATCCTGCTTTACCTATGTGAACTGTGTTTCAGGGTAGCCAAATAGTTGAGAGGGGAAGTTAACCTTTATAGAAGTATTCTGGCTAATAAATGAAGAAGAGCATAACAACTTTGGAACCCTCATTAAAATAATAAATCTTGGCAATGATCATCAAAGACTTCTAAGATCACAGTAAGAGAGGCAACCAGACATTGTATGCTTTCCGATATTGTTGATATGTTTATTATTAAAAGTGTCATTATTATTTAAAGATATATACTGAAATATTTATGGATGACATGATATGATGTCTGGGATTAAGTAATCCTTGGAGGGTGTAGGTGAGGATATACATGAAACAAGAACGGCCATAAATTGATAATTATTGAAGCTGGACATTCATTATACTGTTTCTCTAATTTTGTATGTGTTTGAAATTTTTCAACAATAAAATGTTTTAAAAAAAGAAAGAAGGGCAAATAATAACTCACATATATATTTACTTTCCTTGCAAAAACAATTTTAAATGCAAGGAAGATTAACTGCCATTATCTATAGGAGCTGAATGGGAATAAGATGAAAAAAAGGAAATGGGAGCAAAAACAAAACCTTGAGAACATCTCTTTATAGATTTTTAACTTTATACTAAATATGCGTTTTACATATTCAAATGTTTTTAAATTTTTTTTAAATCCTGAAATTGATTCCAAATAGCAACAAATGACCTAAAAGTATATCAAATTGATAACATAACTACAGAAAGAAAATAATTATTTTAAGTAACTTTTGAACACAGAATTCTGACTTAGTAAAATACATTCTAAGGACAAAAAGGACTGATAAGAAATCTTAAAATTACTTAGTTTATTGTTAATAGTAATATTGGTATTATAATTTGGAAACAATTTTATGTATACTCTACACCCACTCCTCACTTATCAACATGGTTATCTTCCAAAGACCAGGTTATTATGTGAAAATCGGTATTACGCAAAAATGGAGGATGACCACAACAGATCACAAAATAGACGATGACTACACTATTACATAACTGCCAAACCACTAAGAATCATGGCCCAGCAAAGTTGACATATAACCTTCACCATGATAGCCAGTATTACTCTCATCTCATACCTCAGCATTTGTTACTGCCAGACGGACATCATTAATGAGCAAAACAGATGGACAGTAGCTTTTTCACTATTGTTATAAATGCAAAATGATGGCAACAAAGTGTTGTTCTTCTTGTTGTTAGGTGCTGTCGAGTGGGTTCCAACCCATAGCGACCCTACGTTCAGCAAAACAAAAACAATTGTTGCTATGTTTCAGCACATTGTCGCAGTCACTGTGTCAATCCATCTCATTGAGGGCCTTCCTCTTTTTCAGTGACCCTCTGCTTTACCAAGCATGATGCCCTTTCCAGGGACTGGTCCCTCCTGATAACATGTCCAAAGTATGTGAATATTCTGGCCGTACTTCTTCCAAGATGATTTGTTCGTTCTTCTGGCAGTCCATGGTATATTCAATATTCTTCACCAGCACCATAATTCAAAGGCATCAATTCTTCTTTGGTCTTCCTTATTCGTTGTTCATGTATATGAGGCAATGGAAAATACCATGGCATGGGTCAGGCACAGCCTAGTCCTCAAAGTGACATCACTGCTTTTTAACACTTTAAAGATGTCTTTTGAAGCAGATTTTCCCAATGCAAATTGATATTGTTTGATATCTTGACTGCTGCTTCTGCGGGCGTTGATTGTGGAGATTGTGGATCCAAGTAAAATGAAATCCTTGACAACTTCAATATTTTCTCCATTTATCATGATATTGCTTATTGATCCAGTTGTGAGGATTTTTGTTTTCTTTATGTTGAAGTATAATCCACACTAAAGGCTGTAGTCTTTGATTTTCATCAGTAAGTGCTTCAAGTCCTCTTCACTTTCAGCAAGGTTGTGTCATCTGCATATCACAAGTTGTTAATGAGTCTTCCTCCAATCTTGATGCCAATTTCTTCTTCATATAGTCCAGCTTCTCAGATTATTTGCTCAGGATATAGATCGAGTAAGTATGGTGAAGGATACAACCCTGATGCACACCTTTCCTGACTTTAAATCACATAGTATCCCTTTGTTCTGTTCAAACAATTGCCTCTTAGTCTATGAACAGTTTCTGCATGAGCACAATTAAGTGTTCTGGAATTCCCATTCTTCGAAACGTTATCCATAATTTGTTATGATCCACACAGTCAAGTGCATTTACATAGTCAATAAAACACAGGTAAACATCTTTCTGGTATTCTCTGCTTTCAGCCATGATCCATCTGACATCAGCAATGATATCTATCGTTCTACTTCTTCTTCTGAATTCACCTTGAATTTCTGGCAGTTCCCTGTCGATGCACTACCGCAAACATTTTTGAATTATTTTTAGCAAAATTTTACTTGCATGTGATGTTAATGATATTGTTTGATAATTTCCACATTCTGTTTCATCACCTTTCTTTGGAGTGGGCACGAATATGGATCTCTTCCAGTCAGTTGGCCAGGTAGCTGTCTTCCAAATTTCTTGGCATAGATGAGTGAGCACTTCCAGTGCTGCATTCATTTGTTAAAACATCTCAATTGGTATTTCGTCAATTCCTGCAGCCTTGTTTTTTGCCAGTGTCTGTAGTGCAGCTTAGATTTCTTCCTTCAACACCATCAGTTCTAGATCATATCCTACCTCCTGAAATGGTTGACCGTCGACCAATTCTTTTTGGTATGGTGACTCTGTGTATACCTCTCATCTTATTTTGATGCTTCCTGCGTCATTCAATGTTCTGCCCATAGAATCCTTCAAAATTGCAACTTGAGGCTTGAATGTTTTCATCAGTCTTCCAGCTTGTGAAATGCCAAGCGTGTTCTTCCCTTTTGGTTTTCTAACTCCAGGTCTTTGCACATTTCCTTATAATACTTTACTTTGTCTTCTCCAGCTGCCCTTTGAAATTTTCTGTTCAGCAATTTTACTTCATCATTTCTTCCATTTGCTTTAGCTAGTCTACGTTCATGAGCAAGTTTCAGAGTCTCTTCTGATATCCATTTTGCTCTTTTCTGTCTTGTCTTTTTAATGACCTTTTGCTTTCTTCATATACTATGTCCTTGATGTCTTCCCATAACTTGTCTGGTCTTCGGTCATTAGTGTTCAATGCATCAAATCTATTATTGAAATGGTTTCAAAATTCGGGTGGGATATACTCAAGGTCATACTCTGGCTCTGGTGGACTTCTTTTAATTTTCTTCAGCTTCAACTTGAGCTTGCATATGAGCAAGTGATAGTCTGTTCCGCAGTCGGCCCCTGGCCTTGTTCTGACTGATGATACTGAGTTTTCCATCATCTCTTTCCATAGATATAGTTGATTTGATTCCTGTGTATTCCATCCAGCGTGGTCCACGTGAATAGCTGCCGTTTATGTTGCTGAAAAAAGGTATTTGCAATGAATAAGTCGTTGATCTTGCAAAATTCTATAACGCAATCTCCAATGTCATTTCTATCACCAAGGCCATATTTTCCAACTACCAATCCTTCTTCTTTGTTTGCAGCTTTCGCATTCCAATCACCAGTAATTATCAACGCATCTTGATTGCATATTTGATCAATTTCAGACTGCAAGTGTTAGTAAAAATCTTCAGTTTCTTCATCTTTGGTCTTAGTGGTTGGTGCGTAAATTTGAATAAAAATTATATTAACTGGTCTTCCTTGTAGGTGTATGGATATTATGCTATCACTGACAGCATTGTACTTCAGGCTAGATGTTGAAATGTTCTTTTTGAGGATGAATGCAACACCATTCCTCTTCAACTTGTCATTCCCGGCATAGTAGACCATATGATTGTCCAGTTCAAAATGGCCAATACTAGTCCACATCAGCTCACTAATGCCTAGGATATCAATGTTTATGCATTCCATCTCATTTTTGATGATTTCCAATTTCCCTAGGTTCATACTTTGTACATTCCACATTCCGATTATTAATGGATGTTTGCAGCTGTTTCTTCTCATTCTGAGTCATGCCACATCAGCAAATGAAGGTCCTGAAAGTTTGACTCCATCCATATCATTAAGGTCAACTCTACTTTGAGGAGGTAGCTTTTCCCAGGTCTTTTGAGTGACTTCCAACCTGGGGGGCTCATCTTCTGGTACTATATCAGACAGTGTTCCACTGCTATTCATAAGGTTTTTACTGGCTAATTCTTTTCAGAAGTAGACTGCCGGGTCCTTCTTCCTTGTCTGTCTTAGTCTGGAAGCTCAGCTGAAACTTGTCTGCCATGGGTGACCCTGCTGGTATCTGAATACCAGTGGCATAGCTTCCAGCATCACAGCAATGCGCAAGCCTGCAGAGTACCACAAACTGACAGACATGTAGGGGACAATTAGCTTAGCCTTTTCAAAAAGTCAATATAATGAGGGGGGGAGGGGAGTAGAAGGAAGTTCCCCGAGTAAAAGAGAATAAAGGAACAGTAACCAAAGACAATGAATGCTTCAGCCTCCATTAGACTCTGGTTCATTTAAAAAAAAAAAAAAAAAAACAGGCAATAAAAGACATTTTGGAGACAACTGAAGAAATTTGAGTATAGACTTGGGAAATTTTAATAAGGACTAGGTATAGGATGATATTTGGAAAACATTGTTAATTTTTCATATATGATAGTGATATTGTAGTTATGTAGGGGAGTGTTCTTAGTTTTAGGAAATGCAAGCTTAAGTATTAAAAGGTAAAGTGTCAGTATGTCTGCAATTTACTTTGAGACAGTTCAATAAAAATATAGACATATTAGATGTTTAATGAGAAGCTATTTGTTCCATAAACCCTCGCCTGAAGTACAATAAAAAAAAAAATAGACATATTAGAGAATTAAAACATATATAGCAAAATATCAATAATTGTTGAATCTAGGACAGTAGATACACAGGCGTTCAGTGCACTACTCTTTTAACATCTGTATGTTTGAAACTGTTCACAATAAAAAATTTAAAGATATGTGGACAAATTCTCTTTATTTTTTATTCTACTGTGGTGAAAATACACATAACAAAACATACACCATCTCTACAATTTCTGCATGTAGAATTCAGTAACATTTATTACATTCTTCAAGTTGTGCAACCATTCTCACTATCCTTTTCCGAATCATTCCGCCACCATTAACAAAACCTCAACGCATTCCAAACAACTCTCCCCTTCCTCCCTCCCTCATTCAGGGGCGTAAGGAGGGTAGAGTCCCCAGGGACAATCTCTAAATTGCGCTCCCCATCCCCAATTTGAAAGCCCAGGGGCGATCTCTAAATTGAAAAAAAAAAAAATTCTTTTTTTTTTTCCCAAGATGAGTAGACGTTGACAGCAAGGCCAAGGATGAAAAGAAGCCGAGCACCCCCTCCGCCGGCAGCGCGATTTCCCGCCGCGCCTGCATACTGGCGGCCGGCAGCTGACAGGCTGGCTCAGGCAGAAGCCCCGGCTTGGCGGCTTGGCGGCGGCGGCGGCACCTGCGGCGCCTCAGGGCCTGTGAATCGTCCTGGCCGACTCTGAGAGCCAAAGCTGCCGAGAGCATCGCTGAAACATGGCTGAAGCGGCATGGGCTTTCTGGAGCAGCTGAAGTCCTGCATAGTTTGGTCTTGGCAGTATCTCCCGACTCTGTGGTGTCACCCGCTCTGGCACTGAGTGCTCTGTACCCCAACACCTCCCTAGTGACTCCACTGGCGCCCCCTTGGACTTGCACAGGGGCTAGTGCCCCCATCTACTTGCCCCCATCTGCCCTCCCACCACAAAACCCAAAACCAAACCCGTTGTCATCAAGTCTATTCCACCTCATAGCTACCCTATGTATGTGAAAGCTGGACAATAAATAAGGAAGACTGAAGAATTGATGGCTTTGAATTATGGTGTTGGTGAAGATACTGAACATAGATAGCATGGACTGCCAAAGGAACAAACAAATCTGTCTTAGAAAAAGTACAGCCACAATGCTCCTTAGAAGCAAGAATGGTGAGACTTTGTCTCACATACTTTGGACACGTTATCAGGAGGGACCAGTTCCTGGAGAAGGACGTCACGCTTCGTAGAGTAGAGGGTCAGTGAAAAAGAGGAAGACCTTCAACGAGATGGACTGACGCGGTGGCTGCAACAACGGGCTAAAGCATAACAACGATTGTGAGGATGGCGCAGGACCGGGCAGTGGTTCTTTCTCTTGAATATAGGGTCGGAACCCACTGGAGGGCACCTAACGACAACAGTGACCCTATAGGACAGAGTAGAAATTCCCCATAGGGTTTCCAAGGAGCAGCTGGTGGATTCCAACTGCTGACCTTTTGGTTAGCAGCCTGAGTTCTTAACCACTGCACTGCTAGGACTCCACCACTAGTAACCACTAATAATCTTTGGTTTCTATATATTTGCTTATTTCATATAAGTGAGATCAAACAGTACATGTCCTTTTAGGGCTGACTTAGTTCGCTCAGCATGATGTTTTCCAGGTTCACCCATGTTGTGGCATGCATCAGGACTTCATTTCTCTTTATGGTTGAGTAAAAAAAATTATTTTTAATAGTTAGAAATTTAACATTTCCTTATTTTATTGAACTCATATTTTTATTTCATCTCTTCTGTGGAATTCTACCCTAATATTACATATATATATAGTGTGTGCACATATATATAAGGAGCCCTGGTGGCACAGTGGTTAAAGCACTTGGCTGCTAACTGAAACGTTGGCAATTTGAACCCACCAGCTGCTCCACAGAAGAAGGATGTGGCAATCTGCTTCTGTAAAGACTTACAGCCTTGGAAACCCTGTAGGAGAGTTCTACTCTGTCCTACAGGGTCACTATGAGTCAGAATCGTCTCAACGGCAATGAGTTTGGATATATATATATACATACATATATATACATAGAGAGAGAGAGACAGAGCCCTAGTGGTTAAGAACTGGTGGTTAAGAGCTCAGTTGCTAACCTACAGGTCGACAGTTCAAATCCACCAGCTGCTCCTTGGAAACCCTATGGGGCAGTTCAACTCTGTCCTACAGGGTCACTATGAGTCAAAACCAACTTGACAGCACCTAACAACAACAATATACATATACACATATATACATATATATACGTACATATATACATATATACATACACATATATATGTATATATATACATAACATTTTATATATGAAAGCTTTTTATTCCTCACTCTATCATATTTCTCTGCAAAAAATATATGTACATACATTAAAATTTAAGCAAAATTTCTGGGACCATTTATGTAGTTTCTTGATATCATCATTATTACAATTATTAGTCAGCCTGAGCCTGCCTGACCCTGTCTGAAACTCCACATAGACCCCGGATGCTATGTGCGGTGGAGAAGAGGTGGCTCTTTAGAAGCCTGACAAGGGCTCTGGACCACCTATGGTTCCTTGCTTTTATAAAAATGTAAGTAATTCTAAATTTTTATCATAAAATAATACTAAGCATTATATACAAGTCACAAAAGAACACCGTAAAAATCTAGAGATTACTATAGTAACATTTTGCTGTACGTCTTTTCAAAGTGTTTTTGTGCCCACACACACTTTTGTAATATTACTCTTCTCAACTAGCAATTTACTGTAGGCATTCATACATGCAGTTTTATATATGTATTATTTTTTGCATTTTAAATGGCTGCTTAGTTTTCCATTGCCTGCTTGTACTATAATTTATATCATCATTCCCTTTTATTGGATGTTTCGATTATAAAATGTTTTGCCATCATATTGCTGCCATGAACAACCTTGTAGGATGATTGTTGGATATTGTTTAGAACTTAATTGACCATGAATTTATTATGGTACCAATCTTCCTGATTATGATTTCTTCCAGCAAAACTCAATAGCATGAATGCAGCAACAGAGGTTGCATTATTGGGTTCTTCCATGATTGAGATTATGCCAGGTTGTCATTGTTAGATGCCATTGAGTCAGCTCCAACTCATAGTGACCTCATGTATAACAGAAGGAAATGTTGCCCAGTCCTGCACCATCCTCACAATCATTGCTGTTTGAACTCATTGTTGCAGCCACGGGGTCAATCCATCTCATTGAGGGGCTCCCTCTTTTTCGCTGTCCCTCTACTTTACCAAGCATGATGTCCTTCTCCAGGGATTGGTTCCTCCTGATAACATGTCCAAAGTAAGTGAGACGAAGTCTTGCCATCCTCGCTTCTAAAAAGCATTCTGGCTTTACTTCTTCCAAGACAGATTTGTTCATTCTTCTGGCAATCCATGGTATATTCGCTATTCTTAAGCTATCAGTAAGAAATGTATTGAACCCCTTCAGGAGCAAGGGAGAATGAAGAAAACAAGATACAAGGGAAAGATTAGTCCAAAGGACTAATGGACCACAACTACCACGGCCTCCACCAGACTGAGTCCGGTACAACCAGATGGTGCCCAGCTACCACCACTGACTGCTCTGACTGGGATCACAACAGAGGGTCCTGGACAGAGCTGCAGAAGGATGTAGAACAAAATTCTAACTCACAAAAAAAGACCAGATTTACTGGCCTGACAGAGACTGAAGAAACCCTGAGAGTATGGCTGCTGGGCACTCAGTAATGAAGTCGCTCCCGAAGTTCACCGTTCAGCCAAAGATTAGACAGGTCCATAAAACAAAACGAGACTAATGGGGCTCAACAGTCCAGGGACAAGGACTAGAAGACAGAAGGGGACAGGAAGGCTGGTAATAGGGAACCCAAGGCTGAGAAGGGACAGTGTTGACATGTCGTGGGGTTGTTAACCAATGTCATAAAACAATATGTGTATTAACTGTTTAATGAGAAACTATTTGTTCTGTAAACTTTCATCTAAATTACAATTAAAAAAAATAATAAATGTATTGATAAGCATGGTTGAAATTCTGAATCATGGCACCTAAACTGGGTAAGAAGGAATATGAAGACAGGAAGGAAGTGATGGATGAGAAATAAAGGGCACTAGAAACCAAAGGTCCTTACCTGTATTCTTCTCAGCTGCAAGTATGAGGAAACACAGCTCAAAGTGACTTACCAAGAAAATCATTCATTCATTCAATTGTTGGCATGTCACAAAGAGTAGGCTTTGGGATTGACTTAGCTAGTATCTCCAACTCCATTTCTCTGCACTCCCTTTGGCCATGCTCTCTGTGTGTGGCGTTGGCTCCAGGCAGGCGTCTCTCAAGGTACTAAAAGGGGCTGTCGCAGCCATAGGCTTCTCATCCACACACCATGTTCAAAAGGAGTACTTTGGCTCTTTCTTAAGAGTGAGGAAACCAATTTTCTAGCCCCACCCGCAACCCACTATTGCATCTCACTGGCACGAATTGGGTCATTCATTCCTGAATCAATCCATACTGCCATGGGAATGTCATCTTTGATTAGCTGAGTGTGTTCCTAGATGGAGAATGGGCCAAAAAGATTATCTTTGGACAAAGCAGATCCATGCCTGAAACTGGGAGTAGAGGAAGTTCTGAGGCACGGGGGCTTCATGGGAAGAATAGTTATGTAAACGGAAATTACAGTACTCTTAGGAAGAGTATCCCTGGGTGGCACAAATTGTTTGCATTTGACTACTAACCGAAAGATTGGTGGTTCGAACCCACTCAGCAGCTAGGAAGACAGGCCTGGTGATCTGCTTCTGTAACAGTTACAGCCACGAAAACTCTACAGAGCAGTTCTACTCTGTAACACATGGGTTTCCATGAGTTGAAATCGACTCGACAGCAATGGGTTTGAGGAAGAGGGGAGGCAATCAGCACTGTCCACCATGGGCACACTAACAAATAAACGTGTAATAACAGATTGTGATGAGTGCTGTGAGGAAACACAGCGGAGGGGGTTAGTTACTAGGGTTGGGGAACGCCTGTTTGTGACATTTAAGTTTAGCCCTGAATAATGAGTGGGAGTTAGCCAGGTGATGAATGCAGGGAAGAACATTCCAAGTAACGGGGACTGCATGTGCAAAGGTTGGGAAGGGGTCAGCCTTTTAGGGGAACTTAAAGGAGGCCAAAGTGGTGAAGTATGATGAAATAGGGGAAACAATGTGTGACAGAGGCACAGGCCAAACCGTGCAAGTGTAATAGGAAGTCGAGCGACATGACCTGATTTACATTGTGAGAAAATCACTATTTTTTGGGAGCTTGGGTTAAAGATGGTCAAGAGTAGAAGTAGGAATACTAGTTAAGGGGCGGTTGCAGCCAATTAGGTGGAGGTGATGATAGCCTGGATGTAGGCAACAGCAACCGGATTGGAGAAAAATGGGTGGATTCAAGATATCTTTTGGAGATTTATTCCACAGGACTCGATGATTGATTGAATGGGGGGCGGGGGGAGCAAGAGAGAGAGAAGATTAAAGGGTGACTCCTAGATATCTAATGGAGCCCTGGTGGTGCAGTGGTTAAGAGCTTGGCTGCTAACCAAAAGGTCAGCTGTTCGCATCTACCAGCCACTCCTTGGAAACCCTGTGGGGCAGTTCGACTCTGTCCTATAGGGTTGTTATGAGTCGGAATTGACTTGACAGCAACAGGTCCACCATGCCTGGCTTGAGCAACTGTATGGATGACGATACTATTTACTGGAATGAAGAAAGGGGTAGATGATAATGGTTGCACAACAAAGTGAACATAATTAATGTCATTGAATTGTACATGTAAAAAAGGTTGAAGTGGTAAATGTTTTTGTTATATACATATATTTACCACAATAAAAAAAAGAAAGGGGTGGAAGGTTGGGGAGAAAGCTTAGGGGGAAAATTGGTACGGACCTGCTAAGTCCAACGGGAGATGCCAAGTAATTAGTTATGCAAATCCGGAGCTCAGGAGAGATTAGTGTCTGGATTAGTTGAACTGGTGATATCAGAAGTGGTGGTGACAAAGACTAAGATGTGGCTGAGCTGGCTGGAGTGAAGGAAACAGCCATGAAGAAGTCAAGGACTATGTGATCCTCCTGTGGATGTCTGAGTTACCCAGTGTAAAAGAGAAATTTCCAGTAAATCTTTGATGAGAGTAAATTGTAAAAAAACTAAAATCCATGTTCCAACTGCTTTTAGCAGAATGAAAACTGAAATTACTAATGCTGGCTTTTAGGCTCTTAATCCTCCATAGCAACCTTGGGTAGTTAGGGAGGCATCTTCTCTGTGGACAAGTCAAAATATGAAAGGAATGCACCCAAGAAAGGAGATTTTGACACAGCTGTGTTTGTGAAAAATGGCCTTAAGAAACATTCTTTTCATGATAGGGATGTAGAAACAATATTTTAGAAAAGACCTTGGGCACCAACCTACTATTTAAATTCCCCAGGCAACCTGAAAGGTTTAGCGTCAGCAAACAGGGGCCTAGGCGAAAAATTTTATCGCCAGCCTCAGGCATCTGTCACTCCAAGGATATATTTTACATCAAACTAAACACTTTTACAAGGCATGCGTTGTAAACATTTCATGACTATGACTGTAAATATCTTTGCCCAAGTGTACTTTGTAATTGACCATTGTAATCAATCTTTGTAGCCTACCTAAGCATACTGGTCCAAAAGCGTCAGTGGCTCCTCGGTTGAAAAATGTGGCAGTCTGCTTCCGTAGAGATTTAGAGCCTTGAAAACACACTATGGGATCACGATGAGTTGGAATTGACTTGATGGCAGTGTTTTTTGTTTTTTTTAAGCATACCTAAGCATATGTATCCAGTGGAAGCCTCTTTCCGATTCGCTTGACCCTCCCTCTTTTGACTTCAATGAAAGTTTAACCAATTAATGATTTTTGTTATAATTTCCTTTTTCAGAATGTCTTAGTGAAAAACCACTCAGGCCTTGAAATTAAAATTCAGAGGATTTATTCAGCATAAAGATTAATCCGGATGAAGGAAACCACCAGCTCAAATAAGTGAAAACATGACAATTTTTCAGTGAAAGGGTCTAGAAAAAAGGTTACATAGGGCTAAGTCAAGAGGTTACAACAAAATCATAAATGGTTAGTTTTTAAATGAGGTCGTAGACAGGGAAAGGTCTTCTATTGGGTACATTATACAAATGGACTATAGGATTGGTTACAGGGGCTGCTCATAGAAACTTAGGTGGGCACAGAGGTTACAAACCATAGTCACAGAATGCTTGCTATACATATTTCTAGAATAAAACACTTCTTCAGCTGTCATCTTTGAAGCAGAACATTTTTTGGAGATATTCTATACAAGGCCTTGCTGACACTGGGGCCCCCCACACCCCTGACTTCTTAAAACTTGCTTGTTTAAATGAAACCTTTCAGGTTACCTGAGAGCTTCAGATAAGGCAGGGCACAGGTCATAAATGTACTTCTATCAAAGCCCTTTCCTTGGAATGCACTTCTTTCACATTTTGGCTTGACCACAGAGTGAAACTCCCTCAGTTCCCATGGCTACTAGCAATTAAGAAGCCAAATCGCAGGTGCTGAGGTGGCTCAGTGGTTAAGTGCTTGGCTGCTAACCAAAAAGTGGGCAGTTCAAATCCACCAGCCTCTCCTCGGAAATCCTATGGGGCAGTTCTACTCTGTCCTATAAGGTCACTATGGGTCGGAATCGACTCAATGGCAACGGGTTTGGGTTTTTTTTGGTGAAAAGTCTGGCTTGACTCTGCTGAGAGCAGCTAAGCAAATAAAGAGTCTCAGGCAGGCAAGTAAAGGGGACCAGTTTAATTCAGCAAAAACTTTTAATTCAGTCAGTCCTGGTCAAAAGGCTTCATGAACTTCTCCTTTACAAGCCCTGTAACTGTTCCTTCCGAGACTCTCTGAAATTGACTTCTGTGAGCTGGTGGTTTCCTCTATTCAAATACATCTTTTGAAACCAAATGTTGTTGTTGTTAGGTACCGTAGAGTTGGCTCCAACTCATAGCGACCCTACGTGCAATAAAACTAAATACTGCCTGGTACTGTGCAATCCTCACAATCATTGCTGTTTGATACTGTTGTTGCAGCCACTGTGTCAATCCATCTCGTTGAGGTCTTCCTCTTTTTCGCTGACCCTCTACTTTACCAAGCATGATGTCCTTCTCCAGGGACTCATCTCCTCTGATAACATGTCCAAAGTACATGAGATGAAGTCTCCTCATCCTTGCTTCCAAGGAGCACGCTGGCTGTATTTCTTCCAAGAAAAATTTGTTCGTTCTTCTGGCAGTCCGTGGTATATCCAGTATTCTTCACCAACACCATAATTCAAAGGCATCAATTCTTCTTCAGTGCTTCCTTATTCATTGTCCAGTTTTCACATATATATGAGGCAATTGAAAATACCATGGCTTGGGCCAGGCATACCTCAGTCCTCAAAGTGACATTTTTGCTTTTCAACACTTTAAAGAGGTCTTTTGAAGCAGATTTGCCCAATGCAATATGTCATTTGATTTCCTGACTGCCTCTTCCATTGGTGTTGATTGTGGACCCAAGTAAAATGAAATCCTTGAGAACTCCAATATTTTCTCCATTTATCATGATGTTGTTTATAGGTCCAGTTGTGAGGATTTTTGTTTTCTTTATGTTGAGGTGTAATCCATACTGAAGGCTGAAGTCTTTGACCTTCATCAGTACGTGCTTCAAGACTTCTTCACTTTCAGCAAGCAAGGTTGCATCATCTGTATATTGCAGGTTGTTAACGAGTCTTCCTCCAATCCTGATGTGGCATTCTTCTTCATATAGTCCAACTTCTCAGATTATTTGTTCAGCGTAGAGATTGAGTTAAGTATGGTGAAGGATACAACCCTGATGCACACCTTTCCTGACTTTAAACCACACAGTATCCCCTTGTTCTGTCCAAACAACTGCCTCTTGGTCCATGTACAGGTTCCTCATGAGCACAATTAAGTGTTTTGGAATTCCAATTCTTTGCAATGGTATCGATAATTTGTTATGATCCATAGAGTCAAATGCCTTTGCATAGTCAATAAAACAGAGGTAAACATCTGTCTTGGTTATTTAGTGCTGCTATGCAGAAATACCACAAGTGGATGGCTTTAACAAAGAGAAATTTATTTTCCTCACAGTAAAGTAGGCTAAACGTCCAAATTCAGGGTGTCAGCTCCAGGGGAAGGCTTTCTCTCTCTGTTGGCTCTGGAGGAAGGTCCTTCTCATCAGTTGTCCCCTGAACTAGGAGCACAGGGACCCCGGGTCCACAGGACACACTCTGCTCCTGGCACTGCTTTCTTGGTGGTATGAGTTCCCCCTATCTCTCTTTTATATCCCAAAAGAAACCGACCAACGACACAATCCAATCCTGTGGATTGAGTCCTGCCTCATCAATGCAACTGCCGCCCATCCCCCCTCATTAACATCATAGAGGCAGGATTTGCAACACATAGGAAAATCACATCAGATGACAAAATGGTAGACAATCACACAGTACCAGGAATCATGGCCCAGCCAAACCGATACATGCATTTTTTGGGGACACAATTCAATCCATGACATCTTTCTGGTATTCTCTGCTTTCAGTCAAGATTCATCTAACATCAGCAATGACATCTATTCCTCGTTCCACATCCTCTTCCGAACCCAGCTTGAATTTCTGGCAGTTCCCTGTTGATGTACTGCTGCAACCATTTTTGAATTATTTTCAGCAAAATTTTACTTGTGTGTGATATTACTGATATTGTTTGATAATTTCCACATTCTACTGGATCACCTTTCTTTGGAGTGGGCACGAATACGGATCTCTTCCAGTCGGTTGGCCAGGTAGCTGTTGTCCAAATTTCTTGGCATAGACAAGTAAGTACCTCCAGTGTTGCATGCATTTGTTGAACGCCTCAATTGGTATTCCATCAATTCCTGGAGCCTTTTCACCAATGTCTTTAGTGCACCTTGGACTTCTTCCTTCAATACCATCGGTTCTTGATCATATGCTACCTCCTAAGATAGTTGAACACCGACCAATTATTTTTGGTATAGTGACTCCATGCATTCCTTCTAATAAATCTGAATAAATCCTCTGAATTCTCATTTAAGGCCTGAATGATTTTTCTGTACGACACCAGGGTGATTCCAAGAGTGCTCAGATGAACACTTCTGGCCAGGGAAAGAAGTCTTCAGTGAATGGAGAAGAATGTCCAGAAAGTGAGAGCTGACACAGACAGGGAGGGGCTATCAGATGGTATAGGTTCGCAAATGACCTTAGCATCCGAAGAGCAGAGGCTTTCATGACGGGAGACTGTAGCAATTCAGTTCAGAATGCGGGCCCTGGAGCCAAATTACCTGAGTTGCAATCTGGGCTTCCCAACGTACTTAGGTTTGTGATCTGGGGCAACTTATTAACCTGAGCCCCTGTGACCCCATTGTAAATAGGGATGATAACACTACCACCTAGTTGAGTTGTGGTGAGGCTGAAACTATGTCATCCATGTCAGGTCCTTAGCAGAGTGCCTGGCACTTGGGTACTTAATAAATGTTAGCCTTTACCAGTACCAGTTGCCATTGACTCACAGCGACCCCATGTGTGTCAGAGTAGAACTGTGCTCTACAGGGTTTTCAACTGCTGATCTTTTGGAAGCAGATTGCCAGGATTTTCTTCTGAGGAGATTCTGAGTAGACTTCAACCACCAACCTTTCGGCTAGCAGCCAAGCACTTAAGTGTTTGTGCCAGCCAGGGACTCTAGGTGCACACCTAGATATATTAATCTCCCTTACCCTGCCACATGGATTTTGACTATTCAGTAGAAAAGCCACAGAATCAGCAGTCAAGGAGCCTAGTTGAAAGGCATCTGCTATTCTAGTTCTGTGTTCATAGAATTGTGTGATTCTGGACAAATTCCTTTTCTGAGCCTCAGTTTCCTTACCTGGAAAATGGGCATAACACCCTCAGTTGAAAGCTTTGCATAAGTTTCAATGAGATAAACTTTGAAAGGCTTTTTAAAACTGTGATGTGATACATAGACTAAGACTGTGTTTTTGACTACTGTCTCTCATCCTTTTCCTGTTTCAGAAACTTCTTCCCCAGTTTCCAGCACCCAGACTCAGCTCTTTGATCAATAATGGGCAGCTGAAACGTCAGGTTTGCTATTGCTTGCATCTGGTACACATGGCTCATCGTTCAGTGGCCTTTCCTACAAGAGCAGTGTTGTTTGTTGTTATCGTGTGCTATTGAGTCGATTCTGAATCACGGCAATCCCATGTGACAGAGTACAACTGTCCCACAGGGTTTTCTACTGCAATACTTACAGGAGCAGATCACCAGGTCTATTCTCTCCCATGAAGTAGCTGGTGGGTTCAAACCACCAATCTTTCAGTTAGCAGCCAAGTGCTTAACCACTGCACCAGGAGGGCCATTTAAGGACCTGGGCTTTTAAAAAGAGGCACGTGTATGGGCAGCAAGTACACCGTTTACGCTTCCCACATGATACTAGGAGGGCACTTACCTCTTATGCCTCTGCAAAGGCCTGACTGAGTCTGGCCAGCTTGAGCTTACGGAGAAAACCCTGTACTGATGAGGATCAACAGATCTGGATCCTAGTTCAAGTGTTACTATACTTGCCTGGTGACCATGAACAAGCCCCTAGGACTTAATTTCCTGATCTATAAAATGATGCTTTCAGGGATCTTTTCTAGCTCAAATGCCCTAGAACACTGCTCTTTAATAGAAATATAATGCAAGCCACAAATGCAATTTAAAATTTTAAATTTAATAATATTTATAATAAATAATTTATTATTTAATAATAAGAAATGTTTAAAACTTTTCTAGTAGCCACATTATAAAAGTAAAAAGAAACATGTGAAATTAATTTTAATAATATATTCTATTTAACCCAGTATATCCAAAATACTATCATCTCAACATGTAACCAATATAAAAATATTGAGAGACTTTACTTTTTTTTTCACCTAAGTCTTCAAAAACCAGTGTGTATTTTATAGCACATCTCACCTTGGATTAGCCACATTTCGAGTGCTCAGTAGGCACATATAGCTAGTGGCTACCGTACTGGAGAGCATAGCCCTAGAATTCTTGGTCTTGGTTGCTATGGAGTCCGGGTCATCGGAGAATGGAACAGGGGAAGAATACAGAATGTTAAACCAAGAAGTCCATCCCTCCATTTCTCAACTGGGAATCATGAAGAAGCTGTCTCCTGTTTCTCCTGCTTCACTTCCCTCTCCACCTGCTCCAACTCCTGCTGTCGCCTTTTCGGTCTTGCCTGCCCTATCTCCCACGTCTCTCGGTTATCTGCCTTCCTCACACACCAGACATCTGGACAGCTGATCCCTATTTCTACCTCTTACCCTTCCTATCTTCCTATCTTGGTTGCCTCCTCCCCTGCCTGTCCCTTTACTCCTTCTGTTTCTCTGCCCTCCCCATCTACCCCCCATCCTTTCCGACTTGCTCCCCTCTCTTCTCTCAATCCTTCCATTGCCCCTGCCCCTGCTCCTTCCTCAAGCTGCCTGAGTCCTGTAACTATCAGGTCCCTCACTTCTCCTCTTCCGATCTCATCCCCAAAGGTTCCCCGACCCCACCGGATGATTCCCACTGCCTACTAGGGGACTAGGTGCCAGTCAGATTCCTAGTTCAGCCCAGAACCTCTGGCAACATGAGCACTGAGCAGCCTATTGACATGGGGGCCAACCAATAGCTGGCCCCAGCCCCCAAGAGCATCTCCCTCAGGGAGGACTTTTTTCTCAGTTGTACTGGTCTTGGCCAGCTCTCTGCTATCTAGATGGGACTCTTTCAGATAAGACAGTTCTTGTTCTTGCCTAGGTTTGCTGGCCAATCTTAGTGGACCCCAACATTTATAACTAATCCCTGTGCCCTTTGTACCTGTAATCAAACCATGGCTAACAGCAAGAACATGAACAATGAAGTCTGTGGCCTCTCTCCTATCTTCCAGGAAGGCAAGCCCTGCGGATCTGGTAAGTACTGCAGCAAATGCTAAAAGAATATTTCACGAAAACATGTAAACAAGACCCAGAACTTGCTCCTCCCGAGAGACCATAACTCGTTTCCTCCCAGATCTCATGTTTGCCCCAAGATGTGCAGAATATTAACCATTCCAACAACTGACTCCTACAGAAGAAACAGGTTTCCAGTGGATTCTGATCAAAGCCATGTCAAACTCTGAAAAGTTTCTCTCTCTCTCGACTCATGATCAGAATTCAAGAATAATAGGATTTAAAAGGCAGAGTTGCCTATATCTATCCAACAATGATAAAAGGGTGAATTTAGGAAACTTCAACTTTGAGCCACAGTCTTCTGAATGTCACCATAAGGAGGGGAATGGGTTGAGGAAGGAGGGAAAAGAATCCCCATAAAGACCCGCAGCTCTCCCTTCCTTCTCAAGTATAAAGTACGTTGGTTGTGGAAGCAAATCAAAAGAATCAGATAAGATTCAGTCATCTGAGAACTGCCTTCCTGTTCATCCTTGTGTTATTTGGGGCCCAGATACCTCAGGTAGATTTCCTAACACAGAGATCCTATAAGACATATCAAAGCAGATTGTGGAGAATGCCAACAGACCAAGGAGCCATTTACTATGGGAAAAAGGCAATGACTCCTGAGGTTTTATACATGCCCTGATGTCTGAAAAACCACGAACAGTTGCTGTGAAGTTGATTCCCACTCATGCAGACCTCACGTGTTTTAGAGTAGAACTGTGCTTCATAGGTTTTTCAATGGCTGTGTGATCTTTCAGAAGTAGATTGCTAGGCCTTTCTTCCAAGGCATCTCTGGGTGGATTTGAAACACCAAACTTTCGATTAACAGCCAAGCACTTAAAACCATAGAGAGTGGTAAAAGAAAAAGCGAGTCCAACACAAAGGGCTTGAGATCTTGGGCCCCACCCTTCCCTCAGGGCCTCACTGATTTCCCCTAGTCCCTTCCTGGATGCTTTTTGCATAACCAGGAAGATGCCAGAAGAATCCAAAACAAGTTCCTTTTTTTTTTTTGCAATAGTTTAATTAATATATTTTGTCGGGCCACTTCATCCCAAAATAGGATCTGACTAAGCTTTAAGAAATGTACATAATACCATAGGGAAAAAAATAATAATAATAAAGGATAGGGAAATGAAAACAAAGCCAAATAAAATGAAGCCCAGGGCTTGATGGGCAAATTGCAAACCATAAAGACCTGCTCTGTTTCCAGAATTGGACCTTAAATATCTGAGACTTCTGGTGGCCAAACTTTAAATCATTTTAATTTCATATTAACTAAGAGGGAACCAAAATCAATCACAAATGTCTAGTTTTTGTTAAGAAATTAGCTGTTCAGAAAAATCTGGAGATAACATTTAGGTTTCCTGTTTTCCTAGGATGCACTGGACTGGGGGTTAGCATGAGCTCCTGCCCCTTCTACTGATGCAAGATCTCCAGCCCTCCTCCATCTATTTCTGGGAATCCTCAGAAGTGGGGTTGGGATGGAGACTTCATATGTGGTCATGGACAAGCCCCTTTCTTATCAGGTGCTGTCCAGGCAGGCGTCCTCTCCTGCCCTGGCCCTGTGGGTGAAGTTTGCAGCAGAGAGTTTTCACAGTTGCTTCTCACCACTACCTCCATGGCACAACCACTTCCTGCTGGTCTCCACTGCCTCTAAAGATGCTTCTGCTACTCTGTGATCTATGAATTCCTCAAAACACTGAAGTCAGACTGTGTTCTCTGTGAAAGGAAGGACAAGGCCCCCTCTTCCTGCATGTCACATTTGTCACCTGGCACCAAAGTAAGGTCCTCCGAGCCCTCTCAAGAGATTTTACTGGCAACAACTCTTGTCAGCTCCTGCCTGCATCCCCTCTCCTGCTTAGGCTCAGATGAATCCATAATGCCGTTCCAGGACCAGCCTTAGAGACAGGCTCTGTTGCTAATCTTCCCTCCCTTGGCCCTCACCCTCTAGGTGGCACGATTATGAATATTTTCCTATAATGAAGATGTGAAAAATAAATGTGTTCATTATGTAATGGCAGACAAGACCAGAATCATCATCTTCACACATAAAGTCACTAACAGCACCCTAATCAGAAAATCATTATCTGTGTGAATCCCTATTCTATTTGTAGTGCATTTAGGCAAAATTATTTAATAGGATTCTGCCGTTTACTCTTCCTATGCTCTTGACTAAACCAAGTGGCTCTTAGAACAAAGCAGCTCTCAACCTTGAGAAATGGGAGGACCAACCCCACTGAGAACAAGGCCTTCTCGAGCTCTCGCTCTTCCTCTAAGCATCATGGGATGGGCTTCCTGGGGTGCAGGCTCCTGTGGGCCGCCCCATAGTTTCCTGGCAGAGACCAGGTGAGAGACGTAACAGGGACTTGAGGTCATCAATTCCGCTTCAGCACTGGGTGAGAGAAGTAACAAAGAGGTACAGAAGGAACGTGCCTTTATCCACCTAAAATGTGTGTGTTTGGAAGTAATCCCAGGTTTGCCCAAAATCAGAGCGATGGGAAAATGACGCTGGACATGCTAATGATAATATTAATGTACGAGTGTGAAGAGATAAACTGCCAGGAGCTGTGAAGATAAAGACTAAAGTGTCAACCACCCAGGCTTAAAGGCCCAGCATGAATGCCACCTCTCCTGTGAAGCCTTCCTTGACCTTCCACTATACATAGCACTAATTCCTTGTAGCAGGTTGTGGCAGGGGCTAAGATTGGCATTTGCTGTTGCTGTGACGGGGCTAAGGGAAGTCTGAAGGGAGAAGGTTGATCAGGAGGCCCTCAAAATTGAGGTAATGTTTCACATGATTAATTTTGACTTAGGTACTGATTCCATTCAGAAAAAGACTTCCCAGGCACCCAGGTAACCTGTTCAGTGGGAAAATTCCCTTAGAAGGGAGGATGTGTGTTTGTGGGACTGAGTCTGTGCTAAGTCTTAGTGTGTAAGCCGTACTGGGATGTGTGAAGGAAGTTGGTTGATGAGTCACTGAGTGTGTATGTAAATACATGTGCTGAATGGGTAGGCAAAGAGACCCAATATGGCTGCAGGTGGAGTGGGGAAGGGAAGTTTGAGGGGCCCCGGAATCATCCAAGTGGGGCTGGCCAGCAGGCAGCTAGTCACCTAGGTCTGAAGCTCAGAGGAGAGGCCAAGGCAGGGACAGATTCGAAAGTCATCAACATCTACACAGTGGTAAAAAACGCAAATGGATGAGATCATACCAACTGAATGAAGAAGTAGGCCAAGGACAGAACTATGGGGCACGAAGACCCATCGTGTTTAACGTAATTCCGTCCGACACACTCGCACCCACTCCTGACGTCATTGCACTCATTGCTTCAAAACTTCTGCATACCTCTCCTTGAAAGGGTTATTACTCCCCTTCCAAAAGTGACTAAATACAAACTCTCTTCTGCACCCTGAAGGTAAAAAGCTGCCCCCCCCCATTTAGGTCCCCAGATCAAGATGAGACAGGAAGAAGGGCTACCCAGGGGTCCTGACTGCTGTATTTTTCAGCATAGGAGGATCCCACCTGCTTTCCACTGATCAGGGCAGGGAGTTTTGGGGGAACAATAAGACTGAGATAGCCATGCCCATGAGTTCAGTTGCTGAGGCCAAGGCCTAATTAAAACTTGGTCACTAAACAGCCTGGGTCCCACCTTTTCCACCCTGACCTCTGGGCCTGCTGCCTCCTGAGGAAGTCTGTGGAATGTGATGCCTTTAGGTGCCTTTACCAGTTGCTGGCAAGTTGATCCCAGCTCATGATAACCCCGTGTTGTGTCGGAGCAGAACTGTGCTCCACAGAGTTTTCAATGGCTGAGTTTTTGGAAATAGACCACTAGGCCTTTCTTCTGAGACACCTCTGGGTAGATTCAAACCTCCAACTTTTCGGTTAGCAGCCAAGCGTGTTAACTGTTTGCATACCCAGGGACCTTTTGGCACTTTTTAGTCACTTTGGAGAAATCAATGCCTTTCTTGGGGCAAAGCGTACAAAAATCAAGTAAGGGAACACAGCCATCTCTGTACATAACACCCTCCTAGGTAGTATTCATCACTTTGATTTTCCATAACCAAGCCCTGTGGCCATGAAAGCTGAGAATCCTTGTCCATTCTTCACTGAGTGGATCTACTTCCCAAGAGCTGACTCAGGTTAACTAAGCTCAGAATGCATAAAATCAGATGTCAGTTTATTCAAGCAGCAAGGACCCAACTGGAGGATGTCTGAATGCCCCGCAAGGTAGTGGGTTAGGCGTCACACACAGAAACCACTTGAAAGAGTAGTTCTTCCAAAGGAAGAGTCAGACAGGGAGGGAAGGACCACCTGAGTCCAAAGTCTCTCTCCTGTCCCACGCTGCTCTTGCTTTCACAGACTGAGACTTTAGTTAAGAGTTGTGGAAAAGAAACGATAGGTAAAAGCGTCAGAACTGTTCACTAAAAACATGAGCCTTCCAAGAGCAAGAGAAAGGGCAACACTCAAGGGGGAAGAAGGTGACTGTCTACATTTCCACACAGAGCTCAGCTTGGCTCCCATAGTGAAGGTTCCAGAACACTCAGGACTACATTGAGAATCATGTATCAGCACTGATGGAAGCAGCGTCCAAAAGACGACAGAACTGTGGGGAAGATGGGGATTGGTCTCCGTTCCTTAGAGGCTTCCTTCTCTACAATCTGGTGTTTTGTCCTAGGCCCAATTCTTCTTTGACTCTATATATACTCCTTTTCTCACAATTTTAACTACCATGCATTCACAGATAACTATCTAGTCCTACCATCTCCACTAGCTTCATGTCCAGCTATCCAAATGCCAGTATCTCTTAGACCCATCAGATTCAAAATGTCCAAAATTAAACTTATCATCATCTGCCCTCCTGCCCCATCTGCACCTCCTCCTTGTGCTCCCAATTTTTAACAATGGCATGCCCTACCCAGTCACCCAAGGCATTCTAGTTTTCCTCTGCTATCCTCATCTCTGCCTCTGAAACCTCTCAAATGTATCTCCTCTCCCTCACTGGAACCACTGCTCTACATAGGGCCCTCACCTTTTAACTGGAATATTGCCAACAGTCCTCCAACAGGCTGTCCTGATTCCATCATATCCAACTTCCATACAGCTATTGGAAAGAGATTTCAACAGTGCACACCTGAACATGTTACCCTAAGCCTGATGTCCAAGTTCCACTCACATTGTAAGGTCTTCCATGACCTTGCTCCAGCATCCCTCCAATCCCAGCTCCACCACTCCTCACTTCCCATCTTACAAGTTGATAGTGCTAAGAAGCTTAGTTTCCCCCAACACCACCCTGAATCCATGCTATTTCACACCACTGTGCCTTTCCCTAGAATTCCTTTTCCCTCACATGGTACCCTAAGTATCATTTTATTATTGCAGTTACTGACATGTGCTAGTTTTGATCTGGGCTCACCCCATGACCCCCCCTCTCAGAGATAACATGAGCCAGTAAAGGTAAACTGGAAAAGAATTGACAGGGTTTGATGCACCTACAGGCAGTGATCCCAGGAGATCTGATTATTGGGAAGAGATGTTCTGAAGCAGAGAAAGGGGTTAGGGAGTGATCTTATTCTGTAGGAGTGGCAAATCTCTCACTGACTTCCTCACACGTGATTCATAGAAAGTTCCATTCTTCAAGGCTCTATCATGTCCTTTATCTGATAGGTACTCACCAAGTCCAAAAGATCACCAAGGTATGAATGGCATTCCAATGTTATAGGTGGATGCAGGAGAAAGGAATTTTTCTTTAAAATCCTATGGAAGCACAAGTACTTAGCCAACATTTTTAAACTCTTCTAACGAGAAACTCTGGGTAGCCAAAGTGCTGCAGATTAGAAAACCGTACTGTATTAACCTTCCTGATTTGGCCTGTCTGTGTAGGACATTGGTCTTAAGAGCCAACACTTAGAAAACTCTGGGTAGGCCTGAAACAAAATGGCTTAGGATAAAACTGTGCCAAGAACTTGGAGTTCAGAATAGTGTTCAAAGCCCAGCTCCTTTCACCCTCCCTTCCACTTCAGTTTTGGCACAGGGATCAGGAACAAAGCACAGCCATACCAAAAGGGAAAGGATCAGGAGGCAAAAATGCAGGTATGAGTGAGCAATGACAAGGAACCCTAGGTTCCTGTAAGGTTTAACCTATGACCAAACCAAGCACAACAAGAAGCAGCATTGCCCCCCAACCCCCGCCTCACCACCTGGAGTAAAAGCGAAACTCTGAAACATATTTCCTTAGCCAAAGCAGAATCTCAATGGAAGAAACATCACCATGACTACATATTTTTCCCAGTCTCAACCCTTCTATATCTCCCATCCATATTAAAGATGGAAATTCACATCAAGTGTTTTGATATAGTTCAGTGTCGCTCAAAGCATTTTGCCAATTCTGAATGTCCTAAGTCCGTTAGAGTCTCAGTTCCATATTTGTTAGAAGGAGAATACATGATTCTAACAGGAAATGCAGTCTACAAAGTGCTTTGAGATCCTGGCACCTGAGATACCTGCCTTAATGGGGAAGGGAATTCAGTACAGAAGAGCACCTAAGGCTCTGGAGAAAGACAGATCTGGTTGAATTCTGCCTCTGACACTTTCAGATGTGTGACCTGAAGCAAGTTATTTAACTTTCTTGAGTTTCCTCCTCCAAGAATTGAGGAGAATATTAGTACCCATCTCCTGGGGCTGCTGTGAGAATTAAATGGAATGAAGTAGATAGTGCTTTAACACCAAGCCTGCCAAAAAGCAAACGCTCAATAAGTCCTGGCTATTTTTGCTATTAGTAATGATTTAGTGAGGTCACTATTGTTCCTACTCTTTGCTGAGCTCATGGTGGCCTGCTTCAGACCTCTGATTCTCAACTATGCCCATCTCACCACAGTCTCAAAGTTCTCCAGTGACTGTAAGCCCTGACTGAAAGTCGCCATGTATGAGAACCACGGCCGATGGGGTGTGTATACAAAACTACAGTGTGAAGGCACACCAAAGGTTTGGATCCATGCTCAAGATCATTGATTTACCTCTGGAGGCTGTAAGTTACCGATGTGGCTCAAACATTGTTAAAGCTCTTAAAATCTGACTCATTGCAACCCCATGCGTTACACAGCAAAACTGCTTCATAGGGTTTTCTTGGCTATTATCTTCATGGAACCAGTTCAACAGGCCTCTCTTCCCTGGCGTCGATGGGTGGCTTCGAATCACAAATCTTTAGGTGAATAGTCAACCATTCGTGCCACCAGGGACACAACAGCAAATGTAAGGACTACCTGAGGATTGTGTGTGGGTATTTTATAGGAGAAAAACAATTTACATTTAAGAAAAGTGCCTTCAAATATAGATCCTTAGTATCTGTAATTCACTTCCAAATTAGTAGTATTATACCAAGATAACTTCCTTAGGCACACACTAAGCTTAAAAATTGGGAATGTTTCTTTCAAGCATACATCTTAAGATCTTGGGAGTTTTAAATATACATTTCTCTCTCTTTTGTTGTGGGGGGAGGTGTCTCCTATGATGTTTTCCCTCCTGCATGGGTTCTCCGATGGGCACTGAAGTGAGAGCTGTTGTTGAAATCTTTGCCGCACTCAGTGCACTTGTAGGGCTTCTCCCCAGTGTGGATTCTCTGATGAATGATAAGACTGGAGCTCTGGTTAAAGCACTTCCCACACTCTCTGCATTTATAAGGCTTCTCTCCTGTGTGAATCCTCTGGTGAGTAATGAGATTAGAACGGTCACGGAAGAATTTCCCACACTCGAGGCATTTGTAGGGCTTCTCTCCTGTGTGCACTCTCTGGTGTGTGATCAGCTTGGAGCGCTCACTGAAGCACTTCCCACAGTCTCCACACTTATATGGCTTCTCCCCAGTGTGGGTTCGCTGGTGGTTAGCCAGGGTGGAGCTCTTGCTGAAGCTTTTCCCACATTCAGTACACTCATATGGTTTCTCTCCCGTATGGATTCTTTGGTGACTAATGAGAGCAGAGCTCTTAGAGAAGCTTCTTCCACATTCAGAACATTGATAAAGTTTTTCCCCTGAGTTGGTGATGTGCGTTCCAGGAGAATTTAAGTTCTTACTGACACTGCTTCCACTTGAAGGTTGTTCAGGAGATGTCTCCTCTATAGAGTTACTCCAGTGAGCACTAAATGATGAGCTTTGGCCAAAGCTTTCCTCAGGCTCACTACAGTGGCCAGGATTTCCTCCAAAGTGGATTCTTTGATGTTTTAGCAGGTTCGAGCTCTGGTTGAAGCTTTTCCAACATTCCCCACATTTGTAGGGTTTTTCCCCTGTGTGGATTCTCTGGTGAGTGACAAGATTGGAGTGGTCCCTAAAGCTCTTCCCACATTCAAGGCATTTGTAGGGCTTCTCTCCAGTGTGGATTCTCTGGTGGGTATTGAGGTTGGAGCGGTCACTAAAGCTTTTCCCACACTCAAGGCATTTGTAGGGCTTCTCACCAGTGTGGATCCGCTGGTGAGCAATGAAGTGGGAGCTCCGACTGAAGGTTTTCATGCATGTGTCACACTTGTAGTAGGGTTTCTCTGCCAGGTACAAGCCTTGATGGTCGATAAGTTTTTCTAAGTCCTCTTCGGAAGAAGACTTTTCCCACTGTTCCTGAGTGGGAATTCCCCACTGTCTTTCACTTTCATTTTCATTTTCACTGTCTTCCTCCCAGTCATGAGCTTGGAGGACATCCTCTGCAGTGCATTTTGATAATGCTCCAGGAAAATCTTCAAAAATTTCCTGCTCTGAAATCTGGTCTTCATCCTCATGCCTCAATTCAAAACCTGAAAGAATGAACAGAAATGCAGTTTTGTTCACTCATTAGTTAGCATTTATTTATCTATCTGTATCTTATATCTTGAGGAATCTCTGGGTGGCACAAACGGTTAAGCACTCAACTACTAGCCAAAAGGTTGGCAGTTAGAATCTGCCCAGAGGCTTCTCAGAAGACAGGCCTTGTGATCTTCTTCCAAAAGGTCACGGCCTATGGAGCAGTTCTACTCTGCACACATGGGGGTTACCATTAGTTGGAATCGACTGAACAGCAATTAACAACAACAATATCTTGTGGATGTGGTTAACCTAAGCTTGTATCTTGCATCTTATGAATGTGGCTAACATTAAATTGATCAAGTTTTGCAGCATACATGCATTTCTGACCTACAAAGCCTGGGACATGAGAAATGGAGCCTGGGACATGGTGACCCCACTGAGGGAGCAATGAGGCCCAGCCTGAGCAGCCAGCCAGTCAGCTTCCCTGGCCAACTGCCCTATCTCACTATTCAATAATAAACACCTCCTTCTTCTAATCAATAGTATTCAGTATATTCCGTGGCACATGAGATTGAGTAAACTCTATAACTACCCAGATGCATCCCAGTAAAATCTAGACTGACTGGCTGCTGTCTCATTTGGGGGATCACACAAGGCCAGACACTGGCTAATTTAGCATAAATCATTTTCCTATTTAGTCCCATTCTCTCTTTGGTTTGGTAACAAAAGATAATGAGCCTGACTTCCTCACTTTTTCTGCATGCCAATTACTCCAGGCTTACCAGTGTCCAGGGTTTTAGGACATGGGGTTGGAGGTTTGATGACATCTTCATCTGCCATCTCGTCCCAGGCCTCCTGGTCATCAGCCTCAGTACTGTTCTGCCCAGACATGAGGAGGCCTGCAGCCTCCCTCAGGGTCCCCATGGTTCTAACCGCAGTGCGAGCCCTCATCAACGAGTCTAGTTCCTCATAGAAGGGGCACGTCCCTGGTGGGTGGCTGCTCTTGGCTTTCCGGTAGCTTCGAAGGAGGTTTTTGAATCTGTAGCGACACTGTTCCAGTGTCCTCAGGAAGCCCTGCGCACACAGCCGCTCCGCAATAGCCCGGTACACCTGGCTGTTCTGGTGACAGGTGCGAAGTTTTTCAGAGAATGGGGACTCGCTGAGAATTGCCAGGAAAGCCTTGGTCTCTTCGTAGCCCCAGTGCACACCTGCTGTCAGGAGCGAAGAGTTCAGAGCTGTGAGACTTAATGAGATTAGCCTAGGTCATCATGATTGGGGTCACCTGCCCTGCTAAATGTCCAGAACACAGGCATCTCAGAAACTGCCCAGGTGCCTGGGGCACCAGCAAAAAATATACCCTTGCTTCTCCAAGGTGTGTTAGGAAAGTCAGCCAAACTTCCCCCTACCCTATTCTAAGAGATTCTATTAACACTTAAAGAGTCTCAGCTGAAGAAGAGGACTTAGGTGGCAATATTATATCAGTTGACCCCACACCCCTAATTCTCCTGATTGGTTCAGGGAAAAGCCTGTAATTAGGATCCAAGAGCTTCTCCCTGGATCTGTTAAAATAAATATCCTTTATTTACTTAATCTAAATCTCTACCAAAGATACACTAAAGCGCTAACCACTCACTAGATCAATTCCAAATTCCTTCACTACTCCAGGTTTCCTACCAAAGTTATTTGCTATGTACTCCCTTAGAAAACCACTTTCAAATTTCTGTCTAGGTTATGCCTGGTTTGCAGTTAAGGTATCCCAGGTTTGTCTCACCTTATCTACTGAGCCTCAACTGCTATCATAGCCAACATAAGCCTACTACAAAATTGAGTCAGAGAAGCTTGGGTTCAAATTCCAACTTCACCACATCCTGGATCAACAACCTAAAGAAAGGACTACTTAATTTCTCTGAACCTCTATTATCCTGACTGTAAAATGAAGACAATACCTACCTACTTCATAAGGTTATTATGAAAATGACATGAGACAACAGCCATAGAATGTACTACCACATAAGCTTGTAATGTATGATATACCACAAAGCATGGGTCCCCTGCCACTGCACACGTGTATATCTCATCTATGCAAATGGCCTTCAAGAAGGGGCTGTCTTCAACAGCCAACATCATCCTAAATGGAGAGAGTCTGAAAGCATTCCCTTTGAGAATGGGAACCAGACAAGGATGCCCTTCATCACCACTCTTATTCAATACTGGGCTGGAGGTCCTAGCCAGAGCAATTAGGCTAGCAAAAGAAATAAAGGGCATCCATATTGGTAAGGAAGAAGTAAAAGTATCTCTATTTGCAGATGATATGATCCTTTATACAGAAAACCCCAAAAAATCCACAAGAAAACTACTGGAACTAATAGAAGATTTCAGCAAAGTATCAGGATATAAGATAAACATACAAAAATCAGATTCCTCTACACCAATAAAGAGAACTTCGAAGAGGAAATCACCAAATCAATACCATTTACAATAGCCCCCAAGAAGATAAAATACTTAGGAATAAATCTAACCAGAGACGTAAAAGACCTACACAATGAAAACTACAAGATACTACTGCAAGAAACCAAAAGAGACCTGCATAAGTGGAAACACATACTTTGCTCATGTGAAAATTTCATACCTTGCTTCAACATTATGAAAATGTCAATTCTACCCAAAGCGATCTACAGGTACAATGCAATCCTGATCCAAATTCCAACGGCATATTTTAATGAGATGGAGAAACAAATCACCAATTTCATATTGAAAGGGAAGAGGCCCTGGGTAAGTAAAGCATTACTCAACAAGAAGAACAAAGCGGGAGGCCTCACACTATCTGATTTTTAGATAGTAGACAAGAATTATCTTAGGTGAAGGGAAGGACAACATATAATACAGGAGAAGTCAGCACAACTAGACTAAACCAAAAGCTAAGAAGTTTCCTGAATACAATCAAACACTTTAAGGGACAGAGTAGCATGGGCAGGGATCTGGGGACCATGCTTTCAGGGGACATCTAGGTCAACTGGCATAACAAAATTTATTAAGAAAATGTTCTGCATCCTACTTTGGTAAGTGGCAGCTGGGCTCTTAAAAGCTAGCGAGCGTCCGTCTAAGATGCATCAGTTGGTCCCAACTAAAGAAGAAAGAAGAACACCACAGACACATGGAAACTATTAGCCCAAGAGACAGAAAGGGCCACATAAATCAGAGACTCCATCAGCCTGAGACCAGAAGAACTAGATGGTGCCCGGGTACCACCAATGACCACCCTGACAGGGAACACAACAGAGTCCCTGATGGAGCAGGAGAAAAGTAGGGTGCAGAACTCAAATTCTAGTAAAAAGACCAGACTTAATGGTTTAACTGAAACTGGAGGGACCCCGGAAGACATGGCCCCCAGACTCTATGTTAGCCCAAAACTAAAACCATTCCCAAGGCCAACTCTTCAGACAAAGATTAGACTGAACTATAGGACATAAAATGATACTCGTGAAGAGTATGCTTCTTAGCTCAAGTAGATACATGAGATTAAATGGGTAGCTCCTTTCCGAAGGCAAGATGAGAAGGCAAAAAGGGAAAGGAGCTGGTTGAATGGACACAAGAAATCCAGGGTGGAAAGGAGAAGCATGCTGTCACATTATAGGGAAAGCAGCTAAGGTCACATAGCAATGTGCGTATAAATTTTTGTATGAGAAACTAACCTGAATTGTAAACTTTCACTTAAAGCACAGTAAAAAGAAAAAAAACTGTCCAAAAAAAAAAAGAAAGGGCTGTCTTGCATTTTCTATATGTTCCCCAGTCTCCGGCTCAGGGTCATCACACAGCAAGCATGCAGTAAGACTTGTTGCTTGGTGTCAAGAATCTGCAGCCAAGAATCTCAATTTCTCCTTCCTAAGGAAGTCGTCTAGCTGACCCTCCTGCATCTTACAGACCTGGTCACATGGCACACCCTTGTCACTTCCCTTCAAAGTTGTGACCTTAAAGGGCCACCACTAGCTACAGAACTAAATCCAAGTCTTTTGTATGATACTTAGACCTCACTACCTACTCCTACCCAACATACATCTCTACTCCTGCCAAGCTACTCCCTATGCTATTCTCCAAATACACACTACACATTCTTGCCTCCAAGGCCAATAGCAGAGGAATGGTTGAGGATACTATGGCAAACCACTTCAGTGGAGTATTTGGCAGCCAATAAAATGGATAATTATGAAGACTGTAGAGACACTAAGCAAGAGAGGGTAAATAACTTGCCAGTGTCACACAGCTAATAAGTAGCAAAGCCAGAAGTCGAACCTAGGCAGTCTGACTCCAGGGTCTGTGCTCTTATCCACTATGTGATGCAAATTAAGATAAGTCATCCATTCATCTGTTTACCAAATACTTCTCAAGTGCTCACGTTGTGCCAGGCACTATGCAAGGCATGCTGGATACAAAGATGGGACATAGTCCGTGCCCTGGAGGGGTTGACAATCTAGTTCACACACACATATAACGCTAGGTGGGAAAGAAAAATAATGTATTATGATTACACTATGTAAAAATGGTGTTTATATAAGGACAAGAATAGGGCACAGGAAAATGGAAATAGTTTAATTTCCATTAAACTATTCTGGGATTCTAGATAAATTGTTTACCTAAATTTATTATCTGTGAAATCATGGGTTGATGTGTTAGTTGTACTTTTTCTAACACACATTAAGAGAAATACACGACTATTAAAATTAAAGGTCCACTCATGTAACATGGAAGTAGCCGTGTGGTGCAGTGGTTAAGCACTAGGCTGCTAACCAAAAAGTCAGTGGTTTGAACCCACCAGCCACTCTGTAGGAGAAAAATGTGGCAGTTTGCTTCCATAAAGATTACATCCTTGGAAACTCTATGGGACAGTTCTACCCTGTCCCATTGGGTTGCTACGAGTTGGAATCAACAGACAGTAACAGGGTTTTTCATGTAATATCTGTGATCATCTCTATACTATCAGTGACGTACTTCTGGAAATACTAGATTAGCTCTTTCAGGCCCTTTAAGGCTTTAAAAAAGTATGTTTTATAATTAAGAAAACATGTACAAGAAGAGCTATTGTAGCAGAAGAGAACAGGAATTTGAGAATGACCTAAAGAACTGAACATCTTATTCCAGTGACAACAATGCAGGCTTGTAGTATGTGCCCTGACCTTAGGGAGCAAAAGTTAAGCCGGCAGGAGGGTTGGAATCTGGATTCAGTTAAACCCCCATGTTCTTACCAATACGGTTCTGGAATAGAGCTGTGCCCCCTGGAATCCTGGGCCCCTGGACGGACTCATCAATGGCCAGGTCATCACCATTACAGTCTTCTGCTGTTTCCTCGGGCTCCCAGCCCCCTTCCTCCTGCTCTTCTACCTCTGCATCACTATCCCCCAGCCTACGGAGTGCCACAGCCTCTCCTGGGCTGTCCGTGGCTCTAATGGCAGTCCGAGCCCTCACTAGGGCCTCCAGCTCCTCATAGAAGGGGCAGGTCCCTGGCGGGTGGCTGCTTTTGGCTTTCCGGTAATTCCGTAGGAGGTTTTTGACCCTGTAGCGACACTGCTCTAGTGTCCGCAGGAAGCCCCGTGCCCTGAGCCTCTCTGCAATGGCCCGGTACACCTGGCGGTTCTGGTGACAAGTCCGGAGCTTTTCAGAGAAGGGAGACTCACTCAGAATAGCCAGGAAAGTCTTGGTCTCCTCATAGCCCCAGTGAACACCTGACACCTTCATGTCTTCCACATC
Organism: Dugong dugon; assembly: GCA_030035585.1. NCBI lineage: Eukaryota > Metazoa > Chordata > Mammalia > Sirenia > Dugongidae > Dugong > Dugong dugon. The sequence goes on along the minus strand of CM057462.1, from coordinate 57,773,740 downwards.
CCATTGGTATTGTTCTTCCCGGGTCCTTGAGTCCTTCCAGGCCAATGCCTGAGCTGATTCTGCTTGTTCATTATCCAGGTTATAATCTCCAGCAGTGTTCCTTTTCCAAGAACTTATAATGTTTGGACCCCAAAAATCTGGTGCTTGCTTTCGTTGGGAGGTGCTATTTGGTTTTGAAACTAGAACTTCTGTACAAAAGGAAGAAGAGAAGTGATTGAGTAGAAATGACCTGCTGAGCAGTGTTTGTCCCTTAAATTTTTATCCTTTCCCTGTAAGAGGCAGACGAGAAATTCCCATGTTAATCCCTTAAAATGTCTGTGGAATAATAACAGCCATTTTTTTTTTTTTTTTTTTTGTCACTCCCTTAAGACTCATGACTTTGTGAAATCTATGGAATTTCAGAGACAGGAAGAAGAGTTGTGCTTTGCAGCCAACACTGTGATGACAGGAACAGAGTGTGCCTGGATAGAGCTGACAGGGTGGCTTCCAAGAGCCAGCTCATCACCTTCATCACCTCAGTATACTCAGCATGGTCCAGGGCTGGGGCCCCGGCCTGCTGCCTCAGAAGTCCGATCTTTTCAGCACTAAACGGGAGCCATCTCTCAGGGGCACACTCAAATGAATTAAGTCCATGAGATGGATACATTAAACCACAATGAGAAATAAATAAATGCTTGAAGTCCATATGACCAGCACAATCTCCTTTCTTGTAGGCACGCCTACATGGGATGCGAAGTAATGAGTCATTTCTCTGGGAAGTCTAGTATCAGTATGAGGGAAGACACATGAATGGGAGAAAATAAAAGACTATGACAGGTCTGACTCATGGTTAAGCTAAGATACTAGAAGCTTGTTGGCTACTTACTTGACAGTGGAACCACTTTTTTCACATATCTGGGGAAACTGTTCAAAGGAACAAACTCTGAGAAATGCTGAACTAGATTATCTTTCAGACTCTTTTAGCTCTAAACTCTTTTCACCTATTTTTTTCTTCAAGTATTTATTTTAATTAAAGGCTTCCTATTTTGTTACAGCTGGGAGTTGCTGGGTCAGCAGTCTTTTAAACATAGCTAACTGGTTTAAAAAATAAGGAAATTTATTTTCTCATTCTTTTGGAAGTCCAGAAGGAGTGCATGCTGTAACCACAGTACAAATTAGCCTGGTGATGTCATCACAGACCCAGGTTCTTTCTTTCTCTCTACTCTATCAGCCTCAGGATCAGCTTCATATTAAAGCTGTCTCGTCTCATGGTCAAAAGATAGACACCAATGGCAGATGATGCCATGAGATTCTCGGGAGGAGATACACACACACATACACACACACATATACACACACAGAAAGAACCTTTCCTCCAACCACTGAATTCAGTCTAAAGGGAGTGACAAGACACTCTTTGGGAACAGTGTACAGGACATTGTTTCCTTACCCAGAGACATGCTGTCCCTATAATCGTCTCTTGAGGGGTCCTTGCAGAACTCCTTCTCAGTGCGTTTTATAGGTCCCAGGGCTTCCTGTGAGATGCACAAGAGAACACCAATGACAACTGTGGTAACTCAAATGTCACTGTCTCTTAAAAAGCCTGGGACCTCTACCAGGCCCCCGAAAAGATAATGGGAATACAGGGGTACCACGTGTGAAGCTAGCATCATAAGGCACAGCAAGGCCAAGGAGAGAGAACTGGGGGTGGGAGGGACAGGCTTCCAGGCAGGGCAGCCCCTGTGCTTATGCCTGTTGCTGAGGGGTGGCCATGGGGAGAGAGGAGGAGCACTGGGGGCAGGAGGACCGGAGTAGTGCTGACAGGCAAGGAAGAACAAGCAGCAGCTTACCTGGGACTCAGTGGGCACATCCCAATCACCAATGCTCCCCAACTTCGGGAGAGTAGGGAGGTGAGAAGTGAGGACAGCTGAGGAGAAGAAAAAAATCTCTGAAACCCAAGCTCTGGATTCCAAAGAGGTACTCTCCCTCTCAGGTCCAGTTTCCAAAAGTCATGCTTGGATCAAACTGAGACTCTCTCTGTGGCCCGTACAGATTTCTCCTTTTACTTCTCTTCTAGAGCATCTAGGTCCTAAGCTGCCTTTAGTGATGTGCCATGTGTAAGATGCCAGCCTTGAACTCCCACAATCGCTACCCAGCTGCGGCCCCAGCCTATACCTGCTGCATGACTCTGGCTACAGTTGGGTGTGCTGGCGTCACTGGGAGCTTCATCCTCTTTTCTAATGCTTACTTACTTACTTACCTTCTCAGTAAGTATATCCATCAGACACTAGTCTATGCCTTGCCTTGAAATCTGTATTTGCTTCCTCCCTAGGTACCCTTCCCTACCATCTAGCCCTTTCCCCTGAGGGAGAAGGCTCCATTCCCAGTGTTTCCCCAGTTCTTGTTACTCACCTCTCTCTTTCAAGGACTGTGGCACCATCTTGGTGTTTAGATGCTTGGGAAGGTCAGGATTTTGATTCTTCACCCACTGCTTCTGGGACTGTTCCTCAGGCCAGTGATCCTCTGGCTGCAGCTGGAAGTTCCATGATTCTTGCATTGCCTTTAAGGACCTGGTCTCTGCACACAATTCCAGTTCCTACACACAGACAGCCAAAATTCCCAATCATTGGTTCTATAAGACCCACTGTGGTAGGGCAGGGAATGTTATCTTGAGTACGACTGTGGTCCAAAAGCTAACAGGTGTTTTTAAGGTCCAAAGATGGCTTAAAGGATGACTATAAGTCATCACACTGACTTCAGCAAATAAACCAGCATTTATAACACCAAATGAGTGCTGTCTTGTTCAATGCAGGGAGGGTATACAAATGTTTCAATGAGCTTGCCACTGTTCAAAACATTTGTGAATCATAAGGTGATGAATTATGTAAAATGTGACATTAAAAAAAAAAATCCCTAAGCATCAAAACATTTAGATAACCTTTTAAGTTATCTAAAAAGATAAAAGTATATATTAAAAGAAAAAGGGAAGCATAAAAAAACATAAAAAATAGCTAAAACACTAAATACAATTGCTCTAAAAATCCCTGCTGAAAGATAAAGAAAATTTAAGAGTAAATATAAAAAAAGAGGGAAGACAAAGAATTAAACATGAAATTAAAAAAAAAAAAAAAGTATGTGCTGTTTAAAAGGGCACATCTAATCCTAAAAACCAAAGAATAAATAAGGCTCTCTAACTCAATACAGGAGCCCTGGTGGTACAGTGGTTAAGCGTTCGCCACTAACTGAAAGGTTGGTGGTTCTAACCTACCAGCTGCTCCGTGGAAAAAAAGATGTGGCAGTCTGCTTCTGTAAAGATTTATAGCCTTGGAAACCCTATGCGACAGTTGTACTCCATCTTATAGGGTCACGAGGAGACGGAATCGACTTGATGGCAACAGGTTAACTCAAAAGGAAAGCAGAAGTGGCTATTTTAATTTCAATGTAAAATTTTGGGCAAAAAAGTACTCAAAGATACAGAAAATACACATAAAATAAAAGAGAATAATCAATTAAGAGATAACATGATTAAATTCTTTTGTGCCCTAAAACACTGCAAAAATATACAAAACAAAAATTATTGGAAATACAATAAGAAATGGACCCAAGCCAACTGTTATGAGCTTCTTAAGCTATGCAGTAACCATGGGTGCTGAAACAGATAAAATAATAATAATAATCAAGAATATAAACAATGGAATGATCTCATTGGAATTACTGAATACTGAACTTTATACCCTACAACACCACCTTTAAACACTAGGTGACAAAGACATGCTCAATAAAAACATTTCTGATTCCTCTTTGGTAATGACTTTATGGGTGGAGTGGTTAAGCTGTTGGCTGCTAACCAAAAGATCAGCAGTTCAAATCCATCAGCCACTCCTTGGAAACCCTATGGGGGCAGTTCTACACTGCCCTATAGGGTCACTATGAATCGGAATCAACTCGACAGCAGCAGATTTGGTTTGGTTTTTTAAAAGCCATACATAGATTTAAGGCAGAATCCCCATTCCCCTGGCCTTATCTTTCCATAAAGGAACTTCTACTAGGGTAGCCCTCTTCCTTTCCCCACTCATTCCCTCCTCCCCAAAGGACAGAGACTGCTTGCGTACTTGGCTTGTGTAGTTGGGGAGAAAGAGCTGAGCACACCCCACCCAGCCCCTCCCCATCTTGGGTCACAGCAGGCCCTCAGCATGCTCACTGGTCTGCTCCTCCTGGAGGGGAGCTTACTAAAGCAGCCTCTCACCATGAAGGGGGAACTGAAGAGAGAGAGAGAAAGGGAGGAGGGCGGACTGGAGGACTAGAGGTTCAATCCAAGAGGCAGGTATTAGCAAGCCACATTACCCAATTCAGCTTTATCAAAGATAAAGCTAATATCTGATTCTCTCTCTCTCTCTCTATGGGTTCCAAATTTAGAGGTAGGGGCCAAGGTGTCATTTCCTGGTCCTAAAACCCCAACAATATAGCAATTCCAATGCTTTGTAGAAACATCTAACTTTTGAAATAGGTACATACTCACAGGGTTCAAAAATAGAAAGATATATAAAGGTACTCAGTGAAAAGACCACCCTGCCCCTGCTTCCCATCCCATCTGCCCAGTTCCTGCCCTGACTCCTCACCACAGGTTACCGCTGCTCTTCCGCATCCTTTCAGAGCATCTCTAACTATATACAAGCAAATACAAATATATTCTTATTCTTTCCCCATTTGTTCACAACAGGTATTGACTATACAATACACTGACCCTTACTTTTTGACCCAGTAACATCCATCACTGTCAACTTACTGCCAAACTCAGCTCCAAAAATCTTTTGCTGATCTGAAAACTCAAATCTACTTTCAAAGATGGGGATTTTTTTTACCATTAAGAAGATATACAGGAATGGCCCATGAGCATCAAAGGCCATTCCAAATGAGGAGATACTCCAATGTCCTGGGTAGTTTCATAGGGAGATAACATCTGCTCATCAACATTCTTATATGATTGTTTAAAAATAACAACAACAACAAAAATAATAATCACTTGGTTACAGTGACGGTCTACAGAGGAACTGTGTGACTAGACCCAACAATAACCTTTACTCCCGACCCTAGCTCCTCCAACTATTACCATCCCTAAGCAAAGATTCTTATTCCAGAGGTGGCAGTTGTGGACACAGAATGAAGTAGATTCAAGAGATAATGAGGAGACCAAAAAAAAAAAAAAAATCAGAGGATACTGGTTAGGGGTAGGGATGAACAAAGAATCCATCAAAAATGCCTGTGTACCTGATGAGGAGACAGGTTCTATAAGATGGTGATGACAGAATAAATAAGCTAGAAATCACAAAACATCAGAGCCGAAAGATCCCTTTAAGAAAATAGCATACAGTCCCTTTAGCCCAGTAGGTCCCAACTTTCTTCAGGTGGTAGTTCTCTTTGAGGAACACAAATAATATATTTCATTCCATTAGTAAGATCTGGAAGAATTTTACTTGCAGAAAATACAACTAAGTTATGTACCTTGCAATACAAGATAACAAGCTACAACATATGTGCCCCCAAAACCAAGCTCCTTTGCTACTTACCCATTTGTTTTGACATTTGTGAGCACCCGGGAGTAAGTAGAAAAATTGAAAAATGAAAATAAAAATCACAGGAGAAAAATATATAACAGATGAGACTGCATTGCCTTATTTTTTCTCAATTTTAGAAGCAGTTCAAGCTTTAGTCAGCTCACAGGGGCATAATTTGGGAACCTCTGCTCTAGTTCAACCCCCTCACTTTACAGACAAAGAATCATAAAGACCTTGATTGAATTCAATTCTCATCTCTGGGTCTCAAATTCTTCATCTTTCAGCTCTGAAGCCCTAAGACTTCCATTTGTTTCTTTACTGCCACTTAAGACAAACAGCTGGTTTCTCTAAAAGAAATAATATGGGAGATGGTGTGGCATATTAAAAAAAGGTACACCCTCTCATACTTACTTCAATAACTAAATATTATTCTTTCTGTATATTCAATCTGTTTGTAAAGGAATCCAAACAGAAAAGCTGCAGACATTAAGCCTTTCTTCCCCCAATCTCACATCTGTATGGAGCTTTTCAACATATAGAAAAACCCCACCATTTGCAAAGTATACCATATATTCTCAAACCTATAATTTGCCCTGACAAAATGCAACTAAGAATAATATCACTACATGTAAAAAGGAGAGTAACAGGATTATGCTGAGATGAGGGTTCTGGGTGGCTGGCAGCCAGCTAAAGGACTTGTACTACATACACCAGCTTCAATGCAAGATTCGAAATTTGTATCACAACAAAATTATATCATGGGCCTTCACAGTCTCTTCCAAATTGTTGAAACTGTGCATGTTAAATCCATGATACTTTCACTTGCCTTATCTCAGCTCCACCATTTTGTTATATAAACTTGGGCAATTTACTTACCTTTCTGTGTTTCTTAACCCATTTGAAAAATGGTAATTAAAAACAAACAAACAAACAGTTGCTGTTGAGTTGATCCCAACTCATGGTGACCCCATGTACCAGAATAGAACTGCACTCCATAGGGTTTTCATGGCTGTGTCCTTTCAGAAGCAGATCACCAGGATTTTTTTCTGAGGTGCCTCTAGATAGGTTCCAACTGCCAACTTTTTGGTTAGTAGCCCAGAGCTTAACTCTATATGCCACCCAAAGACTCCCTGGTGATGATAATAGTACTACCTTATTGGATTGCTGGTTGAGTAGATGATACATATAAAAAGCTTGGAACAATGTCTGACACAGTGAGTACTCAATAAATGTCAGTTAATATCTCATTTGAGCCTCACAGCTCAGAGGTATTTTAATTCCCATGGTTTTGCAGATGAGGCATCTGTTGTGTAGTGGAAAGAACAATGGACTTGGAACCTAAGCATCTGGGTTTAAGCTCTGGTTCACTAGCTGAGTGAGTTTTGTGAGCCACTTGACTTTTGGGAGCCTTGGTTTCATCTGTAAAATGGGGACAATAATACAATTTCTGCCTATCTACCTTATACTGTCAGAATACAAAGAGATCACGTGTGTAAAAACATTGTGTTTAGTGCAAAACACAATACAAACTAAATAAATAGTTTTAGAGTAGTGGTTATAAGCGCTGGCTTTAGAGTCAGGCTGCGTGGGTTCAAATGCTGCTCTACCGTCTGTAGCTATCTGACCTTGGGCAAAGTACTTATCTTCTCTCTGCCTCAGTTTCTGAATCAGTAAAATTAGGATAACAGTCACTATGTCATTAAATTGTTGAGAAAATTAAATAAGGTAATGCACGCATAGCACTTAGTGCCTGGTATATAACAAGTGCTTGATAAAGGTCAGTTGTTCAACAGACACATAGACCAATGGAACAGAATTGAGAATCCAGATGTAAATTCATCCATCTATGAGCAGTTGCTATTTGAGAAAGGGACAAAATCTGTTGAATGGGGAAAGGACAGTCTCTTTAACAAAGGGTGCTGGCATAAATGGATGTCCATCTGTAAAAAAATGAAACAAGATCCATATCTCACACCATACACCAAAACTAACTCAAAATGGATCAAAGACTTAAATATAAAATCTAAAACAATAAACATCATGAAAGAAAAAATAGGGACAAGGCTAGGGGCTTAACACATGGCATAAATAGTATACAAACCACAACTAACAATGTACAACAAACACCAGAAGAAAAATCAGATAACTGGGAGCTCCTAAAAATTAAACACTTATGCTCACCAAAAGACTTCACCAAAAGAGTAAAGCGAGAACCTACAGAGTGGGAAAAAATTTTTGGCTACGACATACCCAACAAGGGTCTAATCTCTGAAATCTACAAAATACTTCAACACCTCAATAATAAAAAGACAAATAATCCAATTAAAAAATGGGCAAAGGATATGAACAGATACTTCACCAAAGAAGACATTCAGGCGGCTAACAGACACATGAGGAAATGCTCACGATCATTAGCCATTAGAGAAATGCAAATCAAAACTATAATGAGATACCATCTCACCCTGACAATACTGGCACTAATCAAAAAAACACAAAATAACAAACGCTGGAGAGGTTGCAAGGAGATTAGAACTCATATGCATTGCTGGTGGGAATGTAAAATGGTACAATCACTTTGGAACACGATATGGACGTCTTCCTAAACAGCTGGAAATAGAAATACCATATGATCTAGCAATCCCATCCTAGGAATATACCCTTGAGAAATAAGAACCATCACATAAATAGACATATGCACACCCATGTTCATTGCAGCCCTATTCACAATAGCCAGAAGATGGAAACAACCTAAATGCCCACCAACAGATGAATGGATAAACAAATTATGGTACATACACACAATGGAATACTACGTCACAATAAAGAACAATGATGAATCCACAAAACATCTCATAACAGGGATGAATCGGGTGGCATTATGCTGAGTGAAATAAGTCAGTCATAAAAGGACAAATATTGTATAAGACCACTATTATAAGAACTCAAGAAAAGGTTCATACACAGAAAAAAATAATCTTTGATGGTTTTGAGGGTGGGGAGGGAGAGGGAGGGAAAATCACTTACTAGATAGTAGACAAGTGTCAACTTTGGTGAAGGGAAGGACAACACGTAATCTGGGGGAAGTCAGCACAACCTGACCAAAGCAAAGGCATAGAAGTTTCCTAGACACATTCAAACACCTTGAGGGACCGCTGGGGCTGCAGGCTGAGGGCTGGGGACCATGGTCTCAGGGGACATCTAGGTCAGTTGGCATAACATAGTTCATAAAGAAAATGTTCTACATCCTACTTTGGTGAATAGCATCTGGGGCCTTAAAAGCATGCAAGCAGCCATCTGAGATACATCTGTTGGTCCCATCCCATCCGGAGCAAAGGATAATGAAGAAAACCAATGACACAGGAAAAACACTAGCCCAAAGGACTAAAGGACAACATGAACCACAGCCTCCACCAACCTGAGCCCAGAAAAACAAGATGGTGCTCAGCTACCACCACCAAACTATCAGATAGGGATCACGACAGAGATTTCTGGACAGAATGGGAGAAAAATGTAGAACAGAATTCAAATTCACGAAAAAAGACCAGACTTACTGGTCTAACAGAGACTGGAGGAACCCTTAAGACTACAGCCCCAGGGCACCCCGCTAACTAAAAACTGAAATCACTCCCAAGGTCCACTTTTCAGACAAAGATTAAAACCCAACAACAACAACAAAAAAATACAAAACCCATTGCCATCAAGTCGACTCCAACTCATAGCAACCCTATAGGACAAAGTAGAACTGCCCCATAGGGTTTCCAAGGAGAGGCTGGTGGATAACCGCTGACCTTTTGGTTAGCAGCCAAATGTTTAACCACTGTGCCACCAGGGCTCCAAGACAAAGATTAGACAGGCCTATGAAACAAACAATAACACAAGGAACAGGCTTCTTAGTTCAATCAAATATATGAGACCAACTGGGCAACTCCTGCCCAAAAGCAAGATGAGAAGGCAGGAAGGGACAGGAACTGGACAAATGGACAAAGGGAAACTGAAGTGGAAAGGAGGAGCAAGCTGTCACATTGTGGGGATCACAACCAATGTCACAAAATAATATGTGTATAAATTTTTGAATGAGAAACTAACTTGAGCTGTAAACATTCACCTAAAGCAAAATAAAACTAAAACAAACAAAAAGGGCAGTTGTTATTATTGTTGTTGCTGTTGTGATTTTGGCAATTATTAACCCAGTCACATTAACCTAGCTCCACTGCCTTGCCCAGCCTGCTCCTTACAGAACAGACTATGGCCTCACCTGCTGCTGTGCAGCCCGGACCTCTCGGTGCCAATCCTCCACCAGGGCCACTGCCTCCTCGCCACTCTCAGGGTGGCGCTCCTGCACCCAGGTCTGGACCTCCCTGGGTAAGATAGTCAGGAACTGCTCCAGCACCAGCAGCTCCAGGATCTGCTCCTTCAGGCGGATCTCTGGCCTCAGCCAGCGACAGCAGAGCTCCCAGAGCTGGCTGAAGGCCTCATGGGGTCCAGCTGCATCCCTGTACTGGAACTGCCTAAAGCGCTGGCGGGAGGCCTCAGGGACAGGGACAGGGTCCTGGTCTTCCTCCCAAGATTTGGGTTCTGATCCCCACGAGTCCTCTTCCAGTTTCACAATCAGAAGTCCTTCAGGCTCTGGCAGTGGAGAGGCCTGGGCCTGGGATTCCAGGGCCACAGCCATGGTCTAGCCTGGATGTCTCACTTCAGCTGGGCTGTCCTCTTCTGACTTCTTCCTGCATTTAGGGTGTATCCTCCAAGGGGGCTCCTGAGAAAGGGGTTGCTGCCCGAAGCACTGGAGGCAGAAAGACAAAGAACACAGTAAGCAAGAGGATCCAGGAGTCTCACTTTCTTCATCTCCCCCATACCTTCCACCATCCATGCATGGGGTGAGAGGGGTGCTGAGAGGCCCCTTTCCCATAGGCAGGAATTGAGATCACAATCTGGTGCCAAAGCCACCAACCTGCACATCTTGAAGAAACCCAGCACAGTATTAAATCATCTAGGAACATATCTAAACGCCTTAGTCTGGCATTTAAGGCCTCCATGAGCTGGCCCAGTATAGCCTTCCTCCCTTATACACACATCCAAAGTCTAATCTTCCCTCAAGTTGAGTTCCGAATGTCACCCCGTCCATAAGGCCTTTCTTCCTGAGCCTTACAGCATCCTCTAAGGGTACTCTCCTTGCAAAATCCTTCTCTCACTCTACACTCCCCCTTGGCCACCCCACCCATTTGGCTTTTCCACATCTTTCTTCTGATGACTCCCAAAAGGCCAGCCAGGACCTGTCTCCACACTTTCAGACTCCAAGATCCAACCAGCTACAGGACATTTCCACTTGGCTGTCCCTTGGACATCTGAAACTCAATGGGTCAAAAGCTGAATTCATCATTTTCTCCTGCAAACCTGTCCCTCTTCTGGAGCTGCCCATTCAGAGAAGGCACCACCTTCCACCAACTTACTCACACCAGAAACCTCATCATCCTTCTCCAAGATCCTCCACATCCAATTCATCCCCAAGCTGTGTCCATTTGGCCTCCTAAACATTTACATCCTCAGCACCACCTCCTCAGTCCAAGGAATCATCACATCTTTCAGTTGATCAGCCTACTAACTCATGTCCCTGCTCCATTCCCAGTCTCTGGTCCATTCTTAACACAATATCCAAACTTGATCAAAATCTGACCATGTCATTTCCCCACTAAACACCTTCAATGACCTCTCGTTTCCCTCAGTATAAAGTACAAACCTTGCCTAAGTCTCCAGTCTTGCCTCTTTACCATGCTCCCACTCATCAGGGTGCTCCAGCTGCACAGCTCCCAGTCCCTGCATCATGCTGCTCTCTGAACCCTCCCACATGCTATGATCTCCTCTGAGAACAGTCTCCTCCCCTCCTTCACCCAGCTAGGTCTCAGCTTAAATTGCACTTTTTCCAAGAGGCTTCCCTGAACCCTGAAACAACATTCAGTACTCAGCTACAAGCTTTCATAGCACCTTATGTTTTCTCTACCATAACCATGATCAGACTTTATTGTAATTATCTCACCCACTAGATCATAAGCTTCCTGAGGAACCCAGCGTAGTGCTTGGCTCACAGAGGAAACAAACAAAAAAATCAAACCCATTGTTGCTGAGTCGATTCCAACTCATACCAACCCTACAGGACAGAGTAGAACTGCCCCCTAGGGCTTCCAAGGAGCAGCTGGTGGATTCAAGCTGCTGACCTTTAGGTTAGCAGCTGAGCTCTTAATCACTGCACCACCAGGGCTCCAATGATCAACTAATGACAATGGTGTGTCATGAACCAAGGATTGCAATTAATCCATTTCTATACATAGTAGATTAAAAAACAGAAGAAGAAATTACCTTTCTACTCATGCTGGAAGGAACTCCTTTCTCCTCTTTACTTCCACCTTGCTTGTGACACCACTTTCTACACTGTATTATAGACGGATATGTATATGTACATGTGTCCTGGAGAGATTACAGCCTCACTGAGGGCAAAGAATACAGCTTACTTCTCTTTTTTGTCACCCCTAGCCACAGCTATAAGCATGGTGCTCTAAACAAAGGAATCTCTCAGTAAATGCTTCCTGAGTGAACGTCTGGACCTGCCTCTACTACACAGTGAAGATCCTGTTGACATCCATGCTGGGTTATCTGAAAAAATGAGCTTTTGTGTCATTCCAGCTAATTGAGATGACGCAAGAAATGCCCACTCAAAGGAGGCTATTAGCTGCATGACACAGCTAGATTGTGAATGGATGAAAGGTGACAATTTGCATCTAAGCCCATCTGACTAGACTGTCAGAAAACAAGCAAAGGTGATAAAAACTAAAGGCTTGTCCTAAAGACCTCCATACACTAAGGAAAAGGCTGGAAACACAACCCATGGCCATCTGGCAACTTCCTTCTCATGCTTCAGCTACCAGCTCAAATGTCATCTCATCTGTTAAGTTCCTTGACATGCCCTTGTCATACCCTGTCCCCACTCCTGCTCCCTAAGAACTGCCTCCCCATACCATGTTCCCAAAACAGTTGGTTCACATCTCTCATATAGGTTTTATCCCACACCACTGTAGTGTGAACTTAATACTATTATAGCGTCAACTTCTGCAGTCTGAAACTGATCAAATGTGCAATCAAGATGCATTGATAATTACTGGTGAATGAAATGAGAACGCTGGAAACAAAGAAGGATTAGCAGTTGGAAAACAAACATGTCCTTGGTGACAGAAACGACGCAGGAAATGGCATGATGGAATTTTGCAAGACCAACGACTTATTCATTGCAAATGCTTTTTTCAAGGTAAAAGGCGACTATACATGAGGACCTCAACAAATGGAGTACACTGGAATCAAATCAACTACATCTATGGAAAGAGACAATGGAAAAAAAGCTCAACATCATTAGTCAGACCAAGGCCAGGGGCCACCTGCAAAACAGACCTCAATAGCTCATACGGAAGTTCAAGGTGAAACTGAAGAAAATTAAAACCAGCCCATGAGAGGCAAAGTGTGACCTTCAGTATATCCCACCTGAATTTAGAGGCCATCTCAAGAATAGATTTGATGCATTGAACACTAATTACCGAAGACTAGATGAGTTGTGGGATGACATCAAAGACATCATGCATGAAGAAAGCAAAAGGTCATTAAAAAGACAGGAAAGAAAGAAAAGACCAAAATGGATGTCAGAAGAGCCTCTGAAACTTGCTCTTGAATGTAGGGCAGCTAAAGCAAATAGAAGAAATGATGAACTAAAAGAGCTGAGCAGAAGATTTCAAAGGGCAGCTTGAGAAAACAAAGTATTACAAGGAAATGTGCAAAGACTTGGAGTTAGAAAACCAAAACGGAAGAACACGCTCAGCTTTTATCAAGCTGTAAGAACTGAAGAAAAAATTCAAGCCTCAAGTTGCAATACTGAAGGATTCTACAGGCAAAATACTGAATGACCCAGGAACCATCAAAAGAAGATGGAAGGAATAAACAGAGCTGATGTTCAACCATTTTAAGAGGTAGCATATGATCAAGAAACGATGGTACTGAAGAAAAAAGTCCAAGTTGCACTGAAAGCACTGGCGAAAAACAAGGCTCCAGGAATTGATGGAATACCAACTGAGATGTTTCAACAAACAGATGCAACTCTGCAAGTGCTCACTTGTCTATGCTAAAAAATTTGGAAGACAGCTACCTGGCCAACTGACTGGAAGACATCCATACCTGTGCCCATTCCAAAGAAAGGTGATCCAGAGGAATGTGGAAATTATATGACAATATCATTAATATCACATGCAAATAAAATTTTGCTGAAGAATACAAAAACAGTTGCAGCAGTACATCAACAGGGAACTGCCAGAAATTCAAGCCAGATTCAGAAGAGGATGAATTATATCATTGCTGATGTTCTATGGATCTTGGATGAAAGCAGAGAATACCAGAAAGATGTTTACCTGTGTTTTATTGACTATGCAAAGGCATTCGACTGTGTGGATTCACAACAAATTCTGGATAACACTGGGAAGAATGGGAATTCCAGAACGCTTAATTGTGGTCCTGAGGAACCTGTACGTAGACCAAGAGGCAGTTATTTGAACACAAGGGGATACTGCATGGTTTAAAATCAGAAAAGGTATGCGTCAGGGTTGTATCCTTTCACCATACTTATTCATTATGTATGCTGAGCACATAATCTGAGAAGTTGGACTATATGAAGAACAACACAGCATCAGGATTGGTGGAAGACTCATTAACAATCTGCAATTTTCAGATGACACAACCTTACTTGCTGAAAGCAAAGAGAACTTGAAGCACTTACTGATGAAGATCAAAGACCACAGCCTTCAATATGGATTACACCTTAACAAAAAGAAAACAAAAATCCTCACAACTGGATCAATAAGCAACATCATGATAAACAGAGAAAATACTGAAGTTCTCAAGGATTTCATTTTACTTGGATACACAATCAACACCTACAGAAGGAGCAGTCAAGAAATCAAAGGACTTGTTGCACTGGGCAAATCTGCTACAAAAGACCTCTTTAAAGTGTTAAAAAGTAAAGATGTCACCTTGAGGACTAAGGAGTGGCTGACCCAATCAATGGTATTTTCAATTGCCTCATACACATGCAAAAACCGGACAATTAATCAGGAAGACAGAAGAATTGAAACCTTTGAATTATGGTGTTGGTGAAGAATATTGAAAATACCATGGACTGCCAGAAGAACAAACAAATCTATCTTGGAAGAAGTACAGCCAGAATGCTCCTTTGAATCGAGGATGGTGAGACTTCGTCTCATGTGCTTTGGACATGTTATCAGGAAGGACCAATCCCTGGAGAAATACATCATGCTTGGTAAAGTAGAGGGTCAGCGAAAAAGGGGAAGACCGTCAACGAGATGGACGGACACAGCAGCTGCATAATGGGCCCAAACATAGAACAGATTGAGAGGATGGCACAGGACTGGGCAGTGTTTTGTTCTGTTGTACACAAGGTCGCTATGAGTGGGAACCTACTCAACCGCACCTAACAACACTGTAGTTACCTGTTCTACATCTGACAGCTGCACCAGGCTGTAAGTATTACTAAGTTCCATACGGTATCTTACTCGTTTCTGTATCCACAGTGCCCAACTCAGCGTCTGATAAATAGCGGGGCCATTCAAAGTTTTGATCTTTCATTAAAATGGTAAATGTGGTATGTCAAAAGCCTAACTGACTATGTAGGGTCAATAATTTACATTAACCTAAAGAACTGACTTCTCATGAAATTTATTTTTTTTAACAACAGCCTTAATAATGTGGCAGTCCAAGTACATCTGTCTCACTCTCTCACATGAGGACTCGTTCGTTCACCAATCACTTGCAGAATGCCCACTACACTCTGTGCTATACTGGGTGCTAGAGATCCAGCTGTGACTAGGACAGACAGTTCTATCTTCACAGAACTTACAGTCTAGAGAGAAAGATAGTCAATAAGTAAGCAAAGAAGTATATGCTCCTGCACAGAGAGGACATTACAACAGGCAATTAGCAGTCTCACCTGGCCCAAAGCAGTTTTTAGATAATGGGTATTTTCTTCCGGAAAGATTTGAAGTCCCAAAGGTTAGTTTCAAGTAGAAATCAGAAAGCCCCAGGGACCATATATCACCACAGTTTTTTCCACTCCTCTCTTAAACAGATATGGACAGCAGCCTACTGTAGGGAGAGACAGTCAGCCAACAGGAAGGTGACTTCACACAGAGCAGACAAAGGGAAAATGGACAAGGGCATTCCTCAGTTCTGAAACTACCAGGAACACCAGGGCCGCACTAGGATCGGCAACTCTAAGAATGCCCGTTTACCGAGTGGCCACGAGGTGTCAGGCCCAGTGCTAGGTGCTCTATATTCATCTCACTGAATCCTCTGGGTCAGCAAGTGTCAATTCGTGCCGAGTTGCATTACACTGGTCTATAACTTACACATAGTCAACCACATACCAGGACCAGAAGGAGATAATTTAAATAGTGTGGTCAGTTCCATTCACTATGTGTCTTTCTGGGGTGAGCATGTGATGATAACCATGACTCTGCCGTTCCCTAGGTTGGTCTTAGTTCCCTCGTGCCTCTCCTTCCAGAGTTTGAGTGTCTTTCATACAACATGGTTCCTAAATACCAGCCAACTCTTTCATCTAATGCTCAACCAAGAAAACCCAGCTATCCTGGTTGGCCTACTGAAAGAAAGTGTGTTAATTTCTGAAATGGCTCCTTGCCAAAGCATTTTCAAGTTGACTACATGTGATTTTTCACCTTCTGTGCTGACTTTAGAATGTAATCATCCTGTAAGGTATGACTCCACTATATACTCAATTTACATTTAGGGAAATGGAACTTCAATGAAGAAAAATTACTTGTTTAAGGTTACACAATTAGCAAGCGGCAGAGTTGGGGTCTAAAGCCAGATTCGTTTTCTCCAATCATTTTTCTCAACCACACTAAATACCCTCTTCCAAGTTTGCCAGTCGTCCAAACTCCGGAGAAGATGGCACGGGAGAGTGGAAAGAACATTAAAGCTGGAGTTAGCAGATCAAGGTTCCAGTTCCTCTCCTGCCAGTTATCAGCCATGTGACTTTGGGCAGGTCATGTGGTCCCTACTGCTGCCTATCTAGGCCACAACTTACAGCTTGGCCACACTTGGCAGTTGCCCTAGGTTCCCCAATTAGTGGCTACAAATTTTAAAGGTATAGGGACCAGGCAAATAATGTTAATGAATGAAGTGGGCTGGCTGGGGACTGTAGCTACCTACAGCATACCAGGGGAAACATGGGCCCAGTATTCCCAGGCCTCCCAAGTTTTCCAGGAGAAGGCAGAACTGTGCATTTTTAAATGCTGGCTACCAACTCAAAATTGTTTCAAACACCATGAGGATTAAAGAAAGCATGAAGATGGGCTTCATTCAGCACAGGCTGCTCTTTGCCACCTTTGAGCTAAATGATCTCAATTATTTTTCCCACTATCCAGGAATACTTAGAAACAGTACAGATTCTCCCAAGCCATGAGGGATAGGTTTTGACTGCTGTCAAAATCAGGATCCTTCTACAAGCACAGGGAAGCTGAGTGGCATCGTGGCTCCTGGGGTAGTGAGAACGTATGTGGACAAGAGAAGCCTACCCAGTGAATGGTGGGAACCACCTGTCATGGAATGAACTGTGTCCCCCAAAAATATGTGTATCAATTTGGGTAGGTCATGATTCCCAGTATTGTGTGATTATCCACCATTTTGTCATCTGATGTGATTTTTCTATGTGTTGTAAATCCTACCTCTATGATGTTAATGATGTGGGGTAAGTAGCAGTTGTGTTAGTGAGGCAGGACTCAATCTACAAGATTGGACTGTGTCCTGAGGCAACCTCTTTTGAGATATAAAAGAGAGAATCGAGCAGAGAGACAGGGGGACCTCATACCACCAAGAAAGCAGTGCCAGGAGCAGAGCGCATCCTTTGGACCCAGGGTTCCTGCAAGGAGAAGCTTCTAGTCCAGAGGAAGACTGATGAGAAGGACCTTCCTCCAGAGCTGACAAAGAAAGAAAGCCTTCCCCTGGAGCTGACGCCCTGAATTTGGACTTCTAGCTTACTTTACTGTGAGGAAATAAAATTCTCTTTGTTAAAGCCATCCACTTGTGGTATTTCTGTTATAGCAGCACTAGATAACCGAGACAGAATTTGGTACCAAGAGAGTAGGGGGCCTCCGGGCATTTAAAAGTGGAGCTAGGCTTGCAGACCAATGGAGCAAGAGTGCCTTCAGGCCGAACTTTATTGGCGGAGTAGGTGCTTGCAGGCACTTATCGGTGGAGCTACAGAGCTTTGGAACACTTGCCCCAACAGGGCAGATGTGAGCTTGAGGCCCGAGGGGCCGAGAGGCCAAGGAACTAGGAAGCAGAAGCTGAAGAGACAAGGAAAACAGGAAGCTGAGCTGCCTCAGTCTCAAAAGGTATGGCCACAACCTCTGGGGTTTCAAAGGGTGGATCCATGGACTCTGTTGTTTCTAAGGGTGGAGATGCCACTCAGATAGACTGGGAAAAGGGTGTGCCTAAAGCCGAGGGAAAAGAGATGCAGTTCCAGTGGGCCTGGAAGGTGGAGCTGAAGCCCAGGGCCAAGGAGCCTCCACCAGAATCCGGAGAGTGTGGCCAATACCTAGAGGCTGGAGGGCAAGGCCATTGTTTAAATCGTCTCAGAGAAAAGAGAATTATTTTCAAAGCCTTGAGGCCTAATTTATTCTGCTAACTTGCTTGGTGCCTGTTATCCCTTCTTTTCCTCTAGTTTCTCCCATTTGTAATGGAAATGTCTAGCTTGTGCCTGTTCTGCCATTGTACCTTTGGAAGCAGATAACTTGTATTCTAGATTTCACAAATGAAGAGGAATTTTTGGATTTTGGACTTAGAGTTAAGACTTTTGTTATGATATGATAGGGTGAATATGTTTTACATGTGACAAGGACATGAATTTGGGGGGGCCAAAGGATAGAATATCATGGACTGAATTGTGTCCCCCAAAAATATGTGTATCAATTTGGCTAGGTCATGATTCCCAGTATCGTGTGCTTGTCCACCATTTTGTCATCTGATGTGATTTTTCTATGTGTTGTAAATCCTACTTCTATGATGTTAATGAGGTGGGATAGGTAGCAGTTCTGTTAGTGAGGCAGGACTCAATCAACAAGACTGGATTTTGTCTTGAGGCAACCTCTTTTGAGATATAAGAGAGAGAAGCGAGCAGAGAGACAGGGGGACCGCATAACACCAAGAAAGCAGTGCCAGGAGCAGAGCGCGTCCTTTGGACCCAGGGTTCCTGTTCAGAGAAGCTTCTAGTCCAGGGGAAGACTGATGAGAAGGACCTTCCTCCAGAGCCGACAGAGAGAGAAAGCCATCCCCTAGAACTGACGACCTGAATTTGGACTTCTAGCCTACTTTACTGTGAGGAAATAAATTTCTCTTTGTTAAAGCCATCCACTTGTGGCATTTCTGTTATAGCAGCACTATATAACTAAGACACCACCCCAGTCCCAAGGGAAAGGGTAGTACTCTGTAACCTCCAAAAAGAAAGAAACTGGAAGCTCCCAGAGACTGTCAGGCCCACTTGGCTGACGATCCAGGGTATGGTTTAAAGCAGCCAGGGCTTAAGCCAAGGGAGGCAAATAGGTTTCATTTAAAGGCCAATTTGAATCAACTGAAGTGGCTGCCTAAAGTAGGGTGCTGAGGACTCTGAGTCCCATCTAATTGCTGCAACCAATTAGCCATCATTCCAGAGACACAGAAGGGGAAGTGGCAGCACACATTCCATTATTTGCCATCCTTGGCTTAATCTCCCATAAGCCACAATTAGCAAGTGGCAGAGTTAGGATCCAGAGCCAGATTCATTTTCTCCCATCATTTTTCTCAACCACACTAAACAGTCTCCTCCAGGTCTGTCAGTCATCCAAACTCCTGAGAAGATGGCATGGGAGAGAGGAAAGAACATTAAGGCAGGAGTGAACAGGTCAAGGTTCCAGTGGGAGGTTCCAGTACTAAACCAGCCTCAGGTAGGAGAAGACTAAAGCTCATGCCCCTGGAAACCCACTGGAAGCAGCAGTCTTCAAGCCTGGTACAGTGAAGCTCACTCTGGATGGTCTTTATTCACACATTCATCAAGCATTTACTGATGCCTACTCTGGGCTGGGCACTGGGGAAATAGCAGTGACTCAGACACTGTTCCTGTCCTGGAGAAGCTAGTCTAGAGAAAGAAACAAGTAAGTCACAGATAATTATGATCTAACATGCTAAATGCAGTTTAAAAAAAAAAAAAAAGGGAGCCAGGGAGAGGAGAGGTGACTTAATCTGCCTAAGGGAATTGAACAAAATAATGCTTGAGTTGGTTCTTGAGGGAAGAGTGCTTCTCTTGGCAGAGAATGGGAGAAGAGAGTATTCCAAGCAGAGAAGCAAACAACCTACCCAGGAAATGCGGAGAAACTTTGCAGTCCTACAGCACAGGTACACAAGGGGTAGTAGTCTAAGATGAGGCTGCAAAGAGGGTTAACACTTTATGAAGGATTTTGGACATCAAGCTAAGGTTTTGCACTGAATTCTATAGGTGGCAGGAGTGAATAAAGGCTGTGAAGCAAAAGAGGGCACATTCGGATTTGTGGGTTAAATAGATCACACTAGCTGCAATGTGTGCCCATGCTGGGGAGGTGGGGAGATGGAGGCCTCTGCAAAAATCCTGACAATGAAGCGGCAGATTCAAAACATATTAGGGAAAGTGAAAGTATCTGAAGACTTCTGGATGTAGAAGAGGCCCTGGGTGACACAAACAGCTAAATGCTTGACTACTAATCAAAAGGTTAGTGGTTTGAACCTACCTAGAGGCACCTCCAAAGAAAAGCCTGGAGATTTGCTTCTAAAAGGTTACAGCCATGAAAACCCCATGGAGCATAGTTCTACTTTGCAACACAGAATCGACTCGAAGGCAACTGGTTTGGTTTTTGGTTTGGATGTGGAAGGATACAAGAGGACTCAGAGACGGCAACTGGGTAAAGTGGATAATGGTGCCATTCACTTCCACCAGGCATAAGCAAAGAGGTACAGGGATGGGGCAGAGCACAATAGATAGTCCCACTCACTGGCATCCTGAGGTAACAATCATTAAGGAAAGTATGGGGGGGGGGGGGTACCAGATCAGGCAGTTTTGCTCTAGGTGAACAGGCAGATTCAGAAACACTATTTTTAAGGTCAGGCTTCAAGCTCAGGCCCTCTTATCTTCACTTCTTGCCAGGGCCCTCTGTCCTTCCCTCTGTAGTCCCCAGACCCTTCTACGATTCTCCCACCTCCAAAATCTCTCTCGGCCTCTTCACCTATAGACCTTTCTGAGATCCTCCTCACTCCCATAGCCCTCTATCTCGTTCCTCATCCTTGACCCCTCTATGACCCTTCCCATCTCTGGACGTTTCATCCTCTGACCGCTCCATACACCACACATACACATGCATAAAAGCGTCTTTCTCTACTCTCACCATCCCTGACCCCCCTGGTGACACCACCTTCTCCTAATTCTCCAGCCCAGACCCCAAGTCTCAGCTGCCCCCGCCCCGCCACCCAGACTCACCCACCGAGACACCCACTTCACAACAGGGCGGAAGTGCTCCAGGGTTCGCGCAGAGAATTCTGGGACGCGGAGTCCGATCGGCGCCACCCCGGGAATGGAACGTTTGAGACTACGACTCCCAGAAGGCACCGCGCGAGAGCCAGGGTGCGACCCCCCCCCCCCCCAACTCCGTGTGGTGCTTTTCAGAGGTCGTCAGCCAATAGATAAGTCATCTTCTAACCATCCCTGGCACTGGAACAAATCGAAACAGATTACCGCGTGGGGGTGGGCTCTGTCGGAATTCTGGCCTTTTCTGTAGGCTCCGGGCTAATGGCACCGCCCAGTAGTCGGGGCGGGGCCTATCGAAGGTGCGAAGGGAGAGCTTCAGACCCCCGAATGTCAAAGCGGCAGAAGTAAGGAGTAAGTAGAGGGTGCTTGCTTTGGGAGCACATATACTAAAATTGAAAACAACACAGAGAAGATTAGCGTGGCCCCTGCTCAAGGATAAAACGCAAATTCGTGAAGCGGTCCGTATTTTTAATCGTAGTGGTTAAGTGCTATGGCTGCTAAACAAAAGGTCAGCAGTTCAAATCCACCATCCGCTCCTTGGAAATCCTATGGAGGAGTTCTACTCTGACCTATAAGGTCGCTATGAGTCGGAATCAACTGCACGGCAACAGCAACGAGTTCGTTTTTTAGTAAAGGATGTCTGCCTTGAGCGTTGTGCTCTTTCAAGATTTATCTACATGGAATCAAATTGACAGCAGCAACTAAAAAGATTAGACAGGAAACTTGGGGGTAGTGAGTTTATGCGCATGAGGGAGGAACAACTCAGAAAAGGGGGGTGAGAATTGTTGCACAACTCGAAGAAAGTAATCAGTGTCACTGAATTGTAGACGTAGAAACTGTTGAATTGGTGTATGTTTTGCTGTGTATATTTTTAACAACAACAAAATAAAAAAAAAAGAAAGAAAAACGATGAGGTGACGAGACTAGTGGCCAGTCGCAACTTGGACAGTTGTAGGTTCAATTTCAAGCTCACCTCCAAGCTGCATGACTTTGGGTGAATTCTGAACCTCCCTTTGTCCACTTGTAACATGGTAATAATAGCATCCATGTCTCCAGGTTTTTGTGAGGCTTAAATGAGATGATACACCTCAAAGGATTACCTCAGTGCCTGGGTCTTAATAATGCACTGAGAATGTTAGCTATTTTTATGTAAATCTGTTAGTACAGAGTTTGGCACTTAGTGAGTGTTGAAAGAATGTTAATCATTGTTACAGAATGGTCTTAATATAAATGCAGTTGCTTTGTACCATTTTGAAACATATTCTAACTTATTTATAATAACTTGGGTGATTTTGCTCGGTAAATGTAATAGCAACATATAAGCTCTTCTTGTTAATGAAGTCCCATATAGTCCTATGAGGTTATCCACAATTTGCAAGAGGAAATAGCCAGTAAGTGCCAGGGCTGGGATTTGAACCCCTGGGCATGTGACTCCAAAGATCTCAGCCCCACACTGCATGTGGAAAAGGTCAAGAGCCAGGGGTGGAGGATGCAGTAGGACAGTGTGGCGTGCTTGGAGGGCTGGAAAGCAGGGCAAGAAGACATTTGAGAGAGTGTCAGGACCTGAAGCTGGAAAGGCTGCTTTGCAGGGTCAGGTAAGGACTTCACTCCAGGATCATCTACCCTGAAGAGGAGGAATGGAGGCGAGAGTGCGCAGAGAGAGAAGGACACCATTAGGACACAAGAGGGCGTCCTTCACCCTAAATCCAGCCTGGAATTGTTCTATGGTTTCCTTTGGTTTTTGTCGTTGCATTTTACAGAAGAGGAAACTAAGTCCCCAAGAGGCCGAGTACTCTGCCCAGTGTCATATAGAAATAAGTGAGTTCTCTGGTTCTCCCTGGTTCTCTCTGGTGCAGCATCCACCAGGATTTGATCTGCAAGCATTCTGTCCACAATTTTCTATGGGGACCCTTTCTGAGCTGGGTCAGCCTTAGGTTCTAAGGATGCAGAGATGAATTAAGCCTGGTCCCTGCCCCTAGGGCTTGACCTCCAAACTTCTCTGCTCAAGCATTCCAGTAAATAAAACATGTTTGAGCACACGTTCCCAGTATGCATGCATTTATTTACTTATAAATTACATACATGAATAACAATAGCTAACTTTTTTTTTTATACTTCTGGACAATTCATTTAAGTGTCTAACTTATCTCTATTATTATGTATTTATTATTTAACTTTGGGAGGGAAAGGACCAACACTGTTTTTCTTTTTTTGTTTTGTTTTGTTTTTTGCCTCTGTATTATTTTTAGTTTTATGTATTTTATTGCGTTACGGAGCCCTGGTGTCTCAGTGGTTAAGCATTTGGCTGCTGACCAAAAGGTTGGCAATTTGAATCCACCCGCTGCTCCTTGGGAACCCTATGGGGCAGTTCTACTCTGTCCTATAGGGTTAATGAGTTAGAATTGACTCAACGGCAACTGGTTTGGTTTGGTGGTTTTATTGTGCTTTAGGTGAAGGTTTACAGAGCAAATTAGTTTCTCATTAAACAATTAAGACACATACTGCTTTGTGACATTGGTTGCCAACCCTGCGATGTGTCAACACTCTCCCCTTCTCAACCTTGGGTTGCCCATTACCATTTATCCAGCTTTCCTGTCCCCTCCTGCCTTCTTATCCTTATCCCTGGGCTGGTGTGCCCATTTAGTCTCGTGTACATGGTTGAGCTGCGTATATTATTGTTTGTTTTATAGGCGTATCTGATCTTTGACTGAAGGGTGAACCTCAGGAGTGACTTCAGTACTGAGTTAAAAGGGTGTCCAGGGGCCATACTCTTGGGATTTCTACAGTCTCCATCAGACTAGTAAGTCTGGTCTTTTTTTGTGAGTTTGAATTTTGTTCTACATTTTTCTCCAGTTCTGGCTGGTACCCTCTAACAACAGCTAACTTTTATTGAAAATTTACAGTGCATTAGGTCATATTCCCAGTGCTTTATACATATTAACTCATTTAATTCTCAACAAACTCTTTGAGGGAGGGTCTAATACTAACACAGAAGAGGAAACTGAGGTATAGAGAGGTTAAGTACCTTGCCAAAAACATATGGCTAAAAAGCAGGCAGGCTAGCTCTGGAGGTGAGATAAAAAAATAAATAGAAGTTATAACTTTTTCTTCCTAAACCCCTGTGGATCATCTTGTGCACCCTACTTTGGAAACCATTGCTCCAGGGGCTCCCAGACCTATGAGAGGGACAGTATACTGTGATCAGTACTCTGAGAAAAGAAAGTACAGGAAACTGTGGGAGCCCAGAGTCAGCAGTTTACCCAGGCTAGGAGATTAGGGAAGACTTCTGGAGAAAGTGATGGCTGAGCTGAATGTTAAAGGATGCATTGGCGTTCCCCAAAGGAAGGGGTGTTCTTGGGAGAAGGAGCAGCACTTGCAAAGTTCCCAAAGTTAAAAGAAAAAAGCATACTAGGAACTACAAGTGGTTTAGCATAGCTAGAGTGCCAAGTGCCAAGGGAAGTGGGTTTCTTCTCCCAGTGTTGCTGTAAGGATCAAACAAGATGATAGATGTGAACATGCCTTTATGTTTTTATTGAGGGAACAGGCAATCAGTCTGCTACCACCTGGGCAGATTCTCAGCTGCTCAGCTTTTTGGTCCTCGGCTGTCCATCTCTTCTATAACCCACAAGGCAAAAGGAGTCCCTCTACCCCTTGAAGATCTGATTGAACTTGGCCTGGACCTCAACCCACATTTTAGGACTGTCCAGAGCTCTTCCTTCTCCTCTACACTTTCCATGAATTCCCAGTCTTGTTTCCTTGGGCTTCAGTTCGTGTGACCCTAGAGCCTTAGCTTTCTGCCTCATGTGGATTTCCATTAAAAAAATGAAAATAAAAATCCAATCAAGCCAAGCATTTCATGGACTCAGTAAACTTACTGAAAATTTGGAAATCTTGAGATCACATCACATGCCATACAGCCACCTGCCATCTCCCAAATGTTCTCATTCAGCCTCCAGAGTCTTTCCAAAGCCTGTGTTCCCAACATTTGACCCTCTCTGCACAAGCAGCACCCCATCTCCCACCAGGTGCTGAGTTCAAGCTCATGCCCCCATATATGCCCACTATCTCCCTGCTAAGCTGTCTTGCTTTTTTATCTACCTCCACCCTCCAACACCTGTGTACCTACTCTACCATTACCCAGGCTGTCCCAGCCTCCTCCCCAGCCAAGCCCAGAAGTCGGCCTTTCTTTCATCTCCCCTGGGCCACATGTGATAGTCTCCTGGGCAGAGCAGCAAGGCTAGTCTATGGTAGTGGGGCAGCTGGTGGCGGGAGATAGGCTCCAGGAAGACCAGCAGCAGCGCTGGTAGGTAGGGGGCAGCCAACAGGAGGGAAGTGGCCAGGCGGAGCTCCAGGCGGCAGCGAGGTGTGCACAGGGCCTGTCGACTTAGCACACACAGTGTGATCTGGCTGCCCACCATGCTGTCTGCCACATTGTCTGCCACGTCCTTGCCTGGCTCAAAATCCCGCTCAGGGAGGCAGACACGCAGGCCCCAGCCAGCCGGAGGGCAGCCCTCCAGAGTAGGCAACAGCTCCTGCACCACCCAGCCCTGGTCTTGCCTGCAGTGGGACACGAACACGTCATAAACGAACCTCTTGCCCTCACTCCTCTGACCCCTCAGACCTGGAGCCAAGCCCTGAACAAGGTCCGGAGATAGAGGATCCAGTTCCTGGCCTCCTGTAGGAAGGGCAAGGAGATCAGCAGAAGCAGCAGGGCAGAGCTGCCCAAAGAAAGCTCTAGCCCCAAGGTCTTGGGACAGTGGCTCCAGAGAAAGGGGAAAAGAAGTCTTTTGGAGTGGTCCCCAGCTTCTGTCTGGCACAGCTGGTGTGTTGTTATGTGCACGTATGTTCTGGGGGACCGCTCAAGCCAGGGCCCCACCCAGGCATTGGCACACTGGCAGGCCAAGGACGAAGTGAGAAAATACACGTACTGGGGCATCTGGGGGCTGTGTTCCTGGAGGCTGGCATCCAGCACAAGGCCATTCTCCCAGCCCAGCACTAAGATCTGAAGACTGCACAGACCTTGGAAAGCAGCAGCAGACAGTGTCTCCAGCCCTGTTTGCTCCAGCTGCAGCACCTCGAGCATCAGCAGCTGGCCCACCAGCTCCTCAAGCAGCAGTGGGCGCGGCCAGGTTCGGGACTGCAGATTATGCAGCTTCAGCTCCCACAGGCTAGGCAGCCCTGTGATGCAGCAGGGTCTGAGGTTATGCCCGTCCCCCCTCACCTGCAGCTGTTTGAGCCCAGGGAGCTGCCAGAGGAAGAAGCGGGAGGTGTCCTGCGAGCAGAGGGCCTCCAAGCTATTGCCAAAGAGGGAGAGTTGGTGAAGGGCAGGGAAAATCTTGGAGACATTTTGGACCCCCAGCTGCAGTCCCCAGCCTTTTAGGGTCAGGGTCTGTAAGACCGGAAAGACATTAGTAACCAGCTTCCAAGGCTTCATGCCTGAAACTGCATGAAGCTCCAAACTGGCTAGCCCCATAGGCAGGGACAACATTCTGGGAGGCCCAGAGACGAGCCTCAGTCTCAAGTTGTTCAACCTTTCTGGGCCCCAGAAGTCCCAGGTTGAGCTCAGTGCCATCCGGGTGTCTAGCAGGTTTAGGGTGGTCAGTGCGGGTAGAGATGCCAGCCAGCCCTTGTCCAGGGCTACCAGTGGATTCCCCCTCAAGTCCAATGTCTCCAGCCTCCTCAGGCCCTGGAACACCTGGCTATCCAGGTCAAACAGCTGGTTTCCCTGAAGTAGCAGCTCCCGCAGGTGGGGCAAACAGGAGAAGGTGTCTGAGGGCATGGTATACAGCCCATTGTTAGACAGATCCAAGGCCCACAGTCCTGACTCAGCCCCTGTCCCATTCATGCACAGCATGGAAATCTGCAGTTGGTTGATTGTTAGTTTTAATGTCTGAAGTCCGGGCATGGCGGCCAGGAAGCCTGGTGGCAGATGAATCGGATGATTGCTCTTAAGATCCAGGCTCTTTAGGCTATGGCAGGAAGCCAGAGCCTCGGGAGCTATGCGCCTTATCTGAGTGAGTCCCAGATGCAGGTCTTGCAGCCCAAAGTGAGCAATTACCCTGACAGGCAGCTCAGCCGTGTCAGTTTTCTTCGCAGACAGGGCATCCAGCCTCGCAGTCCCAGTCCCACCACAGCAGCTGCCTCCGTATTTGTGTGATCCAGATGCAGAGTCCTCAGCTGGAGGCCCTGGAGGGCCCCAGGGCTGGTCATGTTCAGCCATTTGTTGAATGACAAGTCCAGCGTGTCCAGGGACCAGGCATCCCCAGAGGAGGAGCCTAGCACCAGGTCTGGGAAAATGTCAGCCAGAACTCCCACGTTCTGCAGGCAGCTGTGCGTCACAGCCAGCTGTTGTAGACTGGGAGGCAGCCGGACACCCAAGCTCCCGTACAGGCAGGGACCCAAGAAAGTAAGGCGCTGGAGGGAGCTCAGGTTGCCAAAGGCGTCAGGAGGTAGATAGAGAAAATCCATGTGGCTGTTTATGAAAGTGAGCTGCTGCAGCTGCTCCAAGCCCCGGAGGGCTCCTGGTAGCAGCTGGGTGAAATGCAGATTCAGTCCCAGGATCTTGAGCCCAGGGAAGTGGGAGAAGGCATCCGGGGGCAAGACAGAAATGGAACCAGAGAGACAGAGCCCCTCCACGCTCTGCGGCACAGCCTTCAAGACCTGTGTCAGGTTGGTCACTGAGGAGCATGAGGCAAAGAGGCGCAGGCTGGAATCCAAGCGGCAGGGCTGGACATATCAGGAGACCAGAGGCAGATGAGAGCCTTTGGTCACTAGGCAGTTGAAAGCAGTCCAGGCTGTGATCATAGGAAGGGACAGGAGCAGACCGGGCAGCAGCAAGTGTTTGTCCATCTCAGCGCCAAGCCTGGTCCACAGAGAGGCAGAATCAAAATCCCACTATCTGCTCCCCTGCCTGTTTGGAGAGCAACACAATACTCACAGCAGTGACAGGATACACAGCTCAAGTATACCCAGGAGAGTCTGGATGCAAAGTCAGAGGGCTGCAATGCTCCCAAGCTTTAGAACTGCTCAAGAATTTAAGGGGAAGGTGGGACCAGACTAGGAGATGCCTATAGCTGAGGACCCAGGGGTCAGGGAAAGGAGGAAGTAAACCAGTGGTAAGGAGAGACCCAGGTCTCACTTCTCTGTAATGAGGAAGCAAGCAGCATTTCTGAGCACAACAGGATTTGGGACTACTGTCGTTTTCCAGGGCAGTGCGCTTCACGTCTCTGAACCTCAGTTTCCTCATCTGTAAAATGAGCATACTAATGCCTGCTTCACAGGATTGCTGCCAATTATACATGGGTGGCAGAATGAGGTTTCTCTCTGAATCACCCCTTTTACTAGTTCCTCCTCTTACTCCTAATAGAAAAAGGATCATTGATAAATCAGGATTAAAAAGCAGATGTTTTGTACATAAAATAATACGTTGAAATGATGCCATCATGGACATCTTGAAATGTTCCACACTGAACATTCCAAAAGGCCCAAACCTCACCTAAGAGGACTGTAGGGATCTATTCATTCCCTTCTAGTATGGAGCAAGGAAGGAAGGTTTCCATGGCTTTGACCTTGACATGCACTACCAGGATGGAGCCAGGACTCCAAGAGAGAGCAGAAAGAGAAAAGAAAAAGGGCTTTATAATTTTCCTAAACAATACAGCAAACCATTCAATAAAATTCAATATCTGTTTATGATTTAAAAAATAAAAGTATCTGACTAATAAAGGATATCTACCCCAGGTCTACAACAAATACAACGAAACCTGTGAGAGCCGGAATTCAATGGGACCGCCTTGTTTTTCCAGCTCTCCCAAGTTTTCCGCCTTTGACAGGGTGCAGTCTTACCACTTTTCTATCACTTGTTTTAGTGGAAAATATTTGAGTTTTCCTTCTCTGACAGGTTTCCGCCTTACACATGTTCCGACTTTCGCAGAACCATCAGCTCCATTCAAGGCCAGGAATTATTTCTGTTCAACATTATACTGGCAGCCTTGAGCGTGTGTATTGGGTGCCGTTGAGTCCCTTCTGACTCATAGTGACCGCATGTGACAGAGTAGAACTACCCTATAGGGTTTTCTTGCGTATGATCTTTACGGAAGCAGATCATCAAGTCTTTCTCCCATGGGGCTGCTGGTTGGGTTTGAACCTTGAACCTTTTGCAGTCAAGTGCTTAATCATTTGTACCACTGGGGCTCCTTCTGGAGGCTTTCACCAGGGGAATAAGAAAGAAAAAAAAATTATACGTATTTCAAAGGAAGAAACAGAAAGATTGCCATTTACAACATGACATAAATGTCCAAGGATTTCTAAAAACAAACTGTTAAAACTAAAGAGGGTTTGGAAAAGATGCTGGATACTAGATACTTTCTTTTTCTTTCTTTTTTTTTTAATTGTTGTAATTAAATGAAGTTTACATTTCAAGTCAGTCTCCCATACAAAATTTTTATACATACATCGTTATGAGACCCTAATTGCTCACCCCATTCTGTGACCGCACACTCCTCCCTTTGGATACTAGATACTTTGTAAAACTGTCTAATACACCAGTGTATTAGTCAGGGTCTCAACAGGAAACAGATAACACATTCAAATTGGGATTTTTAAAAGAGGTTTGTATGCGAGTGCAGGGGCACCACAAAGGGTATCTTTGTGGGGTTTTTTTCCCTAAATAGGCCACAAAACCACTAGTCGTAAAAGATTTTATAATTAAACTTCACTAAAATTAAGAAATCCTGTCCATTAAATAATATAATTATTTTTCTCACACATCTTCTCACACATTAGGAGAAGATAATTAGCAATATGTACAACAAACGACTTACAGATATGGAGCATAAGAAAGATGTAATTTTTAATAATGCGTGAGTCAAAGAAGGAATGATGAGGAATATTAGAAGATACTTTGAATTAAACAATAGCTTAATACTACATATCAAAACTTCTGGGATGACACTAAAGCAATATCTATGTGGAAATGTATACATTAGAAAACAAATAGCAAAAGATGAAATTAATGAGCCAGGCAACCAACCACCTCAAGAAGTTAGAAAACGAACAGTTAAAAAAAGACTTCCACTTCCCCTATTACAGAGTAACTGATACCAGACTAGCCTTCCCACCATAAACAGCTGGAAAACTGAATGAAATATATGAAACAACTTTCTTACAGACATTAGACAAACTGGATCCATTGCTATAGAAAAAAAGGAAAGAGCATAAATATATATCCTGTGACTTACTGTTGTAAGCATTAACGTAAGCATGGAAAAGAAATTATGACACATTCATTTAATGGAATATTGTACAGAAGTGAAAATGAATGCACTAGGACCCCATGTGGATAAATCTCAAAAATATAATTTTGAATGGAAAAAACAAGTAGCAGAAGAATCCATTTTGTATGTCATCATTTGTATAAAGTTTAAAATATGCAAACAAATACAGATATTCTCCTATGTTTTCTTCTAAAAGATTTGTTATCTTGTTTTCACATTTAGGCTTTTGATGCATCTTGAATTATCTTTTGTGAACCCATTTCAACTGCAACTTCCTACCACTATTTCCAGGCTTATAGAGAATAGCCATTACAACGTTTTTTCAAAGATGACAGTGTTCCCCCTCTCTAATGTATTTCTTAATACCTTCACAAAGGGATTATCTTCTAGACCCATCCTGGGAATATACTTAGAAGGTGAGGAACACATTGTACCTGGAAATATACTCAGTATTCTGATCTCCCTTCTATATTATACCAAGGAATTTACGGCATCTTAACTTTGTTTAGTAGACCACTGTTTAGTCTAAGATTCAGTCAACCAACAAAGCAAACAATTAGAACCCCTTCTGGCTACTCAAACTGGCATATTGAAATCAAGACCTCTGGTAAATGCATCCATATCATTAAATTCAGTCCAATCTAAAATTATATTTTTCTTCCTTGATATGGCACCCTCAGAATCTATTTCTACATGTATTCTTCAGATTTTACCAATATAAATTAGCAAACCCTTACCCTTATTTGCCTTTCCTCTTGGGTTTGACTTTGTAATCACCCTACAGGTATACTGAAATCTGACTGTATTTATACATCTCTAGATTATGAGGAAAGTAGCTTTCCATTTGTACCAGTTCTGGGCCTGTTTTCTCTGATCTATTCCTCTCTTTCTCCTGCTTTGCTCCATATCACAGGTGGGTTGATAATTATAGGTCATATTTTCTGACTTCTGCCTGAATAAGATATTGGAAGGAGTTCTGGTGGTGCAGTGGTTACGAGCTCAGCTGCTAACCTAAAAGTCCAGTTCAAACCTACCAGCCGCTCCTCAGGAGAAAGGGGTGGTAGTCTGCTTCTGTAAAGATTTACAGCCTTAAAAACCCTATGGAGCAGTTCTGCTCTGTCTGATAGGGTCACTGTGAGTTGGAATCAACTCAAATGCAACAGGGTTGGTTTTGGTTTTAAGAGGTTGGAGGGCAGGAGAAAGAGACAAGCCAGTTCTATCTTGGTGCTACCTTCTTAGTTTCCTAGAAATACCACAAACAGTGGTTTAAAGAACAGAAATTTATTTTCTCACAGTTTAGGAGGTTAGAAGTCTGAATTCAGGGCACCAACTCTAGGGGAAGGCTGTCTCTCTGTCCACTCTGATGGGATATCCTTTTCTCAACTTCTCTAGTCCTGATGTTCCTTGGTTCCTTGGCAATCTCCACGTGGCACCTATCTTTCCCTGATATGTGCTTGCTTGCTTCTGTGCCCAATCTGTTCTTTTCATATCTCAAAAATGACTAGGTTTAAGACATACCCTACACTAATATGGCTTCATTAGCAAATAAAACCTATCCCCAAATGGGATTACATCCAAAGGTATAGGGGTTAGGATTCCAGCACATATTTTGGGGGTATGCAATTCAGTCCATAACATCTTGGATGACTCCAAGTCCTGCAGGACAGACATACCATAGTTCCAGCTTCCACTGGGTAACTCTGGGCACTGGGCTCCAGTAACGCTGCCTCTTCTCCTTGTTCCTGCCCCCTGTTTCTTTAATCACATTCATAAAATACTATTAGCTTTCAACTGGAGACTTGAGCTGAGTAGTTACGATATGAGTTTGTACAGTGTTTGAGTTTGTACAGAAGCAACCATCCCACCTGATGGTCCTTGAAGTCTTTGTACTCCTCACACTGCTGTTTAACAAGGACCACTTAGCATCTCAGAGCCCTGCCGTCAATGGGAAGTTCATTCCAGGTGACTAGGAATTTTAATTAGACTGTTTCACCATTGTATGCCTGACCTATCAGCTTCCTGTTATTTAACGCTGGATTTGCACTGCCCTTGGTCCCAACAAGTGCAAATAACCAATCTCTAGATTCTCCCTCTTTCCTGAGGGTCTGTTGTCTATGACCATTCCTTGTACAATTTCTGCCTTAGTTAGGGTTTAATTATATGCAACAGAAAATGACTCTGATTAAAGCAGAAAAGGAATTTATGAAAAGCATTTGTGGTATCTCATGGAATTTTCAGGAGGTCTTGAGAACCAGACCCAGTGGCAACACAGCCAGAAACAAGACCCCAAATCACACTACAGAATTGATCCAGCGAGGACACCACTTTCGCTGCTGCTGCTGTGGCTGCCTTGCACTGCCAATCCATCAGAAGTTGGACGCTGGAGCTGCTACTAGACTGGAAACCAGGGTAGCTCTTTGCTCCTCCTCTTTTCCGTTATCAGAAAGAGAGTCTGCTCATTTCCTGCTTTTTAACGTCACTACCTTATAATTCAAAGTCAAGGGTAGGGGCATCTGATTGGGAAAAACTAGTCCATGGGCCTGCACGACAGCTCAAAGAAGGTTGAGAAAGCAAGCCTCTGTCATTTTCATCTTCTCTAGTGAGAAGCAGGCTTCACCTCCTATGGAGCATGACCCCCCCCCCCCAAACAAAAAGAAAAAAAAAGAAGCATGGAAGAGGACTGGGATGCTGGACATCCAAAAAGATGGTAACTACCTACTACCCTGTATGAAACTTACAAAAGTCATACTATGTGCCTAGAACTGTATGGTTAGGGGAGAATGCTTTAACCCATTCCTGATGTTTTCTTCCATGTGATGGAACCTCCATTGGTATAAGCCTCCTGGCTTATCTTCACTCTTTCATACCTCCTCAGGGAGGAAGTGAGACTTACATTATTGGTGAGTTGGGAGCAGAAGTGGACATGTGTAGTTCTGTATCTTCCTCTTTCCTTTCCCTTTGGGAGTCCACATTTCAATGTGCTCTTTCCTGCTCCAAGTTTTGTAAGGGCAGACCTTAAATGGGGAAAATAACCCCTGCACTGTATATAACTGGATGGGGGAAAAAAAAAAAAAGCTAATTCTGGTGTTCACTATTAGAAGTCCGTATGACTGCAGCTGTAAGCCACAGTCTCCAATATCAGCCTTATCAGTTTATTCTTTGGCGTATTTTTTGATTGGTTCATAAATCAGAGACGGAAAACGAGCCTCTTCAACCCACAAACATTTATTAGCATTACAAGGTAAATGTGACATAATCTCTTCCCCCTGAGAGCTCACAGTCTAGCAGGAAAAATTACAAAACAGATATTTATAATACAGTAGGATGTCTCTGTCCATGTGTGACTGTATCATTCTCTATGACATAATCCAGAGCATTTAGGTAAAGAGTGAAGAACTGTAGACTTTACCGTTTTGGTGATTGGCCATCTGGTTTTTGCTTGTTTAAAAGTGAAAAGACTGGAATTTGTAATTAGATAGAAAGGAAAGAAATATTTGAATGGGGCTGCTTCAGTTTCCCTTTGTTACTGTAACCAGGAGAGTACCTTGCTTTAGCCTAATTCCCCAGCGTCATCTCTTTTCTTTCCCCAGACATCCTTCTGGAATCTCAGAGACTTACAGATTCCTGACCTAGAAAGGCCTTCTGAGTTCATCTAGTCCATGACTTTCTGTTTCAGCTTAGGAAACTGAAACTCAGAGAGAAGAAGGAGATTTTCCAGGGCCAAGCAGAGAACAGTTGACAGAGCTGGGACCAGAACCCCAGGTCACGGTCAGCCGGGGTGAGGACAGAGTGTTGGTGGCAACAAGCAGCCTCCACCCCCAGCCATGGGAAGAGAGGTGACGCTCTTAGAGCCTGAGGGCCCTTTCCCATGCCCATTGCGCCCTACACTCACAGAGGACAGGGGTCTCACCATTCCCTTCCCTGAGTTGTAGTGCAAAGAGGAATTTGTGGAAGGAGGCTAAAGTCAGACCAGTTCTCATGTTGTAGTCTGGCCAGAGGCTACCTAGAGAACTGCTCTGCGGAGACAGAGAACTGAGAAAATACTAGCCTTGCAAATAGAATAGAGTAGAGTAGAGTAGAATAGAATAGATGCCTTTTCTTTGGTCAAGGAGGTCACTCTGTAAAAGGGCCTTTCTTCTTTCTTTCCCCATTTATCCATGTCTCCTCCCTCCATGCTCAGCAGATCATTTCTCCCCCACTGTCACTTGATCCCCTGTCCCTATCACCTCCTTTCCTACCTCTCAATACTCCCCACCCACCTAGACACTCCTCCTGAAGGACAGACTTGTAACAAACTTAAGCTATCGCCCTCACTGTGAGTGAACAAGTATTTGCTAACTGGTTAGCAAATGTAATCTCTAATCATAGTAAGTTTTCAGTGATTTTATTACTTAACCACTATCACCTGTCTATCAGTTTGATGTACTGTGGTGGCTTGTGTGTTGCTATGATGGTGGAAGCTATGGTTGTTGTTGTTAGGTGCTGTCATGTCGGTTCTAACTCATAGCATCTCTATGAATGAAATGCTGCCTGGCCCTGTTCCATCCTCACAACCATTGCTCTGTCTGATCTCATTATTGCAGCCATTGTGTCAATCCATCTTGTTGAGGGTCTTCCTGTTTTTAACTCACCCTCTACTTTATTGTTGTTGTTAGGTGTCATTGAATTGGTTCCAACTCATAGCAACCCTATGTACAACAGAACGGAACACTGCCCAGTCCTGCGCCATCCTCACAATCATTGTTATGCTTGAACTTATTGTTTCAGCCTCTGTGTCAGTCTATCTCTGAGGGTCTATTTCGCCCATAGAATCCTTCAATATTGCAACTTGAAGCTTGAAGTTTTTTTCAGTTCTTTCAGCTTGAGAAACGCCAAGCGTGTTCTTCCCTTTTGGTTTTCTAACTCCAGGTCTTTGCATGTTTCAGTATAATATTTTACTTTGTCTTCTCAAGACACCCTGTGAAATCTTCTGTTCAGCTCTTTTACTTTGTCATTTCTTCCATTCACTCTAGCTACTCTACATCCAAGAGCAAGTTTTAGAGTCTCTTCTGACATCCATTTTGGTCTTTTCTTTCTTTCCTGTCTTTTTAATGACTTTTTGCTTTTTTCATGTATAATGTCCTTGATGTCATTCCATAACTCAAACTGGTCTTTGGTCATTAATGTTTAATGTGTCAAATCTATTCTTGTGATGATCTCTAAATTCAAGGTCATACTTTGGCTCTTGTGGACTTGTTTTAATTTTCTTCTGGAAATTATGTCACTGGTATTTCATACACAAGCAGGGCCATCCATGGTGGACAGATTTCAGCATGGCTTCCAGACTAAGACAGACTAGGAAGAAAGGCCTGGTGAACTACCTCCAAAAATAAGCCAATGAAAGCCTTACGGATCACAACAGAATATTGTCCAGTATAGTGCTGGAAGATGAGCCTCCTGGGTTGGAAGGCACTACACAATGGCCACAACAATGTACTCAAACATGCCAACAATCAAGAAGATGGCGTAGGATGGGGTAGTATTTTATTTGATTATACACAAGGTCTCCATTAATGGGAGCTGACTCAATAGCAACTAACAACAACATTGTGTAATCATGTTAATGTAACATCAATGGAATTCTAAACAGAAGAAAAATTATTTCATCCACAATTCTATCACTAAATCAAAGGACTTTCACTTGCCTAAGGTCGCTTCAGTTCATGTCCATATATTTAACATTTTGATATAACTACCATTTTTACACCTTCTTAGGTTCCAAGCCTTTCTCCTAAGGCACCTCTGGGTGAACTCAAACCCTCGGAAGAAAGCCCTGGTGACTTACTTCTGAAAAATCAGCCACTGAAAACCCTACGGATCATAGTTCTACTCTGACACACCGGGGATCACCATGAGTCAGAATCAACTTGACGGCAACTGGTTTTTTATGTGCCAAGTGTCCTAAGTACTGTAAACAATGTAAGTCCAGAACTGTTTTATTTACGAGAGCCCGCATTTTCTTTTTTGCTACGCAGAATGCCTTTTAATAATAAAAATAACTAGCATTTGCTGAGAATATACTAAGTTCCAGGTACTATGTTTTATACCCATTTTCTCACTTAATCCTAACAACCCAGTCTTTGTGTGTGTGTTTCCCCACATTTTCCAAATGAAGAACTTTCACCAAAGGAAGTTAAGTAACATGCCCAGGGTCCAAGAGGTCGGTAGCTTCTTCTTCTGTAAAAGGTGAGAAAGTCTTAGTTATTACT
Source organism: Dugong dugon (assembly GCA_030035585.1). Taxonomy (NCBI): domain Eukaryota; kingdom Metazoa; phylum Chordata; class Mammalia; order Sirenia; family Dugongidae; genus Dugong; species Dugong dugon. The sequence continues at coordinate 57,737,031 of CM057462.1, read as the reverse complement.
TCCCCATTTGGGTTTCCAGGCAGATGATTAAGGTTTGACTGTGAGTTCCTGTGTTGTTATTGCTTCTGTAGCTTTGGTGTTTTCGGGTGTAATTTCCAGAGCCTTGAGTAGAGGCCACCCTGGTTTCCTGTTATTCCAAATGTCACAAAAACAGACAGAGGAGTCTAAACAAGGCCAAAGAATGAGGAGATATTTTAACTGATGCAGAGAACAAATGAGAATGCAGCCAGGAGCAGCCAGGAAGAACTTTCAGAGAATTCCCTTTAGTCCTGTGGGGACGCAGCAATGTCAGCCCTTCTGGGAAAGTGAAAGAGGCCAGGCCAACTGTGGCCTGAGCTACTCTGTTGTCTTAGCCGAGATTATTTTTGTGTCAAGAAACAGAAGTCAACTCAGACTACCCAAAGCATAATTTGTTGGGAGAATTTGGGGGTATGTCATGGAACTCTGGAGTCCCTGGGTGATGGAAAGAGTTAACGAGTTTGGCTGCTAACCAAAAGGTTGGAGGTTCCAGTCCATCCAGAGGTTCCTCGGAAGAAAGACCTGGCAATCTGCTTCCAAAAAATCAGCCATTGAAAACCCTATGGAGCACAGTTCTATTCTTACATACATGGAGTTGCCATGAGTTGGGATTAACTCAAAGGCAACTGGTTTTTTTTCATGGAACCCCAAGTCAGCTGGGCCTGGGAAAGGACTGAAGCCAAGGGGTAGAGTCATCAGAGTCTTGCCATTAGTTTCTCTCTCACCTCTGCTTCAACTCTCCCCTCTCAGGAATAGCCACCTCTGCTTCTATGATCTCGCAGCTGACTATGGCTATCCCATCCCTAAGGGAACACCAGGCTGAACTAAAATCAAAGCCCAGATTTGGAAGGTGCAGAAGCTCTGTCCCTCCCTGCTCTAGTCATGCTTGCCCCCCACCACCACCACTACCACCCACCACACCTACATGAGGTCCTCCCTCCCCTGCTGGTGTTGATGCTCTTTCCCCCAGGAATCCCCAACGAGAGCTCAGAGGAAAGGAGAAGCCAGCATCTTCCTTTCTTGGAAACTTCTTAGAAAACCCTCTCCATATGGTTCCCTGTCTGTGTTGCAGCTTGCTGGTATGCTGTGCTTGGAGATGACAGGATTTCTCCATGGTTCTGGGGAGAGAAGCAAAACATTCTCTCTCTGGGGAGCAGCAAAGTGTACCACTGTTCCACTCCCACAGAGGGTTGGTGGGTTGGACTCTAAGGAACCACCTGCTCCTCATATCTTTTTGGCCTGCAGATTACATTATTCAGAGAGTTTCCTAGACAATGAGCACAGACCTGTTGGATTTTCACCCTATCCCCTCATTTAGGCCACAGCTATTCTGAGCTGGGCACTGGGGCACAGAGGCAAAAGAGGCAGAGTCCCTGCCCTCAAGATGCTCATGGTGCGTGGGGGAGACAAACCCATGAAAAGAGGAGTAACACAGATGTCCGTTTTTTCTGCCAGCAGGCCACACTCCCTTTTGATGCATAAGCAGCAACAGTGTGAGCCTTCAACTCGCAGGACTTCAAGAAATCCGGTCTCTTACCAGATTCCCTTTCCTCAGTATCTCTGAGAATTCTTACATTTTCCACCAATTCATTGTGATAGTCACTTGTCACTTCTGTCTGCTCCATTCTGTCTGCTCCATTGGACCCCTGCCTTCCACAGGCTCCTGCCTCCCATGCAATTTTGTCTAAACGTGGGCATATAACCTTCCCAGGGAAGCTCGAGCTCCCTTCTCTCCCTAAGTGATCTCATGGCTTTTAAATACTGTCTACGTGTGGAATTGACTCAAGGGCAACTGGTTCTGGTACTATATGTCAGTGACTTACAGATCTGTATTACCAGCACTGATTTCTCCCTGGAGTCCCAGACACACACCCAACTGCCTACTTTGTTATCTTCACTTGAAAGTCAAGTAGGCAGTTCTAACTTAGCCTCACCGTGCTGTTCTCCAAGTTGTCCCCATTTCAGTACGTAGAACAGCATCATTCACTTAGTTGCTAAATCCACAAACATGAAAGTCATTCCTGATTCTTCTCTTTCCTCACCTCCAGCAACCAGCCCCATTGACTCCACATCAAAACCCATCTGAATCTTCCCATTTCTCTCCATCTCCATCACTAGGCTCTTAGTTGAAGTGACTTGTCTGGACCATCATCTTTTGCCTGGATGGCTCAATGGCCTCCTGACCAGTCTCTCAGCTTTCACACTTCTCCCAATAATCCATGCTCCATAGAGAATCCAAAGTAAGCCTGTACAAATACAAGCCAGATTATGTCACTGTCCTCCGATGGTTTTCCATCACATTTAGAATAAAACCCACATTTCTTATTCTGACCTTTGATGCTCTGCATAAACTGGCCTGCTGCCTACCTCTCTGATGTCATGGAATACTCTCACTCTCTCTCTTTGATCCAGCCACACTTGGCCTTCTCTCTGTTCATCAGAAGGGCCAGGCCCACTTCCACATAAAACCAAAACCAAACGCGTTGCCGTCAAGTCGATTCCAACTAATAGTGACCTTATAGGACAGAGTAGAACTGCCCCATAGGGTTTCCAAGGAGTGGCTAGTGGATTCGAACTGCTAGCCTTTTTAGTTAGCAGGCATGGCTCTTAACCACTGTGCCACCAGGGCTCCCCACTTGCATTTAAGGGCCCTTGAAATAGCTGTTCTCTTTGCCTGATAAGCTTTGCCTTGGCCTTTGAGGACTGTTTTGTTTTGTTTTTGTGCTGTTAGAGGTTGCTTGGTTTGTAGATGGGTCTGCACATATGTGTGCACACATCGGGTGTATGTGTGTGTGTGTTTGTGTGTGTGAGTGTGTGTCTGTTTTTATTAACCACACCTCAGTGCTACAAAACTAATAGCTTCACAGGTGGGTTACCACTTTAGGAAATTTTTGCCTGTTACAAAACAATTTTCCTAGGCCATTTAGAGGTTTTGTTCTCCCATCCTATTCTCTTAGCAATTAACACAGCTTTGAAACTTAAAACACAACTTTGAAGTCTTTCCAACAAGAAAAAGACTGTAATTTAGTAATAACAATTTAAAAACAGAATTTAAGACCGAATTATTCAGTGAGATTAAAGAGAACCATGTTGAAATAATAAAAACTATACTGCCAGAGCAACAAAACCCACAAACTATAGCTTTTAGAAATATAAGGAGAAAAAAAAATTTTTTTAAAGAAATATAAGGAGAAGTTGGCAGAAGTCCAATTGTAATTTTTATTTACTCACCCGCAAATGATTGCCTACTACAGACCAGGCACTGTTCTAAGTAATGAAGAATAAGCAGTGGACAACACATAAAGTCTCTGAACTTGTGGTGGTTGTTGTTGTTAGTTGCCATGGAGCTGGCTCCAACTCATGGCAACCCCATAAACAACATAATGAAATGTTGCCAGGTCCTGTGTCATCTGTATGGTCATTGGCATATTTGAGTCCATTATTGCAGCCATTGTATAGTACCTTCCAACCTAGAGGGCTCATCTTCCAACACTACATGGGACAGTATCCTGTTGTGATCCGGTTCTGGACTGAATTGTGTTCCCCAGTGATATGTGTTATAATCCCATTTGTGAATGGGTTGTGTTTGTTAACATTAATGAGGTAGGATTAGGTTGTGTCAGTGAGGATTTATGACATGAATGAGGAGGATTAGGGAGTATCTTGAGTCAATCTCTTTTGAGATGTAAAAGAGATTAAACAAACAAGTGAGAGTGGCAGAGATGGGGGAAGAGAGATGCTAAGCCACATGAAGATTGCCCAGGAGCAGAAGCTCCAAGTGACAAAGCCCTTCCTCTAAGCTAACAGAGAGAGAAAGCCTTCCCTTAGAGCCGGCACCTTGAATTCAGACTTCTAGCCTCCTAACCTGTGAGAAAATAAATTTGTTTGTTAAAGCCGCTCGCTTGTGGTATTTCTGTTATAGTGTCACTAGATAACTAAGATTGAGCTGGAGGGTTTTCATTGACTAATTTTTGGAAGTAGATTTCCAGGCCTTTCTTCGTAGTTTACCTTAGTCTGGAAGGGCCAATGAAACCTGTCCACCATGGATGACCCTGCTGGTATTTGAAATACCAGTAGCATAGCTTCCAACATCATAGCAACGTGTAAGCCACCACAGTATGACAAACCGACAGATGGGTGATGAAACTTACTTCTAATGGGAGAAAACAGACTGCTTTTAACAAGTCAGTATATAATATGTAATGTAATAATGACTTCTATGGAAAAAAATAAAACAATGAAGTGTGATGGAGAGAACCAGGGGTGGGGCTGGAATTGCAATTTTAAATAGTGTGGTCAAGAAAAACCTCTCTGACAAGGTGATATTGAGCAGGAGCCTGAAGAAAGTGAGAGAGAACCAGGCAGCTCTCTGGGGGAAGAGTTCTGAAGGCAGAGAAAACAGCAAGTGCAAAGGCCCTGAGGTGGGAGTGTGCCTGGCATGCGAGAAGAAAAGCCAGAAGGCCTGGGTGCTTGAAGCCAGGGGAGCAGTAGGAGGTGAGGTCAGAGAGTTCTGCGGGGCAACAGACAGCTCATGGTGAGCCTAGAGGACCACTGTAAGGACTTTGGTTTTTACTCTGAGTGAAATGGGGGCTCATTATAGGGTTTTGAATAGAGGAGTGACTGATCTGACTTATACTATAAAGGAATCCTTCTGGCTGCATTGATGAGAGCAGAATGGCTGGGGATAGTGGTGGGCAAGTTAGGACAGAAATAGAGAGACAAGTGAGGAGTTAATGGCAATAATTCAGCTGTGAGATAATATTGGCTTAGATGATGGTGGTACACTTGGAGGTGGTAAGACATGGTCAGATTCTAGATGTGCTCTGAAGGTAGAACTGACAGCCTTGGCTTATGGGTTTGATGTGGCATGTGAGAAAAAGAGAAGTCAAGGATTATCCCAAAACTGTGGGAGAAATAGGTTTAGGATGAAAAATTAGGAGTTCGACTCTTGAAGTGTTAACATGACTGTTACATGTCCAATTGGAGACATCAAATGGTGTAAAGTGTAGGTGTAGGAGGCACTCGTGTGTGAGTGTGTGAGTGTGTGTGTGCACGTGTGCGTGTGTGCACGTGCTCACCCACATGTTGGTATGGCTGTAGTTAGACCTGGGTCTGTCTCTTGGTAGCTGTGTGGTCTTGGCCAGTCACCCACCCGGCTTCTCTGGAATGTGGAGATAACAAGGCGTGCTTCCCAGCATATTGTGGTTTTAAAACATGTCCACAAGTTTTTGACACTCCTCCTAACAAAAAGTGAAGTCTAATACCCTTCCCTTTGAACATGGGTAGGCCTTAGTGACTCACAACTGATAATAGAATGTGGCAGAAGTGACACAGTATGACTTCCAAGGCTAAATTAGAAAAGCTTCCATCTGGCTTTTACTCTGAGGACATTTATCCTTGAAATCCAGCCACTGTGTCGTGAAAAAGCCCAGGCCACAAGGAAAGGCCACATGTAGGTAATACGACTCACAGCCCTAGTCAATGTCCCAGCCAACAGCCAGCATCAACTGCCAGACATGTGAGTGAACGAGCCTTCAGATGATTCCAGCTGTCCTACCTGATGCCAGGTGGAGCAGACATGAAGTGTTCTTGCCAAGCCCTGCCCAAATTACAGAGCAAAATGAATGTTGTTGTTTGCATTTGGTGTGTTATATTGTGCACTGGAAAGCTGTCTACAGAGCTGGACATTAGTCAATAGACTTCCCAAACTACTCATCTAGTGACATCAGTTAAAAATATTCCAAAGGAGTGTGTCACCTCAGGCCAGGCTCTGGCTCCTTCCAGTAGCAAGTAACACTGCCTGTGACCTCACAGCCATAATCTGGTCCCTGACCTTCTCTCGACCCCCCTTTTCCATCAGGTTCTCAGGTGCATCCCTTGCAACCACTCCATAGAACTTCTCCAATATGCTATATACCCTTTTATGTCTTATGCTTTGTCTCATACTGTTTCTCCTGTCTGAACTAGCTTTTCCTACATGGACCCCAGGAACCTTGACTCCCAGGCACCTCCTTCCCTCTGCTCAGGGGCTTAGTTCACACAGTCCTATCTAAGGCAAGATCTAAAACCTTACTGTGGCCTAGAGGTCTAATAGAAGAAACACAGACATATGCACACTCCTAACAAAAAGTGTTCATTGCAGCACTAGTCACAACAGCAAAAAGATGGAAACAAGCTAAATGCCCATCAACAGATGAATGGATAAACAAAATGTGGCACATATGCACAATGGTATATTATGTGGCCATAAAAGATCATGAGTTCTCAAAACATCTTGCAACATGGATTTGTCTGGAGGACATTTGCTGAGTGAAACAAGTCAATCACAAAACGACACATATTGTATAATCTCACTTTTATAAAAAGATAGGAATAGATATATATAGAGAGACCAACGTTCATCGGTGGTTACCAGGGATGGAAGGGGGAGGGAAAATCATTCTCTAGATAGTAGACACTTATTTTTGGTAATGGGAAAGGTAACACCAAATGTGGGTGAAGTGTGCACAGCTTGACCAAAGAAAATGATACCACTAAGATGTACACAAGGAAAAGGATGTTTTGGTAAATGCTGTGGCATATATGGGAGCCCTGGTGGCACAGTAGTTAAGAGCTTGGCTGCTAACCAAATGATCTGCTGTTTGAATCACCAGCCACTCCTTGGAAACCCTATGGGGCAGTTCTATTTCTATGAGTTGGAATCAACTTGATGGCATCGGGTTTTGTTTTTCTGTTTTTTGGGGGTTTTTTTTTGTTGTTGTTATGGCATATATAATTCTGCAACAATAGCAACAACCTTTCAGAAGCAGTTCACCAGGACTTACTTCCGAGGCACCTCTGCATGGGTTTGAACTGCCAGCCTTTAGGTTAATAGTCTAATGCTTAACCATTTTTGCCACCTAAGGACTTCTATATGTATCATTATACATTAAATGTAATATATATATATAAAGATACATATCACTAACTCCTCTCTTTCTCACATCTTCAAACCCTCCTCTACTGAAATATTCCCTTTTACCTGTAAATATTCTCAAAGTTCTCCCAACTTAAAAAAAAAAAAAAATGCTCTTTTAAATTGCCAAATCTAGATCTAGCTATCTTTGCCTCTCTTTCTTCCCTTCTCCTCCAAGTTACTCAAAAAAGTTGTCTTATGCTTCCAGGTTCTCAACCTCCACCCACTGCAATCTGGTCCATCCTTCAAAATGCATAGGAACTTCTTAAATGCCAAATCCAGTAGGCTCCCTTTAGTTCTCATCTTACTGGACTTTTTTTGTTACCTATATATTTACCACAATGAGAAAACTGGGGGCAACAGGTAGGAAAGAAGCAGGTATGTGAAGCTCAGGTAGATGCATCAATGATGACCTGTGCATCCTGTCTGCTGAGGACCTGCAGCCACTTGGATCCAGGATCATCTCTCAGCTCTGGTATCTGCTCTTGGCTTTCCATAAGATAGCAGCCACAATTATCCCTAAAGTACAGCATCTTTCCCTGGGCTAACAAGAGTGCACCCTTGTTTCTCATAACCTAACAAGCCTGAACACAATGGTAACATTGGGCAAATTTATTCAACAAATATTTTTTGAAAGGCGGGGCCAAGATGGCAGAGTAGTCAGACGCTTCCGGTGGACCCTCTTACAACAAAGACCCGAAAAAACAAGTGATTCGATTATATATGGCAATCTGGGAGCCCTGAGCATCGAAAGCAAGAGTTGAACTGGACTGAGTGGCAGGGGGAGGGAGAGATGGTTCGGAAGCAGCAAGGAGGTGCCAGACCTGACCTGGGGAGAGCGTGAGCCCTTCAGGCCTGAGCAGCTTGTAGGTGAACGGTGAGGCAGGCAAGCAGCCAATCTCGGGAGGCGTATTCTGCACAGGGACAGACCCAGCCACTGAGAGTCTACACGGCCACCCAGAACCAGTGAGAAGCAGCCCTCATCGGCCAAAGATAAGTACTTGTGTACGGCTTACCACGTGGATCAGAAACACCCCCCTTAGGGAAAAACCTCTCTCCCATTTACCTCCCTGCTCCCTGCTCTGCACTGGGTCCTGGACCAGCTTCAGCAATTGCCAAGTCCCCTGGGCCAGAAGTAGGATCCATCAAATGCCCTGAGCCATTCTCCTGGCCTTGGAGAGTGAATAAGTTAACAAAAGGGAAGAAATAAACTGCCAGCTCCCGTAAGCCAGGAACTCGGGGTAGGCAGAGCTCCTTTGCCTAGGCACAAGCATAAGGGGTCCATGGACTTTGAGTGCCTTTCCCCCTGCGGAGACTTGTGTGAGCCCATCTCAACATCATAGGCCCTCATTACCACGGTACAACAGGGTATATATGGGAAGTCTAACTTCAACTGTTTCAGCTGTGAAGTGACAGGTTCTTGACATTTGACACTGCTTTACCAATGAGCAGGGTCTTCACCTAACCACATCAGGGGCCTGAGGACTAGTGGCTCCACCCATACCACCTAGCCACCTGTGATAGGTGCCCATGAATAAGAGGGCCCCCCCCCCAGTCCTTACAGCCAACAGCATTAGGTGCTCATAGTCTGGCTGCAAAACCCACCCACCTACACACTCTAGGGAATGGGACACACATTCCTTCTGGTCACTCGGGGGTGGCCGTCAGCCCCCTGCCTTGCTCAGAGTGTCTCCCCCTGCTGCAGCCAGATGCCTATGCCTACACCAATCACCCATACCTGTCTAGGACTGTAAGGGAGAGCCTACACCACACACTTGGTGGCTAGCTACCTGGGCACCTGAGCTGAATCCATACAGGAGGAGTGGGTGGACTCCTGGGGCTCACATACCTAGTAACAGATCTAACCACCTGGTGACAGGACATTAGAGCTTCAAAGGTGCCAATAATCAAACTAGCTCATATGAGCAGCCTATTTGGGCACATCAAAACAAAACAAGAAGTTAGGACACAGTAAGCAAGCATAAAATAAATAAATATAATAACTTATTGATGGCTCAGAGAAAACAGTCAATATCAAATCACATAAAGAGGCAATCCATGATGGCTTCAGCAAGCTTCCAAAATAAAGAATCTAGAAATTTTCCAGAGGAGGAAAATTTCTTGGAATTACTGGAGGCAGAATACAAAAGATTAATATACAGAACTCTTCAAGAAATTAGGAAGGAAATTAATCAAAATGCAGAACACGCAAGAGAGGAAATTAAAAAGATTAGAGAAGAGCATAATGACAAATTTAACAGGCTGCAAGAATCCATAGAGAGACAGCAATCAGAAATTCAGAAGATTAACAATAAAATTTCAGAATTAGACAACTCAATAGAAAGTCATAGGCGCAGAATTGAGGCAATGGAAGTCAGAATTACTGAGATGGAAGATAAAGCACTTGACACCAACTTATTTGAGGAAAAGTCAGATAAAAGGATTAAGAAAAATGAAGAAACCCTAAGAATTATGTGGGACTCTATCAAGAGGAATAACCTACGAGTGATTGGAGTACAGAACCAGGGGCGGTGGGGAGAGGGATAACAGGAAATACAGAGAGAATTGTTGAGGATTTGTTGGCAGAAAGCTTCCCTGACATCATGAAAGATGAAAAGATATCTATCCAAGATGCTTATCGAACCCCACATAAGGTAGATCCCAAAAGAAAGTCAGCAAGACATATTATAATCAAACTTGCCAAAACCAAAGATAAAGACAGAATTTTAAGAGTGGCTAGGAATAAACGAAAGGTCATCTACAAAGAAGAGTCAATAAGAATAAGCTCAGACTACTCAGCAGAAACCATACAGGCAAGAAGGCAAAGGGATGACATATATAAAGCCTTGAAAGAAAAAAAACTGCCAGCCAAGAATTATATATCCAGAAAAACTGTCTCTCAAATATGATGGCGAAATTAGGGCATTTCCAGATAAACAGAAGTTTAGGGAATTTGCAAAAATCAAACCAAAATTGTAAGAAATACTAAAGGGAGTCCTCCGGTTAGAAAATCAGTAACATCAGATAACAACCCAAGACTAGAACACAGGACAAAGCAACCAGATATCAACCGAGATATGGAAGTCACAAAAATAAATCAAAGCTAAAACACTGAAAATATGGAAACAGATGTCAATATGTAAAAGATGACAACATTAAAACAAAAAAGAGGGACTTACAAATGTAGACATAGATTTTTCATATGGAGAGGAAATCAAGGTGATATAAAGAAATAAAAGACTAGTATAAACTTGGAAAAATAGGGTAAAATATTAAGGTAACCACAAAGGAAACTAACAATCCTACAAGTCAAAATAAAAAACTAGAAAAATATAAAGACTCAGCAAACACAAAATCAACAACAATGAAAAAGATGAAAAGAAAATACATAAAGAAAAATGACTCAGCACAGAAAATTAAGTGGAACAAAGAAACTGAACAACACACACAATAAAAAAGACATCAAAATGACAGCACTAAACTCATAACTATCAATAATTACGCTGAATGGAAAGGGACTAAATGCACCAATAAAGAAACAGAGAGTAGCAAACTGGATAAAAAACACGATCCATCTATATATGCTGCCTACAAGAGACACACCTTAGACTTAAAGACACAAACAAACTAAAACTTGAAGGATGGAAAAAAATATATCAAGCAAACAACACTCAAAAAAGAGCAAGAGTGGCAATACTAATTCCTGACAAAATAGACTTTAAAGTAAAATTCACCACAAAGGACAAGGAAGGACACTATATATTGATTAAAGGGTCAATACACCAGGAGGACATAACTATAATAAATACGCACCCAATGACAGGGCTCCAAAATACATGAAACAAACTCTAACAGCACTGAAAAGAGAGGGAGACAGCTCCACAATCGTAGTAGGAGACTTCAACACACCACTTTCGGTGAAGGACAGAACATCCAGAAACAAGCTCAACAAAGACACAGAAGAGCTAAATGCTACAATCAACAACCTGATCTCATAGACATATACCAAACACTCCACCCAACAGCAGCCAAGTATTCTTTCTTTTCCAATGCACATGGAACAGTCTCCAGAACAGACCACATGTTAGGCCATAAAGCAAGCCTTAACAAAATCCAAAGCATTGAAATATTAGAAAGCATCTTTTCTGACCATAAAGCAATAAAAGTAGAAATCAACAACAGAAAAAGCAAGAAAAAAAAATCAAACACATGGAAACTGAACAAGACCTTCCTCAAAAACTACTGGGTTGTAGAAGAAATTAAGGATGGAATAAAGAAATTCAATAATCAAAGGAGAATGAAAACACATCTGTGATGGTTAATATTGTGTGTCAACTTGGCTAGACCATTATTCTCAGTGTTTTAGCAGTTGTATAATGTTGTGATCACCCTCATGATGGAATCTGCTGAGTGGTACTGGCAGAGGGGGGCCTGTGGCAGCTCACCGCCCTCTCAGTTTCATTTCTCTGCCTTCTGCCGGTTACTTTCTGCCTGCTCGCCTTGCCAAAGTTTTTGGCTTGTTCCAGACTCAGCAGCTGCTTCTTGTTGTCTTACCTCCGGTTTGTGGGACTTGAGCTAGCAGCTTCCCTGTTGATCTTGGAATTCGTCAAACTTCTCAGCCTGCGAGCAAGAGTCCAGTTCCCCAACCTGCTGACCTTGGGTTCACCAGCTTCCGCAGCTACGTGAACTGGGAGAGGCCTCTACCCCGATCTGTGGACTTGGGATGTTTTAGCCTTTAAAACTGTGTGAGCTATTTGCTTGATATAAATCTCTATATGTATATATTTATACGCTTTACTGGTTTTGCTTCTCTAGAGAACCTAGCCTAAGACAACATCCTACCAGAACCTTTGGGACACAGCAAAAGCCATGCTCAGAGATCAGTTTATACCAATAAATGCACACATCCAAAAAGATGAAAGGGCCATAATAAAAACATTAACCCTATGACTGGAACAAGTAGAAAGAGAGCAGCAAAACAAGCCCCCAGGTGCCAGAAGAAAGGAAATAATAAGAATTAGAGCAGAATTAAATGAAATAGAGAATAGAAAAACAATTGAAAGAGTTAACAAAACCAAAAGCTGGTTCTTTGAAAAGATCAACAAAATCGATAAACCATTGGCCAAACTGCCAAAAGAAAAACAGGAGAGGAAGCACATAACCTGTATAAGAAATGAGATGGGTGATATCACAACAGACCCAACAGAAATTAAAAGAATCATAACAGATTACTATGAAAAATTGTACTCTAACAAATTTGAAAACCTATAGGAAATGGACAAATTTCTAGAAACTCACTACCTACCTAAACTAACACAAACAGAGTTAGAACAACTAAATAAACCCATAACAAAAGAAGAGATTGAAAAGGTCATTAAAAAACTCCCAACAAAAAAAAAACCCTGGCCCAGACGACTTCACTGGAGAATTCTACCAAACTTCCAGAAAAGAGTTAACACCACTACTACTAGAGGTATTTCAGAGCATAGAAAATGATGAAATACTCCCAAACTCATTCTATGAAGCCAGCATAATCCTGATACCAAAACCAGGTAAGGACACCACAAAGAAAGAAAATTACAGTCCAATAGCCCTCGTGAACATTGACGCAAAAATCCTCAACAAAATTCTAGCCAATAGAATTCAGCAACGTATCAGAAAAATAATTCACCATGATCAAGTGGGATTTATACCAGGTGTGCAGGGATGATTCAACATTAGAAAAACAATCAATGTAATCCATCACATAAATAAAACAAAAGACAAGAACCACATGATCTTATCAATTGATACAGAAAAGGCATTTGACAAAATCCAACAACCATTCATGATAAAAACTCTCAACAAAATAGGCATAGAAGGGAAATTCCTCAATATAATTAAGGGCATTTATACAAAGTCAACGTTCAACATCATCCTAAACAGAGACTTTGAAAGCATTCCCCTTGAGAACAGGAACCAGAGAAGAATGCCCTTTATCACCACTCTTATTCGACACTGTGCTGGAGGTCCTAGCCAGAGCAATTAGGCTAGAAAAAGAAATAAAGGGCATCCAGATTGGTAGGGAAGAAGTCAAAGTATCTCTATTTGTAGATGATATGATATAATACACAGAAAACCCCAGAGAATCCACAAGAAAACTACTGGAACTAATAGAAGATTTCAGCAGAGTTTCCAGACACAAGATAAACATACAAAAATCAGCTGGATTCCTTTACACCAACAAAGAGAGCCTCAAAGAGGAAATCACCAAATAAATACCATTTACAGTAGTCCCCAAGAAGATAAAATACTTAGGAATAAATCTAACTAGAGAAGTAAAAGATCTACACGATGAAAACTGCAAGACACTACTGCAAGAAACCAAAAGAGACCTGCATCAGTGGAAAAACATAACCTTGCTCATGGATAGGTAGACTCAACATTGTGAAAATGTCAATTCTACCCAAAGCCATCTACAGATACAATGTAATTACGATCCAAATTCCACTGGCATTTTTTTAATGAGATGGAGAAACAAATCACCAACTTCAAATGGAAAGGCAAGAGGCCCTGAATAAGTAAGGCATTACTGAAGAAGAACAAGGTGGAAGGCCTCACACTACCCGATTTTAGAATCTGTTATACTGCTGCGGTAGTCATAACAGCCTGGTACTGGTACAACAACAGATACATAGACCAATAGAACAGAACTGAGAGTCCAGACATAAATTCATCCACCTATGAGCAGCTGATATTTAACAAAGGCCCAAAGTCCATTAATTGGGGAAGAGACAGTCTCTTTAACAAATGGTGCTGGCATAACTGGATATCCATCTGCAAAAAACTGAAACGAGACCCATACCTCACACCATGCACAAAAACTAACTCAAAATGGATCAAAGACCTAAATATAAAATCAAAAATGATAAAGATCATAGAAGAAAAAATAGGGACAACGCTAGGAGCCCTAATACATGGCATAAGCAGAATACAAAACATAAGTAACAATGCACAAGCACCAGAAGAGAGACTAGATAACTGGGAGCTCCTAAAAATCAAACACTTGTGCTCATCAAAAGACTTCACCAAAAGAGTAAAAAGACAACCTATGGACTGGGAAAAAATTTTTGGCTTCGACAAACTCGATCAACGTCTAATCTCTAAAATCTACAAGATACTGCAAAACCTCAACAAAAAGACAGATAACCCAATTAAAAAATACGCAAAGGATATGAACAGACACTTTGCCAAGGAAGGTATTCAGGTGGCTAACAGACACGTGAAGAAATGCTCATGATCATTAGCCATTAGAGAAATGCAGATCAAAACTACAATGAGATATCATCTCACCCCAACAAGGCTACCATTAATCCAAAAAACACAAAATAATAAATGCTGGAGAGGTTGTGGAGAGACTGGAACACTTATACACTGTTGGTGGGAATGTAAAATGGTACAACCACTTTGGAAATCGATTTGGTGCTTCCTCAAAAAGCTAGAAATAGAAGTACCATATGATCCAGCTATCCTGCTCCTTGGAACACATCCTAGAGAAATAAGAGCTGTCACACGAATAGATATATGCACACCCATGTTCATTGCACCACTGTTCACAATAGCAAAAAGATGGAAACAACCTAGATGCCCATCAACAGACGAATGGTTAAACAAATTATGGTATATCCACACAATGCAATACTACGCAACGATAAAGAACAATGATGAAGCCGTGAAACATAACACGGAGGAAGCTGGAGGTCATTATACTGAGTGAATTTAGTCAGTCACAGAAGGACAAATATTGTATAAGACCACTATTATAAGAACTCAAGAAAAGGTTTAAACACAGAAGAAAACATTCTTTGATGGTTACAAGGGTGGGGAGGGAGGTGAGGGTTACTTACTAACTAGATAGTAGATAAGAATTATCTTAGGTGAAGGGAAGGACAGCACACACTACAGGGGAAGTCAGCACAACTGGACTAAACCAAAGCTAAGAAGTTTCCTGAATACAATCAAACACTTTGAGGGACAGAGTAGCAGGGGTAGGGGTCTGGGGACCAGGCTTTCAGGGGACACTCGGTCAATCGGCATAACAAAGGTTATTAAGAAAATGTTCTGCATCCTACTTTGGTGAGTGGTGTCTGGGGTCTTAAAAGCTTAGAAGTGGCTATCTAAGATGCATCAGTTGGTCCCAACCACCTGGAGTAAAGGAGAATGAAGAACACCAAAGACATAAGGAAAGTATTAGCCCAAGAGACAGAAAGGGCCACATAAACCAGAGACTTCATCAGCCTGAGACCAGAAGAACTAGATGGTGCCTGGCCACCATCAATGACTGCCCTGACAGGGAACACAACAAGAGAGTACTGGATGGAGCAGGAGAAAGGTGGGTGCAGAACTCAAATTCTAGTAAGAAGACCAGACTTAATGGTCTGACTGAGACTGGAGGATGCCTGAAAACCATGGCCCCCGGATTCTCTATCAGCCCAGAACTAAAACAGTTTCCGAGGTCAACTCTTCAGACAGGAATTGGACTGGACTGTGGGACATAAAGTGATACTTATGAGGAGTGTGCCTGTTAGCTCAAATAGATACAAGAGACTGAACGGGCAGCTTCTGTCTGGAGGTGAGATGGGAAGGCAGAGAGGGTTAGGAGCTGGTTGAATGGACATGGGGAATCAAGTGGAAAGGAGGAGTGTGCTGTCACAGTATGAGGAGAGCAATTAGAGTCACGTAACAATGTATGTATAAATTTTTGTATGCGGAAAAATTTTTTTAAAAAATTTTGAACACCTCCTATGTCCTAGGCACTGTTTTTTGAACTGGGGTACTAGGGAGAATAAGATCTACTGCTTAAAACATCTCTCTCAGAAGCAAAATCGACCACGTCACTCCTCTACCTGCTTAAAATTCTTCAGTGGCTCCTGACTGACTTCAGAATAAAGCCCTAAGTCCTTATTGTGGTTTACAAGGCAAGTCTGCATGATCAGCCCCTGACTACTTTTTGAACTTCAGTTCTCAGTTACTTCCCCCATCCCTTCACTTTCAGTCATATCAAATCAGCCATATCAATCTTCTGTTCTCTCTTCTGCATACAGGACTTTTCACATACTCTTCCATCTCTTTGAATGTGGTGAACAAAGACAAGACGCAAGGTAAGGATGATGATGGTGATGATAATGATAACACTACCATTTATTGATCATCTATATGTACTTTCTACCCTCTGTTTGCCAGTTTGTTGTACTGTGGTGGCTTGCATGTTGCTGTGATACTGGAAGCTATGTCACCAGTATTTCAAATACCAGCAGAGTCACCCATGGTGGACAGGTTTCAGCAGAGCTTCCAGGCTAAGACAGACCAGGAAGAAATGCCTGGCAATCTACTTCCAAAAATTAGCCACTGAAACCATTATGGGATCACAACGGAACATTGTCTGACTCGCTTTCTTTGGACACACCATCAGGAGGGATCAATCACTGGAAGAGAACCTAGTTTTTGGTGAAGTAGAGGGCCAGTGAGGGCATGGGAAACCCTCAGTGAGAAGATTGGCACAATAGCCACAACAGTGGACTCAGACATGCCGGTGATTGTGAGGATGATGCAGGACAAGACAATGGTTTGTTCTGTTGTACATAAAGTTGCCGTGAGTGGAAAGCAACTCAACTGCAGTTAACAGCAACATATGTACTTTACATTTATATCTCTAACCTTCATAACAAGGTATCATGCTATATCTGATTTTCCCCATTTTACTGATGAGGAAACTGAGGCTTCAAAAGTTCAGTAACTTACTTTGAATCACACAGTGAGGAAGTGGAAGAGCCGGAATTTGAATCCAAGTCTCTTTGACTCTAAAAGACCGCTGCTGTCTCTTTGCCAGTGTTTAGAACTTAGCCTCTGGCGGCAGACAGACCTGGGTTTGAATTCGGGGTTCCACCACTTTCTAAGTACTACTTACCTTTGGTATGTCACTCAACCTCACTAAGCCGAAATTTCCTCATCTACGAAATGGTAGTAATAGTACTTACCTTAAAGGATTACTGTGAGGTTAAAATGAAATAATGCATATAAAGTGCTTGGCATAGTGCCTGGCCCACCAAATTCAGTGATGGTAAAAATTGTTGTTTCATTATCATTATTATTAAGGGTAAAAGTACCCCTCACTTAGGCAAGTGTCTCTCTCTCCTTTGCCCTGTCCAAGCTAGAGCTCTGCATCTTGTCACAGACACAGCCTCAGAGCTGCTTCTCCACAGGGCCTCTGGGGGCCAGGACTGCAGGAGCCTGTGGAAGTGAGCTCCAGCAGGCAGAGGAATGGCCTGTAATTGATCCCAGTTAGAGTCAGGCAGGCCCTGCCTTCTCTGGTTGGGGGCTTCAGTAAGTAGGACACTGTCTGATTTATGTCCTGCTGCACTGAGAATGACCTGGTGCCCTCTCTACGTGTTCCGGCCTCAGACAAGGCCATAAAACGGAATTGGTGCTGTGCATTTGTTCCTATTCAGGGCCAACATGTATACTGTTGCACACACCTTAGGTCAATCCCCTGCAGGACCCTCCCTGAGGAATGTTGGTGTGGGTGGTCACCCTGTGCAGCTAGGCTGGCTGAGAATTAGGACCCTATTCTTGACCTAATGCCCAGGGATAATACGGAGAAGGAAAATCACAGTCTCGTACGTTCTCATGGCTTCACTGATCATCTTCGAACAGGCCTATGCAAATGACCCCAGTCCACATCCTGAACCTGCACTGTCCCCAGCCTCAGACCCAGCTATCCAATGGTCTGCTGGATGCTTCTTCCTGCATGTCCCATAATTCCCAACCTGAACTCATCATCTTCCTCCCTCTCCCTGTTTCTCTCCCCTCTCCCCTCTCTGACTGACACCATACCAGGCTGAGGAAGCTGCTTCCTCCCTGGTCTGGAACATCTTTTTATACCTCCTTCATAGCTCTGACCACCAGGTTTGTAATTAGGACAACTTAAGAGCTCAGCTGCTAACCAAAAGGTTGGCAGTTCGAATCCACCAGCCTCTCCCTGGAAAACTCTGTGGGGCAGTTCTACTCTGTCCTACGGGGTCGCTGTGAGTCAGATCGACTCAAAAGCAACAAGTTTGGTTTTATTGCAGTTTTTACCATTATCTGTATCCCTGTCTGTCTCCTCCGATAGATTGCGAACTGTTAGAAATCAAAGACTGGATCTGCTTCATTTCTGTACTTCCAAGGCCTAGAGCAGAGTTTGGCAAAGAGGGCATGTCATAAACCTTGAAAGAATGAATGAGTGGATGGATGGATGGATGGATGGATGGATGGGTGCGTGGGTGGGTGGATGGATGGATAGATGGACGAACAGACGGGCAGTTTATCATTTCTTGCAAGGTAGTTTTTAAATAAAGAACAAGGCTTCTTAAGAGGGACTCATAAAGTTCCACTGAGAACTGAGTAATTAGATAAAAGCATCTTTGAGCCAGAAATGACCTTATTAATTGTAGGTTTTGAGTTCTTCAATGTACAGATGACTGAGATTCAGAGAGGTTAAACAACTTGCTGAGGCTGAACAGCAACTTAGTGGCAGAGCCTGGACTAGACCCTAGACCTCCTAACTTCATAGCCTACACCCTTTCCTCTCTATTCTGAGATCAGATGAGCCCTTCACAGGCCCCTGAGCTCAGCTTCCAAAAAGTAGACTATAGAAGACAGAAGGTACTCTAGACTATCTATAAAGTTTTAGTAATAAACTTGATCCATAGCAGAAAAACTGAGGCAATCTTCTCAGGAATTTCCTGTTCTAAGAGCAACTGTAAGACTATGTGAGTGTGTGGCCTTTATCTCCTCTCAGCGTCAGTTTCCTCATCTGTAAAATGGGGATAATAATAGCACCTGCTCTGACATAATGCATGTTTTTCACTTTAGGTTCTTGTGGTAGCTTGCATTCTTATTCTGCATTAATCTACAGTTGATTCTTGTTATTCATGGTAGTTATGCTTTATAAACTTGCTGTGAACACTGAATTAGTGAATACTGAATCATTGTTCCTAGGAAAAATACGGGCTAGGTCCCTGCAAGCCTCTGGTCACAACATTTTCATCAACTTTAATTGATAACTTAGTTTTATGTGGGTTTCTGTTTAAAGATACCTTATTTAATATATATTGAACTCATGGTCAATGGCACTATAACTCATGCCTGAGTGAAGCTTATCTAACATAAATTTTCTCTATGAGGCACATCATAGCCTTCTTGTACTTTGGAACATTGGACAGCACTTCAGCACTACACTTGGGAGCCATTTGAAACAATGAAATCACCAATAAAAAAAGCACAAAAATGTGAAAAACATAGCATTAAATAGACAGCAAAAAGAATACTTGTTTACAGTATGAGAGCTGAAACAAGAAGGCAGAGAGTGTGGCCTCGTTCGACCTCAGCTGGGAATGGGCACATCTGGTGACTCAATTTTTTCACCACTCTGAGCATGTTCGCAAAGGATATGAAAGCACCGTGAATGTTGACTTTAGGGTTACAGGTAAACTCTCGCGAGTAGGCAAATTTACAAATATGGACTCCACAAATAATGAGGATCAAGTGTACTTGGTTAGACTCTCAATAAAAGGATTACCCACCCTGACCATTGCTCTGGAGCCCTGGTGGAACAGTGGTTAAGAGCTCAGCTGTTAACTGAAAGGTTGGCAGTTCAAATCCACTAGCCACTCCTTGGAAACCCTACGGGGCGGTTCTATTCTGTACTACATGGTCACTATGAGTCGGAATTGACTCCACGGCAAGGAGTTTGGTTTGGTTTGGTTTGGCCTGTTGCTATGAGACTTGCTGTGCCTCTTTGTGGGGGGAGTATACCTTATTGCCCCCTTCTGTCAGGCTAGGCCATTTACTTCCTTTGGGCAGTGGAAAGTGAACAGAAGTGATGTATGCCATATCTCCGCAGATGCTTTAAGAGCCTTTGTGAGGTTTAACCATTGCAATTATCTTCTGCCTTGAGACAGAGATAAGGGCTGCTCTCTCAGTCTGAAACCCAGAACATGAAACACATGGAAGCCCAAATGACCTGTAGCTGTCATGTAATGTGAGTGAGAAATAAACCTTCGTTGTTGTCAGCTATCGAGATTTTGGAATGGTTTCTGCAGCACAGTTTAGCAAATACCGACTAATAATCATTTGATTATAATATAGAGAAACTCATTTGGAACATCTTAAAAGGAGTAGGGAGGAGTTTGTGGTAAGGATAGCTCTAGGTAAGGTAGCTCTAGGACTAAGGATTAGTGTTCAGGCTACTACTACTACTACCTGTTGCCATTGAGTCGATTCCGACTCCTAGCAACCCTCTAGGACAGAGTAGAACTGCCCCATAGAGTTTCCAAGGAGCGCCTGGTGGATTCGAACTGCTGACCTTTTGGTTAGCAGCCGTAGCACTTAACCACTACACCACCAGGGTTGCCAAGCTGCCATAATAAAAAGACTCCAAATACAAGTCTTTAGTAAGATACACATTTAATTCTCTCTCATGACACAATGAAAAGGTAAATGGGTGTTCCAGGATGGCTAGGCAGCTCTGCTCCATGAGCTTGCCCAAAGATTCAGGTTCCTTCTACACAGTTGATCCTACTAGCCCCTACGGTGCTATTCGTATCTTCACCATGTCCATATTCCAGACTGCAGGAAGGAAGAGAGAAAGTAGGGACAACCAGTATCCCTCTTAAGGATGTGACTGAGATGTTGCCCACATCACATCTACTTATAGCCCATTGGCCAAATCTTACTCATACAGCCATATCTAATTATAAAGGAGGCTGGGAAATGTAATTTTCTAGCCAGGTGGCCATGTGCCCTGATGAAACTCAGAGGGAGGCTTTCTATTAGTAAGAGAAAGAAAAGGATAATTCAGTAATTAAAAAAAAAAAAAATTGCCACCGAATCGATTCTGACTCATAATGCCCCCGTGCATGTCAGAGTAGAACTGCGCTCCATAAGGTTTTCAATGGCTGATTTTTCTGAAGCAGATCACCAGGTCTTTCTTCCAAGGCCCCTCTGGGTGGACTTAAGCTGCTAACCTTTCAGTTAGCAGCCAAGCATGTTAACTTTTTACACTACCCTTTAGTGATGTGCTGGAGTCAGCTCACATAGGCTCACAAGAGCTGACTGCATCCTTTTCTTTCCAACTCCACATTCAGAGACATCACATAAAATCAGCCTTGGTGGGAATAGTTGCACCACAGAAATTGGCAAACACTACATACCTCGACTTTCCCTTCCCCTGCCCACAAAGAGCCAATTGTTAAACATTTGCCAGCACTGGGTATAATGGACACTGGGAAGCAATTAGTCTGCTGCAGTTGGGCCGTATTTTCTTGATGTCTCTGCTCCCTCCTCCTCTCACTTGTGCTTGGCTTCCTCACTTTCTGCTTTGCAAGCAACCCTCCTTGGTTCAAATTCATGAGTGCAGCTCATCTGTTCCTGCCTCTTGCTTGCCTGGCCCTGAGACCTGGTGCCCACACTTGGGTTATTCACTTGTGTCAAGGGGTGGAGGAGCTGGATCAGGATCATGCATAAAGCTGACTTCAGAGGAGCTGTGTGCAGAGCTGGCACCAGAGGCAGGGGCTGTGTGAGGCAAAGGAGTGAAAGCACGTTCCCCACCCCTAACACAGCACTGGGCTTGCAGGAGACTCTTCTTGATAGCTTTTCTAATATTCTTTTTGGACCTCCTGTGATTAAATGGCCCAGTTTGGTGGAAGATGTGTTTACTGAGTTGATGAGGGTATTTGGCTGAGGCACAGCCATGGCCTGTACCGCAATGCAGTTTTTTGAGGTAGAAGGAGGACAGTAGTGACTTGCAGGAGACCTGAGGACCTCACCCAAGAATCTAGGAAAGGTAGTTGAATGAGCAAGAACAAGACAACCCGGGGGGCGAGGGGGTGGGGGAAGAACACAAGACTTCAGAGTCAGACAGACCTGGGTCCAGATCCAGCCCTGTCCGTTATTAGTTGAGTGACCTTGGGCAAGTTCACCTAATGCCACATTCTTCACACACACTGGTCCTCTGAGCCCCAACAGTTCTTCCTTCTTTGGTAAATTCCTTATGCCCTTGAGAGGCCTCCCATCTAAAGTAGGCCTCTGCATGATTCTCTCACAGACCCCCGGTCTTTCCCTTTTAGCACTAGTCAGACTGTATTATTACGTATGTATCTACTTATCTCCTGATGTTTCATCTGTCTCTGCACCACTCTGGATGCTCCATGTCAGTTTTGCTCAGTATTGTATCCTCAGCACTTAGCCCATGGTCTGGCACAAAGCTGCCACTCAATAAAAATTTGTTGAATGAATAAAAGAATAAAAATAATTAGGTTAGTTGACTTCTCTAAACCTTAGCTGTAAACAAGGAAGGGTATTTAAAATATCTAGTAAGTCAGGGGCAGCAACAAACCAGAAAGCACACCAATGACAGTGCTAGAGTGGTATCCTGAGGTCCTTGCTGTGCCAGGTATTAACCCTTTAGTTACTGGGCCATGCAAAGGTATAGGGGGATTACAGGGGAGAAGCTGGGTTAGCAGAGGGGGAGGGGGACTTAGGGGGCTCAGAGGAGCAGTTTACAGGAAAATGTTTCACTAGATTAACAATCACTTAAGGCTGTACTGGTGCAAACCAGCTAAAGGTCAGCCCTGCCTGTAAAATGAAGGAACTGATACCTAGCAATCAAAAGGGGGTTGGGGGAGAGGTGACATAAATCAGCTCCATGTCATGCTGGAGAGGAAGGCCTGAGGTAAGGGAAACACCAGGAGCTGAGCTAAGAGTAGAACAGAAACGGTTGCACTTCCCCTCCCTGCTCCCTACCCCAACCTCCAGCCCCAAGGGAGAAGGACAGGTCCTAGTAACCAGTCTGCTCAATTTAGAAAGGGCATCAGTGTCTGAGGAGTTGTGAAAATGAAGGAACAGAGCTGGGCATGACAGATGGTGGGAGAGACTACAGCTCTAGAAGATTCCTCGTTAGCTAAGGAAAGTCAGAAATTGGGATCCTTCCCATGAAAGGCCTGGCCAGGCACCCCACTAGTATTCAAGACTTACAGGAGCCTTGGCCCTTTCCTCTTCTCTGTTCTCGTAAAGTTCCCTTACTCAAAAGCTCATTCAAAGTCAGGGCACAGGCCCCCAGAGCAATGCTAGGGCTCTCTGATCTCAAGACTCCAGACCAGAACCCCTGAATTTGCTTCTTCATTAAGTAGCCTTAGTCCCTGTGTAGTACAAACAGTTAACTTGCTTGGCTGCTAACTGTAAGTTTGGCGGTTCAAGTCCACAGAGACGCCTTACAAGAAAGGCTTGGCAATCTACTTCCCAAAAAATCAGCCATTGAAAACCCTATGGAGCACAGTTCCACTCTGACACATGGGGCCGCCATGAGTCAGGATCGGCCTGACTTGGCAACTGTTTTGGTTGAGTAAGCCCAGGGAAAAGAGACTGCTTAGTGTAGGAGGCCAAGCTTCTGGAAGTAAAGCCTGCCTCCCAGGCACCAGGTAAAAACAATAGATACTCATTACATCTGATTTAAATACAAACAGGAATTACTATAACGATATTTGCTAGGTTTCAGTTCCTTCCTTCTGTGTGTCACAGAAACCAAGGATGCGGGTGGAACCAGGCCCTGGGATAGCGCCACAGTCAGGAACTTTAGAGCCCTGAGAAATCCAAGCTTGGTTTTACTTCTCTTTCTTGCAGCAGATTCACTGGCTTTTTCTTTTTCCTGGTATTCATAGTGGAAAATGTCCACTGTTAATAGCTCCTGCATTTATATGCCTTCATTCAAGACAGCAGCTGAGTCAGGCAGAAGCCATTCCAGGATCCTGAAGATGGAATATGATTGGCTCAGTTTGGGTCGGGTGCCCACCCTGGGCCAATCACCCATGACATGGAGTGAGGGGTGGAATCACTAGTGTATTTTGCTGTTCTAGCAGTACTATAGGTCCCTGGCTGGCGCGAACAGTTTGCACTGTACTGCTAACTGAAAGGTTGGTGGTTTGAACCTACCCAACGGTGCTGCAGAAGAAAGCCCTAGCCATCTGCTTCCACAAAGATTACAGCCAAGAAGACCCTCTGGAGCAGTTCTGCTCTGTAACACATGGGGTTGCCATGACTCTTGACTTAACAGCAATGAGTTTGGTTTTTGGTTTTAGCAGCCCTGTAGTTAACGGTTCACTCAACTACTAACAGAAAGGTTGGAAATTCCAGTCCACTCAGAGGTAGCTTGGAAGAAAGCCCTGGTAATCTGCTTCTGAAAAATCAGCGATTGAAAACCCTGTGGTGCACAGTTCTACTCTGACACACATAGGCTTCCAGAATAACAGGTTAGATGCAAGAGGGATGGGGTTATTCCTAGAACAGGGGCACCAGGCAGGCAGAAGACAGACTGTAACCTCTATATGTGATTTGTCCAAGGTCACATAGCTAGAAAACAACACGCCAAGTTCAGATGGCTCCCAAGTCTGTGTTCTTTCCATTTTGCTCCATCTCGAGGTTATGAAATGCAGGTCATTGTGCCTGAGGGACACCAGAGGTGAAGCTTAAAGTCTCAGAATCCAACGATGGTTTGGAGAGCTAAAGGCAGTGAGTGGAACAGCATTTCCCAATCCTGGCTTCACCGTTAGACTATAAACTGGAAGATGATGTGTGTCTAGTATGGGTCCTGGCAAGTAGGAGTACTCAGTAATTATTTGTCGAATGAATGCGTGAATGAGTGAACTGAAAGACCATGTGAATTGCTTGCAGAGTTTGGTAACAAGAAAGATAACAATAGTACATTTATTGAGCACTTAATATTCTAAGACTTTGTATGTATTAAATCCTCACATCAAACCAATGAGCTGAATATATTATTCCTTTTGATAGATAAGATACTGAGGCACAGAAAGGTTAAGAAGTTCACTCGAGTTCACCCAGCTAATGGCAGAACCATTACAAATCCAAGCAGCCTGGCTCCCATCTACACACTTAACCACTGTACCATCCTGCCTCTCAGGATGTAGGCAGCCCTCCCCAGACTTAGGGAATCAGAATTCCTGGGGGTGGGACATGGAAATCTATATGTTAAAAAGTTCCACAGGTGATTCTGATGCCCGGCTGGAATTAAACCTCAAACTGGTTCTAAGTTAGCAGTAAGCCTAGGGCCTACTGGCTAGAGCAAACAAGGGTTTTTCCAGGATTTTAAAGGCTATCTGATTATGTGAACATAAGGCCTGCTAAATAATGTTGACTGATTGTGTTCCCTTTGTAAGGAGGGATCTCAAACCTGGATCAATTACCAAGACCCCTCTGGGGACCTTTGGGCAGAAGGCCTGCTCAGAGGCCTGCTTATGAGACACCTTCCCAAGGGGCTCCAGTGGGCAGGCCAGCATCCTCTAGAGAGTCTGGATAGACTATGTACCTGCCCTAGTTCCTGGACTTTGATCTCCCATTTGACCTCCTTCTCACCCCTGCTCTGATCTGACAACTCCTGCTGGGTTGACCCCGTCTCTGACCCTAGCCTGCCCCCGTTTTCAGCCTCACTGCTCCAGACTGATATCTCACATCATGACAGCTCCATGAAGGACGATATTTGTATTCACCACCAATACTGGGTTCAAGATACCACCTCTTCTAGTGATATAATGACAAATGGAATATTCACATCAAAAGAACTGTGACTTTTGGAGTGGAAATCAGGTATCTTATTATCATAAACCAACTCTGTACTGTCACTGAGCATGGAATGTAGAACAGTGAGAAAATAAATATCCCTTGGTTCTAACTGGAGCAATGTTCTTTTGTTCACTGAAGAAATGCTATTGATGGCTGATTCTGTGATGGTTTCTGTCTTAACACTGGGGACAAAAAAAGATGAATAAGATGTTTTCTCTGCTCCCAAGAAGCTCCCTTATTCCCCATAGTGTCCAGAAAAGGTGATGTTTCAAATATTAGGCAACTGAATTAAAGAGAACAAAGACTGGAAGATTACTTTAAGGGAGGAAATGCTTCTAGCTTCATCCAAGGCTCCAAAGTACCTCAAATACTGGACCAGCTTAACTATGGAAGCTTGGGGGAAACTGTTAATCAGCACAAAAACTTTTAAAAAAACTTAGATCTGTCTGTATCAGAGATTCAGACCCAGGAGGTGGGCAGCCATCCTGGTAGGCATCAAAAGGGCTCAAGATTGGGGCTCAGGACATTCTGTTCCGGGCTTTATTCTATCTTAATATGTGATCTTAGACAACTCACATCCCCTTTCTGGGCCTCAGTTTCCACAGACTGTGTCTTTCCTTTCTGAATGCCCAGCCCCTCAAAAAGTACCTGACACATAGCAGGTGTTTGATAAATGTTTGTTGAATGAATGAATGAATGAATGAATGAATCTTGGCAGTTCCTGCTAGCTCTCATATTGTGAATCTGTGAGCTAGAGACATCTTTGGGAATGAATGGAATTGGCCAAGAAGAAATGGGACCCCTGGGCCATACTTCTTTCTCTCAGTGTGATCTACCCCTCATGAACAACCTCCCCTTTCTCTTCATCTACTTCCTTCATTTGCCATCTCCCATTAACCTCAAACCTATCTAAGCCCCTTATTTGGAAATCGCCCCACTGATGCATGTTAACAGAGCCCTAAGAAGCTCCACAGGTCCTGATATCTCTCCAAATGTGCATTGAAGATGAGTCATTGCTGAGCCTACTGTGGATCTCTGAAACCAAGAAGCCTGATTCCCTCACAAGGGAAGGAGGGAGGCCCTCCCATATGATCGTTTAGCAGGAAAAGGATGATAGAGGGTGGAAGGAGGGTTGCCAGCTGCTTTTCTTTTCCACTGGGGACAGCCCAAGAGAAAAAGGGGCTTTCATCACTGTAAGAGTATGTCACCGTCATTTATTTTCACTCACTCAGTAAATATATATGGAACACTTACTGTGCCAGGCGCTGCTGAGGGACTGGAGAGAGTGTGTATGTGGATGGGGGAGAAATGCTAAAGAATATAACACACGTTCTCTGAGTTTTATGTGCCAAGCTGGAGTTGGAGGCCTATAGCATGGTGGGTAGGAGTCCCTGGGTGGCACAAAGGGTTAAGCGCTAGACTACTAGCTGAAAAGTTGGCAATTGGAACCCACCTAGAGGCACCTGGAAAGACAGGGTTGGTATTTGCTTCCAAAAGGTCATAGCCTTGAAAGCCCTATGGAGCAGCTCTACTCTGCACACGTGGGGTCACCATGAGTTGGATTCGACTCAATGGCAACTAACAACAACATGGTGGGTTATTAGCATGGACTTTGGAATCAGACCGTTCTGGGTTTGAATCCTAGCTCTGCTGCTGACTTCCTTTGTGATCTTGGATAAATTACTTAATCTTAGCTTTATCATGAGGTTTAAACAAAATTGTGTATCTAGCGCAGGGCCAGGGAAAGTGCTCAATAAATGTTAGTTACTTTCATTATTCGAGAGCAAAAATGTCCACTTAAAACAGCTCAGTAAAAGAGTAAGGTGATTATGATCAAGCAAGATCACTGTCTGGCTCAGACCCTTATCAACTCTTGCCAGGAACTATCTGATTGAAGCCTCAGAACAACTCCAGGAGGAAGTTAATCTCGTTTTACAAATAAGTTCACACAGCAAGCAATGTGGCAGAGGCAGGATTCAAACTACAGCTTCTAAGCACATGTTCTTCTTATTACCGGGCAAAGTTTATTTGCAAGACATAGATAGCTGGGGGGCAACAATAAGGTAGAGAGAGGGCCTAGGGCACTTGTTTTAAGACTGTGATTGCCTGTGTAGAAAGTATATTGTTTGTACCGGACTTGGATGCTTACGTCGTTTAATTATTGCATACCTTTCTAGTGCTTACTAGAAACTGTTCTAAGCACTTTACATTAGTAACTTATTTAATCCTCAAAGCCTGTGAAGTGGGTACTGTTACTATTCCCATTTTAGAGGTGTGGAAACAGGCACAGAGCAGTTAAGCAACTTTTCAAAGGTCACACAGATAGTAAGTAGTGGAAGCAAGATTCATACCCCGTACTTCCACTCCGGAGACAATATTTATGACCACTGCTCTATACTGCAGCACCCTTTTGAAAGTAGTGGGGGTTGGCTGTTGAAGCGTGCAGCTGGAGGGGGCAGAGGGAGAGGGTTAACCACCCTTTCATTCCATTGCTGCAATAAGACCAGGAGTAATTTGACCCTATAGGGTGAATGGCAGGATGAAGTGGGGGCTGTTTAGCCCTGGGATTCTCTGAGTCAACAGCTTCTCATTTCTGGCCCACTTCCTGAAACTTTGTGCTCCTCAGCTTTGGAAACCCTTTGAGCACAAAGAACTCATTTCCTGTCACCAGGAAGGAGGGGAAGAGTTCCTGATGACAGCTCATCTCCCTGATTAAGGCGCTCATAAAAGTGTTTCAAGGAGCCCGACTTATGGCTCCGCTGTTTGTCAAGATCCCCTTCTGCAAAGAGTCACTAAGGTAATTTGGTGCTAGGAGATGTGCAGGAAAAACCAGCTCCTTTGAGTTCAGGAATTATTTATGATCCCAAGAAGAGAGAATGTCATTTGGAGAGATAACAAGCCTTCACTAGCACAACTGGCTGTTTAATATGCCACGAGGGATGGGAGGCAGCTTGAGAATTCCAAAGCCAGCTGGGAAACCTTGAGAGATTCTGCACACATTGGTTGTCTGTTCCTCGAAAAGCTCCTGGGACAATAGCAGAAATGACAATAGCTAACAATTATGGAAGGTTTACCTCTAGGCTGGGGCCTGTGCTAAATGCTTTATATACAGTAATTCACTTTATTCTCACAACATTCCTGTCCTATTTTACAAATGAGGAAAATGAGGAACAGAGAGGTTAAATAACTTGTCCAAGGTCACACAGCTAGTATGTGGCCAAGTCAAGATTTTAACCCAGGTAGGTCTACCTCTGAGTTTGTCCTCTTAAAACACCAAACTGTCACAGTTTTGGAGGGAACTAGGTTTAAGTCAGCCCAATAAGGTTAAATTTACATACATTCAGAATTATTTTTAATAATTTCTTAAATTTGGGGTGTACAGCTCTGTCCAGCAATTCATATATACACTAAAGGTAGAGAACCACTGAGCTACACTAAAGGAAGGAGCAGAAGGAAAGTCTATATGCAGATGTTTGTGCTTTTAAACTATTCTGCCTTTAGGTTAACCATCAGATCCCTAGAGTTAAAAATGGAGAGACAAAGAATCTGGAGTGTTGCTATTTGCCTGCAGGAGTGACT
Organism: Dugong dugon; assembly: GCA_030035585.1. Classification (NCBI taxonomy): domain Eukaryota; kingdom Metazoa; phylum Chordata; class Mammalia; order Sirenia; family Dugongidae; genus Dugong; species Dugong dugon. Next base: position 57,707,825 of record CM057462.1, on the reverse strand, counting down.
CTATTCTCTTTTAATATTTAGCCTCTGTGACCTTAACAAACACATGTCACATGTCATGAGATATATATGCTATAGGATTAAGAGATAACATAGTTAATCTTAGGAAGAGAGGAGAGGAGAGGAAGTTCTATAAGAGAAAGGGTTCAAAAGCCCAAGCCTAAACTAAATGAACCTGGTACAATGAGTCTCCATGAGACTAGTTTTGGAGCCAGGTAAACCTGTATTTGAACCCTCAATCTAGTATTTACTAGCTGTGTAACCTGGGCAATTTGCTTATTTTCCCAAAGCCTCGGCTCCTTAATCTGTAAAATGATCATAGCAATATCTATTGTATTAAGAAGACTGAATTCAGGACTTACAAAGTAGTGAGCTTGAGTATAAGTCATAGTAATTAAGTACTAGCGCTTAATAGCTGTTTAACCTGAAGCAGGTCACATAGCCTCTCTTTTCCTCATCTGTAATATGGGCATAACCTTGTTCTGCCTACTAACCTCAAAGATCATTGTAAGACAACTGTAACGCACTGTACAAATTATGTATAAGGATTTTACTATATACTTAGTATACCCAGAATTGTGAAGAGATGCTGAGGGACCTCTGATGGAGAGTCCTGGGCCTGAAGTCAGAAATGGCTTCTGGGGCTACGTGACCTTTGGGCGAGTGACCTAGCCTCTCTGAGTCTCCGTTTTTCCTTCTATCAAGTGGGGTTAATAATAATACCGACATCACTGGGTTGCCTCGAGAATCACATTCTGCAGAAAAGTGTTAGGCACGTGATCAACGCTCAATAAATATTTGCAGAATCTGAATCCGGCTGGGCCCAGCCAAATCCTGCCCCTCTCCATTGGCGGGGTGGGAACAGTAGGCGGTGCCTTCACGCGGAGCAGGTAGGGTAGATGTTCCCGCGGGGCCACTCAGCTCCTGTGCCTCTCCACTCCCCCGCCCTCCCGGCCGTTGCCATGGCCACCAGTTCAGGCCGGGAGCAGTACTGAGGCGTGTTCAATCCAATCCCCGCCTTTTCATAGTGGCCATTGGCTGGAGTGATCACGTGGTTCGCTCTGGAATGCTAATTTATGGTAATTGAGCCCACGCCCCTCCTCCTCGGGCCGCGTCGGAGTAGCCAGCAGGGTGCGCGGCGCGGAGCCGAGGGGGCGGGCTGAGGGGCGGCCCCCGGGAGAGAGCGGCCAGGTGGAGGAGGAGCGCGAACGCGACCGCAGGTAACGGGCGGGCGCGTGCGCGCTGAGGTCGGCTCGCGGCAGGAGGGCAGCGCGCGGGGGATTCCGATGGCCGCGTTGCTGGCTTAACCCTTTGGGCACCCAGCTGTCACGGCCGGGTCCGGGCGCGGCGGCCGGGCTGGGCCGCGCGGGGCGGGGCATTTGCCGTGGGCACCGGCAGGCAGGCGGCGGGCGGCCTGACCCTGGATCCGCGACTTGGGGCCCGCGCGGGGACGAGCAGTCCACGCCAGCGCAGCGACTGGCCGCGACGCGCCGGGGCCTGGACCCAGCTGCCTCGAGGGGTGCGGAGGAGCTGTGCGGTCGGGGATTTGCGGGAGGCTGCAGGGGACCGGCTGAAGGACGGACACTCGCGCGGTTTTCTCGGGGTCCAAGCCCCACCCCGCGTGGAGGCCCGCGCCTCAGGAGCTAGTAACCTTGAGGGGCCTGCTACTCCTCTGCGCGCTCGGCGGAGTGCGGGGAACCCGGGGGTGGGACCTGTTCTCGGCGCCCCCACCTCAGCCGCTGCCTGACAGACCAGCGCCGGCACTTTTGACCTGGAGTCAAGCTGGGGCCCCCAGTGGGACGAAGGCGAGATTGGTGCCTGGGGAGCGCCAGCAAAGGGAGTTGGGGATTGCCGGTGCTGGGAGGAGAGGGCGATCCGCTAAAGGAAAAGCAGGCCCCAAGATTTGCTAGGTTTGGGATGGAGGGATGCCTAAGAGAGGCAGTAGCTCCTTGTTTTCTGTGCTGGGTGATGACCTGACACCCATGGAAAAAGGTCAGTGTTGGACACCTGGATCTGGTCTGTCATGTACAGAAGAAGCGGCTCTTTCGCGTGAGTTCCCAACAAATGTTTTATCAGGCAGGGTTTAAATTCATCTTCTTTCCCCGCCCCCTCCTAGGTCTGCTACCAAAGTGTCTTTTTAAATTATTCCGTCTACCCTCCCCATCCACTAAGACTGAGAGATGATTTTAGTTTTACAGTGTAATTTAGCTTTCACTACAATAGAAATAGTAGGATGGGAGATGTGCCACTAAGATGTGCCTTGGGAGTTTCTTGGAAATGGGGAGTGGGGGGTGGGGGTGGGCGGGGAGGGGGGGGTGAGAATTGTTTTCTATCACCAATAGGGATGAAAAACTGGCTAATGTGCCAGTAATATCAATAGAATTTCGTTTTTGAGTCTAAAGCCGTTTCTTCTAAATCAGCAAACAACATGTTTGCACAAGAAAAGTACAAGGAACCAATTTGATTTTTGCAAATGAAGTGCAAATTGCAGTTCCATGTTGCTCTTGATGTCCGTTATCACACAACAACAAACACTTGCTATATGTCAGGCACTCTGCCATGTCTTGGGTATGCAAAAATGAATAAGATAATTAGTCCTTGTCCTCAAAGAAGTAGTGGGAGAGACACAAATAAAATTGCCAGTAAAGGTGATAACAGCTGTAATAGATGCGTACATAAAGAGCTGTGAAAGCACAGAGGAGGGAACAATCAGCTATCTGAGAGGGCTGGGGAAGGCTTTCCAAAGAAGAACACGTTTAAGCAAGATCGTGAAGGATGAGTAGGAGTTTGCGTTGCAGAGAAGATTGAGAAGGACAAGAAGGGCAGCCAAAGCAGAGGAAACAGTAAATGAAGTGACTTAGAGTACGGTATGTCTAGGGAATGGCTTAAAGTCTGATGCTCCAATAATAGCAATTGGGAAATCATTAAATTTAACTAATACAGTCTTTACTTGGTGTAACTTACTTTTCTGAGAAGTAAAATTTTACCATTATGGTTGGGAATAACAAGATTTTAAATGACTCAAAATTTTAATAGTTCTTGCTTTAATACAGAACCTTGTTTTTATTTTTTTTTCCTCTGTTGGTTTTTAATATATAAAGATTGTTATAGAGTATGTTTTCTTACTTTTCTGTGGCATTTTCTTCTTTCTGAGTTCTGAAACTCAACAGTACCATTCATCTTGGAATTTCAGAAATGGGGATCTATACTGATTATCTACCTTTCCTCCTCCAGATAGCAAATGCCATTAGGTGCAGAAGGTTGCTGTATTTTGCTGATGGTTATAGAGAGAAGAAAAATGCTTGAGGAACAAATACCTTTTCTAGGTGCACATTTTGTTACAGTACATGGATCTGGTGTTTAAATGACTCTTAGCTAGAAGAATGTTTTAAGAAGTTAGTTAATTCTTCTGGCTCCTTGCCCCTAGCAGCCTGTACATCTGAAATCACCTCCTGCCATGGAGTAACTCTGATGACAACAGTAATACCCTTATTATTAAATTTCTTTTTTTTTTCATTCATCTGCATATGTCAATTAGTAGTAGAAAGAACATATGATGTGTTTATGAACCCCCTAAACCAGAGTAATAAAAGTGTTCTATTGAATTAGTTGCTTTTATCTATTGCCTTAATTTATAAGTCTTCGCACTTCCATAACTGATTTCTTTAATTAAAAGTTTCATATTACAACCATGGCTTTTTGCTTTCTTAATAATGTAACTTTCTAAAGGTAACCTAGAATTTCTAGGTCCCACCACAGTTTCTCCTGTTATTGTTCTTCTCCCCACTTTTTCCTTTTATCAGTCTTTCTGAACCTCACCCCTGGTCTTTGTTACCCATACCTTTTCAAGTAAGGTTTTGTCACACATATCTTTTCAAGTAAGGGTCGAACATACGGAGGTGAGAAAGGAGTCATTTATAGTAGCTCCAGGGGAGAGGGTCCTAGAAACTGGGCATAATGCTTGCCAAGGGCAGCTAGAGGCAGCATCATGGAAGGACAAATCCAAACCATACAAAAGGAGGAAAATATGGGTCATAGCCAGAGAAGGAATGCTAAAGGTCAAATTTGTGAAGGTCAAATCTGTGAGACCCTGGGAAATTAGTAATAAGATCAGAAGCTGGAAGGATCTGGAGCAAGAGAGGATTTGGACTGTAATACGGGTCATGGCAAGCAGTTCAGGACTGAGGCCATGGATCATGCAAAAATGATAGAGCCCATCATTTATGTGATGCTGGCTTCAAGCAATTTTGCAGAAAAAGTGCCATCTCATCAGTAGGCTATTTCCAGTGCTGCCTTCTTTCTTTCTTTCTTTCTTTTTTGTTTATTGTTGTGGTTTAAATGAAGTTTCATTTCCAGTTAGTCTCCCATACAAAAATTTATACATGCACTGTTATGTGACCCTAATTGCTCTGCCAGTACTGTGACAGCACACTCGTCCTTTCCACCCCTGATTCCCCATGTCCATTCAACCAGCTCCTAACCCTCTCTGCCTTCCCATCTCACCTCCAGACAGAAGCTGCTTGTTTAAGTCTCTTGTACGTACTTGAGCTAAGAGGCACACTCCTCACAAGTATCACTTTATGTCCCACAGTCCAGTCCAATCCCTGTCTGAAGAGTTGGCCTCTGAAATTGTTTTAGTTCTGGGCTGATAAGGAATCCGGGGGCTATGCTTTCCAGGACTCCTCCAGTCTCAGTCAGACCATTAAGTCTGGTCTTCTTACTAAAATCTGAGTTCTGCACCCCACCTTTCTCCTGCTCCATCTGGGCTCTCTGTTGTATTCCCTGTCAGAGCGGTTGTTGGTGGTAGCCGGGTACCATCTAGTTCTTCTGGTCTCAGGCTGATGGAGTTTCTGGTTTATGCGGCCCTTTCTGTCTCTTGGGCCAATACTTTGCTTGTGTCTTTGGTGTTCTTCATTCTCCTTTACTCCAGGTGGTTGGGACAAACTGATGCGTCTTAGATGGCCGCTTGCAAGCTTTTAAGACCCCAGACGCCACTCACCAATGTAGAATGCAGCACATTTTCTTAATAAGCCTTGTTAGGCCAGTTGACCTAGATGTTCCCTGAAAGCATGGTCCCCAGACCCCTACCTCTGCTACTCTGTCCCTCAAAGTGTTTAATTGTATTCAGGAAACTTCTTAGCTTTGATTTAGTCCAGTTGTGCTGACTTCCCCTGTAGTGTGTGCTGTCCTTCCCTACACCTAAGAAAATTCTTATCTACTATCTAGTTGGTAAATAACCCTCCCCCTCCTTCCCCACCTTTGTAACCATCAAAGAATATTTTCTTCTGTGTTTAAACCTTTTCTTGAGTTCTTATAACAGTGGTCTTATACAATATTTGTCCTTCTGTGACTGACTAAATTCACTCAGCATAATGACCTCCAACTTCCTCAATGTTATAAGATGTTTCACAGCTTCATCGTTGTCCTTTATCGTTGCATAGTATTCCATTGTGTGGATATACCATAATTTGTTTACCCATTTGCCCATTGATGGGCACCTAGGTTGTTTCCATCTTTTTGCTATTGTGAACAGTGCTGCAATGAACATGGATGTGTGTGTATCTATTCATGTGACGGCTCTTATTTCTTAGGATATATTCCAAGGAGCAGGATAGCTGGATCGTATGGTACTTCTATTTTTAGCTTTTTAAGAAAGTGGCAAATCGATTTCCAAAGTGGTTGTACCATTTTACATTTCCACCAACAGTGTGTAAGTGTTCCAGTCTCTCTACAACCTCTCCAGCATTTATTATTTTGTATTTTTTGGATTAATGCAAGCCTTGTTGGGGGTAAGATGATGTCTCATTGTAGTTTTGATCTGCATTTCTCTAATGGCTAATGATCGTGAATATTTCTTCATGTGTCTGTTAGCTACCTGAATATCTTCTTTGGAAAAGTGCCTGTTCATATCTTTTGCCCATTTTTTAATTGGGTTATTTGTCTTTTTGTTGTTGAGGTTTTGCAGTATCTCGTAGATTTTAAAGATTTGACGCTGATCAGGTTTGTCGAAGCCAAAAATTTTTTCCCAGTCTGTAGGTTGTCTTTTTACTCTTTTGGTGAAGTCCCTATTTTTTCTTCTGTGATCTTTATCGTGTTCGATTTTATATTTAAGTCTTTGATCCATTTTGAGTTAGTTTTTGTACATGGTGTGAGATATGGGTTTTGTTTCAGTTTTTTTGCATATAGATATCCAATTATGTCAGCACCATTTGTTAAAGAGACTGTCTTTTCCCCAATTAATGGACTTTGGGCCTTTGTCAAATATCAGCTGCTCATAGGTGGATGAATTTATGTCTGGATTCTCAATTCTGTTCCATTGGTCTATGTATCTGTTGTTGTACCAGTACCAAGCTGTTTTGACTACTGTCAGTGCTGCCTTCTTTCTATTATCCCTCCCTCTTTACTATTGTTTTCTTCTCTTGATCTGAATTTCCACCCATGATTCACTTTTATTTGGCTTCTTTTACTGACATGTTAGCTACCAGAGCAGAGAAAATCTCATTCTGCTGCCTAAGCATCCACCTCTAGAACTATAAATAGTTCATTTTTACCTCATAAGCCATCAACTAGCCAGCCTATTTTTACCCCCTGATCCTTTGGAAACAGATCAAGGATGAGCCCAGAAGTAGTAAGGTGAACCTCATACCCAACACTCACCTAATTTTTGAATCAGATAAAGGCCTATTGGCTTTGCTTAAACCAAAATTAATTTTTTAATGGATTATGATGAATTTTTGGCAAATGCCCTGTTTTTAACTATATTACAGATCAAGCCATTTAAAGAAGGTGACACTGGGGTGATGTGCTTCATGTATACTGCTAAGAAAAATGACAATTCTGTAAGTACTAGAGAATTGTGGGTGGTATTTAAGCAATCTTCTCCATCAACATACTTACTGAACACCTGCTTGTGTGGGTGCTTTGGAGGAGACAGGAAAATTAGAGAGGTGGTATAGCATGGGAATTATTCTCACATAAATAGGGATTCAGCTCCCAGTGCTTGCTATGTGACCTTGGACAAGTTATTTACTTAAATCTCTTTTTCTGTAATAATGCCACTTACCTCATATAAATGAAATTAAAAATGTAAAGCAGCAATTCAGTAAATTTTCAAACTGCTAAATATGTATTATAGGAGTTGAGAGAAAGGCCATTATGCACTGTGATTATCAGGGAAGGCTTTTTCAGAGACATGGTGAATTTTGTTGCACAGAGGAAAGGAAGATGGGAAGAATTTCCATACAGGAAAGATAATGTTCATAAAACACAGTGCCGGAATGTGGAAGAAAGTTTTCAGGGGTCAGCTGATGAAGCTGACCAATCTAGCAAGATGAGAAGATTTAAGTAGATAAGTTGTGGTAAGATTGGAAAAGTTGGTTGAGGCCAGATTGCAATAGGCATTGAATGTCAAACTAAAGAGTTAGGACTTTGCCCTGTAGATGATAGAAACTTTGAAGATTTTTAGTTAGGGAAATGTGGGATGATGAAAGTAGTATTAGTGGTATTTAGTTTCTCAACAGCAATATGGAGAATAACCTTTAGTAGGGAGATAATACCATCAATTAGGAGTCCTGGTGGTACAGTGGTTAAGTGCTAGACTGCTAACTGAAAGGTCAGCAGTTTGAACCCACCAGCTTTTCCGTGGGAGAAAGATGTGGCAGTCTGCTTCCGTAAAGATTTACAGCCTTGGACACCGTATGGGGCAGTTCTACTCTGTCCTACGGTGCCACTGTGAGTAGAAATCAACTCAGTGGCAATTGGTTTATATCATCAGTTAGTAGGTTGTTTTAATAGTCTAGGTGTGAAGGGATAAGGAATTGAATTAGGGTGAGGGTAGTGAAAATAAGAAGAGATGTGTTCAATAAATATTAAACCAAAAAACCCCATTGCCGTCGAATCGATTCAGACTCATAGTACCCTACAGGACAGAGTAGGACTGCCTCACAGGGTTTCCAAGGCTGTAATCTTTATGGGAGCAGACTGCCACATCTTTCTCCCATGGAGCAGCTGATAGGTTTGAACCACCAGCTTTTCAGTCAGTAGCCAAGTGCTTAACCACTGTGCAGCCAGGGCTCCTTTCAGTAAGTATTATAAAGGAAAAATAAACTGGACTTTGTGACTGATTGGACATGGAGGACAAGAGATAAGTAAGAATCAAATATAGCCTTGAACAAGGGTGACAGGATTAACAAATAGACAGAAAGGAAAGCTGACTTTGGTTAGAAGAGAAGTATTAGATATCTTGAGGTGATACTGGGACTTCTAAGTGGACATGTCCCATGAGCGTTTGGAAGTAGGGGGCTGTGTTCAAAAGAGAGAAGTCAGGGAGTCTTATATACAGAAGGTGATAATTGAAGCCATAAGACTGGCTGGGTTCACCATTTGTGACAGCACAGAAATAGAAGTATAGAGCACCATGGACTATAGGCTTGGAGATTGCCCACATTTAGGGAGGTAGGGAGAAGAAATGGGGCCAGAATGGTAGAAAATAAGGAATATCAAAGAAGTACAAGAACCACTTAATTTATTCATCCAACAAATTTCACCACTATTTGTTATGTACCTGATAGATGGAAGGCCAACTAGACATTGTAGCCACAAGAGTGTAGTATCACAGAAGTCAAGAGAAGAGAGGGCTTCAAGCTAGAGGAATTGGTTAGCGGTATAAGCTTGTACACAGAGAGTGGGAAATGTCCATTATATTGAGTAAACAGAAGGTCATTAGTAACTTCTAAAAAGTGATAGCTTCAGTGGGGGGGGGGGGGGGGGTTGTGGAATATTAAAAACCAGATAAGAGAGAATTGTGGTGTGAGATGCTGATAAGAAATGGAGACAGCATGTAGATCACCTTTTGTATGTCTGGCAATGAAAGGAAGAGGAGAAATAGGAAAGCAGTTAGACAAGGAAGCAGAGTCAAGCAAAAGATTTCCTTATCTGTTTCATTATTTTAGTTGCCTTAAAGTTTCATTCTCTTTCTTTCATATCCTTAATAGCAGTTCAGCAATTCATTTCATAAACTTACTGGTTTGATAGTTACCTGTACATTTCATAGAACAGTAATAATAATAGGTACCATTTATTAAGCATTTATTACGTGCTAGGCATTGTGCTAAGTGCTTTGCATGCATTCTATTCATTATACCATTTAATCCTCACAATACAATGTTACAGCCACTCAAACTCTTGTAAGCATGTAGAGGCTAAGAAATTGCCTAAGATTTCATTGCTAATGAGCAGCAGAGATGGGGAATTTGGTCCTAGCTCTTAGTCTACCAAATACCAAACTAAACCAGCAGCCATCAAGTTGATGCTCACGGCAACCCCATGTGTGCAGAGTAGAACTTCACTCCATAGGGTTTTCAAGGCTGTCACCTTTCAGAAGCAGATCACCAGACATTTCTTCTGAGGCACCTCTGGGTGTATTCAAACCACCAACCTCTCAGCTAGTAGTCAAGCACTTACTCATTTGTACCACCCAGGGTCTCCTGCTCTTACTCTAATGCTCTTCTAAAGGACCATGCTATACTGTCCCTGAAGGTAGGGCCAGCATCTGGGGCATGTGACCTGTGTAATCTCCCAGAGTCCTGTACTTAGAAGGGCTGCTATGCTTGGTTCGGTGCTGTGTTGTTGCCATCTTGAAATTCTTAATAATTTTTTAACAGGAGGGTCTGCATTTTCATTTTGCATTGAGCCCCGCAAATTAAATCCTGGTCCCACTTGAAGCTATCAATATTACCCCCTGAAGCTGGGAAAGTAGTCATGTTGTATCCTTTGTTTTGGTTAAACCCATTGCCATCGAGTCAATTCTGACTCATAGCAACCCTCCAGGACAGAGTAGAACTGCCCCATAAGGTTTCCAGGGAGAGGCTGGTGGTTTCAAACTGCCAACCTTTTGGTTAGCAGCCGTAGCTTTTAACCACTACGCCACCAGAGTTTCCCTATTTACTACAGTTGTCTTAAATGCTTGTGTTCTACTCTTGCCTTTGTTGCCCACTCTATCCTTCACCTACCCACCTCCTGGCCTTTTTCATATTATCTCTCATTTTTGGCTTCCTACTTGAAATTGACAACAAATTAAGTCTCTCTGATTTTCATGGTTATTGCTCTCTCAAAAACAACTTTTACTCACCCTCTTGCTCCTCCTACTTCTGGTCTCTCTGAGTAATCATTTGACCAAGTCCTGACACCACTTGACACTAGATGACTACTTGATCATCCAGCCAACCTGGATTCCTTTGTGTTGTTTTCTCCCATTACCTATTTTATCCCTGTTGAGTGTGCTTGTTCTCATGTTCTACTCCCAACATGGACCAAGTGAGCCTAAGAATTCGTGAGATTAAAACTATGAAGAGAGTGCTCACTTCAGCAGCACATATACTAAAATTGGAATGATACAGTGATTAGCATGGTCCTGTACAAGGATGACATGCAAAAATACAAAGTAATTTAGGGTATAACCTATGGCATACTTCACAAAACAAAGTTTAGACAGCCAGGCATTCTCCACGGTCTCCTATTTGTACTGTTGGTACAGTCTCCATAAAGCCCTGTTGCAGTTATCTATTGCTGTGTAACAAATTACCCCAAAATGTATCAGCTTAAAACAACAAACCTCTCTATTTATGTTTAAGACTCAGTTCTAGCATTATCTTGACTTGCTTTTAATGAAGCATTTCTTAACTTGCTTTTAATGAATTAGTATCCTTCCTCTCTGATCTTCCTTTGTACTTTAACATTCCTTATTGTAGTACTTACCACAGAATTACAGTTGCTAGGGACTCTGTCTTTTTCATTTTCATATTATCAATCCCTAAAACCATTCCTTAAACATAATAAATGTTCAGTAAATGGTTGTTGAATCAGCTTTAGAATAGCTAATATCTTTATATACTTTTTATTCTTTAGAGAACTTAGGTATACTATGAAGTAGCTGGCCTTATGTCCTATGATAAATATATCCTTCTTCATCTCTCCATCTAGAGGCTTGTGTACCATTGTTGTTGAAGGTTAAAATGTAAAGAAACCGCCGGATATGTCAAAGACTACTTGACTTGCCAAGTTATCTACTCCAGTGAGGATATGAACTTCTCTTCTCTCTGCTCATCCCTACTCTAAGTCTCTAGTCTATAAAATTCAATAACAAAGGTCAACACTGGTTCACTATTCAAATATTTGACTATAAATGTGATGAAGGCAGAATCTGTGCCTGGCTTATTCACTGTTAATAAACCAGATTAGTCCCAATACCAAGCACTAGTAGATGCTTAATAAATATTTGATGAATGAATTAATGAAACTCTATTCTTGATACTCATGTCTCATTCCTGTTATCCAGGTCCTGACCTCTGGTCACTCATAATCTTTGGACTGAATTCATCATTTCAGATGGCCCAGAATTTTTGTCTTGATCATTGACTCTTCTCTTTTGGTTCCTTATCATAGCTGACCTTTATGAATTTCACCCCCTGCTTATTCAGAACTAGGGTACCTCTTTGTCTCTTGTTCTTCCTAACTAATGATATTGGCCAGATGCCCTTCAGAGAATATCCCTTACCTATAGTCAGAAACATCCAGCATACCATTAAATTTGTTTAAAAATATATTAACTGAAAAGAATTGCATTCTAATTTCTAAAGAAAATGGTCAGGTCCTTTAAGAAGCAAGTTGTGGGCAGAAACCAGGGTTTAAAATTTTGTGAGTCTGTTAGACTGATTAAAGTGTCAGCAATTCAATGCAAATTAATTTTTATACCAACCAGTGAATCAAAGAAGGGGAAAGAATTGAGTGAGTGTGTAAATATAGTTGCCAGGGATACACTTACTGACAGAAGAGAGAACCTCACAAGGAATTTATACAGGCCCAAGGAAGCAATGTAACCTGATCTTTCTCTGTTCTCTTTCTGATGGGGGAATAAAGTGATGTAGTAACCATGGGTACAGAAAATGGTGACTTTAGACTTTTCAGGAGACCTGAAGAGTAAGTTCTCCCTCTTGAAGAGGGACTGAGTAGTATAGTTCTCCAGAGGAAATGATGACTATTTTAAGGCATTTCTGAGGAACCTTCTATAAGTGCAGAGCTTCTCTGAATCCATCTCTGAAATATAGTATTAATTCATTCCAAAAAAAACAAAAACCCATTGCTGTTGAGTCAATTTCGACTCATAGCAACCCTATAGGACAGAGTAGACCTGCCCCATAGGGTTTCCAAGGCTATAATCTTTATGGAAGCAGACTGCCACATCTTTCTCCCACAATTCATTCATTCATTCCACAAATATTTATTCAGCACCTCCTTTTATTTCTTTTTATTGTACTTTAGGTAGAAGTTTACAGAGCAAATAATTAGTTTCTCATTAAACAGTTAATACACAGATTGTCTTGTGACATTGGTTGCCAACCCTGAAATGTGTTAACACTCTCCCCTTTTCCACCCTGGGTTCCCTGTTTCCATTTGTCCAGTTTTCCTGTCCCTTCCTGCCTTTTCGTCTTTGCTTTTGGACTGGTGTGCCCATTAATCTAGCATACACGATTGAACTACGAAGCATGTTCCTCACATGTGTTATTATTGGCCCTATAGACCTGTCTAATCTTTGGCTGAAGGGTGAACCTCAGGAGTGACTTCAGTACTGAGTTAAAAGGGTGTCCAGGGGGCCATACTCTTGGGGTTTCTCCAGTGTCTGTCAGACCAGCAAGCCTGGTTTGTTTTCGTTTTTTTTGAATTTTGTTCTACATTTTTCTCCTGCTCTGTCTGGGACCCTCTATTGTGATCCCTGCCAGAGCAGTCACCAGTACTTTCCTAATGCATCACTGCCTAGAAAGCAATATGATTATAACAGGCTTATAATTATTTGAAAGTACTGTATCATACCTAGGAGGTGTTCTTTAAATTTTGCTCTAAATTTTTTTGAGTATAGAATGATATAGACTTAGTTAAATATTTAATACTTTTTAAAAAAATAAAACTGTATTTCTGTGGGAAAAGCATAAGTAGAAATGTGTCTTGTGCCATATTCTTAGGTTAATAGCTCCTCGGGAAAATGTGTGACTGATCCATAAATCCACACCTTAAGGTAGATGTTCATCTTGTGACAGTGTCATTTCAATTGTAGATGTAGTACTAGTGAAGGGAAAATCCACCTCTTTGATGGCTGACATCAGAAGACATCCTTCTTATTTTAGCTGTAAATTGTGGATTACTTGAGGTCTAAAATTTGGGCTGTAAAATGCCTTTGGATTGAAGTATAGAACACTGTCTCATATCCAAGGCCTACCATTCAGCATCTCTTTTTCTTTTCACTTATTAACTGTTACCTTCTTCTTTAAGTCTTCATGCTCCAATCTTGTATGCAATGGGAATGATTATAGATCTACCTCAAAATCATAGAATACAATGAGTTAATACATGTAAGGTGGCACGTAGTAAGCGCTATTGTGCTTTACCTTCTGTTGTTTCCTGTGAGTTCCTAGATCACTAGAGTCGATTCCACTTGAAGGAAGAGAAAGTTAAAATTTATAGAGATATAATAACTTCTCTGTCAGTTTGTCATACTGTGGTGGCTTGTGTGTTGCTATGATGCTGGAAGCTATGCCACTGACATTTCAGATACCAGCAGGGCCACCCATGATAGACAGGGTTCAGCAGAGCTTCCAGACTAAGACAGACTGGGAAGAAGGACCTGGCAGTCTGCTTCTGAAAAAAAATGGCCAGTGAAAACCTCATGAACAGCAGCAGAACACTGTCTGATAGAGTGTCAGAAGATGAGTCCCTCAGGTTGGAAGTCACTCAAAATATGACTGGGGAAAAGCTGCCTCCTCAAAGTCGAGCCAACTTTAAAGATATTGATGGAGTAAAGCTTTCAGGATCTTCATTTGCTTAAGTGGTATGACTCAAAATGAGAAAAAACAGTGGCAAACATCCATTAATAATTGGAATGTGGAACATATGAAGTATGAATCTAGGAAAATTTGAGTCATCAAAAATGAAATGGAATGCATAAAGATCAATATACTAGGCATGAGTGAGCTGAAATGGACTGGTATTGGCTGTTTTTAATTGGCCAGTCATATGGTCTACTATGCAAGGAATGACAAATTGAAGAGAAATGGCATTGCATTCATTGTCAAAGAGAACATTTCAACTATACACCACTGTCAGTGATAGGATAATATCCATATGCCTACATAGGATAATATCCAAGATGAGTTAACACAACTGTTATTCAAATTTACACACCAACTGCAAATGCAAAATATGAAGAAATTAAAGATTTTTACCAACTTCTGTAGTCTGAAATTGATCAAATGTGCAGTCAAGATGAATTGATAATTATTGGTGACTGGAATGTGAAAGTTGTAAACAAGGAAGAAGGATCCATAGTTGGAAAATACAGCCTTGGTGATAAAATGATGCCGGAGATCACATGATAGAATTTTGTAAGACCAGTGACTTATTCATTGCAAATTCCTTTTTTCAACAACATAAATGGTCACTATACACATGGACCTCACCTGATGGAATACATGGCAATCAAGTCAGCTACATTTGTGGAAAGAGATGATGGAAAACTCAATATCATCAGTCAGAACAAGGCCAGGGGCCGACTGTGGCACGGACCATCAATTGCTCTTATGCCAGTGCAAGTTGAAGCTGAAGAAAATTAGACCAAGTCCACAAGAGCCAAAGTGTGAACCTGAATGTATCCCACTTGGATTTAGAGACCATCTCGAGAAGAAATTTGATGCATTGAACACTAATGACCGAAGACCAGATGAGTTGTAGGATGACATCAAGGACATCACGTATGAAGAAAGCAAAGGGTCATTAAAAAGAGAGGAAAGAAAGAAAGACCAAAATGGATGTCAAAAGCGACTCTGAAACTTGCTTTTGAACAGAGTAGCTAAAGCAAATGGAAGAAACAATGAAGTAAAAGAGTTGAACAGAAGATTTCAAAGGACAGCTTGAGAAGACAAAGTAAATTATTATAAGGAAATGTGCAAAAGCCTAAGGTTAGAAAACCAAAAGGGAAGAACATGCTTAGCATTTCTCAAGCTGAAAGAACTGAAGAAAAAATTAAAGCCTCGAGTTGCAATACTGAAGGATTCTATAGGCAAAATTTTGAATGAAGCCATCCAAAGAAGATAGAAGGAATACACAGTCACTGTATGAAAAAGAATTGGTCGACATTCAGCCATTTTAGGAGGTAGCATATGATCACGAACCGACAGTACTGAAGGACGAAATCCAAGCTGCACTGAAGGCATTGGCGAGAAACAGGGCTCCAGGAATTGACAGAATACCAATTGAGATGTTTCACCAAATGGATGCATTGCTGGAGGCACTCACTCGTTTATGCCAAGAAATTTGAAGACAGCTACCTGGCCAACTGACAGGAAGGGATCCATATTGGTGCCCATTCCAAAGAAAGCTGATCCAGCAGAATGCAGAAATTATCAAGCAATATCATTAGTATCACATGCAAGTAAAGTTTTGCCAGAAATTCAAGCCAGATTCAGAAGGGGACATGGAATGAGCGATATCGTTGATGATGTCAGATGGCTATCATTGCTGATGTCAGATGGATCTTGGCTGAAAGCAGAGAATACCAGAAAGATGTTTACCTGCGTTTCATTGACTATGCAAAGGCATTTGACTGTGCGGATCATAGCAAACTATGGATAACATTGCGAAGAATGGGAATTCTGGAACACTTAATTGTGCTTATGCGGAACCTGTACATAGACCAAGAGGCAATCTCGTTCAGACAGAACAGGAGGATACTGCGTGGTATAAAATCAGGAAACGTGTGCATCGGTATTGTATCTTTTCACCATATTTAGTCAATCTGAATGCTGAGCAAATAATCTGAGAAACTAGACTATATGAAGAACCCTGCATCCAGTTTAGAGGAAGATAAATTAACAACCTGCGATAATGCAGATGACACAACCTTGCTTGCTGAAAGCGAAGAGAATTTGAAACACTTACTGATGAAGGTCAAAGACTACAGCCTTCAGTATGGATTACACCTCAACGTAAAGAAAACAAAAATCCTCACAACTGGACTAATAAGCAGCATCATGATAAATGGAGAAGATGTTGAAGTTGTCAAGGATTTCATTTTACTTGGATCCACAGTCAACGCCTATGGAAGCAGCAGTCAAGAAGTCAAACGACATATATTGTAGTGGGCAAGTCTGCTGCAAAAGTCCTCTTTAAAGTGTTAAAAAGCAAAGATGTCACTTTGAGGACTAAGGTGTACCTAACCAAAGCCATGGTATTTTCAGCCGCCTCACATGCATGTGAAAGCTGGACAATGGTTAAGAAAGACCGAAGAAGAATTGACACCTTTGAATTATGGTGCTGACGAATATATTGACTATAATATGGGCTGCCAAAAGAACAAACAAATCTGTCTTGGAAGAAGTACAGCCATAATGCTCCTTAGAAGTGAGGATGGCGGACTTCGTCTCAGTACTTTAGATGTGTTATCAGGAGGGACCAGTCCCTGGAGAAGGACATCATGCTTGGTAACATAGAGGGTCAGTGAAAAAGAGGAAGATCCTTGGTGAGATGGATTGACAGAGTGGCTGCAACAATGGGCTCAAACATAGCAACGATTGTGAGGATGACGCAGGACTGGGCAGCATTTTGCTCTGTTCTACGTAGAGCAGCTATGAGTCAGAACCGACTTGACGGCACCTACCAATAACAGCAACAACAATAACTTTCCTAAAGTTGTACAGTAAGCTTGGGCTCAATTACTTCATCCTTAATTTATCACTGAAGTTTTCCCATTCCACTTAGCAAGAGAGAGAGAAAAAATGAAAATTAGAGTAAGAGGAAGGAACTTGGCTTTTGGAGCATTTTGAAATAGGGGTTCATAAAATATGCTGACACTAAAGCATATGAAAATGAAATTGCTTCCTCAAAGGCCAAATGAATGTGAGTAATAGTTGGGAATAATAAACCAAAAAACCAAACCCATTGCCACCTACTCCATTCCGACTTATAGCGACCCTATAGGACAGAGTAGAACTGCACTATAGGGTTTCCAAGGAGTAGCTGGTGGATTTGAACTGCTGACCTTTTGGTTAGCATCTGTAGCATGCCTTAGCTCTTAACAACTATGCCCCCAGGGCCCCTTGTTCATGATAGCAAGGGACAGTTGGAGGGGAGTATTGTAGCTGTCATCCATGACAAAATGTTCAAATTATAGGGATGTATGTACCTGTCCATCCCTGTCTTAGTATCCTGCTGTGTCTTGTGCATCCAAGTATTTAAGATTTAGATCTATTTTTGGCCCTTACAACCTAGTCATTCCTTCAACAGACATTTTTTAAGCTTCTCTACTCTATCCATGCTAGTTGCTGGGTATAAAAAAATAAATAGAACACAATCCTGGCACCCCAGAGCCTTCTAAAAGAAGACAGACTTAGAAACATTAATTATGGCACTATAATTAGTTTCACAATGGAAGTATGAACAAAATGTTTTGAAAGCTAAGAGGAGGGATCACTAAACTGTGCTTAGAAATGCTAGGAAATGTATTCTGGAGAAAGTGGCATTTGAGATGATGATTAAAGGATAAGGAGGAACATCTTGGGCAGGCAGTGCATCCCAGAAAGAAGGAGCAGTGTGTGCAAAGGTGAGGTGTCTGTGTGTATGAGAGAGAGAGAGCATAGTATATTTGGGAAAATCCAAATAATCTGGACATAATATATGGGGAGGGTAGTGACAGAAATGAGGCTGAAAATACACTGGGGTCATTTCACAAAAGACTTGGTTTGCCTTGCTGAGCAATTTGGACTTATGTTGGAGGCCGTGGGGAGCTATTGAAGCACTTTAGAAGTAACATGACCAGATCTGCGTTTTAGAAAGATCTCATCAGCAATGTGGAAGGTGATTTGGAAGATGATACCAGAGACAGACTCATTCAGTTAGAAGGGAGTCTCTAATCCAACTTCCCGTATGTTGTTGTGTGCCATCAAGTCGATTCTGATTCATAGTGACCCTATAGGACAGAGTAGAACTGCCTCATAGGGTTTCCTGGTCTGTAATCTTTACAGGAAGGAGCCCGGTGGTGCAATAGTTATGTGTTCTGCTATAGCAGTGCGAACCCACCCAGTGGCTCCATGGGAGAAAAGACCTAGCAATCTCCTTGTGTAAAGATTACAGCCTAGAAAACCATATGGGGCAGTTCTACGCTGTCACATTGGGTCGCTAGGAGTCGGAAATTGATTCGACAGCACCTAACAACACAACAACAATCTTTACAGAATCAGATCACCAGGTCTTTTCTCCTGCGGAGCAGCTGGTAGATTCCAACTACTGACCTTTTGGTTACCAGCCTAGTGCTTAACCATTGCACCACCAGGGCTCCTTTACTTCTCATATATTGCCAGTATTTTTATTATTGAATATGTTTGTTTGTTTACTTAACCCACATTTATTGATGACATGTCGGGTACTGGGCGAACTGCTGGAAGTAAAGAGAGAAACACATCATCCACGTCTTGGAGTTGCTTGCATTTGTTGTTTCATTTGTCCTAAAACAAAAAATTTCTTGAATTTTAAGCTTTCCTTGTCTATCCTCTATTTCCTCTCACTCCCAGTTTTGGTGCTGTGGTACAAAAAAGTGAGCTAGTTTATATTTTCCTTGTCTGTACTCTTCATGATTTTCATGTCCCTGATCATAGCTCCTTCCTCTCAGCCTTCATATCTCTGAAGTTCTTATAATTTAATAAATTCTTGTAGAGGACGAATCTATTAGATTCCCCATTTTTTAGACTTCTGCTACTTAAATTCAAGTTCAGTTTTCTCTTTTGTTTCCCTCAGACTTCAAGTACTCTATGTTAGCCCTCTTAGTTACTCATTAAACTCTTTGAACCCTACTTTTTTTCCTTTCTTAGCTTACAAAGTCCTTATTTTTTTGGTTCTTCCTTTCCTGTTTCCCTGAGGATATACAGACCAGAACTGCAGACTGCATTATTTTCTTTGATTTTTCTATTTGGTGTTAGTGCCTTTCACCAATGAGAGTACAGTCTCTAAAGGAAAAACTCCCCAACTCCTGAAAATAAAAAATTAGAGATGAGACAATACTGAAATAGAAAAGATGGAGTTTTGTTAAAAAATAATAGTACTTATTACATAATAATAATGATTACAATTTATTGAACACTTGTTATATATGCTAATTGCAATACTAAGGCATTACATGCGTTCTTATTTAATCCTCACAGCAAGCCTGTGAGATAGGTACTTTATCAAAACAGTCCAGGGAAATCTCAGTTTCCCTTCCCTGGTCAGTTCAGACCCCAGATGCTCCAGGAAGTCCTTTTCGTCTCATTCCCTTTCACCCAGGGCTAGGTCAGCAGGCACCAGCCCCTTCCCTCTTCCATCCCCATTTACCCAGGGTAGGTCAGTGGCCACCAGCCTCTTCTCTGTTTCTTAGGTTCAGTAATCCCATGCAATGATTCACAAACTCCAGGGAAAGGGCTATCTTTAATCTAGAAGGAAAAAGGATACAAATATATAGGGTGACGTGCGGGTCCTGGTGCAGAACTTCCATGTCCCCAGAGGGCTCACTTATCCTCCCAAGAGCAGCTGTTTGCTCTCTCCGTCCAGGAAGCTCCAGTGAGTCTCTGTCTTCCAAGGCCTTTTATTGGCCTCACCACATGGCCATGATAGATAACATCATGCCTCCTGAGGTTTAGTCAGCATCAGGCCCCCAGGTGATCCTTCTTGATCTGGTCAGCTCCCAACTCTTTGACCTCAGGTGTGGTCAGGCTCTCAGAAACTAGGACCGAAGGCTAAATTGTTTACTGCAAGGGGTTCCATACTTCACAGATACTCTTATTATTCCCATTTTACAGATGAAGAAATAAGCTCAAGGAGGTGAAATAACTTGTCCAGGGTCATCTCACTGATATATTATAGAACCAGAATTCAAATTCAGGCCTGACTCCAGAGCTGAAGTTCTCACCACTTGTCATGTAGGGTGTATATGCAGAGTCTTGGTGCAAGTATGTACGGTCATTAAGAATGAGCTGTTTTTTCAATTTTCCTTTAGTCATAAGTGGAGCCCTGGTGGCGCAGTGCTTAAGAGCTGCAGTTGCTAACCAAAAGGTCCACAGTTTGAATCCACCAGCTGCTCCTTGGAAACCCTATGGGGCAGTTCTATTCTGTCCTGTAGGGTCACTATGAGTTGGAATCAACTCAACAGCAACAGGTTTGGTTTGGTTTTTAGTTATAATTTATCATAAATCTAATCTCTTCCAATTTCTTACTACTGATCCTCATAAGTGGTTTTATTTGGATCACAAGAAGGCCTGGTAAGACTTTGGGGACTACTTCCCCCACAAAGTTTGTGATATTTGTTATAATTTTATAGATCTGAGTTTGCATGTTAGCCCTATAGAGGTGTTTCAGTTCATTGTGCATGCTGTCTTACGGTTTTGGGATCTACTTCCAGTGAATGGATTGTGCCTTAGAATATGGTTACATGTACTAATGGATTTGTTGTACAGAGGGCTAAATATCCTTTTTTTTAAAAAAAAAAGTGTGATTTATGTTGCGATTTCCACACTAAATCAATCTATGCGTAGTGATGAGTGTAGTAGGATGAATAATGACCACCCAAAGATATCAGCTCCTTATCCCTAAACCTGTAAATGTTATCTTTTAAGGAAAAAGGTCTTGCAGGTGTGATTAAGAATCTCGGCATAGGGAGATTATTATCCTGGATTATCTGGGTAGGCCCTAAGTCTAATCATAAGTATCCTTGTAAGAGAGAGGCAGAGGGAGATTTGACACACACACAGAGAACAGAAGAGCCAGCAGTATGACCACTGAGGCAGAGATTGGAGCAGTGTGGCCACAGGCAGAGGAATGTTCAGCCACCAGAAGCTGGAAGAGGCAAGGAATTGTGCCCCTGCCAACAGCTTGATTTCAGCACGTTGAAACTGATGTTGAACTTCTGACCTCCAGAACTGTGAGAGAATAAATTTCTCTTGTTTTAAGACATCAGAGTTTGTGGTAATTTGTTATGGCAACCATACAAAACTAATACAATGAGGATAGTCACTTCTTGTACTGCTTAGTTCATTTGAAGACAAATAACATGACTTAATAAAGATAACAACCTACTAATATGACATGCCTAATAATAATAATTGCAGCAAACACCTATGTAGTGTTCACTATGTGTCAGACACTGTTCTAACCATTTTAAATGTACTAATTCATTTAATATAACAATCATATGAGGGAGGTTCTATTATTGTCTTCATTTATAGATGGGAAGATTGAAGCACAGAGAAGATAGGTAACTTGGCCAAAGTCATGTAACAAGTAAGTAGTGGGGCCAGGATCTGAACCCAGGCAGTCTGGCTGCAAAAGCACATGCTGTTAAACACTGTAGCATACAGGGCTTTGTACTTAGTAGGTATTCAACAAAAGATAATGTGACATCGTCTGAAGTCTTTTCAGATCTCTAACCTCTTCCTCTTCTCCACGTTTTCTGATGTGTTCTCCATTAGATATCCTTTGCCTTTAATATCTGTTCTGTTTTTGTGTAATATTGTAATATCCTTGTCTGGTTTTGGTATCAGGTAATTCTGGCCTTATAAAAGTTGTAGGTAGTAGGTAAGAGTAGTAGTAGGTAAGTTTCCCTTTTTTCTATTTCCTGAAAGAGCTTGTACAGCATAAGTATTATTTTTGTCTTAAATGTTTAGTAGAATTCACCAGTAAAGCCACCTAGGCCTGGAGTTTTCTTTTTGGGAAGGATGTAAACCAAAAATTCATTTTCTGTAGTAGATATAAGGCTATACAGGTCATCTATTTCTCTTTTTTTATATGTGTGTGCTTTAGATGAAAGTTTACAGCTCAAGTGAATTTCTCATATAAAAATTTATACACATTGTTACGTGATACTAGTTGCAGTCCTATAATGTGACAGAACACTCCTCGTTTCCACCCGGGGTTTCCTGTGTCCATCCAACCAGCTCCTGTGCCTTCCTGCCTTCTCATCCTGCCTCCGGACAGGAGCCGCCCATTTGGTCTTGTATATCTGCCTGAACTAAGAAGTACCCCCTTTGCAGGTATTATTTTATGTTTTATAGTCCAGTCTAATCTTTGTCTGAAGAGTGGGATTCAGGAATGGTTTTAGTTCTGGGTTAACAGAGCATTTGGGGGCCATGGCTTTGGGGGTTCCTCCAGTCTCAGACCATTAAATCTGGTCTTTTTACATGAATTTGAGTTCTGCTCCACACTTTTTTCACACTCCATCAGGGACTCTCTGTTGTGTCCCCTGTCAGGGCAGTCATTGGTGGTAACTGAGTACCATCTAGTTCTTCTGGTCTCAGGCTGATGGAGTCTCTGGTTTATGTGGCCCTTTCTGTCTCTTGGGCTAATATTTTCCTTGTGTCTTTGGTGTTCTTCATTCTCCTTTGCTCCAGGTGGGTTGGGGCCAATTGATGCATCTTAGATTGTCACTGGCAAGCTTTTAAGACCCCAGACGCCACTTACCAAAGTGGGATGCAGAATATTTTCTTAATAAACTGTGTTATGCCAGTTGACCTAGATGTCTCCTGAAAGCATGGTCCCCAGACACCAGACCTAGCTACTCTATCCCTCAAAGTGTTCGGTTGTGTTCAGGGAACTTCTTAGCTTTTGGTTTAGTCCAGTTGTGCTGACTTTGTATGTTGTCCTTCCTTTCACCTAAGATGATTCTTGTCTACTCTCTAGTTAGTGAATACCCCCTCCCTCCTTCCCCACCCTCGTAACCATCAAAGAATGTTTTCTTCTGTGTTTAAACCTTTTCTTGAGTTCTTATAATAGTGGTCTCATACAGTATTTGGCCTTTTGTAACTGACTAATTTCACTCAGCATAATGCCCTCCAGATTCATCCATGTTGTGAGATGTTTCGCGGATTCATCATTGTTCTTTATTGTTGCATAGTATTCCACTGTGTGTACGTACCATAATTTGTTTATCCATTCATCTGTTGATGGACACCTAGGTTGTTTCTGTCTTTTTGCTATTGTGAACAGTGCTGCAATGAACATGGGTGTGCATATATCTGTTCATGTGATGGCTCTTATTTCTCTAGGGTATATTCCAAGGAGGTGGGATTGCTGAATCGTATGGTACTTTTATTTCTAGGTTTTTAAGGAAGCGCCAAATCGATTTCCAAAGTGGTTGTACTATTTTACATTCCCACGAGCAGTGTCTAAGTGTTCCAATCTCTCCACAACCTCTCCAACATTTATTATTTTGTGTTTTTTTTATTAGTGCCAGCCTTGTTGGGGTGAGATAGTATCTCATTGGTCATCTATTCTTGAGTGAGCTCTGATAGTTTGTGTCTTTCAAGGCATTTGCCTGTGTCATCTACATTTAATTTATTGGTATAAATTTGTTCACAATATTATGTTATTTTTTTTTAATGCTTGTAGAATCTCTTTCATTCCTATTATCGGTGATTTATGTCTTTTCTCTCTCTCTTTTTTTTTTTTAATTCTGATCAGTATGGCTACAGGTTTATCAATTCTATTGATCCTTCCAAAGAAC
This sequence comes from Dugong dugon, assembly GCA_030035585.1. Classification (NCBI taxonomy): domain Eukaryota; kingdom Metazoa; phylum Chordata; class Mammalia; order Sirenia; family Dugongidae; genus Dugong; species Dugong dugon. The sequence continues at coordinate 57,684,262 of CM057462.1, read as the reverse complement.
CATCTTTTCATTTCATTGATTTTTTTGCTATGGTTTTTCTGCTTTCTGTTTCATTTATTTCCACTCTCATCTTTATTATTTCCTTCCTTTTGGTTACTTTGCATTCAATTTGATCTTATTTTTCAAGCTTCTTAAGGGTAGAAGCTGAGGTCATGAATTTAAGATGTTCCTTCTTTTATAGTATAGGTGTTTCCAATCCGTTGCCGTCAAGTCAGTTCTGACTTATAGCGACCCTATAGGACAGAGTAGAACTGCTTATTGCTACAAATTTTCCTCTAAGTACTGCTTTAGCTATATCTCACAAATTTTGATATATATGTTTTGATATATAATGTTCTTTTTTTACTTCATTCAGTTCAAAATATTTTCTGATTTCTCTTGTGGGTTTTTCCTTGACCCATGGGTTATTTAGGAGTTTGTTGTTTAGTTTCCAAATACTTGGAGATTTTCCCAAAGCTTTCTGTTACTGATTTCAAGTTTAATTCTGTTGTGGTCATAGACTATGTTTTGTATGCTTTCATTTCTTTTAAATTTATTGAAACTCATTTTATGGTCCAGAATATGGTTCATCTTGGTAAATGTTCCATGTGTACTTGAAAAGAATGTGTATTCTTTTGTCAGTGGGTGAAATGTTCTGTATATCTAAATTAGGTTGGTAGGGTCATTCAAGTCTTTTATATCTTTATTGATTTTTCTGTCACTTGTTCAATCAATTACTAAGAGAGGAGTATTGAAATTTCTGACTATAATTGTAAATTTGTCTTCCTCCTTTCAGTTCTATCAGGTTTTGCTTTATGTGTTTTAAAACTCTGTTACTAGTTACATACACATTTAGGATTGTTATGTCCTCTTGATGAATTGACCCCTTTATCATTATGAAATGACTCTTTTTACCCAGTAACATTCCTTGTTCTGAAGCTACTTTGTCTAATATTGATGTAGTCACTACAATTATCTTTGGTTATTGTTTGCATGGTATACCCTCTTCATTCTTTTACTATTTAATCCATAGATGTTGTTATTTTTAAAGTGGGTTTCTTATAGAAAACATATAGTTGGGTCTTGGTTTTTAATCCACTATGCCAATTTTTGCCTTTTAATTGGGATGTTAAAACAATTTACATTCATTATAATTATTGATATGAGTGTGTTTAAGTCAGCCATGTTGCTGTTTGTTTTATATTTGTTCCATCTGTTCATTGTTCCTTTTTTTCTCTTTTTTTTTGCCTGATTTTGGATTATTTGAGTTTCTTATTTGTGACTCCTTTATCTTCATTATTGGCTTATTGCCGCTATGTCTTTACCTTTTTTTAGTGGTTGTTTTAGCATTTATAATATACATAATTAACTTATCTCCATCTATCTTCAAATAATATTATATGGCTTTAAGTATAGTATAAGGACTTTAAAACTATATGTGTCCCCTCCTGTATATTTCTCCCCTCTTGTCCTTTGTACTACTGTTATATATTTTATTTGTTCAATACATTGTATTATTTTTGCTTTAAATAGTCAATTAAATTTTTCTTATTTAGAAATAAGAAAAAATGACTTATATTTACCCAGCTATTTACCATTTCATGTTCTTTTTATTCCTTTGTGTTTCCAATTGCTATCAATTTCCTTCAGCTTAAAGAATTTCCTTTAACATTTTTGGTAGTTCAGGTATGCTGGCAATGAGTTTTTCATTTTTGATAGTTTACTGAGTGAAGAATTCTAGGTTGACAAATTTTGTCTTCCTGTACTTTCAGTATTTTTTTCTTACAGTCTATCCCTTGCCTTCTAGATTGCATAGTTTATCATAAGAAATCTGCTGAATTTTTTAAATCTTTGAGCCTCTGTTCGTAATTTGTCTTTTTTTCTCTGGATGCTTTTAACATTTTCTTTTTATCACTTCAGCAATTTAGTAGTGATATCCCTTACAGTTGTTTTCTTTATATTTATTCTGCTTGGAGTTGGGCTTCTTGGGTCTATGGGTTTTTAGTTTTTATCAAATTTGTAAATTTTTTAGCCATTATTTCTTCAAATATTTTTTCTGTTTTGCTCTTCCCGAGGTCTTTTCTCCTTCTGGAACTCCAATCTCATGAATGTTAGATTGCTTGATACTGTTCCACCGGTCACTAATGATCTGTTCATTTTTATTCAGTCTTCTATCTTTGCTTCATTTTGGTTAGATTCTGTTGCTGTGTCTTCAGGTTCACTGAACTTTTCTTCTAAAGTTTCTAATCTGCTGTTAATCCCATCTAGCCCATTTTTCATTTTAGCTGTTGTATTTTTCATTTTAGAAATTTAATTTAGGTCTTTTTTCTATGTTCCACTTCTCTTGTCATCATGCTCATACTTTATTCTACTTTCTTGAACATGTGGAAGATATTTATTTAAGGTGTTTTAATGTCCTTGTCTAGGACTCTGGGTGGTGCAGATGGTTAAGTGCTCGACTTTGAGTCAGAACCAACTCACTGGCAACTAACAACAACAAATGTCTTTGTCTGCTAGTTCTTTTATCTCTGTCTGCCTGGGTATGTTTTATTTATTTTATTTTCTCCTGATTAAAGGTCATATTTTCCAATTTTTTTGCATGCCTGGTAATTTAAAAAAAATTGTTAAAATGTATATAACCAAAAAAAAAAAAATGCCATTTCAACCATTTTTAGGTATACAGTTCAGTGACATTATTTATGTTCACCATGTTGTGCAACCATTACCGCTATCCATTTCCAAAAATTTTTCATCATTCCAAACAGAAACTCAGTACACCTTAAGTAATAGCTCCTCATTCCCCTCTTCCCCCAGTCTCTGGTAACCATTAATAAACTTTTGTCCTTATGCATTTGCCTATTGTGGATATTTCATATAAGTGGAACCATACGATAGTTGTCCTAGTGAGTCTAACTTATGTCACTCAGCATAATATTTTCAAGGTCCATCCATATTGTAGCATGTATAGAACATCATCCCTTTTTATGGCTGAGTAATATTCCTTTGTATGTGTATCCCACATTTTGTTTATCCATCTGCTGATGGACACTTGAGTTGTTTCTACCTTTTGGCTATTGTGAACAATGTTGCAGTGAACAGTGGTGTACAAGTATCTGTTTGAGTCCCTGCTTTCAAGTCTTTTGGGTATATACCTAGCAGTGGAATTGCTAGATCACATGGGAGTCCTGGTGGTGACATGGTTAGAGCTCAGGCTGTTAGCCAAAAGGTCAGCTGTTCAAATCTACCATCCACTCCTTGGAAGCCCTATGAGACAGTTCTACCCTGTCCTATACTGTCACTATGAGTCAGAATCGACTTGACAGCACACAACAACAACATGGTAGTTCTGTGTTTAACTTTTTAAAGCAACTGCCAAACTGTTTTCCACAGTAGCTGTACCATTTTATATTCCCACCAGCAATGCACAAGGGTCCGAATTTCTCCACATCTTTGCCAACATTTGTTATTTTCCTTTTTTTTTAAGTACTAGGCATCCTACTGGGGGTGTGCCTGGTAATTTTGATTACATGCTGGATACTGTGATTTTCTAGTCTTGTTGCTAGATTTTGTTATATTCCTTTAACTGGTGTTGACTTTTGTTTTAGAATGCAGTTAACTTACCCACAACCAGTTTGATCCTTTCAAGATTGCTTTTAAGCTTTGTTTTAGTGGGTCCAGAGAAGCCTTTGGTCTAGGACTAATTTAGCCCTACTGCTACAGCAGTACCCTTCTGAGGATTCTGTCCAATTCTCTGTGTATTACAAGGTATTTCTACTCTGACTGATGTGAACACAATCTATTTCCAGCCCTGTGTGGACTCTGTAAATTGTTCCAGTAGTCTTAAGTAGTTTCCTCTCATACATGTGCATATCAGTACACAACCAAAGACTCCAGGGAGAATTGTCTGTAGAACTCCAGAGTTCTCATTCATATTCATTCTCATTCTCTCTCTCTCTCTCTCTCTCTCTCTCTCTCTCTCTCTCTCGTACACACACACATACACAGATATACACATACACAAATTCTAGCCACTTTGCCCTCCTGGATCTCTAATCTCATGCTCCCGACACAGTGAGATGACTGGGCTGTGTTTGGGTTTCCATCCCTGCACTGCATCGTGGAAACTGCCTCCAGGCAGTAAGTGGTACAATAATAGGCTTACTTTGTTTGTTTCCATTTTCTCAGAGATCACAGGCCTGAGCGATCTGTCAGCCAATGTCTGAAAAGCATTGTTTCACATATTTTGCCTAGTTTTTTAGTTGTTTAAGGCAGGAAGATAAATCTGGTCTCTGTTTCTCTAACTTCTAAATGGGCATCTCTACATTTTTTTCTAGGGACTTTTCATATTGACAGTAGATTTCTTTCTTTAAAGAAACTGTCATCTTCAGACATGGCTTTTGAATAGTTAAAAGTAGATCTGTATTTAAAGTAACCAAATCATACATCTAGACAGTCAACAAAAGAAAGGAAGACCCTCAACAAGATGGACTGACACAGTGGCTGCAATGATGGGCTCAAGCCTAGCAACAATTATGAGGGTGGCGCAGGACTGGGTGGTGTTTGGTTTTGTTGTATATGGGGTGGCTATGAGTTGGAACCAACTCAATGGCACCTAACAATAACAGTAAGAAAGATAAATCAAAATAGGATTTAGGACCTTTAGATCTTCACCATATTGCTATTATCATGTGATTAGAGACTAATTCATTGTTACTACAGTGACAGGGGATCAAAAAAGAATTTCAAAATAGGGCCAAGAGAGACCAGATTGTGATTTACTGAGGTACGATGGTTGTACAGTTTGTTAGTGCTATAACCAGTTACTGAGTCTTGGCTATCAGCCCTTTAACTGCTCTGCTGTCTTTGTCAGTGGTCTTCAGAGTTCAAATGTTTATTTTGGGGACTCATTCCAATATTCAAACAAGGAATAAAACACTCAGAACCATTGAGACAAAGATCAAAACAATACTGAGAAGACTGGACAAAGTAAATACCTACAGTGTTTCAACTGTGGAAGCCTCCACCAACTCTGACTTCTTACCCCAGAATTAATATTTTTCTCCATGTCCTTGCTGGCCACACTGAAAATAAGTGAGACCAATTACAATAATCTGTCCTTGGGCTAAGTTATGTGAGTTGGTAAATCAACCTCAACTCTTAACATTTTTCATGTGTATGTGTGCGTATAACAGAGAGAACACATGTGCAAGTATGCATGCTCACATACTTATGTAGCATCTTATGTGGGGTCCCTGTGAGTAGGAATCAACTTGACAGCAACTGATATGTGCCGATTGTCTCATTTAATCTTCATAATAACCTTGTAAATTTGGTTTTTAGATATTACATATTAGATATTGATGAAAAAGCTGAGATCCAAATGACTTGTTCAAGTTTTTCTACTACACCATGCTACCACTCACATCAGTCACATCATAACTGAGTTGTCAGTAGACCACAAACACAACCTTGGGTCATTCATCTTGCAATCGTGTACTCTGGGCCACAAGAGGCATTGTAAGATGAAGTTGGATAGATAACCACAGTTTCTTTCTCTGATTAGGAAAATAATTTTAAATTCATAATTTATAGACAATGGGTGAAAACAATAATAAAGGAGTGAAGACAGTACATTATTATCTACATAGGCCAACTTAACTGAAAAAGATTGATACATTTCTAATACCATACCACTCAGCCAGGCCTTTTAGTTTGAGGTTGTAGTCACTGTTAGCAAAGTCCAGTAGTGTTTGCAACTCTCTCTTTTAAACTTATGATCTTCATAAAGAGCCTTCACGTTTGAGATTGCTACCATGGAATGATTTTTCTATGGTTATTTTCTAGCTGTGCCATGCTGTTTAAGGCCCTATATCAAAGTCATATAATTTTATCTACTTTGCTAGCAACCTCCCTGATTTAACACATCTTGATAAAGCTACCTCAGACTCCTGCTGTAATTTTTCACTGCGTATGCCCTGTCCAAAGTCCCTGGGAGATGCAAATGATTAAGCATTTGGCTACTAACTGACAAGCTGGAAGTTTGAATCCACCCAGAGGCACCTTGGAACACAGTTTTACTCTGAAACACATGGGGTCACCATGAGTCAGAATTGACTCAACAAGTTTGTGTTTTATGTTTTGTTTTGGTTTTTGTTTTTTTATACCCTGTCCAGTGTTGGTTTACTGACTATAATCCAATACTTCAGTAAATACTCAACAAATACCTGTTAATTTAGCAGTGCTGGTTATTTTATTATTCCTTTTATTTATGGTACAGGTAACCTTGATTATAACTACTTAAAAATCCATATGTAAAGTCCATGACGATAAACCTTGGTTTCTCCTATAAAGACATAAATGGTACCAGCTTTTACTTTGGCTTGTAGCTAGTTTGGCATTTGTGCTTTGCATCTGGAATCTGCATCAATTTTTTAAATTCTGTTTCTGAATTTATCAGTGAACGTGCTAGCCTTCATGTACAAGAATGATAGTACTGATGCATCAGTAATACTCTTTCAAGTTTTGTTTTCTAGTGTTAGAGATAAGTGGGACTGAGCTTAAGCATTCACCCCTTACCTGGGTAGGGGCTATGTAGGGTACATATATCTGGGGCTATATTAGTGAGGGCTTTTTTTTTCTTTTTCTTCAGTGTGAAATGTGCTGGCCTATTTAAGGATTAAATCTACAACTTTGATTTTATTAGGCAATTAATGGTCATGCTTTTTATATATAGCATGAGGATTCAGGATTCACATCCTCGGGTTTTAATACCTCTTCAAAATTGAGGGAGAAGCTAGTGGTAACTGAGAAGAAAAGAAATTATGTTTTGTGTTTGCGTGGATGTATATAGTAACCCCTTGATAATTAAGTGACCATATAAATAATAGTTGATAGGGAAAGCTCCAGGGACAGACTGCATGGGTTTGAATTCTGGCTCTTCTCATTACTGTGGCACTTGAGTCACCTTGGTGGAGTTACTTCTCTCGGTGTTATTGTGTCCTGCGACCTTGATAAATTCACTTTAGTTGTAATAGTTTTTTTGTAGATTCGTTAGAATTTTCTACAAACACAATCATGTTGTCAGCAAATGAAGACAGTTTTACTTCTTCCTTTCCAATATTTACACCTTTTTACCCCCTGCCTTATTATACTTGCTAGAACCTCCTGTACAATATTGAATAGAAGGGGTGACAGTAAATATTCTTTTGTTGTTCCCAATCTTAGCAGAAAAACATTTGGTCTTTCAGTAAATAAATATGATGTTAGCTGTAGGTTTTTGTTACACGTCCTTTATCAAATTGAGGAAGCCGTCTTGTAACCCTAGTGTGCAGAGAGTTGTGATTATGATTGGGTATTGAATTTTGTCAAATGCTTTTTCTGTAGGGATGATTGTATGATCAACTTTTTTATTCTGTTAATATGGTGATTTACATTGATAAATTTTTCAAATATTAAACTTTTTAATATAACAAAAAGGAAATAGAGCTATCTCAGTATACATTTTTGTTCATTTGTTTGAAACTGGCACTATCTTAAGGCTTATTCCCTGTGGCTGCAGGAAAACAAGACTTGCCCAAAGGGAAACAAATTTTGCTGGTTTAATAATCTGCCAAACTCACTGGCTCTAGGCAAAATGATCAAGTAGGAAAAAACCTCTGGTCCCCACGCCTCTCCATAGTCCAGCCTCTTTGCCTGTTGTTTAATTGAGTTGTTTGTCTTTTAATTATGTAGTTGTAGGGGTTCTTTATACTTTCTAGATACCAGCCCTTTGTCAAATATATGTATTGTAAAAATCTCCCAGTTTGTGGCTTGCCTTTGAACTTTTAATCTCTTTTAATGAACAGAATTTCTTAATTTAATAATGTCCAATTATGAATTTTTACTTTTTTGTCATGTTTGTGTATGTATGTTTGTGCCTGGATTTCTTGAAGTTTATTCTCAGATATTTTCTGTCTTTTTTTTTGCAGGGGGTAGAGGGCTCTTAGAAGCAAATGAGGCCTTTGTTTTTATTATATCTTCTAACTGGTGGTTGTTTTTGTATATGAAGGCTCTTGGTTTCTGTATATTAATTTTGTAACCAGCACCAATAAATTATTTTTGTGATAATTTTTCATTTAATTTCTTGGGTTTTCCAGGTGTATAATCATATTGTGTGCGAATTATAATTTTACCTCCTCCTTTCAGATTTTTTACATCCTTTCTCTTATCTAACTGTGTTGCTGGTACTTTCAGGAAAATATTAAATAATGTAATGATAGCCTTGATTCTGACTTAATGGGATTGGTTCCGTTGATTTTTACATTACACTTATTTCTGACTTGTGGGTTGAAAGGTGAAGGGAATGTAAGTAAGTACCTTCAGTCAGTTTAAGAAGGTATTCATCCATTCATATTTTATTAAGGGCTTTTTTTTTATAAAAAGAGAGAGATGCTAAATTTTATCAAATACCTTTCAACATCTCTGGCGATTATTACATAATTAGGATCTATATTCATCAGAAACCATTGAACCTAAAGATCCAGCTTTTAACAGCAGAAGCTTACTTTTCTTACAGGTGTGGCGAAAATGTTATCTTCATTTCAAGGAATTTATTTTACTTGAAAAATAATAGGTGAGAATTGAAAATGAAAGAAAACACAATCTTCTTTCCTAATTTGTAAATAAATAAGAAAAGGAAGGAGAAAACTGGGTTAGCCACAAAATTTATAATTTTTTAAAACTTTGTTTTGACAGGAATAGGCTACTCATTTAAATTTAATACTATTTGTTATTAAAATGTCTAAAAAAATTAAATTCTATTGTTACAATAATCATAACTTTTTTATCGTGGTAAATACAACAATCTTCACATGTACAGTTCAGTGAATAATCATATATTTTTATCTAAATGAAAAATATTAACTCTGAAAGTTTGTTTTTTAGATAAAATAAATAGGTAAAATATTAATATACTGAATTGGAGATGGTTTCCAATCTCAATGATTTTAATTAGTTTGATAGATAAAATTGTTTCCTCATGGCAGTAAAATCTATCTCAAAAATATAAAAAATAGCCATTTTAGAGTGCTACTTCTTAAAAATGAATCCTAGAACTGTCTCAGTTGTAAAGATTATATGTTAAAGAGATAATAATAATACACCTTTTTTGGAGAAAGGACAAATTATTATATTGAGTCTTCCTAATTAATGATTTAAATATATTTCGATGAAACTTAATCCAATGCTAGGAGAATATAGTATTTACACTGGCTTCCTGGTCATTTACTTTTCGTATAATCCCCAGAAAAATAATATTAATTCCCTTTAGATCTTCCTTTTTAAAGAAATGAATATACTGGGTAATAAAGCTCGCTAATTAGTACATAATTGTTGGGAAATAATTTACTGCATATTTACAAATTATTTTGGAGTAGTAATCATAATAAGCAGAAGTTTCCAGGTGAAAAATGGCTTGTTCATCATTTGGCGATAAAACAAGCCCTCCATAGTTGATGCTTTGCCTGCTGGCCAACCGTGAACATAATATGATGTTCATCCTCTATAGGAAGATATTTTTATTGTTTGTTACTAAGTATTTCAGGGCCTGTTCTATTATAGTGTCTGTTATTTTTGTAAAGAAGGCATTTTTAAATCGGTTTTTAAATATAGTAAGAGTGATTCATTCCTTCTGTTGCCAGTTCCAGTCCTACAAATGGAAACAGCCCTGAAGAGGCCATCAGCTAACTTAATCTTCCATTAAGTTTTTATTTGCATAGCCCTTGATCCCTAAAGGCTTAGTCTGCCCATTGCCTCAACACACCTTTTGTACAAACAAAATTGAATCAAGCAGATGAGTGAATAAGTGTGTCGGGATAGCAGCCCTGGAATCTCACTAACCTTCTTGTGTGCAAAGCTGCATTTCCCGGCCTTCTCTGCGCACACACAGCCTGTGAGGTCAAACCCGATTAGATGCTCTCATGGACTCTTTTACAGGATTGGCCTTTTCAGTTTCAAGAAGCAGCATGACCTATTCCATTCAGCTGCTGTTCTCAGCCCATTCTTTAGCTCTGTCTCTTATGTTCCCATGGAGTGAGGCTCTGGGTTTCTCCTGCACATGCTCCCTGAAAGAGTCATTCACAAAGACAATCTGCTCTCTAAGGAAAAGCAGCAGAGTCATTTGAGAAAGGAGATGAAGAATCATGCCAGCCAGAGGGGAAGAGTAAGGCACATTAAAATGACATCAGTGCAGGAATCCCAGAGGGACCTGTATTGAACTGGTATGTGTTTCCTGGGAATTCCAGCTTGTTCCAGGCGTTTATTTTTCTCTGTAAAGGAGTGAGGGCACGTTTGCTTCTCTCCATTCTAGAGAAACAATTCAGCAGCAGAGGCACTACACTGAACTACTAAATATACAACAAACAGACCTTCCAGGGAAAATACGTGATGTCATTACAATAATAACTTTCCCTTTGGGTATTCTTTCAAAATATTTTTATTTAGTTTGGTGTAAGAGATAATATAATACCATAAAGATAGTTTAAAATAAAGATTATTTCGTAGAAAACAATCACATTTTAAGTATGTGACTTTCTGTTACCATTATGTGGGTAAACTTCTGACTTTTAGAAATTAGTTCAGTTCAACAAATATATAGAGATTACAGGCTGAGGAATCCTGTGGGGAAGTTCTACTTTGTCATTTAGGGTTGTTGTAAGTCAGAATCAACTCAATGGCACACAAGACTTCTCTGCTAATCAGTGTTAGACAATAGGACCTGGAAAGGGCTGGTCTGAGGTAGGCCGATTAGATGTATTCATAGGAAAAGGAACTCTAGTTATTGTTTTGTAATAATCAATGTTATTTTTTCCTACTATGAGGGTAATATATTTTCATTATAAAAGACTCAGGAAAAAAAACAAAGTAAGCAAAACCAAGAGAAAAACAACTGTTAGTCTACTACCCCAAATTAATGCCATTAACATTTTGTTTTATGTAACTTCTAGCATATGTTTAAGACTGTATGTATATAGTTATTTTAAAAAATGACCTTGCCATAAATATGCTTTTGTAAACTGCTTTTATCACCTTATTTATTGTGAACATTTTTTGTGTCACTAAATATAGTATTCTATTATACAAAGGTACAGTCATTAATCTCCTATTGAGGGGATTTTAAGTTTTTAATTTTTCCTCTTGTAATTATCATCCAGGTAGCTAAATCTTTTAAACATATATATTTTTTTAAAAGACAAATTCCTAAGCACAGAATTACAGGGTCAAAAGTTGTATAAAGTACTATGACTCTTGATGCATATTTTTTAATTTCCCACAATTCCCACATCTGTTAGCAGTGAGTATATGAGGAAACTCTGACTTCTCAGCTGGACATAATTGAACAGCATCAAATTCTATTAGTATTTACCTAGTTGTATATCCTCCCACTCTGATTAAATCCTCAAACTTGATGTAAAGTAGTTTTCATTGGTCTCAGTAGTCTGCTAATGTTCTACTACAAGTAGGTTGGAGATGGGGGAAGAGATTAGTTCCTGAGGACCTAATTCTCCTCAGGGGCCCTCAAGCCCCAAGATGGTGGCAGGAAGGGAAGAAGACTGGCATTTTACTTTCTTTGCTAGGTCCAGAGAAAGGGTACATATTTATTAAAAACAGAAAAGCCCTCTAATCTTCAAGTGTTTACTGTCTAGTCAGAGAGAGAGAGAGAACGCACATTTATGTGAAGCAAACAGACTAATGCAGATAATATTAACATAATAAGACTATATTATTTTGGTTAATAACTGAGGGGCTTTTTTGGTCTTTGTTTAACATTTTAAATATGTTATCCCTTTTGTCTATAGGCAGAGTCTGACAAAATGTGACCAAAATACACTAGTTGATTACCCCATTCTCCTGTTTTAAAGTCATCCATTGGCTTCCCATCACACTTAGTATGAAATCTAGGAACTTTCACTTCTGATAATGGTGAGCTAGGTAATTAGGATCACTGAGGACAGCTGAGAAAGCTGACAAATTTTTTTTTTTAATTTCTTAAAAGTATTAAAGAGCTTACAAAAATAGTAAGATAGTACTGGGTCAAAATCTAGGGTAAAGCAAGAACCCAGAGAGGTAAGCTCAGCACTGAAAGCCTCTTTTTTTTTCTGAAGGCATTTGTTAGTCTGGAAGAAATACCTGTGAAATCAAGCTGAGTTTTTGGTAGCCTAATGGGGAAAGGGAGACAGAAATCAAAGCTTAAAGCCTACCCAAGTAAGAAATCTGATAAACCTTCCTCTTCTTTATGCTGAGACCCTAAAGGGTTATACCCTCAAAGTACTTTAAGAGTGATCTGGAAGTAAGCCAGCCCTGGAGTAGTTCAGTTGTGTGTCACTTAGGAGGTGCAGCAAACCTCAAGCTTTTTAATTGGACCAGGATGGTTCCATACTAGTAGTTTCCCCTGGCACCAGACAGAAGCAAAGGCAACTCCTTCTTAAAGGATGGTGCTATTATCCTAGGCTTCAAATTAATCTTAAAAGTTCTTTTAAGTTTAATAACCAGCAGTCAAAGATAATCAGTTCCACAGATGACAAGATACTATGAACAATAACCAACAGACAACACAAAGAGTCCCACAAAAACTTCAAATATTGCGATCATTAGACTATAAAACAACTGTGCTAACTATTTAAAGAAGGTTTTTTGTTTGTTTTTGTTTTTAATGAGCTTGAAAGTATTCGTAGGAACAAAACTATAAAAAGTGATATAGCAGATTTTAAATAGAACTTCTAAAACTGAAGACTACAGCAATCAAAATTAAGAACTCGGTGAACATATTTGTCAGCAGAATTACGCACAGCTGAGGAGAGAACTGGAAGATGGGTCAGAAGTACAGCAGAAAAGATAAAACAATGAACATATACAAGAGAGGGTAAGAGACATGCAGAGACATGGAGGATAGACTAAAAAGACCTAACATTCCTTTAATGAGAGTCCTAGACAGTGAGGAGAACGAGTTTGGGACAGAAGCATATTTGAAGAGATGATGGCTGAGAATTTTCCAAAACTGATGTAAAACACCAGTCCACAGATTCAAGAAACTTAATGAATCCCAAGTTGGTAAATTAAAAGATACCTACACTTAAACACATCATAATAAAACTGCAGATAACCAAAGACAAATCTTTAAGAAAGAAAATAAACATATTACATTCAAAGAAGTGGCGGGTAAACTGAAGGCTAGCTTCTCAAAAGCAGCAATAGAAGCCAGAAGACCAAGGCTTCCATAATTGTTGCTTCAGGGTATTCATTATGCAGGGGCCTTCTGCCAAGGCAGTCCTGCCAAGGTTGTGAGTAGAGCTAGAATCTAGTCCTCACTCCAGAAACAGCTTGGGGCTGTTTCTGCTGAGAGAAAGGGATGCCTTTTTCAAATTCCCATAGAGGTATCTTCTACTTGCCAAAGACATGCCGGTAAGGCAGCATCTGCCCAGAGAAGATACCCTGTTTTAATTTGCATAAATAAATTTGCAGCAGTTCTGCAGAAGAGGGTGGAATAACTTCAATGTGCCATTATTAGTTTTGAAGTTATACACTTGTTCTGTTCTTCCCATCAGTGGACCCAGGCAGAAAGAAAATTGATCTCAGGTGTATATATCCCAGAAGGGAAAATAAAAGATTTTGAGGCAAACAAAAACTGAGAGTTTGCCATTATAACAGTAAATGTGAATGGACTAAATGTTGTAGTTAAAAGACAAAAATTGTCACACTGGACAAATAATAATCCAACCATATGCTATTTACAAGAGACATATCTAAATATATATATCAGTGATTCTCAATTGGAGGTGATTTTCCCTCCAGGGTACATATGACAATATCTGAAGATATTTTTGGTTGTCATATCTGGGAGTGGGGAGGGCATTTAGTTGGTAGAGGCCATGGATGCTGCTAAACATTCTACAGTACGCAGAACAACCCCCATAACAACTGTCTAGCCCAAAACGTCACTAGTGTTGAGGTAGAGAAACCCTGATGTAAGTTGACAGAAAGGTTGAAAATAAAAAGATGGAAAAAGAAAGTTTATATAGTTATATTAATGATAGACAAAATTATCTTAAGTCAGAAAGCATTTCTGGAGATAACAGAGGTCACTTCTGAATGATAAGAGTTTTCATTTACCAGGAAGATATAAGACTTTCAAATTTATATGCACTTAATAAAATGGCCTCAAAATACATAAAGCAAACGTTTATAGAACCCCAAGGAGAAAGAGACAACTTCACACTCAAGGTGTTTTATGTTTACAGTCCTCTCTTAGTATTTGATATAATAAGCAGTCAAAAAAAAGAAAAAGAATGTGTAAGATTTGAATAAAACAATTACATAAACTTCCCTAATAGACAAATATAGAACCCTCTAGCTAACAACACAGAATACGTATTCTTTTCAAGCACACATAGAATATTGCTAGTCTCAATAAACTTCAAATGATTAATATTACACATAATTATGCTTTCTGACCACAGTATAATTGTTAGCAATCAATAAGAAAAAGATGACTGGAAACATCCCTCTCTCCACTTGAGTGTTTGGAAAATAGGCAGTAGAAATCAGAAAATTTTTTAACTGAATAATAATGAAAAATATATATATATAAACTTCTGGAGTGCAACTAAAGCTGTGCTTAGAGGGAATTTTATAGCTTTAAATTCACCCATCTGAAGAAGTTAGAAAAAAGCAGCAAGTTAAACCCAAAGAAAGTAGGAACCCCAGAAAGGAAATAATAAATACAAAAGCAGAAATTAATGAAATATAAAACATTCATAGAGAGGTTCAGCAAAGCCAAAAGTTGGTTCTTTGTAAGAATAATAAAATTATAAATCCCTATAAAGACTGATCAAGAAAAAAAGATTAGTGGCAAGGCCAAGATGGCAGACTAGTCAGACACTTCCTGTGGTCCCTCTTACAACAAAGACTGGAAAAAAACAACTGAATCGATTATATATGACAGTCTAGGAGCGCTGAACATCAAAGGCAAAGTTGAGGAATCGGACTGAATGGCAGAGGGACAGAGAGACGGTTCAGAGGCAGCAAGGAGTTCCCAGACCTGAGCTGGTGGGAACTGGCACCCTGCAGGCCGGATTGGCTGGCATTCACGGGGAGGCAAGCAGTGGCACTTCGGACGCATTTTCCATACCAGGAGAGACCAAGTGGCGTAGAGTCAACTCAAGCCTCCAGAACCAGTAAAAAGCAGCGCTCAGTCGACAAAAGATAAGTACATGCATCTAACCCACCACACAGATCAAAAAACACCCTGTTTGGGAAGAAGCTCTCTCCCATTTACTTGCCTCATCCTTGCTCTGCACTGGGTCCCGGGTCAGCTTCCATGATTGCCACGTCACCTGGGCTGGAAGTAGGAGCTGTCATGCACCCTGAGCCATTCTCCCAGCCTTGGAGAGGGAACAAATTAACAAACAGGAAAAAATAATCTGCCAGCTCTCCTAAGCTGGGAACTCAGGGCAGGTGCTACTCCTTTGCCTAGGCACAGGCATGAGCGGTCCACAGGCTTTGAATGCCTTTCTCTCCTGCATAGACCTGTGTAGGCCCATTTCAACAGCATAGGCCCTCATTTGCACACTACAACAGGTTATATACCTGAAGCCTAACTTCAACTGTATCAGCTGTATGGTGGAGTGACAGGTTCATGACATTTGATACCACTGTACCCATTAAGCAGGGTCCTCACCTACCCACATCAGGGGCCTCAGGACTGGTGGCTCCACCCACACCACCTAGCCATCCGTGATGGGCCCGAGAATAACTGGTGCCTCCCAGTCCTTACAGCCAACAGCATTGGGTGTCCATAGTCTGCGTGCAAAACCCACCCACCTATGCACTCTAGGGAACACAGACACGCTTTCCTCTCAGACACTCAGGGGCAGCTCCCTGCCTTGCTCAACAAGTGACTCCCTATTGTAGTCAGATACCTATGCCTACTCCAATCACCCCTGCCTGTGTAGGACTGTAGATGAGAGCTTACACCACACACTTGGTGACTGAATACCAGGACACCTGAGCTGAATCTATACAAGAAAAGTAAATGGACTTCTGGGCTTACATACCTAGTAACAGATCTAACCACCTGGTGACAGGACATTAGAGCTTCAAAGGTGCCAATAATCAAAATAGCTCACATGAGCAGCCTATTTGGGCATATCAGAATAAAACAAGAAGCGAAAACACAGTAAGCAAACATAAAATAAATAAATATAATAACTTATTGAAGGCTCGGAGACAACAGTCAATATCAAGTCACATAAAGAGGCAGACCATGATGGCTTCAGCAAGCTCCCAAAGCAAAGAATCAAGAAATCTTCCGGAGGAAGAGAACTTCTTGGAATTACCAGAGGTAGAATACAAAAGATTAATATACAGAACTCTTCAAGAGATCAGGAAGGAGATCAGGAAAAACAGTCAAGCCAAGGAACACACAGACAAAGCAATAGAGGAACTTAAGATTATAGAAGAGCATAATGACAAATTTAACAGGCTACAAGAATCCACAGAGAGATAGCAATCAGAAATCCAGAAGATTAACAATAAAATTTCAGAATTAGACAACTCGATAGAAAGTCATAGGAGCAGAATTGAGGCAATGGACGTCAAAATTTGTGAGACTGAGGATAAAGCACTGGACACCAACTTATCTGAGGAAAAATCAGATAAAAGAATTTTAAAAAATGAAGAAACCCTAAGAATTATTTGGGACTCTACCAAGAAGAATAACCTACGAGTGATTGAAGTACCAGAACAGGGGGGATAACAGAAAATACATAGAGAATTCTTGAAGATTTGTTGGCAGAAAACTTTCCTGATAATGTGAAAGATGAGAAGATATCTATCCAAGATGCTCATTGAACCCCATACAAGGTAGATCCCAAAAGAAAGTCACCAAGACATATTATAATCAAACTTGCCCAAACCAAAGATAAAGACAGAATTTTAAGAGCAGCTAGAGATAAATGAAAACTCATCTACAAGGGAGAGTCAATAAGACTGATTTCAGACTACTCAGCAGAAACCATGCAGGCAAGAGGGCAATGGGATGACATATATAAAGCCCTGAAGGAAAAAAATTGCCAGCCAAGAATTATGTAACCAGCAAAACTGTCTGTCAAATATGATGGCAAAATTAGGGCATTTCCAGATGAACAGAAGTTCAGGGAATTTGCAAAAACCAAACCAAAAATACAAGAAATACTAAAGGGAGTCCTCTGGTTAGAAAATCAATAACATCAGATAACAACTCAAGACTAGAACACAGGACAGAGCAACCAGATATCAACCAAGATAGGGAAGTCAGAAAAATAGATCAAAGCTAAAACACTGAAAATAGGGAAAGAGACATCAAAATGTAAAAGATGACAATATTGAAACAAAAAGAGGGACTAAAAAAATGTCATAGATCTTTCATATGTAGAGGAAGTCAAGGCAATATAAAGAAATAAAAGATTGGTTTAATCTTAGAAAAATAGGGGTAAATATTAAGATAAACACAAAGGAAACTAATAATCCTACACGTCAAAAAAAAAAAAAAACCATAAAGACATAAATACAAAATCAACAACAATGAAAAGGATGAAAAGAAAATACATAAAAACGACTCAGCGCAGAAAATTAAGTGGAGCAAAGAAACCATCAACAACACAAATAAAAGACATCAAAATGACAGCACTAAACTCATACCTGTCAATAATTACGCTGAATGTAAATGGACTAAATGCACCAATAAAGAGACAGAGTGACAGAATGGATAAAAAAATATGATCCGTCTATATGCTGCCTACAAGAGATGCACCTTATACTTAAAGACACAAACAAACTAAAATTCAGAGGATGCAAAAAATAAGCAAACAACATTCAAAAAGCAGGAGTGGCAATATTAATCTCTGACAAAATAGACTTTAAAGTAAAATTCACCACAAAGAATAAGGAAGTACACTATATAATGATTAAAGTGTCTATACACCAGGAGGACATAACCATAATAAATATTGATGTACCCAGTGACAGGGCTCCAAAATACATAAGACAAACCCCTACAGGATTGAAAAGAGAGATAGACAGCTCCACAATAATAGTAGGACACTTCAACACACCACTTTTGGTGAAGGACAGAACATCCAGAAAAAAGCTCAGTAAAGACATGGAAGATCTAAATGCCACTATCAACCAACTTGATCTCATACACATATACAGAACACTCCACCCAACAGCAGTCAAGTATACTTTCTTTTCCAACGCACGTGGAACATTGTTCAGAGTAGACCACATATTAGGCCATAAAGCAGGCCTTAACAAAATCCAAAGCATTGAAATATCACAAAGCATATTTTCTGACCATAAAGCCATAAAAGTAGAAATAAATAACAGAAAAAGTAAGGAAAAAAATCAAACACATGGAAACTGAACAACACCTTGCTCAAAAACTACTGGGTTATAGAAGAAATTAAGGATGGAATAAAGAAATTCACAGAATCAAATGAGAATGAAAACACATCCTGCCAGAACCTTTCAGACACAGCAAAAGCAGTGCTCTGAGGTCAATTTATAGCAATAAATGCACACATCCAAAAAGAAGAAAGGGCCAAAATTAAAATATTAACTCTACAACTCAGACAAATAGAGAGCAGTAAAAGAAGCCCTCGGGCACCAAAAGAAAGCAAATAATAAGAATTAGAGCAGAATTAAATGAAATAGAGAACAGAAAAACAATTGAAAGAGTTAACAAGACCAAAAGCTAGTTCTTTGAAAAGATCAACAAAATCGATAAACCACTGGCCAAACTGACAAAAACAGGGGAGGAAGCAAATAACCTGAATAAGAAGATGGACGATATCACAACAGACCCAACTGAAATTAAACGAATCATAAAAGAATACTATGAAAAATTGGACTGTAACAAATTTGAAAACCTAGAGGAAATGGACAAATTTCTAGAAACACACTACCTACCTAAACTAACACAGAGGTAGAACAACTAAATAAACGTATAACAAAAAATAGATTGAAAAGATTATTTTAAAACCCCCACCAAAAAAAAAGCCCTGGCCCTGACAGCTTCACTGGAGAATTCTACCAGAATTTCAGAGAACAGTTAACATCACTACTACTTAAGGTATTTCAGAGCATGGAAAAGGATGGAATACTCCCAAACTCATTCTATGAAGCCAGCATAACCCTGATACCAAAACCAGGTAAAAACACCACAAAAAAAGAAAATTACAGAGTGTCTTAGTCATCTAGTGCTGCTATAACAGAAATACCACAAGTGGATGGCTTTAACAAAGAGAAGTTTATTTTCTCACAGTCCAGTAGACTACAAGTCCAAATTCAGGGCATCAGCTTCAGAAGGGTTTCTCTGTCAGCTCTGGAGTAAGGTCCTTGTGATGCATCAGTCTTCCCTTGGTCTTGGAGCATCTCAGTGTAGGAACCTCAGGTCCAAAGGATGTGTTCTGCTCCCGGCACTGCTTTCTTGGTGGTTTGAGGTTCCCATGTGTCTCTGCTCCCTTCTCTTTTTTATATCTCAAAAGAGATTGGCTTAAGACACTATCCAATCTTGTATACCTCATCAGTATAACTGCCGCTAATCCATCTTATTAGAACAACACATAAGGAAATCACATCAGATTACAAAATGGTACGTAATTATACAATACTGGGAATCATGACCCAGCCAAGTTGCAAGATATTTTTGGGGGACACAATTCAGTCCATGACACAGACCAATATCCCTCAAGAAGATAGACACAAAAATCCTCAACAAGGTTCTAGCCAATAGAATTCAACAACATATCAAAAAAATAATTCACCATGACCAAATGGGATTCATACTAGGTATGGGGGGATGGTTCAACATTAGAAAAACAATGTAATCCATCACATAAATAAAACAAAGACAAGAAACCCATGATCGTATCAACTTATGCAGAAAAGGCATTTGACAAAGTCCAACTCCCATTAATGATAAAAACAGTGAAATAGGAATAGAAGGGAAATTCCTCAGCATAATTAGGGACATTTATACAAAGCAAACAGCCAACATCATCCTAAATGGAGAGAGTCTGAAAGCATTCTCCTTGAGAACAAGAGCCAGACAAGGATGCCCTTTATCACCACGCTTATTCAACATTGTGCTAGAGGTTCTAGCCAGAGCAGTTAGGCTAGAAGAAGAAATAAAGGGCATCCGAATTGGTAAGGAAGACAAAGTATCTCAAGTAGCAGATGATATGATTTTATACACAGAAAACCCCGAAGAATCCACAAGAAAACTACTGGAACTAATAGAAGATTTCAACAAAGTATACAAGATAAACATACAAAAATCAGTTGGATTCCTCTACACCAACAAAGAGAACCTCGAAGAGGAAATCACCAAATCAATACCATTTACAATAGCCCCAAGAAGATAAAATACATAGGAATAAATATAACCAGAGATGTAAAATACCTGTCCAAAGGAAACTACAAGACACTACTGCAAGAAACCAAAAGAGACCTGCATAAGTGGAAAAACATACCTTGCTCATGGATAGGTAGACTCAACATTGTGAAAATGTCTATTCTACCCAAAGCTATCTACAGATACAATGCAACCTTGATCCAAATTCCAATGGCATTTTTTAAAGAGATAGAGAAAGAAATCACCAACTTCATATGGAAAGGCAAGAGGTCCCAGATAAGTAAAGCATTACTGAAGAAGAACAAAGTGGGAGGCCTCACACTACCTGATTTTAGAACCTATTATACCACCATGGTAGTCAAAACAGCCTGGTATTGGTACAACAGATACATAGACCAATGGAACAGAATTGAGAATCCAGACATAAATTCATCCACCTGTGAGAAGCTGATATTTGACAAAGGCCCAAAGTCCATTAATTGGGGAAAAGACAGTCTCTTTAACAATTAGTGCTGGCATAACTGGATATCCATCTGCAAAAAAATGAAACAAGACCCATACCTCACACCATGCACAAAAACTAACTCAAAAGGGATCAAAGACCTAAATGTAAAATCTAAAATGATAAAGATCATGGAAGAAAAAATAGGGACAACGCTAGAAGCCCTAATACATGGCATAAACAGGATACAAACCGTAAGTAACAATGCACAAACACCAGAAGAGAGACTAGATAACTGGGAGCTCCTAAAAATCAAACACTTATACTCATCAAAAGACTTCACCAAAAGAGTAAAAAAGACAACCTACAGACTGGGAAAAACATTTTGGCTATGACAAACTGGATCAGCGTCTAATCTCTAAAATCTGCAAGATACTGCAAAACCTCAACAACAAAAAGACAACCCAATTAAAAAATGGGCAAAGGATATGAACAGGCACTTCACCAAAGAAGACATTCAGGCAGCTAACAGATACATGAGGAAATGCTCACGATCATTAGCCTTTAGAGAAATGCAAATCAAAACTACAATGAGATAACATCTCACCCCAACAAGGCTAGCATTAATCCAAAAAAACACAAAATAATAAATGTTGAAGAGGTTGTGGAGAGACTAGAACACTTATACACTGCTGGTGGGAATGTAATATGGTACAGCCACTTTGAAAATCAATTTGGCGCTTCCTTAAAAAGCTAGAAATAGAAGTACCATATGCTCCGGCAATCCCGTTTCTTGGAATATATCCTAGAGAAATAAGAGCCGTCAGACGAATAGATTTGTGCACACTCATGTTCATTGCAGCACTGTTCACAATAGCAAAAAGATGGAAACAACCTACGTGCCCGTCAACAGACAAATGGATAAACAAATTATGGTATATTCACACAATGGAATACTATGCAACGATAAAGAACAATGATGAATCTGCGAAACATCTCATAACATGGATGAATCTGGAAGGCATTATGCCAAATGAAATTAATCAATCTCAAAAGGACAAAGGTAGTGTGAGATCACTATTATAAGAAGTCAAGAAAAGGTTTAAACACAGAAGAAAACATTCTTTGATGGTTACAAGGGTGGGGAGGGAGGGAGACAACTATTCACTAACTAGACAGTGGATAAGAATTACCTTAGGTGAAGGGAAGGACAACACACAATACAGGGGAAGTCAGCACAACTGGCCTAAACCAAAAGCTAAGAAATTTCCTGAATACAACCAAACACTTCGAGGGACAGAGTAGCAGGGGTGGGGGTCTGGGGACCATGATTTCAGGGGACATCCAGGTCAATTGGCATAACAAAGTTTATTAAGAAAGTCTTCTGCATCCCATTTTGGTGAGTGGACAACCATCCAAGATGCATCAATTGGTCCCAACCCACCTGGAGCAAAGGAGAATGAAGAACACCAAAGACACAAGGAAAATATTAGCCCAGGAGACAGAAAGGACCACATAAACCAGAGACTCCATCAGCCTGAGACTGGAAGAACTAGATGGTGCCCGGCTACCACCAATGACCGCCCTGACAGAAAGTACAGCATAGAGTCCCTGACAGAGCAGGAAAAAGTGGGGTGCAGAACTCAAATTCTAGTAAAAAGACTAGACTTAATCATCTGACTGAGACTGGAGGGACTCCGGAAAACACGGCCCCCATTCTCTGTTAGCCCAGAACTGACCTCAACGCTATTGACATTTTAGGCTGGATAAGTCTTTGTTGTAGGAGGGCTGTCCTGTGCACTGTAAGACATTTAGTGGTGTCCTAGGCTTCTACCCACTGGATGCCAATAGCTCCTCCCACTCCCCACCTCAGTTATGACAACCAAAAATGTCTCCAGACATTGAAAAGTGTTCCCTGGAGGGTGAAATTGCTCTCAGTGGAGAACCATGCATCCACTTGATACTATCTACACTTACCCTACTCAACCTCTCTCATCCCAACTCAGTCACTCTGGGTCTTTACTATGTTTTGAACTTATGAAGCTTGCTTCAACCTCAGGGCCTTTGCATCTGTCCTTCCCTTTGCTTGGAATGTTCTCCCAGACAGTTACATGGCTTACTCCCTCGTTTCTTTCAGGCCTCTGTTCAGATGTCCCTTATCAGAGAGTCTTTCTCTGGCACCTTATATAGCAACAACCTCCAACCCCCCATATCCCCTTTACTCTACTTTACTTTTCTCCAGAGCATTTAATACCATCTGATATTTATTTTTTCATTCTCCATCTCCCCCAACTATAATGTTAGCTCTACAAGGAAGGGACTGGTTGCTGCTGTATCCCTAGTGTTAAGAACAGTGGCTGGCACATGGTTGATGTGCAATGTTTGTCAAACGAATGAACAGAGATGTTGGGTAAAAAACAAAAACAAAAACCAGTTGCTGTTGAGTCAGTTCTGACCCGATGTATGTCAGAATAGAACTGTGCTCCGTAGGGTTTTCAATAGCTAATGTTTCAGAAGTGGATTGCTAGGCCTTTCTTCCCAGGTGCCTCTGGGTGAACTCAAACCTCCAACCTTTTGGCTGGCAGCTGAGCACTTAACCAGGGTGGTACCAATTAGAGAGCAGTAAATATCATACTAAACCAAACCAAACCAAACCTGTTGCCTTCAATTCTGACTCATAGTGACCCTATAGGATTGAGTAGAACTGCCCCATAGGGTTTCCAAGGAGCAGCTGGTAGATTCAAATTGCTGACCTTTTGGTTAGCATCCAATCTCTTAACCGCTGTGCCACCAGGGCTGTGAATATCATACTAGGTTGAATGAATTCTTTCCTAAAGGTTAACTGTTAAAGTCTTTAAGGGAGTGAACTCTAAAATCAGCATTATAGAAAAGATTAAACTAGTAGAGCTGTGACACTATAAAGAGGGAAACCTAGTAGAAGGCTTTCGCAGTCACTCAGTCACATTATCATGAGGGCCTAGACCAAGGTGGTAGCAATCAGAATACAAAAGAAAGGAGAGAAGAGAGACTGGACGAGCTACCAGAGGCACAAAGAGCCATGAATGAGTTAAGCTTTATTCAAACAGATTCACATCAACTATGATGCATTTCCGTACCAATTCCACATCCTGAAGACTAGAACAGCCTTTACTGACCCTGTGCTTTCATTGCTATTATAAACTCCTCACGTGTTTTTCCTGTGTCTCCTGCAGCTTTGTTCTAGCCCACACATCGCCTTTGGAACAGTCTTTTTTGAAAAATGTGATCATGTCCATTGCTTCTTTTTATGAACAAATCCACAACGGTTCTGTGTTGCACTTTAAATCTAGACCTTGGTTTGGTCCTCAAGATTCAATAACAATTACCTTAGCACCCTGCCTTCATTCTTCAACTCCCATTATCTCACTATACTAAGGGTATAATTTAATTTAAGAAGACCCACTATTAAATTTTACATTCACTAGCCCCCGACCCAAACAAAATGGATATAATTTTTACATTACAAAAGAATTTATACTTTGTCTGAAGTCCTTTAATTCTCAGACAATTCCCTGATGCTTTTATTTATTTATTCTTTTTTAAATATAGAGAAGAATGATTTAGTGATCCGTTGATATCTCCTTTTTTATTAACACAATGGAGGTCATCTGAAGTACATTATTCCAACCTGGATCGTTTCAGTTAATAATATATATTAGAAATCTTTCCATATCAACAAGCAATGCAGAACATTCCAGTGTGTGTGTGTGTGTGTGCGCAACATACTGGTTAAGAGCACAGGGTCTAGAACCAGACTGCCTGTCTCAAAATCCTGCTCTGCCGCCTACTATCTGTGTGACTTCAGACAAGTTTCTTAACCTCTGTGAGCTTCATTTTCCTCCTTTATAAAATGAGCAAAGTAACAATGCCTACCTCATAGAGTTGGTGTGAAGGTTAAATAAGATAATGCATGTCAAGCATTTAGAACAGTGCCTGCCACATAGTAGGTGCTCAATAAATGTTAACTGCTACTATTTTCATTATTGCTATTGCTGGTATTGTTATTATTCCTATTACTATACTACTAATGAACAATTAGTTTGTTTCCAGGTTTTTGCAACGACAAACAGTGCTGTGGTAAAAACATCCTTGTACATATTCCAAGTTATGTTCCCACCAGCAGTATAACAAATGTATTTACCCATCTTACATCAGCACTAGGTATTATCAAATTTCTAAACATTTGTCAATCTTATAGGTATTATTTTAATTTGCATTTCTTGAAATATGAGTGATGTTAAACATTTTTATAGATTTACCATTTGTAATTTTTTTTCTTTTTTTTTAACAAATGATGGTGAATTGCTTGTTCCTATCCTTTGCCTATTTTCCTACTGAGTTATATATTTTTTTCCTACTGATTTCTATGAGCCCCCAGTACTTTAATTGCATATCAATTTTCAGAAGCATAGTTATTGGGAAAATTAGGTATATAACTAAATTTACTTGATATTATTTTGTAAATATTTTAAAGTTCACATACACACATACATATCTGAGTATTCCCACCTAAAATTTCTTGGAGTCAGGGACTGTGACTTCTTTTATTCCACCCAAACCTGTTACCCTAGTAGTGCCAGCTTCTTTGCCAAATTCAATGACTAGTGGAGGGGCCTTACTATAGAAATGTTAAAGAAGTGGACTGAGTCAAAATCCCAAGACATAAATCACCTATTGGGTCATGTTAAGGCTTGGAAAACAACAGCTAAGCAGGCTCTTAAAGTATCTCCAAAGGTACCAGTTTCCATCAAGTTGATTCTGACTCATGGCAACCCCATGTGTGTCTGAGTAGAAGTGTACTCCATAGGATTTTCAGTGGCTGACTTTTCAGAGGTAGATCACCAGGACTTTCTAATGAGGTGCCTCTTGGTGAACTCAAACTCCAACCTTTCAGTTAGAGCTGAGCTCATTATTACAGCAAATAAAGAAGATTGGCCTATTTATGTGGCATCAGCCAGGAAAGCTTGGAGCTAATAACTCTGAGCCTTTTGGTATCTATTCACTTGTAATTTTTCTAAATAGGGACAGTGACTATAACGTGACCCTCATGGCCCCTGTCAACTCAGTATCTAAAGTAGTAATGATTACAGCTACCTTTTGTGGAGTGCCTACTGTGTGTGAGTGCTGTTCTAGAAGTTTTACCTGTATCATTCTCTGTTCCCCCAGGAGTTCCTCCCAGGGTCATTATCTCCATGTTATAGACGAGGAAATAGCAACTCAGTGAGGTGCAATACCTTGTCCTAGGTCACACTGGTAATGAATGACAGACCTGGAGAACTCCAAAGCCACTGCACAGCACTACTTTGCTCCACTCTTCTCTTTGTACGTCTGTGGTAGAACTGTTCACATGTTGCCTTGCATTATAGTTCCTTGTGTATATTCCCATCATCCTTACAATACTGTAAATGTCCTTGAAGGCATAAACCGTGTCTTTTTCACCTACCCTCCAAGCTGCACTAAGTGAGACTGTTGAGGTGAACTGGATTGATGTATTGCATTGGGGAAATCAGCTGTAAAAGACCTCTGTAAAGTGTTGACTTTGAGGACTAGAGTACGCCTGACACAAGCCGTGGTGTTTTCAATGGCCTCATATGCCTGTGAAAGCTAGACAGTGAATAAGGAAGACTGAAGAAGAATTGATGCATTTGAATTATGGTGTTGGTAAAGAATATTGAATATACCATGGACTACCAGAAAAACCAATAAGCCTGTCTTAGAAGAAGTACAGCCAGAGTGCTCCTTGGATCTGAGGATGGCAACACTTCGTCTCACATACTTTGGACGTGTTATCAGGAGGGGCCAGTTCCTGGAGAAGAACATCATGCTTGGTAAAGTAGAGGGTCAGCAGAAAAGAGGAAGACCCTCAGTGAGATGGATTGACACAGTGGCTGTAACAATGGGCTCAAACATAACAACAACCATGAAGGCAGGACTGGGCAGTGTTTTGTTCTGTTGTACATAGGGTCGCTATGAGCTGGAACCAACTTGATGGCACCTAACAACAACAACATCTTCGAGTCTTTTCTTCCAAAAAGAATATAGAATAAAAAATATCTAAGTAAAAAAAAAAAAAAATACAGACAATTTAGAAAATAAAGAAAAGCACAAATAAAATAAAAATTGGCAGTAATCATATAACCCAAACCAGCCTTTGTTAACATTTTTTTATATATCCCCCTAGTAAGCTATACATTAATTAATATACACTTAACAAAAATGGGATTATATTGTACATATTATGTTTGTAACATGCTAAGTCCTCTTAGTGGTTATTCCAAACCTAGTGAAAGCCCCATTAGAGAAAAGTCCTATCTTTTCTATCACTGCAATTGGACATTCAAAGCATATCTTTAAATCATAAATTACACTTACACTTAATGTCATTTAAGATTTTGTAAAGCAATTTCACATCCTAATGAGGAAAAAATTTTAATATTGTTCATAGTGTAGAGGCAAGACCAGAGTCCATATCTACACTCTAGCCTCAGAATCTTTCCGCCACTGTTTATCCCATCTTTCCATGATGGTTTAAAGTTTCAAGTTTCATGAGGAGATAGAAAAAAATCAGTACAATTCTAAGTAGAGCTAGATGATGTAATGGCAGGGCCAGATGGGGTATTGTTTTAATTTCATGTCTGAGGCATTCTTTTTAAAATTATTATTTATTAACTTCGGAATAAGTTTTATATGCTTATGGAACAAAATTTAAAAGATAGAAAAGGGTATACAGTGAAAAGTATGCCTCCCTCCCACCCCTATTTCCCAGCCACCAAGTTCCTCAGCTACCTAGTTGCCCTCTCTGGAGGCAACCACTGTTAGAAGTTTCTTGCGTGTCCTTACCTGAAACATTCTGAGTATAAAGAACAGGATTTCTCAGAGGTCGTCAAGGGTGAGAAGAGTGCACTCCATTATTTTCCTCCATCGTATCAGTATCCTTCTCTGCTGGGATAATGCCTTTCTTCTAAAGCTAGGAAGAGGTATCAGAGTAGCCAGGCCTCATAACCCGCAATAGTACTCCAAACCAAAAAACCCAACCCGTCGCCATCAAGTTGATTCCAACTAGTAGTGACCCTATAGGCCAGAGTAGAACTGCCCCATACGGTTTCCAAGGAGCACCTGGTGATTTCAGACTTGCATACCTTTTAGTTAGCAGCCATAGCTAACCACTATGGGTTCCGCAGTACTCCAAAGGGAACTAAATTTCCTCCTTTCAGAGCCCACTGTGGATGTATCCTGAGGCAAGGTTAAAACCACCACCACGGAAACAATCCCCAAAGAAAGGGAGCAGAACCCTGGTGCTGCTAGATTTAATAGCCTCAGGAAGGCCATAGCCAAACTGGACTAGTCTCAGAGTCAGGAGACTAAGGGCTTCATCTAGGGTAGGCCGCAAACTGGCTGCAGACAAGTTACTTAACCTTTCTGAGCCTTCTCAAACAGTGTAATATTTTAATGGAAGGGCATCACTTACAACAGTGCTGCTCAAGCTTTAACGTGCATCTAAATCACTCAGAGATCTTCTTACAGTGCAGATTCTGATCCAGTAGGTCTGGGGTGGGTCACAAGATTCTGCATTTTCAACATGCCCTCCCCGCAGTGATGTGATCCTGCTGGTCAAGGGCCACAGATAGAGTAGTAAGGACTTAGATTGCCTGAGTGATGGTCTGTTCCCAGGCGCTAAGCACCTGGGAGTTTGGAGTAATGTCTACTTCAAAACTGAGTGGCTCCCTGTGGAGAACTTGGCATTCAGTTTCCTAAGATTCTTATTTGGCCTCCCTGGTGCCTGGTGGTGGTGGTGCGAGAAGCTGACATTCAGTGAACTGTACTATGTGCCAGGCACTGTGCTAAATATTTCCAATATATTCTCTTTCTTAAGCCTCACAGTCCCCGGTGAAGTAGGTGCTGTGATTATCCTCATCTTATAGATGAGGAAACTAAGGCTTTGAGAGGTCAGCATGCTCAAGATTACACAGCCTGTAAAAGACAGAACAGGCATTCCAACCCAGGCAGTCTGATCCCAGACCCCTCATCCTAACACTAAACCAAAGAGCAGAATTACATTCTCAGCTCCATCCTTAGAAGTGAGCTCCGTAGGGATTGGTATATCACTGGTTCTCCTCTTGTATGTGGGAAGGGGACACTGCTGTCTGTCAGCTCAGAATGTCTCCTACAAGGAAACACATCTCAGCTTGCAAATCTATCCTCTGCTTCAGTTTTCTTGATAACTCTTAAGGGGTTCTAACTGCAGCTACATCAGTCATGAGGTAAGAAGGCTTCTTCCAAGAATCTGATCCTTCTCTCTCTCCTTCAATAAGAGGGTTCCTCAGCTGTGAACAGCCCTTAGATTGTGTCATAGGAAGGCTGTGGGCCTTAACAGGCTACATCCATTTTCATTTACCTTCTGAAGGAAGATTAAGGAGAAAATTCAATTTTGTCTTAATGCCTCCCCGAAATGGCTAATTTATATGCTAATTAGCAAGATAGGAATCGATGAAACTGGTAATCAATATGATATCCAAGGCACCGGTAATGAAATTCATTTTGAGATGCACTGCCAGTGGAAATGAAGCAATTATGCAGAATAAATGGGGCAGCTCAGGGAACAGGGTCTCCATATTGCACTTTACTGAATTATTTCTCCCTTTTACTCCTCCCTTCACTCTTTCCCCACCCCACTGAAATCAACTGTCCATTTTGATCCTTTGAGGCACAACACACCAGCTCCTGCCTTTCCAAATACCTGACTCCGCCTCATCCCTGTGGATTTATGGTCCACCATGGGGAAGCAGAACTAGAGGAAATTACTGAGTCTGAAAAGACTACAGGTATAAGACCTGGAGGAGAATCAAGGGCTAGATAGGAGCTCTTAAGCCATATGCTGAGTAGTGAATATAAGTGTTTTACTCTCACACTTGCTGAGGTTGGATCAAGGTTTTTCAGTTCTAGAGCATAGGTATAGTTACCATGTTGCCTAGATTTTCCAGAACTGTCCTAATTTCAAATATTTGCCCATCAGACCATATGTCAAATGATGTGTCCTATATGTAAGTCCGATTTGAAGTAGGTCATAGTATACCCGTAAGGTTTAGCTTAACTGTAGGAAGCCTAGTTTCATCCTGGACATTTATTTCAGGGTTTTAGATTTTTTTTTGTTTTTTGAAGGTGATTGTAATCACCTCTGGAGGTTTGTTGTTGTTGTTAGGTACTGTCGAGTCAGCTCCAACTCATAGCAACCCTGTGTACAACAGAATGAAACACTGCCCAGTCATGTGCCATCCTCACAATTGTTGCTATACTGGAACCCACTGTTGCAGCCACTGTGTCAATCTTCCTCTTTTTTGCTGACCCTGTACTTTACCTAGCATGATGTCCTTCTCCAGGACTGGTCCCTCCTGATAACATGTCCAAAGTATGTAAGACAAAGTCTCATCATCCTTGCTTCTAAGGAGCATTCTGGCTGTACTTCCAAGACAGATTTGTTTGTTCTTCTGGCAGTCCATGGTATATTCAGTATTCTTTGCCAATACCATAACTCAAATGCATCAACTCTTCTTTGGTCTTCCTTATTCATTGTCCAGCTTTTGCATCCACATGTGGCAATGGAAAATACCATGGCTTGGGTCAGGCGCACCTTAGTCGTCAGGTATTTGTTTTTTTAACACTTTACAGAGGTCTTTTGCAGCTGATTTGCCCAATGCAATACATCTTTTGATTTCTCGACTGCTGCTTCCATGGGCGTTGATTTTGGATCCAAGTAAAATGAAATCCTTGACAACTTCAGTATTTTCTCCATTTATCATGATATTGCTTATTGGTCTAGTTGTGAGGATTTTTGTTTTCTTTATGTTGAGGTGTAATCCATACTGAAGGCCGTAGTCTTTGATCTTCATCAGTAAGTGTTTCAAGTCCTGTTCGCTTTCAGCAAGCAAGGTTGTGTCATCTGCATATCACAGGTTGTTAACAAGTCTTCCTCCAGTCTTGATGCCACATTCTTCTTCATATAGTCCAGCTTCTTGGATTATTTGCTCAGCATACATATTGAATAAGTATGGTAAAAGAATACAACCCTGACATGCACCTTTCCTGATTTAAACCACACAGTATTCCCTTCTGTTTGAACGACTGCCTCTTGGTCTATGTACAGGTTCCGCGTGAGCACAATCAAGTATTCTGGAATTCCCATTCTTCATAATGTTATTCATAATATATTATGATCCACACAGTCAAATGCCTTTGCATAGTCAATAAAACACAGGTAAACAACTTTATGATGTTCTCTGCTTTTAGGCAAGATCCATCTGACATCAGCAATGATATCCCTTGTTCCTGTCCTCTTCTGAATATGACTTGACTTTTTGGAAGTTCCCTGTCAATGTGTTGCTGCAACCATTTTTAAATTATCTTTAGCAAAATTTTACTTGCATGTGATATTAATGATATTGTTTGATAATTTCTGCCTTCTGTTGGATCACTTTTTTTTGGAATGGGCATGAATATGGATCTCTTCCTGTCAGTTGGCTAGGTAGCTGTCTTCCAAATTTCTTGACATAGACAAGTGAGTGCTTCCAGGATTGCATCCATTTGTTGAAATATCTCAATTGCTATTCTGTCAATTCCTGAAAGCTTGTTTTTCACCAGTGCCTTCAGTGCAGCTTAGACTTCTTCCTTTAATACCATCTGTTCTTGAGCATATGCTGCCTCTTGAAATGGTTGAACATCGACCGATTCTTTTTGGTACGATAACTCTGTGTATTCCTTTCATCTTCTTTTGATGCCTCCTGCATCATTCAATATTTTGCCCATAGAATCCTTCAGTATTGCAACTTGAGGCTTGAAATTTTTCTTCAGTTTTTTCAGCTTGAGAAATGCCAAGTGCATTCTTCCCTTTTGTTTTTCTAACTCCAGGTCTTTGCACATTTCATTATAATACTTTACTGTGTCTTCTCAAGCTGCCCTTTGAAATCTTCTGTTCATCTCTTTTACTTCATCATTTCTTCCATTCGCTTTAGCTACTCTACATTCAAGAACAAGTTTCAGAGTCTCTTCTGACATCCATTCTGGTCTTTTCTTTCTTTTTAATGACCTTTTGCTTTCTTCATGCATAATGTCCTTCATGTCATTCCACAACTTATGTGGTCTTTGGTCATTAGTGCTCAATGCGTCAAATCTATTCTTGAAATGGTCTCTAAATCAGGTGGGATATACTCAAGGTCATACTTTGGCTCTCGTGGACTTGTTTTAATTTTCTTGAGCTTCAATTTGAACTTACATATAAGCAATTGATGGTCTGTTCTGCAGTTGTCCCTTTGCCTTCTTCTGACTGATGATATTGAAATCATCATCTCTTTCCACAGATGTAGTCAATTTGATTCCTGTGTATTCCACCTGGCAAGGTCCATGTGTAAAGTCACCATTTGTGTTGTTAAAAAGGTATTTTCAATGAATAGATCTTTGGTCTTGCAAAATTCTATCATGCAATCTCCAGTATCGTTTCTATCACCAAGGCCATTTTTTTCCAATTACCGTTCCTTCTTTGTTTCCAACTTACACATTCCAATCACTAATAATTATCAATTCATCTTGCTTGATGTTTGATCAATTTCAGACTGCAGAAGTTGGTGAAAATCTTTAATTTCTTCATCTTTGGCATTAATGGTTTGTGCATAAATTGGAATAATAGTTGTATTAACTTGTCTTCCTTGTAGGCATATGGATATTATCCTATCACTGACAGCATTGTACTTCAGAATAGAGCTTGAAATGTTCTGTTTGACAATGAATGTGACGCTATTCTTCTTCAATTTGTCATTCCCAGCATAGTAGAACATATGATTGTCTGATTCAAAATGGCCAATGCTAGTCCATTTCAGGTCACTAATGCCTAGGATATAGACATTCAAGTATAACATTTCATTTTTGACAACCTCTAATTTTCCGAGATTCTTACTTTGTATATTCCATGTTCCGATTACTAATGAATGGTTGCAGCTGTCTCTTCTTATTTTGAGTCATACCACATCAGCAAATGAAAGTCCCAGAAGCTTTACTCTATCCACATTATTAAGGTCGACTCTACTTTGAGGAGGCAGCTCTTCCCTATCGTACTTTGGGTGCCTTCCAACCTGAGGGGCTTATTTTCCTGCACTATGTCAGACAATCTGGAGATTTAGGGGAACAGTGTTATTCATTTCACACTTTTCAACTAAGGTCATTGAAATTTGTCTTTTATACCAATGGCTGTTCATCAGAATCATCTTGGGTGCTTTTTCCTCAAATTTTGTGATGAAAATTTTAAACCTACAGAAAAGTTGAAAGAATTATAGAATGAACATTCATGTATATACTATCCAGATTCTACAAGTAACATTTTACCATACTTGCTGTCTTAGTCATTTAGTGCTGCTATAACAGAAATACCACAAGTGGATGGCTTTAATAAAGATAAATTTATTTTCTCACAGTCTAGTAGGCTACATGTCCAAATTCAGGGCATCAGCTCCAGGGGAAGGCTTCCTCTCTCTGTCGGCTCTGGAAGAAGGTGCTTGTCATCAATCTTCTCCTGGACTAGGAGCTTCTCTGGGCAGGAACCCTGGGTCCAAAGGATGTGCTCTGCTCCCAGCACTGCTTTCTTGGTGGTTATGAGGTCTGCCACTCTCTGCTTGCCTCCCTTTCCTTTTATCTCTTGTAAGATAAAAGGTAGTAAAGGCTACACCCCAGGGAAACTCCCTTTACATTGGATCAGGGATGTGACCTTAGTAAGGGTGTTACAATCCCACCCTAATCCTCTTTGACATAAAATTCAATCACGAAACGGAGGACAACCACACAATACTGGGAATCATGGCCCAGCCAAATTGATACACACATTTTTGGGGGCACATAATTCAATCCATGACACTTACCACATATCCATCCATTTTTCTATCCCTCCCTTCATCAATCCATTTTTTTTATTTCAACGTCTGTTGTAGGCATGAGTATACTTCACCCCTAAACACTTCAACAAGCATATCATTAACTAGAGTTCAATATTTGTTTATAGTTTCTTTTTTCATTTGAGGTAAGATTTATATACAGTGAACTACACAAACCTAAAGTATACCATTCTGTGAGTCTGACAGATCCATACACCAAGGTAATCCAAACCCCTATCAACATAGAGAACATTGCAATTACCCTAGAAGTTCCCTTATGCCCCCTTCCTAGTCACTGCCCATCCCTATCCCCCAATTCCAGAGGCAGCCACTACTCTGATTTTTTTCCACCAGATTAACTTTGCCTATTCTTAGAACATCATATAAATGGAATAATCTAGTCTGCACTTTTGTGTAAGGTTACTTTCATTCAGCATAGTGTTTTTGAGATTCATCTATGTTGTTGCATGTATCAATTGTTTGTTCCTTGTTATTGCTGAGTAGTATTCCATTGTATGTACACACCAGTTTTTGTTTTTTTTGCCTATTATGAATAAAGCTGCTATAGGCATGTTTGTACAAGACTTTTATGGGTGTGTATTTTCATTTTGCTTGAATAAATTCTTAGGAATGGAATTTCAGGGTTTTAGGGTAGGTATATGTTTTGTTTTATAAGAAACTGCTAGGCCATTTTCCAAAGTGGTTGTGCCATTCCTGGGAAGCTTTTCAAAAACACTGCCTGCCCTCCCTCTCATCCAGAAATTCTTAATTAGCTGGTCTGGAGTGGGGCCCAGGCATAAGCACTTTGGATATGCTGACCTGGTAGCTCTAATGTATAGCCAGAGGTGAGAGTCACTGAAGGTTTAACATTTGACTCTGGGTGAAAGACCTTTGAAAAATGTGGAAAGTTGTTTTTGTTTTTACTTTGGAAAGTGGCTTTCTGTTGCTGCTCCCATTTCCCTTTACTTTTACTGCTATAAAGATTTGGGGGTGGCCTAGGACTCTTTGAACATCACAGTGCAGGCTTTTGAATCAGAAGACTTGTTTTTTGTTATCAGCTTTGTCACTTTGTAACTGTGACTTTAAGCAAGTTACTTATCAGTTTTCTCTTCTGTAAAACTTATGCTATCTATTCCAAGGTTAGGAGGATAAAAATGCCTGACTCAAAAATTTTTCTGAAATTTACTATAGGACCAGGGAGAGTAGAGATGTTATCCAGCTCCATCAGATGAGTGGGATTCCTTAACTGTGCCTTTCTGGACAAAGGATGATTGAGAGTTCTTTTCTTTGGTTCCATAATATGGCTCTGGATGGTGAGGCTGTGAATGTCAGAAGTTGGAGAGCTGTCACCATCTTACTATAATGATTAGAATATAATTATCTCTTGTCTTACAAATACGTAAAAGGTACAAATCGATATGGACTCAAACATACCAGCAATCATGAAGATGGTACAAGACCAGGCAACATGTCATTCTGTTATATAAGGCTGCCATGAATCAGAACCAACTCAACAGCAACTAACAACAACAAATCAATAGGATAGATTTTAAATTGTTTCTCCATTCCCTATAGTGACTTGGGCAGATCTATCTATTCACTGTCCTATAACCAACAGCATATCTTTGCAAGATGGC
The DNA here is from genome assembly GCA_030035585.1 of Dugong dugon. Classification (NCBI taxonomy): domain Eukaryota; kingdom Metazoa; phylum Chordata; class Mammalia; order Sirenia; family Dugongidae; genus Dugong; species Dugong dugon. The sequence goes on along the minus strand of CM057462.1, from coordinate 57,648,826 downwards.
TGGCTAGAGACTGCATTAAGGGAACAGTGAACAGCTGTCTAGAAGCTGAAGTCATAGTCTATTCTTGCCTTCATTGGCTCTGGATTACCAAGCATTGAGTCAAAACAAAAAAACAAAACAAAAAAAACTATTGAATATCTGAACTCTACCATCCGAAGCTTGGCACCTCTCCCTGAGGACACAATCTTGGAGACTCTGTCCCCTGATTCCACTTTCTATGGTAGCAGACCAGATCTCACTGGACTGGCCCCTGAACCTTACAGAAAGTTGGTCCACGTGGGTCCCAATAATGCTTTACACAAAATGCTCAGCCCTTGTTGAGAAAAAAAAAAAAGTTCTTTAAGGTGTTCTTTCTAATAATGTAAAGTCCTTGGGTGGCACCAACAGTTTATACTCAACCGTTAACCTAAACGTTGGTGGTTTGAACCTACCCAGCAGCACTGTGGAAGAAAGGCCTGGCAGTCTGCTTCCATAAAGATTACAGCCAAGAAAACACTATGAGACAGTTCTTCTCTGTAACACATGGGGCCGCCATGAGTTGGAATTGACTCATCAGCAACAGGATGAATGATGTAGTGTCTCTTCATTGTTCAACCATTCTTTGAATGAAGATTTGCCAGTTAGCACTAGGAGGAATGCAGTTACAATTAATGGATTTTCCCATGTGACATACGCCAGCAGGGGCATAGATAAGGCTGTTAAATCAGGTTAGCAGTGCCAGGCTTAGCTACTTTCTGTAAGGAGGGCTGTGGAGGATTCTCCTTCATGTCCACGACAGACAACTACTGAAAGTAAAATATTCTTTGCCTTCTTGGTAAGGTAGGCTTTTCAGTGTATCAGAGATTGCTCTGGGCTGCAGTTATCAGTACAGAGATACAGGGTAAAAGGATGACTGCTAATGAGCCTCTTTTCAACTTTTTGGCCTTCCTGAGTCTGTCTGTCTGTCTGTGGAACCTGCATGCTTTTGTAAGGGGTTCTGGGGGCGGGGGTGGGGGGGAGAAAGGGATCAGATGGCCTGCTATGTGAAGCATGTGCCTGGCTTCAGTAGTCCCCTTTTGCGTTGGTTGTATTCTGTAATGTGTCCCCTGAGAAAACAGACTAAGCAGCCTGGGTTACCCTGCAATTTCTCCAAACTATTTGCATGAAATACTGCAGGCAAAAAGCCCAGCCCCTGATTTGCTGTTGCTAGGTAACAACATAATCATCAGGAAATTAGGCTGTCCTTTTTTTTTTTTTCCCCCAACCCGGAGTATGTGTGTGATTGCAACGTTGTACAGGAAGAGAGAGGGAGTGGAACAAAGAGAGACAAATGGGATGGTCTTGAAGGCGGGGACACCACAGTCACAAACCTGCATCACACGGTAGGACAATCTGCTTTGGGTTGGGCTCTTTACTCAGTCAAGCCAGTATTGGTACCTGTTCCGTTTTTATAAGAATGACAGAGCTAGCAGGGTCCTGCAGAGAGCAGGAACAGAAGCTATGGAAGCAACTTTGACATTTGAAGTGATTTTTAGAGGCAAGGGGTAGTGCTTAATATATGGGAATGAATCTGATGAGAGAGGGTGAATAAATGAATGTGTCTGGAGAATGTGTAGAGGCAGTTAAGAACCATTAGCATGGCTGTAGAGTGCTTGTGAGGACGAGAACCTGAGAATGTGCTTGTGAATGAGATGTGTGACAGGGAAAAACCAAGCCTGCTCTGAAGTGTGGAAGGAAGCCCCACAAACTGACGTTTAGAACTGTGTTGGTTATAACTCCACCAATGTTTAGGCACTTGGTCCTAGTGTTATTATTTAGCCAGGCAGTCCTCAGCTTACCCTTCTGCCAGGCTAGACTAGGCAGGTGGATAAAGAGGCAGTAGTATGAAAAGAGAGAGAGAGAGATAGAGAGAGAGAGAGAGAGAGAGAGAGAGTGTGTGTGTGTGTGTGTGTGTGTGTGTGTGTGTGTGTGTGTGTGCGTGCGCGCGCGCGCGCATGTGGGCACAACTGAAGCAGCTATTTCATTTTCAACATTGTGTTCTGGTGTAACAGCATGTGGAGCCCTGGCATGCACACAGCCACACCTGGACACTTTCAGGGTAATGAGTAACGAATATCCATGGGGCCTAGCACTTTTCTTTCCCTTCATGCTAGCCCCGGGTGGTTTCTCCACCTCTAACGTCCCTTAACTTGTCCTCCTTTGAGTTCCCTAGCAATGACCCTGCCCTTACACTAGACCCTCCATGTACTGCATACTTCATTGGCTTCCTACAACCCCAGGCAAGCTAATTGCCTTTTGCCATTCATTGTCTGTCAGATTAATGACTCTTCCTGTGTCTGGTTGCCCATAGCCTCCTCTGAGATTCCTCTGTGTACTCTCTGGCTTGTCTTTCCCTGCTACCCGCCTCCACAACTCAGCCTTGCTGAGCTGCATATGAGTTTTTAGAAGTCATTTAATTTAAATGCTAAACTAAAACCACTTTTTTTTTTTTTGCCTGATCAGAGAAGGTTGTCCCAGGCATAATGCAGAGGGGACCATCTTGTAGGAGTGATAAAATACATGCAAATTATCAGGAGCAAGACACAGTGTGTGCCAATAGCCAAGACTCAGAAGAGAAGATAGATCCTCCCAACTACACAGTCCCCCCCCCCCAATGACTTGGTGCTTCCAGTGGGTGAGCCTAACAAGACTCAAAACTCCTGCCCTGGAGGGAAAAAAAAAAGCCATCACCAATTTGCAGTGGCTCAAAGCCCCTTTCTGAGACCCAGGGCTTTGAATTTGTTCAATCCAGTTCAAACCCCTGCTGAGAGTTTGCATTTCTAACAAGTTCCCAGGCGATGCTAATACTGCTGGTTAGGGACCAATTCTGAGAACCACTAGCAGAGTGGTTCTCAAAATTTATTATACATAAGAATCACCTGGGGACCTTGTTAAACTATAGATTCTGATTCAGTATATCTGGGGGTGGAAATGCAATTCTCAGCAGGGGTTTGAACTGGAATGAACTGGTTCGAAGCCCTGCTAAGAACATATACTAAATGGAATGAACCTGGTGCTCTGCAAAGGCTCCATGCCGTAAAGTACAGATCTACCTCCTCTTGTACCTCCAGCAGGGATGTTCATCACCTTTGAGTTCTCAGTTCTTCATCACAGTTTTCTCAGATGTTGAAATAGAGAAAATCTCTCCCACGTCTGCTTCCCTAGCATTTTCTAAGAGAGTGTTTCTCAAAGCGTGACCCTTGAATCAGCAGCATCAGAAACCTGGGGGTAGGGACCAGCATCTGTTTTAACAAACCTTCCAGATGACTCTAATTCACACTAAAATTTGAGAACCACTGTGGGCCTGGGAATTTGCATTTTTAATAATTTCCCAGGTGAAACTGACCGCTAATTGAAAACCTCTGCTCTAAGAATAGAAAACAGGGGCAACATGTGATGGGAACAATCTCCTTTCACCTAGAATGGCCCCTGTCCATTTCTATAAGTCCCAGTCAAACCCATCTTTGAAAAACCCACCCCAAATTAAACTTAGAGCTGATTCAACTAAAAGTTATAACTTTACACCTTATTACATTTCAGGGGTTGGCAAACTAGGGCCCATGGGCCAAATCTAGCCTGCAACCTCCTTATGTAGTAAAGCCCTTGAGCTAAGAGAGGTTTTTACATTTTTTAATAGTTGGAAGAAAATCAAAGAAAAGTATGCAGCAGAGACCGTGTATGGTCTGCAAAGCTTCAACTATTTACTTCTGGCCCTTTATAGAAGAAGTTTGCTGACCCCTGTTATATTTATGTACTTTTCTTATTTCTTTTCAAGTGTTTAACTCTTTAAGAAAAGAGTCCCTATCTGAGTCATTTTTTGTATTCCATTCAGTACCAAGCATATAATTGTTCATAAATATGAGAGGGAAGGATAGATGGATGGATGGACAAACGGATGGCTGGATGGATGGACAGTGGTTGGATGTGCAAGTTGGGTAGTTGACTATTGTTCTGGGGTTCTAAGAGATCAACTTTTCTACTGCCCCATCTGTGAAATAAGAACAATGATTTCTTTCACCTTAGGTAGATGATGAGAATCTGGGAGTTCACACTAATGGCATTTACTCTTTCGTTAGTGAGTAGAATGAGGAAAACCAATTAGGAGCTGCCCTGCAGCTTGAAAAACAAGATTAGCATTTAAACAGCATTCACAAATGAAAGAGTTAGAAATAAGTAAAAAGCTTAAAATTTCAGTTGGATCTCTGCTGTCCAGTAAAAGATTTCTGTGGAATTTATGCACTACTAGCATGGAAAGAGACTTTAGAGGCAACTCTGCGTGAATTACAATTGCCGTATGGTTGCCCATCCTCTGTGTGAACACCTTCCGTAGCTAAAAGGTTGGCAGTTTGAACCCACCCTGAGGCACCTCAGAAGACAGGCCTGGCGATCTGCTTCTGAAAGGTCATGGCCTTGAAAACCCTATGGAGCAGTTCTACTCTGCACACATGGGGTCACCATGAGCTGGAATCTACTCAATGGCAACTAACAACAATAACCCACTGGAAACTCACTTCTTCACAAAGCAGTCCCATCCACTTTTTTAACGCCTCCAGTTATAGCTATTGTTGTTGCTGTGGAATCAATTCTGACTCATAATGACCCTACATGTGCAGAGTAGAACTGCTCCACAGGGTTTTCAAGGCCGTGACCTTTCAGAAGCAGATCACCAGGCCTGTCTTCTGAGGTATCTCTCGATGGGTTTGAACTGCCCACCTTTCAGTTAGTAGTCGAGCGCTTAACCATTTGTACCACCCAGGGTTTCCTCTCCAATTGTTAGGAAGTACTTTTCTTTCTGTTTTGAAATCTGTCACTTACAATTTCCACCCAGTAGTCCTAGTTTGGAGCCCTGGTGGTGCAGTGGTTAAGAACTTGGCTGCTAATCAAAAGGTCAGCAGTTCAAATCCATGAGCTGCTGCTTGGAAACCCTTTGACGTCCTGTTGGGTCACTATGAGTCGGAATCAACTCGACAACAACAGATTTGGGTTTTTGTTTGTTTATCTTTTTTAGTCCTAGTTCAGGAGCCCTGGGGGTGCAATGGTTAAGTGTTCAGCTGCCAACCGAAAGGTCACGGTTTCAAACCCACCAGGCGCTCCGTGGGAGAAAGATGTGGCAGTCAGCTTCTGTAAAGATTACAGTCTTAGAAACCCTGTGGGGCAATTCTACTCTGTCCTATAAGGTCCCTATGAGTCAGAATCAACTTGATGGCAGTGGGTTAGGTTGAGTCCTAGTTCTGCATACTTAAGCTATCAGAATTAGCTACCTAATCTTTATAAATATGAGAAAAGAAGTGGGGTAGAGTTATACAGGTCTGGAAAGAGTGGAGGGTTGAGGGGAATCTACCCCATTTAAATGTTTTTTCCCTGCAAATAGTAGAGAATGGTCAGAAATATAAGGAGCTAAAAGCCAACAGGTATGCTAAGAGAAGAAAAGCAAACTTTTGGGTATAAAATGGAATGCAGGTGAACTTTCCAAATACAATAGGAAAAAAAAGGCTGGTGGTCACAGTGGACCATAGGCTGACCACAGACATGCAGTATGTTTCTGCTAGAGGGAATGTTAATAGCGATTACACATTATTATTTGGGACAAATGAGAGTACGGAGGCCTCAGGCCTGGGCCTGGGAGACTCTGGAACTGCTTTGTGATTCCAAAGCTATGAAATAGCTGCCAAACAAGTTGTTAGGGCCAAAGCAAAAGCTTTCCAAGAGAAATCTTCTTAGGAATGGCTGAGTCCTCTAAATGGTGGACTGGGCCAAAGCAGTGAAGGCCTTCAGGAGGGAACTGTCCCAGAGAAGATGTGAGGAGAGAGCGGAGAACAGAGGTTAAAATGTCAAGTTATATGGCTCTTCACAATCTAATGTAGTCCATTAATCCAGACACCTTGAGAGCTGATAACTCAACTGTCACATGGAAAATAGCCCTAAGAAGAATGGTTTTTGATCATTTACTCTTTGGACTTCTAAAGCACCTTTACTGCACAGAGCTTGGAGTTGTGTGGGGAATTTAGTAATAGCAGTTGCTAACTGGCTTCTAGAGTCTCCCAATTTCATCTACCTTTCCCACGTACATATGCACCCTCTACACACACATATACGCCATGGCTTATGTCTATCCTGGTTATCACTTCTTCCAATTTCACCTGTAGATGGGTATTTTTTTTTTTTGGGGGGGGGAAGAAAATTCCTAGGATTTGAGATTGAGGCTTTTTGAGCTCTGGTGGTAAGCTTATATTCAAGCCAGGACTAAAAGTATGTTCAGGTTAGCTTTGGTTTAGATCATTGTAAAGGATTAGAAACCCGAATGTTTTGAGACTCTCCCCTTTTACACACTCAAGTCATTCCCATAAAGCTCCTGGGACATTGAACTCTAGATTCAGAATGTTCTGGTGTATGCCACTTAATAATAGCTTATGAGCTTGGGAAAGCTACTCAGAACGTGTTTCCTCATCTAAAATTATGACTCTGAAACAATGCTAGAAAGATTAAGGCAAACAAAGGGAGGTTGATAATTATTCAATGTCCACTCTGCTGTGCACTTGCTCAGTGTTTTGCTTGCTTTTTCTTGTGTACTTTTCATGATAATTCTTAAAAATCTATATCACTAGCACTGTTTTACAGATGAGGAAACTGAGGTCCCCAGAGGCTAAGTAACCTAAGGTCTCACAACTGGAGCAGAGGCAGGAATAAGACAGTTTTTTCTGACTATAAAGCTCCTTTTCTTTCTTCTAAATTGTGCTGCCTCCCTGAGACTGTGTCCGACACATAGTGGGCACTCAGGGAAGATAGATTTCCTTCATCCCTTTTCTCCAAAGCTCTGTGTGGTAATTGTTTTGTTTTGTATTATTTTTCTGTTGAATGATTGTAAATTATTTTATACACAGCCTTCTGTGTAGATCGATAATATATGTGGAAATACTTATGAACAGGAAAGGCTACAAATATTAGACATTTTTATTACCCAAATGTGATTTCTAGGATACCAGGCAGGCCTTGGGAAAGTTATGTTAACAAGTTTGCCTTGGACTGACCCTACTGCTTGAGATAACACTTGTGAGACAGTGTATTAGACAGAAGGCAACAGGAGGTAAGCTAAATTCTACGAACTGACTGGCCCAGAGAGGCCTAGACTGGGGTGAAAAAGAAAAAAAATTGCTGTTGAGTCAATTTTGTGTAGTTTTTGTTTCTAAAATGCTTTTGCATATATATTTTCTTTCCTTTTTGCAAAAGCCCTGTGAAGTAGGAGGTAAAGTATTATCCTCTCCATGTGATGCTGATGAGTTGCTCATACAGCCAATAAATGGTACACTGGGTCTAGGCTTTCTGACCAGAATTTTCTCCTGCATCCACCTTTCACAGTAACCAGTGTCCCCATGTCCATCACTTCAGTACCTCTTATCGTTCATTTTCCCTTCTGCCTCTATTCCTAAATCAAAATTTTTATGTCCTGGGCCCTTTTCCTATTTATTGAGAGTAGTAGTAGTAATCTGGACTAACAAATTTAAGTAAAGGTGTTAATGGCTGCTAATAGTTTAAAAAATACCTTTTCATTGTATTTTCACAGGGTGCTTCCGTATCTAGAAGTCAGTCCTCATCAGGAGGTTAAGATCTACCAGCTGAGCTTCAAGTTTCATTCACTCTTCATTTAACAAATACTTACTGTTGCTGGCAATGCACTATGTTAGGAATTTAAAAACCAGTTGCCGCTAAATGGACTCTGATTTATGAAGATCCCATGTGCATCAGAGTAGAACTGTGCTCCACAGGGTTTTCAGTGGCTAATTTTTTGAAAGTAGATCACTAGGCCTTCTGTAGCACTGCTGGATGGACTTGAACCTCCAACCTTTCGTTTAGCAGCCTAGCACATTAACCATTTACACCGCACAGGACTCCATTTTAAGCGTTGCTTTTGTTATTGTTAGCTGCCATTGAGTCAGCCCCAACCCATGGCAACCCCATGTGTTATGGAGTAGAACTGCTCCATAGTGTTTTCTTGACTGTAATCTTTATGGAAGCACATCGCCAGGCCTTTCCTCCGTGGAGCCACTGGATGGGTTTGATCTGCCAACTTTTTGGTTAGCAGCTGATTGCAAACCGCCTCTGCCACCTAGGATCCCTGTGTTAGGTATTAAACCCATTGCCGTCAAGTTGATTTCGACTCATAGTGACCCTATAGGACAAAGTAGAACTACCCCATAGGGTTTCCAAGGCTGTAATCTTTACAGAAGCAGACTGCAATATCTTTCTCCCATGGAGCGGCTAGTAGGTTTGAACCGCCAATGGTTAGCAAATGAGCACTTAACCACTGCACCACCAGGGCTGTTGTGTTAGACATTTAAAAAAAACAAAACAAACTCATTGCCATCGAGTGGATTCCAACTCATAGCGACCCTATAGGACAGAGTAGAGCTGCTCCATAGGGTTTCCAAGGAGTGCCTGGTGGATTCGAACTGCCAACCTTTTGGTTAGCAGCCAAACTCTTAACCACTGCACCACCAGGGTTTCCATTAGCGATCTAAAACTAAAGAGTCACTGCCCAGTGAAGAAAATTGGCTGTCATGGTATGTTATCAAAGTTCAGAAGGCACCAAATCCAGACTGGGTACACAAGGGAAGCCTCTAAGAGGAGCAGACATGATTGCTGAATTGCCTGGTAGATGGGGAGATAAAGGGGTAGAGGAAGTGGTCCAGGCAGAGGGAACAGTCTGGGCGAAGGCATGAAGGCACAGAATATGACTAATTCAGGAAGCTCCTGGTAATTCAATTTAGCTGGAGAAGAGGCTGTATGTGGGGATGTGGTAAACGATGAGGATGGAGAGAGAAGCAGGAAGATCCCCAAATTGTTTGCTGCCGACATGCCCCCTTCTCACACTATCTTGGGGTTTTCAACAAGGAAGAAACTGTTTGATAACTTTCCCCCATCCAACCCTCTCCCCAACTTTTAGCCTATCTTGCAGGAACCTCATTATGACCATTTTACATTATAAATATGACTGCCACTTTGTAATCTTATGTTACGGCTGATAATGGGGTCCCTTAGAGCAGTAGTTCTCAAACTTAACTCTTTTATGCTTCTTGGGACAGAATGTGCCCACAAACATTTTGAGTCTCAGGTTTCTCCAGAGGCTGTTTGTCCCACTAGAAGTATATGCTGCTCTCCAGTGGGGGCTTGTGTAATGGTGAAAAGCAAAAGAACCGTTCTTTGGTGAAAATTCACTAATGTAGAAAACTTAGGTTTGAGGCAGTGCATCCAGAAAGTGTGATTGGGTAAAACTTTTGTGTCTTTTGGCTTTTGTACAGCTAGGTAATCCTTGTAAGAATATTTATGGCTTCCTGTGCAATAGTTAGGGAGCCCTGGTGGGCTTCTTTGTTTGTGTGTGTGTGTCATATTTGGAAAACCAATGTAACAAAACGGAAGGTGCCACTCTCCAAAAATCCTAGGGGCAGAAAGAGACCACTGAACATTGTGCCAGACTACTGCCAACTTTTTGTGGGAAAATGTATGCCCACGTGAAATTTTCAAAATCCATATTACCAACCCAAAATTTGAATACACTCAATCAGTAAGCATGCATTCCACTACTGAAAACACATGCCATCATCAAAAAATTCAAAACACGAAAAAATTGGAGCTTAAAAGGGTTAATGGGCATCAGAATCCCCCAGAAGTTTTATAAAAACACAGGTTACTGAGCCCCATCACCAGAATTTCTGATTCATTAAGTCTGAGATGGGGCCTAAGAATGCATTTTGGGCAAGTTCCTCAGGTACAACACTTTGTTTTTTGTTTTTGTTTTCTTATTGTACTTTAGATGAAGGTTTACAGAGCAAACTAGTTTCTCATTAAACAATTAATATTGTTTTGTGACATTGGTTGCCAACCCCAGAACATATCAACACTCTCCCCTTCTTGACCTTGGGTTCCCCATTACCAACTTTCCTGTCTCCTCCTGCCTTCTGTTCCTTGCCCCTGGGCTGGTGTGCCCATTTTTTGGCCTGCCTAATCTTTAGCTGAAGGGTGAATCTGAGGAATGACTTCAGTACTGAGCTAAAAGTGGGTCTGGAGGCCATACTCTCGGAGTTTCTCCAGTCTCTGTCAGACCAGTAAGTCTGGTGGGTTTTTTTTTTGTTCGTTTGTTTTGTTTTTTTGTGAATTAGAATTTTCTTCTACATTTTTCTCCAGCTCTGTTCAGGACCCTCTACTGCGATCCCTGTCAGGAGGGACCACGCTTTGAAAACCCCTGCCTTAGAGCATTCAAAGCTATAATGTTAACAAGGCTGCTTTTTATGTCTTTGTCCCCTTTTTAGCCATCAGTTTCATTTGACCTTTTAGGCTAGTCAGTTTAGTATTAGGCAGTATTTAAAGTAAGAGAAAAAAGGAAATGGCAATGGTGTGTGATGGCTAGCTGGGAAATTAAAGAAATGGATGGCTTAAAGCCAGGCACCAACTTAGCATAGTAGGTCCACGATTGGATCCAAATTTATGTGTCAGTCTTCTGAAAACTACCAGAATACCACCCCACTTTAAGGATGAGGAACCTTTAACACTGTCAATAATAATAATAATAGCTAACATTAAGTGTTCGCTAAGTACCAGGCACTCTTCCAACTGCTTTACAAGTATTTACTCATTTAAAACTCACAACCACCCCCACAAGATGGTATTATTGCCCTTGTTTTATAGTTGAGGAGGTTGAAGCCTAGTGAGGTTTTGTAACTTGCTCAGATTCACACAACTAGGAAACTGAATTTAAACCCAGGCAGCCTGGCTCTAGAGCATATGTTCTTAATCACCGTATACACTACCTTTCTTTTTTTTTAAAATTTTATTGTTGTACTTTAAGTGAAAGTTTACAATTCAAGTTAGTCTCTCGTACAAAAATTTATACATTGTTATGTGACCCTGATTGCTCTTCTTATACTGCTACAGCAGACTCCTCCTTTCCACCCCTGATTTCCCATGTCCATTCAACCAGCTCCTGACCTTCTTTGCCTTTTCATCTCACCTCCGGACAGAAGCTGTCCATTTAGTCTCATGTATCTACTTAAGCTAAGAGGCACACTCCTCATGAGTATCATTTTATGTCCCATAGTCCAGTCTAATCTTTGCGTGAAGAGTTAGCCTTGGGAGTGGTTTTCGTTCTGGGTTGACAGAGTCCAGGGGTCATGCTTTCTGGTGTTCCTCCAGTCTCAGTCAGACCGTTAAGTCTGGTCTTTTTACTAGAATTTGAGTTCTGCACCTAACCCTTCCCCTGTTCCATCAAGGACTCTGTTGTGTTCCCTGTCAGGACGGCCATTGGTGTTAGCCAGGCACCATCTAGTTCTTCTGGTCTCAGGCTGATGCAGTCTGTGGTTTATGTGGCCCTTTCTGTCTCTTGGGCTAATACTTTCCTTGTGACTTTGGTATTCTTCATTCTCCTTTACTCCAGGTGGGTTGGGACCAATTGATACATCTTAGATGGCTGCTCGCTAGCTTTTAAGACCCCAGACACCACTCACCAAAGTAGGATGTAGAACATTTTCTTAAAAAACTTTGTTATGCCAGTTGACCTAGATGTCCCCTGAAAGCAGGGTCCCCCACCCCTGCTACTCTGTCTCTCGAAGTGTTTGGTTGTATTCAGGAAACTTCTTAGTTTTGTTTTAGTCTAGTTGTGCAGCCTTCCCCTGTATACACTAGCTTTCTTTAAACCTCATATTCCCAAAAAGCTTCTGGAAACACTGCCCTTTTAAAAAAAAAAGACAAAAATTTAGACAGGTAAAATGGGCCATATATTCTTTATAAAGAGGTCTTAAGTGTGATTGTGACCAATGATGAAAAATAACTTGTGTGGCCATCACTATTTACCGTGGTTAAAGTAATCATTTTCCAATTCCCTGTCAGACATCATATCCTCACCACTTATCACATGCTTACTGTTTGTTAGGCATTGCGCCCAGTGCTTTACAGACATCTCATTTAATCCATGCAATGACCCTGGGAAGGAAATGTTATCTCATTTTACTACCAAAGAAATTGAGGCCCAAAAAGATGACATAACTTGCCCAAGGATATGCAGCTAGTATGTGGCAGAGTTGGAATTTGAGTCTAGGTCATTCTGACTCTCAAACCCTTGCTGTTAACCAATATGCATACTACAGCTACACTGTCAGATATGTGGCTGATATATAAAAATGGGTTTGCCATAGAACCAAACCCACTGTTGTCAGATCAATTCTGACTCATGGCAAAGCCATGTGTTACAGAGTGGAACTGCTCCATAGGGTTTTCTCGGCTGTGGTCTTTACAGAAGCAGATCACTCGGCTTTCTTCTGTGGTAATGCTGGGTGGTTTGAACCATCAACCTTTTTAAGTTAGTAGTCAGGCACAAACCATTTGCGCCACTCAGGGGCCTTGCCATAGAATAGGAGTCCATAAACTACAGCCTGCGGACCAAATCTGGCTCGCCATCTTTTTTTTGTAACCAGTGTTTTATTGGAATACAGCCAAGCTCATTCATTTATGTCTTATCTATGGCTGCTTTCACACTACCGCAACAGAGTTGAATAGTCGCAACAGAGACCATATGGCCTGCAAGGCCTAAAATATTTACTATCTGGCCCTTTACTGAAAAAGTCTGCCAGTTCTTGCCATTGAAGATACTGGATGTATAGTTGCCCCATCTTAGAGCAATGAGCCTAAAGCTGCCTGAGTCTAGACAAGTTCATCCTTGTGCCTCAGTGCCCAAACACTCAGCATTTGCAAGGCATCGCTTTACATGACCCTCCCAAAAGAGGTCCAGTCCTTCTTTTCTTCCTCATTGTCTTCAACCAACCAGCACCAGCTTGTTATATAAATACTTGATACAGTCTGCCTTTTATAAATTACAAAGAAAACAGTGAAGTTTCAGAAAGAGTTTATTCATTAGAAAAACATGGCATTCTCTTTCACAATGAAATCATTCTATTTTGACTATATGATCAGTTTTGACTTCTTGTCCTTCGTTTTTGCCTTTGTTGGCCTTCATTTATTTGTTTAGGTTTCTAGAGACACAAAAGGTGGCAAAAGGCAGAGAACTGGGAAAAGAGAGGGAACTTTTTGAAGAGGTTTGAGCTGAATCCATTTGGACTGCTTCAAATGCATCAGTAGCCCCAGACACTACCAGAGGCATAATTGTTATCAGTTGCTAAGTCAGCTCCAACTCATAGCAACCTTACATGTAACAGAAGGAAACGTTGCCTGGTCCTGTGCCATCTTCAGGATCATGGGTATGTTTGAGTCTGTTGTTGTGACCACTGTGTAGTGCCTTCCAACCTAGGAAGCTCATCTTCTAGCACTATAGAGGAAAATATTCAAGACATAATTAAACTGCTACAAATCAGGATACTTATTAAGCCAGCAACTCAGAGGTATAAAGATGTCTTCTTAAGTCTAGAGAGTCTTGATATTATTGCCTTGTGGCTCATACAGAGAGGCAATCTGAGAGGAACAACTTCACTCTGCCTTTTAAAACTCTCCATACACAAGGTCGACCCTGACTCATGGCGACCCCATGTGTGTCAGAGTAGAAATGTGCTCCGTAGGGTTTTCGATGGCTGATTTTTTCTGTAAGTAGACTTGAACCACTGGTTGACAGCTGAGTGCATTAACTGTTTACAGCACCCAGGGACTTCACACAAGCAACTATAGGAATGATAACACCAGTAGCCTTTGTGGGACTGACTAGACCTCTCATTTCCTGTCAATCTCCAATTCCATTAGGAAAAACTCCACCCTACCCTACCCTAGGGCTTTAGGCCAGATTTGGAGAGCTCTGTTTTCAGAGCTCTGCTTCCCTGAAACCTCTGCCACAGCTGTAATGCACAGCAAATGGATTTCCCTGACCCTGGGGACAAAAGCCTAGTGTTTCCTAGACTTGGCGGCTCCTGGGAGGGCAGAACCATCAGCATTTCTGCAGCTGCTGGTCTCACGCCCTCTGGGCAACAGAGAGCTGTAATAAGATCACTATCCAAGCCGGTTATAGTCAGCACATCATTCAAAGTGGTCCCTTGCTGCTGGGAGGGGAGATTTGACTGAAGTAGGAATCCCAGGCCTTTAGAGCTTGGGCTCAGACAAAACCACACAGTGAGCTGGAATCCAAAGAAAAACAGACTTCTAGTTCTGCATGTTAGCCATTAATCAGATTTGGCTGTGGTTCATAGTGGGAGTCCAAAGGGATGGATGGCCTTGGGAAAGAATAAGGAACTAGTTAGAAGGAAGAGAAGAGAAAAATAAAAGTAGGAATTGAAATGAAATTGAATAACACTGGATAAAATACTTAAAGCCTAGATACTATGAAAGTTTAAAGAGTTCAGACTTTCTAATGTGGGGTACCAGGAGGCAGGGCACGATAAGAGTCACAGATACCTCAGTAGCCCTCACTGAAACTTCTAAGTGCCTCCTTTACTTCCCAACAGACCACAGCTTTGAGACAGAAGGAAGATGGGAGCAGGGAGATACTGAAAGCTTGGGTTTAGAGGGGAACTGTAGAGAAAAAATTTTAAAGCTACTATATTGGTCTATAGGTCCCTGGGTGGCACAGTTTGTGCTCAACTACTAAACTAAAGGTTGGCGATTTGAACTTAGCCAGTGACACTATGGAAGAAAGGCCTGGCAGTCTGCTTCTGTAAAGATTACAGCCAAGAAAACCCTATGGTGCAATTCTACTCTGTAACATATGGGGTCATAATGAGTTGGAATCTACTCAATGGCGATGAGTTTGTTTTATATTGGTCTATACTTCTTAATTAAGGAGCCCTGGTGCCACAATGGTTAAGCTCCGCTGCTAACCAGAAAGTCGGCAGTTCAAACCCACCTAGTGGCTCTGTGGGAGAAAAGACATGCAATCTGCTACCATAAAGATTACAGCCTAGAAAACGCATAGGGCCATTGTACTCTGTTTCCTATAGGGTCGCTATGAGTCGGTATTGACTCAACAGCACACAACAGCATACTTTTTAATTAATTCTATTTCTTGCTGGCTCAAGTTCCCTTCCACTAGAAGACCAGTGAGAAAGTGACATATGGCAGGACCCTAGCTTCTGACTTCTCCTCAGGACAAATAACAACCCTTTACTTGAGTGAGTTCCCCCCACCATGAGACCAGTAGGTTTCCCGAGCATGACTTCCATGTCCATGGTACTGTAGGTGATTCAGAGGAGCCACATCATCTTGAGGAAGTCACTTCCTCAATAACTGGGCCTCAGTTTTTGCATTAAAAAAAATGAGAGGGGTCATGGTTACATTCAGTTTCTTAAACTGGTTGGTGGGTATACATGCATATTATCCTTTATATATACATTATGTACCCAGAAGTATTTTATAAGTATAAATGATTTAATAGACATTAATTAATAATTTGGGATTAAATGCAATGAATCAGTTCCTTTCCACATCCAAAAATCTAGTATTACTGACATAGACTATGTCCAATGTCATTGAAATAATGACTCAAGTTGAGGTTATGGGTGAAATCTCAGATAGTGTAGTGGGAAGAGCTCTGGCTTGAACTCACACTTGGTTTAGAATTGTATTCAATGGTGACCTTAGATAAGTTACTGGGACAAGTTTCTCATTGACAAAATTGGGATAATAATACCTACCTTATATGGGAGGTCATGAGTATATATAAAGCATCTACTACAGTGCTTGACACATAGCAACCAGTTGCCATTGTGTCTATTCCAACTCATGGCAAAGCCATGTGTTTCAGAATAGAACTGCCCTCAATAGGGTTTTCATGGCTGTAATTTTTGGAAGCAGGTTGCCACGCTTTTCTTCTGAGGTACCTCTTCGTGGTTAGTAGCCCAGTGCTTAATCATTCATGCCACCCAGGGACTCCTTGATACATAGTAGGTGCTCAATAAGTAATCACTATTATTAGTGTAAGGAGCCCTGGTGGTGCAGTGGTTAAATTGGTATAATCTGTAAGCAGAGGGTTGAATGTCTATGATGGGGTGACAAAGATATGGCATTTTCAGAAGTAGAAAGGAAGGGGTACAAGGAAAAGCTTGTATATAGAAATGGGGACTTTATTAGGAGTAGCATAAAAGAAGAAAAAGAGAGGAAGTTGAATTCATATCTGAGTATGCCCCTCCCTTTCTCCCTCCCTTCTTTTTTTTCCTTCCTCCTTCCCTCCCTCCTTTTTTCTCCCTCTCTTTTTTCCTTCCTCCCTTCTTTTTCCCTTCCTTTCTCCCTCTTTTTCTTTCTCTCCCTCCTTTTTTCCTTCCTTATCAACCCCTCCCCACTCCCAAGCATATTGCCTCAAGGGAATGTACAATTTCCAGTTCTGAACACAGATAGTAGGATGGTCCCTGAAAGAATTTCTGGCACTCCTTACTGACTGGGATAGAAGGTTCTAAAAGGCTCTGCCAAGTCCATGTTGGGAGAGAGTTGATCTATTGGAACAGGACCATAGGAACCAGCCTGGGCACAATATTAATAACCACAACAATAATCAGTATTTATGGAGCGCTTGGCATACGCTTGACACTCTGCTAAGCACTTTGCCTCATTATTTTACTTAACCTTCACAATTCATATACTATTACATTTTATAGATTAAGAAAAAGAAGTTTAGAGAAGTTTTGACTTACCAGTTAGTAAGTGGCAGAAACCCAAAACCTGAGCTTTTGACCAAATTGCTCCGTGTAGTGCCCCAACCAGCACTAGACTCAGAGAGCACACAGCAAGTACTTAATAAATAAAACAGACTTTAAACATACTTGAAACTCTTTTGGCTTTGAAAAGAAAACAAAATAAACACTTCAGTTCAGTGCCTCCTTATTTGCCTCTTTCTTGCATTCTGTTTTCTCTCTAGATTTTTAATCCCATTTCTTTCAATAGCTGGCTGTATAAACATGGACAAATAACGTAAGTTCTCTGCTGTTCAGTTTCCCCGTCGCAAATATGAAGAGGCTAATGGGGTGAGATGGTCCCTGTCATGGAATGAATTATGTCCCCCAGAAAATGTGTGTATCAGTTTGGCTGGGCCACGATTCCTGGTATTGTGTGATTTTCCTATATGTTGTAAATCCTGCCTCTATGATGTTAATGAGGGAGGATAGGGGGCAGTTGTGTTAGTAAGGCAGGACTCAATCTACAAGATTGGATTGTGTCTTTAGGCAATCTCTTGAGATATAAAAGAGAGAAGTGAGCAGAGAGACAGTGGGACCTCATACCACCAAGAAAGCAGTGCCAGGAGCAGAGCGCGTCCTTTGGACCTGGGGTCCCTGTGTGGAGAAACTCCTAGTCCTGGGGAACGTTGATGAGAAGGCCAACGGAGAGAAAGCCTTTCCCTGGAGCTGATGCCCTGAATTTGGACTTTTAGCCTACTTTACTGTGAGGAAATAAATTTCTCTTTGTTAAAGCCATCCACTTGTGGTATTTCTGTTATAGCAGCACTAGATGACTAAGACAGTTCCTAAGACAACTGCAAGGAAGAGCATTATAGGAAATCTGCCTCCTTTACTGGCTTGACCTCCTCTAGGCAGACCTGATTGCAAATCTCTCTTAGTAAACAAAACCTGGCCCTGTCCTTCTGATGGCAGGTGTGTCTGGAGACCTCAGTTCAGAAGTGGCCCCACGTAGGCTGTTTGAAAGGCTGATGCATGTATGTGCGTTCTGTATTAAGTATTTAACATTTCAATTCTGTATCTCCCCTCCCAGCATACGCCTGCTCTTCTGCCATCTGAACGCCCTGACTGTGCCACCCTGTAGGCCATGGAGAATGAGTTACCAGTCCCGCATACATCCAGCAGTGCCAGTGTCGCCAGCAGTACCAGTGGGGTCACTAGCAGCAGTGGCTGCAACAGTAGCAACAGTGGTGGCAGTGGCCGCCCCACTGGGCCACAGATTTCTGTGTATAGTGGTATTCCTGACCGGCAGACTGTGCAGGTAAGACTCTAACTGAGCCATGAGTTATACTCTTTAGTACCAGCAGAGCTTGCCAGGAGGAGGTGTTGGCCTGGTCTAGAGAAATAATCTGGGCACTGACTCTAGAATGGGCATAAGGGAGTCGGTTAGTGGATATATATTTGTTTATCTTTAGAGGAAGAGATATGATGCTGTTATTGTTCTTGTTAGGTGCTGTTGAGTCGGTTCCGACTCATAGTGACCCTGTAGGACAGAATAGAACTGCCCCATAGGGTTTCCAAGGAGTGGCTAGTAGATTTGAACTGCCTACTTTTTGGTTGGCAGCCAAACTCTTAACCACTATGCCACCAGGTGGATCCAATCAAGGAAGTTTTGGAGAAGGGAAATACTTGGCAAATCAGAAAAACTCCTTTCTTAACCTGATGATTCAGATCCCAAAGTGCCGTTTTTGGGAGAATAGGTGTGTGAAAATGTAAGGGGAAGACAAGCAAACAGAAATACCAAAAAAAAAAAAAAAAAAAAAGCAATGGAAAACATGACTGAAAGCTGCTCAGCAGTTCCACAATGCAGTCATTACCATGTATTATCAGGCACTGCACTAAGCCCTGTACATATTTATCTTCTCCTCCAGTTGTGGGAATGGTTATTGCTAGACACATAGTTGGGAAAACTGAGGATCATAAACCAAAGCCATTACCATCAAGTTGATTTCGACTCTTAGTGATGCCATAGGACAGGATAGAACTGCCCTATAGGGTTTCCAAGGCTGTAATCTTCACAGAAGTAAACTGTCACATCTTTCTCCCAAGGAGCAGCTGGTAGGTTCCAACCACTGACCTTTCAGTTAGCAGCCAAACACTTAACAACTGTTCCCTAATTTGTCCAAGTTCATTCAGGTAAAGACAAAAAAATTGAACCTAAAAACATAAAATGATACTCGTGAAGAGTGTGCCTCTTAGTCCAAGGAGATACATGAGACTAAATGGGCAACTCCTTTCCGGAGACGAGACGGGAAGGCAGAAAGGGACAGGAGCTAGTTCAACGGACACTTTGCTGTTAGAGCTTGGATATATGAGACAAATGATCTCGTCCTGCTTTGGACACAGGCCCAGGTAAGAGAATGGAGGAGAAGCCACAGCAGGGCAGTAAGAGGACCTGAAACATCTAGTTAAAGAAGACACCATCAAATACTTTAGAATCTTCTCTCTCCCAGTTCTCTCTCCCTCATACTTAATAAAACCACGTTTCCTGCACCTGTTCTTACCCCCTCCAGCCTCTTCATGCATACATGTTTTAGCTGTAGTTTCCAGCAACTGACACTAAGGTGTGCCCACCTCCTACCCCTCATCACAGCTCTGGGGTTTCTGCTCTGGCAAATGGAATGACCCAAGATTGCTTTCTAACCCAAGCAGAGCCATTGGAGGCTCCTCCTATTTTCATTAATTGACATCCTCTAGTGAGGAAGAGTCACATCTCAACTATGCTGGCTGGACTGCAGTGTAAGTTACTTTTAAGTCTGTAAGGAAAATAGAGAGGCCTAGGTAAAGGGGATAAGAAAAGGTAATTCTGGGGAGAACAGAATAGAAATAACTGAGTTCGTGTTAAACAGGACCTTCTTGGGGGTAGTATACTGAAGGTAAGTAGAATCTGAGAGAAATGCATAGAAGTGGTGGGATGGGTTGGGGGTATCTAGGGAAATACCAGAGCCCATGGAGAATCTGTGATGTCAGCCTGCTCTCATAGAACCCCAAATCTGAACCCAGAGGTTGTTTTGTCCTAGGGCTCCCAGCCCTAAGCTAGGGAGATCCAGACTGGAGGCTCAATTCTAGGAGGAGGAGAGGGGCCAGAATTGGGAGCAGCTCTGTAGCTAGGGATTCAACAGAGCTAAGGATAGAAGAAGGCCTAAGCTTGGACAGAGCCCAGCAGTGTTGGGCATCAATTGGGAAGAGATGGCCGGCAGTAAGAAGAAGGAGGAGAAATGTCTCTGGGACTTAGGAGAAGAAAACAGAGGGTCTCAGGGCTGAGGGAAAGTCATTCACTTTTCTTTGTCTCTTGGGGTATGGGAAAAGATTTAAGGGATTGAGGACGGAGAGTGGGAGAGAATCGGAACCAGAAACTAAACCCATTACCGTTGAGTCAATTCTGACTCACGGTAATACCATGTGTTACAGAGTAGAACTGCTCCATAGGGTTTTGTTGGCTGTAATCTTATGAAAGTAGTTCATCAGGCCTTTCTTCCACAGAAAGACTAGATGGGTTCAAACCATCAACCTTTAGATTAGCAGCCGATCCCTTTTGTCATTTCCTAGAGACCACAATTCAGCCAGTCCCATCAGAAAAGAGGGAAAAACAGTAAAGCCAGAAGATAGGAGATGGTAGCTAAAAAGATGGAAACACGGAGAGAGGGAGGGAAAGAATAAAGGAGAAATGCACTGTCCCTTTGGCATTGATTGGCCTTCCCTACAAGGCCAAGGGGACCTTCTTCCAAAGGACTGATAGAACTTTCTACGGAGCTGTAGGCAGAACCTTAGAAGCAGCACTGAGTCTTCCTTGAAGCCTCAGCAGAAGAGAGTGTTGCATTTGGATAAATTTTAGTTTGGCTGCCTGTGTTGCTGAATCTGGAATAGGCACCCCCTCTGACTTGTCTCTTTCTTCCCATCCTCTTTCTTCTCTCGGCCTCGTTGAGCTTCTGTTCCCTTTGTCATCATCTTCTCTGTGTTCCAGTCAACCTAATCTTGGGTTGAAGAACGGGCAGGGGAGAGGAGTGCCATGGGAATGGCATGGGATATGATGTCATTGGACACTTAACTGGGCTTCTGTCTTCCTGAGCCTTCCTGCTGTCCCAAGAGTTGGTTAGAGCAGTGGTGGGTTACTCTGGGGCAGCTGACCCAGGAGCAGACTGTGTTGAGGAAGAGCAGAGGAGCACAGGAACTGGAGAGAGATAGATGCAAGATAGACAAGGCAGAAATTTATAAAGCTTTGCAAATAGTTGCCTTCCCCACCTTCCTGGAGAGTGATAATTGGTTACAGTGGTGGTCACAGATACCAGTGTCCTTCTGGGAGCTCTTGGGTTGACAAGGCATTATCGCAGAAGGGGTGGGTCTTCTGTGGGTGTGGTATATGGCTAGGTGAGAGCACCTGCTCTTCCCTTGTCCCTCACCCTTAGGTGATCCAACAGGCCCTGCACAGACAGCCCAGCACCGCAGCCCAGTACCTGCAGCAGATGTACGCCGCCCAGCAGCAGCACCTCATGCTGCAGACTGCAGCACTTCAGCAGCAGCACCTCAGCAGCGCCCAACTCCAGAGTCTGGCAGCTGTGCAGCAGGTAAGATGTATAGTGATGACAATGATGACAATGATGACGATGATGACAATTATGACGACAGTGGTGACAACAACAACGATAATGATGACAGCAGTTGCAGTAGTAAGAGGGAAAAGAAGAGAAGAAGCCTACGTTCATTGAGCACCGACTGTGCCAGACACTGTACAGGCATCTCACATACACTCTTTTACTGAACCCCTGTGACATAGGTACTATTGTCATTATCTCCTTTTTGCAGGTTAGGAACAGAGGCTCTGGGAGGTGAGGTACCTTGCCCAAGGTCACACGGCTAATAGTAGAATGGCTGGGATTCTCACCCCATCTAACCCCAGGAAGAAGTACTGGGAGAACCTCCTTTCTTACCCACATCACTGCACTACTAGGGAAGGGACCGAGGAGTCCAAGGAGGTGTTCACAAGAGAAGGGCATTGCCCATTTAGCTTGTCTGTCTGGTTTTGCTTTCTCTGCTTCTAGTGGCTGAGAAGAACTCATTCATTCCTTCATTCAACAAAAATTTTTAAGCACCTCCTTAAAAATGCCAAAAGGTTATGTCAGGCACTGGGTATACTATAGACCCCGTCTTCCTGGAGCTTATAGTGGGTAGACAGCAAGTAAACAGAAACCAAATCAGAGAAGGAAATAAAATATTGAATATCAAAGTTGTGATGAGCTCTATGAAGGAAAAGAACAGATTGCTCTGACTGAGTGACAGGAAGATTGCTGTAGTTCGGGTGGTCGGGGAAGGCCTCTCGAAGCTGACACTGGAAGGATGAGAAGACGCTCACCAGGGGGAAGGAGGCAGGTTGGACATTCCAGACTGTGTGAAATGTTTCAGCAGGGGAGCCCATGAGCCGGCTATGATGGAGTGAATTGGAGCCGAGGAACAGAAGAGTTGGAAACACTAGATAGTAGTGACAGCTAACAATTTGAGTGCTTACATGTAAGTGCTATACGTGCACTGCCTTGTTCAATCTTCTCAGCAACCCTGCAGGGTAGATATTATCATTGTCCACATTTTATAAAAAAGGAAATTGAGGCACTTGCTCAAGGACACAAAGATGTGGCAGTCTGGGGACTTGATTCCAGATGCTTGGCTCCAAAGTCTGCTGTCTTTACCACTGTCCTGTAGTGCTGCTTTTAGAAGATGAGTGTCTGGGGAGTGAGTTGGGGGAGATCTGGGACTCTAGTGATAGGATTGTGTTCTCTTCTAGGCAAGCCTGGTGGCCAACAGACAAGGGAGCTCTTCAGGCAGCAATGTGTCTGCACAGGTGCCAGCCCAGTCATCCTCGGTGAGTAGGATGGCGGAGTGGCAGGCAGAGCCCACAGCGCAGGGCCAGTTCCTTGGCTAAAATGCCTGTCCACTCACAGGCCCAGTTGTGGTGAATCCTTAGCCATTTTGAATTATGGCTAGAGTCTGTTGCTCTTGCCAGAAAAAAAAAGTACATGCCACTTTCTATCCCTTACATCAATAACTCCTGTCACCTTTCCAGTGTCAAGGCTCAGCTCTCTCCCCATTGGATCATCCCTGCAGCTCTGCACCTAGGCCAGAGGTGAGGGCAGTGCTGGGGGAAGCTCCAAGGCCCAAAGATCAGAGATAGTCCTAAAGAAGGCTGAATCCACCAAGGAAAAGAAGAGGGGGAGAGAAAGAAATGGATGAGGAGGGCACAGCGTTAACCAACCGAATCTCTTGTTCATGTCTCATCAGATCAATCTGGCAGCCTCCCCAGCAGCAGCCCAGTTCATCAACCGGGCTCAGAGCGTCAACTCAGCAACAGCCTCAGGCATTGCCCAGCAGGCTGTGCTCTTGGGCAACACATCTTCTCCAGCCCTGACTGCAAGCCAAGCACAGATGTATCTAAGGGCACAGATGGTGAGTACCCACTGCCTGAGCCATGGCTCAGGTGGGTAGGGAGAACAGAGGCAGACAAGTTGAGAGCTGGGGGATTAGAGAAGGGCAGGGGTTAGAGAAGGGTGGGAAGAAGCTCTAGGGGCAGGGGGTGGCAGGTGGAATAAAGAAGGGTGGGCCTGGAGGGCTGAGTGGGAGTTTTGACATAGTCTCAAGGACTCAAGGATGGGTAGGATTCCAGGATGAAATAAAGTTACCCATGATGCCCCCTTTCCTTCCCCTCCTAGAGTGAAACAATTGTCCTTTTCTTATAAGAGCCTCCTTGCCCTCCAAATTAATTAGTGTAGAAAATGCAGGGGTACATGCCCAGATGGTCCTGCACACTCAGATGTGTAAGATAAGCGAACACACAGACATCCACGTGCACAATCAAAAGGGGTCTTACCCCAGTGTGACAGTCCTTGCTGGGACTGACCACCACTAGCTCAGGGGCCAAAGTTGCATCCCAACCTGCTAGGGTTGGTGACAGCCAGCTTTAGGACATGCTGCTGCCTCCACTGCTCTCCAGCTGGACCCCATTTTAATCAGGGTCACCACATCACCTGTTAATCAGGTGGGCTTGTTTGTGCAGAATGTACGCAAGGTGGTGTCAGCCCTGGGCACACATTGCTAGAATCTCTCCTTTGCACCTATCCCATGGGTTCCTAAGACTTAAAAGAATTTCCTAGGAAAAGAGCAGCATACTCCCTAGGAGGCAATGATGGATGGCTCCATGTTGGGCTCAGTCACTTTAAGTCATATTTCATGCCTCCCAGTCTAAAGATTTCTCCCTCAGCTCCTTGACACACCTTCCTGAAGACAGTTCCGTCCTCCTCGTCCCTTTGTTCCTATGGCCAGGACTTGATACTTGGATCCTTTCTGGTCTCACTCCCATACTTCCGTTCTTGGTTCTCAGTTTGAGGCACATCTCCATCCCAGGCAATAGCCTCTTAGACACCCAGTATGGACTAAACTTCTATACCTCTAGGGAACTGGGGAAGCCACATTGTGACACTTCGCAAACCTGCATTCGTCTTCGGTTTGCTCAGTCCCATGTCCTACCTAACTGCCCCAGTTGGGGTCCTGAAGCCCATCTGCCTCCATCCCCGAAGTGGGGCCTGTACACACAGTGGAACAAGTAAAGGTGCATTATCACATAGCCCTAGAGAATGCACCCTAGAAAGACACAGCATGTATACACTGACAAAAAGCTAGACTCATGTGGAGGGGGAAGTGTCACACAGAGAACATAGAGCCCTTACACCCTAGAAGGAATCCAGACACAAGTCCTGCTCCAGGTGGCCTAGTTCCTCTACCGTTGTCACCAGTGCCCTCGAATCTACATTTGACTGGAAAATGAATATATCTAATTTGATCCCTCTGGAGGACAGTCTTGTTCTGACCCACACCTAGGATCAGGAGCAGGTTAGGCCTGGAAAATGGTCCTAGAACATCTGACTCAGCCCAATGTCGCTGCTCCCCAGGATGCTGAGGAGATAGTGACTTCATGGTGTCCTGGCAATATTAGTCCCCTCTAGGATGAGTTCCTCACAGCGGGTTCTGAAGTAAACTTGACTTTGGTGCAATCCCAGAGTCGTCCTCCCCCACCCACCCCCTTCACTGCCCAGCCTGGGTCAGGACTCCACAGGCCTCTTGAGACTTTCAGGTAGTACCCTTGGACTCCTTCCCTTTCTTGCCTCCCTATTTCTACCTTCCTAGCCTTCCCCATGTCTGCTCCCTGGCTAAAGTGTTCTGTCCTGTGGCTGAGCCCACATTGGGCAGGTAAAAGGCACCTCATTTCCTGTGATTCCAGGCCCAGCCAGGTAACCTGGTGCAGGTAGCTAGGAGCCTAGGCGGCACTGTTCCTTTGTCCCCTCAGCTCATCTTCACGCCCACGGCCACCGTCGCTACTGTGCAGCCTGAGCTCGGCACTGGCTCCCCCGCCCGGCCCCCCACCCCTGCCCAGGTGAGGATTCCACGCTGGTGGGAGGGTGAGGGTGTGGGCACCCCTGTAGAGGGGTACTGATCCTGGGGATGGGCACAAGCCCTGGAGGAGCCTTGAATTGTTGGAAAGGTGGGGATCTTCTAGAAAGGCATGTGGGAAACAAGACATCCCAGTGCTTCCAGACTTGCTCCCTAATTCCTGTTGAAAAGGCCTCAGCCCCTCTTGACTCTGCCTTGTTCCCTCAAACACAGGTTAGAAGTCAGAGAGCAGCATGCTGAGGCAAGCATGATTGCTAAATCGGGGAGGGGGCGTCAGTGCTACCTTTTGTACCTTACAACCTCTCCCGTATAACTTTGTTTGTTGTTGTTGCTTCTGAAGTGGAAAATCCTGCTCTGATTACACATGCTAGTGCAGCTAGGCATCAGAAAAAATGGCATGAGAGAGGGGGGAAAGATGAGTCCTGGGTTCCTACATTCTACTGGGAGCAAACAGACATTATTAGGGCTGTAAAGATTCTATAGGCAGCTGGGGAGAGGAACGCCCTCCCGCAGCCATCTCCAGATCTACAAAATGGGGACTGGGAGTGGAGAGCCTGGTGGCAAGATTATCAGATTTGTCAGATTCCAATCAGGCACAACCTCCATGTGTCCAGCAGAGGGCACCAGGGACCAGACTGAATAAGCACACTGCTCTGTCTTAGAAAGGCCCGCTGTTAACCTTATTCGGAGGACGAGAATCCTTCCCCTGGTAGCCTTGCTGGTCAGTTAACATCCGCTTTTGCCTGGCCGTTTCCAGCGTGGGAAGCCCCATGCCCTACTGTATCTGGGAATTAGTTCTGAGTAGTATATATCTGATCCTGATAGTTTGGGGGAGGTGGGGAGGTAATAAAAGGGAGAAAAAGCCTGGCTTCCTTGCCCGGCCTGCTCCAACCTGGGCAGCAATCCCTTCTCAGAATTCAAATTCTTCTGAATCACCAGCAGTTTTTCTGGCCTACTTTAGAATCTTCACCTGCTCCTGGTTCTCCTTTCAGCCCCTAACTCATTCTCTCTTTCTCTCTGATTTTACAACGCACTGTCCTGTTCAGCCACTCCTGGATCTACCCCTAACTCCTTCTCTGTCATAGTTGTGTGTTGGCATTGCCCCTATCCGCATTCTCTGGACTTTCATAGAACCCTCTCTTCCAGGTACAGAACTTGACCCTCCGAACACAGCAGACACCAACTGCAGCAGCCTCGGTCCCCACCCCCACTCAGACTGTCCTGCCCAGCTTGGCCCTGAAACCCACTCCAGGTGGTAGCCAGCCTCTGCCTACCCCATCACAGGGCAGAAATTCTGCTCAGGGTTCCCCTGCAGGTGCCAAGCCTGGCATAACTGACAGTGTGATGGAGCCACTCAAGAAAGGAGATGGCAACAACAGTGTGCCAGGGAGCACGGAGGGCCGGGCTGGGCTCAACCGGATGGTGCCTGCTGTGGCTACCCACCCCCTCATTGCACCAGGTAAGGGCTTCAGGAAGGAGGACTCCTATCCCAGAAAACTCAGGAGCACTGTGGGGTTGGGAGGCAACATTCAAGCTTTCCTTTTTCTCACGGACATGCTAAGCCACCAGCCACATGTCTCTCTCTCCCCTCTCCCATCTTGAGATGTTTACCAGCTCCTGATTCTGTTTCATACTTCTAGCTTGAAAGAAGGAAACTCTGTAAGTGGGATAAATGAGTTCATCTTCACAATGATGAATCTTGGAGTACACAGTGAAAGCTCT
This sequence comes from Dugong dugon, assembly GCA_030035585.1. Classification (NCBI taxonomy): domain Eukaryota; kingdom Metazoa; phylum Chordata; class Mammalia; order Sirenia; family Dugongidae; genus Dugong; species Dugong dugon. The sequence continues at coordinate 57,622,007 of CM057462.1, read as the reverse complement.
TAACCTTGAGTGAGTAGAGGTTGGCAGTCAGACTATTTTGTAAATTCTCTGAGAGTCAGGGAAGAGGGCAGGGCTAGCCAGAAGCATGTAAGAACCACACAGGGAGATGGGGAGGTGGGCAGTTTATCTTCTCATCATTCAACAGACATTTGTTGACTAATGTTTGCCAAACACATTGCCAGTTCTGGGTGTGCGGAGATAGATAAGACCTGGGCCCTGCTCTCCAAGGAGGGCATAGTCTAATGGAGGAGACAGACAAGTACAGTACAATATAGTGTGATAAATGCTATTATGTGTGTAAGCTCTGAGTGCCTTACGAGCATAGAGGGGCTATCTGTAGCCTTAGGGAGCAGAGCCAAGAAAGGCTTATTAGTGGAGATGACATTTGAGAATAAATCTAGCAGATTTAAAAAAAAAAAAATAGCAGATTACTTGTGAGGCAAGCTCTGGAAAGATGATGAATCAGTATTCCCTGGGGCTAGACTCCTTTCCCAGCCTGCTAAAATTCTGCCCGCACTGCCTGTTATAGGCAATCTTTAATAAGAAAATCTGCCAAGAACCCCAGAAGCCAGACTTATCAGTCTTGGGAACAAGTACAAGCTGTTATACCACAGAAACAAATATAACGTTGGACTACATGGCTTTGCATTAAAGAGAGAATCACCCTGGTGTGATCCCTGATAACTACTAACCCTCTGTCCTCATTCTGACAATTTATACTATCCACTCTAACCCACATTTTTTTTTTTTTTTTTTTTTTTGAGAACCTACTATATGCTTGTTACTAGGTTGACCAAGGTGGCCAAAGCATGCTTTCTTACCTAAAGGAGTGTGCAGTCAACAAGAGGAAGCCAAGTCCATGAGCAAAACCACTTAATTTCATATATTCTATTATAGCAGTAAATTATGAGGTACAGCGTGGGCACAGATGGTCAACTCAGTACCTGGCAGGATGGATTGGGGATGGTGTCACACAGAGGAAATGGTACATGGGTCTTTAGCATGAGTAGTTTACAGCACATAAAATGCAGAAAGGTATTCCAGACAGACAGACGAAAGCGTAGAGAGCATTATGGCAGTGAGTTGGGAAGAAACTGCTTTATTCACCTTTTTTGAGGCTTCAGAACTTACCAGGGATAAAGCGTCAATGGTCATCACTGAGTTGAGGAGAGCAGCTCCCTGCAGAGACCTCACTGCCCTGTGATTCCAGGTGCCTGTTAGTTGATGTCTGGCGTTGCTTTCTCCAGAGATTAGTCCAGCCTCTTTCTTTTATGGAAAAAGAAACTGAGGCTCAGAAGGGTAAAGACTGGGGGACTTAAAAGGATGGCAGCTTGGATGAGAGCTAGGATCCCAAATCAGTGTTTCCCCTACCTTCTCATTTAACCCACAAACCCTAGAACAACTTCAGGGCCTCAGGACTTCCTGAGAACCCCATTCCTGCCTGTTACTGGAAACTCCAGGTCCTGCTTAGAGCTACTTGTCACAACCAATAAATAAGAGGCCAAGGTGGGATATCAGAAAGGAAGCTTTATTTTATTGTGCAAAGAAAGGAACAGTCGGGGCTGATGCCTCCAAGACTGCTCAAGGATAGGGTTTAGGCAGGTTGCTTTTTATAGGGCTCACAAGCAAGGAGATCATGTAAATTACATCAACAACATTTTTAATCATGTTACACAGGTGCAGTAAGGGTAACATGTAGCTTCGTACATCGCATGTTCAAAAATGGCGGCCTGTCTCCTCCCAAAAGGCGGGGAAGTTACTACGTATGAGGTACTTAATGAGCTACAAGGTTACCCAGAATGTCAATATGGCACCTAAAGCAGTTTCAGCTGGTTTCACCTAGTTCTTGACAGCAGTTACAGAAAGGGGAACTTGGATGTTAATGTAAAGCTATAGGGCGTGTCAAGCAAGCTGCTTGAGGCAGTGGAATTTTCCGCAGCCTGGGGACCTCTATCTTATGCCCAGTCTAAAATGTATCCTCTCTCTCAGTCTAAACCAGCCCTCAAAATTCTAAGGACCCTTTGAGAGAAAGACTAGTTATCGGGTTCTTCCTAAGACTGCTAGGCAACTCTGAGATCTCAAGAAAACTGGACAGAAAGGGGACAAGCACTTATGAAGTATATATTGTGTGCTAGATAATATGCTAGACATTTGAATGCATACTATCACTTTTCATAAGATGGGTGTTATTCACTGTCAGGTGGGTGTTATTATCCACTTTACAGATCAGAAAACTGAAGCTCAAGAGGTTAACCAGAAACTTACTATATATGTAATGTATTTGTCGCTCAGGGTCACATAAGTAGTAAGTGGCGGAGGTGGGATTTGATCCCATGTCTCTCTTAGTCAGATCCTGTGTTCTTAATCATTGAGCCATACTGCTCTTCTCAGTACTTATGGTAATTTGGGGCTTCCTCGGTCTTTCTGGTTCCTGACCCAAAGCTCAAAGAGCCTGAGGTTCTAAGATTGCTCTGAGGTTTGCAGAGGTGCAAGACTCTCTTGAGCCTTGTAGAGGTGAAAGCCAGTGAGTTACAGGCTTGAGGTCCAGAGGCCTAGGTGTGGCCTGGGGCTAACAGTATGTGGCTATAATACAGTGTAGAGACGGGTGGCTCACAGGACTTTCTCTGCAGCAGCTGTGAGCTGCAGTACAACAAAGACCCTCTCCCCTGAGACACAAATCAGTGGGCTTTGCATTGTTCCTGCTTCGCTCAGCCCCCTCCTATTCTTCCTTTCCTCTCCCACCCCCTTTCTCTCGGTAAACCCTGTGATTCCACTCCCCTGCCCCCACCTCCCAAATGGAAGGCAGCTGGGGGAGGTTTTGGAGGTGGCAGATCATCTCAGGGCCTCTGGAACAAAAAAGTGCTGAAATAATCCTTGTGACCTGATGAGAGGCAGCCTGCAGCAGCACCTGTCCTGGGCTCCTTAGTTCCCCGGCAGAGGTAACCTCAGGCCTCCTACCCAGCCAACCCACTGTGAGTGAACTGAGAGATAGGGAACAGGAAAGGAGAGCGTAGGGGGGAGGGGGTATGTGTGTGGGTGTGCGTGAGTGTGCGTGGGTGTAAGAAAGACAGAGGCGTGCACATTTTTTGTTTATTGGAGCATTTTTTTGAGCTGGCTGATTGGATGCCCCCAGGGAAGGTAACCAGTGGAGACTTGTGGTGCGGGTGGGCGTAGGGGGAGTATAGCAGAGAGGAATGTGTTCTCCTTGGGGGCTGTTTCCTCCAGAGCAGGCAAACCTTCTAGTCCCAGCTGGGACTGCTCCCACTGACAGCTGTTTGGGGGCAAAGCCCCTCCCCCATGGCAAGCTCCCTGCTGTTCCTGCTCCTGTCACCTTGGCAACAGGCTTCTTTAGGCCTTGCAAATAGAAAAGGTCCCTTAAGCCCTGAAAAGAGATGGGGGCGTGATGGGGGAGGGGAGTAAGGGGCGGAGAGCAGAGCCTGAGAGGTTGGGCTTCAGAGGGGAAGGCAAAAGGTCTGGCTTTGCCCTCCTCAGTGATATGAGGACTGAACCACGGAGGGCAGAAGAGGGGAAGGCAGCAAGGGTCTCATGGGCCTGGTCTCCAGGGAAGCCGAGCCCCAAAGGAGCTGGGCCACAGATAGGAGGCTTGGTTCTTGGAGTCCTCAGCTAGTGGATAAACTCCGGGTCTTGAGTGCACTCTCAGGCCCAAAGGTGAGGAGAAAGTTGCTGACTGGGAGGGAGTTGCTGTGATAAAATGGAACTGTCGGGTCATTGAAAATCCTGGGCCCTTTACTCACAAATGCAGCCTCCAGATGCCAAGTCTTTGTTCCGCCTCCTCATCCTGTCTCAAGTCTCAGCTGATGATTCTCTGTTGGGAAGAAGGCCTGCTACATAGCTGCTTTGTTTTATCAAAGGTGATTTTGTGTCAGAGAGTAGTGATTTCTGTATGTGATAGGCTGGACAATTTTGGTGGTTGCTGATCCTAGGATTCTTGGGCACCATAGTTCCCTCCCAAACTGTGGGGTAGACACACTTTTACCTAGAGAATCCAAAAACATGCAAGTGGGCCTGTTGTCTAACAACTTTCCATAATTGTGATGTTAAAATCGTGGAACTAACCATGAAGGTCATTTCAAACATCCATGGTAGGACCAAATTTAGATTACTAAGAATCACCTCCTTTTACTAGGAAAAAGAAAAATCTAGAAGATATAAGCCATCAGTGGAGGAGTTTTATACTTTGCTTAATTAACATCCCTCACTGTGAAAGAGACAGAAAGAAAGAGAAGTGATACACAGAGCGCTAAGGGAATTCTTCACCTTTGACTTCTCTTATATTGCATCCCTGGTGGCTGCCAGCTAATAATAATTACCATTTAATGAATAGCCCTGTTCCAGGTACTGTGCTACATGTTTTCCTGCATATTTCATTTAATCCTAACAATGATTATTCCATTTCACAAATGAGGAAGATAAGGCTTGGAAAGAATAATTGGCTGGTTGTCCCCAAATAGTCTTTCTCTGTCTCCTTAATTGTTCAGTTCAACTCAACATATATTCATCAGGCATCTATTGTGTACCTAACATTGTGCTACACCACGGTAGATACAGAGATGAACGACAGCTTAAATTCTAATAGGGGTTGCAGAAGTTTCAGTTGTGCCTTGAAAAATGAGTATTTCAAGACTGGAACAGAAGGAGGATTATCTCAGCTGGCACTGGGAAGTACCTAAGCCAAGAGTGGCCATGTGTGCATGTGACCATCTGTGTGTGTAGGAGGGACCTGTTCCTTTTTTTCCATTTCCTGTGGCCCACCACCATTAGTTGTGGGGCTCCCAAAGGACAGTCCTGTACCCGTTTGTTTTTTACCCCAATACTTAGTCCCTAGAGGAGCTTGTCTGTTCACATATTTCAGATACCTACCACCTATCTGCAGGTGACTTCTAATTATGCTTCCATCCCTGTCTTCATCCCTTCTCCCCATAGAATTCCAGCTGTCTATAGGATGTTCCTACTTGGATATCATGCCACCTGCACACAGATTTTTTAGATTTGGAGCACGATTCTTAAACAAAACAAAAACGAAACCCTGAACTCTTCCTCTATAGAAAGGTCCCCTTCCCAGTTTCCTGACCACTGTCCACAGCCATGAGGTATCCCTGTACCCAGCCTCACACTCTAGAGTTATTTTGACCTCTCTTTCCTTCACCAGGGAGGCAGTGTGGGCTTCAGAGTTAGACCTGGTTTCAAATCCCAGTTGCATTACTTATTAGCTCTGGGACCGTGACAAGGCACTTAATCTCTATAAATCTCAATTTCCTCATCTATAAAACAGAAATGATTCTATTTACCATAGGCTGTGAAGATGAGATGGCTTTCAAAAGTGACCAGCACAGTGTAGACTCATGACAAATGCTAGTTCCCTTTCCTTTCTGATTCCCACCCTCTGTCACGGCCCAGCTTATCACCAGGTTCTGATGATACTTCCTCTGTACTGGCTTCCTGCCTTTGCTCAAGGCCTACTGACTGTATGTAAGAGGCTTAACTGAGCACCAGGACATCCTACTCACAGCTGTTAGAGTCATCTTCCTCAGGGAGTGTATTATTTCTTTCTTGTTTATAAACCTTTGCTGTGTCTTTATTTCCTACTTTATCAATTGGAATGCCTAGTCTATAGTACCAAAACCAAACCCACTGCTGTCAATTCTATCTCATAGAGACCCTATGGGACAGAGTAAAACTGCCCCATAGGGTTTCCAAGGCTATAAATCTTTATGGAAGTAGACTGCCACATCTTTCTCCTGTGGAGCGGTTGGTGGGTTCGAACAGCCAGCCTTTTGGTTAGCAGCTGAGCATTTTAAACACTGTGCTACCAAGGCTCTTTAGTCTATAGTAGGGGCTCAATAAATAGCATGTTAATGACTTCTGAAAGACTGACTCCCTGATGGGGCTCTGCCAGACCCTCCCCAAACTGCCCATTGAACCACCCTAATTTCTCATTGCTTCCTCACACAGACCTTCTGTTACAGCCAAGCGAATATGCTCGTCTCTTCTCCCTCACTCCCGCCTTTCTGTGACTTATTTGACCTGTCTGTCATATACCTTTACCTTTCCACCTTCTGGCATTATATTTCCTTTTTGTTGTCCGTCCTTCTAAGATTACCTGTGAAGTTCTCACTCACCTCCAACTAACACTCCTAGACTTTTTGTATTAATTTGTGTTTGCTGACTTATGTTATTCATTCATCCATCAGCATTTTTTGAGCATCTGTTATATACAGGAAGTCTCCAACTTATGACGGGGTTCTGTTCCAACAACTCTGTCCTGAGTCGGGTCTGATGTAAGTTGAATACCTCATTTCAAATTAACAACTGATGCTTCTTATGGTACAAAACGCTGAATAAGATCATGCTATAGGCCTGCTCTACAATGAAGTCAGTATCAGTGTCTTAACAGTGAAGTCAAAGACTTAACGGCTATCGGGCACATGCTCAGTTCAATTGTCATATGTCATTAGAGTTGAACATTGCCCAACTTTCTATCCATTATGACACCCAACACCGACTTCACTGTAGACCAGGCCATAGCCTGCTATGATACAGTTTTGAACAGAAAATCATAAAACTGAACATCCAGAAGTGAACATCTGAGAATAACATCAGCAAATTACGTGTTGCAACATTGTAACATTGTATGTAGTACATGTTATTAATGATAAGATGTACAAAAAAAAAAAGCCCTACAGTCATAAGTACAGTTCGTCGTAACTTGCATACATCTTAAGTCAGGGGCTACCTGTGCAGTGAAACCTGTGAGAGCCGAAACTCAATGGGACTGCCTTGTTTTTCCTGGTCTCCCAAGTTTTCCACCTTTGACAGGGTGCAGTCTTACCACTTTTCTATCGCTGTCTGTTAGTGGAAAATATTTGAGTTTTCCTTCTCTGACAGGTTTATGCCTTATACAGGTTCCAGCTTTTGCAGGTCTTACTTACAAGGCAGCATGCCTCATCTGTCAAATGAGGTTGATTTCCCCTTAATTGCTACGTTGTGGAAGTCAGCTGGAAACTACTCTCAGTTCTTGTTTGTAAAATGGGAACACTACCTGATTGCCTCATGGGCTTATTGTTAGGAATAAATGAGATTTAGATTATAAAAGTATCAGATCGTATTTTTTTAATAATATTTTATTGTGTTTTCAGTGAAGGTTTACACAGTACTTTAGATTCCCACTCAACAATTTCTACACAAATCATTCAGTGACATTGGTTACATTCTTCACAAGGAATGAACATTCTCATTATTTCTGTTCTGGTTGTTCTGTTTCCATTAATCTAGTTACTCTGCCCCCTTACATTCTCATCTCTTTTTTTAAGTAATTGTTGACCATTTGGTCTCATATAGGTGATTTTTTAAAGGAGCACAGTACTTATGGGTGATATTCATTATTTTGTGAGCCAATCTGTTATTTAGCTACAAGGTGACCTCAGGGGTTAGTTTCAGTTCAAAATTTAAAGAGTATCTCAGGGCAGTAGTCTTGGGGAGTCCTCAACCAGTCCCATAAGTCTTGTTTTGGGAGCTTTTTTTTTTTAGGAATTTGAGGCTCTGTTCCAAATTTTTCTCCTGTTCTGTCAGGATCTATCTATAGTGGCCCTGATTAGAATGGTCGGTAGTAGTAGCTGCGCACCATTTACTTCTTCTGGTTTCAGGGTAGATGAGGCCGTGGCTCATGTAGACTATTTGTCCTGTAGACTAGTTTCTTCTTTGAGACTTTGGTTTCCTTCTTTCTTTTTCCTCTGAATGAGTAGAGACCAATAGTTATATCTCAGATGGCAGCTCACAAGCTTTTAAGACCCCAGACACTACTCACTAAAGAACATAACTTCATGAACTATATCATGCCAGTTTACCAAGACGTCCCACAAGACTATGGTCCTAATCCTTCAAACCCAGAAAATCAGTCCCACGAGGTGTTTGGTTGTGTCTAAGTATGTGTAATTGTGCCCCCTGTGTACTTTATTATGTATGAATATATGTGCATACAGTCACATGCATGCATATACCTAAACATGTGCATTAACCTATATATATACACATATATACTCACATATACATACCTATACACATATATGCCTACATATATACATACATACCCAACATATATTTTTTTGGTTGTTGTTTCAAAATTATATATGCCATAGCAATTACCAACAGATCCTTTTTTCTTGTATACATTTTAGTAACATCATTTACCTCTGTCAAGCTGTGAATACTTCACCCTCATTCGGTGTTACCTTTCCCATCACCTAAAATAACAAGTGTCTATCTAGAGAGTGAGTTTCCCTCTCCTCCTCCACTCCCATCCCAGGTAACCACTAAAGAACATTAGTTTTTGTATATTTACCTGTTCATGTCATTTCATAAAAATGAGAACATAGAATGTTTGTTTTCTTTTTTGTGTGTGATTGACTTATTTTGCTCAACATAATGTCCTCCAGAAAAAAAAAAAACCCAAACCCATTGCCGTTGAGTCGATGGCAACTCATAGCGACCCTACAGGACAGAGCAGAACTGCCCCACAAGGTTTCCAAGGAGCACCCAGTGGATTTGAACTATCAGCCTTTTGGTTAGCAACCGTAGCTCTTAACCACTACACCACCAGGGCTTCCAATTGTCCTCCAGGTTCATTTATGTTCCAAGACATTTTAGGAACTCATTTTTCTTAATTGCTGAGTAGTATTCCATTGTATGTATGTACCACATTTTACTTATCCATTCATCCATTGATGGGTACATAGGTTGTTTCCATCTTTTTGCTATTGTGAATAGCGCTGCAGTGAACATAGGTTTGCATATATCTTTTCGTGTCACTTCTATTAGATCCCTAGGGTATATACCTAGGAATGGAATTGCTGGATCATATGGCAACTCTACCTCTAGTTTTTTGAGGAACAACCAGACTCTTTTCAGACTGTTTTCCACAACAGCTCTATCATTTTGCATTCCCACCAGCAATGGATGAGGGTTCTAATTTTTCCACGTACCTTCCAACATTTGTTATTTTCTGGGTTTTGTGGGTTTTTTATTTTATTTTTATTTTTTATTTTTTTATCTTAGCCATCCTAGTGGGAGTGAAATGGTATCTCATTGTGGTTTTGATTTGCATTTCTCTGATGGCTAATGACATTGAGCATCTTTTCATGTGTTTGTTGGTCATTTGGATATCCTCTTTGGTGAAGTGTTTCTGTTTACGTCCTTTGTCCAGTTTTTGATTAGGTTATTTGTCTTTTTGCTGTTACGTTGTACAAGTTTTCTCTATATTTTATGTATTAGACTCTTATCAGTTATATCGTTCCCAAAGATTTTTTTCCCAGTCCGTAGGTTTTCTCTTTACTCTTTTGATAGTCTTAAATGAGCATAAATATTTAACTTTTATGAGAGCCCAGTTATCTATTTTGTTTTGTGTTCTCTTGCATTCATTGCTGGGTTTGATAATCTATCATTGGAAAAAATTAGGTCGCAAAGCTTTGCTCCTATATTTTCTTCCAAGAACTTTATGGTTTTATATTTAACATTGAGGTCCTTGATCCATTTTGAATTTTTGTATGGTATGAGGTATGGATCTTGTTTTATTTCCTGCATGTGGAAGTCCAGTTTTGCCAGCACCGTTTATTGAAGAGACTATTCCTTCCCCCATTGAATGGATTTGGCTCCCTTGTCAAAAATCAGTTGACCATAGATGTTTGGATTTATTTCTGGACTTTCAGTTTTATTCCATTTGTCTGTGTGTCTGTCACTAAACCAGTACCAGGCTGTTTTGATTACTGTAGCTGTGTAATATGTTTTGAAGTCGGAAAGTGTAAGGCCTCCTACTTTTTTCTTCACAGATAGTATTTTAAGAATACCACCTCCAGTTGCTGTTGAGTTGATTCCAACTCATGGTGACCCCATGTGTGTCAAAATAGAACTGTGTTCCATAGTGTTTTCAATGGCTGATTTTTCAAAAGGAGGTCATCAGGCCTTTCTTCCAAGGTGCCTCTGAGCAGTTTCAAACCTCCAGCCTTTTGGTTAGCAGCCAAGCATGTTAACCATTTGTACTACCCAGAACAGCTACCACTTATTGAGTACCTTCTATGTGCCAGGCATTGAGCAAAGGCAGTGAACCTCTGTGTGGTTTAAACATAGTATTTCCTTAGATACTAACACCTACCTTATATTCTAAAAACCAAAAAACCCATTGCCAACTCAGAGTGACCCTATAGTACAGAGTAGAACTGCCTCATAGGGTTTCCAAGGAGCAGCTCGTGGATTCGAACTGCAGACCTTTTGGTTAGCAGCAGAGCCCTTAACCACTGCGCCAGCAGGGCTTCTCCCAATATATCACCAATTACAGAAGGAGAGATCAAGATTCAAAGAGGTTAAAAAGTTTGTTCTTAAGCCTATGTAGGTAGCAAAGCCAAGGTTCAAGCACAGGTCTGTCTGACCGAAAGCATGCTTTCAGCCACTTATGCTGTACTGCCATCCCTCTGCCACAGGTAGAGGAGGGGGCAGAAATGCAGATACCAGTTTCTTTTTTAATGCTCCAAGCTGCTTAGAAAGGAATCCTGTACACAGAGGGCATTTGGTACTTTTGTACTTTTGCAGAGCAGTTCTAAAAACATTGAGGCCAACATAGACCACCATAGAGTGTCCCTGTGGTTGGCAACCCTGTTTTTATGACCTACGTTTTCCCTTACAGGGAAGAATTAGCTCTACTTTTCCTCTCAAACACCTCCTAACCCTAAGCATGGAGGGAATGCAGCACAGCAAATTCATGTGGCTATTAAAAACCTAAAACTTTAGGTTTTTCTAAAAGGGCTTCCATGTCAGTTTACTTGTATGTTGGGGTTTGACTTCTAGAGTCAACTTCAATGGCAGTTACTCCCCGACGCCTGATCATGCGAGACATCTTTGGAGATGAGCAGCCTCTTGAGGGTACCGGCATAGTTTAGACCCAACCTAAATGAGACTCCTCTCCTGGCTCCTCTTCCATAGCCAACAGTACCTTGAATACACCATGCTATATTAGGCCTCTAAGTCTTTCCATATACTATTCCTTTGGTCGTCTTTGCCAAGCGGAATCCCCTTCTCTATGTCCTTGTAATATTCTGTGCTTATCTCGTATCATAACATTTACCAAATTATGCAGAAAGTATGTTTACTGTTTGTCTCTTTTACTAGACTGTAATGTGTTCTAGGGAAGGGACCATATTTTAGCCAGCACCAAATATAGTACTTGCTCTGTAGTAACCGAAAAAACCCATTGCCATTGGGTCAATTCTGACTCATCGCTACCCTACAGGACAGTAGAACTACCCACTGGGGTTTCCAAACCTGTAATCTTTGTGGAAGCAGACTGCCCCATCTTTCTCCCACAGAGCAGCTGATGGGTTTGAACCATGGACCTTTCAGTTAGCAGCCAAGTGCTTAACCCACTGTGCCATCAGGGCTCCTTTGGTCTGTAGTGGATGCTTAGTAAATATTTGTTGCATGAACGAATGGTTGAAATCATATCTTCACTTAACTTCCTGAACCTCTAAGAATAGTAGTTAGTAAAATGTTATGCCTTTCATCTCCCACAGGTACCCTCTAGCACCCCGCAAGCCTAGTAACTCTAAACTCTAGCCAATTATAATGGACTCCAAGGAAAACAAATGGATAAGGAAGCTTGCAACCTGTAACTGGGATGCTTGCGACTCCCATACACTTTAGGGCAAGAGCCCCAGTGTCTCTGGGAAAATGAGTTATTTCATTCATACATGACATCTTGTTGTTGTTGTTAGGTACCATTGAGTCAGTTCTGACTCATAGCGATCCTATGCACAACAGAATGAAACACTGCCTGGTCCCGTGCCATCCTCACAATCGTTGTTATGTTTGAGCCCACTGTTGCAGCCACTGTGTCAATCCATCTTATTGAGGGTCTTCCTCTTTTTTGCTGACCTTCTACTTTACCAAGCATGATGTCCTTCTCCAGGGACTGATCCCTCCTGATAACATGTCCAAAGCATGTGAGACATAGTCTCGCCATCCTCGCTTCTAAGGAGCATTCGGCTTGTACTTCTTCCGAGACAGATTTGTTCCTTCTTTTGGCAGTCCATGGTATATTCAATATTCTTCACCAGCATCACAATTCAAAGGTGTCAATTCTTCTTCAGTCTTCCTTATTCATCGTCCAGTTTTCACATGCATATGAGGCGATTGAAAACATCATGGCTTGGGTCAGACGCACCTTAGTCTACAAGGTGACATCTTTGCTTTTTAACACTTTAAAGAAGTCTTTTCCAGCAGATTTGCCCAATGCAATGAATGTGTCATTTGATTTCTTGACTGCTGCTTCCATGGGTGTTGATTATGGATCCAAGTAAAATGAAATCCTTGACAACTTCAATCTTTTCTCCATTTATCATGACGTTGCTTATTGATCCAGTTGTGAGGATTTTTGTTTTCTTTATGTTGAGGTGTAATCCATAATAAAGGCTGTGGGCTTGAGATCAACTTATTATCGATAAGTTCTGGCAGTGGACACAGTGAAGGGGGCATGCCTTTGATCTCCCATGCAGTCAGTCCTGCTACCCAGAGAAGTTAATTTACTTGTTGCTAACTGTCATGGATTGAATTATGTCCCCCCTAAAATGCGTGTATCAGTTTGGCTGGGCTATGATTCCTGGTATTGTGTGATTTTCCTATATGTTTTAAATCCTGCCTCTATGATGTTAATGAGGAAGGATGGGCAGCAGTTGTGTTAGTGAGGCAGGAGTCAATCTACAAGATTGGATTGTGTCTTGAGGCAATCTCTTGAGATATAAAAGAGAGAAGTGAACAGAGAGACAGGGGGACATCATACCACCAAGAAAGCAGTGCTGGGAGCAGAGCGTGTCATTTGGACCTGGGGTCCCTGTGCAGAGAAGCTCCTAGTCCAGGGGAAGATTGGTGAGAAGGCCAACAGACAGAGAAAGCCTTCCCCCGGAGCTGATGCCCTGAATTTGGACTTTTAGCCTACTTCACTGTGAAGAAATAAATGTATCTTTTTTAAAGCCATCCACTTGTGGTTTTTCTGTTATAGCAGCACTACATGACTGAGACACTAACAAACAACTGGTTTGGAAGCAGTGAATTGGCCTCTTCAAAATCTAAGGAGACAATTCAAGGTCAGAACACTGAATGGAAAGATGAACATTGCTTGGAGCCCCTCAAACTCCTTCTAACCCTCAGCCTGGTGTCATGGAACCAACCCCTTGTGTTTCTTTTAGTTAGGCCCTCATTTGCAGGAGGGCTTGGGCCTGCCCCTCTCCTGCTCTGTAACAGAAAGGGCTGATGAGGCCTTCCAACACTTCAGTTGAGGTGTCATGGAACCAATCCCTTGTGTTTCTTATGAGCAATGAGATTTCCAGCAGTTGGGGAAGGGGAGCTGTATAATCTGAGGGGGATAAATAAAGTTACTAGACCTTAGAAATAAATAAGAAGAAAGGTCCAGAGATATTTCTGTGTATTCATATTTCATATGTGGATATGCCCTATCCTAGCTGTAGGAAAGAGGGACATGGCCCCCTTCTCGTATAATTGCTGCAATGGGCAATGCCCTCCTGCTCTTCACCTCCCCCCAGACTGAGCTGTGAGGGTATGGGAAGGGGAGATGAATTAATTTATCTTACCATGATCAGCAGTAGACATTTGCTAAGCATCTACAAACATGTAAAGGATTATACTGGACAATTGGGAGATAAACATGAAAACCTTCTAGTTAAAGTAAAGCATGTCTTTTAAGTTAAAAAGAATTATAAGATACATTCTTGACTCAAGAAGCATACAATCTAGTTGAAAACATAGGATATATACACACAAAAGAATAAAAGCATTCCCATCTCATTTAATCTGTCATCAATTGTAAGATGTACCATTGTTAACTCTAAGAAAGAAAAACTGCCAATTAAACTGACATCAACTGTAAGACACAGCCCAATTCAAAAGATGTTAAAATGTGAGGGAAAAAGAAGAATCAATTTTTAAGAATCAATGAAATATGTATGTAAAAGAGCACATGTTAAACCCCAAATGAGTCCAACAAACAAAAAAAAAGCATGCAGGAATTCCGAGGTAAAAACCATAATTGAGGGTTAAGGCAAACAGGCAGAGAGCAGGAACTGAGCCTGGGCCAAAGAAGTTGAAGCCTTAGATCACTGAAGCAGAGGGAAGGCATTTTAGAAAATGGAAGCACTGAAGTTGAAGCCAAAAAACCACAAAGGAACGTGAAGTTTTATGGAGAAATGAGTAGATCAGTTCGGTGGGATTGAAGATTTGTGCAGGGAGGCGGTGAGCAAAGGTTGAACAGATGTAGGACCTTCAATAAACCAGAATGTTGATTAGACCAAAATGGTCTACAGGGTTATACCCATCTCACCCATGTTCTGCCTCTGAAGAGGAAAAGTTTTCTGAGACAGACGAAGTGGAGTCCCACCTATTGGCATTAATTAATTCATTCATTCAGCAATGCTGATTGAGCATCTACTAAGTTCAAGGCACTTTAGGGGAAACGAATCAAATTCTGCCTATTAAGGGACATAAGTCATTTATTGAAATAACTGTGAGAGAGGTATCATCATTAGCCCCATTTTACAGATTACATTACACAGAGGTACAGAGGGCTCAAGTAACTTGCCCAGCATCACACAGCTGGTAAGCGGCAGAGCTAGGACTCAAATCCAGACATTGTGACTCCAGAGCCCACACTTAACCATTATGACATACGGCATCTCTGAGGTCAGTGCAAAGCAGAGAAACCTCAGTGGCAGCTCAGAACAAGGGTAGAGTAAGGGTAGGGGAGGGCTGGCCTTTTAAGGATGAGTAAGATTGGACTTTTGGCACTCTAGACAGTATGAGGAAAAGTATAAACTGTGTAGGAGGTAAAGTAACATTTGCTTGAACCAAAGAAATAATAAAAAGTAAAAGGTTTGTTTATGTTGTAAAGAGACTGAATGCTGGAGCTTTAGACATATGTAGACAAAGGAGAGCCCCCTAATCAGGGATCAGAGCTGTGCATTAGGAAGATTAATTTGCAGTCTATCAATCAGGTGGATTATAGAGAGAAGAAACTGAAATGAGGGAGACCAGTTAAAAAGTTATTGCAATACTCGAAACAAAAGTATTTTTGACCCAGGATAACGCTGGAGTTAAATCCTGGTCTGTGCTTTTTATTAACCTCAAAAGGTAAGGATGTTCACTCCCCTCAAAATATCTTGGAGTCTTTGATCTATGAATTTATCTAAACCTTCATGCACTTTATTTCCAGTCTTGGTATATACTAGCATCATTTGTCCTAAAACAATTGCTTTCGGTTTTCAATGAGTAGGCTGAGGAGGGGAGCACAGGACCTAGAAGGGCAGGAGGCAGCACTTCCTATTCCCAATCTTTGGCAAACAAGTGTGTATTGTCCCCAGCTATACTTTTTATACACCATAGATTTAGAACCTTTTTCCTCTCTAACCTTCTCTTTTCTACCTTGTAAATCCTGAATTTTAAACAATTCTCATAGCCACTCCCATCAAATTGTAGAGCTGAAAGGGACTTGAATGATCATCTAACCCAAACTTCTTATTTCACAGATGGAAAAATGGCATCCCTGAGAAGGAAAAAGACCTTTCTTAGGCCACACAGCCAGCTAGTGGTGGGACATGCCATTGATCCTCTTAGCTTCCTAGACCTAGACCATCTCCAACCCTCACTTCAGAGAGGCAGCCCCTAGAACGACCCTGTGTTCCAGTGGCAGTGAATTCATGATTTTGTATTAAGAGAGAGTTTGAGCTGAGTTTCCAGTGATGATGCCCGGCATTTTGCAGACCTGTTTGACCACTGGAACATAGCAGGGCACTGCATGGCATCTGCAGTACCTCTCAGGTGCCTTATCAATGTCTTCTTAAAAATTCCATTTGCAACATCTTTGCCTAATTGCTAAATTTTGACCTGAATGTGGGATTAGAAAACAAGGCTGGAGGTTGGGCTCGGGGATAGTCTCTAATCACAAAATGCCTGCTGGCAATTTCCACTTAGAAGTTCCATCATCACCTCAAACCTACATAACCCACTGCCGAAGAGTCAATTCCGACTCATAGCAACCCTATATGACAGACCAGAACTGCCCCATAGGGTTTCCGAGGCTATACTCTTTACAGAAGCAGATTACCACATCTTTCTCCCAGCTGGTGGGTTCGGTTAGCAGCCGAGCACTTAAACACTGCACCAATATGTTGTTGTTGTTAGGTGCCATCGAGTCAGTTCTGACCCATAGCGACCTTATATACAACAGAACAAAACACTGTTCGGTCCTGCACCACCTCACAATCGTTGTTATGCTTGAGCCCTTTGTTGCAGACACTGTGTCAATCCATCTCATTGAGGGTCTTCCTCTTTTTCCCTGACCCTATACGTTACCAAGCATAATGTCCTTCTCCAGGGACTGGTCCATCCTAATAACACGTCCAAAGTACATGAGACAAAGTCTCGCCATCCTTGCTTCTAAGGAGTATTCTGGCTATACTTCTTCCAGGACAGATTTGTTTGTTCTTCTGGAAGTCCATCATATATTCAATATTCTTTGCCAGCACCATAATTCAAAGGTATCGATTCTTCAGTCTTCCTTTTTTCATTGTCTAGCTTTCACATGCATATGAGGTGACTGAAAATACCATGGCTTGGGTCAGGCACATCTTAGTCCTCAAAGTGACATCTTTTTTTTTTAACACTTTAAAGAGGCCTTTTGCAGTAGATTTGCCCAATGCAATACGTCCTTTGATTTCTTGACTGCTGCTTCCACGGGCATTGATTGCGTATCCAAGTAAAATGAAAAATCCTTCGGGCCTTCAATATTTTCTCTGTTTATCATGATGTTGCTTGTTGGTCTGGTTGTGAGGATTTTTGTTTTCTTTATGTTGAGGTGCAATCCATACTGAAGGCTGTTGTCTTTAGTCTTTTATCTTCATCAGTAAGTGCTTCAAGACCTCTTCACTTTCTGCAAGCAAGGTTGTGTCATCTACATATCACAGGTTGTTAATGAGTCTTCTTCCAGTCCTGATGCCCCATTCTTCTTCATATAGTCCAGCTTCTCAGATTATTTGCTCAACATACAGATTGAATAAGTATGGTGAAAGGATACAACCCTGACACACACCTTTCCTGATTTTGTACCACGCAGTATCCCCTTGTTCTATTCAAATGACTGCTTCTTGGTCTATGTACAGGTTCCACATGAGCACAATTAAGTAACCACTGCACCAACATACTTCCCCCTAAATCAAACCCAGTCCAGGTTTTCCAATTCCATCTTTCACTGTCATCACATAAAAAACTTGGGGGTCATCCATATTCCCTCTTTCTCTGACTGCAAGAGTCACTAGATACCGTCTTATTTATTTTTGTAATGCCTCTTGTTTATGTCCTTTCCTTCCCATTCCTATTGCAGTTCTGCTCTGAACTCTGCATTGGGCTGTGATGAGATAGTTGAAGACTTCCATGTAAACAGACAACATTCAAGGAAGAAGATACCTCTCTTAACTCAGTTTGAAATCTGTTTATTTTGCACCTGTAGCATCACAGGATCCTTTTAAAATGTTAGCTCAGGGACATAGAATTTGCCTTTGTCTTTGTTGATTCTGAGCCTTTGATTGCAAATCTCCATTCATGAGCTTCCAGCTGTGTCCCTCTGCATTTGCATGGCACAGCCTCTCTCTGATGGCTCTCCAACGGTGGTCTGTGGAGGGCCGATTTTAGGCAGGCCAGATTCAACTGAACTGCCCTCATTCTAACTTGGCCTGGATGTCACTGGACATCCATGCTTTGCATCAGAACAACTGATCTCTGCACTGAATTTTCTGAATCCCTACCATGTACATGGCAGGAAGCTAGATGCTGAAAACCCATTGCTGTTGAGTGGATTCCAACTCATTGCGACCCTATAGGGCAGAGTAGAACTGTCCTATAGAGTTTCCAAGGAGCAGCTGGTGGATTCAAACAGCCAACCTTTTGGTTAGCAGCCGAGCTCTTAACCCCTGTGCCACCAGGGCTCCTAGAGATTGAAAGGATTACCAAAAATATAAAAATCCTGACCTTAGAGGGTCAGCCTGGTTAAAATGGAAGAAGGAAAAGTTAGCAACACCTGGCAGCAAATGAATTCCAGATCAAGATAATTCGTTTATTTCCTCAGCACCCACCTAATGTCAGGTATTATGCTAAGTTCTGGATAAAGAAATACAAGCTAGTTCTAACTGCAGGGGGTTCCTGATCTGAAAAGGAGGTTAGATAAGAAACAAAACACACCACAGTAAACATTATCATAATACAGGTAAGCCCAGGATATTTTAAGAACCTAAACCAAGACTGAAATAATAATTTTAATTATAGCTAGAAGTGATAGAGCATGACAGTGTGGCAGACACTGTGCTATGCCCATCATGTCATTTTCTTTCTTTATTTTGTTTTGTTGTTGAGAATATACATAGCAGTACATACACCAATTCAACAGTTTCTACATGTACAGTTCAGTGACATTGATTACATTCTTCAAGTTGTGCAACTATTCTTAATCTCCTTTTCCAAGTTGTTTCTCCCCATTAACATAAACTCACTGCCCCCTAAGTTTCCTATCTAATTCATCATGTCAAATTCTCTAATTTTATATTCACAACTTTTTATTATTTCATCCTGATAGCAACTTTCTGGGTAGGAACTACTATGATTTCCAATTTTTAGATGAGGAAGCTGAGGCCTAGAGATGTTAGGTAGCTAGCCCAAGGTCCCACAGTATTTAAGAAAAGGAGCTGGTAGTCCAGGCCTAGTCAGCCTCATGTCACAGTCTGAGGACCACTGTGTAAAACTAGCTCTTCCTGGAGGAGGTCTAGCCTGAGCGAAGCTGGAAGGATGAATAACAGCTAGCTGTGCGAGGCTGGGCTTGGGCCGTTGGGAGACAGCAGGTATTGCAGGAATGGAGAACAGCGAGTGAAAGGCACGGGGGAGAGAGAACATGCACATTGTAGAACCTAGTGTTTCTCTGAACAACTAGATGGTTAAAGATGGCTTCACAGAGGAGATGAGTTTTGAGGGGCTGCCCAAGAAGCCCAATGTTTCAGCATAGGAAGAAAGCAAGAATAAAGAGAGAGAGAATAGAGCCATGGTAATGACCAGGCTCTAGGTGAAAGATGAAAGCAAGAGACACTGAGTTTGGGAGACCTTCTTTCTTTGGGTGTGGGAAGGGGCACGGTTAGGGGAAGGTGGTGGTAAGGAATGTAGCAGAAAATGAGGTCAAGCCACACTTCTTAACCTGAGTCTTTCCCCCTTCAGCCTATGCTCAACTACAGCCACACCAGCTCCTCTCACAGCCACCATCAAAGCACCTGCAGCCCCAATTTGTGATCCAGCAACAGCAGCAACAACCACAGCAGCAGCAGACCCAGCAATCACGGCCTGTGCTCCAACCATCGTCCCAACCCCAGCTCGCCTCGGTCCCTCCAAGCTTGGCCCTACAGCCCAGCTCAGAAACCCATGCCATGCCACTAGGCCCAGTTACACCCACCCTGCCACTCCAGTGCGCCACTGCCAATCTGCACAAATCTGGCAGCAGTCAGCAATGTCATCCTCCCACGCCAGATGCTGGGTCTCATAATGGACATCCTGGGGGCTTGTCCCATGTCCCTCAACGCAGGTTCCAGCACACATCAGCTGTCATCTTACAACTACAACCTGCTTCACCAGTGGTGAGTAAGCTGGTCTTAATGTCCAGGGAACAAGGTGGGCAGAGCACAGTTCAGATGATTCCACAGCCCCCATTTGGATGTGTTTCTGGGTAGGCTGAGTGTTGAGGTCCTCACTGGGTATTCCAAGAAAGAAAAGGGGCTCTCCCTAAGTTTAGGCTAACTGAAAAAGTCTTTATCTGTCACCCAAGCTCCACAGAAACAGGGGAATGCCCAAGAATGTAAAGGCAATTCATGAGAAGACCCATCTCTCTGTACTATCCCTCAACAGCCCCAGCAGTGTACCCCAGATGACTGGAAGGAGGTGGTGCCTGGGGAGAAGAATGTGCCTGAGACTCGGTCTGGCCCATCACCACATCAGCAAGCCATCATCACTGCCGTGCCTGGTGGCCTGTCTGTACCCAAGAGCCCCAACATCCAGCATTCCCCAGCTCACGGTATGAAGTGTAGTGGGGCCCTCAGGTGAGGGGAGAGAGTTGGCCTGCCTTGCCATGCCTTGGCACGTTTCACTTGGGCATCTAGAATGGGAGAGTAAACTATCACAGGCCCAAAGAGGCAACAAGGAGGCTGGATAGGGGAAATGAGAAGATGAGCCAGTGATTAAAAAGGGGAGGGGGGACGGACCTAGAAACAAAGGTAAAAGGGTAGAGAGAGTTGAAAGTTCTAAAGCCAGACTCTGAGGCCTACGTGTGGTTGCTGTCAGATGTATCCGATGCTGAAAGTACACATGCAGAGTTGAGAGCTGAGGCAGTTATCCAGTTGTCTTAGTTCTCTGCTTCATTAAGTATGAGAAGGTGTTCTTGAAATTGAAATTTGGCAAGATGGCTGCCGTAGCTCATAGATGGAGAAAGTGCGTAGGGGGAACTAGAAGGGGATTCAGGATGCCTTCAGCTCATGGAAGCTTCTTGGAAGGAACTGGGATCACCATCGTCTGTGAGTGCCCGGTGATAAGTGGGTGTTTTTAGGACTTGGGTGTCAGGAGACTCTGCTGGCCCCCTCTACCCTGATGGGAGAGTCACAGCAGTACCTCCACCTGCTGCAGGGATCAATTTGCTTTCCTTCTCCCTCTGCCAGTATGCACAGCCATCTTGGCCCAGATCTCAGTGGCATTCTTTGTCATGAGCCGCGTACAACTCAGGGAAGCAGTTCTAGCCACTGGGCTAAGTGTGCTGGGAGAGGGCGTAGGGAGAGCCAAGATAAAAAGAGTTTGGAAATTGAAGAAGGAGAAACAAGAAGAAAAAATAGTTTTGAACAAGGTGGGGGGGGGGTGTTATAAAGATCATATAAGGAAGGGGAGATGGGATCAAGGGAAAGGAAAGTAAAAGAATATGGAGAAAGAACACTAGAAAAATTAGAAGCTGAGAAGGAGGCTATCTGTTCTCTCTGTGCATACTTAAAATGATACATTGTAGAATTACTCTAATTATCAGAAAGTTGCTCTTAACGTTCAGTCAAAATATGCTGTCCTGTAACTTCCACCTACCCATTGGTTGTGATGCTGTCCTGTAAGTTATATCAGAGTCCATCTCATATATTACAGCTTACTAGTATTTGTAGACAGTTATCATGTCTTTTCCCCCTCCTTCCCATTAAAAGAAAAAGAAAATCTCCAGGCTAAATATCTGAGACTTTTTCACTTTTAACCTATGACATGTCAAGACCTCCCCTTCCCACCAATCTGGTCATTCTTGTCTGCCCACATTCCGTTTTGTTAATCCTCTTAAAGTATGATCCTCAAAATTAAGCACGTCAATTCCAAATTTAAAAATCCACTAGTCACCATAGATTGGCACCTGGGCCTAGCTTTGTAAGCCCTTTAAGGAACAAGACTGTTTTCTACATCTGTATGATATGGTAGGGAGGACACTGACATTTGCTGAATACCAACTATGTGCCAGGCATTGTTCTAAGCCCTTTACTCACTTGTGATAACCCTGAGAGATAAGTATTATTATCTTCATTATATAGAAGAGGAAACTAAAGCTCAAAGGGGCTCCAAATTACACAGTTGTCAGACAGCAGTCCCATGAGTCTGGCCGCTAGCGTAGTACCTCCCTTACCTTCCTTCATCAGCACTCTGCACCTGTGACCCCACATTAACTCCTCTGACCCAATGGCAGTGATACTGTTGATTCATACAGCACTGTGTTCATCTGAATTCCAGAGCGCTTTTTAAAATGAGGTTTCTTTTTAAATGAACTGCTATCATGCCAGGTCTCCTCAGTCTCAAACTTGCACAATTTATATTTTGAAACAAAATATAATTATATCTGTTAAATACCATCTTCTGAATTTGGCACATAGTTCCAGCCTACCAAGAAAATAGTAATAGTTAATGGCTACCAATTATCGATTCCTCTCTACTGAACTTAACATGTATTTACTCATTTAATCCTGACAATAGCCCTCTGAGGTAGGAACTTTTATCATTCCATTTTAAAGATGAGAAGACTGAGGCACAGAGAAAATAAGTGGTGGAGCAGGAATCTTTTATATCTGAATTCTGTTATTCATTATACTAACTCCTCTGCTTAGCTTTGCCATCCATAAATTATATAGTATGTTTGTCTTTAATGAATTTGCTGAAAGAAATATTGAGTAGGACCTAAGGACACATGCCCTGCCTCAAGGTTGGTGTTGATCAGCATTCTTGAACATGTTCAAGTATTTGTTATCCAACAACACGTAAATGAACTGACATTTACCTACCTTTCTCCATCTTGTTCATAAAGCTCTCAAAAATCTCTGTGAAATCTAATCAAGATGATATAACAAGCATCTGCTCTTGAGGTACCATCTCATGAGAGGAATATGCTTTGCACAGTTGAAACAACTGTCAGCCATCCAAGACTTAAATATTTATCTATTCTCTGTATGCTTGAATGCCTGCTCCATGCAAAGCACTGTGGAATGGGAAGTAATACATAGGGAAAAAGAGCTGTATCCCACCTCCAAGGAGCTTAAGGTCTTCTGGGAAAGATAAGAAATGCACAGAAAAAATTACAATAAAAACTAAAACATGATAAATGCCATAGAAGGATTATAGGTAAGTGCTTTAAACGTTATGAAGAGGGAAGCATTAATGCCAGCAAGAGATCATCAGGATAGGTTTCAGGGCGAAGTGGCATTGTCCTAGAGCAAGGGTTGGCAAACTACAGCACCAGGGCCAAATCCATTACATCACCAGTTTTTTACAGCCCACAGGCTAATAATGGTTTTTACGTTTTTAATGATTTTTAGAAAATCAAAAGAATATTTCATGATATGTAAAAAGTATGTGAAATTCAAATTTCAGAGTCCATAAATAAAGTTTTATTGAAACACAGCCACATTTATTGTGTACTTATTGTCTGTGGTTGCTTTCATGCTACCCGGCAAGAGAGACCATATGGCCTACAAAGTCTAAAATATTTACTGTGTGGTCCTTTACAGAAAAGTTTGCCAACTGCTGTTCTTAGAATTTAGACCTTGAAGGACCTGGGCATGGAGAGTGGGGGAAAGCACATCCAGGAAGGACTAGTGTAAGTAAAAGCAGGAAGATGTGGGCATGTTTGGGGAGTACAGGGCGGTCAGGTGTTCAATGGCATGTTGCCTTACTTTATAAAACAAAATGTAAGTATAAGAATCGCAAAGGCAGAGGTGGGGAGAGAATGTGAATATTAATGAAAAAGAGATTTGAGAATTTGAAATATAGGGTAGAGGGGAAAGAAAGGGAATATAAAATGTAAAATATGGAAACAAAGGTAAAGGGATGAGGCCTGAGGCGGAAATGGAGAGAGGAGGTGGGCAGAGGGAGGGACACAGAGAATACTAAGAAAGGCAAGAAGTGGGGACATGTTGGGAATAGAGAGATCAACACTAGAGAGAAAAATGTGTCATCTATTCAACAACCCCTCTCCCCTCCCCCCTCCCCCACCACACACACAAAGCTCCTGGGGGGTGAGAATTGTGTATCACATTGTACATCTTTTGTATCCCCCGTGGCTTCTAGCATATTTACGGAATGAATGTGCACCGCCATATCAATTCAGCTTAAACCAATGTGGTTTAGGAAGAGGGCTAACATTTATTGGGCTCCTACTGTGTGCCAGGCTCTGCAGGCAATTTGTATATATTTCCTCAGTTACCCTTCACAATCAGCCTTAAGAGTAGGGATTATCCTTGTTTATGGAAGTATAATTGGGTCACTTTGGTCATTAATTCACCTCTCATTCTCAGTTCCCAATGGGGAGGATAATGACTTATACGGTTATTGTAAACAGTGAGAGAGTGCGTTCCTGTACGGCTTGACACGTATTAAGCACTCAGTTACTGGTAGCCGCTGTTTTTATTATTATTGCCTCTAAGGCGTTGTTGTTATTATTACCTCTAAAGCCCCCAGACAGTGAATTGGTCGTGGCGGGAGTCAGCCAATCCACCATGTCACTGGGGGACATTTGAGGGGGAGAGCGAGGATGGCAGGCGTCCTTGTGGCGTGACCCTTGACTTCCTAAACGGAAATCTTGACGTCCCTAACCCGCCGCTGGCCTTGCTTCTCGGCGGCGTCGGCTTCCTGCGCCTTCCTGAGGGCAGGGAGGCGGGGCGCGGGCGGCGGGGAGGGGTGGGGCTAGCTCCTGCCCGCGCCGGCACCCCCTCCCGCCTGTCCGGCTGAGGCCGGCGGCACAAAGAAAGCGCGCGGCAGGGCTTCCGCGCCTGCTCACCCGCCTCTCGGAGGTCCCGCCCCGCGCGGCCGAGGCCCCGCCCCGCGCCCTCGCCCAGCCCCCGGCGGAGGCGGCCGCGGGAGCCCGGCCCGGACGCGCCGCATTGTCTCCGCGGCGGCTGCAGTTCTCGAGCGCCCGCCGCGCGCGCAATCCCGGCCGCCGGCCGCGTCCCCGTCCCGGCCTTGCGCCCCCGCCCCGGCCTCGCGCCCCCACCGCCCTTTGTTGACGCCGGCCAGGCCGGTGCGGTCGGATGCGCCGCGGCAGCCCCGGGCCCCGGCTCGGAGGCTCCCGGCGGAGAGGAGGCGGCCCGCCCGGGCCCGGGACCCCGCTCGAGGCGGCGCCCGGCCGAGGGGCTGCGTAGGCCCCGCCCGGCCAGGCCCAGCCGGGCTCTGGACAGGTCAGTGCCCGTGACGGGGGAGGGGTTCTCGCAAGAAGGGGGGCCGGGAGCCGCGCTCGTCGCACTGGAAACCGGGCACCGCCCTCTGGTGCCATTCCCGGCCCGGGCCTACTCGGCTGCCAG
Source organism: Dugong dugon (assembly GCA_030035585.1). Lineage (NCBI taxonomy): Eukaryota > Metazoa > Chordata > Mammalia > Sirenia > Dugongidae > Dugong > Dugong dugon. The sequence continues at coordinate 57,597,054 of CM057462.1, read as the reverse complement.
GCCGTGCCAGCCCGCGACTCGCCCTCTCCGCGCTGGGAGGTGTCCTGCTCCCCCACCTCCTACGCCTGGGGAGGCGCAGCCCAGCGTCTCCCTCCGCCCGAGACCTGAGCCTGCCTGCCCTGCACTCCCCATGGAAGCCGCCTTGTCAACCTGGCATGCCAAGCGCTTCAGTGTGTCCCCCATCCCTCCTCCGAATCCCCGCATACCCCCACCCCTACCCGTCCTCTCTGGGACGGGGTTTACTGGGGGATGGACAGTCCGTTTAGCGGCACAACTGCTGGCATCTGGTATACTTTACTGGTGGTGGACTACCTATCTTGGAGGCGCCTGCGGCTTCGCTGGAGAGTTTTGTTTTTAATCTAGTTCAGTCTCACGAGGTTTTTAATTGGATGGAAAAGGACAAGCTGTTCTCTGCCCTCTCTTCCATTTTTAGAAGAGCGTTTTCTCTCCTTCCCATGCCAAATGAAGATATACTATATTTGTTGATTCTTTGCATTAAAATAGGGATTTGTGAGGTTCTCTGTTTAAATTGAAGTCCACAGAGAGGGAAATAATTTGCCCAAGGTCAGGTTGCACACCAATAGTGAAGCTACTACATCCTGAACTCCTTGCCCCAGCCTCCCGTGTACTGTTGGATACCAGTTTGTGTCAGTGATAACCCCCACCCCCACCTCAACCCTCACCATCCCACCCCACCCCCACTCGTGATACCTGAACAGATTTCACTGCCATACTTTCAGTTCTGATAAACTTTCCTTCCTCCTCTATGTAGAATGTTTACCTTCATGTTGTCTGTACAGCACTCTCTTATTCTTTTTCCTGCTTTACAAATCAGTGACAGCTTTCCCCTCAGATATCTCCCAGCCTTGATCCTTAATCCCCTCCCATTAGCATACTGGGCCCAGAGAATCCCTTGTTGTTAAGTAAGCCACCGACCTAAATCCACCGTATGTCCCCGATTTTTCTAGGACAGCCCAGTTTAAAATATTCTGTCCTATTGTCTCAAGTGTTTCGGTTTTGGGTTTAGAAAATAATATCACTTTAACTGTTCCAGACCATACTGTCCTGGCCTTTTCCAGCCATTTGACTCTGGGGCATAACTGGATAATCCAATTATCATTCACCTGGGATTTTTCTTCCCGTCCTGAGTCAACCCAAATGTTGGAACTGCCAGGATTTCTGGGTATGCGTGAACATGACAGGCTAATGAGACAAGAATACCCCTTTTGCCTTCATGTTTCTGCCCCCCTGTCCTCCTCATCTTTTATTCCAGTACAGGGCAGCAGACCTGTGGCAGTGCCTCTTGATTAGGGTTTAGGTTTAGGTCACAAGAGATGTAAGGCTTCACATCATTTGGACTGGTTTAGAAAGAAAGTACCCAACTGTGCTGGTTACGGGACTAGAAAGTCTGTTTGCTGAATCAGGATATTGGCACAGCTAAGCAGTTTCGGTTTCATCCAGTTAGATTTAACACACCTTTATTGGGCTCTTGCTTTATGGAAAGCACTGTCCTAGGTACTGTGGAGAATATATAAGTATTTTAATACATATCCCCCAAGATCTGGATCTATAATTGGAAATATTAACACTTTTGAATCAGCTGATGAACTGTTTTCCACTGTTGATTTCCGTACCTAAATTCCAATCCCTGAAAGGCGGGAACCAGGGCTTCTGGTTTGGCTCATTCACAAGGGCTGGCTTGTTTCACAGAGGGTCCGGCAGATGGGTAGTGGTGCCCTTTTGGCACCTGCCCTTTCCAGGCACTCTTCATCACATGAGCTCTGCCTCTCAGCCCACCCAAGATCTGTTTCCAGGCTTGTGCGTGCACATTGGGAAGAATAGATGCCTTTCTTTGCCCCTCTTAATCTTGAGAAAGTGGTTATTTTCTTAGTCAAGTATTCTGATGGTCTTGAGTTGGTTTCTCAGTTGTTCAACTGCATCTTCATGAGCAGTCTCTCCTGTTTTCACCTGCTTTATTTATTTTTTTTAACTGTTGTTTACTGATGTCTGGCACATAGGTGCTTAATGAATGTTGGTGTTTCATCACGTTACCCACCTCCCAGCCTTTCCCGCTTGTCTTTTGGGTCCTGGCTTAATTTCCAATTTTCCTTTGTTGAGTGCACTCAATATTTATTATTTCCACTTCCCTCAAAGTAAAGAGAAAACTCAGCTCCTCTTCCTCCTGACCCAGTAATGATTCTTCTGGCTGTGGGTCCTCTCAGCCATTGTCTGTATGCACTTCAGGGGACAGTAACTTCATAGAAATGTGCTGTTCTGCCTCAGTTCCACCACTGTCTCCAGGCATACCTCCTCTGCCATTGACTTTCTATTCTAAGTTGACTGAACTCTGAGATTTCTCTTCTTGCCATCAAGACCCTTTCCTCTGTGTCTGACCCTGGCTGTTCCTTACTTTGGCTCAGCCCCAAAATCCACTCTTTCTCAGACCACATCCTTTTTCCTGCCTTACTCATATCCTGTCTCAGAATCTCCTGGTTCTGATCTTTCAGAGGGAGAGGGAATGAACTAAGAGAAGAAGAAGAAATGGATAGATGCTCTTAGACAATTGAACTGTTCTTGCTTCTGGTCTTGTCACTTCCCTAGGCTTTCTTATTTAAGGAGAAAAAATTACTGTCTCAGAGTCAGGAAACTTTTCCCTGTGAGCCGTTAAATGCCTTTTTAATCTCTCTTTCTCTCCCCACTCCCTTTTTTTTTCTGTTGTGAATCTGTGAGGAGGTAACTTGACAACTTTGGCCTCTCCCTCTAAGTCTGTCATCATCCCTTGGTCTGTAGGCCTCATGCTAGGCATTATGGTGATCATTTGTTGAATAAACAAAGTTTACCCACCTTCTATCAGAGTCCTTAACTTTCCTCTATCATGGCTCAGCAAGCCAAAATAAAATCAAAAGCTTAAAGTATAGGGAACAGGATGGTGGTTCCAGTTCTAGTAATACGGTGCCACGTTAGTGTGATACAAAGTCCCTCCCCGCCCCCACCTCTGAGTCAGTCCAAGTTTATATTAAAGTTCTCCCGGCTGTTCATTGCTACTTGATCTCCAGGCAGATTTGGTCCTGTACTCAGAAAGATGAGATTAGGGAAATGAGAATAAAGAGTCTTCATAAATGCTGGTTTCTCTTTTATTCCCTTTGTTGTGTACATTTTGTAACTGGAAGATGAAGATGATGATTTTCTGCGGCCAGGAGAAATCTTACAAAATTGGTTGCAGAGAGAGCCTTTTGTGTACCCTTCAAGAGACTATCCTGAAGTGCAGCCCGGTGGCTGAGCCTGCCTACCTCCCCGTGGAAGAGCAGTCTTAACTCTGATGAGGCCTTTGTGCCAATGACAGAAATGACTCTCACGAGTGATTTAGCACCTTGTTTGATGGAACTCAAAAGCTGAACTACCCTGCAAAAGTAGAGGTCTGAACATATGTAGCTTTATATTTTAAATGTTTTTATGGCATGGTTTAACCTACAGCATGGGTCACTAGCTAAAAATATTGTTTAAGTGTGTTTTCTTTTAAAACAACAAAAGTGTGCCTGTTCAAGATAACTTTTAATTACATATTCACAACTCATAGCTGTAGTTTCATTTTAAGCACTGAGTTATTTAAAATTTCAGTTTTAATTACTAGCTACAGCAGAACACTGATTTGATAATTCTAAAGATATTCAGAGGCAAACTATCTTTAATTCAACTTTACAAGTAATCATAGATATTTTGGGAATTATTAGGAATATAATCAGCCATTTGTGTATTGAAGACAGCAGTCTTGATATTCTGGACTTTGTCCCCCTTTAGTAACAAAAGTAGAGTGGAATTGTTGGACATGGTCACATGGTCAAGAAATGGTACATTTTATAGTTAATCAAGACTTACACAATTAAGAATTACTGGTTTTTCAAGATAAAAAGTATAATAAGAAACAGCATATAATAATAAATAGTTGCTGTTTGATTCATTGTAAAACCTTCTGAATCAGCATAATAAATGTAATCGTTTTTTCCCCTTCCCCTTACAAATTATTAATGAAAAAGGATGTGCTTTCCTAGCTTTCAATTTCCAAATTATTTTTTAGTATAGATAAGTCTAAAAGACGAGAACATTCTTCACAAAACAGCTGAAGAAATTATTGCTATTAAACTCTGGATTGCCAGTATTCTAAGATGAATCCAGATGTTGAAAAGAATCCAGTTTGCTATTATGATTTTCTTTAAAGCATCAGCAAATATGTGTATTTCAAATGATTTTCTTCTTAGCAATGAAATTTATTATAGTTTCTGTTAAAAAAGAGATGACTATTACATGCCATGTCATAACCAACTCTTCTCCAGTAATGAGGAAGGCCAGGCCTGATACTGAATATTGATACTGTTGGCAAGAAAATGAGAGTTCATGGTTGCTCTGAGTTATTTTTAAAGCTCTAGTTGCATGGCTTTTATGTCTTAAATACTGTATAATTATCCCTAGTTACTGATACCTTTAGCATATTCAAAACCATCCATATGTGGTCTCAAGCCACGTGGCCTAAAACATTTTTAAACAATCAAAGCAAATGACAGTGTAAAACAAAACTAATGTGAAGCAAAAAAAAAAAAAAAAAAAATGAAGTCCACACTTTCACGTTTCCATTAATTAGTATTAATTTGTTCTACCAGTTGACTAATGGCAAAGTAAGGTGAGTGAAAGCTTAGAAAATAGTTACAAGAAGGAAAGGGGCAATGTTTTTGAGGAGTAGAAATAGCAGTAGGATACACTTGCAAGGTAAGTATTATCTAGCCCATTATGTAGACAACTGAGGCTTAGCTCACTCTCTGGGCAATTTATCTAAGAATATTAGTTTTCCCATGATTGGTAACCAAAACACAAAAAAAGGAAAGGCATCATCTGGGGAGCATGGTTGCCTTTCCATGTTATGAACCTCAAAAAAATTAGGGAATTTAGTAAACATTTCTAGGTTTCTTTTGTAAACTGATATAAATCCATCTGCCCTGATTTTATCTTCAGCTTTTCAAACTGATTCACAGACTAAACCACCTCCTAGCATTACAAGTTTCATAAATTTACTCTGCTCTAGGTAAAGTGGTTCTTTTATTTTTCCTGACATTACCTCTTTTCTGATTTTTGGGGTTCTTCTGCACAGTCTGCTTGATACCCTGGACTGTTCACGCAAGAACCACATAGAAGGGGAATCTGGTGATTTGCCTGGTTGTGAAGGTGAATTAAGCCTTTGGTTTGTTCTGAAAGGCAGGAGCGTTTCCATTATGTTGCAATCATTGTCAAAATAGAGGTAACATTTCTTCCTGAAGCCCAACCCCAAGTGTACAAGAAGGGGACACCCTGAGTAGACCAAAGTATCTGAGGCACACAAATGATGTGTGAGTTTTGGCCAAGGAGAGAATAGGTCTGCTCTGGGGCTGTAAGAGACCACCAGGCTTAGTGAGATAGTGAGATGGAGCAGGCCGTTTCCTAACCTCCTCTCTGGTCTCAGTGATGTTGGCACTTCTGTGGCAAAACCAAGCCTATTCCATTATATTATAACTGCATTATCTTATTTAACCCTCATGTAACTCAGATATAAGTACCCCATTTTATAGATGAGGAAACTGAGGCCTAGAGTAACTTGCCCAGGATTACAAATTAAGATTTAAGCCAAGACCTTTCTGATCCTAAAGTCTTAACTGCCGTATAACACCATTTCTGAATGTATTCAGTGCCAGGCATTTTACATATATAAACTCTAATACTCACTGTAACCTTGCAAGATAGGCAGGATGAACTTCATTTTTATGAATGGAGAAACTAAGGCTCAGAACGGGTACTAAGTGCTTGAAGCCACACAGCTAAGCAAAGATGGAACTAGAAAATGAGCCCAGATCCATTGCCCCCCTCCCCCAGCCAGTGCCCTTTGCACTCTTTGAGTGATCCTTCCGTCTCCTGTTATGTTGATGTCCCTGCTGTGCAGCCTCTGTCATTGGTTCCAGGTATTTTGTCTTTTGAAAGCATAGCATCTCTCAGAAGACCGTGATGTGAGGCTGTTTGGGAGCTCTTGACCTCAGCATTGGACACCATAGAACTGGCTTCAATCACCAGGTTTAAGCAGCACTCTTTTTGAGAACTCTCCCTTATGTCTCCGGCAGTCATGGTTGGCTGTTATTCCCTGGTGTGTTGACTGGTCCTGTTGGAAGTCACTCTGTGGTCCTGCAGGTGCTGCTGATGAGTTTGATCTAGGAGTCCAAGGCCCTATTACAGGGCTCTGCTTGTGGGCTGGGAAGCAGTTCCTGCAGCTGTTTGGAAATCCCCCATTGCTCCCGTTGTCCTGAACTGCGTGGGGGAGGGCGGCTGTTCGCTCCATTGATTCCTTCCTTCATAGCTGGGGGTGGCAGCTTGGAAAACATTCAGCTGTTTACAATTCAGCTTATGTACACTTTAGCTAGGGATTGTGGGTGAGTCAGAAGGGCCGCTCTCTTTGCCTGTGCCCTACGAGACAGCATGAAAGTCAGCTGTATGGTAATGGCTGCCAGTAGGGTGGAGCGGCCCTCCCTAACAGATGCCTTAACCAGCGTTGCTCAGCCCTGCCAGGACTGCTGGGCCATCTCCCAGATGCTCAGGATCCAAGAAGCATGTCTGCTCTCCAATCCTCTACAAGGTCATTTTTTGGTGACACTGAGGGCAGGTCTAGGGTCACCTGGCTCAGCCTCTCTTTCATTCTCCTGGCCAGCTTCCCTGCAGGAACCTGGCTGTGCATCCAGGGACTTACCCTCCTGTGACTGAAAAGCTCACCACTTTGCTTAGTGAAGTGCCTCAGCGGGATCCTCCTGTCACTGCTGTTTCTGTCCCTCTCAGGGAGAGGTCCTCTAGAGCAGGCTGCTCTTGTTTGCAGAGCTGAGGGAGTGCTCAAAGGGGCAGGATGGTGATGGCATCTCTGCGAGAAAGCCACAGCCTACTGTGTGCCCTCGACGCAGCAGCTTGGTCCTTAGCCTGGTTGAAAAGCTTACAGACATTGGGAGGAAAGCAATCTGCTTAGCTGAGCTTTGGTTCCCTCCTACCTTCTGGTATTCAGGGGCCTACGGTGGAAAGGGGACTACAACTTTTTACCACTAAGAGCTCCTCCGGTGTTGTTTTTTTTTTTTTTAATATTGTGTTTTTGGTGGAAGTTTACATAGGAAATGAGATTCACATTTAACAATTTCTACACATACTGTTCAGTGATACTGGTTATGTTCTTCACAATATATCAGCATTATTGTTATTTCCATTTTGGTTCTGTTTCTTGTTGTGTTTTAAAAGATACTATCTTCCAAATAATACAGACTTTTAATATGTACAATCTATAGTTGAGATGCATGTGTAAATGTAGTGTAAAGACTTGTGGGGAAATGGGTCATCTTACCATCTGATAGCATTTTAAAATCAGTGAGATATGGTATTAAATAATAGCACACTTAGCCCTATTGAAGGTGGTGGTGGTGTTGGGTGCCACTCAGTTGATTTTGACTCACAGCTACCGTTGTGACAGAGTAGAACTGCCTCATAGAGTTTCCTAGGCTGTAATTGTTTTGTTTTTTTTATTGTACTTTAGGTGAAGGTTTACAGAACAAATAGTTTCTTGTTAAACAGTCAGTACACATATTGTTTTATGACATTGGTTCACAACCCCACGACATGTCAACAGTCTCCCTTCTCGACCTTTTTTTTTTTTTTTTTGGTGAAAATATATATAGCCAAAGATAAACCGTTCCAAAAATCTCTACATGCACAATTCAGTGACATCAGTTACGTTCTTCCAGTTGTGCTGCTGTTCCCTAGGCTGTAATATTTATGAGCGGACTGCCACATCTTTCTCTTGTAGAGCCTCTGGTGGGTTCAAACCACCCACCTTCTGGTTAGTAGCCGAGTGCTTAACCACTGCACCACCAGGACCCCTTTCTATTGAAGGTATATGTGCTGTTTGCTTTTAGGTGTCTTAAAATATTGACTCTAGCATGTAGGTTCTGATTAACCACATTCAGGGCTCCCTTCCTTAGTAGTCTAGGAAACCATTTTGGGAATCACTCACCTAGGTCATCTCTCCCTTTTCAACCCAAATGCTCCAGCCACATATGATGTCTGGTCTCTGCTTCAAAACATCCCTGAACATGGCTGACGTTTCCTGCCCTTTTCCCAAGGGCCCTAATGCTGTCCCTGGCTAGTCAAAGCACACACTCCTCTACTTCAGTGGCCCACTCAGGGAAATCTGGAAAGCTGGGTTCTAGTGTGGACTCTGCCTCTGGCCGCCGTTTGTGACATTGGGTAAGTTACCTCAACTCTCAGGCCTAGTTGCCTCATCTGGAAAGTTAAGATGCTAGACTCAGGACCCTTCTAACTCCAGTCCGCTGTGTTCTGGTGATTCTCAGGAGCCCTGGTGGCACAGTGGTTAAAGCGACAAAAGGTCAATGATTTAAAACCACCAGCGGCTCCACAGGAGAAAGACGTGACAGTCTACTTCCTTAGAGATTTACAGCCTTGAAAACCCTATGGGGTGGCTGTTAGTCGGAATGGACTCAATGGCAGTGGGTTTGGGTTTGTTTTTTTGTTTGTTTGTTTGTTTGCTTTGGTAAGCAAAAAAACCACCACTCTGTTTCCACCCGAACCCCGCCCACCATACCTTCTGTTCCATGAATTGGGAAGAAAGCAACCTGCTTATCTGAGTCAAGTGATTCACAGTAAGGTGTGAATGACCCAGGAGGTATATTTGAATTTTAAAAAGGGTTGTTAATCAAATGAATGTCTTTAACAGATGGACTTTGTCTGGGTCCCTCTCTTCCCTTCACTTTCCTACCCTCCCTGAGGGGGGCGGGGGCGGGGGCGCAGGTAGACGGAGGTCAGCACATTGGTGCTCAGGAAGTAGCTTGCCTCCCTCATTTTCCAAGTGACACTAATTTCTTTGAGGGCCCAAATATAAGTGGACGGCTTTTCACAAGGAGTGTGTCTGCTGTCCTCAGCTCAGTGCTGCCGGGATCAAGCGCAGTGTGCATCCATACTCGCGCTCACCGTCACCTGGATATGCTTTCGACGTGTGCATCACTTCGCAGGTGCTCCACTTGAGTGCTCTCTGGATCCTTGAGATTCTTGAGGAACCCTGCTGTCACCCATCCCGGCCACATGACTGAGCCTGCTCAGCTGAGGCGCAGTGAGCATGACTTCAGTGCCAGGGGCCTGAAGAGAGCACTCTGTTAAATCGGTGACCTTGTTTTGCCATTTGCGGAGCAGAATTTGCTCTAGGCAAATGATCTGTGTTATCACCTACACTGCTCCCTTAAAGTCTGTATTAACTATATTAGCTCTGTCTTACTACAGCCAAAACAGGGGTAGTGAGAAGTCTTTTAAATTAAAATACTCCCTTCTTATGTCTCTGTTATTGTTAGCTGCCATCTACTCAGCCCCCCAACCATGTGTTATAAAGTAGAATTGCTCCATAGGGTTTTCTTGGCTATCATCTTTACAGAAGCAGTTCACCAGGCCTTTCTTCCACGGAGCCACTGGGTGGGTTCAGACCACCATCCTTTAGGTTAGCAGCCCATCACAAACTGCTTGCACCACCCAGGCTCCTTTCTCAAGTGGAAATCAACCATTGGTCAGGGTGAGGGGGTAGAAAGAGAAGTTCTGCTTACTCTCCATTTTCTCTGAAGTCAGGACTTCAAGGCTGCTTATTTTAGGGGCAAACAGAATGAATGAATGGCCAGGCCATCTTAAATACCCATTACAAATGTTAGTACTAAATCGTTTTCCAGTATAACTGATTAATTTTTGCCTTATCTATGCACATAAAGAATAACAGAACTGGTCCCGTAGTAGTCCAGCTGGGACCAGTCTGACCTCTGTCTTCTGCAGGCTGGAGAGCTCAACCTCTCTGGAGACCTACCCACTGGTCCTGAGGGCGGGGTCACCTTTTATAGGAGCCTCCCTGCCTCTGCCTCTAGAGGTCATCATGTCGTTTCAAGTACCTGCAGCCAGCATAAGGGTTTCCAAGGGGACAGGGAATCTGGAGTTCTGGATGCAGGGCTCTATTCCAGCTTCCGGGGCAGGCTTAATGCTCTACTTCCCCTCTGCTAAGGAAATCTCCACTGTCACAGGAAGAAACCAGCCAAAACCTAGTTCTTATTCTTCATTATAGCCAGATACCCAGAAGTGCTACTCTTGTAGGCAGGCACCAGCCTAGCTGCTCTCAAATCATTATAACCTCAGAAAGTAATTTGCAAATCTCAGCTGGTGCCAAGTTCTTTGTTTTGGTATTAGAGAGACCTGTACTCTTTACCTCAACAGTGAAGATTAGAGACCACGGGTTCCATACATTCCAGGTTAACAAATGTTAAGCAGCTGTTACATATTGGGTGCTGGCTTAGCCCCTGACGATGTAGGGATGACTAAGACATAACTCCTCGCCTAGAGAAACCTGCTTTGCCTGCCCAAAGCAAATAATTTCACATACAGGACCATAGAAATGCCACCAGATGGTCCTTACCATCTTATCCTGCTCCTGTAGGTGTTGCTTCTGCCAGACCCAGTGAATGAGGCCAGAATTGAGAAGCAAGCTTGAGGTTGAGACATATATTATATAATGACTATTGCAGAACATATTGTTGTGTTCATTCTGGCCTGAATACCTGGCCCTTTGTAGTCAGCATCAGTTAAAGGTTAAATCCTACCTCCCCACCACCACCACCACCCCTGATGCTTGGCTTTACTCCCTCCCCAGCCTCTCATGCTTATGGTGGCCTTGCCTCAACCTTTCAGTTGTAGGTGCCTTACTCTGGAATAAAGGCATTTGAGATCTGTGGGAATCCCCAGCAGCACTTTCAGCTTTGGGACTGGTCAAGAAAACTGAGCGCAGAATGAATTCCAAACATAGAGTACTTTTTTGTCTCTGTCTTTTATCTGGCCTCGGGGCCAGTACGGCAGGTTTCTGCAAGTTCCACTGTTAAGCTGCCCCTTTTCCCCTAAGCAGGCCGCAAAACAGTCTGGGAGAATGGAAAGCAGATTAAATTAATCTCAGTGTGCTGAGCTTGGCAGGGGGTGAGGTTGTGTTTGGTCATTCCGGAAATAGCCCAAACTCCTTTGTTACTAAAACAGATGATGATATTGGCCTACAAGATGACTGCAAAGCAAAATAACTGCAAGCCTTATATTTTCATAAAACATTCTCTTCTCTCCCTGGACTCTGTCTCTCCTGTAACCTGCCCAAGTTATGATAGAGAGCGCTGGTTTCTAATGTTGTGGTGAAAGGGTTGATTAGCTTGATCTCTCTCTTAATAAGATCTTTTTTTTTAAGACTCCAAGTTTTTGCTTCCCAGAATTAAGCATTGGCTCTATAGGTTCTAAACTGGTGAATGTATCAGTATCAAATACACTAGTGTATTTGGCATGGAGAAAGAATCTGGCCTCAAGAATTATCCTGTCTTGCAGCATAAGTAATAGACATAGATCTGAGAGACAGGAGGGAAGGGAAGGAGGCAGGAAGAAGTGGAATGGAGCAAAGATAGCGGAAATCCCATAAAAGGAGACAAAATATCAGAAACTGGTGATGAACATCAGTGAGAGGTGGGAGGTGGGGATGATCCCAGAATTCAGAGAATAGATTCATTCCATGGAAGTGTTAGAAGCCTCACTATTAGAAACTCAAGCAAGAGAGTCACTCATCCCCTCTGCCTATGCTCATGGGTGTGACTGTGCTTAAAAGAAACAAAAGCTAAATCTTAACCAGATGTCTTAGATGACTACACTTGATATATTATGTTTAGTATTGACTAGATACCCAGTATTAGTATTGACTTTAAAAGATGTAGGCAAAGAAAACCTAGGAAGATGATGAACTTGCAACTTTTTTATGTAAGAAATAGTTGAAAGAGCAGAGGAGGTTTGGCCTGGAGGAGATGTATCGGGGTCATTGGCGATGTCTTTCATGACACCAAGAGCAGCATCTACCATTTCTTGAGCACTTCCTAGGTGCACTAGCACTGCATTGCTATACATAAGCTCATTGAGTCCCCACAGCAACACTGTAAGGTAAGTATTGCTAATATCCTTACTTTACAGCCAGTGATACTGAGGCTCACAGAAGTGTGGTGACTTGCCCAAGTTCACTGAGTGATGGAGACCAGGCTCTAAGCCAGGTCTCAGCCTGTGTTTTTGACTGTTATACCAATTTGATTAGCCTTTTCCATGTGGTCTCAGAGAACAAAACCAGGCAAGTGGGCAGAAAGTAACAGGAAGATAGATTTTTGGCTCATTATAAGGAATTTTTTACTTGAGCTGCCCAAGGTGGGAATAAACTACTTCAAGACTCTCGCATGGTGGGTTCCTTTGTCTCTAGAGGCATTCCAGCAAAGGCCAGAAAAGCACTGAGTGTAGGTATTACAGAGACGGTGCAAGCATTGGATAAGAGGGTTGAACTAGACTTCCCAGTGATGTGATTCTGTAATCTGTAGTTCACTAGGTTAATCAGGAATGGTTTACTAGGTTCTAATTAGGAGGAAATACCCATCACCTAAAAATAAAATTTGAACTTATACAGATTTTGTAATTTTAACATATATTCATTTTAAATAAAATATGTATTTGTTTGCATATTTGAAATATTTAAAAATAAAAGAAAATATAATTGTGTAAACGCAGACTTAAACGTTTAAAATATAAAAACAGAAATGTAGTTTGACGATGTAACAGCATAGAAACAATTTGACTGGTTATGTAATTGACTCAGTACTCCCAGTTATTTATGGATTGTAAATGAAAGTTTTTTTTTCAGTTCCCAAACACCTTTACAATTTAGAAAGACTAATTCCAAAAAGGAGCCCTGGTGGTGCAGTGGTTAAGAGGTCGGCTGCCAAACAAAGGTCAGCAGTTCGAATCCACCAGCTGCTCCTTGGTAACCCTATGGGGCAGTTCTCCTGTGTCCTGTAGGGTCACTATGAGTCGGAATCGACTGGACGGCAACGGGTATGGTACGGTAATTCAAAAAAGGGGGCGGGGAGCAGAATTCTCCATCTCTACAGAAAAGCTAAACCTGTTTAGGAAATTTTTTTGAAATGAATATAGGGACTTAAGGGAATTTTGATAACTTGCTGGTGTGACTTTGTTTCAAACAAAAGATAAGTAAAACAACAGCAACAAATAATCTCATCAGTCACATCTCTTGAATGACTCCTGCTCAGCCCTAAAGTTTATTACAGTTGAATTATGGAGGTCTGAGTACTGAAGGCATGTGTCATAGCCAGCTCTTTTTCATAAAAAAAGATTTATCCTGGTTTACTGAGCATTAGAGTTGCCAATAAGAAAACAAAATGGAGGGGGCTGAAGACCTGTTTGTAACCCCTAAAATGGGTCTCTACCACCTGTCTGTCATTTTGTCATACTGTGGTAGCTTGCGTGTTGCTGTGATGCAGGGAGAGATACCACCAGTATTTCAAATACCAGCAGAATCACCCATGGTGGACACATTTAAGTGGACCTTCCAGACTTAAGACAGACTAGGAGGAAAGACCTGATGATCTACTTCCGTAAAGTAACCAATGAAAACCTTAAGATCACAACAGAAAATTGTTCAACTCCCGTGCTTTGGACACATCATCAGGAGGGACCAATCGCTGGACGAGGACATCGTGTTTGTGTGAAGTAGAGGGCCAGTGAGGGCGAGGAAGCGCTCAGTGAGATGGATTCGCACGATAGCCACAACAGTGGTCTCGAACGTGCCAGCGATCGTGAGGTCGGACACAGGGCCAGGCTGCATTTCGCTCTGTTGTACACAAGGTCAACACGAGTCAGTTGACGGCAGATGTCTGTCTGTCTTAAAATGGGTCTGTTCCAATTTCTCCATGTTACATAATTAGACAATATGAATTCCTATTCTGGTGGCATTTTGGATCTTTAACGTGAAATAAGAGCATATTCATGTAAAATTTGTGCAAAAATTACTTAAATAACAAATATACTAAAATAGTTTTAAATGAATAAACATCTGTACATATGTATGTATGCATATGTCACACTCACCACTGGGTTATGCTTAATATTCATGGCTTGTTACAGTAAAGAAATGGCTTTTTCTTTCTTTTCCTTCTTTTTTAGAAAGTTCCGGGTTACAGGCAACCTCAGCTCATGGGGCAGTTGATGGTGGTAGAAAATGGCTGGGGAAAGCTGGTGGGGAGAGAGTTATAAAAGACAATGAGGCGACTCATCAGAGATGTTGTTTGAAGTGGAGAAGAGGAGGACCACTGTGGTGTGATTCTGTATGTGCACCTGGTCGGGCTTTTTGGAGCACTCTGTTAGGTCTCTTAGAGGAAGGCTAGCAGGTCCTTGGAAAAGGAGAAACTAGGAAAGGTTGTCCACAGAGGGATGGAAGGACGGAGTCTGTGAATTGCTGAGTATCAGGTTCTGGGTATGGAGCTGAGAACTGGGCAAGAGGCCTGATGGAGAGCACCTGATCATAAAAATGGCCTAAAAATCTCAGCTCTGCCTAGCGCCTTCCTTGGTGGAGAAGTAGATTATGTATATTAATGCAGTTGACTCTAAATAACCAGTCTCTGAGTAGTCAGATCTACATCGTAGTCTTTACTTGGGCTTTAGCCTCCAAAATTCCCTTTACCTTAACTTCTGGTGTTCTTTTAAAATCCAGCTCTTCTCCAGAAGCTTCATAGAAGCTTTCTCCCCCAAATCCCACCACACCCTAAACCCTATACATAATTCAGCTTTTTGTCCTGGTTTTAGATGCTACCTTGGATACATTTTTCTCTCAAACTGAATGCCACTTTCTTTGTCCAGATCAATATTGGCCAAGGTCTTAATTCCTAGAAGGCAGAAATCTGGTTTGTTTAACCTGGTTGAACTGTAGCAGAAACACTGCTAGCTGACTGGCTGCATTGTGGGGGAACTGACTACTCGCACTGGGTGGCGTGTCCGTTGAAACTATAGCACTTTTAAATAGCTCAGCGAGGAAAGGGACTGCTTGGTGGGCATTTGTTTGGCTCCATGGGAAAACCCAGGCCCTCTGTGAGTCTTTGCTTTACTTCTGCTGGCCCAGACTCTGGTTCTGACCTCTCCGTCTTGTGTTCTCCTCTTTCCCCTTGTACAGAGACAGGGCAGGGCATTGTTCATGCACTGACCGACCTCCGCAGCCCCGGCATGACCTCAGGGAACGGAAATTCTGCCTCCAGCATCACTGGCACTGCCCCCCAGAATGGTGAGAATAAACCACCACAGGCCATTGTGAAACCCCAAATCCTGACGCATGTTATCGAAGGGTTTGTGATCCAGGAGGGGGCGGAGCCTTTCCCGGTACGGACTACTTCTTTTCCCCTCTTTTTTTTTTTTTTTTTTTTAAAGTATATTTTGGATGTATATTAGAATATTTTTACATTTCCATGCAAACTTTCTGAAAATGTGAACAATTTGTTCTTTCCCTGCTAATTTTCCCCTAAAGAATGTCAGAGCAATTGTCTTTGTAGGATTGAGTATCTTCTAAGGTCCAGAAGGGGTCAGTGATCAGGAATAATTGGCAAGACCCCTTGTTTAGAAGTTTCTTAGGGAACTTACTTTGGAGTGTTTGTTGAAAGATGAAACAGTTCTTGAGCTGGGATTTGATGGTCTCACTGTTAATCCCACACATGTCAAAACCTCTGAATGGCAAAACTTTTAGCCAGTTAGAGATGAGAAGGAACCTGTGTAGAACAAATTCTCAAGCTATATCTGAAATTAAGATAGGGGAACATGATTACAACCTGAAGCTGCTTCTCTAGGGCCAGGGCCTGGACAGGGGCTGAATGGGATTGAGAGGTACTGTGGAAAGAGCATGGTCAGGTGTTTCTAATTAAAGCATTAGACCAAAGAGAAATATAAAAGAATCAAGAAAATGACTTATAGAACAAAGCACCCAGAGCTGACTCTGTGTAGTGTGAATGGGTTTAGGACAGCTGCTACTGTTCTGCAGGTGTGGAGGAGCCTGGAGCCAGGTGTACACTGGCTTCCCTTCTGATGAAAATTATCTAGCTGTTAGAGACACACCGTCTTCACAGGATGCCATCTGCCTTTTGCTCATTCTTTGGATCTTTGAGAGGTCTGAATAGTCAGCAGGCTGAGCTTGAATAACTGAGACGAGCGAACTGCCCTTCTAAAATACCAGAAGATGCGTAGGTTCTTGTCCTCTTTCCCTCTGGAAGTTTTTCAAAGCCAGTGGCAAAGAAATCTACCTAGAGCACCTTGGCAATAGTAGCTCCAGCCCTGTCACCTTCCTTCCCTCATTAGATACGGTCATCCCCTTGGCCTCCTAGAGCGATACCAGAAACCAACTGATCTCAGGGTGAAAGCACATTGAACAGCACTCTGGTGTCTCCCTAGAGTCAGATACCACATGATCTGGCCACCAAGCAGCCTAAACAGAGGCAACAAAGAGAGGACCAAAAGTGTTTATAAGTCAGTTTGGGGTCCTGGCAACCACAGAGTACATTTGCTCTGTGGCCCAGAATCAGTTCTTCTTGCTCTCCTTGTTGTCTGCCTGTACCTCTTTACCGGATGGAGCAGTGGTAAGGCGGATCACAGCAAGAAATCAAAATGTGGGTGCTGAGTCTGTTTCATCATACACTCACAAACACAGACTCAGCTGTGTCCCTGCTTGGTGACCCATGAGCATTACGTCCTAGCACTTAATCTGGGAGTGTGTGAAACCTCATCTCTGCCTCCATCTTTGCCCCTTAGACACTTGGAAGAGTAGGTATTTTGCTAACCTCCTAAGCCATCCATTGATCCTGGATTGAAGCCATCCCTTTATTTGGGTGCCCACTGGCATTTTGCCTCATGAGCTTAGCAGCAAAACAGGGCCTTGAGCAGGCCCCACTTGCAAGAGAATATGGGGGAAAGTTTGAGAGGGCTGGCATGTGTGCACCTGGATGCTTTATACGTGTAATTTTGATGAGGCTGAATAGTAAGGAAACATCTCCCACCTAACCCTCGTGACCTCCGTGTCACCCTGTCCTCTAGGTGGGACGCTCGTCCCTGTTGGTGGGAAATCTCAAGAAGAAGTATGCACAGGGATTCTTGCCTGAGAAACTTCCACAGCAGGATCATACCACCACCACCGACTCTGAGATGGAGGAGCCCTATCTGCAAGGTGGGCATCTCAGGCCTTCTGACTTGGCTGCCATTGCAACACCTGAACAGCAAGTAGGCATGGCAGAAAGGCAGGCCTTACGCAGCTCCTTTCTTGGTATCCATGGAAGAATGCAGAGCCAGAGCGTGTGTAAATGTGTCAGTCTGCTGAATATTTCACCCGGTCCCTTCTCAACCTTGATCCCTAGAAAACAGAGATGGGAGAAGTCAGGGGAGTCACTTGTCACCTGCCTCTCCCCCAGGCTCTCCACTGTGGTCAACTGCAGGATTCTTAGACCTGCTTTTCCTACATGGATCGCTGGCAAGTTTGGGGAGTGAATGTGGGAGTGGCCCCAAGCAGGTGGTGCCCTTCTTTGACTGCAGCAGGAGCCTGCACTTGGGAATAGAGGCCAGCTGTGAGGCCCAGCAGGGGCCAGGCAAGGGACTGCTGTTTGCTGATGAACCACTAACTAAATGGGAACTGTATAGGTTACAGATCTCCTGGCTTCTGTTACCCAAGTCAGCAGTCAACTAGATGGATTCAAGCTAGGATAATTCCAGAAGATCGGTTGTGACAGCATCTAGAGTATTTCCTGTGTGCCTCCCGATTTTCTCATGGTCCTGAAGAGGGGTGCTGATTCCCAGTCACCTGTGTTCTGCCTCAGGCTCATAGCACTTTTAAAGAAAAAATTGTTAAGTACCCAAGGGGCATCACTAGACACCCTTGGATACTTTGCAAGGAGAAAAACAGAGCTTTTCCAAAGACAGTAACAAAAACAATTGGCATTTTTGAAGCTAAACTGCTACTACGCGTCACAGCTATGAGGACGTGAGGAAGGGGCAGAACAGTAGGGAGGCCTCTTGGCAAGGCTGTCAGCCATCTTGTGGGGTTTTTTCATTCTCCGCACGTATCCATTTCCATATCTTTCAGAATCCAAAGAGGAGGGTACTCCCCTCAAACTCAAGTGTGAGCTCTGTGGCCGGGTGGACTTTGCCTACAAGTTCAAGCGTTCCAAGCGCTTCTGTTCCATGGCTTGTGCAAAGAGGTGAGTGGTCTCAGCCCCACTGCTGTGCCCAGTCCCTTCCCATCCCTCGCAGGATTGTGCCTTTGTGTCCTGCTGCTGTGTCTCATCTCCCTTCAGTAATAGCCCACTCCAAGAAGCCATATATGTGGCTTATCCAGCTTCTTATTTCCTTGACCTGCCTGGAAGCAACATCATGTCACTAATTCATCAAACATTAGAAACCAGAACCCCTAAGACCAAGTCAGAAAGAAAGAACAGCAGATTCCAAGGAAAGAAGCAGCTTTGGAGTTTGACTGGTCCTCCTGGGTCCCTTTTCCTACCCCTGGCAGCTTCCATCTCCTTAGGGTGCTAGCAGCTTTGCCCTGAGCCACTGCTCTAGTTAGAGATGCTGCCTCTGTGAGCTTTTACCTCAGCTTAGAAAACCAAGCAAGATGATGCTGGTCTTGGAATGACAACATAAAAACAGCCCTGGTGGTGCAGTGGTTAAGCGTTTGGCGGCTGACCAAAAGATCGGCAGTTCACATCCACCAGCCGCTCCTTGGAAACCCTATGGGACAGTTCTACTCCATCCTGTAGGGCTGCTGTGAGTTGCAGTCAACTCGATGGCAATGGGTTTGGCTTGGTTTGGTCATTATTGAGAACCTGCTATGCATTGTGCTAGTCAACTGACAGCATTATCTTATCTAATCTTCAGCATAACCCTGTGAGGCAGGTATTATTATTGTCCCCTTTATAGAGGAGCCCTGGTCGCACAGTGGTTAAAGCACTTGGCTGCTAACCAGAAGGTTGGCATTTCGAACCCACCAGCTGCTCCACGGGAGAAAGATGTGACAGTCTGCTCCTGTAAAGATTTATGGTCTTAGAAACCCTATGAGGCAGCCCTGTTCTGTCTTATAGGGTCACTACGAGTCAGAATCAACCCAACAGCGGTGGGTTTGGTTTTTGGTTTTATACAGAGTAGGAAATTGAGGCACAAAGGATAAGTAATTGTGCCTAAGGTTACATAGTAAGTGATAGATTTAGATTAACGGTCTTTAGATCTATATGGTCTTTGTACTGAGGTGGAAGACACAAATGAACTTGTAGCCCTGGGTCCTCAAAAGAAGAAGTCGCTTCTCTGTGCTCTGAACCTTTCTGCCATGCCTGGTTGTTGAATGTGGAGGTCCTCTGTCCTCAGCCCTCGATCCCCTCAGGTTGTGCTGAAGATAGCTAGGGCACCTTTGTCAAGCTTTTCCCAGGCTCTTCTCCAGCACAAAAGTGGACAGTAGTTTACTGGTACAGGTTTTAGTTAATAGTAGATTAGGCCAGCCATGAGCTCTTACTATGATCCAAGTTGTTGTGTCAAGCACTTTATATGTATTATCTCGTTTAATTGTCAGAGCATCTTTAGAAAGTGAATGGTATTATCCCCGGCTCCAGATAAGGAACTGAGACCCAGAGGTTAAGTGATTTGCCCAAAGTCACACAGCTAGTGGTAAATGATGGAGTTAGGATTTGAGTCAAGTAGATGGACTCAGATTTTGCCAGGTAGCTTGACTGCTCTTATTCTGCATTGGACCCATAAGCCCTACCAACTGCTCTAACTTCCCTTGACCCCTGTGTCTTGACAGGTACAATGTCGGATGCACCAAACGAGTGGGACTTTTCCACTCGGACCGGAGCAAGCTGCAGAAAGCAGGAGCCACGACCCACAACCGCCGTCGGGCCAGCAAAGCCAGTCTGCCAACACTCACCAAGGATACCAAGAAGCAGGTGAGAGAGCTGGCAGAGCCTTAGGTGCCATTCTCACAAGTCCCCATCGACTTCCAGATCCTTAACACAACCCTGGACACCCAAGTTACTTTTCAGCTGCTGACTTCCGTATGCTCTATCGTGTTCTAATTCTCGTAGATCTGTCAGATCAAGCCTTCCCCATACCCCTTATAAGTCTGCTTCGTTTGGATCCATGAATGCTTATGAAGTATCTTCCCCATTTCGGTGGCCTCGTCCCGACATCACCCCTCATGTTTCCGTTTGCCTCCGTCCTTGACTTCTGGGGCCATGGAAAGGGAATCCCCCTGAATGGCCCCAGAAGAGGTAGGGTGCTCAGGTTACCTTCTGTCTTACTATGGAGGACTAGGTGAGAAGGCAGCCTACACCCTTCACCTTTGCACCATTTTGCTCCTAGAACATTAGAGCAGTGAGTTCTTGAAGGTCTCTACCAGGAACGTGGGTATTCATTCATTAAATATTTTTTAGCACCAGTTCTTTTCTAGGAACTCTGTTAGGCACTGAGGCTCTAAGGACATAGTTTTGCCCTAAAGGAACTCACAGCCTAGTGTGTGATGCTTCATAAACTTAAATGTATTTGTTTTTTGCTTGGTGGTGGTGGTGTTGGCGATCGAGCCCTGATGAATGCTACGTGCCAAAATGTGCATACACATGAAATTTTACCTGCTGTTTCAGGTGGTTCATAGAGCTCTGGCTTAAAATACCACATCTCAGAAAAGATAGACATATAATCAGATAATTGCAATACAATATAGTACATGCTACAATACTGGGAGGGACTAACTCTGCTTGGGGTTGGGGAGGAGACAGCACAGAAGATGCTTTTTGATCTGGGAACTCAGAGATGTAGAGTACCAAGTAGAAAAGGGAGAAATACCTGCCTTTGCCCATCGCTGCTGCTGGAAGTCATTATTCCCCCCATCCTGAAGAAAACTGTTTCTCTCTGCTCCCAGCCAACAGGCACTGTACCCCTTTCAGTCACTGCTGCATTGCAGCTAACACACAGCCAGGAAGACTCCAGCCGTTGCTCAGATAATTCAAGCTATGAGGAACCCTTGTCACCCATCTCAGCCAGCTCATCCACCTCCCGCCGGCGGCAAGGTCAGCGGGACCTGGAGCTCCCTGACATGCACATGCGGGACCTGGTGGGCATGGGACACCACTTCCTGCCAAGTGAGCCTACCAAATGGAACGTAGAAGATGTCTATGAATTCATCCGCTCTCTGCCAGGTGAGGAAGTTCCATGTCTGCTTGGAATAGCAAGGAGGGAGATGGGGTGAGAGAGCTCACCTTTTACCACCAGGAAGGATTAGGTAGTTCAGTAAATGACATATACTCAGGTTCAGGAACCTGGGTGCAGACATGACTAAGATAAGGTTGCTGCCTGCGAGAGTTTCCATTCTAGCAGAGAACACAAGCTATAAAGGACATTGTGTAGCAATAATTTGATATATTTACTGGTATAGTGGTGCATCAGTGAAGTGCTCAGCTGCCAACCAAAAGGTTGGCAGTTTGAACTCACCCAGCAGCTCTGCAGGTAAAAGACCTGGCAGTCTACTCCCGTAAATTACAGCCTAGAAAACCCAATGGGGACAGTTCTGCTGTGTCACACTGGGTTACTATGAGTCAGAATCAACTCCATGGCACCGAAAACTATGTGACACGCAGAGGTGATAATGTAATTAACCTGCCTTTCAGTTGAGAGTCCAAACCCCTTGCTGTCAAGTCAATTCCGACTTATAGTGACCCTGTGTGACAGAGTAAAACTGCCCCGTAGAGTTTCTAAGGAGTGACTGGTGGATTCGAACTGCTTACTTTTTGGTTAGCAGCCATAGCTCTCAACCAGTGCACCACCAGGGCTCTGAGGTCTGTCCAGGAGATCAAAAAATAAGAGAATTTAAACTGAATTGACAGTGGACAGATAGGCCTTTTCCAGATGGAAAACCTGTAAGAGGGAGCAGTTTGATCAGAGGCATGAAGATGTAAAGTGTATGATACAGCTGAGAACTGCACTTAACCCTCTGTGGTTGAGTGCAGCAGTTTTGAGGGCTGGAATCAAAAAGTAAACTGAGAGCTTCTCTCCTGTTTCTTTCTGCCAGCTTCACCCATCCACTGACCAAGACAGGCATTGATGCCACTCACAGACCTGCTAGAGAAAGACTGGAGTGTGGTGGTGTTGTTAAAAGCACAGACTTCTGAGTCAGACAGAACTGGATTCAGATTCTGGCTCTGCCACTTAAACCTGGTGTATTAGTAATCTATTACTGATGGCATAAAATAGCACTAATTGTCATTGCGCAGTTTCTGTGGGTGAGGAATTCAGGAGCAGTTTATCTGGTCCATTCTGGCTTGGGGTCCCTTATGACGTTGCAGTTAAGATGTGGGCAAGGGCTGAGGTCATCTGTGGCTGTTGGATCCACTCTTAGGTGCCTCATGTGATTCACAAGTAGGGGTTAACTCTTAGCCAGAGACCTCAGTTCCTCTCAACATGAACCTCTCCAGTTAGAATCTCCTCATGACATGGCAGCTAGTTTTTGCCAGAGCAGGTGATCCAAGAGAGCAAGGCAGAGGCCACTGTGGCCTTTATGGGCTAGCCTCGGAAGTCATGTATTATCACTTCAGCAGTATCCTGTTGATCACACAGGTCAGCCCTTTTCATTGTGTAAGAGGACTTAAAAGGGCATAAATATCGAGAAGTAAGGATTATTGGGAGCCATCTTGGAGCCTAGCTACCATAGTTCATCATGGCCCCCAACGATTCATGTCCCTCCCTCATGCAAAATACATTCATCCCCTAGCAAGCCCCCCCCTCCAAGTCTCATCAGTATCAGCTTGAAATCCAGGATGTCATCATCTAACTCAGGTCCAGGCACAGATGAGGCTCCTTGGATCCAGTTTCTCGAGTATGGTTCCTCTCCATCTGAAGACCTGAAAACTAAGGAGTTAGCAGCTCTCTTCCAGAAAGCCATCATGTGCTGGGACAAGTGAAGGATAACTGTTGTAGACATGCCCATCCAATAAAGGAAAAAACAAGGAATGTACAGGAGGCACTAATCCATACCACTTCTGAGAGCTAGCAGGGTGTGTGCTGGCATTTCCTTGATTGAGATCAAAGCCTAGGAGTGATTCTCTTTCCCTCTTGGTTGAACCCTCTGAGTCATCCTTCTTTTTCTATGAACCAAACAAACCGTGTTGCTGTCAAATCAATTCCTACTGTTAGCAACCCTATAGGATAGAGTAGAACTGCCCCCATAGGGTTTTGTAGGCTGTAATCTTTATAGGAGCAGACCGCCACATCTTTCTCCTGCGGAGCAGCTGGTGGGTTCGAAAGGCCAACCTTCTGGTTAGTGGCCGAGCACTTAAACACTGCACCACCCTGGATTTTAGCTGTGTAGTTTTCCTGGCCTACTTCCTGCTTTTTATTTTGTGCTGCCTCTGACCCTTCAGTGCAAGCTGGCAATGTTTTCTGCTAGTATGATCCTCTTAAAATTTTCCTTTGAGTCTTGTTGGGGTTCACTCCATTAGACAAAAACCAAACCCAAAAAATGTATTCAAGATAAGACTTTCTCGATTAGTCCAAAGGACTAATGGACCACAACTATGACATCCTCCACCAGACAGAGTCCAGTACAACTAGATGGTGCCCGGCTACCACCACTGACTGCACTGACAGGATCACAACAGAGGGCCCTGGAGAGAGCCGGAGAAAAATGGAGAACAAAATTCTAACTCACAAAAAAAGACCAGACTTACTGGCCTGACGGAGACTGGAGAAACCTCGAGAGTATGGCTACCCAACACCCTTAGCTCAGTAGTGAGGTCACTCCCAAGGTTCACTCTTCAGCCAAAGATTAGACAGCCCCATAAAACAAAATAAGACTAATGGGGTACAACAGCCCAGGGACAAGGACTAGAAGGCAGGAGTGGACAGGAAAGCTGGTAATAGGGAACCTGAGGTTGAGAAGGGAGAGTGTTGACATGTCATGGGATTGTTAACCAGTGTCATAAAACAGTATGTTACTATTTAACGAGAAACTATTTGTTCTGTAAACCTTCGTCTAAAGTACAATTAAAAAAAAAAAAAAAAGATAAGCCTTTCTCTACTTGGGCTTCTGAGGTTGGAGGATAACACCCCTAAGGTTCTTAGAAGCCCTGTTACTTGATGGAGAGGAGCTGTGTGGCATACCCATGAAATCTCAGAGCCTTTTGACTGAACAGTTCTCTGAGGCACCACCTTAGAGCTCTCTGAGGTCTTAACAAAAGAGTTCAGTTGCATCCTCAGTTTCTTCTTTAGACCATGTTTTCTTTTGATCTTTGTCTAGAAACCATTTCTTAATTTGAGCATCACTTGCCATCTGGAGAGGCTGGGAATTTTCAAAATCAGCAAATCCTGGCTTCTCTGTGGTTAACGGTTTTCCTTTAGTTTATCTCTCTCCTCTCTTCCTTTACTCTGAGCAGCAATAAGAAACCAGGCAGCACCTTCAGCAATCTGCCGAAAAATCTCCTTAGCTGAGTCATTTGGTTCATTGTCGTTGTCAGCTGCTGCCAAGTCACCCCCGACTCCTGGCAACCCCATGTACAATAAGACTGAACCATTGTGAACCACGGGGTTTTCATTGGTGAACTTTCAGAAGCAGATCACCACGTCTTTCTTCCTACTCTGTCTTAGTCTGGAGGTTCCACTGAAACCTGTTTAGCATCAGAGCAACACACACACCTCCACTGACAGGCAGATGGTGACTTTGCAGAGGTGCACTCAGTTCATTGTGTATATTTTTTACTTACAGTATATTACGACCCACAACAGTGTTGCTAAATTTTCAACTATTTCATAACAACGACTCTTTGTCCTCCATTTTCCTCTTTTTTTTTTTTAAGCCCTCAGCAGCAGTTTTCTCAAAGGCCATCAGACTTCTACTTGGAGTCTCCTCAGGCACTTCAGGCCTTCACGAACACTTTCCTCAGAGTCCTTCCAGCTTCCTCTCACTGCCTAGTCCCAAGGCCATGCCCACATTTTTAGAGTTTTGTTATGGCAGCACCCTTCTTCAGGGTACCAGAATCTGTGCTGATTATCTATTGCTGTGAAGCAAATTGCCCCAAAACTTGGTGACTTAAAACAGTCATTTATTATTGTAAGAGTTCTGTGGATCAGGAGTTTGGAGTGACTTGGCATCTCTCATGAGGTCTCAGTCGTCTGAGGGTTTAGAGCTGGAGGATCCACTTCTACCACTTCTACCACTCACGTGATAGGTTGGAGCTGGCTACCTGCAAGAGACCTCAGTTCTCTTCATGTAGCCATTGCCAGAGGCTTGAGTATCCTGATAACATGGTAGCTGCCTTACTCCTAAGTGAATGATCCAAAAGAGCAAGGTGGAAGCTGCTATGCCGTTATGATCTAGCCCTGGAAATCACGTGCTGTCACTTCCATAACATCCTGTCAGTCTTCCAAAATCCCACTGCCGTCAAGTCGATTCTAACTCGTAGTGACCCTGTAGGACAGAGTAGAACTGCCCCGTAGGATTTCCAAGGTTGTAATTTTTATGGGAGCAGAGTGCCACGTCTTTCTCTCACAGAGCAGCTGGTTGGTTCAAACCACCGACCTTCGGTTAATAGCCGAGCGCCTAACCACTGTGCCGCGAAGGCTCCTTTGTTAGTCTCCCAGGTCAGCCTAATACATTGTGGGAGGGGTCTGTGAGAGGGCATGAATGAAGAGACATTGATCACTGGGACCATTTTGGAGTCTGGCTACGTTGGGTAAGTCACTTACCTCAAACTGTAAGAAATAACAATACCTTCCTTGAGGTATGGCCATGAGGATTAAACGAGAATGTATCTGAAGTGCGGGTGACTGCCAAGAGTGAATACTGGGAGCTGTAACTGATGCTGTCTTTCGTGGTGTTGCCCTCAGGCTGCCAGGAGATTGCAGAGGAATTCCGTGCCCAGGAGATTGACGGACAAGCCCTGCTGCTGCTGAAGGAGGACCACCTGATGAGTGCTATGAACATCAAGCTGGGGCCCGCCCTGAAGATCTATGCTCGCATCAGCATGCTCAAGGACTCCTAGGGCTGGCCAGGAGAGCCAGCATTCTGGCCTGGGGCTCTTCCTTCCAACTGAGCAGAGCCAGACAGACATTCCTGTGGGGCCCAGAAATGGGGCCAGTTGGAGGGAAGGGGCTTTCTCTATGGGGCATGGCTGGTGAGGAGGTCTTGGCGCTGCCTCAGTGGCTCTCAGGGGCCTTTCATTTATGTGGGAGGGGCAGAGAGGTAGGTGGCGCAGAAGATGGGGCTTTATGCTTGTAAATATTGATAGCACTGGCTTCCTCCAAAGTCCCAATACTTTAGCCCCGCTCTCTTCCCCTCTCTCTGTCCCCCATTTTCAAGGGGGTATATGGTCAGGGCTCCCCAACCTGAGCTGGGTTAATTCCAAGGGCAGCCAGCAGGCCTGGATAGAGGCCTTGAAAGCCCTTGCCTGCCTTCCCCCCTCTTCTTTCTCCAGGCCTGGTTAACTCTTCCGTTGCCAGCTTCTCCCCCGTTAGCCTGTTTCTGAAGCAGCCGGGATTCTTCCCCTACACCCTTTCCAGGTGGAGAGAGAGAAGCTGGGCCCAGTTTGGCCACGCCTGCTGGCACAGACGCCTTAAAGCTGTATGACTGTATGACTGTGTGGGAGCCTGGACTGACAGATAGGCGAGAGCCACCCTCTGGCATCTCCAGGTGTTTTGTAGCAAACAGCCACTTAGTGCTTTGTCCTGGACTCCACTCAGCCTCAGGGTGGGGAATAGAAAAGAAGAGCAGCCTCAGTACCTAGAGGCAGGATGAGAAAGAGGTGATGATTAAGAGCTTTTCCTTTCCAGACTTGTCAAGACATTTCTGAAGCCCTCGCCCCATGCTGTGAAGTTCCCCGACCGCCCTGCTGTCTAACCAGCAGTAGGAGGGAGGCTGCCACGGGCTGGACAACAGAGCCCCAAAGGTGGAGCTGGCCAAGCCTCCTGGTCTGCCTGCCTGCCCACCCTGGCAGCCCCAGTGGCGGGGCCCAGGGAATCTTCTGAGGGGACAGAACAGCTGGAGATGGCATTGACATGCAGAAGGCAGCCTCTGACCTACCGCTTCCACACTCCTTTGCCTCAAACTTCCTAGCAACAGTTAGAGCTACCTGAGGAGGAGGCGGGGCAGGACGAGCAAGAGCCTGCCTCTGACTTGCCCTGTCCTTTGCAGGCTCCTGGGGAAAGGGTGGGATTCTGCCCAGGAAGGGGGTAGGCACCTTTCTCAGCTTGTTCTATTCCCCACCCATATCCCCAGGCAGGGTTGGAAATGAAGGACTTTTTTAACTTTTTTGTTTTTTAAAAATAAATATGTAAAACCCGTTTCTTCTGTGTCTTTATCCCTTAGGGATACCCATCTCCAATCCAGAATACTCCACTCATAGAGGGGTGGGTCCCATGGTTGGGGAAGGGGCGACCACCTGTGTACCCTCCACACTCTGCTGGGGCCGTGCCATTTGAGGGTGCTCCTAGCCCCAGCTCACAAGGGATAAGCAGAAGCAGCCTCCACTGGCCACACAGCCATCTCTTGGGGTGCCCCTCAGCTCTGAACCACCCTACCCACCGTTCCCACTTGGAAGACATGACTGTTGAGCCAGCAGCATCTGGAACACCTGGGGCAGGACTCAGACTCTCCCACCCCCCACCAAAGGCCTTTGGTTGAAATTACCTAGTGTCCAGAATAGCCCTGGGATGGCTTTGGTTCGCTCGGCACTTCTGAGACTTTTCTGGAGGCTGAAACAGAGTCACCACCCTCAAGGAGGTGGAATCCAAGCCTTGAATAGAGGAATGGAAGGGGCATTCCAGACCGAGGGGACCACAAGCAAAGGCATGAACGTGAATGTGGCAGTGCAGCTGAACGGGGCATGAGTTGGCTGGGTTAGATGAGGTGTGTGCCCTAGCAGTGGCTTTGGTGTTGACCATGTGCCTCTTGTGAACCAACCCTGGGGCTACAGAGGATGTGTACCCTGCTTGTGAAGTTTTTAAGCTACCCTGCAGCTATCATTAAAAAAAAATAATAAAACATTGCCATGGAGTCCATTCCAACTCATAGTGACCCCATAGGACAAGGTAGAACTGCTCCATAGGGTTTCCAAGGCTGTAATCTTTACAGAAGCAGGCTGCCACATCGTTCTCCCGCGGAGCGCTGGTGGATTTGAGCTGCCCTATCACAACCCGTTGCTGTCTAGTAGATTTTGACTCATAGCAACCCTATAGGACAGAGTAGAACTGCCCTATAGGATTTCCAAGGAGCAGCTGGTGAATTCGAATGCCAACTTTTTGGTTAGCAGCTGAGCTCTTAACCACTGCGCCACCAGGCTCTGCCTTATGGAAGGAGAGGGAAAAACAGGCTACTTGGCCTCACTGCCCCTTCCCCTTCTATAGGTGATGTCCATAAACCTATAATGCCCAGTAAAGTTTTTCCTTAAGACAATGTTTCCTCTTGTTAAAAATGCAGAATATGAGGCCCAGACCCCAGCCTTTTGAATCCGAATCTCTAAAGGTGGGGCCCAGGAAGATGAAGCATGCTACTTTGGAAAATACCCACATCTTGATAACTCCTCTCTGGAAAGCCTGTTAAAATGTAACTTAAATGGAGGAGAAACAGCAAGAGTTTGGAGCCCAGGCTGGAAAGTCGTGTGCAGGAGATGAGGAACAGTGGGTACAGAAGAAAAGGGCTGAGGGACCCCGAGCTGAGGGAGAAGTGGGAGGGCACGGAGACGCCCTGGGGACGCCAAGCAAGGGAGCCCCATGCACTGCCTTCCCTCTCCCTAGGGTGAGGAGTGCAGGCATTGTGCCCCTATTCACCTGCCTGTATGACTGGGCAAGTCTCTTCACTTTCTGCACCTTAATTTTCCTTTATGAGAAAACATAGATGCGGGGTGAGGGGGTAACCGAAGCCAGTTATGTGAGTGTGGTGAGAGGGAGAGAGCCAAAAGTACCCCTAAAAAGGAATCTGAGGGGATTGACTTAGCTAGACAAATAAACGGGTCTTATTTCTTTACTTTAGATGTATGGCCCCAACCTATTGCAAAGGTGCTTCCTTAAATATAATTCGTATTTGCTCTTGTTGTTTACCCTATACACAGAATTTCTCAAACCCTTTTTTATCATGACCCATAGTTTAAAAAAATACTTTTCCAGCCTAGTATATGCACTTATATAACTGAAACAAAAATTTCATGAAACAATACCCACATTATGTACAATCCATTCTGATATTTTCTTCCATTTCACACTTGAAAAATCTTGGTCACAATTCACTACACCAATTTCACAGCCCTCTAATGGCTCACAACTCAGACTAACACGAACACTGCCTGGTGGAAACTTTACAAAGCTGTTCTGCATCCATTTTCTCATCTGGGCCTCTCACTGTCCTGGGTGACTGGCATATGTGCCGCATTTTACCAAGGAGGTAAAGAGCTTCAAGAGGTAAACTGAATTGTCCACATTAATTGCCCTTGATAGCTGGCTGAGGTTCTGCAGGACAGGGTTTTCCCTTGGTGGCAAACACCAAGCCCTGACCTCTGGCCAAACCCAGGAACCGGAAGACACTCAGAAGGGGCTCAAGGATCCCTCGGAAGAAGAGGCAACACAACAGCTCGGAGCCTCTGCCCAGCCAGAACTGGCCTTATGCAGATCCACCTGCTTCTAGGTGATTGGCCCCAAGGCGGTTTCCCAAACCCCCT
Source organism: Dugong dugon (assembly GCA_030035585.1). NCBI lineage: Eukaryota > Metazoa > Chordata > Mammalia > Sirenia > Dugongidae > Dugong > Dugong dugon. The sequence goes on along the minus strand of CM057462.1, from coordinate 57,567,415 downwards.
GAAGCCAGCTTCCTCCATCAGGCCCTGCCCAAATCAGGTTCCTCTCCCCGGGCAGTCTATCCCTATTTACAACTGTGGGTGTGGTTCCTGAGGCAGAGCGGCTGGAGCTGCTTTGTCCCAGTCACCAGGAACAGGTCATTTCTTTCCTGGAATCTGAGCTAAGAGGGCTCCTGGCAGGCTGTCCCACCAGCTTCTCGACATGGCTCGCAAGGAGGGACTCTGGTGAGTGGGGACACTGCCAGCAGGTGTGGGAGGAGGGGACCGGTTCAGCTAACACAAGAGAAGTCCAGTCTGGTGGCCAAAACAGTCATGGGGGAGGCTCCAAGGCTAGTCCGCTGAGTGCTGGCTGAGCCACAGGTCCTGGGGAGAAGATGACTCTCTAGCAGGGACATTGCTCAAGTGGTAGTGTAACGGTCCGTGGGGAGAGACAGCACGGTGAGGGGATGCTGTGTCTCAGGAGATCGTGTAGCCAGTAAAGAGCTTGGAACTCCTCTTGCTTCCTTGAACTCCGAGAGAGCCTAGAGTGCATTCCTCATTCCCTGTGAGCGCTCTCTCTACTGTCACTGGGAGTGACTGTCGAGGATTGAAAACTTTTTTCCATAACCAATGGTTGATCTTTATCCTTCTTGAAAGCAAAGGAGAGTGGGGAGCAGGGCATTGGATGGGGCTTGAGACACCACCTTCTGCAAGTGGGAGCGAGGTGTGTGGAGAGGGTTTGTTTGAAAATATCTGACCAAGGAATATGGAGGGAATAGGTCGGGGAGGGCCCTCCATAAACTAGGGGCTCCCAGACCTGACAGTTTGAGCTGCCCTGGGCCACCCAGGGCCAGCTCTGGCTGGCTGCCCCGGCAGAGGCCCAGTGCCCAAGATAAGCATCAGCTTGGCCTACCCTGGATGGGAGGGGCTGGCTAAGAGGGTCAGGACAGCAGTGAGTGAGGGCAGAGAGAGCCTGGGGTCTGCTCCAGCCTCAGCCTGCCCCTCCAGCTTAGGTGGTACCTACCATGGTGCACTCCTGGGGCAATCTTGCCACCTGGGAGTACCGGGTCTGGCCAGGCTTCCAGGAGCCGAAGACACCCAGCTGCAGCCAGTCCTCCAGGAGCTCAGCTTCAAGCTGAAGTCAAAGTGACGAGAGGGAGCAGGGTTCCCAGAGAGCTCAGCGGCCTAAGGCCTCGGGAAAGACTTCTTGCAGGAGGGACACTGATGGACTGCAAAAGTGAGGTGACTTGGGAGGAGCCAAGCCTATGCGGAATAATAATAACAGTGTGCAGGGGACCCTCAGGAGACTAGCCTCAGAGGTGCTTCAAGGCCCTGTTATAAGGAGCCCTAAATGCCATGCTAGAGGCTCTGGTTTGGGAGTCACACAGACCTGGGTCCAAATTTCAGCACCAACGCTTACCGCTGTGTGACCCTAAGCAAGTGCCTTAACCTTTCTGAGCCTCAGTTCCACATAAGATAGAGATAATCATAGCATCTACATCAAGGGATTGTGGCCAGATTTAAATGAGACAGGCACGTAAAACACTTGGCAGAGTGGTTCAATAAATATCTATGATTACTAATAAAGACTGTAGACTTAATCCTGAAGAAAGTAGTGTTTTAAGCAAATGAGTAGTACAATTTGGGAAAGAGAATGAAGACAAGGAGCCCATTCATTACTTCATTCATTTACTGCAAAAATAATTGTTAATATCACCAACGGTGAGGCAGCCGTAGGATTTGGCACTAAAAATACAAAGTCTAATAAAACAGGAAGTACACAGCCTAATGAGGGAGACAGTCACATAGCATAGCTGGTAAGTGTCAGAATAGAGGTCTGGGCATGGTGCCAAGGTGCATATCGGGGAGGGGACGGTGGAGGGTGATGTCAAGGAAATCTTCCCCAAGGAGGAAGCTAGGTATTAAAAAATGAGTAGGAGCTTGCTAGGTAGATGACAGGAAAAGAGCACTCGGGGTGGAGAGGAGGGAGCCTTGGGCACTACGGAGAAGACAGAAGTAATAGAACTCAGTGGGGAGGGAGAAGGGATCCACTTGAATAACTGGCACCTGTCACTGAGAACACAGAAGGAAGAAGAGATTGAGGGAAACGCAAAGTGCAGCCTGAGGAGGACTGAGTTTGAGGCCTCTGTAGGACACCTAGGTGGACACAGCTGTCCAAGAGACACATGGATACCTGAGTCCAATGCTCAGTGAGAGGAATGGGCTGGAGACAGACTTAGGTAGGAGTCACTGGTAGAGAGAAGCCAAGTGGTAAAAGAAGACACCCAGAGAACTGTAACTGAGATCTAAATGACCAAGAGGATCACGCCAAGGTGAACGCTGAGTGCTGGGGTGCAGTGGGCAAGTGTGAGTGAATGGGATACAGAAGAGGAAGAGGCTGCAGAGGCCAGCCAGAGCCCAGGGTGTGACTTTTATCAAAAACCAGTGAGAAGTCATTGAAAGAGAGGGGAGAAGCATGTTCTAATTTATGTTTTTTAGAAGATCATTCTGGAGAATGGATTGTAGGAGGGCAAGAGTAGAAGCAGGGAGGTGAGTTAGAGGGGCTACAGAAGATATCCAGGTGAGAGGCATGATGGCCAGAGTGGGATGAGCAGATGAAGGCAAGTAGGTGGATGTGGGTATGTCCATGAGGGAACGTCCACAGGCTTTGTCAGGGAACTGGATGTGGGCAGTGAGGGAAAGGGGGAAATCAAACAGGACTCCTAGGCCTCCAGTTTGAGAAATGGAGTAGGTAATCATGACGCCATTTACCAAGATGGAGAAGATCTGAGGGAGCAACAGGTTTCAGAAGAAAATCAAGAGTAGCTGTTTTGGCCATTTAAGTTTGAGTTGCTCATGAGACATCCAGATGGAGAGGTCATGTGGCACCAATGTCTGCAGGTGCTCTCTGTCACTGTACCCCACAATTCCCAGATCAGTACCACCAGAGCCTCCAGGTGGTGATTCTGCCCAACTTCCAGGCAACACTATAGAAGTGTATCAACTTAAAAAGTTGAAGCCCCCTCCTTTCCTCTCATCTCAGCCCACCGTTAACAGCCTGGTGTGTCTCCCTCTAAATCCATGCCATCCAATATGGTAGCCACCAACCCCATGTGGCTACTGAGCACTTGAAATGGGGCTAATTCCAACTGAGATGGGCTGTAAGTGTAAAATACACAGTGGATTTTGAAGATTTAGTATAAAACAAGAATGTCAAATATCTCATTAATCATTTTATAGTGATTACATGTTGAAATGATATTTTGGACATACTGGTTTAATAAAAATATTCAAATTAATTTCACTTGTTTCTTTTCACTTCTTTTAATGTAGCTACTCTAAAATTTTTAATTATGTATGTGGCTCACATTATGCTTCTATTGGCAACGCTGTTCTAGATCTTTTCCTACACATTTATAAAAGAACAGAGATACACATGTCTGTAACTACGCAGATGCATGGGTATAGGGGCTTTCCCCCCACATATAGTTCTGTTACTTCCTTTTGCATGTGTCTTAGTTTCCTAGTGCTGCTGTAACAGAAGTACACAAGTGGGTACCTTTAAAGAAATGTATCTTCTCACAGCTCAGGAGGCTAGAGGTCCAAATGCAGGGCGTGGATCTAGGGGAAGGCGCTCACTGTTGGCTCTGGGAGAAGATCCTTGTCTCTTTCAGCTTCTGTAACCCAAACTTTCCTGTTTCTTAGTGATCCTCATACGGCATTTCCTCCCCACCCATTTGTTGCTCACTTCTATGTCTAATCTGCTCTTTTATGACTCAGAAGTGATTAGGTTTAGGACAGACCCTATACTGATATTGTTCATTAACATAAAAAGGAAATCTTATTTCCAAATAAGATCATATCCACAGGTATAGAGGTTAGGGTAGGAGTCTCCATACCAATGGATATGATCTTATTGGAAATAGGGTAGGGCGACACAAATGGCTAAGCTCTCACCTACAGGTAGTCCCCAACTTACCACATATTCAAGTTACGACAAACCACACTTAGAACCATCTGGTTCTTTTTACATTTTATCATTAATAATATGCACAACATACAATGTTGCAGTGCATAATTGGCTGATGTTAACATTCGCAGATGTTCACTAGCAGATGTTCAAAGATGAAATGTATAAAGCAAGGATAATAAAAGGCAATAATAATGAAAACTGAAAAAAAAAAGGTGTTCAGCTATGTCAGAACAGACTTACGACAGAATCCTTGGAACAGAACCCCATCATAAGTCAAGGACTACCTGTATTAACTGAAAGGTTGGCTGTTTGAGCCTACTCAGAGGTGCATCAGAAGAAAGGCCTGGCCATCTTCTTCCAAAATGTCACAGCCTTGAAAACCCTATGGAGCACAGTTCTACTCTGCCACACGTGGAGCCATGAGTCAGAATGATTTGACACAACTAGTTTTTGTTGTTGTTGTTTTTTGTTTATAGGGGTTAGGATTTCAGTACTTATTTTGAGGGAACACAATTCAATCCATAACACCATGTGATACATTAGGACTGTTTTTTCAGAGATTACGGGTAAACCTACCTCATTTTTGTAATGACCATGTTGATTTCCATTGCATGGATATGCATAATTCATTCATCCAGTTCCCTACTGATGGACACTGAGGTTGAAATCCATTTGCTTTTTCCAAACAGTGCCACAGAGCACCCTTGTCCTGCCCACTGTGTAGTCTCAATTCCTGGAGGTGGGAAAGCTGAGTCAGAGGGTGTGAGCACTTAAAATGTTAACAGTTGAGGAGCCAGATTTTGAAGGCTTCTTAAGGCAGGGCTAAGGGATATGGACTTTATCTTGCAGTTACTAGGAACAAATTGTTTCTTTTTTTCTAAACTGCTAATTCTTTGTATTTTTTCTTCATTAAGAAAGCAAATAAGCATATTAGAGGTTGTCGCTGTGTGTTGTCAAGTCAATTCTGACACGTAGCGATCCTATACTACACAGTAGAACTGCCACACAGGGTTTCCCAGGCTGTAATCTTTATGGGAGCAACAAACTGCCAGATCTTTTCTCACAAGGAGCCACTGGTGGGCTTGAACTGCAGACCTTTGATTAGCAGCTGAGTGTTTAAGCGTTGGGCCACCAGGGTCTTCATATTATAGATAACTGGGGAGGGGGCAGGGAGGATAAAGAAAAGAAAAAAAACCCTACTGTAATCTCATTGCCCCAACACAACCTCTTAAGTTTTTTCTTTTCATCTTATTTTCTGGTGCATGCTTTTATTTTTACTAAATTGTAATGCCCATCAATTTTGGATCCTGCTTCTTTCATTTAACATGCCTGTGTAAGATTTTTTCCATGTTATTGCAGAGACTTCATGATAAGTTGATTTAGCCAACCCCTTCAGCTGGGCACCAGGGCCTTTTTCAGTTCTGTCTTATGCTCAGATGATGCCTCTCCCTGTGACTTCAAACCCCCTTCTCTGTAGATACCATCCAGTCAGCACCGAAACACTCTCAGGTCTCCCTTATGTAAAAGAAAACAAATACCTCCATTAATGCCAACCCCCCACCTCCCCTCCGGTTACCATTCTGTCTCATTCCTTACAGTCAAACTTCTAAAAGGAGTCGCCTACTCCCTCCGCTTCCACTTCTGTACCTTCCGTCACTCCCCTGCCCACTGAGAACCTGACTTTGCCCTCAGTCTCTTCCCATTCCCACCATCCCCTCAGAGTCCTGGGCCCTGGCCTCTCTCCCGTCTGTGCTCTCTCCCTGGAGCCCACCTACTCCCCGATGTCCGTGCCCTCCTGGCAAATCCCAGAACCCGCTCCTGAGCCTGCCAGCCCAGACCCTTGAGCATTTCCTCCTCTCCCAGCCCCTAGCCCTGGCCCTCTAATCAATGACAGTTCTGACCATTCCACCTCCTTGGTGTCGTCCTTTGTTATCCGTTCCTTCCCACTGTCAGCACCCTGTCATGCCCCCATTAGCTCCTGTGGGCTGGCAACTGGCCTCTAATCAGTCTCCCCACCTCCAGCCAACCCCTCACTCCCACCCCACCATGTCCAGCCTCACAAGTTGAGCTGGAACACCTTTTCCAAATAAAAATATGACCATGTCACCCTCTGAGGGAAAGACCTCTCACGGCTCCCCATGGCCCTCAAGATAAAGTCTGAACTCCTTAGCCTAGAATTCAAATCCTTGGTTACCTGGCCCTGGCTGACTTCTGCAGCCTCAACTCTCACCACTCCATCTGCACACTACACTGCACCCATACAGAATGACCTGCAGTTCCATGTGCATTCCAAGCTTTCTCTTCCTGCCTAATTTATGCACACTGTTTCCTTTTCATGGACCTCCTTTCCACCACTGCCTTCTTTGCCTGGATAACTTCTAATTCTTCAGGTCCTCGCTTAGAGGTCACCTCCTCCAGGAAGCTTTCCTGACTTATTCCTCATCTGTCAAAGCTAGGCGCCACCCTCTGATTTGCCCTCATACCATCTTGCATTTATACTAATCACAGCATTCACTGTGCTGTGTTTTATTCACCTGTTTTCTGCCTGTCATCTGACTCATCCTCTACTCCCCGCTGCACACATCTTCATGACTCTATTTCCTGAAGACAGGGTCTGTATCTCATTCACCTCCAAACCCCTGACCTAGCACAGAGCTTGATACTGAGCTTGTGCCCAGTAAGTATATGCTGAATGCACAAATGAACAGAAACTAGCAAACATCTTGATGCATAAACGTTTCCATACTGAAGTTTATCTCCTTTGAACAGATTCCCAGAAGCTGGAGTTACTGGATCAAAGGCAATGCATATTGAAAGCTTTCCACTCCTATAGCTAAGTTGCTTTCCAAAAAGGCTGGAGCAATTTACACTCGCACCAGCAAGTGTAAGAGTGCCTTTCTCACTGTATTCTTGCAGCTTGGTTATTTTCATTTATTTAAAAAAAAAAAAAAAAAAGGTGCCCATTTTATAGGCAAAACATACCTCCCTTCTCTAATTTGCATGTTTTTGATTACTAGTGAGGGTGAATGTTTTCCATGTTTGTCTACATACATATGGATTTGTAAATATATTTCTTCTCTGAGGACTTACCTGTCTGTGCTGTGTGAAAGCTGTTAAGGCAGGTTGGTTGTTTATGAAATGACTCTGGTGGCCATGCAGGGAGTGACTGGCAGGAGGGAGGGAGCTGCTGCAATTGTCCTGATGAGAGAGAAGCCACCTGCACAGTGGGGCCAAAGGATAGAAGAGGAGGGACAGCGAGGGGTGAGATCAAGCAGGCCAAGTCAACACAAGCCTGGAGTGACGGAGGAGGAGGGGGAGGACAGGGTCAGGGTGCACCTGGGCTTCTAGCTTGACCAATTAAATAGGTGGAGGTGCCATGTGCTGAGTTGGCACACATGCAGATACATACAGACACAACCGCAAGACTATCCTCAGAGCTATTTACTAGATATACTTGCCGAGGAATGGCTAAACGGGGTGGAGGTGGGGTAGCAGAAAAGGCCGGGCAAGGAGGGTCTGACACAAGCAAGCTTCTTGAAGGAGACCAGGGCAGCCAGATTTTGGAAGGATCTGTAGAGCAGGGAGTAAAGCTGGGAAGTTGGCCAGGGGATGATGAGGGTCTGTTCAAGAGGAATGGTAATCATCATCATCATCAACAACAATAGCTAACATGTACTGAGCTATTACTACGTGCGTGGTCTTGTTCCAAGTGGTTAGCACGTCTTAACTCAATGTCCACAACATAGCTTCGAAGAAAGTGTCTCAGTTATCTAGTACTGTTATAACAGGAATACCACAAGAGGGTGGCTTTAACAAACAGAAATTTATTTTTCCACAGTTTAGGAGGCTAGAAGTCCAAATTCAGGCCACTGGCTCTAGGGGAAGCCTTTCTCTCTGTGCTGGCTCTTGGGGAACATTCTTGTCTCTTTTCAGCTTCTGTTCCTTGGTGATGAGGGCGATCTTCATGTGACGTGGCATCTATCTTCCCCCGTATCTGCTTGCTTCTCTGTCCTAATCTGTTTTTTCTATATCTCAAAGGTGACTGGCTTACAACACACCCTACATTAATATGGCCTTTTACCATAACAAAGAAAACCCATTCCCAAATGGGATTATCACCACAGGCATAGGGATTAGGATTTATAAAACTTACTTTTGGGGGACACAATTCGGTTCATAACAGAAGGTATTCTTATTATCCCCATTTAATAGATGAGGGGACTGAAGCCCAAAGCAGTCCATAACCTTGCCCAAGTCAGAAAGCTAAGAAGCAGTGGAGATGGGCTTCAAATCCAGGGATCTGGCTCTGGTGTCCATGTTTGTCACCACTAAGGTTCCAGGCTCTCTGGAGGCAAGGGCGCACCATAGGGGGTGGGGAGGGTGGGGTGAGTTCCCAGGAGGAGCTCCTTCTCAACATTCTGGGTCCTTCCTGGAAAACCTCCCACCATGGTCAAATCCCAAAGTCCGCCTCCTCTCAGCTGGGAATGGGGCCTCTGAGCTCTGCTGCAGGAACTCGCCTGGCCTGGTGACTGGAGCCACCACAGACAAGGTTGGTCCTGACCACAGCCAGCTCTCAAGGTAGCCCAGCAACTCAGCTCTGAGTCCCAGACAGCTCTCAACTCCAGCCACCAAGCCAAGCACTCCCCATATTCTCTCCCAGCCTCTCCTGCTGTCCAAGGTCAGTTCCACCCTCCTCCCAGCCTAAGCACCCCAACTCCTACTGTTACTGCCCCAAGCCTGCCCTAGGTCATTCCCTGCAGTGCTGCTGGGAAAAGCAAAGGATTAGAAAGCTAAATACTCATCAGAACAGGCATGGTTAGGTAAATTACCTGGCTAGCTCCAATCAATTGCATATCAACCCGTTGCTGGCAAGTCGATTCTGACTCTTAGTGACCCTATAGGACAGAGTAGAACTGCCACACAGGGTTTCCCAGGAGCAGCTGGTGGATTGCAACCGCTGACCTTTTCAGTTAGCAGCCGTAGCTCGCCGTAGCGCTTAACCACTGCGCCACCAGAGCTCCTAATTGCCTATTAGGTAGCTGGAAAAAAGGGTCAGGAAGCTCTTTAAGCTCTTTAGGTGCTGAGATGAAATAACCTTGAAGATACAACGCTCAGTGAAAAGCACAAGGTGCAGAACAGCATGTTTATTGTGCTACCATTCGTGGAGGGGAAAGAAAAAAAGAGTGTGTGTGTGTGTGTGTGTGTGTGTGTGTGTGTGTGCATGTGTACTTGCTGCCATATGTATATTTGCCTGTATATGCACAGACTATCTCTGGAAGAACACCCAAGAAACTGGTAACACCGGTTCCCTTCATGTAGCTGGGAGCAGGAAAGACTTTTCATTGTATATACCTTTTAGCTCCTTTGACTGTCTGTACCATGTGAATAGAGTATATTCTTATTCAGAAAAGCAAATAATGGGACACTTGAAAATTATGTAAATAATTATGTGTATGTGTGTTTATGTGTATAAATGAGTTGCTGATGACACCCTGCCCCCAGGGCCTGGAAGAGAATCTTCTGGCAGCTGATCCTACTTGCATTTGGCGTCCTAGGCCTGATCCTGTACTGGTGCCCTGTAGTCAGGTACAATCTCCTCCCCAGCACTCAAGGTAGGACCACCAGTATGGGGGTTGAGACCCTAGAGATCTACTTGTTAAGTGCCTCCTTGAGGGATGGAGGGTGGTGGCTGAGATGGCAACGGTCCTTGTGGGCTCTCACTCCTTGTAAGCAGCAAAGCAAGAGGGCTTCTGAGGCAGGCTGTCTCACTGCGGCCCCCACCCCGCAGGCACCTGGAAGTCTTCATCCCCATGGGTGTCTGCCCTTCGGCCAGAATGCCCCTGCTGAGTGACAACTTCACAGGTCTCCTGCGTCCCTGGTAAGGAGTTATCTTCCCTCTCAACCCCAGAATGCCCACCTACCCTGCACAGCTCTGCCCCAGTGTTCCTGAATGTCTCACGTCTCCCACCCTGGCATAGCCAGATGCTCAGCCCACCAGCCTCTGTGGCCCCCTCAGGTCACACGTCTCCCAGTCCTGTACCTGTCTGTGTCAGTTCTGTGTAGGGGCAGCTCAGGGCAGGGGCTGGGTCTGATTCATCTGTGGGTCCCCAGGGGCCAGCACTGGGGAGGTGGCAGTGAGCACGCACCAAGTGTCTCCCTACCCCTGCCCTGGCCAGGGCCCGGCCTGAAGTCCTGACCTGTACCTCCTGGGGGGCCCCCATTATTTGGGATGGCACCTTTGACCCAGATGTGGCCCAGCAAAAGGCTGGACAGCAGAACCTTACCATTGGGCTGACCGTCTTTGCTGTAGGCAGGTAAGGCCTAGGGGGGGGAGGGGGTGCTGTCTAGGTAGGGAGTGGAGTGGGGGTGTTCATGGGATCAAAGAGGTCGGGGACTCCCCGTTTCCTTGTGCCATGGGATCCCAAGGTGAAGGCAAAGACAGCAACCCTTGTCCCAGACTCCCAGGATGAGGGCAATACCATTCCCCACTACCCCCTGGACACCAAAACTATCAAGCCCATCCAGCACAGGCAGCCAGGGGCTCAGAACCATGTCCTAGAAGGAAGCTGCCTAGGGGCTGGAGCTGGTCCATCTGGAGGCACTGGTGGGTTTGTGGTCAGAAAATGATTTCAGGTGAGAGTAATGAGAGGGGAAACCAACTGGGTAAATAGAAGGGATGACCTGGCTGCAGTGAGTGTCCACTGAAGGCCAGTGGCTCAGGGGCAGGTACACAGTACACAGAGGGTACCTCTCTGTTGAAGGGAGAGCGGCTGGGGAGCTGCAGCGTTGGGACTGGGGAAGTGAAGAGCAGAGGGGTGATGAATACTGAAAAAGTGGTAGGGTCAGCAGATCAGAGCACTCAGTGAGGTAGGAATGTTCAAAGGGTATCAGAGTCAGCGAGACAGAAGAATGGGGGTTTGCTCACAGAGTGGGATGGGTGAGGGTACAGTTTTGGAGGTAGAACAGATGTTGACGATGACCAAGTTGAGGGAGTGGCTGTGGGAGCAGGCGGCTGTGGAGAGTGAAGAACAGAATCTCTGCAGGACTGAGCAAGGAGCTGAGTGGCCTACACAATGGCAGGGCCTCCATGTGTGAGAAGTAACCGGGAATGGGAGGTGGAGAATAAATAGTAGAGGCACTGACCTCTCCATTACGGATGGAAGGGAGTGTCCAAGCTGAGTATCCACCTTCCAGAAAGGCCTCTGGGAAGCAAGGGGGCAAACAAGACCAAGAGCTGGCCTATCGACCCAATGGGCAGAACTGCTGGGTCACTTGGGGCCTTGGCCTCTCCTGGGGCCTTGGTGCCCTGACTTCTGCCATGAATGCTGAGAACTGCTTCCTGTACGAACCTTAGGCACCAGAGTCTCAGGGTCCAGAAATTTCAGAGTCCTGAAGTCTAGAAGACCAAGTTCCAAGGTTCTGTGAATCCATACCCTGGGATTCTGAGGCTTCCAAGGTCTTTGATTCCAGCTTCCCACAGCTCCATAAGGAATACAGCAAGTATGGGTAAAGGAACAGGCTCATATTTGAAGCTGGTAGGATTTGAAACTGGGTTCAAGTCCTGGTGCTACCACTTATTAACTGGGTACACTTGTGCAAGTTACTAAAGCTCTTTGTGTCTCAGTTTTCCTCATCTGAAAAATGGAAGTAATAATAAACTGTGAGGGTAATGTACATAGACTTAGAACAGTGTCTGCCATATGATAAATGTTCAAAAATATTAGGCATTATCACTTATTTTAAAACTACAGGATCCTAAAATTCTGTTAATACAAAGTTTCCAATATCATAAATGTTCTAGTAAACTATGTGAGGAATTACCCCAAACTTAATGATTTAAAACAATTTATTACTATATCATATGATTTTGTGGGTCAGGAATTCTGACAAGGCCCAGCAGGAAGGGCTCCTCTCTCCTACAAGATATCTAGGCCTCAACCGGAATTACTAAACTGTTGAAGACCTCTCTTTCCACACAGCCTCTCTACATGGCTAGCTTTGGCTTCCTCACAGCATGGCAGCACCACAGTTCTGGAATAGTTTAGGGGCTCTAAAGAGGCAAAGGCTAACGTTGCCAGTTCTCCTAAGAGCTGGCATAGCATCACTTCCTCGGTACTCTATTGATCGAAACAGTCACAGGAAAGCCCATATTCAAGGGAGAGACCACGGACCCCCATCTCTCCAGGACAGGAGTGGCAATTTGCAGCCATCTTTAATCTCCAAGCCAAAGCTGAAAGATTCGATTCTGGAGTTCCAGGGGCTAAGGTGGTAGGATTACAAGGATTGGACTCCTGGCAAATGACTAGAGCCACCAATTGGGGTAGGGGGGAGAGGGGAGCAAGGTTGCGCGGGGAGGGGCCTTCAGGCTGACTTTGGTTCATCTTCCTCCACCAACCCCCGACCCCTCCCCCCTCCCCCAACACCGCAGATATCTGGAGAAGTATCTGGCGCGCTTCCTGGAGACAGCTGAGCTGCATTTCATGGTGGGCCAGCGCGTGGTATACTACGTGTTTACCGAGCGCCCGGCCGCCGTGCCACATGTGGCGCTAGGCCAGGGCCGCCAGCTGCGCGTGGAGTACGTGGCCCGCGAGCAGCGCTGGCAGGATGTGTCAATGGGGCGCATGCACACGTTGCACGAGGCGCTGGGCGGGCGGCTGGGCCGCGAGGCGCACTTCGTGCTCTGCATGGACGTGGACCAGCAGTTCAGCGGCCCCTTTGGGCCTGAGGCGCTGGCCGAGTCGGTGGCGCAGCTGCACGCCTGGCACTACCGCTGGCCACGGCGGCTGCTGCCCTTTGAGCGCGACATGCGCTCGGCCGCCGTGCTGGCCCCTGGAGAGGGCGACTTCTATTACCACGCGGCCGTGTTTGGGGGCAGCGTGGCGGCGCTACGCTCTCTGACGGCGCACTGCGTGCAGGCCATGCGGCGGGACCGCGGGCACGGCATCGAGGCGCGCTGGCACGACGAGAGCCACCTCAACAAGTTTTTCTGGCTGCACAAGCCCGCCAAGGTGCTGTCGCCCGAGTTCTGCTGGAGCCCGGAAATCGGCGAGCTGGCGGAGATCCGTCGGCCGCGCCTGCTCTGGGCGCCAAAGGAGTACGCCGTGGTGCGCGGCTAGGGACTGGAGGCAGAGCGTGGCCTCAGCGCGGTGTCTGGCCTCCTCCTCTCTGGGACCCCTCTAGCCCTGGACAACCCTCGCCAGCTAGGGTATCTTTGACACCTGGAACGTGTGGAGTGGGACTAACAGGAAAGGGAGACCCGGAGCCCTAAGAAAGTAGCATGGCACTCGGGGAGGGAGGTGGGTGGGAGACACTGGTGGAAGAGAGCGCTTTCCCTTTCCATGGTAGGGGCAGGGAGACGGAGGTCCTGGCCTCTAGGAGCTTCCAACTTGGAGAGAAAGATGCCTTTTCCCCACTGTAATAAAAACTGCAACAGTGCCTCAGGCTAGTTATTCTACAGACCTTCCACCTCTGACCTGGTTGAATTCATCTGAGGCTTCCTGAAGGGATGTTTTAGCCACATTTTTTGGATAAGAAGACTGAGGCACAAAGAGGGAAACGTAACTGCCTAAGAACACAAAGGATCTAACTCTGAGTTAGTCTATGATGTCAGCCGTGGGGAGCCAGGACTGGCACCTCAGGCGGTAGAGAGCTTCCTTGAGGCATGAGCTACAGAATCGGAATTGGCATGGAGTCATGCATGGCTTTGCCCTTTTACCTCCATTGCCCATAAGCATAAAGAGTTTGTACTGTATTTAATATTAAAAGGTCATATTCTGTTACACGTAAGGTCACCATGGGTCTGAGCTGACCCAACAACAAAATAAAATTATTCTGATACTGTCCTTATGGCCCTTTCTCCTAGAGGCTCAAAGTTCTCTAGGAGACATTTTCTGTCCTCGGGGCTGGTAAGGCTAAGTTTGGCCACACTCTGGGAAATAAGTTTCCTCCCCCATGGCTGAAAAACACTGGCTAGGAATGGGAGCATGAAGCCCTCTGGCCCTTCAGGAAAGGTGGCTTCTTTCTCTGTACACAGAGCCGAGGAGATAAGGAAAGTAACCACTGGGAGCCCCTGAGATACTGTCTGACAGCTGGGAAAACTGAGCCCTTAGAAGGTGGGCTTCTACCCCCGGTCTCCTGGATCCTTTATGTAGTATTCTCATCCACCTTGCATTTCGACTATTCCCTGGTATGGCAGCAATGCCAGGTAATTTACCTCGCCCAACCCTGATGATTTTGACAATATGATCATTTTTTTACAAGCAGATTCAGTTATTGTTAACATGAGATAGAGCTCCCCCCTTTCTATAGTAATTCGAAGTTACCCAGTGCCTCTTACCTAAACTAGATTGGCAAAACCCAGAAGGTCTTTGGGTTCTGGATTAGAGATGAAAACAAAGTATGTGTGCCTAGGAACAGGTTATTGTGTGATGACTACAGAGGTAGCACAGCCCCTTTCTGGTAGGAAAGTGTCCTTCAACTTAACCCTGCAACTTTCACACTGACCTTAACCCCTGGGTCACTGGAAACTGAGCTTGGGCCAGTAACTCTGTGGACTGTGGACAAGTTCCTTATTTTTACTGCACCTCGATTTTCTCATATGTAAAGTGGGGGTTCTAACTGCCCTCCTTACAGGAGTTGTTGTGGTGCTCCAGAAAATGTAATTTGCCTGTTTCCTCTTCTCACCTGCCCTTTTTCCAGCAAGTTCATGGAGTGCAAGGGAGTCACAAAAGAACAGTCATTTCCGTTTTCAAAGGGGAATAAATGGCATGGTTGTGAGTTTCCATGTCTTGAGCTGGGGGTAGCCTGTTGCCCTTAAGTGCCCTTCCTGAGGAGGAGGAATAGGTCATACAAGCTGCAAGGTTGGGCAACTTTTTGGGAATTAAAAAAAAAACCATTGCTGTCAAGTTGATTCTGACTGATAGTGACCCTACAGGACTGAGTAGAACTGCCCCACAGAGTTTCCAACGAGCAGCTGGTGGATTTGAACTGCCGACCTTTTGGTTAGCAGCCGAGCTCTTAATCACTGTGCCACCAGGGCTCCTTTTGGGAATAGTGCCCTCCTTTATCTCACCCAGGAGACCTGGTGGCACAGTGGTTAAGAGCTCGTCTGTTAACCAAAAAATCGGAGTTCAAATCCACCAGCCAGCCACTCCTAGAAAACCCTATGGGGCAGTTCTACTTTGTCCAATAGGGTTGCTATGAGACTCAGTGGCAACAGGTTTTGTTTTGTTTTTGGTTTTTGGTTTTTTTTTTTTTTTAATCTCACTCAACACCCCTGGGTTGTGCAAATGATTTGCTAACTAAAAGGTTAACATGTTTGAAACCATCAAGCGACTCCACAGAAGAAAGTCCCGGCAGTGTGCTTCCAAGAAAACCCTCTGGAGCTCAGTTCTACTCTGTAACATGTGGGATTGCCATGAGTCACAATTGACTCAGTGACAACGGGATTTTGTTTGTTTGTTTTATCTCACCCAGAGAGCTCCGAGGCCTAAGGAGGGAGTAATAGCTAATAGCAGGAATCCAAGAAGGGAGGTAAAGGTCCTTTTGCAACTATTTCTGTAGACTATGGACTGTGAATATGATCATATTTGAAAATAGAGTGAAGATGTTGTTAGGTTAACATGAGGTCATACTGGAGTAGGATGGGTCCTAATCCTATATGACTGGTGTCCTTATAAAAGAGAAGATGCACAGAGACAGGGAGACAAAAGAATGATACCATGTGACCTACAGCTGCATGCCAAGGAATGCCTGGAACTACTAGAAGCTAGGAGAGAAGCATAAAACAGTTTCTCTCTCAGAGCCCTCAGAAGGAATCAATATGCCTGATACCCTGATTTGGACTTCTGGACTACAGAACAGTGAGACAATAAATTTCTGTTCTTACAAGCCACTCAGTTTTGGTACTGTACACGTTAGCTGTGATTTTCATGACCTGATGGGCACTATCACTGCTGCTTCCTGGGTCTCAGTTTCCCCATCTGTCAAATGGGAATGAAGATTGTCCCAGAGTGAAGCTTAAGAATCCACTTCTTTCCAAAGGATGGAGGGGGTAGCTGTGGGTAGTGAAAGAGCACTGTCCTGAGGGGAGGGAGGGGACTAGGGTCTGTCCTTGACCTTGGGGTGGCCTCAGGCAAATCTCTTTCCCTCCCTGGGCCTTACTTTTACTAGGCAAGGAAGATGTCCTGGATGGGAGTCTCAGGGCCTCCACTCTAAGCAAGGCACTTCTCCTCTCTGGGGGGCGGGAGGTGGGGGGGGGGTGTTCTCTATTTCTTCACTGGAAAATCATAGATAATAATTCCTGTCCCCTAAGTTCTGGTGAGGATGAAATGAGACATGGGGTGGACTATGCATGTTGGGGTGGGGGTGGGAGGCTCAGCACACAACAGGATAAGAAAGCAATTTGAGTATCTTTTAAGGAGCCCTGGTTGCATAGTGGTTAAAGAGCTAGGCTGCTCACTGAAAGGTTGGAGGTTCAAACCCACAACTGCTCTGCAGGAGAAAGGTATGGAAGGCTGCTTCCGTAAAGATTACAGCCTTGACTTTCACCTAAATCACAATAAAAAAATCAATTAAAAAAAAAAAAAAAAGACACTGAAGAGACAAGTGAGTAAATGAATGGGTAAACAACCTGTGGCACATCCATACCATGGAATATGATTTAGCGACAAAAAGAAATGTGCTATTATGCCACGAAAAGATGTGGAGGAAACTTAAATGCATGTTGCTAAGTGAAACTCTCAGTTAGATAGATTGACACAATGGCCACAGCAATGGACTCAGACATACCGAAGATCATGAAGATAACACAGGAGGGGGCAACATTTCATTCTGTTGTACATAGGTCGCTATGAGTCAGAACCGATTCGGCAGCAACTAACAGCAAAATAGCAGTGAAAGAAGCCAGTCTGAAAAGGCTACATACTGTATGATTCCAACTATATTGACATTTTGGGAAAGGCCAAACTATAGAGATAGTAAAAAGATCAGTTGTTGCCAGGAGTTGGGGAAGTAGAGGGAAGGGATGACCAGGTGGAGCTCGGGACATTTTCAGGGCAGTGAAACTATTCTGTATGATACTGTTAACGGGGGACACATGACATTAAGCATTTGACAAAACCCACAGACTGGAACCATGGAGGCTGGATGAACCCCTGAAAATATTGCCCTAAGATAATCTTTAAAAGTTAAACAGAAAATATCCCCTGAATTCTTCTTAAAACTAAACAATAGTTCAGCTTAACTAGTAAAGAATGTCTGCCTTGAGCATTGTGCTCTTTTAAGAACTATCTATATGGGATCAAACTGACAACAGCATTTCAAAAGATTAGATAGGAATCTTAGGGGGCAGTGAGTTTATGTTAAAGGCTGAGGAACAATTCAGAAAAGGAGGATAAGAATGGTTGCACAACTCAAAGAATGTAATCAATGTCACTGAATTGGACATGTAGAAACTTGAATTGGTGTATGTTTTTACTGTGTATATTCTCAACAACAGCAAAATAAAACAAATTATTTTTAAAAAAAGGTTACAGCTTTGGAAACACTGTTGGGCAGTTCTACTGAATCAGAATTGATTTGACAGCAACAGGTTTGATCTGGTTTTGGATGTAGATACATAGCTAAATAGCTGCTATCGAGTTGACTCCAACTTACGTAAAACAGAGTGAAATGTTGCCCAGTCCTGCATCATCTTCACAATTGCTGGCATGTTCAGATTCATCATTGTGGCTATTGTGCCAATCTGTCTCACCAAAGGTTTCCTTCACCCTCATTGGCTCTCTACTTCACCAAACACAATGTCCTCTTCTAGCAATTGATTCCTCCTGATGACATGTCCAAAGCAAGCAAGTTGGACAACATCCTGTCGTGATCCATAAGGTTTTCATTGACTAATTTTTGGAAATAGATCACCAGGCCTTTCTTCCCAGTCTGTCTTAATCTGGAAGTTCTCCTGAAACCTGTTCACCATGGGTGACCCTGCTGATATTTGAAATACTGGTGGCATAGTGAAGTGTGATGGATCACTTTTATATGGCCTTTTTCGACATGGTCTTATAACTCCCATGAAAAGACTGAATGGGATTATGCAAATGAGGTGCTTGTGACCCACCAAGGGGATTGGATAGCTTGCTAATAATGTTGCATGGCACCCTTATGGGGATGGGACCATGCAAACAAGGTGTATGGAACTCTAACGAGGGGATTGATCAGTTTTGCCACTCCACTAGGCTTAAAACGAGCCATCGAGAGATGGGAGTGGAGGATCTCACCACTACCCAGAAAGAAGAGCCAGGAGTGAAGTGCATTGTTCGGACCTGGGATCCCTCTGCTGAAAACCTTCTAGATCCAGGAGACAGAGAGAGAGAGAGCTGTAACGCTGGAGACAGAGAGGGACATAGAGGAGCAGAGGCAGAAAAATGGTGGCAGCAGAGGCAGCAGAACCAGGAGACCAGCAGGAGACAGTGCAGTGAGCTTCCTGGAGGACAGATTGAGAAAGCTGAGCACCTTCATGAAGGAGGCTTTCTGGCAGAGTGAGGTGCCTCTAGGTACTTACCGGCAGAGCTAAAAGAGCTTCATAACACTTGCCCAAGCAGGGCAGAGGCTGAGAGGCCAGAGATGGGCATGCCTGGGGGCAAGGCTGAGAAGAGGAACAACATTGAAGAGACAGGTGAATAAGTGAATGGATAAACAAACTGTGGCATATCCATACCATGGAATATTATGTTATAGCCTGGCTGAGAGGCCAGAGAGAGGCCTGCCTGCAGGCACGGCTGAGAAGAGGCCGTCCTGATCGAAGAACTGTATCCTGAGTGCCCTTGAATCTGAGCTGTAACCTGTTACTTCCCTAATAAACTCCACAATTGTGAGTGTTGTGTGTGAGTTCTGTGTGTCCATTGCAAAAAATTATTGAACCCAGCTGTGATGGTTAAGATTGCGTGTCCACTTGGCTAGACCATTATTCTCAGTATTTTAGCAGTTGTATAATGTTGTGATCACCCCCATGATGGAATCTGCTGAGTGGTACTGGTGGAGGCGGGGCTGTGGCAGCTCACCGCCCTCTCAGTTTCATCTCTCTGCCTTCCACCAGTTACTTTCTGCCTGCTCGCTTTGCCAAGGTTTTTGGCTTGTTCCAGACTCAGCAGCTGCTTCTTGTTGTCTCATCTCCGGTTCGTGGGACTTGAGCTAGCAGCTTACCTGTTGATCTTGGAATTCGTCGAACTTCTCAGCCTGCGAGCAAGAGTCCGGTTCCCCGACCCGCTGACATTGGGTTCGCCAGCCCCTGCAGCTACGTGAATCAGGAGAAACCTTGCGGTCTTGTCTGCTGATCTTGGAATTCACTGACCTTCACAGCCTGTGAGTGGGAGCCCCTCTCCGACCTGCCGACCTTGGGTTCACCAGCTTTCGTGGCTATGTGAACTGGGAGATGCCTCTACCCTGATCTGTGGACTTGGGACGTTTTAGCTTCTACAATTGAGTGAGCTATTTCCTTGATATAAATCTCTCTATATATTTATACACTTTACTGGTTTTGCTTCTCTGGAAAATCCAGCCTAAGACATTTGGTACCGAGAGTGGCTCTAGAGAAACAAAATTGTAAGGATGAGTTTTCTAAATTGGTTCTCAAGTCTGGTTAGTTTTAAAGATGTTGATGACTCTGCTTCCAGCAGTAAAGAGGGCACTGCTAGCCCATGGAGTGAGGTGGCAATACAAATATGCAAAGTATCACCACCAGTAGATCAGGTATTGGCGAAAGGCGAGCCTTTGGGTGAACACATGTGTGATATCTTTCTACAGCTTTGTCAGAATGAGAAGTATAGGGAAGCTGGTTAGTTGGTCCTACTTTCACTAGACAAACTGGTGAAAGAAAGAGATGTGCTCAGGGCTTCAGAGTCAAAGCTCAGGGCTTCAGAATCAAAGCTCAAGTGCCGCATAAATGACCTCAAGGCTTCCACTTGTGCTTTGAAGGAAAGCCTTATTTCTTGTAGTAACAGAGCTGAAATTGCTGAAAACCAAACCCAGACTCTTATTGTAAGAGTGGCTGAATTACAAAGTCAGCTCAACTGCCAGCCTTGAGAGATGTCTGAAATTAAAGTAAGAGCATTGATTGGGAAGAAATGGGATCCTGAAACTTGGGCTGGGGACGTATGGGCAGATAATCAGGGAGCTGGAGATACTGAGCCCCTAAATTCTGTTGAATCACTCCTGCCAACAGAACCACTCCCACCTGAAGAGCTTACTTCATGTTTGTCTGTTACACCACCCTGCCCGGGAAAACCATTAGCCCCTCAACTCCCATCTAATGAGATTAGCCCTAGCCCAGCTGCCTCTAAAGAGCCCTTGTCTGAGTCATTGCCTGGGGCATCGCCTGAGGCAGATGCTTTATGAGACAGTGCTGAGTGTTCTCAAAACAATTCCACACTACTGATTCTAGCTTCTAGACCCATAACTAGACTTAAGTCCCAGGGAGCCCCAAAAGGTGAAGTACAGAGTGTGACCCAGGAGGAGGTATGCTACACTCCAAAAGAACTACTTGAGTTTTCTAATATGTACAAACAGAAACCTGGGGAATATGTGTGGGAATGGCCATTAAGAGTGTGGGATAATGGTACAAGGAACATAAAGATGGATCAATCTGAGTTTATTGATATGGGTCCACTAAGCACAGATTCTTCATTCATTGTTTCAGCTCGGGAAGTTAGGAAAAGATCTAATAGTTTGGTTGGGTTGCTGAAGCATGGATTACGAGGTGGCCTACACTGAATCAAGTTGAAGTGCCAGACCTGCCTTGGTATACTATAGAAGAAGGTATCCATAAGCTTAGGGAAATTGGCATGCTAGAGTGGATTTATCAGGTTAGACCCACAGACCCACAAATGGAATGCCCAGAGGACACACCTTTTACCTCAACTGTGAGGAACAAATTTGTGAAGGGAGCTCCAGCATCCTTAAAGACTGCTGTGATTGCTATTTTATGTAAACAGATTTGACAGGGGGAGCTGCCCTAACTGAATTAAGACACCTAACTACAATGGGGCTGATTGGACCCTGTGGTAGTAGGGCCAAGTGGCTGCACTCAATAGACAAAGACAAGGTGGGCGTGGCTACAGTAATGGACAGCGAAGTCAAAACAGTAATCAAAATAGTCTGACTCGTATAGATTTATGGCATTGGCTACTTAGTCATGGTGTCCCTAGGAGTGAAATAGATGGGAAAGCTACTAAATATTTACTTGATCTGTACAAATGGATGAGTTCTAGGTCAGGTGAACAGCAGTCTAACTCAAATCGCCAGAATAGAGAGTCACAGCCCCTCAATCAATTCCCAGATTTGAGCGAGTTTAAAGACCCACAACCCCTTGAATGAAGGGGAGGCTGGATCCCCTTGAAGAAGGATACACTGCCAAAAATTTTTACTGTTAATCTTTCCTCCAGCCTTCCCCAAAGGGATCTACGGCCTTTTACGAGAGTGACTGTTCACTGGGGAAAAGGAAATAATCAGACTTTTTGGGGAATACTGGCTCAGAACTGACACTAATTCCAGGAGACCCAAAACATCACTGTGGCCCACCAGTCAGAGTGGGGGCATATGGAGGTCAGGTTATTAATGGAGTCTTGGCTCATGTCCGTCTCACAGTAAGTCCAGTGGGTCCCCAAACCCATCCTGTAGTGATTTTCCAGCTCCAGAATGCATAATTGGAATAGATATACTCAGCAACTGGCAGAACCCCCACATTGGATCCCTGACACATGGAGTAAGGGCTATTATGGTAGGGAAAGCCAAGTGGAAGCCATTAGAACTGCCCCTACCTAGGAAAATAGTAAACCAAAAGCAATACCGCATTCCTGGAGGGATTGCAGAGATTACCATCACCATCAAGGACTTGAAGGATGCTGGGGTGGTGATTCCCACCACATCCCCATTCAACTTGCCTATTTGGCCTGTGCAAAAAACAGATGGAACTTGGAGAATGACAGTAGATTATCGAAAACTTAACCAAGTGGTGACTCCGATTGCAGCTGCTGTTCCAGATGTAGTTTCATTGTCTGAGAAAATTAATACATCTCCTGGTACTTGGTATGCAGCTATTGACCTGGTAATGCCTTTTTCTCCATACCTGTTTCAAACGACCACCAGAAGCAGTTTGCCTTCAGCTGGCAAGGCCAGCAATATACCTTCACTTGCCTACCTCAGAGCTACATCAATTTTCCAGCCCTATGTCATAATTTAGTCAGCAGGGAACTTGATCACCTTTCCCTTCCACAAGATGTCACACTGGTCCATTACATTGATGACATTATGCTGATTGGACCTAGTAAGAAAGAAGTGTCAATGACTCTGGACTTATTGGTAAAACATTTGCATGCTAGAGGGTGGGAGATTAATCCCACAAAAATTCAGGCACCTTCCACTTCAGTGAAATTTCTAGGGGTCCAGTGGTATGGGGCAGGTTGAGACATTCCTTCTAAAGTGAAGGATAAGCTGCTCCCACAACTAAAAAGGAGGCACAACGCCTAGTGGGCCTCTTTGGATTTTGGAGGCAACATATTCCTCATTTGGGTGTGCTACTCCAGCCTGTTTATCAAGTGACTCGAAAAGCTGCTAATTTTGAGTGGGGACCAGAACAAGAGAAGGCTCTGCAACAGGTTCAGGCTGCTGTACAAGCTGCTCTGCCACTTGGACCATATGATCCAGCTAATCTAATGGTGCTTCAAGTGTCAGTGGCAGATAGAGATGCTGTCTGGAGTCTTTGGCAGGCCCCCATTGGTGAATCACAGTGCAGACCCTTAGGATTTTGGAGCAAAGCTCTGCCATCCTCTGCAGGTAACTACTCTCCTTTTGAGAAACAGCTTTTGGCTTGTTACTGGGCCTTAGTAGAGACTGAATGCTTAACCACAGAACACCAAGTCACCATGAGGCCTGAGTTGCCTATCATGAACTGGGTGGTCTGACCCACAGAACCATAAAGTTGGATTTGCACAGCAGCCCTCCATCATTAAATGGAAGTCGTGTATTCGAGATCGGGCCCGAGCAGGACCTGAAGGCACAAGTAAGTTGCATGAAGAAGTGGCCCAAATGCCCATGGTCTCCACTCCTGTCACATTGCCTTCCATCTCTCAGTCTGCACCTATGGCCTCATGGGGAGTTCTTTATGATCAGTTGACTGAGGAAGAGAAAACATGTGCCCGGTTTATAGATGGTTCTGCATGATATGCAGGTGTCACTCAAAAGTGGACTGTGGCAGCACTACAGCCCTTTTCTGGGACCTCCCTGGAGGACAGTGGTGAAGGGAAATCCTCTCAATGGGCAGAACTTCGAGCAGTGCACCTGGTTGTTCACTTTGCTTGGGAGGAGAAATGGTCAGATGTGCGATTATATACTGATTCATGGGCTGTGGCCAATGGTTTAGCTGGATGGTCAGGGACTTGGAAGGAACATGATTGGAAAATTGGAGACAAGGATTTTTGGGGAAGAGGTAAGTGGATAGACCTCTCTGAATGGGCCAGAGGAGTGAAGACATTTGTGTCTCATGTGAATGCTCACCAAAGGGTGACCTCAGCAGAGGATGATTTTAACAATCAAGTGGATAGGATGACGCATTCTGTGGAAACCAGTCATCCTCTTTCCCCAGCTATTTCTGTCATTGCTCAATGGCTCATGAACAAAGTGGCCATGATGGCAGGGATGGAGGTTATGCATGGGCCCAGCAGCATGGACTTCCACTCACCAAGGCTAACTTGGCTACAGCCACTGCTGAGTGCCTAATCTACCAGCAGCAGAGACCGACACTGAGTCCCTGATATGGCAGCATCCCTTGAGTTGATCAGCCAGCAACCTGGTGGCAAGTTGATTACATTGGACCACTTCCATCATGGAAAGGGCAGCGTTTTGTCCTTACTGTAATAGACGCTTACTCTGGATATGGATTTGCCTTCCCTGCATGCAATCCTTCTGCCAAAACTACCTTCCATGGACTTATAGAATGCCTTATCCACCGTCATGGTATCCCACACAGCATTGCCTCAGATCAAGGGACTCACTTCACAGCAAATGAAGTGCAGCAGTGGGCCCATGCTCATGGAATTCACTGGTCTTACCATGTTCCCCATCATCCTGAAGCAGCTGGTTTGATAGAACAATCGAATGGCCTTCTAAAGACACAATTACGGTGCCACCTAGGTGGCAATACCTTGCCGTGTTGGGGTAATGTTCTCCAGGAGGCTGTGTATGCTTTAAACCAACGTCCAATATATGGTGCTGTTTCTCCCATAGCCAGGATTCATGGGTCCAGGAATCAAGGGGTGGAAATGGGAGTGGCACCACTCACTATTACCCCTAGTGACCCACTTGCAAGATTTTTGCTTCCTGTCCCCTCGACCTTATGCTCTGCAGGCCTAGAGGTCTTAGTTCCAAAGGGAGGAATGCTCCCACCTGGAGACATATCACTGATTCCATTGAACTGGAAGTTAAGAATGCCACCTGGCCACTTTGGGCTCCTTATGCCTCTGGATCAACAGGCAAAGAAGGGAGTTACCATACTGGTTGGTGTGATTGACCCTGATTACCAAGAGGAAATCAGATTGATGTTACATAATGGAGGTAAAGAAGAGTATGTCTGGAATGCAGGAGATTCCTTCAGGCGTCTCTTAGTACTACTGTGCCCTGTGAATAAAATCAATGGAAATCTACAGCAACCTAATTCTGACATGACTACTAATGACCCAGACCCTTCAGGAATGAAGGTTTGGGTCATCCCACCAGGCAAAGAACCACGACCAGCTGAGGTGCTTGCTGAGGGCAAAGGGAATACAGAATTGGTGGTGGAAGAAGGTAGTTCTAAATACCAATTACGGCCACATGACCAGTTGCAGAAATGGGGACTGTAACTGCTATGAGTATTTCTGTTTTGTATGTGTGCATCTAATATTTTTGTTTCCTTCACTTATAAAATATAAGATGTAAACAGGGCTAGTGCGTTTTCGATTGTACGCGTGTTAGTTGTATCATGTTAGGTGCAAGTAAGACTTTGTAATCATCTGTATTCAGAGATTATGTATGGTTTCAGGAGATGTGTACAGGTGCCAAGTTGACAAGGGGTGGACTGTGATGGTTAAGATTGTGTGTCAACTTTGTTAGACCATTATTCTCAGTGTTTTAGCAGTTGTATGATGTGATCATCCCCATGATGGAATCTGCTGAGTGGTACTGGTGGAGGTGGGGCTGTGGCAGCTCACCGCCCTCTCAGTTTCATCTCTCTGCCTTCCACCAGTTACGTTCTGCCTGCTCGCTTTGCCAAGGTTTTTGGCTTGTTCCAGACTCAGCAGCTGCTTCTTGTTGTCTCATCTCCGGTTCGTGGGACTTGAGCTAGCAGCTTACCTGTTGATCTTGGAATTCGTCGAACTTCTCAGCCTGCGAGCAAGAGTCCAGTTCCCCGACCTGCTGACATTGGGTTCGCCAGCCCCTGCAGCTACGTGAATCAGGAGAAACCTTGCGGTCTTGTCTGCTGACCTTGGAATTCATTGACCTTCACAGCTTGTGAGTGGGAGCCCCTCTCCGACCTGCCGACCTTGGGTTCACCAGCTTTCGTGGCTATGTGAGCTGGGAGATGCCTCTACCTTGATCTGTGGACTTGGGACGTTTTAGCTTCTACAATTGCATGAGGTATTTCCTTGATATAATCTCTCTCTATATATATATTTATATGCTTTACTGGTTTTGCTTCTCTAGAGAACCCAGCCTAAGACAGCAGCAAGAAGTAGAGAGTGCAGTGGGAGGGACAATTGGTGTTAGAGTTGGAAAAATGTTGGAGGGTGGAGGCATGTCTGACCTCCGCCTCATAGGAATCAGCCTTGGACTGTTGATCTTGATTCTCATTTCCCTTTGTGAAGTTAGAGGAGGTAAAATGCTGCCCCAATGCCATTTTTACACATAGCTTCCAGCATCACAGCAACATGCAAGCCACCATAGTATGACAAACTGACAGATGGGGGTGGATGTATGAACATACATGTATGTAAAACTGAAAACCAACTGCCAGTGCTTGCCTGGGAGGAGAGGAGGCAGTTAAAGGGGACTTTAGCTGTAGTTTTAAGATTTTATTTTTTAAAAAGGTAAATATGACGTGATTACTATTATAAATTCTGGATGGTGTGAATAGGTGCATTTGTTACATTATTCATTGTGTTTTTTCTATCTTTTACATTTCTTAAAAAATCTGAAAAAAAAAAAAAAAAAGGTCATGGTAGAAAACTTGAGGGCAAAACCCAGAAAAGTATAAAAAGGACATCAGAATCACCTATAATCCTCCCTAACCCTGCAGATAACCACCATTCACGTTCCATGGGCTTGTATGATTTTCTTTACCAAATAAACTCCTCCTCCTCCTCTGAGTGTCCTGTGTCCTGGCTCTGCTCCTCCACCCTCCTCATCACCTCCATTGACAACCCTCCCTGCCACTCTCCTCCATCCATCCAGGATTCGGGTTTCTGGTTCTCTGTCCGGCAGTCTGTCCTAAAGTCTTGCTCATCCGTGTGGACGACAATCTAGTACCCTTCCTTGGCCTTCTCGCTGTTTCCTCCACCTTCAATTCTCTGTCCCCAAATCTTCAGTCAGGTTTTCTTTATCACATGGTCTAAATCATCAATGTCCAATAAAACTTTCTGTAATGTTGGAGAGGTTCTATATCTGCACTGTCCAATCCAAAAAAAAAAAAGCAAAACCCATTGCAGATCAGTCGATTCCAACTCATAGTGACCCTATAGGACAGAGTAGGACTGCCTCATAGGGTTTCCAAGGAGTGGCTGGTGGCTTCAAACTGCCAGCCTTTTGGTTCACAGTCAAGCTCTTAACCACTGTGCCACCAGGGCTCAACTGTCCAGTACAGTAGCCACTAACTCCATGTGGTTACTGAGCACTTGAAATGTGGCTAGTGTGACTGAGAAACTGAATTATTTTACTTGATTAAAATTAAAATAGCCACTGGGGGACTAGTGGATACTTTAGTGAATGATAAAGGTAAATTAACTACTCCAAGCCACTCTCCTTTAAGTTACCCTGCTTTATTTTCTCCAAGGCACTTATCTTGTTCATTTATCTGTTAATTTTCTGCCTCTCTCTACAAGAATTTTTGGCTGTATGAGAGCAGAGATCTTGGGTACCTAGTACACTCAATACTCAGAACTTAGAACAGGCTGGGACATGGTAGGCATTTGATAAATAGGTATTTTGTCGACCGGTGGTGAATAAAGTATTAGATCAGCAGTTCTCACAGTGTGGTCTGCCATCCCCTGAGGGTCCCCAAGACCTTTTCAGGGGATCTGTGAACTTTACACTTTTTTTTATAACAACACTGAGATGCTATCTGCCTTTCCCACTGTGCTGCCATTTGCACTGATGGTGCAAAAGCAATGGTGGGTAAAACAGCTGAACCCTTAGCACGAATCAAGGCGGTGACACCAAACTATACCAGCAGTCACTGTGTTCTTCACTGCCACACACGCACAGTAACAAAAATAACCATACCAGTTTCACTTAAAAATGCCTTGATGAAACAATAAAAAAAAAAA
Organism: Dugong dugon; assembly: GCA_030035585.1. Classification (NCBI taxonomy): domain Eukaryota; kingdom Metazoa; phylum Chordata; class Mammalia; order Sirenia; family Dugongidae; genus Dugong; species Dugong dugon. Next base: position 57,539,899 of record CM057462.1, on the reverse strand, counting down.
AACAATTGCATTAAATCTCTACCCTTAAGTATAAAACGGAGCCCTGGTCCCGCAGGGTTAAGAGCTATGGCCGCTAACCAAAAGATTGGCAGTTCAAATCTATAGCTGCTACTTGGAAACCCTATGGAGCAGTTCTACTCTGTCCTATAGGGTCGCTGTAGTACAGTACTTTGTTACGGAAGCCCTAGGAAACTGTCTTAGTTACCTAGTGCTGCCATAACAGAAGTACCACAAGTGGATGGTTTTAATGAAGAGAAATTTATTTCCTCATAGTCAAAGCAGGCTCAAAGTCCAAACTCAGGGCATCAGCTCCAGGGGAAGGCTATTTCTCTCTGTCGGCCTTCTTTTCAGTGTTCCTCCAGACTAGGAGCTTCTCGGCTCAGGGACCCCGATGCGCTCTGCTCCCGGCACTGCTTTCTTGATGGTATGAGGTCTCCCTGTCTCTCTGCTCACTTCTGTCTTTCATATCTCAAGAGAGTGCCTCAGGACACAATCCAGTCTTGTAGATCCAGTCCTGCCTTACTAACACAACTGCCACCCATCCTCCCTCATTAACATCATAGAGGCAGGATTTACAACATATAGGAAAATCACACAATACCAGGAATCGTGGCCCAGCCAAACTGATACACACATTTTTGGGGGGACATAATTCAAACCATGACAGAAACTAATATATCTATTTTGTAAATTCATTATTATTTCCCCCATTTTACAGATGAGGAAATCAGGCACAGAAAGGGTAGGTAACTTACCCAATGTCACACCACTAGCAACTTAAGTTCGTTGATGTAAGAACAAAACAGGAAATTTAACCTGGCCAGAAGATGGAGACTGAAAGTCAGGAACTGGGGTTGCCATGGGCTGTCCATCCCCTCTGTCCGTCTCTGCTTCTTTCCGCCTTCTTTATCCTTCTGCGTATGTCTGCCTCAACACACTCACTCCAGCCTCCACCCTACGGGGTTTCCCATCTCCTAACTGATTCATTCCTAATCCATGGAATGACCTCGTGTTAACCTAACTAATAACATCTTCAAAGACTCTATTTCCAAACAGGGTCACTGTTACGGATTGAATTGTGTCCCCAAAAGCTATCTGTCAACTTGGCTAGGCCATGATTCCCAGTATTGTGTGATTGTCCACCATTTTGTCATCTGATGTGATTTTCCTATGTGTTGTAAATCCTATCTCTAGGAGGTTAATGAGGTGGGATTAGCGGTGGTTATGTTAATGGGGCAGGACTCAATCTACAGGATTAGGTTGTGTCTTAAACCAGTCTCTTTTGAGATATAAAAAAGAGAAGTGAGCAAAGAGACATGCGGATCTCATATCACCAAGAAAGCTGCACCAGAAGCAGAGCGTGTCCTTTGGACCTGAGGTTCCTACGCTGAGCAGCTCCTAGTCCAGGGGAAGATTGATGACAAGGATCTTCCTCCAGAGCCAAAAGAGAAGGCCTTCCCCTGGAGCTGATGCCCTGAATCTGGAATTCTAGCCTACTAGACTGTGAGAGAATAAACTTCTGTTTGATGAAGCCATCCACTTGTATTATTTTTGTTATAACAGCACTAGATAACCAAGACAGTCATTTTCACAAGTATAGGGATTAGGACTTCAAACATGTATTTTTGGGGGTCACAATTCAATCGTTAACAGTGGATGTGAGGATTAAATGAATCAACACGTCTAATGCTTAGAACTGACTTGTTCCTAATTTGTGAAAAAGGAGAGGTGGTTCCATTCAGTGGTGTGCTGGTAAATGTTTAACCAGTTGCCATTGAGTCAAGGCCAACTCATGGTGACTCCAAGTGTGTCAGAGTAGAATTGTAGCTCCATAGGGTTTTCAAGGCTGTGATCTTCCAGAGCAGATCACCAGGCCTTTCTTCCAAGGTGCCTTTGGGTGGGTTCAAAACTGCCATCCTTTTGGTTAGTAATTGTGCGCTTAACTATTTGTGTGGTAATCTGAGGAAAAAGAAATCCCTGATTTGTAGTGTTTGCCAACTTCAGCTGTGTAAATCCCACCATGGCTGATTTAAAGTCACTGAATGTGGAGTTGGGAAGAGATGTGCACGATCTGCTCTCAGGAGCCAGGGCAGCCAGCTACAGCACTCCACTGGCCGCCCGCAGATTGAGTCCCTTTGGGTAAGTGTCCTGCCTTGGCCAATCAGCTATGGCTGGGACCGGGTCACGTGGCACAAATATGGCTGCCAGAACCCATCCCTTCATGGCACAGGGGACTATGGGAGGCCAATTTCAAAGAAAGATAAAAGGCCCTGTGAGATTACTCAAAACATGCTGGTTCTTGGCTACCTGATATCCATTGCCCCTTCTGATGGTAACACACCTTGGTTTTCTCTTGGGGAGATACACTTCAGATGAGGGCTTCACCATCTGCTCTAGGCTTAGAGCATGGGCCCTAGGCCTAAGCCAATCACATTCTCCTCCTTACAGTAATTGGTTCAAGGATAGTACCCGATCCAATCAGAACCAACAAGACCCAACTTGACTTTTGCTGGTGGTTCTGAGAGAAGCAGAGGCTTCCCTGCTGCGAACTTGGGGGCTATGAGGCTGGAGCTGCTGACCCCACAGGAGTGCAAGGATGACACTGACTCTGAGGACACAACCAAGTGGAGAGCTGGAGAGATATTATTTGAGTCTTGGCCTGACCCCTGCATTATCCTCTTCATGAGCCCATAAATCCCCGTTTGGGTTGGGCTCTCTATCACTTGCAACCAGGTCTGGACACACAAGGACTGTGAGGGCTCAGAAGGGGATGTGAACTCCCTGAAGGTGAGCTCCTTGGCAATTCATCCACAGTTACTCTGTCTCCCTTGCTCGTATCTAGCACAGGGCTGGTCCTGACAGATTTTATCAAACTCATTCCTGCATTTCCCTCCCAAGCAATCAAAACACTGACCCCCTATGGCGAAACTATGGGCCTTCCTGAGGGCCTCTAATCACTGGAATATCTTTCACAATTCAGGGTACTCATTATGGACCCCCAAAGGGTGTGAAGGTGACTGGATGTAGCTGCCCCTGGGAGCAGGGGCAACAAACCTCATAGGAGGACCCAGCGCATCTAAAAAGGCTTCTGAACCAGATAGAACAGGGTTAAATGTATGTCTCTACCACTTAATTGCAGCATGATCCCTGGTAATAAACCCCCTCTTTGGTTTGCTACCCACTTCACAGGGTTGTTGTTTGATAATGAACATAAAGCACTTAACTTAGCACCAAGTCCACGATAAGGGGTTACTCCCTTCCTTCCCCAAGTCTAGGGCGGCGGGGGAGGGGAGAGCAGCAGTGGAAAGGTGCCCCCCAGCCCTGCCCTTGCACAGAGCACGCCACACACCACCGCCACCCAGGTGCAGGTACAGTTTATTCACAACAGAGAAATACAAAGAGCAGAGGGTTTGTAATTCCTTTGTTTCTTGCCCCCTTTAGTGTTTTCCCCCCACATTTGATTTTTACTTTGCTCCCTACCCCCTTTTTAAAATATAACGCAAACTTCTTTCTTGACGTGTCTGAGGGGCACCTGCCCTTACCTCCCTGCCACCAAGATGCAGACTGAGAAGCCAACAGACTGTTTTCTCTTTTTTAATAAGGTAACTAGTTCTAAATATGGTGGCCTGGAGGTCCCATAAAAAAAAGCAAAGGGGTATTAACAGTATGTATAACAGCGTATTTACAGGGTAGTAACATGCGGACGAAAAGCTACAATACTGAGTATCAGACAACGCAAGTCAAACAAAGGGGGTGGGGTGGGGGCAGAGAACCCCACGGGAAAAGAAACCCCAGGAAACGTTAAACTGGTAAATCAATGGCGAGTTAAGGCTTAAAAGTGTATAAAAATAACACAGTTAATATTCGAAACGGAACTCCAGATACAGAATATATAGATGAGTTTCTGTCTAGCTTCCTTTTCCTGGGGGGATATGGGGGAGCTTCTCCGGGCTCTGTACATGGTTCCTATATACATGGACACGCATGGCTTTCAGATTGGGGTGTGTCTGTGGGGGCTGGGGGCAGGGGTCTGCTCCTGGAACCCTCCGTTCTGAGGATCCCTTCCCTGCCGAGGGGCCTAGGGCCTAGGCTGGGGATCTCCTCCTCCATAGCAGGGAAGACTAACAGCCCCTCCCTGGGCACTGCCCCCATCTGGAGGAAATTCTGGAGGGGGATTCGAGCCCCAGGCCCACTCCCTCCCCGTCCCCCTGCCCAGAGTCTGGGATGGCGGGAGAGGTAGCCGATAAGTTTCCTGGCCAGCACCGAGGTAGACTGGGGCGGTCATCAGGGCAGCGAGGGGCCAGGTCTCACCCAGCCCGCCCCCACCCCACTTCCCTGGGCCTGCCGCCCAGCCCAGCCCATCACTGCACCCTTTGGTCCTGCAGATCTCCTGGCCCCTCTCTGGTTTCCACCTCCTGAAGCCTGGGCAACTCTGGTAGCTGCCTCATCCCTCTGCTCAGTAATGCCCAGGGCACAGCTGGAGAGGTGCTAGCTGGGCAGCCAGGGATGAGGAGCACACTCCAGCTGCCTCCTGCCCCCTCCCACCTGGGGGTCCCCTATTCAGTCCAGAAACCCAGGCCTGAGCCTTCCCTCAAGACTTGAGGCCGTGGCAAGAGAAGGTCCCACACTGCCCTCTGATTCTCTGTGTCCATCTGTCCGATTCTTCTAATTTCTCGGTCTTAGCAGCACCAACGTCTTGGCCAATAAATATCTTTTTTCTGTTATTTCCAAAACTTAAAAAAAAAAAAAAAAAAACAGTGAAGAAAGTGAAGGGTGGGGAACAAAAAAGAAAACTCAACAGAGAGATTCAAAGTGCTCTGAGATCGTCTTTGGATGCCACCAAAATAGTCCAGAATCTTGAGGTTGGCCTGACCGCCCTGGAGCTGGACCGGGTAGGGCTTCTGTCACCCAGGCCTCCCGAAAGGTTGGGAAGGTTGTGAGAGAGCTCGGCTGTTCCTGGAGGCCCCTGGAGGGAGCTGGGGCCTGGTGCTGCCGGGTCTGTGTCTGCCAGTGGGCCGGGCGGGGTGGCGCCTCGGTCGGCTCAGATGAGAGAGATTCGCACGGGGATGCCGGGGGACTCCGTCCTCTGGGGTGAGTGATGGCTCACCAGGTGCTCCACCACCGTGTGTTTGGACATGTGCTTCATCAGGTAGGTCTCCTGTGGGCAAGAAAAAAATTTAGAACATGTGGTCCCTGGGTAGTGCAAATGGTTTGCACTCAGCTACTAGCCAAAAGGTTGGTGGTTCAAACCCACCTAGAGGTGGCTCGGAAGACTGGCCCGGCAATCTGCCTCTGAAAGGTCACAGCCTTGAAAACCCTATGAAGCTATTCTACTCTGCACACATGGGGTCACTGTGAGTCGGAGCTGACTTGATGGCAACTAACACCAACTAACTGAAAGGTTGGCAGTTTGAATTCACCCAGGGGTGCCTTATAAGAAAGGCCTGGCAATCTACTTTCATAAGATTACAGCCATTGAAAACCCTGTGGAACACAGTTCTACTCTGACACACATGGGGTTGCCATGAGTTGGAATCTAGTGGACCACAATGGGTTTTTTTTTTCAGGGAATGCAGTGGAGGCTGCAGTTCCACAAGTGGCCACTGGAGCGAACCTTGGTAGGAGGGCCAGCTGGGGGTGGGTTGACACGGCTCTAGGGTCAGGTTGACATCAGGAATTGGCCCCAGGGATGCTGGCTCACTTTCTGGAGGCTGAGCCCACAGCATGCTGGCCGTTCAGTGGTGCCCACCTGGGGCTCCCCTGGACCAGGCCAGCAGCCATTTTATCAACTGTACCAAGGTGTGCTGGCTGAACCACAGCCTCACCAGGCCGAGCTCAGCTGCCCCCAATATGGACGATGCTCCCATTGAGGGCAAGTCAGTAAGCCTCAGTTTGAACCTAGTTCTGCCATTTCTTAGTGGTGGGATCTTGAACAAGTCATCGTACCCCTCTGAGCCTCAGTTTCCTCCTCTGAAGTGGGGATGCTGAAGGAACAACCTCAAAGGGTTGTGATGGTGATGAGGATAAAGCCCTCAGCATCTAGTAAGGAGTGCCTGGCTGCTAACCAAAAGGCAAGCAGCTCTGCAGGAGAAAGACCTGGTGATCTGCTTCCATAAAGGTTACAGCCTAGAAAACCCTACGGGACAGTTCTACTCTGTCATATGAGGTCTCTATGAGTCGGAATCAACTCAACAGCATCCGCCAACAACAAGGGTTGAGGCAACTGCTGCTTCCCCGGTCTCCACATTTCATTCCAGGTGGTAGTGGGACCTCTGGCCTCTCCCTCCACCCCTCACTCAACCCTACCTAGTCTGCTTGGCGAGCTTGGGAAACATAAACTGGGCATGCTCAACTCATCCCTCGAGCCCCCACAAGCTCTGCTAAGCCTGACCTGGGATGCCCATGATGATGGCAAGGCCACCCAGGGCCTCACCTGCAGGCCTCAAGGCTCTGGCACTAAGCCACATCCTCCCGCTTGGCCTGTATCAGTAACAGAGCTGGTACTCTGGTTCCCCACCTGCCACTCCTTGGCCTCATCCCTCAATTTGCTCAAAATCCGGCAGAGGAAGCCCTCAAATGTGGTGGCAACACGCTATTAAACGACACCAGAGAGACATAATCAGCAAAATCCAAACCAGGAAACTAAAGGACGAATAACCGAATTTCTTCAACAAATAAATTGCAAAGAAAAAAGGGGGGACAGAATCTATTGATTAAAAGAGACTTCAGAGATGCTGGATGAACCCCTGATACTGCCCTGATATCGCCCTTAAAATTGAAACCGAAAACATCCCCTGAAGTCATTTTAAAACCAAGCGATAGTTTAACTTAACTAGTTAAAAATGTCTGTATTGAGCATTATGCGCTTTTAAGAACTATCTATATGGGATCATGGAAACCCTGGTGGCGTAGTGGTTAAGAGCTATGGCTGCTAACCAAATGGCTGGCAGTTTGAATCCACTAGGCACTCCTTGGATACTCCATGGGGCAGTTCTATTGTGTCCTACAGGGTCGCTGTGAGTAGGAATCGAATCGACTGTAACGCGTTTGTTTTTGTTTTTTTTAATATGGGATCAGAGTGACAATAGCAACTCAAAAGATTAGACAGGAACCTTAGGAAGCAGTGAGTTTATGTTAATGGTGGAGGAACAACTCAGAAAAGGAGGGTGAGAATGGTTGTACAACTCGAATACAATCAGTGTCACTGAATTGTACATGTAGAAATAGTTCAATTGGTGTATGTTCTGCTGTGTATATTCTCAATGGTAACAACAAAATAAAATTTAAAAAAGAGACTTAAGAGATATTATCAACCAGTTGCAATGTAGGAACCGTATCTGGATCTTGATTAAAGAATAAAGTTGTAAATAAATAAAATTATGGCATTCATGAGACAAATGGAAATGGTATTTGATGATATTAAAGAGTTAGAATTAATTACTTTTAGGTATCATACCGGCATTGTGGATATGTACAAAAAAAGGAGTCCTTATCTTCAGAGACAAACAAAAAATTTAGAAATTTTTACAAATGAAATCATGACATCTAGGTTTTACTTAAAAAAACAGGGGTATGCATAGTTTGAATCCCAGGTGCTGCTTGGAAACCCTATAGGGCAGTTCTACTCTGTCCTATAGAGTCGCTATGAGTCGGAATTGACTCAACGGCAACGAGTTTTGGTTTTTACCCCAGATATACTGAATCAGAATCTACATTTTAACAAGATCCCCATATAATAAATATATATTTTATTATATATATATTATATATATAATATATATTTTAATATATTAATATATATATTATTAATTAATTAATTAAATTAATTAATTAATTAAATTTATTTATTAATATATTTTTAATATATTAATATATATTTTAATATATATATTTATATAGATATTAAATATATAATATATTTTATTATAATTATATAATAAATTTTGAGAAGCACTGCTCTACTAGTGGTTCTCAGAATTGGTCCCTAACCAGCAGCATCCCCCTTCTCTACATTTTGTCCTCCCTGCTGCTGTCTTTCAAAATATACTTTTCCTTTATCACCCAAAAAACCAAACCCATTGCTGTCAATTCCAACTCACAGAGACCCTATAGGACAGAGTAGAATTGCTCCATAGAATTTCTAAGGAGTGGCTGGTGGATTCGAACTACCGACCTTTCAGTTAGTAGCTGAGCTCTTACCCACTGTGCCACCAGGGCTCCTTTCTTTATCACAGTGGTTCTCAAATGGAGGTGACTTTGCCTCCCAGGGAACATCTGGTGATGTCTGGGGACACTTTTAGTTGGCACAACTGGGGGTGGGGGTTGCTACTGGCATCTAGTGGGTAGAGGTCAAGCATGCTGCTAAACATCCTACAATGCACAGGATAGCCCCTACAACAAAGAATTGTCAGTAGTGCTGAAGTTAAGATAGCCTTCTTTGTGGCAATTATTAGTTTTTCATGACATCTTTATTCATGTGGTTACTTGTTTAACGTTTGTCTCCTCCAGCAGACGCTAACCTCCCTGGGGGCAGGGAATGTGTCTGTTTGGTTCTTCCTGACTCTGAAGTACCTGGCACAAGTGTTCAGTTAACACTGAGTGAATAGATAATTGTAATAGCTAGGTTTACTAGCCACTGACTCTACCAGCCAGCAGTTCTATGAATTAAGAATTATTACCTCCTCTGTTTTACAGATGAAGAAACTGAGGCTCAGAAACCTCTGTGCTGGGCATACAAGGCGATCTGTTAACCAGAACATTTGATTAACCAGAAGCACACACACAGGTGACTCACCTGGCTTCCCTCTTCTGGGTGCTGTCTGGCCCTCTTTTGGGAAAACTCCCACCCGGGGACAGGGGGTTAGATGTGATGACCTTTCTGGTACTCGTCAGGCCTTTCCTGAGACTTCAGGGGTGGCTCTGGGTCAAGTCACTGTGCCACCTTGTGGCCATGATGGGAGTTGCAGTTTCACCAGCAGCAGGAAGGCCCTTCTCCCTCTCAGGCTCCAGGCTCCTTCCCTGGGTATGCCAGGGCCTGTACTGAACCAAGCCTCAGGAATCCAGGCTAAGGGAGGCAAGGGGCGGGGAGCTCACCCAGAACTAGGAAGCAGAAGTCCTGGGTTCAAGCCCTGGCTTTGCCACACACTGTGATCTTAGGGAGCCACTTCCCCTCTCTGGGCCTCAGTTTCCTTGTCTGGAAATGGGGAGAGGCAGTGTAGATCTGAGGAGGAGGAGGAAGCTGAGGCCCAGGGAAAAGATGGGGCTCCCCAGGGACGCCAGCGACCCCAACACTGGCAGGGCTGGCACTCACCGAGGTGTAGGCCCGCCCACACATGCTGCAGCAGTAGGCCTTGGCGTGCTTGATGGCGTGGGCCGACAGGTGGATCTGTAGGGAGGCGGAGTCTGAGTAGGCCCGGTAGCAGTTGGGACACTTGTAGGGCTTGTCCTTGTTGTGCTGGCGCTGGTGAGACTGTGGGGAGCATGGCAAGGGGTCATGAGATGGGCAGGACTCCCAAGCCCCACCCCCTTCTTATGCTCCCTTGTGGGAGGGGTGGGGGGAAAAGCTGTGCACCTGGTGGGCAGGAGGCAGGCAGGCACTACTCACCTGAAGGTTGGAGAGCTGAGTGAAAGCCTTTTCGCAGCCAGGATGTGGGCACTTGTACGGTCTGTCGCCTGTGTGGATTCTGCAATGGGCAGCCCAGTGAAGTGGAGGCCCTGACAGACCTCCTGGGCCAGCTGTAGCCCCCAAGCCCGTGGCTGGCTGGCCTGGGCCACCCTGCTGGCCCCCAGGTCTCCCAGCCTCCACCCCACACACTCTCTCCAGGGACCAACAGTGAGCCCCAGGCAAGAGCTGGGGACTTCAAAGGCACCCCTTCCTTCTCTTGCCTCCCATGGCCTGTCTGTGACCAGGACCTCCCTGTTCCCCACAGGCCCAGCTGAACCCACCCCTCACCAGCACCCACTCAGGGACCCAGTGAGGGCCTCCAGCTAATCCTGGGGAATTTGCTTCAACCACACTCTGCCTTCTCTTCTAAAAAACCCACGCTGCACACCATTCACTGAAAAGAGCACAGACCCACTGCTTTGTCACGTCATCCCTGCGCACTCTGCCTCTTTCCTCAGAAGGAGACGTTTCTCTTTGGCTGTGATGGCCCCCGACTTCTTGTCCCTATGCCTCCCCATGTCAGGTACATGTCCGTGATGGCTATGTGGTCACTAAGGCCCTGAAGCTCAGCCCCTCACACCTGTGGTCTCATTCTGGATCCTCTTCTGACTAGCTGTGTATACTCACTGCCGTCAAGTAAATTCCAACTCACAGTGACCCTGCGGGACACAGTAGCACTGGTGGATTTCCAAACAGCGACCGGTGGATTCGAACTGCCAACTTTTGGTTAGCAGCCGAGCTCTTAACCACTGCGCAACCAGGGCTCCTGACTAGTTGTGTGACATTGGGTAAATCACTGAGCCTCAGTTTCTTCATCTGCAAACTGGGGATAAAAACACAGGCCCTTATCTCACAGGGCTTTGTGAGATACATGTAAGGAAGGGGCTTAGCCTAGTGTTGGCACAAAGCCAGCACTCAATAATCGTTCACCAGCATTATTATTACTCATTCATTCAACATCTATTGCATCATGTCCCGTGTGGCAGGCACCATGCTAGCCCAGGCACTTGGACTAGATCAGTGAACAAAACAGACAAAACCACTGTCTCGTGGAAACAAACAAGAAGTATGAAACAAAATAAGTAAATCACACGTGGAAGGTAGGAAGTGCTGTGAGAAAAAAAAGAACAAGGTAAGGGGAATCTGAGTGCCAGAGAGAGAAGGGTGCCATTTTAAATAGGATGATCAGGGTGAGCCTTGTTGGGGTGATATTGGAGCAAGGACTTGAAGGCCGATGGCAGTCTTTTCTGTTTTGTGTTACAGCTTGTGCTTGTCACCTGTGCCCAGGTGAGGACCGACCAGGTGGTGGAGCTCAGGAGCCTTGTGTGCACCAATGGAAGTCCTTCCTTCCTCTCCACACTGAAGACTATTTACTATTACTCTGGGCTCATCTTTAATCATCTGTTCTGGCAAATTCTCTGTGCCAAGCAGGTAGGCAATGAAATGCCAGCTGGGCCTGAACCTTGTTTGCCTAATTTGCCAATGAGCATTAAGTGGATGGAGAATCCAGATCTGCCAACCTATGCCGTCTCCTTCCCTCCAATGCCCCAGCCCATCTAGCTGACTGGTTTGCTTCATCCATCAACAAGTGCATCTTGAGGCCTCTTGGGTAGGCCTGGTGCTAGACTTAGGGCCACAAGGTTGAGTAAAAAACACTCCCTACTGTCATAAGCCACGAATGTTGGTTGCCCACTATGAACACTGATAAAGTCAAATTCCTTAGCATTTTTCCAACATTACTGGCATGAATCAAAAAAACAGAAAATAACAAATGTTAGAGAGGTACCCTTAGGCACTGCTGGTGGGAATGCAAAATGGTACAACCATTTTGGAAAACGATATGGTGTTTCCTTAAAAAGCTAGAAATAGAAATACCATATGATCCAGAAATCCCACTCCTAGGAATATATCCTAAAGAAATAAGAGTTGTCACATGAACAGACATATGTACACCCATGTTCACTGCATCATTATTCTCAAGAGCAAAAAGATGGAAACAACCTAAGCACCCATCAACAGATGAATGGATAAACTATGATACATACACAAAATGGAATACTATGCAATGATAAAGAACAATGATGAATCTGGAGGGCATTATGCTGAGTGAAATAAGTCAATCAAAAAAGGACAAATATTCTATGAGACCATGAAAAGGTTTACACACAAAAAGAAACAATCTTTGATGGTTACAAGGGAGGGGAGGGTTGGGGAGGGTATAACACTAACTAGACAATAGATCAGAAACCCTGGTGGTGCAGTGGTTAAGAGTTCAGCAGCTAACCAAAAGGTCGGCAGTTTGAATCCACCAGGCACTCCTTGGAAACCCTATGGGGCAGTTCTACTCTGTCCTATAGGGTCACTACAAGTCAGAATTGACTCGACAGCAATGGGTTAAACAATAGGTAAGTGGTAACTTTGATGAAGGGTAAGACAGTACACAATACTGGGGAAGTAAGCACAACTTGACCAAGGCAAGTTCATGGAAGTTCCACAGACATATCCAAACTCCCTGAGGGACTGAATTACTGGGTTGAGGGCTGGGGACCATGGTCTTGGGGACCATCTAGCTCAACTGGCATAATATAGTTTATATAGAAAATGTTCTACATCCTACTTTGGTGAGTAGAATCTGTGGTCTTAAAAGCTTGTGAGCGGCCATCTAAGATACTCCACTGGTCTCACCCCATCTGGAGCAAGGGAGAATGAAGAAAACCAAAGACACAAGGGAAAGATTAGTCCAAAAGGACTAATGGACCACAACTACCACAGCCTCCACCAGATTGAGTCCAGCACAACTAGATGGTGCCCAGCTACCACCACCAACTGCTCTGACAGGGATCACAATAGAGGGTTCTGGACAGAGCTGGAGAAAAATGTAGAACAAAATTCTAACTCACAAAAAAAACCCCACCAGACTTACTGGTCTGACAGACTGTAGAAACCCCAAGAGTATGGCCCCTGGACATTCTTTTAACTCAGTACTGAAGTCACTCCTGAGGTTCACCCTTCAGCCGAAGATTACACAGGCCCATAAAACAAAACAAGACTAAAGGGGCACACTAGCCCAGGGGCAAGGACGAGAAGGCAGGAGGGCACAGGAAAGCTGGTAATAGGGAATCCAAGGTCGAGAAGGGGAGAGTGTTGACATGTCATGGGGTGGCAACCAATGTCACAAAACAATATGTGTATTAATTGTTTAATGAGAAACTAATTACTTTGTAAACCTTCATCTAAAGTACAATTAGAAAAAAAAAATTCCTTAGCGTGTCATTCAAGCCCCCTTGACATGTGATCCAGCCTCACCTCCCTTCTCTTATGTGCCCTACATTCTGGTCCTCGAGAATTGTTTCTCTTTATTTTTTTCAAATATTTATTTTATTTTTGGTGAAAGTATACAGAACAAAACATGCACCCCTCTGACAATTTCTACACGTACAGTTCAGTGGCACTGGCTACAGTCTTCACTTTCTGTCAACAATCTCCCTATTTCTACTCAAACTGTTTCAGCCCTATTAACTTAAGATTCACTGCCCTCCTAGTCTTCTCATCTATGCTTTAGAATTACTGCTGTCACTTTGGTCTCATATATATAATCTTTTAAGAGTACAATATTTAAGGCATATGTTCTTTACTAATTGAGCTAAAATGTTGTTTAAAGATGACTTCAGGGGATAGTTTTGGTTAAAGGTTTAAAGAGTATCGAGAACTATTTCTGATCTGCCAACCAAGTCTGATGATCTCTCACCACCACAACCAGACCTGGGCTGTGTCCTCAGATGGGAGGCCGCCCACTTCTTCTCTGCCTGCTGAGTGTCAGCTCATCCTTTCAAGCCCTCAGACAGCAGGGCTCAAACCACCAACCTTCCATTCTCAGTGTAAAAGCCCCTTCATCAGGGCAGCCTTCCCTGACCCTCCAGACTAGGTCGGACCCCTACTGTCCACCCCCACCAAGCACCACAGCATCCCCTTCCCAGAAGTCTGCACACTGGTATTTATTTCCTCAATGTCTGATCACTGTTTTTTTTTTTTTTTTGCTGCTTCCTTAAAGGCAAGGACTCCTTTGGTCTCCTTTGACATCATCCAGTGCTTAGCACGGGCTCAGCACTGAGACAACCCCATACGTAGTTGCTGAATGAATGAAGGCAAGTGAGTGCTTTCTCTCTGAAGTCAGTCCCTGACAATAGCCATAGGCTCAGTGTCATCATAACTTCCATCCCTGAGATGTATTTCATGACTGTTTGTTGACTGACTGACTGTCCTCCAGGGACCAGCCAAGCCCTCTTGACCAGGAAACTACCCCTCTGGCCTTCTCCTGTCCAAGCACAACTCCCTGACCTCCTCCCTGGCCTCCGACCCTCAGCCTCTCCCCTCCTGATCTCAGCCACGGCAGCAGCTGCAGGGATCTCACATTGTCACACTCCTGCTTTGCAACCTCCACCATCTCCCTCTGTTTCCAGGACAGAGTCCAGACCCTCTGCCCAGCCTTCAAGCCCTTTACAATCTGGCCTCAATTTCTAAAGTTTCCATCTCAGCCACTGCTCTCCACAGCTGAGCATCATACCCACTTTCCCCCAGCAAACCTCTGAGCCTTTGGGCATGTTGTTCCCTCTGCCAAGGATGCCCCCCTCCCTCTCTGAGCTGAAATCGGTGTCCCTGGACTGCCTCCACCCCTACTGACTTAGCCTTACCCTGGAGGCCCCAACATTCACTCTGCTTTCTTGCCTGGCACCTCCACCCCTATGTGACCTTCTCTTTTGCAGCTTAATGTCCCCAGCCCCTTCCTTCTTCCCGAGGCATAGGTTGCTCTTTGGTGCACTAGGCTTGAACCCCACTCCTGCCTCCTCTTAGCTGTGTGACCTTGGGCAAGTTACTTTCCTCCCAGAGTCCTACTTTCCTCATCTCTAAAATAGGGATCATAATAAGAACTGGAAGGATTAAATGACTTCATATTAATCATCAAACACACATAAACAACCAGATTCTTTGTCTTCTGCCATTTGACAGAGACCCTTTTCTGTTATTTGCCCCGACAGAATCAGTCAGATCATAAAATCCAATCCATCTTCCCAACAGATGGTGTTCATAAATATTTTTGCAGTGTTAGTTTTTAATACATTCATTTCTATTTCAGATAAACCATTCACAAAAAACAGCAAAGAGGGAGTTTTCTCAGTGTGTAAATAAACTTATTAAGGATTCATTACTTATCATTTTTCTTTAATTTCCCAGGTAACAAACTGTACATTATACATGTCTTCTGTCATGTTATGCTTTGTAATGAAAACAGTGGTAGAGATATTGAAAGTTAATATTCCTTGAGATGATTCCCTCTCTGTGGCATATTTTCAGATTGTTTATCTCTTATGTAGAAATCAAAATTCACACTCTACAAGGATTTTACAGACACCTTGTATATGAAAGCACCTTATGCAGGGACAGGCACAAAGTAGCTTTCTGACAAAGAATAGTTGTTGTTGTTGTTATTATTACCATTATCATCATCAGACTTGAGAAAACAAAATGACACCTTCTTCTGCCACCATGCTCATCACTCATATACATAACACAACACAGAGAGGAGAAGAAAAACAGAAACAAAAAACACTTTGCATCCTGAATAAACAAACAAACAAACCAATCCAGAGTCACTCTATCTAGCACTAGATCCCCAAATAAATAAAATCTTGAGGGCTTTCCTAGAAGTTACTAATTCCCTCACAAAAAAATGCTATCCCTGACTTTCGCAATATGTTATCTGCCGATATGTGATAATCTTTGTACATGTGCTAGTTGGGTGACATGACGGCTGTTTTTCCACCATGAACAGAATGACTATAAACATCTGTTTCTTTTCTCTTTAAATACCTGTGGTATTTGTTATTTAGTGTGCTGATCCTTCTGAAGCGTGGACTTCCGCACCATTTTGCAAGTTTCGTTACTTACTGAGTCTTCCTTTCACAGATGGAGGTCCCGTCAAGATGCTCCAGAGTCACCAGACCCACCAAAGTGCATCCCCCAAAAAGTGCATTCAGATATACCTTTCTAGGCTCCCAGGGTGAATCTTGCCCCCTGATTTAAATTCTATTTTCTATTACTTCACCAAGGCTGGCTCTGTCTTGGCCATAACCTTATTAGATTCTCCCTGTTGGTGGCAGTAGCACCGGGAAGATGGATTGGATTATATGACCTGACTGTCTGGTTCTCTGTTGAGGGGCCAACAACAGAAAAGGGTCTCTGTCGAAGGGCAGGAGACAAGGAATCTGGAATCTGCTTGTTTCTTTGTGTTTGGCTTTTTCTGTTTGTTTGTCTGAAGGATTCTGGTATGAGAAGAACAAAGTAGAAAGGCTCACACTACCTGATTTTAGAACCTATTATACAGTCACAGTAGTCAAAACAGCCTGGTACTGGTACAACAACAGACACGAAGACTAATGGAACAGAATTGAGAAGCCAGACATAAATCTATCCATCTATGAGCAGCTGATATTTGACAAAAGCCCGAAGTTCGTTAAATGGGGAAGACAGTCTCTTTAACAAATGGTGCTGGCATAACTGGATATCTGTCTGTAAAAAACTGAAACAGGACCCATACCTCACACCATATACAACAACTATCTCAAAATGGACCAAACACCTAAATATAAAACCTAAAACAATAAAAATTATGGAGGAAAAAATAGGGACAACACTTGGGGCCCTAATACATGATATAAATGGTATACAAACCATAACTAACAACGCACAAACACCAGAAGAGAAACTAGATAACTGGGAGCTCCTAAAAGTCAAACATTTACACTCATTAAAAGACTTCAACAAAAGAGTAAAATGAACCTACAGTCTGGGAAAAACTTTCTGGTTATGATGTAACCAATAAGGGTCTAATCTCTAAAATCTACAAGATACTGCAACACCTCAACAAAAAGACAAATAATCCAAATAAAAAATGCATAAAGGATATGAACAGACACTTCACCAAAGAAGACATTCAGGCGGCTAACAGACACATGAGGAAATGCTCGAGATCATTAGCCATTAGAGAAATATAAACCAAAACTACATTGAGATAACATCTCATCCTGACAATACTGGCACTAATCCAAAAAACAGAAAATAATAAACGTTGGAGAGGTTACAAGGAGACTGGAACTCTTATGCACTGCTGGTGGGGATGTAAAATGGTACAACCACTTTGGAAAACAATATGGCACTTCCTTAAAAAGTTAGAAATAGAAATACCGTAAAATCCAGCAATCCCACTCCTAGGAATATACCCTACAGAAATAAGAGCTGTCACACAAATAGACATGTGCACACCCATGTTCACTACAGCACTATTCACAATAGCAGAAAGATGAAAACAACCTAAACACCCATCAACAGATGAATGGATAAACAAATGATGGTACATACACACAATGGAATACTATGCAACAATAAAGAACAATGATGAATCCACAAAACATCTCACAACATGGATGAATCTGGAGGGCATTATGCTGAGTGAAATGAGTCAATCACAAAAGGATAACTATTGTATAAGACCACTATTATAAGAATTCAAGGAAAGGTTTACACAGAGAAAAAAGCATTCTTTGATGGTTACGAGGGGAGGGAAGGGGAAATCACTAACTAGGTAGTAGACAAGGATCAATTTCGGTGAAGCGAAGGACAACACACACTACTGGGGAAGTCAGCACAACTGGACCAAAGCAAAAGCACAGAAGTTTTCTAGACACATCCAAACACTTTGAGGGCCTGAGTAGCTGGGGCTGGGGTCTGGGGACCGTAGTCTTGGGAGACATCTAGGTCAACTGGCATAACATAGTTTATAAAGAAAATGTTCTACATTCTACTTTGGTGAGTAGCGTCTGGGGTCTTAAAAGCCTGCGAGCGGCCATCTAAAATACATCAATTGGTCCCATCCAACCTGGAGCAAAGGAGAATGAAGAAAACCAAAGACACAAGGAAAATACTAGCCCAAAGGACTAAAGGACCAAATGAACCAGAGATTCCACCAGCCTGAGACCAGAAGAATTAGATGGTGCCTGGCCACCACCAATGACCACCCTGACAGGGATCACAACAAAGAGTCCCAGACAGAGCAGGAGAAAAATGTAGAACAGAATTCAAATTCACATAAAAAGACCAGACTTACTGATCTGACAGAGACTAGAGGAACCCCCGAAACTATGGCCCCTGGACACGCTGCTAACACAGACCTGAAACCATTCCCAAAGCCCACTTTTCATACTAAGATTAGACAGGCCTATAAAACAAACAATAATACATGTGAGGAACATGCTTCTTAGTTCAATCAAATATACAAGACTAAACGGGCAGCTCCTGTACAAAAGCAGGATGAGAAGGCAGGAAGGGACAGGAACTGGATGAATGGATACAGGGAACCCAGGGTGGAAAGGGGGAGTATGCTGTCACATTGTGGAGGCTGTAACCAATGTCACGAAACAGTATGTGTATAAATTTTTGAATGAGAAATTAACTTGAGCTGTAAACTTTCACCTAAAGCACAATTAAAAAAAAAGAAAAAGATGATGGAGTTAAAAGAGGGGGAAGGAATAAGTAATATAAAATAGCTGCTATAATCCCTGAGTCTAACTGGTCATGAAGATGGATGTCGAGGGGCAAGAGGGATAGACTGTATCACTCCTTGCGGATACCCTATAGCCATCCCACTTACTCCCACATACCATTTTAAATAAATCCTTATGGAATTATTAAAAAAAAAGGATTCTGGTACTTTCAGGCATTTGGGCTACCCACGTCTTTGCCACTGAGTCAAAACATATCGGTTTAATTACATATACCACTGCCTAATGACTAATAAGGATACCTGGTTGTGCAGTGGTTAAGCACTTGGCTGCTAACCAAACTCGGTGGTTTGAACTCACCAGCAGCTCTGCAGGAGAAAAGACCTGGAGATCTGCTCCTGTAAAGATTACAGCCTGGGAAACCCTATGGGGCAGTTCTACTCTGTCACATGGGGTTGCTATGAGTTGCAATCAACTCAATGGCACACAATCATAGCAACATGTATGTACATATATATATACACACACACGTGTACATATATATAAACATATATACATATGTACTTTTTAAAGACAGATAAAAGCAAACCTCTTTCCATGTACAGAGACTGGTATAAGAAGTATCAACAAAGACATTCTTTAAAAAGATTTTGTTTCTAGATTTAAAACACCCTTATCAATTAGTGACAATTATAACCCACACTTTATGGGATAAATGAAAAGAGTCTGAAGATGGGTCAATGCTCTTGCTGCCTAAATATGTTCTTGCTCTGAAAAACTGAATATGCATTATACCTTAACAGAGGACTCCATTCTCTTCCATTCTGATAGTGCAGACTATTATAATAAATGGACCACAGTCATCTAGTCTTACCAACAGGGCTGCTTTGCCCCTCACATTTGCCTAAAGGCCTCTGCTTTGAGCTGTGGGTCAGAAATTGAGTCTTCTGAAAGAAACATCAAAAGAATGATAGCCTCAGTAAAGGACTGTAGCTCTTTATACTTCAAGGACTAGACTAATGGGGACAGGCTTCCAGCTGACATCATCGCCATGACTGGACACTGCCAGAGGCCAGGCAGGATCTGATAGTCTTTAGTGCAGAAGGAGACAACTTTGTAAAGTGGACTAACTACCCCAAGGTCCGTAGAGCAGGA
The DNA here is from genome assembly GCA_030035585.1 of Dugong dugon. Classification (NCBI taxonomy): domain Eukaryota; kingdom Metazoa; phylum Chordata; class Mammalia; order Sirenia; family Dugongidae; genus Dugong; species Dugong dugon. The sequence continues at coordinate 57,520,525 of CM057462.1, read as the reverse complement.
ACTATTACTTATGATTGGGTGAAACTGATTAATGTTCTATTCTCTATAGGACATACGAGGAAATTCTTCTTTTCCCCTGATCTATCTCTAATCCCCAATTTGTTGTCTGTTGTTGTTAGGTGCTGCTGACTCATAGCAAACCCATGTGACAGAGTACAATTGTCCCATAGGGTTTTCTAGGCTGTAATCTTTACGAGAACAGATTGCCAGGTCTTTCTTCTGCAGAGTTGCTGGGCCAAACTTTCCGTGAGCAGCCAAGCACTTAATGTTGTGCCACCAGTGCTCCTTAATCCTCAAATTAGGAGGCTATATTTATACAAATTGGAATAAAATATTCCTTACATGATGCCTTGTTGCAACTATCCCTTTAGAATTCTGGGCAAAAAAAAAAAGCTCATGAACATTTAATATAGATACAAACCACTAAATTATCAAGGAAACATTAAAATAATAACTCTATTGAAAATAACATATAAGTGGCCTGATCTACAAAACTACTCAGAACAATTGCTAAAAAATATTCACAGCACCTTTCCCGAGACATTTTTCTTTTTATGACTGTTAGTTATGCAAGTAGGTTCAGTAAGAATCTGTCCCCCTTCCTAACAGGATATAGTTGGGCAAATCAAATTTGTAACCATGACCATACCACAAATGTCACATTTAAAGACAACTCTCATTTAATGAGGCATGACAAGCCTGATAGTGACAAACAAGGGCTGTACTTCACATATGGAAATGAGGCCTTCCCAGCCCTCCAGAAACTGGACTGATCTGTTCAATGGCTGGTGAAACCCCAGTCTTGCAGGTTATTGGAAAAAAAGAGCCAAGTCCTGCTAGTCCAGGAACACTGACAAGCTTGGGAACCCCCCAAAAGAACAGACGCTTTTCCATTACAAGTTGTACGAGCACAACCTGGCAGAGGGGAATTGGATGATTCTAGGTTCCTGATCTCAAAAATATAAGAAAAGAAAAATAGCTATAAAACTTAAAAAAAAAAGTTAAAATGATGACCCAGATGCTTTCCAAACCCTACCAACAGAAGTTAACCCTCCAGCCTTCGTATTGCATGCTCTAGTTTAGATAACCCTGCAACCACAGAGGATTCGCTTTATTAACTTATTAACTGACATACTCATGTACTTAAGACTGGCCAAAGGTTTTCAAAAAATGAAATGGCAAAATTAGAAAACTACTGAAACAAACTGGTGCCACAGGGGGCGTGGGGATGAGAAAATAAGCTGATATCCTGCCCTGGTCCCATCTGTTTCTTACTATCAAACCTACACATCATGCCCATAGTCAGAGAAATAAACCCAACATTTTGCACCCTGGGGTAAAGCAAACAAAGGCAATGGATAAACGAATAAATAACAACAACTACAAAAACCCCAAACAAATAAAAAACAGGGTCGGTCCATCTAGCACTGTTGTTGGCAGCTGCTGTCAGTCCCCAGCTCATGGCGACCCCATACACAACAGAGTGAACTGCTACCCTGTCTTAGGCCATCTTCATGATCGGCTGTAGATTAGACTGTCGTGATCCATAGGGTTTTCACTGGCTGATTTTCAGCGGTAGATCACTAGGTCTTTCCTCCTAGTCTGTCTTAGTCTGGAAGCTCTGCTGAGACCTGTTTAGCATCATGGTAGCGTGTAGTCTCCACTGATAAGACAGGTGGTGGCTGTGCATGAGGTGCACTGGCCAGAAATCGAACCTGGGTCTTCTGCATGGTCCCCAAAATAGATAAAACCTGGAGCCCTTTCCTGTAAGTTATAAACCTACACAGCAAAAAAATCAGTTTTATCCCTGATTTTTACATTGCCGATATTGGCAAACATGTGTCAGTGCTTACAGATACAACCACCAGGTAAGAAAACCACTGTTTTTTTCCCTAGCTAAACCGAGAAACTGTAATCTTGGTAACCTCCGGTTTGTTTCTTTAAATACCTGTGTTTATTTGGTTAGCCAGTCTTTCTGAAGTCTGTACTCTCCTGCAAAACTTAGCAAGTAGATTACTTTTCTTTCCTTAAAGCATTTGTATCTTTGAACTGCCCACTCACACACTAGACTGTAAACTGCATGAGGGCAGGATTTTTGTCTGTTTTGTTCATTGCTGTATTCCCAGCATCTAGAATTGGGTCCAGCATATAGTATAAAAAAAAGTAACAGTTGCCATCAAGTCGATTTTGACTCATGGCAACCCCATGTGTTGCAGAGTAGAACTGTGTTCCACAGGGTTTTCAATGGCTATGATCTTATGGAAGTAGATCACCAGGACTTTCTTCCGAGGTACCTCTGGGTAGACTCCAAGCACCAATCTTTCGGTTAGTGGCTGGGCACATTACCTGTTTGTACCACCAAGGGATTCCTAACATATAGTATACAAAAAAAAAAAAAAAAACCCAAATCCATTGTCACTGAGTCAATTCCAACTCACAGAGATCCTATATGACAGAGGAGAACTGCTCCATAGAGTTTCCAAGGAGCAGCTGGTAGATTTGAACTGCTGACCTTTTGGTTAGCAGCCGAGCTCTTAACCACTGAGCCATGAGGGCTCCGACATAGTATAAAAGACCAAAAAAACCAAACCTGTTGCTATCGAGTCAATTCTGACTCATAGTGACCCTACAGGGAAGAGTAGAACTGCCCCACAGGATTTCCAAGGAGTGGCTGGTGGATTCAAACTGTCAGTCTTTTGGTTAGCAGCCATAGCTTGCTGTAGTTCTTAACCCCTGCACCACCAAGGCTCAGACAGGCTCTGTAAATATCCATTAGTTATATACTTTATAAAAGTTAGTCCCACTGATTCCACAAATGTTTAACAAATGCCTAGATGTCTATTATGTGTCACACACTAGGGATGTGAAAATGGAGAAAACCAAGCCCTTGCCCTCAAAAGCTCCCAATACGATGGGGGTGGGGGACAAATAACCAGGTAAGTATCTGGCAGCCCACCACTGCTGTGACAGGGATGCACAGGGCCCGTGGAAACAGCTGGGGAGCCAGGGAGGGCTTTCTGGAGGAAGCTGGACTGAAAGATGAGTAGAAGGTGGCCAGAGAAACAGGGGAAAGGAGGCGGAGGGTGTTTCAGGTAAAGGACACAGCGTGTGCAAAGACCTGGAGATGAGAAGCAGTGTGGCTGGAGTATGCAGCAGCGAGCTGAGGCCACTGAAAGGCCTCAACTGCCAAGCAAAGAAGTATGTCTTGACCCTGAAGGTAACGGGCACCTAGAGAAGGTCCGTGCCCCTCCCATGATGCACCAGGCCACAGGAGCTGAGCTGAAACAGGCTGCTGGCAGGCAGCACAAGCAGGCCACTCACCTGGTGTGCTGCTGGAGGTGGGAGAGCTGTCGGAAGGACTTATCACAGTAGGAGCAGTGGTAGGGCTTGACGCCCAGGTGAATGCGCAGGTGCTGGGCCAGGTAGGAGGCGTTGGCAAAGGACTTGGAGCAGTGTGGGCACTTGTGGGGCTTGGCCTCTGTGTGTGACTTGGAGTGGATCTGCATCTCGGACTTGGTGAAGAAGGTCAGCGGGCATACCTTACACCTGTGGGACGAGAGGCAGGTTCACACCTGGGAGGATCCTCCCATCTTCTGCCTGCAAACCTTAAGGGAGACCTTCTACCTGCTCACATCAGAGAGACCTTGCACCTGGGACAGATCTTTCTTGAGTGGAGTCCAAGGGGACACAGGCCTGCCTGAGAAAGATAGGAGACAGGCTCCCAGCCTAGGCACCCTCCAATCTGCAGGAGAAAGCTCTTACACCGGGGGGCACACTTACAGCCAGCCTGGGGACAGGTTTACACCTCACAAGGGAGAAAAGGCCTCAGGATCCCAGTGAGGGTTTGCACAGAGCCAAACCCCAGATTCTGGAGGAGCGAGGAGCTCTAACATGCTTAGGAAGTGGTTCTCAACCCTGGCAGCTCATTAGAATCATCTGGGGGAGATTTGGCAAAAGAAAGGCATGGCAATCTGCTTCCGTAAAGATCACAGCCAAGAAAACCCTATAGAGTAGTTCTACTTTGTAACACATGAGGTCACCAGAGTCGGAATCAACTTGACAGTAACGGGTGTTTTGCTTTGAGGAGCTTTAAAATGCTACAGATGCTTGGGAGCCTCCGGATAAATTAAATCAAAACCTCTGGAGGCAGGGACTGGCATTGGCATTTTTTAAAAGGTCTTCGGTTGTAGTCAGGGCTGAGAACACTGCTGAAGGAGGAAAAGACCTCGCACAACACCAGGCCGTGGTGGGTGCTGCCCCCGAGCAACAACACTGCGGGTCCTCACAGCCCCAGGGCACCTCTGAAGAGCCCAGCTCTACTCCCCACCTCTCCAGGGTCTGGACTATGGGAGGAGTTCACCAGGAGACCCTGCCCCCCTGGACTTTTGGCCCCACCTCAGTCCCCTGGGCCCCTCTTCCAGGCCTGACTGCTGGGCTGGGGCAGCCATCGGCTCTCTGCTTGCACCCCTGGCCTAAGGCCACCCCTCCCACCCAGGATCCCACCTGTAAGTCTTGCCCTCCTTGGCGGTCTCGCCCGAGGCCAGGATGGGGTAGGGGACGACGAGGACAGGAGGCCCCCCTGGGTTCTCTGCCTTGATCTTTTTGCGGCCGCGCTCGGACTTCGGGGGGCCAAGCAGGCCGTGGCCCTGGATTGTCTTGATGGAGTCCAGGAGGGGGGGGCTGGTGATCCCTGAGATGAGGGTGGGGGACGAGGCGATGAGGCGGCTCTGGCTGGTGGTGGTGGGTGTGGATGGGGTGCTGGTACCCGTGCCCGTGCCCGTGTTCGACTCAGACGTGCTCACGGCCGGGGTCCTGGAGGAGAGCCCCAGACCTATGAAGACACCAGGGGAGGAGATGGCTGAGGGACAGCTGCAGAGGCCAGCTCAGGCCTGACCACCCCCTCCCCAGCTGTGTGACCCTGGCACCATTCATAAGTTATTACCCAGGGAAAACTAAATAAGAGAGCTGTGTATGTGGAAGGTGCCTTAGATACCTTAGAACCTCACTGTATTAGGCAACAAGGGCACTTTGGAAATAATTCAAACAACAGAAAAAGACTGAGGCACAAAGATGTTCACTGCTGTGTTATTTATAATAGAAAAAAATTAGAGGCAACTGAAATGTACATTAGGGAAAGGTTCAGTAGTGATCAATCTCCTCTACAGAACCGCCCACTAAAAAGGAGGTTATGTTTTTAAAAAACGCATGTTTGTCAGAAAAAAAAAAAGGATGACCTGCACCAAAATGTGATGTGGGTGGTGGAACTAGGAGTAATTTAAAAAAAAAATTTTTTTTTTTTTGTTTAATTGTGCTTTCTGATCCTTTGACGATTAACTTTTTTTGTTTTTTACTTCTGTAGTAAGAGGGACTTGAGGAGCTTTGTTGTTGCTGTTTTGTTTTTAATGAGGGGAGCAGAAGCATATTTACAACACCAGGTTAAGTAGGAAAAAAGGAAAGGGAAATTGAAAACGGTATCTAGCATGTGGTTAAAATCATATTTTTTAAAAAAGAAACCAAAAATCTGTGCACTGAAAAAGATAACACCCAGGGTTTGCAGGAGGATGTTTTAAAGAAATAAGTACCATCATACACTGTTGGTGGAATGCACACATTTGTGCAACCTTAAAAAAAAACTGTCGAGTCGATTCTGACTCATAGCCAATCCGGCAATCGCCATCAAAATTTAAAATGTATCTAACTTTTGACCAAGGAATTCTACTTCTAGAAATCTACTATATAGAGAAAGATTCACATATGAGTACAAAGATCTGTGTACTCAGATCTTCCAGACAAAACTGTGATCAGACAATATTGAACACAACCCTTTTTTCCTCAGTAAAATAAAAACCCAGTTGCCATCAAGTCAATTCCGAATCATGGCAACCACATGTGTTGCAGAGAGAACTGCATTCCATAGGGTTTTCCTGGCTGTGACCTTTTGGAAGCAGATCGCCAGGCCTTTCTTCTGAAGTGCCTCTGTGTGGGTTCCAACTACCGACCTTTTGGTTAGTAGTTGAGCGCTTAACTGTTTGCGTCACTCAAGGACTTCTCCCCAGTAGGGGGTGTGTAAACAGATGTGGTCTACCCTTAATATAGAGGACTTTACAGCCACGAAAACAAAATAGACATAGTGAAGTGACAGAGAAAGAATTCCAAAATGTGCTTGTCAAGTAAAAAAAGGAAATCACAGACAGTATGAACCCATTTATTCAAACGCACACACGAACCGCACATGTATACATGGACAAGATGGGTATGTGTGAATGTACAAGAAGAGATCTGAGAAGAGACACAGCAAACTGCTAATCGTGGTTCTCTCTAGGGAGGGAGAAGAATTTTTTGATAAAGGAAGATTTTCATATTTTTCTTTATATGCTTCTATATTATCTGGATATTTTACCTGGTGAATTCATCCATTTTTTACATCTGTGATTAAAGGATAAAATAAAATAAATTATGGAGAAAACATATAAAAATGCTAACAATAGTAGGACTAGGGCTAATTTTTTCTCCTTCCAGCTTGTCTACAGTTTCTAAATTTTCTGTAATGACTATGTATTACCTTTATATAAAAAATATAACAAATACGTTTATGATAAAATGGCAAGTAGGAAAATCAAGTTAAAGTCATGCATATAGCCACCACAAAACACATATACATATTAAAAAAAAAAAAAAAAAGACAGAAAAGGAAGGAAATGAGCTACTGGGTTAGGAGCTGGGGATTATGAGTGGCTTTTTTTTTCCCCCTCCATTTTTCTTTTTTCCACATTTCCCTTAATATGCTTATATTACTCTTATAATGAAAAAAATAAATTTAATAAAGTCATAACAAGGGAATGTGCAGAGTACGGCTGGGGCCTGAGGGAGGCTCACCAGGCCTCATAATTCTCAGGCATCTCAGTGAGAAGGCAGGTGGAAGGGAGGCTGGTGGGAGAGGGTCAGTCAGAGGAGGAACAAAGCCCCAGCTGCAACGGCCTCTGGAGAAGGCCTCTCCAGCAGGCTCTGAGGTGGTTATCAGTCAGCTCCAGCCCCTGGACACTGCCCCAGGATGTCCCCTTGGCACCCCAGCCTCAACCTGTCCAAAACAGAGCTCTTGTCTTCCCCCACCTCATTCCTCCCACAGTGATCCCATCTCAGTAGCCCTGTCCACTGCCAAGGCCAGAAACCTGGGAGTCTCCCTCACCTCCTCCCACTCCTCATGCCCCTACATTCAGTCCAGCACCAAGCCCTCCCCACTCTTCTTCCTCAGTGTCCCTCACATCTGTCCACTTCTCTCCCTCCCTGCTGCCACTGCCTCATCCAGGCCACTATCATCTCCTGCAGGTCTCCCTGCCTTCATGCTTGTCCCCTGCCAACCCAGTCTCCATCCTGCAGCCAGATTCAAGATTTTTAAACCCCAATCCCATCATTTCCCTCCCCTACTAAAAAAAAAAACCTTCAATGGCTCACGTCTGCCAGAGGGTGAAGTCCAAACTGGTGTGCCCCACCAAAAGACCAAACCCATTGCCGTCCAGTCAATATTGACTCATAGCGACCCTACAGGACAGAGTTGAACTGCCCCATAGGGTTTCCAAGGCTGTAATCTTTACAGAAGCAGATTGCCACATCTTTCTCCCATGGAGCAGCTGGTAGGTTCAAACCACCCACCTTTTGGTCAGCAGCTGAGTGCTTAACCATTGTGCCACCAGGGCTCCTTAGTGTGCCCCACAAGGCCCTTCATAATCTGGTGCCTGCTTCCTCTGTAGCCTCAGCAGAACCACGTATAGCAAGAAGGTTGTTAAGACATGGGCTCTGGAACCCCACTGCCTGAATGCCTCTCACTAGCTATGAAACCATGGTTTCACCTGACTTTACCTTTCTCTGCCTCTGTTCTTCATCTGTTAAATGGAGACATTAGGTCGAACTGAATAAAACTGCTGCTTTTGTAAGTCAAAAACTGTCCATGGTTTAACCTTATCTAACAGGGCTGCTGGGAGTAATAAACGAATACTGGTAAAAACATACAGGTGCACAACTAGAATTAGCTGCTGTTATTATCTTTTGACCCTCCCAGCCAAAGAGGCTGTCTACTCTTGCTTTCCACATATACTCCCTTTGCACATGCTGTCCCCTCTTCCTGTTCTATTTCCCTGGTTTCACTCCAACTTTTCCTTGCATACAGGCTCCTCCAAGAAGTCTTCCCTCAACCCCCAAGTCCGGTCAAGGTTCTTTTCTGGATTCCTAAAGTTCTGTAAGTTGACTTGGCTTTACTAGTGTACCTGAACTCTCAGCAGGCATTGACTGGTCCCCGGCTCGCCCACTGGTGAGGTCTTCCAGTTCAGAGTCAGAGGAAGTCTGGTGGCTGTAGCCACCCTGAGCTACCGCTAGTCTTTGCCGGTCCCGCTCCTCCTCTGCCCATCCTTTACCTAGCCGGATCCTATCCTCCCTAAGCCTTCCCACCCAGGCCCACCCCATTCCGCCTCTGCCCAGAGCCCCCCACCCACTGCGCCCCAATCTCTACCCACCTACCACCCAGTCTTCACCCAGCCCCACCTCTAAAGCCTTTCCCTTGTCCCCCCGCAGCCCCGCCCGGCTCCCGCCCATTTCCCAGCCCCGCCCCGTCTCTGTCTAGTACCCAAGCCCCTCCCGTTCTCCCCGCCCCGCCCTACCTGTGACGGTGCTGGTGGCTGGCCGCGCGTGCAGCGCCACGTCGGGCTGCGGCACTGCCTGCGGGTGCAGCCCGGGCACCTGCTGCAGCTTGGGCAGCGACATGACGGCCTGGCTGCTCTCGGCGGGCGCCGGCGGCACCAGCAGCGGTTGCTGCGACGACGCCGACGTGGGCGGCAGGTGCGGTGGCCGGATCTTCTCCGCCATCAGCTGCTCCTTGATCTTGTTAATCAGGACCAGGTTGTCCAGCTGCGGATAGGAGAAGAGAGGGACTGAGGGGGCTTGGGCCGCACTCGGCCCTTCCCTGGCCCGCCGGTCCACCCGCAGGCCGCAGCCAAAGCCAGGGGCAAAGGGTAGCAGCTCCAGTAGGGGTTGGGCAGGCGGAGGGGTGACGCTCGGTCTTACCTGGCTGGGCATGGTGGGAGGAGGGGGCCAGAAGTAGGGGTTGTTAAATCGAGGCTCGGCCATCCTGCGGGGAGAGAGCGACTGTCACAGGGAAGCGAGCCCTCCCCACCGGCCTGGGGCGAGCTCCCGTCCGCTACGCCCGCTCAAGTCTGGGCCAGTGTCCGGGATCCCTGCCCCCGTGGGACCATCAGCCTCGCAGCAGAATAGGCCTCCCACCAGGTCCAGGGAACCACATCTCCAGGCTGAAAAGTCTGGAATTCAGTGTCTCCCTCAGTGGGTGCTGGAAGGCAACGAACGGTCACCTCCAGGCCAGAGTGCTCCCAGCCCCCCATCATTCTGATGCTGGCTGACCAATTCCCATCCCCCAGGACGACCCTAAACTGCAGAGCCAACCCCATGGACCCATGGATTCCACACAAAAGCTTCCCACCGAGAGAAAAACGGGGGAGTCCTGGAGGCAACTTTGTAAATGGCCACAGAGCAGAGGCAACTGCCCTTCCTGGTTCCTCCCCTCCTGACTGCTGCCCTTCAAGTACAAACATCCGCATCACAATACAGGGGGCCACTCTGGGTCACCAGATACAACCTTTCTGAAGGGCAATTTGACAGGACGATTTACAGAGCCCTAAATGATCACTGCCCTTCGACCAAGAAATTGTACTTCAGGAAAGTTATCCTCCAGAAATAAGCAAGGACATATGCAGCATTTCACTTGCAGGGATGTGCATCAGAACACTGTGTTTAAGAAGGGGATGGAGGAGGCCTGAAGCAAGGGAAGTTTGAGGCTCCTTAATAAAGGTGTGTGACAAAGTGTGTGACTGTCCAGTGGCCTTCACTTCTGGCAAGTTCTGTGGCAGACCTGTGCAGTTAGAAGGCCTTTTCAACCAGGGCAGTATCAAGGATGGGCCTTCAGAGCTATCTCAGTCTTCCTGAGGGTTTGAGTCTGCCTGTGACCCCAGAATAAGTCAAGAAATGACTTACAGGGACCATGACATTAAGTCATGCTCCCTATAAATTTCTTTTATTTATCCCTCTCTTACAGAAACTGCTCACCTAACTGGAATTGTTGCTTATATGAAATCATTTATTTTGACAGGAAAGGCCAAAATAAATGTCTTCAACCTCTTTTCCTGGTCCCTACTAGAATTCCAGGCAGAGAGTTTCAGGAGAAAACACTCAATAAGGACACATCTAACGTATTCTCAATGCTTTAAGAAAGAATCTTTGTATGAATTATCTCCTGTGATCTTTATTTGAAAAGTAGGCACAGGAGAAATTATTATTATCCCATTTTACAGATGAAGAAACTGAGGCTTAGAGGAAGAAGAAAAGATCTGACCAAAACCACAAGGTTAGATGCCACAGAGTCAAGCTAGAATTCAGATTTGCTCAAGCTGGTTCATCTGGGGAATTTGCTTTGCAAACCCTAACCCCAGTCCTGGGTTGAGCAAATACGCACATGCAAATCAATCAGTGCCTGCATGCAAAAGACCTTGTCGCTCACTCCCAGCCTGGGGGCTGATTTAGGTCTGCGCTGGCCAGGCTAGGGGTCAGCATATCCTCCTCGGGGGCAGTTGGGCAGCCCCTGCTCTCTAACAGCCCTCCCACTCCCATCACACACAGGCATCAAGGATGCCTTTCCTTCTGCCCATCTGTTACTGTCCAACACAAGAAGCACCTTCTGCCTAGAGCTCTCCCTGACTGCCCCAGGCCCCTGGGACTTCTTTCTCAGAAAAGCTTCAAAACAAAAATCATGATGGGACAGAGATTTTCCGAGTGCCTATCCTTGTGCCAGGCACACTGCCACTGGAAGGGAGTACTCTCATCATCCCCATTTTGCGAATGGGGAAAGTGAAGTTCAGAGAGATGGAGTGACTTGCTCATGGTCACACAGCAAGTAAGCAGAGGGCTGAGATTCCCACTCTAATCCGCCTGACCCTGAAATCCAGCTCGTCAGTCCCTTAGCTGTCCAGGGGAACGAGACAGCCTCCTGACTATGGGCTTGTGAATATGCCCTGCCTTAGGACAGCACAGTGCGACCCCTCTGATAGATGCCTCTCACCCAGCAGCCTCAGGACTTGTCCCAACCCTGATCTTGGACTGGGCTGTAAAGCCAGGGGGAGAGAAGGCTCCAGACAGGGAGCAAGGGGAGCTGGAGAACAGCCTCAGAAGAGCTTGAGAATTAGATGCCTGTCAGATTCATCTCAGTGTCCCCAGGACCCAGGCCCAGACATTATCAATAACATGGGTTGCATGATGAAATGAATATGTAAATGAAGGAGTAATAATAATCAGAATCATTTTAAACACAATCCTACACAATCACCTAGCACTGCTGCCAGTTTACAAAGCTCTTCTCTGCCCACTTATCAGGGCCCCAGGAGGATGGGAAGCAGGGAAGAATGTTAGAATGTTCACCCCCATATCACAGAGCAAGAAATACGGCACCAGGATGGGGGCATCTTGCTCCAGGCCACACAGATGGGAAGCAGAATGCTGGGCACTGGCTCTCAGCCTCAGTTTTCCTCCTCTGTAAAATGGGGGTGAGACAGGCTGCCCTGGCCCAGGACTCTGCGCACTGTACCTGGCTATTCCTCAGACAGTTCTGGGGGAGCCATTTTCTCCTCCTCCTCTACAGTTCAATGCCAAGTTCAGGCTTCCCAGGGCACCCACCCTGGACAGGGAGATGTAGGAAAGTGGGAGGCTTGCCCGTGGCCCCACAGCTGGGATACAGCATCCTCTCTGCCTCTATCAGGCCCCCATGGTCAGACAGCAGGGACCACCCTTCACCACATGAACTGGTCACTTCATCTGCCCCACATAGCCTCTGCCTGATTTCTCTGTATCCTTCTCTAGCTGGTCTTCAGTAATTTAGTGATTCAGCCAGTGACCCAGCCCCTGGTGTATACTTACTGTGTGCCAGTTGTGGGGGTGGCATGGTAAGGGGTGAACATTTACTGAGCCCTTAGTAAGCTCAGACTCCTTGCTAGGTGCCTATAAATAGTATCCCATTGGAGCCCCCCAACAAGCCTGTGAGGTGAGTACCCATCTGTGCAACCTGCACGAGAGAGGGTGGGCCACGGCAAGAGGCGAGGTGGGAAGGTGGCCAGGGCCAGGCTAGGCACTCAGACTTTGTCTTGAGGGAGGGGTTTTAAGCAGGAGAGATACATGGTCAGATGTCTGTTTAGGAAAGGTGGCTGAAGCCAAAGGTCAGTCCAGACAGAGGCAACCACAGGAGCCAAGGCATGGAGTCAGGTTTCAGACAATAAGCAGCCACCCACAGGCACCCAGGGGAGAACCTGAGGGGTGAGGTGGTGAGACACAGAGGCCAGCCGGCAAGGCCCTGAATGTCGGGCTAAGATACTGGGGTAGAATACTGGCGAGACAGGCATCAGGGGACTGCCGGGCCAGGAGGCAATGAGGCAGACTGGGCAGGGCCTCAGGCACCAGGCAAAAGCCAAGGGACTCTATGCTGTAAACCCCAAAATGACAGCCCTGATCCTTACAGTGGGGCAAACAAGCTGTCATTTTGTTTCTCTGGCTCTAAAAGGTGGGAAAAATTGGAAGGGTGGGTGAACAAATGAAAATACCTCCCAGAACTGGCTATGAAAACAGCATCATCCTGGCAGCTGACCCACCCATCCATCTGTCCATCCATTCATCTGGACACATCCTCTGGGCCAAATCGGGGCCAGTGCCAGGGAACCCGAGGCAAATGGGACAAGCCCTGTCCTCTGGGAGCCCCCAGCTAAGCAAAAGAAGCAGACGCTGACTCATGAGCTTCTACAAGAAAGAATACCCCCCAGTGAGACCTGCCACAAGCCACCAATGACCTCCGTGTGGTCAAAGCCAATGGGCCACCTGCCACTCGGGTCCTCTGAGAAGCTCTGTGTGCCATGACCCCTGGGTTCCTCCTCCTCACTGGCTTCATCTTCCCTCTACCCACCATGGGTTGGGCACCCCAGGGTCAGGCAGGGGCCTTTTCTCTCCAGGCTGGCCTCGGTCCCTGGATGACCCGTCCACTCTAGGACTTTAAATGCCAGCTAACTCCCTTATCTCCACCTCCAGCCCAGGCCTCTCCCTGGAGCTCCAGGCCCAGCTCTCCCAACTACCCCCCTGTCCCCTCCGCTCGGCTGTTGCACGGGCTGCTCAGACTCAGCAGGCCTAGCTGGCCTTGGTCCTTCCCTAAGCCGTGCACCTCCTCTAGACGTCCCCAGCTCTGAGCGGGGCATCTCCATCTACCAGATGCTCCCACCAGACACTGGAGTGACCACAACATCTGTCCTCCCTCCCGTCCCACCTCGGATCCACCAATACCCGCATCCTCAGGATCCCATTTCCAAAACCTCTCTCAAACCCACCCACTCCTTTCCTCTTCACAGTCACCTGGACTATGGAATAGGCTGCTTTATTTAGAGCTCAACACACCACGTTCAAATCTTGGCTCCAACTCACCAGCGGTGTGATCTTGGGCAAGTCACTTGCTCCTGCCCCCCAAGTAAGGAACAAGCAGCCAGCGCCAGGGACCTGACCCAGCCTGGAAAGAAGGGACCAGGGAGGACTTCCCAGGGGAGGTGATGCCTGCCTTGGGTCTTAAAGGATGAGTGGGAGTTAGCCAGGCAAAGACGGAGTGGGGAGCATTCCCGCAGAAGCAACAGCTTGAGCAAAGGGCCAGAGGAGAAAAGCAACACAGTGTATCGTGGAGCTACAGGCATTCCGGTGTTGACTGGGAAACGGGAGACGAACCTGGAGCCATCAGCCAGGGCAGACCTAGAAGGTGGGTCCCTGAATCCTAGGTCTGGAGCCTGGACTTGAAGCAGGGGGTAATGAGATAGAATTTGTGGTTTAGAAAGACCCCTCTGACTGCTGGGTGTAGAAGGGGCTAGAGAGACCAGGAGAGGAGGCAGCAGGAATATGCCACTAGGAGGCCCCGTAAGATGGAGGTGAGAGGCAGGGGCTGCACCTGGGCCAGGGGGAGAGAGACCAAGGATGCAGAGGCACAAGGCCTGGTCAGAGCTGGTGGCCAAGGAAGCGTGTGCAGGTTGCCCTGCGGCCCGGGAGGTCCCCTGGATACCCACGTGGACAAACACAGCCACAGGAACATGCAGACAGACAGCACATGACAGACACAGACCTGGGGCCCAAACATGGACAGATGGGGATGCAGCAACCCCCATGAGCAGGAACCCACAGCCACCAGGACATAGGAGACACAGATGGATGCCATTACAGGAGGGTGGGCTTACACCTCCCCCAGGGTGGTCCCAGAGACCCTTCGCTGCCCCCAGCCAAGCCTGCCAGCTTCTGCTGCAGGCAGTGAGGGGGCACTCAGGGAAGGTGATGAACACAATGCTTTGATCCCCCAAAGAACAAGCCCCTCATTGACAAATTTTAACCTGGAATCACAGGCTCCTTACCTAGAGTGTCCTTTCCCACTTGGTGAACTTCTACTCATCCTTCAAGACCCAGCTCAAGTGTTCCCTCTTCTACGGAGCTTTCCCTGAACCCCCAGTCAGTCACTTCCTCTGTGTTCCCAACAGCACCTTGTATATGGGAATAATAATAACAATAATAATAATAAAATGGCAGCTACCATTGATTTCAACATTTACTATGTGCCAGGCACTGTACTGAGGTATGTCATATGCATTATGTCACTGAATCTTTCCGATGACTCAGGGAGATACGCATTTAATGGAAGAGGAAACTGCAGCTCAGAGAGGCTGACCAACTTGCCCAAAGTCACACAGCTAACAAGTGATGGAGTCAGGACGCCACCCATGTCTGATACAGCACTACAGGGCCAATCGCACTCTGGTGCAAATATCTATTTTCCTGGGTGTCTTCTCCACCAGATTTTGTGCTCTTCATAGGTGGGGTTAGTGATCCCTCACCTCTGTCATTTCCAGCATCTAGCCCAAGGTGGTCTCAGAAACTTTTTGCAAAATGAAAAAGTACAATAATATCAACTACTTCTTCTTGAGCATTTACAATGAGTGAGGACATAATTATGGAACTACATCCATGATTTTACTGTTACAATAGACCCATTGTACAGATGAGGAAACTGAGGTCCAGAGAAGTTAAGTAATTTGTCTGAGGTCACAGAGCTGAGTCTGGATTTGAAAACAGGTCTGTCTCCCAGGAGGGTGGCCTCTAAGACCAGCCCGACAAGCTCCACAAAGGTGCACTGGGATGGGGTGGACACCAGGTACCAGGTGCAGGCCTGGGGAGGTTCAGACCTGGACAAATGGACACAGAGAAGACATGCAACCCAGGATGGAACGGGACTAGGCTAGCCCACTGCAAGGCAGAGAGGTGCAGTTAAGCAACTGACGTCCTGGACTATCCCACAGACATTAAATATGCGATCTGTCCAGAGCCCATGGCCACATGGGAACTATCTCCCAACAAAGCGAACAGGAGACAGCGGGACCCAAAACTGCCCAGACACTGTGATTACAGGGAGGCAAAAATAAAAACCTGCGTCAGAAAAAGAAAGCTGCAGGAAGCCACGCCCGGAGGGAGGCTGGGAGTGCTGGGGGAGGCAGCTGGGGCTGATCTGCTTTTTGTCTTTGTTCTCTGATTTCCAAATTCTCTGTAATGCAGTTCAGTTACTTTTATAATGAAAACAATAGATTTATTCTTAAAAAAGAAAGAAAGTGACTAGTAGCCCAAGGAGGGTCCAGGGAGGCACAGAGGAGCAGGGGGAGGTCAGGGTCAGCTGATGGCTGGCACTCAGTTGACCGCTGAATGCCAGGCCCTGCACAGTCCCTCCCCACTCAAGGCACATGTGACCTGAGGTTGGGGGGGTGTCAGGAAGGGCTGCCTGGAGGAGGTGACATTCAATCTCTACTTTGAAGCTGGTTAGGATTCCACAGGGTGGGGAAAAGAGAGGGTCTCCACCACCTTCCCTGCCTCAGTCCTGGTCCCCTTCATCTTTGGTCTTAGCTACCGCAAGAGCCTCCTCCCAGGTTTTCCCACTTCCCCTCTCAGCAACCATTCCATTCTCCTACTGCAATCACTGTGATCTCTGTAAAATGTGAATCACATCACAACTCTCCCCTGCTTAGAACCTTCCATGGCTCCCTATTTCCCTACAGAAAAGGTCTGGATTCCTTAGACTTTGCATGTTTGGCCCCTGCTGACTTCTTTGGCCTCATGGGTTGCTCCTGCCTCCCACTGTGCCTGGCCAAACGGAGTCTCCCAGTTCCTCAAATGCTCCACTTCCCTTCTCACTTCCTCCCCTTCAGTCAGGCTGCCTTCTTCTCACGGAGCCCTCTGCCCTCCCCTATTCGCCTGGTTAACTCATTATCCCTCGGGCCCCAAATTACAAGCCACTTTCTCCTGAGAGCCTTCCGGGACTGCTCCGCCTCTCCCACCTGGGCTGCACCGGGTGCCTCTTCCCTCTGCTCCTCCTGTGCCCTGCATTTCCACCATCAGAGCATTCATCACTGCTTTCTGTCTGCTTTCTCAACCATCTCTATGCTTAACATGAGTTTTGTCAGGGCAGTATCACGACTGAGTTATTCGCTGTTTATGCCTCACACTGCTACCACCAGTTACCATCCAGTCAATCCCAACTCATGGCGACCCCACATGTGTAAGAGTACAACTACACTCCATAGGGTTTTCAACACCTGAGATTTAGGAAGTAGATCACCAGGCCCTTCTCCCAAGGCGCCTCTGGGTGCACTGGGACAGCATTTCGTTTAGAAGCCAAGCGCTTAACCGCTAGTGCCACTCAGGGGCCTGCGGCCTGCACAGTGCCTGATAAATGTTTGAATGAATAAATGAACATTCTAGGTAGAGGGAATTGAAAATGTCATTGTATGGCTAGAGGAAAGCCCTCTCCCTCTCCTCTGAGCCTGCTCCACTCACTCTTGTACTATGTTGATCCCTGCATCGCCCTGTTCCCTGTTCCCTATATCTAAGCTTTGTCTTCCTAATTGATCTGAGCAGGAACTGTGTATGGTAAAGACTAGCAAACTCAAAAAGTATGTTAACAGTTAATAAACACAGAAAATGGTTCAGCTTCTCTAGCAGTGAAAACTAAATGAGCTTCACCTGTAAAAATAGCAAAAAGAAATAAGAAAATGGCAATACCCAGTGTTGGTGAGGGTATGGTGAAATGGGCACTCTCATGCATTACTAGTGGGATTGTAAATTGGAACAATCATTTCTGAAAGCAATCTGGCAATATGTGTCAAGAGCTCTAAAAATTTTCAGACCTTCTGGCCTAGTGATCCCATTCTTGCTCATCTATCCCTAGGAAATAACCCAAATATAGAAAAAGCTTTGTGCACAAAGCTTCCTGCAGTTTTTTTCAGTGTTTTTTTACAATAGCAAAAACCTGGAACTGCCAAAATTTTAAACAATGGGGAGGATGGCTCTGTACATCATATTACACAGTGACATACTATCAATGGTTAATAATTTCCAATGTTGACTGACATGGTAGTGTCTCATTTAATACTCTTATCAACTCTACAGGAAACCCTGGTGGCACAGTGGTTAAGAGTTCAGCTGCTAACCAAAAGGCTGGCAGTTTGAGTCTACCAGGTGCTTCCTGGAAACCCTGTGGCACAGTTCTGCTCTGTCCTATAAGGTCGCTATGAGTTGGAATTGACTGGACAGCAATGTTTTTTTGTTTTTTTTTTGTATCTACCCTACAAGAACTGAGGCACACAGAGATTATGTAACTTGCCCAGAGTCAAGCAGTAAGTGCAGGGTTTGAACCCAGTCAGGCTCCAGAACCCATGCTCCTCACTCACTAGATTGATTAAAAAGGATTAAAAACCACTCTGCAGTCATTTAGAAAATACTTCTGATACAACAATAGGAGGAAAAGGCAAGATAAAAATTATACGTATAGACAGAGCATTGATGTTATTGTTGTTAGTTGTCGTCAAGTCTATTCTGACTCATGGCAACCCCATGTGTTACAGAGGAGAATACGGGGTATTCTTGGCTATAATCTTAACAAAAGCAGATTGCTAGGTTTTCTCTTGCACAGTACAACTGGTTGGGTTCAAACTGCCAACCTTTAGGTTAGCAGTTGAGCACAAACCATTTGCGCCACCTAGGGACCTTTGAACAATGATATTTCTATGAAAACTGGGTGCTGAGGACAGGAAGGAAATACCAAAATGCTAACAGTTGGTGGTGCTTCAGGCTTAGGGGTGTTGTGTGTATCAATTCCCTATTCTCTGATTTTTTGCAGGGTGATTAGGTAACTCTTAAGGAATATTTTAATAAAGTTAAAGGTTCAGCAAACTTTGGCCTAGCAAGTCACCACCCCCAAGCTCCCCCACCTTCCTACTCCAGCCCTAGTAGCCCACATGGGTTTCAGCATCAAGCCCTGAAGGTTTGCCCAGGAGACAGGGCCTCAGAGAAGGGCAGAGGCTTGCTCAAAGGCCCACAGCAAGCATCTAGCCCCATCCCAGACCCAGCCCAAGAGTAGTCAGGAAGGGACCCCATCTAGAGGGTACAGCTAGCTGGCATCACAGGAGAGAACCAGGCCAGGGGAAAACCTGACCAGATCATTTACTTTCTCACTTAAGATCCCTCTTGGGTTCCTTTCACTTTTGGGGTGCAGTTCAAACTCCCAAGCAAAGGTACCCAGGGACCTTTGCTAAGGGGGCCCTGCCAACCACATTCATCCCAGCACGTATGTCCCCAAAGCACCCCTCACTCCAGCCTCACTATGCCACCTACAGCTCCCTCAAAGCAGGTTGCTCTCTCATGCTGCCACGCCTTGCACAGGCTGTGCCCACCACCTGGGCCACATGGCCCAGATGGACCCCTGCCGGGTTCCCATCAATCAGCACAACTCAGCTCAGACATCACCACCTTGGGGGAAACTTCCTGGTCATCACCCCCTCAAAGGCTATGTTCGCAGCAGCTCCTCTGAGCTCCCTGGATCCCACTGTCCTAGCATTGCCTGCTACTTGTCTGTCCAGTCTTCCAAGGAAACTGTGAGCTCCCCAAGAGCACGGCCTTGCTCTGGTTCTTGGGTACACCTCCTCACCCCCACTTGGCCCCACAGCTCACCCAGCTCTTCTGTCAGGTCTCAGCTTAAAGGTCACCTTCAGATTCCAGTAGGAACTACGCCTCCCTGTTATCTGCTCCCACAGCCCCCTGCATTTTCCCCATCCCACCTTTGTACTGCACCTCCAAATACTCCCTCCAGGTCCATCTCCCAGGGAGTCGTGACCCACGAGGACAGGGTCACACTGCAGCTCAGAGTCAAGTGCCGGCCACAGAGTAGGTGCCCCCATGCTTAGTCCATACTACCGACCCATTGCCTTCGAGTCGATTCCAAGTCATAACTGCCCCATAGGGTTTCCAAGGAGTGGCTGGTGGATTCGAACTGCCAACCTTTTGATTAGCAGCTGTAGCTCTTAACCACTGCACCACCAGGGCTCCAGTCCATACTAGGTATTCAATAAGTGTTCACTGAGCACATCACTGAGAGGAAGGGACTTCCCAGGGGGACTTTGGAGACTGAGAAGTTGGCCAGGAGAGCATTCCAAGCAGAGCGGCAGTGTGTGCAAAGGCATGAAAAACTGCTAGGCTTCCTGGGTGGCAAAGGTTTCTCAAACATGGCTCCCAGCCCAGAGAGAGGCAACAAGCTCTGGCAGGAGGAGGTGGAGGCAATGAGTGGTGTTCCTAGGAAGGTGAGCTCAACCCATTGAGGGATAAACAAAGACTTCTAGAAGGTGGGACTTACAGACAGGGGAAGCGGACATTTCAAGAGAGAGACGCCAGGGAAGGGTTCAGCAGGTGAAAGGGCTGCACGTGCAAAACCCAGAGGCAGCAAAGCATGCTCCTTTGGCGTGGGTAGAGGGGAAGAGCTTGCAGGGGAAGAAAGGAAAGGTAGCGGGAGCAGTTCATAAAGGGCCAGAGCTCCAAGCTGAGGCGTTGGCAGAAGAAAGCCCATGGGGAGCTGTGGGAGGTCCATAAGCAGGGGAGGACCAGGTCAAGGTTTTTGTTGGACAGGCTATTACAGGGCCAGAAGGATGGCCTGTGGGAGGACAAGCAGAAGATGGCCTGAGAGAGAAGCTGAGGTTTCTCACTTTCCAGGATCTTCAAGGCCCCCATGCTCAAAGTTTACCTCCCATGACCCTTCTGCCCTCCATGTGCCCCAGCTCCTCAAAGGCCAGATCCCTAAGCCCCAGCTACTGCCCCCTACCTCACCCCAAGACCCCGGCTAGGCCAGGCCAGCCTTGTAAACTCGCTCCTGGGAACTTCCTGTGAGGAGCTAGGCTCCCGAGGGTCCTGGATCAAATTAGGCCAGGTTTCCGGCGCCCTGTGGGGCTGGGAAGGCCTGTTTTCACTGTGATGGCAGAGCTGATGAAACAGGAGGGGGCCGCTGCCTGGGCCTCCCTGGTCAATGGGAGTTGGGAAGCTGCCCCTCCTTAGCCACCCAGAGACACCCAGGGCAGTGACCCTCTCCGGAGCCTCAGTGCCCTCATCTGGGGAATGGGCCAGGACACCCTTCTCAGGGCTGAGAGAATGTTCTCCATGTTCTGAACACACACCCTCCTCCACCTTCTTTTACCCTGGGGGCCCCCAGCTCCCATCCCCTCAGGGAACTCCTTCTGCTAGCATCAAATGATGATGATGATGATGATGACAGTTGCTGAGCACGTCCTCCATGCCAGGCACTGTTAGATGCCTCATAAACATCGCTCATCCTACTACTTAACGACCCTGTAACGTAGATGCTGTGAACATTTCAAAATATAACCTGCATTCAAAAAGATGCTTAAAACTTAAACAGCTTAATGACTTGTTACAAAGCCAATACTCAAGGTACCCCAGAAGCCCCAACCCCGTGTTTCTTCTCAATTACAGCCCTCCCTGTCCTGCAAAGGTCCCCACCCTCTGGCATCTATGGTAACCTCTTCCTTTTAGGGGTCAGGAATGAGGTTCAGAGAGGTACATAATCTCCCCAAAGTCACGTAGCTGGTAAGTGGTGGAGGGGACTGTAAGCCTCTGCTATCAGCTCACTGTGTGACCTTGGCAAGTCCACCCATCTCTGGACCTCCATTTCCTCCTCTGTAAAAGGAAAGGCTTTAACTAAATCATGACCTGTGGCGCCCAGGCCCTCAAAGGGCAATGTGGCAACTCAGGGGTTAAGAGTACAGATTCAGTTAGCCCAAGTTTGAAGCCCAGGTTGTGCCCTTGGGATTGTTACCTAAATCCCTGAGGCTCAGTTTTTTGATCTGTGAACTGGAAATGATAATGGTATCTCCACAGGGTTGTTACAAGAATCAAATGAGTTAATATGTATAAAGCTTTTAGAGTAGTGGCTGGCACACAGTAAGGACTCTGTTGTTCTTGTTAGGTCCTCTAAGACATAAACCAAAAACGCCAAACCCACTGTCGTCACGTCGATTCCGACTGATAGCGACCCTATAGGACAGAGTAGAACTGCCTCGTAGAGTTTCTGAGGCTGTGATCTTTATGGAAGCAGACTGCCACATCTTTCTCCTGTGGAACAGCTGGTGGGTTCACACCGCCGATCTTTCGGTTAGCAGCAGAGCACTTAACCACTGTACCACCAGGGCTCCCTTCTAATAATCCAAAGACCTGCAACCAGTATGCTAACTATGTGGAGGGGTTGGGGGGTGTAGCAGCTCTGGGCAGCTTGCAGGACCCACAGGGACTATCCTGCTGACTGGCAGAGACCTGGGTCTGGGATTAAGTCAAAACAGGAAAGCAGGCTCCTGAACCCTGACTTCTGGCCTGGCCACCAGGACCTTCCTAGCCAGGTCCCAGGGGTCCTGCGCTGGGAGCCCTTTGGCGGGTGGTCATAAGCCCACTCCCATGCTGTATCCCAGGACCCCTGGGACAGGATGCCTGTAGGGCAGTTCAGACAGGGCTCAGGCCTGGGGTAGAGGCCAGGGGCAGACTGGGCCCTGAGCAAGCCAGGGCAGCCAGTGGAGGGTCAGGCTGGTCCGAGAGTGGTGGGGAGGGCTTGGGGTGGAGGCAAACAGGTTAGGGAAGACCTAACAAAGGCCCCACCGGACTAGGCCCCACCCACCTCCTCATCTCTTACAACTCCCACCCTCTCCACCATCCCCACCCCACTCGCTGCTGCTCCCTCTTCCATGTTCCTTGATTATGCCAGGTGCTTTCTCACTTCCAGGCCTTTGCCTAGGATGTTCCCTCTGCCTGGGATGCCCCTCCCCTGGCTAGCTTTAGATTACTGTTCAGTTACCACTTCCTCCCAGAACACTCCCCACTACACACACCATTATCATCACTCACACAGTAAACCCAAAAGCATGAAGCTAGAGGGAAGCTTTCATCATGGAAAAAATTCCTTCCAATCATTTACCAAAATCTATAATCATAAATTCATTGGTGTGATCTTCCTATGATGTCTGTCTCCCCAACCAAGGCAGGTACCATGTCAGTTTTCCTCATGCCCAGCCCCAGCAACTAGCACCAAAAAAACTCCATTGCCGTCGAGTCAATTCCGACTCATAGCAACCCTACAGGACAGACTAGAACTGCCCCATAAGGTTTCCAGAGAGCGGCTGGTGGATTTGAACTGCCAACCTTTTGGTTAGCGGCCGAGCTCTTAACCACTGCACCACCAGGGCTCTGCAACTAGCACAGGCCTGGCATACAGCAAACGCTCAAGAGATATTGCTGAGTGAAGGCGGGAGATGGAAACGAGCTGCCTTCTCCATCACTCCAAGCAGATCCAGGCAGGGTGCAGGTACACGTGTGCGTACATGCAAGCGTGTGCATAAGGGGCCGTGTGCAAAGCCTGGAAACGTGAAGCTCCAGTCTCCTGGGTGTAAATGAATGCGTGCAGGCAGGATGCAATTCCGTGTAAAAACACACATGAGCACAAGTGCACCTGGGTGAGTACAGCAGTGTGCAAAGGAGGATGAACAGGAGTGTGTGCACAGATGTGTACACAAGTGTGAGGGCACACGAGGATGAGCAGGTCCATGGCTGTATGTGTAGTTTCCTGGGAGGGTGTACAGGGACGTACGTACATATAAACCTGTGGGTGTCAAGAACGTGTGTGTGGGTTCCTCTGTGAAGTGTGTGTATCGTGTGTGCAATAAACACACTGACCAACACATCTCCTGAACTCCTGGCCCAGGGGAGCCAATTTAGGGCACCTCTGGTGTTAGCTGAAATAGCAGGGGAGCACCTGGGGTAGGGTCAGGGGGCGGCCGTGGAATAATTGATAGTGTGGATATGTGTGAGCATGTGTGTCTGGGGGTGCCCCCTACAGAACCCAGAACAAGGAGCCTGAAGCCTTTGCCCAAAGCCCAGAAAAGAAGGTGAGGACTCTTCCCCGAGGACATCCTTATGGCCACATGGAGGAGGCAGGGACAAAGCAGGACCCGTTGGGCCCCAGAGCCAAATCCCTCAGCCTTTCCCACATACACACTTTATCTACCAAAGACACCATTCTGGCAGCCACCTCCCTAAATCCTACCCAGCCTTCAAAACCCAGTTCTAGCCCCAGGTTTCAAGGAGTTGTCCCACTACCACAGCCCCCAGCCTACTTCCATCACAGTCCACTTTCCCAATCCCACCCAAGGGCCAGCACAAAGCTCAGCCCTCACCTCTCCTCACACCAGCCTATGGGTCAGGAATGTTACCCTCATTGCAGAGAGGAGGAAACCGTACAGATGAGGCTAGAGAGGGGAGAAGTTTCAACAGGGCTTTTTCCCAGGACAGAAACTGTGGCGACCTGTTAGCACCTGGGGAGCAAAAAGCCCACCAGGGAAAGCGTCAGGAGATGTGTGTGGCCTTTGACAAGACCCACCTCTCCCCCTTCCTGATTTAGTTTCCCCAGTCAGTAAAATGAGGCTTGACTAGACGATCTGTGACATCTACCTTTCTCCTAATAGCGAGTGATTTTAGATCTCTGGGAATCCCTGGTGGCATAGTGATTAAGAGCTATGGCTGCCAACCAAAAGGTTGGAAGTTCAAATCCACCAGGCGCTCCTTGGAAACTATACGGGGCAGTTCTCCTCTGTCCTATAAGGTTGCTGAGTCAGAATCGACTCGACAGCAATGGGTTTGGTTTTTTTTTTTTTTTAAGATCTCTGATGACTCTCCAAGAATTGTGTATATAAAGCTCCTCACACACAGACTTCATTGGGGCTATGCGGAGAAGTATTTATGTCTTCTTTTCCCAAGGACACTAAGCCTGTCCAATACCCTGGACAAGGGCCCAGCACGGTGCTACAGAGACGGGAGGAACTCAGGGAATACTGAGGAGTCACACATTCTTTGTGAGGGTGTTCATTCATTCATTCACACATTCAACACTGAGCACTAGGCTGCCTGCCCTCAGGAGCTCGTGGGTGGGTGGAGGGTGGGAGAACGAGGCAACTGAAGCTATGAAACTCCAAGGTCAAAGGCTGGGAAATCATAATACTACCCTCCCTGCCCAGGCATTATTCACAGTGGAGGTACAGCACTGCACACTTTGTAAAGAGGAAAATCTTTCTAGCAATGAGAACTGTCTAGCAATGTGAGGATGGAGGCTTAGTGAGGAAAGGGCTCCCCACCACTGGAGGGGGGTTTCTAGCAGAGATTAGAGGCTATTTTATCAAGGATGTGGGAAGGGGATGTACAGGGTTGGGTGAGGTTGGGCTTCACCTCAATAGCTGAGGGATTCTAAGTAAGAATTCATAAGAGCTCTTAAGACAAGTTCTGGGTTCAAATCCCAACAACATCATGTACTGGCTCCATGAACTCAGGCAAGTTACCTAACCCCTCTGTGCCTTGGTTTCCTCATCTGTAAAACAGGGGTGGCAAAAACGAGGGAAGTCCTCGGGTGGCACAAACAGTTTGCACTTGACTACTAACCTAAAGGTTGGCAGTTTGAACACACCCAGAAGCACTTCAGAAGAAAGGTCTGGTGATCTGCTTCCATAAAGATCACAACCATGAAAACCCTACAGAGCAGTTCTTCTAACACATGGGGTCGCCACGAGTCAGAATCAACTCTATGGCAATGGGTTTGTTTTTGTTTTTAACAATGCGGTTTAAATATGTTAATATTTATAAAGTCCTTTAGAACGTGACCTGGCACAAAGTGGGCACTCTAAATAAATAAGGCAGCAAGAGTCCACTTTGTTCGATTCTCAATCCATGCTAAGATTCCAAGTATCAAAGGTTCTAAGGTGGAAAGCTTCTCAGATGGTAAGGTTCTGAGGTTGGAAGAGTCTGGGATTCTTAGATTCTGTGATTTAATCATCTCATTATTTCCTAACAACAGCCCCAAGCCTCCCAGGGGAAGAAGAGGACAGATCTTGGTGTAACTTCATCTCCTAGGCCCTGCCTGGCTGCCAGGGCTGCCACCACACCTGGGCCTCATGCATCTCCTCACCTCTACTAAAGTCCCAGCCCCACCGTGAGGGAACCACCTGCTCACTAGTCTGCATGGGGCTCAAGCATGTTCCAGCAGTGTGGACAGGCAAGAAGTGCAAATAAACAAATAAATGCGATAATTTCAGACACTGATAAGATCCGCAAGAGAAAATAAAAAGAGGCTGATGTGACAGAGAGTGATAGTGAGAAGGTACGTTAAAGCATATGGCCAGGGAAGCCCCTTTGAGAAGGTAATGTCTGAGTTGAAACTTTTGAAATAAGAAGGTGCCAGCCATGCAAAGACTTAGGGAAAAGCATTCCGGGCAAAGGAACAGCATGTGCAAAGGTCCTGCCAACAAGCTTTGTAAACTTAAGCCACAGAAAGAAGCTGCTGTGGCTGGGGGTGGTGAGATGGGTGGGCGAGGAGTTAAGGTTGAGAGGTGGGCAGGGGCCAGACCAGGCAGGGCCTTGTAGGCCTGGCCCAGAAAGGACTTTGGATTTTTTTCTTCTTCTAAGCACCTAAGGAAACATCAAAAGGTTTCACGGGGGAGTTACAAGGCAGAGCAGGGCTTTCAGGGGCCCCAGGTTACTTGGCTCATTCTGTAATCACCATGTTGGTTTTCAAAATCAAGGTAGGATCTAGAACAGTGATCAACAATCCTTATAATTCAGTTAATATATACTGAGCTCCTACCACATTCCTGGCCAGGGCTGGGAGACATTCCAGACACCGTCTCATTATGGCTCTCAACAACCCATAAGCGATTCACAGAGAGTACCCCATTTTAGAGATGAGGAAACCAAGGCTCAGAGAGGGGAAGAATGTGCCCAAGGTCACACAAATGTGGCACAAATGGGACTTGATCCCAGGGCCCAAATCCACCATCAGGATGGTCTGTGTAACTGATATGGTGTTCAAGCCTCCTCTTCTTTGCCAAGAGACGTTCCCTGGTGACCCAGGCAGCACCCAGTGAATACTGCCCTGGCTGGTGCTTTCTGCACTTACAGTCTCCCTTCTTCTTCCCAGTTGGCTTTAAAGCCTGAAAGCCTGCACTTGTACCTTACATGTCAGTGTCTAACCTAGGCTGGGTGAGTCAGGGACTGGACGGACAGTTGGATGGATGAATGGATGGACGGATGGATGGATGAATGGATGGACGGATGGATGGACAAACTACTGAAATAACTAACGATAAACTAATAAATGCACAACGAAGGAATAGAGGAGTGATCTAACAAATAACTGAATGAATAAACTAGCCAATGGCGGGTGAATAAACGAATGAAGGAATAAATGACTCCTCACTTTACCGAGTGGCAGAGCAGTAAAATGTCTAACCAGGGAGGGGCTGGGGCCATGCTAGTTTCAGACTCAGTCCATGCCTCATCCACACTAGCTTCCACCTTTCTACCTAGGGCCGTCTTGCCTTCATTCCCCAAGACCCCAGACAGCCCATTCCTCAGCCCCTGTGACAAACCCAGGTCTCTGCCAAATGCTGCCCATTATAGTGCCCACAGCCCATCACCACCACCAGCAGCAGCAATCAAGGCTCTCCCGGACTCAGCAGAACCTGGTGGTGGGTAGAGTGGTTCACATCCCTCTGAATGTCCCAGAGCCTCAAGCACCCAGGAGGAAGGGAGACACGAGACCAGGAATCTGGTCCTAGATGGGACTCTGCTACTGCTCAACCTCTTCAAGCCTCAGCTGCCTAAATTTTAAAGTGGGGATAATGATCCCGCCTTGACAATTTCACCTCCACAGAGTTTCTGGGAGAACCTGATGTGGTAACAACCATGCACCACATTATGCAAACGGTAAACTTCGATTCACTCAGAAGGGATTACGATGGGGGGCCAGAGTGGGGGACATCCTGTCACATTCCAGTCTAGTTCTGTCCAAAACGAAATCGTCCAGTGGCCAGGACCCTAATGGAAAACAGTGGAGAGAGTCTGGAGAGAGTCCAGAAGTGGGTGCCTGAATATCTGGGTCCCTGTCTCAGCTCTGCTTCTAACTGGTAGTGTGACTTTGGCAAGTCACTTCCCCTCTCTGGACCTCAGGTTCTCCACCTGAAAAATACCCGGCTTGGTCCCCTCTGGCCCAGGCATGTAAAGTTCTGCAGCCCTGACATCCAGCCCTCAGCCCCTGACTCTGTCCTTGAGGAGCTCACACTGCCCAGCGGAGCCAGGACATAGACCAGGAGTGAGACTTGAGGGGTCTCCTCTCCTAGAGATACGAGGGTAGGGGCTAGGCAGGCTCATTAGCAGAGCAGAGGGTCCTCCCAGGACAGACAAACTTCCCCAACAGGGGAAGGTCTTGCTAGCAAGCCCCGACCTGTTTAGTGTGATACTTCAGGAACTTAACTGAAGTCCCAACTGCATCCAACAGAAGAGACTCCAGGGTCCTAGGCAGGTATGGCAGAAAGGGGTAGGAGCACACAAAGGGAAGAGGCTCAGAACTCTGGGATTGCAACCCCTCATCCCCAGACAATCTCTCTGGCCTCTCCTCTCAGACAGGACCCACAGAGGCTGCAGGCCTGCACCCAGCCCAGAGCCCACTACTGGGCGTTCACCACCGCATGCCACCTCCGGGGGTCAGGAGGCCCACCAGGCCTGGGAAGGGGTTTTCCAATTGCAAACCGCCAAGCACACTTGCCCCAAGGGTCTAGGGGTCACGCCAGCACCAAGTGCAAAATTCTTGCCTACAACGGGGCCAGGCCACCCATGAAGGAATCAGGTCCACCCCCCACCCCCCCACAGCTCAGAGAGGTCCACACTGCAGGGCTGAGGGTGAAGGTACTGTTGAGGGGGTAGGTTGGGGTGGGGGTGGGGGTAATCCGTGTAATTTCCTTAAAGCAGGGGTTTAGCTGGAAATCCCGGGCCCACTCCAAGCCCTTATTGCCAGTCTTCTCCTCCAAATCTGGGGATATAATTCCTTACAATGCCAGTTTTACAGAGGCTCTTCCAAAAGACGTTTCCTGGTCTCCCCAAAACCCCCATTTCCAACCCTCCGCATCCCCCGGCGCAGCTGCGAGGAAACCATCGGTTAACTTTTCCCAAAAATCCCGTAAAGGTGGCTAGTTGGGGGGTAGAAATGGGCCCTGAGATCCTTTCGCGGCATTTCACCGCCTTCCAAAAGAAAAAAGCCTTAAAAAAAAAAAGAAAACTTTCGGAGTTAACTTTAAATTCCCAACCCTCCCCCCGCCAAATCGCCCAGCGGCTTCCTTTTCTTTTTTTTTTTTCCCTTAAAGTGCAATTGCATTGTGTCTCACCTCCCCGAAAGGCTCGCGGCTCTCGCCAAAGAAAAGGAAAAAAGCCAACCCTTCGGGTGCCCCCTCTGCTTCCAGCCGCCTCTCCCACATTCTCAGACAGTTTTATTAAAATTTTCAGACAAAAGAAAAACAAAAATGGCAGCCTGGCTTATTTTTAAAACAGGACAGGGACGCCATATTCTGCAGATCTGCAAAAAAAGAGAGAAATCCGGCGCTGGCCGCCCCACCGGCCCAGCAGCAAAGTGCGCGAACCGCGCCGTTTGCAATCCGTTTATTTGCATTAAGCCCCATGAATCATTGTTTACCGGAGAACTGCAGCAGGTTTGAATAGCCCGGCTTAAGAAAACACACACACATACACACACACACGCACACACTCGGAGACCAGAC
Organism: Dugong dugon; assembly: GCA_030035585.1. NCBI lineage: Eukaryota > Metazoa > Chordata > Mammalia > Sirenia > Dugongidae > Dugong > Dugong dugon. The sequence goes on along the minus strand of CM057462.1, from coordinate 57,491,450 downwards.
CCAGACACGCCGCCGGGGACACTTCCTACCCGCGCGCCGCCGCGGCTCTGGGCCGGGCCCGAGGCGCAGCCGGCCCCAGGCCCTCGGAGCGGCCAGCCCGCGCTGACAGCGCCCGCGTCCCGGCCCGCGCCCCCGCCCGCAACTCGCCGCAACTTTCCCGCGGGCGGGCGCTCGGGCGGGCGCCCGCCGCCGCCGGGCCCGCTCCCCGCGCGCCCCGGGCCCGCACGGACCTGGCTGTGCTGGCGGCGGCTCCGGGACGCGGCCGCAGCCCCGCGCCCGGCGGCCCGAAGAGGGCCGGGCTGGGGCTCCGGCTTCGGGCTCTGGCTCGGTGCGGAGCCGCGCGCAAACCTTCCGGGTCGCCTGCTGTTCACTTCTGGGTTCTGCAAGCGGCGAGGCGGCGGCGGCGGCGGCGGCGGGAGGCTGGGTCTGCAGCGCCGCACGGCCCCCGGTGCGCTCGGCGAGCCCCCGCGCCAGGCGCCCGGCTCCGGGGTGGGGGCCCGCCTCTCCGGCTGCGCAGCCCGTCCAGCCCCGGGGGCTCCCGCGAGTGGGCAGCGCCCGGCGCTGGCTACAGCGCGCGAGGGGAGGGGGCCGGGCGGGGGGCGGGGGCGGGCCGCGCGCTGGGGGCCCACCTTGGGCCCCGGGGCCTCGTCTCGCGCTCGCCGCCGCCGCCTCGCAAAGTTGCGCTGCGCCCCCCGCCCGCGCCGCGCCGGAGGCAGAGCCACAAAGGAACTCCTCGCCCCCCTCCGCCCGCCCGAGCCGCGCGGGGAGGGCACCGGCGCCCGGCCCTAGGACAGCCCCTTCCCCAGCGCGGGGGCTCCCGGGGCCCCGGCGGCCACGGCCATTGTCCCGCCCAGGCCCGGCCGCCGCCTCACCACCCGCCTTCCCGGTGATGGCGGGCTGGGGACCTCGGCCTGACGGGTCACGACCCTGCCCAGGCGGAGTCCGGGCGGTGCCAGGCTGCCCCTGGGGGGTCTCCTTTGCAGAATGGACCCCCATACCTGATAGCCAACAATCGTTCCCAAAATCCAGGCCGAGATGTTTTTGGTTTTTTGTTTTTAATTTTTTTTTTTTTTTTTTTTTTAAGGATTAGGGCTTGGGAGTGGGGTGCAGAAGTTTGCACAGGCCAGGACACCCCTCCTTCTGCAGGCCCCGGCCCTCCCTGGCCTAGGCCCGAGTCCCAGCGGGTGGGGCCGCTTGAGGCTGTCAGCGGCTCTCCTCGCAGAGTCTATCAGAGGTGGCACCGGCTGTCCCCCGCTCCAGACCTCAGAGCCATCCTGTGTGTGACTCCTCCTCCTGCCTCACCCTCCCCAGCCAATCAGTCACCAAGTCCTCCTGATTCGGCCTCCCGGGCTGTGTCAGCTTCCAAACTTCACTTCCACCTGAGGAGGCGGCCAGTCCCTGGATCCTTTCACTGGCTCAGGCTTCCGCGGCACTCGTGGCCACCCAACCTCTGGGCCAGGATGAATCAGGGCTGGCCCTGCCCTCAGGGAGCACCCATTCCCCCGGGAAGAACATACCCATAATCACCTGCCGGTGTTTGTTGCCCTCCAGGAAGCATTTCCCAATTTAGTTGATACTTACTCCTTATTGAGGGCCTACTACACATCGGCCACTGTGCTGGTTGGCTGAGAACACAGTTGTGAACAAGACCTGCAAAATCGCTGCCCTCAAGGAGCTTCCAGTCTAGCTTTTTGTTAGGTGCCTTCCAGTGGACTCCCAACTCATGGTGACCCCATGCACAATGGAAAGAAACACTGCCTGGTCCTGCATCATCCCCATGATCAGCTACAGATCAGACTGTTATGATCCATAGGGTTTTCACTGGCTGGATTTTGGAAGTAGATCGCCAGACCTTTCTTTCTAGTCCATCTTAGTCTGGCAGTTCCACTGAAACCTATTCTACGTCACAGCGACACACAAGCCTCCACTGACGGTTGGAGGTTGGCTGTGCATGATGGTAAATGCACATTGGCTGGGAGTCAACTCCAGGATGGTAAATGCTGTGAGCAACTTAAGGGCAGGGCCCATGCAGGCTGTTTGTTCTCAAGCCCCAAGCCCAGTGCCTGGCACAGACAAGGGCACAATAAGCATGTGTGACCTGATTTGATTGGAAATACAAAGCAGGGTGGGAGAGCACAGAGGAGGCCACTCTTATCCAGACAGGTGGGGAAAGTTCAGAAAGTGACTCTGGGGTAAGCCAGTCAGGGAAGAATGGAGGAACTTCTAGTTTCCAGAAAAATGAGGATGATAAAAGTACCAATCTATGGCATTGTTGAGAGATTCGATGAGATCACAAATTAATCAATGGGGGAGAAGAGATAAATTTCTCAAGTAGAATTCCAGGTAATGTACAAGTAGTCCCCGACTTACAACAGGGTTCTGTTCTGACAACTCCGTGGTAAGTTGATTCTGACATAAGTGGAATACTTCATTTGTTTTTTGTTATTATTGCCTTTTATTATCAGTATCTTTATAAATTCAATCTTTATTTATCTTTAGGGGTTGGCATGACAATAACATCAGCAAATTATGTGCTGTGTGTATGTAGTCCATATTACTAATGATAAGATTAAAAAAAAAAAAAGGATGGTCGTAAGTGTGGTTCGTCATAACTAGAATACATCGTAAGTTGGGGACTACCTATATGTAGGTACTCTACCCTCACAGAGGAAGAACATCACTCCCCACTCCTTAGGCTGTGCATAGTGACTTCCTTCCAGTGGAAAGGGGGAAAAAGAGAGTAACTATACAATGGAGAAATCTGACAAACACTACCTCAGCCAGATGTTCAAGGCCAACATCAACAGTCATAAATCATGTAGATAGTATGTATGCTTGATGTAATGTAATGAAAATGGGATACTTTAACTCTGTGGACTTCCTCCCAATAAACCATAACCCCAGTTTATCGTAAGGAAAACACCAGACAAACCCCAGTAGTGGGACATCCCACAAAATACCTGACCAGTCAGGAATAGGAGGAGGAAATGGAATGTGTGGCTAATTGCCTCCATAACAACTGCCTCCTTTGCTGTGAGACCAGAAGAACTGTATGGTGCCACTACCTTTACTGAATGTTTTTGATCAAAGATTCTATAGAAGAATCCTGATCAAAAGGGGGGAGAGATGGAGAAAGAATTCTAAATTCTTATAGAATCTGGACTTCCTGGGGCCACTCAGACTGGATGAACTCTCAAAACTATTGTCTTGAGATTATCTTTAAACCTTAAACCAAAAATATTTCCTGAATTCTTCTTTAGTAAAGAATGTCTTAATTAGTAAGGAATGTCTACCTTGAGCATTGTGCTCTTTTAAGCACTATCTATATAGGATCAAATTAACAACAGCAACCCAAAAGACTAGATAGGAAACTTAGGGGGCAGCTAGTTTATGTTAATGGGGAAAGAACAGTTTGGAAAAGGAGGGTGAGAATGGTTGGACAGCTTGAAGAATGTAATCAATGTCACTGAATTGTACAAGTTGTTGTTGTTAGGTGCCATCGAGTTGGTTCTGACTCATAGCAACCCTATGTACAACAGAACGAAACACTGCCCGGTCCTGCACCATCCTCACAATCGTTGCTATGCTTGAGCCTATGGTTGCAGCCACTGTGTCAGCGCAACTCATTGAAGGTCTTCCTCACTTTTGCTGAACCTCTGCTTTACCGGGCATGATGTATTTCTCCAGGGACTGGTCCCTGCTGATAACATGTCCAAAGTACATGAGATGAAGTCTCACCATCCTTGCTTCTAAGAAGCATTCTGGCTGTACTTCTTCCAAGACAGATTTGTTCATTCTTTTGGCAGTCCATGGTATATTCAATGGCTTCACCAACACCACAATTCAAAGGCGTCTATTCCTCTTCGGTCTTCCTTATTCATTGTCCAGCTTTCCATGCATATGAGGCGATAGAAAATACAACGGCTTGGGTCAGGCCCACCTTAGTCCTCATAGTCACATCTTTGCTTTTCAACACTTGAAAGAGGTCTTTTGCAGCAGATTTGCCCAATGCAATATATCTTTTGATTTCTTGACTGTTGCTTCCATGGGCGTTAATTGTGGATCTAAGTAAAATGAAATCCTTGACAACTTCAATCTTTTCTCCATTTATCGTGATGTTGCTTATTGGTCCAGTTGTGAGGATTTTGGTTTTCTTTATGTTGAGGTGTAACCCATACTGAAGGCTGTGGTCTTTGATCTTCACCAGTAAGTGCTTCAAGTCCTCTTCACTTTCAGCAAGCAAGGTTGTGTCATCTGCATATCGCAGGTTGTTAACGAGTCTTCCTCCAATCCTAAAGCCCTGCTCTCCTTCATATAGTTCAGCTTCTAGGATTATTTTCTCAGCATAGAGTACAAGATTGTCCAAGTGTAAATAGTTAATTCATGTGTGTTCTACTGTGTATATTCTCAGCAACAACAACAAAAATACCTGACCAGTACTCTTCAAAATTAAGGAACGTCTGAGAAATTGCCACAGCCAAGAGAAGCCTAAAGAGATATGACAACTAAATGTAATATAATATCCTGAATGGATCCTGGAACATAAAAAGGATATTAGATAAAAACTAAGGATATCTAAATAAACTATGGACTTCAGTTAATAATAATGTAGCAATAATAGTGTTGGTCAATAATCTCAGCAGATGTAACATACTAGTATGATGTTAATGATAGGGAAAACTGAGTGCAAGGTATGTGGGAACTCCCTGTAATATCTAATATCTTCTCCATTTTTTCTGTAAATCTTAAAAAAAAAGAAACAAAAAAACCCCATTACTGTCGAGTTGATTTCAACTCATAGTGACCCTACAGGACAGAGAAGAACTGCCCCATAGGGTTTCCTAGGTTGTAATCTTTATATAAGCAGACTGCCATATCCTCCTCCTGTGGAGCAGCTGGTGGGTTCAAACTGCCGACCTCTTGGTTAGCAGCCGAGCTCTTAACCACTGTGCCACCAAGGCTCCTCCACAGGTATAGGGATTAGGATTTCAACCCATATTTTGGAGGGACACAATCTAATACATAACACATACCTATCATGAATCCTCTGCTCTAGTCACTCAGAGATCTAAACTGAGGAGTCCTTATAATCTTGAAGCCTCACCCACTGGAACATGTGGCCTTCTCAGTTACTGTAGCAGGACAAGAGAGACTAGAAAATCGTGCATGGATTTTTCACTGCTTAAGCCTGGAAGTGACACACACCACTTCTCCTCATCATTCATTGGCCAAAACCAGTCACATGCCCTTGCTTGACTGTGAGGGAGGCTGGGAAGTACAGTGTTCCTCTGGAAAGAGAAAAGGACTAGACTTTGGTGAGCTATCCTACAGTCTGTTCTAGGAGACAGACTTTAACAAGTAATTACTCAATATAATTAGGACTTGTAAGAGTTATAAAGGAGAAGTTTGAGGTGTCAGAGGAGTGAGTAAAGAAGATCAGGGAGAGCTTCTCAGAGGAAGGGATATTTAAGCTGAGACCAGGGGAGAGATGAGAGAAGAGTGTTTCCGGAGAAGAGAACAGTGTGTGAAGGTTCTGAGGCAAGGAGGCGCATGACACGTTGAAGAGACCGAAAGGACAACAGAGCTGGAGTGTAATGGGGGGTGCTGCAAAATGATGCTGAGGGCCAGACTTCCCAGGTGGACTTGGCACAGATTTAGGATTTTATCTTAAGAGCAATAAGTCATGGGGAGGTGGGAGTTAAGTAGAGAAGTCAGGTAATTCAGACTTCTTTTGTTTTCTTTGCAACTCCTTACAAGACCCATGTGGCTACTGGGTAGAGAATAAACTGGATTGGAGGCCAGTGGGGAGACTTTCAAAGTCTTCCAGGCGAAAGATGGTGATGGCTTGGAGCAAGGTAGAATGGGTGGAGGTGGACAGAAGTAGACAAATGTGGGAAATATTATAAGGACTTGGCCTTACCAGGACTTGGTGACTGAGAGATGTGGGAAGCGAGAGAGCAGGAGGTGTCAGGTGACTCCTGAGTTCTGTAGCCTCCACTGTGCCCAGCACAAGTCTAGGTTGATAACATTGCATCCTGAGCATGTCCGCAGTGGAATCTTGATGCCAAGAGATTTCCATCTCCCTCTCTCTGCCCTAGACACCTACCTCCTCATCCCTCAAATTGCTATGCACCTCCCATCAGAACGAAAGACAATCTCAAGCACCAACTCATATACTTTCTAATTGGATCCCAACAGGAGCCCTGGGAGGGAGGCTGGCAGCAATGTTATCCCCATTTCATAGCTGATAAAACTGAGGCCCAGAAAAGGAAAATGATTTGCTAAGTTTTGAGGCCAGGCGTCCAGCTGAGCTCCTTCCACTGCAGCGAGGTGGAAGCTGCCTGGGTTTAGCTGAGTGAATGAATGAGTGAATGAATAAATGAGTGAATGGGCATAGGAGCTCTCTGCCCACTCACCCCCTTCATCTTTGCTCATTTTGTTTCCCTCTAAAAGGCCATGGGGTTTAAAGTTCATTGATTAGGTTTTAGAGTCCAGCAGAGCTGGACTTGCACCTCAGCTGTCACTTATAGGCCAGTGATTTTAGTCAAATTTCAAATGAAGATAACGGTAGACTCTCAGGATCAATGGTACAGAGACACCTGGGAGCTAATTCACTTAGCCTTCCACCAAATCCCTCTGCCAAGGCCCATGCCATCAGCACCTGAGTTCTCCCTCTCTTGTCTGAGGCAGGTGACCCTCTAAGGCAGCCATCCCTTCCTCCCTATGGCTCTACCCATCCACCAACAGATCCCTCCTCCAGCTCAGTCATGGACCTCAGGCCAACAGGTGGGCCTCATTTGTCCTTCTCTAAATTCAAAAAAAGGAGACCCCTCCAAGAAATCCTTACTTCCCTACCCCCATCACAAGGAAACTCTTCTTTTATCCAGATCACAATCCCAGCAAGATCCTGGAAGGCCATCACCGGGGCCTGAAATGATCTCATTAAACGCTACAGAGAATTGCACATTGATCTATAATGCAGCTGAATGAATCCCTTCAGAGTGGGGTCGGGGGGTGGGCAGGGACACTGATCAGAGGGTTCTTCTCTCGTGAAAAGCTCAGGAGAGGCTGATCTAGCCTAAACCCCTAGTATGGATTGAATTGTGTCCCCCAAAAACGTGTGTCAACTTGGCTTGTCCATGATTCCCAGTATTGTGTGATTGTCCACCATTTTGTTATCTGATGTCATTTTCCTGTGTTGTAAATCCTACCTCTGTGATGTTAATGAGGTAGGATTAGCAGCAGTTATGTTATTGAGGCAAGACTCAATCCACAAGATTGGGTTATGTCTTAAGTCATTCTCTTTTGAGATATAAAAGAGAGAAGGGAACAGAGAGACAGGGGGACCTTATACCACCAAGAAACAAGAGCCAGGAGAATAGCGCATCCTTTGGACCCAGGGTCCCTGCATTGAGAAGCTCCTCTCCCAGGGAAGATTGATGACAAGGACCTTTCCCCAGAGACAAGAGAGATAGAAAGCCTTCCCCTGGAGCTGGCACCCTGAATTTGGACATCTAGCCTCAAGCCATGGTGTTTTCAATTGCCTCATATGCATGCGAAAGCTGGACAATGAATAAGGAAGACCGAAGAAGAATTGATGCCTTTGAATTGTGGTGCTGGCGAAGAAGATTGAATATAACATGGATTGCCAAAAGAACCAACAAATCTGTCCTGGAAGATGTACAGCCAGAATGCCCCTTAGAAGCAAGGATGGCAAAACTACATCTCACATACTTTGGATATGTTATCAGGAGGGAGCAGTCCCTGGAGAAGGATACCATGCTTGGTAAAGTAGAGGGTCAGCAAAAAAGAGGAAGACCCTCAATGGGATGGACTGACACAGTGGCTGCCACAATGGGCTCAAGCATAACGATTGTGAAGATGGTGCAGGACCTGGCAGTGCTTCATTCTGTTGTACATAGGGTCGCTGTGAGTCAGAACCAATTCAACGGCACCTAACAACAACTACAGACTACGAGAGAATAAATTTCTCCTTGTATTTCTGTTATAGCAGCACTAAATAACTAAAACAACCCCTAACACTGCAGTGAGAGTCCACGTCCTGCTCTCTCTTCAGTTGTGAGTTGGGGCCAGGGGGATGGAATGGGTGACCCACAGCCAGCATAAAATCAGAGACCTACCAGGCATGACAAGTCACACGGATTGGGTCCTGGCTCTCTTAAATCCCTGTGCTGAGCTGGGGCAAGCTACATTATGTCCCTGGGCCTCAATTTCTTCAACTGTAAAATGAGCCAATAGTATCTGTGGCAAGTTGTAAGGGAAAAGCATGAGTGCTTTGAGGTCAGACAGGGTTCAAATCTTGTTTTCCAGTAGCTGTAGGACCTGGGGTGAATCTCAGCCTTCTCATTTGTAAAATGGGGATAATAAACTTTACTTCACAGGGCAGCATATGAGGAGTAGAAATAGTATGCACCACCATTCACCAAGCATTTACTATAAGCAAGGACCTTGCTGGACTTTTTACGTGCGTAATCTCACCCAGAGAAGGCAGAGTGCCAAGCACAGTGCCTGGAACATAGCCCGTGCTGAGTGGGTGTTGATCCCTTCTTCCTATAGGATGTGAGGATCTAAGCTCACAGGTATAGAAGGGCATTTCAACCACAGATCACCTTCAGAAGGTGAGGCTGCTGGCAATAACTATTTTCAGCTCTTCCCAGTAGCCGGTCTCAACACTTCCTTTGCTGGGCCCTCACAGCAAACCTGGACCCAGCTCCCTTTTATGAGCGGCCTGGGGGCTGCCAGAAGAAAAGGACAGAGGTGCCATAATGAAAGGGCAGGCAATTACCTTCCCTTATACTGTAATTATCATATGTGGTAATTAAATAATAGTAGCCTTTCCTAAGCCCTGAGAATGAAAAGCAACCAACATTGATGATATCTGGTTCCCCTCCCTACCTCCAGGAATTACATGACCACAGGGCCTGGTTGGGGAAATAGAGGCTAAGAGAGGAATGAGGTAGTCCTAAATTACACAAGGAGCCCTAGTGACAGTGGTTAAGAGCTATGGCTGTTAACCAAAAGTTTGGCAGTTTGAATCCACCAGCTAGCTGCTCCTTGAAAACCCTATGGGACAGTTCTACTCTGTCCTATAGGGCCAGTATAAGTCAAAATTGACTGGACAGCAACGGGTTTGGTTTTTTTTTTTTTTTTTTTGGGAAATCATACAGAAGTTCCTTGTTGGCACAAACGGTTTGCACTTGACTACTATCCTAAAGGTTGGTGGTTCCAACCTACCCAGCAGTGCCATGGAAGAAAGTCCTGGTGATCTGCTTCAGTAAAGATTACAGTCAAGAAAACTCTATGGAGCTGTTCTACTCTGTAACACTTGGGGTTGCCATGAATTGGAATTGACTCAACAGCAACAAGTTTATTTGTTTTTTGGTTTAAATCACACACAAATCAGAATGCCAGAGTCAGGGAAAGATTCTTAAAGAAGTGACTCAGAGGGGTAGAGAACAGGGGGCTTGCGTTCTGGGTCCCAGCTCCACTGCTCATGTGCTGTGCAGCTGAAGGCGGTTCACTCCCTTCTCCAGACTTCAGTTTCCCCATATGTAAAATGAGATGGTGTCAGCACTTGACCCTGGGTGAGTCTACTGGTCTTGGCTTTATTCTGTTGGTACATAATACTGGGCAATTCTGTTTGCATACTTTGGGTTGCAAGAAACATAAATTCATCTCAGACTAGCAAATAAACAGTAAAGGGGGTTTCTAGCTCACAGAATCCAGGAGAAGCTTACCTTGCCTCTTCCAGCTTCTAGTGGCTGCAGCACTCCTTGGCTTGTAGCTACATCTCTCCAGTCTCTGTCCTCCTATTCACATGGTCTTCTCCTGTGTCTCTGTCTCTTATAAGGACCCTTGTCATTGGATTTGGGCCCCCCATCCCCAGATAATCCAGGATGATCTAATCTCAAAATCCTTAATTGTGTCTGCAAAGACCCTTTTTCTAAATAAGGTCACATTCACAGGTTCCAGGGGTGAGGACATGGACATATCTTTTGGGAGGCCACCATTCATCCTCCTACAGCAGGCTGATATTCCTTGTAACCCAAAAAAATTGTTGTGGATTGAATTGTGCTCCCCACCTCCCAAATTATGTGTTATAAATCCTAACCCCTATACCTGTGGATGAAATTCCATTCGGGAACACAGTTTACTTTGTTATGTTAATGAGGCCATACCAGTGTAGGGTATTTCTTAAACCAATCACATTTGAAATATAAAAAGAGCAGATTAGGCATGGAGAAGGAAGCACAAATGGAGGGGAAAGTACACTTCACATGAAGATTGCCAAGGAACCTAGGAACAGAAGCCGAAAACTTTCCCCAGAGCCCACAGAGAAAGGAAACCTTTCCCCAGAGCCGATGACCAAAATTTGGAATTCTAGCCTCCTAAGCTTTGATCAGAAACCCTGGTGGCATAGTGATTAAGAACTATGACTGCTAACCAAAGGTCAAAAATTCAAATCCACCAGGGGCTCCTTGGAAAGCGTATGGAGCCATTCTACTCTGTCCTACAGGGTCACTATGAGTCGGAATCGACTTGATGGCAACGGATTTGGTTTTTTTGGTTTTTGGAAACTTTGATCGAACATGCACTCAAGATGCGCTGATAACTACTGGTGACTGGAATGCAAAAGTTGGAAACAAAAAGAAGGATCAGTAGTTGGAAAATATGGCCTTGGTGATAGAAACAATGCCTAAGATCACATGATAGAATTTTGCGAAACCAACGGCCTATTCACTGGAAACACCTTTTTTCAACAACATAAATAGTGGCTATACACGTGGACCTCACCCGATGGAAACACAGGAATCAAATCAACTACATCTGTGGAAAGAGAAGATGGAGAAGCTCAATATCATCAGTCAGAACAAGGCTAGGGGCCTACTGCGCAACAGACCACAGACTGCTCACATGGAAATTCAAGTTGAAGCTGAAGAAAATTGTATACCGTGAGCTTGGGTTTTACATGACCCTTCATTAAATCCACTTCAACTCACACACTTTGGGCATGTTATCAGGAGGGATCAGTCCCTGGAGAAAGACATCATGCTTGGTAAAGTAGAGGGTCAGCAAAAAAGAGGAAGACCCTTGTCATGGATTGAACTGTGTCCCCCCAAAATATCTGTCAACTTGGCTGGGTCATGATTACCAGTATTTTATGATTGTGCACCATTTTGTAATCTGATGTGATTTCCTTATGTGTTGTAAACTTTATCACTATAATGTAATAAGATGGATTAGCGGCAGTTATACTGATGAGGTCTACAAGATTTGATAGTGTCTTAAGCCAATCTCTTTTGAGATATAAAAGAGAGAAACGAGCAGAGAGACATGGGAACCTCATGCCACCAAGAGAGCAGTGCCAGGAGCAGAGTGTGCCCTTTGGACCTGAGGGTCCTGTGCAGAGAAGCTCAAAGACCAAGGGAAGATTGATGACACAGACCTTTCTCCAGAACAGAGAAAGCATTCCCTTGGAGCTAATGCCCTCAATTTAGACTTGTAGCCTACTGGACTGTGAGAGAATAAATTTCTACTTGTTCAAGCTACCCGCTCATGATATTTCTGTTATAGCAGCACTAGATGACTAAGACAACCCTCAACAACATAGATTGACACAGTGGCTACAACAATGGGCTCAAGCATAACAACCATTGTGAGGATGGCGCAGGACCGGGCAGTGTTTTGTTCTGTTGTACACAGGGTCTCTATGAGTCTGAGCTGATGCGACGGCAGCTAACAACAAAAATCTTTACGGAAGCAGATTGCCACATCTTTCTCCTACAGAGCAGCTGGTGGGTTCGAACTGAGACATTTCAATTAGCAGCTGAGTGCTTAACCACTGCACCAGTATTGTGAAATATTAATGGAGATTTTTTCCTCCACAAAATGCCCTTGTGCCCTCAGTCCCTTCTCCGTCAGACTTCGTCTTATTCACAGTTGAAGCCCAGTAACTAAAATCGTGCCTAGAACATAGCTGACATTCAATAAAATGAAAGACTTCAGTTAGCTAGAGCATTCCTGTGGTTAGTGCCTCAGGGAAGGATGACATGATAACACTGATAACAAAGAAGTCAAGCTGTCGACATTTTAGTGTCAGACATAAGAAGGTAGGCCCAGACATAAGACCAAAATTTGGGAGAATGTGTGATAAGTAAGGAAAAAGGTTTATTCCTGAGACTAGAAAGGGCCTCCCCACTCAGATTGAGGCAATGGGAGGAAATCAAAGGGGAGGCAAAACAAAGCTTAGAATGCTATAAGGTGCTGCCTGAGAAGAGTCCCAGGAGAAGGAACTCCAGGAAGTCTTGGGATCTAAAAGGAGGGACCTGCCCGACCCAGGTGTTCCTGGTGCCCTGCACAGGACACGCCCTTAGGATGTGTCTAGGCAGATGTACCTGAGTCAGTCTCACAGCTCCCTGTGCACACCTGGGGTAGCGGAGCAAGCTGGGAGGTGATGGGAGGCAGGCCTTACCGTGACTTAGCGCTGATTCACACTGGATCCATACTGCCTGAGCTCGAATCCTTGCTCAGTGAGACCCTGGGTGAGTCCAATAAGTTCTCTGTGCCACAGCTTCCTCCTCCATTTAACACCAACATGATTTAATAGTATTTCCCACCTGGTAGGGCTACTGTGAGGATGAGCTGAGTGGCAGGCACTCAGCAAGTGCTACACAACTGGTTATTATTGTGATCACATGAGCAAAGCAATCACCTGCTGCAAAACCAATGTGGAAACTGATGAAGAGGGTTTTCCTTCTTGGAAGTGGTCTCATCAGAAGTTGGGGGACCACAGCTGATCTTTGACAAAGGACCGAAGTCCATTACATGGGGGAAAGACAGTTTTTTTCACAAACGGTGTGGAAAAATTGGATGTCCGTCAGTAAAAAATGAAACAGGACCCACCCATACCTCACACCATACACAAAAACTAACTCAAAATGGATCAAAGACCTAAATATAAAATCTAAAACAATAAAGATCATGGCAGAAAGAATAGGGACAACACTAGGGGATGTAATACATGGCATAAATACATAACCAACAAACCATAACTAACAATGCACAAACACCAGAAGAGAAACTAGAAAGGTGGGAGCTCCTAAAAATCAAACACTTATGTTCATCAAAAGACTTCAATAAGAGTAAAAGGAACTTACAGTCTGGGAAAAACTTTTTGGTTGCGACATATCCGATAAGGGTCTAATCTCTAAAATCTACAGGATACTGCAACACCTCAACAACAAAAAGACAAATAATCCAATTAAAAAATGGGCAAAGGATATGTACAGACACTTCACCAAAGAAGATATTCAGGCAGCTAACAGACACAGGAGGAAATGCTCACGATCATTAGCTATCAGAGAAATGCAAATCAAAAAACTACAAGGAGATACCATCTCACCCTGACATTACTGGCACTGATAAAAAAAAAAACAGAAAATAATAAATGTTAAAGAGGCTGCGGGGAGATCAGAATTCTTATGCACTGTTGGTGGGAATGCAAAATGGTACAACAACTATGGAAAATGATATGTTGCTTCCCTAAAAAGCTAGAAATAGAGATACCATATGATCCAGCAATCCCACCCCTAGGAGTATATCCTAGAGAAATGAGTCGTCACACAAATAGATATATGCACACCCAAGTTCACTGTAGCATTATTCACAATAGCAAAAAGATGGAAACAACCTAAGCACCCATCAACAGATGAATGATAAATTATGGTACATACATACAATGGAATACTACACAAGGATAAAGAACAATGATGAATCCGCAAAACATCTCACAACATGGATGAATCTGGAAGGCATCATGCTGAGTGAAATAAGTCAATCACAAAAGGACAAATATTGTATGAGACCACTATTATAAAAACTCAATAAAAAGTTTACACACAGAAAAAAAAAATCTCATGGTTACGAGGGAAGCGAGGGGTGAGGAGGGGAGATCACTAACTAGATAGTAGACAAGTATTAACTTTGGTGAAGGGAAAGACAACACACAGTACAGGGGAAGGCAGCACAACTTGACCAAGGCAAAGTCATAGACGCTTCCTAGATACATCCAACCACCTTGAGGGACCAAGTGACTGGGGCTGAGGAATGGGTACCATGGTCTCGGGGGACATCTGGATCAATTGGCATAACATAGTTCATAAACAAAATATTCTACATCCTACTTTGGTGAGTAGCATCTGGAATCTTAAAAGCTTGCAAGTGGACATCTAAGATACATTTACTGGTCCCATCACGTTCTGAGCAAAGGAGAATGAAGAAAACCAAAGACACAAGGAAAATATTAGTCCAAAGGACTAATGGACCTCATGAACCACAACCTCCACCAGCCTGAGCCCAGAAGAACTAGATGGTGTCCAGATACCCCCACCGGCCACTCTGACAGGGATCACAATAGACGGTCCCATAACAGAGCAGGAGAAAAACTCAAATTCACAAAAAAAAAAAAAAAAAAAAAAAAAAAAAAACGGCCAGACTTACTGGTCTGACAGGGACTGGAGGAACCCCCAAGACTATAGCCTCTGGACACCCCGCTAACTCAGAACTGACACCACTCCAAAAATCCTCCTTTCATCCAATGATTAGACAGGTCTGTAAAACAAACAATAACACATGTGAAGAATGTGCTTCTTAGATCAATCAAGTATACGAGACCAAATGGGCAACTCCTGCCCAAAAGCAAAGACAAGAAGGCAGGAAGAGACAGAAAAACTGGATGAATGGACACGGAGAACCCGGGGTGTGAAGGGAAAAGGGGAGCATGCTAACACATTGTGGGCATTGCAACCAATGTAACAAAACAATTTGTGTATGAAAATCTAATTTGGCTGTAAACTTTCACCTAAAACACAATAAAATTTAAAAAGAAGAAGAAGAAGAAACCGGGGGACCACCAGAGGGGATCTCTCAAGTGCTAGGCACCTATGCCTTAGAAACACAGCTGCTCATTTTTCTAGTTACAACATACCTTACGTTTCTGAACCAGGGACAGAGAGTGGGGAGGATGATGTATTAGTTTCCTAGGGCTGCCATAACAAAATACCACAAAATGAATGGTTCATAAGAACAGAAATGTATTGCCTCACAGTTCTGGAGGCTAGAAGTCCAAATCAACATATCAGTCAGGCTATGCTCCCTCCAAAGTTACTAGGGAAAAATTCTTTCTTATCTCTTAGCTTCTGGTAGCCCCAGACATTCCTTGGCTTGCAGGTGCACCTTCCCCTGACTGTCCTTCCTCTGGTTCTCCTCTTCTATAGGACACCGGTCATATTGGATTAGGACCTATCCTACTCCGGTATGATCTCATGTTACCTAATAACATCTTCAAAGACCCTATTTCAATACAAGTTCACATTCACAGGTACCAGGGATTAGGACACAATTCAATCCATAATAGATGAGATATTTATACCTTGCCCTTTCTTATCAAATATTGAAAGTGGGTCACTAATTCCACTTCTCAATCCACCACCATCACTTTCTAATCAGTGGCAAGTCTTCCTGATTCTGACCATGGGTTGATTTTCAACCCTAGTATTCAGTGTCTTAATGAGATTTTGTTTTTTCTGGATCTTCCCAGGTAAGTTAGTGGGTGTATCCCACTCACTTGCTGTTGCTAGGTGCCCTCGAGTTGGTTCCCACTCATAGCGAACCTATACACAACAGAACGAAACAGTGCTTGGTCCTGCACCATCCTCACAATCGTTGTTATGCCTGAACCCATTGTTGCAGCCATGGTGTCAATCCTTCTTGTCATGGGTCTTTCTCTTTTTCTCTGACCGTCTACTTTACCAAGCATGATGCCCTTCTCCAGGGACTGGTCCCTCTTGATAACATGTCCAAAGTACATAAAGCAAAATCTCACGATCCTCGCTTCTAAGGGCCATTCTGGCTGTACTTCCAAGACAGGTTTGTTTCTTCTTGCGGTCCATGGTATATTCAATATTCTTCACCAACATCATAATTCAAAGGCATCAATTCTTCTTTGCTCGTTCTTATTCATTGTCCAGCATTCATGTGCATATGAGGCGATTAAAAATACCATGCTTTGAGTCAGGCCCACCTTAGTCCTCAAAGTGACGTCTTTGCTTTTGAACACTTTAAAGAGGTCTTTTGCAGCAGATTTGCCCAATGTAGAACATCCTTTGATTTCCTGACTGCTGCTTCCACAGGCGTTGATTGTGGATCCAAGTAAAATGAAATCCTTGACAACTTTAATATTTTCTCCGTTTATCATGGTGTTGTTTATCAGTCCAGTTGCAAGAATTTTTGTTTTCGTTATGTTGATGTGTGTTGTTGTTAGGTGCCGTCAAGTCGGTTCCGACTCACAGAGACCCTATGCACCACAAAACAAAACACTGCCCGTTCCTGCACCATGTTCACAATCATTGTTATGCTTGAACCCATTGTTGCAGCCACCTTGTCAATCCATCTCGTTGAGGGTCTTCCTCTTTTTAACTGACCCTGTACTTTACCAAGCATGATGTCCTTCTCCAGGGACTGATCCCTCCTGACAACATGTCCGAAGTACCTAAGATGTAGTCTCGCCATCCTTGCTTCAGAGGAGCATTCTGGTCGTACTTCTTCCAAGACAGATTTGTTCGTTCTTTTGGCCGTCCATGGTATATTCAATATTCTTCGCCAACACCACAATTCAAAGGTGTCAGTTCTCCTTCAGTCTTCCTTATTCATTGTCCAGCTTTTGCATGCATATGATGCGATTGAAAATACCATGGCTTGGGTCAGGCGCACCTTAGTCTTCAAGGTGACGTCTTTGCTTTTCAACACTTGAAAGAGGTCTTTTGCAGGAGATTTGCCCGATGCAATGCATATTTTGATTTCCTGACTGCTGCTTCCATGGGTGCTGATTGTGGATCTAAGTAAAATGAAATCCTTGACAACTTCAATCTTTTCTCCATTTATCGTGATGTTGCTTATTGGTCCAGTTGTGAGGATTTTGGTTTTCCTTATGTTGAGGTGTAACCCATACTGAAGGCTGTGGTCTTTGATCTTCACCAGTAAGTGCTTCAAGTCCTCTTCACTTTCAGCAAGCAAGGTTGTGTTATCTGCATATGGAAGGTTGTTAATGAGTCTTCCTTCCTCCAATCCTGATATCTCTTTCTTCTTTATATAGTCCAGCTTCTCAGATTATTTGCTCAGCATACAGATCGAACAGGTATGGTGAAAGGTTGCAAACCTGATGCACACCTTTCCTGACTTTAAACCACACAGTATCCCCTTGTTCTGTCTGAACAACTGACTCTTGATTGGGTACAGGTTCCTCATGAGCACAATTAAGTTTTCTGGAATTCCCATTCTTTGCAATATTATCCATAGTTCGTTATGATCCACACAATCAAATGCCCTTGCATAGTCAATTAAACACAGGAAAACATCTTTCCGGCATTCTCTGTTTTCAGCCAGGATCCATTTGACATCAGCAATGATATCCCTGGTTCCACATCCTCTTCTGAATCCGGCCTGAATTTCTGGAAGTTACCTGTTGACATGCTGCTGCAGCCGCATTTGAATGATCTTCAGCAAAATTTTACTTGTGTGTGATATTGATGATATTGTTCGATAATTTCCGCATTTGATTGGATCGCCTTTCTTGGGAGTAGGCATAAATATGGATCTCTTCCAGTCAGTTGACCAGGAAGCTATTTTCCAAATTTCTTGGCATAGTCGGGTGAGCGCTTCCAGCACCGCATCTGTTTGTTGAAACATCTCAATTGACATTCCATCAATTCCTGGAGCCTTGTTTTTCACCAATGCCTTCAGTGCAGCTAGCACTTCTTCCTTCAGTACCATTGATTCCTGATCGTATGCTACCTCTTGAAATGGGTGAATGTCGACCAATTCTTTTTGGTATAATGACTCTCTGTATTCCTTCCATCTTCTTTTGATGCTTCCTGCGTCATTTAATATTTTCCCCCATAGAATCCTTCACTATTGCAACTCATAGCTGGAATTTTTTCTTCAGTTCTTTCAGCTTGAGGAGTGCTGAGCATGTTCTTCCCTTTTGGTTTTCTAACTCCAGCTCTTTGCACATGTCGTTATAATACTTTACCTTGTCTTCTCAAGCTGCCTTTTGAAATCTTCAGTTCAGTTCTTTTACTTCATCATTTCTTCCTTTTGCTTTAGCTACTAGACGTTCAAGAGCAAGTTTCAGAGCCTCTTCTGACATCCATTTTGGTCTTTTCTTTCCTTCCTGTCTTTTCAATGACCTCTTGCTTTCTTCATGTATGATGTCCTTGATGTCATTCCACAGCTCGTCTGGTCTTCAGTCATTAGTGTTCAACGCATCAAATCTATTCTTGAAATGGTCTCTAAATTCAGGGTGGGATATACTCAAGGTCATATTTTGACTTTCGTGGGCTTGTTCTAATTTTCTTCATTTTCACCTTGGACTTGCATATGAGCAATTGATGGTCTGTTTTGCGATCGGCCCTGGCCTTGTTCTGACTGATGACATTGAGCTTTTCCATCATCTCTTTCCACAGATGTAGTCGATTTGATTCCTATGTATATTGCATCTGGCGAGGTCCATGTGTATAGTCCCCGTTTATGTTGGTGAAGAAAGGTATTTGCAGTGAAGAAGTCATTGGTCTTGCAAAATTCTATCATGCGATCTCCAGCATCGTTTCTATTGCCAAGGCCGTATTTTCCAGCTACCGATCCTTCTTTGTTTCCAACTTTCACATTCCAATCACCAGTAATTATCAGTGCATCCTGATTGCATATTCGACCAATTTCAGACTCCAGAAGTTGGTAAAAATCTTCAATTTCTTCATCTTCAGCCTTAGTGGTTGGTGCATAAATTTGAATAATAGTCGTATTAACTGGTCTTCCTTGTAGGCGTATGGATATTATCTTATCACTGATAGCTTTGTACTTCAAGATAGATCTTGAAATGTTCTTTTTGATGGTGAATGCCATTCCATTCCTCTTTAAGTTGTCATTCCCAGCATAGTAGACCATGTGGTTGTCTGATTCAAAATGGCCAATACCAGTCCATTTCAGCTCACTAATGCCTAGGATTTCAATCTTTATGCATTCCATTTCATTTTTGATGATTTCCAATTTTCCTAGATTCATACTTCTTACATTCCACGTTTCAATTATTAATGGATGCTTGCAGCTGTTTCTTCTCATTTTGAGTTGTGCCACATCAGCAAATGAAGGTCCCTAAAGCTTGACTCCTTCCACATCATTAAGGTCGACTCTACTTTGAGTAGGCAGCTCTTCCGCAGTCGTCTTTTGAGTGCCTTCCAACCTGGGGGGGCTCATCTTCTGGCACTACATAAGACAATGTTCCACTACTATTATAAGGTTTTCACTGGCTGATTCTTTTCAGAAGTAGACTGCCAGGTCCTTCTTCCTAGTCTGTCTTAGTCTAGAAGCTCAGCTGAAATCTGTCTGCCATGGGTGACCCTGCTGGTGTCTGAATACCAGTGGCATAGCTTCCAGCATCACAGCAACATGCAAGCCCCCACAGTACAACAAACTGACAGACACGTGGGGAATGTTGATGTGTAATCCATAACAAAGGCTGTAGTCTTTGATCTTCATCAATAAGTGCTTCAAGTCTTCTTCTCTTTCTGAAAGCAAAGTTGTGTCATCTGCACATCTCAGGTTGTTAATGAGTCTTCCTCCAATCCTGATGTCCCATTCTTCTTCATATAGTCCAGCTTCTCGGATTATTTGCTCAGCATGTAGATTGAATAAGTATGGTGAAAGGATACAACCCAGATATGACACCTTTCTTGATTTTAAACCATGCGGTATCCCCTTGTTCTGTTCGAACGACTGCCTCTTGGTCTATGTACGGATTCCTCATGAGTACAATTAAGTGTTCTGGAATTCCCTTCCTTCACAATGTCATCCATAATTTATTATAATCCACACAGTCGAATGCCTTTGCATAGTCAGTAAAACACAGATAAACATCTTTCTGGTATTCTCTGCTTTCAGCCAAGATCCATCTGACATCAGCAATGATCTTCCTTGTTCCACGTTCTCTTCTGAATCTGGCTTCAATTTCTGGCAGTTCCCTGCAGATGTAAAGCTGCAACCATTTTTAAATTATCTTCAGCAAAATTTTTCATTGTCTGAAGAGTGGGCTTTGGAAAAAGTTTCAGTTCTGGGTTAACAGAGCATCCAGGGGCCATAGTTTCAGGGGTCTTCCAGTCTCTGTCAGACCATTAAGTCTGGTCTTTTTACGTGAATTTGAATTCTCTTCTACATTTTGCTCATGCTCTGTCTGGGACTGTCTGTGGTGTTCCCTGTCAGGGCACTCATTGGTGGTAGCCAGGTACCATCTAGTTCTTCTTATCTCCTGCTGGTGAAGTCTCTGATTCATTTGGTCATTTAGTCTTTTGGGTTAGTGTTTTCCTTGTGTCTTTAATTTTCTTCATTCTCCTTTGCTCCGAGTGCAATGGGACAAATAGCTGTATCTTAGATGACTGCTCGCAAGCTTTTAAGACCTCTGACGCTACTCACCCAAGTGGGATGTAGAACATTTTCTTAATAAACTACGTTATGCCAACTGACCTAGATGTTCCCTGAACTATGGTCCCCAGGCCCAGTCCCAGCTACTCTGTCCCTCAACGTGTTTGGATGTGTCTAGGAAACTGCTTTTCTATTGGTCCAGCTGGCTGATTAATGCTGTACTGTGCGTTGTCAGTCCCTTCACCGAAGTTGACCCTTGTCTACTATCTAGTTAGTAACTTCCCCTCTCCCTCCCTCCCCACTCTCATAACCATCAAAGAATGCTTATTTCTGTGTTTAAACCATTTCTTGAGTTCTTACAATAATGGTCTCATACAATATCTGACCTTTTGTGACTGACTTATTTCACTCAGCATAATGCCCCACAGATTCATCCATGTTGTGAGATGTTTCACAGATTCATCATAGTTCTTTAGTGTTCATAGTATTCCATTGTCTGTATGTACCATAATTTGTTTATCCATTCATCTGTTGATGGGCATTTAGTTGTTTCCATCTTTTTGCTATTGTGAATAGTGCTGCAATGAACGTGGGTGTGCATATGTTTATTCGTATGATGGCTCTTATTTCTCTCGGGTATATTCCTAAGAGTGGGATTGCTGGATTGTATGGTATTTCTAACTTTTAAAGAAACTGCCATATCATTTTCCAAAGTGGTTAGACCATTTTACATTCCCATCAGTCTCCCTACAACCTCTCCAACATTTATTATTTTGTGTTAAAAAAAAAATGCCGTTGGAATTTGGATGGGGATTGCATTGTATCTGTAGATCGCTTTGGGTAGAATACACATTTTCACAATGTTGAGTCTTCCTATCCATGAGCAAGGTATGTCTTTCCACTTATGTAGGTCTCTTTTGGTTTCTTGCAGTAGTGTTTTGTAGTTTTCTTTGTATAGGTCTTTTACATCTCTGGTTAGATTTATTCCTAAGTATTTTATCTTCTTGCAGGCTATTGTAAATTGTATTGATTTGGTGATTTCTTCTTTGAGGTTCTCTTTGTTGGTGTAGAGGAATCCAACTGATATTTCTACGTTTAGCTTGTATCCTGACACTTTGCCAAAATCTTCTACTAGTTCCAGTAGTTTTCTTGTGGATTCTTTGGGGTTTTCTGTGTATAAGATCATATTATCTGCAAATAGAGATAATTTTACTTCTTACTTACCACTTTGGATGCCCTGTGTTTCTTTTTCTTGCCTTATTACTCTGGCTAGGACCTCCAGCACAAGGTTGAATAAGAGTGGTGATAAAGGGCATCCTTGTCTGGTTCCTGTTCTCAGGGGGAATGCTTTCAGTCTCTCCATTTAGAATGATGTTGGCTGTTGGCTTTGTATAAGTGCCCGTTATTATGTCAAGGAATTTCCCTTATGTTCCTATTTTGCTGAGAATTTTTATCAGGAATGGGTATTGGATTTTGTCAAATGCCTTTTCTGCATCAATTGATAAGATCTTGTGGTTCTTATCTTTTTTTTTTTATGTGATGCATTAAATTGGTTAATTTTCTAATGTTGAACCACCCATGCATACCTGGTATGAATGCCACTTGGTCATGATGAATTATTTCTTTGATATACTGTTGAATTCTATTGGCCAGATTTTTGTTGAGGATTTTTACGTCTATGATCATGAGAGATATTGGTCTGTAATTTTCTTTTTTTGTAGTGTCTTTGCCTGGCTTTGGTATCAGGGTTATACTGGCTTCATAGAATGAGTTCTGGAGTATTCCTTCCTTCTCTATGCTCTGAAATACCTTTAGCAGTACTCGTGTTAACTCTTCTCTGTACATTTGGTAGAATTCTCCCGTGAAGCCATCCAGGCCAAGGTTTTTTTTTGTTAGGACATTTTTTACTACCTCTTCAATCTCTTCTTTTCTTATGGGTTTGTTTAGTCTTTCTATCTCAGTTTGCATTAGTTTAGGTAGATAGTGTGTTTCTAGAAATTTGTCCATTTCCTCTAGGTTTCCAAACTTGTTGGAGTACAATTTTCATAGTATTCTGTTATGATCTTTTTTATTTCATTTGGGTCTGTTGTGATATCACCCATCTCTTTTCTTATTCAGGTTATTTGCTTCCTGTTCTGTTTTCCTCTGTCAGTTTGGCCAGTGGTTTGTGGATTTTGCTGATCTTTTCAAAAAACCAACTTTTGGTTTTGTTGACTGTTTCAATTGTTTTTCTATTCTCTATTTCATTTATTTTTGCTCTAATCTTTATTATTTCCTTTAGCTATGATTATTATGGAAGCAGTTTACCAGGCTTTTCTTCTGCCAAGCTACTGGGTGGTTTCAAACCTCCAACCTTTATATTAGCAGCTGATTGCAAATTGTTTGTGCCACCCAGGCTTCTTGATATATTATATTACATACTATATATAATTATACATCATCTATAATTATAGATAATATATATTATATGCATGTGACACAGGACTAGACAATGATTCATTCTATTATATACAAGGAGCTGACTCAATAGCAACTAACAACATATTACGAATGTGATATATTATATATGAATGTTTAGCATATATATATATTATGTACATGTTGTTTAGTCAGTTCCAACTCTTAGCAACCCTATGTAAAACAGAATGAAGCACTGTCCGGTCCTGTGCCATACTCACAATCGTTGTTATGTTTGAACCCATTGTTATAGCTAATGTGTCTGTCCATTTCTGTGAGGGTCTTCCTCTTTTTTGCTGACCCTCTACTTTACCAAGCGTGATGTCCTTCTCCAGGGACTAGTCCTTTCTGATAACATGTCCAAATTATGTGAGATGAAGTCTCACCATCCTCACTTCCAAGGAGTACTCTGGCTGTATTTCTTCCAAGATAGACTTGTTTGTTCTTCTGCAGTCCATGGTATGTTCAATAGTCTTCACCAACACCCTAATTCAAAGGCATCAATTCTTCTTCGGTCTTCCTCATTCATTGTCCAGCTTTTGCACGCATATGAAAATATCATGACTTGGGTCAGGCGCACCTTAGCCCTCAAAGTGACATCTTTGCTTTTTAACACTTTACAATAGTCTTTTGCAGCAGATTTGCCCAATGCAATACGTCCTTTGATTTCCTGACTGCTGCTTCTGTGAACATTGATTGTGGATCCAAGTAAGATGAAATCCTTGACAATGTCAATCTTTTCTCCATTTATCATGATGTTGCTTGTCGGTCCAGTTGTGAGGATTTTGGTTTTGTTAATGTTGAAGCGTAATGCATACTTAAGGCTGTAGTCTTTGATCTTCATCAGTCAGTGCTTCAAGTCCTCTTCACTTTCATCAAGCAAGGCTGTGTCATCTGCATATCACAGGTTGTTAATGAGTCTTCCACCTATCCTGATGCCACATTCTTCTTCATACAGTCCAGCTTCTCAGATTATTTGCTCAGCACGCAGATTAAATAAGTATGATGAAAGGAGGCAACCCTGACACACTTCCTTGATTTTTTGTTGTTGTTTATTGTTGTAGTTTAAGTGAAAGTTTACATTTCAAGTTAGTCTCTTATACAAAAATTTATACATACATTGTTATGTGACCCTAATTGCTCTCCCTATACTGTGACAGAACACTCCTCCTTTCCAACTCTGATTTCCAGTGTCCATTCCACCAGCTCCTTACCCTCTCTGCCTTCTGATCTCACCTCTGGACAGAAGCTGCCATTTAGTCTCACGTATCTACTTGAGCTAAGAAGCATACTCTTCATGATTATCATTTTATGTCCCACAGTCCAGTCCAATCTTTGTCTGAAGAGCTGGCCTCGGAAATTGTTTTAGTTCTGGTCTGATAGAGAATCTGGGGGCCGTGCTTTCTGAGGTTCCTCCAATCTCAGTCAAACCATTAAGCCTAGTCTTTTTACTACAATTTGAGTTCTGTACCCCACTTTTCTTCTGCTCCAACAGGGACTCTCTGTTGTGTTCCCTGTCAGGGCTGTCATTGGTGATAGCCAGGCACCATCTAGTTTTTCTGGTCTCAAAGTGATGGAGTCTCTGGTTTATGTGGCCCTTTCTGTCTCTCGGGCTAATAGTATCCTTGTGTCTTTGGTGTTCTTCATTTTACTCCGGGGGGTTGGGACCAACTGATGCATCTTAGATGGCCGCTTGCTAGCTTTTAAGACCCCAGACACCACTCACCAAAGTGGGATGCAGAACATTTTCTTAATAAACTTTGTTAGGCCAATTGACCTAGATGTCCCCTGAAAGTGTGGTCCCCGGATCTCTGCCCCTGTTACTCTGCCCCTCAAAGTGTTTGGTTGCATTCAGGAAACTTCTTACCTTTAGTTCAGTCCAGTTGTGCTGACTTCCTCTTAGTGTGTGTTGTCCTTCCCTTCACCTAAGATAGTTCTTGTCTACTTTCTAGTTAGTGAATACCCCTCTTCCTCCCTCCCCACTCTCGTAACCATCAAAGAATATTTTCTTCTGTGTTTAAACTTTTTCTTGAGTTTTATAATAGTGGTCTTATACGATATTTGTCCTTTTGCAACTGATTAAATTCACTCAGCATAATGCCTTCCAGATTCCTCCGTGTTATGTTTTGTGTATTCATCATTGTTCTTTATTATTGCATAGTACTCCATTGTGTGAATATACCATAATTTGTTTATCCATTCGTCTGTTGTTTCTATCTTTTTGCTATTGTGAACAGTGCTGCAATGAACATGGGTGTGCATATATCTATTCATGTGACAGCTCTTATTTCTCTAGGATATATATCAAGGAGTGGGATTGCTGGATCATATGGTACTTCTATTTCTAGCTTTTTAAGGAAGCACCAAATCGATTTCCAAAGTTGTTGAACCATTTTATATTCTCATCAACAGTGTATAAGTGTTCCAGTCTCTCCACAACTCTCCAACATTTATTATTTTGTGTTTTTTGGATTAATATTAGCTTTGTTAGGGTGAGATGGTATCTCATTGTAGTTTTTGATTTGCATTTCTCTAATGGTTAATGATTGTGATCATTTCCTCATGTGTCTGTTAGCTGCCTGAATGTCTTCTTTGGTGAAGTGCCTGTTCATATCCTTTGCCCATTTTTTAATTGGGTTATTTGTCTTTTTGTTGTTGAGGTTTTGCAGTATCTTGTAGATTTTAGAGATTAGACGCTTATTGGATTTGTCATACCCAAAATTTTTTTCCCAGTCTGTAGGTTGTCTTTTGACTCTTTTGGTGAAGTCTTTTGATGAGCATAAGCGTTTGAACTTTAGGAGCTCCCAGTTACCTAGTTTCTCTTCTGGTGTTTGTGCATTGTTAGTAATGTTTTGCATTCTGTTTATGCTGTGTATTAAGGCTCCTAGTGTTGTCCCTATTTTTTCTTCCATGGTCTTTATCGTTTTAGATTTTATATGTAGGTCTTTGATTCATTTTGAGTTAGTTTTTGTGTATGATGTGAGGTATGGGTCTTGCTTCAGTTTTTTGCAGATGTGTATCCAGTTATGCCAGCACCATTTGTTAAAGAGACTGTCTTTTCCCCAATTAACGGACTTTGGGCCTTTGTCAAATAACAGCTGCTCATAGATGGATGAATTTACATCTGGATTCTCAATTCTGTGCCACTGGTCTATGTATCTGTCATTGTACCAGTACCAGGCTGTTTTGACTACCATGGTGGTATAATAGGTTCTAAAATCAGGTAATGTGAGACCTCCCACTTTGTTCTTCTTCTTCAGTAATGCTTCACTTATCCAGGGCCTCTTCCCTTTCCATATGAAGTTGGTGATTTGTTTCTCCATCTCACTAAAAATGCCATTGGAATTTGGATCAGGATTGCATTGTATCCGTAGATCGCTTTGGGTAGAATAGAGATTTTCACAATGTTGAGTGTTCCTGTCCTTGAGCAATGTATGTTTTTCCACTTATGCAGGTTTCTTTCGGTTTTTTGCAGTAGTGGTTGTTTTTTTTTTTTTAATTTTTTTAAATTGTACTTTAGCTGAACATTTACAGAACAAATAGTTTCTCATTAAACAGTCAGTAACATATTGTTTTATGACATTGGTTAACAACCCCATGACATGTCAGCACTCTCCCTTCTCAACGTTGGAGGACATTTTTTTTTTTGGTGAAAATATTCATAGCCAAAGATACACCATTTTAAAAATTTCTACATGTACACTTCAGTGACATCGATTACATTCTTCCAGTTGTGCAGCCATTCTCACTACCCCTTTCCAAATTATTCCATCACCATTATCTTCAACTCACTTCCCCCTAGGCTTCCCATCAAACCCCCTGAGTTGCTGTTGTCAATTTGATCTCACATAGATAATTCTTTTTTTTTTTTTTTTTGTAGTTTAAATGAAAGTTTACAGAACAAATAGTTTCTCATTAAACAGGTAGTACACATATTGTCCTATGACAATGGTTAACAACCCCACAACATGACAACACTGTCCCTTCTCAACTTTGGGTTCCCTATCACCAGCTTTCCTGTCCCTCCACTTGCAGTAGTGTTTTGTAGTTGTTTTTTTTTAATAGGTCTTTTACGTCTCTGGTTAGATTTATTCCTAAGTATTTTATCTTCTTGGGGGCTATTGCAAATGGTATTGATTTGGTGATTTTCTTTTCAAAGTTCTTTTTGTTGGTGTAGAGGAATCCAACTGATTTTTGTATACTTATCTTGTATTCTGATAGTTTGCTGAAATCTTCTATTAGTTCCAGTAATTTTCTTGTGGACTCTTTGGAGTTTTCTGTGTATAAGATCGTATTATCTGCAAACACAGATACTTTTACTTCTTCCTTAACACTTTGGATGCCCTTTATTTCCTTTTCTAGCCTAATTGCTCTAGCTAGGACCCCCAGCACAATGTTGAATAAGAGTGGTATAAAGGGCATCCTTGTCTGGTTCCCGTTCTCAAGGAGAATGCTTTCAGACTCTCCATTTAGGATGATGTTGGCTGTTGGCTTTGTATAAATGCCTTAAATTATGTCAAGGAATTTCCCTTATGTTCCTATTTTGCTGAGAGTTTTTATCATGAATGGGTGTTGGACATTGTTAAATGCCTTTTCTGCATCAGTTGATAAGATCATGTGGTTCTTGTCTTCTGTTTTATTTATGTGATGGATTACATTGATTGTTTGTCTAATGTTGAACCCTCCCTGCATAACTGGTATGAATCCCACTTGATCATGGTGAATTATTTTTTTGATATGTTGTTGAATTCTATTGGCTGGAATTTTGTTGTAGCTTTTTGCATCTACATTCATGAGGGATATTGGTCTGTAATTTTCTTTTTCTTGGTGTCTTTACCTGGTTTTGGCATCAGGGTTATGCTGGTTTCACAGAATGAGTTTGGGAGTATTCTGTCCTTCTCTATGCTCTGAAATACCTAGTAGTGTTAACCGTTCTCTGAAAGTTTGGTAGAATTCTCCAATGAAACCGTCCAGGCCATGGCTTTTTTGTTGTTGTTGCTGGGAGTTTTTAAATTACCTTTTCAATCTCTTCTTTTGTTATAGGTTTATTTAGTTGTTCTACCGTTTGTGTTAGTATAGGTAGGTAGTGGGTTTCTAGGAATTTGTCCATTTCCTCTAGGTTTTCAAATTTATTACAGGTTTTCATAGTATTCTGTTATGATTCTTTTAATTTCTGTTGGGTCTGTTGTGATATCACCCATCTCATTTCTTATATGGGTGAGCTGCTTCCTCTCCTGTTTTTTTTTTTTTTTTTTTTTTCAGTTTGGCCTATGGTTTATCAATTTTGTTCATCTTTTCAAAGAACCAGGTTTTGGTCTTGTTAACTCTTTCAATTGTTTTTCTATTCTCTATTTCATTTAATTCTGCTCTAATTCTTCTTATTTCCTTTCTTCTGGCACCCGAGGGCTTCTTTTGCTGTTCTCTTTCTTCTTGTTCCAGTTGTAGGGTTAATGTTTTGATTTTGGCCCTATCTTCTTTTTGGATGTGCGCATTTATTGCTATAAATTGACCGCAGAGTGCTGCTTTTGCTGTGTCCCAAAGTTTCTGGTAGGATGTGTTTTCATTCTCATTTGATTCTCTGAATGTCTTTATTCCATCCTTAATTTCTTCTATAACCCAGTAGTTATAGAAGAAGGTGTTATTGTTTCCACGTGTTCGATTTTTTTCTTGCTTTTTCTGTTTTTGATTTCTACTTTGATGGCTTTATAGTCAGAAAAGATGCTTTGTAATATTTTAGTGTTTTGGATTCTGCTAAGGCTTGCTTTATGGACTAATATGTGGTCTATTCTGGAGAATGTTCCATGTGCATTGGAAAAGAAAGTATACTTGGCTGCTGTTGAGTGGAGTGTTCGGTATATGTCTATGTGATCAAATCCGT
Source organism: Dugong dugon (assembly GCA_030035585.1). NCBI lineage: Eukaryota > Metazoa > Chordata > Mammalia > Sirenia > Dugongidae > Dugong > Dugong dugon. Next base: position 57,462,625 of record CM057462.1, on the reverse strand, counting down.
TGATTGTGGCATTTACATCTTCCATGTCTTAATTGAGCTTCTGTCTGGATGCTCTGTCCTTCACCAAAAGTGGTACGTTGAAGTCTCCTACTATTATTGTGGAACTGCCTATCTCTTGTTTCAGTGCTGTTAGAGTTTGTTTTATGTATTTTGGAGGCCTGTGGTTGGGTGTATAAATATTTATTATGGTTATATCCTTCTGGTGTATTGACCCTTTAATCAATATAGTGTCCTTCGTTATTCTTTGTGGTGGGTTTCACTTTAAAGTCTATTTTGTCAGAGATTAATATCATCACTTCTGCTCTTTTTTGAGTATTGTTTGCATGATATGTTTTTTCCATCCTTTGAGTTTTAGTTTGTTTGTGTCTTTAAGTCTAAGCTCTGTCTCTTGTAGGCAGCGTATAGATGGATCGTGTCCTTTTATCCATTCTGCCACTCTCTATCTCTTTATTGGTGCATTTAGTCCATTTACATTCAATGTAATTATTGATAGGTATGAGTTTAGTGCTATCGTTTTGATGTCTTTTTTTTTGTATGTTGTTGACAGTTTCTTTGTTCCACTTAATTTTCTGTGCTGAGTCGTTTTTCTTTATGTATTTTCTTTTCATCTTTTTCATTGTTGTTGATTTTGTATTTGCTGAGTCTGTATGTTTTTCTTGTTTTTTTATTTTGATGTGTAGGATTGTTAGTTTCTTTTGTGGTTACCTTAATATTTACCCCTATTTTTCTAAGTTTAAACCACTCTTTTATTTCTTTATATTACCTTGACTTCCTCTCCATATGAAAGATCTATGACTACATTTTTTAGTTCCTCTTTTTCGTTTTAATGTCATCTTTTATGTATTGACATCTCTTTTTCCCTATTTTCAGTGTTTTAGCTTTGATATATTTTTGTAACTTTCCTATCTGGGTTGATATGTGGTTACTCTGTCCCATGTTCTAGTCTTGGGTTGTTATCTGATGTTAGTGATTTTCTAACCAAAGGACTCCCTTTAGTATTTCTTGTAATTTTGGTTTAGTTTTTGCAAATTCCTTAAACTTCTGTTCATCTGGAAATGCCCTAATTTCACTATCACATTTGAGAGACAGTTTTCGTGGATATATAATTCTTCGCTGGCAATTTTTTTTCCTTCAAGGCTTTATGTATGTCAGCCCATTGCCTTCTTGCTTGCACAATTTCTGCTGAGTAGTCCAAGCATTCTTATTGACTCTTCTTTGTAGATGACTTTTCGTTTATCCCTCGCTGCTCTTAAAATTGTCTCATTATCTTTGGTTTTGGCAAGTTTGATTTTAATATGTCTTGGTGAGTTTCTTTTGGGATCTACCATATGTGGGGTTCGATGAGCATCTTGGATAGATATCTTCTCATCTTTTGCAATATCAGGGAAGTTTTCTGCCAATAAATCTTCAACAATTCTATTTTTTGTTATTCCCCCCACCCCACCCCATTCTGGTACTCCAATCACTCATAGTTTATTCCTCTTGATAGAGTTCCACATAATTCTTAGGGTTTCTTCATTTTTTAAAATTCTTTTATCTGATTTTTCCTTAAATAATTTGGTATCAAGTCTTTTATCTTCAGTATCACTAATTCTGACTTCCATTGCCTCAGTTTTGCTCCTATGACTTTCTATTGAGTTGTCTGATTCTGAAGTTTTATTGTTAATCTTCTGGATTTCTGTTTCCTGTCTGTCTATGGATTCTTGCTATCTATTAAATTTGTCATTATGCTCTTTCTCTAATCTTCTTAAGTTCCTCTACTGCTTTGTCTGTGTGTTTCTTGGCTTGTTCTGTGTTTTGCCTGATCTTCTTCCTGATCTCTTGAAGAGTTCTGTATATTAATCTTTTGTATCCTGCCTCTGGTAATTCCAAGAAGTTCTCTTCCTCTGGAAGATTTCTTGATTCTTTGTTTTGGGAGCTTGCTGAAGCTATTATGGTCTTCCTCTTTATGTGATTTGATATTGACTGTTGTCTCTGAGCCATCAATAAGTTATTGTGTTCATTTATTTTATGTTTTCTTACTGTGTCTTAGCTTCTTGTTTTGTTTTGATATGCCCAAATAGGCACTTTTGTGAGCTAGTTTGATCATTGGCATCTTTGAGGCTCTAACGTCCTATCACCAGGTAGTTAGCGCTATTACTAGGTATGTGAGCCCAAGAGTCTGTTTATTTTTTTGTATGGATTCAGCCCTCAGGTGTCCAGGTGGTTGGTCACCAAGTGTGTGGTGCAGACTCTCACCTACAGTCCTAGACAGGCAGGGGTGATCGGTGTAGGCACAGGTATCTGGCTGCAGTAGGGGGTCATGCACTGAGCAAGGCAGGGGACTGACAGCTTCCTCTGAGTGTCTGGGAGGAAAGCATGTCACTGTTCCCTAGAGCATGTAGGTGGGTGTGTTTTGCAGCTGGACTATGAGCACTCCGTCTGATTCCTCAACTTTGCCTTTGATGTTTAGGGCTTCTAGATTGACATAATCAATTCACTTGTTTTCTCAGGTGTTTGTTGCAAGAAGCACCATAGGAAGAATCTAACTACTTCACCATCTTAGCCCCGCCTCCAAAAAGATAATTTTTGACAACTATATTAATGCACACCAGCCCAAAAGCAAAGATGAGAAGGTAGGAAGGGCAGGAAAACTGGACAAGTGGAAACAGGGAAACCAAGGCAGAGAAGGGGAGAGTGCTGACACATCTTGGGATTGGCAACCAGCGTCACAAAGCAATTCGTGTGTTAACTGTTTAATGAGAAACTACTGTGCTCTGTAAACTTTAACCTAAAGCACAGTAAAAAAAAGAACAGCTCAAAAAAATAAAAACAAAAACACTTAAATTAATGTAATTAAAATCATTAACTCATTATTTTTTCCTTTTTGTACTGTGATATTTTTCTTCTTAATGTTTTATTTTCTTATATTTTTAATGGCATGCCCTTGTTTCTTTTCTGGCCATTATTATAATTCATATTTCATGATTATTTTTGAAAAGAATTGTGTCATGTAAAAGAGGGGTGTTAAAAAAAAAATCTATCCTGAGTGTCAAGCGTGCCAGATAAGCTCCTGAGAAGGGTACAAGCTTACTTCAGTGATGTTCCTGTCAAAAATGTATAATCTGAATCTGATTATGAGGAAACATCAGACAAACCCAACTTGAAACACATTTTACAAGTAAGTGGCCCGTACTCTTCAAAAATGTCAAGGTCAAGAAAGATATAGAAAGGCTCAGGAACTCTTCCAAATTAAAAAAAGATTAAAGAGACATGACAACTAAATGCAATGAGTCCTGAACTAAGAAAAAATAATTATAAAGGACATTACTGGAACAAGTGACAAAATTTCAATATGAACTGTGGATTAGATAATAGAATTGCATCAATGCTAAATTTCCTGATTTTTTTTTTTACAGAACTTCTAGAAAGAAGCTCAGTAAAGACATGGAAGTTCTAAATGCTACAATCAACCAACTTGATCTCATAGATGTATACCAAACATTCCACCCAACAGCAGCCAGGTATACTTTCTTTTCCAACACACATGGAAAATTCTCCAAAACTTTGATATTATTTGAAGATGAAATTTTACCAATAATTATGATAATAAAGGTTAAGCTGGGCCTATATATAACACAACATTTGCCAATTCAACATGTTTCATGAGTGCAATTTAATGATATGTCAATTACATTAATCATGTTGTACAACCATTAACTAATAATTTTTGCCAAACTTTCCACCACCATAAACAGAAACTCACTGCTTCCCAAACAATGACTCCCCCATCTCCTTTCCTCCCACTCTTGGTAACCACTAATAAAACTTTGGTCTCTATTTATTGGCTTATTCTAGATATTTCATATAAGGGAGATCATACAGTAGTTGTCCTTTTGTGTTTGACTTATTTCACTTAGCATGTTTTCAAGGTTCATCCATGTCACAGCACGTATGAGGACTTCATTTCTCTTTATGGCTGAGTAATAGTCCACTGTATGTAAGTACCACATTTTGTGTATCCCTTCATCTGGTGATGGACATTTAAGTTGTTTTCACTTTTTGGCTACTGTGGATAGTGCAGTTATGAGGTGTTTTATCCCCTCACAGAAAGTGATTTGGCCTTTGTTTTTGGTTCTTTCGGGCTGTACCAACACCTGAGGCTAATGAATGTAGGCTGACCAGACCAACAGGGACCACCTGGGGGTCCTGATGCTGACTAAGCCTCAAGAGTCATGATTGAATTTATCATGGCCACATGGTGGGCCCATAAGAGCCCTGAGCCCTAAGACTCAGATAAGCTTCCTGGTTGATGACCATGTATGTGAGAGAGTAGCACACCCCTTCTTTGGGATATGGTAACTCTTGTGCTATGACCTCCCTCCTAGGCCTCACCCTATGTATCTCTTCATTTGTATCCTTCTTGGTTGTAATAAAGTTGCAGCCGTAAGTGTGGTATACTCTCTGTGAGATTCTGTGAGTTGTTCTAGCAAATTAATGAACCCACAGGGGCAGTGATAGTTTGCAGGGGCTGGTGTTGGCTGATTTGGCAGTCTGAAAGGTGTCCTTCTAATGTGTAAGTTCTGACCTAGCTCTGTGTGGCAAGGGTCTGAGACAAAGTACATGGGCAGCTGGTCTGAAAGACAGTGTTCATCTAACTTGTTAGCTTTGATCCAGCTCTGGGTGGCTAGGGTCAGAGAGAGAGTTGGCCGCATGAGTGGTTGGCAAGGATGGAGAAGTGGGAAGGTGTGGACTGGATCCATTTCCATCCTTTGGGAATTGGACTTATGATGATTCTTACCACAGAATTACTAATTAAGGTGGGATTTGTCCACTGTGCTCCTTTTTTTAATGCAACAGCAATGATAAATTTCTTGATTTTGATGATTGTATTCTTGTTCTTTAAGACAATATATTTTCCTCAAGAATATACTCTGAAATATTTAGTGGAAAGGGGCAAATGTCTGTATATGAATGTGTGTGTGTGTGAGTACACACATAGATCTAGATATACATATAAAAGTGTGTGAAGATATAAATATATGTATAGAAAAGACAGAGATAGAATGAATGAGGCAAAATGTAAACAATTTATGAATATGGGTAAAGAATATATGCAAGTGTTTTGTGCTGTTCTTGCAACTCTTCTGTAAGTCTGATATTATTTTATGAAAAGAAAATACATAAAGAAAAATGACTCCACACAGAAAATTTAGTGGGACAAAGAAACTGTCAACACCATAAAAAAAAAAAAAAATCAAAATGACGACACTAAACTCATACCTATCAATAATTTCACTGAATGTAAATGGACTGAATACACCAATAAAGAGACAGAGAGTGGCATAATCGATGAAAAAAACCCACGATCCGTCTATATGCTGCCTACAAGAGACACACCTTAAACTTAAAGACACAAACAAACTAAAACTCAAAGGATGGAAAAAATATATCACACAAACAACAATCGAAAAAGAGCAGGAGTGGCAATATTAACCTCTGACAAAATGGACTTTAAAGAAAAATCCACCACAAAGGATAAGAAAGGACACTATAAAATTATTAAAGGCTCAATACAGCAGGAGGACATAACCATAATAAATATTTACGCACCCAATGACGGGCCTCCAAAATACATAAAATAAACTCTAACAGCATTGAAAAGAGAGGTAGACAACTCCACAATAATAGTAGGAGACCTCAACATACCACTTCTGGTGAAGGACAGAATATCTAGAAAGAAGCTCGGTAAAGACACGGAAGATATAAATGCCACAATCAACCAACTTGATCTCATAGACATATACCAAACATTCCACCCAACAGCAGCCAAGTATACTTTCTTTTCCAATGCACATGGAAAATTGTCCAGAAGTTTGATATTATTTGAAGATGAAATTTTACCAATAATTATGACAATAAAGGTTAAGCTGGGCCTAGTGGTGTGTGGTGTGGAGAGAAAAGATCTGAGGATGACACTGAGCTGCTTACTGGGGGTAAATGTGTGTGTGTGTGTGAGAGCACTCATGCGAGAGAGAGAGAGAGAATGAGAATGAATAAATCCTAGTAAGAAGAGCAAGAAGTTTGGGGAAAGTTAATCAGGAGGCCGTGGTCAGGTAAAATCTCAGGTTCCTGAGGGATAACCAAGGGGAAGGATACAGCCAGCTGTTGGATATGTTGTCCTGAGGCTGAAGGAATAGATATGAGCAAGAAATTTTATCTTGTGTATGTCACGGGAGGAATGGAACGACCTACACAAAGAGAGAACCAAGGGCTACCGACTTTTAATAGCTAGCCAAGGAAGAAGACCCAGTAAAATATAGAGAAAAGGAGTGATCAGAGAAGCAAAAGGAGAGCTGAATGACAATAGTCAGAAGACAAGGGAGGTGAGAATTTCAAGCAAGGGACATGGCATTGGGGACAAGTGCCATAAAAGGTCAAATAGGATAAGGACAAATTTTTATTTTTTATTTTTTTTATTGTACTTCAGGTGAAGGCTTACAGAACAAATAGTTCCTCATGAAACAGAAGTAAACATGTTGTTTTATGACATTGGTTAACAACCCCACAACATATCAACCCTCTAACTTCTCAACCTTTTTTTTTTTTTTTTTTTTGGTGAAAATACACATAGCCAAAGACACACCATTTCAAAAATTTCTACATGCACAGTTCAGTGACATCGACTACGCTCTTCGAATTGTGTTGTTATTCTCACTTAAGATGAAGGCTTACAGAACAAAATAGTTTCTCATTTAACAGTTACTACAAATGTTGCCCTATGACAATGGTTAACAATCTCACAACACATCAACAATATCCTTACTCAACCTTGGATTCCCTATCACCAGCTTCCTTGTCCCCTTCTGCTTTCTGGCCCTTGTCACTGGACTCCTGTACCTCGTTAGTCTCATTTGGTTTTATGGGGATGTCCACTCCCAGGCTGAACAGTGAACTTCAGAGGTAACTTCACCACCGAGCTAAAAGGGTGTCTGGGAGCCATACTCTCGAGGTTTCTCCAGTCTCCTTTAGGCCAGTAAATCTGGTCTTTTTTGTGGGTTAGAATTATGCTTTACATCCTTCTCCAGCTCTGTCCAGAACCCTCTGTTGTGATCCTGGTCAGAGCAGTCAGTGGTGGTAGCCGAGCACCATCTAGCTGTACTGGACTCAGTCTGGTGGAGGCCTTAGTAGCTGTGGACAATTAGTCCTTTGTACTAATCTTTTCCTTGTATCCTGTTCTCTTCATTCTCCCTTGCTCCCGAAGGGATGAGACCAGTGGGGTATCTTAGATGGCTGCTCAAAGGCTTTTAAGACCCCAGACACTACTCACCAAGGTAGAATGTAGAGCAGGACAAATATTTTAAGTGGATTCTGGCAAGCAACTATAGGAAATAAAGAAAAGACCAAAATGGATGTCAGAAGAGACTCAGAAACTTGCTCTTGAATATAAAGTAGCTAAAGCAAAAGGAAGAAGTGATGAAGTAAATGAGCTGAACTGAAGATTTCAAAGGGTGGCTTGAGAAGACAAAGTAAAATATTGTCTTAGGCTGGGTTCTCTAGAGAACAAAACCAGTGAAGCGTATATATATGTATATGTGTGTGTGTATATAGGAAGAGATACAGTGGCAATGGGTTTGGTTTTTTTGGTATGAGCAAAATATTGAACAACACACAAAGCATCAAAAAAAAGATGGAAGGTTGGCAACCAATGTCACAAAACAATATGTGTATTAATTGTTTAATGAGAAACTAATTTGCTCTGTAATCCTTCATCTAAAGTACAATAATTAAAAAAAAATTGGAAGGAATACAGAGAGTCACTAACGAAAAAGAATTGGTAATCATTCAACGATTTCAGAAGGTAGCATATGATCCAGAACAGAAGGTACTGAAGGAAGAAGTCCAAGCTGCACTGAAGGCATTGGTGAAAAACAAGGCTCCAGGAATTGATAGAATACCAAACAAGATGTTTCAACAAACAGATGCAATGCTGAAAGTGCTCACGCATCTATGCCAAGAAATTTGGAAGACAGCTACCTGGCCAACCAACTGGAAGATATTCACATTTATGCCCATTCGAGAGAAAGGTGATCCAACAGAATGTGGAAATTATCAAACAAAATCATTAATATCACACGCAAGTAAAACTTTGCTGACGATAATTCAAAGATGGTTGCAGCTTTACATCTGCAGGGAACTGCCAGAAATTGAAGCCAGATTCAGAAGAGAACGTGGAACAAGGAAGATCACTGCTGATGTCAGATGGATCTTGGCTGAAAGCAGAGAATACCAGAAAGATGTTTATCTGTGTTTTACTGACTATGCAAAGGCATTCGACTGTGTGGATTATAATAAATTATGGATAACATTTTGAAGGAAGGGAATTCCAGAACACTAAATTGTACTCATGAGGAATCCGTACATAGACCAAGAGGCAGTCGTTCGAACAGAACAAGGGGATACCGCATGGTTTAAAATCAAGAAAGGTGTCATATCTGGGTTGTATCCTTTCACCATACTTATTCAATCTACATGCTGAGCAAATAATCCGAGAAGCTGGACTATATGAAGAAGAATGGGACATCAGGATTGGAGGAAGACTCATTAACAACCTGAGATGTGCAGATGACACAACTTTGCTTTCAGAAAGAGAAGAAGACTTGAAGCACTTATTGATGAAGATCAAAGACTACAGCCTTTGTTATGGATTACACATCAACATTCCCCACGTGTCTGTCAATTTGTTGTACTGTGGGGGCTTGCATGTTGCTGTGATGCTGGAAGTTATGCCACTGGTATTCAGACACCAGCAGGGTCACCCATGGCACACAGGTTTCAGCGGAGCTTCTAGACTAAGACAGACTAGGAAGAAGGACCCGGCAGTCTACTTCTGAAAAGAATCAGCCAGTGAAAACCTTATAATAGTGTCTAGTGCTGCTCTAACAGAAATAGCACCAGTGGATGGTTTTAACAAAGAGAAGTTTATTCTCTCACAGTTCAGTAGGCTACAAGTCCAAATTCAGGGCATCAGCTCCAGGAGAATGCTTTCTCCGTCGGCTCTGGAGGAAGGTCCATGTTGTCAATCTTCTCTTGGTCTGGGAGCCTCTCTGTGCAGGAACCTCAGGTCCAGAGGACTGCCTAGACACATCCTAAGGGCGTGTCCTCTGAAGCCACAGTGTGCAGGGCACCAGGAACACCTGGGTCGGGCAGGTCCCTCCTTTTAGATCCCAAGACCTCCTGGAGTTCCTTCTCCTGGGACTCTTCTCAGGCAGCACCTTATAGCATTCTAAGCTTTGTTCTGCCACAGTCCAAAGGACGCGCTCTGCTCCCGGCACTACTTTCTTGGTGGTATGAGGTTCCCATGTGTATCTGCTCGCTTCTCTCTCAAAAGAGATTGGATTAAGACACCATCTAATCTTGTCAATGTCATCAGTATAACCTCATCACAGTGGTAGAATTTATAACACATAAGGAGATCACATATAATCTCATCATAGTGACAGAATTTACAACACATAAGGAAATCACATCAGATTACACAATCATACTACACTGGGAATTATGACCCAGCCAAGCTGACAGATATTTTGGGGGGACACAACTCACTCCATGACAGTGTTCAAAAGCAAAGACGTCACTTTGAGGACTAAGGTGGGCCTGACTCAAAGCATGGTATTTTTAATCGCCTCATATGCACATGAATGCTGGACAATGAATAAGAACGAGCAAAGAAGAATTGATGCCTTTGAATTATGATGTTGGTGAAGAATATTGAATATACCATGGACCGCAAGAAGAAACAAGCCTGTCTTGGAAGTACAGCCAGAATGGCCCTTAGAAGCGAGGATCGTGAGATTTTGCTTTATGTACTTTGGACATGTTATCAAGAGGGACCAGTCCCTGGAGAAGGGCATCATGCTTGGTAAAGTAGACGGTCAGAGAAAAAGAGAAAGACCCATGACAAGAAGGATTGACACCATGGCTGCAACAATGGGTTCAGGCATAACAACGATTGTGAGGATGGTGCAGGACCAAGCACTGTTTCGTTCTGTTGTGTATAGGTTCGCTATGAGTGGGAACCAACTCGAGGGCACCTAGCAACAGCAAGTGAGTGGGATACACCCACTAACTTACCTGGGAAGATCCAGAAAAAACAAAATCTCATTAAGACACTGAATACTAGGGTTGAAAATCAACCCATGGTCAGAATCAGGAAGACTTGCCACTGATTAGAAAGTGATGGTGGTGGATTGAGAAGTGGAATTAGTGACCCACTTTCAATATTTGATAAGAAAGGGCAAGGTATAAATATCTCATCTATTATGGATTGAATTGTGTCCTAATCCCTGGTACCTGTGAATGTGAACTTGTATTGAAATAGGGTCTTTGAAGATGTTATTAGGTAACATGAGATCATACCGGAGTAGGATAGGTCCTAATCCAATATGACCGGTGTCCTATAGAAGAGGAGAACCAGAGGAAGGACAGTCAGGGGAAGGTGCACCTGCAAGCCAAGGAATGTCTGGGGCTACCAGAAGCTAAGAGATAAGAAAGAATTTTTCCCTAGTAACTTTGGAGGGAGCATAGCCTGACTGATATGTTGATTTGGACTTCTAGCCTCCAGAACTGTGAGGCAATACATTTCTGTTCTTATGAACCATTCATTTTGTGGTATTTTGTTATGGCAGCCCTAGGAAACTAATACATCATCCTCCCCACTCTCTGTCCCTGGTTCAGAAACGTAAGGTATGTTGTAACTAGAAAAATGAGCAACTGTGTTTCTAAGGCATAGGTGCCCAGCACTTGAGAGATCCCCTCTGGCGGTCCCCCGGTTTCTTCTTCTTCTTTTTTAAAATTTTATTGTGTTTTAGGTGAAAGTTTACAGCCAAATTAGTTTTTCTTACACAAATTGCTTTGTTACATTGGTTGCAATACCCACAATGTGTTAGCACACTACCCCTTTCCCTTTGCATCCTGGGTTCTCCATGTCCATTCATCCAGTTTTTCTGTCTCTTCCTGCCTTCTTGTCTTTGCTTTTGGGCAGGAGTTGCCCATTTGGTCTCGTATACTTGATTGATCTAAGAAGCACATTCTTCACATGTGTTATTGTTTGTTTTACACACCTGTCTAATCATTGGATGGAAGGAGGATTTTTGGAGTGGTGTCAGTTCTGAGTTAGCGGGGTGTCCAGAGGCTATAGTCTTCAGGGTTCCTCCAGTCCCTGTCAGACCAGTAAGTCTGGCCTTTTTTTTTTTTTTTTGGTGAATTTGAGTTTTTCTCCTGCTCTGTTATGGGACCGTCTATTGTGATCCCTGTCAGAGTGGCTGGTGGGGGTATCTGGACACCATCTAGTTCTTCTGGGCTCAGGCTGGTGGAGGTTGTGGTTCATGAGGTCCATTAGTCCTTTGGACTAATATTTTCCTTGTGTCTTTGGTTTTCTTCATTCTCCTTTGCTCAGAACGTGATGGGACCAGTAAATGTATCTTAGATGTCCACTTGCAAGCTTTTAAGATTCCAGATGCTACTCACCAAAGTAGGATGTAGAATATTTTGTTTATGAACTATGTTATGCCAATTGATCCAGATGTCCCCCGAGACCATGGTCCCCATCCCTCAGCACCAGTAACTTGGTCCCTCAAGGTGGTTGGATGTATCTAGGAAGCATCTATGATTTTGCCTTGGTCAAGTTGTGCTGCCTTCCCCTGTACTGTGTGTTGTCTTTCCCTTCACCAAAGTTAATGCTAGTCTACTATCTAGTTAGTGATCTCCCCTCCCCACCCCTCACTTCCCTCGTAACCATGAGATTTTTTTTTCTGTGTGTAAACTTTTTATTGGGTTTTTATAATAGTGGTCTCATACAATATTTGTCCTTTTGTGATTGACTTATTTCACTCAGCATGATGCCTTCCAGATTCATCCATGTTGTGAGATGTTTTGCGGATTCATCATTGTTCTTTATCCTTGTGTAGTATTCCATTGTATGTATGTACCATAATTTATCATTCATCTGTTGATGGGTGCTTAGGTTGTTTCCATCTTTTTGCTATTGTGAATAATGCTACAGTGAACTTGAGTGTGCATATATCTATTTGTGTGATGACTCTTATTTCTCTAGGATATATTCCTAGGAGTAGGATTGCTGGATCATATGGTATCTCTATTTCTAGCTTTTTAGGGAAGCAGCGTATCATTTTCCATAGTTGTTGTACCATTTTGCATTCCCACCAACAGTGCATAAGAATTCTGATCTCCCCGCAGCCTCTCTAACATTTATTATTTTCTGTTTTTTTTTTATTAGTGCCAGTAATGTCAGGGTGAGATGGTATCTCCTTGTAGTTTTGATTTACTTTTCTCTGATAGCTAATGATCGTGAGCATTTCCTCCTGTGTCTGTTAGCTGCCTGAATATCTTCTTTGGTGAAGTGTCTGTACATATCCTTTGCCCATTTTTTAATTGGATTATTTGTCTTTTTGTTGTTGAGGTGTTGCAGTATCCTGTAGATTTTAGAGATTAGACCCTTATCGGATATGTCGCAACCAAAAAGTTTTTCCCAGACTGTAAGTTCCTTTTACTCTTATTGAAGTCTTTTGATGAACATAAGTGTTTGATTTTTAGGAGCTCCCACCTTTCTAGTTTCTCTTCTGGTGTTTGTGCATTGTTAGTTATGGTTTGTTGGTTATGTATTTATGCCATGTATTACATCCCCTAGTGTTGTCCCTATTCTTTCTGCCATGATCTTTATTGTTTTAGATTTTATATTTAGGTCTTTGATCCATTTTGAGTTAGTTTTTGTGTATGGTGTGAGGTATGGGTGGGTCCTGTTTCATTTTTTACTGACGGACATCCAATTTTTCCACACCGTTTGTGAAAAAAACTGTCTTTCCCCCATGTAATGGACTTCGGTCCTTTGTCAAAGATCAGCTGTGGTCCCCCAACTTCTGATGAGACCACTTCCAAGAAGGAAAACCCTCTTCATCAGTTTCCACATTGGTTTTGCAGCAGGTGATTGCTTTGCTCATGTGATCACAATAATAACCAGTTGTGTAGCACTTGCTGAGTGCCTGCCACTCAGCTCATCCTCACAGTAGCCCTACCAGGTGGGAAATACTATTAAATCATGTTGGTGTTAAATGGAGGAGGAAGCTGTGGCACAGAGAACTTATTGGACTCACCCAGGGTCTCACTGAGCAAGGATTCGAGCTCAGGCAGTATGGATCCAGTGTGAATCAGCGCTAAGTCACGGTAAGGCCTGCCTCCCATCACCTCCCAGCTTGCTCCGCTACCCCAGGTGTGCACAGGAAGCTGTGAGACTGACTCAGGTACATCTGCCTAGACACATCCTAAGGGCGTGTCCTGTGCAGGGCACCAGGAACACCTGGGTCGGGCAGGTCCCTCCTTTTAGATCCCAAGACCTCCTGGAGTTCCTTCTCCTGGGACTCTTCTCAGGCAGCACCTTATAGCATTCTAAGCTTTGTTTTGCCTCCCCTTTGATTTCCTCCCCCATTCCCTCAATCTGAGTGGGGAGGCCCTTTCTAGTCTCAGGGATAAAACTTTTTCTTTACTTATCACACATTCTCCCAAATTTTGGTCTTATGTCTGGGCCTACCTTCTTATGTCTGACACTAAAATGTCGACAGCTTGACTTCTTTGTTATCAGTGTTATCATGTCATCCTTCCCTGAGGCACTAACCACAGGAATGCTCTAGCTAACTGAAGTCATTCATTTTATTGAGTGTCAACTATGTGCCAGGCATGATTTTAGTTACTGGGCTTACAACTGTGAATAAGACAAAGTCTGATGGAGGAGGGACTGAAGGCACAATGGCATTTTGTGGAGGAAAAAAACCTCCATTAATATTTCACAATACCGGTGCAGTGGTTAAGCACTCAGCTGCTAATTGAAATGTCTCAGTTCGAACCCACCAGCCTCTCTGTGGGAGAAAGATGTGGCAATCTGCTTCCATAAAGATTGTTTTTGTTAGGTGCAGTCGAGTTGGTTCTGACTCATAGAGACCCTATGTAAACAGAACAAAACACTGCCCAGTCCTGTGCCATCGTCACAATCGTTGTTATGCTTGAGCCTATTATTGCAGCCACTGTGTCAATCCATCTCATTGAGGGTCTTCCTCTATTTCACTGACCCTCTACAGACAAAGATTAGACAGGATTATAAAACTAAAAATAATACATGTGAGGAACACGCTTCTTAGTTCAATCAGACATACGAGACCAAATGGGCAGCTTCTGTCCAAAAGCAGGATGAGAAGGCAGGAAGGGACAGAAATGGGACAAATGGACACAGGGAACCCAGGGTAGAAATGAAGAGGGTGCTGTCACATTGTGGGGACTGCAACCAATGTCACAAAACAATATGTGTATAAATTTTTGAGTAAGAAATTAACTTGTGCTGTGAACTTTCACCTAAAGTACAATTAAAAAAAAAAAAAAAGCTATAGCTAAGAAAAACCTATGGAACCATTCTACTCTGTTACACATGGGGTTGCCATGAGTCAGGGGCTGACTCAACAGCAGCTAACAACAACAATATTATATATATGTAAACTCAAAATATCAGGAGAATGACCTAGGGGATCCTAGAGGGAATGTTTCCATGTGTGAGGTCTTGTCAAGAATCTTGGAATGTTGGATCAGGAGAGCGCAAATCTGAGATCTACATTCAATTTTGTCTGCAATTCCCTACCAGAGTGTGTTTGGCAGCAATTGTTTAGATGTTTTCAGGCAGGACTGTTTTATCACTGAATTACTGGCACATGGTGATAATAAAAAGCAAATTGATTTTAGTCCGTTTTATTAGTTTTAAATTTTCTACAGACTATCCATCCCCTTGTTGCCTGAACCCAAGGCAGACCACTCCCACAGCCCCACCATTGTAATGCCACTGATCCTTTCCAGTGCATCAAATCAGGAAGCACTTGATGTCATTTTATCTCAATATTGATAACGTTCACTTTAATCACCTGGTAAGAGTAGAGTCCATTGTAAAGTCACTATTTTTCCCTTTGTAACTAATAAATTTGTGGGGAGATACTCTGAGGCCACCTAAATATCCTGTTCCTCATCAGGCTTTGACTATTTGTTCTACCACCTTTTGACGAATTTCTAACTCTTGTTCTTTCTATATTTAGTAGTTGACATTCTACCATAAGGAGAAGTATTCCTATCTCACTGATGTATTTATTTATTTATATCAGTATAGACTTGTGGGTTCTTATTTTATTCAATGAGTTATAATCCATTACTATTTTATTTATTTTCATTTTCAAATTGCCCCTGATTTGGCCAGTGGGATCCTCTTCATGTTAGCTTCTTGGTTGTGTTCCCATCATTCTCTTGAGCATTCCTTACTTTCTGCTGTATACTAATATGTATACATGTATGAATATATATAGGAATACCAGGAGAACGACCCAGGGGACCTCAGAGGGAATGTTCCTATGTGTGGGGTCTTGCCAAGAATATTGAACCAGGAAAGAGCAAATCTGGGATCTACATTTGACTTTGTCAGCAACTCCCTACCAGAGTGAGTTTGTGGCCATTATTCTGTCCAATGGTATAATTACTCTTGCTTATAATAAGACGCAAATTGATTGGGATGGGTGTTATCGGGGCTAGTTTTATATGTTTCTATTCCCCATGTCCCCATCAGTACACATCTCTTGGGAAACCACTCCTCCCTATGATCTGGCTATGTATCTTTTTTAATATGACCTTGCCTTCCTGATTGCGTTGCTCAGCAGAGGGGCAAGCATCTGACCAAATCTTAGCAAATCACAGCACTCTCCTCAGCTACAGTGACTGGCCCAGGAAAGGGCAAATGACACAAACTGGCTTTCCATGGTGTCTTAGTCATCTAGTGCTGCTATAACAGAAATACCACAAGTGGATGGTTTTAACAAAGAGAAGTTTATTTCCTCACAGTCAAAGTAAGCTGAAAGTCCAAATTCAGGGCATCAGTTCCAGGGGAAGAATTTTTCTCTCTCCCGGCCTTCTTCTCTTCTGTGTCCCCCCGGACTAGGAGCTTCTCTGCGCAGGGACCCCAGTCCAAAGGACATGCTCTGCTCCCAGCACTGCTTTCTTGATGGTATGAGGTCCCCCTATCTCACTGCTCACTTCTGTCTTTTATATCACAAGAGATTGCCTCAGGACACAGTCCAGTCTTGTAAATTGAGTCCTGCCTCACTAACATAACTGCTGCCCATCCTCCCTCATTAACATTATAGAGGCAGGATTTACCACACAAGGGAAAAATCACACAATACCAGGAATTATGGCCCAGCCAAATTGATATGCACATTTTTTGGGGGGCATAATTCAATCCATTACACGTGGGATTTTATTTTTCAATTTAGAGCAGAGATCAGCAGAGTTTTTCTATAAAGGGCTAGACAGTAAGTATTTTTGGATTGAGGGAGCATATAGTCTCTGTTGTAACTATCAATTCTCTGCTAAACACTGCCCTTGTAGGTGAAAACAGCTGTACACGTAACTTCAAATATAAGAATTATCACAGAGACAATTCCTATGAGGTGGAAGTCAAATATATCCCAGATTTCCATGTTCTCCAAGCTGCTGTACTGCTCCATCTCTGACACTGGCCACTCTCCCTCCCTTCAGCACTCTTCCCTCCCCTGTTTGGGTTCAGCAATTTGCTACAACATCTCCCAGAACTCACAAACTGTACTTATAGTTAAGTGGTTTATTAAGGAGGAAGGTACAACTTGGGATCAGGATTAACAGGCTACAACTCAGGATCAGGAAGCATGTAGGTAAAGTCTCCCTACCTCAGTGCAGTACAGCTCTCTCAGCTCCTCTTGGCCCTGCCATCTGTCACTGCTGGCTCTGCTGCTGGGCCCCTTCTGGGCCTCTTAGCTCTCTTCAGTATTACAGCCCTTGACCAGTGTTACGATTCTTTTAGGCGGTTCCTTGCCTCCTCTCAATTACTCTTTGTTGCTTCTTTCTGCTATCTTCTTTCTGCTTCTACTTTCCTTGCTTTTTTCTATCTGACAAAACCTCTGTAGAGCTGGCTGCTTAAATACACAACTCTTTGTCAGTTTCAAGGCATGGTACTCCCACCAGGGCCATGAACTGACCAATCCTCTCCCTGTAGGCCGCAGACACTTCATTTGCATAGTAGGCACAGCTGGGCTTCAACTCACCTCATTTGCATAGTCTATTGACCTATCCCTGCAAGGTGCATACAAATCACAGGACAGGCTGCAGCCCAGGACCAGACAAAAAGTATCAAAACCAAGTTGTTTACAACTTACCCAGGAAATGTCTATCAACCTGGACAAAAGTAACAAACACTCTAGGGTAGAAAACTAGGGCAAAGGTAACTCCTCAGGGCTTAGGGGGAAAAAAATCTCTCAAGCTGTTTTTCCAGCAAAAGAAGGCAAAAGGCCACAAAAAGGAACTCATTTCACCACAACAGCCAAATATAAAACTAAATGAATGGTCATGGCTAGATTTGGCCTATGGTGGGCTGAAATTTGCTGACCTTGACTCAAAGCATAGAATAATGAATAAAATGAGGGCTAGTAATGAGGCTATCTTGATTCAAATTCTGGCTTCATCACCTGCTAGCTTTGTGATCAGATGTATATCATTTAATGTTCTGTTGCCTCGATTTCCTTATTTGTAAATATGAACAAAATGGTAATTCTGTATTAATCAGGATGGGCAATGCTGGTTGCTATAATAAACAGCCCCAAAAATATAGTTGCTATAATAAACAGCCCCAATATCTTATCACTACAAAAAGTTATTGCTTAATCCCATCAGTTCAGTGCTCAGGGGAAGAGGTGGGTGGCAGAGTAGTTATCAGCTGTGCTTTACCAAGTCTTTCAGAGACCCAGGCTCTTTCATCATGTGGTTGGACCATTTTCAACACATGGTTTCAAGGATGCCCTGTCTTCATTCAATTGGCAGCTTGAAGAGAGACAGCACAGAGAAGGAGTACCCACTTTTAACTGCCTTGAACCCCAAGTCACTTCTGTTCACCTTCCATTAGCAATAACTAATCATATGACCCCACCTGGATGCAAGGAGACTGGAAAATGTAGTTCACTTGTGGGTCTAGGTAGAGAAAATGAGTTTGATGAGCATCCAGCTATTCTCTGCTACAGACTCTGCATAGGTTATGGTGAGGACAGAGTGAGATAATACTGTAAAGACTTAGAACTGTGCCTGGCTCTCAGAAGCCCACAATAAATGTTAGCTCTGATTATTACTGAGGCTGGAGGAGAAAAGGGAAAGTGCTCCATCTCACAGCAGCCTGCAGCTGTGGCCCCCACAAGTAGAGAGAGCCAGTGTAAAGAAAAGATGCTGACCACACAGTATGAGAAGCCAAGGTGAGAGACAGAGGCCAGAGAGAGAATCCTGAAGCTACTAAAGAGCCTGCTGCAATCAAACCTGGTCTTCTCTAGTCTTGGTTGGTCTGCTCTTCTTTTTTTAATAATAAAAAACCAAAACCAAACCCACTGCCATTGAGTCAGCCCATTATGACTCATGACAACACTGTGTGTTACACAGTAGAACTACTCCATAGGGTTTTCTCAGCTATGACCTCTACGGAAGCAGATTGCTAGGCTTTTCTTCTGCAGTGCCGCTGGGTGGGTTCAAACCACCAACCTTTTGGTTAGTAGTTGAGCACAAACCATTTGTGCCACCCAGGGATCTTATTAAATAATAGACTTTACTTTTTAGAGCAGTTTTAGGTTTATAGAAAATTGTGTGGAAAGTACAGAGTCCCCATACACCCTGTCTCCCTACACATTGTTTCTCCTATTAACTTCTGTCATTTCTGTGATACATTTGTTACAATTGATGAACCAATACTGATACATTATTATCAACTAAACTCCATGGTTCACATTAGGGCTCACTCTCTGTGTTGTACAGTCCTATGGGTTTTGAGGAGTGCATAATGTCATGTGTCAACCATTACAGTATCACAGAGAATAGTTTCACTGCCCTAAAAATGCCCTGTGCTCCACCTGTTCATCACTCCTCCCTCCGTCTGAGCCCCTGGCAACGACTGATCTTTTTACTGCCTATAGTTTTGTCGTATGACTCTAGGAAAACTAAAAGGTATAAAAAATGAAATGGACCACATAAAGATCAAAATGCTGGACTGGTCTTGGCCATTTTGAATCAGCTGTGGTCTACTATGCCAGGAATGACAAATTGAAGAGGAATGGTGTCGCATTCATCATCAAAAAGAAAATTTCAAGATCTATCTTGAAGTACAACACTGTCAGTGATAGGATAATATCCATAGGCCTACAAGGAAGACCAGTTAATAAGACTGTTATTAAAATTTATACATCAGCCACTAATGCCAAAGATGATGAAATGGAAGATTTTTACCAACTTTTGCAGTCTGAAATTGATCAAACATGCAATCAAGATGCATTGATAATTATTGGTGATTGAAAGTGAATGTTGGAAATGAAGAAGAAGGATTGGTAGTTGGCAAATATGGTCTTGGTGACAGAAACGATGCCAGAGATCCCATGATAGAATTTTGCAAGACCAACAACTCCTTCATTGCAAATATCTTTTTTCAACAACATAAATAAACAGCAACTATACAAGTGGACCTCACCAGTGGAAAAAACAGGAATCAAATCGACTACATCTGTGGAAAGAGAAGATGGAAAAGCTCAATATCATCAGTCAGAACAAGGCCAGGGGCCGATTGTGGTACAGACTATGAATTGCTCATATGCAAATTCAAGTTGAAGCTGAAGAAAATTAGAGCAAGTCCACGAGAGCCAAAATATGACCTTGAGTATATCCCACCTGAATTTAGAGACCACCTCTAGATTTGTTGCATTGAACTCTAATGCCCGAGGACCAGACAAATTGTGGAAGGACATCACACATGAAGAAAGCAAAAGATCATTAAAAAGAAAGGAAAGACCAAAATGGACATCAGAAGAGACTCTGAAACTTGATCTTGAACATAGAGTAGCTAAAGTGAACACAAGAAATGATGAAGTAAAAGAGATGAACAGAAGATTTCAAAGGGCAGCTCTAGAAGATGAAGTGAGTTATTATAATGATACGTGCAAAGATCTGGAGTTAGAAAACCAAAGAGGAAGAACACATTTGACATTTTTCAAGCTAAAAGAACTGAAGAAAAAAATTCAAGCCTCAAGTTGCAATATTGAAGGGTTCTACGGGAAAAATATTGAACGACAAGGGAAACATCAAAAGCAGGTGGAAGGAATAACAGAATCACTGTACCAAACAGAACTGGTTGATGTTCAACCATTTCAGGAGGTAGCATATGATCAAGAATTGAAGGTATTGAAGGAAGAAGTCCAAACTTCACTGAAGGAAATGTTGAGAAATGAGGCTCCAGGGATTGATGGAATACCAATTGAGATGTTTCAACAAATGGATGCAGCGCTGGAGGTGCTCACTCATCTATGCCAAGAAATTTGGAAGACAACCACCTGGCCAACCAAATGGAAGAGATCTATATTTGTGTACATTCCAAAGGAAGGTGATCCAACAGAATGTGGAAATTGTTGAACAATATCATTAATATCACACACAAGTAAAATTTTGCTGAAGATCATTCAAAAGCGATTGCAGCAGTACATTCACAGGGAACTGCTAGAAGTTCAAGCCGGATTTAGAAGAGGACGAGGAACCAGGGATATCATTGCTGAGGTCAGATGGATTGGCTGAGAGCACAGAATACCAGAAAGATGTTCACCTGTGTTTTATTGACTATTCAAAGGTTTAAACTGTGTAAATCCTAACAGATTATGGATAACATTGTGAAGAATGGGAATTTCAGAACACTTAATTGTGCTCATGAAGAACCTGTACATAGACTAAGAGGCAGTTGTTCAAACAGAACAAGGGAATGCTGCGTGGTTTAAAGTCAGGAAAGGTGTGTGTCATGGTTGTAACATTTCACCATACTTATTCAATCTGTATGCTAAGCAAATAATCTGAGAAGCTGGACTATATGAAGGAGAATGGGGCATCAGGATTGGAGGAAGACTCATTAATGAGTGATATGCAGGTGACACAACCTTGCTTGCTGAAAGTGAAGAAGACTTGAAGCACTTATTGATGAACATCAGGGACTGCAGCTTTCAGTATGGATTACATCTCTTCATAGAAAAAACAAAAATCCTCACAACTGGACCAATAAGCAATATCATGATAAACAGAGAAAATATTGCAGTTGTCAAGAATTTCATTTTACTTGGGTTCACAACCAACACCCATGGAAGAAGGAGCCAAGAAATCAAATGATGCATTGCATTGGGCAAATCTGCTGTACATTAGGTCACCATGAGTCGCTGGCAACTAACAACAACAATAGACAGGGAATTAAAACACCGAGAGGTGACTTCACTTGCTTTAGTCTGCACAGTTAGGAAGCGGCCCAGCCAGCATTTGCACCCTTGCAGTCTGGATCCCGAGTTTCACTCTAAAATCTGCCCTAATGTCCTTCTAATGTATCAGTAAATTCCCTTTTGACTTACACTCCTTCAAGTTGGATTTCTGTGCTGTGCAAACCCAAGAGTTCTGACCAATGGTACCAAGAAAGAGGGACCATGAACGGGGCACTGGATGGGAGAGAAGGGGCTGTATCCTAGACTGGAATCAGCCTGGAAACTGCTGGGAGACCTTTAACAGGACACCTCACCTTTCTGAGTCCCTGTTTTCTCACCTGGAGAATGAAGATGGCAGTAATGTCTCTCTCAGAGACTTTCGCAAAGCTGAAGTGGGATGACCTAGAAAAACACCAGTCCTGTGTCTGGCTGTGAGTGTCTGGAGGATGGGGTGAGGTGGGGCAGGAATAATACCTGGAAAGGTATAGAGTTGAGACTGAGCAGAGCAAGGAGAGACCAACCGGCAGAAATCTGAGGATAGGAGACCAGCCTAGCTAATAGGATGTGTAGCAGGTTGAATAGTGTCCCCGAAAAATCATATTCACCAGAACTTAAGAATGTAACATTATTTGGAGATAGAGTGTTTACAGATATAATTAGTTAAGGTAAGGTCACACTGGATTAGTTGCTGTTGTTGTTGTTAGGTGCCATCGAGTCGGTTCCGACTCATAGTGATCCTATGTACCACAGAAAGAAACACTGCCCGATCCTGCTCCATGTTCACAATCGTTATGCTTGAGCCCATTGTTTCAGTCACTGTGTCAATCCATCTCGTTGAGGGTCTTCCTCTTTTTCACTGACCCTCTACTTTACCAAGCATGATGTCCTTCTCAAGGGACTGATCCCTTCTGACAGCATGTCCGAAGTATGTAAGTCGTAGTCTCGCCATCCTTGCTTCTAAGGAGCATGCTGGTTGTCCTTCTTCCAAGACAGATTTGCTCATTCTTTTGGCAGTCCATGGTCTATATTCAGTATTCTTCGCCAACACCACAATTCAAAGGTGTCAATTCTTCTTCGGTCTTCCTTATTCATTGTCCAGCTTTCGCATGCATATGATGCAATTGGAAATACTATGGCTTGGGTCAGGTGCACCTTTGTCTTCAAGGTGACATTTTTGCTTTTCAACACTTGAAAGAGGTCTTTTGCAGCAGGTTTGCCCAATATAATGCGTCTTTTGATTTCTTGACTGCTGCATCCATGGGTGCTGATTGTGGATCCAAGTAAAATGAAATCCTTGACAACTTCAATCTTTTCTCTGTTTATCATGATGTTGCTAATTGGTTCAGTTGTGAGGATTTTTGTTTTAAGTCGAGATGTAATCCACGCTGAAAACTGTGGTCTTTGATCTTCATCGGTAAGTGCTTCAAGTCCTCTTTACTTTCAGCAACCAAGGTTGTGTCATCTGCATAATGCAGGTTGTTAACAAGCCTTCCTGCAGTCCTTATGCCCCTTTCTTCTTCGTATAGCCCAGCTTCTCGGATTGTTTGCTCAGCATACAGATTGAACAGGTATGGTGAAAGAATGAACCCTGATGCACACCTTTCCTGACTGTAAACCACACAGTATTCCCTTGTTCTGTCCAAACAACTGCCTCTTGATCTATGTACAGGTTCCTCGTTAGCACAATTAAGTGTTCTGGAATTCCCATTCTTCACAATGTTATCCATAATTTGTTAAGATCCACACAGTCAAATGCCTTAGCATAGTCAATAAAACATGGGTAAATATCTTTCTGGTGTTCTGTGCTTTCAGCCAGGATGCATCTGACATCAGGAATGGTATCTCTGGTTCCCTGTCTTCTTCTGAATCCGACCTGAATTTCTGGAAGTTCCCTGTTGATATACTGCTGCAGCCGCTTTTGAATGATCTTCAGCAAAATTTTACTTGCGTGTGATATTAATGATATTGATGTCCTTGATGTCATTCCACAACTCGTCTGGTCTTCGGTCATTAGTGTTCAACGTGTCAAATCTATTCTTGAGATGGTCTCCAAATTCAGGTAGGATATACTCAAGGTCATACTTTGGCTCTCGTGGACTTGTTCTAATTTTCTTCGGTTTCAACTTGAGATTGCATACAAGCAATTATAGTCTGTTCCACAGTCAGCCGTGGCCTTGTTCTGACTGATGATATTGAGCTTTTCCATCTTCTCTTTCCACAGATGTAGTCGATTTGATTCCTGTGTATTCCATCTGGTGAGGTCCATGTGTATAGTCGCCGTTTATGTTGGTGAAAAAAGGTATTTGCAATGAAGAAGTCGTTGGTCTTGCAAAATTCTGTCATGTGATCTCTGGCATTGTTTCTATCGCCAAGGCTGTATTTTCCAACTTCTTTGTTTCCAACTTTCGCATTCCAATTACCAGTAATTACCAATGCATTCTGATTGCAACCCCACATGTCTGTCAGCTTGTCGTGTTGTGGGGGCTTGCGTGTTGCTGTGATGCTGGAAACTATGCCACCGGTATTCAGAAACCAGCAGTGTCACCCATGGCAGACAGGTTTCAGCTGAGCTTCCAGACTAAGACAGACTAGGAAGAAGGACCCAGCCATCTACTTCTGAAAAGAATTAGCCAGTGAAAACCTTATGAATAGCAATGGAACATTGTCTGATATGGTGCCGGAAGAGAAGCCCCCAGGTTGGAAGGCACTCCAAAGACTACTGTGGAAGAGCTTTGCCTCCTCAAAATAGAGTTGACCTTAATGACATGGATAGAGTCAAGCTTTCAGGACCTTCATTTGCTGATGTGGCACGACTCAAAATGAGAAGAAACAGCTGCAAACATCCATTAATAACTGAAATGTGGAATGTATGAAGTATGAATCTAGGAAAATTGGAAATCATCAAAAATGAAATGGAATGCATAAACGTTGATATCCTAGGCATTAGTGAGCTGAAGTGGACTGGTATTGGCCATTTTGAATCAGACAATTATATGGTCTACTATGCCGGGAATGACAACTTGAAGAGGAATGGCGATGCATTCATCTTCAAAAAGAACATTTCAAGATCTACCCTGAAGTGCAACGCTATCAGTGATAGGATAATATCCATATGACTACAAGGAAGACCAGTTAATACAACTATTATTCAAATTTACGCACCAACTGCTAAGGCCAAAGATAAAGAAATTGAAGATTTTTACCAGCTTCTGCAGTCTGAAATTGATCGAACATGCAATCAGGATGCATTGAAAATTACGGATGATTAATTAATTATACTGGATTAGGGTAAGCCCTAAATCTAGTGACAACTGTCCTTATAAGAAGACACACAGACACAAAGGAGAGAAGAAGCAATGTGAAGACAGATGCAGAGGTTGGAGTGACGCTGCCACAGGGCAAGGAATGGCAGGAGTCACCAGACGCTTGAAGAAGCAAGGAAGGATTCTCTCTGAGAGCCTTCAGAGGTAGCACGGCCCTACCAACACCTTGATTTTGGACTTCTAGCCTCCAGAACTGTGAGAGAATAAATTTCTGTTATTTTTAAGTGCTGCGGTACTTGGTTAGGAGCCCCGGTGGTGCAGTGGTTAAGTGCTCGACTGCTAACTAAAAGGTCGGCAGTTTGAACCCACCAGCTGCTCTGCAGCAGAAAGATGTGGCTGTCTGTTTCTGTAGATTAGAGCCTTGGAAACTCTATGGGGCAGTTCTACTCTGTCCTATAGGGCCGCTGAGAGTCCGATTCGACTCGATGGTGGTGGTTTTTTTTGGTTTGACACTTGGTTACTGCAGCCATAGGAAATGAATACAGGGGGAAAGCAGGTGTCAAGATGCCTTGAAGGTCAGAGGAGGAGTGTGGACAGTCTATTAACCATACAGAGTCCTAGACCGTTCTGGAATGGTTAAATGGAAAGTTCCCCAGTGTCTTAAGGTGCAGGCAGGCAACTGCTGTAAATTAAACTTGAAGAATACACAGCATGATGCCTCCCTCACAGGTGGCTAACAGAGGAAAATAGAGTCAAGTATCTTAAAACTATGACTGAGGACTGGGGAGTACTGAGGAAGCCTACTGACCTTTGCTGAGGCCTCCACCTTCCCAGGGCTGCACAGCGGGCTCCATGCAGAGCAGGAAGCCAGGAGCCACTCCAAAGGGCAGGCAGCTGTGAGGTCTCGGCTGGGAAACCACCCTTTGATCTCCCTGGCAGCCAGGGGTCCACTTCCTGCCTCCCAGAATGCCTGCCCTGGAAGGGACCTCAGAGGTTGTGGAGCCCAGCCCCATCGGACAGATGGGGCCAAGGAAGCCCTGAGAGGCGCAGGCCTTAGTCAAGGTCGCACAGGGAACCAGTGCTCAAGTCGGGACCAGCATCCGGGTCCACAGCGCTCGTCCAGGGCAGCCTCCCCTCCTCAGAGCTCCTTCTGCTTCCTCTGCTCAGTGGGAAGCGAGTGGGGAGGGCCCGCTCTTTCTGATCTCTCTGCTGTGGGGGGTCCATTTCCTGCCAAAGCTGAGAAAATTCAAAGGCCCCTGGATAGTCCGGGGGTCTGGACAGCACAGAGTGAAGAGGGGGTTCTCTAACTCACAAAGACTACTTTATCCTTTGAGATTTTAAGTGGACTGAAGCCAATTTCCTATCTTTCTTCTGACGCAGCCCTTGGCAAAAATTATGACACGGAGGGAAGGAAACGTAAGGTATTTGAGCTCCTATTATATACTGGGCTCTGTGCCAGGTGAATCTTTCACAGACATAACAACCTTTCATGAGGTATTGGCTTTCTCATTTCACAGATGAGGAAATGGAGGCACAGGGAGGTGAAGTAACTTGCTCAAGGTCACATAGCTAGGATTTGAGCCTGAGTTTGTCTGATTCAAGAACCCATGCCCTCAACAGTGGGCTTTGGACCACATAGGTGCCCAAGGGGTTGTGTTCTGGGTAATCTGAGTTCCATTGCTCCATTCATTTGTTCAACAAACACTTACTGATGCCTGGTAGGTGTCAAGAGCTATGAATACAGATATAAAAATAGACAAGATTTATTGAGTGCTTACTAATGTGCCAGGCATTGCGTGTGTGTATATACACATAGGTCTATATCTATATAGATATGTGTGTAAAGATATAGATATATCTAGAGATAGAATGATAATGATAGAATGAATGAGGAGAAATGTAAACAATTGATGAATATGGGTAAAGAATATATGTAGGTTTCTTGTGCATTAACTTGTTTAATCCTTACAACAATCATGTAAAGTAGGAACTATTCAATATTCCCATCTTACAGGAAGCAAAACTGAGGCACAGAAAGTGAAAGGATGTGCCTATAGTTACATAGCTAGGAAGTGGTGGAGTTGGCATTCACAGTCTTGACCACTGCACCACTCTGCCCTGTTAGACCTCCACAAACTCACAGTCTCCTGGAGAGACAGACATGACATCAGACAATTATAATAAAGTGTGTGAAGTGATGGTGAGGGAAGTACAGGACATTGTGGGAGCACACAGGAAAAGAAAAACCAAAGGCTTCTGAGAGGATGTGACAGAGAAACGAATACCCAAAGAATGAATAGTAGTACTAAGTTAGGCACAAGGGAACTACTACTCCAGGCAGAGGAATCACATGTGCAAAGGGCATGCCAGGGAGCTAAAGAGAATCCAGTCTGGCTAGAATCTAGAGTGAGGTGGGGAGTGGGCAATGGTGAGATTTCAAGCTGAAGAGAGTGGAAAAGACTGGATCCTAAAGGGCACTGAATGCCGTATGAAGAAGTTTGGGCTTTATCATGTGGGCAGTGGGAAGCCTACATGTGTGGTCCAGCTTTAACACGCATATGAGGTGAATGAAAATACCATTGCTTGGGTCAGGCACACCTTAAGTCTTCAAGGTGACATCTTTGCTTTCAACACTTTAAAGAGGTCTTTTGAAGCAGATTTGCCCAATGCAAATGCATCTTTTGATTTCTTCACTGCTCCTTCCATGGGGGTTGATTGTGGATCCAAGTAAAATGAAATCCTTGACAACTTCAATATTTTCTCCATTTATCATGATGTTGCTTATTGGCCAATTGTGAGGATTTTTGTTTTCTTTATGTTGAGGTGTAATCCATACAGAAGGCTGTGGTCTTTGATCTTCTTCAGTAAGTGCTTCAAGTCCTCTTCACTTTCAGCAAGCAATGTTGTGTCATCTGCATAATGAAGGTTGTTAATGAGTCTTCCTCCAATCTCGATGCCCCGTTCTTCTTTGTATAGCCCAGTTTCTTGGATTATTTTCTCAGTATACAGATTGAATAGGTATGGTGAAATGATACAACCCTGACACACAACCTTTCCTGACTTCTACCACACAGTATTCCCTCAAGATCGTATCTTGATCTATATACAGGTTCCTCATGAGCACAATTAAGTTTTCTGCAATTCCCATTCTTCACAATGTTATCCATAATTTGTTATGATCTGCACAGTCAAATGCCTTTGTGCAGTCAATAAAACACAGCTAAACATCTTTCTGGTATTCTGTGCTTTCAGCCAGGATCCATCTGACATCAGCAATGATATTCCTGGTTCCACATCCTCTTCTGAATCAGGCTTGAATTTCTGGCAGTTCCCTGTAGATATACTGCTGCAACTGCTTTTGAATGATCTTCAGCAAAATTTTACTTGTGGCTTGACTTCCCACAACATGGCTGTCTAGACAGAAGCACCATGCTGTCCCTCCACAGCAAAGATCCAAAAAACTAAGCCAAACAGAGAAAACAGCAATCCTGAAATCCTAAACATCAAATTAAAAGATAAAGAACTCAGCCAAGCACCAAATGGAATAAGAAGCTGACAGAGAACAGAGAGCGAGGAGACATACATGGAGAGGTTCCCTATCAGCTAACGGAGCACGGATATGCCATCTTGGACTCCTATCAGAGACCAGCAAATAGGGGCTACGAGAAAGCAGCTTCACGGAGCTTCCAGCAGGAGACAGAACAACCAGTAAACAGCGATATATGCTTTCCCAACCCCCACCCTTCTTCACCCCCACTCAGCCTCCTCTGCTTCCCACGGCCACAGTCTCTTGGCTCAGAAGCAATGGCTACTTGGATTCCACCCACCTGCACTGTCCGACTCCCTGAGTGCCATTTGTTGGCTGCTGGTGTTGCTTTTTTCTGCTTCTTTTGATTTCTTCCTTACCTCTCACTACCTCCCCCTCCTTTTGCTCAAATACCTGGCTCCCTGCACCATCTTTGCTTCTTCCTGAGGGGCTGTGGAGCTCTGTTCGAGTGCGGAACTGCTTCCCGGCCCATGGTGCCACGCTAGGTAGGGTCCAGGGGCTTTTGTTTGTTTGTTTTCAATTGTTTCTTTGTTTTCTTTCTCTTTTCTCAAGTTGGGAGCCTGTTCTGGCCGGGTGTTGCTGTGTGGCTTGGGACTTACCCCCTCAGCTTGTGCAGACACACAGAGGGATTCCTGAGCGCATTTCTTTTCTCGTGGGTTTTTTTTTCCTGTTTTTTTTTTTTTTTTTAGGGTTTTTCTTATTCTTTTTTTTTTATTTTGTTCTGTTTTGTTTTCCCTCTTTTTCCCTTTTTGTCTTTCTTTATTACTCAGTTTCTCGTCTCTCTATACCTTCCTTCTCTTCCTGTCCCCTGGATACCTGGTGCTGAATACCTCTATGCCTCCTATCAAGGCTGTACTTCA
Organism: Dugong dugon; assembly: GCA_030035585.1. Taxonomy (NCBI): domain Eukaryota; kingdom Metazoa; phylum Chordata; class Mammalia; order Sirenia; family Dugongidae; genus Dugong; species Dugong dugon. Next base: position 57,433,593 of record CM057462.1, on the reverse strand, counting down.
ACATCTGGGAACATCTTCCCCAGACCTCATAGCCACACCAGTGGGATCCCTGGGAGCTTTGCTGTTCTTTTTTCTTTCTAATTTTTATTTGTTCATTCTTTTCTCTTCTTCTTCCGCTTTTTGCTTTTCTCCATTTCTCCATCTCTCAACTCTCCACTCCAATGGCAAGCTCCCCTAGCACTCTTTTTTGTTTGTATGTTTTTGGTTCATGTTCCTCTCTCCTCTCTCTGATACCCATCTTAGCTCCACAGATCACAATCTCCCCCCTCCATCCTGCCTACCTGCACCATGCACTTAATATCATACCACCAAACAGCACAGGCATGGCCTACCGGAACCTGCCCTGCACTGACTACTGACCTGCCCTGGTGGCTGTAGTAAGTGCCACAAACAACCCATCCCAGCAACACTTCTTCAGCTAGACCTGCCCTGCTGTACCATATCTGAGCAACTGACCCTGCCAATTGGAGAAGGAGGCAAAAAGTATCGTGCCCACAGATGAGCAAACAACAAAGTACACACAGCCCACCTGCTCAGACATAGCCAAATTTAAAAAAAAAAAAAAGGAGGAAACAAACAAATCTACAGTCAATAAATGAGAAAAATAACAACTGCATGCCCCGAAGACAGCAGACAATATCAAAACATTTACAAAAACAAGACAGGATGGTTCCAGAAAGCATCCAAAATAAAACACAAGATGACTTTCCAGTGAAAGAAAAGGCACCAGAACTACCTGATAGGGAATTCAAACCTCTGATACTCAAAATTATCCAAGAGTTGAAGGAAAAACAGACAAAAATGAGGAAAAAATAGACAAATTCATGGAAAAGGCAGACAAATTCATGGAAAATACAGACAATAAAATGGAATAATTCAGGAAAATAATGCAGGAACAAAATGCCAAAATAAATTCACAACTAGAAATTATACAAAAACAAAAATTACAAATCCAAAAGATAAACAACAAGATTTCAGAAATGGACAGTGTCACAGAAAGGCTGAAGAGCAGATTTGAAATGGTGGAAGACAGGATCAGCGGAATTGAAGACAAACACTTGGATACAACTCTGTTCAAGGGAAACTCAGAAAAAAGAATAAAGAAAAATGAAGAGACCCTGAGAATCATGTGGGATACAATCAAAAGCAAAAATTTTTGAGTGATCAGAGTTCCAGAACAGAGGGAGAAAACAGAAGACACAGAGAGGATCATTGAAGAATTGCTGACAGAAAACTTCCCCAATATCTTGAAAGATGAAAAGCTGACCATCCAAGAAGCTCAATGAACCCCATATAGGATAGACCACAAAAGAAAATCACCAAGGCATATCATAATCACACTCACTAAAACCAAAGGCAAAGAATCCTGAGAGCAGCTAGAGAAAAACAAAAAGTCACATACAGAGGAGAAACAATAAGAATAAGCTCAGATTATTCAGCAGAAACCATGCAGGCAAGAAGCAATGGGATGACATATATAAAACCTTGAAAGAAAAAAAATTGCCAGCCAAGAATAATATATCCTGCAAAACTCTCGTTCAAATATGATGGTAAAATTAGGTCATTTCCAGATAAACAGAAATTAAGGGACTATGTAAAAACCAAGCCAAACTTACAAGACTTATTAAAGGGAGTCTTCAATCTGAGAACAAACAACATCAGACCACAGGCTGAATATAGGACACAGGATTGTACTAGCCAGATACCAACCTAGGAAATGAACTCTTAAGAACTATGCAAAACCAAAAGAATCACAAAAGGGAACCAGAGAGGTTAATCTGTAAATGACAATAGCATCAGAACAATAAAAGAGGGAATAAACTGTGTAGATATAGAACCTTCTAATGGAGAAGTCAAGCGATACCAAGTAATAATAGACTGCTTCAAATCTAGGAAGATAAGGGTAAATTTCACAGTAACCACAAAGAAAGTTAACAAACCTACTCATCAAAATAAAGAAGAAAAACATACAGTCTCAGTAAAAACAAAACCTGCAAAAAGAAAAGAAATGAAAAAAATCCACAAACAAAAGGAACTCAGCACAGGAGAGTAACAGGAACAAAGAAAACATCAGCACCACAAAAAAAAAAAGCACTACAAAATGCAATCCCACTCCTAGGAATATATCCTAGAGAAATAAGAGCCGTCACACTAATAGACACATGCACACCCATATTCACTGAAGCACTGTTCACAATAGCAAAAAGATGGAAACAACCCAGATGCCCATCAACAGATGAATGGATAAACAAACTATGGTGCATACACACAATAGAGTATTATACAAAGATAAAGAACAATGATGAATCTGTGAAGCATCTCATAACATGGATGAAACTGGAGGACATTATGCTGGTGAAATAAGTCAATCACAAAAGGACAAATATTGTATGAGACCTCTACTGTATAACTCATGTAAAAGTTTACACACAAAAAGAAACAATCTTTGTTGGTTATGAGGGTTGAGGTGGGGGAACTAAACAGATAAATTGTAACTTTGGTGAAGGGTAAGACAGTACACATTACTGGGGAAGCCAGCACAACTTGTACAAGGAAAGGTCATGGAAGTTCCATAGACACTTCCAAACTCCCTGAGGGACTGAATTGATGGGCAGAGGGCTGTAGGGACCATGGTCTTAGGGAACATCTAGCTCAACTGGCATAATACTTTTATAAAGACAATGTTCTACATTCTACCTTGGTGAGTAGCGTCTGGGGTCTTAAAAACCTGTGAGCAGCCATCTAAGATACTCCACTGGTCTCACCCCTTTGGGAGCAAGGGAGAATGAAGAGAACAAGATACTAGGAAAAGATTAGTCCAAAGGACTAACGGACCACAGCTACCACAGCCTCCACCAGACTGAGTCCAGTACAGCTAGATGCTGCCTGGCTACCACCACTGACTGCTCTTACTGGGATCACAATAGAAGGTCCTGGACAAAGCTGGAAAAGGATGTAGAACAGAATTCTAACTCACAAAAAAAGACCAGATTTACCGGCCTGAAAGAGAATGGAGAAACCCCGAGAGTATGGCCCCTGGACACCCTTTTAGGTCAGTGGGTGAAGCCCCTCCCGAAGTTCACTGTTCAGCTGGGGATTGGACAGCCGCATAAAATAAAACAGGACTAATGAGGCACAGAAGTCCAGGGACAAGAACTAGAAGGCAGGAGGGGACAGGAAAGCTAGTGATAGGGAACCCAAGCTTGAGAAGGGACAGTGTTGACTTGTCATGGGGTTGTTAACCATTGTCATAGGGCAATATGTGTACCGTTTAATGAGAAACTATTTTGTTCTGCAAACTTTCATCTAAGGTACTAAAAAAAAAAAAAAGAATTATCTATGTGAGACCAAACTGACAACAGCAACTCAAAAGGTTTGAGGGGAAGCCTAGGGGACAGTGAGTTGAAGATAAGGGTGATGGAATAATTTGGAAAAGGATAGTGAGCATAGCAGCACAAGTGGAAGAATGTAATCAATGTCACTGAATTGTATATGCAGAAACTTTCAAAATGGTGTAACTTTGGCTATGTATATTTTCACCAAAAAAAAGATCTTTGAGGTCGAGAAGGGAGAGTGTTGACATGTCGTGGGGTTGTTAACCAATGTCTTAAAACAATAGATGTACTGACTGTTTAATGAGAAACTATTTGTTCTATAAACCTTCATCTAAAGTACAGTAAAAAAAAATTTTACTTGTGTGTGACATTATTGATATTGGTCGATAATTTCCACATTCGGTTAGATTGCCTTTCTTAGGAATAGGCAAAAATATGGGTCTCTTCCAGTCGGGTGGCCAGGTAGCTGTCTTCCAAATTTCTTGGCATAGACAAGTGAGCACTTCCAGCACTGCATCCATTTGTTGAAACATCTCAATTGATATTCTGTCAATTCTTGGAGCTTTGTTTTTTGCCAATGCCATCAGTGCAGCTTGGACTTCTTCCTTCAATACCATCGGTTCCTGATCATATGCTACCTCTTGAAATGGTTGAACATCGACCAATTCTTTTTGGTATAGTGATTCTGTGTATTCTTTCCATCTTCTTTTGATGCTTCCTGCGTCGTTTCATATTTTCCTCGCAGAATCCTTCACTATTGCAACTTGAGGCTTGAATTTTTTCATCAGTTCTTTCAGCTTGAGAAATGCCGAGCGCGTTCTTCCCTTTTGGTTTTCTATCTCCAGCTTTTTGCATATGTCATTATAATACTTTACTTTGTCTTCTCGAGCTGCCCTTTGAAATCTTCTGTTCAGCTTTGATTTCATCATTTCTTCCTTTTGTTTTAGCTACTTGACATTCAAGAGCAAGCTTCAAGGTCTCTTCTGACATCCATTTTGGTCTTTGCTTTCATTCCTGTCTTTTTAATGACCTCTTGCTTTCTTCATGTATGATGTCCTTGATGTCATTCCACAATTCATCTGGTCTTTGGTCATTAGTATTCAATGCGTCAAATCTATTCTTGAGATGGTCTCCAAATTCAGGTGGGATATATTCAAGGTCATACTTCTGCTCTTGTGGACTTATTCTAACTTTCTTTGGTTTGTCATACTGTGGGGGCTTGCGTGTTGCTGTAATACCGGAAGCTATGCTACCAGTATTCAGAAACCAGCAGGGTCACCCATGGTGGACAGGTTTCAGCTGAACTTCCAGACTAAGACAGACTGGGAAGAAGGACACAGCCGTATACTCTGAAAAGAATTATGCAATGAAAACCTTATGAATAGCAGCAGAACATTGTCTGATATAGTGCTGGAAGATGAGCCCCCCAGGTTGGAAGGCACTCAAAAGACGACTGGGGAAGTGCTGCCTCCTCAAAGTAGAGCCGACCTTAATGATGTGGATGGAGTTAAGCTTTTGGGACCTTCATTTGCTGATGTGGCGTGACTCAAAATGAGAAGAAAAAACTGCAAACATCCATTAATAATCGGAGTGTGAAATGTACGAAGGATGAATCTAGGATAATTTGAAATCATCAAAAATGAAATGGAACACATAAAGATTAATATCCTAGGCATTAGTGAGCTGAAATGGACTGGTATTGGCCATTTTGAATCAGACAATTATATGGTCTACTTTGCCGGGAATGACAACTTGAAGAGGAATGATGTTGCATTCACTGTCAGAAAGAAAATTTCAAGGTCTATCCTGAAGTACAGTGCTGTCAGTGATAGGATAACATCCATAGGACTACAAGGGAGACCAGTTTATATGACTATTATTCAAATTTACGCACCAACCACTAAGGTCAAAGATGAAGAAGTTGAAGATTTTTACCAACTTCTGAAGTCTGAAATTGATCAAGCATGCAATCAAGATACATTGATAATTACTGGTGATTGGAATGTGAAAGTTGGAAACAAAGAAGAAGGATCGGTATTTGGAAAATACAGCTTTGGTGATAGAAACGATGCCAGAGATTGCATGATAGAATTTTTCAGGACCAACCACTTATTCATTGCAAATACCTTTTTTCACCAACATAAATGGTGACTACACATGTGGACGTTGCCAGATGGAATACACAGGAATCAAATTGACTACATCTGTGGAAAGAGACGATGGAAAAGCTCAATATCATCAGTCAGAACAAGGCCAGGGGCCAACTGCAGAACAGACCATCAATTATTCATATGCACGTTCAAGTAGAAACTGAAGAAAATTCCACCATTTGGCCCTCCAAAATTCATGTCCTTGCCACAGGCAAAACATTCACCCCATCACCTCTTTCCAAAAGTCTTAAATCAACTCCAAGTCCAAAATCTCATCTTCTGAATCATCTAAACCAAATATGGGTGAGACTTTAAGCATATTCTACCCTGGGGCAAAATTCATCTTCATTTGTGAACCTGTGAAATCTAGAGTACAAGTTATCTGCTTCCAGAGTGCAATGGTGGAACAGGTATAAGATAAGAGATTTCCATTACAAATGAGAGAAATTGGAGAGAAAGATGGAATAACAGGCAGTAAGCAAGTATGAACCCAGCAGAAAAATTTACATTAGCTCTCAGGGCTCAAAAATAATCCTCTTTTCTCTGAGACCATCTAGGCAATGACCCTACCCTCCAGACTCTGGGCGTTGGTCATGCCCTCTGGATACTGGGTGGAGGTCCCTTGGCCTTGGGCTTCTACTCCGCCTTCCAGCCCCACTGAGATGTCAAATCTGCTCCCTTGGCTTTAGGCGGCCCCATTCTCCTAGTCCATCTGAGTGGCGACCCCACTCCCTCAGCCCCTGTAGGGCTCATTCTTCTGCCCCTCAGCTTTTGGCTGTGGCCTCATCCCCCAGCACCCTTTAACAGCAGCCTCACACTCCAGCACCAGGGTGGTGAAGATTCGACTGTTTTAAACATAGGAGGCTGTGGCCTCACCCTTTGAGATCCAGGAGACAGTGGCCCCACCCTTTGAAACTGAGAAGACTCTGCTTCCCTTACTCCTTCCAACCGTTCTGCTGATCTCTGAGCTGCTCCAGGGATGGTACTTTTCTTTTCTTGGAGAACAACAGATGTAGCTCCTTTGGCCTGTTTCCTGCTTGTAGAATCAGGGCTTCGAACCAGTTCCTTCCATTTCAAACTTCTACTGAGAATTTTCATTTCTAACAAGTTCTGCACTGAGAATTTTCATTTCTAACAACTTCTCAAGAAGTTATACATAAAAATCACCTGGAGAGCTTGTTAGAATGTATATTCTGATTCAGTATATCTGGGATGGAAATGCAAATTCTCAGCAGGGAACTTGTTAGAAATGCAAATTCTCAGCAGGGGTTCAAACCAGAATGAATTGTTCGATGGCCTGATAGAATTCTAAGAAGCAGACAGCGTTCTTTCCTTTCTCTGTCCCCTTCAGTCTAAGCTGATGGGTTTTCTGCTGTGGTAGTTGGTTAGATGCATCAGTCACAGGCTTAATCTCTTTAACAAAAGAGCCATGTCCTTGGTGAACATTCTAGGACATGTGTCCTTAGTTTGTGCAACAGAATTTTTGAAACCTTTAAAAGTGTTGTTTCATTTTGCACAGTTCATTTTTAAGTCCATCTCTTTCCTCTCACATTTTACTACAAACAACTAGGAGAAACCATGCGGCCCCTTTAAGATCTTGCTTAGAAATCTCCTCAGGCAAATATCCAAGTTCATCACTTACAATTTCTACCTTCCACCAAACATTTGAACAAAATTCAGACAAGTTCTTTGCCACTGCATAAAAAGCATTGCGCTTCTTCCATTGTCCAATCACATATTCATCATTTTCTTTTAAAGCTTCACCAGAAACACATTTAGCATTCACATTTCTAGCAACATTCTGTGGCTGGTGCCCTATGTTTTCTTTAAGACAATAGAGACTTTATAGCTCTCCTCACTTCTTTCTGAGCCCTCACCAGAATTGCTTTTATGTCCATAATTCTACCAGCAGTCTGTTCGGCAATTTAGGCTTTTACTATTAGGCATCTTAAAACTCTTCCAGCCTCTACCCATTACCCAATTCCAAAAACATTCCACATTTCAGGTATTTGTTACAGAAGCACCCTACTGGCGGTACCAAATTCTGTCTTAATTATCTAGTGCACCTATACCAGAAATACCACAAATGAGTAGCTTTAACAAACAGAAATTTATTTTCTCACAGTTTAGGAGGCTAACCCATTGCTGTCAAGTCAATTCCAACTCATAGTGACCCTGTAGGACAGAGTAGAACTGTCCTATAGGGTTTCCAAGGAGGGGCTGGTGGATTTGAACTGCCAACCTTTTGGTTAGCAGCTGAGCTCTTAACTACTGCACCAGCAGAGCTTCATTTAGGAGGCTAAAAGTCTGAATTCAGGATGCCAGCTCTAGGGGAAGACTTTCTCTTTCTGTCAGCTCTGGGGGAAGGTCCTTATCTCTTCAGCTTGTTTCCTGGTTCCTTGGAGATCTCCATGTGGCTTGGCATCAGTCTTCCCCCATCTCTGCTTGCTAGCGTGCTAGTTTAATTTATATCTCAAGAGATTGACTTGAGATACATCCTACACAAATCCTGTCTCCTTAACATAACAAAGACAACCCATTCCCAAATGGGATTGTAACCACAGGCATAGAGGCTAGGATTTACAAAGCATATTTTTGGAGAACACAATTCAATCCATAATGCCACTTTCAGGCAAAGAGAATATAATCAGTATGATTGTCTGGGATGTCTGGGACCAATCATGATTCATGCCCCAGGGCTGAAGAGTGGCCTTTTCCTTGAGTGTATGGCCTCATGGGGGCTCACCCAAACCAAACAGTCCTTTCCAGTAAGGAAGAAGTGGAGATGGGTTTGGGTGGGCCATCAGCATTTTCTGTGACCTGGTCCACACTCAGGACAATTCCAGGCCCCACCTGCTGGTGGACTTAGGAGCTGTCATCCTCCTATGGCCCCTATGGTTAGGACAGGCTGAGACTTAGAAACTGCCCCAGTGGGGCTAAGGGAGCTAAGGTGTGTCTCCTGTGACCAGGGAGTCTAGTTCAGTGCCTCTGGAGGAATCCATAATTAGTTCAAGTGATCCACAAGTATTAATTGGCACTTATTTTGTGGTGGGGACACAACAAGAAGCAAAACCTGACATGTATGTAGCCTGCCCTCACAGAGCTCAGCCTCTAGTCGAGGAGACAGTCAAATAACCACACGTGTGTGTAAAAAGACAGCTATGGTCAATCATAAACCGACAGGTATGTGGTGCTATGAAACAAATAGCAGGGGGATTTGACCCAAGGAGGGAGGTTGAGGACTTTGGATCCTGGTAGGTGTCATTTTGAGCCAGGATCAGCCACTTACTAGCTGTGTGACTTAGCAAAGGCAATTTGCTTGACATCTCTGTGCTTTGGTCTTCACTGGAAATAATAAAAATAATGGTAACTGTGCCTCAGGGTTGGTAGGAAAATTAAATGAAGTACTGTGGTCTATTCAACCATCATACAGTAATCACAGCTCTTAGAAATCTCACTCTATCAACAATCCAGTAGTATAGCACAGTGGATGAGGCTTCGGGCTCAGGCCAAACTGCATATGTTTGAGGTCCAGCTCTGCCTCCTCCTGCCTGTGTGACACTGAGCAATTGCCTCATCTTTCTATGTCTCAGTTTCTTCATTTGTAAATAGGGTTGTTGTAAGGATTAAATGTTGTTGTTGTTAGCTGCCGTTGAGTTAGCCCCCAACTCATGGCGGGCAACCTCATGCACAACGGAATGAAACGCTGCCTGGTCCTGCACCATCCCCATGATCAGCTGCAGATCGGACTGTCGTGATTCATAGGGCTTCATTGGCCTTTCTTCCTAGTCCATCTTTGGAAGCTCTGCTGAAACCTGTTCAGCATCATAGCAACACACAAGCCTCCGCTGACAGATAGGTGGGATGGCTTTGCATGAGATGCATTGGCCAGGAATGGAATCTGAGACTCCTTAATGGAAGGTGAGAATTCTACCACTAAACCGCCAATGCCCCTATAAGAATTAAATAAATATGCATATAAAGCTCTTAGTACAGAGCCTGATACATAGTAAGCTCAATAAGTGTTAATGAAGGCCATTGTTATTATTGTTATAGCTGTTTTGAAATGAATCCTAAAAACAAATGTGAAACATACGGTTGGATTAGAGATTTTCAGTCTAACAATGGCAAAGTCATTTTTCTTGTTAATTTTTAATAATAAAGGCATTTCACTAACTACCTAGGAAATAAGAATGATGTTAGGTGAAGGGAAGGACAGCACACACTACAGGGGAAGCCAGCACAACTGGACTAAACCAAAGCTAAGAAGTTTCCTCAATACAATTAAATACTTTGAGAGACAGAGTAGCAGGGATGTGGGGTCTGGGGACCATGCTTTCAGGGGACATCTATGTCAATTGGCATAACAAACCTTATTAAGAAAATGTTCTGCATCCTACTTTGGTGAGTGGCGTCTGGGGTCTTAAAAGCTTGCAAGCGGCCATCTAAGATGCATCAATTGGTCCCAACCACTTGGAGTAAAGGAGAATGAAGAACACCAAAGACACAGGGAAAGTATTGGCCCAAGAGACAGAATGGGCCACATAAACCAGAGACTTCATCAGCCTGAGACCAGAAGAACTAGATGGTGCCCGGCTACCACCAATGAACATCCCAACAGGGAACACAACAGAGAGTCTCTGATGGAGCAGTAGAATGATGGGATGCAGAACTCAAATACTGGTAAGAAGAGCAGACTTAATGGTCTGACTAAGACTGAAGGTGCCCCGGAAAGCATGGCCCCTGGTCTCCCCATCACCCCAGAACTAAAACAATTTCCGAGGCCAACTCTTCAGACAGGGATTGGACTGGACTGTGGGACATAAAGTGATAGTCGTGAAGCATGTGCCTCTTAGACAAGTAGATATAAGAGACCAAAGGGGCAGCCTCTCTCCAGAGGTGAGAGGGGAAGGCAGAGAGAGTTAGGAGCTGGTTGAATGTTCATGGGGAATCAGGGGCAGAGGGGATGAGTGTGCTGTCGCAGAATGGGGTGAGCGGTTGGGGTCTCATAACAATGTATGTTAAAAAAAAAATTCTGTATGGGAGACGAACTTGAAATGTAAACTTCATTTAATTACATCAATAAATAATAATAATAATAAAGGCATTTATCATCACAATATGTGTATAGCTATGAAAGTTAAACATCCCTCTGGAACATTGGCCTGCCGTTTTCTATCACCACTAGCACTATCACTAACACACCTTGAGATGTAACCATTGTTAGGATAAACAAAGCAAAACCCAGCCAGCAGTAGCACCGCAGCCACAGGTTCTGGGCAGCTTCCAACTTGCACTGGTGTATAACCAATCACAAGCCGCAGGATGCAAATCATGTTCCCTAATTGATCCATCAAGCTATACACAGTTCAGGTTATGAAAACCAGTGATGGGGTAGAAATGCTTTCTCATACATTCTTGATGCACGTTAAGTGTTCATAGAGTGCCAGCTATTGTTATTAGTATATCTATCCTACAGATGGTGGGAGCATTGAACCTTGTAAGCTGGAGAGAGCCATGACCAGTTTTGCTTTTCCTTCCCTCTGCAAAACCACTGAAGTCTCTTTAGGTTATCATGTTAAGTTATAAATTCACCAACCCCATAAGGTGGTTGTGAAGTTAATGGATATAAAGCACTTGGAATGGAGCCTGATACATAGTACCTGTTCAATAATAATAATAATGATAGTTAACACTTACTGAGCACTTACAGGTTCACTTCATTTAATCCTCTTAACCAACCAGTGAAGTAGGTGTTAATATTATTCCCATTTTACAGGTGAGGAAACCAGGCCATGGAAAAGTTAAATAACATGTCTAAAGTTACACAATTAACTTAAATATTATTGTTGTTAGTTGCCATCGAGTCTGCTCCAAATCCTGGTGACTTTATGTATAACACAACAAAAATGTTGCCTGGTCTCGTGCCGTCTTCATCACCGTTGGTATGTTTGAGTCCTTTGTTATGGCTATTGTGTCAATCCATCTCATTGAGGGTTTTCTTCATTTTTGCTGACCCTCTACTTTACCAAACAATGTCCTTTTCTAGCAATTGGTCTTTCCTGCTGACATGTCCAAAGTAAGAGAGTCAAAGTCTCACCATCCTTACTTCTACAAAGTATTAGCTATTATACTGCTTATACTGTAGAATCACTATGAGCACAGCTATATGAAAATAATGATAATAATAATAATTTGTGCACAGAAAAAAGACTGGAAGAAAAACACTTCAATATCTAAATAGACTTATCTCCAGATAGAAAGAACATGGGTGGAGCGTTTCCCCCTCTTTGTTCATTTATTTGAGTTTTCTAAATTTTCCATTAGCAACATGTATTACTTTTATATTAGAAAAAAATAACCAAAATGAATGTTTTAAATGGCTGTGGCAAGATCCAAGATAGATAGGGACCAGAGGGAGAGAAGGGGACTAGAGAGAGGAACACAGGTTAATAGACATTTGCAATAGTGAAGAAAGAGAAAGTGAGGTCTGAACCAGGGCAATGACTGGGGAGTGTGGAGAAAGGGTGGATTCAAATGATTTTAGGCAGGTAGAACAGAAATGACTTTGTGACTGACTGGAATTGGGTGAGGGAGCCATCTGGGATCCATCCATTCATTTCACAGATGACTGTTAAGTGGCCTACCATGTGCTAGACTAGGAACCAGGGTTGGACAATACAGCAGTGCAAAAGACAGATAAGTCCCTGGGCTCATACTGCTTCCATTAAACTGGGAGAAGACAGATAATAAAAAGTGCATAATATGTCAGGTGTATCAGGTGTTCATGAGTGTTATGGAGAAAAGGAAAACTGGATGAGGAAGGTAGAGTGCCAGAGTGGGGTGAAGGGTAGCTAGGGAAGGGCCCTCCTTTAAAAATATTTGAGCACTTAGTCACCTAGTGCTGCTGTAACAGAAATAGCACAAGTGGGTGGCTTTAAAGAACAGATTTTTTTTTTTTTCTCACAGTTCTGGAGGCTAAAAGTCCAACTCAGGGTCTTGGCCATGTAGATTCCTTCTTTGTTGGTAGCCCTGGGCATTTCTTCATCCTTTGGCTTGTAGGTAATCCTCACATGGCATCTGTCTTCCCCCAAGTGTGCATCTCTGTGTCTAATCTGCACATTTTATAACTCAAAAGTGATTAGATTTACAACCCACCTATTTAGGTATTTCCTTAGTTAGCTAGTGCTGTTATAACAGAAATACCAGAAGTGGATGGCTTTAACAAACAGAATTTTATTCTCTCACAGTCTGGTAGGCCAGACATCTGAATTCAGGGCACCAGCTCCACAGGAAGGCTTTCTGTCTTTGTCACTCTTGGGGAGGGTCCTTGTCATCAATCTTCCCCTGGTCTAGGAGGTTCTCAGTGCAGGGACTCCAGGTCCAAAGGACATACTCTCTTCCTGGCACTACTTTCTTGGTGGTATGAAGTCCCCCTATCTCTCTGCTCGATTCTCTCTTTTATATCTCTAAAGAGATTGACTCAAGATACAACCTAACCAACCACTCTGACAGTGATCACAATAGAGGGTCCCAGACAGAGCAGGAGAAAAAAGTAGAACAAAATTCAAATTCACAAAAAGACCAGACTTACTGGTCTGACAGAGACTGGGGGAACCCCTAAGACTATGGCCCCCGGACACCCTGCTAACTCAGAACTGAAGCCACTCCCCAGGTCTACCTTTCAGCAAAAGATTAGACAGGCCTATAAAACAAAAAATAACACACTTGAGGAACGTGCTTCTTAGTTCAATCAAGTATACGAGACCAAATGGGCAACACCGGCAAAAAACAAGGACAAGAAGGCAGGAAGAGACAGGAAAACCAGACAAATGGACATGGAGAACCCAGGATGGAAACAGAAAAGAGGAGACTGCTGACACATTGCAGGGATTAAAACCAAAGTCACAAAACAATTTGTGTATAAATTTTTGAATGAAAAATTAATTTGTGCTGTAAACTTTCACCTAAAACACAAATTAAAAAAAAAAAAAGATACAACCTAATCTTGTAGATTGAGTCTTGCTTCATTAACATAACTGCCTCTAATCCTGCCTCATTAACATCATAGAAGTAGGATTTACAATGCATGGGAAGAGCACATCACATGACGGAATGGTAGACAATCACACAATACTGGGAATCATGGTCTAGCCAAGTTGACACACATTTTGGAGGACGCAATTCAATCCATGACAGGTAGGATCTAATTAACAAAACAAAGGAGACCCTATTTCCAAACAGGATTATGTCCATGGGTACCAGGGCCAGGATTTCAATGTGTATTTTGCGGAAAAACAAGCATCCATAACAAGCAATGATGGAAAAGAAGTAAGAAGTGAGCCCTGTGGATAAATTGAGGAGAGCCGTTCCTTCCAGAGGGAATAGCCATTGCAAAAGCCCTGCAGCAAGAGCATCTTGGGTGTTTGTGGAAGATCAAGAAGGCCAGGGTGGCTGGAGCAGAGAGACAGGGAAACAGCAGTAGGAGATGGGAACAGCAAGGGGGCTGGGGGAGGTCAGATGATGTCAGCTGTTGTCAGGACTCTGACTCTTATTCTGAGATGGGAAGCCAGCAGAGTTTTGAGCAGAGGAGTGACAGGCTTGACTTTCATTTTTAAAGGATTGCTCAGGCTTCTGTGTGGGGAAAAGACATATGCAAATTTGGAATTGAGGAGGCTAGTTAGGAGGTCTTTGCAATAATCTGGGGGAGAGATGATGTGGCTTCCAGACTGATAGAGTCAAACTGGGCAGTGATTAGATTCTGAGTGGATTTTGAACAGAGTCAGCAGTATTTTCTGACTTATTGGATGTGTGATGTAGAAGAGGTGTCAAGGGTAACCCCAAAATGTGTGGCCCAGGCAACTGGAAGAATGGAGTTGACATTTCCTGAGAAGGCAATGCCAGGAGTTAGTGTTGGGTATGTTAAATCTGAGATATCTTTGAGACATCTGTGTAGAGATGTCAAATAGACAGGCAGATATACTGGGGAGATGTTCAGAGGACAGGTCATGACTGGAGATAAAAATTTAGGAGCCGGCAATGTATAGACGATATTTAAAGCCTAAGTACTGTATAAGAAGGTCTAGGAGTGAGTATAGAAAGGGAAGGAAAACTGCTGGGTTTCAGGATTGGACTACTGGAGGGATGGTTTTCCTTCTATGGAGTTGGAGGGCACAGGAGGAGGAGGAGCTGGTTTTGAAGGGAAAATGTTGTGGACACACTGACTTTGAAGTACTGTAGGACATCACAGGAGGCACGGAATGACCTGGCAGGCAGTCAAGTCTAGAGATCATATGCTCAGAAGAGAGTTCTGGGCAAGAGATAGAGACAAGGGGTAACTGAGGTCCCAACAAATCTATGTAAAATGAATGCAAATCAATACAAACCTCAGCCCTTTTTCCAATTCCCAGATTCAGGGCAAACAGGTATGAATGCAGGTACTTTAGAGATTAAAACAGAAATTTAAACCCACAGGTGAAATCCTCAACTGTGTATAATGTGAAGGAAATGCCCTCAGAGAAGAACTGGGTGAGGGGAAAAAGAAAGATTTTGCCCTCCCCAGTTCTGAGCACCATCTGCTTTGCCAGGGTTTCTGACTGAGGGACCTGTGAGAGACCTGGGAAGGGGTCAGATGGGTTATAGCTAGGAGCTGTAGAGCCAGGAGTAAGACGATGACTCTCTGGTAACCTATTACTGCATAACAAACCAGCCCAACAAGGTAGTGTAAAACAACATTTTTATTATGCTCATGTATTCTGGGGGTCAGGAATTTGGACAGGGAACAGTGGGAATGGCTTGTCTTTGCTGCATGATGTCTGAAGCCTCAGCTGGGAAGACTCCAGTGGCTGAGGACTGGAATCATCTGGAGGTTCCTTCACTCACATGTCCAGCACCTGGGCTCTGATGGCTGAAGAGTTGGCTTAGCTGTAGTTGAGTTTCACCAGAGGGCCTACATGTGACCTTTCAATGTGGTTTGGGCTTCTCACTCACAACCCAGTTGTTGAAATGTCCCAAGAGCCAATGTCCCAAGAGAACTAAGTGGAAGTTGCTAAAAAGTCTAGCCTCAGAAGTCATATAGTGTCAGGTTCTCCTTCCGTCACACTCTATTGGTTGAAGCAATCACAAGCCCACTCAATTCAAAGGAAGAGGATATAGGTCCCATCTCTCCATGGGAGGAGTTTCAAATAATTTCCAGTCATCTTTTAAATAATAGCTTTACTGAGATATGATTCACATATCATACAATTGACCCATCTGAAGTGTACAATTCAATGTTTTTAGTATAGGCACTGAATTGTGCAACCAACACCACAATCAATTTTAGAACATTTGTATCACCGCCCCCCAAAAAAACCCTGTATGCTTTAGCTATCATCCCCCCTAATGCCCCACCCCTCTCTCCAAGCCCTAGGCAACCACTAATCTACTTTTGCCTCTGTAGATTTGCCTTTTCTGGATGTTTCCTATCAATGGAACCACATAATATGTGGTCTTTTGTTACTGACTTCTTTCACTTAGTATAATGTTCTCAAGTTTCATCAACGTGGTAGCATGCATCAGTACTTAATTTCTTTTTATGACCAAATAATATTCCATTCTATGGATATACTACATTTTGTTTATCCATTCATCAGCTGATGGACATTTGGATTGTTTCTATCTTTTGACTCTTATGAATAATGCTACTATGAATAAGTTTTGTGGCCAATTTTTTAAACCACCACAGCTACAATCTTGCAGGGAAAGCCAGGGGTGGTGGACCCCAAACAGGATTTTGACATGTCTTAGCTATGTGAACTTCAGCAAATCACCCAATAATCTCTGAGCTTCATCTACAAAATAGGATGATGAAATACACCTGACCAGGTGAATATTAGTGAGATCAAGAATGTGAAGTGACTTTTTAAATGATAAACATGGATACTTTGTAAGGTTGTCTTAGGCTGGGTTCTCTAGAGAAGCAAAACCAGTAAAGTGTATAAATATATATAGACAGAGATTGATATCAAAGAAACAGCTCATGTAATTGTAGAAGCTGGATTAGGATAGAGGCTTCTCCTGATTCACGTAGCCGCAGAGGTTGGCAAACCCAAGATCGGCAGGTCGGAAAGCAGGACTCCGCTCACAGGCTGTGAAGATCGATAACTCCCAGGATCAGCAGATAAGCTGATAGCTAAAGTCCCAAGAATCGGAGCCCAGATGAACAGGAGGCAGCTGCATGATCCAGAGTGAGTAAAAATCGAGAATGTCTGCTTATATTTGGATGCAGGCCACTCCCCCAAGAAAACGCCCTTTCAATTGATTGACTACTCACAGCATACTCAATCATGGGAGTGATCACATATAAACACTGAGAATCATGGCCCAGCCAAGGTGACACAGAATCTTAACTATCACAGAGATCCTATGGTGTTTCTCACCCAAAGCACTTCCTTCCCTGGTAACAGGTAGCAAGCAGCCAGCTGCTTCATGGGAGGCTGAAACCCTCCTACCACAGCAGACAAATTATAGTCAGTTCAAGCCAATCACAAAAATCCATTGTCCTTGCCTGTAAATCAACTGTCCTTGCTTAGTGATGCAGTCCTGGTTAATGAGACAAGACAGAAGTCTGCTAGGGAGCATTGCAGATAATGGGTATCTTATCCGTTAAAAAGAAAGGTAGAAGAAGAAACTATCCTTCTTTAGCAAGTGATTTTCATATCTTCTTGTGAAACTCCCTAGAAATCAGCATGCTGAGTATGATAGAATGTGAAAATGGGAAGCAAATTACGTCAACATTGCACTAACACTGGAGAAGATTTATCTCCGGATGATTTTTTATCTAAAATAATAAATGTTCTTATTCTTTAATTAAGCCACTTGAAGTTGAGTTTCCTATAACTTGCAACTGAAAACATCCATACTTAAACACATATCAGTTATTATTTATATAGTCTTACTTTACAATAAAAGACAAGGGAATAAATCAAAACTAAGGTAAACAAGTAATGAAGAGGGACTGCTGTTTCTGGTGTAATGACAAACTAAATATTTTGAATGATCTTCCTGATAAAAACAACTGGAGTTATTTTAAAACACATTTTAAATGAATCCCTTATGTTTATCAGCTTACATTTAAGTCAAGAGAGAGCAACAAAAAACAATAAACATTATAAATAAGTAAAGTATATAGTATGTCAGAAGGTGATAATGTATAGAAAAAAATAACTCAGAGAAGAGGGATAAAGAGTGCCAGGTAAAGTAAGTGTGTTACAGTCTTAAATAGGGTGGTCAATGTAGATCTTATTGAAATGGTTACATTTGATAAAAGATTTGAAGGTGATGAAGGCAATAGCCACATACATATCTGAGGGAAGAATGGATCAGATAGAAGAAATAGCCAGCACAAAGATCATATGGTGTGAACATGTCTGAAATGTACAATGAATAACAAGCCAGTATGACTGGAACTGAATGAGTGAAGGGTAAAGTAGAAGAGATGAAATCATAGTAGTAATGGATATAGAATTCTAGAGTGGCAGTATTTTAGCAATTTGAGGCTATCACTCATTCCATTGCCCTCTGACTTTCATGGTTTCTGTTAAGAAGTCAGCTATATTATTGTAGATACTTTAAAGGTAATATCCCCACCCCCTGGCTGTTTTTGGAAACCCTGGTGGCATAATGGTTAAGAGGTACAGCTGCTAACCAAAAGATTGGCAGTTCAAATCCACCAGGCTCCCCTTGGACACTATGAGGCAGTTCTACTACTCTGTCCTACAAGGTCTCTATGAGTCAGAATTGACTGAACGGCAATGGGTTTGTTTTTTGTTTGTTTGTTTGTTTGGCTGTTTTTATGATTTTCTCTTTGTCTTTGATTCTCAGAAGTTTTACTATTATGTACCTAAATATGGTTTTCTTTCTATTCATTCTGTATAAGTTCACACATCCTATGACTTTAGTGTTTGGATATCTTTCTCTGGTTTTTGAAATTCTCAACCATTATTGCTTCAAACATTGCTTCTGCCGTATTTTCTCTTTTCTTCCACTCTGACTCCAATTATACATATTGTAGAAATTTTTGCTGTGCTTCATATGTCTCTTAAAAATCTTTTCTGTATTTTTTCATTCTTTAGTCTCTTGTTGCTTCAGTTTGGACAGTTTCTTTCGACCTATTTTCAGTTCACTAATTCTCTCTTCAATTTTGTCTAATTTACTGTCAAACCCATCTATTGATTTCTTAATTCCAATTGTTATACTTTTTAATTCAAGAATTTATTTTTTATAATTTTCATAGTTTCCAGTCTTTGTTGAATTT
The DNA here is from genome assembly GCA_030035585.1 of Dugong dugon. Classification (NCBI taxonomy): domain Eukaryota; kingdom Metazoa; phylum Chordata; class Mammalia; order Sirenia; family Dugongidae; genus Dugong; species Dugong dugon. Next base: position 57,414,811 of record CM057462.1, on the reverse strand, counting down.
CTCCATTTTTTCATTTAATTTGTTGATCATATCAATCACTGTTATTTAAATGTTTGACAATGCCAGTATCTGGATCTCCTGTGGGTCTGTTTCTATCGATTTTTTGGTCAATTCATGTCTATGATTCTCAGTGGTTTGGCAGTTATGATGTAGTTTGGCAGTCATATAATAATGTAATCACTTCCATGATGATATCTGATATAATGTGATCACTTCCATGATGGGATCTGCTATGAGTAGCTAATCAGTTGAAAGGGATTTTACTTAGGGGTGTGGCCTGCATCCAACAGAGGTGGAATTTCTGGCAAGGCTAGTGGCTTTTGCTTGTTCTGGAACCTGCAGCTGGCTCCTGTTCATTTGACCTCCGGTTCTTGGGATCTGAGCCAGCAGCTTACCTGACATTTTGCCTGCTAATCTTGGGATTTGTCGGTCTCTGCAGCCTGTGAGCCAGAGGCCTGCTGTCTGACCTGCTGATGTTGAGATCACCAGCCCTGACAGCTATGTGGGTCAGGAGAAGCCTCCAGCCTGACCCACAGACTTGGAACTTTCCAGCCTCTACAATAGCATGAGCCGTTTCCTTGATACAAATCTCTCTCTCTCTTTCTACATGTATATATTTGTTTGTTTTACTGGTTTTGCTTCTCTAAAGAATCCAGCCTAAGACATTTGGTAACTTTTGATTAAAATTTGACATTGTGGATGAAAAAGGTAGAGATAATTTGAAGCTCTGGATCATGTTCTCTTCCTCAAGGAAGAATACACTTTTGCTTCTGATAAGCAGTAAGGGCAGATTACCTTAATGCAGTCAGGGACTGAGCTGATCCAAAGTTGGTCTTCAGTCTTTATGATAGCTAGTCTATTTCTGGTTCACCCAAAATTACAAACTCTGAAAAGTGCTAAAGAAGGAGGTAAACAGGGTGATATAATAGACTGTAATTTGGGATGGGAGTGGGAAGTAGGTGCTGCTTTAGCTAGGATGGTCAAAGAAGGCCACTATGAGAGGTGACACCTGAGGCCCAACATAAATGATGAGATAGAAACAGCCATGTGACATTGTAGATTCTTCCAGACAGAGTAAACAGCAAATGTAAGTGTCCTGTGGCAGAAATGAGCTGGGCAGGATTGTTGAATAAAAAGAAGGCAAGATGACTTTACAGTATAGATAAGACTCAGATATTAGAATCCCTAGAAAAGAATATGAATTTCATTCCAAGGGCGGTGGGAAATTATTGAAGAATTTTAAGCAAAGGAGTGATGTGGTCTGATTTATGCTTTTGAAAGATCATTCTGGCTATCATGTGGAGAAATATTCATGAGCGAACAAGAATTGAAGCAGGGAGACCAGTAATAAGACTATTTGCAGTAATCCAGGTGAGAGGTGATGGTGGCCTGATCTAGGGTGGCAGTGCAAATGAAGAGAAATAGATGGAGTTGAGATATGTTTTGGAGGTAGAATTGACAGGGCTTGTTGCTGGGTTGGGTATTGGAGAGTGGGTAAGTAAAGGAATTGAGCAACTGAGTGGACGGTGGAGTCATGTACCAAGATGGGGAAAAAAACGGAAAGCATAAGTTTGGGGGATAAAGGTCAAGAGTTTCATTCTGAAGCCATTTATATGCTTTTAAATGTTAAACTGGCTTAAGTAAAAATGGGAAATTTTTGGCTAACACCCTTGAGAGAGGAAGATCAACTGGCCTCAGACAGCTGGGTCCAAACACCAGACATAGTCATCAGAATGAACTCTCTCTTCTCTCTCTCTCTTTTTCTCTCCTTCTCCTCCTTCACTGGGGTGATTTAAGCCTGGAGACACTACAGTCATGTCCCACTCATGGAGGAAACTCTCTACAGTAGAAAAAAAAACAGCCATTACGCAGCCCGTGCTCTTACTCACTGCATCCTACTGCCCCAACACTCGTGCTGTGTAGGCTTATTTATCTGTTTATTCCTCCAGGAACAGACTGAACATCACTCAATTTAAGGGTAAGGACAAGGTCCTAGTCCCTTTGAACCCCCAGTTTAGTGAAATGGAAAGTGAACTGGCTTTGGAATCAGACACCTGGATTCCAGATCTGGCACTGAAATTTAATAACTGTGTGGCATTGGATAAGTCACTTAACCTCTCGGAGACTTATTTTTCCCTATCCATAAGCTAGCGTGTATATATATATATATACACATACTTTATTGGGTAAGTTATGAAGATTAAATAAAATCATGAAAAAAAGTGGCTGGTACAATTTGCCTAAAATCTATGCTTTGATAAGCAAGGACATAATGAAGGCCATAGCAACCCCTGAGTTTCATTCTGGGAAACTGGGGCAAGGGTGGGGAGGAAAGAGGTGAAGCTAGAAAGGAGCCTGATAACAGAGAGGAAAAGCCAGCTTGGAGCAAGGGGCAGGGCTTCAGATGCCTGATGTTCCCTGTGCAGATTCCCTGGCCAACCCTACCCCAAATCTGGCCTCAGCCCAAGCCTGCCTGGTAGGGGCCCTCTCTGGGGCCCCCACCCACAGCCAAGGCAGGCCTTGGCCCATACCCAACTCCCGTGCCTGCGGCTGGGGTTTGCTAAAGACATAAACATTCCTGAAAGATTGATAAAACTCCAGAAGCCACACCCACCACCCACTGCTACCTCAGGCTGGATAGGAGGGGAGCCCCAAGCCTACCCCCCGCCCCAGCACACACACACTGCAAGGACTGGCTGCCAGCACCTGCCCCTACAAACATACCCACTCCCCTGCCATTTCTCCACAGAACAACAGCTTTCAGGAACACCCAAGAACACTGCCACCATCCTGCTGATCCTCACCCTGCCAGTCTGCGGGGACTCTGCCATGTTCCCCACCTAGCACCAATCGGTTTCATTATTTCCTCCCCATGAATCCTTTAGCATTGGGAAACAGTGGCAAGGGTGAACGTAATGGTGAGTGAATGTACTCATCAACCTTTGGGCATCTTCACTTCAATTATATGGCTCCAAGAACTTCTGGGTGCCTGGGGCCTCAGGTAGGGAACCATTGGTCTTGTTGCATAGATGGGGAAACTGAGGGCCAGAGAGCAGAAGGACTTATCCAAGTCACATATTCAGGCCCTGGCTGAGCAGCAGAAGAACCCAGACCCATGATGCTGCAGGCCAGACTCCTTAAGGCCTGGCCTCTCCCCTTCCCCAGGCCTGCCCTGAGGACCAGTGTTCTGATGGGTGCAGGACATAGTCCAGTGATGACCCAAGGCGGGGGATGAGGCTAGGGGACAAAGAGAGGAGCCCTCAGCACCTGGAGGCTAACAGAGGGCTCAGCCCTGACTCCTCGGTATGACCTGGGGCAAGTGGCTTAGCCTCTTCAGCATCCTCATCTGTGGAACGGAGATTGACAATAAGATAATTGAGGATTAAATAAAATTATGTTTGTAAAGAGTTTAGCAGGAGGCTTGGCATGTAGTAAGCAATTCATAAATGGAGCTGTTGTTGCCATCATTGTTAGTATAAACAAAGGAATGAAAGTCTGAGATCCTGCCCCATCCCTGGGACGAGGTTGGAGACGAGAGAAAGTCAGAGACCACATTGTGGAGTCCCAGGACCTCACCCCCTCTTACCTGCCCACTGTATGACCCCAAAAACCTATAGCCTCAGAGGCTGGCCCAGTCCTCATCCCCTCCTGCTCTGCTGCTCTCTCCCCTCTGCTGACTCCAATGATTCATCACCCGCAGGCCGCAACTGTGCCCATCAGAAACCCATTTTTCCAGTTTCCCATCCTGAGCCAGGGGCCCCTGGGCCCTGCCTTGCTCCCAGTGTGAAGGAGGGGTGGGGGCCCTGAGCCGGGGAAAAGGGCTCCCCTTGTCCCCCCTCCCCGGACTTGGGATGTAGGGGGAGTTGGGGGAACAGGGAGATGGGGAAGAAGCAAGAAAGGAGACAATCCTCTGTCTGCCTGTATTAGGTCCAGAGCAGCTCTGCTCTCCGGGTAAGGAAGGGCCCAGATTTTGTAGGGTTGGGAGTAGGGAGGATTGGTGTGTAGGAGGGAAGAGATCAGGCCAGAGCCAAGATTTCCCACTGCTCGGAGGGGTCTACAAGTCCCTCTAGCACCTCAAACTCAGCACAATGCAAGCAGAACACTTCTCTTCTTAGCGTCCCCTGGCATTCACGCAGCCCCTCAGGCCAGAATCCTGGGAGGCCCCCTCAAGCCTGTATGTCCCATCAATCACCAGGTGCTGGCCTTTCCTGACTTGGAAAGGCATCCCTCCCGCTGTCTCTCCTCCCCCAAGTCTTCCCCCACTGTCCTGGTCAGGCCCTCATAAGCTCTCCCCCTCCTCACTGGTCTCCCCTGCACTCTCCCTGCACACAGCCTGAAGGAAATCTTCCTTAGACATGGAACTGACCAAAAGTAGGGACAGGCTTGGGAGGGAGCAAAACAGCTGTGGCAGCAGGAGTTAATCTTCTCTCTGTTCAGCAAAAAAGCTAGTGGGGGATGGGGTTGGGTGATGGGCTGGGCAGGCCCCCTCACTGAGCATGTATAACACACCAGGCTACAACATTCCTCAATTCACTTTACCTTCACCACACCCTGTGATGTGGGTATTACGAGACCCATTTTACACATGAAGAAATTGAGAGGTAGGGAGGTCATGAAGGTTGTGCCCAACCTACAGCCAGGAGGTGACAAAGCTGGATTTTTAACTCCAGTCTGACTTCAGAGGCTGGTTCTCTTCACTATTCAGAGCTGTCTCTACAGACTAGGAGAAGTAATCTGTGTTGTGGGCCCTTAATAATCAGTGGATCAAGAGTTTTCCTGAGACACTCTCTGGAAGGCTCTTTGTAGAGTGTGTGTGTGTGCACACACGTGTGTATGTGTGCACGTGAGTACCCACGCAAGTGTTCAGGCCTCTGTGTTCCGTCTAGAAGTGAATCTTGCCCACTGCTGCCCTCCACTGATCAGAGGCAGAACTGCTTCAGTCTCTTGGGAATCTGACTCCACAGGGAACTACATTGCTCAACTCCAGGGACCCTGGGAAACCAGATGGTCACAGGTTAGATCCCTAATATACAAAGAGCTCTTGAAAAGCAACAAGAAATAAGCAAATGTTCTCAACAGAAAAATAAACAAAGGACATAAATAGGCCATTTCATAAAAGAAAACATCCAAATGATCAATAAACAATGATCAATTTCACTAATAGCCAAGAAATGAAAATAAAAGCAATGAGACAACATGTTCACCTATTAGATTAAAAACTGATAATGACTTCTGTTCGGAAGGGTGTTGCGAAATGGGCACTCACAACAATTCCAAATCTGGACTCCCCAGTAGTGGGGATGGGGGGTGGCCCTATTAGGAAGACATGCTAGTAGCTTGCAGCATTGAGGTAGGACAGGAACATCTGCAGCTAGATCTGCTGACTGGTAGTGAAGTTGTCCAGAGCGAAACCTGGGCGGTCAGAGATAGAAGAGCCTGCTGGTCTAACATCCTCACTTTGAGGCCGGACTTGGCCAAGGCTACGTAGCAAGCACTAGAACTCAGGTCTTCAGACCCCAAGGCTGGGGTTCTTTCTTTGCTGCTGTCACTTCTTAAGGTGGATCTGAAGGCCGGACGTTAGGCCACTTTTAAACAGCGTATTTCCACAGATACAGGGCTGCCACTAATTTGCTGTGAGAACAATTCTCTCCAAATCAGTCATTTCATCTCTAAACTGGGGGAGTTAGACACCTAATTATCTCTCTCTCTCTTACCTCTTCACTGAGCCAGGAAGTCATGGCTCCCCAGGAACATCTTTGTACCGAAGGGCATGTCACTGATGCTGACCAGAGCTGAATTGCAGAAGAAGCGGGTGTCTTCTTCTCTCCGTCCCCATGGCTTCCCCTCAATCTTCCTCACCTGTTCCCTGCCTCCAGTAATGCCTCAACAATTCGTTGTCTACACTGCCCCAGAGAGATTCTTCCAAAACACTACTCTGCCTGTGTCATGTCTGCTTGGTTTCCCACCACCCTCATTCAAGGCATTCAGTGATATTGTCCCATCCACGTGCACTGGGGTCACATCCTACGGGTTAATAATGCCACCATGTCCTTTTACCTCCCTGTGCATTTGCTCATGCAGCTTCTTCTGTTAATTATAATCTTCCTGACTTCTCTGTATGGGTTCCTTCTGCTTATTCTTTAAAACCACTTTAAATAAATGTTCTCTCCTTCAGGAAGCCTTCCTTGACTCCCACAGAATTTTTTAAAGGAGTGTGTAAAACTACTCATATTACTTGTACTACTCATTCTTCCTGTGGCTTCCATGTGTTTCTTTTTCACACACATTTTCTTTGCTTCTTTTTTTATTGTTCATATCTTCTTTTGGATTGATATTTTATCCCCTCACTTTGTTCCCTCGCTGGCATAGAAAATAAGTATACAGAATGCACACTTAGAGTCTGTTGTTGTTCTTAGCTGCCATCGAGTTGACTCGGAGTCATGGCGACCTCATGTATAACAAAACAAAACATTGCCTGGTCCTGTGCCGTCTTCACGATAATTGGTATGTTTGAGTCCACTGTTGGGGCTATTGTGCCGATCCATTTCATTGAGGGTTTCCCTTGTTTTTGCTGACCCTCTACCAAATATAAAGTCCTTTTTTAGCAGTTAGTCTTTCCTGCTGACATGCCCAAAGTAAGCAAGCCAAAGTCTTGCCATCCTTGCTTCTATGGAGCCTTCCAGATGTATTTCTTCTAAACTTAAAGCCTAGAGTTGAGTAAAAGCTCTAGACTTCTCCCAACCAATACAATATCTGGTGTTTTCATTGCATCTTATTTCAAAATCTTCAAAAAGTAATGATTATTATTACTATCAATACTTATTTAGATTCAGCATACATCTGCTCACCATTACGTCTTGCCTCCCATGCTTTCTGAGATTTTTTTCTAGCAACTTCAAGGTCTGATTGATACACAGTGAACATATTTAAAGTGAACAATATTTGTTAGTTTTGACATATATATGCACCTGTGGATTCATCACCATAATCAAAATAAAGAGCATATCCAACACCCCTAAAAGTTTCCTCTTGACCTGTGGTGAGATGGATTGCTTTTACATGGGCTTTCTCGCCATGGTCCTGTAACTAACTCCCACCAAATGATTTGGTAGGACTATGCAAATAAGGTGCTTGTGGCCCACCAAGGGCATTGGACAGCTTGTTAATAATGCAAATAAGGTACGTGGCACCCTTGTGGGAGTGGGACCATGCAAATAAGGTGTGTGGTACCCTAATGAGGGGATTGGTCAATTTGGCCATCCTGCTAGGCATAAAATGAGCCATCTCAGAGGTGGAAATGGGGGACCTTATTACCTTCAGGAAAGAAGAGCCAGGAGTGGAGTGCATTCTTGGGACCCAGGGTTCTTGCACTGAGAACATCCCAGACCCAGGAGACAGAGAGGGAGCCATAACAGGGGAGATGGCATGAGATAGCAAGAAGCAGCAGCAGAAAAACAGCAACAGCAGAACCAGGAGACTGATGCAAGATGGTATGGTGGGCTTCCGGTTCACCTAGCAAGGTAGCTACAGCGACTATGCTGACACATGGAGCGAGAGAGCTGAGTGTCTTCAGGCAGGAGGCTTGCTGGTATAGATCTGTGCCTCCAGGCACTTACTGGTGGAACTAGAGAACTTTGTAATACTTGCCCAAGCAGGGCAGAGGCCGGGCCGAGGGGCCAAGAGAAAGAGAGAGAGGCCTGCCTGTGGGCACAGCTGAGAAGCTGTTCTGACAGAAAACTGAGTCATTCCTGATCCTGAATTGTAACCTGTTAACTTCCTTAATAAATCCCATAACTGTGAGTATGGTCTGTGAGTTCTGTGTGGCCATTGCAACGAATTATCGAACTGAGCAGAGAAGTAGAGAGTGCTGTGGGAGTGACGGCTAGTGTCAGAATTGGTAAAAAGGTTGGAGGGTGGAGATATGTGTGACTTCCACCTCATAGCACTCAGCCTTGGGCTGTTGATACTGATAGTGATGCCCCCACCATGTCATTTTTACAGGACCCCTTGTAATCCCTTCGTCCCTCCCTCCACTCCCTGTCCTACCCTATCTACAGGCAACCAGTGATCTGCTTTCTGTCACTACAGATTATTTTGCATTTTCTACAATTTTATATAAATGTGATCATTCAGTATGTACTTTTTTCTGTCTTCGCTCACTCAACATAATTATTTTTAGATTCAGCTTTGTTGTTGCATGTATCAATAGTTTATTCTTTTAATTGTTAGTACTATTCCATTGTATAAATATGCCATAATTTGTTTATACATTAACTTGTTGATGGACACGGGTTATTTCCAGTTTGTGGCTATTGCAAATAAAGCAGGAATGAACATCTGTGTATAAATCATATGGAAATGAGCTTTAATTTCTCTTAGGTCAATACCTAGGAGTAGAATGGCTGAGTCATATGGTAGGTTTATGTTTAACTTTTTAAGAAACTGCCAAACTGTTTTCCGCAATGGTTAACATTGGGTTTGAAAATCCTACTGACGTGTAAGAATGGCTAATTGCTCTACATCCTCAGTAACACTTGGTATGATTTTAGACATTATAATAGGCATGCAGTTATATCTTATTGTGGTTTTAATTTGCATTTTATTGATGACTAATAATGTTGGACATTTTTAAATATGCTTATTTGCAACCCATGTATCTTCTTTGATGAAGTGTCTGCAAATCTTTTGCCTATTTTGGGAAAAACTGTGTATTTTCTTATTGAGTTTTGAGAGTTCTTTATATATTTATCAGGTATGTGATTTGCAAATATTTTCTCCCAGTCTGCGGTTTGTCTTTTCATTCTCTTAACAGTGGCTTTCAAAGGACAGAGTTCTTAATCTTGATGACACCCAGTTTATCAATTTTTTTCTTCTGTAGTATCCAATTTTTTACTTCATTGTTGTGTCCAAGAAATCTTTGCCTAATCCAAGGTTACAAAGATTTTTTTCTATGTTTTATTCTAGAAGTTTTATAGTTTTAGGTTTCAAATTTAACTCTATGGTCCATTTTGAGTTATGACTCAAATTTGATTTTGGTTTTTAATTTTAGTTTTAGTTTTTTCCCTGTTGTTCTTGTTAGGTGCCACTGAGTCAGTTCCAACTCATAGCAACCCTATGTACAACAGAATTAAACCCTGCCCTGTTCTATACCATCCTCACAATCATTGGTATGCTTGAGCCCATTGTTGCAGCCACTGCGTCAGTCCATCTCATTGAGGGTCTTCCTCTTTTTTGCTGACCCTCTACTTTACCAAGCATAACGTCTTCCTCCAGGGATTGGTCTCTTCTGATAACATGTCCAAAGTATGTGAGATGAAGTTTCATCTTCTTTGCTTTTCAGGAGCATTCTGGTTGTACTTCTTCCCAGACAGATTTGTTTGTTCTTCTGGCTGTCCAAGGTACATTCAATATTCTTCACCAACACCATAATTCAAATGCTTCAGTTCTCCTTCAGTCTTCCTTATGCATTGTTCAGCTTTCCTACTCGAACGAGGCTATTGAAAATACCATGGCTTGGGTCAAGCACACCTTAGTCCTCAAAGTGATATCTTTGCTTTTTAACTCTTGAAAGAGGTCTTTTGCAGCAGATTTGCCCAATGCAATGTGTCATTTGATTTTCTGACTGCTGCTTCCATGGGCGTTGGTTGTGGATCCAGGTAAAATGAAATCCTTGACTAGTTCAATATTTTCTCCATTTATCATGATGTTGCTTATTGGGCCAGTTGTGAGGAGTTTTGTTTTCTTTATGTTGAAGCGTACTTCATACTGAAGGCTGTGGTCTTTGATCTTCATCAGTAAGTGTTTCAAGTCCTCTTCACTTTCAGCAAGCAAGGTTGTGTCATTTGAATACCTCAGGTTGTCAGTGAATCTTCCACCAATCTGGATACCACTTTCTTCATCATATCATCCAGCTTCTCAGATTATTTTCTCAGCGTACAGATTGAATAAGTGTGGCGAAATGATACAACCCTCACACACACCTCTCCTGACTTTAAACCTGACTTTAAACAGTATCCCCTTGTTCTCTTTGAACAACTGCCTCTTGGTCTATGTACAAGTTCCTCATGAGCACGATTAAGTGTCCTGGAATTCCCATTTTTGCAATTTTATCTATAATTTGTTATGATCCACACAGCTGAATCCTTTGCATAGTCAATAAAACACAGGTAAACATCTTTCTGGTATTCTCTGCTTTCAGCCAAGATCCATCTGACATCAGCAATGATATCCCTGGTTCCATGTCCTCTTCTGGATCTGGCTTGAATTTCTGGTAGTTCCTTGTTGATGTACTGTCACAAAGGCTTTTAAATGATCTTCAGCAAAATTTTACTTGTGTGTGATATTAATGACATTGTTCAATAATTTCCGCATTCTATTGGATCACCTTTCTTTGGATGTGCACAAATATAGATCTCTTCCAGTCGGTTGGCCAGGTAGCAGTCTTCCAAATTTCTTGCTATAGACGAGTGAACACCTCCAATGCTGCATCCATTTGTTGAAACATCTCAATTGGTATTCCATCAGTTCCTGGAGCCTCATTTTTCAACATTTCCTTCAGCAAAGCTTGGTCTTCTTCCTTCACTACCATCAGTTCTTGATCATATGCTACCTCCTGAAATGGTTGAACATCAACCAATTCTTTTTGGTACAGTGACTCTGTGTATTCCTTCCATTTGCTTTTGATGCTTCCTGTATCGTTCAATATTTTGTCCATACCAAAACCAAACCCATTGTCATACTTGATTTTGACCCATAGTGACCCTGTAGGACAGGGTAGAACTGCCCCATAGCATTTCCAAGGAGCGGCTGGTGGATTCAAACTGCTGACCTTTTGGTTAGCAGTCGTATCAGTTAACCACTGTGCCACCAGGGATCCATAGAATCCTTCAAAATTGCAACTCGAGGTTTGAATTTTTTCTTCAGTTCTTTCTGCTTGAGAAATGCCAAGCATGATCTTCCCTTCTGGTTTTCCAAATCCAGGTCTTTGCACATTTCATTATAATATTTTACTTTGTCTTCTCGAGCTGCCTTTTGAAATCTTCTGTTCAGCTCTTTCACTTCATCATGCCTTCCATTCACTTTAGATAGTCTACATTCAAAAGCAAGTTTCAGAGTCTCCTCTGACATCCATTTTGGTCTTTTCTTTCTTTCCTTTTTAATGACCCTTTACTTTCTTCATGTATGATGTCCTTGATGTCTTCCTACAACTCGTCTGGTCTTCGGTCATTAGTGTTTAATGCATCAAATCTATACTTGAGATGTTCTCCAAATTCAGATAGGATACACTCAAGGTCGTATTTTGACTCTCACAGACTTGGTTTGATTTTCTTCAGCTTCAATTTAAACTTGCATATGAGCTATTGATGGCCTGTTCTGCAGTTGGCCCCTGGCCTTGTTCTGACTGATGATATTGAGCTTTCTCATCATGTATTTCCACAGATGTAGTCAATTTGATTCCTCTGTTTTCCATCCGATGAGGTCCATGCATATAGTCATCATTTATGTTGTTGAAAAAACATATTTGCAGTGAAGAAGTCATCGAGCTTTCAAAATTCTATCATGCGATCTCCGGCATCGTTTCTATCACCGAGGCCATATTTTCCAACTACTGATCCTTCCTCTTTGTTTCCAACTTTCCCATTCCAATCACCAGTAATTATCAGTGCATCTTGATTGCATGTTTGATCAATTTCAGACTGCAGAAGTTTGTAAAAATCTTCAATTTCCTTATCTTTGGCATTAGTGGTTGGTGCATAAATTGGAGTAATTGTTGTACTAACTGGTCTTCCTTGTTGTTGTTAGGTGTAGTCGAGTTGTTTCCAACTCATAGCAGTCTTATATACAACAGAACGAAACACTGCCCAGTCCTGCACCATCTTCACAATCGTTGTTATGGTTGGGCCCAATTTTGCAGCCACTATGTCAATCCATCTCATTGAGGGTCTTCCTCTTTTTTGCTTACCCTCTACTTTACCAAGGATGATGTCCTTCTCCGGGAACTCATCCCTCCTGATAGCATGTCCAAAGTACGTGAGATGAAGTCTTATCATCCTTGCATCTCAGGAGCATTCTGGCTATACTTCTTCCAAGACAGATTTGTTCCTTCTTTTGGCAGTCCATGGTACATTCAATATCCTTCACCAACACCTTAATTCAAATGCTTCAATTCTCCTTCTGTCTTCCATATGCATTGTTCAGCTTTCCCACGCATATGAGGCGATTGAAAATGCCATGGCTTTGGTCAAGCACACGTTAGTCCTCAAAGTGACATCTCTGCTTTTTAACACTTAAAAGAGGTCTTTTGCAGCAGATTTGCCCAATGAAATGTGTCATTTGATTTTCTGACTGCTGCTTCCATGGGTGTTGGTTGTGGATCCAAGTAAAATGAAATCCTTGACTACTTCAATATTTTCTCCATTTATTATGATGTTGCTTATTGGTCCAGTTGTGAGGAGTTTTGTTTTCTTTTGTTGAGGTGTAATCCATACTGAAAGCTGTAGTCTTTGATCTTTGATCTTCATCAGTAAGTGCTTCAAGTCCTCTTCACTTTCAGCAAGCAGGGTTGTATCATCTGCATTTCTCCATTTGTTTATGAGTCTTCCTCTAATCCTGATGCCCTGTTCTTATAGTCCAGTTTCCCAGATTATTTTCTCAGCATACAGATTGAGTAAGTATGGTGAAAGGATATAACCCTGACACACATCTTTCCTGACTTTAATCCCCAAAGTATCCCCTTGTTCTGTTCGAATGACCTGCTCTTGATCTGTGTACAGGTTCCTGATGAGCACAATTAAATGCTTTGGAATTCCCATTCTTCGCAATGTTATCCATAATTTGTTCTGATCCACACAGTCAAATGTCTTTGCATAGTCAATAAAACACAGATAAACATCTTTCTGGTATGCTCTGCTTTCAGCCAGGATCCATATGACATTTGACATTAGCAATGATATCCCTGGTTCCACGTCTTCTTCTGAATCTAGCTTGAATTTCTGGCAGCTCCCTGTGGATGTACTGCTGCAGCCACTTTTGAATAATCTTCACCAAACTTTTACTTGTGTAAAATTAATGATATTGTTTGATAATTTCCACATTCTGTTGGATCACCTTTCTTTGGAATAGGTATAAATGTGGATCTCTTTCAGTCGGTTGGCCAGGTAGCTGTCTTCCAAATTTCTTGGCGTAGACGAGTGAGCACTTCCAGCACTGCATCTGTTTGTTGAAACATCTCAATTGGTATTCTGTCAATTCCTGAAGCCTTGTTTTTTGCCAATGCCTTCAGTGCCACTTGGACCTCTTCCTTCAGTAGCATCAGTTCCTGATCATATGCTACCTCCTGAAATGGTTTAACGTTGACCAGTTCTTTTTGGTACAGTGACTCTTTGTTTTCCTTCCATCTTTTTTTATGCTTCCTGCATCCTTTACATCCTTAAAATTGTATAAATACTATCCTATCACTGACAGCGTTATACTTTAGAATAGATCTTGAAATGTTCTTTTTGACGATGGACACGACACCATTCCTCTTCAATTTGTGACTCCCGGCATAGTAGACCATATAATTGTCTGATTCAGAATGGCCTATATCAGCCCATTTCAGCTTGCTAACGCCTAGCATATCAATCTTTATGCATTTCGTTTCATTTTTGACAACTTCCAACTTTCCTAGATTCATACTTCATACATTCCACTTTCCAATTACTAATGGATATTTGCAACTGTTTCTTCCCATTTTGAGATGTGCCACATCGGCAAATGAAGGTCCCGAAAGCTTGACTACATCCGCATCATTAAGGTCAACTCTACTTTGAGGAAGCAGCCCTTCCCCAGTCATCTTTTGAGTGTCTTCCAACCTGGGGGGCTCATCTTCCGACACTGTATCAGACTATGTTCTGCCGATATTCATAAGGTTTTCACTGGCCTATTTTTTCAGAAGTAAACTGCCAGGTCCTTCTTCCTAGTCTGTCTTAGTCTGGAAGCTCCACTAAAACCTGTCCACCAAGGGTAAACCTGCTTGCATTAGAAATACTGGTGGCAAAGCTTCCAGTATTACAGCAACACACAAACCACCACAGTATGACAAACTGACAGACCCACGGTGGATTGTTGATAGTATACAGAAATACAATAGATCCTTGCATATTAATCTTGTGTCCTTTAAATCTTACTAAAATCACTTATTAGTTCCAACAGCACTGGCCAAAACCTCCTGTACAATGTTAAGTAAAAGTAATGAGAGCTGACATCCTTGCCTTGATTTTTATCTCAGGGCAAAAGCATTCTGTTTTTTTTCTATCATTAAGTAGTTAGCTTTGGTTTTTCATAGATGCCCTTTATTGTGCTGAGGAATTTTCAACTATTCCTAACGCATTGAGAGTTTTTATTAGGAATAGATGTTTGATTTTGTCAAATACTTTTTTTGCGTCTATTAATATGATCATGTGGCTTTCCTTTCTCAGTCTGTTAATATGGTGAATTATACTGGTTGCTTTTTAAATATTAAATTAATCTTGCATTTTGACCAAAATGCATTATTCTTTTTTATATTGTTGAATTCAATTTGCTAAAATTTTTTAAAGAATTTTTGCCTCTAGGTTCATGAAGAATATTGGTTTATAGTTTTCTTATAATGTCCTTGCCTGGTTTTATATAAAAGTAATGCTGGTCTCATTTAATTAATTTACAAGTATTCCCTCCTCTTCAGTTTTGTGAAAGATTTTGTGTAGTATTGATGCTATTTGTTCCTTATATGTCTGGTAGACTCCTCAGTGAAGTCACCAGGACCTGGAGTTTTCTTTGTGGAAAGGTATTTAATTACAAATTCAGTTTATTTAGTAGATGTAGAGTTATTCAGGTTGTTTTTGAATTCCTGAGTGAGCTTGGTAGTTTGTGTCTTACAAGGAATCTATTTCATCTGTGTGGTCAAATTTATTAGCATAAAGTTGTTCATATTATTCCCTTATTATTTTTTTGATATCTTTAGAATCCATAGTGAAGTCACCTCTGTCGTTCCTGATATTAATCATTTGTGTCTGCTCTTTTTTTTTCCCTGTTTAGCCTAAATAGAGGTTTATCAAGTTTTACATCTTCTCGATGAACCAGCTTTTGGTTTCATTTATTTTTTTCTATTGTTCTTGTTTTCTATTTCACTGAATTTTGTTCTCATCTTTATTATTTCTTTTCTTTGGGTTTAATTTGTTCTTTTTCTAGTATCTTAAGGCGACAGCAGAGGTGACTGATTGGAGACTTTTCTTCTTTTCTAATATAGGCATTTATTGCTATAAATTTATTCTATACACTACTTCAGCATTATCTCACAGATTTTAATATGCTGCATTTTCATTTCATTAAAAATACTTCTGTTTGTCTTTTGATTTCTTCTTTATCCCATAGGTTATTTACCCACTGCCGCTGAGTCAATTCCAACTCATAGTGACCTGATAAGACAGGGTAGAACTGCCACATAGGGTTTCCAAGGCTGTAAATCTTTTTTTTTTTTAAATTGTTGTACTTTAAGTGAAAGTTTACAATTCAAGTTAGTCTCTCATACAAAAATTTATACATGCATTGTTATGTGACCCTAGTTGCTCTCCCTATACTGTGACAGCACACTCTTCCTTTCCACCCCTGATTTCCCTTGTCCATTCAACTAGCTCCTGACCCTCTCTGTCTTCTCATCTCACTCTGGACAGGAGCTGCCCATTTAGTATCATGTATCTACTTGAGCTAAGAAGCACATTCTTCACGAGTATCGTTTTATGTCCCATAGTCCAGTCTAATCTTTGTCTGAAGAATAAGCCTCAGGAATGGTTTCAGTTCTGGGTTGACAGAGTCCAGGGGCCATGCCCTCTGGGGTTCCTCCAGTCTCAGTCAGACCATTAAGTCTGGTCTTTTTATTAGAATTTGAGTCCTGCACCTCACTTTTCTCCTGCTCCATCAGGAACTCTCCGTTGTGTTCCCTGTCAGGGTGGTCATTGGTGGTAGCTGGGCACCATCTAGTTCTTCTGGTCTCAGGCTGATGCAGTCTCTGGTTTATGTGGCGGCCCTTTCTGTCTCTTGGGCTAATACTTTCCTTGTGTCTTTGGTGTTCTTCATTCTCCTTTACTCCAGGTGGGTTGGGACCAATTGATGGATCTTAGATGGTCTGAGGCTGTAAATCTTTACAGAAGCAGATTGCCACATCTTTCTCCCTCGGAGAAACTGGTGGGTTCAAACTGCAGACCTTTAAGTTAGCAGCTGAGAGCTTTAACCACTGCACCACTATAAGTGTATTATTTAGTTTACAAATATTTGGGGATTTTCCAGATATCTATCTACTAATTTAATTCCATTATTGTCAGAAAACGTATGACTTGTGTTCTTCTAAATTTACAGGCCAGAATGTGGCTTATCTTGTTGAGTGTTCTGGGCAAGCTGAAAAGTATGTATATTCTGTTGATATTGAATGACGTATTCTATAAATGTCTATTAGGTCAAGTTGGTTGACAATGTTATTCAAATATTCTATATCCTTACTGGTTTGTGTCTACTTTTCCTATCAATTTTTGAGGGAAGGCATTGACATCTTCTATAATTGTGGATTTGTCCATTTCTCCTTACAGTTCTATCAGTTCTTGCCTCACGTGTTTCAAATCTCTGTTATTAAGTGCAGAAATGTTTAGAGTTTCTAGGTCCTCCTGATAAATTAACTCCCCTTATCATTATGAAATAACTCACTTTATTCCTAATAATATTTTGTGCTCTGAAATCTACTTTCCTTCGAGTGGCTTTCTTTTGATTTGCTTGGTCTATTTTTGCCATCCTTTTACTTTTAACCTATTTGTGTCTTAATATTTGAAGTGGGTTTTTTGTAAGTAACATATAATTGTACCTTGCTTTTTTATCTAATCTTTTCTGCTTTTTAATTGGGGTATTTAGATGTTTTTACATTTAATAGGATTATTGATACTGTTGGATTTACATCTACCATCTTGCTATTTGTTTTCTATTTATGTCCCACCTGTTACTTGTTCCATTTTTTCTTGGTTTCTGCCTTCTTTTGGGTTGAATTTTTTTTTTTTTATGATTACATTTTATCTCATTTGTTGGCTTATTAGCTATAACGATTTATTTTATCCTATTAGTGGTTGCTGTAGCATCCATAGTATACATCTTACATCTTTAACTTATAGTCTATCTCTAGGTGATATTACACCACCTCACAAAGAGGATAGGAACATTGCAATAGTATACTTCCATTTATCCCCTCCTAACCTTTATGCTATTGTCGCCAAGTATTTTGCTTCTACTTATGTTATAAACCTCATAATAATAATGGATTATTATTTTTGCTTTATATAGTTGATTATCTTTTAATGAGATTTAAATAATTAGAAAAAGAATCATTATATTTATCCACATAGTTACAATTTCCAGTATTCTTCATTTATTTGTATTGGCAGGAGAGACCCAAAGGACTGGGCAGAGAACTAACAGCAGCTTGCAACAACTGCATCTGCATCTGAATCATCTGATTACTTGTTTAAATGCAGATTCCTGATTCCCCTAAATGAATAACTTCCTTTAACATTTATTATAGTGCAGGTCTGCTGGTGATGAAATCGTTCAGTTTTCCTGCCAACTGTCAACTGCTAGCATCTATGTCTGTGCCTGTGCCCTGAACCAATGACTCTCAGAGTTGGTGTATAAATACCCCAGGTCCCTTGCCCCTCAGGTGGGTTACTTCTGAGGCATGTGTTTTGAACCATTTCCCAGAGTTTCTCTAAGGATTAAGTGTTAATAATCAACTGTGGTGACTGGCTTGATTGTATACTCTTATTGACTGCCTTCTTTTCCTTTATCACTTTCCACTTCCTTGGTATAACCAGTATAACTAACACTTCCCTAATAAACCATTTTAACTCAAATCCTTGTCTTGGGGTCTGCTTATAGGCTCTTAACTGAGATAGTTTGTACTAGAAGTGGTCTAAGGAGCAAAACCTTAGGATGGAATTCTAGAATTGGATCATTGGCCTGCCAAATGACCACAAAGCTCCCATTGTTGGTAGTCCTTGACATGGGGGTAAAAGCCTCATTAAAAGGACTCTTACCTGTGATGAATTGAGATGGGATACAGATGTAAGGAGATATACTGGTGTATGCAGTCTCTTCAGCCTTGGGAGATGTGGAGGCAATGATAATTGGAAGAACTGATGGAGTTTATTTGTTGTCATTAATTACCATTGATGTGGTGAAGGAAGAAAATTATAGACTCAAACTAGCCAACCACTAACTCAGGGTATGGTATAAAAACCAGAAAATCTATATGACAGCATTTGAAAAGCCCCTAATCTCCTGCAGCTGGAGGGCAGATAGGGGTGAAAATCAGGTTCAGGATCTGATGATGATAATGGAGGAAGTGTCCTACTCCCCTTTACTAAAGGATAGTAGGTTCCCTCCCCTTGCCTGGAGATCATACAGAGGCCTTACCTCAGGCAGTTACCTTGCAAGATGATACTTATCCTCTTCACAACCTGCTCCTATCTCCTTTTGTGACTTCTAGGATAATAGCTGGGGTCAAGTCTCAGCATGGCACCACTGAGAAAGTACTCTCTTAGAGAAAAGGAATTTTACTAAAAGTACTGCAGGACCTGGTTAGTATGAAACAACAGGAAATTGGAGTACATGCCTGGGAATGGATACTGAGGGTACTTAACTAGCAGGGAAGGAAATGGAATATAGGACTGGATAAGAGAAGTTTGTTGATATGCAGACACTCTCTTGGGCCTCTGAATTTATCATACTAGCAAGGACACCTGGAGCTGGGGTTCTCCTTGAAACTTGGGGAAAAAATAATGATCATTGTCCAATCAGGAGACAGAAACCACAGCACTTACTTAAAGAGAGAGACCACTGTAAGGTATTGCTAAGCAGGTATAGAGTCATTAACTAAGTAACTGAAAAGGTAAAAAGAAAGTACTAAGTTATACATATTGTATTGGGCAAATCTACCGCAAAAGACCTCTTTAAAGTTTTAAAAAGCAAAGATGACACTTCAATGACTAAGATGCACCTGACTCAAGCCGTGGTCTTTTCAATCATCCCATATGCATGTAAAAGCTGAACAATAAGTGGAAAAGGAAGACAGAAGAATCAACGCATTCCAATTGTGGTGTTGGTGAAGAATATCGAATACCATGAACTGCCAGAAAAATGAACAAATCAGTCTTAGAAAAAATACAACTAGAATGCTTCTTACAAGTAAACATGGCGAGACTTCGGCTCGCTTATTTTGGACATGTCATCAGGAAAGACCAATCACTAGAAAAGGACATCATGTCTGGTAAAGCAAAGGGTCAGCAAAAACAAGGGAAACCCTCCATGATATGGACTGACACAATAACCACAACAATGGACTCAAACATACCAGTGGTCACAAAGATGAGACAGGACTCAGCAACATTTTGTTCTGTTATGCATAAGGTTACCACGAGTCAGAGCCAACTCTACGGCAACTAACAAAAATAACAACAAAGTTATCACAAAGGTAGCAATTACAGGAAGCAGATACCACACCCAGGGGTGGTGAAACAAGGTAAGAGGGTGAAATTATCAAAACTTAGAAGCTTAGAAGAGGGGTTCCAAAGAACTGAAACTGAGACCTCTGAGAAGGGGCATCAGCTGACTGGTGCTACACAGTGTTGGAAGAAATACAAACTGGATTCAGCTGCTGCTAAGAGATGACACTACTGATGCCAGAGTGAAGAAGCATTGCTAAGGTGATGCTCACAGGAACAGGAAGCCAACCGGTAGCCAAGAGGAAGCAAGGGCCTCCTTCAGCTTTGCATTCTCCCTTGTGCATTCCCTATTGGAAAAGTATAACAAGGAGCAAATAGCAAAGCTGAAATGTGAGTTTTTGCAACAGGGTATGGAAGAGTAGGTTTGCCACTAAGAGACAATCGTTTATCAACTGGCAGAAAGAACATCTACAATAAACAATGTGGAAATGGCAGAACTGCCAGAACTAGAGGAGAGGTGGGCCTACTGGAAGAAATTTATTACCTAAAACCAGAGAACCCACCCACTGAGTATGCTCCCAGAAGACACTCCCTCCACTAAAGCAATAAGAAAGGAGCTTGTGTGAAGAAGGGGGCACTGACATCATCAAGCAGTTCAGTGGTACTATCCATTCTAAGCAAGGTGGACAGTAGGGAAAGCTGCTATCAAATTGGACTTCCTAGTGTTAACGATGACAGTAGGATTCCGGAACAGCAGAGGACAGGTGGCAGCACTTAATCGTCAAAGGCAAGGTGGATGGAATTATCATAATGGGCAGCAAAGTTGGAAAGTCAACAAAGGGACCCTTGCCTACAGGGATCTGAGAGATAGCCAACAGACCTTGGAGTAAGGGCATTATCAGTGGGCAACCAACAAGGGTGTTATTGATCAATACAATCAAAACAGATCATGAGCATGTGATCTGATGGCTGATGTGAGCCATGGAATATGGAAAATCACTATCGTGCACCCATTTTTTTTTTTTAAGGTTGTTCTCAGAGCCCATTGTTTAAAGAAGAGACTGAATTCCTTTGGAAAAGGATCCCACAATGCTATAACAAGTATATACAGAATTGATTCCCCCAAAGGAACCTATGGTCATTTACCAGAGTAACTGTACATTGGAGAATGAAGACTATCCAGATATTTTAATGGTTTTTGGATACAGGGTCTGGGCTGACACTGATGCCAGGGGATCCAATATACCACCATGATCCTCTGTTACAGTAGGAGCATATATATGGAGTCTTGGCCAAAGCCCATCTCATAGTGCATTCAGTGGGTGTGCAGACCCACCCTGTGATCATTTCCCCATCCCTATATACTTAATCGGGATGAGTAAACATAACAGCTAGCCAAAGCCTCACATTTGTTCTTTAGTCTGTAGAGAAAGATCCATAATGGTAAGAAGGCCAAGTGAATTCATCTCAAATTGAACATATACCCCTAGACAAGATAGTAAATTAGAAGAAATACTGTGTTCTGCAGTGATTAACAAGGATTATTTCCACTCTCAAAGATTTAAAGAATGCAGGGGATGGTTCCATCATATCCCCATTTAATTCACCAGACTGGCCACTGCAAAAACAAAAAACAAATAGAACATGGTGAGTGATGGGGTACTACCATAAATTGTAACCTCAATTCCAGCTGCTGTGCCAGACGTGGTATCTTTACTAAAAGAGACCAAGACAACCTCTGGCACTTGGTATACAGCAATTATTCTGGCAAATGCATTTTTCTTTCATTATTTTTTTTCCCCAATTCTTTCCAGAAAGGAGAATCAGAAGCAGTTTGCATTTACTCAGAACAGACAGCAGTATATATTCATCGTCTTGCCCCAGGGCAATGTTAACTTTCCTACTCTGTCACAATATAGTACCTGACATTCCTTAGACATCAAACTTGTTCCCTATGTTGATGACATTATGTTAATTAGATCTGGGGAAGAGGAAGTGGCAAGTACTCTGGATGCCCTCTAAGACACATACACAAGAGGGTAGGAGATATAAACAGACTCAGGGGTCTGACACGACAGTGAAGTTTTTAGGGATTCAATGATCTGGGACATGTAAGGACAAGTAATTGTATCTTTCCAAAGCCATAGACAAGTAATTGTGTCTTTCAGCTCCTAGCACCAAGAAAGAGGCACTTGGTAGGTTTCGCTGGAATTTGGCAACTACATATATCTCATGCGGGACTACTACTCCAATCCATTTATTGAGTGATCCACAAGGCTGCCAGTGTTGAGTGGGACCAGAGCAAGAAAGTGCTATACAGCAGGCTCAAGATGTGCAACAAGAAGCCCAGCCACTTGGACCATATGACCCTGAAGATCCCATGGTGACAGAAGTATTCATGGTTGATAAGGGTACCATATGGAGCCTTTGACAAATCCTAGTAGGAGAGTTTCAGTGCAGAGATCTAGGGTTCTAGAGTAAGGACATGGTCTCTGCAGCAGATAACCATTCAACATTTGAAAAGCAATGCCTGTTCTAATAGAGGCTGAGCCATTGGCCATGGAAAAATCAACAGACCATGTGACCAGAGCTGCTCATTGTAAGTTATGTATTATAAGACATACTAAGTCATAAAGTCAGGAAGGTGCAACAGCAATCCATTGCAGGAGGGAAATGGTACTTTCAGGATCAGGCCAGAGCAGGACTAAAGGGCACAAATAAATTACATAAACAGGCCCACTGTCTCATGTTGAAAACTCTATTTCCACTGGAGCATCTCCCTTGGCTTACAGCTATGGGCTCATGGGTGATTTCTTATGACTAGCTGACAGAGGGGGATAAGCTTGGGCCTGTAAGTAAAAAATTGACTCTTGCTGTACTACGGCCGTACTCTGGTGTGTTCTGAAGTACAGTGGTGAGGGGAAATTCTCTTAGGAGGCAGAACTGCAAACAGTGCATTGAGCCATCAACTTCGTGTGGAAGGAAAACTGGGCTGAGGTAAGGATTGTTGGACAGTGGTGAATGGCTTGGCTGGTTGATCAGGGATCTGCAAAGTGTAAGACAGAAAAATTGGAGTTAATGAGATCTGAGGAAGAAGCATGCAGATTAATCTCTGGGAGAAGATACAAAATATCTTTGTCTTATGTCTATGTGTACCAGAGAGTGCCCATCACAGAGAACTCACTGAGCAGCTAGGTTGATGGGATTACTCATCCAGTGGAAAGGAGCCAACCTCTCTCCTCAGCCACCACAGAACTTGCACAATGGGCCCATGAACCGAGTAGGCATCTCCCTCTCACTAAGGCTGATCTATTGCCACTACTAAATGTCCAATCTGTCAGAGCAGAGATGATGCTGAGTTCTTGATATGGTACTACCCCTCAAGGAGAGAACCCAGCCACATGGTGACAGGTTGATTACATTAGACCAACTACGGGATTGATACACATTCTGAGTAAAGGTTTGCCTTCTGTCTACCGTGTCTTGGCCAGAACCACTATCTGAGGCTCATACGACCATGGAGGATGTATGACAATGGGCACATGATCATGATATGCATTGGTCCTACCATATATCACCCAGAAGCAAACATGTTGGGAAAATGTTGGAACGGCCACTTAAAGGCATAGTGATGGCATAAGCTTGAAAATAGCATTGAGATGCCATCCTTAAGATATATGTATACACTTTGAGCCAACAGCCATTGTATATATGCTGTATCCCTGACAGGTAGAATACATGGGTCCAGGAGCCAAGGAAATGGGTCCTCTCACCTTTATTTCCAATGACCTGCTTGGTGAATTTGTGCTTCCCATCCATATGGCTTTAGTCTCTGTTGAACTAGAGGTTCTAGTTCCCAGAAAGCAGGGGGAGAACCACTATCCAGGGAATAGGTTTTACTGCCACCTGATAATTTTGAGCTTCTCACGCTAGTAGACCAACAGGCAAAGGAAGATGTTACTGAACTGACGTAAGTAAGTGACATCTACTAGTCCAGGTGAAAGGCATCTAGAATGGATGGTAGAAAAGGAAGATAACGTGCATCTGTTACAGCCTCAGGACCAACTACAACAGTGAGGCCTGTAGCTTGTCCCACTACCCCTCCTGTTGTCTTCTCTTTCTCTTTTTTAACATATCATGACTGGTCACCACCTTGAAGAGGCAGTGACAGAACACAACACTTAATATGGGGTGCAAATTGATCTGAGCGGATGCAAGGGCTGGATTGTACCAGATACTGCTAGTACCCCATCTTTATCCCTCAAATCCGTCAGTGCACTCCCAAGACTTCCAACTACCAGCATCTGCATCCACAGCTGAGGGATCTTTTCCCTAGAACTGAAGAAAGCTGATGTGCACATCACAGATCATAAAGGCCGAGGAATCAAATGCCCCTGGGGAGAAGACTCAACACTCCAAGATGGTGTATAACTATCCCACCTCCCTTGCTCTTTGGGTGCAATCATTCCAAGCCATGGTTTTTTTGTACCACTTCCTAGAGTTTCCCTGCAGGATGAATATTCAGTTGTCGTCTGTGATAGCTGACTTCACAGTGCATCCTTATGGGGCTGCCTTCCTTTCCCTGTATCACTTTCCCACTTCTCTAACAACATTACCTGTGTTTCCCAAATGAACGATTTTCACTCCAATCCTTATCTCAGGGTCTTCTCCTGGAAGAACCCACGCTAAGACAGATGTGGCTCAAGGATCATGCTTCGGGAAACACTGATCCAGACAGTGAACTAATTTATACTAAAATCTCTCTCTCTCCCTCTCCCCTTCTCCTTCCTCCTCCCCGTCTCCCTCTCCCTCTCCCTCTCTCTACAGTGTGTGTGTGCATGTACGTGTTTATAGTATATGTGAGAAAAGTCTATAAGGATATAAACCAAGTATAACAATAGACCTGAGTAGTGGCATCATGAGTATTTCAAATTTCCTTTTATTTTTCTCTTTATTTTTGTTTTTCTACAGCAGCAACTGTGCATTAGAAGCTATTTTTAATTGGCAATTAGGAGATGATTAGTGAGTTCAGTGGAGTGGTAGGGACAAGAGCCAAGCTCCAGTAGACTGATGAATGGCAGGGGAGGATGTGCAGACAATTCTTTCAAGAAGTTGGGCTAGAGAAAGGCAAGAAATGAGATGGTACCTAAAGGTGTGGGGCGGGGGGGGGGGGGGCTGTAGAGAGTGTTGTTTTAAGAGAAACTTAAGCACGTTTGTAAGGTGGGGTAAAGTAGTCAATGATGAGGAAGGAAACAAAAATAGAGTCAAGAGGAGATAATTGAAGGAGTTGGGTCTCAAGGAGGCCTGAGGGGATTAGACCAGGGCCCAGGAGGAGGAATTAGTCCTGAACAGAAGGCACACTTCATCCTCTGAGACCAGAAGAGAGGGGTGAGGACAAATGAAGTTGTAAATGCATTTACTTCACCCGTTTGTTTATTTTACATTCTGCCTCATTTCACAAAGGACTTAAGGCATTTCTATAGCTAAGTAGATAGGCTGACGGGAACTGGAAGTTGAGAAGACCCCCTGGAGAGGCTCTACTTTCTTGATGGAGTAGGGGGCAGCGTCACCCACCGAGAAAGGAGCAGGGGTGTCTCTGTGGAGCTGGAGGAGACAAGCAATGGTTTGAAATGATGGGAGAGAGACTGAGAGAGGGAGCTGAGCTGGGCCATTTACCAAGATCATTGGATAGAACTGAGGACGCAGATTTGGCCCAGCTCCAGGCTGCACAACTGTGGAATCTTCTCCAACAACATCACTACCAAACACATTCACACCCAGCAAAAAGGGGCAGACTGCTTTTGAAAGTGAAGAGACCTTTCCAGAAGCTGTCTCCTCACCTCTCTTCACCATAGGTTCCCCCTCTGGTTTTTCAGACCAGACCTACATTACATGTCCACGCCCAAACCATTACTGGCAAGAAGAATGGGACCATCAAGATGGACTTGGGCCAAACAGGACTTATTCCCTGAACTGGGCTGAGGTCAGCCTTCCGTAGGTCACATGGGGGAGAGGGACAACTGAACAAAATCCAGGCCACAACTGCAAGGAAAAGTTGAAGAATGGCTGTTGGATGAGCAACCAACTTGTTTCTGGCAAGGATGGAGATAGTGGACCAGGTGATGGTGTGATAGAGAACATGTAAACAGCAGATAACTAATACTTAAAACTGCTTCTTAAGTTGTACCTCAATAAAGTTTAACTCAGTGAAAAGATTTCTGGAGGAGGCAGAAACTGGGGAGCCACCCTTAACCCCTCTTCTCCCTCACCCTACATCAACCCACTAAGTTGTATAGTGTCTATACTTTCAATACCCTGGGCTTCTGTCCTTACCCACTGTCATGGTCCCAGTTCAGGCCTTGCTTCTTGCAGAGACTATGACAGTAGCATCTTAACTGGTGCCTTAGTCTCTCTCCTTCTGCCACCCGAGTCTTTGCTGTGATTCAGCCACACACCTTTATTGTGTGCCAAGCACTTCGCATTATGTAGACACATCAGAAAGGATCCCTGCTTTCACCTTGCTAGTATAATCAGCGTTTCTGTGACTACTTAAAACCCAAATCTGACCAGGTCATTCCCCTGCCTGGAAATCCAATGTCTTCAGGAAATTCTCAACTATGACCCTCAAGGCCCTCCACCTCACCCCAAACCCTTCCCCACCCCACCCCCCAGAGGACAGAACTACTTGCACTTCCCCCAAATGTGTCCTCTCCTTTCACGCCTCTATGCGTTTGCACACGCTGCCCCTCTGCCTAGAAATCCCTTATCCCCTCTCCATCTGGCACACAAGACAAGGTCTCCTATTAGTTTTTCTCCCTCCTGCTCCACCTCCCACCCACCTCCATCCCCACACAAACACAGCACTCCAGCAATGTTTGCTGAATAGAGGATACTCCTTGGGTCAGACACTCAACTTCTTTCCCAAGCACCCTTGAAGAAAGCAAAGAGGAAATGAGATACCAGAGCCTGGGAGTGTACCATGACTTGAACTTGCTTTAAGCAAACATTTCTCGAGTTTTCATCTGCATATTCTATGCAGAGGTATTTTATGGAGATTACACTTGTTTGTTTTAATACGAAATATTATTTTCCCCACATCTTCAAAGCAATGATCCAGAAAGATACTCCTTGTTTACTCGTCTCCTCACACTGTCAGCCCCCCACCCACTGCTGGGACCCAAGAGAGACCTGGATGCTGTTTCACGCGCAGATCCCCAAGGAACAGCGGGTTTCGCTCCCCAGGAGAAGAAGGATGGGTGGAGGCGGAGACTGGAGGGGGGGGGTCCCTCAAGCTGGAGGCCTGCCCCCGCCCGCTGCGGGGGTGGAGTTGCGCGGGCACCGCCCATGGGGGCGGGGAGGGAGCCAAGGCCACCGGCTGCTCTGGCTCGGCTGGTTCCGGGTTGGGAGGCTGCCCTGGGACTGGAGCTGTGGCAGCTAAGTCGGCCAGGGTAAGCGACCGCTCAAGGCCTGGGCTTGGGGCCAGGATCGGGCCACTGAGTGGATCCGCACCCCTCCTCTGCTCTGCTTCGCACGGCCGCCGTGCGTCTCAGCCAGGCTTCCCCTTCTCCCACAACCAACCACCTCTGTCTTCTCCCCCTCCTCCCACCGCCCCCATCCTAGGATTTCAAGCTTCCCAAGGTCTCCGCCCCCCTCCTAGATCCCCTTCTCCCAGCACCCATCCCTTCGAACTGTCCCCTCCCCTAAAACCTCCTCGCCAGGAGCCCCTCCCCTCAACCATCCAAGCCCTCTCCCTCCAGCACCCATCGCTCTAAGTTACCCACTACCTCCTGGGCTCGCAACCCGGGTAGCCCCTACCCCCCGAGCCCCTGTCTCCGCGTTACCCCCCTGCCCGACAGCACCGCTTTCCATCCCCGGTAGCTCCTACCCCAGCCTCTCTGGGCCTCGTCCCCGCACCTATCCCTCCGTGCTGTCCCCGTCAACGCCGCGCTCTCTGTAGCCGCCCCCCTGCCTCTCGGGCCTCCCGCTCCGCGGCCCCCGGCGCCATGGCGTGCAGCCTCAAGGACGAGCTGCTCTGCTCCATCTGCCTGAGCATCTACCAGGACCCAGTGAGCCTGGGCTGCGAGCACTACTTCTGCCGCCGCTGTATCACCGAGCACTGGGTGCGGCAGGAGGCGCAAGGCGCCCGCGACTGCCCCGAGTGCCGGCGCACGTTCGCTGAGCCCGCGCTAGCGCCCAGCCTTAAGCTGGCCAACATCGTGGAGCGCTACAGCGCCTTCCCGCTGGACGCCATCCTCAACGCGCGCCGCGCCGCGCGACCCTGTCAGGCGCACGACAAGGTCAAGCTCTTCTGCCTCACGGACCGCGCGCTGCTCTGCTTCTTCTGCGACGAGCCGGCTCTGCACGAGCAGCACCAGGTCACCGGCATCGACGACGCCTTCGAGGAGCTGCAGGTGCGCGGCCCTGCGGGCCTGGGGCAGGGGCGGGACCAGCCCCGGGTCAGGGCTGGACCGCCTGCAGGGCCCAGTCAGAATTGTCTCGGGGCGGGGCCGCCGTCAGGGTCAGGGACCTATCAGAATTAATACCAGGCGGGGGCGGGGCGGGGCTGCGGCGAGGGGCGGGGCATTAGAGGCGGGGCCTTGGGCAGTCAAGGTCTGCGATAGACCTGAAGTGGGGGCGGTTAGGGATGGGTGGGACCGTGGAGACAAACGAAATCAGAGCTGAACCAGGTACCGGGCTTCGGCAAGGTTGGGGACGAGGCTGAATCAGAGCTGCGCTAGAGCAGAGCCAGTCAGGGGGGACAGGCTCCTGGGGACAGGTGCAGTACCAGAATGGTTCAGGGCAGAGTTGAGGACATCTCTGTCTTTCAGAAGCGGAGATGGGAATACTGTCAGGCTAGACCAGGGGCGGGGCCGCGGTCCGAGAATGGGCAGGGAGTATACCAGGTAGTGGAAATCTAGCCGACTTGGAGGCAGGATAGGGCGGGGCCTCCATCAGGACCTAGAGGTCAGGATCAGTACTAGGGCAGATGGTGCAGGGTTAAGCCTGAGAGAGGGGTCTAAGCTAGGGTCAGGAAGCTGTGCTAAGAGGTAGGGTCTGAGTGTCAAGGGCTGGGCCAAGGTGTGTGAGGGTTTTTTGTTTTGTTTTGTTTTGTTTTAAAGCTGAGATCAAGTTCAGAAGGTATAAAAACCATTTGAGGTTTAAACCAGAGGCAGCTTGAGAGCAGGGCCAGAACTTGAAGATTTAAGATTGGGGCAATAAGGCCCAGAGGTGAGGTGATTCTCTTGGAGTTTCCAGGGGCTTTTGACGACCTCCTTAGCTCAGTCACCCGCATCAGGACCTTTGAGGACTAAGTGAAACAGTGCATGTTGAGTAACTGAGGAATAGTTGGCATAGGATTGTAACTGGTCTCCCTTAAGCCCTTCTATTGTCACTGAAAAACTCCTGCTCAACCCTCAAGGCCCTGCTTAAATGTTCTCTTTGTGAAACTTTCCCCAACCTCCTCTGGCCAAACAAACAGCATCAAAGCCCCATTTCATCAAATGCTTTCTATTAAAAAGTATAACATTTTAAAAAGAAGTGTGCCAAGATCAGCTACATTTGGGAAATGTAGTATATTGCCTATACCCGACTGGAGGACTCTCAGCATACATTTGCATATTAAAGGATTGGAGAAATCTTCTAGCAAAGAAACCCATTTAACTGTGTTTAATACATGGTTCTCAAGCTTATTTGAGCTTGGAATCTTTTTCTCAAGCTAGACTGTTTAAATCCAGCAGCCCTGCATCCTGCCCTTGGGATACCAGCATAGGACTCAGTGCCCCAAGGACAGGGAAAGTCATCATATGTATAACCCCAAAGCCTGGCACAAGGCCAGGCCCACAGTACACACCAGTAAAGGTTTGTTGAATGAATAAATGAATGAATGACCCGTCCTGAATTGAGCTGGCCTTGACTGTGGACATTTGGAAGCAAACGTTCTTGGCTCAAATATTTTGTGAAAATGGAGTGGGTCAACATTGGAGGTAGTGAGTTTTCTGGTCTTCCAGATGTTTAAGGGGGAGCTAAGTAACTACTTTCCCCAGTGTTGTAGGGGTTCCCTCTCCCCTTACATTTGAATCTCTGTGAGTGTGTGTGCACCCAGCAGATACCCACGGAGATGAATGTTGGTCCCAGGAGAAATGAACCACGTTCACCATCACCCCCTTCCTGTCCCTTTTCATCCTGAAACCACAACTGATTTAAGTCTGGCTCCCTGAGGATAGAGGCCCATCAGAGGGTGAATGATGGTCGGGGGCTCTGGGATCATCCATTCTTGGCTTGCACAAGGCTGGCATCAGCCTTCTACCCCTAAAGTTCCTTCTGCCAGGCACTGGTGTCCCCATCTCCCCATCTGTGAAGTCGCGTAAACAGGGAGGAGGAGAGAACCTTTGACAGGTTTAGGTACAGCTTGTGAGGGCTTGAAGGGACTCTGTCTGAAACCATTCGTCCAACTTCTTCATTATATAGATGTGGAAGCTGAGATCTGGACAGATGATGTGACTGACCAAAGCCACACTACCAGTGACAGAGCCAGGGCTAGAAAGCACAGTCCTGCCCCAGGCCAAATCTCTCCCCTGCCATTCACCCTCTCCTCAACCTGTCTGACTTTCTAACTGGAGTGGCCTCTGGCTTCAGAGTCTTGGTACCCTTGTCTGCAAACCAGGAAATCTGAGTTATTGTATTTTATTTTGTTTTGTTTTGTTTGCACTCTATTCGGTATCCCAGGGAATGCGAGAGAAATTGAACGTATGTTTTCTCCAAACGTTACTGAAACACTTTCACTCTTGGGGGAAGAGCAAAGCAGGACTACCACTTACCCTCTAGTGCCCCTGCTCTGGGCTCAGACACACCTGGGTTCCAAGCCTGCCCTCATCACAGTTGGTGTAACTCAGTAAGTTGCTTCACGTATACCTTGACGTGCTCATCTGTAAAATGGGTGTCATGATGATTGCTCCCTACCAGGATTAACAAGAAGCTAACCTGAGATGAACCTGCTATTTGAGGTGCCTGGCACATGGTACGGACTGGGTCAGCACATGTTCCCATCCTTTCTCTTTCTACCTGTGAGAGCTCATGTGCCCAGCTGGATGGATGGATGCCCAGAACCACCTCTCTTGTCTGAGAAGGACAAGAACCTTGTCCCTCTTAGGGGGCCTCTGAGGCACAGGGCTTGGCAAGGTGGTGGCTGAGAAACCTGCCTCGCTTTGGAGGGGATAAGGCTCCTGGGTGACTTTTGAGCATCCTGCCGTGGGCTTCTCCCTCCTGGTGGGGAGGCAGGGCTCATTAGATATTTATGCTGAGCCTGCCCCTCATACCCTCTCCTCCCACAGCAGCTGGTGGGTCTGTCTCCAGGGCTCCAGGAGCCTGGGCTTGAGCCCCTCTCCTGGAGAATTATAGACTCAGAGCTGGCAGGGCCTTGGGGATCGTCTGTTGCAACCCTCACTTGACAGATGGAAAAACAGCAGTAGGGCAGGGAGGGGACCTTGCCCAAGGCCTCGAAAATCAGTGATGGTCAGGCCTGGACTTGGCCTGGAGTCTCCTGACAGTTGGCCTGCATCTTTTACATTTATTGTAAATCCTGGAGGCAGCAGAGCAGAAGGGTTCAGAGCTCTGGCTTTGTACCCAGGCAGCTCCAATCCTGGTTCTGCCACTTACTGGCTATGTGACCTTAGGAAAGTTACTTACCATCTCTGAGCCTCCAGTCCCTCATTGGCAGCATGAGAGTAACGGGGTTAGGATTAAATAAGATGGTATTTGTAAGAACTTAGTACTGCACCTGGCACATAGGAAGTGCTCCATAAAATGACAGCTGCAGTATGTTACGTCATACTCAGCACCATTGACATTTTGGACCAGAGCACTGTTTGGGGTGGGGGGCTGTCCTATGCATTGTAGGATGTTTAGCAGCATCCCTGGCCCCTACTCACTAGCTGCCAATAGCACTGACTCCCCTCTCCCCCAGGTGTGGCAATCAAAAATGTCTCCTTCTACCCAATGCCACTGAGTCGATTCCGACTCATAGCGACCCTATAGGACAAAGTAGAACTGCCCCATAGAGTTTCCAAGGAGCACTTAGTGGATTCGAACTGCCAACCTTTTGGTTAGCAGATGTAGCTGTTAACCACTAGGCCACCCAGACATTGCCAAATGTCCCCTGGGGGTCAAAATCACCCCTGGTTGAGAATCCCAGCCTAGACAAGTCCTATTTCTCTTTCAAGGCTCAGTTCAAATATCACCTCCTCTGTGAAACTTTCCCTGACCTGCCAGGCAGAATTGCTTGGTATTCCAGATCCTAACACTGGGGTCAGATCCTGGCATCATCATATATAAGCTGTGTGTCCTTAGACAAGTCACCTCACATCTCTAAGCCCCCACGTGCTCATCTACAAAATGAGGATAATAGGACATTCTTGGGAAGGATGTAGTAAGGGTTAGGGATGCTATATCAGAAGTGTCTAGTACTGTGCCTCGCACAGAGTGGGCACTCAGTACATGGCAACAGGTTTTACATTTTGTGCCAGGTGCCCTGCTGAGCACTTAGGCCTCAGAGCAAAGGAGAAGGAGGGGTACCCATCTCAGAAGGGTATGGGGCTTCTGAGCCCTTGCCTGATGCTTGGGACTGTGCTGAGCGCCTTCCTTGTAGTACCTCACCTAATCTTTATAGCACCATATTGAGTGGGTGCTGCTTTTGTTCCTTTTACAGATGAGGGAACAGGCTCAGAGGAATTAAGTGAGCCAAGTAAACGGCAGAGTCAGAATTTGAACCCAGTCTGACTGGGCCACTCATAACCTCTGAGCCACCTCGGAGGACTGGGTAGCTGTCTCTCACCCACCCCGCCTGTCTTTGTACCAGGGCTGGGCTAAGGACTCGATCTGTCTGTGCCAGCTGATGTGCCGAGGGCAGGTGGCTGGGATCATCTTGGTCTGGCATGGCGTCCGGCTCTCTGGCCGTCTCAGGTTCCAAAACCCCAGAGAGGGGATCTGATTCCATCTCAGCCACCTTCTCCAGGCCTCATGTGACCATTGGAGCCTCTCCCGAGGCCTCCTTCTTGCCAAGGAAAAGAGTAGTGCATTAGCCTGGGGTGGGGTGTGTGATCCAGAGACACGAGGCAGCCACACGAGGAAAGAGGAGGCTTCCAGGACCAGGTTCAAATCCTGCCTCTGGCTAAGTGGCAGGCGCTGCTTTCACTGAACCTTTTTCCCAATGTGGGAAATGAAAACGAGAACAAGACTCCCCACTTTTTGTGTAAAGACAGAGAGAGACTTGCTGCCTATTCAAACAGGTGACAGATGCGAAGGCACTTTATTTTGTACCGTGAGCAGGCAGGCCGCTGGGTTATCTTTGTCCCAGGGAAGCAGCTTCTGCAGTTATTTTTTCCCAGGAAAGGGCAGGATTTATGGGCAAACAGCAGCCTCCACAGGAACAAGGCTGGTCATGGGTTAGACCTGGAGCTGGCTGTTGCCATCACCCCTTCTCTCTTCACAGGTGTCTGTGGGCAGCTAGGAATGCCCTGTTCATCCAGGACACCTTGGCTGAGCACAGGCCACAGTGTAGAAACTTGTGGTTGAAGTTGGGCGTCCCGGGATGTTTATTTTATACAGAGAAAAGGATCTAGTAGGGAGTAATAACAACAGAAAATAATAAAAACTCTAAAAAATCGTAGCCAAAATTTATTGGCCACTTACTATGTGCCAGGTGCTGTGTTACAGTCATTTAACCCTCATGACAGCCTTTTCTCCTTTCCCTACTTCCTGAATGCGACTGTAATCAGCACCATTTTACAGACGAAGACACTGAGGCTAAGAAGTTCAGTAACTTGCCCAAGATCACTCTGCAAATAGGAGGCAGAGCTGGGATTAAAATTCAGGTGTGTCTAGCTCAGAACTCAACCTCTTCATCAACGCTGTGACTCAGGGAGCAGCCAAGTGGAGAGGGACCTCAGAAACTACCCAGCTCAAACCTCTCCCCACTTTATAACTGGGGAAACTGACTTGCCCAAGGTCAGACCAGAGCTCAGATCTCCCAATTCTTAGCAGTAGCATTTACCTTCCTGACATTGAGCTCTGCTTGGACGCTGACTCTGAGCTTTGCTTGAATGCTTGGGGCAGCTGTGGAGAATCTGGAGGTGGTTTCAGTCTTGGACTCATGGATTCGTTCAATAATGTATCTAGTCGACACTCCTGCTGTGGCTACTGAGGGCTAGGCCCTGTGCTGGACCCAGGAGAGAGCCAAACTAGATCTGGCCTCCGTCTAGTAGACTGCTAGGTTGTGACCAGGTCGCTCTGGTTGTAACTGAGAGTTGCCCCAGGCCTTCCTGGAGCTCACAGTTGAGCTGAGTCCTGACAGATAAGCCAAGTACTTAGGGCCAGGGAGTGGAAGGAGAAGGCATTACAAGCAAAGAGAACAAAAACATCTACAACCAGCATTTCCTAGGTGCATACTGTGCCAGGGTCCAGGCTATATGTTTTGGCAGGCTCTCTCTCTTAGTAATCCTCACAGCTACCCTATGAGGTGGATCTCATTACCCCGTTTTACAGGTGAGGAAACTGAGGATCAGAAACTATGCTGAAGGCCATACAGCCATTAAGTGTCACTGAAGCTGGAACTTGGACTCAGGTTATCTGAGTCTGACCAAGGACAGGCGTAGAGGGGAGCACATGTTTAAGTGGTACACTGTGGCTGGAGCGGAAGGTGAGAGTGTGGAGGCGAGAATAGGAAAATGAGGCTGGACCAGCTCATGAAGGGTCCTGAATGGACCCCCCTTCCCCACAAGGAGCTTGAACTTGATCCTGAAGATGCTGGGGAACAGAGGAGCGTGATGTGGTCAGATCTGTAGGAAAGTGCACTGTGGAGCAGGGTGGAAGCTGGACAAGAGGGGAGAGGCTAGAGACAGGAGGGGCAGCTAGAGGTATTGTCAGAGATTGGGAGGCTCCGAAATGGACGGGGAGGGTTGGGGCTCAAAGATATGGAAGAATTCAGGTCTATCATGAGGGGCAGGGGCATCTGGGGCTTTGGGAGTATAAGAGGATTGGGGGAGGGGAAAAAAAGAGGCAAGTTCAGTGGTGATGTTAAGATTGCTGGCATCCTTGGGTCAGAGAGGGAAAGAGAAAGCAGTGGGGGGAAACAGAGAAGGGAAGAGCCTCGAGCATCTACTGTGTGCCAAGCACGATGCTACGCCTTTCACAGATGTCATCTCTGTTAGTCCTCATCACATCCCATGATGTAGCCCCTAGCCCTGTATAATAGATGAATTTTGAGAGATGGGCCTCAACGTCACACAGCCAGGATTCAAACCCAGGTTTTTCTGACTCCAGAGCTCATGCCGTGTCCCCTGGACACCACTGCTTGGTGAAGGGGGTAGGGTGTAGAAGGGTCCCTGAAACCAGAGGAAGTTTCTGGCAGCAGCTTTATTTCCGGGTTGGGGAGAGGGGTGGCCAGGCAGTAGGGGCTTGGGGGAGAATCAGAGGGCTGGCTGGCTGTCCTCCCCCTGTTGCTGACCCCATCCTGGCCTCTCTAAACCAATGCAAGCCCCAGAGCCTCTCAGCTGGCATATTTGCATAATTGTGTGTGCAGATCTGCACCAGCCCAGACCCCACCCACTCTGCGGAGGGAGAGTCAGAGAGCTGTGGCTCTGCCCTTGAGATGTGTTGCTCCCCAGGCCCCTCTGCCAGCCCTGCCCCTTGTTCTGATGAGGCCCTGCAGAGTCTAACTCCCCAAGGCTGACATTCAAGGCCGCCTCCACTTCTCACCCCTGCCCCAGTTAGCTGCAACTGGCCTTTCTGGCTTGTGACTCAGCCCACCTATTCCAACCAACCCCTACTGAACCCCACTTCCTGC
The DNA here is from genome assembly GCA_030035585.1 of Dugong dugon. Classification (NCBI taxonomy): domain Eukaryota; kingdom Metazoa; phylum Chordata; class Mammalia; order Sirenia; family Dugongidae; genus Dugong; species Dugong dugon. The sequence goes on along the minus strand of CM057462.1, from coordinate 57,379,477 downwards.
ACACGCCAGGTGTGCCCCTCCCCAACAAGTTCTCTTGGCCTAGAATGCCCTGGCTCCATCCTGGGGACTTGAAGGGACCCTGTCCATTTGTCTTCCCTGAGCCTCCCATCAGAAATAAACTCTCTCCTTGAAGCTCCCCCAGTTTGGAGTCCCTATTGCATATATAATTATAATTACTATTTGATGATAACAACAACTTATATTGACTGAGCACACCCTGTGTATCATGCCAGGTCATGAATTAAGTCACTTATTCTCACAACAACTCGATGAAGTAGGTGCTATTATTAACCCCACTTTACAGATTTGGAAACTGAGGTGGAGGGAGATTGTCACTAACAGCCAGGTGGTGGCAGCTGGATTTGATCCTAGGAAGTCCCTCCATGTTTATCTTGTTCTCCCTTATAGTCTACCTATTCATGTTTCTGCCTCTGACTACCTGTGAACTCCCCCAGAACAAGGATTGTGTCTTCAGCCCTCCTAGCGGCCAGTGCAAAGCCTGACCACTCAGTCTAAGTGCTCAGGAATAATTGCTGCATTGAACTGATTGGGAGGCAGAGTGGCAGAGCAGTGTTGACTATGGTCTGTGGAGTCACTCAGAGCCTGCCTCTGTCTCTTACTTACTGTGTGACCTTAGGCAAGCTGCCTAGCCTCTCGAAGCCTCAGTTTCTCCCTTTATGAGATGGGGTAATGATGGCGCTAATCTCTTGGAGTTGTTGTGAGAATTGGGTGACACTGTACCTATGAAACTCAAACCCAAACCATGCCCAGCTCCGGCTTCTCTGGTCCCGAGCTTCCTTGACCTTCCTTGGGGTTACGCCATCACTCAGGGGTTTATCAACAGGTTCCTGTCTTCTGTCTGACCTCTCTCTGCTGGGAGCAAGTTTTCCAGTTTGTTCTCTTCTGTCGAGCTGTGTGGCAGTGGCCCAGCCAGTCCTTTTCTTGGGCCTCTGTTTCCTGTTCTGGAAATCTAGGGGATTGGGCCAGATGATCCCTGGGGTCCCTTTCTGCTCTGTCCATCTGAGGAGCGAAGAGGGGCCTGGACACAATAAAGGTGGGGACATGGAAAAGTAACTAAGAAGCCTCATATGGGACATGGTGACCACTCCATCTCTGGAGCACCCAGTGTATGCCAGGCTTTGTGTTCTACAAGGCTAAGTACTCCTGGGAAGTATTATTATCCTCATTTTGCAGATGAGGCACAGAGAGGTTAGGTGGCATGCCCAAGGTCGCACAGCTAGTGGGTGGCAGAGCCAGCCTCCTAACCCAAGTCTGTCTGATCCCAGGCCTGGTAGGAGTCCCTTGGGGGGACAGAGCTCAGGCTGCCTCCTACGTCCTGCTGTTTGGGTTCTGGGTTTGGTTTTCCTAAGCTAGATGTTCCCTCAAGGGTCTGTACTTAGCCCACCTGGAGAGAGCTGCCTGCCTGGGCCCTCTCTCCCCTCCCATCCTTCCACAGGTGAGCTCTGACCACAGCCCAGCTTCTTCCCGGGGCAGGTTCATTCTGCAAACCCTTACCAAGGCTGCTCTGCGCCTGGCCCTGTCCTAGGTATTCACAGCCCAGGCTGACTGCGGAACCCAGGCCCTGGCCAGAGCTAAACATTTCCATGGAAACCCATTTAAAAGGCAAACTTCCTTGAACCCCATCTCAGTGCCAGCCTGTTCCTGAGTATGGGGGATATGGAGAGGGGACATTAAGGGCCCACCCTGGAGGACTCATGGCTAGTATGGGGATGGAGGAAGGACAGATGGAAGAAAAGCTAACCATGATACAATCAATGGGCTAGATGCCTGATACATACAGATGTCTGGACCCTGTGCTGGGGAGCACCCAACTCCACACCCGATTCTTTCATTTGACAAATAAATTTATTGAGGACCTACTGTGTGCTGGGCACTGTTCTAGGCACTGGGAATAGAGCAGTGGACAAGGCAGATAAGATTCCTGCCCTCATAAAATTCACATTCTAATGGGGGAGATGAGCAGTACACACAAGAAGTCAAGTAAGTGAGCAAGGCCATTTCAGACAGTGGAAGGAAGACTGAAATAGTCCTCAGGCAAGACCTGTTTGAGGAGGTGGCATCTGAATGGAAACTTTATTGATACAAAGGATTCACCAGAAGATCTGAGAGTGGAGTGCACCAGGCAGAGGGAACAGCAAGTGCAAAGTCCTAAAGCTGAAACAAGCTCAAGATAATGGAGGAACGGGAAGAAGCCCTCTTTGGGGGAATGGGAGCTGCGGGGGAGGGGAAGGATGATGGAGACGTTGAAACTAGGCTGAGGTGAGTGAGGCACTTGCTTTCAGGTGCAGGATTTAAGCAGGCACCAAACAACTCAGTAATCCAGACAAATAACATTTAATGTGGTATTTTTTTAAATTAAAATGAATGCAAAAAAAATCCAAGATGAAGCAAATATCAAATTTTTAGATAAACACAAGATGAGTAACAGTGCTGTACTGAGCCATATTGGAACCTGAGGCAAAAGGAAATCGGTAATACTGATTCTGTCCTTATTTAAATTTTTAATATTTTGTTTATTGTGGATTTTTGTTGTTGCTGCTCATCATAGGTGTCATCATTGTAGAAAACTTGTCGCCTGGTGTTAAGATCATGGTCTCCGGAAGCAGACTGCCTGGGCTCCAATTCTGGCTTCACCCTTACATTCTTAGCTGTATGCTTTTGGACTGGTTTCTTAGCCTCTCTGTACCTGTTTCTCCATCAGAAAATAGGGCTAATAATACTGCCTCGGGGTTATTGAGAGGACTGAATGAATGAATACAAGCTGAGGGCTGAGAACAGTGCCTAGAGAGAGAGTAACAGCAGTTAGTTGCAGCAATGAACGGCGGTACAGCCTTGGTTCCAACAGAGGATCTAAGCAGGGACCCACGGGGTCGGCTCAGGGTGGCCAGCATGTAGAGGTGGATTGGGAGAGGGAGACAGAGCTCCTAGGATATCCTGAGAGGCGGATGTTGCGAAACTCCAGACGAAAGATGGAAAGATGGGGACGGATTCTGGCGATGTTTTAAGAAGCCGATGTCCTAGTTCGCGGCCTGGGCCAGGTTTGGCCCGCGCCCCCATTCCGGCCTTGTGTGTGTTCCAGAGGGAGCTGAAGGAGCAGCTTCAGGCCCTTCAGGACAGCGAGCGGGAACACACGGAGGCGCTGCAGCTGCTTAAGCGCCAGGTGGCAGAGACCAAGGTGAGACTGACGTGGGCGTGGGGACCGAGGCCCGCTGAAGTGGGGACGGGGCGTCCGCCTTGCGTGGGGGCGGAGCTTCGCTGACCTCACCTGGTGTGGAGGGGTGGGACTTGTCGGGGCGGGGCCTAGGGTGGGGCCCAGCTCGAGGCGTCTGAGGGCAAGGATTTGGGACTGGTGCCTGGGTTAAAGTCGGGGCCCTCCAAGGCCAAGGTAAGGGGGGGGTCCTTTCTCCCTTCCCGCTTTGGGTGGAAGTTGGCATTGGCACCAGGGACCCCTGTACAACTGGGAATATATACCCAGTCTTTTTTTCCACCCCCCTCGTTAAACACGCCCGTTGCCCGAGGAGCCATCCCTGGACATGTCCCCTCGCAGCTCATCTCTCAAGCCCTCCTCATGGCTTGTGGCCCCGTCCTGGTACCATCTCCCTTCTTTACCTCAGGACATGGGGATATGTTGTCATTGTTAGGTGTCATCGAGTCGATTTCCAGTCATAGGGAACCTGTGTGCAACTGAACACTGTCGGGTCCTGCACCATCCTCACAATCCTTGCTATGCTTGAGCTCATTGTTGCAGCCACTGTGTCAATCCATCTCACTGAGGGTCCTCCTCTTTTTCAGTGACCCTCTACCAAGCATGATGTCCTTCTCCAGGGACCAATCCCTCCTGATAACATGTCCAAAATATGTGAGACGAAGTCTCGCCATCCTCGCTTTTAAGGAGCATTCTGATTGTGCCTCTTCCAAGACAGATTTGTTTGTTCTTTTGGCAGTTCATGGTATATTCAATATTCTTTGCCAACACCACAATTCAAAGGGGTCAGTTCTTCTTCAGTCTTCGTCATCCCTTGTCCAGCTTTCACCTGCATACGAGACGATTGAAGACACCATGGCTTGGGTCAGGCGCACCTTGGTCTTTAAAGTGACATCTCTGCTTTTTAACACTTTAAAGAGGTCTTTTGCAGCAGATTTGTCCAATGCAATGTGTCATTTCATTCCTTGACTGCTGCTTCCATAGGCGTTGATTGTGGATCCAAGTAAAATGAAACCCTTGACAGCTTCACTCTTTTCTCTGTTTATCATAAGGCTGCTTATTGGTCTACTTGGGGATATGGACTCTGAAAAGATAGGGCCAAACCCTGCAGTCTCTACTACAAAAACCCAAAGCCAATCCCATTGCCATCAAGTCAGTTACAACTCATAGCAACCCTATACGGCAGAGTAGATCTGCCCCATAGGGTTTCCTAGGCTATGACCTTTACAGAAGCAGACTACCACATCTTTCTCCTGTGAGTGGCTGGTGGGTTTGAACCACCAGCCTTTTGGTTAGCAGCTGAGCCCTTAACCACTGCACCACCAGGGCTCCTTTTGTCTCTGCTGCAGTGGTTTGAAAATAAAAGCCTTTTTCCTTGACCTGAGAGGAAGGGCGTGAGTTCTGATCCAGCCACTAACTGATTATGTGACTTTGTAAATGGCATACTTTTCTGGGCCCCCAGTCTTCCTATCTGTGCAATGGGTACTCTCCTCAGCTCCCTTCAGTCCTGAAGTTTTGAATCCTAGCACACTACTGAGGGGCCCCCTCTGAGTTTCCCCCACAGATATCTCACTAACTTGATTTCTTCCCCATCTTTCTGGGACCACGAACTGGGAACCAGGGCCCAGCTGCCAAGCCGTGAGGCGATTTCAGTGTGGCTCCACTCTGTTAGCAGAGATGTGATGCCAGCAGCAGCCAGAACAGAACCTTAGGAATGCTCTGGGCCTCCGGAGGTCACCCTGGGGCCTGGAGAGGTCATCAGTGACCCAGATCTTTGCCCCACCTTGGCCACTGACCCGCTGTGGGGTCTCAGGAAGGTCAGGACAAATATTCCTTCAGAGAACATTCCTGAGTGCCTCTGGGCAGGACTCTTGTTGGGCAACAGACGAGAAACACTCCCAGCACTCTGGTTCAGTTGCTTCCCAAAGCCTCAGTTTCCCCATCTGTCTGGTGATTACACACCTCTCAGATGATGACGAGCAAATGGAAGCCCCTGTCTGGGTAAGAGGAGAATATTATGGTCTGTTTCTTCTCAGCATTCTCTTCTCTCCATCCACCCCGCCCATTGTTTTTCTCCACTGACCTCTTCCTCCCCCGCTTTCCTGTCCATCTGTCTGCCTCTGGGGGGTCCTGTGGGGCCACCTCCCCCTCCAGTTCCCCCAGCCCTGCTTCCTGTCTGGACTGGGGTGTTTATACAAGAAATGCCTATGGATGCTTTGGAGGTCATATTTCACCTGGTGCCTGACTGGGCTTTCCTGCGGCGCCTGCCCCTCCAGTGGCCCAGCCTTGGGGCCCGTCTGATCTCCCTCCTCAGGCCCTGTGTTTTCCTTGGTCGGCCCTGGTGGGGTGATGCATTCTTAGCAGAGTGCTTTTCTGAAGCGGCCCCAGCTCCTCCTGTTTCCAGGGGTGTGGCAAGCTGGGCTGGGGGCTGTTTTCCCAACCATGGCACTGAGGGTTGGAGGTGGGGTGGGGGTGGCTCTGCCCTAGAAAGAACAAAAGTAAATGGCACACACCAACTGAGCTGGACTTTCCTCTCTTCCGGGAATCGTTTCCTATATATCATCTCACAGAAACCCACAGAATGTCACCTTGACAACAGCAGGACTCCCCAGAACCTAGCACAGTGCCTGGCGCACAATAGTTGTTGGAATAAATGAGTGAAAAAAAAATCACCTTTGGGGTAGGAAATGTTATCCTTACTTTACTGGTGGCACAGAGAGGTTCAGGGACTGGCCTGAGGCCCCAAAGCCAGCAAGTGACAAATTGGAAGCATACTGTCCAAGTCTGTCAAAGCCAGTCTGTCATATTCCAGCCTCACGCTAGGCTAGGATGCCCTCAGCAAGATCTATGGCTTTGTGGTGAGCAAGCCAGGTAGGTTGGGAGGACCCATCTGGGACATGCTTGGGGTTCCCGGGATGGCTGTCACTCTGAGGTTGCACGCCTGAGCTGCCCTCTCCCTGTCTCTCCCCCTTTCTCTACCCATCCTCCCTTGTCCTGAGGACACTGGGTCCCCAACCTAGGAAGACGATAGAGACTGTGCCTGTGTCTACAAAGCAGTCTTGAGCAAGATTCTTCCTTCCTTTCCTCCTTCCCTCCTGCCCCACTCAAGCAGTTCCTCACTGCCAGATTTGTGCCAGGCCCTGTAATGGCCATGGGGAGGGGGGGGCAGGGCTAGGAAAGACATCATTCCCACCCAAGAGGCACTCATAAAATGTGGGGCAGCATATTAAGAGCATTTGCCAAATGCTCTGGGAGCATCCAACTGCCTGAAAAAGTTAGAGTAGGAATCACAAAGGCGGTAGCTTTCGATCTGGGTCTTGCAGGATGAGTAGGAGTTTGCCAGTTGAATAAAGGGTTTGGGGGTCATTCTAGGCAGATGGAATTGCAATGCTGGGGTCAGATTGAGAAGGGCTTTGAATGCCAGGCTAAAGAACTCAGCATTTTACTAGTCATCAAGGAGCCAAGAAAGGTTGCCAAACAGCCATCAGCTGTGACCTAGTTTGCACCAGAAGGATACTCTCGTGGCAAGTCTGTTGGCAAAGACACGGAGTTAACTTCTGGATCAAGTAAGTTGGAGAGACCTCACAGCCTCAGTTTCCCCACTGGTGATTCTGGTGGTGCAGTGGTTAAGCACTTGATTGCTAACCAAAAGGTCGGCCGTTCTAATCTGCCAGCTGCTCCATGGGAGAAAGAAATGGCAGTCTGCTTCCACAAAGATCACAGCCTTGGAAACCCTATGGAGCGATTCTACTCTGTGCTATAGGGTCACTGTGAGTCAGAATCAACTCAACAGCAATGGATCTGGTTTTGTTTGTTTTTTTTAATGGCCTGGCCTGTTTCTTCTCCCCAGCATTCTCTTGTTCTTCCACCCCCATTGTTTTTCTCCACTGACCTCTTCCTCCCCAGCTAGTCCATGAGTCCATCCTGGGTGGGAATGTCTACCTCAGCCCTGCATCCCATAAGACCCCATGGAACCCCATGGAACCCCAGGGGGATGTGTTGAGAAGGCAGTTGGAAAGATGAGTGTGGTGCTCAGGAGACATGCAGGGCTATTGAAGTGGACTTTGGTGTCTACCTTAAAGCAGTGGGTGTTGAAGATAAGGGCAGGCGTGTAGGGGAGAATGGGAGGGACAGGCCCGGCAGGCCCCGAGGAACATGGAAGGCAGAGAGAGGCAGCCACAGAGGTGGGAGGTGAACCAGAACTTTCTGTTAGTAGAGGGTGGCCAGTTGGCCAAACACTGCTACAGAGTCAATGAAGCAGAACCAGAGGGGGAGACCATGGGATTTGGGGGCCTTTGGTGGGGAAGCTCCAGATAGTGCAGGAGGGCAGGCTCCATTTCCTCATCAGCAAGGGCCACCACAGGAGTCGCAGCCCCCCTGGGTGAGGGGGCTCAGGGAGGCCACAGGCAGCCTGGCCGTGCATGCCAGCCTCTCCTCCGCCCCTTCTTTGTCTGCCTGGTGCTCTGGGTGGGCATGCGCAGGAAGGCTGGCCCGCTGCCAACACTTCTTCCTGCAGGCCGGCATTGTGGCGGAGAGGGAACAGGCCCTAATTGAGCCTTTGTTGAGCCTCCCACAGAGCCCTGGGCACTGAACACAGCGGGGTCTCTGACTCCATGAACTCCCAGCCAGAATCCCACAAAGTGAAATTGCAGAGGCAGGCCCCACACATAGCTGCGGCCAGTCGTCCTGACTCTAAGCCTTTACATGTGCTGTTCCCTCTACCTGTTCTCCCAGCACCAGCTGACATCCTGCGCATCCTTCAGGCCCCAGCTCAGAAGCCACTTCTCAGTGAGGACTTCTGGGACATGCCCGTTAGAATGGATCCCTTTTTAATAACCAAGCACTTTCTCTGCAACTCCAAAAATGCTACATGTTTTATGAACATTCCCTCATTTAATCTTCTCCATAACCCTGCAATGTAGCTTTTGTTACCCGTTTTACAGAGAAGATAACTGAGGCTTAGAGATCTTAGGCATCTAAGGTTGCCACAGCTAGAGACCCAGAGCCAGGATTCTTTTACAGGCTATCACCACTCTATCCCCTTCCGGACCTGGCACTGCTCACGGGGGCAAAAAGAACCACATAAGGCCATGCTTACCTTCTCCGAAAATGGCCCTAACCGCCAGCTCTCGTTCCTTAGCCGGAGGGTCTCAGGGGTAATGGGACAGCACAAGTGTCTTCCAAGGTTGTCTGGCAGCTTATAAAGCTCTTTGACAGTGGTAATCCCCCTGTCGTCTTTCCTTGAGCCCCATGGGTGAATTTTTTAAAAACAAAAACCTCATTGTAACCCAGACTGAACTCAGCATCTTCTCCCTGTCCCCAACTCCCCACCCCAGCTTCCCCGTCCCTCCCACCCCAAGCCAGAAATCTGAGCATCATCCTTGACACCCTTCTGTCTTGCACCCCTACAGCCAGCCAGTCACCAGGCCCCAAGAGTCTCCCTCCTAAAGCATCTTTCAAACTGTTTCCCTTTCTCCACTAGTCCTCTTGTTCAGCCTCATTGTTTCACGTAGATCCTCTTATTAGTTTCCTAATGGGCCACTTAGAACTATTTGCTGTCCCTGGCCACACCACGTCCTTTCATATTGCCATGTTTTTGCATGCACCATCCTCTCCACCGAGCACACCCTTTCCCACTGTCTCCTCTCTTCCTATCAGGGTCTGTTTCCTCCTCTCACGCAGGGCTTCGCCTTCCCACTCCCCCTGCCCTAACCCCTGATGACTATTCCCCACAGTCTTCCACCAAGAACCTGCGGACCACCATCGGTGAGGCCTTCGAGCGGCTGCACCGGCTGCTGCGTGAGCGGCAGAAGGCCATGCTGGAGGAGCTGGAGGCAGACACGGCCCGCACGCTCACCGACATTGAGCAGAAAGCCCAGCGCTACAGCCAGCAGCTGCGCAAAGTGCAGGAGGGAGCGCAGATCCTGCAGGAGCGGCTGGCCGAAACCGACCGGCATGCCTTCCTAGCCGGGGTGGCTTCAGTGTCTGAGCGGTAAGTGCCCATCTGCCGGGGCCTGCCCCAGCAGGCGTCCCCTCCCCCAGCCATGCAGGTTGGTGGGAGTGGAGGCAGATTGGGGGTTAGCAGACACTTCATTCATTCAAACCTTCACCAGACAGTTATGGGGCACCTGCTGTGTGCCAGAGCCTGAGCTGAAGACTTTCTGTATTTACATTATTATATATATATTATGTATGTTTTATATATATATTATATATATTTGTATTCATATTATATTATTTATGTTATATACCTTCTCCTCACTTGTAATCAACATGGTTAGGTTCCAAAGACCAGGTCATTATGCAAAATCATTGTTATGCAAAAATGGAGGACAACCACATCAGATCACAGAATGGAGGATGACTGCATTATTACGTAAATGCCAAATTACATCATTACATAACTGCCAAACCACTTGAGAATCATGGCCCAGCTAAGCTGACACATAACCTTAACCATCGCAGCCAGCATTACTCTTTCCTCGTACCTCAGCATTTGTTGCCAAACATATGTTGTTAACGTGCAAAATATTTGGATAGTAGATTTTTTACTATTGTCGTAAATGCGAAATGTTGGATAAGGAGATAGTCGATAGGTGAGGAGAAGGTGTAACTATATCATGCTATCTATATTATGCAACTATTTTACATTAAATATATTACTTATGTTATATATATTATAATAATATTTAAATTATATCTAATAAATAATAATATTTTTATTATTATATAAATGCTTTGTATTACTGTAGCCCTTCCAGCCCCCTGCATGGTGCAAATGGTTAACACATTCAGCAATAAGTATGGAGGCAGGAATCCAGCCCCCAGTGCAGCCTGCTCTCCTTCTTTCGTTCCAGGCTCAAGGGGAAGATCCACGAGACCAACCTGACATACGAAGACTTTCCAACCTCCAAGTACACGGGTCCCCTGCAGTATACCATCTGGAAGTCCCTGTTCCAAGACATCCACCCAGGTAAGGCCCTGCCTGCCACTCCCTGAGAGGGCCCAGGAAGAGGTGAGGATTGCCATGGGCTGGAGCCAGGTGGGACATGTCCCAACCTATCTTAGCCCATAGCGCAGGGGCAAGGCAGAGGGGTGAGAACAGCCCTTTGCTGAGTACCCACTGTGTTCCGGGACCTGTGCTGGGCACCTACATGATCACTCAGCTCAATGAACCCTCATAAAAACCTCATGAGGTCAGTTTCATTAGTATGCCCATTTTCCAGATGAAGAGACTGAGGCCCCGACTGGTTCATTCATTCATCCTATACATACAGTATATGTCAAGCACCTGCCTTATGCCAGGCACTCTTCTAAGTGCTGGAGATATAGCAGTGAGCAAAATAGGTGAAAATCTCTGCCCTCATGGATCTTACATCCTAGGGAATAGGAGAGATGTAGTTTATTAGATAATGATAAAGGCTGAGGAGGGATGTTAGGGAATGCTGAGGTAGGATACAGAAAGATAGAGGGTCCTATTAGAAGACCTCACCAAGACTGAAGGAAGAAGGAGAGTGAGCCATGTGGGTATCTGAGGGAAGATTGTCCCTGGCAGTGGGAACACCAAGTGCAAAGGCCCTGAGGCAGGAGTGTGCCTGACATGTTCAAGGAACAGTAAGAAGACCAGTGCAGCTGGAGTGGAGTAAGTGAAGGAGAGAGGGGGGTGAGGAGGTCAGGAAGGTAGCCCTCCCACCCTTAATACTAATAACAATAATTTAGAGAGGGAGGCCATGACAGCCTGTAAGGCCAGTCTGAGAACTTTGACTTTTACGCTGAGTGAGATGGGAGCTATTGGAGGATTGGGGGCAGTGGAGCTGACTTAAGGTTTTGAAGGATCCCTCTGGCTGCTGGGTTGAAAATAGACTGAAGGAGGACAAGGGTGGAGGCTGGGAAACCAGTTTGGAGACTACTGCTATAATCCAGGTGAGAGATGATGGTGGCTCTGACCAGGGTGGTGGCAGTGGAGGCTGTGAGAAGTGGCTGGATTTTGTATATATTTTGAAGATAGAGCCAATTAAGATTTGCTAATGGATTGGATCTCAGGTGTGAGAGAAAGAGAGAAGACAAGGACGACTGCAGTACAAGGTTCTTAGCCTAGGTGCCTGGAAGGATGGAGTTACCATTAACCAGGATGAGAAAGGCTAGAGAGGAGCAGGTTTTGGGGGAGAGGTCAAGAGTTCAGTTTTAAAACCTGTGAAGTTTGTGATGACTATTAAATTTCTAAGTGCTCATGTTGAGAAGGTAGTTCGAATGACAAATCTGGAGTACAGGAGAGAGGTCAGGGCCAGCGTCATTAACAATGAGCCTAGATGAGATCATCTAGGGAGTGAGAGAGGACAGAAAAGAGGAGCGTCACCCTAATATTTGGAGCCCCAGGACATTTGTAGAAGTCAGGGATGGGAGGAGGATCCAGCCAAGGAGACCGAGAAGGAGCAGCCAGAGAGATAGGAGGGAAACCCCAGCATGTCCTGTCAGTCAGAGAAAGTGTTTCCAGGGGTGGCCAATGATGTCAAAGGCTGTTAAACCAAGTGCAGGAGAACTGAGAACTGACCCTTTTCCAGGTTTAGCAACACGGAGGTCATTGGTGACCTTGACGAGAGCTGTTTTGGTGGAGTGATAGGGGTGAAAACCCTAATTGGAGCCCATCCAAGAGAGAATGGGAGGAGAGGAAGTGGAGACACCAGGTGGAGACAATGCTTTCAAGGAGTTTTGCTAAAGGGCAAGGGAGAAAATGTGGCAGCAGCTGTTTTTTAAGACTGAAGACATAACAGCCTGTTTGTGGGCTGAGGATGGAGGAGAGAGTTGCTGCAATGAGGGCCTTGACCGCCTCTCCAGGGTGGAATCCGCTGTACAGCTGGAGGACCAGCGTCTGCTAGGGGCCCAGAAACTTGCTCTGCCGGCCCCAGAGAGGCAGAGTCAGTGGGCACGGAAGCAGATGGGACAGTGCTGGGCTAGGAGCTGATGAGAATTCTCTTCTGATTGCTTCACCTTTCCCAGGGAGATGACAATAAAAAATGTCTCCAGATATTGCCAAATGTCCCCTGTGGACAAAAGTGCCCTGGTGGAGAACCACTGCCCCAGAGAGAGCTGCCTTCAGGAGAGAGGCTAAGGGAGCAGTAGTGTGTGCCCTGAACATCCCGCCGAGGACAGCAGCCTCTGGGGAGTTCAGAGAACAGCAGCCTGTTGGCCAGGCCCCTTCCTTTGTCTGTGGGGCCTGGGAAGTCACTCTGGCTCTACTGTCAGCACCAAGGCCCTTTATGTCCAGATGGGAGGGGAAGGTGCCCCCAGGGACCTAGCCCATAGATTCTAGCAGTTTCCTGCCTCCTCCCCCCCCCAACTCAGGCTTCCTACTGGGTCACCTGAGAACCTATCTAGCACCTGTCACTCCCCTGCCCCGCCCTGCCCCTCAGCCTGGCATCGGAAACTTCTCTACCTACCCAGCCTGATTGCCCCGGCTCTCAGGCACAAAATTCCTCCCCAGCCAAACCAGGCAGCCCATTGTCCCAAGGACACCAGACACTGCTCCCCTTGCTCCTGCCACCTCCCTCTCCTGGGCTGCTCTCTCCTGTCCTCCTGCTTACCTGAATCCAATCATTTTGAGTCCTAGCATGTTTACTGCCTGGCTGTGTGACCCAGGGCAAATCACTCACCTCTCTGAGCCTCAGTTTCCTCATCTATAAAACAGGGATAGTTGGCATTTATCTCCCACCATAGATGTGAGAATTAAATAAAATCATTTATTTGTAAATATTAATCCTGGAACTTAGTAAGTGCTTGATACCTATTTGTTACTATTATCTTGATGCATCAGATGGTTCCTCAGTCTTGCTGAACAGGCTTTCTGGGGCCACATAATGGAAAGAACATGGTGTAAAAAGACCTCAGCTCAAGTTCCAACTCTGCTTGTACCCCAGTAGCTCCTTGAGCAAGCCACTTAATTCAGAAAAGTCTTCTTGGAGCCTCAGTTTCCTCTTCTGAAAAATGGGTACAGTAATTTGTGCCCCTGGAGCTGCTATGATGCTCACATGAGTCAGTGGGTATGAAGATGGCTTGGGAATGCCCAAACTGTGCAGCTGAGGGCCTGTGTGGGCGGAAGGCCTGAGGGACCAAATTCTTTAAAGGCCTAGTCAGCAGAAAGAGCTGACAGCATTTCCTGACCTGTCAGGCCTCTCCAGGCTTGAAGCCCAGTCCTTGAGAACAAAGAAGCACGAGACACTCGCTTGGTAGTGGTAATGGCGATGGCAGCTGGGGCTGTGCACCAGGAGCGGGTTCTCTGCTGCTGGAAGACATTTCCTGAGACCTCAGCAGGGTCTGCTCCTTCCCAAATGCCTTTTGACCTCGTGTGTCGCTTCCCTGAGGACAGAGGCTGGGTGTGTCCCTGCACAGACACTGGCTTCTCAGAGGGGAAGGGCACTGCCATTTTGTCTTCTGTGTCTCTCTCTGGTCTGAAGACTTTTACTCCTGCCAACCCTAACCTCTGGAAGGCCAGAGGAGGCCCAGAAGACAGAACCCTCTGTCTGTGGTGGAGAGTCCCTGGAGGTGGACCAGCAGCCAGGGTGTCAGGCCCTGCCCCAGCCTTGCCCCTTGGATGTAAAAGCCTTCTGAGAGTCAGGCCACGCCCCCTATCTAAGAGAGCGCCAGGCCCCGCCCCATGGGAGGTGGGGCCTTTTTCACTGGCAATCAGGCCCTGCCTCTAGTCCTGCCCACAATGCCAGCACAGCCCAGTTACACCAGGTCCCGCCCCTAAAAAAAAAAAAAAAAAAAAAAAACGCGTTGACTTGAGTCAATTCCGACTCATAGTGACCCTAAAGGACAGAGGAGAACTGCTCCATAGGGTTTCTAAGGCAGTAAATCTGTACGGAAGCAGACAGCCACATCTTTCTCCCACAGAGCGGCTGGTGGGTTCAAATCACAGACCTTTTGGTTGGCAGCCAAGCACTTAACCACTGCACCACCAAGGCTCCTCAGTCTGCCCAATGAGTGGTGAGGTCCTGGCCTCATCCAGTCCCCCATGCTTCTGGCAATGTCATTCCACCCCCAAGGAGCTGGCGCTCAGTGAGGTCAGGATTTCTTTCCTCCTGCAGGCTCATTTTCATCCAGGTCAATCCCTAAACCACTGAGAACACCCTTGACTGCCTCCTAGAGTGCCCTCCTCACTCATCAGTGGCATCTAGAAATGGCCTGCGTGGCCCTAAAAGGCTTAAGATTCTGAGGCGGCACCCAAGTGCCTGCTTGCCAGTCTCCCCTGGTCCTCTGACCTGAGCCATAGTTTCACCTGTTGCTAGTCTGTTCCAATCATCCTGGGCACCTTGGCCATGGGCCTGCTCTGACCCTCTTGATCAGAAGTCTCTGATATAGACACCCAAGTGTAACCCACTTCTCGCCGTAGGCCCCATAGCAGTGGTCCTGTTTGTATCTAATTAGGTGCTTCTCTCCCCAGTACTTCCCCACACACACCTCTCATATCCCCTGAATCCCCCATCTCCACCCCACTGTGGGAGTTCTCCATATTCCAAGTGGCAGGAGACTTCTGGTTCTGACAGACTGCCCTGTGATTACACTATAGGGTGAAACGTTCCTCCACTAGCCTAGTGTCTTTCTTCTCATGGTTCCCCCTCCTCTATGACCCTGGACAGAAAACTATGTTTCCATTGACCCCTCTATTCACAGAGCTAATTGTTTCTGCACAGTGCTCCAAGTTCTAAGAACAGGAAAGAGGAGTGTAAAATGCAAAACTAAATTGACTCCTGACAGTGATCATGGAAGGGGCTTGCTACAAGTCAGCTTTGCTAAGGGGTGTATGAACAGGAGCACGGTTCAGGGACAGGCTGTTGTTCCCTTTTGGAGACAGTCGCCATCACTGAGGTCTCTTGTTTCAGTGTATGTACACAGCCGACAGGGGTGATTGAAGTATAGGGTAATTCTCCAGTCACGTGTAATCACGTGTAATCATGGCCTTGCTCCACCAGGTAAGGAAGAGCCAGAGAGCTCCTTCCAGAGGAAACTGGTGGCAGGATTCCTTCCCCCACTTCTCCTCCCCTTGTCTTGCTCTAGCCTGGAAATAAATGGTCAGCCAGGCTAACAAGAGCCAGTCCCAGGTCCCCTCTTCTCCTTCTGGCTGGTCCTCATCCTCCTCAGAGGGGAAAGAATAAACAGAGGCAGTGACAAGGGTTCATGAGACTTTGGAAGCTAGACCTGCTAAGCCGGTGTGGCCAGCCCAGAGCCAGGTGACCCAGGCTGTGTTGCCTGCCCAAAGAGCAAAACAAACAGGGTCAATTTATTTGGCAAGACTTTCCAGTAACCTGTCCCATGGCAGGTACCCTCCTAGGCACTGGGCACACGAGGGAGAACCCAGCTAGACAATACATGGTTCCTGCCCTTCCGGTGGCACAGTCATTAAGAGCTCAGGCTGTTAACCAAAAGGTCAGCAGTTCGAATCCATCAGCCACTCCTTGAAAACCCTATGGGGCAGTCCTGCTCTGTCCTGTAGGGTCACTATGAGTTGGAATCAACTCGATTGCAACAGGTTTGGTTTTTTATGGTTTGCCCTTCTGGTGCAAATGAGGGGACACAGAAGACTATACACCATATCAGGAGAGGAGCTCAAGCAAAGTTAAGGAGTTTCAAAGAGAGTGAATCCACCAGCTGGGTGACCAGGAAGGCTTCCCAGAGGATGGGCCATTTGAACTGAGCTTCTTAGGGGTGATTACAACAAGCAGAGAGGAGATGGGAGGGAACAGCCTGAGCAAAGGCATTGGGCCCCAGTGGGAGGTGGGGAGTGAGAGATCTGCTAGAAGACAGGGCTGTGAACAAGCAGCCATCGTCTCCGCTCCCTGGAGCCAGGTTTACATCTGGAAGGACCTTAGCCATCACTCCACCTGGAGGGCAGGGCTGTGTGCAGGGTCACACAGCAGGTCAGTGGCCTCTTGAGAACCAGAACCCTTCCCTTAGGGAGATGCCACATAGTGAGTCCACAGCCTTCTCTCCACTCATCATCTCTCCCTCCCGCACAGTGCCAGCTGCCCTGACCCTGGACCCCGGCACTGCCCACCAGCGCTTGATCCTGTCCGATGACTGCACCATCGTGGCCTATGGCAACCTGCACCCACAGCCACTGCAGGACTCACCGAAGCGCTTTGACGTTGAGGTGTCCGTGCTGGGATCTGAGGCCTTCAGCAGTGGCATCCACTACTGGGAGGTGGTGGTGGCGGAGAAGACCCAGTGGGTGATCGGGCTGGCCCACGAGGCTGCAAGCCGCAAGGGCAGCATCCAGATCCAGCCTAGCCGTGGCTTCTACTGCATCGTCATGCACGATGGCAACCAGTACAGCGCCTGCACGGAGCCGTGGACGCGGCTCAACGTCCGCGACAAGCTTGACAAGGTGGGTGTCTTCCTGGACTACGACCAAGGCCTGCTCATCTTCTACAATGCTGATGACATGTCTTGGCTCTACACCTTCCGTGAGAAGTTCCCGGGCAAGCTCTGCTCCTACTTCAGTCCCGGCCAGAGCCATGCCAACGGCAAGAACGTGCAGCCACTGCGAATCAACACCATCCGCATCTAGTGTGGACTGAGCAAGACCACAGCCTCCTGGGGCCACGGCCACCAGTAAGAACTCTGCCCAGGAGATGGAAGGCCTAGATTCTAGCCTGGCTTGACCACCCTGAGACCTCAGGCCAGTTTACCTTTCAGTCTCCATTTGCCTGTCTGTAAAGTGAAGGTTGCACTCCATGATTCCTAAGCTCTCTTCCAGCACTGATGTTCTGTAACTCTGACCTTGATGGGAACATGGCTTTATCCAAGGATGTGACCTCTTTCTCTTCTGGACAACCCCTGCCCAACCCTCATCCCCATCATCTCAGGGGCAGGGAGACGCCTCCCTACATCTCCCTCCTGACCAGATGCCCTGGACTGAGGATATATCAGGGTGTTGCTGGCAGATGGAAGCTCAAAAAAGACACAGAACCCTCATATGCTCCATGGCCTAAGACTTGCTGGTGATGGACCTGACCAAGCTGGTGATGGGCCATTTGACCCTTGACCCCAGCCCACAGTAGCTGGTTGTAGGGCTTTCTGAGAACCACCCTCCTGTCATCCCCATACCATGAGCTACATAGTTCCTACTTTTCCCACTGACCTGCAGGTCAGAGATGATGCTATGAGAGGGTGCCAACCTGAGAAGGCAGCCAGTAGTTGGGCACACATGTGACAGTCACTGTGCTACCACCTTCCTGCCCACAGGCCTAAGGACAGGTTGAGGGCACATCCTGAAGCTGACACATAGCTCATTTGCCCAAGGGCACTTGGCAGGACAAGCATCACTGGATGGTCGAGGTCCCTCTCAACAAGGGTCCAGCCAGCTCTCACCAGCCGGGACCCTGTGACCAGGCTAGGGTATGGGGAGGCTTCTGGGAGCAGTTGTTTTAGTCAAGACCTGAGTACTGGGAAGGGCTGTTGGCTGGGACCCCACCTCAGACTTGACATATGTTTCAGCTAGAATTCTGTTGCAGACAACAGGAGCCCCTTTAGCTAGTTTAGACAGACAAAGGATTTATTACCAGGTCCCTGGAGGAGCAGGCTTTTTGGTGAATTTCCAGGAATGACTCTCAGCCCCCAGACTCATAATGTCTCTATTGTAACCAGGAAAGCTACTCCCATCTGCAAGAAGCCACTGCATCAGGAAGCCGCTAGCTGTAGAACTGTGCTTCCTCTGCTACCACCCATGCCAGCAAATGGATGTCCTGAGGCCTGCCTCTCTCCCGCTGAACTCAGTTCCCAAATCCAAATCTCTGCAGGGATTCTGTTTAGGGAACCTAAGTCAGATCCTTAAGCAAGGGAGTCTGGGAAATGTAGTTTTTATCTTTCTAGTCTCAGCAGTGCAAATGGCAAACTAAAGGAGGTTAGAATGGATGTTGAGCAAGCTCATTCTTGTTTTTTGCTACAGCATCCAACCATGAAGAACCCAGGAGAGACTGGAGTTTACCTCTAGGCTTTCGCTTTGGGGCAACAGAGCCTCAAGGTGCCCTGATGTGTGACTCTGTCCCTGACCATGGGCAGGAACCTGAGGAATGAGCCTACAGAACCAAGCCGAAATGTTTCCTCAGCCTTGGCCTTTCTTTCTAGTCCTGGAACCTAGATTCTGTACTTGGGGTCTCTGACCACATCAGTTCCAAGGGAATAGCTGACCCTGGGGAGCTCCCACCTCACAACTGCTGTCCACTGGAGCCTCCCCTGGGTGGGAGGAATCCTCACACCACCCCTTCAGCAACCCCAGATCTCTGGGCCACTCCCAACAGTATTTTTATTTAAAATATTACCAATTTTGTGAGTTATAATGAATTTGTATTAAATTAAAGTTATAGGATGTAAGTGGTCAGTTCCATTCATTTTGACAAACACAGAGGTCCACCTATTTTGTCCCAGGCAGTGTACATACATGAGCATGGCTAATCCACAAAGTAACCCTACCAGGTAGATGGTATTGTGCCCATTTTACAGAGGTGAGAAATGAGGTTCAGAGAGAGGACATAACTTGTTTACAGTTCTGGATCCCACACTGGTAAGTGATGGAGTTTGGATGAGAACTGAGTTCTAAGCTAGCACTCACATCACAACCCAGCCTGAAACTTACTAGCCAGCGAAGATATCCATCTTTGCCAGGGGAGGGTGGTGATAGTTTTGGGAGCAGCAGTGGCAGGAGGCACTTGCAAGAACCTGGGCTCTGGAACCACAGAGACCTGGGCTCGAATCCAGGCTCCACCACTGTGTGGGTTTAGAAGTAAGACTTGCCCTTTCTAGGTATCAGTTTTCCCATCTTCAAAATGAGGATAATAACACCAACCTCATATGATTTGTTGGTAAGCTGTAAAGTGCACTGCACTTAGAGGGGCACTGCCTCTCCCTCCAGCTGCCTCCCTGAATCATGCCTGGAGCTGTGTGGGTTTTCTGAACCTCCGGGCTGGCTCTGACCCTAAGAAGCTTATCTTGTGTCCTGTGGGGGGTTTAGGACCACCTAGGCCAGGAGACCTGTCACAGTGGTTGATGCACAACTGATCATGGGGATGGTGCAGCAGCGGACAGCACTTCGTTCCATTGTGCAGGGGTTGCCATGAGTTGAGGGCCTACTCAATGGCAGCCAACAAGGGGGTGCAGTGTTGGTTCAGTGATAGAGTTCTCGCTTGCCGTGCGGGAGACCTGGGTTTGATTCCCAACCAATGTACCACCCATCTGTCAGTGGAGGCTTGCATGTTACTATGATGCCATTGGTGTCCCTGCAGTGCAGTGCAGCATCCATGGAAATAGGAGTCCTGGGCCTATCTTGGCTCTTTCCTGACTCACTTTGTACCCGAAGGTCCATTCCTTAGTTTCTTCACCTACAGACTGAGGGAGGTTAGAATCAATGTTCTCAGCAGCATCATGTGGGTCTTCACCTATGGCCTGGAGGTGGGGAGAAAAAAGAGGAACAACCCCAGGCATTGACTTCTCTGGGGTTCGAGGAAGAGGGGCATGAGCAAGGATGGGGCAGGAGGGAACTCTGATTGGCTGATGGAGAGCACCCTGGGTTACAGAGAAGTAATGGCGGTAATTCTGAGACTAGAGTATCTCCAAGCTCCTCCTGTGCTCTCAGATCCCTGCATCCCCCTTCCCCCACAAAGCCATGCCCCTCCATCTCAGAAATGTAGTTTTTAACTTTCCAGTCTCAGCAGTAGAAAAAACACACTAGAAGTAAGTTAGAAAGGATGTTGAGTAAGCTCAGTGGATTCTGTCTTCTCCCTATAGGGCATGAGCCCCCAAGTCCTTCCTTCCCTCTCCCTCCTCAACCTCAGCACCAGGCCCAAGAAGTGATGGCTGAGGGTAACCGTAGGGGCATAACTTGCATACCCATCTGGAGCCTCTGGGAAATCAGGATTCCTCCGAGAGGTGTATTTGCATGTGTCCAGAGAATCCCTGAATGAAAGAATCTGGGGTTGGCAGGCTGATGCCCGGAACCCCACATTTAACACAGCAAAGAGGAGAGACAAAGGCAGCCCAGCCTGGGGAGGAGAGAAGGGTCAGCAGGGATCTTACCCAGCCTGGAAAGAACTGATAGAAAGACAATAATCCCTTGCAGGATCCTTGTCTGTGGTTAGTAAGAGAAGGGCTAGCACTTTTCACACCTCATCTAATCATCGAGATGAGCCCATGAGGCTGGTATCATTCTCTCAGTGCTGGAGTGGGGAAAACATTGCTTCCTAGAGGACCCACAGCCAGTACTCAGCTGGGCTGGGAATCAGCCTTCTCAGCACCTAACAAGGCCATTAGCTCCTGGTGCTTCTCTCTGGGGTGGCAGCAGGAACAAAAAACAACAGAGATAAGGGCTCCCAGCAGCACAGAGCTCAACTCAGATGCTGGAGAGGCCATCCCGGGAGGCTGACTGCTCACACCTGGACAGCAGTCCCGCCTCCTCCCTTTCCACCTCCCCAACCCCATCCCACCCCCACCGCCCTTCACCTCTGCAAGTGAACCACCCCAAGTGAAAGTGAACCACTAAGAGGTCAGATGCTGAGATGTCAGGGGCTTTACACGGGGTAGGGGTGGGGTTATTCTCCTTACTCTGGGACACTGATGATTCTACCCAATCTCCTCTGAGGAATCCTAAACCACTTAAGGAAAGAGGGGATGTGGGAGGTAGGGCAGGAACAGACAGACAGACAGACAGACAGACATGGTCAAATACAGTCAGGAGGCACAGCCTCAAAAAAATAGGGTAGGGGGAAGATTTTTATTTTGAAATGTGCTCATTTTTCTTCATTTTCCTTTTCTGGCTTCAGAATTATTTGAGGTGTTTTTTTAAACCCTAGATACAGAGTAGATCAAACAGTCTTTTATCTGCTTTCAAGATTTTGACAATTCTATCATATTTCTTTTTTTTTTAAATTTTTTAAATTGTATTTTAGATGAAGGTTTACCAAGCAAACTAGCTTCTCATTAAACAATACACATATTGTTTTGTGACATTGGTTGCCAATCCCATGACATGTCAACCCTCTCCCCTTCTTGACCTTGGGTTCTCTATTATCAGCTTTCCTGTCCCCTCCTGCCTTCTTGTCCTTGCCCCTGGGCTGGTGTGCCCATTTAGTCTCATTTTGTTTTATGGGCCCATCTAATCTTTGGCTGAGGAGTAAACCTCAGTGACTTCATTACTGAGCTATAAGGGTCTCTGGGCGCCATACTCTCGGTGTTTCTCCAGCCTCTGTCAGACTAGTAAGTCTGGTCTCTTTTTTTTTTGCGAGTTAGAATTTTGTTCTACATTTTTTTTCAGTTCTGTCCAGGACCCCCTGTTGTGATCCCTGTCAGAGCAGTCAGTGGGGATAGCCAGGCACCATCTAGTGCTAGACTCAGTCTGGTGGAGGCTATGGTAGTTGTGGTCCGTTAGTTCTTTGGACTAGTCTTTCCCTTGTGTCTTTGGTTTTCTTCATTTTCCCTTGCTCCTGATGGGGTGAGACCAGTGGAGTATCTTAGATGGCAGCTTACAAGCTTTTAAGACTCCAGGTACTACTCACCAAAGGAGAATGAGTTCTATCATATTTCTGACCATTACAAAATGCCCCCTACCTCACCTCAGGAATTTGATGAAGTGAGAGAGGGTCAACACTTTGGACCAGAGGCTCGAGAGCTTCCCACCCTAGTGTCATGGGGGAGGGGGTCTTCTCAGGAGGCTGGAGACGAGTCACAGAGCCCCAGGTCCTGGTGAGCTTCCCCAAACTGTGGGCCTCAAAGTGACCAAATCTGAGTGCTGAGGGGCCTGGGGAATTCTCCAGCCCACTCCTCAAGCCCAGAGAGGATTAGTTTCTAGCTCAAGGTCTTTCAGCATGTGGCTGAGCTGGGACCAGAACCCGGTGTCCTGGATCCCAGTCAGCACGCAGCAGGAGAGAATGGCTGACTGAGAGGGCCCAGCAAGGAAAAGAAGCACAAGGGCAGACAGGAGGTGGGCAGGGTGAGGTGAGGAGGGATGGGCTCAGAGGAGAAGGGCCCCATGTCTAAGAAGAACAAGGGAGATTGGGGGCTGCATGCCTATCAGTGGGGACTGTGTACCTTTCAGAGTCGGGGACTGCAGCTCCTCAGAGAAGAGAAGGGGGGACAAAGGGGTAGTAGAGTCAGGACGCCCTCCCTGGGCTGGAGTCTCAGCCCAGCTGGGCATGATGGTCAGCATCACAGACCACCGATCTCAACTCTGTCATTTTATAGATAAGAAAACTGAGACACAGATGAGAAGACACCATCCCGTGGTCACCCAGTCAAGGAGGTCAAAGCCAAGCCCAGACCTTGGTCTCCTGACTCGCAGCCATTGGCTCTGTTCATGCCACCTCCAATCTTCCCCTATAGGTTCTGGTATCTCCTCCCACCCTTTGGGAACCTGGAGCCTGAGCAGAAGGAGAAGGGGAGTGACCAGGGCTCCCACAGTCCAGGCATCAAGAACGGGTGCCTTCCTCTGTCTTCCTCCCCAAGGAAGAAGAATTGACCTGGACCCCTCTGCCCCTCCTCTGGGCAGAGCGGGTTGGTGCCTCCCCATGCCTAGTACCTGCCTTGCTGGCAACAGGATCCAGAGCCAGCACTGCAGCTACAGGAGGCACCAGCCACAGCAGGGACAAAGTCTCAGCCCAGGGTAGTGGCTGGAGCCACAGGGAGTCCCAGGTGGGTGAGGGCATCGGGAGTGATGGCCCAAGGGGGTCCCCTGATCCCACTGCACTTCAGTCAGCTTGGTACCTCAGTGGGTGGGGGCTCTGGAGTCTTTATCCCAGAAAAGAGGCCTTTGCTCCCTCATCCCTACAGGCTGATCTCCTGGGTCTGCTCCCTCTGCCCACCACATGCCCCAGGCTGAAGCCCCTCTCTGAGCAAGCTGCCAGTCCTACCAAGCAGGAACAAGGTCTCCAGGCCCAGCAATCTGTTCCTGCCACCTGGGAGAGGCCCTGACAGGTCCCAGAAACGGCAGGACATGTGTGCCTCTCACAGGTGTGGGGCTGTGGGTCAAGACCTAGGCTCGCCTTGCTAAACCTGGTGTGGGCCCTGGCTCCCACCCTGATTCGCCCAGGACCCTGGGACGCTCCCTTGTCTCCACCTTCGATGTGTTTCTTCCTCACTGGTTCGGCAAAAGGGATCAGTGGCCCTGAGCTATGGGACAACCCCTGGTTCTAAGGCTCTGACTTGAGGCAGCCTCATGGGGCTTGCCTAACCGTACCCACCCCCTCTTTACTATCCGTCTTCCTCTGTGGGGGCCTCTTTCTGTCACTCCTGGAAGGCCCTGCCCACGCCTTTCACTCTGCCATCAAAACTTACCCCTCCTGTGTTCCTCAGGATAACTGGCTTATTGTTTGAGATGTCACCCCCTCCCCTAACTATGCATATTTATAATGGGAACTACTCCCAGAAGAGTGGCCAGTGGTGGGATCCCAGGTACCATGACAAGCAGGTGGGGAAAAATTGAGGGGAGTGGGAGGAAAGGGGGAATGTCTATGGCTCCACGCGGGCAGCGTTACAGCAGCTGATACTGTGTGGACACAGACCAGGTAGAAACAGACAGTGACTGCTGGTGACCAAGCCAATCTAGTCCCTGCTCTTGGCCCAATCTTCGGGCCCTCACTCCTCACCCACACCCCACACAGGTGAATGGCAGACACACCTCTGGAGGAGGAAGAAACTGTGCGTATAACATTAGAATCAGAGCTTGGAATATCAGCACCCCAGAATGGATATGTTAACCATATTTAGGGCCCTTAACACACTGCCTTTGTAATACTCTTCCCCCTGCCTAAAATGTCCTTGCTCTCCCTTTGCTTCCTGCTGAAATTTTACTCATCCTTCATGTCCTACTCAAGGCAAAGCTGTCCCAGCAGATGTCATCGCTCCAGGTCCCTGAAGCACTTTGGGTCTCCTACTACTCTAGACCATGAGCATCTTGAGGAAGGGATCATGTCCCATGGTTTTGCCTGCCAGATACAGAGAGGGCCTTGAAAAATATCTGCTGGCTGGAACCAGCCACTGTCAAAGCTGGAGCCATGAGACCATCCCATCTCCACGTCAGGAGGTATTTTACAGACCAGAAGTAGCCCCTCTAAGATGCTCAAACGAAAGCTGAGCTCCCATGGCAAGCTCCCCTGACCACCCCCAGCCAGATTCTAGGCAGGGAGAACCAGGAAGAGCCATCGAAGACTAGGAAAGTTGCTTGATTGTTTGCTTTTATTAATTTTTTTTATTATAAAATAACTGATGCTCACTGTAAAAAAAAAATTCAAATAAATGTAAGAGTAGAAAGTAGAGTCCTCTCATCCCATGCCGAGGAGTCAACAGCTGTTACCAGTTGGGTGCACCTGCTTTCAGGCATTTTTGGTGATGCATAAACAAAAAATATAATTTTCTCTCACAAAAAAGAATGAACAACTTCATCCACTATCATTCATCTTTCTGTGCATTCTGTGGAGTAAACTCTTGAAAATGGAATTGGTGGTCAAAAGGGTTTGCTCATTTAAGATGTGTTGTTTTTCTAAGTAAATTATTCCCCCCCTTATAATATGCTCATTGTAGAAAACTCACAAAATATAGTCAAGACACACAAAGTAAAAATCATCTATCAGCCCACTGTCCAGAGAAAACCACTGGTAGCATTTTGGTGATTAGGTTCACAGTCTCTTTTCCATGTTAGTATAATGTATTTTCCACCACCTGTCAGTTTGTCATACTGTGGTGGCTTTGTGTGTTGCTATGATGCTGGAAGCTATGCCACTGGTATTTCAAATACCAGCAAAATCACCCACGGTGGACAGCTTTCAGCAGAGCTCCCAGACTAAGACAGACTAGGAAGAAAGGCCTGTTGATCTACTTTCAAAAATTAGCCAGTGAAAACCCTATGGACCACAACAAAATATTGTCCAAAATAGTGCTGGAAGATGAGCTCCCTAGTTTGAAAGGCACTCAAAATACTCTGTGGCTGAAACAATGAACTTGGGCATACCAACGATCATGAAGATGGCACAGCACCGGGCAATGTTTGGTTCTGTTGTACATGGGGTCGCCAAGAGTTGGAGCCAATTTGACGGCAACATAATTTATTTTACAAAAATTGAAACACGCTTTACCTCTTGTTCCACACCCAGTTTTTTTGTTTGTTTGTTTGCTTGTTTGTTTTGTCACTTAAGAGCAGATTGTGCCCTATTAAATAGTCTTCTACGGCATAGGTTTAATACAATGGGGGATGGTTGACCTCGGGGAGACTCCCCTGGAAGCCTGCTTATCCTGACCCCATTTTGAGTAAGGAGACACTGTAGCAGTTGGCTGGAACCCCATTGCTCCAGGATGTATCCTCAGCCTGCCCCTCCCTTTTAGGAACCAAATGCCTTGGGGAGACCACGAGCGCCTGCTGTCTCCACCCCTCCTGAGCTGAGGCCCCAACACTCCCCTGATGGGCACACAGCCCCGCTGCAACTTCCCCAGTGCTGCCCACAGATGCAGTAAGTAGGCACTCGCCCCCTCCCTCTGCCACTTCCCTGGGCCCAGGGGCTCCCACTGCCAATTGAGACCCAGAGTGGAGAGGACGGGTGGGCGTTTGGGTGGTCCTGACTGTGACAGCAGGAGGGCCTCTGGACTTAAGTGGAGAAGGGGGGAAGTACCCCCACCCTGGACTGTGGTCAGCTTACTCTCAGACTGATGGGACTGGGGAAGGGACAGGAGCAAGTAGATGTCAGGGGCAGGTTGGGGAGAGAACTAGGCCACTGGGAAGTTTTCCAGTTCCTAACTTTCCAGCCCAAGCCCAGGGATTTATTAGCCAAACAGTGTGGAATTAAGTGTGATCTTGGGCAGGACCCTTCTCCACACTGGGAGTCTTAGTTCCTAACCAGCCTAATGGGAAATATGAACCACGTGGCTCCCAAGACACCTTCCCAGCTCTGGGATTCTATAATTAGAACCCACGTTTTCAAATGCTTTCTTTTCTCTCAAAGTCCCTGCATGCCTTATGATTTGCTGAATCCAACTATGCACCAGGCCTTGTTTGAGACATCATCAACATACTAATTATTCACTGTCATGTCACAACAAGCTTTAAGAGGAGGTACCATTTTAATTCCCATTTTACAGATGAGAACATTAAGTCCAGAGAGTTAAGGTGATTTTCCAGTTAAGTGGTAGAGCTCAGGTTTGGACCCAGAGCTGTGTGACTCCCAACCTATGCTCTATCCTCCAATTCCCACACCACTCTGTGAGGTGTGTAGGGGTGACTCTCTCCTTGCTACAGTTGAGGAAACTGAGGCCAGGGAGGAGAGATGACTTCCTGAAGGTTGCACAGCAAGTCCTTGGCAGAGCTGGGTGAATCCAGGCTTTGTTTCTCCCAGCCCACCCCACACAGCACTGGCTGATTTTCAAACAGGAACACTGGTGAACAAGAAGCAGCCCCTGGGCTGGAGTCAAATGCTCACAACTGTGGGTGTGAGGCAGTCCAGTGGGGAAGGCGGTGTTTGTTCAGCCCAGCTCAGCCCGGTTCTTAATGCTTCCTGCTACTTGCATGGGGCCTACTATTTACTATTTTCATGGAAATATCCCAGAAAGATCAGCTATTTCACTATAAACTGTATTTGTAGCAGGTCAAAATTTATCCTTGAATATTTGTGTCTGTTAATGAAAGTTACTTACTGTCATGGGGGGGAAAGCAATATTATTGCATATGGACCCTCGTCCCATCATTAAAGGGAGCTCTTCCCCTGCATGCAACTGTCCACATTGTTCACTTTTCACATGCATTAACATGCATTGCTCACTTTTAATATGCATGTATTTTAACACATTATGTAAATTCTTAATCAGCCTGTTTTGCTTAACTGTATTATACGTCATTATGGTGAAGAATACTGAATACACCATGGACTGCCAGTGGTTAATAGCTATGGCTGCCAACCAAAAGGTCGGCAGTTGGAATCCACCAACCGCTCCTTGGATTAGGGGGCAATTCTACTCTCTCCTACAGGGTCACTATGAGTCAGAATCAACTTGACTGCAACGGGTTTGGTTTTTTGTTTTTTGCCAGAAGAATGAACAAATCTGTCTTGGAAGAAGTACAGCCAGAATGCTCCTTAGAGACAAGGATGGCAAGACTTCATCTCACATACTTTGGACATGTTATCAGGAGGGACCAGTCCCTAGAGAAGGACATTATGCTTGGTAAAGTAGAGGGTCAGTAAAAAAAAGGAAGACTCTCAACAAGATGGATTAACACAGTGGCTGCAACAATGGGCTTAAAGATAACAAGAGTTGTGAGGATAGGGCAGGATGGGGCAGGACGGGGCAGTGTTTTGTTCTGTTTTACATAGGGTCGCTGTGAATCGGAACCAACTTGATGGCACCTAACAACAACATAAGTCGTTTATCTGACATTCTTGTGACTACTATGTGAGCAATAAGATTTCTATAAGAAATAATGCTCTTAACAAGTGGTGACTTAGATCGCACATTAGTGAGGTCACTTTATTTATAGGATCTTTAAAACAAGTCTATTTTTTAATGAAATAAGATGAATAAAG
This sequence comes from Dugong dugon, assembly GCA_030035585.1. NCBI lineage: Eukaryota > Metazoa > Chordata > Mammalia > Sirenia > Dugongidae > Dugong > Dugong dugon. The sequence goes on along the minus strand of CM057462.1, from coordinate 57,351,706 downwards.
GCACAACTAAAAACTGTAACCCACACACAAAGTCCAGAGAAGTGCTGACATTGGGTAAGTCCCAGAGGAAGAAAAGGTGACATGGCCTATGGGGTGGGGGATGGCTGGACCAAAGGTCTTCCCTTCTCCACTCTCCTCCACCCCAGCCCTACTGTGCTCTCCACTTCCTTATCCACTCATTCAATCACCTACCCAACAAGTTCTGACTGAGTGTCTACTATGTGCTAGACACTGAGATAACCAGTGATAGATGCATGCCAGACCTCAATCAAGGGTTTATAGTGACCAGGCAATCCCAGCACCTGTGCTAAGGGCTAGGATAGGAGAAGAGGGGCTCGCAGGAACTCAGAGAAGAGGTGTCTCCTGGAGGAGATACTGCTGAAGCTGAGACCTGAAGGCTGAATAAGAGCTGGGCAAAGTCTTCCAGGAAGAGGAAACTGCATGTGAAGGGACCGGAGGCTGGAAACAAGGTGATGTGGCTGAGAGTTGCATGCTAGGCAGAGTGGCATGAGGTTCGACAAAGCTGGAGAGGAAAACAGGACCAGGTCATGCTTTGCTGGAAGCCTTCCTGAGGGTGCTGGAAGCTGTGTTTTTAAGCAGTGGGGGGAGGGGTGGGAGGACATGGTCACGCTTGTGTGAAGCAGGGTAAAACCAAAGGCAGGGAGACCAGGGAAAAGGCTGAAAGGCTAGTGAGGCTGAACACGGGGTGGGGTGGAGGAAAGGTCTGGCAGGAGGAAGTGGGTGTCATTCAAGTCCCTGGGGACCTGAATGCAAGCAGTGAGGAACCAGGGCTTCCGCGAACACCGGGACTATTTCAGAGCTGCATTACTCAGCTTTGTGCCTCTATTTCACAGAATCTCAGGAAGAACAGGCTCTGCGAGCTGGCGGCTGCTCTGGGACAAGAACCCTGAGCCCCCACATGCTTTCCTAGAACCAGCAGGACCTGTAGGATTTGATTCTTGCTGTCCCCCACACCACGGTTTCCCTGGGTAAACACGTCTGGTGGGAGGGAGCTCACTACCTGTACGGCAGGCCATTCCACTACTGGACGATAATTACTAGTGGGTCTTTCCTTACATGGATCCCCTTGGGTCCCCACTAGTCCTAGCTCTGTCCTCTGGGCCCCCAGACAAGTCTGGTTTCCCTTCCACAGGGCAACATTTTAAAGGTCCCTCTGTTTACTCCTTTTCCAGGGACACCACCCCCTTCTTCAACTAAACAAGCTGAAGACGGATTGGATTCCTCTGCTACCTAAACACCTTCACTGGCGTAGGTAAAGGAGGTGAGCTTGGGCTTGAATCTTGGCCCTGCCAGTTACCAGCTGGGTGACCTTGGACAAGTCACTTCACCTCACTAGCCTCAGTTTTCCCATCTGGAAAATAGGAATAATAATATCTGCCTTGCAGGGTTGCTGTGAGGACCAAATAAGTAAAAATAATAATAATACCTAACGACAGCTAGAATGCATTGAGGGACTACCACATGCCAGTCATTGTCATACTGGGCTAGGCTTCATACCTGGCACACAGTAAGTGTTCAGGACATGCCTTCTGGGAAGCATGTGGATAGCGTGAAGGCTCTGGCAGCACACAGACCGCGGTTCAAACCTGCCTCTGCCTCTTACTCCCTTTTAACGTTGGACACACAAGCGTCTCTGCATCTCAGCTTCCCCACCTGGTAAATGGTAACAGTAAAGGTACTTGCCAGGTTGAATGACACACGGCATGTAAAGCACCTGGTGTTATTATTATCTCTTCTCTCCCTTTTATTCTACAAACATGTACCAAGCACCTTCTCAGGACCAAACACTGTGGAAAACAACCGTTAAGCCATTTGCCCAAGGTCATTTGGAACTGAACCCAACTTTTGCCTCTAAGCCTGCCCTTGCCCTTGCCCACACCTCCCCCAGGCCTGGGACCACCAGATGTGTTAGCCACTGCTGCTGAGGGTAGGGCACAGCTTTCCCTGGCCCTGACCTGACATCTCTGTCTCCTCGGGCAGATATGAGTGGCTTGCAGGCTGTGGTGATCACCAACCCGGCCCTGCTCTCCTCGTTCACTCTGCTTGTTGTCAGCTGCATCTAATGGAAGCCTACTGCCAGTGGTACCAGGTCACCCACCCCAGTCCATGTAAGGGAGCCAGGTAGGTCGCTGAAGGGCTACTCTGACAGGAAAGATTCATTTCTGTTTGGCTTTTAGTTTCCTTGTGCACAATGCTCAAGAAAAGCCCTATCGTGTCTATGTTGTTGCCCAAAGTTGTGACATTTGATCTTTAAGAGGAGAAACTCTTGCCTTCTTCCGGTGACAGGGATGATGTGCTCAACCCCTGGATAAAGCCTCGCAGAGACCACAACCACATTATGTGACCTCAGTCTGCCTTGTTCTTGTCCAGGTTCTGTTGGACGTTACTCACCCACCCTGCAGGTCAATGAAGGGTCATTCTGCCACCCCTATAGATGTGACCCTGAGTGACTGTGTATGGAGGCTGCCCTTGGCCACACGGTGCCTCCCCTGCCTCCCTGGGATCCCCCAAGTCTGGTGGGGACTCCACAGGGAGTCTGACCAAGGAGCAGGAAGTCCTCCTCCAGGGGATGGATGAGAGCACTCCTGGTTTCACCCCTGTTTGGGTGTGGCTTATCATATTATCTAAGATGTGCAGTCCTTAGAATTTCCCATTTCTTATGTCTTAAACATTCACATTATCGGTGCTTTCTTGGGCTCATGGAGTTTCAGCTTATTACATGGGGGAATATAGCCCAAAAGCCCTGACGGGCAAGGCTAGGGTTGCATGGAAACTGCCAGGGCCCTGGACCCCTGCCAAGCCGGGAACCTCCCGTCTCCCTGAACTGCTGCCTGAGCTCTGGGATTCACATGGGCAACAAGGTGAGGAAGTGGTTCTCATGCAAATAATAAAAAAAGTCCAGAATTCTCACCACTGCCCTAAGATCCCAGGACATGTGTACTGATTGCTCTTCCAGCCACATGGTTCACTACTTCTTTCACTCGTCCAATGGTACTCAAGTATCTACTATGGGCCAGGCATGCCAGGTACTGGGTTTATAACACTGGATGAGACCCAGAACTAGTAATGTAGTGGATAGAACAGGAAAATAACAACAGAGTGTGAGGAGTGCTTGCATGAGGTACAAGGGTCTGTGGGAGTATAGAGAAGGGGCAACTAACCAGTTGGAGAGGAGCGTTAAGGAAAATTTCCAAGAAATGGCATCTAAACTGAGACCTGAAGGATGAATAGGAGTTTTCTGGAAGAAAGGAGAGGAAAGACATTACAGGTAGAGGGAACAGAAAGTACAGTGTGAGAGACGGCAAACTATAGCCCACTGCCTGCTTCTGTAAATAAAGTTTTAACTGGAACACAGCCACATCCATTCATTTATGTATAGTTTCAGCTGCTTTCACACTCCACAGCAGAGTGGAGTAGTTGCAACAGGAATCCTATGGCTCATAAAGCCTAAAATATTTACTGTCTGGCCCTTGACAGAAATAGTTTGCTGACCCCTAGGAGGAAGAGATCTCATGCTACCTTATAGGAACATAGTGGCTGGAGGGGGGTGGAAGATGTACAATGGGCAACTCACTAGCCATAGTGGATTGATACAGGAGTAAACACACCTGATTTAAACTTAGCTAATCAGATTCTCTCTTTCCAGGAATTTGAAATTTGGAATGTAAGACCCAGAAACAGAGCTGAATCATGTTAACGTCAGTGAACCTCTGTTGTTGAGGCCCCCAGAGCTGCCCTGGCTCTTCTCAAAACTGGTCAATCAACAGTTCCTTCTATTCAGAAGACCCTTGCAATCAATTCTCCAAACTTTTTATTTTCATTTACCTCAAAGCCAGTTTCTGCTACTTGTAATGAAAAAAGCTTTAGCTAAAATAAAGGGAGTAGAGAAAGATGAAGCTAGATGCGTATACAAAACTTAGTCAACATGGTCCAACAGAAGTATAATGTGAGTCACATGTATAATTTTAAATTTTCTAGTAGTCACAATGAGTAAAAAGAAATGAGTGAAATTAATTTTAAGAATATTTCACCCAGATGTAAATCCATTCACCTGCGGTCACCTGATGTTCGACAAGAGCCCAAAGTTCATCAAATGGGGAAAAGACAGTCTTTTTAACAAATGGTGCTGGCAAACTGAATGTCCATCTGCAAAAAAAGATGAAACAGGGCCCATACCACACACCATACACAAAAACTAATTCAAAATGGATCAAATACCTAAACATAAAGCCCAAAACTATAAAGATCATAGAAGAAAAAATAGGATCAACACTAGAGATCCTAATACATGGCATTAACAGGATACAGACCATAACTAACAACACACAAACTCCAGAAGAGAAGCTAGATAACTGGGATCATCTAGCTTCATTATGCTCTTCAAAAGACTTCACCTAAAGAATAAAAAGAGAACCTACAGACTGGGAAAAAAATTTTGGCTATTACAAACCCAACAAAGTTCTAATCCCTAAAATCTACAGGAAAATCCAACACCTCTACAACAAAAAGACAAATAATCCAATTAAAAAATGGGCAAAGGAAATGAACAGACACTTCACCAAAGAAGACATTCAAGTGGCTAACAGACACATGAGGAAATGCTCGCGTTCACTAGTTAGTAGAGAAATGCACATCAAAACCACAAGGAGATACCATCTCACCCCAGCATTGCTGGCACAAATCAAAAAAACAGAAAATAACAAATGTTGGAGAGGCTGCGGGGAGATTGGAACTCTTATGCACAGCTGGTAGGAATGCAAAATGATACAACCATTTTGGAAAACGATATGGTGCTTCCTTAGAAAACTAGAAATAAAATATGATCCACCCATCCCACTCCTGGGAATATATCCTAGAGAAATAAGAGTCGTCACACAAATAGACATATGCACACCCATATTCATTGCAGCATTGTTCACAATAGCAAAAACATGGAAAGAACCAAATACCCAACAACAGATGAATGGATGAACAAACTATTGTATATACACACAATGGAGTACTATGCAACAATAAAGAACAATGATGAATCTGCGAAGCATCTCACAACATGGATGAATCTGGAGGGCATTATGCTGAATGAAATAAGAATCACAAAAGGACAAATATTGTATGAGACCACTACTATAAAAATTCATGAACAGGTTTACAAACAAAAAGAAACAATTTTTGATCGTTACAAGGGAGGGGAGGGGTGGGGATGGAAAAACACTAAACAGGCAATAGATAAGTGGTAACTTTGGTGAAGGGTAAGACAGTACACAGTACTGGGGAAGCCAACACAATTTGTACAAGGCAAGGTCACAGAAGCTCCATAGACACATCCAAACTCCCTGAGGGGCTGAATTGCTGGGCTGAGGGCTGTGGGGACCATGGTCTCTGGGAACATCTAGCTCAATTGGCATAACACAGTTATAAAGAAAATGTTCTACATTCTACGTTGGTGAGTAGCATCTGGGGTCTTAAAAGTCTGTGAGCGGCCATCTAAGATACTCCACTGGTCTCACCCCCTTCAGGAGCAAGGGATAATGAAGAAAACTAAAGACAAAAGGGAAATATTAATCCAAAGGACTAATGGACCACAACTACCACGGCCTCCACCAGACTGAGTCCAGTACAAGAAGACTGTGCCCAGCTACCACCACTAACTGCTCTGACATGGATCACAATAGAGGGTCTCGGACAGAGCTGGAGAAAAATGTACAACAAAAGTCTAACACAAAAAAAGACCAGACTTACTGGCCTGACAGAGACTGGAGAAACCCCGAGAGTATGGCCCCCAGACACCTTTTCAGCTCAGTAATGAATTCACTCCTGAGGTTCACCCTTCAGCCAAAGATTACACAGGCCCATAAAACAAAACAAGACTAAAGGGGCACACCAGCCCAGGGGCAAGGACTAGAAGGCAGGAGGGCACAGGAAAGCTGGTAATAGGGAACCCAAGGGTGAGAACGGAGAGTGTTGACATGTGGTGGGGTTGTTAACCAATGTCACAAAACAAAATGTGTACTAATTGTTTAATGAGAAGCTAGTTTGTTCTGTAACCTTAATCTAAAGTACAGTAAAAAAACAAAGAAAGCCTTCTCTAAATGCCCCAACCTACACCTACCCCCCATTTCTGAAATATGAAAGCCCCAAACTGCAAGATAGGTGTCCCCAGTTTAGGGTAGGCTGGAGGTCCTGCCCTGGAAGGCTGTTGGCAACTCTGGGAGGACCAGTACTTTCAGCTGCTTGGGTGTAGTGGTGACTTGTGTTTAGCCAGGGTTGTGGGTTTGCTAAGAGAATACAACAAATGAAAGAAGCAAGGGAGTTGAAGATAAATGCAAGGGAGTGATTATAAAGATTGACCATTGCATTTAACCTGGTGTGGTAGCCTTTAGAACAAGTCACAAATATTCCAGTTCTCCAATCCCACCCTTCTACCCCATTCTGGACATTGGGTGGAAATGCGCCTCCCTGTCCGCTTCAGGTTAGATGTTTCCATGTGACTAGTTCTGGCCAATTAAATGGTAACAGATTCTAGCTGGAGCATTTAATTGCCAATGAGAACCTCCAGAGTTCTCTCTTCCTTCTGGCATAATAATCAGCATTATTTGAGATGGTGGTTGTTCCATCTGCTTGGGTCCCTGAGGGACTATGATAAGTACAGCCCACTGTCAATCTACACTGTTCAAGTGGTGTAAGCAAGAAATAAACCTTTATTGCTCTAAGGCTTAAAGTATAAGCCACTGGAATTTTGGAATTGTTTGTATTGCAGCACCAGCTAGTCTTTCCTGACTGATATATTCTGGGTAAATAGGGAAAAGAGGACATTAACAGGGAGAAAGATAGTGCAAAAATATAGAATTAATACATTTCAGGTCCTGGGTTGAAGGATTGATGGAGTTAGGACACTAGAGGGAATAACTGGAAAAGCAGGTGTTGCTTACAGAAATAGATGCATGATAAGGTCTAGGATATGATTATGGGATTGAGTAGCTGATGTGGATGGAGGAAACTGAAGGGACAGAATGTTGGGAGGATCATCTCCGTGCATATTTAAATCCCAGGGATTAAGACAAGTAATGTTGGAGAGGATGACAACCAGAAGCTAAAAATTTTACTGTTTCTCTCTCTACAGCCAGGATATGAGTGCCATGAAGACGGGAACTTTTTTCTTTACTTCTGCCTAGAACAGTGCCTGGCACTTAGTAAATATTTGCTGAATTAATGACTGAATGAAGGGGAGGGTGGTATAGCATACGCTTTGACAAGTAAATCTAATTCAGGGGAGAGAATTCCCCCAGGCTCTTACTTTCTCAATACTACTTTTCTGCACTATTCCTCCCCAAACCACAGTGGTTGTTTTCTCTTGACCAACCTTGAGTCTGCTTTGTTGATCTATCTTGTTGTTGCCAGAAATCTCAAGGAGCTACTTTTTTGAAACTCATCCCCAGTGGCCTGCATGCTAGAAGCTCTAGCAAATACCATCCTCCACGTTACCGAACACTGAGGTTGTTCTCTTCTGCCTTTGACCTCATTTCCACATCCAACTCCATTGCCAAACATCTTCGATTCCTTTTCCTAACATATTTCAGACTTGTCACCTGCTCTTCACCCCCACAGCCACTGCCCCAATTCAGGGTCTCATCATCTCTCCCCTGGCCTACAACAATGGTCTTCTACTCTCCTTGCTTTCTCTTTTTGCCTCTAATCCCTCTATATTAGTTAAATATTGCTGTGTAGCAAATTACCTAAAAAGCAGTTAAAATTAAGAACCACAAATATCAATTATCTCAGTTTCTGTGGGTCAGGAACCTGGGCCTGGCTTAGCTGTGTGCCTCTGGCTCAGGGTCTTTTACAAGGCTGCAATCAGGTGTTGGCTGAGGCTGAAGTCATCTCAGGGCTCCCCTGGGGGTGAAGCCACTTCCAACTCACTCGTGTGGCTGTTGGCAGGTCTCAGGTCCTCATTGGCTATTGGTCAAAGACATCAATTCTTTGACAAATAGGCCTTTCCACAGGGCAGCTCATAGTATGGCAGCTGGCTTCCTTCAGAGCAAGTAAGCTAGACAGTGAGAGAGAGTGCCCAAGACAAAAGCCACTGTCTTTTTAAAATCTAAAAATCTCAGAAATGACAAGTCATCACTTCTGGTGTATTCTGTTCATTAGAATTGAATCAACAGATCCAATCCATATTCCAGTGGAGGTAGATTCCAGGAGGGGATGGGATCATTTGCAGCTATCTTAGAGACGGCCTTCTATACTGTCTTCAATTTCTCTAGTGAGTGATCTAAAATACAAAGCTGACCTCCTCTCTTCCCTGCTCAGAGACTTCTGATGACTTCCTCATACTTCCAGGACACAGCACTTCATAATATGCCTCCAATATCCATTTCATTCTCATCTTCCATCCCGTCTTGGTTATCTAGTGCTGCTATAACAGAAATACCACAAGTTGATGGCTTTAACAAAGAGAAATTTATTCTCTCACAGTCTAGGAGGCTAGAAGTCCAAATTCAGGGTGCCAGCTCCAAAGGAAGGCTTTCTCTCTCTGTCGTCTCTGACAGAAGGTCCTTGTCATCAATCTTCCCCTGGTCTAGGAGCATCTCTGCACAGGAACCCCAGGTCCAAAGGACACACTCTGCTCCTGATGTTGCTTTCTTGGTGGTACGAGGTCCCCATGTCTCTCTGCTCACTTCTCTCTTTTATATCTCAAAAGAGATTGGCTTAAGACACTATCTAATCTTGTAGATCTCATTAATAAAACTGCTGCTAATCTGTCTCATTAACATCATAGTGATCCGATTTACAACACATACGGAAATCACATCAGATGACAAAATGGTAGACAATCATACAATACTAGGAATCATGACCTAGCTAAGTTGACAGATATTTTGGGGGAACACAGTTTGATCCATGACACATCCTGTACTCCCATCCTCAGGAAAGGACTCTGAATTATCATAGCATTATTCCCTTGTACGTGCCATTTTCCTGTTCTGGAATATTCCCCTCAATCTCTCCAGTCTTTTCTACCTGGCCTACTTCTACTCATCCATCAAGGTCTACTGGCTCCACAAAGCCTGTCCCAAACCCAGCAGACAGTTATATCTCCCCCTAATCAGTTGTTCCTCAGCTCCCTGGGCTTTTCACTGACAGCACTTACCACACCACATCACAATCATCTCCACTTGAATGTTTCTCAACATCACAAAGTTAACATGTTCAAAAATTCCTTTCTGTTGATTTTTATACCAATGGGATTTAGCAGGAGATGGATCCTGGAGCCACCCATTCTGACCTCTTCCAGAAGCCTTGCCCTGGTTTGCGAGACAAGTAATAGAACCTCACCATCTTCATGATGAGAACCTCACCATCTTAATTGGGGTTACTGAAATGTCAAAAGAACAGTCATTTGGTCCTTCAAAATAAATATGCTACTATAAAGTCACTTATGGTCACCACAGGCTTCCTCTAAGTACAGGAAGAGAGCTGTGTGGTATAGTGATTGAGAGCTTCCTCCAGAGAAGGCAGACACACTTCCCAAACTGCCTGCACTAGTTACTATCTGTTTTATACAAAGTGCTTCGTATCTGATCCTCAGTTTCTTTATTTGAAAATGGAAATGATTTATTAAGTTGTTACTATGAGCTGCCTCGTCAAAGTAGAGTTGAACTTGCTGATATGGTACAACTCAAATTGAGAAGAAACAGTTGCAAATATCCATTAATAATTGGAACATTGAATGTATGAAGTATGAATCTAGGAAAATTAGAAGTTGTCAAAAATGAAATGGAATGCATAAAGATAATATCCTAGGCATTAGTGAGCTGAAATGGACTGGTATCATCCATTTTGAATCAGACAATCATGTAGTCTACTGTACAGGGAATGACAAACTGAAGAGAAATGACATCACATTCATCGTTAATAAGAACATTTCAAGATCTATCCTAAAGTACAACACTGTCAGTGATAGGTAAATACCCATATGCCTACAAGGAAGACCAGTTAATACTACTATTATTCAAATTTAGGCACCAACCATTAAGGCCAAAGATGAAGAAATTGAAGATTTTTACCAACTTCTGCAGTCTGAAATTGATCAGATATGCAATCAAAATGCATTGATAATTACTGGTGATTGGAATGCAAAAGTTGGAAACAAAGAAGAAGGATCAGTAGCTGGAAAATACGGCCTTGTTTATTGAAATGAAACCAGAGATTGCATGATAAAATTTTGCAAGACCAATGACTTATTCATTGAAAATATATTTTTTCAACAACATAAATGGCGACTATACACATGGACCTTGCCAGACAGAATACACAGGAGTCAAATCAATCGACTACGTCTGTGGAAAAAGATGATGGAAAAGCTCAATATCATCAGTCAGAACAAGGTCAGGGGCCATTGCAGAACAGACCATCAATTGCTCATATACAAGTTCAAGTTGAAACTGAAGAAAATTAAAACAAGTCCACAACAGCCAAAGTACAACCTTGAGTATATCCCACCTGAATTTAGAGACCATCTCAAGAATAGATTTGACATGTTAAACACTTATGACCAAAGACCAGATGAGTTGTGGGATGACATCAAGAATATCATATATGAAAAAAGCAAAAGGTTATTTAAGACAGAAAAGACCAAAATGGATGCCAAAAGAGACTCTTGAAAGTTGCTCTCGAACACAGAGTAGCTAAAGCAAAAGAAATAAATGATGAAGTAAAAGAGCTGAACAGAAGATTTCAAAGAACAGCTCAAGAAGACAAAGTAAAGTATTATAATGACACGTGCAAAGACCTGGAGTTAGAAAACCAAAAGGGAAGAACGCGCTCAGCATTTCTCAAGCTGAAAGAACTAAAGAAAAAATTCAAGCCTCCAGCTGCAGTATTGAAGGATTCCATGATCGAAATATTGAACAACACAGGAAGCATCAAAAGAAGATGGAAGGAATACACATTAGTCACTGTATCAAAAAGAACTGGTTGACGTTCAGCCATTTCAGGAGGTAACATATGATCAAGAACTGATGGTGTTGAAGTAAGAAGTCCAAGCTGCACTGAGGGTATTGGCAAAAAACAAATCCCCAGGAATTGATGGAATACCAACTGAGATGTTTCAACAAACTGACGCAATGCTGGAAGTGCTCACTCCTCTATGTCAAAAAATTTGGAAGACAGCTACCTGGTCAGCTGACTGGAAGAGATCCATATTTGTGCCCATTCCAAAGAAAGGTGACCCAACAGAATGTGGAAGTTATCGAACAATATCATTAATATCACACGCAAGTAAAATTTTGCTGAAGATCATTCAAAAGTGGCTGCAGCAGTATGTCAACAGGCAACTGCCAGAAATTCAAGCTGGATTCAGAAGAGTACATGGAACCAGGGATATCACTGCTGATGTCAGGTGGATCCTGGCTGAAAGCAGAGAATACCAGAAAGATGTTTACCTGTGTTTTATTGACTATGCAAACATCTTCAACTGTGTGGATCATAACAAATTATGGATAACATTTCAAAGAATGGGAATTCCAAATCACTTAGTTGTGCTCGTCAGGAACCTGTACATAGACCAAGAGGCAGTCGTTTGAACAGAACAGGGGGATACTGCATGCTTTAAAATCAGGAGAGGTGTGCAACAGGGTTGTGTCCTTTCGCCATACTTATTCAATCTGTATGCTGAGAAAATAGTCCAAGAATCTGGACTATATGAAGAAGAAGGTAGCATCAGGACTAGTGGAGGACTCATTAACAACCTGCAATACGCAGATGACACAACCTTGCTTGCTGAAAGTGAAGAGGATTTGAAGCAGCTACTGGCGAAGATCAAAGACTACAGCCTTCAATATGGATTACACCTCAACATAAAGAAAACACAAATCTTCACAACTGTACCAATAAGCAACGTCGTGATAAATGGAGAAAGCATTGAAGTTGTCAAGGATTTCATTTAACTTGGATCCACAGTAAGTGCCCTTGGAAGCAGCAGTCAAGCAATCAAAGGATGTATATTGCGTTGGGCAAATCTGCTGCAATAGACCGCTTTAAAAAGTGTTAAAAAGCAACGATGTGAGGACTAAGGTGTGCCTGACCCAAGCCATGTTCTTTTGAATTGCCTCATATGCATGTGAAAGCTGGACAATGAATAACGAAGACGGAAGAAAAAATGATGCATCTGAATTATGGTGTTGGCAAAGAATATTGAATATAACACGGACTGCCAGAAAAACGAACCAATCTGTCTTGGAAGAAGTACTGCCAGAATGCTCATTAGAAGAAGCAACGATGGTGAGACTTCGTCTTACCTACTTTGGACATGTTATCAGGAGGGACCAATCCCTGGAGAAGGATAGCTTGCTTGGTAGAGGGTCAATGAAAAAGAGGATGACCCTCAACAAAATGGATTGACACAGTGGCTGCAACAATGGACTCAAGCATATCAAAGATTGTGAGGTTGGCACAGGACCAGGCAGTATTTTGCTCTGTTGTACATAGTTGTCGCTATGGGTCGGAACCAACTCCAGGGCACCTAACAACAAAAATGGTTATCGTGTGTCAGGTGTTCTAAGTACCTTAAATATATTAGCTTATTTAATCCTTGAAACAATGTCATGAGGTAGGTACTATATGATCGCATTTTACAGATACAGAAACTGTGGCACAGAAAGTCACTTGTCCCAGAATAAACGGCTAATAACTGGCAGAAACAGAATCTTAACACTGGCATCAGGGATCCGGGTCATAATATCCACTTCACAGGCTTATAAGGATTCAATTAAATAATACAAGTGAAGGTCGAGGGCAGGGCCAGAAGGTACTCTTTATTATTATAAAATGGAAAGCATCCTTTTCTGGATGTCAATAATTCGTTCAAAGCCCTTGATTTTCCGCGTGAACTCAGCAGGTGTATTCTCTCGGGTATGAAATGAGTGAAAACGACGCTGGAGACGAGTCCTCTCAAAACCACAGGCTTACGGTTCTTCTTCGAGGATTCTACTTCTTAGGTGGAAGCGGAAGTACCTGGTGGGCAAGGAGCCTACTTCCGGTGTTACATCAAACCTTTCCAGCCCCACAGGGACAATTCCCCTCCCTCCCACTCCACTTCCGTTCCCGGCTGACCCCTTTTCCGTGGGAGCCCCGCCCCTGGAGAATGTTCGCTGTTCCATTGGTGGAAGCTTGGGGGGCGGAGCTGCGTCTCTCAGTCTTTCAACCAGTACAGTCCGCCGTCTCTTCTCGCTGTCGGCTTGGTAAAGTCGGCCCCTCCTCCGAGCCGGCAGAGGGCGCGAGAGCACGTGGCTCCAAGCCGAGGAGGCTCTTGGACATGGAAGTGACGTAACGTTACATCACGGGAAATTTGCGGCCGGCTGGATGTAAGGGTGTGATGGGGAGTTCCGGCTGCTAGACGCCGGGCAGTCGTGGTTCCGGTGGAGTGAACGTTAGGAACGTTGTTTCTGCTTCTGGCAGTCGATTCTCAAACCTGAAAACTGAGGGCCGTAGAGGAAGGGGCTTGCTCATATTCACTCGGCGAGAGACAATCGAGACCAGCGCGCTTCCACAAGGCTCCTCAGGACGGAGAGACGGCCCCTTGGGGGAATTTTGCTCCGCCAGAGGAGTCCCTGAGACCGGCCTCACAGAAATATCCCCATTTCACAGATGTCCAAAGAAGGACATGGACTTGCCCAGGGTGCCCAGTTAAAGCTGAATTTCAGGTAAACGACTAATTTTTTTAGTATATCAGTGTCCCAAATACTGCCTGGAACATACTTATACTAAAAAAGTATTCGTCGTTTATCTGAATTGAGCTTTAATTGGGCGTCCCGTATTATATCTGGCAACCCTAGCCCAAGGTCACCCATTGAAGCCGCCTGCCTTCCCCACCTAGGACTCAGCAGTGTGTTACGCTGGGCTCTTTCAAAGTGTAACCCTGAGATGGTTAACAGGGTTCCATTCAGTGGCCTTGAACCAGCATCTCCCACTGCAGGATCTAGGCTACTGTTCAGGAGCAGAGGAGAAGGGGCCAGATGCACTGCCTCAGGATTCAGGGACATCCCATATTCTCCAAGACCAGTTCATTCAAAAGACACTAAGCACCAACTCTGCCGTGCACTGTGCTAGGCTCTGGATCACATAGGCAAGCAGGAGAAACAGTCCTTGTCCTCATGGAATTAACAATTTGCAGTGTGGCAAGCAGAAAATTTTGTTACTTTGTGATCAGTAGTTTTTAATAGGAGTAAATACAGGATAGGAACCCTGGGGTGCAGTGGTCGAAGTGCTTGGCTGCTAACCAAAAGGTCAGCTGTTCGAACTCACCAGCTGCTCCACAGAGAAAGATGTGGCAATCTGCTCCCACAAAGATTTACAGCCTTGGAAACCCTACGAGGCAGTTCTACTCTGTCCTATAGGGTTGCTATGAGTCAGAATCGACTCCACAGCAACGGGTTAAATACAGGATGCTATGGAAGCCTAGAGAAGCAACACCTAATTAAGGCATAGAGACTAAGAGAAAAAGGAAAGATACGCAAGCTGAGACCTGAAAGATTCATTCATTAAACATTTATTGAACACCTACGTGTAAGACGGTGTTCTAGGCCCTGGGGACACAGCAGTGAACAAAACAAAACAAAAAACCTCTGCCCTCAGAAGCTTAATTCTAAGTCAAATTTATGTCAGATGGTGATCAGTGGAAAAAAGTAAAGCTAGGAAGGGGATCATGAAGTGTTTGAATGGATTTTTGGGGGTGTTACAGTTTTGAAGTTGGTCAGAGACTGCCTCACTGAAAAGGTGACATTTGAGCAAAAACCTGAAAGGGGTGAGGGAGAAAGGTCCATGGAGATTATTTAGGGTTGTAAGAAATGAACCTGGCATGTTAAAGGAACAAGAAAGGAAGGAGACTAGAAGGAGATGGGCCAGAGAGGTAACAGGAGAAAGCTGGAAGATTGTGTGGGTCCTGGAAGCCTCTAAAGATGCTGGCTTTTACTCAGTGAGTTAGAGAGACAGAAGATTTTGAGCAGGGAGTGACATGAACTGATTCATTTTTTAAAGGCTGCTTTGGAGAGCAGAACTGGTAAATTAGCCACATAAAGGGGAAATAATCCAGACAAAGGGAACAGCATATTTCAAAGTCCAGAATAAGAGTTGACTTTGGAGGAACTAAAAGAAGTGATGATGGACAAAATGATGAATGGTTGGATGGACAGATGGAGAATACAAAAAGAAGGTGATGCGGGTAGGAGGTAAGGCAGGGACAAAATCCTATGGAGCCTCATAAGTTGTGTTTAGGAGTTTTGACTTGATTCCTAGGGCATGGAATGCTACTAAAGGGTTTGAAGCTGAGGAACAACGTGGTCGGATTTGTACTTTAGAAGGATCACTCCAAGCCCGTGTGGAGAACGAATACAAGACCACCAGTCAGGAGGCATGGCCAGGCCAAAGATGGTGGCCTGGGCCAGCAGAATGAGAGCTGTGTATGGATTTGAGCACTGATGTCAAAGGACTTAGGAATGGAGTGGGTTAGAGATGCAGAGAAGACAGGAAGACAGATTTCTAGCTTGAGCACCAGAGTGGACAGTGGTGCTACTTACTGAGATGGGAAACACAGGAGAAGGAGCAAGTTTGTGGTGGGAAAGTGGGAGTTGTAACTTCTGTTTTGTATATGTTGAGTGTGAATTAGAGTGAAGATACCGCATTGGATATGCAGGTCCTCACCTTTGCAGGGCATCTAGGCTAAAGATGATGATTTGGGGGTCATCAGCATATGGACAGAAACTGGAGCTGCAGAAGATGGCAAGAAGTGTGACTAGAGGAGTAGAGAAACAAATGGCTTGAAATCACTAGCAGATGAGACTGGTGTTATGTAATGATGGCATTTGTTGAGTGCCCATCACATGCCAGGCACTGTACTAAACACTTTAGATGCATCATCTCATTTAATCCTCACACCACCCTATAAGTAGGCCCATTATACAGACAGGAAAACTGAAACTCAGAGAGGTTATGCAACTTGCCCAGTGTTACATAGCTTGGAAACAGCAAAGCTAAAGCCTGAATCCAAGATTCTTAAATACAATGGGATATTGTCTCAGTCTTCCTAGGAAATCAGTACAGCCCCCTTTGCCTAAAGGTGTTGATGGGTCCCCTCTGCAGGGGTTCTAAGCTTGGGATGTGCCTGGTGCCTGATTAACAACTGGAACCCAACCAAGCTTGGGGTTGGAGAGAAATGGGAAAGGAGGATTAAAATGAGGATGTAACCCAATCCAGTACTTCCCACTCCTTGGAAATGTTCTCTGGACCATTCTTTACTCAGGGCAGAAGTCATTGCTGTAGGTGCAGCCAAGTAAAGGCAGCTCAGCCCTTGGCATTTTCTTAGGAGGAAGGTAACCCTTGGCATGAGGAAGAGGGGCCCAGCTACTGTGGGGGGTGGGAACAGGAAGGAGGAAGAAGCCCCTGGAAGTGCAGCACCCAAGCAAGTAGTTGATTTGTGTTCCCAGCACTCAGCGCAGGTGCTACCCCAGAGGAGGCATCAGATTATTCATTAATTCATTTCTGTGCCCTGATTTTTGTTCCCTGACTTTGTGACACTGTCCTAGGTGCTGGGGATATGGCAGTAGCAAGATAGACAAGTCCTTACCCTCTCAGAGCTTACAGTCTAGTGGAGGAGAAAACAAATACCCAGGACCATTTCAGAGTGTGGTAAGTCCTAAGGAGATAAATAGGGTAATAGATAATGTTTCATAACTATACCTTTCTGAGCAAAAAAAAAAAAAAAAAATTTTTTTTTTTAAATCCCCGTTTAAAAGGTGTAGTGGATTCCCCTTGGCCTTCATTCATTGGGTGCCTGACTCTTCAGCTCCTCTCCAGGGCCTCGGTTCCTGCACACCCCCCATGTGAACCTTCGCTACCCTGAACGTGAACCTAGTGCTTAAAAAAAAAAAAACGTTGCCATTGAGTCAATTCCAACTCATGGCAACCCCATGTATGTCAGAGCAGAACTGCACTTTATAATGTTTTCAATGACTATAATCTTATGGAAAAAGGCCTCTGGGTGGCATACACAGTTTGCACTCAACTACTAACTGAAAGGTTTATGGTTTGAACCCACCCAGCGGCACCATGGAAGAAAGGCCTAGCAATTTGCTTCTGTAAAGATTACAGCCAAAGAAAAACCTATGGAACTCAGTTCTACTCTGTAACACATGGGGTCACCACAAGTGAGAACTGACTCGAAGACAATGGGTTTGGTTTTCGGTTAATCTTACAGAAGTAGATCACCAGGCCTTTCTTCAGTGGTCCTGCTGATGTAGTCCTGGTGAAGAAAGTAACCTTCCAGTTAGTAGTAGAGTGTAAGCCATTTCTAGTGCTTAAAGATACCTCTTTTTCATACAATGTGGGCCCTACATGGAAGGAAGTTCATGAGTCTCATGCTCAAGAGAAAGAACAATCTGCTCCAGCAACGGAGGGACAACTGGCCGTGTTGGGCTTGCTAAGATGACGTGCTGCCCTCCAACATGAAAGCTTTCTAAGGGGTTTTCAAGGATAATTTTGACAATGTCCTTCTTGCTTTAAATATTGTCTTTAGAACCTAATTCCTGTGAAACATGACTTCACATGACTTGGGTGGGGGCCGCTTTGGATAAGGTGTTAAGAGAAGGCCTTACAGGAAAAGTGCCATTTAAGCTGAAGCCTTTAAGACGAGAATGAGCAGCCCTGGAGAAGCTTGAGGAAGAGCTGTCTAGGCAGGGGGACAGCAGGGCAAAGGCCTGAGACAGGAACAGACTTAGGAAATGTTGGAACTGAAAAGAGGCCATCATGGAGTGCGGTTAAGAGGAGAGTGCCGGAGATGAGATCAGAGAGGTGGGCGGGGGTCTCAGCCAGTTTGGCTTTGTAATGGGAAGACACTGAAGGGTTTTCAGCAGAGGGCTGACAAATTCCAATTCCCTTTTCAAAAAGATCCCTCTGAAATGCAGTTCTGATACACGCTACAACATGGATGAACCTTGAAAACATTATGCCAAGTGAAATAAGTTAGTCACAAAAGGGCATATATTATATGATCCCACTTACATGAAACATCTAGAATAGGCAAGTGCTTAGAGACCAAAGTTTTGTTTTTTTTTAGTTTGATGTCAATTTTATTTTTAGCACACACACATACATACATCTATATATTCATATATACATGTAAAAATACTAAAATGAAATATGCTAGATGGGTAAATAATGTATAATTCCTAAACCATGAATTTTGTGGGTCTATTTTTTCTATAATTTTCAAATTTGATAAAAAAAACACACATACATATTACTTTTGTAATCAGAAAGAAAAGGAAAACATAACAAAGAAATAAACAATATATTATTTATATCTTTAGTAGGTGTGTAAAGAAATAATTTCAATTCATATCCTAATGTATATCTCTCTTTAAAGTTATCACACTTGTAAATTTTATTTTTTAAAACCTATTTTAAGGTGTTAACTTTCAAGGTATTCCATTTGGTAAAAATGGAATGTGATTCTATCTGCCAGATTAGTGCTGTGATTTTTAAGAAGCATAATGTGTATGAATCATGTGAAGAGTTCCATTGAATAAGTCTTTTTAAAGGCATTTCCATTGGGTCCTAAAGTAGCCATTTTTTTGTGCCATAGTAACAAATTTTGAGTCTTATGAGTTAAGAGTCTAGTTCTCTATCTAACTGTGGTAATTAAGGTAGTATAAACTCTTCAAACCCACAGGAGATTAATTGGCATAACTAAGATTAATTTCCACTTTTAAACTGGAGCTGTATATGGCCATGGGAAGGTTCATGAAATGGAACAAAGCTCTTGCCCCTCAACAGAAATCTCTCTCAGTAACTGAATTATATTAAGAATGTTGTCTAAGGCATGAGCTCAAGTGCCTAAGAGCGAGTACCTCCTTAAATTTTGTGCCCTGGGTGCCTCTCTTGCTTGCCTCTAGTCCCACCTCTGGCTGGTGGACACTGGTGTTTGTACTGACCTGTGTTACATAAACAGATTAAAACAGAGCTGAGATCCAGTTGAAGTGTGTGTGTGTGTGTGTGTGTGTGTGTGTGTGTGTGTGTGTGTGTGTGTTTGGGTGCAGAGCAGGGGAGGCAGAGGTGTGGGCATGCACCCCATCCTCTTGCTCTCCAACTTGCCCTATAAGACTGTTTGTGGAGCTCACCTACACCTTATGAAATCCTGGGGAACGTATTATGAAAGCCACAGACTATCTTGGTTATATGATGTCTAATATATTCAAAAACATTTATGAATATAATACTATTACTGTAGTATTAAACTTAGGGTATGCTTGACTGCAGAGTATGCAACAACAAAAATTAGTAATTAGCTAAAATAGAATATAAAATTATTTCTCCATCATATAATAAGACAGGCAGAAATTTCTGGTCAGCAGGCAGTTCTCCAGGTGATTAGCGGACTGGCTTCGTCTATCCTATGGCTCTGTCACCCTTGGGGCGTCGTCGTCCTTTGTGTCCATCAGATGGAAGGGAAAAGAGTGCATGGAACAGACACTTCATGAAAGCATAGCCTGCAAGCAACACACATTCTGTTGCTGAGAACTAGACACATGGCTAGACCTAACCGCAGAGGAAGCTGGCAAGGATACTCAAGTTATGTCCAGGATGGAAAGGAAATGGATTTCTGGTGAAAGCAAGCAGAGTACTATTATACCAGATGCTAAACGGTGGGGTAATGCAGGTGAATGATTCAGGTCTCTATAGATTCTAGAGGACTGCCAGTGTCAGAGTGAGACAACTATATAAATACAATTATAATGAAACAAAGGAACAGATGCCTGTATATATAGGCTCTTCTACTCTAAGGGAAATATCTACTTCTCCTTTACTCTGTTTTTAGACAGATACCAACATTCATTTGTTCCTTCCTTCCTTCCTTCATTCAGCATTCTCCTCACACTGAACAGTCTGTATAGCTGCTCTAGAGCATACGAAGAAAGGAGTGAGAAAAACTGGCTTGCATGCCTGAAACAGAATTTAGCTGCAGGTGATGTAGAATCACATGCTTGATTTTACACAGGTTAGGTCTGCTATCTGTGTGTTCTGCAGAAGTTGGAAGTGATGGAATATTTATGATATATCGGAATGATTTGAATAAAACTGATTCAATGTAGATAGAACCTTGATGGAATTGTAGGACTTAGATTTTTATAGATGAGGATGGGAGATGATGTTCTAAACTAGAGGAGCAATGTGAGTTGTTATACATCTGGGACCCCCGACACCGAGCTCTCTAGGTCCCCCTGGAAGGAGTGGAAGAGTTGAATCACAGGGCGTGGTCCCCAGAATTTGCTCCTGTACCTCTTGGGTCACATTGAGAGACGATGAAGCTCTTCTGTTTTCTTACTGCCTGTCTTCAGGCGCCTAACATTAGCCTTCTGAAAACTAGCATTCTATACGCTTTCCGAATCGTTATCTACCTTTACTGCTAACGTTTTCTATTTTCCTTTAATTACATTATCTCACACAATTACTATTTTGTGTTCATTGCATAATCGCATAGGTTTCTGTTTAACGCAATTTTCTTTTCCATTTATCTGAGCTAAGGCCTTAAATATCTTGCTCTTACATTTATTTCTAATAAAAGATGACTTTCTCTAATGGACCTTTAGTCTCTTATCTTTAAACATTGGGCTGATTTTGAGAAACCTGGGCCAATTAATTTTTAAGGCATTTTTCAACTAAATATCGCAAAACCTAAGAAACACATAATATCCACACCCCTGGGAGTACTATAATTATGACTGAAATTTTTCTAAGAATTTCACATTACTGTCTATTTAGAAAAGTCAAGTGCAGAACACTAAAGGCATAAATTGTTCAAGACACATTTATATTTTTAATACTATATGTTCTTCAAAGGACTTGTTTAGGTATTTATGGTCAGAAAGAGGTTTTATGTATTAGCTTTTATTTTTGGCCTTAGCAATTTAGTTTGCTTCTATTCCGGAAAAATAAAAGCAATGAAAAGAAGTGAGAAAGATATGCTTTGAGAATCTATAGTGACAACTTTCTAACATTAAAAACAAATACTGTTATTTTCAGCAGTTCTATTTCAACCAGAACAGCATGGTTACTCTGTAGAATGGGGCGCGTGGGCCTGGCATGGCCTCAATGAGGAGATAGCGCAAGGGGCTAGCTATACATATGGAGCATTCTTGTCCACTATTTGAAATACCCACTTTACAATTTAATTGTACAATGAGAGCCATTTGTTCTCTTTACTGTATTTATGTATCTCAGAATAGGATTTGATTCATGGTGTACCACCTCTGTGCAAAATTGTCATAAATAACAAGGTACCAGTTTTAGAGTATGCCACGTAATCCCACCTGGAGATGACAATCAAGAAATGGGAATAAACAGCAATCAGCACAGTCAGGGGACACTAACTGGGACAAAAAGTTGCCTGTCCCTCTAGCCTTATTTCCACCTACATCCATCACTCAGAGGGACTCCATCAAATCAAATAGTCCAAGTCCATGGGGACAGGTCAAGCTCTCTTTCCAATCCAGTCTGGCATAGATTACAAGGGATCTGAGCAAATAGGCCTGACATTGTTGGAATCTACCTGAGTTGCCACAATCAGGGTCTCGAGTTTCAGGTGTAACCCAGGAGAAGGGTCTCCTAGGAACCAGGTGAGGAGCCTTGCCACCTCCCACCCACCTCCAACTGGGCTCCTAGACTGGGGACAAACACATGGTTCCAAATCTTAGTGAGAAACTCTGCCATACCAGTGACACCAGCAGCAGGTTCAACATGCAGACTGGACATACATAGTAGGGGTGGTACGTACAGAGTCCCCAATTTGATGATCACTTACTCTTCAAGCTGGACACAGAAAAGGTCCTATCTGAAGGCCATCCTCTCCAGTAGCTATCTAGACTTCAGGCCTAGCTCTGTTTGTGTTAGGTTTTAAGAGAAAACCACCAGTTGCCATTGAGTCCATTCCAACTCATGGCGACCCCTTGTGTGCCAGGGTAGAACTGTGCTCCCTTGGGTTTTCAACAGCTGATTTTTCAGAAGTAGATCACCAGGTCTTTCTTCAGAGATGCCTCTGGGTAGACTTGAATCTCCAACCTTTCACTTAGCAGCTGAGCACATTAACCATTTGCACCACCAAAGTTTATCTCAGATATCTGGGTCATCTTGGGGAAGCAGGAATACAGTATATTTTTGTAGTGAAAACAGTAAAATATGGCCAGGGAAAATACTTTCAGATACTGAAAATATGGGGGTATTGGAAATGATCAGGTAACAAGATATCATTAAACTCCTCTTAGTGAATTATTTATGAATATTAATCAAATAATACCTGTGGGATTTCCAATAAAAAGAAGCAGCTTCACATGTGGCAAGGAAATTTGCTTCCAAACATTAATACACTGAAATCAATGTAATTACATTTAGCATAGGTATCTTGAGGTTCCAAAGTTTATTAGTGGTTACCAGGGGCAGGTGGGAGGGTGAAAGGAAGCCACAGCACCTCTGCTAAGGGTGATAGAAAAATCTGGGAACGGTTGATGGTGATGGTTGAACAACATGATGAATTTATTTAATGTCACTGAACTGTACACATGAATATTGTTGTAATGGCAAACGTTTTGTTACCTATGTGTTTACCACAACAAAAAAGAAAGATCCATCTGGTTGTGTGGAGAAAGGACTGTTGGGGAACATCTCTAACAATGAAATAAGAGATCAGCTAGGAGATTATAATATCAGATAATTTTGTTTGGTGAATTTATACAGGTTTAGTTACTCACCCCAGAGGTGCCAGGAAGAGGGTTTAAAATGGAGCAAAGGGGTGGGTGGGAGTCCCCATCCTATTGCCTTCCCTACTGGCCCTTTACAGCTGGAATGAGATAGCTTAGGCAGGTAGGTTTCCTAGGAGAGGGATGACAAGCTCCCAGAGAGCCCCCAGCCCCCTCTTGAGCAGGGGTTGACAGAGATGACAACTTGAGTCCCTCTGACCCGTCAGGCTCCCTGGCTTGGTCTGTGTTGCCTAGGCTGGGGGCTGAATGAAGTGCATACTGCCACTAGCCTACCAGGTCTCCTCTCTCTGCCCCTTTTGAAAACACATCTTCACAAAGGTCCTGTCATGCTTTTGCTCCAGAAGTATCTAGGGCTCCCTACTGCCTTCAGAATTAAGTTCAAACGCCTTGCTCTGTCATTCAAGACCCACTTTCACTGAGTTCCTTGAGGACTCACAAGGACTCACCTCTGCATTGCCAGTATCACACAGGGCATGGCCACAATAAATGCTCAATAAATGCTCACGGAATTACCTTTCAATGTCATTTATTGAGCACCCAGTGATGTGCTGTCCTTGGGTGGTACAACAGTTAATGCACTGAGCTGCTAACTGAAAGGTTAGAGGTTTGACTCCACCCAGAAGTGCCTCAGAAGAAAGGTCCGGTGCTCTAATTCTGGAAAATCAGCCACTGAAAACTCTATAGAGCACAATTCTACTCTGACACACAAGGGAGCACCATGAGTTGGAGTCCACTCGATGGCAACTGGTTAACTAGTTATAATGATGTGCTAGGTGGGCCATGGGCTGAGTACTTCATACCCATTTTCTTATTTAATCCTCACAATAATCCTCTGAGGGAAGTATATTTAGAAGCCACATTTACAAATGAGTCAGCAGGTTCAGACAGGTTTTACGTGCTATGTTTATTTATTTGTCCATTTATTTGTTCTGTTCTAGGAAACCCTGGTGGCATAGTGGTGAAGAGCTACAACTGCTAACCAAAAGGTCGGCAGTTCAAATCCACCACGTGCTCCTTGGAAACTCTATGGGGCAGTTCTACTCTGTCTTATAGGGTCGCTATGAGTCGGAATCAACTCAATGGCAACAGGTTTGGTTTAGAGGTTTATTCTGTTCTAGGTGATAAGGATACAGCAGTGAAAAAGTATATAAGGTTTCTGCTGCCAAGGAGCTCACACCCTAAAGGGGCTGACATAATACAGAGACAAGCATGTTAGGCAGTGTCGAGTTGTGATAGGTGCTATGGAGAAAAAGAAAACCAGGTAAGGTATAAGAGGTCAGGGGGTGCTGTTTTCTAAAGGGGGCCAGGGAAGGACTGTCCTAAAGAAAACATTTGAATGAAGTGAGTGAGCCCCACAGATAACCAGGGAGGATCATTCTAGAGAGAAGGATGGTAAGTGCAGGCCCAGCAGGAGTGATGTGTATGGAGTGTTTGAAGAGACCAGTGTGGCCAGAGCCCAGTGCGGGAGAGGGAAGAGTGGGAGTCGAGAGGTAGTTGGGTGAGGACTTTAAATTTCATTCTTGGTGAAATGGGAATCACCGGAGTGACAGGATATGATGACGTTTTAAAAGGCTCTCTCTGGCTGCTGAGTGAAGGGTGGACTGTGGAGGGTAAGGAGGAAGTATCGGGCCAGCCCCTGCGTGGGAGAGAATGGTGGCTTGGTCTGGGGCAGAAGCAGATCTGTTAATCTCCCAGGGTGAGGGAGTTAGTGAGTGGGTAGGTGGGAGCATGGGCAGGGGAATGAGTGAGAGCGTGGGTGGGTGAATGAATGAGTGAACGAGCAAACTAACACCTGATCTGAGCACAGAGGAGGAGCTTCGGGAGGCACAGGTGGTTATGGGGAAGTGCTGGGAGGAGGATGTCCCTCAGGTGAGGTTCCAGGAGGTCCCTGGACAGAATGGGCCTGTGAGAGACCTACAGAAAAATCTGCCTTCTGGGCCAGCCAGCACAGCATGAGAGGCCACTGCCAATGGGTTGCTTAGGGAGGAGCATGGAGGAAGCAAATGCCTGTGCAGCCAGGGCTGCAGGGGACCTAGGATCAAGCTCCTCCTCACCGGCCTGAAAGCCCCTTAACGTTCTCCAACACTCTCTACATATTTAATGCTTTATTGTTCTTTCTCTTGGGAAAAAGATGGAAATAAAAACAAATAACTGAAAAGCAATTGTTAACTATTATTCTCAAGTAGGTCACATCAAGTTCTATGTGTATCTTTCTCAGAAAG
This sequence comes from Dugong dugon, assembly GCA_030035585.1. NCBI lineage: Eukaryota > Metazoa > Chordata > Mammalia > Sirenia > Dugongidae > Dugong > Dugong dugon. The sequence goes on along the minus strand of CM057462.1, from coordinate 57,326,661 downwards.
ATAAATTTCACATCCTTGCAACAAATGGACATGCAATTCTTGAAAAGTCCCAATGAGAAATCTGTTCAAAATCCATGGCGGCTGTCACTGTAAAAGCAAGAGAGAGCCCAGCAATCCCAGCCCTGGGTATATGCCCAGAAGAAGCTGTACGCCAATGTTCACTGCAACACTCTTCACAAGGGGCAAAAGGTGGAAAAACCGAAATATCCATCAACAGATGAATGGCTAAACAAAATGTGGTAGATACATACAATGGAATATCACTCAGCTAATAAGAGAAACCAAGTTCTGATGCACACCACTAAGTGCATGACCTAGAAAACATTAGGCTGAGTGACGTAAGTTAGTCACAAAAGGACAAATACTTACACGAAATAAGCAAATATATAGAAACCAAGGACTCTTAGTGGCTACCGGGGGTGGGAGGGAGGGGAAAAGGGGGAGTTTTGCTAAGGGGCATTGAGTTTATGTTAATGGTGATAGAATAATTTGGAAAAAGATAGCAACAAAGGTTGCACAATATGAAGAATGTAATCAATGTCACTGAATAGTACATATGGAAATTGTTGAAATGATGAATGTTGAGTATATTTTCACCACAGTAAATTTTTTAAGTTATATATAGATATACACACATATGTATGTATATATATATATGTATATGTATGTGTATATATATATATGAATTAATAGAGGGAAAAACAAAAAAAACCACAGAGGGCCTTCCTCCAAGAACCTGCCTCAGATAAGGTAATGGCCTGGAACTCACAGTGGTGTCTTGTCTACCCCAGGGCTCCTACCACCTTTCGAAGCAGATGCCTCATTCCCAGAAAAAAACCTGCTGTCCTCCCCCCAAACAAGGAAGTGTGAATGAGTTCAGATCCACGTGGACATCAGAAACAGAAGAAATATCAGGTATAGTCTTATCGGTGGAGGGCTGAGGCCAGGGTCGCTTTGGATGGATTACAAAGGGACAGAAGAGTAACCCTTTTAGATTGGTCTCTACGTCTTTGGGCATTCTGAATGTTCTGAACATTCAGCCTGGAAAAGGGACACAGCCTTGCTTTTGGCGGGCATCTCGTTCACTCAGAAAACATGGGATATTGATGACTCATTAGATGTGCATGACCTGGAATTGGCTGAGATACTGAAGCAGAGTGGCCAGATGTACTTGGAGAGAAGCTCAAGTGAAAGTATAATTACAATTACAATGAAACTCCAGAATAGGCAAATCCATACAGAGGGAAATTAGATTAGTGCTTGCCTAGGGCTGGGAGCATGGGAGGATGGGGAGTGACTGCTAATGGATACAGGGTTTCTTTTTGGAGTGATGAACATGTTCCAAAATCAGATAGTGGTGATGGCTGCACAGGTCTGTGGATATACTAAAAAAACACTGAATTGTACACTTTAAAAAGGTGAATTTTATGGCATGTGGATTATATCTCAATTTTTTTAAAAAAAGAAGAAGAAATGGCAGAAAAACAATCTTTAGGGCCCCCTGCAGCAGCTGGGAGCACTCTAAGATCTGAACTCCTTTGCTAGGCAGCTCACACAAACCAGGGGTGTAGCTGGGGAGCCTAGCAGTGTGAAGGAAAACGTCAGGGCCCTGGGCACCGGACATGATAGCACTCTATGGCCAACCCTGTTCTAAAGTTACTGCCGGAACAAGCAAAGTCAACCACCACTTGGTTTGCAGACTCTTACTGCCTTGCTAACCTGCAAGGAGGGTAAGGGCGCAGGGTTGCCTCAAAATCTCCCAGTCACCCACCCCTTCACTCTTTATCTTTGGTATGAATTTCCAAAGCTGTGTCAGATAACTGCCCCTACTCTGGCCCAGGCCTCAGTTGGGTGTTGGGTTCACACAGAGGCCACCCATTAGCTGCAGGGCTGAAGGAGGACAACCTTGATCTTCTACCTCAACCTAACAGCTCACCCTTCCTCAAGACACCAGGCATGGCGGCCTGCAAAGAGGAGAAAAGAGTCAGGGAAGGTGAGTGCCTGTGGGAGATGCCACACTGCAGCTGGGGCTCAAGAGAGTAGTCAGGACAGAAGCTGAGGGCAGGGGGTCAGCAGTGCAGGGGGTGGGGGGCCATCTTGCCCCAGGCCTAGCCCAGGCTGCTTTGTGATTCGAATTGCCAGATTCCACTGGAGAATTTTTTAAAAACCTAAATATTTATTTGTTCATATTTACAAAGGTAGGAAGGAGACCAAGGGAGACCCCAAGAACACCCCCACACCTGGCTGACCAGGCCCCATACGTTGCAGAGGAGGCAGACACAGCTGGAAGGGACAGGATTTATGTTGCATACTTGAACTACAGCAAGTGTAAGACTGGTCCTATTTACAGGGCAGAAACACTACAGGCGGAGTGCGGGGGCGGCTGAGTGGGCACCAGAGTCCTGGCCAGTGGGTGCCACTGCTCACCACCTCTCCGCCTCTCCTAGAGGCATCTCTGTGGCCCCCCTGGGGAGCTGGGGGGAACAGGTCCTGCTCACATGATGCTCGCCGGGGTGAAGACAGGGCGCACACACAAGGTGTCTGTGATCTCCCAGCCACAGGACAGAGGCTTGCACATGCCCTCAGCGTCCTCGTCCTGTTCTGCAGGCAGCAGCTGCCCGTGCAGCGCTTCCCTAGAGGCAAGAGAGAGGCTGTGGAGGCAGCCATCATCGGGCCCGCAGGCCTGGGGCTCCTGAGGGCCCCTGTGCAGGGAGAACCCGCCCCATTGCTCCAACAGGCATAGGGCTCTCACCTCAGGCCTGGGGGCAGAGTGAAGGCCTGCTACCCCTCTACCCCCACTGCTCTCATCTCCCCTCTACTCCACCCACCAAGGGAAAAGCACCCACATTTATTGAGCACTTACTACATGCCAGACATTGTGCCAGATAATGTAACAGAAAAACTTATATTATTTAATCTTCCCAAAAATCCTCTGAGGAAGGCATTACTGTCCCCATTTTACTGATGAGCTAATTGAGACTCAGAGAGAAATGACCTGCCCAAGGTCACATGCCTAGTAGGTAGGAGAACTAGGATTGAACCCAACTCTCCCACTTCCAAAGCCCACGCACCTCATGCTTTAGGAACATGGAAAAAAAACCACCTCCTGCCCCCCGACCCAAAACTCTACAAACTGTTTCTCCTCCTTCATACCATGTCAATAACAGCTCCACAATCAGATCGGTTGCTCCAGCCACAAGCTGGGAATTGCGTTCCCACATCAGTTCCCACACCTGTCAGTGTCCAAGGCCTGCCACACCCACCTCCTGAACACCTTCACAGGGACCCGCTTCTCTCCATTTCCAGGGCCACCACCGGCTCTAGCCAGGTCTCCTGATCCTGATCAGCACTGCCTCAGGTTCATCTTTCCAGAGGGCAAGTCCCTGCTCTTGAACTGCCAACAGCTCCCCTCCGTGCTCAGGCTCTGTGAGATCAGCTCCTGCCCGCTTCTCCTGCCTCAGCGAGGTCCACGCTTGCCCACACCCTACCCCACCCCCCACCCCCGCCCTGGTGCCACCCCCAAAGGCCAGGTTCTCACATGTCTCTCCTGGCCTGTGCACCTGCTTGTCCTTCTGCCTGCACCATCGCCCTGGTCTGGCTGACTCCTCCTAACCTTCAGGTCTCGGCTTCAGCGATGCAATCTCAGGAAGGCCTTCTCCGAGTCCCACCACACATTGTACTTCTCCTTGATGATACAAGGTTCAATATCTGCTTCCTGATACTCCTTCAACTTCAGCAGGACAGGGCATATGTCTGCGGTAGTCACTGTGGGGGCTCCAGCCCCAGGCTGGCTCACAGTAAGCACTTAGTGGGATGGGATGGGTGGTGGGGGGTGGGGAAAGCACTGGATTCAGTGCCAAGAGGCCTGGCTGGGCATGCAGCTTGCCCCTCCCTCTGCTGGGAACTGCTTCCCCATAAGACCCTCCTCCTCCACACAGATCCTCCCTTCCCTCCTCGTGTACTTCTGGGCCCACGCCAGCCCGTCCACCTACAGGTAAGTCTCCCTCTTTGCTGATCTGTACAATTCCACTGCAAATCAGTAGTCAGTGTCTTCATACAGAACCCCGTCAAGCTGCTTCCTTCTGGGTGGGAGGCTCTTGAGGCCAAGCACCCTGTGTCTGAGCCTCAGTCTTCTTATCTTTAAGAATGAGTTGGTCCTATTTCTTAAAACCTGTCAGTGCCTCCCTGTTGTTTTTGTCTTGTGCTGCCGTCAAGTCGATTCTGACTCATGGTGACTCCATGTATTACAGAGTAGAACCGTGCCCCGTAGGGTATCCTTGGCTGTAAGATTGCCAGGCCTTTCTTCTGTGGTGTGCTAGGTGAGTTCAAATTGCCAACCCTTTGGTTCCTAGCCAATTGTAAACCTTTTGTACCAACCACCAAGGGACAATGGCTCTCCACTGCCTTCAACATCAAGTCCAATCTGGGCCTTCAAGGTCCTGCTTGATCCAGTCTTCCCCACATGCCACTCCAGCCAGACTGAATGGCAGGACCACCCCTCCCACGGCCTGCCTGCCTCCTGTGCCCCCTAACTCCTCCTCCCCTCAGGGCTCACTTTAGGTAGCGCCTCCTGAGAAGCTTCCCCGACCACCCTCCCAGTTCACTGTCCCTCCCTCCGCAATGGCCTCATCAGTCTGTACACCAATGACTGTGTGCAGGTCTGTGGCCCCGCTCACCACGTCGTCTCAGATGCTCTTATACCCCAGGGCCCAGCACATAACCAGGCTCTACAGTGGAACGTTTTGCTGAGACCCATTTGATATGCGGAATTTTTGACATGGCCATTTTAATATATCAAAAGATCTTGTTCCTAGTGATGAGTGTGACTAGCTCCCTGCAGCCTCATCCAGTGGATTTGCTGATGAGTTGCCAGGGTTGGGATGAGGAAAAATCACCTTCATGGTGACTTTTTTTAGGCCTTGTCAAAATACCCTGGTGCCAAAATGGCTGCAGCAGTCTATGTGGTGCCCCTGCACAGAGTAGAAACAGCAACGATTTGCTGAATGAGTAAGTGAGTGACTTTGATCGCTGATGCCCTGTCAGGCCTGGTGTGCCCTGGTGATGTTCCTGGGGGCCCTCAAGAACCTAGCATTAAAGTCCTTCCCAACTGCTCCCGGTGTTGGGGAAGGACTCTGCCCTCAAAGGGGGGCCCTTCACCACTGACCAGCTGTGCACCCTCTCTGTCTGTGATATTACTGACCCTACAGAGCTATGTGTAGATGAGAGAAAATAATCACCAATGCCTAATGTAAGGCCTGATGTAAGGGCTCCACAAATCTGACTTTCTCTCCATCTTGCACACCTCTTGCCTCATTGGTTCCCAGCACCAGCCTGGTGAGGCAGGCAGTGCAAGTGTGGTCATGCTCATTTTCTAGACAGGAAGGCTGAAGTCCAGAGAGCAGACAAGGCTATCCCAGATCACAGAGCAGCCACCCAGCAGGTCAGATCTGTCTGCATCCTCCCTGTGCTCCCTTAGACCACACAGTAGCTAGAGTAGTCTCTCCAAAATGCAGATCAGACCATGTCACTCTCTTGCTTCAAGCTAGTCCACAACTTCCTGTTCTTCTCAAAGTCCTTCAGTTGGCCTTCAAGGTCCTCCCCAGATCTAGCCCTGCCTCTCTCTCCAGTCACGACCAACCTCAGTTCCTTGAAGGCACCATGATTACTCCCCATTCCTTCTGCTTGGACCCCCTTCCCGCCACTCCTGTCTCCTGCTGGCTAACTCCCACTCAGCTCTGGCTTTTGTTTAAACACTCTTTCCTCAGGGAGACAGGTCTGGGCCTCAGGGAGGGTGCTAACCTTCCACAGCCCCCCACCCAGCCACCCAGCACAGTATTATCATGAGTGTCTGTCTACTTCTCTGTGTCTCTCACGGGGCTGTGGGCAACCCAGAGGAGGCTCCCTCTCATTCATGACCTCAGCCAGGTGCCAAGCACAGGCCTTGCCTGGAATCAGCAGCCAAAAGCCACTTGTCAAGTTGAAGAAACGAACGAAGGTCTCACATCTCAGGTTTCCCTCATGGCTTCTGCCCAGCCTGCCCCCTCCATGCACACCCCCTGCACCCCCCCCTCCCCGCCCAATTCCCAGCAGGGCCCTCTTACCAGGCCACACGGGACATGGCATAGGTGACGTGGCAGGCCTGGGTTCCCCTGAGGAGGGTACCCACACCCACGGTGTAGGCGCCCATGTTTTCAAAGACCAGCCAATCGCCTACGTGTAGTTGCGGCAGCCACAGGCCCTCGGCCACACAGTCACAGCCATCGACGGCCGGGCCCCACAGGCTGCTGCTGTACAGGGGCTGCTCCGTGGATGGTTTCTGCAGGAGAAAGGGATGGCCACATTCAACTTCCCTAGGCAAACCACAGCCTTAGCACTCCCCCCAACACCACCCCCCACCCCCACAGCCCTCCCCCACAAAGGCATCCCATGGCTCCCATAGCCAACAGAATAAAGACTGAGCTGGGCCTCCTAGCCTGGCATTGAACACCTTCCCCACCTCTCTGTATTCATTGCCTCCTTCACTCTGAAGCCACACTGCCTGGTCCAGGCTCTACCACTTACTATCTATATGACCTTGGGCAAAATACTTAACCTCCCTCTGTCTCAGTTTGCTCATTTGTAAAATGGGAATAATAATAGTATCTACCTCATACTGAAAGAATAAAAGAGTTAGTACATGGAGAGGCTTAGAATAGAGTCTGGCACAAGACAAGGGCCCGATAAGTTCACACCGCTATTATTATTATCGTTGTTGTTGCTGTTACCATCTCTGTGCTTTGGTCTTCACTGGCATATCTGCTGCTTTCCAGACCACTGGTGTGTCCATGCCTCCACAGCCCTTCCCCCGCCCTGAAATCCAGCCCGTCTTTTGGGCCCAAGCCTGGGGCTCCCTCATCTTAAAGGTCTCCTAGACCCCCCTCATTCCATGCCAGGCCCAATAACAAGAGCCAGAAGGACACAGGCAAGTTAGACCCACCCCCGCCCTTGGTGATCTCAGTCGGGTCAGGGAGATCTGCCTTCTGACAATCACAGGGTGACATAGTAGAGGTCACAGAGGACCCTATGGAGTAGACATGATTACTCCCACGTCAGGGAAACTGAGGCCCTGAGAGGTTAAGTGACTTGCCTAAAGACATACCTTCCAATTATATAAAAATTATTAATTATTTTCTCAAATGACTTCCAAATCTGGAAAAGAAATCTGTAACACAGACCATTTTTAGACAACCAAGGTATCAGTGCGATTTGTCACGGTGTAGAAATCCTGGCCAGGGCAGGTCCTAGAGGAAGAGTCTCGACTCTGAAAGTTGACAGGAGGAAATCTTCCTGTGCCCTTCAGGGACCCTGGCTCCACCTTCCACAGCACTCACTGTGTTCCAGTTACTCCAGTTGCTCTGGGCTCCCTAGTAAACCTTGCTCCCCTTTCCCATCCCCAGCCCTCCCACACACTGTTCCCTCTGGCCTCAAACTTACCAGTCCTATTTGTCCTTTAGATTCCAGCTAAAATGGCCTTGGGGAAGCGTTTTCTAGCATCCCTAAGCTCCCCTGCTTTGCCTTCATAGTATTTACCACAACTTGTAATTAAATATTTGTGAAGTGCATCTCTCAGTCTCTCTTCCTTATAAAACTATAAATTCCATGAGCCCAGGGATCATGTTGGTCTTGTTTACCCCCAACTCCTCTGTGTCTAGATCCGGCACACAGTAGGTGCTTTTTTAGAATAATTTTTTTTTAATAAAAGAATGAACGAGTGGCAAACAGATGAACAACGAGAAACAGAGAGCACAAGAAAGAAAGGAAAAAGAAGATAGGTACAGAAGCCATCCAAAGAGACTAGGGGAGCCCTGGTGGCGCAGTGGTTAAGAGCTCGGCTGATAACCAAAAGGTTGGCGGTTTGAATCCATCAGCCGCTCCTTGGAAACCCTGTGGGGCAGTTCTACTCTGTCCTATAGGGTCACTATGAGTCGGAATCCACTCAGGGGCAATAGGTTCTTTTTTTTTTTTTTTTTTTGGTTAAAGAGACTAGGAGAAAGCAATGAAAATGATCAATAGAGAAAAAATATTAGCCAGGAGCAGGAATCCATAAAATTGAGAAAGAAAAGGCACAGGGTTCATAAGCATGAATAATATTCATACATTTGAAGAAAAAAATAATTTGTCTCACTAATAAAAAAGAAAAATATGCACATTATTAAAATCAAGAATGAGAACTATTCTATATTCATTCATTCATTCAAATCAAACCTGTTGCCTTTGAGTTGATCTGGCTCATAGCCACCCTATAGGACAGAGTAGAACTGCCCCATACGGTTTCCAAGGAGCAGCTGGTGGATTCGAACTGCCAACCTTTTGGTTAGCAGCCAAGCTCTTAACCACTGCACCACCAGGGCCCCTCCATTCATTCAGTAAATGCTTACTGAGCACCTACTATGTGCCAGGCTCTGATCTAGGAAGCAGGGATGCAGCAGTGAACACAAAGAAACAAAGTCCCTGCTCATGTTCTAGGAAAAGGAGACAAACAAACAGGTCCTTTTTCAAGTAACTTAACATGCTTGTTTACAACTTTCTGTTAATGAGTAAAATTAATCTCAGTTGCTCTCAATGATTTCCCCTAGCTTCAATCATTAAAAAACATTAAGCTAACTTTTAAAGATTTGAGGGGGAGGGAGAAAATGCTACATAAATGTATCCACGAGGATCCTTGAGAAAACAGGTTTTAAAGGTTCTTCCATGATAGAGAGGTTATAATAAGTTAGCATTTTCTCACTTCTTAGTAGTGGTATAAATTTTTCAAATTGATGGGAAAATATATACATATATTTTAAAACTCCACAGAAAATAATGCAGCACTGCCCTTTTGCTGTTTAAAGCCATTATTTTAAAAAGGAATCTGCAAAATAAATATTCCAAATGCATGTAGCAACAGGCTTGTATGTCTCAGCTCTTGTTTACAAGTCTGATAACTGAGTACACATGGACAAGCACCTGTAAAAATCTAAGATGCTCAGTCTGCCACTAACCCCCGTCTGCAAGAGATGGCAGGGGGGTCCTAGTTTACAAATCACGCCCACCACTTCTTCATACCCTATCTGGGAGCTGGTGGGACAAGCTGTAACTCCAGAAAGGGGAAGTGAAACTGTCCCAGGTTCCAGAGGGAGTTAGTGGTAGAAATATGAGTGGTCCCAGACAAGGGGCCTTCCTAGCCATACCTGCTGGCCTCCTCAAAGAAGCCCAATATGTGAACGGATCCACAGAACAAGGTCAAACATTTAAAAAGGCACGTGGCCCTGATGGAGTCCATCAATAATACCCTAACTTTTAAAGAATAAATCAGTAATTCCTATGCTACATAAAGTGTACAAAAATACTCTAAAAACAAAAAAAGAAAAAAGGATGAGACAAGGGTAGCACACAGAAAGAAAAAAAAGAACAAAAACCTATGGTTAAATCTCACTTGTGAAAACATAAGCACAAATCCTAAATGAAATCCCAGCTAATCAAGTCCACTCTCATATTCAAGAATCATCATCAGTTACCAGATAATTTATTGCTAAAATGGAAGGCAGAGACCATATAAGCAAAGTCAATCACTGGCTTCATTATAAAGTGGAAAATACAGATCTAAATTCAAATTTAACTTTCCAATACATGTCAAAATGGCATTCAGTAGTAGTCTGTAGCATCTCTTCTTTTTTTTTTTTAATTGTACTTTAGATGAAGGTTTACAGAACAAACTAGCTTCTCATTAAACAGTTAGTGCACATGTTGTTTTATGAATGTAGCATCTATTCTTGATTGAAACTACAGACAAAACAAAAGCCCACAGTGAAGACAGACTATTTTAAATAAGGAACCAACATTAAGCTTAATGGAGAAGTACAAGAATGGCTTCATTTCAGAACCAGAGGAAACCTTAGTAATTAAAGTTTAGCCCTTTCATTTTTCAGATGAAGAAACTAGACAAACAAGGCTCAGAGAGGTTAACTAACTTGCCTAAGGTTACTCAGCTAGTATATGGCAGAGCCAGGACTTGAACTCATGTCTTCTGACTCCAAGTCTGATGCTTTCTGTCATCATTCCTATTTTATATATATCATGAGAAATGCTGGCAATAGCTATTAGGAAAAAGGGAACAAAAAGGCATAATATATAGAAAATGAAGAAATAAAACATTACATTGCAAATAACATGTTTCCCTGCCTGGAAAATCCAAAGAAGGGTGGTTATTAGAGGAAAGCAATGAGTTTCAGCATGCGAGCCAGTGTCATGCTCAAAAACACAGGGGAAAGTTTCCACCCACAATAGTAATGAAAACATTAAAATGTTAAAATTCTTGGATGTACTTGGAGTGCAGTAATACTTATTCTAAATAAATAAATAAATAAATAAAATCTTAACGGGAGGAATAAAATACACGAGCTCTACCCTCTCCCAGCTAGAAAAACTTAGTAAAGCAAAAAAGAATATTTATAAACATTAAAGATATTAAAAAATAATATTTCTAGCATGTGTAAGGTTTAAATTGAGTCTGCCTGTACACATGTGAACATTACTAATGCCAGCTTGTTTTCCAAAGTAGATATACCAATTTATGTGTCATTTATATTTTTAGTGTCTAAGAAATCCTACAGCTCCATATCCTCAGCAATACTTGATATGGTCAGACTTACGCATTTTTTTCAGACTTTTAAATTTTTTATTATCTAGTAGATATAAAATGGCATCTTGTTTTCATTTTAATTTCTATTTTCTTGATTACCAATGAGGCTGAGCACCTTTTCATTTTCTGTTTGGCCTTCCTCTTCCGTGAACTGTCTGTTGAAGTCTTTTGCCCATATTTCCACTGGGTTGCCTTTTTCCTTATTTTCTTAAGATTATTTGTCTTTACCTCTTATTGAAGAATTCTTCACGTATTTTGTCTACTAATCCTTTACCAGAAACCTTGGTGGCAGAGTAGTTAAGAGGTCAGCTGCTAACCAAAAGGTCGGCAGTTCGAATCCACCAGGTGATCCTTGGAAACCCTATGGGGCAGTCCTACTCTGACCTATAGGGTCGCTATGAGTCCTTTACCAATTATATGTGTTTCAGTATTTTCTCCCAGTTTATGACTGCCCCTTTATTTTCATTAATGCTATTTTTTGATGAATAGAAGTTCATCCTAATGTAGACAAAATTTATCAGTTTCTCCCCCAGCTTTTGGGTTCGTACTTTTTACATTTTAAAATATTCTTCCCTGTTTCAAGGTCAGATATTCTCCTATACTGGTTTCAGGAATTTATATTGATGTGCTGTGTGAGACAGGGATCGATTTCATTTTTTGCATTTTGGGCAACCAGTTTCACCAGCACTACATGCTGAATAATCCCCAATAATCGACTTGGAAGTTCTGTCAAAAATCAAGTTTCCATATATGTGTGGGTCTTTTCTGTGCTCTCAACTATGTTTCACTGGTCTATTTTTTCATGCTGGTACCAAAACTATTTTAATTACCCTCTATGTTGGAAGTATTCTATTGAAGGATTCTACAGAGAAAATATTAAACTATGCAGGAATCATCAAAACAAGATGGACGGAAAACACACAGTCACTATACCAAAAAGAACTGGTTGACGTTCAACCATTTCAGGAGATAGCATATGATCAGAAACTGATGGTACTGAAAAAGAAGCCAAGCGGCTTTGAAGGCACTGGTGAAAAACAAGGCTCCAGGAATTGACAGAATACAAACTGAGATGTTTCAACAAACAGATGCAGTGTTGGAAGTGCTCACTCCTCTCTACCAAGAAATGTGGAAGACAGCTACCTGGCCAACCGACTGGTAGAGACCCATATTTATGCCTGTTCCAAAGAAAGGTGATCTAAACGAATGCAGAAATTATTGAACAATATCATTAATATCACACACAAGTAAAATTTTGCTGAAGATCATTCAAAAGTGGCTGCAGCAGTATATCGACAGGGAACTGCCAGAAATACAAGCTGGATTCAGAAGAGGATGTGGACCCAGGGATATCATTGCTGATGTCAGATGAATCCTGGCTGAAAGCAGAGAATACCAAAAAGATGTTTACCTGTGTTTTATTGACTATGCAAAGGCATTTGACTGTGTAGATCACAACATTGCAAAGAATGGGAATTCCAGAATATTTAATTGTGCTCATGAGGAACCTGTACATAGATCAAGAGGCAGTCGTTTGAACAGAAACAAGGGGATACTTCATGGTTTAAAGTCAGGAAAGGTGTGCACCAGGGTTGTATCCTTTCACCATATTTATTCAATCTGAATGGTGAGCAAGTAATCCGAGAAACTGGACTATATGAAGAAGAATGCAGCATCGGGATTGGAGGAAGATTCATTAACAACCTGCAATATGCAGATGACACAACCTTGCTTGCTGAAAGTGAAGAGGACTTGAAATACTTACTGACGAAGATCAAAGACTACAACCTTCAGTATGGATTACACCTCAATATAAAGAAAACAAAAATCCTCACAACTGGATCAATAAGCAACATCATGATAAATGGAGAAAATACTGAAGTTGTCAAAGATTTCATTTTACTTGGATCCACAATCAACACCCATGGAAGAAGCAGTCAAGAAATCAAATGATGCATTGCATTGGGCAGATCTGCTGCAGAAGACCTCTTTAAGTGTTAAAAAGCAAAGATGTCACCTTGAAGACTAAGGTATGTCTCATCCAAGCCATGGTGTTTTCAATCCCCTCAAACACATGTGAAAGGCAGACGATGAACAAGGAAGACCGAGGCAGAATTGACACCTTTGAATTGTGGTGTTGGCAAAGAATATTGAATAGACCATGGACATCCAAAAGAATGAACAAATCCATCTTGGAAGAAGTACAGTCAGAACACTCCTTAGAAGCAAGGATGGTGAGACTACATCTCACATACTTTGGACGTGTTGTCAGGAGGGATCAGTTCCTGGAGAACTCCATCATGTTTGGTAGAGGGTCTGCGAAAAAGAGGAAGACCCTCAAAGAGATGGACTGACACAGTGGCTACAACAATGGGCTTAAGCATAACGATCGTGGGGATGGTGAAGGACCAGGCGGTGTTTCGTTCCGGGGTACACAGCGTTGCTATGAGTTGGAACCAACTCGATGGCACTAACAACAACAACAATTATGGAAGAGAGAACAAGTTGGACGAGGTGACTACCCACATAGAATCTACACACTAGTGGGAAGACGGACTATAATCAATTTTCTAAAAAGATAATTAAAGATTATGATATGTTATAAGGAAAATAAACAGGATGACCAAATTGGCTGGTGGTGGAAGGTGAGCTCACTTTAGCAAGGATGGTCACTAAAGGTCTCCCCTGAAAAGGTGACATTTGAGCTGAGACATAAAGGAAGAAAATAAGCATCATCTTAGGAACAAGCAGAAGAGCATTCTGGGCAAAGCAGGTCAGAAAAGCTTAGGTGTTCCTGGAACACAAAGGACGCCAGTGGGGCTAGAGGCTGGTGAGCAAGGTGAGGGATGGTGAGAGATGTGGCTGGAGAGGTGGGCAGGAGCCTCTCCGGCCATGGTGAGGAGTCTGGATTTTATTCTGAGAGCAATAGGGAGCCACTGAAGGTTATAAGCAGGGGAGGGGCATGACCTCTAGATTTTTAAAAGGCTACTGTCTTAGTTATTTAGTGCTGGTATAACAGAAATACTACAAGTGGATGGCTTTAACAAACAGAAATTTATTCTCTCAGTCTAGGAAGCTAGAAGTCTGATTCAGTATGCCAGCTCCAGGGGAAGGCTTTCTCTCTCTGTTGGCTCTGGAGGAAGGTTCTTATCACTCTTCCCCTGGACTAGGAGCTTCTCAGGCACAGGAACCCCAGGTTCAAAAGATATGCTCTGCTCCCAGCGCTGCTTTCTTGGTCGTACGAGGTCCCCCTGTATCTCTGCTGGCTTCTCTCTTTTATATCTCAAAAGAGATTGGCTTAAGACACAATCTGATCTTGTAGATTGAGTCCTGCCTTGTTAACATAACTGCCACTAATCCTATCTCATTAACATCATAGAGACAGGATTTACAATACATAGGAAAATCACATTAGATGACAAAATGGTGGACAGTCACACAATACTGGGAATCATGGACTAGCCAAGTTGATACACATTTTGGGGGGACACAGTTTAATCTATAACAGTCACTTTGCCTGCTGTGTGGAAAATGGACAGTAGGAAAGCTGGAGTGGAGTCCAGAAGTCCAGTTAGTGGTTACTACAGCCGCCCAAGCAGATGATGGCGGCTTGAATCGGGGGCGGGGGTTCACACAGAAAGAATAAGATGGATTCAAAATGTATTTTGGAATTAGAGTTGACAAGAATTGCAGGTGGATTGGCTGTGGGAACAGAGGGAAAGCAAGAATAATGCCAAAATGTTTTAGTCTGAACAGCTGGCTGGCTGACAGCGCAATTTACTGAGAGAGAAGTCTTGGAGAGGAAGAAGTTTTGGGCTGGAAATCAAGAGTTCAGTTTCGGAGTTTCTGTTAGTGGTGGCAGAATAACTTGGAAAAGAATAATGGCAATAGTTGCACAATATGATGGACATAATTAACGTCACTGAAAAACACACGTAAAAATTGTTGAATTGGCAAATGTTTGGTTATATATAAATTCTATCACAATTAAATATACATATATATATGCACAGAAAATATAACAACAACCAAAAAGAAAACACTATGGAATTTAAAAAAAAAAAAAAAACACTGGAATTTAAAAAAAAAATTCTTGAACTGATACATTCCTTTAGAAAAGTAATAGGATATGAGCTCAATATACGCAAAAAGCCATAGTTCAGCTTTGAGTAGTTAAATTTAAGATGCCTGTGAGACACCCAATTAGAAACGTCAAGTGGACAGTTGGATACATGAGTCTGGAGCTCAGTGGTGTGGTCCAGGATAGAGATGTAAACTGGGGAGTGGTTAGAGTATAGAAGATATGTAAAGCCTCAGTCTGGAAGAGTTCGCCTAGGAAGTGAGTGTAAACAGTAAAGAGGATGAAGGACTGATGCCTGGGCTAGTCAACATTCAGAAGGTGCACAATGGAAGAACTGCCAGGGTAGTAGGTGAGAACAGTCAGAGGAGTAGGCAAGGCCAGCAATGTTGTCACAGAAGCAAGGAGAGTCAAGGTGAAGATGAAGGGAAGGATGATCAGCTGTGTCAAATGTTGCTGCTGAGGACAAAAGAGCCACCTCTGGGCCTAGCATCATGGAAGAAGCTGGTAGACTTTGCAAGGCATCTTCTGTGAAGTCATGGGACAGACACAAGACTGGAGAGGTTCCAAGAGGGAACGGAGCTGAAAGAGCAGGGGCAGTGAGTGTAAACCACTTGGGGGAGAAGCTTGGACATCAAGGGCAATAGCTGAAAGAAATAGCTTGTGGGTTGAATTGTGTCCCCCAAAAAGCTACACTGAAGTCCTAACCCCCGCTACCTGTGAATATGGCCTTAGTGAGAAATAGGGCCTTTGCAGATGTAATCAAGTTAAGATGAGCTCATACTGGATTAAGATGGGCCCTAAATCCAATGACTAGTATCTTTATAAGAAAGCCATGTGGAGACACATACACAGGGGGAACACCACGTGACGATGGAGGCAGAGTGCAGTGATACAGTTGCAAGCCAAGGAAGGCTACGGATTGCTAGCGACCACCAGAAGCTAGGAAGAGTCAAGGAAGGATTCTTCCCCAGAGCTTTCAGAGGGAGCATGGCTCTGTTGACACCTTGATTTTAGACTTCTAGCCTCCAAAACTGTGAGAAAATAAATTTCTGTTGTTTTAAACCATCCAGTTTGTCGTATTTAGTTAGCCAGCCCGAGGAAACTAATACAGAAGGTTACAAAGTCCCTGGAAGAAGAGGAAACGTGGCAAATAAATAATGTCCAGCTTCATTAGTCATCAGGGAAATGCAAATCAAGATGCAGTGAGATACCATTTTACATTCATTCAATTGGGAAAAATGTTTACGTCTGACAATACCAAGTGATGGGAAGGATGTAAAACCACTGACTCTCTTATTCACTGCTAGTGGGACTGTAAATTAGTACAACCACTTTGGAAAACAGTTTGGCACTATCTCATAAAGCTGAACATTCATATGCTCTATGCCCCACCATTCCACTCCCTGCTCGTGTACAAAAGAAACATGGATAACAGACACATCAACAAGAGTATTCATAGCTTCAGTATTCACAGTAGCAAAAACCTGGAAAGAATTCAAATGGAGAGTGGATGAAGAAACTGCAGTGTATTCTCCAACAGAGTGTTATACAGTAGTTGAATGAATATAGTCTAGTGGCATGCAGCAGTAGACTCCTAGACTATGGTATTAAGTGGGAAAAAAAATCCAAAATGGCTGCATAGATCATAATATCCTTTTTATAAAGCAAAATGAAGTACAGCCACACATAAATATATTTTAGGATTATATTTGTATATGATAAAACTACACAAAAGAAGGAAGCAAGGGCATGATGAACACAGGATTCAAGATAGTGGTTACTTTGCATTGGAGGGAGATGTGGATGAGGTGGTAAAATGATAAGGATTCTTGTTACACTAAAAAATAAACAAAGAAGTATTTTTATCTAAAAAAAACACATCAAACTCTAATCAAATCACAAAATCTAACTATCTCGTCTCAAAGAAATATAGGACACAGTGAAACATGTTCAGTAACACCAAAGGAAAATCCAGGAAATTCATCAATCTGAAAAATCCAGAGTGCAGACAATTCTACAGGAAAAGCAACTCAGTTTCTTCAACAAATCAATTGCCAAAAAAAAAAGATAGATTAAGAGGGAGTCATATCAACCAAACATAATATGTAGACCTTCTCTGGCTCCTGATTTCAGCAATTCAACTATAAAGACCGTTCATGAAACACTGGGGATATCTGAACACCAACTAGATGATCGTAGATACTATGGAGTTGTCGGTTTTTTTACTTGATATTAGTATTGTGGTTGTGTTTTAAAAGCCCTTATCTTTTAGAGATACATACTAAAATATTTTTTGAAAATAACAATTGTTCTTTACTTTTCTCATGACACCGTTGTAGCTTGTGTACAAGTCACACACACACACACACACATCTACATATACAAGTCTTTTTACCCAACAAGATTGCATTCCCAAGGCACAGATAATTCTTACCTATTCCCTTCTGCAGGCCTTAGCACAGTGCTTTGCATACTGAGGGTACTCAATAACTATTTGTTGAATTTAAGAAAAAAACAAACAAAAGAGGGCCAAGCATGGTCCAACAACAAGAAGTGTGCTTTGAACCAAGGATTATATTTAATACAACCTTCTACACCTGATGTCCAAAAATAAAGTGCCTGGGAGCAAAGAGCAAGGGTACAAAGCTGCCACAACCACAGCAAGGGGAACCTTTCTTGGAGAAGGTACAGACACCCGGGCCAGGCTAAGCCCCTCTGATATACTCCCAACATAACTGTAGCTAATTTATTATGTGTGTTGTCATCTGGGCAATGTCTGTTTCCACACCAGACTATGGACCCTATGCTGGATCCAGTCACATGACCAGGCTCAGGGAGTGGATGGCAACCTGAAGGAAGAAGCTTCGACACTGCCCAGGGGAAAAATGACACAGATTGCAAAGTGGGTCAGTAACACGCGGGTGCCCAAGTCAGGAATATCAACTAGAGCAAAATAGAAACCCTAGAAGAACCAGATGGTGCCCGGCTACCACTACTGACTGCTCTGACCAGAATCACAACAGAAGGTCCTGGTTAGAGTGGGAAAAAAATGTAGAACAAAATTCAAATTCATAAAAAAGACCAGATTCACTGGTCTGAGAGAGACCAGAGGAACCCCTGAGACTATGGCCCTTAAACACTCTTCTAACTTGGAATTGAAGCAATTCCCTGGGACCACCTTTCAGCCAAATGATAAACAAGGCCTATAAAATAAACAGTAACACTCGTGAGGAAAGTGCTTAGAATAATTATCTATGAGACCAAAAGGGCAACATCTGCCCAAAAGCAAAGATGAGAAGGCAGGAAGGTGCAGAAAAACCAGACGAATGGAAATGGGGAACTCAGGGTGGTAACGGGGAAAGTGCTGATACGTTGCAGGGATTGCCACCAACGTCACAGAATAATTTTTGTATAAACTCTTAAATAGGAAACTTATTTGCTCTATAAACTCTCACCTAAAGCACAATTAGAAAAAAAAACAAAAAGAACAGAAACCCTGGAGGGGTGGACATGGTAATGGGCTGGAACCATAGTCATGCTCATCAGAGGAGTTGATAAAGGAAATGGGGTCAGGGGTGGGGGGACATTGGCATGCAAGGGGAAGAGAGGGACCAGAGAGGGAGAGCAACTGGGAAGCAGCTGCTGCCTGCTTTGTAACCTCGGGTGTGGCTGGCCTGGTCCCTGCTATGTGCAGTAGGATATGGGAGACCACAAGAACACGGTCAACACAACCGCATCAGAGTGGAAAACTCTGTATTCCTCAGCACATCAGGGAGGCTTAAGCAGACATAACATATAAATAGCCATGCAACTATGGGATGAGGACTCCGTCAAGCATGCCCACAGCATATGGGAGTCTGGAGGAGGGAGGAGTTCTTTGTGCCTGCAGTGGCATAAGGGACCAGAAAATCTGCAAATAGGAGCTGACATCCATTTGAGTCTTGAGACCACACAGGATGGAAAGAGAAGGCAAACACACATATTAAGTCTCATGATGGTCTAGTAACTGGCTAGACACTTTAATGAGCATTTTCCTCCAGGAAGAGGAGCAGCACAAACAAAGATCTTAAAAAAAAAAAAACAAAAAACAAAAACACCAAACCTACTGCCATGGAGTCAATTTTGACTTATAGTGACCCTATAGGACAGAACAGAACTGCCCCAAAGGGTTTGCAAAGCCATAATCTTTACAAAAGCAGACTGCCACATCTTCCTCCAGAAGAGCAGCTGGTGGGTTCGAACTGCTGACCTTTCGGTTAGCAGGCGAGCTCTTAACCACTGTCCCACCAGGACATGAAAATACCACGGCACACTTTCTTTCCCTCTGAAAGATGCCCTGTCAAGCTGCTGGAAGCCCTGGGCTGAATTCCACAGGCTAGGGGGAATGTTTTATCTTTCACTGTTCCCTTGTTCATATGGAAAAATCTACTAAAGATGAATTGTTTTTTTTGTACTTCTAGGAATTAACCCCACAGCAATAATCAGAGATGTACACCAAGATATACTTAACAATGCTCGAAAACAGGAAACCAAATGTCTAACTGTTAGAGTTAGACTGGTTAAAATACTATGTAGTCATCAAAAAGCATGTTGCAAAAAATTAGTTAATGGTATGGAAATAGCCACACCCATATTAGATTAAAAAGGGCAGGCTATAAAACAATATGTTCCTAATTTTATGGAAAAAAGTATAAATACACATTAAAAAAAAAAAAGACTGAAAGGAAATATATCAAAATGTTCAAAGAGCTTTGCTCTGTGTGGTGGGATAATGGGGAATACCTTTCTTCATCCTTGTTGTCTATTTTTTACAATTAATGTGTTTTGCTTTTTTTAATTAGATAAAAATACAATAAATGTTTTGTTTTTGTTTTTTTAAGCACTTAATTGAAAACAGGCCCACATGGGGTAGGCTCACCTTCTGCAGGATGGGGGTGGGGCAGGCGTTGTCAAACAGGACTGAGCTGAAGATCCCATACACGCCCTCCTCAAGGTGGTACACGATGGTCTTGGGGGCGAAACCGTTTTCCTCTGCAGGGAGGGCAGGGGTCAAGGGCAGCATGGGCAGCAATGTGAGGGGGCGTGGTAGTGGAGAGCTAGCACGACAGTGGACTCAGTAGCCTAACAGATCTCTGAAGCAAAAGGACAGCCCCTTCCTCAACGATGTAGTCGGTCCTGCTATGACATGACTAAGGTTCACCAGAGTGTTGGGAACACGCATTCTTGCAAGTGAGCAAGCCTGCCCAGGACGCACTCTCCTACCTGCATGTGAGGCCCTTGATGCAAAGGCAGCCCACCTAAACACAGTGGCCCCAAGAGGTTTGACACTTGCTCAGGGGCACACAATGGGGCCAGGGATGAGCTGGAACGAGAAGCCAAGTCTCCTGCGTGGACTAGATAGGACAATCCCCCAGGTCTATAAAGGAGGCCAGAAGAATGCTGTCCCACACACACACAGGACACTCTACCTGGAACCCACCACTCCTTCCCATAGATCCTCTCTGGGGAAGAGCACACAGAGCTGTCTCTGCTCTCCTGCCTGAGGGTCCCAGAGCAGAGGCCAAAGCTCCAAGACCAGAGTCCCTGATACCTCTCACTCATAGGGAATGTAGGACTGGTCTGATCTGGAAGGGCAGGGAAGAGTGCTGATGGAGGCAGGTAGGCACAGAGGCTTCATCAGCCCAGCCCAAACCTGAATCCCAGCACTGCCCGTCATCAGCTGTGATCTTGGGCTAGTGACTCAACCTCTCCATGCCCATGTTCTGACATCTGTCAAGTGGACTTAAATATAAATTGTCATTAACTATTTTCATGACGTTATGAGAAGCAGTAGGGTAAGTACAAGCCTGAACTGTGGACAGGAAATAGACATAGGGTCAAATTCTGGCTTTACCTCTTACTAGGTATTAAGCAAGTCACTCCTACTTTCTTTGGCTCTCAGTTTTCTCATCTGTAAAATGGACTTAATAAAATATCTATTCTAAGTTTGTTTTGATCACAACTAATCTTCACAAAATATGAACATGCCTAGGAAAAAGAATGCTAAGCATCTTTGAGGTGAGGGGAATTGTCTGTAAGTTTCCCCAAAGTAAGGGCCCATTCTCTAGATTCCCTCACCCCTTGCCACTGGACCTAAAACCAGACCCTGCTGAGTCAACCACTGTCCCCAGCCACAGGGGAGAATGGGGCTTTCCTGCACACCTGGCACCTACCCTCCCTGCTGGGCTGGTCTAAAAGAACCTCCTTCTTGGCGATGATGTTGATGGCCAAGGTGAAGGCTGAGGTCACATAGTAGCGCCCCAGCTCGGCAAGGATGTCCACACCACAGCCCTCCGGGAAATACAGGTCCAAGGCTGAGCTGATCACAGAAGCAATCTGGGTGAGAAGGAAGGTAGGGGGACAATTTCATGTCTGAAGAGTGAGGTTTACGCTAAAGACTTGCTACAGCTACAGCTCTATTTCTTGAAAGATTCTTTGATTCCATGAAGAAAGACTTGGCAGCTGCTGATGTCCCGGCTGCTAATTGCAGACAGCTGGCCAGGGAGGTAGGAAGGAGACAGATGTGGGTTGAGAGCCTCATCACATATAAATAGCCTCCTCTGATGTCCCCAACAATGGGAAGGGGCAGTCTTAAAATAACACTTGGTACTCTGATTCCAGAAGTCGTGATGCAGATCTTTTATAAATAACCAATTCATTAAACAACACATTTTGATTATAGAAATTTCAGAAAATACAGAAAAGGAAAAAGAAGATAAAGTCATCCCTCATTCTATCACCCAGATGAACCTAATCATTGTTAACATTTTGGAGTAGCTCCTTTAATTCTTTTCTATACAAACAAACACTATTCTTTTATTATAAACATTATATGGCTGTGTGTATGTATGTTTTTATAACCTGTTATATTCAATAGACTGTGAATGACCTTCCCATATAATTATTTTCATCATAAAAAATGTACGATAATCTAACCAAACCCAATCATTAGATGGACCAGGGAAATCCACTAGATTCTGTCATAAACAAAGCTGCACTACTCATCTTTGAGGTTAATGCTTTGTGTCCACCCCAGATTATGTCCTTAGGGTCAATTCCTAGACATGAATATTTCAAGACATGAAGCTTTTTCTAAAGAGAAGTGACCCCTAGTGGTTGGAGTGGGGATTGAGACACATTTTTCTTGATTTCATCTTACAAGTGAGGAGACAGATGGACTGGGAGTGGACACAGAGGTGGCTTTTCCTTCCCCCACCCACCCACTGATATCTTATCAGTCCACTTGAGGCAAATAGGAGGTACCCAGACCCTCAAAGAGCCTATGACTTATGCAAATATGTCCTGTGAGGCTGGTTACGTGCATGGGCTGGTATCAGGCAGAGCTGGGTATCTAGCTGGGTTCTGCCGTCGACTCAGAAGAAAATTAACTTCTATGAGCCTCGATCTACTGAGCTGTTGTAGCATGGGATAACAAGTGAGATAATCCAGATAAAGCACCAAGCCCAGCATGCAGCACACAGGACCACTCACAGCAGGCTCCCTATGATCACTATAACCCTCACTGCCCTCTGCCCCCATCCCTCAGAACACAGCGCAGACACTCCCGGCCACAGGGTTACCTCTTCAAATCTCACTTTGGCTCCCTCCACGCCAGGGAATCCGCCGCCAAGGTCCAGGATGTGCATCCTGTGGCCCAGCTCGGCTCCCATTTCAAACACAAGCCGGGCATCTGCGATGGATTGAGCGTAGGCCTGAGGGTCAGGACAGCCACTGCCAATGTGAAAACTGGGGAGGGAGGGATAACCCTGGCGTATATGCAGGGCACCAGTGCCACCACCCCAACCTCAGCTGGTCAGGCCTTGTCTTTGGCATGTAACATGTGACATGTAAGGGGTGGACAGGAGGCTAGACCCAGGGTCTCTTCACGTGGTGCTCCTCCCATCCCACCATGTTGTACCTGGGGCGGAGCCTTCTGGGATGAGGGCTGGGGCCCCAGTCAGCCAGAGCTGGATGTGCCCCTTAGTCAGCCATGTGACCTTGGCAAGTTACTTAACCTGCCTGTGTTCTAGTTCCCCCATCTATAAAATGGGGATAAGACCCTGTACCACACAAGGTTGTGGGATAATGTACATGAAGCACTTAGCACAGTGCTTGGAACATCCTAAGTACAGAATAAGTGAAAGCAATATTGCTAGGTCATTATTATACTTCTTTCCTCTCCCTGCAAGAAAAGAGGCGGAACAAGGATGTGACTGCGCAATCTTTGGTCTATAGGCTGATACAACCCCCAGGAAGCCACGTCCCTGGGTAGAACACTCTGGAACAGATCTTCTGCGGACTGTGGGGTTTGAGCAGAAGAACATTCCAAACCTTCTTTCAAATGAGAAGGGACTCTCGAAGGACATAATTCCAGGCCCAGTGACAGGCCCTTCTCAGAGGCCCTGGGGGACGTCTCACCGGGAATTAATCAATTCCTGGGAAACAGAGAGTGAGCCTGGTGTGAGTGGGGATGGCAGAGATCCCGGAGCTCACCTCACACCCACCACCTCCACGTGGCTCTTCTTGGCATTTTCAAGCAGGGGTCTGCAGGATTTCAGCGACGCTCCAAACTTCATGCTCAGGCGGCTCAGGGAGTGGGAGTCATTGGCGGCGATACACAGAACCATCCTAAGGGGACACGGAGCGCACTTCCGCTGGGGCAGCCCCACCTCCTCCACGTCAAATACGTCTTCTTGGAGTCCAGGTGTATGACCCACGTGGTTCAGAAATGCCCAACTCCTCCCCAGGAAGCTGCTCCGGGTTCCTGAGTGCTGACCAATCCAGCCCGAAACGTCCCTGGGCTTCTCCTTCTCTCCATCTCTGCAGCCCTACCCTGGGCTACACCCCACCCATCCTCCCTCGGGCAGCTCCAATCAGCCTCCACAACTGCCAGAGTTTTTAAACTTTTTGTTTACAATGGGAACCATTTTTAAACAAAATCTTAAGGAGAACCCCAACATCATGTAAAACAGACAAAATGGAAGGTGGTCTGGGTGAACCAGAGGGATTCCGCCCAACTGGCCTCCCCTTCACCACAAGACCCACCCTGGAATCCCCAGGGAGTCAGTAACAGTGTGGAAACCACAGCCTGAGTCAACCGTCCAGCCCTGACCCATGTGCATCAGGCCCCTGGCCAGTGTCATTCACTGTCTCCTTCCACCTCCTGCCTGTGGCATGTTCCAGCCACACCAAATTTCTGGTCATCTGCCAAGCACCCCATGCTGTTTCTGACCTTCATGCATTTGCTTATGCAGTTCAGTCTAACACATGTTTATGCCCCCCTCCCAAATTCTATCCATCCCTCAAGACCCACTTCAAATGCCGCCTCCTTCGAGAAGCTTCCCTGATACCCCCTCTGACCCTCTCAGCCTGTGATTCTGACCTCCATAACACCACAGGCTTCGCTCTGCCTGGGCTGTTAGCAGTTATTTCTGCCTATGTTCCAGCCAGGCCCTGCCATCCTGGGTCCAGTTCCGGAGTACCTGCCCCAATCTCCTGTGACTGTGACAGGTCTACAGCAGGGGACACCAGCACTGCCTCCTTCTCCCCAAGCTCAGTCCTTTGCCCCAACTCCACTCCCCCAAACCCCCTCTTCCCTCACACACCAGCCCAGCCTCCCCACGCAAGTGGTTCTCAGCTTACCTGGCACTGGGGTGACTCTTTGCCACCTTTGCCAGCTCCATCTCATTGTCAAAGCTCAGCAGCCGGACCCCATGCTTGGCAGCATACTTGATCTGTGCAATTTGCTTACAGGGGTTGGTGTAGATGATCTTACTGGCAGGGACACCAATCCGCTGGACCAACTCCATCTCTGCCTGTGGGGTCCCAAAGGTGGTGGTGAGGAGACACCAGGGCCTGCTGGGCCCACGGAGCCCAAGGAAGCACAGATGAGGTCCATAACAGGTGGGCCTCGCTTTAAGACAACAGATATACAGAAATTAGGACTGATGCTCATTCACCATTCTTTGACAGATAGGGCTGCCATGGACAGCAAAGCAGGTTGTACACTGCACAATCCTGGTGGGGGGCATTATTCACATAGAATGGCAGATTTATATACTTATTATAATTTCCCGGTAGTAAAGAATCTTTTTTAAAGTAATATTTTATTGTTTTTGAAATAATAACATTTTGTTGTGAAAGTTTACACAGCAAATTAGGTTCCCATTTAACAATTTCTACACCATTTGTTCATCAACATCAGTTACATTTTTCACAGTGTGTCAACTTTCTTAAATTATTTCCATTCAGGTTGTTCTGTTTCTAGTAATCTAGTTTCCCTGCCCCCTTGCCTTCTCATCTTTGCTTTAGAGTATATGTTGACTGTTTGGTCTCATATAGATGATTTTTTAAAGGAGCACAGTACTCATGGGTGGTATTGTTTATGAGCCAATCTGTTATTTAGCTAAAAGATGACCTCATGGAGTAATTTTGGCTCAAGGTTTAAAGAGTGTCTGAGAACAATAGTCTTGGGGAGTCTCTAGTCTCAACCGGTCCAGTAAATCTGGACTTTTTAAGAGTTTGAGTTCTGTTCCCCATGTTGTTCCCATTCTAGCAGGATCCATCTATTGTGTTCCAGATCAGAACAGCTGGTAGTAGTAGCTGGGCGCCATCTAGTTCTTCTGGTCTCAGCAGTAAAGCATCTTGTTCTGACAAAAATCAGTATACTGATTATAACAATTAGTGTCTTAAATAAGAGATGCATTTTCTAATTCACACAAAGGCACTCTATGGACCCATAGGGGCCCTGATGACAGGCTTCTAACAACATTTTCCTGGCCAATTTAAATGTTTAAAGAATATTACTTGGTGTATTAGAAAGTCCACCAGATCATGAGAAGTTTGGCAATGGATATTGGTTATGGTTGCACAATATGATTAATGTAATTAATGTCACTAAACTGTACATGTGAAAAAGCATTAAACTGGCAAATGTCATTATATATATATTTGTACGATAAAAAATAAGTAAACAAAAAATAATAATAAACTAATTAATTTTTTAAAAAGTAAGTCCACCAGACCAAGCATCTTTTTGGAACAGGTTACCTAACCTCCAAAGGCCTGCTCTGTATGTGGCACTGTGCTGGGTGACCTGTCTCCCCTCAGGGATTCCTCTTCTTCACACTTCTCTGCCTGACTGCTGCATTAATGATACAATAATAATGACAATGTGGTGGTGATGATGGTAGCAGTGTTCACTGAGCACCTACCACAAGCCAAGCACTGAACTAGATGCTTTACATCAGACGTCAGGAAACTTTTTCTGCAAAGAGCCAGAGAGTAAATATCTTAGACTTTCTGGGTCATATGGTCTCTGCTGTAACTATTCAACTGCCATTGTGGTCTGAAAGCAGACAGAGACGATATGTAAATCAGTGAGCTTGGCTGTGATCCAGTAAAACTTCACAAAACCAGGCGGCAGGCTGGACTTGCCCCATCACCCATAGTTTGCTGACCACTGCTTTAGCTTCACAATTTTATTTGATACTTACAATAACCCATCAGATGGGTTTTAGTGCCATTCTACCGAGGAGGAACTGATGCTCAGAGAGGCCACATAGTGAGTAGATGGTAGAATCAACTTTCAAACTCAGGTTTGGCTCTCCATGAATAATGGAAGGAAGTCAAGAGAGAAGCAGTTTTAAAACATAGTAGGAGACACAAGAGTAGCTTTTAGCCATTGTGACTCTGTAATAAGACCGTAGTTTTAATTCAGCAACTTTCAGTGCTAGGGATTTGTGCATGTTATCTCATGCGATGCCTCTAACTACCCTATCGTATTATTTATCGGTGTATCCTACGACCCCATTTATTATTACTATCTGATGATCCTATTTGGAGTCCCTAGGTGGTGCAAACAGTTAACACATTCGGCTGCTAAGTGAAAGGTTAGAGGTTTGAGTCCACCCAGAGGCACCTTGCAAGAGAGCTCTGGTGATCTACTTCTGAAAAAATCAGTCATTGAAAACTTGATGAGCACACTTCTCCTCTGACACACGTGGGGTCACCATAAGTCAGATCGACTCAACAGCAACTGCTATGATCCTATTTATTCGCCACACTTTGAGGAGGACAAAACTGAGTTCAGAGAAGTCCACCTACCTGTGGTGACACAGCTGGGAAGTGGCAGAATGGGACACAAAGGTCCAGCCAACTCCAGAGCTGGAATTGCTGCCATGACAGTTGTTTCCCAGAGGCAGGAATGTCTCCCCACCTCCGCCTGGAGTTTGAATGGATGTGAAAGTTTTTTGCTCCTGTTTCAACACATGTAATGAAAAGAGAGGAGGAAGGAATGGTAGCACTTTGGGGGCCTGTGATTTTGCTTTGATTATAAATATTTAAATAATAGCTATTATCATTGATTGAAGGTTTATTTGTTGTCAGCCATTGTACTAAATATTTTATGTGTATTCTCATTTAGTCCTCATAATAATTTTATGAGGAAGGAAGCAGAGGCTCAGGGAGGTTAAGTGACTTGTCCAAAGACACACAGCATGTATGTAGCAGAGCTGTAATTCTAACACAGGACTGTCAGACTTGCGAGTTCCCGCTCTTAACCACAGTGCTATAAGGACGAATACAATCTCAAGGCTGAGCAGATATTCATTAAGCACCTAGTGAGTCATCAGGCTCTGTGATAGGCTGATGAAAACAAGTGAATAAAGCAGATGGATCTCTGACCCTGTGGAGCTTTCAGGCTGGTGGGGAAGACAGGCAGCCACAAGGAAACACCAAATAATGATGGAATTACAAATGAGAGGTAGCCTTGAAGAGTTAGGTACAGGATGCTAGAGAACCTGCAAGGGGGAGACCTGGGTATGAGGGTGAAGGACAGCCTTTCTGAGGTCAGAAAACTAAGCTGAGCTCAGCCAAGCCAAGAAAGGAAGGAAAGAATGTTCCTGGTACAGGAAATGGCCTGTGCAGAGGTTCTGAGGCAAGGAGGTGAAGGATCTGATCAAGGAGCTGAGAGAAGGCTGGAGTGCCTGGGCAGGGTGAGCGCAGAGGGGTGAAGATGAGGTCAGAGGGAGGCGGCAGAGCCAACAGGGAAACCAACTGAGAAGGCCGCATATGGATTTCATTATTTTACCCTGAGAGTGATGGGAAACAGTCTGAAGGATTTCAAGAAGGGAAATGACTCAATCAGATT
Source organism: Dugong dugon (assembly GCA_030035585.1). NCBI lineage: Eukaryota > Metazoa > Chordata > Mammalia > Sirenia > Dugongidae > Dugong > Dugong dugon. The sequence goes on along the minus strand of CM057462.1, from coordinate 57,298,731 downwards.
TACATTTTAAAATATCACCCTAGCTACCATATGAAAATGGGCTGAGGGAAGGCACAAGGCATTCTGGGGAGATAGGTCCAGCTACTCCAGCAGCTGCCGCAACTGCCCTGGGAAAAACACAAGCCTTCTCTAGAAAGGGGAGGAGATTCATTTGGGAGGCAAGGTTGCCAAGCTTGGTGATGGCCTGCATATGGGGGTGGGGATGAGGGCATATGAGGGGTCCCCAGCACCCAGCAGTCTGAGGGCCCATTCACCAAGGGAAAGGGGAAGATCATGAATACATTGAACCCATTTGAACACGCTGAGTTCCAGACACCCTGTGGTGTCAAGTCAGCAGCTGGATATACAGGTCTGGACTGGAGATCAAAACATGGGGGACATATTGATGGCATTTAAAGCCATGGGAGGAGATGAAATCCCCTAAGGGGGAGAGTTTACAAGAGAAGGGGGCCTGAGACCAATTCCAGAGGAACTCTACCATTTAGAGGGCAGCAAACGACAGGGACCACCACTGTCAGTCTGTCCTACTGTGGTGGCTTGCATGTTGCTATGATGCTGTAAGCTATGCCACCAGTATTTCAAATACCAGCTGGGTCACCCATGGTGGACAGGTTTCAGTGGAACTTCCAGCCAAAAAAGGACTAGGAAGAAATGCCTGGTGATCTTCTTCCAAAAATTAGCTGATGAATCACAAGAACGTTGCTGGAAGATGAGCCCCTTAGTGTCCCCTAGGAAGGCACTCAAAATACACAGTGGCTGCAACAACAGACTCAAGTATACCAACGATCATAAAGATGGCACAAGACCAGGCAACATTTCATTCTGTTGTACATGGGTCACCATGAGTCAGAGCTGGCTCAACAGTAACTAACAACAACGAGAGACAGGGAAGAGCCGGCTCCCGGGACCTGAGGAGACAGACAACTCCAGAAAAGGGAGAACCATCCGTGGAGTACAGCGCCATTCCTTTACAAGCAAGCCCTGACTGTCAGCTTCTGTCTGGGCAAAAGGAGGTGCCTCAACTGTCAGAGGTGCCCAGTGAGGGTGGTGGCAGGTACAGAGCAGTTTTCACTTTTTATCTTGTATACTTCTGAATTCTTTAAAACTAGGAGCATATGTTATTCTGAAGCTTCTTCATAAAACATCTCTATGTTGAATATTGTTGAGAGGTCAGATAACAAGAGGATCAAGGAGAGTCGCCTGCATTCAATACATCAACAGGAACAGATCTTCAAAACCTGTTGAGTGTAAAGCTACTGAAGAACAGTATGCACTGTAGGAATAACCTTTTATATTTTGTTATAAAATCACAGAATATTTTATATTTTTTCTATGGGTCATATATATAAGTATTTTTTAAATACTATATACCCACCAAATTCATAATGGTGATTATCTCTGGTGACGTAAAGCTGATGTCCTACTCTTTTTTTTTTTGTATGAATCAGTGAATTATTTAAATAATTCAAAATTGATGTTTAAAATAAGGTGCTCACAAAAAATAACAATAAAATAAATAAGGTGCTCAGTGGATTTAGGATCCTGGAGATTTCTGGGGATCTTAGTAAGAGGCAGTGACTTGGAACAGTGAGAACTGAGGTCAGGATGCAATGGGTTAAGAGGTGGGTGCTGAGGAAAGAGACAGTAAGTGTAGACAACCCTGTTGAGTTTGGCCATGAAGAGGGGGCAAGGGATTCCGTTGGAGAAGGATGTGGTGTCCAGGGGTGGTTTTTTAAATAAGATGGGAGGATGCTGAAGAAGACCACAAGGGTAGATGGTGCCCAGCTACCACCAACGACCGCCCTGACAGGGATCACAACAGAAGATTCCCGGACAGAGCAGGACAAAAATGCAGAACAGAATTCAAATTCATGTAAAAAGACCAGACTTAATGAAGGAACCCCCAAAACTATGGCCCCCAGATGCTCTGTTAATCCAGAACTGAAATCATTCCTGAAGCTCACTCTTCAGACAAAGATTAGACAGGCCCTGGGGTCTTAAAAGCCTGTGAGCAGCCATCTAAGGTACTCTACTGGTTTCACCCCTTTGGGAGCAAGGGAGAATGAAAAGAACAGGATACAAGGAAAAGATTAGTCCAAAAGCTTAATTGACCACAGCTATCAAGGCTTCCACCAGACTGAGTCCAGTACAGCTAGGTGGTGCCTGGCTACCACCACTGACAGCTCTGACCAGGATTACAACAGAGGGTTCTGGACAGAGCTGGAGAAGGATGTAGAACAAAATTCTAACTCACAAAAAAAGACCAGATTTACCGGCTTGACAGAGACTGGAGAAACCCCGAGAGTATGGCCCCCAGACCCCCTTTTAGCTCAGTGGTGAAGTCATTCCCAAGGTTCACCATTCAGCTGGGGACTGGACAGCCCCATAAAACAGGACTAATGAGGCACAGCAGTCCAGGGACAAGGACTAGAAGGCAGAAGGGGACAGGAAAGCTGGTGATAGGGAGCCCAAGGTTGAGTAAGGACAGTGTTGATGTGTAGTGGGGTTCTTAACCATTGTCATAGGGCAATATGTGTACTGTTTAATGAGAAACTATTTTGTTCTGTAAACCTTCATCTAAAGTGAGAATAGCAGCACAACTGGAAGAATGTAATCGACATCACTGAATTATACATGTAGAAATTTTTGAAATGGTGTATCTTTGGTTATGTATATTTTCACCAAAAAAAAAAAAAAGCTCCTCCAAGGCCGAGAAGGGAGTGTTGACATGTCGTGGGGTTGTCAACCAATGTCATAAAACAATATGTGTACTGACTGTTTAATGAGAAAATATTTCTTCTGTAAACCTTTACCTAAAGTACAATAAAAAAAAATTTTTTTAAAAAGATTAGACAGGCCTATAAAACAAAAAATAACACATGTGAGGAACGTGCTTCTTAGTTCAATCAAATATATGTGACCAAATGGGCAGCTCCTGTCCAAACGAAGGATGAGAAGGCAGGAAGGGACAGGAACTGGACAAATGGACACAGGGAACCCAGGGTGGAAAGGGGGAGCGTGCTGTCACACTGTGGGGATTGCAACCAGTGTCACAAAACAATATGTGTATAAATTTTTGAATGAGAAATTAACTTGAGCTGTAAACTTTCACCTAAAGCAGAGTTAAAAAAAAAAAAAACTACCAAGAGAACAAAAAAAGAGAGAGAGGGCAAGAGGTGGGGACATGAGAGATGGCACAAGGTCCTTGAGAAGGTGGGTGAGTGCACCAGTGCTCCTGTGCAAGGCGTGGCCCTGGAGCCTATCCGATGCGTGTCTGTATGCTCTGTGGCTCACGCCCCTGCCGCCATCTATGTCTGCTAAGGCAAGGTGTTGCTAAGGGCGGCCACACGACACGGCTGACCAGAAGAGGGCAGCCTTGGCCTTCCAAGAAAAGCTGTGCCTCCCAGGAGCCATTTCTCCTAAATGCACTGAAGGGTCTTCAAGGTCCCACCCACCAGGAAAGGGACTGGCTTCTGCTTACCCTTGCAGTTAGCCAAGGGCACCCGCCACTGGCCTGCCAAGTCTCACCTAAGCCATCCCTGTCCCAAGGATGTTGGAAAAGTCAGTAGTGATGGAGCTGAGACCGCATTCTCATACTGATGCTGCCACTTCCCAGTACTTGACCCTGGGCAAGTCGCTCAACATCCATGCCTCACTTCTTTATATACTAAATGCTTCCTCACAGGGTTGTTGTCAGAATCCTGGTAATAATGACCTCACGGGGCTGTTACAAGAATAAAGTAAGACCATGTACAGAAAACGCTTGGCAAAACGCCTGGCATCACATAAGCACTCAGCAAGCTGGTAGCTGCTTGAAACATCCCCAACTTTCAAGATCTTTCTAAGCTTCACACCCAACAATCCAACCTTTGCAGGAAAGGCCCTGAGGCTAGAGGGCCAAGTGCCTCACCCCTGGGTTTCCAGAAGCTGAGGACACTTGTCCGTGGGGTTTGTTCCTGCTCTTCATTCGTGGACTAAGGGGTCAGAAAAGGCTCCCCTTCCTCCTCACCCAGAGTGGAGGAGGCCCAGTGTGCTGCAGGCAGCAGCAAGGAGGAAAGTCCTGGCTCTTTACCAGCAAGGTGTGTGCAACTGGGCCCCGGGTTTCCTCAGCTGTAAAATGGAAATAACTCCCCCTATGGAGCCCTAGTGGTGCAGTGGTTAAGAGTCAGCTGCTAACCAAAAGGTGGGCAGTTCAACTCCACCAGTCACTCCTTAGAAACCCTATGGGGCAGTTCCACTCTGTCCTATCAGGTCACTATGAATCAGAATTGATTCAACGGCACTGGGTTTGGTTTTATGCACCTCACAAGGAGTCCCTGGGTGGCACAAACAGTTAAGCGCTCAACTACTAACAGGAAAGCTGGCAGTTTGAACCCACCCAGAGGTCTGGCAATCTGCTTCCAAAAGGACACAGCCTTGAAAACCCTATGAGGTGCAGTTCTACTCTGCAACACATGGGGTTGCCATGAGTTGGAATCAGTTCAAAGGCACCTGATTTTTTGTTTTGTTATGCACCTTACCGGGCTTTAGGTAAGACACACACCAAATGAGGTGTGCAAAGCAAGGGCTCATTCAAAGAGGCTTTGCAGATGACAAGAAGGAGAGACTTATCTGGCACTGAGAGCGCTGACAATGAGCTAACCTGCTCATTCTGCCCATCCCATCCTGGTGCACACCTCTCTCCCACCCGAAATATCCTCCTGCCCTGTCATCCTGCCCATGCTAGCTCTCCTCCTTTCTCCTCCAGGAAGCCTTTCTAGAACTCTCCTCACAACATCCAGCCATATTGCTCACCAGGGTTTAAAAGGGGCTCCCTCTCAGAACAACCATTAAGAAAATAACAGTAACGACAATATCACAAACCAACGCACACAGCCACGCGCCCATGTCAGGGCCTTTGCACTTGCTGTTACCTGCCTAGAACACTCTCCCCCTAGTTAACCACATAGCTTGATCCTCTTCTTCCTTCAGGTCTATATTCAAATTTCAGAGCAGCCTTCCCTGGTCAAACTATTTAAAACTGCAGTCCTCCCGTCCCTCCACAGCATTTACCATCTAAAATACATACTTTAAATCCACCTAAAATACATAGTTTAATTCTTTGACTTGTTTATTTTCTGGAAAGCAAGTTCTATGAGGAAAGGGCTTTTGTTTTATTTTGGTCACCGCTAAATCCCCACCTAGAATAGTACTTGGCCCCATAGTAGGTGCTCAATAAATATTTGCTGAATGAATAAATGAGATATGTCCAGAGCTGTACTCTGAGGAAAATGTACAGCTTTAAAGGCTTTTATCATTAAGTAAAAACAGGCCAAAAATAGAGGAATCAAGCATTCAACTCAGGGACAACTGAGTCCTACTAAACACTATACTGCCAGCCTAACCTAAGAGTCACCAGCACATTGTAGGAGTTCAATGAATATTTGGGGAATGAATATTAAATGACAGTATATATGCCAAGTAAATCAAAAGAGAGCAGGAGAGAATTAAGGCACCAACAGAAATCAAATTAGAAAACAGTAGAATCCACACACACACACAAGAAAACCTAAAAGGATTAGTTAAGAGAATACAGTCACATATTAAGATTATAGAAGAAAAAATAAAATAAAACCAATGATATGAAGGCTTTTTTGTTTTGTTTTGTTTTAATTAGAAGAATACCATGTATAGCTCTATGCCAAGAAGTTTGAAAATCTCCATTAAAAAGGCGGCCCATTCACCTAGGGACACACAAGGTTCCAAACTGGAACTTTAAGGATGGCAAAATCCACGCTCAGAGCTCCTCATTTTTCCCCCCCTACCTCCCCTCAGAGGGCAGGGGCCAGCTGCAGGTCACTCCTGCTTCCCCAGGGCCCACCCGCACCAGCCCATCCATGTGCATGCTCAGTAGGCAGCCAGGTTCAGCACACCGGCGGGAGGCAGGGGACTCACCTTGTTGGCACAGCTGAAGCCCAGCCCCAGCTCAGCCAGCGCCTTCAGCACACCTGGGCTGCTGTTGCACTTGACTGCATAAAAGGGCCGGACTCGCGGCAGGCACTTGAGAAAGCCAAAATGCTTCCTCACTATGGCACCCAGGTCAGCCACGAAGAAAGCAGCAACCTTGCCCTGTGCGACAAGAGGGGAGGGTATGAGACTCGACCCACCTCCCTCCCTGTCCATGCCATCCATCATCCCCAAGCGCTCAACCCAAGTTCAGCTCTGGCCACAATGCTACCCTGCTCTATAACTGCCTCGGGCGCCTGTGGTCCACCCCCAATCCCTCCCCTGATGCAGCTCAAGCTCCAGCTGCAGGCTGTATCATCTTTCCACCTGCAAGCCTTTGTTCCTGCTAGGTCCTCCACTTAGGATACCCTTCGCCTACTTCTGTCTAGCAAAATCCTAATCTACCTTCAGGTTTCAGCTCAAATGCCACCTTCCCAAAACAGATAAGGTAGCTCTGCCCTGGATGCTGCCGCTGCATTTTGCACTTGCTTCCAAAGTATCAGAGCTGTATATACATCTGTCTTCTCCAGAATAGGGCAAATTCCTTTTAGGCAGAAGCCACATCTATGGCCTACAGCCACTGCCTTTCACATAGTAGGTGCTCAGTGATGCCCTGAAGTAGTCCCACTGCCACTGCAATCCAACCCTATGGATAACTGGTCATTACAGATTTGCTGAAGGCTGAGAATGTATGAGGCTGAGGGCGAGACATTACTTAAACCTTCCCTGGAACTCAGTTTCCCTTTTATGCAACACTTTTTTACTGATGCCCACTGGTGCCAGACAATATTCTAAGGAACAGAGATGACCAGATAGGGCTCTAGCACTTGTGTCTGGAGGAGAAGGAACCCCTTAAGCAATTTCAAGTCCACTGAACAAATGTTAGATGGGAGTTTCTACAAAGTGTAGTGGGAGTGCCATGAAAAAAGAAAATGCTAACTCTGCATGAGGCAATCAGGAAAAGGATGAGAACTAAGGAATGACCAGAAATAGGTAAGGGAGAGGGGCTGGGAGAAGGGAGGTCCAGGCGGAGGGCACAGCCTGGGCAAAGGCATGGCATCACCGGATGTATGAGCTGAGTAGCTCAGCTCTGATGGAGCATAATGTACACTGTGGGAGAAGCCAGAAATGCGGGCATGAAGGCAGGCAGGCCTCCCCATGCCATGCAAAGAAGTTCTGATTTGATTCTGTAGGCAGTGGAGAACTGCTAAAGAATTGTAGTTTTGGCCAGGACTGTGATATAGTTGGAGGAGGTGTGATGAGGCAGGGAGGTGGTTAGAGAGGTGGTTACCGGGCCTTTACAGGAAGGAGGACTAAATTCTGCAGTGAGATTCCAGAAGAGCACAAGGGAGAGTTATTTGAGGCAGAATTCACAGCGCTTGGTGATGCCCAGATGTGGGAGGTGAGGGACATGGGGGAGGAGAGGAGGACTCCCAGGTTTCTGGCCTAGAGGACTGGGTAAATGATGGTGGGAGCACAAAAGGAGGGACGGTTTGGGGACAAGGACCAGGAACTGGGGAAAAAATGAGTCCCTCCCTTGCAGGCAGAAAAGGCTGAAGACCAAGTAAGTGAAGAAAGAGATGAGGGTCCTGGGGGCCCCTCCAGAGGCAGTGGGGCCTGCACAGGGAATAGGCCACCCACCCCTGCCACTAGCCCTCACCGTGGTGGCCTGTGACGCCCCCAGAGTAAGCTCCTCCAGCAGGTCTCGGGTGCTGAAGCCCTCCTCCACCATCACAAAGTCTGATTCACTCAGGTAGCCAGCCATGCCGATGAGGAGCAGGAGCCCACGGGCTGGATGGAGCCGCCTCTGCTGCTGCTGCTGCCGCCTTAGAAAGTATGCAACACACTACAAGCAGAGAGGAAGAGGGCCGATGGGGGGCCTGGACTCCGCTGCCCCCTCCCTCACCTTCTCAGGCCAGGGTGCCCAGTCCCACCACACCCCGCTCCCAGCACAAGCCTGGGGAACTTAGGTTCATGGAAAAAGTGGGGATGGGCGGGAATCCTGGATTCTAGACTGGGACAAGGCATCGTATGCCTTGATGTCACGGCCTCTCGGAGCCTCAGCTGTCCCATCTGTAAAATGGAGGGACTGTTTTGGAGATATTTATCACCTCTGAAATTCCAGGAATGAGGGAAAGAATGAAAGAGAAGGAGAAGGACAGCTGAGAAGCTTAAGTAGGGAAGGTTCTACGGCCCTCAGTCATCACCACATCCACCTAGAGAGACTGCGTTTAGCCAAGCGAAGCAGAAGCCTAGGTTCGACTCCACTCTCTGCTGCATGGCTTTGGGTCCGCTTCGTCCCCTCTCATAGCCTCAGTTTTCTCATTTGTCAATGGGGGCCTGACTAGTCCTCCTGTGCTAGAATTCTAAGCGCATTTGGGGGCGCCCCAGGGTGGTGGGGGCTGCTGGGGGCTCCTAGCGAGAACGAAAGGTTGAGGTTCTGTCCGAGTGACCCCTCCCGAGTGCAGGGCCGAGGTCCTGCTCCCCCCGCCCCACCCCCTTACCAAGCCCCGTCCTCCTTCGCGGGGGTCAGAGCCAGGTGTGCTGCTAGGGGGGGTCGCCGGTGACCTCGAAACTTGTGCAACACCCCGAGGAGGAGTGGCAGTTGCGGAGCCGAGGCCCCTGCTGAGGGAGGCAAGAGAGGCGAGGGAGGTGGGCAGGTCAGCACTGGAGCCAAGGACGCCCGCTCCCGGAGGCTGCCAAAGCCACTCCCTCCCCCGCACTCGCCTTAAAACGCATTTACACGGCTTCGGCCCATGGGTCTCCCCAGCGAGTGAACCGGATCCTCGGCGCCTCCGCTCACTCGCTGCCCCCGGCTCGGGCCCAGCGGCCTGCGCCCCGCCCGCCCAGCAGCCACAGACCCCGACACCCCGCCTTCCGCCCGCCTCCAGCTATATAAGCCCCGCCCAGGCCCCGCCCCTGGGACCCAGGCCCCGCCTCCCCGCTGCCGCCCCTCCGTAACCCTGGTAACCGTTTGCCACCATCCTATTGGTGGATTCCGACAGAAAGCATTCAGCGTTGCCCTCCGGCTCCGCAAACCTGCGCCTCGGTGCTGGCAGCCGATTCTTCTCTGTGGTTAAACCCAAGTGAAGAACTCCGAATTGCAGGGCTCGACTCTGAACCCCGAGCGCCCACGTGAGTAGGACCCTCAGATCCTGGATCTTGGATCGTAGAAAGTGGTCCGGAAGCCGGAAGGTTTCCCGTTTGCTCCCGAGAAGCGTTTTATTTTGTGCCTACCGCACAACTCAGTGCTGCCTCTCTCCTCTGCCCCGGGAACTGCTACTTATCCCTCAAAGCCCAGGTCAAATGTCATCTCCTTGTATTACTTTTATAATAAAATCCTTTTTTAAAAAAAATTGTCTCCAAGCACCTTCTCTGATTCCTCCAGCTCAAAACCGAGCTAAAATGTGTTCAGAGAGACTTCTTGTGACTTTCCCAGCTCGGGCTCCATTCTTTATTCTGCCTTCTTAATCTGGCAAACTCCTACTCACTTCTAAAGTGAAATATATCATCTGCAAGAAGTTTTCTCTGACTTCCTCAACTCAAAACATTTATTTTCTTCTATACCTGACAAACTCCTGCTCATCCATCAAAGTACAGTATAAATGTCACTTCCTCTGTTGAGCCTTCCATGGCTTTCCTAGCCCCAAGGAACATTGGAACTCACAGCACTTATTTCTTCTGGATTCCTCATTCATTTGGCTTTTGTTGCCTATAGCGTGAGATTCCTGTTGTTGCTTTACCCTTGTTGTTTGGTTATACTTCCCAGCTAGCTTGTGAGATCCTGAGGGCAGAAATAGAGTGCCTGACACCTCAGAATGCCCAGAACATGGAATAACCAGAGTGCTCAAGAAGATTCAATGGCTAGGTTACTCAAAACTAATTCTGAAGTTCACCTGGAACAGTAAAAGAATAGCCAAGACAGTCTAGAAAAAGAAGAAAAAAGACTTCTGCTACCAGATACTAAAATATTTTATAAGGCTTTATTATTTAAAACACTATAGTGTTGATGCAGGAAGAGACAGCGGTATAACAGAACAGAGTCTAGAACAGTTTTATGCATACTGGAGAAGTTAGTATACAATGAAGGCAGCATCTCAAATCAGTGGGGCCAAAAGGTCTTTTGAGCTAACATATGTGTTCATGTCCCCTGTCAGGCTGTAGGTTTCTTGAAAGACAGAGGCACTTCTTGTCTTGACTCAGTAGCTCTCTGGGCACCTTGCACGGACTAGTCAGAAAATGCTCAGTACGCAGGTGGTGCAAGGCAGTGAGTATGGAGTCCAGGAGAGTTGCTTTCTGCTCCCCACCCAGGCTGGCCACATGACTGGGTGACTTTGGCTGGGTCACCCTCCCTGGACCTGGATCATTTTTGCCTGGCTTGATTTCTTCCTGTGAATTAAAAGGGTTCAGACTAAATAATTTCTCTGGGCCTTTCTGCCTGGAACCTTCTTGCTTTATATGCATAGGAACTATCTTCTAGTAGGCAGTCAGATTCATAACAGGGGTCATTTGTAGGTCCATGCTTTGAGGCAGTGATAGTCATTTGCACCATAGTATAAATTAGTGAGGAATCATGGTGGCGCAGTGGTTAAGTACTCATCTGCTAACGGAAAGGTTGGCAGTTTGATCCCACCAGCAGCTCTGAGGGATAAAGATGTGGTAGTCTGATGCCGTAAAGATTGTAGCCTGGGAAACCCCACGGGCAGTTCTACTCTGTTTTCTATAGGGTCGCTGTGAGTCAGAATCAACTCAACGGCAGCGGGTTTGGTTTTATAAATTAGTGACTTAAGACCTCCTGACAAAAAGCGTGTACTGACTGGGCAGGGGTAGACCAGGATGGCCATGGCAGAAACCTTAAGGGAAGCCGTCAAGAAAAGAAGATGAGAGTAAGGGGTAGGGAGAGGCCCTCAAACCCGGGTTCTACTTTTCTTTTTTTAATCATTTCTTGAGCCAACTGCATTTGAATGCTGAGGTCTAGGTCTGCCCTGCTTGCTCTTTTCATCGCCTAGGCACTTTTGATTCGGTAGGCACTAGTTGCTGACTGAATGAATCAATAAAGGAAAGACGGAATGAACCAGAATCCAGCCTGTCAATTTGTAATCAGTCAAGGGCAAGTAATCAGAGCAGAAAAGAAAATCTGCATACTGAACTGGGTGCAGACAGGCTGGGGCTTTGTCTTTTTTCCCTACTGGGTATGTGATGTCATTGAATTTCCATGACAACCCTAGGTCACAGGGGCTGTAATTGTTCCCATTTTATAGATGAGGAATCTGAGGCTCAGAGAAGTTCAGTAACTTGCTCAGGGTCACACAGCAAGTAAGGGTGGAGCCCGGATTTCAACCCAAGTCTGTCCTGACCTTTAACCCTTATGCTTGAATGCCAACCAACAGCTGAGAATTCTGACTCCAGCTCAAGAAAAGTCACCCAAACACCCTGCTGACATCTGGCCCAACAGCTGGCATCCTCTTTTCTTGCCAGTCTTTTGGGGTGCTGCTATTATCTCAGCATCTGTGAGTGCTGTGCAGAGCCCTCAAGAACATAGAGCTGAAGGAAGACAAAGAGCCTCTGACCTCTGGCCAGGATCATTACAGCCCATTTCAACCTCTTTTTCCTAAACCAGTCACAATCATAGTCACAAATAATGCAAAAATAAAATTGCCTTATATGTTGTGGAACAGAATTTCAAATTCTCAATGAAATCTAGACTTTCTGGAACCACTGAGGCTGGATGAACCCCTGAAACTATTGTCCTGAGGTAATCTTTAATCTTTAAACCTTAAACCAAAACTATCCCCTGAAGTCTTAGTAAAGAATGTCTGCTTTGATCCTTACGCTCTTTTAAAGAATTACTATGTGAGATCAAATTGACAATGGCAACTCAAAAAGTTGGATGGGAAGCTTAGGGGACAGTAAGTTTAGGATAATGGTGGTGGAATAATTTGGAAAAGGATAGTGAGAATGGTAGCAAAACTTGAAGAATGTAACCAATGGCACTGAATTGTATATGTATAAATTGTTGAAATGATTTATCTTTGGTTGTGTATACATTCATCAAAATTTTAAAAATTATTTTAATGCCTTCTATGTGCATAGAAGGAGCCCTGGTGGCATCAAAAAAACAAAAAACAAAAAAAAACTCAGTCACCATCGAGTCAATTCTGACTGATAGCGACCCTATAGGACAGAGTAGAACTGCCCCATAGAGTTTCCAAGGCCTGGTGGCACAGTGGTTAAGAAATCAGCTACTAACCAAAGGGTTGGCAGTTCCTTGTAAACCCTATGGGGCAGTTCTACTTTGCTCTATCGGGTCACTGTGAGACGGAATCAACTCGGCAGCAATGAGTTTGGTTTTGCTTTTATGTTCATAGAAAGAGGGCCTTGGTGGTACAGTGGTTAAGCACTCGGCTGCTAACTGAAAGGTCAGTGGTTTGAACCCACTAGCCACTCGACAGGAGAAAGATGCAGCAGTCTGCTTCCATAAAGATTTACAGCCTTGGTATAGAACAAAATTCTAACTCACAAAAAAAAAAGACCAAATTTACTGGCCTGACAAACCGGAGAAACCCCGAGAGTACGGCCCCCAGACACCCTTTTAGCTCAGTGGTGAAGTCACTCCCAAAATTCACTGTTCAGCCAGGGATTGGACAGCCTCATAAAACAAAACGGGACTAATGAGACACAGCAGTCCAGGGACAAGGACTAGAAGGCAGGAGGGGACAGGAAAGCTGGTGATAGGGAATCCAAGGATGAGAAGGGACAGTGTTGACACGTTATGGGGTTGTTAACCATTGCCATAGGGCAATATGTGTACTAACTGTTTAATGAGAAACTATTTGTTCTGCAAACCTTCATCTAAAGTACAAAAAAAAAGAAAAGAATTATCTATGTGAGATCAAATTGACAACAGCAACTCAAAAGGTTTGATGGGAAGCCTAGGGGGCAGAGAGTTGAAGATCATGGTGATGGAATAATTTGGAAAAGGATAGTGAGAATAGCAGCACAACTGGAAGAATCGAAGTAATCGATGTCACTGAATTGTACATGTAGAAACTTTTGAAATGGTGTAACTTTGGCTATGTATATTTTCACCAAAAAAAGTGTCCTCCAAGGTCGAGAAGGGAGAGTGTAGACATGCCGTGGGGTTGTTAACCAAAGTCATAAAACAATATGTGTACTGACTGTTTAATGAGAAGCTATTTGTTCTGTAAACCTTCATCTAAAGTACAATTTAAAAAAAAGAAAATGCTTTACAGCCTTGGAAACCCTATGGGGAAGCTCTACTCTGTCCTATAGGGTCACTATGAGTCAGAATCAACTCAATGGCAACGGGACGTGCATAGAACTGCAGAATTTGTAAAATACTTTCTTGTTCCTCATTTCATTTGGGCTCCCCAATACTTTATGGGTTGGATATCAGTTAAGTTTAGGTTTGGCTGAGGAAAATACAAAAGTCAAAATGACAGAGCCATAAATAAATACGGGTTTTTTCTACTACGTGTGTAGTATAACGCTGAAGATGGGCAGTCCAAGTCTGGTGTGACAGCTCCACAAAGTCATCAGGGATCAAGGCCCCTCCTGTCTTTCAACTTTGCCATCCTCAGCTCATGGCTTCTATCCTCAAGGTTTCTCTCATGATCAAAAATGGCTGCTGGAGCTCCAGCCACATTCCCAGGTCTAATATTTAGCCAGAATACGCAAGTGTATGAGGCATTGATGGTTCAGTGGTAGAATTCTCACATTGTATGCAGGAGACCTGAGTTTGATTCCCTGCCAACGCACCTCAGGCACTGACACTGCTCATCTGTCAGTGGAGACTGGTGTGTTACTATGATGCTGAACAGGTTTCAGTGGAGCTTCCAGACTAAGATGGACTAGGAAGAAAGGCCTGGCAATTGACTTCTGAAAATCAGCCAGTGAAAACCCTATGGATCACAATGGTCCGACCCACAACTGATCAGATGGCGTTTTGTTCCATTGTGCATGGGGTTGCCATGAGCCAGGAGCCATCTCAGCGACAACTAACAACAATAACATACACAAGTGTGGCCAGAAAAGTTGTTCACAGTCAGTATTGTTTCTGATTGGTCAGTGCCATCGGATCGTTAAATATTTTAAATACCAACCCTGCATATTCCAGGCAGAGAAAAGAAAGAAAGAGGAAGGGTCCCTTTAAGCAGCCATCCCCAAATTCCACCCAACACTTCTTTTCATGTCATTGGCCAAAACTTGGATACATGACAACACCTAGCTGCAAGGGAGGTGGACCGTGCTGCTCTAGTATACACAAGTGTAAAGTCAAAATACTAAAGACAAAAGGGGGACTGGATATTGGGTGGCAACCGGCAGTCTCTGCCACAGGGACGAAGGGTTACCTCCCCCTTTTACAGATCAGGATACTAGTTCAGAATAATTATAGGATTTGCTCCATGGGGAGAGATGGACAGGGAAGTAAATAAACATTTACTGAGTACCTGTAGTGTGCTAGGCACCACACTAGATATCTAAAAACACATGATTGCATTTAATCTTTAGGGCAACTCTGCAAGAGAAGTGTTATTAGCCCCATATTACAGATGAGAATATTAGGCCTGAATCTTGTGTCGGAGAGTAGAACTGCCCCATAAGGTTTCCAAGCAGCAGCTGCTGGATTTGAACTACCAACCTTTTGGTTAGCAGCCGTAGCTCTTAACCACTATGCCCCCAGGGCTCCAAGTGAGAGAACCGGGGCTTACCTCTGGTCTGTCTGACTCTACCCCGGTGAGGTGAGCCCCAGGAACAGGGCATGCAGCCAGGCCAAGAGCAAATGGCAGAAGACCTGAGTGGTGGCTGGAACCCAGGATCAGACATCAGATGAATGGGCAGAAAGGGCACCAACCCCAAATCAGCACTGCAGACTGCCTGAAGGCATCAGTGAAATGGAGACCCTGAAATAACTAGAGACCAGAAACAGAAAGAAGCCTTTGGGCATCACAAGGTCAGAGCTGTCAGCAGGGTAATGATGAAACTAACAAAATAATAGCAGTCGCCATCATTTATTGATCATTTACTATGAACCAGGCACTGTGCCATGTTCTGAATATAATAATAATAGCTAAAGTTGCTAGAGTGCTCATTATCATGCAACCCTGTTGTAAGATACAGGTAGTCTCCGACTTGCAAAGTATTTGAGTTACGACAAACCACACTTAAAACCATCCGTGTTTTTTTTTTTTTGTACATCTTATCATTAGTAATATGTACACATACAATGTTGCAGCACGTAATTTGCTGATGTTATCATTCTCAAACAAAGATCAGATTTATAAAGACACTGATAATAAAAGACAATGATAATGAAAACTACAAAAAAAAATGAGGTATTCAACTTGCGTCAGAACCTACTTATGATGGAGTAATTGTTGGAATGGAACCCCATTGTAAGTCAGGGACTACCTTATAACCTTTAACGTCACAACAACCCTATGAGATATGTACTATTAGTAACCCCATGTTAAGTTGCCGCCACCTGTCTGTCATTTTTTCGTACTATGGTGGCTTGAATGTTGCCATGATGCTGGAAACTGTTTCAAATATCAGCAGGATCATTCATGCTGGTCAGGTTTCGGTGGAGCTTCCAGATAAGACAGACTAGGAAGAAAGGCCTAGTGGTCTACTTCCAAAAATTGTTGTTGTTGTTGTTAGGTGCAGTTGAGTCGATTCCAACTCATAGCAACACTATCTACTGAAGAATGAAACACTGCCTGGTCCTGCGCCATCCTCACAATCGTTGTTATGCCTGAGCCCATTGTTGCAGCCACTGTGTCAATCCATCTCGCTGAGGGTCTTCCTCTTTTTCTCTGACCCTGTACTATACCAAGCATGCTGTCCTTCTCCAGGGACTGATTCCTCCTGATAATATGTCCAAAGTATGTAAGACGTAGTCTCGCCATCCTTGCTTCCACATGTCTGTCAGTTTGTCCTACTGTAGGGGCTTCATGTTGTTGTGATGCTGGAAGCTATGCCACCAGTATTCAGATACCAGCAGGGTCACCCATGGCGGACAGGTTTCAGCTGAGCTTCCAGACTAAGACAGACTAGGAAGAAAGACCTGGCAGTCCACTTCTGAAAAGAATAAACCAATGAAAACCTTATGAATAGCAGCAGAACATTGTCTGATACAGTGCCGGAAGATGAGCCCCCCAGATTGGAAGGCACTCAAAAGACGACTGGGGAAGAGCTGCCTCCTCAAAGTAGAGTTGACCTTAATGACATGGATGGAGTCAAGCTTTCGGGACCTTCATTTGTTGATGTGGCACAACTCAAAATAAGAAGAAACAGCTACAAACATCCATTAATAATCAGATCATGGAATGTACAAAGTATGAATCTAGGAAAATTGGAAATCGTCAAAAATGAAATGGAAAGCATAAACATTGATACTTAGGCATTAATGAACTGAAATGGACTGGTATTGGCCATTTTGAATTGGACAATCATGTAATCTACTATACAGGAATGACAGCTTGAAGAGGAATGGTGTTGCATTCGTTGTCAAAAAGAACATTTCAAGATCTTTCCTGAAGTACAATGCTGTCAGTGATAAGATAATATCCATACACCTACAGGGAAGACCAGTTAATACGACTATTATTCAAATTTACACACCAACCAGTAAGGCCAAAGATGAAGAAATGGAAGATTTTTACCAGCTTCTGCAGTCTGAAATTGATCAAACATGTAATCAGGATGCATTGATAATTACTGGTAATTGGAATGCAAAATTGGAAACAATGAAGGATCGGTAGTTAGAACATATGGCCTTGGAATAGAAATGATGCTGGAGATCACATGATAGAATTTTGCAAGACCAATGACTTCTTCATTGCAAATACCTTTTTTCACCAACATAAATGGCGACTATACACAAACACATGGACTTCACCAGATGGAATACACAGCAATCAAATTGACTACATCTGTGGAAAGAGATGATGGAAAAGCTCAATATCATCAGTCAGAATAAGGTCAGGGGCCATTGTGGAACAGCCCATCGATTGCTCATATGCAAGTTCAAGTTGAAAATGAAGAAAATTAGAACAAATCCAAGAGAGCCAAAGTACAACCTTGAGTATATCCCACCTGAATTTAGAGACCATCTCAAGAATAAATTTGACACGTTGAACACTAATGACCCAAGACCAGACAAGTTGTGGAATGACATCAAGAACATCACACATGAAGAAAGCAAGAGGTCATCAAAAAGACAGGAAAGAAAGAAAAGACCAAAATGGATGTGAGAAGAGACTGTGAAACTTGCTCTTGAACATCGAGTGGCTAAAGCAAAAGGAAGAAATAATGAAGTAAAAAGAACTGAACAGAAGATTGAAAGGGTGGCTCAGGAAGACAAAGTAAAGTACTATAATGACATCCAAAAATTAGCCAATGAAAACCTTATGGATCACAACAGAATATTGTCTGATATAGTGCTAGAAAATGCGCCCCCTAGGTTGGAAGTTATTACACAATAGCAACAACAATGGACGCAAACATACCAATGATCGTGATGATGGTACAGGACCAGGCAGTGTTTCGTTCTGTCATACATAAGGTCTCCATAAGTCAGAGTCGACTTAATGGCAACTAATAACATGCTGCAGCAGAAGAAACTGATGCACAGAAACCTAACTAATTTGCCAAGGTCATACAGCTAGCGAGTGGCACCACTACACTACAGACATTTTCTCCATCCTCACAACAAGCCTGCAAGGCAGGAATTATTACTCTCATTTCACAACGAAGGAATCTGAGGCCCAGAGAGATCAACTGATTTGCCCAAAATCACACAGTTGGTAAGTGGCAAGCCTAGACTCAAACCCAGGGCTGTGCACTGGCAAGGTATCTGAAATGGTGCAACCCAGGGTCATGTTGGCGCATAGCCATGGGCCAGCCCCTGAAACCCCGAATTCTAATTATCTGTGAGATGTCTGTGTCCCCTGAAAACCTGAAAGCTCCCCAGCCAGCAGAGCAGAGGCCCAGTCTGTGCTTTGGAACCCAGCCCAAGACCCAGCACCAAGGAGGCAAAGCTGACAGGTGTCAACAATGGGGGATTATAGTCACAGCCCTTCCCTAGACAGACAAGATGCTAAGATGCTGAATGTGGTTGTTTGGATTTCTCTGTGTGTATTTTCACTCTCTTCCAGACTGAACACAAATGTGAGAAAAAAATCATAATAACTGTGTGTGACAGTTAAGGAATCCATACACCTTCTTTCAAGCCAGACCGGAGTCATTTCTGACAAATGTGATGAGAAAACAACAACAGAAACATACTCAGCTGAAAAATCTCACTTCCTCCAGCTGCTCTTTTTGGAGCCACCTGATAGTGGAATCGAAAAGGCTATTGACTGCAGCTCTCTTCTGCATTCTCCAGAGCTTCTCAGACTTGGGCCTGCCTTAGAATCACCTAGAGTGGTTCTCCCACCCTGGAGTTTCTGATTCAGTAGGTTTGAAGTGGGACCAAGAACTGCACTTCTGGCAAGTTCCGAGGTGCTGCTGATGCTGCTGGTCCAGGGACCACACTTTGAGAACCACTAGGCTAAACAAACTTGAAGCACGGCTGGCAAAGAGGTCAAAGCTGTGTACTCTTACAAAGAAGGCATCAGTCTCTAGTCCCCAGGCCTTCTCTGCCCGAAGGTAGGGTGGGGTGTTAACCAATCTGTGCTGGATGGCGGCACTGTCTCCAGAGGCTAGGAATACTAACTTCAGGGGAAGATAAGCCTCAATTCTTCTCCTGGGGCACGCTTCACTGGCTGTGTAACCTTGGCGGAGATCTTCTCGAGCCTCACTTTATTCACCTGTGTTGTTGTTGTTAGCTGCCATCTAGTCAGCTCCAACTCATGTAGACTGTATATACAACAAAACAAAATGTTGCCCGGTCCTGCATCATCCTCATGATCACCAGCATGTTCGAGTCCATCATTGTGGCTTCTGTGTCAATCCATCTCACTGAGGGTCTTCCTTACCCTCATTAGCCCTCTACTTCACCAAACATGATATTGTCCTCCAGTGATTGATCACTCCTGATGACATGTCCAAAGCAAGCAAGCTGGACAATGTTCTGTTGTGTTCCATAAAGTTTTCACTGATTAATTTTTGGAAGTAGATTGCCAGGCCTTTCTTTTTTTATAATTTATTTTGTTGTTGTTGAGAATGTACACAGCAAAAATATACACCAATTCAATTTTAAAAATTCATAGAATCAAATGAGAATGAAAACACATCTTACCAAAACCCCTGGGACACAGCAAAAGCAGTAGTTAGAGGTCAATTGATAGCAATAAATGCACACATCAAAAAAGAAGAAAGGGAGGAACCCCGAAAAGCATGGCCCCTGGATTCTCTATCAGCCCAGAGATAAAACAATTTCAGAGGCCAACTCTTCAAACAAGGATCGGACTGGACTGTGGGACATAAAGTGATACTCATGAGGAGTTTGCCTTTTAGCTCAAGTAGATACAAGAGACTAAATGGGCAGCTTCTGTCCAGAGGTGAGATGGGAAGGCAGAGAGGGTTAGGACCTGGATGAATGGACATGAGGAATCAGGGGTGGAAAGGAGGAGTGTACTGTCAGGGTATGGGGAGAGCAATTAGGGTCACATAACAAGGTATGTATAAATTTTTGTATGGGAAAAAATTTTTTAAAAAAAAGAAGAAAGGACCAAAATCAAAACATTAACACTACCACTTGAACAAATAGAAAGAAAGGAGCAACAGAAGTCCACAGGCACCAGAAGAAAGAAAATAATAAAGATTAGAGCAGAAATAAATGAAATAGAGATCAGAAAAACAACAGAAAGAATAAACAAGGCCAAAAGTTGGTTCTTTGAAAAGATTGACAAACCATTGGCCAAACTGACACAGACACCAAATTTAAAAAAAAAAAAAAAAAGCCAGCTATTCAAGTTTCTACATGTACAATTCAGTGACATTGATTACATTCTTTGAGTTGTGCAACCATTTCTGAGTTGTTACTCCCCCATTAACACAAACTCACTGACCCCTAAGTTTCCTATCTAACCCTTCAGGTTGCTATTGTCAATTTGATCCTGTATAAATAGTTCTTAAAAGAGCATAATACTCAAGGCAGACATTTTTTGTTCATTAAGCTAAACTATTGTTTGGTTTTAAGAAGACTTCAGGGGATATTTTCGATTTAAGGTTTAAAAATTATTTTAGGTCAGTAGAGATTATTTCAAGGCAATAGTTTTGGGGGTTCATTCAGCCTCCACGGTTCCACAAAATCTAGATTCCATGAGAAATTGACATTATATTCCACATTTTCCCCTTCTGATCAAAGATTCTTCTACATAATCTTTGATCAAAATGTTCAGTAATCAAATTGTTCAGTAATGGTAGCCGGCCACCATCCAGTTCTTCTGGTCTCATGGAAAAGGAGGCAGTTGTTCATGGAGGCAATTAGCAACACATTCCATTTCTTCCTCCTATTCCTGACTCTCCTTCTTCCTCTGTTGTTCCAGGAGAATAAAGACCAATTGTTGCCAGGCCTTTCTTCCTAGTCTGTCTTAGTCAAAAAGCTCAACTGAAACCTATCCCCACCCTGGTTGTCCCTGGTTGAATGGACATGGGGAATCAGGGGTGGAAAGGAGGAGTCTACTGTCACAGTATGGGGAGAGCAATTAGGGTCACATAACAAGGTATATATAAATTTGAAATACTGATGGCATAGATTCCAGCATCACAGCAACACACAAGCCACTACACTATGACAAACTGACAAATGGATGGTGGATTCATCTGTAAAAAGGTATAATAAGAGCTCTTACTTCCTACGGTTGGTATAAGGAGTTCATGAGTTAACAAATGTAAAAGCCCTTGCCTACTACCCAGCACATACATTAACAAATGCATTCTAAGTGGTAGTGATTAGTATTATCATCCCAGCCATGGGTGCACTGGACCAGAGGAGGAAATCCAGAACCAGGTCAGAGGAAGAATGCTGGGAAGGGACAGAAGAAGTGGCCCTACATGGAGATTTTGAGACCTGAGCTGAGGAACACCCAAAAGGGGTCAGAGGATCATGGAGAAGCAAGACAGGGGGAAGGGATTGGCAGAATTCCACCCCATCCTCCGTGGGATTTCACAGGGGCAGAGGCTGATGTACTGAGCACTGAGCCATGCGAGCTTGACCCAAGCTGGCCCTCTTTCTAAAGTACTGTAGTAGCCAATTCTCCTCTCTAAAAACTGTTTACCCATCCCAAGGAAGAGTGGATCTGGGCCATGTTTGTACCTCAGGACGCAGGACTCTCTGTTCTCTTCTCCCACTGCTAATTGACCCACACTTGGGCACCTCATTCACATGCCTGCAGTGAACCGACTGATCAGAGGCAGAGACTGGTCAGGCGATAGGGTCAGAGCTAGGGTCAGCGACATCTACTCCAGAGAAAGCCAGAGTATTTGCCTCTCTCTCTGAGACTTCCAGCTATGCCTGATGTCCGTGAGAGACCCTGAGTCCTCTCTGTAAGCCTTCATCACAGAGGCTGCAGTGCAGACTCCTCAATATCACAGGCATAGGAGACAGAATTCTTGCCTTTGAATCCTTACTCCATCATTTATTGAATGGTGTGACCTTGGGAAGGTCACCAAACGTCTCTGTGCCTCACTTTCCTCATCTGTAAAATGAGGATAAGACTACCTGCTTCATGGGGTTGATGTAGTAAGCAAAGAGGTAATCCTGTGTAAGATGGTTAGAACAAGGATGCACATGATTAGCATGCAATAGGCATTAACCACTATTACTGTCCTTCATTTACACTGGCTTAGGTGGGATTTTGTTCCTTACAATCAGTGCCCTTACTTAGACACTAGCTCAGGTTATAACCTAGGCAAGTCACTTCACAGAGTTGTTATGAGTATGACATTGTGATCCCCAAAAAACAAAAAAAAACAACAAAAAACCATCGCCGTAGAGTTGATCCTGACTCATAGCAACCCTATAGGACAGAGTAGAACTGCCCCATGGGGTTCCTGAGACTGTAATCTTTATGGAAGCAGACTGCCACATCTTTCTCCTATGGAGCGGCTGCTGGGTTCGAACAACCAACCTTTAGGTTAGCAGCTAAGCACTTAACCAGTGTGCCACCAGGGATCCTTATAGTGAGCCCAAACATCCCAAACTCAACATGTCCAAAACCTCACCGCTCCTCTAACACCTCAACTTGTTCCACTCCTGTTTCTCTACTTTCACTCAAACCAGAAGCCTTGGCACAACCCTGTCTTCTCCTTTTTCCTCCATTTCCCTATCTCCCTTCTGCTCCTTGAATAGTTCTCCAATCTGCTTCAGCTAGCTAGTGCTGCATAACAAATCACCCCAAAACTCAAAGGCTTAAAAACAATTACTATTTTATTGTTTCTCGTAAGTCTGTGGATTGGCCAAGCTCTATTGGGCAACTTATCTGCTGATCTCACTTGGGGTCTCTTATGCAGTTACAATCAGAAGGCATCTGGGGCTGAGGTCATCTGGAGGCTCAACTGGGACACTGGAATAGCTGGGCATCTTTCTCTCTCCATGTGTATCAGAGTCTCTTTACAGGACTTCCACATAGTCTCACAGCAGGGAGGCTGGCTTCTTACATGGCAGCTCAGGGCTCCCAAGAGGGCCAAGGCAGAACCTGCCAGGCCTTCATAAGACTTAGGTCCAGAACTGGCAGTGCATCACTTCCTCTGAGTTCCATTGGTTAAATCAGATTACAGGGCTGTTCCAGACTCAACGTGGGATGGCACTACACAAGACGTGAATGCTGAAAGGCATGGTTCTTTGGGTACCTTCTTTGGAGATTATCTGCCACAATATTCATGCAATCTCTACATGTCCACTGTGTCCACTCCATCAAAGTCATCGCCTCTAGCTAGCCTGGAAGCCTGCAATAATTTTCTAAATGATACCCCTGCAATATTCTTATCTATTGCCAATCCAGTCCCCCTACTGCAGCCAGAGTATTGTTAAAGAAATGCAAACGGTGTCAAAAGGCAAATCAAGTCAATCTCTATTTAAAACCCTTCAAAGACTTCCCAAAGTTCTTGAGACAAAGTCCCAGATCCTTAACAAAGTCTACAAGGCCCTCCATCAGACCTCTCCAGCCTCATCGCTCCCCATCTTCTCCTCCCTTTCCTTGGCACCACCATCCAGAGCTTCCTTCAGCTCTTTGGGCCTGCTGTGCTCTTTCCTTTCCTGGGGACTTTGCATTTGCTGTTCCCTCTGCCTGAAACACTTTTCTTCCACTCTTCACCTGACCAAATGCTGCTCATCCTTCAGGTCTCTGCTGAAACGTCCTTTCCTCAGAGAATGGCCTTCCCTGACACTTTGGATCAATCAACACATTTTTTAGCTGCAAGTAACAGAAACCCCAACTAAAACAGGCTCAAGCAAAAAGGGAATTTATTAAATTGCATAGATACACACATACATACATACACACACAGATGATTGATTTACAACTGATGATATCTGAGTAAGTTCTATGGATTGTACCAATGTTAATTTCCTGGTCTTGATCTTGTGCTATAGTTACGCAAGATGTTAGCATTGGGGAATGCTGGGTGAAATGTGCATGGAACTTCTTTGTATTTTTTTTTTTTTTTGGCAACTTCCTGTGAATTTATAATAATTTCAAAATAAAATGTTTAAAAAATAGGTTTGTTTTTTTCTTAAAAAAAAAAAAAAGGGGAATTTAATACATCATGAAACTAAGCCATTGAGTGATAAAAGTTCAGACAAGGACTGGACCCAAGAGCCCAAAAATATGGTTGGGAACCTGTGTTGCTTCAAGTCTCAGCTCTGCCTTCCTCTGGGTTGGCTTCCTCCACAGGCAGCCTCTCACCCCACCCCCAGCCCCAGACCCGGGATCTTGTCTCCTTGATCTGTGGTTTGATGTGCACACCTCTGATTCGCCAAGTCAGAAGCCCACTTCCATCTCCCACTCCCACCCTGGTTTCGAGATGGATCAGCCCCATCCTTACCATATGGGATAAGAGTGGGAAGGGATGGTTTGCCAAAGGAAAAATGGGGGCTGTTACTTGAAGAAAAAAGGATTCTAGGCAGGCAAAAAACAACTACATAGTCCCTTTGTTGTCTCTGCCAGCACTCTGAATGTTTCTTACACGCACCCAGGCACTGTCCTGCCTTAGGGTCTTTGCACAGGCTACTCCCTCTGCCTGGAGTGATTTTTTTTTCAGTAGTATAAACTCTTTTAAAAAAACATTTTGTTATGAAATTTCAGACTTATAGAAAATTTCTAAGAATAGTACATACTCTTGCTAGATTCTCCAGATGTTAACTTTTTAACACATTTGCTTTATCATCTCTCTCTCTATGTGTGTGTGCATGTGTGTGTTGTGTACACACGCATATTTACGTATGTTGTGGTTGTTATCCATCATCAGGTTGGCCCCCCACTCATGGAAATCCTGTGCACAACAGAAAAAAAAATTTCCCGGTCTATTCTCATGATTGGTTGTGGGTTTGCAGATCAGATCATTGTGATCTATAGGGTTTTTACTGGCTGATTTTTGTAAGTACATCACCAGGACTTTCTTCCTAGTCTGTCTTAGTCTGGAAGCTCCACTGAAACCTGTTCAGCGTTATAGCAACACACAAGCCTCCAGTGAGAGACAGATGGTGGATACGCTCGAGATGCGTTGGCCAGAAATCAAACCTAGGTCTCTTACATGGAAGGCAAGAGAAAATTCTACCACAGAACAACCAGTGGCCTCGTTGTACGTCTGTTGTACTGTACTGATAACGTTGTTGTTGTCAGGTGCTGTCGAGTCAGTTCCAACTCATAGCCATCCTATGTACAACAAAACAAAACACTGCCCAACACTGCAACAGCCTCAGAATCATAGCTATGTTTGAGCCCGTTGTTGCAGCCACTGTGTCAATCCATCCCGTTGAGGGTCTTCCTCTTTTTCGCTGACCCTCTACTTTACTAAGCATAATGTCCTTCTCGAGGGACTGGTCCCTCCTGATAACACGTCCAAAGGACGTGAGATGAAATCTTACCATCTTCACATCTAAAGAGCATTCTGCCTATATTTCTTCCAAGACAGATTTGTTTGTTCTTCTGGCAGTCCATTGTATATTCAATATTCTTTGCCAACACCATAATTCAAATGCATCAACTCTTCTTTGGTCTTCCTTATTCATTGTCCAGCTTTCATGTGGATATGAGATGACTGACAATACCATGGGTTGGGTCAGGCGTACCTTAGTCCTTAAAGTGACATCTTTGCTTTTGAACACTTTATTTTTACTTATTTTTTTATTGTACTTCAGGTGAAGGCTTACAGAACAAATAGTTTCTCATGAAACAGAAGTACACATGTTGTTTTATGACGTTGGTTAACCGTCTCACAACACATCAACAATATCCTTACTCAACCTTGGATTCCCTATCACCAGCTTTCTTGTCCCCTTCTGCCTTCTGGCCCTTGCCACTGGACTCCTGTACCTCGTTAGTCTCATTTGGTTTTACGGGGCTGTCCACTCCCAGGCTGAACAGTGAACCTCGGAGGTGACTTCACCACTGAGCTAAAAGGGTGTCTGGGGGCCATACTCTCGGGGTTTCTCCAGTCTCCTTTAGGCCAGTAAATCTGGTCTTTTTTTTTGTGGGTTAGAATTATGCTCTACATCCTTCTCCAGCTCTGTCCAGAACCCTCTGTTATGATCCTGGTCAGAGCAGTCAGTGGTGGTAGCCGGGCACCGTCTAGCTGTACTGGACTCAGTCCGGTGGAGGCCTTGGTAGCTGTGGACAATTAGTCCTTCAGACTGATCTTTTCCTTGTATCCTGTTCGCTTCATTCTCCCTTGCTCCTGAAGGGATGAGACCAGTGGAGTATCTTAGATGGCCACTCACAGACTTTTAAGACCCCAGACACTACTCACCAAGGTAGTGTATAGAGCATTGTCTTTATAAGCTGTGTCATGCCAATTGAGCTAGATGTTCCCCGAGACCGTGGTCCCCAGAGCCCTCCGCCCAGCAATTCAGTCCCTCAGGGAGTTTAGATGTGTCTATGGAGCTTCCATGACCTTTCCTTGTACAAGTTGTGCTAGTTTCTCCTGTATTGTGTACTGTCTCACCCTTCACCCAAGATACCACTTATCTATTGTCTATTTAATATTTCCCCACCACCACCCCACCACCCCTGGTAACCAACAAAGATTGTTACATTTTGTGTGTGAACTTTTTCACGTGTTTTTACAATAAAGGTCTCATACAATATTTGTCCTTTTGTGATTGACTTATTTCACTCAGCATAATGTCCTCCAGTTTCATCCATGTTATGAGATGGTTCACAGATTCATTGTTGTTCTTTCTCATTGCATAGTACTCCATTGTGTGTATGTACCATAGCTTGTTTATGGGTATGTATATCTGTTGATGGGCATCTAGGTTGTTTCCATCGTTTTGCTATCGTGAACAATGCTGCCATGAACATAGGTGTGCATATGTCTATTCAAATGACAACTCTTATTTCTCTAGGATATATTCCTAAGAGTGGGATGGCTGGATCGAATGGTATGTCTACTTCTAGCTTTCTGAAGAAGCGCCATATCATTTTCCAAAATGGTTGTATCATTTTGCATTCCCACCAGCAGTGCATAAGTGTTCCGATCTCCCCACAGCCCCTCCAACATTTGTTATTTCCAGTGTTTTTGATTCATGCCGGTAATGCCGGGGTGAGATGGTATCTCATTGTGGTTTTAATTTGCATGTCTCTAACGGCTAGTGATCGCGAGCATTTCCTCATGTGTCTGTTGGCCATTTGAATGTCTTCTTTGGTGAAGTGTCTGTTCATTTCCTTTGCCCATTTCTTAATAGGATTATTTGTCTTTTTGTTGTAGAGGTGTTGGATTTTCTTGTAGATTATGGAGATTAGACTTAGTCTGACTTGTACTGTCCAAAAATTTTTTCCCAGTCTGTAGGTTCTCTTTTTACTCTTTTGGTGAAGTCTTTTGAAGAGCATAGGTGTTTGATTTTTAGAAGATCCCAGTTATCTAGCTTATCTATTGGGTTTTGTGCATTGACGGTTATGGTTTGTATCCTGTTAATGCCATGTATTAAGACCTGAAGTGTCGGTCCTATTTTTTCTTCTGTGAACTTTATAGTTTTAGGCTTTATATTCAGGTCTTTGATCCATTTTGAAGTAGTTTTTGTATACGGTGTGAGGTATGGGTCCTGTTTCATTTTTTTGCAGATGGATATCCAGTTTTGCCAGCACTATTTGTTAAAAAGACTGTCTTTTCCCCATTTGATGGACTTTGGGCCCTTGTCGAAGATCAGGTGACCGTAGGTGGATGGATTTACATCTGGGTTCTCAATTCTGTTCCATTGGTCAATGTATCTGTCTTTGTACCAGTACCAGGCTGTTTTGACTACTATAGCTGTATAGTAGGTTCTGAAGTCACGTAGTGTGAGTCCTCCAACTTCATTCTTCTTCTTCAGTAGTGCTTTACTTATTCGGGGCTTCTTCCCTTTCCATATAAAGTGAATGATTAGTGTTTCTATCTCTTTAAAGAATGTTGTTGGTATTTGGATCGGGATTGCGTTGTATTTGTAAATTGCTTTGGGTAGAATTGTCATTTTCACAGTGTTGAGTCTGCCTATCCTTGAGCATGGTATGTTTTTCCATTTATGTAGATCCCTTTGGGTTTCTTGCAGTAGTGTTTTGTATAGGTCTTTTACGTCCCTGGTCAGATTTGTTCCTAAGTATTTTATCTTTTTAGGGGCTATTGAAAATGGTATTGTTTTCCTGATTTCCTTTTCATCGTTCTCCTTACTGGTGTATAGGAATCCAACTGATTTTTGAATGTTTATCTTGTATCCTGCTACTCTGCTGAATCTTTCTATTAGTTCCAGGAGATTTCTCGTGGAGTCTTTAGGGTATTCTGTGTATAGTATTGTATCATCTGCAAACAGGGACAGTTTAACTTCTTCATTACCAATTTGGATGCCCTTTATTTCTTTTTCTCACCTTATTGCTCTAGCTAGAACTTCCAGCTCAATGTTAAATATGAGTGGTGATAAAGGGCATCCTTGTCTTGCTTCTGTTTTCAAGGGGATGCTTTTGAACACTTTAAAGAGGTCTTTTGCAGCAGATTTGCCCAATGCAATACGTCGTTTTATTTCCTGACCGCTGCTTCCATTGGCATTGGTTGTGGATCCAAGTAAAATGAAATCCTTAACAACTTCAATATTTTCTCCATTTATCATGATGTTGCTTATTGGTGCAGTTGTGAGGATTTTTGTTTTCTTTATGTTGAGGAGTAATCCCTACTGAAGGCTGTAGTCTTTGATCTTCATCAGTAAGTGCTTCAAGTCCTCTTCGCTTTCAGCAAGCAAGATTGTGTCATCTGCATATCACAGGTTGTTAATGAGTCTTCCTCCAATCCTGATGCCACATTCTTCTTCATATAGTCCAGTTTCTCAGATTATTTGCTCAGCATGAAGACTGAATAAGTATGGTGTCAAAGATTGAATTGTGTCCCCCAAAAATATGTGTATCAATTTGGCTAGGACATGATTCCCAGTATTGTGTGATTGTCCACGATTTTGTCATCTAATATGATTTTTCTATGTGTTGTAAATCCTGTCTCTATGATGTTGATGAGATGGGATTGGGGCAGTTACGTTAATGAGGCAGGACTCAGTCTACAAATTGGATTGCGTCTTGAGCCAATCTGTTTTAAGATATAAAAGAAAGAAGCAAGCAGAGAGACGTGGAGACCTCATACCACAAGAGAAGCTCCTAGACTAAGGGAAGATTGATGACAAGCACCTTCCCCTCAGAGCCAACAGAAAGAGAGACTTCCCCTGGAGCTGGTGCCCTGAATTTGAACTTCTAGCCTACTGACCTGTGAGAGAATAAATTTCTCGTTGTTAAAGCCATCCACTTGTGGTATTTCTGTTATAGCAGCACTAGATGACTAAGACATATGGTGAAAGGATACAACCCTGATGTACATCTTTCCTGATTTTGAACCACGCAGTATCCCCTTATTCTGTTCAAAAGACTACCTTTTGGTCTATGTACGAGTTCCACATGAGTACAATTAACTGTTCTGGAATCCCCGTTCTTCACAATGCTATCCATAATTTCTTTTGATCCACACAGTCAAATGCCTTTGCATAGTCAACATAACACAGGAAAAGATCTTTCACGTATTCTCTGCTTTCATCTAAGATCCACTTGACATTAGCAATGATAGCCCTTGTTCCACAACCTCTTCTGAATCCGGCTTGAATTTCTGGTATGTCCCTGTCGATGTACTGCTGCAACAGCTTTTGAATTATCTTCAGCAAAATTTTACTTGCCTGTGATATTAACGATATTGTTCAATAATTTCTGCATTCTTTTGGATCACCTTTCTTTGGAATGGGCATAAATATGATCTCTTTCAGTCAGTTGGCCAGGTAGCTGTCTTCCAAATTCCTTGGCATAGACGAGCGAGCACCTCCAGTGTTGCATCCATTTTGTTGAAACATCTCAATTGATATTCCGTCAGTTCCTGGAGCCTTGTTGTGTTTTTTTGTTTGTTTGTTTGTTTTGCGAATGCCTTCAGTGCAGCTTGGACTTCTTCCTTCAGTACAATCGGTTCTTGACCATATGCTACCTCCTGAAATGGTTGAATGTCGACCATTTCTTTTTGGTACAGTGACTCTGCGTATTTCTTCCGTCTTCTTTTGATGCTTCCTGCATCTTTCGATATTTTGCCCATAGAATCCTTCAACACTGCAACTCGAGGCTTGAATTTTTTCTTCAGTCTTTCAGCTTGAGAAATGCTGAACATGTTTTTCCTTTTGGTTTTCTAACTCCAGATCTTTGCACATTTCATTATAATATTTTACTTTGTCTTCTCAAGCTGGCCTTTGAAACCTGTTTTACTCTTTTACTTGATCATTTCTTCTGTTTGCTTTAGCTACTCCACATTCAAGAGCAAGTTTCAGGGTCTCTTCTGACATCCATTTTGGTCTGTTCTCTCTTTCCTGTCTTTTTAATGACCTTTTGCTTTCTTCATGTACGATGTTTTTGATGTCATCCCACATCTCATCTGGTCTTTGATCATTAGTGTTCAACATGTCAAATCTATTCTTGAGATTGTCTCTACATTCAGGTAGGATACACTCAAGTTTATATTTTGGCTCTCGTGGATTTGTTTTAATTTTCTTCAGCTTCAACTTGAACTTACATATGAGCAATTGATGATCTGTTCTGCAGTCGATCCCTGGCCTTATTCTGACCAATGATATTGAGCTTTTCCATCATCTCTTTCCACAGATGTAGCGATTTGATTCCTGTGTATTCCATCCTCGAGGTCCACGTGTATAGTCACCATTTATGTTGGACTGCCAGAAGAACAAAAAAATCTGTCTTGGAAGAAGTACAGCCAGAAAGCTCCTAAGAAGCAAGGATGGTGAGACTTCATCTCAGGTATTTTGGACGTTATCAGGAGGGATCAGTCCGTGAAGAAGAACATCATGCTTGGTAAAGCAGAGGGTCAGTGAAAAAGAGGAAGACCCTCACGGAGATGCACTGACACAGTGGCTGCAGTAATGGGCTCAAACATAGCAATGATTGTGAGGATGGCACAGGACCAGGCAGTGTTTTGTTCTATTGTACATAGGGTCACTATGAGTTGGAACCAACTCAGCAGCACCTTACAGCAACAACAATATCTTCAGAGAATTACTGGGAAGAGTAAATAAAAAGACACACACAAAGCGCTTTCCATATCCTGGCACATAGAAAGTGTTGCAAAAATAGAGGCTGTTATTAGCCTCTGAGCCCTGAGTGGATTCCCACTGCAGCTGTGGACACACGGCAGGTGGCGGGGAGGGGTGGGGGCTGCATTTCCAGAGTCTTCTCTGCACAGCAGGTGTGGGCCTGGGACTTGGGTGCAACTGTTGGGGGACTGGTTCAGTGAACAGAGGCTGTGGCTGTTGTGGAGGCACCAGTTCCTGATGTCTAGACAGAGTTCCTGGCTCCTCATCTCCCCATCTTGGAGTCTGAGCCCAGAAGTCTGAGTCACAAAAAGTATTTGAAGTCCCAAGAAAGACATCTGGGCCAGGAATGCTTAGAATATTTTTCCCCACATGTTTAGTCTATTGAATTATTGTATTCATTGTTTATTGCTGCATAACAAATTACTCCAAAACTCAGTGGCTTAAACCAACAAGTATTTATTATTTCACACAGTTTCTGAGGGTCAGGAATCAGGGAGGAGCTTAGCTGGGTGGTCCTGGCTCAGGGTCTCTCTACATTTGTGGTCAAGCAGTTGGCTAGGGCGGCAGACATCTGAAGGCTTTCACTGGCGCTGAAGGATCCGCTTTCAAGTTTGCTCACATAACTGTGGGCAGGAGGCTTTGGTTCCTTCCTTGCCACATAGATTTCTCCATAGGGATCCTCAAGACACGGCCTCCTCCAGAACAAGTGATCAGAGAGAAGAAGGAGGAAGAGGAGGGGAGGTGGAGGAGAAGGAGAAGGAAAAGGAGAAAGAGAAGGAGAAGGAGAAGAAGAAGAAGAGAGAACAAAATAGAGACCAAGACAGAACCGGAATCATCTCGATGGCAACTCGGGTTTGTTTTTTTAGCATGATCTTATCGCTACCCATCTGTCAGTTTGTCGTGCTGTGATGACTTGCATATTGCTGTGACACTGGAAGCTATATCACTGGTATTGCAAATACCAGCAGGGCCACCATGGTAGACAGGTTTCAGCAGAGCTTCCAAACTAAGACAGACTAGGATCTAGCTGGTGATCTACTTCTGAAAATTAGCCAATGAAAACCTTATGGATCACAACAGAACGTTGTCCAACTTACTTGTTTTGGACATGTCATCAGAAGGGATCAATTACTGGAGGAAGACATCATGTTTGGTGAAATAAAGGGTCAGTGGTGAGATGGATTGGATCCAAACATGCTGGCAATAGTGAGGAAGATGCAGGACCAGGCAATGTTTTGTTCTGTTGTACGTAATGGTTGCCATGAGTCAGATTCAGCTCAATGGCAGCTAACAACAACAGCATGAGCTCAGTGCCTGGCAGACAGTAGGTACTGGGAACTGTCACCTCCTGGGACTTAGGGGTGTGGGATGCTGGGAAGCAGGAGTCAGCAGGTAGTTGGGGGGGGGTGGGGTGCAGGCACTGGCCAGAGACCTGCTCACT
Organism: Dugong dugon; assembly: GCA_030035585.1. Classification (NCBI taxonomy): domain Eukaryota; kingdom Metazoa; phylum Chordata; class Mammalia; order Sirenia; family Dugongidae; genus Dugong; species Dugong dugon. The sequence continues at coordinate 57,266,527 of CM057462.1, read as the reverse complement.
GGGGCTGGTGTTCACAGGTTCCATGAGCTCAGAGGAATCTCCAACCAGAGGTTCCAGGACAGAGAGGAGGTTCCAGTTCAACAAATGCAAAGGGCACAGTGAGTCTAGGGCTGTCACTCTAGGGGTCAGCCCTGTGGCCGTTGGACCTGCCATTGGCTAGGGACAGACCTGAAAAAAAGGAAAAACTGCTTCACCCTTTCTTGTTTCTCCTTCCGTTTCACCCAGTGTACCTGACAACTAGCCCCAACCCTCAGGCAAGGGTTTGAAAACGCAGCTTTACAGGGAGTCCCTCCCTCCAGCCTCCCCCACCCCCCCCCCACTCTCACTGACCTCACTCTTGGTAGGGCCCTGAGGAGACCAGGGCTGATGATCCAACACCTGTAGGCTTTCTGGAATCCCAGGGCCCCTAAAAGCGTGGATGTTGGGGTCTGAGCTGGCACGGAGTCCCCGTTCTGCTACCTTCCAGCTGTGCGACCTTCATCACGTTACCTCCTTATGTATACAATGTGGGTCATAATTCCTAGTTCACAGCCTGGGTGTCAGGACTGACCCAGTTAAAGTCCTAAGCACAATGGCTGGCCAAGAAAGAAAGGGTAGTGTGACTTACTGGGGTAAGGTTCCAGATGGAACCTTCCCTGTTTTCCCAGAATCAGTGGGATTGGCACCAAAGTTCACAGCTAAAAACAAAAGGTTTGAAATACTCCACAATCCAAATCCAGAGAACTGCTGGCTCCCCTCAGGGCTTGGTAGGAAGTACCATTTCCACAGAACCAACACTACTCACAGGGCTGGAAGTATGCAGGGCTCATTAAAAAAAAAAAAAAGAAAAAAAAAAAAAAAACACCTATCCCCTCTCTCCCTGAAGGGCAGTGCAGGGCACAATGAACTGGTTTGGCATGGCAAATATGGTGGGCTGCATTTTGCAAAGATGGCCACCACACTATCTCCTATCCTACTTGCTCTTCTGCAATGTGACCTTATCACAAGAGGATGAGTCATTCTCCTCCCCTTGAATCTGGGCTGGCCTTGATGACTCACTTGTACCCAACAGAATGCAGAAGTGACTTGGCATGACTTTCTAGAAAAAAATTTGCAACTTCTTCCTTGGTCTCTTGGAAAGCTCCCTCTACAGAGGCTCCCTCCTGAGACACTCCCTCTGGGAACTGAGCTGCTATACAGTGAGACACCAAAGGTACATGGAGAGGCCACAAGTAGGTCCACCAGGCAACAGTCCCAACTGAACCTTCAAGTCATCCCAGGTACAGACACCTGAGTGAAGAAGCCTCCAGGTGATTCCAGCTCCCAGCCATGGAGTCTTCCCAGCTAAGGCCCCACACATCATGGAGCAGTGTATTATTTACCTATTGCTGCATAACAAATTACCCCAAAATGTAACAGCTGAAAACAACAAACATTTGTCATTTCAGACAGTTTCTGACAGTTAGAGATATGTAAGTGGCATAGCTGGGTGGTTCTGACTCAGGGTCTCTTACAAAGTTCCAGTCAAGCTGCCAGCCAGCACTGCAGGCATCTGAAGACTCTCTGGGGCTGAAAGACCCACTTCCAAGCTCATTCACGTGGCCATTGTCAGCGTGCCTCAGTCCCTCTCCACATATGAATGTCTTCACAACGTGGCAGCTGGCTTCCTCCAAAGTGGGTAGTCTAAGAGAGAGAGGGAGGCAGAAGCCACAACATCTTTTATAACACAGACTCAAAGGTGAAATGCTCTCTCTTCTGCCATCTTATATTGGTCACACAGACCAACCCCAGTATAATATAGGAGACTGAGCGAAGGCATGAATACCAGGAGGCAGAAATCATTGGGAGCCATCTGGGAAACTACCTACATCAAAAGGAGAGACAAACCGCCTGTGCTTCAAATTTCTGACCCACAGAATACATGAGCATAATAAAATAGCTGTTCTTTTATGCCTCAAAGTTTGGGGTGGTTTGTTATGCAGCAATAGATAACTGGAAGAGCCAGCAAGAGAATTACTCGTCAAGTTTGGGGTGCCACCAAGGGGAGTCTAACATCTTCACTGTTGATGTCTGCTGAGCCACTGCTGTTGCTGACTTGCCCTGGTGCTACTGAAACAGGGAAACAGCGTTAGAGAAAGAAGGCCAAGGACATGACCAAGTTGCCCACCGAAGTAGAAAGATGGCTTCTGCCCATGTCTGCAGGCCCCAGGGTTGGGGCTGCAGAGGGTAGATGTGAGGGGGACTGCAGGTCTGCTGAAGGCAAAGAGTTGAGCCATGAAGGGTACAGCCAGAGGCCTCCAGCAGAAGGGAGCTGTCTGGGATAAAGCCCTCTACCAGCATGGCTCTCCCCCACAACACACACAAATACGCATCATTTTTCCAGATTATGAGCTGAGCAGCTGTGATGAACCAGAGGACAGTAACCAACAGGTGACTTTATAAGCAGTGAAGAAAGTCAGCCAAGGGCCAGAAGAAGACACCTAAGGAAACATGTCCTTTTTGTCCTTTTTGTACCTTCCTGTTCCTCGCCACCAGAGGGCAGGGAAGAGACAGGGTCTGTAAGAGAGCAGATGGCGCCCATTCTCTACTTCAGGCTGCAAGCCCCGCCTGCTGCAACCTTGAATCCAATGTGAGATTGACCTTTGAAAATGGAAAGACCATGTTAATACCTGAAATGAGGCACTGCATTATAACTAAAGTTTGGGGAGCCAACCAGAGATGTCATCAAGGTGGCCAAATGCCCAAAAGGAAAGGGGTAATGACAAATCACAGTTGGTAGAAATTATTTTAAGATGTTGATATTCCTCAGTCAAACTAATTCCAGGAGCCATTATGCAGTGCAGTGAATTGCTTGAGTATGGTCCTTCTAGCCATAGTCTTGTAACTCCTGCAAAATGATTGGATGGGACTATGCAAAGAAGGTGCTTGTGGCCCACCAAGGGGATTGGACAGTTTTGCTAATGCAAATAAGGTATATGAAACCCTTGTGGGAGTGGGACCATGCAAATAAGGTGCATGGAATCCTTGTAGGCGATTGGTCAGTTTTACTATCACTAGGCTTAGAGGGAGCCAGTCCCAGAGGTTGGAGGGGGACCTTACCACCATCAAGAAGAAGAGCCAGGAGCAGAGTGCATACTTTGGCCCCACAGTCCCTGTGCTGAGAACCCCCTAGACCCAGGAGTCAGAGAGAGAGCTGCAACATGGAAGACAGCATGAGACGGCAGTGGCACAGGACCGGCAGGCTAGGCTTGCTGACTCACCAGCAAAAGAGCTGAGGGCCTTTGAGCAGGAGGCTTGTTGACAGAATGAGGTGCCTCTGGGCATTTATGGGCAGAGCTAAAGAGCTTTGTGACACTTGCCTGAGTAGGGCAGGGCCCAGGCCAAGAGCAAAGACCCAGGTCAGGAGTGGGGGCTCAGCAGCGACAGCTGAGAAGAAGCTGTCCTGATTGAAGAACTGTATCCTGAGTTGTTCCTGTTACTTCCAAGTTGATCTGATCCTGACTTGTAACCTGTTTCTTCCCTAATAAACCCCATAACTGTGAATGAGTATGGTCTGTGAGTTCTGTGTGGCCAGTGCAATGAATGATTGAACCCAACGGATAAGTAGAGAGTGTCCTGGGAGGGATGGCTGGTGTCAGAACTGGTAAAAAGTTTGGAGGGTGGATGTATGTCTGACCTCCATCTCACAGGAATCAGTTTTGAACTGTTTCTGATGCTGATTCTCCTCCCTCTCCTCTTGTAAAGTTAGACAAGGAATTCATGCTATGCCATTTTTACACATTGTTATTATTGTCCTTTGCTCCTCCTCTTTCTACTCATTCATTCACTCACCAGATATTTATTAAGCACTTGCTATATGCCAGGCACTGTGCTAGGCAATTGCCCTGGGATTCTGCAGTGAGCAAAACAAGCCCAGTTCCTGCCCTTGTGGAGCTTATGATCTACTTGGAGAGAACGACGTCAAATAGCTAATCACGCAAATGCATATATAGTTTCAAGTTATAATAAGTACAATTAATTAAAAGTATAGACAGCTGATCACCTTGTCCTGTCCTTTCAACCTCCAAATATCTCTATCCTTTGTCCACTTCTCTCCACTCAAATGTTTCCACCTGGGTTCAAGCCTCAATGTCTCTCATTTGGATTGGTTCCTTGGCTCAAGTCTCTTACCATTCAGTCCATTCTCTACCTTGTCACAGAGAGATCTTTCCAAAAGGCAAACAGGATTGTCACTCTGTGTTGCAGACAGCTAGTTGTCCACTAGCGTTTATTCTTTCTTTAGTAACAGAGCCTCTACATTTTAGCTGAGCACATGCCTGTACAGAATAAAAACTACATTTCCCAGCCACCCTGGCTGCTAGTTGTGGCCATGTGACTACATTCTGGCGGTGCAATTGTCAGTGAAAGTGAAGTGTGCAAGTTCTAGGTTATGCGTTTAAAGAGAAGGGATGTGTCCTCCACAGCCCCTTTACTCCTTCCTGCTGGCAACAATGCAGAAGGGATTTGTGGCTCTGTTGGACCACAAGAAGGAAAGTTGCAGATGTCAGAACAACAGACCAGAAGGAGCCTGGGTCCCTGATGAGCCACCATACCCACTCTGTCATGCCTACCTGGGTTTTTACAAAAATGAGACGTCATTACTGTCTTATTTAAGCCATTGTTACTTTGGAGTCTTTGTTAGAGTAACTGAGCCTGCGTCCTAACTAATAAACACTCCAACTCAAAACCTGGCTCCTACTGTCTTCTGGTTAAGCCCAACACCTAGGGCCCTTTATGACATAGCTTGTTGTCCTAGTCTCTCACCTTTAAACCCCACACTTAAATCATACTAGACTACTTACAGTTGCCAAATGCATTAAGCCAATTCATGCCTTCAGGTATTTGCTTAAATTCTTCCCTCTACGTGGAATGCCCTTCCCTTCTTTGCTACCACGTTCTTCCTCATCCTTCAAGACTCAGTTCTGGAGTCCCTTCCGTTATAAAGGCATCCCATACTCCCCTCCAGATTAGGTTATTTTCCCCTGCTAAATGCTCCCTTAGTCCTTTGTGTCTACTTCTTTCATGTCTGCTAGACTATAAACTTCAGAAAGTCGCAGATAGTCCCTGTCTTTTTTTAATGCCCAGCCACTATATCAGGATAGCTCAATAAATATGTGTCAGATGAAATAATGATTAAATTAACCAGCCCCAAAACCCAAACCAAACCCACTGCCGACGAATCGATTCCGACTCACAGCAACCCTTTAGGATTTCCAGGGCTGTAAATCTTTACAGAAGCAGACTGCCACATCTCCCTCAGAGCGGCTGGTGGTTTCAAACCACTGAAGTTTCAGTTAGCTGTCAATTGCTTTGCCCACTGTGCCACCAGGGCTTCTTAAATTAACCAATAGACCGGACTTATCACATTGTGATATCACCCTCTACTCACTTCCCTCTGTCTCCCATCTACAGTGAGTTCCCTGACATAGGGATCATGTACTTCTCTGACTGTGCTTGAGACATAGCAGGCACTAAATAAATGTTATTCTGGGAGCACTTCCAACCCAGTGCCTTCTGCTCTGCATAATCACTCTCCGATAGAACTTCTGGTTCATTCCACAAGGGTTTCCTCACAGGCAGTGTCTAATGTGCAGCATTTCCCAACCTAGTGTGTGTTTGTTGCTGTTAACATCATAAGCCTTTCTTTGAAGGCTGGCAGCTTTTATGAAAATCGGCATCTGGCCACAGTGACCTCAAAACCATAGCTGAAAGACTCTGCTTCTTCAGGTGGTTTGAGCTTAGTTTTTAGAAAACCACATATCAGCTTTGTGGTTTGGGCAACAAAAGGATAGGAGGCACGTTACAGAGATTGGAAAGTGGGTGCCAGGGTAAGTGGGATTGTGAACCCCACAAAGGGTATACTCTAACAGGCAGGAGGGAGTTGGTCTATGTAGGTAACTAAATACAGCCCCTGGAACCGAAAGCCCAAATCTCCACTAACCAAGGTAAGTGGGTCTTGGCATCTTGCTTCCTCTCCAGCCTCTTTACTCCAACCCCATGAGGGACATATTAGTTAGGTGGACCAGGCTTTGCTGCAGTGACAGACAATTAGGAAAAGACATCCCATGTTCATGGATCAGAATACTTAATGTAAAAATGGCAATATTCCCCAAATTGATCTACAGATTCAATGCAATCCACATCATAATCCAGCTGACATCTTTGCAGAAATTGACAAGCTTATCCTAAACTTCGTATGGAAAGTTAAGGGCTCCAGAAGAGCCAAAACAAAATTGAAAAAGAAAAACAAAGATGGAGAACTCACACTTTCTTATTTCAAAACTTAACACAATGCTACAGTAGTCAAACCTGTCTGGTACTGGTATAATGATAGACATATAGACCAATGGAACAGAATTGACAGTCCAGAAATAAACCCATACATCTATGGCCAATTGATTTTTGACAAGGATGCCAAGTCCATTCAATGGGGAAAGAACAGTCACTCCAACAAATGATGAGACAACTAGATATCCACAAGCAAAAAAATAAAGCCAGACTCCTACCTCACACCATATACAAAATTAACTTAAAATGGATCAAAGACCTAAATATAAGTGCTAAAACCATAAAACTCTTAAAAGAAAACATAGGGGTAAACTTCATGACCTTGGATTTGGCAATGGATTCTTAGATATGACACCAAAACACAAGCAAGAACAACAAAAAATAGATAAATGGGAGTTCATCAAAATTAAAAATGTTTGTGCATCAAAGGGCATTATCAAACAAGTGAAAAGATAACCTAGAGAATAGGAGAAAGTATTTGTAAATCACATATCTGATAAGAGGCTAGTATCCAGAACCTACAAAGAACTCCTACACTTCGACAACAACAACAACAAAACACTATTAAAAAGTGGACAAAGAACTTGAATAGACATTTCATCAAAGACGTTACACAAATGGCCAATGAGTACGTGAAAGGATGTTGAATATCATCATTATCATTGCCATTGCTCTTAGTTGCCAACAAGTTGATTCCGACTCATGGCAACACTACGTATGCAGAGTAGAACTGCCCCGTGGGGTTTTCAAAGCAATGACCTTTCAGAAGCAGATTGCTAAACCTGGCTCCCAAGGCACCTCTGGGTAGGTTCAAACCATCAAGCTTTCAGCTAGTAGTCAAGCATTTGACTGCGCCACCCAGGGGCTCCTGTCATTATTATTAAAACCCGTTGCTGTGGAGTCGATTTCAACTCACAGCGACCCTACAGGACAGAATACAACTGCCCCATAGAGTTTTCAAGGAGCGCCTGTGGATTTGAACTGCCGACCTTTTGGTTAACAGCTATAGCTCTTAACCACTACGCCACCAAGGTTTCCATCATTATTATTAGGGAAATGCAAATCAAAACCACAATGAGATACCATTTCACTCCCACTAGAATGGCTCTTATCAGAAAAATGGAAGACAAGTGTTGGCAAACATGTGGAGAAATTGGGACCTTCATCCATTGTTGGTGGGATTGTAAAATGGTACAGCCACTGTGGAAAACAGTGTGGTGACTCCTCAAAAAAGTTAAAAATAGAATTACCACATGACCCAGCAATTCCACTCCTAGGTTGAAAAAGAATTGAAAACAGAGACTCAAACAAATACTTCTACACTGATGTTCATAGCAGCATTTTTCACAATAGCCAACACATGGAAACCGCCCAAATGTCCATCAAAAAGTGAATAGTAAAACAAAATGTCATATATACGTACAATCGAATATTATTCAGCCATAACAAATAATCAAGTTCTAATACAGGCTACGACATGAGTGAATCTTGAAAACACCATGCTAAGTAAAAGAAGCCAGGCACAAAATGACAAATATTGTGTGATCCCACTTACATGAAATATCTAGAACAGGTAAATTCATAGGGACAGAAAGTAGATTAAAGGTTACCAAGGGCTGGAGTGAAAGGGAAATGAGGAGTTATTGCTTAACGGCTACAGAGTTTCTGTTTGGAATGATGAAAAAGTTTTGGAAATCGATAGTGGTGAAGGTTGCACAAGACTGTCAATGTAATTAATGCCACTGAATTATACACTTAAAATGGTAAATTTTAGGTTATATATATTTTACCACAGTAATTTTTTTAAAACAGTAGTTTGGCAACTAAATCTGATCTAAAAGACATTCTGACTCAAAATAGATCAAATACCTAAATATACGATCTAAAACAATATAGATCATGGAAGAAAAAATAGTGATAAGCTAGGAGCCCTAATACATGGCATAAACAGAATACAAACCATAACTAACAATGCACAAATGCTAGAAGAGAAACTAGATAACTGGGAGCTCCTAAAAATCAAACACTTATGCTCATCTAAAGACTTCGCCAAAAGAGTAAAAAGACAACCCACAGACTAGGAAAAAAATTTTGGCTACAACATATCCCGTAAGGGTTTAATCTCTAAAATCTACAAGATACTGCAACATCTCAACAACAAAAAGACAAATAATCCAATTAAAAACTGCACAAAGATTATGAACAGACACTTCACCAAAGAAGACATTCAGGCGGCTAACAAACACATGAGGAAAAGCTCAAGATCATTAGCCATTAGGGAAATGCAAATCAAAACTACTTCAAGATACCATCTGTCTTGGTCTTCTAGTTCTGCTGTAACAGAAATACCACAAGTGGATGGCTTTAACAAAGAGACATTTATCTTCTTACAGTCTAGTAGGCTAGAAGTCTAAATTCAGGGCTTCAGCTCCAGAGGAAGGCTTTCTCTCTCTGTCGGACTTCTCATCAGTGTTCCCCCGGACTAGAAGCTTCTCCACACAGGGACCCTGGGTCCAAAGGACGTGCTGTGCTCCCGGCACTGCTTTCTTGGTGGTATGAGGTCCCCATGTGTCTCTGCTCACTTCTCATTTTTATATCTCAAAAGAGGTTGGTTTAAGACACTGTCTAGTCTTGTAGACCTCGTCAGTATAACTGCCGCTAATCCATTTTATTACATCATAGTGATAGAGTACAACACAGAAGGAAATCACATCAGATTACAAAATGGTACACAATCATACGATACTGGGAATCATGACCCAGCCAAGTTGACAGATATTTTTGGGGGACCCAATTCAATCCATGACACCCACTCTTCAGACAAAGATTAGACTGGACTATGAAACATAAAATAACACTTGTGGAGAATGTGCTTCTTAGTTCAAGCAGATACACGAGACTAAATGGGCAGCTCCTGTCTGGAGGCAGGATGAGCAGGCAGAAAGGGACAGGAGCCGGTTGGATGGACATGGGTAACCCAGGGAGGAAAGGGGGAGCATGCTGTCACACTGTAGGGATTGCAAGTACTGTCTCATAACTATAGGCGTATAAATTTTTGTATGAGAAATTAACTTGAGCTGTAAACTTTCACCTAAAGCACAATTTAAAAAAGAAAGAAATTTCGGACCTGTAACAACAGCCACCACAGCAGCACTAGGCTGCAGCTGCCCAGAGGGCAGGTAAGGATGTCCTTGTTTCCATTTACTTCCATTTACTTTCCAGTCATCAGTCCACAGAGGTACCTGCTGTGAGGGACCCTCTCAAGGTATCTGCCAGTCACTGGCATCTCGTTCCAATGATAATGGGCAGAAACACATTCACCTGCTCCTTGAAGCATACTGGGACATGAGGGGAACTGTAGGAGGGTCTCCCAGATCTTGTACTTTCCTGGGCCATCCCCCTGCCCCACCCACACACACACAGAAAAGTGATAGAGCTTTTCCTTCACTAGGATTTCCCAGACTTCTCTGGGGTTCATATCATTATTACTCCTCACCTCACGCATCACTGAGACAGGGAAGGGCAAGTTGCAAGACCCATTCTCAGTGACCCACAATAGTTTAGCGCTTTGCTTCAGACTCTTTTCTCCCCTCTGTTATGGGCAAATGTCTTGTTTCTGGGGAGGATGGGGATCTGTGTCTTCTAAATTTTTTTCTTAGGCCAGGACTCAGCTTTTAGAACCCCAGAACTGAGACTCTGTTTTGTTCTTTGCCTTCCCTGGTGTCATTCCTCTCCTGAGGTATGAAGGTGGAAAATGGTAGTTCAGAAAAAGCTTGGTTAATAATTATTGTGGGTTGAATTGTATCCCCAAAAAGATATGTTCAAGTCTTAACCCTGAGTACCTGTGAATGTGACCTTATTTGGAAACAGGGTCTTTACAGATGTAATCAGGTTAAGAAGAGGTCATACTGGAGTAGGAAAAAAAAAAAAAAGAATAGAACTGCTCCATAGGTTTCCAAGGAACAGCTGGTGGATTCGAACTGCCAGCCTTTTGGTTAGCAGCCATAGCTCTTAACTACTGTGCCACCAGGGATTCTACTAGAGTAGGGTGCGCCCTAAATCCAATATGAGTAGTGTCCTTATAAAAGAGGACAAGGGACACAGGCACAGAGACGTGAAGGGATGACGCCCATGTGATGACAAAGGCAGAGATTGGAGTGATGCATCTACAAGCCAAGGAATGCCAAGGATTGCTAGCGACCACCGGAAGTTAGGAGAGAGGCATGGAAGAACATACTCTCCCTCAGATCCTCCAGAAAGAATCAATCTTGCCAATATGTTGATTTGGGACTTCTAGCCTCCAGAACATGAGAGAATAAATTTTTGTGTTTGAAGCCATGCTGTTTGTGGTACTTTGTTACAGTTGTAGGAAACTTAAAAAAAAAAAAAAAAAGCCAAACCTGTCGCCATTGGGTCAATTCCAACTCATGGCAACCCATGTGTTACAGAGTAACTGAGCTCCATATGGTTTTCTTGGCTATAGTCTTTACAGCAGCAGGTTCACCAGGCCTTTCTTCTGCTGCACCACTGGGTGGTTTCAAACTGTCAACCTTTCCATTAGTAGTCAAGAACAAATAGTTTGCACCACTCAAAGACCCCTGGACACTAACACAATAACAAAAAATTATATTTGGGCCCACAGATAAACAGGCTACACTCTTCTTAAAGAAATCTTGCCTTTCACTTGGCCACCCCCTCAGGTTACCTGCTTACTTGTCTCCTTCCTTTTCCTGAGCAGACTCAAGAATGAGGGATCTCCACTCATACTTCCCCCTACCTGAATCTAACCTCCACCCCAGCCTAAACAGCTACCTCGTTAAAGGTCATCAACGAACTCCTTGACACCAATTCCAATGGGCTTTTCTTAGTTCTCATCACATTTGACTCCTCCATGACTGCAGATTGTATTATTGTGCAATAGTATCACCACCCCTCCTAGGGAGGCCTTCCCAGTGAGATTCCCACTTCATTGATGCAGCTTGGCCATTGGACTTGCTTTGGCAAGTAAAGTGTGAGTGAATGTGACCTTGGCACTTCCATGACCTTGGCCATTTCTGGACAGAAACTTTAAGGGTCAACTCATGATCTTTTCATTGTCCTTTTCCAATGGTGTGTGGGTAACTGTTTAGCAACCAGTTCTCCAAGGAGAAAAAAGCATAAATATTCCCACCATGGTCAAGTTCAAGCTACCAAGGTGACGTTACTGACCACAGAGTTGGAAAGAGATGCACACAATCAGCTCTTGTTAGTGCAAGCTGCCTCCAGCTCACCAGTGTATCTTTTCCCTGCTCTACCAAGAATAGCATCATTCCAGGTAAGAGCTACTCTTTCAGCTTGCTTCCACAATGTGTGGCAGAGCCATGGCTGACCCAGAGCTGACATGTAACCTTTTCTGTAAGCTAATACTTTGCAGTTATTTGTCACTACAGAATAACTTAGATGAAGCTGGCTAACATACTCCCTGAAACTCTGATATTTCTTGTCATTTCAATCAACAAACATTTATGTGTGCCTGCTAGATATGAGAGACACATAGCTTAGTGGTTAACAGTACAGGCTGAGGAACAAGATCACCTGAATTTGTAGCCCAGCTCTGCCATTTACTAGCCGTAACCTTGGGCAAGTTACTTAATCTTTCAGATTTTAAATTTTTTCATCTGTAAACGGGACTAATAGTAGCATCTGCTTCATCAAATTGTCATGAGGATTAAATGACTTAATATATATAAAGCACTTAGCACAGTGCCTGGTGCAAAGTAATCAATCATCTTATGTCAGCTTTTATTAATACCATAGCTCTCAGGCCCCAAGCTAGGTGCAAGAAATCCAGTTAGGAAATTCTGTTCTCAAGGAGTTCACTCGTGGTTTGGGACAGGAGACAGACAGAAAAGTACAAAAATCGCAATAAAACACAACAAGTGAAATAAAAGAAAGGTGTGCTATGGGAGCCCAGAGCATCAGGGCTAACTCTTTTTGAGGGTGAGGTTGCAAGCTGAGTATCCAAGAAGGCTTCGCAGAAAAGGAAATATTTGAAGGATGAGTAGAAGTTCCCAGACGAAAGGGGTTTGTTGTTGTTGTTGTTAGGTACCATCGAGTTGGTTCCTACTCATAGCGACCCTACGTACAATAGAACAAAGCACTGCCTGGTCCTGTGCCATCCTCACAATTGTTGTTATGCTTGTGCCTACTGTTGCAGCCACTGCGTCTATCTACCCTGTTGAGGGTCTTCCTCTTCTTCGCAGACCCTCGAGTTCGTCAAGCATGATGTCGTTCTGCAGGGACTGATCCTTCCTAATGACATGTCCAAAGTACCTGAGACATAGTCTCGCCATCCTTGCTTCTAAGGAATATTCTGGTTCTACTTCTTCCAAGACAGGTTTGTTCGTTCTTTTGGCAGCCCATGGTATATTCAGCATTCTTCGCCAACACGGGTAAAATGAAATTTCAGGTTTTCCTCCTAATTCTTCTATCATTCTCTGACTCCTTTGCTGGCTCTCTTTCTTCTGAAGTGTCGACTCCCCAGGTTTTCGTCTTCATCTTCTTTTTCTTCTCTCTACCCTCTCCCGGGACAAACTCATCTGCTTAATGGTTTTGATGCTCACCTCTACATGGGTAGTAACAGTTAACATTTCCTGAGTGCTTACTGTAAGTAAGGTACTGTGCTAATAATTCACACCTATTATCTAATGAATATTGAGCTCGATATTCATTACAATTCTGTGAGGTAGGTATCATCACCCTCATTTTGCCAAGAGAAACTGAGGCAGAGGGGTTAGTTGACTTGCAGTGTCATGTAAATGGGGGCAATGGTGGTTCAGTGGTAGAATTTTCGCCTTCCATGTGGGCGACTCGGGTTCCATTTCTAGCCAATGCACCACACATCTGTCAGTAGAGGCTTGTCTGTTGCTATAATGCTGAGCAGATTTCAGTGGAGCTTCCAGACTAAGAGAGACTAGGAAGAAAGGCCTGGTGATCTACCTCCAAAAATCAGTCAATGAAAACCGTATGGATCACAATGGTCTGATCCACAACCAATCACAAGGATGGCACAGGACCAGGCGGCACTTCATTCTTTTGTGCATCGGGTCGCCATGAGCTGGAGGCTGACTTGATGGCAGCTAACAACAACATCATGTAAGATGCTTTTGACAGCAGGTAGCAGAATGCCCAAATAAATTTGTTTAAACATTAGGGATTTATCTCCCATCCCAAGAAATCTGGAGCAAGATGACACCCTGTTTGTTTAATTCAGCAGCTCAGTGATGTCAGACTCTAGGTTGGCTTCTGTCTGAGTCTCTCAACTCTCCCCTCATAGTCACTGTATCTTCCCTCAACATCCAAAGGAAGAGGAAGGGAGCTTTTCCTCCTAGGCATCTCTCTTTTTACTGGAGAGGAAAGCCTTCCCCAGAAGCCTCTAGAAGAATTTTCCATTGGTTCCTATCTCCCCACCCTCTTCTTACCCTCTCACGTTGTAACTCAATCAGGCTGACTCACTCTCAGTTCTGTGCTAATTAGAGTTCTTGGTGGCTAAAGTAAGCAGTGAAGAAATTTATTGAATAATGTGGCTGTTGTTGTTTCTTGCTGTTGAACTGATTCCAACTAATGGTAATCGCATGCGTACAGAGCAGAACTGCTCCACAGGTTTTCAAGGCTGTGGCCTCTCAGAAGCACATCTCCAGACCTGTCTTGTGAGGTTCCTCTGTGTAGGTTTGAACCGCCAACCTTTCGGGCTATTAGTTGAGTGCTTAACCATTTGTGCCACTCAAGAAACCTGAATAATGTGGAGTGTCCACAAATTCCAAAACTGGGTAAGAACCTAAAGCAATTGGGCTAAGAATACAGCCCAAGACATGGCACAGGTAAAGCCTGCTTTGGACAGCCACCACTGACCTCTGGCCACCCCACTGCTGCAGGACTCTCACCTCCCCACCAAAAACAGATTCCAGGTAGCCCTGTTCTTTCACTTCTCTCACTCAAGAGTCAAAGTCCTGTGCAGGAATAGCCCACTGGCCAAGCCTAGTCATGTGCTCACACCTCCGTTACCCAGAACGTGGGCAAAATTCTGCCCTTTCAGCTTCTGTGGGGCGAGACATGGCTCTGTTTTCCTCAAAATCCCTTCCAGTGGAGGATTTTCAAACATAACAGAGGTGTTTCTCTGTTAAGTACCAAAATTCCCCTAACCTTGCCATATTCTCTCTTGCCTCCAAGCCTTTGCACGTGGTGTTCCCTTTGTCTGGAATACCCTTCCCCTGCCTTTTCTCCAGTTAAATTTTCCCCATCATTAAAGTTTAATCTTGTTTAGATGTCATTTCCTTTCAAATTTGGGCTAGGTGTCCCTCCAATATGTTCCACTGCAGCCTGTGCTATCCCCAGCATAGCATCCAGCACACTGTATTTTAATTGCTGGCTTTCTTGTCTGCAAGTTCCGTAAGAGTGAGGGACCCTGCCTTTGTTCACCACTGTATCCCCAGCACCAACCACAATACCAGGCATGTGATAAATGCTCATTAAATGTATGTTGAGTGAATCAATGAGTAAAATGATTATTAATGGAATCACCATCCTCCCAGTCACCTGGTCAAGACTCGGACATTCTTGTCCCCATCTGGTCTGATGTCAAATCCCATTAATTCTACCGCCATGGTCCAGGACCTTTGCAATAGCTCCCTGCGGTGGACATCTGCTATTTCTGCCTGCTCAATAGCTCTTATCCTTTATTTTGGAAACTGCCAATGTTTTCTTTTAGGGAACTACTCCCCCCTTTCCCTACAGTCTTGAGGAGACTGTCAAAGAAGGCACTTTCCACCTTTGCCAAGGGATGAGCCACGTCTGGAATTTGAATCTTCAGTGGAATGCACAGGCATAGAAAACAGTTGGAGCTGAGCCATTCTGATCCCAGCATCCATGAAAAATTGTTTGTTTGGGTTTGGAGTGGCCTCACCCAAGTTTAGAATCAAATGAGAGATAGCCACAGAGGTAAGACAGAGGGAGATCAAAATACCACCTTTATTACTAACAAAGACGTTGAAGATGCACCTTTAAGTCTGATAGACAAGAGGACATAGTAATACTGGACCCCAGAATTCAACTTTCCCATCTGGTCCCAGACAATGCTGAAAAATCATAGTCCTCCCTGTGAAGGCAGGACTCTGGGAAACTTGGGGTATTGCAGAACAGAGCAAAAAGCATGCTTCTTGAGGCAAGCAGATCTCAAGGAGAAAGAAGGAGGAAGAGCTGAGTTGAACTCAGTTCGTTCTCCCCAAACTTAACAATCAGGCAAGTTATTCCTCCTCTCCTGGAGAAGAGTAAGAGGTGGGTGAGGGGGTGGGGTAAAAGACAAGGGTGTTACTCTAAAAGAAGTCCCTCCACACGGGAACAGCAGGGATAGGGAATAAATGCCAACCCCCCACTATCCTCTTATCCTGTTATCTGTATTACCCAAAGCAGCCCTATTTCCTCTCATTTCTGAGGCCTCTGCTTGTTCAGCTGTTGAACTCTCAGTGAATTCCTTTTTTTCCTTAATGTGGTCAGAATCTGTATCCGTTGCTTACAGTCAAAGAACATGTATTTATTTTTTATTTATGTATTTAGTTTCCTATTGCTGCTGTAACAAATTACAACAAATTTATTGGGTTAAAACAACACCAAAATCTCACCCTTTTAACTCAGTACTGAAGTCATTCCTGAGGTTAACCCTTCAGCCAAAGATTAGACAAGCTTATAAAACAAAACAAGACTAAATGGGCACACCAGCCCAGGGGCAAGGAGGAGAAGGCAGGAGAGGACAGGAAAGCTGGTAATGGGGAACCCAAGGTCGAGAAGAGGGGTGTTGACATGTTGTGGGGTTGGCAACAATATCACAAAACAATATGTGTATTGTTTAATGAGAAACTAATGTGCTCTGTAAACCTTCATCCAAAGCACAATTTAAAAAAACACATATCAAATTATTATCTTACAATTCTGGAGGTCTGAAGTCCAACATGGGTCTTATGAGGTGAAAATCAAGTTGTCTGCAGGGTTGCATTCCTTCTGGAGGCTCTAGGGGAGAATCTGTTTCCTTGCTGCAGGGCATTGGTTTTCCCCTTTTATATGGTCTTTATGGCCATGCTCTTGTAACTCCCATAAAATGATTGGGTGGGCCTATGCAAATAAGGTATGTAAAACTCCTGCCAGGGTTGGACAGGGACTATGCAAATAAGATGCCTGTGGCCTACCAAAGGGATCGGTCCGTTTTGCCATCATGCTAAACTTGATCCTGATCCTGAATTGCAACTTGTTACTTCCCTAATAAATCCTATAATCATGAGTATGATCTGTGAGTTGTGTGTGGCCATGGTAACAAGTTATTGAACCCAGTAATGAAGTAGAGAGTGCTGTGGGAGGAATAGCTGGTGTCAGGATTGTTAAAAAGTTTGGAGGGTGGAGGTATATCTGACCTCTACCTCATGGGACTCAGCTTTGGGCTGATGGTGATTCTCTGTCCTTCTCATGAATTTAGACAGGTTCTGATGCTACTACTACCATTTTACACTGTCTTTTCCAGCTTCGAGAGGTTTCCTGCATTTCTTGGCTCAGGGCTCTCAGCCAGTAAGCGTATCACTCAGATCTCTGCTTCCCTTGTCATATCTCCTTCTCTGATTTTCCTGCCTCCCTCTTTCCCTTATGAGGACCCTTGTGATTATACTGGGCCTACCCAGAAAATCCAGGATAATCTCCCCACATCAGGATCCTTAATTCAGTCATCTGTGCAAAGTCCCTTTTGTCACACAAGGTTATATAGTCACAGGTTCCAGAGATTAGGATATGGACATTTTTGAGAGGCCATTATTCTGCCTACCACAAAACAGTAACAAAAATACTTTTTAACTTGTCTTGCAGTCACCTGTTTCTCTTCTCTCCAGTCTGTCCTGCAAGTGTTCTTTATACAATATGAATCTGGTCATAATGGCCAGTATGAGTTTCCTAGGGCTGCCATAACAAAGTACCACAAACTAGGTGACTTGTAAGAACAGAAATTTATTGTCCCACAGTTCTGGAGGCTGAAAGTCTGAATTCAGGGTGTCAGCAGAGCCAAAGTGTCTCTGAAGATTCTAGGGAAATTTCTTTCTTGTCTTCATTCTGGTAGCTCCAGACATTCCTTGGCTTGTAGCTACATTCTGTGCTTTTGTCATCACACGGTGATATCTGTATATCTCTCTGTGTCTCTTCTCATTTATAAGGACACCACTCACATTGGATTAGGACTCACCCTACTGCAGTATGATTTCATGTTAACTCAACTTATAACATTTTCAAAGACCCTATTTCCAAACAAGGTCACATTCAAAGGTACCAGGGGTTAGAACTTCAACATATCTTTTTTAGGGGACATAATTCAATCCATAACATTCCCATACCTAAGAAACTTCCTGATTCTCCAAAACCCACTGAATAAAACCACAGCCCACCCTGTTCACTCCAGCATCTGAGGGTTTGCTCTGAATGTTCTCTCAAGTCTAAAACACCCACTTCCCCAATGCCAAATGCACACCATCCTTGAAGGTCCTTCTCTTTTACAAAGACCTCTGCGATCCCTCTTGCTGGAATCCAGCCAGACTGTGAGCTCCTTATCAGCCTGTTTTATTTACTGCCAGGTGCCAGACACCAGTCAGTCAGACCTAAGCTCAAATCTCAGTGCAGGCTCCGGCTAGTCATTTGACCTTGAGCAAGGTACTAAACCTCTTTCGGCTTTAGTTTCCTCAATAGGGAACTCAGACTATAATAGAAGTTACCTCATACATAAGTTGTTGTGAGAATTAAAAGAGATCATGCATGTAAAGTGCTTAGCATGGTAATTGGCAAATTCAAAACCAAATCCTCTACCTATGAGTCGATTCTAACTCACAGAGATCCCATAGGACAGAGTAGAACTGCTCTATAGGGTTTCCAAGGCTATAAACCTTTATGGAAGCAGACAGCCACTTCTCCCATGGAGCTGTTGGTGGGTTCTGAACTGCCGACCTTTAGGTCAGCAGTCAAGCACTTAGCCACTTTGCCACCAGGGCTCCCTACTTGGCACATAGTGCTTAATAATAGGTGGATGGCAGCAGTTACTATTAATAATAAATACTGCTCATTAAATAAATAAATGTGATGCTCCTTCCTTTCCTGTCAGTACTTCTTTTATGGTCCTTAGTATGCCCCCCAGAGCCCTAGTGGCACAGCAGTTAACAGCTCGACTGCTAACAAAAACATCAGCAGTTTGGAAACCCTATGGGGCAGTTCTACTTTGTCCTATAGGTTCCCTATGAGTTGGAATCGACTCGAAGACAATGAGCTTAACGGGTAATATACCCCCAAAGCCTAGAATAATTTTTTTAATTGAATAAATAAATCTTACATTTTGAGGGGTCCGTGCCTGTTCCTTTGAATGCTCCTTAGAAGCAAGGATGGTGAGACTTCATCTCACGTACTTTGGGCATGTTATCAGGAGGGACCAGTCTCTAGAGAAGGACATCATGCTTGGTGAAGTAGAGGGTCAGTGAAAACGAGAAAGGTCCTCAACTGGATGGATTAACACAGTGGCTGTAACAATGGGCTCAAACATAGCAATGATTGTGAGGATGGCACAGGACCATGCAGTGTTTCATTCCGTTGCATATAGGGTCACTATGAGCCAGAACCTGACTACCTAACAACAGCAACATGCCTGGTCAGAATCACCATAGGGATTGGAGGTGGAAGGGGAAGGCTGCCCCCACCTTTAGGTCTAATAGACCTCATCTGGTGCCCCTCATCAGGTGCCCTGCACAGAGTGAATATCAACAAAACTTCGTCTTATTGAAGTTAATTTGAGCCACATAAAGGCCACCGGCAGGGCTTCCAACCAGTTCATTCCAGTTCTGTTGGAACCTCTGCTGAAAATTTGCATTTCTAATAAGTTCCCAGGAGACGCTGCTGATTAGAGACCAATTCTGAACCACTAGCAGAGCAGTGGTTCTCAAAATTTATTATACATAAGAATGACCTGAGGATCTTGTTAAAATGTAGATTCTGATGCAGTATACCTGGGGTGGAAGTGCAGATTCTCAGCAGGAGTTCAAACCGGAGCAAACTGGTTCAAAGCTCTGGCTACCACACCTTTAGGTGTTTGCTCCCCAGCCTACTCCCAACAAGCCCTGTGCTCTCTGGGGCACAAGCCTGTCATCCCCAGCCTGAGTTGTGATTCTGTCACTGTATGGTTTGGGTCACTGCATATCTTTAGGCCGTAGTTTCCTTTCTGAAAAATGAGCATAGCAATACCTGCCTCCTTCAAGGTCATTGGGAGGATACAAGATCAATCAAGCACCTTGTAAAAGTCCAGTGTGGAGATGAGGAATGAATGTTAACTTATTCTCTGTGGTAAAGTAGAAGAGACCACAGTTGAAAGGATAGCAAATTCATCACTAGACTGTAGAGAATGAGTAGTCATGTGATCCCGTGGAGAACACGTTATTGTTTCATAATCACACTCTCCACAAAAGGTCTAAAGCGGCCCTTGGGGCTAATCTTGCCAGGGCCTCACCAGTTGCTTCATAGGGGGTGTGGCTGAAACTTTCACACATCAAAAAACTGTAGAAATCGTTTCCCTTTCCAAGAAAGGATCATCTCTTTTAAGAAAAACTATCTTTTCCTGACTTAAAATCGTTGTTCTTTTCTAATTGTAAAGACAATACCTACTTATTACAGAATTCATTATAAAACTTTTTGAAGATATAAAAATGCACAAAGAAGAGGGTAAGCTCCTATAATCCCATTATACAGAGATCACCGCTTGTAACCATGGAACAAGATTAGGAGTTTGCTCTAACTGCAATTTTGTATCCTGCTTGGTGAACAAGTTCCCATGTGATTAAATACTTTTACACAACGGAGGGACTCCAGTATACAAATTTGTTGCAATTTATTTAACTCTTATTGTTAGACATCTGGGGTATTGCTTTTCTCTCTTTTCTAAGTACTACAATTAACATCTTCGTTACATAAATCTTTACATGTACCCGTTGATTATGCCCTTTGAATGGCTGGCCCAGGGCGTAGGATGCATATTGTCAATTTGTCTTCTAAAAGTGATTACCACCCATTTACACTCCCACGGGAAATTTCATAGGACTCAGAAGTTGCCGGCCTCAGAAACTGTCAAAAGCCTAACGAGAACTCCCAGTCCAGCCCCTAGGCTTTCCTCGCGACTTCCCGCCTACTCCACACACCCTCCGCGACTGCCAACAGCACTCCACCCGCCTCAGTCCATGGTAGACAGCCTCTTCCTTACTCCTTTACGAATTCTGTCCAATCAAAAAAGTTTTCTCGAATATCGTCGTGTGACTGGTAAGTTGAAGTGTTCGTCACGCTCGGGGGCGGGCAGAGCGGGCTGACGGACGTGGAGACCGGCCAGTGTGAGTGGCGAGCGGGGCGTGCGTGGCGTGCGTGGCGCGCTGGCCTGGAAGCGCTGAACCTGCGAGGTGTGCGGACGGGCGGTAGTCCCAGGTCTTGGTAGGCATGGCTCCCAGCGTTCCAGCGGACGAACTGCCCCAGGAGTATCGTAAAGGCATCCGGGCCGTGCTGCTGGGGCCGCCCGGGGCTGGCAAGGGTACCCAGGTGAGCGGCAGGGCTGGGTCTAGCGGCGGAACCCGCGGAACAAGGTCAAGGTAGCCTGAGGTTCGGCAGCCCTCTTCTCGCCCGGGAGCCGGGCCGCAGGCTGAAGCTGCGGGAGAAGGTAGCTGAGGGCTTGAGTTCTGGTGAGGAGTTTGGGTGAGGGTCCAGACTGTAAGTTGGGGGAGTCTGGATTGAAGTTGTTGAGGGATCCAAGGTTGAGGTGTCGTGTCAGGGGATCTGAGGGCCGATTTAGGGGTTAGAGGCTGAGCGATTTGGCAGGTAGGGTGAGTGAGTCCTGGTCATCTCGATTACAGCCGAGTGGAGGTAGGGAACTTTATGGCCCAGATTCCCCGCAGGTTGGGGTGAATTGTCCAGAATCAGGGTTATGGTCCAGGCACTAGGAGCAGGGGGACGATTTGGATAATGATTAATGACTGGCAGTGGGAGGCATCTCCAGCACGGAGAGCAGATTGGGAGCTGGCACGTGCTTGCTGATTAGGAGTAACGCTGAGAAAAGTGAGGCGGTTCGGTTAGGGGTTGGGAGAGAAAGCCTCTGCTAGTCCGAAAGCTGGGGGTGGTGTGAAGAACAGGATAATAGCCGGGGGATTTACGGGAGTTCTGGTTAGGCCCTGCGTCTGAACCTTTGAGTACTGTCAAATTAAGGATTGGAGATACTTTTGAGACCTCTGGTTCGAGTTAGAGATCTGAGATCACTGCCTGCAGCTTGAGGAGCTAAGCGCCTCAGGATGACTCAAATAATTTTAGACAAGAGAGAACTCAAAAAGTTAATTTTTTTGACTATACAGCTAAGAAAACAGGCCCAGAGAAGTCAGGTGGCTTGCCCAATTTACCAGAATTGGTTTATGGAGTTTGGGACCTTGGGAGCCATGAGCTCTGAGATCCCTTCTGCCCTAGGAGGCTGTAGGGACCTCACTTGGTATCTGGCCCCCCTCCAGATCTGGACATAATGTGGCCATAGATCAAGGTTGGAATTTATTATCTCATTTGGGATTTGGAAGCCCAAAGGTTGGATTATGGATATCCCTTTCTTACCTGGGATTTGGCATTGTCCGCTTGGCCTCAGGCTCGTTATTGGAGTCTTAAGAGGGAATTTCTGAAAGCTCTGAGCCCCCAAGTGAATGGGGACCTGGGGACCTCTCTGCACCCACTCTTCCTAGCACTTGACAGGACTGCAAAGTCTTGGCAAACAGACTTTTTACTCCTTCTTGTCCTTCCCACCCGCCATGGCACCTGGCCCATTACTTGGCACTTGATGGGGTGTTGTAAATAGATAAATAACACAGATTAATGTGGGTGATGAGAAGAGAGGTCTAGGAGATTTTGTGACTTTGCTTTTTGCCTCTGGGCACTAGGTCAGGAAGGACCACTTTCCCTCATTTTCCATACCCAAGGCTGACTTTTCCTTGGTGCTCACCTGTGACCTAAGCCTTGTCCTCTGTGATATTGACATCTCTCCTCTCTCTTGTTGCTGCCACTCTCAGTTATTAGGTAACTTGCAGCATAGAGATTTTAATCCCAGACTGCCAGACTTGCTCTAAGTGACCGAGTATTAATAGGGTAGCTCAAATGCATTGATTTTTTTTTCCCTTAGCTCATTTTGAAGTTAATAATTTCAGTAATTGTGAAATGGATGACAACCCATCTGAGTGCTGAGACAAGGGCATACAAGGGCTTTATAGTCTAGCAAGTTACATGACTTCTGAACCTCAGTGTTCTCACCCGAAAAATGGGATAACACCTACCTTACTCAGCATTCCATGAATACCTACATTGAAGACAGAGAAGTGAACAAGACTGATAAAATCCTTGCCTACATAGACTAGAAGTTCATGGGATATTGGAAGATTATGTTATATACAGATTTAAAGCACCCATCCCCCCATGTATTTCTTTGCAAAGAGTGACACACTCAGGAAGTTTGAAGAAAATTATAAACTGGTTTATAAGGGCATTGTAAAAGTAGGAGAGAGGTGATTAGAGCTGGGACTTGAGGAAAGTGTAAGATTTATGCAACCCACTTAACCTCTGTAATCTTTCCTTACCACTGTTGGAACAATAGGAATAATGGTAGCTGTGGTTTTATGGGATTAAAAAGAAAAAATGTTCATAAGTCAGAGGTTGCAAAGTGGCAGCATACAGCAGCATTTAACCTTTAGACACACTCCCCCTCGTAATGAGTCCCCATGTACCCATTATCCAGTCCCAACAACCATCAACTGGTAGTCATTCCTTTCCCATCCACTCTCCAGTCACTATTTTGAAGCAGATCCCAGGTATAAATATTTCATTTGTAAATATTTTAGTATGTATTTCTAAAAGAATTTTTTTTTTTTTTTTAACGTGAGCACAGTATCTCCTAAAACATTTTTAATAGTTTTAAATGGTAGTTGTGTGGGGCAGTGATGGTTCAGTGGTAGAATTCTTGCCTTCCATGCAAGGGGCCTGGGTTTGATTGCTGCCCAAAGCACCTCAGTTGTGGCGACCACTCATCTATTAGTGGAAGTTTTCACGTTGCTGTGATGCTGGGCAGATTTCAACAGTTTCCATGCTAAGATGGACTAGGAAGAAAGGCCTAGCAATCTCCTTCCAAAAATCAGCCTGTGAAAACCCTGTGGATCATGGCAGTCCATTCTACAACCGATCACGGGGATGGTGCGGGACTGAATGGCGTTTCTGTCTGTTGTGCATGGGGTCACCATGAGTCGGGCTCACTGAACAGCACCTAGCAGCAACAGTAGCAGTCATGTTCAAATTTCTGAGTGTTTCACAAATGTGAAATTTTTTTTTTTTTAAGCCTCGTTTAACTTATAGATCTCCCTCTTCCCCCAACCCCTCTTTTTTTTCCCCCTCGTGTCTTTAAAGAGTATTTAAAGAAACTGGGTTGTTTGTCCTGAAAAGATCCCTCATTCTGGGAATTTCTGATTGACATCTTGCTATATTTAACACCTTCCTCTGCCCTCTCTGTTGCCTTTAAATTGGTCATTTGGTCCACATGCTTAATGAGGTTCGGGTTCAGTTTTTTTGGCCCCACTACTTCACAGGCAAGTACCATGCTCTCAGTTAGGATAAGCACTAGGGTCAGCACTTTTCTCTCTGGTGTTTATAGCTGTTGCTGTTCATGCCTAGATCCATTAGTTCATTAGGGGTGGCAGGATGGTGATGTTATATCTTTTTTTTTTTTTTTTCCATTTATTAGCTGAAATACTTCTATAAAGAGAAACTTCCCCATATATACTATTTGGTTACCCAGTGGTGTATTGTATATAGGAAAGGCAGGATAAATGTTTGAGTTGTTCCCTTTATCAGCTTTCAGAATAATAAGTTGGCCACACAGTGTTTTCAGTTGTAAAATTTCACTTAAAAATCCAGAGCTTCACCACCACTGACTGCTCTAACCAGGATCACAACAGAGGGTTCTGGACAGAGCTGGAGAAGGATGTAGAGCATAATTCTAACTCACAAAAAAAAAGACCAGATTTACTGGCCTAAAGGAAACTGGAGAAACCCCGAGAGTATGGCCCCCAGACACCCTTTTAGCTCAGTGGTGAAGTTACGTCCGAGGTTCACTGTTCAGCCTGGGAGTGGACAGCCCCGTAAAACCAAATGAGACTAACGAGGTACAGGAGTCCAGTGACGAGGGCCAGAAAGCAGAAGGGGACAAGGAAGCTGGTGATAGGGAACCCAAGGTTGAGTAAGGATATTGTTGATATGTTGTGAGATTGTTAACCATTGTCATAGGACAACATTTGTAGTAACTGTTAAATGAGAAACTATTTTGTTCTGTAAGCCTTCATCTTAAGTGAGAATAACAGCACAATTGGAAGAGCATAGCCAATGTCACTGAACTGTGCATGTAGAAATTTTTGAAATGGTGTATCTTTGGCTATGTGTATTTTCACCAAAAAAAAAAAAGAGGTTGAGAAGTTAGAGGGTTGATATGTTGTGGGGTTGTTAACCAATGTTATAAAACAACATGTGTACTTCTGTTTCATGAGAAACTATTTGTTCTGTAAGCCTTCACCTGAAGTACAATAAAAATAAATAAATAAATAAAAATACATATTAAAAATTAAAAAAAAAAAATCTAGAGCTTCAGTTTCTCTTGAGAAATCAGAAGATCTGGCGGTGCTGGGCCTCCATTTCAACATGGCAGCAGTCACCTGCCCCTGAGCGGCACTGTTGTTTTCGATGGTCCATGTGCTTTCCTGCCCCTTGTGCAGTTCCCTTTGCTGCCTGTGGCTAACTTTGACCCACTTCATATTTGACCCAAGCATTGTCTGCCTGGCCCCCATTGGCAGATGTTTGCAATCTTTGATGTAAAAGCTCTAACCTGGAGTTTGTGTCTAGTGCTTGCTCAGTGGTGTTTGTGTGCTTCCCACTAGTACTTTCTTTTATACCTGCATGACTAAAATCGTCTGTTTCTCATTAACACTTCTCATCTTTTTTTTTTTTTAACTTTTTTTTTATTGTGACTTAGGTAAAAGTTGACATAGCAATTAGTTTCTCATTAAATAGTTAATACAAAAATTGTTTTGTGACATTAGTTGTCAAGCCAGCGATGTGTCAATGCTTTCCCTTCTCTACCCCAGGTTCCCTGTTTCCATTCATACAGTTTTCCTGTCCCTTCCTGCCTTCTTGTCTTTGCTTTTGGGTTGGTGTGCCCATTAGTTTCATATACATGATTGAACTACGAAGCACATTCCCCACGTGTGTTATTGTTGACCCTATAGACCCATGGAAGCAGCCATTGGAAATCAAACGATGCATTGCATTGGGCAAATCTGCTGCAAAAGATCTTTTTAAAGTGTTAAAAAGCAAAGATGTCACCTTGAAAACTAAGGTGCACTTACTGAAGCCATGGTGTTTTCATTTGCCTCACAAGCATGTGAAAGCTGGACAGTGAATAAGGAAGACCAAAGAAGAATTGATGCCTTTGAATTATGGTGTTGGCAAAGAATATTGAATATACCATGGACTGCCAGGAGAAACAAACAAATCTGTCTTGCAAGACATACAAACAGAATGCTCCTTAGAAGTGAGGATAAGAAGACTTTGTCTCACATACTTTGGACATGTTATCAGGAGGGATCAGTCCCTGGAGAAGGACAACATGCTTGGTAAAATAGAGGGTCAGTGAAAAAGAGGAAGACCTTCCACAAGATGGATTGACACCGTGGCTGCAACAATGGGCTCGAGCATAACAACGATTGTGAGGAGGGCACAGGACCAGGCAGTGTTTTGTTCTGTTGTACATAGGATCACTATGAGTCAGAACTAACTTGACAGCACCTAACAACAACAATAGACTTGTTTAATCTTTGATTGAAGGTTGAACCTCGGGAGTGACTTCAGTACTGAGTGAAAAGGGTGTTTGGGGGCCATATTCTTAGGGTTTCTCCAGTCTCTGTCAGACCAGCAAGCCTGGTCTTTTTGTGTGTG
The DNA here is from genome assembly GCA_030035585.1 of Dugong dugon. Classification (NCBI taxonomy): domain Eukaryota; kingdom Metazoa; phylum Chordata; class Mammalia; order Sirenia; family Dugongidae; genus Dugong; species Dugong dugon. The sequence continues at coordinate 57,240,145 of CM057462.1, read as the reverse complement.
TGTGTGTTGAATTTGAATTTTGTTCTACATTTTTCTCCTGCTCTGTCCAGGACCCTCTATTGTGATCCCTGCCAGAGCAGTTGGTGGTGGTAACCAGGCACCATCTAGTTGTTCTGGACTCAGTCTGGTGAAAGCTTCTCACTTTTAACTAAAGTAGCATTTGGAAACATACCTGCTTTTGCTTTCAACATGATAATGTTTTAGAACATCTAGAATACTTGGTTTTGTTACATTATTTAAATAACCTTATTTCCCTGTCTTGTCTTTTGGGGTTGGAGGTTCCTGCAGTATGGCCAAAACCAAAGGTGTGTTTCCTGCCAGCCCCTGCTCACCGTTTCTCCTATGTGTCCACTTATGTCCATTCTTCAAGGCCAGGTGCACTTGGGCAGTCAGCTTCCATCTTGCGGGTCAGTCTCTATCAGTTGTCACTGGAGCTTACAACAACTTTGTGACACCCACACTCTTATTCCCCCTTTTACAGTTGGGGAAACTGAGATCAGAGGGCTTGTCACTTCCTCTAGGATACATAGCAAGTAATTGGCAAAGTGGGGATTTGATCTTGCATCTGAGTGATTCAAAAGCTCCTACTCTTTCTGCTGCTATATTCTGCCCCAGGCTGGATTTTTCTCCAACCCTTGCATGTTTTGTTGGATGTATTTGGTGCTGGAGATGCAAAGAGTAGCCCTTGCCCTCAGAAGGATGTAATAATTACAACATAGTCACCCTTTGCTCAGTTATTCGACAGACCCCAAGCTAAGCATTTTATATGTATCATCTGATTTAATCTTTCTGCAACCCTAGGAGGTAGGTCTTGTGATCCATACCCTCTTACTGGTCAAGCAACTGAGGCCCATATACTTACAGTAAGTAGCAAGGGCAGGATTTGAACTTATGTCTGTCTGACTCTAGAGCAGAGTCACCGTCTTACATTGTTGCTTTCTAATCTAGTTGGAGAGGCAGAAATGAACATACATGCAAAAAATACACACTAGTATAGGTTGACATCTTGGAACTGTCAGATAAGTGACTGACAAATGCTGGAATATTCAGGGTTAGAACAAAAATGGAATCCCTGGGTGGCACAAATGGTTAAATATCTGGCTACTAATCAAAAGGTTGGTGGTTCAGATCCACTCAGAGACACCTCAGAAGAAAGGCCTGGTGATCTGCTTCTGAAAAATCAGCCATTGAAAACCCTATGGAGCACAGTTCTGCGTTGACGCACGTGGGGGTGCCTTGAGTTGGAGTCAACTCTACAGCAACTGGTAGAACAAGAACTATAATTTGTTGAGTGTCTCCCATTCATCCTTCTGTCCACCCCCTATTTATAGATAAGGAAACAGTCTCAAAGAATCACTGGCCTAAGGTTACGTGGTAAGTCAAGAGGCAGAACTGAAATTAAAATACAGGTTTCTGTGATTTTTTTTTTTTTTTAAACTTTTTAATTGTATAAGATATAGAGAGAAAGGTGCAAATATAAGTTAGCCACTTGATGAATTTTCACAATGTAGAACACACTTGTATAGCTTACACCCACGTCAAGAAACATAACATTACCAGCACTGTGAAGTACTCCTTGTGCTCCCTTTCAGTCACACGCAAGCACACACTCCCCCAAGGATAGCCAGTAAGGCTCTGTGGGTGATTTTTGTTTTTGTTTTTAATGCCATGTAGTATCATGGATAAGAGCTAGAGTTTGACAGTCTTGCACCAGTTCCCAGCTCTGTTACTAGCTGTGTGATCTTGGGCAACTTAGCCTCTGAGTTTCACCTGTAACATGAAGATAAAAATAGTTTCTACCTCATAGGTTTATTATGTATTATGTAAACTAAATGCTGTAAGTAATGCATTGAAAATTGCTTGGCACATTGCAAATAGTTAAAGTTAGCTAATGTTGATATGATTCCTCCTCAGAGGAAGAAGGGATACTTGGGGAGGTTTTTTGGTGGGAGAAATGTGCTCAGAATTTGACCATAGAAAGGAGTAACGCTTAGACCAGTCGGAGAAGGGAGAGGGCATTCCTATATAAGAGAAGAGCTTGAGCTGAGATCTTTGGAGAGGCACTTATGTTACGTATTTGGGAACCAAACATAGAGCGGCTTGTCTGCAGGAGTGCAGGGTATGCATACAAGGGACTACCAGTAACCAGTTGCCATGGAATTGATTCGGACTCATGGCGACCGTGTGTGTGTGTGTGGGGTGGGGGGGAGTGTGTAATGGGTTTTTAATGGCTGGGTTTTTTTTTTAAAGTAAATTGCCAGGCTTTCTTCCAAGGTGTCTCTAGGTGGACCTCCAGCCTTTTGGTTGGGAACTGAGTACATTAATGTTTATACCACCCAGGGATCAGTAAAAAATTCAGAGGTTGAGATATGTAAGAAGTAGATGGTGGAGGACACTGAGTGCCAAGGCAGAAAATTTGGACTTTTCCTCTATTGCACTGGGGAGATGTTGAAGGCTTCTAAATGTGAGTGGTGACTGGGGCGGGGTGGGGGGCATGTCCAAGAGTATTTTAGGAAACGATTCCAGCTGTGTGTGCAGAAGCATTGGAGATGGGAGTGGGAAAGACTGGAGGTAGAAAGATAATGGCAAGGTGAGAAAGCGGGGGTGTTTGGGATTAATTCAGATCTCAGTGACTGATAACCGTTGCCATCAAGTCGATTCCAACTCATAGCAACCCTAAAGGACAGAGTAGAACTGCCCCCATAGGGTTTCCAAGGCTGTAAATCTTTACAAAGCAGACTGCCACATCTTTCTCCCATGGAGCGACCAGTGGGTTTGAACTGCCAACCTTTGGTTAGCAGCCAAGTGCTTAACCACTGTGCCACCAGGGCTCCTCAATGACTGATAAAACCGAAACCAAACCCACTGCCTTCGAGTTGATTCTGACTCATAGCAACCCTGTCGGACAGAGCAGAACTGCCCCAGAGGGTTTCCAAGGCCATAAATCTTTATGGAAGCAGACTGCCACATCTTTCTCCCATGGAGCAGCTGGTAGGTTCCAACTGCCAACCTTTTCATTAGCAGCCTAGCACTTTAACCACTGCACCACCAGGGCTCCTTCAATGACTGATAGTTTTCCTTTATTTCCTAAATGCCAGCCAATATGCTGAATGTTTTTGCGTACATAATCTTGTTAAATCCCCACAATAGCTCTGAAAGTAGACATCGTTAGCATACTCTATGGATGAAGAAACTGAAGCATTAGGAAGGCTAAGTAACTTGTTCAGAGTGACACAGTGAGTAAACAGGGCCCAGTTTCCAACTCAGGTCTGTACCACTGCAACACCCAGTTTCGTGCCATTACCTAGGACTTCTCAAACCACGTGTGTCAGAGACCCAGGGCAGCCTGAGAACCACTCAGTCATAAACTAAAGGGTGGACCTGGCATTTGTATTTTTAGCAAGTGCCCCAGATGATTGTGATAATACACTGATATTTGAGAACCACTAAACCCACAATGTTGCTTCTCCAGTGGTTTTGCCATTTCCATCCACTCCCCCCAAAAGCTCCCTGTTGACTCTTAATGGTGATGAGCCTGATTCCTGGGCTCGGTAACAGTCCATGGTTTGTGAGCCGCCAGTGACTCAGGGCCTCAGCAGCAACTGAGTGATTGCCTGAGCTCTAGATCCCATCTCAAAGTGTGGTTCATTCAGGCATCCCCTGGAAGGTTGTTAGACATGCAGATAGATGCTCTGGCCCTACCCCAGACCTATGGAATCAGAATCTGCATTTTAGCAGGATCCTCAGGTGATTTGTGTGCACATTGAAGCTTGAAGTGTGAGGAGATTATAATAGTTATTTCATCAGGCTTTTTCTGCAGTTTGCAAATAAAAAGTAATGTAAAGAAGAAAGACCATGAAAGAAGATCTTTTATTGTGTGCTGGATATGTTTGGTACTTATTTAACCCTCACAACTACCCTATGCAGTGAACATTATCCCTGTTTGACTGGTGAGGAAACTAAGACTCTGAGAAGTTAAGTAACTGGCCCAAGGTCACACAGCCATTGGGTGCTTTAGCCAGGCTTACAGTACAAATCTCTCTCCAAAGTCCATGCTCTTTGCAGCCTACCACATTGACCTCCAGGCAGCCAGCAGGGAATGAAGGAGTTAGTCTTTTCTCTTGCCATGTCTTTTTTATTGGTATGTGTTCTTCCATACAGCTGTAGACTTCAGTCACATAAGAGTCCTGCAGTTTGGAGGTGATAAAAATAGAACAAGTAGGTTCTGTGCTAACGGCTCTCTTCTGAGTTGTTTTTGGTCAGCCTTTCTCCTTAAGCAAGCCTGACCTTCAAATTGTTCATCCGAGCTGATTTCAACAGCCAAGGAGAAAGATTGGCAGAAAGCACTGTTCTGTTCTCTAGAAGCGTGTTCACAGTGATAGCCTGGAGGACCAGAAGGTCTTCCATTGCCAGAGGGTCCTGACCTTCATTGGTGTTCCAAAGTACAAAGTTTTAACCTCTTCTCAACTGAGTTTCATTTTGCTATGAAGTCATTTCTTTGTTTGAACTGAATCAGTCCGTGAATCACAAAGCAGAATTTGCTGCATTGAGCCCCACCTACTTAACCTTTTTTTTTTTGTGCCTAATGGCTTAATGATTAAGCACTTAGTTGGCCAGTAAGTGAAAGGGGGCAGTACAAAGCCACCAGCTGTTTCGCAGGAGAAGAGACCTGGCAATCTGCTCCTGTAACAATTAGAGCCTAGAAAACCCTATGGGGCAGTTTTACTCTGTCACACTGCGTCACTATGAGTTGGAATCGCCTCAACGGCATACAACAACAGAAACATCTGATGAATTGATTTGAACAAGGGTCCAGACCTACTAATTTTATAAAACAGTTTGAACCAGAAAGGTAAGTATTTTGCTTCTTGAACTGGTTCTATTCCCCATGAATCCTACATTCTCTTTTGCCACTACAAAACCAGTGTTGAACTGTCCGGAGTCTCTTCCTTTCTAATTCTGCATTCTGATGCGTAGTCCATCAAACTGTGAGCTCTTTGAGGACAGGGTATGTGTCTCCTATTCATCTGTTTCCCTGGCTTTCAGCAGGGTTCTTGGAAGAGGCATTCCGTAAATGTTTTCTTTCTGTATGAATGAATATGGAATTAGGGTAGGGGTTATAGTAACAGCCAACACTCACTGAGAATTTACTATGTGCCAGGCCCTGTATATGCCAAATTCTGTATAATCTTCTCATCAGCCTAGTGATGTAGGTCCTATTACTGTCTCCATTTTACTCAGAGGAAGTCTGAAACTTAGAAAGGTATAGTAACTTTTCTCAAGTCACATATCTAGTGATTGGTTGCCTGGAGTCTGTGACCCAGGCAATTTGACTCTTAACCAAAAGGCTATACTGCCTCCTAAAACTTAATATTTAAATGCTTTCTATTTGCCAAGTACTCTTCATATGGAACCTTTTTTGCCTTCATTTTAAACAGATGAAGAAACAGCCTCTGAGAGGTTAAGTGATTTGGCCAAGATAATGCAGCTACCTAGTGATGGGGAAGAGAAGAACCAGGTCTGCCTGCAGGCAAACCAATGTTCTTCACCCTGCCCCAGCTGCATCCCGGGCGGAGTGGCTATAGTACATGACTATCACACAACCCTTCCTTCAGCAAATATCCATTCAGCACATGTTATGTGCCAGACATTGTTTCAAGTTCTTTTATATACATTATCTCATTTAAACTTCACAGCGTCCATGTGCAGGGTTGGTGCTCTTATTTTTATTCTGCCCATTTATAATGGAAAACTGAGACTTATGTGTCACTAGTGTGTCTAGTGGAAGTAGTGATAATAGCTAATATTTATCACAGTTTCTCATGTGCTGTGTGTACTATTTTAAGTGCTTTACATGTATTTTTTCACGTAACTTTCACCACAACCCTATAGTCATTGTACGTTAGAACATAACGTAAAGTACTATTATCCCTGTATTATAGGCAAGGAAATACCCTAGGCATTTGCCTGAGTTCACACAACCGCTAAGTGGCAGGACCAGATTCACCCACAGGCAGTATGGTTTCAGGACCTGCAGCATTAACTGTATCTTGGTTTTTGTCTTTCTCTCCACAGGCACCCAAATTGGCCGAAAACTTCTGTGTCTGCCATTTGGCTACTGGGGACATGCTGAGGGCCATGGTGGCTTCTGGCTCAGAGTTAGGAAAAAAGCTGAAGGCAACAATGGATGCTGGGAAACTGGTAGGTTTGGTGGTACCAGTGAGTGCTGATATTCCTCAGAGTCTAGATCTGCTCTATCTAATATGGTAGTCACCAGCCACATGTAACTAGTTGTTATGGATAGAACTGTGTCCCCCCCCCCCCCCAAATATGTGTTGTAAATATTAACCTCTATGTCTGTGGTAGAGCCCTGGTGGCTCAGTGTTTGAGAACTCAGCTGCTAACCAAAAGGTCAGCAGTTCAAATCCACTAGCTCCTCCTTGGAAACCCTATGGGGCAGTTCTGCTCTGTCCTATAGAGGCACTATTTGTTGGAATTGACTCAAGGGCAACAGGTTTGGTTTTTGGGTGTATCTGTGATTATAATCCCATTTGAGAATGGGTTATCTTTGTTACATTGATACAGGATTAGTGTAGGGTGTGTCTTGAGTCAATCTCCTTTGAGATATAAAAGATTAAACAAGGAAGCTAACAAGCAGAGATGGGGAGGACTGATGCCAAGCCACTTGAAGATCTCTAGGGAACCAAGAAACAAGCTGAAGGAACAAGGACCTTCCTCAGGGGCTGACACAGAGAGAAAGCCTTCCTTAGAGCCGGCACCCTGAATTCGGGCTTGTAGCCTTCTAAAGTGTGAGAAAATAAATTTCTGTTTGTTAAAGCCACCAATTGTGGTCTTTCTGTTATAGCAGCACTAGATAACTAAGATGCTACTAGTTATATTCATTTAAATTAAAGTTCAGTTTCTAAGTCACGGTAACCACATTTCAAGTGTTCACTAGCCAGAAAGTTCTTTGTGACAGCCCTGGGCTGTAGGGTATTTAGCAAACTGGCAGATTATATATGGACTTTTAGAGTAGCAGGTTATTTCATTTGTTCTGTATTTATGGCACTTATTTATTTTTAATTTATTCATTATTCTCAAGGTTCCTTTGTCTGGTATATTTTGTAATACACCCAGTTTTTAGAGCTAAAATGAAACTGCCATCCCTAAGGCCAGAAACCAGGGATATATATTCAAGAGAGGATTCATGAAGCCATAGAAGGGTTTTTTAACCTACTTTTGTGGCTCTGTGTTCTGTGTCTCTTTACAAGGGAATCACTTGGCAATCGTGATGAATGTAGTCCTTCCTATCAGGGAGATACAGTAACATTTTCTCTTACTTTTAGGACAGTTGGTTTGATTGACCGAGTATAATCTGTTGTCCAATAAATCTTCTTGATTAGTACTATAGTTGTAACTGAGCTGTTCTGGGACCCAGCCTTTGGGAATGGCCTTCAGAAGTCATTTTATGCTTGGTCCTCTGGTCTTTACATATCTTAGAATGTTGGTGGGGAAGGTGCTGGACTTTGCCTTCATCCCCAAGTTACTTCCTGTTAGGCTCTGAGATTCTGTAGAATACAAAACAAACTTGTTGCCATCAAGTGGATTCCAACTCACAGCAACCCTATAGGACACAGTAGAACTGCTACATAGGATTTCCAAGGAACGGCTGGTGGATTCAAATTGCCGGCCTTTTAGTTAGCAGCTGAGCTCTTAACCGCTTCGCCACCAGGGCTGGTGAATGGTGCCCTGTAAAAACGGCATGGGGGAAATGTCTGACCTCCTCCAACCCCACAATGGGGAAGGAGAACCAAGATCAACAGCCCAAGGCTGATTCCTTTGAGGTGGAGGTCAGACACACCTCCTTCTCTCTGCCGTCTCTACTAGTTCTGACACCAACCGTCCCTCCCACAGCACTCTCTACTGGGTTCGATAATTCATTGCAATGGCCACACAGAACTCACAGACCATACTTACAATTATGGGGTTTATCAGGGAAGTAACAGTTACAGTTCAGACTCAGGAACACTGAAGATACAGTTCTTCCATCAGGATGGCCTCTTGCCAGCAGTGGTTTCAGGCACCCCTCTCCCTGGCCCTCAGCCTCTGTCCAAAGGCACTCAGCTTTCTCTCTCCATGGACCAGGAAGCCTGCCACGCTGTCTGCTGCTGTAGCATCTCTCCTTCCTTGGTGGTGGTGGGCTCCTCCTCTCTGCCCTGGAATTGGCTCTCTTTTAAGACAAAATTGACCGATCCCCCTGGTAGGCCACATACCCTATCACACAGTCACCTGGGTGGGAGTTACAAGACCACAGCTAGAAAGGCCACACAGGAAAGTAATTAATTGCACCGCATGCCCCCTGCCCACCTGCCTGCCTCCTTTCTAGTTTTCCCTTGGTATTAGTGAGGCCTTGAGTGAAGCCAGAAAGCCAGATGTTTTGGACTTTGGGTCTTGGCAGAGGATCCTGTACTAAAAAAAAACTTGAATGTGGCAGTGAGATTGCTAGTCTCCAGCCTTCACTTATACTTTGTCCCCAAGTTCACAGCTGGTCCTGGGAGATAAGAACATTAACTGCCGAGTTGGGCAGCCTTCACTGTAATGCTGCAAGGGAACTTTTTTTTCTGTGAGACCCAGGAAAATAACCAGTTTTTGAAAGCTGGAAAGGGTCTTCATTGGGATTTTTATAAAAGTTCAGAGGTGTGTTGGGATGGCTCCTTGATTCCTTGGTTTTGACTCCATCTTGCCAATTCAGTGAACTTCTCTGTTGCCACGTGTCCAAAATGGTCCAGGTATGTGATCAAGCACACACCTCAGTCACATTACTGTTAGCCTAAGCAAAATTGTGGAACAATGAAAGTTGGTGCCTTTTTGCATCCTGGCTAACCCCCATTCTCTCCTGGAGCCCTCCTCAGGTGACCCCTCAGCCACATACCCTATCTTTCTTGTGCCTTGAGGACGGCTGATCGCTGATAAGCTGTTATGTGATGGTTAGGACACTGACTTTAGTGTCAGGAGAGACCTTTAAGACCTAAGACATGTATGGAGGTGTCCTCATGTGGTGACAGGCAGTGGGATCTTCTCTCACCCAGATTATTGGGACACAGGAGAATTTCGAGGGAAGAGAATGTGTCTATTGCAGCCACAGAAATAATCATGAATCTTGATCTTCCAAATGGAGCCGCTCCACATTTGCCCTGGTATTTGCTTCTTTGAGGTCAAGAAGTCATGCTGTTTAGTAAGCAGGGTACGCAGGTGCAAACTTTTGACTCTGGAGTTGGGTTAATGTCATCTGGTTAACAGATTGAACGCAAGGCTGTTTTGTTCTTGACTTCTAGGTGAGTGATGAAATGGTGGTGGAGCTCATTGAGAAGAATTTGGAGACCCCTTTGTGCAAGAATGGTTTTCTTTTAGATGGCTTCCCTCGGACTGTGAGGCAGGCAGAAATGGTGGGTTGTCTAGCCTTTGTAGCACCATTGCATGAAAATAAACTCTCAGCCTTTATCTCTTAATTCCTTTGAGGGAGATGGGTTTGATTAATTTCTAGTCGCTTAGGTGGGCCACACATTCTTTTACAGCTCGACAACCTCATGGAGAAGAGGAAAGAGAAGCTTGATTCTGTGATTGAATTCAGTATCCAAGACACTCTGCTCATCCGGAGAATCACAGGAAGGTACTGTCTCCTAAACTCTTGATAGGAAGATTCCTTCTTCTTATGCTTCCTCAAACTTTGTCAAACTGTGGGAATTGCTATTGCTCAATCCCAGCCATAAAGTTTAGTGCCGTTTTAACATGGATTGGTTTTATTTGGTGACATCTGCTGAAGTGGTGACATAGGATGGGGATGGGGAAAGAAGAGCAAGAGATTTGAAGTCAGACAGCATCTCAGTCCTGTCACCTTGTAACTCTGACCCTAGGCAAGTTTCTTAACCTTTCTAAGGCTGTTTCTTCCTCTGTAAAGTGGAGTTAATAGTACCTGCTCTGAGGAACTACTATGCATGTCAGATAACAAAATGCGTGGTTCAGAGCCTTGCTTATAGTAGGTGCTCAAAAAATGTTAATTTTCTTACATGTGTATCTCTATTTTACTGCTTTTTTTTATCTGATTTCAGTTGGTGTTGCTATATCTTGCTATAGGCTTTTTAATAATTATAAAAATAACCATCTACACAAAGTTTAGAAAATGGGGGAAAAGAACGCTCATAGTCCAGCCACCTTAGCCAAGGCCACTATTATTTTCTTGTGTGTTTTGCTTTAAAGTGTTTGTTTCTCTTTAGTAGTCAACATTGAGCCCATAAATGCTTTTTCTTCTGCTTTTGAACATGTTTGTTCTGAAAGACCATTATTGCTTTAGGCTACAGTTTCCTGTATCCTATTTTGCTAATGTTCTCCCATCTGCTTTGTGCCTTCCAGAAATGTGTTGGAAGCTCTCAACTACCAGTGGACCCTCCCTTCCTTTATTGTGCCTTCCCATTCTTTATTGTGGGCAATAGCTTTTTTATTTCTTTGTTATTTTAATAGTCTCAGGAAGGCGGTCACCCCACCCTCTTGAACCAGATATCCATGACTATTACTTTTAATTACTGCATGATACTCCACAGTAGATGAATCATCCTTTACTTGATCATTCTCTTATTGTTGTACATTTGTGTATCTTTCAATAGTTCACTGTTAAATTGATGCTTGATCATCATAGTGCATGTAAGTTCTTTTATTTAATTAGAGAGGAAATGTTTTCTTATTTCCGATTTTATTACTTTGATTTTCTAATGAGGGTCGATGTTTGTCCATGTGTCTGTAGTCTATACTTTCAAGGAGAGAGGGAGACATGTAAACAGACGGCAAAGCAACTGCTAGAGATGTTACCTGGAAGGCTATACAAGATACAGAGGACCCACCTTATATTAATTTCTTTTCAACTGTCTAGGTTTCATGTTTTCAGCTATTCCGTAGACTCCTTCAATGCAGGGACCTTGTCTTTTACTTCTTTGCATCCCCACTGGGCACAGAATAGATGAGCAAAGTTGATCTAGACCAAGAAGAGATAGGGTTGACAGTAGGGACATCACCAGGGCTGGCGTCTCTGAGGTGCACAGCCTAGGGAAGGGGAGAGGTTAGCAGAAGCAGGTGACACCAGGGGCCTTTGATTCGATTGGCCCAGCTTCCTGAGCACCTGCTTTGTGCACAGCACAGTGCTAGGTACCAGAAGCAGGGCACTGGAGGAGATATAGAAGAACAATATGAGGCCCATCTCTGACCTTTTGAGAGTCTACAAACCTGAGCTGGGCTATGTGGTACAGTAGGAAGTCCAAAAAGAGAACCTAGAGGCAGGAAGGAAAGACTGACTAGGAAAGATGTAATGTCAAAGTCTACCTGCCTGGATGGGGAGGATTTCAGTGAGACTTTCCTTAAAGGTAGGAAGGTGTGGGGGAGGCGGAGTGCATTTTTACCTGGGGCTAATGGCAGACATGTCTACCCAAAGTTGGAGGAGTGGGCTGGAGGGCTGGTAGTAGAATGAGTGCTGTTGGAAAAGTAAGATGGCAGCTTGACTGGGGAAGGTCTGCCAAGCTGAAGAGGTAGACTTGACAAAGTCAGGAGGCATAGTTGGTTCTTGAGCCATTGGATATTGTGGGAGAAACAGCATTCTGAGAACATTAGCTTGGTGGTTGAGGCATGCAGGTTAAAGTAGGGGAGGGGAGAAGGTGGTTGAGGCATGCAGGTTAAAGTAGGGGAGGGGAGAAGGTGGTTGAGGCATGCAGGTTAAAGTAGGGGAGGGGAGAAGGTGGTTGAGGCATGCAGGTTAAAGTAGGGGAGGGGAGAAGGTGGTTGAGGCATGCAGGTTAAAGTAGGGGAGGGGAGAAACAGACAAGGACCCCACCTAGAAGCCTGGTCATGACCCACATGTGAAGTGATAGAGGCCTTGAACTGGGGTTGAGTGGTACAGAACAGAGCAATTCTAAAGAACAAAACTGCAGAGTTACTGTAGAGGGTCAAAGTGAGAAGACTCAGCTCCTTCAGTTTGGAAGTGGGTGGGTTAGTCTGAACCCCTCCCTCACAGAGGAAGAAACGAGGCAGGCCAGACTAGTAAAGCTGTTTTTCCAAGTTCACGCAGCAGATCAGTTGCCGAGCTAGCACCAGAAGTCTGCTTTCTCACCTTTAGTCCACTGCACTGATTGTTGGAAGAAAAAAGAGGCAGGAACTAGTTGGTTTAATACGGATCGTTTCTAAGCCTGAGGTGATAAAGACCACACTGTAACAATCTTCTGAATTAGCTCTGGCCTCATTTCTAATAATTTTATGAAGTATTGTTTTATTTCTTGAATATGTATGTCTAGTTGTTTTGTTTTTTAATCTATTCAGTGTTGGCTCTGGTAACTACTATCCTAATGTCTAAAGTGTCACACAGAAGGTAGCATCCCAGACCTGATCCTTCCATGCCATCACCTCCTCCAGGCCAGGCTCAGTGGCTTGTGGCACTGTTTTGGTTGGTACTTGAGACCAGTCCCAGTCGAGAACTTGGAAATTGGGCTTTCTTTCTTTCATATCCCTTCTAGGAAATGAGCCTTGCATTCCTCTTAAAATGATCTTCGTGAGTGGGGAAAGAGCAATGTGTTTTGTGTAACTGGAGAGTTGAGGGGATCTAGAAATGAGTGGTAAGTGTAGAGATGTAGAATAGTGCTGTATTTGTTGCAGTCTGGGTATATGTGCTGTATGTTCTGCAGAAGGGGAACAGACACCATGGCCCAAGTCTCATGCCCCCAACCCTTTCCAAAGAGAAAGCTGCGGCTGAGGCCAGAGCCTGTGTTATTCCTCTCCCTGGGTCTCCCAACTGATGCCGTCAGCTCTGCACCAGAGGAACCCCTCCAAGGACTCAAATAAAAGAGGGCCCAACCTCACAGTACATGATTGCGGTCACAGACCCACTCAGTCCTCAGTATAGCTTATTTTCTCTGCTGTGACCTTTCTCCCCAACACCCACTTCCACCTATGCCATAATTGGACCACCTGGCCCCCCAAAAATGTGCTATGGTTAAAACACAGTGTCCCTTTTTATAAAGGTGTGGCTTCAATAGTCTAACACAGAATTTCCCAACGGATATGCCAAGATATTGGTTCCCTCAGCCGTCAGAACAGCATGGCAGGGCCTGGGGTGGTGATAGCTCCCCCAGGAGAAGAAAACAACCTCTTCTGTTTACCCCCAAGTTCTGTATGAATATTATTTGTGTGTGTGCCACGATGTGGAAAATGGTGGGAGACTCTGGTCTAACAGACTTTCATGAGGAAAGTAGCCATCAGTTAAATAAGCAAACACCTGGTTGGCTCAGACTTAGGAAACTGCATGAACTCAAGTGAGTCCTGGCTGCTGAGCAGTGTTGGGCATGCCTGTGACCAGCTACACATTGAGTTCCAAATAAATACTTGTTCTTAGGCTCTTTATTCCATGACCGGTTTAATATTGCCCTGTAATAGTTTGTCCTTTAACTGTGTGACTTCAAAGGTGTGCTACATTGGCTGGTGGTGTTTACATCCATGGGACATATTTTTCCTGTGACGTCTTTCTGGTTTTGTAACCAAACAAATCTAGTAGAGAATTACCACATTTATGAGGTTTATTCCCATGTTTTTCTCTTCTGCTAAATTAAGCACTGAGCAAGGATTTTGACTAGTTCTTTGTAGCCCCTGGATTCAGCTTAAGGCCTTAGTTAATGTTTGCTGAATGGACAGATGAATAGGATGCTAACGGTGTGAGACCAGCACCAGAGTTCCTTCTCTCAAGTCCTGAATTAGGTAGTTATGCCAGCAGTTGGCCTCTTGAGCCAGATACTCATGTTTGGGCAAATTAGAAAACATACCAACTCGGGCATAAGCTGTCCTAGAAGCCCAGTTATTTTCCTAAGCAAGAGATGCCTTTAGCTGGGTTCTCTGCTGGGTGAAAGTCCTTAGATCCAGTTTCTCTGTCTCTGCTTGTCACCCTGCCAACCCTGGAGCTGTACTTTCAGGCAACCTGGCTCATGTTCATTTGTTGTCTTTCAGGCTGATTCACCCCATGAGTGGCCGTTCCTACCATGAGGAGTTCAACCCCCCAAAGGAGCCCATGAAAGATGATGTATGTGAACTCTGGATAGGAAATTTTCTTTTCTTTCCTCTTCGTTTGCTGTTTCATTTTTTTTCTTTGTTCTTTCCATCTTCCCTTTATTTCCACCAACATTACTAACTTAACAATGAGAAATATCACTACCAAGTAAGGCAGATGAGCTATGGCTGATCTATACAGTGTCTCCCCAAGTGGTTTACTGCTTGACCCTGAGGTAGCTGCCTTCCCAGGACCCAGATTGTACCTCTCGTCTGTCTGGAGTAACCCCTTTCTGGCATCGTGGTGACCTAAGTGGTCAACTAGTCAGGGGAAGGCTGCTTAGAAGCCCAGAGTTAGAGCCGGGGGGGGGGTAGGAGGCGGGGTGGGGGGAGTGGGCAGGGGGAGAAGAGTGCTAAAGAGAAATTTGCTGAGCAGTCCCAGAAGGATGTCCTCTCTTTAGTGACTACTCTGCTGTGTTCTCCAGGTTCAGAATCTCTCCTGAATCTCTTGGCTAGATTAATAATGTCAAGTTCTTATGACAGTCTTCAATTATAAGGGGGAGGGTCTCATACAGATTTTACATGTTCACTGTAACATTTGCCATAAATAGTCCGTGTGATCTGTTTCAAAGCATGCAGGCAGCAGTAAGAATTTCCCAGCTTTATCTTTGTCACCAGATAAAAGTTCATCAGGCCATCCTAGTTCTATAAATACAAGTTCCAAAGCCATCATCTCAGCTTATTCACATCTCACAGAGTTAGTAATTCTACCATTCACAGAGTTCTTTCTCACTTCACTTGCCACTTTTAGACTGTTGATGGGTTAACACTCTAGTAAATACACTAAATACTTAGGCAGGTTATAGCCACTAATGAATCTCTGATGTCAGTATATTCTCCTGATCTCAGGTGTCTCTGTCTTCCTTGCTTCTGTCCCTATACGTGTTCATTACAGAAGCTTAACTGCCTGAGCACAAAGCTGCGAGAGAAAGACATTGCCCATCTTTCTCTCAAGAGCCCCTTTCCTCATGGTTGCTATTGCTGACAGACTCTCTGGCTTCTCTGGACCAGCTGGTCCGCTTTTAGGAGTGGTAAAGTTCCTTGTTGGAGCAGCTCCAGATTGTCTGTCTCTCCTCTGGTGGACTTTGGAATCAGACAACATCCTGGACAAAGTGGTCCCTTCTCCAATCTGCATCTGGCATCAGATAGAAAACCTTGGTAACAGTCCTGCCTTTCATTCCCTTTCCTCTTCTCAGATCACTGGGGAACCTTTGGTCCGCCGATCAGATGATAACGAGAAGGCCTTGAAAATCCGCCTGGCCGCCTACCATACTCAGACCGCCCCGCTGGTGGACTACTACCGGAAACAGGGCATCCACTGTGCCATCGATGCATCCCAGAGCCCTGATGTCGTGTTTGCAAGCATCCTAGCAGCCTTCTCCAAAGCCACATGTAAAGACTTGGTTATGTTTATCTAATGTTGGGTCCAAAAAGGAATTTCTTTCTTTTTCCTGTCCCTTTTGAGGAGGGGTAGGAATGACAGGACAGGCAGAAGGAAGTTTACTCAGACCAGCAAGAATATCATTTGATGTATTGATTAAAGAAGCACTTGCTTGATGTATCTTTGGTGTGTGTGCAACTCTCATCTCATCTCTGTGTGTGTGTGTTTGTGTGTGTGTGAGTATAATTATGTGTACACTCCTGCTTTCTAAGTTACAGGTTAGGTTGCTTTACTGGCAGTTTAATTCTTACGCCACACTCTTAGTTTTATTATAGGACCAAAATAAACTAACCCAGGTTATCTGCCAGGCACCCCAAATCCAAAACCTCATAGTATTTATTCCATCTCCAGCAGCTGATGAGGAAAAGCCCAGAACCACATGAAGTCAGACAGGGTCAAAGGCCCTGATGGCAGATTGTTGGCAGAGAATTCCACTTGTTTCCTAGCCCACAGTGAAAATCCACGAGTCAGTGTGTAGACAGGGATCATTAATTTTTTTCCCCTAAATGAAAGAAAAAAAGCACTTAATCACAGATTCCAGAATTCACTGGGAGAAGGTATCACCATAGAGAGAGCCAGGCCAAGTTGGCATATTTTTGTGATCTGTGTCATGGTGCTGTACAGTAGGAATTTCTGGGGACCAGTAGTTGAAAATTGAGTTGTTGCCAAAGAATTAAACCAGGTGAAACGTTCTTTTGAATTCAGATAATCATCTGAACATTCAGGCTAGGCATCTGAGAACAGCCAAATCCACTTCCCCAAAGAGAGACCAGGGAGGGTTTTTTTGTTTTAATTTTTAGCTTTGCCTCTGTTTCCAAATGAGGTAACTTATTCTGGGATTCATTTTGATCAGAGTTTGTTCAATCCCAGTCTCTCCAGGATGTGAAACCCAAATCAGTGTGTTCCTTTTAAACTCAACCCCTTTCCCTTCCAGATCCAATCCTTCACCCCTTACTTCGTGTGGCCGTGGCCACAGACAGCCCCTGAAAAGAGCTCGCCTATGACAGTAATCAGCTTTTATTCCTGACCTCAGCTCCCAACCACTAACTGTTTCCTGGGGTCCGTGCTGTGCCCTTTTGTCTCTGGCTTTAATTTGTGGCAGACAGACAAGTTAACAGACTGCTGTGAGGAACCAAAAAAAACAGCAGCCCTGGAAAAACCATTAGAAAGTCAGTGGCAGTTCCAGTAAATAATGCTGCCTGCCTCTGTGTAATCTGCTGACCCAGTGGAATGGATTCTAAAGGGCCCAGTCCCATGTGACCTGAGTTCTCCTGCTGTTGGTGGGGCTACCAGAGGGCTTACTCCTGTCCACGTGGAAGCTGGGCATGGGTACGTGGCCTTGTTGCTTTCCTCTTTTTCTGGCCCAAGTGAGTGTATGTTGGCTCTGCTCTGCCTTGTTTTTCTGGCTGTAAACTAACTC
The DNA here is from genome assembly GCA_030035585.1 of Dugong dugon. NCBI lineage: Eukaryota > Metazoa > Chordata > Mammalia > Sirenia > Dugongidae > Dugong > Dugong dugon. The sequence continues at coordinate 57,223,154 of CM057462.1, read as the reverse complement.
TGCCCATTCTTAATGGAAATCCAATCTGGTATTGTGTGTTTCTGGGAAGCACATGACTTCTGGAATGGGCAGGGAGGAGGAGTGAAACCAAAACTATCAGCTGTTTCTGCAGAGAACTGGGAAGGACATCCTTCTCTGGGTGGGGGTGGCCTCATGAATCTCAGAGTCTACTCCCTTTGATGGGGGTTGGCTATAGACACTTGGCCTCACAGTTGAGGCCCCTGAGTGTTTGTTAATTGAACGTGCATGATTCTTGCTGAAATATTTGTCATCCGTCCACATGCATTCACATATGCGTGTGTACACGCACACGTGTGTGATGGGCTGCCAGTGAGAACTAAAAGATCATGGGATGCACGTGCCCTTCTCTGGGTGGTTAGGTTTAGATTTTTGTTTCATTTAATTCCAGAGTCTTAACCTCAGCAGGCATGAGCACTTTCACCTGGCAGAGAAATGTCCAGTGGTTAATGCATTTGGTTGCTGGGGCGTGCATGCCAGCGTTCTCTGATTTATTTGGTTTTTAAAAACCCATTTTGTTCTCTTGTTTCCTCTCTATTTCAGCCTAGTAACAGAAGGCCAGGCGAGACTGCACCGTTGCTCATCACTCCACAGCGTGATCCCTGCTCTTAGGTGCTGGGCAGAGGGGAGGGGTGGTTAGGGTAAGGATGGAGAGGGAGGGGTGATCAGGGGCCCAAGAGGAGTATTTGAAAGAGCAGCAGTGTTACTGTAATGAGGTGGTTTCTTTTTCACATAGGTGGGAGTTTTTAAAAGTATAAATAAAGGAGAAAATTATTTTTTTTAAAAAAAACACTCATGGAGGTTGTGGGTATGAATAGGGAAATACAGTATTATAATTTCTACAGAATCAGGTTTTGATTTACTCTGTACTGGTGACAATATTTTAAAGCCAGTGCCCTAAGACCTCAGCTTTTATCTCAGAATCTCATGGGTTGCCAGCCCAGGAATGCAGGAAATTGAACTGTTGTGCTGTCTGTCCTATAGCTTGGAATAGGGAGACTTTGACTACTGAACCTGATTCCCTACACCATGAGATCAAAAAAATCCATCTCCACATTTGAAAAAGATACAGGGTGCATTCATAGGGATGGTGGCTTAGCAAATCAGGTTTATACTGGAGTCATGGGGAGGGGAGAGCATGCTAGTCTCAGTCTCTTCCCCTGACTTGCCACCGATTTACCAGTCTACCTGCTCTTGTGGATCAGCTCTCAGCAGCCATCCAGCACATGCCACAATCCTACGCTCTTGCCTTCTTCCATCCACTATGTGTGAAGGAACCCTTTTTAATAAAGAAGCAAGTGTCCTAAGCAATATCCTCCAAAGATTGTCCTTTCCATCCTTAAACCCTGTGACTGGGATCACTTGACAGCACTGTGATGTACTGTTTTCAATGAGGTGCCTTTCTTAAGTGACCAAATGCTGCCTTGTTTGGCCTCTAAGTCAATAAAGTATGTTAAAAGTTTGTATCCCCTGTTGTGGCATTTTTTGAAGGGATCTGGGCTAGAAAAATGACATTGAATTCTGGACCTGGCTTGGAAGCCCTTTCTTGTGGTTAGTAGAAGCCTTATGTTAGAGATCTAAGTGTTTATTCTTAAGAGGAGCCTTCACTCTCTTGACCTTCAGTTCATATGCAGACTTTCCTTAAGTCCAGGGACAAGGCAGGTTGGTCTAGTGGAGACAGCACTGTGCTTGGAGTTCAGGGGACCTAGGATAAAACCCAGCCAGTCACTCACTCTGTTCCTGTTTCCTTACCTGAAAAAGGAGGCTGGTAATGCCATCTCCTCAGACTTGCTGGTATTAAATGAAAGTTTATAAGGAGAAGCTTTTGGTTGGTGCCTGGCACACAACAGACACTGGATAAATGTTAGTTGGTGAGGTACACATAAAAATATCTATTTGTCAGGTTGGGTAACTGTTGAACAGACAGTTGTCCACAGCCTAGAAAACCAGTGCTTCTAATCCCTGAGCCAGATTTTTGGTTGCCTTTTCATCTGTCTCTTTAATACCCTTGGTTGTTTCTTTGTCCTTCCTAGCAAAAGTGAGCTTAAATCATTTGTCCAGACTGAAGTGTTTATGCTTTTTGGAAGGGGTGTCTTTGCCAGTGAGGCTTCTGAGAAATGACTGTTGTTCCTGAAACCAGAGGGCACTCAGCTTGAAGTGCCACCATTTCTTTTCAGGCTTTCTTGTTACTGAGAAGAGAAGAGTCATCACTGGCATATTAGCGCCTGCCCCCTGAGCCAGCCCTCCCCCTTCTGTCTCACCACATTCCCACTTCTGCAGAGTCATTTTCAGGTGTCCACGTGACTTATTTTCTCTGGTGCTTTCATTTCCTGAGCTATTTAAATGCCACATGAGAATGTTCTTCCACTCTTTGGTCATCATGTAACCAATTGAGGGGAAATACTTTGTCAAACCTGCCTGGGAGGCAGCATAGTGTAGTTGAAAAAAACTGAAAGAAGACAAGGTGTGCTGTCATTTCTTTACTTCTTTGAACCTTGGTTTTCTCATCTGTAAACCGAGAATCTCTGCCGTTCCTGGAAGACAAACATTGCACCAGGTGCTGTGCCAAGGCTTCACACCCATAACCTCATTCATGAGGTTGGAACTGTTTTATGACTGAAGAAACCAAGACTCAGAGAAACGAAGTAACGTTCCTATGGTTACACATAAGAGGCAGAGCCGGGACTCAAACTCAGCTTCTGATACCAGAGTCTGTCCTCTTGACCTTGTTTCTGAAGTGATTTAGTGACTTGTGCAGCTCTACTGGCAAGAAGGGCCCTTCAGGTCAGAGCTCTTTTTCATGGACACTCACACTGCCAGAACTGATTATGCAGAAGCCACTGCCAATTTTGGGAACTCAGGGCATGTGTCTCAAGGTCTCTTGTGCACCAGAGGCTGGACCAAGATGGCGGAGTAGTCAGACGCTACCGGTGGATCCTGTTACAACAAAGACCCAAAAAAACAAGTGATTCAATTATCTATGGCAGTCTGGGAGCCGTGAACATCAAAGGCAGAGTTGAGGAACCGGACCGAGTGGCAGGGAGAGGGAGAGACAGTTTGGAAGCAGCGAGGAGTTGCCAGACCTGACCCAGTGACAGCCTGAGCCCTTCAGGCCTGAGCAGCTTGGGGGCGAGCGGTGAGGCAGGCAAGCGATGGTGCTCCGTAGGCGCATTTTCCGCACTGGCAGAGACCCAGCACCAGAGAGTCTACACGGCCACCCAGAACCAGTGAGAAGCAGCCCTCCACGAAAGATACGTACTTCTGTACAGCTTACCGCCTATTTGGGCATATCAAAACAAGAATCTAGGACACAGTAAGCAAACATAAATAATATAATAATTATTGATGGCTTGGAGACAACAGTCAATATCAAATCACATAAAGAGGCAATCCATGATGGCTTCAGCAAGCTCCCAAAATAAAGAATCTAGAAATTTTCCAGAGGAGGAAAATTTCTTGGAATTACCAGAGGCAGAATACAAAAGATTAATATACAGAACTTTTCAAGAAATTAGGAAGGGAATTAAGCAAAACACAGAATACACAATAGAGGAAATTAAAAAGATTTAGAGAAGAGCATAATGACAAATTTAACAGGCTGCAAGAATCCATAGACAGCAACCAGAAATCCAGAAGATCAACAATAAAGTTTCAGAATTAGACAACTCAATAGAAAGTCATAGGAGCAGAATTGAGGCAATGGAAGTCAGAATTAGACCAAAGATAAAGCACTTGACAGCAACTTATTTGAGGAAAAATCAGACAAAAGGATTTTTTTAAAAACCCTAAGAATTATGTGGGACTCTATCAAGAGGAATAACCTACGAGTGATTGGAGTACCAGAACGGGGGATAACAGAAAATACAGAGAGAATTGTTGAAGATTCGTTGGCAGAAAACTTCCCTGATATCGTGAAAGATGACAAGATATCTATCCAAGATGCTCATTGAACCCCACATAAGGTAGATCCCAAAAGAAAGTCACCAAGACATAATCAAACTTGCCAAGATAAAGAGAATTTTAAGAGAGACTAGGGATAAATGAAAAGTCATCTACAAAGGAGAGTCAATAAGAATAAGTTTGGACTACTCAGCAGAAACCATGCAGGCAAGAAGGCAATGGGATGACATATATAAAGCCTTCAAGGAAAAAAACTACCAGCCAAGAATCATATATCCAGCAAAACTGTCTCTCAAATATGATGGCAAAATTAGGGGATTTCCAGATAAACAGAAGTTTAGGGAATTTGCAAGAAACCAAACCAAAATTACAAGAAATACTAAAGGGAGTCCTCTGGTTAGAAAATCAGTAACATCAGATAACAATTCAAGACTAGAACACAGGACAGACCAACCAGATGTCAACCCAGACAGGGAAGTCACAAAAGTAAATCAAGGTAAACACTGAAAATAGGCAAACAGATGTCAGTATGTAAAAGATGATGACATTAAAACAAAAAAGAGGGACTTAAAAAATGTAGACATACACTGAACTGTGCATGTAGAAATTTTTGAAATGGTGTATCTTTGGTTATGTATATTTTCACCAAAAAAAAAGGTCTAGAAGGGAGAGAGTTGACATGTTGTGGGGTTGTTAACCAATGTCATAAAACAATATGTGTACTACTGTTTCATGAGAAACTATTTGTTCTGTAAACCTTCACCTGAAGTACAATAAAAAAAAACATAGACATAGATTTTTTCATATGGAGAGGAAGTCAAGGTGATATAAAGAAATAAAAGACTGGTATAAACTTAGAAAAATAGGGGTAAATATTAAGGTAACCACAAAGGAAACTAACACTCCAACAAGTCAAAATAAAAAACTAGAAAAATACAAAGACTCAGCAAACACAAAATCAAGAACAATGAAAATACATAAAGAAAAACGACTCAGCACAGAAAATAAAGTGGAACAAAAACTGAACACACAAAAAAACATCAAAGTGACGGCATTAAACTCATACCTATCAATAATTACGCTGAATGTAAATGGAGTAAATGCACCAGTAAAGAGACAGAGAATGGCAGATTGGATAGAAAAACACGATCCGTCTATATGTTGCCTACAAGAGACACACCTTAAAGACAAACTAAAACTCAAGATCTCTTGCACACCAAGTGTTGCAGACAGAACAGCGGAATGAAGAGCAGCCTCCATCCTCAGGAAGCCTCACAAGTCTTCCTCAGAGGAGGACAGCTTTTAGAAGACAAATTTCCACAGCAACTCTGCCATCATGAGACCTCGGGCAAGTTTCTTCACCTCATCAGCAGAATGGAGATGATCCCTACTCCTCAAGTGTGCAGGCAACACTGGTGATCCAGAATATTCCTGTGGGTCAGTTCCCTGTACACAGAGGATGCTCAGTAAATGCTGATGGCATTCAGAGAAAAAGTAGGCATTGGTGGGAGCTGCTGTCTGCCTGACTTTTAGACACCAGCCTGAGGATCTCTAGAAGTCTGTGGAACTCTGAAATTGTATGTAGAATTTCATTTATTTGCATTTTTAATAATAGTTTAACATGTATTGAATTCTTACTGTGTGGTCAGTTCTACATACATTATCATCTCATTTATTCTTCTCAATAACCTTGTGGAGGTAAGTACTATTATTATATCCATGTTCTGTGTATGGATTTTGAGGTTCATACATCTAGTAATGGCAGAACCAGGGCGTGAACCTAGGTCGGTGGCTCCACAGCCAAGCTCTTACTATGCTAATTGCTTTGATACTTTGCTTGGATCAGGGTAAAGATTTTCAAAGGCACTAGTGATCCAGAGGGAGAAAGATGTGACAGCCTGTTTCCATAGAGATTTACAGCCGTGGAAACCCTATGGGGCTGCTGTGAATCGGAATCAGCTCCATGGCAGTGGTGGGGTGATACAGAAAAGGCAACAAACCATGGATCTAAATGAAGGGAGAAGAAATTTGAGTGGATTTTTTCTGTCACAATGAGGACCTAAGTGGGGACTGCGGCCTCAGGTGAGACCATTTTCTATTTTGTCATTCTCAGTTGCTTCCCAGGGCCTCCCCAACTATGGGTACTAACGCTGCAATGGACTGGAATTGCAAAGACTCTTGGGACCACCCTTAATCCAGCAGATCCTGAGAGGCAGGGAAAAGGGGCAAAGGTTACTACAGGAGAGAGGAGCCAGATTTTCCCTCTCTGATTCTGGAAAGAGTGGCACTGGGAGGGTGTGTGCTGGCACTGCTTCACAGTCATCCCTCTCAGACTATAGCTCTCCCGCTGACGGTGTTACATTATTCGTAATCCCAGAGGGAGTGCTCTCCTTCTGAAGTCTTGGGAATGCGGCAGCTTTGCTTAGAGTTCTCCAGGGCAGTGTGATGATGAGCTTCTCTCATAGAGGGCCCCATACACAGTGAGATGATGGCAAGGTAAACTGCCCCAGCACAGAGCAGATAGCAATGAAGAGGTGTCAGATAGCAAAATAAGACTTAGGCCCAGATCCTGTGCAGATAACCCTCAGGCCAGTAAGCCAAACAATCTGCACTTTGGGGGTAAAACTGCTATGCAGAAAATCATTACATTGTTTAGTGTCCCTTACATAAAGACCTTTGGGATAAATTCCTCTGAGCTTAGAGCTAGGAGATAATTTTGCTTCCTACTTAGCTCGTCTGTATTCTACTAGGTAATAAATGCTTCATTTTCTACTGTTTTCCTTTTTGCCCTGGCTGTGAGGAAACTCAGAATTAAGTCTTGTGTTGAATTATTATGCTTCCCTCTGCCAGCGCGTCATAAAATTCTTACCCCACCCCACCCTAATCTCAGTCATTTTTATGTTTAGTATTCTTGTGCTTGTAGGTGTGCTGTAAACTGCCTTGAGCCTGTTTTGGCAGGTGGAAAAGCAGCAGCGTATAAAGAAAGGGCTAATGATGTGGTATAGGTGGTCAGACTGCAGAGAAGAGGGTAGCTTTGTAGAGGAGGTGGGATCCAGATGGCTTGATGCAGTGGGTGGGGGACATTCTAGGCAAAGAGCACTGGCGCTCAAGGCTGCTCTTAACCATTGAACCTCTAGAGATTTGGGGAAATCTACATCTGGTTGAAAAGTATTTTTCAAACAGCACAAGGACAATAGAAGGGAAGTTTTCTAGCTCAGCCCCTGTGTGCCGTCCTTCCTTCCTACTCTCCCAAACACACAACACCATGAATTCTTCTGCTGTAGAACTGAAGTAGAGAGAATCCCTCAGTTTTATTTTGTCAGCTCTGTGTTCCAGTCATGTGCCTGGTGGTCTGTACATAGGTTCTAGGACTAACATGATCTATGGTCAGGTCTCGGTGCTAACAATACCTCACTATATGCTTGGGGGAGACGTTTAACCTCTGAGCCTCAATGAACTCATCTGTAAAATAGGGATCATAGTACCCATCTGAAAGAGTAGTGGGGTCACTATAAATTGAAAAATAGCAGATGCTCAATAAATGATCCTTTCTTTATCCTTTCCCGTGGGCATTTGCCCTGGAGAAAAGGACCTTACTGTGGCTGCCAGGTATTTCAGGGTGTGTATCTTCACCTATTCCTATTCCCCAGTGCCACCTCCATCCCCCTTGGAATACTGCACTAAAGCAGAACAGGTGGTTCTTCTCTGGAGTGTTTCCTGAGCTGCCAGATGTGCCCCAAGGTAGGGGTGAGAATCAGAGTTCTCTTTCCCAGGAATGCTGATGCTCCACCAGCTGGCAGGAGACGATGTGGTCCTGATATTGTAGCCAGCCAGGTAGTGATGACCATGGCACCGCGAAAGCCCAGAGGTCACTGAGAGTAGGACTTCTGCATTTGAGGGTGAGGGAAGCCGGCACCTCTGCTGAAAGCACATCTTGGGCTAGCAGTGCCTGCTCTGATTTCACAGACCTGCCCCTACAGCTACCTGCTGGAACTATCCCACTTGAAGTCAATAGGAGGTAGCATAGAAGAGCATGGTGGAATAAATTTGTGTGCTTTCAGTGGCATGTGACACCAGCCAGGTTGCTGGAGGGGGCTAAGAGGGTCTTTGATGAGAATTTGTTGACTTATCTATTGAAAACCTTGGAAGCATTGCCCCATGGTGTAAGAATAAGAATAGTACCTCCCTCTTGGAGTGATTGTCAGGATTAAACAAGTTAATATAGTCATGCACTGCATAACATCCATTTGGGCAACATCTGTCTGCATAAATTTCTGTGGTCCCATAAGGTTGTAATAGAGTTCAGAAATCCCGATTAGAGAACGGGACGTATCTTGGAGAACAGGACCAAACACAACACAAAAGAAAGCTTTCCTGGTCCTTTTGGAAAGCCAGAGGGCTTGGTTGTAGATAACCTGTGCTGACTGCACCAGGCTCTCCTGGGCCCTGGAGATTTCCACACCCTGATGTTTCATGGGCCCTGCCCTCCAGGCCACCTGGGCAGTGGGACAGTGGCCTCCAGGGGCCTGATTTGGCACGGTGTGCACACGACATCCAAATCACATAACATCCTGTTTCACAGAATGTATCGTGGATGTTAAGCAACACATGACTGTATCTATCAGGTGCTTTAGAACAGTGACTGGCACATAGTGCTCAGTAAGTGTTCGCTAGCTAGCAGCTCTGTCTCAGCAATTCCACTTTTGGTTATATAACCTAAGGCAATGACTAAGTATGTGCAGAAAGATACAGCCACAAGGATGTTCATCACAGCATTTTTATAACGGTAATAATTGGAAACAACCTAAATTTCTAACAACAGGAGATCGGCTATGATTCATTCATGGGAAGGAATAGTATTCAACCATGAAATAAATCATTTCAAGACATGGAAAAATTCATAATAAACTGTTGGGTGAAAAAGGTTATAAAACAATACAGAATGAGTATTTTTTTTAAATAAAGTTTTTGGAGTAATTTTACATTTACATAAAAGTTCCAAAGATAGTATGGAGAATTTCTGTATACATGTTATCTAGTTCCCCCTAATGTTAACCTCTTAAATAACTAGTACATTTGTCAAAACTAAGAGATTAACATTGGTGTGTTACTATTAACTGAATTCCTGACTTCATTTAGCTTTTACTAAAACCAGAAAACCGAACCTGTTACTGTTGAGTTTATTCTGACTCTTAGCGACCCTGTAGGATAGAGTAGAATTGCCCTCTAGGGTTTCCAAGGAGCAGCAGATGGATTCGAACTGCCATCCTTTTGGTCAGCAGCCAAGCTCTTAACCACTGCGCCATTCACTGATGTCCTCCCCCCACCCCGCCCCCGGATTCAGTCCAATATACTACATTGCATTTAGCATTTTTGTTTTTTTAAAGTTTGTATACATAGAAAAGCATCTGGAAGGCTATACACAAAAATATTAACTGTGATCATAGCTGAGTGGTGGAATTAAGGGAGATTTTTATTTTAAAATTTTTACTGTGTCTTCTAATTTTTCTATGTTTAACGTGTCACAAAATTTAAAAAAATAATATAAATACCTTCAGGCTGAGCTGGTACCCTCTGTGATTGCTCCTAGTATGGCTATGCTGTGTTATGACTGTTTATTATCTTGTATATCCTTCTTTTTAGACTGAGCTCAAAAGGAGAAGCCATGTCTGCTTCATCCCTCTTTCCCTATCAAGCAGCACAGGGCTGGGTGTGGAGGCACTGATAATGCCTGGTTGATGAATGAGTGAAGTCAGAGAAGTTTTTATTGTTATCACCTCTCAAAGATTTGCTAGTCTTAGCACTCTTGCAGCTTAAGAAAACTTCACGCTTACTTTCACCAGTTTAGTGGCCCCAGCAGAAGGATAAGACATGTTTTCAAGTTTGTAGCTAAAGTCTCAGAGCTGAATCTCAAGCCCATTACTGAATGAGTCTCTGTGGCCAGGGGCTGACTGGCCCGGCCTACATCAAGTGCCTGTAACCAAGGAGTTGGAGCAGCCCCACATGGACTGATAGCAGGGGAGCAGTGGCTTCCCAAAGAATAGTCAGGGAGCTGCTGTCCAAAGAAGAAGGATGGATACTGAGCCAAAAAAAAAAAAAACCAAACCCGTTGCTGTCAAGTTGATTCCGACTCATAAAGACCCTATAGGACAGAGTAGAACTGCCCCATAGAGTTTCCAAGGAGGGCCTGGTGGATTCGAACTGCCAGCCTTTTGGTTAGCAGCCATAGCTCTTAACTACGCCACAAGAGTTTCCGGATACTAAGCAGGTGAGATAATTGATGCCCACTACAACATCAGAGCTAGCCCCAGAAGCAGGCATTTTAATCCCTAACTCTTTCTACCAGACTGTAAGCTCCCAGAGGAGAGCAGGACCACATCAGTGCTATTCATTGCTAAATTCCTAGCACCTAGCATAGCGTTTAGCATGTAGCAGGGACCTATCAGTATATAAATGAATAAATATATTGGCAAACTAAACAAAATAACTAGATGATGGGTGAATCAGGATGCTTAGTTGAAAATAACAGAAACCTTAACTGAAACTTGCTTAACAATAAAGGTAATTAGTTGGCTCATGTAACTGAAAAGTCTAGCAGGAGCCTGGCAGTCAGGCATGGCCTGATCAAGACTCCATTCTCTCTGCTCCTCTCCTGGCTCTACTCCCTCAGTATCATCGTCAGGCTGGCCTCTCATGGTAGCAAAAGGCTACAGCAATTACAGACCTCACAACTGCACTCCGCAACATCTGGAGCAAGAAAGAGAATCTACCCCAGAAGTCGTGAGATTCACTCTCGACTGAGAAAGTTCACATGCCCACCCATGAGCCAGCCATTATGGGCAGGACTTGTTTATTGGCTTAGCCTAGATCATATGCCTCATTAGAATGGAGCAAGGGGCAGGGGGAGGAATAGGTAGAATCAGCTTCCCTGAAACCACATGGATTCACAATGGGAATATAGAGTTTGGCAAAGGGGAAAGCAGTCTGGATCCTGGGGAGGCGACCTACAGTTACCCAGCTCAATTGAATACATTGAATTGTAAGGTATACACAAAGGCTGCAGGAGTTAGGAGAAGTCAGTGAGAGGGTTGCAACAGTCAGAGAAGGAAGGTTTCATGGAGGAGGTGGAGAGACTGAGCCAAACCCTGAAGGAGGTGAAAGATTTGAGCAAGGGGTGGGGAGGAAAAAAGGTAAGGACAGCCTATGAAGATGTATTGAGCAATTCCCATGTGGCCAACTTCATGCTAAGCCCTTTGTATGGGTTACCTTAACCCTTAGAGCAGTCTGTGAGGTTGGTATTATCATACCCATTTTACAGATGAAGAAGGTCACACAGTTTAAGTGCTAAAGTTGGGACTTGGACCCAGCTTGTCCGGCTCTGAAGTCAGCACCTGGAGCCATGATACTGGTGAGTGAAGAACAAGATTTCCCAGGAAGTTTGTGCAGGTGAGCAGCCTGATCTTTGTCCTCAGAGGTCATATGTGAAGCCAGGTTCTAGAGTCTCATCTCCCAGCCTTTATTCATGCTGTCTCCTTTACCCAGAATCCCCTCTGCACCCCACCTATCCAAATCATACTCTTCATGGCCCAGTTCAAAGCCTGAGCCCCCAAAGCACACTATAACACCTAGCAGTACTGGTACCAGTTGCCATGGATTCCCACTCATGGTGACCACATGTGTGTCAGAGTAGAACTGTGCTCCATAAGGTTTTCAGTGGCTGATTGTCCAGAAGTAGATTCCCAGGCCTTTCTTCTGAGGCACCTCTGGGTGGACTCGAACCTCCAACCTTTCAGTTAGCAGCCAAGCACCTTAACCATTTGCACCAGCCAGGGACTCCCTTAAAACACCTGGCAGTATTGAGCTGCCTTAGTCTTTTGTGAGCTGCTCACAAGTACTGTGCACTTCATCTTTGTATCATCTGGGCTTGCCACAGTGAACTTCTCTTTACAGTTGCCATTATGACTTCCTCCTTGTCTGAGAGCTAGGGGGACATCATAGAATGTTAGACCTCTCAGAGATTTACCTGATCTAATCCACTCACTTTATAGGAGGAACAGACCCAGAGAGGTTGGTACTTACCCAAGGGGGCAGGCAAGTGCAGAACCCAGGAATCTAGACTCCCAAAATGATATGGCTAGAAGAACATTGTTAGCTCTGGAGTCAGATAGACTAAGCTCAAACCCCAGCTCCTTTGTACTCTGTGTAACACTGGACAAGTCATTTAACCTGTCTGAGCTTCATTTCCCTCTTCTGGTAATGAGGTTGTAATGGTGCCTGTCTCCCAGGACTGTTGTGGGAAATAAGTTAATCTAGTTAGAGCCCCCAGCACAGAACCGGTGGTCATGCAGGAGTCGAGGGCTACTGTTAACAGGGTTATGGCATGTGGACACGGCAGTGCCAGCCTGCAGGGTCCTCTCCTCTTCCACAACCCAGTCCACACTCCTTCACTTCAGGGAAGCCGAGACACAAAGGAAGTCTCTGTGACCTGGATGAGGGTGGGCCAGAGTGCCCCTCCCTCGGCATGCTGGTTTAGGCTAACGCAACTCCCTTGTAGATCAAGACTCCTGCCTCTGCTGCTGCACTGGCCTCCTCTACTTCTGTGTCAGGCTGGCACAGGTGTGGGGACTCGGCAGACCTGGGTGGACTTGGTCTGGAGCCGGGTCAGAGCCACAGCTGCACAGTGCATTCCCTCATGTGCTCCAGGCCAACTGAGAGAGCAGCAGGAATCATGGGTAGCACGGGGCAGACACCCAGCACAAGGGTCAAGCCTCCTTAGAGAGACAGGAGCCCTTTGTCTGCCTGGAGTGGTGGGTGATCTCAGGGCCAGACAGTGCACCTGGACCCCACACTCCCATCCAAAAGCCAACCAGGTCCTCCCCTTTGGGAGTCCTCTCCAGCCTCTGCGCCTGCTCATATGAGCCTCTGTCCCCAGGGACCTGGAGGCACCCAGGCTGGAGTTCAGGTCCTGGTTCTGCCTCTTCCTGATTAGGGAATTGTGGAAAAGTCGCTTCACTTTTATGAGCTTCAACCTCCTCCACTGTAAAAAGGGGGTCTGCATATAGTAGGTGCTCAGCAAAGTTACTTCCTTCCTCTCTCAGCCATGTCATTGCCGGGGCAGCAAGGATCAGAACTGTGCACAATTCATTTGAAAGTTTGCCAAGCTCTGGCCTTAGTGATCTGAAACTGTGTCTTTTCCCTCTCCTCCCCACCTCCCCCCCCCCCCCCGCCCCACCCATGAACTCAAAACCTGGGCTCTGTCTTGGTTCTTTCTTATTAGGTGGCCTTGAATGTGTCTCTCACATCATGAGCCTCGGTTTCCTAATCTGAAAAATACAGTAATTCCTACTACTACATTTATTGGTACAACAAATTTACTCTTGCCTTATCTATACGAGGGCTCTGTGCTGGGCCCTAGGGTCCCAGACACAAAGATGAATGAGACACAAGTCCTGCCCTCAAGGAACTCCCACTCTGGCATGGGAGGCAGACACAAAATCAGAGGCACATGTAGAGAGCAAGGGCACACAGAGAAGGGAGTTATCAACTTAACTCAGGTGGGGCAGGGAAGGCCTCAGAGTAGGGACATCTGAAGGATAAGAAGGAGTGTGCCAGGCAGCAGCCATGAGGGCAGAGTTTTTGTGAGACTCAGATAATCTGTGTTGAATAAACGTGTTTTCTAAATTGGGCTGCCTTCCCCTGCGAGGTAAGGCAGCCCAATTGCTCAGGTACCCGAGCCCACATTGTTCCTGTGGGAAACAGGAAACACCCTGAAAACTCCTCCCCAGGCCAAGAGTTCCTAGAACAGGGTACAGGGAAGGGGCACTGCCTGCCGGGTAAAGTCCAGGCTCACCAGCCTAACACAACATGAGACCTGCTCCACCCCCACCCCCCTTGTATTTTATACTCCGGCAAAAGTACCACTTAGAGTTCCCTGAACTTAGCACCATAATGTTTTTCTTCCCCCGTGCCCTCCTCTCCATACCCACCTACTCCAATTCATCTCCTGGAAATGTGATTGGACCCACACCCCTTGCACGCCACCTGGTGCCTTTTTATTTGTAAATACATGGACCCATCCCTCCCTGAATGGCTGCGGGTCCTTCAAGGACAAAGAGTGGGTCTCAGTCTCCTCTGCTCCCCCAATACCTCGCACAGGGACTGAGAAGAGCTTACATCTCTGGATGGATGGATGGTTGGGAGTTGGCCTGCTGGTGCTGAGCCAGACACAGGATACAGAAGCACAGGGTACAGTCCGACCTTGGGAAAACTCACAGTCCAGGGAAAAGCCGCACATAAACAGTTAATTGCAATGTCGAGTGATAGATGCTGAGATAAAGGAGCATCTGGAAGCTGATGGCAACACAGAGGAGAGAACAACTGCTTTGACTGGGTGGACTGCGAGAAGCTTGCAGACGTCAACATCCAAACTGGGCCTTGAAAGTTGAGCAGGTCAAGGAAGGAAAGACACTCTACTAGAGGGAGCAGCATGTATAAGGCCTGGAGGCAGGAAAAAGCACAGCATGCTCCAGGGAGGAGTTTTTATAGCTGGAGCAGGGGAGGAATGGATGGGGGCTGGGAACTGGGGCTAGGGAAGCAGGCAGGGGCCAAGGAAGAGCAGGCCTTACCTTACCCTCTAGCCAAGGAGTTTGGACACATTTTAGAGCCAGGGGAGGGAGCCAGTAAAGCTCTTCAAGCGGAGGAGGTCAGTTTGTGTTTTAATGTGAAGGAGAGAGAGAGAGAGGCCAGAAGGAGGCTGTTCTATATTAGTCCATGGATCTTGGCCACTTAACAGTGATAACAACAGTTAGCGCTTATTCAGTGATTACCCACACAAGCTGTTTTAAGTACCTTAGCTAATTTAATTCTTCCAAGACCTTATGTGACAGGTACTACTATCATCCCCATTTTCAAGATAGAAAAACCACGGCATGAAGAAGTTAAGTAACTTGCATACCTTGGTAAGCGGCAGAGTCTGGATTTGCACCCTGGCTGGTACATTCCAGGTTCTGTTTTTAATTACTGTGCTATGTGGTCTCCCATTATCATTATAGTAACAATAATGATGCTGACAAACATTTGTTGAGTGCATATTCTATGTTGGGCTCAGCTCTGTGTACCTCAGACTCTTACCTTGGGTTTGATGAGATTCCAATCAGGTTGGTAAAGAAGATGCTGTCCAGCTGGGAGGCCACCCCCAGAACCCACAGCCCAGTGGAGACGTGGAGATGCTGCTCCAGGTCTTCCTGTGTCTAAACCATCCGCCCGGAGGGAAGTGTCCTGGCCACCTCGCGAAATTGCTGACAGCGACCTTTGGCAGGGGCAGCCACAGCCTCGTGCTGCTGTTGGCTGAGAGCCTGGCCAAAGGGGCTGAGCCAGTGGGGAGAGAGCAGCTGCAGGGCCTGGCCCCCAGGTACCCTGGATTAATGCCTGGATACTGCTCAAGGCGGCTGCAGCCCAGAGCTAGGGACCAAGCCTCAGGACTCTTGGGTTCCAGGCCCAGCTTGGCTGATGTGCTGTGGGACCTTGGGACAATCCCTACCCCTCCCTGTGTCTGAGTTCCCAGGGTGAATGAATCAGATCAACCCTTGCCTGCTCTTCCTCCCACACATCATCTATGACAGGCTGGGCAAAGCAGTCTCTCCTGCCAGGACACCCAACCCTAGGCTGTCTAGGATCTGTCCTTGGTGCCAGGTCATGCTCTGGGCACTGGGACCACAGAGGGGAGCTGTGTTGGTCCCTGCTTTCAAGTAACTCCTAGTCAGTTGTGGGGGAGGGGGACAGAGGAATACCAGTGGTCACAGCCTAATGTGGTAGGTACTGTACTGCACAGATAGGAAAATACCTAAGGGGTTGTGGGTCTCCAAGGAGGGGGCAACCCACTCTGCCTGCAGTGGCCTGGAAGGCTTCCCAGTGGACAGAACTTGTCTCATGCATTTTCCAGGTAGAGAAGGTTGGGGCGGCAGGGGGTGCATTTCTGTTGAGGGGAACAACCTGTGCAATGGCCGAGAGGCAGAAAGGTCTGTTGAGGAAGGGGTGAGCTACATGTGGCAGATGGTGGGGAAGATAATGTGTGAGTGGGAGGAGATGCGACTAAAGAGGCTGAATAGACCACCTCACTCCCCTAGAGCCCAAAGGTTGTCCTGTGCCTTCCTGTTGAGGGTGCCCCCTCCCCTCCAATCTCAGATAAAGCCCTTCCCAGAGCAGCCTACTCATCCCAAAAGCCTCATACGGTATCCTCTATCATCTGGGTTTCTCCAGCAGCCTAGTGAGGCAGCTGAGACTCAAAGAACCAGTCAGGTGATACAGAAACATTGAGCACCCAATAGAAGGTCCAGTTAGAATGGGATAAAAATGTAGAACAAAACTCAAATTTATAACAAAGACCAGACTTGCTGGACTGGAAGAACTCCCAAGACGATTGTCCTAAGATACCCTTTAACCTGGAACAGAAACTACTCCTGGAGGTCACCTTTCAGCCAAATAATAGACTGGTGTATAAAATAAAAAATAACACTCATGCAGAAAGTGCCCCTGAGAACAATCAACTATACAAGACAAAAAGGGCAATGTTTGCCTAAAAGCAAAGATGAGAAGGCAAGGAGGGGCAGGGAAATGGGGATGGACGGAAACATGGAAGGCAGGGTGGAAATGGGGAGAGTGCTGACACATTGCAGGGGATAGCAACCAATGTCACAAAACAATTTGTGTATGAATTGTTGAATGAGAAACTAAATTGCTGTGTAAACTTTCACCTAAAACACAATAAAATGTTCAAAAAAAACAGTGAGCACCTATGGACCAAGCCCCATGTCGGCTTCTGGATGTAGAACAGGGCAGACATGATTCCTGGCTGGCGCCCATAGTCTGACTGAGAAGAAAGACACTAAACACATTGTGGGGATATATGCCATTTAAACATGGCTGCACTATTGACAACTGCAGCCCCCACAGGCCTCTATGCTGCACAGCATGTTGAGACTTGTCCCCAACATGTTGAGACTTGTCACGACTTGTCTGGATGTGTTTTCCCAAACCTATTATTGTCCCTTTACTGATTGACTTGTTTACCTGAATTCCTTCTCCCTTGCCCGTATTCAAAGCCCATTGTTTTGTTAATTGCCTTATTGATTGCTGTATTGACTATAAAATAAACTCCTGGGACTGAAGTGGGGGTCGACTCCTCAGAGTGATCCTCCTGGCCCCACTTCTCTGTAAGAGTTGTGCAGTTGGTTACTGTCTTTGCCCTCCCGATTACCGTCGCCGCGGCGACAACACATGATCACACCAATAATTATTTATGATTGTTTTGGTTGTTTATAAAAATACAGGTAGCTGGAGAACTTTGTAACAAGGAGCTGACTCACTGGGCAGACAGGAAAGGTATCCTTAAGGAAATGATGTTGCAGTTCAGCCCTGAGGATGTGAAGGAGCCGCTTACTGAAGAAGCAGGGGAAAGAATGTTTCTAAGTCCAAAATGACTTGACCAAGGTCATCTGGTCAGTAAGAAAGGTCTGGGGCCAGAACTCAACCTTGTCTGACTCTAGGCCCACTGCCTCACAGTTCCCTTCCATCAGTATTTTCCCCCCATCATGGAAATCTCAATAGCAAAGAGGTAGAGCCCACTCACCCCATTTTACAGAGAGGCAGACTGAAATTTAGGAAGTCCAAGTGACTTGCCTGTGTCCACACAGCAAGTCAGAACCAGGACAAGAACCCACATCTCTGGGCACTGAGATACCTGGTGAGGTCATGGGGGAAAACTGCCTTGTGCCAGGCCATCCCTGGGATGAGACACCCAAAGGACCTTCCTGGTTAAAACCCCCTGAAGGGACAGAGCAGCCTTAGAGATATTTCTAACTTGGAGTCAGCCCCATCCTAAGCCTGAGGGTACCCAGGAAGCCCAAATAGCTGCTTACCCTGCCTTGCCAGAAGCCCAGAGCTCACAGCAGACGCTTGAGGATGATTGTTCTTTCTGCTCTTGATGCTGCAAACAGGAGTGTTTTTGAAGGAAATGAAGCATGAGCCCCACGTGGGGGTGGGTACTGCAGGCCTCTCCTTTGACACTCTTGGGGATGTGGGCGCTACCATGAGAGAGACCTGTTAAGCTGTAAGAAGCTCCATGCCCTCTAACATTGGGCCTCAAGCCCTAAAGTTAGGGTGGGGTAGTATCTTTGGGCCCTAAAAGGGTCTCAACCTCATTCAGGGGCTTCTGGGTCCCAGTGTGAGGGTCATAGGCCCTTATGAAGGGGATCTTTGGGTCCTCTTGAGGGGTCTTTGGATGCTCTGCACCCGGGGCAGGGGCTCTAACAATAACATCGCTTGTCAGAAAGATGGAGCAGTTGAACGGATGTGTTTGAGTGTATTTGGGGGCATATATTTGCCGTTCCTATGGGGTTTTTTCAATCCCTTTCATTCCCAGAGCACTTACCGTTGATTACCTCATGGATTTCACACGGACCCTCAAAGCTACCTCTTATGGAACCCATTTTATAGCTGGAGAAATTGAAGACAGAAATGTAGAGAGCTGCCCAAGGTCCCACAGAGGGACACATCTGGAGTTAGAGATCCAGCCCTTTTCTGCCTGCCTTCTCCCAGCTTGCACCAGACCTGAGCCTCTCCTGTGGCCTCCATCTGCCCTCAAGTCCTCTGCCAGCCTAGAGGCCCCACCCTCCCTCCATCCCAGTCTGGCCTTGCCATTCCTGCCCCCACCCTCTTCTCAGCCTAGCTGAACTGGAGGCCTCTGAGGGGAGCCATTGAGACTACAAACCAAAGAGCAAACCACCACTCCCCACCAAGTTCTCCTTTCCGAAAAAGCTCTGTCCAGGGAGATGGAATGAACTGGTTCTCCAACCCTGGTTCTGCCACTAACACGTGATCATGCCTCATTCCCTGAGTTGCTGTGAGTTTAAGTGAGATCGTGGCTCTGAAGGTGCTTTGTAAACTAAAAAACATTGAACTAACACAAGGAAGGGGAAACCACCACTCTGTTTTGCAGAGATGAACGATTTGGAGCCAAGCCTTTGAGAAGCTCACAGTTTGTTGGGGAGACACACAGAGACCCACAACCCCAATATGGCATGAATAATGCTACAGCCAAGGACTGTGTGGGCATTGTGAGGGCATGGACAACTCCCAGCGAATTCCGGGAAGGTCTTGAGAGGAGGGCATCTTGGAGTGGGGTCATCAGAGATAGGTGAGAGTTTACCAGGTTGACAATGAAGAAGGCATGCATTTCAAAGGAGGGGGGGCAGCTCCTGCAAAGGCATGAGGGCTAGAAAGGGAATGGTGTCCAGCTAGAGTGCCCAGCCAGTGATGGATGAAATGATGTCTTGGCAAAGCAGTCTAGGGCAGAGCAGAGAAGAGCCTTGAAGTGCTTGCAAAGAGGTTTGAGGGTTTTTGTCCTGAAAGTAATGGAAATTCTAAAACAAGAGATTGCCACTTGTGCTGCTGTTGTTAACTGCTGTCAAACGGATTCTGACTCATGGCAACACAATGTGTAGAATGGAACTGCTCCATGGGGTTTTCAAGGCTGTGACCTTTCGGAAAAGGAACTGTTGTGGTGCAGTGGTTAAGTACTCGGCCGCTAACCAAAAGAATGGCAGTTCAAACCCACCAGTCGCTCCACAGGAAGAAGATGTGGAGTCTGCTTCTGTAAAGATTTACAGCCTTATAAGCCCCATCGGGTGCTTCTCTTCTGTCCTATAGGGCTGCTATGAGTCAGAATTGACTTGACAGCAATAGGTTTCGTTTGGTTTTGGACCTTTTGGAAGCAGATCACCAGGTCTGTCTTCTGAGGTGCCTCTGGGTGGGTTTGAACCTCCAACGTTTTGGCTAGTAGTCGAGCATTTAACCATTTGCGCCAATAATTATTGTTTCCATTTTTTACAGATTTCAAAATGGAGGCTCAGAATGAGCAAGCAAACTGCCCAAAGCCTCACAGCTAAAAAGTGGCAGAGCTAGGATTTCAACCCACGTTTGTCTGATTGCGGGTCCCTTGGAGCAGCAGCCACTGGGCAGAGATCCAGGGCTCTCCTTCCCCAGCCTGGACTTCAGGGCTGTGCCAGCTGGAGAGAAGCAGCCAGTCACCAGCCAAGATAGGCTGTGGGCCAGTCAGATAACCCAGCAGGGCTTGGGGAAAGAGCTAACCAGCAGCCTCTCAGTTTTAAGCAAGACTTAATGAGGCTTCACAAAAGACTTCATACCCTCTTGGGAGGAAAGGGCAGGGCAAAGAAATTGGGGCTTCCAGGGAACTGCCCTGTCAGGAGCCCTTGGCAGGAGCACGACCTGCTCCTCCTCAGCCAGGCACCTGGCTGTGCCCCTGTCTTCCTTCTCCACCTGCCCTCTGGCCTGGAGAGTCATTGCTTTCAAGATTCTTGGAAATAGAAAAGCCCTCAATCTTCAATCAAATCAATTCCATACTGTTAGGCAGATGGAAAAACAAAGGCCCAGGGAGGGGAAGGGCGTCCCTTTTCTTCAACCCATGTGTGTGTGGGTCTTACTTTGTTTTACTGTATAGGGGCTTAAAATGGAAATGGAGTGAAGAATCAAGTCCAGGCATGTGGTCACATGACCCTCTCCCCACCAGCCTAGAGTCCCCAAGGAATAAAGACTGACCCCCCTCTGTGCCTCCAGTGTCAGCACAAGGGCTGGCTGTGCCCATTCAGCATCATCCCCACAGGTTCCATTAGGTCCTGGACACATACGAGAGACACAGAGGTTCATGACTTGGGGCTTGTATAAATGCGGGTGGTGAGAGAAAGGGAGTTGAGGATAATACACCCCAGGTTCCAAGCTTCAGCTTCCAGGCACATGGGGGTGTCCTCTATTTTTTGAGAACAGAGGAGGACAAGGCAGATCTAGCGGGGAGATGACAAGTACAGTTGGGGCCTTGAACTCATGAGTAAAAGTCTGGAGGTGGGACAGTGCAAGGCTGGTTTGAAGAAGGCTGTTGGTGTGTCTTGAAGAGCAGAGAGAATCAGGTGAGTGGTAGAGTTTTGAATGGAAGCTGAGGTTGGTCCTTGATCCCTTTTGGGCAGTAGAGAGATGTTGAAGATATTTAAGCAGATCCTTGGGGAGATGATTCCAAAGGTCATTCCAGTACGGACCATGGGGGAAGCAAACCCCAGACTCCTCAGGGAGCAGGGGGAGGTGAGGCTGAGCCATGCCAACATCAGTGTCCACCCTCTTCCCTTTACCAAGCACTTTCATGCCTATCACCCTATCAACCTTGAGAGTGGACAGATGGAGAAACAGATACAGAGAGGTGAAGTGGCTTGCCCAAGGTCACAGCTGGGAAGCAAAATCACAGGTCTCAAGACCTTTGGAGCTCATCCCCTTCCTGTTTTACGGAGAAGGAACTAGAGGCCCAAAGAGGGAATGTCCCCATTTTCCTGCTGAGGAAGTGGAAGCACAGGAAGATTGGGTCATCTCTGGGCTGGTCAGTGATGAGTGACCAAGCCCTGCAACTGTCCTGGGTGTTTTTCATCTCTCACCAAGGGCTTACCCTTTGCTCTATCCCAAAAGCCAGAGTTTACAAAATGCTTGTCTTGGCCATGGTGTCGGGCTCGAGATTTTGCCACTGCCAGAGCCATAGTCAACTTCACTCTTACTCAGTTCTGAGATCGAGGGGAAAGGGCCCTGCCATGTCACCCATCAAATCAGGAGCTAACTGAAAGGCTATTTCCTGGACTGTCGCTTCGAGTAGCAGAATGGAGGCTTGGCTGGTGGAATAGCCTCTGGGTGATCTGGAAAATCCCTCAGGGGAGATGTAGCGTTTTGAGACCCAGAGATGGCAAATGGCTAACCTGTTGCTGCTTGATCACAGTGCTCTGGGACACGAGGTGCTTTCTGCCAATGGTGGAAGATGGGGAGGGGCTGCAGTGCCTGCCCCACATTCCACAGTGGGAACATATTATGAGCAGGGGCTTTCCAACCAGATCCCGGAGCAGTTGCTCCATTATTCTGTCTCACCACAACCATTTCCTTCTCTAAAAATGCCCTTCCCACAAGCCCAGACACCAGCCAGGCTCAGGTATGTCCCGAGAGGTCTTCCTACCTCTGCCACTGCCACAAGCTGAGGGGTGTGTGGGGGGTGGGCTTAAAGGAGGGCTGGGCCTGAAACCCGACATCTCAATGCTCCCAACCCATGCAAAGCAATTTACATACAGCAGCTCACTTAATCCTCACAGCTAACCCTTGGGGCAGGAACAGTTATTATTCAATTATTATTGTGACCATTTTACGGGTAGGAAAACTGAGGGCAGTAAACAAGCTCTGGGTAACACTGTGTTTTCATCTGACTGTGAGCTCACTACCCCTCCTATAAGGGTGCTCCTTGGACTCAGAAAAGGTATTCAGTATGAGGGTTTTGGTTTGGTTTTGTTTTCGGTGAAAATTTTTTGTAGGTTGCCTGGGAGAGTTAAGATTCCCAATCATGCCAAAGCAGAAAGGGTCCCGCAGGATGAGGAAACTGGGTCGTAGGGGAGGGGGACTGTGAGGGACTATGCCAAGGTCACACAGCAAGTGAACGAACTGTCTGGATTAGACCCAACTACGGGAAGCACCAGCTTGGCCCGTGACTGACCGGCCACCCAGGCTGTCGCGTCCCTCCCTAAACGCTTCAATTTCTGCAGTGTCTACACCGGGAACCCTCTCAGAGCTGAAAGCTCGTCTGTAGCAGCAAACTCTGGGGGAGCTGCCTTTGCGCAGCCGCAGTCGGAAACCTGTCTGACTGGGTCGGTGCAGATTCCAGCACGCCTGGCTAGGAGGTGACGGCTCAGCGAGCCGCGGCTAGACGTCCCCGAGCCCCGGGCCTGGAAAGGCTTCGCCCCAAGCGACCCACCCGCGGAGAAGGGCGAGGCCTCTCCGTCCCAGCCCCAACCCCCTACCTTACAAGGCCCATCTTGGGAGATGGAAAGGTCGCTCCGGAGAAGAAAGAGGGTTGGGCTGGTGGGCGATGCCTGCTGTTAACTGACTCATTCGTACATTCATCCATTAACGTATTCACTAGACTCCTATTTACTCAATCTCTACGATGTTCGTTCATTCATTCCTTCCACAAATTCTTGTCAAGCGCGTTCTAACTCCTTCTCTCACTGGTTACTTCCTGACAGCCACGCCGAGTCACGCCCTCTGCTGGACCCTGAGAAGTAGAAAAGAGCAAGGTAGACACGGTCCCTGCCCTGGAGTAGCTCAGACTGGGGGAGGGGGACGCAGCCTCGTGTATCCTGTATCTGATGCTATAACAGAAGGATGGATGAGGGACAGCAGCAATACAGAGGGAGTGCGAAGTATGGGAGCAGTCAGGGAGGGCTACAAAGAGGGGGTTGGCATCTGGAAGGGAAGCAGCAGTTGGCTGGGTGAAGAGTAAATAATAGTAACAATCCCAGTATAAGTCAGCAGGCACTTACTGTGTTCTGGTGGCTTTATTTTTTCATCTTTACCACAATCCTGGAAAGTAGATATTATCACCTCCATTTTACAGATGAAGAAAGTGCGGCTCTAAGAGGCTCTATGAGATATTCAAACTAATACAACCAGTAAGTAGGAAGGCCAGAATTTGAACCAGGTCTCTGTCTCCAAGTCCAGTACTAAATTTAAACCTAGATTTAAATTGTAAAATTGTTGTTGTGAGCTGCTCTGTAGTTGACCTCCTGGGTGGTGCAGTTTGTGCTCAACTACTAACCTAAGGGTTGGCAGTTTGAACCCATCCAGAGGTGCCTCAGAAGAAAGGCCTGGCAATCTGCTTCTGTAAAGATCACAGCCAAGAAAATCTTATGGGGCAGTTCTACTGTGTAACACATGGGGTCGCCATGGGTCAGAATCCACTCCACCGCAATGGGTTTTTTTTTTTTTTTTTTTGCGGGGGGGTCTATCCCAGACTCATGGCAAACCCATGAACAATGGAGGGAAGCACTGCCGGGTCCTGCTGTCCTGTGCCAACTCTATGATCAGTTACTGCAGATGAGACCTTTGTGAACCATTGTTGTGTTGTTATGATTCATAGCGAGTCTGTAGGAGAGTAGAACTGCTTCATAGGGTTTCCTAGGCTGTAATCTTTATAGGAGCAGATTGCCAGGTCTTTTCTTCCATGGAACAGTGGATTTGAACCGCCGACCTTTCAATTAGCAGCCAAGTGCTTACCACAGCCACCCCATCTTTGGCCGCTGTAGATCGGACAATTGTGATCCATAGGTATTATGGATTATGTCCCCCCAAAATATGTGTTATAAATCCTAACCTCTATGCCTATGGTTATAATCCCATTTGGGAATGGGTTGTCTTTGTTATGTTAATGGGCAGGATTAGTGTAGGGTATATCTTGCGTCAATCTCTTTTGAGATATAAAAGAGATTAAGCAAACTGAAGGAAGCAGAAATGGGGGAAGAGAGAAGCCAAGCCACATAAAGATCGCCCAGGAGCAGAGGCTCGAAAGAGAAAAGGACCTTCCTCCACAACCGACAGAGACAGAAAGCCTTCCCATGGAGCTGGCACCCTGAATTCAGACTTCTAGCCCCCTAAACTGTGAGAAAATGAATTTCTGTTTATTAAAGCCACCCACTTGTGGTATTTCTGTTATAACAGCACTAGATAACGAAGACAACAGGGTTTTCATTAACTGATGCTCAGAAGGAGATCGCCAAGCCTTGGTCAGGAATCGAACCTCGATCTCCCTCATCGAAAAGGAGAATTCTACCACTGAACCACCAAGGGCCCCAAATTTTAAAATGCAGGATGTTAACTGTAAAGGCCTGTAGGCTATACTCAAAAATTGAGCAATGGTAGTCCCTAGGGGGTGAGTTTACACAGGATTTATATCTGAATTACGAAACAAGAGATACCTATATTTGTGAGAATTCGCAATAATTCCTATGCTACATTAGCTTTGTTTCCTCCAACACTTTTCCTTCCCCCAGAAATGGAAATTGCTTGAGAGTGGTTTTTTCCCCTTTGATTACAGAAATATAAGATCAGTTTTTTAAAATCAGTCAACTTAAAAATGACCATCACCAGTGATTTTTTTTCCCTTTGAGTTTCCCTAATTTACAACATCAAGCATGTGCTACTTTGTAATTTGAAAGTAAATGTTATTTTTAATAAATGAATAGCACTCATCAAGGACTGGGATGACCTCAACAACTAGAATGCTGGCAGTTCCTGAGAAAAAGGCCTGGGGGTTTTGGTTGACCTCAGATCAGTGTGAGTCAGCAGGGTGAAGTGGCTGCCAAAACACCAGGCAAACAAGTAAAAACACAGCCCCAGATTAGAGAAGTAAACCTCTCCCACCACCTCAGGGCTGGTTAGGCCATATCTGAGGCTCAGGCATGCCCAGAGAGCTGCCCTACAGCTAGGGAGGAACCTAAGCACAACTGAGGGACCTAAGAGGAGAAGGGGCCCCTGGGAGGGAGGCCTTCACACTGCATGCATAGTTGGCATGCAGATATGGGCAGGGCTTGACCAGGGGGATTATCTGCCTGGAGAGATAGTGAGCTCCCTGTTACTGGAGGTTTGCAAGGAAAGGCTGGAAGACCACCTCCTTAGAGGGCAGCAGTTGTGTGATAGATTGCACCAGACCACCTCTCTAATAAGTACAGTGTTTGTAGGCTATGGCGGTGGGGGTGGGGGGGATGCATACTCAACATCTCTGAGAGAATCTGCTAGAACTATCAATAGTAAACAATAGTGATAACGAGAATCATTTGTTGAGCGCTTATTGTGTGCTAGACTCTATGCCTAGCCACATTATATAAATCAATGGTTTTCAAACTTGTGGTGGTGGTGAAGTGCCTTCCAGTCACTTCCGACTCATAGAGACCCTATGTACAACAGATTGAAACAATGCCAGGTCCTGCACCACCCTTACGATTGTTCCTGTGTTTGAGCCCACTGTTGCAGCCACTGTGTCAATCCATATCAGCGAGGGTCTTCCTCTTTTTCACTGACCCTCTACTTTACTGAGCATGATGTCCTTCTCCATGGACTGATACCTCTCCTGATAACATGTCAAAGTACATGAGATGAAGTCTCCTCATCCTTGCATTCTGGCTGTACTTCTTCCAAGACACATTTGTTCGTTCTTCTGGCAGTCCATGGTATATTCAATATTCTTCGCTAACACCATAATTCAAAGGCATCGATTCTTCTTTGGTCTTCCTTATTCATCGTCCAGCTTTGAAATCCATGTGAGGTGATTAAAAATACCATAGCTTGGGTCAGGCGCACCTTAGTCCTCAAAGTGACATTTTTACTTTTGAACACTTTAAAGAGGTCTTTCGCAGCAGATTTGCCCAATGCAATACGTCGTTCGATTTCCTGACTGCTGCTTCCGTGGGCATTGATTGTGGATCCAAGTAAAATGAAATCATTGACAACCTCAATATTTTCTCCTTTTTATCATGATGTTGCTTATTGGTCCAGTTGTGAGGATTTTGTTTTCTTTATGTTGAGGTGCAATCCATACTGGAGGCTGTAGTCTTTGATCTTCATCAGTAAGTGCTTCAAGTCCTCTTCACTTTCAGCAAGCAAGGTTGTGTCATCTGCATAACGCAGTTTGTTAATGAGTCTTCCCCCAATCCTGATGCTCCCATTTTCTTCATATAGCCCTGCTTCTCGGATTATTTGCTCATCATACAGATTGAATAAGTATGGTGAAAGGATGCAACCCCGACACACACCTTCCTGACATTAAACCATGAAGTATCCCCTTGTTCTGTTCAAATGACTGCATGAGCACGTTTAACTGTTCTGGAATTCCCATTCTTCACAATGTTATCCATAATTTGTTATGATCTACACAGTCAAATGCCTTTGCATAGTCAATAAAACACAGGTAAACATCTTTCTGGTATTCTCTGCTTTCAGCCAAGATCCATCTGACATCAGCAGTGATATCCCTTGTTCCACGTCCTCTTCTGAATCCAGCTTGAACTTCTCACAGTTCCCTGTCGATGTACTGCTGCAACCACTTTTGAATGATCTTCAGCAAAATTTTACTTGTGTGTGATATTAATGGTATTGTTTGGTAATTTCTGGATTCTGTTGGATCACCTTTCCTTGGAATGGGCACAAATATTGATCTCTTCCAGTAGGTTGGCCAGGTAGCTGTCTTCCAAATTTTTTGACTTAGATGAGTGAGCACTTGCAGTGCTGCATCCATTTGTTGAAACATCTCAATTGGTATTCCGTCAATTCCTGGTGCCTTGTTTTTCGCCAATGCCTTCAGTGTAGGTTGGACTTCCTCCTTCAGTACCATCAGTTCTTGATCATCTGCTACCTCCTGAAATGGTTGAACGTTGACCAATTCTTTTTTTTTCCCTAAGAACAGTGTAAAGTTATTTTTTAAACATTTTTATAAATGGAAGACCTTTTTTTTTTAACTTCACTTTTTTTTTTTATTATTATTTTGCTTTAGGTGAAAGGTTATAGCTCAAGTTAATTTCTCATATAAAAATTTATAGACATATTGTTTTGTGACATTAGTTGCAATCCTCACAATGTGACAGCACACTCCCCCTTTGACCAATTCTTTTTGGTAAAGTGACTCTGTATTCCTTCCATCTTCTTTTGATGCTTCCTGTGTCATTTAATATTTTGCCATAGAATCCTTCAATATTGCAACTCAAGGCTTGATTTTTTTCTTCAGTTCTTTCAGCTTGAGAAATGGCGAGCGCATTCTTCCCATTTGGCTTTCTAACTCCAGGTCTTTGCACATTTCCTTATAATATTTTACTTTGTCTTCTCCAGCCACCCTTTGAAATCTTCTGTTCAGCTCTTTTACGTCTTCATTTCTTCTGTTCCCTTTATCTACTCTGTGTTCAAGAGCAAGTTTCAGACCTTCCAGGTCCTTCTTCCTAGTCTGTCTTAGTCTGTAAGCTCTGCTGAAACCTATCCACCATGGGTGACCCTGCTGGTATTTGAAATACCGGTAGCATAGCTTCCAGCATCACAGCAACATGCAAGCCACCACAGTACAACAAACTGACAGACTCATGGGGAACGGTGAAACTTGCAAATTGTTTCCTTTTCTTTTCTTTAATTAGCTTCTTGCTTTACTTAGGTTTCTTTTCTTTCTAATAATATTTTATTGTGTTTTTGGTGAAAGTTTACACAGCAAATTAGGTTCCCATTTAACAATTTCTCCACAAATTGTTCAGTCACATTGGTTACATTTTTCATGAAGTGTCAGCATCCTCATTATTTTCGTTTCTGGTTGTTCTGTTTCCAGTAATCTAGGTTCCCTGTCCCATTAGCTTCTCGTTTTTGCATTAGAGTAATTGTTGACCATTTGGTCTCACATAGATGATTTTTTTAAAGCCGCGCAGCACTCTCACAGGTGATATTCTTTATTTTATGAGCCAATCTGTTATTTAGCTAAAAGGTGACCTCGGGATAGTTCCAGTTCAAAGTTTAAAGGGTATCTCAGGGCAATAGTGTCAGGGAGTCCTCTAATCTCAACCTGTCCATAAGTCTGGACTTTTTAAGAACTTGAGTTTTGTTCCACATTTTTCTCCCATTTTATCAGGAGCCATCTATTATGGCAAATTGTTTCTTCAAGATATAAAATAAGAACAAAAATTTTGATCCCTGGAAGAGATTGGGGGCAGGAGTTACCAGTGATCTGGGCTGAAAAAAAGTAACAAAAGAAAAGGCCGTCTTCAGTTATCTGGACCTTTAAGCTGCTCTGCCCTTAAGAAAATGACCCCACCTCTAGGGATGAATTGAGGTTGGACAGCGAACTCAAACTTGGGAGTGCTCCTGGAGTCTACAGGGGTGACTTCAACAATCTGTTATTATACTATCTGTCATCTTAGTGCATGTTAAAAAATTAGTTTGTTTTTGTGAGGATAATACCAGATTATGGAGTTGCATCTTGGGAGGTCAGTGGCTGGAGGATAAGTTCTAAAGTTGGTATGAGTTAAATATGCCTCTGATGTGACTCCACGGGGCAAACTGAGGTCAGTGCTAACATGGGACAGAGCTGGAGCCAGAAGAGTCTACAGTGGGGGGTACTGGGGGCTCATGGAGGCCTTCTCAGAGAAGTGACACTGAACTGACACCTGAAGGATGAGTGGGAATTAACCAGGCAAGGATATTGAGGAGAAGAATATTCTGGGCATACATACCACCACCTCAGGTTAAGTTCTCGACAGCTGGCTGTTCTAACCCACGCAGGGGTGCCTAAGGAGACAGGCCTGGTGATCTGCTTCCAAAAGGTCATAGCCTTGAAAATCCTATAGAGCAGTTCTGCTCTGCACACATGGGGTCACCATGAGTCAGAATCAATTCAATGGCAACTAAAAACAACAACAACAGCCTAATCAAGAGGCTGGAATTGGGACCTCATTTGTAGGCCCCCAAAAATGACACACAGCCCCCTGGCCACCCAGAGGAATGCTGGGACTCTCTGCTCTAACCCAGAGAACCTCTAAGAAGTCCGTCCTTGTCTGTGAACAGTGCATCATTCTACTTCCTAAGAAACGCTGGGGATTTCTTAAGACCCGAGATTTCTCATCTATCTACCTCTTCTGCCTGGGGCACTTTTTGTTTTCTGACTGTTACAGTGAAGCTTTGAGGGGAGTGGTACTAGAATCTGCTCCGATATTGACTTGCGTGTGATCTCGGGCTAATCACTTCTTCTCTCTGGGCCTTGATGTGCCCATCTGTAAAGTGGGCATTGAGAGCAGGTTGAGCCCTTCCAGCTTTGGTGTTCCTTGATGGGACTATGAGGAAGCAGCGTCCTGTAGTGGTTTGAAACTCCAGGCTGTGGAACCTGCCCAGAACGAGAATCCTGGCTCCACCATTTACTGCAACCTTGGGCAAGTCATTGTACCTCTCTGAGTCTCCTTTTCCTCATCTGTAAAGTAGGGGCCTTCATTCTTATCCTTCTGGGTTGTATGAGGATTAAATGTGATCTAGGGCATAAAGCATTTGGTGCTGTGCCAGTCCCCAGCAAAGGGCAGCTGCTGCCATTTTTTTTTGTAATGGATGTGAAATGGAATGTATTAACTGCTGATTGCTGAGAAACACACCACCGCCCTCAGAGTTTATTGTCAGTGCGATCTCTGAAAACAGCTTCAGAAGGTCCTCTGATGGCTGTCCAGGGAAACACCCAGCGCTGGATGACTTCACTTCAGCAGGAACTAAGGAAACTCCCCACAGGGAAAGTCTGCTGGGTAGGCAGTGGCTGTGCTAACTTGTGGGTACCAAGACATTCCCAGACCCTGAGCTGCAAGAGTGGGCCTGGGATGGAGTCTGGGTGGCCTAAATTAGCTCAGGGTGGGAAAGGAAATGGTAAACAGGGCCAGGAGAGGCTGGGGTAGGATGGACACAAGGAGAACTAAGTCTTCCTCCTCCAATGGCCCACCCCCAGGCCTCTGGCCCTGCCCCACTGTCACTCTGATTCTGACCATCTATCTGGCTTTGACTCACATTGCAGCTTCTACAGTGTGACTGTTCTTTGTACAAGAGATGGGAAACTGAGGCCCAGAGAGTGGGTGAGACTTGCCCAAGATCACACAGCAAGTCAGGACCAGAATCTAGGTCTCCAGGCCACAGAGCTAAGTATCTCTAACAGCATCAGGCTGACTCCTTGACTCTTGTTAAGTGAGCCAGTGGCTGGTTGTTGCCTGGCAACCACAGCAACCCCAGATATTTTCTGCCTCTACATTTCCATGGGAATCAGGCCACCCAGTAACAATTGGGCTCAGACTTCACAGAGAAATGTCTCTGATCTAAGGGGCAGTAGGGAGGAGGGCTTTTCCTGATGAAATGTTGACCCAGGCAAGGCACAGACAGTTCCCCTCCACATCCTGGAGCTCCTCCCAGGCAGCCCAGACCCATCTGTCTTTCTAACTTACAGACCAGACTCATAGGATTCCTTCTTTCCAGGCAGAGCTAAGCAGTGAGTGCTGGAGGAGAAAATTCTGCCACGGCCTTTTAGTCACCATTGGGAGGCACTTTGAGAGAGCAATTTGGAGTCACACCTGGGCCTGAACCCTGGCTCTGCCACTCATTGGCTGTGTGACTTGGTCAAGTCACTCCACCTCTCTGAGCTGGCTCCTTCATCTATAATATGGGTTAATAATATCTGCCTCAGAGGTCAGCATGAAGAGTAAATGAAATAATGCATGTAAAGACAGGTACTAAACACAGTAGCAGGTACTCAATTAGTATTAATAACTGTATCAGTCAGCCTCCTCACCTGCAGACAACAGAGCTCACTCTTGGTCATTTAAGCAGAAAAGGGCCAGAGAATCAGGCTGGGAGGAATAATATCCCTAAAATGCCACTCCAGTAGAGACCCTAGAGCTCCCTGCTGCCAGCACAGATATGGCAGTCTTCACTATCGGTGCTCTGCAGGCTCACTCCCACCAGGTGTTTCTATGCCCTTCTCGCTTCCCTTTCAGAATCTTGCGCAGGAGGAAGGGAGCTAGAGTCCTGGCTTCCATGGCTGGGGCTACATAGGGAAAACACAAATATCGTTAGTTGCCGTGGAGTCAGTTCTGACTCATGACATCCCCATGTTTGCAGAGTAGAACTGCTCCGCAGGATTTTCAAGGCTGTGACCTTTTGGAAGCAGATCACTAGGCCTGTCTTCCAAGGTGCCTCTGTGTGTATTCAAGGCACCAACCTTCTGGCTATTGATCAAATGCTCATCCATTTGTGCCACCCAATCCGTTGTCGTCAAGTCGATTTCGACTCATAGCAACCCTATAGGACAGAGCTGAACTGCCCCATAGGGTTTCCAAGGAGTGTCTGGTGGATTCAAACTGCTAACCTTTTGGTTAGCAGCCATAGCTCTTAACCACTACACGACCAAGACCCAAAAACCAAAACCAAACCCATTGCTGTTGAGTCAATTCCAACTCATACCAACACCCAGGGACTCCCTAAATCAAACAAGATAGTGGAAGCGCTGCTGGGAGTTGAACCCAGGATCTCCTGTTTACTAGACAGGTACTTTAACCAGCGAAACAAACACATATACAAGCGCTATATACACCTGATGGGAGTCCCTGGGTGACTCAAATGGTTAAGCACCAACTACCAACTGAAAGCTGGACGGTTCTAACCCACCCAGTGGCGCCTCTGAAGCCAGGCCTGGTGATCTGCTTCTAAAAAGTCACAGCCTTGAAAATCCTATGGGGCAGTTCTGCTCTGCACACATGGGGTCACCAAGAGTTGGAACTGACTTGATGGCCACTATACCTGATGTTGTTCTGAGTGCTTTTATCACTTACAACCCTTGGAGAGGGACACTATGATTATGCCAGTTTATAGAATTGGAAACTAAAGCACAGACAGGTTGCCTAAATTGCCTGAAGTTGTATACCTAGTAAACAGTGGATCAAGTATTGGAATCTATGCAGTCTGGCTCCAGAGCCTGCGCCATTAACTACTGTGCACTACTGCCTTTGTTCCTGATATCCTGAACTGAACTCAGAATACGAGTTACCCTTAGAAATAGCGTTATACATGATGGGAGGTTCCATCATAAATGTGGATAGACGGATGGGTGAATGGATTTAATTCATGAATTCAACCAGTATTTATTAAGCACTTTCTATGTTCCAGGCTCTGTGATCAGCACTGAACAAGACTAACATGGTATCTGCCTTTAAGGGGCTTAAGTTTAATGGAAGAAACAGACAAGAAAGAAGCAAACATCGAAATAAATAAAACAATTAAAATTATGATAAGAGCAATGAAGGAAAAACAAAGGGTGGTATAAGGAAAAAATGACTGGGGTGGGACTTAGGGGTAGTGAGGACTCTCTCCCTAGCTCATTCTGTTCCAGCCATACTGGTCTCCTTGCTGCACTTTGAAGCCACCAAGCACGCCAGCTCAGGAGGCCTTCCCTGACACCACTAGTTACTACTGCAGCCTCCTTCCTCCCTTCCCCACAACAGCACTCCTTATCGTCCTCACCCTGCTCTGCTGGTTTTGTTTCCATAGCACTTATCACCCTCTAACATACAATATGTAATTTTTTTATTATGTTTATAACTAATCTGCTTTCCCTTGTAGAAGGTAAGCTCTGAAGAGTAGGGATCTTTGTTCTGTTCACTTAACAGTGTGTGGCACATAGCAGGTGCTCAAAAATAGTTGTTCAATGAGTGTAAGTAACTTCCCTGAGGTCACACAACTGGGAAGCAGAATGGCTGTGATTCAAATCTAGTTCTCTCAGGCTCCAGAGCTATAGAACCTTCTTCTTAGGGCTATTATGTGGCTCAGATTGGTTCACATGTGTCAGCCACTCTGTACAGCGCCTGGTACAAAGGTTAATGTACCATAAACATGAGATACCATTACCATTATTTTTATTAAGGGGGGGGGCCTTTCCTCCTGGGCTAATTTTTCTAACTTCCAGAATAGTGCAGCCAGATCTTTGGGGTGGGACTTCAAGCCTGCTGGAGGAGCAGACACACTGACATAGCCCTCAGGAAGCAAAAATGCAGGTGTCCCTGGCCAGTCCAGGCAGCAGGGAGTCCTGTCCCCTGCGGCACACCATGGCTGTCTGCAGCCCCGCCTACTTTGTAACTGACCTGCAATTGTTCACCCACATGAATTGCAAACAACCGACTTTCTGTGCTTAGAGAAAGGGGAAGTCCAGCCAGAGATTTACCTTGAGTCATTTGTTTCAAGAAGGAAGCCTCTGCAGTTGGCAGAAGGTAGCGGAAGAAGGACGGTTGCCCAAGGAGAGAAAGGAGGCCTGGATTCTAGAATAAATGCCACCACTTCTCAGCTGATTACACTGAGCAAGTCGTCTCTCTGGCTGTAATTTTCTCATCTGGAAGATGGGACAATAATCTTCACTCCTCCTGCTTCTCTAGATTGTGCTAGTATCAATGAGAGCCTGCGTAAGAAGAGCTTGGAATACGTAAGCACGGTGCAACTAGGAGGGCTTGAATGGCCACCCGACGGCTCCTCGGAAGAAAAGACCCGGTGATCTGCTCCCATAAAGATTACAGCCTAGGAAACCCTATGGACAGTTCTACTCTGTCACATTGGGTCACTATGAGTTGGACTTCAACTTGATGGCACCTAACAACAACAATTTTAACAATTACTTGTGGCCCCACAGATGTAGGGAAGTCTATTGGAAGCAATATCTGAAGGAAGGCACAGCAGGGACTGGACAAGACAGCACAGGGTGAGAAGGTAAGGAAGTGAGTCCAGAGGTTGAAACACAAAGACAATGAAGTCACTTAGATCTGGATTCAAATCCTGCCTCCATCACCTTCTAGCAGTGTGTCCCTGGGCAAGTAACAGAACCTCTCTGAATCTTGCTTTCTCCCCCCTGTAAATCTTGGTTTCTTGGCTGTTAAAGAATAGCTTATCTCCTAAACTTGTTTTGAGGATTAACTGAGCTATGCATATCAAGGGCTTGGAATGGAGCTCAGAGCAAGCCTCAGGACTGGTGGCTGTTGTTCTTCATCCTCCATGACCTCTCACTTCCTCACCTCCTCCCCTGTGCTGTCTTGTCCAGTCCCCGCTGTGCTCCGGAAAAAGCCCATTCTGAGATTGCTTCCAATAGACTTCCCTACATCTGTGGGGCCATAAATAATTGCTAAAATTGTTGTTGTTAGGTGCCATTGAGTCGATTTCCAACTCATAACAACCCAGTGTGACAGAGTAGAACTGCCCCACAGGGTTTCTAGGCTGTAATCTTTATGGGAGCAGATCACCAGGTCTTTTATCCCAAGGAGCCTCTGGGTGGGTTTGAACTGCTAAC
Source organism: Dugong dugon (assembly GCA_030035585.1). Classification (NCBI taxonomy): domain Eukaryota; kingdom Metazoa; phylum Chordata; class Mammalia; order Sirenia; family Dugongidae; genus Dugong; species Dugong dugon. The sequence continues at coordinate 57,188,503 of CM057462.1, read as the reverse complement.
CTTTTGGCTAGTAGCTGAGTGCTCAACCACTGCGTCACCAGGGCTCCTTAATTGTTAAGTAGAGGATCTTTTTTAAATTGATTACAAAAGTCTATGGTAGAAAAAAAGTTTTTTTAAGCAAATAAGTAAAAAGAAGAAAATGCAGGTTACACATTACTTCACCACCCAAAGATAATCACTGTTGACAGGTGGGTGACTCTCCTTCAGGATTTCTTTTTAATCCACGTGTAACAGGATGTTAAATGCAAGTTTCATGTTGTCTTGGCTTTGGGACAGAGGCAAGGATTGCCAAGGACCACTGTATCCTAAATCAAATTGCTCGACCACCCAGTCAGGGCACGCTGAGAAACAGAGAAACCAGTTCTACCAGCATTAGCCCATTACCCACCTTTGGTCAATATAAAAGAAGAATTCATGGGGGTGGGGGGGGGGGGAGGGGACCAAAGACAGAGAGAAAAGGACAGGAGAGGGAAGGGGAGGAGAGGAGAGAGAGAAGAGAAGAGGGGCCTGTTGTGATGGATTTCTTTTGGAGAGAATTGTTGATTGCTGTGTGGTCCCCCTTGCAACCCTCCCCACCTGAACCCCAGAGAAGTCGGATGAGGATGTGTCTCCTCCTTACTTTAAACCTAGGGAGGAAGACTTGAAGGGAACCACTCAGAGAGTCTGAGATATGCCCCAGGGGTCTGTGGACCAGAAGAAAGGCAAGCCTAAAGCAAAGGCCGGCTCCTATCACCCCCACTTCCCCCAGACAGAGTTTATCTCGATGAATTGCAAATGTCCATTGAATTGTCTCCCTACCCCCTAGACCTAGACCGGAAGCATCTTGCTGACAGAATCTGGGTGTTGTATCCCCCACTTCCTGCAGGAGTCCTAGCACTTAGTTGAGGCATGATGAATGTGAGTGAAGGGATGACTGAAGAAACTGGTGTAGAAAGCAAGGAGAACAAGGATTTTAGAATCACAGATTTGAGTTCAAATCCTGCCTCTGCTACTTTCTTGCTATGTATCCCTTGGGGAATTGCATCACCTCTCTAATCTCATTTTCCTCCTTTGTAAAATGAGGCCAATTTGAGTATTTGCTCTGCAGAATTTTGAATGAAGTGAGATCAAGCACCAGCATATAGTAGGTGTTCCAGCAATAAAGACTGAAGACACAGCTGTCTTGGAAACCCTGCGAAGTGGCTGTGCCTCCTGAGAATTTCCTGTCTGAGCTGATACAGTCCTGGAATTTCCAGATCCTGATTCCTTTCCTCGGAGACCTGGTGGCACAGTGGTTAAGAGCTATGGCTGTTAACCAAAAGGTCAGCAGTTTGAATCCACCAGCCGTTCCTTGGAAACCATATGGGGCAGTTCTACTCTGTCCAATAGGGTCACCGTGAGTCAGAATCTGTTTGATGGCGACGGGATTTTTGTTTTTTTTTTTTTTTTGGTTCCCTTCCTTGCTCAGCCCCCATTTTCATCATCTTTATAGCAACAACATTGGCAACAACAGCTGCTTCTTGTATGGCAGTTTACAGAAATTTTATGCCCTGATTTCATGTAAGTCTCACAAATAATCTAATAATTATAATCCCCATTTCACAAATGAGGAACTGAGGCCCAGAGAAAGCGAATGACCCATCCATGTCACAAAGATCTGAGACTTGAGGGGCCCACTTTTGGCCTTCCTTAAACTAATTCATTTAACATGTACTCAGCACCCACTATGTCAGGCACCTGCAATTAGTGGCATGGCTCTTGCCCCTTACAGAGGAGTGGGGATGACAGACATGCAAATCAGAACAACACCTACAACTCTGCCTATAAGTGCTGTCCTCCAGTGGGCAGAAAGTTACCATGAAAACCCAGAAAAGACGACAGCTACTTCTGCTGGGGGCAACTGGCCAGAGATTAGGCCCAGCTCCACTGTCTGCTAACTCTGTGCAAGTCACTTCACCTCTCGGGGCCTTAATTTCTTCATCTGTAAAATGAGGATTATGATAGCCGTAGCTCCCTCATTGCTGTCAAGTTGATTTGGACCCATAGCAACCCTACGCAACAGAGTAGAGCTGCCCCATAGGGCTTCCAAGGCTGTAATCTTTACGGAAGCAGATGTCACATCTTTCTCCCTGGGAGCAGCTGATGGGTTCAAACTACTGACCGTTCAGTTAGCAGCTGAGTGCTTAACCACTGCACCATCAGGACTCCTAATCAATGCCCAGGGAAACAGCAATCAAGAAATCAAATGACACATTGCATTGGGCAAATCTGCTGCAAAGGACCTCTTTCAATTGTTGAAAAGCAAAGATGTCACTTTGAGGACTAAGATGCACCTGACCCAAGCTACAGTATTTTCAATCGCCTCAAATGCATTTGAAAGCTGGACAATGAATAAAGAAGACCAAAGAAGAATCGATGCCTTTGAATTATGGTGTTGGCGAAGAATACTGAATACACCATGGACTGCCAAATGAACGAACAAAGCTGTCTTCATCCCATGTACTTTGAGCATGTATGTTATCAGGAGGGACCAGTCCCTGGAGAAGGACATCATGCTTGGTAGAGGGCCCGTGAAAGAGAGGAAGACCCTCAAAGAGATGGATTGACACAGTGGCTGCAACAATGGGCTCAAACCTAACAATGGTTGTGAGAATGGCACAGGACTGGGCAGTGTTTCTTTCTGGAACCAACTCGGTGGTACCTAACAACAACAGCTCCCTCATACATCCACTGTGGGGATAAGAGAGAATGCATGCAAAGCATTTAGCGCAGTGTCTGGCACAGGCAGCATTCAGTAAATTGTAGCTGGTTCTTTATTACTGTAGCCTAGATCTCAACCAGGGGCCTCCTGATCCCTTGAGACCTACAGGGGATGAGCCTAAGCACCAGTTTGGAAGCCGTCTCCAGGACTGCTGCAAATTCCTGGAGATTTTGTTTCTCCTGGCCCAGCTCCTGCTTCAGCCTGTGCCATCTTCAGTTAGCACTATACCAGAACAGAAGTAAATGGCCCTTTCTGCTGTTTCCACAAACACCTCAGTCAAGGCAGCCTGCGTGAGTATACCCATTACTCATTGCCATGGACTCGATTCTGACTCATAGCGTGGTAACTGAAACCTAGTTTGACACAGCGATTAGGTCTTTGCAAACCTGTTTTGTGACAAAGACATTTGTTAACCATAAACTAGCTCAGAGTTTACCTAATGCAAAGAATGTTATTTTAGGTAATTTCCCCTGCCTCCTGAATGATAACCCTTGGAATTCCCTGAATAATTGGGGTATATTTTATCATTTTAAAACCTCCAGACGACACCTAAAAATTTGTGCAAATGAAGCCCCAACGCCCACCCCATGGCCAGAGACCACCTATAACTTGATGTCAGCTGATCTCAGCATGGTTCAGTCAATCATGTTAAGATTAGCCAATGGTTGGTTTTCTATTCTACTCCCTCCTATTCTCTTTAAAAGCTTCTTTGTAACTAGCCATTTGGGTTTTTTTTAGAAACAGAATGGTCTCCCTATATGCATATAGAATAACTGCTAGAATAAACCCTGTTTTAATTTGTATTTTGATTATTTTTTAACAAGACTTTACTGAAGATTTCCAGGGATAGAGGACAGAAGAGGTGATCACATGATAGCTCCCAAAAACCTCAAGGTGAACAACAACAAAACCCTAGTTCTCAAGACAGCCTCAGCCGGCTGTCCTAGGGAGAGTGGTGTCTGCTGTTTCCCCCCCTTACCCGTGGGGCCAGCTCCTGTCTCCTGTTGTTTAGCTAGTCACCTCCACTCTCTTCTCCAATTTCCTTTCTAGGCAGCACCCCACAGTGTGGAGTTTTGGTGGTTACTGGTTGGCTTCCCCCCTTTCTCCACCGGCAAGTGAAAGCACCACAGATTCTCTCTCTGGCCTTCACGCAGCCCCCACAAGGATGGCTGTCATTCCAAGTAGGTACAAGAGACTAGAATGGCAGCTTTTGTGTGGCGGTGAGATGGGAAGGCAGAGACGGTTAGGAGCTGGTTGAATGGACATGGGGTATCAAGGGGGAAAGGAGGAGTGTGCTGTCACACAGTAAGGGGAGAGCAATTAGGGTCACATAACAATGTATGTATAAATTTTTGTATGGGAGACTAACTTGAAATGTAAACTTCATTTAAACTACAGCAATAAAAAAATTTAGAAAAAGCACTGACTTTGGGGGAGAAAAAAAGGATGGCTATCTTTCATGGCAGTGATACTGGTAATGGGACTATCCACTGGGTGGGTAGGTGAGCCTGGCTGGGTTCCTGCTACCTACCCCTGCCCGGGACTCTCAGTTCCTGCCCATTTCTCAAGCCCAGTCCTCTAGCTTCCCCTAGATTCTCTGAGCCCTCACTAGCTTCTCAATATATGACCTCTCGCTGGAAACATCCAGAGTCATTTTAGGAACAAATCCAAATCTAGGTCCTCAACCATCTTCTTTGTTGCCTCAGCAACAACTGCCTCTCAGAGCTTCGAGGCTGCCCCTTCACCCTAAACAGTATTTTCCTAAAGAAAGCCAGCTCCTTCCTTTAGAGGTCACCCACTGAGGGTCCAGGAGCTGCATCAGACCCACAGAGGTGTTCTTTCAAAATCAAGCCAATATTTAAAAATTGAGACATTACACATAAAAATCGGATTTGTGACTTTTCCTGTAAACTCAGAAAATCTGGCCTCACAGGTCCCACACCCACCAAGGAGCATGTTGGTCCAACAGTGTGTGCGCCCTGCCCTTTAGACAGGTTTTTCTTATGCTCCTGCCCACTGGCCTTACTGTATTTCTCTCTCCTGCCTCACCCCTGCAGGCTTTCAATTTTGTGACCTTTGCTAAGAGGCATTTTCGAGCCAGTTTCCACCCTCTGCTGCATTATTATAACTAAGCTGGGTCTAGAAATTTACCAGGTGTACAAAGGGAGATTAAGGTACCCTAGGAAGAAGGCACAGTAAAGGCAGTCACTTAAGGATGCTAGTGATGACTGGTCCTGGTACGGAAAGGGGTCCAGAGGGAAAGGGGTCTCCGTGCAAGGTGGCGGCGGGGCTGGAGAGGGTTAAGCTGGGACTTAGTTATGAAAGCCCTCTTTTCATCGAATGGGGGCTCTTTTATCAATGGGAGCTAGTGTCACGTTTAAAGCAGGGCGCCTCACCATTAGGTGTGCGAATAAGAAAGGTGGCTGAGGAGGGCGGCATAAACACCCTTCCATCCCTCCACCGCCCCCGCAGGAAGCCGGGCGAGAGTCTGGGGCAGTGGTCCAGGCGGGCGAGGGATGCTGCGGCTGGCTGCTTGGCAGCAGCGGTGGGAATGGTGGGGAAGGCGGCAAGGGAGGGATTCTGGAGGCAGCCTTGCCCGGGAATGGGTATGCTTGAGCTTGGCGGAAAACACTGTGGGCGATTCGGCTGCAGCTCACTCGCCTCCCCTCCCCTCTCTCTCTCCGCAGCGGACTGCGGCGGAATCCCAGCCTCGCACCGGAGCGCCCTCCCGCCTTCACGCCCGGCTGCGGCACGCGAGGGAAGGGGGCTGAATGGCGAGGGTGGCAGGATGGTGGGGATGCCGGTCTTCCCTGGAAGGCTGGGGAGGGGTGCGGAAACCGGTCACGTGGCGCCGCCACCAGGCACAGCCCGATTGGTGGGCCCCGCAGCCGTGCTAGCCAGGGCTGCCCGGGTTTTGAGACGTGGGGCGGCCCTCTCCTCCTCGCTCGGACGTTGTGGGTTGGGGTAGCGGTCACGGAGCCTGGGGAGGGCGAGGATCGTGCTCCCTCCGCAAGGACAACGCACTCTCCCGGTTCTTAGCTCCTCCCTGCAGTCGGGAAGACCTGATTATCGTCTCCATGAACACATCCCTTCCCCCTTCACGTCTCTGCTTCCCTTCTGACTTCCCCACCTACTCCTCTCTCTGCCCTGTCTACCTGAGGCCAACTTTGTTTGAGCTGACTGGAACAGGTCTGTTACTTGCCATAATCTTGCAGTGTGGGGCAAATCAGTTGACATTGCTGGAGGTGATAAGGATTAAACAGAAATATCACAGACACCTCAAACCCTACACATCCAAACCGACTTCATCATCTCTCCAAACACCTTCTTTGTGTCCCTATCTCTCTTTCAAGAAGAAACCCAGAGAACCATCTCCATCTCACCCCTCCTCCATCAAATGAGAAAAACCTATTAAATTTACCTCCAAAATATCTTTAAACCTCAGTACCTAGTATTCCCCACTGGACTGTAAACTCCATGAGAGCAGGGACTTTGTCTGTGTTGTTGATCACTGTATTACCCAACAGAGTACCAGGCACAAGTTGCTGTTAGGCGCTGCTGAGTCCCTTCCACTCATAGTGACCTTATAACAGAAAGAAATGCTGCTGGGTCCTCCACCATCCGCACAATCTTTGCACATAAAAAACAAAAACTTGTTGCCGTGGAGTTGATTCCCACTCATAGCGACCCTATAGGACAGAGTAGAACTGCTCCATACCATTTCCAAGGAGAGCCTGGTGGATTCCGAGTGCTGACCTTTTGGCTAGCAGCCATAGCTCTTAACCTCTATGCCACCAGGGCACATAGTAAGTGCTTAATAAGCATTAATTGAATGAATAGATGCATAACAAGTCCTCCTGCTCCCCGCTGGCCCCACCTCCCCCATCTAGGGAGGGTGACCTCCTGACTAGCCTAGACAGTAAGAACCTGTGATATTGGAGAAGCCAGGTGCTGTGGTACACACCAACTCTGGAGTCAGAAGATCTATGTTTTGGAATCCATGATCTGGCTTCCTTACTCTGCTGCCTTCTGGCTGTGTGACCACAAGTCTCCTCTGTTTGAAGCTCCATCTGCTCATCTTCAAAATGAAGATAACAATACCAATCTCACAGGCTGTTGGGAGATATGAATGAGATAAATAATGAAAGCACCAACTTTCAGATGTTGTGGTGAAGAAACTGAAGTTGTCAAGGATTCCATTCTTCGGGGCTCAACCATCCCTGCCCATGAAAGCAGCAGTCAAGAAATCAAACGATGTATTGCATTGGGTACACCTGCTGCAAAAGAGCTTTTTAAAGTGTTAAAAAGCAAAGATGTCATTCTGATGACTGTCATAGATTGAATTGTGTCCCCCAAAAATGTCTGTCAACTTGGCAAGGCCATGATTCCCAGTACTGTGTGACTGTCCACCATTTGGTCTCTGATGTGATTTTCTTACGTGTTAATAAGGCAGGATTAGACGCCGTTATGTTAATGAGGCAGGACTCAATCTACAAGATTAGGTTGTGTGTTAGGTCAATCTCTTTTGAGATGTAAAAGAGAGAAACCAGCAGAGAGACAGGGGGACTTCATACCACCAAGAAAGCAGTGCCGTCAGCAGAGTGCGTCCTTTGGACCTGGGGTTCCTGTGCGGAGAAGTTCCTAGACCAGGGCAAGATTGACGACAAGGACCTTCCTCCAGAGCTGACAGAGAGAGAAAGCCTTCCCTTGGAGCTGATGCCCTGAATTCAAACTTGTAGTCTACTAGACTGTGAGAGAATAGATTTCTCTTTGTTAAAGCCATCCACTTGTGGCACTTCTGTTATAGAAGCACTAGATAACTAAGACAATGACTAAAGTGTGCCTGACCTAAGCCACAGTATTTTCAATCACCTCATATGCATGTGAAAGCTAGACAATGAAAAAGGAAGATAGAAGGAGAATTGCTACATTGAATTGCGGTGTCAGTGAAGAATACTGAATAGACCGTAGACTGCCAGAAGAATGAACACACCTGTCTCAGGGGAAGTAAGCCAGAATACTCTTTAGAAGTGAGGATTGCAAGATTTTGTCTTGCTTACTTTGCACATGTCATCAGGAAGTTCCAAAAGTTAGAGAAAGACATCATACTTGGTAAAGTAGAGGGTCTGTGAAAAAGAGGGAGACCCTCAGTGAGATGGACTGACACAGTGGCTGCAACAATGGGCTCAGACATCAATGGCTGGAAGATGGCATAAGACCAGAAAATGTTTCCTTCTGTTATATGTAAGGTTGCTATGAGTCAGAGGTGACTCAACACCCAACAACAACAACAACAACCAGTTGTTACAGAGATGTTGGCTGTAAGTGGGTGACATAACCTCTGGTTTGCCTGGGACAGTCCAATTGGTACCTTTTGAACTATGGAAATTAATAGTATTCCCTTTCATTCTTAAAAATGTCCTGATTGGACAATATACGGTCACCATAGTTGTAGGTGCAACACTAGAGTTACCTACATTGTACCCAAGACACACAAAGGAGGGAGGGAGGAGGGTCTGACTATAGAAAGAGAGGCAGGGATAATGGAAATGTTCCCAGGAAGATGCATAGGATTGCACCAAGTAGATAGGGTAGGAAGGGCATAACAGGCAGAGGGACCAGCAAGTGCAAAGAAACAAGGTTTGACAATTCTGGGTATGTTTAGATAATATCAAGCAGTCCAGGTGGCTCAAGCCCATGATGCCTGGTAGGAGACGAAGCTGGCAGTGGGAACTGTAGAAGGTTTTTGAGTAGAGGTTAATGTGGGGCAACGGTTTTGCAGAAGAGACTAAGTGAGGAACTGGAGCAAGAGAAGGCCCAAAGTGTAAGTAAGTGGGAGCTTACAATGAAGTGGCAGGCCATTTTCATTGTATATATGTCTCTCTTTGATTAAAACCTTCCCACAATGCCGTACTACCCAACAGAATAAAGGCTGAGTTCCTCAGTCTGGCATTCGAGGCTCCTGGAGGCCTAGCCCCAACTTATCTGTGGTAAACATTTCATGCTTCACCTGCCCTGTTTAACTTCTCCCTTCTTATGGAAGAACAGCTCCTTCCTTTTGGAAAATGGCTCCTCCCCCTGGTACAACCACATGGTCCAGGTGGGGACTATCAATCATGGCCTCCCATCCCCTATGACCAAGGGTATAAGTAAGCATGTGACCAAGCCTGGCCAATCCTGTAGGATTTGGGGGATTTGGAGAAACGGGAGACAATTACTCACCTCTCTGGTGATGCAGCTAGGAGGCGTGAGCTGGGGATTGCTGTTGGCCACAGTTCCAGTTTGGAGAGGAAAGTAGTCTGAGAAAATGAAGCCAACACACAGAGAAGCAAAGATGAATCATGGAGTGTGAGAGCCCGATGGCATCTGGTTCCCTAGTTCCAGTTCATTCTTCGGCCCAGCTGCCCTAGTACTTGTCTCAAAAAGTTACATGAGCCCCAAATCACTTTTGGCCTAGGCTACTTTGTGTTGGGTCTCTGTTCCTTGCATCCAATGGAACCATAATACAGAACATTTCCATTCTCACTTCTCTCCTTTCAAACATTCTCTACTCCTGGCACACCCTGCTATTCACACTTCCTCAAACTATCCTGCATTTGTATCCTCTATGCCTTTCCTCCAGGCTTCTTCAGTTTGGAACGTCCTGTTCCCTTCTTACAAACTGTCAACTCCTACTCATCCTTCCTGACCCAGCTCAAATGACTCTTCCTATATGAAGCCATCCCTAACCACCCTTAGTAGAGCTGGCCATGCCCTTCTTTGGCCTCTGACAGCTTTTTGTACATGGGCCTCATCACCCCGTACCCCAGTGATCTTCTTTCGTGTCTGTAAACCCCGTTAGACTATGTTTTTTATCTCCATGACCCTAGCTCCTGGCAAAGGGCCTGGCACAAAACAAGTATAATAAACGTTTACTGAATGAGTGGATATATGAGTGAGACTCCATCTCTCCTCCATGCTATCCCCCTGAGTCATTACTCAGTTTATATCAAGGAGAGACACAGAAGAAAAAGTGGGAGGAATTGCTTTAGTCCTTCTATTCAGTGGTGATGGACTCAGGGGAGAAGAAAATCTGGAAGAAATGGGGCCACTGCAAAGTCCAATGGCATTTATGAGAGGCCAGTTTTCTGTCAAAGCAGTGATGGTGGCAGCTTTGAGTTGAGGCAGAGTTTTTTGGGAGCCAGTGCCAGGACAAGCAAACTTTTGGTGCACTGAATGTTTCAGCAAGCTAGGATTTGGACAGGTGTTTCTGTCAGCTGCATAGGGATAAGCATCTGAAAGGCACCTGGCTCTGGATCTGCCTAGAATCAGGAATCCCCATCTCCTTTAGCACAATCTGACCCAAGGAACAAGGTAGCCCTCTCTCTGGCCTCCATGCCCACCACAGGCACAAACCTCATCTAAAGGGGGCTCTGCAGCTGAACAAGATGTTGGGCACTGGGAACAGAGTCAAAGATGACTATAGGGAACTGTGGCAGAGACAATATTGTTTACTAAATAGTCTGTGGTTTCCCCCTACATTTCCCAGCCTCCCTTACAGTTAGATTGGGCCTGTGCAACAAATTCTGGCTATGGTCTGTGAGCAGAAGTAATGTGTGTCATTTCCAGGCTGAAGTATTTAATGGCCAGTACTCAAACCCCCAGCTGTTTTTGCCCCATTGAGGCAATCCTGGAAGCCTTACGTTAAGATGGTGGAGCCCATGAAGGAAGTGGCCTGAATCGCTGCATCACCTAACAGAGTGGAGGAGAGCTACCCAGGAGAGTGCCTGGACCCTTAGCTGACTTTGTATGAGTGGGAAAAATACACCATTGTTGTGTTAAACCATTGAGATGTTTGACCTGTTCCTTACCATAGCAGAGCCTAGCCTATTCTAACCAACACATGGACATAAATTGTTTTAGCAATCCAATAACAAACTGCCTTCCTATTTGAGGAGGAACCCTCCCCCTCCTTATAGGACCCTGTGGTATTGCCAAATTTAGTGGTCACTTTTCTGTTCTTATCTTTCTTGATTTCCCAGCAGCATTTGTCACAATTGACCACTCCCTTCTGGAAATATTTTATCTTGGCATCTGTGACATCACGCCTGCTTGGTTTTTTCTCTTATATCACTGGCCCCTGCCTCTCGGTTTCCTCTCCTGGCTCCTATTCCACTACTTCACCTCAAAATTTGAAGGTCCCCAGGGCTTATTCCTAGGGACCTTTCTCATGGTTTTAAATACCAGCCATGAAAAAGACAACTACAGAAGACACATTGCACCAAGTTAAAAGACATTTCTCAGCCTCCCTTGCAGCTAAGTATGGCCATGTGACTAATTTTGGCCAGTGAAAGGTATGCAAAAATGTGCAGAACTTCCAAGGAAGTCTTCTTAAAAGGTAGAGGGTACGCTTCTCTTCCCATCTCCCTTCCTTCTGGAACGTGGATGATAACGAGGTGAACTTATGATTGGAAACCAAATGTGGAGAATGGCCAAGCAGCCCTGAACTGCCTACCTCTGGACTTATTTTTTATGGAAAGAGAAATAAATTTCTATCATAAGCCTTTTTTCCCCCTTTTTTCTTTGCAAATGAGTCTAATCCTACCTGATACATTCCCATTACTGTTGAAGCCATTTTCCCGCTTCCCATTAAGAAACATAGCAGTCCAGATTCATCCCTAGTCAGAGGAGTGGGGACATTCAAGGAAAAAAGCACTTCCAGGTAAGAAAATGCTGGGCCCCCTTCCAAGAATGGTAAGTAGCCAAGATATCAGAGGATATAATGTGAGGTGGACCTAGGAATAGAGTTTGTGTCACAGAGAGTACTGAATGCTAGATTAAGGAGTTTGGATTTTATTCTTAAGTGCCCTATGAATAGGGACCTTGCCTATCTTATCTACTAATGTCTAACACTTTGTAGGTGCTCAGTGAATAAATATATTCTGCATGAGTATACTTATTAATACTGTTTGCTTAACAACAAAAGAAACGTTGGAAGGTGCACCAGTTGGGAACACCATCTGATTAACCCGTCTCTTTTTACAGATGAAGTAACTGAGGCATCATTTGCTGTAAGTGGCAATCAGCCTGTGAGGAAAGGTTAACCGAAACGTCCACCTCGGGGATGAAGTGAGCAGGGACCACTGAAACGGGAAATAAACCCAAGAAGAATTCCGCCAGCCTCCCCCACTGTCTTTACAAGATGGCCGCCCTGCAACCACCTGACTGCGAGAAGGCGGAGCTCTGCCCCACCTCTCCCAGCCCCGCCCGGCTCGGCCCCGCCCAGCACCCCCTCCGGCCTCGGTGGAGCGGGTTATGAGGTGTCTCAGCGAAGCGCCTGCGCAGTGGGCAGCTGCACGCGGGGAGGAGGCTTTATAACCACTTCGTCGCCACCCCTCAGTTTCCATCTCCGGGAGGGCAGCTGCGGAGGCGGCGGCGGCTGGGGCGCTGGCTGAAGGGGCTGAGGAGGCGGGAGCTGTGGCGGCGCTGGGCGCCCCTAGCCCCTCGCCCTCTGCGGGCCATGGGCTCCGAGAAGGACTCCGAGTCTCCGCGCTCCACATCCCTACACGCGGCCGCGCCCGACCCCAAGTGTCGTAGCGGCGGCCGGCGCCGGCGCCTCACCTTCCACAGCGTCTTCTCCGCTTCGGCCCGCGGCCGCCGCTCCAGGGCTAAGCCGCAGGCCGAGCCACCGCCCCCGGCCGCGCCGCCGCCGCCCGCCCCGGCCCCGGCCGCGGCCCAGGCCCCGCCGCCCGAGGCGCTGCCCGCCGAACCGGCCGCTGAGGCCGAGGCGGAGGCCACGGCGGTAGCGGCGGCGGGGCCAGGGCTCGACGATGAGGAGGCGGCAGAGGGCGGCGACCCGGGCCCGGAGGAAGTGGAGTGCCCGCTGTGCCTGATGCGGCTGCCGCCCGAGCGGGCCCCGCGCCTCCTCAGCTGCCCGCACCGCTCGTGCCGGGACTGCCTCCGCCACTACCTGCGCCTGGAGATCAGCGAGAGCCGGGTGCCCATCAGCTGCCCCGAGTGCAGCGAGCGGCTCAACCCGCACGACATCCGCCTGCTGCTCGCCGACCCGCCGCTTATGCACAAGTACGAGGAGTTCATGCTGCGCCGCTATCTGGCCTCGGACCCCGACTGCCGCTGGTGCCCGGCCCCGGACTGCGGGTGAGCGCGGGGGCGTGGCCGCCGGGGGCGGCCGGCTGCGGCGGAGGGGCGTGACGGGGGCCGAGTGGACCCCCGGCCTGAGGATGCCACCAGCGTGTGGCCAGCGCGGAGAGGCGGACCCCAGCCAGGCGCGTGTTCCAGCATTGAGTGAGGGAGGAGGAGAGGGATGACCAGTGGGAGAGAGAGGAAAGCGCCAACTGCGGCGACCTGGTAACCGTCAGCCACTGGCAAGCCCGTACGGGGGGAAGGCACTCAACACCCCAAGGGCTTGAGGTGGGCGATTGAGCGGTCGGTGAGGGGAAGGCAGCTGTCCATCAAGTCAGGAGGTACGGAGAGTTAATTTCTTGTTGGACGAATGTTCTGTCTAGAGGTAGGAGGGAGTCTCTTAATGGGCATAGGGAAGGTACATTTGGCAAAGAAGGAAATGAGAGTTTTTCTGAGGGGACCGTGCTTCGGAGGGGTGTGTCCATTTGGTTACAGGCAGACTTAACAGCATTGCAGGAGAAGGCGTGTTCTGCCTGACAACCACTACTCTTAAGTTGGGATGGAGGAGACGGGAATGGCGCTAGGGAAGAAGACAGCTCACTGGCAAGAGCTCTGAGGGCTCTGGATACTGTGTGTCTTCTGTGCTATTGGGAGGCTCCCTGTGGTTCTTAACCCTGCTGCCTTGGACAGGGTGGACAGGGATAAACAGACCCCTTTCTTTGTCCAGGAAGGGGCTGTTTGTAGAAGCAGTGGGGCACTGAGAAGAAGCATGCCCAGAGACTGGTATGGTAGGAGAAAATGTGTTTGCCAGCCCCTCTAATCTTGAGTTCTTGATGACCGTGAGTCTGTTTAATGCACTATGTATGCTGAATTTTTAAGGTCAGTGAGTTAAAATATGTATTATCTGCAGAGACATAATACCACCAGATTTTGCTACCTGGAGCATTCACTGGAGAGCTCCCCCCTTTAAAATCTGACTGTGTTACTGTCAGTATATCCCATGAATGGCTGCAATAGCAAAGAGGGGCTCATCTAAGTGGTTGGGAGTCAGACTGTGCCATTACCTGCTCTGTGACCTTGGGCAGATCATTTTATTCTGTGTGCATGCTGTGGGGGCAAAAAGATGCCAGGGACTCTTTGCATTGTGTACATGTAATGCTAGTAAAATGCTGTGTGATGCTTTGTTTCAAAGGAGTTAAAAGGGCTTTTGATTGTAACCTATATCAAGGCTGTTTTGAGGTTTCCATGATGTCGCCATTTGTCTCCTTTCAGAAGGCGTGATCTAAGAGTGTCTAGGAGAGTGAGAAGAGTTGTTCTATTTTTTATTCTGCCAGACTTGTTTAGAGATGGGTGTGTTAGTTAACCTCACAGAGATGGGGGTTTCTAAATTACTTGGAAGTGTTGCCGTCAAAGGTACTGTATTTATCTATGGTAAATCACTTTCACTTTCAGTTTATAGGTATCAGAAAAAGGACCTTGTCGGCCTCTTGGAAGGGCTTGGAGGTCTTGCTAGCTTTAAGAGGTTAATTTATATGGTATTTAAGTTTTGCAAACACTGCTGATCTATTTTCCGAACCAAATTAATATTAACCTGAGAGAATACTGTATCGTTCTCCTTTAAGTATCCTTGAATTTTAACTAAGAAATGTGGTAGCTTCAGAGCAGATCTGTGACTGAATGCAGATCACCTTTCTGAATAAGCTCCCCTTTTGTTTTTTTAATATTAACAGCCACTGTTTATTGACCATTTAGTGCATACCAGACACTATTCCAAACCTTTGTATGTCTCATCTCTGGTATCTCATTTTGTCTTATCCTCACAACCACTCCAGGAACCTGGTCTGGTTATCTGCACTTTACAAATGAGGAAACTGAGGCATAGAGAGAAGTTGCTTGCCTAAGACCACACCGCTTTTAAGAGCAAGCCAGGATTCAAATCTTGATAGGTCTAAAGCCAGAGGCGGTCACATCACCTCCTTGGTGTCTCACCCTTTCTCAGCCAGGTCTCCCTAGACGGGAAAGCTAGAGCCCACGTCAAGGGGGCCGCAGTCTATAAACATTAGGTGGCTGACGTTGACAGAAGAACTGACGTTTATTCTTTTCTCTTTTTTTTTTTTTTTTTTTATAATATTGTGTTTTCAGTGAAAGTTTACACAGTAAATTAGATTCCCATTTAACAATTCTTATACAAATTGTTCAGTGATATTGGTTACATTTTTCACAGTATGTCAACGTTTTCATTATTTCTGTTCTGGTTGTTCCATTTCCATTGATCTAGTTTCCCTGCCCCCCATTACCTTCTCATCTTTGCTTTAGAGTAAATATTGACCATTTGGTCTCATAGATGATTTTTTAAAGGAGCACAGTACTCACAGGTGATATTGTTTATTTTATGAGTCAATCTGTTATTTAGCTGAAATGTGACCTCTGGAAGTAGCTTCAGTTCAAAATTTAAAGGGTATCTCAGGGTGATAGTCTCAGGGTTCCACTAGTCTCAACCGATCCAGTAAGTCTGGACTTTTTTTTTTTTTTAAAGAATTTGAGTTTTGTTCTGCATTTTTCTCCTATTCTACCAGGGTCCATCTTTTGTGGCTCTTTTCAGAAAGGTCAGTAGAACAAGCACCATCTAGTTCCTCTGGTCTCAGGGTAGATGAGGCCATGGTTCGTGTAGGCCGTTAGTCCTGTAGACTAGTTTCCTTCTTTCTTTTTTGCTCCGGACACGTATAAACCTATAGTTGTATCTTAGATGGCTGCTCTTAAGCTTTTAAGACCCCACACGCTACTCACCAAATTAGGATGTAGACCATAAACTTTATAATTATATTATGACTGAGTTGTCCCATGAGACTATGGTCTTAAGCCTTCAAACCCAGTAAACCAATCCCTGGATGTGTTTAGTTATGTCTTAGTCCCCTTTTGTTTTTTATTTCTCCAAAGTTAATTTCTGTCTTTGTTCACATCAATAACAATGGACAGAAATTAATTTGCAGGCTTGATGACACTGTAAACCATTACTCATTTGGAAGTTATTAAAAAAATTAGGCCATTTCTCACATTAGTCAAGTACTGGGTTAGTATCATCCAGAGTTTATTTTTTAAAATTTAGTTAAAAGAATTATAACAATTATATGTATACGTTTCTAAGAAAGTATTGTCTATGGGCTTAAAGAAGGTAAAGTTTAGAGAAAGGAGGCAAGCTGGCATCTGACTAGCTGTGTGCCAGGCATACATAATTTGATCCTTATCAACATTGTGAGATAGATTTGGTCTAGCTTTACAAATGAGGAAACTGAAGTTTGGAGAAATCAGGTGACTTCCTCAGGGTCATTATAACTAGTAAGTGATGGAGACAGACTTCGAGTACAGGTGTTAACTCCAACCAAGGCCAGTATTTTTCCTGCTCATCCTCTGTTTTAAAAGGCATGAGCTTGTCAGCATAGCCGCCATTATTGGGGATGCTACTGTTTGGGGGTGCATGTAGGCAGGTTGTGGCCAAAGGACAATATTGAGAGAGTCCAACATGGTAGAATCTAGTTTCTTTTCTGATTCCTGTTGCTAACAGCCTCTTGCCTACTTTGTTTTTCTTATCTGAAATAGGTATAATCCTTTCCTGAGTTGAAAGGCTTAATTAATGTTTGTAAAGTGTTTTGAGATCTTCAGCTGAAGGTGTTAGATAAGTGGGGAGTAACTTTAAAATCCTGTCATTTCCCAAACAGATGTTTGATATGGCCAGTGGTTTTGCTGCCTGTTTTTAATGCCAGGATAAAAATAGCTTTTGTATTCCACTGGATGTTGTGATTCTCTTTTGTTTTGTTTTGATTTAAACTGAACTGTTCTATTCTTTGGACCTGGTAAAAGTAATGGCTGACCACTAGAAGAGAAGCCCAAGTCCCAGTTATCTCTGTTGTCTCCTCCCATGCCTGACGATCTTTACTGCCCACAGGTCAAGTTCTTCCCAGCCCAAATTATGAAGTCTTCTCTCAACTGTGTGTGTGTGTGTGTGTGTGTGTGTGTGTGTGTGTGTGTGTGTGTGTGTGTGTGTATTTGGCGATATTGGGGAGCATGTAAGTGATCTTAGAGTTCTCATCATTACTTTTATTGTGATTACTCATAATAAAAATACCATATATTAAAAGATGCATCATTGTTTACAAAATATTTGTAGAATAAAGAGCCTTGAATTTCTCTTTTCCCATACTTGAGTGAGATTTTATCTTACTAGTAAATGTTGTTTGCTACCAGCAAGTTGGCCCCTGACTCATGGCAACTGTGTGCACAGTCTGTTCTTTTTATTTTCTATTTTTAATCTACATCAATATTCCCCAAGGTATGTTATAGGCATTACTCAAAAGAAAAATGCTCAGTGATTAAATAAGCTTGAGAAATATTGAGTTAAACAAAATGTAGCAAAAGTTTATTTCTGAACTTCTTAAAAGAGTCTTTAAACATGCTCATATGCACTGTAAGTCTTCAAGTGGAGGCATATGGTATAATTTCCCCAAATTTAGATCACCATGGAACATATTTTTGTTTTTCCTGTGGCGTCTTTAAGGCTTAACTGAAACTTTCCTTCCAAGAAGCTTTTCCTATTTGCCATTTCTAAACACTTTTAACAGTTATCACTCTGGCCTGCCTTGTATTAGTGTTCTTAATTTTGTGCTCTGAGTAGATTGAGAGTTTCTCTAAGCCTGGAATAGCTATATTCTGACTTTTTCTACAGCTCTTGTATTCAGAAATCTTGCAGTTAGGTCCTAGGAGAATGGGATAGGAGATAAGTGAATTTTGATAGAAAAGGAATATGAGCAGCACAGTTCTTGGAGGAGAAACAGAGGCAAGGGTGGAGGTGGGCAAGAAGAAGACAGACAGGCAATCATGCAGCAGACACCATTGAGAGTTAAATAATGTTGAATCTCTGGTGAGTACTGGGTGTTACAAAAAAGGACTTAGGCATAGTCCTTCTTGACAGAGAGTTTGGCCTACAGGTCCACCACTCCAGCCTCTCATTGCTGCCTCCAGCCCATGCAGAGTCCACCTTTCTGCCCGACCTTGACTGATGGTATCAGCTAATGACCTTCGTGGGACAATGGGACTGGACTGTCTCCTAAATCGGAAACTTCTGTTCATCCCTAGCACATTTGGGAGGGTAGAGCAAGCTCTTCTGGGCAAGACAAATCTCAGTCAGTGAAGAAAAAAACAGGTGATAAATAAGATAGATATGAAATTATAAATGCAATGTGATAATACTAAAGAAAATACAAGTGCTCTAAAAGAGTAGGCAAGAAGCCCTGGTGGCGTGGTGGTTAAAGTGTTCAACTGCTAACTGAAAGGTCAGTAGTTTGAACCTACAAGCTGCTCCATGGAGAAAGATGTGGTAGTCTGCTTCTGTAAAGATTACAGCCTTGGAAACCCTATGGGGCAGTTCTGTTCTGCCTATAGGGTCACAATGAGTTGGAATCGACTCAATGGCAATGAGAGAGCATAGGTGAAAGAACACTAGGTTTTGCATGATGGTGTCAAGAAAGACTTAACAGAGGAGGTGATCTTTCATCTGGTCCTTAATAGAGTATAAGTAAGAAATTTGTACCAGGCAAACAAAGATGAGGGTGGGGAAAAATACATCTTAATCCAGAGTGTTGTGAGCAGATGCATGGAGGTATAAAAGTACAAGTCACAATACTAAGCCTGGAGTCTTGTTTGGTTAGCCTCTGGATACATATGGTGTACTGGGCATGATCAGGGTAATGACTAGAGATCAAGCTGAAAAGGCACGCCAGATTCAGGTTGATAGGCCTGTCTATGCCTATGCAAAGAAGTTTAGGTTTTTAATCCCATAGGTAGTGGAGACTCATTTGAACAACCTTTTTCTTTTTTCTTGAAGGATTTTAAGCAAAAGAGTAATATCTTTATGACATCTCTTTGTTAGACAGCATTTTGGAATGGAATTTGGATTAGAGTGGGGAAAAAAGATACCAGATAGACTTTTGCAATTGTCTGGCCTAGCTTGTGGGTCTAAACTAGGGCAGGAAAAAAGAAAATGATAAGGGTGCAGCTCATTGTGACAGCTTGGCTCAGGTTTGACGTTGGGAGCAGAACTCCAATGCAACTGCTTATGCCCAAGGAGTGTTTAAAAGGATGGATCATGTCTACCACCCCTTTCCTGAACACATGTTCAGGGTCCATTTGTAAATGGGTAACCTAGTTACATGGCCTGGGGATGGGAAACACAGACATAATATAGGAACAGTTTTCTTAACCACTGGGGTCTGTTAGAGTATAATCCAATTCATACTAATGGGAATTTTTTTTCTAGGGTTAAAGTTAGGTAATGCTGTGGTCTGTCCTATACATTATGATGTTTTTGAAGATTTAGGGAATTAATAAAATGAGTAAAATTCTATGAACCTAAGAGTGTGTGTGCCTGTATTCTTAACAGCATATAATCTTTTACACCTCCCTTTTAGTTTTCTAATTAGCAAACCTGAATGGTTGGTTAAGCTAAGAGAGCAGGGTAGGAGAGATGCTCCACTACAGGGCATGGAAGAGGAGAAACAAGGTGATTGGGGTAGATTTGGTCTCAAGGATGAGGTTTTCAAGTACCTGGGAAGAAGACTGCCCTGTTCAGAACTTAGAGGTTTACCCCTAAAATGGGTTTATAGTGAAACCCTAAAATGGGTTTAAGTTATAGGACCTGGCATATAGTAAACCAGTAGATAAACCTGGATAAATTTGAGTATGAATCAGTGTGCTAGACCCTGGAGATGAAAAAATGGATAATACTAGCCCTTGAGTCCAGTCTGTTTGGGAAAGCAAGCATATAAACAAAATTACAATATAATCTGATAAATCTTATAAAATAATTATGCACAGGCACAAGGTAGGCAACCAGCTGCCTGGAGACGTTAAGTAGATTTTATAGAGAAGATGACAACATTTGAGCTGGTTCTTGAATGGATGAGATAAATATTTGCCAGGGCAGGCAGTAAGGAAATGACATTTCTAGGCAGAAGGAATAGCATATCCAAAGGTAAGGAAGTAAGACACAGTGTGCAGTATTTTTTAAACCGCACTTGTCAGGGCAAGTTCTCAAATGCAATTTGAGAACATATGTTTAGCTATACTTGAAGGTGGCAAGCACCTATGCCTCCATTTTGGAATAGAAGCTAAAGTTTGGAGTTTTTAGCTAGCTCAATATCATGTAGTATGAGTCAGCCACAAGGAGCCCATACTAGGTGCCCAAAAAAACCAGAATGCCAAGTCTCATGCCCTGAGTAATTCTGCATCATGGCAATAGATTGCTGTTGATTCATGAGTATTTTGGGGTTATTTTTCTTCCTTGGAACCAAATTCCATACCCAAAATTGACGTTGTCAATCCTACCAAATGCTCTTTTTTTTTAAAAAAAAGAAAAAGGGATTTGTTAATATTTACCTCCACCAAGTGAGGTAGGAATGGATCATGAAGTGATCTAGGCTTCCTGACCTACCATCTGTCCGATTTGTAACTTCAGAAACCGGCTTACTACTTTCCTGAGGTCATCCAGTACCTTTCCCCTTTAACGCAGAATAGCAAGCATGTCACTTTCTTCAGGAGAACCATTGTTTAGTAGTTATTTTGCACCTAGGTGGGGTAAATTCACTTAGAACTCCTACAGGATATGAATCATTTGCATTCACACATTGACCTATTCTCACTTTGTTCTTTCTGAGAAGAATTTTAATACAGCCTGTATTATATAACCTTGGGGATACATTATCATCTATATTTTTAAGTCATTCTCAAATCAACTTGCAGAATCTATAATAAACCTAAGAACTTGAGTTGCTGTCATGAACATCTAGCATGCATTCTGAATAAACAAACATAAATAATAAATCCAAGGAGACGTTATTAGCCTTATGCATACATTGTTTACGGTCCTTGGTTATTGCAGGGAGAGCATGAAATAGGGAACAGCAAAGTCCAGATGGCAACACGTAAGCCTTCAATCACTGACCTTTTTAAAAATTGTGTGGTGAACTTTCATAACTGCCATCTTCCTTTCTCCATTTATTTATTTAAATTATTTTTTAAATTTGTTTGAAACAAATGTCCACTTATTAGGATAATTTGAACATTTACTTGACATATTTAGATTAGTCAGGAAGGCTAATAACTGTAAATGGATTGTTTGTGAGAGACTAATTCTTGGTAAATATGAATTATAAGAAACAGTTGATGCTGGTGCTGATAGATTCTGAATTGCTGTCTTCAAACTAAGAATATGTATTAAAAGATAAAGAGGAAGATAGGACGATATGCTGTATTAATAGTATAGATGGGTGATATTCTTGGAGACTGTCAAGAAAGAAGATATTCCAAGGTATAGATTTAAATTGAAAAGAAAAAAATGTATAGAAAGATAAGATGAGCTTTCAGTATAGGAGGAGTTGATCATGAATCCATCTGTGGCTATTGTCTCTTAGGCTGTGGTCAAACTAGCTTCACGGTAGAAGAAGTACACTTGCTTAGTTTTTGCTATGGTTCTTTATTTTACAAATGTTCCATTCCTTCAGGTAAACAAATTCTAATCTCTAAATATAGCAAGCCATCGAAAGGAAATAAAACTTGCTGTGGCAGACTGCTCCTAAAGCAGTCTAAACTATGACAGAATAAATGCTAGAAATTAGGCTAAATATTTTTCCCCCATTTTTTCGGGAAATAAAAGGATTTGAGTTTGGAATCTTAAGAAGAAATCTACTTTCTCACACAGAATACACTTTATAGTTGGTCAGGCGCACTTGTGCTTGTGTGTGTGTCTCTGCATCATATGTGGTGAGGAGGGGGGTTGGGTGCCAAACAGTGTTAACCCACTGGAACTGATGAATAATATCTGTGTTTGTTAGATCATTCTTACCTTACTGGTATCGCTTCCTATTTTCTTACTCAGTTATGCTGTTATTGCCTATGGCTGTGCCAGCTGCCCAAAGCTGACCTGTGAGAGGGAAGGCTGCCAGACTGAGTTCTGCTACCACTGCAAGCAGATATGGCATCCAAATCAGACATGCGATATGGCTCGTCAGCAGAGGGCACAGACGTTGCGAGTACGGACCAAGCACACTTCAGGCCTCAGTTATGGACAAGAATCTGGACCAGGTATAAGTTAGCATTGTCTCATTGTCTCTTCATTTGACATTTCATGATGTGGGCCCAAAGCTGGAAGAAAGAGATTACCTTACTGTATAACAAAATAGTCCTGGGGATCAGAGGGCAGAAGATATCATTTGGCAGTACTTTCAGTATTATATTTAATATGTAGCTTCCCTGCTCGACCATTATATATTATCCAACCCAGGTAAAACCAGAATACAACAAACTGAATTCTCTAGTTTCTACCTTAGTAATATCTCTCATTGGAGATATTACTTTTGATGGGGGCTTTTTTAAAACTTACATTGTAAGGAGAAAGACGTTTAATTAGTGTTAAACCTGTACTGTTTTCCAGCTAGCTCTGAGTGTATCATTGCTTTTGAAGGTAGGGTACAGACTTAAGGAAAGGGAATAATAGTATGGGTTAATGATTAACCTTAAAAGGAGGAATGTCACACATTTAGTCCCAATCTTGACAAGTCAGAATAAACCTATTTAAAACTGTCAGTGGGTTTATTGCCTTTTATAAACGTATTTTATTTCACTGATGTCGTTTGGGAGAGGCTAGTAGGAAAGATTTTACCATTCACTTTTTCCTGGCACACATAATCTCCAAAATTGTCTTTGTAATAGGATAGTTTCTCATTTGCTGTGAAAATTACCAGGCGTTTGCTACATAGCGTTACTGATTGTTTTTAGGTTTCAAATTTGAAAGGATCACAGAAAGGGACTGTGGGTTGTGTGAACAGCAGACCACAGTGACACTTTGTGATCCTAAAAAATGAGTTTCCTCAACTTAAGTTTCTCAAAATTTAAAGCCAATTTGCAGGATGCAGCCTGTTCTTCCTGGCAGCACTCTGCTCGTAATCCTGCCAGCCTATTGGCTGGTGGAATTTCCAGTTTTCTTGGAACTGTCTTTTTCTCTAGGGAGGTCTCCTTGCTTAAGTGTGGTTCAAGTGCTGTGTAATATGCCACTTACTGGGATGGGCAGCTCAATATGAGACAGAACGACTTTAATGAAATTTCCTGTGGTCTAGACATAGCTATCCGTTAGTAAAGTGAGTTAACACAATTTGGAATTCTCGGTCAAGAATTCTTGTCAGCCTTGTTATTTTTCCTATGTATACTTGTAGGAATAATTAAATCAAACTATGTTTAACTGGTGGTTTTTTCTATCCAAGGAGCCTTGGTGGCACAGTGGTTAAGCGCTCAGCTGCTAACTGACAGGTCGGTAGTTTGAACCTACCAGCTGGTGCATAGGAGAAAGATGTAGCAGTCTGCTGCCATAAAGATTATAGCCTTGGAAACCTTATGGGGCAGTACTACTACTCTGACCTATAGGGTCGCTATGTGTTGGAATCTACTTGACAGCAATGGGCTTGGTTTGTTTTTTGGTTATTTTTCTACCCATTCTTCCTTCCCCCTTAGCAGATGACATCAAGCCATGCCCACGATGCAGTGCTTACATTATCAAGATGAATGATGGAAGCTGTAATCACATGACCTGTGCAGTATGTGGCTGTGAATTTTGTTGGCTTTGTATGAAAGAGATCTCAGACTTGCATTACCTTAGGTGAGATGAGAAATGTGTCCCTTGCTTTTATAGTCTTGTTTTCTCACTGATTTAGGGGAAAGGATGTCAAAGAGATAAATTGTCCTCTCGTTACAGCATAAGAAAGCTGTAAAATAGATCTCCTTGTTCCTTAGAAGCACCCCTCTGATCTTGTTTTTCTCCAGCTCAGTAACTGCCAGAGACCATCTCTGTTACCTTCCAGATAGAGTTCTGTTTCTCTAGCATGGCTTTTAAGGCTTTCCACAGTCTGGCCCTAATCTTCTTTTCTAGCTTTTTTCATTTTTTTTTTTTTAAATATGTTATATTCCAAATAATCTGGGCTTTCTCTTCCCTGTATCTCTTCTGTGCTGTCTCATCCCCACACTTACTCATGCTCTTTGGCCTGAATTGCGTTCTGATGACCTCACCCTCTCTTTTCAGTACCCTCCTTTTATCACAACTTGTTCAATTCTTACCCATTCTTTAAGGACCACTTAAATGCCATTTCATCCATGATGCCTTCCCCTAACTTTTTCTGCCTCATTCTTCTTTATTGGCATTCCTTTATCTTTATTTTTATAAACATCACCACTACTTTTCTACTTCATGCACATGTCCAATCTTGAGGTCAAGATTTTATTTTTTTTACCGTTTCTTGCATGTGGTGAGTTTCCAAAGAATTTATTAAATCAATATTGAAACATTGTCCAGGGGGAGTTGCTATTTAACAATGATTGTATGGAAGAAACACCTTCATTTCCAATTTAACAAACATTTGAGTAGTTGCTATGTACCAGTTATTGGGGACACAAGAGTGAGTGAGACATGATCTTTACCTTTAAAATTGCTTATCCCATCTAATAGAAAAAAAAAACATAGACAAAAGGAGTGAGCAAAAATGGCTGGGCACAGAAGGGCTGAGAATAAAAGTAGCCAGACTCAGTCCAGACTGATACATATATATGTAGGGTGTGAAGAGGTCTTTTTAACTCCTTTCCCAGGAACATGGCTTGCAGTAGAGAATCAATGAGATATGGTAGAGCACATACCAGGAAAACTGCAAATCAGAATGTTCGTTATCTGCAGGGCACAAATGCCTGTGGATGAGATGGCTGAGTATGCAGGCTATGCAAAGTCCTTAGTTGTGTTAGTCAGGGAAGCTGGATCAATGTTGGTGGTTTAGGGAAGTCTGGAGGCATGCCTTTATTTTAAAAAACAGTTAAGAGCCCAGTGCCCTAACAGTCTGGCCTTGTCCTTTGTTCCCGCTTGTATATTAAGTTCATTTCCTGTAACCTCTCTTAATCAGTCTTACTGACAAGAAGGCTCTTGCTGTTATCAGACTCTCTGATGACAACAGCTGTACTTATAATACTGACATTAACTTTAGTGTATGTTTCTTCTGCAGCCCCTCTGGCTGCACATTCTGGGGCAAGAAGCCGTGGAGCCGGAAGAAGAAAATTCTTTGGCAGCTGGGCACATTGATTGGTGCTCCGGTGGGGATTTCCCTCATTGCTGGCATTGCCATTCCTGCCATGGTCATTGGCATTCCTGTTTATGTTGGCAGGAAGGTAAGACATGCTGAGTTCTGTGCATGTGCCTGTAGGCTTCAGGTTAGATGGTAAAGATTTGAGGAAAATGGGGAGGAGCTTATGTTTCAGAGCTGTCTGAAAACCAGCTGGTTCCGGGATAAAAATAACCTTAGTTTTTTAAATGGATTTTCTTAAGAACTTTCAGATCTCTTGACAGCCTGGGCCTGGTTTGTCTCAGTGACTTAAAGGTGAAATGCTTACTTTATTCCCTTGAGTTATTTTGTCTCTTTTTGGGGTAATTTTCTCTGTATTAGTTTATATCTTCCAGGACTGAGTTAGATTAAAATTGGAAAAAGATGGCATCTTTAGGATGGAGGATGTGTTTTAATATAGATATTTTATAAGTGAATATTCATGTGTCCTTTTTTTTTCCTGGCAAAAAGAATGATGACCTGACCTGTTGACCTGAATTTTCTTTTTTATTCTTAGATCCACAGCAGGTATGAGGGAGGGAAAAGCTCCAAGCACAAGAGGAATTTGGCTATCACAGGAGGAGTGACTTTGTCAGTCATTGCATCCCCAGTTATTGCTGCAGTTAGCGTTGGTAAGCTAGTCGGGACCACAGTTCCTCTCTCTCCACTTCTCTCCCTCCTTCCACTCCCCACCCCTCTTTGTTTTCTATCAGCTTTCTGACCATAGCAGTTTGACCAGCTGGCCAGATGTCTCATCCTAAAGATTCCTAGATTTTATGCCAAACCCACTTTGGTAGTTAACTCAATTAGACGCCATTATTATGATTATTTTTCAGTTTTCCAGGCACACTAAATTATCGGGGTTTGGGATCTTTTATTCTTAAGTTAGTGGCTAGAACTTGTTCTGACACATAGAAAGGTTGTATTAAAGAAAATTAAGGTTTAGTTTTCCACTTTGAGTATTCCTTCTCCCCCATTTGCCATGGATGTCACAGAACTCACAAAACAAAATTAGTTTTATTTTGATTTGTCTAATGCCTCAGTATTTTGGGAAGCATGTAATTAACATTTATTGAGGCTCTCCATATGCTGGGAGCAGTTTTGAGTATTTTGCATATATTAGTTTACTTAAGCCTCACAACAGCACAGTTGCGACATACAGATGCAGTAATTTGCTCAAGATCACTCAGCTGGGGCATGAAACCAGGCAGTCTGACTTCAGAGCCTGTGTTTTTAAGAACAAAGCCATTCTGCCTCACAGCATTAAGATTTTGGAATTATCCTAGGGGGGCAGGGGCGGCAAGGAGGAGAGCAATCCTAATGTTTGAGCCTGAATTGATTTTTTTTTTTTTTTTCCTCCAGGGATGGGGATTAGCCCTTCAGCAGAGAATAGAAGGGGAAAAATGAAAGCAGCATATGCTTACTGTGCAGGGCATTCTCATTTAACACTGACAGCCCTGGGAGGATATGTCCAGGGTCACACAGCTAGTAAATCGGCACTAAGATTCTAATCCAGGGCTTTCTGATTTCAAGTCAAGTCATTGTTCTGTTACGCTAGGCTGGGCTACCTCTTTGGGATAGTCATGTCATTCCTTGGCCCTTTATAAAGTGATTTGTCCATGCTCAGGCTGGAAAGGAGAATTCAGGACATTTGCAATTGATGGCCTGCTGACATGTTTCTTTCTCTTCCCCCAGGTATTGGTGTCCCCATTATGCTGGCATATGTCTATGGGGTTGTGCCGATTTCCCTGTGTCGTGGAGGAGGCTGTGGAGTTAGCACAGCCAACGGAAAGGGGGTGAAAATTGAGTTTGATGAAGATGATGGTCCAATCACAGGTAAAAGCAGGATTTCTTCCCCCCATTTGACTTTATGGGACACAAGATAAAAATCAATAAACTTAAGCACATTTTACAGAGACTCTCATCAGGTTACTTTGGATAATGAGCTTTGTAGAGGGGTAAAGTATTTTTAGATTTTCATTTCTTTGTTCCAGAGTTATTACGTTAATTCCTCTGGTACTTGGCCTCTGTGTGGCAGGTACAAACTAGTAGGATTCCAAGTAACTCCAGGTATGCTGGTGGTAGTGGTGATTATAATAGCCTTGTACCTGCACAGTACTTTATAATTTTCAGAGGACTTTACACAGCTATTTCACTTGCGTTTTTACAACAACCCTCTGAAGAGGGAGAGCAGGAACTGTTATTATCTCCATTTAATGGGAATTTAAGCTTTTGTCTCCATGTCTGTTAAATGGAGTCAAGAGCTTCAGCAGTGCCGGGACTAGAGCAGGTCTTCTGACTTCTATTTAAATGATGTTTCTACTGTACTATAGTAACTAACTTGTGGCACAGAGGTTTTTTAAGCTTCCTGCTGGAATCAACACTTAACCTAAAAGTGTCTTGAAATCTTTGATTAGATGGCAGCTGTGGTGTAGTAGAAAGAATACTGAACTTGGAGTCAGAATTGTACTTTTGTACGACCAGCTGTGACCTTGGACGAGTCATCTAGTTCTAAGCCTTAGTTTTCTGATTTAAAATTGGGGCCAGTAATGCCTAGTTATTGGGAGGATTAAATGTGAATATATGTTAAAACAACTGATGTGGTGACTGGACAGAGTAGCTGTTCATTAAGTGTTTGAATAAATGAGTACTTTTTTACATGAAAACTCTCCACTCTGTAAAGAGTCATTGCAGGAAATATCTACCAGACTCTGTTTTGATGCTGCTCTGTCTTGAATTGAAATGTTTTGTTTCACCCCTAGTGGCAGATGCCTGGCGAGCCCTCAAGAATCCCAGCATTGGGGAGAGCAGCATTGAAGGCCTGACTAGTGTGTTGAGCACTAGTGGAAGCCCTACAGATGGACTCAGTGTAATGCAGGGCCCTTACAGTGAAACAGCCAGCTTTGTGGCCCTCTCTGGGGGCACGCTGAGTGGTGGCATTCTTTCCAGTGGCAAGGGGAAATACAGCAGGTAAGCAAATGGATAACTTGTGTCCGAACCAGTTGGAATTATAAGATGTAGCATATGTGTGGGTCCCTGGGTGGCGCAGACTGTTAGCGCTCAACTGCTATCCTAAAGGTTGGTGATTCAAACCCACCCAGCAGTGCCATGGAAGAAAGGCCTGGCAATCTGCTTCCATAAAGATTACAGCCAAGAAAACCCTGTGGAGCAGTTCAACTCTGTAAAACATGGGGTTGCCATGAGTCGGAATTGACTCAACAGTAATGGGCAGCATGCCTGTACTGAACCATATCTCTGTGCTAGGCATGTCTCATGTATCTCATTTTGATTTAACTATCAGTAGAATTTTTTTTTTTTCTTTTTTTTAACTTTTACAATTAGAAAACAGGCTCAAAGATTAAGTGACTTACAAAAGTTTGGTGTTCTTTCCACTGCACCGTAGCTGTTGTGACTTCAGATCCTCCCTCTACTATATTAGGCTGCCTGCATCAGGAAGGAGAGCATGCATTTTGTAGAATTCCCAAGGCTGTATCTTGTTGGCTTATTGGTGCTATAATTTTTACTATCTTCCTATTCCAGTCTGATGGAGCCCTCATGGCACAGTGGTTAAGAGCTTGGCTGCTAACTGAAAGATTGACAGTTCAAATCTACCAGCCACTCCTTGGAAACCCTATGGGGCAGTTTTACTCTGTCCTGTAGGGTTGCTATGAGTTGGAATCGACTCAGCAGCAATGGGTTTATTCCTATTTGATAAGGAAAATCAGTTCTATGAACTTGTGTTGAGGATATATAAAGCTTTATGATCTAAAGAAGTTGTGACTTGTTTGGTCATTTCACCAGTTAGATGAACCAGAATATGTTCAGAGGAGCATAACACATGCTACATGAGAAACAGTTAGTTGAATGCACTGGAGAAGACACTTGTGGGGGAGGGATAAAGGTAGGCAAGGCATGGCAGGGAGGTAGAGGAGATGGTTATCTTCAGAAAAAGGATTAGACTTATTTCTGTGACTCATGCCAAAAGGTAGATTAAGATCAGTTGACAGAAGCTATATAAAATTAAATCTGTTGCCATTGAGTCAATTCCGACTCATAGCGACCTATAGGACAGAGTAGAACTGCTCCATAGAATTTCTAAGGAGTGGATGGTTAGCAGCTGAACTCTTAACCACTCGCCACCAGGGCTCCTGGCAGAGGCTATAGGGAAACTAATTTTGGTTAGTATAGAGAATACAGGGGAAATCTATATAAAAGTTAAAAGAAGGAATGGACTATCATAGTAGATACTGATCTGCCTATCCCTGGAAGTGTTTAAAGTGAGACCAGATGGCAGTTTGGATATTAGAGGAATTCAAGCAACAGCTGGCAGGTAGAATGGATCCCTCACCTGAGTGCCTGTCAGTCACCTGGGGAGCCTCGTAAAAATACAGTCCTATCCCAGAATTAATAAATTAAGAATCTCTTGGAATGGTAGCTAGGGATCTGTATTGAAAAAGCTTCCAAGGTGATTCTGGCACAGTCCTTACATGAACCAGGATCTGGGAACCACCTAAGTAGATGGCCTTTGTGAAAGACCCCTTCCAACTCTTTTTTTAAAAAAAAATTTTTATTGTACTTTAGGTGAAGGTTTACAGAACAAGTAGTTTCTCATTAAACAGTCAGTAAACATACTGTTTTATGACATTGGTTAACAACCCCACGACATGTCAACACTCTCCCTTCTCGACCTTGGAGGGCTTTTTTTTTTTTTTGTGAAACTGTACATAGCCAAAGATACACCATTTCAAAAATTTCTACATGTACAATTCAGTGACATCGATCACATTCTTCCAGTTGTGCTGCTATTCTCACTTTAGATGAAGGTTTACAGAACAAAATAGTTTCTCATTAAATAGTTAGTATACGTATTGCCCTATGACAATGGTTAAGAGCCCCACTACATGTCAACACTGTCTGTACTCAACCTTGGGTTCCCTATCACCAGCTTTCCTGTCCCCTTCTGCCTTCTAGTCCTTGTCCCTGGACTGCTGTGCCTCATTAGTCTGATTTTGTTTTATGGGGCTGTCCAACCCCTGGCTGCATGGTGAACCTCGGGAGTGACTTCACCATTAAGTTAAAAGGGTGTCTGGGTGCCATACTCTCAGGGTTTCTTCAGTGTCTGTCTGGCCAGAAAATCTGCTCTTTTTTGTGTGTTAGAATTTTGTTTTACATCCTTCTCCAGCTCTGTCCGGGACCGTCTGTTGTGATCCCGGTCAGAGCAGTCAGTGGTGGTAGTCGGGCACCATCTAGTTGTAACTTCCAACTCTTAAGTGATTCTATGGCAAGCTGAAACCAGAAGCCAGGTCTTCTGACTTGATGCACTTTCCATTGCACTGCTTCATTTTCCTGGACCTTGACACGTTCTTGTCAAGGCATCAGAAACTGAGCAGCAGCGAAGAGGCACAGGCAGCAGGATTGACACTGCTTGAATGTGCAGCTGTAGGCGGCTGCTGACCCGTCTGTGTCTCATGACTCTGGTTGTCTCTTGTTTAGGGGATCCCATCCCCACTTGCCAGGAGTATTCACTGCTGTGCTTTCTTAAAACCAACACCCCTGTAAATAAGCAGACAGACATAATTGGAGACTGACTTGCTGAAACTGCAGCTTGGCCAGTCCAGCTGTTCCAGTTCTGTGAAAGCCTTTCTTTTATAGGAAGTGAATGAGTCAGATGGGTTTGACTGTGAAACTCATTATGAGGAAATACTTAAGTGTGCAGTCAAATGGTGTTAGAGCCAAGAAAGGAAATAGTTATGGGTTCTCAGCTCTGAGACACTGAGAAAGCTTGTTGCTGCTAGGAGGCTGGCTGCTGTATGGCCTTCAGTCGCATAGCCTAGGGGTAGTTTGATTGCTGAATAAATGTTTGAGTTATCATGTGGGAGGCACTGAGGGTAAAGTGTGAATGAGATGTGGTCCCTCCTTTTGTGGGGCTCGACAGACTAGTGGGAGAGAGGTTCGTAAATTGGTAACAATAAATAGGTAAGTGCTATGGAAGCACTTGGCAGGAAGTGACAGGTTTGCTAGGAGAGTGAGGAGATACAACATTTTCATTTGTTGTTAAGGACTAAGTATGAGTTTGTCAAGTATAGAGAGGAAACTTCCAGAGAGAAGGATTTGCAAAGTCATGGAGATTATAAAACGTGTAACAGGTATTTAAGGAAAGACGAAATTCAGAGTGGTTAGAATTTAAGATCTATAGCGAGAGATGGAACTAGAGAGAAAGATGTGAAGGCAGATCAGAAAGAATTTAAATGCCTGCAGGTATTAGGGAGCCCAGAGAATTTTTAGAGTGATCAGGTCTTTGTCCACACTGTCATTGGTCTGGAGATTGTTTGACTTGGACTTAGGGGATACTGGAGAGGAAGCCTAGTTGCACTTATCCAGGCAGGAAATGTTGAGAGCCTAAAGTTAAGCAGTGGCAGTAGGGATAGAAAGAAGGGGATGATTTCAACAGATATTTAAGAGAGAAAATGTATGGGCATCTGCTTGAGCTGTTCCGATAGTTAGAAAAGATCAGATCACCACAATTTGCAGGAGAATGATGGAGATGTTCCAGTAAGCAGGTTGTCTTGGGATACCCAGGTCTTATATTAACTTGACCGTCCCCTCTTTACACAGGTTAGAAGTCCAAGCCGATGTCCAAAAGGAAATTTTCCCCAAAGACACAGCCAGTCTTGGTGCAGTTAGTGACAACGCAAGCACTCGTGCTATGGCCGGTTCCATAATCAGTTCCTACAACCCACAGGACAGGTATGTGAACAGTCAGATGCCCAGGAGAGGTTGCATTTTCTGGTTGGGTACTAGGCCTTCAGAAGCTCAGTGCCTCATGTGAGTACCCTATGTATCATATAGTGGGGTTATGTAGTATACCCTGTGAATTCATTGAGCAAGTTCTTGGTACAGGAGTGTTTGGCATCTCTTGGCTTTTCTTCTTAGCACTTGATTTTTAGAAGTGTTTTTTCCCTTTCCTTTCTTTCTTTCCTTCCCTTTCTTTCTTCTCTTTGTCTTTTGTTGGCCATTGCAGAGCTAGTCGGCATTTATTGATGTCTGTGAGTCAAGCGTTTTCAGCCCTTCTGATGCTTTCTGTGGCACCCGTAGGCTGTTTCTCTTTTTTTTTTTGAGAAGCTAGTGTATCTGGTATGGTGTGATTGCAGCATTCCCTGCTATAGGGACTCTGGCTTTGTCTAGTGGTAGCACGGTAGTGAAAAGCTATAAATATTTTGAATAGTCTAGTTGAGGATCTGACCCTTAGGTGAATTTTGGAAGATCTTGTTTAGATGTCTAAAGAGATTACCTGAGTCACATTCATGTATGTGTGTTTGTTTTAAATCAGCAAAAAGAATCTAATTGCTGTTCTGCCTCTTAATTGAATGTTAGGTTTAAGTTTTCTTTTTGTTAAAAGTGAGCTCTAGTCTACCTTTAACCTATCTTTTTGGACTTCATAATCCTGGATCTGCAGACTGCTTTTACCAGCCAGTATAGCAAACTATATCCCCCATGCATGACTCAGCAAAGTGGATTTTGTCTTCACAGAGAGTGCAACAATATGGAAATCCAGGTGGACATTGAAGCCAAACCAAGCCACTATCAGCTGGTGTGTGGAAGCAGCACAGAGGACTCGCTCCACGTTCATGCACAGATGGCAGAGAATGAAGAAGAAGGTGGTGGTGGTGGCGGTGGCAGTGGTGACGGCGGTGGCAGTGAAGAGGATCCCTCCTGCAAACACCAAAGCTGTGAACAGAAAGACTGCCTGGCCAGCAAACCTTGGGACATCAGCCTGGCCCAGCCTGAGAGCATCCGCAGTGACCTGGAGAGCTCTGATACACAGTCAGACGATGTGCCAGACATCACCTCAGATGAGTGTGGCTCCCCCCGCTCCCATACTGCAGCCTGCCCCTCTACTCCCAGAGCCCAGGGTGCACCGAGCCCAAGTGCCCATATGAACCTCTGTGCCCTAGCTGAGGGGCAGACTGTCTTGAAGCCAGAAGGTGCAGAAGCCAGAGTATGAAGTGGAATGAATGCTCCTGTTTTGAGAAGCACACTTGTAACTGCATCTTTTGGAATCTTTTTTTGGGGGGGTGTAGGGGGGCAGGTTGGGGATTTATGTATTTTATTTCAAAGATTCTCTGGTCACAGGTTTTCCCCAGGGAAATTCTGAGAAATTTGCAATTTCTTACCAGATAAAACATGGAAATTTTGTCCTTAGTCACTCCCTCTCTACCCCCCCACCGCACCTTTTTTTTTTTTGTTTTAATTTATTGGTTAAACTGATGGTGGCGATCTGTGAGGTGTGTCAAGGAGTGTACATATGTATGTGTATATTGTATGTATGCTAACGTATTACTGACAGACACATTTTAATAAAGATTTGTCGTAATTCAGCTCATCTCATTTTCATTGGCTTGGATAGTTCTAAAGAGCCAAGTGTTTGCTTGAACTAAAACACTGTGTCTGTAACAGTCTCTAGACCTTAGCTTTTCTAATCCCAGGAAAGAAGTATTGTTTTCTAATCAAATTGCCATGAAGTCATCTATGAACCAGTGACTCCTTCTGGAATGATAAGAAGCAAAACTAGGCTTGGCTTTGGACTGTGTAGTCAGACTGAGGAGTGGTTAGCTAAATTGGCCAGATAGGGAAGCTGCAGATTAAAATGAGCTTTGCTTGCCCTCTAGAGGCAGCTGTGCAGGTTTCCTGTTAAAGCTTTTTTTTTTTTTTAAGTGAAAAGAAAGTTTTATTCGGCATATATTCAAAAGGACAAAAGTGGGAAGCAGACAACTGTGCTGCTTAGAGGCATGTCTGCCCGAGTCCAAAGAATATTACAGAATAGGCAAGAATGGGAAAACGGACAAGCATGCTGCCACAGCCACGTCTGTCTGAGTCCAAGGAAGGTTACAGAATCATCAGTATATATCAACATCGCAAAATGGGTAGAATTATTAAAAGCGTCACTTTTTCACTGATTGGCTAGAAATTGTAATCTTACATTTTGAATCATCTTTCTTAACAATCATTGGTACAGGTTTCAGTTACGAAGTCAGGAGGGTCTTCATTGGTCCAACAAATTCCTATTCACTAAATGTTAATAGAAAAAGACAAAAGGCGAGAAGTCCTTTGGGTTAGGTTTTATTGCCCTTTTGTGAAAACTTACTTAAGATAATTTCTGAGATTGTCCCATCTGTTGTTTTATCTCAGGGCCCAGTCGATGTGTCTTTGTGAGTCTGTGAGGGCTCAACTCCTGCTGGGTCATATCCTGTATGCTCAAGGAGAGGGAGCAATAACTCCAATATTATTTCCTAAATCGGTCCTTCCTTTTGATCGGAGATTGGAGATAACACATTGATGATCAATACCTGGACTTAGTCTAGCTCTTAGATGGTGGCCATTGCAGGCTCTTTAAACTCACAGTGCTGGTTTTCCACCGGATACCATCTGGTTCTTTACCAGGTTATTAAGAGTGATGTTCCCATCAATGGCATTGCCGGAGTGACATCAACATTTTAGCCTGAGGCCTTCTTTTGCCCTTTAGGTGTATAAGACAATAGAGGATAAATTTTATTATGCCTAATACTATCAGGATGTAGACTAAGAATATTACTATTCCTTGCAGTAGTGATCTAGCCCATGTACTTATTCCTGATGGTAACCAACCAAACAAATCTCGTGTTTGTAAGGGTGTGACAATGTGTAATCAAGTAGCTTGTTGTCCAATTCTATGTATATCTTGTCTACAGCACAGACTACACTTTCTTGGACTAATAAAAAAAATCTAAGGTTATTTTGTTATCTCATGTCACCTTGGCTTATGAGATCAGAGATCACTGTTGTGCTTCTATCTCATCTGTTATTTGTCCAGTAGTGACTGACAAATTTTCTTAAAGATTTCTCCAACTCAGATATACCGTAAGTAGGAATTAAAGCTACCAACCATACCCTGAATGTTGGACCAATGGGTTTTCTTCTGACTTTCATTTTACAATGTGTAACAATTTAACATTGCCTTTCCAGTATTTACTAGCATTATTACTATGAATACTTAAAGTTAATACTAAAGTTTCCAAAGTGCATTGTCCATGCATTCATCAGTAATTTAAACAAGATTGCCCATGTAAATTCAGAAATTAGGACCTTAAAATATCAGCAATATTAAAAAAAAACCATAGTTTCCTTTAGTTTACTCAGTCTTATGTAGTTAATTTCTGTTCCACGTGATTCTGGATCAGCCGCAGTCTGTGAACCCATCAGCTTCTGCATAGGAGTTCTGGAAATTTTATTCAGTCTAGTCACAGTCCTTTTAGCAAGTCCAACATAGTCCTCCATCTTTTGTTGAGATATTTTGGTCAAACTTTTTCAGCAAATCAGCAAAGTAAAAACTTATCCTGTCAATGTCGAAGGGACATGGAGTGGGAACACGTGGGTCCAGAAGATAGGACATTTCTTTGCCAGCTTCTGCTCCGCAGTCCAGGTCTCTTCGAAGTTGACTGGATTCGTAGCTTCAGACCCTACTCACAGCGCCATTAAAGTCAAAGTAGGCTAAAAGTCCAATTTCAGGGTGTCAGCTCCAGGGGAAGGCTTTTCCACTCAGCCTTCTCTTCAGTGTTCCCCCGGACTAGGAGCTTTTCGGCGCAGGGACCCCCGTCCAAAGGACGCGCTCTGCTCCTGGTACTGCTTTCTTGATGGTATGAGGTCCCCACCTGTTAAAGCTTTATTTACCATTTTCTGTTAGTCACATGTGCTTCAGAAGAGGAGAGAGGATACTGGTCTCAGGTACCTCTTCAGAGAGATCCCAATGGAAATGTTGCAGGGTTACAAATTGGGGACCAGAAGTATTTTTACTGGAAGAAGAAGTGTACTAATTCTGCATAATCACCAAGAAATAACCTAGGTGTTTGCTGTGTTCTCAGGTACACCCTCCCAGTTCCAAAAAAGCTTTCTCAGGTTTGCCAATCTAAGTAAGAGGGAGTAAGGAATCTGATTGAAATTTATAATTAAAAGAGAGAGAAAACAAGTCATCAAATTCTTTGAATATATTTAATTTCTAAATTCATCAGGATTGAGTCAGGTTAGTATTAGGAATTTTTGGTCTGTCTAGAGCAATGTCTTTAGAAATGAAAGGTCATACATGGTACACCAGGAAAATTAAGCAGAATTTTCCATATCTGGCAGTGACTGTCAGTTACCCTCTCATAGCCCTAATTTCCCAAACTCTAAAAAGGCAGTATTTAAGGAGCTTCCAGTGCCAGCCTTCTCTATCACCTTAGCCCTGGGCCCAGAGAAAGAAAAACATCCTTTCCCTAAGGACCAGATGGCTTTCTGTTTCCTTGCACAGATGCACCTGCTTTCTGTCTTCCTGGCCTGTGTTTTATCACAATGAGGATGATGAATCTGGGCAACAGCCAACTTAGAAGATGGGCACTGCAGCCAGACTTAGTGCTGCCTGTACCTGGGGCAGAAAAAGCTATTAGTGGACTTGGGTCTCTGAAAGAAAGTGCCCTAGAGGGTATACTTGTGTGAGAAAAGGGAACGGCTGGAAAAAGAGGCAGACAGCCTGGGAATCTCTGAAATATAAATGATCGACTCAGGACTTAGAATTCTCTTGAAGCTTCATCAAGGGAACAATTGAATAAAACCAAAGAAGTTTATTGGAGGGAAAGAGTTTCCAGCCAAACCTGTATTCTTATCTAAGCACCAGTTCTTACTACTGTCAGCTAAGAAAGGAAGCCCAGAACCAGACCAGAGTTTATGAAAAACTAAGTTTATTCTAATCCTTTGCAACACCCCTGTTGTATCTCCCAGGCATTGGCATATACAAAGGTCCATCAGTACCACCTGGAAAAGAAAATGAGTAATGCATTGGGAAAGTTGGCTCTCAGCTTAGAAAATGGGGAAAGTGAAATCAATCTCTTCACACAGCATTCATCATCATTCATTCTGGAAATCCCTTTCCTACTACATTTCGGATATGGAATGCAGCAATAAGGAAAACTCAAAATTCCTGTCCCCATGGAATTTACACTCTAGTGCGGTAAGCAGTAAAGTACAAAGGCCCTTAGAACATCCTTGGTCTGTTTTACAGAACAACAATGCCCCACCACCACCAAAAAACATAAAGGCCTGTGTGGCTGAATCAAAATGAGCCAAGGGGGAGAGTAGCAGATTAGGTCAAATAAATGGCTGGGGGCAAGACTACGTAGATTAGCAAACAACTCTGAAGACAAGGAAATTCTAGGTTCCTCTAAGGTCAGGAAGAGAGGTGGTAAGGCAGGTGGATGGGGTACTTGCAACTTTTAAAGGGGCTGAAACTAGGGGAGGGTGTGTCTGGTCACCAGTCCTGCTTGGATAGGCCAATGGAAGGAAACTTGTGGATGTGGTAACTGGTTACTCATTATTTACCCAAAATCTCCTTTTAATGTACCTTCTTGTATTCCAGAAGCCAGAAAGCTAAAAAAACTACATTTCTTAGACTTCCTTGAAACCAAGATTCTGAATGCAATTTAAGTTTTGCCAGTTAGCTACACAAACAAGATGTGGAAGGAGCAAGAGATTCAAGGGCTATCTTCAGCTGATTTGGTTTTTCTGCAAGGATAAAGAGACCTTAGATTTTTCTTCAACAGTATTCCAATATCCAGTCAACTTGGTGGGTGTTGAGGCTTCCTGATTCATAGATAACAATTAATGATGTATGTTCTTACAGGCAACCTATGATGGCTTCCCGTTCTCCATCTTCTTGATGGTGGCAAAGGTAGCTGCTCCCAAGGTAGGCCAATTCTGGGAATCTTTCCTGGAGGCTCAGCCTAGAGCCTGCTTGTCCAGGCTTTGCAAATTTAATTTACCTGTAGTCCCTGGGTGGTGTAAACAGTTTAACAGTTGTCGTGGATTGAATTATGTCCCCCCAAAAATGTGTGTATCAATTTGGCTGGGCCATGGTTCCCAGTATTGTGTGGTTGTCCTCCATTTTGTGATTGTAATTTTATGTTAAAGAAGATTAGGGTGAGACTGTAACACCCTTACTAAAGTCACATCCCCGATCCAATGTAAAGGGAGTTTCCCTGGGGTGTGACAAGAGATAAAAGGAATCTAGCAGAGAGTTGGGGACCTCATACCACCAAGAAAGCAGTGTCAGGAGCAGAGTGTGTCCTTTTGGACCCAGGGTCCTTGTGCAGAGAAGCTCCTAGTCCAGGGGAAGAGAAGGCTGACAGAGAGAGCCTCCCCCTGGAGCTGACACCCTAAATTTGGACTTTTAGCCTACTTCACTGTGAGGAAATAAATTTCTCTTTGTTAAAGCTATCCACTTGTGGTATTTCTGTTATAGCAGCACTAGATAACTAAGACAACAGTGCTTGGCTGCTAACCAAAAGGTTGGCATTTTGAGTCTACCCAGATGCATCTTGGAAGAAAGGCCTGGTGATCTACTTGTGAAAAATTAGCCACTGAAAACCTCATGGAGCACAGTTCTACTTGACACTCAACAGCGATTTTTTAATTTAGCTTATTAAGTTATTTTTTGTTTAAAATAGGTAAAATGGGTAGAGAGATTTTGTTTCCTACAGCTTTATTAAATGCTGACTGATAGAGTATTTGGTACCAAGAGTGATTATAAGCATCAGGTCCTCAAAGATAGGACTCGAACGCTCAGCTGCTAACCAAAAGGTCCACGGTTCAAACCCACCAGCAGCTCCACGGGAGAAAAATGTGGCGATCTGCTTCTGTAAAGATTACAGGTTTGGAAACTCTATGGAGCAGTTCTACCCTTTCTTACATGGTTGGTATGAACTGGAATCGACTCGAAGGCAATGAGTTTAAGTTGAATTTAAATGAAACAATGATCTGGTTGCCACTGAAAAGTTACAAGCTGGTAGTTTATGGCTAAAGATTACATCTTTGGAAACCCTGTGGAGCAGTTCTACTCTGTCCTATAGGGTTGCTATGAGTCGGAATTGACTCAATGGCAGCGGGTTTGGTTTTTGGTATCTTTTTCAGAGACCATGGAGTAGTTGCCTTGAAAGGGAATGCCAGTACTTCTCATGTCTCACCCACTACCCCTCATTGCCACCAGATCGGTAACTAGAGTCAATATCAACAGAAACCTGAGAAATGTGTGTGGACTGGATTCTAAAAAAGTGTTAGACCAAGAAGGAAGGAACTTAATGTTCATTTGGGCTGAATTTATCAATAAAGGTATACTAGAAATTCTGTATTAAATATATTGGCTTTAGCAGCTAAGAGTAGCTTTTAGCTGGTTGGTTGAATGAAACCTGGACTTAACAGTGGCTTATACCCAATAAAATTGAGATGCCAAAATTCCTTAGTATAGTATTAGAAGAATCCAAAGACATGTGAAGGTAGGAATATTGATGTAGATTTATCATATGTGTGACCTACTCACTTATCTCCTAATTTTGCCCTCCAAAAGTGCCCAGAGAATATTCCTTTTCTCCAAGGAATTGAAAAAGTACGTAGATGAGGGGAATATCAGTATATTGAAAAGTGCTGCAGTATGTATCATCTATAGGCTGAGAGATGCTGCCATTGAAATGGAATCCCTGATATCAGTAGGGATGATGGGATCCTGGAGTGGCAGGGGCCAAGGGGCAGCACCCCGGCAACAGAGCTGGAGTAGTAATCAGAATGGTTTGACCCCCCAGGGATGTTTGTGTCGGTTAATTGACCATGGGATCTTTTGGACCAAAATATGTGGTTTTCCTGCTAAGGTCCTCCTTAATTTATGTAACACAGACAAAACTAGTTCTGGCAAAGAGTCCTGTTTTGAGTCACTAAAATAGAGAGTTAACTGGCACGCATTCAATTCTCAGACCTGAGACCCTTGAATAAAGGGATGCTGGTTACCCTGAAGGAAGCACCCAACAGTATCACCATAAATATTGTAAATCTTGTAGTCTTCTCCAAGGGATCTTCAGCCATTTACCAATGTTACTGTGCTTCATCAAACCAAACCCACCGCTGTTCAATTGATTCTGACTATAAAACAGAGTAGAACTGCCCCATACATAGGGTTTCCAAGGAGCGAGCAGCTCGTGGATTCAAACTGCTGACCTTTTGGTTAGCAGCCAAGGTCTTAACCATTGCACCACCAGGGCTCCTGTTACTGTGCTTAGGGAAGTGGAAATACCCTGGCCTCTAGGAAATACTTGGAGACCTGTCCCTAAGCCAGCAGGGACCCAAAACGCCTTGATGGACCACTGGTTAGAGTAGAGATTTAAGGGAGTCAGGTGATTAAAAAGGAACTTTGGCCTGCATCTATCTCACATACCCCTCTTGTGGTTATTTCCCAGTTCCTGTAGGCACAGTCGTAACAGACATAACTTGGCAACTGGCAGAATCTTTACGTTTATTGACCCATGGAGTGGAAGCTATATTGTGATAAGAGTAAAGGAAAGCCCCCAGAACTCCCCTTCCCAGCCAAAATCATAAACCAAAAGCAGAAGTACGTCTCCGAGGGGATGATAAATATTAATGTCACCATCAAAGACTGAGAAATCTGGAGTGGTGATTTCTATCTTAAATCCATATTTAATTTACTTACTTGGCCTGTGTAGGACTTGAGTGGGTTTTAGATAATGATAATGGATTATTGTAAACTTAGCAAAGTGGTAACTCCTGTTGTAGCTGTTAATTCAGATAAAATCTCTTTATGAAGCAAATCAGTACCTGTCCCTGGCACCTGCAGCCATACAACCTTATTGACCTGAAATATGCTTTTTTCTCTATCCCAAAAAACGGAAAACATCAAAAGCAGATTTTTCTCCCCTGTCAGGGCCAATGATACAACTGGGTTATCTCAGTTCTCCTGCTCTGTTGAAATCTAATCTGTCGGCACCTTAATCATGTCACATCTCCCAAAATATCACTCTTCGTGTGTTGGCATCCTGTTTTTAGACTTAATAAGCAGGAAGTTAAAGGTATCTAAATGCCTTGCTAAAACACATGTGTTCTAGAGGATAGAAGATAATCCGTACGGAAATTAAGGGGACTTCTACCTCAATGAAGTTTCAGGATCCCAGACCAATCATCTGGAGCATGGCAGGTTATCTCATCTGAAGTGAAAGATGAGCTGTTGCACTGTACACCCCTACCACTAAGAAAAATCTCAAGCATTTCATGATCTCTTTCAATTTTAGAGGCAACATATACAAGGTTTGGTTATGTTTCACTGACCTGTTTACTGAGTAACCATAAGGCTATCAGCTTCAAAGGGCCCAGATAAAGAGAATGTTCATCACTTGTTTTTGTTAGATGTTGCTGAGTCAATTCCAACTCATAGTAACCCTGTGTGTACAACAGTTTGTTGTACTGTGGTGGCTTGCATATTGCTGTGATGCTGGAAGCTATGCCACCAGTATTTCAAATACCAGCAGGGTCATCCATTGTGGACAGGTTTCAGCAGAGCTTCCAGACTAGGACAGACTAGGAAGAAGGGCCTGGTGGTCTACTTCTGAAAAAATTGGCCAGCGAAAACCTTATGAATAGCAGCAGAACATTGTCATTAGTACAGGCTGCAGTTTGGGGTTTATGAACTAGCAGATCCAGAGGTGTGTAAAGGTCCTTGGCAAATAAGGATGCTGTATATATACTATGGGAAGCTTCTACAAGAGAATTACAGCACTGAACCTTAAGATTTTGGAGTCAAGCCGTGCCTTTTTTGGCAATGGCTACCCTCCTTTTGAGAAGCTGATGATAGGTTACTACTGGGCCCTGCTCTATGCTCTGACAGAACCAGCTGGGTACCTGATGGCAGTTGGATTACATCAGATCCGTTGTAGAGAAGGCAGGTATTTGTCTTCAGTGGAAAAGACACTCATTTTTGGTATGGATTGTTTCCATACATGTTGCTGTTGTTAGGTGACATTGAGTCACTTGGATGCTGGAAGCTATGCCACCAATATTTGAGATACCAGCAGGGTCACCCATGGGGACAGGTTTCAGCAGAGCTTCCAGACTTAAGACAGACTAGGAAGAAGGACCTGGCAATCTACTTCCAAAGAGAATTGGCCAGCGAAAACCTTATATGCATACCAACCCTAAAATATTCACAGTGTTTCAAATGAGAAAAATCCAAATTATCACAAACTGAAGACATTTCCTCCAATTATTCTAAATTTAATTATATATGCCCTTTAAGAAGCATAATGGTAAGAAGATAGACTCCAGGGCCAGAATGCCTGGGTTGAAATTCTAACTCCTCCATTTAGCTTATGACCTTGAGCAAATTATTTAACCTCTCAGTTTTTTTAATTTGGGACTGTGAGGATTAAATGAATTAATACATGTAATGCTATAATGGTGCCTGGTACATAGAAAGTGTTGTGTATATTAGCTAGCATTATCATTTTAACTTATCATCATTGTCATTATTTGTATCCATGCACTTATTAAATGCTTTATCATGTGGTATTCTACACAACACTGCCTAAGACCATTGGGATCATCCCAAAGCAGCTGTCCTTACAGAACAGTCAAATGGCTTACTAAAGACTCACTCACAGCACCAGCTGGGAGACAGCATTTTGTGAGGTTGAAGTTTTCTACAGGATGAAATATATACTCTGAAACAGTGACTAATATGTGATGCTGTTTTACCATAGTCAGAATACTTGGTTTTATGAACCAAGGCGTGTAAATGGGTGTGTGACACATCCCACTAATACCCCCAGTAACCACCTCATGAATTTTTTTGCTTCTTGTCCCTGTGACTTTGGTGTTTGTTAGTTTAGAAGTCTCAACACCCATAGGAGAAATGCTTTCACCAGTGGACACAACAGTGATTCTGCTGAACTAGAAGTTGTCTGCCATCTGGCCAATTT
This sequence comes from Dugong dugon, assembly GCA_030035585.1. Taxonomy (NCBI): domain Eukaryota; kingdom Metazoa; phylum Chordata; class Mammalia; order Sirenia; family Dugongidae; genus Dugong; species Dugong dugon. The sequence goes on along the minus strand of CM057462.1, from coordinate 57,145,646 downwards.
GGGCTCCTCATACTGCTGAACCAGGGAACAGTTGTGTTAAGGGAGTGATTGATTCTGACTATCAAGGGAAATAGGCTTGCTGTTACTCGGGACAGGAAGGGTTATGTCTGGAACCTAAAGGATCATTTGGGGCTGCTTCTAGTACTGCCATATTCTGGAATAAAATTTAAGAAAAGCTAGACCATTAAGGGATCGGTTCCCTTAGTTGAGGTATTGACTGGGGAAAAAGGCACATGGAGTGAGTAGTGGGGGAAGAAGTTTATGAATATGAACAACAAACTCATGAAAAATTGAGAAATGAGAACTATATTAGCATTTTGTATTTTCATCCTTGGCTCTATTATGTAAACATTTATGGATATCAACCCATTTCTTCCCCTCCACCACCACCACTCTTCCCGTAGTATCATAAGGGTGTGTTGGTGGTGGTAACTTGATAATTTAGTCCTTAGGTTACAGTTTGTTGAGTTGGAATTGTGACTGAACTAGAAGAATGAACACCCAGAGATGTGTACGTGACTGATGGAATTTTGGGTCTCTTTTTGGGAGGGGGTTTAGATCTCTAAAAGGCCAAAAGGATGGGTTGGAGTAGACATGGCGGGTTGGCTTTCAGCATCCATTCCAACCTCATACTGCCGAGGCTGTAAAGTTAATTATTATGTTTCCAAGACTCCCTCACAGTTAATGTTCTGCATACAAATTAGGGTCTACCAGTCTGCGTACAATTTATATGAAAGTAGGGAGGAGAAAGTGAGGCCATGGCTCTCTCCTGGCCGTATGGGCGCTCCTGCACGTTTGTGGTTACTCTGGATTACTCTTCAGCTGCATTCCAGTGTCCACTCCAGTTTGTGGGTGTCGAGGAGCAGTTGCAGAGGCAATGGTGGCTGAACTAAGAGTTCTAGTGTCCAATCACTCGCTTCATGGAGATTGAAAGGCAGTGGTGGTGGCAGCAGCTCAGGTAGCTTTCTGATCCTTAGACTGTAGCCACAATTAAAAAAAAAAAAAAAAAAAGTTGCTGTTGAGTCAATTCCAACTCATAGTGGCCCTATAGGACAGAATAGAACTGCTCCATAGGGTTTCCATGGAGTGGCTGGGGGATTCGAACTGCCGGCATTTTGGTTAAGAGCTGCTCCAAAGATGTGCCACAATGGTATGTTTTTTTTTTTTAAACCATTCTGGTGTTTGTTTGTTTGTTTTAATTTATAATTAACATAACAAAATTCATTTTAAAGAATGCAATTTAGTAGATTTTAGTATATTCACAAGATGGTGCAGACAGTACCACGCTCTAATTCCAAAACATTCCCATCACCCCAGAAGAAAACCTATTAGCAGTCAGTCCCAATTCCCCCCTCTTTCCAGCCCTGGCACCTATTAATCTACTTTCTGTCTCAATGGATTTGCCTATTCTGAACATTTCATATAAATGGAAACATGCAATGTATAACCTTTTGTGACTCTATCGCTTAGCAAAATGTTGTCAAGATTCATCCATGTTGTAGTGTGTATCAGAATGTCATTCCTTTTATGGCTGAATAACATGCCATTGTATGGATAAACCACATTTTGTTTATCCATTCATCAGTTAATGGATGTTTGCACTGTTTCCACTTTTTGAATTATGAATAATGCTGCTGTAAACATTCATGTATAAGTTCTTATGTGAACATATGTTTTAATTCTCTTGTGTACATAGCTGGGAGTGGAATTTATGGGTCATATGGTAATTCTATGTTTAACTTTTTGAGGAACTGCCAAATTGTTTTCCAAAGTGGCAGCACCAATTTACATTCCCACCAGCAAGTTATGAAGGTTCCAATTTCTCCACGTCCTCGGCAACACTTGTTATTGTCTGATTTTTACTTTAGTCATCCTAGTGAGTATGAAGTAATATCTCATTGTGGTTTTTGTTTTCTTTTTCCTAATGACTAATAATTTTGAGCATCTTTTCATGTGTTTATTGGCCATCTGTTTATCTTCTTTGGAGAAATGCTTATTTAAATTCTTTGTCCACTTTTTAATCGGGTTATTTGTCTTTTTATTGTTGAGTTCTAAGTGTTCTTTATGTATTCTGAATTCTAGACCCTTATCAGATATATGATTTACAAGTATTTTCTCCCATTCTGTGAGTTGTCTTCATTTGATATGTTTTGAAATGCAACAATTCTAGCAGTGACCTCCTGACTTATCACCCTTCTGATTGTGACAGAGTTAGCAGCTACTCTGGGGTCCCAATCCTGAGGTCTTGCTCTGGGAGTCATTCCTGGAGGCTCATTCTAAAGCCCACTCTTCCAGCCCTTCCAACTACTTTTTCCCTGTATTAAACCTCTTTATGCTTAAAATAATTAGAGTGGTATCTCTTTCCTGTGATTGATTACCAACTAATGAACAGCCCAATTTAAACACTTAGAGCAGGGATATGGCACATCAGATTGCTAGAGATGATATAAAGCCTAACTATAACAATAATAAATCCCTAGAAAGTCCAGATTTAATGGCTTCGTTTGGCAGAGAAGGAAATTGAGGCACAGTGAAGACACAAAAACCAGGAAGCCATCTCTCACACCGTAACTGCCCTGCCATTCCCACAGCCTCCACCTGAGGGCAGTGGACCTGAGCTGATTTTCCTTCATGAAATCACTGTGATCTAGGTCACAAACCCAATGAAGCCAGCCCTGCCAGCCTTACTGCCGTTGACTGGACACAGGATTTGGGCCCTAGCCAACTGCAGTCATGAACAGGCTAGATGTGATGGAGGCAGACTGCCTGTGTGAGACTGTCTGGTATGGGAGACATAAATGCTAGGAGCACACCCAGCGGGCAGGTCGCCAGAGCACAGGCCCTGTCATTGTTCCTCTTCTCCAGGGGCCTGCTTGGGGTTGCTGAGCTGCTCTCCTCTGATAACCTCACTTTCCCTGTGTCCTTATCATAGCCCCCTTACTGAAAGTTGTCTGAGCATGGCTGTTCCTTGCAAACCTGAAGGAACTCCAGAACATACCCCAACAGAGCCACTGATTTCCTAGAGGTCACACAGCCAGACCAAAAAAGGTCTGTAACTCCTTTCCACTTGTTATGGTTATCTCGTACACCAAGATACAGATACAGCTTCATGAGTGGGAGGAGACAATGAAAGAATACTGCTGACGCTGTGTGGCTGAGTTCTGAAGACCTGAGTTGTCATCAGAAGGATCCAGCAAGGGCAGCAGAACTGCCCATCCCCACAACCTTCGCTGGAGATGCTGCTTAACTTGCTTTTTAGGGATCTGACTTTGTGAATGACCTTGAGGCCAGGTCTGAATATAGTTCCCTGCTTTGCCACTCCCAGGACACTTGCCTTTGGGGAAGTTCGTTCATTGACAGCTGTTCTGTTCCAGACTCTGGGCTAGTACACAGCAATGAACACCTACTAACAGTGGCCGAGGCAGTGGACACGGGGAAATCGATAATGAAAAATGGCGCTTGAAACCATAAGCATGAATGAACAGGGAATTGGCTTTCTCTTCTCATAACCTTTAACCAGCAAGTGTAGGGAAAGGGGAGAAGGAGAACCAGGAATGAACGGAGTAATAGAAGCCAACCACGTAGGACGAGGATTTCAGGAAGGGGAGCATGGCTAACTGACATGCAGAGAGGTCAAGCTGGTCGAGGGCTGGGTTTGTCACATGAGAAGTAACTGGTAAATTTAGAGAGAGCAAGTTCAGAAGACAACAGCAATAAAAATTGATTTCATTTAGTTGAGAAGTGAGGAGGTAGAGATGGTGTGGCTAGACAACTCTTCTAGGGAGAGGTTGAGGGTTTTTTTAAATGAGAGATACTGAAACATGTGGAGACTCAAGAAAAAATAGAAGACACACAGAGAACGACAATATGAGAGGGAGGAAGATATGGGATGGTGCTTTGTCCCTAAGAAGACAGAGGGATGAGATCAAGGGCACAGGCAGACAGGTTGGCTTTGGATTAAAGGAAGGGGTTTCTCCCCTCTCAGTTTGGAGGGGAGGTGGAGAGGACCAAGAGATTTAGTGTCTTCATCAACAGGATAACATTCACAGTGAAAAGATACAAAATACCTACCGCAGAACAGATGATCGATAAATATGAGTTTTTCTTTTGTGCTGTGCAATATCAGTCCTCTGAGGCCACATGTGATGTTATTACAAGGTTAAGGGTGTCTCCACTCTTAATTGATGTGGCCCAGGTTGGGCTGCCTTGCTCCTGGCTTCAGGGATAGGAACATGACTGCAGCTAGAGAAATGGAAGGCAATTCCAAATTTTCTGGAATTCTAAGGGATTAGTAGCTGCTTTCTCCTGGGGTCCCTAAGTTGGGACAATGTAAGCATGTATCTTCTAGAAGCCACTACTTGGGTAGAGACTACCTAATCTCCAACACAGGAAATTAGAACTGAAAAATTGAGAGAGTAAGAGACGGAGACCCCATTTGAATGCTATGATCTAACCATGCCTGAAGCCCTGAAATTTTTAATAACATAATCCAACAAATTCCTCCCCTCTACCCAAAGTCCATTTCATTTAGGATTATGTCAGCTGAAGAAGTTCTAACTAATATGGGAAGTGGGGTGTTGCAAGGGTATTGAAATTGGCTGCGTTGAGAGGGAATGCAGAACAGTTAGGATTTCTGTCCCAGGCTGGGAGATTGGCATTCCCTGTGATGCAGCTCTACAGCTTGGGAATCCTGAAACTCAGACCACGGACCTAACATAGATGGGAGCTTTAAGGGACTTGGTAGAAATATGTCAGATTTTAGCTGTGTGTTGGCTATTTTCCCAAGCTTTCAGTTCAGTGTCAAGCAAGAGACAACTTTTGCAGAGAAATAATGAATAATGAAAGAACAAGGGGATACTGCATGGTTTAAAATCAGGAAGGTGTGCATCGGGGTTTTATCCTTTCACCATGCTTACTCAATCTGTATGCTGACCAGATAATCTGAAAAGCTGGACTATGTAAAGACGGTGACATCAGGATTGGAGGAAGACTCATTAATAACCTTTGATATGCAGATGACACAACCTTGTTTGCTGAAAGCGAAGAGGACTTGAAGCACTTACTGATGAAGATCAAAGACCACAGCCTTCAGTATGGATTACACCTCAACATAAAGAAAACAAAAGCCCTCACAACTCTACCAATAAGCAACATCATGATAAATGGAAAAAATATTGAAGTTGTCAAGGATTTCGTATTACTTAAATCCACAATCAACACCCATGGAAGCAGTAGTCAAGAAATTAAAGGATGTATTACATTGGACAAATCTGCTGCAAAAGACCTGTTTCAAGTGTTAAAAAATACAGGTGCGACTGATTACTTCTGTGTAGCCTTTCTAGACATGGTCTTGTAACTTCCACCCAGGTGATTGAGCAGGACTATGTGATAGGGTAATTGTGGCCTACCAAGGGGATTGGTCAGTTTTGCCTTAAAAGAGAGCCAATTCCAGACCAGAGAGGAGGATCCTACCACCACCAAGGAAGAACAGCTAGGAACAGAGAGCATGTCCTTTGGACCCAGAATCCCTGTGCTGAGAAGCTCCTGGAAACATGAGACCAAGAGAGAGAAAGAGCAAGCTGTAACCCTGAAGACAATGAGAAGTGGTGGTAGGAGAGAACTGGCAGCAGGAGGTGGCAAGGTGGGCTTCCTGGCCCATGGAGAGAGAAACTGAGTGCCTTTGGGGAGAGGCCTAGGGCCAGGGAGAGATGTGCCTGTGAGCACAGCTGGGGAGTAGCTGTCCTGATGGAAGAACTGTATCCTGAGTGTTCCTGAGCCTGAATTGAAACTGTTACTTCCCTAATAAATGCCATAATCGTGAGTATGATCTGTGAGTTCTCTGTGGCTGTTGAAATGAATTACTGAACCCAGCAGAGAAGTAAAGAGTGCTGTGCGAGGGATAGTTGGTATCAGAATTAGTAAAGATGGTAGAGAGAGAAGGTTCTCCTTCCCCCTTGTGGAGCTGGAGGAGGTCAGACAAGGCCCTGAAGCTGTTTTTAAAAAAAGCAAAGATGTCACTTTGAGGACTAAGGTGCACCTGACCAAAGCCATGGTATTTTCAATTGCCTCATATGCATGCCAAAGCTGGGCAAGGAATAAGGAAGACCAAGGAAGAATTAGCCAGTGAAAACCTTATGAATAGCAACAGAACATTGTCTAATATATTGCTGGAAGATGAGCCCCCCAGGTTGGAAGGCACTCAAAAGATGACTGGGGAAGAGCTGCCTCCTCAAAGTAGAGTCAACCTTAATGATGTGGATGGAGTCAAGCTTTCAGGATCTTTGTTTGCTGATGTGGCACGACTCAGAATGAGAAGAAACAGCTGCAAACATCCGTTAATAATCGGAACGTGGAATACACAAAGTACAAATCTAAGAAAACTGGAAATTGTCAAAAATGAAATGGAATGCATAAACATCAATATCTTAGGCATTAGTGAGCTGAAATGGATTGGTACTGGCCATTTTGAATCAAACAATCCTGTGATCTATTATGCCAGGAATGACAACTTGGAGAGGAATGGCGTTGCATTGATTGTCAAAAAGAACATTTCAAGATCTATCCTGAAGTACAACGCTGTCAGTGACAGGATAATATCCATACACCTACAAGGAAGATCCGTTAATACAACTATTATTCAAATTTATGCACCAACCACTAAAGTCAAAGATGAAGAAATGGAAGATTTTTACCAGCTTCTGCAGTCTGAAATTGATCGAACGTGCAGTCAGGATGCACTGATAATTACTGGTGATTGGAATGCAAAAGTTGGAAACAAAGAAGGATCGGTAGTTGGAAAATATGGCCTTGGTGATAGAAATGACAGGGAGATCGCATGGTGGAATTTTGCAAGACCAACTACTTCTTCATTGCAAATACCTTTTTTCACCGTATAAATGGCGACTATACACATGGACCTCGCCAGAGGGAGTACACAGGAATCAAATCGACTACATCTGTGGAAGAAGATGATGGAAAAGCTCAATATCGTCAGTCAGAACAAGGCCAGGGGCTGACTGCAGAACAGACCATCAATTGCTCATATGCAAGTTCAAGCTGAAAATGAAGAAAATTAGAACAAGTCCAAGAGAGCCAAAGTACGACCTTGAGTATATCTCACCTGAATTTAGAGACCATCTCAAGAATAGATTTGACATGTTGAACACTAAAGACCGAAGACCAGACGAGTTGTGGAATGACATATACATGAAGAAAGCAAGAGGTCATTAAAAAGACAGGAAAGAAAGAAAAGACCAAAATGGATGTCAGAAGAGACTCTGAAACTTGCCCTTGAACATCAAATAGCTAAACCAAAAGGGAGAAATGATGAAGTAAAAGAACTGAATAGAAGATTTCAAAAGGCAGCTCAAGAAGATAAAGTAAAGTGTTATAATGATATGTGCAAAGAGCTGGAGATAGAAAACCAAAAGGGAAGAACACGCTCGGCATTTCTCAAGCTGAAAGAACTGAAGAAAAAATTCAAGCCTTGAGTTGCAATAGTGAAGGATTCTATGGGGAAAATGTTAAACAACGCAGGAAGCATCAAAAGAAGATGGAAGGAATACAGAGTCATTATACCAATAAAAACTGGTCGACGTTCAGCCATTTCAGGAGGTAGCATATGATCAGTATTTTAGTCATCTAGTGCTGCTATAAGAGGAATACCACAAGAGGATGGCTTTAACAAAGAGAAATTTATTTTCTCACAGTCTAGTAGGCTACAAGTCCAAATTCAGGGCATCGGCTCCAGGGGAAGGCTTTCTGTCTCTGTTGGCTCTGGAGGGAGGTCCTCCTTGTCTTCAGTCTTCCCTTGGTCTGGCAGCATCTCAGCGCAGGAACATCAGGTCCAAAGGACACCCTCTGCTCCTGGCACTGCTTTCTTGGTGGTATGAGGTCCCCAACTCTCTACTTGCTTCCCTTTCCTTTTATCTCTTGTAAGATAAAAGGTGGTGCAGGCCACACCCTAGGGAAACTCCGTTTACATTGGATTAGGGATGTGACCTTAGTAAGGGTGTTATACAATCCCACCCTAATCCTCTTTAACATAAAATTACAATCACAAAATGGAGGGCAACCACACAATACTGGGAATTATGGCCTAGCCAAATTGATACACACATTTTTTGGGGAATATAATTCAATCCAAGACAATCAGGAACCGATGGTACTGAAGGAGGAAGTCCAAGCTGCACTGAAGGCATTGTTGACAAACAAGGCTCCAGGAATTGATGGAATATCAATTGAGATGTTTCAACAAACGAATGCAGTGCTGGAAGTGCTCACTCGTCTATGCCAAGAAATTTGGAAGACAGCTACCTGGCCAACCAACTGGAAGAGATCCATATTTATGCCTGTTCCCAAAAAAGGTGATCCAACAGAATGCAGAAATTATCGAACAATACCATTAATATCACACACAAGTAAAATTTTGCTGAAGATCATTCAAAAGCGGCTGCAGCAGTGTATCAACAGGGAACTTCCAGAAATTCAGGCTGGATTCAGAAGAGGACGTGGAACCAGGGATATTCATTGCTGATGTCAGATGGATCCTGGCTGAAAGCAGAGAATAGCAGAAAGATGTTTATCTGTGTTTTATTGACTGTGCAAAGGCATTCGACTGTGTGTAACAAATTATGGATAACAGTGTGAAGAATGGGAATTCCAGAACACTTAATTGTGCTCATGAGGAACCTGTACACAGATCAAGAGACAGTTGTTCGAACAGAACAAGGGGATACTGTGTGGTTTAAAGTCAGGAAAGGTGTGCATCAGAGTTGTATCCTTTCACCATACCTGTTCGATCTGTATGCTGAGCAAATAATCCGGAAGCTGGACTCTATGAAGAAGAGCAGAGCATCAAGATTGGAGGAAGATGCACTAACAACCTGCGTTATGCAGATGACACAACCTTGCTTGCTGAAAGCGAAGAGGACTTGAAGCACTTCCTGAAGAAGATCAAAGACCACAACCTTCAGTATGGATTACACTTCAACATAAAGAAAACAAAATCCTCACAACTGGACGAATAAGCAACATCATGATAAACGGAGAAAAGTTTGAAGTTGTCAAGGATTTTGTTTTACTTGGATCCACAATCAACACCTATGGAAGCAGCAGTCAAGAAATCAAAGGACACATTGCATTGGACAAATCTGCTGAAAAGAACTCTTTAAAGTGTTGAAAAGCAAAGATGTCACCTTGAAGGCTAAGGTGCGCCTGACCCAAGCCATAGTATTTTCCAATGGCCTCATGTGCACGCAAAAGCTGACGATGAATAAGGAAGACTGAAGAAGAATTGACGCTTTTGAATTGTGGTGTTGGCGAAGAATATTGAATATACCATGGACTGCCAGAAGAAGGAACAAATCTCTCTGGAAGAAGGACAGCCAGAATGCTCCTTGGAAGCAAAGATGGCGAGACTACGTCTTACATACTTTAGACATGTTATCAGGAAGGATCAGTCCCTGGAGAAGGACATCATGCTTAGCGAAGTACAGGGTCAGTGAAAAAGAGGAAAACCCTCAGTGAAAATGGATTGATACAGTGGCTGCAACAATGGGCTCAAGCATAACAATTGTGAGGATGGCGCAGGACTGGGCACTGTTTCATTCTGTAGTACATGGGGTCACTATGAGTTGGAACCCACTTGATGGCACCTAAAGACAACAAAAACGACAAGGAAGAATTTATGCCTTTGAATTATGGTGTTGGTGAAGACTATTGAGTATACCATGGACTGCCAGAAGAAGGAACAGATCTGTCCTGGAATAGCCAGAATGCTCCTTAGAAGCGAGGAAGGTGAGACTTTGGACATCTTATCAGGAGGGACCAGTCCCTGGAAAAGGACATCATGCTTGGTAAAGTAGAGGGTCAGCGAAAGAGAGGAAGACCGTCAAGGAGATGGATTGACACAGTGGCTACAATGGACTCAAACATAGCAAGGATTATGAGGATGGTGCAGGACAGGCGGTGTTTCGTTCTGTTGTACATAGAGTCACTACGAGTCAGAACTGCCTTGATGGCACCTAACGACAACATTTGTGAGGTGCTCATTATGTACCAGGCACTATTCTAAGTGCTTTACACATATTAATTCATTTAATCCTCACAATAACACAAAGAAGTGAGTACCAATGTTATTTCCCATTTTACATTTGAGGAGCTGAGGCACAGCATAAATAACTTGCCCGAGGTCACAAAGCTAGCAAATGGCAGAACTGTGACTTGAATCCAGGCAGCCTGGCCCCCAAGCTTGTGCTCCTACAACTTTGCTAAGACGACTGCCTGTTGCCAGCAATCCAAGCTGATTCAGAGTCTCATAGTCACATGCTTTGCAGGATTGAAAAAGCTCATTTCTTTATGTCAAAGCTAAAGTGAGTGGGAGCATAGACAGGGAGGCAGAAAACACAGCCCCTCCCAAGCCCTCCTACCTGCCCCACTAAGAGAGCAGTTACCCTTATGTAAGGAGTCTTCCACTGGGATGCAGCCCACCTGTGCTTCCCCCAATGCCTGGTGTTCACCATTGCTCCAAGGCAGAGGCCAAGATAGGGGCCCTGAGCTGAGGACTGGAAGAAGCCCCTTCCTGTTCCTCTCTACCACCAAGATCAAGGTCTAGATTCAGGGACCGTAATTTACAAGTCTTCATGGCCCATGAAGTTATTCTAATGCAAATAGTCAGAAAACCTACACACTTTAAGGAAGTGATTTTGCCAGAGAAACCCCAGTCCTGGCAAAGGGAAACCTATGACTGATCAACCTCTAAGGCAATGTCCCATTCCCAAACAACACTAATGTTAGGAAATCCTCAAAATACTTGTAACATGTGGCCACAGAGTTACAATGGACGGGGGAGACCCTCCAACCTGGCAGACAGCCCTGCTCTACCAAGGCAGGGAATTCTTTTTATATATATATAATTTATTTTATTATTATTGTTGTTGAGAATATACACAGCAAAACATGCACCAATTCAACAGTTTCTATACATACAATTCAGTGACATTGATTACATTCTTTGAGTTGTACAATCATTCTCACCCTCATTTTCTGAGTTGTTCCTCCCCCATTAACATAAACTCACTGACCCCGAGGTTCCTATCTGATCTTTCGAGTTGCTGTTGTCAATTTGAGCCACTATAGATAGATCTTAAAAGAGCATAAAGCTCAAGGCAGATGTTCTTTACTAGTTAAGCTAAACTATAATTTGGTTTTAAGAAGACGTCAGGGGATTTTTTTTTTTTTTTTAAATTGTACTTCAGGTGAATGTTTGCAGAACAGATAGTTTCTCATTAAACAGTCAGTACACATATTGTTTTATGACATTGGTTAACAACCCCATGACATGTCAACCCTCTCCCTTCGTGACCTTTTTTTTTGGTGAAAATATACATAGCCAAAGATACACCATCCATTTCAAAAATTTCTAGATGCACAGTTCAGTGACATCAATTTGTTCTTCCAGTTGTACTGCTATTCTCACTTTAGATGAAGGTTTATAGAACAAAATAGTTTCTCATTAAACAGTTAGTACACAGGTTGCCCTATGACAATGGTTAACAACCCCACTACATGTCAACACTGTCCTTAACCTTGGGTTCCCTATCACCATCTTTCCTGTCCCCTTCTGCCTTCTAGTCCTTGTCCCTGGACTGCTGTGCCTCATTAGTCCCTTTTTATTTTATGGGGCTGTCCAATCCCCAGCTTGAATGGTGAACCTAGGAAGTGACTTCACCACTGAGCTAAAAGGGTGTCTGGGGGCCATACTCTTGGGGTTTCTCCATTCTCTTTCAGGCCAGTAAATCTGGTCTTTTTGTGTGTGTGTTAGAATTTTGTTCTACATCCTTCTCCAGCTCTGTCCAGAACCCTCTGTTGTGATCCCGGTCAGAGCAGCCAGTGGTGGTAGCCAGGCACCATCTAGCTGTACTGGACTCAGTGTGGTGGAGGCCTTGGTAGCTGTGGTCTGTTAGTCCTTTGGACTAATCTTTTCCTTGTATCCTGTTCTCTTCATTCTCCCTTGCTCCCGAAGGGATGAGACCAGTGGAGTATCTTAGATGGCTGCTCACAGGCTTTTAAGACCCCAGGCACTACTCACCAAGGAAGAATGTAGAACATTGTCTTTATAAACTGTGTTATGGCAATTGAGCTAGATGTTCCCCGAGACCATGGTCCCCACAGCCCCCTGCCCAGCAATTCAGTCCCTCAGGGAGTTTGGATGTGTCTATGGCACTTCCATGACCTTTCCTTGTACAAGTTGTCCAGGCAGAGAATTCTTGATGCTTTTGACCAACAGAATATAAAACACGGCATGGACAACTGGGTGTTGTTCACTCTCTCCCCTTTTCCAAATGGGATTGTTTATAACTACCTTGTTTTCCCTTCACCATTTTACCAAAGTATTTGGGACGATTTACTTTATTTATCTATAGCTGTTGTTGTGGTGGTGGTGTGCCAGAGTCAATTCCCATTCATAGCGACTCTATATGACAGAGTAGAACTGCTCCATAGGGTTTCCTAGGCTGTAATCTTTATGGGAACAGATTACCTGATCTTTTCTCCTGCAGAGCAGCTTGTAGGTTCGAACCACCAACCTTTCGCTTAGCAGCCAGTTGCCTTACCCATTGTGCCACCAGGGCTCCTCATTATCTGTAGCAGTGTTTCCCAAACTTTTTGGTCTCAGGACCCCTTTATACTCTTGAGGATTATTGAGGACCCCAAAGAGCTTTTGTTTATGTGTGTTATATTATTTGATATTCACCGTATTAGAAATTTAAAAAACATTTATGAATGTATTTAAAAATAAAAATAATAAACCCATTAAAGCTAACATAAATAACACATTTTTAATGAAAAATGACTACATTTTCTAAATTAAAAAAAAATTAGAAGAGTGCCATCATTTTATATTTTTGCCAATCTCTTTATTGTCTGCCTTAATAGAAGCTCAAATTTTATCATTGGCCACAATATTTTCAGTTGTTTCCCTCAAAGTGACAGGCTCACTTGTTCATTTTAGATCAGATGTCTGCAAAAACCCCACATTTGCATAACCATAGTGTGTCTTTCAATCTTTCTTTCAAGTAAAAATGGTATTCCATGAAAAAAGCAGCTAGTTCAGCTTGCAACTCAAACAATTGCACAAGTGCCTTTCCTTAGACAGTCATGTTACTTAGGTATGCAGCAGAATTCTTCCTATTCTGTCAAACAAACTACTAAAAAGATGCATACTCAAGTGTAGAGATTTAATACAATTAATATTTTTTACTGTTTCATCAAGGCATTCTTTAGTGAAACTGGTATGTTTATTTTTGTTACTGGGTGTGTGTGGCAGTGAAGAACACAGTGACTAGTGGTATAGTTTGGTGTCACTGCCTTGATTCCTGCTAAGGGTTCAGCTGTTTTACCCACCATTGCTTTTGTACCATCAGTGCAAATGGCAGCACAGTGGGAAAGGCAGACAGCATCTCAGTGTTGTTATAAAAGTAGTGTTAAGTTCACAAATCCCCTGAAAAGGTCTTGGGGACCCTCAGGCATCGGCAGACCACACTTTGAGAACTGCTGATCTAATACTTCCTTCATCAGTCAACAAAATACCTATTTATCAAGTGCCTACCATGTCCCAGCACTGTTCAGTTCTGAGTAGTGAGTGTACTAGGTACCCAAGGCCTCTGCTCTCACACAGCCAAAAATTCTTGTAGAGAGAGGCAGAAAATTAACAGATAAATGAACACGATAATTTCAGCTAGAGAAAAGTGCCTTGAAGATTATAAAACAGGATAATTTAATAGAGAGTGGCTTGGAGTAGTTAATTTACCTTCACCATTCACTAAAGTGACCACTAGTCCACTAACGGAGCCCTGGTGCCATCATGGTTAAGAACTATGGCCGCTAACCAAAAGGTCAACAGTTCAAATCCTCTACCTGCTCTTTGGAAACCCTATGGGGCAGTTCTACTCTGTCCTATAGGGTCACTGTGAGTAGGAATTGACTCAATGACAATGGGTTTGGTTTTTTTTTTAGTCCACTAATGCCTTTGAATTACAGTGTTGGGGAAGAATATTGAATATACCATGGACTGCCAAAAGAATGAACAAATCTGTCTTGGAAGAAGTACAGCCAGAATGCTCCTTAAAAGCGAGGATGGTGAGACTTTGTCTCACATACTTTGGACATGTTATCAGGAGGGATCAGTCCCTAGAGAAGGACATCATACTTAGTAAAGTAGAGGGTTGGTGAAAAAGAGGAAGACCCTCAAGGAGGTGGATTAATACAGTGGCTGCAACAATGAGCTCAAACATAGCAACGATTGTGAGGATGGCGCGGGACTGGGCAGTGTTTCCTTCTGTTGTACATAGGGTCGCTATGAGTTGGTACCTAATAAGTCCCCAGTGGTATTTAAATTTTAATTAAGTAAGTAAAATAACTCAGTTTCTCTGTCACACTAGACACATTTCAAGTGCTCAGTAACCACATGGAGTTAGTGGCTACTGCATTGGACGGTCCAGATATAGAAGCTCTCCATCATTACAGAAAATTTTACTGGACTTTGCTAATTTAGATCATGTGATAAAGAAAACCTCACCGAAGATTTGGGGACAGAGAATTGAGGGTGGAGGAAACAGCGAGAAGGCCAAGGAAGGGTACTGGAGTGTCGTCCACATGGATGAGCAGGACTTTAGGACAGACTGCCAGACAGAGAACCAGAAACCCGAATCCTGGATGGATGGAGGAGAGTGGCAGGGAGGGTGGTCAATGGAAGTGATGAGGAGGGTGGAGGAGCAGAGCCGGGACACAGGACACTCAGAGGAGGAGGAGGAGTTTATTTGGTAAAGAAAATCATACATGCCCATGGAACGTGGATGGTGGTTATCTGCAGGGTTAGGTAGGATTATAGGTGATTCTGATGTCCTTTTTATACTTTTCTGGGTTTTGCCCTCAAGTTTTCTACCATGACCTTTTTTTTTTTTCCAGATTTTTTCTAAGAAATATAAAAGATAGAAAAAAACACAAAGAATAATGTAACAAATGCCCCTATTCACACCAACCAGAATTTATAATTGTAACCATGTCATATTTACTTTTTTAAAAAATAAAATATTAAAGCTACAGCTAAAGTCCCCTTTAACCACCTCCTCTCCTCCCAGGCAAGTACTGGCAGTTGGTTTTCAGTTTTACATACATGTGTGTTCATACATCCACCCCCATCTGTCAGTTTGTCATACTGTGGTGGCTTGCATGTTGCTATATGCTTGAAGCTATGCCACTAGTATTTCAAATACGAGCAGGGTCATGGTGAACAGGTTTCAGGAGAGCTTCCAGATTAAGACAGACCAGGAAGAAAGGCCTGGTGATCTACATTCAAAAATTAGTCAATGAAAACTTTATGGATCACAACAGAATGTTGTCCGACTCACTTGCTTTGGACATGTCATCAGGAGGGATCCATTGCTAGAAGAGGACCTTGTGTTTGGTGAAGTAGAGAGCCAATGAAGCAAGGGAGACAATGATGAATTTGAACATGCCAGCAATTGTGAAGATGACAAAGGACGGGGCAACATTTCATTCTGTTGTACATGAGTTGGAGTTGACTCAATAGCAGCTGTCTATCTATCTACATCCTAAACCAAACCAAATCCGTTGCTGTCAAATCGATTCTGACTCATAGTGACCCTATAGGACAGAGTAGAACTGCCCCACAGGGTTTCCATGGCAGACTGGCATATCTTTCTCCCAAAGAATGGCTGGTTCGTTCCAACCACAGACCTTTTGGTTAGCAGCCGTGTCTTTTAACCACTGCACCACCAGGGCTCCGTATCTACCTACATACATACATAAAATAGAATATACGGGTTTTTTTATTGACATGGAGGGACTGCTCTTATAATGGGGGTGGGGAGCTTTTATAAAGAGAGGAGGGGTTGTAGCCTGAAACCTGGAAGCCTGAACCCACTTCCCCGGCTGAGCAGCCCAGTGGGGAGGCCATGTTCTGGGGAGACCAAGATCCAGTTTAAGTATACTGGGCCACACCTAGTTGTTAAGTTTTCCAGGAAGAATTACTACTTTTATTTCTCTGGCTTGGTTTCAACCCACTTTCATATCTCTCAACTCATTTAAACTTCAAAAATCTGGGAAGCAGGGAAAGCAATCTTTATCCCCATTTGACAGCCAGGGAAACTGAAGCCCAGGGAGCAGCAGTGAGATGCCAGCGTGTCACAGCCAGCTGGTGAACTTGACAAAGAATTAGACAAAGGACTAGAGTTCTGGCCAGAGGTGGGGCAGAGGCAAGGGAAGCCTGTGGCTCAGGCTGCTGGACTTTGGTCCTTGGCAATAAGGAAGAAAAAAGGCAGTAACTTCAGGCAGTTAAGGTTGGCCGATGGTCAAGAAATTGTGGCCTGGAGAGAAGCAGGTGGGACAGTTCTCCCTCCTCAGAGGTCCCAGAGAGCAAACACACTCCCTGAAGGCACATTAAAGGGGCTCAGTAACTGAGAGCCAGGCTTAGTAAAGCGCCTACTATGTGCTCCTGCTACGCCTACCCTGTGTCTGTCCAAAAAGATGCTCTAACCAAAAAATAAAACCAATTGCCATTGAGTTGATTCTGACTCACAGTCACTCTATAAGACAGAGTAGAATTGCCCCATAGGGTTCCCAAGGCTATAAATCTTTACAGAATCAGACCGTCACATCTTTCTCCCAGGGAACAGCTGGTGTGTTTGAACCTCTGACCTTTCAGTTAGCCGCCAAACACTTAACCCGTCCTTAAAAGATACTCAAATTGCGCCTTAAGATATTCAGATTGCTTTCTTATCCTGTGTGTGCCGAGTTCCCCCTCCTCTACGCATACTCCATCCCATATCTCATTTCATCCTCACCAGACCTTGCTGTTGTTGAGTTGAGACACTATGAACAACAGAACAAAATACCGCCCAGTCCTGCGCCAGCCTCACAGTCATTGCTATGCTTGAGCCCACTGTTGCAGCCACTGTGTCAGTCCACCTCTTTGAGGGTCTTCCTCTCTTTCGCTGACCATCTACTTTACCAAGCATGATGTCCTTCTCCAAGGACTGATCTCTCCTGATAACATGTCCAAATTACGTGCAAGGACATCTCGCCATCCTCGTTTCTAAGGAGCATTCTGGCTGTACTTCTCCCAAGACAGATTTGTTCATTCTTCTGGCAGTCCATGGTATATTCAGTATTCTTCACCAGCACCATAATTCAAAGGCATCAATTCTTCTTTGGTCTTCCTTATTCATTGTCCAGCTTTTGCATGCATATAAGGTGACTGAAAATAACATGGCTTGGGTCAGGAGCACCTTTGTCCTCAAAGTGACAACTTTGCTTTTTAATACTTGAAAGAGGTCTTTTGCAGTAGATTTGCCCAATGCAACACCTTGTTTGATTTTTTGAGTGCTGCTTCCACGGGCATTGATTGTGGATCCAAGAAAACAAAACAAAAACCCTCACACCGGAGAAAATACTGAAATTGTCAAGGATTTTGTTTTACTTGAACCCACAATCACCAGACCTTAGGGGACAGGAATTATTATCCCTGATTTTCCAGTGAGGAAACAGAGACCCCTCCAGTGGGAGAGGAGAAGCGCAAGTGGAGGCCCTGAGACTCCCATCCAGGGCATCTTCTTTGCCTAGTACAAGTAAGGCCCAGGGAGGGAAAGTGATTTGCCTGAGGCTACACCAAGGTCAAGGACAGACCCTGGTCCTCTCCCTCCCCTCAGGGCAGTGCTCTTTCACCACCCACGGCTACCCTTCTCCATCCTCTGGAAAGAGGTGGATTCTCAAGCTTCACCCTGGGGCAATCTTTATCCCCATTTGGCAGATGGGAAAACCGAGCCCCAGGAAGCAGCAGTGATGGTGCCCATCAGATCACGAAAGTCACAGCTAACATGAGTACAGTTGCCCATTGCATTTCCAGGCCCAGGCAATCTCGGCTCCTCCGGGCTTCTGTTTCTATCTGTAAAATACGGGTAACGGAATTCGGGGGTGGACTATGCGTCGGGGGGCTCCGCCCCAGGCCGGGATGGGGCGAGCCGGGGTGGGTGGGGCCAGCGCCGTGACTCCGAGGGCAGGCCGGCGAAGAGCTGCCCAGCCGGTCGGACTGGCCCGGGATACAAACGAGCTGCCGGGGCCCTCCCGGGGAGTGACGGGAAGGGAGGCGGGCCCGGAGCGGACGAGCCGGGGCTAGAGGCGGGAAGTGGGCGCGGTGGGCTTTGCGGGGCGCGCAGGCGGCGGGCCGACGGTCTGCGGACGGAGGATGGGATCCGGGCCTCCCCGCGGCCCGCAGCCACAGGAGCCGCGCTGACGCCGGCCGGGGCGACCCCGCGCCAGGAGCCAAGATGTGTCTGCGCCTTGGTGAGCGGCGGGGGCAGGCGGGCCCGGGCGGCTCAGACTCATCCCAAATCCTCCTACAGGGGCGGAGCACTGTAGTGGGAGCCTGAAACCCCGGGGTCCAGGTCGCCTTCTCTGCCGCTAACTTCCTGCGTGGGCTGCGTGAGCAAGCCACTTTCCTCTCTGCGCGCCAAGTTTCCCCAGTGGTGCGATGGAGGGAAGGGGGCTCCTGGGGTCTTGCTGATATGCCTCTGGCACCTCCGCCTCCACCACTACTTTTCTTTCTTGTGGAGGGGCAGGACTGCCCCCAGGGGCTTCCAGAGAGAAGAGATGCTGAAGGGAGTCCCCTATTCCACCCAGAGGGGGAGCAGAGGGAGATCCAAGCCCAGGGAGTTCCGAACTGGAGGCTGTCTGCCGGGCCTCAGCTTCCCCCGCCTTGAAAAGGGCTCTGGCTTTCAGGCCCTTCCCACCCCTTCCCTCCCTAAGGCCGTTCAGGACAGGCAAACAGGCATCAGGCATCAGCAAACAGGCAGAGGAGCAGGACTGATGTGCCCCCTCACCTACTCCCTGGGCAGGTTGATGCTGCTTTTGGGTATCAGCAGCCCTGGTGAGTACCCATTCTCTAGCCTAAAGATCAGTGAGCCTGTTTCCTCATCTGTAAAATGGGGACAGTAGCCCCCACCTCCTAGGACAGTCGTGAGGATGAAGTGAACTCCTACGAGTAAAGTGCCAGCCACATTCCTAAGAGCTCCGAGAATGGTAACTTAGGAATGATGCAGCCAGGGACTGCCCTGAAACCCTCTGTCCACTGCCCCAAGCTGGCACTGCACTCGTTTGACCAAAATCTTGGTCCTGGGATGCTGTTGTTGTTGCCGAGCCCAGCCCTGAGCTGGGTGGCGCCTGGCCTCCCAGGTGAGTGGGTGGATGGGGCAAGGTGGGCCAGGTCACTGGGAGGAGGCTGCTGTGCCCCTTCCTGTTTGGCTAGCAGTGAATATGATGCCATTCCAGATCCACTGTGCACGTTCAGCCCATTGTCTGACCTCTGCTTCTCCTAGACTTGGTCTGCTCTAGATGGCCCTGCAGGCAGGAGTCTCAGAAACCCGCTAGACCACCCCCTCCTCCTTTTACAGATAGGGAATCTGGGGCCAGAGATGGGAGGGGCCAATGCAAGGTCACAGAGCGGGTCAGTAACAGAGTGGCCCCATCCTTCCCTGCTCCTTGAGGATTGCTACTTGATTTCATTAGTTTTTTTTTAGCCGCAGAACTCCCATATATGAAATATAATCCAACCCTCCCAGCTACAGATGGGGAGACTGAGGTCTAGGAAAGGACTCAAAGTCAGGTCCCACAAGGAGCAGCTAAAGGAAGTAAGCCGGAAAAAAAAAAAAAACCCAAACCCGCTGCCATTGAGTTGATTCCAACTCATAGCGACCCTATAGGATAGAGTAGAACTGCCCCATAGGGTTTCCAAGGAGCGCCTAGAGGATTCAAACTGCCAACCTTTTGGTTAGCAGCGGAACTCTTAACCAGTAAGCCACCAGGGTTTCCCTAAAGGAAGCAGAGGCTGTTTAATTCTGGGGTGTTGGAGGCGGGGGCGGGGGCTGACCACAGCCTTCTGGTCTCACAGAGCAGGCTAGGGTGAGGGGCTCCGGGGTCAGGGGACCTGTATGGTGTGTATCCTGGAGGGCAGAGCCAAGACCCATGGGGAAAATTCCAGAGAGCAGATCTGGAACAGCCTGCTTCCTGTTTCTGGGAGTGTACAGATAAAGCTGGGCAGCCACTCACGGCTCGGCTCAGGATTTGTGCATTGAGTCTTAGTGTTCTTTTGACCCCAGCCTCCACCCACCACCCCCTGTGCCTGCCCAATGCCCCTTGCACTGAGAGCTGGCCTTTCTCAGCTTGCCCCCCTTTCACATCTGTTTCCTCATGGGACCCTCCCTCCCCACTAGGAGACAAGAGCAGGAGGGATCATTCTTCCTGTTTCACAGTTGGGGAAATAGAGGTTCAGAAAGATGGAGGGACTTGGCTTGAGTTACCAAGCTCTAGGCAGTTCAGGTCAGCAGCTGTATGTTCAGTAGCTACTGGGTGGCAGGCCCTGTAAGACTCGATCCCTGCCCAGTAGACTATGGGCTCCTTGGGGCCTGGACTGTAAAGCTCACTGTGGTACCCCCAGGGCCTGACACAGAGCAGGTACTCAGTGAACATTTGTGTAACAAGCACATGAGTGAATGAATCAATGAATAGGGGGCTTAGTGGAAGGATCATGGGATCTGGAGCCAGAAAGCCTGGGTTCAAATCCTGACCCTGCCACCTATGACCTGGAGCAGTAGCATGGAGTGTTATTATTGTTGTTAACTGCCATCAAGTTGGCCCCTGACTCGTGGCCCCATGTACAACGGGATAAGACGTTGTGATCCATAGGGTTTTCATTGGCTGAATTTTTGGAACTAGATTGCCAGGCCTTTCTTCCTAGTCTGCCTTAGTCTGGAAGCTCTGCTGAAACCTGTTCAGCATTATAGCAACACGCAAACCTCCAGCGACAGATGGGTGGTGGCTTTGCTTGGAGTACATTGGCTGGAAATCAAATGTGATTCTCTCTCATGGAAGAAAGAATTCTACCACTGAACCTCCACGGTCCCCAGCAAGGATTGTAGCTGTGTGCCATTGAGTTGATTCCAACTCATAGTAACCCTATAGGACAGAGTAGAACTGCCCCATGGAGTTTCCTAGGCTATAATCTTTACAGGAGCAGAGCACCAGGTCTTTTCTTCCATGGAACTACTGGTGGGTTCAAACTGCTGACCTTTTGGTTAGTAGCCAAGCACTTAACCATTGTACCATCAAGGACTACTTACCCTTTATTAAGTAGCAACTATGTGCTTTTCTATCTTATTTCACTTAACCCTCCTGAGGACTCTCAGGAAGGCATAGTGAGCCCCTTTTATGGAAACTGAGGCTCAGAGAAGACAAGTTACTGGACCCAAGTCATCCAAAAATAGGGTAGAATCCAATGTCCATCACTTGTGCCAGGGCCTCGGTTTCCTCCTCTGCCCCGCAGGATGAGCCTGACCTGTGGCCCTGACACAGCTGTCCCCCACAGGCGGCTTGAGTGTGGCTGACTTCCGGAAGGTGCTGATGAAGACGGGGCTTGTGCTGGTGGTGCTGGGCCACGTGAGCTTCATTGCAGCCGCTCTGCTCCATGGCACTGTGCTGCGCTACGTGGCTCCCCCCCACGATGCTGTGGCTCTGCAGTACTGCGTGGTCAACATCTTCTCTGTCACCTCTGCCATCGTGGTATGGCCAGGCGGTTTGGGAGGGCAGCTGGCGGGAGGGGGCTGAAGGGGGCTTGAAGGCCTTTGATGAGCTCCCACCCAGAGCCTGGTAACAGGCAGAGAGACCCAGGCACTAACTCTGCTCTGCCACTTATCAACTGCTTAAGTCACTCAACCTCTCCTTGCCTCAGCTTCCTCATCTATAAAATGGGGATGGTAACAGTGTCCATCTGAGAAGGTCCCGGTGAGTACTGAATGAGATCATACACGTAAAGTGCCTAGCATAGTGCCTGGCACATGGCTACTGCTCACTACTGTGAGCTGGGATTATTACAATAGAGAAATATTCAAGGCTCCATTGGACAGAAGGGAGGAGCATCAGCTCAGCTTGGGAGGGTCTGGGAGGTTTTCACTGAGGTGGAGACCCCTGAGCTGGGTATTGATGGATGACTAGGAATTTACAAATGGGCTGTAATTACCATCACCCAGGTATGAGGCATGCTGGGGCTGGCTGGTAGGGGAGGAAGCTGGGATGGCATTCCAAGCAGAGAGAATGGCAGGTGCAGAGGTGTGGAGGTGGGAATGGCTAGGGTTTATTCTGGGAACACCAAGAAAACCAGTTTGGCAGGAGTTTAGCATTAGGCTTGGCATATAGTGAGTGCTCAATAAATGGAGGCCAGGAATGTGACTGGATGTCAGTACCTGTCTAATGAATACATGAATGAAAGGGCCTGATACTCTCAAGTTTGTGAAGTTCTTTCCCGCCGGTCAGCAGAGGTGGCCACAGCCTTCGGGGGGATATCCACACGTCAGTGTCTGAGCTCCAGCCCTACCACCTCTCTCTTCGAGCCTGATTCCTCTCCTGCAGACTGAAACTCAGACAGCCTGCTGGCCCTCAAGGCCTGGGTGAAAGAGGATCCCAGGACCCAGCGAGTAGGGAAGCCTCAGTCTGCGGGACAGGCTGGACTGTGCAGATGTGTGTAGTGGAGTTACTCTTACTGCTATTTGTTGTTAGGAAGGCAGGGGAGGCAGTGAGCTCAGGGATAGGAGGCCCACCTAACCTCTGGGCTGGACCACCTCAGCTTTGTCTGCATGACCTCAGTCAATCCTCAGGACTCCCAGCATCATGGGGCCATTATTATCCCCATTTTAACTGAGACTCGGGGACTCATCCAATCTCCTGCTGATACAAAGGGGCCAAATGGGGATTTAAACCTAGTTGTGTCTGACATCAAAGCCAGTGTCCTTTCTGTGAGCCCATCCTGCAGAGCAGAGCGTAGCCCAGAGAGGTTGAGGCACTAACTTGTGGTTGCACAGTAAATTAAAGGCATTGCTGGACCTAGAACCTGGAACTCCCATTGTAACACACCTGCCTCCCACGGGTGTTGTCCAGTGAGGGAACTCAAGGAGGAAGGCAGGTAGGCCAGAGTCCCAAAGATCCAGAGGGCAGCTGTTGGGCTAAACAGCATCCTGCCTTGTGGTCAGGGAGGCCTGCAGGAGGAAGAACCTGAGCAGGGCTTGCAGGAGCTGGCCAGGTGGAGGGAGAAAGAAGAGTGTTCTTGGTGAGAGGTACCACATGGGTAGCACCAGGAGCAGGCTTCATGTGGGTGTCCAGATCCAGGGCAGTGAGGGAGGAGACTGGCCCAGGGTAGACCTGAGAAGCTGATGGAACCGGGCCTAGGTCACTGAGGATTTTAAATTCTACTCCATAAAGTGTCCAGGGTTGTTTTAATATAATGATTTTGTTTTCAGTTCTGTGCCAGTTACTTAGTTTCCCCCTTCCAAAATCTCTCCCACTCCAGGGAGACATGTCACATGTATCCTGTGGCTTAGCATACCTGCTGCATGCCCCTGTACCCCTGGAGTACACAGGCCCCTGTTTGAGATGCTCAGCTGTTGGCACTGGGGAGTCACGGAAAGTTTTAGGTAGGGAGCACTTGTATTTTAGAAACATAGCTCCAGGGCTGTGTGGAGGCTAGACCACAAGGAGCCAATACCTCGGTGCAGATGGAGGTAATGAGGCCAAAGCTAAGCAGGAGGTGAAAGGAATGGGTGGTTTGCAGGGCCGGGGTGGCATTAGAAGAAACTTTATCTGAGCGTGGCCCTGACCCCTGCGCCCACCCAGGACTGACCCTAGCCTCCCCACAGGTCATCACCTCAGGCATTGCTGCCATTGTGTTGTCACGCTACCTCCCCAGCATCCCCCTGGTATGTGGCCACTCCTGGGGTGGGGGAGGGTGAGGGGGGTAGGGGCAGCAAACCACCCAGGGCCTGGTCTGCTTGGAAGGGGTGAGGCTGACCCTCAGGATGGCTAGAGCTGCCCATAGGAACCAAGCCTGATGTCCACTGATGAGTGGCCTTTCCCATCCAGCGCTGGACAGTGTTCGGCTCAAGCGTGGCGTGTGCCCTTCTCTCACTGACCTGCGCCCTTGGCCTCTTGGCCTCGATGGCCGTGACCTTTGCCACCCAGGGCCGGGCACTGCTGGCTGCCTGCACCTTTGGGAGCCCTGAACTGCTGGCGATCACACCTGACTGTCCCTTTGACCCCACACGCGTTTACGTGAGTGCCTGGGCCTGGGGGGAGGGGAACACCCAGCTGCTTATTAGGTTGTGTGGGAGGGGCTCTTGGAATCCTACCTCTGCCCCCAGCCTCTGACAGCCATCTCCACCTGTGTGCCTGCTGCAGAGCTCCAGCCTGTGCCTCTGGGGAATTGCGCTGGTGTTCTGCATGGCAGAGAGCGTGTTTGCTGTGCGCTGCGCCCAGCTCACCCACCATTTGCTGGAACTGAGACCCTGGTGGGGGAAAAGCAGCCACCATCCTGTAAGGCCCGCCGCCCCCTCCATGGCCCCGACTCCCCATAGCTCCTGGAAGCCCCTGCTGGAGAGCCCAGGCTGGCCTGCCCCCCACCCCTCTGTGCAGGGCCCCCACCTTGAGAGCTGGGGCAATAGTTTTTTCCCCTGGGATCAAGGGGAGAAGCCTGAAGGCTGAGAGAGATTAGATCTCCCAGCTAAGTCACACAGCTGGCACTTGGCTTTTCCAAGGCCCAGGATGAGTCTTAACAGGGGGAGGGGTGTTTGGGTTTGAATTGGGGGCACTCCAAGCATCTGGCTTAGCTTTTACATGGGGAAGAGTAGTGATGCGCCCTTGCCCCCAGGGATCCTCCAAGATACCCTCCATTCTCTGGGTGTCCTGGAGGAAGAGACCCAGACCCAGTGGGCCTGGCAGCCTCCTGTTATCTCCACAGATACTGGAGAGCCCAGAGCCCACGGAGGGCTGCGACAGGCTCAACTGCACCAGCTTGGAGCCGCTGACCCTCTGAGGGCCGACACCTCGCTGGACCTATGGCCACTGGGGTCCTGTGACCAAGTCTGCACTGTGACCAGGCCAGAATCCCTGCAGCCAGCCCAAGAGGACTCAATGGACACTCGGGCACCTGAGTTAGACCCCCTCCCTGGCCACCCAGCCCACTGCACTGAAACGAGACTTTATTCAGAAGTTATTAAAAAGAACAGAGATGCTCCATGTGGATGCATGCAGGGGAGGGGGAACGGGGAGGCTCGGCAGGGGGCCTGTGCTTGGTCCCCACACGGGAGGCTTCTGTGTGGGGGCTCTGGGTACATCTGGGCCTGTGTTTGTGAGAGGGGGAGGCAAAATACACCGAGGGGGTCTGTGTGTGGCTAGCTGTGTTGATCCAAGTGCTAAATGGCAGGTGGGGGTTCATGAGTCCCACAGCTGAGGGCTGGAATGCTGGGAGTTTTTCCTTTTATATCATGGCCCCCAGGCCAGAAAGAGCTGGGGCAGGAAGGCTGAGGCCCCCTGCAGGAAAGGATAGCTCAAGGAAGCTTCTTCCTGAAAACCCTCACCCCTGGAATCCTCCTCTCCCCTCCAAACAAAAAGGCAAATTCTTCACCTGGGCACCTGGGCAAGACTTCTCCCCTCCCTCCAGGCTGAGACCTACTAGGTAGGGAGCCTGCCCCGTGGCTGTGGGAGGGAGGTCTGGCCTCTTGGTGTCTGTGTGTGTGTGTTGGGGGGGGGGGGGTTGAAGTTATGATATCAAGATGCGGGGGCTTACTGAGGGGCAGACCAGGCCGGAACCTGTGTCTATCACTGGGGAAAAGAGATGTTGTTTCTTGGATTGGGGAGTGCTAACCACCTGCTTGCTTTGCGCCTTGGGGGAACTGCAGGGTTCCCTTCTCCATAGGCCCCGCACAGTGCAGACCCTGGGGGTCCCCAGTCTGGCCCCCAGCCTGGCCCCGGGTAGACACGAGGGGAGGGGAAGCTGAGGGCCGGTGAAGGCAGCGAGGAGCGCGGGCAGGCTCCTCTCGCTCAGAACTGGGAGGCGCTGCTGGGGTCGCACTGCAGCAGGCGCACGATTGACGGGTCGCTCTTGGCCCCGCGGATGAACTCCTCCAAGGACAGCTTGCCTGCGGGACGAAGGAAGCAGTGATGGGGAAGAAGGCGGCCGCAGGGCGAGAGAGGCAGCGCAGCGCAGTAAGAGAGAAGAGAGAGTGGCGCCCGTCCGCCCGCCCCCGCCCCCTCACCGTCGTTGTTTGTGTCCATTTGGCGGAAGATTTTTTCGGTCCTCTTTTCCGGAGTCGACTCGTCCTCTGGCATCTTCATGACGGACGAAACCATTTTGTAAATGGCCTGGGGGGCAGGAGGGGAAGGCAGGGAGTGAGAGGAGGCGGCCTGAGCCCCCCAGCGTTACCCACAAGATTCAAAAATGCGTCCAGGCATTCTGTGACGTTGGCTGAACCCCGCTAGGGTGGGGCGGAATGGGGGTCACGGAGGCTCTGGAAGGAGGGGGCTGTTGGAGCGGGCTTTGACCTAGTTCCCATGGAGGGCTAGGTGGGAGAGGATTGCTGGCTGAAGGAGATGCATAAATAGAAGCACCGCAGAGTGAAAGTTCCGAGTGAGTGACTGAAAGGAGGATCAGGAAAGACATTGGAGGACTTTGGGGCCCAGATAGTGCAAGGGCTTGCAACGCCAGACTTTTTCGGAGCTCGGGCCTGGCCGGGCAGGTTCCGGGATAACCGGCTTAGTCCTGCTTTTCAGAAACACCGCGGCTCCAGCGGCCCACGCTTCAGTGGCCAACAGGGGGCGCCCGGCGAGGCAGGGGTGGCACAAAGCTGCGGAGCCGTCTGTGACCAGAGGGGGCAAGGGCGGTGCCGAGGGCTGGAGGGTCCCGGGCAACTGGGCCTGAAGGGGGTGGGAGGTATTATGCAAATTATGCAAATGAGCATCTACCGGGGGCAGGAACAGCCTGGGCAACTCAGGCCGAGGGCGCGGGATTTTTTTCACCAGATGTCCACAAGGCACTGAGGGCTTGGTGGGTGGGATCCTTGGGTCCCATCACCCCAGAATTTAAAAACTGGACCTGTTCCCACTGCTGTGGAGTGGATTCAGACTCATTGTGACCCCACAGCGTTTCCAAGGCTGTAAATCTCTATGGAAGCAGACTGCTACATCTTTCTCCCGCGGAGTGGCTGGTGGTTTTGAACCGCCGACCTTTCGGTTAGCAGTCGCCACCAGGGCTCCTTAGAACCGGAACAGTACCCTCAATCTCTTCTAGTTTTTCCCAACACCTCCTCCAAGAAGCCTCCCTTCTCCCAGCCCATCCACTGCTCCTGCCTCAGATCTGGCTTCAGCCTCCGCGCTGGTCTCTTCCCGCCTCTTTCACTCGGGTGCTCACCCCCACGCTGCCTATGAAAGTTCTTTCCAAACACGAATCTCCACCGCTACCTCCCCAGCCCAGCGGGCCGCCCCCTCGCGCCAGCTACGGCTCCCCCCGGGCCTGCCAGCGCACCTAGCTCTTTCTGCATGCTGCCCCACGCGCCTTGAGCTGCATCCCACTCCACTGGGGCTCAGCCTATGTGGCGCTTTCTTAAGGACATCTCTGACCCAGCCCGGTCAAGGAGCGGTTATGCGAGCCCAGAGCCTTCTGGGATTTTCCTTTGGAGGACACCTCTCGGGAAGTAATTATGCCTTTGCGGGACTGCTGTTGTGTGCCTTAGAGTCAATTCCGAGTCATAGCGACCCTACATGGCAGCGTAGAACTGCCGCATAGGGTTTCCTAGGCTGTAATCTTTACCGGAGCAGATCGCCAGGTCTTTTCTCCCAAGGAGCAGCTGGTGGGTTCGAACTGCCCACATTTTGGTTAGCAGCTGAGTACTGTGACCACCGTCACCAGGGCTCCTCCCAGCACTGTTGTAGTCCCCATCATACAGATAAGGACCATGGCCATCTAGCTAGCACACACATCCCAAGAACCTAGCACAGAGCCTGGCATCTGGAAGGGCCTCCTCTGTTTAAAGCCATTGACACCTCCCACTGTTGTCTGTACCAAGTCCAAACCACTGGACATTCAAGGCACTTCATGACCTGGCTGCTGCTGACATCTCTATCATCAGGCCTCCCAAAACCCTGGGCTTTTCAGACTTCCCAGCTTGTACAGCCTCTGCCTGGAATAATAACACTCACTACCAATTAACAGACACCTACTATGTGCCAAAGTAGTCCTGGTGGCACAGTGGTTAAAGCACTCAGCTGCTAACCAAAAGGTCAGCAGTTTGAACCCACCAGCCCATCTGCAGGAGAAAGATGTGGCAGTCTTCTGTAAAGATTTACAGCCTTGGAAACGCTATGGGGCAGTTCTACTCTGTCCTACGGAGTTGCTATGAGTTGGAATTGACTCGATGGCAGTGGATTTGGTTTCGTTGGTTTACTATGTGCCAGGTACTTTACATGCATTATCTCTAAGCCTCACAGGAGCCCTGCAAAGCAGGTAGCACAATCCCCATCTTCCAGGTAAGAAACCAAGGCACAGAAAGGGAATTGATGGCAGAGATGGATTTGAACCCGCTCCCTCTTAAATGCTTAGGCACTGTGGGGTGGTGATGAGCAGAAGAGACTTTGACGTAAGGTGAGCCCCGAGTAGCATCCCGGTTTTACTACTCACTTGCTGTGTAGCCTTGCACAAGTACTTAACCTTTGTGAACCTCAGTTTCCTCATCTATAAAATGGAAGCAATCATGTCACCCTCAATTAGGGCTGTCCAGAAGATTAAAAGAGGTAATGGTGTAAACCAGTTGGCACAATGATTGGCACTAGAGTAAGTAGTACACATCAGCTGGTATAATCACTACCATGTCCTCAGGCCTTCCTGCCTCTCAGTCCCCTGGGGTCCCAGCTGTCGCCTTGTACACCCCATCACAGAACTGGCCAGTGTGGCCTGTATACTTATCTCCTCCACCAGAGTGGGGGCCCCACAAGGCTGAAACGTGGTCTCTTTCTCCCAGTGCGCCTACTGCCGGGTGCAGGGCTAGGTCCCAAGAAGGACTTGGTGTGAGTGACTGAGAGTGACTGCTCCCTTTGTGACAACTCCTCCCCTGGGCCTCCACATTAATTGGCTGGAATTGTTGCTCTATCAGTGTTTCACTGGAGCTGACTTGTAATTAATCAGAGCTCTGTCTGCACCAGTCTGAGGCTGCCAGACTGCCATGAAGGAAGGCAAGTCCTAGCTAGCAGAGGCCAGCCAGGAAGCGTCCCAAGGATGCCCGTGGAATAGGGCTGATTTGACCAGTTTGGTGCTGCCATTGAGGTTGACATTTACGAGTACACACTGGCATGACCACACTAAGTGTTAAAACATTAGTATCCCTCCAGCTGCTGCCCTATCCCCCTGTGATCCTCCACCACCCTGGCTACCCCGATCTTTCCACCAGGACCTCCAGAGCTCCCCACCATCCAGCAACTAAAGAGTTAATGCCTGGCCCACGGGAGTCTGTGACAAACATTAAGGCTTTCCCCCTACCTATAGGTACAAGGAGGGCACCCCACCTCCAGGAAGCCCATTCTACTCTAGCTAGAGAGAGCAGATCCAGACCCTTAGCAAGAGGAGAAGCCAAACTCAAGAGTGCGGTAAGAGCCGAAGCAGTTGGAAGGGGAGAGCAGTCAGTGGGGCCAGAAGCAGTCAGTGGGGCCAGAAGTGGGGCGGAAGGAAAGCAGACAAGAGCTTGTGCAAAGCTGTGTGGCAGGATTACTCTGAGCACATTTTAGGAATGCTGAAAAGGCCATTCTGGCTAGAGTGGAGGATGTGCAGATGAGAAAATAATTGACAATCTCTAACATTTACCAAGTACCAACAATATGCTGGCCCAAATAGCCTTGTGAAGTAGGGGGTTAACACCCTCATTTTACAGGTGAAGAAACAGACGCTCAGGGGAAAAGTGGGCAAGAAAATTGAACCAGAGCTCAGAGAGTCTCCAATGCTGGGCTGAAACAGTGGGCGCTCTGGAAGGTTTTTGAGATAAAGCTAACACGTGTCACACTTAAATCTGTACTAAGAAAGGGTGTTCAAATTAGCTCCTTAAATCCCCCCCACACCCCACCGTGAGGTAAGCATCATCATCCCCATTTTACAGATGAGCAAGCTGAGTTGAGGCCAACTCCAGAACTGGAAGCTAGGCCTCCTGGCTAGGAATCTGTGGCCCTTTGGGAGATCTGAGCTTGACTCCACTTATGTGCTGTGTGACCTTGGGCAAGTCACCTCACCTCTGAGCCTCAGGAATGATCCCCCAAGCCTGGAAAATGGGGATAATAGTCCCTTCTTCATGGGGTTGTTGTGAGGATGCAATGAGATCATGGCTATAAGCACCTTGTTCAGTACCTGGCCCTCAATCAATCAGCTGGGAGGTAACTGGGTAATCAAGATGGAATGTGGATGTTGGAGCCACATGGCTCACTCACAGGCTGTGTGGCCTCAAACAAGTCTCCTTACCTCTTTGAGTATCTGTTTACTCCTGGGTAAGTGAGGATCACTAAAATATAACAGGCCTGTACTCTGTAGAAATGACAAGTCATGAAAGACAAAGAAAGGCTGAGAAACTGTTTCAGATTAAAGAGGACTAAAGAGATAGGTATGTTTGATCAAGAACATGATGCAGGACCAGGCAACGTTTCATTCTGTTATACACAAGGGCACCATGAGTTCGAGCCGACTCAACGGCAGCTAACAACAAAGAGACAGGACAACTAAATACAATGGATCCTAGACCAGGGCAAAAAAAAATCGATAAAGAACATTGAGACAGTTGGCAAAATTGGAATATGGCCTGTAGATTAGGTAACAGCATTGTTTCTATGTTAATTGTTACATGTCCTGACTTTGATAATCATATTATGGGTTATGTAAGAGAATGTCCTTGTTCTTAGGAAATAAATCCTGAAGTAACCAGGGGTAAAGGGTCATGTTCAGAACAACAACAAAACATTACACGTACACACAGTGATAAAGCAAATGTGACAAAAAGTTAATTGGTGAATGTCGGTAAAGGGCATATGGGAGTTTCCTGCAATTTTTCTCGAAATTGGAAATTACTTCCTAATAAAGGGTGTTTTAAAAATGGAGTGGTAAGGTAGCACCTGCCACCACCTGCCCACGCTATCGAGAAGAGAACAAGAGTGGTGGGTGTAAATGCTGGGCCCCACCCCTGGCATTCTCAGGGGCCCAGGGCCCACCTGCACAATCTCCAGCATCTCCTCGCGGCTGATGTAGCCATTGCCGTCCAGGTCGTACATGCTGAAGGCCCACATGAGCTTCTGCTCCAGGCGGCCGCGCGAGGTCACACTCAGGGCAATGATGAACTCCCGGAAGTCGATGGTGCCGTCGCTGTTCGTGTCGAAAGTGCGGAAGACATGCTCGGCAAACTTGGAGGCGTCGCCGTAGGGGAAGAAGTTGGCGTAGATCTTCTTGAACTCGTCCACGTTGAGGATGCCTGTGGGGCAGTCCTTGAGGAAGCCCTTGTACCACTCCTGCAGCTCCAACTCCGAGAACTCCGTGTTCTCCCGCAGGTCCTGCAGCATCTCGGGCCGAAGCTTGCTGTTCTGCTTGCCCATGGCCGCTGAGCCAAGTCCCACCTGGATCTCCAAGGGGGTCAAGAGACAGAAAGAAGTGGTCAGGCCCCCCTGTGCCTTGACAGCACTTCAGAAGGGCCCCCAGACACAAGCCACCCTAGCCTCTTGTTCGACCCAGAGAAGGAGAGGGTTTGGCCTAAGGTCACAGAGCCTGCACCCTGCATCCTGCCTGTGACATGTTCCACACCACTTCCCTAGACCCTACCCATTCCCAGACTCAGAGGGGGAGGAATGAAGGGGGCTCCCATTTACTGAGGCCCTACTAAATGCCAGCAACTGACTCTCTACAAATCACATCGTTTAACTTTCACAGAGTGAAGCATGGGGATTAGCCCCGTTTCACAGATGAGAGGGCAGGGTCAGAGAGGTGAGGTGAACTGCCTGAGGTCACACAGCCATGGAATGAGAGGACTGCCTTTCAGAGTTTTCCGAGGAAGTGCAGAAGGACCTTCTGGTCCTCCTCCCTCCTATCCACTGACCCCTCATTGCCTCGCGTATATCTGCTCACCACAAAGACACCTGTTGCTCACGGCACTGTCCTGTGATCTCCCACATGGGCTTGACAAGAGGCAGCAGAGGGGAGGCATTAGCCTGGGCTTTGGAGCTGGACCACCTGGGTTTGAATCCCAGCTCTGCTTCTTACTAGCTATGTGACCTTGGGCAAGTTCCTTGAACTCTCGCTGTCTCATCTGTAAAATGGGGATAATAATGATATCTACTTCATAAGGTTTTTGTGAGGATTAAATTAGTTAGTACATGTGAAGCACTTAGAACAGTGCATGCACATATAAATGCTGTGTAAGTGTTAAATAAAAATGATTTACGTGTACCTAAGTGCCACAAGGAGTTCCTGGGTGGCTCAAACAGTTAAGTGCTTGACTACTAGCCAAAAGATTAGTGGTTTGAACCCACTCAGAGGGACCTCAGAAGACAGGCCTGGCGATCTGCTTCTGAAAGGTCACAGCCTTGAAAACCCTATGGAGCAGTTCTACTCTGCACACATGGGGTCGCCATGAGTCAGAAATGACTTGACGGCAACTAATAAGATGTCACAAAACCCATGCACAACAATATGCAGAAGAATTCATACTGACACATATACTTCACAGCTTACCAAGCCCATGCCACTCACATACCAGCCTGCACCCACCCATGGGTCACCATGCCTCCACACATGACAACATTCCCTCTGCTACATAACTCATATATATATATACTGACACACAGCACCATGCAAAATTCCCATATCCTGTGCATCAATACACACCAGCCCACGACCCCACATGTCTCACTCATGCCATCACACGCCAACTCACATGCTGACACCTCTCATATGGCTAGCTGCACGTGGGACCCTCAGGCACCCTTGCCATCTTTCTCTTTCTCCTAGGGGTGCCACCAGGTCCCAGGAGAGGGAGCTGTAGCCCTTCCCAGACCCACTGGGGCCTCTCTACCAAGGAGATGCCTAGCCCCCCATCCTCCCCCAACAGTTACCTTTCATCTAGTCCACAAAGGTCCCCTCAGTGCAGAATGTAGGGATGTGTGCAGGTGAATGCCCTCCCCCAGGCTTGGGACTGTGAGTGGGACAGGGAGAAGGGTTCCTTGTGTGTGCATGTGCACAGAGCTCTGCACATATGGGTGGGCATGTGAGCATGCACGTGCCCTTGCATGCATACGTACCCCTGACCTCTGCATTGCATGTGTCTCTCTGAGCATTTGAATCCATGTCTGTTCATGTGCCTCGTGAGTGTGTGACCAGGTATGCATCCGTGACAGTGTGAGGGGGAC
Organism: Dugong dugon; assembly: GCA_030035585.1. Lineage (NCBI taxonomy): Eukaryota > Metazoa > Chordata > Mammalia > Sirenia > Dugongidae > Dugong > Dugong dugon. The sequence goes on along the minus strand of CM057462.1, from coordinate 57,112,331 downwards.
GTCCCTGTGTGACCATTTGGGAACCTGTGTGTGTCCTCAGCATGTGTGTTTCTGCAGGTTGGTGCCCCTCCTTTCTAGATCAGCTTCTTCTGCCCCAGGCTGAGGACCCACGGAACAAGTGTGTGGGAGAGGACTGAGGAATTGGGTAGGGTTGCGTGGGGGAGTGTGTCCCTTACTCCCCTCCTCAAGGTCCAAGGAACTGGGTCACCGGTGCGGGGGTGGAGAGATGCGCTGGGCAGGAGATCCTCTGGTGCCCCCTCCTCCCTGCCATCCTTAGAGTTGCCCCTCCCAGTTGGAAGACTTGGAAACGAATCTTCTGCCCCCACAAGGATCCCTAGTCCCCAAAATGAGAAGGAATCCACAGCTCGACCTGAGATACCCGCCCCAGAGAGCCTCTCCAAACCTCCCCCAGCTCCTGCCCTGAGCCCCGCCAATCCTTTCAGCACTGGGAGAGCGCCTGGCGCGTCCGCCCTTCCTGGAGAGGGCGCTCCTGGGCGACCGAAACGCGACTCATCCGGGCTGGGCACTCAGCGGTCAGGACCCTGGAGAGCGCCGCGCGTCCTCCAGGGAGCCCCCGCTCCCGGGGTCCAGTGAGAAGATTCCCCGGAGCCGCGGGGAGCAGCGGGCTTGGGGGGCCCTTGACGTGGCCTTCTCCTTCCGGGATCCCCCCTCCCCACAACCCCCAGCCCCGACCGGAGCGGCCCCCACTCACCCAGCGACGTGGAGACACCGACTGCGCAGGGAAGGCGGCGCTGCTGCGGCACGCGGTGGCAGAGGCGGCCGGAGGGGCGGGCGGGGGGAGGGGGAGGGGCTGCGAGGGAGCCGCCCCGCAGCGTTCGCCCGGAGCCCCTCCCTTGGGGGGGGTCCCCGTTCCTCCTTTTTCCCTCCTGCCCTGGTGGGGAGCGCCGCAAGCTTCGCCCCGCCCCAGCCCGGGAGAGGGGAGGTGGCGCCCTCACTTGCCCAGCTCCCTTCACGTGGGAGCACCCCGCCGGAGGCGGACGGAAGCCCCCATCTCTTCAGCCCCTGAGCTCAGGTAGCCTGAATGGAGGAGGCGGTCAGTGTCACGGAACCCTTTTCTCTACCCTGGTAGGACCCCTGGCCGCTTCATCCCCTTCCTCCCTCACCCTTACCTGGGCGCGAAGCCTCACGTCGCTCCGAGGGTTGAATCCGGGTCCCGGCTGCTCGTTAGGTACCCCGCCTCCCCGCTGCGCCTCAACCCCGGAACTAACTGAGATGGGGGCTCTTCGGGGTGGGGGTGGCGTCCACTTCTCCAGTCCGTGAGTAGTTGGGGGGCAGACACGCCCCCTCCCCCATTTCCGCCTTAGAGAGCTCCGCCCCATCTCCTGCCCACCACTGCAGATCCCAGCTCCAGGACCCCCTCTCAGAAGAAATCCCACTTCCCAATATCAATGTAAACTGCTCCTCCTTACTCTCTCCCCAATGAAGGAACCCTCCCGCCTTCCCTCTCCAGCTCTGCCAGGGCAGGATTGTGGTATGTGGGGGCCGGGGAGCATCTCCAGCCTTGGGGACTCTGAGGTGGGTAACCCAGCACCCTGCAGACAGGACAACCCCTCTCCAGAGTCGCTGACCCCCATCACAGCTCCTCCTGCCAGTGTGAGGGCTGCATTCCCCTCCCCAGCCTCCAGCAACAATCCCCACATCCTGGGTTGTTGAAATTTTGTCCTTTCACACTTGTTAAGAGGTGGTCCTTATTGTCCCCACTTTACAGATGAAGAAACTGAGGCTAAGAGGGGTTAAGTGATTTTCCCAATGTCTCACGGCTGGTGAGTGGAGGGCCTGCACTTGAATCCGTGTGCCTTCATTCATTCGTTTCAAAGCTGTTTATTAAGCACTATTTCTGCATCTGGCACTGTTCTAGGCAGTGGGGTTACAGCAGTGTGCAATAAATCATGGATATAATATGCAATTCTATAGTGTATTAGATAAGTGTTTCTGAAAAAGAAAAAGTTGGGATCAGTATTGCAGGGAGAGGGGGGTTAGAATGGTGGCAGGAGTTTGGGGACCATGCCAATGACTTCAGATTTTATTCCAGGTTACATGGGAAGCCCTGGGGCTTTGAGAAGAGTGACAGAGTGTGACTTCTAGGTCACTTCTAGCTCACTTGGGCCATTACATCAAGAACAGACTACAAGAAGGGAGAGGCACAAGGGTGCAAGGAGGGGGTCGTCACAGGGTGAGAGTTAACCAGGGTGGCAGACTAGCTTCCGTTCGTATTTGCCATCTGATTGGATGGCATCTCCCAGCCCAGTGTTCTTTCGGTGGCAGCAGCACAGACCCTCCTGGCTCCCAGGGCTCAGGCCAAATCTCCACACTGGTTTCCCAGACCAAGTCTCCCAGGTGATCAAAGTCTAGCCTTAGTCCTTCCTGCTTGGGGACAAGAGAGGAGGTCTCACTGGAGCGTCTGGGAGCCATGCTGGTTGGGAGGAGAGAGACAGCTGGGCCCTCAGGAACACTGGCTCCTCTGTGTGCCTTGGCTCAAGTGTTGGGACCCCCACGGAGGCGTGAGAGACTCCAGACGTGCGGGGGCGGTTCCCAGCTGCCTCATCCTGAGGACCTGGTGGTGGGGTGAGACTTGCTGCTCAGCCCCCACCCCAAGTCCCTGGAGTGCTCTCCACCACCTCCCCATCAGCGAGGAGGGCCTGCTGTGCTTGGGACAGGGCGAGGGGCTCCTCCTCTCCCTCTTCTCCATCCTTGTAGGTTGCAGTTTCCCTCCTCCAGGCTGTTCAGCCACTCTCTCTGCTTCCTCCCCACTTCCAGCCTCACCCCCAGACTGACAGTTTGGCTCGGCCCTTCAGGAGCCCACCTCCCCCTCCACACTGTCGTTCTTCTCTGTGAGGGTGATTCCAAATGCCCTGTCCTCGGGACACCCAGTCTGAGTCCTTATTCCTCTCTAGTTGGGGGCCTCGGAAGGTGGGGCCGTGTCTTCTCCTCCCCCGGCACCCTCACCTTCCTTTGACTTGCCCTGAATCCAGAATGAGTTGGGAGGCTCTGGGGGCAGAGTTAGGGCCCTGGTGGGCTCTGCTGGCTACTTCCCATCTTCCACCTCTACCTTCCCTGGGGCCTGAGAAGCACTAGGAGGCCCTCCAGAGCCAACGGGGGAGTCTTGAGGTTCCCCAAACTGCACACCAGGGCCCTTGGCCTGAGACCCAGTGCTCTGGAAGACAGCCCAGAGAACAGGGAGCAGAGGGCCAGCTGGTCAGGAGGTGTGGGACCCTTCACTTCCAGATGACTTGGAGTATGTCTCTTCCCCTCTCTGAGCAGAGAGCTTAGACAGGTGACCGGATGCTTTGACATTTCCCAGTGGAAGTCCTGGCTGGGGAACCCCATGGGCAAGACAAGTGAGGCCTTGCTCACTTCCTCACTGGACCCCTTGGGCCTGAAATTCTGGACATGCACATACACACAGGAGGCTCCTGAGGTCCAGGAGCCCCCAGGTTCGCCTTTGTTGAAGGCCTGTTGTGGGGGGGCTCCCTGCTGATATTCAGCCCCCTCCCACCCTAGACTGAGGCATCCAGGAGGGCAAAAGAGGCACGGCTAGGGTTTAGTGAGAGAGCGGAGCAGTGGGCAGAGTCCCTGGAAGACAGAGCATGTCCCAGGGGAGGGGAGGTCCCTAGCACGTGAGGAGTCAGGGGAGGGAGACAGAAACCCAGGTGGCTGCCCTTCTGTACCACTAAGGAGGGACAGACCAACTCTCCACTGCCAGAGAGAAAAGCAAGTGGGGGATGAGTGGTGAAGGGACACATGTCTCTTGAGCACCTACTGTATGCAGGATGCTTTGCATGCGTCCCCTCATTTGATCTTCACGAATCCTGAGGAGTCAGTAATGTTACTGCCATTTTACAGATGTGGAGACTGAGGCTCAGAGAGGTGAAGTCACCTGTGTGAGGTATCGCAGCAATAAAGTGACAATGTCAGAATTCGAACCCAGTTCTGGGTGACTCAGAAACCCAGGCCCCTCCCTGGAAGCCCCTCAGTGAGGTAGGTGGAGGTGGCCCCTCCCCAGCCCCCACGGAGGCTCAGCTCCCACCCTCCCCTCCTGGTCCCAAACGGGTTGGAAAATCCTGATAGGAGCAGATGGTGGGGACAGATGGAGGGAAAAGCATCTCAGGGCTGAATTACACAAACAAACATTGATAAAGTGATTAAAACCTCAAGCCACCCCTTTCTAAAAGGCCAGGCCCACCCCAGCCTAGAGCACAATGGGCCCTGAGGTGGGGGCCTGGGGATCTCTGGGTACTCCGGCATCCCAGCCTGCCCAATCCGACTCCTGCCCTTCCCCTCTCTGCCAGGGACCACCCCCGGACCAGAGCCTAGGGTGGCATTGCTGCCAGGAGCACAGCCCGGGAGGGGGAGGGGAGGACCTGGCTGTTCCCAAGGGAGCTGGGCTACGTGGAACAGAATGTGGAGGCGGCAGCGGGGTGGGAAGGTCCTTGGAGCCAGGACTGCAGACCTGAAGCTGGGGCTCCAGGGGACTTGGGGACCCTCGAGCCAACCCTCAATTACATATGGGGCTTAGAGCACTGCTCCGTCTGACCAGGTCACACAGCAGCCTTGTAGAGTTGAACTCTCACCCTCACCCTCACCCCACCCCCACAGCAGAAGAGCAAGACCCTTCACCTCTTGCAGCCTCAGTTGGTTCTCTCATCTGTAAAATAGGAACAGTGGTAATCATAACGCCTCCCTCCAAGGGCTGTTGTGAGGATTCAGTGAGATGAAGCCTGTGAGGTGCCTGGCGCTGGGCCTGCACAAAGTCGGTGCTAAATTAATGCTGGCTGTTACTCCTGCCTGCGGCTCCAGGTGGCTGGTAGGGAATCCCTGGTGTTGATAGATGGGGAAGGCTGGGACTGGCTGGGACTGGTCCCCCTGTAGAGCGCAAGCTCAAGCTTGAAGATCCTGGTCACAGATCCCGTGAAGCTGCCAGGCTCTGCAGCAGGGGAAGGCTGCAGTGCCCCCCAAGAAAAGCCTCAACTCCTGGGTAAAGGCAGATGAGCCCTAGGGATGGGGAAATCAAGGACCCCCGAGGCACAGGGAAAGGGGCTGCATCTTAGCTGATTCTCCTATATCAGGCCACAGGCTTTAGAGGGCAACAGGTCCAGGTTCAAGTTCTGACAGGGTTATAGTTTTACAACAATCTATATTTTTTAAATCACTGCACTTCCACCTTTAAAGGTCATTTTGCTACTTACATGATGCTTAGATAATACAGAATAAAATGAAAAAAAAATTTTTTTAATTCTGAGGTAGCCCCTTTCCAGCTTTGGGAAAGTTGGCAAAAACAACCTCTCTGACCCTCTGGTTCCTTCTCTATAAAATCTTCATTTCCAGCTGCTTCCTGGACTTGCTTCCAGATACTCACAGACACCTCAGACTTGAGCCAGTCAATATCCAACTCATTGCCTTCCACCTCCGGTCTGCCCTGCATCTGGGTCCCTTCCAACTACAAAACAGCCCGAGGCTCCATCCTCATTCAGGACTCCTCCCTTTTCCTCACCCCCACACCTACCTGCTTCCCCCTCAAGGCCTGCCCTTTCTACAACAGGATGTCTCTCAGGCCTGCTCTCCTGTCCATCCCCGCAGGTCAGGCCCTAGTCAGCTCTGCCCTGTGTTATTGCTCTGGCCTTCTCTTACAGCTCTCCCTGTTTTCTGTTTCTCTAAATCTGATTATCTTCCTCCACTGCTCAATAACCTTCCATGGCTCCCCACTGCCTACCAGAGTAAGTGGATATTCGAGGCTCTCCATGACATGCCCCAACCCCTACCTCATCTCTTATCCCTTCCACCTTCCTTTCTTCTAACAACTTCCCACCGGGCCGACACCTCCTCCTGCCCCACATGACCAGGATCTCCCCAAAACCAAATGAATGAAGGGACCGGAAGTCAGGGAGTGGAAAGGGGATTCCCTGACACTTTCCCAGCCCTAATCCTTCCAGATGGACTTTAACTTAGGTGGGGATGGGTGAAGGGTCCACTCTAGCCAACCCTTGCCCACCACAACAATCCCTCTACCCCTCTGCTGGTGAAAGCAACTCACAGCTGGAAGGGCCTTGGGGGTCTGGCAGAGAGGGATAGTGACTTGCCTGAGGCCACCCAGCCAGGCTTGCCCTTTTGCCCCCTCTCCAAATCAGAAGTGACCCTTCCCACCCTCTCTGACAGATAAGCATTCAGATCTTTCATACACATTTCCATGGCTGGGGAGCTCACTCCTCCCAATCATCCTGGTCTATCTGCTGATGGTTCTATTTGAAAATTGTTCCTGGGTTCATAGCAAATGCAATTATTACATCTTGGAAGTGGAACGGAGGGCAGGGGGCTGTGTTTTCACTGGTAACTTTATGCACAAAATTCTGTCTGAATTTATTACAACCCCCCTGCAAGACATTTAAAACTTGAATCAAAATCTAAAGAGTAAAAATTTTAAAAAGAAAGTAAACTGGAATCTGCCTCCCAGAGCTGCTCCCAGTGACTGTGGCCCCAGGGTGACTCCCTCCTGGCCTGCTCCTCACAACCCCAAACCCTCTGTGGTGTGGCTTCATGGGCCGAGGGACTGGGCATGTGGTGCAAGGCTGGGCCCGAGGGAGGGGGCAGAAGACCTGGCCCCACTACTGGCCAGCTGTGTCGTCTTGGAGGGCACACATTTCTCTCTTGGAGCCTCAGGCCTTCTTCTCTGAAATGTCCCTTTCCGAACTGCTGTGAGGAGCCCACAGCCCACTGTGGAGTGCAGTACGTGTGAAAGAAGGCTGCTCTAAAAAAAAAACGAAGGCTGCTCTGTGACACCCAGCTCTCAGGGTACCCACTCAGACAACCTTGAGGGAGGGGTCTCCCAGGGAGAGGGAAAGTAACATCCCAGCTCAAGGCTTCTGCCGGGACCTGCTATTGTTGTTGTTAGGTGCCATCGAGTCAGTTCCGACTCATAGCGACCCTGTGCACAACAGAATGAATCACTGCCTGGTCCTACGCCATCCTCACAACAACTACTATACTTGAGCCCATTGTTGCAGCCACTGTATCAATCCATCTTGTTGAGGGTCTTCCTCTTTTTCGCTGACCCTCCAATTTACCAAGGATGATGTCCTTCTCCAGGGACTGGTTCCTCCTGATAACATGTCCAAAGTATGTGAGATGAAGTCTTGTCATCTTCGCTTCTCAGGAGCATTCTGGCTGTACTTCTTTCAAGACAGATTTGTTCGTTCTTTTGGCAGTCCATGGTATATTCAGTATTCTTTGCCAACACCACAACTCGAAGGTGTCAATTCTTCGGTCGGTCTTCCTTATTCACTGTCCAGCTTTTACAAGCATATGAGGCGATTGAAAACACCGTGGCTTGGGTCAGGTGCACCTGTGCCATTATTATCCCCATTTTACAGAAGAGGAAACTGAGGCACAAAGACATCAAGGCTCCCTGCCTGAGATTATGCATGGAGTGAGAGCCAGATTCAAGATGGGACCCAGCTCTGTCTCCCAAGCCCTTTTCTAGCAGGCCAGGTTGCCTTGGAGGGGCGCAGACATCTCTGAAGTTCCAGGGGTACCCAGAGTCCCAGAACCACACACCTAGAGGATGAGGTTGCCCCATCCCAGGGACCTGGTGCCCCCAATCTGTCTCTCTTCCTGGGAAGACTGGGCCAGCTCTCATTTCTAGTGCCTAAGGCTCTCCCTGAGGCTGGGGATTGCCTCTTTGTTTCCATAGTAACAGTGAACAGAAGGGCCTCCCGAGTCAGTGCAGGTACATTCACAGGTACCTGCAAGTATGCATGTGCCCTGGGAATCCCTGGGATGGGGCAGCCTTAGGTACATGTATGCACACACACATGCATGCTTACGCCCACCCTTGTACATGCATGCCCACCAAATGCATCAATGCATGCGTATGCACAGCCTTTCACATGCATGCGCACGCACAGTGCTCCAAGCTCCAGCCCGTTCTCCGAGAAGTGGGTGAGGACATCATCCTCTCTGACATGACCCATGCCCACAGCACCCCACTCAGGTGCAGGGAAATCTTGGGGAAGTGGGGGACTTCCACTTTATAATAATACCCACTGCTCGTTTTTAGAGCACTTACTATGTTCCAGGCACTGTGTTTTTCCTTTTTACGTGTAATATCTCCTGTACTCCCCACAACAACACTCTGTGGTAGATACCAAATGAGGAAACAGGGACAGAGAGCTGAGTTGCTTGAAGTCACACAGCAAGCATTCACTGAGCAAAGGTTTGAGCGCAGAACTGTTTGGCTCTAAGTCTTGGGCTCTTGCCTCCCCACCAGACTGCTGGATGCCAGACCCACAAGCACTCACCCGGAGACCACAGACACAGAAAGCGGTGCTGGCAGCAGGTGGGACCGGAGCTGAGGCCTCCCAGTGTTCTTGGCTTGTGGCTCTGGGTCATCAGATCCCCTCTCTCGGGAAGGAGGGGTGCGGGAGCCTCAGCAGGGGCTTTCCTTTCATTTATTTCTTCCCAGTCTTCAGAAAAGGAACTGTGAGCAGCAAGAACAAGACCTACCAGGACTCTTTTAGGGGTGCCACCTGGGTTCACTTGTGGGTTCCCTTCCCTTCTGGCAAAGGCAGGAATGCAGCTGCCAGGTTCCTAGCTCCCCAACCTCCTCTCTGGCCTCTCAGGCAGACCCAGAAGAAACAAGGGATCCTGAGGCCAGAGGCTAGGCCAGCAGGAGTCACTTTGAGCGGGGAGTTGTTGGGGGGGCGGTGGGGGAGGTCTTCCAGGAGGCAGCTTTCAGCAAGAAGAGGATCTAACAATGAAAACAGCCTGCTGGGGAGGTAGTGAACTCCCTGTCTTTGGAGGCATCTCTGGTCAGTAGACGCTGGATTCTCCATGGTTAGGAAATTCAAGATAAACAATACTGAGTCCCTTCATCATCATCATCGTCATCATCACAGCTACCACTGATTGGGCACCATTTGTGCCAGGCACTTTAAGATATGATACAACTGTCACTAATAAAAATAGTAGCTCCTACATACTGAGCCCTTTCTGTGTGCTGAGTGCCCTGTGTGGTCGAGCTCACTGAGTGTTCACAGAACCCCGTGAGGTAGGCACTCCTGTTGAAACGGAGGCTCAGAGAGGTTCAGTGACTTGTGCAGCTGCAGCAGCAGCAGCAGCAAGATTCAGGCTCTGCCTGGCTGCTGAGTTTGTGGTCTGCCTAACTGGGAGCTGGCATCCTGGGGCTGGGGCCTGAGGGAACAAAGCAGGAGGCAGAGCGGCCAGCTGAGGCTAGCTGCCTGGGGCCTTTCCTGCTCTAGACATCCCTGGGTTGACTATGGACAAGGTGGGCGCCCTCTGCTGGCCATACTCTGGCTCTGCAAAGCCATGTTACCTCAGGCTGAGGGAGGCCCTGGGTGGACCTAAGATGTGGGTAGTGGGTGGGCTCCTGAGCCTGGGACCCTCACTTCAGATCGCCACCCTTTGCCAGTGAAAACAGGTGCCTAAGGTCACCCAGCCAGTCAGAAGCTGAGCCGAGGTTTGAACACAGGGCTGCCTGACTCCAGGCTCTTGTCCTACCCCTCCCTGGTGGTTATTAGGTGCTGTCGAGTCATTTCTAACTCATAGCAACCTTGTATAACAAGAAGAAACACTGCCCGGTCCGCGCCATCCTCACAATCCTCACAATCGTTGCTATGCTTGAGCCTATTGTTGCAGCCAATGTGTCAATCCATCTCGTTGAGGGTCTTCCTCTTTTTCGCTGACCCTCTACCAGTAGTGAAGAGGCTTTTCCTCAGCTGCATCCACTTCTTGCTGCCCCCTTCCACTTCTGGGCCCCCTGAATTAGGGCCTTTGGCCCCACTGTTCCTGAGTGACCTGGGTGACTGTGGCACGTAGCTGAGAATCTATCTCCAGAGGCAAAGTCAAGTCCAGGGTTTGAGGCATTGAGCTGACACTGATTGGCTGGCTGTATGCCTGTCTTGGTCTCCTAGTGCTGTTATAACAGAAATACCACAAGTGGGTGGCTTTAACAAACAGAAATTTATTTTCTCACAGTTAGGAGGCTAGAAGTCTGTATTCAGGGCACCGGCTCTAGGGGAAGGCTTTCTCTCTCTGTCAGCTCGGGAGGAAGGTCCTTGTCTCTTTTCAGCTTTTATTCCTCAGTTCCTTGGTGATCTCCAGGTGGCATCAGTCTTGCCCAGTTTGTGCTTCTGGCTTCTGTGCCTAAGCTGCTCCTTTTATATCCGAAGAGTGATTGGTTTAAGACACTCCCTACACTGATATAGCTTCATTAACATAACTAAGAAAACCCTGTTCCCAACCAAAAGCCAAAACCAAACCTGTTGTCATCAAGTCAACTCGGACTCATAGCAGCCCTGTAGGACAGAGTAGAACCACCCCATAGGGCTTCCGAGAAGCAGCTGGTGGATTCCAACTGCCAACCTTTTGGTAGGCAGCCAAGCTCTTAATCACTGTGCCACCAGGGCTCCAACCCTATTCCCAGATGGGATTATATCAACAGGTACAAGAGTTTAGGATTTACAACACATATTTTTGGGGAACACTGGTGCAGTGGTTAAGAATTTGGCTGCTAACCAAAAGGTCAGCACTTTGAAACCACCAGCTGCTCCTTGGAAACCCTGTGGAGCAGCTCTCCTCTGTCCTATAGGGTCGCTATGAGTCGGAGTTGACTCAGTCAGCAATGGGTTTGTTTTGTTTTTTTGTATTCAGTTCATAACAGTTACCTTGGGCAAGATTCTCAACCACTCCGAGCGCTGTCAGATGGGGGTCATTTCCTTTGGAGACTCTGAAGAACTAAAGGGATTTGAGGGGGTCTGTCTGACCCAGTTAGAAGACTTTTGCCCTCTCCTCCTCTTACCTTCTCCTCCTCCCTCTTGCCTTCTCCTTTTGCTCTTCCTCCTCTTCTCTGCCTGCTCCGCATCATCTCCACCACTCTGTGGTGTGGGTTCTATTATTATCCTCCCTTTCAAGAGGAGGCATTTGAGGCTCAGAAAGGTGGAGTAACTGGCCCAGTGTTGCCCAGCCAGGAGTTTCTAGCTTCAGAACTGGGCTTTGCAGAGCTGCACTACACTGCTCCCCTTTCAATCTCTCCTCTCGCCACTCATCCATCATCAGCTCCTCCTACTGAAAGTGTCCTGAATCCTCTATCAACTTCTCTCCCTGCCCCCCACCACCCCCTGGCCAAGACCCCATCGTTTCTGGCCCGGCAACTGCAGCTGCCTCCTTGCCTGCTCACGGGCCCCCAGCCCCCACTCCTGTGTTCTTTGGTCTGGCCTGCACACTGGAGCCAGCAAAGTGAGCCTTTTAAAAGGTCAATCAGACCACATCTCTCCCTGAAGCTTCCCATTGTGGGTGAGATTAATCCCAATTCCCTCGCACACCTCTAAGGCCCTGCGCTAGCCCATCTCAGCTGTCCTCATCTCTTCCTTCTTGCCCACCAAGCTCCAGTCTCACTGGCTTCTCTCAGTTTCCTGAACATGCCAAGCTGGCTCCTGCCCCACAGCCTCTGCATTTGCTGGTTCTGTGGCTGGAACACCCTTCTGGTGACATGTTTTATTCCTGCCTCTTCTCCTCCTTCAGGTCTCCGTTCAGACATCACCCCCTCAGACTGTACTACCTAACATTACCATACCCAGCCACTCTCCACCACATCGCTCCATCTGTTTTCCTAGCCCCTGTGGTCTCTGCAGGCATTTTGTTTAATCAGTAGCTCACTTGTTTATTGCCTGTCTCCCCCAGTGGAATATGAGATCCATAGCGGTGGGACCTTGTCCTTTTGTTCCCCGTGTGTTCCTAGAGCCTAGCACAGCGCCTGGCACTTCGTAGGTGTTCAGTAAATACTTGTTGAATGAATAAAGCTCTCGCTAGCCCTGACTTCTCTTTCAAGCTTGGAACAGTCTTTCAAATCCAGTCCTATTTGTCCTGCTGCTACTGCCACAGCCCAGAGCTTATGGCAACCTCGCCTACCCCTGGCACCCTACCTAAACACTCTGCCCGCCCCCCCCCCCCCACCTAAACACTATGCTCTCCCAGGCCTCAAGGTCAATTGTTCCTTTTACTCTCTGCCCCCTTCTCCTCATTTGACTAATTACCACCTGACTGTCAGTGCTTATTAAGCTCAGGCATCACCTTCTATCAGAAGCCCTCCCTGCTTTCATCTCAAGTTAACGTTCTCATAGGCCCTCTGTAGATCCCTGGTGCCTCCTGTTTCAGAGGACAATCTCCTCTTTGTAATTTAAGAGGGTGTCTCTCCTCCTGCCCGACCCATGGGAGATCCTCAAGGGCTCAGGCCAGTCTGGTTCGTCACCATGTCCTCAGCACCCAGCCCCAGATGGCCAGGCATAGGCCCTTAGGAAACACTGCGTTGGGCTGGCCTCATCATTGCTGTGATGGAGGTTTCAGGGGTTTAACAGGCCAGACCAGTGTTTCCCAGCTGTATGACCCAGGGCTCTTTGAGTCTCATTTTCTCTATGTGTAAAACGGGTATAATACTCCCAACCTCTCAGAGTTATGACGATTCAAAGAGGCTTCCATGTATGTAATGTGCTCAGCACATGGGAAGTTTGGGGGTGGGTGGGCCCCTTCCCTGGTGTGGTCTCAGCCCTGGGCTTAGCAACAGCCTCTGTAAGCAAGGAGCCCCCTCAGGTCCTCCAGGGAAGGAAAGCTGATGTCCTCTGGTGATCCCTGGGCCCCCACCCCTGGTCCTGAGAGTCCCCCAGAGGTGAGGGAGGCAGTAGGCAGAGTGGATCGAGTCCTGAACTTGAAGCTACATACCTGAATTTGAGACCTGGCTCCATCTCTCACTTTGTGATCCAGGGCAAGTCTCCTCCCTTCCGTGAACCTCAGGTTCCTGATGTGGAAAAGCAGCGAATAATACGTACCAGCCTAAGACTCAAAATCACGTGTGCAAAGAGCCAAGCTCTTGGTAGGTGCTCAATTATTATATCCCCAAGGCAATCTCCTGCCCTTCTCCTGATTCCTCCTGTGACTTAGGATATGTGTCTCGGGGCACCCCACACAGAGGTCATGACCACTCCAGGCTGTGAAGAGGAGCCTCCCCATTCTAAATGGTTACCTGGGGTCTGGCTTGGGCACCTGTGGCCTGGGTTAGTGCTGAACTCTAGACAGCTCTGGGCATCCAAAAGGGTCCAAATGCTGGTGACCCCACCAGGTGCCAACCTTTGAGTGGCCAGCCAGTCTCCTAGGAGATGTCTGTGGAGTCCTCCAAACGGAGATAAGTGCAGCTTAGGGGAACAGAGGCCCATCCCTCAGCCCCCACCCAGATCCCCATTCATGCGTTCAATCATTCTCCCACTTGCTATATTTACAGAAAGTTGCACACAGCCTGCCTAGTAAAGTAAAAACCAGTTGTAGTTCAGTCAGTTTTGACTCATGGAGTCCCCACGTGTGTCAGAGTAGAACTGTGCTCCATAAGGTTTTTTTAAAAATATTTTTTTATTGTACTTTAGATGAAGGTTTACAGAACAAATAGTTTCTCATTAAACAGTCAGTACACATATTGTTTTATGACATTGGTTAACAACCCCACGACATGTCAACACTCTCCCTTCTCAACGTTGGAGGACCTTTTTTTTTGGTAAAAATATACATAGTCAAAGTTACACCATTTCAAACGTTTCTACATGTACAATTCAGTGGCATTGATTACATTCTTCCAGTTGTGCTGCTATTCTCACTATCCTTTTCCAAATTATTCCATCACTATTATCTTTAACTCACTGCCCCCTAGGTTCCCATCAAAACTTTTGAGCTGCTGTTATCAATTTGATCTCATCCATAGTGTTTTTAATGGCTGATTTTTCAGAAGGAGATCACTAGGCTTTTCTTCTGAGGCACCTCTGGGTGGACTCGAATCTCCAGCCTTTTGGTTTAGCAGCTGAGCATGTTAATCATTTGCACCACCCAGGAACTCCACAGGAGGGACTGGCACAGGTAAATTCTAGAATCTCAGGAAGCCCAGAGTGGGTGGTACTCAATAAATAAATGTTGGAAAATCAATTTATTCCACACATTCGATAAACATTTATTGAGCAGCTACTCCATGTCAGGCTTTGTACTAAGGGATGGTGTACAGACTGACCCTGACAGCCTCCTCCCAAGCCCACCCGGGGCACCTCTAACTCCTCCCAGCTCTTCCCACCATGGACCCGGCTCCCACTGGCTGCCAGGCTCCAGGACTTTTCCCAGAATCTAGATAATGCCAAACACTCCATGCATCATGGGGCATGGGAAGGCTGTACTTCCACAGCCACAACTCTTCAAGCCCTTCCTGCTTGTCCTTCATGCCTCATCCATCTCAAACCCTCAGACACAGCCATCTCCCCCCTCCCAATGCCCTAAATTTACCAAAGGTTATACCCAGAGGGGCCAGCAGGTGGCACTTAGGCTCCCGTTTTCCCAGTGCTGGACTGGACTCCAGACCCCACCAGGACCTTTCCCTCCCCTTTTCTCCCTAGCAAGGGCAGAGATGGACTCTGTGACCTCTATCTGAACTCTCTCCTTCCTGGTGGTTCCTGAAGAGGTCTAGTTGCCCTGCAAGCCCCCCCTTGTCTTTTCCTGCCTGGTGAGTGAGCTGGGCAGGCGGTCCCCAGGGGCCAAGCTACAGCTGGTGGGGCGGGGCCGGGTAGGGTGGAGCAGACAGCAGCTGCAGGGAGAGAGAAACAGAGAGAAGAGAGAAAACAGAGAGAGGTGCTCTGGAGTTCCCCACTCCTATCCCAAACAGGTTGAGGTCCCAGCTGAGGCTCACCCCCAGGACAAGGTATGTGACTGAGGAAACAGATATGGGGGGCGGGGGATGGTGTCAGCCTGTGCAGCCAGGCCAACCTGGGGATACTGAGGGGCTAGGCAGTTAAAGTCCACTGCTCAGGGAGAACTCCTGGGCCCCTCCCATCCTACCCCTCCCAAAGTGACCAAGTAGAACCTTGGGAGCAGTGGAAGGAGTCCTGGGGTGGGTATTAGGAGATGAGGGTTCTATTGCTGCTCTTGACCCACTGTGTGAATTGGCACCAGGCTCTTCCCATCTCTGCACCTCAGTTTCTTAATCTGTAAAACTGCAGGGAGGAGATGTTGAAGATGTAAGTTTCTGTGGGATAACTCTGCAAGGGGTCCCCCTTCCAAAGAAGATTAGCCCTTCCAGGGGCTTCTGGAAGACCACAAGGCCTTTAAGACCCAAAAGAATGCCCCACTAATAGTGAATTTTCAGACTGTGTGTGTGTGGTGGGGGGCGAGGGGGATCATTCGTAAAGATGGGTGCCCCCTGACATTGCAGGCCTAGCCCATGCCTCTCTTCTCAACTTTGTTTTCCTAACTGGGACTTGGGGTGGAGAGTATCACAGGGTGGGGTGGGGGCTCCCGTAGCTGCCTGGTGTTCTAAAGATCCTCTCATTAGGGAAAGGGTGGTTGTGGGCCAAGGGCACCTCTCTGCTACTCCAAGATGAGAAAAGGAGTGGATTGGGCAGGAGGGTGCGTGGGGGCAGAGGTAGGGTCAGTGGTGGGCATACAGATGTTCCCAAGGCAATGAGGGAAGGGGGGTGGTCCAAGAGCTTTATTACCTGTGGCTACCTGCCAAGACTCCGGAGTCCTCTGCACTTTAGAGCCCTTAGGGCAGAAGCTGCTCACAATGCTCAGCCAGGCCAGAATGAGGTGTGGCCAGCCAGGTAGGGGAGGGAACCCCTTGAGCTACTCACCCTCACCCTGCCTTCAGGACGAAATCGTTTCAGATTGTTGTTAGGCTGGGGAGGAACTGGCACAGGTAAATTCTAGAATCTCAGGAAACCCAGAGTGGGTGAAGTCACTCTGGGTGGGAAGACAGTCAAGCATGGGCCTGGGAGTCAGACTCGCCTGAGTTCAAATCTTGGCTGTGCTGGGGGTCCTTGGGAAAGCCAAGTAACCCCTCCAAGCTGCAGTCTCTTCCTGGGTAAAATGCAGACAGTAGAGCACAACCTTATAGGGCTGCAGTGAGAATTAAGTGACATACTGCAAGAAAAGCCCTTCAAACAGTATCTGACACCTACTAGATGCTATTTTTCTCATTATGGATAAAAAAGGAGACCCAAAGAAGGGGAAGGACTGGCCTGAGTTCACTGAACTAGACCCTCCACTGAGTCAGGGCATCCTCATCTTGGCCCTGTGGTAAACAGTGATTGAGCACCTACTGTTTGCACCCCAGCACCTGCTGAGCAACCCGATAGTCACCTTATCCCTACTGTGGTAAACTCCCCTCTACTTCTGCTCCAGGCAGCAAGGCCTCAGGTCTAGGGTAGAAGTGAGGGGTGGGGTCCCCAGGCCGAGGGAGGGGAGGTTAGCTCTGGGGTGGAGTGTGGGCACAGATGAGCATCTCCCTCTCACCCGATAAACGGCAGAGATGCAGGGCCGGGTCAGGGCTGTGTGTAGGGGGGTCACAGACCTGAAGACGAGAGAGGGTTTGGGAGGTTGGGACTGACCACGGTGGGGGCTCTAAGAACCCCGTTTAGGCTCCTGCGCAGGCGAGACGGTGGGAGCCGCCAGTCCGCGAAGCCCCTTCGGGCACTGACCGCGGAGAGTGGGGGCAGAAGTGGGGGCGCCCTCCGCCCCTCACCCCGTCCCTGCGACTCTACCCGCAGCGGGGGCGCCCCGCCCCCCAGGCTCCCGACGTGGACGCCGCCGCCGCCGCCGCCGCCGCCGCCGCCGCCGCCGCCGCCGCGCGGGAGTCGCTGTCCGCGGAGCCGACATGCAGGCGGCGCGGGGCGGCGCGGGGCGGCCGGGCCGGGCGGACCGCGGGCCGGAGCGTGAGCGCGAGCGGCCGCCGGGCGGCGGAGCGGCGTCCCCCTGCGCCGCCCCGGGCCAGCCGGCTGGAGGAGCCGCCATGCGCCCCGGGCTGCCGTACCCCTGGCCGCCCCGCGCCCGCGCCGCGCTCCGCCTGTGGCTGGGCTGCGTCTGCTTCGCGCTAGTGCAGGCGGGTAAGGGGGCCCGGGGGCAGGGGGCCGTGGGCGGGCTGCGCGTCGAGGGCTGGGGGCGGGCTGGGCGCCCGGGCAGGCTCTACTACAGAGACCACAGTTCCCTTCCTCGCTCCCCTGGGGGCCCCATCTTAGCCCACTCACTGTTTCCTAATCCTCTTACCACCTTCTTGACCCCAGTCCCGTCCTTCTATCTTCAGGGCCCTTCTCATTATCTCAGTCCTGGGTTTGCTAGGGTCTGTGGTCCCCAAGCCCCTAATCCCATCTTCCTGACCCCAGGCTTTTGCTTCACGTCCACTAGCTCTCTTCTCTGGTCCAGGGAGCAGCTGAGGACATTTCCCCCCCCCTCCCCCAGGCCTTCCTCCCCTGTTCCCAAAGACCTCTCAAAGCGCTGCAGGCCAACTCTGCAGGACAGAGCTGGAGCAGGCTAGGATCCCAGTGTGCCTGAGCATGTGTGAGGGGACTGGCTCCCCAGGTGGGCACTGGGTGGGCGCCGTCAGTGTCTGGCCTGCCCCATCGGCCTGGCCCCATCCTCCCCGAGCTCTCCCTGCAACTCGTCTCTGTCCTTCCTGGCTGCTGCCTCGCTCATCTCTTCTCTACCTGTCTCTCCGTGGCTCAGCGCTGTCTGTCTCTGACATTCTACCTGACTCTTCTGTGGTTCTTTGTTGGCCTCCACCTGTCTGTGTCCCTCTGTCTCTATCATCTCCACATCTGGCTCTGTCTCCCCCAGGCCCCAGGCCCAGCCCCTCGGGCCTTGGGTCCACTCACCCACGGGGTGAGGGGGTGCTGTTCAGGCCTAGGCCTTCCCCTTGCAGCACCTGCTCCTTGGGAGATATAGAGGCTTGTGTGACTCCCCTGCCCCTCTCCTAGGCGGTTCTTTCTTCCTTCCTGACCCTCCACCCCACCCCCACAACTCTCCCTCTAACTCCCCTCTCTGCTGATCCTTTTCTTCCCTCTTTCTCCATCCAGAAGGTCCTACCCTGTCCTCTTGACTCCACTGAGGGGCCCCACTCAGAGTGACCCCATCTTCCCCTTCCTCCTCCTCATCCAGCTCCACCTCTTAGGGCTGGCAGAATCTGGAGAAGAGGCTCATGCAGACCCTTCCCCAAGCTTCATTCTGCCTGGATCACCATGCTCCTGAGGGGCTCCTCAGTTGCTCCTCACTCCCATCCTAGGGCTCACCCCAACCTGGCTCTTCCCTACCCCTGGGTCTTTCTCCTTCCCTCAAGGTCACTCACTGGAGAGTGTAGTTTTGTAGAAAAGAGCGCTGGACTGGGAGTCCTTTTGACTGCTTTTCGTGCAGTTACTGCACCCCCAATCACTTATGCCTTCCCTATACCTGTCCCCTCACCTCTTACTGCCCTTTCATTAAATCTGGCTGTGGCCCAGGCCCATCAATTATAGCCTTGGACCCATGGTGGGGCCAGCTTGTGGCCAGAGGGGCTTCCACTGGGACACAAGGAGCCTGGGGACTCAGGCTGGGCTCTTCAACCCAAGGAGGAACTGATACCCTTACCCATGGCCCTTACCCATGTGAGCCCTTGGTTTCTTCCTTCCCCGATTACATGGCCTTCCCCGGGTTTTCCTTTTGTCCTCCCTGCCTCACGAGGCAGTGGGCCTGGGCCTCGCAACAGAGGATGCTCAGGCTCAGGTGCCTTCCCACCCCCTAGAAAGCCCCTCGGCCCCAGTGAATGTCACTGTCAGGCACCTCAAGGCCAATTCGGCGGTGGTGAGCTGGGATGTCCTGGAGGATGAGGTTGTCATCGGGTTTGCCATCTCTCAGCAGGTAACTCTCAAAGTCTCCGGGAGGGAAGAACAGATCAAGATAGAAATAGAAAGGAAAAAGAAATGAGGAGCAAAAGAGAAAGGCAGAAAGTTGCACACAGGGCTCGAAGTTGGGGCCCCAGAAGGGAATCAGTAAGGGAGGGTTCAGGAGCTTTCACTCAGAACATGTGAATTAAGAGCCCAGTTTTGATCTCAGACAGACAGACCTGAGTTTAGGACCTGGCTCCAGTTCTCAGTAGATGTGTATGCCTTAGACAACTTCCCTAACCTTCAGAGAGTTTCCTTCTGTGTCAAATGGAGAAAATGAGATGATGGGATGGTTAGGATTTTGTGTGTAAAGGATTTAGCATGGTAGCATGAGCCTGCTATGACTGCTGGAGAGGTGGGCAGAGCGGGGGTTGGTTACTGGGCACTGTAAACTGTGGGCCTGGCTTTGCGTTTGCAGAAGAAGGACGTGCGGATGCTGCGCTTCATCCAGGAGGTGAACACCACCACCCGCTCTTGTGCCCTCTGGGACCTGGAGGAGGACACCGAGTACATTGTGCATGTGCAAGCCATCTCCATCCAGGGCCAGAGCCCGGCTAGCGAGCCAGTGCTCTTCAAGACCCCACGTGAGGCAGAGAAGATGACCTCTAAGAACAAAGGTAGGTCCCAGCACTGTTAGGAAGGGAGGAGGTGGGATGAGGGTGGTCAGGGCCAGAGCAGTGGGTGGCTTGAGGAAAGCACTAGGGCCCCCCTGCCCCCAGCCAAGTGGTCATCAACATGTTCTTGTATCTCTGAACATTAGATGTGTGGGCACCTATAGAAACAAGTACTTATTATCTTAAAAGTGCTTGGGCTTGGTCCTGGAGTTGCTGGGGGCAAGAAGGAGCCAAGGACCTAGTGTCTCTGTCCCCACAGATGAGGTGACCATGAAGGAAATGGGGAGGAACCAACAGCTGCGGACGGGTGAGGTGCTCATCATCGTGGTGGTCCTGTTCATGTGGGCGGGTGAGTCTGGGCCTCCAGACCCTTCTTCTTCTTCACTTAGTCTCTGGCAAATGGAGGGCCCCAACCAGTCCTCTTCTCTTACAGAAGCAAAGGGTAAGGTGCTTGGAAATCTCTAAGAGAAGAGATCAGAAGTCTCTAAGTCCTGCCTGGGACAGCTTTGGGGATCAGACCTGATCCCTTCTCTCACCCGCCCCACACCAAAATAAATAAAATAACATATTGATAGCTGTCTTATAGGATTATATGAGTACTTGTGTTTCCCTTCCCTCAGAAGTGGTCTCAGCTTCTGGGAGTGGATACATGTTCAATCCCTTTACACTCTGGCCAAGGCCACAGCCTCTCCTTCCTCTTCTGGGTTGCTGTGCCTTGAGGGACCTCAGGCCTGGGCAGCTTAGAGGAAGTCATTGCCTGACCTCAGGCTCAGGACACCCTCCTAAACTACCCAGCTCTAATGAGACGGCCACCATGCAACCTCCCCAAACCCGTCCATTAGAATGGCCCTCCTACTCTGTGCTCCCACCACACACTGCCTGCCTTTCTCTTTAGCACTTCTTACATAAGTTAGTTAGACTCTTTTCCCACTGGCCTGTGAGCTCCCTGAGGATGAAGATCAAGTTTCATTCATCTTTGTACCCAGCAACCAGCATTTACCGAGCACCTGTTTCATTCCAGGCCATAGGGCTACAATCATGACTAAGAAGAGGCCTGTGCTTGCAGGAAGCCAGGCCCATACTTAACTAATGGAGTTACATCATAATTTTGGGTTGACTTCAGTGTCATGAGTGCTTTAATCGTATGTATGGGAGCAGAGGAGAGGCAATTAATGTTGGGGCTAGGGGTAGAAATCAGGAAAAACACAGAGCAAGTTATGTGGGAACTGAGCTTTGCAGGATGAAGAAGAGTTCACTAGGCAGCCAAAAGAATAAGAACATTCTGGGCGTGGTGTGTTCAAAAAACTAAACTGAGTCTGGCTCAGTGCAGCTGCAACCTAAGAAAGCAGGTAGAAGGCCGAGGAATAATGGGAGGTAGGCTGTGAAGTAGACTGGGATCAGGTTTGAGGGACTTGAAAATCGTGCTAAAGCTTTATGAACATGGTGGTTGAGAGACCAGGCTCTATTGTAGAGGCATTTGGGAAAAAAATTTTCCTTAGGCACGTAGGAAAACAGGCACTTGAAAAAGTCAGGAAAAACAAAGGGTTGTACAAGAGAGGTTTGCTTATGGTGCATTATTAGACTTGGCACAGGCTATTTATGTAATCGTAACAATATAAACATAGTGAATTAACCCAAAATTATGATGTAATTCTGTTAGGGTAATGGGAAGGGGAAGTAGGGGGAATTGTTAGAAGTCTTTATCATGGTGGGAAGTCAACAGACAATATCTAAAATAGATAAATGAAGGAACAGCAATATAAGTATTTAGAAGCATAAAGGTAAAAAATGGGAGAAACAGAAGAGTTGGAGTTCCTTTAATAGTATTTGATTTTCAAAATATATTAGGTATGTATATTAGTAGTCTGATAAAAATAAAAATGTAGCAGGAGTGCAGGCCCTGGAGGTCACATCCCAGCTCCGTCACTGTGTGACCTTGAGTCAATTATGTAAACTCTGCATCAGTGTCCTCGCTTGTAGCTGAGGTGACACTACCAGGTGCCCTCACAGGGTTGTTTGGGATTGAGATAGACTGTCAGTGCATAGCACAGGGCCTGGCGTGTGCTCAGCAAATGTTGTTATTGTTTCCATTTCCCGCTGAAGGGAAATGGAGCTTTGGTAAAAGAAGGGGAGGGAGGAGACATGATCAGCATGTTGTAGGAGGATCAGCCAGCAGCAGAGAAAGGGTAGCTGATAGGGGACAGGTGGACCCCGGAGCCAGAGTCCAGAGGGAGACTGTCACAGTAGTGTAGGTGAGAGTGCCTGGAGCCTGGTACCTCGCAGGTGCCCAGCTAATGCTGGTGGGAATGATGCTGCCTGAAGAGGACTCAGGCTCTGCCCTCTGACTGCTCCTCCTTGTGCCCCCCAGGTGTCATCGCCCTCTTCTGCCGCCAGTATGACATCATCAAGGACAATGAACCTAACAATAGCAAGGAAAAAACCAAGAGTGCATCAGAAACCAGCACACCAGAGCACCAGGGCGGGGGTCTTCTCCGCAGCAAGGTGAGGGCAGCAAGGGTGGGCGGCCAGTGGCTTGTGTACTGGTCATCCCTGGAATGCAGAAGGGGTCAGCTCAGGGCCTGGCATTGTGGCAGCCGGACTGAGCCAAGCTTGGCCTCTGCTTGTGTGACACAGGGGACAATGCAAATTGATTTTGGATCCTTTCCTTTTGCAGGCTGCCAGAGGTGGTTAAAAAAAATAAAAAGACAGCGAGTAGAGAGGGCAGAACTCTTGGTTGGTGTGGGAAAGCAGGGGTAGGGGTCCTGGGCTCAATTCTGTTCCGGCTGTGTTGTGTCATCTTGGGTGGGTGCTTTACCTCTCTGTGCTTTCCTTTCCTCTTCTGTAAAACAGATATGAAAACCTTTTCAGTACTTGATCTGAGCAGCTCAGAAGAAAGACAATAGAGAATGTGAGAGGATCTCATGGTTCTGACGATGATTATTCAACAAGCATCTGGCCCTCTCTACATCTCCTCCTCCTTCCAGCTCCTTGTACCCTCTGGCTTACTGTCCTCTCTCTTTCTGGCATTTTCCTGAAGCCTCTTATTAGCTCCCATCTCCAGAAGCACCTCAACAATGTCAGTGGCTGAGGATGTGCTCAGAGGCAGATCTGCAAGATGGAGAACCAGCCAGAGGGATGGCTCTGCTAGGGTCCAACTGGGGTGCCAGGGGCCGCGGCCCAGAACCCAGTCTTAGCCATTCAGCTGAGTGAGGCCAAAGGCTGGGTTTGAGAAGGCAGAGAGACAAGACATCCAGGCAGGGCTACTCTTTCCTTCCTCAAGGACAAGAGCTTGGCCCTTAGTCCGCAGCCCTGCTGTTCTCCTCCTTCGTCCATCCTCTCCCTGTTTCCAGTCTTGCAAGAAGTCTATTCAGTTAGCCCTGGCTGCTTCTCTCATTTTTTCCCTCTCAGTTTCCAAACAAGCCCTTGGTGAACATCATCCAGGCGTGACTGGCTGTCTGCAGGGAGAAGGATTTCATTTTTCTTCTCTGCTGGTCCCCAGGTCCAGGGGCACAGGGAGAGGGAGGACCGTGGCCTGGGGAGGAGGCACAGCTAGCTGCACAGTTCTCCCTCTTTCCCTGGCCTAGTCTGGTAAAGTAGGCTGAACTAAAAACCCAAATCCTGCAAAAAATAAACAAGCCACAAAACTAAAAGGCCTGGCCCTGTTCTAAAAGAGGCAAAGTTGCACAAGACACAGGTTTTTGCCTCCTTGCTGCTCCTGGCCTGGCTTCCTCTCTGAGAAAATGCACTAAGCTCCTGGGAGATGACAAGCACCTAGACTGACGACTCAAGCTGTATCTTTCAGACCAAGGAACGTCAGGGAAGCCGTGGGGCTGCCTGCCTTGCACGGTCAGGGCTGCCATCAAGCCTTTTCTGGATCCAGCCATCAAGAACTTGTGATGTACAATTTTTCAAGCGTTAAGATATTATCTCTTTTGGAAAACATAATCAGAGGCTCCACTCCAGAGGGCAGAGGGGTCCTCCAAGGACTGAGCTGGCTCCTTGTATCCTCGGTCTTCTTTGGCCCTTACTTAGATTGTAAGATCATCAGGCTGGGGTCTTAAGAAGAAGTAGGAAAGAGGAGTGGGAGATATTGGCCCTGTTTCTTTAGGAAACGTCTCTTAGAGTTTCAGCAGTGCCAACATAGACAGCTGAAAAGGTATGTCTACATCCAGCATCCTGGGTCTGTGAAGCCACCCATTCTGGAGCAGAAGCTGCTGGAAGGCAGGCCTGAACCATTCACCGTGGACAGGCAGAACAGCCCTGGCTATCACCCTTGGCCTCCGGGGTCTCTACATCTTGCCATCTCATCCAGGGTTCTGTGAAAGCTATCCAGGGTCCTCATGTCCTTCCTTAGAGCCTGAGTAGTGTGAGACAGCAGGTCTCTCTCTCTCTCCACTGCCCCTTTCTGGTTAAAAAAAAAAAAAAAATGGTGCTTGAGAAGGGAAGGCAGACTCTTCCCTAGGACTGATAAGTTCCGGCTGCCGCATGCCTGCGTGGGAAGGGATGGACCTCTGCATCTTCCGTTGGTGGATAAGGATCGGGGATGGAGTGTGGGAGGGCTGCGCCTAGCACAAGCCTGGCACACAGTAGGCACTCAGAACATGTTTGTTGAACTGAATGATAAGAGCAATGGCTGCCAAGCCAGAGAGCTGAAAGCCATCACTGATGACTGCCCCTTCCTTCCAGTCTATAAGAGCTCTTACAGCTGGGATGGCCACCACTCTGCTGTGCCCGAGTGTGGGAGCGCAGGGAGGGAGAGACAGGGCAGACGGTAGATGTCAGCAATATTAAGGGCTTCCTCATGGGAGGGCATGAGGCTCCACTCCATTGTCTTGTGACTTCCATCCCTGCTGAATGGGGCTGTAAGGCCAAGGCTCCTTAGGGGAGAGGTCCTTACCTCTGATCCAGTTAGAGCAATAACCACTTTTTAAATGTAAAATAAAAAGACAAATGAAAAGGCACATCCTTGTCTTCTGGTAAATGCCCAAATGTTGCCCTCTTTTTCTGGCAGTTGGCAGCAAGTCAGCATGTGTGGAGGAGGGAGTCAGTTCTCTCTCTCCATTTTGGCCTGCAGCTTCTTAGGGACATGCCTGCCAGCCAAGCTGGAGCTGGAAGAGAACTCTCTAGCAGATGGGGTGCACGTGTAGGAGGAGAAAATAGCTGCTCCATCATCCTCTTGCTGAGGACCCCCCCGCAAACAAAGCTTGGGCTGCCTCACTGCATAGGTATGCAGGCTGGTGCTTCATTTTTAAAATAAAGGGTTTTCCCCTTTGGATGGGGTTGGGTGCTTTCCCTGGCCAAAGGAATGCAGTTGTTTCTCTCCAGGGTGAGGAGGGAAGTGAAGAGGAACTGCAGAAGCTGCTTTCTGCAGCTCAGTATTCACAGCATGCTGTTCTGGGCTGTTAAAGGAACATCATTACGATCCTAACAGCAGGATGAAAGGTTGAGTAATGATGCCCATTAACCAATGAACAAACGAGTAAATGGGGCACCTCAAACATTCCTGTCCAAAGCCAAAACAGCTTGTAGAGAAAACTCCAGGTGAAGGTGGCCTAGGATATGCTTTTCTGAAAGGGTCTGAGAGCAGAGGGAAAGCAGGAGGTCTTAGAGACTAGGTGGAAAGTGGGAGACCGATTAGTACACAGAACGTAAGCCAAGCCTCAATGAGGTACTTCCCAGGCCCCTTGTGCCTGTCTAGTGCCAAATGATGGAGAAGCCCCCGAGTCGCATCAAATATAGAAAGCTGTCAGTGGGTTTCAGGAAGCTCTGCTAATGGGCGTTTCCTGCCTTCATCTTACCTGTGCCTAAAGTTGCAGTACATTTTAAACAGTATGAGGGTAGAGGAGGGACCAACACTCCTGGCTTAGATAAACTGTTCCCTCTATTGCCTCCCTAAACTCTCAAGTTCTACACAATTGAGCTTTTCTTCAATCAACTGCAGTTGCAAAGTAGAAACCTACAGCTAGGACTTGGGATGTGGTCTTTTCCTCACTCTCTCAGATCTGCAGACATCTCTCACAACTAGGGAGGGGCACAGGCAAATTCCTTTGAGACCACAAGACCAGACTTCCAGACCCCAGCAGGTCTGAGGGAGGAATGCTGGACTGAGAGGCAGGAGATCAGCCCTTGTAATCATCTAACAATTCAGGCAAGTTACTTCTTTGAGGACAGACCTTGGTTTCCTTATCTGCCAAAAACAGAGGGATTAGAACAGAGGATTCCCAGACCCCACCCACTTCCTAGAGTAGCAGCCAGGGGACTTCCTCATGGGAACAAGGGGGATACCCCAGGGTTTGAGGGGACAAAGAGACTGGTGAGGGTTTCTGTGAGACAGGAGTCATTTTCTCCTACTCCTGTCCCCTCAAGCCCTAGCTTTTTAGTATAAGATTCCTTCAGAGTCCACTTTTAAGATCTCTATCTAATTCAACCCTTTGGAGCCCTGGTGGTGCAGTGGTTAAGAGTTCGGCTGCTAACCAAAAGGTCTACAGTTCAAATCCACCAGCAGCTCCTTGGAAGCTGTACAGGGCCATTCTATTGTGTCCTGCAGGGTCGCCATGAGTCGGAATCAATGGCAACGGGTTTTTGTGTTTGTTCAATTCAATCCTTTACAGATATATGTAACATTTCACCACTCCATTCACTTGATGTTTCAGACTTCTACTTTACTTCTCACCCTCTTTAAACCTATTTGACAGTTTCTGGATTCTGCTTATAAGAAGCAGCTTCCAAGAATCTAGTGGGTAGAGGCCAAGGATACTGCTAAACATCTTAAAATGCACAGAGCAGTACCCCAGCCCACAATAAAGAATTATCTGGCTCCAAATGTCGAGAGTACCCAGGTTGAGAAGCTCTGCGGTACAGTCATAACTTGTAGACAGGAACTAAGTGAAAGACATCAAGGCGAATACTCATCTACTGCTTCAGGCTCGTTGTTGTTGTGTGCCGTCCAGTTACTTCCAACTCATAGTGACCCTATAGGACAGAGTAGAACTGCCCATAGGGTTTCTAAGGAGTGGCTGGTGATTTGAACTGTCGACCTTTTGGTTACAAGCCAAGTTCTTAACCACTGCACCACCAGGGCTCCTCCTCCAGGCTCATTAGGATGTTCTTATCCTCTTGGTCCCACCCAGTCTGCCCAGGTCACCAGGGCCAGGGGTTCTACAGAGTGGTAGGCGGTGAAGACCTTATTATGCTGAATAAAGCCATTTTTTCCAAGAGCAATCAGTTTGTATCTCATCTTAAAACACCTGCTGGAGAAGAATGCAGCGATACATTTGGTCAAAGCTTTAGGGGTGCAGGATCCTGCCTGTAGATTTACCTCTTTTTGGCATAAGATGGGGGCACAATTAGATAAATGCTGTATTCATTAAAAAAAAAAAAAAAAAAAAAAGGTGCCTTAAAGAACAAATTGTTTCTATAAATGGGAAACCTTCAAATGTTGTTTGAAGCTAAATTGAAGGAGGTCTCTGTATACAAATATTTCCTTAGTGATACAACATTTTAGGACTATCACTTGGGCTTTAAAGGTTGGCCAGAAGACTACATTCCACCCCCTTCTCCATGGGTGCTGGGGAGGGTTAGATACTCTATGGTATATTCCAGTTGTCATGGGGGAGAACAGGTGGGGTGGATCCCACCACTGAGCAGCTGATACTTCCTGTGACAAGTGGAAATTTTTTTCCTGACAGGTGCTCTGGCATAAAAAGCAAGCACAGCCTGGAATCAGCTTAGGAATTGTTCTGTTCTCTCTCAGAAAACCAGGACAACACTAAGAAAAGCAGGGAGCTCTACTTTTTAGTTTTTAGATGGTTGGGTTTTATTCCTCCTAAAAAAGCTCAAAACTGTCAGAGAATAAGCCCATTCCTCTTAGAGAAGGTCCATTTCTCCTTTCCTCCTCACTTTTCCATAACATAAAACAAACTGAGAGTAAAGGACACCAGCATTTCAGAGAATCCAGCCTGGTCTCTGAAACCATTGATGCCTACAGCAGTTAACAGATGGCTGAAAAGGAAAGAAGCAATTACTGGACAAAGGATCATCTACACCTTACAGGAACAAAATGGACACATGTAGGTCAAAAGTACATCAGACTCAGATAATATCAAATAGCTGAGGACTTAGTAAGTCTGAGCCTTTTGCCCAGACTGTAAAATATATTTTCTGAACAAAGCTTATAGTACAGCAGGCTAGAGATCCTGTCCAAACATTTTGCTACTTATTTTCTCAGCACGAACTGAGATTTTAAAAGCATTGGCTAACATCAGTGACAAGCTATTACTGCCTTCCCTTGGAGCCCTGATGGCACAGTGGTAAAGAGCTTGGCTGCTAACCAAAAGGTTGACAGTTCAAATCCACCAGTCACTCCTTAGAAATCCAATGGGGCCTTTCTACTCTGTCCTATAGGGTCACTATGAACTGGAATCGACAGCAACAGGTTTGGGTTTTTTTTTAAATTTTTTTTATCCTTGCTCCTGGGAGTAAGGTCTGAGAAGCCTAGGTTCACATAAGGGATCTCAGGAATGCTTTATCTCCCACATCTACCCACACTTATCCAACCTTTACCCCTGGTTCTAGGAGCAGTTAATTTCTGGAGAAATTAGGTAAAAAGAACCAATTGTGTACTATCAGTTCTGGTTTCTCACATGCCCTTCAGAGGGAGAATGGCCCAGGATCGCTCGGTTTCCTCAGTGTTAGCTCTGGAGAGGCAGAGACAGGAGGTCAACTCCCCAACCCCCCCGGCCCCATGCAGCCACTGGAAGGAATGCAAGGCGGTGCCTGCCTGATGTGGGCCGAGCCACCTGCCCCCACTGCAGAAACAGCAGCACAGTGATATTTCAGGCTCTGTGTGTGTCAGGCTCCTGACATGCACCATATGTAGCTGCAAATCCCAATCAATTTCAACATTTCTTAACTGCTGGAACGCCTTTCTTAACACTGTAATTTACCCTCAAAAGAAAAGGGAGCAAGCACCCTCGCCTCCCCAGTACCATGTTCTACTAACTGCTGCCCCCCTCTCATACCTGACTCACCTACCTATGCCAAGGAGGAAAGCAGATCCCTCTTTCAAAGCCCGCAACAGACAGCCACAGTACAGTACATATGTCACTGACAAGAACGTTTATTTCTTTTTAATGACATTAAACACAACTGCTACAAGGGGGAAGAAAAGCCACGGTAAAGAGGAGGCACCAAACTTCAGTTTCATAACTGATCCTGACAACAACTCAAGTAAAGCAGGGCCTGCCTTTGATGCAAAACAACAGGTTATCTCAGGCTCTTTACTTAAAAGTAAGCTATGTAAATAGCACATTTTAACTCTGCTTTGTCAAGACCCTGGTGGCGAGTGTCATGAAGAAAGCTAGGCAGTTAAGTGCATATAACCGTTATTTAAAAAAAAAATACAGTAAGAATTACACCCGAATACTAGCCTTAGAGACCAACACCAAACATGAGGGATATGCAGCTTTGAAAAGAGATTAAAACTCCAGATTCTACCCATTTCCATCTTAAATGCGAACATGCCAGATAACGTTTTCTTTAGCTTTATTTTTTCTTCTCAAAGAATACCATGTTAACCACTAGAGAACAGTTCTCTCCTCCCCCCAGTCCAACAGATTTAATTAAGCTGCTAAAGCTTTGGAAAAACAGACTTATTTGAGCAGAGAAGAAATGTGATTGTCACATTTTCTAGTTAACCCGTCACTCACTTGATTTGGCAAAGGCGAAGCTCCCATTACATGTTCGGTCTTAAACCATCCTTTACCAGGAGGGCAGGAATGTGAGCCTTGGATTTTTACTTAAGCAAACTGCTGTCCCTTCACTCCTTGAGTTATCTGAGGGCATCTCCTAAGACTAAGGAATAGACAACTAGACAGCTGCAATGCTAGCTATTCCAGCTACATTTAATTTTAACTAGGCTGTGGTTCCAAAGGTGGAGGTTTGGAATGTCTCACTCCATCAAACTAATTTAGGGCAGACTGATGTAGTAAATGCCAATTGAAATAACAGATTTTGACTCTTGCCCCTGAATGGAACTTTTCCTTTGCGTTTTGGTCCCAGAATACAAACCAAATATCCAAGGAAAAGAGAATTCTGAATTGGATAAAAACAGTAAACACTTCTTAGGGACATCCATCCAAGTTTGACTGATGGCCTGAATGACCCAGCTTTTCCCAAATAGGGTAGGACGTTTTAGATGAGTTACTCACATACAGAGTTGATAAGACGACAAAACCAGACAGAGGCAGCTAGCCCAGTATCAGCAGGTGCACTATAGCAACTATGCACAGCCTTCACAGAGTGAACAACAATAGCACAAATGCCAGACTGCAAAACTTCCCAAAAAGAAGTCTAGAGCTTTCTGTAACGAGAGAATACCAAGCTCTTAAGACACCCATTAAGATGGCTGCACAAAGACTGCCAACTTTGGTTAGAATACCAAACCTTAAGACTAAGCCATGCTTTTGTGCAGAGGCTTAATCACAACTATACTAGACCTACTTTAGTAGTTACATGAAACTGCATCAAGGACTTGACCAAATGAGGGGATGATAATGTCCAGGGTCTAAAGGCACATCTTCAGCGTCTCTCGCTGACTAACCCATGAAGCCATACTTGAAGCTGGGGTTCAGCTGAGCAAACTGAAGACCAACTGACAGCTCAATGGCACTGGCTTTCTGGCCTGTCCTAGAGTTAAGACTCTGGGGCTGGTGGTGGGGGCAGTGCTCTTCAATAAAGAGAGCAGGGAGGCTGGCTGTTCTGGAGAGGCATTCCATGTCCAACAGGATACAGGAGTTGGGTGGTCACAGGGGAAAAAGGAAAATCCTTTAAGAAGGGCAAAAGAGATGAGCTGAATCACAAGGCATTCAACAAGGGTTAGTCAGCAGTTTTCTGTCATAGTTAAGATGTGTAAGATTTGTAAACACTATTGTGCAAAATAAGTTTAATGAAGAATGAAAAAAGTTACAAAATAAAGGCAGCTAGTAGGTACACAAAGGAGAGGAAAGGATTTACACTTTCAGTTTGTTCTTTCAACAGGCTTTTTGTCCTACTCTAGCCTACTTTAAAATACTGAGAGGCATTCAAGAGATTCAAATGAAAAAGTAAGAGGGGTTATTAAAAGTGACCTGTTAGTTCAAAAATAATCAGCAATAATTAACACTGGTTTGCAGCCTAATAAGGAATCTCTCCTTGTAGGAGACTGAATGATGGTTTCTTTTGGGCACCAGAGTAGGCTTCACATCTGCACAGTGATGGATGTTTTACTTGAGCCCCAGTGTTTCGGCTTAATGCTGGCTTTCGGGAAGCAGCCACCTTCAATTTAAATAAAAAATAAAAACTATATCAATACTGCTTAAAAAAAACATAAAACAGGAGGGACTGCATACAAAAAAAATTCAAGTCAGCAATTATGTCCAAAAGGTAAAAAGTTCTTTAAATAAGAATCTTGTGAAAAATAAAATTCAAAATCTACAAAGCACAAAACAGGAAAAGAAAATGAGATGCTGCTCTGGAAAGGACCCTGGGTAGGGACACCTTCATTGCTGTTGGGATGAGACAAATGGACTGTTCGGGAAATCTGGGAGATGCTGGAACCGATGATGGCTTCCCATGTTCCTGTCAACCCATTGAGTCAGACTGTATCTTTGCAGAGGTTTCTGTCGGAACCGGGCGTAGTTTCTATCAGGAGAGAGGGAAAATAAAAACAAGAAAGCTGAGGGTTTGAGAAAGAATGCTTGCCTGCACACAGAAAAGGCCTGCACATCTATTTTAAGAATATCTTCATTTTTGGAAATCTGATATTAATTTTTTATTTCAATTCTCACATCTTGGAAATTTTATACCATTTATTTATGCAAAAGCCACATTATAAGTGCTATTTCCTTCCATATCCCAAAGCCACCAAATTCCCTTATAGGTATTATGGTGATATGTGGCATATATACAAATGTTGAGTAAGCCTAATGTATAATTATAATGTATAATAATGTTTAAGTAGGAAAAAAACATCCTCCTGAAACATTTAGAGCAAGATCTATATTTCATTTCTTGCATTAGACCTGCACCTTCAACAAGACCTCATTGTCTGACACAGCTCAAGGTTGCTTAGGACATGGCAGTTAAAATTAGAATAAAATTCCCAGAGAAGGTAAGTCATCATGTGAATATCACATTGCAAGTTTAGAGACTGAACAATTAATAGCACAGCCTCAAAGAAAAGTTTCTTGAGTCTCCTTTAGTCACATGCTGGGCTGGGGTTCAGAGCAGGACCCTCTGAGATAATTTGATCCTATTCTCAATTCTAGCTGTTCCTGAGAAGCTTTTTTTTTTTTTTAAATTGTGCTTTAGGTGAAAGTTTATAGCTCAAGTTAATTTCTCATTCAAAAATTTATACACGTATTGTTTTGTGACATTCGCTCAATCCCCACAATGACAGCATACTCCCCCTTTCCACCCCGGGTTCCCTGTGTCCATTCGACCAGTTCCTGTCCCTTCCTGCCTTCTCATCTTGCTTTTGCACAGGAGCTGCCCATTTGGTCCCGTATAACTGAACTAAGAAGCACATTCCTCACGTGTATTATTTTTTGTTTTATAGTCCTGTCTAATCTTTGTCTGAAGAGTAGGCTTCAGTTCTGGGTTAACAGTGCATCCGGGGACCATAGTTTCGGGGGGAGAAGCTTTTTAAAGATATGAATTCTTCACCCTTCCCTCCCCCTAGACTTAATGATTTAGAATCCCTGGAATCAGGGTGTGGACATTTGTATTTTTAGAAATCTCCACAGGTGATTATAAGGAGTAGCCGGGGTTGAAAATAATTATAACAGTACCTGGTATTTATCTAGCCTTATATGCAAGTACTTGCTGAATTCTTTACACACCTCATCTCATTTAATGCTACTGACAATCCTATGGGAAAGTATTCTTATCAACTCCTTGTACAGGTAAGGAAACTGAGACACAGTTAAATAACTGCCCAAGGTCATATATTAGATAAGTAGAGGGGCCTGGACTTGAATTCACATTTGACTCCAGAATTTATCTAATAACCCTTATACTACATTGCCTTTATGGGAATTGCTTTCATTTTGGCAATTATAGAGGAAATAGTGAGTGCAGAGACCCTGAGGCGGAAGCATGCCTGACATGTTTGAAAAACAGCAAGGAAGCCAGTGTGAATACAGCAGAATAAGCAAGGGTAAGAGTACTGAGATGAGGTAGGTGAGCTACCATGTCAGCCAAGCCAAAGCATGTGAGATGGGGAGCAATTGGAAATTTTTGAGCAAAGGAATGATCGAATTTGACTTAAGCTTTAAAAGAATCTTTTTGGCTGCTGAGTTGAGGACAGAAGGAGGAGGAAGATCATTTAAGAGACTATTGTAATAATCTAAGTGAAAATGATGAGAAATGTGCAGGTTCTGAGTATTTTTATATGTAGAGTCTATAGGATTTGCTGATGGACTAAATATGAGGTGAGAAAAAAGGAGTCAAAGATGACTGAAGTTTCTGAGTAACTGGATCAAGGAACTGAATAAATCTATAAAACCACACTGCTTCAAGAATGCAGATTTCAAAACTAGAGGTTCTTTGACATTAATTAGGCCAACATCTTCATTTTACTATTATAAGGACCAATCAAAATCACAAAGCTAGTTAAAAATTGCAAAGTTAGTCTTAGAACCCACGTTTCCCAAATTTCAGTCCAGTTCTTATTCCATTATACTATATTGCTTCTCCTTCCACCTCTGAAATTAAAAGAGTTAGAATCCTGACTCCCCGCCACATTCCTCCTACAGCAAATTCTACCCTTTTCTTTCTCCTTCTAATCACCTACTCACCGCATGGTGAGGTCTGAAGGATGCTGCCATTTTTGGTTCTGCATGTGATGCACTTGGTCCATCAAGGCATACAGCTCCCCCAAGGCACCTGTGATACAGAAGGATTAGTGGTTAGGAAGCAGCTCAAGTCAACTACCATGTGCTTTCAGGGAAAGAGAAAACAGGCACTTGTCCCAATACTGTCTCTACTTAGGATTATCACAAGCAGTCAAGGGCAAAAACTACAACCCAAAGAGGGAGACTGCTCAGGGATAATGATGAAGTAATAAAGACAGCCACAATTCATTCATTCAACATTTATAAAGTTCCTACAATGTCTGAAGGACTTTACTAGTCTCTGGGTATATGACTATGATTAAGGTTGTATGTCAACTTCGCCAGGCTATGATTTTCAGTAGTTCGGCAGTTATGATGTAGTTTGGAAGTTATGTAATGATGTAGTCATCCCCCATTCTGTGATCTGATGTAAGCAGCCAATCAGTTGAAAAGGGAGTTTTCTTGGAGATGTGGCCTGCATCCAATATATATACAGATGTTCTGGCAAAGCTCACTTGCTCTGGGGATCCTGCATCTGGCTCATCATCATCTGACCTTCGGTTCTTGGGACTTGAGCCAGCAGCCTGCCACACTGCCTGCCAATCTAAGGATTCATTAGCTTCCACAGCCTGTGAACCAGCAGCCTGCTGTCTGACCTGCTGATCTTGAGTTTGTCAGCCCCTGCAGTTACATCAGGAGAACCCTCCAGCCTGATGCCTAACCCACAAACTTGGGATTTGCCAGCCTCTACAACCATGGGAGCCATTTCCTTAAGATAAATCTCTCTCTCTGTATATATATATGCTTCACAGGTTTTGCTTCTCTAGAAAACTCAGCCTAAGATATTTGGTACTGAGAATGGTTCTAGAAAAACAAAACTGTAAGAATGAGTTTTCTAAATTAGTTCTTAAGTCTGACTAGTCTAAAAGGCACTGATGACTGCCTCCAGTAGTAAAGAGGGCGCTGCTAATCCATGGCATAAGGTGGCAATATTAACATGCAAAACATCACCACCAATAGATCAAATATTGGTGAGAAAGAAATAGGGATCTAAGTGATTGCATGTTTGATACTCTTCTACAATTTTGTGAGAATGAAAAGTATATGGAAGCTGGTTCGTTGGTCCTACTTCCGCTAGACAAAGTGGTGAAAGAAAGAGATGGACTTAGGGCTTCAGAGTCAAAGCTCAACTGCTGCATAAAAGACCTGAAAGTTGCCACTTGTGCTCTGAAAGAAAACCTTATTTCTTGGAGTAAGAGTTGATATTGCTGAAAACCAAACCCAGAGTATTATCATAAGAGTGATTAAATTACAACGCCAACCTTGAATGGTGTCTGAAGTTAAAGTGAGCGCACTGATTGGGAAGAAATGGGATTCTGAAACTTGGAACGGGGACATATGGGCAGATAATCAGGAAGCTTGGGACACTGAGCCCCTAAATTCCACTGAATCACTCCTGCCAAGAGCACCAGCCCTCTTACTCTCATCTGAAGAGATCACTCCATCTTTGTATACTAAGCCACCCCCACCCCCAGTAAAACCATTATCCCTCCCTACCTCACCATCTGATGAGATTAACCCAGCTGTCCCTGAAGAGTCTTTGAGATATCGCCTGGGGCATCGCCTGAGGTAGATGCCTTATAAGACACCCCTGAATGTTCCCAGGACCCACTCCCACCAACCATTTTTGCTTCTAGACCTACAACAAGACTGAAGTCCCAGCAAGCCCAAAAAGGTGAAGTACGAAGTGTGACTCAGGAGGAGGTACACAACACTCCAAAAGAACTGACTGACTTTTCTAATATGTACAAACAGAAATATGGGGAATATGTGCGGGAATGGCTATTAAGGGTGTGGGATAATGGTGCAAGGAACATAAAGTCTGAGTTTATTGATATGGACCCACTAAGCACAGATTCTTCCTTCAATGTTTCAATTCGAGTATAGTGTGATTATCCACCATTTTGTCATCTGATGTGATTTTCCTACATGTTGTAAATCCTATCTCTATGATGTTAATGAGGCAGGATTAGAGGCAGTTATGTTAATGAATCAGAACTTAACCTACAAGATTAGATTGTGTCTTAAGTCTGTCTCTTTTGAGATATAAAAGAGAGAAGTGAGCAGAGAGAGGGGGACGTCATACCACCAAGAAACAGGAGCCAGGAGAATAGTACGTCCTTTCGACCCAGGGTCTCTGTGCTGAGAAGCTCCTAGTCCAGGGGAAGACTGATGACAAGGACCTTCCTCTACAGCTGACAGAGAGAGAAAGCTTTCCCCTGTAGCTGATGCCCTGAATTTGTACTTCTAGCCTATTAGACTGTGAGAGAATAAACTTCTGTTTGCTGAAGGCATCCACTTGTGGTTATTTCTGTTACAGCAAGCACTAGGTAAGACAGACAGAATTGATTTATCAGGTTACACCCACAGACCCACACATGGAGTGCCCAGAGGATACACCTTTTACCACAACTGTGAGGAACAAATTTGTGAAGGAATCCCTGGCATCCTTGAAGAAATGCTTTGATTGCTATTTTATTTAAGTCAGATTTGACAGTGGGAACTGCCACAAATGAATTAACACACCTAACTACAGTGGGGCTGATTGGACCCCGTGGTGATAGGAGCCAGTGGCAGCACTCAATTAACAAAGACAAGATGGGCATGGTTACTGTAATGGACAGCAGAGTCAAAGTAGTAATCAGAATAGTATGACTCACAGGGACTTATGGTGTTGGCTACTTAGTCATGGTGTTCCTAAGAGTGAAACAGATGGGAAATCTAAATATTTACTTGATCTGTACAAGCAGAACAATTCTAGGTCAAGTGAATGGCAGTGTAACTTGAATCACCAGAATAGAGAGTCATGGGCCCTCAATCAATTCCCAGACTCAAGCCAGTTTACAGACCCACAACTCCTTGAATGAAGGGAAGGCCTGGTCCCCTTTAGGAAAAACTCCACTACATTGCCAAAAATTTATACTGTTGATCTTTCTTCTAGCCTTCCCCTCAAAGGGATCTATGGCAATTTACTACAGCGACTATTCATTGGGGAAAAGGAGATAATCAGACTTTTCAGGGATTACTGGACACTGGCTCTTAACTGACACTAATTCCAAGAGATTCAAAATGTCACTGTGACCCACCAGTTAGAGTAGGGGTGTACGGAGATCAGGTTAATATTGGAGTCTTAGCTCAGGTTCTTCTCACAGTGGGTCCCCAAACCTATCTTGTAGTGATTCCCCTGCTCTAGAATGCATAACTGGAACAGACATACTCAGCAACTGGCAGAACCCCCACATCAGATCCCTGATATGTGGAGTAAGGGCTATTATGGTAAAAAAGGTCAAGTGGAAGTCATTAGAATTGCCCCTACCTAGGAAAATCATAAACCAAAAGCAATACCACATTCCTGGAGGGAGTACAAAGATTACTGCCACCATCTAGGACTTAAAGATGCAGGGGTGGTGACTCCCACCACATCTCCATTCAACTCATCTATTTGGCCTGTGCAGGAAACAGATGGATCTTAGGGAATGGCAGTGAATTATCATAAACTTAACCAGGTGGTGACTCCAACTGCAGCTGCTGTTCCAGATGTGGTTTCATTGCTTGAGCAAATCATTACATCTCCTGGTACCTGGTATGCAGCTACTGTTCTGGCCAATGCCTTTTTCTCAATTTTGAATGATCAAAATCATTGAAGAAGCAGTTTGCCTTTAGCTGGCAAGGCCAGCAATATACCTGTACTGTCCTACCTCAGGGATGTATCAACTCTCCAGCGCCATGTCATAATTTAGTCCACAGGGACCTTGATCACCTTTCCTTTCCATAAGATGTCACACTGGTCCATTACACTGATGAAATTATGCTGATTGGACCTACTAAAGAAGAGGTATCAATGACTCTAGATTTATTGGTAAGACATTTGTGTGCTAGAGGATGGGAAATTAACCTGACAAAAATTCAGGCACCTTCCACCTCAGTGAAATTTCTAGAGGTCCAGTGGTATGGGGCATGTTGAGATATTCCTTCTAAAGTAAAGGATAATTATTCCATCTGGCACATCCTTCAGCTAAAAGGGAGATACAGTGCCTGGTGGGTCTTTTTGGATTTTGGAGGCAACATATTCCTCATTTAAGTGTGTTACTCCAGCCTATTTATCAAGTGACTTGAAAAGCTGCTAGTTTTGAGTGGGGCCCAGAACAAGAGAAGGCTCTGCAATAGGTTCAGGCTGCTGTGTGTAAGGGCCATATGATCTGGCTGATCCAATGGTACTCCAAGTGTCAGTGGCAGATAGAGATGTTGTTTAGAGTCTGTGGCAGGCCCCTATTGGTGAATCACAGCACAGGCCCTTAGGATTTCGAAGCAAAGCCCTACCATCCTCTGCAGATAACTACTCTCTTTTTGAGAAAGAGATTTTGGCTTGTTACTGGGCATTAGTTGCGACTGAACACTTAACCACGGGTGCGGTGCAATGAACTCCTTAATACGGCCCTTCTAGCCATATTCTTTATGACTCACAATAATTGAGTGGGACTATGCAAATAAGGTATATGGAACCCTAACAAAGGGATTGGTCAGCTTTGCCATCCCACTAGGTTTAAAATGAGCCACCCCAGAGGTGGGAGGAGAGGATGTCACCACCACTAAGAAAGAAGAGTCAGGAGTGGAGCAGGTCTTTTGGAGCCAGGATCCCTGGGCTGAGAAGCTCCTGGAATCAGGAGACTGAGAGAGAGAGAGAGCTGTAACATCAAAGATGGCAAGAAGCCGCGACAAAGAAATGGTGGCAGCAGAACCAGGAGACGGGCAGGAGATGGCCTGGCCCATGAAGCAAGAAAGCTGGGTGCCTTCAGGCAGGAGGTTTGCTGGCAGAGTAGGGTGCCTTCAGGGACTTGGTGGAGCTAGGTTTGCCAACCCACGGAGCTAAAGCTGAGCACCTTTGGGCTGAGGCTTACTGGCAGAGTGGGGTGCCTTTGGGCATTTATCAGCAGAGCTAAAAGAGCTTTGCAACACTTGCCCAAATAGGGCAGAGGTCGAGGACCAGAGAGAGGCCTGCCTGCAGGCAGGCTGAGAAGATGCTGTCTTGATCGAAGAACTGTATCCTGAGTGTTCCTGAACCTGAATTGTAACCTGTTACTTCCCAAATAGCAGCCCTGGTGGGGCAGTAGCTAAGAGCTTGACTGCTAACCAAAAGGTTGGCAGTTTGAATCCACCAGCTGCTCCTTGGAAATCCTATGAGGCAGTTCTACTCTGTCCTATAGGGTTGCTATGAGTCAGAATCAACCAATAAATCCCATAACTATGAGTATGTTTGTGAGTTCTGTGTGGCCATTGCAATGAATTATTGAACTCAACAGAGAAGTAGAGAGTGCTGTGGGAGGGACAGATGGTGTCAGAATCGGTAAAAGGGGCTGGCAAGAGGAAGTATGTCTGACCTCCACCTCATATCAATCAGCCTTGGGCTGTTGATCTTGATTCTCCTTCCCCCTTGTGAAGTTAGACAAGGAAGTCAGATGCCCCTGCCATGCTATTTTTACAATGGGTCACCAAGTCACCATGCAGCCTGCGCTGCCCATCATGAACTAGGTGTTGCCTGACCCACAGTCATAAAGTCAGACATGCACAGCGGCACTCCATCATTAAATGGAAGTGGTATATACAAGATCGGGCTCAAGCAGGACCTGAGGCATACGTAAGTTACATGAGGAAGTGGCCCAGATGCCCATGACTCCCACTCCTGTCACATTACCTTCCCCTCCCAATCAGTACCTATGACCTCATGGGGAGTTCCTTATGATCAGTTGACTGAGGAAGAGACAATTTGTGCCTGGTTTACAGATGGTTCTGTGTGATATGCAGGCACTACTCAAAAGTGGACAGTGGTAGCACTGCAGCCCCTTTTTTGGGACCTCACTGAAGGACAGTGGAGAAAGAAACTCTTCCCAATAGGGAGAACTTCAAGCAGTGTACCTGGCTGTTCACTTTGCGTGGAAGGAGAAATGACCAGATGTGCAAGTGTATACTCATTCATGGGCTGTGGCCAATGGTTTGGCTGGATGGTCAGGGAGTTGGAAGGAATATGATTGGAAAATTGGTGACAAGGAAGTATGGGGAAGAGGTATGTGGATAGACCTCTATGAAAAGATATGTGTGTCTCATTGAATGCTCACCAAAAGACAACTGCAGCAGATGAGGACTTTAACAATCAAGTGGATAGGATAACGCATTCTGTGGAAACCAGTTACCCTTTTTCCCCAGCCACTCCTGTCATTGCCCAGTGGGCTCATGAACAAAGCAGCCATGATGGCAGGGATGGAGGTTATGCATGGGCTCAACAACACAAAACTTTCACTCATCAAGGCCGACTTGGCGACAGCCACTGCTGAGTGCCCGATTTGCCAGCAGCAGAGACCAACACTTCACAAATGTGACTATAAAGCAGGAATCACATTGTAACGTGTCTTGGATAGCCAGTGGTACCTAGCATAGCACTGAGTAAGCATGTTGTTGCTGTTAGGTGCCACTGAGTCTATATAGACTCATAGCAATCCCACATGACAGAGTAGAACAGCCCCATAGAGTTTTCTAGGCTATAATCTTTATTGGAAGGCGCTCTTATGGCACAGTGGTTAAGTGCTAGGCTGCTAACCAAAAGGGCAGCAGTTTGAACCCACCAGTCGCTTCATGGGAGAAAGATGTGGCAGTCTGCTTCCATAAAGATTATAGCCTTGGACACCCAACGGGCAGTTCTACTCTGTCCTAGAGGGTCACTAAGACTCAATGGCAATGGGTTTTTTTTCTGATAATCTCTTCAGGAGCAGATCACCAGATCTTTCTCCCACAGAGCTGCTGGGTGGGAACCACCAACCTTTCAGTTCACAGCTGAGTGCTTAACCATTTGTGCAACCAGGGCTCCTTTTGAGTAAGCATACAAGGGCTCAATAATTACTTGGTTGATTGGTCTCAGCTAATGCATCAAGAAATGTTAGTTTTTATTAGCACTAAGAACTCAGACTAAACTAACACTTATTATTAATAAGACTTAATGATCTAGAGATAATAATGGGAGCTAACATTTATGAAGCACTATTACATGCCAGGAGCCCTGGTGACGAACTGGTTATGAGCTCAGCTACTAACCAAAAGGTCAGCAGTTTGAATCTACCAGCTGCTCCTTGGAAACCCTATGCGGCAGCTATACTCTGTCCTATAGGGTCTCTATGCATTGGGATTGACTCAATGGCAATGGGTTTGTTTGTTTGTTTTTTGGTATTACATGTTGGGTACTTTGCTAATTGCTTTGCATGTATCCTATCATTTAATCCTAAAAATCATATGAGGAAAATACCATAATCTCCATTTTACGCATGAGAAAACTAAAGCTTAGAAAAGTTACTCATCTATCATCTAGTAAAACGGGAAGCCAGGATTCAAACCCAGGTAGGTCTAAAAATCCAAAAACCTTATTTTAACTCATAGCTCCAACCTCTTCTTTCTCCAAATTTAGAGATGCTAACAAGAATGGAAACATTTGAATCTTCTCTTCTCTTCATAGTCTCTAACAGATGGGCATTCTTGGCCCAACAATCCAAGGAGTTTATTTTAAGTTGTGGCTAAAAGTTGGTGAAGACTGTCCTTTGTTTTGTGGCTAAGAATGAAATGTATCTAAGAATGAAATTAGGAAGAAAAAACCCCTAACATTTCAGGAATGAGATCAGCAATTAATTCTAAGCCTTAATCTATAAGTATATAGGTGACCGGGTCAGGGGAAAATCCAGTTTAGTACCTTATCCTTAATAAACTGAAAGAAAATCAATTATTAAGAGGAGAATAGATGATGTTGAGTGCCTGCTATGCCAGTGGCCCTTCTGACAAGTTTTACAGGTCACCATACTGTGTACCCCATGGCCCTACTCAATCTGAGTGTGGCACATGAACAAAGGACAGTGACTCTCTCAGATGGCTAATGACCTAGAAGGTGGCCTAGCACCAACAGGTCATTAAGTGAATCAATCAGATCCTCTCATTTGGGATGTGAATGTGAGAATTAGTAATGAGAAAAAAAGAAAACAGCACATAGGCAGGGCCTTAGGAGAGAACAGACATTTAAGGTAGCTAAAAGAGAGCAGCAGAAGACAAGACTAGAGGTTACCAGAAACACTAATCAGCGGAGAAAGCCTGAATAAGGTACAAAAGTACCCATTTCAGAGGGTGCACAGGGCCTGGTTCTCAGGCTGGTTCTTTTCACTGTGAGGCCTGGCTATGTTGCTAAGAGTCTAGTCCTCCTCTTCTTCTATAAATTCTTAAACCCAGTTACTTAAAGGCAACTGAAATGTCTCTATTCCATGTCATCTAAAATATCTAAGACAGGAGGAAATGGAGAGAGAAGGAAAGAAAAACTGCTACAGGAGCATGGTGCTTTTATAAATAGATTAATAAACTAGGAATAAAAAGGAAAAATGACTAAGTACAAAGCAATGCAAATGCATCATCTCTAGATCAACAAAGCTGTGATAAGCTAATATAAATCTTGACTCTGATATTACTTTCAGATCAGGCAAAAGGTGAAAGAAACAGGAATTATACCTCGTTTCTGAAGTGGTGTATTATACAGGGAACAATGAGTGCTATATGAATGTCCTCAACAGCCATGGCAAATGCAGAATCAGAATTTACATAGCCATTGCTGCTTATGATCTTCAATAAAAGTTAATGCAGAGACTTCCACTTCTAGCCATGATTGACCGGACTTAACTATCCAATGTAAGCAACTAGAAACTGGGCAAAATACACAGAACAACTGCTTTCAGACTGCTTTTCAGACAGCTCAGAACTGTAATCCCCAAGGGAAGGGAAACAACTGAGGTGAGCCTTGAAACGTCTTATGAGTCTATAATTATTTCAAAATAAGAGTTTTAAAAAAAAAAAAAAAGACTAATGGACCACAACTACCATGGCCTCCACCAGACCAAGTCCAGTACAACTACATGGTACCTGGCTACCACCACTGACTGCTCTGACAGGGATCACAATAGAGGGTCTTGGACAGAGCTGGAGAAAAATGTACAACAAAATTCTAACTCACAAAAAAAGACCAGACTTACTGGCCTGAGGGACACTGGAAGAACCTTGAGAGTATGGCCCCCAGACACCCTTTTAGCTCAGTAATGAAGTCACTCCCAAGATTCACCCTTCAGCCAAAGATTAGACAGGCCCATAAAACAAAACGAGACTAATGGGGCACAACAGCCCAGGAACAAGGACTAGAAGGCAGGAGGGGACAGGAAAGCTGATAATAGGGAACCCAAGGTCAAGAAGGGAGAGTGTTGACATGTGGTGGGGTTGTTAACCAGTGTCATAAAACAATATGTGTACTGTTTAATGAGAAACTATTTGTTCTGTAAACCTTCATCTCAAGTACAATAAAAAAAATAAAACGAAGGCAAAATAAACACTTTCTAAATAAAACAGACTTCATCACCAGCAGACCTGCACTGTAAGAAACATTAAAAAGAGTTCATCAGGAAAAAGGAAGATAATACCAGATGGAAACGTCCATCTATAGAAAGCAATGAAGAGCACTGAAAATGGGAAATATGTGAGTAAATATTAAAAATGAGTTTTCTCATTTAAAAAAATGTCTTTAGTTGACTGTTTAAAGTAAAAATAATGTATTGAACGGTTTATACAATACGTATATGTAAAATATATCAAAGTAATACCATACACACATACACAACAACCCAGAAGAGAGAATTGGAAGTATATTGTCACCAGGGTCTTACATTAT
This sequence comes from Dugong dugon, assembly GCA_030035585.1. NCBI lineage: Eukaryota > Metazoa > Chordata > Mammalia > Sirenia > Dugongidae > Dugong > Dugong dugon. Next base: position 57,069,313 of record CM057462.1, on the reverse strand, counting down.
ATGTTAAATGGTACGATATTATTTTAAGGTAGATTGTGATAAGTTAAAAATTCATAAATCCCTGGGTAGTGCAAATGGTTAATACTGAAAGGTTAGTGGTTCAAGTCCACCCAGAAGCACCTTGGAAGAAAGGCCTAGTGATCTAAGTACAAAAAATCAGCCATTGAAAACCCCATGGAGCACAGTTCTACTCTGACGGAAATGGGGTTACCATGAGTTGGAATCAACTCGACTGCAATTGACTAAATATGCATATCGTAAATCATAGAGCAACACTTCTCGAAGTGCAGTCCAACGATCCCCGGGGGCCCCCAAGACCCTTTTAGGGCTTCAGAAGGTCAAAATTATTTTCATAACAACACTAAGATGTTATTTGCCTTTTCCACTTGAATTCTCTCACAAGTGTACAATGGAGTTTTCCAGAGGCTACATGACATGATACTGAATGTAAAACTAGATAAAATAATCCAGCAGCCTTCTATAATGCAATACATTAAAGATACCTGCAAAAATGTAAACTATGACATTCTTCTCATTTTTGGGAAAATAGTTTTCTCAATAAAGATGTTATTTATGTTAACATGTAATGGGTTTACTGTTATTTTAAAATGTATTAATAAATATTTCAACAATTTATCAGTTCTAATTTTTAATACAGTTGAATTTTGATAGAATTTACACAAACAAAAGCACTTTGGGGTCCTCACTAATTTTTAAGAGTAGAAATAAATTTGTAAGAATGTAAATGGGTCCGAAGACCAAAAACTTTTGAGAACTGCTACTCTAGAACAACTACTAAAAACAAACAAACAAAAAAACCAAAGAGGTATAGGTAATATGCTGACCATGGAGATAAAATGGAATACTAAAAAATAAGTAATCCAAAAAGAGCCAGGAAATGGTCAAAGAAGAAACAAAGGTCAGATAGACAAATAGAAAACAAATAGCAAGATGACAGATTTAAACCCAGCCATGCTGATAATTATATTAAATGTGAATAGACTAACACACCAATTAAAATACTGAGATTGTGATACAGGATGAAAAAGCAAGGCCCAACACCATGCTGTTACAAGACACTTTTAAACACAAAGACATGGGTAGGTCAAAAGTAAAAGGATAAAAACATATATTATGTAAACAGTCAAAAAAGAAAGCTGGGAAGGCTATATTAATATAATTAATATCAAAGTAGACTTTAAAACAAGGAATATTATTAAGGATGAAAAGAGACATTTCATAATGATAAGGGGGTCAGTTTATCAAAAGGCTCTAATAATCCTAAATTTGTAGCATCCAGTAGCAGAGCTTTCAAATACATGAGGCAAAAACTGACAGAACTGAAGAGAAATAGGCAAATTCACAATCAGAGTTGGCGACAGAAACATTCCTGTTTTAGTAAGAAAGTCAGTAAGGATATACAAGAATTGAACACCACCACCAGCCAACAAAATTTCATTAACATTTATAGAACACTCCACCCAACATCAGACTACACCTTCTTTTCAAGTGTATTTGGGACATTCACTAAGACAGACTACAGGCTGGGCCATAAAGTAAATCTCAACGTATTTAAGAGGAGTGAAATCATAGAGTATATCCCTGACCACACAAATTAGAAATCAATAGTAAGAATATATCTAAAAAGTCTCAAATATTTGAAAATTAAGCAACACACTTCTAAATAACCCATAGTTCTACAAAAAAATTATATGGGAAATCAGAAATTACTAATTACTCTGAACCAAATGAAAAACAAAACAAAAACCACAACCTAGCAAAATCTGTGGGATGCAGCTAAGCTGTGCTTTAAGGGAAACTGGTGGCCTTTTAAGGCTTATAGAAAATAGAAAGGTCTCAAATAAATGATCTCTAAGCTTCTATATCAAAAAGCTAGAAAATGAGAGCTAAATTAAACCCAAAGTAAGTGAAAGGAATAATAATAGGTGAAGAAATCAGTGAAATACAAAACATAATAGCTAAAAATAATTTAGAAAATGAATAAAACTAGAAACTTATTGGGGGGGATGGGAATCAATGAAATTGATAAGACTTCTAGTTAGACTGTTCAAGGAAAAAAAAGACACAAATTACCAACACTGGGAATGAAACAGTAAATATCACTAAAGATCCTACAATAGTAAGAAGAATAATAGGAATATTATGAACAATTTGCTGCCAATAAATTCATCAGCTTAGATAAAATGGACAAATTCCTGGACAGACACAAATTACCAAAATGGACTCAAGAAGATGTAGAAAATCTGAAAGGCTTATATCTATTACATTTGAAATTTAAAATCTTGCCAAAAAGAAAACTCCAGGTCCAGATGGCTTCATCGATGAATTGTATCAAACATTTAAGGAATAATACCAATCTTACACAAACTGAGAAAACATTTCCCAACTTATTTTATGAAGTCAGCATTACCATAATACTTAAACCAGAGGAAGACATCACAAGAAAACTACAAATCAATATTCCTCATGAACAAGATGCAGAAATTTATAAAATATTAGCAAACTGAATAAAGGATAATACATCAAGACCAAGTAGGTTTATTCCAGGAATGGAAGTTGGTTTAACATTCAAAATCAATAAATGTAAGTATCACATATTAACAGAATAAAGGAGAAACACAATATGACCTTCTAAATAACTGCAGAAAATGCATTTGACAAAATTTACCACTTATCCATGATAGAAACTCTTGCCAAACTACAAATAAAAGGGAACTTCTTCAACCTGACAAAGGGCATCTACGATAAACCTACAGTTAATATCATACTGGGCTCAAGCATAACAACGATTGTGAGCATGGCATAAGACCGGGCAGTGTTTCATTCTGTGGTACATAGGGTCGCTATGAGTTGGAACCGACTTGACGGCACCTAACAACAACAAATATCACACTTAATGTATTAAAAATCCTAGACAGTACAATAAGCAACAAGAAATAAAAGGCTTACTGACTGGAAAGGAAGAAATAAACTATCTATTTGCAGATAATATTATCATGTGTATCAGTTTCCTAGGGCTACCATAACATAGTACCACAAACTAGGTGCACTAAAACAACAAAAATTTATTCTCACAGTTCTGGAGGCTAGAAGTCTGAATCCAGGGTGTCAACAAGGCCATGCTCTCTCTGAAAGTTCTAGGAGAAGGTCCTTTCTTGTCTCTTCCAGCTTCTGGAATCCCCAGACATTCCCTGACTTAAAGATACATCACTCCAATCTCTGCCTCCATCATCATATAATGTTCTTCCCTATGTGTCTCTCTGTGTCTCCTCCCATAAAGACACCAGTCATACTGGATTAGCGCCCACCCTACTCCAGTATGACCTCATGTTAACTTAAATAATTATATCTGCAAAGATGCTATTTCCAAATAAGGTCACATTCACAGGAATCAGGGATTAGGATTTGAACACATCTTTTTGGGGAACACAATTCAATGCACAACAGTCTGCCCTTTGCCCCCCACCTCATCCTGGCCAAAATTCATGTCCTTCACACGTGCAAGATACATTCACCCCATCCCAGCATTCCTAAAAGTCTTAGCCCATTCAATAATCAACTCTAAGCCCAAAATCTCATCTAGATATAGTAGTCAACTAAAAAAATCCTGTATCTTCTAAATCTAAATCAGGTGTGGGTGAGATTCTGGTAATGTTCATCCTAGGACAAAATTCCTCTCCACTTGTGGACCTGTGAAACCTAGAAAACAAGTTACCTGCCCCAAAATACAACAGGACACGCATATGATAGACATTCCCATTCCAAAAGGGAGAAAATGGAAGGAAAAAAGGAGTCACAGGTCCCAAACAAGTCCAAAACCCAGCAGAGAAAATTCTGTAGATTCCAAGGCTTGAAAATAATCCTCTGTGGCTCAATATCTTCTGGGCCTGCCAAAGTGGCAGGCCTGTATTCTTGGCTCTCAGCACTGGCCCTGCCCTCTGGAACCAAGGAGGTGGTTTCATTCTTCCGTTTTCTTGAAAGATAACACATATCCACAGCTGAATAGATCTATCCACCTATTTCCTTCCTATAGAGTCCCAGAAGTTCAACAGTCTTCTTTCATTTTGTCCTGTGTGTGTTCCCTTCAGTCCAAGCTGGCAGCATTTCTGAGATAGTTGATTGGATCCATAAGTCAAATGCCTAATCTGTTTAGCAAACAGTTGACCGGCCACACCCCTGGTGTTCTCTCCAGAGCATGCCTTCTCATTTTTTTGCAATGTGGATAGGCTGAGAATTTTCTGAATCTTCAAGTTCTGGTTCCTTTTTGCTTAATAGTTCCTTCCTCAATTAATCTCTTTCCTCTCATATTTTATTATAAGCAGCAAGGAGAAACCTGATCATATCTTCAACATTTTGCTTGGAAGTCTCCACAGCTAAATATCCAAGTTCATCACTTACAAGTTCTATTTTCCATTAAACAATAGAACTTAATTTAGCCAATTTTTCTCCCACAAGGACTGCCTTTCCTCCAGTAGTTAATAATGTGGTTCTCATTTTGTATGTACCACAAGCACCTTTAATGTTCATATTTATAGCAACGTTCTGTTCATGATGATATAAGCATTCTCTAAGATGACACAGCTTTCTCTATAGCTCTCCTCACTTCTGTCTGAGCCCTCACCAAAATCACCTTTAAGGTCCATATTTCTACAAAGAGTCTCTTCGAAGCAGTTCTAGGCATTTTCTAGCATGTGCCTCAAAATTCTTCCAGCATCTAGCCATTACCCACTTCCAAAGCCACTACCACATTTCTAGGTATTTGTTATAGCAGTACCCCATTTCCTGGTACCAAAATCTGTTATTAGTTTCCTAAGGCTGCTGTAACAAAGAGGTGGCTTAAAATAACAAATTTATTCTCTCATGTTTCTGGAAGTTAAAAGTCTGAATTCAGAGTATCAGTAGGGCCATGCTCTCTCTGAAGGATCTAGGGGAAGATACCTCCTTGTCTCTTCAAGCTTCTGGTTGCCCCAAGTGTTCCTTGGCTTGTAGAAACATCACTCCAATCTCTGCCTCTGTCATCACACAGCGTCCTTCCCTGTGTGTCTCTCTGCATCTCTTTTCCTTTTCTCGTAAGGACACAAATTATAGTGGATTAGGGTCCACCCTACTCTAGTATGACTTCAGGTTAACTTGACTAATTACATCTGCAAAGATGCTATCTCTAAATAAGGTAACATTCACAGGTACCAGGGGTTAGGACTTCAACATATCTTTTTTTGGGGATAACTCATAACTATGTAATATAGAAAATCCTAAGAAATCTTAAGAAAAGAATAAGAAACCAAAACTAATAAGTGAATTTAGCATGGTTGTAGGGTATAAGGTCAGTATATAAAAAACAATTATATTTCTATATGCTAGCAATTGGAAACAGAAAATTTTTAAATTATCATTTATAAAAAATCATGAAGTACTTATGAATATGACAAAATATGTGCAAGACCTATACAATAAAAACTACAAAACACAGCTGAGAGAAATTAAAGACGACAAATAAATATAACATGTTTATGGATTGGAAGACTCAAATATTGTTATGATATCAGTTCTCCCCAAATTGATCTATAGATTAAACACAATCCCAGTGAAACATCTAGCAGGGATTTTTGAACCAATTGATAAGCTGAAGCTGATTCTAAAAAAAAAAATATGGAAATCCAAAGAACTGAAACAATTTCAAGACTTACTATCATAAAGCTATAGTAATTAAGACAGTATGATCTTAGCATACAGACAGACACATATCAATGGAAAAGAATAGAGAATTCAGAAATAAACCCACAGAAAGGATAATCATTTTAACAAATGGTGCTAGAACAACTAGATATCCATATGAAAAAAAAAAAGAACCTAAATCTCTACCTTACTGCACACACAAAAATTAACTTGAAATGGATCATACTTGAAAGTAAAAGCTAAAACTAAAAAACTTACAGGAAAAAATATTCACAACCCTGGGCTAGGTAAAGATTTTTTTTAAATGAGACCCAAAACGCAACAAACATATAAAATAGAAAATTGGTAAAATGGACTTCATCAAACTTTTGCTCTTTGAAATACACTGTTAAGAACATAAAATCCACAAAAATGGTATAATCAATTTGGAAAAGTTTGGCAGTTTCTTATAAAGCTAAATAAACACTTAGTATATGATTCAGCAATTCCACTCCTAATTATTTGTCTTAGAGAATGAAAACATGTCCACACAAAAACCTGTATATGAATGTTCAGAGATGCTTTATCCATAATAACCCAAAACTAGAAACTAGAGACACAGTAAGTGACTAAATAAACTGTAGCAAGGGAATATTATTCAACAAAAGTAAAGAACTACTGATCCATGCAAAAACATGGATGAATCTCAAAAACATTATTCTACAAAGCCAGACACAAAAGATCACATACTGTGTGATTACATTATATGAAACTCTAGAAAAGACAAATCTATAGTGACCAAAAAGAGATCAGGGTGAAGTGAGGTCAGGGAGCAGACTGATTGGGATGGGGCATAAGGAGAACTTTTTTTTTTTATTGTACTTTAGATGAAGGTTTACAGAACAAATAGTTTCTCATTAAACAGTTGGTACACATATTGTTTTATGACAGTGGTTAACAACCCCATGACATGTCAACACTGTCCCTTCTCAACCATGGGTTCCTTATTACTAGCTTTCCTGTCCCCTCCTGCCTTCTAGTCTTTGTCCCTGGACTGTTGTGCCCCATTAGTCTCATTTTGTTTTATAGGGCTGTCTTATCTTTGGCTGAAGAGTGAACCTTGGGAGTGACTTCATTACTGAGTTAAAAAGGGTGTCTGAGGGCCATCCTCTCGGGGTTTCTCCAGTCTCTGTCAGGCCAGTAAATCTGGTCTTTTTTTGTGAGTTAGAATTTTGTTGCATATTTTTCTCCAACTCTGTCCAGGACCCTCTGTTGTGATCCCTGTCAGAGCAGTCAGTGGTGGCAGCCAGGCACCATCTAGTTGTACTAGACTGAGTCTGGTAGAGGCCGTGGTAGTTGTGGTCCATTAGTCCTTTGGACTAATCTTTTCCTTGTGTCTTGTTTTCTTCATTCTCCATTGCTCCCAAAGGAGTGAGACCAGTGGAGTATCTCAGATGGCTGCTCACAGGCTTTTGAGACCCCTACTCACCAACACAGAATGTAGAACATTTTCTTTATAAACTGTGTATGCCAATTGAGCTAGATGTTCCCCGAGACCATGGTCCCCACAGCCCTCCACCCAGCAATTCAGTCACAAGGAAAATTTTTAAGGTGATGAAAATATTCTGCATCTTGATTGTTGTAGTGATTTTATGAGTACATAAATTGGTCAACACTCATCAATATGTACACTTAAAATTGGTGTATATTATTGTATGTAAAGTATACATCAATAAAGTTGATTTTAAAAAAGTCAAGGCATACTTTCAGATAAACAAAGCAGATTGACTGCATGAGTTTATCTCCTCTTGCTTCTAACATCTGCCACCAAATTAGAAAAGAAGGTTTCAAATCAATGATCTTAGCATCTATCTACAGAAACTAGAGAAAGAAGAGCAAATGAAACCCAAAGTAAGCAGAAGAAAGAAAACAATAAAAATCAAAATGGAAATAGAAAACTAAAGTTTTTTTTAAAAGAAGATCAGTAATGTCAATAAACTTTTAGTTAGGCTGATTAGCAGAAAAGAGAGAAGACACAAATTACTAATATCAAGAATCAAAAAGCTGACTGCACTACTGATTCTACAGATATAAAAAGGTTAACAAGAGGATACTATCAACTTTACACCAATAAATTTGACAGGTGAAATGGATAAATTCCTTTAAAGACACAAACTAACAAAGCTCACTCAAGAAGAGATAAATAACCTGAGTAGTCTTATATCTATTAAAGAAACTGAAATGGTATTTAAAAACTTTACCATTAAAAACAAAAACTTTATAAGCCCACATGGTTTCACTGGGGAATTATACCAAATAACCAAATATTTAATGAGGGAATAATACCGATTCTTTTACACAAACTTTTCCAGAAAATTGAAGGAGGGAGTATTTCCCAACTCATTCAGAGGTCAGCATTACTCTCATACCAAAACCAGACACAGATTATGAGAAAACAAAATTACAGACCAATACCTCTCATGAACACAGATGCAAAAACTCTTATCAAAATTTTAGCAAATCAAACTCAACAACTCAACAATATATTATTACAAGGATAATGCATCAAAACCAAGTGGGGAATGTGTAAGACCAGGAATGCAACGTTTGTTTAATATTAGAAAATCAAATTATATAATTCTCAAAATATTAACATATTTTTAAAAAACCCTATGTGATCATCTCAATAAATGCAGAAGGAGTACTTGACAAAATTCAACATCCATTCCTAACAAAAATTCTCATCAAACTATAAATAGGAGGGAACTTCCTTAACATGATAAAAGGTAGTCAAGTTCATGGTGAAAGACTAAACGTTTTCTTCCTAAGATCAGCAACAAGGGTAAAGACGTCTGCTCTCATCAGTTGTATTCAACATTGTACTAGAAGTTCTAGCCAGTGCAATAAGGAAAGAAAAATAGATAAAAGACATCCAAATTGGAATGGAACAAGAAAAAATATCTTTTATTTGCTGACAATATGATCATCTATTTAGAAAACCCAATGGAATCTACAAAAAAGATACTAATGAGTGAATTTTGCAACCTTACAGGATACAAGATCAACATACAAGTCAACTGAATTTCTATATACTAGCAATGAATAATCAGAAATTGAAATTTTAAAAATAGCTTTTACAATGGCATCAAAATATGAAACACTCAAGAGAAATAAATCTGACAAAATACATACAAGGCTGTACACAGAAAACTACAAAACAGTGCTGAAAGAAATTAAAGAAAACCTGGATAAACATATATGTACAGTATTCATGGATCAAAAGGCTCAGTATTAAGATGTTAATTCTCTTCCATTTCATCTATAGATTCAATGCAATCATAATCAATACGTCATCAGGCTTTTTGGTAGAAATTGACAAGCTGATTCTAAAATTCACAGGGAAATGCAAAGAACCTAGAATAGCCAAAACAACTTTGAAAAAGAAAACAAATAAAAAGACTCACACTATCTGACTACAAGACTTATATATAGCTACAGTAATCAAGGCAGTGTAGTAATGATATCATTCCTTTTTATGGTCAGATAATATCCCATTGTATGGATACACTATATTTTGTTTATCCATTCATTTGTTCATGGACAAATCAAACTCAACAATAAGGTTCCCACCTTTTGACTATTGTGAATGTTACTATGAACATTCACCTATGAGTATCTATTTGAGCCTTTTGGGGAGATACCTAGGAGTGGAAACTCCTGGGTCATATAGTAATTTTATGTTTAACTTTGAGGAACCACAAAACTCTTTTCCACAGCAGCTGCACCATTTTAAATTGCCATCAGCAATGTCTGAGAGTTCCAATTTCTCTATATCCTTGTCAACACTTACTTTTTGTATTTTTTATTATAGCTGTCTTAATAGGCATGAAGCGGCATCTCATTATGATTTTGATTTGCATTTCCCTAATGACTAATGTTGACTATCTTTTCATGTGCTTATTGGCCATTTATACATATTGTTTGGAGAAATGTCTATGCAAGTCCTTTGCCCATTTTAATTGGGATGGCTGTCTTTTTGTTGTTGAGTTGTAGAAGTTCTTCAAATATTCTGCATATTAAACCTTATCAGATGATTTACAAGTATTTTCTCCCATTCTGGGGGGGGTTGTCTTGATAGTATCTTTGATGCATAAAATTTTTTAATTTTGACGAAGTCCAATTTATCTATTTTTTCTTTTGTTGCCTGTGTTTTTGGTGTCAAAGTCAGAAACCACTGCCAACTTCAAGGTCATGAAGATCTTCCCACCTGTTTTCTCCTTTAGCACTTGAATTTAGGTCTTTGATCCACTTGGAGGTAATGTTTGTATATGGTGTCAAGTGAGGGTTTAACTTCATTCTTTTGCATGGGGATATCTAGTTTTCCGAAAACCCCTAAATATTTTAAGGGCTCTTCAAAACTATTTAAAAAAGAACAAATATCTATAGAGTCATGAATATAAAAATGAACAAGGAAGAGTTCTGTGAACTAATATTAAATAATTCTTAGGATTATTGTTAAGTGAAAAAACCAAAGTGCAGAACAGTGTATACGGTAGGCTATCTTTTGTGTAAGAAAGAAGGGACAAGAAAAATTAACAAGTGCTTATTATTGCAAAAGGAAACTTAGGAAAAATAAACTAAAGCTAAATAAAAATGAGTACCTATAAAGGGAAGGTAAGAAGAGGGTAGAGGACCGGGGAAGAAGTAAAATTTCTCTGAAAAGACATTTTATATAGCTTTGGTTTCTGAATAATGTCAATATTTTATTACATATTCAAAATTAAAACTAAATCCAAAAGTTCCATTTACATGACATTCAAGAACGGACAAAACTAATCTATGGTGGCAGAAATCAGAACAGTGGTCACCTCAGGGCTGGGAGGGGGATTGACAGGAAAGTGGCATGAGGAAACTTCCTGGTGTGATGGAAGTATCCTGATTTGAGGGTTGGTTAAAACCAAAAAACCCAAACCCGTTGCCATCGAGTTGATTCCAACTCATAGCGACCCAAGAGGACAAAGCAGAAGGGCCCCATAGGGTTTCCAAGGAGCAGTTGGTAGATTCGAACTGCTGACCTTTTGGTTAACACCCATAGCTCTTAACCACTGCACCACCAAGGCTTTGGGTATTGATTACATGGTTGTATATATACTTGCCAAAGCTTATGAACAATACACTTAAGATTTGTGCATTTTACTCCGGCTAATTTATACCTCAGGTGATGGAAGAACAAATTAAACACCACCACAAGAAAATAATCAGACAAATCCAGAATGTGAGACATTCTTCAAGAGACGTGAACTAGATTAAAAGAGTAAGGACACAATAACCAAACATGCAAATCCTGAATAGATCGTGTTTCAACCAAGTTATAAAAAGACATTTTTGGGACAACTAGGGAAATTGGATTATGGACTAGATATTAGATGATTTAAAGAAATTATTAAATATCAATTGCCAATAAAGATGAAAAAACATTTAGCCTCACTATTAAAACAAGGTATATTAAAATTCCCCTGTCAATGAAGCGAAGGAAAACACACAATACAGGGGAAGTAAGCACAACTGGACTAAACCAAAAGCTAAGAAATCTCCTGAATACAACCAAACACTTCGAATGGCAGAGTAGCAGGGGCAGGGGTCTGGGACCGTGGTTTCAGTGGACATCTAGGTCAACTGGCATAACAAAATTTATTAAGAAAATGTTCTGCATCTCACTTTCGTGAGTAGTGTCTGGGGTCTTAAAAGCTAGTAAGCGGCCATCTAAGATGTATCAGTTGGTCCCAACCTACCTGGAGCAAAGGACAATGAAGAACACCAAAGACACAAGGAAAATATTACCCCAAGAGACAAAAGGGCCACATAAACCAGAGACTCCATCAGCCTGAGATCAGAACTAGATAGTGCCTGGCTACCACCAATGACCACCCTGACAGGGAACAAAACAGAGAGTTGTGAGACGGAGCAGGAGAAAAGTGGGGTGCAAAACTCAAATTCTAGTAAAAAAGACTAGACTTAATGGTCTGACTGAGACTGGAGGGACCCCGGAAGACATGTTCCCCGGACTCTGTTAGCCCAGAACTGAAACCATTCCCAAAGCCAACTCTTCAAACAAAGATTAGCTGAACCATAAGACATAAAATGATACTTGTGAAGAGTGGTGCTTCTCAACTCAAGTAGATACATGAGACTAAATGGGCAGCTCCTGTCAGGAGGCAAGATGAGAAGGCAGAAGGGGCCAGGAGCTGGCTGAATGGACACGGGAAATCTGGGGTGGAAAAGAGGAGTGTGCCGTCATAATACAGGGAAAGCAACTAGGGTCACATAACAATGTGTGTATAAATTTTTGTATGAGAAACTAACCTGAACTGTAAACTTTCACTTAAAGCACAATTAAAAAAAAAAAAATTCACCTATCGTATTGGTTATAATGAAAATCAATACAATTTTTTTGGGAAGACAATCTGGCAACATGTAACAAAAGTTTTTAAATGTTTATATACTTTACCCAGCAATTGCACTTCCAGGCAGTCATCCTATAGAAGAGATGTTGTACATAAACATTTATTGATCAGAATGTTCACTGCAGCATTATTGATGAAAAGGGACACAATCTAGATTTCCAAGATGGATTAATAAATTATATTTAATAATAATTAAAAATCTTAACTTGAAATATTTAACATGGAAAGGTCCTTATGTTACGTACAAAGAAAGCAGATTAAAAACTACGTAATTTCTCTGTATATATTCTACCTTATAGAAAAGATAATTATCAAAATGTTAATTTTGTTATTTCTAGGTAGTAGGATGGATTTACAGGTAATTTTAATCTTTTTCTTTGTAGAAAAGAGGATCATTATTTCTAATATTTGAAAGAATATAAAAATGGAAGAAAGAGGAAAGTTATTTTTTTGTGATCCCAGAGGACAGAACTAGAAACTACCGCTAGAAATTTCAGGGAAATCAGTTTGGCTCAATGTAAGGAATAACTTTCTAACAATTAAAATTTTCTTAGCAATGAATGGACTGCCTCATTAGGTAACACATTTTGCATTATTAAAACTCTAAGCAAAGGCTGAATGGTCACTTGGCAAAGATATATGGAACAGACTTAAGTGTTATGTGTTAGAAGAATGAAAGAAAAGATTTTAATGTCCTTTTCTACTCTAAGAATTTATAATTCCAAAAAAATTTCCATTAGCTGGGATTCCAGCAAGAAAGTCATTGGCATTTCTTTTTAAATGCTACTAAAACCCTATGTGCCACTAAACAAGAGATTATAACTATATTGGAATAATGGAGTTGAAGCATGATTTATAATTACATTCTATATGATAATATACACATTACTGATAAAGTGAACCAAGGCCATTAACCCAGTAAATGGAAAGGATTCAAACTGAATTAGCATGAACTACATATGAATCTGCCCCCTACTAATTTGTGTCTAATGAGGAACTTGAAGAGTTATACTTTTACCAAGGTGAAATAGCACCAAACATCTCAAAAAGGAGGACTTATACTCCCTTTAAGGAGCCCTGGTGGCACAATGGTTAAAGCGCTCAGCTGCTAACTGAAAGGTCAGCAGTTTGGATCCACCAGCAGCTCCACGGGACAAAAGACCTGGCAATCTGCTCCTGTAAAGATTACAGCCTAGAAAACACTATGGGGCAGTTCTACTCAATCATACAGAGTAGTTATGAGTTGGAATCGACTCAATGGTACACAACAACAATGTTCCCTCTGTTTTGCTTCTGGCTCTGAACTGCTTCTGTAATTCATATATAAAGGAGAGATGAAGAATATGTTCCCTTCCTTCCTGCAATATGGTATATAAAATCTTAAGATTTTGGATGTATAAATACTAGGTAGTGGGAAGTGATACAAAAATTTAGTATCATGCTGGGTTCCTGGAAGGCAGAAGGAAACACTGGAGACCTATGAATTTTCAGAACTGATGTTGAAAATCATAAGTCAAAAAAAGAACCCCATAAAAGACTCACTTAAAAAAACAACAACCTCTTATTATGAAAAATTTCAAACATACACAAAAGTAGAGAATAGTATAATGAACCCCACCATACCAATCTCTCAGCTTCATTTATCAACATTTTGTCAATGGTTTCATCTAATTCTCCAGGTTGTTACCCTGCTCCCCAAGACTTAAAAACAAACACCCGACAGCATGCTATTTTACCTATAAGAACTTCAGTATGAAAGATACGCTTTCTTGCTAATAGTAAGTATTCAAGAAAAGTTTGTTGCTATGGCCAGGAACCGTTCTATGCATTGTACTTGTATTTACGTATGTAATTTTTGCATCAAGTATAGGCCTCATTCTTATCCTCATTTTACAAGTGAGAAAACTGAGGCACAGTTTTTACTGCTCAAGGTCACACAGCCAATAAGCAGGTGTGCCAGAATATGAATCCAAAGGTTAACTCTAGACTAGACTTTACTCTCCCAACCACTAAAGTATGCTGCCTTTCCACTATACTAATTATTCTAGCTGTTCCTTATGGGATATAGATTGTTGTGGTAATGGGAGAGGAACTGCTGAATAGTGAGATTAGATAAGATGCTATAATATGAGCAAGAGCTCATCTATAAAATTGTGTGAAAGTTTCCTTTTCTAAATGCCCCAAATGAGAAACAAAAATGTAAATGGATATCATCAGTATCAACTACCTAGGATGGAAAAAAAAAAGCTAGGTCACCTCATGGAGGGAAAAGCAACGACTAGGTCTCTTCTATAGGGCCTGAATATAGAAAAACTTTTTATCTGTCCTTCCAATGACCGGGGAAGGGATGGGGGTGAGTGTCTCTAGTTCTACCAGACCTTTAAAATAATTCAAGCAAGGGATCTCACAAGCAGAGGGCTAAAAAATCAGTATGAGTAACATGACTGCTTAATGAAATCTTGAATAAAAAACAAGAAGACCTGGGAGAAAAGATTCTTTTGACTGATACCTCAGAGTTCTAAACCTTCCACTCATAGCCTTATAAAACAAACAAGAAAAAAACTACTAAATAATTCAAGATTTTTCAAAGAAAGAGGAGTCTCCTCTGATCTTTGGCCAAAAATTCTCCTAAAACTCTCCCTAGTGATTTACAATAGATTTTAAAGTAACTGAATTAATTATCTCCTCTGTGAAGCCTACCTAGACCGTCCTCCTTCCCCATCTTCCACTCTTCAAAAGTACAAACAGAAAGGCTCCATCCCTGCTCCTACTATACTTTATACATAATTCTATTAGAGCACTAATCAATATCGTAGTGTAATTATATTTTCCTCCTCTAGACTATGAGTTTCCAGAGGTCTAAGACTAGTCTTACTCCTTGTTAAATTTCCAATTCCTAATCTTCAAATCTAGCACCACTGAAGGTACCTGAGAAAGGTTTGCTGAATGAGTAGGAAGACAAGCTAAAGATGACAGAATATGTAGTGATGTTTATGCATAGGAATTATTTTATCAGTATCTCCTAAATCTCTGCACCTTCAGTTCTGCCCACAAGTTTCCCTTTAGGAATTTTCCCATTGGCCAAAAAATAGTTCAGGATAAATGGTAGGTGAACTATTGTCTCTTGAGGGCTGGAAAATAAATCTAACCACTTTGGCTTGCAACAGCTTCTAATGAACTAGGGAGAAAAACTCAGCTTGAAGCATCTGGAAGGTAGTCAAAGCCTTTCCAGAGCTTTTATTCAAATGTTAAGAGACAGGAAAAATCTGCTTCAGAAGATCTCTTTAAAGTATTAAAAAGTAATGATGTCACCTGGAGGACTTAGGTGCACCTGACTCAAGCCATGGTATCTTCAATCACCTCATATGCATGTGAAAGTTGGACAATGAATAAGGAAGACCAAAGAAGAATTGATGCATTTGAATGCCAGAAGATCGAACAAATTTATCTTGGAAGAAGTAATGCTCCTTAGAAGTGAGGATGGCAAGACTTCATCTCACGTATTTTGGACATGTTATCAGGAGGGACCAGTCCCTCGAGAAGGACATCATGCTTGGTAGAGGGCTAGCAAAAAAGAGGAAGACCCTCAATGAAATGGATTGATACAGTGGCTGCAACAATGGGCTCAAACATAGCAACGATTGTGAGGATGGTGCAGGACAGGGCAGTGTTTTGTTCTGTTGTACATGGGGTCGCTATGAGTCAGAATTAACTTGACAGCACTGTGGAAGAGTACTCTAAAACTAAGGTGCTTGGCATACACAAGTCTGGACTGGACTCCCGTTTTCTTTTAAACCCATGCTGCTGCTTGTAAAGCATGAGCACCACTTCTGGGTACACAAGTCTTGTTTTGTAATCATACGTAGTTATGCTTGCTTGACTATGATTCTAGGAAATGTGTGAAGATCGTTCTTGGAAAAAATACTTGCCCAGGAAGAATGCGTCTGAAAGTAGATTAACTGATATGAATATAGGTTTGTTTGTGGTTGCAGTCACACTAGCTTTCTCGTATAAAAACCCTGCAATCTTTTGTGAACGTCGGAGCACTTTGTAATTTTACTCACTGCTGCTCAACTTGAGTTATATTCTTCAATAAAACTCTATCATTTCTCCCGACTTAGGAAATAAAAACTGACATCTTCTGCCTATGCACATAAGCAATGTCACCTAGTGGGAACAACAAGGACACATCAACTGGGCCCTAAGCTATAAAAATCAATAGCTAAAATAATCTTGGAAAACATCTTTTAGGAAATCTTTCACACAAACAAGATACTTAGAGCACATAAGACCCACATATTTTCCACTCTTATCTTTTTCCCTCAGCGTTAATAGTAAGGTTTGTTGGACCAGTGAAGACCCTCCTGACTTCTACCAATGATTATTAAGAAGAATAACTTAAAACGTAGTATCACGGTGATTTAGCAATTTTCAGACAATCTGTGAAAAGGAGCAGCTTTTAATGATCTTAACCATTTGTAATGTCTATATATACTGATGATTCTGTAACACTCCTTGGACTTGGACAGACATTAACTCTGGTAGCATGCTTGTCTGTTTCCCACTTTTGTCTCTTGGAACATATGCTGAATAAAATCTTTCTTCTTGCTTTACTGTAACTTTGTGGTGATTTTATCACTCTAGGATACAACTTGCTGAGGTAGTGTATAGGATACAACTTGCTGAGGTAGTGCTGTTTACACTTTTGACATTTCTGGTGTCAGAAGCGGGGATTTCAAAGGTGCATTATCTTTTGTGACCCCCCCAATATACTGAGAACTTGGGCTCTCTGCCTCTGTGAATTCTCTGGAGTTGTCTTAAGGTAAATAACTTCTCAAGTCTGAGCTCTGCTCCTTTGCATTGATAGCTCTTCGAGTTTTATTGTTAGATTTGTTTTTGTCTTTGCAAGTTAGTAGCTTGTACTATCTCTTTGAAGAATGAGAAATGCAAAGTCCAAGGGTATACGAGAACCACCCTCTTGAACCCCTACTCTTTATATGAACAAGCATTTTGGTCCCTTCTTTCTTGTCTGCTTAGCATAACCTTACCAGAGATAGTGTGGAAAATCAGTGGCCACTTTGGGGTTTGTTTGAACCTTCTAAATTGGTTTTTCTGCACAGCAAATTAGAAAATTGAGGCTTCCATAGCAAACAATGCCAATGAGATGCCTATTTTGATTGATACTTAGAGGCCTCTAAAAGACATCAGGATAGTAAAATTGCTTCCCTGCAGGACAGTTTCTAAACTGACTAAGCAAAACAAAGAACTGCAGGGCAAAATCTTATGTCTACCACTTCTGTACCACTGCTGGCTGTTGTTCCTCTGTAGACTTCTCTGCCCTCTTGTTCCTCTGATAATACCCTGCTTGAACTCCTCCTCTTTCCTAAAATACCAACCGATAAACCTTTGCCTGAGATGCCCTTTAAAATTCATCCTGGTATGGAGTCTCAGGATCTTCCATGTACTACTCTGCCGCTAGGACGCAGTCAGAACTGCACAGTATTGTGAAGAATTTTCCAAAACTCTGTGAAGATCCTTATAAATTTCCAGAAGAATTTAAGATTCTTGTTGACGCTTACCAGCCTGGGCTCCCTGATTTGTGTCAATTAGTGCATATGATAACCGGGCCTTGGGAGCAAGCTGAGTGAAAGGACCCTAAAGACAGTTTGGCTTTAAATATAGATAAAATAGCTACCGAACTGTTGGAAGAGTCTTAGGACATGAGCAAAAGGCCGCTGGAGACAATTCCCAGAGCCTTTCCCTCACTAACTGATCGGACTAAAATTGACTCTTGCAAACAGAATACAGACGACAGTGTTTATGATTACCAGACCCAGTTACTCAAAAAATTTCCAGACACTCTGGGCTTATTTTATCAGGCCCAGGTGCTACTGGAGCTTTTAGTGCTGTTTTTATATCTAGCACTGATGGTGCAGTGGTTAAGAGCTTGACTGCTCACTAAAAGGTTGGCAGTTTGAATCCACCAGCCACTCCTTGGAAATCCTATGGGGCAGTTTTACTCTATCTACAGGGTCACTATGAGTTGGAATCAACTCAACAGCAATGGTTTTTTTAAGCCTGAAATTTCAGCGTTACTAAAGAGACACCGATTGGACTGGGAGATGGCTCCTACTGTTGAGCTAACTAATCTGGCCTACAAACTTTCCTAGATTTTAGAAGCCAAAAAAGTTTCTAAGGCTAGTAAATTGATGATCCTCCAGTTGCAACAATTACAGTCTCCTAGTCAAAAGAAAAACATCAAAACTTCCAACAGCACCAAAACTGGCATCTGTCATTATTGCAAAAAAGCTGACCACTGGAAAAAATGAGTGCTACAAATTAAAAAATAAAAAACTCATGAACACCCTTCAATATGACCTAGAATGAAGGGCCTCCAGGGGCAACAAAGGGACTTTTCCCAAGGTAGCACTCAACTCAAAAGGGGAAACTATAATGTACATTAATAGAGAACTCTGCCAGTTTTTAACTGACACTGGATCCACCCTATCTGGTGTTAACCTCTCATTTACAAAAGCCCCTGCCCTGGGGTACAAAAATCTCTAAAGTAGTGGGGGTTACCAATCAGGAGCAAACACTGATTCATTCCTAGACCATTCTGATATCCTTTGGTCCCAATGAAAATTTACATCCCTTTTTGCTTAGGCCTGAACACCTCTTTAATTTGCTAGGAAGAGATCTTTTATCCAAATGGAACTGCCATTAACAATTTAATGAAAAGGGAGAAATATTATTAAGTTTGCCTGATATTCCTGAGTCAACAGAGACTGGTTGTGAAAAGGTAGCCATTTGCTATATGCAGGCACTTGTTATACCTCTCCAAAGTTCAGCACAGCCTAGCCCTCTCCCTTCTGACACTCTTTTCTCTGTCCCTGAAACCTTGTGGGCCACTATATCTACAGATGTAGGCTAAGTGTTGTCAGCTGATACAGTTAAGATACACATAGATTTATCTAAACCTCTGCCAAAAATTCCCCAGCAACTTCTCAAATGAAAAGCTAAAGATGGACTTGTTCCTATTATACAAGATTTCCTTTCTAAAGGTTTAATTGTCCCAGGTACTAGCCCCTGTAACACTTCTGTTCTTCCAGTTAAAAAGCAAAATAATAGAGGTCAGAGATTCGTTCAAGATTTGTGAGCCATCAACTGCATTGTCATTCCTAGATTCCTGCTGGTCCCTAATCCACATTTATTACTTTCCAGTGTTCCTCCAAATGCAAGTCACTTCACAGTTGTGTATCTTTGTAGTGCCTTTTTCAGCATCCCTGTGCATCCTGGAAGTCAGTTATTTGTTTGCTTTTACCTGGTTGTTGTTGTTAGGTGCTGTCGAATTGGTTCTGACTCATAGCAACCCTATCTATGTACAACAGAATGAAACACTGCCCTGTCCTGTGTTATTCTCACAATCATTGTTATACTTGAGACCACTGCTGCAGCCATTGTGCCAATCCATCCTGTTGAGGGTCTTCCTCTTTTTCACTGACCCTCTACTTTACCAAGCATGATGTCCTTCTCCACGAATTGGTCCCTCCTGATAACATGTCCAAAGTATGTGCGACGAAGCCTGGCCATCCTCCCTTCTAAGGAGCATTATGGCTGTACTTCTTCCAAGACGGATTTGTTCATTCTTCTGGCAGTCCATAGTATATTCAATATTCTTTTCCAACACCATAATTCAAAGGTATCAATTCTTCTGTCTTCCTTATTCATTGTCCAGCTTTCGCATGCATATGAGGTGATTGAAAATATCATGGCTTGGGTCAGGTGCACCTTAGTCCTCAAAATGACATATATGCTTTTGAACACTTAAAAGAAGTCTTTTGCAGCACACTTGCCTAATGCAATATGTTCTTTCTTTTAATTTTTTTTATTGTACTTCAGATGAAGGTTTACAAAACAAATAGTTATTCATTAAACAGTTGGTACACATATTGTTTTATGACATTGGTTAACAACCCCGCAACATGTCAACACTCTCCCTTCTTGACCCTGGGTTTCCTATTACCAGCTTTCCTGTCCCCTCCTGCCTTCTAGTTCTTGTCCCTGGCCTGTTGTGCTCCATTAGTCTCATTTTGTTTTATGGGGCTGTCTAATCTTTGGCTGAAGGGTGAACCTTGGGAGTGACTTCATTACTGAGCTAAAAGGATGTCTAGGGGCCATACTCTCCAGGTTTCTCCAGTCTCTGCCAGGCCAGTAAGTCTGGTCTTTTTTAGTGAGTTAGAATTTTGTTCTACATTTTTCTCTAGCTCTGTCCGGGACCCTCTGTTGTGATCCCTGTCAGAGCAATCAGTGGCAGTAGCTGGGCACCATCTAGTTGTACTGGACTCAGTCTGGCAGAGGCCGTGGTAGATGTTGTCCATTAATCCTTTGGACTAATCTTTCCCTTATATCTTGTTTCCTTCATTCTCCCTTGCTCCCAGAGGGGTGAGACCAGTGGAGTATCTTAGATGGCCGTTGTTTGATTTTTTGACTGCTGCCTTCCATGGGCGTTGATTGTGGATACAAGTAAAATGGGAAAACCAACAATTTACCTGGACTGTAATACCCTAAGGATTTATTGAGTCTCCTACTTATTTTCTCAGATTTTGTATGCCAATTTGCAGCATTTACGATTTATAAACCAATCTATATTACTATAGTATGCTGATGATTTGTTAGCCTACTCAGTTCCCCAGCAAACTTACCTTCAAAGCAGTATAGTTTTATTAAAATATGCGGCAGACATAAGGTTTCTAAGGAAAAATTGCAATTGGCCCAGCCTTCTGTTAAATACTGAAAAACCCACTGCCGCTGAGTTGATTCCGACTCATAGTGACCCTATAGGGCTGAGTAAAACTGCCCCATAGGGTTTCCAAGGAGCGTCTGGTAGAGTCAAACTGCAGATCTTTTGGTTAGCAGCCACAGCTCTTAACTACTGTGCCATCAGGGCTCCAGTGTTAAATACTTAGGCCACCTAATCTATGAAGAAGGCATCTCTATTGACCCCAAATGAAAAGAAGCTATCTTGGTTTTTCCTATACCTGAAACAATGAAACAACTACAAGGCTTATTAGGATTCTGTGGTTATTGCCAAACCTAAGTACCTAATTTTTCTTTGATAGCTCAGGCTCAACCTCTGTACAAATTTTAAAGGCTTCTGAACCAGTCATTCCAAATAACATCAGAAGATCAAGAGGCAGTAACTAAATTAAAAGCAGCTTTAATGAATATGCCCACTCTAGGATTTCCTAACAACCATTTAGATTTTTCCCTATTTGTACATGAAGTATTTGGAAATGCTTTAGGTGTATTAACTCAGAAACATGAAGGACTGCAACAATTCGTAGGTTATTACAGCCTGCAGCTTGACCCAGTAGCCACAGGGTACCCTCCCTCCCTGCACGCTGTAGCTGCCACTGCTAAGCTGGTAGAAACTATGGCAGATGTAGTACTAGGAAACTTTTTAGATGTATATGTATCCCATGCTATGTCTGCCTTACTTAATCTGTCTTAACGCAACATCTTTTAGCCAGCAGACTCACCATGTATGAAGTCCTCCTCCTGGCTACATCCAATATTAGGTTACACTCTGTGGCTTCTCTAAATCCAGCTACCCTTTTCCCTGCAGTGAATGAAGATAGCTGTCCCCCACATGACTGTTTAGACCTACTAAACAGCTCCTAACTCCCCAGAAGGATTTGAAGGAAACCCCTTTAATCCTGATTTGGTTCTGTTTGTAGATAGTTCCTATTTAAACCTAGTTCCAGTAATTCTCATTATCAGGCAGGATATGCTGCCACAACCTCTATCGAAGTACTTGAAATCCAAGTACTTCCAAAAGCCACTTCAGCCCAACAAGCTGAATTGATTGCTCTTACCAGAGCTTGTAAAATTGCTGAAGGAAAGCCTGTTACTATTTACATGGACAGTCGATACTGCTTTGGGGTCATACATGACTCTGGTATGCTTTGGAAACAAAGAGGTTTTTTCTACCTTGTCAGGGAATACTAAAAAATTGAGCTTTAGTAGCAGATCTTCTAGATGCTCTGTTACTCCCCTTGATATTGCTGTGATAAAAATACACGCTCATCACACAAAAGGAGTACCTCAAACTGAGGAAATTAGAGGAAATAATCTTGCTGACGCAGCAGTCAAAGAAGCTGCTTCTCAAGTAATTCTTGTATCTATGCTAATAAAGGCGAATCCTCCAATTTGTTTATTAACTACTCCGATCTTCATGACTTCATTTTTTTAAATTTTACTCTTGTGCTTTACGTGAAAGTTTACAATTCAAGTTAGTCTCTCATACATGAATTTATACATACATTGTTATGTGACCCTAGTTGCTCTCCTTATACTGTGACAGCACACTCCTTTCCACATGTCCATTCAACCAGCTCCTGACCCTTTCTGCCTTCTCATCTCACCTCCAGACAGGAGCTGCCCATTTAGTCTCATGTACCTACTTCAGCTAAGAAGCACACACTTCACAAGTATCATTTTATGTCCCATAGTCTAGTCTAATCTTTGTCTGAAGAGTTGGCCTCAGGAATAGTTTCAGTTTTGGGCTAACAGAGAGATTCAAACCATGTCTTCTGGGGTGCCTCCAGTCTCAATCAAACCATTAAGTCTGGTCTTTTTACTAGAATTTGAATTCTGCACCCCACTCCTCTCCTGCTCCATCAGGGACTCTCCGTTGTGTTCCCTGTCAGGGCGGTCATTGGTGGTAGCCAGGCATGTTCTAGTTCTTCTGGTCTCAGGCTGATGAAGTTTCTGGTTTATGTGGCCCTTTCTGTCTCTTGGACTAATACCTTCCTTGTGTCTATGGTGTTCTTCATTCTCCTTTACTCCAGGTGGGCTGGGACCAATTGATGCATCTTAGATGGCTGCTCACTAGCTTTTAAGACCCCAGGTGCAACTCACCAAAGTGGGATGCAGAATATCTTCTTAATAAACTTTGTTATGCCAATTGACCTAGATGTCCCCTGAATCCATGGTCCCCAGACCCCTGCCCCTGCTACTCTGTCCCTCAAAGTGTTTGGTTATATTCAGGAAACTTCTTAGCTTTGGTTTAGTCCAGTTGTGCTGACTTCCTCTGTAGTATGTGCTGTCCTTCCCTTCACCTAAGATAATTCTTGTCTACTATCTAGTTAGTGAATATCCCTCTCCCTCCCTCCCCACCCACGTAACCATCAAAGAATGTTTTCTTCTGTGTTTAAATCTTTTCTTGAGTTCTTACAATAGTGGTTCATGACTTAGTTTTTGAAAAACTTTTAAAACACCAACAATTAGCCCAGGCAGATGAAGCAGAGATATGAGAAAATCAAGTTGTTACCAAGATCCTGCCACTAAATTGTGAATTGGGCCTAATAAGAAAACACTTTTACCTAATATTTTGCATGTTCCCATGATGCAAACCCCACATGAAGGCTCTCATATGGGATGAGAAAAAAATGATTGAAACCTTAAAAAAAATATTGGTGGGGAAAATTTTTTGAAGCTGCCGAACATGTTGCTACTCATTGTCCCATTTGCTCTTGCTACAATCCCAGAAAACACCTTAAAGTTCTACCCAGACAATATCCCTTACCTTCTGGACCTATGCTTAAATGATAGCTAGATTTTATTTAGCTCCCACCCTCAAATGATTATACATATGTATTAGTAATGATTTGTAGATTTTCGAAGCCTTTCCTTGTTGTCATGCTACTGCAGCTTTTGTAGCAAAGAAACTTCTTGAAAACATACTCACCTGGGGAGCACAAAAAAAATTCTTTGCAGTGATCAGGGAACTCATTTCACCCATCAAGTTATCCAAGCACTGTGCCAAGTTTTTCCCATTTATTTTAAAGATTACATTGCCCTTATCATCACCAGTCTTCCGGCCTAGTAGAAAGAACTAATGGAATAATAAAAACCCAAATAGCAAAGCTTTGTGAAACCTTAAATTCATCCTGGACTAAGGTCCTACCCTTGGTTGTTTTAAACTTGAGGTTCACACAACTTGGATCTCACAAGCTTACTCTCTATGAAATAATTACTGGGAGACCCATGGTCCTTCCCTACGTTGCCTGCACTGACCCTAACACTGTTCAGCCTGACTTATTAAAATACTCTCAATTATTAATGCAATATTCTAAGAAATATCTTTCACAGGTTAGAGACATGTTTGATGACAGAAATCAAACACCCAGAATCCACCGAACATTGTCCCCAGGGAATACGTGTATTAGAAGAGACACTAATTAAAGGACTTATTGGAACTTCACTGCAAGGCACCCTCCTTATTTCTCCCCACCAACCCATGTGCAGTGAAGCTAGAAGGCATTAAACCCTGGGTCCACTTGTCACAACTTAAAAGGGCTAAGACACCTCTTTGTACCTGTCAGCCCTCTGGAGACCTGAAAATTATATTTAAACACCCTTGCAGTCAGAAGCAGACGACCGCAAAAGTAGGCAGCTCATCCCAAGATCCCAGAACAAGACTTCATGCATGTAACTGAATTTTATGGACTTTGCTCGGTGATTATAGTTTGGACTTTGCTCGGTGATTATAGTTATCTTTATCATACCTGTGGTGTTATTTCCTGATAGTTTTATTCAGTATGAAAGCCCATTTAAGTCTTATTCTTCGCTCCCTAACAGCTTCTAACGTTTAGAGAGAGAATGCATTTGTTAAATTAGCCCAATCAGTAGCCACTGCCAGTAATTTGACTGGATGTTGGATCTGTCATCCCTCTTTGCAATCTGTGCATGAAAACTCAGATCCATTAGTGTCTCCCATATTAAATTAGTCTTGTACCCAATGCTACTGTTAACTTCAACCTCACCTTTAAATGGGCCATACGTGTTAAGACTATGGCATCCCTCTGGACTGCAGACTCGACCTCAGGCACCATGCTTTAATTTAACTCAAATTGTAAGCAAGAATTGCTCTGAAGCCTCTTGGGACTCTTCTGATTGCCAAAATGATTTTCTAATCTCACATGATAGACCCCATAGAGTCTGGAAAAATGCCCATGCAAGGAATTTAACCGTGTGCCTGAGAGGACGAAGGCATGCTTATACTGAATTCTGGAACTGGCTAAAGTTGGAACAATGTCGACCTGTAATAATTCTTTCATAGAAAATTGCTTGAGAAGGCAAATCAAACCATCCCCTTCCCAGACAACGCTACCAGGAACGGTTTGATTTTTGCCCATTACGGGTATGTATTTTTACATGAATGATCAGGTTATCCTGCAGTAGAGGAGCCTACTCCACGTGATCACCCTTATGCCTGGCATTTCCTTGCTTAGATGGTTGGAACATGGTGGGTCAATGCAACTTGAATCCCCTCAGATATCCACACCTATAATGAAAGTAAACACTGGACTAGTGATATAAAAATCCTTGCTCAGAATAAAACAGACTCTATGTCACAAGATAATCCACCAGCTGATAAACCTGGGATAGGATGGCTATTCCTCTAAGCACTCTTACTCAACTACAGTATTCCCTAGCTTGAAAGATCTATTTGCAATTTATCTGCTACAATGGCTTAAATTGCTGATAGTATTGCAGATGGAATGGCAGACAACAGAAGTCTTTAGAATCCCTTTCTAAAGTAGTATTAGATGATAGAATAGAATAGCTTTTGATTTCCTCTTAATTTGACAAGGCAGAGTGTGTGCCTTTGCTAACACCTCCTGCTATACCTGGATAAATACCACAGGAGAAGGAGAACAAGATACTAGAAAATTTCGCCGGAAAGCTACTATGCTACATTCAGTACTTCCTACGACTCTCCCTTTTTAGACATTTTTAGTTGATTATCCAATGACGTTGGTTCCTGGTTGCGCTCTATCCTAGAAACTAGATTAATTATCTAGACTGCTGTAATAATCATTACAGATCTTGTTAAATGTTGTATGAAATGCCCATCTAACGCTTGTAATCAAACTGCAGTCTCTCCTGCTATGCACAGAAGTATGTATCTGGTGACCAACTTCACACCTTTAGTCAGCCTTTTAGGGTAGCAAGTTGTTCCTCCAAATGTGGCCTCCCTCCACACATGCCCCAACTAGAGGATCAAAGAAGTAGAGTGTCTTGCACTATGACATGGTGAATAAGTGAAGAATCCAATTTATGAAAAAGGTCAATCCAGTGAAAAAGTCCATGCAGAAGAAAATACTCTCATAATGGTGATCAAAGAATCTTCATGGAAACTCTTGATCAAAAGGGAGAAGTGTGAAAGAATACTTTAAAACTGAAGTACCTGGCATAACTAAAATGACTGACACAGGTCTGGATACGACTCCATTTTGTTTTAAACCCCTGTTGCTGCTTGTAAAGTATGAGAACCACTTTTGGGTAAACAAATCTTGTTTTGCAAACAATCGTGGTTATGCTTGCTTGACTATGATTCCAGGAAGTGTGTGCAGACTGTTCTCAGAAAAGTAGTTGCCCTCAGGAAGAATGCGTTTGAAAACAGATTAACCGATATGAAGACAGGTCTGTTTATGGTTGCTGTCATGCTAGCCTTCTTGTGTAAAAACCCTGCATTCCTTTGTGAAGGTAGGAGCACTTTGTAATTTTACTCAATGCTGCCCAACTTGAGTTGTATTCTTCAATAAAACTCTCTTTTCTGTCTATACAGTTAGTGTTATTTGCACTTTTGACAGCACCTAACAACAACAAGAGACAAGATGGTGTTCAAAATGCCTGCTTTTTCATCAAAATGCTTAAGTCAACAGAAAAAATAACTTCAAATACAAAGTCAATGATTATGAAGCAGTGCCTGAAAATCCACTTCTATCTTTCAGACAAAAAAAATCCCTCACAAAAGTACAGGTGTGGGTTACAGCCCTCACCTATAGGGGAGTCACTCTTCATATACTGGTTTGAGTCTTCCTGAACCCCTCTCTAATTCTGGTTAGCCAAACCACTTTAGGGGTTATCTGGTTAGGCAATCCCTTAAAGTAAAAATCTCTGGGTAGGGAAGTTATCTTTCCTACCAATTTAAGGAAATTTCAAAACAATTAATCTTCCAGTTTAAGCTGTATTACACTAGAAAGAAAAAGTCCCATCATATCTTTTACATGCCATTCTCTGGTTATCATGTTACCTTGGTTAGAGTCCACAGGGTCTTCTATATGAGCAATGACACTTCTGAGATAAATTTGCTTCTGTTGTTCTAGATCTGACTGTGAAAACGTCAGAAAACTAGTCCTTGAACAAAGCAAACCAGAAGAAAAAATAGTCCATTAGAACCATGTGTATATAGCTTCATAGAGAAGTCAAGACACTGTTGATTGGTTAGAACAATTAATTTTCAGAGGCAAAATTCTCTTTAGAACCCAGTGACATGTAGCATGAAGCTAAAATCAGATATGGAGTAGAGAAAGAGAAGAAATTGATATAACCTCCTATGAACAAGGCATAGAAAGGTGAAGACTACCTATTCCCTAGAGAAACCTTGTGTTGAATAAATCAAGATTAATCAGGAAATAGCTAACTTCACAAAGCCACATACAAGTTAAATGAGATAAAGACTGAAAAGGACTAGCTAGATCTGGCAATTAGGGCAACGGTGACCTTGGCAAGAGCAATTCCTGGCCTTTGCCCATACTGATTTCACTGTGCTGAGGAGTCAGTAAGTGAAAATATTATTGAGACAGTAAATTTATTACTATTCTAAGTAGCCTGACTTGTGTTCTTTTGGTACAATTTCCATTGTAAGCAATTCACAAAGTTACCCTCAATCATGCAAAAACAACAACAAAACCAGAAAACTGTAACTGGGGGTGGTAGTCAAAGGGGACTTTAGCCTTATTTGTAGTATTTAAAATTTTTTAAAACAGAATAAATGTAATATCTATGTAATCAAAATTTTAAAATAAACTTTAAGAAAGCAATCTGACACAACCTAAAAACCAGCTTTTCTAATGCATTCAATTGAAAAGGCCCATGCAGAGACACTGCCATCTTCTGGCAGAAAACAGATAAAAAAGGGGACCCAAATTTGCAACTCCTACTAGAATTTTTCCCCAAGGACAGTTGTATGCAAGTTGCAAGAAATGACTAAATAATTTTTTACAGAATTATATCCTAACATTTTTGTTAAAATTATTCTAACCCCCTACTATATCTGTGACCAGGCTGCCCCATGCATAGAAAAAGAAATGCCACATTTATACAGTGTTTTCACTAACATGTCTTTTTTGCTCTTCAAAATTACCCTGTCAGGCAGCAGAGAGGGCATCATTAGCTTC
The DNA here is from genome assembly GCA_030035585.1 of Dugong dugon. Classification (NCBI taxonomy): domain Eukaryota; kingdom Metazoa; phylum Chordata; class Mammalia; order Sirenia; family Dugongidae; genus Dugong; species Dugong dugon. Next base: position 57,040,923 of record CM057462.1, on the reverse strand, counting down.
ATTCTATCGGTGAAGAAACTAGGGCTTTGAACCAGTTCTTCCTGGTTCAATCATGGCTGTAGAAGTGACGCTGGAACAGATGCAAAATTTTAAAATTTGGGTGAACCAGAACCATAAATGGAACGGGAAAACTTACAGGTCAAGCCCTGCTAGAAATTTAATCTCTCTTTTAGAAAACAACAGCAGTGTACACGTTGCACAGCAACCATATCTCTTGCTCACTGGATTTTGCAGTCAGAAATAGTGGTGTCCCACTCAAAGATGGCGGCCAACCGTGCCACTCTGAATATGCATCACTCTGCTCAGTCCTGCCAATAATCCAGTCTCATGCAGCAGAGTCCTGAAAGGACTCACCACACCTCTTCCGAGTCTCCCGTTCCAGGGCTTCCACCCATAACTTTTCCTATTCCCGTTATGGTTCCGGATCACCCAAGTATAAAAAATGTGGGTCTGTTCCGGTTTCTCTTCGTTAGTCACGACTGAACTGGTTCAAACCAGTCTGAAGCCCTGGAAGAAACTGAGGTCAGAGATTACTTGACTTGCCCAAGGTCACAAAGCCAGTTGTTTGGAGTGCCAGGGCTTCCAGTTTTCTTACTCCTGGTATAGGGTTTTTCCCCACACTAAAGGAAAACTGCGGATGGGAAGGAAAAAAATTGAAGAGAACCAACAGAAATCAGAAAATTTAATTACACTGTTATGTTACCTTGTTTTGGTTTGCAGAACAGGGATGACTTTTCCTAGTCTTCTCTCGTGGACTTTCATCTTCCCAGAATCCTTGTCAAGAACATCCTGCTTTTTTTCAGAGCAGAAAGAACACAGAAGGAAAGATCGTTCTTAGTATAATAAGTGATAACAAACAACCCTATTTATGGAAATATTCTTGAACTAAAGACTAACAGGCACATATCCTTGAACACTACTGAGTACCACGCACAATGGTGCGGGCTTTAAATGAAATAGTGACTGCAATCTTAAAAAAAAACTTTATGCACCAAATTAGACTCATCTGACAGACAGGGAATCAGGCTCAAAAAGGTTAGTAAATTGCCCAAAGTTTTTCAACTCTTTAGTGGCTGACTCAGAGCTGGTTGCTGCATCTAACACAGCATGGCAACCAAAAATTGAGACTAAGGCCGAAATCCAAAGAAAGAAGAAACACTAATAAAACCATAATACATTACTTCATTTAATTCTTACTATACTCTGAAGTATTATTTACTCTAATTTATAAATAAGAAAAATGGGGAACACTGGTAATGGGGAACCCAAGGTCGAGAAGAAGAGTGTTGACATGTCGCGGGGTTGGCAATATGTCACAAAACAATATGTGTATTAATTGTTTAATGACAAACTTGTTTGCTCTGTAAACCTTCATCTAAAGTACAATTAAAAAAATTGAAAAATGGGGAACAGAGAAGCTAAACAATTTTCCCAGGGTCACACTGCTAGTTAGAATTCAGACCCCAATTTATCTGCTATACTGTTTCTGAATGAAAATAATTTTTCTTTTCATCTTAAAAAAATGTACTTACTTTACTGGAAACCGGAAACCTCACTTCACAACTTGATTTATGTGATCCACCATTTCTCCAGGATGACCCCATATTAGAAGAACTCTTTGAATGGTCCAAGACCTGAGAGAAGGCAGGTGTAGATTTCTTACAGTCAGGCATATTTTTATCAGAGACAGTTTCTTGAAAGTTATTATTTGAAGGAGAAGGAAATGTGTTCCCATCCCAGGCAGAGTTAGTGGGGCTGATCCCTTCAGATTCAGTGCAAAGTTTGCTCTCATTTGGGTTAAGACCATTTTCTCTCAACTCTTCCCCAACAGAGGAGGGTTTTTTAATATCTTTGGATGAATCAGTCTTGTCCTTATCAAGCACAGCATCATAAACTGTTGGATCAAATGGTGCAACAACAGTTATTTTTATAACATTCTTTTCTAGTGCAAAGTGTCTGTTTAATGGTTTAGTAGGAGTTGGTCCAGGACTAATCGATGTACTTAGTTGAGGTAGTTTGAAGAGACCAGGGGTCTCAGCTACTGGTCCCAAGCTGTACAATGAATTTTTCTCTTGGGGAGCATCAAGTGGAATTTGACTCTCTCTCTCTCCCTTCTCGACATGTCTGCTGTCATCTTTAAGTAACCCTCCTCTCCAACAAAAGTGTTCATTTGATAGGTCATCATCCTTCAAGAGCTCCTGAATCTCTTCCTCTGTGAAACTGAAATGGCCATCATCTTCTTCTCCATCAGACAGCTCCAGCAAGGAGTCATCCAATCCATCCTCATCCAAGGAACTCCAAGAAAATGGGGCGTTGTCTTTAGGCAAGAGAGACGTACCAGAAGACTGTTCAGAGGGTACTAGTGAGCACGTCATATCTAGAGAAACAAAAGGCAGTTCCACTGAGGAACAGGAAATACCTTTATACCAACTCCAACCCGCTCTATACAGTGGTGGTATCCTAATACTTCAAATCCTTCGTACTGCAACTTGTAGAATGACAAATACTTTTAATATATTTAACCTTACCAGAATGGTGGAAATACTTGTTAGAACAATGATATATTTTTTTCTTATCAAATTGTCTTATAGAGATAAAGATGACTGATAATAATCTAGGTGGTGACAATGTGGAAAAACAAGCACTCTCACACCCTACCTGTGAGAGTATAAGTCAGCACAATATTTGTGAAAAGTAATTTGGAAGTACCATTTAACCCAGGAATTTCACTTCTGGAAATTTATCCTACAGGAAAGCACCTGCACAAATGCACATGGATACATATACAAAGATGGTCAGAACAGTGTTATTCAAAATAGCCAAATATTCCAGGCAACCTAAATGTCCATCACCAGGAAAACTGTTCAGTAAAGTCATGATATATTCATGTTATAGAATACTTTACAACTGTTTAAAAACACAGTGAAGTAGATCTGTATATATTATTATGGAATAATATCCATGAAATACAAGCAAAACAAATATATATTATGTAAAACGCTTGAATTTTCACAGTTTACACTTTAAAAAAAAAAAACCATGTATTACAGTACTTTTGAGGAAAAAAAAACTTTAAGTGTACAAGCAGATAAAGAATTGTCTTCCATACTGTGTGGATCTGTTGGAGCAATCTCTGCCTTTGCCACGAGACCAAATGGAAAAAGGCTTCAGCTCCTGCTTGTTCCTTTCAGGAGACTTGTCAAAATGATTGACTCCCACCTTCCTGCCACACAAAGAAAATTAGAGGATCTTCTCATCACTTTCAACTCTGTTAATTACAAAGTCAACTGTATTGTGCTTTAAGGTGCTCCATCTATTAATTTTGATCTTGATTTTTTTTTTTTTAATACCAGAAAGTTAGATTTTGAGTCAAGAATACCAAAGAAAAACCTTTAGAGAAAGAATTATGCAACTAAGGACCTAGTTCTGTTCCTCTCAATATTTGTACTTTCTTAAGAGTACTATCTGTTTAATAGGATGAATACTGGCTTGGGAGTCCAAAGACCTGGGTTGTAGTCCTGTTCTGCCACTAAGCAGCTCTAATAACTTGGATAAATCATTTAACCATTTGGACTTCAGTTTCCTCATTTATAAAATGGGAAAGGGGTGGAAAAGGTGGACTAGGCAATGTCTAAAATTCTACCAAGATCTAAAAATTAATCACAAACACACAAACACACACACACACACATAAATCTCACTTTCAATACATATATAAATGCAGAGAAAAGGTCTGGAAAGATACAAAATTGATGACTGTTGTAGCTTGCAGGGGATGTGAGAGGTCAAGGGGAGACTTCAGTCAGTACCATTTTGCTTTTCTACTTGAATGTGAAATGCTTACAAGAAATGCTTAAACACTGAATTCCTTAATAATTTGGAAAATTCCTTGTAGCTTTTTAACTGTAAATTTTTCCCTAGTCCACTTTCCTTGCATACCACACCCTGAGTTTCAGCATTAGTCCATGCATTCTTCAGAAAACATTTTCTGAGCTACTACCATCACATAACACTAAGCTAGACAGTATGTCTCTACATGATTTCTGAGAAATAAACATATGGTTCCCACACTCAAGGTATATACAACCTTGCTAGGGAGACATTAAAAGTTAAGCACCAATATGAGAATATAAAACGGTACTGACAACAAAGTACTAGAGAAAGAGAAGGAAAAGGGGAAGGATTACAGAATTTTACAACTAGAAGGAACCTAAAACTTATTCATTTTAGAAATGAGATGGGATAGAAAGGGAAGAAATATTTATTAAGTCTCTATTATGAACTATAAGAAACATTTTACAACTCTAATTTAACCATTCAAAACAACTCTGCAAAATTGATCTTATCAATGAAACCAAGCTTTCTGTTGTATTTAAACTTAGAACTAATAAAACTTTTTATTTCATTTTACCAGTATTCCAGCAATTGTTATGAGATTCAGGCACAGAAACAAGTGCCTTTCAGAAGAGAAAAGTAACTCTTCTGCCCAGTGAGAGTTATTTTATAAAGTGAAGTTACTTGTTTACGGAGCAGTTAAGAAAAAGGGTCTTTTGGAAAATTTTTTAAGAAAGTTTGTGATTGTCAAGCACAAATACTACAGGCACTGGGATTAGCAGCCACATTTATAAGCCCTTTCTGGGCCACCACCACCCTATCAACACCTTCCAGAAGGTCTAGTCCAAGAGCTTGTTTGACCAAATGGTGAGTTCAATAGATTTTCACTCTTGGGAAAATAAAGGCCAGAAGTATTAAGTAACTTAACCAAGTACATATAGCTAAGAAGCTTAGAACAAGGATCTAAACTCAGGTTTAATTCCAAAAGCAATGTTTTTCTACCACATTGGTGACAGACTTTCACAGGGTTGGTCGGCAAATGGCAGAGCCAGAATCCAAACTCAGGCCATCTAAATTCAGTACAACCTCTAATAATACTACAGAAAATGTAGATGTCAAAGACGGCTTTTGGTCCCTTGGCAAAAAAACTTAAGCCACTTACTATGCATAAAAGGCTTCCCTTGGCCTCCCAGGTAGAATCGAAGAACATGAGAAATACTCCCAAATGTGGCCAAACCTCACTTAAAGAAAAACATCATTACTTGAAAACTTTACTGTGCACACATCAGACCAATATCCTTCACAACCACTGCAATCAATTCCTATGCCACCAGACATCCAGAAGTACAGAGCTGGCTCTTCTGAGCTTCTTGCGTAAAATGTTTCAAGAGGTCTGGGAGCAAAAGCATGTAAGACAATACCATATATAATTTTTACTTTGCCCAAAATCACTCTCTTGGCAATTTTATTTCCTCATTTAAAAAAATACCTTTTATTATAGAGAATTTAAAACATACACAAAGTAACAGAACCCCCACCTACCAGTCACCCAACCCCAATAACTATCAACCCATAGCTAATCTTGTGCCACCCACTTCCCCCTTCTACCATATTATTTTGAAGCAAATTCCAGATATCACATAATTTCATCTGTTAATAACAAGATTAATTCCTTAATATCATAAAATATCCAGTTCAGATTTCTAATTATCTTATGTCTTTCCACTGACTTCCTTAATTAAAAATTTATTAAATATCCAAGTACATAAAATACAGAAAGTAACATAATAATGAACACCCTTGTACCTACCACCCAGCTTTATCTTACATTGTCATATTTGCTTCATACTGCAACTCGTAGAATGAGAAATAATTTTAATATATTTAACCTTACCAGAATGGTGGAAATACTTGTTAGAACAATGATAAATTTTTTTCTTATCAAATTGTCTTATAGAGATAAAGATGACTGATGATAATCTGGGTGGTGACAATGTGGAAAAACAAGCACTCTCACACACTACTGAGAGTATATCATTGTTCTAACAAGTATTTCCACCATTCTGGTAAGGTTAAATATATTAAAATTATTTCTCATTCTTCGAGTTGCAGTATGAAGCAAATATGACAATGTAAGATAAAGCTGGGTGGTAGGTACAAGGGTGTTCATTATTATGTTACTTTCTGTATTTTATGTACTTGGATATTTAATAAAAAAATTTTAATTAAGGAAGTCAGTGGAAAGACATGATTACATTCTTAAGTCTCAAACAGCAGTACTATTGCAGTACCTACTTCATAGGGTTGTTTCAAGAATTAAGTAAGATCATGAACATAAAGCACTTAGCACATTACAGCCACAACTTAAGAGTTAAATAAGTGGTAGCTGTAATTATTTCATCACACCCTCATCACCTCACAACTCTAGAAAAAGTCTTACGAGAAGCATAGGAATGGGAGAAAAAAGAGTGCTAAACTGGTAGTGAACTTCCCCCAATCCCTGCTTGTTTGGAAATTATCCAGAATGATCTATTTATTCTCTTCAAGTTTAACATGGAGTTCAACCACATCGTCACTAAATTAAAAACCATGCTAGATGAACATCTGAAATATCAAGCAAATTTCGCAAATTAATGGTCACTGTATAGAGGCACTTGACTAAAATTCAGAGACCTTGGCAATTCCCTTGAAATCTCTGAATACTTGCCTGATAAAAAGGGACTAAATATTCATTGTTAACTTCAAACAGATTATCATGAGGATTAAACGATAGGATGTTTGTGAAAGCACTCTAAACCTAAAAGCCTTATATTAATAAGCGTTGATATTTAATGAATTTGCAAAGAGGAAAAAAAGAGCAATATTGAAGTTCTAAAGCAAAGTTCCACAAAACAGCCTTACTACTTCTGTCTGCCATCACCATCATCTGCCTTTCTTGGCGCTTACTTTGTAACTGCCACTTAAAATATGGGGACCCCTCTATTTTTAAGGGAAGAATATTCTCCCATCTCCCAACTCCTCTGTTCCCCATCCCTTCTGTGACCCTATTCTGTCCTTCCACATCTCCCTCACCTGTCCACCCCCTTCTTCACACTTCAGCATACCACCCCCTTGCTCTGTTCTCTACCCTCCTGGTTGAAACCTCAGAAACTGGCTTCCTTTCTATTTTTATCTTACCTCAGAGAACCTATTACCTTAGAGCACAAAGCCTTATTTTCTTCAGGCTACTAAAACTGCAACATCAAATACAACCCCATATTCCTCTTTCAAGGCTCTAAACCAAGACCCTTACCAAGCTGTGCCTGACAGCTACGGCCAAGGGCAAGGATTATTTCCAATGGTCAAGACTTCCCTACCGGCCTTTGATTCCCAATCTTTCCCACACACTACAAATGTGAAGCACACAGCACACTCTGGGCATAGCACAAAAGGCACTCGGTAAGCTTTGCAATCACAACACAAAATGGGCATAACATTTAAAAAATCAAAGTGAACTGAAATTATCTGTAAGATTTCTGTGATTCCTTTTGGGGTAACTGGAAACACTAGAAGATGGAAGAACAACCCGGGACTGGAAATCTCTGCTTTAGGTAACATTTCACTAGATCAGGATGCCAGGACTCTCCTCCCACGTGGGCACGGAGGCCAGATATTATTAAGCAGCAGCAACAGGTTTCTTTTAAAACAAAAAAAAAATTTTTTTTTTAATTGTTAAGACAGGTCTGCTACAGCCTGGAGCCTCTAACAAATCCACAAGAAACTGGAGATCATGTTACAGTAGCTGGTGGGCAATTCAATCACTTCTTGGCTGGCACTCTCCAGGGCCCACCAGGCGGGGACAGCGGCCTTCCTTGCTGCCCATAAAGAAACTGGTGAGAGTGAGGCCTCAAGTCCTTGAAGACCACGGAGACGGGTGGCTCAAATACACCCTCCGTAGGCTACTGCCTGGCCTCCCCCTGCTCTCCCTTAGAAAGGGCAAGGGCACGGACTCGCCCTCGGTACAGGGCCTTCGCACTTTCCTTCTCAAAGACCAATTAATTCTCGCCTCCCGCTGAAGGCGGGAGAAGCGCGGGCTTTCTCCCTGCCCCTCCCCCAGCAGGGGCAAAACTCGCCCCTCTGGAGGCCAGGGTGGTGCACTCTTCTCCCAGAAGACCGCTGCCCACACCCAACCAGCTGGAGCAAGACCCTGCTCTCCCATATGGATTGGGGTGGGGTAGGGAGGCGGATCATCCTCTCCCTCCCCAGCCAGCGAGGCGCGGCGGAAAGACTGCGATCTTCTCCCTAGCAACAGTCTTCCCCCTAAGTAGAGCAGGGGGCAGAAGCATCACCCACCTACACCCATTTCCCCCATCCCACCCCAATAGGCAGGGAGAACAGACATCACTCCCAGCCTCTCAGGTGACCAGACAGCCTCCCTTTTCCTCATCTGGGTGAAGGGCATCTGTCACCCGCCGACATAGAGGCGGGGGCCAGAAACAGCACTCCCGGCCATCACCTCAGAAACCAAAACGAGCCCTCCTACCAGTAGGGCGAGGGCCTCCCAACCCTTCGACTGGGCGGACGCCGTGCGTACGCCCCAAGAGAAGCAACAGGCACCCCCAACCCCCTCCCAGCCGAGGAACGCCGATCCCTCGTCCCTCCGCTCTTCACCTCCAGAAGCCGGGCCGAAGCCTGGGCGAACAACTGTACCTCACTCCGCCCTCTGCGCCATTTTATTGCCCCCTCCCCGACCTCCCCCACCCAGAAGCAGCCGGGGCATCGCCAGGGGGAGGGCAAACAAGCGGTGATTGGCAGGAAACCGCCCCGCCTCTAAGAGGGTTGCGCGCCCCGCGCAGGCGCCGTAACCCCGCCCTTCGCACCACCTACGCGGCCTACTGGCTCCACCCATTCCCGTGTCATCGACCCGCTCGACTCTCCGCTGCTCCTGACTCCCAGCTGCTACTGGGCGGAGAAGGGCCCAGACCAAGCAAGCGGAGCAACGATCTCACCTGATGCAACCTGTCTAGACCCGCGTGACAGTTCCTGGCACACCGCGGCGGCGGCGACTAAGGGGCGCGGGCTCTGGGCTCAGCGCGCGAGGTAGGGGCGGCGGAACCATGGGGGACGCTCCGAGCCCTGAGGAGAAGCTGCATCTTATCACCAGGAACCTGCAGGTCGGGCCTCAGGGTTGGAACTGCGCCGTTGGGGGCTGGAGGCCCTAGGTCCAGTGATCCAGAGTCCCACAACGGGGTCCTAAGTGTGTGAGGCTGGAGACTCCGCACCGGGGCAGTTCTGAAGGAGGCTGCCGGTTTGTCAGTCAATCAGCCATTTAATGGGTGCCACATAAATCACAGTGGATTCACTTTCTGTGTGCAGGTTACCTTGTGTTGGAGCCAGGCTTTGAGTTCAGGACCCTGCTCCACTCACCACATTATGTGCCAGGCGTGGTGCACCGGGGATACGTCAGGGCCCTGCCCTTCCAGAGCTTGCCTGGAGAGGATCAGACGTTAAAAATGATCTGTAATCCGTAGTGGAAACAAGTACTGGAAGGAATTATACGTGGAGCTTTGAAAGGAAGTAAGGAGAGGAGGTGGGGGTGAGGCAGGGAAAGCTTCCATGAGGAAGGGACCTCTGAACTGCGCCCTGAAAGATGAGGATCATCCCTTCAGTATTTCTCAGAGTTCCTGCTGTTGCCAGAACTGCTGGAATAGCAGTTAACCAGAAGAAGAACGGGAGAAAGAGCATTTCAGGCAGTGGGAACAGTAGTGCCAGACCCAGAGAGGAGTAAGAACGTTGTGGATCAGAGAAAAGGCTACGTTGTATGGAGTAGAGTGAGCAAAATGCAGATCAAGCACTTAATAAATATTGTTTATTGCTCACTCTCTTCACCTCTTTCAGGCCTCTGACTGTTGCCACCTTACTAGGGAGGCCTTTCCTGACCACTTTATTTAAACAGTGAACTCCCTGCCCTACCTCTCCCTGCCCCCAGTAACATTTATACCATTTGACATACTGTAGCTTTTACTTGCTTATTTGTTTAGGATAAGGAGGCAGGGACCAACCAAGTCTTGTAGGCTATGTTTAAAATTGGGCTTTATTCTAAAGAGCAGTGATACATCACTTGGGCCACAGCTTGTTTTGTTATTGTTGTTGTTTTATATAGATATAATTTACATAGCATAAAATTCACCCTTTCAAAGTGTACAGTTTAGTGATTTTCAGTATATTCACAAGATTATGCAACCATCACCACCATCTAATTACAGAACATTCTTACCTAAAAAAAACCATATACCATTAGCAGTTACTCCTCATTCTCCCGTCCCCAGCTCTAGGGAAACACTAGTCTACTTTCTGTCTCTATGGATTTGCCTACCTGGACATTTCATGTAAATGGAACCATATGAAACGTGCTTGGTAAAGTACAGGGTCAGCGAAAAAGAGGAAGACCCTCAACGAAATGGATTGATACAGTGACATCAACAATGGGCTCAAACATGACAATGATTGTGAGCATGGCGCAGGACTGGGCAGTGTTTCGTTCTGTGGTGCATAGGGTCGCTATGAGTCGGAACTGACTCAATGGCACCTAACAACAACATACAGTGTGTGGCCTTTTATGTCTGGCTCCTTTCGCTCCTTTCACTTTGCATGTTTTCAAGGTTCATCCATGTTGTAACATATATCAGAACTTCACTCCTTTTTTTTTTGGCAGAATATTCAGTTTTATGAATACACTACTTTTGTTTATCCATTCATCAGTTGATGGACATTTGGGTTATTTCCGCACACAGCTTGATCTTGACCAGAGATTTTTACATGCTTCTCCTTAGCCACCAGATCTTTGCCACCTAGCCTTTCTCCATAAAATAGTGCTGGTTGGGGATAAAGGATTCACAAAGCTAGTGGAGTTGACTTACTCAGGTTTTAAAAGGCTTAGTGAAGGACCTTTTCTTGGGTGATGAGAACCCTCTGTGGAGTGTTCGAATAGTCAGGGGCTCTGGAGGATGCAAGATTAACCTCCAGCAGGCTTGGAGCAGAGGTTTCTAACAAGTCCTGCTAATAACAGTTCAACCCAGCAAAACAATTTTTGCCTATCATGGCTTCTTACAGCCTCCCAAAACCATCATCTGAAGAAACACTAAAAACTTTCTATCAGGGGCATACCAGCCCACTAGGATTTTTCCTGTTGCAGCGGCGATGATGTTGGGGCGGCGAAGACAGTAGCCAAACACAACTCTTACAGAGAAGTGGGGCCAAGGAGGGTCACTCAGAGGAGTCAACCCCGGCTTCAGTCCCAGGAGTTTATTTATAGTCAATACAGCAAGCAGTGAAGCAAATAACAGGACAGTGGGCTTTGGGTGAATAACAGTAAGTTTTGGGCAAGGGAGAAGGAATTCAGGTAAACAAGCCAATCAGTAACAGGACAATAGGTTTGGGAAAACAAGTCGTGCCTAATCTCCTTCTCATCGCTGACAAGTCTCAACATGTTGCTGACAAGTCTCAACATGTCCTGTGCAGCATAGAGGTCTTTGAGGGGCTGAAGTTGTCAATAGTGTAGCCATATTTCAATGGCACATATCCCCACATTTTCCAATATTGTTTTAAGGTGAAAAGAAATCATTAAAGGTTTTAAACAGGGGAATGAGTTCATCAAATTTTGGGCTTTAAAAAAAGATCTCTGGCTACCTTTTGGTGCATGGATTGGAGGGAGCAGCCTGTTAGGAGGCTGTTACAGTAGTCCTGGTGTTCTCTAATGGTGACCGGACTAGGGAGTAGTGGTGTAAAGGCAGAGAGAAGTAGAAGGATTTAAGAGCTGTTTTGGAGTGGCTCAAGCTGCTTGGTGAATGAGATTCTGATTTACTGATGAATAATGAATGATTTAATGAACTAGGGGTGAAACTATAAGTCAAAAAAGATGGTTGAGGAGTGAGATAGGGAGCCAAGAGCATGAGTTTAATTTTGACCATGTTGAGTTTGAATTAACTGGAGTGGTAACAAGTACATGGTTCTGTATATGGGCGTGGGCAGGAGATTTGGGAGTTACTAGCTTCTAAGCAGTAGTTGAAGCAGCTGAAGGGGATCACCCAGGGGGAATGTAGAGTAAGAGAAGAGACTAGAGCCCCAAGGATTGCTAATATTTAATGATTAGGAAGAACAGGAGCAGCTGCAAAGAAATCTGAGCCCCAGCAGCCAGACAAATAGGAAGAAAACCGAGAGACTGAAATAAAAGAGACCAAAAGAAGAGAGTGTTTCAAGGAGGGAGTGAAGACTAAAGAATAGTCACTGAATTTAGCAATGTGGAGGTCATCTGTCATCTTAGCAAGAGTATGATGTGGATATGGAATTCAGATGGAATGGGAGATAAGAAAATGAAGACCAGAAGAGGAGATAATTATTTCAAGAAGTTTGTCTTATGAAAAGAAGGAGAGTGAGTTAGAGGCAGCTGGAGGGGAAGATGTGGTTAGGGACGTGCCCCCCCCCCCCATCAGTGTCATCTCACTGGAGTGGTACTAGCAGCAGCACCAACTTAGGTTGGCTGTCACTCAGCATTGAGAGCGTGGCTGGACCTCCTTGCTGGCCCTGAGCCTGGACCCCTAGTGACACATGGTTTTGTCTTCCTTGTTACAGGGTGAGGATGCTGGACTTATCACCAGCACTGAGCAGGGTGGGGCACCGGCATTAAACCAGCTCTTCTGCTTCCACAACAGGAGGTTCTGGGGGAAGAAAAGCTGAAGGAGATCCTGAAGGAGCGGGAACTTAAGGTTTACTGGGGAACAGCAACCACAGGCAAGCCACATGTGGCTTACTTTGTGCCCATGTCTAAGATCGCAGACTTCCTGAAGGCAGGTTGTGAGGTAAGAACTAATGCTATAAGCCAAGCAGTTGCCCTCGGGAAATGTCCAAAAGAAAGATTTAACAAGGTCAGGGGGTGGAGGAGTACTTGGGCAAATTCACATTTTAGTGGTCCCTTTCCAGGTAACAATTCTGTTTGCGGACCTTCACGCATACCTAGATAACATGAAAGCCCCATGGGAACTTCTAGAACTCCGAACCAGCTACTATGAGAATGTGATCAAGGCAATGCTGGAGAGCATTGGTGTGCCCTTGGAGAAGCTCAGGTTCATCAAAGGTACTGACTACCAGCTCAGCAAGTAAGTGCTGGATCACCCACCCTTTTTGTGGCTCTAGTGTGTCTATAATTACAGGTCTGTGGAGTCCAGGCACCCTTTAAATTTGGATTAGAGGCTGTTTGGCTCTACCTAATAAGAAACATTTAAAAACTTCATACCTGTTGTCCCACTAAATCAGCCATCAAAAATGTACAGACTAGTAACTGCCTTAGGTACTGTCCTTCTATTTGCTGGAGATATAAATCTAACCATAACAAAGTCCTTGGCCTTACAGAGCTTACAGCATATGGAAGAATAATGGTGAACAATGCAGCCTCTCCTCCTTCCAGTCTGAGCAAATAATGTTAAAAGAAATGTGAAAGAAACATATTTCACTTATTTCCCACCTCCCCTAACAACGATTTTTATTGCTTCCTATCTTTATCAATTTGTGTTTGTAATGTTACCACAGATATAATTTTGTATCCTAATTTTTTATCTTACTCTTTCCTAAGTAATTCTTCATGCAGCCTCACAGTCTCCACATTTTTTTAATTTTTAAAACCTCTCAAATAGCCTTTATAACTAAATACCATGTGTCACTACTAGGTACTTTTGCATTTAAGCCCTTGGAACAACCTTTCAAGGTAAGCATTATTTTATCCTATTTCACAGGTAAGGAAATAGATTCAGAATTAACTTTCCCAAGTTCATACAGCTAGTGAGTAAACAAGTCAGAATGTGAGCTCAGTTCTCTTGCTCACAAGTAAATTTCTCTTTTTACTTCATCTAACATAATTTTATTTACCATTCCCCACTGTCGAACATTTAGAGTTTTAAATAAAGCATATAAACATCTTTACATAAACAGATATTTGGATCCATAGCCTCACTAGAGTGCCTGAGATTTCATTCATTTTTACATTTAATCTACAACCGTTCCATGCTCGTAAGATTGGCAAAATTTTTTAAATAATGACAATATTAAGTAATATTCCACTTTGGACAATACCTCGGCATTATCCAGTAAACTTCAAGATGCAAATCCCCTATGATCCAGAAATTCTACCCTAGGCATTTATAGAGAAAGTTGCACATGTATACTAGGATACACATATGAGAATATTTACAACACATTATGTAGAGATACAGACATAAGACTGGAAAGAAACATAAAAATTCAGGGTAGTGGTTACTCCAAAGGAGGAAGAAGTGGGATAGGATTTCAGGGGGGCAATTCAGGAGCTAATTGTTAGGTCCTTTTCTTAAAATGAGTGATGGATATTCTGTTCTCAATATTGTTCATTATTCCTTACATGTACTTAAGTTTAAAAAAAAAAAGACATGGAAGATAGATTGAGAAATTCTCACATTTATATAATTGGCATTCCAGAAGATGAGAACGAAGGGGAAGGGTGGAGAAGCAGTATTTGAAGAGATAATAGCTGAAATTTTTCCAGAAGTCAACAAAAAGATGAATTAAAGCCATCTTTTTAAACGAAAAACATAAAAATAAAGTTCTATTTTGAATGAGAACGTGGATCTCTCACATTTCAGAAGCCACTACACAGTGCTCCCTTTAGAGGTCTTAGGTTTGGGGGAATAAATGGGTAAATGGGCATTGTGCCACAAAGCCCTAGTTGGGGGAATGGATCTCCACATGGCAGCTTTTACCAGACAAAAACAACATCGGTGTGCTTTAGGATTTCCCTGGAAAACTGAAGCCTGGGTTGAGTCCTACAGCTGTCCCCTCTTCCTTTCCTTCTTAGAGAGTACACACTAGACGTGTACAGACTCTCTTCTGTGGTCACACAGCATGATGCCAAGAAGGCTGGAGCTGAGGTGGTAAAGCAGGTGGAGCACCCTTTGCTGAGTGGTCTGCTGTACCCTGGACTGCAGGTACTTAGGAGGGAGGGAGTAGCACCAGCTTACCTTTTCTGCTCTGTTTCTGAGAACTGGACACAAGCCTTCCTCTCAGCTCCACCTAAACTAACACACTTCCTGTTCCTTCAGCATACCGTAGGCCTTCTTCCTGTCTCTCTCTCATCCTTCTCCCCCACTTCCTGGTGCACTCTTACACTTCTTCAGTTGTAAGTCCTCCCCTGCCTAGCTGTCCTTTAAGACATTGCTCACCTCATACATCTTCATTATGTTAATCATAATTGTCTTAGTTTTAGTGCTGCTATAACAAATACCACAAATGGATGGCTTTAACAAACAGATATTTATTCTCTCACAGTTTAGGAGGCTAGAAGTCCGAATTCAGGTGCCAGCTCTCTCTGTCAGCTCTGAGGGAAGGTCCTGGCCTTCTTTCAGCATCTGTGGGCCCGGTGTTCCTTAGAAATCTCCATGTGTCTTGGCATCAGTGTTCCCCTGGGTCTAGAAGGTTCTCAGCACAGGGACCCTAAGGGACCCCAAGTCCAAAGGACATGCTCCACTCCTGGTAGTACTGAGGTTCCCCCCACCCCCTTTCTCTGCTAGCTTTTCTCTCCTTTTATCTCTTGTAAGATAAAAGGTGATACAGGCCACACCCCAGGGAAACACCCCTTACATTGGATCAGGGCTATGACCTGAGTAAGGGTATTGCATCCCACCCTAATCCTCTTTAACATAACCTAATCTTGCCTCATTAACCACAGGCAGAGATTAGGATTTACAACACATAGGACAATCACATCAGATCACAAAATGGAGGACAACCACACAATACTGGGAATCATGGCCTAGCCAAGTTTTGGGGGGACATAATTCAATCCATGACAATAATGTCTTAAGGAAATAAATGTTAGAATAATGTATGAAAGTAAATTCAAGGCATGATCCTATTTTCTGTTAAACACAATGAACACATCGTATTTCGTGTATGTTTGTATGTCTTTGTGGGAGTAAAGAGAAAGATGGAAAAATAAAAATGAAGCCATCCTACCTCAGGAAGGTGAGATGAAAATGTAGATAGACTTTTTTTTTTTTTTTTTTGATATCTCTTTAATGTTTGGTATATTGCAACTAGCATGGATTACCTGAGTGCTGTCTGGCCACATACCATATTGGATACCATATTGGACAGCACATGTATAGTACATCATCGCAAAAAGTTGTGTTGGACAGTGCTGGTCTAGATTCTTTCTTTCCTATTTGCTCACCTTTCTCTTCTCTCTGCCCTTCTCCCATCCCCCGCCTCAGTCTAGTCAGTCACCAAATCTCATCAATTCTACTTCTTAAAAATCTCTGAAATTCATTCTTGCTCAACTTTGCCATTGCCTTGGTTCATCATCATCTCTCACCTGGACTCCCACAGCAGCCTTCTCACTATTTTCCCTGTCTCCAACCCACAGGCCTCAGTTCATGCTCTGCCCTGTTACTGGTGTGCTCATTCTATGTACTGGTTATGTTTCTCCCCTCTTTAAAACCATTCACTGGCCAGGAAAAAGTTGGGCACCCTTGTGCCCTAGCATGACATTCAGCTAGTAGCCAAGTGTTTAATCACTTGCACCATCCAGGGACCCCCAGCATGACATTCATGGTTCTTACTTTCCCAACCTCATCACTCACCACTTCCTACATCCCTATAAGGTTGTGCTTTTGCAAACCAAATGACTCATAAACCGAAAAACCAAACTCATTGCCGTCGAGTCAATTCTGACTCCTAGCAACCCTGTAGGACAGAGTAGAACTGCCCCATAGGGTTCCCAAGGCTTTATGGAAGCAGAGTGCCACGTATTTCTCCTACAGAGCAGCTGGTGGGTTCGAACCACCGACCTTTCAGTTAGCAGCTGAGCAGTTTAACCACTGTGTCACCCGAGCTCCTTAAATCACTTACAGTTCTTCTAAATGCTTCACACCTCTGGGTGTTCTTACATTCTGTTTCCTCTGCATGGTGATAACACCTATATGTTCTTCAAAACCCAGCTCAACACACAAACTGATTCTAGGAGGCCTTCCCCACTGCCTGTCTAACCAGACAGAGATAATCATTTCTTCTTTTGTGTTAGCACTGTTCCTCACAATGAATATCTAGGTTAGCCCTTGGCACATAGTATTCAGATGATCTGTTTATATGTCTCTCTCCTCAACTGGATAATAGGACTTCTAGAATCAGAGTCTGGCTCTGATTCATCTCTATATCCACAGGGCTGGCACTAGGCCAGGCATGTAGTAAGTGACAGTAACTGCTGGTTTACTAGTTCAGTCTTGCCTTTTTTTTGGAACTCTTACAGCAGTCACTTCTGTATGCTACTTATTTGTCACCAGCTGCCTTATTCAGTGGAGACCCTTTGACATGACTGTAGTTTATCTTCCTCTCCCATCCCTCCTTTCCCCACTGGATTGTGAGCTCCCTGGAGGCAAAAACTGTTCCTCCTATATGTTTCTCCCATGACATCTAATGAGGTACTGTTTGTTACAGGCACTCAGAAAATGTTTATGCTAAGCTCTTGAGGTGCACAGAGAGTCTGAATGCTGTTTATTTACTTCCTGTCTCCACCTTCTGAAGAATCTAGCAATCGTCAACAATTTCTGATTTCTCAGATCCATATGGAAGAAAATAGAGTAGGAGTTTACGCTCATGTTTTTCTTTTCACAGGCCTTGGATGAAGAGTATTTGAAAGTAGATGCTCAATTTGGAGGCATTGATCAGAGAAAGATTTTCACCTTTGCAGAGAAGGTTAGTGTCCTCTTTCCTGTCTTCTCTCATTTGAGCCACAGAGATGTGCAGCTAAAGTTTATTGAACTGTGATGTGCCAGTCCTACCAGTCATAACCATATTGTACGGTAGGTGTTATTCTCCTTGTTTTGTAGATGAGAAAACTGAGGCTAAAAAGAGTAAGAAAGTTGTCCACTGTCACCTAGTTAGCGATTGAGCAGGAATTAGTACCCAGATCTGCCTGACTCCAAAGGCCATAGCTCTTGCTACCAACCACATACCAGCCACCAGGAAGTTGCACTAGGATGTGTTGGGTTTGCCTCTTTCCCAGTAGTTCAGTTTCCAGGGAGAAGTGCTGCCAGTCAGAACTATTGCTCTTTCCCAGAACATTTGATCCCCATTGCCTGGTCGGTTTAACAGGGTTTAGAGCAGGAAGTTAGCACAAATTTATAATAGCTCTTTTCTGGGAAAGAACTAGAATAAGTTTAAAAAGGGCTATTGAGAAGTACTTGGTATTTGATGAGGGTATAGAGAAAGCACTGCTAGTGGAAATGTAAATCCCTGGAGTGTGATTACACGACCCCAAAATGTTCCTACCTTTTGACCTAATAATTCTACTTCTAGAAATTTCTCCTAAGAAAGTAATTAGAAATGTGCACATAGAGTTATGTACAAGAGTATTTATCACATCATCAGTTTAAAGCAAAAATTTAGAAATATACACATCCAATGGCAAGGGATTGGTTACATATGTTGTGATAAATCCTCATAATGGACTATTATACAATACTAAAATAATGATTTTTGGATACATGTGATGAATGGGGAAATGCTGACAATGTAATTTTTTTGATTACTCTTTCTAATTATTTTCTCTCCTTATTAATTTTTTATTTATTATTATAGTAGGGATCAGCAAAATAGGGCTGATGACTTGTTTTTGTACAATTCACAAACTAAGACTGGCTTTTACGTTTTTAAAGGGGTATGATTAAAAAAAAAAGTTCAACAAAGACCCTATGTGGCCCACAAAGCCTAAAATATTTACTATCTGGCCCTTTAAAGAAAAGATTTACCTAGCCCTGACCTAGAGATTATAGTGTGTATTCTCATAGTTTATTATAGTTATATTTGTTACATTTTTTTCCTACTTAAGTTCTACTTACATTTCTATTTTTTACTACTTCCCAAACAATGCAGAAGCCTTACAACAGTTTTACTCCATTTAACTCTTTCCTGCCCTTTTGTGCTATTGTTGTCATATATCTTAAGTCAATTTTCATGTGTATGTACCCATATTTACCCTTTCTGTTATTCTTGATTCCTTCCTGCAGTTCTGTCCATCTGGGACCATTTTTCTTTAACCTAAATAGCCCCCCTTAGTATTTTGTGTCTGTAGTGCAGATCTTTCCATGATGAGTTCTTTTGACTTATTTTTATCTGAAAATGTCTTTCTTTTACCTTCATTGACTATAAAAATGAGTATGAAATTCTAGGTTTGCAATTTGTTTTCTTTTAGCACTTTAAAGAGACATTCCATTGCCTTCCAGCTTCCATAGTTTCCACTGAAAAGTTACCTGAAAGTATTATTGCTTCTCCTTTTGAAGATAATATGTAGTTTTCTTTGTATTTATCCTGATCAGGTTTTGCTGAGTTTCTTGAATCTATGGATTGATGTTTTCATCGAATTTGGAAAATTCTCAGCCATTATTTCTTCAAATATTACTTCTGTCTTATTCTTTCTCCTGTCCTGGGTTAGACTTTGATCATGTCCCATGTGTGTCTTATATTCTGCTCTGTTTTCCTTTCTTTGTTCCCTCTCTGCTTTACTTTGTGTATTTTCTATTGACCTTCAAGTTCACTAATCTTGTCTTCTGTTAAATCTATCCAATATTACATTGTGCCATTTTAGAACTTTTATTTGATTCTTTTTTATAGATTTCAGTTCTCTTTTGCAGTTCTCCATCTTTTATCCGTTTTGTCCATCTTTTCCTTTATTCTCTTTAACATACCAATTGTAGTTATTTTGAAATTCCTGGTCTGCTGACTCTAATATCTGGATTGTTTCTGGGTCTGCTTCTATTGACTATGTTTTCTCTTGGTAATAGGTCATTTTTTTTGTGCTTCTTTCCATTTTTAGTACTTTTTAAAATTGCATCAAGAACATCATAGATACGTTTTAGAGTCTCTGGACTATGTTATTCTATAAGAAATTATAGAATGATATGTTTTATTCTCGAGGTACTTAAATTTCTGACTGATCACCTTAATCTTGTCAGGGTTTGGTTTAAAGCTTTCTTAGAACAGGTCTATTTCACTTTTGCTCTTACTTCTAGATGCGGTCCTTATTCCTAGGATGAGCCCTTTCTGGAGTTTCAAACTGAAATCTCAGGGTGTTCAGGCACCTACACTTTGATTGGACCTAAAATTCAATCTTTCTCCCCAAAGCTGTGCAGCCTCTGAAATCTCTACTCAGGTCTCTAGCCTCCCAGAGCATATTCTCTGCAGGACTTCAGGAATCTCACCATATGAATGCACATCTTATCAGTCAGCCAAGGAGTCAAGGGGAATTTTGACACAGTTTTTGGGAGGGCTCCCTTCTCTTCAGAATCTTTCCCAAATCCCAGCCTCCTGGCAGCCCTAAACTCCAATCTATCTCCTCTGCTTAGTGAGACTGCTGCTCTCGGCTTAGTCTCTTTCTCAGCAGCTGGTTTGAAAAAATGCCCTCAGGGAGAAAGCCAGGATGAATGTGGGATCACCTTTGCTTCTCTTCTCTCAAGATTTGTAGCCCCAAAATGGTACAGCTGTTGTGGAAAACAGTGTGGTGGTTCCTCAAAAAACTAAAAATAGAACTCCTGTATGACCCAATTCCACTCCTAGGTATATACCGAAAAGACGTGAAAGCAGAGACTCAAACAGATAGCCAAAAGGTGGAAACAACCTAAATGCCCATCAACAGATGAATGAATAAACAAAATATGGTACATACATACAACGGAATACTACTTGGCTAGTAGGAGAAATGACGTCTCGATACATGCTACAATATGGATGGAGCTGGAAGACATTATGCTGAATGAAATAAGTCAATCACAAAAGGACCAGCATTGTATGACCTCACTTACCTCACTTATATAGGAGCCCTGGTGGCACAATGGTTAAGAGCTATGGCTGCAAAACAAAAGATTGGCAGTTTGAACCCATCAGCTGCTCCTTGGAAACCCTATAGGGCAGTTCTCCTCTGTCCTGTAGAGTTGCTATGAGTCAGAATCAACTCAACAGCAGTGAGTTGTTTTTGTTTTGTTTGACTTATATGAAAAGGCAAATGTATAGAGAACAAAGTTCATTAGTGGTTACCAGGAGCATTGATCAAGGGTAAGGTTGCACAGCTGATTATTTTAACTGCTGTCAATCAGTTGTACACCTGTAAAAGGTTGAATTGGCAAAAGTTGTGTGATAGACATATTAACAACAACAAAAAAAAAAAAAAATGAGTAGCCGCTGAGGCCACTTGTGTACAATCAAAATCCTTGTGGGATTCGGTTTCTTGGTTTGGAGGTTTAGAGTCATGGTTTCCTGGGACATCCCCATTAATTGGCCTAATAACTTATTTAGTACTTCTGTTCTACTTCCTAGTTCCTTGCGTAGTGCCTGGAATCTTAAAAGCTTGCAAGGACCATCCAAGGCACAATTGTCTCTATTTGCCTAGAACAACAGAGAAAGAAGGAGAGTCAGGAATAGATGGCGGGTATGGAACTTGCGGCTAATTGCCTCCATGAACAACTCTCTCCTTTGCCATGAAACCAGAAGACCTGGATGGTGCCCAGCTATCATTACTGAACATTTTGATCAAAGATTTTATAGAAGAATCCTGATCAAAAGGGAGAAAATGCAGAACAGAATTTCAAATTCTCATGGACTCCAGACTTCCGGGAGCCATGAAGGTTGGAAGAACCCCAGAAACTACTGCCCTGAGATAATCTTTAAACCTTAAACCAAAAATATCCCCTGAAGTCTTCTTAAAACCAAACAGTAGTTTAGCTTAACTAGTAAAAAATATCTGCCTTGAGCATTGTGCTCTTCTAAGAACTACCTATATGGGATCAAATTGACAATAGCAACTTGAAGGATTAGATAGGAACCTTAGAGGGCAGTGAATTTATGTTAAATGGGGGAGGAACAACTCAGAAAAGGGGGTGAAAATGGTTGCACAACTCAAAGAATATAATCAGTGGTGTATGTACAATGGTATATGTAAAAACTGTTGAATTGGCGTATGTTTTGCTGTGTATATTCTCAACACAATAAATAAAATTAAAAAAAAAAAAAAAGATTTGTAGCCCTACATTGGTTGCTATCCAGTGCCTACAAATGGTTATGTATATATTTCATCCACCTTTTATAGTTGGTTATTGTAAGGAAGGTAAGTCCAGTAGCCTCACAATATAATACTAACAGAAAAGTAGTAGGAAAAAAACTTCTGCTTACATTATGATCACTGTTGGGGGAAAAAAAAATGTCTATTCAGTAGGAAAAAGATTGGAAGGATTATACCAAACTATTAAATTGTTGGCCAGATTAGATGAGATCAAAGCACTGAGAGGAATTTATGCTAATACCTGCTTGTATGTGTTTCTTTCTGTCCCTCCAGTACCTCCCTGCACTGGGCTACTCAAAACGGGTCCATCTGATGAATCCTATGGTCCCAGGATTAACTGGCAGCAAAATGAGCTCTTCAGAAGAGGTAGGTTGCCCACTGACTTTGAGTTTAGAAATCCTGAGGAAGAGATGGGGAGATTGAGGACTCATTAGAAAAGTAACCTAGCTAACTAGAATTCTTGAATATTTGAATTATAAGAAACATTAAGTCATCCAATGAAAATTCAGTGGTTCTTGAGTATTGAAAGACCAGTCCTGATGGGGTCCAATCATAATTTCAGCAGATTTTACCACTACTGATAAAAAACACAAGCAAAAGTAATTTCTTCATTTACAAAACTGTGATAAGATTCAGCCTTAGTGATGAGAAGGCGTCGTTGCATTCCACCAATTAGCATCTTGATTCTTTGAGTGACGTATAATACAACTCCGGTTGATAAGCATAGTATCTTTTAACATTTAAAAATCCTTCTTAGGAAAAGTACACTTTCGTTTTGATCATTAGGAGTACAGAATAGAGGAATTAGTGGAACCCAAAGAAAGTTTAAGTTCTAGGTTCCCAAACGTGGATTATCTTCAAATCACCTACAGAACTAAAAAAAAAAAAAATGTTGATTGGACCCTGTCCTTAGATTCTGATTCAGTGATTCTGGGGAGGAACTCAAGAATCTGTTTTTATTTCATAGCTTACTAAACCCATTGCAGTCAAGTTGATTGCAATCCTATAGGACAGAGTAGAACTGCCCCATAGGGTTTCCAGGGAGCAGCTGGTGGATTCAAACTGCTGACCTTTTGGTTAGCAGCTGTGCCTCTTAACCACTGCGTCACCAGGACTTCTATAACCTACTAGGTGGTTCTAATTTGAGTTTCATTTGAACAATGATCTAGCTCTTATTAGTCTGCCTTCTTGATCTTTGTCTGAACAGAGATTGGGAAATATGTGCATGTGTATTTTATCACTATTTTTTAGAAGAATATACTTATTCCTTTTTCTCTTATATGCTCCATGTGTTGGTTATTCCTCTGACAAAGTATCAAAACATTCATCCTATATTTGATGACATTTGCCATATCTTAACCCTGGAAATCAGTCCTAGCAGTACTTCCCAAACTACTGCATCAGAATCCCTTGGAGACCTTTTTAAAAAATACACACACCTGGTCCAGCTCTAAGAAATTTGAATTCACTAGGTTTGGGTGGAGCCTAATAATTTTTTGAAAGCACCCCAGGTGATTCATATAGAGTCACATGTGGACCACAATTTTGTAACCACTAAACTCAAAAGAACATAGCTTACTCCTTCCAAAATGAATAAAGCCAATTACTCTAAAAAAGGAAAAATGGCTCTAAAGTATATATAATACCTGGTGTTGGTGATTGCCATAAACAAGCAGTGTTGCTTAGTATATCCCTTTCAAAAACAACTTTGGGCCTAGCAATTTTAGATAGTTTAGGAAATAATCCCAGACAAGGCAAAAAACCTCTGCAAAGATGCTCAGTATAGCATTCTTTATAATTTGTAAAAATTAGGGCAATCTAACAGTTTGGAAATTTTTAAGTAAATTATTTTGCCACTAATAATTGGGAATATAATACAGCAAAAAATTATAAATGAAGACTAGGTAAGTAGCCACTCAGAAATACTTACGATATAGTCTCAAGTAAAAAAGCGAAAAATAGACATTTATTCTCTAACTACAAATTTGTAACAATTCTATATGCTGTGAACAAGCCCTGGGAAAAACACAGAAAATAGTTTTTATGTGTTGGGTAGCAGGACCATGAGTGGTTCTTTGCTGTGATTAATTCTTTTGTTAAAGATGTTTAATGTTGAAATCTTTGTAGAAAAAAAAATTTAAATACGCAGAATAGTTGAACATAGTCTCATTTTAACCACAAGAGGTCCTCTTCCCTTCCGTGGCTTCTAGGAGTCCAAGATTGATCTCCTTGATCGGAAGGAGGATGTGAAGAAAAAACTGAAAAAGGCCTTCTGTGAGCCAGGGAATGTGGAGAACAATGGAGTTCTGTCCTTCATCAAGCATGTCCTCTTTCCCCTCAAATCTGGTAAGTCACTCCCTGTTTTCTTCTTAGAGACCAGGCTGGAAGAGCAAAACCAGTGGTGTATATCATACTTGTGATCTGTCACCCACTCTTCCTCCAGGGACTGGCTTCCCTGGTTCTGTGCTTGGATTTCTCATATATTAATGTATGGTTGAGGTTGGGATGCTTTTAAAAAATAGAAATTACTAGGCTCCACCCTAGTAAATCCAAATTTCTTAGAGTTGGACCAGGCATTTGTATTTTTTTAAAAAAGTTCTCCAAGGGATTCTGATTTAGTTGTTCATGGGTTTGTTACCAGGCTAGGTTTTGTGGAGGGTATCATGGTGGACAGGGGTGATAGAAATGAGGATGGAGACAAGCATATTGAACTTGTTGTTGCTAGGTGCCATCGAGTCGATTTTGACTCATAGTGACCCCACATAACAAGGTAGAACTGCCCCATAGGGTTTCCTTGGCTGTAATCTTTACAGAAGAAGATCACCAGGTCTTTACCACAGGAGTGCTGGGTGGGTTTGAACTGCCAAGCTTTCAGTTAGTACCCTTGAGGCCCTTCAGTCCCCGCTGGGTATACAACGTGGCCAGGCGTACAATTTAAGAACAATAAAATGTCAGTTAATAAAATTCTAAGTATATGGGAAAAACTCCAAATACCTATGCATTTGGGCTAGGAGTGCTGACTCTGCCATTATCAATGAGTTTATTAGCATGGATTCTTGTTTCTTACAGAATTTGTGATCCTTCGAGATGAGAAATGGGGTGGAAACAAAACCTACACGGCTTACTTCGACCTGGAGAAGGACTTTGCTGATGAGGTAATACCAGAAGAGGATTAATCCCCATTGAACTCATTTCTAGTTATGTGCCACAGGGCTTTTCCTCGATGGTCTCCAGGGCTATGTATTTTGTTAATGACTTAGATGAAGATTCAGGTGGTTCACAGGCTAAGATGGGCAAATGGCACAAAGCTAATATATTGATGTCCAGTCACTCTCCAAAGGACTTGACAGGCTGGAATAAAGGACCAAACCCACCAAGGTGATGACTTCAGGAATAGATGCAAAATCAGGGTTCAATAAAAAGACACAACTATTAAAGGATGTAATAAAATCCGTTGCTGTCGAGTCAATTCTGACTCGTGGCGACCCCATGTATTACAGAGTAGAACTATTCCATATGATTTTCTTGGTTGTAATCTTTATGGAAGCACATTGCCAGACCTTTCTTCTGCAGTGCTGCTGAGTGGGTTCAAACCACCAACCTTTAGGTTAGTAGTCAAGTGCAAATCATTTGTGTCTCACAGAGACCTAAAAGGACATAATAGAGGATACTATTCATTTCAACTAACAGTTTATAAAATAATAAGTGCTCATGTATCAGGCACTGTGCTAGTAAGTGGCATTACAAAGAGGATTAAATCCTCTTGAAGCTCAAAATCTAGTAGGTGAGGCAGACATGTAAACAAGTATCATTTAGTTTGTTACTGCACAATGAAGATACATGGTCCAGAAATAAAATAGGAGGAAGTGATCGACTTTGGCTGTTTCTGGGAAAGCTTTGTGGAGGGGACAATATCCAAGCGCTGGTCACTTGAAGAATAGGAGTTATGAGGAAGTTGGTGAGGGAATAAATTGTACAAAGACATGGAAAGATGAAATAGCATGGTCTAGAAGGGAACCACAAGTAGTTTGGTGTGAGTAGAGTCTAAAAAGTGAGGTGGAACATTGAGGGAGAGATAGGCCGAGCCAGGTCATAAAGGGAAGACTTGATAATAGTGTTTATGGAAATGAAATGGGGAATCTTGGTTGACTCTGAATTTGGGTTGAATCAGCAGTGAGATGGTGCTGTCAGAAATGTTAATGAAGTCTCAGCTAAGTCATCAGAAATGTAGAGTCAGGAACAGGGAGGAGACAATCCACTTTGTTCACCATTGTTCTGAGTGCATTTGGGGTTGTGCGTTCAGCCCTGGACTTGAATTAGAAGAGGTTTATATGACAACCTGGGGTATACTGATGGAGGAAAGAAGGATGCCGTAATAGGGAACAGACTCAATACCATGTTACAAAAGGCACAGTTGAAAGAACTGGGGCTGTTTAGCTGAGAAGCAAGTATCTGCTCAGTCATCCTCAAATATGTGAAGGGCTCTAACGGAAGAGGGGTTAGGTTTCTTGTGGCTCCAGAAGGCTAAACCAGCACTGTGGGTGGGAACCACAGGGAGGCAGGCACGTCTAGATTCAGCATCACGAAGAACTTTCTAGTGACCTCAATTGTTTGGTGATGGACTGAACTGCCTCAGTTGACCTTACATTCCCCATCATGGGAGGTGTTTAGGCAGAGGCTGGAGGACCACTTGGAGGCAGTGTTATTTGAGGGTTTGAGCATCAAATGGAGGGAAAGACTAAATGAGGGTTGAAAACCCTTAAGGTTCAAATGTGTGATGTTTCACAGCCATTCCTCTGAAGCCCTTCTGTCTGCAGTCTGAGGCAGGCCACAGAACCCACACTCCACTCTTCAACCCCATAAACAGTCCTTGTGGGAATAATGAGAAAGAATAGATGAAATGCCTCTGAAGAAAGGTCTGGAGCAATGTTATCCAGTAGCATTTTCTGTGATAGACATGTTCTGTCTGCACTATCCAATACAGTAGCCGCTGGCCACATGTAACTATTGAACACTTACAATGTGGCTAGTGCAGCTGAGGAACTGAATTTTAATTAATTTACATTTAAATACCCACAGGAGGCTAGTGGCTACCGTATTAGAAATCACGGGTCTAACGCTTTTGTGTTGTTAAAAATTAAATATTCCCAAGGAAATGAAGAAATATTATCAGAAACAAAAATGTAGGCATTGTTGTATCACAGGTATTCATACCTAAGTGATATTCCCCCCCACCAAATATCTGGAAGATCTTTTCAGACCAGATTTGGGATGTAAAAGTGGTAATTACAGGACAAGAAAAATTGAATTACTGAACTTCTAGGTGGCAGAAATGATTTGCACTTGACTACTAACCTAAAGGTTGGTGGTTCAAATGCACCCAGCAGTGCTGTGCAAGAAAAGCCTGGCAATTTGCTTCAATAAAGATTACAGCCAAGAAAGCCCTATGGAGCAGTTCTGTTCTGTAACACATGAGGTCACCATGAGTCGGGACTGACTCTATGGCAACGGGTTACCATGTAGTATCGCTACCCTCAGTGTTTTCACCCGTATTACCTGACTTAATCCTCATTCTCACCCTTTGAGATATAGTATTGTCCCCATTTTATAAGTGAAGAAGCCAAAACTTAAAGAGGTTCAGTGCCTAGTTCCGAGTCACACAGTTAGCTGGGACTCTATCCCAGTTCTAACTCCAAAGCCCTTGTTCTTTCTTATATATCATTCACCTCTCCCCCAGGTTGTCTTTATTCTCTGCCTGTAAATAATAGTTAGTTTGTGCCACTACTCTAAGCATAAATGGAGGGACTAGAAGAATTGAACTAATAAATATATTCAGCCTCTTAAAACAAAAACAAAACCTGTTGCTATTGAGTCAGTTCTGACTCATGGTGACCCCATGTGCTACAGAGTAGAACTGCTCCATAGGATTTTCTTGGCTATAATCTTTTATGGAAGCAGATCACTAGGCCTTTCTTCCTTGGTACCAGTGAATGGGTTTGAACTGCCAAACTTTAGGTTAGCAGCTGCCAATAACAAACCACTTCCTCCATCGAGGGACCTATTCAGCCTCTGAAAACCCTCAAATTAGTATGGAATTTAGAGTCAAAATACCTGGATCTTGGACAACTCAGTTAACTTTTCTGAACCTGTTTCCCCTTACCTGCCTTATTGTGAGGACCAAATAAGACTCTGCTGGGAAAATACTGTGCATCCTATATGAACATTATTCTTAGTAGATTTAGCTGTCCTGTGTCCTGTTTGAGTCCCTCATCTCACCAGCCCTTGCACACTTCTACAGATTGTCCACCCAGGAGACCTAAAGAATTCTGTTGAAGTCGCCCTGAACAAGTTACTGGATCCCATCCGGGAGAAGTTTAGTACTGCTGCACTGAAGAAACTCGCCAGTGCTGCCTACCCAGATCCCTCAAAGCAGAGTAAGGGCAGCTGGGGAGAGGAAGGGTCAAGCAGGGGGATGACAGCGTCAGGAGAGAGAGCCTGTCTGGGGCCTCAGAGAAAGGTCTGTCTTAAATTGATGGCTTAAAAACCCAGGGAGTCTGAAGCGCAGGAATGCCATATCCTGTTGACTACTGGAATGGAATTTGAATCATCTTGGTTTTGGTTTGGTCAATGCCATAAAATGATTACGTCCTGTTGTACCAACACTGTTGAGAGATGCCGGCATGACGCATGGACTTTGATCCTTTAGTCTGTGTTCATGAAATCTGCCTCTTCATTAAGGAGGAGACCGGTTGACTTAGACCATGAGGTTGGTAACCTGTTCTACAGCTGCTGAGGCAGAGCCTGTACAACTTCTCAGGGAAGCTCATCTTTAGATTCTCCCAGTTCCCTTCCATGTGATTTGACTGGCTCTTAGTTGGCTGTCCTCTTATCCATGATGCAAAAATATTAACAGTGATAGCTTTGTGTGACCCTCCCAGAAAAGACTCAGTAAATATATATGGAATGCATGAATGGAAATGCCAAAAGGCTTCAAAGTTACTACTGCACCCCCTGCCCAACCCCTGCCCAACATCTGAGGGAGAGAATAGATGAGAACCTAACATGTCACTTCTGAAAGGTTGCTGACCCTGTTTTAAAGAAGGTATAACTCAGTGGGTAGGTACTGGGAGTTCTGCACTAAATCCTGCCTGTTTTCAGTGCCCTCATTTGTTGGAATCAGAAGTCTGCATAGGGAACGAGAGTTCTGACTCCTTGGGGTTCTTCTCATTCCCAGAGCCAGTTGCCAAAGGCCCTGCCAAGAATTCAGAACCAGAAGACATCATCCCATCCCGGCTGGATATCCGGGTGGGGAAAATCATCAGTGTGGAGAAGGTACTCATTTTTCAACACATCCTGGGGAGGCAGTGAGGGGTCAGGCTTTGTCTGTTTCCATCTGGAGGAAACCTGGCCCGGAGATGGGAAGTAACATCCCTGAGGTCATATTGCAAGTCAGAACCCAGGTGTCTAATTCCAGGCCTCAGGTTCTCTGTAGCGATTATTGCCCCTGGACCTTACTCAACCAAGCACAGCCAGGAACTCAGAGTGAGGGACAGATGTAGGTCAGAGGGAACTTGTTTATCCATTAAATCTGGCCTGGTGGACCTCACCTGGTCTCTACCAGCTTGCTTGGACTCGCAGCAGGCCTTATCTTGGATCTTTCACTTTGTCTGCCCCCCGCAGAAAGTGAAAGAAGGACTTGCTTCTTCCCAGAGACAGAAAGTTAGGCAACCAGTAGCCTAGGACCATTATCCTGGGCTTTTTGTTCCCCATCATGGATTTGCTTTTCACTATATAGACCCAGGAGCCCTGTGGGCACAGTAGTTAAGAGCTCGGCTGCTAACTAAAAGGTCAGCAGTTCGAATCCACCAGCTGCTCCTTGGAAACCCTATGGGGCAGTTCTGTTCTGTCCCGTAGGGTTGCTATGAGTCAGAATCGACTCAATGGCAATGGGTTTGGTTTTTTTGGTTTTATATAGACCCAACCTCTAAAACTACCTTGAGATAGCGCTCCTGCTCTAGCTTCAGCTGTTGAGACCAGCAGTTGTCCTCCTTCTACCTTCCAATCCACCTAGGACCCGTCTGGTGCAGCAGGTGGGTGTAATGGTAGCTACCCAGACAGACCAGGCCATTTAATCTCTGTCAGAGATTCCTTTTACTTCTTATACCACATTTAGGCTCATTTTACTCAAATCCTGCCTCTTAGTTAAGAGTAGAATAAAGACCCATTCTCCTCTCTGCTCTCTGGGACCTGGAAAGAGTTAGCTCTTGAAGGTCCCTCTGGAAGTCTCTTAGAAATTAAAGTGAATGTCCCTTTCTGAAGTTAAAGGGTTGACCAGCCCCATGCTGTACTCCATTGTGATACTCTCTGGGCCTGACACCTCTTGCCGGCAGCACCCAGACGCAGACAGCTTGTATGTGGAGAAGATTGATGTAGGGGAAGCTGAACCACGGACTGTGGTGAGCGGCCTGGTGCAGTTTGTGCCCAAGGAGGAACTGCAGGACAGGCTGGTGGTGGTGCTGTGCAATCTGAAACCCCAGAAGATGAGAGGAGTCGAGTCCCAAGGCATGCTTCTGTGTGCTTCTATGTGAGTGAGAACATGGGGTGGGGCACAAGACCTGGGGAGGCCAAGAAGAATGGGGCATTGGCCCACATGGTGCCCTTCCACATAGCCAGGTGTAATCCACGAGAACGCTGTCCTCTTCTTCATTAACAAACGCCAAAAGGTAATGCGTGAAGGGGTTACTTACTGTACACGTACTGTGAATGAAGCACTTTACCTAGTTAATTTTATTAAAACAAATTGAGGGCTCAAAGCATTGTGTATGTGCCCAAGTCTGCTATTACTAAGAGGTGGAGCTGGGATTCAAACTCAGTTCTGATTGGCTGTAAAGTTCTTACACTCTCTTTTATGCCCCACTTCCTCCTCTGTTAGTTGCCATCTTTTGGTACCTCCCCTGACACAGGATTTCCATGTTGTTGTTGTTGTTAGGTGCTCTCAAGTTGGTTCTGACTCATAGTGACCCCATGTACAACAGAACGAAATACTGCCTGGTCCTGTGCCATCCTCACAATCATTGCTATGTTTGAGCCCATTGTTGCAGCCACTGTTTCAGTCCATCTCGTTGAGGGTCTTCCTCTTTTTTTGCTGACCCTGTACTTTACCAAGCATGATATCCTCCAGGGACTGATCCCTCCTGATAACATGTCCAAAGTACATGAGATGAAGTCTGGCCATCCTTACTTCTAAGGAGCATTCTGGCTGTACTTCTTCCAAGACAGATTTGTTCATTCTTCTGGCAGTCCACGGTATAGTCAATATTCTTTGCCAACTCCATAATTGAAAGGCATCAATTCTTCTTCAGTCTTCCTTACTCATTATTCATCCCTCACATGCATATAAAGTGATTGAAAATATCCTGGCTTGGGTCAGGTGCACCTTAGTCCTCAAGATGACATCTTTGCTTTTTAACACTTTAAAGAGGTATTTTGCAGCACATTTGCCCAATGCAATATGTCATTTGATATCCTGACTGCTGCTTCCATGGGCGTTGATTGTGGATCCAAGTAAAATGAAATCCTTGACAACTTCGATCTTTTCTCCATTTATCATGGTGTTGCTTATTGGTCCAGTTGTACCCCTGGTGAATCCAACCCTGGCGATAATCCGGAGATAGAGTAAAGCAATGAAGACCTCCTGGGGCTCTGGCACTGAAGATGCTCCAGATCCCATTAGGACATTTATGTAAAGACCCAAATTGCCTTGATCTTCACAGCAGCTGGAGGCAATTCACAGCCTCACCTTTTCCTTGCCCTGTATGTCTTCACAGAGAAGGAGTAAGCCGCAAGGTTGAACCTCTGGACCCTCCTGCAGGCTCTGTTCCTGGAGACCGAGTGTTTGTGAAGGGCTATGAGAAGGGCCAACCAGATGAAGAGCTCAAGCCCAAGAAGAAAGTCTTTGAGAAGTTGCAAGTAAGTAGTTGTAGCTGTTCCCCCCTTCCCTGAGTTGTCTGGGCTGTGTGCCCCAGGCTGCTTGTGTTATTGAGTCCACAGCTGCCCCTTTCCCAGCTGGGATTTATGCACCTAAGCCCTTCTTTTCCTTCTTCATTCCAGACCTTTCTGAGTGAGAGTGCCTGAGGAGCATGGGGGGCAGGGAGGCAGGGTGATCTTAGAAGGACCATGTATGTACTAAGCACTGACAGGCTATTTGAGGCACTGTGTGAGGGGCTTCAGCCATTTCCTCATTGGATTTTCAGTCTGTAATGGGAAGAGATTATTCCCCATTTTACGTAGCAGGATACCTGCCAAGGCCACACAGGATCATCAGAAGTGATGGAACTGGGATCAAAACCCTCCCATGATCCCTCCTGCCCACCTTGATCTTTTAGAGCCCTCATTCTCTCTTTACCCTCTGAGCATTGACTCATATGTGGCTTGCCTCTGGAATTCAATTTATTCAACAAATTTTGAGCCATATATATATATATATATGTATTCATATACATATATATATGTACGTATGTACATGGAGCCCTGGTGGCGCGGTGGTTAAGTGATAACGGCTGCGAACCAAAAGGTCGACAGTTCAAATCCATCAGCCTCTCCTTGGAAACCTTACAGGGCAGTTCCACTCTGTCCTGTAGGGTCGCTGTGGGTCAGAATCAACTTGATGGCAGCAGGCAATGGGTGTGTGTGTGTGTGCGTGTGCATATACATATGTATGTCACCTTTGGGTGGTGCAAACGGTTCACTCTCAGCCACTATAGTTTGCTGGTTGAAACCCACCTAGTGGCACCACAGAAAAAGCCCTGGCAATCTGCTTCCATAAAAATTACTACCAGGAAAAGCCTATGGAGCAGTTCTACTCTGTTAAAACACAGGGTTGCTATCAATCAACTTACATACGTGTCAGGCACTATTCTAGGTGCTTGGGCTACGTTACTACATTAGTGAATAAAGTAGCAAAAAAAACCTCTCTTTGTGGAACTGACACTTCATGTGTGACTTGTTCTAGTTTATACCTTATTTCTTCAATTAGACAGAATGCTTTTGGGGGCGTTTAGGGTGGTTTCTTCCTTTCTCCGGTCCTCTTGCCACGGCACATAGCTTTGCCCACTCCGTCCTTTCCTGCTTTTTCCAAGCTCATTTTTTCTGACTATAAATTTTTGTTGTATAAAATGTCTAAGATAGCCATAGTCCTGCCACCTAGAGATATAAAGCCATTAGTGATTATTTCTTTCTGGTCTTTTTCTGTGCATAAAGATATATTTACAGTTTGAGTCTACCTTACATTTATCCTGCTTTTTTTTATTTAATTTTATGCCTGAAAATGTTTCCATCTTCTTAAATATTAAGAAGGGAGTTCACATTATGATAGTATTCTATCATAATTGTCATAATTTAGTGAAAACCTTATTAGACATTGAGGTAGTCCTCAGTTTTTCACTATTCAAATGCAATGATGGATGTCCTTGTACATAGGTCCATGATTATTTTCTTCCTGGAATCCCTAAAATGAATTGACGTGAGTTAGAAGATACAAACATGCAGGCTTTTGGCAAACTGCTGCCTCAGGAAAGTCGGATGAGTTTGCACTGCTTGTAGAGTAAGAGTCCCTGTTTCCTTAGTCCCACCGTCATCACTGTAATCACTTTTTTTTGGTCTGTCTTGTCCAGGCTGACTTTAAAATTTCTGAGGAGGGCATCGCACAGTGGAAGAAAACCAGCTTCATGACCAAGCTGGGGCACGTCTCTTGTAAATCGCTGAAAGGGGGGAACATTAGCTAGCCCGCCTGGCAGCTGCCTCCCTCCTTCCATCATCCCGAGTCATCTGCTGTCTCCTTAGTTTGCTCCGTCCATCATCCACCTACCTATCTCCCAGGACACTGAAGCAGCAGGTTTGGGACTCTTCGGGACTGCTTAGGTGCAGAATTCATAAGGGGCAGCTCACCCTCCCCAGAATCTGGGATCATCTTGTCTGGCTGCCTTCAGGGCTGACCTCCCAGGCAGTAATAGGGCGGGACAGCAGTAGGGAGTCCAGCTTTACCTTCTTCCCTTGGCAGCTGACTTTGAGAATCTGGTTCCAATATAACTCACAGAAAAAGCTTATGCCACAGTCCTTCTAATTGGAAAAGCATTGGTTCCCAGGTTTTCCAGGAGTTATTCCAGCAGCTGTGCCTCTGGCTAAGATCTGGTGTCTGGACTGCACTAATGACACCCTCTCCCCAACAAGAAATTGTGGGATTTGAAAAGGAAAAGGAAGGGAAAGCAGAGAACCTAGTGGTCTACCAAGTGCTTGGCATCTTTCCCTGATGCCTGCCAACCCTGAGGCTTGGCATTGGAGGGCAGGGCCTGCCTCAGAGCTCCTGGAATTTCCATGGATCTTATTAGGTTGGGACACTCCCTAAACCAGCTGTGTGTTGCTCGCATCAAGGGTGGAGTGGCTGGCACAGTGTGGTTCTCCAGAGGGTGGAGTACTCCATAAGGCTTCTCAATCAGAATCGCGTTACCTATCTCTGTAATGAATTCAAATAAAATGTCTGATCAAGGGTGCCTGGCTGGGTCCTTTTCAGGAGGGAGAGGAACACAATGTGAAGCAGCTGCTGAGACCCTCACCAGCCTGGGGCTGCTTATGTCGCAGGACTTTTGACCCTGAAGTTGGGGGTGGAGATGATAGGATGGATGACAGACACCTTGACTCTCCCCTTTGGCAGTACAAATGGGAGAGGCCCACTTTTGGGTCCCCAGGCAGAACACTCTCCCTGCTAACTGTGGGCCCAGACCACAGCCCTGTCCCCCATCAAGAAGCAGTAGCCACAGCCAAGTTTTAATTATTTAATTAATTAACACCTTTAAATGAAACACATACAGAGCTTTTTCACTGTGTCTCATTCAGGTTTCAGGGCAGAGGGAATGGACTGTGTATAGACATATCAAAGACTCAAAAATTTAAAGAAATATATATATATTTCTAACATTTTTATAGAAATTAAAAATCAGAGGCTTTTGGTCTCTCCATTGCGCTAGGTCAAGCTCATTTACCCCAGGGAATGAGGAAGGGTTGTCTCTTCCAGATCCTCCATTCTCCTTTGTCTTCTGTCCCACCCAGAGGGAAAATAAGCTCAGAAGATCCTAGCTGAGGATAAGGATCTCAAGTAACATTGGGAGGAGGAGAGGAAAGGGGACATTTAAGTCCCTCCCACCTCCGGCAGCTCCAAGGCTGCCGCCAGGGCCTGGTTCCACAAGGCTTTGATCCGGTCCTGGTTCCTGGGGGGCTGGGAGCAGATCAGGAGCTCTGAGCACAGCAGTGCTCAGTGATTGTCCTCTTTCCCCAGCTCACTGGGCAGGTGCAACATATCCCCACATAGCACTCCACTACCCAAAGGGCAAGGGCAGAACATCAGTTTGTAGCTACAGGGAGAAGACGGTATAGTAAGTCCCCGGGTACAGAAAGTCCCTGGGTTTCAAAAGTCCCACTTAAGGACAACTTGTACTTACCCTTCCACGTTATGTAAATTTGCCCTCAACCCCTACTCACAACAAATTCTTCATCACAGTCACCTTCACTTGCTGCACCTGCAGCTTTTAAATCTTTGAAAAGGCTTCAACCCTTTTCTTGCACTAAAGTAAGGCTGAATAGGAACAGTATGCACCTGTTCTGACCTACCTACAAATTCAACTTAAAGACTAGCTTAGGAACAGATGTCGTTCATAACTCGGGGAGTGCCTGTGGTGACAAACTGAAGATGCCCGAGAGAGGGCCAGAAGAAACTGGGCTCTCACACGACATCCCCTGTGTTCCCGGCTCTTGTTCTGGAGGGAGGTCTATCTCTCTTCTTGGCAGAGGACAGGAACCTATAAGCTAGGTCCCTTGCCAGCTCAAGCCTGAGTCATTGTTGAGGAAAGGGGCTCCAAAAGAAGGGGGCCCTAGGTGGCAGCCAGGCTGTTATGAGCAAGGCACTAGGGCCACCGCTGGAGCCATGGGGGAATAGGGAAGCCAGCTTACCTAGAGATGGTACAGGCTGAAACTAGGAAAGTCATTAAAACTACCGGAAGAGAAAGCAGTAGCAGAGGCTGATGTCTAGGGGGTGACCACTCAGCCGCTCCCTAGGAGCACTGGGTGCCCTCTCCATTGATTAGGGAAGAGTCTGGAATAAAATGCCCCTTTGGCTTCCCGTCCTTGTCACTCAGAGTCAGCACCCCACAGTAGAACCAGTTGTGCTGAGAAGCAGCTGCAGAAAGGACATGAACCAAGAGTAAAGAGAAACGTCAGAGAATGAAGTCCATAGGGCCAGGTCTGGGCCCACAACCCAAATAAGCTCTCCCCCACCAGACCCTCCCCACCACCTGCTGCCTCAGTACTTCCTGCTGAGCTGAAAGGGGCACAGCCCCACTGCAGCCCTTGGGCTCCAGCCTCTTGAGTATTGTGCCCACCCACCTAACCCCCAACCTGATCAGGTGGAACAAGGAGCAGATGCTTGACATTGCCAAGCACCCACTGAGATGACACCCTACTCTGTTCTCTGAAGACAGAGCCTGTGTGCACTTCCCCTCTGGTCTTTCCTCCCCCCATCCACGTGGACCCTGGCAGGCCCCTTGTCCCCTGCATGGAGCACCTGGCAGAACTGGAAGTCAGGAGGGTGGTTGGTGATGAGGCACAGGAAGGTTAACCTCCCCTGTACCTTTTGTGCTTTGGAATTCCACAGCCCACCCCCGCCCCTGCCCCCAGCCTGGGCGAACCTGGGGGAGTACAGTGACTAGTCCACCTCCAAGAACTAAGGAAAGGAGCAAACTGGTTGAGGGGGAGGGGACAGATTGGTCGCAGCTATGGGCTGGCCAGAGGAGGGATGCTGCTGCCATGTAAACAGGCCCCTGGAATGTGGCTTCATGGGGTCTGGAGGATGCACACGCAGCCACTTTTCAAAAGTGCTTTGATTCTGGACTACAGTATGTGCGTGGCTCTGAGCTCATTCAGACATGGAAAAATGGGGGGGAAAGAAACACTCAAGCGAGGTATTCTGATCCCAATTCTGTGGCCTCAGGACCAGCAGGGGGCGCAGCCACCTGCTCCTACCAGCTACCTCCTTCCAGATGAGGGTAAGGTCAAGACTGAAGTGGCAACTGCAGAGGTGAATCCATCTGGGAAAAGGCATGAGAACTGGGTGACTTGGAGGGCAGGGATCAATACCAGGCTTGCATAAATATCGAAGGTCGTGGAGGTTAAGGCTGCAGGCTTCCTCTCTATTAGGTTGTGTCTGCCGAGTCCTCTCGTCCTTGGAGCTGCTCAGGTCCCTGAGAGATTGTGTTCCTGGGCTGGGTCAGCAGTGCCAGTGAGGTGTCAAACCAGCTCTTTCTGTGGGTCTGTGAGGAAAAATAAGGCACACTGAGGGGGCCTCCCAACTTGGCTCTGGCTCAAGGCACATCCTCAACCCAGCCTTTTCCTACCCCCTCAGTTTAACTGAGCATGACAACCACGCCAGCAGCATTGGCCTAGACACTTGACACTTTACTCTAAAGCACTATGATGTAGATATCATGGCCCCACACTTCACAATGAGGAACATGAGGCTAGGACAGGCCAATAAAGTGGCAACGTTGGAATTCAAACTGAGTAGGTCTGATTCCAAAGCACCCACGTATCATGCTCCTTCACTGTCACTTGTCAAGAGTGACGGTTCACCCTTCCCAGGCATCCTAAAGCCAGAAAAGTCTTCAAGATCCAAGCAAATCCCTAAACGGTGGGCCTTCAGATACCTATTTCCCATCCACAGTGAGGGGACCCACACTCCACCACTGCCCACTGTACCTGAGCCCGGCAGGCCCTGCCTCTGTTCCTCTGGGCCCACCAGCTGCACAACACCTCCATTCTCCGCCAGTTCCCCTTTAGTCCTGTTCTCAGCATGAAGGAGCCCATTGGTGGGAGGAGCAGTAAGGGGCTCAGCCCGAGGAAAGCTAGGAGAGGCAGGTGGGGGAACTCCCACATAGGGCTTGCGGGCCACAGGTGGGGGAGCCTTAGGTGGCTTCTTTGGGGCCTGGGACGGCCGTTGCTCAGAGATGCTCCGAAGTTCGGCCACCAGATTCCGCTGGAGGTCAGCCTGGGACTCAGGTGACACAGGCCTCTCTAGCTGCAGCTTCTTAGTGCCCTTGGAGAAGATGAAGCTGGCTGTAGAGACAGGGGACTGGGGAGGCTGTGGCTCAGCTTCAGGTGGTCCATTGGGCTGGGCACCTACGAGGCCCGCACTGGCAGCCAGACTGGAGGCCTTGAGCCGGATGGCAGCATGCAGCCCTGAGGGAGGAGGAGCTGGGCTGGCCCGCCCAGACAGGGCCCTTCGTAGTGGTTTCTGGGGGGCCGGTGGCCCCAATGCTGGGGTTGAAACCCCTGTGGACGTGCCCACAGAGCGCAGCCGCACCATCTGCAGGAGCGAGGGCGTGACCAGGGGTGCACCGGAATCCTCCCTGGAGGCCCCACTGCTCTTGCTGCAGCCCACTGGTTCCTTCGGAGGAAACTTGGCCAGAGGCCCTGGGGCAGAACTAGCAGAAGGTGGGGCTGGGGGAGCTGGAGGCTCTGGGGCATCATGAGGCTGGCTGTGGGAAGAGACAGTGGCTGCGGGGGGCAAGGTGGCCAAGGGACTGGCAGGCTCCGGGAGTTCTGAAGGGCCTGCAGGCTCAGAACCCGTCAGAGAGAAAAAAGCCTCCTCAGGTGGGGGGAAGTCAGCCATGGACAGGTCCTGCTCCACAGGTGCAGGTGGTGGGGGTGGGGGCCAGCTGGGATCTTGGAGGAGCTCCTCAGCAGTCTCTGGGGCAGACGGGGCCTCCTCAACCACCTCTGGCTTCTTAGTGGGAGGTGGGGGTGGATGGTAAGATGGGGGTGGGGATGGTGGGGGTGACTGGTCTTTGGAGACCACAGGAGACTCCTGTGGTGGGGTCGCAGATGTCTGGGGAATGGGAGGGGACTCAGGACTGGCATCAGTGGTAGAGACAGGGCCAGGAGCCAGAGCAGGGGCAGCCTGGTTGGGGGTCTTGGGCTTAAAGGGGGGTGGGGAGAAGGGGGCAGGCACCTTGGGGTGAGGAGGTATGATGAACCTGTCACCCAGGGTGGTCGACATGTGTGAACCAGATCGTTCTGAGGGGGCTGGGTCGGAGGAGGAGGAACACAGAGAAGTGAGGGAGGAGGAGACGGAGACCCCAGGAGATCGCAGGGAAGTGACCCGCTCTGGCTTAGGGGGCTGGGCCTTGCCGGGGGATGCTGGGGCACCTGTCAGACCCTTGGGAGGAAGGGTAGGGGTACCACTTTGGCTCGAATATCCACTAGAGGGTGAGAGTGTCCGTTCTGGGGAGCGTGGGGGACGCCGGGAGCCAGCTGGAGATAAGCCAGGCACCCAGCTGCATGCTGAATTGGATGGACAGGGTGCTGCCCTCACCCCTTCTGACCCACCAGTGGTGGGAGGCCGATGCAGCTGTGGCTGCTGCTTCCGCTCAGCCTTGGGCGGCAACCCCAAGGGCCCATCAGGGGCCACTGAGCCCCGCTGATGGAGTGAGTAGGTCCGGCGAGGGGGTGGTGGGGGCCGCTTCAGCTTACGCAAGGACACACTCCGGCCAGACAACTGCCCACTGCTCCGAATGCTGCCTGTGTCTGAGGCCTCAGCAGTGCTGCCCCCACTGGGAGAGCCCCTCCCACTGCCCCCCTGGGGAGGGGTTGCCACACTAGCGCCAGCCACAGAACCCTCTGGCCGGCCCTCAGAGCCACCCTTAGAGGACAGGGTGGAGCCGTCAGACACAATGGTCTCAGACGATTGAGAGTGGCTCCAGGTGTCGCTAGAGGAGGAAGGGTGGCGGCTGCGGGGCCTTGGACTTGAGGCTGAGGAGAAACAGCCCAGCGAGCGGATGGAGGCCGGGCTGGCCGAGAGCAGGCTGCAGCGGCTCAGTGTGCGCAGGCTGCAGCGGCCCAGGGCCACCACATCCACTGTGGGTGGCAGCACTGCATGTGGGATCAGCTTTGATAGGTAGGTGGCCTGGGGCGAGATGGACATGGCTGGGCTTAGGGACTCTGGAGGCCCCACCCCTCCCGTCAGCCCGGGCACTGCCAGGGACATGGGCCGGGTCAGTGGTGGGGGCCGGGCCCCTGTGGACCGGCCAATAAGGGTATCATCCCGGTAGACGCGGTCGATGTGGTGCTGCAGCATGGCCTCAACCTCGGCACTGGCTTCTGCCTCCACCTCCAGTGCCTGCAGGGACACCCGGACCCCTGTCCCTGAGGCCAGGCCTGCTGGGCGGCCATCCACTGTGGGAATGCGTACAGCATCCCGGGGACCAGAAGGCCGAGGAGTACCTGGTGCCTCATGCTTATTCCGCAGGCCTAGGACAGACAGGATGGAGGCAGGAGTCAGCAAAAAGGGGCCGGTCAGGGTTCCCACCCACCACTGCCCCCAACCAGGCTCACCAAGTTCCTTCTGCACATGCTGCGGCAATCCCAGCACTGTGCTTCGCCGCTCTCGCTGCCGCCGCCCTGACTTTCCGGATGATTTGGGAAATGAGTCATGGGGTCGGAAGGTGGAGCCTGGAGGCCAGACCAGGGGAGAAAAGCCGTTAGAGGAGGTCGCAGGGCACGTTCTGCAGACCGCTACTTTTGTAGAATATTAATAAGAGCTCTGCAAAAACAAGATTTCCCAGAGTCAAGTAGGCATGGGCAAAGAAAGCTAGGTTAAACAAAGCTAGAGGCTTCTTTTCTGGAAGCCTTTACCAGGTCAATAATGATTATTTCCATTTAGTGAGCGCTTACTATGGTATTTGGAGCCCTGGTGGCGCAGTGGTTAAGCACTTGGCTGCTAACAGAAAGGTTAGTGGTTCAAATCCACCAACTGCTCTGCAAGAGAAAGATGTGGCAGTCTGCTTCCGTAAAGATTTACAGCCTTGGATACTGTATGGGGCAGTTCTGCTCTGTTCTTTAGGGTTGCTATGAGTCAGAACTGACTCAATGGCAATGCGTTTGGTTTTTACTATGTTGTTATTCAGCATGCTAAGCACTTGGCATTCATTCCAATGAGGTAAGTACTGCTCTTATTAACCCCATTTTTATAGAACATCAAACTAAAGCTCAGAGAGATTAATGATTTGCCCAAGGTCACACAGCTGGTAATAGCAACACCAGGCCTCGAACTCAGGTGTCCCAACTTCAGAGCACACATTCTTGACTATCCTGCTTTGCAGTCAATATGCATCATGAATCTCCAAGAGGACATGGAGTACTGTGTTTCCTGAATTCACTGACTCACAGAGCCTTGGGAAACTGCAGGTGCAGGGGCCCCCCACTCCTCCCCTGCTCGAGAATCCCGGTAGGCAGGCGAGCAGACACCTTTGCGCTGGATCATCTCTGAGCGGATGGAGAGTGCATCCTCTGCTGTGGAGCTCTCAGACGTGTAGGATGTGGTCTGGCTGCAGAAGGAGACACTGTCTTCATCTGGTCCCGTCCGGGAGGACTTTTGGGGAAAGAAGAGGGTCAGGCCTTGGCCTCAAACCCAGGGCCATCCCAGAGGCCTGGGTGAGGCTGACCATTGACTTTTAATTCACAGGTCCTTTCCCCCATCCCCCAGCACCACCTACTACTGAGGAGCATCAGCTGGAGCAGCTCCATCTGGACTAGCCTGTGTGGGTCATCTAGCCTAGCCCCTTCAGGATACAGGAAGGAAACTAGACCCAGAGGGGTCCAAGGCATACTTGCCAGAGGCCAAACAGGGAGGGAAGAGCAGAGTCAGGACTGAGCTGGGGGGCGGTGCTCACCTGGATGCTCTGGGTGTCTCCATGGTCCCAGCTGCCCTTGTTCAGCTTCTGTTTTTCTGGAAGACACCAGAAGAGTGCACTGGGCTAAGCCCCCGCCCCAGAGAGCGGAGAGGGTAGCACTGGTGGAGACGGGGGGTGGGGGATTACCTTGATGCTGTAGGGAACGGAGCCCCTCCTGGGCCTGCGTGTGCAGCTCCTCCAAGTGAGGCGGTCGCCCACTGGGGAAGAAGACATTGTCCTGGTGCTCATTCACGACAGACCCTGGCCCCTGGCCGGGCCCTGCACTTAGACGTTTGTCACTCTCAGCCTTGGCAGAGCCTAGTGGGATAGAGGAAGAAGGGCAGTGAGGCCCAAAGGCAAAGGCTTCTCAACAAGGGCACCCGTAAACCCCAGACTACACACGGACCCTGAACATATAGCCCACAACCTGTATACACAACCCACAGTTCTGGGGCATACACTCAGTACACACAGCCCCCATGTACATATACAAACTATGCCCAAGTGTACATGTATCTGAGTACCCACATCACCCAAGAGGCCCCATAAAAGGCACCACATATGAGCACACAAGACCCATCATACAAGCACAACACCCACAGGCTTCAGTCTACATCCAAACAGTACTCAAGTATAAACACATCTGTGTACTCAGACCACACGAGGGGACCACATAGGACACACCCAGCCCCTGCGTATATACACAACCCCCACGGTCCCCATTCTGTACATACACAAACAGTACCCAAGTATATACACAACTGTGTACCCACACCTCACTCAGGGCTCCATGCAAGACCCTCCTAACAAACATACTGCTGCTCATATCAAATAACATTTCTCCTGTTTCTAGACCCTAAGCCCCACTTTACAAGAAACAAACCATCTTTTCTGCACAACCCTTTGACCCAGTCTAGGAAGAGGACACCATGGAAGGGGTGGAGGCTAGCAGGGATTATAACCAGATTCCCAGAAAATCCTAGGGGGAAGGACAGACCAGGGATATGGCCTGTTGGGTCCTCTACTCACCCATGTGGCTGCCCGTTAATGGAAGGATAGATAGGGGAAGGGGGAAGAAGGACCTGGCCCCCCCACCTCAGCCAAGGCAGCTCCAGCCTCTCTTGGGGGAGCAGTGCTAGGTATCCCCCTCTACTGAAGGCCCCAGCCTTGGCCCCTGGTGCAGAGGAGTCAGGGATCCATTACAAAGGATCCAGTTACAGGTCCCGCCCATGGGGGGACTGGTCATCTAATCCTGGAGAGGGGGGCTGTGTCAGCAGTTAGCAATCCCAGCCCCCCTTTAAATGGAACCCACAACATAAGCAAAAGCTCAGGGATGGTCATGTGACCTTGGCAGCACCTTGTAGAGGGGCAGGAACAAAACAAACCCTTTAAAGGGCCATGCCCCAGGAACAGGGTCTTCAGTAGGACACCTGCCCTTACCTCCTTCCTCAGCCCATTCGTCAAAAGCCAGAGCTCCTGCCCCAGAGAAACTGCAGTAATCCTACAAGGTCAGAGAAAAGGGGTCCCCCAGTGGATCTTCTCGCCCAACCCCCTGATTTTACAAGTGGGGACAGGCTCAGAAAGGGAAAAAGCCTTGCTTAATGTCACCCGGCAAACTGGAGTCAGGGAGAACCAGGTCTGAATGCAGGGTCTCCAGAGGTGACTCCCCGATCATGCTGACTGGGGACCCCCTTTGCCTCCCAAAACCGAATAAGCTCTGGCCCCGACATCTTAGTCCAGGCCTGAAAGCCCAGTTGCTAGGAGAAAGAAGTGGGTAGAGGCCCCGTTCTCCAAAACTTCTCTACCCTCATGCCTCTAAACACATGATTTCACTGATGAAGCTCCTCAACTTTCCTCCCCACTCCCCACATCCCATCCTGCCCCACAAACTGGGATGGCCAGGGAAGGGGGCCGCCTACCTCTCTGGCCTGGGGTATTGGGCTGTACCCAGTCAAGTGTGGGTACCACTGGGGGAACGCTGTCTCGACCAAGGCTGCAGGCTTCAAGGTCAGTGATACCTGGGCCCATCCTCCCAAGCACACGCAGGGCCCAGACAAAGGCAGCA
Organism: Dugong dugon; assembly: GCA_030035585.1. Lineage (NCBI taxonomy): Eukaryota > Metazoa > Chordata > Mammalia > Sirenia > Dugongidae > Dugong > Dugong dugon. The sequence continues at coordinate 56,997,140 of CM057462.1, read as the reverse complement.
ACAAAGCAGCTGGACAAAGGCAAAGCGGCCAGCGGCCTCATTATTAACCCTATCCCCCACCCTATTACGCTTTCCTGGCCTTGATCCCCTATTCTACATAAGAGTCTGGTAAATAAGGGTATCAGGGACCCCCGCCTCGCCACACCCACTCACCCTTCTTAAAAAGCTCAAGAAGCGCTGGGAGGTGGCGGCCCAGGAACACCACCATGACTGCGGGCACCACCTGGGACTGTCCCCTATCTAACCTCTGGAACGCCGGGCGGCGCCTTCACCACAACCCAGCACTAAGGAGCTGCAAGCCGGCTCGCCCGGCCGCAGAGCGCCGGCTCCAGACAGAGGAGAGGGAGGGGCTGCTCTCCAGGTCCTCCTCCTACCTTCGCCACTGATACCGCCTACCCACCGACCCCGCCCCTCAAGGGGAGGGGAGGGACATGAACCTCCCCAGACTCTGAGAGAGAAACTGAGGCCTGGAGTCTGTGCGTGCCCTGCTCTGGAGAGAGAATAAGACCACCAGGTCAGAAGATTCTCAAATCCAGTGGCGGACCACTAACCCTGTCCCCAAGTCCTTGTGTAAATATTCAGGAGCCAGAGCTAGGGCAGGGGTCCCAGCTGACAGATGGTGGGTGGAGGGGCCACCAGACTAGGCTTGGCATGGTGCCCCCACCAGGCCCTCCTGGCTGGTGAGTATTCCCCTGGGGAGGAAGCTCAAAGCATGGAGCAGCCAGACAGGAGCCCAGGGCTGCCTGTGGGGATGGCAAGGCCATAAAGCTGAGGTCCCTGGAGGGATGGGCTGGCCCAGGACACAGTAAGTAATCTAGGGAGATACCCAGAACAAAATCACAGTGGCTGGTGTGTTCGGCCCCACACTTTCCGAAGGACTTTCTTCCCACTTTGGCAATGTGACATTAGAGGCCCAGAGAAGCACAGTGAACTCTCCAAAATCACACAGCAGAGGTAGGACTTCAACACAGAACTTCTAGTCCCCTAGTTCAGAGTTTTTCCCATTGGCCCCATTCTGTGACTTGGTGACTCTGTGCTGGATCACCAGCCAGGGAGAACAGAATAATCAAAAAACAACTCAAAGTGAGGGCAGAAGGCAGGGAAAGGGGAAGCACTGGGAGAGAAGTCAGATCCAGGGTCAAATCCAGCTCCAGCAAACACAGATCATGACCTCAGGTGGAAAAGAAGGCCAATAACTCTTCTTTATAAGATTGTTGTAACCACTCAATCAGCAAATATTTATTAAGCTAGTATCAGGGGTTACAGCTAAGGAGAACTTTGTCTTGTTCACCAGCACATCCCCAGCGCCTAAATCAGGGCCTGGTACACGCTATGAGCTTAATAACTATTCGATGAATACACGAATGAAGTAAACTAACAGTAAAATTTCAGATAGTGAAGACTGAAAAAACACGGAGCTGGAACAGGAAGGGGGTACCTTTAGATAGGCAGTCAAGGAAAGCCTCTAAGGAAAGGACATTTGTACTGAGATCTGAGCAGCCATGAGAAGGGCTGGGGACAGAGCCTTCCAGGCAGAGGGAAACTGTGCACAGGCTGGAGGCAGGAGTGGTGGGTTTCCAGGGACAGAGGAAGCCAGTATGACTGGAGTGTGGCAAGCCAGGGAGAGGATGGCAGGAGGTGAGACCAGAGGAGGGCAGGGGCCAGGTCAGGCAGGGCCCCACAGACCTTGGAAGAGTCTGGATTTTATTCAAAGAACCCCAGGAGGTCAGTCACTCAGGGTTTAAGCTGAATAGTGACATCATTAAAAAGATCCCTCTGGCAACTCTGAACAGAGTAGCTGAGACTATAGAAGAGACAGTAAACTATAAAGTGCTACACTCCAAACTTGACTAAGACTACCCTTCCCTCACAGCACCCTTCCCTGAGTCCCTAGGATCAGAGAGGCCCCCATGCTGAAAGACAAGACCCCTCTGCAGCTCCTTCCCATCTTAGGGACCACTCCATGCTCATGCACACAGCTCAGAACAAAGATTTGTGGAGCTAGGTAGTGTACGTCCACAGTCACACTGGCATCTAAACAACAATCTTAAGAACTAGGCAGTTTTATCCCCATTTTACAGATGATAAAATGGAGGCCAGAGAGGCCAAGCATTATAAAGCTGGTAAGCGGTAGGGCAGCATTTACACTCCGGACAACCTGAGTCTAAAAGTCACGCATTGTCCACTGTGCGAAGTACAAACCTGATCTCTCTTCTGAAGAAGGGCCAAGGGCCCCACCATCCCTTCAAATTGGAGGTTCTTTGACCACATCCTCCCGTTACCCCTCTTAAGACAGACACATGCACCCCCCTTATCAGTCCCACACAAACAGAAAACAGCAGCAGACTGACACTTCCAGGGTGATTAATTCATGCCAGGCACTGTGCCAGGTACTGGTGGAGGGCAAAGCACAGTCTCTGCCCTCATGGATTCTACAAGCACCCTTCAAGGCAAGGAGTCGAAGGTACTCTCCTGGTCACTGACCACAGACCTGTGAGGCTCAGAGAGTTAGATGACTTCCCAAGCTCTGGCAGGCTCCAAAGCTGGAGTCTTTAGCCACGCAGGACAGTCACCCTCAGCTTCCCCCATAAGCCAGGGAAACTAAGGGCTGAGCTCCTGCTAAGTCACGGTGGGGAACGTCAGCTCATCAAGGTCCCAGGCCCACAGCTGGTAGTCAGGGCCACAGCTGCAAACTCACCATCTCAGTCCAAGGCTCTTGCACTTGATAACATCTGGTTGCCCTGGCAACACCCCTCCCCCCCCCCCCACTACCCACAGCCTAGCTGAAGGAGGATGTCCCTCTGAGCCACCTCATGCACAGGTCTACACACCTGAGGCTTGCTTGGGGAGGGGCTCAGCAACCTCGGAGTCTCAGGTGGGTGGGGATGGGCACCTCAGAGAAAAGAAACTGAAGCCAGAGTGGCAGGACCTTGCTCAACGCCACACTTAGAGCCCGTGTGCACAGTTCAGGGGTATAGCCCAGGGCTGAGGCGATGAGGGAAGCTCACCACGAAGCCTCAGTCTCTCCTCAGCCCCTACCTGCCTGAGGGAGAAGGCTTCCCAGATCTGAGAAGACACCCTGCTCCCAGCCATGCCCCACAACAGCAGAACACATCAGAAAGCACCCAAGCAAGTTCCTTAGCTCAGGTACAGTCCAACGGGGCAGATACAGGGCATGTACCTACAGAATGCCCCACTAGGGCTACCTCCACCGGTGTGCACCCTCAGAAGCATGCCCACAAAGCACTCAGGACACCCTAGTCCATGCCCTCCTCACCCATGAGCACGACTGCAAAGACCCACACAGGGCCCTGCCAGGTGGCGGTGTGTGCATGAAAGCAGGTGTGCGTATCCACCACTGTGGGGCTTTCCTGAGCCTGGGGACAGGGAGTGGGGGAGGGAGCCCCTACCCCTCAAGCCCCCCCCCCCCCACGGGTGTGTGTGCATGCGTAAGCAGTCTGGGCACCATTCTCCACGAGGTGAGGCCCCAACCTGCCCCATTCCAGAGCAAGGGGGGGGTGGGGGCGGCACGCCCACAGCCAGGCAGGCCTGACTCAGGGGAGAGGAATGAGGGGGGAGGGCACAGCTGTCCAGGTGGCCTCGCTCAGGAGCTGGAACCCTCTGTGCAGACCCCACCCCCACCCCCTGCTCCTGTCTTGACTGCCTCTGGCCAGCCAAGGAGCCAGGACGCAGAGTTCAGGGACCCTTAGTTTCAACCCCTCACCACACAAGTGGACAACTGAATGTCCAGACAGGGCTGGGGCGTAGAGGCAGGAGAACTTAGAGTGTCTGTAGATTTTATTCTCAGGACCAAGAGGAGATGAGCATAACAAAAGCTTTTAGGAGAGGTGCTTTCCAATTCTTGGAACACTTTCTCTTCTACTGTCTGAAGAATACCTAACAGGTATTCCTAACAGGAAACCTAAAGGTACATGTGAAATCCCCTTTTCACCAAAGAGCACAAACAGGCTCAAGGGAAAGTGACTTGCTCAAGGTCACCCAGCCAGGAAATAGCATGTCCACATTTGAGCCTGGGTGTCACTCCAAATGGCCTTCTCAGTCCTGAGTCTGGGGAAGTAAATAGGAAACGGGGCCACAGCCTCAGTCCCTGACCAAAAAGGTGGGAGCACTGCACCCCACCCCAACAGAACAGGAATCCCCTTCCTTTCTTCCTGTGTGTGGAGCCCCACCCCAGCGGGGGCAGAGCAGACAGGCCGGTTCTAAGGTAAATACTGCGGGGAGGGCAGGGAGTGCCCATCCAGGTAGGGAAGGATCCCATCCCACAGGGTGCCCCAGGGGAACAGGAAGTGGCAAAGGGAGGAATTAGCTACAATAGTATTAATAAATGTTCTAATGAGTTTCCGGGGCAGAATTTGCTCCTGACAATGACATAATAATCCCTTTCGGCCAGGGTGCAATTCTGACTTTCCAAAACCCTTTCCTTTGTTCCTTCAAGGCATGACTACTCCCATCTTATGGATGCCAGGGAGGCAGCCACCATGAAGCCAGGAGAGGAGAGGGCTAGAAGTCAGGAGGTCTGGATTCCAGGCCTTGGACAAATGAATCAGTCTCTCTGGACCACAGTCAAGGAGCCCTGGCAGTGAAGCAGTTAAGTGCTCAGTGGCTAATCCAAAGGTCGGTGGTTCAAACCCACCAGTCGCTCCTTGGGAGAACGATATGGCAGTCAGCTTCTGTAAAGATTATAGCCTTGGAAACCCTATTGGGCAGTTCTACTCGGTCCTATAGGATCGCTATGAATCGGAATCAACTCAACAGCAACGGGTTTACGGGCCTCAGTCTCCTCACCGTAAAGTGGGCTGAATACCCACCTCACAGAGTGCCTGCCAGTACCAACTCATGGTGACCCCATGTGTATCAAAGAAGAACTGTACTCATATGGTTTTCAGTGGCTGATTTTGGGGGAGTAGACTGCCAGGCCTTTCTTCCAAGGCACCTCTGGGTGGACCTGACCTCCAGTGTCTTGGTTAGCAGCCAAGTGCATTAACCATCTGCACCACCCAGAGTGCCCAAAGTGCCTAGGAAAGTTAAAGGAAGCCATGCAACCAAGTGTAAACACAAAGGTACAGTCCACCTGCTAGAATCACAGGGAGCCTCCATCCCCAGGGTGTGAGGTAGATAAAGGGTCCTCTCAGATCCTTCTGCTTTTCCACTTACAACATAATAAAATAGGATTTACTGAGCACCAGTTGAGACATAGGCAGTGTCACTAAAGCCCCTCACCATACAGAGGCGCTCCCTAAGGGGCAGTGACTGACTTGCCCAAGGTCACACAGCTGGTAATGGCAGAGTCAGGGTGTGAGCCCAGTTCTGACTGGCTGCAAAACTGTGTTCTTCCCAAGCCACCAGCACCCTCCCGCCCATTTCCGGTGCTGTCTTCCAATCTCAAGTGGAGTTAAGGACCATTAAGATAAGGTCTGATAAGGGACACTTAACATCAGCTCCCTATCTCTCAGTGACTCCCCAGCCCCAACACACACACACACACACACACTCCCTCTCTCTCTTTCACACACACACGGCCCTAACCTCCCTTTCAGGGAGCAAAGGGAATTCCTGGCCCAAACCAAGTATCCCTACGTGGGTGAAGTAGAGGGAGTACTATCCTGGAAGTCAATCCTAGGTTTAAGTTCTAGTTACACTGCCATTTTCTGGACCTCAGTTTCTTCATCTGTGAGGTGGGGGGGGTTGGAGACATGGTTTCTAGGGAGCCCTCACCACTATGACTCTGCCCCTGGAAGAAGGCAGTGGTTCCCCACTTTGGGTTAGGGCCTGGGACCCCAAGGTTCAGCTTATCTCAGATCCCTCAGACCAGAGAAGGCTGGGCCAGCTCCTTATCTGGAAGCCCAGGACTCCTAAAAGCAAGTCTGGACAAGGAGCTGATCACAAATCTCCACCTAGGAAAGGGGCAGAGACATAAGAGAAGCTGGGGATGACGGGACTTCTCTCAGCTGTGGGACCTACCAAAGACCCCAAGCCTTCCAGGTCCAGAGACAGGGGAATAGATGACTAAGTCCATCAACGATTTAGACCCTTCCCCTCCCTGAGCCTCACTCCTCCCATCTGCAAGATGGGAACAACAAACCTAGGAGGTGTATAAAGCTGGTAGCATGTTGTGTGGGAACAGGAGGCGGGGGGGGAGGGGGGCAGTGAGGGGTGCTCCTGGGCTCCCAATGCATACTCTACCATTCCCCCAACCTGCCCAGGGCCAAGCGCCCAGCTGGCCTAGGGAGAGGAGTGTTGGGTCGGATCCCAAGAACCAAGGCCAAATAATCCAAGCAAGTTACAGGGTCTTCCCAGCAATGATGTAGCCTCTCTTCACCCACCCTCACCCTTCTCTACTCTCCAAGGGCATTTGATCCAACTAACCAACCCTTCTTTGAACCCTAGTTTCCCCCTCCTGCTTCCCACCTGCTCCCTCTCTGAGCCCTAGGGAGCTTCAAAGCTTAGTCCTCAACTCCTGTCCATCCCCCACAGTGTTTACTCCACTTGTGCTCCCTAACATAGTCTAAATCCCCTAAGGACTCAGGCTTTCTTTGTCCAGAGGGACTGCAGGCCCCTCAGTCATAAGAAGAAACCCATCCACCCCTAAACTGGTTAAAGGGCACGAACTTTGGAATCTGATGGGCTTGGGTTTGAAGTTCAAGGCTGCCACCTTTGTAGTGTGACAAGTCACTTCACTTCTCTGAGTTCCAGCTTCCTCATCTGTAAAATGGGGGAGAATAACAGCTTCTAGTTTGTCAGGCTGTTGGAGGACAAATGAATTAATTGATGTAAGGAGCTGAGCTTAGGGCCCAGCTAATAAATGGAAAGTACCTTATTATTATCATTATTATCTCTGCTACCCTCTCCAAGCCAAAAAGCCTCAAGCACAGACCTCTCTCATCCTTATCCCCAAATCAGATCAATCCCAGGTCCTATCAATTCTGCCATCTCCTCTGTATTCTCTCTTCAGCTGCCACTCCTCTCCACTCCCACAACCCCACCCTGGCCCCAGCCTTCACCTCATCACCTCTCCCCTGGATTACTGCAACAGCCTCTGGACTGCTCTCTGAGCCTCTACTCTCACCACTCCATCCCTGTCCTGCCTGCACCTGCCCCCACCCGGGAGCCATCTTCCTAACATACCGCTTTCACAGGCCCCTCCCTTGCTCAAACACCTTCAGTGGCTCCCTATGGCCTGCAGACTCAAGCCTGCCCTGCCTGACTTACATTCTCTCCCTCTCCCTTGTCCTCTCAGACTAATCAAATGGGTAATACTCAAGCTCCAATGGCCACACTGGGCCTGTGACAGCACAGACTGAGCCTGGAGAAGGCTTAGAACTCTCAGCTCAAATTATAACCAAAGGGATTAAAGTTTGCATTCATGATGGAACCTCTTTTCCTCCCAAGCATAAGAAAGGAATCTCCACTACTTTTCTCTCCAGCCTCCAAGTCTTTGCTCATGACCATACTTCACAGCTAAAACACATTCCCAGCTATGTTCTTTCATTTAATCAACCAACAATTCAGCACTAACACCAATCCTGCAGTTATTTCAAAAAACAAATCACGACCACCTCTCCAGCTTTCTAAAGCTGGTCCCAACCCAGAAGCCTTTTAACATAGAGCCTAAAAGATCCCCAGTCCCCACACTTACTTCTGTGTTGCCTTGACATTGCTTTCTGGTTTTTTAAGAACACCTTGAAGCCTAGTTGCCCCCTGAGTTGGCAAGAGGGGCTAGAGGAGCACAAAGGTTGCTAGAAGCCCCAGGCCCAGTACAGAGGACCCTTCCCACCTCCTTAAGGGCCAGTAGACAGGAGGCTGTAAACACAGCTCTCTTATCCTCTCCCCAGTCACAAATGGTCACAAGTTGGGGCCCACAGTTGGTTCTCAGGAAACCATCGGATCAGAGGGGCCATCAGAGGGCAGATGAAGAGCCCCAGTACCCAACTGTGGATTCTGGAAGGAGAGACAGGAGGGCACAACATGTATTTCAGGGGCTGGGGCAGGGAGAGTACCTGAAGGTCCTAGAGTCACTGGTCAACGCTCACCTTATGAGGAATCCTCAGAGACCCTCCTTGAACTGAATTTACCCTTTTCCTGTTGTTTTGATTATCATTATTAGTCCTCAAACTATCACAGGCAAACGACCTTGGACAAGCCCCCTTTCTCTGGACCTCGGTCTCTTCGTCCGTGAAATGGCCAGTCAGAACTGTAAGGGTCCAAGAAGTCACCCAAGCCTAGTCCTCCTCATTTCAGATAGGCCCCCTGTAGCCGCCAGGAAGATCCAGAGAAGGGAACCGGATCTGCTCAAGGTCACCAGGGTCCATGCCAGAGCTACACTGAGGGCCCTGGCCCCTAACTGCCGGACCAGGCTCTTTCCATCACCCCCTGTGTGGAGTGATGACATCATCAGACTGGGTTCTGAATCTCTAGGAATGTGAGCCATCCTGGGAAGACAAGGGTGGATTCTCCACCACAGCAGGGCTCCCCCACACCATCTCCTCTGGGCTTCCCCCATTACCCAAGACCAGAAGGCACCCCTAGGGTACCCTGAGGGGAGCGGATAATGGATAGTGGCAACGCAGACGCATCACCCTCCCCATCCCCCATCTCTGGATTCACCAGGGGAGGGAACTAGGTACCCTCCAGGGCCCCTCCTCCTCCAGCACCCCTTGGAACTCCCCAGGATACCCTGACCTGCCGCACCCGCTGGGGAAAACCAGGAGTCCCGTCCCCGGGGCCCAGGGCGGAAAGCCTTCCCCCGTTCCTTCCCAGTTCGAGGCTGGAATGTGACCCGCGGAGGGATCCTGCAGCACGCTGGAAAGGGCTACGTTCCAGTTCGGTGGCTGCACTGAAAGGGGGAGATGCGGCTGCGACCGCGGGGGCGGGGGGAGGGGGGGAGAGCCGCGGTGGCGCGGGTGGGGGTGGGGGGCGAGCCCAGAAAACCAGTCCGACTCCCGATCGCGCCAGATGGAGGCGGCCCCGAGCCTCCAGCCTGCGGTTTCCTGGTTCTCCCTCTACCTTTATCTCCCCACCCTCCTGCAAACTTTCAGCCTGTTGGGGGCTAAAGCCTAGGGAACAAGTGTGTTTGGTGCGTGTGTGGGGGTCTGGGTGGTTGTGCAGTTGAGAATCTGTGTGTACATCTGTCTGTATGACTCTGGGCACTGTACCTACATGACTGATGTGTGCGCAAGATCGTATGCATGGCGTGAGGTGTAGTGTGGCTGTGTAAACCGTATGCATACGTATATGTACCTGTGTTTCAGGATCTGTGCGTCCTGCAGCGATGGTACCAGTGTGGGCGTGATTGTGTATGTGATTTTGTGTCTGCTTGTCCGTACATGAGTGGGTGCTGCCTGTGTAAATTGTGAACATGTACGTGTACCCGCCCGTGGGTATTCGTGTGTATGCATGTATCTGTGTACATGTGAGAGGTGGGGTCTATGCGGAGATTCCGGCCCCCCACGCTCACACCCACCAAGTCCCAGGAGGGGGCAGCAGCGGTGGCGGAGGCTGCAGCCCTGGAACCCTCCTCCCTTCCCCGCCCCGCCCCCACCCCCTACCTGCGGGCCGCTTCGCTGACCGCCCGAACCGCCAGAAGCTGCGGACCCGGGGGCCGCTGGGGGCCTTCCGCTTGTGATGTGAGTTGCCCATGGCGGGCGTGGGAGCCGGCACGAGAAACCGAGGGGAGCCCAGCCAGCCGGGCCGGCTGGGCCGCAGCCCCGAGAGGGAGACAGCGAGACTCGCGGACCGACACCGCGGGCGCCCCCAGCCCAGCTCAGCCCCGCCCCCGGACTCAATGGCCAATGGCCGGGGCGGGGCGGGGACGGAGGAGGGGCGGAGCCTGGCGCCCGTCCTGTCGTCTCCGCCCCCTTCTCCCAGACCAGGGAGACCTGCTGAGCCGCCCCGCCCAGAGCGCTCCGGAAAAGCCCGACTTGTCCCGGTGGGCAGGCCGGGTTGCCCGCTCCCACAGCCTGGGGGCCACCTCTCGGAAGGCTGTAGTGGAGCCAGGAAAACTAGGGGCCGGGCTGCAGCCAGGCGGGGGTCCAGGGCCCTGCTGCTGCTAGGACCCACCAGCCACCACCCCGTGAGTGTCACGTGTCTATTTGTGTAGCCCCGGTCTCTGTGCCTGTGTGTACAAACGTATCGATTTCACTGTATTTCTGTAGTAATGATTTTAAAAACAATAATAGTACTCTTTTAGTTAGCATTTACTATGTGCGAGGCACCATGCTAGCCACTTCCATGCATTACTTCATTTCATCCGCACAACAGTCCTGTAAGGTAGGTACTTTTATCATCTCCGTTTTACAGATGGGGAAATTGAAGCTCCATGAAGTCAACTGATTTGCCCAAAGTCACACAACATTAAGCAGGACTCAAACCCAGACTGACTCCAATACCCACTGCTCCATGCTACTACCCTTCCAGCTTATCCATGTCTCTGCATGACCGTAATTGTGCATTTGTGTGTGATTGTGGGCTTGAACGTAGCTATGTAATTATGTACTTGCGTATGTATCTGGGACTCTGAACATGTGCTGGGTTCCTCTCTGTAATTATCTGTGTATGACTGTGTGCCTGTATTCATATACCTGAGTCTGTTTTCATAGGTCTGGACATGTGCTTTTGTGTATCTGCCTACGTAATTGTTTGTGACTGCCTCTAAAGGTGACTGCATATCCTTGATTTTTATGTATTTGAGCATATAATAGTCAGCCTGAGTGTAAACAAGTTTGTCTACAAGATTGTGTACTTGCATGTGCTTTTGTGTAGCTCTACAACTGCAATTGTGTTTCTTAGGTGTCTATGCTGGTACCTACATTTGGTTTGTATGTGTATGTGTGTGTAATGGAGCACGTAGGTAAATATAAGTGAAAGCACTCATGTCTGTGTGCATCTGTGGAGCTGTGTGCCCCTTACTCATCTCGCCTTATAACAAGTGTTTGTTTTTCAAAGGCCAGACCAAGCCTCACGTCTTCTGAAAGCCTTCCAGGCTAGCCCAGGCCCCCACCTGTGTATCTCCCACAGATGCCCTTGTGCCTGGGGACAGCCTGGGCAGTGACTCTCCTTTACCACGGCTCTGCCCTGTCTCTCCAACTAGGGGCAGCGTGGTGTAGCGGAGAGAGTGTTGGGCTGGGAGTCCAGAGCCCTTGGTTCTAGTCCCCATATCACCCATACTTTCTGCCACCTGGGCAAGCCCCTCCACTACACCACGCTGCCTCTTATGCCCAACAGCTCAGGTCAAAGCTGATCCTGACCCTCCCTGCGGCCCAGCTCTTGCTGAGAACCTGAGGCTGACACTCCTTGAGGGGCGGGTATTTTATTCATCCACCCAGAAAATACTCATTGAGCATCCACTGTATACCAAGTTGTGTGCACCAGTTTCCCCACTTTGCACAGAGAAGAGACCTCAGAGATCTGCTAACGCAATTCCCCTCATTTACAGACATCCCTCATAAAGGGGACAGGTGCCAGGGGGAGCAGAGGGTAAAGTCCAAGTCCCTTGGCATGAACATGCAAAGAACCTCAAAGGATATCTGAAGCATAGCCGGTGCCTTAGCCTTCACAGAAGGCCTGGCACAAGTTGCCTCCTCCCACCACTTCAGCCTCATCTCCAACTACACCCCTCCATTCTCAGAGCCACAGCCACACGACACTGCTTGATACTCCCAAGTGCCACCTCCAGGCCTTGACACAGGCTGTTTCCTCTGCCTGGAATGCTCTTTCTTCCACCTTTGACTGGAAGATTCTTTTCCATCCCTCAAGGCCCTGCTCAAAGGTCTACTCCCCCATGAAGTCTCCCTCGTACCCCCATCTCCCCTGGCTGAGTTCTCTACGTTCCCACAGCCGTTAGCACTGCCCTCTGATATAGTATTGATCACATCATCCCATGATTGTCCAGTCACATGACCATTTCTCTAGTTACCCTCAGGATGGGCTAAGAACCCCAGCTCAGGGCTCCCCAGCAGTTGCTTTGAGATTCTGAAACAGCATGTTCTGGTATCTGCCTTTCCAACCAGAAAACAAGTTCCTCAAGGGCAGTGACTGTCTCACTCCTCTTAGTAACCCCAGCTCAGTAACTAGTCTGGCCCACAGTAGCTCCGCCATCCATGTTGAGTGGAAGCTGGTGGTGGTGGTAATGACACTTGCATACTGGTGGTGTGCTGGAGAGGCACAGGCTGGAGGGTCCAGGGTAATCTCCCAATCCGTCATTTTTTCTCCACAAAGGCTCCAGGATCTTGGAGCCAAGAGCACGGGAGAGCCTAGGGTGGGACTGGCGGGAAGAGGTACATGGTATGGAAGGCATATGGATCAGAACTCCTGGCACCTCAGGACTGGGCTTGAGTGCCTTGTGACCCTCTTGGGGAACAGTGGTGCAGGCCTCACCTGGCTTGAGGGAGAGAGAGTGTGCTAAGCAGACAGAAGGACTTGGAGCAGACCCCACCAGAAGCCTCTTGGGAATCATGTGCTTTGCCACAAGATTCAGGGTTTACACCCTTTGCAGGCTGAGCTGTCTCTCTCCCCTCCCCCATGTCCAGCACAGAGCTGGGCACCCTGGGAGTAGAGCTGACTGTCCTGTCGTGAGCTAGCCCCTGACAGCAGTGGATCGCAGGAGCATGGAGTGTGGTGAGGTATAATGATGGGGGAGGTGGACAGAGATATCACCACTCCTGCCCAGGAAAGCTCCTTTCTTCCCAATCAGCCAAGGGGCTTGAGGTGGTCTAGGGGTCTGAAAAGGTGTGTGTACCTGCTTGCCCCACCCCACCGTGTCCACTGTGGCCCAGACAATATACAATGCCTCCTCTCATTTGTTTTCTTCAGCATGTGACAGACCAAGAGCAGCTGAGACAGCTTTGAGGGTTTGGGAAGAGGGGGATTTCCAAGGGACCGGTGGGTGAGGGGAGGCTCTCCCTCCGCCCTCTGCTGACAATCCTCTAGATTCTTCTGGCCACAGGGTTCAGCTACCCCAGTTCAGCCAACCCTATCAGCCCCCTGCTGCTGGAACAGGGTAAAGGTTGTTGGTGGAGAGTGTGGAAGGAGACACTGATTGAGGGCCCCTCCTAGGCCTGAAGAAATTTCCAGGAGAGTGCTGGGATGTGTGCCACAGGTGGGGATTTGGGGCCTCCATGAGGAGGGTGAGGGAGAGACACTGGAATGAGCCCCTGAAGGAGTCAGAGGTGGGAGATGGGGTCTCTCTTGGCCTCCTGCCTGCTCATCTCTTCTCACCTCCAACAGAGGCACCACTCTGGGCTGGGATTTTCCATCTGAATAACTGAATAACGGAGTGGGGAAGCTAACGGCCTGGCAGGTGTGGGCTCCTGTTCCACCTCCGAAGCTGGCTGGCTATGTGACCTTGAGCAAGTTACTTCCTCCTCAGGGTCTCAGCTGATCTCAGGCCATCAACCCAGAGTGTCCAGGATTCAGAGAAGCCCACGTTCTGGGGGCCCAACTCAGGTCACCCACCTATTTCCCAAAGCCACTTAGTGTCAGGCCCTGAGCTAGCCAGGGCAGAGATGAGACAGACCACTGAGCTCCTGGTCTCAAGGTGTGCAGAATAATGAGGTATGTGATCCCTATGTCCCACAGAACCCCAGATGGCCAGCTTGTCCCCAAACCCTAACACATGCCTTTCCTGATTCCAGTGCTGCAAGCTCCCTCAACTCCAGCTGCCCTTCATCCTTCAATTTTAGCTCAAAAGTCACCTCCTCCAGGAAGCCTTCCCTGATCTGCAGGGATCACTGTGCTTCCTCTTTGTCACACTTCCTAACCCTTAATTACTTGTTCAATGTCTGGTTCCTCCCACTAAAACTGTGAGGTTCATGAGGTCTAGGACCCTGTCTCTCTTGTTTATCCCCAAGACAGTGCCTGGCATATAAAAAAAAAAACTAGTTGCTGTTGAGTCGATTCCAACTCATTGTGACTTCATGTGTGTTAGAGTGGAACTGTGCTCTATAGGGTTTTCAGTGGCTGATTTTTCTAAAGTAGATTGCCAGGCCTTTCTTCTGAGGTACCTCTGGGTGGACTTTAACCACCAACCTTTCAGGTAGCAGCCAAGTGCATTAACCATTTGCACCACCCAGGGACTTTGCCTGGAACATGTTGTGTGCCATAAAGTTGATCCCGACACATAGCAACCCTACAGAACTGCCCCATAGGGTTTCCTAGGCTATAATAGTTACAGAGCAGATCACCAGGTCTTTTCTCCCGTGAAGCTGTTAATGAGTTCCAACTGCCAACCTTTCAGTTAGAAGTTGAGCGCTTAACCATTGCACCACCAGGGCTCCTTTGTCCTAGTACATACAAAAAAAACAAAAACAAAAAATTCATTGCTGTCGAGTCGATTCCAACTCATAGCGACCCTATAGGACAGAATAGAACTGCCCCAATAAGGTTTCCAAGGAGCGGCTGGTGGATTCAAACTGCTGACCTTTTGGTTAGCAGCTTTTAACCACTGGGCCACCTGGTACATCGTAGATGCTTAATAAGTATTTGTGAAATAAATGAGTGAAGTTCCCTCTCTCAACTAAACCTAAGGCAGACAATGCTTATCACTTTAGAGGGGACTGGAAGAGGTGCACAGCAGTGCACAGAGCAGCCACCCTGCCATACTCTCATTGAAGAATCCTAGACTCCTCTAAGGAAGCCAGTCTCCCGCTGGATGTATCCCCTAGTAGAAGGGACCCTGCCCTCATCACACTGGTCCAGGTCCCAGGTAAGGACACTGAGATGCCCCTACGCAAGAAGGTGGCCAGGGAAACATATACTGTCTGACTCCAATTCTCTTAAGTACTCTGCTCTACAGTCTGGAGGGAATTATTTCCCCTGGGAGTATCAGAGATGACAACACTGGAGCCGGGGCCTTGATGCTTGAATAGGAGTTTACTACATAAAAAGTTAAGGGAAACACATCCTAAGCGGGAAGGATAGCACATTCAATGGCATAGAATGAAAAAATAGATGACATGTTTATTGAAAGGTAAATAGTCCTAGTAGCTGCCTCTTAGCAGGGAGACACCATCTTGACCTGAGAAGCAAAATGCCTGGTACTCAAAGTGCCTCTGGGTCCTTGCTTGGCTTTAGAGCCATACAGGCCCCTACTCAGCAGGGAGAAACAGTAGCATTCCTGCTGGTCTCTCCTCATCCACCTCCCCATAACATGCAGGACACTGGGTCCCAATGTCTCGTCCACTCTACTGACCGAAGGTAGGCTCTTGTTTTCTGGACCTAGTTCCCAGCCCCATGCTCAGCTCCCAGCCCCTACCAGCTAGCTCCTCAATCCCATCCTCAAACCCAGAGAATCCTAGAACTATAAAGGGTCTCAGAGACCATTAAACCCCCTTTCTGTCAAGACAGGGCAGATCTGGCCCACAGTGGGGCAGGGCTTACCCAAGGTCATAAACAGAGCAGAGCTCAAAATCAGGGGTCTCTCCACAAGCCAGGTCAGGGACAGTCCTCCCTGAGTGAGTGGCCAGAGGGAAGTTGGGGAGGGTCCAGTGAGCTCATGGGGTTAAGTCTGCTGGGTCTGGCAGTGTAGAGAGAGGCCACATACAGATCATTCACTTCTGAATTTTCAGTATCAGAACCATCCCCACTCCCACCCTGCAGACACCTTCTACTGCCCAAGAGAAACCCTCAGGAGAGATGCCTCCCCCTTATCCCTGAGCTTATCCTGTCCAAGACTCTACAGTGATTAATCTCCTCCATAGTCTGAAACAAGGAGTCCCTAGGTGGTACAAACAGCTAAGCACTGGACTACTAACCAAAAGGTTGGTGGTTCAGGCTCACCCAGAGAAGCCTCAGAAGAAAGGCCTGATGATCTCCTTCTGAAAGTTCACAGCCTTGAAAATCCTATGGAGTGCAGTTCTACTCTGACACACACATGGAGTCGCCATGAGTTGGACTCAAGAGCAACTGGTTTGGGTATAGTCAGAAACACATCCAACATCACACTGTTTTGTTTGGAAGGAGTGTGCCTTTGGAGGCGGAACAAGTGGCTCTGACACTGCCACGCTGTGAACATCACTTCTACTTGGGCGGGGACCTTACCTGTCTTGTCCCTAGGTATCCTCATCACCTTGAACAGTGCCTGGCACTATATAGTAGATAATACATCTTTTTCAAATGAATGAAGCTGAGTGACCTTGAGCAACTTACTTTCATCCTCTGGGCCCGTTTTTCTCACCTATAAAGGGTGATAGGAAGCCCTAGCAGTGCAGTGGTTAAAAGCTTGGCTGCTAACAAAGAGGCTGGCAGTTTGAATCCACCAGCCGCTCCTTGGAAACCCTATGGGGCAGTTCTACTCTGTCCTACAGGGTCGCTATGAGTCGGAATCGACTTGATGGCAACAGGTATAAAGGGTGATAACTGCCTACCTCACAGGTTGTTGTGAGGACAAAGGAAGACATTGATGAAAATGCCTGGCACATAGCAGCCTTCATGTTACTTCTCCTTCACATCAGCCAGAATCCTGCCCTCCTCCGGCACTCTGCTCACCTCTTCCAGAAAGCCTCCCCTGGTTATCTACCGGGCTCCGGTGCTGGCATCTTTCCCAGAAACACTTCCTCCCCACAACTTGTCTAGATTCCAGTTGGTATTTCTGGAAAATATGGATTCCTGTTTTGTTTTGTTTTTTTACTTTTTCTTATGGCCGAGTCCTCCCATCAGACAAAGGTAAGATTCCACTTTCTGTGATCCCCCTTAATGATAACCGTCATCACAGTGTCTGATATGTGATGTGAGTTGTTTTCTAAACATCAGTCTGGATGAACCTAATTAATGCCCAGGCCCTCAGCATCACAATAGGAGAAATTTGCTGCCATCTGGACCATGCTCCACAGTTCACAAAGTACTTGCATGTCTGTTATCTCATATGATCCTTGAAAACCAAAAACCAAACCAAACCCACTGCTGTTGAGTCGATTCCAACTCACAGTGATGCTATAGGACAGAGTAGAACTGCCCCATAGGGTTTCCAAGGCTGTAAATCTTTATGGAAGCAGACCGCCACATCTTTCACCTGCAGAGCAGCTGGTGGGTTCAAACAGCCAGCCAGTCTTTCAGTTAGCGGCCAAGCACTTTAACCACTGCACCACCAGGGCATCCTCTGATCCTTGAAACACCCCTGTAAAGCCAGGATTTATTACCCCTATTTTACAGATAAGGAAACCTGCCTGGGTCATGTGGCTTGAAAGGGGCAGACCAGGGCAGCAAAGTTGTTCTGACTACAAGCCCAGTTCTTTCCCCAACAGGGTCCTTAGAGTTCAGGTGATTAAACTCATAAATACAATAATAGCAACTGCTTGCATATCTATGGTGAGTGACTTCACTTTCATATAATTTTCACATCCTCCCTGTAAGAATCTTGGAGAGACAGAAAGGTCACAGACCCATCAAGACAATGTCCAGTCAGAGAGGGAAACCCTTGTGAGAAGGTACCCTCTCTCCCGCATGAGACAGTAATGCAATCAGCAAGCCCCTAGAAAGGAAATGACTTCTCTGATGTCACAGAGCTTTCTAGTCGCTGAGCCAGAATTTAAACTCCCATTTGCCTGGCTCTGATACTCTTCCTGCTCTATCAGGTTCTCTCATTTCCCTCTGGGCCTGAATTTTCCCATCTGTAGAGTGGGCTGGATGATAAGATCTTTAAGCCTTACCCCCTTGCTCCGTGTCCTTGGGAGAGTCATGAAGCCAGTGCCAGTTTTGTAGGCAGATAATCTCGGTTTAAATCCCAGTTTGGACAACGATCTCCCCCAAGGGCCCCTGGCCTCCCAGGAATGTTCTATCCCCCTACCCACCCCCACCTTCCCCAATCTCCATTCTGAACATTCTCCCCAGAAAGAGTTAAGCCTTCTTCAAGCTTTCACTCCTGGCCAGCGGTGCCAGCGGAGATTAGAGAGATCGGATTTATTTCTCTTAATAAACAGAAAAGAAGTTGGGCTAGGCAGGTGACAAGGAAACAATTGGAATAATGGGAGGCTGGAGCAAAAGGGAGCAGGACTTCCTCCAGTCGTACCCCGGGTCTCCTTCAGACCTGGGGAAACAACAGTCAGGGGTGTTACCCACACACGTGGGCTCAAATCAGGCCAGCCTGCTGCCCAGAAAGCCCAGTGCCACACGATACCAGACACAGGGCAGGGGGAGGCCTCGTCACTGACCCAATGACCCCAAATCCAGGCTGCTGGAGCAGGGACCTTCAGGTCAGCTTTTCCAGCCCCTTGCCTCCAGACTATTCTCTCAGGAGAAGAGGGTCCACTCCCTGGGGTACTCCACTAGCCCTCTGCCTGCCAATCCTGATAGTGTGACCACAATCCATCCTGCTGCAATTCTGACGCAATCCCTCTTTCATGAGATGGGGGTGACTTCAGACTGATGGGGCAACCCTGGGCCAGACTCCACTTCCTGTGGGGACTGCAGAGCCCTGGGCAGAACCCCTCACCCAAACCCCACTCAGAGCCTGGCCCCGCCACTCCAGCCCCAGCTCCCAGACTTCTACTTGTGTCTGGGCTGCAAGGGAGCAGGGGGGCCCTTTTCCAAAAGGAAGACCAGGCTGGATACCATCACACAAGAGGCTTTTTCACCCTCTTCCTGACCCCTAAAGTGTTCCTTCTAATTCTCCAGAGGAGGTGGTTAAAGGACACTGGGAGGGTAAACATAGGCATCACGGGATGGGCCCTGCACACAACGCCATTTCCTCACCAGTGCTGGTAGGTAGGTAGACTGCTGGGGACACCAAGCCCTAAGGGGGCTCCACCCTCTTGCTGAGCCTCATGCCCTCTCCCCGCCAATGGGAGGCAGGGAACAAAGGGGAAAATGAGAGAACCAAGCAAGTGGCCCAAAGAAAAGTGGTTCCAGCAGGGGTGGATCAGGTCAGCCTCAGGCTGCCCATCCATCAGGCCAGGGGGTGAGCCCAGAGGCTCCTACTGAAGTCCCCACTGCAGCCCAGGTACAGCCTTTCTATTTACTTTAGCCTCAGTTTCCCTCACCTGTAAGCACACTTCTAACACTGGCATTTCATGTGGGTTCTACCAGCGTTGGGGGATAGAGTGATGGGGGGGGCACGGCGGCGGATGGTTCAAGTCCGTGAACTCACCACCCCAGGCGATGGATGTTTGTGGTTTGGCCCAGGTGAGTGGTGAAGGGGGCCAGGTAAGAAAAGCTGACACTGTTAAGAATCTAAAGCATTCTATGCTCCATGCTGGGTTCTTTGTGGGGCTGGAAATCAGACCCACTTAGGGGGCTGAAACCCCTTTTGAATACAGTTGATTTTCCAGATCCAGAGACCCACCCACGGCCACCTGCCTCTCCCATTGTCCCCGCACCAGTCAAGTCTCTGACCCCCTGACTCAGCAGGGGGCTGGACCTGGGATGAGCCTGGGGGAGGAGGATTACCTCACTGCCCCAGCAGCCAGACTGCCAGCACTTCCTGATTAAACCAGGGGATCCCTGCCCAGCCGGGGGTCCCCTCCCCTGAAAGCGGGGCAAGACTGTGTCGGGAAGTTCTAGGGTGGTGGCAGGGGGCAGGAGTGCCTGGGCGGATCCCGTGGCTCATTGTACCCCCAGCAGCAACACCTAGGGAGTCGCCCTCCTCCAACACGTCCTGGAGCCCCAGCAAGCCACTCTGGCCGCACCCTCGGCGCCGCCCGGCGCCCAGCCCAGGTGCCAGCTGCCTTACCTCGGCCTCTGCCCTTTGCCTTCCTGCCCTTGTCGTCTGCCTTCTTGGCCCGGGGGGCAGCTGGTTCGGCGCCCTCGGCCCCCGCTGCGTTCTTCTTGCGCCTCTTGCCCCACAGCCAGCTGAAGGCGCGGCGGAGGCCGGACGGACCGGAGCGGGACTTCTTCCTGCGTAGGGGTCCGGCCGGACCCCCAGGGTCCTCCGCCGCAGGTGCCGCGGGGGGCGCGGGAGCCGCCATGGCGGGGGGCGGAGCTGGCGGCGGGGCTCAGGCCCCCTGCAGCGCGGCCCCCATGTGCAGGGGCGGCCGGGCAGGCGAGCGGACTCGCGTGCAGCGGCCGCAGGAGACGCGCCCGGAGAAAAGTTTGGGCGGCGGAGGCAGAGCCAGCGAGGCGGGCAGCGCGGGAGGGGCCGGCGGCGGCGGGCGGGGCGCGGAGGCCGGTCGGAAGGGAAGGCGCGCGAGCAGGGAGCGGCCGCTGGCGGGAGCTGCCCCACTTGCCTCCTCCCGGCCTGGGCGCTCCGGGGCTGGGGGAGGGCGAGAGACTACGCTGGACAGAAACGGCGGTGTCACGGGGCCGGCCCGGGAGGGGGCAGTACCGAGGTTCCATCCCGGAGGGGACACCAAAGGGTATTCGGTCTGAAAGAAGGAGATACTGGGAAAGGAGCTCAGGGAAGGGGAAGAGAAATGCTGGGGTTGAACCCCAGAAGAGCTTGGTGTCCCGAGTTTGGTTTGGGAAGAGATGGGGGATTCTGGAATTCTTTTACTGGAATAAGGGAATTAGGAGAATACTTTCCAGGACCTGGACAGTATTGGGGGTTTCACCCTAGAGGCTGAGGCTTCAGACCCACCAGAGACCTGTGACTGACTTTCCCCTCCCATCCAGGGATTGAGATTCCCCTCTGCTCCTTTCCCCTCATTGCCACACCTTCCCCCAGGTTCCTGCAATGCTCTGTGCGAAGGTGGGGCCCAGGCCTCCTGGGCCCCCGCTTCACCCTTTGGTGGCTGGGATGCGGAAAGTCGTGGCTTAGTTTACGTTTAGGCTGGGCCATGAGGCCCTAGGGCACCGCTGCCTGGGTCAGGATTTCCCATTAGATGCTCAACGCTGATTAGGGCGGATCCTGGGGCCTGATGAACTCATGCTTATGAGGTGCTTTGAGATCTTCTCCAGGTGAGAAGTGTAACTGAGGAAGTGAGATAGGAAGAAAGCCTTTAAGAATCATGAAAATGCTGTGCTCATTTCCTCCCGGCCTCTGGCTCTTGATTATTGCTAACCAAGCACTTTTATATCATCTGATCCCACCACAAGCCTATGAGGGAAGCAAAGCAGTGTTACCCCCATAGTATGGAAGGGAAACTGAGGCCAAGAGGGGCAGGTGATTACCCAAGAAAAGAGAGAGAGTCAGCGGCAAAGGAGCCATGACCAGCATCCAAGTCTTGTCTTTGCTGGTCCAGGGACCAAGCCCCAGAGGTCAGAGATTGCCCTTGGGGCTCGCTGTGGGCTCAGCATCCCTGGACCCCCTCCCTGGGTCCCTAAAAGGGCCTTGTGATTTCCCCACTAGTTAGACTTTGTCTGAATCACCAAACCTGACCCTGGTCACACAACTTTCTCCTGGTCCTGGTCTCTCACTGTCCAGGGTACCCAGCCCAGTCAGCCCTGGCACACCGTAGACAGCACTCACTATAACTTTATAGGTTGATTAGAGTACACAGGGTGACCTCCCCAACCTGCCTTACCCTCTCTGTGCCACCAAGGGCTCACCTTGGCCAACCAGGGCCATCACTGACACCCTCCATCTGGGGGCCTGGAGCAGGTCACTGTACTTGCTAGGACTCAGTTTCGCATGTGACCACCATTCATTCAGATCCCGCCCATACTCTGGAGCACCCACTTTGGATCAGGCACTGTGCCGTGCACAGGGATTACACAGGACCCTGTCCTCATGGCGCTGACAGCTCAGCACTAGCCCTAAGAACCCCACCCTTCCTTCTGAAGTTGCTTAGTGTTAAAGGAAAAATGTTACAGGCAGGGCTGAGAGAGCAATGTACAGGACCTTGGACTGCTGGAAAAAGTCTGGGTGCATTGGGTGGGGAGTGGGAAGAAGGAAAGCAAGCATACTCTGGCTTTTGGAAGGGGTGGGTGGGGAGAGGAATATTGGCCAATCTTGTCACCCACCAACTCCCTCAGCACCTCCTTCTCCCCAGTGGCCAGGACTTGCTACATAATCCGTGGAGCCCAGTGCAAAATGAAAATGCCAGGCCTCCCCCTTGTTCAAAAATTAAGAATTTCAGAAGGACAAACTCAGGACCCTTCTGAGTGTGGGGCCCTGTGTGATTACACAGCTCAGTGACACGCCCATGAAGTCAGGCAGGCCAATGGCCGTATCATTCCTTGTGGAAGGATCCCCTCAAACCAAAATCCCCAGGAGTCAACCCACAGATTGTGTCGCCTGACTTGGAGGTGGGGAGAGAGGGAAGGGGGATGGGAAGAGGTCAGGGTTGTGCTGCCTTCATTGCTCCCAACTCTAGTGTCCAGACATTCTCATCTCCCACACCCAGCCTGGGCCACCCTTTGACACAGTCCCAGTTTTCTGTCCTCTCCCCTAGTCTAATAGACAACAGGCTTCTGAAGCACCCAGGAAAGGCTAGCCTGGGAAGGGCTAGCCTTCACCCTGGCTGCACCTGAATCCCACCCTCTGGATTAATGATTGCTCAGCTCAGCTACATTTTTATGCCGGCCCTTCTATCAGCTTAAGGAACAAACTTCCCAGAAGCCCCTGTCAGCTGGGCCCAAAGTCCAAATTGGAACCAGGCTGTCACCTGACCAGGCAGGAAACTGCTACCCTGTCTACTGGAAGGAATAAATGACAACCAAGCTTGGGGCGTTGCCCCTGCAGGTCCTCCAGCTTTGCCCCTCTGTTCTTGGAAGTCCTAGGGTCACCCTGATGTTGCCCTCACACCCATCTGACCCCTGCTTGGGAGACCTGCCTCTCATGGGCCCCAGTCTTGTCCCCCGCTGGGCCTGGTCTCCTCCCCAGCAGACTCCTCACCTGCCTCTAGACTGAGCCACCTGGAACAATGTAAGGCTGAGCCTCCTGCATTTTACCAGGAAGACCTGAAAGGAAAAGAGCTGCAAATCACACAACCAGGGGTGGGAGCACCTGTGACTTCCCACAGTTCTTAGACCAATTGGAGGAGCCCAGAATTATAGTGGAAGGAGGGGTACTCCTACAAAGTTGGGGATGTTGGGAAATGAACAGTATTCCCATTCCATGGATAAGAAAGCCAAAGGAGAGGTTGAGTGACTTGCCCGCAGTCACATGGCAACCTCTAGGCAGAGCCGAGTTTAAAACTGATTTGTGTTCCTAATTGAGCACTTGCTTTGTGCCAGGCATTTCCCAACCCGCTTTCAAGGGCTGGCACCTTAATACTCTGGAGCAGGGGGGCTTACCCTGGGGCCACAGCTGGGCTCCCAGGAACCTCCAGAAATGTTCTGTCTAGCTTTGAATGCACGTATGTGCATTTATCTGGGGAAAAGGTCCACAGTGTTAACCACATTTTCAAAGGGGTGACTATTCCAGAACAGACTAAGAATCTGTCCTCTGGTCCTTTTCGGTGGGAGAAGTAAGTAGAAAGGGGATCCTTGCATCTGGTGCCCTCTTCCTCTCTCCTTCCTACCCACTCCCTGCCCTAAGCAAACCTCTAGGAGGAAAGGAGGAACCCAGGCTGGTCCTGGTCCCAGCAGGTGGCATTCCTCTATCCCCTTATCTGTGGCTCCTGGCATCTGTAGCAGCCATGTTAACATTTCAAACAACCTCCCTGCTGAGGTCTTCTTTGATCTTCCTAGCATCCTAAGAATTAGGTCTCAAGGGTAATTCCACCCATTTCCCCCACTAAAGTGAGAGGTGAAATAACGCCCCACAAGGTAATGCCAAGTGGGCCTTGGTAGCAGTGAGTGGTACTAGCTCCTAGAAGGGAGAAGGAGAGGGGGAGGAGGAGGAAGTAATAGCCACTACCCAGTCTCCAGTGTAGGGTTGTGTTTTCCTTCATTCTTGCAGCAAATATCTCCTGAGCACAGCTCTGTGCTCCAAGCTTCCAGAGACTGACCATAGTTAGTTTAGGATTATATTCTCACTTTTAACTATGCACAGTTTGTTGTTAATGCCAGCGAGTTGGCCCCAACTTATGGCGACCTTATGTATAACAACGAAATGTTGCCTGGTCCTGTGTGAAAAAGTGGTTTTTTAAACTTTTTCTTTTAGCTGTAGAATTTTCTTTTTCAAAAAAAAAAAATTTTCAAAACAAAAAAAAAATCCACCCTGGAACTCTGAAAGATAAAAGTAATATTTTATAAATATAAATTTATTTTATAAATCATAAAATACTTGCCATAAAGTAAATCAGTGGGAATGAGGGCATTTTGATGAACTAGAATTTTGAAACTCAGAGTTATGGGTGATGGTTATGGTTTTACCTGAGTGCCAATATTCAATTTATTGATGCAGTTTGTTTTTGTTGTTCAGTATTCAAAAAATACTGATTTTCATAGACAAGCGGAACAAATAGTAAGAATTTTAGCAAATGGGAAGAAATGTCAGGGGATGCTTTATTCTGAGGTCTTCACAAGAATGAGTTATCCAGCCAGCCCAGCTTAATGGCTTGTCAAAAGTTAGCACAGAGCCCATTACTTTAAAAAAATGTTTATAGGGATACATGTAGATATATATATGTATGTATATACACACACATACACATATGCATATTTTCAAATTAAATTCTAATGAAATGATTGTTGAATGCTAGAGTGAGAAAACCACATAGTGTAAAGGAAGGAGCCCAGTCACCAGATCTGGTTCTTATTCAGTCCTGCCACTAACTTGCTGGGTGGCCTCAGGTAAGACACTTGCCCTCTCTGGGCCCCAGTTTGGCCATCTGAATATCCGATTTTCCCCGGGAAAGGATTGTGTGCGTGGCGGTATCTGTGTATGTATATATGAGTGTGCTGGGGTGTGGGAGTGTGGCGCATGTATGTGGAAGCTTCATTAACTCATCCTCACCGCCCAGTAGCATCCCAGTTCTGGGCCCCAAGAGGGACCGCAAAGGCACTGAACTGCCCGAGTTTGAAGGCAGAGGCGGGTTGCCATGGAGACATGGTTTGTTTCCTCAACTGTCTGGCTGCATCTGACAAGCACAAAAAGCCTGGCCAGATGCACAGTGACCTAGGCCAAGAGAGCAGGGATTTCCTGACCCTGAGATCCACAGGGCTCACTGCTCTCCAAGGAGAAGCTCATTCATTCTGCTCTGAAACAGGGGGATGATGAGCCTGACCTGCCAGCTGGTAAGGCTATGCGTGTGGAGCTGCTGGGTAGGGCCTCTCTCTAGGTGTTTGTGCACACCCGCTCACCAGTCCTGTGTAACAAGGCTGGCCCCGTGCCCAGGGTTGGGGATGGGAGGGAAACACCCACATTCAAGGCCTTCTGGAAGCTGGGGGAGGCGTCAAGGAGTGTGGGCAGAGCTCCCTGCCCATGGTCACAGGGAAACAGCTGGACATGGATTTTCAGAGACCGCCCCCCACATCCACACAGGGGCATACACAAACACACTGAGACACAAACACACGTTGACACACACCCCCACTCACCAATTTACACTGACACACCCAAATCCATGGATATACACACTAGTACATAAGCCCAGACACACACTGATGCGTCTGGATACCGGTAAATACTCAGGCACACTAAGACAGACTGACTTGTCAACACACGTAAATAGGCACAGATACAGAAACATACTGAAACACAAACTCAGATATACCTGCTACACACACCTACTTACTATCAGTTGCAGTAGAGTGGACTCCAACTCATGGTGACCCCATGTGTGTCAGAGTAGAACTGTGCTCCACAGAGTTTTCAATGGCTGATTTTTTGGACAGATTGCCAGGCCTTTCTTCCAAGGTGCTCTGGGTGGACTCAAACCTCCACCCTTCCAGTTAGCGGCCGAGAGTATTAACCATTTGTACTACCCAGGGACTCCACACACACCTACTAGCATACCCAAACACATGCTCAGTCATGCATAGATACACCGATACACAGACACACGTAGACACATAAAAGCACACATTCCCAGATGCACAGATTCTCAGATACATAAACATTCATTGATACAAAAACAGAATACACACAGACTCACTAGCCCATAAACCACAGAGAGATATACACAGGCCCAGTTACACAAACATGGATATAAAGAGACAAACAGTTACAAGTAGAAACACAGATCCAGGCAAGGGGAAGAGAAGAGAAGGGAACTAATACTATTGGTGAGGGCCAACTCTGCAGCTGGCAACATGGAAGTTTTATCTATGGAATCTTTTTTAACTCCTTCCAACAATCTGTGAGACTGATAATACTATCCCATAATAATATACAATATGCATGCTTATAAAAGACACAAACGATACAGAAATAAATAGGGGAAAATGTGAAAGTTCCCCTTCACACGCATTTCCCATCCTACCCTAAAAAAAACCACTGCCATAGAGTCAATTCTGTAGGACAGAGTATAGGGTTTCCGAGGCTGTAACCTTTACAGAAGTAGATTGCCAGGTCTGTCTTCCTTGGAGTGGCTGGTGGGTTCAAACCACTAACCTTTAGGTCAGCAGCTGAGCACTTAACCGTTTGCACCACAGGCAGTATACACCCTTCCAGACTTTTTTCGATGCATTTACATGCAAGCACGTAAAGATACTGCAAATGTTAACATTTTCCAGAAAACTGACTCAGAGAGGTTAAGAAATTTGACCAAGATCATACAGATAGTAGTAGAGCCGGATATGAATTTAGTTCTGACTCACTCCACAATGCTCCTTTTTTTTTTAATTATTAGTTTTCTTTTTTTATTGCACTAGGTGAAAGTTTATGGAGCAAATTAGTTTCTCATTAAACAATTAATACACATATTGTTTCGTGGCATTGGTTGCCAATCCTGCAACATGTCAGCACTCCCCTTCTTGAACTTGGGTTCCCCGTTTCCATTCGTCCAGCCTTCCTGTCGCTCCTGCCTTCTGGTCCTTGCTTCTGGGCTGGTGTAACCATTTAATTTTGTATACATAGTTGAACTACATGTGTTATTGTTTGTTTTACAGGCCTGTCTAACCTTTGGCTGAAGGGTGAACCCTGGGAGTGACTTGAGTACTGAGTTAAAAGGTGTCCAGGGGCCATACTCTTGAAGTTTCTTCAGTCTCTGTTAGACCAGTAGGTCTGGTTTTTTTTGTTTGTTTGTTTTTTAATTTTTTTTTTTTTATTGTACTTTAGGTGAAGGCTTACAGAACAAATAGTTTCTCATTAAACGGTCACTACACATGTTGTTTTATGACTTTGGTTAACAACCCCACGACATTATCAACACTCTCCCTTCTTGACCTTGGAGGAGCTTTTTTTTTTTTTTTTTTTGGTGAAAATATACATATCCAAAGTTACACCATTTCCAAAAGTTTCTACATGTACAATTCAGTGACATCGATTAAGTTGTGCTGCTATTCTCACTATCCTTTTCCAAATTATTCCATCACCATTATCTTCAACTCACTGCCTCTTAGGCTTCCCATCAAATCTTTTGAGTTGCTGTTGTCAATTTTATCTCATATAGATAATTCTTTTTTTTTTTTTTTTTTTTGTACCTTAGATGAAGGTTTACAGAACAGTTTCTGATTAAACAGTTAGTACACATATTTCCCTATAACAATGGTTAACAACTCCATGACATGTCAACACTGCCCCTTCTCAAACTTGGGTTCCATATCACCAGCTTTCTTGTCCCCTCCTGCCTTCTAGTCCTTGTCCCTGGGCTACTGTTCCTCGTTAGTCCCATTTTATTTTATGGGGCTGTCCAATCCCAGGCTGAAAGGTGAACCTTGGGAGTGACTTCACCACTGAGCTAAAAGGGTGTCCAAGGGCCGTACTCTCAGGGTTTCTCCAGTCTGTCAGGC
The DNA here is from genome assembly GCA_030035585.1 of Dugong dugon. NCBI lineage: Eukaryota > Metazoa > Chordata > Mammalia > Sirenia > Dugongidae > Dugong > Dugong dugon. The sequence goes on along the minus strand of CM057462.1, from coordinate 56,969,474 downwards.
CAGTAAATCTGGTCTTTTTTTGTGAGTTAGAATTTTGTTCTACATTTTGCTTCAGGTCTGTCCAGCATCCTCTATTGTGATCCCTGTCAAAGCAGTCGGTGGTGATAGTCAGGCACTAATCTAGTTGTGCTGGACTCAGTCTGGTGGAGGCTGTGGTCGTTGTGGTCCATCAGGCCTTTGGATTAATCTTTCCCTTGTGTCTATGGTTTTCTTCATTCTCCCTTGCTCCAGACAGGGTGGGACCAGTAGACCTATCTTAGATGGCTGCTCACAAGCTTTTAAGATCCCAGATGCTACTCACCAAATAGGATATAGAACATTTTCTTTATAAACTATGTTATGCCAGTTAAGCTAGATGTCCTCTGAGACAGTCACACCAGCTTCCCTTAGTCTCCTAAGGATAAATCCTCAGCCTCTTGGACATGCAGTGTCCTTCACTGTCTGGCCCCAACCCTACTCTCCCCATTTTTTCATCTGGCAAACCACTTCTCATCTTTTAGCATCCTGCTCAAATGCCTCTCTTGTCAAGCCTTCCCCAGCTTCCCCATGCAGAATCAGAATCCCCAGTCCTTGCCCAGGTTCCACTCCAGCACTTACGATCATAACCATCATCCTGTCTCCACTGATGAACTGACAAACTTCCAGGTCCTATGATAAGTTCAATACACCATAGCCTCCCTTAATCTCCACAACAGCCCTAAAGAGATAAGAACTATTGTCCCCATTTTACAGACAGTTAAATGGAGGTTGTGAGAGATTCAGTCCCTTCCTCAGGGTCTGATTTTCTCACAAATCAGTCTTTGGCCACTATCTTAGTTTCTTAGTGCTGCTGTAACAGAAATACCACAAGGGGGTGGCTTTAAGGAACAGAAATTTATTCCTCAAAGTTTAGGAGGTTAGAAGTCTGAATTCAGGGCACCAGCTCTAGGGGAAAGCTTTATCTGTTGCTTCTGGGGGAACATCCTCCTCTCTTATCAGCTTCCGTTCCTTAGTTCCTTGGCAATCTTCATGTGGTGGCATCTGTCTTCCCCCTTCTGTGCTTCCTTGCTTCTGTGCTGTGATGGTTGAGACTGTGTGTCATCTTGGCTGGGCCGTGATTCTCCGTGTTTGAATGTAATCACTCCCATGATTGAATATACTGTGAGCAGTCAATCAGATGAAAGGGAGTCTCCTTGGGGGTGTGGCCCGTATCTGTATATAAGCAGACATTCTGGCTTTTTGCTCTCTCTGGATCCTGCGGCTGTTTCCTGTTGTCTCATCTCCCGTTCTTGGGACTTGAGCTGTCAGCTTATCTGCCGAACTTGGGATTTGTTGATCTGCACAGCCTGTGAGTGGGAGCCCTGCTCTCTGACCTTCCGATTTTGGGCTTGCCAGCTTCTGTGGCTGTGTGACTTGGGAGAGGCCTCTACCCTGATCCACAGACTTGGGACGTTCTAACCTCTACAATCACGTGAGCCGTTTCCTTGATATAATCTCTCTCTATATATATATTTATACACTTTACTGGTTTTGCTTCTCTAGAGAACCCAGCCTAAGACATATGCCTAATCTGCTCTTTTTATATCTCAAAAGTGATTAGTTTAAGACACACCCTACACTGATAATGGAGCCCTGGTGTTGCAGTGGTTAAGCGCTTGGCTGCTAACCAAAAATTCAATGCTTCAAACTCACCAACAGCTCGGTGGGAGAAAGATGTGGCAGTCTGCTTCTATAAAGATTAGAGCCGAGGAAACTCTCTGGGGCAGTTCTACTTTGTCCTGTGACTATGAGTCTGAATCAACTGGACAGCACTGAGTTTGATTTTGGGTTCTACACTGAGAATGGCCTCATTAACATGACAAAGAAAACCCTATTCCAAAACAGAATTACGTCCACAGGTATGTTTCCCTGTGTGCCACTGAGTCGATTTCAACTCATAGAGAACCTATATGACAAGGTAGAACTGCCTCATAAGGTTTCCTAGACTGTAATCTTTATGGGAGCAGATCCTCAGGTCTTTTCTCCCAAGGAGCCCCTGGTGGGCTTGAACCACTGACCTTTCAGTTAGCAGCTGAGCTCTTAACCATTGTGCCACCAGGGGTCCTTTCCAGAGGCATAGGAGTTACTATTTACAACACATATTTTGGGGGCACACAATTCAATCCATAACAGCCCAGCCACCATCCAACTGCACTACAGCAAACGTTTTTCCATCACTCTTCTCGTTATACTGGAAGGTCTGGAGTACAGAGACTGGCTTCCTTCATTTCTGGATCTCTGGTGGCAGCACAGGTCTGGCACTTTGAGGAGGGACTCAGCGAATGGTTATTGAATGGGGATACCTACCTATTTGCCATCCCTCTGAGCAACAGAGTAAGAGAGCCATATTGGGGGTTGGGTACCCTGGGAGGAACCCTGCTACCTGGGACTCACCCAGAAAGTCACTGAGGGCAAGCATTCCCTCACAACCTGGCTGGGGTATCTCTGGAGCCCAGGTCTGGCTGTGCAGACCCTGCTGGGGAAGAAGGCATCCTCTGGCTCCTTCACATCACCCTTCAGTTGGGAGCTTTCAGCCAATCCATTATCAAATATTTACTGTTTCCCACTCTGCTCAGCTCAGCGCCAGGCGCTAGAAGAGGGGCCTGGGGAGGAGAGAGCAGGGAACTGTCTACAGTTAAGGATCACCTCCCAGGTGCCACAGAATCCTCCCAACAGCCCTGCAGGCTGAGGTCTCAGCCTCATTTTGCAGTTGTGAAAATTAGGCTCAGAGAGAGGAAGACAGTGGCCCCAGATCACACAGCTAGGGAGCCAGAGTCAGGTGTGTGCTTGGCTCTTTCCCCTGCATCCCGCCCCCCGCCCCCCAGCCCAGGAGGATGTGGGCTGGGCTCCAGGGAGGCTCAGAGTGGCCATTTTTGTGGTGGGGCTGCATCTACAGCACAGCCTGCCCTGGTAGATTCTCAACAATAACAACAGCTTGCATTTGTCCAGCACTTTCCTTTCCATTAGCTCATTCAGCCCTCCCCAGCATCCCTGCGGGTGCCTATTATTATCTCTCCTTGACAGATGAGGATGGAAGCTCAGGGAGGTCAAGTGACTTTCCCAAGGTTGCACAGCTGGTGCATGGCAGAGCAGGAGTAAACTCTCAGACCCTAATCCTCCTCTTGGGTCTCTCTGCTGCCTCCACTTCAGCCCCCTTCCATCTGCCCTCCGTGCTGCTCCAAGGGAGCTCTCTAAAAGACAAATGTGAGCTTCCAGTTCAAAGACCCCACCCTCTCATACTTCACTCTGTTGCATCTTTCAAGCTCCTACTCAGCCTACAAGTGCCAACCCAAATGCTCCCTCTTCTAGGAAGTCTCCCTGAATTTACCCAGCCAGACTTTAACACTCCTTCTAAGCACATAATGACCTCTGTACAAACCTCTACTAGAGCAATTATTTTACTGTATTTAATTGCTTATCTGTCTGTCTCCCTCAGCACACCAGACTGGGAGCTTAAGGGCAAAGACAATGATTTTTCATGTCCATCTCCTCTGCACAGAGCTTTGGACTCTCAGTGAGTGTTTGTTGAATGAATGAAGGACATCCCTGAGGGCTGGACCTGCGGGAAGATAGTGGGGGCATTAACAGAAGTAGGGGCATCAAGAGGAGAAGCTGGTGTTTGAGAGGAAAAGAAGGGATGGGATTTTACTTTTGACCACGTGGAGTCTGAGGTAGGATAACCACTAGGACATCGAGCTCCACGTGCCCAGTAAGTGCGAGTTGGGAGCTCAGTTTGAGGAAAGGAGTGGTAGAACAAACCGACCAGGAAGAAAGAATATTAATAGCAACTGCCGTTAGTTAACTGAATACTTACCGTGTGTCAGTCCCAGTGCTGAATGTTTTATGTGCATTATCCCATGGATCCCTGTTGTTGTTGTTGTTAGGTGCCCTCCAGTTGATTTTGACTCATATTGACTCCATGTGACATAGTAGAACTGCCCCATAGGGTTTGCTAGACTGTAATCTTTACAGGAGCAGATCACCAGGTCTTTCTCCTGCTGGGTGGGCTTGAACAACCAACTTTTCGGTCAATAGCTGAGCACTTAAGCATTGTGCCACCAGTGCTCCATTGTTGATTCCCTAGGAGGTAGGTCATATCAACCCATTTGCTGGAGGAGGAAACTGAGTGAGGCTCAAGGAAGTGAACTAACTTGCCTAAGGTGACATAGCTAGTAAAAAGCAGAACCAGGATTTGAACACCGGTCCATTTAATACCAAAGTCCAGTAGTTAATCTTTCCTGCATACAGTAGACTAGGGAGGACTGAGTTTATAGAACAGGACCTTTAAGGGGGCGAGCAAAGGAAGAGGTCAGAGAGGGTACTGTCCAAGAGATAGGAGGGAAACAGGCAGGGTGACACTTAGGCCAAAGATAGAGCTTCCAGGGTAGCAGTTCCTACTGCCCTTAAGACTTGAACTGGGTTGGATGTGGCAAGGGATTTGGCAATTAGGAGGTGATCTTCTTACGCATGCTTCAAGGAGGCAGTACTGGGGCCTTATGAGTGGGAAGTGAGGAAGTACAGGTAGTCGGCTGGGAAGGGAAGGAGAGAAAAGGGAAGGAGGGGAGCACCCTGTGGGTGTGTGGGCCCAGGAGGGCGTGGCAGACAGGCTTGGGCTCGCCTGGAAATATTGGGGCGGGGATGTGAGCAGGTGGGTGGCGGAGGGTGAGCATTTTGAGTTGGGCCAGTAGCTCCTGCATCCAGTCCCCATCTTGCAGGCCAAGCCACACTAGCCTCATTCCCCACCCCCACCCCTATGGCTCCCCTGAGGTTGTTCAGAACCAGCTGCCCCCACCCCACCCCCAGTCTGCTGTCTCACCCTCCCTGGCCCAGCCTGGTGAGCAGGCAGGGAGGAGTTTCCAGGCAGGAAAGCGCTGAGTCACTCAGCGGCATATCTGGTCTCAGATCTTGATACCCAGCTGGAGGGAGCAGGAAGGAAGAAGGCTCCTCCTCCACAAGCTATCCTGGCCAGCCTGGCTTGCAGGATCACCCACCAGGCCAGCCCATAAGGGGCAGCCATTGTGGGCAGGCTGGGAGAGAGCCCCTGTCATGTTGGCACTAGCATTTGCTGGGCTGTTTCACCCACTCCAGGGCCCTTGACTTCTGAGATTGCCTTTAATTCTCGAAGCAGCCATGAGAAGTAGGATTTATCACCTCCCTAGCACAGGTGAGGAAACTCAGAGAGACTAAGTAACTTGCACAGGATCACACAGCTTTGGCAAGCTGGTCCATTGACATTCACATTGGCTACTCATGGCTCACACAGGAGGGGGTGGTGTTTGGAGACAGTGGGCAAAGGGGTCTAGGAGTGATGGCTGCTAAAGCTGGGTGGGGAGAGGCACTAGGCCTGACAAAATAGCCCCTTCCCAAAGTCCCAGTGGAGGGAGAGTCCTCCTTCCTTCCTCGCCCCCTATTCTGCCCTTCAGGTTGCTGGCTCTGCTCTAACATCAGCCCCCTCCCATTCCTCAGCATCTTTCATCCTCCCCAACCACTCCCCCCAACCCATGCTGAGAGGAATAGCAGGGGCCTTGGCAGATCTGAGGAGGCCATGGGTGGCCTGTAACTGATCTCCTTCCATCCTGCACTCTGCCAAGGCACAGAGTTCCCATTGTCCTGAGTACAGAGAGGTGTCCAGGTCCTGGGGAGGGGCGGGGCGGGCCATGCCAAGGCCTCTGATCTCTCCAAGACTGCTCAGCAAACTTCTCTTGGGCCCCGGCTCTGTTTTGTCACACAGTGCCCAGAGTGACATTGGGCAAGTCACTTCCCTCCTCCCAGAGTGGCGCTGTTGTTCTGTTAGGTGCCATTGAGTCAGTTTTGACTCATAGTGACCCTGTGCACAACAGAATGAAACACTGCCCAGTCCTGTGCCACCCGCACAAGCGTTGGTTTGAGCCCATTGTTGCAGCCACTGTGTCAATCCATCTCATTGAGGGTCTTCCTCTTTTTTGCTGACCCTCTACTTCACCAAGTATGATGTTCTTCTCCAGGGACTGATCCCTCCTGATAACATGTCCAAAGTATGTGAGGCAAAGTCTCACCATCCTTGCTTCCAAGGAGCATTCTGACTGTACTTCTTCCAAGACAGACTTGTTCGTTCTTCTGGCAGTCCATGGTATATTCAGTATTCTTAGCCAACACCGTAATTCAAAGGCATCAATTATTCTTCGGTCTTCCTTATTCATTGTCCAGCTTTCGAACACATGAGGCAATTGAAAATACCATGGCTTGGGTCAGGCGCACCTTAGCCCTCAAAATGACATCTTTGCTTTGCTTTTTAACTCTTTAAAGAGGTCTTTTGCAGCAGATTTTCCTAATGCAATACATTGTTTAATTTCTTGACTGCTGCTTCCATGGGCATCCCATCTATACTATACAGAAAAACCAAAAACCCATTGCCGTCAAGTCGATTCCGACTCACAGAGACCCTATAAGGCAGAGTAGAACTGCCCCATAGGGTTTCCAAGGAACAGCCGGTGAATTTGAACTGTCAACTTTTTGGTCAGCAGCCGAGCTCTTAACCGCTGCGCCACCAGGGCCCATACTTTACAGAAGAGGGTGCTAATCAGTGCTCTCCCACAGACCCAGACCAGCCCTGGTATTAACTTCTGATTAATTTAATTGTGCATAATGTGGCTAGAGTTCTAGCCTGATTACTTTCTGTGTGATCTCGGGACAAATTTCTGGATTTCGGTAAGTCTTAATTTCCTAATGTCTCCCTCCCAGAGTGCTTGCCAGGGTTAACTCAGATAATGCTTAAAGAGGGTACCACATAGTGTTAAAAAACAATCAAACCTGATGGTATTATTGAGGGATTTCTGATCATAAAGTTAATTCATGCTCAAGGAGAATTTGGGAAATGCAAAAAATCACAAGGTTGTAAATAAAAATAAAAATCATCTGTAATTCCACCCAGAAATATCTTTTTGTGACGATTTTCTTACAGAAAGGAGAATTTTCACCCCCAGGAGAATGGCTTATGTGCTTCCAGGCTAGGGAGGTAATGGTGGTGGTGGATATAATCTTCTCTGCGGAGTTTTCTGCATCTTCTCTGGGCTGCAGTTTTCCTGTCTAGAAACTAATCAGGGAAAGCAAATAGATTTAATTTTACATGTCAGTTGCTACCTTGGATGAAGTTGCTCAGGGCTCAGAAGGAAAGAGAATCATGGTCAATTAATCATACTACAGAAAGGGGATGTGGTAGTATGTATGCTATGTAGCTAGTGCTTGAGGGATCTAAGAAACCTGTTAGAACCACTTTAGCTTCAACAACCTTTCCCCTTCTCATTCTATTCCCTGTTCCAGATTCTGGCTTCTCCTGAGGGATAGAGAGGGGATTCTTGCCTCTTCCTCCACCTCAGGCCTATCCTCAGCATGCTGTTGTTAGCTGCTATGGAATTGGCTCCAACTCATGGCAACTCCATGTACAGCATAACTAAACATTGCCTGGTCCTGCGCCATCTTCACTGTCACCTGTATGCTTGAATACATTGTCGTGGCCACAGTGTAGTTGGAGTGCCTTCCAACCCAGGGGGTTCATCTTCCAGCAGTATATTCGAAAATGTTCTGTTGTGATCCACAGGGTTTTCACTGACTAACTCAAAAGTTGCCAGGCCTTTGTTCCTAGTCCATCTTAGTCCGGAAGCTCCACTGAAACCTGTCCAGCATGGATGACCCTGCTGGTATTTGAAATAGCAGTGGCATAGCTTCGAGCATCGCAGCAACACATAAGCCACCATGGTGTGACAACTGACAGGTGGGTTGTGGGTCCTCAGCATGCAGAGCATAAATAGCTCCTACTTAACATTCTGCTTTGGTCTACCTTCTCAGCAGAGCCCAACGAAGGCTCTCCTCAAGTCAAGCTCCAAACAGGATGACCTTGGGGAGCTGGAGAGAGAGGGTTTGAATGTTTTCCTCACTAAAAGAGAAGTATGCAACTAGCATGCATACTAGCACCCACCCCTCACCAGTCCAGGCTTGGTCATTTGAATATTAAATAATCACATGCAAACAAAATGCAAATGAGCACCTCCTCCAGCATTAGCAATGCCGCCACCTGCAGTTCTTTGAGGAATAGGATGTCAGCCCAGTCCAAGTAGTTGGGGCAAGGGTGAGGACAAGCCTCCCCGCAGGTGAAAGGGGGCAGTGCCTGAGTCTTAAAATGCAAGTTTTTCAGAACCCTGGGACCATTCAACTGAAAGATTTAAAACTGGCCCCAATTCTGGAGTGAGGGCTCTGTGAGGGGTACTTGGCCTCAGTAAGGGGACAGAGACTTAGACAGAATTAGGGACTCTCTGGAGAAGGGGTGGGCTCCATCAAGGGAGAGGTCCTTTGTAAGAGATGGGAGCTCGAAGATGAGGAGGGTGCTCTGCAGGGAGGAAGGCAAGGGGTCAGGTCTGGTATTTACATAGACTCCTGCTCTGCCCCAGGAATCTGGGGTGTGGTCCTGCTGCTCACCTCCTCCTCCCTGTTCCCCTCCTCCTCCCCACCCCATCCCTGGACTGGAAATTTGCCAAGGGCTGTAACCTAAATCGGGATGGGGTGGTCAGTGGATGAGGCCTCCTCAACTCTCAGGATTCCAAATGCCTTTCTGGGAGCCGCCTCTTGCCTGCAGGGCCCCAAGAGGCAGGAGGAGCTCCAGGGAGATAAGAAAATACGGGAAGGGCTCCCTTACCTTCCATGGCCTGAGGCTGAAACCAGTAAGGTCAGGTGGCCCCAGGCCTGGCCTCTTACTCACAGAGGAGCAGCTCACTCCCAGCCCTGCCCCCGACCTCTGCCAGCAGGCCTCTAACCCCTAAGGTCTCATAGTTTGCTGCTCTGGACTGCTTGGTGTTGCCTGCCTTACCCTGCAAACACAGGCCTCTAATCTCCATCCAACTGTTCAGAGGAGTGTCTGACAATAAAGTGCCCAGCTATGTCCCTCAAAGTCAAGCTGACTATAAACAGGGGTGTCTTAGTTATCTAGTTCTGCTATAACAGAAATACCACAAAAGGATGGCTTTAACAAACAGAAATTTATTTTCTCATCATTTAGGAGGATAGAAGTCCAAACTCAGGGCGCCAGCTCCAGGGGAAGGCTTTTTTTCCATATCAGCTCTGGGGGAAGGTCCCTTGTCATCAATCTTCCCTTGGGTCTAGGAGTTTCTCAGCCCAGGGACCTGGAGTCCAAAGGACACCCTATGCTCCCAGCTTTTCTTTCTTGGTGATAGGAGGTCCTCCTCTCTGCTCATTTCTCTCTTTTGTATCTTAAAAGAGATGGACTCCAGATACAACTTAATCCTGTAGATTGTGTCCTGCCTCATTGACATAACTGCTTCTAATCCTGCCTTATTAACATCATAGGATTTACAACATATAGCATAATTACATCAGATCACAAAACAGCGGACAACCACACAGTACTGGGAATCATGGCCTAGCCAAGTTGACACACATTTTTGGGGGACACAATTGAGTCCATAACATGGGGTTATACTCTAGACACAGGGAATTGACTGGCGCAGGAAGAGGTCATTAAGTTTACCCCAGGAGCTTGTCCACCCATTTATCTTACTTGAAGCCCTCATTGAACCTCCATCCCCTCACTAAATCCTCATCCCTTCTGAGCCCTCATCCCCTTATTGAGCCCCATTCCCCTAACTGAGCCCCATCCTCTTACTGAGCCCTCATCCCCTCACAGAGCTCCCATCCCCCTCACTGAGTCTCATCCTCTCTGAGCGCCATCCCTCACTGAGCACCATCCCCTCACTGAGCCCCCATCCCCCCACTGAGCCCCCATTTCCTCACTGAACCCCCATCCCCTCACTGAGCCCCCATCCTCACTGAGCCCCCATCTCCTCACTGAACCCCTAGCCCCTCACTGAACCCCCATCCCCTCACTGAGCCCCATCCCGTCACTGAGCCCCCATCTTCTTACTGAACCCCATCCCCTTAATGAGCCGCATCCTCACTGAGCCCAATCCTCTCACGGAGAGCCTAAATTCCCACTGGACCCCCATCCTCTTAGTGAGTGCCATCTCCTCACTGATGCTCTAATTCCCTAATCAAGTCTTGTTGGTATTTAACCTCCAATTCCAGGATGGGAGTATTTGAAACTGCAGCCTTGGGTCAGTGTTGTGTCCACCCAGTCTCTGACCATAGCAATACTTGTTTGTCTTCAGGCTGTGAGATAGAGGAGCCAGAGGCAAAGGGATCAATAATAGCCAGGAAGATGAGCCCAGCTAAGGACTTTCTTGGGCAGCTTCCATGGTGGCTCCAGGCCTGCTCTGCCAGCAGAACGGATGTTGAGATGATGCTGCACTCAGAGAGGCAGCTCACCCTCTGGCCTGCCAAGACGCAAGCTAGGGACTGGAAGACAAGAGCAGGCATTGGTCCCACCCTGATCCCCTGAACAAGAGCCCCTCTGTGCACACCCCTCCCACCCCCACCCTGTCAGGCCAGGACAGGGTCAGGCAGGGCCACCCATGGAAGCCAGAAACAGAAGGACACCCAGGCAGCAAGGACGCAACGGATAGAGGCCTTGAGATCCAAGGTCAGGGATATGCAGTCAGACCTGCAGGCAGAAAGAGGCTGGGTTTTCTCACCCCTGAGTCTGGGTGGCAGGCATGGCACTGGGGAGCTCCAAATGCCCCAGGCATCTTAGGGACACAGAGAAGCATACCCAGTGAGGGAGGCCCAAGCCCACAAGAATGGAAGCAGGGAAACTCAGGGTGATGATAACCCTTGTTGGGTTTGGCCCGCAGAGCCCTGGATAAGGACACAGGAATCACAGGCCCCATTGCTACCACCTTCAACAGAACCCCAGCCTCCTCGGCTGACTTTTTACTTGTCTGTCAACACAGTCGCTGAAAATCTACTCTGCCAGCCCTGTGTTGGGCACTAGGGACAAAGAGATGAAAAGGCACATTCTCCAACTTCTTGGGAACAGTGGACAGGGTCTGGATTCAGTGCTCTAAGTGTCTGCCTTGCCCACAGTCGTTTCTGAGGTTTCTTAGTTTGTCATACTCTGAACCAAGTGACTCTATTGCCCTGCCATTAACTGGACCGGAGATGGGCCTGACTCTCTCTAGGCTGGCCAGTGGCCTATGATGTCATCTGGCTTGAGACTGCCCTCCAGGAATCAGATTTACTAAACCAAGTAGATGAAGTACAAGGCGGTGACACAGAAAGACATGAGGAAGGACAGAAGTGGAGATCCAGAATGACAAAGTTTCTGTGAACACCAGGCTTCAGACCTGGGAGCATCAGGCACCTGCACAGGTGAAGACATAACCTCCGGGTCAGTGGAGCTAATCTGCTTCCTAAACACCCCTGGAGACTCCATGAAGCCTGGCGATAAGGGGCACCATCCCTGTTTTCCTTGCTTCCTATGTAGCCTCATGACAACCCCCTGTCTCCTGAGGCACTTGGGTGGGCATTTCTCTGGCCCTTGTCACCCAAAAGAGCCAAAGAACACAGCCCCTCAGATCCCTGCCTCTCTGGCCTCTTCCCTCAGAGGAAGCCAGCCCCCCACCCAGATCCAGAGGAAGCCACGTAACATAGTAGCAAGAGCCCTGGACTCGGAATCCAAAGATAAAATTCAAGTCCTGCTTTTGCCAAACATCTGCCTCTCAGAGCCTTAGTTTCCTCATCAGAAATATGGGAATAAAGCCTACTGCTCCAGAGGCTGTTGGGAAAATGGAATGAGACAGCAGTTGAAAGGAGTTTTCCCCAGGGTCCTGCCTTTCATGCTCCCTCCTGGCCCCTTGTCCTACTTTCCTTGCTTCCATCCCCATTTCAGAAGTGTGTCCAGGAAATCCACCAATCTGATACCCTCTACTGCAGCCAGACTCCCTCAGGCTGGGTTGAGGGCTCTGGACACATCCCTTGGAGCCTGGGGTCCTGATTGAAAAGAGATGCCTAAGGGGACAGTGGTCAAGAGATATTCAACAACTTGTGACCAGCACTCATGTTTTCTCCCAACCCAGCCCCTTCAGTCCAGGGGAGAGGTGGACCCTGCTTAGAACCGGAAGTCCTGCTGAGGCTGCTGTTGGAATTCACATGAGGCTTTGTCACTCATCTCTGATTGTGATGCCTATCCTTATTTCCACCCGTCATTCCTCCTTTTCTTTCTGGGACTGATGCCCCACCCCACCCTGCCCCTAGTAGCATGGCAGAGCAGAAAGCACTTGGGCTCTGGAGCCAGAGATTCCTGTGTTCAAATCCTGACTTGGCTACTTCCTGACTGTGTGACCTGGCAAGCTGCCTCACCCCTCTGAGCAAGACTACAGTGAATGAAATGACAACATAGAAAGGACCTAGCAAGTGATTGGGGCATTCACCCATGTCAGTATCCTTTGTCTTTCCCAGGTCCAGAGCCCTGGGTGATTGACAGGTCTGCCATGAGCTCTAGAAGTCATGGAATCAAATACACATGCCCATACGTGCCCACCGTGTGACCTGCAGCAAGTCACTGCAGTGGTCTGAGCTTATGTTTTCATCTGTCAAAAGGGGACACAATAGAACATGCCTAGGTCCTAAGCATAGGTCCACTTCCATGGTCAAAGAAGGCTACCTTTGGATGGGGCCAGAGTAAGCTGGGCAGGAGAGGGTCTCTCCTTTAAAGCAGGAGGCTCTGGGGGTTGGGAGGTGAGTTGCCAGCAAGGGGAGAAGAGACAGTGTTGAGCTTTTCTGAGCAGGCTTTCCACCTCCCTCAACCAGGGGATAGTTGAAGCGGAACTCCTGGAGGAGGACTCACAAAAGCTCTGCCTTCCTCTGGAGGACTATGTCAGCCACACACAGTCACACACACACACACTTGTCCACGTGGTCACACAAAGGCGCTCTGGAGATGCACTCAGACATAATCACATACTCCTGTATACTCAGGAGCATTCAGTCACCCAGAGGCACGAAAGCACACACAAAAGAACATTTACAAGCTCATCCACACACTTGTACACTCTAGTATATCCACACTAAGGCACACAGTCAGTCATACTGACTCCTGTACACAAACACAAAGACTACTTGGAGCCATTCACACATGCTCACACAAGAATAATGCGCTTAAGAATATCTTCACAGTCAAAGGCACACACTTATTTTGTACACACTGTCCCCAACACCCTCATAGACACACAGGCTAGTACAGTCCGGTACAGTCACATACACAGTCTTCCTCACAGACACCTTCACAGACACACAGGCCAGTACAGTCAGGTACACTCACAGGCACGGTCTAACTCACCCACCCCTGAGGCCATCCCCTTCTCTCCAGCCAACAAGGTTAAGCCTTTTCTCCCCACCCACTTCCCACAGTCCTCTGGGGCCTCTGGGGCCTCCCTCCAGAGCTGGGGGAAGGGATGGGGCGGGGCTCGCCCTGCTGATGTGGTAACTTGGGCTCACCTGCAAGGAGGGCCAGCTCGCCACTGGGAAAGGCTTAAAGGAGCAGGAACCCCAAGTGCTGACCTAGCAACATCTCTGCCTTTGGCACTTAGGTGGGGAAACTGAGGTCCAAAGAGGAATCAGATGGTGAATGGGATTTGAACCTAGGGCCCCAGTGCCAAGAGCTGAGTGGGGAGGGGATGCTTGTGCTTTGGCAGGAGGCCTGGGTTCCAGGTACAGCTCCTGACTGCTCTGGATGGCTGCCTGTGGAACTTGTTCCTTCTCACAGTTCCCCAGTCTCCTTAATGGGTACTCCCATCCCTGGTAGTCCTTGTCTTTGTAGCTGGCACCACCCAGGCCCAGAGCCAGAAACCTGGGCATCCCCCCACCCCCAACATTCCTCTCCACTAGGATGCAGTCACCGCAACCTATCTCCCAAAAGTTTCTCAAACTTGGCCATGGGAGGTGGCTGTGGAGTACTTCCCAGTTATGTGACTTTGGGCAAGTCACTCCTCTTCTCTGAGCCTCAGTTTCCTCATCTGTGAATGGGGGTGATGATCACAACTACCTCACAGGATTGGTGAGAGAATTAAACCACATAATGTAGGTACAGTGGGCCAGGCAGAGGCACTCTGGACAGGTTTTATGAGTGAACTGATGCATGAATAAGTTGCCAAGACATATTGACTTGGGCCAGATCATGAAGGCCTTGAATGTTATGCTAAAGAGCTAGCATAGATTCTGCAGCTAGTGGAACAAATATGGGGTACGGGGCGGGGAGGGTAGGATGAACGTCCTCTTATTTTAGATAAGCGAGGGGACCTCCCTGAGCCTTTAGGTTGTCCTGGGTGTTAAGGAATAAAGGTGACTGAGGGGCTATGAGCTGAGGTTTCCGGGGTCCCCTCCTAGGCCTGTCACCCCCAGTTGAAGCCTCTCTGGTCCCCCTGCCTCCTAGGGATCCCACAGGACCAGCCTCTCAACAGTGTATTTTGCTGCTAGCTTTGCTGCTAGCTTTGCTGTTGCTTCCAATGCTCCAGAGCCCAGCCCAGCCCTAATCACTGTGTCATAGTGGTGTGGGGGAGGAGGGCCTGATTTGTGGGCAGGCGGCAGGAGGGGTGGAGAGGGGCCACTCCAGTCTGTCAAGGGAGACTCAGCCTTGCTCTTGGGAGCCACCAGTCTGATGGAAGAGATCCAACTCAGCTCTGCTCCTGGAATACCCAGCTTCATCAGGGAAGACCCATTGTTCCCTTGGGGCCCTAAGGCTAGTTGTTGTTGTTGTTGGCTGCCATTAGGTAGGCCCCCTGATTCAGGGAGATCCCATGCACAGTGGGACCAGACCATCGTGATCCATACAGTTTTCATTGGCTGAGTTCTTGGAAGTAGATTGCCAAGCCTTTCTTCCTAGTCTGTTTTAGTCTGAAAGCTCTGCTGAAGACTGTTCAGCATCATAGCAACATGCAAGCCTCCAATGACAGATGGGGTGGTGGCTGTACTTGAGGTGCACTGGCCAAGAACCAAACCTTGGTCTTTTGCACAGAAGGCAAGAATTCTACCACTGAACCACCACTGTCCCTCCAATAGCTCCAGGGCTCCAATGATCCACAAGCACCCAGGCTAGTGGGGGAGACACTCCTTGGCCTAGGCCTTCAAACTAGTGAGGGAGACTTAACACTTCCCCTGGGATTCGCAGTCTGATGAGGAAGATACACCCTTTCCTAGGGGGTACCAGGTGGGTAAAGGAGATGCAACTCTTGTTCTCAGGGAGTCCATGTCACGGAAGAAGAGAGCCAACACATACCAAGGCACAAAGGTACCCAGACACAGAGAAGCAGAATTGAACACAGATGAATTCAGCTTTGTGTGTATCTTTCTGTGTGTGTGCCTCTGTTTATGTGGCTGTGCATGTGCCTCTGAGAGGGCTAAGTGACAGACCCAGATGGGTCTAATCATTCATTCACTGGAGATGCATTTATTGAGTGTCTACTCTGCTCCATTCTCTGGGCTAGGCCCTGGGATACAGTGGAGCCCTGGTAGATGTGGTTTCTGCCCACAGGGGCATCACTATATAATAGGGGGAATGAGGATTAAACAAGCAGTTCCCTATGCTGTGATATGTTTAGAGGAAGCACAGTGGGCTACAGGAATACAGAGGAGAGAGGCTTCCTGGAAAAAGTGAGATTTAAGCCGTGCCCTAGTAACAGGCTTTAAAGGGTGTTCCAGGCAGAGGGAACAGCATGTGCAAAGGCTGTGGACCTTGTGAGAGAGAGCACAGCCCAGGAAAAGTTTCCTGGGTGGGGTTTTGGAAGGGGTAGATAGACAGGAGGGAGGGGACATGGCTTCAGTTTGAGGGTGGGGGTAGAGGTGTAATGGGAGTGGCCAAAAGTCATTGTTGAGCCTGAGGGTCTGAAGGTGAATAGGTTAACTCCAGACAGGAGTGGGGAAGCTGCTGCATAGTGGGCTTAGGGGATGAGCTCCTGCACTGACCTCCTGGGTTGTGCTGGCCAGGAGGGCAGAGAGAGAGACCCAGGGAGGCCGAGGAACCTGGGAAAGGCCCCCAAAGAGCGCCTCATCTGTAAAATAAATTTAGTGAGGTGAAAATTACAATAAATGCACTTTTCCCAAGTTGTTCTCCAATGAGCAATCTGAGGAGCTCATTTATTCCTTTCAAGAACTATATTTCCTATCTTAAAGCTGAGGCAACCTCCAAGGTTACAGAGCGGCACATAAGAGTGAGTGGTCTGAGTCTAAGGTCTGGCCCGTTTCCCTAAGTCAACACAGCCTGCCTGAACGCGAACGCGCCTTTTAAATCAGCAATAGCTGGGTGGATCTGGTGCTATTACTATTACTGCTGTTTATTATCAATTATCACTGTGAGGCCCAGGAACTTCCTTAATTCAGCTCCTGGTCCCACCTCCCCGCCTCCCGCGCGTCCTTGGTCTCTGGAAACTCGTGGCTCCGGCGGCCCCGCGCGGTGGCAGCGGGAACAACAACCTCCGGGGCGCGAGGTCGGCGTGCGGCCGTCCCTGAGGCATCTCCTGGAATCACCGCGATAGCCCGACCGTGGAAAGGGAGACCCTGAGCGTCGCGTCCTCTGCACCGATGGTGAGCGCCAATGTCCGGCTCAGGCTGATGACCCCCAGAAAGCGGTCCCAGCGGGCGGGAAGGAAGGCGGAAATAAAGAGAATAACATTTATCAAACACCTCTTGTATACCGGCTAAGGTGTTGGGCATTTTCTCCACATTTCTCATTTAGCACTCACCCAATTTCATTTCCCAGAAGAACCTGAGGCTCAGGAAGGTTTAGTAACTTGCCTGGGAATGCAGATGGTACATGGCAGAACCGGATTTGAACCCAGCTGTGCCCCAGTCTGTGGCCACATCTGGGCCCCTTGGGGTAAGTCTCAGGACAGAAAGGCCACTGGACCCCCCCACTAGACCATAAGCCTCTGGAGGTCAGGGATAATGACGATGATGATGATAAAAAAAAATAATTCATTCATTAGCAGAGGCAGTGCATTGAATCTTGGCTCCACCGTTTCCTGCCTGTGTGACCCTGGGCAACCAAGTTGCTTAATCTTTCTGAACCTTAGTTTTCTCATCAGTAAGATGAGTTTAATTTTGGCTGGGAACCCGGGTGGCTTGGTGGTTAAGCATTACAGCTGCTGACCAAAAGGTTGGCAGTTTGAATCCACCAGGTGCTCCTTGGGAACTCTGGGGGAGCAGTTCTACTCTGTCCTATACAGTCTCTGTGAGTAAGAATCTACTCGACCGCAAGGGTTTGGTTTTTTTTTTTTTTTTTGGTTGGTTATAGGGCTGTTCTGAGGATTCATTGTGATAATTGACATAAAAACCATAGCTTAGTGCCTGGCATGTAGTAGGTGCTCAAGAAAGTAGCTAATATCATTCACTCGTTCAGCCAACATTTCTTGAAAACCTAGGGGTTGGGGATATAGCAACAAATAAATACGGATATTGTTCCTGCCCTAATGACTTACTAGTCTTTGTGTTGCTAGGATCTAGCACATTTTCTGACTTAATAAATGTCAAAACAAATGAATTAGTGAATTAAGAGATGTGTAATTGTAGCTTTGGCGAGAGTAAGAGGGAGAAAGTGGAGTTTTAAAAATAATAATAAATATTTCTTGGGCACTTACAATGTGTCAGGCACTCAGTTAAATGCTTTTTGTATTCTCAGTTCATCCTCATAACAAACCTGTGAGGTAAAAAGTGTTATCTCAATTTTTCAGAGAAGAAAACAGACACCAACCCAGACAGAGCTGGAGAAAAATGTAGAACAAAATTATAACTCACAAAAAAAGACCAGACTTACTGGCCTGGCAGAGACTGGAGAAACCCCGAGAGTATGGACACCCTATTAGCTCAGTAATGAAGTCACTCCTGAGGTTCACCCTTCAGCCAAAGATGAGACTGCCCCATAAAGCAGAATAAGACTACTGGGGCACAACAGTCCAGGGACAAGGACTAAAAGGCAGGAGGGGACAGGATAGCTGATAATAGGGAACCCAAGGTCAAGAAGGGACAGTGTTGACATGTTGTGGGATTGTTAACCATTGTCATAAAACAAATATGTGTACTAGCTGTTTAATGAGAAACTATTTGTTCTGTAAACTTTCATCTAAAGTACAATTAAAAAAAAAAAAAAAAAAAAACAGACTCCGAGAGGTGGAGTGACTTGCCTAAGGTCACAGCGAGCAAGTGTAGAGGCAGGTTTTGAGCTCAGGCCTGTGGCCTTCAAAGCTTGGATTTGCACCCTGGTGCCCTCAGAGCAGTGCAGTGGGCCTGCCGGGGCATCTCAGCATCCTCCTCCTCCACCTCCCACCTCTAGATGGTTTGCTGGAGCTGTTGGCGCAAAGAAACCAAGCAGAATGTCTGGCAGGAATGGCCTCCCCTGCGCCAGTAATAGTGGGAACTCTGCTCCTTTCAGCTTGCAGAGCAGATTCTTGTCCATTAGCTCTGGGCCTAGCTTCGCATTTGATTACTTTTCACAACAGTCCTGTGAAGAGGGTACTAACTGCCCATTTCACAGATAGGGAACTGAGATACCCAAGGTCACATAGGACATACTCTGGCTGTGGTGAAGACTGCTGCCAAGGCTCTGGCCTGTCTCTGGCCCCACTTCCCCTGCACCCTTCTGGCTCATCCCTCTGCCAGTTATCCTCCCAGCCTTCTTCCACCCACTCATGCCCACACCCTCATAGCCTCCTCCCTGCCTCACAGCCATGATAACTGTAGGCTGCAGTGAATAATGTGGGCTAAGAGGGACCCCTTGGATTGGGACCCTGTTTCCAACTTTTTTGGTTTTGGTTTTTGGTGGGGGATTAGAGAGAGGGTCTCCCCAAATTCCCTGCCCAGGGTCCAGCTTCCCTGAGTTAATTTTTATCTCAGGGGATTCAGCAAGAAACAGGGGTACACTCAATGCATTTCTCAGAGGAGGGTTTAATGAAGGGTGTGGGCAGGAATGGAGAAGCACCCTAGGGCTTGAAACAGTAAGACAGCAGCCACCTCTGGGCCTGAAGGGGCAAGAGGAGGGAGTCTCGATAACAAACCTAGAGAGAGCTGTACCCTTGTGGGTGGGGACACCAAACAGGAGCTCTGATTTTGATGGAGAAACAGAGTAACTGCCAAAATCCTGTGAGGCAGGGCTAATAACTATCCTGATTTCACGCTCCTCCCTCCTTCTGATCTCCTGCCAGGTCTCCTATTGGTCAAACCCTACCTGAAGCCAGAGGCAAGGGGGCCAAGTGAGACTGTCAGCAGGAGCCAGCCCCAGGACACAGGGGAGGCAGGCAGAGAAGCATGGAAAATGGAGGTTAGGCAAAGAGTAACCAAGGGCTTCTCTCCTCTTCCTGGATTTTCCGAGGGACTGAGAGACAGTGGCCACGCCTGTCTTCCAAAGCAGAGAGCCTATGCCTGACTCCAGAACCCCCTTTCTCATCCTTCCAGACCCAGGTTACTTTGTCCACAAAGTTGGCCCCAGTCCTGGAGTTAATTTCTCCCACCCCTGGCTCCCCTGGTTCTCAGTGCCTACCACATCACTTAGCCCACGATTTGGCATTATTCTCTGGGTAAGTTTGTCTTCCCAGGAGGCAGTTCTAGCCTACTCTGTACTCTGAGGGCCTTACAGGAGGAGGTCAGGGCTAAATAAGGCCATTTGCCCCACAGAGGGTCTGACACACACCAAGTGCCAGTGTTGGCCAAAAGAACTGAGTCCTGTGGCCTCACTTACCTCACTCTTCCTTGGGGCATGCTCTCTGGGCACACGTTTACGTCTGTGCCCCTGGGTAGACTAAGGGCTCCTGGGTGGTGAGCAGCACAGGCCTGGCACATAGCAGGAATCAAATGTTGCCTGAATTGGCCTCGGTAAAACCACACTTCTTTCCTCCATTTATTTCACACGGTATTTAAAGGTTCTACTATGTTCCAGGCCCTGTGCTGGGCCCTGGGGACACAACAGTGAAAAAGACACACGAAGTCCCTGCATTTATGGAGCTCCCAATATTAAATATAAAATATAAAATAAAATAAAAAATAAAAATATAAAATAAAATATAAAAGAAACAATATTACCGCTGACTGTGATAGATGCTGACGAGACAGGGAGGTGGATAAGCAGTAAATAGTTGGACATTTACTACGTGGGGGCAAGGACAAGGGCATCAGGGAAGCCTCTCTGAGGAGAAGACATTTGAGCTGAGACCTGAAGGGGAGTAAGGTAAGTAGAAGCCAGGATATGAAGACCTGGAAAAGGTGTCCTAGGCAGAGGAAACAGCAAAAACAAAGGCCTGAGGTAGAGGAGTTTCTGGGATCCTGGGGGATACAGTGAAGTCCCTACGTGGTGCAACTGGTTAATGTTCTCAGCTGCTAACCGAAAGGTTGGAGGTATGAATTCACTCAGAGGTGCTTTGAAAGAAAGGCCTGGTAATCCGATTCCAAAAAATCAGCCATAGAAAACCTTATGGAACAAAACAAAACTCGATGGCGCACTTCTATTCTGACACACATGGGGTCACCATGAGTTAAGAGTTGATGGTAACTGGCTTTGGGGGATTCAGTGTTTCAGCCTAAAGAAAGGCTTAGGATGAGGCTAGGAGAGGTTAAGGAATTCAGTCTTGGGGGCTGCCCAGGCCCAGCCCCTGGGCTGGGGGCTGGAGGGGGAGGGATGGCCTTTCTAAATGCCACCCCTGCTGCCTGTTGCCTAGCACCTGGAGCAAACAGCGCTGCTGGCAGGCCCTTGCCTTGCCCCCCCACCCCCGCTCCCCTCTGACTGGCAGCAGCTGTCAAGTGAGCAGCAGCTGAGACTTTGCCAGCCTCCTCCCCTGGAATATTTCAGGGGTAAGTCAGAAAATGACCAGCAGCCTCCAAAACTCGACTTTTTCTTGTTTATACCTTACAAGGGTGTATTTGGTGGCCTCGGTGTTAATCCACCCCCTTGCATTAGAGGGAGATACATAAATATACAGCCACAGGCAGCACACTTAGACTTGAGCACATAGATTAATGAACATGTACACAGACCCCCAGTCACACACACACGACATGCCATACATCTGAGCACCTCTCCGCATAATCATACACGCCAGCCCCCAGCTATTCACAGGCACCCAGTCACACACATGGCCATATACATGCCCTGTAAACACAGTCACAACAGACACACACACAGACACTCTACAAGGGGCACAGTCACCAACACACATGTTCTGCAATCATACAATCACACATATGACCATACGTGCCTGGTAAACACAGTCACAACAGACACACACACAGACATTGTACAAGAGGCCCAGTCACCAACTCACACTCATCCTGTGATCATACAGTCACACACATAACCCTATACACGTCCCATAAACACAGTCACAAGAGTCACACACATGTAGAATCCATAAGGGGCACTATGACCAGACACATAATCACTTACCTCACGATCATACAATCACACATACACATGCCCACACAGAGACACAAAGGGGCACACAATCCCACACATTTCCCCCTCCACACACCACACACAAGCCCACCCAGCACATACAACTCAGTCACACCACTACCCTCCCCAACCCCATGCTCCAGGACTCTGATTACATGAACAACTCCAGCCTCTCCAGCTTGTAGCGTGCACCACATTCTTCCTCGATTGAGTCAAAACCTCCTCAGACAGAGGGGCTAAGTGGAAAAAAGGAATCAGAAGGGAGAATGCCTGAGGCCGGGTCTGGGAAGGGGCCTAGCAACTTCTCTCCTGGCGAGGCAGACCACTTCAGTGTTCAGGTCTGATCCTGACACTGATGGGCTGAGGACTTGGGGGAGGGGCGGGCCTTGGAGTTGACAGAGCAGGGCAGGGTTGGGATGACAGGTGGACCAAAGAGAAACCTCACATGGTGGGGTCGGAAAGTGACGTTAAATATGGACTGAACCTTATAGGCGTAAATCCATCCTAGGCAGTCCTCCCACTGCCCTGTCCTAACCCTGGCCCCAGGCCCCAGGCCCCAGACTGTCCCTGGACGCAGAGGGTGTGGCCGTGTGCCCTCCTCCCCAGCCCACGCCCTGCCCCACCCCTTCACGACAGCTGCGGGCACAGCGGTCCCGGAGCGCAGGGTGGACGCCTGGCGCGCTCTCCCCACTGCACGGGTGGAGATCCGAGGGCGCCGAGCTGCGGCTGACATTCCGGAACACTTGCGAGCGAGGGTGCTGGCTCCTTTTTAGTCTTCCAACCCTGCCCCCACGGCCGGCTGGACAGGGGAAGGGGCTCTGCTGGGGCTGCACAGTTCCCCCTCCCCGCTCCCCCGCCCCGTACCGGGAGTCTCGGCCGGGAAGGGCGGAGAGAAAGAAGGTTCGGGAAGATCTCAGGGCTGGCTCGTTTTGGAAAAGCCGCTAGATCGCTCCCACCCCCACCCTGGGTTGGTCCCAGCAAGGGGGGGCCTCTCCCCGCCCCCCGGGCCGCGCGGCCCGCTCCCTCCTCCCCCGGCTGGAGCCCGGGCCAAGTGGGTGCGCCCGGTCGGGACCGGGATCCGGTGTCGGTTGCAGCTGACAGTGCGGCGGGCGGGCGCCGGAGCAAGTGGCCCGCGGGCCGGCTATTAATAACCCGACCGCCGAGCCCCTGGTCGTGCAGCCATGGCCAGTCCGGAGCCCCGGCGCAGCGGGGATGGCGCCACCCAAGCCGCGAGGTAGGACCATCCAGGGCCCGCGCCGCTGCCCCTTTGGGGAGGGGGCGCTGGACGGATTCCCTTTCCCCGCGCGCGAGCACCTTGCGCCTGGCTGGGGGTTAGTGGTCCAGCCGGGCTGGGGCAACGGGTGGAGCCACCCCAGCGACAGGAGATGTGGGTGTCTAGGTCCGGTGTCCTGGCACCTCAGTCTGTGGCTTTATAAATGCTCACCACCCACCACCCCGTGTGAGAATTAACCCTTTCAGACCAGTGGGCATCAACTATTCAGACAAATGCTATTTGGCACCTAGTGGCCTAAGACAATCTCTTCCTCACCTCAAAAGTCAACTGGGATGGAGGTCTCCAGCTGCTGAATTCTGCTGTGTGGAAGCCACTTGGTGCAAGGTTGGCCTGGGCCAGCTTTAAGTTAAGAGTCTATTCAGGCAGCTTGCTCTCTCCTGTCTGGGCCTAGGATGGAGGGTCAGGGGAGGGTCTACTTTCCCAGGCCAGCAGGGGAGCTCTGGCTGGGCAGGGATTCTGGAGGAGAGGTCCTCCCCATCCACCCACACTCTCAGCTTGTGTCTGGTCTAGGGGAAGGGACCTGTGGCTGAGGAGCTTGGGGAGAGTGGGACGTATTTCTGCTCCAGGTCAGACTGTGGCCCTGGGACTTTCAGTGTAGAGGCAGCGGTGCAAATACAACCCTCCCATCCACACACATCCCTTCACTGTCACACACAAGCAGAAGGCTGAGCACAGTCTTACACACAGAAGCTCTCTGGAACTGCCGTACATGCATGCGGGTACACATAGAGTCACAGATATGTGCAGACTCTTGCCCGCACAGTGTCACACACATTCCCAGCCACAGCCCTGATAGACCCGGGTGGGAGCTGTGGGAGCATACTGGGGACAGGAACAGAGTGGCACTGCCTGGGGCCCCAGGGAGTCTGAGGTCAAGGGCCCAAGCTGAGCTCATTCCCTCTCCCCTAGACCTCCCATAATCTGCTTCTTTCCCAGCTCCTTAGAGGGAGAGGGCTGTGTGAGGGCAGTGGCTAGCTAGCAGAGGGCCTGGCAGTGTGGATGGTGACTGAGGCAACATGGTGTTTGGTAACAGCACTGCCTGGAAGTCAGGACGCCTGGGTTCTACTTCCAGCTTGTCACTCGACCTTGGGCATGTTTCCTCCTTGGAGCTCAGTCAGTTTCTGCCTGCCTGCCTTCTACAGAGCCCCACTCTGGGATACTGGGCAGAATGAGAACCACACTTGTCCTTAGGAAATTCACTTAGAAGTCAGCCACATGCCCATCTATAACAGAAAGCACAAAGTGCAAAGATAAGTTGCATACAAACTGCCATGAGAACGCAGAGTGGTGGTTTATAGGAAGTGCTTCACAGAGGAGATGGAGTTTGAGCAGGGCTTGAAGGATGAGTAGAAATTTGTCCTTGTTGTTAGGTGCTATCAAGTCAGTTCTAACTCATAGTGACCCTACATATAACAGAAAGAAACACTGCCTGGTCCTGCGCCACCTGCATGATCATTGTTTGTTTGAGCCCATTGTTGAAGCCACTGCGTCAATACATCTTGTTGAAGGACTTCCTCTTTTTCGCTGACCCTCTACTTTACCAAGCATGATGTCCTTCTCAAGGGACTGATCCCTCCATAATATGTCCAAAGTATGTGAGACGTAGTCTTGCCGTCATTGCTTCTAGGGAGCATTCTGGCTGTAGTTCTTCCAAGACAAATTTGCTCATTCTTCTGGCAGTCCGTGGTGTATTTGTTAGATAGGCAGATATAAAATATATTTTAAATGCTGTTATACACGCTGTAGTTATTTTACCCTTTTTAGATCTCATGCCTACCCAAGGAAGAGAGGCAACATAGTGTGGCAAACAAGAGCTCCAGTTTTGGAGTGGGACTGCCAGCATTGTCCTGGCTCTGCCACTTACAAGTTGTGCAGCCTTGAGTGAGTTCTTTAATCTGTTTGTGCTTTGATCTCCTCATCTATAAAACAGAGGGATAATAAATGAATGTTATATAAATGGTGGAGCGTCTGGGTGGTGCAAACAGTTAAGCGCTCGGCTACTAACCAAAAGGTTGGCAGAGGTGCCTCAGAATAAAGGCCTGGCAATCTACTTCTGAAAGGTCATAACCAATGAAAACCCCATGGATCACAGTTCTACTCTGAAACACAAGAGGTCGCCATGAGTTGGATGAATTTAATGACAACTGGTTTGGTTTATTATAGAAATGAGTATTCATGTAAAATGCTTAGAAATAGTGCTTTGAGCACAGTAGGTTATTCCAAAGTGGAGCGTTGTCTTCTGGGAAAGTGAGGACTCTGTTGAGTATCAGAGTGGGTCTGGCTGGCTGGGCAGGTGCATCCTTCCTGGCGCTGGGAGCTCTACCTATCCAGGTAGCGCATGATTCTTCGCTTGTCAAGTGGTGTATAAGGAGCTGCATTTCTCAGCTGGATCCTTCAGATATTGTGGACTAAGAGTGAGAGGTATGAAAAGTTAATGCGTCTTCTGAATTGTCAAGCAGTGGGTGGGCTGCAGGGAGTAATGTGAGGTGAGGCTAAAAAGGTATGTTGGGGCCACATCTTTAAGGGCCTTGAATCTATGCTAAACAGTTTGGCTATCTATGGGTAAAGAGCAACGTGATTTGCTCTATGTCGTAAGGTCCCGGGGGGCTCAAATGGTTTGCACTCAAATGCTAACCTAAAGGTTGGTGGTGTGAGCCCCTCAGTGGCACCACAGAAGAGAACACCTGGCGATCTGCTTCTGTAAAAGAGTACAGCCAATAAAACCTTATGGAGTAGTTCTGTTCTGCAACACATGGAGAGTTGCCAGGAGTAAGATGGCAACGGTTAGCAGGCTAACTGTGGAACTGTAGAGAATAGATTGGGATGGGGAGAAGGAAGAAGGCTGGAGACAGGGAGACCTGTTAGAAGGCTGATGCAAAAGTCCAGGTGAGAGATGACGACTTGGACTAGGGCGCGGGCAATGGAATGGAGCAGAGGGGGATGGAAATTGGAGACTTCCTGAGATAGAAAGGTCAATTCTCAGTGAATTGGCTATATGAGAGAGGGAAAGAGCTGTCAAAAGATTTCTTGCCTGGTCACTCTGGAACATAGTGGTGTCTCTCTGAGATGGAGAATACAGCTGTAGCCAGCTTGGGCAGAAGGATAATTTGGAATAGTTTGGCAGTTGAGTTTGAGGTGCCAAGTGACATCAGGTAAAGATATCTAAAAATCAGTTCCTGTCTGGTTAAATGATGGGAATGGATGAGGTGATTGTTGAGGTTGTCCTCGAACTTTAAGTTTTGGTGCAGTTGCTGGGTTGAATGAGGCCAGTGATGTCTGAGGCCTGTTGAAGACTCACTTTTTGGTTTCTAGAGGGCCAAGACGTAGTACAGAAAGGGAAACCAGGGATTCCTGAGGTGTCAGAGAGGAGGACAGAGTACACAATAGTTTAGAATTAAAATAATCTTTATCGGGACTTGGAGTTAAGATAAACCTTAAAACCTGGACACAAGTAAGCCTTTTTTTAAGACAAATAAATCAAATTCTTTGCTACATGGGGCTTTTCATTTATACTTTGTATCTTAAAAAAAAAATTCTTAAAAGCCAACATTCAAAATTTAGTCTGTTTTATAACAGGCGCACACTATCTTAGTTTCCTTGAGCAAATTACTTAATCTCTCTTAACCTCAGTTTCCCTATCTGTAAAATGGGGCCAAAATGTGTGACTACCTCATAGAACTGTTACAAGCATTCAGTGAATTGATATATGCAAAGCATTTAGAATAGTGCCTGGCACATGAAAACCTGTTACCATCAAGTCAATTCTGACTCATAGCAACCTGGCACATAGTAAGTCCTTTGTAAGTATAATTTATTATTATTATTTCCATGGTATTTTATATTTGCAAAGAATTTTTCAGAGATTTAAAGTATATATGATACATTTGAAACAAGAAAGACTGAAACTACTTGAGGGTCATGAAGCAGCAGAACATCCCCCAATAGGAGTTGAGTAGGCCGGCCGACAGCTGGGTCAAAAACCTCATTAGTTGGAATGATAGAATCTGAATTCAAAGAGCCTTTGATAGGCTAGAAGGATGGGCCAGTTCTAACAAGATGGAGTTTTATAGGCTCAAGAGATGTGGCTTAAAAGCACTTGGTGTGAAAACGTTTTAAAGATTTTTGTCAAACTCAGCATTTGTCAAGCATGTGCTGGAGGAGCTGCCCTATATGCTAAGGGAATCTTGGCTTCATCAATAGGAGTGTAGTGTCCAGAGACTTACACTGCTCAGGGCACACCTAGAGTACTGCTTTCAATACCCATCCCCAAGGGGCAGTGATGATCTGGAGCCTGGTCAGAAAGTGACCCAAATGAGAAGGGCACTGGAAACCGTGGCATGTATGGAATAATTGAAAAACAAGGTAAGTTAGTTATTTTGAAGTGTTTGAAAAACATACATGGAAAAGGCATTAGATTTGTCTGATTTTAGAAGGATGAATCAAGTCCAACAGGTCTCTCAACATTAGAATTTTCTTATGACAGAGGAGCAAATAGTAGTGCCTCAGGTGTGAGTTTCCTGTTCTTGAAGGTATATGAGCAGGGATGAGCCACTGACACTGTGGTGATGTTGTCAGGGGGTCTAAGCAGTGGACCCTGTTGGAGGGAATATAAGGGAGCAGACCAGTGACCTGTGAGATCGGAGAACCTGTTATAACCTAGGCCTGAGGCCTAATGAGTCCAATCAGGGACCATCCTGGGATTGTGGTTGCCCTCTCACTTTACATCATTTCTCTTGCAGGGAAACAAAAGCAGATGCCAAGTTTCCTCTTCAGGAAGAGAACTCTAAATCCCTGAATGAGGCGGAGACCTTGAACCCAGAGGTTACTCTATCTTTGAAGGGGACCTTGAACCTAGAGGATATTCTCTACCTGGGAGACACAGGTGACCTCCATGAGACACTGTTTGTGGAAGAGACCGAAAAGCCAGAGGAGACACTGTATATTGAGGAGATTGTGCAGCCAGATGAGGCACTGTACGTGGAAGAGCCCATGAAGCCAGAGAAGACGCTATATGTGGAAGAGACTAGGAAGCCAGATGAGATACAGTTTGCGGAAGAGCCCATGAAGCCAGCAAAGGCCGCAGCCCCAGAGCAGATCCAACATGTGGGAGAGATGGTCACAAGGGAGAATTCTAACCCTGAGGTGAGCCTCAGAGCTGGGCCTAGCCCCAGCACAGAGGAGGCCCTGAGCATAGAGGACCTGGAATTGCTAGAGGAGCGTTTCCAGCAGTGTGTCCAAGCTGTGGCCCAGCTGGAAGAGGAGAGGGATCAGCTCATTCATGAGCTTGTGTTGCTCCGGGAACCAGCCCTACAAGAGGTGCAGCAAGTCCATCAGGACATCCTGGCTGCCTATAAACTGCACGCCCAAGCAGAGCTGGAGCGAGATGGGCTGAGGGAGGAGATCCGGCTGGTCAAGCAGAAGCTGTTCAAAGTAACAAAGGAATGTGTGGCCTACCAATACCAGCTGGAGTGCCGCCGGCAGGACGTGGCCCAGTTTGCTGATTTCCGGGAAGTGCTGACTACAAGGGCATCCCAGCTCTCAAAAGAGCTGGCCCAGGCCAGGGATGCTTATCAGAGGCAGAAGGAGCAGTTGCGACAACAACTAGAAGCACCACCTAGCCAGAGGGATGGGCACTTTCTCCAGGAGAGCCGGCAGCTCTCTGCCCAGTTTGAGAACCTCATGGCAGAAAGTCGCCAGGGCCTGGAGGAGGAGTATGAGCCTCAGCTGCTGCGGCTTCTAGAGAGGAAAGAAGCTGGGGCCAAAGCTCTACAGAAAACCCAGGCTGAGATCCAGGAGATGAAGGAAGCTCTGAGGCCCCTGCAAGCCGAGGCTCGGCAGCTCCACCTGCAAAACAGGAACCTGGAGGACCAGTTGACACTTGTGAGGCAAAAACGAGACGAGGAGGTTCAGCAGTACAAGGTAGGCCTGAAAGGAAGTCTGGTCTTTTAGCTTGGGGAAAGGAAAGGTGACCAGATTGAAACGTCTTTGGGACTGAAGGAAACTATTAAATGTAGGAAGAACTTGTTCTTTGGGACCATTCACTCACTTCTTTCATTCTTCATTCATTCAGACCTGTGCTACAGGGGTTGAAAATTATCTAGACTATTTTAGTTGACACAGCACTTTCACATCTATTATCTCATTTGATCCTCACGTTAATCCTGTAAACAAAGTATTATCATTTTCTATAGATGAGGAAACTGAGGCTCAGTGAGTTGGATTTTTTTTTTTTTTTAACATTTTATTGTGGTTTGGGTGAAAGTTTACAGAGCAAATTAGTTTCCCATTCAACAATTTATACCCATTTTATTTTGTGACATTAGTTGCAAGCCTGTCAATGTAACAGCACTCTACTCACTTCCTCCCTGAGTTTCCCATTTCCATTCACCCGTTTTCCTGCCCCTTCCTGCCTTATGAACTTTGTTTTTGGGCAAATGCCGCCCTTTTGGTCTGGTATGGTTGATTGTTCTGAGGAGCCCTTTCCTCACAGGTGTTACTGTTCACTTTATAGGCCTATTGTTTGGCTGAAAGGTGATCTCTGGGAGTGAGTTCATTTCCAGGTTTGAAAGGTCTAAAGGCCATAGTGCTGGGGGTTCCACCAGTCTCTATCAGATCAGTAAGTCTGAACTTTTTTATGAATTTGAATTTTGTTCTACATTTTTCTCCCACTCTGTCCAGAACCTTCTACTATGATACTGATCAGTGAGGTAGGTTATTGGTAGCTGGGTGCCATCTAGTTCTTCTGATCTCAGGCTAGTGGAGGCTGTGGTTCGTGTGGTCCACTAGTCCTTTGGACTAATTGTTTCCTTAAGACTTTGATTTTCTTCACTCTTTTTTGCTCAGACAGGAAGAGACCAATAGTTGTATCTTAGATGGCTACTTGGAGTTAGAATAATTTGAACCTTGGTCTGACCAACCTCAAATATTTCAGTCCTCGTTCCATGGCACCATTTTCCAATTCTGACTGGATCACACTTGGGTTTATATAGAGGAGGGAATGAGGCTAGATAGAATTCAGTCCCTCCTCTCCACCCCACATTCACCTCGAGTCCCATCTATCTGACTTGAAAGTTTTTCCAGTCTTAAAATTGGAATGAAATCTGTATTCCTTATTCTCCTTATTTGTGCATTTGCCATCATCTTCCTTGTATTCAAGGTATTTCTGATTAAGTGTGAGCCAGTTCTAATCCCTTTTTAGAACAGAGTGGGATATAAATACTAAATGAATAAACAATTGCGTCTGCCTTGCCCACAGACTGTGAGCTTTCCGAAGGTAGGGGATATGTTTTATTTCTTTGTGTTATTTTCTGCCACCATGGCTCAGAGTACACATCAGTTAAGTGCTGAACTGAATTTACACTCCTGGGCGCTTAGAGATGACTATAATGCGGTGCCTTTTTTTTTTTGTCATTTGAAACGTGTTCCTTTGATAAACTTAAAAATCTTATGCCCTCTCAGAGATTCTGATACATCCATAAGGGAACCATGTCCCCTGTTGAAGACGGCTGTATCTGACTTCAGTGAAGATTTTGTTGTAGTTTGTGTTATAATATTGTTTTCAAACTATGCATACTTGTACTACCCTCACCCACTCCCAAATTGACTTTTTACTGGTTCACAAACTAGTGAAAGGGCATTTATTGATTTAGCATAAATACTACCCTTAACAGCTTATACTCAGGTAGACATTACATTAATAATTGTAACCCAGGGTAGAAGGTAGAGAGATGCAAGTAAGAGTATTTTTGGAAAATCAGAGGGATTATTTTTAGCCATGGGTTAAATCAGAGAACTCTTCATGGAAGAAGGGGTGGAATTTGAGACAAGTTTTGAAGGCAAGATCTAGACCAGCACTGACCAATACAAATTATAATGAGAGCCACAGATGTAATTTTAAATTTTCTAGTAGCCACATTAAAAAAGTAAAGAGAAACAGGTGAAAGTAATTTTAATATATTTTATTTAACCTAATATCTAAAATACAATTCCTAAATGTAATCAATTTTTAAAATTCTTAGCTATTTTATTTTTTTCAACTAGGTTTTTGAAATCTGGTATTTTACATTTACAGCATATTTCTATTTGGACGGCAACATTTCATGTGCTAAATAGCCGTATCTTAGTCATCTAGTGCTGCTACAACAGAAATACAAGTGGATGGCTTTAACAAAGAGAAATTTATTTCTTCACTGTAAAGTAGGCTAAAAGTCCAAATTCAGGGCATCAGCTCCAGGGAAAGTCTTTCTCTCTCTATCGGCCTTCTCATCAATGTTCCCCCAGACTAGGAGCTTCTCGGCGTAGGGACCCTGGGTCTGAAGGACACGCTCTGCTCCTGGCACTGCTTTCTTGGAGGTATGAGGTCCCTGTCTCTCTGCTCACTTCTCTCTTTTATATCTCAAGAGAGTGCCTCAGGATACAATCCAATCTTGTAGACTGAGTCCTACCTCACTAACAACTGCCACCCATCCTCCATCATTAATATCATAGAGGCAGGATTTAGAACATATAGGAAAATCACACAATACCGGGAATCATGGCCCAGCCAAATCGATACACACATTTTTGGGGGGACATAATTCAATCCATGACAAGCCACATGTGGCTATTAGCTACCTATTGGACAGTGCAGATCTAAACATGCGGAGATGCCAGGAACCAGATGGTGCAAAGGCACAGGAGGTATGAGAACAGAGCATGTTCGGGAAATTACTAACTTGGCTGCATGTGAAAAGGGGAAAACTGTAAAGATAGGTTGGGGCAGATCACACTGGGCTTTAATAATGATAGTGGGAATAGAAGGGAAAGGATGCAAGAACAATTGCAGAAAAATAAACTTGGCAATTCAATGAATGGGGCAGGGAGGTAAGGAGCCAAAAAGGATGTTGAGATTTCAGGTATGGCTAACTAGGATGGTGGTGTCATAAACAGAGAGCTCTCTGGGTTTAGTTTTCTGAGACAGTACCAGAAAGTCATAGGGTTATTTTCCCGATTTTCATCAGCATACTGGGTTTTAGATTCCAAGGATCATTGTATGAAACACATTTTTGTAAAAATTTACAGCTCAAGTTAATTTCTCATATAAAAATTTATACACATATTGTTATGTGACCCTAGTTGCAATCCCTATAATGTTACATCACACCCCCCTTTCCATCTTGGGTTTCCTGTGTCCATTCAACCAACTCCTATCTGTTTCTGCCCTCTCATCCTGCCTCCAGACAGGAGCTGCCCATGTGTCTACTTGAACTAAGAAGCATACTCTTCATGAGCATTTTTAGTCCAATCTAATCTGTTTGAAGAGTTGGCTTCGGGAATGGTCTCAGTTCTAGGTTAACAGAGTCTGAGGGCCATGTCTTTTCGGGCTCCTCTAGTCTCAGACCATTTAGTCTGGTTTTTTTATGTGAATTTGAGCTCTGCACCCTACTTTTCTCCTGCTCTGTCGGGGACTTTCTGTTGTGTTCCCTGTCAGGGTAGTCATTGGTGGTAGCCGGGCACCATCAAGTTCGTCTGGTTTCATGCTGATGGAGTCTCTGGTTTGTGTGGCCCTTTTGTCTCTTGGGCTAATATTTTCCTTGTGTCTTTGGTGTTTTTTTTTTTTTTTTTAATTGTACTTTAGGTGAAGGTTTACAGAATAGTTTATCATTAAACAGTCAGTACACATATTGTTTTATGACATTGGTTAACAACCCCAAGACATGTCAACCCTCTCCCTTCTTGACCTTTTTTTTGGTGAAAATATACATAGCCGAAGATAGACCATTTTGAAAATTTCTACACGCACAGTTCAGTGACATCGATTACGTTCTTCCAGTTGTGCTGCTATTCTCACTTTAGATGGTTTACAGAACAAAACAGTTTCTAATTAAACAGTTAGTACACATGTTGCCCTAAGACAATGGTTAACAAGCCCAATACATGTCAACACTGTCCTTACTCAACCTTGGGTTCCCTATCACCAGCTTTCCTGTCCCCTTCTGCCTTCTAGTTCTTGTCCCTGGACTGCTGTGCCTCATTAGTCCCATTTTGTATTATGAGGCAGTCCAATCCCTGGCTGAATGGTGAACCTCGGAAGTGACTTCACCACTGAGCTAAAAGGGTGTCTGAGGGCCATACTGTTGGTGTTTCTCCAGTCTCTTTCAGGATAGTAAATATTGTCTTTTTTTTTGTGTGTGTTAGAATTTTGTTCTACATCCTTCTCCAGCTCTGTCCAGAACCCTCTGTTGTGATCCTAGTCAGAGAAGTCAGTGGTGGTAGCCAGGCACCATCTAGCTGTACTGGGGTCAGTCTGGTGGAGGCTTTGGTAGCTGCGGTCCATTAGTCCTTTGGACTCATCTTTTCTTTTTTTTTTTTTTTGCTTTTTGGTTAATTACTTTTTTTTTTTTAAATTAAATATTTTATTGTACTTCAGGTGAAGGCTTACAGAACAAACAGTTTCTCATGTAACAGCAGTACACATGCTGTTTTATGACTTTGGTTAACAACCCCACAACATTTTAACCCTCTGAATTCTCAGCTTTTTTCTTTTGGTGAAAATACACATAGCCAAAGATACACCATTTCAAAACTTTTTACTTACACATTTAAGTGACATTGACTATGCTCTTCCAATTGTGTTGCCATTCTCGCCCAAGATGAAGGCTTACAGGACAAAATAGTCTCCCATTTAACAGTTACTACAAATGTTGCCCTATAACGGTCAACAATCTCACAACACATCAACAGTATCCTTACTCAACTTGTGTTCCTTATCATCAGCTTCCTACTCCCCCTCTGCCTTCTGGCCCTCGTCACCGGACTCCTGTACCTCGTTAGTCTCACTTAGTTTTACTGGGCTGTCCACTCCCAGGCTGAACCTCGAACCTCAAAGGTAACTTCACCTCTGAGCTGAAAGGGTGTCTGGGGGCTACACTCTTGAGGTTTCTCCAGTATCCTTTAGGCCAGTAAATCTGTTTTTTTTTTTTTTTTGGGAGTTAGAATTATGCTCTACATCCTTCTCCAGCTCTGTCCAGAACCCTCTGTTGTGATCCTGGTCAGAGCAGTCAGCGGTGGTAGCCGGGCACCATCTAGCTGTACTGGACTCAGTCCGGTGGAGGTCTTGGTAGCTGTGGTCAATTAGTCCTTTGGACTAATCTTTTCGTTGTATCCTGTTCTCTTCATTCTCCCTTGCTCCCGAAGGGCTGAGACCAGTGGAGTATCTTAGATGGCTGCTCACAGGCTTTTAAGACCCCAGACACCACTCACCAAGGCAGAATATAGAACATTGTCTTTATAAACTCTGTTATGCCAGTTAAGCTAGATGTTCCTGGAGACCACGGTCCCCACAGCCCTCCGCCAAGCCGTTCAGTCCCTCAGGGAGTCTGGATGTGTCTATGGAGCTTCCATGACCTTTCCTTGTACAAGTTGTGCTGGTTTCCCCACTATTGTGCAGTCTCACCCTTCACCAAAGATACCACTTACCTATTGCCTATTTAGTATTTCCTTCCACCCCTCCGATCCCTCGTAACCAACAAAGATTGTTACTTTTTGTGTGTAAACATGAGTTTTTACAATAGAGGTCTCATACAGTATTTGTCCTTTTGTGATTATTTCACTCAGCATAATGTCCTCCAGTTTCATCCATGTTATGAGATGCTTCACAGATTCATCGTTCTTTCTCGTTGCATAGTACTCCATTGTGTGTATGTACCATAGTTTGTTTATCCATTCATCTGTTGATGGGCATCTAGGTTGTTTCCATATTTTTGCTATTGTGAACAATGCTGCCATGAACATGGGTGTGCATATGTCTATTAATAAATTTACATCTTTGTTTCTAAGGTGTGTCTCTTGTAGACAGCATATTAGTGAATCCTATTTTTTAATCCATTCTGTCACTCTCCATCTCTTTATGGGTGTATTGAGTCCATAATTATGGATAGATGTGAGTTTATTGCTGTCATTTTGTAGTGCTTTTTTTTTGTGGTGCTGACGTTTTCTTTGTTCTTCTTACTCTCCTGTGTTGAATTCCTTTTTTTGTGTGGATTTTTTAAAATTTTTGTGGGTTTTGTTTTTACTGAGACTTTGTTTTTCCTCTTTATTTTTATGTTTGTTAACTTTCTTGGTGGTTACCATGGAATTTACCCTTATCTTTCTAAGTTTGAAGCAGTCTATCATTACTTGGTATTGTCTTGCCTTCCTCTCCATTAGAAGGTTCTATACCTACACCATTTATTCCCTTTTACTGTTCTGATGTTGTTGTCATTTAAAGATTAACTGCTCTGATTCCATGTTGTATTTCTTTTGGTTTTGGATAGTCCTTGAGAGTTCATTTCCTAGACTGGTGTCTGGCTGGTACAATCCTGTGTCCTAGATTCAGCCTATGAGCTGAAGTTGTTTGCTCTCAGATCGAAGGACTCCCTTTAATAATTCTTGTAAGTTTGGTCTTGTTTTTACATATTCCCTTAATTTCTGTTTATCTGGAAATGTCCTAATTTCACCATCACATTTGAACAAGAGTTCTGCAGGATATATTATTCTTGGCTGGCAATTTTTTTCTTTCAAGGTTTTATATATGTCATCCCATTGCCTTCTTGCCTGCATGGTTTCTGCCGAATAATGTGAGCTTAGTCTTATTGTTTTTCCTCTGTATGTGACTTCTTGTTTTTCATGAGCTGCTCTCAGGATTCTTTGTTTGTCTTTGGTTTTAGCGAGTGTGATTATGATATGCCTTGGTGATTTTCTTTTGGGGTCTCTCCTATATGGGGTTCATTGAGCTTCTTGGGTGGCCAGCTTTTCATCTTTCATGATATTGGGGAAGTTTTCTGCCAGCAGTTCTTCAATGATCCTCTGTGTCTTTTCTGTTTTCTCCCTGTTCTGGAACGCTGATCACTTGCAAATTTTTGCTTTTGATTGTATCCCACATAATTCTCAGGGTCTCTTCATTTTTCTTTGTTCTTTTTTCTGAGTTTTCCTCAGAGTTGTATCCAAGTGTTTGTCTTCAATTACGCTGATCCTGTCTTCCACCATTTCAAATCTGCTCCTCAGCCCTTCTATGACACTGTCCATTTCTGAAATCTTATTTATCTTTTGGACTTCTATTTGTTGTTTCTGTATGATTTTTAGTTGTGAATTTATTTTGGCATTTTGTTCCTGTATTATTTTCCTGAATTCTTCCATTTTTTTGGTCTGTATTTTCCATGAATTTGTTTTTCCTCATTTTTGTCTGCTTTTTGCTTCAACTTTTGGATAATTCTGAGCATTAGAGATTTGAATTCCCTATCAGGTAGTTCTCGTGCCTTTTCTTCTACTGGAAAGTCATCTGGTGTTTTATTTTAGATGCCTACTGGGACCATCCTGTCATGTTTTGGTAAATGTTTTGATATTGTCTGCTGTCTTCGAAGCATTCAGTAGTTATTTTTCTCGTTTATTGATTGTACATTTGTTTGTTTTGTCCTTTTTTTCCTGGCTATGTCTGAGCAGGAGGGCTGTGTATTCTTTGTTGTTTGCTTGTCTGTGGGTGTGATACTTTTCACCTCTTTCTCCAATTGGCAGGGTCAGTCAGTCAGATATGGTACAGCAGGGCAGGTCTAGCTGAAGAGGAGTTGCTGGGATGGGTTGTTTGTGGCACTTACTACAGCCACCAGGGCGGGTCAGTAGTCAGTGCAAGGCAGGTTCCAGTAGGCCGTGCCTGTGCTGTTTGGTGGTGTGATGTTAAGCGCACGGTACAGGTAGGCAGGATGGAGGAGGGAGATTGTGATGTGTGGAGCTAAGATGGATATGAGAGAGAGGAGAGAGGAACAGGAGCCAAAAACATACAAACAAAAAAAGAGTACTAGGAGAGCTTGCCATCAGAGTGGAGAGATGAGAGACTATGAAATGAAGAAAATCAAAAAGAGGAAGAAGAAAAAAAAATGAATAAATAAAAATTAGAAAGAAAAAGAACAGCAAAGCTCCCAGGGATCCCACCAGTGCAGCTATGAGGTCTGCAGAAGTTGTTCCCAGGTGTTGAAGTACAGCCTGGCTAGGAGGCATAGAGGTACTCAGCGCCAGGTATTAAGGGGACAGGAAGAGAAGGAAGGTATAGAGAGACAAGAAACTGAGTAATGAAGACAAAAAGGGAAAAAGAGGGAAAACA
Source organism: Dugong dugon (assembly GCA_030035585.1). Lineage (NCBI taxonomy): Eukaryota > Metazoa > Chordata > Mammalia > Sirenia > Dugongidae > Dugong > Dugong dugon. Next base: position 56,932,736 of record CM057462.1, on the reverse strand, counting down.
AAACAAAAATAAACAAACAAACAAGAAAAATCCCCCAAAACAACAACAACAAAAAAGCCACGAAAATAGAAATGCCTTCAGGGACCCCTCTGTGCGTCTGCACAAGATGATGGGGTAGGTCCCAAGCCGCATAGCACTGCCGGGCCAGGACAGGCTCTGACTTAAGAAAAAACAAACAAGAAAGCCCCAGGATCCCACCAGCGTGGCAGCACAGACCAGGAAGCAGTTCCAAACTCGAATGGAGCTCCACAGCCTCTCAGGAAGAAGCAAAGATGGCGCAGGTATTTGAGCGAAAGGAGGGGGAGATGGTGAGAGGTAAGGAAGAAATCAAAAGAAGCAGGAAAAAGCAACACCAGCAGCCAACAAATGGCACTCAGGGAGCTGGCCAGTGCGGGTCAGTGGAGTCCAAGCAGCCAGTGCTTCCCAGCCAAGAGAGACTGTGGCCACAGGAAGCAGAGGAGTCTGAGTGGGGATGAAGAAGGGTGGTGGGTGGGAAAGCGTATATTGCCAGTTACCGGTTGTTCTGTCTCCTGCTGGAAGCTCTGTGAAGCTTTCTCGTACCCCCTATTTGCTGGTCTCTGGTAGGAGTCCAAGATGGCGGACCTCCCCATGTATGTCTCCTCACTCTCTGTTCTCTATCAGTTTCTTATTCCATTTGGTGCTTGGCTGAGTTCTTTCTCTCTTCATTTGATGTTTAGGGTTTCAGGATTGTGGTTTTCTCTGTTTTTCGGATCTTTGCTGTGGAGGAACGGCGTGGTGCTTCTGTCTAGAGCGCCATGTTGCCGGAAATCCTGTCTTTGGTGTTCTTCGTACTCCTTTGCTCCAGGTGGGCTGGGACCAATTGATGCATCTTAGATGGCCGCTTGCTAGCTTTTAAGACCCCAGACGCCACTCACCAAAGTGGGATGCAGAACATTTTGTTAATAAACTTTGTTATGCCAATTGACCCAGGTGTCCCCTGAAGCCATGGTTCCCAGACCCAGCCCCTGCTACTCTGTCCCTCAAAGTGTTTGTGTTCAGGAAACTTCTTAGCTTTTGGTTTAGTCCAGTTGTGGTGACTTCCCCTGTATTGTGTGTTGTCCCTCCCTTCATCTGTGATTCTTGTCTACTATCTACTGAATTCACCTCTCCCTCCCTCCCTCCCCACCCTCTTAATCATCAAAGAATGTTTTCTTCTGTGTCTAAACCTTTTCTTGAGTTCTTATAATAGTGGTCTCATACACTATTTGTCCTTTTGTGACTAATTTCACTCAGCGTAATGCCTTCCAGATTCATCCATGTTGTCAGATGTTTTGCAGGTTCGTCAGTTTTCTTCATTGTTTCGTAGTATTCCATTGTGTGCATGTACCATAGTTTATCCATTTGTCTGTTGATGGACACCTAGGTTGTTTCCATCTTTTTGCTATTTTGAACAGTGCTGCAATGAACATGGGTGTGCATGTATCTATTTGTGTTATGGCTCTCATTTCTCTAGGATATATTACCAAGAGTGAGCTTGCTAGATTGTATGGTACTTGTATTTCTAGCTTTTTAAAGAAGTGCCAAATTGATTTCCAAAGTGGTTGTATCATTTTACATTCCCACCATCAGTGTTTAAGTGTTCCAGTCTCTCCACAACCTCTCCAACATTTATTATGTGTTTTTTGGATTAGTGCTACCCTTGTTGGGGTGAGATGATATCTCATTGTAGTTTTGATTTGCACTTCTCTAATGGCTAATGATCCTGAGCATTTCCTCATGTATCTGTTAGCCACCTGAATATCTTCTTTGCTGAAGTGTCTGTTCATATCCCTTGCCCATTTTTAATTGGGTTCTCTTTTTGTTGTGGAGGTTTTGCAGTATGTTGTAGATTTTAGGGATTAGACGCTGATCGGGTATGTTGTAGACAAAAATGTTTTCCCAGTCTGTAGGTTCTTTTTACTTTTTTTGTGAAGTCTTTTGATGAGCATAAGTGTTTGATTTTTAGGAGCTCCCAGTTATCTAACTTCTCTTCTGGTGTTTGTGCAGTGTTATGGTTTCTATTCTGTTTATGCCATGTATTAGGGCTCCTAGTGTTATTCCATTTTTTCTTCCATGAGCTTCATAATTTTATATTTAGGTCTTTGATCCATTCTGAGTTAGTTTTTTGTACACGGTGTGAGGTATGGGTCCTGTTTCGTTTTTTTGCAGATGGATATCCAGTTATGCCAGCACCATTTGTTTAGAGGCTGTCCTTCCCCCATTTAACAGACTTTGGACCTTTGTCAAATATCAGCTGCTAATGGGTGGATGAATTTAATCTGGATTCTCAATTCTGTTCCATTGGTCTATGTGTCTGTTGTTCTACCAGTACCAGGCTGTTTTGACTACTGCGGCAGTATAATAGGTTGTAAAAATACTTAGTGTGAAGCCTCCCACTTTGTTCTTCTTTTTCAGTAATGCTTTACTTATCCGGGACCTCTTCCTTTTCCATATGAAGTTGGTGATTTGTTTCTCCATCTTGTTAAAAAATGTCGTTGGAATTTGGATGGGGATTGCATTTTATCTGTAGATCGCTTTGGGTAGAACTGACATTTTCATAATGTTGAGTCTTCCTATCCATGAGCAAGGTAGTTTTTCCACTTATGTAGGCGTCTTTTGGTTTCTTGCAGTAGTGTCCTGTAGTTTTCATTGCATATGGTCTGTTATGTCTCTGGTTAGATTTATTCCTAAGTATTTTATATTCTTGGGGGGTATTGTAAATGGTATTGATTTGGTGGTTTCCTCTTCGAGGTTCTCTTTGTTGGTGTAGAGGAATCCCACTGATTTTTGTATGTTTATCTTGTATCCTGATACTTTGCTGAAATCTATTAGTTCCAGTAGTTTTCTTGTGGATTCTTTGGGGTTTTCTGTGTATAAGATCATATCATCTGCAAACAGGAACACTTTTACTTCTTATCAATTTGGATGCCCTTTCTTTCTTTTTCTTGCCTTACTGCTCTGGCTAGGACCTCCAGCAGTGTTGAATAAGAGTAGTGATAAAGGGCATCCTTGTCTGGTTCCCATTCTCAAAGGGAATGCTTTCAGACTCTCTCCATTTAGGATGATATTGGCTGTTGACTTTGTATAAATACCCTTTATTGAAACACATTCTTGATATGAACTTATCCTATTGCTGTAACACAATTAAAGCAGGAATCAAGGTCTGAAGGACCCAACTGTTTCTGAAATGGCGCCCAAACTGTGGTTGCCAAACGTCAACTATGACATTGGATTACTTTTCAATGGTGCCCCTTTAATCCTTAAGCTGTGCTCCACTATTACCAATTGCAAACCTTACCTGTTTAATCACTACCATCACCATTCACTCATTCACCAGATTATTCTCTAAGTGCCTACTTACTATGTACCAGGCTGTGGGCTAAGTGTTGACAATACAGAGATGAGAAAGGTGGGGTTCCTGCTATCAAAGAGTCTGAAATCCAGGAGGGATACCAGGTAAAATTGACGTATTTTATAAAATCTAAGACACTGTTGGTTTTAAGATGCATCTTGATTTGGAGATGTTAAAATGTGAAAAGTGTCTTAGAATTAATGAAATAATTAATATACCTCAATGTGATAAACAGTTACACTTGTGGGAATAAGGCACTGTACTGATGAAGCAGAAATGATTACACCTGCCTGGGGATGCAAAGGGAAATTTCATACAAGGTTAACAATAGCTAGCACATTTTGAGCACTTGCTATATGCCAGGCAAGGCATGTGAAGTATTTTGCATGTAATAATAACCCATTTAATCCTTACAGCTCTATGAGGTAGGTATGAACTCTACTGGCAGCACCTGAAAAATGAGAAAACAAGAGGTGAGGTACAGAGCAGTATTTGTCCAGGGTTACACAGCTAGGAAAGGATGGAGCAAGCATTTGACCCTGAGCAATTTAGCTCAGGTCCACACTTCACAACTACAAGGTATTTGAGCGGGGTTTTGAGGAATAAATTCATTGGGCAGACAAGGGAAAAACATTCCAGGCAGAGGGAACAGCTTGTATAAAAGCATGAAAACACAAAATGACATGTTGTTATGGGAAGTGAGCAGCTCAGTGTGGGTGGATCACCAGGAATGTTAAGAAGTAGAGAGATGAGGCTGGGGAGGGATCAAAACCAGATTTTAAAGGATTCTATATTTAGGTCAGTGGTTTTCAAAAAGGGTTGTTTCCAAAGCCACACACTTTTCCCCAAAACAAAATTTTACATGGAATGTCAATATATAAAACAGGTAGAAATAGAACTGCTCTCTGACCAGGGAGGCAAGGACATTCTAATTTGGCACACTCCTGGGGTTTCACAGAAAACAGTCTGAAAACGACTGAAGAATCACGATTTTTAGGCATGACATGATGTAATGATAATTATATATGTGTGTGTATGTAGGTATATATATATATATTTTTAGAAAGACAACAGAGTGCTTAAGAGCATGAACTCTAAGCCTATTTATGGCAAATTCTGGCTCTACCACGTACTAACAGTGAAACTAACTTCGGGCAAATTACTTAACCTCCGTAACACTGCTCCCTCACATGTAAAACGGGATTACTAATAACACTATCCCCTCCTAGAGCTGTCTGAAGGAATGAACAAGTTAATGTTTGTGAAGCACTCATTTACCATGGTACCTGGCAAATAAGTTCACACTATTTAGATGGCAATGTGGAATGCAGACTGAGAGCCTGCAAAAATCACTTAGACCTTCTGAGGGAAAGATTATGTGAGAAATTTCTGAGGTAAAACAAGTACGTTCTGGTGACTGGTTACAGGGGGTGGTGTGAGGGATTTGCTGAAAATATCTCAAGGTTTTTTGGCTTGAGATTGGTCAATTCCCCATGCTGTTAACTGAAATAGGTAATAGCTATCTGAATACTTCACATCAACAAGCATTTTGTGTAGGGCAATGCACATATTAACTATGAGCCTACGGTCTGATAGGAAGTTAGATATGAATAGAAAGACAAATAGCAATATAAGGGAGCAGATGCCAAGTGACTTCCCTCTTTTCACCTCCCCACAGCCACCTCAAAATTACCTGCAGTTGTAATGAGCCACATTTCCCCATAATACCATGACTGCATTTGACCAGAACTCTTTTCCCCCTTTATTACTAACGTCTACTTATCCTTTAAGACTCAAAAGTTTCATTTCTTCCTGGAAAGTTTTCCCTGACACCCTGTGATACTTCTCCAGTGTTTCCACAGCACCTGTCACACCGTATTATTTGTTTCCCCTTTTGAAAGTAGAAACTGTATCTTTTCTGTCTTGGTCCTAAGTAAAACTCAAGTAGAAAATTAAACTGGGAATACTGCCAATAAAAGTGCTACTGAGATTAGAGGAAGGCATGATGATTTGGTGTTGGGGACACTGAAGACTGACACGCACTGGCCCTTGAATGATGGGTAGGATGTGGATGGGGGGCAGAGAGAAAGGGGTAGGCTGTCTAGGTTAAAGAAGTGGCAGGAGCAAAGTCAGAGATCTATGAGTTGGTCAAGTTAGAGCAGCACTGTCCAAAAAAAGTATCATACAAGCCACAAACATCATTTTACATTTTTTAGTTGTTGTTAGGTGCTGTCGAGTCAGTTCCAACTCATAGCAATCCCATAGGACAGAGTAGAACTCCCCCACAGGATTTCCCAGAAGCAATGGTGGATTTGAACTGCCAACCTTTTGGTTAGCTGTTGAGCTCTCAACCACTATGTGACCAGGGCTCCGAGATTTTTTAGTAGGCATGTTAAAAGAATGTAAAAAGAAATAAGTGAGATTTAATATATTTAATCCATCAAATAAAAAATATTACCAAAAAATTGAGATTATTTTACATTTTTTATACTAAGCTTTAGAAATCTGCTGTGTATTTGATGCTTGCAGCACCTCTCCATTTGGACTAGCCATATTTCAAGTGCTCAATAGTGACATGGGGCTAGTGGCTTCTGGACAGTGCAGGCTGGAGGAGAAGTTCATATGGAAGAGTAATAGAGGTTCAAGTTAGACTAAGAGTCAAATTAGAGGGGGTCTGAATACCCAATAAAAGCGGAAAGCCTTTGAAGTATTTTGAGGTGATAAAACAATTTGGGGAAAGTTAAACTAGTGGTGCTACACAGAACTGGAAAGACCAGAGTGTTCTTAAGGCTGGTATTTGCAATCACTCCCTTATTCCAGTGACAATGTTCATCTCTATCAGAACTAATCAATGATGGTGCAGATTGCCTTCCCGAGCACGTACTTACATGCCTCACCAAAGTAACAGGTTTGCTAGGTAGTGAGGTTTGGGAAATTGGGGCACAGAGGTATGTTAGTTATTCACTTTTATGTGGTGAGGATGCATCTCTTTATGGTTCCGAAGTGCGGCTGGGTGCTAAAAAAAATCAGCTTTTTGACAAAGTTGATTAAAGTTGACATTCAGTCAGAATATCAAACACTGCAGATTAATGTGTCACAGGTACAATACCAAGGATGACTCAGAGAAATATTATTTAGGTCCTCTAATAATAGCATGTACCCAAACTAGATTCCTATCTTATCATCCCTCAAAATCTGAGGAAGTCACTGGCCCTTTAAAATACACCTTCCAACTTCTCAACTCCCCCCCCCACCCCAATTCCCTACTTCCTCCTTAAGGATTCATGCCAGCTAGCAGCTAAGCCAGAGACTGACTTGCTGACATCTTCCTTACCTCATCCCTCAGGCATTAATCCTGGGCAGAGACAACTTACAGAATGCACCCCAGCCTGGTCTTGGCAGAATGGGAAATGGACAGTTATCTGAAGGTTCCTGAGGGGCTCCTGGGCATAGCATCTTCGTCTTACCAACTTAAGAGAACTTCTGAACAAATTCACAAAGTCTTTTTGTATAATAAATAAAGGATGCAGGAAATTAATTATGATAGCCATCATCCTTACTAATAAAGCCTCTATGTACATATGATATTAAGGTAAATACTAAACGGAAATAATATCTGATCTTCAAGAAGCTCCACCAAAAACTAAAACAAACCAGCACGAAGAATACAAAATAAGACAGTGGAAAAAAATAAAATTCAATTATCGACAGCTTTTCCTGCAAACGACAAACCCAAGTATTGTCTAAATAGACTTCCATTAGTTGTGCAACTCTCCTAGAAATCTACCCAATATTTAAAAAAATTGTTTCCATAAACTTAGTTTAACATAAACTGTTATTATAAAAATTATCTTAACTGAAGCAAACTTGCGTATAGAAGTATATGAAACTCTCAGCTCACCAACTGAGATCAAAATCCTCCCCAACAGCATTTAAGATTGTGAAACAGAGTACGTGTCCACTCTTTCCAGGATTCTACTAAGTCAACTGTGTTTAATAGGCAAGAGTCCTTTCAGGCCACATTTTCAAAAGGAGCATCACTCTGTCAAGACACTTACCCTCTTTGAACCTCAGTTTCTTAATCTATAAAATAAATATTAGCCTCAATACCATTATGAGGATTAAATTATGTAAAAAAAGTGCTTTATAAATAATACAGTGTCAAATTTTTATTGTCTGGTTCATTAGAAATGTTCTGGACCCTCTCATGCAGGAACAGCTGGAGGAAATGGAAGACCGACAGAGGCAGTTAAGAAGTGGGGTGCAACTCCAGCAGCAGAAGAACAAAGAGATGGAGCAGCTAAGGATCAGCCTCGCTGAAGAGCTCTCAACCTATAAGTCAGTTTTTGCTGCCACCCAAATCACTGGCTGAGGGGGATGGTAGGGAGGACAGACACTGCTCAGGGGAAAATGATTTGCAAATTGTGCTTATCCATGAACAGATGGAAAACAGCTTTTTTAAAAGGGCTATGCTACCCAAGAGCCTGGAAAAGGCTGAGGCTCCTACTTCTCAGACAGGTGAAATTGAAAATGCTGGGTTCAAATATTCAGGGTTCATTTGGAATGTCTCAGTTTCTAAGCAGGACTCAACACATGCCCTAATTATCACGAGGAACTCTGTAACAGGATTAACCATCTAGGCTCTGTGCATTCTCACTTTCCCATTCCACCCGCCATTCATGAACTGTTTTCTTAAAATGGCAGAGAAAGCAGTTCTGTTATCAGAATTCAGACAAAGGAGGCCAAGGAGAAGGACAAATGAATCTGTGAGTCATAAAAACAGCTGATGAAGGAAGGTATTTATGGGCAGGGGGAGAATTATTGCTTAATGTGAAATAAGCAACACACCTCATATACAATAAATTATGCAATGGCTATGATTTTGGGCAGGAGTAGCAAAGCTGCTCATATTTCTGACTTTTGGGGAGTGGCTGGCAAACCTGAAGCCATCTTTTTGACCAATGAAGTACTGGCTAACATCCCACTTTGATGCCCTATTCACTGTCTTTAACAAAGTAGGCAAAATACTGCATTTATACATCTGGTTAATATAACAAAAATGAACAACATTCAGTTGAGGATCCCTCCCCCAATGTTTTACTAGTAGCGTTCTCATGTTCTTTATAAAACTCTAGAGTCCATCTTAGATAAAGACACTAAGAATAAAAAAGTCTTGTGTCACATCATATACTAGATAGATACCCATAAACTTTATTTTTAACTTCCCATTTAAACTTACATCTTGGATACAAATTCACAAGCAACTATTATAATTGATGCTTTTGCTAACTTACTAGGATTTTCTTTTACTATATTTTATCCAGACAAAACTGATTAACAGTTGTTTGGGAGATGACCAGAACCTTGCAATTGAGGAAAATGATCTGCTAAGTGTGGACAAGATTAAAAATATAACAGAGAAAAGGCAATGATTAATCCAAAGCAACAAAATGACAGAATTTCAGGCATTGTAATAACTGTATAAAGTTAACTTGGGCAGAGAAAATTTTTAGCTAGCTCCTTTCTGTCACAAACACATAGGTTACCATTCATTCTGTCTTATAAATAGGAGGCACTCAAATATCTCCCAGGTGAAAGCCATCCCCAATCTTATATGCATCCACTCTATTAACTTCTCCTCAACACAGCCTGCATTAAACTAAACTTCAGAAGTTCACTATAAACTTTCTACTGTATCCTTTCAAGTTGCAGAATAAACAATCTTTTTTTCTCTTGACCTTACAGGGGCTGTTTAGAAATCTATGGCCAAATCTGTAACCCAGAAACAACAAAAAAAAACTTCTTAGCAAAGGATCACTAAGTACCCTTTGGACATACTTTCCTACAGACAGACAAGAGAGTGCCAGGAACGTGGCAAACAATTTGCCCTGTGAAAACTACAAATACCAGCTGATGTGTTTAAAAAGATTCTGGGGTTGGCTGGAAGCAGAATACCAGTCAACCCCCAGTGGGATTCTATTTCACAGGCTGCTGGTACTGATCTCAGTCACTCAGGAATGGAAAAGTGAGCCTCCTGTCCTCCAGCAGCAGCCCTCACCTGCACACCGAGTAAAGGATGAATGTACAGACACACCTTGCAGTGTGAAGAATGTACCTTGCCTTGTGTTGACCCAAATCAAAACCCTTTTTTTTTTTTTGGGCCGGGGGGGGGGGGGGGGGGCACAGACGGGGTAAAGAAGGCAGCTGATTTTCATTACATGGGTTTACAAGTTGAATTCTTCTGTGCCATGAGTATTAGACTTTAAAAGAAGAAACCAATTCAGATTTTAATCTAAAGGTTAAGGCTGTTCACGTTTTCCTAGAGGTCTTAACTTATGGCACTTAGTGACAATGTGTCGGAGTCTGCCTACTATCTCTGACCTCTAAGTACAGACCCCAGGAGAAAACACACTGGGGAGATTCAACCTCTGAGAAAAGGTTCAAGCACCTTTTCCAAATTTAAATTTTGCCTTAAATTCTCTCTACCACACTGCCTTTGACATTATTGAAAGCCCATGTAGTTCTTTAGGGAAGGATGGGCAATAGACTTCAAAAGATGTTTTTAAAAAAAAAAATCAAAGAATAATCCATGCACCTCTGATTCAGTGTTTTATGTCTTCCACTTTCCTGGGGAAGGAATAAAAAGCTTTTTTTTTTCAATAGCTCTGGGTCCATTATATTTAACTCTGCTTTTGATAGTCAAAAAAATCATGGAAAATAACTGTCACCTGAACATCTAGAAGCTAGAGTGGTGTTTGATGAATGTTATATACTAAATAAAACCCATCAGCATGGGGTTCTGTAGAAAAGCAATTTATTCCATTATAAGCACTTACACAGTTAGTCATGAAGAGTTAACAGGCCTGCTGGTGAAACAGGTCACCCAAAAGGGAAAGGGTACCAAACTAGTGGTCAAGGACTAACTTCTAAAAAAAAAAAGCAACTCTTATTCAGGATTAATTTAATTTTAAAAACAAATATCAGCTATTGATTCACTCTTCTCAACTTAACTGAACAGTCTACCTGTGGTATAACTGTCAGGTAAAAACATGTATCTTTACAACTTGGTGGTCCCAAGTTTAAAAAAAAAAAACCCAACCATTTCACAGAAAGGAAAGAAATAATATGAAATCAGTTTAAGAAATACACTAACAAGCAAAAATATATGGGGGAACAGAGGAACATGTAGAATAAAGTTTTGACTTAACTGGAGAAACGGAGAGGAGACTGGTCTACATAGGAAAATATGCATTATGGCAAGTCAGGTTTGAAGACTGTAGAGTAGGAATCTATATGACTCGAATCTCCTGTTTCCTGAATAAAAATGACATCCTGCAGTATTACACTTCATGGCTCAGACACCTACCTCACTTGGCTCTATATTCCTTACCCACTCTAACCTTTACTTAAATGAGTCTGAAAAACTTGGGATTACAGCATAAGAAGAAAAATAACCACACACTATCTTCCCCTTTCTGTAGCTACTTCAGACCTGGGTTTGTTTCTAGAAATTCCTGAAGAAAATTTAAATATAAGTCTGTGGCTTTGCTAAATCAAGTCTCCCAGTTAACATTTAGAAAACACCCACTGTTTGGGCTAATAGCATTGTTGATGGTACCTACAAAGGGATAGCCAAACATAGTCTTGTCTCAAAACCAGTGTTAAAATCAATCTCGTGGTTGAGAGAAAAAAGGGGAGTCTAAAATCACAAGTACAGACATATCTAGGACCCTTGTCCTTCTGGATCCACACTTCCTTCAGGGTCTTCATCATTATAAATGTTCTCTGCCTGCCGAAAAACAAAAATGAAACAGAAAAGGGTTATTTAGTAAACATGAAGATTACTCCGAAAGATTTAAATGCTAGCAAAATGGGGATAAAGAGGAGACAAGGCAACAATCAGGAGCCCACTGCAATACTCCAAAAGTGTTGATGAGAACCTGACCAAAAAACTAGGGTGTCGAGTAGAAGCAGGAAGTTGGGCATTTGTGTTTGTGTTTCTAAGATGAGGACAGACAGGAGAAACACTGCAGAAAAAGATGCAATAAAATTTGGTTAAGTGAACTAGACCTAGAGATGAATAAACAATGGAAGAGAACTCTTGAGTTTTCAAGTCTGGTTAATTTAAAAAATATTGGCTCCATACAGAAAACAGGGAAGTCAGGAAGTGGAAAGGGGAGTAAGGAGAAGGGGAGGAGAGAAACGTAAGTTGTACTGAAGAATTTGAGATACCATGGGACAATCAAAGGTAAAGAGCTGGCAGTTGAAAACAATAGCCTGGAAAACATGGCAGACAAGAACTAGCATCACATCTGGGAATAAACCAAACAGATATGCCAGCTGTATTAATATAGAAATATGAGGTGATATTATATCCTATTTCTTACCAATGTACCTCTCCCAAACAAATAACCGAATACTTACCATCTGCCACACTTGCATGATATTGTCTTCTGATACAGAACAAATCACCCAAGGTTCATTGGGATTCCAGGAGAAATCAGAAATCTTGGCAGTGTGACCACCATGAATAAACTGAAAGAGAGAAGATACAAAAGATATGAAAAACAGACAGAGAATATTAAATTACAGGTTATTCCAAAAGTGCATGATGTTGGTAACATACCAATAACTCTGGTGGCCCATCTTCTGCATCTTCTGGGGATTGTTCCTCTCCAATTTTACTAGAGCAGAAAGATTTTAAAAAGTCAAAACAGATTTACCCTGAGTAACTACCTTCTGAAAATATTAAAAACAAAAAACAAAACTCCATGGACAGAGAAGCTAACAACACACTTACCTTAAATCCCAGACATTCAGCCTACGATCAGTACCACTGGAAGCCAAAATAGTTTCATTGTGAGGTGACCACTGAACCTACACATAGGAAGGAAAACAGGAAAGCCATGAATTAAAAAATTAGGGAGAATTACCTAAAATTATATTTAATAATTTAAAAAAGCTTTAAATAAAAGTCCAAGTACTATACACTATAGTTAAAACCGAGACCGAGATCATATAATTTCTTCTATGAAAATAACCTGTTACTAAACTGATGTATGCCTCATAGTGCCCTTGCAATGAGCTTTAAACACAGTACAGCGATTATTTCTTTAATTCAGTCAGAGGGTATTGCGTGCTAAGAGTTTAAACTGATGAGGAAGAATTAGGCTCAAACTGAGAAATGAACAGACATGTCAAAGAACAAAGGAATGGAGGTAAGTGAAAAGACAAGTGCTGGTAGCAAGGCCAATAAAGTAACCAGGTACTGGTTTTCTTAACACCTCAACAATGTAGGTCAACGACCAACTGGAGAAAGTACAGAAACAACACGGGAGGAAAAACAATCCCAAGTCCCATAGGGACTGGCATAGACATATAAAAGATTTCTATTATTTATAACAATGGGATACACACATCCAAGTTTTCCTTAAAAAAAAAAAAAGAAAAAAAAAGATTAGTAGCATTACTTTCTCTTACCTGGAATATTTCATCCTTATGTGATTCAAAGGAATGCAACTTAAGTTTCAAATTTCTCAGATCCCACAAAGCAACAGTCTATGTAAAGAAGAAAAAAAATGCAAGAGCAATCAGTATCATTTTATAAGGCGGGGAAGGGGAAGCTGGAGAAACTCATCATGTTTTCTCTTAAAGTATATCAAACTGACCTTGTCAGCTGATCCTGTGGCAAGAATGAATTCACTGTAAGGATTAAAAGAAAGGCAGTTCACTTCAGCCGTGTGAGCATCAACTGAGTGGCTTGGTTTGGAAGTATTGTTTGAACGAGTATCCCAGCTTCAGCAAAAAAACAGAAAACAAAAATTTTGAAATGGGTGACTAAATGTAAAACTTAAAATAATATATGAAAGGGGGGAGGGGAGGATTTTACTCACATCATAAGTTTCTGATCATCAGCAACTGACCCAAACAGAGACTCATGGAGCAGGTGCCAGGAAACATCTTCAACTACTGCAGTGTGACCAGTAAAGATGGTCTTTGCATCCACCACTTTTCCTTCCTTTGGAACAGCACTGATGTCCCATAGGCAGATGGTCTTAAATCCAAAATTAATCATTACATAAAAGGAAGATTACCCCTACCCTACCCCCAAAAGAAACCAACTGATAATTAGCCCAGATTTGCTTCAAAATGAGAAGGATACGCACATGGTCATCTGAAGCACTAAGTAAGTGCCCACTGAGATTTGGGTTCCAAGAAAGCCCATAGCCTTCCTTTTGATGTCCACGGAGACGCAAGTCTGGGTTGCACTCTCCAGAAGGGTCTGCAAAGTAACAGACACATTGAGACTATACCGTCTACTGGGTCTTTGGGTCTACTAAGTACAGTAAAACCTGCAAAAGCTGGAACCTGTGTAAGGCAGAAACCTGTGAGAGAAGAACTAATCAAATACTTCCCGCTAACAGAGAGCGGTAAGTAATAAGACTGCACCCTGTCAAAGGCAGAAAACTTGCGAGACCCAGAAAGACAAGGCAGTCCCATCGAGTTCCAGCTCTCACGGTTTCACTGTATAATGGAATTTTGATCAAGAGGTCTCAAGTGCTTAATATTTATAAGCAACACAGAACCCATTATGATCAAATATATAATGCTTAAGCTGCACCATTATTCGGTTCCATGTAAAGAAGTTTTTTTTTTTCCCAGTTAAGAGGCACAAATAAAGAATACCCACACATATCAGTATCAATTATAAGATATTAAATTATACAAAGAATAAGGAGCAATCAAATTCAGATGGAGAGGAGCAATGTATTCCCATAGTGATTACTTGTGTCTGAACAGAAAACGGTAGATACCTGGTTTAGAAGGGTGTTTCGTGTAGTCAAAAACAAGAACATCACTGGATGGAGTCTTTGTTGCAATGATGCAAGGGTTCTGGGGCATATAACGGGCCCTGTTTACTTCTCCTTCATGGTTGATCTTGATTTCTATTTCAATCTTTCCACTAACTGAGCCAAAACCTCCAAATTCTGTAAATAAGATAAATGAATTAATTGCAAATGAGGACAAAGCAAGAGCTACTCTATCTGTATATGCCACTCAAAGTGTAAGGACACAGGGAAGGCTCTTCTCCTCAAGAAATGGTGCAATGTTAGAAATAATCTAGATACTTGTTACCATTATAAAGTGCTTTCATGCTTATTTTATTTGATTCTTACCATAACTCTATAGAGCAGACAAGATACCTCCATTTTAGATAAGGAAATAAAAATTCAGAGTACCTATAGTAATTTGCTCATGGTGACCTGACTAATAAATGGGAGCGAAAATGAATCCCTATTTTTCTTTTTACAGTTTTTTTGGTTAATGTAACTTTTTTTAAAAATTGTATTTTAGATGAAGGTTTACAGAACAAATAGTTTCTCATTAAACAGTTAATACACATATCGTTTTATGACATTGGTTAACAACCCCATGACATGTCAACACTCTAACTTCTCGACATTGGGTTCCCTATTACCAACTTTCCTGTCCCCTCCTGCCTTCTAGTCCTTGTCCCTGGGCTGATGTGCCCCATTAGTCTCGTTTTGTTTTATGGGGCTGTCTAATCTTTGGCTGAAGGGTGAACCTCGGGAGTGACTTCAGTACTGAGCTAAAAGGGTGTCCAGGGCCCATACTCTCAGGGTGAATCCCTAATTTTTCTGATTCCAAATCTAGTACTCCTCCAGCTATACCTACAATGACTCTAGGTAATTATACCCCTAATAAGAAGTATCATATTACTATCTGAAACTAAAAAAAAGACTTCCACTTCAAAAGCAGGTTCTGAATAAGCAGTTTTCAAATCTTATTTAAAGTACCAAATATGTATGTTGAATAAATAAAACCTAGGTTACTATTTTAACAAATAACAAGTACACAGTGTGTTAGGCACTAAAGAGCTCCTCCTACACCATTTATCTGAAGCTCTAGTCTGCGATGACCTTTCTGAAATACCAGTACACCTTATCTTCTCCTTGCAGCATTTGTTAGTCCAGTGAGGAAAAACAGAGCCACAGCAGCGAGTTCTATTTTCCTAACTTCCCACTTGGCAACCAAAGTCCTTGGGTGAAATAAAGCAGGTAGGCAAGCACCAGACAAAAACATTTTTATTCATATTTGACTACTGTTATGCACTTAGAGAGTCTTCCCAAGTACCATTATAAAACGTGTAACAATATAATTTGTGACTACATAAATCTTGGCAAAGTAACATATAAACAAAGACAGTTAATGATCAGTCAAAGAATTACAGAATACAGCATGATAAGGTAGAAAAAGCTCCAAAATCAGAGTCAGACCTAGGTCTAACATAGGCTCTGTTACTTACTAGATTGGTGATTTGGGGAAGGCCCTCAATTTCTCTGAGCCTCAAATATCTTCTCCAAAAAGTAAAGAAGTTGTAAGAGCTAAATGAGAAAGTATAAATGAAAATACTCTGACAATAGTGTGCTTATACAAGTATTTTTTGAAGGACAAAACCTTTCCAAAAAGCAAAGGACATACATGGGTAATATGGTTGGCATATTAGATAACTTTCAACTTCAAAATAACTTTGAAGCAAATTCAAACGGGCTAAAAAAGTTCAAGGTAAACTGTAAAAGGGGGGGGGGGAACCCCAAACTCATATTAAATGAATTTTTTTTCCAGGAAGTTAGTTGAAAAGGCACCTACAATGCACACAAAAGGCTCGATATGTGATCTCAAGGAATTTAGTCTAAATATGGGGAGATAAGCACACTGCTGTACATGATATGACAAAAAATGCCTAACAACTGCTAAAAAAGACGCACCAACAACAAGGGAAAAGCAATAGCTGGTACAGAGCAAGGGGTAATCATTACATAATGTGAGTTATTTCAGTACTGGGCATATACTAAACTGAGAATTTCCCTAGTGGTACAGGAAAGCACAATAATAACAAACAACAAGAGGATTCACAATTTCCTAACTAGGGGCTACCAAGTTGGAAGCTGATACAAGAAAGGCCAAATTTAAAGTAGGAAAAGACAAACTGAGATATCAATGTATAATAAATTGAATGAATATTAAGGTATATATGTTCATATCGTTTGCTTCTCTCCACATAAAACTTCTGTGGTTGCTGTTAATGGAGGTATAACATTCATATCGTAAATGGCACAAATCTCTTTAAGTGTCCAGCTTCAAACCCCAGGGGAATTACCACCCTAATAAAAATACAGAACATTTCCAGCACCCCAGAAGACACTCGCATGCTGTTCCCAGTCAATATTGCACCCCTACAAATGAGTTAACCATCACTTTGATTTCCACCACCAAACCACTTTTTGTTTTAAGCCCATAAACATTTTGAAACTAACAAGAATAATTTCTAACATTCTGAGTCAAACTTGCAAAATATTTCATCATGATTTAACAACAGATTATATATAATTCAGACAAAAAGGCTAAAGATTTCCTTTTTTTAAATACAAAACCAGCTCTCCAAATAAGATGCTAAAAATAAGCTTGTTGATATTTGAAGATCTCGGTAACAAAGTACGAAATAAAAAATTTTAAATTACTTTCAGATTTAAAATGTGACAACAGCCAGGCTGAATCTAATCTAATGACCACCCCAGAAACTTTAAGAGACATTTTGATATCTCTCCTTCCACCATGGTTGAGACCATATGTAGGCAGCAGCCCCATTTTAAGCACCAAGCCTATCCAGAAATCTGAAAAAGATTTTGTTTGTTTGTTTTTAATTGTACTTCAGGTGAAGGCTTACAGAACAAATAGTTTCTCATGAAACAGTAGTACACATATTGTTTTATGACATTGGTTAACAACCCCACAACATGTCAACCCTCAAACTTCTCAACCTTTTTGGTGAAAATACACATAGCCAAAGATACACCATTTCAAAAATTTCTACATGCACAGTTCAGTGACATTGACTACACTCTTCCAATTGTGCTGCTATTCTAAGACGAAGGCTTACAGAACAAAATAGTTCCTCCTTTAACAGTTACTACAAATGTTGCCCTATAACAATGGTTAACAGTCTCACAACACATCAACAATATCCTTACTCAACTTTGGGTTCCCTATCACCAGCTTCCTTGTCCCCTTCTGCCTTCTGGCCCTTGTCACTGGACTACTGTACCTCGTTAGTCTCATTTGGTTTTATGGGGCTGTCCACTCCCAGGCTGAACGGTGAACCTCAGAGATAATTTCACCACTGAGCTAAAAGGGTGTCTGGGGGCCATACTTTCGGGGCTTCTCCAGTCTCCTTCAGGCCAGTAAATCTGGTCTTGAAAAAGATTTTTTAGAAGGGAAAAGGAAGGAAAGGGAGAAGATATGCTATGAAAACTCAGAGCAAGTTACAAAATCTCTAGTGAGCCTCAGTTTCCTTGTGAGGACTAAATAGTGATTTATATAGTCATTATCTGATGTATTACTGGTGTTATTAAGCATTAGCTAAGGACGAAAAGGTCTCATCAGAACATTAAAAGGAAATGGTTTGACGATACTCAAAACTAGGTTACCAGAAAAAGGTCTGAGTATATATGGCCACTTAGTAAATGTTAAAAGATACCATTTTAAATTAGTGGGGAAATAGTCACTAAACAGTATTCAAAACAAAACTAACCATTTGGGAAAAAAAGCTTGAATTCCTATTCCTTATCTAACACGAAAACAAACACCAAAAGGATCAAAGTTTTAACGGTAAAAATGTAGAAGTACCAGAAGAAAATAGTGGATGAATATTTCAAAATCTTAGAATGCGGAAAGCCTTTCAAATGACACAAAATCTGGAGGATGTAAGTCTGACAACTTAAAATTTACAGCTTCTAAATCAGGGGTGGAAAGGAGGAGCGTGCTGTCACAGTATAGAGAGAGCAATGAGGGTCACATAACAATGTACGTATAAATTTTTGTATGAGAGACTAACTTGAATCATAAACGTTCACTTACACTACAAAGAAAAATTAAAAAAGCCAATCACAAACCTGCACTGTATATTCTTCGCTGTATCTCCAGTACCAAGAAAAATGCCTGACATACAATAAGCACTCAACAATACCTGTTGAATGAGTGATCCAATATGTGAGACAAATCATTCAGAAAACTATATATCAATTTAACAGTGATCTCTAAGGAGTAGGTTTGCAGGGTTCTTTCATTTCATATTTGATTTATCTTCTTACAATTTACTGTATTACTGGTGAAAATATTTGTTTTGTGCCTAAATAACCAAAAAATCCTACTTAAAAACAATTTAGCTTCATTTAACAAAAAAACACTAAGGCTCAGACAGGCTAAATGATTTACCCAAAACGACACAACTGAGTGGTACAACAGGGTTTCTAGCCTTTCTTTCTCCTCCACTACAAATGCCTAGCCACAGAATCATTTCTCAGTAATTGTATCCCATTGTTACACACTTAGGTCAGTAACAAAATCACAATTGCTGACCTTAATCCTAAGAACTTATTTTGCATTCTGCACCAGACTAAGCTAAATATGGAATGATCAAATGACTAACTGTACAATTATAATCCTGACAAATAATGAGCCCGAAAGAATTTAGATAAAAGAACAAAATATGTTAATCAGGAGAAATCTAATATAAAAAACATTAACATCCATTATTTAGAGCAGAACTCTCAATGAAAGCCTGTCCTCTGTGTTCTAGTAATTTGAATTTGAGGAAAATAAAAGAAACAACTCCTACCTCTTCTAAAAGGGAAAGAAAGAGAAGCAATCAAATCTTTAGAGTTACATCCTAAAAATAGGATATAATTAAATGGCAATATAAATTTAATTTTTATATATGTAGTAAGTGTCATGGTAAGTCATTTCTACCACTTCAAACCCGGAAAGGGTAATTTAAGCCAGTGTTTCTCAACCCTTTTTTCATTATCACCTCCCCTCAGTCAGAGCCAACTTGATGGTAACAACATGGAACCTTTTAAGACTTCCCCTCTCTTAAATCCCCTCAACCCCTGATGAAATTTTAATACCACCAATATCCTGTATGTACATCTGTGATTTATATATAGAGTAAGACTGTCTTCACACCCCCACAAACCAATTTCTATTCCCTTAGGGGCAATACCGTCCCTAGTGAGAATACACGCATGCACAGCAGTAATACATGGTAAATTTTTGTTTCTTTTAATTCTATAAAGTCCTATACCACCAATTATTAATAGAGAAAGGTTTACAGCAAAACTACAGAACAAAGTGTGTGAAGTATTTCTTTTGGCAGCTATAACTAATACAAGTTAATATCTATACTGCAAACTCAAGCCTTCCCAAGTTTAAATCTTGTTTCTAACTTGAGAAGCTACTTTATCAAACTGTACATCCTTTTCATGATAATTTAAAGATGAAAAATATAACCCACACACCATTCCCTCTTCCATCTTTAGAATTCCTACCTCCTTTCTCACTGTCGTAGTGTGACGCATCAAACTGAGCATCATCGTTAGGGAGCTGCACACTGGCTATCACAAGGTGGTTTTGTTCATCTGAAGTGTGTGTTCCCAGGACAAGTCGATGAATGCTGAAATCCTTCCCTTCTGGTCTGTAAGAGCAATGCACAAACATTATTCAAATTAGTAACACCAATGGAGACCACCATGTCAGTTATATGTACACGGATGCAAAAGACTCTATTACTACAACCAGTTTTGAGAAGAGAAAGTCATCAAAAGCCGTATCTTCTACTTTTAATGTATCTCCCATAGAACTGAGTACAAGAAGGAATACATAATACTTAATTTTGTAAAGTATTTCTTAACTTGGCCAAAAATTTAGAATAACTTTGAGGAAAAAGTAAAAATGCTAATGGATTAACTACTCAGCCTTTACGATGGGTTGAAAAGAAAAACAACTGTCGGATAGATCAGTACTTAACATTGCTACATTGAGTATAATGGAAAAAAAAAAAAGGAAGAAAGGGAACTTGGACTAACAACAAACACTGCAGAAAGTTTATCAAAGAAGAAAGTTACTAAAACGATAGTGCGGAGATTTTAGCCTTGGAGAATTTAGTCTAATTGAGTGCTTTCCAACCCTGGCTAATCACTACATTACTTGGGAAGCTTTTTAAAAATATGGGTTCCAGAATGATTTAGAAGGTCTGGGATGGCCAACACTTGGGATCCACTGGTTCAACATACCTATTTTAGAACATGATAGTCAATCTGGAATTGCCATTCAGCTGTTTTTCAAGTACTCTGTAATGTCTTTCTGTTAACTACCACTGAGAACTCCTTACAGAAATGACTCCACTTACTTCTGAACTCACCAAGTAATTCTGATAATCAGCTGAACGTGAGAAATCTTGGTCATGATAATGTAAGTTGCAAGTTTAAATTTCTAGGTGTTTATTACGGTGTTATCTAACAATACATTTTTCTTTATGCCCACGTGAAGGCAGCAGTCTCATTCTTAAGTTACTAACAGAATTTACATGTTAAATTTCTACTAGCTGAGCTGAATTATAGTCTAATAATCATGTGGCAAATATCCTGATTTCTAAAGATCTGAGTTTTTAAAGTAATTTTGTTACTAAGTATATAACATAACAGGCACACTGGTTTTGCTGAAACTTTAGATGTCTATTATCCAAATTCACCTTCATCTTCAGATTGACACTTCCTCTTGGAAGCCTCTCCTGATGCCCCAAATTGAGGTAATTTTTCCTTCCTCTGATCATTTTATCTATGCTACTCTTACGATAATTATAATTACTTTGTAGTGTTCCACTTTATACACATGAAATCAAGGCAGGAAAGGTGTCTTATCAAAATTTGTACCATGATATCTGCAACATATTTGTTGTTGTTGTTAGGTACCATAGAGCAGTTCCGACTCACAGTGACTCTACAGGACAGAGGAGAATTGCACCACAGGACCCCCAATATACGCAAAGAAAATTAAATAATTTTCTCTATTAGAGATAAAGGCCTCTGGTATCAGTTTGCTCTTTGCTACTAAGCTAAAGGTTGCTGGTTCAAACTCAACCAGCAGTGCTGCAGAAAAAAGTCCTGGGGATATGCTTCTATAAAGGTTATAGCTGAAAAAACTCTAAGGAGCACTTCTACTCTATAACACATGGGGTTACCATGAGTTAGAATCTACTCCACGGCAACGGTTCCCACCACCTCCCCAAGTATCCTAAGAAGCTCTCACCACATATGACTGTTAGTTTATGTCTGCCACTTTGACTATGCGCTCCTTGAAGGCAGATACCATGTCATGCTCCTTTTTGTATTAACCAGCTAATACCAATGACTGTGAGAGTGCAAATGTTTTGTTGAATGAACTGGACTCATGATAATACTTTTTGAAAGCTGACAAGTTTTACGTTATTACTCGGTCAACTACAATTGTTTAATACGCCTATTCAATTATCAGAGAAAGACACCACCCACATGTTTTCTCTTGTCAGATAAATCACAAAATATTTTTACATTCTGCCATACATTCTAGCCTAGAAAAAATGTCACCAATAGGTTTTGATCATGTGCCTTCTCCAGGTGACTGGACAGATAGAAATAAAGGGTAGAGGGATCAATGCAAAAACCTACAATGAGAACACACAAAAAGAGATTAAGAGATTAAGTGTATTAAGAGATTTACATCACCTGGTTACATCTGGAAGCCACTGTGCAGTTAGGCTGGGCCACTCCAAAGCATGGGTCATCACCAAATCATAAAGAAAAGGGGTATTCTTCTTCCATATTTTATACTCCTCGTTGATCACACGTTCTTCCACAGCATCATCGAAGGCTGCTAAAAAATAAAAAAATAAATGAGGTTAGCAAACGAACGGAAATCGAGTACACACGGCACTACCAGCATGGCCCCTGGGTTCTGATTCTGAAACGGCGAGGAGTTTGTCCAAATCTTCCCTAGGCAGAGGCACCAACTCCCCCTCTCTACCTTCGTGGGGCCGGAACCACTCTCGGGTAATAGCAGTCCGACACTCCGTTACCCGTTCGCTGCGCTAGGCCTTCGGGGTACGTTCTCCTACGCGACTAGTCTACACGACCCGCGAGGAGGCCCGAACACCAACCCCTGGGGGTAGGGAGCAGTGCAGGGAGGCCCGGGAAAGGGCGGAAAAGGCTGACAAGGAGCTCGGGGAGGCCGCCGGGCTGCTAGGGGAGGGACGAAACACCCTGCAGCGACAGACACCCCCTCTAGAGGTACTAGCGCGCCGTTAGCCCGCCCCGCGGGGAAATTTATCCTCATGCCTTCGACGCTGGTAACCGCACTCAGCAAAGTCGGGCCTGCCCTCAGTGTTAGGCCGTGTCGAGGCCGCAGCATAGCCGCGGCACCCCTTGGCCCTTCTGGGACAGCCCTAGCACCCTCACCTTCCTTGTCGGCCATGGCGGGCAGGCGAGCCGGGAAAGAGCTGGGGGTCGAACGTTGCGGGAGGGGCGGGGAAACTGCGGGCGCTCGCTCCGCGCGCGCGGCCTCTATTGTTTCCTGCTGCCCCTGCGTGAGGCCCGACTCGCGCACCTTCGCGCCAACATCGGCCAATCCGAGCGCATCGAAAGGCGGGGTAGGCGGGGGAGCTGCGCTCGCAGCCTATCCAGACGCGCAGAGTTGCTTTTCGCCGGACCGAGGCGCGCGCTCCGCCCTCTCCCCAACACCGCCTAGAGCCCACTTCCTTCGTTTGCGCGCGCGCGGGGGCTGGCGGGAGTGCGCACGCCCAGGGTCGCGTGAGAAGGGTTTAGCCTGCACTCTCCTGGGGGCGGCCATTTTCTTAAAGGCTGTTAAACTCCTTTCAGAGTACAGTACTCAGATAAGAAATTTAGAATGCCTTCGGGTCTAGTTATCAATTCTGGGGAGATGGAGAGAAAAGGCCTCTATCATTCAGGGCTTAAAAAAAAGTTTCCCCTGAGTTGATTCCGACTCATAGCGACCCTATTGGACAGAGTAGAACGGCCCCATAGGGTTTCCAAGGAGCAGCTGGTGAATTCGAACTGCCTACCTTTTGGTTAGCAGTGAGCTCATAACCATTGAGTCATCAGGGCCCATTCAGGGCCAAAACGAAAAAAAAAACACGTTGTTGTCGAGTCAATTCCGACTCACACAGACTCTAAAGGACAGAGTAGAACTGCCCCAATAGTTTCCAAGGAGCATCTGGTGGATTCGAACTGCTGACCTTTATGGTTAGCAGCCGTAACGCTTAACCACTACGCCACCAGCATTTCCCATTTAGGGCCAGAGGTGCCTAATTTAGTTGTACCTGACTCCCAGGTCCTTTAACTTGTTTGTTTCTGACAAAGAACTATTGATGAAGCAAGTGCAAAAAATGGGACGTTGGCCCTTTAAAGGTGCACTCCAGGCGGAGGTGCCTACGTCGGAAGTCTTGGGAACTAAGGTACGTCCGCGAGTTCCGAAATTGTAGTCCTAGCCCTTTAAAGGTGTGTGCCAGGGAGCGGAGTCTAGAGCGGAAGTTGTATCTAGATCCGAAGTCCGGCAGATAAAGGGCGGAAGTAGAGAGGCCAATGTTGTAATCATGGCGCAAGAAGGAGAAGATGTGAGAGATTACAATTTGACTGAGAAGCAGAAGGCGGTCAAGGCCAAGTATCCTCCAGTCAATCGGAAGTACGAGTGTGAGTAGATGGCTCTCATTTCCGATATAGGCACAGGAGCATCCCCTCTCCTTACTCACGGTTTCCGGCCTCGCCTACCACCCCGTCCTAGCTGGTGCTTCCGGCAAGATGCCATTCCGCCCAGTGTTGTAGACTCTTTTGTGCTTGTCCAGGTGCTGCTGAAGGAAAGAGCCACCTGGTCTGTGAGTTGGGAAACCTAAGCTCCCACATTTACAGTCTCTTGAACTTCTTTCACATACGGCTAATCACATTTATCTTGGGTGAATTTTATTGGCATTTACTAAAAATAATCGTATTTTCAAGCGTTTATAGGGCTATCGCTCCTATGTATATCCAAGATTGAAGTTAGGAGAGAGGACTCGGAAAGCCAAATAGGCCGCTTCTGACTTGGTATTTTACATGGATCGTGATGTTAGCAAAGAAAACTGGTTTTGCTATTTAGGCAAATCGCATAACCTGCCTTTGCATTTCAGTTTCTTGGTCTGAGGATTAAATGATAATACCGAATGTAAAAGTACAGTGCAGACCCTTAAGTTTTATATAAACGTTAAACTGTCATCCTTAAGGTGTATGTAGTTTGTTTGGGGAGCACAAATCTGACTCTTATTTCCCTACTTAATATCCTTCATTGATTTCCCATTGTCTGTAAAGTCTGTTTACCATAGCGTCCAAGTGTCTACCTCCGGACCCTGCATGTTTCCCTATGCATCTTTCTCACTTAAAAACAGTTTTAAAAATTTATTTTTAATCTGTGATATATGATTCAAAATTCAAAAAGTGTAAGAGGTATATCGTGAAAAGTCTTTCAGCCTTGATCACCGTCGGCTTAGTTTTCTCTAGAGCAAACATCATTACCATTTTCTTATGTGTGCACGCAAAAATGTTCTACCGTTTACTTTGTTTAACCAGTTTCCAGTTGATGGACATTTAGGATGTTTCTTCTCTTTGCTGTTAGAAACAATGCAGCAATGAGTATACATGTACATCTATCATTTTGCACATGTGCTAGTATACGTGTAGAATAAATTTCTGGGAGTTAAATTGCTTTGTCAAAATATAGTGCATCTTTAACTTCGACAGTTATTGTCAGATTGTTCTCCATAGAGGTTGTATCAATTTATGCCCTCATTACAGTGTAGGAGTGTGCATCTTTCCTTACTCTTACCAATTTAGTGTGTTACTCTACTTCTTGGAATTTTCAATTTTAGTATGTTGTCATACCAATTGTATTTTTCTTGTTATATGTGAGTTGAACATCTAGTATGTTTGGAGCTAATTGTATTTCCCCTTCTGGAAAGTGTATATTCATGTTCTTAACCCACTTTTCTATTGGGTTGTTGGTCTTTTTTATGATACAGAAATTTATTCTTATGTAGTTATTTTTAACCTTTTGTTCTTATATGTAACCAACAATTCAACTAAGATATAGACTATTTCCATCACCCCAGAAAGTTGTGCTCAACCCCTGCCCATCTTGAGGCAAACACTATTCTGATTTCTATCATTATAGTTTAATTTTGAGTGTTTTAGAGTTTCATATAAATGCAGTCATACAGTATGGGCCATTTTATGTTTAGCTTCTTCCTTCAACATAGTATTTTTGAGATTCATCTATTCTGTTACATGTATCAGTACTTCTTGCTTTTTTATTGCTGAGTGGTAGCCCATTGCATGATCATACCTGTTTGTTTATTCTCTTATTGATGGACATTTGGGTTGTTTTTAGCTTTCCGGAATAAAGTTGCTGTGAATGTTCTTGTATAAGTGTTTTTGTGGACACGTATTTTCATTTCTCTAGGGTTAATACCTATCATTTTCTTTCTTTTGACTTTTTAACTTGTTTGTGATCTCTGCTAGTCATTGAGCTCCCTTTGCCTAGTACTTAGTAAACCAAAAACCAAACCCATTGCTGCCGAGTCGTTTCTGACTCCTAACGACCCTGTAAGACAGAGTATAACTACCCCTTAGGGTTTCCAAGGAGCAGCTGGTGGATTTGAACTGCCTACCTTTTGGTTATTAGTCAATCTCTTAACCACTGCGCCACTAGGGCTCCAATACTTGGTAAGCTCTCACTAAATATTTTTGAGTGGATTAGAGATGAACTTGAATCTTGATTGCCACCGGAAGACTATGTTAACAATATAATTTGCAAAATGTATCAAATTGGGAGTCAGAAAACCTCAATTTTAGTCCCAGTTATGTTTTTAATCAAGTGTAGTCCTGAACAAGTCACATAATCTCTCTGGATTTCATATTTCTTCTTGTAAGTGAAGAAATTGTACTCAGTGGTCTCCAAGGCTTTCTTCTAGCCTTAGTAGTCTGTGACTCTAACTGGGAAGAATGGATGGAAGTTATGGTACGAGTGCAGAGTAGACTGAAAATGTTGAGATAACAGATCCAATGGAAGCATGCTATAGGAGCATTTGTTACTTTCTAGTGTTTTTTGTTTTTAATTGTGTTTAAGGTGAAAGTTTACACAGCAAATTAGGTTCCCATTTAACAATTTCTACATAAATTACTCAGTAATATGGTTACATTTTTCACAGTGTGTCATCATTCTCATTCATTCCTTTCTGGTTGTACCATTTCCAGCACTGTAGTCTCCCTGCCCTCTTACCTTTTCATCTTTGCTTTAGAGTAATTTTTGACCATTTGGTCTCCTAAAGATGAGTTTTTAAAGGCACTCACTATTCACAGGTGATATTCTTTATTTTATGAGCTAGTCTGCTATTTAGCTAAAAGGTGACCTCAAGGGATAATTTTCGTTTAAGGTTTAAAGAGTATCTCAGGACGATAGTCTTGGGGAGTCCTCTAGTCTTAGTCGGTCCAAGAAGTCTGGACTTTTTAAGAATTTGAGTTCTGTTCCACTTTTTTCCTATTCTGTCAGGATTCATTTGTTGTGGCCCTGACACCGGGCACCATCTAGTTCTTTTGGTCTCAGGGTAGATGAGGCCATGGTTCATGTAGGCGATTAGTCCTGTACACTACTTTTCTGAGTTTTTGGTTTCCTTCTGCAGTGCGGTGAATTACTTAATATGGCTCCTCTAGCCATAATCTTTGACTCCCACATAATGATTCAGTAGGATTATGCAAATAAGGGGCTTGTGGCCTGTAAAAATGATGTCATGGTGATGCCTGACCTCCTCTAACTTCATGAGGGAGAAAAAGAATCAAGATCAACAGCCCTAGGCTAAGTCCTGTAAGTCGGAGGTCAGACATGCCTCCTCTCTCTGCCGTCTTTACCAATTCTGACACCAGCCGTCCTTCCCGTGGCACTCTGTGCTTCTATGCTGGGTTCAGTAATTCTTTGCAATGGCCACACAGAACTCACAGACTATACTCATGATTATGGGGTTTATTAGGGAAGTAACAGGTTACAATTCAGGTTCAGGAATGCTCAGGATACAGTTCTTCCATCAGGACAGCCTTTTCCCAGCTGCGCCCACAGGCATGCGTCTCTGGCCCTCTGTCTCTACCCTACTTGGGCAAGTGTTACAAAGCTCTTTTGACCCCTTGGCCTCTGCCCAGCTTGGGCAAGTGTTACAGAGTTCTTTTAGCTCTGCTGATAAGTGCCCCTAGGCACCCCACTCTACCAGTAAGCCTCCTGTCCAAAGGCACTCAGCTTTCTTACTCTGTGGGCTGGAAAGCCCACTGCGCCACCTCCTGCTGGTCTTTCCTGACGCTGTTTCTCTGCCACTGTTTCTCACCATCTTCAGTGTTACAGCTCTGTCACTCAGTTTCCTGGTTCCAGGAGCTTCTCAGTGTGGGGATCCCGGGTTGAAAAGACATGCCGCACTCTTGGTCCTTCTTCCTTGGTGATGGTGGGATCCTCTCCTTGCTCTAGAATTGGCTCTCTTTTAAGTCTAGCGGGATGCCAAGAGTGTCCAGTCCCCTTGATGGGCCACAATTTACCTTGTTTTCACAGCCCCCCCCAATTACTTGGGTGGGAGTTATAAGACCATGGTGAGAAACGCCACACAAAAGCGATCCATCGCATTGCAGGCTACCGCCTGGCTTTTCTAGCCATGGTTCTTTCATACATGGGGGATAACTTTCACGTCCCAATCATTTTACCAGTCCAAAACAGTCATCAACAATTAGTCCTTCAATAGGGCAGAGTCCTAAGGGTGAGGTTACTCACGTACCAGCCATCCAGGTTTGCTTCAGTTGTCCATCTGATCTGGTGAGGTTCTCCAGTAGTTTGTCTCGACTTCACCCCTTCTGGTGTCTGATAAAATTTAACTGAGAGAAGATTATTTCCTTGCTCTAAGCCTCATGAGGTGTCATCATAGCAAAATGTTGAAAGGACTTTAGGTTTCCCCATTCTATCACACTTGCAGCTTCTACAATTACAGTTTTTACAATCACAGCCCTGTTAACAATCAACACTCACAGCTGAATCATACAGTCTTATCAGCGTCTTTCCTCACCCTGTCTTCCTCAGACCCATCAGGAAAAGAGGAATCTATTCAGTGGAGATCCTCCCTTGCCCCCCTCATTTTAAGTGTAAGCACACCCACGAAAGCGTGTAAGCCAGCCAGTTCATAGCTTTGGTTTCCCCCATTTTAGATAGCCAATGTTTAAATTGCCCATCCCTATCAAATCAGTACTAGGAGGAAACAAGCGCGTTCCTTGGTCTTGAAAAATCTTCCATTCCAGTTGGAATTTTGAGCATCTGCATCCATAAGCAAAGTCCAGTCCAGAGCAAGCCATCAAATTGCAGCAGTCTACACCAGCTCACGGTGTCAAACATCTTTCTCTTCGTTCGGTCAGGTCCTGGTCAGCTTATCCCCAGCCATCCAAGCTAGATAACAATGGGTAGCAGCCTTAGGCTTGAGAGTTCGCACACATCTCTTGGCACTTGAGACAGCCCCTTCACACTCTTTATCCCTAGCCCCCTTGGGCTAGGTCAGTGGGTGCCAATGGAACACGTTCAAACTCAGCCTGTCTCTTCATTGCTGCACTTCCTCCACTTCCACTCTAGTGGACCTGGGTGGTTACCACGAGCCAACTGTCTATTCGCTGGCGCCCTTTAACTTCCAGTCCAGTAAGGGAGTTCCTTCTGATGGGCACTGACTTTTCCTGCCTCGATGCATCCAGATGCATCCAATGACAGACCACTTACTCTAAATTCAAAAAGCAAAACAGTCTTTTTTTTTTTTCCTGTAGGTTCTTTCTTCAAATGCAAATCTTCTGTTCTCTCAGCAGTTCTAGGTGATTCTGCATGTCTTCTCAAATGCGAAATCTAGATGGAGCTCAGGTTTTCTACCTAAGCCCCCATCTATACACAGGGGCACTGCATTCAGACCAACAGCCTGTGTTTCCCTCAGGCAAATCCTAGTTCCACTCTTAGCATATCCAATCAAGTATTGGCCGAAGGCAGAGTTACACACTCTGTAATCTATAATAACGCAGTATTCATTTCTGTTGTACCTTTAGGTCAGCTTTACAACACTAGGTAGGAGAAACATTCAATATATGTAGTACATTCAATTAAACACATAATCTTAAATACATAACCCTTTCTAAAACATTCCAGTTTCATCCTCTCCACCCCTTGAGTATCTTTTCATTCATATGCTTATGGCTTTGGGCCTCTGGCTGGGTGGAACCAGTAGACTGTGGCCCCCATTAATCATTATGCTTATTTGGCCTGGCTTTTTTGCTCCAGGCCACTCCAGATGTGGGGGTTTTTCTCCCCTCGGTAACCAAAGTAACCATCTAAGAATCAAAAGTTTCACTTCTGAAGCCCCTTTGTTCTTTCTCATGCTTCCTTGAGTTTGGAGCCATTGCAACGAATCCTCCTTCTGACACCAACTGTACAAATGATGTGGTGGTAGCCGGCGCCTGACCTCTAACTTCATGAGGGAGAAAAGAGAATCAAGATCAACAGTCCCAGGCTGATTCCTGTAAGTCGGAGGTCAGACATGCATCCTCTCTCTGCCATCTTTACCAATTCTGACACCGGCCGTCCTTCCTGCAGCACTCTGTACTTCTATGCTTGGTTCAATAATTCATTGCAGTGGCCACACAGAACTCACAGACTATACTCAGGGAAGTAACAGGTTGCAAGTCAAGCTCAGGAATGCTCAGGATACAGTTCTTGCATCAGGACAGCCTCTTGCCAGTCGTGCCCACAGGGATACGTCTCTCTGGCCTCTTGGCCTCTGCCTTGCTCAGGCCCTTGGTGGGCCACAGTTACCTTATTTGCACAGTTTCAACCAATTACTTGGGTAGGAGTTACCAGACCATGGCGAGACGGGCCACACAAAAGTGAGCCATCACATCACATGCCTCACCAAGGAGAATGGACAGCTTGCTAACAATGCAAATAAGGTGCATAGAACCTTGCAGGGATGAAACCATGCAAATAATGTGTATGGAGCCCTAATGAGGGGGTTGGTCATTTTTGCCATCCCATTAGGCTTAAAAGAAAGTCAGTCCCAGAGCAGAGGGGGACCTCACTACCACCAACAAAGAAGATCCAGGAGTGGAGGTGTCCTTTGGATCTGGGGTCCCTGCACTGAGAACCTCCTAGACCCAGGAGACAGGTGTAACACTGGAGAGGGTGCAAGACAGCTAGAAGCGACGGCAAGCATGGGAGAGAACTGGCAACAGCAGAACCAGGAGACGGTGCGCTTGGCTTCCTGGCCTGTGGAACGAGAAAGCTGAGCGCATTCATGCAGGAGGCTTCCTGGCAGAGTAGGTTGTCTCCAGGCACTTGTCAGCAGAGCTATGCTTGCCAGCCCATGGAGCTAGAGAGCTGAGCGCCTTCAGGCTCAGGCTTCCTGGCAGAGCATCGGAGCATCGTACCTCTGGGTACTTATCAGTAGAGCCAAAGAGCTTTGTAACACTTGCTTGAGCAGTGCAGGGGCCAGGCTGGCCCAAGAGGTCCGGAGGGACTGATGGCTGAGAGGCCGTGGGCCAGGGAGAGGCCTGCCTATGCGCATTGTATCCTGAGTCATTAGTGATCCTGAATTGTAACCTGTTACTTCCCTAATAAACCCCACAATTGTGAGTATTGTCTTTGAGTTCTGTGTGCCCACTGCAACGAATTATCGAACCCAGCAGAGAAGTACAGAGTGCTGTGGAAGGGATGGCTGGTGTCAGAATTGGTAAAAAGGTTTGGAGAGAAGGGGGTATGTCTGATCTCCGCATCATGGGAATCAGCTTTGCATTGATGCTAATAGTGATTGTCTTTCCCCCTCAGAAAATTAGAGGTCATACGCCCCTACCACATCATTTTTATACCTTTTTTCTCTTTTATTCCGGATGAGTAGAGACCAATAAATGTATCTTAGATGGCCACTCGCAACATTTAAGCCCATAGACAATACTTACCATGTTGGGATAGAACATAAACTTTATGAACTATATTGTGCTAATTAACTGAGTTGTCCCATGAGACTATGGTTCTAAACCTTCAAACCCAGAAAACCAATCTCAAGAGGTGTTTGGTTATGTCTAAAAAGTATCTCTAACTGTATTGCCTATGTAGTTTATTATATATATGGATGTACATGCATCCACACACATCTGGGTATACATATGTCTATAGCTATCTGTGCACACATATGTGCACTCATGTATTCATACACATACATATATAGGCATATATATATATATATATATCTGTGTAACCATTCTAGTGTTCTTATAACCAGAAGCTTCAGAAAAGGCTCATAATACATACTGTGAAGTTTACTTTCTAAATTGTTTTATCTAGGATTAGGCTAGCTGTTCATGAAAAGGTAAGATGTGAGAAATCTAGAATTTTAACTCTCTGATGATGATGTAATTCCTAGAGTTTTGATCATTCACACAGTAGATATTTAGAAAAGGTATTGGTTTGTTTTGTTGATGAAAAGTAACTAATGGCAGGTAATATCATTTATTCATTGAGAAATGATAATGTATTAGACAATTTTTGATCACCCAGAAAACCCTGGCCCAACTGCCTGACAGAAATTGTCATTCATTTAAATATAAACCTTGGTTTAAAAAATAATAAGCCTTAACGAAGCAGGTTAACTTTGTTGTGTAAATGGTAGCAAAAGGTATGGGATGCCCCATGTTTTCTGATTCTTTAAGGATGATGTTCTTATAACAATGAACTAGAGTTATATTTTTAATCGTAAAAATATATAAAAGAAGACAATTGCCACTTGAACATTTTTTACAAGTACGATTCAGTGACATTGATTACATTCATCATGTTAGAGTTATTTTTTGTGATTATTTAAAAGCAAGTTTAGTGTCTCATTAGTGTTTTTCTCTCTCTCTCTTTTAGATTTGGATCATACAGCTGATGTCCAGTGAGTATAGCTGGGGTTCCTTTGAAACCGAATGCTGACATAGGAAGGCTGAATGTTTTCATCTTGATGTCCCTAATTTTCATTTTTCTCTTCCTATCTTGGTTCTTTCAGGACATGAAAATGGTTGTTTAAAGGCACTCCGTTTCAGTGCCATTGACTTGATTGAGGCCTTTGGTTTTTCTCTTACTGTATTGATTTTATTTTGATTTTGCTGTCAACTTTTCCATCTTCCAGTGGATTACAGAGAGCATGAATGTGTTTCTTTAGGTTACACGCGTGGGGAGATACTCTGGAGGAAGCATTTGAGCAATGTGCAATGGCCATGTTTGGTTACATGACAGATACTGGGACTGTTGAGCCCCTCCATACAGTAGAAGTAGAAACCCAAGGTAAATGATTTATTCACAAGGAAGAAATTGTTATAAAAATGTGCAGTGTTCTAAATAATTGGAGTACATTTTCAAACTTTTCACAATAAGAATAAGATTGATTATGAGCCTGCTCTTTCTTTTTTAATTAGCCTGAGAAATTCATTGAACTTTTAAATTCAAACAGATTTTTAGAGACCAGAATAATCAAATATGTTGTTATGGTTCTTTTTAATCCCGTGTAGGAGATGACTTACAATCTCTTCTGTTTCACTTTTTGGATGAGTGGCTTTATAAGTTCAGTGCTGATGAGTTCTTCATACCCCGGGTAAGCAAGGATTTTTCTGTCTTAGCAAATGGATTCTTAGTTCAGGTTTTAAAATAGAACAAGTGGTTTAAAATAGAACACAGTATGCAAGACCAATCCGTACAGATATGTAAGATGGTATTTATTTGCATAAATTATAATGATAATAGGCACTTCTTGGTTAATTTGAGTTTGCCTTATCTATATGCATTTTGTATTTAGAGATCATGCGCTTGTCACTAATAGGATTGGGTGATCAGAAGACACCCATCATGTAAACAGACTATAGGCTACTGCTCACCCTGAGGGACAGCTCTCCAGTATTCTGTGTTTATCTACACTTTTCATGTCTCCCAACTTTGAGTTATATTTATGTCCATCCACGTATTCCTTTTATTATGTTAACCATTTGAGGTTTAGCAGTTCTGTAAAGTTGGCTTAGTTTAAGCAATTGCTACTTTTAGTTTTCCTTAAAGTGAAAAAGGGTAAAACCAAATGGAAATTCCTTGATGCTGTCCACCTATAGAAGGGCATACCCCTCCAACAACACTGTTACCTGACACAGACGGCCCTCCCTGTGTCCGTAATTCCACCCGTCTCTCCCTTAGCAGCTCCACTGCATATGCTCTACCAACTGCATCACACGGCCTACAGAATTCAAGTGCCTGTACTAGTACATGACTATAGAATGAAAGTGATTGAAATCCTTTATTGTTCTCTACCATTTATCTTAAAGAGAAATTCTTTTAACTCATGTTTTTAGATGGTACATTTTTCAAGAATGCCTTACTTGAGTATGTAAAACAAACATTATTTCCTTGAAATGTATTTAGTTTGTTGTACTATTTTAGTTAACATTTTAATTTTCTTTGCTTGAGAAAAGTAGTATACTATCATTTTCTAGAAATGTGGTAACCTACTGTAGGTGGGACTGTAAAATGGTACAACCACTTTGGAAATCAATTTGGGGCTTCCTTAAAAAGCTAGAAATAGAAGTAACATACGATCCAGCTATCCTGCTCCTTCAAATATATCCGAGAGAAATAAGAGCCGTTACACAAATAGATATATGCACACCCATGTTCGTTGCAGCACTGTTCACAATAGCAAAAAGATGGAAACAACCTAGGTGCCCAAAAATGGACGAATGGATAAACAAATTATGGTGTATCCACACAGTGGAATACTACGCAATGATAAAGAACAACGATGAAGCCATGAAACATCTTATAATATGGAGGAAGCTGGAGGTCATTATGCTGGGTGAATTTAGTCAGTCACAGAAGGACAAATATTGTATAAGACCACTATTATAAGAACTCAAGAAAAGGTTTAAACACAGAAGAAGACATTCTTTGATGGTTACGAGGGTGGGGAGGGAGGGGAGGGAGGGGGGAGGTTTGTTTACTAACTAGATAGTAGATAAGAATTATCTTAGGTGAAGGGAAGGACAGCACTCACTATAGGGGAAGTCAGCACAATGGGACTAAACCAAAGCTAAGAAGTTTCCTGAATACAATTAAACACTTTGAGAGACAGAGTAGCAGGGGTAGGGGTCTGGGGACCATGCTTTCAGGGGACATCTAGGTCAATTGGCATAACAAAGCTTGTTAAGAAAATGTTCTGCGTCCTACTTTGGTGAGTGGCATCTGGAGTCTTAAAAGCTTGCAGGTGGTCATCTAAGATGCATCAATTGGTCCCAGCCACCTGGAGTAAAGGAGAATGAAGAACAGCAAAGACACAAGGCAAGTTAGCCCAAGAAGACAGAAAGGGCCACATAAACCAGAGATTTCATCAGCCTGAGACCAGAAGAACTAGATGGTGCCTGGCTACCACCAACGACCGCCCTGACAGGAAACACAACAGAGAGTCCCGGATGGAGCAGGAGAACTGTGGGGTGCAGAACTAAAGTCTAGTAAGAAGACCAGACTGAATGGTCTGACTGAGACTGGAGGTACCCCGGAAAGCATGGCCCCTGGATTCTCTATCAGCCCAGAACTGAAACAGTTTCCGATTCAGCTCTTCAGACAGGGATTGGACTGGACTGTGGGACATAAAGTGATGCTCATGAGGAGTGTGCCTCTTAAGTAGATACAAGAGACTAAACGGGCAACTTCTGTCCGGAGGTGAGATGCGAAGGCAGAGAGGGTTAGGAGCTGGCTGAATGGACATGGGGAATCGGGTGGAAGGGAGGAGAGTGCTGTCACAGTATGGGGAGAGCAATTAGAGTCACATAACAATGTATGTATAAGTTTTTGTATGGGAAAAAATTAAAAAACATAAGTGGTAACCTAAACATGTTTTAGTAGATGGCCTGTTGTGAAATTTTTTTTTAAATTAAAAAAATTCTTTCCTCTTTAGGAAGTGAAAGTACTCAGTATTGATCAAAGCAACTTCAAATTACGGTCAATTGGGTAAGTTTTGAAACTCTTAAGTGTCAAGTCATGAAAGATGTTAGTTACATTCTTCACAGGACCTAGTGGACAAAGAGACAGTTACAGGCCCACTTGTGTTCTGGTAGGGTTTTGTGGTTTAAGCTTTGTGAGACACTTAGGAATGAGGCCTCATGGTCCAGGGTCTGGTTCTCAGCTTTAGAGGACCAGCAACTTGTCAGAACACAGTTGATTCTGGTTCTTAAACCTGATTCCCAATTTGTTGTTTTTTAGCAGAGAAATATAATTGCTAAATGGCACAGATACTTGCATAAAGGTAGGGCTCCTTCTGCCCTGGTGGATGGAGAGAAAACACTGACATATTCTTTCTTACTGATCATCATTTCTACACTCCTGTATGGGTCAATGAAACCTACTTTTTCTAACACCAACTATGAGGATGTAACAAATCCCCACTTCTCACTTCTGGCACCAGTTGCACACGCAGCACCTCTTTCTCTGACCGTTAGCACCCAGAGCTAGGTCAGGTCTCACAAGTTAAAAAGACATGGTCTTTCAGACTGCCAAGTCTTCCTAAGACTTCAGACACCAGCTGCAAGCTTGTGAGACCTCATGACACCCACACTTCTGACCTGCTGGCTGTAAGTTCAGGGTTTCCCATTATGCCTTCAGGATGCCAGCTCTAAGCTGGGGAGTCCCCGGCCCCCTCATTTCTGACCTGCTGGCTCCCAGTACTCCCTCGGGTTGGATGTTTCATTGGAACAACTCACAGAACGCGCTGTCTTTGCGATTACAGCTTTATTGTAAAGGATACAAATCAGGTTAAGCACAAGGAACAGACACATAGGGCAAAGTCTGAGAGTCTTCCCAGCTTGGAGCTTCTGTGTCCCACACAGTGTGTGTCACCCTCCAGGGGGAGCAGATGCTTTTCTCCAACCAGGAAGCTATTGTAGATTCAGTGTCCAGAGCTTTTATTGGGAGGATCTCATTACGTAATGCAAAGTCCACCCCCTCTCCCCTGAGGTCAGTGGAGATCACAGGGTCATGGTATCAGGTGGTGGCGTCTTTCTGGCCTGGTCAGCCACCCCTTAGAGTCGTCTCATTGGCATAAACTCTCAGGTGTGGTCTGCAGATCTGTAGATAATAAAGGGACCTTGATTATTCAGGATATTCCAAGGATTAAGAATTTATCTCTTAAGAATCAAGGACAAACACCAGAGTACTTCGGGTAAAGTTAAAATCTTTACACCAGGCTCCATTCAAACAATATTTTCCTTTTCCTTTCAGAGTTTGCAAAACAATTGATTAGATCACTTTGATTGGACTCTATGTTTCCCAAGTGTTTTCAGTCATTTAATTATATCTTTTAGGTCATTTGTATATGGAGCTTATCTTTTCCATTATATGCTGAATTTCATTAGTTTAATTCTGTAAAGTGAGGTCTTTTGTTATCCCCCACTCTCTGTTTTATGGGTAAGGAAACAAGTTTGTCCAAGGGTATTAAGCTTATAAGTGGTTGAAGGGAATTTTAAAAACTTTACTTTTTCTACGCACCATGTTGTGAAATTCAGCCACAGTGCCAAGCGGAGAGAGTAGGCTTATCCCAGATTTTAGGAGAGCACCTTTCGACAGCCTTCTATGTACAGATGTGAACATTTTTGGAAAAGAAAATGCAGACCAAGTTCAGGCCATGTTATGGAATCTAGTATTTACCTTTGTGATACTTAGACCTGTGGGAGACATTATTTAACTAGTTCTATTACTAGCTGAAAGGCTAATGGTTCGAGCCTACCCAGAGACACCTCCAAAGATAGGCCTGGTGATCTACTTCTGAAAAGGCACAGCCTTGAAAACCCCATGGTCACAAAAGACTTGAAAGTAGAGACTCATACAGACACTTGTCCACCGGTGTTCATTGCAGCACTATTCACAATAGCCAAAAGGTAGAAACAACCTAAATGCCCATCAGCGGGTGAATTAATAAACCAAATGTGGTACATACATACTATGGAATACTATGCAGCCAGTAAGAGAAATCAAGTCTTGATACATGCTGCAGTAGAGATGGAGCTTAAAGACATTATGCTGAGTGAAATAAGTTAATCACAAAAGGACAAATATCGTATGACCTCACTCATCTAAAAAGAAAAGAAAAGGCAAATGTATAGAGACCAAAGTTTGTTAGTGGTTACCAGGGGCAGGAGGGAGGAGTAAAGGGGGTGCTATTGCTTATGGAGTACTGAGTTTCAATTTATGGTGATGGAAAAATTGCATTGATTAGGAGTGGGGTTGCACAACCTATTGTAATTGCTGTCGGTAAGTTGTACACCTGTAAAACGTTGAATTGGCAAAAGTTGTATGATAGATATATTTACAACAACAACAAAAAGAGTAGCTGCTGAGGCTGCTTAGGTACAACCAAACACCTCATGGCATTTGGTTCCTTGGTTTGGAGGTTTAGAGTCATGGTTTCATGGGATGTCCCAGTTAATTGGCCTAATATGTTTAGTGCTTCTGTCCTACCTCTTAGTTGTGTAACACCTGGGGTCTTAAAAGCTTGCAAGCAGCCATCCAAAGCACAACAATTGGTCTCTATTCACCTGGAACAACAGAGGAGGAAGGAGAGTCAGGAATGTTGTTGTTAGATGCCATGGATTCTATTCCGACTCATAGCCACCCTCTGCACAACAGAATGAAACACTACCCAGTCCTGCGCCATCCTCAGAATCATTGCTCTGCGTGAGCTTGTTGGAACCACTATGTCAGTTCATCTTGTTGAGGGTCTTCCTCTTTTTCGGTAACCCTGTGCTTTACCAAGCATGATGTCCTTCTCCAGGGACTGATCCCTCCTGATAACATATCCAAAGTATGTGAGATGTAGTCTAGCCATCCGTGCTTCTAAGGAGCATTCTAGTTGTTACTTCTTCCAAGATAGATTTGTACGTTGTTTTAGCAGTCTATGGTATATTCAGTATTCTTTGCCAACACCACAATTCAAAAATGTCAGTTTTCTTTGGTCTTCCTTATTCATCGTCCAGCTTTTGCATGCATATGAGGCCATTGGAAAATACCATGGCTTGGGTCAGGTGCACCTTAGCCTTCAAGGTGACATCTTTGCTTTTTAACACTTTAAAGAGGTCTTTTGCAGCAGATTTGCTCAATGCAATGCGTCTTTTGATTTCCTGCTTCTTCCATGGGTGTTGATTGTGGATCCAAGTAAAATGAAATCCTTGACAACTTTAATGTTTTCTCCGTTTTATCATGGTGTTGCTTATTGGTCCAGTTGTGGGGATTTTTGTTTTCTTTATGTTGAGATGTAATCCATACTGCAGGCTGTCAGGAATAGGGAGATGAAATGGAATGTGTGGTTAATTGCCTCCATGAACAACTGCTTCCTTTGCCATGAGACCAGAAGAACTGGATGGTGCCCTGCTACCATTACTGAACTTTTTTTTTTTTTTGGAGGCATCTTTTTTTAAAAAAATTTTTTATTGTGCTTTAGGTGAAAGTTTACAGCTCAAGTTAGTTTCTCATACAAAAATTTATACACATATTGTTATCTGACCCTAGTTGCAATCCCTACAATGTGACAGCATACTCCTCCTTTCTACCCTGGGTTTCCCGTGTCCATTCCACCATCTCCTGTCCCTTTCTGCCTTCTCATCCTCTCTCCAGCCGGGAGCTTCCCATTTAGTCTCATGTATCTACTTGAACTAAGAAGCACACTCTTCACTAGTATTATTTTATGTTTTATAGTCTAGTCTAATCTTTGTCTAAAGAATTGGCTTTGGGAATGGTTTTAGTTCTGGGTTAACAGAGAGTCCAGGGGCCATGTCTTCTGGGGTTCCTCTAGTCTCAGTCAGACCATTAAGTCTGTTTACGTGAATTTGAGTTCTGCACCCCACTTTTCTCCTGCTCCGTCAGGGACTCTCTGTTGTGTTCCCTGTCAGGGTGGTCATTGGTGGTAGCCAGGCACCATCTAGTTCTTCTGGTCTCAGGCTGATGGAGTCTCTGGTTTATGTGGCCCTTTCTGTCTCTTGGGCTAATATTTTCCTTGTGTCTTCGGTGTTCTTCATTGTCCTTTGCTCCAGGTGGCTTGGGAGCAATTGATGCATCTTAGACAGCTGCTCACAGGCTTTTCCACTTGCAGGTTTTTAAGACCCCAGATGCCACTCACCAAAGTGGAATGCAAAACATTTTCTTAATAAACTTTGTTGTGCCAGTTGACCTAGATGTCCCCCAAAACCATGGTTCCTAGATCCCCGCCTCTGCTACTCTGTCCCTCAAAATGTTTGGTTGTGTTCAGGAAACTTCTTAGCTTTTGGTTTAGTCCAGTTGTGCTGACTTCTCCTGTATTGTGTGTTGTCCTTCTCTTCACCTAAAATAATTCTTGTCTACTATCTAGTTAGTGAATTACCCTTTCCCTCCCTCCCTCCCTACCCTTGTAACCATCAAAGAATGTTTTTTTCTGTGTTTACAGCTTTTCTTGAGTTCTTATAATAGTGGTCTTATACAATATTTGTCCTTCTGTGACTGACTAAATTCGCTCAGCATAATGACCTCCAGCTTCCTCCATGTTATGCTTCGCGGCTTCATCGTTGTTCTTTATCATTGCGTAGTATTCCGTTGTGTGGATATACCATAATTTGTTTATCCATTTGTCAGTTTTTGGGCACCTAGGTTGTTTCCATCTTTTTGCTATTGTGAACAGTGCTGCGATGAACATGGGTGTGCATATATCTATTTGTGTGACAGCTCTTGTTTCTCTAGGATATATTCCAAGGAGCGGGATAGCTGGATCGTGTGGTACTTCTATTTCTAGCTTTTTAAGGAAGTGCCAAATTGATTTCCAAAGTGGTTGTACCAGTTTTACATTCCCACCCACAGTGTGTAAGTGTTCCAGTCTCTCCACAACTTCTTCAACATTTATTATTTTGTGTTTTTTGGATTAATGCTAGCCTTATTGGGGTGAGATGTTATCTCATTGTAGTTTTGATTTACATTTCTCTAATGGCTAATGATCATGAGATTTTCCTCATGTATCTATTAACCGCCTGAATGTCTTCCCTGGTAAAATGCCTATTGATATCCTTTGCCCATTTTTTAATTGAGTTATTTGTCTTTTTGATGTTGAGGTTTTGCAGTATAAAATTTTGCAGTAGATTTTAGAGATTAGTCTCTGATCGGATATGTCGTAGCCAAAAATGTTTTCCCAGTCTGTAGGTTGTCTTTTTATTCTTGTGGTGAAGTCTTTTGATGAGCATAAATGTTTGATTTTTAGGAGCTCTCAGTTCATGACCGAACATTCTGATAAAAGATTCTATAGAAGAATCCTGATCAAAAGGAGAAAATGTAGGACAGAATGTCAAATTCTCATTGACTCCAGACTTTCTGGAGCCGTGGAGGGTGGATCAACCCCTGAAACTATTGCCCTGAGATAGTCTTTAAATCTTAAACCAAAAGTATCCCCTGAAATCTTAAAACCAAACAGTAGTTTAGCTTAACTAGTAAAAAGTGTCTGCCTTGAGCACTATGCTCTTTTAAGAACTATCTATATGGGATCAGATTGACAATAGCAGCTTAAAATATTAGATAGGAACCTTAGGGGGCAGTGAGTTTATGTTAATGGGGGAGTAACAACTCAGAAAAGGAGGGTGAGAATGGTTGCACAACTCGAAGAATGTAATTAGTGTCACTAAATTGTACGTGTAGAATCTGTTGAATTGGTATATGTTTTGCTGTGTATATTCTAAACAACAACAACAAAAACCCTATAGAGCAGTTCTACTCTGCACACATAGGGTCATTACGAGTTGGAATTGACTTGATGGCAGCTAACAACAATAGCCCTCAGTACAGAGAAACTTTTGAACATACTCTGTTATGAAACAATGTTGATTGAGAATCCACCATCAGCACACTATACTGGGGCACTTTTTTTGAGAGCAACTATCAAGTGGCAACTTCTCCAGATGACTTTTGCACTCAAGTCCCTTAACAGGTGTATCTGCTAGCAAGTCAAAGTGATATTTATAGCTCTCCTACCCCTTTCCATTTGTTTTGACTTTCTGGTATCTTAACCACATTTCTAAGACTTACTTTAAAATATCTAAAGAGATTAAAAATGTTAAATCTTGGAAATCTTAATCATGCTTTAATTTTCTTTCTCAAGGTGGGGGGAAGAATTTTCATTGTCCAAGCACCCTCAGGTATGTTTTTTAAAATCTAGCCTTTATTTATTTATTTTAAATTTTATTGTACTTTAGATGAGGGTTTACTGAACAAATAGTTTCTCATTAAACAGTACATGTATTGTTTTATGATATTGGTTAACAACCCTACAAAATGTCAACACTCTCCCTTCTCGACTTTGGGTTCCCTATTACCAGCTTTCCTGTCCCCTCCTGCCTTCTAGTCCTTGTCCCTGGGCTGTTGTGCCTCGTTAGTTTTATGGGCCTGTCTAAACTTCGGCTGAAGGGTGAACCTCGGGAGTGACTTCTTACTGAGCTAAAAAGGTGTCTGGGGGCCGTATTCTCGGGGTTTCTCCAGTCTCTGTCAGGCCAGTAAGTCTGGTCTTTTTTTGTCAGTTAGAATAAAAATCTAGCCTTTAAAAGCATTTTATACTGCCTCACTGTAAGGTCAGCATATTGGACAATGAACTTCAACTAGGTCTAATAAATTGGTATAATTAAAGTGATAAGTTTTTTTCATATTTCTCTGACTTCTCTAGATATATTATGGTCAAATACTATGATTTTCTACATCTGATATGGCTGATTAGGAGTCAGCATTTTGGGTTCTAGGGTCAGGTTTGTTACAGATTGTTGTGGGACTTAAATGGCATTTTGCCTTTTGGG
Source organism: Dugong dugon (assembly GCA_030035585.1). Lineage (NCBI taxonomy): Eukaryota > Metazoa > Chordata > Mammalia > Sirenia > Dugongidae > Dugong > Dugong dugon. The sequence goes on along the minus strand of CM057462.1, from coordinate 56,890,541 downwards.
GTTTTGGTTTCTTCACTGCTAAAATGAGGGTGTTGGACTAGTTGTTTCTAAGGTACCTTCTATCTTCTGTGGTTCATTAGATTCTGTATTTGCCAAGCTATATGGCCTGACTTCATAACAGTCAAATCTGTTTAAACGGAGGTTGACAATTTTTTTTTTTTTTCTATAAAAGGCCAGGTAGTAAATATTTTAGGCTTTGTTGGCCAAGAGCAATGGGAGAGGTATTGCTCAGCCCACTGTTGTAGTGCTGAAGCAGCCATAGACAATATATAAGCAAATGAGTGTGGTTGTGTTCCAATAAAACTTTATTTATGTCAACATTGATACCTGAATTTCATATAATTTTTTTTTCTTTCTTTTTCTTCCCATTTCTTTTTTTTTAAACTTGTTTATTGTACTTCAGGTGAAGGCTTACAGAACAAATAGTTTCTCATGAAACAGTAGTACATATATTGTTTTATGACACTGGTTAACAACCCTACAACATGTCAACCCTCTAACTTCTCAATCTTTTCTTTTGGTGAAAATACACATAGCCAAAGATACACCATTTCAAAAATTTCTACATGCACAGTTCAGTGACATTGACTACCCTCTTCCAATTGTGCTGCTATTCTCACTTAAGATGAAGGCTTACAGAACAAAATAGTTTCTCTTTTAACAGTTACTACACATGTTGCTCTATGACAATGGTTAACAGTCTCACAACACATCAACAATATCCTTACTCAACCTTGGGTCCCCTATCACCAGCTTCCTTGTCCCCTTCTGCCTTCTGGCCCTTGTCACTGGACTACTGTACCTCATTAGTCCCATTTGGTTTTACAGGGCTGTCCACTCCCAGGCTGAATGGTGAACCTCAGAGATAACTTCACCACTGAGCTAAAAGGGTGTCTGGGGGCCATACTCTCAGGGTTTCTCCAGTCTCCTTTAGGCCAGTAAATCTGGCCTTTTTTTTGTGAGTTAGAAGTATGTTCTACATCCTTCTCCAGCTCTGTCCAGAACCCTCTGTTGTGATCCTGGTCAGAGCAGTCAGTGGTGGTAGCCAGGCACCATCTAGCTATACTGGACTCAGTCCGGTGGAGGCCTTGGTAGCTGTGGACCATTAGTCCTTTGGACTGATCTTTTCCTTGTATCCTGTTCTCTTCATTCTCCCTTGCTCCCAAAGGGATGAGACCGGTGGAGTATCTTAGATGGCTGCTGACAGGCTTTTAAGACCCCAGACACTACCAAGGTAGAATGTAGAACATTGTCTTTATAAACTGTGTTATGCCAGTTGAGCTAGATGTTCCCCGAGACTATGATCCCCACAGCCCTCCGCCCAGCAATTCAGTCCCTCAGGGAGTTTGGATGTGTCTATGGAGCTTCCATGACCTTTCCTTGTACAAGTTGTGCTAGTTTCTCCTATATTGTGTATTGTCTCACCCTTCACCCAAGATAGCACTTGTCTACTGCCTATTTAGTATTCCCCCCCCACCCCTCCCATCCCTGGTAACCTGAATTTCATATAATTTTTAAACATCACACAGTATTATTCTTTTGATTTTGTGTTCAACCATTTAAAAATGTAAAAACTATTCTTAGCCTATGGGACCGTACGGAAACAAATGGCAGGCTCAATTTTGCTCATAGACTGTAGTTTGCCAATTCCTGTGTTGATGCCAAGGAGGCCTAAAATCGCTGGAGGTGACTGGGAAATCTTAAGTGTGTCCGGTAGCTATAGTATGATTTCTTCCATCACAGGGTAATGAAATAAAGCCTGCTGAGGGAGTCTCAGGGGAGAGGAACATAAAAAGAAGAGAAACCAGTAGAGGGGGACTTGTATGTTGAAAACAAATGATTTTTACAATACAAATAGCACAGTGGATTTTTCTAAGGTAAAATAGTATATATTTGGGGTACAGCATACATTTCACGTAGACAATAGAAGACAACCCTAACCATCCCTTTGGGCTCTTTTCAGAGGGGAATGCTAATATGAATGGACTCTGAGTATGGCCTAGCATGATTGTTTTGTTCCTAAAGTTAATAGAAAATAATGAAGAGTGCTGCCAGTAATGTGGAATACTGAAGAACTGGCCAATGGAATAGTAAAAGCATTAAATGAAGTATGGTGATTCTGTTTCCCTACAGTGAACACATGAGAAATACTTTACTCCTTTCTGCCCACCTCCCAAAATTCAGTGGAACGCCTGAATAGTATATCCCTAAGACCTGGCCAGTTTGTCAAATTTTAGATACCCTAAATTCACATTAGCCATTGGGATTGCTCAGAATGCATTTCAACTAATTTAATTTCACTCCTTGCAATTTGTGAAGAAAGCAGATGTAAGTATGAAAGGACTAACAGAGTCAAATAGAATGTTGGACAAATACTGTATGACCTTGCTTACATAAAAAGAAAAGGTAAATGTATAGAAACTAAAGTTTGTTAGTGGTTACAAGGGGTAGGAGGGAGGAGAAAAGGGGGGAGTTATTGCTTATGGAATACTGAGTTGCGGTTTACAGTGATGGAAAAATCGCATTGATTAGGGGTAGGGTTGCACAGCCAATTATTGTAATTACTGACAGTAAATTGTAACGTGTAAAAAGTTGAATTGGCAAACATCGTGTGATAGATGTATTTACAACACTAACAAAAAAGAGAGTAGCTGCTGAGGCTGCTTATGTACAACCAAACACCTCATGGGATTTCGTTCCTTGGTTTGGAGGTGTAGGGTAATGCTTTCATGGAATATCCCAGTTAAATGGCCTAATAACTTAGTGTTTAGTGCTTCTGTTCTACCTCCTAGTTGTTGCTGGAGTTCATGGTTCTGATGTCAGTGTCCTTTTTTTCCTGTTTGTTTTTTCTGTAACCCCAACTTTAGGGAACTGAAGTCAAGGCAATAACGTACTCAGCAATGCAGGTCTACGATGAAGAGAAGCCAGAAGTTTTTGTGATTATTGACATTTAAGTTACAAAGAAAAGAGACTCCTAAGAAGAACTGTTCTTTTTCTTCCTTTTGGGAAGATACCATGATTTAACTTCTTACAATATCTGTTGATAAATGGAAACATGCAGAACAAAAAATTTTAACTGAAAGTGTGACTTTCAGAAATAGAAAATCAGGGTACAGCCTTTGTTAGTGTTACCCGAATGTTCAAATTTTAAAGAATTCTTCATTTGGCAAGTATGGTCCCTCATTTAGTAACTCCTTGCTGTGGCAGCAGGTGCCTCACACCCTTCATTGGAAAGCCTTCCATTCTGGTCCCAAAAGAGATCACTGAGGTAAGCAGTCCCTGAGAGCCCTTTGCTTCCTGGGAACTGGCACCAGGAGTCAGGACCAAGTGCCAGCACCTTGGAGCTTCAGCCTGCTCCTCCCAAGCCTCCGTGCTCTTACCAAACTCAGTTAGATTAAAAAAAAAAAAAAAAAAAATTTTTTTTGAGAAAATACATTTTCTATGCCTAGAATTTTGCTCTTCTTCCAAGTTGGTTCAGACAGATTTATTTTTTACATGTACATTAAGAGTTTGTGTTTTAGATTGCTATGGGACATAGCCATCCAGTATTCCAGTTGGTTTTCTTAGAAGAAATAAGTATACTTGAACAACTGGAAGACTTCTCTAGGAAAAGCCCTGATTTTTTCTCTCTCATTCACACATTTTTTAAAGCACTAATGTCTTGACATGTTTCTGTTTTCCCGTAAGAAAAATCTGAAACCTCTTATAAATGGGCCTGCCCTTCTTCTAACATGTAATTGTATTTTAAAGCTAGTATATTTTTACTGTTAGAGAAGAGCAGGCAAAATTTTTTTATATTTCTTTGTGTGGTTTTTTTTTTTTTTTTTTTTATCTAAGCTGTTCATCTCTGAGGAGACAGGAGTCTAGAAACAAAACTTTAAAAGATTTGAACCTTTAAAAGTAGATGACTTTTAAAAAATGGAACTGCTTTAGTTTGATTTGCAACTTTATATTGATTGGTTGAGGTATTTTTTCTTGTGATCAAGAGTTTGCATAGTTTGCAGTTTATTCACAAGTACTTAGGAAAAGATTGCCACTGGGTGGTGCCAAGTATCATTATAATATCTGCTGAACGAGCTAAAAGGAAGAGATTGGCTCTGAACTTTCTGAGAGCTTTTTCTGAGCACTGTATCGCTGTATTATTATTCTATGGGTGCAGTTAAGCACTTGACTACTGGCTGAAAGGTTAGCAATTCAGATCCACCCAGAGGTGCCTCAGAAGACAGGCCTGGTGGTCTGCTTTTGAAACACCACAAACTTGAAAATCGTATGGAGCAGTTCTCCTCTGCATGCATGAGGTCACCATGAGTTGGAATGGAATCAACTTGACGGCAGCGGACGACAACATTTAACAGAAAGCGGAGTTGATGAAGACTAATCCAGGAGCCTGTGGTTTGAATAGCTGCTCTTCAAATGAGTATGTAGCAGGATCACAGGAGTAGTGCTTTTTCCTTCTCAGGCACATGTTGTAAATTTTAATTATTCCTCTCCAAGCAAGAAGAGCCTTTTTACCTTTTATTTGGACAAATTTCCAGGCTCAGACAGAACTCTGTTTTTCACGGACCCCTTTGCATATCATGGGCTACTCGGGGGTTGATTGTGAAAATGAACAGTGGAATACCATGCGGGCAATGGAAGAGCCAACACCAGAGTAAGAAGAGCGCTAGAATTGGGATGTATTAAAGCCAGGTGGGTATGCACTTGGATTCTGTATGCTTTTGACTAGGAAAAGAAGTGTGAGTTAGCCATATCTCTTACCACCAGTGCTATATAGTGGGGTTCAATAAAAACAAGGCAGATGTAATTATGTAATAGAGATTATATTTTATTCACAGTAAATTCATTATTACATTCTAATATAAATATTAGTTTGTTAGAATATTTGTTTTAATATATGCCAAGATGGAGATATTGAGTAGAAGAAAAATGAATGGATTACCCTTTGTGAGGTTGGCATTCTTGATCTATCAGCAGCAGCACACACTGATTTTTAAAACATTGAGATGGTTGTACTGGGCTGTCAACCGCCTCTGCTAGTTTCAGGTGTGTGCCTTGTCCTAGGGAATGGATTTCCACCCTGCAGAGCTAACAGGTTTAACTGGGGACTGAATCTTATCCTCACACAAAAGCTCTGTTCTAATCAGACTTGGCTCAGCACTTTCTCCCACGCCATACGTGTGGCAAATAGTCGTAACTCCACTTCTCTGCCACTTTTGTTCTGACACTAGGTGCACATGTAGCACTTCTTCCTCTGACCCTAACCATCTGGAGCTAGGTCGTGTCTCACAGATTGAAGGACATAGTCCTCCAGGCTGCCAGGTCTGCCCAGAACCTCAGATGGCAGCTACAAGCTTGGAAGTCCCCACGACACCCTCGCTTCTAACCTGCTGGCTAAAAGTTCTGAGTCTTCCCACTACCCCTTCAGGATGCCAACTGCAGGCTCACTGCCCCCCCCCCCCCAACCAGTTCCCTCACTTCTGGCCTGCTGGCTACAAACTTGGGGGTGCCTGTATCCGTAAGCTCAGAGGTCCCCAGACCCCCTCACTCTGACCTGCTGGTTCCCATTACTCCCTTGGGTTCCGTAATTCACTAGACAACTCAGAACTCACAGGAAACAGTATACTTATGATTACAATTTTATTATAGCAAAAAGGGTGCAAATGAGACACATTGGGCAAGATCTGGGAGGGTCCCAGTGCAGAGCTTCCATGTCCCAGAAAAGGATGTACTACTCTTCCGTGCACATCGATGCCTTTCACCAGCCAGGAAGCTTCCATGTCCAGAGGGGGTTTTTGCCACGTCATTATGAGGTGGTGATCATGAGGTGGGTCCCTCTGTCCTGGCTAGCCCATATCCAAGAGTCACCTCACCAGCATAACCTTAGATGTGGTCTGGAGTCCTTACTGAAATCCAGGGTTCTAGAGATTATTTCTCAGAAACCAAGGACAAAGACCAAATTCTACCAGCTGCCGTCCAGTCCATTCTGACTCATGGCACCCCCATATGTGTCAGAGTAGAACTGTGCCCTATAGAGTTTTCAGTGGCTGATTTTTTGTAACTAGGCCACTACGCCTTTCTTCTGCAGTGCCACTGGGTGGGTTTGAACCGCCAACCTTTAGGTTATTAGTCCAGCACAAACCATTTGCACCACATAGGGACCTTCTGTAAAGATTACAGCCAAGAAAACTATAGAGCTCAGTTCTATTCTGTAACACACAGGGTTGTGAGTTGGAATCAACTCAACAGCAATGGATTTGGTTTTGGTACTAGCATATTTCCAGGATATTGGGGGTGTAGCTTTGGAAAACAGGTATGGTGATCTGCTTCCAAAAGGTCACAGCCTTGAAGACCCTATGGAGCACTTCTACTCTGCACATGGAGTCACCCTGAGTCGGAATCTACTTCACGGCAAACCACAGTGGTTAAAAGCACAAAACAAACCAGATCGCTGAAGTTTTCAAGTCCTGGTGTCTGCCACTTACTGCAGACTTTGGCACATTGCTCGATCTGTCTGTGCCTTAATTTCCTCATCTTCAGTGGAAATGATAATAGTACTTATAGGGTTGTTGAGAGGATTAAATTAATGTATACATGTAAAGCTCTTAGAACAGTGTCTGACACATAGTAAATGCTCAATAAGTGGGAGCTATTATTGGGACAGGAGCCCTGGTGGTGCAGTGGTTAAGTGCTCGGCTGCTAACCAAAAGGTCAGCAGTCTGAACCCACAAGTCATTCCATGGGAGAAAGATGTGGCAGTCTGCTTCTGTAAAGATTACAGCCTTGGAAACTATTGGGCAGTTTTGCTCTGTCCCACAGGGTCACCATGAGTCAGAATTGCTGTGGGTGTTACTGGCTCAAGCATATACACAAACAATCCCTTTACTTTTTCCCATCCTTAATTCTTAAAAAGAAGGCCCACAGTGCTTGGTAAGGGGTAGTGGGCCAGTGAGTCAGCCTAGAGACAACCCTGGTAGCCATTCTGCGAGAGTGGTAACTAGATCAGGGGACATCTAGGTCAATTGGCATAACATAGTTAAAAAAAAAAAAAGTTCTACATCTCACTGGTGACTAGCGTCTGGGGTCTTAAAAGCTTGCGAGTGGCCATTTAAGATACATCTATTGGTCCCATCCCACCCGGAGCAAAGGATAATGAAGAAAACCAAAGACACAAGGAAAATATTAGCCTAAAGGACTAAAGGACTATACGAACCAGAGGCTCCACCAGCCTGAGACCAGAAGAACTAGATGGTGCCCAGCCACCACCAATGACTGCCCTGACACGGAATACAACAGAGAGTCCCTGACAGAGCAGGAGAAAAGTGGGGTGCAGAACTCAAATTCTAGTAAAAAGATCAGACTTAATAGTTTGAGACTGGAGGAACCCCTGAAATTTTGGCCCCCAGACTCTGTTAACCGGAACTGAAACCATTCCCAAAGTCCATTTTTCAGACAAAGATTAGACAGGCCTATAAAACAAAAAATAATACAAGATCAAAGGAGCAGTTCTGTCCAAAAGCAGGATGAGAAGGCAGGAAGGGACAGGAATTGTACGAATGGACACAAGGATCCCAGAGTGGAATGGGGGAGCATGCTGTCACATTGGGGGGATTGCAACGAATGTCACAAAACGATACGTGTATAAATTTTTGAATGAGAAAAAAAAGCTAGAAACCAGTTGCTGTTGATTCAGTTCTAACTCATGGTGACCCCGTGTGTCAGAACTGTGCTCCACTGGGTTTTTAATGCCTGATTTTTCAGCAGTAGATCTCCAGGACTCTCTTCCAAGGCACTGTTGGGTTGCCTGAACCTCTAACTTTTTGGTTACCTAACAAGAGCGTTAACCAGATGCATCACCAAGGGACTCCAACTAGAGATAAAGTGTTGGCTGATTGAGAAGGGCAAGAAAAACCACTCCTTTCTGCTGCTCCCTCTCCTGTTTTCTTCAAACTTACCTTCCTTCTCCTTCTCTACTTCCTGTGTTAATCTTGTTTTCTTCCTTATATACATTTAGTTAGCTGTGCTCTTCCCCTTTACACCAAACTAATTGCCTTTCTAAGAAACTCCCACTTACTGTCCCTGAGTCCCTTGCAGCTCACAGTATTAAACATTCAAGGGGTGCAATCACAATGAGAAGAAAAATGAACAAATTACCAGGTAATTTTGTTTCTGCCTTGATTGTTTCCATGGCCTCTCCAGCATTTTCTCTCGCCACCAGTGCAGCCATCCACTATCACTTGCTACCAAAGTTCACGCCACATAACTCACCAATTCCTAGCTTTGAATTTTTGCCCAGATTCTTCTTCTTTTGTAACAACTTTATTTAGATATAATTTACATACCATACAATTCACCCATTTAAAGTGTACAATTCAGTGGTTTTTAGTATATGCATAGTTGTGCAACCATCAACCACAATCAATTTTAGAGCATTTTCATCACCCCCTGAAAAACTCCCTGCCTTTAAGCAGTCATCCGCCTCCTCCACCCCCAGCCCTAGGCAACCACTGAACTATTTTCTATTCTGTAGATTTGCTTATTCTGTTGCCCAGATTATTTCCTACCTGCTAACCTTGCCCTTTTTCAATGCAACTGGAAACTCACCTCTCAGAAGCCAGTTGGACTCATCCCACCTGCTTGATCCTTCGTTTACTGGGTTCTCTCAGTTCTGATGAAAACCTTGACCACATCTTAAATTTATGGATACATTGCGGCATAAAGGTTTTTTTTTTGCATAAAAGTTTTTAGGCTAACATATATGTAATCATAACTTCCCTTTTAAGCTGCAGGCACCTTGAGGAGCACGGGAACTAGCTCCTGATTATTTTATGTATCTTGAAACCTTCCGTTTAGTGGCCTGTTCCAGTGAAACCTTATCCAGACCTTCCTGATCCCAAAGCTCCTGGTGACATGCTCCTTAGGGAAACAAAGCTTAATGTCATGTTTTCCTTTCCAATTCCATGTTTCTTATTTTTATCAATAGCACCCTCATCCTTCCTGTCCCCAGATTGGAGTTGTCTTGGACTCCTCCCACATTTCCATTCCCTACACTCATCTACTTAGGAGCCCTGGTAGCAGAGTGGTGAAAGCACTGGGATGCTAACCAAACGGTCGGCAGTTTGAACCCACCAGCCGTTCTGTGGGAGAAAGATGGCAGTCTGCTTCCGTAAATCTTTACAGCCTTGGAAACCCTACGGGGCAGTCCTATTCTGCCCACCCTAGTGGGCAAGCAGCCTAGCTCACTTCGCCCCAGCACAGGATGCCTCCGCACCCCTCCGAGCGGCGGCACCAGCTCACCAGCCCAGGCCGCCGCCGCCAGGGACCCAGGGGTCATTTTGGTGTTACCCCCTCTGATAGTGTCGGGGGTGTGGTCTGCACTCCCCCTAGTAACGCCACTGCAGTCTTCTAGGGTTGCTATGAATCGGAATGGGCTCGAGGACAGTGGGTTGGTTGGTTTTTATACTCATCTACTAGTTTCTCTTGATCAATTCTCTTTTCCCTTAATTGTTGTAATAGTTTCCTAACTGAATCTCCTTTCCATTTTTCAAAGCATAGCTCAAAATTATCTTTCTCTTTTTCATACCAGCAGAGGTTATTTTTGTGGTGTGTGATTAAGGGCCATTTTTGTCATCTATATTCATTTTTATGTAAAAAGAAAACTAACAAATGTGATATCCTCCCTGCTCAAATTATTTACTTGAATTCTATCTAGGGATCCCGGTGCTTGGAGGAGATGCAAATGGTAGATACTAAGATCTTTTCTTGGATAATTAAGTTGATGTACCTCCGGGCACTTGCTGCTTTCTGCCTTACATCTTTATTGACCAGGTGGCTGGGTGGCACAAACCGTTAAGTGTTGGATTAGTCAAAAAGTTGGCGGTTCAAACCCACCCAGAGGTGCCTTGGAAGACAGGCCTAGCGATCTGCTTCTGGAAAGGTCACGGCCTTGAAAACCTTATGGAGCAGTTCTACTCTCCATGGGATCGCCATAAGTTGAAATAGACTCAAAGGCAGCTAACACCATTTCTCCCCAGCTGGAAGGTGGAGCTCCTCCAGGACTTCCATTTCATTCCTCCGCCTTGCACATGGTGGGAGTTCCAGAAGTCTTTGTAAGTGTCTCACATTCCAAAATGTGGATAATATTATCTGTGTATGCTACATAAGAAAAGGTAGGAACCAAGGCCTCTGTTTCATTTTCTTCCTGTAACTTGCTAACTCTTTAGCCAAGAGTGGTGAACTCTAAGCTTCAATTTCCTCATCTGTAAAACAGCCAAATAATACCAACCTCACAGGGCTGTTGAATTAAAACATTTGATGTTCAGTGTTTCTCTTAAATAGTTATGACCTTCTCATAAAGAAAGGAAGAAAGGGAGGGAGGGAGGAAGAGAAGAAAAGAAGAGGAGGAAAGAAAGTAAGAAAAACGTAAAAGGCAGGCTAGGTGAGGTACCCCTGGCAAGTCTGACAAGCAGTAGTCCATTCTCACTGGGCTGTCCGGGTGCCCCCGCACCATCCTTTTTAGGGTTGGCTCCTATTTGCTTGGTTACAAACTCCTGGGGCACCCAAGGCTTTAAATGCCCGTAGGTCCCACCTTTCTACCCAGTGAGGCCCTGCTAGGGGCGAAGATGTAGGCGTGGCCTCGCTGGTAGGGTAAGTGTAGGGGATAGGGTGGAAAGGGCCAAAGGCGACTGGGCGGGCTCCCAGTGGCGTCACTAGGGTTGGTGTCACCCAGTGCAGTAAGTCATGGTGTCACCTCCCACTGCCCCGCCCGGGGTAGATGAGGCTGGCCGGCGAACCCCATCCTAGTAGACAAGCGGCCTAGCTCACTTTGCCCCAGCGCAGGGTGCCTCCGCACTCCTCCGAGCGGCGGCACCAGCTGACCCGCCCGTGCTGCCGCCGCCAGGGACCCCGGGGTCATTTTGATGTTACCCCCTCTGACAGTGTCGGGGGTGCGGTCTGCACTCCCCCTAGTGACACCACTGCAGGCTTCTAGGGCAATGAGTCACTTTATTGCACAAAACACAATATTGTAAGCTAAAGTAACACCAAAAATAATTCTTTATATAGTTGGGATAAAATAAACTAGCTGTCCCTGGCAGTAGGGTGGCATAGGGTGCTGGTTTTAGTGGTAAGGCATACTACTGTGTGGGTTCGAATCCCCACTGCGCATGAGTAATGGTGTGATTGTTGGGTCATTTGACTGCCTACGCGGTTCCTCCAGTTCTAAATGTGGATAGTGAAAGCGCCTACCTCAGAGGACTGGAATCTAGTTGGTACTTGGCAAATGTGGGTTCCTTATTAGGAGCCCACAACACGTGATGTACAATTTTCTATTCTTCTCCCACCCCCTAACCCAAGATCTAGATTTAGGGTTGTCTGGTAGGCTGGAGTCTGGGGTGGGGCAAATTCTTAACTCCATAGGCTGCTAACGGAAAGGTTGGAGGCACCTCAGAAGAAAGCCCTGGTGATCTACTTCTGAAAAATCAGCCATTGAAAACCCTGTGGAGCACAGTTCTACTCTGACACTCATGAGGTCACCATAAGTTGGAATTGACCCAATGGCAACTTTTTTTTTCTGATAGGCCAGGGGTTTAGGACTCTAAAGGTCCTGTAGGTGCAGGACTGTGTGAATGACTTTCCAGAAAAAGTAGTTGTGGTAGAAAATGGGACTGAAAAGGAAAAGCCAGAGGGAAGGAAAATAAAGGTTCCAATTAATCCCATTCACTGGTGTAGTCTTCCCTGAAATAAGCCATGCTGGTCACCTGCTTGAGCAGGAATACATACGGTCCCACTGGTTACAGGGAAAAAAACCCACAGACTTGTTTTTTAACATGGATCCAAAACACTGGAGCATCCAGTGCCAATGCTTATAGGTGCAGCTTTTCCACTGCTGTGTTCCTTGGGGATTTTTTTTTCCTCCAGGGAAAAAAATTTTAAATCAATTCAAATATACAACAAAAGACACAGTATGTATTTTATTTCAGTATTTAACCTTTTGGAATTAAGCAAGAAAGTGCCATTTTATCATTGGAAGAACTTTTTTTCCAGGAGTCTATGTAAGGGAGTGTCTGTATCTACAAGCTGCTAAAGGAATGTATTTGTCATATATGGATTGCATATACAACTTTAAAAGTGGGAATGAGAATGCTACTTTATTAAAAAGTTGTGCTTTATTTTCAAAGTTTTTTTTTTTTTTTTAATGGTGATACTTAAAGCAAAGAAGAAATTTACTTTTGTTTCCAAATTTGTCTGAAGGCTTCTTTAACAAATCTTAGTACTGAGTTCATCTCTAGTATTAGTTTAAGGAGCCCTAGTGGTGCAATGGTTAAGAACTTGGCTGCTAACCAAAAAGTCAGAGATTTGAACTCACCAGTGGCTCCAAGGGAGAAAAGACCTGGTGATCTGCTCCCGTTCAGATTAGAGCCTGGGAAACCTATGGGGCAGTTCTACTTTGTCATATAGGGTCGCTATGAGTAGGATTTGACTCAGTGGCACACAATAACGGTATTAGTTTAACTTCAATGAAAAATGGCTTAATTTGATTCCTCAATGGAATTCTAACGTGTAGCAATTGAGCTTCCTAGTGCTTGGGGAATATTCTGGGGCCTCTTAAAAAAATTTTGTTTTGTTTTATTGTTGTTGAGAATGTACACAGCAAAACATACACCAATTCAACAGTTTCTACAGGTACAGTTCAGTGACAATGATTACATTCTTTGAGCTGTGCAACCATTCTCACAGTCCTTTTCTGAGTTGTTCCTCCTCCATTAACATATACTCACTGTCCCCAAGGTTCCTATCTAATCTTTTTAGTTGCTGTTGTCAAGTTGATCCCATATACATAGACCTTAAAACAGCATAGCTCAAGGCAGACATTGGAGTTAAGCTAAACTATTATTTGGTTTTAAGAAGACTTCAGGCAATATTTTTGGTTTAACTTTTAAAGATTATCTCAGGGCCATAGTTTCAGGAATTCATGCAACCTCCATGGCTCCAGGAAGTCTGGAGCCCATGAGAATCTGACATTCTGATCTGCATTTTTTTCTCTTCTGATCAGGATCCTTCTATAGAATCTTTCATCAAGATGTTCAGTAATGGTAGCCGGATACCATCTAGTTCTGGTCTCATGGCAAAGGAGGCAGTTGTTCATGGAGGCAATTAACCACACGTTCCATATCCTCCTTCTATTCCTCTTTCCTCTGTTGCTCCAGGCAAATAACTTCTTTGTTTTACAAAAACAACATAAAAAATTTTTAATATTCAGGATTCTGGAGCCTATAATGATGATTTTTACCAGCTTAATATATGCTTATATAATATTTAAAAAACCATCCTAGTTCACTCCTTCTTTTGCACAGAGTATAGAAACAAAATGTAATATTTTTTTCCTGTTGGATTTTTTGTGTATAGTTATTCTCAACACATTTGTACCTATTTTGCTTGTCCAAAAACACATTATCAGGTTGCTGTTTTTAACTATCAGTTAATGTAAATGAATTTTGTTTTAATGAATTTGATTTTAAGTTGAATTTTTTCTTCTTTCCAAGTAATTTAAGCTACATGTCTGAGCAATCATTTACTACAAATTTGCCTCACTTTATGGAGGGATTTTAGCTAAAATTTGGAGTAAGCATTTGGGAGGAGTAAGTTCTATTACTGAATTATTTTTGCTTAATCTGTGTCTTGAACAAGTTAGTCTCTGTTAGAGAGGGAATCATTTATATAAGAGATTTAATTAATTGCTATTTATTCTGTACATTGATATCTTAAGATGATAGTGTTCATGGGAGAAACATTTGGTGACCTTAACAGCATATGATCAAAAGAAAGCTAAGGAAATGCTCCTCTTCTGAGATAAAATGGCACATACATGTACATGTGTATATGTATATATATATGTGTGTGTACATATATGCACGTATATACACATTTATATTTGAACATATTTGTATCAGATTAGATAATTTCCTTTAATCTTGTTTAATAAATAGACTGACAGGACCAATAGATGTTTGTAATTTGAGATGGGGCTTTGCTTTTAAAGACAAAATATTAAAAGCTTACAAAATTTCAGGATATAGTATTTTAGTGATGTATTTATAAAAGTCATCACTTGTCTGTCATTTTGTCTTACTGTGGTGGCTTGTGTGTTGCTGTGATGCTGGAAGCTATGCCACTGGTATCTCAAACAGCAGCAGGATCACCTACGGTGGACAGGTTTCAGTGGAGCTTACAGAATAAGACAGACTAGGGAAGAAGGACCTGGCAATCTACTTCTGAAAAAACTTCCCAGTGAAAACCTTATGGATAGCAGTGGAACACTGTCTCTGACATAGTGCTGGAAGATGAGCCCCTCAGGTTGGAAGGTACTCAAAATACGACTGGGAAAGAACTGCCTTCTCAAAGTAGTCGACCTTAATGACATGGATGGAGCGTTCAGGACCTTCATTTGCTGATGCGGCACAACTCAAAATGAGAAGAAACAGCTGCAGACATCCAATGATAATTGAAACGTGGAATGTAGGAATTATGATCCCAGGAAAATTGGAAGTTGTCAAAAATGAAATGGAACACTTAAAGATATATATCCTCAGCATTAGTGAGCTTAAATGGACTGGTACTGGCCATTTTGAATCAATCACATGGTCTACGATGCTGGGAATGACAAATTGAAGAGGAATGGCGTCACATTCATTGTCAAGGAGAACATTTCAAGATCTATCCTGAAATACAACGCTGTCAGTGATAGGATAATATCCATATGTTTACAAGGAAGACCAGTTAATACGACTCTTATTCAAATTTATGCACCAACCCCTAATGCAAAAGATGAAGAAATTGAAGATGTTCATCAACTTCTGCAGTCTGAAATTGATCAAACATACAATCAAGATGCATTGATAATTACTGCTGAATGGAATGTGAAAACTGGAAACAAAGAAGAATCAGTAGTTGGAAAAATGGCCTTGGTGACAAAAGCTATGCCAGAGATCACATGATAGAGTTTTCGAGACCAATGACCTATTCATTGGAAAACCTTTTTTCAACAACATAAAAAGTGATTATACACCAGGACTTCACCAGATGGAATACACAGGAATCAAATCGACTACATTTGTGGAAATAGATGGAGAAGCTCAATATCATCAGTCAGAACAAGGGAGCCAACTGCAGAACAGACCATCGATTGCTCACATGGAAGTTCAAGCTGAAATGAAGCTGAAGAAAATTAGAAAAAGTCCACAAGAGCCAAAGTACGACCTTGAGTATATTCCACCTGAATTTAGAGATCATTTCAATAATGGATTTGAGGCACTGAACACTAATGACTGAAGACCAGACGAGTTGTGCGATAACATCAAGGACATCATACATGAAGAAAGCAAGAGGTCATTAAAAAGACAGGGAAGAAAGAAAAGACCAAAATCGATGTCAGAAATTTGCTCTTGAATGTCAAGTAGCTAAAGCAAACAGAAGAAATGATGAAGTAAAAGAGCTGAACAGAAGATTTCAAAGGGCGGCTCAAGAATATAAAGTATTATAATGAAATGTGCAAACACCTGGAATTAGAAAACCAAAGGGGAAGAACATGCTTAGCATTTCTCAAATTGAAAGAACTGAAGAAAAAATTCAAGCCTCGAGTTGCAATACTGAAGAATCTATGGGCAAAATATTGAACAACACAGGAAGCATCAAAAGCAGATGAAGTAATACACAGTCACTGTACCAAAAAGAATTGGTCAACACTCAACCATTTCAGGAGGTAGCATACAATCAAGAACCGATGGTATTGAAGGAAGAAGTCCAAGCTGCTCTGAAGGCATTGGCAAAACACAAGGCTCCAGGAATTGATGGAATACTAATTGACATGTTTCAACAAGCAATGCAATGCTAGAGTGCTCACTTTGGAAGACCCCTACCTGGCCAACTGACTGGAAGAGATACATATTTGTGCCCATTCTAAAGAAAGGTGATCCAACAGAATGCGGAAGTTATCAAACAATATCACATGCAAGTAAAATTTCACTGAAGATCATTCAAAAACAGTTGCAGCAGTACATTGACAGGGAACTGCCTGCAATTCAAGCAGGATTCAGAAGAGGATGTGGATGGAATGAGGGATATCATTGCTGATGTCAGATGGATCCTGGCTGAAAGCAGAGAATACCAGAAATATGTTTACCGGTGTTTTATTGGCTATGCAAAGGCATTCAACTGTGTGGATCGTAACAAATTATGGATAACACTGCAAAGAATGGGAATTTCAGAACACTTAATTGTGCTCATGAGGAACTTGTACATAGACCAAGAGGCAGTTGCTCGAACAGAACAAGAGGATACTGCATGGTTTAAAATCAGGAAAGGTGTGCATTAGGGTTGTATCCTTTCACCATACTTATTCAATCTGTATGCTGAGCAAATAATCCAAGAAGCTGCACTATATGCAGAAGAACTGGACATCAGGATTGTAGGAAGACTGATTAACAACCTGTGATATGCAGATGACACGACCTTGCTTGCTGAAAGTGAAGAGGACTTGAAGCACTTACTGATGAAGATCAAAGATTACAGCCTTCAGTATGGACTACACGTCAACGTAAAGAAAACAAAATCCTCACAACTGCACCAATAAGCAACATTATGAAAAATGGAGAAAATACTGAAGTTGTCAAGGATTTCATTTTACTTGGATCCACAACCAATGCCCATGGAAGCAGCAGTCATGAAATCAAATGATGTATTGCATCTGGGCAAATCTGCTGCAAAAGACCTCTTTAAAGTGTTCAAAAACAAAGATGTCACTTTAAGGACTAAGGTGCACCTGACCCAAGCCATGGAATTTCAATCGCCTCACACGCATGCAAAAGCTGGACAATTAATAAGGAAGACTGAAGAAGAATTGATGAATTTGAATTATAGTATTGGTGAAGAATATTGAATATACTATGGACTGCCAGAAGAACGAACAAATCTGTCTTGGAAGAAGTACAGCCATAATGCTCCTTAGAAAGGAAGATGGCCAGACTTCGCCTCACGTACTTTGGACATGTTATCAGGAGGGACCAGTCCCTGAAGAAGGATATTATGCTTGGTAAAGTAGATGGTCATCGAAAAAGAGGAAGACCCTCAATGAGATGGATTGACCTAGTGGCTGCAACAGTGGGCTCAAACATAGCAACGACTGTAAGGATGGTGCAGGACTGGGCAGTGTTTCGTTCTGTTGTACACAGTGTTGCTATGTGTTGGAACCAACTCGATGGCACCTAACAACAATTCATAATAGAATTCTTTTATTAGTTTGAAGTCCTGTGTGAATTCCCAGAACGCAATTAAAAAAAAAGAAATCCAAACCTACCGCTGTCGAGTCGACTCCAACTCATAGTGACCCCATAGGGTTTCCAAGGCTGTAAATCTCTACGGAAACAGACTTCCACATCTTTCTCCCAAAGAGCCGTTGCTGGTTTCAAACCACTGACCTACTGTTAGCAGTCAAGTGCTTTACCAATTCGACACCAAGACATAAAATGCAAATACGTCCTGAAGTAAAAATGGTTAAGTCTACCCAGTATTTTAGAGTATCCATATTATTTGTTCCTACTTCTTTGGGTGGCGCAAATAGTTTGTACTGGGCTACTAACTGAAAAGTTGGCAGTTCTAATCAGTTTGAATCCATTCAGTGGCTCCTTGGAAGAAAAACCTCGTGATCTACTTCCTAAGAGTACAGTCATTGAAAATGCTACAGAATGCAATTCTACTCTGACACACGAGGTCACCGTGAGTCAGAATCGACTCCACGACAACAGGTTTTTTTTCTTTTTATTTAACTACTTTAGATAATGGGCACATTGTATCTCGAAATTTCAAAAATATTAGTATGTTCCTGGACTGGACATCTGTAGTTTTACGATTTCCTTAATTTTAGGATTTAGAACCAGTGTACTGAAAGGTCCAGTGGCCCTACTGCCCACCTCTAGCTATGGGAAGGGAAGAGGGAAACCTTGAATAGAAGACCTAATTTGCATGTAAGAAACACCAGGAAGCTTTAAAAAAAAAAAAAAACCACACCCAGGACCCAGCCCCCAGATTCTGATTTGTCTAGGTATCTGTATTTTTAAAAGCCCGACAAGTGCTTCTAATACATAGCCAAGGTTGAGAATCACTGGTCTAGGCAGAAATGTTGTTCTATTTTTCTCCCCTATGGGCTGAATTAAAAAAAGGTTACTTTTTAATTAAGGAATTAAGTAGGCACAAACAGTTACGCACTCAGCTACTAACCCAAAGGTTGCTGATTCAAATCAACCCAGAGGCACCTCAGAAGAAAGGCCTGGTGATCTACTTCCAAAAGATTATGAAAATAATCCCCAAACCCACTGCCATCAAGTTGATTCTGACTCATAGCGACACTATAGGACAGAATAGAACTGCCCCCAAAAGGTTTCCAAGGCTGTAAATCTTTACAGAAGCAGATTGCCACATCTTTCTCCCGCAGAGGCTGGTGGATTTGAACCACCGACCTTTTTGTTAGCAGGCAAGCACTTAATCACTGCACCACCAGGGCTCTTTCCAAAAGACTACAGCCATTGAAAACCTACTCTGAAACACAGGAGGTCACCATGAGTTGGAATTGACTCAGTGGCCAACTTTTTTTTTTTTTAAATTAGGTAATAACAAGGAATTAGAAGATATCCCAATGGGAAAAATTAAGAAACTATATAATGGAATTGGGCATATAAAAATCTGAAAGAATGAAGCAGATAAAGTATAATATATCCTTAGATGTCCTTCTCAAGCTGTTTTCAAATGATCAAATCAAGCCAAACGATGCATGGTCACTGGTTTCCTATCATCCACTGGCACATAGCTTTTGCTGGTGTGAAAAAATGAAAAGGGGATGGGGAGAAGTGTTTATCATGCCATTTAAGTAAGTACCAAAAAAACCCAAACCAGATGCAGTCAAGATGATTTAAGTAACTACATTTTGAAATATTTTGCCTTTAAAAATTGAGTTCCTTGGCTTCTCTTGCTATGTGTGGTTTATTGCTTATTAACATCAAAATATTTTACTTTTTGTTGGCATTAATAAAAGATCTGTAGAGAGAAGGTTCATTTTTCTGGCCTATTCATGGATCTATTAGCATGAATAGTGAGAAACGCCTGTATCAAAACAAAATATTAATTATACTTCACAATACACAAAACAGCTAGCAAAACAGTACCATTTCTGTGATACCCTGAATTTTATGATTAACACTCTTGTATTCGTATTCCTTACATAACATTTATTTTGTATAGGATTTATCCACACACAATGATGTCAGCTTTAAAACAATTTACTGTTATTTGTATAAAGTCATCTCATAAAATACAGTGATACACAATACACCTCTGTGAATTAAGCAAGTATCCTAGGATTCAGAAAATCTGATCGTCTAATTCCTATTTTTGCTATTGTTTCAATGGGTTATCTTAAGTAGGATGCTTTACTGTTAAGTGCCTCAAATTTTTTGGCCTTTCATGTGGGAACTGTCCTATTTCATAGATATGCAAAGAATAACTGGCAAAAATTATTGAACACTTTGCAAATATAAAATGCTACATACAGTAAAGCCTGTAAAAGCCAGAACCTGTGTAAGGCGGAAACCTGTCAGAGAAGGAAAACTTTTTTCCACTAAAACAAGTGATAGAAAAGTGGTAAGACTGCACCCTGTCAAAGGCGGAAAACTTGGGAGAGCTGGAAAAACAAGGCGGTCCCATTGAGTTCCGGCTCTCACAGGTTTCACGGTAAATGATAAATAGTAACACTGATCCATTCTAATAGAAAATAACACAGAACTTTCTGTTTTAGGTTCTCCTGTACCTATTATTATTACCTTTCCCAGTTAAATGTAACATCGTCTTAGGCTGTACTGTTTTCAGTGATTTTCCATACTATTAATTTTTAGGCTAAAAAAAATTTTCAAAAAAACAATAGGAGTGGAGATTTCAATTTATCTTACCAAGACCTGGCAAAACAACTTTAATGAACTGAGTACTCAGCTCCTAAATAACTGAAACATCAATTTTTTTTTTTATCCATTAAGCAGTAACTTGGTCACATGAAGGTGGTAACCATGTTTGTTTTGATTCCATTATTCAAAAGTATAATATTGAAAATTCTGTTTTTGAAAAGTCTTAAGATCTGACAACCATATTCAGAAGGAACTGTGTAGTAAGGATGCAATTTGCTAGTCTAAAAGAGATCCTATGGCCACCTGCTTACAAGGACAGTGGGTTGTAGGTTGATGATGTGAGATGGTAACGCTCAAAGGGAATTCAAGAAATTTCTACTTCAGTGGTATTGAATACTGTGCTCCTGAGCACTGTAGAGGTATCTGGGGAAAGGTTCATGGGGTGGGGGATGAACAGGTTTTTAACCAAAGCAACTCTGATATTAAGAGTTTATCAATGTTGAGCTTCTCTGTGAAACAATTCATTTGAAGGAAGGGTAAAAAAATTATTTTAAACCACTGATTTTGCTTTCTCCAGATACTAGACATGGCTGCAGTGGTATTTCATTTTTGCAAAACTTCCAGCCCATCAACCAGACACACTTGAGGACAACAGAGTTGGATAGGCATTCCTGTCAGAGTGAACTCTGGTCTAACCAACTCCCATTATTTTTCTGATTAAAAAAAAAACTCCCTGGCATAAATAAAGCTTATTTAAACAGATTATACTCCTACGTAACATTTTCACACATTTAAAAGCCAAACAATTCTGTTTTCTCAGAAACCATTAATAAGACAGTTTCACTCTAGAAAAGAATTGGTTAAAGTCTTACATATATATGATATGATGATTGGAGTTATTATTTACAACTTACAAACATGTCATGGATGTTTCCCCTTTATGATAGTAAAATGATAGAACAGATGTGCTGACTAGTTTGGTGAAACTGATAGTTGTTTTGTGGAGATTGCTTGGTGTTGTTATAAACAATTAGGGGAAAGCATTATTTCTGAAAAGGCAATTCTACAAGTGCTGTGTTCAATGGGCTTTGCTGACATTCATGCTCATGTATGTAAAGTTTGCATGCAGAAGATAATAGCATAAAAGAACATTCAGATCATAGACTAAAGTGTGTTAGAGTATACACATGCAAGCACTACTTTATTTCTATGAATAAAGCTCAAATCAGCCATTTTTCCTCCTGGCCCCATCACTAAAAACCAGGTTACAATTTTGAAAGGTGTAGCATCACTCTGGTCCCTTCCCTCATTTGGATACAGCTTCAATGTTAAGAATCCTGATTCAGGAGCGGCCATGTTGGGAGAACAATGAACTCAACACACCATTAGGTCTAGAAGCAACGGAAACTTCGCCTTCAGGGGAATCTTGAAAAAGTCTTAGCATTAAATACCATAAAACAAATTGGTTATTCATCTATTTATAAAAAATTTTTTGAAACTAACCATTTTAGCCCACAAGTTGGTATCAAGGATAATCATTATTTAAAGAATAAGAGAAAATAAAAAGTACCATCTTGAGGTGTATCATGGCATTTAAAAATACAGTATAATACATGGAGCCGCTATCAAAATTAAACTATATAAAGCTTAATTGTGATAACCTGCAGTGACCTTTATGGAGTTCAGTTCTTTAGTTCTGGTATTTAGGCCTTATCTTTAGAGCGACAATAATGTTTTTGCAATTTAGTTGGAACTTTGGAATGTTTGGTAATTCATACAGGGGAGGGGTTTAAAGTTAACTTTGTATCCTATAAGGAAAGTTCGTTTTGAAATATTATATAAACAAGATAAGCAAAAATGCTTAAAGTACATAAGAGAGTAACTTGTTCAAGCAGTTTTATAGTATTTTAAATTTACATATAAATAACGACATAAAAACATCAATAGGTACTGTAGGAACATCACTTAGCACTATTTGAATAACTAGTTTAAGATATATGTATTTTTAAGATGATTGAATTCCTCTTCTTTCAAACTTTCTAATTCTGATTGGCTTACTTTTATAATTAGTGTAGATTGGTGAGGCCTAACTTTAATTCTCAGCCATTTCAGGAGACATACAGGGAGAGTTGAAAGAGGCCTGTGTTTAAAATCATAGTCTGTCTAATCACCAGCCCACCACTTAAACTTTCTGACCTTCGTTTCTTCATCTGTAAATCAGAGATAATAATATCTACCTCGCTGATTACGTGAGAAAATGTGTATGACAACACTTTATAAAGAATATAGCACTATATAGATGTTAGAAATTATTCTTAAGAACCTCCTGTTTTTTTTTCCTTTCTTTCTTTATGAGAAGAAGAGAACTATGTTGACAGGTCTTCACATACTATCTTGACTTTTAGGCAGTATGACCTTCCTTCTTTAAGAAAATGAAGTCTGTACACAATCTTGGGTCAGTCCCACTATAGGTTTTTTGTTTGTTTGTTTGAACAGTACTGACTACATAAATGAAAAAATTTTCAAATATGAGTGATTTTAAATATTTTCTATTAGTTTTCAGCCATACTTCTAAAACACTTAGGATACTGGAATAGGTTGTTTCAGATCTGAAATTAATATAAAGATTTATTAGTTCAGTCAGGTAGGGCGCCAGACCCTTAAATGTGCTCTTAACTGACTGCCTATAAAAATTTGATATTGGTAGTTAATGTATTTTTGAAGCACCCTGAACTTGTCTTATATAAAGTTTGGTTGTGGTAAATTTATTTAAAATATTTTCTTTGAAAAAAATTCAATAATTAGATCTCCCACTATTTGGAGAAAAAAAAGTATCTCCGTAATAAAAGTAAGAGGATTAATTGTTCATCCATCATGCCAACTCAAGCTAGGACTTTCTTTCCAGTGCAGCAACATATTTTAGGGCAACAAAGTTCAGAATGGACATAATGGCCTGTTCAGAAAAGCATGCAAGTTATGTCAGGTCACTTCTCTTAAGTTGGTGTAATAATTGGTTAACCAGACTCTGACCATGGAAAGAGAGAGATACAGGAAGTCAATGTAAATCGCAGACATGCCAGCTCTGTTGGTTCTTGTTACAGCTACCTAATGTTGGGCTTTATTTCCTTTTCTTCTTCGTCACTGTCATCGACCTGCTGTATGACCAGATCAGCAGACCCATCCTCTACAATCTCCACATAGGATCTATTCTCATCTTCACTCAAGTGCCATCTGGAATCCTTATCTCCTTCTGAGGGGGACATAAGATGTTGTTCTTCCAAATCGATGGGGAGGCTGTCTATGCCAACTTCAGCAAGGCACTCATTACAGAGTCTGTAGCGTCTGGTTCCTTCCTGTACCACTTGCCCTGTCAGATCAGTCACGTGGCGTTTGCATTTTCTGCAGATTAGTTTGCATGCTTGGTGAATCTGTGTGGAGATTTAAATAGGGATAAAAAACAATTTTTCAAAAGCAGGACAGTTGGATATTTTAGGTTCATAAACTTAAAATGTTGAAGGTATTGAAATGTTCAAGGTTAGATATTAAATGTAAATGAACATCTAGTTATTAGAAAAGATCAGAGGTTTTGGTGATGAGTTGACATCACAGAAACATTAAACATCAGCTTTCATATACGCACAGAAAAAGTTCTAGAAGAACGATAGTGTTAAGAATGGTAATATCTGGTTGGTAAAAATGTCATTTTTATTTTCTTGTTTTTACTTTGATCTATTTTTGCAATGTACATATTGTACATATTGCTTTTGTAATAATAAAAAGTTGTTTTTAATTGAAAAAAAAAATCTAGCTTCATGAAGGTACAGATTTTGTTTTGCTCACTGCTGTATACCTAGCACTTAGAACAGGTCTTGCACACAGTAGGTGTTCAATATATATTTGTTGAATAAGTGACTATAAAGCAATGCATGAAGAAATCACCTTAAGGACCCTTTAGGTTTTTCCATTGTCCTTTAAAATTAAAAAAGAGCTCTTATAAATGGAATAGAAGTACCAGGTATAGAACACAGATTTTGGAAAAAAATTCTTGCTATAAGATGAACAGCAGAATCTAAAGTCACTGCCTCATTAAACCATTCCCTGAAATTTTCCCTGAAAATTTTCTGACTGCTGACTGTCAAGTCTGACTGGGAGAGGCTCTATTGCCCACTTTGTTCCCTTTCTTAATGAGACTAGAGACCAACTAGAGAGAGACCGGAAGGGAGTGTTGGGGAGAGAGGCCGGACAGCAACAACTAGACTGAGATCCTACCAGGTAGCGAGTCAAGAACCACTGGTATACGCTGAGTATCTGAAGTGGTGATTCTGACATAGACATTAAAACATTTAAATTGGTCCCAACCCACCTGGAGCATAGGAGAATGAAGAACACCAAAGACACAAGGAAAATATTAGCCCAAGAGAAAGAAGGGGCCACATAAACCAGAGACTCCATCAGCCCGAGACCAGAACTAAATGGTGCCCAGCTACCACCAATGACCACCCTGACAGGGAACACAACAGAAAGTCCTTGATAGAGCAGGAGAAAAGTGGGGTGCCGAGCTCAAATTCATGTAAAAAGACCAGACTTAATGGTCTGACTGAGACTGGAGGGACCTCAGAAGACATGGTCCCTGGACTCTGTTAGCCCGAAACTAAAACCATTCCTGAGGCCAACTCTTCAGACAAAGATTAGACTGGACTATGGGAGATAAAATGATACCTGTGAAGAGTGTGCTTCTTAGCTCAAGCAGATACGTGAGACTAAATGGGCAGCTCCTGCCCAGAGGTGAGATGAGAAGGCAGAGAGGGACAGGAGCTGGTTGAATGGACACGGGAAATCAGGGGTGGAAAGGAGGAGTGTGTTGTCAAATTATAGGGAGAGCAACTAGGGTCACATAACAATATATGTATAAATTTTTGTATGAGAAACTATCTTGAGCTGTAAACTTACACCTAAAGCATGATAAAAAAATTTAAAAAACATTTACACAGCTTACATTGTCTTTGGCTCTGCAAAGACAAGCATATAAAAACAGATTTTAAGTGAATTAAAACAGAAGTATAAAACTATTTAGCAGCAAAAGAAAATTCCCTACTTCAAGGTCTCAAAGGAGAATAATTTATATATATACATATATATAAATATATATTGTCCCCATATTATGTATTATGCACCAGTTGGAAAATTTTCTAATATAGTAGTTACGTGAAAAACTTTCCCTCATAAGTTGGATTATCCTAAAGCAGATAAATGCACACATTTCTTAAGAAGTAAAATGATGAAAAATCATATATATACCGTTCGAAAATGGCTGCTGAGATGGTCTAGCCTGCTGAATCTTTTTCCACAAGCTTGACATGGATAGGGTCTTTCTCCTGTGTGACAGCGAAGGTGGCGCTTTAGGTCGGCTTTCCGCTTCACCACGTGGGTACAGTATGGGCACTTGAATCGCATCCTGGGCAGATCATCTATCATGAGACAGTTTCATTAAGTCGCTGGAAAGTTCATAAAACAATTCCAATAATATAAAGAAATCCAAAAAGAGACGGTGAGTCCAATGTCACCAAGGGTGGGAGAAAAGGAGACGAAGGAATATTAAGACTAGATGGTCAATGTCATCCCAAATATAGATGTTGTAACTTCAGTATTTTACAGATTTACCAAGTCTGGATAAAATTAATAGACTGCCACACTTATGATTTTATTTAATGTTGTAGATCCACTAGGTTTTAAATATAAAAAGGTAGTGCTTGATTTTAAAAGTAGATATAATCTAAAAGAAGTGATTCATTTCAGTATTTAATATTTAAGTTGTACCCAAAGCTTTTAAGTAATTTGTTTTATTTACATGTTTTTTACCCCCTTGCCTTTACTTTAGGTAAACTTGTAACTTTTTTTCATTCCATTTATTTATCTACTTTTTAAGTAAAATATTTTACTATGTTTTTGATGAAAGTTTACACAGCAAATTACATTCCCATTTAATAATTTCTATACAATTTGTTCAGTGACATTGGTTACATTTTTCACAAAGCATCCACTTTTTCATTATTTCCTTTCTGGTTGTTTCATTTCTAGTAATCTAGTTTCCCTGCCCCTTGCCTTCTCATCTTTGCTTTTGAGTAAATGTTGACAGTTTGGTTTCATACAGATGATTTTTTTAAAGGAGCACAGTACTCACAGATGATATTGTTTATTTTATGAGCTAATTTGTTATTTAGCTAAAAGATGACCCCATTGAATAGTTCTGGTTCAACGTTTAAAGAGAATCTCAGGATGATAGCTCAGGGAGTCCTCCAGTCTCAACTGGTCCAGTATGTCTGGACTTTTTTAAAAATTTGAGTTCTGTTCCACAGTAACTTTTTTATTTTAAGGTGAAAAAAATGTCAGGGATCTTTAATTTTTTTGTTTTAAATCTCATATATTCAAAATGTTTTTTAAAAAAATTTTATTGTGGTGAAAATATGTATAACCAAACATATGTCATCTCAACAATTTCTACATAAAATGTTAATTTCACAGTTGTAAAACAGCATCTACATTATTAAGGTTAGATTTAAATAACCTAGAATAATAAAAGTACAGAGCTCAAAGGAAGAAAGATAACTTTTTTGTGTTTTAAAATTCAACAAAGACACTAAAAAAGAAAAAAATAATAAAATGCAATAAAGATTTTCCATTTTTGCTCTGTTGTTTTTATATGCCTTGGTCAGTGGTTAGAGCCTGATAGGACTTCCTGTAAGTTCTAAAATATGATATAATTTCATATACTTTCAAATTAATATCCCACTGGAAAATGTGATTAGTAAATATCAATCGGGTTGCCTGTTATATTTTAAAATTTGTATTATCAATAAACAACCATATTATTTTTTAAAATTTTATACAACAATGAGGAAAATGTGAATATTGAGTGGCAATTTAGTGACATTAAGGAATTATTGTTAATTTTGTCTAAGTACAATAATAGTGTTGTAGCATTTTGACTGCTAACCAAAAGGTCAGCAGTTCAAACCCACCAGTGGCTCCAAGGAAGAAAAGATCTGGTAATCTGCTCCCATAAAGATTACATCCTAGGAAATCCTATGGGGCAGTTCTACTCTGTCATATAGGGTCACTATGGGTTGGAATTGACTCAAAGGCACCTAACAACAACAACAACAACGTATTTTAGAGCTACATTCTGAAGTTTCTACAGATGAACACACATGATGTCTGAGATCTGCTTAAAAATAATAGGGAGGGGATGGGGTAAGTTAATAGGTGAAACAAGATTGGCTATGTGTTGAAAGTTGGGGCTGGGTAATGGCTGCATAGCTATTTATGTTATTCCCTTTACTTTTATACATTTTTCTAAAATAATTTTTCTAAATTTTTCTAAAATAGATCCTGGGTTTGTAAATCTTTGCAAATATGCATGGTTGCTCTATTTAACTTTTCTATATAAAAATACTCTTCCTGAGTGAATACTGAGGGGAAAAAAATTAAAGTGAAAATTAAGTGTCTCAGGGATTGAATTATAGAAAACAGCTTTAAACATTTAACAGTAATTGGATCACCCAGAGATATAGGTGTAGAAAATCATAGTTTTTAACCCTCAGTACTCTATTGTTTTGACTGTCATTACATTTATTCAGTATTATTTTAAATGAAAATTTTAAGAATTATGTTTTAAGAAACAAATTTCATTAGAGAAGTATGACTTTTTAAAAAAATCACTTCTTACCCATGGTTCAACTACCTATAACACCTACAATTATGAGCCTGTTGAGACAGGGCTGATTTCTACAGGAGATTAGGAACTGGATTGAGGGGATTTACGCTCTTTTTGGGTACCTGGAAAACTTCTGGATGTGACATCAGATCCTTGACCATACTGATAGCCAGCAGGAGAAGAGTCCATTTCAGCATCCATTTGTGCTTGATCTTCAGATTGGGAAATGTGGCTGGAAGAATCAGATGTCCGTGCTTCTCGTTTGCTTGACTTATAATGAGCAACTTCGGAAGGCTGTGACAACCTCAAATGTTTGGACTTTTTGATGGAATCTTTCCTTTGTTCATGCTTGGCCAAAGGTTGTTGAGTATTCCTTTGGGATGCTGAATGGTAATTATACTTACTCCAAGACTTTCCACTTATAGCCCCTGTTCCTTGATCTGGGCTTAGGTGAGAATGTGGAGAACTGCTTTCTTCTTGCCAGCCACCACTATAAAGAGAGGAACGTTCTATGCCATTAGAATTGGCATCTTTATCCGAGAGACTGAAATAGCGATCTTTTTCTTTCTCACTAATGTCTAATGAAGATTTAATAAAAGTCTTACATACACTAATGACATCAGTCATCTGAAGGAAGCTAGCTGCTGACATCACTTCTATGACATTCTGACCAGTAAGAGACAGTTTTCCCGAATAGACAAAGTCCAGAATAACTGTAAAAGTGTCAGGGGAGAAAGCCTGAAATGTCGCTGTGGTTGGCTGACTTGTCTCCTTTGAATTCTGAGAAAGAAGCATTTTAAAGTAGCCACTACTAGCAAATAATACATTCCGATGTGCTTTGAAGACCTTCCCTTCCACTAAAATCCTACAATCACAAAACACATCTTGCCTGCGTTGCTCATTCAGTTGTTGCAGGAGGTGGGACTGATGAGAGGAGATCTCCATCCTAAAGAGGAAAAGACGCCCGTGGTTACCAAACACTGAACAGCATTGCTTTCCCAAGATGAGTCGACTAAACAGTGATTGTTTCCCCATTAAAAGCATTTTCTTCTCGGAGAATAGTCTTTACAGAAGATAACAGGTTTCAATTTTAGAAGATACCATTTAATACTATACCGTCCATTATTAACAATGTTTAGAAAACTATTTGTTCAGCCAACAAACTTTACTGGGCATCTTCTATAATTCAGGCCCTCTGCTATGGGCTGAACTAAACAGACTTGGTGTCTGTCCTCATGGAGCTTTCAATCTAGAGGGTGTATGAGGCATTAAACAATACTCAGATAAAGTTATAATGACAAGTTAAGTGCTAATCTAAAAAGAGGATGCTGCTATGAATAGTTTAAGGTTCCCTGGCTGGCACAAATGGTTAAGCACTACTAATCCAAAGGCTGGCAGTTTGAACCCACCCAGAGGTGCCTCAGAGGTAAGGCCTGGTGATTTGCTTCCTAAAGGTCACAGCCTTGAAAACCCTATGGAGTGCAGTTCTACTCTGACACACATGGGGTTGCCTTGAGTCAGAACTGACTTGATGGCAATTGGTTATGAATAGTATAAAAGGGTGAACTAGTTTAGACTGGGATGGAAAGAGTTAGGGACTACCTCTCTGAGAAGTGACATTTAAACTGAAACCTGAAAGGTGACCAGGAATTAGCCAGGTGAAGAGTGAGGGGAAAGATCGCTGGTTCCAGCAAAATGTATGTCTAGAAAGTGCTGAATGTTTACTGTTACGAACACCTAGAGATGCTGGCTAAAATAAACTTAAGATTTGTTTGTCTGTTTAAATGTATGGCTGGACTTGCAAGAAAGAACAGGAAGTCCCCAGATGCCAGCAGAGGCCGGAGAAGAGCACATGAAGGTGGACCAGTGATGGCTAGGGGCTCAAGTTTTCATCACTAACAAACCATGGTCTATGACAGGTGGGAAGGTGGAACCCAGTTACCTGTTGAGACCCTCTAAGGACCGTAAGTTTAGTGAAAAGGGACTAGTAAACTTTGCTTGTAAGTCCAGGGAAAAGGTAAAGAGGTCTTCGCCAGGCTCTTGGGTAGGAAATATCCTAAGTGTAATTTCACATCCAAGGCTATGCTTTGTGAGGTTCTGGAGTCCAAATTTATATTACCTGCTTGCTGTGAAAAATTAACAAGAATATTCCTCCTGGGTTGGTGGTGCCTCTGGGGTACCTTGCGAATGAGAAATTCCTTGTGAAGGGTGCTTTCAAAACCCAAGCCAGGTAGTGCAATGCCCTTTTCTTTTATGCTGTCTTGACACAGTTTTGAGGCCCGTCTGGAGGCCAGTTCGTTCCCCATGCTGAGCAGTTGATTAAGTATACTCTCTACCCACTCCCCTTATCACATTCTCACACTCCTGACCAGTATGCACCCATTATAATTGCCTAGAGCCAGTTACCCAACAACTAGGGATAGCCCCTATGCCCCCTGAGCCTGCAGAATTATTCAAAATGCCCAGTCCCCAGGAAGTCCGTGAAACCTAGCTAACCCCTGCCTTGCTTGCCATTCATAAGCCCTTTCCTACAATTCCAACCTGTTGTTGGTTTGTCCCCGGATGCAACCCTGTGTGGCCCTGCATCATGGCATGCTGTGCCTCCCTACCTCTGGGAACTGTGAGTATAATAAGCCTGGTTACTTTTCATGGCCGCCCTGACTCCTCTTCCTCACATCACACCAGACGTACCATCCCATGAATTTGTTAGAGCAGATAAGAAATAACCTCTGCTGAAGATGAATTCAAAATCATTCCCCCTTTATACAAAATGGATTATTTCCAGTATTATGCAAGCATGATGTCTACTATCTCCTATCTTAAAAACAAACAAAAACTTCCCCTTCACACACCTCCACCACAACAACCACAGCCTCCACCAGACTGAGTTCAATACAACTAGATGGTGCCCGGCTACCACTGACTGCTCTGACAGGGATCCCAATAGAGGGTCCCAGAGAGAGCTGGAGATAAATGTAGAACAAAATTCTAACTCACAAAAAAAGACCAGATTTACTGGCCTGACAGAGACTGGAGAAACCCCGAGAGTATGGCCCCCGGACACCCTTTTAGCTCAGTAATGAAGTCAGTCCTGAGGTTCACCCTTCAGCCAAAGATTACACAGGTGCATAAAACAAAATGAGACTAAAGGGGCACATCGGGCCAGGGGCAAGGACTAGAAGGCAGGAGGGGACAAGAAAGCTGGTAATGGGGAACTCCAGATCGAGAAGGGACAGTGTTGTCATGTCATGGGGCTGGTAACCAATGTCACAAAACAGTATGTGTACTAACTGTTTAATGAGAAGATAGTTTGTTCTGTAAACCTTCATCTAAAGTACAAATTAAAAACAAAAAAACTTCCCCTTGATCTCACACTCACCCCTGGCTACTACCCCATTTCTCTGCTCCCTTTACAGAAAATTCATTAAAGGAGTTTTTAAAATATTTGCTGTCTCCGTTTCTTCGCCTCCCATTCTCTCTTGAACCCATTCCAATCAGGTTTTCATCCCCATCACTCCATCAAAACCATTCTTGTCAAGGTCATCACTAACTTGTATATTGTCAAATGGTCATTTCTTTGTCCTCATTTTACCAACACGATTGATCACTCTCTTTACCCTAAAACACTTTCACTTGGTCAGCAGGACACCACTCCTGCCTGGTTCTCCTCCTCCCTCACTGGTCACTCCCTCTCAGTCTCCTTTAGTCATTCTCCATTTCCCTCACCTCTAAGTGTTAGAAATTTGAAGAAAATTAGAACAAGCCCATGAAAGCCAAAGTACCAACCTTGAGTATATCCCACCTGAATTTAGAGACCATTTCAAGAATGGATTTGATGCACTGAACACTAATGACCGAAGACCAGATAAGTTGTGGAAGGACATCATGCATAAAGAAAGCAAGAGGTCATTAAAAAGACAGGAAAGAAAAGATCAAAATGGATTTCAGAAGAGACTCTGAAACTTGCTCTTGAATGTCGAGTAGCTAAATCAAACAGAAGAAATGATGCAGTAAAAGCTGAACAGATTTCAAAGGGCAGCTCAAGAAGACAAAGTAAAGTATTATAACGAAACGTGCAAAGACCTGGAGTTAGAAAACCAAAAGGAGGAACATGCTCGGCATTTCTCAAGCTGAAAGAACTGAAGAAAAAATTCAAAGCTTGAGTTGCAATATTGAAGGATGACATGGGGAAAATATTAAACGATGCAGGAAGCATCAAAAGAAGATGGAAGGAATACACAGAGTCACTGCACAAAAAAAACTGGTCAATGTTCAACCATTTTGGGAGGTAGCATATGATCAAGAACCGATGGTATTGAAGGAAGAGGTCCAAGTTGCACTGAAGGCATTAGGGAAAACATGGTTCCAGGAACATACGGAATACCAACTGAGATGTTTCAACAAATGGATGCAACGCTAGAAGTGCTCACTTGTCTATGCCAAGAAATTTGGAAGACAGATACCTGGCCAAGCCTATTCCAATAGGTGATCTAATCAAATGTGGAAATTATCAAACAATATCACTAATATACACAAGTAAAATTTTGCTGAAGATCATTCGAAAGTGGCTGCAGCAGTACATTAACAGGGAACTTTTAGGAATTCAAACTGGATTCAGAAGAGGACATGGAACCAGGGATATCACTGCTGATGTCAGATGGGTTCTGACTGAAAGCAGAGAATACCAGAAAGATGTTTACCTGTTTTATCGACTATGCAAAGGCATTTGACTGTGTGGATCATAACGAACTATGGATAACACTGCAAAGAACAGGAATTTCAGAACACTTAATTGTGCTCATGAGAAACATGTACATAGATCAAGAGGCAGTCATTTGAACACAACAAGGGGATGGTTTAAAGGCAAGAAATGTGTCAGGGTTACACACTTTCACCATACTTATTCAATCTGTATGCTAGGCAAATAATCCGAGAAGATGGAATATATGAGGAAGAATGGAGCATCAGGATTGGAGGAAGACTCATTAACAACCTGCGATATGCAGATGACACAACCTTGCTTGCTGAAAGTGAAGAGGACTTGAAGCACTTACTGATGAAGATCAAAGACCACAGCCTTCAGTATGGATTATCCTCAACATAAAGAAAAGAAAAATCCTCACAACTGGACCAATAAGCAACATCATGATGAATGCAGAAAAGACTGACGTTGTCAAGGATTTCATTTTACTTGGATCCACAACCAACACAGAAGCAGCAGCCAAAACATCAAATGACGCACCGCACTGGGCAACTCTGCTGCAAAAGACCTCTTTAAAATGTTCACAACCAAAGATGTCACTTTAAAGACTAAGGTGCGCCTGACCCAAGCCATGGTGTTTTCGATAGCCTCGTATGCATGCGAAAGCTGGGCAATGAATAAGGAAGACTGAAGAAGAGTTGATGCCTTTGAGTTATGGTAGTGGTGAAGAATGTTGAATATACCATGGACTGCCAAAAGAACGAACAAACCTGTCTTGGAAAAAGTACAGCCAGAATGCTCCTTAGAAGCAAGGATGGCAAAGCTTTGTCTCACATGCTTTGGACATGTTATCAGGAGGGACCAGTCCCTGGAGAAGGACATCATGCTTGGTAAAGTAGAAGGTCAGTGAAAAAGAGGAAGACCCTCAATGAGATGGACTGACATAGTGGCTGCAACAATGCGCTCAAGCATAAAAACGATTATGAGGATGGCGCAGGACCAGGCAGTGTTTCATTCTGTTGTACACAGGGTCGTTATGAGTTGGAACCAACTCGATGGCACCTAACGACAAGTGTTAGAATACCCCAGGCCTCAGACCTCTTCTCTACCTATCATTCCTTAGGTGATCTCATCCAATCTCAGTTTTAAATACCATCTTTGTACTTATGTCTCCCAAATTTACATATCTAGCCCTCAGCCTCATCTCTGAACCTCAAGTCTCATATGTTGTTATTAGTTGCTGTCCAGTTGATTCCAACCCATGGCAACCCCATGCGTGCAGAGTAGAATTGCTTCATAGGGTTTTCAAGGCTATAACCTTTGGGAAGCAGAGTGCTAGGCCTGTCTTCTGAGGCACCTCTGGATGGGTTCAAAACATCAAATTTTTGGCTATTAGTTGAGTACTGAAACATTCGTGCCACCCAGGGACACTCAAGTCTCATACATCCAACTGTTTAAATGCATCTCCACTTAGATATTTAATAGGCACCCTAAGCTTAACATATCTGAAGCCATACTCCTGATTCACTGCCATCCTAAATCTGCTTTCTCTATAGTCTTATCCATCTCAGGAAATGGTAACTCCATTCTACCAACTGTTTAGGCCAAAAAATTAAAAGTCATCTTTGATTTTATGTTGTTGGTTTTACCTTCAAAACAGATCCAAAATTCTACCACTTCTTTCCACTATGCTGCTGCCACCTTGAGTCAAGTCACCATCATCTATCCTCTAGAGGCTATTGCAATAGCTTTCCAACTGGTCTCCTTGGAAATTCAATGTAGTCTGAATACAGCAGCCAGTGATCCTTCTAAAACGTAAGTGAAATCATGTTATTCCTCTGCTCAAAACTCTTCAATGGTCAGCTCCAAAGTTCCTTCCATGACCTAAAGGCCCTACATAATCTATACCCTCCTCTCTCCTGGCACCTCTCAAAACTCATCTCCTCTGCTTTATCCCTCATTCTCTGCATTCTAGCCACAGGGATCTCTTTGCTCTTCCTTGAACACTCCAGGCATGTTCCTGCTGCACAGCCTTTGTTCTTGCTATTCCCTCTGCTTGGAACTCTTCCCCCAGGTATATACATAGCTCACATTCTCACTTCTTTTGGGTCTCTGCTCAAATGTCACTTTATCAGACAGGCTTTCCTTTCCATCTTATGTAAGCACGCCCTTACAGTCTCTAAGGTCCCTGGGTAGTGCAAACGGTTTGTGTTTGATTATTAACTCACCCAGCAGCATTGGGAAAGAAAGGCCTGGCGATCTGCTTCCGTAAACAACCAAGAAAATCCTATGGAGGTCACTGAATTATACATGTAGAAACTGTTGGTGTATGTTTTGCTGTGTATACTCTCAACAACAACAACAAAATAAAAACAAATAGACAAACAAAAAACCTTATGTAGGAGTTTTACTATGTAACACATGGGGTTACCATGAGTCGGAATAGTCGGAATTTTTCTCTGGTTTCACAGTCTCTATTTCCTTACCTTGCTTTGTTTCTTCCTTTTAGCACCTGCTATGTATTTACTTTGTGGGCTTTCCCCTATGAAAATTTAAGCTCCAAGAGAGCAGAGACTTCCTGTTTTGTTTACTACTCATGCATCCTCAGCTCCCTGAACAGCACTTGGTTACACAACAGATGCTCAATCAATGTTGCTGAATGAATGAATTTAAAATGTTAAAACACACAGGGAAATTGTTCTTTATAAATGAGAATCAGCAAACATGACAAAAGGAGAATTAGAACCCTAAGAACTTCATAAAATAGAAAAAGATCTGATAGGCTATTAAATAAGTTTAAAATAGAGCTAAAAGATGATACGGAATAGCATATAGTTATGAGCACAGATACTACAGCAAGGTAGCTTGATTTGGAATTCCAGCTCCACTAGTGAGTAGCTGTGTGAACTTGGGCAACTTATTTAACCTCTGGGTCCTGTTTCCTCATCTGTAAAATGGGGCTAAAAACAGCACTTATGTCATAGGACTGCTATGAAGAGTGAGTGAGCTACTGTATACATAACACTCAAAACGGTATCGAGCACATTAGTAAGTACTCCACAAATGTTAGTCATTCTCCTCTTTTTTCTCTTTTATTATTAGTCATAAGAAAAGACACCATGAAAACAGAGAGATAGCTCTGAAGAGAAACAAAATGAATTTAATATAGAAAAATACTATAATTAATGAAATTAAACTGGTTCATGTTGCAAGATGGCTGCTCCATCTCCAGTCTTATGTCCATATTCTTGGCAGAATGAAGAGCAAAGGGCAAAAGGCAATTACCTGCCCAGTCTACCTTCTTTTTATCAGGAAAAAATAGGCTTCCTGGATACCTCACTCAGGGAGCTTACACTTGCAACTCAATGGCCAGAGTCATGCCACATGGTTCTGAAATGTGCATTCCACTAGTGCGTATATCAATTCCCATTTCTCATCTCTGCCAACATTTAGTATTGTCAGACTTTGTAATTTTTGCCAATCTTATGGGTAAGCAATGGTATGTCACTGCTTTTATTTACATGGATTGAACAACTTTTAATATGTTTATTGACCATGTTTAGGTTTCCTTTTCTGTGAAATGCTTGTTCGTTAGCATATTGCTAGCCTAGTCTTTGTAACGCCCATCAAATGACTGGGTGAGATTATGCAAATGAGGAGCTTGTGACCCACCAAGGAGACTGGATAGTTTGCTAATAACGTAAATAAGGTGCATAGCACCCTTGTGGGGGTGGGACCACGCAAATAAGGTATATGGAACCTTAATGAGGGGATTGGTCAGTTTTGCCATCCTGTTAGGCTTAAAATGAGCCATCCCACAGGTGGGAAGGGAGGATCTCACCACCATGAAGAAAGAACAGCCAGGAGTGGAGTGCGTCCTTTGGACCTGGGATCCCTGTGCTGAAAAGCTCCTGAAACCAGAAGACTGAGAAAGAGAAAGCTGCAACACCAAAGACGGCAAGAAGGAGCGGCAGAGAAACCACGGCAGCAGACCAGCAGGAAATGGCGA
Source organism: Dugong dugon (assembly GCA_030035585.1). Classification (NCBI taxonomy): domain Eukaryota; kingdom Metazoa; phylum Chordata; class Mammalia; order Sirenia; family Dugongidae; genus Dugong; species Dugong dugon. Next base: position 56,854,173 of record CM057462.1, on the reverse strand, counting down.
GGTGTGCCTCCTGGCCCAAGGAGTGAGAAAGTTGAGCGCCTTCGGGCAGGAGGCTTGCTGGTGGAGTAGGGTGCTTCCGGGCACTTGATGGAGCTAGGTGTGCTGACCCACAGACCTAGAGCTGGGCACCTTCAGGCTGAGGCTTACTGGCGGCAGAGCTAAAAGAGCTTTGTAATACTTGCCTGAGCAGGGCAGAGGCTGAGGGGCCAGTGAGAGGCATGCCTGCTGGCATGGCTGAGAAAAGGCTGTCCTGATTGAAGAACTGTATCCTGAGCATTCCTAAACCTGAATTGTAACTTGTTACTTCCCTAATAAACCCCATAATCGTGAGTATTGTCCGTGAGTTCTGTGTGTTGCAATGAATTATCGAACTCAGCAAAGAAGGACTGAGTGCAGTGGGAGGGACGGTTGGTATCAGAATTGGTAAAAAGGGCTGGCGAGAGGGGGTATGTCTGAACTCCACCTCATAGGAATCAGCCTTGGGCTGTCGATCTTGATTCTCCTTCCGCCTTGTGAAGTTAGAGAAAGTCAAGTGCTGCCTCTGCCACACCATTTTTACAGTTACCTAATACTGCACAACAAGTAACCATAAAAACCTAATGTCATACAATAATAAGCATTTGTTTAGTTCACATACTTGTGAGTTGGCTGACCTAGGCTGGGCTTGGCAGGACAGCTCTGCTGATCTTGCCTGAACCCACTCACATACCTACAGGTCAGCTGATTTAGGCTCACCTAGACAGGGCAGCTTGTCTGGGGTGGTTCTGCTACATGGTCTCACGTCTTCCTCCTGGAACCAGTGGGCTAGCCTGGACAAGTTCTCATGATCATGGCAGGAGTGCAATAGACCAAATGGAAATACATGAGGCCTCTTAAGGTTTATGTGTGGAACCGGCACATTGTTACTTCTACCATATTCTATCAACCAAAGTAAATCACATGGCTAAATCCAAAGTCAAGGGATGGGGAAATATCTTCTGCTCCTTTAGTGGGAATAACTGCAAAGTCACACAACAAATAATGTGACTATAGAGAGGAGGTAAGGAATTGGGGCCAATAGTGCTATCTCCACAATATTCTTTGTTAGTTTTTAATTGGGTTGTCTTTTTCTTATTGATTTATAAGCATCCTTTATATATTTTACATACTAATCCCATGTCAGTTATACGACTTACAAATATCTTCTTCCCAGTTCACAGTCTGTCTTTTTAACTTTAACGTGGCTTTCATTAAAAAAAAAAAACTTTTAATTTTAATATAGTCAAATTTGTCAATCCACTTATGGTATGTGCTTTCTGTATCTTGTTTAAGAAATCCTTCTCTACCTCAAAGTCATAAATATATTTTCTAAGGTTCTGTTTTTTCACTTTTAGGGCTATAATTTACCTCAATTTATTTTTGCATATAGCATTCTAATTTTATTTTTTTCATATGAATAATCAATTTTTCTTGCACCATTTACTGACTAATCCATCCTTTCCCCACTATTATAATGCTACCTCTGTAATACATCTAGTTTCCATAAATTCATATGTCTAGTTCTGAGCTCTTTGTTCAGTTCACTTGGGTTAACTGTCTTTGTACCAATATTTAACAGTGTTATAATGAATTCCCCCACTTAGTTCTGTTTGTTGGCCTATTATTTTTCCATATAAACTTTAGGATCAGCTTATCAAGTTTCACACACACACAAATCCTATTGGTATTTTGTCTGGAAATGCACTGAATTTATAGATCAATTTAGAGCAGAATTCGTATCTTTATAATATTGAATCTTACCACCCATGAACATGGTATAATTCTCCATTTATTCAGGTCTTCTTCCATATTCAGTAATGTTTCCCTGTTTTCTCTATAAAGATCTTGCATGTTTTTGCTAGATTTATTCCTAGTGCTTATAGATTTTATTGCTGTAGCAAATGGGTATTTTGTTTCTACGGCATTATTACTGGTTTATAGGCTTGCTATTGATATTTTCATATTAACCTTGTATTTAGAAACCTTGCTAAACTCTCTTTTCAGCTCTGTTTATCTGAAGATTTTATGGAATATTCTTTATAGATAGTTATATGTCTGTAAATAAGGACAGTTTTCTTTCATCTGTTTCCATTTTTATAATCTCATTTCTTCTGTCTGTCCTATTGCAAGGGCTAGGATCTCCCATAAAGTGTGTAGAATAAAAACCATGATCACAAGCATCACTGACTAAATGGAAATGCTGTTAAAATTTCACCATTAAGAATGATGTTTAACAACCTGACCAAGGCAAAGCCATAGGAGCTTCCTAGACACATCCAAACACCTTGAGGGATCAAGTTACTGGGGCTGAGGGTTGGGGACCATGGTCTCGGGGGACATCTAGGTCAAATAGTGTAACATAGTTTATAAAGAAAATGTTCTACATCCTACATTGGTGAGTAGCGTCTGGGGTCTTGAAAGCTTATGAGTGGCCATCTAAAATACATCTATTGGTCTCATCATGATTGGAGCAAAGGAGAATGAAGAAAACCAAAGACACAAGGAAAATATCAGTCCAAAGGACTAATGGACCACATGAACCACAGCCTCCACCAGCCGGAGCCCAGAAGAACTAGATTGTGCCCGACTACCACCACTGACTGCTCTGACAGGGATCACAATAGAGGGTTCTGGACAGAGCAAGAGAAAAATGTAGAACAAAATTGAAATTCACAAAAAAAAGCCCAGACTTACTGATCTGACAGAGACTGGAGGAACCCCTGAGACTATGGCCCTGGGACACCCTGCTAACTCAGAACTGAAGCCACTCCCAAAGTCCACCTTCCAGCCAAAGACTAGACAGGCCTATAAAACAAACAATAACACAGTGAGGAACGTGCTTCTCAGTTCAATCAAGCGTAGGAGACCAAATGGGCAACACCTGCCCAAAAGCAAAGATGAGACGGCAGGGACAGGAAACCAGGACCAATGGAAACGGAACCAGGGGTGGAAAGGGAAAGGGGGAGAGTGCTGACACATTGTGGGGATTGCAACCAACGTCATAAAACAATTTGTGCATAAGTTTTTGAATGAGAAACTATTTTACGCTGTAAACTTCCACCTAAAACACAATTTTTTAAAAAAAGGTGTTTAGAAGTATTTGAGTTTGACGAGAACCTTTTATTTCCTATTTGCTAAGAATAAATAAATGAGTGCTTAATTAGATGCTTATTTTACATTTCTATGGTTTCTCTCCTATAATTTGTTAACATGGCTTATTACATGAATGGATTTTTTTGGATATGGAATGATCTTTTGCATTCCTGGAATAACCTAACCCAGTTTTTACCTTTCTTTTAAAAAAAAAAAAAAAAAACTTTTATTTTTCTACTTATTCATAGACTGAAAAGATAAAATGTTCTGCTTTTTCAATTCTCTAATAATACTAGGTTGAAGTGCATAAAATTGCCAATATTGGACTGTTTTTGACCAGTAAAAATAGTACTTTCATATACCTAACCCCAAACCCACTGACGTTGAGTCAATTCTGACTCATAGTGACCCTGCAGGACAAAGTAGAACTGCCCCATAGAGTTTCCAAGGCTGAAATCTTTACAGAAGCAGACTGCCACATCTTTCTCCCACAGAGGAGCTGGTGGGTTTGAACCACCGACCTTTCAGCTAGCAGCCGACCACTTAACCACTGCGCCACCAGGGCTCCTTGTAATTTCATATAGTTAACCTAAAATCTTGAATTAAAATGAATTGGACAAACGGAAAAAATTATTTCTGTATTAACAAAAGAAGCTGTAGCTATTCACACGCTGTTATTTTAATAGTTTCAGTGGACATTTTTGTTTACTTGCCTATTATCTAATTTCCCTTTTGTCTACTTATTATTCCTACTACTCCCTCTACTCATTCAATGCCTTCTTCTGGTATTAACTCCCCAAATTTTCTTTTTTTTCTCCCCCAAACAAAAGGTTTCACGTATTTATTACTGAATCAACCCATCAATGCAGAAGCATAAAAACAAAAGAAGAAACCAGAATTTTCCCAATACAACATGTTCAATTGTTCAGACAGTGGCAAACTTTTCAACTTGATAAGCTAAAATTCTACTGAACTTGACAGAGCATAAATATGTGTGCCATCACATGTGCAACTCCTTACAGACCCAGCTTGGTTCTTCTCCAATGTCTCCTCTTGGAGTTGTACCAGATTTTATCACCAGTTTTCATTCAAATCCATTGGAAAATGGGTTTGTTCTGTTTTTGTTTCTTGGCCAGGAATCTCTTGATCCCAGAAGTCTTATGAGAAGATATGGTGAGGATGGAAGGCAGCCACACACACCACAGTGGCAGAGAAAAAGCTCCCCAGCTTTTCTTAAGAGGATCACCTCTCCCCTTTTTTGGTTTGTACGGTTGGGAGGTATTGACTTAACCCATCATTCCAAGGGTCAACTGTGACCCAGAGCTGGCAAACCAGAGCACTGCATTCAAATGGGGTTCAATCAAAGCTAATCTTAGCACTTTTATTAAAGCAACTGAAAAAAAGGACCACTCTTCTGCAGGTGTGAGGATGTAAGCTTGGAGTTGTTGTAGATGTTCCACCACCATGAGTAGACAGTTTACATGAGAAAGGATCAACACTGAGGAAAGCAGAGCAGAGAAACAGAAAGCCCAGATCCTACTGACATCATTTTGTCCCTCAGACCAGGGGTGGGCAAATTTTTTCTGTAAAGGGCCAGATAGGAAATATTTTAGGCTTTGTGAGTCATAGATCTCTGTAACAGCTACTCAATTCTGCCACTGCATCACTCAACTCTGCCACTGTAGTACAAAAGCAGCCATAGACGTTATGTGAAGGAATGGGCATGGCTGTGTGCCAATAAAGTTTTATTTACAAAAACAGCCACAGGCTCTTTTTTGCCAGCCCCAGCCCTAGACCTAGCCAGGCCTTAACCTACATGTATCTTTGGAATTTTTGGTTACTTGAGAAAATAAATTCACTTTTTCCTTAAGCCAGTTTGAGTTGGCTTTCCTTTCACTTGCAACCAGAGAATCCTGACTTAATACAGTTGTTTCTGAAAAGCCTGGATTTTTCAGCAACTTTTACCCATTATTTAGTGTGACTTTTCTTTAAAATCCACTCCTAACCCTGAAAGCAATCAAAGTTGTTTTCATAGAGGAATGATTAACTGATGCCCAGGTCATGACCAGTTCTTTTCCAGACATAAAAGTGTTACAAAGACACTTTAACTCTATGCTTAAAAGTTTTACTTGAAAGTGAATACCTTGGGTGAAAACACAGAATTTTTTTTAGTTAAGTTTCAATAAGAATTTGCTTTCCACTCAAGTAGATACAAGAAACTAAACGGGCAGCTTCTGTCCGGAGGTGAGATGGGAAGCAGAGAGGGTTGAATGGACATGAGGAATCAGGGGTGGAAAGGAGGAGTGTGCTGTCACAGTATGGGGAGAGCAATTAGGGTCACATAACAACATATGTATAAATTTTTGTATGGGGGACTGACTTGAAATGTAAACTTCATTTAAACTACAACCATTAAAACAATTAAAAAAAAAAAAAAAAGAATTTGCTTTCTAGGCAATCTGTAGACACTGTAAGTAAGCATCAGCCTTGTTAAGGAATTGCTAAGAGTAGTCATTGTGTGGAAATTTATTTAAACGGCCTCCTAATTGAGAGTTGATATGTGTGGGAGGATGTTGAACATTCAAAGTAAAATTGAAAGTTATCTTCTTCTGACTAGGGAGACTTGAGCACTACCTTTGACAAGCAAAAGAAGCAACAGAGGACCTCTGAAAGCAAAGGCAGACACCTGTGCGGAATGACTTCAGCAGCAATCTCTGTCAAAGGAAAGTCACAAGACTATACCCTTTTAGTTCCTTGCATTAAATTATTTGTCTGGAATATCTAGAGTGGCTTCTGTTTTCTTGACAGGACCCTGACCATATAAACTTGACAATAGGAAAGGTCCCAAAAACTAAACACTTCAAAACAGCATTTGAGGACTGGTTTGCTGTTTGAGCTTGGACACAGTGATGACCTCACTGCCAATGGAAATGGGAATACTGTTAATCCATGTACTGGCATTATGACTACTTAAATTATCATCTGAAACTAGAATGGAAATAATGAGAACGATGACACAATGTGAAGAATGTAACCAATGTCCCTGAACAAATGCGGAGAAATTGTTGAATGGGAACTTGTTTTGCTGTGTATACTTTCACCAAAAATACAATAAAATATTATTTAAAAAGACTATCACCTGAGTTTGCTTAGGATGAAGTGCCTATTGAAGGCAAAGGTTTGGGAGACCAAGTGACTGGTGCATTTGACCATTAATGGCAGTAATGATGACTACAAGGACTACAATGGAATGCTTACAAAAAGAAAATGACAAGCTCCGGGCTTTAAATTCTCACCTCAAGTCACCATCAGAGAACTATGATGGTGGCCCCAAACAAACCTCATATTTCTTAAAGTCACGGAGTGTATATAGGTAAAAATTAGACCCCCAAATGTGTGGGTTGGAAAATTACAACATAAATTTAATTTACTTCCTTACCAAGTATTGTATGTGATAGGCAAGTGTGAGGGCAACACTGACACTTGGAATGGAAACATTTGCATAGATTCAGACAATCTGAGAACGCTGAATTTCTAAATTTCAGTGAACCTCCCTTGCCAGGAAAGCAGTCTCTCCTTCCCTGTCTGGGAAGACTAGCCTTCCCTTTCTTGAAGACTCTGTAATAAATTACCTGAGGTAATTACCTTACAAGGGATGCCTATTTTCCTTCAGACACACCTCACACTCCTCATTGCCACCAGAACATATCTAGAGTCAGAGCCCAGCATTCTTCAGAGGGATAATGCAAAGTCAGACCCAGGAGGAGATAATTTATCAAAATTATCAACATCAAAAATATATAAGATTTTACCAATTTACTTTGGCAGAAACCCAGGAATGTGTTTGAGGATGGATTCTAGGGAATATGATGTTGAAGCAGGCTGAACTTGTTGATATGGGTGTATTTACCACAGATTCTGGGTTTAATGGGTTAGCTTGAGCACTTTGGAACGGCTCTAAAAGTTTGCTTCACTGGTTGACTCCAACTTGGACTCAAGGGTAGACTATATTCAAAGAGGTTGAGATGCCAGAATTTCTGACATGATCTGGAGGAAGAAATCCAAAGGCCCAGAGGATACTTCCTTCACTAAGACATTGTGGCTGTCATCTGTAGGATGGGGATGACAGAGGGAGATGTCCCTACTGAAATGGGGATGAGGCGATCCTAGAGTGGCAAAGGATAAGTGACAGTGGTTAAATGCCAGAGACAAGGTGGGCACAACTGACAAAATGCAGCAGGGGTAGATCTCTGGCAATGGATAATTGATCATGTCCCGAGGAACTGTCTAGAAGAGCAGCTAACTATAAAGTATTAAATAAATCAATCTATCAATCTATCAATCAATCTCTTGATCTATCTATGTATCTATGTATCTATCTATGTATCTATGTATGTATGTATCTGTCTATCCATCCAAAACCAAAAATCTCTAGGTCTATTAAGCAGGACTCTGATTTGGTTTGCCATGCACAATAGTCTGTCATCCATTTCTCATGCCTAAGCCAACTTAAAGAACTGGATTTATAGAATCTTTGAAGAAGAAAGCTAACCTACCAGAGGTTGTTGTTACTTGCTGTCGAGTTGATTCCGACTCATGGCAACCTCATGTGCGCAGAGTAGAACTGCTCTATAGGGTTTTCAAGGCTGTGACCTTTTGGAAGCAGATCACCAGGCCTGTCTCCGGAGTCACCCCTGGGTGGGTTAAAACCGCCAACCTCTTGGCTAGTAGTCAAGCACTTAACTGGTTGCACCACCCACGGACTCCACAAGTACATACTGAAAAATTTCACTGATGTCTTGCCCAACAGGGCTAAAGTAATGTCCTAGTAAGCCAATACTAAATGAATGTAAATGAAGCCATTTACTAGGCTGACTGAACACTGGGTAAAGGGAAATACCTACACCTTTCAGGGATTACTGGACATTGATTCCGAATTGGTGCTCATCCCTGGAAACCCAAAACGCCATTGTAATCTACCAGTCAACGTAGGGGCTTATCAAGGTCAAGTGATACATAAATGAAGTTTTGGCCTGAGTCTATCTCATCCTATGGTTATTTCCCCAGTTTCTGAATGTATAGTTACAAAGCACCTACTAAACAAATGACAGAAACCCCATTTTTGCCCCTTGATCATGGTGTGAGGGCTAATGGTAGGAAGGGCCAAACAGAAGTTCTTAACCTGCCCTCTCTACCAGAATAATAAACCAAAAATAATACTACATCTCTCAGGGATATGCAGAGATTAGTGCCACCTTCAAAGACTTAAAGGAGCCCTGGTGGTGCAGTGGTTAAAGTGATCGACTGCGAACTGAAAGGTCAGCGGTTGGAAATCACCAGTGGCTATGCAGGAGAAAGATGGAGCAGTCTGCTTCCATAGAGATTTACAGCCTGGGAAACCCTATGGGATCGTTATGAGTCTGAATCAACTTGACGGCAGCAGGTTTGGTTGGTTTTCGGTCAAAGACTTAAAAGATGTTGGGGTAGTAATTACTACTTCTGCATTTACTTTGCCTATTTGGCCTCTGTAGAAAGTGGATGGGTCTTGGAGAACGAGCATACATTATAGTATACTTAATCAGTGGCTAACTCTAATTAGCTGTTGTTCCAGATGTGGACAACATAGTATCCAGCACTTGGAATACAGTCATAGACTTGGAAAATGCTTTTGTCTCTGTATTGATTATTGATTAGCAAAGAATAACAGAATCAGTTTGCTTCTACCTGTTAGGGACAAGAATTCACTATATTGCTGATATAATGCTGATTGGACATAATGAGCAGAAAGTAGCAAGTACCCTAGTTAGGTTAGTAATATATATGTAAGTACCCTAGATAGCTTAGTAAGATATATCATGCTGATAGGTAGGAGATAAACACCACGAAAATGGAGGGTCCTGCCCCCTCAGCGAAATTTCTAGGGATCAAATGATCTGGAACTTGTCGTCAGCCCATCCAAAGTGAATGATAAGTTGCTGCACCACACCTGCCATGCTATACTCTAGTCTTTAGAGTAGAAGAGAGGGACAACATGGTGTAGAATTCTTTTGATTTTGGAAGCAACTGTATACCTTGTTTGGTTGTGCAGGCTGCAATAGAGGAATTATAAGTCTTAGAATTTGAGAGAAAACCCTATGACCTCTCCTGCAGATAACTATTCTCCTTTGGAAAAAGGAAGGAGTCTCTGGGTGGTACAAACAGTTAATGTGCAGAGATGCTAACCTAACCAAAAAGTGGCAAGTTTGAGTTCACCCAGTGGCACCTCAGAAGAAAGGCCTGGCCATCTACTTCTAAAAAATTAGCCATTGAAAACTCTGTGGAGCACAGCTCTACCCTAACATTCATGGGGTTGCCATAAGTCAGAACTGAGTTGATGGTAACTTTCTTTTTTTTTTTTTTAAGATATGAGCTTTTGGAATGCCACTGGGCCCTGTTGGAGCCTAATGCCTGACCATGGGACTTCAAGTGGCCAAGTCTGAGTTACCCATCATGAGAGTTACTGATCGACCAATTCATATGTTTGGGCACGGGCAGCAACACTCCATCTTCAAGAGGAAGTGTTATGTATAAGACTGGACTGAGCAGGTCCTGAATACACAAGCAAGTCCATGAGCGGGTGGCTTAGCATCCGACAGCACCTATTCCTAGTGCATTGCTGCCTTTTCCTCAACTCACACACACAGCCCCATGGTGAGTTCCCTCCAACCAGGTGACTGAGGAACAAAAAGTTCAGGCCTGATAGAGAGATGGTTCTGCATAACGTGCTGGCACCACTTGGAAGGTGGTGGCTGAAGCATTACGCTCCAATCAGGAGTGGCTTTGCAAGACAGTGGGGAAGGGAAATCCCCCAGCAGTCACTTTGTCTGGACACAGAGATAGACACAGGTATAAACATACCCTCATTCAGGGACAATGGCTAACAGATTGGGCAAATGGTCAAGGATTTAGAAAGAACAAGACTGAAGGATTGGTGACAAGGCATATGAGGAAGAGGTGTGTGGATACACGTGGCAGCAGACAGAGTATGAGGGTTTTAGGGTCTTATGTGAATACTTAATAAAGGGCATCCACTGCAGAGGAGGCTGTGAGCAATCAGGTCGGCAAGATAACCTGTTTTGTGGGTATCAGCCTTTCTCTAGCCACGATGAAGCAAAGTACCCTATTACCCAGAAACAGCTTCCTGATAAACCGGTAGAACACCCTACTGAATGTTCTGTTATTGACCCTTCTGAGGGACGACACACTGAGAGAATGGCATGCTATCCTCTACGATGTGGTATATGCGTTTAACCACTGACCATTATATGATGCTCTTTCTTCCCCCCATAGCTAGACTACTCAGTTCTAGAAACCAAAGGATGAAAGTGGTAGTGATTCCTTTCACTTTCATACTTAATAACCCAGAATTTTTGCTTTCTGTTTCTTTAGAGATCTTAGTTCCCAAGGTAGGAAAGCTTGCACTAGGAAACACTGAATGGTTCCATTAAGTTGGACTGTGACTGACCTAAAGAGGAATTAACATCACTCTTTTTGGAGAGGGGGTGAAAGTGCGTTGTTTGTATGAAGGATAGTTGCATATTATAGGGCAGACTCATGAAGCTGTCATTTAGAATTTTAAGTATGGGAAGAATAATGTATATGGATGCCAAGTAGCCAAAAGGGTGAACTATGCTGGTTATTTATTTACCTGTTGTCTCTCAGCCTCACACCTGCCATGCTATATTGTATTCTCTACCGGTGGAATTGGAATTCTGCAAATGACATCTCCCAGGCTTCCCTCCCTGGCATCTGGCTTCTGTTGTTGTTGTTAGGTGCCCTTGAGTTGGTTCTGACTCACAGTGACCCTATGAATAACAGAACGAAATAATGCCTGGTCCTGTGCCATCCTCACAATCCTTGCTATGTTTGAGCCCACTGGGGCAGCCACCGTGTCAATCCATCTCATCAAGGGTCTTCCTCTTTTTTGCTGACCCTGTACTTTACCAAGCATGACGTCCTTCTCCAGGGACTGATCTCTCCTGATAACATGTCTAAAGTATGTGAGATGAAGTCTGCCATCCTTCCTTCTAATGAGCATTCGGGTTGCACTTCTTCCAAGACAGATTTATTTATTCTATTAGGGTCTGCCAATGAGAGGCACTGATGGGAGATCAGAAAAACAAAAAAAAAAGTTTCCTGCTGTGGGCAGTGGAAGTGCAACAGTTGCTGACAGCTGCTGGCAGGGGTGGGGGCATTTTGGACTCCAGCTGCTTGGAGAGAGGTACCTTCAGACTTCCTGTCTCTGATAGAAGAGGTACCTCCTCGCAGATCTATAAGTGCCCGTGACGGTGACTCCAACTGCACGGTAGCCAGTACAGAATTGTACGCTCCAGTTCAGGGCACAGCAGCTTCTGATCTATGATTAGAACTCTTCCTAGCTCCCTAGACCCTTCAAAGAAAAAGGGAAACCATCACCCTTCAGCCAAAGATTAGACAGGCCTATAACACAAAAACACATGTAGTTCAACCATGTATAGGAGACTAACTGGGCACACCAGCCCAGGAGCAAGGACCAGAAGGCAGGAGGGGACAAGAGGGCTGGACAAATAGAAATGGGGAACCCAAGATCGAGAAGAAGAGAGTGTTGACATATCACAGGGTTGGCAACCAATGCCACAAAACAGTATGTGTATTAATTATTTAATGAGAAACTAATTTGCTTTGTGAACTTTCACCTAAAGCACAATAAAAATAAGTAAGAAAATTTCCCTTTTCTTTGGGAACTGGTCTCCAAAGGCCTTCCTGCACTTTGGGGATGAATTCCATATATTAACTTCCCTCTTTTTGAAATATCCAGAGTGGTTTCTGCTTTCATGAGTGGATCCTGACTGATAACATTTCAAGCACCAAAAATAGACAAATCAGCTGTCTAGTAAAGGATCTATCCTGAGATTTGTCTCTCTCAGCATCTCTCTTACCTTTCACTTGCTTACAAACAACTGTAGTCAATTCGAGACTGCATTTATTTTGTCATTGTTATTGTTGTGGGGTTATGGGGAGTTTTTTTTGGTCACTAACTTCTTTACGGAAATTTTCAAACACTCACAAAAGTGAAGTGGATAATACAAGGTACACTCATGTACTATTGCAGCTTTAACAATCATCAATTTGCCAATTTTGTGTCTTCTATCTGCTCCACCTCTCCCCCCAGAATATTTTAAAAACAATCACAGGTGTCATGTCATTTACCCATGACACTTCAGGGGCAGTTTTTACGTGAGCCTTCGTCTATTTCTGCTATTATGGCGGACCTCTGCTATCTTTTGCCTGCAGCGTAAGAGTCCCCTTCCCCTTTCTCAGCATAAGAGTTCTCTTTGGGAACTGCCTGCCACAATTTGGTGGTGATGTTCATCACACGGACTCTCTACCCTACGACAGGGATGGGCACATGACCCAGGCTGGTCAGTCTGAGTCCTTTTTGGGGGTGCGTCATGGAAGCTAGAGAATGAGGGTCTCACTACATCAGAGCACATGCCTTATGAATCACATAAGCCTCAAGTTGCAAAAAGTCATCTTCAATAAGTGAGAAAGTCCAATGAAGAACGATGCTGACACAGGACACAGCAAGACAAAGCTGTTTAGAGAACAGTCTTTATGCTATTATTTTAACTCCCAGATCCAGCCTAAAGCCAATGATCCCTCTGGGTTTTTAGTTACATGAGATGATAAATTTCCTTTTCTGCTTAAATGTAAGTTGGATTTCTATCATTTATCGCTAAGTTATTTATTCCTAATTTGTGACACAATCTGAGGCTGCAGCTATAGCCCATTCAGGAATATTCTATTTAGCAGGGAGAACACATTTTTATAAATGGAAACACTGACACAATCAGTACAATTACGGTTATCGTATCACTAAGGCATAGTTTCTGGTGTTGTTATACTGGCAGTTGTTTTTTTCTCTTCATATCCCCTAAAGTCCTGCCATGTCTCCAGACAGTTTCTTTGAACTATTGTTCGTTCAAATAGTTGTGAGGCATCTCTTTTCAGGCTACGATAACTTTTATGATACCTTTCATGATGTCAGAAGTCTCCCACTAATCTCTAATTAACAGCTGAACAGTTTTTTGAAGGTGCTTCCTTGGCTCAAGCCACTGTAAAATATCCATTTTAACATCCAAAGTGATATTCTTGTTTAGCATTTTTTGCAGTAACTCTAGCCCTAACCTGCACACCTGTGGTAACTCATTATGTATGGGTCAAAATCACTCAGTGGAACAGGACATAACGGCAGGAAGCAAGACTGCGGCCTAAAAAGGCAAACATATTGGTAAGGCCTCTAAAACTCAGGACCATACGATCTGCTAAGCCAGCTTTTGTTGGTGTTAACTGTATTAAACTGGCTGAGCAGTTATTTCAAAAATCCATTAACTACAATTCAGTTATAAAAGTGAACATATGTGAAAGATGAACAGCATGATAATAAACTACTGCTCAAGGAATTATGTCTATAATGGAGTTTATTCCATGTTTGACGCAATCCAGGCTCTAGCTAATAATGGACTTCAGAATCCCAAACCTCTCAGAAATCATTAAAAAAAAAAAAAAAAATTGTGAGTCACCTGGCTAGAGATTGGGGACTTCACATTCTCATTATGTGTCCAAAGATCCAGCTTTTACTGAGCCCATATCTGACCGTGTCTCCGGAGGGCAAATAAACCAGAGACACTGTGCTAACAAAAGTAGAATATATTCAGGGTTATGTCAGACAACTGCAGAAACAAGACATTTGGGAACATTGCTAGGGAAACATCAGATTAATACCTAATCTTTTACTATCATATACTGTCAATTAAAATCTAATCTTCTCTTCTCATTCGAAACAAGGTAGTTGGGCCATAATTTTACAATTTTTTGCTATTATAAATAATGCTGCAATAAATACCTTTGCACATAGATCCTTGAAGATTTGTGAAATAATCTGATTCCTAGAAGTGCACTTCCTAAATAGATACTGATGCATTACCTTCCAAAAATATTCTATCAATTTACAGACCAAAACCATATGATAGAGCCTTTTTCCCAACACCTTCATTAAGCCTGGATATTATCTCTGTCAAATGTTTTCCCATCTACCCTTAGGGGAAAATACCAGGACGTCTTCTATCAATATTATTATTTAACTTGGTTCTGGAAGTACTAGTCAATACATTAGACAAGGTAATTAAATATGAAATATAAATATTGAAAAGGATGAAACAGTTATCATTAATGCAGATAATACTGTTTATCTTTAAAACACAAAAGTAAAATTAGGAAATTCAGAGTAAAATTCTAGTGCTTTTGTCATGTTGGAGTAACTGGTATTAGACTTGGCCTCCTGCTATAAATAATTGGAAAACTGGAAAAAGTCCATGAAAAAACACTTTTCAGACAGTGAACAGGGGTAGTGTGGGGCTGTAATCCCTGAGAAAAGAGAAATAAATGAGGTAAGCCCTACTATCACTCTGGTTTTCTGGACTGTGGTATAGACAGGGGAACATCAATCTGTACTGAACAAACAGAGATGGTATTCAGGGAGGCTGAGGTCCCTGGGAGTTGTGGAGCCAAGTACTAGAGAGGAGGCAACTACACAGAAAAAGAGCTCAAGAACTCTGCATAGGGTGCTTTAGAGTCTGTGCTGAACACTAATCTATGCATGTGAGGGTGAACTTTCAAGAGTCCAGGTAAAGAACTACTAAGGAACTGTGTGCAGAAAAATTCCCAGGCCTCATGTAGGGGTAGGAGGCATTTATGTTTGACCAGCCAAAGTGAATACTCCTCACTGAACGCCCACGGTATTTAGTAGAGATCCCAGGAAAGTAATACCTTAGTAGTAGGACTAACTTAACCCAACAGTAAATGTTTATCTAGAACTTCTCTAAAGTTCAAAAACAATCCTCAAAATCATCAAGCTGATCCACAAGTAACTTAACAAGTAAACCAAATTTCAAAAGTTTTTAAAAGACACTCAAAAACATATATTCACAATGTCCATCGTTTAATCAAAAAATTTACTAGACAGGTGAAAAAGAAGAAAATTGTCACTCTAAAATCAGAAGAAAATCAGTCAACAGAATCAGACCCAGAAACGGGAGATGTTGGACTTTGAAAACAAGGGTGTAAAAACAACTATTAAACATATACTCAAAGGCTTAAAGAAAAATATGAACATACTGAGAAGAGAAATAGGAGACATAAAAATAATTAAATAAAATCTGTAGAAATGAAAAATACAATATTTGAAATTTAAAAATTCACTGGATGAGAAATGAAAGCACAATATACCAAAACCAATGGGATACAGTGAAAGCAGTGCTCAGAGGAAATTTGTAACAGTAAAAACATACATTAAGAAAGAAAAAAGATCATGTATGTATAAATTTTTGTATGAGACCAAAAAAAAAAAAAAAAAAGATTGCAAATCAATAATTTAACTCTACATCTTCAGGAACTAGAAAAAGAAGAGCAAACTAAGCTCAATGCTACTAGAAGAAAGGAAATAACAAAGATTAGAGTGGAGATAAATGAAATAGAGAATAGGAAAACAGAATCAATGAAACAAAAAGTTGGTTCTTCAAAAAAGATCAATAAAATCGACAAACTTTTAGCTAGACTGATGGATCGCTTTTATACAGCCTTTCTCACCATGGTCTTGTAACTCTCACCAAATGCCGGGGTGGGGATATGCAAATGAGATGCTTGTAGCCCACCAAGGGCATCGGATAGCTTGTTAATAATGCAAATAAGGTGCATGGCACCCTTGTGGGGGTGGGACCATGCAAATAAGGTATATTGAACCATAATGAGGGGATCGGTCAGTTTTGCCATCCTGCTAGGCTTAAAATGAGCCATTCCAGAGGCAGATGGGAGGACCTCACTATCACCAAGAAGAGATGGGAGTGGAGCATGTCCTTTGAACCTGGGGTCCCTGTGCTGAGAACCTCCTAGACTCAGGAGACAGAGAGCGAGAGCTGTAAGACCGGAGACGGTGCAAGATGGTGAGAAGCAGCAGTAGCAGAACCAAGAGACCGACATGAGATGACACAGTAGGCTTCCAGATCCACGAAGTAAGGTGGTTACAGTGGGTGTACTGACCCACAGAGCAAGAGAGCTGAGCACCTTCTAGCAAGAGGCTTCCTGGCGGAGTAGGGTACCTCCGGGCACTTGGTAGAGCTAGGCTTGCCAACACATACGGAGTAAAAGAGCTGAGTGCCTTCGGGCCGAGGCTTACTGGCAGAGTGGGGTGCCCCCAGGCACTTATCGGCAGAGCTAAAGAGCTTTATAACACTTGCTGGAGCAGGGCAGAGGCCAGCATGAGGGGCTGAGGGGCCAAGGAGCCAAAGGGCCATGAGGCTGAGGGCCAGAGAGAAGCCGGCCTGCTGGCAAGGCTGAGAAAAGGCTGTCCTGATTGAAGAACTCTATCCTGAGTTATTCCTGATCCTGAACTGTAACCTGCTACTTCTCTAATAAACCCCATAATCATGCGTATTGTCTATGAGTTCTGTGTGGCCACTGCAACAAATTATCAAACCCAACAGAGAAGCAGAGAGTGCCGTGGGAGGGATCACTGGAGTCAGAACTGATAAAAAGGTTGGAGAGAGGAGGTATCTCTGACCTCTGCCTCAGAGAAATCAGCCTTGATTCTTGCAATCCCTTATGAAGTTAGAGGAAGTCAGACACCTCTGCCACACCATTTTTAGAGCTGGTGCCATCTTTTTTTTTTTTTTAAACAGATAATAAAAAAGACAGAGAAAATGCAAATAACTAAAATCAGAAATAAAAAAGGGGACGTTACTACTGACCCTACATAAATAAGAATATAAGAGATTACTATGAACAACTGTACACTAACAAATTAGATAACCTACATGAAATGGACAAATTCCTAGAAACACACCAACTACCTAAATTGACTCAAGAAGAAATAGAAAATCTCAGCAGATCTATAACAAGAGGTTAAATCAATAATTAAATACTTCCTAACAAAGAAAAGTCCAGACCAGATGACTTCACTGGCGAATTCTACCAAACATTTAAAGAAGAATTAATACCAATGCTGCTCAAACTCTTCCAAAAAATAGAAAAGGAGGGAGTACTTCCTAACTCATTCTATGAAGCCACTGTCACCCTGATACAAAGGCAGATAAAGACACTCCAAGGAAAGAAAACTACAGACCAATATCCCTTATGAATATAGATGAAAAATCCTCAATAAAACACTAGCAAATTGAATCCAACAGCACATAAAAAGGATTATACATCACAACCAAGTGGGATTTATCCCATGATACAAGTGTGGTTCAACATATGAAAACCAATCAATGTAATAATCCACATTAATAGAACAAAGGATAATAACTGCATAATCAACTGACTCAGAAAAGACATTTGACAAGATCTAATACCTTTTCATGATAAAGCACTCAACAAACTAAGAATAGAAGGGAAATTCTTCAGTATCATAAAGGACATTTATGAAAAACCCATAGCTAATATCATACTCCACCACGTGTCTGTCAGTTTGTCATACAGTGGTGGCTTGCGTGTTGTTGTGATACTGGAAGCTTTGCCACCCATATTTCAAATACTAGCAGGGTCACCCTTGGTAGACAGGTTTCAGCAGAGCTTCCAGACTAAGACAGACTAAGAAGAAGGGCCTGGCAGTCTACTTCTGAAAAAATTAGCCAGTGAAAACCTTGTGAATAGCAACAGAAAATTGTCTGATATAATGCTGGAAGATGAGACCCTCAGGATGGAAGGCACTCAAGACACGACTGGGGAAGAGGCGACTCCTCAAAGTAGAGTCGACCTTAATGACATGAGTAGAGTCTAGCTTCATTTGCTGATGTAGCACAACTCCAAATGAGAAGAAACAGCTGCAAACATCCATTACTAATCAAAATGTGGAATGTATGAAGTATGAATCTAGGAAAATTGGAAGTCATCAAAAAATGAAATGGAATGCATAAACATCCATATCCTAGGCACCAGTGAGCTGAAATGGACTGGCACTGGCCATTATGAATCAATCATATGGTTTACTATGCTATGAATGACAAATTGAAGAGGAATGGCGTCACATTCATCGTCAAAAAGAACATGTCAAGATCTATCCTGAAGTACAATGTTAACAGTGATGGGATACTATCCGTATGTCTATAAGGAAGACAGTTAATACGACTATTATTCAAATTTATGCACCAACCACTAAGGCCAAAGATGAAGAAACTGAAGATTTTTACCAGCTTTTGTAGCCTGAAATTGATCAAACACGGATTCTAGACACATTGATAATTACTGGTGACTGCAATGTGAGAGCTGGAAACAAACAAAAAGGAGGGAAGTTGGAAAATATGGCCTTGGTGATAGAAACGATGCCAACTGCATAATAGAATTTTGCAAGACCAACAACTTCTTCATTGCAAATACCTTTTTTCACCAACATAAACGGCAACTATACACGTGGACCTCGCTAGATGGAACACACAGGAATCAAATCGACTACATCTGCGGAAAGAAATAATGGAAAAGCTCAATATCATCAGTCAGAACAAGGCCAGGGGCTGACTGCAGAACAGATCATCAAATGCTCATATGCAAGTTCAAGTTGAAACTCAAGAAAATTAGAACAAGCCCATGAGAGCCAAAGCACAACCTTGAGTATATCCCACCTGAATTTAGAGACCATCTCAAGAACAGATTTGACGCTTTGAACACTGATAACCAAAGACCAGACGAGCTGTAGAAGGACATCATACATGAAGAAAGCAAGAGGTCATTAAAAAGACAGGGAAGAAAGAAAAGACCAAAACGGATGTGAGAAGAGACTCTGAAACTTGCTCTTGAACATCGAGTAGCTAAAGCAAAAGGAAGAAATGATGAAGCAAAAGAACTGAACAGAAGATTTTAAAGAACAGCTCGAGAAGACAAAGTAAAGTATTATAATGACATGTGTAAAGAGCTGGAGATAGAAAACCAAAAGGGAAGAATATGCTCAGCATCCCTCAAGCTAAAAGAACTGAAGAAAAAATTCAAGCCTTGAGCTGCAACAGTGAAGGATTCTATGGGGAAAATATTAAACGATGCAGGAAGCATCAAAACAAGATGGAAGGAATGCACAGTGTCACTGTACCAAAAAGAATTGGTCAACATTCAACTGTCTCAAGAGGTAGCATATGATCAGGAACCAATGGTACTAAAGGAAGAAGGCCAAGCTGCACTGAAGGCACTGGTGAAAAACAAGGCTCCAGGAATTGATGGAATACCAACTGAGATGTTTCAACAAACAGATGCAGCACTAGAAGTGCTCACTTGTCTATGCCAAGAAATTTGGAAGACAGCTACCCAGCCAACCGACTGGAAGAAATTCATATTTATGCCTATTCCCAAGAAAGGTGATCCAACAGAATCTGGAAATTATCGAACAATATAATTAATATCACACGCAAGTAAAATTTTGCTAAAGATCATTCAAAAGCAGCTGGCACTACGTTGGCAGGGAACTTCCACAAACTCAGGCTGGATTCAGAAGAGGATGCGGAACCAGGGATATCATTGCTGTTGTCAGATGGATCCTGGCTTAAAGCAGAGAATACAAGAAAGATATCTACCTGTGTTTTATTGACTATGCAAAGGCATTGGATTGTGTGGATCATAACAAATTATGTATAACATTGCAAAGAACGGGAATTCTAGAATACTTAATTGTGCTCACAAGGAACCTGTACACAGATCAAGAGGCAGTTGTTCGGACAGAACAAGAGGATACTGCGTGGTTTAAAGTCACGAAAGGTGTGCATCAGGGTTGCATCCTTTCACCATACCTATTCAATCTGTATGTTGAGCAAATAATCCAAGAACGTGGACTATATGAAGAAGAAAGGGGCATTAGGATTGGAGGAAGACTCATTAACAACCTGCGGTATGCAGTTGACACAACCCTGCCTGCTGAAAGTGAAGAGGATTTGAAGCACTTACTGGTGAAGATCAAAGACCACAGCCTTCAGTATGGATTACACCTCACCATAAAGAAAACAAAAATCCTCACAACTGGACCAATAAGCAACATCATGACAGAGAAAAGACTGAAGCTGTCAAGGATTTCATTTTACTTGGATCCACAATCAACACCCATGGAAGAAGCAGGAAATCAAAAGACGCATTGCATTGAGCAAATCTGCTGCAAAAGACCTCTTTGAAGTGTTGAAAAGCAAAGATGTCACCTTGAAGACTAAGGTGCACCTGCCCAAGCCATGGTATTTTAAATCACATCATATGCATGAAAAACCTGGACAAATGAATAACGAAGACCAAAGAACTGATGCCCTTGAATTGTTGATTTTGGCAAAGAATACTGAATATACCACGGACTGCCAAGAGAACGAACAAATCTGTTTTGGAAGAACTACAACCAGAATGCTCCTGTCATGGCTTGAATTATGTCCCCCCAAAAATGTGTGTATCAGTTTGGCTGGGCCATGATTCCCGGTATTGTGTGTGTGATTTTCCCATGTGTGGTAAATCCTACCTCTATGATGTTAATGAGGGAGGATGGGCTGCAGTTGTGTTAGTGAGGCAGGCCTCAATTTACAAGACTGGACTGTGTCCTGAGGCAATCTCTTGAGATATAAAAGACAGAAGTGAGCAGTGAGACAGGGGGACCTCATACCATCAAGAAAGCAGTGCTAGGAGCAGAGTGTGTCCTTTGGACCGGGGTCCCTGCACAAAGAAGCTCCTAGTCCAGGGGAACACCAAAGAGAAGGCCGACAGAGAGAAAAAGCCTTCCCCTGGAGCTGATGCCCTGAATTTGGACTTTCAGCCTATTTTAACTGTGAGGAAATAAACTTCTCTTTGTTAAAACCGTCCACTTGTGGTATTTCTGTTATAGCAGCACTAGATGACTAAGACAGCTCCTTAGAAGGAAGGATGGCAAAACTGTCTTACATACTTTGGACATGTTGTCAGGAGGGATCAGTCCCTGGAGAAGGACATCATGCTTGGTAAAGTACCAGATCAGCAAAAAACAGGAAGACCCTCAACAAGATGGGCTGACACAGTGGCTGCAACAATGGGCTCAAGCATAACAATTGTGAGCATGGCACAGGACCAGGCAGTGTTTAGTTTTGTGGTGCACACGGTTGCTATGAGTCAGAACCAACTTGACAGCATCTAACAACAACGTTCAACAATGTACTAGAAGTTCTAGCCAGAGCAATCAGGCAAGAAAAAGAAATAAAAGTCATTCAAACTGGAAAGAAAGAAGTGAAACTATCATTATTTTCTAACGACATGATCCTACATATAGAAAATCCCAAAGAGTCCACAGGAAAGCTACTAGAGGTAATAAACGAATTCAGCAAATGGCAGAGTACAAGATCAACACACAAAAAGCAACGATCTTTGTATACACCAGCAGTGAACAACAGGAAAAGAAAATCAAGAAAACAATCCCACTTACAGTAACATCTAAAAGAATAAAATGCCTAGGAATAAATTTAACCAGGGAGGTGGAAGACTTGTACACTGAAAAATATAAAACATTTCTGAAAGAAAAGAAAGAAGACTTAAATAAATGGAAAGACATCCTGTGTTCATGAATTGGAAGATTTAATATTGTTACGATGTCAATGCTACCCAAAGCAATGTACAGATTCAATGCAATCCCTATCAAAATTCCAACAGATTTTTTTTGCATAAATGGAAAATCCAATCCTCAAATTCATATGGAAATGCAAGGGGTCTCAAATAGCCAAATGAATCTTGAAAAAGAAGAGCAAAGTAGGAAGACTCCCACTTCCCAATGTCAAAACATACTATAAAGCTACAATAATCAAAGCTGTCTGGTACTGGTATAAGGACAGACATATGACCAATGGAACAGAATTGAGGGTTCAGAAATAAACCCATACACCTACAGCCAACTGATTTTCAACAAGGTAGCCAAAACCATCCAATCGGGAAAGAACAGTCTCTTCATTAAAATGATGCTGGGACAACTGGGCAAAAGAATGAAGTTGAACGAGTAACTAACAGCATATATGAAAATTAACTTGAAATGAATCAAAGACCTAAGTATAAGAACTAAAACCATAAAAGTTCTCTTAGAAGAAAACATAGCTCAAAACTTCAAAACCTTGTTTTTGACAAAGGATTCTTTGATATGACACAAAAGCATGAGCAACAAAAGAAAAAATTGGACTTTATCAAAATGAAAAATGTTTGTGCATCGAAAGACTTTATTAAGAAAGTGAAATGAGGACTTCCAGGCACTATGGCGCTATAGTCAGAAGCACCATGCCATCCCTTCGCAGCAAAGATCAAAAAAACTAAGTCAAACAGAGTCACACATCAATCCTGAAACCCTAAGCATCAAATGAAGAGATAAACAACTCAGCCAAGCACCGAATGGAATAAGAAACTGACCAAGAACAGACAGCAAGGAGAGATACATGCAGAGGTCCCCTACCAGCTACCACAGCATGGATTCACCATCTTGGACTCATATCAGAGATCAGCAAACAGGGGGTACAAGAAAGCAGCTTCACGGAGCTTCCAGCAGGAGACAGAACCACCAGTAACCAGCGATATGCACTTTACCCACCCCCCACCCTTCTTCACTCCCACTCAGCTTCCTCTGCTTCCTGCAGCCACAGTCTCTTGGCCGGGAAGCACCAGCTTCACCCCGGTGTTGCTTGGATTCCACCTGCCCACACTGGCCGGCTCCCTGAGTGCCTTTTGTTGGCTACCGCTGTCACTTTTTTCCGCCTCTTTAGATTTCTTCCTTACCTCTCACCACCTCCCCCTCCTTCCTCTCAAATACCTGGCTCCATGTGCCATCTTTGCTTCTTCCTGAAAGGCTACGAAACACCATTCGACTGTGAAACTGCTTCCCGGCCCATGCCGTCATGCTGGTGGGACCCCCGGGGATTTTTTGCTTGTTTGCTCTGATTTGTCTGTTTGTTTTCTTTTTCTTTTCTCGGCTTGGGAGCCCCTTCTAGCTGGGCAGTACTGCGCAGCTTGGAAGCTACTCTCTTACTCTGCGCAGATGCACAGGGACATCCCTGGGGGGCATTTCTTTTTTCTTGTTTTTTTTTCTTTTCTGTTTCTTTGTTTTGTTTTCTTCTCTCTCTTATTCTCTTTTTGTCTTTCTTCATTTCCAGTTTCTCAAGTTATTCATTTTTTTATTTTACCCTTTTTCTTTTTTTTTTCATTTTTGTTTTTCCCAATTTCTCAGTTTCTCATCTCTCCACTCCAACAGCAAGCTCCCTGAGTACTCTTTTTGTCTGTGTGTATACTTTTGGCTCCTGTTCCTCTCTCTCATCTTTCCCATACCCATCTTAGGTCCACACATCACAATCTACCCCCTCCTTCCTGCCTACCTGCACCATGTGCTGAACATCACACTCCCAAGCAGCACAGGCATGGCCTACTGGAACCTGCCCTGCACCGATTCCTGGACCGCACTGTCAGCCCTGGTATGTGCCACAAACAACCCCTCCCAGCAACTCCCCTTTAGCTGGACCTGCCCTGCTGTACCACACCTGACTGACTGACCCTGCCCACTGGAGAAGGAGGTGAAAAGTATTGTGCCCACAGATGAGCAAACAACAAAGAACACACAGCCTGCCTGCTCAGACATAACCAAATAAAACAAAAAAGCAGGATGAAACAAACAAATCTACAATCAATAAATGAGGTAAATAACTACTGAATGCACCGAAGACACAGACTATCAAAACATTTACAAAAACAGGACAGGATGGTTCCAGTAGGCATCCAAAATAAAACACCAGATGAGTAGAAGAAAAGGAACTAGACCTCATTGATAGGGAATTCAATCTCCAATATTCAGAATTATCCAAGAGTTGAAGCAAAAAGCAGAAAAAAATGAGGAAAAAATAGACAAATTCATGGAAAATACAGATAAAAAAATGGAAGAATTCAAGAAAATAATACAGGAACAAAACGTTAAAAATAAATTCACAACTAGAAATCATATAAAAACAACAATTAGAAATCCAAAAGATAAACAACAAGATTTCAGAAATGGACAGTGTCATAGAAGGGCTGAGGAGCAGGTTTGAAATGATGGGAGATAGGATCAGCGAAATTGAAGACAAACACTTGGCTACAACTCTGAGGAAAAATCAGAAAGAAGAACGAAGTAAAATGAAGAAACCCTGAGAATTATGTGGGATACAATCAAAAGCAAAAATCTGTGAGTGTTTGGAGTTCCAGAACAGGGGGAGAAAACAGAAAACCCAGAGAGGATCATTCAAGAATTGCTGACAGAAAACTTCCCCAATATCTTGAAAGATGAAAAGCTGACCATCCAAGAAGCTCAACGAACCCCATGTAGGACAGACCCCAAAAGAAAATCACCAAGGCATATCATAATCACACTCGCCAAAACTGAAGACAAGCAAAGAATCCTGAGAGCAGGTCAAGAAAAACAAAAAGTCACATACAGAGGAGAAACAATAAGACTAAGTTTGGATTATTTGGCAGAAACCATGCAGGCAAGAAGGCAATGGTATGACATATATATAACCTTGAAAGAAAAAAATTGCCAGCCAAGAATAATATATCCTGCAAAACTCTTGTTCAAATATGATGGTGAAATTAGGTCATTTCCAGATAAACAGAAATTAAGGGACTATGTAAAAACCAAACCAAACTTACAAGACTTATTAAAGAAAGTCCTTCGACCTGAGAACAAACAACATCAGACCACAGGCTGAATATAGGACACAGGATTGTACTAGCCAGATAGCAACCTAAAATGAACTCATAAGGACTACCCAAAACCAAAAGAATTACAACAGGGAACCAGAGAGGTTAATCTGTAAATGACAACAGGATCAGAACAATAAAAGAGGGAATAAACGGTGTAGGTATAGAACCTTCTAATGGAGAGGAAGGCAGGGCGATACCAAGTAATAATAGACTGGTTCAAATCTAGGAAGATAACGGTAAATTTCAAGGTAACCACAAAGAAAGTTAACAAGCGTATTCATCAAAATAAAGAAGAAAAACATAAAGTCTCAGTAAAAACAAAACCTACAAAAACAAAAGACATGGAAAAAAAAATCCACAAACGAAAGGAACTCAGTACAGGAGAGTAACAGAAACAAAGAAAACGTAAGCACCACACAAAAAGCACTACAAAATGCAATCCTGCTCCTAGGAATATATCCTAGAGAAATAAGAGTCATCACACGAATAGACATATGCATACCCATATTCATTGCAGCACTGTTCACAATAGCAAAAAGATGGAAACAACCTAGATGCCCATCAACAGATGAATGGAGCCTGACAGACTGGAGAAATCCTGAGACTATGGCCCCCCGACACCCTTTTAGCTCAGTGGTGAAGCCCCTCCTAAAGTTCACCATTCAGGGACTGGACAGCCTCATAAAACAAAACAGGACTAATGAGGTACAGCAGTTCAGGGACAACAACTAGAAGGCAGAAGGGGACAGGAAACTGGTGATAGGAAACCCAAGGTTGAGTAAGGACAGTGTTGACATGTAGTGGGGTTGTTAACCATTGTCATAGGGCAATATGTGTACTAACTGTTTAATGAGAAACTATTTGTTCTGCAAACCTTCATCTAAGGCACACACAAAAAAAGAATTATCTATGTGAGATGAAATTGACAACAGCAACTCAAAAGGTTTGATGGGAAGCCTAGAGGGCAGTGAGTTGAAGATAATGGTGATGGAATAATTTGGAAAAGGATAGTGAGAATAGCAGCACAGCTGGAAGAATGTAATCGATGTCACTGAATTGTACATGTAGAAACTTTTGAAATGGTGTAACTTTGGCTATGTATATTTTCACCAAAAAAAAGGTCCTCAAGGTCAAGAAGGGAGAATGTTGACATGTCGTGGGGTTGTTAACCAATGTCATAAAACAATATGTGTACTGACTGTTTAATGAGAAACTATTTGTTCTGTAAACCTTCATCTAAAGTACAATTAGAAAATTTTTAAAAAATAATAAAATAAAGGAAAAGAAGGAGTGATATACAGGGGAAAAAAAACAGATGAATGGATAAACAAACTATGGTACATACACACAATGGTGTATTACACAACAATAAAGAACAATGATGAATCTGTGAAGCATCTCATTACATGGATGAAACCGGAGGACATTGTGCTGAGTGAAATAAGTCAATCACAAAAGGACAAATATTATATGAGATCTCTACTGTAAAAACTCATGTAAAAGTTTATACACAAAAAGAAACAATCTTCATTGGTTACGAGGGGTGGGAGGGGCGGGAGGGGACTAAATAGACAATAGATAAGTGGTAACTTGGGTGAAGGGTAAGACAGTACACAATACTGGGGAAGCCAGCACAACTTGTACAAGGAAAGGTCATGGAAGCTCCACAGACCCTTCCAAACTCCCTGAGGGACTGACTTGCTGGGTGGAGGGCTACGGGGACCATGGTTTCGGGGAATATCTAGCTCAACTGGCATAACACAGTTTATAAAGACAATGTTCTATATTCTACCTTGATGAGTAGCGTCTGGGGTCTTAAAAGCCTGTGAGCAGCCATCTAAGGTACTCCACTGGTCTCACCCCTTTGGGAGCAAGGGAGAATGAAGAGAACAAATACAAGGAAAAGATGAGTCCAAAGGACTAATGGACCACAGCTACCAAGACCTCCACCGGACTGAGTCCAGTACAGCTAGATGGTGCCCAGCTACCACCACTGACTGCTCTGACAGGGATCAGAATAGAGGATCATGGACAGAGCTGGAGAAGGATATAGAACAAAATTCTAACTCACAAAAAAAGACCAGATTTACTGGCCTGACAGACTGGAGAAACCCTGAGAGTATGGCCCCCAAACACCCTTTTAGCTCAGTGGCGAAGTCACTCCCGAAGTTCACCGTTCAGCCGGGGACTGGATAGCCTCATAAAACAAAACGGTACCAATGAGGCACAGAAGTCCAGGGACAAGGACTAGAAGGTAGGAGGGGACAGGAAAGCTGGTGATAGGGAACCCAAGGTTGAGAAGGGAGAGTGTTGACATGTCATGGGGTTGTTAACCAGTGTCATAGGGTAATACGTGTACTAACTGTTTAATGAGAAACTATTTGTTCTGTAAACCTTCATCTAAGGTACAAAAGAAAAAAAAAAAGAATTATCTGTGTAAGATAAATTTACAACAGCAACTCAAAAGGTTTGATGGAAAGCCTAAGGGGCAGTGAGTTGAAGACAGTGCTGATGGAATAATCTGGAAAAGGATGGTGAGAATAGCAGCACAACTGGAAGAATGTAATCGATGTCACTGAATTGTACATGTAGAAACGTTTGAAATGGTGTAACTTTGACTATGTATATTTTCACCAAAAAAAAAGGTCCTCCAACGTTGAGAAGGGACAGTGTTGACACATTGTGGGGTTGTTAATCAATGTCATAGAACAATATGTGTACTAACTGTTTAATGAGGAACTATTTGTTCTGTAAACCTTCATCTAAAGTACAATAAAAAAAATTAAAATAAAAAAAAAGAATACAAAGAAAGTGAAATGACAACCTATAGAATGGGAGAAAATATTGGGAGCCATGTATCTAATAAGTGTTTAATATCTAGAATATATAAAGAACTCCTACAAGTCAACAACAAACATAAACCAATTAAAGAATAGGCAAAAAACCTAAATAGACATTTCTCCAAAGAAGATACACAAATGGCTAATAAGCACATGAAAAGATGTGCAAAGTCATTAGTCACTAAAGCCCAATCATTGCCATCAAGTTGATTCTGATTCCTACTGACTCTACAGGACAGAGCAGAACTGCCTCAGAAGGTTTCCAATGCTGTAATCTTTACAGGAGCAGACTGCCACATCTTTCTCCTATGGAGCAGCTGACAGGTTCGAACTACCAACCTTTTGGTTAGCAGCCGAGCTCTTAACCACTGTGCCACCAGGGCTCCTTTATTAGTCACTAGGGAAATGCAAAATCAAAACCACAATGAGATACCACCTCATACCCATTAGGATGGCTATTATCAGAAAAATGGAAAACAGGAAGAGATGGCAAGGATGTGGAAAAACTGGAACCCCTGTGCATTGCTAGTGGGCATGTAAAATGATGCAGTCACTATGGAAAACAGTTTGACAGTTCCTAAAAAAGTTAAACATAAAATTACCATATGGCTTCATAATTCCAATTCTAGGTATATACCCAAGAGACTTGAAAGCAGGAACTCAAACAGATACATGTACACCAGTGTTCACTGCAGCAATATTCATAATAGCCAAAAAGCAGAAACAACCCAAGTGTCTATCAACAGATGAGTAGATAAACAAAATGTGGTGTATACATACAGTGGAATAGTATTTAGCCATCAAGAGAAATGGAGTTTGATACCGGCTATGACACAGATGAAACCTGAAATCATTGTGCTGAGTGAAGTAAGTCAGACACAAAATGATAAGCGGAGACATATTGTATGATCTCACTTATATGAAATAGCTAGATGAGGCAAATGCATAGAGACAAAACTTACTGTTTCCAGGAGCTGGGGGGAGAAGGGAATGGGAGTTATTCCTGAAAAAGTACAGAGCTTCTGCTTGGGATGATGTAAAACTTTTAGAAATGGACAGTGGTGACAGTAGCACAGTACGGTGAATGTAATTACTGTCAGTGAATTGTACACATAAAAACAGTTAAAAACTGCAAACTTCTTGTTATATATATTTTACCACGATAAAATTTCTTTTTAAATCAATAAAATAAAAATTCACCAGATGGATTTAGTAGCACATTATAAAATACGGAATAATCATCTATGAATTTCAAGACATAGCAATGGAAATTATCCAAACTGAAGAAGAAAAAAAAAGACTGACAAAAATGAACAGAGCCTTAGTTACATGTGGCAAAACAGCGAATGAACTAACATATTTGTAACAGAAGTCACAGAAAGGGGGGCAGGGCAGAAAAAATATTTGGAGAAAAGAGAGGGAAACAGAAAAATACTGCGGTAAGGTTCTTACACTATATATCAAAGGTTGGCCAACTTTTTCTGTAAAGAGCCAGACAGTAAAATATTTTAGGCTTTACAGGCCATATGGTCTCCTGCAAAGACTCAACACTGCTGTTGTAGCGCAAAAGTAGTCACAGACAATATGCAAATAAATGACTGTGGCTGTGTTCCAATAAAACTTGATTTACAAAATCAAGATAGAGGGGCAGATTTGGCCTGAGGCTGTAGTTTGCTGAGCCCTGCTAGATACAAAATGGTATATATAATATTATTTGAAGGTAAACTGTGATAAGTAAAAAAATGCACATTGTAACCTCTAGAGCAACCACGGAAAAATAAAGCAAAGAGTTTAAGTTTATAATAGTTCAGATAAAATGGAATACTAAAAAACATTCAATTCAAAAGAAGGGAGGAAAAGGAAAAAAAAGAATAAAAAACATATGGCATAAGTAGAAAACAAATAGCAAGATGGTATACTTAAATCCAACTATATTGATAATTATATTAAATACAAATATTTTTAACTCCATTTTAAAAGGAGGTGGTGGTGGTGGTAGTTGTTATGTTGAGTCAATTCCAACTTACAGCAACTCTATAGGACAAAGTAGAACTGCCCATAGGGTTTCCTAGGCTGTAATCTTTAGGGGAGCAGATCACCAGGTCTTTTCTCCTGAGAAGCCGCTGACAGTATTCAATAATTTATCTTCACCAGTGTTCTTACCGAACAAACAAAAGTTCTTCATATGATTTTCCCTATATGCTGCCTCTAAAGTCAAGGACATACTATAACCAACTCTGAAAACATTTCAATGGCAAACTAAGCTATTATGATTTGAGTACATTGTTCTTTGGAATTCTGTTTTGACACAGGGCTAAAACTGATTAACTATCAGCCTAGTTTGTGTATTCATTGTAGCCTGTACATACTTTACTGGAACACCTACAGCACTAATTTTTATGTCTGTCTTTCCCTGTAAACTCTTTGAAGGCAGACAGAGTCATACTTGGAGTCCCTAAGTGGTGCAAAAGCTTAATGTGCTGGCTGCTAATTGAAAGGTTGGCAGTTCAATTCCACCTAGAGGTGCCTCAAAAGAAAGGCCTGGCAATCTAATCCCAAAAAATCAGCCATTGAAAACACTACGGAGCACAGTTCTGCTCTGACACACATGGGGTCGCCATGAGTTGGAAATGACTCGATGGCAACTGGTTTAGTCATACTCATATATTTTTTAATCCCAGCTGTATGAGACAGAATCTGGTATATAATCTGTTCTTAATAAAAACTTGTTGGTGATACATCTGTCTCAGCCCCAAATCTAGCATCCTACTGCGAGCAAACCCAGTAAAGCCAGCACTAAGACAAGGATGCCTACAAATACCCCTATTATTTAACGTTGTCTATAGGTATTAGCCAATGCAATTAGGCTAGAGAAAGAAATGAAAGCAATGACCATAGGAAAGTAGGAGGTAAAACTATTATCGGCAGATAATATGACTGTATACCTGGAAAAGAACAAGCAAATGAACTGCAAAATTCTGCAAATAAGAAGAATATTCACAGCAGGAGAGAGATTACAAAATTAATGTAAGAAATCAATAACTTTCATATATACATCAAATATCACCAGATAAAATGTATAATAGAATAAAAGACTCCAATTTAAAATTGCATCAATATACACAAAATAATTCAAAATGGATCAAAGACCTAAATGTAAAACCAAAAACTATAAACATCATGGAAGAAAAAATAGGGTCAGTGCTCGGGGACCTAAAATATGACATAAATAGGGTAGAAACCATAACTAACAATACACAAACACCAGAAGATAAGCTAGATAACTGGGATCTTCTAAAAATTAAACACTTATGATCATCAAAAGGACAAATATAATATTATATGAGACCTCTATGGTAAAAACCCATGAAAAAATTCACATGCAAAATGTAACAATCCTTGTTGGTTACCAGGGATGGGAGGGGAGGGGGAGGAAATACTAAATAGGCAATAGGTAAGTGGTATCTTGGGTGAGAGGTGAGACAGTACACAGTACAAGGGAAACTAACACAACCTGCACAAGGAAAGGTCATGGAGGCCCCATGGACACATCCAAACTCCCCGAGGGACTGAGTTGTTGGACGGAGGGCTCTGGAGACCATGGTCTCGGGGAACATCTAGCTCAATTGGCATGACACTACTTATAAAGATAATGCTCTACATTCTACCTTGGTGAGTAGTGTCTGGGGTCTTAAAAGCCTATGAGTGGCCATCTAAGATACTCCACTGGTCTCATCCCTTTGGGAACAAGGGAGAATGAAGAGAACAGGATTCAACGAAAAGATTAGTCCAAACGACTAATTGTCCACAGCTACCAAGGCCTCCACCGGACTGAGTCCAGTACAGCTAGATGGTGCCCGGCTACCACCACTGACTGCTCTGACCAGGATCACAACAGAGGGTTCTGGGCAGAGCTGGAGAAGGATGTAGAGCATAATTTTAACTCCCAAAAAAAAAAAAAAAAAAAAGACCAGATTTACTGGCCTGAAGAATACTAGAGAAACCTCAAGAGTGTGGCCCCCAGATACCCTTTCAGCTCAGAGGTGAAGTTACCTTTGAGGTTCGACGTTCAGCCTGGGAGTGGACAGCGCAGTAAAACTAAATGAGACTAACAAGGTACAGGAGTCCAGTGATGAGGGCCGGAAGGCAGAGGGGGAGTAGGAAGCTGATGATAAGGAACACAAGTTGAGTAAGGATACTGTTGATGTGTTGTGAGATTGTTAACCACTGTTATAGGGCAACATTTGTAGTAACTGTTAAATGGGAGGCTATTTTGTCCTGTAAGCCTTCATCTTGGGCGAGAATGGCAACACAATGGGAAGAGCATAGTCAATGTCACTTAAATGTGTAAGTAAAAAGTTTTGAAATGGTGTATCTTTGGCCATGTGTATTTTCACCAAAAAAAAAAAAAAAGCTGAGAATTCAGAGGGTTAAAATGTTGTGGGGTTGTTAACCAAAGTCATAAAACAGCATGTGTACTACTGTTACATGAGAAACTGTTTGTTCTGTAAGCCTTCACCTGAAGTACAATAAAATATTTAATTAATTAAAAAAAAAAAAAAAAAGACTTTACCAAAGAGTAAAAAGAGAACCTACAGACTGGGAAAAATTTTTTGGCTATGACATATACGACAAAGGTCTAATCTCTAAAATCTATAGGAAAATCCAACACCTCTACAATAAAGAGACAAATGATACAATTTAAAAAACAGGCAAAGTATATGAACAGACACTTCACCAAAGAAGACATCCGGGTGGCTAAGAGACACACGAGGAAATGCTCACGATCACTAGCCATTAGAGAAATGCAAATCAAAACTACAGTGAGATACCATCTCACCCCAACATTACTGGCACTAATCAAGAAAACAGAAAATAACAAATGTTGGAGAGGCTGTGGGGAGATTGGAACTCTTATGCACTGCTGGTGGGAATGCAAAATGGTAGAACCATTTTGGAAAATGATATGGTACTTCCTTAAAAAGTTAGAAATAGAAATACCATGGGACCCAGCAATCCCACTCCTAGGAATGTATCCTAGAGAAATAAGAGCTGTCACATGAATAGACATATGCACACCCATGTTCACTGCAGCATTATTTGCAATTGCAAAAAGATAGAAACAACCTCAGTGCCCATCAACAGACGAATGGATAAACAGACTATGGTACATACACACACAACAGAATACTATGCAGCGATAAAGAACAATGAAGAATCTGCGAAACATCTCACAATATGGATGTCTCTGGAGGGCATTATGCTGCGTGAAATAAGTCAATCACAAAAGGACAAATACTGTATGAGACCACTATTATAAAAACTCATGAAAAGGTTTACGCACATTAAAAAACAATCTTTGATGGTTAGGAGGGAGGGAAGGGATAGGGAGGGAAAAACACTAGACAATAGACACGTGGTAACTTTGGTGAAGGGTAAGACAGCACACAATACTGGGAAAGTCAGCACAACTTAACAAGGCAAAGTCATAGAAGCTTAAAGACACATCCAAACTCCCTGAGGGGCTGAGTTACTGGGCTGAGGGCGGGGGACCATGGTCTCGGGGGAAATCAAGCTCAGCTGGCATAACATAGTTTATAAAGAAAATGTTCTACATCCTACTTTAGTGAGTAGCGTCTGGGGTTTTAAAAGCTTGTGAGTAGCCACCTAAGATACATCTACTGGTCCCACCCCATCTGGAGCAAAGGAGAATGAAAAAACCAAAGACACAAGGGAAAGATCAGACCAAAGGACAAATGGATCACAGCTACCACAGCCTCCACCAGAATGAGTCCAGAACAACTAGTGGTGCCCAGCTACCACTGACTGCTCTGACAGGGATCACAATAGAGGGTCCCAGACAGAGAGGGAGAAAAATGTAGAACAAAATTCAAACTCACAAAAAAAAAAAAAAAAAAAACCAGACTTACTGGTCTGACAGAGACTGGAGAAACTCCAAGAGTATGGCCCCTGGGCACCCTTTAACTCAGTACTGAACCACTCCTGAGGTTCACCCTTCAGCCAAACATTAGACAGGCTCATAAAACAAAGAACAACACACGCAGCTCAACCATGCATAAGAGACTAACTGGGCACACCAGCCCAAAAGCAAAGACGAGAAGGCAGGAAGGGATAGGAAAACCGGGCAAATGGATATGGGGAACTCAAGGTCAAGAAGGGTGGTGTGTTCACACATCACAGGGTTGACAACCAATGTCACAAAACTATTCGTATATTAATGTCTAATGAGAAACTAATTTGCTCTGTAAACTTTCACTTAAAACACAATAAAAAATAAATTAAAAATAGCATATGATCGCAAACAACTGTTTTGAGATATTTTAAGTCAAAATTTATCAAGGACCTAAACTGTAGCACTGTATTCATCAAAAAACAAAGACGTATGCCTTGTATTATTTAACCTTTCCAAGCCACCTGCTTCTTACCATATTTTTTTTTACTTCATATTTGACTTCCTGTTTGAAATTCAAACATCTTATTATAATCATGTATATGCTCTCTGAACTAAAGTGGAACATTCTTTTTTTCATTATTATTGTGCGTTAAGTGAAAGTTTACAATTCAAATTAGTTTCTCATACAAAAATTTATACACACATTGTTATGTGACCCCAGTTGCTCTCCATATACTGTGACAGCACACTTCCCCTTTCTACCCTGGATTTCCCGTGTCCATTCAACCAGCTCCTGACCCTCTCTGCCTTCTCATCTCGCCTCTGGACAGGAGCTGCCCATTTAGTCTCATGAATCTGCTTTAGCTAAGAAGCACACTCCTCGTAAGTATCATTTTATGTCCCATAGTCCAGTCTAATCTTCGTCTGAAGAGTTGGCCTCAGGAATGGTTTTAGTTCTGGGCTAACAGAGAGTCCAGGGGCCATGTCTTCCAGGTTCCCTCCAGTCTCAAACCATTAAGTCTGGTCTTTTTACTAGAATTTGAGTTCTGCATCCCACTTTTCTCCTGCTCCATCATAAACTGTAACATTCTAAAACCTGGTTTTTTTGTGTATAACAATTGTATTTACGGTAATTAATTTATTCAAAAATAAATAAGATAGCAACAAAAATATAAGAATACCTAGGGATAAATTTAATAAGAAATACATAAGGCTCATATGAAGAAAACAAAACTTTAAAATACCACTAAGGGACACAAAAGAAGACTTATACACATGGAAAGAGAAAATCTTTGAGTAGGAAGACTCAATGTATTAGGATGACAGTTCTTCCTAAGTTAATTTATAGATGTAACATACCATAATAAAAATACCAGCAGGTTATTTCAAAATCAATACAAGTTGATCCTAAGGTTTTATGGAAAAATAAATAAATAAGAATAGCCAGTTAAACTATGAAAAAGAAGAATAAAGGATCAGCACCAACAGATAATTATACTTCCTCAGTAATTAAAACTGTGATGATCTTAACAAAGAGAAAGACGAGTGGAATATATTAGAAAATCCAGAAATATACCTGTTATGGATTGAATTTGAATTGTGTCCCCTCCAAAATATGTGTTGTAAATTGGAGCCCTGGTGGCACAGTGTTTAAGAGCTCGCCTGCTAACCAAAGGGTCAGTGGTTCAGATCCACCAGCTGCTCCTTGGAAACCCTGTGAGGCAGGTCTCCTCTGTCCTCTAGAGTCCAAACGGACTGGACTACAGTGTATTTAGTTTGCTTTTTAATACCTGTGGTTATAATCCCATTTGGGAATAGGTTTTCTTTGTTATAAGGCAGTGTTAGTGTAGGATGTGTTTTAAATCAATCTCTTTTGAGATGTAAAAGAGATTAAACAAGCAAGCTAGCAAGCAGAGACCAGAAAGAGAGACGCCAAGTCACACGAAGATCTCCCAGGAGCAGAAGCTCAAAAGAGGCAAGGACCTTCCTTCAGAGCCAACAGAGAGAGAAAACCTTCCCCTTAGAGCTGGCACCCAGAATTTGGACTTCTAGCCTCCTAAACTGTGAGATAACAGATTTCTGTTTGTTAAAGCCATTCATTCACTTGTGGTATTTCTGTTATGCAGCACTAGATAACTAAGACAATACGCAAATATATGTGGGAATTTAATATATTATGAACAAGTGGTGAAAAGATAGCAATTTAATTGCTGATATTGGGATAATTTTTAATCTTCTGGGGAAAAAAAAAATTAAGGTAGATTTACACTTCTCAGCTTATACCAGCATAAACTCCATATGGATTAAAGGCCTTTCTAACCAAAATCCAGAAGCCCTAAAAGATTGATACATTTGATTACATAAAAATAAAACAAGACTACTGCATGCTAAAAAATACCACAAGCAAAGGTAAAAGACAAATGACAAAATGGCAAAAACTTCTATCAGAAAAAAAGGTTATCTCCACAACATACACCAAGCTTCTAAGAAACTGGTGAGAAAAACCACCACCTAACAGAAAAGAAGGCAAAGGACAGTTCACAGAAAAAGAAATACAAATATCCTTTAATCATATGGAAGGATGCTCAAGCTTGCTCATAAAAATGCAAATTAAAACCATACCAATTATCATTTTTCCCCTCAAATTGCCAAAAATCCAAAATTTTGATAATATTAATAAGGCTGTGAGAAAACAGGTACTTTTAATCATTGCTCGTGGGAATACAAATTGGTATGACCCTAAGAAGGGTAATTTGGTAATATTTCTCAAAATTACAAACGCATATAATCTCTGATTTCACTTCTGGGAATCTACCCTACAGGTATTCTTGCACATGATTGAAATGACCTGTGTACATGGTTACTCAATACAGCACCATTTCCAATTGCAAAAGATTAGAGAAACGTCCATCAATGGAGAGAGTTAAAGAAATTATATTACATCCATATAATAGAATATTAACAGCTGTAAACAAGGGTGAGAAAATAATCTATGTATTGATATGAAAAGATGGCTATGATACATAATTATGTAAAAAATAAAGCAAAGTGTAGAATAGTATACATAAAATAAGGGAAAAAATAAGGAGAAACTCTGAAAGGCTTAATAAGAAATTAGAACAGTGGCTGCCAACAGGGCTGGGAAGGATCAGAGAAACAGGAGACAAAGATAAGACGGAGACTTTTTATGGTATACTTTTTAGTATTTTTGAGTTTTGAATCAGATGAGTATATTCAGAAGTAAAAGTTTTAAAAGTTTGTCAAGCAAGCGGGTGAAATATTAATTATCAGTTGCACATTTAGCTGGATTTAGGCTACAGCAATTTCAGAATTGAGATACCTTGGGTGCTCCTATAATATTCTGTGTCTTACTTAAATCAAGACTGAGGTGCTACATGTGCAGGTGACAAACTGATAATTCCATTGTGAAAATTCAAAATGTTGCACTTTTACTGGGAGAGAGAACCATGCTACTTTCAGGTGAACAGCTATTCTGTTGCAATTGTCAGTCTGGTTAATGGCCCAATACGGTGATGATGGCAGGGATGAAAAGGAAGGGGCAGATGCAGAAGACTTGAATGAGAAATAAATCCATGGGCTTTGATGGCTGATTGGCTGCGGAAGGTAGAGACACATAAAAAGATCACTGTGATTTTTCAAGACTAGGTGTTTAGAGGTGTCACGAACAGGAATTGCGAAGTCAAGAGGAATAGCTGGTTTAGAGAAGCAATTGTGGGGATATATGCCATTGAAATACGGCTACACCGGTGACAACTTCAGCCCCCTCAAAGGCCCATATGCTGCACACAGCATGTTGAGACTCGTCCGCAACATGTTGAGACTTGTCACGACTTGTTTTTCCAAACCCATTACTGATTGGCTTGTTTACCTGAAGTCCATTCTCCCTTGCCCGAAACTTATTGTTATTCACCCAAAGCCCATTGTTCTGTTATTTGCTTCACTGCTTGCTGTATTGACTATAAATAAACTCCTGGGACTGAAGCTGGGGTCGACTCCTCTGAGTGATCCTCCTTGGCCCCACTTCTCTGTAAGAGTTGTGTCTGGCTACTGTCTTCGCCACCCCAACAATCGTCACTGCTGTGACAGACGGTGCCCCATGTGAGGGGCCTGTAGACGCCCTTGCACTCAGTCCCTTCAGGTGGTGAGTATCGGACATCCGTTTCAGGCTGGGTTTACAGCCCAAGAGTGGCGGGGCTTTCCGCGGAGCTTTTCCCAACGCCCTCGATTCAGACTGGGTTTACAGCCCAAGGGCGACAGGGCTTTCCCTAACGCCCTCAGTTTAGGCTGGGTTTACAGCCCAAGGGCGGCGGGGCTTTCCTGAGCCCTCTCAAGGGATTTCAGGCTTCAGGCCAGGAGTCTTTACTGTCTCTCATTCTCTTTTTTCATTTACTGTTTCTCCCTCACTATGGGGAATTCTCTTTCTTCTGAACAGCGTCAATATAAAACCCGGCTGTTAGGATTGTTAAAGGCCTCCCAGCTTAAGGTGTTAGAAGAAGGTCTCACCCAACTTCTGCTTTTAATTGAATCTGCCTGTCCTTGGTATTCCTTGCGGGGAAACCTCAATGTAGAAGCATGGGAACATATTGGTAACATCATTCGTGACATGAACATCCCAGCTGCAGTTCTTATTGCTTGGCATCACTGTCACCTTGCCCTGCAGTCCTTACAAGCAGCTCCTTCAGCTCCCTCCCCTAGTAAAGAAAATGTTTATGACCCTCCTCCTTCCGCGCCTCCCGAGGCTGATTACTTACAACATGAGTCTCTTATGGAGAGATGTTTGCGGGAGGGCCGTGAGAAGGGTTTTCTGCTTATCCTGTCATTCGGGGAGCAGGACCGCCCCGTCACGATGGCCTTGGCTTTCAAGTTTTTAAAGAACTTCATAAAAGCATGACAGAGAATGGTTTACAGTGTTCCTTCACAAAAGGGATTGTAGAAGGTTTAGGACGGGGTTTTGAGATGACCCCCTCGGATCGCAATCTTTTAATACGAACAGTTTTAACCCGTGCTCAATTTAGCATATGGAGTCAAGAGTACAAGGAACATTGTAACCTTCATGCTATAGATAATCTTAACAATAACATCCCTGTTAGTCTTGACATGCTCTTGGGTACTGGGAACTACTCCACTCCCCAGGCCCAGAGTCAGATGAATAGGCAAGCATTCAGTCAAGCCTCCGACGCTGCTGCCAAAGCCTGGAGTAAAATCCCTGATTCCAGGATGCCCACCGGCTCATTCACCACTATTCGTCAAGCGGCAAATGAGCCTTACATTGACTTTATCAATCGTCTCCCAAATGGCCATTTCCCGACAGGTAGATAACCAACCAGCAGCTGAAGTTCTTTGTCTCCAGCTTGCCTATGAAAATGCTAATGCTGACTGTCGGGCTGTTTTAGCTCCCTTAAAGCCACAGAATCTTAATCTAGCTGAAATGATTAGAGCATGCCAAAATGTTGGCACAGAGACTCACAAAGCACAAGTACCAGCAGCAGCTCTCCGTCCATCCACTGCCACCTGTTTTCGGTGTGGTAAACCCGGACATTTTAAGAAAGACTGTCACAGTTTAAAAAACAAAAATGCCAACACTAAACTTCCAGCCCAAAAGTGTCCCCACTGTGGTAAAGGCTTTCATTGGGCTAATATATTCTGGGCTTCTCTATGCTACAGCCCTTTCTGGAGAATGTTCTACTCATGCCTGTCATCATTTCACCCAAGCCATTGCAACTATGGGATGTCCCCAAGCCCTTAAAACTGATAATGGTCCTACATATACTTCTGCTAAATTTCAACAATTTTGTGCCACTTGGAATATTCTTCATACCACCGGCATTCCTTATAATCAAGGTCAAGCCATAATTGAACGTGCCCATCATACTCTCAAACAGCTCTTAAATAAACAAAAGGGGGGAGATGACGGGTCTAGATTATTTGACCAAAATGAAAGACTTGCCAAAGCTCTCTTTACTTTTAACTTTTTATCGGTTGCTAAAGATAGTCGTACTGCTGCAGAACGACATTTTATCCCCTCTGACACCCAACCTTGCCCACAGGTCCTCTATAAAGATCCTCAAAATCCCTCTGTCTGGCAAGGACCTGTAGACTTACTAACCTGGGGACAAGAGTATGTGGCTGTTTTGTCTCCTACAGGTCCACTTTGGATTCCCGCCCGTTAGTAAAACCATATCATGACCCAGCGACAGCCACCACCCTTCCACTGGGAACTGCCACCACCGCCCCTGCTGCAGCTGCCAGAGCCGCCATCCGATCTGACTACAGAGCCACAACTGACACCATCACCCCTTCCCCCGGGGAAGCACACTGAGCAACGGGGATCTATGATACCGCTATGGTTTCTCTCGTGACTTTCAATTCTCAACAGTCATCCGATGTCTCTACTCCCTGAAGCTCTCCCATTGCCAACAGAAGTCAGCCTTCTACGCCAGATGGGAAAATTGAAGACCTCCTCTTGAGAAGGCCCTTCCTATATCATCTTGTTAATCAGTAATTTCCTCAGAAAAATCTGTCATGTGTAAATTCCTCTATCTTTTCTGCTTCTTCTAGATTAGATATAGATAGGTCTCTAATTCAGTGATGCCGTTCCAATTAATAGTGAATTTGTGTAAATCATCGCTTGTTTGATTATTAATGAATCTTTGAACCGTTAAGAATAATCATCTTAGTGAATGTTAAAAGATAGTGTTTAGCTTACAAAATAAAAGTTGGAGGAAACCCACTGGTCCAGCAATCAGGGTATGGTTAGTGCTAAGGATTATTATATCTTTATAAGGTCGTCCTCTATTGTCATACACACCTAAAAGGCAGAAAAGGCCTTGGGCTAAGATGCTGATGTGCATTGGGTCCACTCACTCCGGCAATGTGCTTGATAAGAGCATCGCTTTTACTTAGTAACCTGGTGAAGAACCAGATGGTATCCGGTGGAAAACCAGCACCATGAGTTTAAGGAGCCTGCCATGGCCACCATCTAGGAGCCCAACTAAGTCCAGGTACTACTCATAGCTATGCTACCTTCTCCTCCTTGAGCATATGGAGTGTGACCCAGCTGAAGCTGGGCTCACAAGGACTCACAGAGATTCCCTCCGCATCAGCCGGGCCCTGAGGTGTGGAGACAATAGCTAAGATAATCTTGGCTTATATCTCGTAAAGAAAATTTTACTTTATCCTAACGGGCATTTGTTGGACCAGTGAAAACCCTCTTGATTCTTATTCCATTAATTAAACAAAAGGGGGGAAATGTGGGGATATGTGCCATTGAAATATGGCTACACCAGTGACAACTTCAGCCCCTCAAAGGCCCATAGACTGCACACAGCATGTTGAGACTCATCCGCAACATGTTGAGACTTGTCACGACTTGTTTTTCCAAACCCATTACTGATTGGCTTATTTACCTGAAGTCCATTCTCCCTTGCCCGAAACTTATTGTTATTCACCCAAAGCCCACTCTTCTGTTACTTGCTTCACTGCTTGCTGTACTGTCTATAAATAAACTCCTGGGACTGAAGCTGGGGTCGACTCCTCTGAGTGACCCTCCTTGGCCCCACTTCTCTGTAAGAGTCGTGTTTGGCTACTGTCTTCACTGCCCCGACAATCGTCGCCGCTGCGACAAGCAATGACTTCAGTTTTAAGTATGTTGCATTTGAGGCCAGTGAGAAACCAGGAGGAAATGGCCAGAGAGCCACTGGAAATGCTGATCTGGGGTTTAAGGAGAAATCAGACTTGAAGACTGAGATTTAGGAAACACCTGCAAGTAGAGATTGGGCTGTTAGCAGGGATGAAAGGGGCTCAGTGGAAACACAGGCTAAGATGAGAACCTGGAGGACTGCCCACGTTTATGCAGCAGGATGGAGAAGAGAAGCCAGTGTTACAGACAGAGAATCACAGGGAGAATTAGGAGAGCACTGTGACATGTCAGCCAAGGGTGAGGAGTGATGAGAAAGATGCGGCGAATCGGTCAACCAGCTGAGAAATGAAGGGGCCAAGAGGCAATAATAATAGTAGCAATATGCATTGTCTCATTTAATCTTCACATTAGGTGTATTATTATTCCCACTTTACAGAAAAGGGCATTAACCCAGACAGTGACTCCAAAGCTGCACTGTTAACTACTGCGCTATATTCCATCACCATGGACTGGGGGAGGGTAAAGAAGGAGGGTGGGAAGGGTGTGGGGAGATCAGGGTCTGACATTAGTTCTACCAATTGAATTAGCTATATGTCCACTGGCAAGTAACCTGACCTTTCTAGGCTTAATTTTCTTCTCTAAAAATTGACGGGACTGGTTCTAAATCATCTCTAGCTGTTATGTGATATGAGTCTGTGATTAAAATAGAATAGAAGAGATGCATACACAAGAGAAGCAATGAATTAACAATTTAGCAATAAGAAAACAGGGAGACCTGGCCAGGAAGATCAGAATGTTGAGTATTTTACACACTAAATTTTCGAAGAATAAATCCGTCTCTGATATATATAATCTACAACTGCAAAATTCTACTTTTTATTTATGTATTTAAGTTAGGTGAAATATCAAGAATTAAAATTTTTCATACCTGGAACTATATGGATGCTGCTCCTAAAACTCTGTTAAGCCAAGGGAATGAAGTAAAAAAGGGAAGGTTCCAAGTCAAACACAGTCTGTATACAGAGGAGGATTGTCCTGTAGAGAGAGAAAAGAGCTATTTCTAATACAATTTTGTAATGAGACAGAAACATCTGCTAAGGTTGTTGTTCTCTGCTGCCCTTGAGGAGGCCGATTCATGGCCACCCTGATTCATGGTGATCTCATGCACAGTGAAACAAAATGCTCCCTGGTCCCATGCCATCTCCACAATAGGTTACAGATTGGACCACTGTGACTCCTAGGGTTTTCACTGGCTTGTTTTCAGAAGTAGATCACTAAGTCTTTATTCCTAGTCCATCTTAGTCTGGAAGCTCTGCTGAAACCTGTTCAGCATCATAACAACACACAAGCCTCCAGTGACAGATGGCAGCAAGTTTGGTTTGGTTTTTAGATGCATATAGATAGAGAGATATAGATATAAGCCAAAAACCAAGGCCATTGCCATCGAGTCAATTCCCAACTCATAGCAACTGTATAGAACAGAGTAGAACTGTCCCACAGGGTTTCC
This sequence comes from Dugong dugon, assembly GCA_030035585.1. Classification (NCBI taxonomy): domain Eukaryota; kingdom Metazoa; phylum Chordata; class Mammalia; order Sirenia; family Dugongidae; genus Dugong; species Dugong dugon. The sequence continues at coordinate 56,811,385 of CM057462.1, read as the reverse complement.
AAGGAGCGGCTGGTAGATTCAAACTGCCAACGTTCTGGTTAGCAGCTGAAGTTAACCACTGTACCACCAGGGCTCCATATATATGTATATGTATATATATTTATGAGATCTAAATGTGTCTTTTATACACACACACACACAGATACATATGTGTGACCATATTCTTTAAACCACAACCTTAATATTTAAGTCTGCAAGAAAAGATTTCCAACATTAAAATATACTATGGCAAATTGAAAGCAAACATACTTTTTAACTTTGACAATAAAATAAACTTAGGAGAGTTGATGCTTCAAAGGCAGGCCAGCAGATGAGATACCAAGACATCAACACAAACTCTGTTGCCCGTTTCCTGCAAGTGGCATGGACATGATTTGCAAGAAAACCAAAGAGAATAGCTTTAAAGATTCAACTTGAAAAATTCAATGTATCTAAAACTGTAGTTAAGGGGGCGGGGGGAATCCTACCACATGGTTCAGAAAGCCCCACTGCAATCACCCAGATCTTTTACAGCTATCTAGTTTGCCAGATTGCAGCAGAGTGTACTACAACCTGTAACAGTAGCTTTAAGAATTCTTATTATAAAAAGGTTTCAATTTCTACAGTATCCCAAATCTTTCCAATTACAAAAAAATAAAATCTGTTCAACCATTTTTTTCACTGACCATGAAGTTTTGTTAATATAGTGACTATTAGGGCTTTATTTCCATAGGCAGTAGAAAAATGAACTTGATGTCTGTTAAACCCAATTCATTAAGCTAAGAATTTCCTCCAAATAATTTTGACTGAATTAATGGAATCACTTTAAAAAAAACTGATTTTTTTCTCTGTTTATAAAAGTATTATATACTTATAGAAAATGCAGAAAATACAAACATAAAGAAGAAAACAAACTAAAGTAACTTTTAAAAATTGTGATAAAAATATATATAACAAAACATTTTCTGTTTCAACTTTTTTTACGTGTACAATTCAGTGACATTAATTACTTTCATCATATTGTGCAACCATCACCACTACCTGTTTCCAAATTTCTCCATCACTCTTAACAGAAACTCGTGTCCCCTAAGCAATGACTCCTTGAAATAACTTTTAAATGAGCATCCTAAAATCACCAGAGAAAGCAGAACTGCTTTGAAATTAGTAAAACAAATGCATCAGCTACCCATTCATGCAGCGGTCTGCATTCTGGCAACTAACCACTCAAAACACCGCTGACCTAGAGGTTTGCAAAAAAAAAGTCTGAGCAGCAAACAATAAAGAAAATAGCCAAGATGATCTGAGTCTTCCATAAAATGCAATGTGATTCCTTCCTATGAATGACACAGGTTATAAAAAAACAAGGCTCACAGTCAATGTAGCTGGGAAGCCTGGGAGAAATAAAAAGAAATATAGGTAAAGGGGACAAAAGCAAGTTAAGAACAAAAGGTTACAGAGGTGGGGGTGGGTTATCAATACTTTTTTGGGGGTGGGTTAACAATACTTTTTAAGTGTTACATTTAAAGTAAGGTGCCCTGGTGGCACAACAGTTAAGTAAGTACTCGGCTGCTAACCAGTTTGAACCCACCCAGTAGCTCTGAGGGAAAAATAAGACCTGGCAACCTGGAGATCTGCTTCTGTAAAGATTACAGCCAAGAACACACTACGGGCAGTTCTACTCTGTCACACGGGGTCACTATGATTTGGAATAGGCTAGACAGCACCCAACAACATTGAAAATGCAGTAGAGAATGGAATACGCTGTGAAAAGGATTTTAAGAAACAACAGTCATTCAAACAGTAAGACTGAATCTATGGATAAACCAGAATTTTGCAGTTTGGGGAAGGGAACAAAATTAATAGGCTTTTTTTTTTTTTTTTGGGATGACTTCCTTCTCGCTTTATTCTGTACCCAACAAAGAATGAAATGGTTCCCATAAATAAGCGGCATGAGCCCTTCCTCATGACCATGGTCTAGGACAAGGGGCAGCGCACAGGGGGTCTGGGTGGGAGTCCTTGTGAGAGGGCCAGTCAGGGTACTTGCAACAACAAGCACCAGAGAACGAGCAGGACAGGCAAGCAGAAGGCTCAGTGGGAGCCTGCTCTGCTGCCCAGGCTGGTGGCCTGACAGGCTGGGGCGGGGTCAGAAGCTGCCTCGGATCCTTTCCATGTAGTTGCGCAAAATTAATAGTTTTGAGAACAACTCCTTGCCACACTAAAAGCCCAGCCATCACCTAGCCCTAATGTGCTAGGAGCACACTCAATGAAGAGCTTCACGGGCATCACTATATCGACAATACCACTCTAAGAACATGCTGAATGGTACTGTCCAGTGTACTGGGTCTGTCAACTGGCTTTTTAAGTGCACTGATTTCTGAACACAGTCTGTGCCCTAAACAGTTTTTACACACAGACAAAATGTCATTTTTAGAGATAAACGCCAAATTCCACCCTAGCAGATAGTAGTTGGAATAGATACATGTATCAACACTCAATATCCATTCTAGCGTACCTTTCTGTTCTGTGGAGTCTGGAAGACTAAGAGCACATTTCCCAGGCTCCTGTATAATGAAGTTTCCCTGTGTAAAACAGGGTCCATTAATGAAATGTTCTTAAGGGACAGTTAAGGAGCCCTGTGGCACAATGGTTAAAGCACTGGGCTGCTAACTGAAAGGTCGGCAGTTTGAACCCACCAGCAGCTCTGAGGCAGAAAAGACCTGGTGATCTGCTTCCATAATGATTACAGCCTAGAAAACCCTATGAGGCAGTTCTATTCTGTCCTACAGGGTCACTAGGAGTTGGAATTGACTGGACAGCACACAAGAACAACAACGGAGAATTGGAAGGCAGAAAGGAGGCAGAAACCACGTTTCTGCTATTTAGGCTGGGAAGGCTGGCAAGCAGCCATGGAAACACTGGGGCTTTCTGCAGCAGCATTCCAGGGCCAAGAGCTTCATGACTGTCAAGAGCCAAGTGTGGGGATGACAACAGTCACTAGTTGGTAGATATACGGGGATAGTTGTGGGATAGCAGTTTCTTGACCCCTGAATTGCAGCTAGCAGTGTCATCTGGAACTCAGCAGTGCCAGTGGTAACCTCCAGACGATGCGCTGCATTGGGCAAATCTGCTGCAAAAGATCTCTTTAAAAAGCAACGATGCCACTTTAAGGACTAAAGTGCACCTGATCCAAGCCATGGTATTTTCAATCACCTCATATGCATGCGAGAGCTGGACAATGAATAAGGAAGACCGAAGAAGACTCAACGCCTTTGAATTATGGTGTTGGCAAAGAATATTGAATATACCATAGACTGCCAAAAGAACAAACAAATCTGTTTTAGAAGAAGTACAGCCAGAATGCTCCTTAGAAGCGAGGATGGGGAGACTTTGTCTCACATACTATGGGTATGTTATCAGGAGGGACCAGTCTCTGGAAAAAGACATCATGCTTGGTAAAGAAGAGGGTCAGAGAACAACAGGAAGACCCTCAAGGATATGGACTGACACAGTGGCTGCAACAATGGGCTCATGCTGTGTAACAACATTTGTGAGGATGGCGCAGGACCAGGCAGGGTTTTGTTCTGCTGTACACAGGGTCGCTACAAGTCAGAACCAACTAGACAGCACCTAACAAAAGCTTGGAACCCACTCCTCCTAGTCCTTCCAATGATTTTGCAAGCACCCAATTCCCTTTACTAAGTTCCCTTCTGCTTAAAATACTAGAGTGGTTTCTCTTTCCTGCAACTGGACCCAAATGATACATCATTTGCCTCAATGTTTCAGCAGAAGGGGGAGCTGTCTGTCGGTGAGCGGCAGTATTAGGCAGTGGGCTCTGGTCTACCAACGACTAGCTGTGTGACTTAAGCAAGTTACTTAACTTTAACCATCAGTTTCCTCTTTCTAAAATGAGGATACTGACTGTAAAGAGGCTCCAAGGCACTCTGTTAGGAGGATTAAATAATTGCTAAGATAAAAAATATTAAATAAGATAAATAACATAAGGATGTGAAAAGATGTTCCAGATCATTAGTCAGTAAGGAAATGCAAATCAAAGTCACAACGAGACACCACTTCACACTTACTATTGTTGGTGTTAGGTGTCCCCAAGTTGATTTCAACTCACAGCCACCCTATGGGACAGAGCAGAACTGTCCCATAGGGTTTTCTTCACAGGCTGTAATCTTCACAGGCAGAGTCCTGATGGCACAGCGGTTAAGCACTCGGCTGCCAACAAAAAGGTAGGCAGTTCAAACTCACCAGCTGCTCCATGAGAGAAAGATGTGGCAGTCTTCTTTCGTAAAGATTACAGCCTTCGAAACCCTATGGGGCAGTTCTACTCTATCCTATATGGTCACTATGAGTTGGAATCACTCATTGGAAACGGCAATCTTCACAGAAGCAGGTCACCAGGTCTTTTGCCCTCAAGAAACGGCTGGATGGGTTCGAACCGTTAGCAGCTGAGTGCTTAACTGTTTGGGCCACCAGGGCTCCTTCCACATCTGCTAGGACGGCTATAAAAAACCAAAATAAAACGAGCAATAACAAGTTCTGGTGTGGCTGTGAAGAAAGTGGAACCTTCACATATTGCCGGTAGGAATGTAAAATAGTGCAGCTGCTTTGGAAAACCGACTGGCAATTCCTCAAAAACTCAACCGTTTAAAGAGTTACCATATGACCCAGGGATTCCACTCCTGGATGTATATACCAAAGAGAAATGAAAACATACATCCACACAAAAATTGTACATGAATGTTCACAGAAGCATTTTTCCTAATAGTTAAAAAGTGGAAACAACCCAAATGTCTGTCCAATGACGAAAGAAACAATGTGGTACAGTGAAACCTGTGAGAGCCAGGAACTCCACGGGCCTGCCTTGTTTTTCCAGGTCTCACAAGTTTTCCGCCTTTGACAGGGTGCAGTCTTACCACTTTTCTATTGATCCTTTCCGTGGAAAATATTTGAGTTTTCCTTCTCTGACAGTTTTCCACCTCACACAGATTTCAGCTTTTGCAAGTTTATAGATATATCCATACAACGGAATATTGTTTAATCATAGAAAAGGAATGAAGTACTAATACATGCTACACCATGGATGAACCTTGAAAACGCTAAGTGAAAGAAGCCAGCCACAAGGGAGCATATGTTGTATGATTCCATTTACAGGAAATGTCCAGAATGGGCAAATCTATAGAGACGGAGAGTGGATAAGTGGTCGGGGAAAACTACTGTTAATGGGTTCGAGGTTTCTTTTTGGGGTGATGAAAATGCTCTGGGATTAGATGACAGTGATAGTTGCACCACTGTGTGAACATATGAAAACCCACTGAACTGTACACTTTAAGAGGATTAATTTTATGATATGTGAATTATATCTGAATTAAAAAAAAACCCGATAAAGAGCTGATATGCTTACCCTACGAGGTACTGTACTGAGCCTTTTACACTCATTATCTTATTTCAGTTCTCACAAGAGCCCTAGGAAGTAAATAGTACTGTGATCCCCTTGGAGAGAGAAAGAAAACTGAGGCAGAGAGAAACTAAAAGAAGATAAGCTTCCCCCAAGACTGCATAACAAGCAAGTGAACAGAGATTGGAATGTAAGCAGACTGATCCCAAAGAAAGCACTCCTAATGCTGTGCTCTTCTACACCTCATGTTGTTCTTGTTGTTATCTGCCCTCGAGTGGATGTCTACAGAGTAGAACTGCCCCGTAGGGTTTGCCAGGCTGTATGGTAATCTTTATGAGAGCAGGTCACCAGGACTTTCTCCCTTGGAGCTCCTGGGTGGGTTCTAACACCAACCTTTCAGTTAGCAGCCAAGTGCTTATCCCTTTTGTCCCCAGGGCTCCTTCTACCTGCCATGTTGTTATTGTTGTGGGGTGCCCTCGAGTAGATTCTGACTTATAGTGACCGCATGTAACAGAGTAGAACTGTTTCATATAGGCTGTAATCTTTACAAAAACAGATCAGGAGGCTTTCCCCCAAGGAGCTGCTGGGTGGGCTCGAAACGCTGAGCTCTCTGTTAGCAGCCTAGTGCTTAACTGTTGGGCCACCAGGGCTCCTTGTACCTTCCATAAACCCAAAACCAAACCCCTTGCTGTCAAGTTGATTCCGACTCATAGTGACCCTACAGGACAGAGTAGAACTGCCCCATAGGGTTTCCAAGGTTGCAAATCTTTACCAAAGCAGACTGCCACATCTTTCTTCCGTAGAGCAGCTGGTGGGTTCGAACTGCTGACCTTCTGGTTAGCAGCCAAGCACTTAACCACTGCACCACCAGAGCTCCTTTCTACCTGCCATAATGTATGCAAAATACCTAGCACAATGCCTGGCACAGGGCTAGGGCTCAATAAATGTTAGATATTACTGTTATGATAATCCAATTTACATACCCCAAAGAAAATCAGCTACAGTGTAGAGAAACTGGGGGAGTGGGAGAGGCAGATGCCAGGGAGACAGATCTTTAATTAAAGGTTTATTGAAATTGTCACAGCAAGAAATGTCAAGGACTTGTACAATGGCAGCGAAGACAGAGGAAATAACAGAAACCAGGAACTTTTTCAAGAAAATAGAAGTTGTCCTATTAACTGAGGTCTGTTACAAGATGACAACAGTACATCTACAGGACATTAACATAACTAACGTTCATAATAGTACTCTTGAGTCATCAAAAAGGTTTTATTTTCAGAATATGGGATTTATTAAATCAGAGAAATGGGTAATACATGTCAGATTTTCTTCTTTCAGTAGACTGACTATATAAATTGAAACAGCGAGTCAGACTAACCCACGTGGGATATCCAAAATTCAACTGGAAGCATTTTAAGTATCTAAAAGAGCTAAATATTTATAACACTCCTAAGAATATAAAAGAATTCAAAATTCCCATCAAGTTCAAAGATATTTAAAAAGGAAGATGGAAAGACAATTACATATTTTAGAAACCATTAAATTCAAAGATTTTTGGAATAGCAGGAAAAGACATGTATTTCTATGAGTAGAAGACAGACTTGGGTAATGAGTGTAACTTGAGTTAAAGGTTGTGGGCTATAAGATCATCTCTTTTAAGATATATAGTCATTAACCTAGAGTTTGGAGTCTCTAGGTAGTGTAAATGGTATGCTCAACCAGCCAAAAGGTTGGTGGTTTGAACCCACCCAGAGGTGTCTCAGAAGACAGGCCTGGCTGGCAATCTGCTTCCAAAAGTTCACAGCCTTGAAAACCCTATGGAACAGTTCTACTCTGACACACACAGGGTCACCAAGAGTTGGAACTGACTCGCTGGCAACTAACACAACAACCTAAAATTTAGTGTGTCCCATCAGTATCACCAAAAAGAATCTAGTTAGCCTCTTTGGTGAAAACTCCTTGGGTCATAAGGAACTTCAGTCAACTGGAATGCTAACTGTATTCTTTAGTGGGTAAACATCTTTTAAAACCTGGAAAGATTTAGAATGAAGTGTAACAATGTTTAAGAGAATCAAAACCATAGCTGAGAAAGCCTTACTGGGAAGATGACATTTAAGTCCTAAAGGAGGTGAGAGTGTCACATGGTTATCTGGGGGAAGAGTGTTCCAGGCATTTGGAACAGCAAGTGCAAAGGCCCTGACATGGAGCAGGCTAGAAGGCTTGGAGGAACATCAAGGAGTCATAGGGAGAGCAATGGAAGATGGAGTCAAAAAGTTAAGTCAGATTGTATTGGGGGGTGGTGGTAGGGAGGTGGAATGAGTTCCTATAGGGCCTTGTAGACTATTGGGGTAGGGGGTCGGGGGCTTTGGCTTTTAATTCGCATGAGATGGTGAGCCACTGACAGGCTATGAGCGGAGAAGTGACAAGAACTTCCCTCAAGGGCATGAAAAAGCTTACATCAAATCCTTCAAATATAAACATATAATTAAGTCACTGAAAGGGTTAAGCTTATTAGATGGAAATTCTGCTTTATCTAGAAAATAAGATTTAAATGATATAGGGTGAATCAAGTGTTACCCTATATTACAAAAGTTTTTGCTGGGCCCAAACCATTAATCACCAGCAACGCTGGTGATTTCAGAGATAATGAGATAAGGACTGACATGGTAGCCTTTTTTTGGGGGGGATCAGAAATTTAAACGGCCAGCCCCCTGGAAGGAGCCCCATCTCCCTCATGTGGCCTCCTGCTGATATGTTACAGCTGACTTCCATATGTGCCCATCTGGTGAAGGGTCCAAAAGCCACAGATTCTCACTTCTCATTTACCATTTGTGTGGCCAGCAAAGTTCCCAGGACGAACAGGGTCTGGTCCCTGGTTATTAGTGAAGGGCTCTTGCTCAGGGGGTAAGACAAACCAACACAACCTGGGGCATGGCAGGAGGGGGATAAAAATGGAGAAAGAGGCTTGGGGCTTGAATCCTCTGCTGAGGAGTTTGGGCTCTATTCTGATAAAGATCTGTTAAGGATTTTTGAGCCAGGGAGATATGTGACCAGCTTGCTCTTTCGGAATATTCTTCTGGAGGTGCTGCTATTAGGAGGGAATGAGGAGGAGAACCAGGAGACTAGGCACATTGGAAGGCTGCGGTCTCCGTGTGGCTCACCTCTGGCCTAGAGGGTGAAACGGTGTTTCCTCATCTGGAAAATAGAAGCATCATCATTTTGACTGGGTGGCTGTTTTATGTGAAATTAAGTGAAATAATTCATAAAAATGAAAGTACTCTGTTTACTAAATAAAAGTTCTGCAAATATAAAGGTTTATTAAGATCCTGAATACAATCAAACACTCTGAGGCACAGAGTAGCATGGGTAGGGGTTGGGGACCATACTTTCCTGAGACCAGAACTAGATGGTGCCTGGCTACCAGCAATGACCGCCCTGACAGGGAACACAACAGAGAGTCCCTGATCGAGCAGGAGAAAGGTGGGGTGCAGAACTCAAATTCTAGTAAGAAGACCAGACTTAATGGTCTGAAGGAGACTGGAGGAACCCGGGAAAGCTTGGCCTCCAGATTCTCTATCAGCCCAGAACTAAAACAATTTCTGAGGCCAACTCTTCAGACAGGGATGGGACTGGACTGTGGGACATAAAGTGATACTCATGAGGAGTGTGCCTCTTAACTCAAGTAGATACAAGAGACTAAATGGGCAGCTTCTGTCTGGAGGTGAAGATGGGAAGGCAGAGAGGGTTAGGAGCTGGTTGAAAGGACATGGGAAATCAGGGGTGGCAAAGAGGAGTGTGCTGTCACAGTATGGGGAGAGCAATTAGGGTCACATAACAATGTATGTATAAATTTTTGTATGGGAGACTAACTTGAAATTAACCTTCATTTAAACTACAATAGACAAACAAACAAAAAAAAGAATAAAGGTGTTACTAACGAGTGTAGTTAAAAGCCCGATAAGTGTGATTCCACCGCTTTCACACAAGTCTTGGAAAGACGGTGAGTCTGGCTATTGGTACTATCAACAGTAACTAAGCGCATCTGTGGGAGAAACGGGCCAAACCGCTGACTAATTTACAAAAGGGGCAGGCTACACAGAAGATGTGTAGGAATGGCTCCGTCATAAAACGAATCATTACAGCTCATCATTTGTTATGTGTAGTAAGTCAGCCTTCGGTTCTAAGCCCAGATCTGCCGCATCATGATATAAAACCAAAAGCTGGAGGATGTGTACGGAAACTCGGGCTACTGCACTGGAAGCCACCCTCCCAATACAGCGCCCAGGACCGCACGGGGAGAAGCCCCAGGCCCCCGCCCCGCCCGCCACCCCGCCCCATTGGGCGGGCCGCCCGTCCTTCAGCCGCTCAGCCCGTGCCCGGCCGGCCGCCGACCCTCCGGGAGTCCGCGACGCCCGACGGCTCCAGACACGCCCGGCACCCGCCCGGCGCCGGCTTCCCGCCGCAGCCGCCAGGAGGCTCCGCGCGCCTTCCCGCCTTTCCCCGCGCCGCGGCCGGGCTGGGCGGCAAGGCGGTCGCCGAGCTCAGCGGGGGCGGCCAGGCGCGGGCGGCGACGGCGCGGCCATTGTCCCGCAGCCCCTCCCGGGCGCGCAGAAAGGGCCGGTCCGGCCAGCGGGGAGGCGCGGGCGGGGCGGGCGCGGGAACCGGTGCGCCCCGGCGCCGCCCGCCAGTCCCCGCGGGCCGCCCGGCCGCCGCCCCGAGGCCGTGCCCGCCGCCCCAGCTCTCCGTGCCTCCTTTGTGGCCATCTCCAGCCCCTCGGAGCCGGCGCGCCGCCGCCGCTGCGCCCGGAGCTGCAAATGGCGCCCGCTCGACTCGCCCGCCGCTCTCCCTGGCCCGGGAACGTCTGGGGGCGGCGCGCCCCGGGCCCGCATCCCGCCGCCGCTGCCGCCTGGGCGGTCAGAGCCCGCGGAGCCGGTGGCGCCTCCGTCAGCAGAGCGGCTCGCGGGCCCGTCCCGGGCAGCCCCGACGCCCCGCCCGCCCTCCGCCCGTGCCGCGCGCAGCCACTTACCCTTATGGGTCTTGCGCGCGGTTTGGGAAAAGATTCCAGGTGCTCGGCGGGGAAAATAACCCCTTTACGAAGCCGTTCCTTTGCGCCCTAAAACAAGTAACCCCAACGTGAGAGAAACAAAAGGTATTTGCTGACGTGGGCGTTGGACAGAAACGCCCGAGGGCTGGGGACACAATTAAAGGGGCAACGCACAGATTTCAGGCACCAACCAGCAGCTTCGCCCACTCCTCCTGCCCTTGCTTACACCCCGATGCACCCTCCAGAAGAACTAGGGTGCCCAGATTCTCTAGCAGTTGACTGCGGAATCATTATTTAGTCAGGAGCTTAAATTTAAAATTGTACTTTACGCTGGGAAAGGCGCCTCTGGAGGGCAGAAAGGCTGGATTTCTAGGATCTGGGGAATTTGGTTTAGGGAAGAGGGAGGGACTTAGGCGTGCCCACAATTACTGTATGAGTACATGTGACATTATTGTACTTAAGTTTAGCAACGTCAAATGTAAGATTTCCACAGAATTTTTCTCTTTATTGAAGCAGTTATTTTAGCCGGGGATAACCTTTTCTAAACCTCTATAGGTCACAAGCATTTTATATGAAGAGGAAAAACCCAGAGAAGCTGAAATAAGAGAACATAATTCTAGTTAAGTTCAGAGGAAATATAAAGTTAGTGAAAATAGCATGTTTTGTGTTTTAAAATATAAAAATTCATTGTACAACAAGCCTTCTGACATACTTAGTCTCTAATATAAGCATCAGGATATACATTTTGCTAAAATCACTGACTTTTCACTGTTACTACAGAAGTATTAATTCAATAAACTAGTTGTCTATTTCCTCATGCTGGGGTCAGGTACTGAAAAGTACTGTACTGTGTAGTAAAACAAAAAAACAACACTCAAGTTTTCAAAACTCACATTAGCTTTTGAGTGGATTCCTCTCCTATGCCGTAATGAGTCATATTGGACAAAGTTTATTACTTTGGTTTCAACAATAATTAGCTATGCATTTTGAGGATCATACCCTCTCTGGGAAGGATAAAAAATATTTAAAAATTAAAAAAAATTCAACTATGTCTTAATAATCATTTCTATATTACTCCAGAGGTATGTTGCTATTTAATTGTATCTCCTTATATTCTGAACAGGTAAGATCTGTTTATCTCTGTTTATCAAACATGAAAACACTTGAAACCATCAGGCATCAGGAGTGTTGCATATACTCTGCTAGCACCCTCATTGAGAATTCTTCCAGAAAGACCTGGACCTTGTTACAGCAGAAGTTTTTCATTTTAGCCTTAGTTAATTAAAACATGCAAATGAGTTCTACGAACACGTTCCTCAGGAAAACATGGTTGCAAGAAAGAAGAAATAGGAGTTTATTATTGTAATTAATAAGGGAGAAGTGAGCATGAATAGCTGTGCAGACAGTCCTCCTAAAAAACTGCAAGTGGAAGGTGCATCAAGGTCTCAGGCAGATTTTTTCCTTACCTTCACCCTCCCACCTTCAAGAGTTCATGCTTATCTCTGCTGGTGCTCTACCATCAACCCATTTACCAGCACTTATTCTCTTAAACTCTGCTCCTCCCCGCCCCCAACTCTTCAGTTCAAATTCTCGAGGGAAATAACTCATTCCAATTTTAACAGGTATAATTCAGCACCTAGGAGTACCTGGGTGGCACAAACAACTTATAAAACACTCAGCTGCTAACCAAAAGATTGGTGGTTCAAATCTACCTAGGGGTGCCTTGGAAGAAAGACCTGGTAATCTACTTTGGAAAGGACATGGCCCTTGAGAACCCTATGGAGTGCAGTTCTACTCTGAAACACATAGGGTTGCCACAAGTCAGAATTCACTCAAAGGCAACTGGTTTTGCTATTTAGCACCTACTATGAATAAGGTTCTGTGGTACTTCTTGGAGTGCAGTGTTTAACAAAAAATAGGCCTGGTCTCTGCCTTCATGGGACTTGCAGTCTAGTGGGGGAGACAGACAGTAGTCAAATAAATATAATTCAAAAAATTTAATAAATCGTGAAGGAAAGGTACATAGTGCTGCCAGCATATAGATGCTGTGGGGACCTGTCTTATGGGGGAGGGAGGCTTAGGAAAGGCTTCCTTGAGGAAATGATCTTGATTGGAAATCTGAAGTAGGAATTAATAGGCAAAGATGAGAGTGGTGGGATGCATTCCAAATAAAAGGAGCAAAATGTGCAGAGGTTCTTATTAGGAGGGAGCATGGTATAAAAGACCCAGGAGGCTGGAGTGCATGCACAATGAGGGAGAGTGAGAGATGAGGTAGGAGAGGTAAGCAAGGGCCAGACCAGGCAGGACCTTGTAGGCCATGTTAAGAACTTTGGAAGCCATTGATGCTGTGTGGGCTGTATGACATGATGAGACAAGCATTTTGAAAAGATGACTCTGGCCTTATTAGAGAATAGATTAGGAGGGAAGAGTTATGGATTGAATTGTGTCTCCCAAAAAATCATAACCTCTCTGCATGTGGTTATAATTCCATTTGGAAATGGGTTGTCTTTGTTATGTTAATGAGACAGGATTAGTATAGGGTGTGTCTTAAATCATTCTCTTTTGAGATATAAAAGAGATTAAAAAAACAAGTGAAAGAAGCCGAGATGGAGGAAGAGAGATGCCAGCCCACATGAAGATTGCCGAGGAACAGAAGCTCAGAAGTGACAAAGACCTTCCTCCAGAGCTGACAGAGAGAGAAAGTCTCCTAGAGCCAGCACCCTGAATTCGGACTAATAGCCTCCTAAACTGTGAGAAAATACATTTCTGGTTTGTTAAAGCCATCTGCTTGTGGTATTTCTGTTATAACGGCACTAGATAACTAAGGAAGAGTGGATTGCAGTGATCCAGCTAAAAGATGATGGAGTATTGAACTAAAGTGAAGGCAGAGGAGATGGATAGAAGTGGAGAGACCAAGACACATAAATATTAGAGGTAGTAATAAGTTGGCTATGGGGAGTAAGGGAGAAGGAAGTGTCAAAGACAACTCCAAGCCCATTAGCTTGTGAAACTGGATGGATGGTGGTCCCATTCACAGAAAAGATTGAAAGAAGACTGGATTTTTAGGGGAGGGGGGTTGAGTTAGAGGGCTACAAAGATTATAAACTCAATTTGGACATGTTGAGATTGAGGTGTCTTTGAGATGTTCAGATAGAGATGCAGATTGAACATCTTGACATCTTCGTTACTTTTGTATACACAGCATTGGGACCTCATTTATATGTCTGGAGGATTCCTTACCTTATGAGTAATTGGTACGAGGTAGAATTTGCTTTCTGCAATAGAATCAAGAAATGCCAGAGACTTGCTTTCTCAGAATCCCTTGCAGCTAGGAAATTACTAGTGGTCTGAGCTTTGATAATCAGATGCACCCACCAGGGATTTTGAAGAGGGAGCTATGAAACCGAGAAGCAGGAACTTCAAAGAATCCTCTGGCAGTGGGAACAGTTCCAGCAAAGTAGTCTCCAGGCGCTATAGTGGCAGTGCTGCTAGTGGTAGCATCCATTGTCCAGTGCCAGTGCTATCCGTTGTACAAGCTGTCATGCCTGAGAGCACTTGGGGTGTCCTCAGCAGGCCAGTTCTGTGGTGTGACTTGAGCTGTTGTTTCTGGCTGTTTAGCATAGGCTCTATCTGCAATTCTGTGAACATGCCTTCTGCTTAAATCAGCCAGGGCCAGTCTCTGTGCGACCAAAAACCCTGAGTAGTTCAAAGTGTCAGGAAAGCAGCTGGATACAAGGACTGGCCTTAATCGATAAAATTGCTTGAGATAAAAGTTTGGCATCACTCTCACATAAATGAGAATTAAAACTATGGATGTGGATAGAGAGAATCTGAAGTGAGAAACGAAGAAGGCTGAGCACATCATTCTTTAGTGGATGGTTGTTGTTAGCTGCCATCAAGTAGGCTCTGACTCATGGTGACTGTGATGGTTAATGTTATGTGTCAACTAGGCTAGGCTATGGTTCCCAGTATTGTGTAATTGTCTCCCATTTTGTGATCTGATGTAATTGTCCTCCATTTTGTGGTACTGTGTAATTATCCTCTGTTTTATGTGTTGTAAATCCTAAACCTCTATAGTTAATGAGGCAGGATTAGTGTGGGGTGTACCTTGAGTCATGCCCTTACTAAATATGACTCAAGTCGCTGCCCTATGAAAATCACATGCATACTCAAGTCACCACCTTAAGTGAAGTAGGGGAGTTTCCTTGAGGAAGTGACCTACATCATATATATATGGACACTCTGGCAAAGCTTGCTCTTGCTCTGTATCCTGCATCCGGCTTGTTATTATCTGACCTCTGCTTCTTGGGACTTGAACTAGCAGCCTGCCATCTGACCTGATTCATCAGCTTCTGCAGCCCTGTGGACCACCAGCCTGTTGTCTGACCTGCCAATTTGGGTTCGTCAGCCCCTGCAACCACATGAGTCAGGAGAAGCCCCAGCCTGACGCCTGATGCCTGACCTGCAGGTTTGGCACTTGCCAGCCTCCCCAGCTGTGTGAGCTGTTTCCTTGAGATAAATCTTTACATATATACGCTTCACTGGTTTTTCTTCTCTAGAGAACCCTGCCTAAGACAGCAACCCCATGTACAGCAGAACAAAATGCTGCCCAAACATCCTCATGGTTTCCAACATGCTTAAGTTCATTGTTGACATCCAACCTAGGGGGCTCTTCTTCCAGTCCTATAGCAGAAATGTCTTGATCCGTAGGGTTTTCATAGGCTTATTTTTAGAAGTAGATCACTAGGCCTTTCTTCCTAGTTTGTCTTAATCCGGAAGCTCCACTGAAACCTGTCCACCATGGGTGACTCTGCTGATACAGATAGTCCTTGACTTACAGCGGGGTTCCATTCCAATGACTCCGTTATAAATCAGTTCTGACTAAGTCAAATACCACATTTTTTTAAGTTTTCATTATTATTGCCTTTTATTATCAGTATCTTTATAAATATAATCTTTATTTGTCTTTGGGGATTGGAAACATTACATATAAACTTACAGATGTATTTTAACATTGTATGTAGTATATATTACTAACAATAAGATGTACAAAAAAAAGGCAGTGTAAATGTGGTTCATCGTAACTCACATAAGTCATAAGTTGGGGACTACCTGTATTTGAAATACTGGTGGAATACCATCCACATTATAGCAACACACAAGCCACCACAGTACAACAAACTGACGACGGGTGGTGGAGTGGCTGGTTAGGAAGGTAAAATTGCACAAGAGGCTGAAAAGTGATTAGAGAGGAAAGAAGAGACCTGGGATAATGGGGTGGTATAGAAACTAGGTGAAGAGAGCATTCAAGAAGGCAGACTGGACAATAGTGTTAAATACTGCAAAGAGTGCAAGTATAAGAGAAAACGTGTGTTAGATTTAACAACTAGTGGATCATCGACTTCAGAAAACACTATTAAACTTGAAAGATAGGAGCAAAATTCAGATTAAAGGAATAAGTAGGGGGTGAAGAAGTAGAGATGATGAGATTAAACAACCCTTTTGAGAGGTTTGGTTGTAAAGGGCATGTTCCAATTATTACTATTACTGTGTTTAACAAACCAATCCAAATTTAATGGCATAAAACAACCACCATTTAATTATGCCAGTGGATTCTGTGTGTCTGGATTTTGATAGGTTACAGCAGGGAAGACTTGTCTCTGTTCCATGATTTCTGGAGCCTCAGCTGGGAAGACTCGAATGGCTGGGGGTAAACTACTGAGAACTAGAATCATCTAGAGGTTTCTTCATTTACAGGTATGGCACCAAGACTGGGTAGACTTGAAGGCTGGACTCACCTGGGACTGTCACCTGGAGCACTTACACATTGCCTGTCTATGTGGCTTGGGTTTCTAATCACATAGTCACTGGGTTCCAAGAGGGAGTGTCACAAGAGGAAGCATACCAAGAGTGAGTGTTCGAAGGGAACTAGGAGAAAGCTGCTTGACTTTATATCTAAAGAAGTTGCATTGCATCACTTGTGCCATATTCTGTTGGTTGAAATGGTCACAGGTCTACCAAGATTCAAGCAAAAGGGTATATAGCTGCTACCTCTTAATAGGAAGAGTGTCAAAGAATTTGGGGCCATGTTTTAAAACTACTATGGCGGGGAGAGAGGTGGTAGCTAGAAGGGGATGTGGGTGTCTTAGGCTGGGTTCTCTAGAGAAGCAAAACCAGTGAAACATCTCTCTCTTTGTGGGTGTATGTGTATATATATATATATATATGTATATACACACACACACGCGTGCGCATGTGCACGCCCATATATATATACACACAGGGAGAAAGATAGATTAATAGCAAGGAAATGGCTCACATGGTGTAGAGGCTGGAAAGCCCCAAGTCCTTGGGTCAGGCTGGAGGTTTCTCCCAACTCACATTGCTGCAGGCGCTGGCTGGCAAACCCAAGATCCAGACCACAGAGACTGACAAATCCCAAGATCAGCAGGCAAGCTGCTAGCTCAAGTCCCAAGAGCCAGCTTCAGGATTCAGAGTGTGCAACAGCCTGCGAGCCTTGCCAGAAAGTCCACCTATATTGGATGCAGGCCACACCCCCAAGGAAACTTCCTTTCAGCTGATTGGCTACTCACAGCAGATCCCATCATGGAGGTGATCACATCATATCACATCTCATCATGGAGGTGATCACATCATTTTATGACTACCAAACTACATCATAACTGGCAAACCACTGAGAATCGTGGCCCAGCCAAGTTGACACACAACCTTAACAATCACAGTGGGTAAAATAATTTTTTAAAAGCATGTTTAAACCTGATGGAAAGCATGAGGATAAGAGGGAGATAATTAATATACAGGGGGAATACTTAATAGTGGTAAAAAGTTTCAGAGAATTTCAGGGAGGAGGAGACCTAAAGCTCAGATAGAGGAATATCCCCTAGACAAGAAAAGTGATAACTCCTCTATCCCTATTGAAACTGGAGGGTGGTTTTAAAATATCCACAATTTCTTTGACACTCCCTTTAAGAGCTGGATCCTAATTCCCCTCCACATGATTGTGGGCTGGACTTAGTAACTTGCTTCAAAAGAAGAAAATAAAGAAAAAGCAATGGTGTGTGATTCCAGAGTCTTAGTCATAAAAGGCACAGTGGCTTCATGCTTGCTCTCTCTCTGGCTTGGATCACTTGCTCTGAGAGAAGCCAGCTGCCTGAGGAGACTCAGGCAGCCATGTGGAGAGGAACTGAGGCCTTCTGCCAACAGCCATGCAAGTGAGCCATCTTGGAATTGGATCCTCTAGCCCCAGACAAGCCTTCAGATGACTGCAGCCTCAGCTGACAGTTTGACTGAAACCGCATGAGAGACCCTGAGCCAGAACTACCCAGCTAAGCTACTCCCAGATTCCTGACCCTCAGAAACTGTGTGAAATAGAAATGTGTGTTTATTATGTTTTAAGCAGTTAAGTTATGGGAGTAACTGGTAATGCAGCAGTGGATAATAAATACAGATCTTGGTACCTAGAAGTGCTGCCATAAAGAAAAACCTAAAAATGTGACTTTAGAACTGGGCAGTGGGTGGAAGCTAAAAGAACTCGAGGTGAGTGTTAGTGAAAGCTTGAAGAACCTGTAAAAGACAGTAGAAATCTGGTGATCTTTGAGGAGGCTGCAGGTGAGATCTTAAAGAAAAATCATGAAAATCTTGGAACTGGAGGAAAGGGGATTTTTGTTATGTAATGGCAGAAAATTTAGCAACACAGTTGCCTCTAGTGAAGTGAAAAGTTAAAAAATGTGCCTAATAAACTGCATGCTCAAGCTAAGATTTCCAAACAGAATGCTGAAGGGGCAACCTGGTTTTTTATTGCCATTTTTTTGTAAGATGTGAGAGGAGAAAGATAAGCTAAAGGAAGGACTGTTAAACAAAAGGGAGCTAGAACTTGCTAGTTTTGAAATTTTCCAGCCTCTTCAGGTTCCACATGATGCTCAAGTTAAGAAATGGCTTCTGAGCAAAGATTAAAACCAGAGCACTGACAGGAAAACACAGTCTAAAGATGAAGCCAAAGATGTGACTGTAAAATCCTTTGTTAAGATCTCAGACAGATCCGAGGTGGTACCCCAGAGTACTATTCAGTTAGACAAAAAGTACTCTAAACATTTTAAGAATGTGACTTGCAGAGACTCTCAAACACTAGGGCTTCCAGGAATCGTAAGGGCATCGTCCCTTAGCAGAAGCCAAAGGTAGAAAAGGGCTTATCTCAAAGAGTTTTGTTGGGGTGGCTTTTGTTTAGAGTGAACCCCAAGAAGATTCACAGGAGACCCACAAGTTTTTTTAAGAGAAGGTTCACAGAAACATTGCCAGCTTGGACTGAAAAGAGCAGAGACAGTACAAAATTAAAAAGTTGTCTTCTGATGCAATCTGAGAAAACTGTGCAACTGCAAATATGAGCTACCTTTATGCAAAAGGAGGATGACTCAGAGAGTAGAATCAAGAGCCCAGAGGGTGGAGCCAAGAGCCATGAATGATTATCCCTAGACCTTGAATCCTAATCATGGGATTTCTAACATTTTCCCAGTTGGATTTTAGAATTGCTGTGGATTCAGCTAAAGCAAATGGAAGAAATGATCAAGTAAAAAGCTGAATAGAAGATTTCAAAGGGCAGCTTGAGAAAACAAAATAAAGTATTCTAATACAATGTGTAAAGGCCTGGAGTTGGAAAACCAAAAGGAAAGAACATGCTCAGCATTTCTGAAGCTGAAAGAAGTGAAGAAAAAATTTAAGCCCTGAATTGCAATATTGAAGAATTATATGGACAAAATACTGAACGATGCAGGAAACATCAAAAGAAGCTGGAAGGAATCCACAAAGTCACTTGTCTTGGTTATCTAGTGCTGCTATATAAGAAATACCACAAGTGGATGACTTTAACAAAGAGAATTTATTCTTTCACAGTCTAGGAGGTTAGAAGTCTGAATTCAAGGTGTTAGCTCAAGGGGAAGGCTTTCTGTCTCTGTCAGCTCTTGGAGGAAGGTCCTTGTCATCAATTGTCCCTGGTCCAGGAGCTTCGCAGTTCAGGGACCCCAGGTCTGAAGGACTTGCTATGCTCCTGGTACTTCTTTCTCTGCTCACTTCTTTCTTTATATCTCAAAAGAAATTAGTTTAAGACGCAACCTAATCTTGTAGATTGAGTCCTGCCTTGTTAACATGACTGCTGCTAATCCCACCTCATTAACTTCATAGAGGTAGGATTTATAACACATAGGAAAATCACATCAGGTGACAAAATGGTGGACTATCACACAATACTGGGAATCGTGGCCCAGCGAAGGTGACAGATATTTTTGGGGGACACAATTCAATCCATAACATCACAGTACCAAAAGTATTGGTCAACATTCAACCATTTCAGGAGGTAGCATATGATCAAAAACCGATGGTACTGAAGGAAGAAGTCCAAGCTGCACTGAAGGCATTGGTGAAAAACAAGGCTCCAGGAACTGATGGAATACCAACTGAGATGTTTCAACAAACAGATGCAATGCTGGAAGCACTCACTCGTCTATGCCAAGAAATTTGGAAGACAGCTACCTAGCCAACCAACTGAAAGAGACCCATATTTGTGCCTGTTCCAAAGAAAGGTGATCCAACAGATTGAATAAATTATCAAAAATATCATTAATGTCACACACAAGTAAAATTTTGCTGAAGATCATTCAAAAATGGCTTCAGCAGTATATCGATGAGGAACTGCCAGAAATTCAAGCTGGATTCGGAAGAGGACGAAGAACCAGGGATATCATTGCTGATGTCAGATGGATCTTGGCTGAAAGCAGAGAATACTAGAAAGATGTTTACCTGTATTTTCTTGACTATGCAAAGGCATTCGGCTGTGTGGATCATAACAGATTATGGATAACAGTGTGAAGAATGGGAATTCCAGAACACTTAATTGTGCTCATGAGGAACCTGTACATAGACCAAGAGGCAGTCATTTGAATAGAACAAGGGAACACTTCATGGTTTAAAATCAGAGAAGGTGTGTGTCAGGGTTGTATCCTTTCACCATACTTATTCAATCTGTATTCTGAGCAAATAACCCAAGAAATTCAACTGTATGAAGAAGACTGGGGCATCAGGATTGGAGGAAGACTCATTAACAAACTGTGATATGCAGATGACACAACTTTGCTTGCTGAAAGGGAAGAAGACTTGAAGCACCTACTGATGAAGATCAAAGACTACAGCCTTCAGTATGGATTATGCCTCAACATAAAGAAAGCAAAAATCCTCACAGCTGGGCCAATAAGCAACATCATGATAAACGGAGAAAAGATCAAAGTTTTCAAAGATCTTATTTTACTTGGATCCACAGTCAACAGCCATGGAAGCAGTAGTCAAGAAATCAAACAGTGCATTGCATTGGGCAAATCTGCTGCAAAAGACCTCTTTTTGTTGTTGTTGTTTTCTTTTTAATTTCTCTTTTTTGAGGTGAAAATCGCTACCCAATATTATCCATTTTAAACTGTACAATTCAGTGGCATTTCACATTGCTAAATCCAGTATTGTGAGCATTTACCCCTATATTTTCTTTAAAAGAGTTTTATAATTTGAGTTGTTCATTTAAGTCTGTGATCCATTTTCAGCTAAACTGGAACATGGTGTGAGGTAGGAGTTCAGCTTCATGCTTTTGCATGTGGAGATCCAGTTTTCCCAGCACCACTTGTGAAAGAGACCAATGAATGGCCTTGGCACCCTTGTTGAAAATCAATTGGTCATAGATGAATGCGTTCATTTCTGAACCCTCAGTTCTATTCCATTGGCCTATATTTCTCTCCTTATGCCAGTACCACATTATTTTAATTAATGCAGCTTTGTAGTAAGTTTTGAAGTCTAGAAGCATGAGTCTTCTGTTCTTTATTGTACCTTAAGTGAAAATTTACAATTCAAGTTAGTCTCTCATACAAAAACTTATACATACATTGTTATGTGACCCTAATTGCTCTCCTTGTACTGTAGCGGCACACTCCTTCTTTCCACCCCTGGTTTCCTGTGTCCATTCAACCAGCTCCTGACCCTCTCTGCCCTCTTATCTCACCTCCGGACTGGAGCTGTCCATTTAGTCTCAAGTATCTACTTGAGCTAAGAAAGCACACTCTTCACCAGTATTATTTTATGTCCCATAAAAAAAAAAATAAAAAAAGTTGCCATCGAGTTGATTCTGACTCATAGGGACTCTATAGGACAGGGTAGAACTGCCCCATAATTTCCAAGGAGCACCTGGTGGATTTGAACTGCCGACCTTTTGGTTAGCAGCTGTAGCTCTTAACCACTATGCCACCAGGGTTTCTTTATGTCCCATAGTCCAGTCTAATCTTTGTCTGAAGAGTTGACCTTGGGAATGGTTTTAGTTCTGGGTTAACAGTCCAGGGGCCATGCTTTCTGGGGTTCCTCTAGTCTCAGACTATTAAGTCTGGCAAAAGACCTCTTTAAAGTGTTCAAAAGCAAAGACGTCACTTTAAGGACTAAAGTGCACCTGACCCAAGCCGTGGTATCTTTAGTCACCTCATATGCATGTGAAAGCTGGATGATGAATAAGGAAGACTGAAGAAAAATTGATTCATTTGAATGACAGTGTTAATGAAGACTATTGCATATACCATGGACTGTCAGAAGAATGAACAAATCTGTCTTGGAAGAAGTACAGCCAGAATGCTGCTTAGAAGCAAGGATGGCAAGACTTTGTCTCACGTACTTTGGACATGTTATCGGGAGGGACCAGTCACTGGAGAAGGACATCATGCTTGGTAAAATAGAGAGTCAGGGAAAAAGAGGAAGACCCTCAATGAGATGGATTGACACAATAGCTGCAACAGTGGGCTCAAACATAGTAAGGCCTGTGAGGATGGTGCAAGATGGGTCAGTGTTTTGTTCTGTTGTGCATAGGGTCGCTATGAGTCAGAACTGACTTGATGGCATCTAACAAGGACAACATGGATCAGTGACTCATTTGTGGCTGCATTTCCCCTTTTTGTTCAGGAATGTCTACGGTGCTTATCCTATCTGTGCCACTATTGCATAGTGGGTATGATGAGGCAGATAACTTGTCTCTACTTAACAGATCTTCAGATCAAGAAGAGTTGTACTTAGGCATTGTACTTAAATAACTACACCCATGGGAGTTGTTCTAAGATGTTCATTGGTGTGGGCAGAGACTTTCTGGATGATACAAAATTTTAAACCCAGAAATACGAGCAGGAGTTTAATGGAGAGGAGGAACTGTGTATTGGTCATTGATACATTTGAATTAGATTTAGATTCCTAGTGGTAATAAATGCACAACATGGTGAATGTAATTAATGGCACTTGAAATCGCAAATGTTTTGTTATATGTATTTCGCCACAATAAAATAAAACACATACAAGAGTTGGGTGATGGTTCATCTTAGTTATTAATTAAGCTATTCAATTGTTCCATGCTGCGGTGTGATGGATTGCTTTTATGTGGACTTTCTTGCCATGGTCTTGTAACCCCCATGCAACTGCTTGGGTGGGACTATGCAGATAAGGTAATTGTGGCCCACCAAGGGGATTAGTCATTATTGTCATCCCGCTAGGCTTAAAATGAGCCATCCCAGAGGTGAGAGGAGAGGATCTCACCACCACCAAGGAAGAAGAGCCAGGAGTAGATTATATCCTTTGGACCCGGGATCTCTGTGCTGAGAAGTTCCTGGAACCAGGAGATTGAGAGAGAGCTGTAACACTGGAGACAGCGAAAAACAGTGGCAGGAGAGATCAGCAGGAGATGGCCCAGTGGGCTTCCTAGTACACAGAGTGAGAAAGCTGAGCGCCTTTGGGCAAGAGGCTTGCTGGCGGAGTAGGGTGCCTCTGGGCATTTGGTGGAACTAGGTTTGCTGACCCATGGAGCTAGAGCTGGGCATCTTCAGGGTGAGGCTTACTGGTGGCAGAGCTTAAAGACCTTTGAGCTTTCAGGGGACATCGAGGTCAACTGGCATAACAAAGCTTATTAAGAAAATGTTCTGCATCCTACTTTGGTGAGTGGCATATGGGGTCTTAAAAGCTTGCAAGCAGCCGTCTAAGATGCATCAATTGGTCCCAACCACCTGGAGTAAAGGAGAATGAAGAACACCAAAGACACAAGGAAAGTATTAGCCCAAGAGACAGAATGGGCCACATAAACCAGAGACTTTATCAGCCTGAGACCAGAAGAACTAGATGGTGCCCGGCTACCACAAATGACTGCCCTGACAGGGAACACAACAGAGAGTCTCGGATGGAGCAGGAGAAAGGTGGGGTGCAGAACTCAAATTCTAGTAAGAAGACCAGACTTAATGGTCTGAGACTGGAGGTACCCCAGAAAGCATGGCCCCTGGATTCTCTGTCAGCCCAGAACTAAGACAGTTTCCGAGGCCAGTTCTTCAGACAGGGATTGGACTGGACTGTGGGACATAAAGTGATACGTGGTGAGGAGTGTGCCTCTTAGCTCAAGTAGATACAAGAGACTAAATGGGCAGCTTCTGTCCAGAGGTGAGATGGGAAGGCAGAGAGGGTTAGGAGCTGGTTGAATTTACATGGGTAATCAGGGGTGGCAAGGAGAAGTGTGCTGTCACAGTATGGGGAGAGCAATTAGAGTCACGTAACTTTGTATAAATTTTTGTATGGGAAAAAATTAAAAAAAAAAAAAACACCTCTGAGAGCTTTGTAACACTTGCCTGAGCAGTGTAGAGGCCGAGGAGACAGAGAGAGTCGTGCCTGCAGGTATGGCTGAGAAGAGGCTGTCCTGACTGAAGAACTGTCTCCTGAGCGTTCTTAAGCCTAATTGTAGCCTGTTCCTTCCCTAATAAACCCCTTAATTGTGAGTATGGTCTGTGAGTTCTGTGTGGTCACTGCAATGAATTATAGAACTCAGCAGAGAAGTGGAGAGTGCCTTGGGAGGGACGGTTGATTTCGGTATTGGCAAAGGTGGCAGAGGGAGGAGGCATGTCTGACCTCCACCTCATCAGAATCAGCCTTGGGCTGTTGATTTTGATTCTCCTTCCACCTTATGAAGTTAGAGGAGGTCAGACACTGCCCCCACGCCATTTTTACATATGCAGAGTTTTATAGGAGCGCTGGTGGCACAGTGGTTAAGCATTCAGCTGCTAACCAAAAGGTCAGCAGTTCCAATCCACCAGTCACTCCTTGGAACCCCTATGGGGCAGTTCTGCTCTGTCCTATAGGGTCGCGATGAGTCAGAATCAACTCGACAGCAATGGGTTTGGTTTTTGGTTTAGTGTTTTGTAATGTGTTTTATTTTACAATAAAAAGTCTATAAACATCATGAGCAAAGTCAAAAAAATAAATAAAAGTACCAAGGCCTGGGTCTCAGCCAAGAAATTATTATTATGATTTAATTGATTTGGAGTGTGGCCTGCACATCAGGAGTTTTTAAAACTTCCTTTTAAAAATATCTCTTTCATATGTATATAGTTAATATACATATAATCATACTAAACGTATATACTATTTTTTACTTAATAATCGACAACCATTTTTATGTCAATAAATATTCATTTACAGAACTAAAAATATTACGTTAAGATTAGATTACATTAAGTTAGGTTAAGTTAAAATCAATTAGTTAAAAGGTCATACTGGACTAGACCCAAAACCAAACCAAAACAAACCCACTCCCATCGAGTGAATTCCAACTCATAGCGACTCTATAGAGAACTGCCCCATAGGGTTTCCAAGGAGCAGCTGGTGGATTGGAACTGACAGCTTTTCGGTTACCAGCCATAGCTCTTAACGACTGTGCCACTGGACTAGGATGGGCTCTAATTCAATGACTGGTGGCCTTGTAAGACGAGAAAACAGAGACATAGGTACAGAGAGAAGACAACCATGTGAAGATGGTGGCAGAGATTGAAGTTATGCTGACACAAACCAAGGAACACCTGGGGCTACCAGTAGCTAGCAGAAATAAGAAATAATTCTCCCCTAGAGCCTTTGGAGGAGCCCTGGTGGCTCAGTGGTTAAGTGCTTGGCTGCTAACCAAAAGGTCAGTGGTTTAAACCCACCAGCTGCTCTGCAGGAGAGAGATGTGACAGTTTGCTTCCATAAAGAGTACAGCCTTGCACACTCTATGGGACAGTTCTACTCTGTCCTGTAGGGTCGCTGTGAGTCAGAATCAACTCAACAGCAACGGGTTTAGGTTTTTTGTTTGTTTTGTTTTTAGGAATCTTTGGGGAATCTGTGGGTGGTGCATACAGTTACTATGCTCCGCTGCTAACTGAAAGGTTGGAGTTTTGAGTTCACCCAGAGGCACCTTGGAAGAAAGGTCTGGAGATCTGCTTCTGAAAAATCAGCATTGAAAACATCATGGAGCACAGTTCCACTGTGACACGTATGGGGTCTCCATGAGTCGGAATCTACTCAAAAGCACTTGGTTTTGGTTTTGGAGAGCCTTTGGAGAGAGCATGGCCATGCCAACACCCTGAGTTCAAATTTCTAGCATCCAGAACTGTGAGACAATAAATTTTATGTTGCTTTAAGCCACATAGTTTTGGTAAATTGTTAAAGTAGCCCTAGGAAACCAATACAATGGTTTAAACAGAAGGAGCTTTATTAGACAGTATTAGGTGGCTTATGAATCTCCAGGTAGGCCAGGGAGTCATGTTTAGATGCTAAAAGTTCAGAACAATAACAGCCAGGAGAAGCTCCCAACCATACCACAAAACTATTGTTGCAAAACCGCAGTGCTGCCACCGCCGGATACTATGACATTAGGACAAGACAAGACACTAGAATCTCTGCTAGAGCTTCCCCAGGAGAACCAAGTGCCTTCAGCCTATGCTTGCAGGAAGAGTTATCTACCCATGAGCATGCCTACTGCCTCACATATCTCATCCCCTTTCCGGTCTCTTGTGGATGCATCTATTTGAACCATAGCTTCAGAGGAGTCTAGGAATTGTAGTTTTTAGCCTTCCAGCCTATATATTATAGAAAGGCATACTAGAAGGGGATTGCAAAGGGTGTTGAGGGAGCCAATACACAGTAAATGCCACAGTCCATCATTTTGGATACTAGTCATCCATACAACCTCCCATACTTAAAAAAAAAGTAAAAAAAGCAACTGTATTTCTATCTAACAAATCAGCTATCTGTTACAGAAAAGAAATTTTCATCCTCTTTATGAAAGGGAATAACCACTGTCTCATCAGGAACTGCATCAATCTCTGGGAAATATTTATCTCCCCTTGATTCAGTTATAATCCCATCATGATATTCTGTAATCAAGAAAGAAAATATGTATAGCTGCTGTAGTCATTGTTTCTGCAACTGGTCAAAAGTCAACAGCTGGCATTTATAATTTCCTTCCTCTACTCTCTATTCCAAAAGGAGCCCTAATGGCACAATGGTTAAGGATTTGGCTGCTAAATGAAAGGCTGGCAGTTTGAACCCATCTGGCAGCTCTATGGGAGAAAGACCTGGCGACCTGCTCCCATAAAGATTACAGCCTAGAAAACCCGACTAGCAGTTCTGCTCTGTCACATGGGGTTGCTGTGAGTTGAAATCAACTCAGTGACACCTAACAACAACACTCCCTATTCTATGTTCCACAGTATTGTTTGTCTCTTATGACATCTTTTATTTTAGACCTATTTTATTAGATATTAGGATTGCTTTCTTTGTGTTCTTTTGGTTCATACATGCCTGGTATATCTTTCCTATCCTTTTATTTTCAACCTTTCCATTTCTTTTTGTCTGAATATATGTTTTGATAAATCATATTGTTGGATTTTTTTTTTTAAATCAAATCTGAGAATTTAACCCAATTACATTTATTGTATTTACAGTTGAATTAGTTCGGGTTTACTTCTGACATATTAAGGAACCCCAGTGGCACAGTGGTTAAGCACTCAGATGCTGGCTGAAAGGTCGGCAGTTCAAACCCTCCAGCTGCTTTGCAGGAGAAAGATGTGGCAGCCTGTTTCCATAAATATGTACAGCCTTGGAAATTTATGGGATTACATTTCTATTCTGTCCCATAGGATCGCTATGAGTTGGAATCAACTCAACAGCAACAGGTTTGGTTTTGGATTTTTCTGTCATTTTATATTTGCTTCATTTTTTTCCTTTTTTCCATTGGTTAGTTTGAGATTCCTTCTATTGGTTTAAAAGTTATGCATTTATTTTTTGTTCTGTTGTAGCTACTATTAATTTATGATGTACACTTACGATTTTTGCCCTTATAGATGTATTAAATGCATCAATATCTATTTCTTCCCCTTCACAGAAAAATACTTAAACATGCCTCTTTTAACTCCACCTCCCTCCGGTATTGATATTTGTCTTAGTCATCAGTGCTGCTCTAACAGAAATACCACAAGTGGATGGCTTTAACAAGCGAAATTTATTTTCTCACAGTCTAGTAGGCTACAAGTCCAAATTCAGGGCATCAGCCCAGGAGAAGGCTTTCTCTCTTTGTTGACTCTGAAGGAAGGTTCTTGTGATGCATCAGTCTTCCCTTGGTCTGGGAGCATCTCAGCACAGGAACCTCAGGTCCAAATGACGCACTCTGCTCCTGACACTGCTTTCTAGGTGGTATGAGATTCCCATGTGTCTCTGCTCGCTTCTCTCTTTTATACCTAAAAAGAGATTGGCTTAAGACACTATCTAACTTGTAGACCTCATCAGTATAACTACTACTAATCCATCTGCTTACATCATAGGACTAGAGTTTACAACACATAAGAAAATCACGTCAGATTACAAAATGGTACACAACCATATAGTATTGGGAATCAGACCCAGCCAAGTTGACAGATATTTTTTGGGGGACATAGTTCAATCCATGACAATATTATTTGGAATTTTAGTTCTAGGTTATTATAGATGTGCTTTCTCTTTTTGTTTTCCTTGATAAATACCCTTTTCTTTAAAGACAAACTTTTCCAAGGTTTTTGAACACTCTTACTTCCTCTGTCTCTTGTAGCAGCTTCTGGATTTTTTTCTCTTTTCGAGTACTTCCTCCAAGGTTTTGTTTTCTTTTTTTTTAAGATTTTTTTATTGTACTTTAGGTGAAGGTTTACAGAAGAAATAGTTTCTCATTAAACAGTCAGTACACATACTGTTTTATGACATTGGTTAACAATCCCATGACATGTCAACCCTCTCCCTTCTTGGCCTCTTTTTTTTTTTTTTGGTGAAAATATACATAGCCAAAGATACACCATTTCAAAAATTTCTACATGCACAGTTCAGTGACATCAATTACGTTCTTCCAGTTGTGCTGCTATTCTCACTTTAGATGAAGGTTTACAGAAAAAAATTAAACAGTTAGTACACATGTTGCCCCATGGCAATGGTTAACAACCCCACTACATGTCAACACTGTCCTTACTCAGCCTCTCCAAGGTTGTTTTCAATGTTTGTGTGGTAAAACTTCTGAGGTTTTGTGTGCTGAGGAATATTTTGATTATGCTCTCACATTTGAATGACAATTTGGATGGATATAAAATTCTAGAATCAAAATGCTCTTCCTTTGATACTTTAAAACGTATTATTCTATTCTTATCTTACATCCAGTATTCCAGTGTTGCTGTTGAATAGTCTGATATTAATTTGCTAGTTCTATGGAAGCCTTTGCAATTTACTGTTTATCTTTGATGTTCTTACATTTTATCATAATTTGTCTAGGTGTGTATTTTTTCTTAACTCTCCTGTTTGACAGTCTGTGAACCCTTTTAATCTAAGACCTTTCAACCGTATTTAAAACTTGGAAGTTTACCTTTGTTTTTGTTTTTTTTTTTAATTTCTCCTCTCCATTTTTCCTCCACTTCTTCTGGGACTCACGGTTTTCCAGACTGTGATCATTAAGATTGTGTGTCAGCTTGGCTGGGCCATGATTCTCAGTGGTTTGCCAATTATGATGTACTTTGACAGTCATATAATGATGTAATCACTTCCATGATGAGATCTGACATAATGTGATCATCTCTATGATGAGCTCTGCTGTGAGTAGCCAGTCAGTTGAAAGGGATTTTCCTTGGGGGTGTGGCCTGCTTCCAGTATAGGTGGACTTTCTGACAAAGCTTGCTGGCTTTTGCTCACTCTGGATCCTGTAACTAGCTCCTGTTTGTCTGACCTCTGGTTCTTGGGACTTGAGCTAGCAGCTTGCCTGCCAATCTTGGGATTCATCAGCCCCCAAGGTCTGGATCTTGGGTTCACCAGACCCTGCAGCTGTGTGAGTCTGGAGAAGCCTCCAGCCTGACCCACGGACTTGGGGCTTTCGAGCCTCTACAACCATGTGAGCCATTTCCTTAATACGAATCTCTCTCTCTATATATATATATATATATATGTATATGTATATATGCTTCACTGGTTTTGCTTCTCTAGAGAACCCAGTTTAGGATACAGATGTTGGCATTTCTACTCCTATCCTCCATGTTTCTTAGCTTTTCTTTTAATATTCTCTATCTCTTCGTCCTTTTCTGCTTTCTTCTGGGGAAGTCCTCAATATGATCTTGAAATTTACTAATTTGTTCTTCAGCTATATCCATCCTGACATTCATTCTATCTCATCTTCTTTCTTTAAATATATTTTCAATTCTAATATTTCTTTTGGTTCTTTTTTTATTATAATTTCTCATTATTGCTTCATACTGTTACTACAGTCTATTTCTTCTTTAAGTATATTTATCATACTTATCCTTTCTCTTCCAATAATTTGGTCCTAGATTGTATACATGGATTGACACAGTAGCTGCAACAAGGGGCTCAGACATATCAACGATTGTGAGGACAGCACAGCACCAGGCAGTGTTTCATTCTGTTGTACATTGGATCATTATGGGTCAGAGCTGACTCAACGGCACTGAACAACAACAGATAGTATACATGTATTTTAGCTTATTGTTTTTTCTTACACTGGTTGTATGTGGCCTGTGAGCTCATGTTCGCTAGGGTGACTGGCTGTTTTCTAATGCAGTGCTTCTCAAACTGTGATAAAGAACCATATTTTTTTTGTTCCAATCTATTGGGGACCTATTTATTACAGTAAGATCAAATTACTATAACAGTTTCTAAATGCGTACTTTCTGTACTTACCTCATCATGGACCAGGGACATTAGTCTTTGAACCATACTTTCACTAAAACTGTCCTAATGTGTATCGAGAAAGACTGTTAGTCAGGGTGGTATATAGTATTAATTGTTGTTGTTGTTAGGTGCTGTCAAGTTTGTTCTGACTCATAGCAACCCTGTGTACAACAGAACGAAACACTGCCTGGTCCTGTACTATGCTCACAGTCGTTGTCACACTTGAGCCCATTGTTACAGCCACTGTGTCATTCCATCTTGTTGAGGGTATTCCTCATTTTCACTGACCTTCTGCTTTACCAAGTGTCTTAGGCTGGGTTCTCTAGAGAAGCAAAACCAGTAAAGTGTATAAATATATACAGAGAGAGAGATTATAACAAGGAAACAGCTCACGTGATTGTAGAGTCTAGAACATCCCAAGTCCATGGATAGAGGCCTCTCCCAAGTCACACAGCCACAGAAGCTGGCAAGCCCAAGATCGGAAGGTTGGAGAGCAGGGCTCCCACTCACAGGCTGTGCAGATTGACGAATCCCAGGTTTGGCAGATAAGCTGACAGCTCAAGTCCCAAGAACGGGAGATGAGATGACAGGAAGCAGCCGCAGGATCCAGAGAAAGCAAAAAGCCAGAACGTCTGCTTATATACAGATGTGGGCCATACCTCCAAGGAGACTCCCTTTCATCTGATTGCCTACTCACAGTATATTCAATCATGGGAGTGATTACATTAAAACACAGAGAATCATGGCCCAGCCAAGTTGACACACAGTCTTAACCATCACACCAAGCATGATGCCCTTCTCCAGGGACTGATCCCTCCCAATAACATGTCCAAAGTATGTGAGATGTAGTTTCGCCATCCTTGCTTCTAAGGAGCATTCTGGCTATACTTCTTCCAAGACAGATTTGTTTGTTCTTTTGGCAGTCCATACTATAGTCAATATTCTTTGCCAACACCATAATTCAAAGGTATCAGTTCTTCTTAGGTCTTCCTTATTCATTGTCCAGCTTTCACCTACATATGAGGCCATTGAAAACACTGGCTTGGGTGAGGCACATCTTAGTCTTCAAGGTGACATCTTTGCTTTTTAGCACCTGAAAGAGGTTTTTTGCAGCAGATTTGCCCAATGCAATGCATCGTTTGATTTCTTGACTGCTGCTTCCATGGGTGTTGATTGTGGGCCCGTGTAAAATGAAATCCTTGACAACTTCAATCTTTTCTCTGTTTATCATGATGTCGCTTATTGGTCCAGTTGTGAGGATTTTTGTTTTCTTTATGTTGAGGCGTAATCCATACTGAGAGCTGAGGTCTTTGATCTTCATCAGTAAGTGCTTCAGGTCCTCTTCACTTTCAGCAAGCAACGTTTTGTCATCTGCTTAACGCAGGTTGTTAATGAGTCTTCTTCCAATCCCGATGCCCCATTCTTCATATAGCCCTACTGCTCGGATTATTTGCTCAGAATAGAGGTTGAATAAGTACGGTGAAAGGATACAACCCTGACACACACCTTTCCCAATATTAAACCACTCAGTATCCCCTTGTTCTGTTCGAATGACTACCTCTTGGTCTAAGTACAGGTTCCTCATGAACACAATTAAGTGTCCTGGAATTCCCATTCTTCGCAATTTTATCCGCGATTTGTTATGATCGACACAGTTGAATGCCTTTGCATAGTCAATAAAACAAAGGTAAACATCTCTGGTATTCTCTGCTTTCAGCCAGGATCCATCTGACATCAGCAGTGATAGCCCTCGTTCCACGTCCTCTTCTGAATCTGGCTTGAATTTCTGGCAGTTCCCTGTCAATGTACTGCTGCAACCGCTTTTTGAATTATCTTCAGCAAAATTTTACTACATGTGATATTAATGATATCGCTCGGTAATTTCCACTTTCTGTTGGATCACCTTTCTTTGGAATGGGCACAAATATGAATTTCTTCCAGATGGTTGTCCAGGTAGCTGTCTTCCAAATTTCTTGGCATAAATGAGAGAGTGCTTCCAGCGCTGCATCCATTTGTTGAAACATTTCAATTGATATTCCATCAATTCCTGGAGCCTTGTTTTTCACCAAGCCTTCAGCACAGCTTGAACCTTTTCCTTCAGTACCATGGGTTCTTGATCATATGCTGCCTCCTGAAATGGTTGAACATCAACCAATTATTTTTTGTATAGTGACTCTGTGTATTCCTTCCATGTTCTGTTGATGCTTCCTGCCTCATTTAATATTTTCCCCATAGAATCCTTCAACATTGCAACTCAAGGCTTGAATTTTTTCTTCAGTTCTTTCAGCTTGAGAATGCTGAGCATGTTCTTCACTTTTGGTTTTCTAACTCCAGGTCTTTGCACATGTCGTTATAATACTTTGTCTTCTCGAGCAGCCCTTTGAAATCTTCTGTTTAGCTCTTTTACTTCATCATTTCTTCCTTTCGCTTTAGCTACTTGACATTCAAGAGCAAGTTTCAGAGTCTCTTCTGACATCCATTTTGGTCTCTTCTTTCTTTATCGTCTTTTTAATGACCTCTTGATTTCTTCATGTATGATGTCCCTGATGTCATTCCACAACTCATCTGGTCTTCAGTCATTAGTGTTCAGTGTATCAGATCTATTCTCAAGATGGTCTCTAAATTCAGGTAGGATATACTTAAGGTTGTACTTTGGCTCTCACAAACTTGTTCTAATTTTCATCAGCTTCAACCTGAACTTGCATATGAGCAATTGATGGCCTGTTCCACAGTTGGCCCCTGACCTTGTTCTGACTGACGATATTGAGCTTTTCCATCATCTGTTTCCACAAATGTGGTCAATTTGATTCCTGTGTATTCCATCTGGTGAGGTCCACTTGTATAGTTGCCATTTATGTTGTTGAAAAAAGGTATTTGCAGTGAAGAAGTCGTTGGTCTTGCAAAATTCTATCAAGCGATCTCTGGCATTGTTTCTGTCACCAAGGCCATATTTTCCAACTGCCAATCCTTCTTTGTTGTTTCCAACTTTCACATTCCAATCACCAGTAATTATTAATGCAACCTGATTGCATTTTCGATCAATTTCAGACTGCAGAAGTTGGTAAAAATCTTTAGTTTCTTCATCCTTGGCCTTAGTGTTTGGTGCATAAATTTGAATAATAGTCATGTTAACTGGTCTTCGTTGTAGGTATATGGATTTTATTGACAGTGTTGTACTTCAGGATAGATCTTGAAATGTTCTTTTTGCTGATGAATGCAATGCCATTCCTCCTCAAGTTGATATTCCCCACAGAGTAGACCATATGATTGTCCAATTCAAAATGGCCAAAGCCAGTCCATTTCAGCTCACTAATAAAGCCTAGGATATTGATCTTTATGCATCATTTCATTTTTGATGATTTCCAATTTTCCTAGATTCATACTTCGTACATTCCACATTTCGATTATTAATGGATTTTTGCAGCTGTTTCTTCTCATTTTGAGTTGTTCCACATCAGCAAATGAAGGTCCTGAAAGCTTGACTGTATCATATCATTAAGGTCGACTCTACTTTGAGGAGGCAGCTCTTCCCCAGTCATAATTGAGTGCTTTCCAACCTGAGGGGCTCATCTTCAGGCACTATATCAGACAATGTTCTACTGCTGTTCGTAAGGTTTCCACTGGCTAATTCTTTTCATAAGTAGACCACCAGGTCCTTCCTTGTCTGTCTTAGTCTGGAAGCTCAGCTGAAACCTGTCCCCACAGTACAACAAACTGACAGACACATAGGGAAGTATTAATTAGTCTTTCCTATTATGCTCTTCATTCACTGTAAGAGAATTAGACATCCCCACCCATGTTATCTGACTTTCATTGCCTTTCTGTAGGTAGAGAGTACTTTCCTGCCCCATTGTCTGGCTTGGTCTTATGACTTTCTTGGGCTAGTGAGATGTGAGGAAAGTGACAGTGTGCCAGTTATGAGCAGGAGCTTTTGGAGATATTGTGTGTCTCCACCAGTTCTTTTGTTCTTGCTTTCTGTCGCAAGAATAGCATGTCCCAAAAAGGGTTGTTCCTTAAGGCCTGGAGTGAGGCACATGGAGCCACAGAAACTGACATTCAATCTCCAATATGTAATGTGATCAAGAATTATATGTTGGTTGCTGTAAGCTGAGGATTGGCAAACTGCTGTCCATGGGCCAAATCCAGCCTAGTGCCTGTTTTTGTAAGGTCCACAAGCTAAGATTTTTCTTTTTGCATTTTTAAAGGGTTGAAAAATAATCAAAAGAAGAAGAATATTTTCTGACACTTGAAAATTATATAAAATTCAAAATTTAGTGTCCATGAGTAAAGTTTTATTGGAACACAGCCACACTCATTCATTTACATATTGTCAATAGCTGGCTGCAAAAGCAGAGTTGAGTAGTTGCAAAGACTGTATGGTCCACAAAGCCTAAGGTATTTACTGTCTGGCTCTTTATCTACCTGTGCTGTAAGCTACTGAGATTTTGAGGTTGGTTGTTACCTCAGCAGAGATGATTAATATAGTTGTGATGAGTCTGAGGAGAGATAAAGGGAGTAGCCCCAAAGAAGGGAGTGCCAGGCACCACAGAACCATTTTTGACCACTCCCATTTGCTGTCACTGTGGACAAGCAGCTCTTCTGAGCGTTTACCTTTAAACTCTTAAGGAGAAGCATCATTGCGATGAGCTGGTCTCTTCGCTTGTAATTCCCTACCTTGGAATTTGGAGAAGGCGAGGCTGGTGGAATGAATGCTCAAGTGCTGTAGTCATCCCACCCAGTCTTCATCCCTCCAGCAGGACTTGGCACTGCCTTGATAGTGTTTTACTTTGTCGGTGCTAGCAGCCTGGGCGTTTGCTGCTTGCACTGCACCCTGATCATGTTGAAAATATTTTATTTCTCTGGACCACACTGAAAGTTGGCAGTCCTTTGGGTTACTTGGTAAATGGATTGGAGCAGAACTTAAATATGTTATATGTTGCCTCCAAAATTCAAACAACTCCTATAAATGTGCTTTTTTCTTAATGGTGGTGCTGTAAACTGCAGCAACTTGCCTTTTACTTGAAGAGAATATCTAACATGCCTTAGACTTTTGGAACCCAGAAAATTCACCAAGGTGGCAGGGCCCTGAATTTTCATGGAATTTTCCTTGCATCCTCTGGCCTGTATGTATTTTAGCAATGCATTTAGGCACTTGTTCCTTTCACTTCACTAGGTCTTATTGCTACAGTGTCATCACTGAAGTAGCAGACATCTCGTTTGACCTCATTACCCAGTGTAATTAATTGCAGGGAAGTCTTAGTAGAGGGCTAGCGAGACCACCAGCCAAGAATATCAGTGCCTTAACATAGTTTATAAAGAAAATGTTCTACATTCTACTTTGATGAGTAGCATCTGGGGTCTTAAAAGCTTGTGAGCAGCCATCTAAGATACTCCACTGGGCTCACCCCATCTGGAGCAAGGAATAATGAAGAAAACCAAAGACACAAGGGAAAGATTAGTTCAAAGGACTAATGGACCACAACTACCACGGCCTCCACCAGACTGAGTCCAGCACAACTATATGGTGCCCAGCTACCACCACCGACTGCTCTGACAGGGATCACAATAGAGGGTCCTGAACAGAGCTGGAGAAAAATGTAGAACAAAATTCTAACTCACAAGAAAAAGAAAGACTAGAGTTACTGATCTGACAGACTGGAGAAACCCCAAGAGTATGGCCCCCGCACACCTTACAGCTCAGTAATGAAGTCACTCTTGAGGTTCACCCTTCAGCCAAAGATTAGACGGGCCCATAAAGTAAAACAAGACTAAAGGGGCACACCAGCCCAGGGGCAAGGACGAGAAGGCAGGAGGGGACAGGAAATCGGGTATGGGGAACCCAAGCTCAGGAAGGGGAGAGTGTTGACATGTTGTGGAGTTGTTAACCAATGTCACAAAACAATGTGGGTATTAATTGTTTAATGAGAAACTAGTTTGCTCTGTAAACCATCTAAAGTACAACAAAAAAATTTTTTTAAAGAATATCGAGAGGCGTGGTCAACATGGCAGAGTAGACACTTCCTATATCCCTCTTACAACAAAGACCTGGAAAAACAAGTGATTTGATTCTATGTGAGTATCTGGCAGCCCTGAACAAGGCAAGGTTAAGAAATCCGTCTGAGTGATACGGGAGAGGAAGACCATTTGGAAAAGGTGAGGAGGGCTAGAGCCGCGGTGGTGAAACTGCAGAGCCACAGCCACGCCAGTCCGCAGTGAAGCAGGTAAACAGCTGTGCTGTGTGAGCGCTCGGGAAGCAGTTTCCACATCCAGAGAGACCCGGCAGCAGAGATTCTGCTTGGACACTGCACCAGTGAAGAGCAGCTCCCAAGAGGCTAGGATAAGTACGTGCATGCACCCTTTCGTGGGGATTTAAAAAGAAAACAAAAAAAAGCCCATTTGGGAAAAACCTCTTTCCCTTTTACCTCCTCCCTCCACACTCTGCACCAGATTTGGGAAAAAAAACCTCTCTCCCTTTTACCTCCTCCCTCTGTGCTCTGCACCGAGAGTCCACTGGGCCAGAAGTAGATCCCAAAAGGCACCCTGACCCATTCTCCTGGCCTTGGAGAGGGAACAAATAAGCTGCTGGCTCCCCTAGGCCAGGAAGACAGGGTCGGCACAGCTCCTTTGCTGGCCACAGGTATCAGGGGTCCACAGACTCTGAGTGCCTTACACCCCTGTATAGACTTGTGGGGACCCATCTCAACAGTGTTAGCCCTCACTGCCACAGTACAACAGGGCAAACATCTGAAGTTTAACTTCAACTGCTTCAGCTGTGAACAGGCAGATTTGTGACCCTCGAAAGTGCCCCTTAAGTAGGCACTTTTATCCATCTGCAGCAGGGTCTTGAGGACGGGTGGTAGCACCTAAAGTGCCTAGTCACCTGCTACAGAAGTTCAAGAAAAAGTGGTGCCCTCGAGTCTTTACAGCCAACAGAGTTGGGTGCTCTTAGTCCAGCTGCAAAACTCACCTACCTACTCACCCTAGAGAATAGCTACACGCTTTCCTTTCAGATTCTCGGACAGCCATCAGCCCCCTGCCTGGCTCAGTGCGTGATCCCCTATCACAGCCAGAGTCCAGTGCCTGCACCAATCACCCATGCCTCTCTAGGACTGGGGGTGAGAGCCTGCATCACACACTTGGTCACTGACTGCCTGAACACCCGAGCTGAACCCATATAGGAAAATTTAATGGACTCCTGTGTGCACATACTTAGTTACAGAATTAACTACCTGGTGACAGGACGTTAGAGATCCAAAGGTGTCAAAAATCAAACTAGTGCACACGAGCAGCCTATTTGGGCATACCAAAACAAAACAAAATAAGAAGCTAGGTCTCACTAAGCAAACACAATAAAATTATAATAAATTATTGATGGCTTGGAGACTACAGTCAATATCAGGTCACATAAAAAGGCAGTCCATGATGGCTTCAGCAAGCTCCCAAAATAAAGAATCAATAAATTCTCTGGAGGAAGAGAACTTCTTGGAATTACCAGAGGCAGAATACAAAATATTAATATACAGAACTCTTCTAGAAATAAGAAAGGAAATTCTACAGAATGCAGAAACATCCAGGGAATATACAGACACAGTAGTAGCAGAACTTAAAAAAGTTTTTCAAGAACATAATGCCAAATTTAATAGGCTGCAAGAATCCACAGAGAGACAGCAATCAGAAATCCAGAATATTAACAATAAAATTTCAGAATTGGACAACTCAATAGAAAGTCATAGGAGCAGAATTGAGGCAGTAGAAGTTAGAATTAGTGACACTGAAGATTAAGCTCTTGACGCCAACTTATTTGAGGAAAAATCAGATAAAAGAATTAAAAAGAATGAAGAAACTCTAAGAGTCATGTGGGACTCTATCAATAGAAATAACCTACGAGTGATTGGAGTACGAGAACAGGGGGCGATAACAGAAAATACAGAGAAAATTGTTGAAGATTTGTTGACAGAAAACTTCCCTGATATCATGAGGATGAGAAGATATCTATCCAAGACGCTCATCGAACCCCACGTAAGGTAGATCCCAAAATAAAGTCACCAAGACATATTATATTCAAACTTACCAAAACCAAAGATAAAGAGAGAATTTTAAGAGTGGCTAGGATAAAAGAAAAGTCATCTACAAAGGAGAGTCAATTAGAATATGCTCAGACTACTCAGCAGAAACCATGCAGGCTAGAAGGCAATGGGATGACATATTTAAAGCCTTAAAGGAAAATAACTGTTAGCCAAGATTTATATATCCAGCAAAACTGTCTCTCAAATACGATGGCAAAATTAGGGCATTTCCAGATAAACAGAAGTTCAGGGAATTTGCAAAAACCAAACCAAAATTACAAGAAATACTAAAGGGAGTCCTACGGTTAGATAATCAATAACACCAGCTAACAACGCAAGACTAGAACACAGGACAGAGCAACAAGATATTGACTCAGATACGGAAATCAAAATTATGTCAAAGCTAAAACATTGAAAATAGGGAAACAGATATCAATATGTAAAAAAAAAGGATAATATTAAAACAAAAAAAGAGGGACTTAAAAAATAGAGACATTGATTTTCTATATGGAGGGGAAGTTAAGGCGATACAAAGTAATAAAAGACTGGTATAAACTTAGAAAAATAGGGGTAAATATTAAGGTAACCACAAAGGAATCTAACAATCCTACAAATTAAAATAAAAAAGTAGAAAAACATAAAGACCCAGCAAACACAAAATCTACAACAAAGAAAAAGATGGAAAAAAAAATACATAAAGAAAAACGACTCAGCACAGAAAATTGAGGAGAACAAAGAAACTGTGAACAACACACAAAAAGAGATATCAGGATGACAGCACTAAACTCATACCTATCAATAATTACGCTGAATGTAAATGGACTTAATGCACCAATAAAGAGATGGAGAGTGGCAGATTGGATAAAAAAGCATGATCCATCTATAGGCTTAAAGACACAAACAGGCTAAAACTCAAAGGATGGGAAAAAATATATCAAGCAAACAACACTCAGAAAAGAGCAGGAGTGGCAATATTAATCTCTGACAAAATAAACTTTAAAGTAAAATCCACCACAAAGGATAAGGAAGGGCACTATATAATGATTAAAGGGTCAGTATACTAGGAGGCCATAACTGTAATAAATATTTACACACCCCACAACAGGGCTCCAAAATACATAAAACAAACTCTGACAGCTCTGAAGAGAGAGATAGACAGCTCCACAATAGTAGTAGGAGACTTCAACACACCACTTTCGGTGAAGGACAGAACATCCAGAAAGAAGCTCAACAAAGACACGGAAGAGCTAAATGCTACAATCAACCAACTTGATCTCATAGACATATACCGAACTCTGCACCCAACAGCAGCCAAGTATACTTTATTTTCCAATGCACATGGAATGTTCTCCACAATAGATCACATATTAGGCCATAAAGCAAGCCTTAACAAAATCCAAAACACTGAAATACTACAAAGCATCTTTTCTGACCATAAAGCCATAAAAGTAGAAAGCAACAACATAAAAAGCAAGGAGAAAAAATCAAACACATGGAAACTGAACAACACGTTGCTCAAAAACTACTGGGTTATAGAAGAAATTAAGGATGGAGTAGAGAAATTCATAGAATCAAATGAGAATGAAAACACATCCTACCAGACCCTTTGGGACACAGCAAAAGCAGTGCTCAGAGGTCAGTTTACAGCAATAACTGCACACATCCAAAAACAAGAAAGGCTCATAATCAAAGCATTAACC
Organism: Dugong dugon; assembly: GCA_030035585.1. Lineage (NCBI taxonomy): Eukaryota > Metazoa > Chordata > Mammalia > Sirenia > Dugongidae > Dugong > Dugong dugon. The sequence continues at coordinate 56,771,131 of CM057462.1, read as the reverse complement.
CTACAGCTGGAACAAGTAGAAAGAGAGCAGCAAAAGAAGCCTACAGGTGCCAGAAGGAAGGAGATAATAAAAAATAGAGCAGAATTAAATGAAACAGAGAATTGAAAAACAATCGAAAGAGTTAACAAGTCCAAAAGCTGGTTCTTTGAAAAGATCAACAAAAGTGATAAACCATTGGCCAAACTGACAAAAGAAAAACTGGAGAGGAAGCAGATAACCCGTATAAGAAATGAGATGGGTGATATCACAACAGACCCAAATGAAATTAAAAGAATCATAACAGAATACTATGAAAAATTATACTCTGACAAATTTGAAAACCTAGAGGAAATGGACAAATATCTAGAAACTCACTACCTACCTAAATTAACACAAACAGAGGTAGAACAACTAAATAAACCTGTAGCAAAAGAAGAGATTGAAAAGGTTATTAAAAAACTGCCAACAAAGAGAAGCCCTGGCCCAGATGGCTTCACTGGAGAATTCTACCAAACTTTCAGAGAAAAGATAACACCACTTCTACTAAGGGTATTTCAGAGCATAGAACATGATGGAATACTGCCAAACTCATTCTATGAAGCCAGCATAACCCTGATACCAAAACCAGGTAAAGACACCACAAAAATAGAAAATTACAGACTGATATCCCTCATGAACATTGACGCAAAAATCCTCAACAAAATTTTAGCCAATAGAATTCAGCAACATATCAAAAATTCACCATGACCAAGTGGGGTTTATACCAGGTATGTAGGGATGGTTCAATATTAGAAAAACAATCAACGTAATCCGTCACATAAATAAAACAAAAGACAAGAACCACATGATCTTATCAATCGATGCAGAAAAGGCATCTGACAAAGTCCAACAGCTATTCTTGATAAAAACTCTCAAAAAAATAGGAATAGAAGGGAAATTCCTGGGTATAATTAAGGGCATTTATACAAAAGCAATAGCCAACATCATCCTGAATGGAGAGACTTTGAAAGCATTCCCCTTGAGAGCAGGAACCAGACAAGGATGCCCTTTATCATCACTATTATTCAACATTGTGCTGGAGGTCCTAACCAGGGCAGTTACGCTAGAAAAAGAAATAAAGGGCATCCAAATAGGTAGGGTAGTAGTCAAAGTATCTCTATTTGCAGATGATATGATCTTATACACAGAAACCCCCAAGGAATCCACAAGAAAACTACTGGAACTAATAGAAGATTTCAGCAAAGTTTCAGGATACAAGATAAACATACAAAAATCAATTGGATTCCTTTACACCAACAAAGAGAAACTTGGAGAGGAAATCACCAAATTGATACCATTTACAATAGCCCCCAAGAAGGTAAAATACTTAGGAATAAATCTAACCAGAGATGTAAAAGATCTTTACAGAGAAAACTACAAGACACTACCGCAAGAAACTAAAAGAGACCTGCATAAGTGGAAAAATATACCTTGCTCATGGATAGGTAGACTCAACATAGTGAAAATGTCAATTCTACCGAAAGCAATCTACAGATACAATGCAATCCCAATCCAAATTCCAGCAGCATTTTTTAACGAGATGGAGAAACAAACCACCAACTTCATATAGAAAGGGAAGAGGCCCTGAATAAATACAGCACTAGTCAAGAAGAACAACAAAGTGGGAGGCCTTACACTACCTGATTTTAGGACCTATTATACTGCCACGGTAGTCAAAACAGGTTGGTACTGGTACAACAACAGATACATAGACCAATGGAACAGAGTTGAGAATCCAGATATGAGCTCATCCACCTATGAGCAGTTAATATTTGACAAAGGCCCGAAGTCCATTAGTTGGGGAAAAGACAGTCTCTTTAACAAACGGTGCTGGCATAATTGGATATCTATATGCAAAAAACTGAAACAAAACTCATATCTCACACCATGTACAAAAACTTACTCAAAATGGTTCAAAGACTTAAATATAAAATCGAAAACAATAAAGACATGGAAGAAAAAATAGGGACAATGCTAGGATCCCTAATACATGGCATAAACACAATACCAACCGTAAGTAACAATGCACAAGCACCAGAAGAGAGACTAGATAAATGGGAGCTCCTAAAAATCAAACACATGCTCATCCAAAGACTTCACCAAAAGAGTAAAAAGACAACCTACAGACTGGGAAAAAAATTTGGGCTACGACAAATCCCATCAGCGTTTAATCTCTAAAATCTGCAAGATACTGCAAAACCTCAATAGCAAAAAGACAAATAACCCAATTAAAAAACAGGCAAAGGATATGAACAGGCACTTCACCAAGGAAGATATTCAGGCAGCTAACAGACACATGAAGAAATGCTCACGATCATTAGCCATTAGAGAAACGCAGATCAAAACTACAATGAGATATCATCTCACCCCAACAAGGTTAGCATTAATCCAAACAACACAAAATAACAAATGCTGGAGAGGTTGTGGAGAGACTGGAACACTTATACACTGTTGGTGGGAATGTAAAATGGTACAACCACTTTGGAAATCGATTTGGTGCTTCCTTAAAAAGCTAGAAATAGAAGTACCATACAATCCAACTATCCCGCTCCTTGGAATATATCCTAGAGAAACAAGAGCCATCACACGAATAGATATATGCACACCCATGTTCATCGCAGCACTGTTCACAATAGCCAAAAGATGGACGCAATCTAAGTGCCCATCGATGGACGAATGGATAAACAAACTATGGTATATCCACACAATGGAATATTATGCAACGTTAAGGAACAATGATGAAACTGTGAAACATCGTATAACTTGGCGGAAGCTAGAACTTATTATGCTGAGTGAATTTAGTCTCACAGAAGACAAATACTGTATAAGACCACTATTGAAAGAACTCAAGGTTTAAACACAGAAGAAAACATTCTTTGATGGTTACGGGGGTGGGGAGGGAGGGTGAGGGTTATTCACTAACTAGATAGTAGATAAGAATCATCTTAGGTGAAGGGAAGGACAGCACACACTACAGGGGAAGCCAGCACAACTGGACTAAACCAAAGCTAAGAGATTTCCTCAATATAATCAAATACTTTGAGAGACAGAGTAGCAGGGATGCGGGGCCTGGGGAGCATGCTTTCAGGGGACATCTATGTCAATTGGCATAACAAAGCTTATTAAGAAAATGTTCTGCATCCTACTTCGGTGAGTGGTGTCTGGGGTCTTAAAAGCTTGCAAGCGGCCATCTAAGATGCATCAGTTGGTCCCAACCACTTGGAGTAAAGGAGAACGAAGAACACCAAAGATACAAGGAAAGTATTGGCCCAAGAGACAGAATGGGCTGCGTAAACCAGAGACTTCATCAGCCTGAGACGGGAAGAACTAGATGGTGCCCGGCTACCACCAATGAACGTCCTCACAGGGAACACAACAGAGGGTCCCTGAAGGAGCAGTAGAACGATGGGATGCAGAACTCAAATTCTAGTAAGAAGACCAGACTTAATGGTCTGAATGAGACTGGAGGTGCCCCAAAAAGCATGGCCCCTGGTCTCGCCATGACCCCAGAACTAAAACAATTCCTGAGGCCAACACTTCAGACAGAAATTGGACTGGACTGTGGGACATAAAGTGATACTTGTGAAGAATGTGCTTCTTAGACAAGTAGATACAAAAGACCAAAGGGGCGGCTTCTGTCCAGAGATTTCTTTCACTTTTGTTTTCCTGGAGCTCAAACAATGGAAACATCTGGATTACATTTTTTCTGACAAACAAGTGATGGAATAACTAGGCTGAAACTACATAACCACATCTAAATCTGGTTCAGGAATGTATGTGCATATGAGAACAGCATCCAACACTTTGAAAAGATTTTTCGAAGATTAGCCAGTGAAAAATGAAATATGATGTTAAACTTTATGCTCACAAGAACTACCATGTTTAGCCCAAGAGACAGAAAGGGCCACATAAACCAGAGATGTCATCAGCCTGAAACCAGAAGAACTAGGCGCTGCCTGGCTACCACCAATGACCGCCCTGACAGGGAACACAACAGAGAGTCCTGGATGGAGCAGGAGAAAGGTGGGGTGCAGAACTCAAATTCTAGTAAGAAGACCAGACTTAATGGTCTGACTGAGACTGGAGGAACCCCTGAAAGCATGGCCCCTGGCTTCTCTATCAGCCCAGAACTAAAACAATTTCTGAGGCCAACTCTTCAGACAGGGATTGGACTGGACTGTGGGACATAAAGTGATACTCGTGAGGAGTGTGCCTCTTAGCTCAAGTAGATACAAGAGACTAAACGGTCACCTTCTGTCCGGAGGTCAGATGGGAAGGCAGAGAGGGTTAGGAGCTGGTTGAATGAATATGGGGGATCAGGGGTGGAAAGGAGGAGTGTGCTGTCACAGTATGGGGAGAGCAATTACAGTCACATAACAATATATGTATAGATTTTTGTATGGGAAAAAATAAAAGAACTACCATGTTAAAAAAAAGAGAGAGAGAGAGAGAGAGAATATCAATACCTGTGTTTGGGTTCCAAGACCCAGAAGTATGGTGGGTCATTCCACTCAAGGTAGCTTCAGAGTCAATGATTCTGAGCCAAATCCTTGGAGAACACTCAAAGTTAAGTTAGGGAAGCCAAGTTCAAGTGGTAGAAATAGGGTAAAAATATTGGAACAGACCAGGAAAGAGATAAGGTGTGAGCCCTCATATATGAATGGTACCTTTGCTGGGTATAGGATTCTTGGATTACAGTCCTTATTTCTCTAAGGTCTGTAATGTTATTCCCTTGTCTTCTAGATTCCAGTTTTGCTAATGAGTTGTCCAATGCCAGTTCAATTCCCTTTCCTTGGTAAGAAAACAATTCTGTTTGGAAGCTTGTAAACTTTTCTTTTGACCATTGAAGTTCAGAAATTTCACTAGAATTGGTCTAGATGTGGTCCTTTTTCATTGATCTCTTCTCTCCCCATCAGTCATCTCCAGCCATCTTCTTATTCCTGTCAAGGACAAACCAGTTCTCGCCTTGGGCCCTTTACTCTTGTTTCTTCTGACTGGTTTCTTCAAATGCAGTTCTATTGCCACCACCTCAGAGAAGCCTTCCCTAACCATCTTAACAAAATAGCACTCCCCCATCCAGTAAGTCTCTGTTCCATTACTCTATTGTCTTATCACCATCTGAAAATTATACTACATAGTTTTTGTTATTGTCTGTCTCCTGCTTATGAACTGTAAGCTTCATGCCTTTTCTGTCTTGATTGCTGTTGTATCCTTAGCAGATATGACAAGTCTTAATAAGTGTTCATTGAATAATGAATAAGTAATGGTGGAAAATAAGATGAGTTTTTTTCTCCAGTGAGCCTTGAGGTATGTGATGGTGTCCCTTTTGATTGCTGGAGGCCAGCAGGAAGAGTTGAGCTCAGCCCACTGTGGCAGCTTCCTCCATGCTGTCTGCATCTGGGTAATAGCTAGCCTCCCCCAGAGCTACAGGCAGCAAACAGGAATCAGTATCTTTGCCCTGACTGCCTCCTACAAGGCAATTCTGTTTTCGAACCTTGCATCCTTTGATTTTTCTCTCAACTGCACTTCACTCTGAAAATATTGATGGTCTATACCTTCTTCCCAAGAACTCAGGGTCCTAGATGTACCTGAAATCTCCTCTTTGGCTCCAACAGTTGGTCTGTTATTTAGTGGTTTGGCTGTCCCAGCAGGGAGTTGGAGGTAAAGGGAACTTATGCTCAGGCTGCCATCTTCCCTCTTACTTGCATTTGATATCCTCCCTTGAATGGAAGAGAAGGAGGTGGAATCAAAGCCAGAAATTCTGTGTGACATAAAGCCTGTTTTATCTATGCCATAGATAGTAATGAGCAACCACTACTGATGTTCCATTTATAGTTGCAGAAATTACGAATTACAGATGCTTTATTATCTCCTCAAATGAGGGAGGGGGTGTTTTAGCCAAAACCTGGTTCATGTATGGAACTATTATGAATATGACTGTTACCTGTTATATGTGTCTTGGTGTAAGTCAGCCCCCAATTCATGGCAACCCCATGCACAATGGAATGAAGTGCTATGCAGTCCTGCACCATCCCTATGATTGGTTGCAAATCAGACCATTGTGATCCATAGGATTTTCATAGGCTGATTTTCAGGATATGTTGTCAGGCCAGTCTTTATTGTCCATGTTAGTCTGGAAGCTCCGCTGAAACTTGTTCAGCATCATAGCAACATGCAATCTCCCACCAACTGAACCACCACTGTCCCTGTCATTGATGATACGGTACATATTTTTTCACATTTAAACTTCTACGAAATGGGGATGCATCTTAGGTGGCATGTCATAGTTTAATTGGCAGCATTTTTTATTTCTATTTTTTTATTTTTTATTTATCAGCAGTACATAAAATAATGGTGCAACTTTAATAGATGGTGTTTTAGAGTTGATAAAAGCACTAATAAAGCCTTGGGAGATTAGGTTGAAATCATTAGTTGAACAAACATTTACTAAAGGTTCACCTTACGTAAGTCCCTTGTTGTAGGTTGGGTTTTCTGGGAAGAAGATGCTGAGATAGAGTTAAGAGTGTGAAAGGTTTATCCGAGCCCTGGCAGTGCAGTGGTTAAGAGTTTGGCTGCTAACCAAAAGGTCAGCAGTTCAGATCCAACAGCCACTCCTTGGGAACCATATGGGGAAGTTCTACTCTGTTCTATAGGGTCACTATGAGTCTCCATGGCAATTTTTGTTTTTTTTGAAATCTGTGAAGGAAGTGGGTAGAAAGCAGGATTGAGCAAAGAGATCTGTCAGACCACGATAAAGTCTCTCCCAGCCCAATGGGAAACTCCAGAGGAAAGATTGCTGGAGAGAAGAGTCCCAAGTTTGAGCTATCTTACATTTTTCTTCCTGGGAAGCTGAGACAGATGAAGGCACTAGGGAGCTAGAGGCTGCAAGAGTCCTTTTTTGAAGTTCTATTCAGGGGCATATCTCTCCATGTCTGCCACGTCATTTTTCTCAGCTTTGTGGTAGTGGGGGTGGTTGTTGTTTGGTGCCATCGAGTCGGTTCCGACTCATAGTTTCCCCGTGTCCAACAAAATGGAACACTGACTGGTCCTATGCCATCCTCACAATTGTTGCTATGTTTGAGCCCATTGTTGCAGCCACTGTGTTAATCCATCTCATTGAGGGTCTTCCTCTTTTTTTTGACCTTCTTCATTACAAGCATGGTATCTTTCCACAGGGATTGGTCCCTCCTAATAACATGTCCAAAATACGTGAGACAAAGTCTTGCCATCCTCACTTCTAAGGAGCATTCTGGCTATACTTCTTCCAAGAGAGATTCGTTTGTCCTTTGGAAGTCCACGGTATATTCAATATTCTTTGCCAACACCATAATTCAGAGGCATCAATTCTTCAGTCTTCCTTATTCACTGTCCAGCTTTTGAATGCATACGAGGCAATTGAAAATACCACAGCTTGAGTTAGGCACACCATTGTCCTCAGAGTGACATCTTTGCTTTTTAACACTAAAGAGGTCTTTTGCAGCAGATTTGCCCAGTACAATACATCATTTGATTTCTTGACTGCAGATTCCATGGGCGTTGATTATGGATCCAAGTAAAATGAAATCCTTGATGACTTCGGTCTTTTCTGCGTTTATCATGCTGTTGCTTATTGGACCAGTTGTGAGGATTTTTGTTTTCTTTATGTTGAGGTGTAATCCATACTGAAGGCTGTAGTCTTTGATCTTCATCAGTAAGTGCTTCAAGTCCTCTTCACTTTCAACAAGCAAGGTTGTGTCATCTGCATATCACAGGTTGTTAATGAGTCTTCCTCCAGTCCTGAAGGCACGTTTTTCTTATAGTCATATTTCTTGGATTATTTGCTCAGCATACAGATTGAATAAGTATGGTGAAAGGATACAACCCTGACACACACCCTTCCTGATTTTAAACCATGCGGTATCCCCTTGTTCTGTTCAAATAAGTACCTCTTGGTCTATGTTCCTCATGAGCACAATCAAGTGTTCTGGAATTCCCATGTTTTGCAATGTTATCCATAATTTGTTATGATCCACACAATCGAATGCCTTTACATAGTCAATAAAACATAGGTAAACCTCTTTCTGGTGTTCTCTGCTTTCAGCCAGGAGCCTTCTGACATCAGCAGTGATACCCCTAGTTCCACGTCCTCTTCTGAATCTGGCTTGAATTTCTGGCAGTTCCCCGTCGATCTACTGCTACAACTCTTTTTGAATTATCTTCAGCAAAATTTTACTTGCGTGTGATACTAATAATATTGTTTGATAATTTCCTCATTCTGTTGGATCCCTTTCTTTGGAATGGATGCAAATATGGATCAGTTGGCTAGGTAGCTGTCTTCCAAATCTTGGCATAGATGAGAGAGCATTTCTAGGGCAGCATCCATTTGTTGAAACATCTCAGTTGGTATTCCATCAATTTCTGGAGCCTTGTTTTTCACCATTGCCTTCAGTGCAGCTTGGACTTCTTCCTTCAGTACCATCATTTCGTGATCATATGCTACATCCTGAAATGGTTGAATGTCAACCAATTCTTTTTGGAACAGTGACTCTGTGTATTCCTTCCATCTTCTTTTGATGCTTCCTGCATCATTCAATGTTTTGCCCATAGAATCCTTCAGTATTGCAACTCGAGGCTTGAATTTTTTCTTCAGTTCTTTCAGCTTGAGAAATGCCAAGCGTGTTCCTCCCTCTTGGTTTTCTAATCACTCAGCAAACATTTATTGTTGTTGTTATGTGCCATGAAATCGATTCCAACTCATAGCAACCCTATAGGACAGAGTAGAACTTCACCGTAAGGTTTCTTAGGCTGAAATGTTTAAGGGAGCAGATCGCCAGGTGTTTTCTCACGCAGAGCGGCTGGTGGGTTTGAACCATCAGCTTTTCAGTTAGTAGCCAAATGCTTAACCATTGCACCACCAGGGCACCTCAAACTTTGTTAAGCACCTCTTAAATACCAGGCAGAAATCCTGGTGGTGTAGTGGTTAAGTGCTATGGCTGCTAACCAAAGGGTTGGTAGTTCAAATCCACCAGGTACTCCTTGGAAACTCTATGGGGAAGTTCTACTCTGTCCTATAGTGTTGCTGTGAGTCGGAATTGACTCGATGGCAGTGGTTGTTTTTTTTTTTAATACCAGGTGCTGAGCTAGATACTAGTGCTATAAAGATGACTGCTCTATTTTCAGTGAGCTCCTTTTTTGCAAATAAGTCTCAGTCACTACAGAAGGTAGGATTGGAGCTCACCATCCAGTGGGAGAAAAGCCTGCACTATGTGGTGTATTTTTTAAATCCATGAACTTCTACCCATCCATTATGTAAGGTGAAACATTCTAAATGCAAAACATTCAAAAGCTTTAGTGCTCAGCACAGGAACTAGCAAATAGTTGGCACCGAATAAGTATTGTTGTCTGAAAGGCTGTGAGAACTCAGAGCCCTTCATTTTTTTTCTGGGAAGCAGATTTGTTTGTCGTCTACCAGTCAATAATAAAAGGAGCCCTGATGGCACAATGGTTAAGTGCTTGGTTGCTAACCAAAAGGTTGGCAGTTCAAACCCATCCAGCAGCTCTGTGGGAGAAAGACCTGACCATCTGCTCCCATAAAGACTACAGTCAAGAAAACCCTATGGGGCAGTTCTACTCTGTCACATGGGGTCACTATGAGTTGAAAATTGACTCAAGAGTGCACAACAACAACAAATCAACAAGCACCTAACAACAACAAGTCAATAATAAAATAAAATTTAAAAATCAGTCACAATCTCACCGCCCCAACAGGGAACACAACAGAGAGTCCCTGACAGAGCAGCAGAAAAGCTTGGAGCAGAACTCAAATTTATGTAAAAAGGCCAAACTTAATTGTCAGACTGAGACTAGAGGAACCCCTGAAGCCATGGCCCCCAAACGCTCTGTTAACCCAGAACTAAAACCATTCCTGAAGCCTACTCTTCAGACAAAGATTAGACTGGACTAGAAAACATAAAATAATACTTGTGAAGAGTGTACTTCTTAGTTCAAGCAGATACACAAGACCAAGTGGGCAGCTTCTGTCCAGAAGCAGGATGAGAAGGCAAGAAGGGACAGGAGTTGGTTGGATGGACGCAGGAAACCCAAGGTGGAAAGGGGGAGTGTGCTGTCACATTATAGGGATTACAACTACTGTCACATAACAATACGTGTATAAATTTTTGTACGAAAAATTAACTTGAGCTGTAAACTTTGGCCTAAAGCACAATTAAAAAAAAAAATCAGTCACAATGTCTTCAGCTGATGCCAGGATTCAAATAAAACTCACAAAGCAGGCAAAGTTGTCTTTATAATTCTTCCATCCTCCTGCCTCCTTTAAGCCCTCCCATCCAAAATTTTCTTTCCTTCCTCCCAATCATAATAAAAACTCTCATTCCCTAACTCTGTTGAGTGTCAATTTGATTGTTGTTGTTAAGCGCCGTCAAGTCAGTTCCAACTCATAGCAACCCTATATGTACAACAGAACAAAACGCTGCCCAGTCCTGCACCATCCTCATGATTATTGTTGTGCTTGAGCTCATTGTTGCAAGCCACTGTGTCAATCCATCTCTTGAGGGTCTTCATTTTTTTCGCTGAACTTCTCCTTTACCAAGCATGATGTCCTTCTCCAGGGACTGATCCTTCCTGCCAGCATGTCCAAAGTATGTGAGACGAAGTCTTGCCATCCTTGCTTCCAAGGAGCATTCTGGTTGTACTTCTTCCAAGACAGATTGGTTTGTTCTTTTGGCAGTCCATGGTATATTCAGTATTCTTTGCCAACACCATAATTCAAAGGCATCAATTCTTCTTAGGTCTTCCTTATTCATTGTCCAGCTTTTGAATGCGTATGAGGTGATTGAAAACACCAAGGCTTGGGTCAGGTGCACCTTCATCCTTAAAGTGACATCTTTGCTTTTTAACACTTTCAAGAGGTCTTTTGCAGCAGATTTACCCAAACCTCGTTTGATTTCTTGACTGCTACTTCCATGGGCATTGATTGTGGATCCAAGTAAAATGAAATCATTGACAACTTCAATCTTTTCTGCGTTTATCATGATGTTGCTTATTGGTCCAGTTGTGAGGATTTTTGTTTTCTTTATGTCAAGGTATAATCCATACTGAAGGCTGTAGTCTTTGATGTTCATCAGTAAGTGCTTCAAGTCCTCTTCACTTTCAGCAAGCAAGGTGTGTCATCTGCATGTCGCAGGTTGTTAATGAGTCTTCCTCCAATCCTGACGACTCATTCTTCTTCATATAGGCCAGCTTCTTGGATTATTTGCTCAGCCTACAGATTGAATAAGTATGGTGAAAGATATAACCCTGACACACACCTTTCCTGACTTTAAACCACGCAGTATCTCTTTGTTCTGTTCGAACAACTATCATCAATCAGATTAGTTTACTATAATGCTTCACACCAATTTAAGAATGAATTTTAACCTTTCACAAAGTTATTTGCATTCTAAAAGAGGACGTGTTTAAACACAAATCATTCTGTAATTAGTTGGTAGAACTGGGAAGAGGTGTTTTTGAGGAGCTGGATCAGCACTCTTGCTACTGTCACCAGCACCACATCCTCCCTCTTCAGAAATGCCTTTTCTTCCTTAGAAGTTAGAAGTAAAGTATGTGTAATTAGCCTTACAGCTTATATCATCACTCCTCCACCCTCTTGAAAATAGAATTCAGGTGAATATTAGAAGCACCCAATCTGGAGCTCCTGGGGCTTGCAACAGCTGGCTTCTGTGTACATTGTTTGATGGCTCAGGATTGACCGATGAGGCTGCTCCACCAGGGACACAGCCCCCCAGGATTGCTACTGGTGGAGAATTGTTTCCTTACAGTAGTGCAGGCAGCATTTGCAAAGAAGGATTCTACTGGGCAACCTTCAATCTCCAAGGGACTCCTCTGCTGAAATCCAGCCCACAGTACAATATTATTATGGGGGAAAAGAAAGGAAGGGTGTCTAACATCTGCGATCAGTCCTCCAGTAATCTCCACTTAAGTACCTCCCAAATAAAACTGTCAGCCAATGGCAGGCTGGGGCCAAGTAGGCACAGGGACCCACAGCAAGACCCGTCCTGTACTGACTTCCACAGTCCCCTCTTAAAGGAAGGTGGGAAGGGCCTACCTCAGAGGTTGTGAGGGAAGAGTTGGCTCCCCCACCACTAGGTTTGTTGCCCCCCCAGGTGCTCCCACAGCACTGTGCTTCAGCACTTATCAAATTATTAAAGTGCCCCTTTAATTTGTCTGTCATTCCCTCCAGACCACAAGATACTTGGGGGCAGGGGCTGTATCTCATTTATCCAGGTAACCTTAGCACTTAGAAACCAGTTGTCATTGAGGTGATTGTGACTCATGGCAACCCCATATGTGTCAGAGTAGATCTGTGCTCCATAGGGTTTCTAATCTCTGTGGTCTTTCAGAAGCAGGCCTTTCTTCCAAGGTGCCTCTGGGTGGAATTGAACCGCCAACCTTTTGCTTACTAGTTGAGTGCTTAACCGTGTGTACTACCCAGGGGCTCCCCAGCATCTAGAGGTACTCAGTAAACATTTGAAGAAAGAACAGTCTTGAGGGAAGTGGTGGAATGAGTTCCTTTATGTGGCCTTTTGCCTTGGTTCTTTGGAATTTTGAAAGATTTTTCCCCTTTGCCCTAGTTTTCTACCCCAGAGGGTTTGTTATTTTTGTCCAGGTTGATTGACATTTCCTGGGTAAGCTGGAAACAACTTGAGGTTTGATACTTTTTGTTGGGCCCTGGGCTGCAGCCTGCCCTGTGATTGGTTTGTGTGTTGCAGGAATTGGTCAATAGAGTATGCAAATGAAGTGTCTGTGGCCTACCGAGAGGAGATTGGTCAGTTCATGGCCATGGTGGGAGGGCTATGCCTTGATATTGACCAGAAGTTTGTGTATATAAGCAGCCAACCCCACAGAGGTTTGAGACAGAAAGAAGTAGGAAGAGAAGCAGCAGGAAGAAGCAGAAGGAAGAAAGAAGAGAGAAGAAGCAAAGAGAGAGAGAAGTGGCAAGGAACCTCCTAAAAGAGCAGTAACATGCGTCAAAGGCTGTAACATTGAAGACAGTCACAGGTTCAGAATGGGTTCAGCAGCAAAGCCGGCAGCAACAGGCCTGGAAGGGGTCCTGCAACAGAATCGGTGGTGACAGATGACAGGGCCGAGAGGAGCCTTGTCTTCAGGGGGTCGAGAGAGCCTGTCCTTCAGTGACCAAGAGAAGACCTGTCCTGAGGGGCTGAGAGGAGGCTTGCAAGGCCAAGAGGAGTTTAAAGAGATATCCTGCACTAAAGAAGGGAGACTTTGCCTACATACTTCCTGATCCTGATCCTGTTGTTGTAGCCTGTTAGTTCCTTAATAAACTGCTTAACTGTAAGTATGGTCTGTGAGTTTTGTGTGGCCATTGCAACAGATTATCAAACCCAGAAGAGAAGTAGAGTGCTGTGGGAGGGACAGCTGACGTCAGAACTGGTAAAAATCTTAGAAGATGGAGGTATGTCTGACCTCCACCTCATGGGAATCAGCTTTGGACTGATTCTGGTCATTATCCTCCCTCAAGTTAGACAGATCCCACTACTACTACTAGTCCCATTTTACAAGGGCCTACGCCTACCATACAATGAATGCATGTGGTTCCTGTCCTTAAAGCATAAAGAAGATTTCTGTGGGGTAGAGAAGTGTGTATGGGTGTGTGGAATGAGGGAGAAATAAGAGGGCAGAAGAAAACAAGAGCAAATGCAATATGAAAAGGAACAACATTTAAGGTAGTATTCCAGAAGATACAAGTAGAGAGGGTGAGGTCACCTTTGAAGACAATGCCAGTTTGGATGCTGTTTCAGATTGAATTGTGTACCCCCAGAATATGTTTTGTAAATCCTAACCCCTATACCTGTGATTGAAGCCCTGGTGATGCAGTGGGTTAAAAGCTATGGCTGCTAACCCAAAAGTCAGTAGTTCGAATCCACCAGCCACTCCTTGGAAACCCTACTGGGGTAGTTCTACTCTGTTGTATAGGGGCGCTTTGAGTTGGGATTGGCTCAACAGCAACGGGTTTTATACCTGGGGTTATAATCCCATTTGGGAAGGAGTTTTCTTTGCTATGTTAATGTGGCAGTATCAGTGCAGAGTGTGTCTTAAATAAATCGCTTCTGAGATAGAAAAGAGCAGATTAAGCAAGCCAGCACAGATAGGAAAAGATAGATGCCACACCACATGAGACCTTCAAAGAGTTAAGAAACAGAAGTTGAAAAGAGACAAGGACCTTCCCTCAGAGGCAATATTCCCCTACAGCCGGCATCCTGAATTTGGACTTCTAGCCTGCCAAACTGTGTGAAAATAAATTTCTACTTGTGAAAGCCACCCATTTACAGTATTTCTGTTATAGTAGCACTAGATAACTAAGGAAACCCTGGTGGTGTAGTGGTTAAGTGCTACAGTTGCTAACAAAAAAGGTCAGCAGTTGGAATCCACTAGATGCTTCTTGGAAACCATATGGGGTAGTCCTACTCTGTCCTGTAGGGTCACTATGAGTTGGAATCAACTCGACGGCAACAGGTTTGGGTTTTTTGTAGATAACTAAAACAATTTGGTATCGAAGAGTGGGATGCTGCTTTGTCAAATACCTAAAATGTGGAAGAGGTTTTTGGAATGGGTGGAGGCTGGAAGAATTTTAAGGTGCCTAGAACTGTCCCATAGGGTTTCCAGGGAGCAACTGGTGGATTTGAACTGCTGACCTTTTGGTTAGCAGTCGAACTCTTAACCACCGCGCCACCAGGGCTCCAATAGTAAAAGCCTAGATTTCCTTGAAAAGATTGTTGGTAGAATCATGGATGTCAAAGGAAATTCTGGTGAAAGCTCAGAAGGAAGTGAGGAAAGCCATAGAGAAACTCTGTATCGTCTTAGAGAATACATATGGTGCCAACAACAGAATGTTGCTAGACACGTGGATATTAAATGTGCTTCTGGTGAGGCTTTAAGAGGAAATGATGAACATGCAATTGGACAATGGAGGAAGGGCAATGCTTTTTATGTAGTGGCAAAGAAAATTTATCTTGATTATGTTCAAATGTTTTGTGGAAGGCAGAACTTGTGTAAGTGATGAACATGGGTATTTGGCCTAGGAGATTTCTAAGCAAGATCTTAAAGAGGCCACATGGTTTCCCCTTGCTGCTTATAGTAAAATGTGAGAGGAAAGAGATGGACTTGAAAATGAATTGTACAAAGTGAAAACAGAACTTAAGGATTTGGAAAAAATCTGTCGTACAAAGTAAGGATATTTGTCCTAGAACTTTCACCAAGGACGAGGCTATACAGTCTTTTGTTAAAGAAGTTAAGCCTGTGACTAATGGATCTAACCAACTACCACAGCAGAAAACCTATCAGCCTAGACTGAAGGGGACAGAGACAGGACAAAGGGAAGGAAAGCTGTCTGCCTCTTGGTATTCTACAGGCAGGAAACAGACCAAAGTAGCTACATCTGTTGTCCCCCTAGAAAAGAAAAGAACCATCCCTGGAGCAGATCAGAGATCAGCAGAACTGTTGGAAGGAGTATGGGAAGCAAGGCTGCCTCAGTTTCAAAGGGTGAAGCTAGAATCTCCTGAATTTCAAAGGGTGGAGCCACAGCCTCCTAGGTTTCAAAGAGTCAGATCTCCACTAACTTGTTCCAGAGTGTGGGGCTGCTGTTCTGGTGGGCCAAGAGGATGGGGCCACTGCCCAAAGCTGAGGGAGTGCGGATGCCATGCCCAAAGGACAGGAAAATGGAGCCTGCCGGGACTCAAGAGGTGGGGTCACCACTCAGATGGAATAGTAGAATGGGGCCGCCCAAAGCTGAGGGAGCAGAGTTGCTGTCCCAGTGGGCCTGGAAGGCAGGGCTGAAGCCCAGGGCCAAGGGGCCTCCACCCAGAATCCAGAGAGTATGGCCAACACCAGAGTCTGGAGGATGGGGCCATTGCCCAGATGGTTCCGGAGAACAGAGGATTATTGTCAAGCCTTTAGAGCTAATGTAAGTTGCTCTGCTGTGTTTTTGGACTTGCTTGGTGCCTATTATCCCTTTTTTCTTCTAACTTTTCCATTTGTTTGTGCCTGTTCCGCCACTGTATTTTGGAAGCAGATAACTTGTATTTTAGATTTCACATGTTCACAGATGAAGACGATTTTGCCCCAGAATGGAAAACACCTCAGGTTTCCCGCATATTTGATTTAGATGATTCAGAAGATGAGATTTTTGGACTTGGAGTTGATTTAAGACTTTTTGGATGATGTGATGAGGTGAATGTGTTTTGCATGTGGGAAGGACATGTATTTTGGGGGCCGAAGGGTGGAATGTTCTGGTTTAAACTGTGCCCCTGAAAAATATGTGTTTTAAATCCTAACCCATATATCTGGGGTTATAATCCCGTTTGGGAAGGGATTTTCTTTGCTATGTTAATGTGGCAGTGCTAGTGTAGATGGGTCTTAAATCTATCAATCACAGATGGGGGCAGATAGATGCCACACCACATGAGATCATCAAGGAACCAAGAAACAGAAGCTGAAAAGAGACAAGGACCTTCCCCCAGAGTCAACAGAGAGAGAGAGCCTTCCCCTACAGCTGGCGCCCTGAATTTGGACTTCTAGCCTCCTAAACTGTGAGAAATTTCTGTTCATTAAAGCCACTCGCTTGTGGTATTTCTGTTATAGCAGCACTAGATAACTAAGACAGATGGATTGGCAAGAATATTACACCCTTGAGTCTGTATTTTTGTAACTTTTCAGTATGATTAAGATTTTTAGAAAGTCTGTTCATTTTCAGTAGTACGTCTACTTGGTTGAAATATTCTACTATTTACTTGATGGTAGCAGTTCAAGGCTGGAAACACTAACACTTACTTTTTTTCAGACCATGAGCTAGACCTGCAGTGTCCAATAGGTAGCCTGTAGCCACATGTGGCTATTGAGCATTTAAAATTTGGCTGGTCCAAATTAAGATGTCCTGTAAGTGTAAAATGCACATCAAATTCTCAAGAATTAGGATGAAAGAATGTAAATTATTTTATTAATAATTTCTTATGTGTTGAAATGGTATTTTTGATATTTGAGTTAAATAAAATATTAATAAATTAATATTAATTTTAATAGTAATCTTTTTCATTTTTATTTTGGCTACTAGAAAATTTTAATTTTTAATTTACATATAGCAAAATTCACTCTGGTGTACAGATCTATGAGTTTTGAAAAATGCATAGAATCATGTAACCAACACCGACAACCAAGATACAAAAAAGCTACCTCACGCCCCAACACATTCCCTTGTGTGCTGACCCAAATCTTCCTCCCACCCCCAATTCCTGGCAACCACTGATATGTTTTCTGTTCCTACAGTTTTGCTTTTTTCAGAATGACATATAAATGGAATCCTGTAGTATGTAGTTTTTTGGGTCTGGTTTTTGCCTCTTAGCACAGTGCATTTGAGATTCATCCACATTGTTGCATGTAAAGTAGTTCCTTCCTTTTTTGTTGCTGAGAATTGTAACGTAGCATAATGAGTTGTCTAAATTCATGAAGGATAAGAATAAGGATCAGTACAAAACTGGTTCCTATGAGGTGGAATTCAGGTAAATCTTCACCTTCCTGCTTCTCCATTATTTCTGACACCAGCCGCTTCCCCCATGGCACTTGAAACTGAAACAATGAGTCTGTGCCCAGCGTGTAATGAGCCAATCTCTCAGACACTAGTTTTCAGAGGAAGAAAGAGTTTATTTCACAGGCCAGCAAGCAGGAACTCAGAGGTATTGACCTCAGATTGAGTTCCTCGATTTGAGGAAGCGTTTACATTTTATAGGTTTAGGGAATTATACGTATAGGGGTGGAGGAAGGCAGGCGGGTAGGATCAGGCAGTTCTACATATTCATAGTTTCTATTGATTATTTATTAGGGGGCGGGGCTAAGACTTGGCCCGCAAGCGGCCAACGGACTCTTCGCTTTTGAAGTGGGCTCAGCTACTGCAGATGACGTATGTCCAGTGATTTTGGTTCTTTGACATGAGTCTTTTCGTTCCTTGGTGTGAGTTCGCTTGTGTTATTGAGCATTCGTGATGGCCCGGGGTCATCTGTCAATCATCTTTGTGTGTTCAACGGCATGTCTGACCACTCTGAGCTGGTTAGATCTGGATCCCTCCGGGGCTCTCCAGAGAGTCTGCAAAACAACTTAAAAGACGTGAGTGATGTGGTGGGGAGGTGACTGGCAGTGGCCTGATAACTGGTGGAGTACTAATTAATTAGGTGTCCTCCGCCTCTAGGGTCCTGAACACACTCTCTACTTCTCTGCTGGGTTTGATAATCCACTGCAACAGCCACACAGAACTTACAGATCATATTCACTGTTACGTGGCTTATTAGGAAAGTAACAGGCTACAACTCAGCATCAGGATCAACTTGGAAGTAATAGGAACAATTCAGGATCAGCGTCAGGAGACACACAGGCAAGGTCTGGAAGGGTCCCAGAAGTGGAGAGCACATGCCTCCCTTCTTCAGTGCAGAACAACTTCCGACCAGGCTAAGAGTAAAAAGACTCAGGAAGCAGATAAGCTCTCCGCAGAACAGTTCTAAGACCTGCTGCCAGCACTACTGCCCTCCTCCAGTGATCAGTGAGCATGGCTTATCTGCTGGGCAGCAGCCTTCTCTTCCAGGAAGGTACCCTGACTCAGCTTCTTTGCCATGCAGGCCTCTCTGCTGCTAACTGGCTCAGCTAATAGCCAGTATGGCAGCCTGCTTAGCTCTCTCAGCTGCTGCTTTCTTAGCAGCAGCTATTTGCCATTGAGCCTCTCTGCTGTCATTGGCCTCTCTGCCACTAATTGGCCCAGCGAATAGCCATTGTAGCAGTTTGGTCAGCTCTCTTAGCTGCTGTCTTCCATCAGGTCTGTCCACCACTAACTGGCGGAGCTCATAGTAAGTGTAACAGCTTCCGGACGCCCTGCTCCTAGGTAGCTGTGTTTCTCTGCCAGCTGAGGTCTTAGCCAGCAGCTCTCTCAGCTGCAACTTTTTTTACCAAGCCTGGGAGGGACCTCCATGTCCTAAAGGACACACGCTCCTCCTGGCTCCTGTCAACCAGGAGGCCTTGAAAACCTCTGTATTTCAACCATTTATGTATGTTTGTATACACATACCCCAACCCTCATCAGTTACAAGATGGGGCTCCCTCACCCGGAGCAGAGTTCAACCAATTCTCGATTACTCATGAAGTATCAATCAACTTAGGTCTTATTCAGAAATAACATTTTGGGCCTACAGAAACTGGCTCCTCTCCTGGGCAAAAGTAACAACCCTCTGGGATAGAAAGCAACCTGGAATGTCCCTCAGGTTGTTTCTCAAAAAAACTAGGACAAAGGTAACAACTCCTCAGGGCTTAGGGGGAAAATCTCCCAAGCTGTTTTTCCAAAGAACCAAGGCAAAAGGCCACAAAAAGGAATTCAGTGCACCACTGTTTATCTGTCCACCAGTTGAAGAACGTTTAGATTGTTTCCAGTTTGAGCATTTATAAATAAATGTATGGTAAACATTCACATATGGATTTTTATGTAAACACAGGTTTTCATTTCTCTTGGGTAAATACCTAGGAGTGGGCTTGCTGGGTCATATGCTAAATGTAAGTTTAACTTTATAAGAAACTGCCAAACTGTTTTCCAAAGTACTACACCATTTTGCATTCCCACCAGCCACATAAAAGAGTTCCATTGTTTCACATCCTCGCCTGTGCTTGGTATTGTCAGATTTTTTTTGTTTTTGTTGTTGTTTTTGTTGCTGTTTTATCCATTCTAATGTGTAATGGTTTTACTCTGCATTGGAGTTTGCATTTCCCTAATGACTAATGCTATTGAGCATCTTTTCATGTGCTTATTTGCCATCTGTGTATCTTCTTTGGTGAAGTGTCTGTTCAAATCTTTTGCTTTTTTTTTTTAAATTGGGTTGTTTTCTGATGGGTTTTCAAGGTCATTTTTTTAAATAAAGCTTTAGCCCTGCCTCCAGTTTGCAGTCGCTCTCCATGTTGAAATGTTTTAACCATTGCCACCTTCTTTTTCTTGAGTTTCAAAGCATATAAGGATCTACCTTCAACATCATAGAATTCTTACAATCCAGATATTCACCAGAAAACTTACTTTTTAATTAATTGACTACTGGCAAGCCTTTGTCAAAAACGTGATTGATATGATCACTGAGAGGTCAAAAGAATGTGCTAAGCATTCATTCCTCTAAAGGTTACAAGCTCCATCCCTAAATCAAGTTAGATTACCTAAACACTATACACTTAAACAATATGAGTTTATGATTTAATGTTGTGTACTTGGATTTCATTGGTGGTCCATATTAGAAACAGCCCTTGTGAATTCTGTAAAACTGCTGGTAAAGAATTTGCCCATCATATTTTTTAATATCTCTTATAGAAGGAACTATTTGATAAATTCCTTTAGCGTTTAATGCCAGAAAAACTTGCTCTTCTTGACAAGTAGCCATCTTTCCTATTAGTATATGATGAGAACTATTACATTTATTTATTGTTTTGCTTATACTTTGGCTGCTAGAAAATTCAGAGTCATATTTAATATTCAGTTACATTAACTACTGTCTTAAGCTGGGTTTTCTAGAGCAGCAAAACCAGTGAAGTGCACATGTATGTATATAGAGAGAGATTTATCTCAAGGAAATGGTTCACATAGTTGTAGAGGCTGGCAAGTCCCAAGTCCGTGGGTCAGGCATCAGGCTGGAGGCTTCTCCTGACTCACATAGCTGCAGGGGCTGACAAACCCCAGATCAGCAGGTAAGAGAGCAGGCTGCTGGCTCACAGGCTACAGGGGCTGATGAATCCCAAGACTGGCAGGTAAGACAGCAGGCTGTTGGCTCACAGGATGCAGAGGCTGATGAATCCCCAAGATCAGTAGGCAACACGGCAGGCCACTGGCTCACATTCCAAGAACTGGAGGTCAGATGATGATGAGCCAGACGCAAGATCCAGAGCAAGCAAGGAAGCTTTGCCAGATATCCTATACGTACTGGATGCAGGCCACATCCCGAGGAAACTCCCCTTACAACTGATGGGCTAATCACATCAGATCACATCTTGAAGGATGGCTACATTATTTCATAACTGCCAAATTACATCATTACATAACAGCCAAACCACTAAGCATCATGGCCCAGCCAAGTTGATACACAAGCTTAACCATCACAACTACCTTTAGCCTTAAGTATCCCTCCACTCTCCATGGCTCTCTATTGTTTATACTTATTTTAGGGTCTCATTTAAGATCCTTTATTGAGCAAACCAAGAGGAAATGTCCCAAGAATGAGCTTTCCAAGAGAACTAGGTAGGAGGCTCATAGTCTTTCCTGATCTAGCCTCAGAAAGTCACACAATGTCACTTCTGCTATACTTTATACGTCAAGCAATCACAAGCCCACTGAGATTCAAGGGGAAGAGACAAAGACCCCACTTTTCAATGGGAGGATATTAAAAGACTTTTTTGCCATGTTTAGAAACTACAGATATAAATAAGAAGAAGAAGAAATAAACTTATAGCTATTCTTTGGCCAAAGGTATCTGAATAGAATGTCTCAGCATTTATCCCTGCTCAGATCATATGACTAGTGGTGGGGTTGGGGACAAAGGTAGGAGAGGCCTCTTCAGCTCCTCCTCTTCCCCATTCATTATGGAGCCAGATTAAAAATTCACCAAAGCTTCTGCAGTCCTAAGGGGAAAAGCTAGCTAAAATTAGATATATTACTAATTTGGTAGCAACAATATTGTTTGGGCCCCAAATAACATTTGGGATATTTAAGAAGCTATTGTTTTAGTCATAAAAGATTGATGAAAGACATCCTTCTTTTTAATGACTAGTAAGATCTCTTTTGCACTGGTTGGGAATAATAAGCTCAGCAGATTCCTGAAAACAGATACGGCTAAAAACCATTATCCCTCTTCCTTTTTCTTCCTATTCCCTTCCCTTCCCAAATTATTTGGAGGAGTTCATTACTAGGTAGCCTTTACTGAGCACCTAAAATGTGCTGTGTACTGTGTTGCCATTCCCATTACCTTTCAAAATACAGATGAAGTAGCCAATTTAATAACACGATTAAAATACAATATTGCAGGGGTCAGCAAACTTTATAAAGGCCAACCAGTACATATTTTAGGCTTTACAGGCCATTTGGTTTCCGCTACAACTACTCAGCTCTGCTGTTGTAGTGAGAAAGCAGACATAGATAATACATAAACGAATAAACATGACTGTTTGCCACTGAAACGGTATTTCTGGATATGCTGAAATTTGAATTTCATAGAATTTTCATGTGTCACAAAATAGGATTCTTTTGATTTTGTTTCAACCACTTAAACATTTAAAAACCAGTTTTAGTTCATGGGTGTAAAAAAATAGGTTTGGCCTGTGGGCTATAATTTGCCTATCCCTGCAACACTGAGTTGAAAAAAAAGAAAAAAGGATATAAATTTGTATTCACAGTATGATTTTGTGTAAACCAAAAATGAAAACTTGCACATAAAGAAAAGACTGAAAGAAAATCCACCAAAATGTTCACAGAGGTTGTATTTGTATGCTGAGATTATGGTTGATTTTTCCTTTACTTTTCAGTAACTTCGATCTTTATCGATGGGAATATTTTACTGTAATGGATTGACTTGTGTCCCCCAAAAATATGTGTCAACTTGGTTAGGCCATGATTCCCAGGATTGTGTGGTTGTCCTCCATTTTCTGATTGATATAATTTTCCTATGTGTTGTAAATCCTAATCTTTGCCTGTGGTTAATGAGGCAAGATTGGATTATGTTGAAGAGGATTAGGGTGGGATGTAAACCTTGCTCAGGTCACATCCCTGATCCAATGTAAAGGGAGCTTCCCTGGGGTGTGGCCTGCACCACCTTTTATCTTACAAGAGATAAAAGGAAGGGGAAGCAAGCAGAGTTGGAGACCTCACACCACCAAGAAAGCAGTGCTGGGAGCAGAGCTGGGAGAAACTCCTTGTCCAGGGGAAGATTGATGACAAGGACCTTCCTTGAGAGCCGACAGAGAAAGCCTTGCTCTGAGCTGATGCCCTGAATTTGGACTTCTAGCCTACTAGACTGTGAGAGAATAAACATCTGTTTGTTAAAGGCATCCACATGTGGTATTTCTGTTACGGCAGCACTAGATAACTAAGACATTTACTTAATGATGGAAATAAACATTTTTGAAAGAATAAATGTGGTAGTGTTCACCTTAGCAGCACATATACCAAAAATTATGGAGAGGGAGAAAACTAGAATGAATCCTATGCTGTTGGATTGGAAATGGAGCTATCTATCTATATTCTGTTGTTTTGAAATACAACCAGAATGCTCCTTAGAAGTGAGGATAGCAAGACTTGGGCTCGTTTACTTTGGACACATCATCAGGAAAGATCAATTGCTAGAGAAGGACATCCTGTTTGGTAAAGAAGAGGGTCAGGGAAATCAAGTGAAACTCTCAATGAAATGGATTGCCACAACAGCCACAACAAAGAACTAAACATACCAATGATCATGAAGATGGCACCGCACCTAACAACATTTTGTTCTGTTTGTCATGAGTCGAGCCTACTCAACGGCAACTAACAGTAACAACATTTATCTATATATCAATACATAGAAATAAATATTTATGAAGATGTCCACTGAGAGGGCCTGAAAGCAGTAACACTACGAAAGCAATGAGCACAGCTTGCACCCCGATCTTGGTTTCTAAATACCTCTATTCACCAAAAAAGAACCAGAGCTCCTTGGATAAGGAGCTGATTCCAGGGCTGAGGCAAGGAATGCACAGAATAATACCAAAACATTTTGTGCCAGAAAGCAAAGAAGTGCTCAGATAATGGTAGGGCCGTGTCAAACAGACACAAAAGCTTGCTTGAATGGGCTTCCACTGGCCAAATCTGAGACAATTTGACCAACAGAATAAACGATAGTAACAGGTTATAACCCAATGAATAAAATAGGAAAACATATGATACGAAATAAATAAGTGAATAAAAATTTAAAAGGTTTGATGACAAATGGTTTATTTATATTGTTTCAAAGTAGCACCCTACCAAATACTTCTTTAATTACAAAAGGAAAAACTGTAACTTTACAGTGAAGTCTAGCAGACACCATACCAATCAAGTGGTCAAAGGGCACATCATTGGTAATGATACAAATTGATAAACTGAAACTGTGTGCCACTTGATACGATGCCTTGGGAAGAACGCAGCATCACTTCTGTGACAGCCCTGCCAAAGATGCAAAGCCTGGATCAGACAAAATCAAACTGAGGGAGATTCTGCAAATTACTTCGTCCCCGGTACAGCCCCACTGAGCGTGCCGTGCCGCCCGTCATTCAGCCTCCCAGCCGGTGCCCGGCCGGCCGCCGACCCTCCGGGAGTCCGCGACGCCCGACGGCTCCAGACACGCCCGGCACCCGCCCGGCGCCGGCTTCCCGCCGCAGCCGCCAGGAGGCTCCGCGCGCCTTCCCGCCTTTCCCCGCGCCGCGGCCGGGCTGGGCGGCAAGGCGGTCGCCGAGCTCAGCGCGGGCGGCCAGGCGCGGGCGGCGACGGCGGCCATTGTCCCGCAGCCCCTCCCGGGCGCGCAGGAGGGGCCGGTCCAGCCGGCGGGGAGGCGCGGGCGGGGCGGGCGCGGGAACCGGTGCGCCCCGGCGCCGCCCGCCAGTCCCCGCGGGCCGCCCGGCCGCCGCCCCAGCTCTCCGTGCCTCCTTTGTGGCCATCTCCAGCCCCTCGGGGCCGGCGCGCCGCCGCCGCTGCGCCCGGGGCTGCAAATGGCGCCCGCTCGCCTCGCCTGCCGCTCTCCCGGGCCCGGGAACGTCTCGGGGTGGCGCGCCCCGGGCCCGCATCCCGCCGCCGCTACCGCCTGGGCGGTCAGAGCCCGCGGAGCCGGTGGCGCCTCCGTCAGCAGAGCGGCTCGCGGGCCCGTGCCGGGCAGCCCCGACGCTCTGGCCGCAAATGAACACTCTCCAGTGGATACCCACGGATTCTTAGTAGTAACAGCTAAAAAGACTGTTGCTCCCTTCTGATGGAAAACCCTACAGCCGCCCACAGTTTTCCTCCCTTAATTCTGGGTGCCGCTTACGAATATCACTTGTGCTTTTGAAAACTTTCCTGTCTGCCTTGATTTTCTGGCTATAGGAGACACGTAGGTCAATTTTCGTAAGCTCTTCCAGGGCCCCTTCTCAGAGGATCTGTTTCTCCCCACCCCATAACCCAGCACGAAAAGAAGCAGCCCCAACTTCCAATAACCCGGCGCCAGAGCCTACGGCTGCCTGATCCACGAGTGTCGCCGCCTGACCCATGGGTGTCACATGACCCGAGGAAGTCCATCCTCGGACTCAGCGGAAACTGAATGTTTTCCTTTGGAAGATTTTAACTGAGGGTCAGGGCTGTGGTTAAGTCGGGGCTCTGGCAGCCATTTGGGCTGATGAGTAGGCGGAAGCAAGCTAGGAAACCTCACATGGATGTGGAGAGAAGCAGACAAGGGGCCACATTGCCCCTGACAGATGAGGAGTAGCCTCGATCCTTTGTGATTCTAGGCGATCCACTGATTGCTTCTCATTTCAACGTTCATACCAAAAAACAAAACAAAAACAAACAAAAAAAAAAACCATCGCCGCCCAGTAGATTAGGACTGAAGGCGACCCCACGTGTTACAAAGTGGAACTGCTCCACAGTTTCCTCCTAAAACTGTTCAAACTTTAGTTTGCATCAGAATCCCTGGGAGTTTATATTCCTGGGCCCCGCCTCCAGGGTGACGTCGGAGAATTTGCATTTCTAACAGGTCCCCAATGACACTGATGATGCAGGTTTTGAGAACCACTACTTTGAGCTTGCTTGTCTGTTCCTTGCAACCAAATATGCGCCGACTGAAACAGGCGCTCTGGATTCCCTCGGTGACGTCTGCTACTGAATTTGTTGGTATTAGGTACTGTTCAGTCGGTTCCAACTCGTAGTGATCCTATGTACAACAGAAGGAAACGCTGCCCTGGTCCTGTGCCATCCTCACAATCGTTGCTATGCTTGAGCCCATCGTTGCTGTCATCAGGTTGAAAGTCTTCCTCTCTTTCCTTAACATTATCAAGCATGATGTCCTTCTCCAGGGACTGGTCCCTCCTGATAACCTGACCAAAGTACGTGAGATGAAGTCCCGCCACCCTCACTTTCCAAAGAGCATTCTGGCTGTACTTCTTTCAAGACAGATTTGTTTGTTCTTCTGGCAGTTCATGGTATAGTCAATATTCTTCACCAACACCATAATTCAAAGGCATCAATTCTTCTTAGGTCTTATTTATTGTCCAGCTTTCACATGCAGATGAGGCGATTGAAAATACCACGGCTTGGGTCAGGTGCACCTTAGTCCTCAAAGTGACACCTTTGCTTTTTAACACCTGAAAGAGATCCAACAGAACGCGGAAATTTATCATTAAGATCCCACTCAGGTAAAATCTGCTGAAGATCATTCAAAAAATGTTGTAGCAGTAGATCGACAGGGAACTGCCAGAAATTCAAGCTGGATTCATTAGAGGATGGGGAACAAGGGATATCATTGCTGATGTCAGATGGATCATGGCTGAAAGTAGTGAATGCCAGAAAGATGTTTACCTATATTTTATTAACTATGCAAAGGCATTCGACTGTGTGGACCATAACAAATTTTGGATAACATTACGAAGAATGGGAATTCCAGAACACTTAACTGTGCTTATGAGGAACCTGTACGTAGACCAAGAGGTACTCATTTGAACAGAACAAGGGGATACTGTGTAGTTTAAAATCAGGAACGGTGTGCATCAAGGTTGTATCCATTCACCATACTTATTCAACCTGTATGCTGAGCAAATAATCCAAGAAATTTGACTATAAGAAGAAAAACGCAGCACCAGAATTGGAGGAAGACTCATTAACAACCTGTGTTATGCAGATGACACAACCTTGCTTGCTGAAAGTGAAGAGGACTAGAAGCACTTACTGATGAAGATCAAAGACTACAGGCTTCAGTATGGATTACACCTCAACATAAAAAAAACAAAAATCCTCACAACTGGACCAATAAACAACATCATGATAAACAGAGAAAAGATTGAAGTTGTCAAGGATTTCATTTTACTTGGATCCACAATCAATGCCCATGGAAGAAAAGCAAAGACGTCACTTTAAGGACTAAGGTGCACCTGACCCAAGCCATGGTATTTTCAATCACCTCATATGCATGAGAAAGCTGGACAATGAATAAGGAAGACTAAAGAAGAATTGATGCCTTTGAATTATGGTGTTGGTGAAGAATATTGAATATACCATGGACTGCCAAAAGAACAAATAAATCTGTCTTAGAAGAAGTACAGCCAGAACGCTCCTTAGAAGTAAGGATGGTGAGACTTTGTCTCATGTATTTTGGACATGTTATCAGGAGAGACCAATCCCTGGAGAAAGACATGCTTGGTAGGGGGTCAGTGAAAAAAAGGAAGACCCTCAACAAGATGGACTGACACAGTGGCTGCAACAATGGACTCAAGCAAAACAACGATCATGAGGATGGCGCAGGACTGAGCAGTTGTCTTAGTCATCTAGGGCTCCTATAACAGAAATACATAAGTGCATGGTTTTAACAAAGAGAAGTTTATTTCTTCACGGTAAGGTAGGCTGAAAGTCTAAATTCAGGGCATCAGCTCCAGGGGAAGGCTTTTTCTCTCTGTGGGCCTTCTCATCAGTGTTCCCCTGGACTAGGAGCTTCTTGGCGCAGGGACCCTGGTCCAAAGGACACACTCTGCTCCTGGCACTGCTGTCTTGATGGTATGAGGTCCCCAACTCTCTGCTTGCTTCCCTTTCCTTTTATCTCTTGTAAGGTAAAAGGTGGTGCAGGCCACACCCTAGGGAAACTCCCTTTACATTGGATCAGGGATATGACCTGGGTAAGGGTGGTGTTACATCCCACCCTAATCCTCTTTAACATAAAATTACAATCACAGAATGGAGGCCAACCACACAATTCTGGGAATCATGGCCCAGCCAAATTAATACACACATTTTTGGGGGGACATAACTCAAACCATGACAGCAGTGTTTAGTTCTGTTGTACCTAGGGTCGCTATGAGTTGGAACCGACTCTATGGCACCGAACAACAACATGATGTTAATGAGGCAGGATTAGAGGTATTCATGCTAATGAGGCAAGACTCAATCTACAGGATTAGGTTGTATTTTGAGTCAGTCTCTTTTGAGACATAAAAGAGAGAAGCAAGCAGAGAGGGGGACCTCATTACCACTAACCAAGAAGAGCCAGGAGCTCAAGTATCCTTTGGATCTAGGATCCCTGTGTTGAGAAGCTCCTAGGCCAGGGGAAGATTGATGACAAGGACCTTCCCCAGAGCCGACAGACAGAGAAAGCCTTCCCCTGGAGCTGGCACCCTGAATTCAGACTTCTAGCCTCCTAAACTTCGAGAGAATAAATTTCTTTTTGTTAAAGCCATCCACTTGTGGTATTTCTGTTATAGCAGCACTAAATAACTAAGACACACCCAGTCTCAACATTTTTTAAAAATGTACAGTTATATCAATACATTGTTAAAACTGAACCAATTTCCTGTTTTCAAGAGAGAAATATTAGAAACTGTTGCTTAACCAGAAATAATTTTTAAACAAAAATATGCAGACATGTTTTAAAGATTTATATTAAAAACAGAATACCAAGAAACAACAGAAATGAGAAGTCAGATCCAGATTAAATCCACAAATGTACTACTTTATTTTCTTTTATTTTTAGTTCATGTAAAAAAAGTAAAAGCAGCAAAATGACACAAAACCTGGACAACACTGAACCATATAAACAGACCCAGTACATAACCATTTTAACATAGAGACCAACTCAGTTCCAAAAAGCAGAAAGTTTCCCACTCCTTAAAAAAGGTGTCAGTTGTTATTGTTTTAATGGTCAAGATTATTTTCAACTTTGGCTTCTCTTTTTTTTTTTTTTAATATCAGTTTTGACAAATGCATTTGTAAGAGGAACTAATCCACTTGGAAACTTGGCAGCCAAAGATAAAGCTGACCTTCTGTTGTTCTTCCAAGAGCTTAGAATAGTTGTATCTCCTCTGACTTTTGTGTTGTCTGCTATTACTTTTTCTTACATTGCATCCTATGTTACCCATTAATCAAGCAGTGGTCAGTCCTCTTTAGTCAGAATCCAAAATGTCCTGGCTGGGATATTCTGTCCAGGAATTCTCTCATACAAGGAAATAATTTGTCCTAACACCATGGGATAGAGAGGTAGAAAAGACATTTGATGGAAGTTTCTTCTGTTTAGAGCACCACTTAATAGTTCTTTTTATTTTGTGTGTTTTTCTTAACTAAAATCTTGTCCATAAAGTTCCTTGTTAGAATATCTTGTAAAATAATTGCTTTGAGAAAAATAGTTAACTAAATTATGAAGGATTATTAGCAACTCATTCACGTGAAGAGGGTCAATCCTCAATTCCCTATTTCATTCATTCTAAAGAAACTGTTTTCACCATTTTGACCTTAAAGCCATTCTAACATTTGTAGTTATCTAATTTAGGTCAATTTCAAGTTCTGTAAGGACAGAAAATAATTAAATTACATTTGTTTCTGAGGACAACATGAGCAATAATGGAATAGAGAAGGTTTTCTTGAACCTAGCTGAGGTTGTTCCTATTCTAAACTTGTCATAGGGTGTCTCAAACTGACTTTATATAAATCAAAACAAAAATTTAGTTTGAGACTATTTCTTGTTTACCCCAGGTTGATTTAATAAAACTAAAGATAATTTGCATCTTTGATAGCCCTAAATTAATTTAAATCCTAAACTTGATAAATATTTCATTAACAGCCAGGAACACTGCTTCTAATTATTTTTAGATTATAAAGTGGCTTATCTGTTTTACTAATAACTGTTGTATAATATTGCAGACCTTTAAATAAAATTAGCTTCTAAAGTAGATATATTAAAATCCACTGAGTCAAGAAATACCTAAAATACTTTTTCACTCCCATACCCCAATATTATATGGGCTGTTGGCTTAAAAATAATGTGTTTTTTTGTTTCAGAAAAGATTGCCCTTGTTCAAATTCCCTGAATCATACCCAATTTATATTTCAAAACCAGTAGTGAGGTTGGCAAAAGTAATTTCAAGACAATGTTGTATATTTTTTATTTTTGAAACTTTTTCTGAACAAAAATGAATAAATTAAAATCAAATACATATGATACATATTAAATAAGCAGACAATAAAGATTTTGATTTTCCTATTCGTGTGTGTGTGTGGTAGTTTGCATTGTTTGTTTCAGATGTGTGTAGACATTTCAGGACAATGAAATTAAATTAACTCCCCTGTGCTCAACATGTGATACCCCAATCCCTATTTAAGCATTACAAGAATGCAGGTCATGATCACACGAACTACACCACATGGGGCCAAAGCTGCCAAAGCAGCACTGCCCTCGTTGGATGAGCATCCAAGAGAACAAATTCTATCTATGGATGGTTTTTTCTGCCTGCCCAAACATGCTTGCGTGTTATCAGCATTGTAGAGAAGAAAGAACACTAGCCCAGTCTCGCAGGATCCTAACTAGTTGTGTGGGAAGTAGGAACTAGTCATTTCACCTCCCCGTAAAACAGAGTTGAATTAGATTATCTGTAAGGTCCCTTCTATTCTCAAATCCTTTGACTTAATGGTCCTATCCCATGTCTATCCTGATTTCTGGGGTATTAATAAGTTCACAAGGCCAGCCAAGACCCGACCAGACATAATGGGGCTCCTCCACATCCCTCACAATAACAATACCCTTTTTCTACCTTATTACACTGGATCAAGATAATGGGAGGTTATGTGTGTGTGTGTGTGTGTGTGTGTGTGTGTGTGTGTGTGTGTGTGTGTGTGTGTGTGTATGTGTTTTAAATAAGAAAAAATAAGAAAAAGTAACATCTGATGTATATTTTCTAAAGACTAGGATATTCTGAAACATTTATAGTGTTTTTACATACCTGAATAAAACAGCTAATTTAAACACTGTTAATGTCCACAGCTACCATGTTTGCATACAAACATTATCCTGAAACCAGAAGTTTACTGGATGGAAAGGAGGGAAGGACCACAATAACAGTAGCTTAGACAAGAGAGTCTTCCCTGAGGCTCTAGGACTGGGCTAGGTGCTCCACCCGAGCACTCTCACAGCACCCTGTACTCACCCCTGTTGTCACACTCAACACATTATGTTGTAGCTGCTTAATTGCTGGTCGCCCTGATTACGCTGGAAGTTCCTTGAACGCAGGGATTGTGCTCATTCCCTGATGTACCCCTAGTGCCTGACACATAGTAAACACTCCATAAATATTTGTTGGGTAACTGTTGAATAAATAACCAACTAGCCTCACCTACTGATCTGCCAGGAACAACAGAAGCAGGGAAGAACAGCATCACATGACACAGCAGTAAGAGGCAATAATTTAGACATCGTTACCAAAAGCTTAGTGTTTTGGTAGTTGCCAGGTGGACACAAGTTCCCAGCAAAATGAGATTGATGGAACCCTCAGAAATTTCCATTCAATAATGTTCCTACAGTATGTCATACTACACCTGTCTATTATAGGTGGCACCAAAGGATACATGACATTTTGATGGGGTCATTTTGATTATTTATCCCACTCTTAGACATACCTCAGCAACATTTGCAAACAGAGTATTAATCACAGGCAGCTACGTATAAGAAATTCATACTATTCAAGATTCAAAAGAGGAGAAATGAGTTGGTGGTGGCTATATTGTACTAGGAAATTCCTCTGGCTGTATTTTATAGGAATTAGGTGGAGGATCTATTGTGCAACTGCTTAGCACACTGTTTGAAAGGATTAACAAAACCTTTTCCCCTTCTCCATGAAAATATGACCTTTGGCTAACTTTCTAGCTCTGCTCCTCTGGCAACCTGATAAAAGTAGTAATGGCAACCATGTTGCTAGGCAACATTACTTATGGTAGAAATGACCCTTAATTGGTAAACTGCATCAGCACTGTGAAAACTATAAATACTGATAGGGAGCCACAGCTTTGGTCTTCCCCGGCTCTTGTAACAGGCATATCTCTTGTAGAGACCCTGGAAGTTACATCTGTGGAAGAGATACCTTCCATGGGACAGGAGGCTTTTAAGCCAGGGCAGCTTCCTTACCTGTCTGATATGGATCTGTCTCCTTGTACCTGAGCTATGCCACATGGACAGCTGCAGAGACACCCACAGAAGGGCAATATCTAGCTCTGCACTTCTGGCAAGCTGTACCTCCCATTCGATATCCTTCTAAGTGAATTGGATACCAAACTTAGAAGTTTGTGGTTTGAATGCTTCTAAACATTCAGGTGAGCCTAAGTAGACCCCTGGAGAGCATGGCAATACTATTTGCTTGTTTTTCTGGTAGCAGGAGATGCTCTACAGGGGTTATGGAGAGTCAAAAGACTTGAAACTGTTTGGAATGCTTTTTTCCCTCCAAAAAAAAGTCTTGTTCATACCCTTCACAGTTTGCATGACAGACAATTCATTTCCACAGCATGTCACCAAGACATGTATCTCAAATCAACACTGTCCTTCAAAATCCCCAAGTGTGTCACTTCACCAAGCACACAATCCCCGCTCTAATCCCACCTATTTTAAATATGCTACTGACAAAGGTCCAAAATTCAAATAATGGATATACAAAATCGGCCCAAAAAACCATAGTTGTCAAATGAATTGGCTGTAGTAAACTTATCTACTTGGAGGGTCAAAACAGATGCTAAATGTGCTCCTTTAATTACGAAAGTTCCATATCATCCCATCATGCAATGGTGTGAGCTACCGTCACCTTTTAAAGCAAGGACATGTTAAAAACCAACCAAACTAGTCCTGCCAAAAAAAGCTTTTCACTTATCTCTAACGAAGCATCATTTGAAGAAAAGAATTTAAATTTTCAGCGTTACAATGAAAGCTCTGAGGAACACCATGATAGTTGGTAGAAAGATTGAACTACAAAAGCAATGAAAATACCGAATAAAATGAATAAAGTGCCCCCTTTTCTGGGTTAGAAGACAGTGTGATCACACGGAAGTACAAGGCAAGCCACAAGAGACCAACAACAACAGCGAGTACAGTGATAATGCTCAAAACAGACTTTAATAGGCACCTCTCACCCACCCCAACACTTTGCCCCTCCCTATGGGTTACACTAGACTTCACGGAAATAATTCTGTTCTCTATGCACAAAGGATACACAAGAAAAACCTAGAAGTCCAAATGAGACAGTTTGAATTCCGCTGACCAAGGCCACTGCAGTGTTGCCCACTGCTCTAGGATCAGTGCATGCAGACCTGCCTGTAGCCTTTCTCCCTGCGGGGAGAAATTAATAACAACAAAAAACCCATCACAGTATCCGGAACTAACAGAGTACAAAATTCCACATTTTGCAGACCACTAACTAGGACAACAGTTTTCTCAAGGAATATTCAAAGTCTAGTGGCCACCAAAATATTTACATCAGAATGGCATCTTTTTACTAAATACCAGAAATCACGATGCTCTGTGTCATTTCTTATTAGAGTTGCAAGCCTTATTTACATTCCTTCTCAATCCTTGCTATGAAAGCCTGTCCCCTTTCCCCAAGAGAAACAAGCTACTAAGAATGCCTAAGAATTTTTGAATTCCGTTATAAGAATCCTGTTCCTATCCATGCAATCTAATATAAGACAAAAATATCCCTTTGCATACTTGGACTGAATGTGCCAGAAAGATGCCAGAATCAAAACTAAATCACTAACGGTCTGTGTTGAGCCCAACTGTGAACTTCTTGTAAAAGTATCACCAACTCTACGATTTAAGCCTTGAAGACACTGTACAAATTATAAATACTGACCACCAAAAAGTGAACATCAGTTTAGAACAGAGAACCAGTTTACAGTCTGATAGTCCAGACAAAGGAAGCATCTCCTCTACCAATGCCAACAAACAAACCCAAAACAGCCAACCAAGAATGCAACAATCCAAGATACTATGGAAGAAAGGGAATTATTCCAATATTAAGCCTCACATTCTGTTTTTCTCCCAATGATTCTTCTACTTCAATATTTAATAAAATGATCAGAGCCTAGTAACGGTCCTGAGCATATAAATCAAAGTCAACATTTCTCACTTTCCACATCTAAACCTAATCAAATCTTGGACAAGCTCTGAACCATCCAAACACCAGCTCCCCCTCTTACTAATCCACCATTTTCCAAAACTCTCGGGAGCATCAGGGCCTATTCAATGTTACGAAGGTAGCCTAAAATATAACACAAAATTAAGTTCACTTATTAAAGCTCATTTTAAAAATTCTACTTTATTTTACAGCAGGGCTTCTCAACCTCAGTACTATTGACAGTTTGGACTAGATAATTCTTTGTTGTGAGGGGCTGTCCTGTGTATTGTAGGATGTTTAGCAGTATCCCTTGCATCTACCCACTAGATGGGTACAGACGTACTATGTGACTCACCAGAACTGACCACACCCAACCCAGTCCACACCCTGTTCAACAAGATCAGGCCACTGATCACACCCTTGAGTGTTACAACAATGTCAAATTGTTATGAAAATTTCTATACACTTACTCTTAATTTCTGACTGTCCTCAATGCAGACCAGTAGCAAACAATTCACAGACTAGCCCTAGTCTGTGAGAAGTACAGTTTAAACACCTTTCTAACTCTTCAGTGACTGACATATACAAGCCAATTTACAATGTTTTTTAGTTAATTTTTGTTGTTGCTGTTCAAGACACAGAAACATAACTATACTAAAATTGAAGGAAGAAAAGGTGTTTCTCTTAAAATCTATTTTGGATATTTTAACGTAAGACAAAATTATGAAAGCACCTTAAATTACATCCTATGCCCCTAATATTTCCTGCCCCTTAACCCTTTAAATAAGTCCAGCCTCTTTTTTTTGGAATAATTAGACTACAAAGTGAGTGAAAAGACTGGTTTTAAAAACCTGTTTTAAAAACCTACTAACTCTCTTTCCCTCAAGAGGACCTTTGAAAAGGCAGAAGATTTAGAAATATAACTTATTTGTATGGGTTTACACTTATGTCCAATTAAAGTTCTCTTCATAAACCAAGTAAAAGAAATGGCAGCTACATTTCAGGTTACACAGTATTGGCTCTTGGAAATGGCTGGAAAAAAGTAGGGTGGGGCATTTGGGGTTTTGCCCAAATGATTTGTTTCATGATCACAAAACAGGTTATTTGTGTGTGTAGAAGCCAAATACCAAACCAGATAGGGAGACCACCCAGACAATACCAAACCAGATAGGGAGACCACCCAGACCTGGGCTCCCAGGTTCCTTTCCCAAGGCTACTTAAAATTTAATTCAACTCTGCAAGTCAGGACGCTATAAAAAACCTTTCGGTTGGACTCCATGCTTGTCTGTACATTAATATCCCAGCCTTTAAAAGTGTGATCACATGGTTAGGAAGTACCTTTTACCAACATGGAGCCAGACAGCCCTGCGTGCCTTGTATCAACGGAGCTTTTTGTTTACTACTTTGCCGGAAAATTAAAACACAGAATTCATTAGGAGAGGTTTGGCAAATATAAGATAGACCCCAAAACGTAATGTACTCTTGCTCACCTTTTCAGAGAAAAGAGGGTGAAGACAAAGGAATGCAGAGGAATGAGACAACATGAAAACAAGCGTGGATATTTTCTCATCTCTCTTTTAACTAGAATTTGGGTGCACAACAGGAAAACCAGGAAGCCTCAGCACCAGCCCTGATTCACTCAGAATGAACAACAGGCCGGCAAAGTCCTCAGAAACCAAGGGCACCACACTAAAAAGTTATTAGTCCTTTGAGTCACAAAATCATATAGTCTAACAAACCATATAGTCTAACAAAAATGCAAATATTGTAACAACAGTGAAAAAAGCGTTCCTCTCAGGGTTCCCCAGAATTGGACAAACGGGTGACTTTCAACCACGGAATGGGCGGTAACAAATTCTAAAACCTCTTCCCCGTCAGTTGATTGCTACGTAAGCGCCTCTCGATCTGAGAAGCTGGGTCGAATTTGTGGTTTGTCATTGGAATCATCATCTCTGGCAGGGTCGTTCTCCTCACCAGACTCCACACAGATGGGCCAGTCATTGTCTGTGTCGCTCTTGTCTTGGCTTTCAGAGGAAGCCTCCACCAGGCTGAGGTTGATGGGCATCAAGTCGTCATCATCATCATGTGTGTCTGTAACACAGGTGCAGCTGTCACAGAGCCCAAAGCGCCGCAGCCCCTGAGACAAGTGACTCGTGAAGGTTCTTCTGCAGCCCTTGCAGATGATTGGACGGTTGGATCTATGGACCTAGAATCACAGGCAGACAAGTAAATGTCACAGAAAAGGGGTGGGGCTATTGACCTACAAGGGCCCATGTGAGCTGGACCTCCAGCCTCATTCCTCACCACTCTCCCCCTTGCTCTTTCTGCCACCTACTCACCTCACCAAGGTCCTTTCCATCCCCAGGGCCTTTGGAACATTCCCTCCCTCCCTCGTTTCTAATCCTCACCCCTTACTAAGGCCTTTCAAGGAAGTCTTCCCTGGTGCTCCAAGCCAGCTTAGGTTCCCCAGCGATATACTTCTGCTCTTGTTGTGTTTCTCACAAATCGCTTGTATAATTCACTAGACTCTAAACTCAAAGAGGCAGGGGCCATGTCTGTCTCATACAGGCACTGTATCCCTAGTGCCTGGCAAGTGGTGGTTCAGTGGTAGAACTCTTGCCTTCAATGTGGGAGACTCGAGTTTGATTCCCGGCCAATGCATCTCATGTGCAGCCACCACTTGTCTGTCAGCGGAGGCTTGTGTGTTGCTATGATGTTGAACAGGTCTCAGGGGAGCTTCCTTTAGTTAACTAGTGCTGCTATAACAGAAATATCACAAGTGGGTAGCTTTAACAAACAATAATTTATTTTCTCACAGCTTAGAAGGCTAGATGTCTGAATTCAGGGTGCTTCTTATCCCTAGGTTCCTTCGTGATCATGTGGCATGTATCTTTTCCCTCCATTTGTACTTGTTTGCTTGCTTTATTTGCTCTTTTATATCTCAAAAGAGACTGACTTAAAACATCCCCTACACTAATACTGCCTCATTAACATAACAAGGAAAACCCATTCTTAAATGGAATTAAAACCACAGGTATAGGGGTTAGGATTTATGACACATATTTTTGGGGGACACAATTCAATCTATAACACAGACTGAGATGGACTATGAAGAAAGGCCTGGTGATCTACTTCTGAAAATCACACCAGTGCGGGGTGGAAAAAATACCTATGAATCACAATGGTTCAATCTGCAAGCAATCACGGGGAAGGTGCAGAACCGGGCAGCATTTTGTTCGATTGTACATGGGGTCACCATGAGTCAGGACTGACTCCACAGCAGCTAACAACAGTGTCTGGCATATAATTAACATTCAGTGAACTGATGAAGAATTTAGGCACGGCTTCTTATGTACTTTGGATTGCTTAGTTGTTTTTTCAAGACTTTTTCAGGCTAATTTGCTAGAGTAGGTAATGTATTCCCCAGTCCTGCTAGTGGATGCTTCACCCTCAGCTTCCTCATTGATAAATTCATTCCTTACTTATGAGAAGAGCTTTGCATACTGAAAAAGTGAGCCTGATTCCCTACCCCACGCTGCCCCTCCGATGTCAGCAGCCTCAGGGATCCTCTCTGCAACAGAGGCTGACTTTCTAATGCGTGTGCACTTCAGAAATCCAGCCAGTAGGGGCTCTCTTGTGCAGGTGACTCTGTGAACCAATCAGAGCCTCTCTTGAGAGAGCTCTGGATGCAGGATATGCACAGGATGCAGAGTCAGGGAGCGGATGATGCAGGGAGCAGCTGATGCAGGGAGCCGCTGATGCAACAGGATACCCATGAAATCCTGACAAATGTCTCACTTTCTATTAGGTTTTCTGGGCTTCCTATGGTAAACACCCAACACTTGAGTCAACTAGAGTGTATATCTCCCTCTTGCAACTTGACAGAGCCTTTGAATAACACCTCTTTGGGCTACAGTAAACTGGACCTTATATGATGTGGAAAGATAGAGTGAATAAGAATCCAACCATGAAACATCTTAGAAAAACCCAGAACTACTGCTCACCAAGATGGACTGGAGATATAATTTGAAACTAAAAACACAACAGTAACAACAACAAACACACACACACACACAAAATGAAAAACAAAAAAATTAAGCCCTTGGAGTCAGGCCGTTCTCACAGGTATGCTGGGGGCAGGACTGAGAGCAGAGGCAGTCAGGAACCCTGCACTTAATTACTTTTTTTATATCATAATTTTTTTATTTTATTTTACTTTTTTTGTTTATTGTTGTAGTTTAAATGAAGTTTACATTTCAAGTTAGTCTCCCATACAAACATTTAT
Source organism: Dugong dugon (assembly GCA_030035585.1). Classification (NCBI taxonomy): domain Eukaryota; kingdom Metazoa; phylum Chordata; class Mammalia; order Sirenia; family Dugongidae; genus Dugong; species Dugong dugon. Next base: position 56,732,655 of record CM057462.1, on the reverse strand, counting down.
ACATACATTATTATGTGACCCTAATTGCTCACCCTATTCTGCAACAGCACACTCCTCCTTCCCACCCCTGATTCCCCATGTCCATTCAACAAGCTCCCAACCCTCTCTGCCTTCCCATCTCATCTCTGGACAGAAGCTGCCCATTTAGTCTCTTGTATCTACTTGAGCTAAGAGGCACACTCCTCACGAGTATCACCTTATGTCCCACAGTCCAGTCCAATCCCTGTCTGAAGAGTTGGCCTCAGAAATTGTTTTAGTTCTGGGCTGACAGAGAATCCGGGGGCCATGCTTTCCGGGGCACCTCCAGTCTCACTCAGACCATTAAGTCTGGTCTTCTTACTAGAATTTGAGTTCTGCATACCACCTTTCTCCTGCTCCATCAGGGACCCTCTGTTGTGTTCTCTGTCAGGGCAGTCACTGGTGGTAGCCAGGCACTATCTAGTTCTTCTGGTCTCAGGCTGATGAAGTCTCTCGTTTATGTGGCCCTTTCTGTCTCTTGGGCTAATACTTGCCTTGTGTCTTTGGTGTTCTTCATTCTCCTTTACTCCAGGTGGTTGGGACCAATTGATGCATCTTAGATGGCCGCTTGCAAGCTTTTAAGACCCCAGATGCCACTCACCAAAGTAGGATGCAGAACATTTTCTTAATAAGCTTTGTTATGCCAATTGACCTAGATGTCCCCTGAAAACATGGTGCCCAGACCCGTACCCCTGCTATTCTGTCCCTTGAAGTGTTTGATTGTATTCAGGAAACTTCTTAGCTTTGGTTTAGTGCAGTTGTGCTGACTTCCACTGTAGTGTGTGCTGTCCTTCCTTTCACCCAAGATAATGCTTGTCTACTATCTAATTAGTGAATAACCCTCACCCACCCTCCCCACCCTCATAACCATCAAAGAATGTTTTATTCTGTGTTTAAACCTTTTCTTGAGTTCTTATAGTAGTGGTCTTATACAATATTTGTCCTTCTGTGACTGACTAAATTCACTCAGCATAATGCTCTCCAGCTTCCTCCATGTTATAAGATGGTTCACAACTTCATTGTTGTTCTTTATTGTTGCGTAGTATTCCACTGTGTGGATATACCATAATTTGTTTATCCATTCGTCTGCTGATGGACACCTAGGTTGTTTCCATCTTTTTGCTATTGTGAACAGTGCTGCAATGAACACAGGCGTGCATATATCTATTTGTGTCACGGCTCTTATTTCTCTAGGATATATTGCAAGGAGTGGGATAGCTGGATCTTATGGTACTTCTATTTTTAGCTTTTTAAGGAAGCACCAAATCGATTTCCAAAGTGGTTGTACCATTTTACTTTCCCACCAACAGTGTATAAGTGTTCCAGTCTCTCCACAACCTCTCCAGCATTTATTATTTTGTGTTTTTTGGATTAATGCTAGCCTTGTTGGGGTGAGATGATATCTCATCGTAGTTTTGATCTATATTTCTCTAATGGCTAATGATCGTGAGCATTTCTTCATGTGTCTGTTAGCCATCTGAATATATTCTTAGGCAAAGTGCTTGTTCATATCCATTGCCCATTTTTTAATTGGGTTATTTGACTTTTCGTTGTTGAGGTTTTGCAGTATCTTGTAGATTTTAGAGATTAGATGGTGATCGGATTTGTCGTAGCCAAAATTTTTTTCCCAGTCTGTAGGTTGTCTTTTTCCTCTTTTGGTGAAATCTTTGGATGAGCATAAGTGTTTGATTTTTAGGAGCTCCCAGTTAACTAGTCTCTCTTCCGGTGCTAGTGCAATATTACTTACGGTTCGTATTCTGTTTATGCCATGTATTAGGGCTCCTAGCATAGTACCGATTTTTTCTTCCATGATCTTTATTGTTTTTGACTTTATATTTAAGTCTTTGATTCATTCTGACTTAGTTTTTGTGCATGGTGTGAGGTATGGGTCTTGTTTCAGTTTTTTGCAGATGGATATCCAGTTATGCCAGCACCATTTGTTAAACAGACTGTCTTTTCCCCAGTTAACAGACTTTGGGCCTTTGTCAAATATCAGCTGCTCATAGGTGGATCAATTTATGTCTGTATTCTCAATTCTGTTCCATTGGTCTATGCGTCTGTTGTTGTACCAGTACCAGGCTGTTTTGACTACCGTGGCAGTATAATAGGTTATAAAATCAGGTAGTATGAGGCCTCCCACTTTGTTCTTCTTCTTCAGTAATGCTTTTCTTATCCTGGGCCTCTTCCCTTTCCATATGAAGTTGGTGATTTGTTTCTCCATCTCATTAAAAAATGCCGGTGGAATCTGGATTGGGATTGCATTGTATGTGTAGATCGCTTTGGGTAGAACTGACATTTTCACAACATTGAGTCTTCCTATCTATGAGCAAGGTACGTTTTTCCACTTATGTAGGTCTCTTTTCGTTTCTTGCAGTAATGTCTTGTAGTTTTCATTGTATAGGTCTTTTACGTCTCTGGTTAGATTTATTCCTAAGTATTTTATCTTCTTGGGAGGGTATTATAAATGGTATTGATTTGGTGATTTCCTCTTCAAAGTTCTCTTTGTCGGTGTAAAGGAATCCAACTGATTTTTGTAGGTTTATCTTGTATCCTGAAACTTTGCTGAAATCTTCTATTAGTTCCAGTAGTTTTCTTGTGGATTCTTTGGGGTTTTCTGTGTATAAGATCATATCATTTGCAAATAGAGATACTTTTACTTCTTCCCTACCAATCTGGATGCCTTTCATTTCTTTTCTAGCCTAATTGCTCTGGCTAGGACCTCCAGCACAATGTCGAATAAGAGTGGTGATAAAGGGCATCGTTGTCTGGTTCCCGTTCTCAAGGGGAATGCTTTCAAAGTCTCTCCATTTAGCGTGATGTTGGCTGTTGGCTTTGTATAAATGCCCTTAATTATGCTGAGGAATTTCCCTTCTATTCCTATTTTGTTGAGAGTTTTTATCATGAATGGGTGTTGGACTTTGTCAAATGTCTTTTCTGCATCAGTTGATAAGATCATGTGGTTCTTGTCTTTTGTTTTATTCATGTGATGGATTACATTGATTGTTTTTCTAATGTTGAACCATTCCTGCATACCTGGTATAAATGCCACTTGATCATGGTGAATTATTTTTTTTGATATGTTGCTGAATTCTATTGACTAGAATTTTGTTGAGGATTTTTGCGTCAATGTTCATGAGGGATACTGGTCTGTAATTTTCTTTTTTGGGTGTGTCTTTACCTGGTTTTGGTATCAGGGTTATGCTGACTTCAGAGAATGAGTTTGGGAGTATTCCATCTTTTTCTATGCTCTGAAATACCTTTAGTAGTAGTGGTGTCAACTCTCCTCTGAAAGTTTGGTAGAATTCTCCAGTGAAGCCATCTGGGCCAGGACTTTTTTTTATTGGGAGTTTTTTAATTACCTTTTCAATCTCTTCTTTTGTTATGGGTTTATTTAGTTGTTCTACCTCTGTTTATGTTAGATTAGGTAGGTAGTGAGTTTCTAGAAATTTATCCCTTTCCTCTAGATTTTCAAATTTGTTAGAGTATAATTTTTCATAGTATTCTGTTATGATTCTTTTAATTTCATTTGGGTCTGTTGTGATATCACCCATCTCATTTCTTAAACAGGTTATTTGCTTCCTCTCCTGTTTTTCTTTTGTCAGTTTGGCCAATGGTTTATCCATTCTGTTGATCTTTTCAAAGAACAAGCTTTTGGTCTTATTAACACTTTCAATTATTTTTCTATTCTCTATTTCATTTAATTCTGCTCTAATTCTTAATATTTCCTTTCTTCTGGTGCCCAAGGGCTTTTTTTGCTGCTCTCTTTCTACTTGTTCCAGTTGTAGGGTTAATGTTTTGATTTTAGCCTTTTCGTCTTTTTGGATGTGTGCATTTATTGCTATAAACTGACCTCTGAGCACTGCTTTTGCTGTGTCCCAAAGGTTCTGGTAGGATGTGTTCTCGTTCTCATTTGATTCTATGAATTTCTTTACTCCATTCTTAATTTCTTCTATAAACTAGTAGTTTTTGAGCAAGGTGTTCATTTTCTATGTGTTTGATTCTTTTTCCTTGCTTTTTCTGTCATTGATTTCTACTTTTATGGCTTTATGGTCAGAAAAAATGCTTTGTAGTATTTTGATGCTTTGGATTTTGTTAAGGCTTGCTTTATGGCCTAATATGTAGTCTATTCTGGAGAACGTTCCGTGTGCGTTGGAAAAGAAAGTATACTTGGTTGCTGTTGGGTGAAGTGGTCGGTATATATCTGTGAGATCAAGTTGGTTGATTGTAGCATTTAGATCTCCCATGTCTTTGTTGAGCTTCTTTCTGGATGTTCTGTCCTTCACCAAAAGCGGTATGTTGACGTCTCCTACTACTATTGTGGAGCTGTCTATCTCTCTTTTCAGTGCTGTTAGAGTTTGTTTTCTGTATTCTGGAGCCTTGTCGTTGGGTGCATAAATATTTATTATAGTTATGTCCTCCTGGTGTATTGACCCTTTAATCATTATACAGTGTCCTTCCTTATCCTTTGTGGTGATTTTACTTTAAAGACTATTTTGTCAGAGATTAATATTGCCACTCCTGCTCTTGTTTGAGTGTTGTTTGCTTGATATATTTTTTTCCATCCTTTGAGTTTTAGTTTGTTTGTGTCTTTAAGTCTAAGGTATGTCTCTTGTAGGCAGCATATAGACAGATCATGTTTTTTTATCCAGTCTGCCACTCTCTGTCTCTTTACTGGTGCATTTAGTCCATTTACATTCAGCATGATTATTGATAGGTATGAGTTTAATGCTGTCATTTTGATGTCTTTTTTTGTGTGTTGTTCACAGTTTCTTTGTTCCACTTAATTTTCTGTGCTGAGTTGTTTTTCTTTATGTATTTTCTTTTCATCTTTTTCATCGTTGTTGATTTTGTATTTGCTGAGTCTTTACATTTTTCTTGTTTTTTATTTTGACTTGTAGGATTATTAGTTTCCTTTGTGGTTATCTTAATATTTACCCCTGTTTTTCTAAGTTTAAGCCAGTCGTTTATTTCTTTAAATCACCTTGACTTCCTCTCCATATAAGAAATCTATGCCTACATTTTTTAAGTCCCTCTTTTTTGTTTTAATGTTGTCATCTTTTACATATTGACATCTGTTCCCCTATTTTCAGTGTTTTAGCTTTGGTTTATTTTTGTGACTTCCCTGTCTGGGTTGATATCTGGTTGCTCTGTCCTGTGTTCTAGTCTTGGGTTGTTATCTGATGTTATTGATTTTCTAACCAGAGGACTCCCTTTAGTATTTCTTGTAATTTTGGTTTGGTTTTTGCAAATTCTCTAAACTTCTGTTTATCTGAAAATGCCCTAATTTTGCCATCATATTTGAGAGACAGTTTTTTTCCTTCAAGGCTTTATATATGTCATCCCATTGCCTTCTTCCCTGATGGTTTCTGCTAAGTAGTCTGAGCTTATTCTTATTCTGTCCTTTGTAGATGACTTTTTGTTTATTCCTAGCCGCTCTTAAAATTCTCTTTTGTTTTGGCAAGTTTTATTATAATATGTCTTGGTGACTTTCTTTTGGGATCTACCGTATGTGGGGTTCGATGAGCATCTTGGATAGATATCTTGTCATCTTTCATGACATCAGGGAAGTTTTCTGCCAACAAATCTTCAACAATTCTCTCTATATTTTCTGTTATTCCCCCTGTTCTGGTACTTCAATCACTTGTAGGTTATTCCTCTTGATATAATCCCACATAATTCTTAGGGTTTCTTCATTTTTTTTAATCTTTTTATCTTATTTTTGCCTCAAATAAGTTGGTGTCAAGTGCTTTATCTTCAGTCTTACTAATTCTGACTTCCATTGCCTCAATTCTGCTCCTAGGACTTTCTATTGAGTTTTCTAATTCTGACATTTTATTGTTAATCTTCTGGATTTCTGATTGCTCTCTCTCTGTGGATTCTTGCAGCCTGTTAAATTTGTCTTCATGCTCTTCTCTAATGTTTTTAATTTCCTCTATTGCATGTTCTGCGTTTTGATTAATTTCCTTCCTAATCTCCTGAAAAGTTCCATATATTAATCTTTTGTATTCTACCTCTGGTAATTCCAAGAAATTTTCCTCCTCTGGAAAATTTCTAGATTCTTTATTTTGGGAGCTTGCTGAAGCCATCATGGACTGCCTCTTTATGTGATTTGATATTGACTGTTGTCTCCAAGCCATCAATAAGTTATTATATTTATTTATTTTATGTTTGCTTACTGTGTCCTAGCTTCTTGTTTTGTTTTGATATGTCCATATAAGCTGCTCATGTGAGCTAGTTTGATTATTGGCATCTTTGAAGCTCTAATGTCCTATCGCCCAGTGGTTAGATCTGTTACTAGGTATGTGAGCTCAGAAGTCCGCCCACTCCTCCTGTATGGATTCAGCCCAGGTGCCCAGGCAAATAGCCACCAAGTGTGTGGTGCAGGCTCTCACCTACAGTCCTCGACAGGCATGGGTGATTGGTACAGGCACAGGCATCTGGCTGCAGCAGAGGGACACACTCTGAGCAAGGCAGGGGGCTGACGGCCGCCCCTGAGTGTCCAGGAGGAAGGCGTGACCCTGTTCCCTAGACTGCATAGGTGGGTGGGTTTTGCAGCGGGACTATGAGCACCCAGTGATGTTGGTTGTAAGGACTGGGGGGCACCTCTTATTCTTGGGCCCCTATCGCAGGTGGCTAGGTGGTGTGGATGAAGCCACCTGTCCTCAGGCCCCTGATATGGGTAGGTGAAGACCCTACTTAATGGGCAGAGCAGGGACAAATGTCACAAACCTGCCACTTCACAGCTGAAACAGCTCAAGTTAGACTTCAGGTATATACCCTGTGTACTGTGGTAATGAGAGCCTATGCTGTTGAAATGGGCCCCCACAAGTCTATGCAGGGGGAAAGGCACTCAGAGTCCGTGGATCCCTTATGCCTGTGCCTAGGCGAAGGAGCTGTGCCTACTCTGAGTTCCTGGCTTAGGGGAGTCAGCAGTTTATTTTTTCCCGTTTGTTATTTTGTTTACTCTCCAAGGCCAGGAGAATGGATCAGGGTGTGTGACGGATCCTATTTCCGGCCCAGGGGACTCAGCAATTGCTGAAGCTGGTCCGGGACCCAGTGCAGAGCAGGGAGCAGGGAGGTAAATGGGAGAGAGGGTTTTCCCTAAGGGGGGTGTTTTTGATCTGCGTGGTAGGCTGGATGCAAGTACTTATCTTTCACCAATTGCGGGCTGCTTCTCACTGGTTCTGGGTGGCCCAGTAGACTCTCTGCTGCTGGGTCTCTCCTGGTGTGGACAATGCCTCCTGAGCACTGCCGCTTGCCTGCCTCACCACTCAGCCATGAGCTAATCAGGCCTGAAGGGCTCAGGCTCTTGCCAGGTCAGGTCTGGCAACTCCTTGCTGCTTCCGAACCATCTCTCCCTCCCCCTGCCACTCAGTCTGGTTCCTCAACTTTGCCTTTGATGTTCAGGGCTCCTAGATTGTCATATATAATCAATTCACCTGTTTTTTCAGGTCTTTGTTGTAAGAGGGTCCACCGGAAGTGTCTGACTACTCCACCATCTTGGCCTCACCTCCCTGCACTTATTTTAAATCTGGATTCTTTCCAAGTCATTTTTAAAAACTGAGATCCAATTCACATACTATAAAATTCATCCTTTTAAAGTGTACAATTCAGTGGCTTTTAGCATATTCACAGTGTTGTGCAACCATCACCAAAAAAAAAAAAAACCTGTTGCCATCGAGTCGATTCTGACTCATAGCGATCCTATAGGACACAGTAGAATTGCCCCATAGGGTTTCCAAGGAGCAGCTGGTGGATTCGAGCTGCCAATCTTTTGGTTAGCAGCTGAACACTTAACCACTGCACCACCAGGGTCACCATCTAATTCCAGAATATTTTCATCACCTTAAAAAGAAACCCTTCCCGGTGAGACAGTACACAATACAGGGGAAACCAGCACAACTTGTACAAGGAAAGATCATGGAAGCCCCACAGACACATCCAAACTCCCTGAGGGACTGAATTGCTGGGCGGAGGGCTTTGGGGACCATGGTCTCGGGGAACATCTAGCGCAATTGGCATAACACAGTTTATAAAGACAGTGTTCTACATTCTATTTCGGTGAGTAGCATCTGGGGTCCTAAAAGCCTGTGAGCGGCCATCTAAAATACTCCACTGGTCTCATCCCTTTGGAAGCAAGGGAGAATGAAGAGAACAGGATACAAGGAAAAGATGGGTCCAAAGGACTAATGGACCACAGCTACCAAGGTCTCCACCAGACTGAGTCCAGTACAGCTAGATGGTGCCCGGCTACCACCACTGACTGCTCTGAGCAGGATCACAACAGAGGGTTCTGGACGGAGCTGGAGAAGGATGTAGAACAAAATCCTAACTCACAAAAAAAAGACCAGATTTACTGGTCTAAAGGAGACTGAAGAAATCCCGAGAGTATGGCCCCCAGACACCCTTTTAGCTCAGTGGTGAAGTCATTTCCAAGGTTCACCATGCAGCCGGGGAATGGACAGCCCCATAAAACCAAATGGGACTAATGAGGCACAGCAGTCCAGGGACAAGGGCCAGAAGGCAGAAGGGGACAGGAAAGCTGGTGATAGGGAACCCAAGGTTGAGTAAGGATAGTGTTGATGTGTTGTGAGGTTGTTAACCATTGTCATAGGGCAACATGTGTACTAACTGTTAGATGAGAAACTAATTTTGTTCCAGAAGCCTTCATCTAAAGTGAGAATAGCAGCACAACTGGAAGAGCATAGTCGATGTCACTGAACTGTGCATGTAGAAATTTTTGAAATGGTGTATCTTTGGCTATGTATATTTTAACCAAAAAAGAAAAAGGGAGAGGGTTGACATGTTGTGGTGTTGTTAACCAATGTCATAAAACAATATGTGTACTACTTTTTCATGAGAAACTATTTGTTCTGTAAGCCTTCACCTGAAGTACAATAAATAAAATAAATAAACAGAAAAAAAGAAAAGAAAAAAGAAACCCTTCCCATGGCACTTGCAGTAAAGCCAAAATCCTTACCAAGACACCAATGTTCACTGCAGCATTATTCACAATAGCCAAAAGGTAGAAACAACCCAAGTGTTCATCACAGATGAATAAATAGCCATACAACATAATATTTTCAGCCATAAAGAGGAATGAAGTTCTGATACATGCTACCACACGGACAAACCTTGAAAACATTACGCTAAATGAAATAAGTCAGATGCAAAGGATAAAAACTGTATGCTTCCATTTACACAAAATATCTAGAATAGGTAAATGCATAGAGACTAAAGTTTATTAGTGGTTACCAGGGCCCCAAGGGAAGGAAGGAATGAGGAGTTACTGCTTAAGGCGTACTAAGTTTCTGTTTGAGATGATGGAAAACTTTTGGGAATGGACAGTGGTGATGACTGCACAACAGGGTGAATGTAATTAATGTCACTGAATTGTACACGTAAAAATGGTTAAAACGGCAATTGTTTTCTTATATATATATATATTGTTGTTAGGTGCTGTTGAGTCAGTTCTGACTCATAGTGATCCTATGTACAACAGAACGAAACACAACCCGGTCCTGCACCATCCTCACAATAGTTACGCTTGAGCCCATTGTTGCAGCCACTGTGTCAATCCATCTTGTTGAGGGTCTTCCTCTTTTTCACTGACCCCCTCCTTTACCAAGCATGATGTCCTTCTCCAGGGATTGGTCCCTCCTGATAACATGTCCAAAGTATATGAGACAAAGTCTCGCCATCTTCGCTTCTAAGGAGCATTCTGGCTGTACTTCTTCCAAGGCAGATTTGTTCATTCTTCTGGCAGTCCATGTTATATTCAATATTCTTCACCAACACCATAATTCAGACATGAATTTTCTTTGATCTTCTTTATTTATTGTCCAGCTTTCGCATGCATGTGAGGCGATTGAAAATACCATGGCTTGGGTCAGGTGCGCCTTAGTCCTTAAAGTGACATCTTTGCTTTTTAACAGTTGAAAGAGGTCATTTGCAGCAGATTTGCCCAATGCAATGCATGGTTCGATTTCTTGACTGCTGCTTCCATGGGCATTGATTGTGGATCCAAGTAAAATGAAATCCTTGACAACTTCAATCTTTTCTCCATTTATCATGATGCTGCTTATTGGTCCAGTTGTGAAGATCTTTTATTTCTTTATGTTAAGGTGTAATCCGTACTGAAGGTTGTAGTCTTTGATCTTCGTCAGTAAGTGCTTCAAGTCCTCTTTGCTTTCAGCAAGCAAGGTTGTGCCATTTGCATATCGCAGGTTGTTAATCTGTCTTTCCCTGATCCTCATGACTTGTTCTTCTTTATACAGTCCACCTTCTCAGGTTATTTGCTCAGCATACAGATTGAATTAGTATGGTGAAAGGATACATCCCTGATGCACACCTTTCTTGACTTTAAACCATGCAGTATCCTCTTGTTCTGTTTGAACAACTGCCTCTTCGTCAATGTACAGGTTCCCCATGAGCACAATTAAGTATTCTGAAATTCCCATTCTTTGTAATATTATCCAAAATTTGTTATGATCCACACGGTCCATTCCCGTTCTTTGTAATATTATCCAAAATTTGTTATGATCCACACGGTCAAATGCCTTTGCATAGGCAATAAAACACAGGTAAACATCTTTCTGGTATTCTCTTTCATCCATGATCCATCTGACATCAGCAATGATATACCTCATTCCACGTCCTCTTCTGAATCCCACTTGAATTTCTGGCAGTTCTCTGTTGATGTACTGGTACAGCCACTTTTGAATGATCTTCAGCAAAATTTTACTTGTGTGTGATATTAATGATATTATTCGATATATATTTTACTACAATAAATTTTTTTTAACTCTTAAGGTAAAAGAAAGAAACCCTATATCCATTACCAGTCACTACCTGTGGTGAAATGAGTTCCTTTATGTGTCCTTTGCCTTGGTTCTTTGGAAATACAGCTTGAAAGATTTTTCTCCTAAGCCCTAAGGAGTTACCTGTGCCCTAGTTTTCATCCTGGAGGGTCAGTTACTTTTGTGCACGTTGATTGCCATTTCCGGGGTCAGGTGTAAACAACTTGAGGTTTGATACTTTCTGTTTGGCAATGGGCTGAAGCCTACCCTGTGATTGCTCTATTTTACACATCTTGCAGGGACTGGTCAATATAGTTATGCAAATGAAGTGACTGTAGCCTAGTATGCAAAGAAGGGGCCCTGCAGCAAAGTTGGTGGTGACAGCAGAAATCTACTACTAGAAATACAGCCAAGTGAGCTGAACAAAACTGCTATGCTGGCTATGAGCTGGGTGGGTTAGCAGTGGAGAGGCCAATGGCAGGGTGGCCAAAGACAGAGAGGCCTGTCCTGAGGGGGCTGAGAAGGGGCCTGCACACTGAGAGGGGGCATGCATGGCAGAGAGAAGGGCCTGCTTGCTTGCGCAGCTGAAAGGAGCTGAGAGAAATGTCCTGAACTGAAGCCTAATCCTGATCCTGAGTTGTAGCCTGTTGATTCTGATCCCTAGTTACCCTGCTGCTTCCTTAATAAACCACTTAACTGTAAGTATGGTCTATTAGTTCCACGTGGCCATTGCACTGAATCCGGAAAAGAAGTAGAGAGTGCTGCGGGAGGGACGGCTGGTGTCAGAACTGGTAAAAAGTTTGGAGACTGGACATACGTTTGACCTCCACTTCACGGAAATCAGCTTTAGGCTGATCCTAGTCATTATCCCCCTTGCAGTTAGACGGTATCTGATGCTACTCCTTCCATTTCACACCACTCCACATTCCCATGTGCTCCTATCCTCTGTTGTTGTTGTTAGTTGCCGTCAAGTCAACTCTGACTCATGACCCGTCGAGTCAACTCTGACTCATGACTACCCCACGTGTGCAGAGTAGAACTGCTCCATAGGGTTTTTAAGGCTGTGATCTTTTAGAAGCAGACTGGTAGGCCTGTCTTCCAAGGTGCCTCTGGGTGGGTTCAAACCACCAACCTTTTGGCTAGGAGTCAAGCACTTAACTGTTTGCGCCACCCTGGGGCCCTATCTGGTAACTACTAATCTACTCTCTGTCTGTATAGATCTGCCCATTCTGACATTTCATATAATAGAATCATATAATACGCAGCCTTTGTATCTGGCTTCTTTCACTTAGCATGTTTTCAAGGTTCATCCATGTTGTACCATGTATCAATACTTCATATATTTTTATAGCTGAATAATATTACATTGTATGCACGTGCCACATTTTGTTTTCCCATTCATCTGTTGATGGACATTTGGGTTTGTCTACCTTTTGACTATTATGAATAATGCTGCTATGATCATCCATGTACAAGTTTTTGTGTGAATATATGTTTTCAGTTCTCTTTGATACATATCTAGGAGCAGAATTACTGGGTCAAACGCATATAGTAGCTCTATGTTTAACCTCTCGAGGAACCGCCAAACTATTTCCACAGCAGCTGCACCATTTTACATGCCACCAGAAATCCATGATGTTTCCAATTTCTCCATATTCTCGCCAGCATTTTGCTTTTTTTTTTTTTTTAATTATAGCCATCCTAGTGGATATGAAGGAGTTCCTGGATGGTGCAAACAGTTAGCACCTCAGCTGCTAACCAAAAGGTTGGAGGTTTGAGTCCACCCATAGGCACATCAGAAGAAAGGCCTGGCAATCTCCAAAATCATCCATTGAAAACCCTATGGAGCACAGTTCTACTCTGACACACACAGGGTTGCTATCAGTAGAAATCAACTCAAGGGCAACTGGTTAGCAGGTGTGAAGTACCATTTCATTGTGGTTTTGATTTGCATTTCCCATGACTAATGATGTTGAGCAGCTTTTCATCTGCTTACTGACCACTTGTACATCTTTTTTGAGAAATGTCTACTCAAATCCTTTGTCTATTTTTTAATTGGGTTATTTGTATTTTTATTGTTCAGTTATAGAGTTCTTCATACATTCTGAATACCAGACCTTATCAGATACATGGTTTGCAAATATATTCTCCCATCCTGTGGGCTGTCTTTCACTTTCTTGATAGTAGTCTTTGAAGTCCAAACCTTTCCTACCTTGGATTTTCCACAGGTAATTACCTTGCTCAAAGATGATTTTAAATGCAACAGCTTTCTAAATGGCCTGAGTGTTTTTTAGCTGGTGGGAATCACCAGCTTACATGGAAGACAGAACCCTAGGGGGGCAGCCAGTGAGAGGGGAGCTCCCCTTGAGCTGGAGCCTTATTTGCTGCCCACAGGTAGCCCTATAAATGGTAGTACCCCCTCCTTCATCCCAGGGTTCTGGGGTTGGGTGGGAAACTGAGGATGCAGCCTACTGTTGGCATGACACTGGTGGAAACAGTCCACAATCCCTTGTCCAAGCCCCATTGTTCTCGGCCTCATAATAATCGTCCTTGACCAGGATCTAAACTTTCTTGACTTTTCCCCTTAGAAAACTAGTCTATTGCCATGGAAGTTTTAACTTGCTCTAAATGCCACCAACCCAGCTTTAATTAGGTAGCAGAAACATATATTTAAAATTCTTTGGAAATACGCCAGTAGTCAGAGAAATAAAAGATATGCTGGCTTTACCCTTACATTAGACAGCATCATGAACCGCCCCTGCCACGAGGAAACTGCCAGCTGGGATACTTACACTCAGGGCGTGACTCCTCAGGTGCTCCTGACGAGTGAACCTCTTGCCACAGGTCTCACAGGGGTAGGGCCGCTCGCCTGTGTGTGAGCGGATGTGCCGCTTAAGGATGCCCTTCTGTTTGGCAGTGTAAGGGCAGAAAGGACACTTGTGGAGCTTGATGGGGACCACCAACACATCACCTGGGTAACCAAACAAATTGATTTAGCTCTTCTATGAGCAGCGACAACGCCACCCTCCAACGGATAGGGTCCGAAGCTGGGGAACTGGACCAGCCCAGATAGAGAGGACATCAACTCCACCTCTGGCTAAAAGGATCTGGTCTGCAAATTCCTACTCTGGCTGGCTCCCAACCAGCCAGAGGGTAACTCGGGCTTCTGATACTGCAAGGATATTTGAAAGTTACTTTCAGACATCTTTGACTGTGACCTGCAGTTAGGAACACAGCTTACCCCACAACCTCAGAACACACAAGCCTTCATGTGAATAACTTGAAAAGCTTCACACAACAATACTCACCCTGGTAGTTTCTATTCTATTTGATTTCATTTTAAGAAAATGCTGACTAATACCCCTTGAATGAATCTCAGGACTCTCAAAAGTTTAAAAAACTCTGTGTTAAGATAGATTAGACCTAGGGACCAGGATTCATGCTTTCTTTAACAGAGTTCCTAACACTATCTTCCAGGTGTGTGTAGGGTTTGCTATGATGCAGACACCCTAAATTGTTTGGGATTCACACTAATTATATGTATCTGGAATCATCAAATATCCAGGAATTCACTGAAATCTTTTTCCAACTCTTTTTTTTCACTTTGTTCATACAATCGTTGATGTTTCTCTGCTTCAGATATCTTTCTCTGTTTTGTACACCCGGTGAACTCCTATTCATCCTGGACCTTGCTCAGCATTTACCTTTCCTGTGAAATCGTCTCTAAACCGCTAGAGTGAATTTTTTCACTTTTTCATGATGACCTCCATCACTTTCACCCGCCTGCACGAAAACTGTTTCTTTCAAGTTTCCTGGATATACCCTTACTGTGATATTCCAAGATTTGTTCCCACTATCCATGCCCTTCGGAGCCCCTGGTGGTGCAGTGGTTAAGAGCTCGGCTGCTAATCAAAAGGTCAGCAGTTCAACTCCACCAGTTGCTCCTTGGAAACCCTATTGGGCAGTTCTACTCTGTCCTATACAGTTGCTATGAGTCGGAATCGATTCGATGGCAACAGGTTTATCCATGCCCTTCAGGATTTTACTGACTTTGATCATATCATATCATATCATGAAGGCACTAGTGACTTGGCTTTCTAGGCACAGAACCTGGGTTCAGGTCCTGGCTCTACCACTTACCGGCTCTGTGACCTTGGACATTTGACATAACTTCCTGTGCCTTACTCTCCTTATCTGTAAAATAGGGAAGATAATAGTTCCCACCTCATGGGATTGTGGTAAGGATTAAATGAAATAATACCTGAAACTCTGTTAGCACAACGCTTGGCGCATAGTAAGCGTTTGTGAAATCAATCATTTTGTCATCATCTTAACCATCCCCCTAGCATTTCTTCCCTCATTTGGCAGTCCAGCCTCTTGCAGTCACTGTCAATAGTGGATTTATTCCATCTTCTCCAAACCTTCTCAGGACACCTAACTAGGCTTCGTCTTTCCTGAGGCATTGCAAAAACTATAGCAAGCTGAATTCCAAGTGAGAACCCGATATCATTTTATATAAGGGTGGAGATTATTCTCTTTGGCTTCTAGTTCCCTTCCTGAGGATGCCTAACATCTTGGATAATCTCTAGTGACTCCAAAATCCGTTTCCTAGGCTGTAAGCCGCAGTTCACAGCTCATCGATGCGTATGTATGTTGGACTGTCGTATCTCTCACTGATCACACGGGGGCTAAGGTGCCACTTTCCTGCTCACTCCACCAGCATTGTGGAATCTTCCTGTCATTTGTCCCTCTCAGCTTGGCGTCTGCTCCTTTCTTCCCAATTATTTTCAAAAACATTAAGTAAAGTGGACCCCCTGTTGGTCCTTGGAAGAGGCAACTGTTAATGTTTCTCCACTGGAAAAGTATGAATAATCTCACATTTTCCTTTCTCTTTCGTGATCTGATTTCCCCAATACAACAGTTCATTTGAATGCATATTACATGCCAGGCACTGTGTCAAGGTTCATCTTTACCAAAACAATTGCCTCCTCCCTCAAGAAGTTAAGCCTAGCAAGGGAGAAAGACATGTAAACCAATTCATACAATATAATGTAACACATGCAAAATTCAAAGTGATGAAGAAATACAGACACAAAAGTAATGAATTCTCTCTTGGAGTTCAGAGAAGATTTCACAGGAGAAGTGACCTTTGAGGAAGATTTTAAAGGATGAATAGGAGTTCACAAGGTGTACAAGACAGAGAAAGGTATCTTAGGCAGAGGACCGGCATGTGCTTAGGCATAGAGCTAAATGAGTATAAGGGAGACTGAGGGATGAGACTGAGGAAGGGACAAGAACCAGACTGTGAAGGTCATGTTCATTCATTTATTCAACAAATCTATATAGAGTTTCTACTATGTGTCAGGCTCTGTTCTAGGCCATGAGGATACGCAGTAAACAGAACAGATAAAAATCCCTGTCCTCGTGGAAGTGACACGCTAAGGAGCTTGGACTTTTCATGGTCGGATTTAACTTTTAAAAGATTTCTCTAGGACAGTGTGCAGGAAGGATTCAAGAGAGGCAAGATTAAAGGCAGGAAGTCCAGATGGGAGATGACCACAGCCTGGATGAGAGACAACATGAACTAAAGCCGTGGCCATGGAGGTGAGAGGAAGAGACATCTTAGAGGAGGAGCAAAATTAACGGTACTTGATGACCACATGCAGGGTGGAAAGGAAAGAGAAGATTCTCGATGATGTAAATTCCAGGTTAGCCAACTTGATGGGTGATGGTGGAATCAACTGAGGCAGGGAACACAGGAAGAAAAACAGGTTCAAGAGGAAAAAGCAGCTCAGTTTGGATTTCACTGTGTTTGAGGCACACTCAGAGTTTCCACATGGAAATATCCACGCTACATACATAAATCTGGACCATCAGCGTGGTTGCTTTAACTGAGACTAGCTCTCCCCTGAGCCCCCTGCTTCCCTGCTGCCCTCTCCCACAGCCCTGACACCCTGGGCTAGAGGTGGGTAGGGTCCTCCTTGTGTTTCATTACTACTTCCAGACCTCTGTTTCTCCCTCCTTCCTTAAAAACCCTCAGATCTTTTGAAGCTCATACCATACAATACCACTGCTATCCCTCTTTGTTACAGTCATCCAGGGCCACCCAGGTCACCTCCTCATGCCTTGGAGATTTGATCACATTGCCTTCAAATACAACTCCTGTCATATTTCTTGGTGTGAATATCGAAAAAGTTCCTTCCAATACCCTGACCTCTCTGTTCCTTGACCTCCTCTCCTCCAAAGATCTTGTTCTCTACCCCAACTCAGCCATCCAACCCTAGACCAACAGCTCTCAACTCTGCCTGCATATGAGAATCACCTGGGAAACTTAAAATAGAAACATACTGATGTCCAGTGCCTACCCCAATGGGTGGGGTGGGGCCCAAGTATCATATTTTTAAAACACCCACCCCCACCACCACCATTTTAATGTTCAGACAGGGATAAGAATTAGTGCTCCATACCTGGATATTGCCAATAACTATATTCCCTGCATAACCCACATTTCAAACACCCCACTTGCCAATCACGATCTCATATCTTTCCAGCTTACTCCCAAAGTGCCCTGTCTCCACTAGGACCCCCAAGGTGTGGACTATACTGCCATTTCACTGCCCTTCACCTCCTCATGTCCACATTCCCCTCACTCCCCAGTTTAATCCCTATATCCATCATTTAAATCACTCTCTTGCACACAACCTCAAATGCCTTGGCCCTCTCTTTCTTTCTATCTGTATTCACCTGATTAAACCTAAACTCTGGTTAAATCCAACATACCCAAAACAAGGCAGCTTAACATCACTGGAGAAAAATGCACAACCGTGTGTTCTAGTCTCACTTTAAATCCATGACCGCTAACATCAAAAGAGCCCTTGGTTCTGCCCATTCTATACATTTCCCTGGTTCATGCAGTCTCCCACTCTTCTCAATAACTATTTTATACTTTCCATCTCCTCAAACCTCCAGCCTCTCCTGGCCCCCTTGTCACTTTCAGCTGCTGTCCTTTCTTATTTCATTGAGAAGGAGGAGCAATCAGAAGAGAACCTCTACATATGCCCAACCACCCACAACCTCCCATATGAACCCATATGCTGTGTCTCACTCCTGCTCCTATCAATGAACCATCCTTTCTCCCACCCAAGGCCAGGCCAATCCTCCACTTATGCATAGCACTCATCCCTCCTCGCTCCAGCAATTGTTCGCTCTCTCTTCCGTCATCAATTATCCCCCTCTCCCCTGGATCATTCCCATCAATAAACAAACATACTGTTATATCGTCCACCTTAATGAAAACCTTGATCTCACATCCCCTTTCAGCACTGACCCATTTCTTTGTTTCTTTTAAAGCAAAACTCCTTGAAAGAGTCATCTACACTCACTATCGTCACATCTGTTCCTGCAGTTCCCTTTCCAGTCAGGCTTTTGTTGCCACCACTTCATCAATACTGCTCTTGTCAAGCTCACCAATGACCTATCCATTGCTAAACCTCATGACAAATTCTCAGTTTGCCTAGAAAGCGTGTTGGACATAGCTGGTTTCTCTCCTTTCTTGAAACATTTTCTCCTCTTGGCATCTGAGACCTCATTCTTGTTTGATTCTCTTCCTTCCTCACTGGCTGCCCTTCTCAGTCTCGTTTTCTGGTTTCTCCCTATTTTCCTCACTGCTAAACATTGGTGTTCCCCAGAGACTTAGTCCTTAGATCTCTTATCTTTTCCTTCTAGATCTATAAGCTCACAGGGTAAACATGGTTTTAAATTACATGGCACACTCTTGACTCTGAAATTTATATCTCAGCTCTGACCTCTCCCCAGAACTCCAAACTTATACACACAGCTGCTTACTGAACATCTCCACTTGGATACCCAATAGGCATTTCAAAGATAACATGTTTAAATCAATTGCTCTGGCTAAAAACCTTAGGCTCATCCTTAACTCCCCTTTCTGTCACACCACTCATCCAAGCCATTAGCAAATCTGATCGGCTCTGTCTTTGAGATAAAGAACAGTCCTAATCCAACCATGTCTCACATCTCCACTGCTGGATTCTCTCACCTGGGTTATTGCAGTAGCCTCCTAACCTGCTTCCACCCTTTCCCCCTTTAGTCTATTTTCCACATAATAGCTAGAAGGATTCTTTTAATATATAAGTAATTTCAGTCACTATCTACTGAGCCCCTCCAATGGATTCCCATCTCAGAGCAATATCCAAAGGCCTCCCCATGGCCTTCAAGCCCTACCTGATCCACTCGGCCCTTAACCTCTCCAACCTCATCCCCATCACCATCTGCCTTGCTCACTCCACTCAAGCCATGCCAGCCTCCTTGCTGTTCCTGTTGATCACTCACCAAGCATGACTCTGCACATGGGCCTCTGCACCTTGCTCCTGCCTCCACCTGGAACGTTATTCTCCCTGGTATCTGCACAGTTTGTTCTCTCACTCCCTGGAGGTCTCTGCTCAAAGGCAACTTATTAGAAAGGCCTTCCCTGTAAACATTAAATAAAATAGTCCCCTTCACTCCCTATCCCCTTTTCTCTGTTTCAGGTTTCCCTCCTAAGATGTATCACTATCTGACACATTATATGTTTACTTATTTGTTTACAGTCTATCTCCATACACTGGAATGTTAGCTCCATGACGACAAGGACTGTCTTTTGTTCACTCATTAGCAGTGCCTGGCACAGAGTAAGTGCTTAATAAATATCGGTCAGATGAAGGAATGAATGAACAAATGAACAGACAGAAGTGATGAGATGTCGGACAAGCACGCCAAGGATGGCCCACTGGGGACACTGACATTAAATGACCCATGATGAGACTGCAAAGTAATGGACAGAAGTAAGAGCAACAGGTACACATGGTGTCAAGAAGGAGAAAGAGAGCAGTCAACTACCAAGAGAGGTCAGGTAAGACAACTCCTGAAAACCACCCATTGGGACGGTTTTAGAAATGTACAGCTGACCTCATGACAGTAGTTTCAGTCGTGTGGAGGGAGTAGAAGCCAGACCACAGTGGGCTGAGAAAAGAGTGAGAAGGAAAATAGTGAAGATAGTCAATGTAGAGGGCTCTTCCAAGAAAAGATGGGAGGTGCTGAAGCTGGGGCTGAGAGAGAAGAGAGCTAACAGGAGGACCTTATGCTTTAGGCAGTGTCTGCTGCTGTCAGGGATGAGCAACATGGTAACCACTGCAGCAGGCTCCCTGCCCTGGTCTCCCATTTCCGGGTCATCTTGTGCTGAGGCCAAATTCATCTCCCTGAAGCACAGATCCTGTCCACTCCTAAGCTCGCAAACTACCAAAAACTCCCCTGTGCCTACAGATAAAACCTAACGTCTTAGCATTTAAGATTTTCTATGATCTGATGCCAGTCTAATTTTCCCTATGTCTCTTCTTCTTACCCTCAAATACCACTTCCATGAAGCCTTCCCTGATGTCCCAGTGGGAAGCCATTTCTTCTTTTGGACTACTATGAAACACATACTTCTGTCTGAGTACATTTGCAGCTGAGTGCATTTCCACAATGTAATGTCATTTACATACATGCTCTATCTATCATCTCTAAGATACTATGAGTTCTCTGAGGGGTGGATCCAGGTCCAACTTATCTCCAGCACAAGGAAGGTACTCAAATATTTGTCAAAAAAATATGAATGACCAAGGAGCCCCTGGATGGTGCAAACAATTAAGCATTCAGCTACTAACCAAAAGGTTGGTAGTTTGAATCCACCCAGAGTTGCCTCAAAAGAAAGGCCTGGTTATCTACTTCCAAAAGATCACAGCCATTGGGGAAAAAATATATGAACGACCAAACAAATCAACCCCACTCTGTGCCTTAGCACTTGGAGTAAATTTATCCTGTGGCCATATGAATGGAATCAAAACCTGGCAGGCAACAGACATGTCCAGGTGCCACTGTAGCTGCCTTCCACAACACCCTGCAGTTAGGAATCTGAGTTTACAGACCGATAAAGACCGGGCATGAGTGGGGAGATGGCGCAGAGCTAAATGACTATTTCTTGATATTTATTGTGCTTATAGGCAGAAGGGTTGAAAGACAAAAATCCCTGCACTGTAAACCTCTATCCATTTGTGCTGCCTTCACAATTTGCTTAATGAGTAAAATGAAGACAGCCCAGGGTTCCACTTTTAGCTGTGCCACTTATTTACCAGTTCTGCATTCTTGGGAAATTCGCTTAACTCTAAGGGGTGGTCTCAGTCTCTCCACACTTACTCTGCCAAACTCATGAGATGTTATGTGGGTCTAATGGATGTGAAAGGGCTGTCACAGTCTGTGAAGCGCTATCACGCAAATAGAATAAGGGTTTCAACAAGTTCCCATAATGTTGCTGAAACAACCACTACCTTCCAAATGCTAGTTAAGCCACTGTCTCTGAAGATCAGAAACAGCATTTTCAAGTCTAGTTTGAATCGGACATACAGAGTGTTCTTGCTTAAAGAAAAATGAAATTAAAAAGTCCCAACACAGTCATTTAGTAATAAATAAAAGCAGCCAATCTCCCCTTATTTAAAAGACTTTCACTGATCAGCACTGAAGGGTGAGCCATCTAAGATACAAGCATTGGTCTCTACGCATCTGGAACAAAGGAGAATGAAGGAAACCAAAGACTCAGAGAAGAAACTAGTCCACAGACTAATAGCCCACATGAACCACAGCCTGAGACCAGAAGAACTAGATGGTGCCCAGCTACCACTACTGTTCTGACCAGGGACACAATAGGTCCTGGATAGAAAGGGAGAAAAATGTAGAACAAAACTCAAATTCTTAAAAAAGGCCAGACTTACTGGACTGATAAGAGACTAGAGGAACCCCTGAGATTATTGCCCTGAGATACTCTTTGAATTTGGAACTGAAGCCACTCACAGTGGTCTCACCTTTCATCTAAAAAATAGATTGGCTTATAAAATAAACAAAGCACCTGAGAGGAATGTGCTCCCTTAAATAAGCAATTATATGAGACCAAACGATCAACATTTACCTTAAAACAAAGATGAGAAGCTAAGTAGGGGCAGGGAAGCTAAATTAATCGAAGCAGAACAAACAGAATGGAAGTAGTGAGAATGCTTACACGTTATGAAGAATGTAACCTATGTCATGGAACAATTTGTGTGAAAATTCTTAAATGGGAACCTAATTTGCTATGTAAACTGTCACCTAAAACACAATATTTTTTAAAAATATTGAAGGGTGAACTAGAAATGTTGTGATTCATTAGTTTCTTGGCTTGAAGCTCTGGAAGCCACAGGGTACTTTCATTAGTAAGATGGCAGCCAAGTTTATCTCTGTCTCCTACAAGACACCTTATAACACATTTATCTTACCTGTTAAGAAAAGTTAACAAATGTTAAACTCATCTCTCAAAACTGTCTAGGGAAACAATCAATTTCTCTTAAAACACAAAAGCCTACCAAAGGATGTAAGAAATTTACTCACATGAAGCCAAATGCCATCTAACTCTAAAATATTTTCAAGTAGATAGCACCATCAACCACAACACATTCATTGAGTGCCTACTATGTGCCAGGCACCATGACAGAGAGAGAAGTATAAATGTCTTATGTGTATAGAATACATTATCGTATGTGAGAAAATATTCTGAAAAGCTTCTCATTTGATCCTCGTAACAACCCTGTGTAAAACACAAGGCAGGAGTGATTATCCCAATTTTACAGATGACAATAAAGGCTCAAAGAGATTCAATGCCATAACCAAGGTTCCACTGCTGGTTAGTGGAAGACAGTGGGATACTTTCCATAAATCTAAACTGTCTTTAACATGCTTATACTCTAGCTGTAGAGGTAAAACACAAACATACATATGAAGAAACAATGCCCTGCACACAGCAGGTGCTCCATTAATACTTATTGGTGGTGGTAATGGAAAGGGTGGTGGCGATAATGGTGGTGGTAGTAGTGATGATGGCGGTGGTGATGATGGTGAAGATGACAGTAGTGACAATGACAGTAGTGACAATGACCATGATGACGGAGAATACAGAGCACAAATGGTGCGTGCTAAATGCTCAGCACAGATGACGGATGCTGATGGTGCTGCTGAGCTCACCTGAGTCCTCTCCATACCAGTCAGTCTGGACATCCATCATGGAACTCATGGCTACTCCCACACAATCTGGTCTTGCCTCCAAAGTTGGAGAAAAGCGATGGTCTGCATCATCTTTGCTCTGGACGGCACTGTTGCGCAAGAGCGCCTCCAGGAACTGCTTTACGTGGTAGTTTCTATAAGCTAAGTCAACGGCCTGGCCACTGGGCAAGCCTTCCTCCATCTGAGCCAGGCTCAGTGGGGTAGCATACTGCTGCAGCTGTTCACCAACCTCCACCTCCACTTCATCAGCATCAAACTCCACTTTGGGCTCTATCCGTTTGGATAGAATAGGGAGGTTACTGTCAGTTGAGCTACCAACCTGGTTGTCTTTCGCCACCAGTTCCAAGGGGTGGCAGCCTCCACAGTCACCGCAAGGGGACTCTCTTGGACAGTCCACATTGTCTTCTCCCTCGGCTGGAGAGGAGACCAAGCTCTTAGTACCATAGAAGGTTACTTCCCTGCCTGAACTGGGGCTTCCACTGTCAACCTGATGAGCTGCTGCTGCAGCTGCTGCCACCGCTGCAGCCACAGCAGCCTCCTTCTCCATCTTTCGGCAAATATCAAGGGATGACCTAATATATGTCTTGCAGAAGTTCACCACGTCGTTCATCTGCAGGTAGCTGGCAGCTGACATAACTTCAATTACATTCTCGCCACACAAATCCAACTTTCCAGAATAAAGAAAGTCTAAGATGGTGGAAAAGGCATCGGAGGTGACAATATCCAAGGAGGCAGTGCTGTGCCGCCCACTGTCTTGGATATAGTGAATAAGCAGGGCTCGGAAGTAGCCGCTGTTGGCAAATAAAATGTTCCTGTGGGCCTTGAAGATCCGCCCCTCCACAATGATGCTGCAGTCACAGAAAAAGTCCCTTTTGCGCTGCTCATTCAACTCCCCCAAGAGCTTGGCATAATAGGATTGCATCTCCATTTCTCCACCAGCTGCTGCTGCTCTGGAGTAGCCTCTATCTCTGTCAAGATTTTTTTTTTAAAGTTAATACAAAAATCTCCACCTTACAAATAAGATGTTGGTTTTTAATTTTTTATTTCTTTCCAAACCTCGTTCAATAGTATTCTTATGATATGGGGTGTTCTTGGATCTATCAAAAATCAGAGTCCCAACCCACCTGGAGCAAACAGAATGAAGAATACAAAAGACACAAGGAAAATATTAGCCCAAGAGACAGAAAGGGCCACATAAACCAGAGACTCCATCAGCCTGAGACTAGAAGAACTAGATGGTGCCCGGCTACCACCAATGACCGCCCTGACAGGGAATATAACAGGGAGTCCCTGATGGAGCAGGAGGAAAGTGGGGTGCAGAACTCAAATTCTAGTGAAAAGACCAGACTTAATGGTCTGACTGAGACTGGAGGAACCCCAGAAAACATGGTCCCCGGACTCTCTGTTGCCCAGAACTGAAACCATTCCCAAAGCCAACTCTTCAGAAAAAGATTAGACTGGACTGTAAGACATAAAATGATACTCATGAAGAGAGTGCTTCTTAGCTCAAGTAGATACATGAGACTAATGGGCAGCTCCTGGCCAGAGATGAGATGAAAAGGCAAAAAGGGACAGGAGCTGGTTGAATGGACACGGGAAATTGGTTTGCTGTCACATTATAGGGAGAGCAACTAGGGTCACATAACAATGTGTGTATAAATTTTTGTATGAGAAACTAACTGGAACTGTAAACTTCACTTAAAGCATAATTTAAAAAAAATCAGAAGTTATCCAACTAAGTTAATTCATGAAAAGCAACAAAAATAGGGGTCCTGGTGGCACAGTGGTTAAAGCACTCAGCTGCAAACCAAAAGGTCAGCAGTTAGAACCCACTAGCCACTCTGCAGGAGAAAGACGTGGCAGTCTGCTTCAGTAAAGATTACAGCCTTGGAAACCCTATGGGGGCAGTTCTACTCTGTCCTATAGGGTCACTATGAATCAGAATTGACTCAATGGCAATGCGATATGGTTTTTATGGTTAACTGTATGTGGGCACAGTACTTAGTTTTACATGGATTATTTCAATTAATTCTTATAAAAGCTTTAAGAGTAAGTACGCATATTGTCCCCATACTTAAGGAAATTAAGACTCAGAGAGGGTAGGAGATAACCCAGCTGGTAACAGGGCCAGGTTTCAAACCAGAGTCCAGAATCTATCCTTTCTATATTCTATTTTCTTCAAGGCTCAAAATATAGACAACGCTCAAATCTAAAAATTACAGTTAGGTTTCCAGTGTCCCAATTTGGAACTTTGTTGTGTTAGTTGCTGTTGGTTTGATTCTGACTCATGGTGACCCCATGTATACAGAGTAGAACTGCTCCATAGGGTTTTCAAGGCTGTGCTTTCGGAAGCAGATCGCCTGTTTTCCAAGTCACCTCCGGGTGGGTTTGAACAGCCAACCTTTCAGCTAGTAGTCAAGCGCTTAACCATTTGTGCCACCTAGGGACTCCTAATTTTAAACTTGGAGACTGGCAAGTAATAGCCTCAGCTGTCAGAACTTTTGGTTCTTAGCATTCTAGTGCCTTGATGGAACCACCCATCCGTCATTCCCAGCCAATATGCTTTGCATAAAGCTGGCTCCATCCCCAGGCTCTGGATGTATAAGATGTAATATAAACTGTACCCACCCTCTGACCATAATGATTAGCTCAGAGATGGCCATGTGACTGGGTCAGAGCCAATGTGAAGCAATAAAATGTTTTCTGGGGTTTCTGAAAGAGCACACTCTCTGCTCTGTGGGCATGTGGGGTGTGAGGAGGGATACTGCTGCCATACCACCAGGGGAACCAGCCTAACAGAGACGACAGGCCAGCTGAGGCAGGTCCAACAGATGGATCCTGGAGATGCCATCTGAGCCCCAACTCAAGCAGTGCCAGAAGCTAATTAAGTCCCTTTTTGCTTTAGCTGGTCTGAATTGGGTTTTCTATCACTTGCACCAGAGTGTCTCCTAACTGATTGACTCCACTACCCGTGGTTCACTCCTGTGTATTATTTCTGTACTGGCCCTTCTCTGTTGGTGGTCCACAAGTCCTCTGATGACAACAAACCACCCCATCATATTCAATCTGATATCCTCCACAGCACCTGTCAGAGTACTTTGGACAAATAGGTTTGCTAATAAGAAGGAATGCAGTACTCCTTTCTTAATTGCTAAATATAACAAGTATAAACCAAGTTAAAAATCCTCCTCCTGGCTGACCTTCTTCCTGAAGGTCTCCCCTCCATCTTTTCCCATCATACAAGCCACACAATCATCCACCATCTACCACTTTTACTTGCTGACCCATTGAGCCCGGAAAAGGTCCTACAACCAAGTACATCATCTCCCTCTATTGGAATCACAAAAGGTCTAGTTAGAGGTGCCAACCACTACTAACTACTCTTTAACCACTCTTCCTTTCCACAAAGCGGGCACAATAATACCTCACCCAATCAGAAAAACTCAGAAAAAAAGAAAAGGCCCCTCCACTAGCAAAATAGACTGCCCAAGGCCTATACACCAACCGCACAGATTTTACTCATAAAGAGCCAGCATAGCCTTATTAAATGATCATTTACACCTCTTTCACACATTTATAACTAGCAATGCAATAAGTTTAGAAACTAGAGAACCAAGTAGGAAGAGAAGCAGAGAGGAAGGAGCCTCTACAAGCAAATAAACTGAGAAACTTAAAAGTGAGAACTGACAGCTAGGAAAAAGTCAAAAAGTTATAAAAAGTAGACCTAAGAATTTTTTTCAAATTATCAGCCTAAGGGCATTCAAAGGGCCTACATACTCAAAATGGCCCAAGGACATCACTAAATTATAGCCCAAGGCAATGTCTGATGTTCCTATGTGTGTGCCTAAGGCATCAAGAAGATTCTTATATTTTTATATTTATTTCAAACTCAAATAAGTTATGTCATAATTTTGAGAATTTTCTCATCCAAAGTAGTTAAAACTAACATTTTGGTTACAAAAGGAGAACTGTCAGATATCTGAAAAATTCTACTATCTCAAATAAATCAATCCTGAAAGTCTTCACAGGGCTGAGGTTTCAGTTATTCAAACCTCTTCCCACTGTTCAAACTGAGACTTCTCGGCAGTTCCTGCTACTGCCTATAAGAATCAAAATATTAAGATAAAAATAAGATACAGAAAAATGCTACATTTTAAATATTACATTTTATTCTTCCTCAGAACTGACAGGAAACCTATCAGATTGGTAAACATTTTTCAATGTATTAATAGCAAGGGTCGGTGGGAGTGTAATTTGGAATACCATTTTGGAGGAGAATTTGGCAATACTTATCAAACTTAAAATGCACACACCTTTTGTCCCAAAATGTCATTGCTAAAAATGTACTGTTTGGGGTATATTCACAAAAACACATCAAAATATGTTTAGAGATATCTATTGCACCAGATTTTTGTACAAGCACAAAAGTAGAAACAGTCTGAATGGACATCAATAGGGGATTAGTGAAATCACTTATAATACAATCACAGTGGGACACTACGCAACCATGTTTTTAATGAGCTAGAGTTGTGTATATTGATATGAAAAGGTCATCAAGATATAGTAAGAGAAAAAGGCAAGATGTAAAACAAAACATATAGTCTGATCCCACCTGTGCATGTGCTTTTGCTGCTATATGCATTTTTTTTCCTGGAAGGTTATAGAAGAGTTAATAGCAGTTATCGTTGGGGAGAACAGTTTTCTCTAGACGACTAACCTAAAGGTTGGCAGTTGAACCCAACCAGTGACTCTGCCAAAGAAAGGCCTGTTGATCTGCTTCCATAAAGATTACAGCCAAGAAAACCCTACGGAGCAGTTCTACTCTGTAACACATGGGGTCGCCTTAAGTCAGAATCGACTCCAAGGCAACGGGTTTTGTTTGTTTGTTTTACCCTTGGGGAGAGGGATTAGGGGTAAGAGGTGGATAGAGGGATCTTCACTTTTCATTTTAAACCTTTCTGTACTGTTTAGAATGTTTTACCATGTGCACGTATTGCTTTTTTTTTTTTAACTAAGAAAAACAAGGGCGAGGGGAGGACGGCACAGGCAGGAGTTGACAAACCAGAGAGAAAACATACAAGCACACACAACACTTCTTAACTTCTAGAATGGTCTGGTCTACAAGGCCGCCTCTGGGGGCGCTTACACCTTTCACTGGAAGATGCTCCTTTCTAGCAATAGTACCCAAAACCCATTTTCTCTGGCTTTCTCTGCAAATATCCTAGATTCTATAGGGTCATGAAAACTCTACCTGACTTTGTGAAACAGTCCATCCACATACTTTCTTCAAACCCTTCTCCAGTGCTACACTTGGCATATCCTATGAAAATATTTATTCCTAACAACCCCAATTGCCTTCTGTATTCTGCATCCCCGGGACATCCTGAGGATCACTACTTCTCCCAGAAAAGAAGCTCTCAGCATCTACCGCTCTTAGAAGCGCAATTATCAACACCCTGGCAGGGGCCATCCCAACCTCTCCAATTCAATTCAACACTTACTGGCCACAAACAATGCTGACACATGGAGGATGCCAGGAATAGAAAAAGGAACAAACATGGTCCCTGTCCTCCAGGAGAGGGCAAATGCCAACACCACCATCTGCAATACAAACTCCCACATTCTCCTGAGGGATCCTAGCCAGATGGAGGGATTGTCATCATTTAGGGGCCAAAAGCAGCCTTGAATTCCACCCGGTGACTTTCTGACGAGACTCCTCCTGTCCCACCAAGCAGAGAATAATAAAAACCTGCTCCTCAATCGCTAGCATTTACTGAGCACCACTCTTTAGGAAGCACTGTACAAAGTACTTCACAGGCATCAATTAATTTTAACCTTACAATAACCCAGAGAAGTAGGTACTATCATTACCTCCTCTTTTTCAGAGAAAACTGAAGTTCAAAGATAAGAGATAAGACGCCCAAGCTAGGATTGGAACCGAGACTGGTGTGATGACAGAGCTGGCACCCTTAACCACTACGCGAAGCCGTCTCCCAAAGCTTCCAGGACACAGTGCCAATGCTGGGGAAGTCACCCCTTTCCCCAGCGCACGGAGAGGAGGGGAATCGTTACGGGAGAAGAGTTTCTATTTCTACAGAAAGAATTTCAGGGCCAGCTACATCTTTGGTTTACCCGCTAAATTGCTGGCAACACAAGGAGAACCAGACGACAGTGCGGGGGCCACCAAATCAACTACGAGCACGGCTCGCGGTTCCCGGGGGTGGGGCTTGAGGCCTTGTCCCTCCCGTGGCCTCCCGCGGACAAAGTGACCATTGCTGTGGTGGGCACTGCCCCAGCCTGGCCGAGCCCTCGTGTCCCAGGTACCGTCGGAATGAGCTGCACCCCTGACCACCCGGGTGGACGACTCGGGGGCAGCCCAGTGTCAGTGAAGTGGGGTGGTGGGGGCATCTGCCGCCGCGCCCGCCCCTCCCCACGATGGGAGGGAGGGAGGGAGGGGGTCGGTCATCGCGCCGAGATTTGCGCGGTGGGGGTCCCAACCGTAGTCAGGGTCCTGCCGTCCGAAGGAGGCCGACCGAGAAGAGGCATCCCTGCCCGCTGCCCCTCGGGTCGGCCTCCCGGGGTGCCCTTAACCCACTGCAAGCCAAGAAAAACAGCAGCGCAAAGCCGAATCACAGTTCTCACCTTCCAGGCGGCCCTAGCTGCGCCGCTACGGATCTACGCGCACTGACACGCCCCCCTTTCATTTACCTGCTGCTCCCCACCTCCGGTGAGAGGCGGGGCACCTGACCAATCATAGAGGCTTTTGGGTTCAGGAAGGCGGGCGCTTCGGTTAGCAGGTTAGTCAACGGCGCTGGCGCCCCCTCTGGAGGATGTGCTCTGACCTGTGCTTGCGGGGTGATGGGAGTTGTGGTCTCAGCGTTGGTTCTATGGGCAATCATACCGTGGACAAAACTACAAGTACCAAGATGCTAAAAAGGGGCACAGACCAACAAAAACCAAATCAAACCCGTTCCCCCAAGTCTATTCCGACTCCTAGTGACCCTCTAGGACAGAGGAGAACTGCCCTCATAGGGTTTCCCGGGCTGTGAATCTTTATGAAAGCGGGCTACCACATCGTTGTCCCAAAGAGCGGCTGGTGGGTTGAACCGGCGAGCTTTCTGTTAGCAGCCAAGCGCTTTACCACTCCGTGGCCAGGGCTCCTTGGGGACAGACCAGTGTTTGTAAAACGCTGGATCTCAGTTCGGTCTTTTGAGGGACCTGAGAAATACCTAGTCTTTTTGTCGGGAGAGCGAAAAACACGTCACGAATATTAATGCAGCCTTGAGAATGAGGGTCTATAATTTGTCAGCCCGCACACATCTACCTGCCAGCGATCTCCGCAGCAATCTGGAAATGAGTGAAATGATTTCATCTACTCAACAGGTTTGTATTGAACACTCGCAATACACCTTTCACTGAATAGTGGTTAACAAAAGATAAAAAATACGACTCTGTTCCCTTGAAAGTCTTTCAGGTTCATATATACGGAAGGTAAATAGTAAAATAAAAAAAAAAAATCAAGATGCTAAGTAACAGTACAGGCATGTTCTGGGAAGCTGTGAACAAGACAAACTTGGTTACAGCTTTAGTTCTAATGTGGGGTGGGGGTGAGGGACACGGCCTGTAAAACAAACAAAGAAAATAGATGAAATGCACTCAGAGAATTAAAACAGGGTAGTGCAATAGAGAGTGATCCGGTGGTTTCTCTAGACTGTGGGTCATGGACGGGCTCTCTGAGTTGATGACGTTTGAGGAACGGAGTTTTTAATTCTCGTGGAATCCAGATTTCTGGATTCCATGGAGGTTGAAACGCCCTACCCAAACTATCGCCCCGAGATAATCTTTGAAACTTAAGGGTTCATAGCCGGTGTAACAGCTTCGGGAATGCTCTGCTCCAGGTGACTGTTTTTCTCTGCCATCCCAGGTCTTAGCACGTAGCTTTCCCAGCTGAAATTTTCTCAGTTAACCAGTCCAGCCCAGCCCTTAGCTAGCAGCCTCTGAGTTGCAGCTTTTTTTTTTTAAACCAGGGCCTGTCAACCAGCCATTTATATATCAGGATCCTCATCAGTTATAAGGCGGGGCCTCCCTCACCAGACCAGAGTTCAACCAATCCTCAATTACCCTTGAGGTGTCAATCAACTCAAGTCTTGTACAAAAGTAAGATTTTTTGGCGGCAGAGACTGGCTCCTCCTCTGAGCAAAAGTAACGAGGCTCTGGAGTAGAAGGCAACTGGGAGGTCCCCCAAGTTGCTTCTCCAAAGAACTAGGGCAAAGGTAGCCATTCCTCTGGGGTTAAGGGAAAAAATCTCCCAAGCTGTTTTTCCAAGGCAAAAGGCCACTTAAAGGAACTTAACTGCACCGCAGAGAGGACTGGCTCCAACACTTTCTTAAGCACTTTCCAACTTCTCTGCCAGCCCTCAGGAGGGAGCTCACCTATTGTTTCCAGGATCCTCAAGGCAGTGGCCATTAAATTAAGGGATGGGGCCAGCAGTAAAGAGCCAACAATTCTCCGATTTAAAAACCTTATCTAGAGGAGATTTGGGGCTGTAGTTGTTTATTTATACACAGAAGCAAATTTACTGAAAGCAAAGAGACTAGAAGTCTACTAAGTTTTTTAGGTGACTGTATTGCCAAAAGGGGCCTTGGTGGCTGTTGCAGGGGAAAAACATCACGAAGCTGAGTAAAGCAAAAAGAAAGTTTTATTTGGCATATATTCAAAAGGACAGAAGTGGGAAATGGACAACTGTGCTGCCAGAGCCATGTCTGCCCGAGTCCAAGAAAATATCAGAACAGACAAAAGTGGGAAAACAGACAAGCATGCTGCTAGATCCATGTCCGCCCAAGTCCAAAGAATATTACAGAATAGGCAAGGATGGGAAAACAGACAAGCATGCTGCCACAGCTGGGTCTGCCCGAGTCCAAAGACCAGTTACAGAGCCATCAGTATATATTAACATTTCAAATGGGCAAAACCATTGAAAGCTTCACCTTTTCACAGATTGGCTAGAAACTGTGATCCTACATTTTGAATCGTCTTTCTTAACAATCATTGGTACAGGTTTTAGTAATGACAATCAGGAGGGTCTTCATTGGTCCAACAAATTTCTATTTACTAAATGCTAATAGAAAAAGATAAGAGTGAAAAGTCTTTTGTGTTCTTTTTGATTGGCTTTATGTGACAGTTTCCCTAAAAGATATTTTCCAAGATTATCTTAGCTATTTTCTTTACACCTCACAGCCCAGTTGATGTGTCCTTGTGAGTCCTTGTGAGCCCTTGTGAGCCCAGCTCCAGCTGCGTCACATTCTTTGTGCTCAAGGAGGGGGAATAATAATTCCCGTATTATTTCCTAAATCATGGCACAGTGGTTAAGAACTTGGCAACAAAAAGTCAGCAGTTCAAATCTACCAGAGCTGCTCCTTGGAAACCCTATGGGGCAAGTGCTACTCTGTCCTTTAGGGTCGCTATGCGTCAGAATCGACTCAGTGGCAATGGGTTTGGGTTTCTGTTTTGTTTTGTTTTTTCATATAGCCAAAAGGAGCCCTGGTGGCACAGCAGTTAAGCGCTCGGCTGCTAACCAAAAGGCCAGCACTTAGAACCCACCAGCAGCTCCATGTGAGAAAGACGTGGCAGTCTGCTTCCATAAAGATTTATAGCCTTGGAAACCCTATGGGGCAGTTCTGTTCTGTTCTGTTCTGTAGGGTTGCTATGAGTTGTAATCCACTCCATGGCAGCGGTTTTTTGAGTTTGCGTATATTGCTAAATAACATTCAGAGCCTGGCTGGTGAAAGCCTGTGACTATTCAACCTTGAAGATGTCACCTTGAAGACTAAGGTGCACCTGATTCAAGCCATGGTGTTTTCAATCACCTCATATGCATGAAAAAGCTGGACAATGAGTAAGGAAGACCGATGAAGAATTGATGCCTTTGAATTGTGGTGTTGGCGAAGAGTATTGAATGTACCACGGACTGCCAAAAGAACAAACAGATCTGTCTTGGAAGAAGTACAACTAGAATGCTCCTTAGAAGAAAGGATGACAAGACTACGTCTCACATACTTTGGACATGTTTTCAGGAGAGTTCAGTCCCTGGAGAAGGACATCATGCTTGGTAAAGTAGAGGGTCAACAAAAAAGAGGAAGACCCTCAACGGGATGGATTGACACAGTGGCTGCAAGAGTGGGCTCATCAAGCATAGCAGCGATTGTGGGGATGGCACAGGACTGGGCAGTGTTCCATTCTTTTGTGTATGGGGTCACTATGAGTCGGAACCAACTCGACAGCACCTAACAACAACAATTCCACCTTTAAGGCCATTCCCGGGTCCCTGAATCCACACCAACAGGAAGTGGGCTGGGCTAGTGTATCAATCAGGATCCAGTCAGGAGACAGAAACTACATTCATTATTCTAAGAAAGAGAATTTAATATAAATAATTGTTAACCAGGTGTGTCATGGATTGAATTGTGTCCACCAAAATTATGTGTATCAATTTGGCTAGGCCATGATTCCCAGTATTGTGTGATTGTCCACCATTTTGTCATCTGATGTGATTTTTGTATGTGTTGTAAATCCTATCTCTATGATGCTGATGAGAAGGGATTAGCGGCAGTTATGTTAATGAGGCAGGACTCAATCTACAAAATCGGATTGTGCCTTGAGCCAATATCTTTTGAGATATAAAAGAGAGAAGCAAGCAGAGAGACAGGGGGACCTCATACCACGAAGAAAGCAGCACCGTGAGCAGAGCACGTCCTTTGGACCCGGGGTTCCTGCACTACAAAGTTCCTAATCCAAGGGAAGATTGATAATAAAGACTGTCCTCCAGAGCCGACAGAGGGAGAAAGCCTTCCCCTGGAACTGACACCCTAAATTTGGACTTCTAGCCTAGTACACTGTGACAGAATAAATTTCTCTTTGTTAAAGCCATCCATTTATGGCATTTCTGTTATAGCAGCACTAGATGACTAAGACAAAGTGTTAGAGAACCAAAAAAGGGAAACTAAAGTATCACAAAGGGAATAACTGCAAGAAGCAATTACCACTCCTACGGCTGGGGGACCACAGGGAAGAGGGTGGAGTTATTTCAAATTAGAAGCTGGATTGCCAGATGAAATACAGGAACACCATTAAATTTGAATTTCAGACTAAAAAATGGATTTGTTTTTAGTATAAATATAAGCCATGCAGTATTTGAAACATACTTATACTAAAAAAAACTGATTGTTTATCTGAAATTCTAATTGAACTGGGTGTCCTGTGTTGTTGTTTTTTGCTTTGGTTTTTTTTTTTTTTTTTTTTTTTTTGCTAAATCTGGCAATTGTAGTTGGGACCCAGACCTTGGAGGAGAGAAGGTTGCTTAACAGTGATTGGTGTCTGTGAGGGAGCCAATGAAACTGATTCTCTGAATGTTAGAAAAGTACAAACTGAAATCAACTGCCGCTACTGCAGCAAACTGTAGCCAGGGTGGAAAATCATTGCTGCGGTGATGCTGAGAGAGACAGGAAGTAGGAAAGAAGAAAGCAGCTGTTGTCAAGATGATTCTGACTCATGACAGCCCCACGTTGTGTCAGAGTAGAACTGTGCTCCATAGGGTTTTCAATGGCTAAGTTTTCGGAAGTAGTTTGTCTGGCCTTTCTTCTAAGGCACCTCTGGGTGGGATCAAACTGCCAACCTTTCAGTTAGCAGCCAAGCGCTTAACTGTAATTTTTCATCATCTAATTCCTTGTATGAATCTCATTCTATTTAAAGTAGCCAGGGTGGTTTCCACTGCCTACAACTGAACCCTGACCGATAGCCTGAGGATTAGGGCATCTAATACTAAAGGTTTTGTTGTTCTGGGTGGAGATAACGAGCCCCACAACAGACCAATGGGTGGATCAGATCTAGGGGTCGTAAGACTCCTGATATCTCCTATAAGCAGTTGCCATTGGTGTCCCTTACTCAGATCACCTTAAAAAGCCCCTTTACTAGCAGTCTGGAATGTTACTAAGTCATCCAGCACAGGGCACATGAGCCACAGCCATAAAATTTGATGCCAGAAACTTGGATCCTGGAAGCAGGAAATGTAGAATTAGTTCCATGTATGGTTAAAATTAAGGTTAAGATACCAAAGACATGACTTCCCGGGTTGAAAGATACAAAAGGTGGAGTCTGGATAAGCATGGGGCTCCTCACTCTGGTGACTCCTCCTATGTCATGAAGATCAAAAGTCCCTGGGACTTGAGCTGTCCACCACTGGGAACTGGTGGCAAGGAGAGCCACCCTGACAGGAAAGATGTAACAGCTGCTGACTCTGGGTATCTGGTTTTACAAGAGCTAAGTAAAGTATTTTCTTTAATAGACAGTACAGGGATGTTTCTACCACCCATCTGTTAGTTTGCTATACTGTGATGGCTTGCATATTGCTATGATGCTGGAAGCTACCAGCAGGGGCACCAATGGTGGATAGGTTTCAGCAGTTTCCAGATTAAGACAGACTAGGAAGAAAGATCTGGCAATCTACTTCCAAAAAATTAGCCAATGAAAACCTTATGGATCACAACAGAATATTGTCTGATATAGTGCTGGAAGATGAGCTCCCTAGGTTGGAGGGCACTCAAAATGCATAATGGCTGCAACAACAGACTTGAGCATATCAACGATTGTAAAGAAGGTGCAGGACTGGACAACATTCATTCTATGGTACAAGGGGTCACCAAGCTGACTTGATGGCAACTAACAACAGCGGTGCTTGGCTGACATTTTATAATCTAAAATTATTAAGTTATCTTTAGGGTAACCTGCAATTTATTCCTAGACAAGCATTAAAATAGATCCTAAACCAGTCCTCTCCACCTATCAGCATCTTTCACATGTACCACTACAATCATGTCATATCTCTGTCCTGCTTAGGATCCTTCAAAGGCTTCCCATCATGCTTATTTAAAATAAAAGACAAACCAAAATCTTTTATTTGCCCTAAAACCCCTACATGTCTTGGTTTCTGCTTCCCTATCCATTCACATTACCTGTCACCAGGACCAGCTACCTAATTTGCAGGGCCCAGTGCAAAATGAAAATTCAGGGTTCCTTATTCAAAATGTATTAAGAATTTCAAGGGAGTGACAGCAGAGCATTAAACCAAGTGCCCATGAGCCGTCTGCCTGTCACTTCCCCCTCACCCCAGTGCCATCTTCCTGTTTCTCAGACATGTAAGTACCAATGTTTTAGATCTTTATACTAGCTCTTCCTTTGCCTGAAATTGTCTTGTTTAATCTTAGCCTGGCTCACTCCCCCTCACTAGGGTCTTAGCCAAAATGTGTTAAAACAAAAAATAATATTAAGCCAATAATGGAAATTAATTGAAGTTTATTTAACATACAATTTGCAAATTGGGGTAACATTTTCAACTAGAAAGTAAAAAATGTTCCAAAGAAGAAAGATTTAAAAGATTCTTATACCGCAGTTTACTCTTGTATTTTTTATATTATTATTTACCTTATCCATTGCCATGGAAACAGGGCCAGAACAGAGTTTATAAAACAAACTGTGGTCATGCAGGATGGAAGAGTAATTTAAATAATTACTGATTGACCTTAAAATATAGCTTCTTGTCTGACCTCTTCTAGTCTGACATTCGGAATTGCTGTTTGTCGAAACGGACTGCACATAAAACCAGCACTCGCTGCCATGGAGTTGATTCCGACTCATAGCGACCCCACCGGGCAGAGCAGAACTGCCCTATATGGTTTCCAAGGAGCAGCTGGTAAATTCAAACTGCCAACCTTTTGGTTAGCAGCCAAGTTCTTAACCACTGTGCCACCAGTGCTCCACCATTAATAATAATCTGTCCAAATTGGAATATAGAAGCAGGTAGCTTTTTCAGGTGTACAGAGGACCGAATTGTGGGGTTCTAGTCAATTTTGGAGCCCTGGTAGCACAGTGGTTAAGAGTTCGGGTGCTAACCAAAAGGTTGGCAGTTCAAATCCACCAGGCATTCCTTGGAAACCCTGTGGAGCAGTTCTACTCTGTGCTATAGGGTCGCTATGAGTTGGAATCGACTCGACAGCAATGGGTTAGTTAATTTAAAAGGAGCCCTGGTGCCTCAATGGTTAAGAGCTCAGCTGCTAACCGAAAGGTCGGTGGTTTGAATCCACCAGCTGCTCCGTAAGAGAAAAGAACTGGCGATCTGCTCCTGTAAAGATTACAGCCTAGGAAGCCCTATAGGGCAGTTCTACTCTGTCCTGGAGGGTTGCTGTGAGTTAGAATCAACTTGATGGCACACAACAAGTTAACTTAGATTTCAGGTTCAGGCAGAGTTCCTTCCTTAGTAAAGCCGTGCTCCTACCATCTCTTCTTGCAAACTGGCTAGCTCTACTGTGAGTTCATCTTCCTGCCAAAGGACTTCATTAAATGTGGCAAGAAGGAGCCAGCACACACCAACAATCTGAATTTCCCTATCGCCACCTCTAAATCTACTGCCTCATTTGGCTTGTGATCAGCTTTCCAAGATAAAACAGGCAATGTTTTAAACAAATATTTCATTTCTGCATTAAAAAGGTCCCCTGCTTTCCAGCCTGCAAAATGTTTTTTCACTGCCCCAAGCCCTACCTCCTCCATGAGTCTACCTTCTTTATGTTTTGTTACTTGCAACAATAGATACAAAATTCTGACTAAATTAGAATTTATATCCAGCTGTAAGTAATAGAGGCCTGAAAAACTGTTTATATTTCATTTTCCTCATAAAATAGTCCAGACATAGTGCAATGCAGTGAATACTTATACTGCCCTTTTAGCCATGTGTGATCTTCTAACTCCCCACATAATGATTGAGAGGGATTATGCAAATAAGGTGCTTATGGCCCACCAAGGGGATTGGGTAGTTTGCTAATAATGCAAATAAGGTATATGGCACAATTTTGGAAGTGGGCCCATGTAAATAAGGTATATGGAACCCTAACAAGGGGATTGGTCAGCTTTGCCATCCTGCTAGGCTTAAAATAAGCCATCTAACAGGCAGGAAGAGGGGACTGCACTACCACCAAGAAAGAAGAGCCAGGAGTGGAGCACATCCTTTGGACCTGGGGTCCCTGCACTGAGAACCTCATAGACCCAGGAGATAGAGAGGGAGCTGTAAGACCGGAGACAGTGAAAGACGGTGAGAAATGGTAGCAGAAAAATGGTGGCAGCAGAACCAAGAGACTGGTGTGAGACAGCACGGTGGGCTTCCTGGCCCACTGAGGAAGGAAGGTACACTGGGTTTGCCAACCCATGGAGTGAGAGAGCTGAATGCCTATGGGCAGGAGGCTTGTTGGCAGAGTGGGGTATCTTTGGGCACTTACTGGCAGAGTTAAAAGAGCTTTGTAACACTTGTTCAAGCAGGGCAGAGGCCAGGGCAAGGGCCAAGAGAGGAGGCCTGTCCTGAGGGGGCGGAGTGGAGCCCTGCATGGCTGAAAGGAGCTGAGACAGCTGTCCTACCTGAAGAACGGAGACTTTGCCTACATGCTTCCTGATCCTGATCCCAAATTGTAGCCTGATGATCTTGATTCTGAGTTGTAACCTGGTACTTCCCTAATAAACTCCATAATCATGAGTATTGTCTGTGAGTTCTGTGTGGCCATTGCAACGAATTATTGAATCTAGCAGAGAAGTAGAGAGTGCCATGGGAGGGACAGCTGGTGTCAGAATTGGTAAAAAGGTTGGAGGGTGGAGGTATGTTTAACCTTCACCTCATAGAAATCTGCTTTGGGATGATGTTGATGGTCATTCTTTCCCCTTGTGAAGTTAGACAAAGAGGTCAGATATTACTGCCATGGCATTTTTACAATTGGCGTCATTTTTACAGGTAGGCAGCAAAGGCTATGACCAAACCAAAAAACCAACCCATTGCCATTGAGTCAATTCCAACTCATAGCGACCCTATAGTACAGGGTAGAACTGTTCTGTAGGGTTTCCTTGGCTGTAATCCTTATGGGAGCCGACAGCCACATCTTTCTTCCAAGGAGCAGCCAGTGGGTTCTAACTGCCGACCTGTAAGTTAGCAGCTGAGCACTTAAACACTACACCACCAGGGCTCCTGAGGGCATGTAGTTATGTAAAAGCATCAGGGCCTTGGGCCCTTTTTGTCATCCTGTTCTGTCATCCTTAGCACATAGATTTCATATTCAAGTTTTCCTCATGGTCATAGGATGACTGCTGGAGCTGCAGTCGTTGAAAGAAATTAAAGAAGACCTAAATAAAT
The DNA here is from genome assembly GCA_030035585.1 of Dugong dugon. Classification (NCBI taxonomy): domain Eukaryota; kingdom Metazoa; phylum Chordata; class Mammalia; order Sirenia; family Dugongidae; genus Dugong; species Dugong dugon. The sequence goes on along the minus strand of CM057462.1, from coordinate 56,693,499 downwards.
GAAAAGATGTCCATGTTCATGGATAGGAAGACTTAATATTGCTAAGGTGGCAATACTACCCAAAGCTACTTACAGATTCACTGCAATCCTTATCAAAATTCCAATGGCCTTTATTTGAAGAAATGGGAAAAGCCAATCTTCAAATTCATGTGGAACTGCAGAGGACCCTAAATAGCCAAAACAGTATTGAAAAAGAAAACAAAGTTGGAGGATTCACACTTCCAGATTCCTAAACTTAGACTACAAAGCTACAGAAATCAAAATAGTGTGATACTGGTATAAGGATAGACATGTAGACCAATGAAATAGAATTGAGAGTCCAGAATAAACCAAAACATCTATGACTAATTGATTTTTGACAAGGTAGCCAAGACCATTCAATTGGGAAAAAAAGAATCTCTTCAACAAATATTGCTGGGACAACTGGATAACTACATGCAAAGGAATGAAGCTGGACCCCTTGTTATTGTTAGTTGCCATCGAGTCGTGACGACTCATGGCGACCCCATGTGTTCAGGATAGAAGTGCAGTCTATAGAGTTTTCAAGGCTGTGACCTTTCAAAGGCAGATCTCCAGGCCTTACTTCCGAGGAGCCTCTAGTGGGTTTGAAACACCAACCTTTCAGTTAGTAGTCCAGGACTTAACCATTTGCACCACCCAGAGACTCTGTTGGACCCCTACCTCACCCCAAATACAAAAATTAACTCCCAATGGATCATTGAAAGATAAGAGCTAAAACTATAAAATTATTAGAGTAAACACAGGAGTAAATCTTCATGACCTCATCTTTGGCAGTGCATTCTTAAATTTGACACCAAAAATATGAGCAACAAAAGAAAAAAACAGGTAACTGTGACTTCACAAAAATTTAAAACTCTTGTGCATCATGATCTAGAAAGTGAAAAAAACAACCTACAGAATGGGAGAAAATATTTACAAATCATATATCTAGTAAGTGTTTAATATCCAGAATATATGAAGAACTCTTACAACTCAATAACAAAAAGACAAGCCAATTAAAAAACGGACAAAGGACTTGAATAAACATTTCTCCAAAGGCATACAAATGACCGATAAGTACATGAAAAGATGTTCAGCATCATTAGTCGTTAGGGAAATGCAAATCAAAATCACTTCACACCCACTAGGATAGCTAAAATAAAAGACAAATACTAACAAGTGTTGACAATGATGTGAAGAAATAGGAACTCTCCTACATTGCTAGTGGAAATGTAAAAGGGTGCAGCCACTGTGGAAAACAGTTTGGTTGTGCTTCAAAAAGTTAAACATGGAGTTACTATATGATCCAGCAATTCCGCTAGTAGGTATATACCCAAGAGAAATGAAAACATATGTCCACACAGAAACTTATACACAAATGTTTACAACAATATATTCAAAATAGCCAAAAGTGGAAACAACCCAAATGTCCATCAATGGATGAATGGATAAACAAATTGTGGCATATCTATAGAATGGAATATTATTCAGCCATAAAAATAAACAAAGTGCTGATACATGCTATAACTTGGATGAACTTTGAAGACATTATGCTTAGTGAAAGAAGCCAGACACAAAAGGTCACATATTGTATTCCTTTTATATGCTATATCCAGAGTAGGTAACTCCATTGAAATAGAAAGCAGATCAGAAGTTACCAGGGATTGGGGGATATGGAGAATGATTACTTAATGAGTACAGGTGTTTTTCTTGGGTGATGAAAAGGTTTTGAAATTAGAGAGATATGGTGGTTGCATAGTATTATGAATGGACTATATGTTACTGAATCGTACACTTTAAAATGGTTAATTGTATGTTACAGAATTTCACCTCAATTTTTTTTAAGTGGGGGGAGAAAAGAAGGCATGGAGAACATCAATTAATCTAGCAAGTCAGTTAAATATAGGTCAGTTAAGAGAGGTTCTTCTAATAAATTTAATCCAGCTATGAGACTGAATTAAATTTCTTAGTGAGAGTGTAGATGGTCATCTACTGAGCCCTGGAGAACTCCCACAGTTAGAGACTGACAGAGGAGAAAAAAACAGAAAAGGAGACTCCAGAAAACCAGAATCCTTCCTACTGGGAATCCCTTCCATAAGGAAGTATTCCCTCCTCCCTTGCCTCAAGAATTTGATCTTCCCAAAATTGAGAAAACTGAACCCTCTTTGCTTGAGAAAACATAACAAGTCCTTTCTTGCCCCTTGGCGAGAATCAAAGTCCAAACCTAACATGCCCTAGGGGTTGCAAAAAAAAAAAAAAAAAAAAACAGAGAAAAGGAGGTCTGCCCAAAGAAAGAATTGCAGGAATTAGCTACTTTATTTAATGAAAAATCAGGGGACTATTTATGGAAGTGGATTTAGATGGTGCTCAACTAAGGAAAACCTGAATATAATTTTAGATCAGAATGTATTATTGATTTGAGTATATTTACTGGAGATTCTGCATTTAATGTGCTACCTCTGACAGCTGGCAGCTGTTGTTGTAGCAATCTGAAGTGTTGGTTTACGCAAGCTTGGATACAATACTGGCCTATCATTAATTTGTATGACAGTGGAAATCTCAGCATAAACTAGAGGAAGAAATTCAAAGATCTTGGGAGACAGAATGCTGGATTGAATTTATATATGCATCTTGCTGACCAACCCAATAATTACTCCTTGAAAAGACTCAGAATACACCTCCTTTACCAAAGTAAATGAATAATTTATTTTATAAGGATCAGCACAAATCTGGTTCCTATGAGGTGGAGGTCAAAGATGTTCCAAATGTCCAACTTTTCTGAACTGCTGTACCACTCCATCATTTCTAACATCAACTACTCCTCCTCTCTTCTTTGGGCTTGGTAATTCACTGCAATGTCTCACAGAACTCACGAATCGTACTTATAGTTAAGTATTAGGGAAGTAACAGGGTAAAACTTGGGATCGGGATCAACTTGGAAGTAACAGGAACAACTCAGGACGCAGTTCCTCAATCAGAACAGCTTCTTCTCTCCAACTGCCGCTGGCCTGCTGGGGGCCTTCTGTCGTGGGGTGTTGCTGGGGCCTTGCTTTGGCTGGACCTTGCTGGTCTCCTGGTTCTGCTGCCTCTGCTGGTATTGCTCTTGCTACTGCTGTTTTACTGTCTCTCGCTGCCTTCCGTGTTACAGGTCTCCCCTACCCCGTGTTTCCCTTTAAGCCTAGCAGGATGGCAAAACTAACCAATCCCCTCGTCAGGGTTCCATGCACCTTATTTGCATGATCCCACCCCCACGAGGGCGCTGTCTTAGTTATCTAATACTACTGTAACAGAAATACCACAAGTGGATAGCTTTAACAGAAAGAAATTTATTCTCTCACGGTCTAGGAGGCTAGAAGTCTGAATTCAGGGTGCCAGCTTCAGGGAAGTTTTTCTCTCTCTGTCAACTCTGGCAGAAGGTCCTTGTCATCAATCTTTCCCTGCTTTAGGAGCTTTTTGGCACAGGGACCCCCTACTTTCTTGGTGGTATGAGGTCCCATGTCTCTCTGCTTGCTTCTCTCTTTTATATCTCAAAACAGATTGACTCAAGATACAAAATAATCTCATAGATTGAGTCCTACCACATTAACATAAGTGCCTCTAATCCTGCCTCATTAACATCATAGAGGTAGGATTTACAACACATAGGAAAGTCACATCAGGTGACAAAATGGTGGGCAATTACACAATACTTAGAATCATGGCCTAGCCAGGTTGACACACATTTTGGGGGGACACAATTCAATTCATAACAGGTGCCACACACCTTATTTACATTATTAGCAAACTATCCAATCCCCTTAGTGGGCCACAAGCACCTCATTTGCATAGTCCACTCAGTCATTTGGTAGGAGTTACAAAGGTTATGGCTAGAAGAGCTATATTAAGTAGCAAAAGGGCAAATGATGAGGGAAGTGCCAGAATCATTAAAAAGCACTTTTCTGACCATCCTCTCTAAGCCAGGAATGTTGGTGGATGAATCAACAATTGAAATGGACTCTAGGATGGGAAGATTCTAGAGTGGAAGAGGCCAGGTCGTGGTAGTTTCCCATCAAATACAAAGTAGAAAAAGTTACCACTAACCAGCAGGGCTGACAAGAAATGAGAATGGTCCAATTCACAGAGCTTTTGGAGACAACTAACTGCTCATGGATAGCTTACTAATGTCCCACTTAATTTTTATAACAGTAGCTGAAAAAAAACCTCCATGCCCAGTGAACACAGGCCAACCACAATAGACAATTTTGATCTCTCATCCAATTCACTTACCTGAATCAATTCATAAGTGCACAGACCTTTGAATAAAAGGAAGGCTAAGGACTCTGAAGGAAAGATCCAACAATCACACCACAGATCCATACTGTGACTCTTTCTCCTGCCCTTCTCCAAAGGATTTGGGCTTGGGAAATACCCAAATATTTTGGGGACTATCAGATACTGGCCACACTAATTCCTGGAGACCCAGAATTCTTATGTGTGGCACTAATCAGTGGGCTTACAGAATTCAATGAATCAGTGTCTGGTCAAAAAACAGACACCACTCTACATATTTCAGGCAGAGAGGGATTTAATGAGAGGACTTGGTTACAAAGACATTTGAAATCCTGAAGGAGATAAGAGTAAAAGGTGACATTATCCAGAACCCAAGAAACTTCTACCACCCTTGGGCAGAATCCTACAACCCCACACTCATTACTGACAATGCTGGAGACCCTCTACTGCCAAAGCTAAGGTACCTCCCAAAGCAGAAGGGCTTCTCCCTTCTTCCCACCTTCAAATATAACCAAGTACCTCCCACTGGCAGAACCTAACTGGAACCTAGCTACCAACAGCATCTGGGGAATGTAGTTTGCAGGCTCCTAGTCCTGGAAGTACAGGGGAGATCATAGAGGGGAAGGTGAGAAGCTAAGTAGGTAAGGAATCAGGTGATCAATGGTGTTTTGACCAAAGTCCACTTAAGGGTAGATCTAATGGGACCTCAAATCCCTCTGGTAGTTTTGTCCTCATTTGTTTAGTTGGAATACTTATCTTCAAATATTGGCGGAATCTTACATCGGCTCCCAGATCACAGATTTTATTACTGGAAAAACAAAGTAGAAGTCATTGAAGTTCCTCCTTTCCACCAAAATGTAAAATAAAATAATGTCACCATTAAAGACTCAAAAGATGCAGAGGCAGTGATTTCCATCACATCCATCCATATCCATTGTCTTCTGTTTGGACAGTGGAAAAGACAGAAGAGTTCTGAAGAAAGCAGAGGAATATTATAAACTTCATCAAATGGTGACTCTAATTGCAACTGATGTTCCAGATGTGTTTTCTTTTGGGGATAGTTTATCAGGACAACCCCTGAAACCTAACTAGGCAAATGCATTTTTCTCCACTATGACAGAGAATATAAGAAGCAATAAGCTTTCACCTGGCAGTATACTTTTATAATCCTGCCTCAAAGAAAAGCCAACCAACTTGACAGCACCTAACAACAACATGATATAACAACTTACCAAAAATTAAAAATATTAGTACTTGATATCTTCTTAAGGAAAATTTGCCTCCAAATTTAAAGCTGCAAAGTCATGGAATTTGTTGTTGTTATTAGGTGCTGTTGAGTTGGTTCTGACTTATAGTGACCCTATGTACAACAGAACGAAACACTGCCCGGTCCTGCACCATCCTCACATATGTTGTTAAGCTTAAGCCTATTGTTGCAGCCACTGTGTCAGTCTGTCTCCTCGAGGGTTTTCCTCTTTTTTGCTGACCCTTTACTTTACCAAGTATGATGTCCTTCTCCAGGGAGTGATCCCTCCTGATAGCATGTCCAAAGTATGTGAAACGTAGTCTCACCGTCCTTGCTTATAAGGAGCATTCTGGCTGTATTTCTTCCAAGACAGATTTGTTCGTTCTTTTGGCAGTCCATGGTAGATTCTGCTACCTATCCGCCTTAGGTGACCCTGCAGGTATTTGAATACTGGTGGCATAGCTTCCAGCATCACAGCAACACACAAGCCTCTACAATATGACAAACTGACAGACGGTGGAATTTAGAAAAGAATTATAACTACTTATTAGATTTTTGGTATTTACATTAAGAATTGTGTACAAATTGTTCATAATGTCTCTGTACCAATCCTCAAAACAACCAATAAAATACCAACTTTGGAAGAAAAAATCCTTATGGAGCGCAGTTCTATTCTGACACATATGGGGTTGCCATGAGTTGGAAGCAACTCATTGGCAACTGGACTGGTCATGGCTCTGTACAACGTGTTGGTACCATCCAGAAATGGACTGTAGTGGCTTAAGTATCCCGCTCAATGGGACACTGAAGGAGAGTGGAGAAAGAAAATCCTTGTGGTGACAGAATGTGGAGCAGGGCATGTGGTTCTCCATTTTGTCTCGAAGAACAAATGTCCTGAGATCAGAACTGATATGAATCAGAGGCAGTGGCTACTGGAGGAAACAAGATGAGAGGTTTGGGAACAAAAGCTTTAGGACAGAGATACAAGGATATACTGCTGGAATAGGCCCAGACTATTAGAATATTCACATCCATGTGAATGATCATGACAAGGCTCCAATGTAAGGGATGAATTTAATAATTAGGTAGACAAGTTGACTGGCTCTGTAGATAGCAGTTGACTTAGATTCCTTGCTCCTCCAATGCTTGCTCAATAGATTCATTAACAAAGGCACATCACTGAGAGGGGTAGAAGCTATGCATGAACTCAGAACATGGACTTCCCTTCACCAAGGCTGATCTGGTGTAGCAGATGCTGTTGGTGCCCCATCTAAATCTCCTGAGATCCCTTATACCTACCTGTTCAGTACATCCATCTCCCAGCTGTTAACCTGCATTGCTGCTAACAGCCTACCTGCAAACTTCTTGGAGGATTGCTCACAGGCAACTGGAGATGCCTCAGCTTCTGGAAGTGCCTGGGAATTTATATCTTTCCCCCTCACTCCCCTACTCCAGGGTGGTCCATAACCAAAGACAGACCAGGTGCAGGGGTACGAAAGCCCAGGTACCTTTGCCTCAAGGCAGGATAAACTCTGTACTGCAATTTATACTCCAGACCCCGGGGCAGGGTGTAGGAGGATCAGTTGGAAGCTGGACTTCACTTGAACCCACATCCTTGCTCAACTTCTTCCCCTTCCCTATCCTGCTTCCCTCGTTCCCTTACAGCTTTTTCTGAGAGCTCATCCTTAATAAAGCACTTGCACATGAATCCTCATCTCAAGCTCTACTTCTAGGAAACCCACACTAAGATACTTGTTCCCCTCTGCCATCATTGGATTCTGGATCCTGGCTGTAGCCAGAATATATTACTCACTGTCACCACTTCATGAAACCACTCACTCAGAATCAAAGTCCCAGATAAGAGCAACTGATTGACCCAGACTAGATCCCACACCCCTCTCTTAGCTCCCACAGTGTAGGAAAATTATGTGTCTGGCTTTTCAAGGTTCTGTAATGGAAGATGGGTCCAGTTTCTCACCAAAAGTTCCCAGTGGGAAAGTACCCAGACATAAAAGGTGGTTTCAGATGCTAGACAATCAAAAAAGTGACAATTGTCCATCTAGACATCATCTCTTTGACTGGTCTACATTTCACGTATACCCTTCTTTCTGCAATTGTCCCCCCACAAAAGCTCAAGCCTAATGTAATTCAACTATCCCTTGTATAAATGAAAATGCCCTCCCCTTCCCTCAAACGAAGACAATCTAAAGTCTTGTCATTACTGAATTCTGTCCCCAGTCCAGACACCCTGGTTGATGGTTGATGTCCTTCCTTCTTGAATTCTGAGTTCTATGGGAATCCCTTTTCAGTATCTTTCAATCTATTGATAAAATGAAAAGTAAACCACAACCAACACACCGTGTATATAATAATTGTTGACAAGGAAAGGAAAGCAAAAGAGTAAGATAGATGATAGATAGGTAGGTAAGTAGGTAGGTAGATAGGTAGACAGAGAGAAATAAAGATAGATAAATTGATAGATAGATGATTGATAGATGATATGGACAGAGAGAGCGCCAGCCTAACCCGCCCCAATTTCCCTTTTGGGAAAAACCCTTGCTGTGTGTTATGGTAGGAAGGAAATTCCCTATCTCACCTCCCACTTCTGTGTCCTTCTACAGAAGCAGAGGGGGCTAGAACTTGTCTCTGTCCACTTCCAGATACAACCTGGGAGCAGGCTTATGATGTAGGAGTCGCAAAAACCAGTGCTGGGGGCAACTGGAAAAGCATTATTATTATCATTTTACATACGAGGAAAATGAGGCAAAGAAATGATTTGTATCCCTGAGCGAGTCCACAGCGCCACCTTCCGGGACTTTAGTGACAGAGCCACCAGGGGACCCAAAGTCATCAATTCTTCTGCCGCAACATCCTTTGTTCTTTGGACCACAATGATTCAACTCCTGGGTAGTTGTAAGAATTATATGAGATAACAGTGCCCAGTGTGTCTAAGGTGCTCCCCTTTTGTAAACTATAAAGGGACATGTAAATGTATGGGAGACTGGAAGGAACAGGACTTTGCTCAAGATTACACAGAGCGTTAGGAGTATAACCAGGACCAGCATACACTGGTAAAAGTTCAACAACCAGTTTCCTCCATCAATTTTAAACCATCAACGTGACATCACTGAATGAAGAATTGAGAAGAGATATGCAGTAAGTAGCACATCATTATATAGTATTTCCACTATATAGATACAATAAATGTAAATACCCTCAAGAGCATAGATAATGAAATAAAAAAAAGATGATGAGTTTTCGGCATTTATTACTCTTGTTTTTAATATAATGTGTTTAAGTTTATGTAATTTAATTTTTGATGATGGCTGTGTTCAATAACTAGCTCGTAAAATTCCAGAAATTTTAATAATCAGCTCTGGAAAGCTGGTAAGAGCCGGCTCCAGCACATCACTGAGCTGGAACAGTTCTACTGGCTTATGGGTATGCCCTGTGCTGCCTCTGCCAGCAACTTAGGCATTTTCAGTTTGTATTGGGTTCTGCAAATTATGTACCTGGTCCTGCTGCCAACTCTAAGCTGGCAAGCATCCCCACAGCAGAACCAGGGTGGACTTGGAACTCAGAAACTGCCAAAAGGTCTAAAAGGATAGAGTCACCCCCCTAGATCATTCATGGCCTGGCTGCCTTCCACTGAGGAAAACTACCCTCTCCAGAGGAGCTAGAGGGCATCTTCGGACCACTCCTGCCAACCCCACCTGGAATCTGGGAGCTGGCTTCATCTAAACGAGCCCATAGCACCATTTGGTGGCATCCAGGAGTCAGGGCTCGCTGGCAGCCAAAGCCTGGATCCTTGGAAAAGAAATACAGCAGTATGGAGGTGTGATCTGAGTCAAACGAGGGTATGAGGGTCAAGGACGGCATGAATTTACACGCACTCATACTTTGCCTAAGAGTTAGAGAAGACCTTAGAGGCCTTGAAGACGATGAAAAAACTGAAGTCCAGAGTGAGAAAGCGACCAGTGCCCACAAACTAGGATTAAATCTAGCTCTGCTGACTCCCAGTCCAGTGTTCTTTCAACATGCTGTTTAATTCAACAGATGCTAACCCTCTACCAGTGCCTAGCACTGTGTTAGGCCCTGAGGACAGGGTAAGGGGCTAAAACAATAATAATTACCACATTAGGACTTTGTGCCATACAATCAGGTATTTTACTGATTTTATTTAATCCTCATGACAACCAACCCCATCTTAAGGATGAAGACAATGAGGCCTAGGAAAGTTAACTTGCCCAAGACCACATTGCTGGTTAGTGGCTGAGCTGGGATTGGAATCCAGAAGTCATGGCAGTGAAGGGGGCCAGGAGACAAGGTGTGGGGATGACTAGCTCAGGAAGACCAAAGCGATCCGAGCAAAGGATCCTACTCAGTCCTCAAACACTGAGGACCTCATGCACCAGTACTGTGCTAGGCCTAGGAGTTCAGGGGAGGGGTGTGAAATAAAGTGAATATAAAGAAAAAGTAGATGCAGCCCCTGCCTATCTGTGGCCTATTGCCTCCACAGGACATAAGGCTGGAAGAAGTCAAGACATAACATGTGGAGTGTGCAGAAACTTGATTTTCTTAGACAGCCTTGGGTTCAAATCAGAGTCCTGTCATTTCCTGGTTGTGTGACCTTCGGAAAGTCATTTCATCTCTCTGAATCTTAGCTTCTGTATCTATAAACTGGAGATTTAAAATAGTTCCTATCTCTGGAGCTAATAGGAAGATCACATGAGGTACAAGGTGTAAAATGCTTACCTGTCTAATAAATAGCACTGTTAGATCTATTAATTGTGGCATGTGGCCACTTGGTCATATGATCTTCACAGCACTAATCATTTCCTCATTCAAAAGCCTTTTACGACTCTTTTCTGCCCATGTATTAGGTTCAAATTTTTATTCTGCACTCAAGGCTCTCAAGAGTCTAGATTTTAATGACTTTACAGTCTTATCTCCATCATCTGATTCCTTTCCACTCCAGATTACTCCAAATTAGTCTTGCCTTTGTCCTCACTCTCCTTAAAATTATTCTTTCATTCACTCAACAAATGTTGAGTGTCTATTGTGTGTCTTGGAGCCCTAGTGGCACAGTGGTTAAGTGTTCAGCTGCTAACCAAAAGGTTCACAGTTCAAATCTACCAGCTGCTTCTTGGAAATCCTATGGGGTGGTTCTACTCTGTCCTGTAGGGTTGCTATGAGTCACAGTTGACTTGATGGTAATGGGTTTTTGTTTTTTTTTTATTGTGTGTCTGTTAAGGAGCCCTGGTGGCGCAGTGGTTAAAGTACTCAGCTGCTAACTGAAGGATAAGCAGTTCAAACCCACCTGGAGGTACAAGTTGCAATTTTAAATAATGTGGTCAGGGTGATTAAGAAGATGATATTTGAGTAAAGATCTGAAGGAGGTGAGGGTTTGAGGTACATGGATATCTGGGGTAAGAGCATTCTAAACAGAAGAAACAGCAAGTTAAAAGGCCCTGAGGCAGGAGAGTGGCTGGAATTTTCAGAAAACATCAAAGTGGCCAATATGACTGGAACAGAGTGACTAATGGAGCCAGTAGTTCAAGGTCAGAGAGCTCACAGGAGGCCAGATCAACTATGGAGGGCTTTAAAGGAGATTGTGAGGATTTTATCGCTTTTGCTCCAAGGGAAATGAGAAGACATTGAAGGATTTTTAGCAGAAGTGGGTCATAATCTGATTTATGTTTTAAAAAGTCACTTTCAGGATGAAAGAAGTAAATCAAGTAGTTAAGGATGAATTAATAAATTAAGGTAGGCAAGTACGGTGAAATTAATTCCTTTATGTGGCCTTTTGCTTTGGTTCTTTGGAAAAATAGCATGAGAGATTTTTCCTCTTTGCCCTAGTTTTCTACCCCAGAGTGTTTGTTACTTTCGTCCAAGTTGACTGACATTTTCTGGGTAAGCTGTAAACAATTAGATGGTTTGATAGTTTTTGTCTGGCCCTGGACTGCAGCCTGCCCTGTAATTGGTCCATTTTGCGCACCTTGCAGGGATTGGTCAATGTACTATAGACTATGCAAATGAAGTGACTGTGGGCCACCAAGTGGATTGGTCAATTTGTGACCCTGATGGTAGGGCCATACCTTGAAATTGACAAGGAGTTTGCTTATCTATGCAGTCAACCCCACAGAGGTTTCAGAACGAATAAAGAAAGGAGAAAAGGCAAGAGATGCAAGACGAGACAAGCAGAGAGAGAAAGTGAGGAACCTCCTAAAAAGAGCCATATCATAGGTCAAGGGCTGTAATACTTAGTGTAGTGAAAGGCCCGGAAGGGGCCCTATGGCAAAGCTGGAGATGACAGGTTCAGAAGGGGCCCTGAAGCAGTCAGTGGTGACTGCAGAAACCTGCTGTTAGGACTGCAGCTATGAGAGCTAAACAAAGCTGCTAACCCCCGGAATCCAGGTTGGGCAAAGCCATCCTGCAGCCTAGCCCTGCCTGAGCAGCCTTCCCCATCCCCAGCTCCAGTCCAGGGAGCGCCCAAGGAAGTGGTTGACCCCTCCAGTGGCCGGGCCACACTGCTGGAGTCCATCCGCCAGGCTGGGGGCATTGGCAAGGCCAACCTCCGCAGCGTCAAGGAGCGTAAGCTGGAAAAGAAGAAGCAAAAGGAGCAGGAGCAAGGTGAGGGTAACCTAGGCCCACTCCAGAAGGGCTCCAAGCAAAGGGGCCACCTTCTCTCCTAGCCACTGCCAGAGTCCCCAGAGTGTCAGAGGCCAGCACCTACCCAGCCTGCCCCATGCTTTCTCCAGAGCACTTGCCAGAAGCCCCAGGTGACTGTCCCCATTACCTAACATCCTTATCCCTCCTGCCCGGGCCATGAGTTACTTCCTGGTTTTCGAGCCTGCTTTGTAGAGCTTTTCTCTGTAAGCTGATAGGGGTCAACCACTTCCTTGGGCGCTCCCTGGACTGGAGCTGGGGATGGGGAAGGCTGCTCAGGCAGGGCTAGGCTGCAGGATGGCTTTGCCCAACCTGGATTCCGGGGGTTAGCAGCTTTGTTTAGCTCTCATAGCTGCAGTCCTAACAGCAGGTTTCTGCAGTCACCACTGACTGCTTCAGGGCCCCTTCTGAACCTGTCATCTCCAGCTTTGCCATACTGGCTACAAGCTGGGAGCTGGATTAGTTAACAGTGGAGGGGCCAATGGCAAGGAAGCCAAACGCAGAGAGGCCTACATGGCTGAAAGGGGGTGTGCACGGCCAAGAGGCCTGTCCTCGGGGACATCTAGGTCAACCAGCATAACATAGTTCATAAAGAAAATGTTCTACATCCGACTTTGGTGAGTAGCATCTGGGGTCTTAAATGCTTGTGAGCGGCCATCTAAGATGCATCTATTTGTCCCATCCCATCCAGAGCAAAGGAGAATGAAGAAAACCAAGGACACGTGGAAAATATTAGCCCAAAGGACTAAGAACCACATGAACCAGAGACTCCACCAGCCTGAGACCAGAACTAGATGGTGCCTGGCTACCACCAATGACCACTGTGACAGCGATCACAACAGAGAGTACCGGACAGAGTGGGAAAAAAAATATACAGAACAGAATTCAAATTCATGAAAAAAGACCAGACTTACCGGTATGACAGAGACCGGAGGAACCCCTGAAACTATGGCCCCCAGACACTATGCTAACCCAGAACTGAAACTATTCCCAAAACCTACTTTTCAGATAAGGATTAGACAGGCCTATAAAACAAAAGATAACATGTGAGGAACATGCTTCTTAGTTCAATCAAATAAATGAGACCAAATGGGCAACTCCTGTCCAAAAGCAAGATGAGAAGGCAGGAAGGGACAGCAAATGGACGAATGGGCACGGGGAACCCACGGTGGAAAGGGGGAGTGTGCTATCACATTGTGGGGATTGCAACCAATGTCACAAAACAATATGTGTATAAATTTTTGAATTAGAAATTAACTTTAGCTGTAAACTTTCACCTAAAGCACAATAATAAACAAACAAATAAATAAAAGAGGTCTGTCCTGAGGGAGGCCAAGAGGGGGCCTGTCCTGAGGGGGTTGAAAAGAGGCCTACATGCCTAAAAGGGGGCATGCAGGGCCAAGACACCGGTCCTGAGGGGGCCGGAAATTTGCATGGCCAAGAGGGGGCAGGCATGGCAGAGAGAAGGGCCTGCTTACTTGCATGGGGAAGAGGAGCTGAGAGAGCTGTCTTGCACTAAAGAAGGGAGGGGTGTACTCTCCACTTCAGGGGAGCTTTACAGACTGCCTACATGCTTCCTGATCCTGATCCCAAGTTGTAGCTTGTTACTTCCTTAATAAATCACTTAACTGTAAGTATAGTCTGTGAGTTCTGTGTGGCCATCGCAATGAATTATCAAACCCAGAAGCAGAGAGTGCTGTGGGAGCGATGGCTAGTGTCAGAATTGGTGAGAGGGTTGGAGAGCAGAGGTATGTCTGACTTCTATCTCATAGGTATCAGCTTTGGGCTAATCCCGGTCTGATCCCTAAGCAATCTAGACAAGTTTTGACACTGCTGCTACCGCAATACAGCAAGAGCGGACACAAATATACCAATTAAGAGGCCCTTGCAATTATCCAGGTGAGAGATGATGGTGGCTCAGACCCACACAGTAGCAGTGAAGGTGGTAAGTGATGGGATTCTGGTTTTATTTTAAAGATAGAGCCAACTGGATTTGCTGAGGAATCAGCTTTGGAGCATGAAAGGAAGTGAGGACTCAAGGGTGACTCCTGGGTTTTTGGCCTGAGCAACTGGGAGGAGTGAGGTTGAAATTTACAGAAGGGAAAAGTTTGTAGGAAGTTGAGGTAGATAACATCAGGTGTTTGTTTGGGGACATGTTAAGTTTCATATGCCTATCATAGATCCAAATAAAGATAATGAATTTGGTATTCAGAAATGCGTGGGTTGGAGAGAAAATCTGGGAGTTGCCAGCACATAGATGGCATTTAGAAACCATGGGGCTTGAGATCATCTGGGGAGTGATTAGAAACAGAGAAAAGATGAGGGCCAAGGACTGAGCACTAAGACAATCCAGCCTTAGGAGGTCTATGAGAAAACAGCAAAGAACACCTAGAAGAGCTGCCAGTGAGGTGGAAGGAAAGCCAGGATAGCATAGTGTCCTAGGGGTAAAGTGAAGACAGTGTTTCAAGGAGGAGGAAGTGACCAACTGTGTCAAGTAAGATGGTGATGGTTCAAGTAGGAGGAGGACTGAAAACTGGCCATTGCTCTTGGCAATGCAGAAACCTGATAAAAGTGAGTTTTAAGAGCAAATGAGAGGAGAGAGGAGTTGGAAACAGTAGTACTGTGTAAGTAACTCCAAATTTGCTGTAAAGGGGAATAGGGAAATGTTGTAGGGTCGAGAAAGTTGTTTTTGTTTTTAAGGTGGGAGAAATAACAGCATATATGATGACAGGAAAAATCCCGTAAAGAGGGAAAAACAGAGAAGCAGCAGAGGGTGAATTACTAGAGCTTCGACCTTAAATGGACGAGAGAATGGGATCTAGTGTCCAGTGCAGGGGTTGACCTTAGCTAAGTGTATCCTTGCAGGAGGCAAAGTATGTGAGCAATACAATTGGATTAGTAAACGAGGAGGTGGGAGCGTGCCCTCCTCCTCCAGAAAATTCTCCTCATCTCTCAATCTGCCTGTTGAACTCAATCCAATTTAATCTCTCTCCTCCAGGCGGTCTCCGGATTTCTCTTGACCACCCAGCTCGCGTAGTTCTGAGCTGGGTCGCCGACAATTGAAGCAACTGAATGTGTGTCTGTCTCCCCCATATCCTGGGAGCCTCCCAAGACGCTGCATCGAAGTCACCTCTGAATTTTTCACCACACACCTCCAAGCCCTGGCCCGGAGCCCCGCAGTCTACGCTTGCTGAATTAGGCCAAAGAGACCACCCGCAGCTCCTACGGCTGCGGGTTTCACAAAGGGGGGCGGTCCTAGCCTGGCGCTTTGGGATCCGGACGTTCCAGCTCCAGTAACTCTCCCCCGCTTCCTCTTCTCTACTCCTGTTTCTCCACCATCCGGACAACTGGCCGATCTTGTCCCACAGCGGCCACCGTATCGGACATCAGCCAATCCACAACTGATAAGGGTTCGAGGTTGGTGGGGGTTGGGCCAATGCTCGGGGTGGGGCCTAAGGCTGAGGCTGAATAAGGATTGGTCGGAACGTTCAGGAAGCAGTTTTAAGGGCGAACTCTGGACGGAGACCGGACCGCACTCCGGAGGCGGGGCCTAATGATGGAGGGGGGCGGAGACCGGGCTGAGGGCGGTGCCCCTGCGGGGATTGGGCCGAGAGTTCCGGGGCGGTACTTGGGGGGGGCGGGGTCGTGTCGGAAGTCAAAGGTCGGTAAATAGTGGTGATGTCATGCGGGCAAGATGGCGGAAGGGTGAGCCTGTTGTCCTGTTCCCGGCGTTGGGGCCTGAACTCTCACAGGGTTGGGGTGCTGGGCCAGGGTCCCCGTGGGAAACGGGAAGATAGCCGGGCGTGGACACAGCTGAAAGGGTAGGGTGGAGTCTCAATGTAGGGGAGCAGGGAAGTGGTCTGCGAAGCTTCGGCCCGCGGGCCACATCTCGGGGAAACTGAGGCTCGATCGTTGGCGAGGAGGGTTCGCACCGCAGGGCCGCCAGATGTGTATATCTTCCACAGGGAGGACGTGGGCTGGTGGCGGAGCTGGCTGCAGCAGAGCTACCAAGCAGTCAAAGAGAAGGTAAGCCGGGCCGGCGCCCTTCTTCCTCCGGCAGGGCCCCGCGCTGCCTTACTGCAACCTGCTCACCGTCACCGGCCCGACATGTGTGAGCGCCGGGCCTTAAGGATGAGGCAGACCTGAGCCCTACTTTTACCCCTTGCCGGTGTAAGGCAGCACAGACTCCGACGCAGATCAGTGTGATACTAGGATTGTTTTAAAGGCAAGAGCGAGCCTTTCGTAGGAATCCATAGCAAGGAACAATTTATTCCAAGTCGGGAAATTCAGAACTTCATCGGGGAAGAAAGAGCATTTGAGCTAGGCCTTAAAGAAAAAAAGGATTAATGGAAAAACCTAATTCCTTTAGTCATTCAAATATAGAGTATATACCAAAGACAGCACTCGTGACAGGTTCTAAGGGTACAGATGTTAACCAAACAAATGCAGTTCTGGGCCTTACAAAGCTCAGTCTAGTGGAGGGACAAGCCATTAACCAAATAGCCAAACAAATAGCTGTTTAATTACAGTTGTGGTAAGTGCTGTGAAAGGAAAGTACAGGAGCATCTTGAATAGTCTGGATAGTCAAGAACACACCAGGGAAGGCCTCCATGGGGAAGGAACCTAATTGAGGCCAACTCTGCCTAGACAGGATGAGTAGCGAGAACCCAGGCTGAAGGTGAGCATGAACCACAGACACTAGTGCCTGATGAGTTCTGTCACAGTGAGCGATTTGCACAGGAGGTTAGGGAGAGAGAAGATTGATGGCCCGAGAGTAGAGGTCCTTGAATGGCTAACGAAGCAATCCCTGTGGCATGAGTGAGGCTTGGTTCTGCCAGTGGAGACTGCCAATGTATGTTCCTGTTTCATTCCATGTTGGTTTGTCAAAAACAGCCACACTGAATTGTAGGAAAAGTTAATTACTATTTACCTCAAGTAACTGGGGCGATTACTGCTTCAAGGTAGACTCCAGGAGGCTTATGGCCTCAGTTAAATTAGCCCTCTACCCTGGGAGTATTTTTATTCCTCCCCCAGCCTGTGTACTCCTGGACCAGCCTCTCTCCTACAGCCCAGCAAATCAGAGACCCTGGGCTGCTTTCTGTTGTTGATGAGGACTGAGAGAGAGGATTACTAGAAGAGATTCAATAGAAGAAGCCCCAAAGGAGCTTGCTTCCTGTTGAGCCATCTCTTGGAAGGAGAGTAACATTCAGCAAATGTTGAGTGAATGCTCCTATGTGGTGTCCTCAAAGTTGGTCCTACCATAACTTGTTAAGAATGAAGAGTTCGTCAACGTTTCATCGTTGTCCTTGGGGGACCTCCCAATTTGAAGCAGGGGGTAGGTATTGTTTCTGCCTTTGGCGATTCCTCATTTGGAAAGAAAAAACTTAATTTCCATTCTTTAAGTACTTTTATATGAACTTGGGCAAGTTGTTTAACCTCTTCAGGCCTCAATTCCTCATTAGTAAAATGGGAATAATACTAATATACTTGACCTGGTGGAGTTGTTGTAAGGATCAAATGATAATATATGTAAAGCACTTAGAACAATTCTGAGTACTATATAAGCATTAGCTGCTTTTATAAGTGCTGAGGGTGATGGGGAAACTTCATAGACACTGCCAGTCCATTGTTGCTTCCATTTCTTCTTTCCTTTTTTTTTTTTTTTATTGTTGTAGTTAATTGTTTACATTTCAAGTTAGTCTCCCATACAAAATTTTATACATACATTGTTACAGACCCTAATTGCTCACCCCATTCTGCCACAGCACACTCCTCCTTTCCACCCCTGATTCCCCATGTCCTTTCAACCAGCTCCTAACCCTCTCTGCCTTCCCATCTCACCTCTGGACAGAAGCTGCCCCTTTCATCTCTTGTATCTACTTGACTAAGAGGACCACTCTTCACAAGAATCACTTTATGTCCCACAGTCCAGTCCAATCCCTGTTTGAAGAGTTGGCCTTGGAAATTGTTTTAGTTCTGGGCTGATAGTCCAGTAGCCATGCTTTCCGGGGTACCTCCAGTCTCAGTCAGACCATTAAGTCTGGTCTTCTATTTTTTCTTGGTCTTTCAGTGCTTTCCTGCCCTTGCTTCTTTCCCTTCCCATCCTGGATCGATCTGGATCACTTCACTTCTCAGACTCTCAATTCTCTTGTAGCCATTACTTAGCACACATTGCCCCAAAGACTACAACTCAGAGATAGTGCTATAATCTGCCTTCCTCTATGCCTTACCTTCTCCCATTGGAGGTTGTGTGTGTGTTGTGTGTGTATGCAGTACATACTGGTGGAAAAAGTCACATTGCTCGTTGGCCCCACCACAGATTCCCCACCCCTCCAACAAGCCTTTTGAGCCCCTAGTTTGCTTCTCCTCCCCTTACCTGCAGAAACTTTCCCAAAACCTAACTTTTCTCTTAAGCCCCCTATTTAGCGACTTGCCTTTTCACTGTCAGGAGACAAACCTCATTTCCTACTTTTTAAAATTTGAAGTCAACAAGTATCTCTCTTAAAACCCTCTCCACCCCTGAAGCCACCAGCTACAAACTTATCTATATTCACACTCGGCTTCATATGCTACTTGCCAAATCCAGCAGGCAGTTTTCAGCCCTTATCTTCCTGGACTTTTCTGCTGCTTTTGACACTGATGATCACACCTTCTTTCTCGAAACTCTACTTTCTTGGCTTTTGTGACATGATTTCTCTTTCAGTTCTCCACATACTTGTCCCATCTTTCCTGACTGCTTGCTTCATGAGTTCCTCTACCTCTGCCTGCCACTTAAAGGTGGTGTTCTGCAAGCCTTGACCTCAGGCTGCTACTCTGCTCACTCTACACATACTTCCTGGGTGACCTCTACTTTCCTGTTTCCGCCAGTGCTTTCCCCTGAGCTTCAACTTTGAGGACAGCTTCTCCTAGACAACTGTCCCAGATGTCCTACATTCTGCTTTGACTTCTACAAAGCTCCCTCTGGCTGTCATGAGCAGAAGGAAGTAGAAGTGTCAGCAGTGCAGCCTGAGAGGAGTCCAGGTGAAGGAGCAGGGTGGCCTGGACTAAGGTGATGGCAGTGTGGATGGAGAGTATCAAGTAATAAATGATCCGCCAACTCCAGTTAAGGAGGCCAGAGTCTAACAGAGAGGAGCCTTGGTGACTCAGTGGTTAAGTGCTTGACTGCTAACCAAAAAGTCAGCAGTTTGAACCCACCAGCTATTCCATAAGAGAAAGATGTGGCAGTCTGCTTCCATAAAGAGTTACAGCCTTGGAAACCCTATGGGGGCAGTTCTCCTCTGTCATATAGGGTTGCTATGAGTCAGAATCAACTCACCAGCAACGGATTTAGTTTTTTTGGTTTTTTGTCTGATATGGAGGCATGATTCCCATCCCCAGAGAAGCCCCTTGCTGATAGATGAGACTGTCCCACTGAGAGACTTCCCTGGCTGATGAGAAGTAGGCAGACCCTTCCCAGAAGAAGCCACCACCAGAACACTTACTCAGAAACATGCTTTTTTAAAAAAGAAGGTGATTGTCCCCAGGTGAAGTGAGAGGGCTTGCAGGGGTGAGCACAGACATAATCCAGGAAGGCATCCTAGAGTTGCTGAGTGTGAAACAAGACAGGGCAAGATCTAGAAGAGAGCTGAGGGGCTGCAGGCCCAGGCCAAGTGGAGTGCAGGGCGAGAAGCAGATCGGTTTGACAGGAGCAGATACGGGTTCTGCACAAAGGAGCTTTCTGGATAAGTAGAACAACAGAATGGTGAACAAGAAGGCCTCAGAGAATCTGATCCAGTGTTTCTTATAACCCCTCCCCCCAGCTTTGTTGAATGTAAAAGTCACACACCTTTTCATGTTATTTGAAATTGGAAACAAGTATTATGACTTAAGTGCCTGGGCCAAAACTCCGTCCCTGTGCTCAGAGCAGCAGGAAGTCCCCCTGCGCGCTCTGCTATCAGGTAATCCCAGGTCACAGAATGGGGACAAGTGAGCATTGTTTGTGAGCCCAGGCTCCTCCTGTCACCTGAGTTTTCCACGTGTCAGTCTGGTGCTGAAAAAGCACAGGGAACAGACATGGTAGGACCAGCTGGCTCTGACATCACTCTCTGTCTTCCCATAGTCCTCCGAAGCCTTGGAGTTTATGAAGCGGGACCTGACAGAGTTCTCCCAGGTGGTGCAGCATGACACAGCCTGCACCATTGCAGCCACAGCCAGTGTGGTCAAAGAGAAGCTGGCTGTGAGTACTGCCCACACCCTCCAAGGACTACCCCCTACAGCCTCACCCACCTGGGATCCTGATGGGGGCTCCCAACCTTTCTGCAGCTAGGTGGTTATTCCTCCCCGTGTTGTTGTCAGGTGCCATCGAGTCGGTTCTGACTCATAGGGACCTCGTGTACAACAGAATGAAAACACTGCCTGGTACTGCGCCATCCTCACAGTCGTTACGCTTGAGCCCATTGTTGCAGCCACTGTGTCAGTGTTTTTCCCCATAGGCTCCCACTTTGAAAGATTGTGTTAAACAATCTACATATGTTAGGTACCTTTCCTGCTGGTGTATTGTGTTAGCATGTGTTTTCTTTTTAGCATAGTCATTCATTGTAGACAATTTAGGAAATACAGATTTAAAAAAAAAAAAAACAGAAAACCTAGAGACATCCATAAGTCCATCTCCAGAGATAACCACTGTTAATTTTTTGGAGTATATCCCTTATCCACACTTTCTTTTTCAAAACTGGGATCAACTGAATACAGTGTTTTGTAACCTACACTTTCACTTAATAATCATCGCAACCTTGTTCTACAGCATCATAAATGGTATGGTATCCCATTACATGGATTTAACCAGTTCCTAGTTTCCTAGTTCAGTTTTTTCCATTGTTGACTGCAGAGCTGCAATGAGCATTCTGATTGCTAAATCTTTGCCCATTGTCATGATACCTTCTTTATAATAAAATACTGGAAGGGATCGTAAGGTGAATATGGTTTGGGGCCTTTTAAAATCTAATGGAATACTATCCCCAGAAAGGTTGTGCCAACTTCTATTCTTACTGGCCCTGTTTTTATTAATCATAGATGTATAACAAACACAGTCCTCTCATGAAATGGGAGTGAGGTTCCAAAGTCAGTGTAAAAAGTGAAAATTGTGTATGGACAAAGATACTCCTGTAAATGTTGAATTTCCAGTGAAATACTGTGTACTGGTTTTGGGGTACAGTTTTTTCTTTAGCACTGGAACAGATTTAGATTTCTTCATTTGAGCACCAGCTGAATCAATTGCATTGTGGTAAGAGGCCATGTTGGAATATGCATTTTGGAGGTTGTGGGGTTTTTTTTAAGCCAAGCTTATTTTGGTGAATCCTCTTGTAAAATACTGTCTGCCTGCTAACCATACCTGTTGACAAGCATGAATGACAAGTAGTGACCCTGCTGACTGCTGTAAGTCCACCGAGTAGCAGAGATACCACTTGTTTCTTTCATTCAGTCATTCCTTTTTCTTTTCATTCAACAAATCTGATTGTATTTGTGCCAACATGTGCCAGGCACTGTGGTAGGTTCTAGGTTTAAAATGCCTGGGCAGCCTGATTAGGAGTAAATGTTACAGTTTTCTCTGACTGCCTGAGCCTCTCTCAGCACCCCATCCCTACCTGCTCGAGGGCATCCTGACCAGTGTGGCTCAAGTTTTGTCTCCCACTTGCCCCTTTCAGGAGATCCATATGTTGGCCCCAGCCTGTTCCAGGTTTTCCCTCAGACAAGGTTACTTGTGCTCATCCTGCCCAGATCTCCTTAACCTTTTGTACAAAATATTTTACTTCCTGAACAATGATAATGATGAATTATTACAATGCTACAATTTATTAAGTTCTTGCTATATGCTAGGCATTTACATGTTTCATCTCCTTTGATCTTCACAGTAACCGAATGAGAGATGTGTATTTATGCAAATTATATCAATAAGAAAACAGACTCAGGGTAGAAAGGTCTTACAACCAACAAGTGATAGAGCTGGTATTCAAATCTAAGTCTAACTCCAAAGCTAGTACCTTTTCCACCATTCTACCTATAGGCCCTTCTCCCCACTGAAATGTCTGTGGCATGGATCATTTCCTGTCAATTTTTGATCAGCCTGACTGGCCTTGGAATTTTGATGAGTCAAGGATCTCTGTCCTGCCCTACACAGGCCTGCTGCAGCCCTGTGTCCCAGCCTCAGAGACAGGGTAAAAGGTCGTGAGCACTTACCTGGTCCCCACACACACAGTATACCTTTACCCCTGATGCTTCCTGCCTCCATACCCCAGATTGCATCCTGCCTCTGGGGCACATGCTTCCTCTGCTGGCTTCTCTCTGCAGACTGAAGGATCCTCGGGCGCAACAGAGAAAATGAAGAAGGGGTTGTCTGACTTCTTGGGGGTGATCTCAGACACCTTTGCCCCCTCACCGGACAAAACCATTGAATGTGATGTCATCACCCTGATGGGCACGCCCTCTGGCACAGCTGAGCCCTATGATGGCACCAAGGTATTCACTGGGGTCTCCCCTGCAGATACTTACTAGTGCTGTACTTTAACTTCCAGCCACTGCTTACAAAAGCAGTACATGTTCAGCCTGAAGAGTAAATATATGTGTATAACTAAATTCGAGAGTACTGAAAAGCATGGAGAAGATAATTATTTCTAAACCCATAATTCTGTCACCCAAAGAGAACCTCTGATTTCTCTTTGGTGTATAACCTTTCTTTTTTTTTTTTTTTTTTTTTTGCAAGAATAAGGTAAAGACAAGAGTTTGGGTTTTATTTGTTTTTAAAAAGGCACTTTATACATACAGTTTTGTAACTTGCTTTAAAATAAAGCTTCACAACAAACTATGAGCATCTTCCTAATCACCATCATTTTTAATGATTTTTAAAGTCTGCAGTGAATATAGCATAATTTATTCCGCCATTTCCCTAGTGTTACACATTTGATTCCTTTCCACTTTCAGCCATACTAGGGAATGCTGTGGGAAGGAGCATCTTTAGAGGATACTGTTCACATTTGGGTTATTTAAGACTAATTTCCGGTAGAAGTAAATGTGAAGCAGGGAGAGTATCCTCAAGAGCACTTACATCAATAACCAGGATAGTGTACTTCTATCTTTTTATTTTTTCATCATTACTTCTCCTATTTCATGGAGGGTTTTACCTAAATTAACAGTTCGGCCTTCTCTGTAGCATTTTGTCCCATTGAATTTCCATTCCAAACGTGCTGATTTTTCAAGCATGTTTTTCAGCACTGGCATTAGCACCACCACTTAGTGAACATATGAGTGGAATTGTGAAATCTTTAAATTATTGGGTTGTAAGTGATAACAGTGAATCATCACCCCAACCACTTGGGGAAGTTCTGATGCAGACAGACAGCCCCATGCTTCGGGTGATGCTGCGGAAAACCGGTGGAGCTTTCTGTTTTCCAGCTAAAGTCTTCCACTCCTGTGGCACCAGTGACAACACAGCTTACAGTTCATTTGGCAGACTGGCTGTGAAATTAAGAAATTCCTAATGGTTTTAATTTGGGGGAGCTGCATTATTTCAAAATTTGCCCACAAATTTGGACTTCATTAATGTTTTTAATTTTTTTATTTTGTTGTTGTTATTGGGAATATACACAGCAAGACATACACCAATTCAACAGTTTCTACATACACCATTTACTGACGCTTATTACATTTTTTGAGTTATAATCCCATATAATAATAAACCAAACCCATTGCTATCAAGTCAATTCCAACTCATAGCGACCCTATAGGACAGAGTATAACTGCCCCATAGGGTTTCCAAGGCTGTAAACCTTTATGGAAGCAGACTGTCACATCTTTCTCCTGTGGAGCAGCTGGTGAGTTGGAACCGCCGGCCTATCAGCAGCCAAGCGCTTAACACTGTGCCACCAGGGCTCCTTTGATCCCATGTAGATGGTTCTTAAAAGAGCATAATGCTCAAGGCAGATGTTTTTTACTGGTTAAGCTAAACTGTTGTTTGGTTTTAAGAAGACTTCAGGGGATATTTTTGGTTTAAGGTTTAAAGATGATCTCAAGGCAATAGTTTCAGGGGTTCATCCGACCTTTATGGCTCCAGGAAGTCCGGAATCCGTGAGGATTTGAAATTCTGTTCTGCATTTTCCCCCTTTTAGAGCAGAAATCTTCTGTGGAATCCTTGATCAAAATGTTCAGTAATGGTAGCCAGGCACCATCCAGTTCTTCTGGTCTCACGGCAAAGGAGGCAGTTGTTCAGTTAGTCACACATTCCATATCCTCCTTCTACTCCTAACTCTCTCTCTTCCTCTGATGTTCCAGGCGAATAGAGACCAATCGTTGTGCCTTAGACAGCTGCTTGCAAGTATTTAAAACCCCAGGCACTGCGCATCAAACTAGGAGGTAGAACAGAGGCAGTAACCATGTTATTAGGCCAGTTAACTGGGATGGCCCCACGAAACCATGACCCTAAATCACCAAACCAAGAAACC
This sequence comes from Dugong dugon, assembly GCA_030035585.1. Taxonomy (NCBI): domain Eukaryota; kingdom Metazoa; phylum Chordata; class Mammalia; order Sirenia; family Dugongidae; genus Dugong; species Dugong dugon. Next base: position 56,668,842 of record CM057462.1, on the reverse strand, counting down.
AAATCCCATGAGGTTTTTGGTTGTACATAAGCAGCCTCAGCAGCTACTCTTTTTTTTTTTTTTCCCATTGTAAATGTATCTGTCAAACAACTTTTTCCAATTCAACTTTTTACAGGTGTACAACTTACTGACAGCGATTACAATAATCAGCTGTGCAACCCTACCCTTAATCATGTGATATTTCCATCCCCATTAAGCCCCCTTTCCCCCTACCCCTGGTAACCACTAATAAACTTTGTCTTTTCTTATGTTTTTATATAAGTTAGGTCATACTGGGCTTTATATTTTCACTAACACTTCTAATTTCACATGATTCAAAAGCAGTTCATATGTACAATTCCATAGCCTACATACACTGTATTTTCTTAGTTCCCAGAGATAGAACACTGGGTGAAGACTCTGAACCTGGTTCTCCCCTCCTTATGCCACAGCGTTAATTGACAAATGTCCTGTAGGTGTGGCAGTCAAGTGGCTACCTGATTATGGGAGAAGCTACGTTGTGGTTGATTGGGTACTCTTGCAAAGATGGGGTGCTTTCTATGCCCAGCATCCCAGAATTTATGTTCTCTCTTCTCTGTTTCATCTAGGCTCGCCTCTATAGCCTGCAGTCAGACCCAGCAACCTACTGCAATGAACCAGATGGTGAGGGGGTAGGGGCTAGGGGTTGGGCTTATAGAACAAGTAGACCAAAGGGGTCTGGTCTCTGAGCCCTGTTTTGCCTCGGGCAGCAGAGGCCAGGCACCCCCTATACAGGGGAGCCAAGATGGGGCTAGTGTGTGCCTTATGCTCGGTGGGATGGGTTGATGCCCCCTTTTCCCCTCTGAACCCGGGGGTCTTCCTCCCCTCTGCAGAGGCTTTGCTCCTCCCATCCTTCATCCCATCAGTTCAGCCCCCCTCCCAGCCCGGCTGCCTCCCTGCCTTCCTTTCAGCACCTGTTTGCTAAGCCCCGTGCCGGGAGCTAGAGATGAGACAGAGTCAAACCTTCAATCCCTGTCCCTTAAGGAACTTGGTGCTAAGAGAGAAAAACAGGGAATAAAGTGGAGAGAGTAGAGTGAGCACCTGATCGAAGGATCGGAAGCCCAGAGGAATGGCACCCAACCAGCTGAGGGTTCCGGGAAGTGACACTTGAATTGGGGCTTTAAGGATGAATTAGAAATAAACTAGACAGGGAAGTCGGGGAAGGCTGTTCAAGGAAAGGAACAGTACATCTGAAGGCCCGGAAAGAACAGGGAGTGCCAGCCATTTGGTAAGGCTGGGTTAAGGAGTGTGTGTGTGAGGGAGTGAAGGACATAAGAGGTGCCCAAGGGATAGGTTGTGAAGGGCTTTGTGTGCCAGATTAAGCAGTTTGAATTTTGTCCTAAGAGGCTCCAGGTAGAGCTTCTTAACCTTTTTTAGTCAAAGGCCGTTGAAAATGGCAAATACTCTTTCCAGAATAATGCCCATGAAATTTTGTACGTAGTATGGGAATTCTTTGACCCTTTGAAGTCTATCTATAGAATCTAGCTTTAAAAAGCCCTCCCAGAAAGAACCGTTGAAGGGTTTTGAAGCCTGAGGTGGTCAGATTTGCATTTTATGAAGAGCTTTTGGGGAGTATTTGTATAGGATAAAATTTGAGAAGGGAGAGACACAAGACTGGAAGGCCAGTTAGGAGGCTGTGGTAGGAATCTCTAGTCAGAGTTAAGGCCAGACCCTAGGAAGTGGCAGGTGGAATGAAGAGGAGGTGGTGCATATGAGACACTGAGGACATAGAATTCACAGTGATTGGATAAGAGAGGAGGCTAGGATGGCCCCCAGGTTTCCAGATGGATAATCTGGAAAGGAGAGAAGAAAATGAGCTCACATTGAGTTTGCAGCACCTATGTAGGTGGAGGTGTCCAGGGGACACCTAGTCCTGTGGATCTGCAGCCCAAAAGAGTGGTCTAGGCTGCAAAGAGAGACTGAGGAATTGTCAGTGGGAAGAGGGGTTGAAACTCATGGTTTAGTGGAGGTTATCTTGGGAGAAAATAGAGAACGTGAAGAAGTAAGGGCCAAAAGGAAAAAGAGAAGCCCATGTAGATTTAGAAGGAGCAACCAGAGAAGTGGGAGGAAAATCACAAGTGTGAGAAGCCAGGGGAGGCAAGGGCTTCAAGAAGGCAGTGACTCCCAGGGTCAGAACCTACAGAACAGACACGTGAGGAGAGGCAAAATAGAGGGGCCACAGTGGGGCTAGTGTGTGCCTCATGCCCAGTGGGATGGGTTGATGCTCCCTTTTCCCCCTGAACCCGAGTGTCTTCGTCCCCTCTGCAGAGGCTTTGCTCCTCTCTTCCCTCATCTCATCAGGTCAGCCTCCCTCCCAGCCCTGCTGTCTACCTGCCTTCCCTTCAGCACCTATTTGCTTAAGCCCCATGTTGGTGACTGAGAACAGCAGTTTCAGAGAGGAGGGGATTCAGTAGCCAAGTGCACGGGGCTAAAAAGCGAGCAGGGATGTGAGAAAGTGGAGGCTACAGCCCCTTCTGGACATCACTTAGGTACCCTGCCCCAATCTCAGTAAGGCCCCCCGACCCCGTCACCCTTCCTGACCCCCACCCTAAGCCAAATGGCTCTGAAAAAACCCTTAAGCTTTCCCCATTGTCCATGTCCAGGCTTAGGTTTGTTCTGTAGGCCCACTGTTCTTTCCCCAGGCCCAGGGCACTAACCATCAGCATCTGTCCCTTTGTAGGGCCCCCGGAATTGTTTGACGCCTGGCTTTCCCAGTTCTGCTTGGAGGAGAAGAAGGGGGAGATCTCAGAGCTCCTTGTAGGCAGCCCTTCCATCCGGGCCCTCTACACCAAGATGGTGAGGGCCCAGCTAGCAGAACCTCAGCCAGCTCCAAGCTTGAGGTGTCAGGAGGTGGGAGGGACGAGTCTAGAGTCACTGTGGGGTCGTCTGGCCCAGAGAGCAGTGGGAGACCCTGCAGAGCCAGACCAGCCACATCCTGAGCCAAGAGTCCGCATGGGAGAAGCTGTTTCTCCAGGCTTTTGGCAGTCAGAGAATGGTGAGAACTGGAAGGGTCAGCAAGCCTGATGGGAGTTCTTTTCTTCCTCTTTGGCCGAGCTGGGCCAGGAAGGTGGGTCTGGCTAAAACTTTGGTGGGTGGAAGCACTCTGAGAATCACTGCTAAGCCACTTAGTGTGCCTGGGATCCAGAGCAGCTGGGAGCAGACCCCATACCACCACTTCCAAAGTCTCATTCCCACTTTCCCCTCCCTCCAGGTCCCAGCAGCTGTTTCTCATTCAGAATTCTGGCATCGGTACTTCTATAAAGTCCATCAACTAGAGCAGGTATGTTGGCCTAGCCTGGGGAGGCACTCCACTCAGCCATGGGGGAAACAAGCTGGATTTTGTTGAGGGAAGAAGGGGATACAGGGTGCTAAGAGTTCTGGTGTCAGGACCAGGATCTGAGAAGAGGGTACCCTGACTCTCCTGGCCGTCTGCTCCCCCACACTCAGGAGCAGGCCCGGAGGGATGCCCTGAAGCAGCGGGCAGAACAGAGCATCTCTGAAGAGCCTGGCTGGGAGGAGGAGGAAGGTAAGCGGTGTTGAGAGGTGATGGGCAAGTAACGGGACCTGCCTCAGAAGACTGGCTGGGCCGTGCTCTCTGAAGCGTGGAGAGCCTTGGGGACCAGGGAAGAGCAGGTAATGAGTACAGGCTGATCTAACAAGGGAGATGTTCAATAAGGCTGGGGAGTCCTGGGTTTAGGTACAGAAATCACATGTCATTGGACAAAGTCCCCTGCCAGCCCATGGGCTGGCTACTTCATAGTCACTTGGGAAGCTTTTTGAAAATCCAGATTCCCTTCCTCACCTTCTAAATACGACTCTATAGGGACGGGGCCAAACTTGTGCTTTCTTTGTTTTTTATGATACAAATACATAATAACCAGAGATTTACCATGTCAACATTTTTTACACGTACAGTTCAGTGATATTAATTACGTTCATCATGTTGTGCAACCATTACCACTATTCATTGCCAGATTTTTCCATCACCCATAACAGAAGCTTAGTGCCCCCTAGGCAGTGACACCCCTACCCCTCCCTCCTACCCTTAGTAACCACTAATAAACGTTGGTCGCTATACATTTGCCAAGTCTAGATAGTTCATATAAGTAGGATCTTATAATATTTGTCCTTTTGTGTCTAACTCATTTCACTCAGCATAATGTTTTTAAGGTTCATCCATGTTGTATATGTCAGGACTTCATTTCTCTTTATGGCTGGGTAATACTCCATTTTATTTATTTGTTTACTTGCTTGCTTTACTTTTCTTTCTTACTGACTTTTACTTTCTTAGTTACTTATTTTCTTTCATATATATACACCACATTTTGTTTATCCATTCATCTTTTGATGGAGACTAGGGCTGTTTCCACCTGTTGACTATTGTGATTAGCACTGTAACGAACATTGGTGTACAAATATCTGTGTTCCTGCTGAGTTATATGGTAATTGAACTTTTTAGAAACTGCCAGACTTTTCTACAGCAGCACTGTTTTACAATTCCACAAGCACTGGTTAAGGGTTCAAGTTTCTCCACAAGCTCACCAACACTTGTTGGTTTCCATTTTTCTGATCATAGCCATCCTATGAAATGGATGGGGTGAAATGTTAAGTCACTATGGTTTTGATTTGCATTTCCCTAATGACTAATGACGTTTAGCATCTTTTCATGAGCTTGTTGGCCATTCTCTCTTCTTTGGTGAAATGTCTATTCTAGTTTTTTGCCCGTTTTTTGACTGGGTTGTTTGTCTTTTTGTTGCTAAGTTGTAGGAGTCAAACTTGTGTTTTTAGCAAGCTCCCCTGGTAATATTCATGCCCAGCCAGGTTTGCAAGCCACCAGCTTGTGGCAGTTTGCTGAGCATTCTCTATCTGGTAGCTCAGCTTAGAACAGTGTGTTGGAGCCACCTGCATGATATAGCATTAACACATTTATTAAGTGCTTATATTATGTGCCCAGCCTGTATCTACAGCTTTACATGCATAGTTCTCACCACAACTCCATTATCCCTCTTTCAAGAATGAGGCAGGTAAGTTAAAGAAAAGTGAAGTGACTTGACCAAGGTCATGAACCTAGGATATAACAGAACCCAATCTGAACCCAAAACAAACTCACCTTCAAGTCTTAGCTTTCTAATCTATAACACCATCTTGCGCTGCGTTGATGGAAGCTGAGTGCCCACCAAACACGCTAGGCCCCATGAGTAGGAAGGACTTTGACAATCAAAGTGTCTGCACAAGAACAGAGATGGGAAGGGAATGAGGGAGGGTGAGAAAATGTGCTGTTTAATCTTGAGCAGAGTAAGCTTTGGCAGGAATCTGAGGTCTGTCTTCAGAGAGCTCCAAGGATGTTCAAGGCTCCTCAGGGCACACTGTGCTCTTACCCCTACCTTTCTGTCTCTACAGAGGAGCTTGTGGGCGTTTCACCCACATCTCCAAAAGAAGCAAGGGTCCCCGTGACCAAAACTTCCACATCGCCTGAAGGAAGAGCTGAACCCCAGAGCCCCTGTGGAGAGAATCTAGTGACCCCAGTTGAGACTCCAGCAGAGGTGACTCCATCAGAGAGCAGTGAAAGCATCTCCCTCATGACACAGATTGCCAACCCTGCCACCTCACCTGAGGCACCTTTGCTGCCCAAGGACCTGTCCCAAAAGCTGCTAGAGGCATCTTTGGAGGAACAGGGCCTGCCTGTGGATGTGGGCAAGACTGGACCTCCGCCCCCAGCTCACCCCAAACCCCTAGCCCCTGCTGGCCTCCCCAGTAGCCCAGAACCCAGGCCTCCAGCCAGAGTAGAGACTCTGAGGGAGGAGGCGCCCACAGACTTACGGGTGTTTGAGCTGAACTCAGACAGCGGGAAGTCCACACCCTCCAACAATGGAAAGAAAGGTATGTTTAGAGGCCTGAGCTCGGGGGTTGTGCGGGAGCAGGGCAAGGAAGAGTTTGCCTCACAAGGCAAACTTAATCTTGTTTGGATCCTAGAAACAGAATTCCTTCATGTGTGATACTAATGATGATGATAGCTGCTCTGTGTTACCATATTTCATCAATTTTAAGGTGCACTTATTCTTTGAAGTCAGGGTGCATCTTACAATAGATGGGGGTCTTAGATTCAGTGAAGAATGGTTTATTACAGGTCCTGTGCCAAGGATGTTATGTTGCATTTAATTTCTCACTTACATCTCACAGCCAGTGAGATCAGTATTATCCTCATTTTACGGATGAAGAAAGTGGAACCCAGAAATGTTAAGTAGCTTGCTCAGATTCATACAGCCACAAAATGGCAAGCCCAGGTTCAGACCCAGGGCTATCTGACTTCAAGCACATGCCCTTGATTACCACACTGTGCCAGTTTCTATCCTTTTGGACAGCTCACCCTTACTCTTCTGTCATTGGTGTCAAGGGTCTTCTCCCCAGGATAACCTTAACAAAGTCATTTAGCTTCCCTGAGCCTTCATTAATTATTATTAAATACGTAAATGAGACTTATATGTACAGTTTGAAGAAGAATTAAATGAACATCCGTGAACTCCCTGTGACTCAGCTTAAGTAGTAGAGCTTTAGTTTCTTGTGTAACAGAATTTTAGACTGGGGACTCTTTGGCTTTATGTCAAAGGAGAACCTTGCTCACCCCTATAATTAAAGGACAAGGTGTCCTTTAATAATTCTGGTGTCAGTTTTTTGTCATATCCAAAATACCTCACCAGGGACAATATTGTCAGCAAGGCCTCACCTCACCCCTCACACTCATCCTCTCTTTGCTAACGCTCAGTGCCAGTCACAGCCTCAGAGCTTGCCCAGCAGGTAAGGCCTGACCTGCAGGTGCAGTGAAGGACTTACTGGTTTGCTGCAGTGTATGGGAAATGGGCCCTGCCCCACCCCTCCCCTGCCCCCCAACAGAATCGACAAGGTTTCCAGTTTCCAACACAGTGCTTTCCTTCTGACTCTGATTCAGTGAGGTCATCTATGGGGCTCCTGCCTTCTCTTTATGAGACACTGAGGGGGGAGGGGCAAAGGCTGCAGTCTTTATGATGAAGCATGAAGTGTATGGGGCAGGCTTGGTGCTGGAGGAGCTCAGAGAAGGAAGGAATCCCTAGGCACCAGTGGTGTTTCCCTGAGGAGACAGGCATTGTATGAGAGTTGGAGAGTTTGGGGCAGGTGCGAGGAAGTGATAGTCCAGGCCGAGGGAGCTGCAGAGTTCAGATAGAAGAGGGCACAGGGCATGTTTAAGGGGTGATGACCAAAGTCCACTTTTCTGTTCTGTCTCCAGGAAGGGTGGGTGGGTTAGCTCAGAAATAGAACTTAAGAGCTTAAAATCTTAAGCTGGATTCAGGAGGTTGGACTTGGTGATATAAAACAGCAGTGCATGGAGGCCAAGGGCTCAGGCTCTGGAGTTCAGACAGGACTGGGTTCAAATCCCAGGTTGTTCATAAACCGTGTGACTGAAAATACTGATCTTTAAGCCTCTGTGTGCTCCTCTATAAATTAGAGGTCGTTGTTTCACAGTAGGTTCTCAAGCAGGGAAGAAGCTTGGTTAGAGCCCCGCTTTGGGAGAATGATCATGATGATAGTAAGAGAGAACATTCCCTGAGCACTTTCTATATGTCTGGCTCTCTGCTAAGCACTTTATATGCTTATTGCTCAATCCTTAAACGAAAGCTCTATGGGATATGTTATTTCCCCCATTCTTTACTGGTAGGAAATTAAAATTGATCACTCACCCAGTAAATACTTAGAAAAACGTAAAGTGGTCCTTTAGGAAAGTGGGGGAGTAGACGCACCCAACAAGGGTAGTGGGCTTGCAGGTGGTTGGTACTAAGGGCCCACTGAGGTTGTGGTCATGGATTTTAACTGATACCGGTCAACACTGTTGTACTTTTGTCCAGCCACATTCCATTGCTCAGGTGCAGGCCCAGAGCAGATGGGGAGTTGGTTTTCACCAGGGTTCAAGATTAGACAGGTGAAATCAGTGGAAGAAAAGAGAGAGAGCCTAAGTATATGCAAGAAGTGATTGATCAAAGTGATGGCTCATGGAATCTGAGCTGGGTAAGGAAGGGAATGAGGGATAGTGAAACAGTTGGAGGGCTGAAGAGTTAGGTTCCATTTGGATTTGGGCTGCTAGAGAGGGTGAATCAGATAGTAGTGGTTGGAGATTAGATGCTTGAAGTGGAGGTTATGGAGGTGGTGCAGTGTATCTTAATCATCTAGTCTGCTCCTCTGATGCACTCAGGGTATGTGAAAGGAGGGGCTTGGGATTCAATGCAGGACACCCACAGAAGCAGCTGTAGCCATGTGGGGGTAGCCAGAGTCTTGCTAGGACCAGGGTAGGAGCAATGGGACCAGAGTAAAGGGGATAAATCTTAAAAGGAAGAACGGAGCTTGGAGACAATTTGATTCCTTTTCCATCTTATGCTCACACCTAGGAGTACATGAGGCTTGCTCTCCAGGTACAGCAGAGTCTCTTGGGGTGGCCAAGGCAGAGGGTCCCAGGGCAGTCCCTGCCATTGCAGAGCTGCTTCCCACTTGCACTTTGCCCCAGAATCCATCTGACCTAGGAGATGAGCCTGCCCAGCTTCTCTCAGTGAGGACAAGGGGCTGGGTATGGGGTGGCTGATGGGGCAGGCCTGTGGACTGGAAGGCGCAGCCCTGGGTGTAAGCCCCTACTTTGCCACCTACAATCTGTGTGACCCAGAAGCAGTTTTTGCCCCCATTTCTCTCTTGGGGAAGCAGAGATCCAGTTAAACAGTAAAATGAGCTGTGAGTGACAGCACTGTGAGGTTAGTAATCACCTGGGAACTCCCTTTCTGAAAGTCAGTCTCCATCCTGAAGCTCTCGATCGTGTGCAGGTCAGCTTTCTGCCCCCTGCACAGTGGAGTGGAAATCTTGGTACTTACCTCACCAGACAGGACAGGATGGTGGGAGGAGGCAGGTGGCAGAAAGAGCCCAGATTCATCTCTCGCTCTGCCACTTGAAGCCATCATTTCCTTATGTGAAAAACTGGAACCGTTACTACCTACCCCAGGGGCTGGATGTGAAGTGCTCCAGAGATGTTAACTGATACTCTGCCTTCTGCCCCTGGAAGGGTTTGCCCTAGCATTTAAGCCTGAAGAGGGCATTTTGTATCCCTAGGGGGCAACCTGAGAGAGGGAACACTGCCATAGCCACAGCCAGGAGCCGGCTTCTCACCCACAGGAAGCCCGCGCTGACAGGTAGCTAGAGGAGTGCCGCCCAGGTGTCCTGAGGTACAGGGAGACTTAGGGGAGGAGTCAGAGGAAAGGGTCTTGGTTGCAGCTCTGCCTCTGGCTGTGGGACCACAGGCAAAATGACTTAACTCTTAGACAGGACAAAGTCTTTAGAAGAAGTCCAGCTCTGTTTGTTAAATAGCCCTATGTATATATGTAACAGAGTCCCTGGGTGGTGCAGACACTTAACATGCTTGACTACTAACCGGAAGGTTGGAGGTTTGAATCCACCGAGAGATGCCTCTGAAAAGAGGCCTGGCAATCTACTTCTGAAAAATCAGTCATTGAAAACCCTATGGACTAAACTAAAGCTAAGAAGTTTCCTGAATATAACCAAACACTTCGAGGGACAGAGTAGCAGGGGTGGGGGTCTGGGGACCATGGTTTCAGGGGACATCTAGGTCAGTTGGCATAACAAAGTTTATTAAGAAAATGTTCTGCATCCTACTTTGGTGAGTGGCGTCTGGGATCTTAAAAGCTTGGCGAGCAGCCATCTAAGATGCATCAGTCCCACCCACCTGGAGTGAAGGAGAATGAAGAACACCAAAGACACAAGGAAAGCATTAGCCCAAGAAACAGAAAGGGCCACATAAACCAGAGACTCCATCAGCCTGAGACCAGAAAAACTAGATGGTGCCTGGCTACCACCAATGACCGCCCTGACAGGGAACACAACAGAGAGTCCCTGATGGAGCAGGAGAAAAGTGGGGTGCAGAACTCAAATTCTAGTAAAAAGACCAGATTTAGTGGTTTGATTAAGATTAGAGGCACCCTGGAAGACATGGCCCCTGGACTCTCTGTTAGCCCAAAACTAAAACAATTTCTGAGGCCAGCTCTTCAGACAAAGATTAGACTGAACTATGGGACATAAAATGATACTCGTGAAATGATACTTCATGAGACTAAGTGGGCAGCTCCTGTCCGGAGGTGAGATGAGAAGGCAGAGAGGGTCAGGAGCTGATTGAATGGACATGGGGAATCCAGGGTAGAAAGGAGGAGTGTGCTGTCACAATATAGGAAGAGCAACTAGGGTCATATAACAATATATAAATATTTGTATGGGAGACTAACTTGAATTGTAAGCTTTCGCTTAAAGCACAACAATAAAAAAAATAAAACCCTATGGAGCACAGTTCTATTTTGATACACTTGGGGTTGCCGTGAGTTGGAATATGCTCAACGGCAGCTGGTTGGGTTTTTTGTTTTTTTTTTTAATACATGTAAAGGGTACTTTACATTCCTCCCTCTAATCCCAACTATTGTTTCTCACACTGGGCCAAGGTCTATATAGAATCACCCGGGTACCTGTTTATAATGCAGAATCCTAGGTTACCACCTAGACCTGCTCAGTCTGAATGGTGGGAGGGGGAAGGAAATCTGCATTCTAATAAGCTTCTTGGTGATTCTTTGCAAACTAAGTGGTTTTATTCTTATTTTATGAACAGACTGAAGCCCAGAATATTTCCCAAGACCACACAATAGATAAATGAGTAGGGATTCAACCTAGGTCAGCTGGCTTCTAAGACTGTGCATGCTCTTACCACACTGGGGCTAGCTAGGCTGAAAGGAGATAGTGTGAAACACCATATGAGGCAGATGAGAGCAGGGCTTAGAGGGACGTTTCAGAGGCTGGGTGCCTGGTGAGGAGCAAATGGGACAAGAACAAAGATGTTTTTACAGGCCATCCCACTGGGGGAGCCAGGGACTGACTCTTTAAAGATGCCTTTTTTTTTTTTTTTTTTTTTTTAACTATTTTGTTGTTAGTTGCTGTCGAGTCAGCTCCAGCTCATGGCACCTCCACCTACAACAGAACAAAATGTTGCCCAGTCCTGCGCCATCCCCACGATCACTGTCCATTCTTGTGGCCACTGTGTGTTCTGAGTGTATTCCCACCTAGGGGGATTATTTTCCAGAACGATATCAGACAATATTCTGTTGTGATCCATAGGGTTTTCATTGGTTAATTTTTGGAAGTAGGTTACTAGGCCTTTCTTCCTAGTCTGTATTAGTCTAGAAGCTCAGCTAAAACCTGTCCACCCTGGGTGACCCTGCTGGTATTTGAAATACCAGAAGCATAGCTTCCAGCATCCTAACAACACGCAGGCCACCACGTTACAACAACCTGACAGAAGGGTAGTGCCTTTAACTATTAGACAATAATATGTGCTCATTTTAGAAGAAAAGCACCAAGAATCACCCATGACCCTGTGTCCTAGAGATAACTTTTGCTAGTATTTTTGTGGGCATCTTGCTCATGTTTTCTGTATATGTGCATACACCTATGAGTGTATTTTTACAATGGAATTATATTGTATATACTGGGAGCTTTTTGTTTTTAAAGTAATTACTTATGCAGTTTGCTTCTTAGTAATAATTTTCAGATATACATAATATTACCTGTAAGAAGTCACACTCAAATATGAATATTTAGAGTAGTGGTGGTCAAACGTCAGTGGTTATCAGAATCACTTAGAGTAGGGCTTGGAAACTGTTTCTGTAAAGGGCCGTATAGTAAATATTTTAGGCTTTGCAGGTCGTACAGTCTCTGTTGCAGTTACTCAGCTCTGCTGTTGTAGCACAAAAACAGCCCTGGGTAATACGTAAACAAATGGGCATGCCTGTGTTCCAAAAGGAAATCCTGGTGGCATAGTGGTTAAGAGCTACAGCTGCTAACCAAAAGGTCGGCGGTTCAAATCCACCAGGCACTCCTTGGAAACTCTATGGGGCAGTTCTACTCTGTCCTGTAGGGTCACTGTGAGTTGGAATCAACTTGACAGCAACGGGTTTGGTTTGAGTTCCAAAAACTTTTATTTATAAAAACAGATGCCAGGCTGGATTTGGCCCACAGGTTATTGTTTCCCAACCCCTGGTTTAGAGAAAAGGTCCATGGATATTTATTGCATGGCAACTCTGTGTTCTAGGCACTTGGAATACGTCAGAGCTTACATTCTGGCTCCTCTATTATTAAACGGTAAAACATAGTCTGATTATATACATGTTAGAAAATGATGAATACAATGTAAAAAAGAACAACTAGAGCAATCGAGAACAACTAGCGAACCGAGAGTGAGGGAAATGGTTTGCAATTTAAAATAGGATGATCAGGGTAGACCACATTTAGATGGTGAGATTTAAGGACAGGCGGGAAGGCGGTGAGGAAGTTAACCAACCATGTGAATATCTGAGGAGGAGAGTTCCAGGTACTGGGAACACCCCATGCAAAGGCCCTACGGTGGAAATGTACCCCCTGGTGTGTTTAGGAGTAGCAAGCTCAGTGTAGGGAGTGGGAGGGAGGAGGTTTATTGTTTATTTCTTCTGGGAGATTTCTGTGGCTCCCAGGGAGTCTCTGGGCAAAGTGCTTCTCTACTATTTAGTAACCTGCTTGTTCTCATTGAATAGTTTAAGACCATTTACCATGTATGTAAGTGTTCTACAGCCTAACTTTTTAAAACTACATAGTGTTCCATCTTGTGACTACACCATTTATTTTAGTAATTCCCTATCACTAGACTTTCAGGTTGTTTCTAAGTTATGGTACTACAGTGAGCATCCTGTTGGCTAAATCTTTGACTGAATCTAGGATTTTTCCTTAGAATAGACTTCTAAAAATGGGGTCACTGAGCTGCTTACCTGAAAGCAGAATATAAAAAAAGACTTTAGTCAGGCCCTCTTAAAGAGTGCCATCACCCCCAGCCCAGTCTCTTCAGATTTCTCTCCTCGCCCCTTCCTTCCTTTCATACTGTGAACTGTGGTTCCAGGCTCAAGCACGGACATCAGTGAGGACTGGGAGAAGGACTTTGACTTGGACATGACCGAAGAAGAAGTGCAGATGGCACTTTCCAAAGTGGATGCCTCCGGTGAGGTGAGTAGGCCTCGTTAGCTACAGGGAAGCAAGTCCAGTGATCCCAGTGTCTGAGAACTCTCCCTGCCAAGCTTAACTATCCCCTCAGGGTGGATCCCTTCTTCTGAGGTTCTGAGCTTTCAGGAAGGAAGCAGAGGTCTCTCACTCAGGCCCAGGACAGTTGTTGTCAGCAGGCTGTACTTCCTCTCAGCTCCAGGGTGAATGGATGGGAGAGTTCTTGACCTCATCTCTGCTTTAAAATCACCTGAGGAACTACTTAAAAATACAGGTGCCAAAACCTTGCCCTAGACCTTCTGACTCATGGTCCCCAGGTGTGGGGCCTAAGTAGATTCCTGGTCTTGGAGACAAAAGACCAGTGTGATCTAGGACAAGTAACTTAACCTGAGGCTTTTCTTCCCCCATCTAAAATATTAGATTGATAATTATAAGATCTGACTTATAAGCTGCAATGAGATACTGCATATAGACATGTTAGGCCTGGTGCCTGGGACATGGTAAGCATCAGTAGACATTAGCAGAAAACACCACAAAACCCATTCCACTTACTAAGTTCAAAGAGGCCTTATTACTCTTGTTCTTCATTACCTCCGAGAATCAAGACTGGGTCATTCTGAATGAGAGTCTGGACAATCCAAAGCTCACACAGCTAATAAGTGACAGGACTGAAGCTCCAGCCCAGACATCTGATTCAAGTCAGTGTTACTTCCACTGTCACACAAGAACCACATGGTTCCTACCATCAATTAATTCTAAAGAGGTGGACCAATTAGAGAGACTTGAAGGGCCTCAGTTTTCATACGGGAAACTGAAGCTTGAGGTGAGATAGTGACCTACCCAAGAGTATTTTACACCTGTGACCTTATGATACCCAGGGCAGGGAAGGCCCATGGCTCCCTAACATGCCATGGGGTCTTGCTGGCTTTTTGTGTCTTTGCAACCCTTTACAGAACCTAACATACATTATACCTGAGCAGAGTCATTCTGTGACCCATCATCTTAGGGATCATCCAGCAGCAGGGCAAGAAAAAGTTCCCTGGGGAGGCTCCAGCTGGGGATAAGGGTGCTGGGGCTAGAGGATTGAAGACCCTGTGAGCCCAGTGCCACCCTTGCTTCTGTCTCTCAGAGCCATGGACTTAACCATCCAGCAGGAGACATGCTCTCCTTAAGAGATGGACTGACTTGCTTCCTGTAGGGAGGGCATCCCCTTGCAGTGTCCAGTGTTGGTGGAAGCATTCCCCTTGGGTCTGAAACGATGAGAACAGCAGACCCACCCCTCAGGCAGAGGGCAGCTGTGTTCCCCAGACACAGCCCTTAAGACTGGTGGTTCAGTCTTCTAGAAGGGCCAGGTGTCAGGGCTGTTGGAAGTGGAGGCAGCCCTGCTCAGTACGGGGGGGATGGGTTTGGGTTTGGGTTTGACTCAAAAGACTAAATATGTATTTGTGTTCCCCATTGTCCTCTCCCATTTGCAGCTGGAAGATGTGGAGTGGGAGGACTGGGAATGAGGGGAGCCAGAGTGAGCAGCTCTCTCACCCACAGCACCTCTTACCTCTCACGCTTGCCTCAGCCTGGCCCTGGAAGACACTGACTGAGAATGTCCCCCAAATGGCCTCTGTCAAACAGAGCTGTGGGCACAGATTCTGGGTTGCTCCCTGCTGGCTCTTTGGCACCTAGAGGGGACCTCTGCCCACACCTGGGAAGGGGCTCTCTACATCAAGCCAGGAACTCCGACTTGTGCCAGTCATAGGGTAACCTAATGGGGAGGAGGCCTGCCCTTCTCACAGAAGAGCCTACATTTCTCTGCTGAACACCCACTGTTCCTGGGAACTCCTGCTGGGCAGTCCCAAGGGATAGCTCTAGCCCTTCTGCCTGTGTAGGCAGAAGCTAACCCACCAGTCTCTTGGAGTAAGCCAAGATAACACACTCCATGAGCAGGCAAGGAAGGTCATGCCACCTGTCCTTGACTAGAAAGGGACAGAGAGCACATTTTTGTTCCCATACCAGTGAGTAAAGGCATTCATCTCTGGGAGATTTTCCTGTTGGGAATCTCTTCCCTGATCCAGGCGTTTTGCATTCCTGGAAAGATCCCTTGTGGTTCAGAATCTCAAGACCAAACCCTGAATTCCCACCTCCTACCTTTCATGCAGCCCAACCCTGGTATGTCCCCAGGCATTTCCCAGGGCTTTTTCGTGTCCGATGCACCCAAGTCCTTAGCCCAGCTGTGCCACCTGCAAGAGTCTGTTCTTGCATTTCTTCCTCCCCAAGAAGGGAGGAGGCCACTTCAGGCCCTTCTGTGCATTTCCTGGTGGGATATCTTGTCCAACCAGCTACCCACCTCGATTCCCCTGTAGCTTAGGACATAAGCCAGCTACCAGCGGTACAGAGCAGTGATCAAAGCCGACTACTTACAAATCTGGTAAGCCAACACTTCCACCTCAACCCTTCTGCTTCTTGAAGGGATGTACTGAGAGTGAACTTCTTGAGACTCTCATCAGGCTTCTGCAAACGCTCTTCTTCCTGAAGACAGAGCCAGACTCTGTGGCTCTCACCCTCCACTCTGGTAAAGTTGCCCCTCTTTTGGGGGAACGGGGGCGCTGCAGGACTCCCTGGAGACCCTGGTGCTTCATGATGCTGCTCTGGTGATTCTTGTACATAACCTGGCGTGTTCAGTGATTTAAAGGGATCGTGGTCAGGATGCCAAGGAGTGGTGGTCACTTCCACTTCTAACATTCAGTGAGGGGGTGGGATGGAGAGAATGCTGAGTCTTTTTTTGAAGGGATGGGGCTTTTCTCTTTGTAATTATTTCTTTAGTTTAATTAACCTTTTGGTTGTTTGTGCAATATTGTATATTTTAAATTATAATGCATCTCCCCAGAGTATTTTGTAGCTGGGAAAAGAAAAAAGGAGAAAAAAAAAAAAAAGATTCTAACAGCTGTTAGTTTTGTAAGTATAAAAGAAAGAAAAAAGAACTTTGTCCTGAACCTTTTACAGACTTGCCGTTAACAGCATTAAAGAGATTGAACAGAAGCTGGAAGGTGTCTGGGGCTCTGTTCTTGCCCCCACAGCTCCTGCACCGGAGCGAGGGCAGGACACACACACTGTGCAGGGGTGCCTTCCAACTTGGAGTGGGGAGGGGGGACCAGGGGCAGCCTGAGTCCTGAGGAAGTCCCTTGTACTCATCCCAAACTCAGCTTGGGTTTTGGAATGAGGAAGGGACCCCGTCCCCAACAGGCCTCTCACTAAGACAAGGAGTCAAGAAGCCATTTCTGCATTTCCAATGCTTCTGCTTTTATTTGGAAAGGAAGTTGCAACAGCAATGGTTCCAATTGCTCTTGGTCTTTTTTCTCCTCTCCTCTCTCCTCCCCGAGTGTGTGCGATTCTGGGGTCTATTTTAATTAAGGTTAAACACCCGTATGAAAATCACTTGCCAGCCATGATAAAAGGGAAATTTGAATGAGGCCCTTTGGTTTCATGAAGATCTTTAAAGGGAAAAGAGAAATAAGGCTAGGGATGGTGTAGGTAGGTTTTAGGATAAGTAAACTTAAAAGTGTAAAATATATATCACCATCTTAGAAGCGGGTTTTTGGGTTTGCTTTCTCCCCCTGCTTTATTGGGGAGGACTTGCCATTGCTTTTATCAAGTGTTTGCTAGCCATGGATGCCAACTAATTTCTTCAATTGAAGGCCGGAGAATCATGTCTGGTTCCAGGAGCCGCTTGAGCAGGTCCTGGCATTCGGCCGAGATGCCCAGATGAGTAGGGAAGGACACCCCCTTCTGCTGCTGCCACAGCATCTTGGGGATGTCTGTGTCGTCAAAAGGTAGGCTGGCACAGAGCATGACATACAGGACCACGCCCATGCTCCAGACATCACCCTTCTTGCTATCGTGAGGAATACCCTGTAGCACCTCAGGGGCGGCATAGGCTGTGCTGCCGCAGAAGGTCTGGCTCAGCTCCCGGCGTGACTTAGGCACCACCTTGGCAAAGCCGAAGTCAGTCAGCTTCAGGTTGAAGCCCTGCAACAAGGCGTTCTCACACTTGAGGTCCCGGTGGGCCACGCCACAGCCATGGCAGTAGCGAATGGCCTCGACCATCTGACGGAAGAGGGCCTTGGCCCGGTTCTCAGGCAGCGGCCCCTCGTTCAGCACACAGTCAAAGACGTCTCCTCCCTCAGCCAGCTCCATCACCAGGTAGATTTTCCCATCAGCAGACTCCAGCATCTCATACACCCGGATGATGTTTTTGTGGTCCAGGGTACGGACGATCTGGAGCTCCCGAGGCAGAAATCTCTGGATAAATTCTGAGGAAACAAGGATAGAAGATGGGGTATCAAGTCCAGAAGGGCCTGACTCCTCGTTCTTGTGTCCTGTTTTCCAACTTCTGTCTGCCTGCCTGCCCACCCTGGCAGGGTCTTGTTGCTTGGCTCTCATTAATGGTCTTAAATGTGTCTAGCGGCTTGCACTTTGTAAAGAATATTCCTCTCTCTCTTATTCTTGTAGTTAATATATTACTCAATGGAACAACTCCTTGCCTACCTCAGGGATTGTTAGGAGCAACCTGACATCACGGATGTCACAGTGCTTTGGGGACTTTAGACAAAGGCATTGAATCTCAGTTACGGGGTCTGATTTGCCTCACTGGGTGGTGAGCCAGCTCCTCCCACTCTGCCTCCTGACCCACAGTTCTTTCCATGAGTCCTGTCTTCCTCTGCCTGCCTTGGCACCAGCTCCTGCCCTCTGCTAGCCCTGGCTGTGACCTCTGCCCAGCTCTCTCTCCCTCCTGGAATAGGAAAGGCATGATGAGCTTAGGTTCTGCCTCTGAACATCCTTCACCTGCCACGTTAATTTTGGGCTTTGGAGGGTATGATGCACCTATACATATCATCTGTTCCCTGTTGACCTACCCCAGAGCCGTATCTAGTCTGCTTTCCTTGGTTCTAGGCTAAAGGCCAGGAAGGAACAATCAATCCTGGCTGGAGGAAGGACCCACCCACCTCAGCCAACCCCTCCCTTCCAACAAAGGGGCCCCAGCTCACCTTCTGGCCCTCCCATCTTGTCTATAATTTTAATTGCCACTTTTCTTTGGTGTTTTTTTGAAAATGCTTCTTTGACTTTTGAGTAGGTCCCTTCCCCAATGGTCTTGCCCAGCTGGTACCCATTGGAGAGCAGAAAGTCCTCCATGCTGTCTAGCGCCTCCTTCCTTACTATCACCCTCTCAGCTCATGCTGCCTCCGAGAGGCAGCTCTACTCCACCATCGCCCTTGGCCCGCTCCTTTTCCCCCCAAGGACTTCATCCGCAGCGGCCCTCAGCGCTTAGAACATTCTCCGACTGGACACAGCCGCGGGTGGTGGGGAGGGAGAGGGACAGACATTTTTAAACTGCTGCCCAATTGTGATGTAAATGCTGTGTGACCGTTGGCCAAAATGAACAGTGCCCCTACCTGCCCTCACCACTGCCACCAAACCCAGCACCGGTTAAGTCATGGCCGCCCCCCTGCCAAGCAGTGAGTCGCGGCCCCGCATGGGGATGTCTGCGTGCGGTTAGGATTGCCTGGTTCCTCCGCGTGGACGCCACCTCGCTGCGGGTTGCTCTGGCCTCCCGCTCCTCCATCGGGCCATAAGTCCTCCAGCTCCCAGGCTCCCGCTCGCGCCAAGTGCCGGGGCCGCCCGGGGCGGTGGGGGTTCCTTGGCGGAAGGAACGGGCTCTGTGAGGTCAGCGCGCCACGGTCCGGGTCACAATGCAGCCCTCCCCCTCGACGCCCGGGCCTGGACGCGCCGCAGACACCTGCCCGGCTCCGCCTGGACCGGAGCGTCCTCCCGCGGCCAGGGCTCGGGCAGCTGCTTCCAGCCTGGGACCGGTCTCGGCCTCCGGCAGGTGAGCAACGGCCCACGGGGCGGGCGCGGGGAGGGGGCGCCCGGTGGCCCGGGAGCGGCCTGACCGCCACTCCCCGCGCAGAGCGCCGCGGTTCCTGGACATGAGCGCCCAGGAGCCCCCGCAAGGTCGGAGGTTCCCCATTGAGGCAGGAGACTCCCCTGGCCTTGCTGCCGCCCCCGAGTCCCAGGACAGCCCGGAGCCGGTAGCGACTGAGCACAACCCGGTCAGGTGAGCCCAGCACCCGCTCTCCGCGGGCCCCTCCTTTGGCCCGGGCCCTCCCCACTGCCGGGTGGCGGATCCCCGCAGACTGCGGCGTGTGCCTGGAGCGCCTAGGCTCAATGCCCCTCCCCCGTCCCTCTCTCCATTCCCCGGGCCCCGGGTGCGGTCCGTACATCCACACCCGAACCTGAGAGGATCCCAGGTGCACTTCCCTCGACTCAGCGCCCCGCCCTTCCCAGGCCACTTCGACGCTGCCCGGGTTGCCACTGCCTGACGCTGCTGCACGTGCCCATCGACGTCTACCTGGCCATGGGCGGGAGCCCCCGGGCCCGCGCCACCTGAGTGCGCCGAGCACAGCGGCTCCGCAGGAGCCGGGCGGGGATGAGGCCCGCCGCGGGCCACCACGCTGAGGTCGCGCGCGCCGAGCACGAGACAATGATGCACATTTTAAAATAAAAGAATGATGCACATTTTAATAAAGCACAGCATAAACTGTTCTTTCCACTTCGGGCTGGCCGTGTATGTCTATCCGTCGGATCCAGCCCGCCGGCTGCTCCGCCCCATCCAATAACACTTTCCTTTCCACCGCCTCTTCGCCAAGACGCGGCGCTGGGACCAGCCCTTGCAGGTCCGCCTTCCTCCGGCCCGACGCCCCGCCCCATTCCCTTCCGATTTCTCGCAGCCTTTCCCCTCGGGCCCCGCCCTCATCCTCTCCCCATCCGGCTTCTTTGGTTCCTCAGTGAGATCCCTATTACTGTGCTGGATGCAGGAGCCCTGGTGGCGCAGTGGTTAAGGGCTCGGCTGCTAACAAAAAGGTTGATGGTTCGAACCCGCCAGCCACTCCGCAGGAGAAGATGTGGCAATCTGCTTCTGTAAAGGGTACAGCCTTGGAAACCCTATGGGGGTTTACTCTGTCCTATGGGGTTGCTGTGAGTCAGAATGGACTCATGGCAATGGGTGGGTGCTGGACGCTGGGGACCCAGAGAAGCTTGGGACTGGAGGGGGATAGGGGGACACAGCTGACTCCTATTAAGGAGAATGGCCATCCGTACCAGGCCCATTTAATTTCCCCAAACTGGAATTAGGTTCTGCCACTTGCTGTTTTGTGACCCAGGGCATCTCTGGCTTTGTCTGCCCAAGTTCATCTTGAGCCTTGGTTTCTCCCAGGATGGTGGGACCACAAAAAAAAAATGATTAGGGAAGAAGTCTTTGAAAAACCAGTTTCTGAACTTCGTATTTGACAGGTGAGGGAACTGTGCCTTAAGAGACTTGTCCGGGTCCCCCAGATCATAGATGTTCTCACTGCCCTCAGAAAGATGAAATGCCCTAATCCATTCATTAAAAAAAAAAAAAAAAAAACCATTTCTGTCGAATGGACTCTGACATAGTGACCCTAAAGGACCAAGTAAAACTGCCCCATAGGGTTTCCAAGGCCATAAATCTTTCATATCTTTCTCCTGTGGAACATGGTGGGTTTGAATTGCCAACCTTTCAGTTAACAGCCCAGTCCTTAACCACTTTGCCACCAGGGCTCCTTTTTAATCCATCCATAGGAGGGCTCAGTACGCACAGCCTGTGTAGAAGTGGTAGCATTTAAACTGAATGAGCATTTCCCACTTTCCAATTTTGCTTTAGTGAGCTTGTATCATTTTTATTAAAATAATAATAATAATACAGGATCATTTTTATTACCTGTTGCTGTCGAGTCGATTCCAACTTTTATTTATTATTTTTATTGGTGAAGGACTGGCAGCATTTCCTTCTGTTACACATAAGGTCGCTATGAGTCAGAGCTGATCCAACCACGGCAACTAACAATTATTTTTATACTGGAAAAAACACATGTATGTGTCCCCTGAGATCTAAGCACAACTGACTAAACACTCCTCCCCTAATCCATGCGGGCAGAAGTCCAAGCCCTGCCTAGAGCACTTCAGAATCCCGAGGTCACCCAAAGGGATACGCTTCTAGATGTCCACATAAAATGCTCTCCCAGACAGTGGCAGTATAGGAGGCTTATTGAAAGGGAGGAGGGTGCTTGCCAAAAAAAGGGTCGACTTCAACGCAAGGCTTTAAACTTGACCATTCAGCCTCTTGGTTCCTTAAATTTCCTGGCTCTTGAAAGCCCCTCCATGCCTGCCATTCCCCTTCACTGGGAGAGTCCTCGGCTTTAGGCCAATGTGCTGGCTCCTGTCTCCTCTTTCCCTTCACCCCTGTCATCCTCCACTCTTATCTTCAGACTCTCAGTTCTTCTCACTATTAAGTGAAGTGATCGAGCTCTTTCTGTCCCCAACACCAAACACCACGGCTGGCCCTACTCAGCCTAACGCCACATGCTGCTGATCTCCAGAACAAAAGGGCCTCCTTCCCTGTAAACAGTCAGTGCTCAGCCTCCTTAGGAGGCTGTTGTTATTTTTTCTTAATTGGCCACTGTGTTGATAAAATCTCTCCACTGCAAGCAACAAAAGCTAGGTTAAGCAAAAAATAGGAATGCATCGGTGCAAATGTCTGGGAAGTATATTGACATGGGCATTAATCACGGGATTAAAGGAAGAACTATAGGAACCAGGAACCAGAACACCAAGGATTCAGCTTCACCAGGACTATCCCTTTGCTCCTCTCTCATCCCTTGATTTTCTGTTCTGTGCAGGGAACATGACTGAGGCAGCTTAGAAACCCCAGGAAGGGAGAGCTGCTTTCTCCCAGTCTCAGTATACCTATCCCTGGGAAGGACAGTGATTGGCCCTTCTTAATCACATGCACACCCCTTGGCCCAATCGGAGATGGGAAACTATAACTAACCAGGCTGGCCCACAGGCAGGCTACCATTGAGGTAGAAGCACTGCCAGGTGATTGACAGCATCACCAGAAAATAGTGAGTAGAGATGGAAAAGAAACATTCCAAAAGGTAGGCTAGGGGCCAGGGTAATGACTTTGTACCATGGCGTGAGGAGCCTTTGACAGTCTGAGCAGGAATCAAGCCACAGCGTTCTAGTTCAGGCTTTGTCCCTGATCTGTCAACACTGGTCTATTAGGCAGGTCTGCGCAGGGCGATTCAGCAGTGAACTTGACAGGTGAACTTGACAGATGAACTTGACAGACACCAGCCTTGCCCTCACGGAACTCACATCTCCCTGTTGGGAGGCCTCAGGCAAGTCCCTTCACTCTGGGCCCATTTCCTCAGTGGTTTAAAAAAAAAAAAAAAAAAAGACACCAGGTTTCTATGGACCTAGTCAGCTCCAAAATGTTGAATCCTTCCCATTCTTCTTTTCTCTCTTCTCAACCGTACTTTTCTTTAAAAAACATTTATTGCCACCTCCCACAGGTTTGGTGTGTAAGGGACGCAAAGACTCCAGACACAGACCTTGTGAGTGGGCCAGACTCTGGGGCTAGTTAGCTCTAGAATGTCCATGGGCAAGGGGAAAGGGCATTCCAGGTGGGGGGAACATTGTGTGCAAAGGCCCTGAGGCAGGAAAGTAGAGGGCTAGTTCAAGGAATTCAATTCAATCAACTTTCACCAACACTTATCTGGGCCAGGCCAAGTGCTGGGAACCCAGGCCTGAATTTGACATCCCTTGCCCTTGCAGAGCTCAGAATCAGGGGATCCAGGATAGGTTAACAGAAGAGAAGCTGGATCAGGGTGGCCTTTGAGTACCAGGTTAAGGAGTTTGAACATTGTTCTGTAGGCAACAGGAAGTATGACAGGCTCCAACCTGGGTTGTTTCCCTCTCCTCTCTTCTCCTCCACTTCCATCGTGTTCTCTGTTTCTTCTTTCTCTTTCCCCCTAGAAAAGTCACTGGCCTAAGCTCTAGTCCTGAGTTCAAGTCCTGACTCTGCCATTTACTAGCAGTGCAACCTTGGACTAGTTACTTAGCCTCTCTGAGCCTCCATTTCCACATCTGTAAAATGGGGTTAGTGACACCTGCCAGAGGGTTTCAGTAAGGTCACACCTGTACAGCACCAGACAGGAACCTCGTGCAGGCAGCACCTGACGAGCAAGAGCAGTTGTTGCTGCTGTTGCTGCTGGTCCTACCTGTGACTTCAGGGGGCAGCAGAGAACCAGACAGCCAAGGACACTGTCCCCATGGGGCCTGGTGATGACCAGTCCTGGAGGGAGCTGGGGAAACCCCTCTTGCCTCTCTCTGTCAACTTCCAGGCAGTTCCTCTCAGGAGCCAAGGAACTGGAAGGTGCAGGGGGGGTGGGGGGGGGTGGGAGGGGAAGACACCATTTCAAGAAAATCCCCAGGTGGGAAAGGCAGAACTGCCTTCTTTGCCCTGGAGCGTAAAGCTGTCCCCTAGACCCCAAAGCAGGACCCCCAGATTCCAGCCTTCTTCTCTGGGCCTGAAGAATGAGAGGGGTTCAGGGAAAGGGGGATAATCAAATCATTGCCTTCCCCAACTTCTATCTCAGATGCCTTATTACCCAGCCCTTCCCATAAGAGACTCCCTTTTAGAAGGAGGGGGCAAAGTACAGATAGACCCCCCAGGTTACTATGGAGATGACAGGAAAAGGGTTGCTACATCACCATGGCAACACCTGACGTCAGTGCTACCCTTTGCTATTGCCTGATATGGGGGGGGGGGCAGCCACCCCATCCACAAGCATATCCCCCACAAAGCCTCTTCCCCTTAATGAGCCAATCAACCAGGGGGTCGACAGGCTTAATATAGCACAAGAGTTAAAAGCACAGACTCTGATGTCAGTCACTGTGGTTCAAATCCTGGCTCCGCCTTATCCTAGCTGTGTGAATTTCAGCAAGTTCCTTAACCCCTTGAAGCCTTATACGTACAATGGGGATAAATAAACTTCATGCCTCCAAGGGTTGCTGTGAGGATTACATGAGATAATGCAGGTAACAGGTTGAGGGGCCTGCTCACGCAAATGCACAATCGATGTTGGGACTGTCAAGAATCCTGCTCACCACCTTGGGACTTGTCAGGGGAGTGTGGTCCTTCAAATATAGAACCAGAGCCTCTAGATGGCCCCCCAGGACTCCAAGAACTGGCTCCCAGGGTTTGAGCATCTCAGGATTTGGAGGTCTCAGGGTAGAGCCAGTGGAATTTCCAGGCTCTGAGGAAACCCTAGATGCCACTTCCCTGAAACCCCATCACATCCGGACTCTGACCCAGCTTCCCCTTTCTCCTCTTCTCTGCCTCCTCCTAGGCTTTCTGAGCAGGCTTCTACCTCCTGAGCCTCTATTTGCTCTCTAGGAAAAAGGGTGGATGAGGGACCATGGGAAGACATCAGACAACTGACTCCAGTAGGACAGTAGATTGGACACCAAAGGGATATGGGTGCCCAGGTCCCAGCTTCCTTCTCCTCACTCATCCTTGGGGTAGGGTACCACAGTCATTCTCATTTCCTCCCTCTTCTCCAATCCCTAACCCAGGCGGCCACCGTCCCTTCTGCCCCAATTCCACTGCCCGCACTCTGAGCCCGAGCCCTATCACTACTCATCTGGATTACTCCGGCAGCCCCTAACTGGTCCCCCTGCTTCCTTCCTCTGTTGGTTCCTCCAATCCAGAATTATTTTATAAAGGCCTCAAACCCAGCCATGTCACTTTTCTATTTAAAACTCGTCAATAGCTTCTTCACACCACTTGTGGGATAAAGCCCAAAATGGCTGACAAGGCCCTGTGGGGTTTGGCCTCAGGCCACTCCTTCCCTTGAGTAACCTCTCAACTACTGGCTAAACATTCTTCCCACCTTTAAGCACACTGTTCTGCCTGGAATAACTTCCCTCCCAACCCCACTCACCCCTCAGATCCTCACCAATCGTAATTTCTCAAAGAAGGCTCCCCTGACCATCCACCTGGCCAGGCGCCCATCCATCCCCTCCCGTAACACCTGCTTGTCCCATTCTGTTGCCTTCTGCCCACTTATTATCTATTCCCTGTTCCCGATTAATATGTGTCTCCCCCATTACCGTGTGGAGTCCCTAAGGGCAGGGACTGTCACATTCATCCTAACATCCCCAGGACCCAGCACAGAAGGGCTCAGGAGTTTGTAGGATATCTGTGAATTAGACTAACTAGTGAATGACTGCTTGATAAATCTACAGAGGAGAGCCTCAGTGCTGTGAGAAGGAATAGCAAAGCCACTGGCCTGGCTGGAAGTCAGAGATGGCTTCCCTAAGGAATGAGATTTTACTGATGGATGAGAAGCAGCTATCCAGGCAAAAACATAGGGGAAAGGTCCCTGGCATTGGGATTGGTATGTGCCAAGTGAACTTGGTACTGAAGACACTGTGCCGAGGGACACACTCATGCTTTGGAAAGACAATCCTGGCTGCTCTGCAAAAGGTACTGTGTAGTGGATCGAGAGTGGCAGCAGGGAGACGAGGAGCCAGGAGGCTGTTGCAGCCTCCTAGGCAGAAGGTGAGGGGGCCTTGGACACCAGGTGTTGGCAGCGGGCATAAAGAGAAGCTATGGGATTACAGATATGTCCTGGAGAGGGAATGGATGGGATTTGGAAGCTGTTTGAATATGAAAAAGGAGATAGAGGGCAGAGTCAAGAACCAAGACCAGATTTGTGGTTCAGGAAACTGAGTAAACGGCCACATTGGAGAACATGGGAGGAACGGCAGGTGTGGGGCACGTACCCTGTGAGGTGGGACATCAGGGAGAGGTGTCCAGGAGGCAGGTGTGGGCAGGAGACAGAAGTCTGGGCTCAGAAAAAGAAGTGAGCCTCTGGCACTGAGTGGACACCGAAGAGAGTCCCCTGGGACAGTGTTGAGGGCAGTGAGCAGAGAATGAGAAATCTGTCAGGAAGCAGCACCCAGTAAGACAGCAAGAAACCAAGAGTGCTGTGTCCAGAAAAGCTAGGGCAAAACTGTATTTCATAGGCGGCCACTGCTAAAGGGTCAAGTTAGATAAGGACTCACAAGCATCCTGTGGATTCAGCAGCAAGGAGGTCAAGTGGTGACCTTGACAAGAACTGTTCCCCTGAAATGGGGGGAGGGGGGAGGAGCAGACTGCAAGGGTTGAGCGAGTAAGTGGAAACAGCGTATGTACACAACTCTTTCAAGAATGTTGGCTGTGAAGGGGGAGCTGGAGAAGGCTGTGGGGTTGAAGGAGAGCTTTTTTTTCCGAAGATAGGAAAGACTAGAGCCTATTTGTCTGCTGATGGGAAGGAGCCAGTAGGGAGGGAGAGGTTGAAGATAAGGAAAAGAGGACTAAAGGAAGGACTTTCCCCAAGGAGAGAAAAAAAGACAGTAAATCCCTTAATATGGCTGCACAATTGGGGGAGGAGGGGCAAGTCAGGGCCTGTACTGGGCTCTGGGGGTTCAGAACACCTGACCACTCACCCCGGCAGCCAGTGTGAGTCACTAGGGGGGAAAATAACCCACACTGGCAGCATGGAAAAGGGTGCGGGGCCAGCTCGTTCCTTAGGATCCCCAGAGGGTGGAGGGCAGGGCCCAGCCTGGGCTCAGAGCCCCAGCCCTGAACCCCATGCTCAGAGCAGGACAAGAGCACAGAGGGGCTTCTCACCCCTTGTAGCGGCAGGAAGAGTAGTAGGAAGCCTGGGTTTTACTTTTGGCTTTTCTCTGCCCCTCTCTGAACCTCAGTTTCCCCTTCTGCATGAAGAGTGGGTTGAACCATATCAAGGACTTTTAAGGCCTTTTGGGGTTAAGGACCCTGTCTAACTTCTATTCAGATATAATAGCTGTGTGTCTGTGCGCACACTTGCGATTTACAGACAGTTTAGAGGGTCCTTTAGCCCCAGAAGCACATCCGCGGCCCCCAGATAAGAACTGAACTCAATTGGCTGAGGGCCCTTCCGGCTCTGACGTTTACAGCGCCCCCCCCCCCACCCCAACCCACCAGCAAGGGAAAAGGCTTTCAGAAGGGATGTGGCGGGAAAAGGTGCGAGTGCTCCTAAACCTGAGAGCAGAGAGGGCTTTTCAAGTGTGGGTTCCGCCTGAGCACACCATCAGGATGCCTGAGCAGAGGCTGGAGGCCCTGGGTGGGATGGGGAAGGGTTACTCAATGGGCAGCTGACCTTCCTGCTCTTGGCCCCCTCTTGCAGCCTCCATCAGTCCACGTCCTCGGCCCTGCCTGGGGGCGGGGAGTGTCTCAGGGGTGCTCAGATCTGGTGATTGCCCTCCACTCACTGAAGCGGCGGGTGGGGGCAGACCACTGACTGGACCAGCCGGAGAGGCCAGATCTGACCCACCCGCTTGCCAGCTGACGCCTCCTGCTAAAAACAGCCGGCCCAAAGGGACTATGGGCTTTCAGGCCTCCCCCTCCACGTCCGGGCAGGTATTAAAGAGGCCGAGGCCGGGCCAGGCGGGCGGGACATCATGCTATTCACCGAAACTGCCCACTTCGTGGAGAATTTTTTTCTGTCCCGGTGAAGGGGTCTAGGAGGAGGGCGCCGGCGGGATAAAGGGCCCTGTCCCGGCAGCTGGGGAGGAGGCGCCCAGGTCCTTGGGAAGGCCCCAGTGGGGGACTCTAATCCCCCCTCCACGTCCCTCTAAATCAGCCAGGAGTGATCCTGCCTCGTCTGATCCAAAGCGCCCCCTCCTCCCCGCCCGCCGTGCCCTCCTGGGGTGACCACCGCCCACCCACCCGCAGGCGGCCCCGGGCCACGACCCCGCACCGCCTGGACCAGGAGTTGTGTTTCTGGGGCTTCCGGGGCCCAGCCTTGCCGGCGCGCGCCGCAGCATGGGCGACTACTGGCTAAGCCCGCAGCGCCGCCGCACGCCGGGCGCCGCCTGGCGCTGGCCCACACGCAACCTCCTACTGCTGCCGGGGACCAGCGGCCCGGCGAACGTGCCCTTCGCGCGCTGGCCCAGCTGCTACGGCATACGCCCGCGCCTCACGTGAGCTCGTAGGGCGGGGCGGCCGCCCTGGGGAAAGGGCGGGGGCGGTGGGGAGGGGCGAGGTCTGAAGAAAGGGGCGGATCCGCAGGGCCCGGGACCGGTTAGGGGTTGGAGAGGGTGGGCCTGACGGTGCCTGGGAGCGAGGGGAGGGGGCGGATCTGGGTGGGAAGGGCGGAGCCTCAGGGCGACTGTGCAGGGGAAGAGGGGCGGGGCTCTGAGGAGGGGCGGGGCGTAGAATTGGAGGGAAGGGGAGTCAGTCCGCCCAGTTTTCTTTCCATTCTGGTGGAAGCACCGATGGCAGGATATTAACTATCAATTCCTAGGCAAGAGGAAGAGACACCTAGTGCCCCTGCGCCCGTGAGAGCCGGTGAGGGGCGGGGCCAAAAGGGCGCGGCTGATGGGGCGGGATTTCAAGGAGCGGCGTGTCGTGAGGCGTGGCCTAACTGAAGATGGGAGGGGGAGGGCGGGGCCTGATCCCTAGGTTGGTCCGCAGCAGCAGCCTCAGGCACGAGGACCCAGCGGGCTTGAACCGCAGTAGGAGGGGCACCGCTACCCGGCCGTGGGACATTTATCCCTTCCGTTCTGGGACCACTACAAACATATTTTTAAAATAGTGACAGATTTGACTATGTTAAAATTTCTATTCATCGAAGACACCTAAACAAGAGTCACAAACAGGGCCCCTCAAACATATTAAAGCCAGCTTTGTGTCCAGGAGTTCGGGGACCAGGATAGGTCGTCCCTGGCCTAGCGGTGAGGCCCAATGACTGAAGAAGACTGAGGGTGGGCCTGAAGGGCAGGGTCAAGGCCATCACCCCGTGTATGTCTGGGTGTTCTTCTCATTTTTGTGCATGTCTGAATGTGTATCCACCTCTGAGTATCGCTGTTTCCCTGTGTATCTCTCTGCCTCTGGTCTTTGTGTCCCTTTATTTATTTAACAAATATTTATGAAGGGCCTATTTTAGTGGCTTGTGGCAGGTCTATACACTGAGTCAGTCACTGGGATCACATTGATGAAATAAACCCTGGCGGTCCTGCCTCATGGACCTTACATTCTGCTTGGGAGACAATAAACAGAGGTCAGAGATAACAAGTGCACTTTATATGGGGTGTGCAGGGACTTTATCTTGTGCGAAGATCTATCCCCAGTGCCTAGAGCAGTGCCTGACAGAGTTGTTATTGTTGTTAGTGCCACAGAGTCAGTTTTGACTCATAGCAATCCCATGTGACTAGATCGCCAGATCTTTCTCCTGCAGAGCTGCTGGGTGGGTTCAAACCGCCAGCCTTCCGGTTAGCAGCCAAGTGCTTAATTGCTGTGCCACCAGGGCTCCTGACACAGAGTTGAGGCTCAGTATGTGTTGAATGAATGCATAGGTTGGTCAGGAGGTCCTCTCTGAGGAGGTAACTCTTAAAGAGTTTTGAAGGAAGAGGGGTCAACCCCTTCCAGACCCTGGCAAGAGTGTTCCAGGTAGAGGGAACAGCATATGTCGGGTTGCTGCTTGCATCTCTGACTCTGTCCTGGAGTGTCTCTGTTGCTGTGTCTCTGCTTCTGTCTGTTGTTTTTGTGATCTTGGGAGCTGTGGGGCAGGTTTAAACAAGGGTCTCTGCAAGTGAGTTCACTCTCCAGCAGGCCAGCTCTGACCTAACCAGCCCATCCTGGCCATTCCCCTGGAAGCAACCCCTCCTCCCCCCAGCGGCATCAGTCCCACAGCTTCTGGCTCCTTCCCAGGGCAGCAGCCTGCAGTGCAGAAGGAAGTCCTTCGTCTTGTCTAACCAAGGCAACCCCAGCCCTTTCCTCTCATTCTGCCCTGGGGGCAGAGGGAAGGAGATGGACTGGTCCAGTGGCAGCAGCAGGTCCTGTCTGAAGAGAGTCCAGTTAAGACCGGACAGAGTGGGGGTGGCAAACTCCCTGCAGCCTCAAGGAGGCAAAGCTCAAAGGGGCAGAGAGAATCTTTCACCTTGGAAGCTTCTGTCACATCTATTTTCTCATTTAATCCTTCAACAACACTCCATTTTACAGAGTCTCAGGCAAACTTTATTTTATAGAAACTCAGCCAGGCCCAGGGAAGAAAACAGTGGCTCAAATAGGACACAAACCAGGTCTCTTGATAAAATAATGACAACAGCAATTAACATTTATTGCACATTTAATCTCTCCCAGATACTGAGCTAAAACTTTCTATGCATGTCCTTTTTTAATCCTCATCACAACTCTATGAGGTGGGTACCATCGTTATTCCCGTTATCCTCAGAGGAGGAGACTGAGGCTCAGAGCCCTTAAATCACTTGCCCAAGGGCACCCAGCTAGTTCATGGCAGGGCTGGTTTGAGCTCAGGCAGTGTGGCGTGATCAGCTATACTCGCTGTGCCCTGGAGCTCCAGAGGAGTGTCACAGATGTCCGTTTTCCAGGGATTTGGACAGACAAGCTTCAGGTTCATCCCATGATGATCCTGAGACAGACTTGTGCCAAGCCAGGGATGAGCAGGAAGACAGCCTGGGAGTGCTGTACGATCCTCTCTGGGGATGAAAATTATTCACCTTTGCCCTTTCTCCTGGGGTCTCCATGTTTCTGCTTCTTCCTCCCAAATAAAATAGCTTGGCCTCTCTCTGGTTCTGTTCACTTTTGGGGAGTGATGATCTCAGTTCTCCCCATTTACATACTGTCATGGATTGAATTGTGTCCCCAGAAAATGTCTGTCAACTTGTCTGGGTCATAATTCCTGGTATTGAATGATTGTCTACCATTTTGTCATCTGATGTGATTTCTCTATGTGTTGTAAATCCTATCATTCTGATGTAATAGAATGGATTAGTGGCGGTTGATGAGATCTACGGGACTGGATAGTGTCTTGGGCCAGTTTCTTCTGAGATATAAGAGAGTGGGGTGAGAAGAGAGACATGGGACCTCATGCCACCAAGAAAGCAGCGCCAGGGGCAGAGCGCGTCCTTTGGACCTGAGGTTCCTGCTCTGAGATGCTCCCAGACCAAGGGAAGACTGGTGACAGCAACCTTCCTCTGGAGCTGATGGAGACAGAAGGCCTTCCCTTGGAGCTGGTGCCCTGACCCTGAATTCAGACTTTTAGCCTACTGGACTGTAAGCGAATGGACATCTCTGTTGAAGCCATCCACTTGTGGTATTTCTGTTGGAGCAGTACTAGATAACCAAGACACATACCCAGAATTAGACTGAACCTACAGGGCTGGGAGGGTACCTGGGGGCACCCGCTGACCCTCCCACTGCACCCCTCCCACCCGTGAATCCCCCAGTGGAGTAAGCTGGATGAGCCAGCCTTGGTTCCTGCTCTCTAGACTCTCACAGTGCCATAAGAGAAAGGCAGGGACATTCACTAGCTCTGTGAAGTATCACAGGAGGGTGACATTAGTCTGTTTTGGGCACAGTGAGTCCCATGGTGGGTCAGGAGGGGCCTTGAGCTGAATCTTAACAGGTGGGCAGGCATATAAGGTGAGCAGCATTCAGGCTGAGCAAGCAGCATCGAGAAGGGTTGGAGACTTGCAGGCTGAAATCATCTCTCCAGGTAACCATGAGACTGGCAGCCAGGGGGGTCTCCGCTGAAACTGAGGGTGGCTGGGGCTGGCGCTTCAAAGACCCTGAAGGCCAGAACAAGGGGTTGGACATTACCCAGGAGGAAGTAGGGAGCCATGGAAAGGTTTAAAGCAGGGTAGAGACATGGTCTGACTTGTGCATTTCAAAGATACTGCTTAATAGAGAAATAAAATCTCATTTCTGGGTGTAGAAATCCTGACAAGTGTTCCTGAACTGGACAGGATATGTGCAGCTAAGTGATGTTAACGAAGGGCAAGGACAGGCCTTGGTCACTGATTGGAGTGGGGAAGAAGGAGCAGTCAGGGATGACACCCAGGAGGTAGTGAGCAAGGTAGGGTCCTGATGCTGAAAGCTGCACCCAAGGGCGAATTAGCCAGTAAGCAAGGTGCGCACAGGTTTACTTGTGTTTACTTACTAATCTGTAGTGCACATTTCAAAATCAAGATATGGTGAAATCCATGTGAAATTGTGCACTACAGATTAGTAAGTAAACACAAGTAAGCCTTGCATACCTTGCTTATTGGGTAATCTGCACCCCAGCAGAGCCTGGCATCTCCAGGCTTAGAGCCCTCCGGGGGGCCTCAGAGACCACTGTGGTGGGCAACAAGTGGTCTCTGGCCCTGGACTAGCTCCAAGGTCTCGGTGCACCTGTCCCCATGCTCCTCTGATACACCCTCCCAGGTTCTATCCAGTACTGTCTAGGTCCTGCCCAAGCCTCCCTGCAAAGGTCTGGCAGAAGTGCTGGTGGCTAGAAGGAGGAGTCTTTGGGCAGCTACCATGACTCGTCCACTCAATGGTCACAGTAACCCCCCTCCAGCCAGGCCTACCGAAGACCCATCCTGGCCCTTACAGGTCTCTCAGTCACATAAACAGGTAGCTAACTGTAGGGCAGCCCACCCCTAACTCCCCATTACCCATCTCTCTGGGTCAGTTGACTCCCAGAGCCATTGCCCTCCCCTCCCAGCTCCCGCTCCAGCCACACAGAACCAGGCCCCACTTCCAGTGCTCTCTGCTCCCTCAACGATTCTGGACTTCATCTTCTTCTCCTCTGACCCTATGCCCTTGTCTGGCTCAGGCCACCATTGCCTTTGTCTGGACCAGTCCAACTGACTCTTCCCTGGGTTTCTTGCCTCCAGCTTTGTCCTCTCCAATCTGGGTCCACCTGGGATGGTTTGTCTGTGTCTTGTAGGTCCCTGTGGATATCCCAGGTGATCTCCAGGGGCAGCTGGAGTTCTGGAGAGATATCTGGGCTGCAGTTAAAGATTTCAGAGTCATCAGCATATAGATTCTCTTATAGATACACATAGGAAAGGAGAGAGAAAAGAGACATCTTCCTTTTTTTTCTCTGTCTCTCTCCAACACAGATTTCTTCCCAAAACCAAAGACCTAATGACATCCCAAAGACACCTTGAACCCAGTCTGGCCATAACTGACCTCTCTATTTCCATGAGCACCCTGCTGCTCCTGTAGGCTTCCCTCTGTGAGACTTGGCACCTCCTTCCACTCAGTCACCAAAGCCAGAGCCTGGGACACCATCCTCAGTCCTTCTTCCTCCTTACTCCCAACATCCTTAATCCTGAGTCCTGTCATTTCCGCCTCCTGAACCCCTCCCATCTCTCTCTCCCCCTTTCCTTTCCATCACCTCTCAGCAGCATTTGATATGGTAGATCACTTCCTCCTTCTGGAAACCCTTTCTTCTCTTGGCCTTAGGGAGCCCCTGCTCCTGGTTCTTCTCCTTTCTCACTGGCCATCAGCTGAAACCCCTACTGGCCTCCTCTCAGAGTCTAAATGTTGGCGGCCTCCTGGCTCTGTCTTCTCCAGCTACTCTTAGTCAATCCCATCTTGTCCTATGGCTTCAAATTTGGAATCACTCCCTGCTATGGATTGGTTTGTGTCCCCCCCTCCCCAAATAAGTGTTGGAATCCTAACCCCTATACTGTGGATGTAATCTTGTCTGGAAATAAGTTTTTCTTTGTTCTGGTCTTGAGGCATTATCTGTGTAGGGTGTGCCCTAAACCTAATCACATAAAAAGAACAGGTTAGACACAGAAGCAAGCGCAAACATGGGGAAGACAGATGCCACATGAAGATTGCCAAGAAACTGAAGAACACCAGGGCTACAGAAGCTGAGACAAGGACCTTCCCCAGAGCCGACAGAGAGAGATTCTTCTTCTATAGGCAGTGCCCTGAATTCAGACTTGTAGCCTCCTAAACTATGAGAAAATAAATGTCTGTTCTTTAAAGCCACCCACTTGTGGTATTTTTGTTACAGCAGCATTAAGTAACTAAGATATTCCTCAACTGTTACCTCGAGATGGGGTCTCTCCTCTGAAGTCCAGGCTCACATATCCATGAACTGCCAGCCTGATGTCTCTGTGTGGACTCTAATAGGCATCTCAGACTAAATGTCCAGAGCTGTACTCTCAATCCCCAGCTTTGAGAACTGTGCCTGGCTCAGTAACTGTTGGCGTTGGCCCACTGTCTCCCTTCTACCTTAGTTCACACTCCCCATCCTTTCTTGTCTGGATTACTGCAACACCCCTGTCTACTTTCCATGACACATAGCAGGGAAGAAGGCAATCCAGGTGGAGGGGACTCCCTGTGCAAAGACAGGAAGGAGAACAAGATTGTGGCTTGGCGGAAAGCCCATAGTGTGTTTTGAGGATCAGATAGTGAAAACCTTAAATGTAAAGTGCAAACTTTGTCCTGGGGCAGGAGGGAGCCACTGAAAAGTTTAAAGCTAAGGGGCACATGTTTAAACTTTATTTCATGCCTTCATTCATTCCTTCCCTTGTTCAGTCTTTTAGTCAACAAATATTTATTGAGCACCCTCTATTGGAAGGTGACCCTGAGACAGTGCAGAATAGCTGGAGGGGCTGGACTATTGGTAGAGAGATCAGCGAGGAGGCTGCCAAAACAGCCCAAGCCCAGGCCCAGGCTAGAGAAGGGTCTTCCTCAGGGAGGTGGTTACAGAGGTGGAGACGGGGGACTGACAAGCTGAGGTGGGTGGCATGGTAGATGCAGCCCCTGTTCCTGGCTTGGACAACTGAGTAGATACAGTTTGAGAAGTGCCGAATGGAACTTAAGCCCAGAGTTATGGAGTAAGCCATGTGGACAGCCACTCCCTCCTCCAGGGGATCTGAAAATCTCCCCAGGAGGTTACTGATCTGGGTTTTAGGAGAAGAGTAGGAATTCAGCAAGTAGAGAAGTGGAGAGAGGTATTCTAGGTGGAGGGAACAGCATGTTCAAAGACCCTGAGGCACTCTGAAGAACTGAAAACCAGTGGAGATGAAGCCCAGTGGGCCAAGGAGAGAAAGGAGGGAAGTGAGGCTGGGAGCTCGTTCTTCCCTCTAAAGCATAACCTGGGGCCTTGGGGAAGGATCATCTGGAACTTAAGGCCTGACCTTGGGGAAATTTATTTGGCTTTAATCAGTTAAATGGTAAAGCAATCTGCCTCCCCCTAGAATCCTGAGGATTCTCTTCCTCTCCTGGGACCTCTCCTTAATGATTCCCCAGAGAGACACACTCTGGGGGCCCCCCTCCAACACTCACACAGCTTTGTCTATCTGCCTCCTCACATTCTTCTTCCCTCCTGTCTGCCCAGGGCTGCCCAGGTTGCCAGGAGACCAGGCCTTAAGTTCCAGAAGATCCTTCCCCAAGGCCCCAGGTTATGCTTCGGAGCTCCCAGCTGCCACTGGTTTTCAGTTCTTCAGAGTGCCTCAGGGTCTTTGAGCATGCTGTTCCCTCCACCTAGAATACCTCTTTCCACTTCTCTGCTTGCTGAATTCCTACTATTCTCTTAAAACCCAGATCAATTAACTCCTGGGGAGCTTTAACTCCTGGGGAGCTTTTCAGATCCCTGGGAGGAAGGAATGGCTGTCCACATGGCATACTCCATAGCTCCCGGGCTTAGGTTCCATTCAGCACTTCTCAGACTGTATCTACTCATTTAGCGTCTTTAGAACAGCCCAGTCTGATGTTTACCACCTGCTCAGAAGAAATACAGTGGTTCCCAGATGGTGGGGGGGTGGTCACAGGGTTACCTTGGGGTGGCCCTGGGGTCCCATTTTGCCTCCCCACGGCAGGAAGGGAAGCAATGGGAAGGGAATGGGGACCCTGTTGACATCACATTTGTGTCAGACCCTGGCCCCAGCACTTTCTGTCATAGTACCTACAAACATTGTTGAATGTTTTCAGGGTGCTCTCCCCCTCAGGTGCTTGCTTTTAAGTGCTTTACTTGATTGTACTAACTCATTTATCTCACAACAACCCTATTGTCATGGATGGAATTGTGTCCCCCAAAAATATCTGTCAACTTGGCTGGGTCATGATTCCCAGTATTGTGTGATTGTTTACCATTTTATCATCTGATGTGATTTCCCTATGTGCTGTATCACTATGATGTAATAAAATGGATTATTGGCAGTTATACTGATGAGGTCTACAAGATTAGGTAGTGTCTTAAGTCAATCTCTTTTGAGATATAAAAGAGAAAAGTGAGCAGAGAGACACGGAAAGCTCACACCACCAAGAAAGCAGTACCAAGAGCAGAGCGTGTCCTTTGGACCTAAGGTTCCTGCGCAGAGAAGCTCCCAGACCAAGGGAAGACTGAAGACAAGGACCTTCCTCTAGAGCCAAAAGAGACAGAAAGCCTTCCCCTGGAGCTAATGCCCTGAATTTGGACTTGTAACCTACTGGACTGTGAGAGGATAAACTTCTCTTTGTTAAAACCAGCCACTTGTGGTACTTCTGTTACAGCAGCACTGGATGACTAAGACACCTATGAAATGTGTACTATTATTCTCATTTTACAGGTGCTACATAGCTAGGACATGATGGAGGCAGCCTTTCACTGCTACAATTGCTTCAACACAATACCTCATTGAACTCTTGCTGTAACAAGTACCACAAATGTGGTCCCTTAAAACAACAGGAATTTATTCTGTCACAGTTCTAGAGGCTAGAATTCGGAAATCAAGGTGTAGGCAGGGCCATGCTCTCTCTGAAGGCTCTAGGGGAGAATCCTTCCTTGCCTCTTCCTAGCTCCTGGTGGTTGCTGGCAATCCTTGGCTTGCAGACGCATCACTTCCGTCTCTGCCTGCATTGTCACATGGTGTTCTTCCTGTGTCTGTCACTGTGTCTCTTCACTTATAAGGACTCCAGTCATATTGGATTAGGGCACACCCTGATCCAATATGACCTCATCTTAACTTCCTTACATCTGCAAAGACCCTATTTCCAAATAAGGTCACATTCACAGGTACTAGGGTTAGGGACTTCAACATATCTTTCTTGGGAACATAATTCAACCTACAACACCTTGCAACAGCAACCCAGTGTCCCCATTTTTGGGTTTGTTTGTTTGTGGTTTAAAACAACAGAAATTTATTGTCTTACAGTCTGGAGGTCAGAAGCCCAAAGTCTTACAGGGCTAAGATCAAGGTGTTAGCAGGGCTGCATTCCTTCTGGAGGCTCCAGCGGAAATCAGTTTCTTTGCCTTTTCCAATTTCTGCATGCGTAGGCTCATGGCTTCACTCCTCCGTCTTCAAATCCCGTCACTCCAGCCTCTGCTTCTATCATCGCATTTCCTTTTCCTGACAGTGCTTCCGTTTTACAGACTGGGCAGAGTGAAGCCCACCCAGCAAGGGGAAAGGACTTGCCCAAGGTCACAAAGCTGAATGTAGTAGCAGTTTGGGGGAAGAGGTGGATGGGAGAGCTGATGGAGTGGGGGACTGGATAAAAGGGAAGGAGTGGGCTGGAGACTGGATTGGGAGGGAGTTTCAGTTTCCCTTTTGAAGGGACTTCCCCTAAATGGGGGATTTTTGGTTGGAAAGTTGTAAGCAATCCAAATTCTACTAGTTTGGCCACCCCCTCCCTAAAGGCTCCTAGGACCTGAAAAGAAACTGAAAGTTGGGAAGAGGTGGGGGGAGGAGGGAAAGGGACAGGCTCAGGGCAGCCCAGATAAACTGGATTGAATTTCTGATGACTTCATCAAGCTTAGGGGAGGTAAACAGGAGAGCTGGGATTACATGTCTGTTTGCTGTTGGGGAAACTGAGCCCCAGAGAGACAGCTTCATTAGATAGTGACTGGGCCCAGTCCAGTTTATGTGACCACTCCCAAAACACACACACACACACACACACACACACACACACACACACACACAGAGACACACACACCCCTAGAGGAAGGGGAAAGAGAAGAGGGGAATAAAAGGTCTGAGCAGCCTAGAACTTTCAGAATCCCTCCCCTTGTGATTTGGTGACTGGTTGGATGGCTTGGGTCTCAGTGAAGGGTCCGAGACACTCCAGTGTCCACACCTGGGTTCAAGGCTCCTGATGGACCAGAAGGCTGCAGACCTGGGTCTCGCTGCCAACCAAGTCAGAACCCAGCGCGCTCAGGCCCATGAGAAGCAGCAGTGGTTCCCATCCCTTGGAACCCTGGCCCTGTAGCTGCCTTGCCTCTCTGGTGGCCATCACTGACTGCTACTCCCGAAGCATGAAAACCCTTTCCAGATGTTTCCACCTAATTTAGGACCACCACATTTCCCAGAGCTCCTGAAAACACCTCCTGCTAGTCCTTGACCCCAGCCTCTGACCCTGCTCACATAAACACTCGGCCTCACTATACCTCTGCGTCCTCCTCTGTAGATGGGAACAGGGACGGTGCACGTCTCACCAGGATGTGTGTAGGTAAAGCAGTTGGCACAGGGCTTCGTATACAGTAAGCACTTAATCCATGCTAGCAGCTATGATTATTATTATCGTTGGTCATTCCAGCTTTTTAGAAACTCCCCAGTGGTCAAGGTTCTCCATGATTCTGTGCTTTGGGGCTTTCCTCCCACCTCTCTGTTGACTCCTTCCCAGGCTCCACCTGTCCTGCTCCCCACCTCCCCATGGCAATGCTCCCCACTGCCCAGCGTACTTCTGGGGTGACCTCATGCACTGCTTGGCTCTAGTTACTCTCCGACTGGCTGCAACCAGAGGCCCAGATTTCCTGGGGTCAGTCCTGACTTAAAACTTTGTTTGTTGTCCCTGTAAGGTTGCTAGCCAGACTTTGGGCCCTGGCCTCTGCCTTAGGAAATGTGAGTTCCATGTCTGTGTGCTGGATGTCCTCCTGGATGTTCCCCCCAAACAGTAACAACAAAAACAGCAAAAACAAAAACAAAAAAAACCTCATTGCCATCAAAAGTCAATTCCTACTCATGGCGACCCCGTGTGTTACAGAGTAAAACTGCTCCATTGGGTTTTCTTGGCTGTAATCTTTACAGAAGCAGATCACCGGACTTTTCTCCTCCGGAGCCTCTAGGTAGGTTCAAACCACCAACTTTTAGGCTAGGTGGAAACATCGCAAACCACTTGTGCCACCCAGGGACCTTGAATGTTCCCCAGGCACCTCAAACTCAGCAGCTCCCTCCCAAGTTCTTTTGTCCTCTGATGAGCCTGCCTAGGTCAATGGATCCACCTCACCAGCAGTCACCTAAACAGACATGGACAGATCTCTCCCCTTCCGTGCACCCAGCCACTGAAACCTGGAGCTCCCATCTGCTAAACCTCTCTCTGGCCTTGGCCTCTATCTCCACGCTGCTCCTCACACAGACCATTTGATGTTCCCACTTTGTCCTTCTCTAAGCTCTTCCCCTACCTCTGGTCCACCCACTGCCCCCTCCTCCATGCAGCCCGCAGGCTCCTCATTAGACCCTGTTATCTGGCTCTTTCCTCTTCCCAAAAGACACTGCCTGTCTCTTCCTTTTGGACCGGGAAACCCCTGAGGACAGGGGCCCTGCATGACTCACCATCACGTATGAACTGAAGAGGGAACTCTGGTAGGTCTTTGTGAGTGTGACTCATGTGCCCAACCCCTCAGTGTATAGATGAGTAAACTGAGGTCAAAGAGGAGAGAGGACTAGCTCAGTGTCACATAGCAGGAAGAGGCAGACCTGGGGCTGGAACTAAGGTCTCCAGGCCCAGCCAATGCTCCCCAGAAGGAGAAGGGGACTTGGGCTAGGAACCAAGCTGTGTCAAGTCACCCTTACTGGGCTCAGCCCAGCATCCTAGGCCTCCACTGGGGCCTAGCCATTCTCTGATGTCTCTTCCCATCTCTAGGACTTTGCGCGTGTTGGTCCCTCCACCAGGAAGGCCCATCCCTCCACCTCTGACTAGATATTGCCCACTCACACCTCACCCAGGGCCTAATCTGATCCCAACACAGGTCCCTGCTCGGAGGCCTCAAAAGTGCCCTCCTCTGCCCTCCTTCCACCTTCAGCCCTGCCTTGTGTCTCTCCTGAGGC
Source organism: Dugong dugon (assembly GCA_030035585.1). Taxonomy (NCBI): domain Eukaryota; kingdom Metazoa; phylum Chordata; class Mammalia; order Sirenia; family Dugongidae; genus Dugong; species Dugong dugon. The sequence goes on along the minus strand of CM057462.1, from coordinate 56,628,960 downwards.
CCATGCTTCCTGCCAGGGAAATTCATTCCCTGCTGTCCGTGCTTTCCTCAGTGGGGACTGGAAGCACCTCAGGCCAGGCTCAGGTCTGAGCCCTCACCAGGAGAACTGGGACAGGTGGGAGGTGGTGTGAACATAGGGTTTCTGGTCCCTGCAGCTTCCCCTCTCCTGTCCATCCTGGAGTCACCTGGCCTTCCTTTTTGTCCTTTCCCTGCCACTCTTCTCTAGCAAAGGCCCACACCTTATAGGTTCTGACCACACAGCTTCTCTGTCCCACAGAGGCACACACTGCCACCCACAGGGAGACTCACACAAGCATGAAGTAGCCACTCTTCCATCCACACACTCATAGATAGGTATTCTCTCACACACTCACAGTTACCCAAACACTGTCAGACACAGTCACCAACGACAGTCCCAGGGACAGACAGGCACACACCCAGTCACAGAGTCATCAAGAGTCATCAAGCCTCTCTTTCTCACCCTGAAAACAGCCAAAGACGCAGACTCACACAACCATAAACCTACACACCTAGTAACCCACACACAGGAACACCGTTACAAAGTCTCACACATAGACAAATAGAGAGCAGTACACAGTTACACACAGAGAGAAACAGACATACTCAGTCGCACACAGGCCCCCAGAGACACAGAACAATGGGCACATTGTCTGGGTTGGCAGCAGCTGGGGAGGAAGGAGCTGCAGTGTGGACAGAGGAGGCTGTGGGGGCTGCTATCCTGCCTCCCCTCCTCCCCCCAGCATCCTAAGCCTCTTCTCTCTTCCAGAAGCCAGATTCTGCTGGGCCCTGGATTTGCTGAGGAATTGGGCTCCAAGACCCCCTCCCCAGCCTCCTGTGATATATGGTGGGGGTACAGGGGCCCTCTGTGGATCACCCCCCGGGGCTCTGGGGACTCAAGGTCCTTCAGCCCTGATGTTCCTCCCTCCTCCTGAGCATCATCCAGGGATATGCCTCTGATCTCCACAGGGCAGCATCTGGGAATTGGAATCAGGAGTCCTGGGATCTGCTGTAAGCCCGGACCCCAGCCCTCCAGGAGTCACACGCCAACTCTCTGAGCCCTACCAGCTGGTGCAGGCAGTGCCTGGCAGCATTGTGGGTTCCCTATTGTGGCTGAGACAAACGCAGGTCACAACATCCATCCCTTAGTGGCAGTGGGTGGAGGGGTCATTGTACTGTCATCGAGCTGCAGAGTGGGACACAATGTCCCTCCCTGTCCCAAAGCTGGCTCTCCTTGCCCCCCTCTGACCAGGCAGACCCAGATCTCTTTGGGGATATTCCTCCACGGAGTTCTTTACACCTCCCAGCCCATTTTATCAGGCCTTTCCAAATTGTTTCTGACTCTCAGCTCGTGGTATCTTCCGTGTGCCCTGGGGCATGTCACTTTCCCTCTCTGAGCCTCAGTGTCCTTGTCTGTAAAATGGCATGGGGGGGGGGTGGTCGCTAATGAAACTGAGCATACTCTGCAGTCTCTGAGTGGGGGTGGGGATGGAGGCTACAGGAGTATGAAATGTAGATGCCACCCCAGCCCTCCCCCCCGACCTGAGGTCAGATTTGTGGGGAGTTTCCGATTTCTCAGGCTCGGGGGTGTCTCCACACCTCACAGCCTTGGGCCTCCCAAGAGGCCTTACCTGTGGGAGGGAGGCCTGGGGGAGGGGAAAGAAGGGAGGTGCTGTGCTGGCCTGAACACAGCTTTTGCAACACTTTGCTTCCTCCAGCCCCCATCCCCTTCCTCCTGGGGGCTGAGAGGGGCAACAGGACACACATATCCGGGACCAGGACTCTGGGGTTCCCACTGGCCTGCCCAGGTCAGGGGAAGAGGAAGTGGCAGAGGACCAGAGCCCCCACTGTGGCCCTGCTTCCTGGCTCCCTCACTCTCAGGCAGGGTGGGAGCCAGGCTGGGCAGCCTTGGGGTCTGTCCTTGAAGGGCTGTCCCCAGGGTAGACAGAGCCTTGGTGGTGTCTTACCCCGCCTCTTTAGGGCCTGGGGTGTTTTGAGGTATGTTGAGTCCCTCGCTGGGGTTTCTTGGCCTGCACAGAGAGCCCTGAAGTGGTGAAGCACCAGACCTTAGTCAGACAGGTTGTCAGCCTCTCTGAGCCTCAAGCTCCTCAGCTTTCAAGTCGGGATGGAGTTTCCCTTCAAGGTCACAGGACCACGCCCGTCCCCACCTCCAGGGGTCTTTGTAACAAGTCCAGGCCGAGGGCAGGAGCTGCGGGAGAGCTTGTCTGTCCAGGCTGAGCTTGGCTGGCCACCGAGGAGGTGAAGGGGAGGGACGCGGCAGAGCCCCACCTGCCTGACCAGAGGTGACCCCGAACAGGTCAGAGCCCCCTCAGGCTGGCCGCCGCGGGCAGGCAGGGATGTGGGTGGGACCTCTAAGCGGTCTCCAGGCCAGAGGGGGTTGTGAACGCGGCAGCAGCCCTGCGGCTTTATGACCACATTTTCTGGAGCATAACTAAGGACCAGCCATCTGACGAGCCTGGGCATGTGAGCCTTTCTAAGAGTTCAAGGGGGCGATTGGCAGGGACTCCCAGAGCAGAGCCAAGGGGATGCGAGGGAATGAGGCCACTCCACGGTGCTTGGCGCCCACCGTGAGAGGTGAGCGGTGGGGCGTTGGAAAGGCTTATCTCCCTCTTTACTCTAGGACCCCCCACCCCCATCCCCCGCGAACCTCCCCCCCACCCCAGTTCCCTGAAGGACCCGGCTCTCTCCTCCCCAGACCGGACACCTGCTCCTGGTAGTCGGATGGGGTGGGGGGACCAGACCGCCAGCGTCGCCCACTGCGCAAGTGGGGCTCACGACCTGACCCCGCCTCCGCCCCTCGATTGGGCGGTCATTTAAATGCCCGGTCCCGCCCCGGAGCTCGAGGCGCTTATATAGGCAGCTCCGCGGGCGGCGGGCGGCATTCCGGCGCGGAGAAGAGAAGCGGCGGGTGTGGTTAGAGGGTCGCGCGCGGAGCGGAGGTGCAGCTGTTTTCCCCCCGATACCCCTCCCCCTCAGGCACGAGCCCCACCCCTCCGCCGGCCGGGCAGACCCAGCCGAACTATCCCCTGCGGCGTGAGCCCGGGGCGGCTCTGGGCGCCCCCAGCAGACCCCCCATCATGGGTAGCCAGAGCTCTAAGGCTCCCCGGGGCGACGTGAACGCCGAGGAGGCAGCAGGCGCTTCCCCCGCCAAGGCCAACGGACAGGTGGGTGCGCTCGGCACGGCCCGATTCGGCCCCTTCCTCTCGCAGTTCGCCCCTCTAGGGCCCTGGGCCGGGGCCGCGCGCTTTGTCCGGCCCGGGACACGCGGCGCCCCCTCCCCCTCCCGGTCCCTTTGTTCTCGGCGCCGCAGCCCCCGCGGGCGAAGCAAGGGGAGGGGCGGGGAGGGGGCGCTGGCCGGGCCCCGCCACCTTCTTTGTTCCCGGCCTCGGCCCCATGAGCTGCCCCCCGGCCGCCGTGAGTGCCGCGCGAGGAACAAAGGCGCTGCTGGGCCGTGCCAAGGGGGCGCCCAGGGACCGTGGGGCGGGTGCCTGGCGGGGAGGGCACCCCACCCGCAGATCTGACCTCGGTGGCCCACGGTTTTTTTTTTGTTTTTTTTTTAGGGGGAGTCGGGATGTGAGGAGAGCCTGAGGTGGGTGGGGGGCCGTTTGCACAAAGCAGGAGGCTGGGAGAACAGGCCGTCCAGGTACATTGAGACAGCGCCCGTGGCGGCTTCCCGCCCAATACCGCCTGGCTTGGCTGGCTCGCCCGCCTGCCCGGGATCCGCGGCCCCGGGCCGTTCCGAACGCGCGGAATAGAGAACGCGCCCCGGGGGAGGGGTGGGGGGCCACTGGGCCCCAGCGCCTCCTGCCGGCCGTAGCCTCTGCGCGCTCGGTTCCATCGCGCCTTAAGGGGGGGCGGGAGGGAGATGTTTGACGGGATCTCCGGTGTGGGGTGAGGCTAAAGCCAGACTTTCGGGTTGCAGTAGAATCGAGTCGGAGACCTGGTTATCTGGAAGGGGCCAGGAACGGGCTGGGGGAGGGGAAAAGAGCCCCCGCCCTCATTGCTGTCTCCTCTGCCCGCAGGAGAACGGCCACGTGAAAAGCAATGGAGACTTATCCCCCAAGGGTGAAGGGGAGTCGTCCCCCGTGAACGGAACAGATGAGGCAGCCGGGGCTACCGGTGATGCCATCGAGCCAGCACCCCCTACCCAGGGCGCTGAGGCCAAGGGGGAGGCCCCTCCCAAGGAGACCCCCAAGAAGAAAAAGAAATTCTCTTTCAAGAAGCCTTTCAAATTGAGCGGCCTGTCCTTCAAGAGAAATCGGAAGGAGGGTGGGGGTGATTCCTCTGCCTCTTCACCCACAGAGGAAGAGCAGGAGCAGGGGGAGATTGGTGCCTGCAGCGACCAGGGCACTGCCCAGGAAGGGAAGGCTGTTGCCACCCCTGAGAGCCAAGAGCCCCAGGCCAAGGGGGCAGAGGCTAGTGCTGCCTCCAAGGGAGGAGACACAGAAGAAGAGGCAGGGCCCCAGGCTGCAGAGCCGTCCACTCCCTTGGGGCCGGAAAGTGGCCCTCCACCGGCCAGCGAGCAGAATGAGTAGCTGGGTGGGGGCAGGTGGGTGATCTCTAAGCTGCAAAAACTGTGCTGTCCTTGTGAGGTCACTGCCTGGACCTGGTGCCTGGCTGCCTTCCTGTGCCCAGAAAGGAAGGGGCTGTTGCCCCCTCCCAGCCACGTCCCCTCCTCTCCCTCCTGTGGATTCTCCCATCATCGGTCTGGTCTTCCTCTGGAGGCCAGTTGAAGATGGCCCCTGTTTCCCAAGTTAGGTTAGTGATGTGAAATGTTCCTGCCCCTACCTCCTTCCCTGTCCCCACCCCTGCAGAAAGCAGTTGCTGGTTTTCTTCCCCAATTCTTTTCCAAGTAGGTTTTGTTTACCCTGCTCCCTAAATCCCTGAGCCAGAAATGGGGTGCCTGTACTCCCAAACCCTGAGTATCCAGCCTTCCCTCTGTTGAGTTTTTAGTCTCTTGTGGTGTGTCTAGTGGCCCCTGGGCTGGGGAGGACACTGCCCTTGTCTAGGTTTTTATAAACGTCTTACTCAAGTTCAAACCTCCAGCTTGTGAATCAATTGTGTCTCTTTTTTGACTTGGTAAGCAAGCATTAGGCTTTGGGGGTGGGGGGGGAGGTCTGTAATGTGAAACAACTTCTTGTTGTCTTTTTTTTCTCTCCCTCTTGTTGTAAATAACTTTTAATGGCCAAACCCCAGATTTGTGTGTGTTTGTTTTTTTTTTTTCTAACTGCTAAAACCATTTTCTTCCATCTGGTTTTACTGTAACATTTGGAAAAGGAATAAATGTTGTCCCTTTAGTGGTGCTTTTTAATGAGCGGTCTTCTGGGGTTAGGGTGAGAAGGTTGGTGGAAACTAACCTCAAACCTCGAGGGAGGAATTAAGAGAGGTAAGTTTGTGGGACTTTTTTTGTTGAGGATTGCTCAAGCCCTCATGGACACCAGAAGGGCAGGAAAGTAGAGTCTCAATCATCAACCCTAGGGCACTGCTAGGAAACAGAAGCTTGGGAAAGTAGAGAAATGTACCATTTTATTACAAAGATTCTCACAAACAGGAAAATAGTATCTCAAAAAGGAAACTAGACTATCCACCTCCACCTGCAGAACTGGGGAGGACGGAGGGCAGGCAGTGAGAGTTTCTTGGCTCACTTGGGGCCAGGCTGCGACAGTGGGAAGGTATGAGAAAGGAACCGATCTAAAAATGGCTGATGTTACCTTAAGGAGCCTGAAAAGAACAAGGGGTCCCTGAAGGCCCAGCCACCCCTCTAGAATGCTCAATAAGGATACCTTTCCAAAGGTACTAAGCAGGCATTTTGCATTTCAGAATTTAGTCCCGTGACTGCTTGAAATCATCCTTTCCACCCAGACCGGGCAATCTATGGTTCAAAACAACTGGAGAGGCAAGGCAGCTGCTATAAGAGTTTACCCAGAAGAGCTGCCCTGGGCTAGGCTCAGGGCCCTGGTTCCTGTCTAGTCCCTAGGGATATTTATATTTAATATACTTTTATATAAATACACAGAGAAATAGAAAATATAAACTCTGAGGGGTTAGGGGAGAAATGTGGGGAACTTTGCAAGAAGCCAGAGCTGGAGAGGTCTGCTCAGGCCAGCTTGACCTCCTCCTTGACCCTGTGGAGAGAGCAAAGACTGGCATGAGATAACCCACCCTAGAGGCCTTGAGGCAAAGGTGCAATGACTTCCACAGCACCAAGGCTGCCCAAGTGATTGCTGGGGGCTGGGGCTTCCTGGTTTTGCCTAGAACAGCATGGACAGACTGGTCCCTGGAAGAGGCCTTTGTAAACTGGACCAACTGTCCCTGTACCTCTCAGAGTGGGACAAAGGGGCTGGTGCTCCAGTGCCAGGGAGATAGTGGACCACTCCCTCCTCACCCTTTGGTTTCAGGCTTCTCCTCCTTGGTTTTCTCCTCTTCTGTGACTTCTAGAACACAAGAGTGCCAGGAATAGCCAAGGGCAGACCCGCTGGAAAGACCTATGGGGTCTTTCTTCACTTATCTAAAACCCCTTCCCCAACACTACTCCCTCCCGGACATACAGAAGAGAGAAAAGCTCATCCCAGGCCCTCCCAGTGAGCCCTGTTGAGAACAAACAGGTTGGACCGGTTTTCCAACCTGCTAGAGCCTGAACCCGGTGGGCGGAGGCAGCCCCCTGGGAAAGGGCTTGAGTGGTATGTGAGAGCCAAGCTCCTGACCACGGAGAGCCCAAGCCTGCCAGTCCCTGGCCCTGAAGCCTGGAAGGGCTCAGTCAGTGGAAATGAGTCAAGTTTCATTCTTTTGTGGGCCCTGCCACTTCTAGGAGCTACTGAAAGGCCCAAGGAGCTGGCAGGGCCTGAGTCAGCTTCCCCCTCCCAGTGTCCTACATAGATTCATACTCCAGAGCCCAGGGATCAAGACCTAAGTCCTGGCCCAACCCAACCCACCTTTCTTCTCTTCTGGGTCTTTCTCTTTTTCATCCTCTGTTTTGACTCTCTTGGCTTTTTTGAAGTTGGAAGAGTTCTTGCGGCCACCCTCTCCCTCCTCATCAGAGTCAGAGAACTCTTCTTCACAAGCAATTCGTTTGTCAGAGGAACAGACTGGGAGACAGTGGAAGGGTATGAGTAAGGGAGCAGGAGATTCTTTACATCAGGGTCTGTGCCTATTTGCTTCCAAGAGACACTAAGAGAAGGAGGGGGAGGGAATGCGTACTTCTTAATCTGTTCCTACAGGTACTGGACAGAAGAAACATGGGCTTCTCAACAGGCAGGTAGCTTGGGGAAATGTGGAACTAGGAAGGGTGAAGGGAAGTCAGAACTGCCTATTAAGAGGGAAGGTACAGGCCCCAGGTCTGGGTCTTACTCGAGATGCGTTTGTCAGGGTCCTCTTCATCCTCATCACCGCTTTCCTCTGGGATGGCATCCTCAGGAATTGCCTGCATTTGGACCCCAGGTGCATGGGGCAACATTCTCAGGTTCTCAAATAGTCTCTGTCTGTGGCAAATGGGAGAGAGGGTGGCTAGGCTCAGGGACATACCAGCACCTGGAATGTTCAACCAAGGGGAGGTTAGGGAGTATACTCACTTGATCTTCTCTAAGTACTCATTAGTGTTCTGGTTGGTCATATTGGAAGGACTGATGTGAAGTTTGAAATCTGGTCCAAAGTATTCAAAGTAGTCGTTGTATGGAAGCTCTGAGGGGGCATGGAAGAAGAGAGTCAAGAGACCAGGCGAGTTTTCAACCGTGGGACCCTGAGCAAATCATTTGTAGGTTTCTAAGGACCTGTTTGCCCATCTATTGAATGCGGAGAAGACTGCCTACGAGACAGGGTGAGTATGGAATTGCAACCTTTTTAATGCTATTCTCTTGAGTCTACGCCAGTTAGATGGAGAGGGAGAGAGAGAGAGAGATCACTACTATGAGGAGAAAGCCCAAGCCCCAAGTGGCCCCAAGTTTAAAAACTTTTAAGCATTCTCACTGTGAGCACTCCCTTCACTCCTGACTTACCCCAGTTACCCTACAGAGTTAGAGAAATTCCAGAGCTGTAAATAATCACTGATAACTCTGTCCAGACCAGAAGCAGGGAGAGCGGAGAGAATCAAAAGGGACTAGGGAGGAACTGACGGCTATGGTCCCTCAATCGCAAGAGGTCAGAAGAATAAATGGCTTGGTATCAGAAGAGAGAAGGACCTATGACCAAACAAGGAAGGGGTTGCGAAGTTTGAGGGCACATCAGCTCGATCTCTGTCCAGCCTAACCTTGCTCTGGAGCTATTACCGTTAGGGATATCTGTGCTCAGGGCCACAGCTGTTTCATACGTCCAACATCGCGCGACATTACGAATGGTGTAGCCACCTCCTCCCAGCATCAGCATCGGCAGGTTGAAATTCCTCACAAATTCCACACACTTGGCATGCCCTTTGGTGGAAGAAAGGGTGCTGGATTAAAGGAGAACTCAGCAGGACCCTGCCCACTCATCCCTGCGCTATTTGGTCTCACCTTTGATGGTCAGATTGAAACAACCTAATCGATCCCCAGATAGGGAGTCGGAGCCACACTGTAAGACGACTGCACTAGGCTGGAACATCTCCATTACTTTGGATATGACCTGAAAGGACACATCCTGGTCACCACTAGCCTCAGGAAAAGCTATGAGAGGTACAGGGGTGGAAAGGGTGGGTGCAACACTTTCTTCTGTTCCTTTCACCTTTCTGGGGTTCTCATTAACCCACTTTCGATTTCAGTTTCCCAGTTCGAAAAGATCTCTAAGATCATTCTGGCTTTAACAACTCTTAACCTAGAATGGCGTCCTTGTTACCTCTCTAAATTTTTCCCTTCTTTCACCATCCAAGCTTCAGTGCCACTTCCTCTGGGAAGCCTTCCACACCCTTAGCTGCGTCTGCTCTACTCATTTGGCCCTACAGACTTTTTATGGCTTGTATTCTGTTTATGCCAGGTATTAGGGCTTCTAGCATTGGCCCTATTTTTTCTTCCATGATCTTTATCATTTTAGATTTTATATTTAGGTCTTTCATCCATTTTGAGTTAGTTTTTGTGCATGGTGTGAGGTATAGGTCTTGTTTCAGTTTTTTGCAGATCCTACAGACTTTTGAGCCTTACATTGTAAAGAAGCACTTCACTTTTACCTATCTTATTCTCACAACTAGATTTTAACTTTACAGAGGAAAAAGATCATAACTTAGGCTTCTCTGTCACTCTTACTGTTGGACACATAGTAGACAGTTGGTGTGTGCTGAATGACCACTTGACCTCATTAGGTTAATACTCTATGCTGTTCCCTCTGCTGAATGCCACCCCTCCAGCCCCCACCTCCTTCACATGGGTAACTCTTCATTTTTCAAAGTCCAGCTCAAATATCACCACCTCTGTGAAACCATCCCTGACAACCCTCTCCCCATCCCAGGAAGCAGTGTGTCTCTTGCTCCTCTATCTATCCTTCAGAGAGTATTGACCATACACTGTTAGGTATGTGCCTGCCTCTCCCACAATAGACTGTGAAGTCTCCAAGGGCAAAGATATCTTAGACATTATTGTGCCTAGCAGAGTGCCTGGCTCACGGAAAACATCGACAAATATTTGGGATGAATTTTGTTCCCCTAATTGACCACATGGCATGCAACCCAGGGCTGAAACACACCTCATTTCCAACAGCCTCTACAATGCACAGAAACCTCTGAGATATGATGGGGGGCTTTGATACTCCTCCTCGAGACCAATCCCGTTTGTACCCCAAGGGATGGACAAGTCACTTACCGGCCTGAAAATGGCCTCATAGGACTCATCATCAATTCCATCTCGGAGCGGGTAGTTAACTGCATAATACTTGCCTTTGCCAGCACCAATATCCTAATCAAGAGGGACATTGAAGTAAAACTGAAAGATGAAGCTGGGAAGAAGTTCAAGGACAGGGGCTGGAAAGCTAAGGAAAGAGGCAGTGGTTCTAAGAGAGACAAGCGGGGCCCATGAGGGGGACTGGGGACAGAGCAGGGGTCACTTGGTCAGTATCACTCCCATCACTGGCAAGTCTAGTTCTCTTCACATCTCTGGATACACCACTGAGCCTACACCCAGGCTGACAGCTGTTTATGGGCCAGATACTGAATATCCTACCCCACAGCACAAGATTTCTACCTTCAGATTGGGTTAGAGCTTTCTGGTGGCTAGGTCACAGAAATAACCGCCTCCCCACCCACCCACCCCCACAACAATCCTTTCCTCTCCAGAGAAATTTATTGCTCACCCTTCTACCCCCTCTTCTCTCCTCTCTAGGGAAAGGTAGAGGGGAAGCAGAGAGGGAAGAAGAGCTCTTCCAACTGACTTCAAAACTGTAAATGCTCAGTTACTCTAATGCTTGCCATAGCAAACAACTGAGTTAGTACCACTTTTTCACCCAAGGGTTACTGGCACAGCAACATGGCTGGTTTCACTGTATTCATGCTAATGGAAGCAGATAATCAGCTTCCATGGATTCTTATTCCGAGGTCCACGGATGGACTTTGGTAAGAGAATGTGGCTATTAATCTTCAGTAATATATGCAAAATTTTGTGTACTTTTCTGGGGCCAGTCCATAGCTTTCAGTCAGATGGTCCAAGGGGAAGGTGACCTTGATAGGATCCATAAAGGTCCAAATTCCTAGCCATGGAAGATAACTTGATGTTTCTATCCTAAAACTCAAGCCTTATGGGACAGCTGAATAGAGCAACCCAGCTGTGGCCAGGTACAATGAGTCAGGAGACCATACCTCACTCCCCTACCCTTTATGTCCCATCACTCCCTTCCCCCAGAATAAGGGAGGGAAAGATACCATAGCTGGTGGCAGGTGCCCCAGGATAGGATATGGTGTTCTGAAGCAAAAGAGGCAGGAAGTGGTTTTTAGTGATACGAGATAGGAGAGTTAGAGCCGGCAGCTGAGGGTGAGCTGGTTGGTCCCTGAAGGGAGTTCTCACCCGTAAGTCCCCTGTTCCTGGGAAGTACTCTCCATACTTATGAAAGGACACAGTCATGACCCGGTCTGTGGTATAGAAGGCCTCTTCCACGCCATCACCGTGGTGAATATCAATGTCAATATACAGCACCCTCTGGTGATACCTAGGATCAGAAGGGGGTCAGGGGTCTGGGGGCTCTTTGGGGATGGGACGCGCCAAGGGCGCCAGGTCCCAGCTTACCGGGCTGGCTGCCTCCCTCAGGTATCTCTAAGCACCAGAGACGTGGAAACTGGCTGAAGGAAGGTGGAAGAGCGGCCGGGTGTCTCCAGAGGCCTGACCAAGCCGACCAAGTCCGATCTTCCTACTCTACAGCCAGGGTCAACTCCGGCCACACAGGGACACTCTGGAGGCAGGATCTGAGTAGTCCTGCCCCTGATCTTGCCTTGGGGCTCAGATCAAACCAAGACCCCGTCAAAGAGAGGATGGCCAGAGACACTCAAAACACATCCTAGCCAGCACACCGCTAGGAAAAGCAAACTAGGGAGGCAAGCCCAGGGGAAGAGGGAAGTGGGAACCTGGCCTAAGGTGCTCTTCCAAGAGACAAGGCCAAGAAGGCATACTTTAGCAGTTCCAGGATGGCCAAGACGATATCATTGACGTAACAGAAGCCAGATGCCTCGGACTTCTTTGCATGGTGCAGGCCCCCAGCCCAATTCACAGCGATGTCCGTCTGCTGCTTATTAAGTTTCACAGCACTTGCTGGGCATGGGAAGAGAGAACATAAACCTGTTACTAAGGCACTCTCCCCACCCCCTAAGAAACTCAAGGAATCCAGGTAAAGGCAGGACCTGCCTCTTCAATAGCCGTATTGCACAATTCACAAGCCAGCCCCTTCCCTCCCACCCTTTTCCAACAGGAAGTGAACATGATATTGGCTACTCTTCAAAAACTGTTTTTCAAACTGAGGATGGTAAATCCTTAGTACGCCTTAACATTGACTTAGTGAGTTATGATTAGTATTATATTTTTAAATGACACAAACGAGAATAAAAATATCAGAGTTAACAGTAATGATAACTACTCTTTTGTGAAACTTTGACTTCAGATAAAGAGTATGTGTGTGTATCCTGGACTGCATGTGTAAATGTATTTACTACTGTGGTTCACGGTTAATAAATTCTGAAAAGATACCAAAGGTAGTGCTGGCTCAGAGTACAAGTAGGTCCAAGAGGAACTACGAGAGAACTACACACGTATGTGTGCAAGCGCGCATTTGTGGCAGTGTAACTTTAACGCACTAAGAACATGAACAAATCAAATTATCCAACAACAACAAAAAAAATTAATTGCCATCAAGTCGATTCCAACTCATGGTGACCCCATGTGTTACAGAGTATAACTGAGCTTCACAGGGTTTTTGGGTGTAATCTTTACAGAAGCAGATCGCCAGGCCTTTTTTCCATGGCACCACTGTTTGGGTTCAAACCACCAACCCTTAGTTTAGTAGTCAAGTGCAAACCATTTGCGCCACGCAGGGACCTTATCTGACAACAGGCGACCAATTATATCAACTGAATTAGATCCATAAAACAGAATAATCATGCATGCAGCCATTAGAAATCATGCTGTAGAAGGATACTAGAAATTTTAAAGATTCACTAAGTAAAATATGTAGACACAAAAGTATATATATATAATGTGAAATATTTTTGTAAAATATAGATATTATACACATGTAATGCCCACATATATATACATAGAAAAAAGAGTGGAAGTATAAATACCAAAATGGTAACAGTGGTTATCCATGAGCAGTATGATTCTGGGTGCTATTGATTTTTTTTCTTTGCACTTCTGTTTTCCAAGATTATATCAGGAGGGGAGGGGGATACAACAATCTAGGTAAATATTCGTTAAGAAAGGGTTCAGAGTAATGAGAAGTAACCCAGGAGTTATTAATGGAAGTGGGAGATATGTGGGGAGTATTTCTGACCTCTAAAGGTAATTACTATGCTCTTTCGTAAGACAGAAATGATGACACTTCCCATTTTTATGGCACTTTGCAGTTCACAAATCGCTTTCATGTAGAGCATCTCAACAACCCCATGAGGTCTTCGGGGAATCCCTCTATATAAGATCTCTTGGTGGGGGAGGATAGTCAAGGACACTCAGTACCATGAAGAGACTGAACCTGGGCTGAACTAAACCAGAAGGACATTTTAGAGACCTAAGGTAAAAACCCAAAAGGCCATTCTACATGGTCACATATCAGCCCAACCAGGATAGCGGGGAGGGGATGTATATTCCTTACCCACAGAGCCACCAGTAGATAACTGACAGAACTCAAACAGGCCATCAAATACTGGACAGTCCTCACCAACGTTGACTTGAAAGAAAGAGGTGAAAGGTTAGTCTCCACAACTTCCTTTAGCTGTCATTTAGATAGTTATGAGCTGCTGGAAAAAATATAGAATTTAGATTCAGAAGGCTTGGGTTCTAGTCCAGACTCTACTACTCACTGGCTGTGTGACTGGGTCAAATCATTCAACTTCTTTAAGGTTTAGGCCACAAGCAATAATGATACCTACCTCATCCAACTGTTGTAAAAATTAACAGAAATCCTATATGAGGAAGCATTTAGCAAGTACTTAGAAAATGTTAGTTCATTCCTTGAAGGAGGAAAATTCAGCTTCTTCTTCCAGTCTGAATTTGTTCCTGGACCTCTCTCCAGCTGACCAACAAGGAAGTGAAGGATTTATATAACTATCACTTGCTGAACGCTTACAATGTGCCAGGCACTGTGCTACATGCTTTAAATATCTGGTCTCATTTATCCTCACACAACCTTCTTTGGTCCCATTTTATAAATGCAGAATCAGGCTCAGAGAGGTGAACTTCTAGTAGTGCTAGAATGCTCTTTCTATAATATTCACAAGTGACAACTGGAGTAAAGTTATTTCAAGCCTAAAGGGGTAAAAGTACAAACTAGTACGTAATGAGGAAACACATGCAAACAATAATGCAAATTAAATGAAAAAGAAGGGAAGAGAAGCACACCTGGAGGTTGTAACTAGCAGAGCAAGAGGGGAACCTCATGGCTCCAGGTCTCACAGAAAAGGAAGCTGCTAAGACATCAATGATACACAGGAAGTCAGAGGCAGGAGTGGGGCTTGATCCTTATTCTCTTGCCTCAGTCTTCCCATAACACCCTGCTGTTGTCAACAGAGGTTCCCAAAGTAGAGCAAGGAGAAGCCCTGGTATGAGGGGGGTTAGGACAGCCTAGCTTAGATAGTGGTGGTAACTTCTTGAGATATAGCTGAAACCCAAAAGCTTGCTTTAACCACAAGAGCTACCAATTCTGGCATTGCCCTACACTTAAAGGGTGCCCTGCCAAGACAGGTACTCTGAGGAAGCGTGGCCCACATAAGGGAGTGAGCAGTGGGTGGCTCTCTCCCTGACTTCCAGGGTAAACACTGGGAGGCTGTGTCAGTAAGAACTTTGGTCCCTAGGGCCAGGCTATTTAGCCATTGGCAACCGATCTTCCCCTCTGGCTGCTTCCTCCTTCAGTGGGTTTGGCATGCCTGGGTTTCCAAAGCTTTGACTCAACTACCATTTGGGATGTGGAGCCCCCATGGGAGGGAATAGGTGTTTTAGACATGAGGAAAAAATATTTTCCTTCAGGCCCCAAGCCATTATGTGGCCCATACAGCAAGATCATTTGTTCCCAGCACAACAAGCTATGGGTTAGAAATAGAAAAAGGGAAAAATGAGAGAGCAGACCCTTACTTGGGCTAATCTGTGAGGCCAGGGAGGACTTTTCTGTGGGCTTCCCCTCTTTTCTCATTCTTAGGCTGGCTTTCCACTGAAAGGGAGCAATATGAAATGAGAGATGGAGGAGGAGGGGTGGATAAGGCAGTAAGTAAAAAGCATAATGCACAAGGAAATGCATGGGCTTAACCACTGACTTCAGGACATTGCTCACCTTGGTCGTGGTGGTAACGGGAGGGGGGCCGTAGGAAAGAAGGGGTATGTGATCAAGGAGAGCTTCCCAGAGGGGCTTCATCTGCATTGGTAATATTTTCTTAAGCTGGGTAGTGAGTACATGGATGTTCATACTTTTCATACTTTTTGTGTGTGTCTGAAATATTTTATAATGTAACATTTTTGTAATCTACAGTGCCCAGTATCAGGAGACTAGAGTTCCAGTTTTCATTCTACCACCACCTTGCTGTGTGATCCCAGAAAAGTCACTTCACCTCCCCAGATCTCCCTTTATACACCTACAAAACGGAGGAGAACTTCTCAAACTTTTTACCACTATAAATCCCTACTATCATGTTTCCATCATGAGCCCATGTTTTGATAGATTATCTACACCCAAAATTGCATTTATTCATGCTTCCATTTTCACTAATTAAATGCTCAGTCAGAATTGCTTATCACAATTCCCAAAGTGACCACTAAGAGTTTATTAAATTCCAGCCAAGAGCACGGAAATCTAACTTAGTCTTATCACAGGTATAGCTTCCTAAGTTAGGTGACAGTAAATATTTTTAAAAAGAGCTCTTATTTTCCCGTTACTGTTTCTGCAGATCCCTCCCCCAAGTTATAAAGCACTGTATTAAGTGACATCTAATGTCCTTGCCTGCTCTCTCTATAACTCTTTGAATCAAGTTAATAAAGTGCCTTGAAGTCCTTGGAGAGAGCCTCATCCTTCCCACCCCTATCTCCAATAAAAGAAAATTTCAGACCTAATTTTTTTATGCACAACTTTAGAATGCTGGTTTCAGGAAAACTGGGGCAAACTAGGAGCCAAACCTGTATACTACTCCTAAGGGCCTAATACTTTGTCTGCCTTGACAGATTTGCAAATAACAAAAATAGTAAGTCATGATAGCAGAGGTTACTATTCATTGAGGGTAGGTGCTTTGTACATACATTATCTGAATTATCCTCCTAACCCCCCACTGTGAAATAGGTACTATTGTCTCCCTTTTAAAGAAGAGAAGATGAGGCTCAAAGAAGCTAGGAGACTTACTTAAGATCACACAGCTAAATGGCAGAGCTGGGGAATTCAAACCAAGACACCAAAGCTCACTTTCTTGCTGCAATACCAAGCTGCTTCTCTAATGAGAGCCCTCTCTGCTGAGAGCAGAGCCTGATTCCTGGCCTAAATGGGTATGGAAGCCCAAAAGCCATCTAGAGCAAAAGAATGAGTGTGCTACAACATGGAAGAAAAAAGACTGTGCCAGTTCAGAAAGAAAACATCTCACCCAGAGAGAGCAGCAGCTCCTGGAGTTGTGGGTGGCAAAGCAACTTAATGCAGTAACTTCAAGGAAGGTCTCCATGGTTCTGCCACTGTTACAACTGCACAGTTATTATAACAAAAAAATAACTTTCTGCCTTGAGAATCAGAGCTTGGCCAGTATCAATAAACAACTGCCACAGGTTTCCTGATATTTTCAAGTTAAGCTGTCATAAACTAATCAAAATCTCTTCCAGACAATGCTGTTACAGATGTTTTATGCACAAAGTTTTATACGCTAAGAGATAATTTCTAAAATAACACAAGGGAGAAGTCAAGTATGATAGTTTCTTCCCAAATGTGAACAAAAATTCTTCCACAGCTAAAATAATCCCCACAATTCCTACAAACTGAGTGTGGTTTCTGAGATGGGACCTGTTCTGGAGTTTCAGTCCCAGGGGCAGAGGTAGAATCACCTCATCCCAAAGACTACATCATTTCTAGTCTGTCCGAGTGGACTCTAAATTCTCAATACTCACAAAAGAAAAATCTGCGGGGAAGTCACTTGCTCAATCGGTTAAGCAGCAGAGCTGTGACATACGTCTCCTCTCTCTGCCTCCAGGGTCAGTGCTTCTTCCTTGACAACAATTACAGTATTCTTGGGATAGTGTTGTGAACCTAACTGGAAAAATTCCAACCCCTGCTCTTTATAATCAGGAAAGAAGGAAAACCAGACTTGAGAAAAAAGAATCACTTTGACACCTATGAAAGGCAGAGGAAATCAGGTGTCAGTTGAAGGGGAAGTACAAGGGATGGCAGGGTGGGCCTCTCCGACTGAGCAGAGATCCAAATGAGGCCTTGAGAATAGGGAGGTAGCAGAATGGACTTACATCTTTGCATCTGCTTGCTGTACTCGGACATGTTGTCTGGGCGGATGGAGCGCAAGAATTTAATGTAGTCATCACTGTGGTACTTGGTCATCTCCTCAGCATTGGCTTTGTGAGGGCGCTAGAGGGCAGAGGGGAGAAAGGGCATGTTATTCTTGACTACTGCCAGTCTTCACTCAGTCTATTTTGAACACTTATTTTCTGCCCAGCACTGAGCTAGGTGCTGTAAAGGATGGAAAAAAATAACTGATCAGATTTAGGCCTCAAGGAAATTACCATCTAGGAAAACAAGATTATCAAAGGATATTTGGTATCAGAATACCTGAACTGCAGCTCAAGCTCTGTTGCTTGGGCAAGTCATTATCTCTTGGGCCTCAATTTCCTCGTTTACTAAAAAGAGGGATAACCATCTCTATCTCACAGGGAAGTTGTGAGATTAGATGAAATTGTTTAATCACTTTCTAAATTGTAAAGCATTTAAAAATTGTAACTTATTATTGACAATTGAAATAGATGGGAAATCCTTTATAAATTATCACATCAACAATCCTCATTAATCACATTCTCCCCACTAAAACTTCCTTGACATGGTAATTTCCTGGTCAGCCTAACATTCCTACTCCTCATTCCCTTTTTTTCTTTAATTCAACTTTTCCTCCCATCCTTTAAATGTAGGTCATCTTAAAAAAATAAGCCTTTTCTCTAATTATCAATACTTCATACTTTATAACCACCACCCATCTGTTTGTTATACTACGGTGGCTTGTGTCTTGCTATGATGATGGAAGCTATGCTACTGGTATTTCAAATATCAACAGAGTCATCCGTGCTAGACGGTTTCAGTGGAGCTTCCAGACTAAGACAGACTAGGAAGATAGGCCTAGTGATTTCTTTCCAAAAATAAACCAGTGAAAACCCTGTGGATCACAACAGAATACTGTCAGATACAGTGCTAGAAGATGAGCCCCCCAGGCTGGAAGGCACTCAAAATACACGGTGGCCACAACAATGGACTCGCGCGTACCAACGACTGTACCGACAATCACGAAGATGGCGCAGGACTAAGCAACATTTTGTTCTGTTGTATGAGGTCGCCATGAGTCGGAACCAACTCAAAAGACAACTAACAACAACAACATACTTTATAAAGCATTTTCACATACACGGTTAACATTTATTGAGTGTTTACTCTGAGCCAGGCACTGTTCCAGGCATTTTATTTGCTATCTCATCATCCTCACAAAAACCTTTCAAAGTTCATACATTATTAGCCTCACTTTGCAGTGAGGAAACTGTGGCAGATAGAAGCTAAGTAATTTGCCCAAGGTTACACAGCTAATAAACTGGAATAGAAACCTAGAGGTCTGGCTCTAGGCACTATTTTGATTCCCACTTAATTTAATGAGGAATATAAGACTGAAAGAGGGATACTGTCTTAACAAAAACACCCGTAAGTGAAAGATCCATGACTTGACTCTAAATACCAACTTCTTTTTACTATACCAACCCCTTTACCCTCTCCCTCTTGGCGATCTCATCAAAGCTTCGCTTTGGCTATCTCCTCTAGACTGCCCAAACTCTTAACTCCATCTTGATCTCTGTTCTGAGCTCCAGATTACAATTCCAATGGTTTCTCAGCCAGCTCCACCCACAAATCCTAGAGCCATTTCAAATTCAACTGGATTCAACATGTGTTACCTTAACTCTCTCAGGCTCCTCTGTTACTATTTCTATCAATGATTCCAACATCCACCTGTGTCATCTTTAACTCTGCCCTCTCATGCTTTCCTATTTCAATCCGTTGCCAGTCCTTTCATTATACTTCTATAATCTTGATTGCATAGGAGCCCTGATGGCGCAGTGGTTAAGAGCTTGGATGCTAACCAAAAGATCAGCAGTTCAAATCTACCAGCTGCTCCTTGGAAACCCTACAGGGCAGTTCTATTCTGTCCTATAGGCTCACTATGAGTCAGAATCGACTCGACTGCAATGGGTAACAGGTAATCTTGATTGCATCCACCCCTTATTTCTCCTTTTCCCCATGTTTCCTATTTTCACTACCATCTACCTAGTTGCTCAAGACAGAAACCTGAGTATTACCCTTGATTCCTCCCTCTCCTCATTCACTACATTCAACTTTTCTTGAAATTATCTCCAATGTTTCTCTCAAACACGTCCACTTCTGTCCCCAGGCCACCACACTTCTGGCTTAGATTGTGGTAATGATATCCTAACTGGTGTCCCAGCCTCAATATTAACCATTGTGGATCCATTCTTAATCCTTAGCCACAATAATCTTTCTAAAATGTTTCTAAAAACTCTTCAAAGGCTTCATTTCTCCACAAGATCAAGTCTGAATTCTTTGGCCTGGCTTAGAAAATCAGAATAATCTGGTCCCTGCTCGTCTTTCTAGCATCCCCTTAAATATTTTATGCTCTAGCACAAGGAACACCAAATTCAAAGCACTTATAAGGGCCAGGCACTTTAACTAACCTGGTGCTTAAACAAAACTGGTAGGTAGAGAACAGCGTTCACACAGCTCTAGCTGATTACTGCCATGGGGGACTTTGAGCTCAACGTTGCTAGATTCATTTTAACTTTATTAGAGCCAGAAATGCAGTTTTTGGGGATCAAATTTCATTATTTTTCCAAAGGTTGGCCACTAACATTAAGTTCTTAAAAATACTTTGTGAGTGATGGAAAAATATGGGAATGGAGCAGGGTGATGGTTGAACAACATGATGAAGATAAGTTGTCACTGAACTGTACATGTGAAGAATGCTGAAATGCAAATGTTTTGTTACATATATCTATCACAATTAAAAAAACAAAAAAACTGTGGGTTAAACAAAACATGTTTGCGGGGCTGAATTTGGCTCAGTCACACTGTTTTACTTGCAATTCCCCAAGAGAATTTTCTCACCTTTAGGCCTTTGTACATGCTATGGCCTCAAACACTGTTCTCTTCATACCCTTTCACTTGGCTAATTTCTACTCTGTTAGGTTGCAATTGAAAAGTCAACTCCCCCAGAAAGCTGTTCTTGATCCCAGAGTCTCAGTTCAGTAACTCTCCAAAGTGCTCCCCTGAGAACTCTGTACTTCCCCTATCATCAAGTACACCAAACTGCACAGAAACTGCCTGTTTGTTTGATCTACTCTGGGAGGCCAGCAGCAGGTCTGTCTTATTCAAAGCAACTAGCATGGTGCCTGGCACTTAGCTGGTGCCTTAATAAATTATTGGGTTATTTTTGGTCTCCTAATTGGTCCCATTTACACCCAGCCTTAAGGAGCCATGGCGGCACAGTGGTTAAGAGCTACAGCTGGTAACTGAAAGGTTGGTAGTTCAAATCCACCAGCTTCTCCTTGGAAAGTCTACAGGGCAGTTCTACTCTGCCCCATACCCAGCCTTATCCTATTCTAGGAGCCCTGGTGGCGCAGTGGTTGAAGCATTCAGCTGCTAACAGAAAGGTTGGCAGTTTGAACCCACCGGCTGCTCCACAGGAGAAACACGTGCCAGTCTGCTTCCGAAAAGATTACAGCCTTGGAAACCCTATGGGGCAGTTCTACACTGTCCTATAGTGTTGCTACGAGTCAGAATCAACTCAGTGGCAACGGGTTTGGTAACGGGTCTGGTTTATCCTCTTCTAATCCATCTTCCATACTGGTGTCACAAATATTTTTAAAATGCAATGCCCTGCTCTAAAACATTCAATGGCTCCCCATTTACAAAAGAAAAGATTCTAAATTCCTCGACATGGCAATCAAGGAATTTCACCAAGTCCTTTTCCAATCTAATTCACCATGCCTTCTTCCATGAATATCATACCCCAAACAAACTGAACTCTTCCTCAGCAAGACCTATAGGACTTCCCACATTTGCTCATGCTCTTTCTACTAACTGAAATTAGTCCCTTATCCCAAATCTCTGAAGGACACAGACCAGCCCAAAGCCACATCGTTCACAAAGTAAAAGCAAATCTTGCTGTAATAACCCAACTTCATATCAGGCCTCAAAGTCCCAAGAAATATGATCTCACAGTCAAAAATTATAAACCACACAAGGAAACAAGGCACCAGGAGTAAGAGCCGACAGAAACAACAAATAGCAGAATAAAATCTACAGAGACTTTAGACACGTTCAAATTAAAGAGAATTGCATTACATTTCTCTATACCAGTAAACAACTAAAAAATAAAATTTTAAAAAGATACAATTTACAATAGCATAAAAAATGAAGTACTTGGAAAACTAACTAATGAAAGACAAGTAAGACCTTTATGGAGAAAATTATAAAATCTCAAATACCCATCAATAGTAGGATGAGTAAATTGTGGTATATCCTACAATAAAATACTACATAGCAATTAATATGAACAAGCTACAGCTATACACATATAATGCATACCACTATATAAATCCATTTATATCAAGTTCAACAAAATTAAGCTATATTGTTCAGGGATGCTTCATAGATAGCACAGATTCTCTGACTCTACTAGCCACCTGGAGCTAGGGCAGATCTCACATTTTAAAAGGACACCATCCTTTAGACTACCAAATAGGCAGATGCCAGCTGCAAGTTTGGGAGTCCACACAAAACCCTCATTTTCACCTGCTGGCTCCCCCTTCTCCTTTGGGCTCAATAATTTGCTGGAACAACTCCCAGAACTCACAAACAGTATTATACTTACATATATAGATTTGTTACAGCAAAAGAATCCAACTCCCAGGGTCATCACACGGGCAAAGTTTGGGAGGTTCCCAACGCAGAGCTTCCATGTCCCAAAGGACAAGCTACCTTCTCAGACACATGGATGTCTTTTACCAACCAGGAAGCCCTCTAAGCCTTCATGTTCTGAGTTTTATTGGCCAGTCCTGCATGAGAGGCTAAATCATGCCACCTGAGGCTAGCTAATATCAGCCTCCCAGGTGAGTCTTCTCTGGTCTGGCCAGTCCCCACTCATCAGCACAAATCTCCAGGTGTGGCCCGGAAGTCCCAGACCAAAGCACCACAATTACTCAAAGGGTTATTTCTAAGGAACCAAGGACAAATCCCACTTCACTTTGGGTAAAACTGAATTCTTTACCCTACAGATGTATATTTAAGTAGTTAAATTATGATGAAGCACAAGGAAGCAATTACCAGAAAAGTCAGATTCTGGTTATCTCGGGGGAAAGGAAGGAAGTTGTGATCAAGAAGGGGCATATGAAGGTTTCTGAACTACTACCAATGTTCTACTTCTTGAACTAGTTGGTGTTTACATAGATGTTTACTTTATATCAATCTGTTAAACTGGGCATCTGTTTTATGCACTTTTTTACACATGTGTTACATTTTACAATAAAGACGCTAAAGAAAATTTTTCTGTGAGATGTTAAAAAAGATCTAAATACGGGACAACTAGATTTCCAAATGCAAAAGAATGAAGCTGGACTCAAACTTTATGTCATATGTAAAAATTAACTCAAAATGGATCAAGGACCTTAGTATAAGAACTAAAACCATAAAACTCTTAGAAGAAAACATAGGGGTAGTACTTCAGGATCTAGTTTTTGACAATAGATTCTTAGATATGACATCAAAAGCACAAGCAACAAAAGACAAAATAGATAAACTGGATTCATAAGAATTCAAAACTTTTGTACATCAAAGGACTTTATCAACAAAGTGAAGAGACAACCTACAGACTGGAGAAAATTTCTGGAAACCATATATCGGATAAGGGTTTAATATCCAGAATATATAAACACTCCTAAAATTTAGCAACTAAAAGACAAACAATCCAATTAAAAAAATGGGCAAAGAACTTGAACAGACATTTCTCCAAAGAAGATATGCAAATGGCTAACAAGCACATGAAAAGATGCTCAACATCATTAGTCATTAACCAGTTGCCACTGAGTTGATTCTGACTCATGGCAACCCCATATGCTGCAGAGTGGAACTGTGTTCCATAAGCTTTTCAAAGCTGTCACCTTGTGGAAGCAGATCACCAGGCCTTTCTTCTGAGGTGCCTTTGGTTGGGTCAGAACTGCCAACTTTTTGGTTAGTAACTGAGTGCAAACTTTACACCACCCAGAAACTCCTCATTAGTCATTGGGAAGATCCAAATCAAAACTACAACGAGATACTCTTTCACCCCCACTAGGATGGCTATGATCAGAAAAATGGAAAACAAGTATTGGCAAAGATGAAGAAATTAGAACCCTCGTCCATTGCTGGTGTAATGGAAAATATATTTGGTGGTTCCTCAAAAAGTTAAACACAGAATTACCATATGACCCAGCAATTCCACTTCTAAGTATATACCCTAAAGAACACAAACATATAGTTGTATACCGTCATGGATTGAATTGTGTCCCCCAAAAATATCTGTCAACTTAGGGCTAGGTCATGATTCCCAGTATTGTATTATTGCCTACCATTTTATCTTCTGATGTGATTTCCCTATGTGTTGTAAATGCTATCACTATGATGTAATAAAATGGATTAGCAGCAGTTATATTGATGAGGTCTACAAGATTAGGTAGTGTCTTAAGCGTCTCTTTCGAGATATAAAGAGAGAATCGAGCAGAGAGACATGGGGACCTTATACCACCAAGAAAGCAGTGCTGGGAGCACAGCATGTCCTTTGGACCTGAGGTTCCTGTGCTGAGATGCTCCCAGACCAAGGGAAGACTGATGACAAGGACCCTCCTCCAGAGCCAACAGAGAAGAGAAAGCCTTCCTCTGGAGTTGATACCCTGAATTTGGACTTGTAGCCTACTGGACTGTGAGAGAATAAATTTCTCTTTGTTGAAGCCATCCACTTGTGGTATTTCTGTTATAGCAGTACTAGATGACCAAGACATACACCAATGTTCATTGCAGCACTATTCACAAGGGCCAAATGATAGAAACAAGCCAAGTGTCCATCAACAGATGAATGGATAAACAAAATGTAGTATATACATACAATGGAATATTACTCAGTCAAAAAGGGAAATGAAGTCCTGATACATGCTTCAACATGGATAAACCTTGAAAACATCATGCTAAGTGAAATAAGTCAGACACAGAAGAACAAATATTATATGAAATATATTTCACTCATATGAAATATCTAGGACTGACAAACATATACAGACTAAAGTTTATTAGTGGTTATGAGGGGGGAAAGGGAAGTCACTGCCTACAGGGCACTGAGTTTCTGTTAAGGGTGATGCAAAAATTTGGAAAGGGATAGTGATCACACAACATGATGAACATAATTAATGTTACTGAATTGTACATGTAAAAAACGTTGAAATGGCAAATGTTTTGTTATAAATATTTGTATAACAATAAAAAAGACCTAAATAAATGGAAATATACTATGTTAATGGATTTGAAGACTTAATATTCTCAAGATGCCAATTCTCCCCAAGATGATGTATGACATACAAAGGGAAAAGAGCCAAGTTGCTGTTTCAGAAGAACAAAGTGGGAGGATTTGTGCTACCAGATATCAAGACACGCTATAACCTGTTCTGTTTGTGTTGCAGTGGCTATTCTGCTGGTACTCACTTAATGAAAACTTAAAAATAAAGAACATCTGGAGAGTGTGCCAGCTGATGCCTGCTTCACCAATTCAGCCTCTGCCCTGTTGTATATAATTTTAACAAATATATTAACTTAAAAAAAAAAAAAAAAAAGACATACTATAAAACTACTATAATTAAGCCATTGTGGTACTGGCATATGGGTCAACAAACAAAACAAGTGAACAGAACAGACAGCCCAGAAATAAACCCACTGATAGTGCCTGATACAAAGTAGGTGCTCAGTAAGTCTTTGTGGAATGAATGAATAAATATTTATGTCTGATATATAACAGAGTTGACACTTAGATCAGTGGGGAAAAGAATGTAGTTTTCAATTTAAAAAATTTTTTAAAACCACATCTATTGCTGTCAAGTCGATTCTGACTCATAGCGACAGTATAGGACAGAGTAGAACTGCACCACAGGGTTTCCAAGGAGCGGCTGGTAGATTCAAACAGTCCACCTTTTGGTTAGCAGCCAAGCTTTTAACCACTGTGCCTCCAGGGCTCTTTTCAATAAATAGGCTGGGACAATAGTGTATCCATATGGGAAAAAAAGAAATCACAGTAGATTCATTCCTACTTCACACCATACTAAAAACAATCAATTTCAGATATAGTAAAGACTATATGTGAAAAACAAACTAATAAAGCTTATAAAAGAAGCAATATAACTGACATTGAATGTACATACCAGAATATATAAAGAACTCCTACAGATTAATTTAAAAAAAGAAAAAGAAAACCAAACAACCCAAGAGAAAAACGGGCAATAAAATGAAAAGACATTTTACAGTACAAGAAATACAAATGGCTAATAAGCTTATGAGAGAGGGAGAGATGGTCAATTTTGTTGGTCACTAGCAAAATGGAAATCAAAACCATAATTATATATCATTTTACACCCATTTGGTCAGCAAAATGTAAAGTCTTATACGAAGCGTAGGAAGAGATGTAAATCAAGGTGTCTGCTATACATTGCTAGTGGAAGTATAAATTTACTCAAACACCATGAAAAACAATTTGGCATTCTCTTGTAAAGCTTAATATTCACACACTCTACAATCTAGTATTTCCACTTTTAGAGATATAGCCAAAAAAAAAAAAAAAAAAAAAAACCTGTTATACATATACAGTAAGAGACATGTAAAAGAAAGTTCATAGTAGTACTTGCTCATAACATTAAAAAACTAAATACAAATTAAATGTCCAACGTCGGAGAATGGATAAATTGCAGTATACTGACATGACAGAATATTATACAACAGAGAAAAATGAAAGAACTACAGTCATATGCAAAAAGATGGACAGATCATAGTAATCTTAATAATATAATGTTGTGCAATAAAAGCAAGTACCAGAAGACTACACATAATATGATATCCTGTTCAAAAACAAGTAAATGAATACTACATATAGTTCAGGAAAACAAACACATACAATAAACTTTTACATCTACATATAATTTTATTTATTTTATTGTTGTTGAGAATATACACAACAAAACATACATCAATTCAACAGTTGCTACATGTACCATTTAGTGACATTTGATTACATTCTTCGAGTTCTGTAATGATTCTCATCCTCCTTTTCTGAGTTGTTCCTCCCCCATCAACAAAAATTCACTGCCCCCTAAGGTTCCTATCTAATCTTTCTAGTTGCTGTTGTTAATCTGATCCCGTATAGATAGTTCTTAAAACAGCATAATGCTCAAGGCAGACATTTTTTACTAGTTAAGCTAAGCTACTGTTTGGTTTTAAGAAGACTTCAGGTGGTTATTTTTGGTTTAAGATTTAAAGATGATCTCAGAACAATAGTTTCAGGGGGTCATCCAACCTTCATGGCTCCAGAAGTCTGGAGTCCATGAGAATTTAAAATTCTACGTTTTCCCCTTTTCATCAGGATTCTTCTAGAGAATCTTTGATCAAGATGTTCAGTAATGGTAGCCAGGCACCATCCAGTTCTTCTGGTCTTTTGGCAAAGGGGGCAGTTGTTCATAGAGGCAATCAGCCACACATCCCATATCCTCCTCCTATTCCTGACTCTCCTCCTTCCTCTGTTGTCCCAGGCAAATAGAGACCCACTTTTGTGCACTGGATGGCCGCTTGTGAACTTTTAAGACCCCCGGCACTACACATCAAACTAGGAGGTAAAACAGAGACTGAACATGTTATTAGGCCAATTAACTGGGACATCCCGTGAAGCCATGACCCTAAAACTTCAAACCAAGAAGGAAAAACCCTTGAGGTTTTTGGTTGTACATATTCAGCCTCAGCAGCTTTTTTTTTGTTGTTGTTATTGTTGTTGTAAATATACCCACTGCTCACTTATGGACATTTTGTTATCAGACATTTTGCATTTATAACAATAGTAAGAAATCTACTATCTGACTATTTTGTGCATTAATGATGTACATCTGGCAGTAATGAATGCTGAGGTGCAAGGCAAGAGTAACGCTGGCTGTGATGGTTAAGGTTATATGTCAGCTTGGCTGGGCCATGCTTCTCAGTGGTTTCGCAGTTATGTAATGATGTAACTTGGCAGTTATGTAATGATGTAGTCATCCTCCATTTTGTGATCTGATGTGGTCATCTTCTATTTTCGCATAAAGCAGATTTTCACATAATGACCTGGTCTTTGGAACTTAACTGTGTCGATAAGTGAGGAGCGGGTATATCTATCACAGTTTTTGCCAATTCCACTTTTTACAGGTGTACAACTTATTGACAGCAATTACAATAATCGGCTGTGAACCCTACCCTTAATCAACATGATATTTCCATCTCCGTTAACCACCCCCCTCTTCCCTGCCCACCCACCCCTGATAACCACTAATATACTTTGTTCTCTATACATTTGTCTTTTCATATAAGTGAGGTCATATAATATTTGTCCTTTTGTGATTAACTTTTTTCACACAGCATAATGTCTTCCAGCTCCATCCATATTGTAGCATGCATCAAGACTTCATTCCTCCTACCGGCTGAATGGTATTCCATTGTATGTATGTGCCACATTTTGTTTATCCATTCATCTGTTGATGGGCATTTAGGTTGTTTCCACCTTTTGGCTATTGTGAACAGTGCTGCAATGAACACTGGTGTACAAGTCTCTGTTTGTGTCCCTGCTTTCAAGTCTTTTGGGTTTATACCTAGGAGTGGAACTGCTGGATTGCTGGGTCATATGGTAGTTCTAGTTTTAGTTTTTTGAGGAACTGCCATACTGTTTTCCACAATGGCTGTACCATTTTGCATTATCACCAGCAATGGTTCCAATTTCCCCACATCCTCGCCAACATTTATTGGTTTCTGGTTTTTGTTTTTGTTTTTTAAATCTTAGCCATCCTAGTGGGAGTGAAACTGTATCTCACTGTGGTTTTGACTTGCATCTCTCTGATGGCTAATGATGCTGAGCATCTTTTCATGTGTTTGGTGGCCATCTGTATGTCCTCTTTGGTGAAATGTCTATTCAAGTCCTTTGCCCATTTTATGACTAGGTTATTTGTTTTTTTGTTGTTAAGTTGTCAAAGTTATATATGTATTTTGGTTATTAGGTTCTTGTCAGATATATGGTTTCCGAAGCTATTCTTCCAGTCGGTAGCTTGTCTACTCACTTTTTTGGTAAAGTCTTTCAATGAACAAAAGTTTTTAATTTTTATGAGGTCTCATTTATTTATTTTGTCTTTTGCTGCTTGTGTTTTTGTTACTAGATAATCCATTGTTAAAAGCTAGGCCTGACAATGTTGTCCCTGCTTTTTCTTCTAAGAATTTTATGGTTTTAGTTTGTACATTTAGGTCCTTAATCCGTTTTGAATTTGTTTTTATGTATGGTGTGAGGCACGGACCGTTTCATTTTTCTGCATGTGGAAATCCAATTTTCTCAGCACTATTTATTGAAGAACCTCTTCTTTCCCCACTGAATGGACTTACCACCCTTGTCAAAAATCAGTTGACCACAGATGTGTGGGTTTATTTCTGGACTCTCAATTCTGTCACATTGGTCTATATGTCTATTGTTACAATAGTACCAGGCTGTTTTGATTACTGTAGCTGTATAGTATATTTTCAAATCAGGAAGTGTGAGTCCTCCTATTTTGTTCTTCTCTTTCAACACGCTTTAGCTATTCGGGGCCTCTTGCTGTTTCTTACAAAGTTGGGAATTGGTTTTTCTATTTCTGTAAAGAAGACTATTGGAATTTTGATCAGGATTGTGTTGAATCTATAGATCTCTTTGGGTAGTACTGATATCTTAACAATATTAAGTCTTCCAATCCATGAACATGGAACATATTTCCATTTATTTAAGTCTTCTTTAATCTCTTTCAGCAGAGTTTTATAGTTTTCATTGTTTAAATCCTTCACGTCCCTGGTTAGATTTATTCCAAGGTATTTTATTCTCTTAGACGTTATGCATATGATAAACTTATTTTATAAAAAAATGATGATAAACACAAAATTTAGAAGAGTGATTAGGGTTGTGGGAATATGAGTGTTTCGTTGCATTATTAAAATATTTAAATGAATAAATAAACAAAATAAACTTTTTAAAAGGGAAGGTTAGATAGGAACCAATGATGATTATAACCAAGGATAATGATTAACCCAATTTTGTGCATCTGAAGTCCAATCTGAAAAAAAAATTTTTTTTAAGACGACTAAAGAGAAAATGGGCATAACGCTTAAATAGGAACTTTAACGGGGAAACCTGAATGGCCAATAAATATGCAAAAAGATACTCAACCTCACTAGTAACTAGGGAAATACAAATTGAAATAGTAAGATACTACTTCATGCCTACCTAATTTGGCAGAAAAAAAAACCTAAATCTAACAAAATCAAGTGTTGGCAAGGACTAAGAACAACTGCAATTCTACATTGCTGGCAGTTGGGAACAAATTTGGCATTAGCTATTAAGGCTGAAGGTGTGACCCAGCAATTCCACTCCCAGTACATCCTCTGGTGAAACTCTTTAGCATATGTGTACCAAGAGACATGTTCAAGAATGTTCACATCAAACTAACTTGAACTGTAAACTTTCACTTAAAGCACAATTTAAAAAAAAGAATGCTCACAACAGCAGTGTTTGTAATGCAAAAACTGGAAACAAACCAAATGCCTACCAATAATAAAATAGACAAATTACACTACATTCATTTGGCAGCATATTCATTCAATGTATATTCATTCAATGGAATACTGTGCTGCATGCATCACATGTTTAACTCTCAGGAACATGTTAACCAAAAAAAAAAAAAAAGCAGTCACATAATAAATACTGTATGGCTCCATTTATACAGAGTTCAAAAACATGTAAAAAAAAATATAAACGTATTATTTAAGAATACAAACTGGTAAAATTATAAAGAAAAGCAAGGAAATAACAGACACTGATTCAGGGCAGAGATTAACTCTGGTGAAGAAGAAAGAAGATGGAGTCAGTGAAGGGCATACAGAAGCTTTAGCAGTAAACGGAATTTTCCTTGTCTTAACTAGGTGGTATTAACTGAATTGTGAATCTTTATGCCTTACATACATTTTAGAAAAATTATTTCATATCTACTCAATTTTTAATAAAAACACTTTTTTTAACAAAACAACAGAAGGCGATGAATAAGAAGCCGAGGAATATATAAAATTATCATCCAAGGCAATGAAGAGAGCAGGATTCTTGGTTATGTAAATAGAAAGGTGCCTGGATGAAAGTAAGAATGTAGATTCTGAAAGATTAATTATATGTGTGGAAACAGAATCCGAGAGAGGGACCAGAGAGGGTGGAATTGTGTGAAAAAGACCTCAACACATGTCCTTCAAGTACAGAGACAGAGGTAATACAGGTCTTTAAAACTCTGCAATTTCTATGAGAAGCCTAAGGAGCTTCTTTCAGGACTGACTCCCAAAAGCCATCCATCTCAAGACAGATACCAACATGGCTCACCTGTGCTCTGGAAAAAGGATGCTAGGATCACAGCCCAGAGAAAGGAGAAGACAAGGGATGAATGCAGAGAAATACTATTGGGGGAATACAAAAAAAAACAAAAAACAAAAAAAACACCAGCAGAGAAATACTACTGGGGGAATAAAAAAAAAACCAAAAAACAAAAAAAACACCAAAAAACCCAGATGCCATCGAACCCATTCCAACCCATGGTGATCCATGTGTTGCAGAGCAGAATTGCACTTTATAGGGTTTTCATGGCTGTGACTAAAGTCTACAGTATGGATTACACCTCAACATAAAAGGAACAAAAATCCTCACACTGGGCCAATAAGCAACATCATGATAAACGGAGAAAATATTGAAGTTGTCAAGAATTTCATTTTACTCAGATCTACAATCAACACCCACTGAAGTAGCAATCAAGAAATCAAAAGACGCGTTGCACTGAGCAAATCGCTGCAAAAGACCTCTTTAAAGCGTTAAACAGCAAAGACGTCACCTCGAGGACTGAGGTGCGCCTGACCCATGAATGCAAAAACTGGACGATGAATAAGGAAGACTGAAGAACTGATGAATCTGAATTATGGTGTCGGCAAAGTATACCGCATATACTACGGGCTGCCAGAAGAACGAACACATCTGTCTTAGAAGTACAGCCAGAATGCTCCTTAGAAGTGAGAATGGCAAGGCTTTGTCTTACATACTTAGAACATGCTATCAGGAGGGACTAGTCCCTGGAGAAGGACATCATGCTTAGTAAAGTACAGGGTCAATGAAAAAGAGGAAGACCCTCAATGAGATGGACTGACACAGAGGCTGCACAACAATGGGCTCAAACATAGCAACGATTCCGAGGATGGCACAGGACCAGGCAGTGTTTCGTTTTGTTCCACAAAGGGTTGCTCTGAGTCATTCTGACTGGATGGCACCTTACGACAACAATGTGGCTGTGAACTTTTGGAAGCAGATCACCAGGTCTTTCTTCTGAGGCACCTCTGGTGAGTCAGAATCACCAACCTTCCAGTTAATAGCCGAGTGCTTTACTATTTCCACCACCCAGGGAAATAGGATCAAAGATTCACTCCCAATGGAGGTAGAGTCAGAGTAGGAAAAAGATCACATTGAAAAGAACAAGGTCTAGAGATTTGGGAAGGAGAGAGTATACTGGTTTTAGACTAGGAGTTTAACAAACTCTAATCTGGTTAAGTGTTAATGCACCCAGACTCAGGGATCAAATTGTGATTAGCCCAATTCTGGAAATCCTATTCTCCTTTACAAGTGAATGGTCTAAGGGTGGCAAACAACCCAATGAGATGTAAGGGGAAGTCTACTGGGAAGCTCCTGGGAAGGGTTTTCCTCTTCAATAAAAAGGGGGGCAGGCAGCAGAGAATGATCCATTTTGCCCCTGCCCACTTCCTCCCTACTTTGAATGCTATTGTGTAAGGACATGATACTTGGAAATGAGACAACCATCCTGTAACTTCAAGGCAACAAACCTGAGCATGAAATCAAACAGGCCAATCCATGATGGCTAAGCAGAAGGATAGAATCAGCCTGGATCCCTGATGACATGGCCAAAAAATCCCAAGATCATCTACCTTTAGACTTCTTATTAATGATATTGTTTAGGAAGGAAGGAAGGACAGATGCAGAAATATAGACTCTGGAATCAGAAGATCTGGGTTGGAATCTAAGCTTGCCAGTTAATAGCTATGTGGCTTTCAGCAACATAGTTTAACCTCTCTGAGTTATTTTCTCATCTGTAAGTTAGGGTTGCTATGAGGATCACCTGAAATAACAGGAAGACCTAGGCCTGGCACCTAGCAATCTTCAATAAATGTTAATTTCTCCCTCACTTGAAGACTGGATCCATTTTTTAATATCTCAATATCATCCATGGAGGTTAACATAGTCCCTGGGAAATGACAAGAACTCAACGAAAACCTGTTGAATGAAAGAAATAGGGCTTGAGGTGACTCCTGAAGATGAGGAAGATTTGACTGGACAGAGTAAATAATCCTCTGTCAGGTCGAGGAAGAATCTGATCAGGCTGACTTACTGGGATCTGAGGGCTGAGTAGCAGGAAAGGAGGCAGGCTGGGGACAGATTAGCATGGCGGAAATGTACAGCAGGCTGCTCCTGAAGGTCTTGGTGCTTACTAGTCCATAGCTTTTCTCCTCTGTGTCATTCAAGTTTCATCTCTTTGTTTAAATGCTAGCCTGCTTGCGTTAAGTCCTTGAAAACCTTTGCCACCTTTTATGTTTATCATTCCCAGGTGCCTCTTCACACCTGAAAAAGCTCTCTGGTCTCAAGGTCTGTTTGCTCCTCTGTCCACTTTCCCCCCTTGCTTCTCTAGCTGCCTCCAGTGGCTTCAGAGATATGACAGAAGACTCAACTCCTTTCAGTCTCTGGAATGGTGAGGAAGTATACTGCTGTTGCTTGGTTACTGAAGCTGTTAGCTGACTTTTTTTTTTTTTTTTTTAATTTTATTGTTGTACTTCAAGTGAAAGTTTACAATGCAAGTTAGTCTCTCATAAAAAAATTCATACATTGTTATATGACCCTAACTGCTCTCCCTAGACTATGACAGCACACTCCTCCTTTCCACCC
The DNA here is from genome assembly GCA_030035585.1 of Dugong dugon. Taxonomy (NCBI): domain Eukaryota; kingdom Metazoa; phylum Chordata; class Mammalia; order Sirenia; family Dugongidae; genus Dugong; species Dugong dugon. The sequence goes on along the minus strand of CM057462.1, from coordinate 56,595,747 downwards.
CATCTCCCGTGTCCAGTCAACCAGCTTCTGACCCTCTCTGCCTTCTCATCACACCTTTGGAGAGAAGCTGCCCATTTAGTCTCATGTATCTACTTGAGCTAAGAAGCACACTCCTCATGAGTATCATTTTATGTCCCATAGGCCAGTCTAATTTTTGTCTAAAGAGTTGGTCCGGAATGGTTTTAGTTCTGGGTTGACAGAGAGTCTGGGGGCCATGCTTTCTGGGGTTCCTCCAGTCTCAGTCAGACCATTAAGTCTGGTCTTTTTACTAGAATTTGAGTTCTGCACCCCACTTTTCTCTGCTCCATCAGGGACTCTCTGTTGTGTTCCCTGTTAGGGCAGTCATTGGTGGTAGCTGGGGACCATCTAGTTCTTCTGGTCTCAGGCTGGTGCAGTCTCTGGTTTATGTGGCCCTTTCTGTCTCTTGGGCTAATATTTTCCTTGTGTCTTTGGTATTCTTCATTCTCCTTTGCTGCAGGTGGGGTGGGACCAATTGATGCACCTTAGATGGCCACTCGCTAGCTTTTAAGGCCCCATACGCCACTCACCAAAGTAGGATGCAGGACATTTTCTTAATAAACTTTATTATGCCAATTGACCTAGATGTCCCCTGAAAGCATGGTCCCCAGGCCCCCACTCCTCAGCAGAGACTTCTAACAACAGGCTCTTATTTTCTAAACTTAAGGCAACATGGACCCATAACCCCTCTATTTTCTTATTTGGACTCTTGTAACAGCCTCCTAACTAGCCTCCCTGCTTCTATTCTAGTCCCACTGATCAATACCCATGTCTTTCCCAGTGAGTTTTCTAAAATGTATGCCTGCTCCTGTCTCTCTTTCATTTGAAACCCTTCGCTTCCTCCTTAATGCCTTCCAAAGAAGTTCAAACAGGAAACTCCTGGGCCAAATTTGGCCCACAGATGTACTGATGTGTTTTGTTTGTGCATAATATTAAAAAAAACCTTGGGCCAACATTAAACCTGAAATTTTTTTTTACACGATAATCTTAACTTCCAGCTTCTCTTTTAAAAACCTGGAAGATCAGGCGAAAATCAGCTGGATGAGTCTAAAGGTTCACCCTTTTAGATCTAGTCCGTGCTCTCTAGTAACTACAGGTTGGCACCTAGTTCAACACAATCCTAGTCACTATTTTTTTTAGGCACTGATTAGAGTTTTTGACCTCAGCCCACAGGGATAGATCACAGTTCCTTTAATATAACACACACAACCTTTACTGACCTCTCCAGCTCTTTCTCCCCTCACTCACACCTGTGAACTTTATATTATAAGCAATACCTGAATAATGGACTGCTTATATTTCCGTAACACACCATACTGTTCTTTAGCTCTGTGTTTTTGCTTAAGTTCTTCCCCTGGCCTATAATGCCAGTTCCCTCCTGAATTATAGACTAAATTCTATTTGAGTTTTAAAACCCTGCTCAGATACCAGCTCTAACAAACATTCCAAGGCTCCCTTCCTCCTTCACTCTGCATTATCTCTAAATCTTACACATTTTAATTGCTGAACAATATAATAAACTGTAATACAATTTATTTGTTTATATGTAAGTCTCCCCCACTACAGTGAATGCCTTCAAAACAGAGTCTCTATCATTTACAGTGCCTGCAACGTAACAGTCCTGAACCTATGCTTGATAATGAGTGACTAAGTAGTTGAGAAAATTAGATAATGAATGACACATGGGAAACCAGTGCTGATGTGGTCAGGGAAAAGTGGAGCTCACAGTAACTCACATAGATTTCCATCTTTCGGTAGAGACCATAGTTGAGCAGCAAATTGTGAGTCATGCGGATTCGGTGGGGCTTCATTGGGTGACCTTGTCCATAATAGTAATTTCCAACATCCCCTGAAGAAAAAAGAATGACAGCTTCAGTGACACAGTTAGACACAGACTCCCAGGAGAACCCAAGAATTCTTGTAACAAACTCCTGAGCAAACTCTCTTCCTGGCTCATTTCTAGCCTTTAAGATTCTCCAAAGATACAGCTATTGGTCTCTTTCCACCTGGAGCAAAAGAGAATGAAGGAAACCAAAGACTCAAAGAAGAAACCAGTCCACAGGACTAATAGCCCACACGAACCATGGCCTCTTCTAGCCTGAGACCTGAAGAACTAGATGGTGCCTGTCTACCACAACTGACTGTTCCGACCAGGGACACAAGAGAAGGTGCCAGATGGAATGGGAGAAAAATACAGAATAAAACTCAAATTCCTAAAAGATACCAGACTTACTGGACTGACAGCAGGGACAGATCACTCAATAAGCAAGGTACACACGGGCTTACTTGTGCTCACTTACTAGCAGTGCACACAGATTAGTAAGTAAGCACAAGTAAGCCTGTGCATACTCTGCTTACTGGTTAATCCGCCCCTGACTGATAGAGACTAGAGGAACCCTTGAGACTACTGCCTTAAGATACTCTTTTAACTTGGAACTGTAGCCACTCCCAGAGGTCTCTTTTCAGCCAAATTAATATATTGGCTTATAAAATAAATAATAACACCTGTAAGGAATATGCTCCCTGAAACAATCAACTATACAAGAACAGTCAACATTTACCCAAAAGCAAAGATGAGAAGACAAGGAGGAGCAGAGAAGCTAGATTAATGGAAACAGAATAAACAAAATGGAAATAATCAGAACGCTGACACATTGCAAAAATTGTCACAGATCAATTTGTACAAAAAATTGTTAAATGGGAATCTAATTTGCGGTGTAAACCTTCACCTAAAACACAAAAAAAATTTTAAAAAAAGATTCTCTTTCACCTTGAGGAGAGTAACTTACCAAAAAAAAGAAAAGCAGGCGACCTCAGTGAGGTCAGCACTTAAAGGATGTCAAAGACTAGCCCAGTTTCTTCCCCTGGAATCCACAGGTACTAGGATAGTATGAAGGGTTATTTCAAAGCACTGGGTAACAGCAGCCAGTGAGTAGACTAGCTTACTGTGCCTTACTGTACCTCCAAGGAAATTCCCACTCCCAGCAAAAAAATAACCATCACACATTACAAGCGCAGTTCACCTCTTACATATTGTGACACTTTATGGTATAAAAGCACATTCACATCCATTTCTTTACTGGATCCTCACAATAGCCCTGTAAAATAGGTAAACCAAAATCCACTGTCATCGAGTTAATTCTGACTTATAGCAAACCTACAGGACAGAGTAGAACTGCCCCATAGGGTTTCCAAGGCTGTAAATCTTTATGGAGGTAGACTGCCACATCTTCCTCCTGTGGAGTGGCTGGTGGGTTTGAACCTCCGACCTTTCAGTTAGCAGCCAAAGGCTTAACCACTGTGCCAGCAGGGCTCCACTGTAAAATAGGTAGGAAGCATTATTCCCATTTTATGGATAAAACTAAATTCATCTCTTACTTAGCAATAGCCTTCTAATAGTCCCTCTGCCTTCAATTCAAACTATCTGCCACAGTTACCAGAGTGATCTTCCTAATCTGCAGCTCTGATAACATCCCGCCTCTGCTCAAAAACCCTTAATGGCTCCCCACTCCTTACTGGATAAAGAGTAAAGAATAACCTTCGTAGCCTGGCACTCAAGGATTTAAGAATCTACCTTTCCAACTTCATCTCCTGCTACCTATACCATTCCTCTCCCACAACACACACATTCACTCCCTTACTGGTCAAGACAGGAATTGGCAAACTGGCCCTGGGGCCAAATTCATTGGCCACCTGTCTTTGTGGATAAAATTTTATTGGAACACAGCACACCATTAGTTTATATATTGCCTGTGGCTTCCACATGATATTGGCAGAATTGGATAGTTAAATAGTTGCAACAGAGACCCACCCCTATAGTGCAAAAAGCCTTAAATATTTACTATGTGGCCCTTTACAGGAGCCCTGGTGGTGCAGTGGTTAAGAGCTCGGCTGCTGGCCAAAAAGTCAGCAGTTCAAATCCACCAGCCGCTCCTTGGAAACCCAATGAGGCAGTTCTATTCTGTCCTATGGGGTCGCTATGAGTCAGAATCAACTTGACAGCAACAGGTTTTTGGTTTGGGCCCTTTACAGAAAAAATTTTCTAGCCCCTGCTCTAGACATATCAGACTATTGTCAGCATTCTGAACATGGCATTCACCTTCCCACCAAAGAATCCCTTGTTCAGATTGTTCCTTCAACCTGGAATGACTTCCCTTCTCCAATGAGCCCAGCCCAAGTCCCAAGCTCCTTCCTGATCAGAATGGTCTTTTCCTCCACATGCAATATACATATAACACTTAATTTTGTTTTGTATCTGAGTTATTTGAGTGGGCAATGGTAGTTCAGTGGTAGAATTCTTGCCCTCCATGTAGGAGATCTGTTTGATTCCAGGCCAATGCACCTCAAGCGCAGCCATGACCTGTTTGTCATTGGAGGCTTGCATGTTGCTATGAGGCTTAACAGGTTTCAGCAGAGCTTCTAGACTAAGAGAGACTAGGAAGAAAGGCCTGGTGATCTACTTCTGAAAAACCAGCCAATGAAAACCCTATGGATCATATCACTCTGATCTCGTTTATGGGGTCAACATGACTGGGGGCCAACTTGAAGGCAGCTAACAACAACAATCTAAGTTATTTACATATATAGTCATGCACCACATAATGTCCATTTGGGGAATGTCCAACCACATATACATCTGTGGTCCCATAAGGTTATAATAGAGTTCAGAGATCCCAATCGGAGAACGGGACGTAGTGGATGTAACACTTAAGAAATACTTCCAAACGAAGCATTGTTTTCATAAGCGTCACAAAGTAGTGACGTGTTAGTTATTATGAACCATTGCATGTATTTAGCTCAAATTTTTAATATAATAGACTTTATAGCAGTCCGTTCTTAAGTACGAGCTGTCCATATCTGAAAGTTGGATGTTCATAACCCATAGACTGCCTGTATATAACAAGTGTTCGCACAACCTCCAGATCACATAATGTCCTATTTTACAGAATGTATCATGGACATAAAGCGATGCATGATTGTATATCTATATCAACAAGACTGGGTGCTCCTTGAAGACAAGGATGAATATACCCTGACCATCACAGAAACTCAATGAAGATGCAATGACTCAGGGAAGTGCTTATCCAAGATCACAGAGCTAAAGAGTAATCTGGGAATCAACTGTTCTGACTCCAAATCCAATACTCTAAGAGTTACACTGGGGGCCTAATTCAGTTTGCACTTATTCTAGAGGGCTCTGTGGGTCTACTTTGTAGAAAGCTCCTTGAACAGTATCCCAAAATCGAGGGAACTACATACCCAAAAATCTTTCCTTAGAACCCACTGGAATGAGCTTTCAGCACCTAGGAGGAAAACGTCTCAACCTCTTAGGCATAGCAGTTTGGTGGCCCCAGGGTAGGCTCTGTTCTGGGGAGCAGTTCATTTTGGGGAATGTCACCAACAGCATCCAAGCCATACTCCAATTGTCTTTGTCAGAGACGTGGCCTGGGATAATGAGACAGTTGTAAACAGCTGAATGTTTAGAAATCTCATCCTTTTCTCTCTCTCCCTCTCTTTTTTTAAAATAGACTTTATTTTTTAGAGCAGTTTTAGATTTATTTAAAGAAAAACTGCAAAGATAGTACAAGTGTTTCCATATACCCTGTACACAGTTCCCTCTACTATTAACATCTTACACTAGTATGGTACATTTGTTACAATTAATGAACCAGTATTGGTACATTATCATTAACTAAAGCCCATACTTTATTTAGATTTCCTTCATTTTTACCTAATGTCCTTTCATTCTCTTCTCTTAATTCTAGTGAGGCCTCTGAGGGCAGGGACTATGCTTTCAGCCAGAGCTGCAAGCCAGTGGCTGCCATATAGCAACAGTCAACAGGGACTTATTTGTCCCCAGGGTCCATGAGAAAACTTTATCAGCCATACGGATAGGTAGAATAGGCATGTAAAAGCATTGGCTGAGACATCTTGGTGCAGAACCAATTTGTGGGCACTCAGTAGTCACATGGCCATGTGACTAGATTCCTGCTTACTCACTTCCTGGCATGGGCCTTAATCCCTACCAACTCACTTGCCTATCAAGTCTGGATGCAGCCAAGACACAGACCTGGGGAACTAAGATACAATATCTAGAAGGTTAAAGGAATACCTGAGGGTGGAGCCCTATCCTTTTCTCAAGTTTCTGATGAGCTGAGAGATTTTATGGGGGAAAAGTAGCAGGAAATAATGCTTTTTATTTAGATACTGTATTAAACTTTTAAAGAGCTTTCCTATTACTATTATAACAGAAACTGCTATTCTCTCAGTTTTATAGGAGAATGACCTAAGGCTCTGAAGGGTAAAGTGACTTGCAAAGCTTCTAAGTGGCAGAGCCAAATCTGGGTCCCAAGCTAGTAACCCCACAGCAAAACTCACAACTTCTCAAGAAGTAACAAGTCTGATCCCTTCTCCAAAGACTGTAATCTTTTCTACTTTCTCTTCTTTTGAATCAAGAGTATTGAGATCATAAAATCCTACAAATGGAAATAGCTCCAGCCTCAAGAGGGCCTCATCACTGCCCAGCAATCTAGATTTATTTCCCTAGTTCTCTCTTTCACAACAGCTAGTATTTCAAATCTTCTCTCTCGTCAAGATTCCTACTCTACCAACTATCCTTCCTCACTCTCAGGAAAAAGAATATTCTCTTCATCTGAGAATTCTCTCAACATTTTCCCTATCTTCTCCTCTTTAAATTCACCTACATTTAAACTTTGCCTTGCCCCTTACCCTCTTGTCACAAAGGCACTTCCTCTTGAAGGCTCTGGTTTCCATCTTACCTGGTCTCATCAGGAACCTCCATCACCACTAGCTATCTGTCTTTCTCTCCCTACCTCCTGGCTGTTTTAGAATTTGAACATGCTCAATTCCCAGCCACTATTTCTGCCCTTTATCAACAACCCTCTCTCCTTGCTCCAGACAAGATTCCCTTAACAAGGATTTAACCTGATGTCTCCTCTTCACCCATCCATTCACTCCTCAATCTACCACAATCTAGCTTCTGCCCTAACCCCTGCTCAGAAATAGTTCTTGCCAACAACTGACCACTCCCTCTCTCCTTTCGATTCTGTAACCCAACACTTCCTGGTTCATGTACCTCTCTGGTCACTCCCTCTGTCTTTATTTCACTCCCTCTGTCTTTATTAATTTATTCAACAAATATTCACTGAAAGCCTACTATGAGCTACACACTGTTTTGTTTGTTTTAATATATTATATGAGAGCCTGCACAACTAGGGGATTGGGGATACAGAGGTAGGCAAGGCATAATTCCTTTCCTTAAAGAGCTTACTGTCTGCAAGAAATATGAACAATGGGCAATTCCAGTACACCATGACAAGGGCTATGACAGAGAAGTACAGAGCACAAGGGGCATTAGACTTCTTTTCCTCAGTCTATTTCCTAAATATTGCTTTTCCTTAGAATTCCACCCTGGATCCTCTTCTCTCTTCACCCTATACAACTTCTTGGGTGACTCCATCCTCTTCTATGACTAAAATTACCATCTATATATGCTGACAACTAAATAAACTATCTCTTCTAAACTGTAGATCAAAATGGTCAGTTGCCTACTAGACATCTCTCTTTGTATGTCTCCAGACATCTTAATAGATGTTGCTTAAAAAAAAAAAAAAAGTTATCAACTGACATGGCCTTCTCCAACACCCACCATCAAGTTGTACAAGCCAGAAATTTGGGATCCTTGCCTTCATCCTTATCCCTGTTGTTGTTGTTAGGTGCCGTCAAGTCAATTTCGACTCACAGCAATCCCCTGTGACAGAGTAGAACTGCCCCACAGGGTTTTCCTGGCTATAATCTTTACAGAAACAGATGGCCAGGTCCTTCTCCCATGGAGCTCCTACATTCATTAATTTAATTTATGCCCCAGCGTGATACTTCTAAGGCATAAAACTGATAAAACTTCAGTCACTCACAAGTGCCCTCAGATTAAAGTCCAACTTCCTTGGGACAGCATACCTGGCCCCTCAGGATGTGGTCCCCATTTACTCCTCCAGCCTCATCACTTGCAACCCTTCCCCCACTCCTGCTCCTTCTACATTCTGCCCCTAACCCTACGCCTCAGCCTGATGTACATGTATCTGCTATTTTCAAAGGTGCTGTCCTCTCTCTAAGGAGACCTGGTGGCACAGTGGTTAAGCCCTCGGCTGCTAACTGAAAGGTCAGCAGTTCAAACCCACCAGCTGCTCCACGGGAGAAAGATGTGGAAGTCTGCTTCCATAAAGATTACAGCCTTGGAAATCCTGTGGGGCAGTTCTACTCTGTCCTAAAGGGTCACTATGAGTCAGAATCAATTCGATGGCAATGGGTGTTTTTTTGTTTGTTTTTTTTTTGGGGGGGGGGGTCCTCTCTCTTGCCCCTAAAATTGCTGTAATCTCTGCTTTTCCTGTGCCTGGCTATTAACTCCTGTTCTTCAGGTTCTAAGATGGCACCTCCTTCCCTGACTCCCCAGGCTGGGTTGGATGTGTCTTTTCTGTGCTCAACTCTGACTTTTCCTTTACCCCAACAGTATGCTGGAGAGTAATTCTCTGTCATTGTCTATCCTTCCCTCTAGACTGACCTGAAGATGGAAGTGTGACTTGATCATCCCCATGGCCCCAGCACTTAAAAGCTACCTTAGTACCGAGTAAGCCTCTGACAGATTTTTGTTAAAAATAATAAATCCGTATTAACAGGTTGCACATTCCTCCTTTCAACCTGGGGCGGGGGGGTGGGGGTGGAGGGGCAATTCCCAGCGGCAACTGCAAGCCCTGCTCAGAGACTGGGGAGAGAGGAAGCTGGTGACCACTAGTTGGCGATTCTCACAGGGCTCTCACTGGAAAGGATGAATAAGGGACACGGAAAGACCTGTATATTCTCAGCAGGAATATATGTCCTTTCAACCCCCTCCATCAGATTCTACCTCCTCCCTCAGGCTCAGCCTTCCTTCTAAAAGTCCCACTCAAACCCTGTACATCAGACTTCTTCAGAATCCTCCCAAGATACCTCATTCTTAGCCAAACAACTCCCTCTGGCCTCAGCCTCCTCCCTCTGCCTCGACCTCCCTTCCTCTCTCAGCCTCCTCCCTCAGTCTCACCCTCCTTCCTCTCAGTCTCCTCTTTCAACCTCGACCTCCTCTTCTCTCAGTCTCGCCCTCCTCCCTCACCTCGGCCTCCTCCCTCAGCCTCGATCTCATTCGTCTCAACCTACTCTCTCAGCCTCTCCTCAACGCCTGAGCCTTCTCTGAGAGCTCCTCGACCTAAGCCTCCCTCTCCCGGATCCGGCCCGGCCTAGGCCCCGCCCCCGCCGCGAGGACGGTGCTTACCGTCGTAGTAGTAACAGACTTTCCTCTTGGTGCCCACAGTCTGCGCCATCTTGCTCGCCTCCCGTCCCTCCCGTCAGTCGGTCCGTCTACCCTCCCGCCCGCGGCTCTACTCTGCGTCCGACCCAGGGGGGATGGGCGGGCCTCCAGCCCGCTCCGCCCGTCCCCTCCCGGACTCACCTATAGCCGCGCAGCCCGGGCACCGCTCCAGCCAATCAGCTTGAGCAGGGACGGGCCCGGAACTCGGCAGGGGGCAAGGGCAGCCCTGAGAGGCGGTCGAGGGCCCCCTGGGCCTGTACCAAGGTCGCGACAGGGGGGGTGGGGGAGCTGCCCGGGGACCGTACCATTAGTCCCGGGGGAGGAAGACAGACCTGTAAACTTCACTGTCCTATTTCGTCGTTGGAAGGGTGCTTGGAAATGAGAGGCCAATTTTGAAATTTTGCAGAGAATAAAATGAGGCCTATAGAGGAAAGAAGAAGTACAGCCATAATGCTCCTTAGAAGCGAGGATGGCTAGACTTGTCTCACGTTCTTTGGATATGTTATCAGGAGGAACCAGTCCCTAGAGAAGGATATCATGCTTGATAAAGTAGAGGGTCAAGAGAAAGAGGAAGACCCTCAACGAGATGAATTGACACAGTGACTGCAATAATGGGCTCAAACTTAACAACGATTGTGAGGTTGGCGCAGGACCGGGCAGTGTTCGGTTCTGTTGTACACAGGGTCTGTATGAGTTGGAACCAACTCGATGGCACCTAACAATAACGTAGAGGAAAAGTGATTTGCACAAGGTCACCCAGCTAAGGAAGGGGCTGCACCTGAGTTAGGACGCAGGTTTAAGGGAGAAATAAAATGTTTGTCAAGGGCTTGCTATGTAGCAAGTACTGTGCAATGATAGCTTTACCACACTTTTCTCAGTTATTCCTCATAGTAGCTCTGGAAGAGGGCTTTTTATCCTCATTTTACAGATAAGGATAATGAAGTTCAGACCTTTGTGAATTGCTGAGTCACATGATTAATGATTAAATTTAATTTTCATTTGTACAGATTTTTTGAATGCCAGCTATGTGCCAGAGGCATTGTAACAAAGTGGCAGAAACCTCTCTGATGTGGTCCCCAGGAGGATTAAGAAGTATCTTCACGTGGGGTTACCATGAGTCAGAATCCACTTGAGGGCAACTGGTTTGATTTTTTGGTTTTGTTGTTGTTAGGTGCCCTCGAGTTGGTTCCGACGCATAGCGACCCTATAGGACAGAGTAGACCTGCCCCATAGGGTTCCCAAGGAGCAGCTGCTGGATTCAAAGCGCTGATCTTTTGATTAGCAGCCGAGGTCTTAACCACTGCGCCACCAGGGCTTCATAATTTTTGTTTGTTTGTTTTAGGCAGGAGTAAACTGGATTGTCCTCTTACCTAGATTAGGGTTTCTCAGCCTTGGAGGTATTGATATTTGGGGCCAGATAATTCTTAGTTGTTGGGGGTTGTCCTGTGCATTGCATTGTAGGATGTTTAGCAGCATCCCTGACCTCTACACATTAGATGCCAGTAACATCCTCCACCCCCCAGTTATGACAACCAAAAATGTTTCCAGGCATTGCCAAATGTCCCTGGGGCAGGGAGAGGTCAAACCACCCACCACATTCCCCTTGAGAACCACTGCACTAGATCGGTTCATCATCAACTGACCATTGATGACAACTGAAAGATTGAAAAGCATTGTGCTGGGCTATTAAAATAACGACTACAACAACATTAATATTTAGTGAGTACTTACTATGTGCCAAGCATTATATTAAAGTAACTTACCCATAGTTTTACAGTCAGTAAGATACATTTTAAGCCTCTTTACAGCTTAAAGAATGCCTGGGGACATGTGTTCTCACTTAGGAACTGCAATTGAACCATTAATTATAAAGGTAACAGGAAATCTAAGACTGGGTCTTTTGTTCTGTTATAAAAATAGCAAAGGACCAGGGAACAAACTCTATTCCCAGGTCTGTGTTGCTACTTCTTAGCTAGTCTTGGGTGGATTACTTACCCTTTCTGAGCCTCCATTTTCCTCTTTATAAAATGGGGAAGATAAGAATACAAAGTTCACCAACTCCATGGCTGCCCACAGTGTCCAAAACAGGAGGAGAGTGGGGATCAGATTAGATTATGGGTGTGGTAGCACTTTATAAACAGGGATCACAAATTCAGATGCCTACAGAGCTCAGGTGTTGTTCAGTTACATCAAGCTGATTACTACTCATAGTGACCCCATGTGACAGAGTGGAACTGCCCCATAGGGTTTTCTAGACTGTAGCATTTATAGGAGTAGATTGCTAGGTCTTTCTGCAGCATAGCAGCTGGGTGGATTCGAACCCCCAACTTTCAATTATCAGCTGAAAGCTTAACCGTTGTACCACCAGAGGTTGGGTAGGTGATGTAAATGAGTGGATCTATGTTTTTTTTTTTTTTAACTGAGATGCTCTTTATTTGCATATTTAAAAATTGGACTATTTTTCATTTTCATAAAGAAATGTGCCTTTCTCCCACCTTTCTTTAAACACACTGCCATCTTGGGGTGTCTTTAATTTTCTCACTTTTTAATGGAGATATGGATACAAAAAAAATTCATTTTCCTTTTTATTATAAGAATAATAACTTGGAGCATGGTGATAAACACTTATTAACACTCAATTTCATTGTCTCAGAGCAATAGGGAGGGAGAGCTCATACCCCACTTAAAGGGGGTAGCCACTACTCAGCTCCATGAGGGTAGGGAGGCCCAAAGTGGTCAACTCTTCCTATGTTTTGAAAGAAAGCAGAAATCTGGAGTTTTATGCAAAATCTCCCCAGTTTTGTAAATTGGCTGCTAATGCAGTGAATTCCCAATAAGAGCCATCCTTTTAAAATGTGTTATCGTCTTCTGAGTCAATTCCGACTCATAGCGACCCCATGCGACAGAGAAGAACTGCCCCATAGGGTTTTCTAGGCTGTAATCTTAACAGAAGCAGGTCACCAGGTCTTTCTCCCACAGAATGGCTGAGTGGGTTGGAACCAGCAACCTTTCCATTAGCAGCCCCACTCTGTTGTACCACCAGGGCTGCTTTTTAAAATGTGAGTCAGATCATATTACAGCTCTGCACAAATCCTTGCAAAGACTACGCAAAACGGCTCCTGCAAAAGCCACAAGACCCAGCTCCCAGAATCTAATTCTCTCTCTCTGGCCACCATTACCTCTGTGAACATGCCAGGCAAGTGCCTGCCTCAGGCTATTCCCTCTGGCAGATGCTCCTTCCCATTCTATGCGGCTCACTCATTTCCTTCAAATCTTTGCTCAAATGTCATCTTCTCAATGAAGCCTTCACTGACCACCTTCTTCAAAATGGCAAACCTCCCCAAAACAATGCATTCCTAATCTCCTTTACTCTGCTCTTTTTTCCCCAGTACCTTGTAGCATACAATATAATTTACTTCTTTATGATGTTTATTGTTTATTGCCTGTCTTCCCTTACTAGAATGTAAGCTCACAAAGGCAGAAATTTGTGTGTGTGTTATCAACTGTATATCCTATGAGCCTAGCACAGTAGAGTTTCAATAAATATTTGTTAAATGAATGAACTAATTCAATTTTTAAAAATATCCTGAAGGTGAATGAAAACATATCTAAGGCCAGACACAGCCCTTGAATTACTAGCTGTAAAAAAATGCAATTGCCCTTATATAATGGGATGGAGAAGATCCTATGACGCACCCACTCTGGAGGAAATTCTAGGTGGGAGTTGAACTAAATCCTTTGGGGTAGAGGTGAGGTGTACTGTCCCATTTGAAGGAGTTGGCAGAGCCCATACAGCAGATTGTAGGGATCTCTTCTCAGCCCTCAGCATCACCAGGGCTGGAAAAAAGTTCAGACATTCCCTCAGGGTGTCACCAACTCAGGGTGACCCAGTTTCTATCTTCTGAACCCCTACTCCCCACCCCAAGGATGAGGAGATGGGAATGGGGAGCAGAGAGATGTACAACGTTCAACAAACAGACATTTATTGAGCTCCTGATGTGTGCCAGGCACCAAGGAGGAACATACAGAGGTATCAGACAAGGTCCCAGCCCTCTAGGAGTTCTTGATCACCAGGGGAAAGGAAAGGGAGTGGGGCCAGAAGATGGTGTCAATCACAGGCTTCTGTCCTCTCTCTTGTGGTCTTAGAAAGTAGGAGAGCCCAGAAAGGAACACCTTGGACAGGCGTCCAAAACATATACACACAGGCCATACACGTACAAGACATGTGACAAGCCCACACAAGTACAGACACGTGTACAAAACACAAGATGTGTATGTGTTCATGCAGAGTCCTTATGTTCACAGGCCACATGGATAGAGCACTAGAACTCTATCTCTCCAAGTCAGGCTGAGAGATGCAGGTGGCTAGTTGGGGGGAGGCCGCCAGGCCCCAGGGCCACTAGGCCCTTCAAGGTTGGGGCTGGTACTGGCCCTCTGTAGCTGTGAAGAAGTCCTCCAGCACACTGCGCAGGTAGTCAAAGGTAGGTCGATCCTCTGGGCGCTCCTTCCAGCACAGCATCATGAGGTCATACAGCTCCTCGGGACAGTTGTCAGGTCGCACCATGCGGTAGCCTCGCTCCAGGTTCTGAATCACCTCGGGATTGGTCATCCCTGGAGGTTGATGGGAGAAAAAACATCAAGGCTCCAGGCTTTGGAAACCCACAGGCAGGGGTAATATTCAGAATATTTAACAACTAACTTGCCAGTCTGAAATGTCAGTCATGCCACTTGAGTGCCTGGTATAACTTAAACACTCTGTTTCACACGCGTTAGTTGCAGTGAGCTTGGGCAAGCTACCTCACCTCTTTGAGCCTCAGTTTCCTCATGCAGAAAATGGAGTAAATAGTAGTTCCTAGTTCACAAGGTTGTTATAAGGATTGAATGAGATAATGCATATAAAGCACCAAGTACAAGGTCTGGATAGGAGATGGTTCGTAAAGGATAACTGTGATTATTTGGTGGGGAAAGAAGGAGTGGTCAAGGCTCAGGAGGATAGGAGCCCATAGCCAGGGCAGTGGTGAGTTTCTCCAACTTTGAGAGCAGCCACATAAGATGCTGTATCTGGAAGCCAGATGGATCCTGGGCTCCAGCAAAGCAGACCCTGCATGAGCCAGAGAAGGTTCACGAGGCCCCTCGTGATGCAGTGATGCAGATGAAATAGTCATTGGGCCAGTTCCCTCCCTTTGTGCTCATCCTGGCCCCTCGAACAGGTTTTTGGCATGCAGACCCCAAGAGGAGCTGCTGTGGAGAACTGCATGGTCCCAGCAAAAACACAGCCTCCTGTTTCTAAATTATCCAGCCAGTCTCTAGTTTCTCCTGCTGTCTCCTAAGAGGAGACTGTGATAGGCACTCCCCAAAGACTAAACTCTTCTAGGGCCCTGGCAAAATAGAAGTTTTTCTCCTGCAAAGCTTGGGACTAGACCCTAGTCAATAAAGATCCCTGTCTCCAGGCTTGCCCCTGGGAGGCCCCTAGCTATAGGTCCCTCATGTTCTAGAATCAGGACATTGGAGGACATAGGCCATGGAACTAAATACCCTTGTCTAGAGTCAAGGTTGCAAACTGTTAGCCAGTAGGCCAAACCCAGCCCAAGTATAGCCCACAGACCTACTCTGGTTTGGCCCATATAGTGTTTTTAAACAATTTGAATCAATCACTAGTATTTAGAAATGAGCAAATTTTTCTAAAACTCTGAGTTTTGGCTTCTCTTGAAAAACAGGTCTGTTTTTTGGGCCTCCCATGCCTAAATGGCAACCATCTGCTGGAGCAGATGCAAGTTCACCAAGGTCGGCGTTACTCTTCTTTGTCTCCCCGACCCTGAAGCCACTTGTCAGTTGCCATTTATCATCATGCTTTCACTGCCTTTTTTCTTCTAAGAGAGAAATGCTCTGTGGGTTAGCCTCTATGGCACAGCAGAGGAGCAGAAAAGGCCCTTGGTGGGACCGCTGAGTGTGGTTACAGCCCCAGCACTGCCCCTGGGCTCTGTGTGACAGTGGCCAAGTCCAGGACAGGAAGGGCCTTCAAGCCTCTCACCTGATTCTAAGGTGCCCTTACCTTCCTAGGAGGAAAGGTTTGTTCATTGCTCTGGGGATGTCAGAAGTTTCTGCACATCTGGCCACTATGCTCTGAGACCTCCCTACTACTGTCTTTGTATTCTATTTCCTTTCCCCAGAGTTTCCTAGCAAGTTCTTTTTAAAAAATTCTATCTCTGTCTGGGCTGAATTAAGGGGTAAAGGGCTTTGTCCAGGAGATAAAGGGAGGGGTGAGTGAGAGAGAAGGTGAGAATTAGTCACTTACATGTCTCTTTCCCTCGTTAAGAGGCCCTGGTGGCACAGTGGTTAAGTGCTTGGCTGCTAACCGAGAGGTGGTTAGTTTGAACCCATCAGCCTCTTGGCGGGAGAAAGATGTGGCAGTCTGCTTCTGTAAAGATCACAGCTTTGGAAACCCTATGGGGCAGTTCTACTCTGTCCTAGAGGGTCACTATGAGGCAGAATCAACTTAATGGCAATGGGTTTGTTTGTTTTTCTCCCTCTTTAGATGGAAAGCTTCAGAGGAAAGAGAAGTCAGTGTTTAGTGAGCACCTACTATGAGTCAGGAGTCACTAGGTGATGAAAATGGTTAATGCGCTTGGCTGCTAACCAAAAAGTTGGAGGCTGAGTCCACCCAGAGATGCCTCGGAAGAAAGGCCTGGTCTACTTCCAAAAAATCAGCCATTGAAAACCTCATGAAGTACAGTTCTACTCTGATACACATGGGGTCACCATGAATCAAATCAACTTGACAGCAACTGGTTTGGTACTACGAATCAGGCTCTTTCACAGATAGTTTCTCTTTTTTATATGAGAAAACTGAGGCTCAGAGAGGTGGCATGACTTGCCCAAAGTCATACAGTGATGATTAATAATAAAACCTAACACTCTTGAGTGCTTACTATGGGCCAGGCACTGTTTTAACCTCAATGAAGTTTCATAACAACTCTGAAGTATACCTCACAGAGATAATGTCAAAGTTAAACCAGTTAATATATGTAACGTGCTTAGAACAATAGTTAGCGTGTAGTAGGAAAGAAGGAAAAAAGGAAGTATATGTTCAAAGCCAAAGAGAAAGTTAGCATCGGTGGTAGATCTGGTAATAAAAGGTAGGTCTCTTGCCTCCCAGGCCAGATCTACTACCATACTAGGCTGCTGTACTAGAACATAAGAAAAGAGCTGGAATTATTGAAGGAGGAGAGATCCAGAGACAGAGATGGAAGCCCTCTCTGGGAGATGCGGCATCTGTTTGGGGATGCTGGAGTCACACCCCCGAGAGGAAGAAGTAGCTAGAAAGTTCCAGACTGGGAAGAAGTGAGTGGAAAGACATGGATTGGCTGCCCTTCCCTATTACCCCTTCCAGTTCCTGCCCTTGGTCCTTACCTGGGTAGGGGATACGGCCGTGGGTGACGATCTCTGTTAGCAGGATCCCGAAAGACCACACATCGGATTTGATGGTGAACGTCCCATAGTTAATGGCTTCTGGTGCTGTCCACTTAATGGGAAACTTGGCCCCTGGGGGGAGGCAGAGTGAGGTCACCTGGATCTACTTGACCGGAACCTGCCAGGCCCCAGACCTCTCTCAGGCCCCACACTCACCCTCCCTGGCCGTATACTCGTTGTCCTCAATGAGGCGTGCTAGGCCAAAGTCTGCAATCTTACAGCTTAGGGTGTCAGACACCAGGATGTTGGCGGCTCGCAGGTCACGGTGGATATAATTCCGCTCCTCAATGAATGCCATGCCCTCGGCAATCTGCAGGCCAGGTACAGGTCAGCAGTCCTGGGCCAGACATCCTCACCCACAGGCCAGTGCCCATGCCCAGCCCTTCCCTAGGCTTCTTACCTGGGCTGCCATGTCTAAGAGTTTGTTAATGGTCAGCTTGATGCCTGGGGGGGTCTTGAGGAAATCCACCAGGCTACCTGTGTGCAGAAGCATGAGTAGTGAGCAGAGGGAGCAGAGGGAGGAGAGATCCTCTGGCAGAACCCAAGTCACCTCAGGGGGAGGCCACCAGACCCATCTTGCAAACTGGGAGTCTAGAAGCAGAGTCTGACATGTGGAAAGGAAGAATAACGGGTGCGAATGGAAGAGTATGTGCTCAGGGTGAGGATGCCCAGGATACGTGAAGGTCTTTTCTGGGCATCCTCACCCTGAGCACAGGAGGGCTGGGATGGGGCATCTTGTAGACTTCTTGTCACCAATGAGGTAAAGCCCAAATCCCTCGCCCAGGGATCCAAAGTCCTGCATGGTCCACATTTGTAGCTTCTTTTCCTCTCCCACCCCTGCCTCCTTCACGCCACCCACCCTATACAATTTTGAGATTCTTCACACAGACCACTTGGCTCTCATCCTGAAGTCTCTGTCCACCCCTACCTCATGAAAATTCCAGTTTTCTTTCATGGCCCAGCTAGAATGTCCCTCTAGGAAGCTAGTCCTAGCAGGCATAATAAATTACATCATCTTCTGCATTCCTGTGGTGTGCCAGAACCTTCCCATGGCACAAACCCTGTCTTCACAGTGCCCGTTATTAAAATCATGGGTTCCCCTGACAGCAGAAACCTTGTTTGCTCGTCTAGTGCCCAGCTCAGAGTAAGCAGCAATGAGTGTGTGCTGAAGGTATTGAAAGGAATATAGAAAGAGGTCCTGGGGACCTGAGAGCATTTCTCGTAGTGGAGGGTGGCTGGAAGAAGAATACAATGGATGTTGCTAGGATGAAGATAGTGACCACTGGCACTCATCAAAAGATTAAAACCCATGTGAGGATGACAGCATACCTGGGAGTCCCCGATATGAGGCTAAATTAGTCACCAAAGACAAAGGCCTCACCCAGAGGCAGCAAATATGTGGATATATACTACCATTCCTCCATTGTGTCTGTGACAGATGTTGCTGATCGCAGTACTCACTTCCAGTGAGCCTCAGAACCCTTCTCAACCAGCTCTCCAAGCAACTACCAACCAGTCAAAGGTGGTGCATATGTTAAAACCTACTTGCCATTTCTAGAACCTATTAACCAATTAGCTCATTTCCCTTCCTGAAAGAAGGACAGATTTCATACTCCCAAAGAATCAGAACCAGATTAAAAACAACAAGAAACATATTGTGTCACTAATATATGGCAGGCACTGTTCTAATTGCTCTATATGCATTAATTTTCATCCTCACAAAGACCCTATGAGGAAGTTACTATTGCATTATTATTACCATTTTACAGATGAGGAAACCAAGGCAGAGAGAAGCTAAGAGATTAGCCCAAGACCACTGTGGTGCAATGGATTACTTTTGTATGGCCTTTCTCACCATGGTTTGTAACTCCCATCAAATGACTGGATGGGACTATGCAAATACAGTGCTTGTGGCTCACCAAGGGGATTGGACAACTTGCTAATAATGGTACATAGCACCCTTGTTGGGGTGGAACCATGCAAATGAGATAAATGGAACCCTAATGAAGGGATTGGTCAGTTTTGCAATCCCCCTAGGCTTAAAATGAGTCATCCCAGAGGCAGAAGGGGAAGACCTCACTACCACCAAGAAAGAAGAGCTAGGAGTGGAGCGCGTCCTTTGGACCTGGGATTCCTGTGCTGAGAACCTCCTAGACCCAGGAGACAGAGAGAGAGCTGTAACAGCACAGACAGCGAGAGACAGTGAGAAGCAGTGGCAGAGAAATGGTGGCAGAGGCAGCAGAACCAGGAGACTGGCAGCAGAAGGTGCAGTTGGCTTCACCGCCCACTGAACGAGAAAGCTGAGAGCCTTTGGGCCAAAGCTTACTGGTTGAATAGGGTGCCTCTGGGCACTTATCAGTGGAGCTAAAGAGCTTTGTAACACTTGCCTGAACAGGCCAGAGGCCAGGCCAGCCCAAGAGGCCCAAGAGGCTGAACAGCCAAGGGCCAGGGAGAAGCCTACTTGTAGGCACAGCCGAAAAGCTGCCCTGACTGAAGAACTATATCCTGAGTCATCTCTGATCCTGAATTGTAACCCATTACTTCCCTAATAAACGCCAAAACCGTGAGTATAATCTATGAGTTCAGTGTGGTCATTGCAACGAATTATTGAACTGAGCAGAGAAGTAGAGAGTGGTGTGGGAGTGATGGCTGGTGTCAGAATTGGTAAAAAGGTTGGAGGGTGGAGGTATGTCTGACCTCCGCCTCATAGGAATCAGCCTCGAGCTGATGCTGATGGTGATTCTCCTCTCTCGTTATGAAGTTAGAGAAGGAGGTCAGATGTCACCGCAATGCCATTTTTACAACCACACAATCATGAAGACAGGATTCTAATCCAGGCAGTAAGACTCTAGAGCCCTTAGTGACTATATTCTTTCTGGGCAAGCTCACTTAGGTTTTCTGTCCCGTTTATAGCAGAGGCTGAACACTTGGGGTCGCCATGAGTCAGAATCAACTGATGGTAACTAACAACATAACATAGCTGGGGAAACTGAGGGCCAGGGGTGGTACAGGGACTTAGCCTGGGTCACACAGCGAATCAGTGTCAGAGTGGAACCTAGAAACTCAGTCTCTGCCTTCCTGGATTCTCTGATAGTACAGCCTCTATAGCTACACCTTCCAACGGAGGAAGAGGGGAAAGGGACTCACCCACAACTGAATAAAAGGGACTTGGGGCAGATCTAGGGAACCCTGATGGTGCAGTGGTTAAACACTGGGCTGCTAACGGAAAGGTCAGCAGTAGGAGCCCACCAGCCGCTTCACAGGAGAAAGATATGGCAGTCTGTTTGGGTAAAGATTCCCATTGCCATCGAGTTGACTGTAAATCTTTACCGAAGCAGACTGCCACATCTTTTTCCTGTGGAGCAGCTACTGGTTTCGAACCACCAACCTTTTGGTTAACAGCCAAGCGCTTAACCACTGCGCCAGCAGGGCTCCTTCTCCATAAAGATTACAGCCATGTAAACCCTATGGGGCAGTTCTGCTCTGTCCTATAGTGTCGCTATAAGTTCCAATCCACTCAACAGCAACAGATTGGGGGCAGATCTGTCCTTCCAAGGCTCAGGGACGACAGAAATAGGAGAAAGGAAGCTAGGGGACCATTCCTCTCCTGAGATCTGGCATCCTGAGACCAAGGTAGAGTTTTGAAGAAGGCAAGGGAGACTAACAGGTCATGGAAGATCGAGGTGAATGCTCTTCCAGAACCTGCTGTAGACTAGGCCCCCAGATGATACACCATCTTCTTGTCCCTAGGGGTGCGTCTTCAGCGGCCCAGGAAGCTCATCTAGAAACCCTCTGTGTTGAGCCAGAGGAACGCATAACCCCACCCTCCGGGAATGGCTCAGGGGACAGCAGCGCCAGAAGCGCACCGTTCTCCATGTATTCCGTGATGATGTAGATGGGCTCCTGGGTGACCACGGCATACAGCCGGACCAGCCGCTGGTGTTGCAGCTGCTTCATGAGATTGGCCTCGGCCAGAAAGGCGTCGGGAGACATGCTGCCCTGCTTCAGGCTCTTCACCGCCACTTTCGTGTGCCCGTTGTAGTACCCTGAGGGAGAAGAGGTTGGAGGAGTCACCAGCAGCCGGTGCACCTGGACTCAGACAGCTGCCCTTTCTGCGGACGCCTTCCCTCCCCTCTTCTGCAGCAGCCCTGGAGGGTTGCACTCACCCATCCACACCTCCCCGAACTGGCCAGCCCCCAGACGCTCCACCAGCTTCAGCGTCTCCCTGGGAACCTCCCACTCGTCCTCCCACCACGGCTTCTGGGGTTTCTGGGTCTGGCAGGGGCGGCTCAACCGCGTGCACAACCCGTCCGGAGCATCTGCAGGGACACAGGAGAGGTGCGAGGGCTGTCAGTATGGAGAGCCTTGGGTCACACTACTCAGCCCCCACTTCACCGAGTCCCCGTAAGAGAAACGGACTGGCAGGGAGATGCGGGGCTGTCACCCGACACCTGGGACTGTAGGGTCGGGGGGGGGGGGCCCCACCCCACCCACTGGGTGGAATGAAGGAGCGCGCTGAGAAGTGGGGGGAGGGTAACCCTGAGAGAAACTGGGGGGAGGAGACAGGCACGTAGGGCACAGGAGAAGGCGTCTGGGGACACGTCTGAGGGAGTCCTGGCGGTGCTCACTGGTGTAATGGCGAACCAGTTCATGCAAGCCGGGGAAAGTGATGCGGGGGGAGATGTAGAAGCCGCCGTTGTCCAGGTTACGGATCTTGTAATGTTTCACCACCTCTCCCTGGTTCTGGTCGAAGTCCCGGACCGACAGTGAAAACGATCCTGAACGAATGAATGAATAAATGAACGAAAGAATGCAAGAGGGTAGGATTGCCTCCAACGAGCCGCGCCCGCTGCCACGCCCTTTCTGCTCTGGCTCACCCGGGTTGCACCATCAGTCCCCATCTCCAGCCAGCCGGCGGCCCCTCCCAGCCTGAGGCCCCCGCGGGTCCGCGGCCCCGCCCACTGATGCCCCTCCCAGCCTGAGACCCCGCCCCAGCTGCGGCCCCGCCCAACGGCTCACCCGCGGTGCTCTCGCTCTCCCGGATCAGGAAGGAGCCGTACGTGTTGCCCGGCGCCAGCAGCTGCCGTTCCGCGTCCTTGCGGCTCAGGTTCTTGAAGAACCAGCTGGGCAGGGCAGAATCGACAGCTGGGGTTTGTTGGTTCGTTCTTCTTCCATCCCCCGCAAGCAGTTACCACCACCCCCAGCACCCGCTCTGGGGTCGCCAGATGTTTTCCCGCCCTTCCCCACGACGAGTCCCCACTCACGGTTCCGGCTCCAGGCTGTTTGCTTTGGCCACGAAGTTGAAGGGGATGAAGCCTTCCTGGCCCGTGGTCAGGGACTGAGCCTTCCACCACTCGCCGTTCCTGCACCACAGCGGTGGTCAGCGCGGCCTGCTCAGCCCTCGACTGAGCAGGAGACCCTTCCTCTGAGTCCACAGTTCCACGAGGTCTCCCTCCCCGCAGCTCAGCACTCTAGAGCTTCCCATTTGTTCCACGGGCGCCCTCCCCAAGCCAGTCAGAATCGCAGGGTGACTGGAGGTTCGGGGTAACTCTGGGGTTGGGGGTCTTAGCCCAGGAGCCCCCCTCCCTCACAGACCCCGCCAGGACTGTGGTGGATGGGATTGAAAAAGCACTCAACTGCTCCAAGATGCGGAGCTGTTCGCCCTTCTGGAAGCCCAGGTCTCCATCGTGAGAGGGCTCGTAGCTGTGCAGAGCGATAACCAGGTTGTCTGTAAAGATAGAGGGTGTCAGGGAGAACTGGCCTAGGGTAGGCTGGGAGCATGGAGGTTGGGAGTTACCGGGCCAGGAGGGGCAGAACAGGGTAGAAGGTGCGGAGGAGATGGAGGCAGACCGCCAAGGATCCACAGGCCTCATCGTCCAGGCCCTGCTGGTTGGAGTTACCTTGCAGTGGTGAGGCCGGCGGGAGGGAACCCTCGTAGGTGACCAGTGGGTCTCGCACCTCAGAGCCATTTCGTATGGGCAGCTGTTGTGGGGTGGGGGATTAGGGTGGGTTAGAGAGCAAGAGGCTGGGTCTTATCACTAACTTTGTCAACTATTTGCTGTGTGACTTTGGGAGAGTACTTCCCCTCTCTGGGCCTCTCTTTTCTGTATACTGGGGAGAGGGTCAAATCTGTTATTTCAAGGACCTATAGTGGTAGTCCATTTCTTTATTCTGAGTGTCCCTGGGCCCTGCACTTCACCCGATTACCTCACCAAGTCCCCGCTCTGACCTCTTACCATGGCTTTGCCATCCAGTGGGACTATGGGGTAATGGCAGTTCTCACACACATCAATGTTTTCTATCCAGTCATCTTCAGGATTCGAGCTGCAGCTACAGCCCATGGTCCCTGGGGGAATTGAAAGTGGGCTGAAGGGAGTCCCCCCAAGACCTGTGTCCCCAATATCAGACATTCTAGGGCCTTGCCCTAGGAATTTCTAAAAGTACCTGAAGTTGTCAACCCACCACTCCCCATTCACCAGCCACAGAAAATCTAACTCCTGACTGATGCTCCCTCAGAGCCCCAGGGCTACAAATAAAGTCACATAAGGCCTTAGGCCCCACCCTCCCACCTGGGATGGGCAAACTGCCACAAGCACCTTTGTTAGTCTAGTTGCCCACTTCCTGCCTCTCCCCCTTCTCTTTCCCTCTGCCAATCCCCCATGTTGGGGAACTCCCCCCCAGAGATCTGTCTCTCTCTCTCACACACACACACACATTTACCCAAGCCCTATGGATGACCTAAATTTTTATCAGCTCCTCCCCTACCAGAGAGGTGTGCATGTCCCACCTCTTAATTACAATCCCTCTCCAGCCTAGGAAGCTGGGTAAGAGACTCCTGTCCCCAAAGGTCAGGCGTTAGGGCCCTCCCCCATACACAAAGCCTCCTTCAGAGGGTTTCTTCCAACAGGGTCTTCACTCTCCCCAGCATAAACCCTTCAGTGGCCCTGGTGGCCATAACTTTTTTGTTAGTCTTAGCAGTACAACCTTTGATTTAGGAAATAATATTGGAGTTATTATTCCCTGTCCTTGAGCATAGAGAATGTGACCCAGCTGGAGCTGGGCTCACAAGGACTCACAAGGACACATCAGCTAAGCCCTGAGGTATAAAGCCAATAGCTAAAATAATCTTGGAAAATGTCTTTTAGGGAAACTTTCACATGAAACCGATCAAACACAACACGAAAGACTTTCGACTCTCATCTTTCTATTAGCATTTAGTGAATAGAAGTTTGTTGGACCAATGAAGGCCCTTCAGACTGTCGTTACTGAAACCTGTACCAATGATTGTTAAGAAAGACAATTCAAAATGTAGGATCACAGTTTCTAGCCAATCTGAAAAGGCTAAGCTTTCAATGGTTTTGCCCATTTGTAATGTTAATATATACTGATGGCTTTGTAACTGTTCTTTGAACTCAGGCAGACATGGCTGTGTCAGCATGCTTGTCCATTTTCCCATTCTTGCCTATTCTGAAATATTCTTTGGACTCAGGCAGACATGGCTCTAGCAGCATGCTTGCCCGCTTCCCACTTCTGCCCTTTTGAATATATGCCGAATAAAACGTACTTCTTGCTTCACTAAACTTTAGGATGTTTTTCCCCTACAACACCTTTTTGTCAGGTGAAATCAGGCAGAACTTGGTAAATAAAGTAGGTAAAAGTAAAATTGTTCTGCCTGAAGCAGAGTGGGGCCTCACTGTGAAGCCCCCAGAGGCCGAGGCACCTTCTTCCCTAGGGCTGCTATTCAGAGTTGTGTGGAAAGCACTAGTCTTCAGACGAAGTCTAATTGACCAGGGCACAACACTAAGACCAAATCTACTCCTCAATCTATTCTGCTACACACACACACACATACATACATAAACATCCACACACACTCACACACTCGTGTCTGAGCCACTCTTGCCTTTCCTGAACACCCCACACTGTTTTTTTACTCCGTGGCTTTACACATGTGGTTTCCCCTGCCTTGGAATACTCTTTTTTGTTCATCTGCTGAACTCTAACTCGCCTTCAAGGCTCAGCTCAAATAACACCTCCTTTGTGAAGCTTTCCTGATAATCTTTCTCAGGCCACAATCATCAACTTCAACACTGAGTGCCCTGATTACTGATTTACGTGTCAGTTCCACCACCTCCCGCCATCCCCATGCTTGGGGTTCATCAAGAGCAGAAGCTGTGCTTTATTTGCCTGAATGCCCCTGGCTCCCAGAACCAGTTGCTATTAATAAATTTTCAGTGATATGAGGAGGGTTAATGCACCAATTCTTTTACATGCAAAAGTCTTAGAAACAAACACATCTAAGCTTTGATTTTAGATAAATAAACCAAGGCCCATGCTGGGACCAGGTGGGGATGGGAACAATGGAGGTTTCTGGTTAACAAGAGTCAGAGCCAGGCCCTGGAGTCAGAGAGACCTAAGTTCAAATCCCGGTTCTAACACTGTGTGACCTTGCTAAAATCATTCTTCCAAAGCCCGACATTTCCTCTTCTGTCAAATGGGTATCATCAATCCTTTCTCATAAACTTACATTAATGTTAGCTTAGTTTAGAATTTAAAAAGACTTCCCCACTTTCCACCAGTGCCCATTCTGTCCTACCAGCACCCCCTGCTTTGTAGGGTGGAGGAATGGGACTGGTAAATAATCGTCTTTGCTTTAGGCTCATGTTTCTCAGACTGGCATACTCCTGACCCCCCATGGGTACCAGATGTCATGGGTGTGCATCGTCCCAGGGTGCCAGTTTTATCTGACTTTATTCATATAGTTAAACAAACATAGACCTATTATGGAGCAAATGCAAAATGACATGGAATTTTAAGCCAAATCAAGAGACCTGAAGGAAAAGAGTGTGTATCTACTCTTCCCCCTGCTGTTAGCGGTCCTTTGTGTGTTTTGGGGGGGGGGGGCATCATCTGAGAAGCCCTGCTAGGCCAAGTCCACCCATCTGTGACTGCAAATGGATTTCTGACTTGCTAATTTTATTGTGGCTGGGAACTAATTAGCAGCAAATGCCTCCAGGAAAGGACTGATAGCAACCCGGAAGCAGCCTAAAAAAGAGTTGAGCTGTCTAGTAAGATAGTGAGCATCCTGTGGTTTGTGATACTGGAAAACCACAAGTTGGTCATTGTGGTAGAGAGAATCCCAACATCAGATGAATTATGGATTTAGATCAATAAGGTCCCTCCCAGGCTTAAAACATTCTGGGAGGCTTAGGAAAAGGACAAGAGAACAATGGGAAAAGTTTGGGGTTGAGAGGAGGGGATGGACTGAGCCAAGAGCCTGTGGGAGGTCCTGGGGTGCAGCAGTGAGGAGAGGCCTCTAGAAGGGGCAGGAGGAATCCAGGCTGGAGATCAAGGGGCTGGAAGCTGGCACCTGGACCAGGCTGGGGTCAGGTAGGAAGGGAAAAGGAGCCACAAGGCCTTGGGCTGGGGTCTGAGAGAGCCCACAGGAGGACCTAGAGCCTGGACAGAATATGGGCCCATCAGAAGGGACTTCATATCCCTAAGGAGAGTGAGAAAAAGCCAGGTTGTGTTAAATTAAACCAAGAGGAGCTCTGTAACTCTGACCCCTACCGCTTTCTCTATGGCTTATTTTGTGCTCCAGGAGCCCTCCAACCGCTGGAAGCAAATCTTGCCTTCTACAATTCTGTGAGCATTAGAGTGAAGGGCCTGGCAGCAAACATGAGACCTCAGAATTTGACAATACCAGAAATTATTATTGTTTAAGGTAACTTTTTTTAATGGTAAATATATATGTAACAAAACATTTGCCATTTCAGCAATTGTCACATGTATAATCAGGTAAGTGATACTAATTATGTTCATCACATTGTTCAACCATCACCCATACCTATTCCCAAATTTTCCCATCATCAGAGATGATTTTGGTTGATGGTTCCCAACCTAGTGTTTACATCCTCCCAGAACAAAATAGTGTTGGGTACCTTCAGGGTATTTTAATATTTCAAAAACCTACATGGAAATTGTACTATTACTAGTCATTTTTCCCTTATTGCATATTTAGTTAAGTCTCTAATCAAATTTTGAAATATAAAACAAGAAAATTAGTGCCTAAATGAGGTAGTTTATTAGGGAAAATCTTTAAAATCATGAGATCCATATGGGTGGGAGATGGCAAAGGAGTCCTTGCGGGAGAAAGTTTGGGAAGCACTGATGTAATTCACCAGCCTCGTTTTAAAGATGGAAAAGCTGGGGAATCAGAGGTTAAGTGATTTTCCCAACAGCACACTGAGGGGTCTTGGCAGAGGCAAAACTCAAATCAGGCCCCTATATCCCTTATCAATGTACCCTCCTTTGCTCTTCACTTCCTGGGAGATCTAAAGAATGTGGGAGATCCTAGAGAAAGCATATGGGGGGCAGGAATACTTAGGGGTCATGGAGAAAGTGGAGGGGTGTCCTGAGAGATCATGCAGAAAGCAGTTGGATGTGGAGACAGGTGTGACAGAGTGGAGTCCGCTCTTCATCCATCAAACACTTGATCATTGTGCTATTAACAAAGACCTTTCTCTCCAAGATAATTTCTCCCTCTATTTAGAATGCATGTTTCTGGGTGTATATTTACGTGACTTAGTGAGTCTGTGCATATGGAGACATATGATTTAGTGAGCGTCATGCTTATGTGTACACACCTGTGTGTTTGTATGAATCATGTGTGCAGATGGACATATAACAGATTGGGAGTATTTATAGCTTGCACGTATCCCCATATAATTGTGAGGTCATATATGCATTCGCCTGGTTATACAAAATATGGGTTCGCTGGCCTTAGCTTGACAAAGACTGCTGGGTAGCCAAAATGATATAACAGATTAATAAAAAGAAAATCAAAGTTAGAGATTAATATAAATTTCTCATTGTCTGAAAAAACAACAGATCCAAGGAATCCCCACAGCTCCCAGAACCAGCAATGAGGACAGATAGTGGGGTGAATGAAACAGAACATTCTCTTCTCCCAACTCAGGAATCCAAGGTCAAGAGTATAAATTTCATAGATCCTATATCACCTCTGACTGGGGCCTGTAATGTTCTCGGTCAATCTTAAGGTCCATACAGCACTTTGTGCAAACTATAAAAATGTCACCCCTCCCAGGGGCTGCAGACTTAGAGAGTGGAATGAGGGCTAGATTTTAGTCTCCTCCCTCCCCTTCTGGCCTCTTAACACAATTCCCAACCTGCTCAACACACCCAGTGGGTCTGCTCACATCCTATATGTTGTTGTTGTTAGGTGCTATCGAGTTGATTTTGACTCCTAGTGACCTCATGTGACAGAGTAAAACTGCCCCATGGGGTTTTCTTGGCTGCAATCTCTACAGGAGCAGATCGCCAAGTCTTTCTCTCATGGTACCATGAGGTAGGTTTGAACCGCCAAGCTTTCGGTTAGCAGTCAAGCATGTAACCATTTGCAACACCAGGGCTCCTTATATATACTGTATATAATTGGTCAAAAACCCCAGGCTGTAGAAAGCTCTTGGTCTAGGTTTTCTGATCCCAGGGTTGTTTAAGAATCATATCACCATGAGTTCTGATTCTTGACAACTTGTTCACTTTTATCAACTCCACCAACATTATCTTGTTCAGCTGGGCTCAGAATGTGTTTTGTCCCATTGTTTTAAAAAGGTTAATACTTTCCTCCTCCTAAACTATAGACCTAGTCATTTATTGAACATTCCATCTGAAATGTGTGCCAGCTTCTTGCCAGGGTTTCTCAGGCCAACGCTTTACATCAAGAACAGGCCACCTTGTGGAAAAATCTGTCAGGAATAATTTAAAACATACTTTTGGCCTTTGTCTCTGGCCAGGATTTGGTTATTGGCAAAGTTGCATCTGTTCAATGAAGATGCCCGCACACAATCTTGTCATAATATAATACTCAAGACTCAGGGCTGGCAGGCACGGTAAATAATTTCTAAAGGGGAAAACAGGGATGTGTCCTGGGTCCCTCCTTTTTCGTGTGTTCCTTTTTGATATAATTGTTGTTAGCTGGCATCAAGTCAATTCCTAACTCATGGTGACCCCACGCACAGTGGGATTGGACCTTTGTGATCCATAAGGTTTTCACTGGCTGGTTTTTGGAAGTAGATTGTCAGGCCTTTCTTCCTAGTCCATCTTAATCTGAAACCCTGTCAAAACCTGTTCAGCATCATAACAACACTCTATGAGGTGCATGAGGTGCACTGGCCAGGAATTGAACCTGTGTCTCCAGCATGGAGGGTGAGTATTCTACCACTGAGCCACCACTGGACCACCACTGCCCCCTTTTGATATAACAGCACTTTTGAATTAACTTTGTGACCTGCAACAGAGAACAGAAAGATAAGTCTTCTCTTACATGCAAACAAATGAATTTATTATCACGATGTGGGAGTGACCTGCACACAGAACTGATGGTGCTAGTTAATTATTGCCATAAAGAAGTGCTCTACTTCTGTTAAGCGTGATGGAAAAATTTGGAAATGAATAGTGGTGGTGGTTGAACTCACTGAATTGTACATGTTAAAAATGTTAAAGTGGCAAATGTTTTGGTACATATATATTTACCACAGTTTTAAAAAGAAGAAGAGGAAGAAGAGCTATAGAGCAATTACTCTAAGTTAAAGATGGTATTTTTGGTAGAGGTCCCCCAGTTAGTAGATTGTATGCACCTAGTAATTCCTTTCAGTGAGTTTTCTCCTGCAGTGCAATGGATCATTTTTGTGTGGCATTTCTAGCCATGGTCTTGTAACTTCTCTTTTCCACTGACCCTCTACTTTACCAAGGAAACTAATACACCAGCCTTAAACATTTTCCAGACTAAAATGATCGACTATTTTCATTTTCCTCATGATTTTTACCACTGCCACAGAGCGCCTTTTCACGTTTAATATATACACGTAAAAAGGAAAGTTTAAAGTGGTAACTTTGGTGAAGGGTAAGACAGTACACAGTGCTGGGGAAACCAGCACAACTTGTACAAGGAAAGGTCATGGAAGCTCCATAGACACATCCAACCTCCCTGAGGGAATGAATTGCTGGGCGGAGGGCTGTGGGGACCATGGTCTCTGGAAACATCTAGCTCAATTGGCATAACACAGTTTATAAAGACAATGTTCTACATTCTACCTTGGTGAGTAGCATCTGGGGTCTTAAAACCCTGTGAGCAGCCATCTAAGATACTCCACTGATCTCACCCCTCAGGAGCAAGGGAGAATGAAGACAACAGGATACAAGGAAAAGATTAGTCCAAAGGACTGACGGACCACAGCTACCACGGCCTCCACCAGACTGAGTCCAGTACAGCTAGATGGTGCCCGGCTACCACCGCTGACTGCTCTGACCAGGATCACAACAGAGGGTCCTGGACAGAGCTGGAGAAGGATGTAGAACAAAATTCTAACTCACAAAGAAACACCAGATTTACTGACCTGACAGACTGGAGAAACCCTGAGAGTGTGGCCCCCGGACACACTTTTAGCTCAGTGGCGAAGTCACTCTTGCGGTTTACCGTTCAGCCAGGGATTGGACAGCCCCATAAACCAAAACAGGACTAACGAGGTACAGCAGTCCAGGGACAAGGACTAGAAGGCAGGAGGGGACAAGAAAGCTGGTGATAGGGAACCCAAGATTGAGAAGGGACAGTGTTGACATGTCGTGGGGTTGTTAACCATTGTCATAGGGCAGTATGTCTACCGTTTAATGAGAAAATATTTGTTCTGTAAACCTTCATCTAAGGTACAAAAAAAAAAAAAAGACTTATCTATGTGAGATCAAAGACAACAGCAACTCAGAAGGTTTGATGGGAAGCCTAGGGGGCAGTGAATTGAAGATAATGGTGATGGAATAATTTGGAAAATGATAGTGAGAATAGCAGCACAAGTGGAAGAAAGTAATTGATGTCACTGAATTTTACATGTAGAAACTTTTGAAATGGTGTAAGTTTGGCTATATATATTTTCACCAAAAAAAAAAAAAAAGAACTCCTCCAAGGCAAGAAGGGAGAGTGTTGACATGTCGTGGGGTTGTTAACCAATATCATAAAACAATATATGTACTGACTGTTTAATGAGAAACTATTTCTTCTGTAAACCTTCACCTAAAGTACAATAAAACAAAAATTTTTTTAAAAAAAGGAAAGTTTACTATCATAGATGGAAAACCGGTATCACCAGCCATAAATAGAATCACACACAAACCCGGACACGTTAAAATAAACACATAATATAATACATAAACTAACAGTTTTCAACGTTCATCCATATCCTCTTAAAATCACCTCACCTCACACACATCAGTGGTGTACAGGCCACACTTTGGGAAACACTGCACTTTGAAAAAGAGCTTTGGGCTTAGGCCTCTGTCGGTGCATAAGAGGAGACAGCTTTTTGAGTTGACCAGTCTATTGACAAAAATTTAATGGATGTCACTGAACTGTACATGTGAAGATTGTTGAAATGTCAAATGTTTTGTTACATATATATTTTACCACAATAAAAAAATAAGTAAAACTAGGCTAGACCCTTAGGTTTGGGGGAGGAATCATAAAGCCCTTAGGGAAAATTCTGAATTATTTTATATCTCTAAGGGGAATCGGTGGGATTTACAATTAACTTTACCCAAAGGATTTGGTTTTTGTCCTTAGTTTCTGAGAGATAACCTCTAAAACCTGGGAATTTCCCCGGTGATTGAAATGTCTTTGACATCTATGGGGCTCCAGATCACATCTGAGGGTTTATGCTAATGAATAACTCTTGAGTGGGGGCTGGCCAGGCCAAAAAGACCCACCACTTGATATCAACCCGACCTCAGGTGTGGGGAGCTGAAGGTTGAGTTCAATCAATCATGCCTACGTAATGAGGCCCCAATAAAGGCTCTAGACAGGGAAGCTCCATGGGCTTCCTGATTGGTGAAAGACATCAGTGTATGTGGGAGGGTAGCGAGTCCTTTGGGACACGGGCAGTCTGTACTGGGAACCCTCCCAGACCTTGTCCTATGTGTCTCTTCATTTGTATCCTTTTTCCCGTAATAAAACTAAAATTGTTAAAAAAAAAAAAAATTAGTGGGTACCTTCTATGTGTCAAGCTCTGGGCTAGTGCTGGGAGCAGGGTGGTGCCCTGTTCATTCCTGCCCTCTTTGACAGAACTGGGTGTCCCTCAGGATAGTCACTCCATTTTCACAGAAGGCCGTAAGCCCCGTCATCAACTTGTTGATCGGTAATGTCTGTGGCTGACAACAACACCGGCAATGAAAGACAGTTCTACTTGCCAGGAAGTAGCGTCTCAAATTGACCACCATTACCCATCTACCAAGCTGACGTTTAGTAAAAACCATTAAAAGAATGAAGTAGATCTCCATGTATTAACATGAAAAGATGTCCCAGCTATAACATGGCAAGCAAGTTGCAGAAGAGAACATAGAGTGTAAGCCTCTTTGCATTTAAATATGTATATATAGGTTATTTTTTTAAAGCCAGGTTCTGTGTTAAGTGTTTATTTGCATGAAATCATGTAATCTTCACAATAATCCTGGTGAGATATGTGCTATTATTATACCTATTTTACAGACGCAAAAACAGGCCTCAAGGGAGTAAAATGATTTGTCTGAGGACTCACAACAAACGAATATATGGTAGACCTGTGAAATAAACTTCAGTCTGCCTGCGCCTGAGACTAGGCCTTTAACCACTACACTCTTCAGCAGCTGTATATAGAAAATCTGGAAGAATGTGCACTAAATTGTTCACAGTGAGCATATCCCAAAAGTGGCTCGGAGAGGGCTGCATTTCTGTTTCTTAATATGCTCTGTACGACCGGAATTTTTTAAAACAGCCATGTGCTAATTTTGTAATTGAAAAACAAAAAACAACAAAACCACCACCAAAGCAAAAACTCTGCCAAGAAAAGTGATCCTTTGAGGAGGATCAGCTGTGCCATATCCTTCCACTCCCCTATGCTTCTCAAGAGGCGTGGGATGTGTGATAGGTGATAGAGGAAAAAAAGGTTCTGTGACCAAGGAAGTTTGGGAAACACTGGCTTAAACAAAATTTATCAGGCTTCTTCTCTTGGGAAGACTTTCAGAGCTTTAGCAAGCTAGTGTTGATTGTGAATTAACACAGGGGACAGAGTTTGTAGCTGAAGCCATGTGGATTTGCTCCTAGAATGCTTTCTTTCCAGGGGCGTCTTGCAACTCATGTTCTTTGGAACAGGCTTTGGAAAGGCAGCTATAGGTACTTTAAACCCAACACTGGGGTTGGTTGTTAAAGGCCACATCCCTGGAGGGTATCTTGGGCCTATCTGTCCCCACCCCACCCAACTCCCTTCGGAAATACTTTCACTGAATTGAGTTTGTCCTTAAAGCCATTAGCTTATATAGTGGAGCACAGCAGCCCTTCAGAGCTCACATGTGCTCTATTAATCAAGTTGTGCATGATTTCCAAGTGTATTCTGTAGATATCAAAACCAAGATACTTGGCTCCTCCTGAATAAATTTTTTTTTTTTTGAATCGGGATATGTTTTCTTCTTTGCGCTGGTTTCTAGGAAGCTCAGGGTGAAGTTGTCATTTATGTAGTAGGTGCCTAGAATTTTGAGGTTAACATTTTATGTTCTAACCTCATATTGGTCCATTTTATGCTTCTATCCTT
This sequence comes from Dugong dugon, assembly GCA_030035585.1. Taxonomy (NCBI): domain Eukaryota; kingdom Metazoa; phylum Chordata; class Mammalia; order Sirenia; family Dugongidae; genus Dugong; species Dugong dugon. The sequence continues at coordinate 56,562,270 of CM057462.1, read as the reverse complement.
GTGCTGTGTTTATCTCATCTTTCTCTCCTAGTTCTAACTTATGTCATCATAGCATTGTATTTTCTGCTTTCTTATCAGCCCCCTTAATTCTTTTTTCTCAGGGGTGGGGAGGAGATAGGGGATGAACAGATAAATGGGTAGCTGGAAAGAGAAACAGCATCTAATCACACGTGTTGGATGGGGAGGAAGAGAATGTGTGTCTATAGGTAGCTACTTGTGAGTGTGTATGTGGGTTTATATGATCCAGCATGTGTTGTGTGTATAGTTCCTGCCTCTGAATATGTTGTTGTTGTTGGATGCCATCCAATCTATAGCAACCCCATGTGACAGAGTAGAACTACCCCATAGGGTTTTCTTGGCTGTAATCTTTATGGAAGCAGATTGCCAGGTCTTTCTCCCGAGGAGCTGCTGGGTCGATTCAAACTGCTAACCTTCCAGTTAACAGCTGAGTGCTTAACTGTTGCACCACCAGGGCTCCTTGCCTCTGAACATATGTGCACACACAAATTTCCCCATTATAATACCTATTGTATTTTGGATAGGGAGATGCATGTGTGTGTGTACATGTGTGTATGTGTATGAACCTGTATGTGGACCCTCCACTGAGGTAGACCCAATGGCCTAGCCCAGAATCTAGCCTGCCTAAGTTCTCACACCCACTATACACAGGAAACAAGCTTATATGCAAAGCCACACCACAAGTGTGAGGGAATGGGTGGTTCACTGGCCTGACAAGGTGCTGAGTGGGTGTAATTCTGGGTGAGGACAGCCCTCCCTCTGGTGCACCATTTGCAGGAGGAGGGAGTGCCCATCCTCCATTAAGCATCTACTATGTATCAGGTACTACCTAGGGTACACCACAGTCATTATTTTCTCTTCAGTTCCCACAAGCACACTGTAAGGGAGGAATTTATCATTGCCTCTTTACAGATAAGTAAACTAAAGTTCGGAGAGGTGAAGCCACTTACCCAAGGAAATGGCAGAACTGGAAAGGTACTTGGGTCTACCTGACTCTGACAAACATGTTGTTTGCACTACACTACTGTCTCGCTTTGGCCTTGCTCTGAGGCCTCTGACCTCATGACACCCAGGGAATAGAGCCCAGGGATAGTGACCTTGGCTTCATGTCCTAGGCACTCTCCAAAGCAGGCCTTTGTTCTCAGAACAGCCCTGGCTCTTCCAGGAAGCCTCTCAGATCCCCCGAAGGGAAGTCTTCTCCCCTCCTCTGAATCCTCAGCCCCTTTTCTGCCCCATCACTTAGCCCTTTCTCTCTTTGAGAAGAGCCTCTCTTCCTGTACCCCACATGTGAGGGACACTGTTGACTCATTTACCAGCCCTGGGCTGAGCAGAGGGGACTGTTCTTGTCCAGGGTGTGGATGAGCCCCCCGAAGCACAGAGTGCGCAGCATGTCCCCCAGTTGCGACATGAGGCTGTAGGCCTGGGTACAGGGAAAGGCTGGGATGTGCTGAAAATCGTATGTCTAGAAAATCTCCAGTGGTGGAACTCTGGAATGTTTGGCTGAGGTGGGGACGCCCCCAAGAAACTGATGGCTCAGAGCTGGAAAGAGAGGGGGTGGGCAGGTAGCTGACTATGCCTTCCTGGGCCTCCACCTCTCTCAGGTTTGAAGTGGGAATCAGCAAGACCAACTGGCCCTATACATGCAGCTGCAGTGTATGGGGCTGCAGCGGAAGGGAGCAAGAGGACAGTGTCCTGCGATACTTGGCAGAGGCAGGAATGGCAACTTTCCAGATGGAAGTTCAGAAGTTCCTTGCCCAGGAGCAACCGCACCTCTGTCAGGGATAAAAACAGTCCTTCTTCTCTCCTTTTCCCGTCATCCTCTCTCCCTTTTAACTTCCCAAAGTCAGACCACATATTTCCGCCTTGGAGACTCCATCCCAGATGATAAATGTCCAACCGCTCCAGCCAGGAGACTCCTCCCTCTCTCAAGAAGTGCTGGTCAGTGAGAGCTAAAACAACTTCTCACGTGTCCATCTGGTTGCCCTGGCTGACTCCTCTCTCTCTCAGGAGGTCTGGTCACTAGGTCTTCCCAGGAACCAGAAGATTCCTAGGTCCCCCTGACTCAAGCCTGTCCATCCGTCTGTACCATGGGGGGCAGGAAGGGGTCACAGTCTAGGTTACCACTCTCTTCTAGGGCATTCTAGTCCTGGCTCAGCCACTGCCATGGGACTATAGAAGAGTGTCTTGCCCTCTCTGGGCCTCAGGAGCCTCATCCTTCACATAAGGGACTGGGCTTGGTGATTTCTGGAGGCTTTTTTAATAGCTCACAGTCCATGTGCCGGATCTTCCAAGAACATGCTCCCAGTGAAGTAGGGGCTGATGGCGCATAGCGTGGCAGGGGCAAGAGCCACCAGCTACACAGAGAAGAGGTGATCCAGTCACACTCCATGCCTCCCACCTGACCACCAGCAAGGTTTCTCTGTCCCCCAGCCTGAAGGGCTGCTGCATACCTTGGGCCAGGTTGCTGCCTCCTGCTATCAGAACCCCAACCAGAGCCTGTAGGCCCTTGTTCCCAGTGCTCCTTACCTGCCCAGCCCAGGAGCCCTCTGGCCCTATTCACATGGTCCTCCTGGCCCAGCCTGGTTGCCCAGACACGGTGTTAGCTTCCCTCGCCGTCGTAGTCACCGCCTGTCTCCCCGCGCCCACGTCCTACCCTGACTTCCTGCCTCCTCCTGAGTGCTCCTCAACCAACCCAGCCCCAGCAGCCCAACCACAAGCCTCCAGCACCCTAACCTTCCTGCTGCTGTAGCCCTCCACCCCTCAGCTCTGGGGGTCCCACACATCTCCAGGGGCAGGCCCTACTCACCCTGAGAGTAGATATTTGGAGGATAAAAGTTGAGAGAGGATGTTTGATGGAACCTCCCCTCCTGCCCTCCAGAGTGCACCTGGGCAAGAGATTCAAGGACAGCCTTTGAGCCCAGTGAGCAGGGGGCAATCAGAGACACACTCAGCCTACAGTGAAAGGCAGGCAGCTCCACTGTTACAGTCTGAGAGCTGAGTGACCCTTTTGTTACCGTGTGAGGTCAAGGTAGTATCGCTTCAGAGTCAGAGGAGAAGACCATATTGCTGTTAAGTAGCTGCAGGGCAGAACAATACCCCTGTTACAATATGACGGCGGGCTAACAACACCCATCTGATACTCGGGACAGGACGATAGCTTTATTAGAGTCAGAGTGTCAGCTAACACCCCTCCTACAGACAGAATGCTGGACAATAGCCTGTTTCAGAAGCAGGCAGGACAACTCCACGCCTTCAAGAGGGTAGAGAAACAGTCCTTGTAGGCAGAGGGCAAAACCAAACCCAAACCCACTGCTATCAAATCAATTCTGAATCCTGGTGTCCCCGTATGTGCTCCATAGGGTTTTCAATGGCTTTTTCAGAAGCAAATCACCAGGCCTTTCTTCTGAGGAGTCTCTGGGCAGACTTGAACCTCCAACCTTTTGGTAAGCTGCCGAGCACATTAACTGTTTGCACCACCCAGGGACTCCCAAGGACAGGGCAGCACCCACTAATTATGACTGAAAAATAGAGCGGCAGTTCTAATTCAGGTAGAATCAAGGCCACAGCCCGTGTTAGATATGTAGGGTCTGGCACTACCTCCTGTATCAGGTAGAAGCTAGAACAAAAACTCCTGCCCAGGCACCCAGGTGCAGCCCTCAGACTGGTGGGACTTTCTGTTATAGACAGGAGGCAGGATCCTTGTTACAAGCAGCAGGCAGGTCAAAAAGCTCCAAGCGGAGAGTGGCACCCATGATAGGCTGAGGGCTGGGCCTTGACTTTACCAGAGGAAAGTGTGAATGCGTCACCACCGCTTGAGCCTCAGGTCTGCTCAGGCAGGGGGAGGGGAACCCACAGAGTATTGTTGGGGTCTGTGAGGTGGAAGTTGATGCTGTGTGCACCTCAGCTGCGAGAGAAGGGGAGGACAGGAAATGGGTGGGGGAAGAGGAAGCCGGAGTTGGAAAGTCAGACAAAGAGGGTAACAGAAACAAAGGTTGAGAGATACAAAGTAAGAAACCTTCAGAATGACACACAGTCCGAACCCCCGCCTGGTGCAGGGCTGAGGCCTCAGCTGGCCTTGCTGTATGACCCTGAGCACTTCACAGTCCATCTCTGGGCCTCAGCCCAGTAGTAATAATACTACTGGGTGATAGTAATGATAAGCAATGGATAGTTCACATATTTTGAGGACTGTGCATTATCTTACTTAAGCTATACTTGACTATTTATGGAGTGAGAATTAGCATCTCTATTTTAGAGGCAAGAAAACAGCTTCAGGGGTTAAGGGATCTCCTCACTTCTAATTTAGGTAGAGGTGAGGTCTAATAGAAATAAAAGGGGGAGCTGGCTTTTAACCCAGGTCTACCAGATCTTGCATTCTATAGCTTCCCAATTTTACCAGGTGGGGGTGACTTAGGATTTTAAGTTCTTTCTCAGTTCTGATCTTGATATGATCTAGAGGGGGAGAGAGCTGGAGCTGCAGGTCTGGAGCAGATGAGGAGCCATCAGTCCAACCTGCCCACCCCACCCCCCCGCCCCCCGCCCCCAGCACAGGGCTTTTTCTCCTGCTGGGGAATCGCTGGTCCCGGCTACAGACAGGCGACCTTGGGCCTAAATAAACAGCTGCAGGGACCTTGATGGGAAGCAGAGAGGGTGTTTATTGAAGAGCCTGGGGGTTTGGGGAGGTGTTTTGAACACCTCCCCTTCCCCAGCTGGGGCAGCAGATAGGGACAGGATGCCAGGGCTTTGCGCTATCAGAAGTTCTGAGAGCTGAGCCCCCCCCCCCCCGCCCCACCCCACTCCACCTCAACCCCGCCAGGTGCTGAGGCCTCTGGGGCACCCCAGGCAGGCTGGGGAAGAGGCAGCAGGTGGCCCCGGAGGGGCGCTGGTGCCCCTCAGCAGAGGGTGAAGCGCCGGGAGCTGATGTTCATGCGCGTGAGGCCGAGGTGCCGCAGCGGCGAGGCTAGGGCCAGGCCAGCCCCCGGCTCCTGCTCCAGTTCCAGCTCGGCTTCGTCCAGCAGCTCCTGGTGCAGGTGACAGGCCTGGTCTACCTTCAGCCGGTGCAGCTGGGTTCGCAGCCGCAGCAACTGCACCGCCAGCTGCCGGTCCTGAACCTGCATCTCCCGCTGCGGCCGAGAGGGGGCGTAAGCCTAGAGTGGACAGACCCTCGGCCTTGCGCCGCCCTTGGTCCCTTCCTGTAAACACTCGGGAGCCTTTTCACTGGCTGTTTCCTCTCGACTCCTCTCACCCTAGCTTGATCCGTTTGCGTCTCTCAGATCTTGCTCCACTCCGGTGTTTCTCAAACCAAGCTAAGGAGCCATTATTAAACAAATACAGATGCCTGGGGCCCCATCCCAGATCAGCTAAGCAGAATCTTCAGGATAGAGCCTTGACATCTTTGTACTTGTGCATGTTAGAGAGTCACCTAGTCAACATTCACCCCTCAGATTTCTGCCTGCAGCGTGCTCAGTGCCTCCTTTTGTACTTCACCGTATCTTTGGGGTATACAAGTTCCCAGAAGAGGGAGGCCAAGTCTTCCCCCAGTTGTAACTGGTAACCCTGGAAGGGCAGGGCTCTGTTCCCCGAGCTTAGGAGCACGAGGTAAGTGGATTGGATGGAACCCTTCTTCGACAAAGTTCCCCAAATAAAACAGTGGACAGGTCCATTCCTGGCTCCTCAGCTCCAGGACACAGCCCCACATCCCTGGTCTTAGGCTCTAAGCAAGATTGGCCCAAGTGCCCTCTGAAGGGTTGCTAACCCCACCATACTCACCAGCTCCTGGCGGAGCCACTCAAGGGCAGAGTCCACTGAGTCAAAGCCGCAGATGGCCCCAGGTCCCCCTGGCCCAGGTCTGGCTTGGGCTCTGCGCCAGGCCTGGCTCTGGACCTGGGCCGTCCACTCCAGATAGGAGGGCCGCCGTGTCTGCAGCTGCAGCTTGGCCGTCAGCACCTTCACAGAGTCCAGGCTCTCTTCCTCCTCCTCCTTTTCATCCTCTTCGCCCACTGCCTGGAATTTTAGTGGCCCCAGGGACATGGTGGGGATGGCGTGGATGATGGGTCAGGGTTGCTGCTCTGGGGTTATAGAAGGGCTGGCAATATTGCCCAGGAAGAGGTGGCAGAAGCCAAGGGTGAGAGAAGTGTGCCAGGGAGGGTGCAACGGTGAATGTTCAAGGTGGGCCTAGGAGTCTGCACGTACCAGGCTGGTGAGCAGATAGTCGTGGGAGGCTGAGTGTGCAAGGGCTGGAATTTTCCTGGACTGCTAACCCAGAGAGCCACGTGATGCCCATCCGGTTGAGGGCAGGAGGAACCACGCTCCTCTGGCCCCTTGGATGAATTTTATTGTCTTTGCCCAGAAGGAGACACCCAGTTCCCAGAAAGGAAGTTGCTCCAGGATAAGAAAAGCATCATCCGCACTAGAGTCTTGGCCCTCCTCCCAAGCCCCAAGTTAAGGGAGTGGGAAAGGAGAAGGAGGCTGCCCAGCTGTCCCCAGTCCTCACTCATGACACTGGCCCTTCAGCAAAGGAATAGTGCCCAGGGCCCTGGCTTGGGAATCAGGAGACCTGGGTTCTGGTGTTGGCTCTGTGGGACTTTGGGCAAGTCACTGACCCTCTCTGGGCCTCAGTTGGGACAGATCAATGATTTCAAATTATACTCTGAGGCGTCTTAGAGTCCCCTGGGAATCCCTCACAACAGAGGGAAAGGAAGAATTATGGATGAGCTCTTTAGCCCCCTCCCAGGACTCAACCAGGGAAGTTCCCTCTTTAAGTTTGTATTGAATTATAAAATACACATAGACCCAAAACACCTGAGTGATGCAAACAGACACGTGTACACCAATATTCACTGCAGCACTATTTACAATTGTCAACAGATGGAACAACCAAAATGGCCAACAACTGATGAATGGATAAACAAAATGTGGTGTATATGTACGATGGAATATTACTCTGCCAGGAAGAGGAATGAAGTCCTGATACATGCCACACGATGGATGAACCTTGGAAACATGCTGAGCAAAATAAGTCAGTTGCAAAAGGACAAATATATAGAAACCAAAGATTATTAGTGGTTACCAGGGCAGGAAGGGAGGGAGAAAGGGGAGCTTTTGCTTAGGGGGCATTGAGATTATGTTAATGGTAGTGGAACGATTTGGAAAAGGATAGGGAGAACGGTTGCACAACTTGAAGAATGTAATTAATGTCACATGTAAGGTTTGTTGATATGGTGTATGTTTTATGTATGTTTCTACCGCAATAAAATTTTTTAAAAATGCACAACTGATGGATTCTCCCAAACTGAACACATCTCCGTAACCAGCACCCAAATCAAGCAACAGAGTATTACCAGACCCGGGAAGTTCCTCTTGTGCTTCTGGCCTGTCACTACCCCTAATTTCTGACAGCATAGATCAGTTTTGTCTGTTTATGTATTTTCCAGTGGTTCTTGAATTTTAGGACACATCAGAATCACCTGGAGAGCTGGTTAAAACCAACTGCTGGGCTCCAGGTCCAGCGTTTTTGATTCAGAATGTTGGGTGGGCCCTGATAACTTGCATTTCTAACAAATTCCCAGGTGATGGTGATGCTGCTGGTCTGGAATTTTACCATTTGTACTCTTGCATCTGGTTTCTTTTGTATACCACCCCAAAAAACCAAACCCATTGCTGTGGAATTGATTCCGACTCACAGCGACCCTATAGGACAGAGTAGAACTACCCCATAGGGTTTCCAAGGAGTGGCTGGTGGATTCAAATGGCCGACCTTTTGTACAGCAGTTTCAATTTTATGTTTATATTGTGGGGTTCCACCCATGACTTCAGATTTTCATCTGAAAGAAGGGTTTCCTCTCTCCTCCTCCCCCCCCAAAATTCTGGAACCTAGTGGACCAGAAGGCCCTTTGAAGGCTAGAATCAGTCTTTTTCTTCCTACTAATCAGAATCCAGCAGAGTACAGACATCAGTGGTTAAAGAATGAAAGAAAATTGGATGGAAGGATGGATGAGTGGATTGGTGAGTTCTCCATTATTTCAGTAATCTGCTGGCTTTCGTGTCTCTTGCTAGACTGAAATCTCTGCTATCAGAACCTTCATCAGTCATCCCTGGGTCCCCAACATCAAACACGGAACCCAGCTCACTGTTCAGGCAAACATTCTTGGTGAAAAGATGGGGCAAGGACATCCAGCTGTGGAGGGGGAGGGGTGCCAGCTACACAGCTGCTTGCATCTAAGATGGACCAAGGAATTTTCACCACTCAAACCTCAGAGGTATGGGAGGAAATAAGCAGTTGCCAGTGTCAAGGTCATCCTTTTCAGCCCTCCTACCAAAGTACAGGGAAAGAGATGGTTATTTGTCTTTCTTTTTTAAGTCAGTGGGAGTGGCAGTACCCAGGGTTTAAAAAACAAAAATAGTGTCTTTTGAGATCCAGGGACTGGGCTAAAGACCTTAAGCAAAATTATTCTCCCATTTCACAGATGAGGAAATTGAGGTTCCCTTAACAGGCTCCGGGCCGGATCCTCGCTAGAAGGAATGGGCAATAGGAAGGGTAGATTCCTGTGCAACTATGATATCCCTTCCTCCGAGGGGCCTCCTTAAGAGCTGTCCTGCCGGTGTCGCCAGCTACCCAGCTAATTCAGGTCCCTTTCGGAGCCCGGGCCCGCCGGCCTGCTGCTCCCAGAGTCTGTCCTTCTGCTGGGCCCCGGCCCCCCACGGGCGGCATGGAGCTCTCGGAGCTGATCTGCATCAGCCCGGCCCAGGGCAAGTTCCTGCGGGGCCCGGAGGCGCCCTGGCTGCTCGGCACGCTGTGCGTCACCGGCCGCCACCTGCTGCTATTGCCAGGGCCCCAGGACTTGTGGCTGCTGCTGCTGCTGCGTAGTGTTGACTCCATCGAGAAACGGTGAGACGTGGCAGAGGAGTCTCTGGAGTTGGGAGAGCGCAGCTCGGCGGAGAGCAGGGGAAGGGAAAGCGCGGTGGGAGCTGGCGCCCTACTGCAAAACGTTTAATCCTTTGAGACTCCTTTCCTATCCCCCGGTTGGGGTCGGGGACACTGAGTCTGAACCCGTGCATCCCCAGGGTCGCGGATGAATCGGGCACCATCACGCTTCGCTGTAAAGACCTGCGGGTGCTGCAGCTGGACATAGAGGGTGTGGAAACGACGCTGGACATCGCTTTGCTCCATCAAGCTACGCCGGGTACACACCAGAGGCCCTGAAGCCAACCCTTTCCGCTATACCCGTTGCCGTCTAGTCGATTCCACCTCACAGTGACCCTATAGCACAGAGTAGAGCTGCCCTATAGAATTTCCAAAGAGCGGCTGGTGGATTTGAACTGCCGACCTTTTGGTTAGCAGCCGAGCTCTTACAACTGCGCCGCCAGGACTCCCTTTCCCGCACAGAGGGGGAGTAAACGGGCTACAGTGCGAGGGCACTTCTCTTCCAGTGTTAGGTAAACGGCGGAGGTATGCTGATTGGTCTGAGGTACTTGGAGGGGCGGGAGCTACAGAATGGATGGGCTAGAGAGCGCGCGGATGGGCCGATTCCTACCTTTTCCCCTGACTTCCTTCCCCAGGCACTGTCTTCCCTGGAATCAGTCATCACCTCCTTTCCGTTCTTCTACCGTCCCAAGGGTCTGAGATTGGGCGACCCCTGGCACTTTCAGTCGCCCGAAAGCTACTACAAGCGAGTAGTTCGCGAGGTGGGCGCGGCCGTGGGGGCCTGGGCATATGGAAGCGCCGGGCCTGGAAAGCACGTGGGGACGGGGCGCTCACTGGGTGCCCTAGACCTGGCCTTCGCCCCTCCCTGTGCCACGGACCAACGCGTGGCGGCTGAGCGAGGTGCATGAGGACTTCAGCGTGTGTTCCAGTTACCCCCGGGCGGTGATCGTGCCTCGCGCGGTGGGTGACAAAGCCTTGGCTGCCCACTTCCGCCAGACAGGCCGCTTCCCGGTGCTCAGCTACCACCTCGCGCCCAGGGGAACAGTGAGCTCCGCCCCGCCCCAGATTCCGCCCCCGAGATCAGCTGTGCATCTTCTCGGCAGTTTTCTGCAACTGTCTACTTCACAGCCTGGCTACCGCCCCAGATTCAGCCCTATTCTGGCCCCGCCCCAGCCTGCCTCCAACGGGGCCCGCCCTCTCGCTCAATCCCGCCTTTGCCGACTCTGGCCCCGCCCCTCTCCCGTGTTTCAGGGTCTTCCCTTTCTCTGGCCCCGCCCCTGGCCGGCCCCTGCCCCCTTGAAGCCTGGTGCCTCCTTTGTCAACCCATGATCCGCCCACGGCCTAGTTAGCAGGTCCCTATCCAGTCCAGTCACAAAGCTCCGCCTCTAAGGCCCCTGCGCCTCGCTCTCGCCTTTCCCACCTCTAGCCTGGCTCCTGAATGTAGATCCAGCCAAGAGGTGTCCTGAACGCACTCCCTGGGCTTGGGCTGAGTGGGTACGGCCCCCGGAGATGAGTCCCTGTGGGCAGGTGCTGCTGCGTTCCAGCCAGCCCCTGAAAGGCCCCCAGCAGCGGCGCTGCGCTGAGGACGAGTTGCTGCTGCGAGCTGTGCTGGCGGGTACTCTGCCTGGGGCCCGGGGCTTCTTGGTGGACATGCGCTCTGCCCAGGCTGCTAAACAGGCCCGCATGACTGGCGGCGACACGGAGGCGAAGGCCGCCTACCTTGGCTGGAAGCGGCTGCACTGGCCCCTGGAGAGGTAAGGTAGACCCACGGGCCTTCCTATTATCTCCCAGGCTCTCTCCTGCAATATCCTTCATGGATGTATTATGGAGGGGCGTCTGCCATCCCGCCAGCTGGGCATCCCCATTTGCACACCCCCAGTGACAGAGCTCATTACTCTCTAGGCACCCTAACTCTGCCTCTAAAGAGAAAGTACCTCTCCATTAAACTGAAGGTCGTCTGACAATCCCCTTACACAGTCACACACCTCCCCATCAGTCCCAGCTTGCTCTGAGGGCTGTGTCTGCACACATGTATCTGTTTTCTCTATCTCCAAGTGATGGTAGTGCCAAGAGGAGGTTCTGGGGGGAGTTTTTGTGCTCTGAGGAGAGTAGACTGCTGCTTTATCCAGAATACAAAAACTCTCTTTATTCATTTAGTCAACCTAGATTGACTGGGCACAGGGGCTGTGATGGTGGCAATCCAGACAAGGCTGAGAGAGATCAACCGTAAATGAGCAATTTGAAGTCAGTGTGTTAAGTGCCTCTCTCAGTATAGGTAGTCCAAAGAAGGTTTCCCTGACGCTTTAGCTGAGACCTGAAAGAGGAGGGGTTAGAGGGAAGGAGGACATTTTAGGTGGAGGGAACTGTAGGTGTCAGACGCAGAGAGCCCGGCCATTGTCCTGTTGGGGAACAGCAAGTATTTCAGTATGGTGGGAGTATATAGTTAAGGTGAGGGTAGAGAGATGGAGCTAAAGGGATGATGGGCCAGAGCAGAAGTCTTGAATGCCATGATCACGAGTTTAGACTTTATCCTAAAGACAGTGGAAAGCCATTGAAGGCGTTTAAACAGGGCTGAAAAATCTCCATTAGATTTTCTGGCAGAAGGTCACTGGTACCTTGAGCAGAGCAGTTTCTGTGAAGTAGGAACAGATGCCAGAATCCCAAAAGTACTGTGTGTCTTGTGTCGTGTGGGCTCCCCAGAGTGTCCTGTCACCCTTATCAGATTGGGATGCTTCAAGGGTATTGTGATACTTTTACCAAATTGGGGGCTTCCCATGGCATTCTGTGTGACCCCTCCCCGGGTAATGCTGTGTCTCCCAACAGACTAGGTCTCCCTAGAGTCTTGGGTCTCCCCCATCAGACTGGGGAATCCTTAAGAATACTGAATCACTTCTATAAGATTAGCTCTTCAATGGATTCTCTGCTGCATGAGACTGGGCTCCCCAAAGGGTCCTGTGTCATTCCCATCCGATGGGCTCTCTGGAGGGTTCTATGGCTGCCTTACTGATCTGGAGCACTTGCTTCCAGGCCATGCTCATCAGGAGCTTGGGCTGGGGAAGAGATGACCAGACTCCCACTTGCCCAGGGGGTGGCCCCTACCGGAGCGCTTCGTGTGCCTGGTGGAGGCCTGTGGGGACCCAGAGCAGAGCATAGATTGCTGGCTTAGTCGGCTAGAGGGCTGCCGCTGGCTGGCACACATGAAGGAGGCACTGAGCACAGCTTGTCTGGCAGCCCAGGGCATAGAGAGGTCAGGCCCTCCACCTGTGAGACAGAACAGGGCAGAATGGTCAGGACTCCCAACCCTTGGCACAAAGCCATGGACCTGGAATAGGGCCCATTCTACACCTGGCCCAGCCGCTCAAGGTAGGGAAGGACTTGGACACTGTTGATGAGCTCCTGGGTCCATGGGAAGGAGCCTGCATCCTGGTGCATGGGGCTGAAAGTACAGACAGCACCCTGCTCATGACTTTGCTGGCCCAACTCATCCTGGATCCACTGAGCTGGACCATGGCTGGATTCCATGAACTGGTGGGAGTGGATCCAGGTAAGTGGCCATAAAGCCCCAGCCCTACCCTTCCATCCAGAAACCCTGCTTCTTTGTGCCCATGGCTCTGCCCCCTCTCTAGGCCGGCCACCCCTTCCAGCGGCACTGTGCCCACTCGGCCTTCTCCCATGCCCGCCCCAAGCATGAGGCACCCACTTTTCTCTTCTTCCTGGACTGTGTGACAGCTGGGCCGCCAGTTCCCGCTGTCGCTGGAGTTTGGGGAGGGGCTGCTGTTGGTGCTGTCTGAGCACACCTATGCCTCCCCTTTTGGCACCTTCCTCTGCAACAGCGAAAAGGAGAGGTGAGCTAAGGGGGTGCCAAAGTGGGTCTGGGGCAGGCACAAGATAGGGCCAGGCACCTGCTGCATCAGCACTTTATTTCCTTAGAAGACATCTTTCCCTTCAAAGTTTCTACGAAAATTGAGTATCCTCTCTTTCCCTATCTCGGAATCTCACACTTCTTCCTAACTTCTGCAAACTCAAGAGATAGGTCCAAGGCCATTCCATCAGACCTACCCACCTTGTCCATTGTTGTTGTTAGTTGCCGTCGAGTTGATTCTGACACACGGCAACCCCCATGTGTGCTTCACAGGGTTTTTCTCTTGTGCTTTAGATGAAAGTTTACAGCTGAAGTTAATTTCTCATTCAAAAACGTATACACGTATTTTGTGTCATTGGTTGCAATCCCTACAATGTGACAGCACCCTCCCCCTTTCCACCCCAGGTTCCCTGTGTCCACTTATCCCGTTCCTGTCCCCTCCTGCCTTCTCATCCTGCTTTTGGACAGGAGCTGCCCATTTGGTCTCGTGTATCTGACTCAACTAAGAAGCACATTCCTCACGTGTATTGTTTTTTGTTTTATAGTCCCGTCTAATCTTTGTCTGAAGAGTGGGCTTTGGAAATAGTTTCAGTTCTGGGTTAACAGACCATCTGAGGGCCATGGTTTCAGAGCTTCATACGGTTTTCAAAAGGCTGTGAACTTTCAGAAGCAGATCACCAGGTCTGTCTTCCAAGGCACCTCTAGGGGGTTTGCACCACCCACCTTTCATCTCCTGCTTAACTGTTGGAGCCACCCTCAAGAACAAACGTACACCTAACTTTTGAAAACAGGGACTGGACGGGAAAGTTCCTGCCAAGTTACATCATTTCTGGGGGCTCTACCACTTTGCTAGTGAAGCAATAGAACAGAGGTTAAAAATCGAGTCAAATTGTTTGGGCTCAAATTCTGGCTCTGCCACTCATCTGCTGGATGATCTTAAGCAAACCTGAGTCTCAGTTTCCTCATCTATAGCATGGGGAAAATCATTACAGCAGCCACAATTTATGCAGGGTTGATGACTAAGTTAAAGCATGGCAAGTGCTTAGCACAGTGCCTGGCACATAATAAACACACAAGAAGGGGTAATTATTTTTCTTTGGTTGTTACACATGCTCCCAATAAATCCCCATAATCATCTTCTTTGTCTTATTAGACTGAGAAATGGGAGGGATCATTGCTCTCCAGGAAGGTAGAGATCATAGTTATCTTCTGCTGTCCAGCCCTCCCCACCTATCTCTTCACTAACTTCACTAATGAGTTTATCCAGGTTAGAAAACCATCCTCTTTATTTACCTCCCTCTCATCCATCCCGCAAATTTAGCCTTCCTCCTAAAAATTTCTTAGCTTAGTCCTCTCTTGTCAGGCCCCCCTACTGCCCTAATTTAATCTCGTTTTTTCCAGTCTCCACCATTGGAACAGCCTCCTCACTGCGCTGTCTCCACTTTCATGTTGTTCTAAAACTCGTCAGTCCCTTTTCTACTGTTTTCCTTCGTTCATGGGGCTCCCCCTCCTAAATGTTTCCATGTCGTCACACACCTGGTGAACTTCTGCTGATACTCAGCTCAAATATCACATTCTTGATAAGCCTTCCTTAACACTTTTAGACAAAGCTAAATTGGTTTCTACCTCTGAACAGAACTTCTTAAAAACTTTTGTCTTGTTCCTGCTCTGTTCTGGAGTCCAGGACATGATCTGACTGGAAACAATCTTGCGGGAACAATGAGGGGTTATCGCTGCGCCAGGGGGGCTCTTATCCCACTAACCAGGGTCTCCTACCCAGAATCCCAGGAGGCATAGCTCAGGCTAGAACTCATTTATTCACTTCCTGCAGATGCCTGTGTGAAGTGAGGAGTCGAACACACTCCCTTTTGGTCCGGGCTCAACCAGCCAAAAGAGCAACGAAAACTGCAGAACCCACTCTATGTCCTCAATCTGTTGGCCATGAGCCTGTGACTGTGGCAAGGTGACCCCGCACCTCGCCTTCTCCCCCTGGGGAGTTATCCCCTTCTGCTCAGCTTCCTTACCTGTCCTTCTCCTCAGGCCTGTTTCTGCGCTGGACCCGCCCACCTGAGCCTCCAGAGATGGCATGGGAGAAGGTGTGGCAAATAGTGACAGAAAGGGAGAAGACAGAAGGCTCTGAGCCCCACCCCTAAGCGTCGGCTCCTTGGAGAGTGGCTGAGACATTCCTGAGACTTCTCCAGGATTCAGCATCTTTGGATGAAGAAGCCTGCAAGCCAGCCTAGCCCATAATACTGAAGTTCTAGGTTTGAAGTATCCAAAGTGCAGGGAGAAGGTCCAAATAATAAAGGTATCCATGACTGGCATCAGCTTACAGCTTCATCAGTGAGAAGGGAAAATGGTACATCTGACCCCACAAAATATCTGACCAGAAACCATGTATTTCCAGACTAATTTATTTCTCAGAGTCCAAAACTTTCTGTGAACAGCCCAGATGGAGATCCAGCTTCTTATGCCTCAAACTCAAACTCAAAATACTGTGGATCGAAGTAGTGGATGCGCACATAACCATCTTCTCCACCGCTGCTATAGCTGGAAAGAGATAGCCAGGGACCAGTCAGATGCCTGCTCTGGGAGAGGCCAGCCTGTGGGGCAGGCCATCGGAGTGGGGCAGAGACCCGCCCAGGCTGAGCTCAGCCCCCGTTGCTGAGGTCCTACCTCTTGCCATCAGGATGGAAGGCAACACTGTTGATAGGTCCAAAGTGACCCTTGACTCTTCCAAACTCTTCTTCAAAGGCCAAGTGGAAGAACCTGGGAGAGAGAGGGTAGAGAGGAGAAACAATTCACTCTCCATTTCCTTCCAAAACACTTCTGAGGTAGCACTCCCCAAACACAAATTATATGACAAAAAATAAAGTGGGACAATTGGGACAAGGGGAAATGAATGTGAAGATGAAGCTAGGGAAAGACTGGACCCAAATGTCTGCCGGGATACATAGCTAATACTTACTGAATGAGTGTTTACTATGGACTAGGTAGTGCTCTAAGAGCTTAACAAGTATTAACTCAATTCTTTAACCTGTACGATTTCATGAGGTAGGTATTATCAGTGACCCCATTTTACAGATGAGGAAACCTGGGCACAGAGCAATACAATGATTTGTCTAGGGCCTCAGAGTGAAGCTGACAGTGCATGCTCCTAACTGCTATGTTACATGCTTGTCACAGAAGGGCCACAAATTTGGCTGTACATCTTAGCAGCCACAGGAGCCCTGGTGGAGCAGTGGTTACGTGCTCAGTTGCTACTCAAAAGGTCAGTGGTTCGAACCCACGAACCCCTCCACAGGAGAAGATGTGGTGATCTGCTCCTGTAAGGTTATAGCCTTGGAAACTCTACGGGGCAGTTCTACTCTGTCCTATAGGGTCACTATCAGAATGGACTAGAAGGCAGTGGCTTTGTTTGTTTTGGTCCTGGCAGCCATGGAGACACACTCCATGAGGTTTCAATTTGGAAAAGCTCCCCACCCCCTTACCTGGCTTCAAACTTGCCAATCCTGGTGGAGGTTGTGGTTACATCCATGGCTTCTTGACCACCACCTAGAACCACCTGAAGGAAAGAAGAAACTCTAGACATGCCCAAAGGGCAGCCAAATCCATTTTCTGTTTATTTCCCTCCACAGAAGCTTTTAACATCTCCCATATCGGACTGGGAGGATACCAAGGGCAGGATACTAACAGACACCCTAGCCACCTCCTGCCCTGTTCCTGGAGGCTACCCAATCATTCGGCCTTGACTTTGCTCTGGGAACTCCTCTCTGCCTGATACCATTTCCCCTCAGGGTTCCTAGTCTAACCACTAGACCCTGGAAGCTTTCTGGGGCTTTAGCAGGAAGCCTGGGTGGAGCTCCCTTACATGGTCATAGTTAGGAGACAGGGCAGCTGAGTTGACCGGACGTTCTGTCCGGAAAGTCTTCTGGTGTTCAAGGGTTGTGGAGTCAAAGAGCTGGAGAGAGAAGGCAGGAGAGAAATATGTAAAAGGTGCCTTCTTAGGGGACATCATGCAGGTTGAGAGCTGTGCAGCAGGTGGGTGGGAGCAGCCCCGCCTGACCCCTTGCCCAGGCTCACCTTGGCTGTGTTGTCCTTGGATGCGGTGACAAACATGGTCATGTCCCTGGATAACTGGATGTCATTGATCTGCCGGGAGTGCTCCTTAACATTCACCAATACCTCTCCAGACTGGGGAAGGAAGAAGAGTGAGCTCTGACTGGCCCTGACCACCCCCAGTCAGCCAGGGTTCTACACTGCTTCTTGTCCCATCAAGGGGAGGGGAGACCTGAGCTGGGACTGCCTAAGTATCCCTGAATCAACATTTCCTCTGTCCCCTGGGCCCAAGCCTACATCCTAACCTGACCCTTGTGTATGAGTTTCATAAATACTGCTAGGCCATCCAGGACCGAGAAAAACACATGCTTGTGGTCACAACTCCATGGACCTATTAAACATATTACAATGGTAGAACCGTTTCCATTTGTTCCTTCTTTCAACAAATATTTATTGAACAGCTACTATCTGGCCAAGCATTGTGCTAAGCACTTAACAACATCTTACTTTATTTACTCTTCACAACAATCCTATGAAGTGGGTATTATAATTTTAGGAGGAAGAAACTAAGGTTCATGAAATGGTGTGACTTGCTGGACACCACACAACTACTAAGAGGCAGACAGCCTAAGCTCATATCCTCTTTTTTTTTGGTATCAAATTGGATATATTTTATTTTTTCTAGAAATTTTTCCATTTAAATTTTTTACATGCATAAAGTTATCCTTTTTTTTTTAAAAATAACATTTTATTGTGTTTACAGTGAAAGTTTACACAGCAAATCAGGCTCCCGTTTGACCATTTCTACACAAGTTGTTCAGTGACATTAGTTACATTTTTCACAATGTGTCAACATTCTCATTGTGTTCTGGTTGTTTCATTTCCAGTACTCTAGTTTCCCTGCCCCACCTTGTCTTCTCATCTTTGTTAAGGAGTTTAAGTGTTGACCTTTTGGCTTCATACAGATAGAGCCCACACCCTCTTCATTCTCAGCATCTAGGTCATAGTCCATGGGGACTGATGCATGTCCATCTTTTTTAGGTCTCCTAAAGGGCCACTTCATCTCCCTATTTCCCTTCCCACTAAACAACATGCTAACTAAACAACATGTGTAGTATAGAGAGGAGAGTTTAGGACTCAGCCCCTTATAGCCGTGTGCCCTTGGAAAAGCACTTCTCTGTGCCTCAATCTCTCTATCTAGAAAATGAGATTAATAAAATCTCACCTCCTGGGGCTACTGTAAGGATCCCGGAACTGTGTCTTACCTGACTTTGTTGTGACAGGCACCTGCATATGCTCTGTAACGTTGCTGGATGACTAAAAGGCCTTGAGCATTGTGCCTTACACATAGCAGGCCCTCAGAAAACTTTCCTTTCCTTACTTCTTTCTACCTATCCTGTGGAAAGAATGTACTTTTGTCTCCTCAGTCACTGTGGTCACATGGTAAGGATGTATCTGGCGCCAACATTTTGGGGAATGAGCATCAGCTTTGCAGTCAGGCCTACCAGGGGCACAGATCACCTCCACTATTTGCTAGCATTATTCATGCCTTTGCTCTTGGTTCTTGCTCCCTTCCTGAGGGTAGGTCTGGCCCCTTGTGGGCCACTGTCCATGCCTGCCCAGTGACTGACTGACCTTTCAGCATCCTCAGAAACCCAGATAGCCAAATCAGAAACCTGAGACAACCTGAACTTTATCCTTTCCTCACCGCCTCTCTTTAATCCCTACCAAACCAAATCCACTGCGTTGATTCTGACTCATATTGACCCTATAGGACAGAGTAGAACTGCCCCAGAGGGTTTCCAAGGCTGAAATCTTTACAGAGGCAGACTGCCACATCTTTCTCCCATGGAGCAGCTGGTGGGTTCCAACCACCGACCTTTCGGTTAGCAGCTGAGTGCTTAACCACTGCACCACCAGGGCTCCTTCCTCTATTTAATCAGTCACCCCTAAATCTCTCTTGAATCTGTCTAGTACTCCATTGCATCCCTATAGCTGTTGTCCTAGTTCATATCCATTCTCTAAACTGTAGCCTGCAAAAGCCTTCTAAGGAGAAAATCTCTGATCAATAACCCTTTAAAGATTCCCGACTGTCTAGAGGAATATCAAGACTCCATACCTCCTGACACTCAAGGACCTTTAAAATCTAGTTGCTGTCTACCTTCCCTAATACCGCATTCCAATGACACCAGACGCTTCATCCACGTACTCCCAAACCCCCATGCCTTTGCTTTCACTGTTCCTTTAGCCTGTGGACTGCCCTTTCCTTCCTGCCTGAAGCTCCATTTATTCTTCATGGCCTAATACACATGCTAGCTCCTGTGTGACAGAGTGGACCTTCCACACTTTGCTGAGACCTCTATGGTGGCACAATTCATACTCTGACTCATGTGCTAGCTGTTTACAAGTCTGTCTCCCCCTGGGGTAGGGACCATGTCTGATTTATTTGTGTCCTCGGAGCCCAGCACAGGACCTGGCACTTAGTGGTGGCAGGAAAATGCTTGTATGTGATCATTATTAATTTTGTGACAAGTTATTCAAACATCCGATGTTATCTGATCCTGAAAACATTTTACAAACAGGTTCAGGAAAGTTACATAACTTGCCCAAAATCAGTTAGAAAGCGGTGAAATCTACATTTGAATCCAGCCTTTGCTCCTAACCATTGTGCTATCTTGCCTCTTGAAAGGCCTCACTCATTCTGGCAGGCTTGGGCCCTACGTGTCCGCATACCTTGGCGCTGTACTGGTTGAGCTCTCCACTCTCGTGGCCTGCGATGATACACTCTCCCAGGGGCCCCCAAACCGCACTGGTGATCTTGGAGTCGTTGCAAGGGATCTTCATGTAGGGCTCGTTATTGTCTGTGAGGGGCAGGAGATGTCAGGTGCTGGGCTCCAGAGCCGGACCGTTCACCTTAATCCCAGCCCTGCCCCAGCCGCAGCCCTTACCGATCTGGCTTGGGTCCCGCAGGTCAAAGAAGCTCACAAAGCACTGGTAGCCCATCTGCTTGTCCGTGGAGAACATGATGATGTTGCCCCCAAAGTCAAAGCCACAGGTCCGGACAGCTGAGTTGGTCTTGAGTAGGGCCAGCTGCTTCCCTGGTGATAGGCAGAGTCTGGGCTACCCCTTGCCCATTGCCATCATGGGAAAACACCCCGTACACCCGCCAAGCATCATGTACCACTGTTTCTCCTGCTCCAGTGACTCCAATCCACCCCTCTCCTCTTCCTCACTACTACTGCTTTGGCTCAAGTCTTTTAATTTCTTCCCCTCATCTTTCCTCAGACATTAGCTAATGTGGCGCTGCTCACGGTGGTTTGCAATAATCTGTCTTCCCCTCACACTGTGCTCCTCCACAGCAGAGACCTGGTCTAATTTTTCTGCGTGACCCCAGAGCCCAGCATAGGCCTGGCACAGAATTGGGTGCCCAGTAAGTTATTTACTAAATGAAGCAGCTTAATAGGCTTCTCTGTCTTTAGTCTCAGCTCTTCCAATGCATGCTGCCCACTGCTACCTGAACTTGTTAAAAGTAAACAGACCACCACTCTTCCCTGCTCCAGGACCTCTACAGCCTGCCAAGGCTTATAGAACAAAGCCATACTCCTTACTTGGCATTCAAGGTCTGTTCTGGCTCTAGCCTACCTATCCAGCCTCATCTTCTCTACTGTCCACATATTTCACCACCCAAGAAGCAGGAACTCCAGTGAGATCAGATGACTTGGACTTAACACCTGCTATGCTTTCATTCCTGCACGTGCCAAAGTGATGACCTTTTTTCATCCTTTAAGCCCCAGCTCATATGACACGTACCTTGGGAAACTTTCCCTGGCTGCTCCCACCCCGACTCCAGGCAGCTGTCCCTTCAGTCCTGCTACAGTACTCTATGCTTCCTCTAATATGGCTTTTATCTTACTGAAGTGCCTCTTTTCTCATTCGTCTTCCTTATTTTCTCGTCTGTTCCTCATTCCCTAGAACGAGAAACATTTCTGTTTCTGTTTCCCCAGAACTTGTTCACTTAAAAAGGCACACCGTAGGTCTTCAATGTTTGCTGAAAAAGTGAATGACCCAGGCTTACCTGTTTCACAGTCCCAGAGACGACAGCTATTGTCAGCTGAGCCAGTGAGGACATGCTTTGTGTCCCCTGAAGTGGGTATTAAGGAACAAGACCAAGTTCACCTGAGCCCTTGTCCTCTTGGGAGGCCAACGGCATTACTTCCATGTTCTGTTCCAAACAGCCTTTCTTCCCCCTCCCTACCTCTGAGCATTTTCACCTCCTTATCCACAACTGGAAGTTTTCCCAAAAGCTCCCCCAACCAGGGAAGAGACTAGAGAGGGAGGTTATCATTCTCTAGACTCACAATAGCATCCCAAACCATCAGCCCCAAGCTCAGTAGCCTCTCCACTGCTGGCAGACCCTGGGAGCACAGACTCAAAGAGCAAAGAAAAGGATACAGTCGGCATCTACACACCACACAGCTCCAGTGTGGCCCATGTAGGTACCCAGCCTCTCCCCATTCACAGAGTACCATACATTGACAATCTGGAGGAATCAAATGACAGGATGCTAACATCTCAGGCAGAGCGGTGGCCTGTTTTACCCCAGGAACCCTCAGCAGCCTCTAGCTGCCTGACAGGTAAACAACAGGGGAGTCAGGAGGCTTACAAAAGTGTCCTCTTTTGTCACTGCCCTAGCCTCCATATTCTCAGACCTTCAGAAGAGTAAAAGGTCAAGCTGAGCTCTAGTCTAAAAGAAACAGTAGCTTTGGTGTCCTGTCCAAGTGGGAGCAATCGGCAGTAGGGAAGCCTGTGTTTATAGCGGCACTAGGGACTGGATTATCACTGTATTATCTCAAATAGAGTATTATCTCAAACAGAGCACTTCTCCCCTCTGACCTTCAGTTTTCCCATCTCTAAAGTGGCTATAACAATAATGCCTTCCTCAAAGGGTAACTGGGAGGGGTCAATGAAATGATGTCTAGAGTTTAAAATATAAGTGACTAACATTAATTAGGCACTCATATGCACTATAAGGTCACTGTGAGTTGGAATCGACTCAATGGCACACAGCAATAACATGTACCAGGTACTGTGCTAAGCTCCTTGTGTAAATGATCTCATTTAATCCTAAAGACAACCCCACGAGGTAGTCTGGGGTTATATATAAAAACCAAACCTGTTGCTGTCAAGTCGATTCCAACTCATAGCCACCCTACAGGACAGAGTAGAACTCCCCCATAAAGTTTCCAAGGAGCAGCTGGTGGATTAAAACTGCTTACCTTTTGGTTAGCAGCAGAGCTCTTAACCACTGCACCCATATTTTATAAAAAAGGAAACCTGAAGTTTGAAAAGGTTAAGTGACATGTGCAAAATCACAACGCTAACAGATGCAAGAGTCAGGATTCAAATCCAGGTCTGTTTGGCTTGAGAGTCCCACTTTTAACCATTAGTGTTAATATTCTCTGTAAGGAGGTGCTTCAAAAGGCAGTACCATGAGGGACTGTTCGCACTCAGTGAGCCCACTGAGTGAAATGAAACTCTTGTTGTTAGGTGCTGATTTCGACTCATAGCGACCCCACGTGACAGAGGAGAACTGCTCCATAGGGTTTTCTAAGCTGTAATCTTTACAGGAACAGATTGCCAGGTCTTTCTCCCTGAGAGTCACTGGGTGAGTTCGAAGTGCTAACTTTTCAGTTAGCAGCCCAGGGCTTAGCCACTGCACCATCATCACCCCATTAAATCCCCTGTGTTCCTCGTGGCCCATGGATCAGCTTTCCTCTAGGAGGGGTGGTGTGTTCCCCTTGTAGAATGGTCTCGTCCCGGTTCCCTGGTTCTCAGAACCGTGCGCTCTTTGAGTACCCTCTAGTGGCAAAATTAGTTTCCACAACCATCACCCGGCAGGATGGACTCGCCCATTCCCGGATCCCCTCCGCATGGTCCCACCCACCGGCCCTCAGGATGAGGCTCACAGGGTCCTTGGCCACGGTGAAGAGGAGGTCTCCCTCGCGGTTGTACTTGATTTGCGTAATGGACCGTTCATGGCCCTGCAGCAGGATCGGCTTCTGGAGAGACAGGACGAAAGTGTCAGCGGCCGGAATCGAGTCTCTGCCCCAGCCCGGGACCCCCAATCCAACACCCCCAACGCAGTGGAACTCACCATGCCAGCGGTGACGCGAGGAGCGCGGCGGCTAGAGCAGGACCGGAAGAGTCCTTGGCGCCACTTCCGGATTATGGGTCTCCGCCCCTCCGTTCCCGGAAGTAGAAAGAAGTGGCGTTACCATGGCGGCGTCTCTTGGTGGGTAACCGACCCCGCCCCCCACGGACTTCTCGACCTCGTCTCGGAGTTCGTTTCACACCCCGTCTCTTTCCCCTAGCCCCAACCCCTGCTACAGTCCCAGACCCCAGGCTCCTGGTCGAATCTTTCCGGCTTTCCAGACCTGACCTACCTGCCAATCACACGCGAAGGAGGGAGGTGGGGGGCGGCCGGGGGAGGGCCGGGTCTGGATGAAGGACAGGGGAGGGCAGGGCCAGGCGGGCGGCCGGTTGGGGAGGGTAAAATGACCAGAACCTCCCTCCAGGGCAGGTGCTGGCCCTGGTGCTGGTGGCCGCTCTGTGGGGTGGCACGCAGCCAATGCTGAAGCGGGCTTCTGCTGGCCTGCAGCGGGTTCATGAGCGTACCTGGGCCCAGCAGTTACTGCAGGAGATGAAGACCCTCTTCTTGAATACTGAGGTGCGTCCCTGAACAGCCTGTCTCTCGAGGGTGGCCGCTAAGGATTTGATCTCTGGAGTCAAACAGATCTGGGCCAGAATCCTGCCTCCGCCATTCGTTCGCTAGATGTGCTTGTCCTCCCTGAGCCTGTTTCATAGGTTGTAAAATGGGAATAATAATGCCCTACTTTATAGGGCAGTTGTGAGGAATAAGTGGAATGAGACACATAAAGAATTTAGCATTGGGCCCAGTACATAATAAGTGCTCAATTCATGGCTACTATTATTACTTTATTACTGGGATTTCTCCAACTGACCTTTCCAGAAGGAGAGCTTGGGGCTCAAATTGGGGAGGGAAGGGAAGAGGGTATGGAGAACTGCCTCTGACTCCAAGGCTGCCAGTGTAAGCTAGTGGTAAAGACAAGACAGACACAACCACTTCTCAGGGCTAAGGGCTATGAAAGGTACGGATGAAGTGCTGGGTGAGTTAGAGGAGGGAGGCTGGAGCTGGAGGGACTCAGGGAAGGCTTCCGGGAGGGGGTGACATTGCATGCACTCAAGGCCTCCCAGGATGGGGAGGATGGGAACCAGCAGAGCCGAGAGAGGGGGCATTCTAGGGCAAAAGCATGGAGTTCGGTCAGTATCTGTTTCCCTCTTTGCTCTGGAAAGGTCCTCTGAGTGCTAAGTGCTGCCTGGGCCCTTATAACCACTCCTCTCTCCAAGGAAAGGCATATGCTAGAAGCTCAAAGAAGGTAGTGCTGCCCAGTCTAGCAATCACACTTACTGCAGCTTTCTCCTGTTTCCAGTACCTGATGCCCTTTCTCCTCAACCAGTGTGGCTCCCTTCTCTACTACCTCACCTTGGCATCCACAGGTGGGTCTCTGGCTTGAAACAGTCCTGCTTAATGGTGGAGGTCACCCAGGGGAGTCATTTTTGGGAAGGACCTTGAAATACCTGTTCCCATCAGTGCGGGAGAGCTCACTGTCTCTCTCGCCCTCTTTGCACCCTTGTGTCTGAGCAGTAGGGGCACAGGGGGATGGTTTTGGTATGCTGCCAAGCACTAAGGTTGGTGTGAAGCCTGGCAGTCCTGTACAGCAGCAGAGGAGGAAGAAGATTCATCTTGCTGCACTGGCTTTGACACTTGCTTCTACTGCGTGCTACCTTCCTCCACCTTGAGCAAATCCCTTATTTGAATCTCAGTTTTATACAACCTGCTTCATAGCATGTGAGGATTAAATTTAGTAACGTATGAGAAACATCTAGCAGAGTGCCAGACACATAGGAAGAGCTCAATACATATAAATTTCCTTTTGCCCAAGGTTTGTTGACTGGACTGTATTGCAATAGATACTGTGCTAATTTTACACATTTCATTATTTTCTTTTATTGTGGTAAATATATGTATAACAAAACATTTGCTGTTTCAACATTTTTTACATGTACAATTTAGTAACATTAATTATGTTCATCATGTTGTACAACCATCATCACTGCCCATTCCCAAATTTTTCTATCCCCTTAACAGAAGCTCCAGGCCCCCTCAGCAGTGATTCCCCCTTCTCCTCTCCTTTCCACCACTGGTAACCACTGATCAACTTTAGTCTCTGTATATTTGCCTATTGTAGATATTTCATATAATTGGGATCATACAATATTTGTCTTTTTGTGGCTGATGTTTCACTTAGCATAATGTTTTCAAGATACATCCATGTTGTAGTATGGATCAGGACTTATATTCCGTTGTATTACACATTTTATTTAATTCCCATCATGACCCTGTGAAGCAGACATGACTATCTCTATTCAGAGAGGAGATTAAAAAATTTGGGGCAATTTATTTCGCCTAACCCCACAACAGGAAACACTGGAGGCATAGTGGTTAAATGCTACAGCTGCTAACCAAAAGGCTGGCAGTTCAAATCCACCAGGCGCTCCTTGGGAACTCTGTGGAGCAGTTCTACTTTGTTCTATAGGGTCGCTATGAGTCAAAATCAACTTGATGGTAATGGGTTTGCTTTTTGGTAATCCCATAACATATCAGTGCAGAGGATTTGAAGCCATATATTACTTAAAGTTTTATGCTCTTGAACTTTCCTATGAGAAGTCCCCCTGTAGTGCTTTTCCTCCCCTGGAGTCTTACCCAGGCCCCCAGGGACTTGAGGGGAGTCTGGGCCCCAAGTAGTTCTGGGGAACCCCTCAGAGGCTATGAGAGGGCAAGGAGAGAGGCCACCCTCTGGATCTGCCACCCCAGCTTCAGCCAGAGTCATTCCATTTTCATCTTTTTTACATTCTGGGCTTCTCATAAAATTTCATTTAAAGAAAGCTTGAAAACCCCTCGCCTAATGCACTCCCAGATGTCCTTGAGCTCTGAGGAGCTGATTGCAAAGACCTCATCCTCATCATCAAAATATGATGGTCCCAGACCTCGAGATCAGGTCTTCATGTTGGAATCCTGAGGAAGCACTGAATTTGGTGTCAGGAAACCTGGGTTTGAGTCCTAAGCTTTGCTGTGACTTATCTGGAAACTAGGATCGTGATCCCTCTCTTAAAAGGCCATCTTGATAATGAAACCAAAGTGTTTTGTGCCTAGAAAGACATTTTTTGCTTCTCAGTGATTCTTCTCATTCTGACTACCCAGATCTAACCCTGGCTGTGCCCATCTGTAACTCTCTGGCCATCGTCTTCACACTGATTGTTGGAAAGTTACTTGGAGAAGAGATTGGTGGAAAACGTAAGTCAGGCCACTGGGAGTGTGGGAAGCAGCTACTTGGGCTTTGATATACCCGCGTTAGTTCTTTCCCAGAGCCCAAATGGTTAAGGAAGCTGTGCTGCTAACTGAAAGGCTGACAGGTGGGGAGAGGCCCTTCCCCATCCTTCCCTGTTCCTCTGGCTGTCCAGTCTCTCCTGCTTCCTTGTGGCCATCAGAATTTCTTTTCCCCTGGGCAGTCTGGGTTGGGGACAGAGGTTGGGGTAGGAGTTGGGACCAGACCCCCCAAACCCTTCCCCCAGCCCTGCACCAGCTCCTACTGGCATGGCTGGGCTCACAGGTCTTTGATTTCTGCCTGTTATCACAGGAGCAGTCGCAGGCATGGTGCTCACCGTGACAGGGATTGCGCTCTGCATCACAAGCTCAGTGAGCAAGACCTAGGGGCAACCGACTACCCTCTGAGTGGGCAGACCCCACTCTCCAGCTCTGCTGTCTCCAGGAAGCCCCTGGCCCATGAGCTGCAGGCATGAGCAGAGACCCAGCACTTCCCCGGTCTGAGCCTCAGCTTCTTCATCTCTTATGTGCTAATCGCTACCTCATGGATCACAATCAGAGAACAGAGTGAAAGGGTTCTATAACCTTCAGGTGCTGTTCAGCTACTAGGATTTAGCACAGGAGACCACACTCACTGGCAGCAGCTCCCTTCCTGCTGTCCTCTCAGGCCCCCCGCCCAGCCCCCATTACTATAGCCTGACCTGGTCCATTGCAGGGGCAGGACCGATGAACTACAGAGCCCCAGCAGCGTGGAGAGGACCACCGTAGTCTTTGAGCCGGAAATGCAAACAGGAGGCCCCAGGGCTCAGTCAGAGTGCCTTGGCTGACTAAAGGGGTGGAACTGAGGAGAGACGTGGCAGGCGTAGGGGAAATGAGCTGTTGGTTAGCGTTGCATGTCCCACCCGTGAAACGAGCGGGATTCCTCAACTGCCAGCCCCTCTCAAATGGTAGGACAACTGTGAGCCGTAACACTGCCCAACTCCATCACCCAGTGCAGTGCCTGGCAATAAATCTGTAGTAGACAGACTGAGGTTAGTATTCTTTTACTGTGACCGACCCAATCCCAAGTTTGTGGCCTCTCCCCTAAGCTCAGTCTGCTACTCCTTCTCTGGCCAGAGAAGCCCATAAGGAAATGGCCTTTCTGGTGAGGGCTGCTCTGCTCAGAGAGCTGTGGTGGGTTTAGGAGCAAAAGAAGAGTAGGGAGGGGCTGAAGAGGCCACCGCCTACCCTGTAAGCCCACGGAGGGCACAGGTGCTGGAGGCTGCGGACAAAAAGGTGGCTACAGAGTAATGGTCCTCAAGTCCTGGCTGGAGCTGCTGCCTCTCAAGATGGTGGAGCAGGGACTGAGGCTGAGATAGCTGCCCCAGCCCCAGGCTGGTCATTTTCCAGGAACAAGGCCTCTTCTACCATCTGTTCTGCTCTCTGGAGGAGGTGGAGGGCCATACGGATGGAGCCATTAGCATCCCCTGTCCAACCCTAAACAGGGAGCTCCAGGAAAGGAAGAGACTAGAAATCAGGATCAGTCTGCCCCCTCATTTAACAAGGTAGAAAGTCAGGCTCCAAGATGTTAGGAGATCTGGTCATAGTCACAAGGGGGACTCGGCTGCATGTTCTTAGCTCAGAACTCCTGTCCCAACGTACTGCTCCCAGCCCCAGCCCACCTGATCCAAGGGCTCCTCTGTTTGGATGTCTTCATCTTCTGCTACTTCTTGGGCCCCTGCTGTCTCCCTCCTTCGGTGGGGAGCCCCATATACTCCCTTGACTCCTGATGAGGGAGGCAACATTGGTTAATGCCCAGGCTGAGGAGCCCTCAGCATTCCTCCCTTGACCTTCTCTACCAGCCCATTCCCCTCGTCTGAGCCTTGCTCTGTACTCCTCAGTACCTCAGAGGATGGCAGGGAAGTCAAGAGGCAGACCTTTGACCCCACCAACTCCATCCCTCTTTTTTTTTTTTTTTTTTTGGTTAAGCATTGCCCTCTCCATGTGCTGCTTTAAATATGCCAAGTCCCTGTGACGAACAAGGGACTGGATATGTAGATGAGGGAGTCTGGGACAGTTCTCCTGAGGTCAGGGCCAACTCGTTTCATGGGCATTCTGCCCACGACCTCCCACACAACAACAAGGACCACCCTGTGTCTCTGTCAGAGGGTGACTGAGAAGGGCCAGGGCTCCAGGAGCCCCTCACCTGATGAAAATGAGAGAAGGGGAGGTTTGCTTCTTGACTGAGTGGCCTCCTGGGGTCTGGCATAGAAAGTAGATGGCTCAACTCGGCCTGGCTCCTTTGGAGTGGGCTGGGTTGCCTGTGCCCTGTGGCCATGGGCCTATAGAGGGAACATGGGGATTAGGCCACAGGTGCTGGCTGCTCTTCTCTTCTCCCCAGTCCTGGCTTCAGAGTGCCCTGATGCCTGAGGGAGCTTGGGAGAGGAGAGGCCGTCCATCTCCATGGCCTGCATCCTCCCTCCCTGCTCCCTCTTTCTGTCAGGCTGTCTTATCCAGGGACATAGCAGCGGATGGCTGACACTCAGAAAGGCCCATTGGCTCTCCCTTGGGAGTACTCAGACCTGGCATGGAATAGGGAGCTGAGAAGTTTCCTTGGACCCTGCTCTGCCAGATATGCCAGTTCTCTCTCCCAGCATCCAGCCTGGCAAGAAGAAATTAGGTCCAGCAACTCAAGAGTTCTGAAGACCTTCATAGACCTGGATGAGCTGGCTCTCAGATTAAGTTCTGGTCTAGCTCCTGCTGTTCAACAACTCTGTCTCCTGAAAGAATCACTTCACTACTTTGAGCTTCAGTCTCCTCCTCTGGAAAATGGGGCAGTAAGCATCACAAGATTATTAGGAGGAAGCAGTGAGATAAAGTCAGAGCCAGAGCTGGAGGAGAAGTAAGCCAGTTAGCCCTCCTTCCCACCTCTATGGCCCCTGCATCACCTACCCCCTGCCTGTGGGGCCTAGACTTCCAGCCTAGGGGATGCCTGCAATGAAAAAGAAGAGGCTTGTAGGTAGGGGAGGATGTGTAGTCTAAGAGCACACAGACCAGAAGGTAGCTTCGTCTGTTGCAGCTTGATACCCCGCCACCTCACACACACATAACAGCAGCCCCTGGGTGGAGAGGGGCTGGACACCAGCAGCTCTAAGTAATGGCCGCTCACCAGAGCTTCCCCTTCCAACAGTGGGAGCCCCTCCAGGGTGCAGAGTCTGGTGGGGAGAAAGAGGCGAATGGGACAAGGGCCAGTGGACAGCATGCCTCATCATATTCAGCAGACTGTGAGGGGGTGGGTACAGCTATTCCTAGGATGCCTTGGCACCTGGCTCTCTGGGCCTCAGGGCAGTCACCTAGGCTCTGCCCTGGCTCCGAGGGCTGGGCCATGGGGGCTTCTCCTGTGGCATACGAGGCAGTTCTGTTTGGGGGACCATGCTTTCCTTTTGCCTTTTCATCATCAGGGACAGGCCAAACCAGTTGGGGGAGGTCCCCTCTGAGGGCTTTTGAACCTCCCCAGTCCCATACTCACTTGCACACAGCCCTGCTCTGCAACTTGGCCTTCTTGGTCAGCAGCTTCAACACTGTTTCCCAGTCCTGCCTGGCAGCCTGGGACAGCTTCAGGCTCAATGGGGGACTTAACAGGTCCCCATTCCTGAACACACTGGGACAGAGAACAGCCTGGTAAAGGGGAGGGTCCGCAGGCCTTCCAGTGTGTGAGAGGAAGAAGGGTGGCATGGTCTGAGGACCATTGCATTGGTCCATTTTCACCCGTCAAGCCTGTTGGACTCTTTACATCCCCACCAGTGACCAGGGGCTCCTGCAAACCCATCCCCAATTCCTTGGTCTCACTGAAACCAAAATCTATACCCCTGCTTCCTGACAGCAGCACTCACTGGATATAGCAGAGGGCAACCAGGCAGCCACCATCCAAGGGCCCCATCACACAGGTGGTGAGTCATGGGAGGACTCTGAAACCCAAGTCAGCCCCCAAGGTCAGAATAAACTAGGGCCTCCAGTTCGGGGTGGATCAGTCCAGGTGGGTGGGGTGAAGGGAAAAGGAACTAGACCAGGAGCAGGGGGAGGCAAGGAAAATGAGGACCAGTCGCACCTTTCACCAAAGGGCACTTTTACCTCCTTAAGGTATAAGGTATACCTACCCCCTACTTGAGTCTCACAGCTTCCTCTTTCTTTGGGGACCACAGCCTGGAGATAAAGTAAAAGGCTGGGAAAGGGGCAAGGGATAGTGTCTTAAACTCCTGTATCCCAGGAAGGATAAGTCAGTTCCAGAGTGGGCATGGGGAGTATCCCCATGGAACTGGGCAGATCCTGCTGTTCCCAGGGCCCCTGACTTCCCAGACCAAATTGGGGGCAATACTAGGAGTGGTGGGAAGACAGGAGGGCTGGACTACCAGGGCTCACTGGTAGTCTGCTGCTCTTGCCGCCCGGATCCTTCTCTCCAGAGGCTAAGTAGCTGAAAGAAAAATTATAGGTCAAGCTGTCAGCTGCCAGAGTGTGGGGCTGGGATCCAGCTCAGCAGGTCTCCCTCCCCACGGGAATAGCCTCTGTCATCCCAGTCTAGAAACAGATGCTGGCACTTGAACCTTCTTTCTTAAGGCCCTGGGTCAGGCTGGGAATCCAGACTAGAGTCTCAGATACAAACCCTAAGTTCAAAGGATCAAGAGAAACCAGTTCATTAAGCATTCACTATATCCCAAGAATTTCCTCATTCATGAGGTAGGTGGTTTTATCTCCATTTTGTCTGAGACCCAGAGAAGTGACTTACCCAAGGTCACACAGGAAGTGACAGCCCAGATTCTAAGTCTGTCTAGCTCCTGACCCCTTGCTTTTTGCATTATAGTAAACAACCTCAGCTGAGAGCCAAGAGTGGGCCCTGGAGACCAGGTTTGAATTGGAAACTCAGATGCTTAAATTCTTCTCCCACCTTGGGAGATAGAACGCCACCCTGCCATGTGGCATGACTGTGTAACAGGAGAG
The DNA here is from genome assembly GCA_030035585.1 of Dugong dugon. NCBI lineage: Eukaryota > Metazoa > Chordata > Mammalia > Sirenia > Dugongidae > Dugong > Dugong dugon. The sequence continues at coordinate 56,530,968 of CM057462.1, read as the reverse complement.
CAGGGGAAGCTTAAGCACAGCAGGGAGGAAGTGATGAATGGATTTAGAGTGGTGATGGTGGTAGCGTATCCAATCAAGAGCTTTTGGAAAAAGGAGCTCAGACTGCAGGATTATGGTCTCCTTCCCACAGGATGTGATGGGCATAAGCATCCATAGAAGACAGACACTGATTTGAACCAAGGCTCAACTACTGTGTACTCTTAGGCAGGTTACTAAACCTTGCTGTCTTGTTTCCCCTTCTAACTAATGGGGATAAAACCACCACCTTCATAGGGTTGTTATATTACATGAGAAGATGAATACAGTGCCTGATACACACTAAATACTGGGTAAATGGTACTACCTCCCTCCCTAGGCTCTCTGATCAGCCCCAGCCCACTTACTAGAGCTTACAGAATCGTTTGAAGCCAGCAGCCACATACTGTCCTCTGTTCTGCAACTCTGCCATGTCAGTGACACAGTGGCCACAACAGGGTGTGTAGAGAGCACGTACAGTCAGTGGGACCTGCATGGCAGATGTTACCTCACAGAGGAAGGTCTCCGGGGTGGGGAAGCGGTGCTGAATCACCAGCAGCTGGGATCCCCATTCTTGTACACCACTACCTGCTTGGCTACTGGACTGCCACCTGCCATCATGTGTCCTCAGACAGAGATGCGGAGCTGTTGCCAGGGAACTAAGGCAGGGCTGGGAGCGGTGCCAGTCAGAGGTGGAGTCCTGCCCTCTCACCCAGGAAGGCAGGGAGAGCCTGCAGCAGGAGCATCCATCTGCATTCAGGGTCTCGTCCAGTCTGCTCTAACATTATAGTAAGCAACCTCAGCTGAGAGGTTAACAGTAGGACCTGGAAGCCAAATATGAGTTGGAAGCTCAGATGCTCTAATTTTCACAAGGCCCTCATAAGAGTACAGCAGGTATAATCACTATATATGTAGGAAACCCTGGGACTCAGGGGCACAGTCAAACAGTGAGAGGATACACTTAAACACAGACGTTCCAATATGGGGAATGGGGGGCAGCTCCAGGGCCTCCCTGCTTCTCCATAGCCAAGGGCTGAGCACCACCCCCCCCCACCCCAGGGGGGAAATCGTCTTTGTGGGCCCTTCCCCAAGGAGGATGGCTAGGTCTGCTCCTGGGCCATTGATCTCAGAAGGCTCTGGGGAAGATGCCTCCTGCCAGTGGGAAGTGAACAGGAGGGCCCAGAGTGAGTCAGAAGATGAAAATAGCCAGGCTCAGAATCTAAGAAAAATCTTTATTCTCCATCAGGCCCCCCACTTTACTTTCCCCAGGTAATTCCCAGTTCTCATATTTGAACTGAGCCACAGGCAGAGCATGAAAGGGTATCCTTCTCTCCCCATACTGGTGCCAGCTCTTGCTCCACCTCCTCATGGCCTCACCAATGGCCAGGGGCAAGGAAGGAGGGAGAGATGGCGCCCAGGAGCCAGGATGAGGCCTGTCTCACTCATCACACTTCCATAGCATCCCCCTGGAAACTGGTCCTCCCTAGCTCCCCAGGGTCTAGCCCGGTGGTCCTGTTTTCCATGGCCTGCCCTGCCAGTGGTCCTCTCCTGTATGGTCTGACCTTGTGGATGACAGGTACTTAGGTGGCCTTGATCTCCATAGTTCAGTCCTCTGGTTTGTCCATCCTTCATGGCTAGGCTCATTGGAGAGTCCATCTTTGGAGGTTCTATCACTGGGGGTCTGGCCCTTGGGTGGTTTTGTTCTCCAGAGATCCAGGCCACTATGCTCTGGCCCTGCCAGGTTTCCATCCCAGATGATGTGATCCTCTGAGAGGCCTGATTCTTGTGCTCCAGCACTCTGGCAGTCAGGCTCTCGGTAGTCTGGCCCTCTGGGAGACTTGTCCTTAATAGCCGGCTCCTCAGGAAGCATAAGCAGCTGTGTCCTGGTCTTCTCAGAACAATGACCCCTGGGCTTGAGGCCTCTTGGAGTCTGGTCCTCAGGGTGTTTCATCAGCTGCAGACAGGTCCCTCTGGAGGCCTGTTCTCCATGGTCTGGCTCTTTGGTAAGCTTGTCTCCTATGGCCTGATTGTCTGATGGTGTGGGCAGCTGTGAACCAGCTCTCCTGTACCTTGGTTCCCTGTACTTGGCCCCAGCAGTGGTTTTATCTGTGACAACCAGACTTTCCGGAGATTTGTGGGATTGTGACTTGACCCTCCAGCAGGAGTCATCCACATGGTCTAGCTCTCTGGTGGTCCTGTCTCTGTAGGAATGGTCCTCCAGTGGTGGGCTTGGTTGTGTGTGGGACCTCTCACATGCCTGTCCCAAGTGGTTTGGGCACACAATGGGCCCATCTCTGGTCTGGCCTGCCTCTGGGGAGCTCAGTGTTTGTTTGAGAATTAGGTACTGTTGGGAGAGAGGACAGACATTGTACCAGGCATGCCTCCTTGGGCATGGCAGCAGGACTCCCCTTCCCCCTTCCTTTGGCTCTAAATGTGCAGAAAGGGCTCTCAGTTAGTGCTCACCTCCTTACGGCTACTGATGGCCTGTTGCAGCCATAACAATTCCATGGCCAAGTGGCTGCGGAGGTCCTGGACCTCCTGGAGCTCAAGTTGGCTGTAGGGCAGTCCTGGATCTGTGGTTTCTGTGAAGGAGAGAGGGAAGAAAGGAAGAAGAGAGCCTTGAGCAGTAAACACTGGGCACTGTCCTAGCTTTAGAACACTGGCACCCTCCCCCATCCATCCATGTGTTGCCTCCAACAGGAAGAGGGAAGAAGGAAGGGGATGCAGTTTATCTAGCACAAGCCTTACACTTTTCAGATGGGGAAGCTGGGGCCCAAAGAGGGTCAAGGTTTGCCCTAATCTAGGCAGAGGCACCTGGGTTCCCCGTCCTTGATGAGTCTCTGGTTTCCCCATGGCTGGCTTTCCTGCTCTGCTCATCCTGAATCAGGGGGTTGTCTTCTCGGCAGGGAAGACTTCCTGGGTTTGCTGAGCTCTCTCCTGACTTCTTCAGCACCATCTCCTCAGGCTCTTTACATGGAAAGTGGCTCCCTAGTTCCTTCTCTGGATTTGTCACCCTCTCTCCTGCTTTCCAGGTCCAATGGGATTTTACCTTCTGAGAAATCAGAGAGTTATGACAGCCCCAGAGCTAAACCCCTCCATCCAGCAGACAAGTTGGTGAGGATTAAGGATTGGGGTGTGAGGCAGTGAGTCTGCTGCCTCTTCCAGAAGGTTAAAGTAGGAAAGGTGGGTTACACCCAGGAAGAGAAAGCAGAAAGGGTGGGTTCCACTATTCCCTTGATCCCCCTACCCAGGGCCTTCCTCCTTCTCCTTTCTCCCCCTGGAGTATGTACTACCTCTGGGAGAAACTGAGGCCTGGGAATCCAGCCCTCAGTCCACTGCACCATGCCCTGGTCACCCTCGATCTCCCGTACAGTAGCCTCATATTCAGCTCGCAGACTCTGGAACTGGCGTCGGACCAAGAAGCCCCTGACACAGGCCTGGTGTGGAGAGTGAGGGGGAAAGAAGACCTTTACTACTGCAAGAGAATGGGCATCTTGGGCTTTCTCCTGGAGAAGTCATCCCGGTCGTTGCAGGAGAGGGCAGGGCCCCAGGGAAAGGATAGGAGACACTGTGAGTGGAGGCTCAAGGGAGGATGCTTGCCTGGATCCCCACTTCGCTTTAAGCCCCTTCCCGCCATTTCCCTGATCCCAGCAAGAGCTGTGGTGGGAGTAGGGGGGCGCGTGGGGAAGTCCGAGGATCCCAGCATTTTTCGGGTCTGTAGGGGGTGAGTCGCCATCTCCAGAGGTTGGCACGCGGGTAGGGGACTGAACGTGATAGCCCCATCTCGCTCGAAGGTCCCAGTCTGGGATCTCCTGAGGGGAAATCAGGTGCACCTTCCCCTCCCCGCCCCACACAGCACCTGCAGAGCCGACACCTTCCGAAACAACTGTTCGGGATCCATCCCAGCGCAAATGATACAGCGACCTGCCAAGCGCCTGCGCAGTGCGTCATTAGCCCGCGCCGCTCCTTAGCCAGTGAGGGCCCCACCCCCGCTGTCTCCACGGCAACTGTCCTCCTCCTGCGGCTAAGCGCGTCTTCGTGAGAGGCTCACCCCTGCCTCACTTGTCCTCCTTCCTGAGTTCCACCCACAGAGCCGCACCGGGGATTCCAGCCCTACGTGAGCGGGACTTCCCAACCAAAAGTGGGTTACAGAGGGGCGTCTCCCGGAGGCCGGGGCCATTGCCGCCGCCGAGCAAAGGCGTAATGAGGGGAGAGAGGACGCACAGCCTCTTTCTTTCGAGTTTAATTCCATTCAGTGCCCCCCTCCCCATAGCACCTGGGGGGCCGCTGAATACCCGCCCGAGTCCCGTGAAAAGTCACAGTTTGAAGGGAATGAAAAGGGGCAGTCTGGGCCCAGGTCCGACGCCTACGCAGCTGACTGCTCCTCAGGCTCGGTGTTTTCGGCCAGGTGCAACTTCTGTCTGTGCTTGTCAAGGATTGTGACGCCTTGGACCTCAGTCGTCCCTCCTGTCCCCATTTTCCCATTCTGCACAGGCTTAGCTTCCACAACACTGCAAGGGAGCGGGGCGGGGTCTGGGACCATCATGGTCTGAGGCTGCAGTCTCCACCTGCAGTGTCCTTGCTACGTTGCGTTCACTCTTCTCGAGATCCAGATCATATCTTCTCCCGGTCAAATGAGCAGGTGGACCTGTGAGCCACACTGTGTGTGTGTGTGTGTGTGTGTGTGTGTGTGTGTGTGTGTGTGTGTGTGTGTGTGTGTGTGTGTGCTTGTGCGCACGCTTGCAAAATTTCCAACTGAGGACTAGATGAGGAGGTAGTCTAAAATTAGTCAAAATAATTGTTCAGTGCTGAGGGCATCAGATAAGCCTTGCCATAGATTGATGTCAGCTAAAGAACTTGCAGAGATTTTGATCAGTGGGTAAAACATATTCCCTGCAACCGTCTTATTTCTAATACTTGGGAAATTCCTTCTGCACTCCTCTACCTGGGCAGTTTGTGCCTAATTCTGACTCAGTAGGACTGAAAGGGGTGGGGATGTTGGTTGTATGTGAGTACTCCTGAGGGAATGGCAGGGAGGAGGAAACTGACCCCATGTCCGGGACACACACACACACACTGCCAGCTCCATTGGAAAGGATACATGGAATTGCTAAGATCTTCCAGCTGTCAACAGAGAGAAAGGGAGGTTTCTGTCAAGAGGGGCACCAGGCAACTCTGCAGACAAAGATTAGACTGGACTGTGGGACATAAAATGATACTCGTGAAGAGTGTGATTCTTAGCTCAAGTAGGCACATGAGACTAAATGGGCAGCTCCTGTCCGGAGGCAAGATGAGAAGGCAGAGAGGATCAGGAGCTGGATGAATGGACATGGGAAATCCGGGGTGGAAAGGAAGAGTGTGCTGTCACAGTGTAAGGAGAGCAACTAGGGTTACAAAACTATGTATAAATTTTTGTATGAGAGACTAACTTGAATTGTAAACTTCCACTTACAGCACAACAATTAAAAAAAAAAAAAAAAAAGAGGGGCACCAGGTCAAACAGCAGATGCTCTGGAGGCCATAATCTGGTGGGGATTGAGGGCCCCAGAGCTGTTGGATCCATGCACCCCCACCTTTTCACCCGGGGGCCAGGAGTTGCCTTGGGAGCATGCGCCTCTCCTACCCCCTGCTCCCCCAGGAACTGAAGCACCCAGCCCTGACCCACATTGCTAAGCAGCTGGTCCAGGTTTCGGTCAGCCATGGTCTTCTTCTGCTCCTCAGGCAGCCCCTCAGTGACTCCATCCTCTTCCTCCTCTTCTTCCTCCTCCCCACACACATCCAGGCTGAAGTGCAGCCGGGCCAGCTTCTCCTGCATCTCCCGCACGTGCTCCAGCTGCTCAAAGGAGCATTCCTTCCCTGGACAGCCCTTGTCTGAGCCCTGGGAGCAAGCTTGGCACCCTGGCCCCAGCCACGCCCCAGAGACCAGCCCCTCCAGCCCCACTCACATACCCTCTAGGCTCAGTCCCCAGGACTCACCAAAGGCTTGCAGCCGGCCTGAGTGAAAATCATTCAGCAGGTTCAGCAGTCCCCCCTCCATCTCATAGACGTCGGTCACCTCAGTCAGGAAAGAGTGCTGCAGGGGGGTGCCTGCCGAGCCGCCCCCACCTCCGGCCAGCACTGGGCGGCATTTCTCCTTGCCTACCCTGGGTGGGGTGGGCATGACTATGGTCACAGGCTGGGGGCAGCCAGGCACCCCTAGGTCTTTTGTGCCATCTGTCTATATGCACTAATGCATCTGCCATACCAACATCAGTGGATGTTTGTTCTGGCCCCACACTGGCCAGATTTGGTGGAGGGAAGAAGAGGGGAAGGTAAGAAGTCAAAAGAAGTCTCTTTCTGCCAATGACACTCACACAGCCAGAGGCATGTCTGGAAGGACGCTATTATTGGATTCCTGTCTGAGCCCCTCATTGTACTCCTCCTGTGACCCTGGGGGAGTCACTTGTCCTCCCTGTGCTCAGTGAATTTGTTCCATAGGGATAGGTACCACCTTATTACCACGAGGACCATTTTGCTGTTGTTAGTTGCCACTGAGGAGATTCCAACTCATAGCGACCCCATGTGTGCAGAATAGAACCGCTCCACAGGGTCCTCAAGGCTGTGACCTTTCAGAAGCAGATCACCAGGTCTGTCTTCTGATGTGCCTCTGGGTGGGTTCCAATCACCAACCTTTAGGTTAGCAGTCGAGCGTTTAACCAATTGTGCCACCCAGGGACTCCTACAAGTAGATTATTACCTCTAAAATATAATTTTTGGGATTTAATCTGAGATCCATGTGGTAGTCGAACAATCACTGCCGCTGTTTGCTCCTCCTCATAGATAAATATGTTCATTGCAAAGGTCCCTTTCCCCAAGGGCCATTTACTTCCTTCTCACCTCTGCCCGTTTGTTCTCGACAACTGGTTACCAGGTATGTTTTATCCACAGAGTGCGCTGCCATGTTTTAAGCTTTAAGTGTGCCATGTAATGGGAAAAGCTTAGCATACAACTGGGACACTTGGCAGTAATGAGGCACACACTGATGGGCTGCCTAATTATACCCTGTTTTGTTGCTATTGTGTGCTGAGTCAGTTCCAGCTCATGATGACCCTACAGGACAGAGTAGAACTGCCCCATAGGGTTTCCAAGGCAGATCACCAGGTCTTTTCCCCTACAGAGCCAGTGGTGGATTTGAACTATTGACCTTTTGGATAGCAATTGAGCACTTAACCATCGTGCCACCAGGGCTCCTATATCCTATTTTACCCCTCCAAAAATATCTTCCTGCTCCTCTTCTATTTAAACACTGTTTTGACTTCTCCACTGCCCTCAGGATAATCTCGAAGGCCCTTCCAGTGCGGCCCCAACCTCTCCAGTTGCATTTCCTACTACTTCCACCCCAGCCCTGAGCTTCAGCTATACCCTACTTCTGACTGTCCCCAAACAGGCCTCTCAGGCAGGCGGGGTGCAAAGCCACAGAGAAACAGAGTGATTTTATTTGGAAAGAATGGGAGAAAAAAACACATTGTCTTTAGTGGGAAACAAACATGGGCACCTTATAGGGTAGGATGCAAATTCCTAATCATTTAAAAAAAAAAATTTATGCAGAGAATTCAAATTGTACACCCTGACTTCCTCTCCCCCTCTCCTGGCCCCTGATACTCCAGGGTCACCAGACCACCTGTGGTTCTCAGAACCTCCTAGGTAGTCTCTTTCTTCCATACTTGTGCCAGGTGGGCCTCTCAGTCTGGAATCTCTCATCTCCCATATGCCCAATAGCCTTCTCTGACTCTCTCCTTTCTCTGAAGTGTATTATCATACTATATGTGACCCCAATGATCCACCTGGCCCTCTCCCCACATACTTTAGGACAGGGACTGGGTCTGATCATCTCTGAGAAGTCCCTCCTTGTCTTCCTCCCCACAGGGCTTAGCTTGGAGCTGGGGTCCCTCCCTCCCTTCTGTGCTTCCTTTCTGTATTCTGTACTCACCTCTTGAATTTGGCCCGCTGCTTGGGAGATGGCAGGTGAGGGAGTCCCAGGGCCAAGGAGCCACTGTGGCTGGTGGGCACAGGGACCCTGCGTAATGTGCTTGGGGCCTGGGCTGGTTGGGTCAGGCAAGGCTTGGGGCTCCTCTTCTTCTTCTTGTCGTCCATTGGGTGCTGGCTAAGAGGGAGGCAGCCCCATTGAGACAGGGGCCAACTCAACCCTTCACCTAGCAACCCCTGAGAGCTGCAGAGTAAGGGCCTCAGGACTTTCTAACTGTCCCCTCCAACTGTCAGGGCCTCTATCCCTTCATTGGTACAGTGGAGACAGGGCCAGAAGCCAGCACCTGCTACTGGGGTCATGGATGTGCATTTGAAGGGACTTCCCCAGCCCATCCCAAGTCCCCTCCTGCCCTCTAGCCTTAGTGGGAAAACCTAGGTCCTGCCTGAAAGGGCTGGGCCAGACACTATTATCCTGCTGCTGCTGTTGGGATTTCCTGTCCCATGGCCAAGGGGGCAGGGCTAGCAGAGGAAACGTAGGGGGAGTCAGGTGGATTCAAGCTGGCAAGAGCCCAGCTGAGGATTAGGGGTGTCTTAGCTAGGCCACTTCTATTTATCAACTCCCTCTTCCCCTAGGCAGACACTGAGAAACTGTCAATATGGGAAGTGACTAAGGTCTGGGTGGGGGCGCCTGGGAGGCCCCAGGGTCAAGCAGTAACCACCAGGGGATGAGTAATAGTAGAAGAAGCCCTGGCACATGGGGCAGAGCTTGTTGTGGGTTTTCTCCCACTTAGACACTGGCATCCCTCCTCCCCCATCCCCAACCACAAACACCAGGCGACTTCCAGAACTTGCCTGGGACATGCTTCCAGCAGCTTCAACCTTCCCTTCCAGGTCAGAAGGTCCCTGCTCCACTCACAAACTGTCAGCCTCAGCTGCTGCCAGGGTGGGGCGGGTGGTCCACAGCTGGCTGCCTTGGCCTCTCACAATGGCTGAGCCTGTGGCTGGCACTGCCCAGCTGGCCTCCAGTCCAGCCCTGCCCCCTAAGGCTCCAGTCTGCTGGTGTCCTACTCTCTGAAAGCCTGGGAGCACAGGGTTTTTCTGAGCTGACTGCTCCAGGCTGGCGCCACATAGCCTGACCCTGCACTCTGGAATGGTGGTGGTGGTGGGGATAGGCATTTAAACTGGCACCTGGCTGGCTGGTTGGCACTGAATGGATCTAGGGGTGTGGTGGAGGGGTGACAGAAGCCGCAACATCTGCTCCTCCCTACAGCAGCTTGATCCAATTAGGGACTTGATATAGGGAAACTAGAGCAGGTGCCCCAGCTCCCATGAGCGGCTGGGGGTCACCCAGGATCTATTTTCCACACTCGGGCTCCGAAGCCATGTGCCAAATGGATTGCTCAACTCGGGAGCCTGAATCGGAAAAGGAGCGTCAGACCCGCGTCATCCCGCCTCTGCCCCCGCTCCCACCCCCTCAGGGGGCAACTGACCTGGAGGCTCGGAGTCTGGAGCTAGGCTTCGGTGCAGGTTCCTCTAGCCCTCTGCTCTCTCCTCCTGGCAACCAGGACCTGGTGAAGCTAAGCGGGCGGGAAGTAATTTGCATTTAAAGGGAAAGTGACCTTCCTTAGAGCTCGGGATGGAGTAAGAGGGGAGGAGTATCCCCACGTTTCTTAAGCTGTTTCTCCTCTCTCCCGACTTTATCTCTCCACCTCAACTAAGGCGACCCTATTGTTGTGTGATGCCAATCTAAAAACATTTTCACTTTCCTATCAGTTTTGGAGAGAAGCTACAGTCCCTTAGAAAATGGTGGTGGCTTTGTCAGAATGAGAGAGAGAGAGAGAGCAACCATCTGCTGAGTTCCAGTTCCCTTATTAAGCGCTTTATGTACATTTAATTCTCATAACAACTCTGAAGGAAGATGCCATCATCACCCCCATTTTACTATAAGTTTCCTACCCTGGGTTGCTTCCCTGAAAGCCAGAGAGGTCAGGAAATTTGCCCAAAGTGGGGAGGTGCAGAAACCCTCTGCCACCTCAAAGGGGTGGGTTTGGAGCCCCTCTGGGGGGAGCTCGAAGAGCTAAATCGCTGAGACTGAGCAGACCTGCCCACACCCAGGAGAGCCTGATTTGTTTTTAATTTTCTTCTCCAAGGCTCTGGCTGTCATTCAACAGTATGTCAGTCTTTTGAGGGCAATATCACTCTCCTAAATAGTAAGTGGTGTATTTTCTGGTGAAGTTGACAGTCCCATCATTTTACCCCCTCCACACCCCGAGGCCTGCGCGACAGGAGCAGCAGCACCAGGTTGAGGGAAGACCGTGAGATTCCCTGGTGCCTAACTCCAGAGCCCAGGAGGGAAACCTGGTCATCAGAAGCTGAGCACTGCTGTGCTGCTGGAGGCCTATCAGTGGGGTAGCTATTTAAAGACCTGGCAGAGGCTGCTGGCTCAGGTCCCCGGAGCAGCATCTGATGCCACAGGAGAGAGGCTCATCCTTGACCAGGCTTCCAAGCCATCTCAAGTAACTGTCCCGGGCAGCGTGCACAGCCACCTGCCACCTTCTCGTCCCACTGGGAGGAAGCTGCTTCCCTAGGCCTGGGCTTCTGGCCAAGGTGGGGATGGATGTACACTGCTTCCTCAGGCACCTGCTCAGGACTTCTTCCCAGGTGCTTCCAGCCCCCAGGACACTCGAGAAGGGGAGACATTCATTCAGGACTTTTTCAATAACTAAGAGGTTGGAGGGAGGGGACTGCACTGCAGGGAGGACAAAAGGGAGCCCCCTCTCCTCCCTACCAGAGCTGCTAGAGGGTGGCACCAGTGTTCCCCCAGCAAGGTGGTGGAGGAGCCAGGAGCATCTCTGAGGTTCCCATCCTCAATTGCTTCCCTTGGGGGCCAGCAGCCTGAAGCTATTTCAGAGCCGCTTTGCTTGGGAGCTCCAAGAGTTGGTACTGCATCCCCTACCCCTTCCAGAAGATCCTTTATTGGAACCAATGTGGCAGTACAGAAAAACACTGGTCCTTCATTAGGACCCTGGTCAGAAGCGGTGGAGGCTCTGCTGGGATGGACTGTTATAGCCAGTGTGTGGGTGCTACCTGTGGGGGCCTGCAGGGAAGGGCACCTTGGCTACCTACACCATTTGTTGGACATTCACGTACCATCTTTTGTGCCAGACCAACTCAGGTCCCACAGAGAACAGGGTGCTGGGTGAGGCCACCAGTAAGATGTCTCTATACAGGAACTGCAGCTCCAACACCCAGGCTTCAAGGCAGGAAAACAGGACTGTGCAAGAAACCAGCCATTCTTAAGAAGTACATCGAGCATCTGGTCCTCTAAAGGGATGCACAAAATCACAGGAACCTGGAGATCCCTGGGCATTCCCTCAGGTGGACCAGTGCCAAAGGAGGCTGCCCATGGCAGACAGTCCCAAACAGCCATCATGAGTGTCCATCTCTGTCTTAATCTGGGACTCCATGGACCTATGCCTGACTCTCTCATCTCCTTGCCTTTCATCCACTTTCCTCATGACTTCACCCATTTCCTGTTCAAACATCCTCAGCAGTTCCCCCTGCCCTCTGGATCAAGCCCAAATCCCTTAACCCAAAGGCTCATTCTCTCCCACCCCGTCCTGTGCATCAGCATCCCCAGGTGAACCACTTCCAATTTCTAAGTGGAATTGCCACATTTCTACCTACCACCTGGGACAGAAGGCCCTTCCTGGTACCCAGCCCTCTCCCCTCGCTGGCGTGGGGCAGGGCCTCTGTGCTCTGCCATCACCACCTGTGTTCTACAAACCTGTTTCCCCCACTAGCCTGAGACCTGAGGGCAGGGACAATTTTTGATTGAGTGAAAAAAAATCACCGTGGTTCTCATTTAGATGAAACTCATGCCCACTTTGCCAAGGGCTCCACTCAGGCAGCTCAAGTTGACTTGCTCGTGTCCTGAACCCATGGTGATTGCTGGGCAGTGGGAGGGCGTGCAGTGAGATGCAGGATGCCAGGGCACAGCCACAGCAACTCTGCACAGATCCTGATGCCAGCGATGGTGTGTCTGCAAGGCTGAGCACATGAGCATGGAGGGGACTGGAAGGATCCAGAAGCACCAAATGATCACACAACTCAGACAGAGGTGAGTAAGGCAACAGACTCTTTATTTAACGTGGTTTAAAATACATCAAAATCAAATCCCTGGCTGTTGTGAATACCAAAAGAAGAAAAAAAGCTGTCAGCACAGCTTCAAACAAGTCTGGGTGGCCAGGAGGATATTAGGGAAGCAAGTTATGGGGACAGAAGGCAGCCCCCTGGGCAGGGGTCGAGGGGCAGGCAGGTGCCTGGCTGTCCCTGGGGTGGCCACCTCTGTGCTGTGCTGTGCAAGGCAGGAGGGCTGGAGAAGCAGCTGGAGAGTCAGCTCAGCAGGCCTTGGCCCTCCCCCAGTAGACACCAGGGCAGCCCCACCCACCTCTTGGTCAGCCTACAGCAGGGCCACCATGAAAGGGTGGAGGGGGTGGGGAAATAACCACCATCTTTACAGAAATAACATTCTCGTACACAAAGTGCCTGAGCTCAGCCCATGGTCCAAAACCTCATGGAGAAAAAAAAAAGTGCTGCTGACACCTCTCAGAACCTGGTGTACAGGAAGCTCTCAGCTGGACAAGGTCCTGAACACAGGTTTCTGGTAGCAGAGCCAGGAGCTCTGAGCTGTGAGCCTCATCTGCTATGGTTCCCTGGAGGAAAAGCTAGCAACAAACTCTACACAGAACAGCTCTTGATCCTAAAACTGAGGTCACATGCACAGGACCTGCCCAGGGGAAGAAGGCACTGGCCTTCATTCATGGAGAGGCCACCCCCTTGCATCCGGCCCAGACCCGTGTGCACTACCCAGGCACCTGGGCTAACTCTGGAAAGCAGAGCAAGCAGAGCAGCTGTAGTGATTGGTGAGATTTGGTCAATAGACAGAAAGAGAAGGAAAGGGACCACCACCTATGGTCTGAATGCCTAGAAATAGCTGGAGCTGAGAGCAAAGGTCTGCCTGCCTGAGGCCCACATTCCTGACCCGGAAGCCTGGGTGAGGCCACCTGCCCACTGTGGTTCCACAGAAGACAGACCTGGTCTCACTGGGCTGCTGTGCCATCGTCCAGCTGTGGTCTCCTACAACACACTGGGCTCCAATAGACCCAACCCCTCCCCCAGGCTTTAAAGAGGTAGCTGAAGTGAGGCAGGCAATTAATTATGGGCCACCTGAGGCCTTTCGTCTCTTCAAGGCGGGCAGGTAGATGCCCTGTCTCCTCCCTGCACCTCCTCAGCCCAGTAAATCCCATGTGGGGTTGGCAGCTCTTGCACCTCAGCCTGGGCAGGGGCTGCGGGAGGGAGAAGGCCTTCCTGGAGCAGGAAGAGGCAGGTTCGGGGACAATTCCAAACACAGGGATTTCAAAGAGGGGAAGAAAAAGATCTTGGGAAAGACTTCTCCACAGGAGTAGTATTTCAGCCAGGGAGGGTAAATAGGTCTCAACACTCATACTGGCTGCTGGGGGATCTTGATGCAAATGAGAACCTACGGGGATTAGCAGGAAACACCCTGAAGCAGGTTAGTGATATCTACCATGGGTGCAGAAGGGCAATCGGTGTCCCCTCAGTCACCATTTCTGGTCTAAGTCATAAGACGATTCAGGAAAACTAAACGTTCCTCACGAACCTATGTATCTGAGGGATTAAGTTAAGGACTGAGAGTGGGCTAGCTGTGGAAGATGAAGGGCTGTGGACAACGGACTGGCTTCAAGGAAATCCAGTGAGAAGCAGATGCTCAGCTGGAGATGGGGCACTGGGTCCAGAGCCCTGCTTCCTGATCAAAGACTCACTCTGTTGTCCCCGAAGACTGCTTGGTAAAAACAAAACAAAAAAATCGGCTAACACTTTGGCAGGTTAGCAACCAGTAGAACTTTTAGTTTAAAGTAGCAACAAACAAAAATGTTGGCAGCTGTTTTGTGGATTCTGGGGCTCAACCGAGCATGGAGTCTCATTCTCATTCCCTACCCGTTGGACAACAGCTGGGGGCTGGCCTGTGGGCTCCCACAATGGAGGGTGTGGAATCCCAAGGAGGACACGCCTCAGCTCTTATTTGCTGGACAAGGAGGTGCCAGCAAATGGAACCAGGGTAAATCTCAAGGACTGCACGTCTGATGGTGTTGGTGGTGGAGGGGTGGGGTGCAGAAATGGACCCATAAAGCCAAGGGGGCAGCTGGGCCTGGGGACCAGCAGCCGCTGCATGGAGAGAGGGGATGGGAATCAGAAGAGCCTCCCAGGATTTAGGCAAGCTTGTGGTAAAGCTATCAGAAGCCCTTTCCTTTCTCTCAAGGAATCTGGTCTCACCAAATAGGACACCTCAGCACCAACTTGGCAAAGAAGCCAGGTCGGTGTTGAGACACTGGAGGTTAGGAACCCAGGCCCACGGCTCAGCACCCCTCCCCCTCCTCAGCAGATCCTCGATACAAACACTGTCATGTGCAAAAAAAACCTTCAGAAAGAATCCTCTGGGTGCTCTCTTATCAATCATTTGTGCAGGCTGAAGAGGCACCTGTGAGTAAGGCTACTGAGAAGCATCACTGGCCTGGTCCTAGCACTACCAGATGGCAGGAAAGCAGTGCCCACGGGGCGCCTACCAGCATCATCCCAGAAACATTCTCCAGGTCCCTGGTCTCGGCAGGAAAGCAGTCTGATCACCAGCTCTGGGTGCCCGCCAACACTCTGCCTCGGGACACCTTTTCCAGGTCAAGAGGAGTAAAGGCATCTCCAGAATAGCCACGAGAGCCCTGCTCACAACAGGAACAGTCAAGGCCTGGGTGTGTCACTTGTCACAAGCCCCGAGGGGCTGGGAGGGGCCTGAGCCTCCAACCATGTAGAAGAAATGCTCCAGTCACTTGTCCTGTCAGCTCACCATGATGGTAGCCACAGATGACAGCTCCTCTTTTAAGACTCTTCAGCTCACAGAAGAGCCACCGACCTATCTACACACCCCACCCCCAATGCAAGCCCACTGTACACTTACAAATATAAATGTATGAGGTCTTGCACATATGCCATATATACGTCAAACTGACCCACAAAATCCAAAATTGCAAAGTGTCAAATGCCAGCCAGACCAGAGCACCTTGGCCTGGCACTGGACTGCTTTGAGGTGGGAGCCTTGTGTGGGCCAGGTCTCACCAGGCTGCCTGCTCCCTTCCCAGCACGCACGAAGTGCCAGGCTCTAGGCGGTGGTGGGGCTGGCCTCCCACGGCCCTGTTTGGCCTGATGCTTCTGTGCTCTGTGCTCCAGGGCAGCAAGTAGCTTCTGTGGCCCTTGGGGAGCTTGGTGCTTGGGCCATGAGCCCCTCGCCACCCTGCTCCTTGGTGGCGGTGGCAACCTCTGGCCTTTGTTCAGGGCTGCTGTCAGTGAGGGCACCCTGGCCACTCGCGCTCAGGTCCTGTACCCTCTTGTTCAGGTCGTTGCGCTCTGTCTGCAGTGCCCGGCACAGCTTCTCCAGCCGCTGGATTTTTACCTGCAGGCCCTCCAGCTCCTTGTCCCGGAGTGTTTTCTGGTGAGAGAAAATGGGTCCCTCAGTGCCATCCCATCAACCTCCCACCCAGCACTACCACCTGGAAGAAAACACTGCCAGTTTAATAAGCCTGGGAGCAGACCAGAGTCAAAGGCTGACCCCTTTCCTAGTAAACAGCCTCGGTTTATGCTGTGACTCGTATACTACAGAAAAGGGGTATGGCCTGGAGGTCAGACAAGGAACTCCTCCATTTATCAACCACACAGCCTTGAGAAGACACTTGGTTTTCGAGTCTATTTCCTTATCTGTAAAAATGACTTCCAACACCGACCTCACCGAAGGGAAGGGTCAGGGACTGTCATACCTTAATGTTTACTCAGCAGGGTCTGGCATGCAGCTGCTGCTCAATCAGTGTTAGTTCCCTTTCTCGCCTATATCTCAAGCCATGAAATCACCAATTACCTGAACTGCTCTGCAGGCAAACTATCACTGTTACCGCTCTGCAGGCAAACCATGCACATCATCGGCACCCCTTGTTTTTTCCACTTCTTAATTCCTTTCTTCCATTTCCTCCCTTTGCTCCCACTGCAGATCTACCCCTGGGCTCACCACCTCCCCGGGGAGGTAGCTGTCAGTTCCTCTGGACTTGGACAGACATGGGTGCAAGTGCCAGCTCTACCTCGTGACAGCTGCATCACTTACTTGTAGAACATATGGTAAAGGCCGGATCTCAGTAACTTTACCCATAGTACCCTCCCACCCCCAGGCTGCAGTCCACACTTGGCCCACCTCCTCAGCCATCTCAAGCAGGGCCTTGTTGCTGCTCTCCCACCGGGACCGGTACATGGTGGTTTCTTTCTCTAGCTTCTTGATCTTCTTAGTCATCTGGGTCATGTGACAGATAGAAGGAAATGGTCAGGTGGCTGGCCTGCCTGTGCACCGGCACCTCCAAGGTGTGGAATAGTCCCAAGTGCATCACAAGGCGCAGCTGATGCCTTGGTGCCACCGCAGGAAGTCTCCCCAAGTTAAATGCCCACCACCAATAACAAGAAATGACAACACTGCCCCTTCTCCAGGACATGTGGGACATCTCCTCTAATGACCCCACCCTTGGTGTCAATCACACTGTTATTGGCAGCAGCTCCCCAAGGCACATCAGGGCCGGGGCTTCCTGAAGACAGGCCCAGTGTTCAACTCTGAAAGAAGCAGCCTGTTTCCCAATAGCCACACCTGGCCTGGACCATGTTACCTTTTCCATCTCCTGTTTGAACGTAGTGAACACCTCGCTGCTTTTGGAAAGAGTGTTCTGGAACTCTTCAAACTTCTCTGTGTATAGGGCGAGCTGGGTGAGACAGAAGCCCACAGGTGAGACTGGGCTTCTCTGGAGGCACCTCTGGTCAGAATACTTAGACCCAACCTTTGCCCTTTGACCTAACAATGTTACTGAGATACTATTTTTCTTCAAAACAAAACAAAAACTGCACCTGGAAAAACATAATCTACAACGCTAACTCTCAAAAGAATTTGGGGTGGCATATATTTTGCTTTTATATTTATTTTCAAAATTCTCTTCAGGAATCAAGTATAACTTATGTAATTAAAAACAACCGTGCTAGGAGCCGCCAAGTCCTTCAAGCTCACCTAGCTACCTAGTCATCACCACATGGGTGCTGGACAGATCCAGAGAGCAAAGGCTCAGCCAAGGTCACAAAGCAGTCAGAGCAGAGCCAGACCTAGAATGAGGGTCCCACTTCCCTCCCCCCAGGTCACAGCACAGTGACAGGTCTTTGGAGGGAGGCCAGTTTTCATGGTCTCACCTGCTGCTTCAGGTGGGTCTCCTGCTGCTTCATCAGCTCACACATCCGCTGTGACTCCACTGCCTCTTTGAGGAGCTATTTCCAAGACAGGCGCCCAGACCCCGTCAGACGACCCCAGGGGTTCAGCCTTTTTTAGCCACAACCACAAGAACCCACTGAGGCTTCCTGCTCTCAGACTGGTTTCTGAGGAAGCAGTGCCCTGTCTGGCTGGGCAGCAACCTCTCCCACAGAGACTCAAATATGAGCAGAGCCAGAACCCAACCCGCCTCCTCTCACCCTACCCCCTGCTGCCCAGGACCCGAGCCTCACAAAGTCCTTCTCCCGCTGGTGTCTCTCCTCTGCCTCCTTCAGCATCTCCTGGGCCTGCTGGAGCTTGGCATCCACCAGCTGCTGCTGCAGGTCCTTATGTTTGAAGACTTTGTCGATATGCTGCAGGAAAGCGTGGTGTGAGGGGGCCACCTGTCAGGAGCTCCCCATCTCAGGGAGGCACGGTGGCTGCAGGGATGTCCCATGTGCAGAGAGCAGGGCACCCTGCCCAGTCTTCCATCTCCATCTGACATGCTGGACCCCTATGTGCCAACACAGCACGAAGGCCCTCGATTTCCTGAAGGTCTGCTCCCCAATCTCACCTCTCTCTCTCTCTCCCCTGCTGAGTCAGTCCTGGGTAAGCACAGGATTTAGGGATGGTACCAGCTCCACGGCAGCCAAGCAATAAATATACTCAAACCTCTAGCCCCAGCACAGATCCCCTCCTCAGGCTAGCAGCCCTTACTCTGGCAGCCCTTGATTCCCTTGTGAATGGAAATAAAGAGCAAAAACTATGCTTCCACAAGTAAAACAGCTTAGCTCAGTTGACAGAGATTCGCCTTATCTGTATGTGAAGATCAGACGTGCACCCCGAGGAATGGCCAACCTAACTGCTAGAGGACCTATGGGAACCTGGACCAGGTGAGAGCAGGGACGGCGAGAAGATGCTGGACTTAATGCTCCTTCAAAAGTGAAATCAACTGGACTTACTGAAATAAGAGGTGTACAGAATTTTATTCATTTGGGGGACG
Organism: Dugong dugon; assembly: GCA_030035585.1. Classification (NCBI taxonomy): domain Eukaryota; kingdom Metazoa; phylum Chordata; class Mammalia; order Sirenia; family Dugongidae; genus Dugong; species Dugong dugon. Next base: position 56,512,591 of record CM057462.1, on the reverse strand, counting down.
GGGAGGGGTGAGAAAGGGAAGGTAGCTTAGAGAAAGTTGTTTGGGATGTAATGAATTCCAGTTGCCTGTGATCTGGTTTAAGGTTCAGAGGGGCAGGACGGGAGTGTCGGAAACTGACGGGGGAGGGAGTATAAATGAGAAGGAGCAGCAGAATCCCCTCCCCCCACCATAGGCTGTACCAAGTTCTTTACTGACTTGGGGTGGGGGTGGGGTTCAGCTTTTTGAAGTGGGTACCTCACTCTGTAGTGGCCTGGAAGCCTTCATGTCTTTCAGCGTGGAGGGACAAGAACCAAGCCAACTCTCCTCAAATCAAATATATCACAAGCAGCCTTATTCCCAGAGGGTGAAGTAGTGAAAGGAGCGGTGGGTGAGGGTAGTCACCTCCACATCGCCAGACTGGACTGTGGGTCCAACAGGGCAGGGCGTTGCCTCTCTCACCCACCACCACAGCCCCCAGGGCCTAGGAAGGGGCGTGGCCCACAGCAGGCCTGTGGTGTCTGCTGAGAACAAAGGCCCACTCCTCTGCCCAGCCCTGAAGGGAAGCTGCGATTCTCTCCTCCCACAATGAGGACACAGAGGTCTGGCGCAGCGAAGTGACTGCCACGTGGGTGCCCAAACTAGGAGCGGATTCAGTGCCTGGGTAGCAGCCGACACCAGCCAAGGCAGTGACAACCTACCCTTTCAAGTGGCAGGGACAGCAGAGCAGCAAGGAGTCTGCGAACAGAGCCCCGGAGCCGATCACTGCCTATAGGCCCAGTCCCTCCCCTGCAATTCTAAGTTCTCAAAAGCTCTGAAAATAGAAACTGTAATTGCTGGCAGCCAAAACTGACCTGCACCGCTTGAGGCTATTTATACACTGTAGTTATCCCACTTAGCATGAGTATTCAGACATTTCATTGCATGAACATTAACATGTTTGATCTGGGGGTGCTGCCCTGAGGCCCTGGTAAAGGTGCTATGTAATACATAGTACACCTACACTATCTCCATTCTAAAATCTAGATAATTCTAAATTCCAAAGAATAGCTGGCCCTATGGTTTGGGACAAGGCACTGTGGACCTGTGGCTGTCTGGCCATGGGCGGGCCTCTTCTCACCTCAGTTCCTCATTTGTATGAGGAAGAACATTACTCCCCTCCCAAGGAGGAGGAGAAGGATGAAGCTGGAAAGCGCTGTGTTGGCGCCTTGCTGGCCCTGGGCCTTCACCATCCCCTGGCCAAAGCTGCTGTCTGTGGCAACCTTACCTCCTCACGCAGCTCATACTGCTCAATGAGCTTCTTCAGCCTCTCGGCCAGCTCCATGTTCTCCTGGCGCAGCTTGGAGTTGCGTTCGTTGTGCTGTTCCATCTGCAGCTGAATATCATTCAGCGTCACCTGGAAGTGGGAGGTCACCTCCTTGCGCTTCTCCTCCTCCTCCCGGGCCCGCTGCACACCTTCTTCCTGGGGAGAGAAGTCAGCCCCAGCTCCAACATCCACTCTCCCAGCCAGCCTCCCTCCAAGGATGCCTCCACCAACAGCCCTCCTGCTCCCACACCAAAGAGTAGCCAGGATCCAGGGATGCTGTGCAAGGGGGCTCCTAATGGACCTCTGTGCACACAGGAGAGAAGTGAGAGACGCTCTCCCTAAAAAACCACAGGCACATGTGAGTGCCATTCTGAAGCACTTTAAACCTCCTGACGCCTATTCTCCCATGGATTTCAGATTGACTATCCTTGTTTCAACGTGCTTTCATTCCTCCCACCCCCAATAGGCCAAGTTGTAAAAGTTCATTAATATGCAGGGCTGGCAAAGTTGTGCAGAATTAGGCCCTTAGACAAGGCTGGTGGGAGGGTACAGTGTCCCTCATTGGAAGGCAATCTGGCAGAATCTCATTAAAACTTAAAAAGGATGAGATAACTCTATATAAACTGATAGAGAAAAAACACAGCATTCCAAAAAATGGGGAAAGTATATGCAACAGTACATGTATAATAATTTCATTAAAAAAATTATATGTAAGATTTTATACACAGAGAGGAAACTCTAAAAGGCTGTACTTCAACTTACCTATAAGTAGGTTTAGTCTGCAGTGGTTTCTGCTGGGTAGTGGGGTAGAGAAGGGTGGGCAACTATTACCTTTAATTTCTTACACTTTTGTCGCCTTTGAATCCCTCACATCGAATTTATATTAAACTTGTAATAGTTTAAGTCAAACATTAACGAAAATAACAAAACAAAAACTAGTTGCAAAATACCATGCATTTGCTGATTCAAATTTCTTAAGACATTTATCGACCCATTTGTGAGGAAATGCACATGAAAACAATCTGGGGGTCATGGGAGCAACCTGGGTTTCACCACAGACTGAGCAGAACAAGAAAAAGGACCCAGCAAGCCTGACTGACCAAACCCTGGGAGATTAACTGCCGTCAGCTCTGCCAGCACGCATCAACGTGATTCTTACATTCTTAATACCATTCTCGGACATTTCGAGATCGACAGACAAACCTCCTGCCTCCCTGGCCTCACAGTCCTTGCTCCACAGGGTTTTCAAAGGCTGTGATCTTTTGGAAGTAGATCCCCGGCCTTTCTTCCAAGGCACTCTGGGTGAGTTTGAACCACCAACCTTTCTTCTGTTAGTAGCCAACCTCTTAATCATTTGTGCCACCCCGGGACTAATAGTACAAGTACATGCTGAAGGGTTACAAGTAGTTCTGTCTAACGTAGGATATTACAGGGGAAGTCTATTTCTATATTGTAAGCCTGTGCTACTTTTCAAGGAGAACACCCACCAAAGATTAAATGAAGCCAAATGAGACCAGAGGTGCCCTTGCCAGGGTGCAGGCACCCTACCTTGAGGGAGCGGTTGTGTCGCTGCAGCTCACGGCACAGGCTCTCGAGCTTGCTGCGGGCCAGGACGGCCTTGCTGTGCTCACCCCGCAGATGGTCCTTCTCTTGCACCAGCTGGCTCTGCTTCTTCTGCAGGAGCTTCATCTGCTTCTGAGAGTTCCTGTGCTCCTCCAGCTGGGGACAGAGAGGGCAGGTGAGTGCCCTGCAGGGCGCTCCCCAAAGGGAATCAACGTGCTGTCCCTGGGTCCCCTGAGCTGGCCTACTCTTGCCCCTTCTCCTAAACCCGGCCATTACAGCTCAAGCCACTGAAGCTCTCTCACAGCTCCATTTGTTCCTCATGATAACCCACTCAGAGAGGACAAGCAGGGGCCCCCCAGCCAGCAGATCGCAGCTTCTATCCCAGCTCTGACTCCAGAGACAAAGCTCTCAAGGCATTTCAGACCACTGCACCCCCTCAACTCTGTGGACACTGACCCCTCAGACAAGGCTACCTGCTCGCCTCCCTTGTACTCATTAACTTTACTCCCTCTTCCCCATTCCTTCAAGACTTCAGCACTGGCTCACCATCTCTCTCACCAACACGATAGCGACTACTGTTCTTGGTCATTTCAGTGTTAATAGACAGACAAGCCTTTGACTCTCTGGCTTCACAGTCCTTAGCTCCTCCATAGACCCTCTCAGTGGCCCAGCTTAGCCCCCTTCCCACAGTCCTATCCAGCCCTGTCCAGTAGAAATAAAATGTGAGCCACGTATGTAATTTTACGTTTTCTAATGGCTCCATTAAAAGAAATAAGTGAAATTAATTTTAATACGTTTACTCATGCAATATCCAAAATATTAAAATTTCAACATGGAATCAGTATTAAAAAAACTTATTAATAAGATATTTCACATTCTTTCTTTTGCCCTAGGTCTTGGAAATTCAATGTGTACTTTACATTAGAGCACATCCAGATTTGGTTTAGCCATTTCAACCGGCTAGTGGCTACCATCCTGGACAGCACCCGTCTAGACCTTGTCATTACTGGGACCTGCACCCACCTACCTCCATTGTCTCAGGGCCAGGACCACCACCTTCTATCTTTCTAGCTCATTCTCCCCAATACCTGTGGTCCCCAATAAGTCTCTGAGCCTACTGGGCCTCCAATTCACTGACCCAACCATCCTTTCACTCTCCTTTAATCATTTATCTTCTTACCTGGTTTAGATTCCTTATGCCTTCAACTCTCCTGTCCCTTTCTCCTAGCAAAATCCCAACCTTGGTCAATCAACCTCCTGCTTCCTCTGTGCCTGCACTGATGCGACCCTGCTTGAAGGATCTCACTTTCAATTCATGACCAATTTCAGAATTTCGAGAAGATCCCTGCCTGCTCAGCAATCCTAATTTCCTGTGCTATTCACACTCCTCTTCTAGACAACTGCTTTATCCTCTTCCCCAAGCCTCCCCCACTCCAGCTACGATTATCTTTCCCATTTCCTTGTGAAAAAAGGCAAGCAGTGCAGCAGTGCACAAGTGCCACAACCAACCATCCACTGGCACCTGTCCTCTCCTCCCATCATGACGACCTGGCTGTGTCGCTCACCAAGGCTGACCCCTCTGCTTGTGTGCAGTACCTCATCTCCCCTCGCTTACTCCAGCAACCCACTCCCTCCTGTCTTGCGTCAATCTTTCCCTGCCTGGATCACTCTGAAAGGGTGCTACCTCCTTAACACCCTTTCTTTTATTTAATCCTTGCAATAGCCCCATTGGGGAGGTATGAGTTCCTCCATTTTACCAATAAGAAAAGTTCCTGACAGGAGATTCCAGCTAATAAATGTAGACAGAATCAGAGAACTTTAATATAAATAGGCAATGACCATTAGCGGATGACTCTATTAATTCAGATTCTGCTGGGGAACCTCAAAAGGGAGGAATCTGGTTGCCACCATCTGAACCTACTTACATCACTAAAAGGGGAAACCCCACTCTGTCTCCTGTGAAGGAACACGAAGTACAGAGCACCAAACGCACTGCCATCAAGTCGATTCTGACTCACAGAGACCCTATAGGACAGCGTAGAACTGCCCCACAGGGTTTCCAAGGCTGTTTAATCTTTTTAGAAGCAGACTGCCACATTTCCTCTCACAGAGCAGCTGATAAGTTTGAACTGCTGGCTTCTCGGTTAGCAGCCGCATGCTTAACTACTGTTACCACCAGGGTACAGAGCACCACCCGTGAAGAATTCCTATCAAAATAGCTGAACCTAAATTGGATCAAGCTTCTAGAGCTAACCTGCACATCACAGGAAATAAGGAGGTAAATAAACAAGTTAAATGCCACCACAAGGAAGACAAAGCTAGAAAGTGGCATGTCCTCCAGGACAACTGATCTGGTTTCTCAATAAGTCAATGTCATCGGAAAAAAAAAGGGGTGGTGGTGCTAAGGGGAAGATTATCTTGGAGTATTATCAACAACCGAACGTAACAGACAGACCTCATGTGGATCCTGATTTGATCAACATTTTTAAACAACTGGGGAACTCTGACTCTGGACTAGGTATTACAGGATATCAAATATTAAGTGTTAATTTTATTAAGTGTGATAACGGCACCGTGTGTGGCCGTATTTTGGAGGACTGTATACTGAAGCACACACGGGTGAGAGAACATGGTATCTGGGACTCAACCCAGGAGACAGGGCTCTACCACCTGGAACTCATTAAAAAATTTCTTTCAAGGAATGTGAAGTTCCTTCTCATACTGTCAGCCCTGAAGAGGCCAGCTGGGACCTGATTCTCTGTTCAAGCTGGAGAAAAGGCTCAGAGAACAGAGTGGACAGGAACTAAGCCACCCATTTGCCCCTGCACCCCGGCCCCAGTCTAGGTGGCCTGCTGACTTTCAAAAGGCAGGGAAGGTATTATGAGGGGCAGGTTGGGGACTGACCAGTTCAGCATACTTCTTGCACAGTGCTGCCAGCTTCTCCTCTGGGGTACTCAGTGTATTCAATGTCTGCATCAGCAGCGTGATCTCCTTTCCTGCAAAGCACAGGGAGCAAAGGCATGTACACACTTCTCTGGGGGGACCCAAGCCCCTCCAGGCCTGGGCCCAGAGTCCTGAGCCTTAAGACAGCCCTCCCCTATCCTACTTTATATTTCTGCTCGTCAAACTGGCTGCCTTCCCTGCTAGATTGCATGCTTCGTGAGGGTCCCAGCACTGTCCCTAGTGATTGTCACAGAGGACACGCTCAATGACTGAATGAATGACTGAAGCCCTGTGGAATCTTGGTGGACACCACTGGTGGGAGAAAAAATTTGCCTGGTCTACCAAGAGATGAAAGGTGTCCCACCTGCGAGTTTAGTGCTACTGTTTCAATGCAAGGAAGGCCTTTCCAAAAGAGGAAAGATCCAAGAAGGCAAAGTCTCCTGGCTTCCTTGAGAAAGCACTGAAAATTTCCTATCAACAGAGATAGCCAAATAGTGAATGAATACAAAATGAATATACCTTCACATACGTGACTCTAAGGTTTTTTACATAAGTATTCTATCTTTAAATTAGGGCGACAGTTGGGGGTAGGACAGTAGGGAATAGAACGTAGGTAGAACGTCACCCAGCCTCGATCCTTTAATAGCCTGTCAGTCACTGCCTTTCCCCACTGCCTGTGCCTAAGTCAGAGAGTCTACTGCTCCCCTTCCCTGAGGGCCATCTTACACAGCAGAGCACCAGGTTCCTGAGTGTCAGTCCTAGGAGGCTCCAAGAGGTGGGTGTAAAGCCTGCAGATCACTGGCACACAGGCCAAATCCAACCCACAAATGGGTTTTGTTTGGCTCCTAGTGTTTTAGCTGCCAAGTTTAAAAAAAAAAAAAAAAAATCTGGCTGCACTAAGCCTGTAGTTTTGCATGCTATCAGTCAGCTGGGACCAGGTGGCAGTCAACCCTTTGGATGAAGCAGGCACTCTCTTGGTCCATATGGGTCCCCTGGTTAGCTTGGTTTATGCAGATGTTTGAGTTCTTCATGCTGGTCTAGTCCAATTCTTTTACTACAGAGAAGTGGAAACTAAGGCCCAGACAGGGGAAGGACTTGCCCAAGGTCACACTGTGGTGTTGGCTGGCACAGGAGCCCACCAGATCCCCTGCTCTCCTTTTCTCAAAGAGCAAGCAGGCTAGACTTCACCCCCACTTGCTTTGAGGCCAGGTGTCCTTGTGCAGTGAACAACCTGAACATTTCTATGCTATGCCTCCCACACCCCGGCTCTGGGTAAACTGAGTAGCTACCCTCTGCTCACCCAGCCCCTTGGCTTTCTTCTTCTCCTGCGGCCTCCGGTGGTCTCGGTCTCCGCCTTCGTCACTCGCTCGGATCTCCTCTGTGCCCGGCTCCCCCCTGGAAGTCTCCTTTTCACCATTGACTACTGGAGTCCCTGGCTCAGGCTCCCCATTCCTCACAGCATAGCTCCGGGACTTCTCTGCATCTTCAGGTTCGGCAGGCTCACCCTGTGCCCCGTCCTCACCTGGGCCCCCCTGACTGTTGTCCACACAGTAAGTACTCAAGATGTCTTCCAATTGGCGGCTCAGCTCCTCGGACACATCACGGAGGGCCCCAGACTGAGCAGTTTTGGCTTGAGCCCCTACAGCAGGGTAGGATGAGGGGCAGAGTGAGAAATAAGATGGGTTATATCAATGGTTGGGATTCTTCCGGTCCAGCCAAACTCACTGGCTTGCGTTAAACACTGCCGAATCTCTTTAAGGCTCAGTTTATTTCCCCATAAAATGGTTTCACTATCCCTCACCACCACCCAACGAGATTTGTTGTGAGCATAAAATAACGTACGTAAAGCATCCAGCATGGGCTAAGCATGTAGCAGAAACTCAACTTCTAGTCTATCTCCTTCTCCCCCTAAAAGCCATTCCTCACTATTAAAAAAGTTCCATAAATGCCTCAAGTATGGAGAACAGTTACCCACCGGTGACAGAGGTGTTTCCTAATGGGACCACGATTTGCTAGTTAGACCTCTCATTTGACTGCCACCTAGTTTAATCCTGTCACAGCCTTCTCTCAAGAGGGTTCGGCTCCTGTGTTTGAAGTGGGAGGCTGTATCAACTCCCCGGGAAAGGGTGGGGATCACACAGACTCTGCACTGTCCTCCTCTCATTCTGTATTTCCTCCTCCCTGGGTAAACAGAGGCCTCAGCCTCTAACTCCAGAATCTAAACAGGAGTACCACAAACTCCTCCCCCTACCCGCTGGAAAAGCAAAGCTGGCACACACCCTCAGGCTTCCCCAGGGCCTGGCTGCTGGAATCCTCAGCTTCGGTTGCAGAAGGCGGCTGGCTGGGCCGCCTGTGGGCATCCTCTGGTCCCGCTTCCGGTTGCCCTGGGTTGCTTTTCGGGTTGGAAGTGTTGCCTGATTGCTTGGCAGCCCCATTCTTTTTGTCTTGATTCTTCATTGTGGTCTGCAATGTTAGATTAGGAGCAGATCCTTCACAAACAAACACAATTGCTATTTTCCAGACTTCGAAATTCTTCGCAGCCTGAATCAGAAATCCCAACACCAGGCGCGCAAAGCTTCTTAAAACAAACTGGTTAGCTTTTACCGGGAGGAGCCAACGGTTCTCCCGGTCTCTGGCTGGTGAGGGGAGCCTGGTGTGCCCAAGCAGGTTTTCGGGGGGCTGCTCCTAGAAAAGGAGGAAAGAGGCCTCCTTTTTCCCAAAGCCACTTCCCGGCACAACACAGCCCTCTCAAGACAGGCCCAGCGCGGGATTGGCTCAGGGCCGGAGACTGACGTGGCGGGAGGCTCTATTCCGGATCCCTCCCCCCCGGCCCCCAGGACTGACGTGGGCTCCGGCACGCGCGCGCAGCCACCCACGCCCCGCGCGCCCTCCAGCCGCGCGCGCGGCACGCCCGCGCATGCGCACAGGCATTAACCCGCCTCCCTACTCGAACCCACGCGCGGATTCAGCGTGAATGCCCCCACTGGCAGACAGTATTCAGGCCTGCAAGCCCCCTAATTGTCTCGTCCCGCTAGCCGCCGCAGTACGCACCTCGCCGCCGACGTATCCACGGCTTCACCAGCTCGGGCCTCGCACCGGAAACCCTGGGCAACCGCTGCCGCCCGCTCCCGCTGCAGCCAATCAACAGCCGGCGCTCTCGCGGAGCTTGCTGGGAAAGCTGAAGTGTAGGCGGCCTTTGAGGCGGGTAAATGGGGAAGGCGGGGGAGGTAAGGGACTACATGTCCCTCCATGCATCGGGGCTAGCTGTCCACAACTCCCAAGATGCAATGGAAAGGGCTTTCGTTCTAGGAGCCGGATACCCTGGGGGTCCTAAAGGAGTCAGTCGTTCTGTGTAAATACGTACGGTACCCTCATATACTCAGAAACTATGATTCAACCCGCAAGCCTTGCTCCTGACTATTCTTTCCTGCATGCGGCCACCCTCCCACCCCGCATTGTGAACATCTATGCCTTTAATCAAGGGAACTCTGAGGACTCCCGATGAGGGTTGGAATCCTGGGCTGGGAGTCAGCGGACATGTATTCCGGTCCTGACGTCATCACTCATTTGCCGTGTGATTAGGCATTCTTTTCTCGCCTTGGGCCTCAATTTCCTTTTTCAAATGGAGGCTTTTAATAACAGTAATAGTTCATTGAGTGCCTAATGTATGCTTAATCCTCACAGCTACTCATCGAGACGAGTACTATTATTCCCGTTTTATTGATGAGAACAGTAAGGCAAAAGGTTTTATCTAACGTGGCCAAGGTCACACCGCTGAAGTGATTAGAGCTGGGATTCAAAACCAGGAAGTCAGGCAACAGGCACCCTACTAACTGCTCTGCCATGCTTTCCCTTAGGATGAGTCAAGGTGACTTGTGAAAGTGTTTTTTTTAATTTCTCTTCATCACCAGTTTGGCAGCTAGTCTCTCTTTGGAAAGGGCTGAGGGGACCTTATAGGGAGAGCTTGGCCTCAGGCAAAGATTCCCAAGCCTTTTTCTCTGACCATCCCACCACTCTCTGCAGGCCACTTCATCACACCATCTGACTAGACCGAGAAAGTCCCAGTAGCACTGGGACAAAGTGGGGGCGGGGAGGGGGAAGACAAGTTTTTCTCCAAATGTGGAATCACCATTCTTTACCTCCATTACCTATAGATAATGGAATAAAGGCCGATAATCCTTGCGCCTGGAACTGAAAGCGTAAACGGTTTGGCTTCTTCTGTTTACAGCCAATCCTCCCCATCCTTTCTGCCATTTTTGCTTCAACTATACTTTTACTATTTCCAGCGTTTCTCAGGTTTTTGCAGATGCTATTTCCTCTTTTGAGGCCCAGCTCAAAGGCCACTTTAGAGCCTTCCCAATGCTTTGCAATCTGTCCTAGCTCCCTACATCTGGGTAGAGTTCTATTGCAGTGTTATCAACAAGGTGTTGAAAATTAGTACTTGCTTGCAAGTCAAAGAATACTGCCGGAATTGTTGGCTAAATTCTCTTGTCCCAGAGTCAAGCACCCAGTGAAGGCAGAGAATGGTTTTAAGTTGTTGTTCAAATTGAGCATTGTTTTGGGGCTCTTAAGATGTTAAGCATTTTCCCCCAAATTTAAGTAAACTATAGGGCTGAGCTCTGTTTAGTATTTCCCAACACCAAGGTTCACCTTTACCAGGTAACACTGAGAGGCAATATGGTATAATGGTGTGATGAAGGAACTGAGGAGCCAGGATTTGGAATCCAGGTCCCTTGAAACGAAGGCCTTGTTTCTGGAAAAGCATGTTAGAAATCTCTTGAGGTAACATATCAATAAAGCCTTGATGTTCTAGGCAGGACTAAAGAACATAAGCAAGAACAGGCTTACGTGGAGTGAGGGGTGGAGGGTATAGCAGGAAAGGTCAACACTGGCCTTCCAGGACCAGATGGGTAACGCGAGTAGAGCAGGCACGCCAGGAGTAAGAAAAATAGAAACACGGGTTTAAAAAGTCACTTCCTCTGGTATAAAAGAAATATGGCAACAAGTCAGGGAGACAACTAGGAACGGTAGAACAGCTCTTGCAGATTGTTGCCAAGCAGAAACTCAGGCCCAACAGTGCAGATATTCGGTGTTTTTCAAGACAGCTATTTCTTGATATTTTAATGTCAGCAACTAATTAAAACACACTATCAGCCAAATAAAACCCTCTTTGGCTAAAATCACATTGTTGGCTTGTCTAATTTGTTTTAGGAATTACTCTAAACTCAAGTGAGGAGTTTCTGAACTGTATGACCTCAACTTTTATGAGACGATTTATTCACTGGCAAAACTGGGAACAATATTCAGTTAGCTTTTAAGACTCAGAGGGCTATGGAGCAATGAGATCCTTTATAGAAACTCTACAAAATGCAAACTAATCTATAATGACTATAGAATGCAGATTAGTGCTGGGGCACAGCGAAACTTATGGGGGTGATGGATATGTTCACTATCTTGATTGTGGTGATGTTTTCATGAGTGCATGTATATAAAAAATTATCCAGTTGTACATTTTAAATAGGTACAGTTTATTGTATGTCAGTTATATGTCCATAAAGTTGTTAAAAACAAAACAAAACAAACCTTTCATAGCAGGAGCAGGCTGGAGCAATTCTTACTTCTACTGTTAGACTAACAAGTTTAAATACCCTCTCCTCATTCGCCTTCAAATAATCCAGCCTAGGTTTACTCCAAACCAAAAGAGACGATTCAGAACTTTGCAACAGGTTTTTATTTTTGCTTTATATCTATTATTACAGTGTTTGAAACCTAAAGAAATACATTTCTCTTCAAATTTGGATGTGTATATAAATATCATTTGTCTGGACTCAGTACACTCAATGCCATGGTTTCTTGGCCTATGTCTGCTCTAAAATCATCAAGCTGTGTCTGTCTACCCAGGGGCCCTGAGAACATGAAAAATAGCCAGAGTTTATGGTTCTTGGAAAAATAAAAACACAACTGAATTCTGAAGGAAATACCAGTGAGGAGGAGAAGGGTTGGATTCACCTTCCTAGGGTCTGTAACTGGGAACCTAACCTGTTTTGGGGGGACATCTGCTCTGTTGGATGGTTGGGGTCCTATACCTCCTTTTCCTTCTCTAGTGATCCAATCAAAGGCAGTTTCCACAAAAGCTGGATAAAGAAGCCAATACCCAACTCCAGGGCCTAAGGATGCTAAGGACATCCTCTGAGTCAGAGGTTCCTGTATGCCTTCCTTTACTGCCCCAGGGCATGGCAGACAGTTTTCTCTCCCCAAGCCCAAGGGCTGAAAATCTGCCCTGCTTAGGGGAGCAGGGCTAGCTTTCAACAGAAGGGTTCAGGTAGTACTAATGTGTACATAAGAAGTCAGGCTGGCCCAGAAGTAGCCAGGTAGGCCCAAGATCTTTTTTATAGCACACTATGCAAACCTCTCTCCTGGGGTATCTGAGGCCCAAATTTAATGCTGTCTTTTCTAACTCTCAAAGCCAGCTTTGGTTCTGCATATAGCCCAGGTCTAATGCAAAATGCCCTCAGAGGAAAAATACCAGCTTTAATACACAGAGTTGGTTAGTCTTGACCTCAGTTTCCTCCCCTGCCATGGTCTGAAACTGGGGGTAGGGCTAGGGGATAGACAATGGGATGAATGAATCCTTATGAAGGCCTTGGCCAAAAAGCAGTTAGTGTCTGCAGCATGGATCCCTGCAGGGCAAATTCTTGGCTTGCTGTCTTAACAAAATAATCTAAAAGCTAAGACACAGAAAAAATACTGGATAAGGTTGGTCTAGAATGTGCAATCCGAAAACAGCTATGGAAGAAACCTACTCTGAGCAGTTTCACTCCCACACTCATGCACTCCTGGAGTAGTCCTGCCTGAAAGATACTGCCACTGGTTATGAACATCTCCTATGATTCAGTGCCTTAAGTTTTATACCCCTCCCCAAGGCTGCCAGGGAGGCAGGCAGGCAGGCACAGTCAAAAGAAAGGCTGTTTTCCCCCATTGCCCTTGTACAGAGAGTAGAAGCAATTTTTTAAGGAACTACTTTGTACATCTCAAGCAATGTCTCTGACATTAGGCTGGCCCCCAGCTGGCCTGTTCTCCCTGTGACCCTGGAGTGCCTGCAGGGACCTGGAAAATATGAGCATCTAGAATCTGAGCTCGTAAGATGACTCCACAGAGGAATGCCCAAGATGATGGATACTAAGCTGAGTGAGTCTAGGGAGAAGAGAGGAGGCCTGAGCAAATGAGGGGGGCTTTCAAAGAGAGGCCTGGGATGAGGCAGTATTGTTAGGCTTTCATCTCCTTCCCTTCTAGTTAGCTAGAACAAGGCTAACTCTAGGGTGCAGGGGGAAAGAAAGAAGACAGATTATGGAAATCCAGTTCATTCTCCTAGATGGTTTTAATTTTAAACTGGTTTAGCTTTAGTAAAATAGAAAGTCTGTGCTGAGAGCTTTCTTTCCCTCTTCCTTGACTAAGTATAGTTGTAGCTACAAATCTGTGCAGTTAAGCTCCAGAAAATAGGGTTCCTGGAAGAGGCAAAGAAGGTGGAAACTGGTAAGGGGGAATACCAAGGGCCTCTGAAAGGTGGGGTCATCAACATCTGCTCCTTAGAAAGGTCATTTGTGTCCACTGTCCCAAGTAATTAGGCTGGCCAGTTGAGGATAAAACCCATGTGGTTCTACTAGAAGGCTGTAGCCAACACCAGGGCCAGGCAGTCACAAGGAATAGCTGGGAACTGAAGACCAAAGACCCTGTTAGTACTAGAGAGTTGATTTGGGAGTAGAGGGCCCAGAGGGGCTGGCAATAAATAGCTGGCACAGTTTAAAACAGTATTTGAACATTTTAGCTACAAAAAAGGCTCCTTGTCCCCTTAATCTACATCTAGATTCCTCCACCCCTACCTCTGCAAAGCTACAACCACAGATCTTAACGTGGACATACCAGGCGTGTGCCACCACAGGATTCCAACATGTCCAAGTGTATCAGTTATTAGCAGGCTGGGGAGCCTCTCCATCCCTGCAACAGCCACTGAAAATTCTATCAGAAAGCCTTTGACCTCACTCAGGCCAGGGACTGGGGTCTACACAGGGGCTGATCACAAGATGGCTGTCAAGCCTGGGCTGAAGAAGTAATTTTTTGTTTCCAAAGATGGCCAAAGGAGATGAAACACAAAAGACTTGTGTATGCTGGCTGGAAGAACTTCAACTGTTGACTGAAGGGACTTGGAGAAAGATAATTGGAAAACATGGTCTGGGGATGACACTACAAAGGAGAGCTCCTAAGAGGCCACTTTCCTCTGACAAGAAATCTTCACGTTGTGCCCCCAGGGACACTTCAGCCTTTGAAGTACTTGGAGAAAACTGGCTTCAAGCACCAGCTAGATGACCAAAAAAGTCTTCCATCTGGTACAGAGCTCAGATCTGAAGCCAAAGTAGACTTTGGAAGAACAGTTGGGAAAGCAGGATGTGTAGGTTTCACACTAAGACTTTGGCTGTAATGCCAGAGACTGCTTGACATGTACAAAGTAGATCCTAAAAAATTTCCTTCTATCCTCTGGATAAGGGCAATGGGGGAATAAAGCCTTTCTTTGAACTGTAGGGGAACAGTTTTGTAATGGAGGCAGCAGGCCAAGTGAAAAATGTCCTGTCCCTTGCCTACCTGGAAGATTGTGGGTTGGTAGTCATCACTCCCAAGCTGATAAGTGGCATCTGACTCACCAAGGCAGAACAGCATTGGTGTAACTTGCCACTGATAACTGCCAGCCCCAAATCACCTTGCTCATAAAATGGCCTGAGCTGGACCTCAACACTAGGAGAGGGCAAATCCAAGACCAATGACCCACAGTGAACACCTGAACTTTAGATCTATAAGCAGAGGGGTATGGATTTCACCTGAGCCAGAAGGGGATGTGTAGGAATGGGAGCAAGAATGGCACTGTTTCGGGAAGGAAAAGTCAGCTTGGAGCAGGGCATCTCTCTGACTGACCACAGTGGGATTGGTGGGGAGGTTCAAACTGTGTCTTCGGCAGTTCCACACTTGGTCTATACTTAGCCGACAACTTCCTCCACCCTAATCCCTGACAACTAGGCTTTATTATCATATGTAATCCACCCAGAGTCATAGGGAAGCCATTGAGGCACTGCACTAGCTTTACTCAAATAGAAAGAAAAGGCAAGTTGTTACAAGGAAGGGCAAGACCCAAACCAGGTACCAGGACCCCAAACAGGAAGATACCAATAGCTCTCACAAAAGCACTCAGGCTGCTGAAGTCTCTATGATGACAGGAGAGGCAGCCATGTGTGATAAATCATGTGAACAGAGGGGGCTTTGAGACTGAATCTGAGAAGGCAGACTGCTTTCTGGGTTTCCTGACATAAGTCGGATGCTCAGCAGTCAGGACTTCACCAGGCCTTGGGGCATCCTTGCTTCCTTCAGGTACTAGGACAATCAGATCAAGCTGTCCCGCTATATGAAGGTTTCAGAGCTGAGGACTGGTCCCAGGTGGTGGCCCAAAACCCAAGCAGAGAGGAAACGGACCAAGCTCATGCCCCGTAAGTGTGGGAGCTTCCACATCTTTTTTTGGTCTTCCTCACAGTATCCTGCTTACAACAATTACAGACAGTTCTTCCTCTTGAGACCAATTACGACTGACCTACCTAATATATAGAATATAAAAAAATACAGAACTTTTTGACATTCTCTCCTTTGGAAGTAAAATATACATGATCCAACTATGGAATAGGAAGAAGAAGAAAGGCCAAAGGCAGGGATCCCTGGCTATCCCAATACATGACACTCTCACTCCAACCTCCTCTGAAATTTAAGGGTCACCAGAGCGAAGACCATCTTCTCCACAGGAGAAAGGAAGGACCACAGCCTCCCATCTCGTGCTTAGGAGAAAATACAGCCACCTCGGAGGTTCATTCAGCTCCGGGGGGAATTTTCAAGTAATCAAATGAAGTTGGGTCGCACCATTTGGAAGGTGGGTAGGAAACATGGGATCAGTAGCGATGCATGGGAAGCCCCGTCTGAAGGCCTGTGCTCCTCCCCTCCACTCCCACTGATGTATTTGTCCCAGAAGAGTATGGGGGATTTTCCAAACTAAAGAGTCTAGGCAAGGGGTCAGAGGGAAGGAAGGACCTTTGCCTGATGGTGGCCTCCCTCTCAGCCTCTAGTCCCACACAATGCTGACAGCCAGGATTCCTAAAACCAGCAACTCATGGCTCTTGAGAAGAGCAATCTTAATACAAGAAAAATGTGCAAAAGAAAAAAGTTAAATAACTCAATCCAAGCGTACAAGATTAATATTCTGTCAGAGCAAGAACACTTTGTTTTGGATTTCTCCCCTCCCCTCCCACCCCCCACCTCTGGAATATTCCATCTGCTCAAGTACCCAAGGTTTAAGAGTTACACAAATCAGGGCAGAGGACCTGGAAGGGTGAAGAAAAATAAAAGGGAAGGAAGTCACCACAAAAGAAAAAAAAATAAAAAATAAAAAAAGGTGCAAAATTGATTACCTCAGTCCTCCTTTGTCTACCCCTGGGCTCCTGGGTTAAAGACATGTGTGCAGCCAAAATATAGTGTAAGGAAGAAAAACTCAACACGTCCCCTTCTTGTCACAAAACCCAAACGTGAGCCTCAGATGGTTCTGTTTGTCCAGAGGGTGCTCCCTCCAGGGAAGGGGTTGGAGCAGGTCAAGAGCACAGTCTCCAGGGCAGCAGAGGTGTACGGTAGCTGATGGTGGGGGGGCTGGTTTCCCGCCCACCAGAGGGCTGCTTTTCCGCTGGTTGGTGGTGCTTCCCATCCCCTCCCCTCCCCGGAGGCAGACATTATAGCTGGAAGCCCTCCATGGGAGCCTCAGGCTGCTGGAAGATGAACTGCTGTTGCGTTTCATCCACTTGGGGAGCCAGGCTGCTGTCATCATCTTCTACACCAAAGTAGTGCTCAATGAGGTCAAAGGCCTTTTGGTAGATTTCCTGGTTCTCGTGGCTCTGGAGAAACTCAATTTTATCTAAGCCTTTGGTGGCAAGAAGGAAGGAGGGAGAAGAGTGAAGTTTCAGTGCTTTTCTATGGGAAGAAGTTGAGCCCATGTAACATTTATCTATTTTTCCTTCCCTGAGATGTTAGTGTTTACAAACACAAATAATATGATCAAATCACTCTTTGACCTCAAAGAGGAGAGCCATTATCTCTTCCTAAAACTACATAATCCCAAAGGAAAGAGACCAAAATGAGTTATACATCAGAGGTTCTAGTCCTGATTCTGCTTCCAACTAGCTCTGTGATTTGGGGCAAGTTTTTAACCTCTCTAGGTCTCTCTTCTCAGAGATGAGTGGTGAGTCAATCTAGTACTCTTATTGGAACTTGCTAGAAACTCAGATGAAAACACATGCCTTCCAGTTCCTGCTTCTATTACTAGTTTTGGACCTTAATCTGTACATCTGTACCATACCTACTTACTGGGAAGGGCCTATTAGAAAGATCTACTTTTCAGACAAGAGAAGAAACTGATACCTAAAACCTTGGATTGGAACCTGACTCAACTACAAATCCCCATCTATCCTAGCCACTCAGTATATGCTCATTAGTCCCACAGGAACATCTGAAACCCTGTAGATGACCATGAGTGGGAATCAACTTGAAGGCAACTGTTTTTTGTTTTTTATGGTACAACTTGGCTAGAATAGGAGTTCTTAAACATTTTTGGAAACACAGACCCACATCTCATAGAAGCCATAGATGCTCCCAGAAAAACCACATCCTCACTTTTTGTATACCATGTTGGAGGCCTATAATTCTCAGGTTCTGACCTTGAACCTCTCTGCTTAAGGCAGTGGTGAGGTCGGGGAGAGGGCACATACCATAAGCTTCCTCGATGAGGCCACAGTAGGGATTGACCCCTGAGCCACTGCGCTTGCCCTCTTGCTCTCCAAGCCGCAGGATGTTCTCCAGTCCATTGAGGGCCACTTGTACAATCTTCGAATCCATAACAGTCAGCAAGTCACAGAGGGGTTTGATGCAGCCCAATGAGACCAGGTACCTGGGGGCCAGAGACCAGGCAAGTTCTAAGTTAACACTGGACAAGCGAATTGCTGGGTAGGTGTTTTGGCCTGTGTCAACACTCTCAGCAATCCATTTTTTTTTTCCTTTTAAAAAATATTTTATTTTTATTGTTTTTGTTGAGAATATACACAACAGAACATACACCAATTCAATAATTTCTACACGTATAATTCGGTGACATTGATTACATTCTTTGAGTTGTGCAACCATTCTCACCCTCCTTTTCCAAGGTGTTCCTCCTCCATTGACATAAATTCAGTTCCCCTAAATTTTCTATCTAGTCTTTCCAGTTGCTGTTGTTACTTGATCCCATTACCGTATTTTTACACAAATAAGCACGCCTTCTATGTTTGTTTGACAACCACACTCTCCCCCAACATAGGCACTTCTGCAAGCACCCTATGCCAATTTTCTTTTTTTTTTTTTTAACAGCAACATATTAAAAAAAAAAAAATTGGCATAGTGGCACCCATGAAAATACCCTGCAGGGGGAGGGTGCAGTTGGCAAACAAACGATGAAGGCATGCACTATTACACATAAATATGATAGATAGATGTTAAAAAGCACAATGCTCAAGGCCGTCATTCTTTACTAGTTAAGCTAAGCTATTGTTTGGTTTTAAGAAGACATCAGGGTATATTATCTCGGGGCAATAGTTTCAGAGGTTCACCTAGCCTCCCTGTCTCCAGAAAGCGTGGATTCCATGAGAAGTTGAAATTCTGTTTGCATTTTCCCCCTTTTGATCAGGATTCTGCTACAGAACCTTTTCTCCAAATGTTCAGTCATTATTTTTAAGGTATATAGGGTTGCTATGAGTTGGAATTGACTCAATGGCAATAGGTTTGGTTTTTTTCCTTTGGTCTTTAAATTTCAAGCAAATTTTACACTACCACCATAATATAGCCATGCTTGTTTTATAAGAGGTGGTTCCCCTCCCTCAAATACTCCAGTATAATTTATACCCCAAGAAGTCAGGTCAAGTTCACTGGCTTCACATACCCGAGGAAGGCCAGGTAGCTGACCCTGGAGATAAATGGTTGGAGAAGTTTTCTGGCACCAGTGGTGGGCTTCAGAGAGTCCCCAAGACGTGGCCAGCACTCAGGAAGATGTGGGGGAGGTGCAGTGGGACTCTCAGCAGCTACGTGACCTGCTCCAGGCTGGCAGCAGACCCAGCCCATGCTCCCTGCCTGGGCTCCTGGCTTTTGCCCTCATTCCCTGCTTCTCCTTTTGGGTTTGAGAAGTCACACTGCCCTATGCTCTTGTTCTTCCAAGGATGAAATAAGGTCCAAGGCCCAGGAGCCTGGGGTGATTTTCCCAAGTCATGTGGTGAGAGGGAGATGAAGGTCATGACCCAGCTCTTCCAGGATCCCGACCAGAGCTGTTCTCACTGGGGCCTGTTTCTTTTGTCTCCGAGAAGTGGGAGCCCTCTGCTTTTTCTTTTAGTTCCATTCCTCTCTGGTTTTTTGAACTTTATTTTATTTTTTATTGTACTTCAGGTGAAGGCTTACAGAACAAATAGTTCCTCATGAAACAGTAGTACACATATTGTTTTATGACATTGGTTAACAACCCCACAACATGTCAACCCTCTAACTTCTCAACCTTTTTTTTTTTTTTTTTTTTTTGGTGAAAATACACATGGCCAAAGATACACCATTTCAAAAATTTCTACATGCACAGTTCAGTGAGATTGACTACGCTCTTCCAATAGTGCTGTTATTCTCAGTTAAGACGAAGGCTTACAGAACAAAATAGTTTCTCATTTAACAGTTACTACAAATGTTGCCCTATGACAATGGTTAACAATCTCACAACACATCAACAGTATCCTTACTCAACCTTGGGTTCCCTATCACCAGCTTCCTTGTCCCCTTCTGCCTTCTGGCCCTTGTCACTGGACTCCTGTACCTTGTTAGTCTCATTTGGTTTTACGGGGCTGTCCATTCCCAGGCTGAACGGTGAACCTCGGAGATAACTTCACCACTGAGCTAAAAGGGTGTCTGGGGGCCATACTCTCTGGGTTTCTCCAGTCTCCTTTAGGCCAGTAAATCTGGTCTTTTTTTTGTGAGTTAGAATTCGGTTCTACATCCTTCTCCAGCTCTGTCCAGAACCCTCTGTTGTGATCCTGGTCAGAACACTCAGTGGTGGTAGCCGGGCACCATCTAGCTGTACTGGACTCAGTCCGGTGGAGGCCTTGGTAGCTGTGGACAATTAGTCCTTTGGACTAATCTTGTCCTTGTATCCTGTTGTCTTCATTCTCCCTTGCTCCTGAAGGGATGAGACCAGTGGAGTATCTTAGATGGCTGCTCACAGGGTTTTAAGACCCCAGACACTACTCACCAAGGTAGAATGTAGAGCATTGTCTTTATAAGCTGTGTTATGCCAATTGAGCTAGATGTTCCCTGAGACCATGGTCCCCATAGCCCTCCGCCCAGCAATTCAGTCCCTCAGGGAGTTTGGATGTGTCTATGGGGCTTCCATGACCTTTCCTTGTACAAGTTGTGCTAGTTTCCCCTGTATTGTGTACTGTCTCACCCTTCACCCAAGATACCACTTATCTATTGCCTATTTAGTATTTCCCCCCCACCCCTCCCATCCCTGGTAACCAACAAAGATTTTTACATTTTGTGTGTGAACTTCTTCATGGGTTTTTACAATAGAGGCCTCATATAATATTTGTCCTTTTGTGATTGACTTATTTCACTCAGCATAATCTCCTCCAGTTTCATCCATGATATGAGATGGTTCACCGATTCATTGCGGTTCTTTCTCGTTGCATAGTACTCCATTGTATGTAGGTACCATAGTTTGTTTATCCATTCATCTGTTGATGGGCATCTAGGTTGTTTCCATCATTTTGCTATTGTGAACAATGCTGCCATGAACATAGGTGTGCATACGTCTATTCGAGTGACGACTCTTATCTCTCTAGGATATATTCCTAGGAGTGGAATTGCTGGATGGTATGGTACGTCTATTTCTAGCTTTCTGAGGAGGCGCCATATCATTTTCCAAAATGGTTGTATCAGCAATCCACTTTTAATGAGTCTGGATAACCACTCATTCTCCTTCTATCTCAATCTCTCCATCCTCCCATTGCTACTGGTGTAGTTCACTTCTCATGTGGATGACTGCAATAGATTCCTCCTCCTTGCCTTTAATGTTTCCCTTGCTGCAATATCACCCTCTCCTGAAACACAGCTCTGAACACATACTTCCCTGCTTAAAATTTTTCACAGGCTCCCTGTCTGAAGTCCAAGCTCTTTGGGAAGACAATACAGACCTTCTATAATTCGTCTCCTATCTCCTTTTCTAGCGTCACCTCCCATTATTTCCTTTCAAGGATACTGCATTCCAGTCAAACCTGTTGCAAGTAAAGGTTGTCAGCTTTCTGATTCTTGTACCTTTACTTACGCTTTTTCCGTCCAAAAGGTCTTTTTCAACACCATATTTGTTTATATTTAAACCTTAACTCAGTGGCTATCCCTTTTCTCCTAAGACTTTATATATATATATATACAGACTATACTTCCCTTACTAGACTATAGATTATGAGCTGAGGGCAAGACACATGTCCAATTTTCACAACTCCTACTCATGTTCAGATAAGTGAAACTAAAATCCTAAAGAACACACATACACAAAATAGCTTTCTATTTACTTCTCTTAAGTCTCATCCTCAAAAATGATTTCCCAAAGAAGGTGCTTTGAATAAGCCAAAACATGGTTTTCCTTCATTTGTATAGATAACTGAGAATTACATGGATTTCAGTTCTCTGTAAGGTAAGAAGAGGTAGACGAGGGATGGATCTCTGTGTCATGGGTTTCTATTCCCCAGGAGAGAAAACAGGTACCACATATCGTGTTCTATAGGAATCTATTCCAGATTCCAGTTCATTGTAGCAGCTTACCAGTTAAACCCTACTGCAGTAGGACTAGGGGCAGACCTACCCCAGAAAAGCAGTTTAGGGGTCATCTGTGAATCATGAGCCAAGAGGGATAACAAACATATCATTCAAGATAACACGAAGGGAATGTGATACCTGATCTGCTCAGGGGTCCCTCCTGATGTGGCATTGGTGATGGCCCACGTTGCTTCTTTCCTTGTGCGGAACTCGGCTTTCTGAAGGATTTCGATCAACACAGGGAAGATATTTGCATCTATGACAGCCTGAGAGAGAATGGAAGGATGGTCACCTAGAGAATAACAACTTCAAGTACTTTTCAAGGATTCAACTTCAAGAAGAGAAAGCAGAAGCCAGCCCACAGATCAGCTAAGACTTAGATATCATCTCCCTCCTGAGAGTCCTACTGTTCTTCCCATATAGGTGACAGGCTACAGAGGAACATGGCTTTACCTACAAAGTATCTTTGACCAACAGCACACATTGACCCCAATTTCTAAAGAGATACCAATTCTTTGAGAAGCAAATATTCCACCTCCCATGTTCCCATGCCTACCTACCCCTGTCCCCTCTGACTTCTGGTAGGTAGTGTTCAGGTAGAACACTGCTTCTTCTACCTGTATTTGAGCTCTGTTGCCAGCAGTGATGTTTGAAATGGTCCAGCAAGCTTCTTTCCGGATTGACTCCTTGGGGCTGCTTAGCAAGTGGAGGAGGCAAGGAAGGGCTGAACAGTTAAGAATGACCTAGAAAATGAGAGTGCAGGTTTGAGTGTGGCTGCTCACCTATAAGAAACCTGTCAAGAATCCCATAGAATTATGCCAATTGCTCAAAACCCAAAGAAAACCTTGCTTACCCCTTACTGGAGGGGTTACTAACATGAGGTAGTATTCACGGGAATCTAAAGGCCTAGAAAATAGGGGTGGGGTTCCAGAGCTTTCAGTATCTCAAAGGGACCATGACTCAAAAATTATTAAGAACTACCTTACAATGTTCCATGTTGTCAGTCAGGTTACCCCATTTAGTTTTTCTTAACAAGCACCCAATGGATGATGATTTGTTTCTAATTCAGAGAAGAAATGAAGGTAACCAAGTAGTCCATCATTGCAGAGAAAGTGGCAGAATTGGAATTCTTTACTCAAGTCTATGCTTTCTCTCCTAGACCATGCTACCTTCCATCAGGACTAAAGCTCTTAGTAAGGAAGGTTTTTGTCCATAGGCAGCTCTCTACATTGCTCTCCTATAGCTGGTCTGAGCTAAGATCCTACACCACCCCTTTCTCACCTGGGTCTGGATGTCATCCCCAGTGACAATGTTACCGACGGCTCGCAGGGCAGGAGAAGCCACTTTATAATCATTGTGCCTACAGAGGGAGGGAACAGTGATCAGTAGAGAGTCATATTCGGGCCTGCTGACTACCAAGGCTGGCGGCACTCTTATGGCTCCAGACCTTTGGCTAGGACAGCAAACTGCTGTCTGCAGCTCTTCAGCCTGAGCTTGGAGCTTAGGGATCTATATGCCTAATGGAGATCACTCACATCAGAAGCTCTACCAATCTCCGGCAAACTCCTGAGTCTATGACTGCCTGGATCTTCTCATTGGGGCCATCAGACAGATAAGAGAGGGCCCAGCAGGCATCTGCCAGCAAGTCTGAGTCACTGCTGAAGAGAAGGCGAGATAGCACAGGCAAACAAGGAGAGACCTGTTGGAAGCAGAGTGAGAGGGGCTCATCAGGGGACAACTCTACCACTAACCCTAACGTTGCTGTCCCTTCCCCCACAAGTGATTCTGGATCCTGGGATCTCTACTACATTAAACCATCAGGCCTATCTTTCCACTTTACCATCTAGGTACACACCAGGCACACAAGATCACCTCCTTCATCGTCAATCATCTCTTTCAGTTCCACTTGGGTTTGATTTGAGGCTCTAAGTGATTCCCCAAAGACTTAAAACACTCCCATATCCAAATTCTTCCATTTGAAGGAACCTGGTATCACCCAGGGAATGGCAAGTAGCTCTCACCTTTGGAAAATCTGGGGGTGGATTCTTTCCCCGGCAGAGGTTTGACAGGGCCCAGACTGCATTCCGTGTCATTGTTAGTCGTGTGGACTTGGTAAGGAGTCTATAGGAAACAGTGAAGCCAGATGCAGAGCACTGATGCCATGGTACAGAGCTGTTGCTAATGCACCCTGGAGGTAAATTCTATCAGACCTTGAGACTCTAGCAGCCTCTCTATTTCTTCCTCCCCATAACTCTAAGTTAAGAGAGCCCCGTTTGGACCAGGAGGTCCACCTACAGCCGTGTAGAGGACTGGGACCAGCTGTGGCTAGTTAAGACCATAGTTAAAAAGGGAAAACAGAGGGTTGGATCTTGGTAAACCTGTAAAGCTTTTAAGGTAGGACATACTGTGCCCTTAACTCTAGCCACAAGTCCCAGACAAGAAGTATCATTCTCTTTGGAAATAAAAGCTGAAGTCTAGTGTGAGGGCTCTAGCCATGCAGTATGGAATGATTTTTCTGTGAAGAGCCCTAGAAAGAATGACAGTGGAAGCCTGTGAGACTGAGATCTGAAGAATAGTTTGTTTCATCTATCTTCATTTAGTACTTTAAGGGTATGGGTGGGAAGAAACAGGAGAAGGATCTAGATGGCCCTTCTAAGGGGTCTTTGATCTATGGTTAGCTAAATTACAATAGACCTGTCCAATGTATCTATGGTCATAACCCCGTAGCAAATCTATGTACTCTGTAGAGAATACCGTATTTTTCTAGATGGGCTAGTACTGCCTCTTTCCCCTGACTCAACAATGGGCAGATATGACCAACAGGAGGCTCTAGAGCCCCATGAGATTAGGAAGCACAAGATATTCCTTGGCACAGACCAGCGGCACAATTGTCTTGCTCTCAGAGACACTTATATTTTACTTTGGCAATCAGATTACACTTTCAGAGTTTTTGTATTTACCTTTCATCTTACAGGACCAAGGAGGCTGCCCCCGTGACCTGCCCCATGGCCACCCTACAGATGCCTCAGGTGCAGATGATTCTAATTACTCACGTTAACAAAGGATTAAGGATAGAACAGTTCAAGACGTAATCTCGGCAAACGGAGCTGTCTCCAGCTATGTTTCCCAGTGCCCAGACTGCCTGAAAAGAGGATGATGTAACTGTTACCTGCAGAGCTTAGTTAGCTTCTGTGAGTACTTTATAGTCCCAACTACAGAGTGAGTACCCAGGCAGAGAACCACATCAGGGCCTGAGACACGTTAAACAAGCTCAGGTACCCTCCCTGACAAAATCTTTATTAAGCCCTTGCTCTATGAAGGCCTTTCCCCTGGGGAGTTCCTGGTTCAATGGAGAAGACAGGCTGACACCTGTACTGCAGCCAGAGAAGCCAAACCAAGACCCAGTAAGGAGAAAGGGATGGGAAAGTTGCATTCTTGTAGCCTCCTTGGACCACCTCTACATGTAGTAATGGAGTAAAGATTCCAGTACCATTCTCTACTTCTTTCAACTAGCAAGAAGCTAGTGGGAGAAATAGAAGCTGTTAGTCTGTCTCTATGATCTATGGGTACTGAGAAATGGGTACCAACAAGAATTAAGCTAAACTTGACCATTACCTGTTCCTGTACATCCTCAAAGTCTGAGTTAAGCAGCTCTATGAAAATGGGGACAGCCCCCGCTTCAATGACAATTTTGGTCTGCTGAGAGGTTCCAGAAGCAATGTTTGTTAGAGCCCAGGCGGCTTCAAACTAAAAAGAGAGATTAAACCATCATTGAGAGGTCACTCCAGACACAGCAGTGAAATCTACCAGCTGGCTCAGAACAGTAGCCTCCTGTCCCTGGTGAAAAAAGTAAATAAATGAAAAAACAAAAAAGCTACCCCCCTTTAAAGTGGTAAGAAGAGGTTATTGGCAGTGATGTCATAGTGTGAAGACAGAACTGGGCTCCAATGGTCCCAAGGTCCAGACTGCACTAGCACAGCACCCATGAGTCTTTTGGCAAGTAACTTTATTTCTTGGGCTTCACTTTCTTTACTTCTGAAACCAGGATTAGAGTGAGATGGTTCTCTCAAAGTTCCTTCCAGCTGAGTTTCTAGGAAGTATCAATAAGAGTGTTGGATTGGCTCATCTCATATCTCTGAGAAGAGAGGGGCTAAATGATCTGCCCCAGTTCACAGAGCTAGTTACAGTGGAAACAGGACTAGAACCTCTGATTTATAAGTGAATGATTGGTCTGCCATATTCTGATATCTTTCCTTTGAGATTACGTGATTTAAGGATGAGATTTTAGCTCTCTTCTTTGAGGCCAAGGGGGCATTTGATTATATTACTTGTCTACTTTCTGAA
The DNA here is from genome assembly GCA_030035585.1 of Dugong dugon. Classification (NCBI taxonomy): domain Eukaryota; kingdom Metazoa; phylum Chordata; class Mammalia; order Sirenia; family Dugongidae; genus Dugong; species Dugong dugon. The sequence continues at coordinate 56,486,511 of CM057462.1, read as the reverse complement.
AGATGTGTCTGTAGAAACACCGCACTGCAATCTCTTGAAAAAGAGACTTTCATCTGGTACCCCCCACCACCATTCCAGGCCTCACCTGTAATGTACAATTCTCGTTCCTCTTCAGAAACTCCACAAACCTATCCACCACTCCTGGAGTGTTGATGACTTCATCTATTGGGGGACTAGGCTCTGGAAGAGGGGGAAGGGAAGGAGAGGCAAAGTCACGAGAGCCTTTGGCTGATCCATTCACTAGGGTCAGCTCACAATCCTTTCCAGATACCCGTGACCATCCTTAAAACCATTCACAAACTCTCTTCTGGTGAGGTGACTTTAACAATAGCTGATCATATTTGAACTATATAATTCAGTTAGGATGCTAAAAAGTAAAGTCAGTCCTAATTTTGACATGCTTAGCTTTGGCTTACTGAACCTAAGCAAAGAATTTTAAGGGAGAGAGGAAAGCCCATAAGCAACCCTAGTCTACACATTTCTCTTATAAGATCAGCTTTTTTCTTAGGAGGACTGCTTGAAACACTGAGACAAGAAGTTATTATTATACAACAATTTTTTTTTTTAAATTGTGCTTTAAGTGAAAGTTTACAATTCAAGTTAGTTCTCATACAAAAATTTATACACACATTATTATGTGACCCTAGTTGCTCTCCCTATACTGTGACAGCACACTCCTCCTTTCCACCCCAGATTTCCTGTGTCCACTCAACCAGCTCCTGTTCCTTTCTTCCTTCTCATCTCACCTCTGGACAGGAGCTGCCCATTTAGTGTCGTGTATCTACTTTAGCTAAGAAGCACACTCTTCACAAGTATCATTTTATGTCCCATAGTCCAGTCTGATCTTCGTCTGAAGAGTTGGCCTCGGGAATGGTTTCAGCTCTAGGCTAACAGAGAGTCTGGGGGCCATGTCTTCTGGGGTCCCTCCAGTCTCAGTCAAACCATTAAGTCTGGTCTTTTTACTAGAATTTGAGTTCTGCACCCCACCTTTCTCCTGCGCTGTCAGGGACTCTCTGTTGTGTTCCCGGTCAGGGCAGTCATTGGTGGTAGCCAGGCACCATCTAGTTCTTTTGGTCTCAGGCTGACAGAGTCTCAAATTTTTATTAAGCACCTACTACGTCCCAGATAGTCCTAGGTTTGGAAGATACAGCAGTGAACAAAACTGACCCTCATAGAGCTCACATCCTAGTGGGAACGGACATCCTTTTATGTTAAAAGGTAGTAAGTGTAATGGAAAAAAAAGAATCCGTAGGACAGGGTAAGGCAATAAAAAAAAATACTGCGGGTGGTGGGGGTTAGCTTGCAACTTTAGTGTGTCAAGGCAGGCTTCACTGGGAAGGCAGGATCTGATCATAAAAGCGAGGGAGTTGCCACATAGATATCTGGAAGTACAGGATATCAGACAGAGCGAATAGCCAGTAAAGGTGGGAATGTGGCATGTCCTTGGCATGTCCAAGGAACATCAAGGCCAGTAGGGCTAGAGCAGAATGAGAGGGAAGAGTAGTTGATGAGGTCAGTGAGAAAAAATGGGAGGCTAAATCATGCAGAGCTTCTCTGGGGAGGATCAGGCTTTGCACCTTTGGAGAGCAGTTTCCGGAATTTCTGTGTGGTTGCTAATTGTAGGTCAGAATCATCAGAAAAGAGCATCTCCACCATCTCTCTTGTGATCACACCCTCCTAGAACATAGAACAGATTTAGAACTTTGCAATCAACACCAGAGCTATATGTGAGCACACAATCCTGCCTGGCATCCTGCTTTCTAAAGACTTGAGGGAAAAATGATGGTATAACACAGGTTCAGGAGAAGGGGTTCGTTTACTCTATGGCTGCTTCAAGTTGGGACAGTTGAAAGTGATTTCTAACCTCTGAGGCAACTGAGAGTTTCCCTTAAATATTTCCTCAGGCTTCTCTATCAGAGATGAATCCTTATTGGCTTCTTAAGCTGATCAACTACAAAAGCGCCCATGGAAAAAAGAACTCTGCCTGGTTATCATCAAAGCTACTAGGTGATGAGAACAACTCAATTTCTATTCTCTAGAAGGAGGCACCTCTCAGGCCTGCCTCAGGCAGCATGCAAGGGCCTTACCCCAGTGGTAGAGCTCACATAAGAGTCCATGAGGAGACTATCAAACATGGCAGCTTCTTCATTAATCAGCTCAACATTTCTCCGTTTAAAAAGCTGAAAGTAAAGTGAAGAGACATAGTAAGATTACTCACTGAACAACAACAAACCAACAAAAACAAAGAACAATCCAATGTGAAATTTTGGCATAACTGTAAAGGAAATGCTAGAGTAGTTTAAAAAATGAGACCCAAGCTTTATACTGACATGGAAAGATATTCAAGGCCTTTACTTTCTATGTTGCATCTACCTGTTCACATTTTTTGAGAGAGCACCTTTATAAGCATAAAAAAAATTTGTTTTTAAAACTTTTATCCCCTTTCTATAAAAGATGATGGATATAATAAGGCTTTGAAGAAAAAAGAATAACGGTATGGCAAGAGGGTGGGAAAAAAGCAGGTTAGGTGACTGAACTCAGACATGGGCAAGGCACCAATTTAGTTGTGCGGGTAGGGGTAAGGTGGGAGTGCAGATGATGAGGCATTAATTCAGTTTCAGTCCTAAAGGGGTTTACAAAGAACAGAAACTCAACAAAATAGAAGCAAGGCAGCAAAGAATGAGCCTCTTAAAGGACCAGGATTAGAGCTGGGCCTTGAAGGCCAGGTCTAACACTTACTACAAGGTGAAGAAGAGAGAAGGCAACAAGGGGCTAGAACTAGAATGTTATACTGAAGATACAAACGATGTCTAAGTTGGTCTAACTTGTGGAAAAGGGACAAAGGATTAATTCTCCTTCTCAAATCTTCCAACATTTCTGCTACAACAAAGAGAACTGGATGACTGGCCGACGGAGCTAAGCTACTTTCCTGAGGGGAAGGTGACAGTGCAAGGTAGAGGTCAACTACAGTAGCTGGATTGCTTCCCTGAACAGTATGTTTGAGAATACTCCAGTTAACCCACTTGTTGCTCTCGCTTCTGCTTCCGGAGCTGAATGCCCTCTTCCTCTCTTCTTCGCCTCATTTCCTCAGGGTTTAAGGCATTGTTCTTATAGCTCTTCATTCGATAATTGTCTTTCCCTGGGCTCGCCATGGTCTCTAGAAAAAGGGAAGATAAAAACGCATTGGCAAAGGCCCTGAAGAAAAGAGCATTTCCTTTTCACTGGGCTTCTGTTCCTACCCACCCTCCCCAAATGGGGGGATCACAGCTTCTCAAGGAGGCCTAATAATCTCAATAACAGCTCCTAACATTTCTAAAATCACACTAACACACACAAACCTCCTTTAATCAAAACAAGCTTGTTAAAGTAGATGGTATTATAGACTGAGAGACATTGGTGGTTCATTGGTAGAATTCTCACCTTCCACATGGGAGACCGGGGTTTGACTCCTGGCCAATGCACTGCACGTGCAGCCACCACTTGTCTGTTAGTAGTGGATTGCCTGTTGCTACAATGCTGAACAGGTTTCAGTGGAGCTTCTAGAGTAAGACATACCAGGAAGAAACATCTGGCGAGCTACTTTCAAAAATCAGCCAATTAAAACCCTATAGATCACAACAGTTTCAACCTGCAACTAATCATGGGGATGGTGCAGGACCGGGCAGCATTTCGTTTTGTTATGCACTGGGTCACCATGAGTCGGGGGCTTTCTCGACAGCAGCTAACAACAACACTATAGAATTGGCATAGCATAGTAGTTAAGAGGGGAAGGGGTCCTGGAGCTACACTGCCTGAGTTCAAATCCTGGCTCTTGTTAGCTGTGCAACCTTGAACAAGTTGCTTTAACCTCTCTATGCATCAGGATCTCATCTTTAAAACAGGGACATAATAGTACTCATTCACAGAGTTGTTATAAGGATTATATAGGCTAATACATGTGAAATGCTTCTTCAAACAGTGACACATGGTAAAGGCTCACAAGTTATAATCACCCTAATTTAACTACAGAAAACAGTTATATGACTTGCCCAATGAACTCAGATATAGGAAAAGAATATCAAACCAATATCCAATTCAGTGGAATACCATGTATTTTTATGGCCACCATCTACTTTTTAAATTAAAAAAATTATTATGCAATATTTGATACACACAGAAGGATGAAACATATGTAAATTACCAAGCAAAAAAGTACAACAGACATCTGTAAACTCATCACCAAAATCTAAGAATTAAAACATTACCAATATGTCTGAATCAAATTATGGGCTCTTCCCCTATTTCACATTCCCCTATCCTCACCCTGACTCCAGCCAAACAAAATTACTATCCCAAATTGTTATCTCTGCTTTTGCTTTTATTTATCACGCATATGAATAACCCTAAATATAGTATCACACTGTGTTTTAGTATTCTGAGAACTCTCTTCCCCCTACTCATTGGGTTTCTAAAATTTACCCATGTTTTTGTATACAGTTGTATTTCATTCATTTTTACTGTGTTATATTACTCCACTGTGTAAATACATCATAATTTATCCATTTTTCTGTTGGTCTTCTTTCCCCCAGTTTTTTTCCTATTACAAACCTATTAGGAATCTGTTGAGTGCTCAGTAGAGGATAAGTTTTCACTTGAAAGCTCAAATTATGTTATTGACAACAAACACTGACAGACTTGTTCCATGCATTTTTAAGAAATGTTTGCCCAATACCTACGTCTGGATATCCACTGTTTGCCATTCATTCTTTCAAGTAAAAATGCCGTTAATGAAAAAAGTGGCTACCTTAGCTTGCAACTTAAGCCCACAAGTGATTTTCCTCCAGACACGTTTTCAAGGGTAGAATCTGTACTGTTTCATCAAGAACATTTTTAAAAGCGAAAAGTGAAACAGGTATTTATTTTTTTCAGTCAGTCAGTCAGTGGTGTGAAGAATACAATGATTACTGGTGCAGTTTGGTCCCACTGCCTCGATAGATACTAAGGCATCAGCAGTTTTACCCACAATTGTTCTGCAGTATCAGTGCAAACGTCAACACAATGAAAATGTCAAAAACATCCTAGTATTATTTATAACAGCCTCCACCTCCAAGACCCTCTGAAAAGTTACAGGGACCCCCAACGATGTGCAGACCACACTTTGAGAACTACTGCTCTAAGGTATAGATACAGGAATGAATTGTTGGATTGTAGATAGGTAAATGTTAAACTTGATCAGATAGTGTCAAATTGTCTTCCAATGTGTTACCAATTTACACTAACTTAGCAATACATAAAGAGTTCCCACGGATATATATCCTGACCAGTAAACAGAATCCTAAGACTTTTGCCAATCTACTGGGTGTAATAAGGTATTTCACTGAGATACTGATTTCTATTTCCCAGACTACTAATGAGGTTAAATTTTTTGCTTATTAGCCATATATGCTCCCCCAATCCGTGAAAAATGCCTGTTCATATATTATGAATATTTTTCTATTGAATTATTTGTCCTTTTCTTATTTATTTGTAGTTCTTTAGATATTTCTAGTTATTTGTTGGCTATTTGTAAATATCTTCTAGCAGTTTGTGGCTTGTCTTTTCAATTTATGAAGTTCTTTAACAAGAAATTAATTTTAATATAGTTAAACTTATACAGTTAGCTTTCTGTGTGCCTTATTTAACGGATCCTTTCATACTCTCAGTCAGAAAGATACCATCTCATGTTTTCTAGAAGTTTGTTTTTTACATGTTTCATCAATGTGAAATTTAATTATGTGTGTGTATTAAGATAGGGATTCAATTTCATTGTTTTCCACATGCATAATCAGTTGTCCTGTCATGGTTTACCTAATAGCCGCTTCTTACTCACTACACCACTCCTGTCATGAAGCAAATTTCCCCATATTTTAGGCTCTCTTCCATTGGTCAATATCTTTCCTGCACCAGTATCACATTATCTTGACTAGTATACTTTTAAAAAAATTTTCCTTATCTGGAAGTGCAGGTCCTCCTATCTTACTCTTCTTCAGGAGGAGGTGGCTGGGCTTTTTCTGAGCCTTTGAAATCTACAATCAGCTTGTCAATCCCTTGAAAAATCCTACTGGAACTGCCCTTATACAATACTGAGTTGCCTTATCAATGTCTCCCTCATTATTTCAAATTTAAAAAAAAGCCTTTCAATAAAGACTTAGAATTTTCTCCATAAAAGATCTTCTCTATCTTTTAGATTTATCCTTAGGTTTTTTTTTTTTTTTTTTTGGATGGGGGAAAGAGTTGTTCTTTTTCTCATATCCAGACACCATGCTAAATTCTTATTAATTCCAAAACACTGAATGCAGCATTCTGATTTTATATGTAGACAATTACATCATCTTCAAATAACAGTCTTTTTTCCTTCCTTATCCTCGTTTTTTTAGTTCCTACTGTGTGCTACCAGGCATTTTACTAGGAAGTGAAGGCTTATTTATTTTTTTCTTTCTGCACTGGCTGAAAGTAAGACCAGCTGTCTGTCAGTTTGTCATACTGTGGTGGCTCACATGTTGCTGTGATGCTGGAAGCTATGCCACTGGTATTTTAAATACCACCAGGGTCACCCATGGTGGACAGGTTTCAGCAGAGCTTCCATATTAAGATAGACTGGGAAGAACGACCTGGCAATCTACTTTTGAAAGAAATGGGCAGCGAAAACCTTATGAATAGCAGCAGAGCACTGTCCAGTATAGTGCCAAAGATGAGCCCCTCAGGTTGGAAGGCACTCAAAAAACAATGCGGGAAGAGCTGCCTCCTCAAAGTAGAGTCAACCTTAATGATGTGGATGGAGTAAAGCTTCAGGACCTTCATTTGCTGATGTGGCAAATGAGAAGAAACAGCTGCAAATATCCATTAATAATCAGAACATGGAATGTACTAAGTATGAATTAAGGAAAACTGGAAGTTGTCAAAAATGAAACGGAATGCTTCAAGATTGATATTAGTGAGCTGAAATGGACTGGTATTGGCCATTCCGAATCAGACAATCATATGATCTACTATGCCGGGAATGATAAATTGAAAAGGAATGGTATTGCACTCATCATCAAAAAGAAAATTTCAAGATGCATCCTGAAGTACGATGCTGTCAGTGACAGGATAATATCCATACACCTACAAGGAAGACCAATTAATATGACTATTATTCAAATTTACGCACCAACCACTAATATCAAAAATGAAGAAACTGAAGATTTTTACCAACTTTTGCAGTCTGAAATTGATCAAACACGCAATCAAGATGCATTGATAATTACTGGTGATTGGAATGCAAAAGTTGGAAACAAAGAAGGATTGGTAGTTGGAAAATATGGCCTTGGTGATAGAAACCATGTCAGAGATCACATGATAGAATTTTGCAAGACCAACGACTTATTCACTGCAAATACCTTTTTTCAACAACATAAAACAGTGACTATACACGTGGACCTCACCGGATGGAATAAACAGGAATCAAATTGACTATATCTGTGGAGAGAGACAATGGAGAAGCTCAATATCATCAAGGCCAGGGGCCGCTGAAGTTTGGTGCCACTGCCTTGATTCATGCTAAGGCAGCAGCAGTTTTGCCCACCATTGTTTTCCAGTATCAGTGCAAATGTCAAACACAATGAAAACGTTAATAACATCTTAGTATTATTTATGAAGACTAAGGTGTGCCTTGGTGTTTTCAATTGCCTCATATGCGTGCGAAAGCTGGAAGATGTATAAGGAAGACCAAAGAAGAACTGACGCCTTTGAATTATGGTGTTGGTAAAGAATATTGAACATACCATGGACTGCCAGAAGAATGAACACATCTGTCTTGGAAGAAGTACAACCAGAATGCTCCTTAGTAGCAAGGATGGCGAGACTACGTCTCACATACTTTGGACGTGTTATCAGGAGGGACTAGTCCCCGGAGAAGGACGTCATGCTTGGTAAAGGAGAGGGTCAGTGCAAAAGAGGAAGACCTTCAACAAGATGGACTGACAAAGTGGCTGCAACAATAGGCTCAAGCATAACAACAATTATGAGGATGGCACAGGACAGGGCAGGGTTCTGTTCTGTTGTACATAGGGTCGCTATGAGTCAGAACCAACTGGATGGCATCTAACAACATTATTTATGATAATAGTCTCCATTTCCAGGACCCTCTGAAAAGCTGCAGGTAGCCAACTGGGTCCCTGGGGCTAGGCGCCGACCGGCCAGGGGCCGATTGTGATACAGACCATTAATTGCTCATATATAAGTTCAAGCTGAAGCTGATGAATATTAAAACATGTGCACGAGAGCCAAAATACAACCTTGAGTATATCTCATCTGAATTTAGAGACCATCTCAAAAACAGATTTAACTCACTGAACACTAACAACCGAAGACCAGATGAGCTGTGGGATGACATTAAGGACATTGTCTTAGGCTGGGTTCTCTAGAGAAGCAAAACCAGTGAAGCGTATATATACATATATATGTAGAAAGAGAGAGATTTATATCAAGGGAATGGCTCACGTGGTTGTAGCGGCTGGTAGGCCCCAAGTCTGCGGGACAAGCGTGAGGCTGAAGGCTTCTTCTAATGCAGGTTTCTACAGGGACTGACAAACCCAAGATTGGCAGGTAAGATGGCAGGCTGCTGGCTCAAGTCCCAGGAACTGGAGGTCAGATGACGACGAGCCAGAGGCAGCATCCAGAGTAAGCAAAAGCCAGCGAGCTTTGCCAAGAAGTCCATATATATTGGATGCAGGCCACACCAAGGAAATTCCCTTTCAACTGATTGGCTGCTCATAGCAGATCTCATCATGGAAGTGATTACATTATATCAGATCTCATCATGGAGGTGATTACATCATTACACAACTGCCAAACTACATCATAACTGTCAAACCACTGAGAATTATGGCCCAGCCAAGCTGACACACAACCTTAACCATCAAAGACATCATACATGAAGAAAGCAAAGGGTCATTAAAAAGAGACAAAAGGAAAAAAAAAAGAACAAATTATTTGTCAGAAAAGACTCTGAAACTGTCTCTTGAATATAGACTAGCTAAAGTGAACAGAAGAAATGATGAAGTAAAAGAGCAGAACAGAAGATTTCAAAGGGTGGCTCAAGAAGACAAAGTAAAGTATTATAATGAAATGTGCAAAGACCTGGAGTTAGAAAACCAAAAGGGAAGAACATGCTTAGCATTTCTCAAGCTGAAAGAAATGAAGAAATTCAAGCGTAAAGTTGAAATATTGAAGGACCCTACGGGCAAAATATTGAACGATGCAGGAAGCATCAAAAGAAGATGGAAGGACTACACAGTCACTGTACCAAAAAGAACTGTTTGACATTCAATCATTTCAAGGGGTAGCATATGAACAAGAACCAATGGTACTGAAGGAAGAAGTTCAAGCTACACTGAAGGCACTGGTGAAAAGCAAGGCTCCAGGAATTGATGGAATACCACTTGAGATGTTTCAACAAATGAATGAAATGCTGGAAGTGCTCACTTGTCTATGCCAAGAAATTTGGAAGACAGGTACCTGGCCAACCAACTGGAAGAGATCCACATTTGTATCCATTCCAAAGAAAGGTGATCCAACAGAATGCGGAAATTATTGAACAGTATCATTAATATCACATGCAAGTAAAATTTTGCTGAAGGTAATTTAAAAGCAGTTGCAGCAGTACATCAACAGGGAACTGCCAGAAATTCAAGCCAGATTCAGAAAACGATGTGGAACGAGGGGTATCATTGCTGATGTCAGATGGATCTTGGCTGAAAGAAGAGAATACCAGAAAGATGTTTACCTGTGTTTTATTGACTATGCAAAGGCATTTGACTGTGGATCATAACAAATTATGGATAACATTGCGAAGAATGAAAATTCCAGAGCAGACTAATATAAAAAAAAAAACAAAAAACTGTGCTCATGCAGAACCTGTACATAGACCAAGAGGGAGTCGTTCGAACAGAACAAGGGAATACTGCTGGTTGAAAGTCAAGAAAGGTGTGCGTCAGGGCTGTATTCTTTCACCATACTTATTCAGTCTGTATGCTGAGCAAATAACTTGGGAAAACGGACTGTATGAAGAAGAATGCAGCAACTGGATTGGAGGAAGATTCACTGACAACCTGCAATAGGCAGACAATACAACTTTGCTTGCTGAAAGTGAAGAGGACTTGAAGCACTTACTGATGAAGATCAAAGACTACAGCCTTCAGTATGGACTGCACCTCACCGTAAAGAAAACAAAAATTCTCACAACTGGACCAAAAAGCAACATCATGATAAATGGAGAAAACGTTCAAGTTATCAAGGATTTCATTTTACTTGGATCCACAATCATGCCCATGCAAGCAGCAGTCAAGAAATCAAACAACATATTGCATCGGGCAAATGTGCTTTTTAACATTTGAAAGACCTGTTTCAAGTATTAAAAAGCAAAGATGTTACTTTGAGGGCTGAGGTGTGCCTGACCCAAGCCATAGTGTTTTTAATCGCCTCATATGCACACAAAAGCAGACAATGATTAAGAAAGACCGAAGAATTGATGCCTTTGAATTACGGTGCTAGCAAAGAATACCGAATATACCACAAACTGTCAGAAGAATGAAAAAAAAATCTGTCGGAAAAAGTACAGCTAGAATGCTCCTTAATAGTGAGGATGATGCGACTTTGTCTCACATACTTTTGGACATCTTATTAGGAGGAACCAGTCACTGGAGAAGGACATTATGCTTGGTAAAGTACAGCGTCATCGAGAAAGAGGAAGACCCTCAACGAGATGAACTGACACGGTGGCTGCAACAGTGGGTTCAAACATAGCAAGGATTGTGAAGATGGCAAAACACTGCCTGGTCCTGTTGTATACAGGGTCGCTATGAGTTGGAACAGACTCGACAGCACCTAACAACAACAGAAATGGTGAATATGGAAGTAAATATAAAATAACTTTTTCCTCATTTAAAAAATTACATTAAAATTGGTATACATTTTGCTGTGTATATCTCAATAACAACAACAAAATAAATTTAGGAAAAAATTGCATTAAAATAATTGTTTAAAGCAAAAATGTTATCATGGGATTTGTGTAACACATAGAAATAAAATCTATGACAATAGCAAAAAAGATGGGTGGGGGAAATGGAAGTGTGTCATAAGGTTCTTACTAGATATGTGAAATGGTAGGATGTTACTTAAAGGTAGACTGTGATGTAATAAAGATGTGTATTATAAACCTTAGAACAACCATTAAGAAAATAAAACAAATATAGTTAATAAGCCAAGAATGGAGGTGAAATGAAATCATAAAAAATAATCCAAAAGAAAGCAGGTAAAGAGGGAAAAAAGAACCAAGAGCAGATGCAATAAATAGAAAACAAAAAGGAAAATAGTAGACTCAATCACATTTATAATTACATTAATATAAATAGTGTAAACATGTCTATTAAAAAGGATTGTCAGAACAACAACAATAAATAATATACAATGAACAACAATAATAAAATGAAGACCCTTGTATATGCTATATACAAGAAAGCCACTTTAGGGTTAAATAAAGAATACTACAGGGATGAAGAAGAACATTTTATAATGATAAAGTGATCAATTCATCAAGAAGATCTAAAAATCTTAAATGTGTATACAGTTAATATCCCGGCTTTCCTTGGTTAATATTTGCCTACTACATATTTTTCCGTTTTTAAAAATTTCAACCTGAGTATATTTTAGGTATGTCTCATATAAACCACGTTGCTCACTAATTCAAAAAAAAATCCAACCTGGTATCTGTATTAACTAATTTCTGCAATTGACTTGTTTTGACTTGTTTCTACCACCTTTTTTAGGGGTGTGTTTTTTTTGTCCAGGCTTTTCTAAGCTTCCTCCCCCTCCACAGTGATTGCATCTTAGTGTTTTTATTGTCATGATTCTTCTCTAACAGTTTAGAATTTATACAGAGAATTTTAATCTTAGTGGTTACTTTTGAAGTTTTACTACATACACATAACTAAAGCTAATTATCTTACCTCCCTCCTGAAAAATAAAAAGACTGTAAAGACACTTATCTCACTATAAAGCCTGAAAAAATTCAGAGTATATATACAAATAAGCCATTCTATTTAACAAAGTTATTTCACATGGAGCTGAAGATCATTAACTCTTCCTATTAAAAGAAGAATTGCTACAGAATACAGCACCTTGTTCATTTCCCCCTCCCCAAATTTGCCCTTACAAAGCAGCTTTTCTCTTGGGCATCCTGTTCAGCTCACCCACCGAGCAAAACCTGCCAACTGCAATCAAACACCAAACTTAAAAGTCTACTCTGAGGAATGAAGAATAGGAGGGAGGTTTGTAGGTATTTTTGGCATTTCTTACTGATTTTGAAACTGTAACCAGTTCCACAAACTCACCGGCATTTCCAAGTGGCAGTAATCCCCCCAATTCAGTGGCAGTCTAGAATCTACATGTTCTTGGGACAAAAGGGGTGGGGACTTTCTTAGAGGTTAACAGGGCTGCTGTATGCATCAGATAAAATCTAAGATAACTGGTCTAGGATAGGGCCTGAGTTTGTATATATTTTTTAAAAGTGCTATAGATGATCCTTACGATTGAACACCACTCACCAAGACAGTGAGAGCTCCTGGGCAAACTGAAAGGGGAGTTAAGAGTTGGAGGAACTGTGGTTAGGTATCCATCCAGTGCAGCCTTAGGGGAGGCTGAAGTCTAATCGTTCTTCTACCTGCTTAATGTATTCCAGGTTTGGACTCACCATGTTTCGCTAAATAACAAGAAGGAAAGTTCGCAGGCCTGCAGCCCAAACTGGTTTTATTCTCTGCATGTGTAGCCTATGCCCTTGGTTTATCACAAAGGTTTTGTATGTGGTAATGCTCAGATAGTTCTTTTCACCTTTATCTCTTCTCCATCCAGTAACTCTAACCTCACCCCACGCGACCCTCAATTCCCTCAAATCACTGGCTCTCAAGTCTGAGATCTGAAAACCTATAAGTTTAGAAAGGCAGCCCACATAGGAGACACCCCACACAGGAGACACCCCACATAGGAGATACCACTTTGGAGTCTGACAGATTGAGGTATGAATCTTGACTTTGCGACTTATTGAGTGTGTCATCTTAGCTAAGTCACTGCACCTCTAAGACCTTCAGCATCCTCATCTCACCTTCAGTGGGTTGTTGTCAAAGTCACCCTAAAAGCTCTTCCCTTAAAAATCTTAAAGGAATGGATCAGCATGCTTCTAAATAAAACAGAGGACCCAGACCCCCAGTGCTGGGGCAGGTAGAGGCTCAGCTCTGATACTGGTCTCTCAGGAAAGAGCTGCCTATGTTCAGTCTATCTAAAGAAGCAGCAGCTTTGTTTCTTAAAGATTCTTTTGTCAATTCAGTTTACCAAGCATTTACTGAGAGCTTACTGTGCCAGGTCTCATTCTATATTAGGGATTCTGGAGGTACCAAGAAGGATGGTATGACATCAGTTGCTCCTCTCCAAGAATTCACAATGTAGTCCAGTAGACTCAGTTATTAAAACAGTGATTTAAAAAGTTTTGTAAAGTACTCCACCAATTAAATCTGACATGGAATCTCAACATTAAAAACGCTGATAAAAGCGAAGCCACTGGATATCGGTAGAGGGGCCTGAAGCCTTACCAACTTGGCTCTCCTCTTATAGGCATTTCTCGTCCTCTCAATTTCTAATCCAAAACAGTGACTAAAAGTATTGCAAAACAGATGAAAAAGTTTCATAGGAACAAAGAAAGGGACAATAAACTCTAATTTTGCCCTTTTTCTGGAGAGGTAGTAGTGATAGTGATGACAGAGTTTAAAAAAAAAAAATCTCTCCGAAGATAAAATTTGGGCTGGGTCTTCAAGCAGTTTACCTTGGGGGTGGGAAGTAACAGCAGAGGGAACAGAACAAAAAGTACAGAAATGTGAGAAGGGAAAGGTAGTCTCTAAGAGAATCTGATTCTAAAAGGGAATGAAAACGGAGGCTAAGAAGAGAGCTGAACACTGGAGCTAGGGATACTGAGAAGACGAGACCTCAGAGAAGGTATCCCTGGGCATTCTGGAAAGCAGCTCAGGGAACCAATAGCAGCAGCATGCTCTTAGAATGTTTTAAGTCTCCACACCTACCCAGGGCCTCTGATTATCCCTCAGCCTGGAGGCTAACAGACGTAGGGCAGATTCCTAAAGGCAGCACTGTGGACTGCTGTTCCCCATTACCTGACACATAGTTTTTCATGACTCTGAGCCTGGGCTTTCTGGGCGGGCTGTCCCCTCCTTCTAGCAGGGCTGACAATGAAGCTGGAGGGGGATCCAGGCTACTGTGCTTCTTTAATCACCATAGCAACAAGAAACTATCATAAGTATTTGCTTATGACTTCACTGGAGAAGCCAGGCAGGGGAGGTTAGATTAGAAGGGGGAACATCTGCACAAGCACATCTGGAATCAGCAACCAAAGAAAGGATGGGCTCGTTCTCAGGGACCCAACAAAGGAGCTTTTTCCATCATGCACTACCGTACTTGCTGGAGCTGGGTCAAGAAAATCCACAATACAGATAAACCTTTTCTAACATCTGATTGTCTTAGATAGCCTTTGAATTTTGTGTCAAGGAACTCTCTCAGAGTGAAGAGGTCCCTCAAGTTATATCTCTCATTTCTAGGAGATAAGTGTCAAATGTTTCCATGCATCTTCTAAGCTTTTATAACTGAGGTACTAGCAACAGTAATATAAAATAGGTGGGTCCTAACTGATAGATGAAGAAACTGAGGCTCAGGTCACACACTAGTGAGTAGCAAGATTACTGCAGTGCTCTATATAATCACTGGTATGTATAAAAATCAGAGCTTCATAAAAATTTTAAATTATGTGCAATTTCTCAGAAATAGGCATAGTACATATAGCCAGCTGCCTTGTGTGTTAAGATGGGAACAATACCATAACACCTTCAAGCCCACTAATGTGTGCTTAAAGCACTGATACAGCCAGCAGCTACTGGCTCTAGGACTTTCCAAACCAAAGTCTAATGTTCGTGGTCTGTACTTCAAAGTTACCAAGCAATCACCTTAAGGCACCTGCCTAGAAGAGCCCAAAAGAGCAAAAGAGCTAAGGGAACCATCCTCCATTTTCTAGCTAATGACATGACAATCTTCAAAGAAGATGGGACCTGAAACACCATGAAACAGTCAATCTTTTCAAATTATGCTCCTTGTCCTGGTGCTAAGCTGAGGTGGTTCTCCTTTTTGCAAAGGGAGGCTTCCTAATGAAATGTTATAGTCTCTGCCCTCCCACAGAAAATAAGCTAAGGCTTTAAATCAGGCAGACTGATTGTTGGGCATATATTACAGCTAGGAAGCTTTAGGAAGAGAGATAAAAGGGATAAACTATCTCCCAACATTTGGCCTCTTCAAGAAAGAAACTTGCCTCCTCTGGTGCTTTTTTCAGCTGGCCCTTCCTTTGACTTTTCACCAGAAATTCTCAAGCGAAAAAGCATCAACAGAAGACTCTCAGTTAAAACACTATGGTCACATGCCAGTTAATTAAAAAGAAAGGAGTAAGAGTGCACTGGGACATAGAGGCCACAGCCTTAGCAAGCTAGTAAGGTTTGATAATATGCCAAGCTCCTTGTAGATACTATCTCTAATCATCACAACCCTGAGAAGTGGGCATTATCCCCATTTTACAGATGATTAAAATGAGACTCAGAGGTTAAGTGGCAAGCAGGAATCTGATGAAAGTCATCCCTGACCTATTTAGTCCCAAACTCCAGGTTCTTTTCATTTCATGAAAACAGAGGCTATTGGTAACAGCAAATCCCATCAGAATTCTGGATTGAGGATTGCTTCATCACTAAAACAGAAACAAATGTGCTCATGTCCAGACTTTCAGTTAACCACAAACTCAAACACCTTAAAGGGTAAAAAAGTCAATTTTTTTTTTATTGTTGTAGTTTAAATAAAGTTTACATTTCAAGTTAGTCTCCCACACAAAATTTTATACATACATTGTTATGTGACCCTAATTGCTCACCCCATTCTGCGACAGCACACTCCTCCTTTCCGTCCCTGATTCCCCATGTCCATTCAACCAGCTCCTAACCCTCTCTGCAAAAGTCAATGATTTTAAACAGGACAGTTGTAAGAGCTGAGTAGGGAATGGCAGTGATTACACTCATACTCAATTTTTACAACACTGTATCAGCCAAACAAAACTTGACAGGGGCTAGGGTGAAATCAGCTATTTTAAGGACAATAATCAAATAATTAATAATTAAATAAAACCCAGTATCATGCTTTTGTCAAAAAATATTTTCACATATAAGATCTAATTGGCTATTTCGCTTGGGCCTTGAAAACCCAGTGGAGCACAGCCCTACTCTGACACACATGGGGTGGCGAAGAGTCGGAATCCACAGCAACTAACAACATTAGAGACATATCTAAACTTAAAAAGAGGACTCTGCTCTTGCTCCCTCTTGTCTAAGATCCCACCTTCATACCTGATTTTTAGGAACTCATCTTCACAGTACAAGCTTTTTCTTTTGCAGTGAGTTTTCTCCTAAGCCCACAAATTCAACAAACCACAAAACTGATGTACATCTGACCCTGTGTGGACTAATGCCTACACCAATAGATTTAATCAAATCAAAATTCCTCCAAACTAGATAAAGCCAGCCATAATGCTGGGATTTGAAGGGTGGGAAGATAACACACAACACATAAGTGACAGACAGAATAATAAATCCAATATTTTCAATGATGTTCTAAAACTTACATGGCCCATTTATTGTCTTAAAGATGCCAAAAGAAAACAAAAGTCTGGCTTAAATTTTGCCTGACTTCTGCTGTACCTAGTAGATAATTACTGTGAATGAATGCAAGGTTGATGGCAAAATTTTGGTATTGCTGATTTATAACTTTGCTAGCTAAAAATGGTACTACAGGAATAGTTTCAGGAATCTCACCACCTGCAGTTCTTCATACAGAGAATCAGCTACACACTTGTGACTGCATCTTTTCATTCATCCTCCCTCTACTTCCTGCTGCATTTCTCTGTTCCCATGAATAGTGAAAATATTTTCTGTTCCCTTTTCACTATGAAATATTCAAAAACTGAAAGTTTGAAATAGTATAATAGACATCTGTAGGCTCTCCATTAAGAGTGAACACTTTTTAACAATGTCATATTTGTTTTATTCTATCATGTATACACGATAATACATACATACATATACACATATATATACATATGTATACACAGACACAAATATCCACTCATTCAAACTCATTGCCGTTAAGTTGATTCTGACTCACAGCGACCCTACAGGACAGAGTAGAACTGACCCATAGCGTTTCCAAGACTGTAATCTTTACAGAAGCAGACTGTCACATCTTTCTTCCACAAAGCAGGTGGTGGGTTCGAACCTCCGACCTTTCTGTTAGCAGGCAAGCACTTAACCACACACATCATATTTTTTAACTGAACCACTTGAAAGTTGTAAATATAATGACCTGGCACTTCACCCTTAGTTACTTCAGTATGCATCTCCTAGTAAGGACCTTCTTACATAACCATAATACCTTATTCAAACCTAAGAAAATTAACAAAACTGCCTTGTTGTTAGGTGCTGCTGAGTCAGTTCCAACTCACAGTGACTCTACGTACAACAGAAAGAAATACTGCCTGGCCCTGCACCATCCTCACAATCGTTGTTATGCTTGAGCCCACTGTTGCAGCCACTGTGTCAATCCATCTTGTTGAGGGTCTTCTTTTTTGATGACCCTCTACTTTACCAAGCATGATTTCCTTCTCCAGGGACTGGTCCCTCCTGATAACATGTCCAAAGTATGTGAGATGAAGTCTCGCCATCCTTGCTTCTAATGAGCATTCTGACTGTACTTCTTCCAAGACAGATTTGTTCATTTTTCTAGCAGTCCATGGACAACACCATAATTCAAATGTCTCAATCCTTCAACAGTCTTCCTTATTCACTGTCTGGCTTTTGCAGGCATATGAGGAGATTGAAAACACCATGGCTTGGGTCAGGGGCACCTTAGTGCTCAAAGTGACATCTTTGCTTTTTAACACTTGAAAGAAGTCTTTTGCAGCAGATCTGCTCAACGCAGTGCGTCGTTAGATTTCTTGACTGCTTGCTTCCATGGGCGTTGATTGTGGATCCAAGTAAACTGAAATCCTTGACAACTTCAATATTTTCTCCATTTATCATGATGTTACTTATTGGTACAGCTGTGAGGATTTTTGTTTTCTTTATGTTGAGGTGTAATCCATACTGAAGGCTGTAGTCTTTGATCTTCATCAGTAAGTGCTTCAAGTCCTCTTCACTTTCAGCAAGCAAAGTTGTGTCATCTGCATATTGCAGGTTGTTAATGAGTTTTCCTCCAATCCTGATGCTGTGTTCTTCTTCATACAGTCCAGTTTCTCAGGTTATTTGCTCAGCATACAGACTGAATAAGTATGGCGAAAGGATACAACCCTGACGCACACCCTTCCTGACTTTCAACCATGCAGTATCCCCTTGTTCTGTTCGAACGACTGCCTCTTGATCTAAGTACAGGTTCCTCATGATGACAATTAAGTGTTCTGGAATTTTTATTCTTTGCAATATTATCCATAATTTGTTATGATCTACACAGTCGAATGCCTGTGCATAGTCAATAAAACACAGGTAAACATCTTTCTGGTATTCTCTGCTTTCAGCCATGATCCACCTGACATCAGCAATGATATCTATCCCTTGTTACACATTCTCTTCTGAATCTGGCTTGAATTTCTGGCAGTTCCCTGTCAATGTACTGCTGCGATCGCTTTTGAATGATCTTCAGCAAAATTTTACTTGCGTGTGATATTAACGATATTGTTCAGTAATTTCCTCATTCTGTTGGCTCACCTTTCTTTTGAATGGGTACAAATATGGATCTCTTTCAGTCAGTTGGCCAGGTAGCCATCTTCCAATCTTTTTTTGGTCACAGAACTACCCAATATCTTATAGTCCATACTCAAACTGCTTACTCATCTCAAAATATCTTCTGTAGCTGTTCCCTCTCCCCCTCCCCCACTCAAACCAGGATCCAGTCAAGGTTCATACATTATACTTGGTCTTTTATTATAACTTTTTATTATAAAAATTTTCAAATAGAGAAGTAAATAAAAAGAATCCCAATGAACTCATCATCTAGATTCACTAATCATCAACTCACAACCATTACTGATTCATCTATGCTCCCACCTATGTCCATACCTTGTATTATTCTGAAGCAAATCCTGACATCCTATCATTTCATCTACATATATTTCAGTACCTCAACAATTAATAATTTTTTAAAAACTATAATTATCTCAATATTTGGTCAGTTTAAATTTACACTAAGAGCTACAGCTGCTAACCAAAAGGTCAGTAGTTCAACTCCACCAGCCGCTCCTTGGAAACCCTATGGGCCAGTTCTACTCTGTCCTATAGGATCGCTATTGAGTCACAATCAACTCTAAGCAATGGGTTCTCCCACGCCCCTCCCTTTTATTTACTTGTGATACTGACTTTCTGAAAAGACTAGGTCAGCTGTCTTATAGAATGGCCCAGATTCTGGTTTTGTCTGTGTCACTTAACTAATACTCCTATCCCCTGCACTTCCTACAGACTGGAATTTAGGTCTAAAGACTAGAAAAGATTCGGGTTAAAATATTTTTGGCAAGAATACTGCATAGGTGATGCTGAATGCTTCATACTGCATCATATCAGGAGGCACTTAATGACAGGTTGCCCACTATTTCTGATACTAAATTTGATACTAAGTAGAAGTAGTAATCAGATCTCTCTTCTTGAAAGTCATGTACTTACCATAAGTCACCATTCACTTTAATTTTATTGTGAAATGTTTCTTGAATATTACATATCTGAAGTGTAAGATGTAAGACATAATGACATGACCTCTATCCAACTTTAAAATATAGACATTACCAATATTGTTGAATCTCTGTTCACACTTCCAACTATTCAAACCTGACTTACATTCATTTAATTAATGAAACTGCTTTACCAACAACCTCATATTACTGAATATAAACAAAAAAAAACCCTGTTGCTGTTGAGTTGATTCTGACTCACAGTGACCCTACAGGACAGAGGAGAACTGCCCCATAAGGTTTCTAAGGAGCAGCTGCTGGATTTGAACCGCTGACCTTTTGGTTAGCAGCCAAACTCTTAACCGCTGAGCCACCAGGGCTCTTTGCTGAATATAATGGATAGAAATTTCTGCCCTCCCTCAATGCCTCAACAGCAGTTACCAATCCCTTCTCCCAGAACACTTTTAGCTTTCCTGGCACCACTGCATAACTCTCAATCTCACTCATACTTCCCAGTCTTTCTTGATGGGCTCCTTCCTCCCTACATCTAAATATTGGTTGTTTTCCCCCCCACCCCACTCTCTCCGTAGGTGATCTCATCCATTCCCATGACAACTTCCAAATTTATGTCTACAGCCCAGCCATCTCCCTTGAGCTCCAGACTCACATATTCAATGGCCTACTTGAAATCTCCGAAACTAACCTAAATTCTAACTTCTTCTCCCTACCCTCAGTAGTAGTAACAGCATTGACCAGTTACTTAACCCAAAACCAAAACCTATGTAAAAACTACTCCTGATTCCTTCCTTTCCCTAACCTCTTTAATCTATCACCAAATCCTGTTACAGTTTAACTCCAAAATATATTTTGAATGTATTCACATCTCTCCAAACTCCTGACTCCTACCCAGTCCAAGTAATCATCTCTTGTCTGAACTACTAGGACAACCTACCTCTTACCCCTAAAACCATCATCACACAATAAAACTGGAGCACACCATTCCCTTTCCCATTTAGAATAAAAATCTTTTTCACAATACAAGGCCCAGACTACATATTTAGCTAATCTCATCTTATGCAACTCTTTACCCTCATTCATCTTATGCTTCTGTCACACTGACCCTCTCAGTATTTGGAACCCATCAAGCTGTCTCCTGATACAGAGTCTTCACACTTCCTGTTTTCTGCCTACAATGCTCCTCCTCAGCCCTTGGAATTACTAGGTCCTTCCCTTGTTACCCTAACCCAAGGTAAGTTCCCCTGTTTTTGTTGGAGCACCTGTTTTATGTCCTTCTTTACACTAATTACATTCTGTGTCTGTTCTCCCTTACAGAATGTGTAAGCTCTATAAAGGCAGAGACCTTTGTTATATTTTAGTACCTATAATATCCAAGATATACAACTATTTGTTGAATAAATCATTGTTCATGCACTTAATTAATTGAACATCTACACTGTGCCAGACACAAGGCCTAGCTAAAATAGTTGCTTAATAAATGTTTGCCAAAGGAGTGTACAGCATGAAGAAACCTTCCTCATGACTGCAAAGAACTTCTAAAGGCAGATTTTAGAAGGGTTACTTACTAGAAACCTAGAAAGCATACGTTTCCACCTGAATATATATGAAACCCAAATAAAAAACACTCCATTTAAGATTACAGGACACAGATGTCTCAGATAGATTTTTAGACTGCTAAATCCAGTGACCTTGTCAGTATTAATTCTAATTGACTTTCTAACTTGACACTGATGATCACTTTTGCCTTCTTGAAACTCTCTACCCATGACTTTATTGGCACCTCTCTTACCTCTCCAACCACTCCTCAGGTTTCTTACTGTGTTCTTCCAATGCCAACCTCTCAATGTCAGTGTGTACCAAAATTCTACCTTTGGCCTTCTTCTCAACACTCCCCCTACCCAAGTGATCTCTCTTAGCATCAATCTCTACTTTTACACCAAATATCAACTCCCTATCATCACAACCTCCCTCCTGAAAGCTTATTTTGAAATGCCTACGGGCTATCTCCATCTCACTTTCCTGTTTCTTCTATCTTACTTATTTCAGAGCTAATGCCAAATGATGGTTAAGACTGTATGTCAACTTGGCTGGGCCATGATTCTCAGTGTTTATATGTGATCATTCCCATGATGGGATCTGCTGTGAGTACACAATCAGTTGAAAGGGAGTTTCCGTGGGGGGTGTGGCCTGCATATAAGCAGATGTTTTGGTTTTTTGCTCGTTCTGGATCCTACAGCTGCCTCCTGTTCATCTGACCTCTGGTTCTTGGAACTTGAGCTATCAGCTTATCTGCTGATCTTAGGATTCGATGATCTTCACAGCCTGTGAGCAGAGCCCTCCTCTCCAATCTGCCAATCTTGGGTTCGCCAGCCCCTGCAGTTACGTGAATCAGGAGAAGCCTTGCGGTCTTGTCTGCCGATCTTGGGATTCATCGATATTCACAGCCTGTGAGCAAGAGCCCTGCTTTCTGACCTGCCGATCTTGTTGGGTTCACCAGCCCCTGTGGCTACGTGACTCGGGATAAGCCTCTATCCTAATCCATGGACTTGGGACGTTCCAGCCTCTACAACAATGTGAGCCATTTCTTTGATATAAAACTCTCTCTCTATATATTTATATGTTTTACTGGTTTTGCTTCTCTAGAGAACCCAGCCTAAGACATGCCATCACCATTTACCTGATCTTGAAGTCAGCCATGAACTTTCTTCTCCCCAAAGACAAAACCAAAAACCCACTGCCATCAATTCTGACTTCTAGTGACCCTAAAGAACAGAGTAGAACTGCCCCATAGGGTCTCCACGGCTGTAAATCTTTATGGAAGCAGACTGCTACCTCTTTCTCCCATGGAGCAACTACGTTCGAACCACCAACCTTTCAGTTTGCAGTCAAGCACTTAACCACCAGGGCTCTTCCCCAAAGATAACAGGTAGGTAAATAACACTGATCTGATCTATTACCCCAATCCCAATCTAATTCCTACAATGTCACCGCCAATGACACTATTTTAGTTCTTACCTCCCTCACCTCTCACTTTTAGACCGTTAAATGTTTGCAAGCAAGAGCTCCTATTGATCTTTGAGTCTACAGCACAGTGTATACACTCTCAAATGTTCCAGCCAACATTTTAAACCTGTTTTCCAAAAGATCTGAAGTGGTTTATAATAAATTCAACAAAATTAAAAAAAAAAAAATGGGGAAAGATGAATGCAGATAAGCAGGACCCAAAGAATCCTTCAGTTATTAAAACTGAGTGGCATTTTGGCATGCTGGCTTCCTCGGAGCCAAAATAAGCCAATATAATTGCTGTCAATAAGTTGTACACCTGTAAAAACTTGAACTGGCAAAAGTTGTGTGATAGATATATTTACAACAACAACAAAAAGAACAGCCGCTGAGGCTGCTTATGTACAACTAAAAACCTTATGGGATTTGGTTCCTTGGTTTGGAGGCTTAGGGTCATGGTTTCATGACACATTCCAGTTAACTGGCCTAGTAACATATTTAGTGCTTCTCTTCAACCTCCTAGGTTCCTTGCATAGTTTCTGGGATCTTAAAGGCTTACAAATGGCCATCCAAGGCTTGACAGCTGATCTCTATTTGCCTGGAGCAACAGAGCAAGGAGAGTCAGGAATAGGAGGAAGATATGAAATGAGTGGCTAATTGCCTCCATGAACAACTGCCTTATTTGCCACGAAACCAGAAGAACTGGATGGTGCCCGGCTACCATTACTGAAACATTTTGAGCAAATATTCTATAGAAAAATCTTGATCAAAAGGGGGAAAATGCAGAACAGAATTTCAAATTCTCATGGACTCCAGACTTTCTGGACCATGGGGGCTGGATGAACCTCTGAAACTACTGCCCTGAGACAAAAACTTAAACCAAAAATATTCCCTGAAGTCATCTTAAAACCAAACAACAGTTTAGCTTAATTAGTTAAAAAAAGTCTGCCTTCAGCATTATGCTCTTTTAAGAATTATCTATATGGGATCAAAGTAACAAGAGCAACTCAAAAGATTAGATAGGAACCTTAGGAGGCAGTGAGTTTATGTTAATGGGGGAGGAATGACTCAGAAAAGGTGAGCATGGTTGCACAGCTCGAAGAATGTAATCAATGTCACTGAATTGTGTATGTAGAAACTGTTTGATTGGTGTATATTTTGCTGTGTACATTCTCAACAACAAAATAAAATTTAAAAAACTGCAAAATAAATAGAAACCAAAATAAAGCAATATGAGAATTTATATGATTTTCATTATCCATGAAGAGTATACTCATGTATACTTGGAAAGCAAAGTGTTTCTGAAACTTGGCTTTAAGGATGAACAAATCCTATGGCTTTAGGGGCTACCCTGTAAGCTTTGATTTCAGAAATACAGAGGCTGGCAGTAATAGGGTATATATAAGTATCTCCCAACCCATATCTTCATTCCAAATGGGTTATACTGGGGAGGAATAAAAGTCAAGAGAACCTCATTCTGCTTGTTCTACATAACTTGGCACTTTAACAAACAGAATCCACAGGCTGAATCAAAAGAGATTTACAGATTATTAGTCTGGTCTCCTCTCTGATACTTAAATCTCTCTTTAATTTCCCTGCCTTATACCTATGCTTGGACACTGCCAGTGGTAAGAAATATATTATTTCCAAAAGTAGTCCATTTTGTTTCAGATGGCTCCAACCATCAGAAATTTCCCCTCATTCTGAATAAGACCTATACCCCAGTAACTTCTACTGATCCTACTTTTATGAGTTCCTGAAACAACATCCTTTCAAGTATTTGAAGACCATTTTCATTCATGTTTCTCTTCCATATCTAAAAGTTCTGTTATACGTGCTAGATCTGATTTTCAGGAGAAACTAGAAATTTTGATTTTTATATACAGTCAATTGTTTAATTAATTAAAATGTTTTTAATTTTTATCAAGTGCTTTGGGTGTCCTAAGAAACTGTTGCCTAATCCAAGGTCACAAAGATTTATCCCGTTTTATTCTAAGAGTTTTACAATTTTAGCTTTTATATTTAGGTCTCTGACTCACTGAGTTAATTTTTGTACATGGTGTGAGGCAGGGGTCCAACTTCATTCTTTCGTATGTGGCTAACTATTCTTTCACATGTGGATATCTTTTTTTTTAGACATCATACATAACAATTAGTAAACTAGAGTAATCTAAATAAATTAGTGGTCTCACATGAGTCCTTTCTTAATAAGCTTATCTTTAATTGAGATGCCTTCAAAGTTAATGATATTAACATTAAACCAAGCTTGAGAGCAAACTATTGCAGTATACAAGTTCCCTTCCTGTGTCAAGTTACTCACTTTCCATGTCCTGCTAGGAGGGGACCTCTGTCAAGCACTGGGGCAGGCAAAGATCACAATGCTCCTGCCAAGAAAGTCACACATCTATGTCCTCACTACTGGCTGTGAAGCAGTCTTCTCAAGTTCAATCCAGCATGCTTTCCAAAGTCATTCACTGTGGTGAAACAGTTTTATCTACTAAATCCAGACTAAAAACCAGCATATTCCTCTTGAAAAATCTTTCAAATATGCCAAAGTCAATCTCTAACCTCTACAAAAGGGGGGTTTCCCAGAGAAATTTAAAATTCAACTGGGAATGATTTAGTAAAGATTTGTTTAGCTTTTAAGTCCAAGCTCATATAGAACTTCCATTTTAAGGTGGGGGAACTGAGGTATAACCTGCAGAACTCAGCTAATAAATGGAAGAGTCTAACCTAGGTCTTTCTGACTAAAGCTAATGCTCTCTCCATTACATATACCTTATTTAAACAGCATACCAGCCACAAGAGGACTCTTATTTCCTGGAAGAAGCATGCTCCCCATACTGTCAATACTCTTCTTGGATTCTACCATCCTGTCACCTGATTCAATCTCTCAAATGAGATGTGGTCCACTTCTTGGCAGCAACAAAGATTACAAAGATAAGATGATATAAATACTAACATGTATAGAAGTAGGAATTGGCAGGTAGTTAGGTAGTCCTTGAAGGCTATTTGCCACTTTGAAAAAAAACAAAAACAATCATTCCCTCTAGTTCATTTTTGAAGCCCTCTCTTGCTGTATACACGTGCGCAGGTATGTAGAGGAGGGATTAGTGATGGTAGAAGTATCATTAATGATACAAAGTGGAGGGAAATAGGATAAGCTGAGACAAATGCCCATATAGGTCTGGTGTAGGGTCTGAGAATCTTTTTATAAGTTCAACAATATGTGAATGGACAGACTACCCTCAAAGGTTTGTATCAGAAAGAAATACCTAGTGCTGAGAGAGGCTGCTGTGCTGGATGGAACATCAGGAGGCACACTGGAAGTAGTGTGGTATTAGTGAAAAGAGCTACAAAGTCAGGTGATCTTAGTTCTGGTCTTGCTACTTACTAGTTCACAATACCTAACCTCATCCTGTCTACCTCAGAGTTACAGTGATCAAATGAGAACACACACAAAAAGAACTGGCGATCTGCTACGGCAGATTACAGCCTAGGAAACCCTATGAGGCAGTACTATTCTGTCCTATAGGGTTGCTATGAGTTCGAATCAACTTAACAGTACAAATCAGCAGCAACACTTTGTAAATAGTATAATGCTGTGCTGGTAAGGCAGGATTGGATCCCTGGCTGGTGCAAATAGTTAAGTGCTCGACTACTAGCTGAAAGGTTGGCAGTTTGAACCCACTGAGAGGTGCCTGGGAAGACAGGCCTGGCGATCTGCTTCTGAAAGGTCACAGTCTTAAAAACCCTATGAAGCAGTTCTACTCTGCACAAATGGGGTCTCCCTTAGTTGGAATCAACTTGACAGCAACTAACAAGGTAGGATTAGGTTTAGAAATGGCTTTTCAAACTTCCTCAATTTCTCTCAGAGATTTATGACCAGGAAATACTGCAAACAAGAAAACAACATGAAACAGGTCTGACAGCATGAGGCTCTCAGGGTGTTATCTGCAAGCCTGTCAGAACTGCCAGTCACCAAGATAATGGGAGACACTCCTCTACTGGACAACTGGGTCAGTCTACAATGGGGCCATAATAGGGCTGCTCATATTCTGGCAGTATCCTCACAGGACTAGGCTGAATGGCAATCACTCTAGCAAACAATGCTAAATCTATAAACTAGATGATTTAAAAAAGGCCACCTAGGGAAAACTATCTTTTGCACACACAACTATATTCAAAGCTTAGGGTCTAAGTGAAGTATGGCACACTGAGGTACTCAATCAACCAGATAGTTGACAGTCCTAGTTCTCTAGTCCTAATTTTCTCTTAGAATTTACTAATCCTCATGCCCCTTGGGTCTGTATAGAAATGCAGTGCTCAGGGATGGAGAGTGAAGGGTGGGAGGAGACATGGAAGAGGACTACGATGGCCACAGACCAATTTCTCCAAAAGAAAAATTTCCACCTATCCTTTGTGGAATGTACAGAGTCCTGTGGCTCTTTTACCTTCCTAGGGACATCCCACTGTCACAACTGCTGGGTGCTACAAAGGACTAAAATTTATTACTTGAAGTAGAGAAATCAAAGAGCTCAACTTCCATTTAAGCCAACCTCAAAATAAAAATATTTACTGTGTATCTCCTACACACTTGTACTGTTCAAGGGTAAGAATTTATATATATATATATATACACACACATATATGTGTGTGTGTGTGTGTATAGTTATTAGGTGCTGTCAAGTTGGCTCTGACTCATAGCGACCCTATGTACAACAGAATGAAACACTGCCCAGTCCTGCACCATCCTCACAACTGTTGCTATGTTTGAGCTCATTGTTGCAGCCACTGTGTCAATCCGTCTCATTGAGGGTCTTCTCCTTTTTCACTAACCCTCTACTTTATCCAGCATGATGTCCTTCTCCAGGGAGTGATACCTCCTGAAAACATGTCCAAAGTATGTGAGATGAAGTCTTGCCATCCTTGCTTCTAAAGAACTCAAATAGACAAATGATTCATTATTTGTCTTAAAAAATGTGTGTGCCAGGCACTGTGTAAAGGTTTCTGCCTGCAGGAAGCTTTACAACCTAGGCTAGTCTCATAGCATTAACAATGTAAAAGACAATGAATGTAGTGTGCAATGAGCTCAGAGGGTGTAATTGAGAACTATTTTTACTGAGTGTTAAGATTTGAAGTGGTCTTTGAAAGCTAGAGGGTTAATATTTCTGAAGATAATGGGGGTGGCAAGGGCAAACAGTTCACCAACAGCAAAGATCAGAAGGCCCAAGGTCATTTTTGGGAACAAGACCAGCTTGGTTAGAGAGGTATAAAAGCAAAGTTCCACAGAGCAAAATGCCTCTGAAATCAGAACTCTGAATTGCTGGCTACCTGGTCTCTACTCTGTAGCCCTCCCCTCCACCCCAAATCTTTGGTCAGGGAAGTTTCTGCATCGTCTAAAAGTGGGCTGAATCACACAAATCCCTCTGATTAGCTCTTCATTTTAACTTTCAGCAATATGACAAAGGCCTTTCCAGCAGGGTCTTCTGACCATTAAAAGCAAGGATTTCTCTAACCTGTATATACAAGCGTACCTCAGAGACATTGCGGGTTCTGTTCCAGACCACCGCAATAAAGCAAACATGACAATAAAGTGAGTCACACAAATGTTTTGGTTTCCCACTGCATATAAAAGTTATCTTTACACTATACTGTAGTCTATTAAATGTGCAATAGCATTATGTCTGAAAAAACAATGTACATAGCTTAACTAAAAATACTTTACTGCTAAAAAATGCTAACCATCATCTGAGTCTTCAGTGAGTCATAATCTTTCTGCTGGTGGAGGGTCTTGCCTCAATGTTGAAGGCTGTTGACTGACCAGGGTGGCAGTTGCTGAAGGTTGGGATGACTGTGGCAATTTCTTAAAATAAGACAACAACGAAGTTTGCTTCATCGATTGACTCTTCCTTTCACGAAAGCTTTCTCTGTAGCACAAGATGCTCTTTGATAGCATTTTACCCACAGAGGAACTTCTTTCAAAATTGGAGTCAATCCTCTCAAACTCTACCACTGCTTTATCATATAAGTTTATGTAATACTCTAAATCCTCTGTTGTCATTTCAACAATGTTCACAGCATCTTCACCAGGAGTAGACTGCATCTCAAGAAATTACTTTCTTTGGTCATCCAATTTTTCATCTGTTAGAGTTTTATCATGAGTTTGCAGCAATTCAGCCACATCTTCAGGCTCCACTTTTAATTCTAGTTCTCTTGCTATTTCCACTGTATCTGCAGTTACTTCCTCCATTGAAGTCGTGAACCCCTCAAAGTCATCTATGAGGGTTGGAATAAACTTCTTCCAAAATCCTCTTAATGTTGATATTTTGACCTCCTCCCATGAATCATGAATGCTTTTAATGGCATCTAGGATGGTGAATCCTTTCCAGAAGGCTTTCAATTTACTTTGCCCAGATCCATCAGAGGACTCACTATCTATGGCAGCTACAGCCTTACAAAATGCATTTTTTAAATAATAAGACTTGAAAGTTGAAATTACTCCTTGATCCATGTGCTGCAGAACAGATGTTGTGTTAGCAGGCATGAAAACAATATTAATCTCCTTGTACTCCTCCATCAGAGCTCTTGGGTGACCAGGTGCATTGTCAATGAGCAGTAATGTTTTGAAAGGAATCTTTTTTTCTGAGCAGTAGGTCTCAACAGTGGGCTTAAAATATTCAGTAAACCATGCTGTAAACAGATGTACTGTCAACCAGGCTTTGTTGTTCTATTTGCAGAGCACAGGCAGAGTAGAGGAGTAGATTTAGCATAATTCTTAAGGGTCCTAGGATTTTCAGAATGGTAAATGAGCACTGGCTTCAACTTAAAGTCACCAGCTGCATTAGCCCCTAACAAGACAATCAGCCTGTCCTTTGAATCTCTGAATCCAGTCATTGACTCCTCCTGTCTAGCTATGAAAGTACTAGATGGCATCTTCTTCCAATATAAGGCTGTTCTGTCTACACTGGACATCTGTTGTTTGATGCTACCAACTTCATCAGTTACCTTAGCTAGATCTTCTGGATAACTTGCTGTAGCTTCTACATCAGCACTTACTGCTTCAATCTTGCACTTTTATGTTATGGAGACAGGTTCTTTCCTTAAACCTCATGAACCAACCTCTGCTAGCTTCAAACTTTTCTTCTGCAGCTTCCTCACCTCTCTCAACCTTCACAGAACTGAAGTGAGTTAGGGTCTTGCTCTGGATTAGGGTTTGCCTTAAGGGAATGTTGTGGCTGATTTTAACTTCTATCCAGACCACTAAACCCTTCTTCACATCAGCAATAAGGTTGTTTTGCTTTCTTATCATTCGTGTGTTCACTGGAGTAGCACTTTTAATTTCCTTCAAGAACTTTTCCCTTGCATTCACAACTTGGCTAACTGTTTGGCACAAGAGGCCTAGCTTTCAGCCAGCTTGGCTTTTGACATGCCTTCCTCACTAAGTTTAATCATTTCTAGCTTTTGATTTAAAGTGAGAAAGGTAGGATTCTTCCTTTCACTTGACACTTAGAGGCCACTGTAAGGTTATTAACTGGCCTAATTTTGATATTGACATGTCTCAGGGAATAGGGAGGCCCAAGGAGAGGAATAGAGACGAGGAAATGGCTGGTTGGTAGAGCAGTAAGAACACATACACAATATTTATCAATTAAGTTTGCTATCTTATATGGGTATAGTTTATGGAGCCCCAAAATAATTACAATACTGTCATGGATTGAATTGTGTCCCCCCAAAATATCTTGTCAACTTGGATAGGTCAAGATTCCCAGTATTGTATGATTGTGTAGTCTGATGTGATTTCCTTATGTATTGTGAACTCTATCACTATGATGAGGTTATACGTGATGAGATCTACAAGATTGGATAGTGTCTTAATCCAATCTCTTTTGAGATATAAACGAAAGATGTGAGCAGAAACACATGGGAACCTCATACCACCAAGAAAGCAGTGCTGGGAGCAGAGTGTGTCCTTTGGACCTGAGGTTCCTGTGCAGAGAAGCTCCCAGACCAAGGGAAGATTGAAGACACAGACCTTCCTCCAGAGCTGACAGAGAAAGCATTCCCCTGGAGCTGACACCCTGAATTTGGACTTGTAGCCTACTGGACTGTGAGAGAATAAACTTCTCTTTGTTAGAGCCATCCACTCGTGGTATTTCCATTAGAGCAGCACTAGATGACTAAGACAAATAGTAATATCAAAGATCACTGATCAAAGAGCACCATGACATAATAATAATGAAAAAATCTTGAAATATTGCAAGAATTACTAAAATGTGACACAGAAACAGGAAGTGAACACATGCTGTTGGAAAAATGGCACTCACAGACTTGCTAGATGCAGGGTTGCCACAAACTTTCAATTTGCAAAAAAACACAGTATCTGTGAAGCACAATAATACGAGGTATGCCTGTACTTACAGTACATAAAAAGACAGTATATCTGTGGTATTAAAATTTCATTGGGGGAGGACAATCGGGGGAAAAAAGTTTAAAAAAGGCTCCTTGTTGAGTCGGCTCTGACTTGTGACAACCTTATGTATAATAGAATGAAAAGTTGCCTCGTGCCATCTTCATGATCACTGGTAATGTTTGAGTCCACTGTTGTGGCTACTGTGTCAATCCATCTCATTAACCAAAACCAAACCTAAACCCATTGCCGATGAGTCGATTCCTACTCATGGCGACCCTATAGGACACAGCTGAATTGCCCCATAAGGTTTCCAAGGAACTGTTGGTGGATTCGAACTGCTGACCTTTTGGTTAGCAGTCTAAAGCTTAACCAGTATGCCACAAGAGCCCCCATCTCACTGAGGGTGCCCCTAATTTTCAATGACCCCCTACTTTATCAAACATGATGTCCTTTTCTAGTGATTGGTCTTTTCCTGATGACGTGTCCAAAGTAAGCTAGCCAAAGTCTCCTTAGGATCAGGGACCTGTACCAATATCTTAGGAGTCTTGGAGGCACAGTGGTTAAGCTCTTGGCTGCTAACCGAAAAGCTGGCAGTTCGAACCCACCAGCTGCTCCATGGGAGAAAGATGTGGCAGCCTGCTTCTGTAAAGTTTTAGAAACTTGGAAACCCCATGAGGCAGTTCTACTCTGTCCTATAGGGTTGCTATGAGTTGGAATCGACTCAACAGCAACAGCTTTACCAATATCTTAAGGAGCCCTGGTGGTACAGTGGTTAAGCACTTGACTGCTAACTAAAAGGCTGGTAGTTCGAACCCACCCAGAGGCTCCAAGAGAGAAAGACCTGGTATCCACTCCCATAAAGACTGCAGCCTAAAAAACCCTAAGGGGCAGTTCCAGTCTGTCACACAGGGTCACTAGGAGTCAAAAATTGACTCGACAACACCTAACACCACCACCACCATCTCAGCTTTTCAAGCAAGAAACCTGACAATTCCTTTTCCCTCACCTCCACATCCAATAACTGAGAGTGACTGGTTTTAGTTCCTAATTATTTCTGGACTCTATGTCTCTTTTTCTCTGTCCCTACTGCCATTGCCCTAATTCCAATCTTCATGATCTCTTGCCTAGCCATTATAGCATTATATTACAACAGCCTCATTAACCCTCCTCTCCTCTTTACGACACAAATGTCTTAAAACAGTTTGTCTCTGCTGTCTCATTTCTTAGCTCACTCCAGTTTGGCTTCCATGACATCAAAACTGTTTTTGTCAAGGCTACTGATCAAGTACATGAGGCTAAATTCAGTCGACCTTTTCAGTCCTTATTTTGCTTGTGCTTTTGGCAGTACTCAATCCTGACAACCATGTCCTTCCTGAAATACTCTCTTTCCCTTAGTTTTTAAGACACCAATCATTTACTCCTTGTTTTCTTCCTCCAATTCTGGCTGCTGCTCCCCTTCTCTCTGCACAACAAAGCTGATGTACCGTGGGGTTCTCTTTTCAGCCCGTCTTCCATGATACACATTTTTCCTAGGTACTATCAGTCACTCCCAGGTCAATCCCTGGAGAAGGACATCATGCTTGGTAAAGTAGAGGATCAGTGAAAAAAAGGAAGACCCTCAATGAGATGGACTGACACAGTGGCTGCAACAATAGGCTCAAACATAGCAACGATTGTGAAGATAGCACAGGACCAGGCAGTGTTTTGTTCTGTTGTACATAGGGTCTTTATGAGTCGGAATCAACTCAATGGCACCTAACAACAACATCAGTTACTCCCACGGTTTTGGCTACTATACACAGACAGAGATAAATAGATAGATGATCAAACCTCTATCTCCATCCCAGACCTCACTCTTGAGCTCCGGACTTCAATATCCAATTGCTTTTTGGACACCTTCCTTTGGAGGTCACAAAGACAACTCAAAATGTCCAAATATGAACTCATCTCAGTTAACAGCACCACTATGCACTCTGCTGCTCAAGGCAAGAGGCCGAGGAGTCAAGCTTAACTTTTTCCTCCCACCCCAGCCTCTAGATAAAAATCAATAACCAAGCCCTGCTGATTCAAATTCCTAACTCTTATGCCATACTACCACCACCTCAGTCACCATCACCATCTCTTACCAGGACTACCTCACTACTGAAAGAATCTCCTATTTGGAGTCCTGTTGCATACTAATTCTTTCTTCCTAGAGCAGTCCAAGCAATATAAACAAACAAATCTGATCATGTCACTTCTGAGATTATAACCATTCAATGGCATTTCACTGCCCACTAGATAAAGTTCAAACATCACTCCCATATGCTACCAACCCATCTACCCTACCAATATTTGCTTTTGAAATAATCATCCCCCCTTTCATCTCTTACTGACAACTCCTACCAAGAGGTCAGATCTCACTTAGCTTAAAGGCCTTCTCTGACTCCCCTTGGCTGGGGTGGACCCCCTTACTATATGCATTCATAGCACTCTGGACTGGCCAGTCCAAAATATTTATTATTTTATGTTGGTTTCCAAAATATGGGACATAAGATGAACTGGGGCACAGAAAGAAAAACATTATATATTTTAAAAAGGGTAAACTTTACTAATATTAAATATATTACATTTAACTTGTTATATATTAAATATGCAATTTAATATATGATTTATTAATACTGGTAATTTTTATCTGTTGGTCAGATGGCCAAGTTTTCCTGAAGGAAAAATGGGAGTGATACTCTATCAATCATATTTAACATACTGAATCATACTGTAGTGCCTAGTTAAGTGCATGTTCAAGTTATCTAGTTTTAGCTAAATTAACACAAAATGGGTAAGTGCTTAGAGAATTGGTAGTGGTAGGAGAGGCAATAGAAGAGGTCAGTTTGGAGAGCTTCTGAAGTAACACACTTTTACAATTTTAAAAAAGTGCTTTCTGATATCCAATGCGTCACTGAATCTTCATTAACAATCTTAAAAATACTATTATCCATATTTTCATTTTGAGGAGCCTGAGACAGCAACGTTAAAAGATCACAGAATTAATACTCTTTGTGGAGCTGTGCTGTGAGAAAAGCCTACACGAAGTGATTTAGGGGAAACCTCAGTGGCAGGATCATACAGTATCCAACAACTGCCAGTACAGAAAAGGCAGATAAGAGTAAGGAATCAAAGACAGATTAAGTTTCCTGCCATGGTGTCTGGGCAGACAATCACATAATTAACAGAAAAGGAGGAGAAGCAGGCCAGTGAGGGGAGTGAGTTTTATGTTTATGGGACACTCAGGCAGTGACCGATGGTTTAGTGCCTTCTCTGAAGGTAACTTACAAACTGTGGAGTGGCTAGGCAAGGATTAAAAAAAACAAACCCACTGCCCTCAAATTGATTCCGACTCAGTGACCCTATAGGACAGAAACTGCCCCACAGGGTTTCCAAGGCTGTAAATCTTCAAGGAAGCAGACTGCCACGTCTTTCTCGCGCCAAGTTGCTAGTAGGTTGGAACTGCAGACCTTTTGGTTAGCAGCTGAGCACTTTCACCACTGCACCACCAGAGCTTCTTTGGGCAAGGATAGAGGAAAACTAAAAGAAGAGATAGCTAGATTACTATCTCTGACCTCAAGGCTATCAGTTAGAAAGCTTTTGCTACTTGCAGCCAAAAGTAAACTAGATAGAACAGTTCTAAAGTTGGCTAATTCAGTGGTTCAAAAAACATCATGAAGTGGTCAGGTTCTTTCCAACTTCTCTACTCTCACCTCCAGCGGCTGAATTTCCCCTCACTCTCAGAACTACCTGTCTTATTTATAAAATTTGCCTCATGATTCCAAAACTGCTAACGAAACTTCAGGTAGCAAGTGCAAATAGCATCTCAGAGTCGGAAAATGGCTCTTTGCTTTTCAGAGGCTGCTGTCTCACAGCCATCAATAGTCCATACTTTGGCTAGAACCATACTTCCTAAATGGCTCTTCCACTTACCTTGGGCGAGTTACTAAACCACTCTGTGCTTCAGTTTCCTCAACTATAACATGAAAATCTAAAAGGTTAATGAGTTAATATGTAAAAGTACTTAGAAGAGTACCTAGCACATGTCGTTGCTGTTAAGTGCCATCGAGTCAGTTCCAATTCATAGCAACCCTATACGCAACAGAAGGAAATACTGTCCAGTCCTGTGCCATCCTCACAATCGTTGCTGTTTGAGCTCACTGTTGCAGCCACTGTGTCAATCCACCTCATTGAGGGTTTTCCTCTTTTTCACTGACCCTCTACTTTACCAAGCAAGATTTCCTTCTCTAGGGACTAGTCCCTCCTGATAACATGCCCAAAGGACCTAGCACATAGCAACCTCTATATGTTAATGCTGGCTAACATTGTTATAGCTTCCCATCTATCTCTTTTTTAATGCTCACACTTTTGTAAAACCTGAGTTAAAATACAGGCTGGCAAAAATAATAATAAAAGGTGGAAAATCTCTTTCAAATAAGGAAAGCTTCTCCAGAAGCCCCTCAGGCTTCCTTTCACATGTGCATCATAGGTGCTAGGCTAAATCAATCACTGGCTAGGGAGATAGAATTACAATGACTGGTTTAGAGTTTTGGATTAATCAAGACCTACCCCTGGGGCTGGGGCCAGGCTTCCCCAGAGGCAGGCTGCCAGATTCCCTATTAGCAAGATGGTAGGAATGATACGACAACTAGTGCCTTAGCCTTCAGGGGTTGTGGTCTCTGCTGAGGGGGGTCAGAATAAGCAACTCCAGAGCTTCAAGATCACCCCCACGGGGCTCTTAAAGGCAGTGAAATCACTACAAAGGTCTGTTAAGGCTAGTGAAGATTTAGCACAGGAAAAACAGTATAGGACACAGGTTTGAGCTCTAGGAAACTATGCCTGAGAGGCAGTAAAATATAGTGGGTTCTGGAATGAGGGGGGTGGGTTGAGGGTAGATCCCCAAAGGGCCTAGATCACCAGCCTTACACAAGTCACCTAATCTTCTAAAGCCTCAGTGTATTCATTTGTAAAATGGGGATAACCTGGGAGTTGATGTTAGGATTAAATATCCTTACATTAAGCTTTACCCCAAGGTACAAAGGTTAGCCAAAACAACACAAGGTGGGGTAGGGGAGAGGTACAGTACATGGAGTTGGAGGGAAGAGGGGGAGGTTATCTGGTTGAATTCTCACCTTCCTTAGGGGAGACCAGGGTTCAGTTCCTAGGCAATGCACCTCATGCACAGCTACCACCCATTTCTCAGTGGTAGACTGTGTTGCTATGATGCTGAACAGGTTTCAGTGAGTTTCTAGACTAAAACAGACTAGAAAGAAAGTTCTAGTGATCTACTTCCAAAAAATCAGCTAACGAAAACCTTACGGAGCACGATGGTTCAATCTGCAACTGATCATGGGGATGGCGCAGGAACAGGCAGTGTTTTGTTCCGTTGTGTATGGGGTCACCATGAGTCAGGGGCCAACTCCAAGGCAGCTAACAACCTAACTCTAGGCTAAAGATCCCCTTTAGGGCCTTGACCAGGTTTTGTTGCTCCACTAAAGAACTTTCATCTCCAAGTCTACCAGAAAAGGACTAAGGCTACCTCACAACTTAAGTCTTCTTAGAGGCTTATGGTGCAGCAAAATGGGTTAAGTATCTCACTCTTGGCTTTGCTGCTTACTAGAGGTGTTATCTTCTAAGGTAGCTTCCCAATCTGTAAAACCTGAATAAATCTCTATTAGCTTAATAAACTAAACATTAGCTCCTTCCTTTTGAGTCACCAGTGTACCCGAAATCGAAGGCCAATACAAAGTCTATGACACAACTGGTTGCCGTCAAAGTCGATTCCAACTCATGGTGACCCCATATGTTGCAGAGTAGAACTGCACTCCATAGGGTTTTCAACGCTGTGGCCTTTCAAAAGCAGATAACCAGGGCTTTCTTCTGAGGCTCCTTCAGGTGGGTTCGAACAGCCAACCTTTTAGTTAGTAGTTGAGCCCTTAACCATTTGTGCCACCCAGGGACTCGGTCTACAACATAAAAACTCCTAAAGTTTTTCACTGATACATAAACCTTCAGTTACAAAGGCAGGCCTATCAGTCTTATCACTCAATGGAGGATTCTGGAAACCAGAGTGCTTAAGGGAAAGGAACTAACATCATTAAAGATGGAAAAGGATCAGTATGACACTTATAGAACCCTTACCAGGCTCTAAGCACTGTACATTATTAGCTTATTTAATCCTCAAACACCTTGACAACACCTCCATTCTAGAGACGAGGAAAGGAAAAATAACATTTGTTGTAGACTGTGCTACATGCTTTCTATATGCATTGTTGCATTTAACATTTAAATGACTTGTCTGGATAAGAGCTTGGAAGTGCAGGCCAGATTATAATACCAGCTCTGATTCTAAAGTCATTGTCTCCCAGCTCAAGGGAACCATTTGTTTCCCCAGAATCTTACAAAACAATGTAGAATCTCATTGAGCGACCAAATAATTGGGGTTAGCAATTCACTCTGGACTTTTTTAGTTTCCTTCAGACTGTTGTTGTTACGTGCCATCGAATCAATTTTTGACTCACAGTGACCCCAGGTGACAGAGTAGAACTGCCCCATAGGGTTTTCTAGGCTGTAATCTTTACGGGAGCAGATCACCAGGTCTTCTCTCCCACAGAGCCACTGGGAGGGTTGAACCACCAACCTTTCAGTTAGCAGCCGAACTGCACCACCAGGGCTCCTTTTTTCCTTCAGACTAAGGCACAAGCAAAAAACACCTTTACAAACTTTGCTTAAGGTTAAAAGCTTTCTTTCCCCTTCTTCCAGCCCAACCACTAGAGGGCCAGGCCATAAAGAACAGCAGTTATAAACTGCTCTGGAGTGATCGATCACTCAATTTTAGCCTGTGTGACCTTGAGTAAATTATTTTACTTCTCTAAGCCTCAGTTACCTCATCTGTAAAACAGAAATAACAGTAATATCTATCTCATTAAACTGCGAATTAAGTAAAACATGTACAGTAATCAGACTAGCACCTGCACACA
Organism: Dugong dugon; assembly: GCA_030035585.1. NCBI lineage: Eukaryota > Metazoa > Chordata > Mammalia > Sirenia > Dugongidae > Dugong > Dugong dugon. The sequence continues at coordinate 56,448,221 of CM057462.1, read as the reverse complement.
GAAAGGGCTTAGCAAGTTTAATAGCTTTATTGCTGGAGAAGAGATACCACTGCTGGTTCTGTTTCTAATTCCAAAGACTTCTGAGCAGAGGCCTTGCCAGCGAGAGTCCCTCAGAAAGAGCAACAGGTAGCTCCTTTTCTCCTAACCAGAGCCGGGTCCAGAAACCTTAAGTCTCCAACCTGAATCTGCCCACGAGGCACTGGCTTATCATTTTCTACCACAACGAGGGCTGTCACTCTGAGCCCAGTCGAATCACCCCATTTCCGCCGAGATCGGGAAGTTCTCTGGGCCTTCAGCGGCCCAGGCAGCCCCTCCACCTGACTGTCCTGGTTACCAGCCTGCAGCTGGTTCGCCTGGCTTCGCCTCACCAGAGGACCATACCACGCGACGTAAGCAGGATTCCTCCGCGTTCAGGGACGCCACTGATACCAGTCAAGCAGCGCGTCGGCCAAAACACACGCCGGGAGAGGGCTCCCTTAGCGCCTCCCGGGCCTGCCACTGGAGTCCGTCCTTCAGCCCCAGTCTCCGCGCAGGCAGAGGGTCGGTCCCTTTCTAGTGTCCGGGAAAGCGTGGGCTCCAGCCGGGGGCCACCACGTAGGGGCTCCAGGTGTACTAAGGTGTTCCCGAAACCAGCCCCCGAAGACTACGCCCCGCGCGGGCTCTAGCCCGGACCCAAACTGGCCTGAGGGGCACTCCCGCTCAGGCTTCTCCCCTCAAACCTATCTGGTGAGGCCTCAGACCTGCCGCTGCAGATCGGAGAACAGGCTCTCGCCAGACTCCTAGCCCCGAGACTGCCTCAGCTCGACTCCACAACTGCCTGGTTTCCTTACTCACCCATCGCGGCCCCGCTCGCTCCGACTCGGCGGCGGCAGCGGTAGCGGCGGCAGCTTCAGCGGTAGCTTTAGCAGACAATATGGCGGATCTGCAGAACGGCAGCCCGAAATGGACAAACCATTTAGCAGTCAACCCCGGGATGAAACGCGATCTTCGCCTCACTGCTGCGTTTACACAGAAGGCGCTCACTTAAAGTGACCGCAGCCACTAAGGGTGGGGAATAGGGATAGAATATGAAAGGAGTGGGTGGAGAGAGACTGGAAAGGATACGTACTAAGAAAAGTTGAGCCTGCCTAGGTGTTTTCAACTTTTTCTGCTACTATTTCCTCTTTATAGTGAGATCTCTTCCAGAAACCAATCCCTTCCTTTCATAGTTAAGGCCAATCGCAGACCCTGAGCTGGATATGAATAAGGAGTCATCTTAACCTTACAAAACACTGAGGCCTAGAAAGGGGAATTGACTTGCTTCAGGATATAGATAGGGAAATGAAGAAGTCAAGACTAAACCTAGGTTTTCTGACTCAGCCTACCACAGGTAGTACTAGTTGAGATTGCAGTCTTAATGGGAGATAAGAAGTAGAAAAACAATTAGACCAGTGCAGTGCTTTACAGTTGGCAGAGCAATTTCCCAGTCATTACTTCATTCATCCCTACAGCAAGCTATTTGAGGGCAGGAGTCAGTTCTGTATTGTTCATCACTGTATTCCCAGCACCTAGCACAGTATCTGGCACGTAAGTAATTACTGAATACATAAATGAATGAATGAAACAGCCCTGTAAGTTACACAAGGCAAGGGATATGACCTCCCTTTTTACAGATGAGTGCTCGGAGTGTTCATGTGCCTTTTGAATCATGGAATTTATGGCTGGTACATATTAGGCTGCCCTTTTGCAAAATGACATGCCAGTTCTCCTGTCCCTTACTTCAACATATATACAACCAGGCTATGTCTTCAAGTCACTCACTGGTCCCAGGAGGTAGCTCAGTCTTTTGGAAGCAGAATGAGGAACATGATAGCTGGTCCCCAGGGCCTGTCACACAAATTGCCGACTCTAGTTGTGTGCTTTGCCCATTAAGGGAAATAAATGATGAACTCTAGGACTTGGGATTGGGAAAGGAAACACTACCTTTCTCTTCCTACCTCACTGCTCCAGGTCAGACCTAATCACTTGCTCTGGGTATATTCTGCCTGTCTCCTTACTGGTCTCCTGACTCCAGGCTCTCCCACTCCCACCATCTCCTTAAAAGCAGAGGCCTTACCTCTGCTTTAACTTTACCACTGTCACTTCTCTGGAGTCTCCAGGTGGTGCAAATGTTTAACGCACTTCACTGCTAACTGAAAGGCTGGAGTCGACCCAGAGGTGTCTGGGAAGAAAGTCCTGGCCAACTACTTCCGAAAAACCAGCCATTGAAAACCCTATGGAACACAGTTCTACTCTGACACACATGGGGTTGCCCTGAGTCAGAACTGACTTGATGGCAACTAGTGGTGGTGTCACTCCTCTGCTTAGCAACTTCCTACTTAATTAATGCCCAGACATTTCAATCTGGTGCAGACTGGCCCTTACGGGCTTCTCATGCCACTCCCCACCAGGAAACCCAGGCTTCAACTGTATCACTCACTTTTCCCCAAATATGCTCCTATTTTTATTTCTCTTGTACCTCTGCATATACTGTCCCCTCTGCTTGGAATGCAGTGCCCTCCCTTGACCATGTGGTGAACTACTACTCACTTTCAAGACAAATTTAAGCTTCAACTCCTCTGAGAAGCCTGTCTTTCCAACAGTCAGGGCAGCTGTCCTCTGTGCTCCGCCAGGGCCCTAGATGCACATTTTCCTCAGCACTTACCACTCTAATTTGCTCATAAGGTACGTCTGTTTCTCCCCAGTTGTCTATGGAAGGTACAGTATCTTCCTCATCTTTCTGTCCGAGAGGCACCCAAAACATTTGTTAAGTGTTCGTCTCCCATACAGTACTGTGAGCTCTTCTGAGTACCCTGTGGCCAACAAGGGCTCAGGGAATGTGCACTTAATAGATGAGAGTGGCTATGACTGTCTCTCCTTCCAGCCCCTGAACGCTCCATCCTATGCCCCTAGGAGCCAGGTGACCTCCAAGCAGTTTTGTTGGTACTGTAGCACCTGCTCATACACCTTCCCTGGCCTAGGGCCCCTGGTCCTCCCTGATCCAGCCCCTGCTGACCTCTCCAGTCCGACCCCACCTATGCCCCGTTTCCTTATCCTTTCTGCTTTAGACTCATTCCGCTTACCTTCCCCCAATACACTAGGATGTCCCAAATCTCTGCTATTGCATGTGCCCTTTTCTCTGCTTGGAATGCCTCCCTCCTCTTCACCTAACCATTAATCATCGCCATCAGGTCAATTCTGACTCATAACGACCCTATAGGACAGGGTAGAACTACCCTATAGGGTTTCCAAGGCTGTAATCTTTCTCCCACAGAGCAGCTGGTAGGTTCTAACCTGACATTTGGTCTGCAGCCGAACTCTTAACCACTGTGCCACCAAGGCACCTTTCACCTCTACTTTGGAAGCAGCTAATACAACTCAGACCATCCCCTCCTTCAAGAAGTCCACAGAGCATTAAATACCCTCCCCTGTGCTATTCTGTACTTTGTAACTATTATACTCATCCCAGTGTAGTATGACTTGCTTGTTTCTGTCTTGGCATCCTCACCATCTACCACAGCACCTGGCACAGAGCAGGGGCTCAGTGACTGCATGCCGACGCAGGACATCACATTCTGCTAGGATACTAGTTTGATCTTTCAAGTTTTTTGTTTGTTTGTTTTGCCTAGTTTTACCACTTCCTAGCTTTGTTACTTTGGGCAAGTCACTATAGCTCTCTGAGTTCCCATTCCTCATCTATAGGAGTGCCATCTACTTCCTAGGATTGTCATAAAAGAGATCAGACAAGGCCTGAAATACATACAAATCATCGTCTGGTAGACGGCAAGAATTCAGAAAGCGGCAGCTATCACTGCTACCATGCCCTGTGGTGCCTTGTCCTCTGTTCTCCCATTGGAGGAGGCAGAACCCACAGGGGCCCAGAAGCCACACATGGTGCTTCCCAGCCCAGAATCCTACACCTCTGCTTTCAGCCTGGTAGGCAGGAAAAAGGGAAAGAACCACAGGACACAGGCTTGTTGGGAGTATAAAAATAGGACTTTTTTTCCCCTCATAATCACATCACATATCAAAGGAAGAAACAGTACGTAACAAAAATACAAAGCTCTGGTGGATTTGTTTTTTTTTTTTTTTTTTTTTTTTTTGGTCCCCCGCCCAACCCTCCCCAACAGCCCCTTGCCAGGGAGTCCCTGTCTGAAGCCTGGATGCTGGCCCTGGGGCTGCCCTGGGGCTCAGGAGAACCGGTGAGCCAGGTCCCTCTGAGGGCTGGCCGAGTATGAGTAGGCCTTGCCCAACACCAGGCGGTCCCGCAGCAGCCTGAAGAAGGCATAGTAGTTGCTGAAGAGGATGAGTGCCAGTGAGACAGTCTGGTGCCACTTCTCGGAGGACACTAATGAGTACAGCTGGTAGACAATGACGGCGCCCTCCAGCAGCAGGAGGATGTTCAGGATCCTCAGCGGTTTGCTGAAAAAGAACTGCCCAGGAAAGGGTGGACACAGTCTGGAAGGAACACTCCAGAAACCTGCCTCTAGGCTGGGGGGTCTGGGTGGACCACTGAAGGGACAAATAAAGGGGCATCATGCAGATCTGGGTGGGAAGGAAGACACTGTAGGGTTGGTCTTGGACTTTGCCACCTCATCTGCCTTTCTTTGTATGTTCCTTCTGACAGGACTGCTGTTTCCCACATAAGTCATTTAAATTCCTAGTCAACTTCTACCTCCTCCAGAAAGCCTTTCTGAGAGATCTTATCCCTCTCGAATTCCTTTTCTGGTCTAAAATCAGTACATTTTAATATGTGATCCTCCTGAGTTATTGTTGGGCCTGAACAATTAAGAATCTTATGACATAGGTATGGAAAGTTATTATAAACTCTGCAGCTTGAGTCACCCACAACTTCATGTGTAGCAACCCCAGCTAGGCCTGAAGCCTCCAGGGGACATGACCACATCTCACTCTTAACCCGGTGTTTACAGGGCAAGGTAGAATGGAGGGACTAAAAAAAAAATTTCTGATCAGTTCAAAAGAGTACTCGACTGTCTAGGGGTCTTGATTCTGTTGGGGCTGAGGTACCTAAACCTGAAGAATTGCTTACAATATGGGGGAAGAGGTAGCAGGAAACAGGAGTTGAAATAGAGACCTGGGTGCCAAGGTCAAGCTCTGCACCTGATGGGCTGCAGGACCTTGGGCAAGTCCTTCCTCTTCCTGGGCCTCAGGTTTCTCTTCTATAAAATGAAGCTATCACCCCAGATCAGTGATTTCTCATACTGTGTTCCTTACAGCCCCAGGTTCCAGGGAGGTTCCTTTAGGGCTACAGCAGGGGTGAGGAGGAAGCAAATAGGGTTATGTATGACCCTTCAAGTAGAGCAGTACTATGAGGTTTGGACTTTGGGCTATGACTGGGTTGGAAAAAAGGATTTTAGTACTAAAATAAAATGAAGACCACTAGCCTAGATGGTTTTGAGCAGTCCTTTCAATAGTGTTGGGTCCATGAATCATTATTATCAGTTCCCAAGTTTCCTATCAAGACAACCCTGAACAAGTTAAACTCTCTAAGCCTATTCCCAAACCCACTACTGTCGAGCCGATTCCAACTCATGGGAACCCTATAGGACAGAGTGGAACTGCCCCATAGGGTTTCCAAGGAGTGGCTGGTGGATTTGAACTGCTGACCTTTTGGTTAGCAAACACTTAACCACTGCACCACCAGGGCTCCAAGCCTATTCTAGTATCTGAAAATGGAGACAGCCATGGCATTTCTCTCGCACACAAGGTTCTGGTCAAGACTGAATGGGAGGAGGCATGGGAAGTGTTTAGCACAGTGCCTGGCACACAATAAGGATTAATTATAGTTGTTATTTTTACTACCAAGAACTGTTCCTTTTATTGGTTCATCTTTTTTCCCTCCACCCAATGTTCTGAAAGATCTGCTACTACCAAGGGAGCTGCAGTTACTAAGCGATAATTTGTATGGCCGTCCTTGTACTGCATAGGTGCATCGTCTTCCTTTGGATTTGGGAAATACTGAAAATAGCTTGGGGGATCATGGATTAGGAACCTTTCTCTTGCTATGACACCACCTTCCTGCCCATTGATCTTCATGCCCTCTAGATCAGGCCCAGGGGAGACTCACGTGGAAGCGGAAGTGGGAGACGTCAGAGGGGATGGCCACGTTGTAGTGGCCGACTGCTTTGTAGACATTCTTGCTGTGCTTCACCAGCACCCCCTGCGGCCACATGCATTCTTCAGTCCACCTGGAGGCACAGCCCAACAGCACCCCTTACCCCCAGCTTAACCACAAAAGGGCATACCAGAAGACTGGGCAGGGGGTGACCACCAGGACTCTACTCCCACTTCTATCCCTTAGACACAGTGACTTTTCTGTGTCTCAGTTGCCTCTTCTGTAAAATGTACGTCACAAGAAATTCACTGCACTAGGGGTCAGAAGGTCTTGGATTATCACTAACGTCTGAGGGAATGTCAAGAAAACTCTTGCCCCTCTCTGGGTGCAACTTCTTCATCTGGTCTCCTCATCTCTAGCCTCCAATCAGTCTGCCACACAGCTGCCTGAGTGATCTTTGTGAAATACCAAGTTGAACCTGACCCTTCCTTTTCTCAAAGCCCTCTGAAGGCTTCCCGGTGCCCTTAAGGTCAGGTCCAGGCTCTCTAGCACAGCCTCTGAGGCTCTGCGTGGCCTCCCACAATCCCCACCACACAGCTCATGCATACGCCATGGAGACTGGTTCTAGTTCCTCTAGTACACTGTACTGCTTCATGTCTGTGCATAAGCTACTCCCTCCATTGGACTGCCCTTCCCAATCCATACCTTCTCCTCTGGCAAGCGCTTTATTCATCTTTCAAAACTCAGGCTCCTCCAGAAAGCCTTTTTAAACTTCCCCAGGGTTCAGCATTCTTTAACTGTTCCCTGAATTTCCTGCTACTAGTTCACTTTCCCCAATGTTTTGTCCCTTACTTATTTCCCTGTCTGTGTCCCTCACTAGGCTGTGAACCCTGGAGAAAAGGAAGTGCGTCCGATTCATCCCCATGTCCTCAAAGCATGCCACAGGCCTGACGCAGAGAGGCCTAGTGAGGACGTGCTGGAAGAAGGAAGTAGTGGGACCAGTGAGCTCTTCATTCCAAAATTTTGTAAGAACTCCCAGGAACTCCAAGGGTCCTAGTCTGTGAGCAACCCTTCCTCAATTCCACACCCCTGCCTTGTTGATTGATCCATGCAACAAATACTTATCATGTTATACATAACAGCATGGCTGAACCTCACAGACAGTATGCTGAATAAAAGAAGCTGGACACAGATTATCTACTGTATGATTCCATTTATGTGAAATTTTAGAACAGACAAAATTAACCTATGGTGAAAGAAAGCAGAAAGGTGGTAGTTTCAGGGTTAGACGGTGACTGGGAAGAGCCATGAGGACATTTTCTGAGGGGCTGGAGGTGGGTTACATAGGTGTATGAACTCAAATAATTGTACACTTAAGATTTGTGCATTTCATTCTATGTGAACTTTACTTAAACAAAAACAATACTATATACACACAAAAAAATGTTCTGTGTGTCTACTATAAGACAGACACTCCTCTGCTGGGAGTGAGGAGACAGCTGAGTGCTTGACAGGCAAGGGCCCTGACTTCCAGGAACCTTCAGTCCTGGAACGACAGGTAAGCGACTAAGCAAACCCAGCAGAAAGTGTTAAGTGCAATTATCAAGGTGTTATGGGGGCTGTGAGAGCGTAAGAGGAGTCCCTGGGGGATACAAACGGTTAAGCACTCAACTACTAACCGAAAGGTTGGCAGTTTGAACCCACCCAGAGGCGCCTCAAAAGAAATGCCTGGTGATCTGCTTCTGAAGGGTCACAGCCTTGAAAATCCTATAGAACAGCTCTACTCTGCACACATGGGGTTGACATGAATCACAATCAACTTGATGCCAACTGGTTTTATTTTGGTTGGGAGCATAAGGGAACGGCACTGAACCTACCCTGGGTAGTCAGGAAAGTGTTCCTGGAGGAAGCAAAGTGCTAAAAAAATGAATAGAAGTTAGCCAGGAAATGAAGGCTGGAAAGGGCATTCCAGGCAGAAGGTAAATCTTGTGCAAAGGCCAGGATACAAAAGTGCAGAAAGCACTGGAGGACCTGAAGAGGTTTGGTCTGGCTGAAGCAGAGTATAAGGTGGGGTGTGGTGTGAAATGAGGCAGGAAAGGCTGACAGGACCCAGTTCATCAGCTGGGAAGCCATGCAAAGGAGCGTAGATCTTATCTGAGGACTATGATGAGTCATGGACAGGTTCATTTTCATACTCAGCAACGTTCTATTTTTCTACTCCTCCCTCCACTCGGAGCCTGAGGTTCAGCCAAGCCCTCTTTCTGCCCATTCGGCAATGCCCATCTCTTTCCCGGACCACCTGAACAGAGCCCAAAAGGGGCCCTGATTGGCATGGAGAACCATCACCAGGAGGGGGCTTGGCCTCTGTGGCCTCCCTTTGCATCTCTGCTCCCTTGGGTAGGCCCATCTCTGTAAAACTGTCCTAGTGGCCTCCTCTCTGCCAGTTTTTATGCTGGGGTCCCATCCCTGCTCTCATTCTACCTGCGCTGGTGTCTTGATGAGGTTGTGAGGAACTTCCAGTGTAATGGGGGAAGACAGGCAGAAAAACTATATAACCTAGGGTGAAAAGCACTGTGATGAAATGAAGGGCTGCAGAAATGCTAGGCACCCTTAAAGGATGAGCCAGGCTGAGGGGAGGACAGACCAGTACCTAAGGGCTCCTGAGCAGGGTGACTCGTCTCTGCTTTGGCTGCATCCTGTAGCTAGGCCTCTCTCCCCGACTCATCCTATTTGTGTACATCGCTAGCTCCCTCACCTGACTGTGAACTCCTTAAGGTTCTCATCTCGGTCATTTCTTCCCTATGGCCCTCCCACCCTGGCTAGGGCTCACCACCAGCAAAAACAGCACCATATCCTGTCACCAGACTGATGTTTTTAAAGCACACCTTGGAATGATCCCTCCACTCTTCAAAACCCTCTATGGCTCCCCTCTGCCTAGAGGTCAAAGTTCAAGCTCCATTGCTAATACACAGCACCGAGCCTGGTAAGGATTCAAACAAACAAGAACAAATCTATTGCCATCAAGTTGATTCTGACTCATAGCAACCTAACGGACAGGGCAGAACTGCCTAATAGCGTTTCGAAGGCTGTAATCTTTACGGTAGCAGACTGCCACATCTTTCTCCCATGGAGCAGTTGGTAGGTTTGAACTGCTGACCTTTTGGTCAGCAGCTGAGTGCTTAACCACTGCACCACCGGGGCTCCTTTTTGGTATGGATTAAGTGGAAGTAAATGTCTGCTGAAAGAGTGAAGTGATTGAGTGGATGAGTGAGGAACAGCTGAGAGAAGGAGTGAAGGAATGCATGACTATATGAGCAAGTCAGTCAAGAGTGAACAAATGAGTCAGTGAATGAGACAGTTAATGAGTCCATGAATTTACTGCCCGCCCCGTTCCAATCTCCAGTGCACTGCAAGCTACTCAAGGACGGGGAACATGTCCATCTCGGGCCCTGCTACACCTTACTATGGACACAAAGCATAGCATACAAGACAGGCTCAGTAACTATTTGCTGACTTGCTGACTAAATGAATGAGTTATGAGTGAGTGGGCAAGTGACTCCGGATACTGACCAGGAGGGGTGGGATTGGGCAGAGCAAGGTAGGGAGACTCACGGGTGCTGCAGCACGTTGGAGCACAGTGCTGGATCCACCTTCTGCCAGCAGCCCAGGTGGGCAGCAGCCTTGTGCAGCAGGTCACAGTAGCTGGCAGGCAGCAGGTGCTGCATGAGGATCACCGAAGTACTGATGGATACCAGCAGGAAGAGCTCACAGGACCAGCGCTTGTCATAGTAATGTGTGTTCTGTGGGTGGTGGGAGGTAGGTGAGGCCTGGGAGCCCCATGTGGGCCTCACCCCCACTCCCTGCCCTGATTCTACCGGCCCTGGGAGTCAGGACAGCCCTGGTAAGACATCAGGGTGGCCTGAAACCAAAGATCAAATATCTAACAAGGAAGGCTTAATCATGGGCTCTGACTCTGTGCCCTCTAGTCTGTTTTCTACAAAGAAAAATTGCTCCAGCTACCCCCACTCTGAGCCAGATCACAGGCTCTGTGGTGTAACAGATCCAAGTTCAAATCCTGACTCTACTGCTTATTAACTCTGTGACCTCGAGCAATTCATTTAACTTCTCAGTGCTTTAGTTTTGTCACCTGTCATAAACAAGGATAAAAGCAATCACCAACTGTCTCTGAGAGATGTTACCGAACTCACTGCGATCGAGTCAATTTTGACTCATGGCAACTCTAAAGGGCAGAGTAGAACTGCCCCACAGGGTTTCCAAAGCTGAAATCTTTACGGAAGCAGACTGCCACATCTTTCTCCCACAGAACGACTGGTGGATTCAAACTGCCAACCTTTTGGTGTGCAGCCGAGTGCTTAACCACTGTGCCAACAGGGCTCCTTGAGAGGTGTCAGGAGGGTTATAATACATGTGAAAGCTCCTAGCACGTTGTAGGTGCTCAACAGACATTAAGTCTTCTCACACTCAAATCACTCAGTGTAGTCCATCCTTAGAGAAATGTTTTAAGCCTACTGTCAACTGAGGAGGTACTTCCCAGGAGGCCACACAAGCAAAGGAAGTGAGCACAGGCTTTTGGAGTCACTCAGATCTGGATGAATCCTGGTTCCTCCATAGTAACAAAGCAGGACACTGTGACATGCCTATACCAAAAGAGCCACAGTGAAACACAAAGTCACTGCTCTTTGTTATCAAGTATCATGAACAACAATGCCATGTCCTCCTCAATGCTTGGGTGGCCTTGGGCAGGTTAATTCAGCGAGCCTAAAATGGAGACAGTAGTCACTTTAGCCCTCCAGAGGAGAGCAGATCGGAAATCCCATTAAATGGCAGTTACTTACACAAGCAGGAGGGCTCACATGAGGTAGGCAGCAGGGTCAGACCTCAGGCAGGTACAGGCCCTCTCCCCGGCTGGGCTGAGCTACGTACCTTCACAAACCAGACGGGTACAAAGGCCACATAATAGGCACTTAGCATGGAACTGACGAGCACTTCCTTCATGCGCCAGTTGAAGTCCATCTTGAGGAACTCCACCTCACTGCGGATGAGGCTGGGAGACAGGCAGCAGGCGTGGGTGGGCATGGCATCTGAGCCATACAGGTGCCGTGTGTGCTGCTTCCACGTTTCCCGCAGTGTCAGCAGGTAGTCCCGGCTCCGCGACAGGCCGCTGACCGCCTCCCGGGTTCCCACAGAGGCCATGTGGCTGAAGAGGTTCGTCTTTCGGAGGTCACAGTTCAGCTGCAGGAATGGAATATACATCCCAAACCTGCTGGGAAAGACGGTGGTGAGGGCAGGGCTACCCCACGGGCCAAGACCCAATCCTCAGCCACTGGGAGGAAATCTTTCCTCCCTGGGCCTCAGCTCTCCTGGCTGCTCAGAGAGGAGAATTTACCCATCCTTTCATTCTTCCATCTTCCCATCCAATGGTCAGTCATTCAACACATGTATTAGCATTGAGTATGTGCCAAGAGTTGTGCTAAGCACTGGGGATATAGTAGGAAGCAAGAGCCAAGTCCCTTCCTTCATAGTCAATTAAATTAAGCAGACAAATGACTGCTCTGGCAGGTCAGAAGTTAGAAGCAACTTCACATGCAAGATGGTAATTTCCTTTCATCCCCTCCGTCCAAGACATGACAATATAAAAGTTGAAAATAAATCCATATTAGCAAAGAGAATGGTCATGAGTATACAAGTGATTTGAACAAATTTAAAGAGCAGATGAAAACATGCTGAGAGACAAGGAGGAAGTCATCATCTAGAGCAGCACTGTCCATTAGAAATATAATGTGAGCCATACATGTAATATAAAATTTTCTAGTAGCTGCATTTAAAAAAAAAAGAGATGAAATTAACTTCAGTATTATATTTTTATTTAACTCAATATATCCATATTATCATTATTAACATGTAATCAATATTTATTGAGATATTTTACTTTTCTTTTTGGTAGTAATGAATGCTGGGTTTTTTTTTAATTTATGATTTTTTTTTTTAATTCTGGTAAAATACACATGACAAAAAATTTGCCATTTCGACCACTCTTAAGTGTACAATTCAGTGACACCAACCACATTCACCATTCTGGTATGTATTTTACACTTACAGCACATCTCATTTCAGAGTAGCCTATTTCCAGTGCTCAGTAACCACATGTGGCTAGTGGCTACTATACTCGATGGCATAGGTCTAGAACATACAAGAGGGGTGGGAGTTTATTTGTCCAGAGTGACCCCAGAGAGACTCTGGCTTGAAGTAGGCAAATTCAACAGAGGGAACAAAAAGAAGAAGGGCTGAACAAAAAGGATTAAATAAAGATCTGTATTTACTTATAAGAGTCAGTCTTGTTATTCCCCTACTTACCTCATACAACCCACCTAACAGATTCTTCTCTAAAGAAATTGAATAAACTGACTGAGGAGAATTGAGGTTTCTAATGGAGGCATCTAGGGTAACAGCCCCCCTCTAACTGTGCCTTTAGGGGCCCACAACTTCTCAGTTAGTACCTCATCCACTCATCCTAAAGCAAAGCCTGTCGATCAGTGTGCCATGCCCATGTACTGTACTTAGAATTCCCAGTCAAACCTCCTACACACTGATACAATGCCAACGGGAAAGAAAATGCACTCCAGCTACTCAGTCCTTCATTCTTAAATATAAATACACAACCAAAGAAAACCAGAAGCATGAAACAGAAAAACTGACCCTGGTATAAAGACACAATTGAAGGAACATAAGGAATTTTTAAAACAAGAACAGGATGTTACGAGAAAAGAACAACCAGAAAACAAGGAAGAGGCCTTAGAGATGAAAATAAGATGGCTGAAAAAAATCTCAATAAAAAAGCTGAAAGATAAAGTTGAAATCTCTGTGAAAGCAAAGCAGAGAGAGAGAGAGAGAGAAAGAAAGAAATGGAAAATATGAAGAAAAATATAAGAGAAACAGATGACTAATCTATGAGTTTTACCATCTGATGAACAGAAATTCCAGAAAGAGAGAATAGGAAAAATGGAGAAGATATTATCAAAGAAATAATAGAAGAAAATTTCCCTGAGCTTAAGACGTACCCAAATCTCAGATTAAAAAAGTTCTAGAGTACCGATAGGATGAATCACAAAAAATTCCATACCAGACATATTCTTGAGAAATTTCAAATAATCAAGATGGAGTATTCCTAAAAGCTTTCAGAAAGAAAAAAACAAGTCACTACAAAGGAGTCAGAATACTAGTATCAAATTTCTCACTAAAACACTGGATGCCAAAGACAGTAGAACAACATCTTCAAAATTCTGAGAGAATATGAATTTGAACTTAGAAATCTACATTCAGCCTAACCATCAATTAAGTATGAGGGCAGAATAAAGACATTTTTTAACATGCAAGTACTTGGAATGTATGTACCTCCCACATACCCATTGTTAAGGAAATTACCTGATAACGTACTCCAGCATAATAAGGGAGAAAACCAAGAAAGAAGAAGACATGGGATCCAGGAAACAGTGGATCCAACCCAGGAGGGCAGCGAAGGGAAGTCCCAGGCTGAGAGCTGTACACCAGGCCTAAAGAGTAACCACCAGACTGGAGCAGGAAGATGGAGGGCTCCAGGAAGGATGTCTTTGGGGGAAAAAATGGGCTCCAGGCAACAGGTAGCATGACTGAGAGGCTGGATAAACTTGAGGATATGTTGAAGGCCCATCATTCTTTTGTCAACAAGAAAAAAGAAAGGCAATTAGAAACTCCAAAAATAAAAATAAAAAGCTGTACAAGAAAGTTACAATCTAAATATGAAGCAAACTAAAATGTGACATGATTTTAAGCAATTGATGGAATGTAAGAAAAGAGAAATCATTTGACCTTGACACTGAGAACATTCTTTTTTAAGAGGCTCAAGACTGTAACTCGTTAACTATAGAGAAGGAATGTTACCTATGCACACTACTTGGCCCTGCAGTGAACAGTACTGTTATACTCATAATAATATCAAGGCTACTTATTGATTTTTAATTTTTGCAATTAGTCTTAGATAAACAATGGAAAACTTATAAGTGGTTATATAGAAGAATGTGAATGTCAAACTTGACAATATTAAAGTACAGATGCCAGGAAGTGAGAGGAGGAAGAAGGGAGGAAAGGCGGATGGGTAAGGTTCCTAATATCCTCGTCAAGATACTGACTGTTGTTGATGGAACAAGAAACAGAGGCATACTTATATTACTGACAAAGATAACCAATAAATGAACTAAAAATAACAACAGCCATCGAATATTGGAAGGAGCAGGGATGAGAGAGCGAGCTTACTATTCATCTGTCATTGCAGAGATCTGTGTGTGTATATACGTGTGTTGTGGGAGGGGGGGTTGCTTAAATATGCATAGAACACTTATCTGCAGAAGGTTACACAAGAAGATGGAAACCTTGGTGGTTACTTCTTGAAAGGGAAACTGGGCAGGGCTGGGAGAAAAAGTCAGGATAGACTTTTTCACTCTATAATCTTTTATACCTTTTACATTTTAACTATGTGAACTTATTATCCAATTATAAAATCCAAAAACAAAATTTTAAAAAGAACAAATAAAGGTAAAAGGATACTAAAATTATGGAGATAACTCTAAAAACACTTAAAGTCCTAAGCAGTGAAAGAGAGTGCTTTTGAGGAGTGGGACTAAAAATCTGAAGGTGGGGTTGGAGGCTACTGCTTTTCATCAGAAGCTTTATGGCATTACTGGATTTGATTTTTTACAATGTACCTGCATGATGTTGATAAAAATTTTTAAATAAAAAAAAGGGAAAATATGAACATTGGGTGATGTCTATATTCAAGGAAATGGGACTCACAAGGTAATAACCAGAAAGTGTAAATTTAAGGCAACTCTTGACAGTATTAATTGGTACAACCTTTTTGGAGGGCAATTTGTTAATATTTACAAAAAATTTAAACAGACATATCTTTTGGTGCTGTAATTCTACTTCTGCTGAATAGAAATATTGGACAAATGTGCAAAGATATGTGCAAAAGAATGTTACCTGCCTTATTGTTTCAAATAACAAAAAGCTAGAAACAACTCAAAAGTCTACCAATGGAAGACAAATAAACCAAATTGTGAAAAACCTATATAATGGAATACTATAGAAGCCATTAAAAGATGAGGCAGAATTTTATATATTGCCATGGAAAAACATCAAGTTATACGATTATATGAAAAATACAGTGAACAGTTTAGCATCATACACAGCATAACCCCGTTTGTTTTTAAAAATATTTATGTACTTGCACAGAAAAAATTTGGAAGGATACATTGCAAATAATGGTTTTCTGAGGGACTGGAATTACCTGGGACTTTCATTTTCTGTGTCAAAAGCTTCTGTAAGGTTTCATGTTTTTATAAGACACATATATCACTTTTATAATTAAAAACTAGATATAAGAAAAAACACCTGAAGCAAGTGTGATGGGGCTCCCATGCCAGTGCCCTTTTGGTCATGCAGAATAGAAAGGGAGGAGAGTCCAGCCATGAACATTCTCAGGGACAGGGCTGGCCCAGACTGAAGAAGTTCATAAACCAGAAAGCTCAGGGATTGGGAAATGAATGCTAATGTCAGGCAGCCAGAAGCTTAACCCAGGAGCAGCCAGAGGGATGCCTCGCCAAATCCCGCCCTGATTCTAGGCCAGAAAAGGGCAGTGTCCTCCCAGATACTATCTTTCTATCCTTAACAATCTGAGTTCTGGTGAAAAAGTGGGAGGGAGGGCGTAAAACAGACAGACAGACACACGCTTCACGCACATTCACACAGAGACATGCACACATGCAGGTACTTGCATGCACACAGCGCCACGGGGAGCACCCAGAGATTACACAAATACTGAGACACACAAGAGAAAGAAACAGAGGAAGATTAAGAACCAGAGAGGGAGGACAGGAAGAGAGAGACAAAGTCTGTGCATTTTCCTTGGGATAGAGCTATCCTTTGAGATAGATACTCAGATCTGAGTTTTGTTCTGGGCTCCCCCTGGGTGGGACATTGGATAAATTATGCCACCTCAGTTTCCTGTCCTGCAAAAGAAGGCTAACCACCCAGATCTCACAGGGATGTCATCTGATAACGTGAGGGGATATTGCTGCTGCCCTGCCTGTGAGCCTTCCCGATTTGGGGGCCTGGTAACCATGCCACACTCAGGGCAGAGGTCAGGGGCTGGGTGCTAGGCGGGGAGGGGTGAGGTGAAGGGTACTCACGGATAGCAGAGGAACAGGAGGTTCAAGAAGGAGTAGGTCCTGAAGAGGTGGATGAGGGAGCGGCACAGACTCCAGCCTGTTGCCGTGAGAACGGTGAATCGGGTGAGGAACAGCAGGATGGAGCGAAAGAGGGAGACCTTCCCCCTCTGAGAAGCCTGGGCCAGGGCGAGATAGATGGGATGGGGTCTCGGATGGAGGCCAAAGGGGCTGTGCCCAAATACCACCCAGCATGGACTGTGATCCCACCCAGGGAAAGGGGGGGCAGCAGGCTGGGCAGAACCTGGCAAGACAAATCCTTTTCCTTGAAACCTAGTAAACTCCAAGAGCCAATGGGATGTGAGTAATGTTCTTCAACGAAGTCCAAAGGGAGCCCCGAGAAAATGTCTCAGAATTGAAGGACTGGGTGTGTGGGTATCTCCTTGGCACCCCAGGGGGAAATGGGAGTCCCAAAACCCTTGGCCAGCCTCTAGGACCCAGTCACCTCCTTCACGATGGACCCAATGAAGCGGCGGCCCAGAACGATGGTGGTCACCATCAGCAAGTTGAAGTCGATCAGGTGGAAGTTCTGTCAGAGGGCAGAAGGCTGGGGGTCACGCAGGCCCCCTGCCCACACACAGGCTTTTAACAACCCACCTCCCCCTGCCCAGTCCTTTCCATAGGGACTGTCCCCACTCTCTAACCTTCATAGGCCTCCAGCTGAGTCAGGCCAGGAAAGTACCTAGAGGAGTAGAACAGGACCCAGAGGAGGGAAGTGGGACAGTCCCTGGGGATAAGAGAGTGGTATGTGAGCTCTCTTGTTCTGATCACCCATGCCCTGTCCCTGCACCTCTCTTGCTGCACAGAGCTTTGTCCACCCCTTAAAACACTCATGTATGCCCACGGTTCATCTCCTACAGGACTTAAGACTCTTGAGCTCCTTTAGGCAATACCTGTGTTGTCCTTAGAATGGCTAGTATGGTACTGAGCACACTTGGAGCGCTCAGGAATTGTCACTTTCCTATTCCTTCTATACTTTCCATGCCTAGCATGGGGCCAGGCACACGAGCACTTGATAAACTATGTTAAAGTGAAACCAATCATCACACCCATACACACACAGCTGGCCCTGGCCGGGCACCTACCAGGGAGGTGTGGGAGGGTGGGTGGGATGGCGGATACCACCACACTGTCTTGTAGATGTTGATGTAATGAACGAAGAGGGCTATGAGCTGGCAGAAGAACAGCTGCAACTCAAACAGAATGCTGGCCTGGACTGGCAGTTCAGGGATCTTGCAGTGCTGTAGGGGCACAACCGTCTGGGTGGCCAGTGGAGGGCTGGAGAGGCCCGTCCCAGAACTGCTCCTGGGGGTGGGGAGGAAACAACATCAGGAGCTGATCTGAGTACCCTACCAGGAAGGGTTTCTGGGGCACAGGATTAGGGGGCAGGATCAGAAAAGTAGCTCATGGCAAGGACAGAGTCCTCCTACTCCTGCCTGTCAGACAAAGGAGCCAACAAAGCCTTTTCCTATGGCGCAGTGGTTAAAGTGCTCGGCTGCTAACCAAAAGGCTGGCAGTTTGAACCCACCAGCCACTCCAAGGGAGGAAGATGTGGCAGCCTGCTTCCATAAAGATTACAGCCTGGGCAATCCTATGGGGCAGTTCTACCCTGACCTATAGGGTTACTGAGTTGGAATCAACTCGATGGCAGTGGGTGTGGGTTTAATCTTGTTCAGGTCTTCCAACATGCTCAGGAGGAAAAAATTATTAAGTTATTTTACAGATAAGGAAAAAGAGGCCCAGAGAAGAGAGGCAACTTGTCTAAACTACTAGCAAACCAGGAGCAGAACTGTAATTGGAACCTAGGCCTTTGGGCTTATCCCACTGCTTCTGTCCAAATGACCACCCTCAGCCAGCTTACTCTGGGTCTTTTCTGCTGTTTACTGCCTCTATGCCTCCATCTGACATCTGGGATATCTCATCCTGGAGCCCAGCCAGGGACAGTCTTGTTCACACTGTCCCTGTAAATCCACAGTGAGAGGCAAGAGACAGAGAGGTAATTTACCTGGTGCGGGAACGGACACTGGTGACTGAGGCACTGGAGGTGTGGCCCCCACCAGAGCCCCCTGAGGATGCTGGCTCACAGAGTGGATTTCGACAGTAGGACGTTCTGTTGGGACCTCTTCGTCCTCCTGTGGGGCTCAACATAAGGTAGATCCTCAAGCCAAGGAGTGTATCATGTACCAAGGATAACAATAATGATACGGGCTACCAGTTACTTGGTAGCTCATTTTATCATTTAATCCTCATAGGGGCCTATGATCTGGACCCTGACTACCATTCTCTCCCTCACCCCCATGCTGCAGCCATCCTGGCTTCTTTCCTCAGCAAGCTAAGCTCGTTGCTACCTCTTGCACTTGCTATACCCTCTGTCTGGAGAGCCCTTCCCTGACTGCAGTTTTTTAAGTAACTGCCCCCATCATCCTCTATCGTATTTCTGTTTCCCCCCCCACAGCACTTCACTCTGTGAAATTATCTTATTTATTCATTTGCTAACATACTTATTGTCTCTGCTATTGAATGGAAGGTCCACGAGGTCAGTAACCTTATCTTTTTCACTGCTGTGTTCCCTATCCCTATCACAGTGCACAGCATAAAGTAAGTGTCCAATAAGCATATGCTGAGGAGTGAATGAATTTAGCAAGGTAGGTTTTTCACAGATTAGGAAACTGAGCTTACCCTGTGTCACAAGCAGTACTGGGGTCTGGGTTCTATGCTTCCAGCTCTGGTGGGCACAGGGCCCCATCTACATATTACAAGTTTTGGGGGGCTTACAATTCTGAGTATTCTTGATGACAGCCTTTCCCTCCAGAATACCAAGATCTAGCTTAATGGTTATTCTGGTGTCTCATGGGGCAGGACACGGGGTCTGAGCACAGGGTCAAGGATGTGGGTTTCAAACTTAGACCCACGATCTATCTCCCTAGGCTTAGTGCTCTATTCCAAGTCCCCAGGCTCCACCCCGCACAAAGCTCCTAAGTACCACCCTAGCTCCTAATCAAAACTATAACCTTGTTCACACCTCCTCACAGGAGCACAGCAGTCTCCACTCCCCCTTGCCCTAGCTCCTCAGTTCAGAAGCTTTTCCCACACAAGTCTTCAAAAAGTACTTGTCCAGGAGCTCTGTCCTCAACAAGCCCCTAGACCAGAAGCTCTGTTCATATACCATTATATTCCGTTTATTAAATCCGGGGGCACTCTCAATCCAGAAGCTCTGCCCACACCCACCTCTTCACGTCAGAAGCTCTGCACCCACATAAAGCACCTAAATCCAGAAGACCCGCCTACACACAACTATCAGCCCAGAAACTCCACCCACAAGCCAATAAAAACCCTCTCAGCTCAGAGGCCCCGCCCCAGAATGGGCTTTCTTAGTCCATAAGGCCTCCTTCCCACCCGCCACCTCTAGCATAAGCTCCCACAGCCCAGAAATTTCGCCTCCTCCCCACCCCACACGCTCGCAAAAGCACCTACAGCCTATATGCTCCGCCCAAGCACTAAGGCCACGCCCCCACCACGAAAACCCAGTTTCCGCTTCTTGCCCTGAAGAGCGGGTCCTCACCGAAGCTCAAACCCCACAAGCCCAGTTCATTTTAGAAGCCCCGCCCACACCCCAATGCCCCACCTCCACAACAGAAGCCCCACCCCGCAAACGACAGGAGGGGGCGGGGTCCCGCATGTTCCCGCATCCCCTCCCCCTTCCCTCGCCAGGCTCCTGTCCGCGTGGGGCAGCAATTCGCAGCATGGCCATCCTGACCCCCACGCCCGCTCATTCCTGGGCCGAGTCTAGCCCGCTCTGCTCACCCATCTCCTTCCCCCGGCGCTCTCCGCTTCGCCGCCGCAGCTCCTGCGGGCAATATGTCGGAGGCGACGGCGGCCGGGAGAGGACCAACCGCCTCAGCCCAGTCTCCGGGTATCAGCCGCGCGCTCCCGCCTCGCCGCTAAATATGCATACAAGGCGGGCTAGAAGCTGGGGGCGCGCTTCTTAAAGGGGCCGCCGGAACAAAGGCGGTCCCGGCGCGCTCTTTGTTTCTTGGTCCCCCACTCCCTTTCTGCTGCTGCTGCTGCTGCTGAAGATACCCATGAGGGAGGGGAATCCACTTCCTGTTCTTCCTTTGCGTGCCTTCTCCTAGCTTCTCTTCAGGCCCGAGGAAAGGGCCCGGAATCGCTTCTCCGTTCCTGCCCGAGATGGACTGTCTCCAGCTGCCTCCGGACACCGCCCTGAGTGGCCCACAGACACCTCAAACTCAACGCATCCCAGATTAGGCTGAGAGTCATTTTCCCTTTCCCTCACCCCCATATTCAACCTTTAATGTAGGCGTGCTGATCCTAACTCTAAATAATTCTCACATCTGACCCTTCCTCTCCTTTCTCACTGCCAGCACCTTAGTTCGAATCCTGCCTGTTGCCATTTCCAAGCCTTGAAATCTTGTTTCTTGTTCTTTACAATGAGGCTAGTAATGTTCACCTTATAGCGCTTGGTGAGGATTAGATGAGATAATGCATGTAGTACAGAGTCTTTTAATACATGTTAGTCGTCATCGTTATTATTATGTATGGTAAGCACTAACAAAGTTGTTGTTAGGTGCCATTGATTCGATTCTGACTCATAGCCACTCCATGTGACAGAGTAGAACTGCCCCATAGGGTTTTCTAGGCTGTAATCTTTATTGATGGAACCATGGTGACGCAGTGGTTAAGAGCTCAGGCTGCTAACCAAAAGGTCAGCAGTTTGAATCCACTTCTTCTTAGAAACCCTTTGGGGCAGTTCTACAGCAGATCGCCAGGTCTTTCTGAGTGGCTGAGTGGGTTTGAACCACCAGACTTTTGATTAGCAGCTAACCATTGCACAATCAGGGCTTCTTTAACACAGAGGAAGCACTCAATAAATGTGCTATTACTACTGCTACTAATTGTTATTACTTATTCTCTCACTAGACTTATAAGCTGTCTCAGTCACCTTGTAGCTCTATTGCTTAGCACAGTACTTCACACATAATGTTGTTTGCCATTGAGTTGAGTGGATTCCGACTCATAGCAACCCTGTATGAGAGCAGAACTGCCCCTTAGGGTTTTGTAGGCTGTAATCTTTATGACAGCAGCTTGCCAGGTCTTTTCTCCTGCAAAGCCACTGTGGGTTCAAACTGCCGACCTTTTGGTTACCAGCCAAGCACTTAACCACTGTGCCACCAGGGCTCCTTTGGCACATAATAGACATCAATTATTAATTCAATTAACTGAATAAATTAATAGATATTTCATTAATATTTATAGAGCTTACAGTCAAGGGCAAGAAGACAGATAAACAAAATTAGCAAATTCTGTAGTGTGATAGAAGAGAATGATCACAATGAAACAAAATGAGGAAGGTGGCTGGGAGGAGTTGCAATTTTAAATAGGGTTGTCAGAGTAGCACTGAGAGGGTGATTTGAGAAAACCCTTGAAGGAAATGAGTGAATCAGTCATGCAGTGGTCTGAAGGAAGGGGGCAGTCCAGGCAAAGGGAACAGTCAGTGCAAGTGCGCCTGCTGTGTTTAAGAAACAGCAAGGAGGCCACCGTGGCTTGGGTGGAGTGAATGATCAACCATATAGGGTTGTGTGGCTTTTATTCTGAATAAGTTGGAGAGCGATTGGAGGGTTTGAGCTTCCACTTTAAAAGAATCACTCTGGTTGCTCTCTGAGAATTGACTGTAGGGGCACAAAAGTGGAAACAGGGAGACCAGTCAGGAGGTTACAGCAATGACCTTAGCAAGAGATACTGGTGGTTTGTACCAGGCTGGGTGAGGTGGTGAGGCATGTTTGTATTCTAGATTTGAAGGTAAAGTCAACAGGATTTGTTGGCAGATTGGATAGGAATGTGAGAGAAGAATCAAGGATGACTCCCTGGTTTTTAGCCTGGTCAAATGTAAATACAGAGTCCAATTCAACACATGTATGTCTGTTAAATTATTAGACTTTATACCAAGTCAGTCCTTCCTTTCTGGGGGAAAGAGGTCCAGGGAGGGAGAATGACCATCCCCAGGTCACAAAGCAGAGTAGAAACCAGGACTGATATATATATATATATTTTCCCAGCCAAAGAAATTCTGATAGAAGAGCTGGTTCTGGCCTCTTATGAGGGTGCTGAATTTGAAATGTATCTTGTTAATTTCTGAATCCCCAAAGCCTAACTACCTGGCACATGATAGACATTCAGTAAGTATTAGTTCAGTTGAACTGAAGTAGTGACAAACTGGCTCTTGAAAGGAAAGCTGGTTGGGAAGTGAAGATAAATTGTTTTAGGCGTCTTCCGTGAAAGACTAAGGCCAGGCCATTCCTGGGAACTAATTTTCACTCAGATCAACAAATGTTTTTGAGCATCTACTATATCGTGGGCACTGGGGATACAAGGATGAATGAGCCTCAGCCTTGCCACTCATTAGTGGAGGAGACAGAGGGGAATCAATATATTATGGCACAGTGTACTAAGTTCAGAGGTAGATGGAAGGTGACTATGGCAGGGGAGGGAGTCAAGAGAAGACTTCATGTGAAGTGACATCAGAGCTGGTTTCTGAGAGGATTTTGCCTGCTGTATTCCCATGGAGGGGAAGCAGTAGCTTGAGTCTGGAATTGCCCTACTAGGGTTGGCGGCAGGGGAATATCTTGCTGTGCATCTATTATGTGGAAGGTGCTGGACCTTGTACATAGTAGGTACAAAGGAAATATTTGCTGAACTGATGTAAGAGGCCATTCAGACAACTCAGTTAAAAGGTTAAGGCCACTCATATGGACTGTCGTGGATGTGACCCACCCATTACTTGTGGCTCCTGCTCACCTTGTAGAGGTTGATTATTGGTTTTGCCTGCTTAGCATCCTTTCCTCCGTCTTCTGGTAAGAACACTTGGGTTGTCCTTTGGGGAACTATCCTGCCTCATACTTTCTTCTCAGTACGTGTGATTTTGTGGGGCTGCCTTACCTTGCAGTTTCAGTGTGGACAGATGACCCTGGCCTGGTATACCAAAGCATTCCATCCCTGCCACCCTAGACTACACTGACTAGTTCAGGGATAGATTAGTGACCCAAGTTAGGCCAATGAGATGCAATCCTAGGGTCTTTGCTGGAACTATTGGGAAAGAAACATTTTTTTCTTCTGGAATGACTAGGCAAGTAGGATATAAACTTGGAGTTCTTGTTGGTCATCTTACATTTTGGGGAGAATTTAGCTGTCAATGACAGAAACACAAGACAGGAACTCAGGAGACACATTCTTGATGGCATCATTAAGTCCCTGGATGCAGCCAAATCTGAAGCTTTTCTGTTACATGATGTGTTTATCTGATGATTACAACTGAAATAATCAACATCCTCAATCCTCAATCCCAGTATTTACCAGACACATCCAGAGTCTTGGTCCTTTCAATCCCCCTACTACATGCTTATTTAAGAAACTAATAAGATGGAAATAAACATAACAGGATGCTGGTTAGGCTCTTGTTCTTCAGATCTTGCCAAATAGCATCTTAGCTGCTTTGTGACCTCGAAACCCTCATTTCCCTTCCCTGAGCTTGCATTTCCTGATTAATTTCCTCTCTATTGCCTCTTCCAGGGGTCTGAGTTTTTTAGGAAATGCCACTGGCTCTAGGACAGTCCTGTCATTGAGTGTCAGGAAGAGTTGGGATGGCTTCCTTAGTCATGCTAATTCTGGAGCCAAGGCCCAAAGTTTATTTTTTTATTTTGTTGTTGTACTTTAAGTGAAAGTTTACAATTCGTCTCTCATACAAAAATTTGTACATAGTTATGTGACCCTAGTTGCTCTCTCTCTACTGTGACAGCACACTCCTCTTTTCCACCCTTGATTTCCCGTGTCCGTTCAACCAGCTCCTAACCCTGCCTTCTCATCTTGCCTCCGGACAGGAGCTGCCCATTTAGTCTCATGTATCTACCTGAGCTAAGAAACACACTCTTCATGAGTATCATTTTATGTCCCACAGTCCAGTCTAATCCTTGAAGAGTTGGCCTTGGGAATGGTTTCAGCTCTGGGTTGACAGTCCAGGGGCTATGCTTTCTGGGGTTCCTCCAGTCTCCTCAGACCATTAAATCTCGTCTTTTTACTAGAATTTGAGTTCTGTACCCCACTTTTTTCCTGCTCCATCAGGGACTCTGTTGTGTTCCCTGTCAGGGCAGTCATTGGTGACAGCTGGGCACCATCTTATTCTTCTGGTCTCAGGCTGATGCAGTCTCTGGTTTATGTGGCCCTTTCTGTCTCTTGGGCTAGTAATACTTTCCTTGTGTCTTTGGTGTTCTTCATTCTCCTTTGCTCCAGGTGGGTTGGGACCAATTGATGGATCTTAGATCGCCGCTCACTAGCTTATAAGACCCCAGATGCCACTCACCAAAGTAGGATGCAGAACATTTTCTTAATAAACTTTGTTATGCCAATTGATTCAGATGTCCCCCAAAACCATGGTCCCCAGACCCTTGCCCCTGCTGCTCTGTTCCTCAAAGTGTTTGGTTGTATTCAGGAAACTTCTTAGCTTTGGTTTAGTCCAGTTGTGCTGACTTCCCCTGTAGTGTGTGCTGTCCTTCCCTTCACCTGAGATAATTCTTGTCTACTATCTAGTTAGTGAATAACCCTCTCCCTCCCTCCCCACCCTCGTAACCATCAAAGAATGTTTTCTTCTGTGTTTAAACCTTTTGAATTCTTAGAATAGTGGCCTTATACAATATTTGTCCTTTTCTGACTAATTTCACTCGGCATAATGCCTTCCAGATTCCCCCATGTTATGTTTCACAGATTCATTGTTGTTCTTTATCATTGCATAGTATTCCATTGTGCAAATATACCATAATTTGTTTATCCATTTGTCCGTTGATGGGCACCTAGGTTGTTTCCATCTTTTTGCTATCGTGAACAGTGCTGCAACGAACATGGGCGTGCATGTATCTATTCATGTGACGCCAAGGCCCAAAGTTTTAAAGCCTGTCCTCTAGATCAGTTCTATCCAGAACTCTGGTGGTACACAGTGGGGTTGCTGAAAACAGAATAAAACATAATACAGCTTTTTGGAGCGTTAGTTTTATCCAGTGGAAATATAAGGCACTATTTTCAATATTAAATGTTGTTATTAAGAGCACCTTCTCTAAGTCAGACTTGTATGGATTCAAATCCCAGCTCCACCACGTACTGGCTGCATGACCTTACAAAGTAACTTAACCTCTCTGTGCCTCAATTTTCTTACTATAAAATGAGGATAGTATTAGTCCCTTATGGGATTAAGGTGGTGATTAGTCTGTGTGAAGTACTTAGAATAGTAAATGCTAATTAAGCATTAGCTATTACTATTATTAAAACATACATATATTACGAAGAAAAATTAATGTGAAGTTAAAGTTGAAGACTGAAGAAATGTCCCCATAGCTCTGTCCTAGGCCCTCAGGAATTTCTTCTTTCTTCTGCCAACGAGAATACTTACATCTGATTTTCACTACAAGAGCTACAAGAGAATCCAGGTGTCTTCACGTTCTTCTGATTTCCATGCAGACACTAGTCTCCCCATCCATCCACCTGTTCTCATGAGACATTTGTCTTCCCATGTCTTATAATATTTGAC
The DNA here is from genome assembly GCA_030035585.1 of Dugong dugon. Lineage (NCBI taxonomy): Eukaryota > Metazoa > Chordata > Mammalia > Sirenia > Dugongidae > Dugong > Dugong dugon. The sequence continues at coordinate 56,422,258 of CM057462.1, read as the reverse complement.
TATTACAAAGATAGTATATGCAAACTACAGAAAACTTGGAAAATAATGTATCTCTTCTTTAGTTTTTCTAAGACGGTTAGGATTTCGATAGGTAACGTACTTAGGAGGTGAGGGGGCAATGAAGACAGAGGAAACAGTATGAACAAAGGTCCAGAGGTTGGTTATGTTTCAGAACAGCAAATCCATTTTGGCCTGAGAGTAATTGGAAAAATAGGTTAAGTTCAGATCACTTGAGGATCTCGAATTCTACACACTGTGAAGAGTTTGTATTTGATCTCACCTCTCCAAACCTGTTTCATCTGTAAAATTAAGATAATTCCTTTGTTACTGAATTGTTGCGAGGATTAGTGATCGAAGATGCAAACAGATGGGAGACATCCTGATTAAATGGAGTGACTACCATTAGGAGTTGGAGACAAGGATTCTTTTTACTTGTGGAACAAATTATCCCATTTCCCAGGCTGGCCTGAAATTCTTACATGTGAAATCTTATTCTTCTGCCATGCACATCTCAACCACCAGAGAGAGCCCAATACAAAGGAATCAAAGCCCCCAGCACAAGGAAATTCTGCTGGACAGGGGGATGTGGAATCCTGGATCTGATCCAGGGTTTCTCAATTGCAGGGTTGAGGCACAGATCCAGATGTCCCCTCTCTGGCCTTTTTTCCTTCTTGGATTCCTCCCAAGGAGAGCGATGGGGTGTGACGCCACAACCTACAGCCTAGTAGCTAGCCAGATGTTAAGGTCTCTAGGATGCAGGGTAGGGGATAAGGGCCAGATCTGGCTTGGGAGCCTGGGTTTTTAGAACCTAAGCAAAAAAGGTTTTCATCAACTCTCCACATAAGCAAATGGGCCCAACTCCTTGGGATACTGTGTGCCAGGCTAGGTAGTCTAGCTAGACCTGGGAACCTTAGACAAAGGAGCTGGGGCTGTAGCATGAGGAAGGGAGGAGGGAGAGTACCATATCTGATGATGACTCTTTACAGTGGCATCCACATGGCACTGGCAAAAGCCCAGGCACAGCCTTTAGGGCTATGGGGCCTAGCTTCTCCAATCATGACTTAATAGCCTAGGGTTTCTTAGGATTTTCACAAAACCTTTATTTTTGTCTTCTCCATTTGCCTGCACGAGGTAGGCAAGGATTTTTGTTAGAAATGCAAAAATGAAGGCTAGAGACATTTAGCAGTTTACCCAAATAAAGCTGCACTCAGAGGCGGAGCTGAGTGTGGAAGCAACAGAAGCAGCTCTGAGGGGCCCAAGAAAGGGAAAGCAGGCAGGCACACCAACAGCCTTCGCAACAGCTGCAACAAACGCTGGCTTTTGGCCAGCCTCATACCCAGCCCTCCAGGGCCAGCTCTGCTGCTAGGCCCCAGGCTGCCAGCCCCACCTCCATACTCCTACCCCAGACCTCTGAGAGCCCATCACCATGGCAACAGCCAGAGAAAGCCCCAGCTAAAATATTTATGGCTCAAAACAGTTCAGAGGCTTGGGAGGGAAGGCAGAAGGCTGATGTCATCCTTTTTCTGCTTGCAGGGGAAGTGACTGATATGTAGGCAGCTGGGTGGGTGGGCCAGGCCCATTGGGTCAGAGCTCTCAGGGGAAGATCCTGAGGCCCATAAGTGGTAATGGGAGGAGGGAGGAAGCTGTTATGTGACAGACATAATGGTGACAGGACTGGATAAGACCCACAAGCCTGGAAAAGAGAAGGAAGGAAACTTAAGTGTTGAACAGCATTATGTTTAGACCCTGTTCTAAGCATCTCACACACATTTCATCTGCTTCTCAGATCCCGTTCAGTGGGCAGGGATTATTATCCTACTTTTATGGTGTAAACAAGCCCAGAAAAGCACACAGCAAGTGATAAGTTGAATATGAATCCAGGTCTGCTTGGCTTCAGCCCTCTTAGCTTTCCTGTAAGATTTTACTATTCCCATGTAGATATCCTGCGTCTGGGGGTTGAAGGCATGACTGCCTAGGAACCTAGCAATGACTTCTCAGACAGTGGCCCAGGCTCTGCCAGGCCCAGGCACACAGGGTGGGGGTGGGGGTGGTGAAGTCTGAGTCCCCATCTACCTATGACCAGGCTGCCATCGGATTCCCCATTTCCCCACCCCAAATTCTCCCCCTACCGGGTAAACTATAGCAGGTCTTCGAATGCTGGATTAAGGAACTCTGGCCACAAGATGAGGGCAAGAGGCCAAGGAAAACTCAGCCTCAGTGGCGAGTCTTGGACTGAGAGCCTCCAGTGACAAACAGGGTCACAAACTCACCCTGGTTTGCCTGCGAGTTTCCTGGTTTTAGCACTGAAAGTCCTGTTATCATGAGAACCCTCTTAGGCCTCGGTAAACCTAGAAAGCTTGTCACCCTAGACAAACACTTCACACAAACACAATGCTTTACCGTTTCAAAGTACTTGTAGCTTAGCTAGAAGACACATAGGTCACAAGTGTGGGCTATAAAGTCTGATAGCACCTTTTTCTAAGTTGCTTATCTTCCTTGAGCCTCAGAGTTTCTTTATCTGCAAAATGGGAACAATAGGTTGGAAGACTGAGACAGTACGTACAAATGCTTAACATAGTGCTTGGTACAGACTAAAGCCAGTTGCTGTCAAGCTGATTCTGACTCGTGGTCACCTCATGTTTCACAGTAAAACTGCGTTCCAGAATTTTCAATGGATGTGATCTTTTGGAAGCAGATCACCAGGGCCTTTCTTCAGAGTCGTCTCTGGGTAGATTCAAATGGCCAACCATTTAAGTCAGTAGTCAAGGCTTAACCATTTGCGCCACCCATGGACTCTTGGTACATACTAAGCACTCAAAGTAATCAACAACGAAGAGAAAAAATGAGCTTAGAGGTTAAATAACTTGATCAAAGTAAATTGACTGATTTAAAATTCCCTTTGCATTATACCTCTGTTCCTGCTAAGAATGAATCCCAGCTCATTAGACTGCCCCAGGCATAACAAAATGCAAACAACTTCTCTCTCTAAACTCAGCCCTTTCCCTTGTTAGGATAAATAACCAGAGGCATTAAGGAAGAGTGCAATATTAGAGGTCCCTCTCAGGAAAAGCCCTGGTAGTGCAGTGGTTAAGAGGTGAGGCTGTTAACCAAAAGGTCAGCAGTTCAAATCCCCCAGCCGCTCCTTGGAAACCCTATGGGACAGTTCTACTGCCCTACAGGGTTGCTAGAGTTGGAATCAAATTGCCTCAATGGTAATTTTTTTTTTAACCCTATCAGGAAGTTCAGTGTAAAATTGACCTGGGGTATACAAAAAAACCAAACCAAACTCGTTGGCATCAAGTCAGTTCCGACTCATAGTGACCCTGTAAGGACAGAGTAAAACTGCCCGGTAGGGTTTCCAACGCTGTTACCTTTATGGAAGCAGACAGACTGCCACACCTTTCCCCCATGGAGTAGCTAGGGGGTTCAAACCGCCAAGTGTTTTGGTTGGCAGCTGAGCGCTTAACCACTGCGCAACCAGGGTTCCTAACTTAGAGCACAGGCCATAGGAAATCAGAAGCCTATCAAAGACTGACTTTGCAATCCTTCAAGAGGAAATGTCAGAACTGATAGACAGCTCAAATAAAGCTGGAAATGAAGTGGGAGCTATATCAGGGGGCCTTTGGCTGTCTCCCAAAGCTGATAGAAGCTACCAGAGTGGGACCATTCATCACTTGACCAAACTTTTATTGAGGTCCTCAGCGCCAGATACTTGTTGTGGGGGGAATGGGGTATAGTACAGAGATGAAGCAGGCAAAGCCCTATCCTTAAAGAGCTTTTCGGACAAGGCTAGTAGTCAACAATGAAGAGAAATATGGACTCAGAGGTTAAAATACTTGCCCAAAGTAAATCAACTTTCTCACCTGGCTCTCCTCAGCTTATGTTATTGGGGGTAGGGGACCCTCTCCCTGGGGGTCCTCTGGAAGTGTCCAAGGGCTCCTAGGCTGGGACCCACAACACAGGTACAGCAAGGTGGAAAACAGGAGGTGGTGGCAGTATGTTCCAGCCAGTTCTGCTGAAGGCTGAGGGGAAGCAGAATAGCAGAATAGAACAGAATAGCACATTAGGAAGCTGCCAGTTTACTCAGATCTAGGAGGCAGTGCTAGGGATTTTGTTAGCCCCCTTTAACTCTTTAAAGTCCTGGCAGGTTTAACTGTTAGCGTCACAGTCCCCTACAGCCCTGAGTACTCCATTCTGGGCCTAGAGACTCCTAGGGGATCCTGGCTGGCTGTCAGTGGGTAAATCAGATCAAGGGGCGTGGTGGGAGCAAGACTGTCGATGTCCTCTCCTGGGTTTCTCTGTGCCCAGCAAATACCCTCAGGCCAGCCTTGAAACAGCAGGTAGCTCTCTTGGTTTCCCGAGTCTTTGATTCCTGCAAAGACACAAGGAGGTAAATTAAGACACATGAAGGTGTCATAATAGGGGGCTTCTCAGCTTCCTATCCTTGGCCAGGTGCCTCCCTTACAGTCTCCCCATCCCACAGCACGATTCGTTCCATTCAGTACACAGGTCTCTAGGTACACAGGTAGGCAGAAACAGAAGTCCACAGCCTATGAGCTCTCCTTTTGCTGCCAGTCAGGCAGTAAAAATGGAGCCTCAGACCCCTATCTGCCTTGGTCATGCCTGAGCTGGGTGATCCAGGGAAGAATCAACTAAATCTTTGGGGGTCTTAGTACCCCCACCTATTCAAAGGGGAAAAAGCTTTCTGCCCTTCTAGAAATGTGAAAAAGATAAAGAGCAATGAAGAGCTTTAAGCTCTTTGGGAGGAGACTGAGACATATCTTCTCATCACTATTACTACCTTGATTCTAGGCTGAGCGGCCCGTCTCTCTGCCTTATGTGGGATTTATTCCAGCCCCAAATACTCAGTGTCGTCCAAAGGAGACACATCCTAAGCCTGCGGTACAAGGCTGGGGACTGATCCATGTTAAAGCATTTAACAGTGCTCTCCATCTTTTAAATGACACCCTCCACCCCAGCTGTTCAGGCCCATAACCTGGGATCTCCCCTTAGTATCTTTCTCTTCTCCCATATCTAATCAATCACCAAATGATGTTCATTTCATCTCCCAAAAGTTCTTGAAATCCACTCATTTCTCTACATTTTCGTTAGTAACACCCTACTACAGATATTCACTTCTTGCTTGGTCTAATGCAAAGCTTCCTGGCCCACAAAATCCATTCTCCACTCTGCAGCAACTGGAGCATTAAAATTAGACATCTAATCATATCACTGCCCTGATTCAGTGGTCTTCAGTCACACTCTCAGAATAAGTTCCAGACCTCCACCTAACCAGCTTCCTTGAACCTGCCTAGTTCCCTGTTGTATGCTATTATGACACCCAGTTCTTTCCTTTTATAGCACTTACCACAACTGAAATTTACAAACTTACCTGTTCAATGTCTGTCTCCTCCACTATACTGTAAGCTCCATGAGGTCAGGGACCATTTTACCCTGTTCATTCACCACTGAAATCTCCAGTGCTTAGCACAATTTATAATAGTGAATGCATGAAAAAATGAAAAGAGTCATTTGCACTGATTTCTGGAGAGAAGCTTATAAAGAATCACGTCTGAGCATAAGGCATTTTTCTTTCTCAAAGGCAGGTGCAGAGTTTGTTTCCTATACTCCAACTCTAGACAGCCTGAGAGGTAGGGCACATCCATCCTCTCCCTTAGCCAGAGAGCGTCTAAAGGAAGGTTAACTGCAAGCATGAAGGCTGGAGCCAGAAGATCCTGGAGAAGAATAAGCCCTGTATCTGAACCCAAGCTCTTCCATCTCAAGTTCTGACACATATCATGGTGCCTGGAGGAAAGAGACTGGATACCCCAAGGTGGGCCTAGGCAGGCTCCAGAGGATGATAAGAAAACAGCCAATTCAGGCATCTTAATGCACTATCAAGAGCAGAACTAGTACCCAAATTTCTGGCATTGTGTCCTACTTAGCCGATTAATATGGGCTGATGGCCTGCTTGTGTCTCACACTCTGCCTGGAAAGATCTTAAATGAGCTGTCATTTTAGAAGCCCCCACAACCTCCCCAAATTTGCCTTGGAAGTGAAAAGGCCTCCTTGAAGCAAGACATTCCTTTGGTTTAGGTGGGGGGAAGAACAGGGTTAGCTCGTGCACCTGTCTGAGAACTCCCACCTGCCCATTCTCTGCCTGAGATGCAGACAAAGAAAAATCACCCACATCATAGGCTAGAATGAAAGTTACACTTATTGCTGAGAGGCTGCTGCATCTGAAGTGAAGGAATGTCAAGAAGCTGAACTCCAGCAGCATGGCTATGAAATGCAAATCTCTTTCAGATACAACTCTCCCTCTTTTTATAAGAGAGTTGCAGCTGGCGGAACACCACATAAGAATGCATCCTGAGCCCCAGGGCCAGGACAAGCTATAGCGTAAATGACCTCTAGCCCATGGGTTGCAAAACTGATTCCAGATACTAGTGAACATTTCTGCTCCCCACCACCCAAGAAAAAAGGGCTTGGTCTGATATCTGAATGCAGCCTCCTGGAGAGCCCAAGACAATCATCAGGCCACAATAAGACTAGGGTGTAGTGCCCACCATAGACCTAGGGGGCTTGGAAGAGCCACGTCTATTTTCTAGGCCAGGAAACAAAAGAGCAGGTAGTTAGGCAGTGCAGTGTACTACCTCATCTCCCCACAACAGATGCTGTCTCAGACAGCTGTTTCCGGCCTGTCAGCTCAAGGCTATTAAATATTCATCAGATGCTTGCTAGCTTTATGGCTATTAATCTGGAGAGCAGGATGTACATGTGGGTTCAGAAAGAAAAAAGGGGAAGGCTTATAAGGATCTAAGGCAATTAACCTCAGGACTCTAGAAACCAAGCCAAGGGCACCCATCTTGTACACCAAAGCCAGGAACTACCTTCAGGGTAAGCCAGTCTTCTTGTAGCCACTCTAGTACAGAGGAGAGACCAGGAGATAGCTAACTGGGAGCAAAAAGACATGGGTCTAAACTCCAGCTCTTGGACCTTGCGGGTGTCCTAACCTCTATCCATCTCAGTTTCCTACTCTGTAAACTAGAAATAACCCCTGATTTAGAGGGTGTTTGTGAGGATTAAATGGAATGTTGCAAATGAATACCCCCAGCACAGAGCTTGGCACAGAATTAAAAGCTTAAAATGGAAGCAAAGTCTTCATCCATTCAGAATTTAAACAGAGTGGTGAAGCAAAGCCTTGCTTAACACTCCCTTAAGAGCACAGTTTCTATCAATGGAAACTATCGATGGTCTCCAATTTACAGGGTGGGTGCAGGGGATAGAATACAGGGAGACTCCTCTAATGTATGGTGAAGGTGTAACATCCCATCTTCAAATGGCCCAAATACCTCACAGGAGGGATAATTCTCCTTTCTGAAAAAGGTAGGAATCAACAGTTCTTCAGGCAAGAGGGAGGGCAGGAGGAAGACAAGGTGGGAGGAGGATATTCCCATCACCCTTCCACAAATGAGTGATGCCACTTTATGGAAAGCTTTTCTCTTCTGCTTCCTTTATTTTCTTTACTCACCAGCACAATGGCAAACACAGGTGTGTTCAAGTCACTCTCATGTTGAAGGCCTTAAATGGCTCTCTAAACTTTAGCATAAAGTCCAAATTCCTTAGTCTAACATTGCTGTATCTTTTATATGCATTAGCTCATTCAATCTTCACAATTATGTTGTGAAGGAAATGCTATTATCCATATTTTACAAATGGAGAAACTGACACTTGCAGAGGATAACTTGCCTAAAGTCCCAAAGCTGGTTAAACAGGGGAGGCAGAATTTGAAATTAGTCTGTCTTATGCTAAGATATCTATTTGCCTGTCTGGCAAATTCTTACTTATCCTTTAACACTTAAAAGTAAATGTCATCTCCTTCCTCTGGCCCTCCCTAAGACTTTCCCAGACACCATCTCCAGGCTCACCAGTATTCAGTTCTGCAACACAACACGATCGCACACTACTTACTCTCTCCCATGAGACTGAGTTTTTTAAGGGCAGGGACTATGAACTGATAAAACCCTGTGACCTAGCACAGCCACCACAAGGCCTAAGAGGCCTCAGCAAATGTTCACTGCATTAACAGCAATATTCCTGGCAGAGGAAGTTTCCTTCCAGGATAGGGTATGACTGTATAGGCTCCCTGGGATAATTTTGGCTGACAGGTAAAACTCTGTCTCATTTCCAGTATGCTGTAATAGTTGAGATCGATTGCAGACTCTGAAATCAGACTGCCTGAGCTAGAATCCCGGTACTGCTACTTAACAGCTGTTATAACCTTCAGTAAGTAATTTTTCTAGGCCTCAGTTTCATCATGTGTGAAAATGGGATATCTACTTCATGGGTAGAAAAAATAAGGCATGGCATATAGTCAATACTCAGTGCATGTCAGAAATGACAAAATACAGGAGTAGCTAAGATACATTTTTCAGATTTTAACATGTCTGAAATCAGGATGCATTTCACATTCGATGTGACAAGAAACCACTGTGTCAGTTTAACCAGCAGTATTTTTTCTTTCTTTAAAATACTTAAAATAATGATGCATCTTTATAGTAAATGGCATCTTAGAGTCAATGCAATATGGTATTATATTATAGAAGCAGCATGCTTTCAACGTAGAGAACTGACTTTGTTGCCCAACAGTATTCATAACCGCTCTCTTCCAAACCTGCTGTGCAACCATGATAAATTACTTCACTTCTCCTAGTATCAGTTACCTCATTTATAAAAATAAAACCAAAAAAAATCCACTGCTCTCGAGTTGATTCCAACTCATAGTGACCCTATAGGACAGAGAAGAACTGCCCCACAGGGTTTCCAAGGCTGTAAGTCTGTATGGAAGCAGACCGCCACATCTTTCTCCTGCACAGTGGCTACTGGGTTTGACCTGCCAACCTTTTGGTTAGCAGCCAAGTGCTTTAACCACTGTGCCATCAAGGCTCCCATTTATAAAAATAGGCGCATTCAAACAGGGGCACAAAGTAGGCATTCAAACTGAGTTCTCTTCTCCCTTAGCCAGGCAAAGCTCCCTACTTTCCCTACCTCATCTTCCACTTCTTGCAGACAGGGTCAAGATCAGTGAATGGGGGTAGACTAAGAAATAATAAAAAATAAAAAATAAAAAAAAAAAAAAAAAAGACTACTTGGTAGTAGCACTGCCAGCAAACAGTCTCTATAGGTCCACACCAAGTACAAGAACTTATCAAGAGAGAAGGAGCCCATGTGCTGCCTTATGCATACTAACCCAGAAATGATTTTTGGACAAAGCCTTGGGGGACACAGAGCTTCAGGGTTTGAGGTTAGGGAAGGAGTACTTAAGTTTCAAAAACCTGAGCAAAACGTATACCATCACCTTTCTCTCTCTTGTTCACTTGGTTCAGAAGCACTCTGCATATATGCAAGCAAGAAGCCTTCTGGGTTCCAACTCATGGGCTGCTGTCCCTGAAACAACAGTCTGTTTCATCCTTGGTGACCAGAAAGCCCTAGCAGCTGCTGATGCATCTCTAACTTAATCTGGGGGAGGCGGTGGAAAGTGGCTGGAGAAAATGCAAAAGCTGGCAACCCCCCAGGCTGTCTGAATAACTGTCAAATCCCTAGGTAAGGAAAGGTAAGCATTCCCTGAGCAGCAACTGTCATTGCCAAGAGCCCCTGGAGGCACCATGGAAACATGGCTGGGGTGGAGGATAGGGTGATGGGAGTAGGGAGTGGTGGAGCAGAGGAGACTGACTGATGGTGGGGGATGGGAGTGCTGGAGCTCAGCATCTGGAGAACTACATATGGCCAGGCATAGCAGCTAGAACAGCCTCATTTCCACTTCAGCAGCCTGCATTACAATGCACAGGACAAAGACATATGCTTTGAGATCATACATACGTGGGTTCAAATTCCAGCTTTATCACTTACTAGCCCTTAGTGATGCCAAAATAATCGAGGCAATCCACTGCTATTTATGTTTGAACAGCTACTATATACTATACATTATACTTATTAACCACTTACATAATAGCTACTTTAAAAGGTAGTAAAACATCCAGTGACAGGGGCCAAAAGGCAGAAGGGGACAAGGAAGCTGGTGATAGGGAACCCAATGTTGAGTAAGGATATTGTTGATGTGTTGTGAGATTGTTAACCATTGTCATAGGGCAACATTTGTAGTAACTGTTAAATGAGAAACTATTTTGTTCTGTAAGCCTTCGTCTTAAGTGAGAACAACAGCACAATTGGAAAAGTGTAGTCCATGTCACTGAACCGTGCATGTAGAAATTTTTGAAATGGTGTATCTTTGGCTATGTGTATTTTCACCAAAAAAAAAAAAAGGTTGAGAAGTTAGAGGGTTGACATATTGTAGGGTTGTTAACCAATGTCATAAAACAGCATGTGTACTACTGTTTCATGAGAAACTATTTGTTCTATAAGCCTTCACCTGAAGTACAATTAAAAAAAAAAAAGGTAGTAAAACAGTTGCCATCCAGCATTTCAGAATAGAACCCTGCTCCATAGGGTTTTCAATGGCTGTGACCTTTCGAAAGTAGATTACCAAGCCTTTCTTCCGAAGCACCTCTAGGTGGATTTGAACCATCAACTTTTCAGTAAGTAGCTGAGCACTTAACTATCTGCACTACCCAGGGACTCCTCCAAAGGTATATAAAAAAGACCTGTTATATCTATGGTCAACTGATTTTTGACAAGGGAGCCAAGACCATTCAATGGGGAAAGAATAGTCTTTTCAACAAATGGTGTTGGGAAAACTGGATATCCACATGCAGAAGAACAAATATGGATCCTTACCTCACACCATATACAAAAGTTACCTCAAAATGGATCAGATGCTTAAATGTAAGAGCCGAAACTTAAAAACTTGAAAAAGAAATCTTTGTGACCTTGGATGAGACAATGATTCCTTAAACATGACATCAAAAGCACAAGCAACAAAAGAAAAAAATAGGTAAATTGGACTTCATCATAATTAAAAACTTTTGTGCACAGGACACTATCAAGAAAGTGTAAAGACAACCCAGAGAACAGGAGAAAATATTTGCAAATCATTTATCTGATAAAATTCTGAAGTCCAGAATATATAAAGAACTCTTACAACTCAACCAAAAAAAAAAAATCCGATTTAAAAATGGGTGAAAGGTTTGAATAGACATTTCTCCAAAAAAGATATACAAATGGCCAATAAGCACATGAAAAGATGCTCAACATTATTAGTCATTAGGGAAATGTGAATCAGATTAACAATGTGATACCACTTCATACCTACTATGATGGCTACAATAAACAAAACAGAAAATAAATGCTGGTGAGGATATGGAGAAATTGGAACTCCTGTGCGTTAATGGTAGGAATGTAAATTGGTGCAGCCGCTGTGGAAAACATTTTGGCAGTTCCTCAAAAACTTAAACACAGACTTATCCTATGACCCAGCAATTCCTCTCCCAGGTATATATCCAAGACACTGAAAACATGTATCTACATAAAAACTTGTAACTAATGTTCATAGCATTATTCGTAACAGCTAAAAAGTGGAAACAACCAGAATGTCCATCAATGGATGAATAAATAATATGTAGTAATCCATATAACGAAATACCATTCAGTAATAAAAAGGAATGAAGTACTGATACATCCTACAATATGGATGAACCTTGGAAAACATGCTAAGTAAAAGAAGCCAGTCACAAAAGACTATATACTGTATGATTCCATTTATATTTAATATGTAGAATAGGCAAATCTACAGAGATAGAAAGTTGATACTGGTTGCCTAGGGCTGGGAAGGAATGGAGGGACTTGGGGGGAGGTGGTTAAAGGGTGTGGGGCTTCTTTTGGGGTGATAAAGACGTTCTAAAATTGATTGTGTGATTGGTTGTACAACTTGGTGAATATACTGAAAAACAATGAACTGTACACTGTAAATCGGTGAACTGCATAGTATACGGAGTTTATCTTGGTAAAACTGTTACCAAAAAAACAAAAGTAGGATTTCCTCTTTGCCAACAGGATTCTTAGTCTGCCCAAAAAGGAAGGATCATTAAAAAATGTTAACATGCCCTTTAATTTATATCAATAGAAGGTAATAGGAGGCTGCAAACTGGTAGGCTATGGGGCCACACATATTGGGACTAATTGGAAAAAAAAACAAAAACAAAACCAAATCCATTGCCGTAGAGTCCATTCCAACTCAGAGTGACCCCACAGGACAGAAACTGCCCCATAGGGTTTCCAAGGAGCAGGTGGTGAATTCAAACTGCTGACCTTTTGATTAGCAGCTGCACCTCTTAACCACTGCGCCATCAGTATTTTAAAAAATCGGAGCAAACATTTAACAATTGACTTACATAAAATCCAAATTTCTGTTTCTTTTGAAACAAAATAGGCAAATCCATGGAAACAGAAAGTAGATTAGCGGGTGAAAGGGGAATTTGGGAGTGACTACTAAGAGGTATGGGTTTCTTTTGGGGTGATAAAAACTTTCTGGAATTACATAGTGGTAATGGCTGCACAACACTGTGAATATACTAAAACCCACTGAGTATACACACTTTAAAATAATTTCAACGGTAAATTTTATGTTATGTGAATCTCATCTCAATTTTTAAAAAAAGGTAGTAGAGACCAAATGAGATAATCCTTATTAAGTGCTTAGAATATTACATAGCACACAGTGATAAATGTTAGCTATTATTATCAACTTCATTTGATGATAAAGAAATGAGGCAACGGCAGGTGTTAAGGGTTTTTTGTCTAATAAAAGGCTAAGATGACAAAGGCTAAGATGAAGCAGAGCTAGGACTGGTACCCAAATCTTGCCTGGCTCTAAAGCTTACAGAGATGTAATGAAGGTATACAGGTAGTGCTAGAAAGCTATAGAAACCACTTGCATTAATTAAGCAACACACACCCAGAAAAGGCAGGCCACTAGCAGGCCTGGGTCTATGAATGCTGGAACCTGCCTTTCCAGGCACAAATCATAAGCCAAATGCAAAAAGATGTTTCCCAAAACTTCCAAATCTGTTTCTGTTCTTAAGATTACCCTAGGGAGAACTGAGACTAAATTCTCTGCATGAAGGGATTTCCTAAACTTCCAAGCCATTCCATGTGACCAATATCAAACTTTAGGGTTCCTGGGTTCTCAGAACCATGACCAGTATACATGGCTTAAGGTCTCCCAATCTCCTTAAAGTCTCTAGATCTTACAGGCTCCTGGCTAAGAGGCAGGCTTGAAGGAAGTGATCCCAAAGAAGCCGAATTTGACTACCAAAGGCTGTATGTCCCTTTAGCTCATCCAGATAGAGCCTTTCTCCTCAGTGTCACCTTAACCCCTAACAATGTACTCAAGGGCAGGGGGAAAAATCAGTCAGTTCCTTGATGGCTTCAAGCAGCATGAAGGCTCACTCAGTTGTCAAGGCTCCAACTACCCAAATCAAGCTGATCAAATTTTCTTAGGAAAAGAACTGATTAATTTTTTTCAGAAGTAGAGTGCCAGGTCCTTCTTCCTAGTGTGTCTCATTCTGGAACTTTGGCTGAAACCACCATGGGTGACCCTGCTGGCATTTGAATTACCGGTGGCATAGCTTCTAGCATCATGGCAACAGACAAGCCCCCACAGACAAGACACAAGCCTGACAGACAGTGAAGACCTTATGAATAGCAGTGGAACACCGTCTGATATAGTGCTGGAAGATGAGCCCCTCAGGTTGGAAGGCACTCAAAATACAACTAGGGAAGAGCTGCCTCCTAAAAGTAGAGTTGACCTGAATGACGTGGATGGAATGTATGAAGTATGAATCTAGGAAAATTGGAAATCATCAAAAATGAAACTGAATGCATAAACATTGATATCCTAGGCATTAGTGAGCTGAAATGGACTGGTATTGGCCGTTTTGAATCAGATAATCATATCGTCTACTATGCTGGGAATGACAACTTGAAGAGGAACGGCCTTGCATTCATGGTCAAAAAGAACATTTCAAGATCTATCATGAAGTACAATGCTGTTAGTGACAGGATAATATCTATATGCCTACAAGAAAGACCAGTTAATATGACTATTATTCAAATTTACACACCAACCATTAAGGCCAAAGATGAAGAAACTGTAACTTTTTACCAACTCCTACAGACTGAAATTGATCGAACATGAAATAAGGATGCATTGATAATTACTGGTGATTGGAATGCCAAAGTTGGAAATAAAGAAGGATTGCTAGTTGCAAAATATGGCCTTGGTGATAGAAACGATGCCAGAGATTGCATGACAGATTTTGCAAGACCAACGACTTCTTCATTACAAATATCTTTTTTCAACAACATGAATGGCAACTATACAAGTGGACCTCGCCAGATGGAATACACAGGAGTTGACTTGACTACATCTGTAGAAAGAGACTATGGAAAAGCTCAATATTATTAGTCAGAACAAGGCCAGGGGCCGATTGTGCAACAGTCCATCAATTGCTCATATGCAAGATGAAACTGAAGAAAATCAAAACAAGTCCACGAGAGCCAAAGCAGGATCTTGAGTATATCCCACCTGAATTTAGAGACCATCTCAAAATAGATTTGACGCATTGAACACTAATGACTGAAGACCGATGCGTCGTGGAATGACATCAAGGACATCATACATGAAGAAAGCAAGAGATCATTACAAAGACAAGAAAGAAAGAAAAGACTAAAATGGATGTCAGAAGAGACTCTGAAATTTGCTCTTAAACGTCGAGTTGCTACAGCAAACAGAAGAAATGATGAAGTAAAAGAGCTGAACAGAAGATTTCAAAGCGTGGCTCCAGAAGACAGAGTAAAGTATTATAATGACATGTGCAAAGACCTGGAGATAGAAAACCAAAAGGGAAGAACACGCTTGGCATTTCTCAAGCTGAAAGAACTGAAGAAAAACTTCAAGCCTTGAGTTGCAATACTGAAGGATTCTACAGGGAAAATACTAAACAATGCAAGAAGCATCAAAAGAAGATGGAAGGAACACAGAGAGTCACTATACCAAAAAGAATTCTTCGATGTTCAACCATTTCAGGAGGTAGCATATGATCAGGAATCGATGGTACTGAAGGCACTGGCAAAAAACAAGGCTCCAGGAATTAACACAATACCGATTGAGATGTTTCAACAAACAGATGCAACGCCGTAAGTGCTTACTCATCTATGCCAAGAAATTTGGAAGACAGCTACCTGGCCAACTGACTGGAAGAGATCCATATTTACGCCTATTCCCAAGAAAGGTGATCCAACTGAATGCGGAAATTATTGAACAATATCATTAATATCACATGCAAGCAAAATTTCGCTGAAGATCATTCAGGGATATATATCACTGCTGGTATCAGATGGATCCTGGCTGAAAGTAGAGAATACAAGAAAGATGTTTACCTGTGTTTTATTGACTATGTACAGGCATTTGACTGTGTGGACTGTAACAAATTAGAGGTAATATTGTGAAGAATGGGAATTCCAAAGCACTTCATTGTAGTCATGAGGAACCTGTAGACACATCAAGAGGCAGTCATTCCAAAAGAATAAGGGGATACTGCATGGTTTAAAGTCAGGAAAGGTGTGCATCAGGGTTGTATCCTTTCACCATACCTATTCAGTCTGTATGTTGAGCAAATAATCCAAGAAGCTGGACTATGTGATGAAAAATGGGGCATCAGGATTGGAGGAAGACTCATTAACAACCTGCAATATGCAGTTGACACAACCTCGCTTGCTGAAAGTGAAGAGGACTTGAAGCACTTACTGATGAAGATCAAAGACCACAGCCTTCAGCGTGGATTACACCTCAACATAAAGAAAACAAAAATCCTCACAAATGGACCAATAAGCAACATCATGATAAACAGAGAAAAGACTGACGTTGTCAAGGGTTTCATTTTACTTGGATCCACGATCAACACCCATGGAAGCAGCAGTCAAGAAATCAAAAGACACATTAAATTGGGCAGATCTGCTGCAAAAGATCTCTTTAAAGTGTTGAAAAGCAAAGATGTCACCTTGAGGACTCAGATGCGCCTGACGCAAGCCATGATGTTTTCGATCGCCTCATATTCATGTGAAAGCTGGACGATGAATAAGGAAGACCGAAGAATTGACATCTTTGAATTGTGGTGTTGGAGAAGGATACTGAATATACCACAGACTGCCAAAAGAAAAAACAAATCTGTCTTGGAAGAAGTACAACCAGAGTGCTTCTTGGAAGCAAAGATGGTGAGACTGTGTCTCACATACTTTGAACATGCTGTCAGGAGGGATCAGCCCCTGGAGAAGCACATCATGCTTGGTAAAGTAGAGGGTAAGCGAAAAAGAAGAAGACCCTGAACGAGACAAACTGACACAGTGGCTACAACGGGCTTAAGCATAACAATGATTGGGAGGATGGCACATGACCAGGCAGTGTTTCATTCTGTGGTACAAAGGGTCGCTATGAGTTGGAACCAACTGGACTGCCCCTAACAACAATAGAAAAAGAACACTAATCTTTACTATGTAGAGGGCACCGAATTGGTTGGCTATACAGTATGTACATATACACACACACTATATTGTATGTATTAGATCTCCAGTTTGCCAATCACTGTGAGGTGTACATTATCACCACCTTCCTTCCAAAGATGTAAAAATAAAAGGCTCAGGAAGGTAAGTGACTTATTTAGATCACTAAACAAAAGGAAGCACGAAGATTCTACTCTAGGTTTGCCGTGCTCCCCCATCCTTTCTACTGCATCACAATATCACTACAAGGGTCTCCTTAGTATGAGAAATACACTTTCTATAGATCAAAGGCAGTATAGTACAAGGGTTAAGATGACAGAAACACATAAATTTAGGTTAGCTTACTAGCCTTAATAATTATGTGGCTCTGGGAAGTTATTTAACTTAAGTCTCAGTCACTTCTTCTGCAAAACAGGGATATTAGTAGACAGCTGATTTCTTTTTTGGGGAGGGGCTGCCCAGCACCTATTTCCCTTTCCTAATCACACCCTGTTATGGACTGAATTGTAACCCCCAAAAATATGTGTTGTAAATTCTAACCTCTATGCCTGTAGTTATAATCCCATCTGGGAATGGAATGTATCTGTTATGTTAAAGAGACAGGATTAGTGTACGGTGTATCTTGAGTCAGTCTCTTTCGAGATATGTAAGAGATTAAGCAAGTACAAACGGGGGAAAACAGATGCCAAGCCACATGAAGACTGTCTAGGAGCAGAAGCTCAAAACAGACAACGACCATGCTCTAGGGCTGACAGAGAGAGAAAGCCTTCCCCTAGAGGCAGCACCCTGAACTTGGACTTCTATTCTCCTGGTGGCGCAGTGGTTAAGAGCTACAGCTGCTAACCAAAACGTCAGCAGTTTGAATCCACCAGCTGCTCCTTGGAAACCCTATGGGGCAGTTTTACTCTGTCCTATCCCGGGTCGGTATAAGTTGGAATCGACTTGATGGCAAAAAATAGAAACAAAACAGTCTCCTGTCAGAAAATGAATTGGTTTGTTAAAGCCATCTGCTTATGGTATTTCTGTTACAGCAGCACTAGATAACTAAGACATACTCCAACTTTTTTTTTTCCCCTAAGCTTTATTTTTTCATTGAGAATATACACAGCAACCCACTGCCGTTGAGTCGATTCTGACTCATAGAGACCCAATAGGACAAGAGTAGAACCGCCCCATAGGATTCCCAAGGCTGCAATCTTTATGAAAGCACACTGCCACTTCTTTCTACTGTGGAGCAAATGGTAGGTTCAAATTGCTGACCTTTCACTTAGCAGCCAACCACTTTCACCACTGCGCCACCAGGGCTCCTATACACAGCAAAACACAACAATTCAACAGTTTCTACATGTACAATTTAGTGACCCTGACTATATTCTACAACTTGTACAAACATTCTCACCTTCCTTTTCTGAGTTGTTCCTTCCTCATTAACATAAACTCATTGCCCCCAAAGGTTCCTATCTAATCTTTCGAGTTGCTGTTGTCAATCTGATCCCCTATAGATAGTTCTTAAAAGAGCGTAAGTGCTCAAGGCAGACCTTTTTTTTTTAACTAGTTAAGCTAAACCACTGCTTGGTTTTAAGATGACTTCAGGGGATATTTTGGTTTAAGGTTTAAAAGATTAACTCAGGGGTAAAAGTTTCAAGGGTTCACCCACCCTCCATGGCTCTAGAAAGTCTAAAGTCCATGAGAATTTGAAATTCTGTTCTGCACTTCCTCCCTTTTGATCAGGATTCTTCTATGGAATCTTTGATCAAAATGTTCAGTAATGGTAGCCAAGCCAGGCACCATTCAGTTCTTCTGGTCTCATGGCAAAGGAGGCAGTTGTTCGTGGAGGCGATCAGCCACACATTTCATATCCTCTTCCTATTCCTGTCTCTCCTTCTTCCTGTGTTGCTCTAGATGAATAGAGACCAATTGTTGAGCCTTGGATGGCCGCTTGCAAGCTTCTCAGACCCCAGACACTATCCAACAAACTAGGGAGGTAGAACAAAAGCACCGAACATGTTATTAGACCAATTAACTGAGATGTCCCATGAAACCACTACCCTAAACCTCCAAACCAGGAACCAGTTTTTTTTTTTTTTGGCATTGTTGTAAATATTATCTCTCACACAACTTTTGCCAATTCAACTTTTTACAGGTATACAACTTACTGACAGCCAATACAACAACTGGTTGTGCAACTCTACCCTTAATCAATGCAACTTTTCCATCACTGTTAACCCTCCTTTTTTCTTCCCTTCTGTCCCTGGTAACCACTAACAAACTTTGGTTTCTGTCCATTTGCCTTTTCTTGTATTTTTATATAGTGGGGTTATACAATATTTGCTCTTTTGTGACTGACTTATTTCACTTAGCTTAATGTCAAGCTCCATCCATGCTGTAGCATGTATCAAGACTTCATTTCTCTTATCGGCTGAGTAGTACTCAATTGTATGCATGCATCATATTTTATCTATTCATCTGCTGACAGCCATTTAGGCTGTTTCCACCTTTTGGCTATTGTGAACAGTGCTGCAACGAACATTGGTGTTCCAGTTTCTTTCTGAGTCTCTGCTTTCAAGACTTTTGGGTCTATAGCTAGGAGTGGAATTGGTGGTTTATATGAGAGTTCTACTTTCAGTTTTTTAAGGAACTGCTACACTGTTTTCCAGAATGGCTATACCACTGTGCATTCCCACCAGCAATGGATAAGGGTTCCAACCCTACTATTAATAAATTCCCTTTTATTTATAGTAGCCAGTCACTTTGTTGCGTGCAGTCAGTAAACTCTAAATGAAACACAACACTCATCAAGTTACTGACAGGCTAAATAAGACTGGAATTCAATAGACGTAAGCTGACACTATCTGGTCATATCAACCATTAGAAGGAAATTATCAATACAGACTACAAACCAACATGTAAGTATGGTTATGTTGTAAATACAGTATGAATGACCGTAGGAGAGATTAGTCCACTGACCACCTCCCAGGCCACCTCCTGGCATAACCGTTTTACAGTTATGATAAAGTCCCACATCCTTAATAGAAAGCTAGCATAACATACCTGATGATGAGGGTCTTCACTACCCTTTCTGTTCCAGGAAATGCCTCAGGAGCTTTCAAGCACCTGTAAATGGAGACATAAGAGATCACTTTTTTGAAGATGAAGTTTTAAAGACATACAAAATAAAAGATAAAGAGATCCTGCATGCAGTTTACACATTACAGGAGAGAAACATGCAACTTTAAAGGAATTTTAAGTAACATTTCATTGTGAATATCAATATGGGGACCTATAGGGACTCATCCTTGTACATTTTAAAATAGCTGAGCAGAAAGCTTTACTTTGGGGAGCAGCAGGAGGTCTAATCTACAGTCATTGAAAGTTTACAATGTGTCATTTAAGATGTCAGAATCTGTGCCCAGGTTACATTACAGTTCACTTGTGATGGGCAGGATTATTAAGTTATGGCTAATTTATGCGGCAGCATATGGTTTTTCTTTTTACAGCTATTTTTATTAAACAAGTTTTGCAAAGTTTTAACATTAAAATTAACAGCTAAAGAATTGTTTATGCAAGTTGCTGTCACAGTTTATGTAAAAGAGAAATATGTGCTATTAAAATCAGACATTTAGGTTACCTTTGGTTTTTTGCGATGCATGTTAGCTTTACACATCCTGATTCTCTTGCGATAATTTTCCTTTAAAAAGGGGGGTATAGAGTGATCTCTTTTCATCAAAACAAGACATAATGCCCTGAAAGCTGACTTCAAACCATGGTTGAAAATTCAGTTATTTACACTTTATCACAATCTACAAATACAATTTTTTGTTGGTGTGTTTTATAAAGAAAAAAAAAAAATGCCCATCATGCACTGCTGCAGGCAGCTTGGCATTTCATACAAGAGGATTTTTCACCCCCGAGCAGTTTAGGTGGCTCCCTTTGGGAAGGCATGAAAACCCTGAGAATTAACATAAAGTGGAAATGGAGCCAACCAATTCCATCATTCCCTCCCCTTGGCTTCTTGGGAGGGAGTTCAGAACCAGCCTATTATGCCAGCTGCTGCCCCAGCAGCATTTCTGGGATCGAAGGGAAGGGAAACCCTTAAGGGCACCCCAGATGCCATCCCTTTCCAAGCTCTCAAGAGATTATTTGGCATCACTCGTTTGGGCCACCTAGGGGCTCTATGGAAGGTGCAAAATGGGGTGGCAGGCATTATAAATACTGAGACCTGTGTGTGGAAACCAATCCAGTTTTGGCTCAGTTGGGTTTTTTCTCCAGAAATTAAGGCTTGTGATAGGATTGGATAAAATGTTTTCAACAACTTCCAGGGGGTGAAAAAGCTTTGGTTATTTTTAAACTAAAACTTAACAACTCCATAAACTTTTTTTTGGTAAACTTAAAATAAAACCCACCCCCCCCACTTTTAAGATGTCTCCAACTTTTAACAAGACCATTAACTTTAGTTAATTTAAGTTTATTTGAAAGAGAAAACTATTTTATTGTCCACCCAAAAAAAAAAAAAAAAAAATGACAATTCATCACATTTACTTTGATTAAAAAAGGACTAAACTTTATTGACAAACTGCTGCAGACATTTTGACATAAGTTTAAGCTACCTATTTAGGCAGATTTACACATGTAGCATTTAATCTTCCGAGAACAAAATGGGAGGACAGTACAAATCCAATTAGGACTTTAACTAATGTACAAAGTGGATTTTGATTCCTTTTTCATTCAGCTGCAGTGTCCCTTTTTATATCATGCTAATGTTGAGACATACTTGACTAACTACCTTGGGAACAGTTCAATATTGACAACCGTCAACTTATGAAATCAGCTTTTGGCCCCCAGTGTTCAAGTGAGTTTTTTATGGAGTGTAGAATCTCAAATGGACACAATACTTTGTTTTGTCTATAAATACTGAAATTTTAATTATTAGTACTATTACTGAAAGACTGTTCTTGGCTAAAAAGCTCTACATCAAAATTCAATTCAGGTGGCCCACCCCCTCCCCCAATTAACCTCTTCAAAACCTACTCCCCCCCTAAGTATCTCTCAACACTGTATGTCTGGGGCTAGATTTCAAAACCCACATAATGAAAAAGTCAGTTTTACAAACCTAATTTTGTTGTTGTTTTTATATCAATTAATGTTAAAAATTGAATCAACTATTTAATTCATGAGGATCTTTCATATTAAAATTTAACCTTAAGCATTCAACCGCCATGTGCTTTTAAAGGAAACATTTTTAGAGACATCTGAGCTCACTTTTACATGATGGCACCTACTGCCGTTAACGTTTGTGATTTTAATCTTAAACAGCCCTGAATTTTGAAATGTAGCCTAGTTTGGGATTCTGCAACTACAACTTTACGGGATGCCTCAAATCAAAACTAAGAGAAAGTTAACAAGCCTTAACTTCAGAACCTTTAAGCAAGCAATGTCACTTTTGAAACTAACAGGTTTGTGGTTTTTTTTTTTAACTCAACTTTTTTTTTTAATTATAAAAGGTACATTTCTGTTTATATTTAAACAACAAAGAAAAAAAGCATCTACACACTTAAAAAATTAATTCAATATTCCTAAATCTATTTTAACTCATTTTAAAATACTACATACAGAAGCCAGAATGCAGAGTAAGAATGGAGTAAGGGGGGAGAAGAAGGGGACCACGAAGAAAAACACTTAGACAATTACTTGTCTGTTGTGGGTAAAGCAACAGGAATCCTGGGAGATACAAGAAATCAGTAACAACTTTGCTCATAACTGATATTTTCCCCTCATGTTTGTTTTTAATAACGTCCATATGGGTGCTCTCTGTATGCTCCCTTCACTGGCCTAGCTGGAGGGGCCTTCAGTGACGGCCTGGTCCCATTCCAGTCATCTTGGCCTGTGGGGAAAGCAAGAACAGTTTATAAACCATGTGCCAACAGCATTTGGGATCAGCAGATGTAGGTCACCTGGTATTGTTGTTAGGTGCCACTGAACTAATTTTTTACTCATAGTGACCCCATGTGACAGAACTGCCCCATAGGGTTTTTAAGGCTGTAATCTTTATAGGAGCAGACTGCCAAGTCCTTCTCCTGTGGAGATGCTGGGTAGGTTCAAACTGCCAACCTTAGGTTAGCAAGCGAGCACTTAACTATTGCGCGACCAGGGCTCCTTAGGTCACATGGTGAAGATCACCAATAACACTGCTTTGTCTCCAACATCTAGCCACCTCCTCAGTGGCCCTTCTTTTCCGTTCTGCATGCCCTCAGGAGCAGCCTGGGCAATTTCCCAACTGCAGGACAGTTTTCAGTGGACGGACAGAAGGGACCAGCTCAAAAAAGGCCTGTGTTTAATCTGGAGTAATCTTCAGCAACAGGCTCTCAACAGGGAATTTGATCTATACTCAGTCCCCAAACCTGGATAAACCCAACACCATGCTTGAGACTATGAGGGAGTCATTAATCTCAGTGGGTCTGCAATGGCCTTTCCTGTTCCGAAAGCAATTTGGCAGGCAGTCTCAGGTAAGGTGACAACTTCTGTAAGTCTTTCAGATTGGAAGCAGATAGTCCCTTTTCCATGCAATGGCAAAGTCTGGCTGCCCTGTGGAAAACCTCTGTTGGCTCTCTGGGAGAAGCAAGCAAGGGCCACATTTCATGAGGTCCGCCATCTACAGAGCTGGTCGTCACTGTTCTGGTAAGGGGAAGTGCAAGCAAATGTATTTACAGCAGTGATTGGGAGAATCTGTTAGCCCCCTTCTTATGCCAACAGTCAACCCAGAGAAACCAGACAACATGGTTGACATTCTGAAATGGTTTTCCTTTGTGACAGGATAAAGTCTAAGGGAGATAACTTATTTCTAGAATTGACCTCTTATGAAAATGAGCCGTGTTTATAAGTTTACTTTTCCCACTCACTTTCATCACTTACCATACGCCAGTTTATCCCTAAAGCTTATTTCTCTAGCTGCCAGCATTCACAAACACCTGCCTCCATCACTATAGGTCTAAAAATGCCTATATGGATCTAAAGTTGCATAGAACCCTGTCTGAGCCTGTTATACTGCTAGTACAATACATACATACATACATATATGTATGTGTGTGTATACAGATCCACCCATCACTTTCCAAGTGGCTTCTGAGTACCAGTAAAACAGTTATTTTTCTGTTATAACAAAGGCAGAGATGGGGGTGGGGGGTGGGGGGAGAACTTAGCAGATAAACAGACTAACAGTGGCACCATCATACAAGGAGCAGCCTACCTCTTTCAGTTCAGTCTTTTCTCCAACAAAACGGAAATGCAATTTAGTGAAACACACACAGAAGCCCCATTGTGCTGCCTCTCCAATGGAGAGAAATACTTGGATGCTATCATACCACCCTTCTGAATAGTGGCATAGGAGCAGAATACTGCAGTGTTACTGTGGCAACTGTCCAGTACCATTTGGCTAAAACTGGTAAAAATTGTTTCCCTGGACAAGTAAGCTGATTGGCTACTTCATACGGTGCTGAGGAGCTGAACTCAGTTTATCTGTCTGTGGGCAGTCCTAAGAGGCCCCCTTTCAACCATGGGGTAAGGGGAAACTGTCAATCTCCTTTCAGTGCTTAAAGAGGAACAGCTGTCAATTGCCGAGCCCCGTGCCAAGGACTCTGAACTTCCTCAGGTATGCTGAAAATACCTCATGTTTGTAAGGCTGTTCTCTCTGTATCCACTGCCACATGGCACTCCCTCTGGGACCCATTAACACAGGGCCATAATTAGCTCTTGAGGCCGCTCTTGAGCAATGTGTTTTCAACCAAATCTCAGGGAAGACAGTTTGGTCCTGCTGCCATTCTAGCCCCTACAGCTCTCTTGGGATCAAAGACTGAGATGAGATGTCTCCAAACCAGTAAGCAGCTTGGTGCCAGTACTGCCCTGAACTGGCTCCAGGCTTCCTGGTTATAAGGCCCTAAAGACTTGATCTGATTCTAACAGGCACTACTATTGCCCTCTAATCTGCTCTGGCTAGCTGCTTGCTACCTAGGTCTTTTATAGCTGAAATTTCCTCTATAGTGAAATTCTTTTTGATAAGATTAAAATAAATTTTTTTTTTTTTTTAAACTGAGGTGGGGCAAAAGAACAGAGTGGAATATGATTAAGTTCTTGTTATCTATCAACGTGGCCCAGGTATCGGCAGCAAAGGCCCAGCAACATAAACCACGTCTAGTTGTCTCCCTGTCCAAAGTAGGGGGAAAAAAAAAAATCAACATCAGCTTAGAAGTCTTTGTTGTTCAACCAGACCAAGCTGGATCTGAGCCCTGGTTTAAGATACTTACCTAGTCTTCCAAGAGTAACAG
This sequence comes from Dugong dugon, assembly GCA_030035585.1. Lineage (NCBI taxonomy): Eukaryota > Metazoa > Chordata > Mammalia > Sirenia > Dugongidae > Dugong > Dugong dugon. The sequence continues at coordinate 56,397,425 of CM057462.1, read as the reverse complement.
CGCCCTAGCCACTTTAATAGTCTTTCTATCATACCACAAAATTTAAATAGGAGAGGAACTCCTATTCTCTCATCTACTAACATGTGCAATCAATACCACCTTGGGCTGTTAAAGGTTTCTTCTTAGGTATGTGTGACTGCCTGATTCCCAACAATCCAGTTACCAGTATTCTCCCAAGCACTTATTTGCAAATTCTGCCCCACCACTGAAATAAAGACATACCATAAGCTTCATAAGAATCTTGAACCTCCCCATGTCCATAGTCATAATATTCTGAGTCCCTGAAAGCCAAACACAGAACGTTAGAAAGCTACAGAAGAACTGTTTTAGTTTAATCTTCCTCCCCAGTGCATGCATATCTTACCATTTTACTCTGTGAATAATATAGGAAAATGCTTACTTTGCCCCATCCCCAAACAACAAAATATTTCCAAAACACATATACACTATATATCCATAAAAAAATTATAAACATGTATACACTATGTACTCATTAACTATAGCAAAGAAAAATGGATATCACACAATTTAAAAAGCACAATCCAAAGCTGACCATCTTAATTAGTTTACATCGACATGTATAAATACGGCTCAATACTCGAAGAGAATAAACAGACATGAAAAGAACTGTTCTGTCCCCACTGTAAAATTATGAGACTTTTTTTCAATTAATCTCAACTCCAACCGAAACCAAACCCACTGCCACTGAGCTGATTCTGACTCACAGCGACCCGATGGTTTCCAAGGCTGTAAATCTCTACAGAATCAGACTACCACATCTTTCTCCTGCAGAGCCGCTGGTGGTTTCGAACCGTAGACCTTTCAGTTAGTAGTCTATCGCCTTAACCAGTGAGCCATGAGGGCTCTTTAATCTCAGATAATTGATATATATTCACACACATACACACAAAATGTTTTTAATATGCAGAAAACAAAACACTTAACTTATGGCAATGGGACTCGAGTTTCCTTTTAAAATTTTATGCAACTTAAATGTGGCTATGGTATTTTAAAATAATAAAACAAAATAATCTAAAGGCTTCTTCCTTTGTTTCCATGCAGTCACATATCAGGAATTTTTCATCTGCTATTTCCAGATTCTAAGCTTTATTTAAGATTCAAAGTTACTCAAACTTGCAGATTCAAGCGTGAGCCTCACAGATGTCAAAAGCACAGAAGATGCCCTCAAAAGGTGAGCTCCTGATATTTATGCTGCTTCAATCTCTCAGTTTCTCAGACAACCTTCCCATCCTTCACTAGGACACAAAATAGCACTTTCATTGCCTGACTCACCCTTGGCTCTGGCTGTAGTAGCCTTCGTAGCCTTCATAACTCTGTTCTGCGTACGTATCATCATATCCCTAGAATAAAATGAAATAGAAACTCAGAATCACAGAGAGGAGAGAAGCCAACTGCATCTCATGGCGGTATGGCAGATTTCTGGATTAACAGAAAAGAACCTTTCCCTCCAAAATGTTTTTAACACCCATTACGGAATAGTCGAGGGAGACAGGGTTACTTAAAGCAAAAAACCTTCATATGATATGCCACAGGACAAGTATGGGTAGGAAGTAAGGTACAATATTGAGCTTTAGTATTATCAGTAGAAGTTGTGGGAAACTCCTTAGTAAAACACTGTACATTATGGCACACAGTTTATTTTCTGTTTCATTTACACACAAATAGTAAAATAGTAAACCATGACTAAGAAGGAAAAACCTTTTCATAGTTCAAGGTTAACTGCAGAGAGACGGGGCAAATTCCAAATCTTACAGGCAGTCCCTGTCACCTACATCAAGGGCCAAGGCCCTGTCATTCAACTTCCTTTGGCAGTCTTCTAGGAATTGGGAAATGGCACAACATTCAAATTTCTTACATATTCTTCGTATGTTTCTGGTGCAGGGGGTGGAGGCAGAGGTATTCTCTGGATGCCTGCTGTCCGTGCTCTTGGTGTTGGAGCACCCCTCACAGTAGGTGGGGGTGGCACTCCTCGACTCACAGTGGTACCTCTGGTGATGGTTCCTCTCACGGGTGTACCACGCACCAAAGCCCCCCGAGGTGGTCCAACACCTCGGCCCCTGCAAAAAGAAATTTTAAGTGGAGCTTTTTATATATAGGCTACTTTCAAGTTCAGATTTATTTGCAAATTCTGACGAAGTCTTAACTAGACTGTTATTAAAGCATAAAGGAATACACAGGTGGGTAAAAGACCCACACTGAAGACCTCTCAGGCCCCATACTGGACCTGTGAATGTCTCATTATCAGTGTGCTGCCTTGGGCAGGTCTGGAGTCTCAACACTCCATAAAGATCAATCACAAAAGGTAAAATTCTGAAGTCAGAGACCATTAAAAAAAATGCTAGGACTGCCCAAAATTAAGACCAAAATTTTCAGCAGGACTACAGCACTTGACTGTGGCCAAGGTACTCAACATCTAAAATTCCACTCAATGCAACATACAAATCTTGAGACCTCTCCTAAGTCGCAGATAAAACCACCACTGAGAGAGATGGTACTAGCAGGCAAATTTACATGCCATTTCTGGTTATTTCCATTATTTTTACCTGGGAACAGGTGGAGGAGGAGGCGCAGCTCCTCGGCCTCTCGCTGGCACCCCACGTCCACGAGTAGGCTCAGGTACTCCATTCAAGTAGGACAGTTCTAGAAACTGCTCCTGGCAGATATCATCCATCATATCCTGGGAATGAGAAATAACAAGGAGTGCTGTGAAACATATCCACTTTCTGCTAAGAAGTTATCTGGCCCACATAAGCCTCAGACACTAAAAACAGCTTTCAAAGCCCAGATGAAGTCTCAGGCCATTCATTCCCTGATGAAGTCAAATGGCACCCTACCTGTTTGTCACCTTTTTGAGGAAAGTCTTGACGGTAGACCCCTTATTATTCAGATGAAGCTCTTCATGATGTGGTCCCTGCCTAGCTCTCCAGATCACTTCCCTATTCTCTCCATATATAACCTCCTCTCAAGCCATGCTGAACAACTTGTAGTCCAGAGCCTGGCATACTCTCACACATCCATTCTTTGAAAATAGTTTCCTCATCCTGGAATAATAAAAGTCACTATCATAAACTGAGCTCCCTGTGCTAGGCACTACATAATAAGCTTTACATAGATTTTTTGATCTTTAAAATAACCCTGAAATAAGCAGATAACCCCATTTACAGTTAGGAAAACAGATTCAGGGGTATAAAGCAACCAGTAAAAGGATATACAGCCATTAAGTGGCAGACCCTAGATGTAAATTCAGAATTATCTGTCTCCAAAATCTAGACTTCGAATCATCAGGCTATACCGCCTTTTTTGTCCACCTGAGGAACTCTAACTTTTCCTCACAAGGCTTACCTAAAATATTACCTCTTTTGAAAAACTTTCTCTTGATGCTACCCTTCTCTTCTCCCATAGCACCCTGTAATATTCTCTACTCAACCCCTTACCACATCATTATTTTAGAATTGTGTCTTCCTCACGAGATTACGAGCTCTTCAGGAGTCATCTTTGTAAATTCAGACCTAAGCTTAGTATTAGGTATAGAGTAGATGCTTAACAAATGTTTGGGATGAAGAAGGAACTTCAGGCTAAAAAAGGTGAAATAACTTGTCCAAGATGACCCAGATATAGTTCCTAGTCCAGTGCTCTTCCTATCGTACCATGAAGCCTGTTACAGTTAATGGTTCTAAGAGGAAAACAGAGGGCTCTGGTCATAGATGCAAAAATAGGTTCACTTTTTTCTCTTCATAAGAGGGCAGAATTGGCCTCTAGACAGATGAGTCAAAAGCCATTTGCAAATCTTTCCATGCATTTCCTAATCAGAGATATTCAGTCTTACTACTTCATAAATTTTTACAGCTTCAGGAATAGAAGATTCTAATTATTACAGATAGATCTTGACTGAAAGCAGAGAATACCAGACAGATGTTTACCTGTGTTTTATTGACTATGCAAAGGCATTCGACTGTGTGGATCATAACAAATTATGAATAACACTACGAATAATAGGAATTCCAGAACACTTAATTGTGCTCATGCGGAACCTGTACATAGACCAAGAGGCAGTCGTTCGAACAGACCAAGGGGATACTGCGTGGTTTAAAATCAGGAAAAGTGTGCATCAGGGTTGCATACTTTTACCATACTTATTCAATCTGTATGCTGAGCAAATAACCCGAGAAGATGGACTATGTGAAGAACTCAACATCAGGACTGGAGGAAGACTCATTAACAACCTGCGATACGCAAATGACACAACCGTGCTCCCTACGTAAGCAAAGAGGACTTGAAGCACTTACTGATAAAGATCAAAGACTACAGCCCTCAGCATGGATTACACCTCAACATAAAGAAAACAAAAATCCTCACAACTGGACCAATAAGCAACATTTTGATAAATGGAGAAAAGATTGAAGGACTTCATTTTAACTTGGATCCACAATCAACACCCATGGAATCAGCAGTCAAGAAATCAAACACCATATCGCACTGGGCAAATCTGCTGCAAAAGACCTCTTTAAAGTTTTAAAAAGCAAAGATGTCACTTTGAGGGCTAAGGTACGCCTGACCCAAGCCATATATTTTCAATCACCTCATACGCATGCAAAAGCTGGACAATGAATAAGGGAATCAAAGAAGAACTGATGCCTTTGAATTATGGTGTTGGCAAAGAATACTGAATATACCGTTGAAAAATGAACAAATGTGTCTTGGAAGAGGACAGCCAGAACACTGGTTAGAAGTGAGGATGGTGAGACTTCATCTCATGTATTTTGGATATGTTATCAGGAAGGACTAGTCCCTGGAGAAGGACATCATGCTTGGTAAAGCAGAGGGTCAGTGCAAAAGAGGAAGACCCTCAATGAGACAGACTGACACAGTGGTTGCAACAATGGGCTAAAACACAGAAACGATTGTTGAGGATGGCACAGGACCAGGTAGTGTTTCACTCTGTTGTACATAGGGTTAAAGTCAACTTGACGGCACCTAACAACAACAGTTACTACAGAGATGCCTCCCTTAACTCTCCACCTCCCCCTACCTTATACACCATTGCTGCTTGAGACTTATACATTGGAGAAGCACGTAACCAATGCCAGCCCATTTCCTCAGATTTCTCCAACTGCCACATCAACACTAAGAAAGCCCAGGTCTCCCTGGCAGGCATCTTTTTCAAAGATGCAAGTCTTGTAATCTATTCCTTCTAAGAAATATGCTAGAGACTAATAATAAAGAAGAGATGTGCATTTCCTCTGCAATCCTTCAGAATTTTGGTAGCTCAGGATGCTTTAATAGAATACTTCAAAAAGAGTAAAGAGAATTCTCCCAGGGAAAATTTACCAGCTCTGAGATTTTCTCTAGGACATTTTAAATTGGGTGTTTCATTTTGAGCCTTCCAGTGAAGATGAAGTTCTTGGAAGTAAAGCAGATGCTGAGACATTTGAGACAGAGTTGGAATCTCTGGAGCTCAGCATTATGGGGACACACTGCCTATAAATTATTGCTCTACCAATTCTCACATCTTTTGACACCACATCTAGTTCCAACTCCTTCATTCTACATGCAAGAAAACCAAATATTGTATCTCACCTCCTCTTAGTTTCAGTGATGAAAACATGAAACTTGCTCGATTCTAGATGAAAAGTACTCCAAATCCTAAGGTTCCAGATTTACCCTTGGTATTAAATATTCAGCAGTAACATGTTAACTCTGACGATCACCAGGCCTTGTTAAGAAGTAAAAATGGCACCATTTTCTATTTATTCAAAGAACGGACCCTCTGATTAGGTGGTAATTAGCAAGACAGATAACCTGGCCTATCCCAACTCTTCCTGGGTCTCAGTTATAGTCTGAAAGAAGCTACACACTGAACCGTTTGGTATCAACAGCCAAGCCTCTAAAATCATGCCTCTTCCAAACCAAACTCTACTTGAGTAAAACTCTTTTAGGACAGAATACCCTGAATGCACCAGGTCAGAATTTAATAGATTATATACTGGGTTCTGTAAGTTTTTGGCTATTACCCTCTAAACTCTTTAGAGTCTAAAGGATAAATGCCTTGAGTGTAGGGATCCAGCTTAGTCATTTTCCTAACACAACCTCCTGGTTTCACACTGGAGCCAAAATACTTAGCTTGTTAAATCTTTGCTAACTGGATATTAGAATGCTAGACACACTGTAGACCCAAGACACTGACAACAGATATGGGCACAAAACTAAAACCACTTTACACAAGGAAGGGTAGAACGGCCTTGGGTCACAATAACAGCTCAATTGAGGCTCTATCACAGGCAAATACACACTCCAGGAGCACTTGTGCACAATGCTTTGAGAACTAGGTACAAGTAAAGGACCACGTCAGAAAAATGAATGTAACTGCACAACTTAGTATACAAGTTCTGATTATGCAGACCCCGGTTAAGAAGCCCTGCCTTAGCAACAGCAGAAGAGCCCAGCTCTCCCTTGCTCCAAAAATACAGGGCATGGACTTTCTTACTGGTACTAGAAACTTCTTGACTTCCTCCATCGCATGGGCCATAAGAGCATAAGCCTCACATGGGGGTCCAAAGACTTCAATGAAGACATGCAGATCCATATTCAAGTGGGCATATTTGGGATCTCCACCTTTGCGCAGTTCCTCCTCCTGTGAAAAAATGTAGACCAACATCACATCACATGGACTAGGGAGAAAATGACACCCATACCTGTAGGCCAAAGGGTCAGCAAGAAATAACCCCAATATCTAAGAAAAACAGTAAAGTTTTAGACAAAAGTAAAACGAGTTCTGGAGAACAGCAATATACACAAGCTGCTAAACTTTCACTTGGTCTGCTGCTAATAGTTAACTGTTGCCTTGAATCCCTGAGGTATCAAGTGGAGCTCTTATTAAAAGGCATGAAAGAGAAAAGTTTAATTCCAGTCTCCATTTAGAGAACAGCTATTTGCCAAGCACTTCTTTTTAAATCCTAGGTAGAGTTGCTAATCACCAGCTCTGCTTATCTGATTGGGAGAGTTCTGGGAGAGAAAAGAGGTTAGGACAGACAGAAAAGCTCATGTAAGTTTCACTAGCTAGACAAACATACTTCAGCCCTAAGTGGATTCCTATCTGTCCTCTGGACAAAAGAAGATGGTCTGAGAAAACAATGTTTGCCAATTAGGCCGCTTAAAGGGGGCATGGAAGAGCAATCTTTTAAACTGTAGCAGGTAATATCTCATCCAAAAAGTTGACCCTACAAGGCTAAGATTATTCTGTTTTGGTGGAAAGTTTCTTGGCATTTACAAAGAGTACACATTATATGGGGCTGTTCAGCACAGGGGGAATAAAAAGAAGCATTAGATTCTGTTGTCAGAATACGGTTCCCCTTTGGTATACATTCATTTAACAGGCCTCATATTCCTACTGGCTGGAAAATAAATCAACTAATTCTCAAACTCACCTATACTCGTTACACTACTGCTCTCACTTTTCAGTGTTACTGAAAGGAGATGTGCTGTTCACATTTTACAGACTTTAGTCTGGGTAAGTTTTAGTACATCCAGTTCTCCTTCCAAGTTTTCACAGATAAGTTCATTAATGCCAAAGTTGCTACTGCTCTTTCCATTACTATGCAGTCAAGTCAGAAAGAGCATCTGCTGGGGCACATCTGAGTCCTTCCAGGGCTGCAAAGCAAGTAAATTAACTTGGTCTATAATCTCTTGCATCCAACTCAACGGAGTCACATTCTGTACCTACATAAAACGCTTGCTTCCATAAGACATCCATACCGGGCTCTAGGCAACTAGAAGGCACCAGGGCATCCTCTTACCTCATCAATGCTGAGCTTACCTTGGCTTTGTCTCTCATCGAGCCCTTTCCCAACACAGAGATCTTTGCACCAGTCTCTTCTTGAAGTCTTTTGATTGTATTCCCTTGTGGTCCAAGGATCTTCCCCACAAAATTAAACTGACAGAAAATAAAAGAACAGGTCTCTAAACACACATGTTCCTATAAAATGTTTCTATATACATTATCTCATTTGATCTTCAATAACCCTGTAAAATAGGCAGAGTATTACCATTCCCATTTTACTGAAAGATGTACAGAGGCTATACTGATAAGGTTACCCATCTAGGAAGTGGCAGTTCCAAGACTTGAATTTGAGTTTCCTGATGCAGTCCGGTGCTCCTTCCATAATATCACACTGTAACCCTCTGTACTTTACATAAATGTTTTTAAGGCAGTGACCTCAGAACAGAACAGACATATGGCACTCTTTGGTAGCAGTAGTTTAGTAAGCTAAATGTAACTATTGCTTTCCCTAAAATAAACAAAGGATAAAGCAAGTATTTGCTTAAAAGTAAACCTTGAGTAAGAAATAAAAGTAACTTTATCTAGTTCAAAAGATTTGTGTTACTGTACATTTCCTCTTATTTAATGATTTTTAGATCTAATCCATGCCCATGGAAGCAGCAGTCAAGAAATCAAACAACATATTGCATCCGGCAAATCTGCTGTCAAAGACCTCTTTAAAGTGTTAAACAGCAAAGATGTCACTTTGAGGACCAAGAAGCACCTGACCCAAGTCATGGTATTTTCAGTGGCCTCATGTGCATGTGAAAGCTGTACAACGAATAAGGAAGACCAAAGAAGAACTGATGCCTTTGAATTATGGTATTGGTGAAAAATACTGAATATACTATGGACTGCCAGAAAAACGAACAAATCTGCCTTGGAACAAGTACAGTCAGAATGCTCCTTAGAAGCAAGGATGGCAAGACTTCATGCCACATACTTTGGACATGCTATCAGAAGGGATGAGTCCCTGGAGAAGGACATCATGCTTGGTAAAGTAGAGGGTTGGCAAAAAAGAGAAAGACTCTCAATGAGATGGACTGACACGGTGGCTCAACAGTGGGCTCAAGCATAACAAACAACTGTGAGCATGGCACAGGACTGGACAGCATTTTGTTCTGTTGTACACGGGGTCCCTATGAATCGCAACTGACTCGACGGCACATAACAATGATTTTAGGCCAATCTTTTGACAGACAGCAACTCTTCAGGGTTCAATTATTTCTTTAAACCTTCAGCAAAGCCTGAACAAACACTTGAGAAAGGAGCTCTTTTTGATAAGATGATTAAACTTCTTTCCTGGCTACAGCTATGCTATTAGTTATTGACTTAGACTCATGACCAGTGCCAGAAACAGGCACCGCAAGCATGAAAGAGCAGCTTCACAGGCTTAAGTTTCTGATGTATCACAACCCCCAAAAGTCTTTATTACAGCCTATGACTCTCACACCTACAAAGATAACTCAAAGTAGCAATGTACTTTTCGCCTTACCTTGGGATACTGCTTGACAGGTATCAATACCCGCTCCTTTAGCTTCATGTTCTTGTGAGAAAATAAATCCAAGTAATTCTCCTCATCATCCTTTTTTGAATCCCCTTTCTGAATCTTCTCAATTTCTGAACGAGACAAAGAGAATTCAATTTATTTTTGCTCTGGTAAATAAAAGCAAATTTACAAGTTTGCTTACTGTATGAATGAGGTCAAATAGTTTAGACTGACAGTGCTGATTTCAGGGAGAGACTGACTGAAAGCACCAAATAGGAAACCCAAAGCTGGGTTCTGTAAGAGCAGTTTGTTCTTCTACCCCTGCCTGGAGCCTCTAATAAGAGGCATTCAAATGTTTGAGAATAAGCTAATTAAACAAACTAATGGGAGTGACAGGGGAAAAGAGGACAAAAGAACTAAAAAATAAATACATAAACATTTATATCAAGAAGAAGTATAGTTGTATCTTAATGAAACCCATTACCATTTTACTGTGACAGTAGTGCTTTAGATGGCAGTTCTTAAAGAGTCTGAAAGACCTGGTTCCTGACTCTGCCTCTTACTAGTTTTGTGAACTTAGAATAATTTAATTTCTTTGAATTTTGGTTTCATCATTTGTAAAATGAAGGCAATATTTCATGTGGTTGCTATAAAGACAGAACAGTTTCTTTAGCCCTCATCAGACAGAACCTGAGTATCCAATTGTTGGAAGATTCTCTATCACTATGGAACTTCAATCATTTGATCATTAAGTGATTGCGAACGTTGAGCATCCTATACAGAGGCATATGAAGGGAGAGATACAAGTCTGATCATTAACCACTATGGGAAATTTACTAAGGGCCAGACACCTACTTTGCAAAGCACAGGAGATACAACAAAGGCAAGTCAAACATTGTCTCTATCCCTACTATGTTTATACACTGGAGTTCCCAGGCTATGGGGGTGGAAATGAAGTCTAGTTAAGTGTTATGATAGGAACTCTAACCAGGGCATGGAACTGGTTCAAACCCCTGCTGAGAATTTTAATTTCCACCCCCAGATATAATGAATCAGAATCTACATTTTAACAAGATCCCTAGGTGATTCTTATGTATAACAAATTTTGAGAATCACTGCTCTACTACTGGTTCTCAGAATTGGTCCCTAACCAGCAGCATTAGCATCACCTCCAGCAACTTGTTAGAAATGCAAATTCTCAGCAGGGGTTTGAACCAGAACCGGTTTGAAGCCTCTGCTCTAAAAGATAAGGCAAGGGTTCTCAAACTTCAGTATGCATCAAAATCACCGGGAAGGCTTGTTAAACTAGATCGCTGGGCTTCACCCCAAATTTCTGATTCAGCAGGTCTGGGATTTGTGTTAGGAATTTGCATTTCTAACAAGTTACCAGGTGATGTTTCTGTTGTTAGTCTAGGGACCACACTTTGAAAACCACTGGTCTAAGAGGCAGATACCCTATTTCAAACACATTTCAAAATTCTATGCCCTTAACAGTTTTTAAAAATAACTTTCAGACTAAGTCCAGCAGTGAAGTACACAGATGAAGGAAAGCTTTGACAGACTTCACAAGAGCTCAATTTCAAACTGAAGGCTTCTGTTAGATGTTATGTCACATGCTGTAGTATACAGAGAGCTCACTGACCTACTTATGCCTGAAAGCACACTCTCGTTTTCTGACAATTTAAACTGCTAATCATATTTGTAGATATTCTTAACTAAACCCTTATCCTTTCAGAAGAACTGTAAATGACAGAGCCTTCACATTCCTATATTTCACTGCTTTGAATAGAAAGCAAATTTGACCTTACAGTAAACAGACCAAATGCTTCATTCAACACCCTGTGTTTACCATTTTATTGGTGGTATACCCGGACATCTACCCCTCCCTGCCTATTGCTAATATTAATTTTTCCTGGTCACTCCTTTAGAGGCTACCACCTGAATACACCTCTTCTTGAGTTTCCAAGTGGGAAAGTTGGGTACTCAATCCTGAAAAGTCCTGCAGCAACAAAGCCTCCACAATTCTGATCTGAAAACATCACTGCGTAGTTTGTAACAATGTGGAACAAATTACATACTTCATTTTATCTGTGCCCCTCTGTGTTTTCTAATTGCCCTGGTGGCACAGTGGTTAAGCATCAGCTGTTAACCAGAAGGTCGGCAGTTTGAATCCACCCGCTCTCTGAGGGAGAAAGATGTGGCAGTCTGCCTTGGAAACCCCCCAGTGCAGTTCTGACATGTCCTACAGGGTCACTATGAGTTGGAATCGACTCGACCACGATGGGTTTTATCATCTAACTAGGCCCTTCAGCTGTATTTTATACCACTTTCCAAAAACCTTTCTTGGTTGGTGCAAGAGATAAGACTCAAATTTTGTTAATCTGTTGTATTCCTATAGAAGCAGGACTGCAAAACTGAACCCAGCAGAAAGGTTTCTTTATATGTAATATAATGCACACTGTGAATTCACAGCCTTCCTATAACATGTATCCTTCTGCTATATTTTAAACTAGTCAGATCTTAGAATCCTTTTATCCAATTTTTCTCACAATTCTTTTGAGAATATGAAAACATTTTCAGAGAATTCAAAAAACGATGATTTAAGACTGACGGAGAATTAAAAAGATAACAGAATCATGGGATTTTACCCTAGAAAGCAAAAAGACTAAGAAGCAACTTGAGCCTTCAAGAAGGGTTAGCTTCAATGTTTAGAAGGGGAGTAGACTAAACAATTATTCAGTGTCTATACATATCATTGTACAAATGCTATCTTATTTATCTCAAACAAACAAAATACTCAGTGAAGTAGGAGGTACTATTCCCATTTTACAACTGACGAAAGGAAACTCAGAGAAGTTAAACAACCACCCCTAGGTCTGTTAAAGTACCAGAATAAGGATTAAAACCCCATGCCTTTTCTGTTATATGCTGTTTCCTATCAATTGCAGGGGGGTGGGGGGGTGGGGGGGGGCAATTCATTTAAACAAAGAAGGGCTAATTTTGATAAAATTTTGTGAAATATAGTTTACACAGACACAGTCATGCAGCCTAAAAACAGGTGCCTCAGATGTTCAGTTCCCTGATAATCTTTCTTTTCTTTTTCAACTCTGTACTTCTCTCCTTGGCTTAATTTCCCTTAGAGAGCTAGGGCTAACTGTAATCGCAAGAAAAAAAATAAAATCAAAGAGAAGTTTCCTAAAAATGACTTTCCCTCAGGCAAAAGTACTTTCTAGACAACCTTTTTGAAACCTACTCCTTTAAGCGATCTTTGCCTGGGCCTTTGGAGACCCTGGACAGCCCAAGAGCCAAAGAAAGAAAAGCTGAGGTGTAAACAACACAGAGAAGCGACTCATTTGTTTCCTGGCCAGACACTTAATAATATCCAGTACTTTCTATGTGTCAGGAATTTTGTAGTATTTCATTTAATCTTTATAACCAGTAATAACCTCATTTAATAGATGAAGAAATCTGAGCTCAGAAAAGTAACTTGTCCAAGATCATAATCTAATTAGTGACAGAGCAAGTGCTTAAACCCAGGTCACTTCGCAAAACCAATCAGAGAAAATTCGACTAACTTTGTCACATTTCTTTTACTGCTAACTTTTACTATAACTTAGATCTTTCCTGGTTTTGTTGGTCTTATCACAACCAGACTAAGCTCTCAGGCTGACGATGTGTCTTAAAGGGATGTCTCAGGGGAAAAGATCACGAGTTTTAAATCTAGGCAGAACAGGGTTTGATTCCCAGCTCTGCTAAATGTTTGGTGTATGACTTTGGGCAAATCATTTAACCTTTCAGTCTTCTTACTTTTAAAAAGGGGATAATAAAAAAAGGGGAAGGGGAGGAGTTAATGATGTCTACCTGGTATAAGGATTGAAGATAATGTATGTGGCATACAGTGGATATTTAAATAAATATTTGTTAACTTATCAATTTGGTTGTGATTAGTTTTGTTTGCAAAACACAAAATCTGCTTTTTTTTACTGGCACGGGAGTAATAAAGTTGAGCCAAAATGTAAATGCCATGAGTTAGATGAGGACTCAACCAAAAGAGTAAGCAAGGCTTAGAACTGGATAGAAAACAGGCTCCACCCAAGAAAGAAGTGGTCTTCAGTGAAAATTTTAAACATTTATCCTGCCATCTCTTCTCCACTACTAGCTACAGCTTCAGTGTCCCAGCCTTGGACATATTCATATGTACATTCAAAAAGTTTTAATTAAAAAAGATTTAACAAAACAAAGTTACCACTAGAGAAGTTTGTAAGAATTATATACAAACTTTATCAACTGAATTGGCCTAACTAAAACAGATTAACAGGTATATTTCATTAACTGAACATTCCACAAGCACTGCATAAGGCACAAGACAATAGTCAAGATTTTCTAAGTCACCTGGAGACAGTGTTTCTAGGGGAGCAAGATTCACGGTATCTGCTCCAAAGGGTCAGAGGTCATGCACTCCTCTACTCTCAATGCCCTTGGTTCACACATCTTACCACAGTACCCCTTCCCTCACTAAACTGAGTTATCTGCAGTTCTTAGGAGAGTGCAAACCAAATCTACACCATCCAGTCAATTCTTATAGGCTCAATTCTCATATTCCAGGGCAGTGGCAAACCTTGTTACAGCATATTGACCATGGTGTCCCAAATCTCTTCTGTAGGGCACAATTTAGAACTTAGGATATAATTTTTTCTTTTAAAAAAAAAAAAATTTTTTTTTTTAACTTTGAGATAATCGTAGTTTTATATGCAGTTATAAGAAACAATAGAGATCTTGTATAACCTTCACCCAGTTTTCCCTGTGGTTTAACACCCTGCATACCTACAGTACAATATTTAACTGCCAGAAAATTAACACTAGTACAGTCCACTAACTCTATTTAGATTTACCAATTTTACATGCATTTATTTGTGTTTAATTCTACACAATCTTATCCCATGTATACATTTGTGTGACCACTACACCACAGTCAAGATACAAAAGAGTTCCATCACAAGAATCCCTCATGCTACCCTTTTAGAGCCAGTCACCTACGTCCCTGTCCCCTCCCTAATTACCAGCAACCACTAATCTGTTCTCCATCTGTTTATTCTGTCATTTCAAGAATATTAATGGAATCATACAGTATGTAATCTTTTAAGATTGGCTTTTTTCACTCAGCATAATTCTCTTGAGATCCACCCAAGTTGTTGCATGTATCAACAGTTCATTTCTTTTTACTGCTGAGTAGTATTCAACAGCAAAGATGCACCACTGTTTAACTATTTACCTGTTGGAGGCATTTGGTTTTTTAGTTTTTGGTTATTACCAAAAAAAAAAAAAAAAAAAAAGCTACTATGAACATTTGTGTACAGGTTTTGTATAAATTTGAGTTTTAATTTATCTGTGATAAACACCTAAGACTCCAATTGCTGAGTCATAGAGTCAGCACATATTTAGTTTTAAAGGGGAATGCTTTATAACAAAAATATTCATTTTTAACAATATTGTGCTTAATCTTCCTAGTATTTATGTTCTATAAAAATAGTATTGAACTGTATTTAGTCCTCTGGGACCTAACTTTTTCACCTAACATTAGATTTCTAAGATTTCTCCACATTGTTGCATGTAGCTGTAGTTCACTCATTTTCCACTGCTATGTAAGTATTTCATTTTGTGAATATATCACAGTATCCAATCAATGGTAGAACAAGTTTTACCACTTTGTGAGCAAGGCGCGTAGCTTTATGAATGAGATGCTCACGTGCAAAAGTTTCTTTGGGCATATTTCTCAGAATGGAGTTGCTGAGTTTTAAGGAATGTGAGTGCTTAGGTTTCAGAACACCAAACCACTATCCAAAGCTGTTGTACTAATTCACACTTCCACCAATGTATGTTTAAGAGTTCCTTCTAGTTTGCATTCTTTCAAGCCTTAAGTGTTATTTGACTTAGTTGTTGCCAATGTAGCAAGTTTTTATTATTTCCTATCTCAAAAAAAAATCTATTATTTATCTTCATTTGCTCTTTTATCTACTTTATATTTTACTTGTCAAGTTAAAAAAATAAATCCAGTTGGAATTTGTTTGGAAAATGCACAAACTCAACAGGTTAATTTAAGAGTATTGTCATCCTTCTAACATGAGGTCCCCCCTCTCCCAGAGGACACAGCTTATTTATTTATTCAGATCTTCCTTTATCTCCCTCAGCAAAATTTTAATTCGATTACACTAGCCATGTGATCGAATATTCTTCATTTGTAACACTGGGATAGGAGTCCTTGGTTGGTGCAAATGGTTAAGCACTCAACTACTAGCTGAAAGGTTGGCGGTTTGAACTTGCCCAGAGGCACCTTGGAAGACAGGCCTGGTGATCTGCTTCTGAAAGGTCACAGCCTTGAAAACCCAATGTGTTCTACCCTGCACACATGGGGTCGCCATGAGTTGGAATCAACCTGATGGCAACTAACAACACTAATAATATTGGGATAAAAAGTCTTCATGCTTTGTTGGATGGCCAGAAGGATGGAGATAATGACTATAAAATGAGTTGCGTATTTCCTGGCACGTTAACATGCTCTACAAAGAATATTATTGTTATTGTTTGTTATGAATATTCACATACATTTTGAATTGATTTCTACTGCTTATCTCATGGCATTTTATATTATTCTAAAAATTAAATCCTTTTGTCCATTCATATTCTAACTGGCTGTTTGCTTATAGATCAGAAACCTACTGATATGTACATCTTTATCTTCTAATCAGCCTCATTACTGACCACTTTTCTAGGTAAACAACTATGATGTTGCAAACAGTGATTAATTTTGCCTCTTTCTTTTCTAATATTTATACCTATACTTGGTCTATAGTTCTTCTGCAATTCCACTTTTCAGGTTTTTTTTTTTCTTTCATTGTACTTCAGATGAAACTTTACAGAGAATATTAGTTTCTCATTAAACACTTTCCAGTTTTAATAGCAGGTTTTGCTAGCCGTGTAGAATGAACCGGGAAGGTCTCAATATCTCCCTATAGCATATTGTAAATAAAATAATTAACTATTTTGAAGTTTCAACAGACTTTGTAAAATGTTCTCCCTTGTGTGCTTCTGAAGGATGGATTTCTCAGTATCCCTTCAAGATCTTCTGGGAATTGTTAATCTACTCAAAATGTTTACTTATTCCCGAACTTTTATATTAATGTATATTTTCCTAGTAGTAGGAAGTAGAAAAAGAACACTGATATGTATAAAAAAGCATTTTACATTTATTATGTAAATATATTAACACACAATGAATTTTTTTCTATCAGAAAACTTTCTGAATGTTGACTTTGAGTCCTTGTATTTAATTGCTATCACAGTTCAATATCAATTTGGCTAATATAGAAGTTTATATTCAAAATCTACATCCTTTAAACCTGTGTCCATATTTTTTCATCACATAATGAAGAGTATTCATTCACCAAATAGTCAGTAAGAGGTCACCCTGTGCAGCACTATTCTAGGTACAGAAGATACACTGGTGAACAAAGCAGAAAAATTCTCTGCCCTCTTGAAGCTGACCTTCTAGTCGTGAAGGAGAAGGAGTGATCAACAAACAAACACATAATTAGAGCATATGGTGCATCAGATGCTGATAAGCTCAAAATAAAATAAAGCTGGGAAATGGTCAGGGAGAGATGCCGTGGGCAGTGCAGAACACTGGTCTAAGTCTTGTGACACCTTTTGGAGACTGGGTAGAGGTGCCTGGGGGAGTTGCAGTCCCAAGTGCTAGCCTCTACTCTCTGGGTTTTCTTCTGCATTTTGGCCTTATCATTTTCACTAACTAACCTGTTAGCTCTCTGATGCTTTCAAATAGATTTTTTAATATTTTGTCTCATTAGGGCTTAATCCTTAATTGCAGCAGGTGGGGGGAAGGGAGGGATAAGTGTGTGGACCCAGAGTCCTAGACTCAGACTGAGTTCAAATCCTGGCTATGTTGCTTACTAACTTTGCTACCCTGGGCAAATTATTTAAACTGTGTGCCTTGGTTCCTCATAGGTGAAAATAAGGGTAAGAGTAACTTCCTCATTGTGTTACCATGAAAATTAAATATTTAATGTAAAGCGCTCAGACCATTGCCTGGCACAGTAAGTGTTAGCTATTTTTTTCTTACATGTGTCCTCATCATGTACAACCACTACATACTATTCTGTGTTCTCAGAATCTCACTTCCTCGAAGTTGGTTATGACTTCACAGCATTCCCTTTTCCAGATCATTCAGAAATACCTTAAAAGCTGGACCCAACACAGATCAAGACTTATCCAAGCTAAGTATCCCTATATCCCAGTTCTGTTTTCCCAGCATTACCTCAATCCCATTTCTCCAATTAAAATTTGACTTTTTTTTTTTGAAAAAAAAAAAAAGGACATAAAAAAAGCCAAAGTTAAAAAAATTAAAAGGCACTCTCTTGACAGAAGTTAAGCTTAAGTTAAGAAGGGAGGATGAAAATTATAAGTAGCTCTTAAGGATCAATAGTTTTTGAAGGTTATCGTAAGAAACCATCTTTTGCTTAAAAAGGTGAACACCACACTGGGTACTTGATGTTCGGTCAGAAAGGCAAAAAATATCCCGAATTTTCATACCTTGTTTGGTACCACGGATTTAGAACTAGAAGACAACTGAGGTGACAAATTATTACCTACTGATTATAGGTCAAAGGGAACTGTGCTAGTGCTTTTACATATTAATCATCATAACTTATCATTCTCACTCTACAGATGAGGTTACTGAGGTTCAGAAAGTTTCCCAAAGGGCATGTAACTAGTTAAGGGTCAGAATTTTAAACCCAAGCCAACACTTGGAAGTTCTAAAATTTGTTATTTTTTTGTCATGCATGTAACCTAGACTGATTAAAGATTTGGGTAAATAAAAATTAGACCATCAAGTCAACAACCTTTACCAATTAGTCTGACATCCCTGAGTCTGCATGTACATTTTTTCAGATTCAACCAGACATTTTTGGTGTTTGCTATATACAAGGCATTGTGAAAAAACATAAAGATAAAAAGCAATTATTGATGTCTAAGAACTTGCCAGAAGAACACAATGAACAATAATGTTTCAAACAATCTGGATTGTTGGACAGGACAGCAAAACAGTGAGTTAAAAAATGTAAGCAGTTTATCAAAATGTTTTTATTCTTAACCACCACGTGCTTTGCTTACTGTTTTAAAAGACTCCTTACCAATGTTGGGAGATAGAGAACAAAAGGGAGGGAAATTATATCTTCATAAATGATCTTCCTTTTACATCAACCTGATCAGAGTCCAACTACTCATTTAATGCTGAAGGCTGTGAATTTTTACTTGCTTAATAACATTTAGGTATCATAAGAAATACTTATTAAGATGTCTTAACTAGAAGCAAGGCAAATCAGAGCGACTAGATGATTGGCCAGGGCCGATCAGGAAAGGAGTGCTAGTCTACAGAGAACAAAGACTACCATTCCTAATCTCTAGTTCACAACTGAAACCAAAAGAAAAACCAAAAAGACGAATACTTTCAGGTACAGGCATCGTGCAACTTCTCTCAATCTCGTTGCGAAACGGCAAGCAAACCATCCTGAAGTCCCTCATCTCCCTCTACCATCTCACTTCACTGTCTCTAGGGTTATTTTTCCCTTCTTGAATGATGAAGGTAAACACACACTGCAAAATAAAAGGGGGCGAATCTTCTGGCCCTGTAGCAATTAATCATTTTAGCGGCCGAAGTCGGAAATCTGATTCAGAAAACCTCAAGCTTCGATTCCCACAGGTCGCTCCTACCTTGGGGAAACTTAAGCTCCTGTTACGCTAAGTCCGCCCCGGCCCTAGTGTCGGCGGCGCGCTGGACAAGGCACTCAAGCCTCACTCCACCTCACCTAAACCCTCTCTCCCACGGTCCCTCCCCATTCAGGCTCTGTCTTCATCTTCTTACACTGCCACCAGCAATCGAAAAGGCTTTCCCTTTGGGCCAAGAGGAAAACAAACGTTCATTTCTGGAAGAATCTCAGCACTCAGAGCGCGGGGCAGCTGCAAGAAGTGGGAGGGGGAAGGGTTGGAAAGAGGGTGGAAAGCTCAGCACATCCATCAGGATCTTTGCGCTAAGAGATCGCCAAGCTGCCTTCGGGCCTCCACTGCAGCCTAGAAATTCTCCCTCGCATCCCGGGCAGGAATGAGGATTTGGAATCCAGGCTTCCGAAGATCAGAGTAGGGGAGTTCACGAATGCCTCGGTCCCGAGGGAGCGGGAAGCGAGAGGAACAAAGCCGCTGCCGCCCACGCCCCCGGGTGGCCGGGCGGCCCGCTTACCTGCCGTCAGCAACTGCATGGCGTGAGTGAAGGACGGGTCGAGCGAGTCCTTCTCCGCCATAAGCTCGGGCAGGTACTTGTTCTCTGGCTCCATTTTGACCGAGGCAGTGGCTGAAGGGGGCAGCAGCGGGGTCGGCGCTGGACCTACTGTCGCGTCGGGACCAGTGGCCGAGGGCGGCAGCAGCGGTGGCGGCTGCGTGGCGGGCGAAGCCCGGGCGCCCCCCCGGGATCCTCCTCCGCCTCCCCGGGACCGGTGAGGCAGCGGTGGCTGCCGAGACGGTGTCTGACGCACTGAGGGGTGGGCACCTGAAGGGTCCATGGAGCCGCCGCGGCCCGAGGACCGGCTCATGCGCGCGGCGGGGTCGTCCCGGCGCTGCATTGGGGAGGATGTGCGGTCGAGGGATCGAGGAAGCGACGCGGCAGCGACAGAGGCCCGAGCGGCGGTTAGCGAAGGTGGGAGAGCCTGAGCGACAGCGACCGAAGCCGACCCGAGCGACCCAGCAAGAGAAAGCACCGGAAATAAGGCGGCGCGCGTGCGCAGCCAGCCACCGGCACCGCCCTTGGGTTTCTCCGCGGAGAACAAAGTTCCCAGTGGAGCCACAGCGCCTGCGCACCACCGAGGCTGCCGAAGAAGTCGCCTCCCCACTCCTCTCTTCCCTCCGAGCCCGCCAGGCCTAAGGTTTTTGCGCATGCGCAGGTGGCCGCGGGCCTCGTTCGTTTTCTTTTCCACGTGACTCGGTGCTAGCGGGACACGTGTCTCCTCCCTCTTCTGGCTGAGTGCGCGGAGGGGCAGGGGCTGTGGAATGTCTTTGTCTGTGCGCGGGCCCGCGGAGTGTGGCGGGGGGAGACCTGTTACTCGCGGGGCCACGCCCCCCTCAACGGCTGCGTGCGGGCCGGGTTGCGTTCAGTGGGGGTGGGGGTGGGGGTGGGGTCGAGTGGGGAGTCGCTGAAGCGTGGAAATGAAAGGAGAACCGGCTAGCGGATCGGCCACGAGCGAGAGTTGAGGCCGCTGGGCAGGAAGACAGGAGGGAGAGAAAAGGCATAGGGAAATAAGGGTGAAGAGGGAAAGACTAGTGGAACGTCTGACGTAGGGATGAGAAGTGGAGATGGGGAAGGGAAGCTTGGAGGGAGAAATTCAGGAAGGACGGCTCAGTGGGAAGACTCAATGCTATTGAGAGGACTTGAACTAAGAGGGAAGGTTCAAATCGGAGACCTGAAGTCTAGCAATGGCAAGGTCCCCAGCACAAAGAGAACCCGAGAAGTCTTATCCTATGGTTTGCGGTATAGTAGGCTCTTAAACGTTAACCTTTGTTGGTCAGAGAAGTTTTCTTAACGGAAGAAGTGTTTTAACGCTTATTTACGTATAATCTGCTTTTGCTCACGTATGGGTTTCTTCCGCAAAAAATGTGGTGCAGAGCTTAATTCGAGGCGGTTGCATCATTAGGGTGGCTGTTATGCAGGTGAATGTTAGTCCTCTTGCATCTGTTGGGCCCTCCACGATGGATTCTTCTAGACTTGCTCGAAGAGACAGACCCTTGCCCACTGCTCTCAAGACCAGGGTACACTGCACAGTCTCCATGCGCATTCTCCTCATCCTGGGGTGCTATATGCAAGTGGAGCCCAGGTCTCTACTTTCCCATAAACCTTCCCGTAAAAGGTTAGTGCCTTCTTTAACCCTTCCTTCCCTCCACAGATTTTTACTTTCCCCATTCAAAGCATTCACTTCCATTCGTTTTCCTTCTTGATCAGTTCCCCCAAAGAGCCCACACTTTTCAAAAGCATTTCTGAAAATTGTTTTCTGGGTCCCTTGAAACTACTGAATTGTGAAATCAGTATAATTTGACATTATCAAATGTAATCATTTTTTCACTTACAAGTCTTCAACTAGGAAACATAAGGGCCTGGCTACCTTTTGCGGGGGGAGGGGGATGGGAAGAAATTACCTACAGAAATTATTATAAAACACAAATATATTCATAAATTATCTTGCCAGTCTTACTCCCCCAATGGGACTACGTTGCCTTGTCCCCCCCCCCCCACCCCGCCCCTTATCTCCAGTGTTTGGTGTAGCACTTTACTCTGAGGTCACAAAAAAAGTGGCTCTTGTCCTTAGTTTATAGTACAGTAGGAGAAAAAAAAGAATGTTTTGAATAATTGTCATGCAGAATGCAGTATGACAAAGTGCCAAAAGATAAGTGAAAATTAAGTGTTTCTGGAGATTAAAGCAGGAGAAGAGAGATGCCGGCTAGGGGAGAATGAGTTCCAGGCAAAGGGAAGCACGAATAAACGAGCAGAGATGAGAATGTCAGAAATGCATTCAGGGAATGGGAGTAATCCAGTTGTGGATTGTGAAGGAATAGGTGGGTCGGGTGGAAAGAGCAACTGCATGGAGGAAGGAAAGGAGACAAGGAGGATTTATAGCTCCCTTGCAACTCATTTCTGCTGCTGTCCTTGAAAATCTTGCTTGGGTGGTGGTGTTATAAATGACTTAAGTGTCCTTGCTCTGTAATGAGATGCCCAGATGGAGGTACCTTGAGCTTAGGCTAATAAAACTTTGATAAAGAAGTGTCTGAGAAGGAGCTGGATACTGGTGCCTATGGGTTTTCTAGACTAGGATCAACAGACTTTTTGGGCGGCTGCCAAACCTTTGCTTACTTTCTCTGAGGGTAGGTTGAGGGAAGCCTGTGTAACCTCCACGAATGGGGGTCCAGCAGGCTTCAGCTACCTCCTCTGTGTTGTTGCAGCCAGCTCCCAGGAGAGAAAGGGCCCTTGGGTAGGAGAATTTCTCTTCCAAGAGTGTAGTTAATCTGCTTAGTCTTAAAACACCTTTAATCAGTTGCCATTCAGTCCACTCCTACTCATGCGGTAAAACTGTGCTCCATAGAGTTTTCAATGGCTAATTTTTTGGAAGTAGATCACCAACTTTGTGCCAAATGTGTGGAGGGAGGGGAGAGGGAACACGGAAACGGGGACTCAACACTGAGTAAGAGAGAGTCCCTGCCTTCCAGGAGCTCATCATTTAGTGGAGACAAATATGTAAGCCAAGAGTTACTATGTAGTGTGAAAAATATTATAATGGAGGAATATACAAAGAGTTGTGGGAATGCACAGGAAGGAGTGACTAACGGCAGGGATGAATTAGGAAAGTTGGGGTTTGGGGAGTTGCCAGGTGGAGAAGGGAGCAGGGCGTTTAAATGTTGGGAGTTCAGCAGAGCTTGGTTTTGTGCCTGTACTCTCCTCCATGCCCACAGCTCTGGAATTTAGATCTTTAGTCCAAACTTCCAAGTTCCAAACCCAGACAACCAGTTGTATCCCTGACATCCCCACTTGGATGTCTCAAGTGGTCTCTCAAACTCAGTATGTCCCTAAGATACTAGCAGTGCAGCTTTAGGACCCAGATGACTTAACATAGGTCAATGCTTGGGGGAAACTCCTCCTTCCAGAACGGAGGCCTGTTCCAGCACCTTGAGAGCACCAGGGCCAGAAAAACTTAAGGAAGTACTCACTTGCTGGGCCTTGTTCCTTGCTTGCCTCACTCTCGTCCCTGGTGCTGCCCTTAGCATCCCCACAGTGGGCACCGTTGCTAGGAGCAGTGGGCAGGAGGAGAAGGGAGCAGAGCAGGGCTGCTGTGCCCAATGACAGTGGCCCACAGACTGCCTTTCCTGTCAGCCACATGTGAAAAGTGCCTAGAAGTGTCCCAGAAATACCTGTAGAGACTTTGCTGGGGAAAGAACAGGAAGTCTGGATGATTGATGTTCCTTTGGGTGGTTTTGTTTAAATCCACAGGCCAGAGAGGCCTGCTTGATATTTGAATTACAATGATCTTTTTTGCCTGTTTCCCCAACCAGAAGGTGAGTCACTTTAAGGCAGGAACCATTTCTGTCTCTGGATAGACAGAGGCTGGCAGAGAGGGCATTCAGCAAACGTATATTGACTGAGTAAATGTCTGCCAAAAACTCCCATTCTTCCCCTGCCTTCACTGCCAACCTGTGTTCCCTATCTTAGGGAACAGCACCATCAACTCACTGCTCAAGCCAGAAATCTGGGAGTCGTCCTTAATTTCTTCCTGCTGTCTCATAGCTCTACCCCGACCTTATCAATCCATTACTAAGTCTTACTGTTTTCACCTCTTAGATATCACAACTCCCATCCACGTTTCTCTATCTCAGCTGTCTTTACCTCCTTCTCAAGTGCCATAATGCCTCACCTGAAAGTCTGCCACCTCTGAACTTGTCTACTTCCACTCCTGTGCCTGTTCCATCCATTCCCCACCTAGAAGCCAGCATATTTAAAAATGCAAACCTAATCATCTCTCTTCTCCACCACCCCCCTCTCTCTGTCTCTCACATACACACACACATACACACCTGGTTAAACCTTTCAGTGGCTTCCTGTTGCACTTAGTTAAAGACTAGAATCCTTAACATGTCTAACCTAGCCCTGCTTGCACGGCCTGGCCCCACTTGGCGTTCTTGCTTTATCTCATGCTATTCCCCTCCTCAGTTCCTGTGCTTGGCGACTCTGGCCTTTTTCAGTTCCTCAAACAAATGAAGACTCCTCTCTCCCCCTTAATCTAAACCTTCAATCACTGCTCCCCTCCCCCCAATCCAGTCCTCCCTGCCCTCTGCTGCTTTTTTTTTTTTTTTTTTGAAGATACCATAATTTCTACTCATCCTTCAGATATATTAAACTGTCACTTCTTTAGATCTGGCAACTTTATATTTTTACTTAAACATTGGGAAATTTCACATTAAAAAAAAAATTCTGTACTCGTAGTTTTTCTTGAAACATCAGAAATTCGAGGAATCCTGGGCCCATACTCCTCCAAGCAATTAGCTGCTGCATTTAGACAGCACTGTCTCTAGCTCTCCAGGTGCTTATGCCACCACCCTGGCTCTTTAAGCATTTGAATTAGTGACCCTCTTCTAGAGGGTCAGTCTGACTGTGGGACAGGAGAAGAGATTAGAGCAAGGTGGGAGAGGGCAATGGCAGCAGAGTAACCCAGGGAGAAAAGGGAGTTCATATTCAGTTTGGAAACACCTAGACCCAAGGGGAGTTCCTGGGTGGTAGAAACAATTAACACGCTCAGCTGGTAACCGAAAGGTTGGAGGTTCAAGTTTACCCAGAGGTGCCTAGGAAGAAAGGCCTGGCGAGCTACTTCAAAAAATCAGCCGTGGAAAACCCTGTGGTGTGCAGTTCTACTTTAACACATATAGGGTCCCATGAGTCAGAACTGATTTAACAGTAACTGATTTTGGTTAGACCCAAGGGAGATTATGTCTGGACTCAGTCAGGGCTAAGGGTTGGAGGCAGGGAAGAGGGAGGAAATTGATAATCTTTTGGGGGAGGAAGACATTTAAATACCTAAATTATGTTGTTGTTAGTTGCTGTCTTAGTCATCTTGTGCTGCTCAGACAGAAATACCACAAGTGGATGGCTTTTAACAAGAGAAATTTATTCTCTCATAGTCCAGTAGGCTACAAGTCCAAAATCAGGGTATCAGCTCCAGGGAAAGGTTTTCTGTCTCTGTCGGCTCTGGAGGAAAGTCTTTGTGATGCATCAGTCTTCCCTTGGTTTGGGAGCATCTCTGCACAGGAACCTCAGGTCCAAAGCACATGCTCTGCTCCCGGCACTGCTTTCTTGGTCGTATGAGTTTTCCATGTGTCTCTGCTTGCTTCTCTCTTTTATATCTCAAAAGAGATTGGATTAAGATACTATCCAATCTTGTAGACCTCATCAGTATAACCTTATCATAGTGATAGAGTTTACAACACATAAGGAGATCACATATAACCTCATCATAGTGATAGAGCTTACAACATGTAAGGAAATCACATCAGATTATACAATCATACAATACTGGGAATCATGACCCAGCCAAGTTGACAGATATTTTGGGGGAACACAATTCAATACGTGACAGTTGCCATGGAGTTGATTCCGACTCATGGCGACCCCAAGTGTGCAGAACAGAGCTGCGTTTTATAGGGTTTTCAGGGCTGTGACCTTTTAGAAGCAGATTGCTAGGCCTTACTTCCCAGGTGCCTCTGGGTGGTTTGAACCTCCAACCTTTCAGCTGTTAGTCCAGTGCTTAACCATTTATGCCACCCAAGTACTCCTACCTAAATAATATGTGCTGGATAATAGAATAGGGAAGCATTCATTCATTCAACAAATGTATTTTGAGCACCTACCATGTGCCAGACACTGCTAAGTGGTGGAGGTTCAGTTGTGAAGAAGACAGACCTGACTCCTGCACTCATAGAGCTTATATTCAGGTGGTTTGGGAGATCAGAGTATGATGGAATTCATACTGAAGGAGGTTTGCATGAGGTGGGAATTCTGGAAGGCAGACATTTGGCCTGTACTTGAAGGGAAGAATAAGATTTTGCTAGGGCTTGGATTGGCGGGTCGAAGGTTCATTCTAGTCAAAGGAAAGAACAGAAAAAGGGACACAAACTGGTGAGAATGTGTAAAATGTGTGAGGAATAGCAAAGTATTGGGTTGGAGTGCTTTTTGTATAAGAGAATGAAGCAAATTGTTTAGACCTTGAGTTGCGTTTTAACAAATCCAGACAAATCCAACCTAAATACCATTGGATTTTTTTCCCTAGAAACTCAGTTTGCTAAATTGAAACTATTTCAAAAGTAATTAAAATGAGAAACCAATCCAAAGGTGAAAACACTGTTGTCCTAGTGTATTAAGGTTTCACTGTAAAATAAAATAATCTTTTTAAGTCAACACAACACTCCAGAACTTACACATCAAAATGAGAGGTTCTTTAATTCCTCCTTTCAAATTGCTTTCAGAGGCTGATGTCCATTCTTTAGACTATAATCACAGGTGACCAATTTTCATTCCTTGTTTTAATTGTGCTTTAAGTGAAAGTTTACAATTCAAGTTAGTTTCTCATACAAAAATTTATATACACATTGTTATGTGACCCTAGTTGCTCTCCCTATAATTTGACAGCACACTCTTCCTTTCCACCCCTGATTTCCTGTGTCCATTCAACCAGCTCCTGTCCCTCTCTGCCTTCTCATCTCACCTCTGGACAGGAGCTGCCCATTTAGTCTCACGTATCTGCTTGAGCTAAGAAGCACACTCTTCACAGGTATCATTTTATGTCCCATAGTCCAGTCTAATCTTTGTCTGAAGAGTTGGCCTCAGGAATGGTTTTAGTTTTGAGCGAACAGAGAGTCCGGGGGCCATGTCTTCCGGGGTCCCTCCAGTCTCAGTCAGACCATTAAGTCTGGTCTTTTTACTAGAGTTTGAGTTCTGCACCCCATTATTGTCCTGCTCCATCAGGGACTCTCTGTTGTGTTCCCTGTCAGGGCAGTCACTGGTGGTAGCTGGGGTCCATCTAGTTCTTCTGGTCTTAGGCTGATGGGGTCTCTGGTTTATGTGGCCCTTTCTCTCTCGAGTAAATGTTTTCCTTGTGTCTTTGGTGTTCTTCATTCTCCCTTACTCCGGGTGGGTTGGGACCAATTGATGCATCTTAGATGGCCGCCTGCTAGCTTTTAAGACCCCAGACGCCACTCACCAAAGTGGGATGCAGAACATTTTCTTAATAAAGTTTGTTATGCCAGTTGACCTAGATGTCCCCTGAAAGCATGGTCCCCAGACCCCCACCCCTGCTACTCTGTCCCTTGAGGTGTTTGGTTGTATTCAGGAAACTTCTTAGCTTTTGGTTTAGTGCAGTTATGCTGACTTCCCCTGTAGTACGTGTTGTCCTTCCCTTCACTTGAGATAATTCTTGTCTACTGTCTAGTTAGCGAATACCCCTTTCCCTCCCTCCCCACCCTTGTAACCATCAAAGAATTTTCTTCTGTGTTTAAACCTTTTCTTGAGTTCTTATAATAGTGGCATTATACAAAATTGTGACTAATTTCACTCAGCATAATGCCTTCCAGATTCCTGCATGTTATGAGAGGTTTCACGGATTCATTGTTGTTTTTTCTCATTGCGTAGTATTTCATTGTGTGAGTATACCATGATTTGTTTATCCATTTGTCCATTGATGGGCACCTAGGTTGTTTCCATCCTTTTGCTATTGTGAACAGTGCTGCAATGAACATGGGTATGCATATATGTATTTCTCTAGGATATATTCCAAGGAGTGGGATAGCTGGATCGTATGGTACTTCTATTTCTAGCTTTTTAAGGAAGTGCTAAATAGATTTCCAAAGTGGTCGTACCATTTTACATTCCTCCCAACAGTGTATAAGTGTTCCAGTCTCTCCACAACCTCTCCAGCATTTGTTGTTTTGTGTTTTTTGGATTAATATTAGCTTTGATGGGATGAGATGATATCTCATTGTAGTTTTGATCTGCATTTCTCTAATGGCTAATGATCGGGAGCATTTCTTCATGTGTCTCTTAGCTGCCTGAATATCTTCTTTGGTGAAGTGCCTGTTCATATCCTTTGCCCATTTTGTAATTGGGTTATTTGTCTTTTCGTTGTTGAGGTTTTGCAGTATCTTGTAGATTTTAGAGATTAGACCCTGATGGGCTTTGTAGTAGCCAAAAATTTTTTCCCCGTCTGTAGGTTGTCGTTTTACTCTTTTGGTGAAGTCTAAGTGTTTGATTTTTAGGAGCTGCCAGTTATCTAGTTTCTCTTCTGTTGTTTGTGCATTGTTACTTGTGGTTTTTATTCTGTTTATGCCATGTGTTAGGGCTCCAAGCATTGTCCCTATTTTTTCTTCCATGATCTTTATTGTTTTCGATTTTATATTTAGGTCTTTGATGCATTTTGAGTTAGTTTTTGTGCATGGTGCAAAGTTTATGGGTCTTGTTTCAGTTTTTTGCGGGTGGATATCCAGTTATGCCAGCACCATTTGCTAAAGAGACCGTCTTTTCCCCGTTTAACGGACTTTGGGCCTTTGTCGAATATCAGCTGCTCATAGGTGGATGAATTTATGTCTGGATTCTCAATTCTGTTCCATTGGTCTATGTATCTGTTGTTGTACCAGTATCAGGCTGTTTTGACTACTGTTGTGGTATAATAGGTTCTAAAATCAGGTAATATGAGGCCTCCCACTTTGTTCTTCTTCTTGAGTAATGCTTCACTTATCCGGGGCCTCTTCCCTTTCCTTATGAAGTTGGTGATTTGTTTCTCAATCTCATTAAAAAATGCCGTTGGAATTTGGATAGGGATTGCATTGTATCTGTAGATTGCTTTGAGTAGAATTGACATTTTCACAATTTTGAGTCTTCCTATCCATAAGCAAGGTATGTTTTTCCATTATGTAGGTCTCTTTTGGTTTCTTGCAGTAGTGTCTTGTAGTTTTCTTTGTATAGGTCTTTTATGTCTCTGGTTAAATTTATTCCTAAGTATTTTATCATCTTGGGGGCTATTGTAAATGGTATTGATTTGGTGATCTCCTCTTCGAAGTTCTGTTTGTTGGTGTAGAACAATCCAACTGATCTTTGTATGTTTATCTTATATCTGGATACTTTGCTGAAATCTTCTATTAGTTCCAGTAGTTTTCTTGTGGATTCTTTGGGGTTTTCTGTGTATAAGATCATATCATCTGCAAATAGAGATACTTTTACTTCTTCCTCACCAATCTGGATGCCGTTTATTTCTTTTTCTAACCTAATTGCTCTGGCTAGGATCTCCAGCACAGTGTTGAATAAGAGTGGTAATAATAGGGCATCCTTGTCTGGTTCCTGTTCTCAAGGGGAATGCTTTCAAACTCTCTCCATTTAGAATGATCTTGGCTGTTGGCTTTGTATAAATGACCTTAATTATATTGAGGAATTTCCCTTCTATTCCTATTTTGCTGAGAGTTTTTGTCATGAATGGGTGTTGGACTTTGTCAAGTGCCTTTTCTGTATCAATTGATAAGATCATGTGGTTCTTGTCTTTTGTTTTATTTATGTGATGGATTAAATTGATTGTTTTTCTAATGTTGAACCATTCCTGCATACCTGATATGAATCCCACTTGATCATGGTGAATTATTTTTTTTGATATGTTGTTGAATTCTATTGGCTAGAATTTTGTTGAGGATTTTTGCATCTATGTTCATGAGGGATATTGGTCTGTAATTTTCTTTTTTTGTGGTGTCTTTACCTGGTTTTGGTATCGGGGTTATGCTGGCTTCATAGAATGAGTTTGGGAGTATTTCATCCTTTTCTATGCTCTGAAATACCTTTAGTAGTAGTGGTGTTAACTCTTCTCTGAAAGTTGTGTAGAATTCTCCAGTGAAACTGTCAGGGCCAGGGCTTTTTTTTGTTGTTGTTGTTGGGAGTTTTAAATTACCTTTGCAATCTCTTCTGTCATAGTTTTATTTAGTTGTTCTACCTCTGTTTGTGTTAGGTTAGGTAGGTAGTGTGTTTCTAGAAATTTGTCCATTTCCTCAAGTTTTTCAAATTTGTGAGAATACAATTTTTCATAGTGTTCTGTTAGGATTCTTTTAATTTCAGTTGGTTTTGTTGTGATATTGCCCATCTCATTTCTTATTCAGGTTATTTGCTTTTTCTCCTGTTTTCCTTTTGTCAGTTTGGCCAGTGGTTTATCGATTTTGTTGATCTTTTCAGAGAACCAGCTTTTGGTCTTATTAACTCTTTCAATTGTTTTTCTGTTCTCTATTTCATTTAATTTTGCTCTGATTTTTATCATTTGCTTTCTTCTGGTGCCTGAGGGCTTTTTTTGCTGCTCTCTATTTGTTCGAGTTGTAGGGTTAATATTTTGATTTTGGCCCTTTCTTCTGTTTGGATGTGTACATTTACTGCTGTAAATTGACCTCTAAGCTCTGCTTTTGCTGTGTCCCAAAGGTTCTGGCGGGTTGTGTTTTCATTCTCATTTGATTCCGTGAACTTTTTTATTCCTTCCTTACTTTCTTCTATAACCCTATAATTTTTGAGCAAGGTGTTGTTCAGTTTCCATGTGTTTGATTTTTTCCCTTGCTTTTTCTGTTATTGATTTCTACTTTTATGGCTTTATGGTCAGAAGCAATGCTATGTAATATTTTGATACTTCGGATTCTGTTAAGGCTTGCTTTATGGCCTAATATGTGGTCTATTCTGGAGAGTGTTCCGTGTGCGTTGGAAAAGAAAGTATACTTGGCTGCTGTTGGGTGAAGTGTTCGGTGTATGTCTGTGAGATCAAGTTGGTTGATTGTAGCATTTAGCTCTTACGTGTCTTTGTTGAGCTTCTTTCTGGATGTTCTGTCCTTCACTGAAAGTGGCGTGTTGAAGTCTCCTGTTACTATTGTGGAGCTGTCTCTCTCGGTTTTCGATGCTGTTAGGGCTTGTTTTATGTATTTTGGAGCCCTGTCGTTGGGTGCATAAATATTTGTTATGGTTATGTCCTCCAGGTGTATTGATCCATTAATCATTATATAGTGTCCTTTCTTATTCATTGTGGTGGATTTTACTTTAAAGTCTATTTTGTCAGAGACTGATATTGCCACTCCTGCTCTTTTTTGATTGTTGTTTGCTTGATACATTTTTTTCCATCCTTTGAGTTTTAGTTTGTTCGTGTCTTTAAGTCTAAGGTGTGTCTCTTGTAGGGAGCATATAGACGGATCCTGTTTTTTTATCCATTCTGCCACTCTCTGTCTCTTTATTGGTGTGTTTAGTCCATTTATATTCAGCCTAATTATTGATAGATATGAGTTTAGTGCTGTCACTTTGATGTCTTTTTTTTTTTTGTTGACAATTTCTTTGTTCCACTTAATTTTCTATGCTGAGTCGTTTTTCTTTATGTATTTTCTTTTCATCTTTTTCATTGTTGTTGATTTTGTATTTATTAAGTCTTTATGTTTTTCTTGTTTTCTATTTTGATGTATAGGATTGTTAGATTCCTTTGTGGTTATCATAGTATTTATCCCTATTTTTCTAAGTTTAAACCACTCTTTTTTTTCTTTATATCATCTTGACTTCCTCTCCATATGAAAGAGCTATGACTACATTTTTTAGTCCCTCTTTTTTGTTTTAATGTTGTCATCTTTTACATACTGACATCTCTGTTTCCTTATTTTCACTGTTTTAGCTTTGATTTATTTTTGTGACTTCCCTATCTGGATTGATATCTGGTTGCTTTGTCTGTGTTCTAGTGTTGGGTTGTTATCTGATGTTATTGATTTTCTAACCGGAGGACTCCCTTTAGTATTTGTTGTTATTTTTGGTTTGGTTTTTTGAAATTCCCTAAACTTCTGTTTATCTGGAAATGCCCTAATTTTGCCATCATATTTGAGAGACGGTTTTTCTGGGTATATAATTCTTGGCTGGCAATTTTTTTCCTTCAGGGCTTTATGTATGTCATATGTATGGCATGTAGGCTTTCTTGCCTGTGTGGTTTCTGCTGATTAGGCTGAGCTTATTCTTATTGACTCCCCTTTGTAGATGACTTCTCGTTTATCCCTAGCTGCTCTTAAAATTCTCTCTTTGTCTTTGGTTTTGGCAAGTTTGATTATAATGTCTTGGTGACTTTCTTTTGGGATCTACCTTATGTGGGGTTTGATGAGCATCTTGGATCGATATCTTCTCATCTTTCATGATATCTGGGAAGTTTTCTGCCAACAAAACTTCAACAATTCTCTCTATGTTTTCTGTTATTCCCCCCTGTTCTGGTACTCCAACACTTGTAGTTATTCCACTTGATAGAGTCCCACATAATTCTTAGGGTTTCTTCATTTTTTAAAATTCTTTTATCAGATTTTTCCTCAGATAAGTTGGTGTCAAGTGCTTTATCTTCAGTGTCACTACTTCTGACTTCCATTGCCTCAGTTCTGCTCCTATGACTTTCTATTGCGTTGTTTAATTCTGAAATTTTATTGTTAATGTTCTGGATTTCTGTTTGCTGTCTCTCTATGAATTCTTGCAGCCTGTTAAATTTGCGATTATGCTCTTCTCTATTCTTTTTAAGTTCCTCTGCTGCTTTGTTTTTGTGTTCCTTGGCTTGTTTTTCATTTTGCATAATCTCCTTCCTGATCTCCTGAGGAGTTCTGTATATTAATCTTTCGTATTCTACCTCTGGTAATTCCAATAAGTTCTCTTATTCCAGAAGATTTCTTGATTCTTTGTTATGGGAGCTTGCTGAAGCCATTATGGTCTGCCTCCTTGTGAGTTTTGATATTGACTGTTGTCTCCGAGCCATCAGTAAGTTATTATATTTATTTATTTTATGTTTGTTTACTGTGTCCTAGCTTCTTATTTTGTTTTGTTTTGATATGCCCAAATAGGCTGCTCGTGTGGGCTAGTTTGATTACTGGTGCCTTTGAAGCTCTAACGTCCTGTCACCAGGTGGTTAGATCTATTATTAGGTATATGCGCCCAGGAGTCCATTTACTTTTCTTGTATGGATTCGGCTCAGGTGTCCAGGTAGTCATTCACCAAGTGTGTGGTGCAGGCTCTCCCCTACAGTCCTAGATGGGCAGGGGTGATTGGTGTAGGCACAGATATCTGGCTGCAGTAGGGGGTCATGCACTCAGCAAGGCAGGGGGCTCACAGCTGCCCCTGATTGTCTGGGAGGAAAACGTGTCCCTGTTCTCTAGAGTGAGTAGGTGGGTGGGTTTTGCAGCTGGACTATGGGCACCCAATGCTGTTGGCTGTAAGGATTGGAAGGCACCACTTATTCTTGGACTCCTGTCGTGGTTGGCTAGGTGGCATGGGTGGAGCCACCAGTCCTCAGGCCCCTGATGTGGGTAGGTGAGAACCCTGCTTACTGGGCAGAGTGGTGTCAAATGTCACAAATCTGCCACTCCACCATATAGTTGATACAGTTGAAGTTAGGCTTCAGGTATATACCCTGTTTACTGTGCTAATGAGGGCCTACGCTTTTGAAATGGGCCCACACAAATCTATGCAGGAGTGAAAAGCATTACAAGTCCATGGACCCGTTATCCTGTGCCTAGGCAAAGGAGCTGTGTCTACCCTGAGTTCCCAGCTTACGGGAGCTGGCAAATTATTTTTTCCTGTTTGTTAATTTGTTCCCTCTCCAAGGCCAGGAGAATGGCTCAGGGCGTGTGACAGGTCCTACTTCTGGCCCAGGGGATGCATTAATCGCTGAAGCCAGCCCAGGACCCAGTGCAGAGTGGGGAGGGAGCAGGTAGATGGGAGAGAAGTTTTTCCCAAAGGGGATATTTTTTGATCCATGCAGTATGTTAGATGCATGTACTTATCTTTTGCTGACTGAGTGCTGCTTTTCACTGGTTCTGGTGGCTTGAGTAGACTCTCCACTGCTCAGTCTGCCCCGATGTGGAAAATGGGTCCCGAGTACCACTGCTTGCCTCACCACGCATGCCAGCCAGTCCGGCCTCCAGGGTGCTGGTTCCTACCGGGTCAGGTCTGGCAACTCCTCGCTGCCTCTGAACCATCTCTCCCTCCCCCTGCCACTCAGTCTGACTCCTCAACTTTGCCTTTGATGTTTAGGGCCCCTAGATTGTTATATATAGTCTATTCACTTGTTTTTTTTGGGTCTCTGTTGTAAGAGGGAACACAGGAAGCATCTGACTACTCCACCATCTTGGCCCTGTCTCTCCCAATTTTCATTCTTGAGGGTGAATTTAATTTTGGAAAACAAATCATTCAGAGCCAAAGTTAGTGAAAAAGATAGAATCAAGTTGGGGAGGATTTTAAGTAAAATATTAGATGTGTTGCAGAGTAGTGAAACATTTTCTTGTATGACTTTTAAAGTGAGTCTGAAGTCAATTCTAAAAGATGAGATCCCAAAATACTTTTGAGCAAGGATGACACTGTCACAACAAGACACACCCACCCAAGGCAAGTACTTGAAGGACCACACTTGTTCCATGCATGCATGCACTCATTCATTCAGCAAATTATGTATTAAATACCTCCCTAAATAGATACCAGATTTGGTTAGGATGTTAAGGTAAGCTGTGAAAAAAGAGAGATAGGGTCCCTGCTTTTTGTGCTGCTTACTTTCTAGTTAGGGGAGATAAATAATCACTAAACAAATAGGGTAAAAATAAGTGTTAGAAAGTCAATAAAACAAGATACTGTCATAGTGACTGAGAAAGGGTTAGCAGTTGGATACTTTATGTAGGGGGACCAGGGAAGGCCTCTCTGAGGAGCCCAAAGGGTAAGAGGAAACCAGCTATGGTAAGTGCTAGAGGAAGAACAGTCTGAAAAAAAGGAGCCACAAGTGCAGGGGTCCTGAGGCAGGAACTGACTGAATGAATTCTAGGAAAGCTGTGTGGCTGGAGAATAAAACGAGCACAAGCAGCAGTGATAGAAGTGAGGTGAGTGAGATACGAAGGGTCAGAATCCCGTATGGCCATGGAGGCAATGGTAAGGAGTTCTCTGGCTGCTGTGTAGAGACTGGGGAAAGAACAGAAGCACAAAGACCAATTAAGAGGCTATTACAGTAAATATTCAGGAAATATTTATTGAGTATCTACTATGTGCCAGGAAATGTGATGCTAAGGATATAATGGTAAGTAAGATGTGGGCTCCTGTCCTCTGTTGCTGACAGTGGGGGACACAGACAAATAAACTGGTAATTGCAGATCAGTGTGGTAAGTGCTAGAATAGGGGTAAGTACAGGGTGATATGGGAGACAGAGGAGGGTTACCTAACGTAGACTGGGCGGTTAAGGATTGCTTCCTGGAGCAGGTGAACTCGAAGGACCTCAGGGCTCAGCCAAGTGAAGGGCTGAAGACGGGCATCCCAGTCATGAGTGAAGGCTTAGAGGGAAGAGAGAACTTGGTGAATTTGAGGACCCACAGGTAGTTCTGCATGGTTGGATCTCAGAGGTATATATCCTGTTCAAAAAGAAATCAGTCTTAAGTTTTATTTATTGTTTTGCATTTTATTTTATAAGCTTCCTGATTTTGCATAGGGAAGATATTCAAAGGTTTTTCAGCAGGAGAATAAGATGGTTTAGGGACCTGCCCCACTCTCCATGGACTTTCTTATGGTCTTAATAATCGTCTGTTGAGCTAAAAAGGAGCCCTGGTGGGGCAGTAGTTAAGTGCTTAGCTGCTAATGCAAAGGTTAGCAGTTTGAATCCACCTGCTGCTCCTCAGGAGAAAGACATGGCAGTCTGCTTCCATTGAGATTACAGCCTTGGAAACCCTATGGGGCAGTTCTGCTCTGTCTTATAGGGTCACTATGAGTCGGAATCGTTTTGACGGCAATGGGCTTTAACAGGTTAAGCTAAAACTAACCTGATACTGTACCTCGTGTTGAGGAAAAAACAAAGCAGGCTGGTTGAACACCTCTCTTCTCTCCTAACCAGATGGAAAGGAGCAGAGGAGGGAAAAATCAAGATGTTATTACTCTCTGAGTAGAGGGAAAGGCCTACCTGGAAAACTGTCTGAGACTTAGATCCTACCAGCTGTGAGGCCACAGCCCAAAGGCATAATATGGTAAAGAAACTTGAGCCTGTTTTAAGCTTTTTAATGCACTCTTGGAAAATCCAGTGTATCAAAGAATAAAACTAGACAGTTGATTCTGTGCCCCAACAAGCTGACTCATTAGGTTTGTCCCTAACCACTAAGGAAGTTGTGCATAAAATGGATGCTTTATTGGCAGATTGGTCTGTATTCCTTGGGATAGCGACTCACTATTTGTGCAGACTTTTTTCCTGAGACAGGCTCACTAGGACACTTAGGGCTTTCAGACACCTCTTTTGATAGGACAAGCTGTTCTGTTTCTCTCCACAATGCATTCCTTAGTAGGAACATGGAATCACAGAAATAATAAATAATACTAGCCAACGTCTTCATGTGTTATTTTATTCTTACAACATCCCTATGAGGTGGGTACTACTGTTATTCCTGTTTTACAGTTGAGAACATAAAAGCACAGGGAGGTTAAGTCTCTTGCTCAAGGTTACCAGGGATTTGAACCCATGTAGTCTGACTCCCATGGGAGAAAGATATGGCAGTCTGCTTCCGTAAAGGTTACAGCCTTGGAAACCCTATGGGGCAATTCTACTCTGTCCTATAGGGTCCCTATGAGTTGGAATCAACTCAATGGCAGTGAGTTTGGATTTTTTGGTTTAGCCTGACTCCAAGGAGCCCTGGTGGCACAATGGTTAAGTGCTTGGCTGCTATCCAAAAGGTCGGAGGTTTGACCCCATCAGCTGCTCTGTGGAACAAATGACCTGGCAATCTGCTTCTGTAAAGATAACGGCCTAGAAAACCCTATGTCATTCTACTCTGTAATATAGGGTCGCTGTGCGCCCAACACAAGCCATGGTGTTTTCAATCGCTTCATACGCACGCGAAAGCTGGACAATGAATAAGGAAGTCTAAAGAAGAATTGACACTTTTGAATTATGGTATTAGCAAAGAATATTGAATATACCATGGACTGCCAAAAGAATGAACAAATCTGTTTGGAAGAAGTACAGCCAGAATGCTCCTTAGAAGCGAGGATGGTGAAACTTCATCTCACATATTTTGGACATGTTATCAGGAAGGATCAGTTACTGGAGAAGGAAATCATGCTTGGTAAAGTAGAGGGTCAGCAGGCTATTCTCCCATTCTGTTGGGCCAGGAAGGGTCAGTCCCTGGAGAAGGACATCATGCTTGGTAAAGTAGAGGGTCAGTGAAAAAGAGGAAGACCCTCAACGAGATGGATGAACACAGTGGCTGCAACAATGGGCTCAAGGATAACAACAATTGTGAGGGTGGCACGGGACCAGGCAGTGTTTCGTTCTGTTTTACATAGGGTCGCTATGAGTTGGAACCAACTGGACGGCACCTAACAATGAGTTGCAATTGACTTGATGGCATACAACAACAAAGTCTGACTCCAGAACCCAAGTTTTTAAGAAGTATGCCATAGGTGTGACCAATTTAGGGAATTAAAGACAAAGATACAACCATAAATCCTTGTAAGCCCCTATCCAATTGTATAAAATGGTAAATTTTGGCCCCTAGGTCTATATAATTGAACATAATTATACTGAATTCAGTGATCCCAATGTCCTACAAAGTACGTTTACAACAAATAGAATTTCTTTGTACCATAAGTTGACCTAAATGAGCTATGTTGTTCTAAAACTATAATATTAAGTTGCTATGATGAAGTTTGTATTTAGGAATTGTACTTGCTTTCTTAAAGTTTATCAAGTCCTTTTTTTGATAGGGGCAGATGATTGAGATGATTCAACCTTCTTAAAAAATAAATCTAATGGAAACTCAAATTGGAGTCTTCTTTTCTTCTTGGTAAAGTTTCCTATTACAAGTAGAGACTTTCAAAATCTTTCATTCATCTTAGAGTCCAACACCTATATAGGTTACTACAAATCACAGTTACTAACATTTTTTTAAAGACTTAGTATGTGCCAGGCAAAGTATAAACCTTTAATTCTAGAAGAAAGGTCTATAGTTAAACCCACTTTATAGAGAAGAAGAAACTGAGGCTCTGAGAGGTTAAATAATTTGCCCAAGTCACAAAAGTGGTGAATTAAAATTTGGAACCCAGGGCTGTCTGAATTCACAGTCCAAGCTCTTACCTACAAATATTTATAGAGATTTGCTTCTAGAAATACTGATTTAAATGTGTGAGAATGATTATTTTAATGAGGTGTTTCTTCGATAGATTTGAACTTCATCCGAAACTGCTTCTCAGTTTAATCCAGAATATGACACAGAAAGCATTAGGGGCCATTATCTTTATTTCTTGACTTCAACACAGGCCCCACTTGATACTTGGCTGATGTGTTGTCAGAGCATATCACACTTTATGAATGCCTCAGAAACAATTACAGGGCATCATTAGCAATGGTTCTTAATAGATCTAAAATTCTGTGAAAATGGCTAAAAAAAGGCTTAGAGGATATATTCTCCACTAGATGGGGTGAGGCAATGAGAGTTGAGATACAGTGATAATTAGGTAGAAATAGCATGGCAAAAACCAAGTATCCTAGTGGGGTCTGCCTATGTAACCTAAAAAGATGGTTACAGAACAAGAGTGTTTTTTGCTTTCTTAGTTTTGTTGGTTTGTTTTTGGTGATGAAAATGCAGGGTGTTCTCAAATAACCAAAATATTCTTGGGCAATTTCATAAAGAGGTGGTAAAGCCACCAGCAAACCTTTCCAATTTAAATGTCACTCCTTAAGACAAACTGGATGGCATAGAAATAGCTTAGTAAATCACAGCCAGTAATCTCTGAGAATGCACGGTTAGAATAAGAACTGGGATCAGAAAATTAGATCCTTTCTGGGTTTAACAGGACTCTGCTTTCTAGAGGTTTCAGTGCTTTTTCACCCATCTTTTGGGAGACATTAAATAGCTTTGATATCCTATCACCCAAAAGTAACTGGCCTGGTGGTGGTGGTGGTGTCGTTAGGTGCCACCAAGTTGGTTCCAACTCATAATGACCCTATGTACAACAGAATGAAACACTACCCCATCCTGAGCCATCCTCATGATCATTGTTATGCTAAGTCCATTGTTGCAGCCACTGTGTCAATCCATCTCGTTGAGGACCTTCCTCGTTTTCGTTGACGCTCTACCAAGCACGATGTCCTTCTCCAGGGACTGGTCCCTCCGGGCCTGATAGAATGGGGGAATAGCCTGCTGAAGACTCAGTTATGGTGCCATCTAGGAGAGAGCAACCTGCAAAGTTGGGGTGATATCAAAGGATGTGGAATATGCCTTGAAAAAGCAATCAATATATGGTGCCATCTCCCCTATAGTTAGAATACATGGGATCAGGGTGGAAGTGAGTGGTCCTCATGCTTATTCTTAATAACCCACTTATAGAATTTTTGCTTTTTGTCCCTGCAGCTTTGGGCTCAGTGGGTTTGGACATCCTATTTTCCAAGGGAAGCATACTTTCTTCAGGGAACACAGACATTAAATTGGTTCCATTAAGTTGGAAGCTGAGATTTCCCCCTGGTCATTTTGGACTCCTTCTGCCATTGAGCCAATGACAGAAAAGGGGTTTAAAATATTGGTTGGGGTGTTGATCCTGATTATTACATGGAAATTAGGTTGCTGCTACCAACAGAGGTAAAGAGCACTGTTTGTTCCTATTGGATTTAGCAGGATACCTCTTAGTACTATCTTAGTATCACTGCCAATGGAAAATTGTAGGAAAACTGTAGCAAAGCAATAAAAACAGGACCACTATAGGCTTGAGTACTGCGGGAATGAAGTTTTGGGTCATCCTACCAAGTAAAGAATACCCTCTAGCCAACATTCTGGCAGAGGATGAGGGGAACATGGAATACATGGTGGAAAAAGGCAGCTAGGAGTACCGGCTTAGCCTTGTGACCACCTATAGGGTCTGTAGCCACTGTGGATATCTTATGTTAATTGACTATTTCTCTTCCCCCACTTCCCTACTATATGGTATAAAAAACACTGGTGGTGGCTAACTTTACAATTTAGGTTCCGGATGGAAGTATAAATGAACTGACATCACTCAGCTACGATATGGTTGGGAACTCATGGACTTTGTGCCTCCCCTAACCATTCTCTATCCTTGTTTGCCCTGTGTCCCAGGAAGCTAACCCCTGTGACTGCATCACCAGGGCCCATTTGCTGACGGGCTTACGCTCGATTTGGCCAGTGGGAGACACTGGCAGGAGATCAGTATGCAGGGAGAGAGAGAAAGTTTGGGGTTTCCTTCTGCTTTGGGCATTTTCTCATTTTCTGGCGGTGGCTGCTTCCTTCCAAGACAAGAACACGTGTTGGTGGCCCCTCCTCCATGGCTCCTTGTCTCAGTGGGTTCAGGAAACTCCATTTCCTCCCCCTTGCTGGGGTGGTAACAGCTCCCTGCTATTGCTGGCTTCTCCCTACCTCAACCTCCCTTTTTGGTTCCTACAGGACAAAGAATGATTTGGGATTTGGCCATTTGTCTCTGGTTTCTGAAAATAGCCCTTCGACTTCCCAAGCAGTCCAAGGTGTCTTTGTTTTTCTAGAACAGCCAGACAACACTTAAATGTGTGCAAATGAGGTGGGAGCCCAAGGACCACATCTAGCAAACTAGTGTCGAGATCAATCATCGACTATGTGTTAAGGCCCCAGTTACGCGTATACATTGAGAACCCAATAACTATTATAAAGGACCCCAGACCTTGAAGCCTCCAGATTGATGATGCACGTGGGAGGACCAGCATATCTCTGGGGACGTGAAGCTCCATGTGGAAAAGTTCTCCTAGACCTTGTCTGTGTATCTTTTTGTGTATATATCTTTTTGTGGTTATATTAGAAAGGTTACAGTGAGAATACCCCTTTCTGTGAGTTTTATGAGTCATTCTAGCAAATTATCAAACCCACTGGGGGCCGTGAGGGCCAGCAGGGCTTGACATTTGCCTATTTGGCAGTTGATTAGTAGGACAGAGGCCTAACTTGTGAAGACCCCAGCCTTGGTTGGCTGGTGGACAGAAGAAGTTGATGCAGGCAGTCAGTTTGTAAAGACCTAGCTCTGGATGGGTAGGGTCAGAGAGAGAGAAGACACCACGTGGGTGGCTGGTGTCAGAGATGGAGAAGTGGGAAAGCAGGGATGTGAATTATCTTCACATTTTTGGGATCGGCTTTGTGTCGATTATTATTAACACAGTTCCCTTACCCTACCTACACCTCTTGAATAGTCCCTTCATTAAAGTTTCCTGAACCATCTGAGTTGGCTTCAGTTTCCTGCTGAGACCCTGACTGATACATCAGTCGTTTCAAGGTGAGTTGCAAAATTCTCCAAATATATTTGAGTTTATTATTTAAAAATAAATTCATAAAAGCCATTAAAGAATGGGAGATTAAAGTTGTCATTCTTTGTTAAACATTTATTGAATACTTACTATGTGCAAATCACTATATAGGTGTTGGAAATACAAAAATTAATGACACTCACTGTCCTAGTGTACAAGCTAGTGGGGAGACAGATGTGTACACGAACTACACAATGTGATAAGTGCTATCAACAGAGTTATAAAAATACTATGGAACAAGTTTCAGTTTACTCATTTGTTTCATAACTCGAATTGATCTTAGTTTTTCCTCCCAGAAAATGGTTTTATTTGGCACATAAACTTTAAGAGAAACACAATTATTTTAAAAAGATTATTTTCATATTGTATCTTACTTGTAGGAGCCCTGGTGGCACAGTGGATAAAGCTCTAGGCTGCTAACCAAAAGGGCAGTTTGATCTCACCAGCTGCTCTGCTGGAGAAAGATGTGGCAGTCCTCTTCTGTAAAGATTTACAGCCTTGGGAACCCTATGGGGCAGTTCTACTCTTTCCTGTAGGGTCCTATGAGTCAGAATCAACTCAACGACAGTGGTTTGGTTTTTGGTATCTTACTTGTTGTTAGTTACTGTCAAGTAGGCTGTGACTCATGGCCACCTTATGTATAACAGAACAAAACATTACCTGGTCCTGTGCCATCTTCATGTGGCTATTGTATCAATCCATCTCATTGAGGGTTACTGTCCTAATATAAGGAGCCCTGGTGGCACAGTGGTTAAGCGCTCATCTGCTAACCTAAAGGTCAGTTATTGGAACCCACC
This sequence comes from Dugong dugon, assembly GCA_030035585.1. Lineage (NCBI taxonomy): Eukaryota > Metazoa > Chordata > Mammalia > Sirenia > Dugongidae > Dugong > Dugong dugon. The sequence goes on along the minus strand of CM057462.1, from coordinate 56,355,350 downwards.
AGCTGTTCCATGGGAGAAAGATGTGGCAGTATGCTTCCATAAAGATTAACCAATCCATTGCTGTCAAGTCGACTCCGACTCTTAGTGACCCTGTAGGACAGAGGAGAACTGCCCTACAGGGTTTCCAGTGCTGTAATCCTTATGGAAGCAGACTGCCACATCTTTCTGCCATGGATCAGCTAGTGGATTTGAACTGCTGACCTTTTGGTTAGCAGCCAAGTGCTTAACCACTGTGCCACCAGGGCTTCCATAAAGATTACAACCTTAGAAACCCTATAGGCAGTTTTACTCTGTCCTATAGAGTCGCTATAAGTTGAAATTGACTTGATGACAATGGGTCGGGTCCACGGGTTTTACTATAGGATGTTAATTCCCAATAGAAAAAGATCCAGAGGAATACCCACCAGAGAGTTCACGATTGTTACCTTTGAAAAATGGGAATATGAAAAAATTTCATCATTGCTTTACACGTTTCTGTATCATCTTAATTTTTTTTTCAATTTTTAAAAATATTGTTAAAAATCCTATGCAATTGAGTACATAGCATAAATTAAAGAAAGGAAATAATACTATGGTAGACCTCAGAGAGATTAACATGGGCCTTAAAGAATGAATAGGAGAAATTCATAGAGTGGAGAAAGGGGAGGAGATAAAACATAGTCACAAAATATTTTATTCTTATTTCAGGTTGTTATACCTCCTTCACACCTGCTTCTGTAAATTAATTTGTTGACAGCATCCTGTCACAAAATAAATATGTATCGAGTCTCTGCTTTATGCCAGTGTAATAGATACCAAGGCAGCGTAAGTCAGAGTTCCTGCTCTTAAGATGGGTACAGTCCCAATGGGGAGTTAAGACACACAACAGTTAGAGACAGCCTGTGGTTAAGTGCCAAAGGATTTGGCCCATGAAAGAGCAGGAAAAGCTGAGTTCATTGCCAAGGTTTGAGCCTGGGAGCCTGGGAACAGTGGTGTCATTTATAAAAACGGAAAGTTGGAAAACAGCTGTTTTGGAAGCAGATATACCTATGGTAAAATGTCACAGTCTATGTAAATTACTATTTAGCTATGCAAATGAGCAGGGCTGCGTAAGTAATGTTTAGACTGCAGGGTGCCAGGAACTATAATAATCTCTACCTCTCATTGAGTGTAGACTGTGTGCCAGGCACTGTATAAAAGTCATTGGCATACATTATCATTTAAAAGATTAAATGAAGACACAACAACTCTGTGAGGTCATTATGACCCCTATTTTTCAGATGAGGAAAGTGAGACTTGGAGAGGTTGGGTTGCTTGCCAGAGGCCGTGCAACCAGTGGGGAAGTGGCAGATTAGTTTTTGAGCACCAAAAAAACCCATTGCCATCAACTTGATTCGAACTCATAGCCACCCTATAGAACAGAGTAGAAATACCCCATAAGGTTTCCAAGGAGTGGCTGGTGGATTCGAACTGCGGACCTTTTGATTAGCAGCCAAGTTCTTATCCACTGCACCACCAGAGCTCTGTATTTGAGCACAGGTCTGTTCAACTCCAAACTATGCTCTGTTGTCCAGGAGGACGTGAAACACCAACTCTGCCCTCAGGTATAAGCTGAAGGGCCAGTAGCCATTGACTAGCGCCTCAGACAGGCAGCTGTCCATCTCCTCCCTTCCCATCCCCTCACTCCAACACCATCAAAGGGAATTCAGAGCAAATGATCACTATGAACTGGAGTAGAAAGGGAAAGCTTTAGGAAGTTGAGATTTGAGTCAGGCTTTGAAGGGTGGAATTTGAATAGAGGGAAAAAATGGAGAGAGGGCACCCCAAGCAAAGGAGGCTACCAATGCAAAAATGGATGGACATGGACAAGGCACGCATGGGATGGAAAGTCAGGGTCGGGCCCGATGGAAAGCAAAAGTTAGAAGATCAGGTTATGAAAGGCCTTAAATGCCAAGTTCAGGGATCCATTGATTAAGACAGGAAGAAGTCTTAATAGGATTTTTAATGGGGAGTGGGGGTGTGGAAGGGAAATCTCTGGTGTGCTTAAAGTGATCTTTTGGGAAGGTTGCAATATTAAGGATGGATTGGAATTAGCCACTTAAACTACATCAGACCTGGGTTGATGTTGGTCCAGAGTGGCAAGAGGAAACATGGAAAAGAAGGAGATGGATGTGAGAAATGGTTTCAGGGAGCCGAAACCCTAAACAGAGATGCTTAACAATTGATTGGACTCAGAAAGAGAGGGAAAGAAAAAGACAGGAATCTGGGATTTGACATTTGGGTGGCCAGAATGATGATGCCCTTAAGATTAGGAGCAAGGAGAGACTAAGCTTGCCCTGCGGGAGAGCAGGTAGAATGTGGAGGGCAGAGGACAGTGGGATAAACATGGGAGGACAAAGAGCCTGGGAAGAAGCAGAGGGAGAGAGAGAGAAATAGAGTAAACCAAAAGAGAAGGGCAAATATCAGAGGAGCAAAGAGTCAAGAAAACCAAGGGAGAGGAGGTCTCAGAAAAGTCAGAGGTGACCACCAGGGTCAAATAGTACTGAGATGGCAAGGAGAATCAGGACAGCAGTCATTTGAGATACAACTACTGGTCTCTACTCATCAAGAGCAAAAGAGAAAGAAGGAAACCAAAGACTCAGAGAATAAACTAGTCTACAGGACTAATAGTCTATGTGATCCACGGCCTCATCTACCCTGAGATCAGAAGTATTAGATGGTGCCTAGCTACCACTACCAACCATTTTGATCAGGGCCACAACAGATGGATCTTGATAGAATCGGGGGTGGGGGGGGGGAATGTGGAACAGAACCTCACATTCTTAACAAATCCAGACTTACTGGACCGGTTGAGACTGGAGGACTCCCTGAGACTACTACCCTGCGATACTGTTTAAACCTTGAACCAAAACTATACCTTGAGGTCACCTTTTAGCTGAATAACAGATTGGCTCACAAAATAAAGAATATCACGCATGAGTACTATGCTACTTTAAAAAATCATCTGTATGAGACTGAATGGTCAACAATTACTTTAAAAGCAAAGATGAGACGGTAAGGGGGCAGGGAAACTAGATTACTGTTAACGGAACAACCAGAAGGGAAATAATGAGAATGTTCACGCATTATGAAGAATGTAACCAATGTCACTGAACAATTTGAGTAGAAACTGTTCAATGGAACCTAATCTGCTGTGTAAATTTTCACCGAAAACACGATAAAATGTTACTTAAAAAAAAAGAGTACTAATCAGGACAAGGAAGAGGCCACCAGATTTGAGAAAATCAACATGCTACCCCAAAGTAAATCACTTTTAGCACATTAATAAGCACTTCCTGGGCCCCATGTACTGTGCTAGTTAGTTTTATTTTATTCTTCTGATAACCCTTTGAAGTAGGTATTATTAATCACATTTTATAAATAGGGAAATTGGCACTCAATGAGGTTAAATGACATGCCCAAGGATCACATAGCTAGAAAGTAGTTGACATGGACTGTGTATAAAGGTGTGGGCTTCTATTGCCTCCCTAGAATTTCTCAGAGGAAATTTCTACTTGGGACTCAATAAATGACCAGCTAGTGCCGGGAAGCATTCTAAGTCATTAATCATATAAAGACAGTATTATATACTTCCTGGGTGACTTTCAGTGGCTTGAATGCTGAGCTTCTAGTGGCGGCCTCTCTGTACATCATCACTATCATTTAAGACTGCTCTGTTGAGTTACAGTGTTTTCTCTTTATCACATTCCTTTTTTCACCCTAGGGGTTGAGGACAGCGTGTGGGCTTTTGAACTTGCTTTTCATCAGGGATGGGGAAAGCCTGAGAGTTCATTCACTACCTGTGTCCGGGCAGAATCAGGCACTTGCAGCTTGGGCCTCTCCCCAGCAGTTCAGTGGCTGCATCACTTTTCCTGTCTGAACTCCGCAGGGAGAGGCTGGCTGGGTCGATAGAAGCGTCACCTGGCAGTCGGAGGCCTGGAGAGGATCTCTAATTCTCTCCCAGCAACCTAGCTGTGGCCTGGTTGAGACCTACAGAAGGAGCAAGCTTAGTGACGGCAGTGTGGGTGGGGAGGGGGCAGGGTTGGAGATTTCCAGTGGTGTTCTGGGCAGAAATATGAGACTGAGCTCAGCTGACACTGTGTGATTGATAGGCCAGAGTGAGGAGGTGCATTAGGCTGTTAGGCTGCGTGCCTCTCTTCCCCTTGGTCATTAGTCAGAGTGCCTCAGGGAAAATGTGAGCCATCCTGAGCTAATATAATTTCTAGCCCCCCTGCTGTATAACTGAGTGATTCTCTCCGAACATGGTCAGCAGCAGATTTCTCTCAAGGTGAAAGCAATTAGGCCTTTATCCCCAACGCCCCCTACTGCTAGAGAGAAAAGAAGATGGAAGGAAAGCAGTTCCTGCTTCTGCCAAGGTTGGCCAGGGTACCCTGGCCTGTTCCAGTAATTGGTTCCCGCATCTGCTCACATCTCTCACAGGTTGTCAAGGGCTCTGGCGTTTTGGTGTCCCTCAGGGCTGAGGCAGTGAAGAGGACTGGAGCTGCTGCTTTTACACCTCTCTCCTGAACAAGAAAGAGGGCATCTCACCCTGCCCTGGGCAGGGAATTAGCAGGAACACTGTGAGCCGGGCCTGGGCAGCACATACAGGTGGGAGCTGAGCTATTTCCCCCTTTCTCTGGAAGATTCAAAGCCAGTCAGAGAGAGAGAGACAGAGAGGAAGAGAGAGAGGGAGAGGGAGAGATGTGCTATATATCAGATGCAGGCTACACCCCCAAGGAAGCTCCCTGTAATGGTTAAGATTATGCGTCAACTTGGCTGGGCCATGATTCTCAGTGTTTTGGCAGTTGTATAATGTGATCACTTCCCTGTTGAGATATGATATGTGATCACCCCCATGATGGGATCTGCTGTGAGTAGCCAGTCAGTTGAAGGGGAGTTTCCTTGGGTGTGTGGCCTGCATCGAGTGTGGGTGGACATTCTGGTAGGGTTTGGGGGCTGTTGCTCATTCTGGATCCTGCAGCTGGCTCCTGTTCGTCTGACCTTTGGTTCTTGGGACTTGAGCTAGCAGTTTATCTGTGGTCCTGCCTGCCAGTCTTGGGATTTGTCGATCTTCACAGCCTGTGAGCAACAGCCCTGTTCTCTGGCCTCCCGATCTTGGGTTAGCCAGTCCCTGCAGCTACGGGAATCAGGAGAAGCCTCTTTCCTGACCCACGGACTTGGTACGTTACAGCCTCTACAACCTCATGAGCCATTTCCTTGACATAAATCTCTCTCTGTGTATATTTATACGCTTTACTGGTTTTGCTTCTCTAGAGAACCCAGCCTAAGACACTCCCCTTACATCAGATCACAAAATTACATAATACTGAGAATCATGGCCTAGCCAAGGTGACACATAACATCAGCCATCACAAAGCATAAATACATATATGTGGCTCTCCTTTTAAAAAAATAGGATTATATTATGCACCTATCTTGCCAGTTACTTTTTTCTTCATTTCATGATATATCTGGTGCATTTCTCATGTTGGCACAGAGAGCTTTACCTCATTCTTCTTGAAGGCTGTGTGTTATGAGGAAGTGATTTTTGAAAGGTAAAACCTGAAGAATGAGCCAGATTAGCAAGGCAAAGGGGTGGTTCTCTAAAAGAACCATCCTGGGAAACCAAAACAGCGCAGACTCTCCTAACATCTCCCCTCCTCCTGTTTTCAGGCCCCTTCACCCTCTCCCTGATGCCACATTTTTCCCACTCTAATTTGCAGAGCAATTCAAGCTCTCTTTTTGTCTTGCCCTACCCCTGGGGAGCTTCATTCTTCACGTCAAAGCAACTTATTAAGTATTTCCTAAACAAAGAGCCATCTACCCAGAGAAAAATTATGCCACTCCCCTCACAGACAAAAGTAGCTGCAGGCAGTTGTGGTTTCAAATAGCAATTAAGAAAGAAAAAAATCTGTTACACACATAAAGCACCTGGCAGTGCGTAAATGGAGGTTGTTTGTTACTATTATTATTTTACATGTGCTGATAGATGAGTTGGCTGCTGCCAAGGACCCATCCTTCATCTTGGAGCACCCACCTCTGACTTAGTTGCTTTTCAAGTACACGGATGGTGTCTTACTCTTCTTTGTACTCCCAGCTGGCAGCATGGGGCCTGGCAGGGAGCAAATACTCGGAAATGAGTGTTGAGGTGAACACTCAAGGGCTGGGGTGTGCTGCCTGGAGGCAGACACTGAGTCATGGATGTGTGAGGGCCTGCTGTGTTCTGAACCCCAGTATAGATGCTTTGGAAGAGTAGAGATGAAATCAAAGGGAGGCTCTGCCCTGGGGGACTTTACCACCAAGCTGGGCCTCATATGAAACATCATATCATATCACAAACTGTAAAATATTCGTAGTCTCTGGCTGTCTCTGGCCCTTTTTCTTCCGAGTGGGGATAAGATTTTTTTTCCCTCCCTTTAGGTATAAAATAGTGTAAAAATGGTGTGAGGGTAGTGTCTGACCTCCTCTAACTTCACAAAGGGGAATGAGAATCAAGATCAACAGCCCAAGGCTAATTCCTATGAGGTGGAGGTCAGACATGCCTCCTCTCTCCACCATCTTTACCAATTCTGGCACCAACTGTCCCCGCCATGGCACTCTCTACTTCTCTACTGGGTTCGACAATTCATTGCAATGGCCACACAGAACTTAAAGACCACACTCATGATTATGGGGTTTATTAGGGAAGTAACAAGTTATAATTCAGGATCAGGAACACTCAAGGATACAATTCTTCCATCAGGACAGCCTCTTCCCAGCCGTGCTCGAAGGCATGCCTCTTCTGGCCCTCAGCCTCTGCCCTGCTCAGGCACGTGTTACAAAGGTCTTCTAGTGCCTGCCAGTAAGTCCCCAGAGGCACTCCAGGCACTAAGCTTTTTCTCACTCCCTGAGCCCACTGCACAGTCTTCTGCTGGTCTCTCCTGCCACTGCTTCTTACTGTCTTCAGGGTTACAGCTCTCTCTCTCTCTTTCTCTCAGTCTCCTGGTTCCAGGAGCTTCTCAGCACAGGGATCCCACATCCAAAGGACGTGCTGTCTGCTCCTGGCTGTTGTTCCTTGGTGATGGTGGGATCCTCTCTTTCTTGCCTCTGGGATGAGTCACTTCAAGCCCAGCAGGAGGGCAAAACTGTCCAATCCCTTTGGTGGGCCACAGTTACCCTATCTGCATAGTCAAGCCCAATCACTTGGGTGGCAGTTAGAAGACCATGGCGAGAAAGGCCGCAGAAAAGTGATCCATCGCACCACAAATAGATATAGTAAAGTGCACAAATTGTAAATGAACAGCCGGGTGAAATTTTATACATATAAAAAATTTATATGGAGTCCCTGGGTGGCATAAATGGTTAAGCACTTGGCTACTAACTGAAAGGTTGGTGGTTCAAACCCACCCAGAGGAGCCTCAGAAGAAAGGCCTGGTGATCTGCTTTTGAAAAGCACAGCCTTGAAAACCCTATGGAGCACAGTTCTACTCTGCAACACATCGGATCATCAACTCATTTGTTTTTTTGATTTTTTAGTACATCTTTATAACCACCACCCAGATCAAGATACAGAGAATTTCCAGCACCACAGCAGGCTTCTCTTTCAGCTGTCTCCCTCCCATAATGGAAACCACTGTTTCTGACTTCTATCACCATCAACCTTTCTTTGAGCTTCATATAAATGGAATCGCACCATATGTATTCTTTTAGGTCTGGCTTCTTTTGTTGAACATTATATCTGTGAGATTTATCCATATTTAGTACTCAGTTCTTTTTTCTTTATGATCTAGGATTCTATTGAATAAACATATAACAATGGACATTTGATTTATTTCCAGTTTTTGGCTATTTTGAATAATGCTATTATAAACATTCTGTTACACATCTTTTGGTGCACTTAAGCATTCATTTCTCTTGGCTATATATACTTGGGAGCACTCGTGGTGCAGTGGTTAAGAGCTCGGCTGCTAACCAAAAGGTTGGCAGTTCGAATCCACTAGCCACTCCTTGGGACAGTTTTACTCTGTCCTACAGGGTCTCTATGAGTCAGAATGGACTCAACGGCCACGGATTTGGATTTTTGGATATATACTTGAGTGGATTGCTAGGTCATGGGGGATACATATGTTTAACATTAATAAATACTGCCAGTTTTCCAAAGTGGTTGTACCAATTTACACGTCACCAGCAGTGTATGGGAGTTCCAGCTGCTTCACATCCTTGATAGCACTTGATATTGTCAGCCCTTTTAATTTGTCAGCCCTTTTAATTTCATTTATTCTGGTGGATGTGTGTAGTGGTATATCATCATTGTAATGTGTTTACCCTTTTAATGTGTCTGACAGATGGTTTACACAGGAATCAAATCAACTACATCTGTGGAAAGAGATGATGGAGAAGCTCAATATTATCAGTCAAAACAAAGCCGGGGCCAACTGTGGAACAGACCATCAGTTGCTCATATGCAAGTTCAGGTTGAAGCCGAAGGAAATCAAAGCCAAGTCCAAGAGAGCCAAAGTATGACCTTGAATACATCCCGCCTGAATTTAGAAACCATCTCAAAAATAGATTTGATGCAGTGAACACTAATGACCAAAGACCAGACAAGTTGTGGGAGGACATCATATATAAAGAAAGCAAAAGGTCATTAAAAAGACAGGAAAGAAAGAAAGAAAAGACCAAAATGGATGTCAGAAGAGACTTTAAAACTTGCCTTTGAATGTAGAGCAGCTAAAGTGAATGGAGAAATGATGAAGTACAAGAGCTGAACAGAAGATTTCAAAGGGCGGCTTGAGAAGACAAAGTAAAGTATTACAGTGAAATGTGCACAGACCCGGCATTAGAAAACCAAAAGGGAAGAGCACAATCCATATTTCTCAAGCTGAAAGAACTGAAGAAAAAACTTAAGTCTCGAGTTGCAATATTGAAGGATTTTATAGGCAAAAAATGGAATGTCACAGATGAATGAAAATGGGGAACACAAGGTTTAGAAGAGGAAAGTGTTGACATGTCACGGGGATAGCAACCAATGTCACAAAACAATATGTGTATTCATTGTTTAATAAGAAACTGATTTGCTCTGTAAACCTTCATCTAAAGCACAATTAAAAAATTGAATGACACAAACATCAAATTAAAACGTAAGGAATACACAGAGTCACTGTACCAAAAAGAATTAGTCAACATTCAGCCATTTCAGGAGGTAGCACATGATCAAGAACTTCTGGTACTAAAGGAAGAAGTACAAGTCACACTGAAAGCCCTGGCGAAATACAAGGCTCCACAAATTTATGGAGTACCAGTTGAGATGTTTCAACAAACAGATGCAATGCGGGAAGCACTTACTTGTCTATGTCAAGAAATTTGGAAGACCAACCAATTGGAAGGGATCCATATTCATGCCCATTCCAAAGAAAGGTGATCAAACAGAATATGAAAATTATTGAACAATATCATTGCTATCACATGCTAGCAAAATTTTGCTGAAGAAAATTAAAAAATGACTACAGCTGTACATCGACAGGGAACTGCCAGAAATTCAAGCTGGATTCAGAAGAGGATGTGGAATGAGGGCTATCATTGCTGATGTCAGATGAATCTTGGCTGAAAGCAGAGAATACTCGGAAGATATTTACCAGTGTTTTATCAACTATGCAAAGGCATTCGACTCTGTGGGTCATAACAAATTATGGATAACATTGAGAAGGATGGGGATTCCAGAACACTTAATTGTTCTCATGTGGAACATGTACATGGATCAAGAGGCAGTTTAAACCGTGTGGTTTAAAGCTGGAGAAGGGTGTGTGGCAGGGTTGTAGTCTTTCAGTTTACTTATTTAATCTATATGTTGAACAAATAATCTGAGCATCTGGATTATATGAAGAAGAACTCGGCATGAGGATTGGCAGAAGACTCATTAACAACCTGCAATATGCAGATGACACAACCTTGCTTGCTGAAAGCGAACATGACTTGAAGCACTTGATGAAATTCAGAGACTACAGCCTTCAGTATGAATTACATCTGTTTGCTTACTGTGTCCTAGATTCTTGTTTTGTTTTGTTTTGATATGCCCAAATACGCTGCTTGTGTGAGCTAGCTCAATCACCAGTATCCCTGAAGCTTCAACATCCTGCTACCAGGTGGCCAGACCTGCCACTAAGTATGTGAGCCCAGGAGTCCTTTCACTCCTTCTGTATGGGTTCAGCTCATGTGTCCAGGTAGTCAGCCACCAAGTGTGTGGTGCAGGCTCTCACCTACAGTCCTAGACAGGTATGGGTGATTGGTGTAGGTACAGGCATCTGGCTGCAGCAAGAGGACACATGCTAAGCAAGGCAGGGGGCTGATGGCTGCCCCCGAGTGTCCAGAAGGAAAGCATGTCCCTGTTCCCTACAGCGTGTAGGTGGGTGGGTTTTGCAGCCGGACTATGAGCACCTAATGCTGTTGTCTGTAAGGACTGGGGGATTCTTCTGATTCTTGGGCCCCTATCACAGGTGGCTAGGTGGCATGGGTGGAGCCACCAGTCCTCAGGCCCCTGACGTGGGTAGGTGAAGACCCTGCTTAATAGGCAGAGCAGTGTCAAATGTCATGAACCTACCACTTCACAGCTGAAGCAGTTGAAGTTAGACTTCAGGTATATACCCTGTTGTACTGCGGTAATGAGGGCCTACGCTGTTGAAATGGGTCCACACAAGTCTATGCCAGGGGAAAGGCACTCAAAGTCCATGGATCCCTTATGCCTGTGCCTAGGCAAAGGAGCTGTGCCTACCCTGAGTTCCTGGCTTAGGGGAGCTTGCAGATTATTTGTTCCCCCTGTTTGTTAATTTGTTCCCTCTCCAAGGCCGGGAGAATGGCTCAGGGTGCGTGACGGGTCCTACTTCCAGCCCAGGGGACTTGGCAATAGCTGAAGCCGGCCCGGGACTGGTGCAGAGCAGGGAGCAGGGAGGTAAATGGAAGAGAAGTTTTTCCCTAAGGGGGGTGTCTTAGGCTGGGTTCTCTGGAGAAGCAAAACCAGTAAAGAATATAAATATATATATAGAGAGATTTATATCAAGGAAACAGCTCATGCAGTTGTAGAGGCTAAAATGTCCCAGGTCAGTGGATCAGGGTAGAGGCCTCTCCCAATTTATGGAGCTGCAGAAGCTGGTGAACCCAAGATCAGCAGGTCAGAGAGGGGCTGCCACTCACAGGCTGTGAAGGTCAATGAATTCCAAGATCAGCAGACAAGACTGCAAGGTTTCTCCTGATTAACGTAGCTGCAGGGGGCTGGTGAATCCAAGATCAGCAGGTCAGGGAACTGGACTCTTACTCGCAGGCTGAGAAGATCAACCAATTCCAAGATCAACGGGTAAGCTGCTAGCTCAAGTCCCAAGAATTGGAGGTGAAGACAACAAGAGGCAGCTGCTGAGTCTGGAACAAGCCAAAAACCTTGGCAAGGCAAGCAGGCAGAAAGTAACTGGCAGAAGGCAGAGAGATGAAATTGAGGGGGCAGTGAGCTGCCACAGGCCCTACCTCTGCCAGTACCACTCAGCAGATTCCATCATGGGGTTGATCACATATCAAATTTCAACAGGAAAGTGATCACAACATTATACAACTGCTAAAACACTGAGAATAATGGCCCAGCCAAGTTGACATACAATCTTAACTGTCACAGGGGGTGTTTTTGATCCATGCAGTAGGCCAGATGCAAATACTTATCATTTGCTGATCGAGGGCTGCTTCTCACTGGTTCTGGATGGCCGAATAGACTCTGTGCCACTGGGTCTCTCCCGCTGTAGAAAACACCTCCCGAGCACCACTGCTTGCCTCACTGCTCACCCTTGAGCTGATCCGGACTGAAAGGCTCCGGCTTCTGCTTGGTCAGGTCTGGCAACTCCTTGCTGCATCCGAACCATCTCTCCCTCTCCCTGCCATTCAGTCCAATTCCTCAACTTTGCCTTTGATGTTCAGATCTCCTAGATTGTCATATATAATCGATTCACTTGATTTTTTGGGTCTTTGTTGTAAGAGGGACCACTGGAAGTGTCTGACTACTCTGCCATCTTGGCCCTGCCCTCCTGAATTACATCTGAACATAAAGAAAATTAAAACCCTTACAACCAGACCAGTAAACAACATCATGATAAATGGCAAGGAAATTGAAGTTGTCAAGGATTTAATTCTTCTTGGATCAACAATCAACACCCACGGAAGCAGCAATCAGGAAATCAAACGACATATTGCATTGGGAAAATTTGCTGCAAAGGACCTCTTTAAAGTGTTAAAACGCAAAGATGTCTTTTTTTGATGACTAAGGTGTGCCTGACCCAAGCCATCGTCTTTTCAGTTGCCTTATATGCACCTGAAAGGTGGACCGTGAAAAAAGAAGACCAAAGAATTGATGCATTCGAATTGTGGTGTGGTGAAGAATATTGACTATCAGAAGAATGAACAAATCTGTCTCAGAAGAACTACAGCCAGAATGCTCCTTAGAAGGGAGGATGGCAAGAATTTGCCTCGCTTGCTTTGGACAGTTATCAGGAGGAACCAATCCCTGGAGAAGGACATCGTGCTTGGTAAAGTATAGGGTCATCGAAAAAGAGGGAGACCCTCAATGAGACGGATTGGCACAGTGGCTGCAACAATGGGCTCAAACATAGCATGGAGGAAAGTAGGGTCAAGATATGAAGAGACTGACTCCCAATGGCATTTTTGAGCCCCTAGATTCAGCCATGCCTGAAGCTCATCCTATCAGTGAACTTTTCAATTAAACGAGCCAGTAAATTCCCTTTTTGCTTAAGCCAATTCGAATTGGTTTCTGTCACTTGCAATAAAAAATGTGCTAATACACTCCCCTACTAGACTGCAAACTCTGTGAGAGCAGGCATTGGAACCTTATTTATCACTCTATTCCAAGCACCAACAGTGCCTGGCATGTAGTAAGAATTCAGGACCTACTTTGCTGGTCCTTCCTCTTGACTACCCTGCCAGTTGATGCTCCAGCCAGCTCTACTCAAGTCTACCCTTGCTGGTCCAAGGGTCGCTAGCTCATTCTTGGTTGTGCGTCCGCTCCCTGATTCCTCTTTAAGTTAACTTGCCTGTCCCACTAGAGACTCCAATGGCTGTTCCTCAGGTGTCTATCTGTTCTCCAGATTTTCTTTGCTGGTCAATCCAACCAGCCATTCCTCTCGGAAATCACCTCCACATTCCTTGAACACATAGATTCTACTAAAAAGCACTCCTCCACAGCCCTTTTTGCATTTCTAGTGCTGTGATGCATTTCCTAATTATCCGCACTTAGCTTTGTTGTCAAACTACAGAGTACCGGTTACTAAGGGGACAAGTTCTGGAGGCAGACTCAAGAGGTTTGAATCCCAGCACTACCACTTATCAGCTGTGTGACCTTGAGCAAGTTACTATACCTTTCTGTGCCTCAGTTTCTTCATCTGTAAAATGGAGATGATAATAATACTTATGTTATAGAGTTGTTGTGGGAATTAAATTAATTGGTTAATGTAAAAATATTTGTTTACACTGGTGGAAATACCATATTACACAAAGAAAGTAAAAACTATGCCAGGTTTCCAAGTGGCTGTGTTTGGAGATGGCATTGTTGCTGATGGGAAATGCAGCAAGCTAATAGCTTGAGCATCTTACCAGTAACTTCTAGTGAGTTCCCTTGTTTTCTCTGTTTTGTCTAGCATGTGCTCTTAATCTCATACTGATATCACTAATGCACTTCCAGCCAAGTGTTTGGCATCTCACCAGTGTTCGAGAGCCAGAGTGGTGGCCAAGTCGGTTTCGCTAGAAAGCGACGATGGTGATGTTCGCTGCAAAAACTTGGGAGATAACATCATTTAAACTGTACAGACTGTGTATTTCATTGGCATAATAGGTTAGCTTCACTGACCGTAATTCCAGCACATGTGTAACCATGTTACAGAGCAGGAGAATGGCTCAGGGTGCGTGACGGGTCCTACTTCCAGCCCAGGGGACTTGGCAATAGCTGAAGCCGGCCCAGGACCGGTGCAGAGCAGGGAGCAGGGAGGTAAATGGAAGAGAAGTTTTTCCCTAAGGGGGGTGTCTTAGGCTGGGTTCTCTGGAGAAGCAAAACCAGTAAAGAATATAAATATATATAGAGAGAGATTTATATCAAGGAAACAGCTCACGCGGTTGTAGAGGCTAAAATGTCCCAGGTCAGTGGATCAGGGTAGAGGCCTCTCCCAATTTATGGAGCTGCAGAAGCTGGTGAACCCAAGATCAGCAGGTCAGAGAGGGGCTCCCACTCACAGGCTGTCTAGCTCTGGGACTGCTCTTTGGAGTTGCTCATACTCGAATTTAGGTCTCATCTCTGCATTTTGCTTGCTGTATGATCTTAAGCTAGTAAGGCATCCTCTCTGAGCCACAGCCTTCTTATCTGTAGAAAAGGATAGAGTAATTGCTTCTAGGGCAACCTCATGGCACAGTCCAGGGGTGCTAACCACAACACATTTTATATACTGATAACACCTAATTTACAGGATTGTTGTGAGGATTAAATGAGATGGTTTGTGTAAAGGCAATTAGCTCAGAGGTGGGCACACAGAAAGCACTCAGTAAACATTAGTTGCTATTATTTCATGTGCAGAAGTACTCTAATAATAATAATCATAATAGCAGGAGAGTGTATAGTCAGTTGAGTTAACAAGGAAGGCTTTCTGAGGGGATTCTAAGGTTTAAACTGGATTTTTGAAAGGTGAGAAGGAACGCATTTTGGCAGAGAAGATTAGGTTGAATGTTTTGGAAAGAAAGGAGAGGGAACAGGTGTCTGTGTGACCAAAATGAGACACTTGGATACAGCTCTGCCCTGTCCTCATGGCACTGTTGAGCCCCTGCCAGTCGTGGGGAATCACAGAACCTTCTCCTGCTTGGCTGCAGAAGGAAACAGACATCTCCTATGGAGAGAAAGGGAAGTCATGGAGCTGCTGTCTGGTGGTGCAGCCATTGGGGCCAGACCGGCCAGCAGACAGATTTCTGTGAGGGGAAGGGACCTGGCAACGTGAAGATCTGATGGTCAGCCCGGGGCTTTCTGGCCATGTGCACAGCTGGCCTGGGGTTTTTTTCCTCCCTGAAAAGTCAGCAGGGCTGGTTCATTGGCTTTTTCCCAGATGCTCAGGATCCCTGTCTCCAATGCGCCATCCAATGGGGTTTTCTCTAGGAAAGGAGGGAAAAGCCATATACAGAAAAGACCAGACAGAACCATGGGAGTTTTTAAACTCTAGCCTGAGGTTTCAAATGTTTCATCATGGGGCTGTGGGAGGGGTAGGCAGACCAGGTGGTGCTACTTTCCTGATGGGCTAGACATTTTCAGTCTGCCCTTCCAGAGCCACATTTCATCTTCTTCACCCTGCTCTGGGTCTGACTTGTTGGGACACATCAGCAGGCTCTTTCGCCTTCTGCTTCTGGCTGGGCTCAGCCAGTGGGCAATCTGGGGATGAGAGACAGGAGGAGAAGAGAACCTCAAGGTATTTACTCTGCTGGTTCCCTCCTCAGGCTGGCTGTGCACCTTGAATCACTTCTCAAGGAGGCCTTTTCTCCACCACCCTCTTCCTCTGGGTTCAGGTAACTGTCTATCCTCTGTCCCTGTTGGTCTAGGAATGGTGATGGCTCCTGAGCTGTTAGTAGCCCTGGGTCACCACGCTGTCCCTTGTGGTTCCCCTACACCTGCATATACTACTGTAAATAAACCCTGTTTGAATTATCCTAATTTGAGTGTGCCATCTGTTTTCATCTGGGACACTTAAATGGCTACATTTGCCAATGTGCCAAGTAAGAATTCTTTTGATTACCTTAAGGGAAAAAAACAGAGGGAGAGAGGGAGAAAAAGAGAGAATGAAATAAACTATTACCTCACGTCATTGAAAGTTCAGGTCTAGATTTAAAAAAATGTTATGGTGGTAAAACACGTGTAACAAAGTTTGCCATTTTAGCTATTCGGTGACATTAATTACATTCACCACATGGTGCAACCATCGCCACTGTCCATCTCCAAAAGTGTTTTATCATTGCAGACAAACTCGGTACCTCTTAAGCAATAATTCCCCATTCCTCCCTTCCCCTAGCCCCTAACAACCACTAATAAACTCTGTCTCTATGTATTTGCCTATTCTTGATATTTCATCAAAGTGGGATTGTACAATATTTGTCCTTTTGTGTCTGACTTACTTAGCATAGTGTTTTCAAGGTTCATCTACATCATTGCATGTATCAGAAATTCGTTTCTCTTTATGGCTGAATAGTATTCCCTTGTATGTATATATCACATTTTTGTTTATCCTTTCATCTGTTGATGGACACTTGAGTTGTTCCCATCTCTGGGCTATTGTGAACAGTGCTGCAGTGAACATTGGTGTACAAATACCTGTTTGAGTCCCTGCTTTCAAGTCTTTTGGGTATATACCTAGGAGTAGAATTGCTGTCATATATTAATTCTATATTTAACTTTTTGAGAAACTGCCAAACTATTTTCCACAGAAGCTGTACCATTTACATGCCCACCAGCAATGCACAAGGATTCCAATTGCTCCACTTCCTTGCCAACACTTGTTATTTTCCTTTTTTTTTTCTGATAATAGCCATCCTAGTGGGTGTGAAGTGGTATCTCACTGTAGTTTTGATTTGCATTTCCCTAATGAGCATCTTTTCATGTGTTTATTTGTAGTCTTCTTTGAAGAAATGTTTATTCAGGACTTTTGCCCATTTTTTAACTGAGTTGTTTGTGTTTACGTTGTTGAGTTTGTAGGAGTTCTTTATACATTCTGGATATTAAACCTTTATCAGATATATGATTGCCAAATCAGGTATAGACTTTTTTTTTTTTAATTATCGTTGTAGTTTAAATGAAGTTTACATTTCAAGTTAGTCTCCCATACAAAAATTTGTACATACATCGTTATGTGACCCTTATTGCTCTCCCCATACTGTGACGGCACACTCCTTCTTTCTACCCCTGTAAATCAGGTACAGACTTTTGACATGTCTGTCCAAGAGTTCAGGCAAGAGCTCCAATAAAGTTTGCAGGCTTTAATTTCTTTCCATATTTCAACTCTAGTTTCCTCTGAGTTTGCTTTACACTCAGGCACTCTCTCCACCTAGCAACCTCCAGCAGCTCCAGGCTTATATCCTCCCAATATCAAGTCCAACAAAAAAAGTACATCTCTTTCCTAATGAGTTAACAAAAGTTCCAGCACTGAGTCTCATTGAGTTGGAATGGGTTACATGTTTACCCTTGAACCAACCACTGGGTCACACTGGGTCATATACTTGCCTCTGGAGCTTGGGATAGGGATGTCAACCCCACCCAAATCACATGGCCTGAGAGTTGAGAGGGTGGTTCCTAAAAGAAAGTAATGGTACTCTACCCGAAAGAAGAGGGCATGGATGCTGAGTAGGCCAAAACCACGAGTCTGCTCTGCTTGGCTGTGTGAACTTGGATAAGTGATCTAACCTCTGGAATTTCTGTGGCCTCTCCTCCAATAGTTGTAAGAATATCTAGAGCACAGGTGTGCCAGGTACTACACTAAAGGTTTTAGATGAATCTTTGTTTGCTTGTTACCATTATTTTCCCTATATTACAGATGAGCAAACCAAGACTCAGAAAAGTAAATTAGCTTGCCTAGGGTCACAAAAACCTGGATCTGGCAGAACTGGAACTTGTACCCAGTTCAGATTGGTCTGAAACAAGAGCACATACCACTACACCAAACTGCCTCTCAGATCTCAGCTTGCAGGGTTGTTACGAGGTTTAAAAGTGGTATAATAAAAATAATATGTAGAACTAACATTTATTGTACTCTTTGTGCTCTTACTATATGCCAGACCCTGAGCTAAATGTTCTACATGGATTCATAGTTAATCCTCGCAATAACTCTCTCACCCCTGAAAGCACCTAGCCCAGCCCTTGGCCCAGTAGGAACTTAATAAATGGTAGTCTTTCTCCCCTTATGCTCCCTGACTTTTCTCTTCATACTGGTGCAAACATTCCCCAGAATTTGCCATTCCAGATTCTTCAATAGTACACATAGTCCCTGAACTATTTTCCCTGGTTGCCTAGAAGCTGAGGAACCAGGCTCAGGGCACTTGTGCCTGGAGAAGTCCTGATGGAAGGAGAAGGCTCAATCAGGAGAGCAGGTGGGAACATATGCATGAGGAAATGATGTCATTGACATCACAGTAGCTAGTATTTTCCCCCTGAGGAACTTTGGACACTTTTTGAACATCTCCTGGGGGTTGGGGTTTAGTCTATTGGGGAAGTAAGAGATACAGGGAATGGCTGATGAGTCCAAAGCTGCTCAGCAAGTTGATGTGAGGACCAGATATACATTCTAGTCTGTCCTTCAATCTCCCAGGCTACTTCTATCCTCAGGCCAGCTGTCCATTATCTGATTCTTCGTCCATCCTCTGCATCCAATCACCAGGAACTGCTGATTCTCCCAAATGATCGTTTGTTACCTGAGAGGTTGTTTGTTGAAATCTTTGTTTTCTCCATTGTGATTGAGGATAAAACAAAACAAAAACCAAACCCGTTTCTGTGGAGTTGATTCCAACTCATAACAACTCTACAGGACAGCACAGAACTGCCTCATAGGTCTTCCAAGAAGCAGCTGGTGGATGCAAACTGCTGACCTTTTTGTTGGCAGCATATTTTACGTATTTATCTGGTATCTTTCATCTTTGTGTTTCCAGCAACTAAATGAATATCTAATTGAATTTAATAATAGTGATATTTATTCAGAGTCTACTGTGAACCAATTACTTTACTGATTTAACCCTCAAAACAAACTTATGTCACAGCTACTCTTTTTATCCGTATTTTGCAGAAGAGGAATGGGGGGCTCTGAGAAGTTATGTGACTTGTCCATGGTCACAAAGTAGTAGACGGCTAAATGGTAAACTAGTGAGTAGCTTAAACCTCTCCCTTGAACTCTAGACTTGCAATGTCCAACTGCCTTCTTGACGTAGACACTTAAATGTCTACTGGGCATCTTGAAATTAACATGTCCAATACTGGGTTTCCAGTATCTACTCCCCTCAACTGTTCAGTTAATTGTAACTGCATCTTTCAGTTGCTTGGACTGAAAACCTTAAGTCATCCTTAACTTCTTTCTCAGATGCCCTACCTCCAATCTATTAACACACTTAGTCATCCCTACCTTCAAAATAAGGAGCCCTGGTGGCGCAGTGGTTAAGCGCTCAGCTGTTAGCTGAAGGATTGGTGGTTTGAACCCATAAGCTACTCCATGGGGGAAAGATGTGGCAGTCTGCTTCCAGAACAATTACAGCCTTGGAAACCCTATGGGCAGTTCTAGTCTGTCCTATGGGGTCACAAGGAGTTGATATCAACTCCACAGCAATGGGACTTCAAAATACTTCCAGAATCAACCACTTCTCACTCTCTCCTCTGCTCCCTTCCTCATTCAAGTGACCGTCATCCCTCACCTGGATGGATTATTGCAGTAGCCTCCTCACTGGTCTCCCTGCTTCTGCCTTTGTCTCCCTTTAATCTGTTCTCAAGGAGCCCTGGTAGTTTAACAGTTAAGTGCTCAGCTGCTAACCGAAAGGTTGGTGGTTCGAACCCACCAGCTGTTCCGAACCCACCAGCTGTTCCGTGGGAGGAAAGACCTGACAATCTGCCTCCATGAAAATTACAGCCTGGGAGACCCTATGGGGCAGTTCTACTCTGTCATATAGGGTTGCTAAGAGTCGGAATCGACTCAACAGCACACAACAACAACAAATCTCTTCTCAATAGATTCAGATACACCACCCCTTTGCTTGAAACTCTTCAATGAGTAAATAAGTAAAAGCCGAAGTCCTTACTCTGATCTACAAAACCTTATCTGAGCTGTGTTCCTCAGGGTTCTCTTACCTCATTTCCCAGTCTTCCCCCCTCTATTACTCTGCTACATTCCCCTTTCCTCAAATAACACACACTCACTTCAGAGACTTTGCATATGCTGTTTACTCAGCCTGGAAATCTCTTTCCCCAAGTACCCACATGCCTTGCTTCCGCATCTCTTTCAGGTTTTTCTCCAATATTATCTTCCTGGTGAGGCTTTTCCCCGACATCCTATCCAAAATTCCAAACACTCCCCTAATACTTCCTATTCTTTTTCCTACATTATTTTTTTCTCCTTAGGACTTCTCACTATCTAAGATTCTACATATTTCATGTATTTATCTGGTTTATTGTCAGATTTCCTATTAAAATGTGTATGTTCCATTATGGCAGGGATTTTGGTCAGTTTTTTTCACTGCAGAATCACCAGTATCTTTAACAATGCCTGACATATACTAGGTGCTTGATAAATATTTGTTGAATAAATTTACAAATGGATGGATTCAGAAGAAGACATAACATCTGTTTGACTCATTCCATTGTTCCATGCTGTTCCATTGATCTATATGTCTATTACTATGCCAGTATCTCACTGTCTTGATTACTCTAGCTATGTAAGAAGTTTTGAAATTGGGAAGTGTGAGTCCTCCAACTTTGTTCTTCTTTTTCAACATTGTTTTGACTATTTTGGGCCTCTTGCATTTCCATGTGAATTTTAAGATCGTCTTGTCAATTTCTGCAAAAACACCAGCTGAGATTTTGATAAAGATTGCATTGAATCTGTAGATCAGTTTTCCAATCCATGAACATGAGATGTGTTTCCCTTAATTTAGATCTTCTTTAATTTCTTTCAACAATGTTTTGTAGTTTTTAGTGTACAAGTCTTATACTTCTTTTTGTTAAATTTATTCCTAAATATTTTATTCTTCTTGATACTATTATAAATGAAAATTTTTTACTTTAATTTTCAAATTGTTCATTACTAGTGTATAGAAATTCAACCGATTTTTGTATATTGATCTTTTATCTGGCAATCTTGCTGAACTCACTTACTAGTTCTAATAGTTATTGTATGTGTGTATTCCTTAGGGTTTTCTATGTACAAAATAATGTCATCTGCAAATAGAAATAGTTTTACTTCTTCCTTTCCAATCTGGATGCCAACTGTCCCCAACTCTTATCCTGTTTTTTGGTTATTATCATCTATAGCCTTTATACTATATGTGATAAGAAGCTAATCTTCCTGGTATTCTACTTTCAGCTTGGAGTAGGGATCTGAGACCTATGTTCCAAACTAAGTTTGGTCACTGATCCGTTCCTGTTTCTTCAGTTACAAAATTGGCTGAAGAAATGAGAAATTAAAATGAGATAATATATATGAAAATTATAATTTTTTTTGTTCATCTGTTATGTACCAAGCCCTGTATTCCACACTCAACTGCAGAGGGCACCATTAACATAGAAGAAGTTGTACACAGGAGTTGTATGACAATGTGGTCCTGATACCAAATGCTTATCTTTAATCCTCACAATAATGTCATGAGATTGATGTTACTAATCTCATTTTAGAGATGAGACAATTGGTGTTCACAGTAGGTAAGTGATTTGCTTAAGGTCACACAATTCTCATTCTCAGAGGCTAGATTTGAACCTAAGTCTTTCTGATTCCATTATGCCAAATAGTCTTTTGAAAAATATTATTTCAAATTTTTAAACAAATTTTGCCTTGAAAAAGTTATACATGCACATGGTAAATAATTTAGCAGTACAAAAGAATATACAGTGAAACGTAGTTCTCCTTCCTCCCCCAATACGCTCAGTCCCCACCTCCCCAAAGGCAGCCATTACTATTAGTTGCTGGTGTTCCCTTCCAGTGTATTCTATACAGATATAAATATATATATCTATAGATACAGATCCCTATTTAAAACACACATACACACACGCTCACTCACATACTGACTGTTCTGCATCTTGCTTTTTTTCACTTAACAATGAATCTTAGAGATTGTCCACAGCAGCACTTACAGATCTACCTCATTCTTTTTAACAGCTGCATATTACACCAACTCCTCACTTATCGACATGGTTAAGACTAGGTTGTTATTATGTGAAGATAGAGGGCGACCATATCAGATCACAAAATGGAGGATGCTTACATCATTGCATAACTGCCAAATTATATCATTACATAACTTCCAAATCACTGAGAATCATGGCCTAGCCAAGTTGACACATAACCTTAACCATTATAGCCAGTGTTACTCTCGTCTCGCAACTCAGTGTTCATTACTGCCAGACTTTGTTAATGCGCAGAATAGTTGGATAGTAGATTTTTTACTATTGTTGTAAATGTGAAATGTTGGATGAGATAGTCGATAAATAAGAAGTAGATGTACTTCATTTTAACTAAACATTCCCAGCCCCCAAATAAGAGACATTTAGGTTGTTTCCAGTCTTTTGCTGTTACCAACAATGCTGCAACGAACATCCTTGTATGAACTTATTTGTACATGTCAAGTTGCCTTGGGAAATATTTTGAGAAGTGAAAAGAATCATACAAGGGCAAGGGCTTTTCATGCTGAAGATAATTACAGTTATCTTGTCTTCTGCTTTCTTCAACCCAAAGTCTTGGCCATCAGTGCTCTTTAGCAGATAGGAAAGCTCTCCATTACTTGCTCCAGCAATTGGAGAAGAGCGTTGGCTAGGAGCCTCTGGCTCGCAGTGGACATTATTGTTCAGATGGATTTACAGTTGTCAGGCATAGTCTGGCCAAGCCTAGATTATGGCCTGTTTAGGATGGGATGCTGATCCACTGATGTTGGTATGCAGCACACTGGTGACCTCGGGGGTAGCCAGAAGTCACGCCTCTGGGGATGACCTTGGCTGTCCGGGTGCACTGTTTGTGCTGTGTTTAGCCGAATCAGGCTGTGACCTGTTATGACCAGGAGAGGGCAGTAGGGAGCTACCTAGCCTGTCTGCCAGACTTGTGGAAGGCTTTCCTTCCTGTACAAGGAGCTTCTGTTTGTAGTAGCTCCCCAGAGGACTGGGCAGCTAGGTAAATTCCCCTCTTCCTGAATAAGGAAGCTGTGTTAGAGAAGATCTGGTCAAATGTGAGTTGAGGACAATATAGGAGAAAATAAATCAATGTGGATGCTTTTAATTCCCTCCCCCCCCATGAAAATAGCTTTATTATTTTTTCTCATCACAAATATAATGTATGCACATTACAAAAACTGAGCATAATGCTTAAAAGTACAAAGAAGAAAAGAAAGAGTGCCTGAAATCCCATGACCCAAGATAACCGCTGTTAACATTTTTGGCAATATTTTTGTAACTTGGTTTTTTTTTTTAACTTGAAAAATGTTGTGGACATCTATCTTGTCAATACCTTTAATGTTACAGGCCTCAGGACTTGTACTTACATAAAAGCTTCTTAGATTTTTCCACCCAAGTAACCCCAAGGCAGAGAAGATAAATGCCTTGCCGGCAGGTGGTGTGTGAGACAGTGTGTGTGGTGCTGGAATGTAAGAGAATGGGAGAAACCTCTTTGAAATATTGGACTTTTACCTTAAAAAACCCAGACAAATTTTGCATTATACCCCATAACATTTTGCGTTCTAGTCTATGTTGTTTTTATTTGAAAATATTGTGTCTTTTCTCCTCCATATCTTCACAGTATTCTATTATATGCATGTACTATCATCCATTAAGCGAAACACAGTCTTGGACATTTAAGTCATTTCCAATTTTTCTCTAATATAAACACTACTGCAGTGAGCATCCGTATGCATATGTATTTGTTCTTGTCTGATTATATCATTAGAATAGAGTTCCAGAATGGGCTCTTTTAAAAATAAAGACATTCCCTTCCTTTTCAAGGGAGCCCTCGTGGTGCAGTGGTTAAAGCACTTGGCTGCTAACCAAAAGGTCAGTAGTTTGAACCCACCAGCCCCTCTGTGGGAGAAAGATGTAGCAGTCTGCTTCTGTAAAGATTTACAGCCTTGGAAACCCTATAGGGCAGTTCTACTCTGTCCTATATAAGGTCACTATGAGTTGCAATCCATGCGATGGAAGTGGGTTTGGTTTGCGTACCTTTTCAAGGCTTTTGAAAAATTGGTACAAATGAGATGAAAAAGATGTTGATGGGGAGAGAGGTTGTCCCTTTGAGCTTCCTTTTCTAGTCCTGGCTCTGTGCTTGGACCCAACCCTTCTTCTGCATTCAGCACACACTGATTATGAGGCTTCTTTGTGCCCAGCACTGTGCTAAGCTCTTATATTCACATTATGTCATTCAGTCTTCACAACGGCCTGGTAGCATAGGCATTATTATTCCCATTTTACAGAGGAGGAAGTCAGTTCAGTGAGTCCAGGTGTTGTGGTCATGGTCACACAGATAGTAAATGGATGGTTGGATGTCTCAATTCAGTGAGCCAGGGTCTTGGTTAATCCAGTGTACAAGACAGCTTGGCTGTAGACTCTTGTTCCTAGGACGGTTGTCTCAGTACAGTTAAAACAAGAAAACCCACTAGAGCTGTTTTAAGCAGAAAAGAAGGGAGGGGATTATAAGAACACAGAAACCTCATGGGACCCAAGAGTAGAAGTAATTAGTCTCAAGAGGATGAAGAAGCAGCTCTCTCTTCTCTCTTGTTCTCTCTCTCTTTAGGAAACCATGACTTCTGGTCTCTGCTGCTCTGTGTGCGTCTGCCTCATTTGCCTCCAGCGGAACAGCTTCTCTGCTCCTCCATGAATGTGGCCTTCTCCCAACTCCCACTTTTACATCCCCTCAGTTTAAACATGAAGCCCATACTGAACTAGGATCTCTCAGTCCTAACCCAAATCCCCGGGAGAAATAAGCGAATCAGATTATCCTACATGTCCACTTCTGGTCGAATTCTTTGTGTCCCCGTGGGGCAGGGTTACTTAGTACAAACATGGCAGCATTAGTCTAGTCCCTGAGTAGGGGGCAGTTCTTAGAAAAAGGGGATCATAGTGGGCTGAGCAGATCCTTATAGAGGTGTGTGCATATGTCTAAGGAGCCCTGGTATATGTCTACTATGACTCCCTATGTATAAAAGCCAAATATTAATCAGGACTCTTTTGGATGTGACAGAAAACCAATTCAAATTGACTCAAACAACAAAAAAAGGAATTTACTGTCTTATTAACAGGAAAGTCAAGGGCTTGACTTCAGGCACAATTAGATGCACTTGCTCAAAAAATGGAAACCCTGGTAGCGGTTAAGAGTTTGGCTGCTAACCAAAAGGTCGGCAGTTCGAATCTACCAGGTGCTCCCTGGAAACTCCATGCGGCAGTTCTACTCTGTCCTATAGGGTCGCGATGAGTTGGAATAGACTAGAAGGCAGTGGGTTTGGGTTTTTTTGGCTCAAAAAATACTCTCAGGAACTTCTACCTCTCAGTTATGCCCTTTTCCATATGCTTCATTCTTTGGTAGGCTTTCTCCTCATGGCAGTAATACGGCCACTAGCAACTCTATTTTCTCATGATTTAGCTTCCTCAGCGGAAAACAAATCTCCCCTTTCCAACAGTTTCAGCTCTGCCTGGCTCTGATTAGTCTTAAACCAAGCCTGGCCGGGGATAGCTGTCTCTGATTGGCTAGCCCTGTGTCACATGACCACTCCTAGCCCTGACGTGGCTCAACCACATTGGAAGCGCTTGATCTGTCGGTGGGGAAGGGGTGTACCCCCAAGGAAAAATGGGGTGCTAATAACAGCGATTCCAGAACCTATTATTTAAAAATCATATTGAGTTTTGTGCTAGTAAACCCTTGGAATATGTTAAAGAATCATGTTGGAGGGCAAGGAGATGCCTCTAATTCAAAATACATTTACTGAGGGTTTTGCATGTGCTCTGTACATGCTAGGCTTAGGGTATACAGTAATGAATCAGAAAGACAAAGCCCTTGCTGTCGTGAAGCTTAGATTCCAAGTAACCAACAAGTACCAACACATAAATGTTTCTTGAGAGCCTACTGTGTACAAAACACTGTGTTCTGAGCCACCCTACCCCCCTATATAGAGAAAGATAAGATGTGGCCTTTCCCTCAAGGAATTTACAATATACCAAGGGAGATGAAATCATGATAAGTAATAAGAGCAGCAGATGGTAAATGCCGAAACCAAACCAAACCTGTTGACGCCAAGTCAATTCTGACTCACAGTGACTCTGTAGGACAGAGTAGAATTGCCCCACAGGGTTTCCAAGGAGCAGCTGGTGGATTCCAAATGCCGACCTTTTGGTTAGCAGCCAAGTTCCTAACCACTGCACCACCAGGCCTCCAGATGCCCAAAGAGTTACACAAATAGGAAAGTGCCATGGGAGAGAGGGCTGGGGTAAGGAGGAATCATAATGACAACAATAATAACGGCTAACATTCCTTCAGTGCTTACTGTGCTAAGAACTTTCTGAGCAGTACCTTATTGAATCCTCACAATAACCACAAAACCAGACCTGTTGTAGTCCAGTTGATTCCAACTCATGGTGACTCCTTGTGTGCTAGAGCAGAACTGCGCTCCATAGGCTTTTCGATGGCTGTAATCTTACGGAAGTACATTGCCAGCCCTTTTTTCTGCAGTGCCACTAGGTGAAATCTAACTGCCAACTTTACAGTTAGTAGCCAAGTGCAAACTGTTTGTGCCACTTAGGGACCTAATCCTCAATAAATACTATGAAATAAGTACTAGAATTATCCCATTATAGCGAAGGGAGCTGAGACTCAAAGAGCTGAAATGACTTGCTCACGAGCACACAACTGGGGAGTTGCAGAGCTAGCACTTGAACCCAGGTCTGTCTGGCTCAGGTCCTATAACTTTTAACTATTACATAGTCCTGGGCCTGGAAAGAAGGGCAGGAGGTGTTAGGCCAAGAAAAGTAGACATGTGGCATACCTGGGGAGCAAGGAATAGGCTTCGTTCTTCCCTCTATATAGACGGCTTTCTCTGCTTCTCCATACACATAGCAGAGAGTGGCTGACTGTCCTCAGCTTCAGGGCCGATGCCTAAACCTGACTCCCTGGTGCAGCCTGTGAGCTGGCAGCCCTTTAGGCTAAATATGATGCAAAAAATATGCTGAGCTGTGGCATTTAAAAGAATGAATTAGTGCCCAATGTTTAAAAATTGGGAAATTTCACATAAAAATCTAGAAGATCAGAGTATCTGACAACTCTGTGCTTATATTCCCATGGCAACCATCTGCTAGAGGAGAGTAGCAGCTGCTGCCTTTAGAGGAGTCACGTGCTCTCCATTTGCCACAATTGCCACCACTCCCCGTTGTCACTCACTGGGCTCCTTCCCTCATTTTCTTTAACTCTGTGATCCTTGGGGGCATTTGAACTAGAGTCACTATGTCCTAGTTTCACATTCCCAAGAGATAGAATTCAGCCGAGTTTAACCCCTGGTTCTAAACACTGTGGCAATAGCAAGGCAGGCTTCTGTGATGTCAACATGGGGTCTCCGATCACCTCTACAGCAAGGCCTATGGGCAATAGTCAGTTCTCAGGGAAGAAACTGTGGATGGGCAGATATTCCAAGAGGAATCTAGAACAAAGCGGGGAGATATTAAGGCCTAGAGCCCACTTATAAAAAGCATAATAATCCAGGTTTCAGATCATGATGAAAGCCTGCACTGAAGCAAAAACAATGGGGACAAAACAGAGGACCCAAAACACAAACCAAACCTGTTGCCGTAGAGTTGATCCAGAACAGAGGAGGAAAAGGGAAATTTACAAGGTGTTAGGAAGTGGTGATGTGTGGGCTGGGGAAGGAGGGATAAGGGTGACTTTTGAACCTCCGGTTAGGGAACAGGGTAAAGGGTGGTGTCATTCATCAAGATTGGGACCACAGGAGAAAGAGCAGGTTTAGTGGGAGATAAAGAGCTCAGTTTCCAGCATGTTGAGTTTGCTGTGCCTAGGGTCATGCAGGTAGAGATGCTTGGTAGGCAGGTGGTGTTCAGAGAAAGATCTGGGCTCAAGATACCATCTGAGAAGTCAATAGCAAAGAGGTGGAAGTTGAAGACACAGACACAGATTAAATTTGGGAAGGGGCATGAGGAATAGGACAAGGAGCCCTGGTGACGCAGCGGTTAAGCAGTCGGCTGCTAACTGAAAAGTTGACAGTTTGAGCTCACCCTTCAGCTCCACGTGAAGAAAGACCTGGCTGTCTGCTTCCATGAAGATTACAGCCAAGAAAGCCCTATGGGGCAGTTCACATCTATCATGGGGTCACTGTGGGTCAGAATCAACTCCAAGGCACCCAACAACAACAATAAGGAGTCGGAAGGGAAGAGGGCTAAGGGCAAAACCAGGAGAAGCAATATTTCAGAACTGGAAAGCAGCCAGTAACCAACACCAAGAAGGGCTGGTCACAGAGGGAGGAGGAGATCCAGAGGGCTATGGCCTCACAGAAACCCAGGAAGGAGAGTTTAAAGAAGAGAGTGGTCAACAGCACCAAATGTTTAGAGAGAGCAAGGAAGGAAGACCTGGAGACAGTTTTTCGGATTTAGCGATTAAGAGATCGTTGGTAAATGTGGTGAAAGAGCGTTAGTGAAGTGGTTGGGCAGAAGTCAAATAACAGGGGCTGAGAAATGAGTGGGCAGTGAGGGTGAGAGACAGTGTGT
This sequence comes from Dugong dugon, assembly GCA_030035585.1. Classification (NCBI taxonomy): domain Eukaryota; kingdom Metazoa; phylum Chordata; class Mammalia; order Sirenia; family Dugongidae; genus Dugong; species Dugong dugon. The sequence goes on along the minus strand of CM057462.1, from coordinate 56,326,861 downwards.
TGACTCTCCTGAGGACTGGGCTGTGGAGAGAAGAGTTTCTGTCAAACAAGACTCCATGGGAAGGCCTGGCTGCTGAGTAGAGACCCAGGTGTAGTTAATGCCTTATTCTGGGTACAGGAGCACCTGAAAAGGACTCAGATGCCAGATCCTGTCTTGTCTGTGGAACCCAAAAATGAAAACTCATCAGAAGGGCCAACAGAGGGAAACGCCCTATGCGGAGGCCCCAGCTTTGTGGCTGGGTTTTCCCCACTCTGCATCTAGTTTCCTTGATCCACTTACATTTTTGGGCTGGTTTTACTGAATGACTCAGGAGCTTGAGCAAGTCTTGTGCACTCAGTTTCACAGCTCTGGGGGAGGGGAGGTCGCGTTCTTTCCTGATAACTGGGGGGTAGTCATTAGATACTGAAGGAAGAAGGACAATAGGGCCCTAGCTTCAGAAAAAAGGCTTCCAAGCACTAGAGAAACCTAGTGTTTGGATCTAAGAGCAAAGAGCTGATGCTGGGATGCTTTTCCTCTCTGCTCCCCACTAAGTCTTAGTAAAAATAACAATATCTAACAGATATGGAGCACATTTACCACATGCCTGGCACTGTGCTATGAGCTTGTAGACTTTGACTCTGAGGTTGTCTCCATTTGACATGAGGAAGTTGAGAGTTTGAGGTGAAGTGACTTGCCTGGGGCAGCCAGCCAGTAACTGGAAGAGCTGAGAATCCACACCCTACACGCACCAAAGCCCATGTTCTTAACCCCAGGCAACGCTGCACTTCTTGGGAAGTCTGTAGGTGATCCCTGTGGGATTGGTGAGGGGCCTCCCAAATGAAGATCCTAGGCAAATGGCTGGAAGACAAAGTCCTTAAAAGAACCCTCTCTCTAGCCAGGATTTCTGCTGGGAAGGAAGGGACATGATCCTCTGAGCTTGCTCGGAGGCTTATGTCACCTGAAACCCCCTTCTATGGCCCCCTCCCCAAGCTTAGATAAAAGGCCTATTCAGTGGCCTCCCCGGAGTCCAGGGCTGGAAGCTGGCCCTGACATCAGCCAGTGATTTGTCCTGGTCCTGCCTTCCTTCTTGGGCCGGCCTTCCCTGCCCCTCCCTCTGGACTCAACGCCTGGTATCTTTTTCCTGTGTCCCTGAGCCCGGGGCGCGTGAGGCCCAGGCAAACATAGTATCACTTTCTTCCTAAGCTGTCCTCCAAGCAAGGACAGTTTTGTGTGCTGCCTGCCCCCGCTGTCAGTGCATACTTCCAAGGGTTCCTGTGGAATCTAGGCTCCAGTAAACACCCAAGAAGGAGGAAGTGGGCCAAGCAAGCGAGCCTGAGCCTGTGACTGGATCAGGGCTGATGCACTCTGTGACTTTTCCCCCACCTTGGCCTCCAGGGGAGCTCCTCTGGTCAGGCCATCGGGCCAGCTCAGGCCCTCTCTCCTTCACTGGGCCAGGAGAAAGGCTGAGGCTGAGGGAAAAGAGGGGCTTGCGACCCTCAAGCTGCACCCCTCCTACCTAGAAGGAGAAAAGCCAACATATTTGAAAGTTGGAGAGGGGGCAAACGTGGGGTGGCCCAAGGAAAGTATCCAAAAAGGATGAAGAATGTTTATGTAATGTTTATGGAGTGCCAACCAAGTGCTAGGCTCTCTGAAACAATAATGTTGTTCTTGTTAGTTGCTGTCCAGTCGATTTGATTTGGGGCGACCCCATGTGTGCAGAGTAGAACTGCTCCACAGGGTTTTCCAGGTTGTAATCTTTGGTAGCAGAATGCCAGGCCTGTCTTCCCAGGATCCTCTGGGTGGGTTTGAACTGCTAACCTTTCAGCTAGTAGTCGAGAGTTTAACAGTTTGTGCCACCCAGGGACTCTGAAACAATAATAACAGTAATAATGTCTGACTTATGACATATCAGGCACTGGGTCAGAAGCTCTATCTCTATAGTAATAAGCTATCATTTTATTGGGTGCTTACTATGTGCTATGTATGTTGTTACGGCATTATCTCATCTAATTCTAGTAAGAGCCTTATGAATTGGTCCGATCATGATTCCACTTTTACAGATGAGGAAACTGAGACTCAGAGGGGTTAAAGTTAAGATTTATCCAAGGTCACTCAGTTGGACATGGGAAGAGTCAGGGTTTGGATGTGTCTGTTCTTTTGCTTCATCATACTATATTAGTATAATCTTTTCAACAATATAAGGTAGTTATTACTAGCTTCAGTTTACAGATGGAGAAACTGTGACTCAGGAAAGGGAGTTACACTGAGAAGGACTCAGGAATATCCCAGCAAGCAAGACTTGGGTTCACAAGAGTTCAGTATGAAGGCAGCAAAATTAAGGGTGAGAAGACTTGAGACTTGTGTTCCTACGAGTCCTTCTCAGTGCATTTTGGGTTTCACCCAGTTTTCCCCACCCTGTGGTTTAAAATTAGGAAAGACGCGTGTCAGGGTTGTATCGAATGGCTAGGGTGACGGCTACCATTTATTAAGCAGCAACTCTACGCCAAGCCCTCGGTGAGATGTTTTTAAGTAAGTTATCAAGTTTACTCTTCAAAATGACCCAATCAGAAAAGTGTTATTATTCCTATTTTAAAAGGAACAAAGGCTCAGAGAAGCGAGTGAACCAGCCCCTGGGCAGTGACAGAAACAGCCCCTGCCTCTTGAAGTCACTTGTCCTGGCTTGTGGTCATCTACTGACCCCACTTCCACTTTGAACTGTCAGCTCTCTGAGGACAGACTCGGGCTATTCAGCGATCTCTCTGTACCTCCTAGTGCCTGGCCCAGAAGAGGGGTTGTTTGAATGAATACATGGATTCATTGAGGCGCTGGGATTTGAACCAAGGTCTGTGAGCTCTACCGGAGCCATTTCCACTCCCTCACCCTGCTGCAGGGCCCCCGCATCTAGTGAGACCTAGTTACATAAACTGAAATGCAAATAGCCAAGGCAGCAGGCAAACTGATTTAGAATTCTTCCCCTCACCTCGCCTTTCCTTTTCCAAGGAGAAACATGAAAACTCAAATGTGCCGTGTTATGGACTGAATTGTATCTCTCTAAAATATGTGTTATAAATCCTAACCACTATGCCTGTGGTTATAATCCTGTTTGGGTATGGACTGTCTTTGTTATGCTAACGAGACAGGATTAGTATATGGTGTATCTTGAGTCAGTCTCCTTTGCGATATAAACGATATTAAACAAACAAGCTCGTGAGCAGAAATGGGGGAAGAGAGATGCCAAGCCACATGAAGATCGCCCAGGAGCAGAAGCTCAGAAGAGACAAGGACCTTCCTCCAGAGCTGACAGAGAGAGAAAGCCTTCCCCTAGAGTTGGCACCCTGAATTTGGACTTACAGCCTCCTAAACAGTGAGAAAATAAATTTCCATTTGTTAAAGCCATCCACTTGTGGTATTTCTGTTATAGCATGTAAAAATGATATGGGGGCGACATCTGACCTCCTCTAACTTCACAAAGGGGAAGGAGAATCAAGATCAACAGACCAAGGCTGATTCCTATGAGGCAGAGATCAGACATGCCTCCACCCTCCAACCTTTTTACCAATTCTGACATCAACCGTCCCTCCCAAGGCACTCTCTACTTCTCTGCTGGGTTCCATAATTTGTTGCGATGGCCACACAGAACTCACAGACAATACTCACAATTATGGGGTTTATTAGGGAAGCAATAGGTTACAATTCAGGTTCAGGAATGCTCAGGATACAGTTCTTTGATCAGGACAGCCTCTTCTCAGCCTTGCCCGCCAGCACACCTCTCTCTGGCCCCTTGGCCTCTGCCCTGCTCAGGCAAGTGTTGCAAAGCTTTTCTAGCTCTGCTGATAAGTGCCTGGAGGTACCCCACTCTACCAGAGAGCTTCCTGCCGGAAGGTGCTCAGCTTTCTTGCTATTTGGGCCAGGGAGCCCACCGCGCCACGTCCTGCCAATCTCCTGGTCCTGCTGCCTCTGCTGCGACCATTTCTCTCATTGCTTTTCACCATCTCTGATGTTACAGCTCCCTCTCTCTGTCTTCTGAATCTAGGAAGTTCTCAGTGCAGGGATCCTGGGTCCAAAGAATGCCCTCCACTCCTGGCCCTTCTTTCTTAGTGGTGGTGAGATCATCCCTTCCCGCCTCTGAGATGGCTCAATTTAAGCCTAGCGGGATGGTAAAACTGACCTATCCCCTCGTTAGGGTTCCACATACCTTATTTGCATGGTCCCAGCCCACAAGGGTGCCATGCACCTTACTTACATTAATAGCAAATTATCCAATTCCCTTGGTGGGCCACAAACACCTCATTTGCATAGTCACACCCAATCTTTTGTTGGGAGCAGGGACGGATTAACCAGTAAACTGGGTATGCACCAACTTACAGTAAGCAAGGTATGCAGGGGCTTAATTGTGTTTACTTACTAATCTCCAGTGAACAATTCACATCAGTTTCATTACATCTCTAATGTGAAAACCAGGTGAAATTGTGCACTGCAGATTGGTAAGTAAGCACAATTAAGCCTGTGTGTACCTTGCTTATTGAGTAGTCTGTCCTGGATGGGAGTTACAAGAAGATGGCAAGAAAGGCCATATAAAAGTGATCCATCACACCACAGAGCAGCACTAGATAACTGAGACATGCCCTGAACCAGTCTCAACCCCCAAGTCAAGGAATGCAAAAAGGTGAGACGTTGCCATGGTAACAGCAGTGCCGGATGTGTTGGTGAATGCTTAGTTTCTGCAGTATTGCTGGCGGGGGAAGGTCTGCCCAGTGTCAGTCTGAGGATTTGCATTTTCTGGCTAAGGGGAGCTACATTTCATTTGTTCCTCTTAATGGGACATTACAGGAGACTTTTCCTTTTAATTGCTTCCATTTTCATTTAAGTGAAAGAGGAGGGAAAAAAAAAACATTTTTACTTCCCTTCCTACTCACTCAGAGAAATGTCAGAAAAATACCAGGATTCCCATCAGAAGCTCTGCCACCGCTGGCCATGAAACCCCATTATCACTTAAAATCATGCTATTTTACAGGTTTGTGAGAACTGCACCACATTGATTTTTCCCATATCACTTCTATCGGTTATTTCTGTGGTTTTTCTTCTTCGGTGCTGCATTGCTTTGGGAGCAGGGGAGTAAGTCTGCATGGAAACTTCAAGTACTCTTATGTGGTTTGGGAACCAAAAACAAAAGTGTTTCAGAGGATGCTAAATTGTCGTCTTTCTTTTATTTACTCATGTACTTATGTATTTATTGTTTTTACCTGGGTCAGTTGAAAAGGACTTGGCTCACTCAGTTTAGCCTTGGGGCTTCATCTTGGTTGAGCAGAGACTTATAATCACAGGGGTGGAAAGAACCTTAGAAGTCACCTGGCTCAGAAGGTGCCTGTGATGGTTAAGATTGCGTGTCAACTTGGCTGGGCCATGATTCTCCGTGTTTTAATGTAATCACTACCATGATTGAATATACTGTGAGCAGCCAATCAGATGAAAGGGAGTCTCCATGGGGGTGTGGCCCGAATCTGTATATAAGCAGACGTTCTGGCTTTTTGCTCTCTCTGGATCCTGCGGCTGCTTCCTGTCATCTCGTCTCCTGTTCTTGGGACTTGAGCTGTCGGCTTATCTGCCAAACCTGGGATTTGTCGATCTGCACAGCTTGTGAATGGGAGCCCTGCTCTCTGACCTTCCGATCTTGGGCTTGCCAGCTTACGCAGCTGTGTGACTTGGGAGAGGCCTCCACCCTGATCCAGGGACTTGGGACGTTCTAGCCTCTACAATCACGTGAGCTGTTTCCTTGATACAATCTCGCTCTCTGTATATATTTATATACTTTACTGGTTTTGCTTCTCTAGAGAACCCAGCCTAAGACAGTGCCCAAACTCTTAGATGCCATCAATAGTTAAAGGTTTAAAAACTGAGGAGGGGGACCAGCTTTTAGTTTGGCCAAACAAGAACATTAAAGAAAAACAATTATCATGTACTAACACCACTGCTTCATAAAAGAAAGGATATTCTGATACAAAAAAAAGGAAGTGTATAATCTCAGAATAAAAGACTGTCCCTTAAACTGAATACATTTAGCATGTGAAAACTTACCTCTTTATTCTTATTTTTCTCTTTTCCACATTCACTAGTACCAATCTCAGGGTGGACATTTGAGAACCACTGATCTAGTTTACTGCTTTCACAAGTAGTTCTTGGAGATAACGTCCTGTCTTCTGCTTGGATACCTCTGGTGGCTGGGGCACTCAGTACCTTTCATCTTTGGATAATTCAAGCTGTTACTTCTTTCTCATAGCACTTCCCTTGTCTGACCTTTAGGCCGGTTAGACGTCACTCCTATACACTCTCTTATCTCTCCTGCAGTTACCACTTTGGTAGTACTTATCTCAGGGTATTCTAATTGCTACTTGACACATACCTTCCCCCAACTAGACTACCAACTTCTTTTTTTTTTTTTATGTTTGGCAAATTTTAATTAATTAATTCTGTTTTAATTGTACTTTAGGTGAAGGTTTACAGAACAAAGAATTTCTGATTAAACAGTCAGTATACATATTGTTTTATGACATTGGTTAACAACCCCATGATATGTCAACACTCTCCCTTCTCAACCTTTTCTTTTGGTGAAAATATACATGGCCAAAGATACACCATTTCAAAAATTTCTACATGCTCAATTCAGTGACATCGATTATGTTCTTCCAGTTGTGCTGCTATTCTCACTTTAGATGAAGGCTTACAGAACAAAACAGTTTCTCATTAAACAGTTAGTACACGTTGCCCTATGACAATGGTTAACAACCCCACTACATGTCAACACTGTCCTTACTCAACCTTGGCTTCCCTATCACCAGCTTTCCTGTCCCCTTCTGTCTTCTAGTCCTTGTCCCTGGACTGCTGTGCCTCATTAATCCCATTTTGTTTTATGGGGTTGTCCAATCGCCAGCTGAACGGTGAACCTCAGAAGTGACTTCACCACTGAGCTAAAAGGGTGTCTGGGGGCCATACTCTCGGAGTTTCTTCAGTCTCTTTCAGGCCTGTAAATCTGGTCTTTTTGTGTGTGTTAGAATAGACTACCAACTTCTTGAGGGCAGGGTCTGCATCCGTGCACTGTTGGATCCTCAGGCCCATCGCATGGCAGAAGTTCCTCAATAACTGTTCACTGAAAGAATGAATTTCTATCTGCTGGACTAATCATATTGTGAAATAATGGTAATAATAACCATGAAAATAACTAACATTTAATGTGTAGTACCATATATTTACACAAATAATGTGCAAATTATATGCTTTTTGCCAACCTCACAACCCTCTTGTGCATTATTTTCCTAGGCACGCTATGCATGTTATATGTGTGGGCGCATTATTTGTGGAAAAAATATGGTATATGCTAAGCTACGTAATTTTGATCAGGAAGAGGTTTTTATGTTAGGGAATTTGGAATAAAGAAAATTATAATTTATGAAGCATGTTGCTTTAAAAGGAACAGTTTCTCTGGGAATTTATCCTGCAGAATTCCCCTAAAAGTGCTCTAAGATGCACGTGCAAAAATGTCCATTGCAGTACTATTTGGAATAGCAAAAAATTGGAAATGACACAAATATCCATCAATAGGGAACCTGTAAAATAAAGTATAGCTCAGCCACACTATGTAGGCAGCCTTTAAAAAGAATGAGGTAGATCTAAATGTAGTGACATGGAAAAATGTCCAAGACATATTGTTAAGTGAAACAATCCCATTTCTGTTAAACACACACACACACAAGTACACAGAAAAAAATATGAATGTACAGAAAAAATCTGGAGGGATAATATAATCTAAATTATTAATAGTGGTTCTTTCTCTGGGTAGGATTGTGGGGGACTTTTACTTTATTAAGCATCCATCTCTACAATTAAAGAAATTATTAAGAAGCATGTATTATTTTTTAACAGCTTTATTAAAGTATAACTTACATACCATAAAATGCACGTATCATTTTTAAGGCCAGAAAAAAAAAGAGTTAAAAAAAAAATAACACAAACAAAAGGAAAGATTTCTAACATTGAGGCTAGCTAATTTTTTGTGCATTTGCCGCCCTTCTGGTTCCTTCCCCACAGTGGTTCCCCATGCAGCCCCTTCTCAGGCTCTCAATATGTCTGAGTGGCTGGGGAAACTCCATTTTTTCATTGGGTCTGTAAGAGGAGCCCTAGTGGTACAGTGGTTAAGCGTTCAGCTACTAACCAAAAGGCCAGCAGTTAGAATCTACCAGCCCCTCCTTGGAAACCCTACGGGGCAGTTCTACTCTGTAATATAGGGTTGCTATGAGTCGGAACCAACTCAACAGCAATGGGTTGAGTGTTTTGTTTTGTTTCTATTAATAAAAGAAAAGAGTTACACTAGATGACTTCTGAGGTTCTTTCAGAGATTAATTCAGGCAAGTTCCTAGTCTTTCTGCTCTCTCCCCTACTAAAACTCATTTTTTAGGGAGGAGCTGATAATCTCTTTCTCATTAAGTGAAAGTGGCTGATAAGGCCCAGTTTTTCTTTCTTGTGATGTTTGCAATTTTAACAGACGATGAAACATCATTTTGGCTTTGAATCAAGAAAGAAACCTCCAATTGTACAGTTTCTATACAAATAAACTGAGGACAAGGTAGTGGATATGTTTTCGGGCAGGGCAGGGCAACTTTTTCAGCATCCTTGAAAGCAAAGTATCCGTCAAGTTAGTATCATTTATGTGGAGACGGACACTCCAGGTTACCACTAGGTAAAATAGGACCCACTGTGGGGAGGTCAGGATTCTGCCCACAGCACCTGACAGAATTAAGAAAATTGTGCACCAGTGGGGAAGAAATCCTTTCAGTTTTACAATGTGACCTCGATTGCCCCATTTAACCTGGTGCTTTGATGTGTTCTGGTGTAGAAATGTCATCACAGTCAGAGAGCATATATTAAACATTTATACATATGCAGATAATCTAAGCCAGTCTGAAAGAGGTTGCTATAGCAAAAAGAGCTTACACTATACTGTTAAACCAACATCCAGAATGTAGGTAGATTGTAACCACATTCTGGTTAGGAGAGGTGGATGACACGTAGTGGTTGAGGGTGTGGGGCCCTGGGTTCAAATCCTGACTACCATACATTAGCTGGGTGACCTTGGTCAAGTAGCTTTGCTGTTACTTATCTCAGTTTTCCCATACGTAACCTGGGGACAATAATAATTCCCTCCTGGGATTGCTGCATTGCATCGGGCAAATCTGCTGCAAAAAGACCTCTTTAAAGTGTTGAAAAGCAAAGATGTCACCTTGAAGACTAAGGTGCGCCTGACTCAAGCCATGGTGTTTTCCCTTGCCTTACATGCATGTGAAAGCCGAATAAGGAAGACCGAAGAAGAATTGACCCCTTTGAATTGTGGTGTTGGCGAAGAATATTGAATATACCATGGACTGTCAAAAGAACAAACAAATTTGTCTTAGAAGAAGTACAACCAGAATGGTCCTTAGAAGCAAGGATGGTGAGATTACATCTGACATACTTTGGGCATGTTATCAGGAGGGATCAGTCCCTGGAGAAGGACATCATGCTTGGTAAACTACAGGGTCAGTGAAAAAGAGGAAGACCCTCAATGAGAGGGACTGACACAGTGGCTGCAACAATGGGTTCACATAACAAGGATTGTGAGGGTGGTGCAAAACTGGGCAGTGTTTCCTTCTGTCATACAAAGGGTCACTATGAGTCTGAATTGACTCGACAGCACCTAACAACAACAGGAATTGTGAAAATTAAAGTAGTTAATGTGTTTAAGTGCTTAGAACAGTGACTGGCACGTAATTCTCGCTGCCATCGAGTGGATTCCGACTCATAGCGACCCCACAGGACAGAGTAGAACTGCCCCACAGGGTTTCCAAGGAGTGGCTGGTGGATTCGAACATAGTAGGGGCTCAATAGATGTCAGCTATGAACATCATTACCTTTTAATCCCTTCATTGTGTACGGAGATTTACCACTTCACTTCCAACAGCGCTTGTTTCAGTTATTAATACTTATTTGATATTTCCCTACCTGCCAAACAGGAAAACTGAGTCACAAGCTATCAGGGAATGCTGTGAACGGAACCTAGGAGACCGGGCAGCACCATAGGTTAAAGCAATGGCCTGGAGTTTGCAGATTCTCCGTGGGGCCCGGGGAGGAAATCCCTGAACTCTGGGGGCCTCAGCTGCCCCTATCTGTAAGATAAATAAGGAGGTTGGGCCACGTTTCTCAATTTTTCCCTTTCCCTCATCGCCAGTTCCTGAAGTCGCTTCCCCCCCCCCCCCCCCCGGCCGAAATTCAGTTACACCTGATGGCAGTGGAGATCCTGATCTTGATTGCAGATCAGCCCGGGGAGGGATCCTGGAGGAAGCCGGGCCTTCCAGTCCACCCTGGCCCAAGCTGTGATTCAGCTAAAGCTTTTCAGCTCCCACAGCACGAGGAGAGGAAACCCTCCACGGGCGGATCCAACCCCGGAGCGAGCCTGAACGTCTCCGGGAATTCACAGCTCCTCTCCCTCACTGCTGGGCTCCCCTAAACAGCCGGCACCGGAGCCCTTCTGCTGGCCAAAGTCGGCGTTCCTGGCTGAAAGCGCACGGCTCCGGGGGCTTCCTGCAAAAGATGATTGGCAAGGGGAGGAAGTTCTTGCAGCCAGCTGGAACCAGTGCCCTCCACCCTACCCCTCAGTCCCGCCCCTTTTAAAAAGGGCTGTAAAATTCCGGAAGATAGATTAGAGGCCGGGGATGGGTGGGGCGGTGAATCAGTACATTCCTTCCTCCCCCTGCCTCCTTCTCCCCGGTTATCTCTTTGGGAGGGTAGGTCCTCTGGTGGCCTTCTCCTGACCGGTCTACTGGCGCGGGCCAGACGAACTGAGCAGTGCTGGGCGGGAACTTCTCAAGCCCGTCTGAAATTTGTAGAGCCTGGATTGCTTACCTTGTAGCTCATGACCCCATTTGGTTCCCCGGGTTGGGGAATTTTGATTGTTGCTTCCAACTGGGTCCTTTCCATGAGACTGGTTCACAGGCCTGTCTATAGTTGTATCGGTACCAGTTGCCATCCAGTGGCAACTCCATGTAAATCAGAGTAGAACCGTGTTCCATAGGGTTTCAGTGGCGGATTTTTTGGGAGTAGATCACCAGGCCTTTCTTCTGAGGCACCTCTGGGTAGACTCAGACCTCCACCTTTTGGTTAGCAGCAGAGCGAGTTAACTGTTGGCACCGCCCAAGGACTCTTGTCTTTAGTTAGTAGTTCCCAGTTATTGAGCAAGCTCCTACTATGTGGCAGGGTCTGTGCTGGGTCAGTCTCTCTTATCTTCCCCCAAACTTTGCAATGTAGATACAGTTTGTCTTCTGTTAGAGGCAAGGAGTCTGAAGGTTCAGAGGGGTTAGGTAACCTGCCCAAGATGACACAGTGGCAGAGCCAGGAATAAACCCAACTCAATGGGTCCCATGAGTTTCCTGCCACACCCTGCTGCTTCCTTTACTTTAGGTCGTTGAAAGGCAACACTTACTAGGGGAACGGGAAAGTAACCTTTATGGACCATCTCCCACTGTCCCAGGTAATTTAAATACATTGTTTTATTTAATCATTTAATTTTTTGCAACAACCCTGTGAGATAGATGTGATCACCATGCTCATATTACGTACAAGGAAATGCTAGAGTCTAAGTGGCTTGCCAAAGGTCAGGAATTTAATGGGCAGAGCAGGGATTCCTGAACAGCCACTCCTGTACACAAACTTATCCTCTTTCTAAGGCCACAGTTAATGTTTATATAATGCTTAGCAGTTTACAAATCACTTTCAAGCTCTTCATTGTGGAGCTATCATCCCATTTCATAGATGATAACAGAGGTTCATTCACAAAGTTAAGCCATCTGTCCAAGGTGACAAAGCTAACAGTAAGTGGCAGAGTCGGCAATTTTGAAATAAACCTGTAGAGTCGGTAGTATCAAAGCTTATTCCATTCATTCATTCCACAGTGCCAAGCACCATGCTAATAACTATAATAATAGGTAACATTGAGCACTTACTATGAGTCTAGTGTTGTGCTTAGGAGTTACATACACCAACTCCTTTAATGCTCGTAATGGTCTTACGAGGTAAGTACTATTATCATTTCCATTTTATAGATGGGGAAATTGAGACTCAGAGAGGCGAAGTAACTTTCCAAGGTTACACAGCAACTATATGGCAATGCAAGGATGCTAGAAACAGTGTGGCAGCCAGGCGCCTGGTTGTGTCCTACCTCTGTCTACAAACACTTCTTGAAGGGCTTTAGTTTCTTTGCCACATCACTATTGTTTCTTTCTGTAACCCCTGTGTGTGGCAGACCCACACAGCTCTTGCTCTCAAGGAGCTAATGCTCCACAAAATCAGCCAAGGATATTGCCAGCTTTGCCTCACAGGGATGCTTGGAGGATTAATAAGCTAATGGCACTTGGAACTCTTCAGCAAAGGCACTAAATAAACTCAGGGCACCTACTATGTGTGAAGCTCACTGCCAAGGGTAGTTCACACTGTAATAAGGTGTCTGCAGCCCATTCTTGATCTGTTTGAGGTGTGGAGGGAGCAAAACTATCCACGCTCAGCCTTCCTTTGAAAACCATTCACGTCAGGGTTGGCACATCTCCTGTCTCTCCTGGGGGAACTAGAGAGGAGATGGTGGTAGTGCCATGGTGTCAGGGCTGATTTCTGCCTTTTGCTCTCAGAGGCTGGTGTTTCCAACAACTCAGAAGGATTTCCAGCTCACTCTGAGGGACCAGTTCTTGACCAGTCGGAGATGAACAGCATGCTTATTTTGGGTTTGGGAGACAGACCTGGGCGGGAATATTGCTTCTGCCACTTCACTTCTCTGAGCCTCTGTTCCTTTTAAAATAGGGATACTAATGCTTTCCTCATTGGGTTATTTTGTAGAGTAAACTTGATAAGTTATTTAAAAACACCACACCCAGGGCTTGGCATAGAGTAGCTGCTTAATAAATGGTAGCCATTATTGTAGTCATTCAATACAACCCTGACACACCTTTCCTGATTTTAAACCACGCATGTTCTGTTTGAACGACTGCCTCTTAGTCTATGTACAGGTTTTGCATGCGCACAGTTAAGTGTTCTGGAACTCCCATTCTTTACATGTTATCCATAATTTGTTATGATTCACATAGTCGAATGCCTTTGCATAGTCAATAAAACACAGGTAAACATCTTTCTGGTATTCTCTCCTTTCAGTCAAGATTCATCTGATATCAGTAACGACACCGCACATTCCACATCCTCTTCTGAATCCAGCTTGAATTTTTGGCAGTTCCCTGTAGATGTAATGCTGCAACTGCTTTTGAATGATCTTCAGCAACAATGTACTTGTATATGATACTAATGAAATTATTCAATAATTTCTGCATTCTGTTGGATCACCTTTCTTTGGATTAGGCAAAAATATGGATCTCTTCCAGTCAGTTGGCCAGGTAGTTGTCTTCCAAATTTCTTGGCATGGATGAGTGAGCGCTTCTGGCGTTGCATCCGTTTGTTGAAACATCTCAATTGGTATTTCGTCAATTTCTGGAGCTTTGTTTTTTGCCAATGTCTTCAGTGCAGCGTTAGACTTCTTCCTTTAATACCATTGGTTCTTGAGCATATGCTACCTCCTGAAACGTTGACCAATTCTTTTGGCACAGTGACTCTGTGTAATTCTTCCATCTTCTTTTGATGCTTCCTGTGTGTTCAATATTTTGCCCATAGAATCCTTCGATATTGTAACTCGACGCTTGAATTTTTTTCTTCAGTTCTTTCAGCTTGAGAAATGCGGAGCATGTTCTTCCCTTTTGGTTTTCTAACTCCAGGTCTTTGCACATTTCCTTATAATACTTTACTTTGTCTTTTGCAATATTCTGTTCAGCTGTTTTACTTCCTCATTTCTTCCATTCACTTTAGCTACTCTATGTTCAAGAGCAAGATTCAGAGTCTCTTCTGACATCTATTTTGGTCTTTTCTTTCTTTCCTATCTTTCTAATGACCTTTTGATTTCTTCATGTATGATGTCCTTGATGTTATCCCACAACTTGTCTGGTGTTTGGTCATTAGCACTCAATAAGTCAAATCTATATTTGAGATGGTCTCTAAATTCAGGTGGTATATACTCAAGGTCGTACTTTGGCTCTTGTGGACTTGTTTTAATTTTCTTCATCTTCAATTTTAACTTGCTTATGAGGAATTTATGGTCTGTTCTGCAGTCGGCCCCTGTCCTTGTTCTGACTGATGATATTGAGCTTCTCCATCATCTCTTTCCACAGATGGAAATACGTATTCAATCTGTATGCTAAGCAAATAATTATTCAATCTGTATGCCGAGCAAATAATCTGATAAGTTGGATTACATGAAGAAGAACGTGGCATCAGGATTGGAGGAAGACTCATTGACAATCTGTGATATGCACACAACCTTGCTTGCTGAAAGTAAAGAGGACTTGAAGCACTCACTGATGAAGATCAAATACTACAGCTTTCAGTATGGATTACACCTCAACATAAAGAAAACAAAAACCCTCATAACTGGACCAATAAGCAACATCATGATAAAAGGAGAAAATATTGAAGTCATCAAGGATTTCATTTTACTTGGATCCACAATCAATGCCCATGGAAGAAGCAGTCAAGAAATCCAATGACATATTACATTGGGCAAATCTGCTGCAAAAGATCTCTTCAAAGTGTTGAAAAGCAAAGACGTTACTTTGAGGACTAAGGTGCCCCTAACCCAAGCCATGGTATTTTCAATCGGCTCATATGCACGTGAAAGCTGGACAATGAATAAGGAAGACTGAAGAATTGAAGCATTTGAATTATGGTGTTGCCAAAGAATATTGAATATAGCATGGATTGCCAGTAGAACAAACAAATCTGTTTTGGAAGAAGTACATCCACAATGCTCCTCAGAAGCGAGGATGGCGAGAGTTTGTCTCGTACTTTGGACACGTTATCAGGAGGGACCAGTCCCTGGAGAAGGACATCATGCTTGGTAAAGTAGAAGGTTGTGAAAAAGAGGAAGACCATCAACAAGATGGATTGACACAGTGGCTGCAACAGTGGGCTCAAATGTAGCAATGACTGTGAGGCTAGCGGAGGACTGGGCAGTGTTTCGTTCTGTAATACATAGGTAGGGTAGCTACGAGTCAGTACATACTCGACAGCACCTAACAACACAACATCATAGCCATTATTGTTATCCTTATGTTGTTATGGAGTCCTTGGATGACACAAACAGGTACTCAGCTATTAACAAAAATGTTGGTGGTTCGAACCCACCCAGAGGCATTTTGGATGAGAGGCCTGGAGATCTCCTTCTGAAAGGTCACGGCGATGAAAACGCTACGGGGCACAGTTCTACTCTGTTTAACACATGGGATCACCATGAATT
The DNA here is from genome assembly GCA_030035585.1 of Dugong dugon. Classification (NCBI taxonomy): domain Eukaryota; kingdom Metazoa; phylum Chordata; class Mammalia; order Sirenia; family Dugongidae; genus Dugong; species Dugong dugon. The sequence continues at coordinate 56,311,476 of CM057462.1, read as the reverse complement.
GGAATTGACTTGATGGCACCTTTTTTTTTAATGTTATTATTTACGGACATTTTAGGGCCAGGCTGAGCTAGGTTGGAGGAAAGATTAATTCATTTGTTCAACAACCTACTAGATTGCCCCAAGGAGATCAGTCTAAGTAGGGGGGAGAAAAAAAAGCAAACCAGTTGCCTTCACATCGACCCCAATTCATGATGATCCCATGTGTGTCAGAGTAGGACTGTGCTCCTTAGGGTTTTCAATGGCTGAATTTTTTGTAAGTAGATCTCCAGGCCTTTCTTTGGAGGTGCCTCTGGGTGGACTCAAACTTAAGTAGGGGAGAATCATGAAAATAAGCATTTACAATACTATGTGATAAGTGATATGATAGGGGATTGCATAAGGTGCTTCCAGATCTTAGCAGAAGAAGCAATAATCAGGGAACTCAGTAGAAGTTCCGCAGAGGAGCTAAGTCATCTTTGGTCGATGACTGAGCTTTGAGGAAGTGGAAAATATCTGCTGGAGGCTGGTAGAATGCCATCAGCAGCTGAGCCTCACCCAAGGGCCTTGATTCTGATCTGCAGCTCCTCTAGCTTGTCAAGGCCTCTCAACTCCCACACAGCCCTTCCAGGCAGCCTTGCCCTGGAATACCCCCTCCTTGGCCACCTGCTGGTGATGAACATCCTCAGTTCTGAGCTGTGGCTTGATGCGGCTGAGTCATAAGACCTTTCTTTTTACTGCCCAGCCATAATGGAAGCCTCTTGGTCAGGAGAAACGCCCCAGGTCTACCTTGTGGCGAAGGCCTAATGATGACTAACCGCTGCTTCTCCCCACAAGCCTGATGTACGTGTGTGGTGGTGAGGCAGTGGACAGACAGCCAAAGGGGCAGAGTCACTTCCAGATAGGTGCCAGTTCTGGGAAGGTGAGACTTCCCAAGGTGGACAAAGAGTACAGAGCCCTCCACCCTGACCCAGGCCTATCCTGCTCCCACACTTCCATGGGGAAGCCTCCCCACTTCCCCCCAAGTGAGCCTCCAGTGCCTCTTTCTGGCTGCCGGCTGGCAATGGCCCAGACTAGTCTACTAACTCACTGGTGACCACATTTTCCAAATCAAAGCTCTGGCTGCATGATCTGGCAAAGACTTCCTGGCCAGCTTTCAAATGCAAGAGGCAAAACCTTTTGACAAGAGAATACTGAAATCCCTAGGCTAATCTTTGTCTTTAAAAGGGAAATTAGGTTAGAAACCTTGAAATTCAGTCTCTTCTTTATTAGGCATTATAGGGTCGCTATGAGTCGAAATCCACTCGTTGGCAACGGGTTTTCTATATTATTGGCACGTGGAAACAACCTCATGAGGTAGCTCTTATTTCCATTTGATAGTTGATAATACTCTTGAGGAAATGACTTGCCTAAATTGTACATCCCGGAAGTTTGAAATTTTTTTAGGGTGTGTGTGAGTGTGCGTGTCTCGAGCCAGGAGAGCGCAGAAAGCACACGCCATTTTTGGGGGGCCTCCAGGAAGGGCGGCCAAGAACTTAGCTGCCCTGGTTCCCACTTCTGAAGTTGGAAATCCCCGAGTAAAGTGTTCAGTCGCCTCCCGTCCCATAGGAATCTGGCCCCAGGCCTCACAGAAATTGGGAAACGGGAAAAAGCCCTTCGCCCTTGAGGGTCACACCGCAGCCTCCCGTCCTTGCTCCAGCCCAGGTGCGGATAGGCTGGGCGTAGCGTGGGCGAGCGACTTCCCCTGTCACCTTCTAACTCCCCTCGTCTGTCACATGGACGCGCCTTCCATAGCCAGGAATGAGGAGCAGGACGAACCACGAGGAGGAGCGGAGGAGGTGCCAAGGGCAGTGGGTCAGCGCCCCGCGGGGCAGGTGGGTGGGCCTAACCGCCCCGCGAGCGGGCCCAACAGCCAGTCAGCGGGCGCGGAGGGCGGGCCCGCAGGCGGGCGCGCGCGCCGCGCCCCGCAGCGCCCCCTGAGGGGCGGTGGCGGGAGGTGGTTCCGGCTGCGCGCGCAGCTGTGGTGGCGGCGGCGCGATCGGCCGAGCTGTAACCGTCGTCCGTCCAGTAGCGGCTGGAGCGGCAGCGGCGTCCCGGCACGGCGCGAGGCGACGCCACAGGACAGCGGCGGCAGCGGTGGCAGCAGGAGACGCAGCGGCGGTCGCAGGAGCAGCAAGACGGACTCGTGGACACGCGCCGCCGTCGCCGCCGGGCCGGGCCGGGTGTCGCGCGCCGAGGCTGGGGGGGAGTCGTCGCCGCCGCCGCCACCGCTACCGCCGCCGCCGCCGCCGCCGAGGTGACTGAGGAGAGAGGCGCCTCCTCGCTCCCGCCGCCGCCGGACTTCAATGCCCAGTTCTCAGCTCGCCAGCGTGAGTGAGCCTCTCCTGGGCGGCCCCTGCGCCGGCTCCCAGGGCCTCGGGGAAGGGGAGGGCAGGAGGCGCCGCAGCCATTAGTGCAGGCCCGAGACACGTCCCCGGAAGAAGGGCCGGGGGCGGGGGGAGCGCGGCCGGGAAGCGTGGAGAACCAGGGTGGGTGAGTAAGGCGGGGGGGGGGGGGGGATTATGTGAGTGTGTGGAAGAATGTTGAGTGTGCGTGCACGTGAGGGGGACTGCAAATGGGGGGAGAGGGCTAAGCATGCATGTGGATGGCGAGGGGAGAAAGTGTGTGTGGGAGGAAGTGGAGGGAGAGTGTGTGTGAGTGGGGGACTGAAGGAGACAAATTGCACGAGGAGAGTGGGGGGGGCGTATCTGGCGGGGGTATGGAGGACAGTGAGTGTGGGGTGAGTTGTAGGGGAGAGTGAGTGTAGGGGAGACGGAGTGAGAGAAGGGGGAGAGTGTGAGTGAGTGACGGGAAAGGAAGTGAGGCGGGAGAATGTTGGTGTTGGGGGAGTGTGTGTGTGGTGGTGAGGCGTGTGTGGGAGAGAGTGACTGTAGTGGGGAGTATGCGTGTGATGAGAGAGTTTGGGGAGAAGGTGAGGGGCAGATGAGGGAGTGTGGAAGAGTGTGCCTGTGTTTGTCCAGTGTGTGGGCAGGCATCCTTGAGGCCTTCTCTCTGAACTTTGTGTGTGACAGTAGTGAACCCTGGTGTCCTGGGTTAAGGAGTCCTTTCTAGGAGCATCTTGTCCCTGGGTCCTTGCATTCAGGTAGGAGGAAAAGGTGTAGGGAGGAGTTTATTGCATTGGTGCTATGATCTAGTTCTGGAATTTATTTTGGAAGTGGTACGCTTTTTTCCTTCCGTTTCTGTAGACTTTTTCCCCAACTTTTGACTTACTCTCTGTTTGTCTCCATGACATGACATAAGTTTCCAGTTTTGTCAGAGGTATGGTTGCCATCCCATTCTAGTCTGAGACTCTTGAGAGCTTACTGAAACAAGCTTGTTTGTTGCCCAGGACCCTCAGCTCTTGGCCTGTAGAATATACAAAAGCATAGACTCTTGGAAAGTACTGCTAGTTTTTCAGGTGAAAGATGTTTCATTGTTTCGTAAATTGAAGTAATATCTTTTAGGCTGTGGGTTTTTCCTGTCCTTTTGGAGAACAGCTTCTAAGAAATAATAATAATGATAATAATATAATGTGATGATGAAGAACCATAGGATAGTTGATTATTTCCTGGTGTTTGTGAAGAAACAGCATACAAAGTGACTAGCAGTTTTAGGAACACTCCAGGCCGTCAAATATTTGGAATCACAAGCTACAACCACTGCTGTGTGAGAACTATTTGCTGTCATGCTCTGTATTAGAGTAGTTTCAGGCAGGAAGTGAGTAAAGTTATACCCTAGTAAACATGCAAAAGGAAATTAAGGACACAGAATGACACATTTTTAGGGCTTCAAAATCACTTGCCACCATACCATTGTATCGGTAAAGATGGTGAGAAGTGGTTGCCAATAGTCTGACCCGGACTTTTTTTAAGTTGTTTCATACAGAGCTTCAAACTGTTTCCTTTTGAACCCCTGCTGATAATTTACATTTCTAACAAGTTCCCAAGTTCCCATGGGATGCTAATGCTGCTGGTTAAGGACCGATTCTGAGAACCACTAGTAGAGCAAAAAAAAAAAAAAAAAGCCAAACCCATTGCTGTTGAGTACATTCTGACTCATAGCCACCTTGTAGAGCAGTGGTTCTCAAAATTTATTATACATGAGAATCACCTGAGGATCTTATACTGTAGATTCTGATTCAGCATCTCTGGGATGGAAATGGAAATTCTCACCTGGGGCTCAAACTTGAACAAACCAGTTCAAAGCCCTGGCTTCATATTGAAGATTGAATGGACTAATGACTGTCATGGATTTTTCCTAGATTTTTGTGGTGTAGAAGTAGGGACTCTTGATGAAGAGTACCTTGATACGGATTTTACACCTTAATGTTGGGAAGTCTCTTAGAAGTTTGTTGGGAAATCCTAAGGGTGTAGACTTTCCCATGGGAAGTCTTTCACTATGGCAACCAAAGCATAGGGTTGTCCTTTTAGATATTAAACTTAATAGAGTTACATAACAGCAGTGCTTTTTGTCTGTAATTAGAAGCCAGAAATTATATTTTTCTTAGTCTGGCCTTCCTTCCACGTGATGAGTTCTCTGCTTACATTGACCCAGAGGGAAGCGTGTCCTTTTCTCAATCACTAATATGCTCTCTGTTTTCAGAAATAGTAAATAGTATTACTATTCAGTGGGGGAGGGGATTAATTACTGCCTACTATGTACCGGGTGATTTTTATACTCTTTTCATTTAGTTCTTACAGCTACCATAAAGGTGGTGGATACCTCCTTTGCATTCATTCAGCAGATACTGAATGGCTTCTGTTTGTCAGGCACTAGGGTTACAGTGATGAGCCCACATAGATTTACAGTAGAGTGATAAGATGAAGAGATAGAGACTCAAAGAGGTTAAGTCGCTTGCCCAAGGTCACACAGATAATTAGAATTGGAGCTGGATTAAAAACTTGGGTGTGTCTGACTCTAAAACTACACTATACTAACCTCTCAATAGGTTGTCTCACTTTGAGGTTTCTCATCCACATAGTGACCTAGCAGTTTGTACAGTTGAGAACTGTGAAGTTAATGCAGAAGACTGAATAGAGGCAAGGGGAGGTCATTTAGGAGATTGCTGACTTGAGGCTGTATGGGCCTAAGCTGGGCTTTTATGTGGGAGGAGATTCTGCCTTGAAACTCTCTTGGGGCCCCAGGGTGTGTACTTTGAAACAGTTTTTATGAGGCACCTGGGATATGTCTGGGAGAAGAAAGTCTGATTAAAGAAACCCAACAGCCTTTTATGTTTTTTTTTTTTTTTTTCATTTTGGGGAAAGGGTAAGAGTGTATTTATGGCGGCAAAGAGTCAACTAGAAGTCACTTTGGGAAAGTCTCTCTCTTCAGCTGTGCGGGATACTTAGGTGATTGCGAAGATCAAGTGAAAAAATGTATGTAAAAACGCTGTTAATTATAAATTGAACTAAAGATTCAAAGTATTACTACCACCAAGACTTGTCTATTAAGGCAATAGTTTAATTGTTATATTTAGTAGCTGGAAGAGGCTGGTATGTTAGAACACCTTTACAAATGAAAAATAGTTTAAAACTGCTGAACCGAGTATGTTCTGACTCAGAACAGCAAAAGTCAGACCACTCCTTCCATGAGTCAGTCAAGTAATATTTAATTTGAACGAACCAAATTTATAGTCAGAAACCATTTACAGCATCACTGAACTTTGGTGGCACTAGGGAAGAGTAAATGTTTGAATGCTTTTGCACATAACTTTAAAAAAGTATGAAAACCCCCTTATTTATATTTTGCTTGGAAAAAAGATTGTGTGTAGAAGGTAAACCAAGTTTGTTTTTTTTAAGAATGAACTTTTTAATCACTTTGTCTTTTGAAGGCAGCACTTCCTTATGCAGTAATAATTACAGAACACTTCACAATTTTGAGATAGAACATACTTTACAATTTTGAAATATAAAGTTGAAGTTTAGTAGGGATTTATTTTACAGGTTTTAACTGTGCTTGTTCCTTTTTGTTGTAATGTTGGGTTGGTAACCAGTGAAGCCTCTAGGAAAAACCTGTACAAATAAGATGCAGAGAAGCTGTACATATATTTTAAGCTGTTGCTCTTGAAAGAGTGAAACTTAAGTCAGAGTGAAACCTAAGTTGTTAGGTCAGTTTTTCTAGGTGTTATACTACTTGTTGGGTAAAAGTTGGTGATTAGAAAATTTTTTGAGTAGTTGGAAAACAGGAGATGTAGTTTTAACATGATAGACTTAGTTATGTTTATTGAGTTAGGGCAGTGATAGAGATCTTGTGATCTTGGGATACTTTTGAATTCCGACATTATACTGTACTTTAGGGGCTTTGGAAACCCTAGTGGCGTAGTGGTTAAGAGATGCATCTGCTAACCAAAACGTCAGCAGTTCGATTCCACCAGGTGTTCCTTGGAAACCGTATGGAGCAGTTCTGCTCTGTCCTATAGGGTTGCTATGAGTCGGAATTGACTGGACAGCAGTGGGTTTGGAATTTTTTGTTTGTTTTAAGGCTTTAGGTTTCAGCGTATCTTTCTTGAGAACCTTCTTTGTGCTAAATCACAAATCATCTCATTTAAAACTCACAACAACCTGTGACTAAGTAATTCTTACCTTTTCTTTCAATTTTATAGAAATTGTTCAACAGATCAATCGTCGAATCCCAGGTATTAGAATTCAACTTAAATCTCTGGCTAAACTTTTCAGTTAACTACGGAGTCATTTTACAGGGAGTGATGTAGGAGTTAAGTAGACAATGAGGAAGTGTGCCTTACTTGCTTGAAATTTAGTGTTTTTGTTTTTTTTTTTTTTTGAAAAAAGTATCCTTCAGTTACATGCTTTTTTTGCTTCTCTTTTGAGGATGTTGCTGTTTTGAGATTTTTCTGGGTATACTATTTGGGTGATATAGAAACTGATGTTTATGCTCTTAATTTTATAAAGCAGGAGTCCTCAATGTTACAGTTCAGATAATTTCGTATCTTGGATTTTTGAATGCCACCGATTATAATTACTTTGAAAAATAGTGATTTAAGTCTGTTCAGTATTAGAAGAGCCTCCCATCCTTTTTAAACTTTACAACTGTTACGTGTATAAAGGTGTCTGGTAGCTTTCTCTGGTTATCCTTTTGTTGTATTGGTTGAACCACATTCTCCTAACTCTGACTTCCTGGCTATTCTCTTGGGACTTGAAGCCTTACAGGATTACTTGGTGTAGTGCTGGAGTGGGTATTGTATGTAAATCTTTTGTTCTGTGGGGTTGTGGTCTAGGCTGAACTATGCGGTGAACTGTCACTACTGTAAGCACATCTGTGGAAAAGCCACACAGCACTGCAGGCTCTCTCCACTTTGCACAGTTACTCTTTGTAGCATTACCAGGACACAGGTGAGAAAATGACCCTTCTCCTGCACTATGTGTTCAATCAGTATAAATTTACAGGGCAGCAGAATCTTTCACAGAAAAATGTCTGAGGAGTTGACTGATCATACCAATAGTTTTTATGTGACTTGAATACAGAATTTTTTGTTTGCATGCACTGATTTTCTTACTCATAGATTCTGTAACATGGATTCCACTCTAGTTTAAGTGGCCTACGAACTAAATTTCAACATTTGAATATAAATTTACATTGCACAACCTTGGCTTTTTAAACTGTAGAGAATTTTAAGATTAAGCTTTTCAGTGACCCTTTCTTTGCTAGTTGATCCCAGTTTGAGAAAATATTTTGACCATTAGAACAGTCTTTACCTTTAGAGATGTGGTGTATTTGATTCCTTTCATAGTATTTTTGGGTTGAAATTTCATTCTTCTCAGAAAATGTTAATTCTTTTGGCATAAAATGTACACATGATATATTTGCTTTAGAAGATCAGATAAATTACTTTGTATTTTTATTTCTGCAGTAGCCAAAAATGTTGGCTCTTAACTAATGTATTGTTTGACAAGAATTCAAATTTGCAAACGGGTCTGCTTTCTTCTAGTTGTCCTTTATTTTCAGTCGAGTTAAGCATCATTTTTTGTTGTTCTTGCACTGTTTTACAGGAAACCCTCACTAGATTGTACCACCACAGTATTTGTAAATTGGGTTTATATACATATGTTTATACTTACTTTTTTTAGTAGCAAAACAAATTGATGTGTTTTCTACTTTCCATTATTGGGGAGAAGCCTATCATGAGGGAACAGGATGGCTGGTTAGTGCAGAAGGATATGAGTCATCAGCAGGATTTGTCAGCAAATTGAGAAGGATATGATGGAGAAACAATAGATTCTAGTGACATTATCCTTCATTACACACGTGGTTACTAACAAGTTTCCTTTTGGTGATTTAAATTATTCAGATTATTTGGATCTTTCTGGGTGAAAAGCACTTCAAATCTAAGTTACGGACTGTATGATACTTTGAATCGTTTTTCTAGTGAGATGGTATCTTCGTTTGGAGATCATCAACAAGTAGAATTTTAGATAAATTCTGTTTACTAGGAAAATTAATTTATCAAATAGAATTTAATAAGTTGAGAGGGTATTTCTTAAGCGTGTTGGTATTTATGGAACTACTCAGTAGCTCAGGAGATTCCCCAACAATATGGAAATATTTGCTCTTTCTCAGTGAGCAGAGTTGCTCCTTGACTTACTACTCTTAAATTCCTAAGAGTTTTAATTGTATTTGAATTGGTCTGAAATTCTTAGCACAGTCAAGGCCTCCGAGATTGCTCTAACCAGGGACTGAGCTCCTTCCTCAAGTCACCTACCATGACCCTTCACTTTATTAGTTTTACCTTTCCTTAGAAGTCTTCCTTAATTAATCCTAACTACTACATTCTACTTGCTTATTTTGCATCCTCAAAGTATGTAGCATTAGTATAAAAATTTATTGCCCATTAAGTGTTTTTCACCCACGTTGGATCTTGGTCCTGGATAGTGTCTGTATTGTGTGCACACAGAGCTTCGCAGACGCTTGCTGACAGATTGAATTAGGATGGACTGCATTTTGTTATTGTTTAGAGCTCCTATATTGTCCCTCATCTCGTAAGCATTTAGAAGAAGACGAAAAGAAGGATTGAATTTTATGCCCTCTAGTTGGGACGAGAAGGAAGGTGAATCCATGTTGAATTAAGCTAGTGAGCAAAGAATAATCCTTTGACATGGCGTTATGGAGATATTTTACCATTTTTACTTCATATTCATGTGTAATGTGAACTAGCTGTTTTCACTGTATGATTTTTAAAGATTGTGAATGTTATGGTGTTTTGTGAAAGTAAACACAAAGTCATTGGGCAGTTAGTGGGTGGTGGTTGTTATGTTGTTAGGTGCCATTGAATTGGTTCCCACTCATAGCAACCCTGTGTACAACAGAATGAAACACTGCCTGGTCCTGTGCCATCCTCACAATCGTTGCTATATCTGAGCCCATTGTTGCAGCCACTGTGTCATTCTATCTTGTTGAGGGTCTTCCTCTTTTTCACTGACCCTCTACTGTACAAGCATGCTATCCTTCTCCAGGTACTGGTCCTTCCAGATAACATGTCCAGACTACATGAGATGATGTCTTGCTGTCTGCGCTTCGGAGGAGCATTCTGGCTGTACTTATTATAAGACAGATTTGTTCATTCTTTTGTCAGTCCGTGATATAGTCAGTATTCTTTGCCAAACACCACAATTCCAATGCTTCAATTCTTTGGTGTTATTGTCCAGGTTTCACATACATATGAGGCAGTTGAAAATACCATGGCTTGGGTCAGGCGTGTCTTAGTCCTCAAAGCGACAACTTTGCTTTTTAACACTTGAAAGAGGTCTTCTGCAGTGGATTTGCCCAGTGGAGTACGTTGTTTGATTTATTGACTGCTTCTTCCATGGGTGTTGATTGTGGATCCAAGTAAAATGAAATCCTTGACAACTTCGATCATTTGTCTGTTTATCATGATGTTGTTTATTGGTCCAGTTGTGAGGATTTTTGTTTTCTTTATGTTGAGGTATAATCCATAGTGAAGGCTGTAATCTTTGATCTTCATCAATAAGTGCTTCAAGTCCTCTTCACTTTTAGCAAGCAAGGTTGTGTCATCTGCATGTCACAGGTTGTTAATGAGTCTTCCTCCAGTCCTGATGCCAAGTTCTTCTTCATATAGTCCAGCTTCTCAAATTATTTGCTCAGCATACCGATTGAATAAGTATGGTGAAAAGAGCCAACCCTGGTGCACACCTTTCCTGATTTTAATCCATGCAGTATCCCCTGGTTCTGTTCGAAAGACTGCCTCTTGGTCTATATACAGGTTGCGCATGAACACAGTAGGTAAACATTATTATTTTAAAAGACCACCAGCAGCTCCAAATAGAATGATTTGGGTTCTAGTCTGTTAATCTTGTACTGTAGTCAATACACAGAAAGATATTGGTGAAGTATAATGTGATTTATAAAAACCAAGTTTAGGAGAGGAAGTGAAGTGTAGCTTACCCAGTTTTAGGGGAAACTTGGACCAAAATGCCCTAACAGCAGAAAATTTTTCTGGGGCTCAAACAAAAGAATTTATGCTGACAAGATGTATTTTTGAATGTTTTAATTCTATATTCTGTACATTGAGAGCTTTCGCCCTAGCCCCTCCTCCACCTTTGTGGGTGGATAGTTGAACAGGACATTTAAATGTGCTCAGTACATTTGACAAAATGGGGAAATGAAAGAGTTAAACTGACCCATAAACTACTAAGCCCTGAAACATGGTATATTTTAAATAATGCTAACAATAGCCTGGAAGTTTTTGCTTTGCATGTTGCTCTTGTGCTGTAGGTTATTTTGAAAGGTGATTCAAATAACCTTTTCCCAAGTATCTATTCTGCAACCTCAGGGAACTTGCAGCTGTTACAGTCATTCTAACTGCCCTGATATAGCTCCAAAAACATTTCATAATGGTGTTGACACGCTGAATCCAGGTGCCCTTTTGGATTTTTACTACTGAATTCGCTTTAATACAATTGAAGTTCAGAATCTCAAATGCATTTCTTTATAAATGAAATAATTAATTCAGTGATTCTTAGGCTAATATATGTATAGTGATGTTGGAAACTAAATTAAAATAAGTCAGACAAATTTTTTTCCAGAAAAATTACTTAACCTTTTGAGATTAAAGAAAGAAAGAAGCATGGAAGGAAGGAAGGAAGGAAGAAAACAGATGTTAGGATTTAATTTTATGGGAAAGCAACTGAATTGGATATAGTTCTTACTGTATGAGGGAAGTTACAACACATACTTAGAAAAAGAATTATGCTTAAACTTTATTATAATAAAGAAGCTTTAGAGTCTTAAAATACACATAAATGAAAGCCTTAGTCTTTAAACATAAAGCCCATGGAAAGGATAGTCATGATACTTTTGACTGGAAATGAAAGTGTAAACGAATAGAATCAGTTTACTAGAGCTATTTAATTTTGAAAAGATTTCACTGCAAACAGTAAGATTAATGTCCAATATAAGAATTGTGCTGTTAGGATTTTAATGTTATTACTGGTGTTATTCAGATAATTTTCTTAGAAAAAATGCAAATTGACCATGGTTCAGATGCCTTCATTTACATTTTATTTATGAAAGGACAAAAATAACATTTTTGGACAAGAGATGTATCTTGAGAACTGCTAATCTTTAGAGGAACCCAAACCCCACTGCCGTAGAGTCGATTCCGACCTGTAGTGACCCTAGAGGACATAGAGTCGTTGCCCCATAGAGTTTCCAAGGCTGTAAACCTTTATGGAAGCAGACTGCTGCATCTTTCTCCTGCAGAGTGGCTGGTGGCTTCAAACCGCTGACCTTTTTGGTTAGCAGCCGAGTGCTTTAACCACTGCGCAACCAGGGCTCATTTTTAGAGGAACAGTGGAGCACAAAATTGAAAAGTAAATATTTTCAAGTGTGGCATGAAAATATTTAATGCAATTTTGCCTTTTAGTTATTTGTAGAGATAGAAATTTGTAGAAAAGAACAGCTACTTGTAATCATCAGGGTACATACAAAATTGGAAACCACTCCCTTTTCTCTTGGTGGGAACAGGGCTACAATACTTCAGTAAGTAACTGACGCTGTTCTCAGAAGCAGATATGATCGTTGGTTAATTGCTTTCCTTTCCTTTCTGAGTGGCAGACCTTAAAACTCTTGCTGGTTCTGAAACGTTAAGACGTTTTCCCACCATCAGGGTCATAATTTCCTTTTATAGAACCGATTATTGATTTCTGTACTGGAACTTGATTCTCAAGTTCCCTCCTTAAATGAGGAAGTGGAAAAGTGGGAATAACCAAGAGTAACTATGAAACCTTTTTTTTTTTTTAAGCAGTCAAAATGCATCTTGCCACTTTTAGCTTATTTACAGATATTTTGGATCCTGATTTGTGTAGAATTAATGGATACTTTTTTCCCTGTCGACTCCCTAGGACTGTAGTCAGTGGGAATGGGGGCCTAACATTAATTTGCATCTTCGAAATTTCAAGGAGCCGAGCTGCTCCTTGGAAACCCTGTGGGGCAGTTCTAGTCTGTCCTGTAGGGTCGCTGTGAGTCGGAATCAACTCAACAGCAACGGGTTAGATGTATTCAGTTTTAATTATAAATGCAACAATAGAGGGATGAACCAAAATAGGTAGCACAGAGGCTAGTGCTGTTGTTTCTGCAGGGCTGTGATGAGTTGGGAGTAGGTCAAGAAAGATGAGTAAAATTTCAGTTTGAGACTAGTTAGCCAGAAGATGAGTGTTTAGTTAGTAAAATTGAGTTTTCTTTAGTTTATAAGTCTCCAGGTACTTTTTTCTCAAATGGTCAAAATGTAGATACAGTAGTACTTTACAGAGGAATTTCCTTATTTTTCTTCCTTGATGGTTGAGAATATTTTACTGTCTGTTGTGTGATTAGTCTCTGAATATTAAGTTACACTTCTATAAATTCCTCCAGTTTCTCAGGGTCATGGTTCTTTTTTCACAAAACTTATACCCAGTCTGTGGATAAATCCTTTTGGGCTCTACCTCAAAGTATATCTTGAAACTGACTTTTTCTTATCCTCTCTACTGTTACTATCCTGGTCCAATCTGCCATTATCTTTCCTGGATTATAGCAACAGGATCTCCCTGAGTCCACCCTTAACCACTCTTGCAGTCTGTCTCCACATAGCAGCAGAGTGATCCTTTTAAAATGTAAGTTGTCATTCTTGCTTGAAACCCTCCAGTGGCTTCTCATCTTTATCAAATTAAAAGCCAAAGTCAGAATAGTGGCCTATACCAAAAAACAAACCTATTGCCATTCAGTTAATTCTGACTCATAGTGACCCTATAGGACAGAGTAGAAATGTTCTGTAGGGTTTCTGATGATTGGCTGGTGGATTTGAACTGCTGACCTTTTGGTTAGCAGCCGAGCTCTTAATCACTATATACCACAAGGGTTCCAGCGGCCTACAAGGCTCTTGGAAATAATTCTCTGACCTCCTACTTATTTCCTTGCCCTCTCTGCTCCGGTAGCACTGGCCCCCCTTCTGTTCCTAGAATACTCCAAGCATGTCCCTACTTCATAACCTTTGCTACAGTTAATCCTTCTGCCTAGAGTGGTCTTCCCTCAAATATCTACTTGGTTCACACCCCCAGGTCTTGCATAAAATGTCACTTTTTTTTTTTTTTCCAGTGAGGGCTTTCCTGACCACCTATTTAAAATTGGAATCTCCCTCCTTTCTGGCACTGTTGATTCTCCTTCTTTCCATTTTTCTCCATAGCAGTAGCGTATTTTATTTATTTGTCTTTTTCTGCCCACTAAAATGAGATGACAAGAATTTCTTGTTTTTTTGTTCACTGCTCTTGCTGCACCTATAAGAATGTGTGACAAGTAGTATATATCCAATGAATATTTGTTGAATTAATAAATTCTTAACTAGCCAGATTGCAAAGAACATGCCTAGTTCTCCATGAAGATAAGTTCTTTACAGTTGATAGATTAGATAATTCATACCTCTATTAAGGGGAAGTGCCTGGGTCTTCACTGAAGTGACTTTGTTTTAGGAAAAAGTGATTGCAAAGTTTTAGTCTTATATACAATATTATGCTTTTATGTTGCCTGATTATAGAAACCAAGCTGACTCAAATTTGCAAGACTTCCTGTAGAATTTCTGGTAAGAAAAGTAACACAGTAAATGTATGCTTACTTGCTGTTTAGACTTTACTTTTAGATTTTACTTCCTTAGATTTAGAATTCTTTCACTGTGTATTTATATTATAATGTGACTTTAATTTGAAAATACAAAGAGGTGATTTATCAGTGGAAAGCTGAATGGGAGTAGATTGACAGAATTTTTAAAAGGCTGCCCAGTAAGATTGGGTTACATTAAATGGAGCTACTTTTATAAAGAAAGTTCCCTCACACCCTTGAATTCTCTGTTTATATTTGAACTTAGAATTATAGTTGCCAATGCAGGACATAAATTTTACTGATTTAGTAGCCATAACAAGGAAAACAACTATATTTCTGGAATGGTTTAGATATAGGCCTGCCTAGGGCAGAGGGACTAGTCCTCTTGAGGCTCTTTCTAATCCCATGATTTTTTATAGCACTCTTGAGAGGGTAGTTAAATTATACAGGCAGTCTCCGGGTTACGGATGAGATCTGTTCCTAAGTGTGTCTTTAAGTCGAGTTTGTAGATAAGTCAGAACAGGTGTATACGGTTCTTTTTTAGCTCATTTTAGTGCAAAAAAGACTTCCAGCAAGTGAAGGTGATAGTGATGAAGGATTTGTTGCAAGCAGTGGTTGGTTCAGTCCTTTCAGAGTGAGGGCAGATTTACATAACATTAAAGGGCAAGTTTGAGTTGTCCATAAGTCAGATGTTTGTAACCCGAGGACTTACTGTAAGTCATTGCAGGGTTCTTTATCACCCATTTTCATAAAATTAAAAATAATAAGATAATGTGTGTACTTGGAAAAAAAATGAACACAATTCAAAAAGGTAAGCTAAATCATGCTCCTGACCTCCAGCCCTCCAGCTCTGCACCCCCCCCCGCCAATGTTATCAGTCTTTTAATCTTCCAAATAGTCCATGTTTTTGAAAAACATGAACAGAACTCACAAATATTTCTATAAAAGTATTCATATTGTTATGTACCTTGCCCTTTTTGCTTATCAGTGTCTTTAGTCATCTTTCCGTATCAGTTCATATAGATCTGTTTTAGTATTTTTAACTGCTGTGTAGTTTTCATTTTAAGAATATGCCATAATAAAATAATTAAATGATGGCTATTATGTTGTTGCATGTGTTTTCAGTTTTATGTAGGTAGATGTTAGCAGTAGAGTATTATAACTCTGGACTTGAAACTGTTTCTAACGTTGTTAGGTGCTGTCTAGTCGATGCCTGCTCATAGTGACCCTAAGGGACAGAGTAGAACTGGCCCATGGGGTTTCCTAGCCTGTAATCTTTACGGGAGCAGACCGCCAGGTATTCTCTCTTGCAGAGCCAGCTGGTGGGTTAGAACCACCAACCTTTTGATTAGCAGCCAAGTGCTTAACGATTGCACCACCAGGGTTCCTTGTTTCTAACACAGCCCTCTTCAAAGTTTTAAGTAGTCTCTGTTGTGTCATTGACTTAGTTTTACTGGCAGTGCACTATCTCAGCTTCATAGCCTTCTGCTCAGTTGGCTCTTCTTTGAGCCCTCCCTTCCTTGTCTTCTGCCCCTTCCTCTTAATCTAGAAGTTTCTCTATCACAGACCACCCTTTCTAATCAGTGAAGTTACATTCTTTTGTTAAAAATCATTGCTTAGGAAATGGAAATATCCCAAATTCAACATTTTTAAAGTTAGATTCTGTAAAAGATAAAAGATAGGGGGGATATTTGGATACATATTTGAATTTGACTGCTGTTAGATGTCAAGTAAACTAGCCTCTTTTATCACCTAGTAAATTCAAACAAAATTTTATTTTTACTTAAGTAGGTAGAACAGAATTAATACCAGAGAGAGAACTTAAGAAGAAAAATTTCCTGTAGGTGTATAGGTGCTGCGCTTATACTAAAACATAGGGTTCTGCAACTTTTGAGTACTTCCAGCTGTGGTTGTTGTTTATGACTTTTTACAGTCTGTTTGCTTTGCATTCTTATGCGTGTCAAGGGAGTTAACATTAGTTTATCTGAATTGACAGGTGCATAGAATTTAACTGTTGATGCATAGTTGAACTCTTGGGGGAGGGGAAGGGAACAGAAACTTGCTTTTATCATGTATCTGTTAGCATTGATAGAACATACTGCTTCTTTTGGCACAAATTTCTTTTCTGGAGCTCTCAGTATGGTGTTAAGAATTGAAAATGTAATAGTGAATTATCATCCCTGGAAATAGTCCTTCCAAAATGAGTTTGGAAGAGTAAGATGGGATAAAGCTTGCTCTGTTTGCTGAGCAGACAAACACTGGAGACTAGGTAGAAAACTTAATGCTAGAGCTGTAACCTTTTAAGCCTGGCCATCACTACTACAGTGTAGGTCTTTGAGTGCCTTTACTCAGCTGACACTCATATTAGCTCTGATAACATCATTGAACCAGAGGGATTCAAACAGATTAGAATTTCCTTGTGTTTTGCTCGGCACTGCATGCAGACCGTTCTTTGAGTAGTTACTTTTATAATCTTCCCCCATTATAAGGTCACAGAGTTGCAGATGAACATCCAAAGAAATATTGAAGAAAAGTTACACTTGCATGAAAAAGACTGTGACTTGAAAAATATGCTGGTACCTCCACTAGTCTAAATTAAAAGAAAAATGAATAGGAAGTCAGGAGACCTGGGTTCTTGTCCTTGATCTGCTGCTTAATTAGTGTGATCTTAGGTAGGTCATTTTAACATCTCTGGACCCCAAATATCTTAATTTTTTTTAGAAAAGAAAGGTCAGAGTGGTTGATCTCTAATTTTCTCCTAGCTGTAAAATTCCCTGCCTGTACAAGGAGTACTCTGTGAAATATTTTCTTGTAATCTAAGGTGGCTATGTTTGGGGTTACAGTTAGAATCATCAGTTAAGAGTGGTGGTGTATACTTTTATTTTCTTAGTTTGAGTATAGTGTTTTATAGTAGTGGATAACTCATTCTGCGGAGGTTAATTGAAGTTCTTGGAATGCCATTTTGAATTTCTTGTGTATCTTTCATATTTTAGGAATGTTTTAGTTTTGTACTTGTATCCATAGTAATGTAATCACAAGTATGTGACTTAGAAAATAAAATACCATAAGAATATCATAAAAAGAAGAACTGCAGGTAGAAGAATAGGCTTGAAAGTTTGGAGGCCTAAGTTCTTTCTTATCTCTATCTCAGTTTCTTCCTGAAAATGGTTCTGTAATCATTCTCTTTCATGCCTTTTTCTATCTGACCACCTTCCTCTTTCTTAAAGACTTCTAAATAAGCATTTATTAGTGGCTTGGTGAGGAGACAAGTGAAAGAACTAGACCTTGTCTGGGTTTTCAGAGGAGTTTATGATTATGTTGACACTCTGACTGAGACAGCTATAAAGATGACTGTGTTTTAAAGCAGCAGGCCTAAAATAATAATAAAAATTCTGACACTTCTCTTTCTTGCCTTGTTTTTTGTAGGAATTAATATTTGAGGAAGAGGAAAGCTGTATGAATCAGTAACCTTTAGATGCTTTTGTACTCTTGAGGTAGCGATGTGAGGAATAGTAAAAACCTTAACAAGAAATGAAAGGGTGGGATTTATACATTAGTTGAGTCACTAGGCATTGGGGTACATTGGAAAGACCACTGGACTAACAGAAACTTGTGTTTGAATTTGGGTTCAAGTCATTTCACATCTCTGACCCTCTTCCTCATTCCTCATGGGTAGTAACAACTACTCAGAGTTGTGAGGAAACGGAAATAATTTTTTCAAAGTGCGTTGTGAACTGGTGTCCTAATTGAGGGCCAGTTCATATGCTTTGGATAGAAAGAATTTTGAATCCTCAGAGGAGAATTTTGATAAATATCCTTTACCCATTTATAGATATACCATATTTAAGCGAAGAATATGTATGAAAGTTCTGACCATCAAAGCAGAAAAACAAGGAGATCCTTGGGAACTTTATGAATAGAGTCTGTGGAAGGAAGGCTTCTTTAAGTACTGGACTTAATCATTTAAAAATGACTTGAGTTAGAAATATCTTACTATCCCAGAAACTTTGTTGAATCCAGTTTTGAAGAAAGAAAAACTACACACTTGATTTTTGAATCTCTGATTTTTGAAATTCTTGATACGTACTTCTTAGATGGCAGAATTTAGAATTGGTCACATTTCAGATGTTTACACTTTTAACAAATGCATTCTTTACTTCTGGCATTGTTTACTGTGCTATCAACTTCTAGTTCATTTTACTTATGTTTCCCTCCCCTCCCCCCAGGTTTTTCGTTGGAATATACGCTGCACATTTATGGCGATTCTGAGCGTGAGGGCAGACTTCTGCCAGGCTCAGCACAGCATTTTCGCTGACAAGTGAGCTTGGGGGTTCTATGTGCCATAATTAACCTTGCCTTGAAGACTCCGGACACCGAGACTGGCCTCAGAAATAGTTGGCCTTTTTTTTTTTTTTAATTGCAAGCATATTTCTTTTAATGACTCCAGTAAAATTAAGCTTCAAGTAAACAAAAGTGGAAAGTGACCTGCACTTTTAACTTGTCTCACTAGTGCCTAAATGTAGTAAAGGTTGCTTAAGTTTTGTGTGTAGTTGGATTTTTTTGGAGTCTGAAGGTATCCACCTACAGCCATTGAGGCCCAAATTGAATTTGGATTCGAGTGGATTCTAAATACTTTTGCTTATCTTGAAGAGAGAAGCTTTTTAAGGAATCTAACAAGTTGAATAGAGAAAACACTGATCGATAATAGGCATTCTAGTGTTCTTTTTAATGTTTTCTGCTGTGAAACAGTTCAAGATTTATTGATTTTTTTTTTTCATTTCCCCAATCACACTCACACACACGCACGCTCACTTTTTATTTGCCATAATGAACCGTCCAGCCCCTGTGGAGATCTCCTATGAGAACATGCGTTTTCTGATAACTCACAACCCTACCAATGCTACCCTCAACAAGTTCACAGAGGTAAGATTGTAGCATGGTCTACTTTTTAAATTGATTTATAAGAAAAATCTCATTAAAAATTAACACTGCTATAAAGAAATCTGGAGGCTTGGTGGGGCAGTGGTTAGGAACTTGGCTGCTAACCAAAAGTTCTGCAGTTCCAATCTACCAGCTGCTCCCTGGAAACCTTATGGGCAGTTCACATCTGTCCTATACAGTCACTAGGAGTCGGAATCGACTCGACAGCAACAAGTTTTATAAAGAAATCTCATATTACAAAGCCATTTACTTCGCTGATTGTCATGTGGGTGGTTATATTAGCAATCCTTGGTTGAATTGGGTTGAACTAGTAGCAACATATTTTTAAAAAGAAGAACATTTTTAGAATTTGGAGGGACTTTAGAGATTATCTAGTACCATATTTTTTCCTGTATCCTTTTTACATTTGTCAACAGTTCTTTTGTGATACTTTCAAATAATAAAAATAATATTTATTGAATACTTAGTATTAGGCACTATGTATGATAATTAACTTTATGCATGGTATAATTTACTTCTCACAATAACCCTGTGAAATATAGGTACCATTATTCTTTCCCTGTTACAGATGAGGGACCTGAAGTTCAAAACAATTTAGTAATTTGCCTAAAAGTGCACAGTAAGTGTAAGAACAGGGGTACTTAACCACGGTCTCTGACACTAAAGCCCATATCCTACCTCAAATATTCCAACCATGCTTGGTGAAGAGCCACCCCGAAACTACACAGCAACAGTAATCATCATACATAGGGTTCAGAAACTTGGGGAAAGAAAAGGTGTTAGGTAGCATTTTTTATTTGATTTCTTTTGCTTTATTTATGGAGTAAACTTAGAGTGCTGGATTCTAAGTCCACCCCTCTCATTTTACAGATGAAAGAGGTTTTGACTTGCTTAACATCACAAATACCATGAAAAATTCTACCACAGCGTTTCAGTGAACAGTTACTATGGAGTTCATCTTAATGGAATTTTAGTGGCATTTTGAAACTTGTTTTTAAAATTCCTGACTCAATATAATACTTCCAGCTTTCCTAAGTGTCTAGTATAAGAAAGCTTTTCTGTGAAAAGTAAAGTCCTTTAGCAATTGAAATAACTTTACTCCTTAGATAACTGAATGATGGACACTTCTTACAGATTATCACTGTTCCTGTTTATTTATAATTCCTTAAGCGTCTTAACTTTGTGTACACAGTGTACAAGTTGATTCCAGGCCTGTATGCCCTCAGGTTGTTCAGTCACCTTTAAGCCTGGCTGAATTATGTGATACTATTTTCAGCCTCTGGATTCCTTGGCCATAGACTCCAGAAGTGGCAGAGGCCACTGTCCTGCAACTATAAAGGTGTTGGTGGTCCTTCAAGATAGGTAGTCTCTGTAGAAAGGATTTTAAAAGAGAAAGACTTCTGGCTATAATTGTGTGTTAGCTAGCTTTTTAATACCATTTTTTTTCCTTTTAATTTCAGAACTACTTTTATTATTTTTTTAAATTAAGAAATGTTAAGTGTTTATTACATAAAAATCAGAAGATAGAGATTAGCAAAAAGACAGTTTAAAAACACCTGACTCTTAATACCTGGCTTCCAGAGGTTTTTCTCTGCATATATGTATGTATTTATAAGTATACATATAGACAGGATTATACTGTACATTAGGAAAAAAAAAATCATCTGCCCAGCCTCCTTAGGATTTTTTAAATAGCCATCATAGTATTCTACTGTATGGATGTACCATAATTTATTTAATCATTCCCCTGATTGTGGACAATATTGTTTCTGGCTTTTTGTCATTCCAAACAGCTGTGGTGAATATACTGGTACCTGAATTTTTATGTATATCTTTAATTATTTCCTTAGCATAAAGTCCCGGAATTGGAATTTCTAGATCAAAATGTATATGCACTTTTAAAGTTTTGTGTTATACCATCAATTTGCCCTATAGAAAGGCAAGTCTTATTCATAATCCCACCAATAGTGCATAAGTGCCCTTTGCTACAATGAGAATTATTTTGATCTTTGTCTATTTAATAGGATAAGAATGATATCTTGTTTCAATTTATAATAGTATATTTCTGACACTCTGGTTGCAGATTCCAAAAGCCAGTCCCTATGTATTTGTTTTTCTTTATAAAGGAACTTAAGAAGTATGGAGTGACAACTTTGGTTCGAGTTTGTGATGCTACGTATGATAAAGCTCCAGTTGAAAAAGAAGGAATCCACGTTCTAGTGAGTGTGTAGTGTTTTTAATTTTTCACCACAAACAAGTTGTATCTTTTGAACAGATATTTATAAAACCTGACACTTATTAATTTTGCCTTTTAAGCTTATTATAATAGGAGATGCACTGTTCATAGCAATCTTTTTAATTTTAAATTCCTTTGGATTAATAATTTGGCAGTTTTATTCATTGTGCCCTTAAACTCTGCAAATGTAGAGTATTTTCAACACATAAAAAGCAAAATTTAGTGTACACTTATTTCAAGAAAATGGAAATTTTCATTTTCTTTAGGAAACTAATGCAATGTTTAGTTTCTGTTTCGAGGATACTGGTTTGAATCCAATTGGAAGTAATTTCCATCAGGCATTCTTTTTTTTTAATAATATTGTGCTTATGGTGAAAGTTTACGCTGCAAATTAGGTTCCTGTTTAACAATTTCTACACAAATTGTTCACTGATACTGATTACATCTTTCACAGTGTGTCATCATTCTCATTCATTCTGTTCTGGTTGTACCATTTCCAGCACTCTAGTTTCCCTGCCCCCTTACCTTCTCATCTTTGCTGTAGAGTAATTTTTGACCATTAGGTTTCATTTAGATGATTTTTTAAAGGAGCTCATTACTCACAGGTGATACTCTTTATTTTCTGAGCCAATCTGTTATTTAGCTAAAAGGTGACCTCAAGGGATAATTTTTGTTTAAGGTTTAAAGAGTATCTCAGGGTGATAGTCTCAGGGAGTCCTCTAGTCTCAACTGGCCCAGTAAGTCTAGACTTTTTTAGAATTTGAGTTCTGTTCTACATTTTTTTCTGTTGTATCAGGATCCATGTATTGTGGCCCTGATCAGAACGGTTGGTGTAGTGGTAGCAGAGCACCGTCTAGTTCTTTTGATCTCAGGACAGACGAGGCTGTGGTTTGTGTAGACTGTTAATACTGTAGACTGCTTTCTTTTCTGAGTTTTTGATTTCCTCCTTTCTCTTTTGTTCTGGGTGAGTAGAGACCAGTAGTTGCATCTTAGATGGCCACTAGCAAGCTTTTAAGATTCCAGACACTACTTACCACACTGTGGTGTAAAATCCATCAGACATTCTTAAGTTACTGATGGACATATTCTCTCCCACTTTGTAAGTAAAAGATTAGTTAATGAATATTTTGTGGGTAACTTCTGGGGGGAAAAAGGTGAGGGAAAATGATAAGAAGGAGAGGGAGAAGACAGCTTGTTGCAGAGTAATGAATCAGTATAGTTCTGACACTTTTTTGGTAGGTTTCTGAGAAGTTTGTGTGTGATTAGATTTCTTTCATAGTTACAAATGAATCATAAACTGATTGGAATTATTTTAAATTATTCGTTTAGTATTTAAATATACTGTTTCATCATAGAAAACAGGAGCCTCAGATAAGGTAGAAATTTTTATACCTTCTTAAATAGCTGTCTAAATTGCAGGAGCAGCTTTTAGAAGCATGTAATGAAAATGACCTTACAATCTTAGGTGCTTTAGAGCTGTTTGATTTGATTGTGGAAAGGCAAGAAAAGGTAGGAAGAGAACTGGGGATTCTTAAGTAGATAGGAGGAAAGTAATAAGGAGGTATTGGTACAAGGTTGTGTTCCTACTTCATATTGATAGATAGTTCTGTAGACTTTATTACGTTGGTCAGTGGTTGGGAAGGCAGTTCATGCAAAGAGAATAAATGTCCTGTTGGTAAGGCAGTCACTTCATATATGATAAGGTTTCCTCACCTCCTGTTGAAAAACACAAAAACTGAATAGCTAAACATCATATTTTTTAAAAAATGTGTTTTAATAGTATGGCATGTTAATAATTTGCTTGCATTCCCATTTCTAAATGATGTTAAGGTCCCTGGGTTAGAAAATTGCTAGGGATTATTTTAAATGTATAAAATGCAGCCATGTTTAAAAAAAGACAAAACAAAATTTAAACTTCTGAAATGGAGTTGAATGCAAGTTCTTTTTCCTGTGCTTTGACAATGTTCTTCATTGGGCAGTTGAGAAGTCAGCTTGTTGGACAGATGACAGGGTGAGAAAATGAACTGTAGATTGACCGTGTTCTGTTTGAACCAGTAATGTTGGCACACACCTTTGTGAAATGGAAATTAACTAAAGAACTTGAACTAGTTTGTAGAAGATAATGGTAGGTCTGAGATTTACTCCAGGCCTTTAAATCTAGGTTTTTGTTTTATATAGCTGTGATCATCAGATAAAATTAGAGGTCTAACTTAAGCTTGGAAAAACAAGGATATTTAGAGTTAAGCCCGGAATTTTTCTCTTTTTCCCAGACATAGAGATTTTAAGATAGATTAATATACTTTTGCTAGGTGAAGAGGGTTTAGGGCACTTGATTATGAGAGAATATCCCCAAAATAAGACCTTTCCATCCTTAGAATGTTCTTGCAAATCTAAGACACTTTGGAATAATGGTGAACTAATGGTATTTTTTTGGCGCCCTGGTGGTGTAGTGGTTAAGAATTCGGCTGCTAACCTTTTGGTTAGCAGTTCGAATCCACCATTGCTCCTTGGAAACCCTGTGGGGCAGTTCTACTCTGTCCTGTAGGGTTGCTATGAGTTGGAATTGATTTGGCAATGGATTTTTTTTTTTTAAATGGTGTTTTCAGTCGTGTCAATTTGAGGTTCATATGCTTCTAAATTATTTAATGATGTATTTGATAGAAACTCCTTATATGAGTAAGTGAAGTATGTTTTATGTTACTGTTTCTTAACTAGATATATTTTAGGGAGTTATTAGAGGAAGAAACCTCTCAACTAAGCTGCCTATTGGTTTTATTGCTATTTACAGTCAAACTTTGGAATAGTGACATTTATTATAATGATAACCACGACAGTCTTTTAATTATTGGGCGTAGTTGATACTCAAACATAATGTGCTATCCTGGCTAGTAGGCTACATGAAGTGCTCTGGTAGTGCCGATAATGACTGTAGAGTCAATTTAGTGCTCTGTCATTTTTCTCCTTTCTTCTCTAGTATCTTAATGTATTATTCAATCTCATTAGAATAGACTTATATATATTTTTTTATTTTTTATATTTTTATATTTTATTGTACTTCAGGTGAAGGCTTACAGAACAAATAGTTTCTCATGAAACAGTAGTACACATGTTGTTTCATGACATTGGTTAACAACCCCACAACATATTAAGCCTCAGAATTCTCAACCTTTTTTTTTTTTTTTTTGATGAAAATACAGATAGCCAAAGATACACCGTTTCAAAAATTTCTACATACACAGTTCAGTGACATTGACTACGCTCTTCCAACTGTGCTGTTATTCTCACTTAAGATGAAGGCTTACAGAACAAAATAGTTTCTCATTTAACGGTTACTATACATGTTGCCCTATGACAATGGTTAACAATCTCACAACACATCAAGAATATCCTTACTTCACCTTGTGTTCCCTATCACCAGGGGACTTCCTT
This sequence comes from Dugong dugon, assembly GCA_030035585.1. Classification (NCBI taxonomy): domain Eukaryota; kingdom Metazoa; phylum Chordata; class Mammalia; order Sirenia; family Dugongidae; genus Dugong; species Dugong dugon. The sequence continues at coordinate 56,286,755 of CM057462.1, read as the reverse complement.
GTCCCCTTCTGTCTTCTGGCCCTTGTCACTGGACTACTGTACCTCATTAGTCTCATTTGGTTTATTTTTTTATTTTATTTTTTTAACACCATTTCAAAACTTTTTACTTACACATTTAAGTGATATTGACTATGCTCTTCCAATTGTGCTGCCATTCTCGCCCAAGATGAAGGCTTACAGGACAAATCAGCCTCCCATTTAATAAGTTACTACAATTGTTGCCCTATAACAGTGGTCAACAATCTCACAACACATCGACAGTGTCCTTACTCAATTTGTGTTCCTTATCATCAGTTTCCTACTCCCCCTCTGCCTTCTGGCCTTTGTCACTGGACTTCTGTACCTCGTTAGTCCCATTTAGTTTTACTGGGCTGTCCACTTCCAGGCTTAACATCGAACCTCGAAGGTAACTTCACCTCTGAGCTGAAAGGGTGTCTGGGGGCCACACTCTTGAGGTTTCTCCAGTATTCTTTAGGCCAGTAAATCTGGAGAATAGACTTATATTTTTAAAAAATTTCGAGTGTTCTTACATTTCTGTCCCTTAAGCTGTGTGGGTGAGAGTGGGTATGTGAAATGTGAATTCCCCTCTTCTACCTTCAAAGCTGTATTTATGTTGCTTTCTTGTTACCTCCTGCTAGGTAGCAAGGACGATAAACCCCTGACTGTACTTTGAATGCATGGGTTGGCCTTAATTGAAGGACAACTTAAGTCGATGAATACAAAAAGTTTTTTTTTTTTTCTCAGGATCCTATCATGTGGCATTGTGCTTGTTAAGTGGGATATGTTTAATGTAGGCAGAGCTTTAAAAATATTTGGCATTGGTGCTTTTTTTTTTTTTTAAATGCATAATCATAGACAGAGATGGTATATTTCTGTTATGATCTAACCATTGAAAATTTCTTACCAGAAAGCCTTTCTCCAAAGAAAAGTTGTTGTAACTTAGAGCCATCTGGAGGATAATCCTCAAAAGTATTTATAGACATCAATGAAACACTAGTTGGTACAGTTTTTTGTCAGAGTGGACTTTAAAATCATATTTATATGTGTTGTATCATCTCTTACTTTGCCTTTGCTTCGATTACAGTTTTCGGTATTATATCTAATTAGTACTATACTTGGGTATAGTATTAGGGAGACTGCTAGCTTCTTATCACTCTGATAAAAAAGATTTCTGTACAATACAATTAGGTGCTTACAATACTGACTGTCCTTCATCAAGAAGGCTAATTTATTTGGCAAACTTGAATTTAGACCTTGGACCATTTTTCAGTAGCAACCAGAACTATGTTTTTAAGAATATGTAATAATGGTACGGTTAAAATTATGCCTGCCTTGTGTACTATGTGCAGCTGTTGGGCATTAGGATGTTAATCCTGTAGAAAATATCAATTTAGTGTAAAAGGTCTTTTCTTTCCAGGATTGGCCATTTGATGATGGAGCTCCACCCCCTAATCAGATAGTAGATGATTGGCTAAACCTATTAAAAACCAAATTTCGTGAAGAGCCAGGTTGCTGTGTTGCAGTGCATTGTGTTGCAGGATTAGGAAGGTAAGTTTACTCTTTTGTCTGTGAATTCATTATCATGCCTAAGTCAGCTTACAATTTTACTTTGGTATTTATTACATTAAATAATAATAAATTACCTAAAAGGAAAGGAAATGAGAGTAAAAATTGGTGTAATGATTTCTCAAAACAGTTTTTTGTTTTGTCTGGTTGTCTGATTCTGATGCCATAGTACGTTTAGTGAGTCATGGTTCAGATTTGTTTCGAAACTGATTTAATGTAATTATCTTATTTTTGAGCTAAAAATACAGTCTTAATTCAGTATGTTTTCTTTTTCTCCTTTCAAGTCATCAAAGGTTCAGGTCATTGAACTGGGTAACAAAATTAAAGTCATTTTAGAGTTTGAAAGACCTATACACGGTTTATTCTTGAACTGAGATGAATGAGAGTTGTTAGAGAGCAGATGGCTGAACTTTAAACTCTTGGAAAGGAGTATGTATGCTGAATGAGAATGGACTTTGATTTTAAAACCCCTTTTCTCCAGCATTGCATGGAATGGTGTTGCAGCACTCATCGGCAGCAGATTAAATGCCAATTTATGATGTGCACTTTGACTCAAAACATTAGTTCAGGCTGCTGTTGCTTCTAGGTAGTGGTGACTCAGGCTGTTAGCTGTGCTCAAAGCTTTTGTTTGCTATTTTCCTTTTATGCAATATTGTATAGTACATTTATTTTCTTAAGGGTCAGAATTTCAGTCCTTATCTTGAAACTGAGGGTAGTGTTGTATTGGGGCAATTTTATAACTAGTAGCTATCCTAGTTAGGTAGTCCAAAGTTGGTGCCCTGTAATTACTTTTTAAAAAACATCATTTCCTTTGTTAGAGTTAAAAAAATAAATACTAACATAGAGAACTGTTCCTGATTAATTCTCTGGCACTCTCCTAGCTCACCGAAAGGATTTTGTTAAAGAAGTTGAGCACCTTTTTGGTATTTGGTGAGAAAATGTTGCTAAAATTGATTTGGAATGAAAATACTGAGGCACTTGAGATAATAAATTTGGTCATTTATTTTAGAGACCAGAGAAGAATTTTTGATTGATATATGATGATGAGAAGATTTTTACTGTAATGTGGTGATGTCCTAAAGAGTAGAAAGCTCTAAATATAGGATTAGAATTTAGTGCATGACTGAAAATAGAAAATACCATAGAATCTATAATGGTAGAGATATTTTTACTGTAGGAAAACAATCAAATATGTACAGGAAGAAGGAAAGCTCAAAGGTTAGCTTTGCTTTGGTAGTATATAATGTAGGGTTTTTTGTTTTGTTTTGTTTTTTTAAAATCCTTTAATTCTAAAGGTTTGTGAACATTTACAAATGGGTTTCTCTCTGCAGGGCACCTGTGTTGGTTGCACTTGCTTTGATTGAATGTGGAATGAAGTATGAAGATGCAGTTCAGTTCATAAGACAGTGAGTATGGAGTTTTATGTTCAGAAACACATAAAGTAAGATCATACGGGAAGAATTTTGGAAAGTATCCATTTGTATAGGATAATTTGCTGTTTTTGGCTTAAAACATTGTTGGAAGATATAAAAAATTAAGAGCAAGGGTAAAGAGACTCAGAATACTACTGGCTCACAGATTTAAAGGTTTTTCTAATTTGGGTGACAAATTCAGGCATTATAGAATATGTCTGGTGTATTATTTGAATATCTAGGAATCTTGAAAATGAATAGCTAGGCAGTAGAGTCTCATTGCTCTAGTGTCCCTTTTCATGGATGTCCAAGATACTTTCCAAATGTAATTCTTAATATGCCTTAATATGACTGAGAGGCAGGGAAGGATCTACAGAGGAGCAGTTGATCACAGGGACTCTTAAATGACCTGTTCAGGCCCAAAATCAAGAAGGGTGGTACCCAGACAGCATCTTGGCATCAGTCTAGAATAACGGGCCGTACGTACTATTTTGTTGTTCAGATTTCTTTGGCAATTATTATCTTGTCCATTCCTTTTCAACCCTTTCGTTTAAAAAAAAAAAAAGACTGTTTGTGACAAAACCAAAAAACCCAAACCCATTGCCATTGAGTTGATTCTGACTTATAGTGACCCTATAGGACAGTAGAAATGCCCCATAGGGTTTCCAAGGAGCAGCTGGTGGATTCGAACTGCCGACCTTTTGGTTAGCAGCGGAGCTTTTAACCACTGGGCCACCAGGGCTCTATTTGTGGCACATTTGTACCAGAGGGCATTAAATATACGGTAGCAGCTCTAGGAACATAACACATTTCAGAGATTGCTATTTATATATTTTGAGAAATCTTCTTTATCTTAGTATTGTTTTCTTTAACATCCTAAATAATTGCTACCAATTCTAATTTGAAGAATATATTAATCTAATTGGGAAGAGAATAGTCAGATATCTGTGGATAAATCATTTTGATTTTTATTAAACCATTAATGGACTTTAGTTAGAGTAAAAAAGATGTTTTTTCCTTCTTCTAGGAAGGTTCAGAAAATCGATGTTTCAAATCAGCGATTTCATTTTAAGAAATGGGATGGTATGGGAAATAAGCTGTTTTCAGCTGTGTGGAGTTAGTTAGAAAGGCCTTAGGCCCTAAAGAATGCATTCCAGTGAATCAGGCTGCTCTTTTTTTTACATGATAAAGTTACCCTTCTTGTATTTTCAGAAAAAGAAGGGGAGCATTCAATTCCAAACAGCTGCTTTACCTGGAGAAATACCGACCTAAGATGCGATTACGCTTCAGAGATACCAATGGGCATTGCTGTGTTCAGTAGGAAGAAATATAAACGAAGGCTGACTTGATTGTGGTGTTTAGAGGGAACTCTTGGTACCTGGAAATGTGAATCTGGAATTTTAACTGTGTTATCAAAGTAGTGATGGATTCAGTACTCCTCAACCAGTCTCCTAATGATTGGATAAAAAGCAAACAAAAAATCCTTCTATAACGTGAATAAAATGTGTAAGAAAAGAAAAAGAGAAAAGAAAAAGGGATTAATTCAGTGAAGGATGATTTTGTTAGTGTTGGAGTTTGAATTTCTGCCAGGAATGAATTATTTCAAAATCTTCTTTTTTAAATTTACAAAATCGGTCTCTAAGGAAAATCAGCAGAACATTAGCCTGTGCAGAGCCATCTGTTTGGGGAGCACGCTCTTCCATTATGCTTGGCACATAGATCTCCCTGCGGTGGGATTTCTTTCTTTTTTTCTTTTATTTTGAGGGGGGGTATATTTTTCCCCATCTTCTCTTCTTTCTCCCTATCCCCACCCCCCTTTTTTCCCCTGATACAAGTTGTAGATGGAATAGGAGAAGTCATTGTTGGTGTAGATGTGTGTGCAGTCTGGCAGCCTTAAGCCCACCTGGGCACTTTTAGGGGAAAAAAAAAAGCAGTGGCATATATGTTATATGATCCAGGTGGTTTTTAGTCTTTACTGATGATGGGGTATTCGTGTTAGTTTCTTTTCCTGAAAACCCTATCCAACATTAGGCAAAGTAGCCAAGAGCCTTCTTGTTTTGGTAAATTAGTAGGGAAATAGCATTTTAAGAAAGAAGTCTCTCTTCTCAAGAACTTAGCTGAGAGTCGAATTCTTCCCTCTTCCAACCAATGAAGCTAAGTGGGTGTCTCAGAAACCTTTGTTTTCTGAAGGAAGGACTCCAGGTCATCACTAAAGGAGTGTCCAGGCAGAGAGTTAGCACACTTTCTACACCTCGTAGAATTGTGGGCTGTAGCATTACTCTGATTTTCTGTCTAACATTGTCGCAGAATGCTGGTAGTTCAAAATTTTTATTTTAGGACTGATTTATACTCTGAGTTTCAGAAACCGTCAAAGGAGTAGCAGCAAAGACCATATTTTCGACTTGAGAAATGGCTATGATGGGTATTTTCCATATTGCCCCCTGTAGGTACAGTTCAGTTTTACCACTGATTGCCTTGTTATTTTCTTACTAGGTTCTTTTTGAGATTTAAAAAAAAAAAAGATCGCCGGTTTAAAACCAACAATGCCTAGTGAGTATGTGTCCACAGGCCATAACAGTAGAAGAGAAACATAGAGCAACCCAACGAGTAGCAAAGAGACTGTGTCGCTTGTGAAGTGGTGTAGTAGTGTATTTACAGTTTCTTTACTGGGTTCAATGTGCTAATCCAGACAAGCTGTTTTTCTGCCCCTTTGCAGGGGCAGTTGTGACTGGGCTGCATTGACAGAACAAGTTGAGGGGCACCATCAGGGGCTCTTGCGCTCTTTTCACCTAAATATTACGTATTTAATAGTGGTCTGCTTCTAAGGCTCTGAATACAGGCTTAGGGTCGTCTTGTCCTGCTGGAATTTGCTGTGCAGAGCCATAACTTCCTGTTTTTTTTAGGATCAGCTAGGCCAGTAGGAATGGACTGGGACCGTGTCTCACACTGATGATACCTCAGATGTCGGCCGGCTATGTGAACTGCCTGTTTCCTATTGCCGGAGTTGTTTTGATTTTTAACTAAATGCAAATGTGTAGATTCTCTTCTTCCCATCTCAGAAAACAAAACAAAATAATGCTTTTTGAAATTGTTACTAGGATTTTAAAGTGAAAATGATGGTACTATCCAAAATTCTGTATTTCAGAACATGACAATAGACTCCTTTCACATAGGCTAAAGATCAAAACAGCATACCCCCTAAGCTCAGATCGACTGTCGACTCCAAGGGTTTTGATCAGTAACCATAACAGACCTTTTCCCTTTGACATGCTCTGATTTGTGTAGTTTGGGGAAGTGGTGTGTGTGTGTGTGTGCAGTGTCCATCAGTATCAGTGCCTGCCTGAGTTAGGAAAATTACATTCCTGGTTCTGTATGAGATGGGTGTATAAAGCAAAATGAAACATTAGCCCTCATTCTGTTTTAAATTACAGACTAATGTTAATTGTTCTCAGAACTGGATTTTTTTTCCTCAAAATTAAAAGTTTTTTTCTTTTGGATTTAATGAAGTATTGCTAGCTGAAGCCAGTTTGACATGGTGAGAGAGATGTCAGACTGATGAGAGGTGTGCAGCCTGATTTGAAACCAAACCCTGAACCCCTTTAAAGAACAATAAAACATATTTTACATGCTCTTTGTCTGTGCATTTGTTCTCTACCCCCAGGTTGAGTCTTGATTTATGTCTGCCTGGGAAGCTTGCTGTTTCCAAGTTCTGCTTTGAATCCTAATTTACTGCAAGTAAGGTGAAATAGAAATTGAGGAGTTCAGAGATGTCATGCCACCCAGGTGTTAAATTAGGGCAAACTTAAATGTAGTTGGGATACATCTGGTACATTTTCTGGTTTGGTTCTTGGACACACTGTAGGAATTCAGCATCTTGTCTTATTCCAAAGGATTTGTTTATATCACAGATTTTGATAAAGCATTGCAACTGTCTACTTGAACTCTTAAAGAGCAGTGAGGAAGTAGCAACTTTTTATATCATAGGAGTTGGTGATGGAAATTTCCCTTAAACCCTGGGTAAGTATCCATCCATCTATCCATCCAGATAGCACGTTTATGTGCTAAGGGACTAAGAGTGAAAAGATAAGACACAGTTCCCACTTTGGAGGACCTTAGTATAGAGGGGGAGTCAAATATGTAAACATATAAACAAATGGTTACAGTGAGTGGTTACAGTATTATGTGACCTATAATACATTGATCTTCTCACCTTTCTGTAATTTTCACCTCCTCAAGTGGTGTCCGTCCTTCATTACCTAGCTTAGATTTTGTGGTCCATTGTTACAGTCACTCTTGGCTACACAAGTAGATTGCCTTGCCCCCTCTTTTGCTTCATTATACTTGCCTGGCTAAAAACTCCTTTCTTGGTTAAGTTCAGTTTTTCACCTTTTTTGTGCTTATGCAACTGAACATGCTGATTCGATTTCTATGTTTAAAGTCATGACATCAAGTGAACCCTGGTACCACCTGACAATCCTGTATTTTCTATTCCATTTACTCTTTCACTCTCCTAGAATAGTCTTACATTTTAACACCTTTCCCATCCTCACTCTCAGCTTATGACCTTTTTGTTTTTAAACTTAGAAAGTAGAAAAAAATTTCCATAGCCTCCTCCACATCTACTCACCTACCCTGGACCTGTGGTTGTATGCTCTGTCTGTCCGCCAGTTATCCAGAATTTCCGCACCCTGTTTTAAGGCAGTCTTTTCCACTTGTGTATTAGATTCCATCGCTTACCTATTCAGAGGACCTGGGTTTAGCCACTATTCCCTTTCTATCCTATTTATTGTTCTCTTTACTACCTCATTCCTATCAGCCTACAACCATGCTATTTCTTCCATATTTTTGGGGGGTGTGGGGACACGGTTCAATCCGTAACACTGTTTTCAGATCTCTGTTTTTACTGATTTTCGAGTTGATCTATTAAATATCTCCTCTGTATTTTAAAAAAATCCTTGTTTGACCCTACACTTGCCCCTTCAGCTACTGTCCCCCTTTTCTGCTCTTCGTAGTAGAACTCAAGAGTTAATCTACTTGGATTTTCTACTTCTTCGTCTTTTGAACCCACTCCAGTGAAGATCTTGACTCCACTAAAGCTGCTCTTGTCAAGGTCATCACAACCTTCTTGGTACTTAATCCAGTGGTCAGTTCTCAATTCCTTATTGACAGTTGATCAATCCCTCCTCTTTGAAATGTTTTGTTTATTTGCTGTAGTAGAGTAATGGCCCCCCAGGATGTTTTCGTCCTAAATCCCTGGAACCTGTGAATATTACCTTACGTGGCAAAAAGGATTTAGCAATTGAAAGTAAGGATTTTGAGGTGGGGGGAGTATCCTAGTATATAGCTGCTATTGAGTCCGACTCATGGCGACCCCATGTATGACAGACTAAAATGGTACCTGATGTTCATGCATCATCTTCAAGGTCACCGGCATGTTCAAGTCAATTGTTGTGGCTACTGTGCCAATCCATATCATCAAGGGTCTCCCTCACCCTTGTTGGCTTTCTGCTTCACCAGACATGATGTCCTCCCTAGTGATTGATCTTACCTGATGTGTCTAAAATAAGTCAGACAATGTTCTGTTATGATCTATAGGATTTTCATTGATTGCCAGGCCTTTCTTCCTAGTCTGTTTTAGTCTGGAAGCTCTCATGAAACCTGTCCACTGTGGGCAACCCTGCTGGTATTTGAAATACAAGTGGCATAGCTTCCAGCATCATAGCAACACACAAGCCACCACAGTACAACAAACTGACAGATGGGTGGTGAGATTATCTGGGTAGGCCAATCTAGTTACACAGATCCTTAAAAGCAGAGAACCTTTTATGGCTGAGGTCGGAGGGAGAGGTGACTATGGCAGAATGGTCAGAGATGGAACGTTGCTGGCTTTGAAGATGGGGGGCAGCTCTAGAGCTTGGAAAAGGCAAGGAAGCAGTCTCTAGAGCCTCCAGAAAGGAACTCAGTTTGCAAACACCTTGATTTTAGTCCAGTGAGACCCAAGTTGTTTTAAGTCACTGAATTTGTAGAAATTTGTTAACAGCAGCAATAGAAATGATTATAGATTTTTGCCTTTAGAACACCACACTCTTGGGTTTTCTCGTAGTTTAGTAGCCGCTTCTCAGTTTGCTTCTGGTTCCTCTTAGCTCTTCCAGCTTCTGCTCTATCTACTTGGACTTTATTCCCAGTACTCCAGACCCATGTCCACCTTTACTACTTAACTATAATCCAGCCATACTACCCACACTGCTGTTCCCTGAACAGACCAAGCTCATTCTTTCCCCAAGGAGTTTACACATACCATTGCACATACTGCTTGGAAAGCTCTGCTGTTCTCACATTCCGTTTTCACATAGCTGGCTCCTTCACCTTCCTCAGAGACTTCTGCCACTCCATCTAACTCCATACATAACCCCAATCACTATCCCCTTCGTTGCTGAAATTTAGGCAGAGGCCAAATTTTGTTGATTTGGTGAGACTGGGAAGGTGGTTTGGGTCACATTGTGCAGGGTATTATGTATTATAGTAAGAAAATTGAAACTATGCTTTTGTTCTCAACTGTGGTTTATTCAAAATGCCCATGTTCAGGCACCAGCCACATCATTCTGAATCTGAATCCAATTGAGAATCTCTTCCCTGGGCAATGGGGAGCCACTGAAGGTTGGTAGCACAACAGTTCATGGTCAGCTCTGCAATCAAAAAGATTCAAGAAGCTCCTTAAGTCAGAGATCAGACCTGTTCTGTAAACTCAGTGCCTATGTATGCATTAAATATAAGTTGAATGAATGAGAATAAATTGGAGAGCTGAGAGACCAGTTAGGATGATGGGTTGCAGTACTCCAAGACAGGTTTTTGGGCTTCACCTAAGAGAGCGGCAGAGGAATAAGGTAGAAGACTTTAGCTACCAGAGCTGAGATAAACAGGAAACGGTGATCAGTGTATCCGCATTCACATTTCAAGGACTGGGGTGTGTGGCCAATGGGAAAGATCTGTAAAACCACTCCACCTCTAATTGACTCCACGGATCACACATGCAGATGAAAGCAGTTACAATACCTCATTGCCTGCCAGCTGGTCAACCACTGTGGAAACGTTCACTGGCAAGTGTAACAATGTATCAGCCAGGGCAGTTCAGTCTCCTTTGTTGTTTTGGGGTTGGGGTAACTGGGAAGATAAAGGATGAAGGGGATAATACTAGCCAATGTTTGCTGAGTACTGCTGTGCTCAGAATTTCATAATCATCATCTCATTTAATCTTCATAGGCTATCACGTAGGCCTTGTTGCTAACCCCATTTTATAGATGAGGAAACTGAAGCTCAAGAGAGTAATACCAAGCAGGTGGCAGGGCCAGCATTTGAATCCAGGCCTGTTTCTGATTCTAAAACCGGTACTTAACTCCTCTGCTGTACTGTAATAGTATAATGGGAAGGTGTGCGTTGGGGAGCCTTTATTTTCAGTATGTTACTGTAGATTTTTGTACTTTTCTCTGGGTTTCAGTAAGAATCCCTGTTAATTGAGCTGCATCTTTATGTTAAATGTGTGTGTGTGTGTATAGCAGTTCCGTCTAGTCAGTGGATTTAACTTCTGCAAACTGTGTAATGGGCCTTACCAGTGACAAACCAGGACATTTGAGCAGAGTGGTTTATAGTTTATAATTGGCTTCCTATCACTGTTGGCTGGTTCTCTTGCACATAAAGAGTATTGTTCCAGGGTTGGTATTTGATTTAAGAAATTTTCAAATTGATTTTATCTTCAGTGCATTAATGCGTGGCCTAAATTCCTGCAGAGGCATTAGATAACCAGTCTGGACATGCTTTAGCAATCGTAACTGGATCTGAGCTGCTGGTGCTACAGCTTTTATTCAGCACAGATAGATTATTTTTCTGAAAACACTCTTCTGCCTAAGTCCTGTGACTTTTTTTTTTTTAGGGCACGTCAAGTGTAGACCCCTTGAAATTGGAATACATTCCCCAAATCTTGCTAAAATACACAAATGGGAATTTGTTAACAGGAGTAGATTTAATCGCTGTCTTCCTTTTGGAATAAAACACTTAACTATTCAAGGAATGGTGTGAAAATTAGCCTAATTTTCAAGGGTGCACTAGTGTAGTGCCTTTTAAAATCAGGAAATATGAAATGTGACCCCAGTAATGAAACGCTGTAAGCGTGGCTGTGTACATACGTAATTTCACAAAGATTAGCTTAGGTAAATGTTTTCAGTTCAAATTTTTTTTGAAATCTAGACATGCAGAATAGATCACAGCTGCATGCAAAAATACCAGTTAATCATCTTCTAATGCTTTTGCGCAAATGATTATATTTGACTTTCATTTAGAGTTGCCATTAACACCTGGAAGCCTAAGATTGATAGCAGATAAAATTTAATGAATACATAAATTAAAGATCTAAATTATGTTTAGATTAATTTATGGCACCTTTATTCATTACTGCATGTCCTCTTGAAACCTAAAAATCATGGGATGAGACAGGAAATAGAGGAAACAACCTTTGAACTTAACCAATTTTTCAGTGGTGAAAAAAGATGACTTGTAAGAGCTAATCTCTGCAAGTGGTGTTCTGCTCTTTGCAATAATTTGCCCAGGCGTTAGGCCGATATACACTACAGAAGACTTTCTAACTTTCTTATAACCTGAGACAACACTGGTCTTTTTTTTTTAAAATGAAGATTCTCCTTTCTATGCACTCCATCTTGCTTTAAAAATATGTATATATTTTTTTCAGAATGAAAGTAAAAATGAGCATATTGTAGAAGTTTTGGGAAATACAGAGGAAGTGAGGGAAGAAAACCTCATCCTGCCATCCAAGGACAGCCGTTATTGACATTATGGTGTATTCCTTCCGCCGCTTCCCCACTCCCATGCATAATTATATAATTATGTATCTTACTTTTTTCACTTACATAGGCACAATAATATTTACAATTTATAGAAAGCTTACCATGTGCCAGGTGCAGTGCTTAGTGTTTTTAATATATTAACTTTTGAATGATAAACCTGAAACTAAACCTGTTGCTGTTGAGTCAATTCCGACTCATAACGACCCAATATGACAGAAGAGAACTGCCCCATAGGGTTTCCAAGGAGCGGCTGGTGAATTCGAACTGCTGACCATTGGTTAACAGCCAAGCTCTTAACCACTCAGCCACCAGGCCTCCAAATGTTAGGTGATACTATCTCCATTTTACAGATTAGGACACAAAAGCTCAGAGAGGAGAGGTAGCTTGCCTAGTCTCACACATCTAGTAAAGTGGCAGAGCCAGAATTCTAGCCTGAAGTGTCAAACTCAGAAATCCTGATAGTACCACTGCACTACACTCCCCTTGCATTCAACAATACTGGGAGCTGTTATTAACTGAAACTAGTTGTCCGCTGAGAACACTGCTTTCTCTGTGACCTCAAACATGGAGGCTACTCATTCTTCCATGATCTGTGTACTACAAAGCCAGTGGGAGATGAGGGGTCAGCTCCTCATGACCACATCCAGACCATTGCTCTTTCATCCTTGATAACCACTACCCCTTCTTACTGCAGTCCTGTGCCATTCTCCCCATCACCTCAATGCGGAGCACCTTGGGCCTCTCAAGGCCCACACCTAATCATTCTGTCATCCTAGTCAAATTGAGTGCCTCTTCCAGCCCCCCCAGCATTGAATGCTTTTACTACGTTAACACCAATGACCCGTTCCTATAGGAGAGGGACTCCTTTGCCTCCTACATAGTCAGTAGTGTACTGCTAACAACATGTCGGGGAAAAACACGTATATATTGCATTTAATCTTAGCCAAAAGACTGAGAAGTGATATATATAAACACATATAGTTTATTATAAATTTTACTGATATAAAGGATGTGTAACACAATTTACAAATAATAAAATTACCATCTTCCATTGTAAATTTCATATAGCCAATTGATTCTCATGGAATGTCTGTCTTGGGTTTTGTGAACTCTTTATGTCCTAGCCAATGTATGGTTGCAATTAGTGAATCCAACATAAATATTGGTTGATATTTTCCGTTATGTTAAAGAGTTGAAAGTAAAACAATGAAGATATATCAGAACTTCACTTATTCATCAGGGACGTGAGTGACTTCTTTGTGGAACTGAATATTAGTTTTTGAGTACCAGAAGAATATTTCTTCAATTTTTTGTGCTATTTACAATGTAATGGCTGCAACCATGATGCACTTAAAATTTTTTTTATCATGATGAAATATATGTAACAACGCATTTGCCATTTCAAACATTTTTATATGTACAATTAAGTGACATTAATTGCATTCACTATGTTGTACAACCATCAACACTATTGGTTTCCAAATTTTTTTTATCACCCTTAACAGAAACTTAGTACCCCTTAAGCAGTGGTCTCCATTTCCTGCTCCCACCTGCCCCTGGTAACCACTAATAAACTTTGGTCTTTATGCATTTGCCAATTCTAGATATTTCGTGTAAGTGAGATCATACAATATTTGTCCTTTTGTGTCTGACTGACTTCAGTCAGCATGTTTTCAAGGTTTATCCATGTCATAGCATGTGTGGTGAAATGAATTCCCTCATTTGGCCTTTGCCCTTGGTTTTTGGAAAAATAACCTTGGGGGATTTCCTCAGTAATTAAGGTGTATTGACTACACTGAGAATTTGTGGGTTGCTGGTTTGGCTAGGGAGCCCACCTGGTAACCAATAGTGAGCACGTGGATTGGCTGATAAAAGCTCAGAAACAGTGGAGCTCTGGGAACTTTTCTGCTCTGAGAGCTGCCTGTCCTGATCAAGATATGTCCTGGCTGAGAGCTGCCCTGGCTGACAAAGGGAGAGACTTGCTCTCCTTGGGAAAACAGAAGCTCGCTTCAGAGACCTTTCTAGACCTTGCCCATGTCCCTCTTCCTGATGCTGATCCTGAGTTGCATCCTTTTACTCCTGAATTGTATCCTTTTACCCTAATAAGCCACATAACTGTAAATATAGTCCATGAGCTCTTGTGAGTTACAGTGAATTATTGAACCCAGTGTAGAAACAGTGCCATGAGGGGTGGCTGGTGTCAGAGGTAATGGAGAATTGGGAGAGTGGAGATTGGATTAATCTCCACATCTTGAGAACTGTATTCTTGGTTGTCCTTATCAGAGAAGCATGTATCAGAGCTTTATTTTTCTTGATGGCTAAATAATATTCCATGGTATGTATATACCATATTTTTTTATCCATGCATCTGTTGATGGACACTTGGGTTATTTCTGCCTTTTGGCTATTGTGAATAATTTGCAATAAGCAAGTGGGCAAGAATCTGTTTGAGTCCCTGCTTTCAAGTCTTTTGGGTATATACCTAGGAGTGGAATTGCTGGGGCATATACTAATTCTGTGTTTAACTTTTTGAGGAACTGCCAGCGACAATATTTTCCACAGCAGCTATACCCTTTTACATTCCCACCGGTAGTAGATGAGGGTTCCAGTTTCTCCACATCATCACCAACACTTCCTATTTTCTGATAATAGCCATCATAGTGAGTGTGAAATGGTATCTCATTGTGGTTTTGATTTGCATTTTCCTAATGACTAATAAGAAGTCCCTGAGTGGCACAGTGGTTAAGCACTTGGCTACTACTGAAGGGTTGACGATTCTAATTCACCCAGATTCTAATTCACCCAATTTTCTTCTCACTGGAAGAAAAGCCTGATGATCTACTTCTGAAAGATCACAGCCATCGAAAACACTACGGGGAGCAGTTCTACTCTGAAACACATGGAGTCGCCATGAGTCAAAATCAACTTGAAGGCAATTGATTTGATTTTGATTTTTAATAACTAATATCACTGAGCATCTTCATGTGCTTATTAGCCATTTGTATATCTTCTTTGGTGAAATATCCATGTTTATTCAAGTCTTTTGTCCACTTTTTAATTGGGTTCTTTGTCTTTTTGTTGTTGAATTGTAGGAATTCTTTATATAGTCTGGGTATTTAAACCCTTATTAGGTATGATTCCCAAATATTTTCTCCCATTCTGTAGGTTGTCTCTTCACTTTGTTGATAAAGTCCTTTGATGCACAAAAGTTTTACATTTTGATGAAGTCCAATTTATGAATTTTTGTCTTTCGTTGCTTGTACTTTTGGTGTCATATCTAAGAATCCATTGTCAAAAACTATGTCTTAAAGCATTACTCCTATATTTTAAGAATTTTATGGTTTAGATTCTTGTATTTAATTTTTTGATCCATTTTTTGTTAAATTTCATCATGGTGCACATTTAATCTGCATTACTAACATTTTCTCCATTACTTTTTTATGTCTAGGCAATCAATAAAACAATAACTCAAGCCCTGATTTGTAGGATTTGCCAATTTCCATGGTATAAATACTCCTGTCATGGCCGATTTCAAGCTACCATGTGATGTCACTGATAATAGAGTTAGGAAGAGATGTGCAGTAGCATATAATTATAGTACTTCTACCATATAGATGCAATAAGTATAGCTAACTTCAAGAGCATAGGTGGTAGAAAAAGTATTAAAATAATTAGGAAGTGATGAGTTTTAAGAATTTATTACTTTAAAAATTTTTTTATTTATTTTGTTGTTGTTGAGACTATACACAGCAAAACGTACACCCATTCAACAGTTTCTACATGTACAATTCAGTGACATTGATTACACTTATCAAGTTGTACAATCATTCTCATCCTCCTTTTCTGAGTTGTTCCTTCCCCATTAACACAAAGTCACTGCCTCCTAAGGTTCCTACCTAATTTTATGAGTTGCTGTTGTCAATTTGATCCCATGTAGATAGTTCTTAAAAGAGCAAAATGCTCAAGGCAGATGTTTTTTACTAGTTGAGCTAAAATATTGTTTGGTTTTAAGATAATTTCAGGGATATTTTTGGTTTAAGTTTTAAAGACTACTTCAGGGCAGTAGTTTCAGGGGTTAATCAAGCCTCCATGGCTCCAGAAAGCCTGGAGTCCATGAGAATTTGAAATCCTGATCTGAATTTTCCCCCTTTTGATCAGGATTCTTCTATAGAGTCTTTGAGCAAAATGTTCAGTAATGGTAGCCGGGCACCATCCAGTTCTTCTGTCTCAGGGCAAAGGAGGCAGTTGTTTCTGGAGGCAGTTAGCCACACATTCCATTTCTTCCTCCTATTCCTCACTCTCCTTCTTTCTCTGTTGCTCCAGGCGTTATTTCCTTTGTTTTTTAATGTAATTTACTTAACTGCAAGATTGTACAACTTAATTTTTAATAGTGGCTGTATTTATCAACCTGCTTGCAAAATTCCTGAAAATTTAACAATCATCTCTCACTGGTACGAGCTAGCTCCAGCACACTACTGTATATATAGTCATCTCTGCACCTATTCTCTGATCACAGCCCATCAATCTATCTCTCTTACCTTCTCACTTGCAGCACACATGCCTAACCTTTGCTTCACTTCCTTGAACCAGCACAACCTGACTTATATCCTTTCCATGACTAGACTCTGTGCTCATTAAATAAAGGCTCTTTTTTCTCCACTTGCCCCCTGAATTCCAGTATTCCCTGGGGCTCTATCTTGGGTGATCTGCTTTTCTCTTTCTACACACTTTGTTTTGGTGATCTTATCCAAATCCCTGACACTGAGTATACTGACAGCTCCCAAATCTGTAATTCCAGTTCAGATCTCTGGAGCTCCAGAACCATTTGCCAGCATTCTGTTGGACATCTCAGTTGCTTATCTCATGGCAATTCAAACTCACCATTTCAAGAACGTATTAATATTTTCCCCAGCTTCCAACCCCTACTCCCAAAATCTTACTTTGTCCTCTTCTTCTGCCTCAGTAAATAGAGATGCCTTATCTACTAAGTCATCTGAGCCAGACACCTGGGAGTCATCCTTATTCCTCTTTTCTTCGTTACCTCCACCCTTCCCCCGGTACCAAATCCAGAGTTACTCATTAGTTCCTTCATTCATCTGTTGAATCTTTCAGCAAAGAATGGCTGCATAGTCTATTGGGTAAGTAAGAGCACTAGAGCTTGGAGTCAGCCTGACTCTGCCATTTACCTAGCTTTAAAACCTTGGGAAATTTTTACCAGTTTCTTAAATATAAAGTGAAAATAATAATAGAATCTTCCTCATAGGGAGTGTAGAAGATGGGATGGATTGCTCTGAGTAAAGCCCTTAGAACCTGACACAGAATAAGCACTCAAGAAATGGTAGCTATTGTTATGTATTGAGCACAATAATTATGCTAGGACAGCATCGTAAGTAAATGATGGAAGTACACTCACTAGGCTCTGGCTAAACAGAAATGAACAAAGTAGATGTGATCCCCGACCATGTGTGACTTTCGGTCTAATGGTGCCACGGTTCTTACTAACTTATCCAGTGACATCACTGGGGTTGGTGTCACTCAGTACAATAACTCGTGGTGTCACCCCCTACCCCATGGACCTCCTCCTGTACCACACCGTACAGAATCCTTAGTAAAGCTTTTGTACCAATGTTACTTGTAAATCGTAATTCCTGTATATCACTCCTTCTTTTCCTTTAATTACTACTTCATTCTCAACAAAGTTATTGATATAGGTTCGCAAATACTAATTATCACAATATTGTAGCTAAAACCCCAGAAAATTTGACAAAGTCAGCAACTGTAAAACGCCAGCAACAATGAAAACAACGTGCGCTTGTAGCAAGTGCAGTCAAAACCACATGATTCAAAGCGTCACTGTCATTGGTAATAATGACAGCTCTGACCATAGCACATTAGAAGGTTCAAGAAGTAAATTAGCATAGAGTTTTAGTCTCGTAAGTATATTGATACATGTAAGCTTATGAAAAATATTTTTGTTGTTATAACTAACTACAGGTATATTTTTATAAAAAATAATTTCTGCTGAAACATTGCACAAAAATTTTATGGACAGTCATTTTGGTATCACCCCCTCTGACAGTGTCACCCAGTATGGTCCACACCCCCAACAGCCCGCTAGTGATGCTACTGATCTTACCTCTTCTGTCCCTACAGCCACTGCCTTAGTTCATTCTGTCTTGCAACAGATGCCTAACTAGACCCTAGTCTGGCCCAATCATAGCTAATTCTCCATGTGACTGTCAGAGTGATCTTTCCAAAAACAAAGTGGATCATAAAAGAGGTATCTTTCCGAAGCTCCCTGAGGTTTCATGTAAAAGGCCCTTCTTGCTCTTGCTCCTTTCTGCCTCTCCCCATTGAATCTTACGTTAAAGCCCAGACAAACTATCGTTCCCCAATTGTACCATTCTCTTTCACAGCTCTCGATGAGTGCCATTCTTTCTCCCTGATACACCCTTACCTTCAGCTTCACTTGTCTGTGGGGAAGCTTCCCCTGGCACCCTCCCTACTCCTGAGCTCCTCTAGCACCCTGTGCATACCACAACATGGGGTTTACTGAATTTGTTGTTTTTTCCTGATAAGACAGAGCGCCCCTTTAGTTAAGGCTGAGACCATCTTTGTATCCCCTATTGTTAGACATCAGTGTGATTTCCAGTCTTTTCACTACTGTAAATAATACTCTGATGAATATCTTTATGCTTAGCAGGGATGGGGTTTCCTTTTGGTGATGAAAATGTTCTGGAACTAGATGGTGCTGATGGTTGCACAATACAGCAAATGTACTAAATGTCATTTTGTATACTGAATTGTATACTTTAAAATGGTTAAGATGGTAAATTTTATGTGTATTTTACTACAATAAAAGAATTTCCTTAGGAAGTATTTTCTGAAGTGAAGTCAGAATCCATCAAATGATGTGGACATTTTTGAAGATCTTGGGGGCATGTTGCTGAATTTCTGTTGAGAAGGGGTCACTCAATGCCTTTCCACCAGCAATGTCTGAGAGAGCCTGAACTGCGTCTTCTCTAGAATTACGTTTTGTGGTTAATAAAATATCTTTGCTCATTTGACGTAACATGTTCCTCTACAGGGAAGTTTCTCATGCTTCCAAGCATAAGGTTAATTTAAATGAGAAGAGTCATTTAGGAACAGAGCTAGAATACAAGGATTTTAGTACAACAAGAAACTTAGAAAGTGTAGACCACTGAATCTCAATCTTATCATATAAATATTTAGTAACACCCCAGGATATTATCCTGAAATAAAATTCACAGATAATATAACCTACCTTAAGGCTATATGATATAGTGGTTTAGACAGTATGAATTTCGAAGTAAACTTCTTGGGTTCAGATTTTTTGCTCTGCTTACATACTAGCTGTGTGACCTTGGGCCCTACTCTATGCTTCAGTTTCTTCATCCACAAAATGGGACCAATGACAGTGTCTACCTCATAGCATTGTTGTGAGGATTAAATGATATTATATACGTATGTGTATATATACATATGTATATAATAATTTAATATATATAAAGTATTTAGGATTACAATCTCCTGTTAAAAAGGGGGGAGGGGAACAAAAGGAAGATAGTTCATAATAAACTGCATTTTACTTAGGCATGATTATCATAGAAGAGAATGAAGTAGGTTTTTGCACCTACAGATAGACTCGCCATGGATGCCACGGCTATAAATGCAGACTGATACGGATATGTTGTACCTCGAAAGACATGAGCATTGCTGTTGGTGACATGCTTTTCCAAAACACAATTCTTGGGTAAATTTCCAAACAAATCAAATCCCTTGATTTTCACTTCAGTTGCATTCCTGGAAAGTATTTTAAAACCACAGAAAAAATTATTTGTGCTTGTATGTAAAATGGAGTTAGATTTCAGGCTCAGATAATTTTACAGGTTTTTCATCTGCATAAATATCCAGTGGAGCATTTGAAAGTGGGGCATGGGACCACTCTTCATCCTGTGGGACCGCCTACATATTTTTGAATGTCTAGCATCCTTGGCCCCCTTCTCTAAATGTCACTAGAACACCCCTGTCATTTTAACAATCAAATACTTTGCCCACTAATTTCCAGAATATCTGTAGTGAGTGGTTCCACCTCCACTGAGAGCCACTGAAGCTAGTCCAACCCTCTCTTTTTCCAGACCAGGTTATGAGACTCAGAGGGGGAATTTAAAATAGTTACCTATTACTCTGAGCCCTGGTGGCGCAGTGGTTTACAGCTTGGCTACTAACCAAAAAGTCGGCAGTTTGAATCCACCAGTTACTCCTTGGAAACCCTATGGGGCAATTCTACTCTGTCTATACGGTTGCTATGAGTCAGAATCGACTCAACGGCAATGAGTTTTTTTTTTTTTTTTTTTGGTTTTACTTTGATTGGCCACCCTAATCCCCACCTTCAACCTCATGATCACTGTGGGAAATGCCTTGTTTGTAAGCTGTACTCTGCCCTGCCACATCTGATTTATTCATTGCCTTCGTTTCTTTCCCTACACACCAGCTTTCTTCCCTCTCCTTCTTCCTCTCTCCTCTCCAATGTCCAATCCATTAGTAAGAACTGTTGGCTGTACCTTCAATATACGTGACTGTAGTAGCCTTCTACTGCTTTCCCCACTTCCACTCTTGCTCAGCTATGGTCTATGCTGCTCATAACAGCCAGAGGAGCTTTTTAAAATATCATGTCAAGTCAGTTCTCTGCTTCAGCTTCTCCAGAGGCTTTCCACGACACTTGGAATGAACTGCAAATTCCTCTCTCTGCCCTACAAGGCCTTACGTGATCTGGCCTCATTTCTTTCCACTCTCCTCACCATGCTCCATCCATACCAGCCTTCTATGTGTTGATTCACACACCATGCACCATGTTCCTGCCTCAGGGTCTTTACACCTGCTGTTCCTTCCACCTGGAACCTTCAGCCAGATGTTTGGAAAGCCGACCCATTATCTTTCATATCTATTCAAATACTACCTACTTATAGACCAGCCCTGACCACCTTATCTAAGATAACTCCATGCCCCCAATCACTCTCTACCCACTGTTTCTCCTCTTTATATTCTTTAAAGATATTATCGTGATCTGAAGTAGAAATGTTTACTTGTTTGCTTGCTTGTCTGTGTCCCAACTAGACTAAGCCATACTGGGGCAGAGACCTCATAAGTCTCTTCTTCATGGTATCCCTGGGCCTATCACAGTCCTTGCACTGCTGTTCAATATGTTTTTAATAAATGAATGAAAACCTAACAACTAACTGAAAATGGGCCAATCAGAATCCTTCCCCATGAATTTTGCAACTTGACTCAGAGAGAAGCTCCTTTCCTTTTGGGTGCCTGGGTTTTAAGCTTAAAGCTGAGGAAGTGTTGGCAGCTGAACCTTCTGCCTTTTGAGCCAGAGAACTGGAAAAGACTCAATTGGCAGGGAAGGTTAGAGAGAAAAAGAAGAATGGATCAGAAACAAGAGCTAGAAAGATGGAGAGAGCATCTTTGATGCAGTGGTAGGTGGGTACCAGATATTCCTGGGGCCGGTTGCCTGTTCTGTGTCTGTATGTGTGCCCATGCACACATACACATCCTGTTTTTCAAAAATCAACTTTATTGAGGTGTAATTTACCTACAGTGAAAATCACCAACTTAAAGTATACAATTTGATGAGCTTTACAAATGTATACAGTCGTGTTACTACCACCACAATCAAGATAGAGAACATTTCCCAACTGGACCAAAGCAAAAGCATGGAAGTTTCCTAGACACATCCAAACACCTTAAGGGGTCGAGTAGCTGGGGCTGGGATTGGGGCCTGGGGACCAAAGTCTCAGGGGACATCTAGTTCAACTGGCACAACATAGTTCATAAAGAAAATGTTCTACATCCAACTTTGGTGAGTAGCGTCTGAGGTCTTAAAAGCTTTTGAGCAGCCATCTAAGATACATCTATTGGTCCCATCCCACCCAGAGCAAAGGAGAATGAAGAAAACCAAAGACACAAGGAAAATATTAGCCCAAAGTACTAAAGGACCACATGAACCAGAGACTTCACCAGCTTAAGACCAGAAGAACTAGATGGTGCCTGGCTACCACCAATGACCACTCTGACACAGAGTGGGAGAAAAATGTAGAACAGAATTCAAATTCACTAAAAAAGACCAGACTTACTGGTCTGACAGAGACTGGCAGAACCCCTGAAACTATGGCCCCCCAGACCTTCTGCTGACCCAGAACTAAAACCATTCCCAAAACCCACTTTTCAGACAAAGATGAAACAGGCCTATAAAAAAAAATAATAATAACACACGTGAGAACGTGCTTCTTAGTTCAATCAAATATACAAGACCAAATGGGCAACTCCTGTCCAAAAGCAAGACGAGAAGGCAGGAAGGGACGGGAACTAGACCATCCAGGGTGGAAAGCAGGAGTGTTCTGTCACGTTGTGGGGATTGCAACCAAAGTCACAAAACAGTACGTGTATGAATTTTTTTTTTTTAATTGTACTTCAGGTGAAGGCTTACAGAACAAATAGTTTCTCATGAAACAGTAGTACACATATTGCTTTAGGACATTGATTAACAACCCCACAACATGTCAACCATCTAACTTCTCAACCTTTTTTTTTGGTGAAAATACACATAGCCAAAGATACACCATTTCAAAAATTTCTACACGCACAGTTCAGTGACATTGACTACGCTCTTCCAATTGTGCTGCTATTCTCACTTAAGATGAAGGCTTACAGAACAAAATAGTTTCTCATTTAACAGTTACTACAAATGTTGCCCTATGACAATGGTTAACAATCTCACAACACATCAACAATAACCTTACTCAACCTTGGATTCCCTATCACCAGCTTCCTTGTCCCCTTCTGCTTTCTGGCCCTTGTCACTGGACTCCTGTACCTTGTTAGTCTCATTTGGTTTTACGGGGCTGTCCACTCCCAGGCTGAACAGTGAACCTCAGAGATAACTTCACCACTGAGCTAAAAGGGTGTCTGGGGGCCATACTCCCTGGGTTTCTCCAGTCTCCTTTAGGCCAGTAAATCTGGTCTTTTTTTTGTGTGTGAGTTACAATTCGGTTCTACATCCTTCTCCAGCTCTGTCCAGAACCCTCTGTTGTGATCCTGGTCAGAACAGTCAGTGGTGGTAGTCGGGCACCATCTAGCTGTACTGGACTCAGTCCAGTGGAGGACTTGGTAGCTGTGGACAACTAGTCCTTTGGACTAATCTTGTCCTTGTATCCTGTTGTCTTCATTCTCCCTTGCTCCTGAAGGGATGAGACCAGTGGAGTATCTTAGATGGCCGCTCACAGGCTTTTAAGACCCCAGACACTACTCACCAAGGTAGAATGTAGCATTGTCTTTATAAGCTGTGTCATGCCAATTGAGCTAGATGTTCCCCTAGACCATGGTCCCCACAGACCTCCACCCAGCAGTTCAGTCCCTCAGGGAGTTTGGATGTGTTTATGGGGCTTCCATGACCTTTCCTTGTACAAGCTGTGCTAGTTTCCCCTGTATTGTGTACTGTCTCACCCTTCACCGAAGATATCACTTATCTATTGACTATTTAGTATTTCCCCCCCACCCCTCCCATCCCTGGTAACCAACAAAGATTGTTACATTTTGTGTGTGAACTTTTTCATGGGTTTTTACAATAGAGGTCTCATACAATATTTGTCCTTTTGTGATTGACTTATTTCACTCAGCATAATGTCCTCCAGTTTCATCCATGTTATGAGACAGTTCACAGATTCATTGTTGTTCTTTCTCATTGCATAGTACTCCATTGTGTGTATGTACCATAGTTTGTGTATCCATTCATCTGTTGATGGGCATCTAGGTTGTTTCCATCGTTTTGCTATTGTGAACAATGCTGCCATGAATATAGGTGTGCATATGTCTATTCGAGTGACGACTCTTATTTCTGTAGGATATATTCCTAGGAGTGGAATTGCTGGACCGACTGGTATGTCTATTTCTAGCTTTCTGAGGAAGCACCATATCATTTTCCAAAATGGTTGTATCATTTTGCATTCCCACCAGCAGTGCATAAGAGTTCCGATCTCCCCGCAGCCCCTCCAACATTTGTTATTTCCAGTGTTTTTGATTCGTGCCAGTAATGCCGGGGTGAGATGGTATCTCATGGTGGTTTTAATTTGCATTTCCCTAATGGCTAGTGACCGCGAGCATTTCCTCATTTGTTTGTTGGTCGCTTGTATGTCTTCTTTGGTGAAGTGTCTGTTCATTTCCTTTGCCCATTTTTTAATAGGATTAGTTGTCTTTTTGTTGTAGAGGTGTTGGATTTTCTTGTAGATTATGGAGATTAGACCTTTGTCTGACTTGTACTGTCCAAAAAGTTTTTCCAAGTCTGTAGGTTCTCCTTTCACTCTTTTGGTGAAGTCTTTTGAAGAGTATAGGTGTTTGATTTTTAGAAGATCCCAGTTATCTAGCTTATCTATTGGGGTTTGTGCATTGATGGTTATGGTTTGTATCCTGTTAATGCTGTGTATTAAGGCCTGAAGTGTTGGTCCTATTTTTTCTTCTATGAACTTTATAGTTTTAGGCTTTATATTCAGGTCTTTGATACATTTTGAAGTAGTTTTTGTATATGGCATGAGGTATGGGTCCTGTTTCATTTTTTTGCAGATGGATGTCCAGTTTTGCCAGCACCATTTGTTAAAAAGACTGTCTTTTCCCATTTAATGGACTTTGGGCCCTTGTCGAAGATCAGGTGACCGTAGGTGGATGGATTTACATCTGGGTTCTCAATTCTGTTCCATTGGTCAATGTATCTGTCATTGTACCAATACCAGGCTGTTTTGACTACTGTAGCTGTATAGTAGATTCTGAAGTCAGGTAGTGTGAGTCCTCCCACTTTATTCTTCTTCTTCGGTAGTGCTTTACTTATTCGGGGCTTCTTCCCTTTCTGTATAAAGTTAATGATTAGTTTTTCATCTCTTTGAAGAATGTTGTTGGTATTTGGATTGGGATTGCGTTGTATTTGTAAATTGCTTTGGGTAGAATCGTCCTTTTCACAATCTTGAGTCTTCCTATCCATGAGCATGGTATGTTTTTTCACTTATGTAGATCCCTTTGAGTTTCATGCAGTAGTGTTTTGTAGTTTTCTTTGTATAGGTCTTTTACATCCCTGGTCAGATTTATTCCTAAGTATTTTATCTTTTTAGGGGCTATTGAAGATGGTATTGTTTTCCTGATTTCCTTTTCATCGTTCTCCTTATTGGTGTACAGGAATCCAACTGATTTTTGAATGTTTATCTTGTATCCTGCTACTCTGCTGAATCTTTCTATTAGTTCCAGTAGATTTCTCATGGAGTCTTTAGGGTTTTCTATGTATAGTATCATATCATCTGCAAACAGGGACAGTTTAACTTCTTCATTACCAGTTTGGATGCCCTTTATTTCTTTTTCTTGCCTTATTGCTCTAGCTAGAACTTCCAGCACAGTGTTAAATAGGAGTGGTGATAAAAGGCATCCTTGTCTTGTTCCTGTTTTCAAGGAGAATGTTTTTAGCCTCTCTCCATTAAGAATGATGTTGGCCATTGGTTTTGCATAGATGCCCTTTATTATGTTGAGAAATTTCCTTTCTATACCTATTTTATTGAGAGTTTTTATCAGGAATGGGTGTTGGACTTTGTCAAATGCCTTTTCTGCGTCAGTTGAGATGATCATGTGATTCCTTATTTTCCTTTTATTTATGTGGTGGATTACATTGATTGATTTTCTAATGTTGAACCTTCCTTGCATACCTGGTATGAATCCTACTTGGTCGTGGTGTATTATTTTTTTGATATGATGCTGAATTCTATTGGCTAGAATTTTGTTAAGAATTTTTGCATCTATATTCATGAGAAATATTGGTCTTTAATTTTCTTTTTTTTGTGGTGCCTTTACCTGGTTTTGGTATCAGCGTTATGCTAGCTTCATAGAATGAATTTGGAAGTGTTGCTTCTTCTTCTATGATCTGAAATAGCTTGAATAGTACTGGTACAAGCTCTTCTGTAAATGTTTTGTAGAGTTCTCCAGTGAAGCCATCTGGGCCAGGGCTTTTTTTGGTTGGGAGTTTTTTTTTATTACCTTTTCAATCTCTTCTCTTGTTATGGGTCTGTTCAGATTTTCAACATCACTTTGTTGTAGTTTGGGTAGGCCGTGTGAGTCTAGAAATTTATCCATTTCCTCTAGGTTTTCAAATTTGTTGGAGTGTAGTTTTTCATAATATTCTGTTATAATCCTTTTCATTTCAGTTGGGTCTGTTGTAATGTCCCCCATTTCATTTCTTATTTGGGTTATTTGTGTCCTCTCCTGTTTTACTTTTGTCAGTCTGGCCAGTGGTTTGTCGATTTTGTTGATTCTTTCAAAGAACCAACTTTTGGTTTTGTTGATTCTTTCTATTGTTTTTCTGTTCTCTATTTCATTTATTTCTGCTCTGATCTTGTCTATTTCCTTTCTTTTGGTGGTTGTGGGTTTTTTTTTTCTGTTCTCTTTCTATTTGTTTGAGTTCTGTAGTTAATGTTTTGATATTGTCCCTTTCTTCTGTTTTGATATGTGCATCTATTGCTATAAATTGTCCTCTGAGGACTGCCTTTACTGTGTCCCAAAGGTTTTGGTATGATGTGTTTTCATTCTCATTTGATTTTAGGAATTTTTTGATTCCATCTCTGATTTCTTCTATTACCGAGTGATGTGTAAGCAGGGTATTATTCAGTTTCCATGTAACTGGTTTTTTTTTCCTTGCTCTTTCTATTGTTAATTTCTACCTCGATGGCATTGTGGTCAGAGAAGACACTTTGAATTATCTCAACATTTTGGATCTTGTTGAGGATTGCTCTGTGGCCTAAGATGTGGTCTATTCTGGAGAACGTTCCATGTGCTTTGGAAAAGAATGTGTACTTTGTAGCTGTTGGATGCAGTGTTCTATATATGTCTATGAGGTCAAGTCGGCTGATTGTGCCCTTTAGGTGCTCTGTAGCTTTGCTGAGTTTCTTCTTAGTTGTTCTGTCCTTTACTGAGAGTGGTGTGTTGAAGTCTCCTACTTATTGTGGAACTGTCAATTTCTCTTTTCAGTGTTGTTAGAGTTTGTTTTATGTATTTTGGAGGCCTTTCATTGGGTGCATAGATGTTTATTATGGTTATGTCTTCATGATGGATCGTCCCCTGAATCATTATATAGTGTCCTTCTTTGTCTTTTATGGTAGATTTTGTTTTAAAGTCTATTTTATCTGAGATTAGAATTGCCACTCCTGCTCTTTTTTGGTAGTTGTTAGCTTGATATATTTTTTTCCAACCTTTGACTTTTAATAAATTCACATCTTTGTTTCTAAGGTGTGTCTCTTGTAGACAGCATATTGATGGATCCTGTTTTCTTATCCATTCTGTCACTCTCTGTCTCTTTATGGGTGCATTGAGTCCATTTACATTCAGTGTAATTATTGATAGATGTGAGTTTGTTGCTGTCATTTTGTGGTGCTTTTTTTTTTTGAGGTGCTGAAGTTTTCTTTGTTCTTCTTGCTGTATTGTGCTGAGTTACCTTTTTTTGTGGATTTTTGTTCATTTCTTTTGTTTTTGTAGGTTTTGTTTTTGCTGAGACTTTGTTTTTCCTTTTTTTTTTTTTTATGAGTATGTTTGTTAACTTTGTTTGTGGTTACCATGAATTTTACCCTTATCTTTCTAAGTTTGAAGCAGTCTACCATTACTTGGTATCGCCTTGCCTTCCTCTCCATTAGAACGTTCTGTACCTATGCCATTCAGTCCCTCTTTTATTGTTTTGATGTTGTTGTCATTTACTGATTAACTGCTCTGATTCCCTGTTGTATTTCTTTTGGTTTTAGATAGTCCTCGAGAGTTCATTTCCTAGATTGGTATCTGGCTGGTATGATCGTGCGTCCTAGATTCTGCCTGTGAGCCGAAGCTGTTTGTCCTCAGATCAAAGAACTCCCTTTAATAATTCTTGTAAGTTTGGTTTGACTTTTACATATTCCCTTAATTTCTGTTTCTCTGGAAATGACCTAATTTCACCATCAAATTTGAATGAGAGTTTTGCAGGATATATCATTCTTGGCTGGCAATTTTTTTCCCAAGATTTTATATATGTCATCCCATTGCCTTCTTGCCTGCATGGTTTCTGCTGAATAATGTGAGCTTAGTCTTATTGTTTTTCCTCTGTATGTGACTTCTTGTTTTTCATGAGCTGCTCTCAGGATTCTTTGTTTGTCTTTGGTTTTGGCGAGTGTGATTATGATATGCCTTGGTGATTTTCTTTTGGGGTCTCTCCTATATGGGGTTCATTGAGCTTCTTGGGTGGCCAGCTTTTCATCTTTCATGATATTGGGGAAGTTTTCTGTCAGCAGTTCTTCAATGATACCCTCCGTGTTTTCTGTTTTCTCCCCCTGTTCTGGAATGCCAATCACTCACAAATTTTTGCTTTTGATTGTATCCCACATAATTCTCAGGGTCTCTTCATTTTTCTTTGTTCTTTTTTCTGAGTTTTCCTGAAACAGAGTTGTATCCAAGTATTTGTCTTCAATTCCACTGATCCTGTCTTCCACCGTTTCAAATCTGCTTCTCAGTCCTTCTATGACACCGTCCATTTCTGAAATCTTGTTGTTTATCTTTTGGATTTCTAATTGTTGTCTTTGTGTAATTTCTAGTTGTGAATTTATTTTGGCATTTTGTTCCTGCATTATTTTCCTGAACTCTTCCAATTTTTTGTCTGTATTTTCCATGAATTTGTCTATTTTTTCCTCATGTTTGTCAGCTTTTTGCCTCAGCTCTTGGAGAATTCTGAGTATTAGAGATTTGAATTCCCTATCAGGTAGTTCTAGTGCATTTTCTTCCACTGGAGAGTCATCTGGTGTTTTATTTTGGATGCCTACTGGAACCATCCTGTCCTGTTTTTGTAAATGTTTTGATATTGTCTGCTGTCTTTGGGGCATTCAGTAGTTATTTTTCTCGTTTACTGATTGTAGATTTGTTTGTTTCGTCCCTTTCTTTTTTAAATTTGACTATGTCTGAGCAGGCGGACTGTGTGTTCTTTGTAGTTTGCTCGTCTGTGGGCACAATACTTTTCGCCTCCTTCTCCAATTGGCAGGTCAGTCACTCAGATATGGTACGGCAGGGCAGGTCTAGCTGAAGAGGAGTTACTGGGACATGTTGTTTGTGGCACTTACTACAGCCACCAGAGTGGGTTGGTAATCAGTGCAGGGCAGGTTCAAGTAGGCCGTGCCTGTGCTGCTTGGTGGAGTAATGTCAAGCACACGGTGCAGGTAGGCAGGATGCAGCAGGGAGATTGTTATGTGTGGAGCTAAGATGGATATGGGAGAGAGGAGAGAGGAACAGGATCCAAAAACATACAAACAAACAAAAAAGAATGCTAGAGGAATTTGCCGTTGGAGTGGAGAGATGAGAGACTATGAAATGGAGAAAAACAGAAAGGGGAAGAGGAAGAAAAGAAAAGAATGAATAAATAAAAATCGGAAAGGTTAAAGAACCTCAAAGTTCCCAGGGATCCCACTGGTGCAGCTATGAGGTCTGGAGAAGTCACTCTCAGGTGTTGCAGTACAGCCTGGCTAGAAGGCGTAGAGGTATACAATGCCAGGTATTCAGGGAACAGAAAGAGAAGGAATATATAGAGAGATAAGAAACTGAGCAATGAAGAAAGACAAAAAGGGGAAAAGAGGGAAAAGAAAACAAAACAAATTTAAAAAAAAGAGAACAATAAAGGCCCCCAAAAAAACAGAAAAAAAAAAAAAAACCCAACGAGAAAAGAAATGTCCTCAGGGATCCCTATGCACGTCTGTGTCAGCCGAGGGGGAAGTCTCCTTGCCGTGCAGCACCGCCTGGCCAGAAAGGGCTCCCAACTCAAGAAAAGGAAAAGAAAACAAACAAACAAACAAACAAAAGCCCTGGGATCCCACCAGCATGGCCGCCCAGACCGGGAAGCAGCTCCACACTCGAACAGAGCTCCACAGCCCCTCAGGAAGAAGCAAAGATGGCGCACGGAGCTGGGTATTTGAGCGACAGGAGGGGGAGGTGGTGAGAGGTAAGGAAGAAATCAAAAGAAGCAGAAAAAAAGCAACACCAGCAGCCAACAAATAGCACTCAGAGAGCCAGCTAGTGCAGGCTGGTGTTTCTCAGACAAGAGACTGTGTCCGCGGGAAGCAGAGGGGGCCGAGTGTGGGTGAAGAAGGGTAGGGAGTGGGAAAGCATATATCACAAATTACTGGAGCTCTGCAGCCCCTCAGGAAGAAGCAAAGATGGCACATGGAGCCAGGTATTTGAGCTAAAGGAGGGGGAGGTGGTGAGAGGTAAGGAATAAATCAAAAGAAGCAGAAAAAAGCAACACCAGCAGCCAACAAATGGCACTCAGAGAGCCAGCCCATTCGGGTGTGTGTAATCCAAGCAGCCGGTGTTTCCCGGACAAGAGATTGTGGCCGCGGGAAGCAGAGGAGGCTGAGTTGGGGTGAAGAAGGGTGGGGGGTGGGAAAGCGTATATCGCAAATTACCAGTTGTTTTGTCTCCCACTGGACGCTCCGTGAGGCTGCTTTCTCGTACCCCCGTTTGCTGGTCTCCGATAGGAGTCCAAGATGGCAGATCCACACTGCGTTAGCTGGTAGGGGACCTCTGCATGAATCTCTCCTCGCTCTCCGTTCTTTGTCAGTTTTTTCACTCCATTTGGTGCTTGGCTGAGTTCTTTATCTCTTCATTTGATGTTTTAGGGTTTCAGGATTGTTGTATATTCTGTTCGGCTTAGTTTTTTGGATCTTTGCTGTGGAGGGATGGCGTGGTGCTTCTGCCTAGAGCGCCATTTTGCTGGAACTCCCCAACTAAAACTTTTTGTTTACTTGAAGTTAAAGTTGAAGCACAGCATCCTCTGCTTCCTCCTAATTTTCCTGCTTGCCTGTGTATGAATTTTTGAATGAGAAATTAACTTGAGCTGTAAACTTTCACCTAAAGCACAAAATAAATAAATATTTGTCACACGTTTAAAAAAAAAGATACAGAACATTTCCTTCAAGCCAAACAGCATAGCCTCTTTCTTATGTTCCACACAATATCCCAGTATTCTTTTTTTTAAAAAATAGCTTTGTTGAAGTAGAATTGATATACAATATTGATGTACAATTGCATGTATTTAAAGTGTGAAATTTGATAAGTTTTGACATATGTATACACCAGTGCAACTATCACTACAATCAAGATAGTGAGCCTATCCATCACCCCCCAAAGTTTCCTTCTGCCCTTTGTAATTCCTTTTTCCTAACTCTCCTTGCCCCTAATCCTCCAGCAACCACTAATCTGCTTGCTGTCACTAGAGTCTGCATTTTCTAGTGTTTTACATAATGGAATCATACAGTGTGTATTGTTTTTGGTCTGATTTTTTTTCCTCAGCATAATTACTTTGAGTTTCATCCATGTTGTTGCATGTATCAGCAATTCATTTCTGCTGAGCACTATTTCATTCCACCACCTGTCTGTCAGTTTGTCATATTGTGGTGACTTGTGTGTTGTTGTGATGCTGGAAGCTATGTCACCAGTATTTCAAATACCAGCAGGGTCACCCATGGTGAACAGGTTTCAGTGGAGTTTCCAGACTCAGATAGACTAGGAAGAAAGGCCTGGTGATCGACTTTCAAAAATTAGGCAATGAAAACCCTATGGATCACTACAGAACATTCTCTGACTCCCGTGCTTTGTACACATCATGAGGAGGGATCAATCACTAGAAGAGGACGTCATGTTTGGTGAAGTAGATCAGTGAGGGTGAGGACATGCTAGCGATCATGAGGATGATGCAGGACCAGGCAACACTTTATTCTGTTGTACATAAGATTGCCATGAGGCAGAGTCATCTTGATGGTAGCTATCTATTTATATCTAGTATTTCATTGTCTGGATATGCCACAATTTATTTATTCATTTTTCTGTTGATGGGCATTTGGGTTGTTTCCAGTTTGGGGTTATTTCAAATAAAGCTGCTATGAGCATTTGTTTGAACACTAACACGTATAGTTCCTTTTCTCTTGGGTGGAATGGCTGGATCGTATGTTACTCTAAATTCTTTATAATAGATTTCCCGTTTTTGCCTGAGGCAATCAATTTAGGATCCGTCAAGGAACTCGGTTTCCTCCTTCCCAGATCAACTCCCTCTGAGCTGTCTGTGCTCCTGTGGAGGTCCTGCTTGTGCATACTGAATGGCAGCCTGAGAGTGCACCTTGCCTTTCTGAGCACGTCGTATTTGAGAAGCAATGTTGCCTTACATAAGCACACTGACCTCTTGCTTCTTGCCAAAGTCTAAATTCATGGAATCTTTTGCAAGTGTGCTCTTGCTGCCTCTGGACTGGAATGTTAAGTGCTGGAGGAGTTGTCTGGCTTAACAGTCTGATCAAAATATGTCGGTGGGTGGACAAGGTCAGTGACTGACCCAGTGGAAGGACAGCCTTAGATGAAAAGACAATGTGAGGTTCAGGGGAGCTGTAGGGATGAGCTAAGAACGAGGCCCGTGCATTTAGAGCAGCTTAAAGACGGCATCACCTGGGCAGCGTGTTTTAAAATTTAAATTTAATTGATTTTTCAAAAGGAAATGCATTCAGATGGTTCAAAATTCAAAACGTAGGGTGGGTATACAGTACTGTGAAAGATCATTCTCTCTCCCATGTCCCCAGCCTCTGAATTCCTCTTCCCAGAGACAACCCCAACTACATTACCAGTTCCTTGTATATTTTTCCAGAGATTCGCATGTACAAGCACATATGTGTATATCTTGTGCGTGGGTGGTTTCTTTTTACACAAGTGCTAGCAGACTAAACACATTGTCATACGCTTTTGATTTTTTCCCCTTTTTATATCTTAGCGTTTAGCCCATGTTTTGTTAGCTGCTGTTGAGTTGGCCCCCAGCTCATGGTGACCGCATGCACAACAGGATTGGATTCTTGTGATCCACAGAGTTTTCACTGGCTGATTTTCAGAGGTAGGTCACCAGATCTTTTCTTCCTAGTCCCTCTTAGTATGGAAGCTCCACTGAAATCTGTTCAGCATCATAGCAACATGCAAGCCTCCTCTGACAGATGCGTGGCAGCTGCGCATGAGGTGCATTGGCTGTGAATCAAACCTGGGTCTTCCATATGGAAGGCGAGAATCCTACCACTGAACCACTACTGCCCTTAAAGTTTAGTCCTTTGTACCATGGAAAGAACCCTCTCATTCTTTTTTTATATTCACACAATATTCCATTATACCGTTACTTTTTAAACAAGTTTAGGCAACATTTTACCCGTTTGTATTTGCAGGACAATGGAATTACAGGGTGAGTAATTTTAGTTTTCCCAGGAAATCATGACAAAATTACAGGTGGATTCTTTTGACCTACCGAACTGTAATATAATCTTGGTGAAGGCAGGCTGAAGAGAAGGTCATGTTTCTAAGCACTTGGTATGCCAAGGAATTCAGCAAGTAGTGATTCTTAAACTTTAGTGTCTATAAGAATTACCTCGGGAGCTAATTAAAAGTGATGCTCAGCAGGCTCCCCCAGAAATTCTGAGACATTGGAGCTGGGGATGGGGGCAAGCCCCGGATTCTGATTCAGACTAAACTTTGAGAAAACCATGCTCTGCAGACGGAAAAGAGCTTTTCACCGAAGAAGTAACTGAATAGTTCATTAATTCAAATTATTAAAATAATTTTATTCCCATATTTTTAAACCTGAAGGATAACAGGTAAATGATTTTTTCAAACAGTTTGGAAGGATACACAGTGAGACGTTTAAATCTCCCCAGCCCTGCCTCCCAGTTCTCTTTTCCTAGAGATGGCATTTTTTTGCCAGTCATTGTCTTTGAAGAGTCATGAGATCCCCACCACATTGCTGACAACATCACTGAGACTGAGGAAATAGGCCTTGTCCCTAGTAAGAGGCAGTGCTGTGGGCTGGGAAGAGCAATGAATTCGGATTTGGGAGCCGTGGGTCAAAGGCCTTCTTAAATACCAGTGGCTCAGTGTGTGCCAGGCACCGAGCTCAGGATTTTACATGTATTATCTCAGTTAATCTCACAACAACCCATTTTACAGATCAGAAAACTGAGGCTGAGAGGTTTAGTAATTTGCCTGGGGGGATCACATACCTAGGTGATAGAACCAGGATTTTTTAATTCAGGCCTGGCATCGTACTCTAAAGCCATTGCTCTTAAACACTGCATTTGATGTACTAACCACCTAGTCAGTGGACAATTTTGGGAAAATCACTTAACAACTCTCAGTTTCTTGGGCCTCCATTACACTTTGTAGAAATCACTCATTCATTGTCTCTCTCTCCCACCTCGTAAGCTCTGCGAGGATGTGGCTGTGTCCTGCCCTCCCCTGTAGATGCAGCACTTTGCAATCTGGGGTTTAGGTAGAGGTTAAGTGTGATAAGCGTTGCACTTCTCAGCCCACTAATTTTTATTAAATTGTTTTAATTTTTAATATTTTTTCCTAATTATAGACTGGAGCCCTGGTGGTGCAGTGGTGAAAAGCTCAGCTGCTAACCAAAAGTTCGGCAGTTCGAATCCACCAGCTAGCTGCTCCTTGGGAACCCTATGGGGCAGTTCTACTCTGTCCTATAGGGTCGCTATGAGTCGGAATCAACTTCACGGCAACGGAGTTGTTTGTTTGCTTTTGGAATTATAGACTGTTATATGTTCCGTGCAGATCAGAATATAATAAAAAAAATCTAAATATCATCCATAATTACATCATGGGGGTTGGGGGTGGGGGCAGGGAGGGAAACCCTCCTGAGCTTTCTCTGATCTTATTTGTTTCTCTCTGTATATATGTGTATGTATACATGTACATACACACACACACACACACACACACACACACACATCTCCCTCCCATTTCCCTTTTGTAAAACGGGGCCTGATAATCCCTACTCATGGGGCTCCAGAGAGGCTCCTGAGGGGATTTTTGTCTGCATAGGGCCAGGCACACCCTTGGCTATTTTTTCTACATGAAAGGAGAGAGATGACAGCATTTCAGGGAGTCAGGTGGGGCCCCAGGCCTGCCATGTGCTCTACCACACTTGGGCCTCAAGACCTGTCCACCTACTCTGCAGTGCTGCCATAGGACCACCATGTCTTCTCTCCCCGGGTATGGAAGGACTCCTCATGAGACCTCCCTCCAGGAGAGACACTGTTCCTGAGAGACTCACAGTCTGATGCCCGTGGCCGTGCTAGTTCTCTTTAAGCCAATATATCGATCTCCTATTTGTCTGTGGTCGCCTTTGAGTCTGGTTAATGTGGGTCAGTCCTCTGGAAATGAACCCTTCGGAGGCTCTCACAAATTTCAGAAACCAAAGAACTGCCCTGTGGGCCCAACCTGACCTCCAGGCTGCTTCCCTGGTAACTTCACTGTCATCTCTCTCAGCTCCGGAGCACCCCCAGCTGTGGGATCGGGGTAGATGACATTTCTGTTCAAACTATTCACTGCCCCTCCTGGAGGAGGATTATACATTTCTGCACTGTTGGACTCAGGACCAATGAGATATGGGTGGAAATTACTGCTTCACTTCAAGCAGGAGTTTTAAATGCTAGCTTGTGGTTTGCCATCTTTCTCTTTCTCTCTACAATGAGTCCAGCAGTGTCCCAGAGAGGGGCTGTTTTGTCAGCTTGGAGTAAAGATGACATGGAGCAGAGCTAAACTGACCTATGAGGACAAGTAACATGAGCAAGAAATAAGTATTTGTTATTGTAAGTGTCTGAGATTTGGGGGCTGTTTGTTACCACAGCATAATTCAGCTCATCCTGCCTAACTGATACAGCAGCTTCGGACATGTTCTTTGGCCTCTCTGAGACTGAAGGTCCTCATCTGTAAAATGGGAAGAATAGTGTTTACCTCACTTACAGGGTCCTTTTGAGGATTTACATAAAGCAATGGATTGAAAGCACATGGCCTAGTTCCTGGAGCTCTGTAGCTGCTTATTAAATGATAGTTGAGCCTCAATCTAATCAGCAGTTGGAAAGAGGCCAGGCGTAGATGGATGTATGATGACCTTCAATTAAAAAGCCAGATAAAGCTTCATTTTCATTTCATTCCTTTTTTACTCTGCTTTGTGTCGGACAAACCTTACCTGGAGCTTTTTCTTATTCTGGACCCCAAACATTATCATTTCCTTTATTATTATTTTTATTACACATGTCGCACATAGTCATTACAGTATTAAAAAATTAAAAAACAGATAAGCAAAAAGAAAAAAAAGATCTACCCACCTACCCATCCTGCAGTGATAACTACTGTTAACAGTTTGGTGTATCTTGTTCCAAACATTTTTCTAAGCACTTATACATACAATTAGACATACATCTATATACGCTTATGCAAACTTACACTTAAACATAAAATCATGTCATAGTATATATACTGAGATTTAACCTGCTTTTTCCTCCTAAATAATAATTCAAGAATAGTTTTCCACGTCAGTAAGTATAGATCTGCGTCATACTTTTAAATGGCTACACAGAATCCCACTGTGTATGCGGGTATAACATTTTTATTTAACCAGTTCCACACTGATAGACATTTAGGTTGTTTCCAATCTTTTGTTATTATAAGCAAGCTTTGACAAACATAATAATAATGGTACCATTTATTGATTATGTCTATGTACCAGATACTATATACTAAGCTCTTTACAAGCATTATTAGTTTAATCCTCACAACAATCCAATAAGATAATACAATTATTATCCCCGTTTTATAGAGTTTCAGGGAGGCTAAGTCAATTGTCTACATCATCTAGCTAATGAGTGGCAATGATGGGATTTGAACATAGCTTTTCCTGGTTTTTAAGTCTACCCTCTTTCCTAGTCTTTTCTGTGTCCCAACTACTGAAATAAAAACAAACAAAAAATTAAAACCCATTGCTGTCGAGTTGATTCTGACTCATAGTGACTCGTCATGTGTTACAGAGTAAACTGAGCTATAGGGTTTTCTTGGCTGTAATCTTTATAGAAGCAGATCATCAGGTCTTTCTTCTGCAGCACTGCTGGATTGGTTTGAATTGCCAACCTTTTGGTTAGTAGTTGAGGGCAAACTATTTGTGCCACCCAGAAACCTACTGAAACACAACCCCATAAATTCCCTTTGCTGAAGCCACAGAATGGGCAGAGGTAAGAGTACGATACTCCAGCTATGCCAGGAGGAGAGCTATTGAGGAGAGGAGGGATTTGTGGCCAAGGATCCTGGAAGGTCCCTTCTTTGAGCCAAAATAGTCCTGGACCCATTTTCCCTGAGAACGTTCATGTACTTGCCAACAAACTCACTGAGTCTTCCTGGGGACTGGCCAGAAGATCTCAGATCTGGGTCATCCCTGTCAGGGAGGGAGGCCCAGGACTGCCCACGACCACGTGCTCAAGTTCCTGGTTTGCCTGCTGTCCTCTCAGCCCCAAGCTGACAGGGGTTGGCCTGGTCACACCCTGAGTTTTGTGCTTCCTAGTCAAACAGAAAAGGTTCTCCCATGGGCCCAGGGCCATGGCCTCCTCACTTATACACCCTTTGGAGCAGCAGATGCTCATGATGGCTCTTATGTCTACCAGCCACTTGACTTGGGCAGCTGCTTCTCTTTACTACAGGACCTGGGACATGGCAACAGGGGCCATGTCAACAAAAGCCTTAGTTTCTCCAGAAGCAGACCTTGAGCCATGGATTTATGTAGAAATAGTTATTTGGGTCTCAACAAGATGGAGTGACACTGTGGCTGCCACAGAGGGCTCAAATATAGCAACTGTTGTGAGGATGGGGCAGAACGCGGCACTGTTGCGTTCTGTTGAGCATGGGGTCGCTATGAGTCGGAACCGACTCGACGGCACCCACCCCCACCACCAAGTTATTTGGGAGGAGTCCCTGGGTGGTGGAAATGGCTAAGTGCTCGATTACTAGCTGAAAGGTTGGCAGTTTGAACCCATGCAGAGGCGCCTTAGAAGACAGGCCTGGCGATCTGCTTCTGAAAGATCACAGTCTTGAAAACCCTATGGAGCGGCTCTACTCTGCACACAAGGTCACCGTGGATTGGAATCAACTTGACAGCAACTAACAACAACAGTTATTTGGAGAGTACAGGAAGCATCAATAGGGGAGTGGAGAAATGATACAGGGAAGGGAAGGCCTCCAATAAAGAGCATGTTCTCACACCAGCTACTGTAGCTGTAGAGTCAATTCCGACTCATAGAGGCTCTATAGGACAGAGTAGAACTGCCCCCTAGGGTTTCCAAGGAGAGGCTGGTGGATTTGAACTGCTGACCTTTTGGTTAGCAGCCAAGTTCTTAACCACTACACCACCAGGGCTTTTCTGTTTCTGTTCTTACAGTAGTTAGCCTGGTGATTTCAACTTGCTACCTGACTTATCAAAGTCTAAAATTAATCAATGCCTTTTTACCTTAAACTATACAATCTTAAAAACCTTTAGCTCCATTAACCAGCCTTCAACTTACATGCTATTGTTGCTGTATATTTTAATTTTATCTTCTTTTTAACCCCCAGAAGGTCTTATAATTATATGTTGTATAGTCAATGAATAACATAGTTTATTTAGAAATATAATTCTTAATTTCTAAATATATAAGGATTTTCTGGTTTACCTTTTCCATGTATTAATTTACAGCAGAAATACATCGTGGTTAGAAAACATATTCTGTGTGATTTTAGTATTTCATAATTTGTTTAGACTTGCTTAATGGCCCAGTATATGGTCGATTTTTGTAAATGTTCCATGTGTTCTGGAAAAGAACATTGATTCTGTAGTAGTTGGTTGCAGTGTTCTACAGACGTCTATTGGTCAAGCTTGTTAATCATTAAATCTTCTGTGTCCTTATTGACTTTTTTTGTCTGCTTGTCCTAGCAATTCCTGAAAGAAGTATGTTGGAATAGCCTGCTATGATTGTGGAGTTGCCTGTTTCTCTTTGTCATTCTGCCATTCTTTGCTTTGTATCTTTTTAAAAGCATGTTATTAGGTACATACAATTTTAGAGGTGCTGAATCTTCTGGTAAATTAAATTTTTGTCATTATGAAATGACCCCCCTCCCCCCACCATTATGAATGTTTTTGGCTTTACAGTCTATTTTCTTTTGTAAATAATCTAGCTTTGTCAGCTTTCTTTTGTTTAGTGTTTACATAATATACTTCTGCTATCTTTCCACTTTCAACCTGTTTTGTATGTTTATGTGTTAGACGTATCTCTTATAGACAATATGTAGTTGCATTTTTACTATCCAGTTTAGCAATCTTTGCTTTTTGACTGGAATATTTTTTTTAAATCTCTAAAGATGTTGCTCCTGCTGCTGCTATTATTATTATTTCTATATACAATCAACGTTCATTTAGGTCTTCTATCGGGGATCATTTTCTGTTTGCCTAAAATAAAACATTTAGAACATCTTTAGTGCAGATCTGCTGGTGGTAAACTGTCTCCATTTTTGTTTGTCTGAAATTTCACCTTTATGGTTGTTTTCCCCTCAGATGTTTAATATGCTGAAATAAAACAAATGTCAACCCAGAATTCTACACCCACCAAAAGTATCTTCAAGAATGAAGAGGATGCGGGGATTGCAACCCATGTCACAAAACAATTTGTGTATAAATTTTTGAATGAGAAACTAATTTGCACTGTAAACTTTTACCTAAAGCGTGATAAAATTAAAAAAAGAATGATGATGAAATACAAACATATTATCATTCCACTGAATTCTTAATTCTTCCCTGTTCTTTCCCTAGTAATCTTAAAAATTTGGGGAAGGGCACAAAAATATTGGAGTTATGTGAGATTTGTAGTTATCTGAGATTCGTTTTCCTTTCCCTTCATCTCACACCTAGTTCTTTATTAAATTGTAAGCTCTACTTCAATCCAACTACTTCTTACTTCCTCCATTTCTACCACCTTAGCTCAAACCACCACCATCTCTTACCCGAGCTATAGCAATAGCCTGCCAATAGGTCTCTCTGCTTCCGCTCTTACCCACCACATTCTATTTTTGACACTTCCTTTTATAATGCAAAGGGGATATTGCTATTTCCTTGATCAAAACCCTCCAATGTCTTCCTATTCAGAATAAAATGCAAACTCTATGCATAGCATATGTGATGTGGCTCCTACTTGCCTGTCTGATTTAATTTCATACCGTGCTTGCCCTTGTTCACTGAGCTCCAGTCACACAGGACTCCTTGCTGTTCCTTACTCATGTCCAGTTAGTCTCCATCTCAGACCTTTCCGCGTGCTCTTCCTTCTGCCTAGAGCACTCCCCCCACATAGCTATCTGGCTACCTCCTGCCCTCCATTCCTATCTCTTCCTGATGACCCTTTCTAAAAGAGCAGCCCTATTACTCTCTATTGCCTTCTCTGCTTTAATTTTCTTGGTAATAATTATTATCACCTGACCTTATTTTATAAGTTGTTGTTGTTGTTACCTGCCACTGAGTTGGTCCCCCCGCTCCTGGCAACATCCAACTCATGATGGCCCCAGGCACAACGATCCCTGCACCATCCTATGATTAGTTGTGGATCAGACCATTGTGATCCATCGGGCTTTCATGGGCTGATTTTCAGAAGCAGATCACCAGGTCTTTCTTCCTAGTCTGTTTTAGTCTGGAAGCTCCACTGAAACCTGTTCAGCATCATAGCAACACGCAAGCATCCTCTGACAGATGGGTGGCAGCTGCGCATGAGGTGCATTGGCCGGAATTAAACCTGGGTCTCCAGCATGGAAGGCAAGAATTCTACCACTGAACCACCAATGCCCTCACATTTCATATGTACTAGAGTGTAAACTCCATGAAGATAAGAACTTATTTCAGTCACTGCTGTTTTCCTAGAGTCCAGCACAGTCTTGAAGGAGCCCTGGTGGCGCAGTGGTTAAGTGCTGTGTTGCTAACCAAAAAGTCGGCAGTTAGAAACCACCAGCCGTTCCATGAAAGAAAGATGTGGCAGTCTGCTTCGTAAAGATTACAGCCTAGGAAACCCTGTGGGGCAGTTCTACTCTGTCCTACAGGGTCACTATGAGTCAGAATTAACTCGATGGCAACAGGTGTAGTTTTTTTGGTTTAGCACAGTCTCTGGCACAGAGAGGGCTCACAATGAATACTTGTTGAAGGAATGAATCTGCATCATTGTCTCTTTTACAAGGAGAATGTGTATTAAAAATGTTAAGGCAAATACAGCCCAAGGACCTAAACCTCATCAGCTTCTTACTACAAAATGGGACTTGATCGCCTGATTGTCTTTTCATACTCAAATTATAATGAATTAAGACCCCATTTATGTGACGGCAAATCCTCAGTCTCCCCTCAAAACATCCCCCAGTGATTTCTGGGAGTCCCCAAAGGAGGGTTCATAAGCAATGGTGTGCTAGAGCTGCCGTACACAGGCTCCCGAGAGCCAATTGTTAAATATTCAGGACTTCTGTGAGCTAGCAGTTATACTGTGGTAGCCCGAAATTGGCCACAGTGTGAGTATTTACACCATGGAAATCAGCAAACGCTACAAATCAGAGTTGTTATTTTTGTTTGTTTTAGAGTCAGTCTACCAGTACAAATCTCCCTGAACTGGTTTGTAAGCTACAGTCCGCCGGTGGCCTCAGCTCACTGCTAGCTGAAGCCCCGCTGTGAAGATCCTCAGAGAATTCTCCCCACTGCTACTGTCCATCCTGAGAAGGCAACTGTCCCTGCCCAGGCTGCTATCTCGTTATCCTCAGGGAGCCGAAGGTGAAATTAAGGGCTGCTCATCTGGTAGATACAGAAATGGATTGGAGTTTGAAAATAGAGTTTCTCCAACACCCTCCCTCAGCTTGTCCTCTCACCATCTAGTTTTGAATCTGTTATAACCATTTATTATTGTTTATCAAAGCTCCATAGTGCTGGTGCCAATGGGTAGCTTAGGGACTTTGTCCACTGTGGCAGACTCCACCAGTTGCTTGTTCCGTATCTATTCTTCCTTCTTGCTAACAGTGCCTATGAGGCCAGAGCAGCAGAATGGCAGAGCAGGAAGACAGAAGAAGTCACCATGTGGGCTCTGAAGACAGACGATAAAAATCCCTTTACTCATTTAAGCACAGGTGGAGAGATTACAAGGAGTCGGGGTGGTGCAACAGTTAAGTGCTCGGCTGCTAACCAAAATGTTGGCTGTTTGAACCCACTTAGTGGCTCCTCAAGAGAAAGATCTGGCGATCTGCTTCCATAAAGATTACAGCCTAGGAAACCCTATGGGGCAGTCCTACTCTGAATCGACTCAATGGCACCCAGCAATGACAAGTGAGATTACTTGTTGCTGGAGTAAATTCCTAACTGATACATCTCCCTAAAATACCCATCAGCTCCCCCTACCAGTTAAGTAAAAGCACGCATTTTCCATGCAAATACACACAAATCCTCCCCACAACCAGATAGCTGCCTCCAAGCCCCTATTTGGAGACTCTGGAGTGCCCTGGTGGTTCCATGTACGTCCCTTCTTGCAAGTGCTGCACTACCCCTAACCCCCGCCCCGCCCCACCCATGTAAGAGGTACCCAGAAGATATTTCTCCTGAACCTGCTCCCTCCAGAGGTCAAGGTCTTTATGTCAAGGATGTAGCAGAGGCTTTTTTAACTTCTGCTTTTGGCCCTGGCACTTATAAGCATCTTAGGGACAGTTATTTCTTTAACCCTCAGTTTCCTCCTCTGTATAATGGGATCAAAACTCTCAGCCTCACAGGGTTGATTGCTGTGTGGATTAAATGAGAAACTGAATATTATACATGGAGCTTGGCCCAGAGTAAGTGCTTAGTGGGTATTGACTCTTACAGACTCAGAGTTGCAATAAACATCATGGTCCACACATGTTGACACCCAATCCTTTCCTTAGGATAAATTCCTAAAAGAAGAATTTTGGATTACCATTTCTGATCATTTGTAATTTTGACAGACACTGAGAACCGCTCTCCAAAAGGGTTTATACCAATGTGAAAATGTCCCATTTGCCCAAAATTTCATTAGTACTAGGTATTGTCATTTTCATTAGCATGTAAGAGGGGCACCTCACATGAACATGGGGGTTCTGGGATGTTTTCCAGAGCAAATGAGATGTCTAAGTCAAGACAGAATTAGGAATGGAGAGGAAAGATGGTGGGAGGAGGGTTCTTAGGCAGAGGAAGCAACATTAATAAGAAGTTCTTGTGTCGGAAGAACAAAATTTCAGCAGGATACAGATTATGGAGCAGGCCAAGAGGTGCTATGGGGAAAGAGGCTGGAGAGAGAGAGGAGAGATAGATATATAGAGAAGGAGATGAAGGAGGAGGAGGAGGAGAAGGTGAAGAAGATGGAGAAAGAGATGGAGAAGAGAGAGAATGAGCAGACACATCATGAAGAGCCACGATGAAGAGCCAGGATTTCAAACTTATCCTACAAGATCTGGGGAGCATTGGAAGAGTTTTAAACAAAGAAATGACACAACAAATGTGCATGTTAGAAAGGACTGTGCCTGCTGAGTGGTGGGAGCCTCGGTAGGGGAAGAGTGGATTTGGAGAGACAATTTAGGTGGCTGTTGCAGTCATTCAGGTGAGAGATCCTGGTGACTTTGACCCAAAAGAGCAACAGGATTGAAGACAGATAGGGCATGGTGACTGAGTTCTAGGAGGCAAGGAGACAGAAAGGTTGAAGTTAGCTTGGGTGATGTGGCGGCAATGGGAATGACAAGAAGTAGATGGATGTGAGAGATGTTTAAGAGGCAGAGTAGATGATGGTGATGGTTTGGATGTGGGTAGAGAAAGAGAAAAAGCGGTTAAGAATGACATCCAGGCTTCTGGTTTGAACAATTGGTTAGAGGGTGGTGGCAGTTTCTGAGATGGGAAAGACTGGAGGTGAAGATAATGATTTTCATTTTGGTCACTTGAGTTTGAGGTTCCCTGAGGAGCTTCAAAGTGAAGATGTCCAGCAAACAGTTGGATTTGTAGGTCTCTGAAGACAGATGTGAGTAGGAGATATAGTCTTTGATTTATGGGATGAGAATGACTAGAGAAATGGGAGCTTCACCAATACTAAAGAGATGGCAGAGAAAGAAGATTGGGAAAGAGTGACTGGAGAAATAAGTGGAAAACCAGGGGTGTGAGGACCACAGAAGTTAAGGAAGGGGGTTTTTCCAGAAGGAGCAGGTGGTGAACAGTATCAAAGAATTTGAGTAAGAGAAGAACTAAGAAATGGCCATTTGAGTTTAGAGATGAGGCAAGAGCAGCTTAATGATGTAATGGTGGCAGAAATCAGACTTTGGTGGGTTAAAGGGTGAATGGAAGGTGAGGAAGCAGATGCCGAGGGCCAGGTCCTACAGATTTGGAACCACTGAGGAAGCAAACATAATGGTGTCAGCTCGAGTGGTCACGTCAATTTTCCCACATGTCCACCAATACTGGATTTGGCCAATTTTTAATCTTCACTTATCTGATAGGTAAAAGTGCCTTTTCATTATTTTTTATTTGCATTTATTTGATTATCAGTGTAATTGAACTTCTTTTCATGTGTTTATTGGTAATTTGTTTATCTTACAAATTTCTCCCCTACCCAGGGTTGCCAGACTTAGCCAATAAAAATGCAGGATGCCCAGTTAACTTTGAATTTCAGATAAACAACAGATACTTTTTTAGTGTAAGTATATCCCAAATATTTCATGAAATATCTAATTTTTCTATTCTATTTTGCCAATCATTCGTCTACTCTGTGCCTGTCTTAGGCTGCATTCTCTAGAGAAGGAAAACCACTGAAGCATATATATCTGTATCTGTATACTATATCTATCTATCTATATATAGATTTATTTAGAGGAAATGGCTCCAGTGGTTGTAGACCGGCAAGTCCCAAGTCCATGGGTTAGGCATCAAGTTGGAGGCTTCTCCTGACTCACATAGCTGCAGAGGCTGAAGAATCCCAAGATCAGCAGGTAAGACAGCAGGCCGCTGGCTCACAAGCTGTGGAGACTGAAGAATCCCAAGATAGGCAGGCAGTATGGCAGGCCACTGGTTCAAGTCCCAAGAACCGGAGGTTAGATGATGATAAACCGGATACAGGATCCAGAGCAAGCGAGTGAACTTTCAGAATGTCTATACATTCTGGTA
This sequence comes from Dugong dugon, assembly GCA_030035585.1. Classification (NCBI taxonomy): domain Eukaryota; kingdom Metazoa; phylum Chordata; class Mammalia; order Sirenia; family Dugongidae; genus Dugong; species Dugong dugon. The sequence goes on along the minus strand of CM057462.1, from coordinate 56,241,816 downwards.
TTGCAGGTCATACCCCCAAGGAAATTCCCTTTTCAACTGATTGGCTACTCACATCAGATCACAAAATGGAAGATAATTATACCAGATCACAAAATGGAGGATGACTACGTCATTACATAACCGCCAAATTACATCATTATGGCCCAGAATCATGACCAAGCCGAGCTGACACACAACCTTAACCATCACAGTGCCAGTATCACATTGTTTTAATTTTTAAATCTTTGTAACATATTTTAATAGATGGGCAAGTCCTTTCTCACTTTTATTTTTCAGACTTTTCCTGAATACTCTTATATATTTATTATTCAAATGGACTTTAGAATCCAAGATAGGTTCCAAGATAAAGTCTTTGGAGATTTTGAGTGGGAATGTGTAAATTTCTATATTAATTTGAGGAAAATAGGTGGATTTTAAACACTGTTCCTATTCAAGACAAGACATTTATGTCCGAGCCTTCTTCCACATCTGTCAGTAGAGTTTTCTCCTCATAAAGGTCTTGCACAGTTTTTGTAAGTTTTTTTCTAGTTATTTTATGTTTTTTACTAATATTATGAATGGAACCCTTTTCCATTATATTTTCTAACTGTTTTTTTTATGCCTGATGGGAACACTACTGATTTTTTGTAGATTTATTTTGTTATTGGCTGTATTTCTGGACTCACTTAATATTTTAAATGGATTTTGGGGGGGTATTTCAAGATATATAATCATACTAAGTTTAAATAATGATTATTTTGCCTCCTTTCTAATACTTATACCTCTTTTCATGTGCTTCCCTAACTAAATCAGAGACGACTTTCAGAACAATGTTAATTATGAGTTATGGTAGTAGGAATCTTTGATTGTTCTTTATCTAATGGGACTATTTCTAGAGAGTCATTGTGAAGCATGATATTTAAAGTTGGTTTTAGAGATTTTAAAAATAATCATAAAAAAGTATCTTATTCCTATTTTATTAAGATTTTAAAGACTTAGTTGTGGATATTAAATTTATGAAATATATTTTCATTATTTTAAATAATATATGGTTTTTCCTTTTCTACTTATTAATAAGATAAATTATATTAATAGATTTTCTAATATTGATCCATCTTTTTATTCCTGTAAAGAATACCACTTGGTCATGGTATATTTTTCTTTTAAACCATTATTGTAGTCTATTTGCTGGAATAAATTATATTAATAGAGTTATTAATATTGAACCATCTTCACATTCTTATAATAAATACCCCTTGATCGTGGTATATTTCTCTCCTAATAATACACTGTTAAGTTTTCTTTGCAATATTCTTTTTAAAATATGAAGCTCAGTCTACAAATTCAGTTGCACAAGAAATATCACATTTCTCATTCTGCCACAATTTTATTTAGGAGTTTTGCACTGATGTGAGTAAATGCACTAGCCTTGCTGGGTTTGAAGGGCAGGGTCTTCCTTAAGAAAACCAGGAATATTTCCTTCTTTCTCTAGACCCTGGTACAGCTGTCTGATATGTAGAATGCATTACTCCCATTTTATACCTGAGGAGACTGAGGCTCAGGCCTGCCACTGTGAAGCCTGGTATTGAGATCTCTGGGAGTAAACTTTGTCACTGAGAGGCAATGTTCAGCATGGTGGTTAAGAGTTCGGGCTCTACAAGAAACAGAAAGGGCCACATAAATCAGAGACTAAATCATCCTGAAACCAGAAGAACTAGATGGTGCCCAGCTACCACCAATGACCACCCTGACAGGGAACACAACAGAGAGTCCCTGATGGAGCAGAAGAAAAGTGGGGTGCAGAACTCAAATTCTAGTAAGAAGACCAGACTTAATGGTCTGACTGAGACTGGAGGAACCCTGGAAAGCATGGCCCCCAGATTCTGTATTAGCCCAGAATTAAAACAGTTTCTGAGGCCAACTCTTCAGACAGGGATTGGACTGGACTGTGGGATATAAAGTGATACTCGTGAGGAGTGTGCCTCTTGCCTCAAGTAGATACATGAGACTAAATGGGAAGCTTCTGTCCAGAGGTGAGATGAGAAGGCAGAGAAGGTCAGGAGCTAGTTGAATGGACATGGGAAATCACGGGTGGAAAGGAGGAGTGTACTGTCACAGTATAGGGAGAGCAATTAGGGTCACATAACAATGTATGTATAAATTTTTCTATGAGAGACTAACTTGCATTGTAAACTTTCAGTTAAAGTACAAAATTAAAAAAAAAAAAAGAGTTTGGGCTCTAGGGTCCAGCTAACCAGCCAGGTGACCTTGGGTACTGTCTTAGTTATCTACTGCTGCTATAACAGAAATACCACAAGTGGATGGCTTTAACAAAGAGAAAATTATTCTCTCAGTCTAGGAGGCTAGAGGTCCAAATTCAGGGTGCCAGCTCCAGGGGAAAGCTTTCTCTGTCTTTGTCATCTCTGGGGAAAGTCCTTGTCATCAATCTTCCCCAGTCGAGGAGCTTCTCAGCTCAGGGACCTCAAGTCCAAAGGATGCACTATTCTCCTGGCTCTTGTTTCTTGGTGATATGAGATCCCCATGTCTCTTTGCTCACTTCTCTTTTTTATATCTCAAAAGAGATTGGTTAAAGACACAACCTAATCCTATAGATTGAGTCCTGCCCCATTAACATAACCACCGCTAATCCCACCTCATTAACCTCCTAGAGATAGGATTTACAACACACAGGAAAATCACATCAGATGACAAAATGGTAGACAATCACACAATACTGGGAATCATGGCCTAGCCAAGTTGACAGATATATTTTGGGGACACAATTCAATCCATAACAGGTACGTTCCCTAGAATTCTCATGAAGATTGAATGAGATGATCATATAGTACTGAGAGCAATTCCTGGTACATAGTAAACACTAAATAAACAGGGACTTATTTAATGAAACAAAAAACCCAAAAGGTGGTTTGGTGAGCGAGGAATCAGGCCAAGGGAGAAGGATGGGCCTGAGGAGAGCTCCTTCCAGGCTGAGGAAAAGCCTCACAAACTATCTCTGCCCACAGCAGTGCCCCTCTCTAGGGCCCTGTTATGCATTGAATTGTGTCCCCCAAAATATGTGATGGAACCCCTATACCTATAGATGTAATGTAATGTAATCATATCCCATAATGTGATCTAATGTAATATAATCACCTTCCAAAATGCAATCTAATAAAATCAATCAGTTGAGGTCATATCATTGTAAGCTAGATCCCAAACCAATCACTTCTGAATTTTAAAAAGAGCAGAATGGACACAGACAAGCACACCTGGAAGAAGACAGACACTACTTGAGGACTGTCTACAAGCTGAGGAACCAAGGAATGCCCGGGACCACTGACAAGAAAGGTGATCCAACCAAATGTGGAAGTTATCGAACAATATCACACGCAAGTTTTTCTGAAGATCATTTAAAAGTGGCTGCAGCAGTATATCGACAGGAAACAGCCATAAATTCAAGCCAGATTCAGAAGAGGACATGGAACGAGGGATATCTTTGCTGATGTCAGATGGATTCTGGCTGAAAGCAGATAACACCAGAAAGATGTTTATCTGTGTTTTATTGACTATGCAAAGGCATTCGACTGTGTGGATCATAACAAATTATGGATAACATTGTGAAGAACAGGAATTCCATAATACTTAATTGTGCTCATGAGGAACCTGTACAGAGATCAAGAAGCAGTTGTTTGAATGGAACAAGGGGATACTGCGTGGTTTAAAGTCAGGGAAGGTGTGTGTCAGGGTTGTATCCTTTCACCATACTTTTTCAGTCTGTATGCTGAGCAAACAATCTGAGAAGCTGGACTATATGAAGAAGAACGTAGCATCAGGATTAAAGGAAAACTCATTAACAACCTGCAATAGGCAGATGACACAACCTTGCTTGCTGAAAGTGAAGAGAACTTGAAGCACTTACTGATGAAGATCAAAGACCATAGCCTTCAGTATGGATTATACCTCAACATAAAGAAAACAAAAATCCTCACAAATGGACCAATAAGCAACATCATGATAAACGGAGAAAAGACTGACGTTGTCAAGGATTTCATTTTACTTGGATCCACAATCAATGCCCATGGAAGCAGCAGTCAAGAAATCAAAAGACTCATTGCATTAGGCAAATCTGCTGCAAAAGACCTCTTTAAAGTGTTGAAAAGCAAAGAAGTCACTTTGAAGACTTATGGTGCGCCTGACCCAAGCCATGGTGTTTTAAATCACCTTATATGCACGCAAAAGCTGGACGATGAATAAGGAAGACTGAGGAAGAACTGACACCTTTGAATTGCGGTGTTGGTGAAAATATTGAATATACCATGGACTGCCATGAATGAACAAATCTGTCTTGGAAGAAGTACAATCAGAATGCTCCTCAGAAGCAAGGATGGTGAGACATACTTTTTTAAAATTTTTTTTTAACAATTTAATCTCTCTCTTTATCGTAGTATTCCTTAAAGACTCATCAGCTTACAAACCAAAACCAACACCAAAAAAACCCAAACCTGCTGCCGTTGAGTCCATTCCGACTCACAGTGATGCTGTAGGACAGAGTAGAACTGCACTGTAGGGTTTCCAAGGAGCACCTGGTGGATTCAAATTGCTAACCTCTTGGTTAGCAGCCAAATTCTTAACCACTATGCCACCAGTTTCCACTGTGCCACCAAGGCTCCTTAATATTAGCACATCAGGTGCATTACAGTGGTTAAGCACTTGGCTGCTAACCCAAAGGTCAGAGATTTGAGCCCACCAGCTGCTCTGCAGGAGAAATATGTGGTAATCTGCTCCCATAAAGATCTACAGCCCTTTTTTTTTTCTTACTGTTGTAGTTTAGATGAAGTTTACATTTCAAGTTAGTCTCCCATACAAAAATTTATACATAAATTGTCATGTGACCCTAATTGCTCTCCCCATACTAGGACAGCATACTCCTCCCTTCCACCCCTGTTTCCCCATGTCCATTCAACCAGCTCCTAACGCTCTCTGCATTCCCATCTCACCTCCAGGCAGAAGCTGCCCATTTAGTCTCTTGTATCTATTTGAGCCAAGAGGCACACTCCTCACGAGTATCACTTTATATCCCACAGTCCAGTCCAATCCCTGTCTGAAGAGTTGGCCTTGGAAACTGTTTTAATTCTGGGCTAATACAGAATCTGGGGGCCATGCTTTCCAGGGTTCCTCCAGTCTCAGTCAGACCATTAAGTCTGGTCTTCTTACTAGAATTTGAGTTCTGCTCCCCACTTTTCTTCTGCTCCATCAGGGACTCTCTGTTGTGTTCCCTGTCAGGGTGGTCATTGGTGGTAGCCAGGCACCATCTAGTTCTTCTGGTCTCAGGCTGATGAAGTCTCTGGTTTATGTGGCCCTTTCTGTCTCTTGGGCTAATACTTTCCTTGTGTCTTTGGTGTTCTTCATTCTCCTTTACTCCAGGTGGTTGGGACCAACTGATGCATCTTAGATGGCCGCTTGCAAGCTTTTAAGACTCCAGATGCCACAGTGAGACATACTTTGGGCATGTCATCAGGAAGGATCAGTCCCTGGGGAAAGACATCATGAGTGGTAAAGTAGACGGCCAGCGAAAAAGAGGAAGACCCTCAATGAGATGGATTGACACAGTGACTGCAACAATGAGCTCAAGCATAATAACAATTGTGAGACTGGCACAGGACCGGGCAGTGTTTTGTTCTGTTGTACACAGGGTCGCTATGAGTCAGAAATGGCTCGATGGCACCTAACAACAATAACGACAACTGACAAGGAAGGAATTGGCACAGCTGAGACCTGGACTTGAACTTTTAGCTTTCAGAACTGTGAGAAAATAAATATCTGTTCTTTTTTTTTTTAATTTATTTTTTATTGTGCTTCAGGTGAAGGCTTACAGAACAAATAGTTTCTTATGAAACAGTAGTACACATATTGTTTTATGACATTGGTTAACAACCCCACAACATGTCAACCCTCTAACTTCTCAACCTTTTTTTTTTTTGGTGAAAATACACATAGCCAAAGATACACCATTTCAAAAATTTCTACCTGCACAGTTCAGTGACATTGACTACGTAAATTCTGTTCTTTTAAGCCACCTACTTGTGGTACATCTGTTACAGCAGCACTAGGAAACTAAGACAGTCTCACACTCCATGTGTTTTCCAGATTCAACACCTTGTGCCAGGACAGAGCCTCAGGATCCTCCCAATGGCCAGTTTTCTGCCTGGAGGTTCCAGGTTCTTCAAAACCTGGGCCTTGCGAGATCCATCCTGGCCTGGGGTTGCATTAGAACAAAGACCGCTGGACAATTAAAGTAAAAGCAATTTAAAATTTTTACTGGTGTGCCCTGAATAATGTAAAAGGGGATCCAAGGAAGAATGCTCATACTTGAAGTCACCTTTGGGACTCTTTTTCCTCTCAGTTTGGCACTCACGGCCCTCAGCTGCCCAGAAGATTTAACCCCTCACTCTCAACTCCCACCCTATTTTCGCTGCCTCCATCCCTCCCACCCTCATCCCCTTCCTTCTCCACATTATGCCCACTCCTGGAGCTCAGCCCCCTGCACGACCCTCCCCGGGAAGACCATTTTTCTTAGGCTCTAATTGCTTCTCCCACAAGAATCAGCTGTCCTGGAATCTGTGGCTGCTGTTCTTTGGTGCCCTTGAGGATGATCTTTGTCTGCCGAGAAGACTATTAAGAAGGTTTATCTTTGGTTTTAAAAATAGAGAGGCAGTTCATTAATATTACAAATTCAGAAATCTTAGTTCTTCTTTAGGCTTTTATGTTCTTCTTAGATGTCTTCTTATTCAATTCATAAGTCTAGTAAATCTTAACAATAACCTTCAAGGATATTGTGAATAATGTTATCCCATTTACAAACTCAGTTAATTAAACATCTTCACCGTTTTAAAACTGCACTGATAAATTTTAGTACATTTGATTTCTTTTTTTAAGGACTTAAATTTTCTCACTTAACAAACAAAACATTCCTAAGTACAAAGTAATTCTTAGCAGTCTGGAAAATTAAGCTAATAAATATGGTGAACCTGAAGCGTACTTAGATGTTCCAATATTGTGCATTACTTTATTCAGATTTCAACCTGAAATTGTAAGTCTTGATCAATTACTCAACTACACATTTAAAATTGAGATTACAAGGTTGTTGCTCTAATAGACCAAACTGCTCTTAAACATTACAAATACATAAAATACCAAATATGGGCAGAGTTCTTCTTATCGCAAAATTATCAATACTATGGTTTTGATTCTTAAGCCTTTCTATACTTAATTTTAAATAATAATAGCTAACACATATAGATGCTGAAGATCATTCAAAAACAGTTGCAGCAGTACATCGACAGGGAACTGCCAGAAATTCAAGCCGATTCAGAAGAGGACTTGGTATGAGGGATATCATTGCTGATGTCAGATGGATTCTGGCTGAAAGCAGATAACACCAGAAAGATGTTTATCTGTGTTTTATTGACTATGCAAAGGCATTCGACTGTGTGGATCATAACAAATTATGGATAACATTGTGAAGAACAGGAATTCCAGAATACTTAATTGTGCTCATGAGGAACCTGTACGTAGACCAAGAGGCAGTCATTCGAACAGAACAAGGGGATACCGCATGGTTTAAAATCTGGAAAGGTGTGTGTCAGGGTTGTGTCGTTTCACCATACTTATTCAGTCTGTATGCTGAGCAAACAATCCGAGAAGCTGGACTATATGAAGAAGAATGCAGCATCAGGATTGGAGGAAGACTTGTCAACAATCTGTGATATGCAGATGACACAACCTTGCTTGCTGAAAGCAAAGAGGACTTGAAGCACTTACAGATGAAGATCAAAGACTACAGCCTTCGGTATGGATTATACCTCAACATAAAGAAACAAAAATCCTCACAACTGGACCAATAAGCAACATCATAATAAACAGAGAAAATATTGAAGTAGTCAAGGATTTCATTTTACTTGGCTCCACAGTCATTGCCCATGGAAGCAGCAGCCAAGAAATCAAATGATGTATTGCACTGGGCAAATCTGCTGCAAAAGACCTCTTTTTATTTATTTATTTGACTATTGTCATTGGTTTGTTGTTGTAGTTTAAGTGAAAGTTTACATTTCAAGTTAGTCTCTCATACAAAAATTTATACATACATTGTTATGTGACCCTAATTGCTCTCCCTATACTGTGACAGCACACTCCTCCTTTCCACCCCTGATTTCCTGTGTTCGTTCAACCAGCTCCTGACCTTCTCTGCCTTCTCATCTCACCTCCAGACAGAAACTTCCCATTTAGTCTCATATATCTACTTGAGCTAAGAAGCACACTCTTTACGAGTATCATTTTATGTCTCACAGTCCAGTCCAAGCTTTGTCTGAAGAGTTGGCCTTTGGAATGGTTTTAGTTCTGGGTTGACAGAAAGTCTGGGGGCCACGCTTCCCAGGGTTCCTCCAGTCTCAGTCAGACCATTAAGTCTGGTCTTGCAAAAGACCTCTTTAAAATGTTGAAAAGCAAAGATGTCACTTTGAGGTCTAAGATGTGCCTGACCCAAGCCATGATATTTTCAATTGCCTCATATGGATGCAAAAGCTGGACAATGAATAAGGAAGACTGAAGAATAATTGATGCCTTTGAATTATGGTGTTGGTGAAGAATATTGAACATATTGTGGACTGACAGAAGAATGAATAAATATGCCTTGGAAGAAATACAGCCAAAGTGATCTTTAGAAGCAAGGATGGCAAGACTTTGTGTCTTAGGCTGGGGTCTCTAGAGAAGCAAAACCAGTAAAGCATATAATATATATACAGAGAGATTTATATCAAGGAAATGACTCATGAGGTTGTAGACCCAAGTCCATGAGTCAGGATAGAGGCTTCTCCTGATTCCCATAGCCACAGGGGCTGGCAAACCCAAGATCAGCAGGTCAGAGAGTAGCACTCTTGCTCACAGGCTGCAAAGATTGATGAATTCCAAGATCGGCAGGCAAGACCATAGGTAAGCTGCTAGCTCAAGTCCCAAGAACCAGAGGTCAGATGAACAGGAGCCAGCTGCAGGATCCAGAGCGAGCAAAAGCCCACGAGCCTTGCCAGAATGTCCACTTATATTCGATGCAGGCCACACGCCCAAGGAAACTCCCTTTTAACTGATTGGCTACTCACAGAAGATTCCATCATGGAGGTGATCACATTATATCACATTGTACCAAATCTCATCATGAGAGTGAGCACAACATAATATGACTGCCAAACCACTGAGAATCATGGCCCAGCCAAGTTGACACACAACCTTAACCATCATACTTCATCTCACGTACTTTGGACATGTTATCAGGAGGGACCAGTCCCCGGAAAAGGACATCATGCTTGGTAAGATAAGAGGGTTTCATTGAAAAAGAGGAAGACCTTCAATAAGATGGATTGATACAGTGACTGCAACAATGGGCTCAAACACAGCAACGATTGTGAGGATGGCGCATGACTGGGCAGTGTTTTGTTCTGTGGCACACAGGGTCATTATGAGTCTGAACCAATTTGCCAGAACCTAACAACAAGGACACATATAGAGAAGCCCTGGTGGCACTGTGGTTAAGCGCTTAGCCACTGACTGAAAGGTTGATGGTTTAAACCCACTAGCCAACTGTTCCATGGGAGAAAGATGTGGCAGGCTGCTTCTGTAAAAATTATAGCCTTGGAAACCCTATGGGCAGTTCTACTCTGTCTTATAGGATCACTATGAGTTGGAATTGACTCGATGGAAATGGTTTGGTTAACACATACAGCGTTTTCTACATGCCACATTTTGTTCTAAGTGCTTTTCGTATATTATATACTAGTTTGTTTAAAGCTCACAATTCTTGACCTCAGCCTTCAGCTGGGCCTGTAAGGCTGCCCAGCAGTCATGCTGTATGCTCACAGACCCTTGACTCCTAGAGACTACCTCACACTTTCTGCTCTCTCCTCAGCTCCCAATACCTCCTCCCATCTCCTCAGCCAGTGACCTTACTTCTTACCTTACTAAGAAAAGCAAAGTATCCAGAAGAGAACTTCTATACACTCATGAGCCCGTCACCTTCACACACTGCACTCCCCCTGGGCACCACTGCTGGACTCTCCCCCGCTCCTGTTTAGAGCCAGTCCCTTCACTTGTGACTGCAACTCATTCCTCTTGCCTAATCTGGGACATCTGTCCAGTGATTCTTCCCTCTCTCTCCTACATCATTCATTTTTTTGACTGTCTACTGGATCATTCCCATCAGCAAACAAACATGCTGAGATTTCTCTACCTTATAAAACAAAATGAACATTTTGACACCATTTTCTGTGGCAGCTACCATCCTATTTTTTTTGCCCACCTTTGCGGCAAAACTCCTTGAAAAAGTTGCTGTCTTTGCTCCCCATTCCTCTCCCCAGTCTAGTCTAAAGTCACCGCAAGGAGCCCTTCACTCCTAGCACTCCACCTAAATTGCCTTTGCTTATTTTACCTGACCCGTCATCAGCATTTGACATGGTTGATCATTCTCTTCCTGGATACGCTACTTCTAGGATACCACTTCCTCTGGGTTTTCCTTCTACCTCATTGGTCACTCCAACTCTGTCTCCTTTGTGCTTCCTCCTCTTCCCTCGTATCTCTTAATGGTAGATGTCCCAGGTCTTGGTCCCTGATGCTCGTCTCTTCTCTTGTATTCTCATTCCCTTGCTGATCTCATCCAGTCTCATGGTCTTCAACATTTGTTGTTGTTAGCTGCCATCAAGTTGGCCCCTGACACATGGAGACCCCATGCACAGCAAAACGAAATGCTCCTCGTCCTGAACCATCTCCATGATTAGTTTTGGATTGGACCATTGTAATCCATAGGGTTTTCACTGACTGATTTTCAGAAGTAGATCACCAGGCCTTTCTTCCTAGTCCATCTTAGTTTGGAAGCTCCACAGAAACCTGTTCAGCAACACTCAAGCCACCACTGACAGATAGGTGGTGGATATACATGAGTTCCATTGACGGGGAATTGAACCCAGGTCTCCTGCATGGAAGGCAAGAATTCTACCCTGAAACACCAATGCCCCCATGGTCTTTAATACATATATTGATATGCCTATGATTCTCAAATTTATATTGCCAGCCCAGAAATCTCTTCTCAACTCCATACTCACATATTCAGCCATCTACTCAACATCTCCGCTTGATGACTAATAGACATCTCAAGCTAAACATGTTCTAAACTGAATTCCTGATCTTTCCTCCACCTCCAAAGCCTTCTCCACCTGAATTCTCTCCACCTCAGTTGATAGCAATGTCATCTTTCCAGTTTCTCAGACCAAAAACTGTGCACTCCTCTCTTTCTCTCACATCCCACAATCCAATTCAGGAATTCTGTTAGTTCTACCACCAAAATATATCCAGAATTCAGCCATTTCTTACCACCTCACTGTTATCACCCTTGTCTGAGCCATCACTGGTTCTCAATTGAATTACTGTAATAGCTCCCTAACTGGTTTTCCTGCTTCTATTTTGTCCATTTGCATTCTATTCTCAACACAGTTTCCAGAGGGATCCTTTTAAAATGTGAGTCAGATTCTGTCACTCCTCTGCTCAAAACTTTAAGTGGCTCCCATTTCATTCTGAGTAAAAGCCAAAGTCCTTCCAGTGGCCTCCAAGGCACTACACCATCTGATTCCTTACCCTCCTACTCAGCCCTCCTTGTTTTTTCTCCAAGATCCCAGGTAAGCTCCGGCTATGGGATCTTTACACCAGCTGTTCCCTCTGCTGGAAAACTCTTTTTTCAGATATCTACTTGGCTTGCTCCCTTATCTCCTTCAAGTCCTCACTCAAATTTCACCTTCTAAATGAAGTCAACTCTGACCACCCTACTGATATGGAACCTACCCTCTCAGACTCCTCTCGTCCTTACTCCGCTCTATTTTTTTTTTTCATAGCTCTTATCACCTGCTGGAGTCCCTAAGTGGTGCAAATGGTTAATATGCTCAGTTGCAAACTGAAAGGCACCTTGGAAGAAAGTCTTGATGATCTACTGCTGAAAAATCGGCCACTGAAAACTCTATAGAACACAGTTCTACTCTGACACACATGGGATCGTCATTAGTCAGAATCAACACATGGCAACTTTTTAAAAAATCATTTCCTAAAATACATGTTGTTGTTTTCGTTGTGTGCTGTCCGACTGATAGCAACCCCATGTGACATAGTAGAACTGCCCCATAGGGTTTACTAGACTGAAATCTTTACTGGAGCTAATCGCCAGGTCTTTTCTCCTGAAGAGCCACTGGTGGAGCCAAGTGCTTAACAATTGCGCCATCAGTGCTCCTTAAAATACAAGTAACTTGTTTTCTTATTATGTTTGCTGTTTGTCTCCCCTGCTAGAATGTACGCTCCTTGAGGTCGGGATCTTTGTTTAGTTTCCTGGTGTCTCCCAAATGCCTGTAATAATGCACGGCATTTAGTAGGCACTGAATAAATATTGTTAAAAGGAACTATTCCACAAGATAAATACAATTTTTATTTCCAGTATACAGACAGGAATTTGAGGCACAGAGAAGATAAGGAACTTGTCCAAGGTCACGCAGCCAATAAGTGATAGAGCTGGGATTTGAACACAGAATCCACATGCTTAACCATTACCTTAAGCTGCTTCTTTGAAACTTAAAAAAAATTGGAACCTCATGTAGTCTACTCCCTGGATTCAAGTTACTCACATTATCTAATTCTTTGCTGTACGCAAAGAAGGCTGCCCTCTCACTCAAGTTGGAGTTGGATTTTGCATTTCTTTTTCTCTTAAGATACATAAACATAAGTTTTCCATCTTACGATAAAGACCCTTGAACTTGAAGGGGTCTTTCATTCTGTCATATTCTTATAGTTACACAACTCTATGGGCAGAACATAAGCTCCATAAGGACAGGTATTCTTGGATACTCTGTCTCTTTTCTTCCTTATTGATTCCCCAGTGCCTAGAACAGTGCCTGGCACAAAGTAGGTGCTTCACAAATATTTGTTGAATGTTGAATGGATGATATTTAAGATGATATCCAATTGAATTTTGGATGTGGCTTTGTCTGATTTCAGATCATAGCTAATCATATCATTCTCTAATTTATTACACACTCTATTTGACTTCTCTGTTTTTGCTACCTGAAAGTTCTGGAGTGACTACAGTGGGCTGTAGTCATCCACAGGCTATAGTTTCTTGGATAACTCCTTCCAACTCCAAGTGAGCCAGGTGGAGCTATCAACCATGGTGCCCCAACCATGGAGCAGAGGAGCATGACCCAGCCTTGGCCAAACCCAAGACTGCATCCCTTCAAACAAATGATTGACTCTGTGACTCAAGATGGGGGTCTTAGTCATCTAATACTGCTATAACAGAAATGCCACAAGTGGATGGATTTAACAAACAGAAGTTTATTCTCTCACAGGCTATCAGGCTAGAAGTCCCTTCAGGGTGTCAGCTCCAGGGGAAGGCTTTCTCTGTTGGCTCTGGAGGAAGGTCCTTGTTATCAGTCTTCCCCTGGACTAGGAGCTTCTCCGCATAGGAACTCCAGGTCCAAAGAACACACTCTGCTCTCAGTGCTGCTTTCTTGGTGGTATGAAGTCCCCCATCTCTCTGCTTGATTCTCTCTTCTATATCTCAAAAAAGATTGGCTCAAGACACAATCCAATCTTGTAGATTGAGTCCTACCTCATTAGAGGTAGGATTTACAATGCGTAGGAAAATCACATCAGATGACAAAATACTGGGAATCATGGCCCAGCCAAGTAGACAGATATTTTTTGGGGACACAATTCAATCCATGACACTGGGCAATCAACAAGGAGTTTTATTATTATCATTACTGTTATTAAAATTAACAGGACAACACTTTCTTTTGTTCACAAGAGAATGAGGTATATAGGCTGTTGTTGTGAAATGAGTTCCTTTATGTGGCCTTTTCCTTGGTTCTTTGGGAAAACAGCTTGAGAGATTTTTCCTATAAACCCTGAGAAGTTACCTTTGCCCTAGTTTTCTACCCCAGAGGTTTTGTTACTTTTGTCCAGGTTGATTAACATTTTTGGGGTAAGCGGGAAAAAATTTGTGGTTTGATACTTTTTTTCTGGTCCTGGGCTGTAGCCTGCCCTGTGATTGGTATGCACCTTGCAGGGATTGGTCAATAGACTATGCAAATGAAGAGTCTGTGGCCTACCAGGAGGGGATTGGTCAGTTCACGGTCCTGGTGGGAGGTCCATGACTTGAAATTGATGAGGAATTTGTGTATATATGCAGCACCCCACCGGGGTTTTTGAGACAGAAATAAGCAGGAAGAGAAGCAACAGGAAGAAGCAGAAGAAAGAAAGAAGAGAGAGAGAGGAGGCAAGGAACTTCCTAAAAGAGCTGTAACCTGGATCAAAGACTGTAACACTGAAGACGATGAGAAGCCCAGAAGGGGCCCAGTGGCAGAGCTGGTGGTGACAGATGGCAGGGCCAAGAGGAGCCTGTCCTGAGGGACCTGAGAGGAGGTCCATATGGCCAAGAGGAGCTGAGAGAGCTGTCCTGCAATGAAGAAAGGAGATTTTGCCAACATGCTTCCTGATCCTGATCCAAAGTTACCCTGTTACTTACTTAGTAAACCATTTAACTCTAAGTATGGTTTATGGGTTCTGTGTGGCTATTGCAACAGATTATTGAACCTGGAAGAGAAGTAGAGAGTGCTGTGGGAGCGACGGTTAGTGTCAGAATTGGTTAAAAGGTTGGAGGGTGGAGGTATGTCTGACCTCCACCTCATGGGAATCAGCTTTGGGCTGATCCTGGCCATTATTGTCTCGGATGTTAGACAGCTTCTGCTGCTTCTACTACTGTTGTTGTTGTTAGGTGCCATCAAGTCAGTTCCGACTCATAGTGACCCTGTGTATAACAGAAGGAAACACTGCCTGGTCCTGTGCCATCCTCAATCATCGCTGTGTTTGAGCCCATTGTTGCAGCCACTGTGTCAATCCATCTCATCAAGGGTCTTCCTCTTTTTCACTGACCCTCTACTTTACCAAGCATAATATCTTTCTCCAGGATGGGTCCCTCCTGATAACATGTCCAAAGTATGTGAGATGTAGTCTCACCATCTTCATTTCCAAGGAGCACTCTGGCTGTATTTCCTCCAAGACAGATTTGTTCATTCTTTTGGCAGTCCATAATATATTCAATATTCTTCACCAACACCATAAATCAAAGGCATCAACTCTTCTTTGGTCTTCCTTATTCATTGTCCAGCTTTCACATGCATATGAGGCGATCGAAAATATCATGGCTTGGGGCAGGCGCACCTTAGTTCTCAAAGTGAAATCTTTGCTTTTCGACACTTTAAAGAGATCTTTTGCAGCAGATTTGCCCAGTGCAATGTGTCGTTTGATTTCCTGACTGCTGTTTCCTTGGGCGTTGATTGTGGATCCAAGTAAAATGGAATCCTTGACAACATCAATCTTTTCTCTATTTATCATTATGTTGCTTATCAGTCCAATTGTGAGGATTTTTTTCTCTACTTTGAGATGTAATCCATACTGAAGGCTGTGGTCTTAGATCTTTACCAGTAATTGATTTAAGTTCCCTTCACTTTCAGCAATCAAGGTTGTGTCATCTGCATATCGCAGGTTGTTAATGAGTCTTCCACCAATCCTCATGCCACATTCTTCTTCGTATAGTCCAGCTTCTCAGATTATTTGCTCAGCAAACAGATTGAATAACTATGGTAAAAGGATGTAACTGTGACACACACCTTTCTTGATTTTAAACCATGCAGTATCCCTTTACTCTGCTCAAATGACTACCTCTTGATCCATGTGCAGGTTCCTCACGCGCACAATTAAGTATTCTGAAATTCCCATTCTTTGTGATGTAATCCATAATACACAGTCGAATGTCTTTGTGTCGTCAATAAAATACAGGTAAATATATTTCTGGGATTCTCTGCTTTCAGCCAAGATCCATCTGACATCAGTGATAATATCCCTCGTTTCATGTCCTCTCCTGAATCGGCTTGAATTTCTGGCAGTTCCCAACCGATTTTGAATGATCTTCAGCAAAATTTTACTTGTGGTATTAATGATACTGTTCGATAATTTCCGCATTCATTATCCCTTCTGAAGTTGGACAGATTCTGGTGTTACTACTACTACTATTGTCATTTTACAGCTGTTAATGAGTTTGCCACCGAGGTTCACATAGAACATTTCTGATCATATAGAGACTGTCTGTAACATGTGGGAGTGGAGCAGACATACACATAAAGGATGAGAGATGAAAAGGAAAGGAGGCTGGAGGGAGGGAAGGAATAAGATATAGAGATAGAGATTAGACAGACAGATAGAAACTGTACCTGGTTTCAGTGGTCAGTCTTTAACAGCCTTTTAAATCTCTTCCTTTGATTACTGGTCTTTTCGGCTTTCTACTTCTTTTTGAGTCAATTTTGGTAATTTATATTTTAATTGATAGTCGTCTTTCTGCGGACTTAACACATTTGTTGCCATAGTATTGTCTTATAATTTTTTCAGTCACTTCTGATTCCGTGATTATACCTCCTTTCTCATCCCTAACGTACACATGGATTAGTTTCTTTTTTACTTAATTAGACTTGTTAGTGTTTTTATACTTAAAAATACGTATTTTCAAAGAATCAGTTTTTTATTTACCCTTTCAACTGCTTTTTTTCTTTTCTGCTTCATGAATGTCTTATTTTATCTTTATGAATTTTCTCCTACTTTCTTTTGTTCTTTTTCTAGATTTTTAAGTAGCATATTTAATTCATTTATTTTCGATATTTTTTAACAATAAAATAATTTGAAGTTATAAATTATCTTCTGAATATAGATCACTGAACTCCTCAGGTTTTTTATTTCAAGGGCTTCTCTTTTCATACATTTGATTATTGTAATTGCTATTTTGATTCCCTCTTTGACCCAGGTATTTTTCCTAGCTAATTCTTACTTGTTCAATAGATTTCAGCTTAAACATCATTCTTCAGGGAGGTCTCCCTGATGCTCAGATCAGGTTAAGACCCCTTGTTATAAACACTTACAGAGTCAATACTTCTCCTTTCTCAATACACGTCATGAGGAGTTATTTGTGTGATTATTTGCTGACTCTCACTTCCTCATCAGACTGTAGACTCCTTGAAGGCAGGGATCATGTTTATCTTTTTCACTGTGTATCCCCCCAAAATAAGCAGATGCACAGCACATAGTAGGCATTCCATACGCGTTTACTGAATGAATAACTTAAAAGTGGTTAGTTAGTAGTGAAAACACAATGGTACAACTCCTTTGGACGTGAATTTGGCAATACCTAGGAAAATAATGTATGATCACTTATGCATTTACTCTTTGGCCCACTTCTAGGATTCTAACCCAATGATACACTGCCAAAATACTGAAAGTACTTATGCACAAGGTTATTCATTCTGGCATTATTTGAAATAACAAAAGATTGGAAACAATCTAAATGTTTATCATTAAGAGACTGGCTGATTGAACTGTGGTACATCCACACAATGGAATTCTATCCAGCAGTAAAAAGAAATATGGGAAAAAAATTAAAAAAAAAAAAGAAATATGGAAAGTACACTGAAATGGAATGTTCTCCAGGATATATTGTAAAAGGAGAAACACAAAGTGTAAAACTGAATACATAACATGCTAACTTTTATGTGACAACAGTTCAGTCAGAATGTAAATACTTTTACACATTTACTTATGTTTGCAAAACGAAGCATCACAAGAACGAACCAAAAAAAAACAATAAAAATGGTTGCTTATAGGGGAAGGAACAAGGTGGAGGGGCAGCAATGGAAACAAAATTCTCTAAATACATTTTGTTATGTGGTTTTGACCTTGACATCAGATAAACACTTTACATATTCAAAAGGAGAAAAAAAACAATCCCTAAAACTTGAAAAACTCTAAAATGAAGGAACTTAAATATGTATAAAGTTGGTGATATAACCATACAGCACAAACTAATTACTTCAAATGGCTTGAGAACACAGCATATTGACTGTATATCCTTAATGTTTTATTCCTAAGGACAAAAAGAGCTCCAAAGCAATCTTAAAACTGCATTTGAAAGTCTTATTGTTAGTAAAAATATTAGCATTATTTTTGAAACTATTTTACATACATTACAAGATAATGCAAACAAGTAATTATGTTAATTTTAGAATCCAAGATATTCAGTGTATAAGAAAAGAGATATGTGGGTCAGACTAAAGGAGTTAAGTAAAAACTCAGAAAGGTTACCTTTGTATTGGAAAAAAATCCATTTTTTTCCTCTTCAAAAGCATATATTCCCCAGCTCTGTCCACTGAAAAAGTCTAGAAGCAATGACAACCCAACAGCAATGAGCATACCCAATGCCCAGATTGTGTTCTCCCACAACCAAGAACCGGGGCTCCTTGGAGGAATGGCTAATTCCAGGTCTGGGGCAGGAAAAAAACAACATGCATCTGGGATATCTTGCTGGGTGTTGTCAAAGGGTAATGAAGTCATGCCCAAAGATATAGGAGCTAACATGAAGGGACACCCACTGACTAAAGATGAGACAATTTGAGCATCAGAAAGAATGATGACTGAAACTGATTAAAACACACTGAATATATCAACACTCACTTGTTCATATTGAGAGAGAGAGAGAGAGAAGGAGAGAGGGAGGAAGACAGACAGCCCCAAATCAAACAAATATCATTAAATACCACCGGAGGTAACTAGGGCACCATTCCTTGTCCTGAGAATTAACAATGAAAAGGAAAGGCCTTCATCCTGCCTTTATTCTATCAACTATTTCAGTGCAACCAAAAAGCCACAGTGTACAAGGGAACGTTCTTTATTAAAAAAAAATTCCAGCTAATGAATGTAGAAGGATTGACAGGATTAGAAAATCACCTTTTTACAACTCCTCATAAAATAATGGATTCCGGCAATAATCACCAATAGATGAAATGATTATATGAAAGGTTGATGGGGAAATTTCTCATGGAGAGGTAAGGCTGTCATCGCCTTTGTCCACTGATCAATCTTAGCCCTACTATGTGAGCCACCTGATGTGATGTCATATGAAGTGCACAGCCCCCACCTATGTAGTAGTTGCCATAGTTTGGATTCTCCAAAAAGTGAACCCTAAGAAAAGGATTTGGGTGCAAGTAGTTTATTTGGTTCCAGGAAACATCCTTAAGGGAGTGGGGAAGTGAGACAGCGAAAGAAGAAAGCAAATAAAGACTGAATTAATGAATGAGTCACCACTCAGGCAACCGGGGATCTGTTCCTCTGGGGACCCTTTGAAAGACTGCAGAAACCTCCCTAGAGAGGCAAGGAAGCTGGGGTATTTAGCCACCAACTCCCGCCTTGCACCGGCCGATCACAGGGTGTTAAGTCTCCCGCTCTTTTCATAGCCAGAAAATGCCCTTAGGTTACAACACACTGAAAGGAAAAGAACTGGTACAGCGGAGCTGCCGGTGGCCTCCAGGATTGACCAAGGGGGTATGGTGAGGCTCCAACAGTATCAGCTATAGTACCTTGCCAAAAGACTTAGGGCTGACTTCTATTTACAGAAGTATGGGAAATGGGGGATTGAGTTAAATGATACCACAAAGAAGCAAAGAGACAAATCCAGAATGTAGGACATTCTACAGAACAAACGATTTCTTCAACAAGGGTGTCTCTGAGCTGACTACCACTGTGGGCAGCTGGGCTCAATCGTGCTACCGGCCCTCTGAGGAACCACAAGGAGTACTCCTCAGAATTGTTTCACCTAAGGACAGCAAACAGTTTGTGCTTGACTACTAACCTAAAGGTTGATGATTCAAACCCACCCAGTGGTATTGTGGAAGAAAGGCCTGGAGATCTGCTTCCATAAAGATTACAGCCAAGCAAACCCTATGGAGCAGTTCTACTATGTAACACATAGTCACCTTGATTTGGAATTGACTTGATGGCAGTAGGTTTGGTTTTTGTTTGCTTGTTTAAGGACAGCAAGGGAGTTCCCGGGTAGCACAAAGCTTAATGCGCTTGGCTACTAACCAAAAGGCTGGAAGTTTGAATCCACCCAGAGGCACCTCAGAAGAAAGGCCTAACAATTTACTTTCAAAAAATCAGCCATTGAAAACCCTGTGGAAACGGAACAACCAGAGCGGAAATATTGAGAACGCTCATGCATTGTGAAGAATGTAACCAATGTCACTGAACAATTTGTGTAGAAATTGTTGAATGGGAACCTAAACTGCTGTGCAAACATTCACTGAAAACACAATAAAATATTATTAAAAAAAAGAAAAGAAAACCCTGTGAGGCACAGTTCTACTCTGACACACGTGGAGTTGCCATGAATTGGAGTCGACTTGATGGAAACTGGGTTTCAAGGACAGAAGCTAAGGCATTTATTCCCTGACTCCCATGATTAAGGGTTGCCCCAGGGGTATCAACTTCCTTCATTTCCAGGCTGTGCCTGCTGGAGGGCCGAGTGGACTTCCTCAGGCAGAAGAGGTGAGCAAAGCTGCAGGACACATTTGAAGTGGAGCGCTGGCAAGGTGATTGCTACTGTCTTCCCAACTGCCCCAAGTCAGGTGGGCCAGGGAGGTTGGGGAGGGGCACTGTCAGTGTCTGTACAAGAATTTGACTAATTCTCACCTGGGCTCCAAAACAAGTTCCTGCTGCCAGGTGCTGCTACTGCCCTACTAGGCACCTCCAACAGATACCCTTGGCCCTCACCAGGTGACAGAATTTCTCTTTGCGGCTATAACAGACACGTGGGCCCTCCATGACGTGTGTGTGTGTGTGTGTGTGTGTGTGTGCGCGCGCCTGCGCGTGCACTTGTGTACACGGTTGGCATAGGAAGGCCCTTTGTAGTCCTTGCCTCGCTCTCAGGAGTACCAGGTGTTTTTCCGAGTGTTTTTGCTGGGCCACCCGTTTCCTCCACATAGACATGTGCTCTGTGAACCCCTCTCTGAGTCCAACCATGTCACTACCCTGCTTAAGGTCACCAGGCAGCCATCCATGGCTCCTGAGCTTCCGACCCTGAGACTCTGGTATCGGGCCGGAGGATGGGCTGCTGCTTCTTCACCTGGGCCAGGCACCTGGGCCTGTGGGGCTAATGGGATGTTGAGGGGCTGGGTCTCTGAACTAAGCCCCGTTAGTCCCCTGTCCTGGTCTTTGTCTCTCCTCAGCTCTCATCTCTCTGGTTCTCTCAGCCTTACTTGGCCTCATTTCTTTGTCTGCATCAGTCTCTTCCTCTCTCCTCCTTATCCCTGTCCCTCTCTTGCCTCTGCCCAAATTTCCCTACCACCAGCCCCATTTCTGGACTCCTTGGGTGGCCCAAACAGTTAAGCACTCAGCTACTAACCAAAAGGTTGGCAATTCAAACCCACCCAGAGGCGCCTCGACATACAGGCCTGGTGATCTGCTTCCAACAGGTCACAGCCTTAAAAACCCCATGGAGCATAGTTGCACTCTGCACACATGGGGTCACCATGAGTTAGAATCGACTCAATGGCAACTGACTCCGTTTGTTTGTTTTGATTGGGCCCCATTTCTGTCTCTGTCTTGGCCTCTGACCTCCACCTCCAGCTCTTGATTGCACTTTGTGTCCTTCTTCTTCTTCAGAATAGTTTTCTGCCTTCTCATTAAGATCCAGTTTTCAAAAATAATAAAATAAAATCTTATTTTAAAATTTTAATTACAAACATACTATAAAGAAACATTTAAAAGCTGGATAAATAGAGGGAAAAAAATGAATAATCCCTTTATCCTGATTCAGCAACTGGGGTCAATTTTGGTTATTTCCTTTCAGTCTTTTAAAAATGATTTTTAAAAACATATCATCCTATAATTTGATTTTCTATTCTGCTTTTTCATCTTAATAATAAATTCCTCCAGTGGCTTCCACTCTCACTTAGAACAAAAACTAAAGCACCCTCATGATGGTCTACAAGCCCTATACCATCTCCTCATTCCACTCTGCTAAGCCATTGTAATGGTTAATTTTACGTGTCAGTTTGGCTAGGCTACTATTATTAGTGGTTTGGCCAGATATTGGATGGGCTGCTGCTCCGTAATGTAATATGATCGCCTTCCATGATATGATCTGATGTGATCAACCAGTCAGTTGGAAGGAGAGTTTCCTGGGGGGTGTGATCTGCCTTCAGAATATAAATGGATATTCCCGGCAGAGCTCTCTCTCTCCTTCCTGACCCTGCACCTGTCTCATCGCCTGACCTAGAGATCTTGGGTCGTAAGCCTGTAGAAGTCTCCAGCCTGCCAGTTGACATATGGATTTTGGACCTGCCATCTCCACAGTTGCGTAAACCAATCCCTTGAAGTAAATCTCTCTCACTCTCTCTGGTTTTGCTCCTTTAGAGAACCCAAACTAAGGCAGGCACAATGGTGCCCTCACTTTTATGAACAAACTACACCACCCTTGCCTCAGAGCCCTTACACAGGCTATTCCCTCTGCCTGGAAAGTCTTCCCCCAAAAGTCTGCATGGCTCACTCCTCACCTCCTTTAAGGGTTCGCTGAAGGATCCTTTTTTCAATCAGGCTTACCATGACCCCCCCACCCAAATGACAACACCCCCCAGTGCACCACCAATCTCCATTACCCAATTTTTCACTGTAACAACGCTACGAAACAACTTTACATACGTGTATTGGACAGACCGCTTCACTCATGCTTTTCTCCACCATTTCCTGGTCGGACATTTGGGTTAAGTGAACACGTGCACATTAAAAATTTCTATAGAATAGCCAAATTGCCCTTTAATAAGCCTCACCAACGAACACTTCCATCAGTGGCATATGGGAGTGCATTTTTTCCCTCATCTGTCTTTTCAATTTTTTGCCAGTTTGCTAAGCAAAAAACATCTCATTGTTGTTTTAATTTGCATTATCTTAGTTCGAACTGAGACTGAATATCTTTTCATATACTTATTAGATGTTTGTCTTTCTTCTGTGAATTTTCTTTTTCATATCTTTTGCCCATTTTTCTGTTGGATTGTTGATGTCTTTTTTATTGATTTATAGGAGCTTTTTATATATTATTTTTATATATTTAGCCAGGGGGGATTTTACCATTATCTAGTTCTACCTAAGTACAGGTTGTGAGGGGCCTTCACTTCCATATTACCACCTCCTGTCTGGGTGTTAAAGTTCCCACTGTCTGGTTTGGCAGGCTGATGAATGTCCTGAGGCGTTTGAAGGTAGGGGCTATATTAATAGAGATTCTTGTGGATGGGGCTCCTCAGCAAAGTCTTAGGGCATGGGTGGGCATCACTCCTGCTGGGCACTCTAGACAGCCATCAATGAAGGCCTTTGCTGGACATGGAATAGTTGAATGACTAATGTGCCTCTTCAGCCACCGTGGCCTGTGCTGTCCACTTGAGAGGCCCAGTCCTCAGGAAGCTCCCAGGTGGTGGTACTGGAGGGGACTTAACAGTCTCTGAGCTGACTGACTCCACTCCCCTCCCTTTTGGTCTCGCAGGTCCAGTTCCCTCATCCAAGGCCCCCTTGACCTCTTCAAGGGCATTCCTCATCCACTCCCCTTCTCTTTCCTAGACTGGTGACCTTATTTACCTCCCCAGGTGGCACATGGATTGGATCTCCTCTGTTCTCTTTTCATTCTATAGTTAAGGCATAAACTCTCTCTCTAGTTTCTTTCAGGATCTTCCCTTTTGATTTCCAAGAGCATTTTCTTCTCTCAGCAAAAGCAACCTCTTGTAAATCAAAGGCTTTGCCTTTCCAAAGAGTGGTGTCTGATGTGGGCTTCAGCAGCCTATCTGGGAAGTTAAAAAAACAATGACATCTGAACATTGACTGTTTCTTTCTCTTTATATTCCCACTATAAAAGCACTAATTCCCCTGGAGGTAAAGTGGAACCTCTGACTGACATGAGGAAGTGGGAAAAATAAAAGCGGAACTGTTATTTTTTCAAGATATTTTCTTGTTGCATTCTTGTATGTCTGCGGCAGGTTTGCTTTTCCGGTCTGTTATTCTGCTCATAGAGTCTTCTGTCATTGAGAAGTTAAAATATTTCATGTAGTCAAATCTATCCATCTTTCCTATTTTTCTTCTAATATTTTTATGAGGTTTTGTTTTTTACATTTAGGTCTTTAAATCAAAGAGACTTTATATGTGTGTCTGGTGGGAGGTAGAGTTCAAATTTTCTATTTTTCAAATTGAAGAGCCATTTGTCCTAAGACCATTTATTAAGTAGTCTGTCCTTTTCCTTATGAATTTGAAATGCCACACTTACATAGACAGACTGATACATACACTTCTGGTTTCCAGTCTGTCCAAATTATTTTGAATTACCTTGTTTCATAAGATGTTTTTATTTCTGGTTGGATAGTTCCTTCTCATTTTGTTCATTAAAGTATTTTCTTGAGTGTTCTATTCTTGTGTATTTTCTTTGTATTTTCTCTTCTAGTTTAACTTGAGAATCAGCTTGCCAAATTCCATAAAAATACTTCTGATATTTTGATGGGCATTGCCTTACATTTATAGATTACTTTGGGGGGAACCGATGTCTTTACAATGCTGAGTCTTCCCAGCCAGGATCATGGTGTGTCTCTCCATTTATTCAGATCTCCTTTTATGTTCTTCAGTTAAGTTTTATAATTGTATTCATTTTGGCTTATTCCTCTGTATATAGGAAGATTTTAGTTATCACTGTACATGGAATCCTGAGTGTAGCACAGGGACTGTCAGTTGATCTGTCCCCAGCCCAGCCCCGGATGCATGCCTGGGTCCAAAAGACACCTGGGCCAGGAAGTAAAGACTGCAGAAGTCATTTCACTGAAGCCTCTGCAACAGGCAGCAGGTGGATCCAAGCAAGGGGTCTGGCAGAAAAGGGAGGAGAGAGGTTGAACTGAATAGAAGGAACTAGCAAAGTCAAGGGGAGGGACCTTTAGGATCAGAGCATTTATCATCAAAGAGGACAGAAAGAGGGAGAACAGATGCTGGAGAGGAGACTGATGCTCCAAGTCAAAACTGATGTAGCTAAAATGCGTCTTTCGTAGCTGAAGTGCTGGAGAGCAGATTGTGGCTTTGGAGCCAGGAGACCTGAGTTTGAACATGGACTCTCACTCACTAGCTGCGTGACCCTGGGCAAGTGACTTAGCTTCTTGGAACCCCAGTGTCCTCACCAGCAAAATAAGGGTGATAGTGCTTTTCAGAATTGTAGTTATATACTTAGTTGTTTAATTATGTGTGTACCTCCCGCTGGACTATAACTTAACATGGGCAGGGACCACGTGGGCTTAGTTCATTAATGTACAGGGCTGCTGTGCAGTGCTTTTGAAGGAGTGAGAAAAAGGCACCCTTTCTGAGCAGACACAGCTCTGCCAGCCCCTGGCTTGGTGACTAGTCCAGGGGCTGGGTCTTGGCCCCCACTTGTCCCTTAGTCATTGTCCTTGTACAGTGAGCAGCCTGCCCTGGTGTGTATCCCCAGTGCTTAGCACAGGCCTGGCATGTGGCAGGTGCTCAAGAAATTTCTCGAATTGATGATTAGATGTGGGGGTTTAGAGAGAGGGAGATGAAGGAGGAGGTATTTTTGGGAGCCCCTGAACGGTTCTCACTCTTGCTCAGAAGAAATTTTCTGCTTCCAAGTGCAGAGCAACATGGAATTTTCCAAGTGCTTCATTTGCTGCATTTCTGTAGAGGATGAGGGTAGCGTCCACTAGTGTCCAGACTGGGATCCCTACAGGAATGGGCCAGTGGGATGGATTCCCCAGGCTTATTTGCATGAGGCAGAGGTGCCTCCATGAAGAACCCTCCTAGGGGAGATGGGAGCCTGACTCCATAGCAAAGCATTGAGCAGTTCAGGGAAGTGGTGATGAAGAATAGTTCGGGAGTCTCTCTGAGGAGGGAAAGAATGTGGTGGCCTGAAGGATGAGGAGAAGCCAGCCGTGTGAAGAGCAGAGAAGAATGTTTTAGGCAAAGGGATAGAATGTACAAAAGTCCTGAGGCTGGAAAGCAGTTGCTTGGTCCTTTTGGGAAGTTGAACGTGAGCCACTCATTAGGTGCCCTTTGGTATTTCCTGCAAATGTCCTCCTCTCTTTGAGACTCAGGTACCTGAGACATGCCCTCACTGCACCACTGACGCCACACGTACATCATTTCTTTGTCTAGGGCTGGCCTAGGGGCTGATAAGGAGTCCCTGGGTAACACAAAATGTTAGACGCTAGACAATTAGCCTAAATGTTGGTGGTTTGAACTCACCCAGAGGCACCTTGGAAGAAAGAACTGGTGATCTGCTTCCAAAAGTTCACAACCTTGAAAACCCTATGGAGCACAATTCTACTCTGTACACATAGGGTTGCCACGAGTTGGAATTGACTCAATGGCAACGGGTTTGGTTTTTTAAGAACTGGTAGAGTCATCCCACTGAGACAGATGAGGATCCTCAGCTTAACTGTGTACTGGCTGTGGACTTTGTTAAGTTATTCAACGCTTCACAGCCTCCTTCTCCATCTGTCAAAGGTGGATAATACTGATCCTACTGAGTGTCTTAGTTATGTAGTGCTGCTATAACAGAAATACCACAAGTGGATGGCTTTAACAAAGAGAAGTTTATTCTCTCACAGTCTAGGAGGCCAGAAGTCTGAATTCAGGGTGCCAGCTCCGGGGGAAGGCTTTCTCTCTCTGTCAGCTCTGGGGGAAGATCCTTGTCATCAATTTTCCCCAGTCAAGGACTTCTCAGTGCAGGGACCCCTTGTCCAAAGGACAAACTATTCTCCTGGCACTTGTTTCTTGGTGGTATGAGGTCCCCATGTCTCTCTGCTCACTTCTGTCTTTTACATCTCAAAAGAGATTGGTTTAAGACACAACCTAATCTTGTAGATTGAGTCTTGCCTCATTAACATTGTTGTTGTTAGGTGCTGTCAAGTCAGACTCATAGCGACCCTATGTACAACAGAACAAAACACTGCCCGGTCCTGCGCCATCCTCACAATCCTTGTTATGCTCAAGCCCATTGTTGCAGCCACTGTGTCAATTCATCTCATTGAGGATCTTCTTCTTCTCTGACCCTCTACTTTACCTAGCACAATGTCCTTCTCCAGGGACTGATCCCTCCTGATAACATGTCCAAAGTATGTGAGACATAGTCTCGCTATCCTTGCTTCTAAGGAGCATTCTGATTGTACTTCTTCCAAGACAGATTTGTTCATTCTTCTGGCAGTCCATGGTATATTCAGTATTCTTCACCAACACCACAATTCAAAGGGATCGATTCTTCTTCAGGCTTCCTTATTCATTGTCCAGCTTTCACATGCATGTGAGACTACTGAAAACACCATGGCTTGAGTCGGGTGCACCTTAGTCTTTAAGGTGACATCTTTGCTTTTCAACACTTTAAAGAGGTCTTTTGCATCAGATTTGCCCAATGCAATGCATCTTTTGATTTCTTGACTGCTGCTTCCATGGGTGTTGATTGTGGATCCAAGTAAAATGAAATCCTGACAACTTCACTTTTTTTCTCTATCATGATGTTACTTATTGGTCCAGTTGTGAGAATTTTTGTTTTCTTCATGTTGAGCTATAATCCATACTGAAGGCTATGGTCTTTGATCTTCATTAGTAAGTGCTTCCAGTCCTCTTCACTTTCAGCAAGCAAGGTTGTGTCATCTGCATACTGCAGGCTGTTAATAAGTCTTCTTCCAATCCTGACACCCCATTGTCCTTCATATAGTCCAGCTTCTCAGATTATTTGTTGAACATACAGATTGAATTTGGTTTTCTATCTCCAGGTCTTTGCACATGTCATTATAATGCTTTACTTTGTCATCCCAAGCCACCCTTTGAGATTTTCTGTTCAGCTCTTTTACTTCATCATTTCTTCCTTTTGCTTTAGCTACTCAAAGTTCAAGAGCAAGTTTCAGAGTCTCTTCTGACATCCATTTTGGTCTCTTCTTTCTTTCCTGTCTTTTTAATGATCTCTTACTTTCTTCATGTATGATATCCTTCATGTGTTCCATAACTCGTCTTGTCTTTGGTCATTAGCGTTCAGTGGGTCAAATCTATGCTTGAAACAGTCTATAAATTCAGGCAGGGTATTCTCAAGGTGGTACTTTGGCTTTCGTGGACTTGTTCTAATTTTCTTCAGTTTCAACTTAAACATGCATATGAGCAATTGACGGTCCGTTCCACAGTTGACCCCTGGCCTTGTTCTGATTGTTGATATTGAGTTTTTCCATCGTCTCTTTCCACAGATACAGTCAATTTGATTCCTGTGTATTCCATCCGGTGAGGTCCATGTATATAGTCGCCGTTTATGTTGGTGAAAAAAGGTATTTGCAAGGAAGAAGTCATTGGTCTTGCAAGGTGGGATTAGCAGCAGTTATGCTAATGAGGCAAGAAGCATCAAAAGCAGATGAAAGGAATACACATATTCCTTTCACTATACCAAAAAGAACTGGTGGGTGTTCAACCATTTCAGGAAGTAGCGTATGATGAAGAACCTATGGTACTGAAGGAAGAAGTCCAAGCTGCACTGAAGGCATTGGTGAAAAACGAGGCTCCAGGAATTGACCCAATACCAACTGAGATATTTCAACAAATAGATGCAGCGCTGAAGGGTTCACTCATCTATGCCAAGAAATTTGGAAGACAGCTACCTGGTCAACTGACTGAAAGAGATCCATAATTTATGCCTATTCCCAAGAAAGTTGATCCAACGGAATGCAGAAATCATTGAACAATATCATTAATATCACATGCAAGTAAAATTTTGCCGAAGATCATTCAAAAATGGCTGCAGCAGTACATCTACAGAGAACTGCCAGAAATTAAAGCCAGATTCAGAAGAGGACGTGGAACGAGGGATATCATTGCTGATGTCAGATGGATTCTGGCTGAAAGCAGAGAATACCGAAAAGATGTTTACCTGTGTTTTATTGACTATGCAAAGGCATTTGACTATGCGGATCATAACAAATTATGGATAGCATTGCGAAGAATGGGAATTCCAGAACACTTTATTGTGCTCATGAGGAACCTGTACATAGATCAAGAGGCAGTCATTGAACAGAACAAGAGGATACTGCGTGGTTTAAAGTCAGGAAAGGTGTGTGTCAGAGTTATATCCTTTCACCATATCTATTCAATCTGTATGTTCAGCAAATAATCTGAGAAGCTGGACTATATGAAGGACAATGGGGCATCAGGATTGGAGGAAGACTCATTAACAACATGTGATATGCAGATGACACAACCTTGCTTGCTGAAAGCGAAGAGGACTTGAAGCACTTACTGATGAAGATCAAAGACCACAGCCTTCAGTATGGATTATAGCTCAACATAAAGAAAACAAAAATTCTCACAACTGGACCAATAAGCAACATCATGGTAAACGGTGAAAAGATTGAAGTTGTCAAGGATTTCATTTTACTTGGATTCACAATCAATGCCCATGGAAACAGCAGTCAAGAAATAAAGAGGCACATTGCATTGGGCAAATCTGCTGCAAAAGACCTCTTTAAAGTGATGAAAAGCAAAGATGTCACCTTGAAGACTAAGGTGCGCCTGACCCAAGCCATGGTGTGTTCAATCGCCTCATATGTGTGTGAAAGCTCTACGATGAATAAGGAAAACTGAAGAATTGATGCCTTTGAATTGTGGTGTTGGTGAAGAATATTGAATATACCATGGACTGCCAAAAGAACAAAAAAATCTGTCTTGGAAGAAGCACAACCAGAATGCTCTTTAGAAGCAAGGATGGCGAGACTACGTCTCACACACTTTGGACATGTTATCAGGACGGATCAGTCCCTGGAGAAGGACATAGTACTTGATAAAGTAGAAGGTCGGCAAAAAAGAGGAAGACCCTCAATGAGATGGATTGACAGAGTAGCTACAACAATGGGCTCAAGCATAACAAGGATTGTGAGGATGGCGCAGGACTGGGCACTGTTCCGTTCTGTTGTACATAGGGTCACTATAGTCAGAACCGACTCAGCAGCACTTAACAAGAACAACAAAAATCTCACCTCATTAACATGGTGGAAGTAGGATTTACAACACATAGGAAAATCACATCAGATGACAAAATGGTGGACAATCACAATACTGAGAATCACGGATTAGCCAAGTTGTCATACATGTTTTTGGGGAACACAATTCAACCCATAACACTGAATTGTTGGGAAGACTAAATAAATAAATATTTTCCTAACATAGAGCCTATCATGGAGCAGTTGCTCAAAAAAAAAGAAATCCAGCTTCTTGCCCTTAATAATAAAGAATAACAGAAACAATTAAAAACTCCAGAAAAAAATTAAGATATACAAGGAAAGAAATATACAAGCATACTCTTTTACTCAGCAATGAACAATATTTAGATGATCACAGTAATCCTTAGCTTTTTATTTCTTTCTTTTTTATCTTTCTGTGCTAACTGGAAATTCCAATGTAATATTGAACAAAGGCAGTAATAATGGGCAGCCTTGCCTTGTCCTTGACTGTAAAGGAAGTGGTTCTAATGTACACTATTAAAGATGACTGCGACCTCAAGCAACCATAGGAATAGTGAAATTTGAATCCTCACAAAGCACTTGAACTTTTCCTTCCTGCAAGTAAACAGTCCTTGACCAAGAATGTCATGTCTTTTTCATGCTTCAGTTGTTCCATGACTCCACATTGCCTATGGGATAAAATTTAAGCCTGTTATCCCAATGCTTAAGGCCTCTGACCCTTTCCCAACAGTGAGTCAACAGGGTTCACCCATTCCCACCATACTTATCCTATTCCAAACGTGTGGGCATTCCAGATCACAGCCCTCTCCTTCATGCCTGACTGCCTTTGCACATGCTCTTCTGTTTGCCTGGAATGCCCTTCCTCTCCTTTTCTGCAGGGAGAAATCCTGCTCATCTTACAAAGGCCAACTTACCTGCTTGCGGAAGCGCCCCTCCCACTCCCTCTAGCACTTGGTATAAGACTGTTTTATAGCCCTGAACACAGAGCCCAACAGGTATCAGGAACTTTAAATGTTTGCCGAATACATACATACCTGAACCCCTGACTAAAACTATAGGTCACCAAAAGCGGGGGGTGGGGGGGGGGGGGGTGGAAAATCTTGTTCTTCCAACAAATCCAGACTGCACTGTTGCCTCAGCCTCCAAACTTCCTACTCATGTGCAAAAATTTTACCTTTTGCCTTTATACTTGAACAAAGTTTGGCTGAAAATAAAATTCTTGAGCCACACTTTTTTTTCCTTGATGACTTTGTAGGTGTTGCTCCATTGTATTCTAAAGCTTGATGCTGCCATGAAGTCAGAGGCCAGCCTGGTGTTTCCCCCTTGTAAGTGATGTGCCCTTTTTTTTCAGTTGAGGTGAAAATATGCATAACAAAACATACACCATTTTGACAATTTCTGTATGTGCAAATAAATGACATTGATTACATTCTTCAAGTTGTGCAACCATTTTTGCTATCCTCTTCCTTCGAAATCATTCCACCACCATTAACATAAACTCAGTGCCCCCTAAGCAGAAAACTCCTCCTTTCCTTCTACCCCTGGTAACCACTAATAATCTTCATTTTCTATACATTTGCTATTTCATACAAGTGAGGTCATACAATATTTGTCCTTTTGCAGCTGACTTATTTTGCTCAGCCTAATGTTTTCAAGGTTCATTCATGTTGTGGCATAAAGTAGGACTCCATTTCTCTTTATGGCTGAGAAGTATTTCATTGTGTGTATATACTACATTTTGTTTATCCATTCATTGCTGATGGACATTTCAATTGTTTCCACCTTTTGGCTATTGTGAAAAGTGCTGCAGAGAAATTGGTGTACATGTTTCTGTTTGTGTTCCAGCCTTCACTTCTAATGGGTATACACCTACGTTTGGGATTGCTGGGCCATATGGTAATTGTATTTTCAACTTTTTCAGGAATTGCTGAAGTGCTTTCCACAGTGGTTGTTCCATTTTACATTTCGACCAGCAATGGATGAGGGTTCCAGTTTCTCCACAACCTTGCCAACACTTGTTGTTTTCTGTGTTTCTGTGTGTGTGTGTTTTAATCATTGCCATTCTAATGGGGGTGAGGTAATATCTCATTGTAGTTTTTATTTGTACCTCCTTGATGACTAATGATGTTGAGCATCTTTTCGTGTGCTTGTTGGCCATTTGAATATCTTCTTTTGTGAAATGGCCAAGTCTTGTGACCATTTTTTGATTGGGTTGTTTGTCATTTTGTTGTTAAGTTGTAGAATTTTTTTTGAAATATATTTTTTGGACATCTTATTGGATGTGTTCTTTTTGTCTAGATGCCCAAAGGATTCTTTCTTAACTTTGAAATTTAATGATTTTACTAGACCGGATCTTGTTATTGATAACTCTGAGTCAATTTTCCAGTGTCTTAGTAGCTTTTCAATCAGTCTTCTTTTTTCTAAGATACTTTCTTGAATTATGTCTTAGAATATTTGTTCAGTGCCATTATTCTGGTTTACTTCTTCAAGGACTCCTGCTGAGTGTGTATGGATCCTCTTTGTTATTTCCCCTCTTGTTGTTTAAACCTAAAAATTTGGCATTTGATTTTTCCCACTTGCCTCATTTCTATCCTTTCTGTCCCTTAGGGTGTTTCAGTAGAGACTGTTATCTCTTGTGCTCTTTTCAATGTGACTTTCATTTCTGCGATGTTTTCATTTTCCTTCTGTTTTTCCCCGAACCCTGACAGTTTATTTTATTCCCTTTGGTCAACTTGTTGTTATTCCCATGAGCTCTTATATCTCTTTTTTGTATTCTTGTTTGTAGAGGTAAACGCTTCGTTGAATTTTATTTTATTTTGTTTTTTTTTTGTGTGATGGTTAAGGTTATGTGTCAACTTGGCTGGGCCATGATTCTTAGTAGCTTGGCGGTCTTATGATGTTGTGATCACCTCCATGATGGGATCTGCTGTGAGCAGCCAATCAGTTAAAAGGGAGTTTCCTAGAGTGTGTGGCCTGCATCGAATATAAGTGGACATTCTGGCAAGGCTCATGCGTGGTCTTTTGCTGGCACTGGATCCTGCAGCTGGCTCCTGTTTGTCTGACCTCCGGTTCTTGGAACTTCAGCTAGCAGCTTACCTGCAGTCTTGCCTGCCCGTCTTGGGATTCATTGATCTTCGAAGACTGTAAGCAAGAGCCCTGCTCTCTGACCTGCCGATCTTGGATTTGCCAGCCCCTGCAGCTAAGTGAATCAGGAGAAGCCTCTATCCTGACCCACGGACTTGGGATGTTCCAGCCTTTGCAACCGCATGAGCCATTTACTAGATGTAAATATCTATATATATTTATACACTTTACTGGTTTTGCTTCTCTAAAGAACCCAGCCTAAGACACTTTGTTTTTACCCTGATGAATGTTCTTTATTTGTTTTTTGTTTGATTCTTCTCTTCATTTCTTGTTCTTTTTCTCCTTGCAGTATCTGTGTACAGATCTTGAGGTGGTTCATTGATAACTACTCATATTAGAATGATGCAAATTTTTCCTGGGCCAACTATCTGTAGGAATTTTCCTTATGACTCAGGGTTGTTGTCTTAGTTATCTAGTGCTGCTATAACAGAAATACCACAAGTGGCTTTAACAAAAAGAAATTTATTCTCTCACAGTCTAGGAGCCTGGAAATCTGAATTCAGGGTGCCAGCTCCAGGGGAAAGCTTTCTGTCTCTGTTGGCTCTGGGGGAAGGTCATTGTCATCAATCTTCTCTGGTAGAGGAGCTTCTCAGTGCAGGGACCCCAGGCCCAAAGGATGCATTATTCTCCTGGTTCTTGTTTCTTGGTGGTATGAGTTCCTCCTTTCTCTCTGCTTGCTTTTCTCTTTTATATCTCAAAAAAGATTGACTTATGACATAATCTAATCTTGTAGATTGAGTCCTGCCTCATTAACATAACTGTCTCTAATCCTGCCTCACTAACACCATAGAGGTAGGATTTACGACATATAGGAAAATCACATCAGATGACAAAATTGTGGACAATCACACAATACTGGGGAGTCATGGACTAGCCAAGTTGACACACATTTTGGGGGGGCACAATTCAATCCATGACAGTTGTGTATGTGTTCTTTGAGCCTTTACTTCTTTATAGCTAATAGAGATAGGGCCGTTCACAATTCAGAGTAACCTCCTTTCCCCCAAGCCTCATTTAGCTGTGTGTGATTCCTAGTTCAGCCTCAACTTCTCTGCAACAAAAGTAGGTTCAGGGAAGCTCCTGCTGCTGCCCTTTGCCCTATGCAGTCCTTACCTTCGTGGGGTGGCCCTCTCCATCTTGCTCTGAGATATACATTTTCCACTTACTCCTGAACTCCTTTCTGAGCTTCCCTGTTTTTTTGTTTGTTTTTTAGTGAGTTTCAGAATTTTTTTTTCTGTTTCCTCAGAGATGGAGTTTGTACTTTTCCCCCTTCCTTGTTATTTTCTGAGAAGAGAAGTGGGAAAGCTCCAACTTTTTGAACAAGAAGCTCCAGCTGTATCATGAATCCATCCACTTCTCTGTCCCCTTAAGTGGCTTCGCGTTGTGCGTAAGTTAAAGACCAACTCCTCATTGTGGCCTATGAGCTCTGTGTGAACCAGCCTCCACTGACCTCTCTGGACTCATCTTAAATGCATCTTTAGTGCTTTCTGGTACAGTGGCTTCTTTCATTTCATTCCTTGGAAGCCCGTGTTCTTTCCTGCTTCAGAGCTTTTACCCGGGCTGCTTCCTCTTCCCTTCTGCTCTTTGCCGGCTGACTCCTACTCACCCTTCAGATCTCAGCTGAAAAAGTCACCTCCCCAAGAAGACTTCCCTGACGCCCCAGACAAGGCCCAGCAGCCTGTCTAATAGTCCCAGGACTCTGTTCCTTTCCTCCAGGTGCACAGACTCAGGACACATTGTGGACTTTACCACCATATTATTTTAATTCCATTCATCAGCCCACCAGGCCTTCTTCAGGGTGAAAGCACAATTTCCACTTGACCTTTGGAAATCCTGACAATAGTACTGGGACCCCTGCTGCAGAGGTATACCAAGCTCCCATGGTGGGTAGGGGGGTCTGGGATGAGAGGAAGGTCTTGGTGAGGAGAGTGGAGGAAATTCCAGAAGGGAGAGAAGATATAGCTCTCCAGGAGCCAGTAGGGCTGTTTCCTGGTATTGTTCGGGCAAAACCTTGGACGTCAGCCAATGGCAGAGTGGGTCTCCTGATCCTTGAAGCTCTCTGGAGGAGCAGGGGCTGAATTGCTTCCTGAGACAGCTTTGTTTTTTTCATTTAATTGTGTTTTTATTGCACAAATGACATTTAAACAGCACCAAAGGCAGTATTTAAAAAGAAAGAAAAGCCAGTCTGGACCCCATCCATCTTACACATCTGATACTTTGGAAAGAGCACTGGACTTGGAGTCCAACACACCAGGGTTGGCAGCTCTCTCTGCCACTTATTGGCTGTGCCACCTCGGGCAGCTTATAGCCCCTCTCAATGCCTCAGTGGCCTTATCTGTAAAGTGGGAACAACCCCACTTCATAGGACTTTGGGGAGAACTGGGGAATTAAGTGAGATAATGTATGTATAAGCCATTGGCATAGTATCTGGCATATGGTAGGCACTCAGTAAAGTTTCTCTTTTTTATCAAAGCAACTGTTGTCGTTTTCCTGTATTTTCTGCCAAGATTTCATCAAGTCCAGATGCACGTTTTGCACACTTGTGATCATGCTTTAAATTTAATTTTGCAATCTGCTTGTAAACTTACTATATCATAAGTGCTTGTTTCAACATTTTCATAATTACTTAATGGTGAAATACTATGCCACTGAATCTATTTATCATTATTTATGTAACCATTCATCTGCTGTTGGACATTTTTTTAGTGTTATAAATAATTCTGTTTTAAACATCTTCCACATGTAGCTTTTTTTTTTTCTTCACAAAGAGCTTTTTAAAAAGTTTATTTTCTTATGACCAATTCCTAAGAATAGGATTGCTGGCAAAGTATATAATCATTGTTAAGAGGCTTAATACATCATAGCTAAATTGCTTTCCAAAACATTCATAGTAATATATTCCTGCCAGTTATGTATCAGCAGACTAGTATTATAAAACTTCATTAGCATTGGATGTTACCATTTTATTTTTTAACTAATAGATGGAAGATGATATATTAGTGTTGCTTTCATTTATATTTCTTCTACTGAAGGTTGAATACTCTTTCATGTTTACTTACTACTTCTATTTCCTTACTTGAATTGCCTGTTTGTGACCTTTGCCCAGATAGCTCTTGGCAACTCAGATATTTTTTATTGATGTGCATGAAATCTTTATACAATGTAGACATTAACCATTTGTCATTTTCCTGACTCCCAGGTGACTTTTTTTTAAATTGTGTTTTAGGTGCAAGTTTATAGCACAAGTTCGTTTCTCATTCAAAAATTTATGCACAAATTGTTTTATGACATTGGCTGCAATCTCTGCATTGCATCAGCTCTCTCTCCCTTTTCCTTTCCACCCGGGTTCCCCGTGCCCATTCTTCCACTTTTCCTGTCCCTTCCTGACTTCTCATCTTTGCTTTTGGGCAACTGTTGCCCATTTGGTCTTGTATACTTGACTGAACTAAGAAGCACATTCCTCACGTGTGTTATTGTTTTATAGGTCTGAATATCTTTGGTTGAAAGGCAGGCTTCGGGAGTGGCTTCAGTTCTGAGTTAGCAGGGTGTCTGGGGGCCATAGTCTTGGGGGTTCCTCCAGTCTCTGTCAGACCAACAAGTCTGGTCTTTTTGTGTGTGTGTGAATTTAAATTTTGTTCTACATTTTTCTCCTGCTGTGTCCA
Organism: Dugong dugon; assembly: GCA_030035585.1. Lineage (NCBI taxonomy): Eukaryota > Metazoa > Chordata > Mammalia > Sirenia > Dugongidae > Dugong > Dugong dugon. The sequence goes on along the minus strand of CM057462.1, from coordinate 56,205,050 downwards.
GGACCCTATGCTGTGATTCCTGTCAGAGCAGTTGATGGTGGCAGCTGGGCACTATCTAGTTCTTCTGGGCTCAGGCTAGTGGAGGCTGTGTTTCATGTGGTCCATTAGTCCTTTGGACTAATTTTTTCCTTGTGTCTTTAGTTTTCTTCGTTGTCTTTTGCTCCAGATGGGGTGGGACAAAGAGATGTATCTTAGATGGCCACCTACAAGCTTTTCAGACCCCAGACACTACTCGCCAAAGTTGGATGTAGCACATTTTCTTTATGAACTGTGTTATGACAATTGACCTAGATGTTCCCCGAGACCATGGTCCCCAGCCCTCAGCCCCAGTAACTCAGTCCCTCAAGTTGTTTGGATGTATCTAGGAAGCTTCCATGACTTTGCTTTGGTCAAGCTGTGCTGACTTCCCCTATATTGTGTGTTGTTTTTCCCTTCAGCAAAGTTAACTCTTGTCTACTATCTAGTTAGTGATTTTCCCTCCCTACCCGCTCCCTCCCTCTTAACCATCCAAGATTTTTCTTTCTGTGTGTAAACCTTTTCTTAGGTTTTTATAACAGCAGTCTCATATGATATTTGTCCTTTTGTGATTGACTTATTTTGTTCAGCATAATACCCTCCAGATTTATGCATGTTGTGACATGTTTCGCTGATTCATCATTGTTCATTATTGTTACATAATATTCCATTGTGTGTAAGTACTGTAGTTTGTTTATCCATTCATCTGTTAATGGGCATCTAGGTTGTTTCCATCTTTTTGCTATTGTGAATAATGCTGCAATGAACATGATTGTGCATATGTCTGTTCATGTGACGGCTCTTATTTCTCTAGAATATATTCCTAGTAGTGGGATTGCTGAATGTATGGTATTTCTAGTTCTAGCTTTTTGAGAGGCACCATACCATTTTCCATAGTGATTGTATGATTTTACATTCCCACCAGCAGTGCGTAAGAGTTCCAATCTCCCCACAACGTCTCTTACATTTGTTATTTTCTGTTTTTTTAATTTGTGCCAGTAATGTCTGGGTGAGATGGTATCTCATCGTAGTTTTGATTTGCGTTTCTGTAATGGCTAATGGGAGCCCTGGTGGCATAGTGGTTAAGAGCTCAGGCTGCTAACCAAAAAGTCAGCAGTTCAAATCCACCAGCCACTCCTTGGAAACCTCGTGGGGCAGCTCTACTCTGTCCTATAGAGTCGCTACCAGTTGGAATTGACTCAGTGGTAACGGGTTTGGTTTGGAATGGCTAATGATTGCAAGTATTTCCTCATGTGCCTGTTAACACCTGAATGTCTTCTTTGGTGAAGTGTTTGTTCATATCCTTTGCCCATTTTTGATTGGATTATTTGTCTTTTTATTGTTAAGGTGTTGAAATATTTTATAGATTTTAGAGATTATACCCTGGTTGGATATGTTGTAGTCAAAAATTTTATCCCAGTCTGTAGGTTCTCTTTTTACTCTTTTGGTGAAGTCTTTTGATGAGCATAAGTATTTAATTTTTAGGAGCTCCCAGTTATCTAGTTTATCTTCTGGTATTTGTGCATTGTCAGTTATGGTTTGTATTGTATTTATGCCATTGTATTGGGCCCCTAGCATTGTCCCTATTTTTTCTTCCATGATCTTTATTGTTTTATGTTTTATATTTAGGTCTTTGATCTATTTTAAGTTAGTTTTTGGGTATGGTGTGAGGTATGGGTCCTGTTTAATTTTTTTTACAGATGAACATCTAGTTTCTCCAGCACCATTTGTTAAAAAAACTGTCTTTTCCCCATCTGATAGACTTTGGTCCTTTGTCAAAGATCAGCTGACCATAGGTGGATGGATTTATGTCTGGATTCTCGATTCTGTTCCATTGGTCTATGTATCTGTTGTACCAGTACCAGGCTGTTTTGACTACTGTGGCTAGTAGAGTAGGTTCTAAGTAGTGTGGGGCCTCCTACCTTGTTCTTTTCCTTCCACAATTCTTTGCTTATCTGGGGCCCCTTTCCTTTCCGTATAAATTTGGTGACTAGTTTTTCCATCTCATTAAAGAATGCTGTTGGTATTTGGATTGGGATTGCATTATATCTGTAGATTGCTTAGGGTAGAATTGACATTTTCACAATGTTGAGTTTTCCTATCCATGAGCATAGTATGTTTTGCCACTTCTGTAGGTCTCTTTTGGTTTCTTGCAATCTTGTTTTGTAGTTTTCTTTGTATAGGTCTTTCACTTCCCCGATTAGATTTATTCTTAAGTATTTTATCTTTTTAGGGGCTATTATAAATGGTATTGTTTTCCTGATTTCCTTTTCGAAGTTCTCTTCATTGATGTATAGGAATCCAACTGATTTTTGTATATTGATCTTGTATCCTGTTACTCTGCTGAATCTTTCTATTAATTCCAGTAGTTTTCTTGTGGACTCTTTGGGGTTCTCTATGTATAGTATTATATCATCTGTGAATAGGCATACTGTTACTTCTTCCTTTCCAGTTTGGATGCCCTTTATTTCTTTTTCTTGCCATATTGCTCTAGGTAGGATTTCTAGCACAATGTTAAATAGGAGTGGTGACAAAGGGCACCCTTGTCTTGTTCCCATTCTCAGAGGGCCAGGTGACATTTTAATTTTAGTTCTTTGTTAAAGTATACAAACTTTAAAGGTTTTACCTATCAATCTTTGTATTTGTGATTTTTTTCAGTTATGTTAATTGCTTACCCAACAAACATTGTGAGAACGCCCAGTCTATATGCCAGGTGTATGAAGGAGTACTGGGGGGTTATAGGACATCCCAGTTCCTGATTTCCAGAAGATCTCAGTTAAGTTGGGGATACAGACATAAGAACAATCACAATGTTGTCTTGATAAGTGCTATAACAGTAATAACTGCACGAGCAACAGCGGCAGCAGCAGTTCATTGAGCTACTTATCTGAGCCAGTTCCTATTCTAAGAACTTGCATACACTATCTCATTTAAATTCCATGATAATCTTATGACCTATGTACTGTTTAGGTACCGTTGTTGTTGCTGCATGCCATCAAGATGATTCCAATTCATAGTGACCCTTTGTGAAACAGAACGAAACACTGCCTGGTCCTGCGCCATCCTCAAATCGTTGCCATATTTGAGCCTATTGTTGCTAGTAAGAGTCAAAGCCAGTATTTTAAAACAGGCTGTTGGATTGCAGAGTTTGCCTCCTAACCACCTATACTCAACCACCTCCCCAGGGCAGGGTGGTAGTGGTGGTGGTGACATGGTGGTGATAGGGGTGGAGAGTACATCAAGGAACGCCTCTAAGAGGAGGTGAGGTCAAAGCTGAGAAGTGAAAGACGAAGACAATTTCATCAACAGGGAAGGGGTTGTTGGAGAATGGGCATTCCATAAAGAAGGTGGTTCTACTATTATCCACGTTTTATTTATTCATTTATTCATCACAGGCTCCATGCTAGGTGCTGGGAATACACCTAAGATAAATTTTCATTCATTAAAGCCATCCACTTGTGGTATATCTGTTATAGCAACATTGGGTAACTAAGACTCCGACAATGTCAGTGTTGTTGTTAGCTGCTGTTGAGTTGGCTCTGACTTATGGCAATCCCATGTACCATGGAATGGTACCTGCCTGCATGGAGTTCACATTCAACTTGGGGGAAATAGACAAGAAGGAAGATGTACTCAATATTTGTCGTTAGTTGCTGCTCAACAATCCTTTCTACATTTTGATTGTTTCTTATATCTCAAGTTTCTCCTTCCCAAAGCAGAAGCCCCCCTCCCTTGCATCTAGGGTACAGGTGTGTGAACTAGGTTTCTCCAATCACACTCACCCACCTGAGATACTGATTGGGAGGTGAGCTATGTATGGAAACAGCTGCATTTCCATTTTGCCACCTGGGTAGTGACCGAGGCAGTATGGTTTTGGGGGCCAGTGAGAGCAGCCGCAGTATCTCCCCTGTCAATCCAGTTCTGCAGCGTGCTTCTTAGAGATGTTTTTGAGAGCTACATCTAGAGCCTATTTCTCGAACATCCAGTGACTCTAACATCCCTAACTACTAACATCTTTTTCTATTTAAACTAGTCAGAGTGGACTCTGTTGTCTGCAAGCAACAGTACAAATGACCATACAAACAAACAAATAAATATATACACTGAGGAAACAAAGGGGTTGGGAGGTTAAGAGACTGGCCCACCCAGTGGTAGAGCTGGGCTTCAAACCTAGGAGGGTAAGAATCCAGAACCTGAATTCTCATCCTAGATGCCACTGGGTCAATGCCTGAGCCTGTGGTGGGATCAGTCTTACAGGGCTTGCCCACACTCTCATCCAGTCTTCTTCCTTGCACACTTGTCCTGGACAGAGGAAAGAACATTTATTTCCTCTCCCCTCATTAGATGCACAGGTTGCAGGTGACTGGAAAGAGGGCCTTTGCACATGGTGCCCTGGCCCAAGGCTCTCGATCTCTTGCTGGGATCATTGTACTATCCTCCTCCCTTGAAGACTGCTATGTGATGGGTATTTAAGAGCTATGGGATTGCCACGAGTCAAAATCAACTCGATGGTAACAGTTTTTTTTTTTGTGTGTGTGTGTGTGTGTGTGTGTGTGTGTATTTTTACTATTGTTATTATACAAGTCTGTATCCTTCTCAGGTTCAGAACAAGAGTCTAGGGGTTGAAGCTTGACTGGCCCTGTCTCAAGAAAGGGGAAAGAGGAGAAACAGCCCAGGGTGTGTGGCCCTGAGGTCGTGGGCCCCCCAGGCCCTGTATGTCTACATAAAGGAGGCTGACACGGTGCCCCTGGAAGCCGGATTTAAGCCCTTTGATGTCCCTATTAAGGCCAGCTGCGAAAGGGAAAACGGAGGCTCCTGCCCACAATTCAGGATCTGCTTTAATTAAACCAGCTCCTTGTCCTGGGATCCGAAACAGCTCGCCAAGAACACTGAGCCAATGGCAGGGCAAGTCAATCACACAGAAGTGGTTTATCCACTGGCAGGGTCTGCCTGTTAGCAACTCAAGATGCAGGGTGTTTTCCTGTTGCATGCATTTCTTTGCATTTTCCACGGCTGGTGGATCAATAACTGCAAACAGCTAAAATAAACTTCTGTCTCTGCTCTCCATACCCTAAGACCAGGAGATGTATCACTAGATAACTCAGTCTCCCATCAGGTGTCACTGCTGTCAGCAGCTGCCCCGTCCATGACCTCGCTGGATCCTCACAACAGCTGTGTACGGTCAGGGCCACAGTGTTTATTTCATAGATATGGCAACTGAGGCTCAGAGACAGGACAGCATTACCCAGAGTCCCAGAGCTGGCCATTGGCCTCAGGGCCTCTACTCTCATAGGCTGTTTATTATTACTGTGTTATTAACATTGTTTGGGGCATTGGTGGTTCAGCGGTAAAATTCTCACCATCCATGAGGGAGACCCGTATTTGATTCTCTGTCAATTCACCTCGCGTGCAGCCACCACCTGTTTGTCACTGGAGGCTTGCATGTTGCTATGATGCTGACCAGGTTTCAGCAGAGCTTCCAGACGAAGATGCACTAGGAAGAAAAGCCTGGCAATCTACTTCTGAAAATCAGTGAATGAAAACTCTATGGATTACAAAGGAACATTGCCCAATCTGAAACGGATCACAGGGATGGTGCAGGATCAAGCAGCGCTTCATCCCATTGTTCACGGGGTTGCCATGTGTCACGGCCAACTCAACAGCAGCTAACAATAACACTGACATTGTCAGAGTCTTAGTTACCTAGTGCTGCTATAACAGAAATACCACAAGTGGATGGCTTTAACGAACAGAAATTGATTTTGTCATAGTTTAGGAGGCCTTAAGTCCAAATTCAGGGCACTTGTTCAGGGGGAAGTCTTTCTCTATCAGCTCTGGGGGAAGGTCTTTTTCTCTTTTCAGCTTCTGTTTCTTGGTATTTTGGTGATCTTCATATGGTGTGACATCTATCTTCCCCATTTGTACTTCCTTTCCTCTGGGCTTAATCTCCTTTTATATCTCAAAAGTGGTTGGCTTAAAACATACCCTACACTGATAGGATCTCATTAAATAACAAAAACCCCTATTCCCAAATGGGATTACAGCTACAGGTATAGGGGTTAGGATTTACAACACACACTTTTGGAGGACACAATCAATTCATAACAGTCAGATTCCCAGATGAAAAGAAAAAAACCCTGTTGCCATCAAGTCAATTCCAACTCATAGCGACCCTATAGGACAGAGTAGTACTGCTCCATAGGGTTTCCAAGGAGCAGCTGGTGGATTTAAACTGCTGACCTTTAGATTAGCAGATGTAGCTGTTAACCACTGCGCGACCAGGGCTCCGATTCCCAGACTAGGGAGTAATAATGATCCTCAGAGAGGGAAAGCAGCTTGCCCAAGGCCACACAGCCAGTGAACGGCAAGGCTGGAGTGAGGCGCCAGGGTGTTGGAATGCAGAACCCTCTGCTCAGACAGCAGGTCGGTGAAATCAATGGGGGAAGAAAGGCAGGAGACTTGTGTTTCTCCGAGAGGCCCCAGACGGATAAGCAGGCTCCTCCCCCAGTACCAGGAGCATCAATTCCTGGCTCTGAGAGGATGTACCCCTCCCCCACCTCCACCCCTCATTCCCCCACCAGGCTGCTGCTCTATTTTTAGCCTTAAATCCGTCAATAAGTGGAGCCTGGCAGAGCAGTCAACTCCTGGCTGCTTGATATTAATAAGAGGAGAAAAAGGGAGCATTTACTAAGCATTTTCTTTGTGCCGGCCATGATGCAAAGCACTCCACATGTATTATCTACTTAAATTTTCACAACCTTCCTATGAAATAAACCAAAAAAACCAAACCTCTTGCTGTCAAGTCAATTTTAACTCACATTGACCCTATAGGACAGAGTAGAACTGCCCCAGAGTTTCCAAGGATGTAAATCTTTACAGAAGCAGACTGCCACATCTTTTCCTCTAGAGTGGCTGGTGCCATTCTTTCAGTTGGCAGCCAAGCACTTAACAACTTTGCCACCAGGGCTCCTTCCTACAAAACAGGTACTGTTATTACCATCATTTTATAAATAAGGACAATGAGGCGCAAAGAGGTTAGGGAACGTGTCTGAGGCCACACAGCTGAGGAGCTGCAGAGTCAGGATCCAAACATAGATCACACACAGGTCTGTGGGGCCCCGAGTCCATGCCCTTTCCCCCTTACCACCTTAATAGAACATGACCCTGGCCAGTGGGCGGGCAGGATGGGCAGACATGGCAGCAAATAATCACAAGACTAGGGAGGTGCTGTGAGCAGGCAAGAACCACTTGCTCCAGCTGGTTGTTTGGGAAACGTTTTGCTGAGACAGAAACCAGGACCTTGGAGTCCCAGATAGAGAAGGGACTGAAGGACACGGCAGGCCGGGGGAATAGCCCAAGCAAAGGCAAGAGGGTGTTGAAGTGCAAGGCGTGTTTGGGGAGCAGTGAACAGTCTGGTGGGATTAGAGAGAGGAGGAAGCTGAGGCACAGACTTGAATGCCAGGGAGTTTCTAGATTCTGGAAGGACTTTGAGCTGAGGCGTGACAATCATGTCTGAACTTTAGAATGAGTGTAGAGGTTGGATTTGAGACTGGAGGGAGGGAGATAAGCCATTATTCTTACTATTAATAGTGATAAGCGTTCCATTTACTGAACATCCCCCACATGTCTGTCAGTTTGTCCTACTGTCATGGCTTGTGTGTTGCTGTGATGCTGGAAGCCATGCCACTGGTATTTCAAATACCAGCAGCATCACCCATGGTGGACAGGTTTCAGCAGAGCTTCCAGACTCAGACAGACTAGGAAGAAAGGCCTGGTGATATACTTCCAAAAATTAGCCAATGAAAATCCTCTGGATCATTACAGAATATCATCTGATACAGTGCTAGAAAACGAGCCCCCTAGGTTGGAAGGCGCTCAAAATACACAGTGGACACGAGCATACCATGATTGTGAAGATGGCGCAGGACCCGACAACATTTTGGTCTGTTGTACGAGGGGTCACCATGAGTTGGAGCCAACTTGATAGCAACTAACAACAACAGCAACATTTGGAGGATATTATTATCATCTTTCTTTTGCAGATGAGAAAACTGAGGCTTCGAGAGACTGAGTGACTGCCCAGGGTCACTAGGATTGGAATCCAAGTCTGGTTGATTCCAGAAACCTCAGTGATAAACTGGTGCTGGCTGGTTGGGAAGGTGTGTAATAAAAATAGTTCCAGGCAGAACAGCAAGGGAGCTACTCGAATTTATCCAATTCCAGGAATGGAGAAGATAAGATAGGTTTCAAAGATAATAGAAAGGCAGTTTTTTTTTTTTTAGTTTTGTATTTTAAATAAGTTTGTTCATACACACTGAGGATAGCAGCTACATCACTAAGGTTATGAAACTTTTCTGGGGCTTGAACTGGCAGACCATCCAAAGGGGAAAAGAGTATTGCTCCTGCAGGGCAGTGGCGGGGGACCGGGGAGCAGCACAGCGTCAAAAGCTCAGTGTCTCCAGCAGCTCTGAGGCCCCCTATGATCAGAGGTGCAGCCAAAGCTCAGGGTTTGGAGGCCCAGTAGCAAGTGGCAGGGGTGAGTGAAGGCAGGAGTCAGCCTGAGTTCCAAGTGCGTCTGACATCTGATGTCAGTGAGGTCAAAAGTCTCCAAGGGGGCGGGAAATATACAAGACCAGCCTGGAGCGTCTTGTAGTGCCAGAAAGTCAGAAAGTACTTTAACACACACACAAACACACAGACACACACACACATGCTAATGTAGGCATGTCAAAGAGACACAGGAACCAACTAAGGCTGGAACAATATGAGCAACAAAATAAACAAAATCGCATTGGATTATAACCCAAAGTGTAAAATAAATATCCATGAGTCCATGCTGATATAAATAAATGATTGAATAAATGATATAAATAAATGATTGAGATGAGACAAATCTCCAGTGCAGAATTCCAAATAATTTATGTAGCTGCTCTGCCTCAAGGAGGTGGAGCCTAACTCCCCATTCCTTAGGGGTGGGCTGCCCATAGTGACTTCCTTCCAAAGAGTACGGGAGAAAAAAGAGTCACTTTACAAGTGGAACATGACCTCAGCCAGGGGATAAGGGTTAGCATCAACAGTCATCAGTCATGTTGATATGAAGTGTGTCCATCAGCAGCCTTCGTTAGGGCGCCAGCAGCACCTCCGTAGCCTTGGAAAAGGTCCACTTCTCATAAGCACAGCATATCCACCTACAGCAGCCAGGGCTCCGGTTCACTGCTGGCTGCGTCTGTCCAAGTCCCCATGGGATGGGGAGCAGAAACCCTGGAGCATCTGGCCATCTTCCTCAGCTGCTAGGCGCTCAGAGGACAGGACATCCAGTCACTTTGGCTGCAGCCCAGGACCTAGAGGTGCAGCCACAACCACAGTGTCTCGGGAGGGCTTTGTCAGAGGCACAACAATGCCTAGCAAACTTGGCAGTGGTCCAAGAGCTACAAGGGTTAGCCGTTCAACATTAAGAAAATTCTATCAACGTATTTCAGCATATTAACTGATTTAAACAAAAAGACCATCAAAATACGTGGGAAAACAAATAATAAAATTCAAGACCCATTATTGAAAAAAACAACATTTTAGGAACTTAATAAGGAGTCCCTGGGTAGCCCAAACGGGTAAGCACTCAACTAATATTAGAAGGAAACATCTTTGACCTGATATATGTTATCTACCAAAAACTATAGCAAAAATCATACCTAACTGTGAAACTTCAAAAATTTTCCAGTTAAAGTCAAGAACAAGACAAGGATCCCTACACATGTACTCAGTATTGCGCTTGTTGTTAGTTGCCTTCCAGTTGATTCCAACCCATGGTGACCCCATGTGTGCTGAGCGTAACTGCTCCATTGGGTTTTCAAGGCTGTGACCCTTCAAAAGCAGATTGCCAGGGCTGTATTCTGAGGGGCCTCTGGGTGGGTTTAAATCGTCAACCTTTCAGCTACTAGCGGAGCACTTAACCATTTGCACTACTAGCCGAGCACTTAACCATTTGCGCCACCCAGGGAAGTCCTAAACAATGTAGTAAGGCAAGAAAAATAAATGTGACGTATAAGGAACGGGAAGGAAGAGATGAAATTGCCATTATTTTCAAACCATATGATCATACCCTTACATACACTTACAAAAGATTCAATAGGTAAATTATTAGAATTAATAAGCCAGTTCAGCAAGATTTTTGTATATATGGTCAACAAAATACAACTGCCTTCCTTTATACTGGCAATAACCAAGTCAAAAGGCAATAAAAACAAAAAATAAAGTATAGAATAAACCAAAAACCAAACCAAACCTGTTGCCGTCTATTCCAATTAACTAATAAAAACATGCAATATTTTGATGGAAAAAAATCACAAAAATGAATTGAAGATCTGAAAGAATGGAGAGACATATCGCATTTATGGATTGAGAAGACTCACTATTATAAATATTCAGTTGTTTCTGTAATGTGTCAATTCAATGAAATTGTAATGTAAATCCCAAGGGAATTCTTCAGGGAGCTTGACAAAATGATTCTACAGTTCATATGGAAGAATACAGGTATATAAATAGCTCAGACAATTACAAAAACCAGAAACCAAGTTGGAAAGCGGGGCTTGTCCCCAGATGTCAAGGATGTCATAAGCTCTAGAATTAAGACAATGGATTATTGGTCAGGAATAGACAAATTGATTAAGAACAGAGAGCCAAGAAACAAATCCATGCACTAACGGGAACTCAGTGTACATCAGAGGTGCTGTCATGGATCAATCGGGGAAACAGCAAACAACTCAGTAAATGGCATTGGGCCAAAACCTGGGCAAAACTTTACTTCAATTATTTTTTTATGACAATGAGACCTTTTTAAATATCAGGAGACAGACTGGCCAGAGAGACTGGCTGGGTTCCAAAACCAACTCTCCCACTTACTGACCTTGAGCAAGTTACTGTGCCTGTTTCCTCATCTGTAAAATAAGGATAATAACAGTACTTACTTCATAGGCTTGGTGTGAGGATCAAATAAATGATTAAATATAGAGAAAGCATTTAGACCAATCCTTGTTACATTTGCACTATGTAAGCAGTAGCTATTACCATCCTTTTACCCTATGCCCATAACACATGGTGCTAATAGCACCTCCACTTCCCCCTTTTTTGCTCAACAGTGGGGGTCTTTGATTATTCATATGGACCAGAATGGCCCAGTTCACTCCGTCTTTGGGGGCCTAGTCTAGTCTCCATCCTCATGATCAGGACATGCTATAGTGGGAGGTCTTCTCACTTTTTAAAAATTATTTCCTTAAGGCAGTAATTGTGGTCATTGGTGACATCCAATCTCAACTCTTACCTCACTTGTCACCCTGACAGCCAGATCATGACAGCTTTCTATATGTATCACACCTCAGCTGGATACTTTTCTTTCTTTTTTGGATGCTTTTCTTTTTTGAAAAAAATAAACAAACTATATTTTATTTACCCTAGCCCTATTCTCCCTACTCCTCTCCCCTTATGGTTCCTACCCCTGCTCGAGATTCCACTGAAAGCCCGCGCAACTGGCACCTCCACCATGAAGCCCTCGGAAAGGAACTAGCGCCCCCTGCCGGGGCCGGGACATAAGAACGCCCGGGGAGCCGCCCATTTCGCATCACCAGGGGCTCCGCCCCCATCCCTCGCTCGGGCTCCTGACATCATGTGATCCCAGCCCCTTTCCAGCTTTGGGGTGGAACTCGGGGTTGGGGAACCGAAGGACCACAGGTGAGAGAGACTGGACCGGCTGAGGTTGGATTGCTTTAGCGGTGGGGGATGTCCCGGTCAGGCCTGGGAACCTGGGTAGGGTGTCTATCAGAACACAACCGACGTGAGAGGGAGAGAAGGGAGATTGACAATTAACCCCATTCAGTGTCTGCTCCATGCGGAGTAGTTTAGAGCCGAGCCTTTAGCTGGGGAGAGAATCCGGGCTCCTCTGCTTCCTATCTGTGTGTCCCTATCTGTGTGTCGTTGGATGAGTCACTTAACGTCTCTGAATCTCTGCTTCCTGTGGTTGCCAACATGAAATGAAATAATGCACATAAGTAATCGATAATAGGAACTGTTACTATTATATCCCATTTAAGCGAGCGTGTAAATTTCTCACAGATGGGAAGACCTTAAAGGTTGCTGTAGCTCAACGCTTTGGAGGCAGGACTTCCCTCCCTCATCATGGGCGCTAGGACCTAGTGGGGTGCTTGCATCCTGGGTGCTGTCTCCTGTGGCCCCCAGGGTGTGAGGGTACCGTCTGGAAGGGAGGTTGCCTCCCAGGTTCCCACTGGCCTGGTATCCTGAATGGTCTGGCAGGTCAGAACCTCCACCATGAGGTCTCCTCTCTCTGTCTCCTGCTTTCTGCTTTTGGCCCCTATAGGTGGACAGACATGTCCCAGGAGGGGGCCACAGAGGGCTCCAGCACAGAGGACCCTGTTCTCAGTCTCCGAGGCTGCTCTGGGATTTTCCGGGAGTATGTGGAAGGAGTCAGCTCCATGCCAGTTCTGGCGCCGGATGGTCCAGAGGCGAGCTCTGGGGCCAGAGTGTGGGCTGGCAGCAGGAAGAGGGTCCTCATGGAAGAGGCCCATCCAGGTATTAGCTCCCAGGCTGGGGTCTCTGCTGGGGCCAGCCTGGAGGCCAAGGGCTCTGACACCAGGGCCCGTGTGGTGGTTCTGGAGCTGCCAGCTGTGGGATAGAGCCAGGATGCGACTCCTGTTCCCAGGCTCTGCCCACAGTGCCAGCTCTGGGGAGGGCTTGGCCTCCAGCAGGCACCAGCTTTCACTGCCTGACGTCTTAACTGAAGTTAGCCCAGAATCTTGGTAGCATGTTAGTGAGAGCTCTGGTTGGCAGAGAGAGCCAGCAGGGGTGGAGGAGGCAAGCTGCCCAGGCTCAGAGAGGCCAAAGAAGGTAAGATGAGTTCTCCAGAGTGTGATGGAAGAGCCCCACCCTCAGCAGAGAGGAGGCCCTGAAAGGAGCCTGCCATCCTGACAAGACCTAGCCTCTGTGGGGGCAAGAAAGAATAGCAGAGTGTGCAGGCCTTCTCAGAGGGCAGGGCGAGGGCTGGTGGCTTCTTGTGGCTTGGTGAGAGCCCTGATGGGGACAAAGCACTAACCTGGAGTCCTCAGGAATTCCTCACAGCCCTCTTCTCCCAAAGACGCTTGGACTGGAGATCCAGGTGTTGGTTAGGTGGGAAGTGCCTCAGGACTGAGACGTTTGAATATTTGCCCACTGCAGGGGATGGGGCTCAGCTGGACAGTCCGTGTGGTCCTCGTGGTCTCCTGCTGCCCGGTGGAGTGAAGGCCCTCAGGCCAGCCGCAGAGGATCCTCCACAGAGCCCTGCACTGTGCCGAAGAGTGTCTGAAGAGGCCTCTACAGAGCGACAGGAAGCTGAACACCTTGTGGGGACTGGCAGTGACTATGGCCCTACCCCTTCACACAGCCAGGAGGAGCTGGAGGTCAAGGTCCAGCCAGGGTCCTGGGGGAGGCCGGAGCAAGTACTCCCTGCCTCTGCTGACACCCACACCAGCTCTCTGGAACCCTTGCCCAACCTCAGTGCCTCCCTGGAGCCTGCAGCCAGCAAGGCCCGTGCAGGCCCAGTCAGGGGATCGAGAAGATCTAAGTGTGCTGTATTGAGGAGGGGTACAGACAAAAGTTCAGGCAACTCCAGTCAGGACCAGTCAGAGGAACCCAGCCCAGGAGGCTGCCCCAAACTGGTAAGCTGAGTCTCAGAGGTTGGATAGGAAGGGCCAGGCCATATTTCCCAGCATCATGCTTGCTGGTGGAACGTAGTAGAACTAAGCTGGATGGGCCCTCTTTAAATTTTTATTTATTCATTTATTTATTGTACTGTGCTTTAGGTGAAAGTTTACAGCTCAAGTTAATTTCTCATTCAAAAATTCATACACATATTGTTTTGTGACAATAGTTGCAATCCCCCAATGTGACAGCACACTCCCCCTTTCGACCCCGGGTTCCCTGTGCCCATTCGACCAGTTCCTGTCCCTTCCTGCCTTCTCATCCTGCTTTTGGTCAGGAGCTGCCCATTTGGTCTCGTGTATCTGATTGAACTAAAAAGCACATTCCTCACGTGTATTATTTTTTGTTTCATAGTCCTGTCTAATCTTTGTCTGAAGAGTGGACCCCGGGAAGGGTTTCAGTTCCGGGCCAATAGTGCATCCAGGGGCTGTAGTTGTGGGGGTTCTTCCAGTCTCTGTCAGACCATTAGTCTTCTCTTTTTACATGAATTTGAGTTCTGTTCTACGTTTTCCTCCTCTGTCCGGGACTCTCTGTTGTGTTCCTCGTCAGGGCGGTCATTGGTGGTAGCCGGGCACCATCTAGTTCTCCTGGTCTCAGGTTGGTCTAGTCTCTGGTTCATTTGGTCCTTTAGTCCTTTGGGCTAGTATTTTCCTTGTGTCTTTGGTTTTCTTCATTCTCCTTTGCTCCCAGTGGGATGGGACCAACTGATGTATCTTAGATAGCTGCTTGTGGGCTTTTAAGACCCCAAATGCCACTCACCAAAGTGGGATGTAGAACTGGACGGGCTCTTAATGAACATTGTCCCTCATACCCATTTTATAGATGAGTAAACTGAGGCCCACCAAGGTCAGGACAGGGGAAAAAAAGTTTGCTGAATTCCTATAAGGGGTTATTATCTTTTGGAGTCAGTGAACCCTGGGTTCAAATTTTGCCTCCATCCACTTCTTAGCTGAGTGACCTTGAGATATCATTTAATCTGTCATGTCAGTTTCCTCGTGTGTAAAAATGGAACGGTATACTAATGCCAACCTAAAGGAGTTCCTGGGTGGCGCCAGTGGTTGTACTCAACTACTAGCCTAAAGGTTGGCGGTTCGAACCCACCCAGAGGTGCCTTGAAAGACAGACCTGGGGATCTGCTGCCAAAAGGTCACAGCCTTGAAAACCTTATGGAGCTATTCTACTCTGCACACATGGGGTTGCCATGAGTTGGAACTGACTTGATGGCAGCCATAAACAACAACAGTGCCCACCTAATGGGCTTGTTTTGAAGATTAAATGAGTTTTTGGTGTAAAATAATGTGCCTAGCACAGCATAAGGCACAAGGTAAATTGCTTAGTTCACATTACGTTTGCTTTTCACTTAATGTTGGCAGTCACCTTATAAGATAAGCATTAGCCCCATATTTCCAGCTGGAGAAACCGCTAACCGAAAAGTCGGAGCTGTGAGCCCACCCAGAGGCACCTTGGAAGAACGCCTTGGTGATCTACTTCCAAAAAATCAGTCCCTGAATACTTTAGGGAGCACAGTTCTATTCTGACACACATGGGGTCGCTATGAGTCAGTATAGACTCAATGGCAACTGATTTTAGTGTATGTACGACCACCACCCTTCTGCCAGTTTATCCTGCTGTAGTGGCTTGTGTGTTGCTGTGATACTGCAAGCTATGCCACCGGTATTTCAAATACCAGCAGGGTCACCTATGGTGGACAGGTTTCAGTGGACCTTCTAGACTAAGACAGACTAGGAAGAAAGACCTGGTGATATACTTCCAAATATTAGCCAGTGAAAACCTATGGATCACAACACAATATCGTCCACTATAATGCTGCTAGATGAGCCCGTAGGTCAGAAATTGCTCAAAATACACAGTGGCTGCACCAGTGGATTTGAGCCTACCAACAATTTTGAAGATGGCACAGGATCGGTCAGCATTTCATTTCGGAGCTAACTCGATGGCAACTAACAACATGTACATATGAACATCTATGCATTAAACTTTTGTATATAAAAGTAGGCACATACTGTCCCTTATTGTTCCGGGTCTCGCATTTTGTTTATTTCTTAAGCTGTATAGTGTTTGAAGATCTTTCCAAGTCAGTGAATTTTGTTCTGCCGAATCTGTGCTTTCCTGAACCTTTTGTTGCATCTGTCTGTGGACTTACTTTTCACAGCTACGGAGCACTGTCAGGACTAGAGGATGGGCTGTGACTTCCTTTTCTCATTTCCCACCACTGTAGTGTAGGGCAGTGCACAGGTCCCAGAAGCCGACGGGTTGGCACTCAGTCCTGGCTTTGCTACTCTCTGAATGACCTAGACTAGCGGCTTCAGCTTTCTCTGTGTATAATTCCCACATCTGCAAAATGGGGGTATTGAGAGTACTTAGCTCATAGTGGGAGTGGTGAGGGGTCACTGAGATGGTGTTTGACGTTTAAATGCGTTTAATGTGTTTAAATGTGCTTGACATTCAACACAGTGCCTGATACAAGGAAAGTAGTACTCAAAAATGTTACCTGTTATTGATGTATACGATTTTGTCCTGCTCTAAGTAACATGGAGCCCTGGTGGCCCAGTGCTTGAGAGCTACAGCTGCTAACCAAAAGGTCAGTGGTTTGAATCTACCAACTGCTCCTTGGAAACCCTATAGAACAGTTGTACTCTGCCCTGTAAGGTCTCTATGGGTCAGAATTGACGCGACAGCAATGTGTTTGTTTTTCCCTAAGTAACGCCAGGGTGAACATCCTTGAGGATCTGGCTTCCCCTATTTCAGATTATTGTATCAGAAATGGGTTCCTGGGTCTGCAGCCTTTTGGGGGCCTGTCTGAGCTTGATGGGGGAGCCAGGTCCTTGACTGGATGCAGCCCCCGGCCACTCTCCTCTAGGCCCATCCTTAGCTCTTGGACAGAGTCTTTCTGCCCACAGCTTCCCAAACAACGTATTGCCATGGCGAGGGGTGCCAGCTTTGGGAGACTGAGGCTGAGCTGTGACAGGGACGGGAGGGTGGTTGGGGGCAGGGCTGAGTGGGGTGTGGCCAAGCGTGGACACAGTGCCCAGCTGGCCTGGGGCCCCTTTGAGGGCTCTGGCACCTTCTTCTGGAGGCAGCCTGGCCTGCGGCAGGGACAGACAGACAGTTTCAAGATCAGGCTCTGTCTCTTACGACCCTAAGGTGTCTCTTCTCTGAACCTTAGTTTTCTCCTCTATGAAATGGGAGAATAAGCTGGGCCCCAGAACTGCTGGGAGTGTGATGAGAGGTTGCTTATGTATTCTTCCTACTTGAAATAGAGACTCTTGGGGGGAGGGTAGGATAGAATGCCAGCTCTTGTCTACCCTGAACCCTACAGTGGCCAGTGAGGCTACAGCCATCCTGTAGGGCAGGGACAGAAGGCTGGGGTAGCAGGGGCCACTCTACCAGTGCCCCCTGCTCTGTCCTCAGTCAGCCCATCACAGCCAGGGAGGCACACAGCTCCTACTGCCCAGTCCAGACTCATAGGCTCAAGGTACCCTGTCTGCAGTTGGAAAAGGTCACGAGGGGTGGGGAGCCAAGAGTTGTAGGGGAGGAACGTGTCTTCTCAGCACATGGGCAACCTAAGAATAGCTCTTTTTATTCAGAGCTTACTACATACCAGGAGCTTCATAGAGGTCATCTCATTTAATCCTCACAATAGCATTAAAAGTCAGTGTTAATACTTCCGTTTTACTAAGAAAACTGACTCAGAGAAGCCAAGTGACTCACTCAAGGTCACACAGCGAATAAGTCAGGATTTGAATTCAGGCTAGGACTCCAGCATTGGTGCTCTGAGCCAAGGAGTTTGGCTAAGGGGTTTGGATTTTTATAGGACTTTATTATGATTTGTCAGCAAGCAAGCGGGCTTCTCTAGGATTCTCACAGCAAATTATGGCATGTGGACTGGACACTTGTTTTTCTAAGTTTTACTGGAACACAGGCACAGCCATTTGTTTACTTATTATCTATGGCTGGCTCCATGCTACAGTGACAAAGTTGAGTAGCTGTGATTAAAAAAAAAAACAAAACCAGTTGCAGTGGAGTTGACTCTGACTCATGACAACCCCACATGTGTCAGAGTAGAACAGTGCTCCGTAGGGTTTGCAATAACTGATTTTTCGGAAGTTGATCACCACGTCTTTTCTTACAAGGTGACCCTGGGTGGATTTGAACCTCCAACCTTTCTGTTAGCAGCTGAGCCCATTAACCATTTGCACCATCCAGGGACTAGAGATTATATCTCCTGCAAGCCTGAAATATTTTCTGTCTGATTCTTTGCAGAAAAAAAATCACCAATCCCTGGAATGAACGCCATGTACTTATCACCCTAGCAGCCCTGAACCCGTGGCTAATCCTGCCCGATCCACACTCACATTCACTCCCTTCCCCCATCTAGAATTATTTGGAAGCAAGTCCCAGACATCATTTCATTTCATCCATAGGTATTTTAGTTTTTATCTCCAAAAGATAAAAAACTCCTTTAAAAAATATAATAGCATTATTATGCCTTATACTATGTAGTATCATCAAATATTCAATCAATGTTCAAATTTCCAATAGTTTAATAAAGGTCATAATTTATTTTTATACTTTTGTCTTTTTAAATTCAGGATACAAATAAGGTCCACACATTACAATTGGTTTATATGTCTTTTAAGTCTCCTTTAATTTCTAGGTTCTCCCTCCATATCTTGTCTTTTTTCCTTGCAGTTTGTTCTTGAAGAAACTCAGTTTTTTGTGGGTTTTTTTTGGTAGCTTTTTGCATCCTTGTAGCATAGCTAAACATGTTATTTTGGCGCCTGTATGTCCTGTAACTTTGTGGTTGAATCTAAAGATCTGATTAGATTCAGGTTCTGTGCTTTGGCCTGACTAAAGAAAATGAAAACAAGTCCACGAGAGCCAAAGTCCAACCTTGAGTATAGCCCATCTGAATTTAAGAGACCATCTCAAGATTTGATGCATTGAACACTAATGACCAAAGACCAGACGAGTTGTGGAATGAAATCAAGGACATCATACATGAAGAAAGCAAAAGATCATTAAAAAGACAGGAAAGAAAGAAAAGACCAAAATGGATGTCAGAAGAGACTCTGAAACTTGCTCTTGAATGTCAAGTGGCTAAAACAAAAGGAAGAAGTGATGAAGTGAAAGAGGTGAACAGAAGATTTCAAAGGGTGGCTCGAGAAGACAAAATAAAGTATTATAATGAAATGTGCAAAGACCTGGAGTTAGAAAACCGAAAGGGAAGAACATGGTCAGCATTTCTCAAGCTAAAAGAACTGAAGAAAAAAGTCAAGCCTCGAGCTGCAATATTGAAGGATTCTATAGGCAAAATATTGAATGATGCAGGAAGCACCAAAAGAAGATGGAAGGAATACACAGAGTCACTGTACCCAAAAGAGTTGGTCAATGTTCAGCTGTTTCAGGAGGTAGCATATGATCAAGAACCGATAGTATTGAAGGAAGAAGTCCAAGCTGCACTGAAGGCATTGGCAAAAAACAAGGCTCCAGGAATTGACGGAATACCAACTGAGATGTTTCAACAAACGGATGCAATACTGGAAGCACTCACTTGTCTGTGCCAAGAAATTTGGAAGACAACTACCTGGCCAACTGACTGGAAGAGATTCATATTTGTGCCCATTCCAAAGAAAGGTGATCCAACAGAATGCAGAAATTATTGAACAATATCATTAACATCACACCCAAGTAAAATTTTGTTGAAAATAATTAAAAAACGATTGCAGCAGTACATCAATAGGGAACTGCCAGAAATTCAAGCTGGAATTTCTGAAGTCAGAAATTTCTCAAGTCAGAAGAGGACGTGGAACCAGGGATATCATTGGTGATGTCAGAAGGATCTTGGCTGAAAGCAGAGAATACCAGAAAGATGCTTACCTGTGTTTTATTGACTATGCAAAGGCATTCGACTGTGTGGATCATAACAAATTATGGATAACATTGTAAAGAATGCAAATACTGGAACATTTAATTGTACTCATGCAGAACCTGTACATAGACAAAGAAGCAGTCCTTTAAACAAAACAAGGGGATACTGAGTGGTTTAAAATCAGGAAAGGTGTGCTTCAGGGTTGTACCCTTACACCTTACTTATTCAATCTGTATGCTGAGCAAATAATCAGAGAAGCTGGACTATATGAAGAACTTGGCATCAGGATTGGAGGAAGACTCATTAACAACCTGCGTTATGCAGATAACACAACCTTGCTTACTGAAAGGGAAGAGGACTTGAAACACTGATGAAGATCAAAGACCACAGCCTCAGTATGGATTACACCTCAACATAAAGAAAACAAAAATCCTCACAACTGGACCAATAAGTAACCTCATGATAAATGGAGAAAAGATTGAAGTTGTCAAGGATTTCATTTTACTTGGATCCACAGTCAATGCCCATGGAAGCAGCAGTCAAGAAATAAACTATGTATTGCTTTGGGCACATCTGCTGCAAAAGACCTCTTTAAGTATTGAAAAGCAAAGATGTCACTTCAAGGACTGAGGTGCACCTGACGCAAGCTACGGTATTTTCAGTTGTCTCATGTGCATGGGAAAGCTAGATAATGTATAAGGACGCTGAAGAAGAAATGAGGCATCTGAACGATGGTGTTGGTGAAAGTATTGAATATACCATGGACTGCCAGAAGAACAAACAAATCTGTCTTGGAAGAAGTACAGCCAGAATGCTCCTTAGAAGCAAGGACGGTGAGACTTCATCTCAAGTACTTTGAACATGTTATCAGGAGGGACCAGTTCCTGGAGAAGGACATCATGCTTGGTAAAGTAGAAGATCAGTGAAAAAGAGGAAGACCCTCCACAAGATGAATTGACACAATGGCTGTAACAGTGGGCTCGAATACAGCAACAATTGTGAGGATGGCGCAGGTCTGGGCAGTGTTCCGTTCTGTCGTACGCGGGGTCACTATGAGTGGGAACTGACTCAATGGCACCTAACAACAACTTCGTAGGTGGTGATGTGTTCTTTCATCAGAAGGCACATAATGTTCTCACAGTGACACCTGTGCTAACCGGAACTCGATGAGACTATGTTGTTTTTCTGGGTCTTCACTTTTCCACTGCTCCTTTTAGTGGAAAATATTTGAATTTTCCTTCTCTGACAAAATGATACCTTGTAAAAATTACATCTTCTGTCTGTTGTTGGTACACAGAAATGCAGTTAATTTTGTTTATTGATTTTTGTATCCAGAAATCTTGCTAGACTCTTTTATTAATTCATATAATTTATTAGGATTTTGTTTGTTTTCTATGTAGACAATCACATCAGCTGCAAATAATACAGTTTTGTTCCCCCCTTGCCAAATCTTATACCTTTTTTTTTCCCCTCTTTTTTCACTGTGCTAGGTAAGATTTTTAGTATAATATTGAATATTGTTGTTAGTTGCCATCAAGTTGACTCCAACTCATGGCAACCTTATGTATAACAGAACAAAACATTGCCGAGTCCTGTGCCATCCTCATGATCGTTGGTATGTTTGAGTTCATTCTTGTGGCTATTATGTAGTGTTCTTCAACCTAGGAGGCTCATCTCCCAGCACTGTATCAGACAATAGTCTGTTGAAATCCGTAAGGGTTTCAATGGCTAACATTCAGAAGTGGCTCGCCAGGCCTTTCTTCCTTCCTAATCTGTCTTAGCATGGAAGCTCTGCTGAAACCTGTTCACCATGGATGCTCCCGTCTACCCCTGGTTTGCTAATTATTCTGAATGCACATTGTATTTTAGCAAACATCTTTTCTGCGTTTACTGAGATAATTGTATAAATTTTATCCTCTAATTTATTAACATAATGAATTTCATTAGTTGGCTTTTTTTTAATGTTAAGCTAACTTGCATTCCTAAATAAACACAACTTAGTAATGTGTTAATATATTTTTTATGTTTCCTGAGTACATTTTGATGATATTTTGTTTAGAATTTTTGCATTTGTATTGATGAGTGAACTAGCCTAAAATATTTGCCCACATACTGTCTTTGGGAGGTTTTGATATCAAGGTTTTGCTAGCTTCAAAGAATGAACTGCAGAGTCTTTTTCTGTTCTCTGGAATAGTTTGTATGAGATTGGAATTATTTGTTCTTTGAACATTTGGTATAATCGTTGGTAAAACAGGCTGGGCTGATATTTTCTTTATGGAAGAAGTTTTCTTTGGGGAAGATTTTTATCTGCTGATTCAATTTATCTAGTGGTGATAGCTTTGTTCATTTTTTTCCTTGCGTCAATTTTGGTAAATTATGTTTTTCTAGAAATGTATCATTTCTGAGTTTTCAAATTTATTGACATGTTGACAAAAGGTTTTTCACAGTAGTCTCCTTACGATAATTGCGACTTTTTCACGATAGTCTCTTATAACAATTATCGTTTAACTGTCTGTGCATTCATAATTATTTATTCCAAATATTGTTTAGTTGTATCTTCCCTGTTTTCCTTAACCAGTTTTGCCATAGAATTGTCTATTTTATTAGTTTTTTCAACGACCAATTTTTGGTTTCGTTGATCCTCTCCTTGTTTGCAGTGTCATTATGTTTTGCTCTTGCCTTTATTTCCTTCCTTCGTCTTTCTTTTGATTTATTCTGTTATTTTACAACATCTCAAGAATGGTGCTTAGTTCATTAATTTTCTGCCTTTTTTCCTTTCTAATAAAATCATTTAAAGGGATAAATGAACTTTTAATTATCATTTTAGCTGTATCCACAGGTTTTTATATACTGTCTTTTTATCCTCATCGAATTCTCCCCTTTTATTCCTATTTTTCTGAGTACTTTTACCATGACTCGATGTTGGATTTTGTCAAATGCCTTTTCTATGTCAATTGAGATGAGCATGTGGGGTTTTTCCCCCTTCATCATTCTGTTAACGTGGTGTATTACATTAATTGATGTTCTTATGTTGAACTACCTTTGCATTCCTGGGATTAACCCCATTGGGTGCTGGTGTATAAAGATTTTAATGTGTTGTTGGGTTCAGTTTGCTAGTATTTTGTTGAGGATATTTGCATCTGTATTCATGAGGGATATTGGTCTGTAGTTTTCTTGTGGTGTCTTTATTTGACTTTGGTATCAGGATAATGCTGGCCTCATAGAATGAGTTAGAAAGTGTTTCCTCCTCTTCTATTTTTGACAAATTTGAGAACACTCGGTGCTAATTCTTCTTTAAAGGTTTGGTAGAATTCACCAGTGAAGCCATCTGGTCCTAGACTTTTCTTTGTTGGGAAGTTTTTTGTTACTATTTTTGTCTCTTCCCTTGTTATGGGTCTGTTGAGATTTTCTATTTCTTCTTGATCCAGTTTAGGTAGTTTGTATATTTCTAAGAATTTATTCATTTCATCTAGGTTATCTAGTTTGTTGGTATATACTTGTTTGTAGTATTCTCTTACTATCCTTTTAATATCTGTAAGATTGGTAGTAATGTTACCATTTTCATTTCTGATTTTAGTTATTAGTGGCTTCTCTTTTTTTCTTTGTCAGTCTAGCTCGACGTTTGTCAGTTTTGTTGATGTTTTCAAATAACCAACTTTTGGTTTCATTGATTTTCTCTATTGTTTTTCTGTTCTCTATTTCATGTGTCTCTGCTCTGAACTTTTATTTCATTCCTTCTTGTAGCTTTGGGCTTTGTTTGCTCTTCCTTACCTAGTTTCTCAGGGTGTAAAGGAGTCCATTGTTGTTGTTGTTGTCGGGTGCCATTGAGTTGATTCTCATATTGACCCCATGTGACAGAGTAGAACTGCCGCATAGGGTTTTTAAGACTATAATCTTTATGGGAGCAGATCACTGGATCTTTCTCCCATGGAGCCACTGGATCAATTCAAACGTCCAAACCTTTTGGTTAGTAGCCAAATGCTCAACTGTTATGCCACCAGCGCTAAAGGAGTCCCTGGGTGGTGCAAACAGTTAACACACTTGACTGCTAACTCTAAGGTTGGAGGTTCCAGTCCACCCAGAGGCACCTCGGAAGAAAGACCTGGAGATTACTTCCAAAAAAAATCAGCCATCGAAAATTCTATGGAGCACAGTTCTAGTCTGACATGCATGGGGTTGCCATGAGTCAGAATAACTCAACGGCAACTGATTCCACCACCCGTCTGTTAGTTTGTCATACTGTAGTGGCTTGCATGTTGCTGTGATGCTAGAAGCTATACCACTGATATTTCAGATACCAGCAGTGTCACCCATGGTGGACAGGTTTCAGCAGAACTTCCAGACTAAGACAGACTAGGAAGAAAGACCTGGTGATATACTTGCAAATATTAGCCAGTGAAAACCTATGGATCACAACAGAATCTTGTTTGACTCACTTGCTTTGGACATATCATTGGGAGGGACCAGTCGCTGGAGGAGGACATCAGGTTTGGTGAAGTAGAGGGCCAGCGAGGGTATGGGAGACCCTCAGTGAGATGAATTCGTACAGTAGCCAAAATGATGGACTCAAACATGCTGGTGATTGTGAGGATGATGCAGTACCAGGCAATGCTTTATTCTGTCCTACGTAAGGTGGATTGTCATGAATCAGAGTCAACTCAGTGACAGCTGTCTATCTTCCTTTTTTTGCCCAGAACTTGAGGTTTCTTTTATTAGACATCAGCAACCATGGTTTCTTCAACCTGTGCTTCTCGGCTCCACCAGAAAAAACCTGCAAGGCTGAATCCTCACCAGAATTGCCTAATAGTGTCACTTCTGTTCTCTGCTGGTCACGCAGCAGGACGGTACAGGTGCAGAAGAGCAGAGGTAGAAGTCAGCTCTTGGCTGGATAAGGAGGCAGGGCGCCAGCATCTTTTCAGGTCTCCCTTCAAGAAAGTGCAAGTGGGCACCAGGGAAGAAGTAGGGCGGTGGGGCCAGGTGGCTCTTCACCGGGAGCAGGGAGGGAGGTCAGGTGAGCCAGCAAGAGTGACAGCTTGAAGGGGCAGTGGTGAGAGGGGAGGGCCAGGAAGCAATTGCTCTGAAGGATAGGGCGGAGTGAGGGTCAGGAAGGGGCTGGTGAGGCACTAGGCCGCTTCAGGACTCCGACACTCTGGGAATAATGCCACGATTGGACGCAGGGTGGACTTGAAGATTCAAGGACCTGGCAGGTGCATCTGCACCGTGGAAGCTTGTTTCCTGCTCTGTAAAATGAGTTTTGCTACCATCCTTGGCCTCCAGGGCCTAGCCATTATCCCTGACGATCTGCGGCCTCTGCTGGGACTGCTACAACCCACCTGCCTCGCTCATGGTGCTGGCACCACCACCGCCCTCCCCAGCCACCAGCAGGACTGAGCAGTGTGGGCCAGGCCCCCAGCCCGCCACACACGCCCCTGTGTACCCCCTAACCCCACGTCCCCCCGCCTTGGCCCTGCCCTGCCCCCTTCTTTTTAAATGTGGGCATTTACAGCTATAAATTTCCCCCTGGCTACAGTCTTCACTGCATCCCATAAGTTTTGGTATGTTGTGCTTTTATTATTATCATTCCTTTAGTCTGTAACAAAGGAACCCTGGTGGCACAATGGTTAAGCATTCAGTTAACCGGTGAAAGGGTGGTTGGAACCCACCAGCTGCTCATGGGAGAAAAGACCTGGAGATCTGTTCTTGTAAAGATCACAGCCTAGGAAACCCTATGGCGCAGTTCTACTCTGTCCTACAGTGTCGCTGTGAGTGGGAATCAACTTCAGTAGCACACAACAATGATAGTCTCTAACAACAGTTGCCTTCTAGTAGACTCCAAACTCATGGCAACCCCATGTGTGTCAGAGTAGAATTGTGCTCCTTAGGATTTTCAATGGCTGATTTTTTGGGAAGTAGATTACCAGGCCTTTCTTCCAAGGCACCTCTGGGTGGACTCAAACCTCCATCCTTTCAATTAGCAGTCCAGCACCTTAACCATTTGCACCACTCAGAGACCCCATTCGTCTGTAAGTAGTTTCTTATTTCCTTTGTAATTTCTTCTTTGACTCATTGGTTAATAGTATGTTATTTAGCTTCCACATTTTTGTGAAACTTCCAGTTTTCCTTCTGTTATTGATTTCTAGCTTCATTTCACTATGGTTAGAGAAGATGCTTTGTATGATTTCAGTCTTTTTAAATTTATTGAGGCTAGTTTTGTGACCTAAGATATGCTCTATCCTGGGGAATGATCCAGGTGCACTGGAGAAGAACGTGTATCCTGCTGTAGTTGGGTGAATCATTCTATACATGTCTGTTAGGTTTAGTTGGTTTTTTTTCCCCCCCTCTACAAAAATGTGTACATACATTGTTATGTGACTCTAATTGCCCTCCCCATACTGTGACAGCACACTCCTCCTTTCCAGCCCTGACTCCCCGTGTCCGTTCAACCAGCTCCCAACCCTCTCTGCCTTTCCATCTCACGTCCGGACAGAAGCTGCCTGTTTAGTCTCTTGTATCTACTTGAGCTAAGAAGCACACTCCTCACGAGTATCACTTTATGTCCCACAGTCCAGGCCAATCCCTGTCTGAAGAGTTGGTCTCAGAAATTGTTTCAGTTCTGGGTTAATAGAGAATTCAGGGTCCATGCTTTCCGGGGTTCCTCCAGTCTCAGTTAGACCATTAAGTCTGGTCTTCTTACTAGAGTTTGAGTTCTGCACCTCACCTTTCTCCTGCTCCATCCAAGATTCTCTGTTGTGTTCCCTGTCAAGGTAGTTGTTGGTGGTAGCCAGGCACCATCTAGTTCTTCTGGTCTCAGGCTGATGAAGTCTCTGGTTTATGTGGCCCTTTCTGTCTCTTGGGCTACTACTTTCCTTGTGTCTTTGGTGTTCTTCATTCTCCTTTACTCCAGGTGGTTGGGACCAATTGATGCATCTTAGATGGCCGCTTGCAAGTGTTTAAGACCCCAGATGCCACTCACCAAAGTAGGATGCAGAACATTTTCTTAATAAGCTTTATTATGCCAATTGATCTAGATGTCCCCTGAAAGCATGGTCCCCAGACCCCTACCCCTGCTACTCCATCCCTCAAAGTGTTTGATTGTATTCAGGAAACTTCTTAGCTTTGGCTCAGTTCAGCTGCACTGACTTCCCCTGTAGTGTGTGCTGTCCTTCCCTTCACCTAAGATAATTCTTATCTACTATCTAGTTAGTAAATAGTCCTCACCCTCCCTCCCCACCCTCATAACCATCAGCAGATGGTTTCTTCTGTGTTTAAACCTTTTCTTGAGTTCTTGTAATAGTGGTCTTATACAATATTTGTCCTTCTGTGACTGACTAAATTCACTCAGCATAATGCCCTCCAGCTTCCTCCATGTTATAAGATGCTTCACAGCTTCATCGTTGTTCTTTATTGTTGCATAGTATTCCATTGTGTGGATATACCATAATTTGTTATCCATTCGTCTGTTGATGGGCACCTAGGTTGTTTCCATCTTTTTGCTATTGTGAACAGTGCTGCAGTGAACATGGGTATCCATATATCTATTCGTGTGACGGCTCTTATTTCTCTAGGATATATTCCAAGGAGCAGGATAGCTGGATCGTATGGTACTTCTATTTCTAGCTTTTTAAGGACGTGCCAACTCGATTTCCAAAGTGGTTGTACCGTTTTACATTCCTACCAACAGTGTATAAGTGTTCCAGTCTCTCCACAACCTCTCCAGCATTTATTATTTTGTGTTTTTTTGATTAATGCTAGCCTAGTTGGGGTGAGATGATATCTTAATTGTGGTTTCGATCTGCATTTCTCTAATGGCTAATGATTGTGAGCATTTCTTCATATGTCTGTTAGCTGCCTGAATATCTTCTTTGGTGAAGCGCCTGTTCATATCCTTTGTCCGTTTTTTTTTTTTAAATTTTTTATTGTACTTTAGATGAAGGTTTACAGAACACATAGTTTCTCATTAAACAGTCAGTACGCATATTGTTTTATGACATTGGTTAAGAACCCCATGACGTGTCAACACTCTCCCTTCTTGACCTTGAGAACTTTTTTTTGGTGAAAATATACATAGCCAAGATTACACCATTTTGAAAGTTTCTACATATACAATTCAGTGACATCGATTACATTCTTCCAGCTGTGCTGCTATTCTCACTATCCTTTTCCGAATTATTCCATCACCATTATCTTCAACTCACTGCCCCCTAGGCTTCCCATCAGACCTTTTGAGTTGCTGTTGTCAATTTGATCTCACATAGATAATTCTTTTTTTGTTTTTTTTTGTACCTTAGACGGTTTGCAGAATGAATAGTTTCTCATTAATAGTTTCTCATTAAACAGTACACGTATTGCACTATGACGATGGTTAACAACACCATGACATGTCAACACTCTCCCTTGTCAACCTTGGGCTCCCTATCACCAGCTTTCCTGGCCCCTCCTGCCTTCTAGTCCTTGTCCCTGGACTGCTGTGCCTCATTAGTCCTGTTTTGTTTTATGAGGCTGTCCAATCCCTGGCTGAACGGTGAACTTCGGGAGGGGCTTCATCACTGAGCTAAGAGGGTGTCTGGAGGCCATACTCTCGGAGATTCTCCAGTCTCTCAGGCCAGTAAATCTGGTCTTTTTTTTGTGAGTTAGAGTTCTGTTCTACATCCTTTTCCAGCTCTGTCCAGGACCTTCTATTGTGATCCCAGTCAGAGAAGTCAGTGATGGTAGCTGGGCACCATCTAGCTGTACTGGACTACTGGACTCAGTGTGGTGGAGGCCATGGTAGCTGTGGTCCATTAGTCCGCTGGACTGATCTTTTCCTTGTGTCTTGTTCTCTTCATTCTCCCTTGCTCCGGAAGGGGTGAGACCAGTGGAGTATCTTAGATGGCCACTGACAGGCTTTTAAGACCCCAGATGCTACTCACCAAGGTAGAATGTAGAACATTGTCTTTATAAACTGTGTTATGCCAATTGAGCTAGATGTTCCCCCAGACCATGGTCCCCATAGCCCTCTGCCCAGCAATTCAGTCCCTGGGGGAATTTGGAAGTGTCTATGGAGCGTCCATGACCTTTCCTTGTGCAAGTTGTGCTGGCTTCCCCAGTATTGTGTACTGTCTTACCCTTCACCAAAGATACCACTTATCTATTTAGTTCCCCCCCAATCCCTCCCATCCCTTGTAACCAACAAAGATTGTTTCTTTTTGTGTGTAAACTTTTACATGAGTTATATAGTAGAGGTCTCATACAATATTTGTCCTTTTGTGATTGACTTATTTCACTCACCATAATGTCCTCCAGTTTCATCCATGTTATGAGATGCTTCACAGATTCACCATTGTTCTTTATCTTTGTATAATACTCCATTGTGTGTATGTACCATAGTTTGTTTATCCATTCATCCATTGATGGGCATCTAGGTTGTTTCCATCTTTTTGCTATTGTGAGCAGTGCTTCAATGAATATGGGTGTGCATGTGTCTATTAGTGTGACGGCTCTTATTTCTCTAGGATATATTCCTAGGAGTGGGATTGCATTTTGTAGTGCTTTTTTTTTTGTGGTGCTGATGTTTTCCTTGTTCCTCTTACTCTCCTGTGCTGAGTTCCTTTTGTTCGTGGATTTTTTTATCATTTCTTTTGTTTTTATAGGTTTTGTTTTTACTGAGAAGTTTATGTTTTTCTTCTTTATTTTGATGAGTAGGTTTGTTAACTTTCATTGTGGTTACCTTGAAATTTACCCTTATCTTCCTAGATTTGTACCAGTCTATTATTACTTAGTATCGCTTGACTTCCTCTCCATTAGAAGGTTCTATACCTACACCGTTTATTCCCTCTTTTATTGTTCTGATGCTGTTGTCATTTACAGATTAATCTCTCTGGTTCCCTTTTGTAATTCTTTTGGTTTTGCATAGTCCTTAAGAGTTCATTTCCTAGGTTGGTATCTGGCTAGTACAATCCTGAGTCCTGTATTCAGCCTGTGGTCTGATACTGTTTGTTCTCAGATTGAAGGACTTCCTTTAATAAGTCTTGTAAGTTGGATTTGGTTTTCACATAGTCCCTTAATTTCTGTTAATCTGGAAATTACCTAATTTCACCATTATATGTGAACCAGAGTTTTGCGGGATATATTATTTTTGGCTGGCAATTTTTTTCTTTCAAGGTTTTATATATGTCATTCCATTGCCTTCTTGCCTGCATGGTTTCTGCCGAATAATCCGAGTTTAGTCTTATTGTTTCTCCTCTGTATGTGACTTTTTGTTTTTCTCGTGCTGCTCTTAGGATTCTTTTTCTTTGGTTTTAGCGAGTGTGATTATGATATGCCTTGGTGATTTTCTTTTGGGGTCTACCCTAGATGGGGTTTGTTGAGCTTCTTGGATGGTCAGCTTTTCATCTTTCAAGATATTGGGGAAGTTTTCTGTCAGCAATCCTTCGATGATCTTCTCTGTGTTTTTTGTTTCCTCCCTCTTCTGGAACTCCAGTCACTCGCAGATGTTTGCTTTTGATTGTATCCCACATAATTCTCAGGGTTTCTTCATTTTTCTTCATTTTTTTTTCTCATTTTTTCTCAAACACAGTTGTATCCAAGTGTTTGTCTTCAATTTTGCTGATCTTATGTTCCATCATTTCAAACCTGCTCCTCAGTCCTTCTATGACACTGTCCATTTCTGAAATCTTGTTGTTTATCTTTTGGATTTCTAATTGTTGTTTTTGTATGATTTCTAGTTGTGAATTTATTTTAGCATTTTGTTCCTGTATTATTTTCTTGAATTCTTCCATTTTTTGGTCTGTATTTTCCATGAATTTGTCTGCCTTTTCCGTGAATTTGTCTATTTTTTCCTCATTTTTGTCTTGTTTTTGCTTCAACTCTTGGATAATTCTGAATATTAGAGATTTGAATTCCCTATAGGTTAGGTCTAGTGCCTTTTCTTCTACTGGAAGGTCATCTGGTGTTTTATTTTGGATGCCTACTGGAACCATCCTGTCTTGTTTTTGTAAATGTTTTGATATTGTCTGCTGTCTTCAGGGCATTCAGTGGTTATTTTCCTTGTTTATTGATTGTAGATTTGTTTGTTTCATCCTGCTGTTTTGTTTTATTTGGTTATGTCTGAGCAGGTGGGCTGTGCGTTCTTTGTTGTTTCCTTGTCTGTGGGGGTGATACTTGTCACCTCCTTCTCCAATGGGCAGGGTCAGTCACTCAGGTATGGTACAGCAGGGCAGGTCCAGCTGAAGGGGAGTTTCTGGGATAGGTTTTTTGTGGCACGTACTAGGGTTGATAGTGTGGACCTGGAATCAGTGCAGGGCAGGTTCCAGTAGGCCATGCCAGTGTTGCTTGGGAGTGTGATGTTCAGCACACAGTGCAGGAAGGAGGGGGTAAGTTGTGATGTGTGGAGCTGAGATGGGTATGGGAAAGATGAGAGAGAGGAGAGAGGAACAGGAGCCAAAGACATACACACAATCAAAAAAGAGTGCTAAGGGAGCTTGCTGTTGGAGTGGAGAGAAGAGAGAGAGAGAAATGGGGAAAAACAAAAAGAAAAAAAAGAAAAACGGTAAAAGAAAAAAATGAATAAATCGAGAAACTGGAAATGAAGAAAAACAAAAAGGGAATAAGAGAGAGAAGAAAACTAAACAAAGAAATAATAATAAAAAAAAAAAAAGAAAACTAAAAACAAGAAAAAAGAAATGCCTCCAGGGATGTCCTGTGCGTCTGGGTAGAGTAAGGGACTAGCTTCCAAGCCACCCGGTACTGCCAGGCTAGAAGGGGCTCCCAAGCCAAGAAAAGAAAAAGAAAACAAACAAATCAAAACAGAACAAATCAGAGCAAAGAAACAAAAAAGCCCTGGGGGTCCCACCAGCGTGGCAGCATGGGCCGGGAAGCAGTTTCACAGTCCAGCAGTGTTTCGCAGCCTTTCAGGAAAAAGCAAAGATGGTGCACGGAGCCAGGTATTTGAGAGAAAGGAGGGGGAGGTGGTGAGAGGGAAGAAAGAAATCTAAAGAAGTGGAAAAAAGCAACACCAGCAGCCAATAAGTGGCACTCAGGGAGCTGGCCAGTGCAGGCAAGTGGAATCCAAGCAGCACTGGGGGGAAGCTCGTGCTTCCCAGCCAATAGACGGTGGCTGCAGGAAGCAGAGGAGGCTAAATGGGGGTGAAGAAGGGTGGGGGGTGGTAAAGCCTATATCATGGGTTACTGGTTGTTCTGTTTCCTGCTGGAAGCTCTGTGAAGCTGCTTTCTTGTACCTCCTGTTGGCTGATCTCCGACAGGAGTCCAAGATGGCAGATCCATGCTGCAGTAACTGATAGGGGACCTCTGCATGTATCTCGCCTCACGCTCTGTTCTCAGTCAGTTTCTTAGTCCATTTGGTGCTTGGCTGAGTTCTTTATCTCTTCATTTGATGGTTAGGGTTTCAGGATTGACGTGTGACTCTGTTTGACATAGTTTTTCTGATGTTTGCTGAAGAGGGATGATGTGGTGCTTCTGACTATAGTGCCATGTTGCCTGGAACTACCCGTTTTTTAATTGGGTTATTTGTCTTTCTGTTGTTGAGGTTTTGCAGTATCTTGTAGATTTTAGAGACTAGACGCTGATTGGATTTGTTGTAGCCAAAAATTTTTTCCCAGTCTGTAGGTTGTCTTTTTATTCTTTTGGTAAAGTCTTCTGATGAGCATAAGTGTTTGATTTTTAGGAGCTCCTAGCTATCTAGTCTCTCTTCTTGTGCTTGTGCATTGTTACTTATGGTTTGTATTCTGTTTATGCCATGTATTAGGGCTCCAAGCGTTGTCCCTATTTTTTCTTCCATGATCTTTATCGTTTTTGATTTTATATTTAAGTCTTTGATCCATTTTGAGTTAGTTTTTGTGCATGGAGTGAGGTATGAGTCTTGTTTCAGTTTTTTGCAGATGGATATCCAGTTATGCCAGCACCATTTGTTAAAGAGCCTGTCTTTTCCCCAATTAACAGACTTTGGGCCTTTGTCAGATATCAGCTGCTTGTCGGTGGATGAATTTATGTCTGGATTCTCAATTCTGTTCCACTGGTCTGTGTATCTGATGTTGTACCAGTACCAAGCTGTTTTGACTACTGTGGCAGTATAATAGGTTCTAAAATCAGGTAGCGTGAAGCCTCCCACTTTGTTCTTCTTCTTGAGTAATGCTTTACTTACTCGGGGCCTCTTCCTTTTCCATATGAAGTTGGTGATTTGTTTCTCCATCTCATTAAAAAATGCCAGTGAAATTTTGGATTGGGATTGCATTGTATCTGTAGATCGCTTTGGGTAGAATTGACATTTTCACAATGTTGAATCTACCTATCCATGAGCAATGTATGTTTTTCCACTTTTGCAGGTCTCTTTTGGTTTCTTGCAGTAGTGTCTTGCAGTTTTCATTGTATAGATCTTTTACGTCTCTGGTTAGATGTATTCCTGAGGATTTTATCTTCTTGGGGGCTATTGTAAATGGTATTGATTTGGTGATTTCCTCTTCGAGGTTCTCTTTGTTGGTGTAAAGGAATCCAACTGATTTTTTGTATGTTTATCTTGTATCCTGAAACTTTGCCGAACTCTTCTTATTAGTTCCAGTCGTTTTCTTGTGGATTCTTTGGGGTTTTCTGTGTATAAGATCATATCATCTGCAAATAGAGATACTTTTACTTCTTGCCTACCAATTTTGATGCCCCTTATTTCTTTTTCTAGCCTAATTGCTCTGGCTAGGACTTCCAGCACAATGTTGAATAAGAGTGGTGATAAAAGTTATCCTTATCTGGTTCCCGTTCTCAAGGGGAATGCTTTCAAAGCTCTCCATTTAGGATGCTGGCTGTTGGCTTTGTATAAATGCCCTTAATTATGCTGAGGAATTTCCCTTCTATGCCTATTTTGTTGAGAGTGAGTGGGTGTTGGACTTTGTCAAATGCCTTTTCTGCATCGATTGATAAGATCATGTGGTTCTTGTCTTTTGTTTTATTTATGTGGTGGATTACATTGATTGTTTTTCTAATGTTGAACCATCCCTGCATACCTGGTATAAATCCCACTTGATCATGGTGAATTTTTTTTTTTTGATATGTTGCTGAATTCTATTGGCTAGAATTTTGTTGAGGATTTTTACGTCAATGTTCATGAGGGATATTGGTCTGTAATTTTCTTTTTTTGTGGTGTCTTTACCTGGTTTGGTATCAGGGTTTTCCTGGCTTCATAGAATGAGTTTGGGAGTATTCCATCCTTTTCTATGCTCTGAAATACCTTTAGTAGTGGTGGTGTTAACTCTTCTCTGAAAGTTTGATAGACTTCTCCAATGAAGCCATCCGGACCAGGGCTTTTGTTGGTTGGGAGTTTTTTAATTACCTTTTCAGTCTCTTCTTTTGTTATGGGTTTATTTAGTTGTTCTATCTCTGTTTGTGTTAGTTTAGGTAAGTAGTGAGTTTCTAGAAATTTGTCCATTTCCTCTAGGTTTTCAAATTTGTTAGAGTACAATTTTTCATAGTATTCTGTTATGATTCTTTTAATTTCAGTTGGGTCTGTTGTGATATCACCCATCTCATTTCTTATATGGGTAAGCTGCTTCCTCTCCTCTTTTTCTTTTGTCAGTTTGGCCAGTGGTTTATCAGTTTTGTTGATCTTTTCAAAGAACCAGCTTTTGGTCTTGTTAACTCTTTCCATTTTTTTTCTAGTCTCTATGTCATTTAATTCTGCTCTAATTCTTATTATTTCCTTTTTTCTGGCACCCAAGGGTTTCTTTTGCTGCTCTCTTTCTACTTGTTCCAGTTGTAGGGTTAATGTTTTAGTTTTAGCCCTTTCTTCTTTTTGGATGTGTGCATTTATTGCTGTAAATTGTCCTCTGAGCACTGCTTTTGCTGTGTCCCAAAGTTCTGGTAGAATGTGTTTTCATTCTCGTTTGATTCTATGAATTTCTTTAATTCATCCTTAATTTCTTCTCTAACCCAGTAGTTTTTGAGCAAGGTGGTGTTCAGTTTCCATGTGTTTGATTTTTTTTTTTCCCCCTTGCTTTTTCTGTTGTTGATTTCTACTTTTATGGCTTTATGGTCAGAAAAGATGCTTTGTAATATCTCGATGCTTTGGATTTTGTTAAGGCTTGCTTTATGGCCTAGTATGTGGCCTATTCTGGAGAATGTTCCATGTGCATTGGAAAAGAAAGTATACTTGGCTGCTGTTGGGTAGAGTGTGCGGTATATGTCTATGAGATCAAGTTAGTTGATTGCAGCATTTAGCTCTTCTGTGTCTTTGTTGAGCTTCTTTCTGGATGTTCTGTCCTTCACTGAAAGTGATGTGTTGAAGTCTCTTCCTACTACTATTGTGGAGCTGTCTATCTCTCTTTTCAGTGCTGTGAGAGTTTGTTTAATGTATTTTGGAGCCCTGTTGTTGGGTGCATAAATATTTATTATAGTTATGTCCTCCTGGTGTATTGACCCTTTACTCATTATATGGTGTCCTTCCTTGTCCTTTCTGGTGGATTTTACCTTAAAGTCTAGTTTGTCAGGGATTAATATTGCCACTCCTGCTCTTTTTGAGTGTTGTTTGCTTGATATATTTTTTTCCATTCTTTGAGTTTTAGTTTGTTTGTGTCTTTAAGTCTAAGGTGTGTCTCTTTTAGGCAGCATATAGACAGATCATGTTTTTTTATCCAGTCTTCCACTCTCTGTCTCTTTATTGGTGCATTTAGTCCCTTTACATTCAGTGTAATTATTGATAGCTATGAGTTTAGTGCTGTCATTTTGATGTCTGTTTTTGCGTGCTGTTCACAGTTTCCTTGTTCCATTTAATTTCTGTGCTGAGTTGTTTTTCTTTATGTATTTTCTTTTCATCTTTTTCATGGTTGTTGATTTTGTGTTTGCTGAGTCTATATTTTTGTAGTTTTTTTATTTTGACTTGTAGGATTGTTAGCTTCCTTTGTGGTTACCCTAATATTTACCCTTATTTTTCTAAGTTTAAACCAGTCTTTTATTTCTTTGTATCACCTTGACTTCCTCTCCATATGAAAAATCTGTGTCTACATTTTTTAATCCCTCTTTTTTTGTGTAAATGTTGTAATCTTTTACATATTGACATCTGTTTCCTTATTTTCAGTGTTTTACCTTGATTTACTTTTGTGACTTCCCTGTCTGGGTTGATATCTGGTTGCTCTGTCCTGTGTTCTAGTCTTGGACTGTTATCTGATGTCACTGATTTTCTAACCGGCAGACTCCCTTTAGTATTTCTTGTAATTTTGGTTTGGTTTTTGCAAATTCCCTAAACTTCTTTTTATTTGCAAATGCCCTAATTTTGCCATCATATTTGAAAGACAGTTTTGCTGGATATATAATTCTTGACTGGCAGTTTTTTTCCTTCAAGCCTTTATATATATCATTCCATTGCCTTCTTGCCTGCATGGTTTCTGCTGAGTAGTCTGAGCTTATGTTCATTGACTTTCCTTTGTAGATGACTTTTTGTTTATCCTTAGCTGCTCTTAAAATTATCTCTTTGTCTTTGATTTTGGCAAGTTTGATTATAATATGTCTTGGTGACTTTCTTTTGGGATCTACCTTATGTGGGGTTCCATGAGCATCTTGTATAGATATCTTGTCATCTTTCATGAGATCAGGGAAGTTTTCTGCCAACAAATCTTCAACAATTCTCTCTGTATTTTCTGTTATCCCCACCTCTTCTGGTACTCCAGTCACTCATAGGTTATGCCTCTTGATAGAGTCCCACATAATTCTTAGGGTTTCTTCAATTTTTTTAATCCTTTTATCTGATTTTTCCTCAAGTAAGTTGGTGTCAAGTGCTTTTTCTTTGGTCTCACTAATTCTGACTTCCATTGCCTCAGTTCTGCTCCTATGACTTTCTACTGAGTTGTCTAATTCTGAAATTTAATTGTTAGTCTTCTGGATTTCTGATTGCTCTGTCTCTATGGATTCTTGCAGCCTGTTAAATCTGTCATTATGCTCTTCTCTAATATTTTTAATTTCTTCTATTGCATGTTCTGTTTTGCTTAATTTCCTTCCTAAATTCTTGAAAAGTTCTGTATATTAATCTTTTGTATTCTGCCTCCAGTAATTCCAAGAAATTTTCCTCCTCTGCAAAATTTCTAGATTCTTTATTTTGGGAGCTTGCTGAAGCCATCATAGCCTTCCTCTTTATGTGATTTGATATTGACTTTTGTCTTCGAGCCATCAATAAGTTATTATATTTATTTATTTTATGTTTGCTTACTGTGTCCTAGCTCCTTGTTTTGTTTTGCTATGCCCAAATAGGCTGCTTGTATGAGCTAGTTTGATTATTGGTACCTTAGAAGCTGTAACGCCCTGTCACTAGGTGGTTAGATCTGTTACTGGGTATGTGAGCTCAAGAGTCCACCCACTCCTCCTGTATGGATTCAGCTCAGGTGCCCAGGTATATAGCCATCAAGTGTGTGGTGTAGGCTCTCACTTACAGTCCTAGACAGGCATGGGTGATTAGTGTAGGCACAGGCATCTGGCTGCAGCAGTGGGACACCCTCTGAGCAACACTGGGGGCTGACAGCCACCCCTGAGTGTCCAGGAAGAAGATGTGTCCCTTTTCCCTAGAGCGCGTAGGTGGGTGGGTTTTGCAGCTGGACTATGAGCACCTAATGCTGTTGGCTCTAAGGACTGGGGGGCACCTCTTATTTATGGACCCCTATCACAGGTGGCTAGGTGGCGTGGGTGGAGCCACCAGTCCTCAGGCCCCTGATGTGGGTAGGTGAAGACCCTGCTTAATGGGCAAAGCAATGTCAAATGTCAAGAACATGCCACTTCACAGCTGGAACAGTTGAAGTTAAGAGTTCCAGTATATACCCTGTTGTATTGCGGTAACGAGGGCCTATGCTGTTGAGATGGGCCCACACAAGTCTATGCAAGGGAAAAGGCACTCAAAGTCTGTGGATCCTTTATGCCTGTGCCTAGCAAAGGAGCTGTGCCTACCCTGGTTTCCTGGCTTAGGGGAGCTGGCAGTTTATTTTTTCCCCTGTTTGCTAATTCGTTCACGCTCCAAGGCAGGAAGAATGGCTCTGGGAGTGTGATGGATCCTACTTCCGGCCCAGGGGCCTTGGCTGTTGCTGAAGCCGGTCCAGGATCCAGTGCAGAGCAGGGAGTGGGGCGGTAAATGGGAAAGAAGTTTTTCCCTAAGAGGGGTGTTTTTGATCCTCATGGTAAGCCATATGCAAGTACTTATTTTTTGCCGACGAGGGCTGCTTCTCACTGGTTCTGGGTGGCTGTGTAGACTCTCCGGTGCTGGGTCTCTCTTGGTGTGGAAAACGCACCTCCCGAGCACTGCCACTTGCCTGCCTCACCGCTCACCCATGAGCTGCTTCGGCCTGAAGGGCTCAGGCTCTCGTCGGGTCAGGTCTGGCAACTCCTCGCTGCTTCTGAACCATCTCTTCCTCTGCCTGTCACTCAGTCTGGTTCCTCAACTCTGCCTTTGATGTTCAGGGCTCCCAGATTGCCATATATAATCGAATCACTTGTTTTTTCGGGTCTTTGTAGTAAGAGGGTCCACTGGAAGCGTCTGACTACTCCACCATCTTGGCCCCATCTCCTTTAGGTCTAGTTGGTTTATAGTGTCATTCAGGTCTTCCATTTCCTTGTGGATCTTCTCTCTAGATGTTCTATTGATTATTGAAAGTGGTGTGTTGAAGTTTCCAACTATTATTGCATAACTGTCTATTTCTCCTTTCAGTTCTATCAGTATTTGATTCACATATTTTGGGGCTCTGCTGTTAAAAAACAAAACAAAACTCACTGTCTTCTAGTCAATTCCGACTCATAGCAACCCTATAGGACAGAGTAAAACAGCTCCATAGAGTTTCCAAGGGGTGGCCGGTGGATTCAAACTGCCAACTTTTGGTTAGCAGCCTATTTCTTAACCACTGCACCACCAGGGCTCCGTGCTGTTAGGTGCATGTATATTTATAATTATTTCCTCTTCTTGATGAATTTACCTTTTTACTATATATAATGTCCTTTTTTGTATCTTATAATAGTTTTTGACTTAACGTCTGTTTCATCTGATAGTAATATAGCCCCTCAAGCTCTCTTTTGGTTTCTATTTGCATGGAATATTTTTCCACCCTTTCACTTTTAGCCTTTTGATTTAAAATGGGTCTCCTGTAGACAGTTATAGTTGGGTCATATTTTCTTATCCATTCTGCCAATCTGTGCCTTTTGATTGGAGAGGTCAATCCATTCACATTTAAAGTAATTACTAATGAGGAAGGACTTACTTCTGCCATTTTGCTATTTGTTTTCAGTGTGTCATAGTTTTTTGTCTCTTATTTCCTCTAATACTGCCTTTTTTGTGTATTTAGTTTATTTTTTTTTTTTGGTGGTGAATCATTTTTATTCCCTTCTCATTTTCATTTGTGCATATTTTTAAAGAAATTTTCTTTGTGATTACCATGGGGGTTATATTTACCATCCTAAATTTATAACAACCTTGTTTAAATTCCCACCACCCTCAATGAGATGGATTGACACAATGGCTGCAACAGTGGGCTCAAACATAACAACGATTGTGAGGATGATGCAGTGTTTTGTTCTGTTGTACATAGGGTCACTATGAGCCAGGACTAACTCCATGGCACATAACAACAGCTTGTCAGTTTATCGTACTGTGGTGGCTTGTGTGTTGCTATGACACTGGAAGCTATGCCAGTGGTATTTCAAATACCAGCAGAGTCACCCGCAGTGGGCAGGTTTCAGCAGAGCTTCTGTACTAAGACAGACTAGGAAGAAAGGCCTGGTAATCTTCTTTTGAAAATTAGTCAGTGAAAACCCTACATATCACAACAGACTATTGCCCGATATAGTGCTGAAGGATGAGCCCCCTAGTTTGGAAAGCACTCAGATACACACAGTGTCACAACAATAGACTCGAGCTTACTAATGATTGTGAAGATGGCATAGGACTGGGCAATATTTTATTCTGTTGTACATGGAGTGACTGTGGGTTGGAGCCAACTCGAAAGCAGCTGATAAGTTGGAGCCCTGGCGGAGAAGCGGTTAAGAGCTTGGCTGCTAACCAAAAGGTTGGTAGTTCGAATCTACCAGCCATTCCTTGGAAACCCTGTGCAGGAGTTCTACCCTGTCCTGTAGGCTCACTATGAGTCAGAATCAACTTGACAGCAGCGGATTTGTTTCTGTTTTAACTTCAGTAACATACAAAAACTCTATTCCTATACTACTCCTCCCTCTCTCTTTATGTTGTTGATGTCACGGTTGCATCTTTATACATTATGTACCCAGTATCATATATTCATGATCATTATTTATGATTTCTTCCTGTCGTTGAGTCAATTCCTACTCATGACGACCCTATAGGACGGAGTAGAACTGCCCCATAGAGTTTCCAAGGAGTGCCTGGTGGATTTTAGTTAGCAGTCATAGCACTTAACCACTATGCCACCAAGGTTTCCTTATATCATGTAGAACATAACAAATACAGTTACCAACCACAAATACAGCAAATCTAGCCTTTATATTTGCCCTTGAAATTATATTTACTGCAGGTCTTTATTTCTTCATACAGCTTCAAATTACTATCTAGTGTCTTCATCTTTCATACTAAAGGACTTCATTTAGCATTTTTTTAGGGCAGGCTGGTAGTAACAAACTCCCACACTTTTTGCTTATCTGGGACTGTCTTAATTTCACTCTCATTTTTGAAGGACAGTTTTGCTGGGTACAGGATTCTTGGATGATGACAGTTTTTTTTTACCTTTAGCACTTTTAATGTATCATCCCACTGCCTTCTGGCTTTCAGAGTTTTTTGGAGACTTACTGATTATTTCATTAGCTTGATTTCTCAAATAGAGAAATACATTAAAATTTCTCACTGTAATGGTGAGTTTTTCTTGTAGTCCTGTCAATTTTTGCTTTT
Organism: Dugong dugon; assembly: GCA_030035585.1. Taxonomy (NCBI): domain Eukaryota; kingdom Metazoa; phylum Chordata; class Mammalia; order Sirenia; family Dugongidae; genus Dugong; species Dugong dugon. The sequence continues at coordinate 56,164,539 of CM057462.1, read as the reverse complement.
TTTTTTTTTTTTGAGATTATGTTATTAGATGCATATAAATTTAGAGATGTTACAGCTTCCTGGTGAATTGTTTATCATTATGTAGCAAGATCTTTGCTTCTAATTATTTTTTGCCTTAAAGTCTGTTTTATCTGATATTAACATTGCTAAACTAACTTTACTTTGATTGGTATTTGCCTGTTAACGTATTTTTCCTATTTTTTCTTTTAACCTTTTTTGCATAGTTGATTTTTAGAAATGGGTCTTATAATTGGATCTTATTTCTTTAAAGGTCTGATAATTTTTGTATTTATCTGAAGCATTAGTCTGTTTACCTTTGTTGTATTTACTAATTTATTTGGATCTGTTCCTACCATCTTATTTTACTCTGCATGTGTCCTGCATTTTCTATACTTTTCTCTCTTTTATTACTTCCTTTTGGATTGATTCTTCTTGCTTATTCCTTTTTATCCCTCTAATGGTTTGGAGGGAACGCTGGTGGTGTAGTGGTTAAGAGTTCAGCTGCTAACCAAAAGGTTGGCAGTTCAAATCCACCAGGTGCTCCTGGGAAACCCTATAGGGAAGTTCTTCTCTGTCCTATAGGTTTTGCTATGAGTCAGAATCGACTCAATGGCAGCAGGTTTTTTTTTTAGTAGTTTGGAAGTTTTCTGTACCCTGCTTGTATTCTTGAATACATGAGTATCTAATTTGCAGAAATGTAAATTCTCCTTAGAAGTGAGGTTGGCGAGTCTTTGGCTGGCTTACTTTGGACTTGTCATCAGGAAAGACCAATTGCTAGAAAAGAACATTGTGTGAGGTAAAGTACAGGGTCAGTGAAAACAAGAGAAACCCTCCGTAAGATTGATTGACATAATAGCCGCAACAACAGACTCAAACATAGCAATGATTATGGAGATGGTGCAGGACCAGTGTTTTCATTTTGTTATACGTAAGGTCACCCCGTGTTGGAGCTGACTCGACAGCAATTAACAACAGCAACAACAAAAGGTGGTTACTATCTTTATCCTCCAAAATAATACAAAGATCTTGGAAAGTGTTCATTTCAAGCATGTACCTTCCCAATTTATGTGCTGCTGTTATCCAGGAAATTGGCCCTGTATTGTTTTTTAATACCACAAATTACACCTTTGTTATAGTTTTGTACAATGTGTGTTTAGATTTAATGACATATTTATAATTTTCTTTGCTCAAAATTCCTTCTAACGTCTTAGCTTTTCTATGTGGGATCATTTTTCCTTCCTTCTGCCTCCAGTTCATCCTTTAGAATTTGTTTATTGAGAAAAGTTATCAAGAAAAACAATAACTCTCTTGGTTTTCTCTACATTATCTTTATTTCATCATAATTCTTAAAAAATGTTTTGCCGGAGTCCACAATTGATAGTTATTTTCTTTAAGCACACTGAAAGTATTATTCTACTATGTTTTGCCTTTCATTATTGCCATTGAGAAGCTAATTGTTTGTCTAATTGCCATTCCTTTGTAGATAAAATGTCTTTTAGTGAGAGGCATTATAGCCTAATGGTTAAAGGTGTGGCCTCTGGAATCAGATTGCCTGGATTTGAAATTCAGTTCATTTGTTTATAAGCTGGGTGATATTGGACAAACTTATTAACCTCTGTGCCTCTTTGTGCCTCCGTTTCCTCTTCTGTAAAATGGAGGCAATGATAGTACCAGTACCTACCTCATAGGGTTATGGTGAGGATTAAAATAACTAATATGTGAAGCATTCAGAACAGTGGTAGCACATTTTAAGTGCTATTGAAATGTTAGCTGTTACTTTCTTTTTATCTCCTTGCTTCTAAGATCTTGTTATCATTGGTGTTCAGCAGTTTCACTATGATGTGTCTCCATGTGGATTAATTTTTATTCACCTTGTTTGGAATTCACCAAGCTCTTTGAGTCTGTGAATTGGTATCTTTTATCAAGTCTGGAAAATTCTTAGTCTGCCTCTTAAAAAATTCTTAGAATGCCTCCGCCCTATTGTCTCTCCTCTCTCCTTCTGGAGCTTTAGTCAGATTAATTAGTCCTTCTCACTCTGTCCTTTGTCTTTTTGATTCTCTGTGCTGTAAATATTCTGAATAATTTTTGAAAATGTGTCTTCCAGTTCACTAACTCGTTTCAGCTGTGTCTAATATGCTATTAAAACTACCCACTGAGTTTTAAATTTTAATTATTATGATTATATTTTCATTTCCAGAAGTACCAAATCTGCCTAGTCATTTTTTATAGTTTTTTCTCTTTCACTCATATGTTTGAGCCTTCCTTTTATTTCTTTATACATATTAAGACTACATATTTTATATTCTGGTCTGATAAGTTCAGTATATAAAGTCTTTGCTGGACTGATTCTGCTGCCTGTTGTTTTTGAGCCTCGTTAGCCTGGTGTAACCCCTGAGATGGGGCCAGCCAAAAGGTTTTAAGTTGTGAAGGGTTATTCTTAATATAAGGGGCCCTCGTTGCACAATGGTTAAGCGCTCAGCTGCTAACCAAAAAGTTGGCAGTTCAAAAAGGAGACTCTGTGGGAGAAAAGACCTGAAGATCTTCTGTAAAGATTACAAAAAACAAAACAAAAAAATCGAAACTCGTTGCTGTCAAGTCAAGTCCAACTCATAGTGACCCTATGGATTATAGCCTAGGAAACCCTACGGGGCAGTTCTACTGTCCTATAGGGTCACTATAAGCCGGAATTGACTGGATGGCACATAGCAATAATTCTTAATATATTTGCTACTGCTTTCCTGCCGAGGTGTGTTCCATACCCTCCGACCCCTTTCTTTTTTTTGGGGGGGGGAGTTTTCAATTCATCTTTTGAAACGGTGATTCATTTGCAAGATTCTCCCCCCAAAAAAAGTGAAGACTCTCCTTCCCACCACCCGGTCCCTTCCCTACTGGCCCCAGTTATTAGATTCTTGTGGACACTTCTGGGTATGTTATGCATATTCAAGCAAATACAAATTTAGAAATTCTTTTTCTCTCATTTTTAACGCAAATGGTGGCACACTACGCACATTGTTCTGAACTTGTTTTTAATAAAAAAAAGTTTCTGATTCTAAAAGAAATACTTGCTCATTTTGAATAACATACATATCTACGTGTCTGTAAGTAGAAAATGAAAGTCCCCCTGGAATTTTATTCCCCAGAGATAATCTCCATTATGCATCTATAAATATGTATTTACATAAATGGACTTATGCAACAGATACTGTTCTGTAACCTTTTTTTTTACTTTTTGTCATAATAATACATCGGAATATCTTTCCACGATTCTTGCATGTCATTCATGCCCTCAGGGCTGTCTCTCAGTACAGCCCAGGAGTTAAGTGCCTAGGCTTTAGAGTCAGACTGAACTAGGTTCTAATCCTAGCTCTGCTGCTTAGTAGCTACGGAACTTTTCAGATCCTCTCTCAGCCTCAGTTTTCTCATCTGTAAAATGGGGATAATAATAGTACATACCTCATGGTGTTCTGAGAGCTTAATGAAATCACGTGTGATATGCTTCTTCTGGGGCCAGCCACCTTATAAGTCCCTGAAGATGGTAAATTTTATTATGATTCCCTCACTCTTTTAACGGCCACATAGAATCCATAGTATGATGTGTCACCGTTTTTTAACCATTCGCCTTTTGATGGACATTGGATTGTACCCATTTTTTTGTTATAAATGCCGACCCAGTGAACATTGAACATACATCTTTCTCCCTTGTGTGAGTGTGTTCTTGGTGTGAATTCCCTGCAGTGGGGTCTCTGGATCCTCTGGATTCTAATTTCTGCATCCTCTTTCTCTCCAAGGAGGAAGCGGAAATGCCCCATGGGGTGAAGCATGTGTGTTATGTAGGTTTTTTTCTTTTTATTACTACCTGTCTTCCTCCCTTTCCCCAGGGCTGGCAGGGATGGGGAGAGGTCCTCCCCAGTAGATGCAGTCCTAGCCTCTCTGGCCTGCCCTCCTCCAGTGCATCTGAATGTTTCCCTCCCACTTTGATACTGAATTGAAGTTTCCCCTGAACCTTGGAACATGATTATTTCATGATAATTCATTCAAGGATAACGTTTTCAGACCCACTTGCTTCCAAAACAATTCCCCATGGTTTGCCATAAATAAAAATAATGAAAACACAATTCAAATGGGATAAAAGCTTAAAGGAAAGAAAGAGGAAGGAGAAGGGGAAATTTTATTACAATAATCCCTTCATCCTCTACCAACCTTGGAAAGCTGTAACTGCTAGGCTCAAAGTTAACACTGAGCTTCCTGGCAGCCATAGCAAAAAGGGCACCAGGATAGATTCTGTAGTCTGTTAGAAGATCAAAAATCACTCTACACTTTGAAATGGTCATGAAGGGTTTTCTCTCAGGGACAATAGAGGGGATGATTGGCAGCTGTACAGAGGGGGTGATAGATATGATCACCATGTGGCTGCTTCAGGGGAAAAGCAAAGAACAAGTCAGTGACCCCTAAAAAGGGGCATGACAGATCTTTGAGGAGCAGGAACCAGAGTCAGAGCAGGATATGTCCCCCCAAATGAGATGTGTGTCTGGTCAGAAGGAGGGTTAGAAGGGTCCCAGCGGAGGGTCCTGTTAACTCTAAACATGGCTGGGGTGAGAAGGGAAGGTGAAAGGATGGGAACGAAGTCAGGTCTCTCTCCTGGGACAGGGAGGCCAGGCAGTCAGCAAATGTTTATTGAACCCTATTATGTCCCAGACCTTTTCTAGGTATTGGGGATACAGCAGGGACCATGACAGACATGTTCCCTGTCCTCATGGAGCAGACAGTCCAATGGAAGAGAGCGACATGAAACAGTCAGAGGTAAGATGAGCATCTGAGGGGGAAGAGCAGCCGCCTGCATGTCTCGGCTCTGAAGTTCTCCTCTCCCCTGCAGTTTGGTTCTGGGACAGTAATCCGGCTCCTGGGGGCCGTCAGCCACAGCCACGCTGGGGGGTCGCAGCCTCCAAAGTTGGAGGCCCTAGAGGACTTGATGGAGATCAGCTCAGCCTCACCTACCCAGAGGCCCAGAAGGAAGGCAAGGCCCGTGGCTCAGAGCCACACTGGGTGCCAGGTACAGATCGGGGGTCCTTCGCATACAAATGTCACTTTATCCTGCTGAGCGGGGTGCCTTCACACCAGATTCACAGAGAAGTCTCTGAGGCTCAGAGAGGGATGGCTAACTTTTGGTCACATAGAACGTAATAGCCAGAGATGGGGTTGGACCCCAGATCTGCTGGCCCCCAGGCCTGTGCACCAGGAGGGGCTGGGCCTGCACTGCATTTGGGGAGGGAGCAGGCAGCCTTTGGTCCTGGCTGACCAGTGTGCCTGCCACGCCAGAGTCCTCTGGCTGCCTCCTTCAGGATGGACAACATGGGGCTCTGTGAACCCTGACCCCTTCCACCATCCAAAGAGCCATTCCTTGCCTCTTGGGGACCCCACCTTCTTGGTCATGTCCTCTTTCTCTTGCAGGAGGCGGCTTCTGTTCAGGAGGCCAGTGCCGAGTGTCCAGGGGTGAGTGCTTGTGCCCCAGCCACACGGCTTCCTTCACTGGAGCATGGTTGAGAGGTGGGAGGAGGGAGGCAGCTCAGGGGGGGTAATATTCCCTGGGGCCAGGAGGCTGGGCCAAGAGGGGCAACCTCAGTTCCTCACCCCTCCCTCTCAGGCCTTGCTCCTGCGCTGTGGAGCGATGGAGGTTGAAGAGGAGGAGCTTGGTGAAGCAGAGTTGGGGGAAGACTCAGGTGAGGGTCCGTGGAGGGTACCCCCTCAGCTGTCTCCTCTCTTCCAGGGACTACTGCGGAGGGTTTGAGCCCAGCTCCTGGTCCCCGGCCCCTGCTAGGACTCTTCCCCCCTCCTCCCCAATCAGCCTACAGTCCTTCCCCAAAGGGATGGGGGCTTTTGGCTGCCTAGGCCCAATTCCCAGATGGATGGGAGAGCCTAGGCCCCTAAGGGTGGTGGGATCCTTCCCCTGCTTGCCTGAGCTCCTCAGTGTTGAGTCCACCCCGTCCTTGTGCTCCTGAGCACTGTCTGGGAGCCCAGGATTCTCTCTTCCTGCAGCTCAGCCTCAGCCCCAACAGGAGAAGCTGTCCCTGGATATCAGGATACGGGGCATTGTGGTCCGTGCCATGCAGGAGGTGTTGCGGAGTCGGTAAGACCATGCTCCCCACTTCCCTGACATCCAAGACACCCTGACGGGACTGCCCTCACATGCCACCACTTCCTAGAGCTCCATGGGCTTGAGGTCTTTATAGCCAAAGGGGACCATGTCACGCCATGTTCTTGGACTGCTGTGTGCCTGGCTAACCCCGTTTTGTAGCTGTGAGGTCACACTCCCACCCACCGGGCCTGTGGAGAGCTGAATTGTGGACCTGGGTCTCTGGTTCCAAGGTCGAGCTGTCCCATTAAGCCACTGCAGTCTCTGCTCTGGTCCTCATAGATGTCATCCACAAGAATGCTTGTAGACCCAATGAGACTCTGTGCTGGAATAGTGTCAGAGAGCTGAACCTCGAGCTATAGTTTACAGATGGCAAGACCAAGGCTCAAAGAGGGAGGACTTTGCAAAGACCACGAAGTGTATCATTGGCAGATTCAGGGTTACATCCAGGGTCTCCTGACCTCCAGGCCAAGGCTCTGTCCCCTCCCCAGAATGATGCTTTACCCTCAGGCTTCCTCCCCTCCACACATACCGCAGTTCTGTTGGCTCAGGGATAGAGCATGGGCTGAGGAGTGAGATGGATCTGGATCCAAATCTTGACTTTGCCACTAACCATGTCACCTTGGGCAAGGCTCTTATTGTCTCTGAGCCTCAGTCTCTCCATCTGTAAACTGAGAATGAGAATAGTCCTTTCTCACAGGGTTGGGATGAGAATCAACAGTTCATGTAGGAAAAATGCCCAGAAAAGAAAGTGGAGTTGACCTAGAATACCCCGACCCCCCTCCCCACCCATAGTGTTCCCTCTCAGGCTGAGCGCCCGGATGACCCCACAGGTTCAGTCCCTGTGACCCTACCCTTGCACCCCTCAGCCTTCAGGAGCTCCCACACCCGGCGCTGAGTGAGGAGGCAGTAGAGAGTATCGCTGCTGCCATTGAGGCAGCCCTCTTTGACTTGACACAAGACACCAACTGTCGCTACAAGGCCAAATACCGCAGCCTGGTGTTCAACCTACGCGACCCCAGGAACCCGGTAAGCAGGGCTGTGGGCCGGGCTGGCCTCTCCCTTAGAGGCTGCAAAGCCTTAGTCACCGGGCAGGACACTGGGGTGGGGGCCTTTAGACTATAGCGCAGCCCCCGCCCCCCGCCCCCACAGGACCTGTTCCTCAAAGTGGTTCGTGGAGATGTCACCCCCCACGGCCTGGTGCGGATGAGCTCAATCCAGCTGGCCCCCCAAGAGCTGGCCCGCTGGCGGGACCAGGAGGAGAAAAGGGTGAGCTGCTGGGTCCAGTCGGAGAAGGGAACAGGAAGGACATGGGGGAGTTGGGATGTGGGCGTGGTGGCCCAAGGATGGAACAGGGAGAGGCAGAGAGAGACAGAGAGCAGGGTGAAGGGGAAGACAGAGTGAGACAGAGAAAGCACAAGAGAGACATAGAAACAAGGAAAGAGAGAGAGAGAAAGCAGATGGGGAGAGGCAGAGAGACCTTCCCCACAGGAAAAATGGGAAAAGAGGCAACAGTGAAAGGATTGGGGATGGAGTGCTAGGTAGAGGGGACACATCTTCCACTTGGTTTTCTATGGAGTTGGACTGTGCTGTGTGTGGGGATGGGCAGGGGGAGGCTCGGGATGATGGCTCAGAGCTTAGAGGCACATTTGTCATCAACCATCCATGGGAGGTAGTCCCTTTGAGGTGTCCCTCTCCCCATTCCAGTCTGAGGAACCCTGGAAAAGACTGGAAGTGAGAGGCCCCATGGATCCCCTGTGTCCATGGGCCTCTTCCGGCCTGAGAACTCCTCAGGGGAAGGGTAGGTGTGGGTACTCAGCTGGCTTTGGGTAATGCTTGCCTAGTGGTGATGGGTGACTGAATGAGAGAGGGAGGGAATGATCTAGGGACTGGGGCCAGTGGGGAGGAGGTGGGACACTAAGGCCCCTGTTCTGGAAGACACTGGGCTGATTAGAATGAATAACTAGAGTCCATTAGGTGAACCAGCAGCATCCACTATAGGTAGAGCTTCTGTCTAGACACTGTAGGGGGCCAGGAGCAGGACCAGCTACATAATTTTCGGGGCCCAGTGCAAAATGAAAATGCAGGGCCCCTTGTTCAAAAATTATGAAGAATTGCAGCATGGTGATAGCAGAGCATTAAAGCAAGCACAGGGCCCTTCAAAGTGCGGGGCGCTGTGTGACTACACAGGTCATACGCCAGGAGGCCGCCCTGCCAGGGAGGCTAGGACCCCTGTCCTTAGCAGGTGTTAGAAAAGGAGAGTCATGCTTTCAGGAAACATTTCAAACAGGGTGATACTGATCAACAATAAACAGTAAGAATCAGCCAGCACTCTAAGCACTCTACATATGTTGTTTAATATACTTAATGCTCTCAACTGACTTCCAGGGAACAGATAAACTGAGGCTTAGAGTGGCAAAGTGCCTTGCCCAAGGCCACGCTGCCTTGTGTTTCTTTATTAATAGCCTAGCTGGGACTCCATAGCCTAGCTGGGACTCCAGAACCTGCCCTCTTTTGACTATATCACACCCTTCTCAGGGCACATGATGGGGTACAATCAGAGGTAGAATTGACTTGTGGTTGAAGGTCAAGCCCAAGAAGGCTTTCCGAAGGAGGCATGATGTGAGTTGAAGGGTGAAGGAGTGAAATATGGGGAGGTAGGGCTGAGGGAGGAGGGCATTCCAGGTGAGGGGAATGGCAGGAACAAATAAACCCAGGCTGTCTGACTCCAAAACCTGTGTGGAGGAAGGGAATGGCCTGGCATAGAAGGAGAACCACAGGAGCGGGGCCTCCAGGGTGGAGGCTAGGCATTTGGCCGCCAAAGACCCCCTTACCCAGCTGAGCTTGGGTTTCCCCACCCCACCAGGGTCTGGAGATCATTGAGCAGCAGCAGCAGCAGGAGCTATGCAGACTCCCAGCCACCAAACTGACCCACAAGGGTGAGGTGGAGATCCCGCGGGATGACCAGATGCTGACCCTGGAGGATCTGGTGGTAGGTGTGACCCTAACCTGGCTCCAGGTGGGGCTGTGCCCAGGGATACCACTCCTCACCTTACTTGCTGTGTGGCTTGGTCAAGTAATCTGACCACTCTGAGGCCCACCTTATTGATTGACCATTACCGCACAGGGTCCAGGTGAACATGGATTGAGATTGAGCCGCCTGCACAGGGCCTGGCAGTGCCTACTTGGTGCTGGTTCCCTTCTTTGCCCAACCCCGAGGCCCCCCCATGAGAGTGGTCATCAGTCCTAACACCATAGTACCCCCCCACCTCAGACATTCTGTCTGGATGTTAGGTTGGGAAACAGGATGGCCACACTGCTCCACAGGGGAACAGAGACTTCTTCTGTTTAGTAGAAGGGCTAGGGACGCTCCAGGCAGGACACCACCCAGAGCCCCAGGGCAGCCTGTCTAGCAGGTCTCCTGGAACTTGCCCAGGGACCTGGAAAGTCACCAGGAGTGACCACAGTCTAGGTCTCCTCTTGTTGCTGGGGATCTTGGCCGCCATCCTGCTCCTCCCTCCACTTTGGCTCCTCCATCTGGCACCCATCAGCTGTGCTTCCTGCAGCCGGTCAGAACTGCCCCTTGGCTTGCCTTAGTCACTCTCACAAGGCTCAGAAGGCCCAACACAGGCTGTGGTGGGGTGACCCATGGGTCAGCTCTTTACCCTGGTCCAGTTGGCGATGCCTGGGATGTGGGTGCAGGGAAGGCCCCTTGAACCATGTTCTTTGACTCCGTACATACTTACTGAGCACCTACTCTGTGCCAGATGTAATTCTAGGACTGGGGAAATGGCAGTGAACATGACAAACAAAAATCCCTGCTCCCCGCACACATCCAGGCCAGTGACCAGGAGAACCACTGCCTGTGCAGAGGAGCCCCAAGGGCGTGTTACCGCTTCCGCAACCAACGCCAGCCTGTATTCCTGGAATAAATTGAACATAAATATAGGGGGAGATGCTAGGTAGACCTAGAGAGAAGCCCGCCGCCCCCAGAGAGAAGAGAGAAAGGTAGCAGAGTAGGCGAGGGGAAAATAATGCATAATAACTATCTTTACTCTTTATTGGACACCTACTAGGTGCCCCTTTTACACATAGTGCCTCATCCAAACCTCACAATGAGCTATGAGATAGGTGCTATTATTATGCCCATTTCATGGATGAGCAACATGAAGTCATTTGCCCAAAGTCACACAGTTTGCAGTTGGTGGAGCTGAGATTTGAACCCAGGCTGTCTGACTCCAAAGCCTGTGCTTTGGCACTGCAGTGCAGGTCATTTACGAGGCGAGTTAGAGTTTCAAAGTCTGATGTCAAATTTAGAGTGTTCTTCCTAAAGCAATGCTTACTCTTTTCCTTATGCTTTTTGCTATGCTTTGTGTGTTTTACAATGAGCATTATATATAAGCAAACCCGAAACCCATTGCCATCGAGTCAATTCCAACTCATGGTGACCCTATAGGACAGAGTAGAACTGCCCCATAGAGTTTCCAAGAAGCAGCTGGTGGATTCAAACTGCCAACCTGTTGGTTAGCAGCCAAGCTGTTAACTGCTACACCACAGGGGTCCAGCATTATATATATAGATATATGTATGTATATGTGTATATATATAGCATTAGAGCATTTTATATACCCCATGGCTGTTGAGTCGATTCCGACTCATAGTGACCCTATAGGACAGAGAAGAACTGCCCCATAGTGTTTCCGAGGCTGAAATCTATACTATGTACTATATACTAAGACCAACATTTGATGGACTGACGTTAGATATGAACCATACCTAACTGTTCCAACTTATGCACAAATGCGACTTAAAGACAGATTTAGGAATGGAGCTCATTCGTAATCCAGGAACTGCCTGTATATGTAGCATTATATATACACATAGTGGCGCAGTGGTTAAGAGCTCAGCATGCTATGGCTGCTAACCAAAAGGTCGGCAGTTCAAATCCACCAGCCACTCCTTGGAAACCCTATGGAGCATTTCTACTCTGTCCTATAGGGTCACTATGAGTCGGAATTGACTTGACGGCAGTGAGTTTGTTTTTTGGTTTTTATACACATATACATATATGTGAGTGTGTGTATATATATATGTATAGCACTATATACCCACTCCTTATCAACTCTCTCATTATGGGACATTTTACATTTACTGCAATAGTAAATGTAGTATATGACTGTTCTTTGCATTAACGGAGTACGTCTGGCAGTAATGAACCCCAGGGTGTGAGGCGAGAGTAACACTGCTTGTGATGGTTAAAATTATGTCAGCTTGGCTGGGCCATGATTCTCAGTGGTTTGGCGGTTATGTAATGATGTAATTTGGCAGTTATGTAATGATGTAGTCATCCTCCATTTTTTGATCTGATGTCATCCATTTTGTGATCTCATGTAATCATTCCCCATTTTGTGATCTGATGTGAGCAGCCAATCAGTTGAAAAGGGAGTTTCCCTGGCGCTGTGGCTTGCATAGAATATAAATGGATATTTCAGCAAGGCTCACTCTTGCTCTGGATCCTGCATCCTGCATCCGACTCATCATCTGACCTCCAATTCTTGGGACGTGAGCTAGCAGCCTGCTTCCTGACCTGCAGATTTTGGGATTTGTCAGCTCCCACGTAATGCTAATTTTCACATAACGACCTGGTCTTTGGAATCTAACCATGTGATAAGGGAGGAGTGGGTGTATGTATGTATGTATGTGTATACACACACACACACACACACACACACACACACACACACATCTTCCTTGGTGGTACAAATGGTTAACATGCTTAGCTGCTAACCAAAAAGGTTGGAAGTTCAAGTCCACCCAGAGGCACCTCAGAAAAAAGGTCTGTCTGGCAATCTACTTCAAAAAAATCAACCACTGAAAACCCTGTGGAGCATAGTTCTACTCTGACAGGCATGGGGTTGCCGTAAATCAGGACTGACTCAATGGTAACTGGTTACTGGTATATACCCCCCAAAAAAAACAAACCAAGGCCGTGGCTGTCGAGTTGGTTTTGACTTATAGCAACCATATAGGACAGAGTAGAACTGCCCCATAAAGTTTCCAAGGAGCAGCTGGTGGATTCGAACTGTCAACCTTTTGGTTAACAGTCATAGCGCTTAACCACTGCACCACCAGGGCTCCATATATATATATATATATATATCAGTACCATATATGTATGTGTCTGTGTGTGTGTGTATCAGTACATACTGTGTTTTGTGTTTAAAGCTATTTCTATTGTGAGAGAAAAAAGTTATCTGGCAATTTGGCAATGGACATCAAGAGTCTTCAAAAAATGTTCGTTCTCCCTGATTCTCTCATCTGCTTCTGGGAACTTATCCTAAGGAAATAATTGAAAGTTTAGGAAAAATCTTTCTGCATAAAGATGTCCTCAGTGCTATTTATAATCGTGAAAAACTGGAAATGATCTGAATGTCTAGCACCAGAGGTGACATGTAAACTACAGTCCACTCCATCAGTGCAGTGTCGGCAAAGACTGTACAATGTTGCAAACGCCTTTGCTATAATTAATGAAAAGAGTTGAATATTTGATTCCGGCTACTTCAGTAAAAGGACCTCAAAACCCTATGTTACAAACTATTAGAAAGGAATAGCCAGAATATTAACCAATGTCTCTGAGTGGTGGGACAAGGGGCGTTTTTTTGTTTTTTCAATTTTTTTATACAAGTAATGAAAGAATATATTGTGTGGTAAGATAAAATAAGCCATGCCTTTAAGGCCCCCTACCCATGGAGGGCCCCGATGTTCCCAGTTGCCTTTCCCAGCCCGCCCTTCTCTCCTGTGTCTCGCAGGGACCCATGGTGCCCATAGACTGCAGCCCACTGGCCCTGCCTGCCACGTCGGGGGACACCACAGAGCAGCACGAGCACCACTTCCTAGACCCTAACTGTCGAATCTGCAGGGGTTGGTGCAGGGGCGGTGGGCAAGCTGGGTTGAGCATGGGATTCAGCAGCAACAGGGATCTGTGGCCTGGGGGAAGGTGTCAGTGTGGGGTGCCCACGCCCCGGAGCACCTCAAAAAGAGCCTGGTTCAGATCCTGGCTCTCAAGCCCTGGGCTGGCTTCAGGCTCACTGTCTGCCTGTTTTAGCTCCTGCCTCTGCTGTTTGCAGGGTGTGAGCCCTCCTGTGAGCTGCCAGACTACTTTGAAGCCACCAAGAAGAGAGGGGACAATATCTTCCAGAGATTCCCAAGCCCAGCCCCTGTGTCCTCTCCAGAGATGCCCCAAAACAGGGAGAAGCCTCCCACAGATACCCAGGACAGGTGTGGGGCCGGGGGCAGGGAAGTGGGCAACTGCAGTCGGGGGGCACCAGCTGATGTAGCAGACACAGCAGGGGCTTGTCTTGCTCTGTGGCCTTGGGCAAGTCCTGCTGCCTGTGTGGGCTTCAGTTTCCCCCTCTGTGCAATGAAACAAATCATCCAAGCCTGCTGGACCCCCCCTGCACAAGGCCATGCTTGGACCACTGTGTTGGTTCGGCCAGCACTTCGTTCTCGCCCCCTACCTCAGGGATCTAGGCATTGCTCTGAAAAGAAAGGGAGCAGAAGCTGGGGTAGAGATGCTGGGGAAAGTCCTGGTGACCTGCTGTGCCTGGCCCTGTCTCTCTGTCCCTCTCTCTAGGACCCAGACACCTGCTGGGCCCACAAAGGCACCAGCCAGCCAGCCGCCCTGGGAGGGGGCTCTAGACATGTTCTCAATCAAGCAGTTCCGGGCCAAGGCCCAGCTGGTCTCGGGGCACAGCTGTCGACTTGTTCAGGTACACCTGTGTACTGGGGACTCCCTCACACACTGGCCAGCCCAGTCGGCTCCTCACATTCCCATTTACACACTCATTCATTCTTTTACTCACTCTAAAACAACTCATTGACACCCCTTTCTGCCAGGCCCTGTGCCAGGCATGGGGACAAATGATATGCCAGCCCTACTGCTGCAGAGACACACATGATAAAGGACCCAGGGCACCAAGGGCCTGGGAGAGGAGTCTGGCGCCTTCCTGGCCCTGCCAAGAGGAGGGTTTTAGGAGTGATTGTTGAGTGACTGAATGATCAGATAAAAGTATTGGAAGGGTGGGAGGCTGGTGGAGGGAGTGAGGGGCTTCTGAGAATAGCTGTAGGAGATGGGCCTGGCCAGGCTGGCGGCCTCCAGGGGCGGTGAGGGCTTTCCAGGCAGCCACTGAAGATCTGACATACTGTCTGCCCAGCCTCCTTGCCCAGGGCGGCAGCCTTCCAGGTGGCTCGTATTGAGTCCTCCCTGAGTGGGTGAGAAGCTGGCGGCTGACTCACCATTCTACCTGCCCCCAGGCCCTGCCGGAGGTGATCCGCTCAGCGGGCTGCATTGCCCCCAGCACTGTCTGGGACCTCCTGGCCAGCATCTGCCCGGCCGAAGCCAAGGTAACTGACCACCCTTGGGCAACATTTCTCCTAGCACTCTACCCCTGCCTGTCTTAGTCTGCTAGTGCTGCTATAACAGAAATACCACAAGTGAGTGGCTTTAAAGAACAGACATTTATTTTCTCACTGTTTTGGATGCTAGAAGTCTGAATTCAGGGCTCCAGCTACAGGGGAAGCCTCTCTCTCTCTGTTGGCTCTGGGGGAAGATCGTTATCTCTTTCAGTTTCTGTAGCCCCGGAGTTCCTCAGCTCCTTGGCAATCTTCAGGTGGTATCTGTCTCCCTCCTGCCACCTCCTGTTTGTGCCTGCTCTATGTCTAATCTGCTTTCTAAATCTCTGAAATGACTAGGTTTAGGATACACCTTCCACTGACATGGCCTCATTAACATAATAGAGAAAACCCTGTTCCCAAACAGGATTACATCCACAGGTATAGGGGTTAGGATTCCAAGACATATTTTGAGGGGACTCAGTTCAATCCATAATATTGCCCTTGCCTCCCTTTCTCTCCACCTCCGGGGCCGAGGCCTGGTTTGGGGATACTGGGTCTGGTTTCCAGCGGGACTGCAGACTTGCCGCGTGACCCCGGGAAGTCCCTCTGTTTCCTCTGCTGTACAATGGGAACCCCTCACAGGGTTCTTGGAGGTTTAGATGAGACCAGGGGTGTTTGCAGGAGCAAGGAATGGCTGCTCCTAAAACTGCTTTCCTTCCTGCGGCCACAGGACGTCAGCGTGGTCAGACTGTGCCCACATGGGGCTCGGGACACCCAGAACTGCCGCCTGCTCTACTCCTACCTCAACAATAAGCAGCGCCATTGCCTGGCAGCTGTGGACCACATGGGGGTGGTCCTGCTGCCCCTGCCTGCCTTCCAGCCCTTGCCCACCAGGTTGCGCCCTCTTGGAGGCCCAGGTAGGTGCCCAATGCCCATACCAGTCTCTGCCTCCCCTTGGTGACCAGACTGGGTCTTGCTGACAGAGCCACACGTGTCTCACCAGAGGCAGGCACATCTCAGATGGAAACTCTGGAAACAGTAACAGTAACATCTCTTAACTTGTATGAGCCAGGCGGGTGCCACTCCTGGAACCCCTCTTCAGCAGCACCAGCTGGCCGCTGCTTTGACCGTGGCCAGCACTTCCACAGGGCTTCCTGTCCCCACAATCCCTGCTCTGGCACCTCTAATCTCTGGTGACTGTGAGCCATCAGCCCCAAGCCTCACTGTGGCTCCCAGGCCAGGAGCACCTACCCTCTGCAGTGTCTTGCCAAGTATGTGCGTTGCCCTAAAAGCCTTACCTATATTTATTCATTTAAGCCTCGAACCCTGTGCAGTAGATACTGTTAATTTCTCCATTTCACAGATGAGGAAACAGATGGGGGAGAGGGTCATCTAGATGTCCAAGGTCATCTAGCTAGGCAATTGCAGAGCCAGGCTTCATACCCAGTCAGCACAGCTCCACAGACTAGGCTCCTAACCACCACACCACACTGCCTCTCATTAGATGCCCCTGAATAGAAACTCATGGGACAGCCACATCTGACCCAGACACAGAAAGACAGAGACAGACCCATAAACAGTTGACTGTAAGCATCACCTAAGACAGAAGAGAGGAATGTTTTCACCACAGCTGTGGTGGGTCAGTGGGGCATTGGTGGTTCTGTGATAGAAATCTCACCTTTCATGTAGAAGACTCAGGTTTGATTCCCGGCCAATACACCTCAGGCACAGCCACTACCCATCTGTCATTGGAGGCTTGCGTTTTGCTATGACGCTGAACAGGTTTCACAGGAGCTTCCAGAGTAAGATGGACTAGGAGGAAAGGCCTGGCGATGTACTTCCGAAGATCAGTAAATGAAAACTCTCTGGATCACAACAATCTGATCAGTAATTGATCATGGATATGGTGCAGGACTGGGCGATGTTTTGTTCCATTTTTCATGGGGTCACCATAGGTCAGGGACGAACTTGACAGCAATTAACAATAACATGCCGGACCAAGCGTCGCCTTTGTGCATGGGAACCTGCTAGGGCTCCAGGAAAGCAGCTTGAGGACGAGAGGACCGTGCCTATTCCCTGAGCAAAGTACTGCCTGCCCTGGGGACACTGAGGTAGACTTTGAATCCATAGAGTGTTGATGTCAGACCATCCAGGCCTCATCCTCATCCAGGCAAACGCTTTCTCACGCTGAGACCAAATCTTCTGAGACAGGCTCACTTGCTTCTCCCAGTATGTCACGAGCCTTTCTGCTGGGAAGCTCATCTTGAAGTCTAAGCTCCAGCCCTCCTGCTGCAGCCAGAGTGCGGCTTCTGGGGGCCACGTGCTCTCCCACCAGGCCTTTGGTCTCTCTCCCTCTCTTCCCAGGCCTGGAAGCCACTCACTCAAGCCTGCTGCTGGCTGTGCTGCTCCCCAAGGCAGGGTTGCCAGACACAGCAGGCTCCAGCCCCTTGAGGAGGAAGGTTCACAAGATGGTCTCCTTCAAAAAGAAGGTGGAGACAAGATGCTACCAGCCAGAGGATAGGAGGCAGGATGTGGCCCTGAAAGGCTCTCCTTCCCCTGGGGGTGCCCTGCAGCAGAGCCAGGGTAATGGCAGCCTGGCTCCAAGGGGGATTTGTGCTTGGCCAAGGGCCTCCAGAGGCAGGGGGAGACTGTGGGGAGAGCCTGAGGCCTTGCAGGGTCCTGGGCGACGGCAGTGGCCTCCAGAGCCAGGCGGGTGCCACTCCTGGAACCTTTCTTCAGCAGCACCAACTGGCCACTGCTTCAGCTGTGGCCAGCACCTCCACAGGGCCTCCTGTCCCCACCAAGCCCTGCTCCAGCACCTCGAATCCCTGGTGACCATGAGCCACCAGCTCCAAGCCTCACTGTGGCCCCCAGGCCAGAAGCTCCTGCCTCCACCCTCTGCAGCATCTGCCCAGCACCCTGCAGCCCCTGGGATTCCTGGCCTCCTCTGCCAGCCCCCTGCAGCTCCAGAACCCCCTGGCGCAGCCCCTGACTCCTCCTTGGCACCCACAGAAGGGGCTGGCCCTGAGTGCCCTCTTCCCAGAGAAGTCTGACACTCCGTCACCCACCAGAAGAGGGGATCTCGATCTCTTCATTGATGCTGAACCCTGAGTTCCAAGGAGAGAGGCAGGAGTGGAGGAAGAGGAGGGTCAGCATAACTCACCTGTCCTGTTTCAATTTCTTGTTCTGCAGTCTGTTTAGTGTTGATTTTTGGTTCAATAAAGAGTTGGACAAATTTGGGGTTGCATCTGCTGACTGGTCAGGAGAGATCTCTTGCGTTTGCAGGAGGTCAGGTGTGGGTTGGGTGGGTGTGTCTGTGGGTTGCCATGCACAGGTGTAGCAGAGCTAAGTGCTGGGGCTGGAGGGGGCAGCAGCCTTGTGAGTTGCTTGTCTGAGGTCCTGAACCATCACTGTGCCCCAGGGCACAGCTGTTGCCATCTTGGCTCTGGAAGCATTTTGCAAGTATCCTGAACTAGCAGGGAAGAAGGGGTGATGGGAGAGAAGGGTGGGGAGAGAGAGAAGACTGGCAGAGGCTGTTGAAAGGGGGTACCAGTTAAAAAATCAGTTGCCATGGAGTCGATTCTGACAAATGGTGGCCCCATGTGTGTCAGAGTAGAACTGTGTTCCATAGGGTTTTCAATAGCTGATTTTTCAGAAGTAGATCACCAGGACTTTCTTCCAGGGCACCTCTGGGTGGGCTTTAACCGCCATCCTTTTGGTTAGCAGCCAAGTGCTTAACCGTTTGCACCACCCAGGGACTCCTGAATGGGCACAGCCACCTAAAAATTGCTAGGGAGAAAAAGAAGAGCAAGTTGCAATGATTTTAAATCTTTTCAGTTACCAAAATTTTTGCCTTTGGATAGTTGGGTGTAGTACATAACTCCATCATGTTCTCTGTGTGTCTGTGTCTGTGTGCATCTGTGTGTGTGCATGTGCCTGTGAGCATGTGTGTGTGTCTGCTTGCACGTCTGTGTGTGGGTCCCTGTTGAGGAAGGTGGGAGCTCCAGATGGAGGCTTCTTTGTCTCTACCTCCTGCCACTCCCAGAGACTTGGAGGTGGGCATTCAGGGTGGGGTTGAGGGCCAGAGTTGGGGCTGGATGGTGCTGCCTCACCTTGGGCCGGGAATGTAAAGCGTCTCAGTGTGGGGTGTACCTTGGGAGGGCTGACAGGGTAACTAACTCCCCCCTGGCTGACCATCGTGGGGAAGCAGGGCCTAGTTTGGGGGCAAGGATCTGTGCCAGGAGTCCACTCTTTGCCCCGGGCGTGAAGGGGCGAACCCCTGACCACCTATCGAAGTCTACACACGTACCAGCCTCGCCCTGGACCCTGCTGCAGTAGAAAGAGTGGAGAGATGGTGGGGTGGGGGCGGGGAATCCTGCTCTTCTGCCCCACGAGCTCTGCGGCTGCCCTACCCGCGGCTGACAGCAGAGGGGGCCCTCGGCCTTGGGATGGAGGCCGGGGCTGGCGGGATGGGAGGCCGAGTTGGGGGCTGGGAGAGAATTTAGTGGGAGGGGTTGGAGGGGGGGCGGGGGAGGTGAGGGTTACAGGGGTGGAGGGGCTGGACAGGTGAACCGGAGGAGGGGGGCGGGGCTCCTGCGGAAATTTTTCCGGCTCCTCAGGGCGTGGGAATGCCACAGCCTCCGCGCCATATGCAAATGACGCAAATTACTATGCAAACCTGCAGCTCTGAGTCTTAGTCTGCAACTTGGGTCATTCTCCTAACGCAGATGGGGGTGTGGAGGGAGAGGGCTATGCACACATCCCCCAACCCCGGGCCCAGGGCTTCCTCCGACGACGGGAGAGATACCTGTGTCCAGGGAGATTTGCTTCCTTCCCGGGGCATTTAGGGAAGAACAAACTCCGTACTCTGGGAAGTGGCTTCCTTTCGGAGTTTCAGTTTTCCCCTCTGTAAATAGGGGTGACAACGCGGCTCTTTAACGTCTCGCCCCTCGGAGAGGGTTTGTAGGTGGACCCGAAATCCTGCAGGTTGCCTCAAGGCCGGGGGCTGGACAGCAATGACCTCCACCTTTTGGCCCCAGCCCACGAGCCCCAGCCTTACTCCCCTTTGGCGGAGGCCAGGAGCGGGGATCAGGCAGGGTGTTGCTAGGGGGTGTGATTCAGCCGTTGCTAGGCTGGAGGGACGTTGCTAAGCAACGCCGGGCGGGGCTTGTGTTGCTAGGCCCGAGTAGGCGTCGCCAGGGATCCGACGGGCCACCTAGACCCCTTGGTTTTAGAGGAAGACACCCCAGGTTGGCAAGGATCGCGTCACTGCTCTCCCCGCAACCCTCCGCGGCCTGAGGCTGTGGGCGACCGGCTGTCCCACTCCGGGCCTTGGCTTCCCTGGGCGAGATGCAGTTTCTGAGGATTTTCCGGTTCACACCCTCTGGAACTCCGTGATCCTCTGGGCTCTGGAGCGAGGAACCCTGGGTCTTTGTGACCGTGTCTATGCGCCTGCTTGTGGGAGAGGTGGGGGTCGCGTTTGGGTTTCCATAGCAACCGCTCCTGTGTCACCCCCATTGCCCCCAAAGGTTTGAGCTGTTACTTGTGTACATTTACATATATCCGCATGTCATTAACATAGAGGCGGGGCCAGAACTTGTTTGAGCAACTATCCGTGGACAGTTCCCTTCCTTCTTTCTTATCCCGCTTGATGGGCAGGTGAGCTGCGCATGCGCAAGCGTTTTGCTTATTGGTGTTACCAGATTTGGGGTGGGTGGGAGAGGCATGATAGTGACCACCTGTTCCCAGCCCTCACCGCCCCTTATTGAACCATTAGCATGAATCCGCCCAAGCATTCCTGCCCAGAAACACCCAAACCCCCAGGCAATGCCAGGCCTGGTTGAAATCCCAATGCTCTTCTTTTCTGACTGCGTGGCCTTGGGCAAGTTTAGTTCTCCTCTCCATGCCTCGATTTCCTTCTCTGTAAATAAGGATACATCCTATGAGCAGTTCTACTCTGTCCCATGGGGTCGCTATAAGTCAGAAGCAACTCGACAGCACCTAACAACAATTCCTAAGGCACCAGGTTGTGTGAGGGTGGGTTCAATGAGATGCCACTTTTACGTGCAATTGTTGCTGGTCTGGCACACAGCAGGCACTCAGTTGTAGCTTCTTCCCTTCCTCACAAGAGCCCCAGCTCCTCTCAGATCCCAACCAAGGCAGATTAACTTCCTTTGCAGCTCAAGAGATGGCAATTAGACACCAGGAAGAACTTCCAGGTGACTTGGCAGACTGGTTTGAGGCACAGAATGAGGACTATTGGTTTGCTTGTTTGTCCTGCTTGGAGGCTGGAGAGCAGGTTGGTGAAGTGTGGGCACCCTTGCTCCCAATACACACACACAGTTGTCTGCAGAAACCTTACATTCCTGTCCTAAAGGTGGCTGCAGCAGTGGCAGTTGAGGTCCGGAGGCTCAAAGACCAGGGCTGAGGAGGTAGGGGCTGAGATGCCAGGGTGGAGCAGGTCTGAGAGCAGGAACTTTGCCTGGGGACCCACATGTCTGAGTCTTTACCAGAGAGGACTGGGGGGTGCTGGGGCCACTCCTTTGCCCTTTCTGGGCCTCAGTTTCCCACATGGACAAGAGGACTCCTCTTCTGTGACTGAGGGACAAAGTCAGCTCGAGAACTCTCTCACAGCTGCAGTTCTCTGTCCTTGGGGCTGTGCAAGCAGAAGTGGAGAGGGACCCCTTGAAGGTGGTTGGGATGGAGGCCCAGATCTCCTCCTGGATGTTCTTGTTCTTGTTTGGGCTCCAACTGCTCCAGATACCCTCCTCAACATCTGGGAAGTCCTTCCTGGGACTAACTTCCACCTTTCCTGCTCTGGAAGAAGCTCCTTCTTCTTGCCCTGTTTTCTCCCAGTGTCTCTGTAACTTCAACAGCCTTGACTGCTAGGGTCAGAGGGAAGGCGGAGGATGGGTTAAAGGGGGAGAACAGTTCCACTCTGTGTTGCTCTCTTAGTTCTCAATTAGGTTCAGATAATTAAAATAAATGAGGTTGGCTCCTATCCTGGGTAGAGGAAGGCTGTTGGTGATGGGGAGGGGGTATAGGAGCTGGATTCTGATTGGTCAGTTGGCTTCCAGAAGAGGTAGGATGCCATGGGAGCCATACCCTGCAGTTGTCACACAGACCGAGGATGGCGGTGGGCCAGCTCCTTCCCTGGGAGCCACCTGTCCTCCATAGGTAAGGGTTCCAGGGACAGGGTGAGAGCCTGGCTGTGCCCAGCTGGCCTGCCTATGTGCTTGTGTCCCACTCTGGGGGCCAATTAAGTCTCCATCCCTAGCTGCGCCGATTAACAGTTAATAAGGCAGCAAACACCTGCAGCTATGGAGGCGAATTAAGAGCAACAGTCGGCATAATACACAACCCGATAAGTGAGCAATTAACAACCGGAGAAAGATTAATAGAAGCAATTATGTCTTACTCGGAGCTCTGTACATACAACTGTCAATGACTGGGGGATTCAATCCAGTCCCGCCCAGCCCTGCCCCAGGCCAGAGCCCCTGCTGGGAGGGGAGCCAGCCCAGCCAGCCTGTGGATCCCGAGCCATGGAGCCACATATGCATGGGACATGCACAGATACGCAAACATGACTATAGACATAACGGATACAGGTACACACCAAGAGATGGCTCACAAAATGCAGTCACACAGATACATCCTCCACTGTCACACACATTGACACAGATGGGTACACACATCCAGAAATAAGCACAGACATATATAGAGAAATACCCGCACGGTGTCACAGAGACAATCCCCCTGTTATACACAGAACTAGAGGTACACAGCCTACCAGACACACAGTGACACTCAGATATACAAAGTTACCCATGTAGACACACAGCTGCACTTTCATAGGGTCACAGAAGCGTATGGGCATCTGCCCTCCTTTGATGCCCACCTTGCAAAGGGTTATCCATGGTGAGTGAGGACACTGGATCAAGAGAATTGGAGTGAGGGTGGGAAGGGACACAGAAAGGACAGTATGTGTGTGAACGTATATGCAAGCATGTCTGCATGCATGTGACTCTAAGCACATGTGTGCTTGCAAGAATGTGTATATGTACATATATATATGGCTTTCTTACCCATTAATGGGTATGTTTATGTGTGTGAACACATATGTGCCTGTATGTCTGTGTAACTGTGTGACTGTATGAGAGTGTGTCATGACGTGTGCATGGGTATGTGTATGTGCGCTTGTGTCTGGCAGATCTGTGACTACACATGTGGGCATCTCGTTCATGTGTAAGGCTGTGTCGGTGCCCATGTCTGGGTGAGTGTGTGACTTTACATTAAGAGTGACTTCGTGGGTGTCTTCAGGTGGCCATATGACTATCCTGAGTCTGTGCTGGGGGGAGGGGCATCTCTATGGGAGGCTTTCCCCAGAGAGCCTAAGGTTCTGATGATGCCTGAAACCAGGGCCCACCTCCAAGGAACAGGGGCTCGGGGATAGTCTGGCATCCTCTAGGATTCCTCAGGCTGACTTGGTCTGCCTCACAGGGAATTCTGGCTTCTCTGGTGGGACTCAGAACTATTGGACCTCACCCAGGTAAGAGGAGAGACATGAGAGCAGTTTCTAAAGAAATGGATCTGGAGGTTAATTTCTCTGGGTTGAAAGCTGAACCAAGAATTCACTGAGAATGGACACCTTCTTCCCAAACCCTAACCCTACCCCTAACCCTAATCACACACCTTTCTCATGCCTGGGGCTTTCCTGGAAAACACCCAGGCCCTAACCCATGTACTTAGCCCACAGTCTGGGACACACACCTTCATATACAGAAACCCCAAACAACAAGGACACAGCCACACAGATATATAAACATAGACACACAGTCATGAATGCAAACACAAAATCCTACTCACAATCACACCTAAACCTACCACCACACACACACAGGTCACGTGCAGCCTGGCTCACACACACCTGCCCTCCCACATGCCCTCACACACCCATCACTCTCTGAGATGAGTCTAGTGCCAAGCCTGAGAGCCAGAGGGGAGTCCTGAGATAGGTCCTCCCTTCCCCCAACACCAGCCTGGCCAGATGGCGGAGGCCACGGGGCCCCAGGAGAACTCTCCATCACTGCTAACCCACTGGTTGACAGGCGGGCACACTGAGGCCTGGCTCTGCCAGAGATGGGCAGAGGTGTAAATAAGGAGGTAATGAGGCTCACCAACATCCCCCCAGACCCAGATGGGGCCTGTGCCAGGGCCTTTCCTTGGGCAGGGAGGAGGTTCTGAGCATGGAACACACAAAGAGACACAGACTTACACGGAGACACCCACACCTGCTCAGACATCCACAGGACACAAAAGGACCCAGACGCAGGGAGACACTCCCTCCAACACCCACAGGCGAGGTGCCCCTTCTGCAGGGATGAGCCACTCACCAACCAGGGTTGACCTTTTGGAGACTGGCCAGGCCCCTTGCTACCATCTCGGTCTCCCACCACCTAATGAAAACAGACAGGAAACTGTGATGTTTTTCTGGGCAGCAGATCTGAGGTCTCCAAAACCAAAACATCTGCCTGTCAGTCTGCCCTTCTGTCAGTCAGTCCAGCCTTCTGTTTGACTTTTACTCATTCAATCTTTGTTTTCCATTCATTCATTCAACTGATAGGGCATTAAACAAACCATTATGTTCAGTGTAATGACTTGGCTGCCCTCCTGGCATCTTGGCCTGGTGGTGCAAGAGCTGGGGGAGGAGAGAAGGGAAGTCTGGGCTCTGAAGGAGGAGGGGAATAAAAGTAAACAGAGGATGTCCCCATCCCCTACTTCTTCCCCACTCTCTCAAAGTGAAAGAGAAAATGCTTCTTCTCCAGCTGGAGGGAAAAAGGCCAAATCCCAGGATAATAGATAATAATAGCAAACACTTACGCGCTCTTACTCTGTGCCAGGTACTGTTCTAAGTGCTTTACATGAATTAACTCAATTTATCCTCGGAACAACCCTATGAGGCGGGTACTATTATTAACCCCATTTGGGGACATGGTGAGGTTAAGTAACTTGCCCAAAGTCAAACAACTTGTCAGGGCCACCCCAAATGCTTGAAGAGCCTGGGGGCAAGAATACAAACAGAAGTCCCTGACCTTCCACCTACCTTCCTTCTCATCCTACCCTGGCTCCATCCTTCACCACAGGGAGCCTTGTGTGCGTGCCTGTGGATGCCCCAACATTCAAGTCCCTGCTTGGTCCACACTCCTGAGAAAGAACCACCCCTTGGACCTGAGGAAGAAGGGCCTGGTAGTAGCTTGGGACTGTTTGGGCAGGGAATTCCAGGTCCCGGATACCTGGAGTGCAGTCTAGAAGGGGGCTGGATCTCCAGGTGAACACAACCCCACAGGACTTTGAATCCCTCATCTGGCAGAAGAGGGTTAGAATGGGGTCGTTAAAGTGGGGGGGCCCAAGGCAGGGACCCTGGTTGCCGAGGTCTGAGGGTATTGGAGCTAGTAAGTGGCAGATCTAGGATATGAACCCAAACACTGCGCGTCAGCTCTTAACCAGACTAGTAGGGGCTGAGGGAGTTGGGAAGGGGCAGCGTTTTCCCCCCACCCCCACCCCACTGCCCAGCTCAACCCTTACCAAATGCAAGCCATTCCCAATGGGAATGCTCTGTGCCCAGCTGCCTGCTGGGTGCTGGAGGCTGTTGGGGATCACTTGATTCTGATTCTTTTCACACCTCCCCACCCTATTCCCACTGACATCCTGCCCTTGATGCACCAGGGGTTAGGGGAAGTGGAGGCTCCTGGGAGTGGATGGAGACCCTCAGTGTCAACAGTCAGCCCCCACCTGTGTTTCCCTGGCCCCAGGATTCCTGCTCAGTCTCTAGAGGCTCCTCTTTCACACAAGTACCCAGGCCAGGAATTTCGATCTCTGGTGCCAGCTAGTCCATTGTTATGCAAATATAGGCAAATGAGATGCAAGCAGAGCAGTCCCAGATTAACAGAGAAATCCCCAGCAGCTGGAGGAGTCACCATAAAGTCAGCTCCAGCCTGCTCTGAACCACCCTTCCCACCTAGTCTCTCTCTGTCCACCTGGGTCTGTCTGGTCCCTCCTTGTCCTTGCCACCACCCTTCTGCCCCCCTCAGAAGTTACCTGCTGAGACATAGGGAGGCTCTGGACAAGGGAGGACACCAAGACCCAGGCCCTCTACTCCCAACTTGAGATCTCTGCCCCTCCCCTCCCCTTTAAGAGATCCAGGCAGGGGTGGAGGTTAGGGGTGGGGTGGGGGTGAATGAACAGAGAGAGGGAGACCTCTGTTTTGCCCCTATAAAACAAAAACAAAAAACCCCCAAACCCATAGCTGTTGAGTCGATTCCCACCCATGGTGACCCTACAGGACAGAGTAGAACTGCCCCATAGGGTTTCCAAGGCTGTAAATCTTTCTGGAAATAGACTGCCACATCTTTCTTTCTGTCTCTCACTCTCTCTGTCTCTCACACACACACACACAGAATTGAGGGTCAGAGTATCTCCTAAAATGCATGCACACATGCACACACCCACTCATCCTTGGCTCACGCACACCATCGTACAAATTTGGCCAAGCTCCCCTCCTACACACAGCCCCCCGCCCCCAGAAATTAAACCACAGTCTTCAACAGGCTGCAGTGGGAGGGCTGGCTGTGCCCACCTCCGGGACCTGGAGGGTGGAGGGTCCTGCTGTGGAAGGACCTCGGGTCTATGTAAAGAAATGAGGGAACGAGGATCCTGCCCAGCGCAAGACTCTGGGGAAGGGGCCTGGGAACGTGCCCAAGAAGCCTGGGTGTGGGCAGTGCCCACCAGAACCCCTCAGGGCACTGCCCTGGGCAACCTGGCCCGCTGGCCGGCCCAAACAGCCCAGGCCCAACTTCTAAAAATAAGAGCCGAGAATCTAAGCCTCTGGTTGGTTCTGTAGGAGCCTGTTGCCTTGGCAACCCCATTTCAGAGGCCTCCCTCCCGTCTGCCTGCCCCGTTTGGCTGCTGGTTCCTGTGCCAGTCCCCTGTGTGGGCCCCTCTGCCAGCCCTCTGTCCTGTCCTCCTGGAGGAGGGACAAGGGGGGTGGGGATGGGGGTTGAGCCACCGAGAGGACCTTGGGGGCTCCAGCTGAGCACAATGGCCTGTGTGTGAGACCCAGCCTGGGGCTGACTGTGTCTGTGGCTGTGTCTGACTGTGGGTGTATGGCAGTGTGTGTGGCCTTCCCTGTGTCTGACAGTCTCTGTCGAGCTGTGTCTCTGATTGTACACCTCTGCCAGAGACTTGATTCTCAGGGTCCCCATGGGTAACTGCTGTATTTGTGGGGATTCGTGTCCTTGCGTGTGACAGTATATGTGACAGTGTGGCCGTGTCCTGGCCGTGGCCTTCCTGCGCATGCCCCTCCCCTCTCCGTGGGCTTTCCCTTCACTCCGCCCGCCCTCACCTCCCAGGGCTGCAGGCTAGGAGTGCAGAGGTGCCCAGGGTAAGCTAGCAGGCCAGCCAGGGTGTGGTGATGGGGCCAAGGTCAACTTCTTCCAGGGACTGCAACCAAATAGCAAATAAGCCCCAATCTGCCCATTTCTGGAAAATGGGGGAGAAAGCCACTCCTGAAATTGTGCAGTCTAATTCTGCGTGTGCGTGTGCATGTGTACGCGTGCACTATAGTCACTGTCAGAGGCAGCGCCTCCCCTCCTCCTCCCCTCCCTCCCCTCAATTAATCACCAAGTCCTGTCAAATCTCCTCATAATCATTGCTCCAGCTGGCCCCTCCTCTCCTTCTCTCTGCCACCACCACCCAGCCCAGGCCAACCCCTCTTTCACCCAGCCGATGCGACAGCCTCCTAACACTCTCCTGGTTTCTAGGCTCCACATCTTGCCCCACCCCACCTCCCATGTCCCTGTTTCCTGTCCCCTCCACTCTGGGGCCATGACAGTCTTCCTAAAACACAACACAGACACACAGACACACACACACACACACACACACACACACACACACCCTGCTTAGGGCCCGTCAATGCTCCTCTTTGTTCTAAGGGCAAACTCTAAGCTCTAAAGGCAAAATCCCCGCTTGCTTGTTGCCCCTTTACCCAGCCCCACAAGCTAAGTTTCCAGAAGAGGTCAGGATCTCTGTTGCCTCTGTGCCTTTGCACATTCTGTTACCTATGCCTAGAACACCAGTCCTCCCTCCAATGGATAAAGCTTACTCATTCTAAGAGACAGTGCAGGCATCACCTCCACCAGGAAGTCTTCCCTGACTTCCCCTAGGCTGGGTTAGGAGCCCCTCCTCTGTGTTCCGGTGGCATCCTGGGCTGGCCTCCACCTCCCTATGGCATTCATTTCTAATGACTTTTTTCCCGAAAATTTGTAGAAGACTTGGAAGAAACAGAAAAGTATAAAATGAAACAAAAATCACCCATAATTCTCTCAGATAACCCTTGGTTTGTTTCCTACCAGACTTTCTTTAAATGCATTGCTTAAATATTTTCTTTATGAAGCTAAGACCATCCTATACATACAGTTTTGTTTCTTGCTTTGTTTCACGTATTCTATAGTGAGTATTTTCCCAGGTTATTAAAAATTCTTCAAGAACAGGACTTTTAATGGTTGCATAATATTCTTTTATAGAGATGTATCAATTTGTTTAACCAACCCTCTATTGCTAGACATTTATGTTGGTGATGATTTTTCATGGTTATAAATAATGGCCATAAGCATCCTTGTACATGGTTCTTTTTTAACATCTTAGGTTAGTTCTTGGATTGAGTTGCTAAAAGTAGGTTAATGGAACCAAAGGGTCTGTCTGCTTTTAAAGCTCTTAACACCATTGCCCGATGGCCTTCCAGAAAAGCTGTTCCAATTTACCCTGCCATCAATTGAGTCTGAGAGTACCTTATAGTCTAGTTTTCACCAACACTGCCGCTGTCTTTAAAAAAAAAGAAAGAAAACGCAAACTATTAATTTCAATGGGTAAAAACGGCGTTGTATGGTTTTAATCTGTATTTCTTTGATTACTGGTGAGGATAAAATAAACCTTTTGTATCTCCTCTTTTGTGTCATGTACGAATCGTACTGAACTATAATTATGTTTTTACATCCTGCTTCTCCCTCACCAACCTGAGCTCTTGAGGGCAGGGTCTGTCTGTGTCTAATTCTCTCTATCAGAAGCTGGGACATAGTCAGGAGTGGATTAACCAGTAAACACAGTATGCACCAGTTTATAGTAAGCAAGTTACACACAGGCATAATTGTGTTGATTCATTAATCTGTAGTGCACAATTTCACCTATTTTTCACCACATCTGTAGTGAAACCCATGTGAAATTGTGCACTACAGATTAGTAAGTAAGCCCTTGCAAACCTTGCTTGTTGGGTAATCCATCCCTGGATAGTGTGTGTTGTAGAATACTGGTTGGATTGAATCAAGGACTCTGTCTTCAGCCTGAGCTTTGGCACTGGGGTCAAGTTTAGCTGTGAGATTTGAGCTTAGGCAAACTGCTTTGCCTCTCTGGGCCTCCGTTTCCTCCTATGTGAAGTGGGATTGAGTGAGGATTAAATACAATGAAGAGTGTAAAGATGGACCTAAAGGGCTCTGAGCAGTGGCTGGTGGCTGTTGTTCAAGGGTCAGAGAGAAGGTGTTCCTCTCATATTTGGGGGATTGGCTTTGCTTGAAAAGAAAGAAATGTGTGGGAATGGCCACCTCCTCCCTCCCAGAGACAAGATGGTGCCAAGACACTTCTTGGTCTAGGGTGGGCAACTTACTGAGAGCAAAGGTTCTGGGCAGGACTGAATGAGGCACGGAGGCAGATAGGCCTGCGTTCAAGTTCAGCTGAGACAAAGATGTTTCTGTCCTATGCAAATCTGAGAGGGGAATCACTGACTCTGTTCACATCCATCAGGATTTGTATATTCTGGGCTGTTACCCATGCCGTTGCATGTATGGTTTAATCACTACCACCGGTACCCACTGAACAGAGAGGGCAAGCACCTGTGCTCTGGCAGCACAGCACCTCTTTCTGCGATTGGTCCTCTGCCACAGGGAGTGTCTCAGAGACAACCTCCTGCCAGGGGCATCCTCACACATCCTGGCTCGGGACGTGTTCCAAGACAGACACGCACAATTTCTCCGCACATTACCAGCCTAATGGCACTGTCATTTGGAGTCTGGAAATGAGGAGAAATCAGCTTTTTCTCAGTAATTAATGTGACTGATGGGCCCTGAGACAGAGTGGCAGCCCCTTGAGTGATAACCAAGCTCCCAGGAAAGTCAGCCAGGTCATCCCCCTGCCTCCAGAAAGGTCTGCATCCCATCCCTGGCCTCTGCCTGGCCTCCCTTGAATAGGCCCAGCACCTTCCTTCCCCACTGGTCATTCCTTTAGGGATCACTTCAGGGGCTCAGCCTTGATGGTCAGGTGGTTCCTCCTTGAGTCTGCCCATAGTCCTTCATACCGCAATTCAGTCTGTTCTGCCAATGACCTCATGAGAACTGCCTTAATTTGGGGGGAATCATTAGCTTCAGGGAGTTTCTTTATCCCATTTGTTGAAAGCAGAGGTGAAACACCTGGATGAGAGTGGGTTGAACTAGAATACGCCAGGCTTCCTGAGGATGTTCAGAAAAAAGCCTGGAGGGGATGGGAGCAGAGCTTGGCTCCAATGGGCAGAGGGTTGAAGGCTGACCCAATTTTCCCTCCTAAGTGAAGCATCCTCTAGATTCATGAATATTTCTCTGGATCCCTGCCTCAGTTTCCCCACTGTCCTCAGGGGAAAATGTTTTTATCTCATCCCTTTGTCTTCTCTATTACTCACTTTCTGTACTGTATGAAGGAGACACCAAGTAAATCAGCCACAGGCCCTGCTCATAAGTAGCTCTGAGTCCAAGTGGGACAGGCAGACCCTGATACAAACAGCTATGGTACAGAGAAGGAGCCCGGGTGGCACAGTGGTTTAGCACTCTGCTGCTAACCGAAAGGTCGGTGGTTTAAACTCACCAGGTGCTCCACGGAAAAAGATATGGCAGTCTGCTTCCGTAAAGATGTACAGCTCTGGAAACCCTACGGGGCAGTTCTACTCTGTTTTATAGGGTCACTATGAGTCAGAATCAACTCAATGTTAATAACAACATGATACAATGCCACAGAAGAAGGAAGTACAAAGAGAGTCCAGAGGAAAGAAGAATTGGTGCTTCATGGAGGAATCTGGGAGGCAGGGGAGTCATACAGAAGAGAGGCTGGAGAGCAATCCAGGCAAAGGAACAGCATGGTCAAGGCTTGGAGGCGTGAAAGAGCCTGGCATGATCAGGTGTCTAGTTCCTGGGGCACAGAGTAGATGTGGAAGTGGGAAGAGGAGGAAAGCTGGGGAGGTCAGCAATGACCCAATGGTGAAGGGCATTGAATGCTGAGATCGGGAGTTTGAACTTTATCCTGAGGGTTTAAGCAGAGGAGGAATATGGTTGAGTTTGTGCCTTAGGGTGATCATTTGGGGAAAGCATGGAGAGAGGGTGGGAGACAGTTACTGCTATAGTCTCATGGTCCTGAACAAGGGCAGTGGCTCCAGAGATGTTAAGTGGGGAGAACAGATGGGACCCCGTGGCAGGCTGTAGGTGGAATAATGGTTTCTGATGATCCCAGATCAGGAGCCTAAGCTGAGTCTTAGCACAGTCCCTCTCCCCAAACCTGAGTCCCCAGTGGCTCCCAAGGCCTGCAAGAGAACGCTGAAATTCCTCGGAATAGCATTCCCCATCTGGCCCTACCTACCTCATCTCCTCCCATCATGCTATGCTTTGGATCAACTGGTTTCTCCATAGCTCTGTGCTCATGTGACCCATCCCAGCATCCAAATCTTTGTTCATATTAATTACTGTCCCCCCCACACACACTTTCGTCCCTCCTCTCTTCCTCCCCAAATCCTCCCACCTCCTCAGTGAAGCCAGATCGGTCTGCCTCAGCTCATCCCTGCCCCTATATCTCACCCTCTCTCCCCTCGCTCTACACCCTTAGTATAGCATAGGCCATGTAATTGGCATAGACAGTTTCGTAAAGATCCTTAAAGGAGAATTGCGGACTTTGGCCCAGGCCAGAGCAGGAAGCCTAGCTCTCATCCTCCAGGGGCCATGATGGGGCCAGGTTGGGTGAACAGTTGTATCTACAGCCATCTCCCCTCGGCCAATGGAGCTGTTGTTATTGCTCCAAATTAGGCACCAATTTGCCCGTGTAATTGTTTGCTAATTGGCATGAAATCCTAATGTAATTAGTTGGGGCCCTTATCGGGGAGCCTGGGGAGTCAGAGGCAGTGGGGGGCCGCTGGAGTGGGGAGGGGGTTCAGAGGCTAGGGATATGTATGTCTGGGCTGCCACCAGGGCTGAAACAGGGAATGGTAGGAATTGCAGAATCTCACAGCTAAAAGGACCTTTGGAGAGGACCTCTTGCCCCCTATCACACAGATGGGGAAACAGTGGACAGGGAAGGGGAGGTTCTTCAAGAGCTGATAGCAGAGCTGGGCCAGACACCCAGGTTACCTGTCTACAATTGATCGTAGCTGTGGTCTGGCTGTGGGTCAGGATGGCTGTCTGGCCTTCTGTGTCCAAATAGAGGAGCCACTTTTGGAGGGAGACAGGGAAAGTGGGTGGGGATTTGTGTACCAGCCCACCTTTTGAGTAGGAAGTACAGGGGAGAGAGGGCCAAAATGTTATAGCTGGAGGAGAAATGGGTGGACAAGATAGGGAAGCTAGAAAGTTTGGGTTTTCTCCTCCTCCCATCTCTGGTAGGTCCCTCACCTCCCCAGGCTCTGGGGTCTTTTTTTGGTTTTTTGCCTCTTCCCATCCCTCTGGAAATGGTCTGACAAATGTTCTGGAGCCAGCTCATACCAGCTTGTGAGAGCCGATTGTTAAATATTTAGGAATTTTGCCAGCCTGTTGACTGCACATGGGTAACTTAAATTGGCCATTGTGGGAGGATTTACACCATGGAAATTGGCAAACGCTACAAATCAGGGCTATATGCTTCCCACCAAGAGCCAGTTGTTGATCAGTTACCAGCACAGCCCCGAACCCACCTGAAGTGTGGTCAAAAAGCCCCAGAGATTCTGATCATGCTAGGGTTAGAAGGTCCTGCTTAGCGTTGTCCCTCCAAATCCCAACACAAGGGGAAACTGAGGCTCAGAGACCACCTAAGAAGTCTGTGACGCAGACCCAAGAATCTGTGACCCAGACCTTCAGTCTTCAGGCTATTCTGCTTCCAAGAACTGATAACAGCTGAGAGGGGGCTGCAGAGTTAGTTGAGGAAGTTAGAGAAAGGAAGCACTAATGGTGGACAGGTTCGCTCTGATGGTTAGGATGGTGGCAGAGGGAGTCCAGGGAACTGTAGGAGGTCATCCAGAAGGGGATCTCTGTCAACAACCTAGCCTGTTTCTTTGATTCTCCCCCAGGCTTCAGGGCAGTTTGGCAAGAGAGGAGACGCTGTGGGCCAGTGCAAGGTTGGGAGGAGGAGCAACTGGTACCTGGACACTTCTGGGGATGCCATTCTGGTCACATAGTTCCCTCCCCCACTCACTGCCCGGCCTGTAGCAGCCAGCCTCCTGGAAATTGACTCTCATGCCTCAGGTTGCTCCCTAGTCCCCTTCATGCAGTCTATCTGTAATCTTTCCTACTGCATCAATTCCCAGGGTTCCATTCTCCTTAATCCCTATCTTTACCCAAATCTCTCCTGTTTCCTGGTCACCTCCCTGGATGTCCTGAAGGCACCTCAGTGCAGCATGTCCAAAATAGAACTCATCGACTTCCCACAAGCCTTTCCCCATCTGAGTAAATGGCATGCTCTCCCTCAGGCCCTTTGCACTTGCGATTTTCCCTATTTGGACAGCTCTTCCTCCAGATATCTCTCAGTTCCTTCAGGTCTCTGCTCAGATGTCACCTTCTCAGAGACACCTTCTCTGACCATTCTAAATAAACCCCCTTTTCTCTTTCATAACTCCCTGCCCCCTTACCCTACACTATTTTTCTTCTTTGCACTTATCAACAGAAACATTCCATATATTTATGTGTTTGTGTCTGCCTCCCCTACTAGAATGTAAACTCAACGTAAGCAACGGCATTTACGTGGCCAGGTTCTAGAAGTTGCTAGGGTCCAGACTGTGTATTTGTTGAAGGCATGAATGAATGAGCCATTTGCCTCAGTCATATTTTCCTCAAACAAATTTGACTATGATTCTTTTCTGTCCAAAACCCTTCATAGATTTCTGTTCCTTTCAGAGTAAAATCTACCTCTGGTTTAGTTTAAAGGCCCTCGGTGATGTATTTCCTGCCTAATCTTCCACTTCATACACACACACACACACACACACACACACACACACACACACACACACACACACACACACACACAGAGCCATGTCCAGGGCCTGGGCATACTATTTCTGCCTTTGAATAGCATTCCTTCACCCCCCAAGTGGTCTGCATTCTCTGACTCATTCATTTCCTTTCTTCATTCAGTCAGTGTTTCGAGAGCAGCCCCTTGGTACTAGGCTCCTAGCTGAGCCTCACCAGGAGGAGTGGGCCGTACTCCCTTCCCAAAATGCTCCTAATCTGGCAGGGAAGGAGGACCTAAAAACTATCGTTCCATCCCTAGTTCTTCCTTTATTGTCCTTTGGGCATGCTGACATCACCTCCTTGTGTCCAGCCAGGCCCCTAGGGACGCCTATGAGGAGGCAGCCTCTGGCCCTTTGCCTGCCTCTGGATGTGGGGTGGCACCTTATGGGCATGATTGGATTTGGGGGCTGGCCTTCCCTCTACCCCACCCCTCTTTGGGAAATGGGATGTGGGATGAACCATCTCTGGGTCCCCAGGGCCACGCTTGGGACCTGACAGAATAGAGGAGACATCAAGTAACTCAAGTACTCCCCTATTCTCTGGGGCTGCTAAGCCTCAGATCTCTTCACCCAACAGAGTCTAAGACCCAGGGGAGGTGGGGTGTTTAAGAGAGTGTGAGGTATGCACACAAACTTGCCTGTGTCTCTGGGTTAGTGTGTGTGCATGCGCTCCTGGGTGTCAGGGACTAGTGTCAGGGACTATCCCTGACTCTTGAGTGTATGAGGTGTGATTGGGGACGAGCCTGGGTGTGCCTGAGTTAGGGCAGTATGCACACGTGCCCGTACAAGCATGCACGTGCCCGCACGTGTATGTGTGGCTGTTCCAGACGGCACCTCCTCAGGACCAGCCCGCAGTACTGGAGGTCCTTCCTGTGCTCTAGCTTGAGGCTCCAGTGCAGCCACAGTGCTGCGAACATTTCCTTACCGCAAACCCATTACCCAGGAAGGATGAGCTGCCCCCACGCCCTCAGCTTAGGGAGAGCATGAAACTGGCTCCGCTCTGCCCCTCCTGCTAGGCCCATCCTCTTCTGTCAATTGCCTCCCAGCGGCCGCTGGGAGGTGGGTACCCAGACCTGGCAGCAGGCCGGCTCGCCTCCGAGAACTATCTGGCCTGGGGTCCCTGTGAGGAGAGGGGCCCTCACCTGGTCCCCTCCCACACTTATGGAGGGCCGGAGGCACAGGCACACAGGGCAGGGTCGGAAAGAGCGGTAATGAGGTAATGGGACTGGTTCACTCCCCCCAACCCGCGCTCACATGCGCTGTGTCCCAACCCGCAAACTCATACACAGTCCAAGAGCTGGGCACTAGCACAGATGCACCAACATTCGCAGACGCAAGCACTTGCAGACACACAATGACAAAGACACCCAAGCACACAAACACACTGACACACACTCGCAGACACACGTATGGGCTGGAACCTGGACACACAGACGCAGACACGCCCATACAGACTCATTCCTTCAAACATGCGCCCACCCAGACTCACAGATACACACTCAGATGCAAATGCTCGCCTACACGAAAGTACTCAGAGATACACTGGCACACCCTCACCCCCCTGCGGACGTCCACACAGTGATACAAACACACGAGCACACAAACGCACCAACATACACTCACAGACACACGCAGGGGCTGGAACAGGGACACACACAAAAACACGGACACGTTCATACAAACACACACTCACCAATGCAACAAACGATTGCCCACAAGCGCACAGACACACCGACACCCTCCCAGATCCACAAACACTAGAGCTCACTGACACTCGCAGCCCACGCAAGGGCTCGCACAAGCCCCCACAGAGGCACAGTCACAAAACACGTTCACTCAAGACACACGGCCACACACGCAGGCGCACATTTGTGGACACACAAGCACCGCACACACATACACACACACAATCGCACAATGCAGATGCACTTGGGCCCCAGTTGCCTTTGAAATTCAAATCCGTGCTCCTCACCCCCACGGCCTCTTGGCCCCGCACCCCCCTGTGGCCAGCACGCTGACTTGGGACTCATTATACCGCCCGCCTGGAGCGGAAATTAAAATTCATTTCAGGAGAGACCCTGGCAGAGTGTGGGGCTTGCAGCTGCCCCTGCCCGCGTGGGGGGGGGGCGGGGGGGGGACGGAGGGGGACGGGGGGGGGGCACGGTTGGAGAAAGAGCCCCTGCTCCTCCTCGCTGTGTGACCTTGACCCAGTTTTGGCAGTCCTTGTGTTCCCTTAGGAGTGGGACCCCCAGGAAAGCAGAGCAGAGCTGGCTAAGCTGGTCAGAGCTTGGGGCCAAGACTTCAGCCTGGGAGCAGGAGGGGGCTTCCGGTGAAGGATTAGTTCAAAAAGGTCACAAAGACAAGAATTACAGTGACACAATACAGATCTGCAGACACACATGGCACACTGATCCACAGCCCTCACCTACACACATATGTGTAATACTCGGGCCCACAACCTCACACAGACACACAACCGACCCCGCCTCAAACTTGAGGGCCTGCTAACACCCCAGACACAGGGACACAGCACACACTGGCACAGACACATACCAAACACGGACACACACACACCCAGTTACAGGCCTGCAAATGCCATACACCCCAACTCACAACCCACACAAAGGCACAGACACACATAGGCCTGAAAACACTTCCCCTCTCTACACATACATCCACACACTTGTGCCCACACGTACACATGCAGCTCAGGCACACACTGAACACAGAAAAATGCCATGCACTCCAGTTGCACACGAAATCCAGTGACACACAAAAGTGCCCTGTAAACACATCTTACACTCACCCAGACACTGAGTGGATGCAGAAACCCCAGCATGACACGCATGTATACATTCTATACCACACATAAACACACACTGAAAAATAAATGCATGAAAATCTACACACCCTGTATAGAAAGACACACACACAGCAGAGATCCCCAGAGCCAGGCCCAGGCTTCTGACGTACAAGCTAGACAGACACATACACAACCTGCGCACAGGCACACCACACACACACAGACTCTCCCCCCACACATTGACGCACACAACCACCCACACGTGTACCCGAGCTCAGCCCCACTCACTCCCACTCTGACATGCAGAACACTCGCTCAGTTCTGCGCTCCAGGGCCTCTCCTCTCCAACCACAACAGCCAGGAACCTTCTCTCCCAGCCCCTAAAAGGGCGGGACTCCCCCCTCAAGCCTCCTCCAAAGTTAGGGTTGTGCCAGGTTGGCAGTGAGACCAAAGGCCACCCCTCTCACCCGGGGGAGTTTCCTGTACCACCAGCAGGAGACTGTGTATGTTCACGGGAGAGGTCTGACCCCCTGGGGTTGTGTCAGCATGCGCATGTGTCCATGGGGAGTGGGGCTGTGCCTGCCAGGGAGGTGTGTGACTGTTGGCGATGGTGTGCATTGTCCTTTGGAATGCTCTCAGCAACCCTGGTTGCTGCCCTTAAAATCTGGGCATCCAATCTCAGCCTCCCTTTGCAGGGGACGGGCCCTGGAGTCAGACCCCCATAAATCTCTCACCCTGAGGGAGCTGCTCTTCTCTGGAAGATCAACACTAATCCTGAAATAAACTGTTTTCACAGTTGGCGATTGGTCTATTATCTGGAGGGTGGCAAGGAGGACGTGGACAAGGCAGGACTAAGGCAGGGCCTCGAACAAACACTGAATAAGGTAGAGGCATGAGTCCTGTCTTTGCCTCTCTCTAAGCCACAGTTTACTCATCTGCAAAATGGGGATGACCATACCAATTTCAGGGGGCTGGTGGGGCAAATGGTTAATGGACT
Organism: Dugong dugon; assembly: GCA_030035585.1. Taxonomy (NCBI): domain Eukaryota; kingdom Metazoa; phylum Chordata; class Mammalia; order Sirenia; family Dugongidae; genus Dugong; species Dugong dugon. Next base: position 56,126,900 of record CM057462.1, on the reverse strand, counting down.
CAGCCGCTAACCAAAAGATTGGAGGTTAGAGTCCACCCAGAGGCACCTTGGAAGAAAGGCCTGATGATCTATTTCAGAAAAATCAGCCATTGAAAACCCTATGGGGCACAGTTCTACTCTGACACACATGGGGTCACCATTAGTTGGAGTCTACTCAAAAGTAACTGATACACCAATTTAAGAGGTTCTGAGAGTTAAATGTGACAATAAGTGAAAAGCAGCTGGCACAGTGTCAGGCCTACAGAGGGGCTCAACAGGATGAGCTGGTCCCTCTAGACCTCTAGGTCACCCTACCCTGCCTGCTACGCGTGTTGTGTTCTGCTTGGCACAAGCCAAGTCCAGTGGGTTCCAGGTGGCACAGAGCCCGGGGGAGAGAGCCTGGGGCAATTCAGTGGGTGGGAACACACTGGCCTGCCACTGCCAGTGTGCCCCTTTGCCCAGTGAGTGTCCCAGCCCCTCTCTGAGGGATTCCCCTTTCCCCTCCACCCTAGCAGGAAACTGGGAGCAGCTCTTCTCAGCTCCCTCCACTCCCTGCATGTCCACTAGTCTTGAGGCGTGGACGCAGGGTATTGTGCTGCCATCTCTGGGCATCTGGAGTGGCTGCCAGGGCTCCTTGTCCTTAAGGCCCACAGCAGGAGAGTGTAGAATTAGACCTCAAGGAGAACTTTACCAAGGGGAGTGACTGGGCTGCCTCCCGTCAACCAGAAGGGGTTGTGTCTGATCTCAGCTTAGAGCAGGAGGTGACGTGACTGATAGATAAACCAGAAAGGTCCCAGCTAGGCCAGAAAAATGGAGGTATATTGTCTCCTGGGGTTGTGTGTGTGTGTGTGTGTGTGGTTACTTATATACCTATGTTTCTCAGTCAAGTGTATATGCCTATGGGACAGGTGTGTGATTATGGCTTTGTCTGTATATGCATCCATGTATGCGTATCTATGTGCATGCATGCAAGTGTGTATTGTGCTATGCATGCACACATGTGTGTATTGTGTGTGTGTTTACATAGACATGGAAGGCAGAAAAGAAAGAGCCTTTCAAATAAGGAGAGGAGATTCCATAGGGAAACGGGTCCAGATTCTGTTTCTCTGCAGAGATCATACACACACACATCTTGTTCACATGGGCAGTACCATGGCTCCTGCTGCCTCCTTCTCTCACTGATCTCTGCAGATGAGAGTTCCTGCTGGCATGCCTCTCTCCTGAGGGGCCTGGGAAGCCCTCAAGGTCAGGGACACGATATGAGTCATCTCCATGTTCCCAGAGCTTGGAACAGCTCTCAGGCATGAGTAAGTCTCAAAGGGGCCCACATTGGTGCAGATGACGCCTCCCGGGGCCTGGGACTGTGCAGCGCCCTTCACGTCTATCTTCTTATGTGACCCCCATCAGCTCTGCCAGGTTGGGATCATTATTTCCATTTTACAGAAGAGAAAACTAAGGTTTGGAGAGCATAAGTGGCCTATTCAAGGTCCCACAGCTAGTGAGGGAGTGGCAGGAATCCAGATGTGTGACCCCAGAGCCTGAACGCTTTCTAGTTCATCACACAGGAAACTGAAACGTTGTTTTACTCAACAAGCATCAATCATGGACCACAGACTGTGAGAACAGTCTCTTCGCGCCTTCTCACCACTCATTCATTCACTCATGTATGCATTCATTCATTCAACAAATATTTATTGAGTACCCACGTGCCTGGCATAGTTCTAGGTGCCAGGAGATCCAGCTTTGAATGGATGGACAAAGTCTCTGCCTTCACAAATCTCACAGTCCAGTAGGGGAGACAGGTGACATGCATGTAGCTGAACAACATATTTTCAGAGTAATGAGTGCTAGGAAGGAAATAAAACAGGGCCAAAACATACGGGGTTGCCATGAGTCGGAATCAACTGGAAGGCAACTAACAGCAACAACAGTGGGATGGAGGGACTGGGATGTGGGGCTGCTTTAGAGGTGTGGTCAGGGTGGTCAGGGGAGGCCTCCTGGAAGAGGTGATGTTGGTGCTCAGACTTCCATGATGAGCAGGAGTCAGCCATGGGAAGTACTAGAGGAAGTGTTTGGAGTTTTTCAGGAAAAGCATGAAGGCCTGTGTGACTGGAGCATAGTGTGGGGTTGGGGTGAGCTGGGGGAGTAGAGATGGGTCTGGAGAGGGGGGTTGGGGCCAGATCATGTAGGCCGTGGAAGGACTTTGTATTGGAGGCTAAGTGCCTTGGGAGTGAAGGGGAGTGACAACTCTGATTTACTCTTTAAAGAGCTGGCTCAGTCAGCTCCAGGAGAGTGGACTGGGGTGGGATGGGGTCCGAGTGGGACTCCAGAGACTAGTTAACGGAGAGTCCAGGCACCAAATGATGGTGGGTCAGACTCAGGTGTTGGCAGTGGGGATGTGAAGAGTGGATAGACTTGGGATATTTTTGGAGGTAGAACCAAGGGACCTGCTGATGGCCTGTATCCTAGTGCCTAGAACATAGCAAGCAGTCAATAAATATTTGCTGGATGAATGAGTGAAGTCACCCTCTTGCTGCCAGGCTCTATAAACACTTGTGTGCACCTTTCAGTATAAGACCTGTGTGTGAAGATCACCCAGGACTCTAAAGGGCTTCTCCGCCCTCTGCCCCAAGGGCCAGAGGATACAGGCACTGCCCAGACGGGCCCCACACAAACCTGGGATTGATCTTCCGGGAAGATTTGGTTGGGGAGCAAGTAATCCTCCCTTTACTCCTCAATCTACAGCACCAAGAAAACGAGAAACACCAGCCTGGGTTGCCCCGGGCTCCTAACCCATTTGGCATCTGCACCACGCAGGATGGAAGCTAGCCATGCAGCACTTCCCATAGAGAAGGCCAGTCCATCTTTTCCATGATCCCCTCCGGGTTCCATAATGTCCAGGTAGTGAGGTGTTGGTCATATGAGCTCTGGGGCAGGCCCTGATGAGAAGATTGTCACACTGATTTGGGTGTCTGTGAGGACATGTTAGGAGCTCCTAACAGATGTCTGTGGGTAAGAGTAGGGGACTGGAAAGAGACCTTGGTACCCAGAGCTTTGGGTGGTGGTGGAGGTGCTGGCTGAGTGACGATGGTGGGTAGGGGCTGAGTGAGGGGTGCTCCTAGAGCCCACCAGCTAGAAGGAAACCTGCCCAGGCTCTGGGCCAAATAAATCATTGGAAAAGGAAGAAGAACATTTTCTCATCTGTTTAAAGGGCAACAAAGCGTAACAGCGGCCAGCCCAGCGGGAGGCCAAGCCAGTGAGGCCAGGGAACTTCCTTCCTCGGCCCAGAGCCCTCTCCTGAGCTGCCCTTGGCTTAGGCTTTGAGGGCTGTGCTGCCTCCAGAGCCGTTGGTGGCTGTTGTTAACAAAAATAATAATTACTTGGCAATAAGATAATGATTAAAAGGAGCCCTGGTGGCACAGTGTTTAAACCGCTCTGCTGTTAACTGAAAGGTCCAAGGTTCAAACCCACCAGCTACTCCATGGGAGAAATACATGGCAGTCTGCTTCAGTAAAAATTTCAGCCTTGGAAACCCTAAGGGGTGGTTCTATTCTGTCCTACAGGGTCTCTATGAGTCAGAATCGACTTGATGGCAGTGGGGTTTAAGATAATTATTTATAAAGATCCCTTTCAGGGGCATCACCCTTGCTAATCCCTCTATTTTATTTTATGGGAGCCCAGGCTGAGATCATTTATACCATTTCACAGATAAGGAAACAGAGGCCCAAAAAAGCTGAAAAGACTTTCTCAAGGTCACCCAGCACGGCAGTGTGAGAACAGAAAAGAGAACCTGGCCTCTAGTTGCCCTTGTTGGGTGGGTCCCTCCATCCCATTAGAGGCGCCAGAGGAAGCCCAAGTGGGGCTAAAGGGCTGGAGTCCTTGTCTTTTGCCCCATGTGCTGGGGTCGGGGGGCAGAGGAGGGGGAAGAGATGATGTCCTCTCACTCTGTCCAAGCCTTTTGTACTCAAGCACCAGCTGATGCCCCTTCCTTTGCCTAGTCTCTTCTCTAGGCTCCCTGGAGGCTTCTCCTGGGGCTAAGGCTTGCTCTTCCCACCCCTGCTAGGGCCATCAGAGAAGTAATTTCTCCTCAACCAGCTGGATTTGAATATGGAAACGATTTGTAATTACTCCAAGTCCTCCTGGGCAGGTGGCATTATCACCAGCGTGAGTCTGGAAGGGTAGGGGCTCCTGGAAAAGGAGGTGGGGAAGCCCTGATGGAAGGAGGCACCTCCAGGGAGAGCCAGGGAGGAGACCCTGCTCTCTCCACCCAGTTCCCATAGCCCCTCCTGCCCTGCTGACTTCCCCATTCTGCCCTGAGGAGACCCTGGAAATGGGGTAACGTCTCCGTCAATCCCTCACCCTGTCTGACCACCTGTTTTTCCTAGGGCATACAATTTTGTGACTGAATGAATAGGTTCAAGAAGTCAGAGATCCACCAAGGAACAGAAAAACAGACAAAACAGTGGTCTATCTGGAGCCAGCCCCTCCCGTTACCCCCATCCCAGCCAGATCCTGGGGGTTGGGAGGAGGGACTCAGGGATCCAGCTGCATCACATCTGCCAGAGATCTGCCTGGGTTTCTCTAGGCTCCAGGTCTCTAGTATGCTAATTACTATGAATATTCATAAGGAGGGAGGCAGGCTCCCTATAGGAGGGGAAGGGGCTAGACCTCTGGAGAACAGGGTCCAGGAGGCACATGAGGGCCTGTCCTTGCATCCTTATGGGCACCCCATGTCGTGACCACTCTCCCACCTCTGCCCACCTCCTTGAGGCCCCAACCCCAGTAACCCCATTGCCCATCACAGTGCCTAAGTAAAGAAGGGGCCCGGGGTCTCAGTGCAGACACCCACTGTCCATGTGGCTCTTAGCACACATTGCAGATGGAGAGGCCTACCTGGCTTGGCTTTCACCGTAGCAGTGGAGCCTCCAAACCCAGAATCGCCGGAGTGTGTTTGAAGGTGCCCAGTAAGAACCCGGGAGCCCTGGCTGCCAGCACTAGGCCCAGGCCCAGGCTTCCTAGGGCTCCCGCTAGGAAAGGGACGGTGCCAGCCGGGTCCTCCTCCCCACCTCATACTGCCTCGTAAATTCCCTTAAGGTGACAGGTGAAATTCGTTTATTGCCCCTTATTACCTCTGTCCATTAAAGTTGATAACCTCTCACAGTCACTCACAACAAATGTCACTGAGACTGCTGGAGAGGGAGGGACAGATGGAGGGAATAGGGGGTCATTCCGTCTGCCTCTTCCTGGTACTGTCCCTCGGGACACGCGGGGTCTTTCTGTCCTGTCCCGGTCTCTAGTGTGACACAACTCAGGGGGCCTCAGTAGAGAGGTGGAGTTGGAGGTGGGTGGACTGGGGACTTCTTTGCCCTCCAGGTTAGGTACCCTCCTGGCCAGAGAATCTTCAGAAAGTAAGGTTCCTGAGACCATTCTACCCTTACTGCAAAGCTGCCCCCTGCTGGCTTTTCCTTAGACCAGAGCTGCCTTTCTCTGACCAGAGCCATCTGATTAACCTGCTTGTCTTTGGCCTCAGTGGTGTGTCTCTTGTCTGCCCACCTTCCTGGTGGCAACACGCCCAGGCCACAGACCGCCCAACCAGGGCCCTGAGCCATGGGTATCTCCCTGGACACCACCTGAACCATGTGGGCTCAGGCCCCCCACCCCACTGTCCCTGGGCACACACAGTGCCAGGATCAGGAGGGGATGGGTCTGTACCTTTTTACTGCTTCTACACAAACAGATGCAACATGGGGGCGCCCCCAGCACAGGGAAAGGCACTTGTGGGAATAGACAGGCATTTGGGAAAACGTGTAACACACTGCACACGTGCAGCATCCCCGTGCCTAGAGACATGCAACATTGCAGAGTTTACACCAGAGTATGCGCCAAGCATACCACATTGCAGTGTACATATGTGGCTCCTACATACGAGTGACCCACGGCACATGGCACTTGTAAGCTTGCACACATGTAATATCTCTATCTACAGGAACAAGCAACATGCAGTCAGGGTCTGAGCACATGTTAACACACCGTACATGTGTATGGCACTTGCATGCACAGAGCCAGGCAACATTGCAGTGCACACAAAGGGCACCTGTATGCATAAGCATATGCAAAGTTCAGAGCACTTGAGTGACACCTGCATGCACAGGGGTATGCAATATGCAACGCACATGGGAGGGCGCCTGTTTCAGCCTCCAGGGCGCTGGAGACCCTAGCTGCACGAGATGTTTCCGGCCCAGGGTATCACTGGAGGGGCGTCTCGGATTGCCACATCCTGCGGTCCAGGAGGCCGCGGGCGGGGCAAGGGCTTGCCCCGGGCTTCTCCCGCGCCGGCGCCGGGGGCTCAGGGCGGGGGGAGGAGGAGGGTGCGCTGGGCTTGGCTGGCGCTGCTCCCCCTTTAACAGGAGGCGGTGCGCGTCGCCCCCGCCCCCCGCCCCTTCTCCCGCGGCTCCTAACGCCCGGCCCGGCGCGCACCCCCTCCCGGGCCTGGCCCGCGCAGGCGCCGCGTCCCGCCTCGGCCGTCACTCGGCCCGGCGCGCGCTGCGGGCAGCGGCCGGAGCGGCCAGAGGAACCGCTTGGCGGCGGCGGCAGCGGCGACGGCGCAAGGAGAGCGAGGAGGATGCGGCTCCGGCTACTGGGGTCCGGGGCTGCGGCCGCCGCCCGCGAATAGGAGGGGCTGCGCGGCGCGGGCGACTCTCGGGGTGGGGGAGCCGGGGACTGCGCGGCTAGGAGGCGGCGGCGGCAGGAGCCCGCGCCCGGCCCGGCGCCTGCTCGCACGCCCCGCACTGCTCCGCCGCGCCTTTTCTGCACCCGCCGCTCCGCGGAGCCTGAGCCTCGGCCATCGGCGCGGCTGCTGTGAGCTGCCCAGCGCCCGGCCCGGCCCCCGCCTCAGGGATGGCAAACTTGCGCCCCTTGGCAGCCTCCGCCAGCGCCGGCCCCCGCTCCTGCTGCTGACGGCGCCCAGGTGAGTGCACAGCCCCAGACCCCGACCCGGCCGCGCACGGAGCCCACCCGCAAGGTCCCGAGTTTCCGCACCTGCCCGAACTCGGGGCGCTCCGGTCGTCTATCTCTGCTGAATTCTCCCCCCTCTGGGACTGAGTTCGTCTAGCACCCATCCACCCCCATCTCTCTGGGAACTCCCAAACCTGGGGCCAAGCCCCCCTTCATCTCTGATGAATCCCTTTTCCTCCCCCTCCCTCAGTCCGGACCGACCCCTTTGCTCATCTCTGCTAAAAGCCCCCCGCCCAAATCCTGACCCAAACTGTACCCCCATCACTGCCTCGAGTCTCTCCCTATCTCAGCCCCGATCTCGGCAGTGAGCCTCCGCCTTGATTAGAGCTCCTCTCTCCAACCTGCGGCTCGACTGTGTCTCCCTCCATCTTCCCTCCTAGTCTGGGTGCTGGACCCTGCTCTCCACTCACCACTTCATGTTTGCCCAGAGTCCTTCTTGACCCCATCTATGCCTGTCCATAGTTACTGCCCTCCCCCACGCCCGTACCCCGACCGTGCATCCCTTCCATTGCTGCCCGGAGTGCCCCCTCCCCCCATGTCTGCCTGGAGTCCCGCCTTCCCTCGCCAATCTCTGCTGTAAGTCCCCTCCCCCCTAGCCTGGACTTGGGGCCGTGTCCCCCATGTCTGCTTCTAGCCCCCTCCCCTCCAGCCGGATGACGCCTGGACCCGCATCCATGGCTCCCTGTGTCCATTTTCGGCCAGAGTCTGTCCATCCCCCCACCCCTCTCCTCCCACCGCCGGCACAGAACCGAGCACCAGACGCACCCTCCCGCAGCCCCGGGGGCGGCATGACTTGGGGCTCGTAGGCTGTCAAGTTGGCGGCCACTCCCGCAATCAGCTCGGTCCGAGGGCACGGCAGCGGGAAGTCCTCGGCGCCGCCGCTGTGCAGAGCTGGCAACGGGTCTGGTGCCCGCGGGGGGGAAGGGTGCCCGGGCCGGGAGATGCCGCCGGCCTGCCTGCCTCGCCAGCTGCCAGCCGGGCCCCCGGGCGTCCTCTGGCGCCCCCTGCCCGCGGCCCGCCCCTTCTCCTCCCGTGGGCAAGCCCGGGTTTCCGCAGCCAGCCGGGAGCAGCAGCGGTGGCTGCAGGACTGGCACTGGGAAGTCCCTAGAGAAATGAGGTTGGTGGGCGAGGACAGGAGCCCCTCGTGCTACCTGTGCCCGGACACTCGTTGTCTGGTCACACGCTCCGGGAGCGGGATGGGATGGTGAGCTCACCCCAGCAGCAAGTCAGGAGTCCTTTGAGGCATCAGGCACAAGCCAGTAGGACTGGCCCGCTGGCTTCAGTAGGGTCTGGTTGGGCTTGTTTGGGCTTGGGCAGGTGTCCCTAGGGAGGTTCTGTGTACTCTGCGGCTGTTCCAGTGAGGTGGGGAGTGTGGGCAAAGGTGGGCTCTGTCTGGCTTGGGCATGGAGTAGGCAGGCTGCAGTGGAGGCCACCTGACCCCAGGATAGAGCAGGCACCTGGGGAGTGTCCCCTGTGCTGCCGAAGAGGTGGTAGAACAGTGTGAACTCTGTACAGGGTATGCCCTGGTGGGGAGAGGGGTGAGGGGGGTCTTCTCTGGACTAAGTTGGCAGAGGACGTCTTCTCTGTTTCCCTTTTCTGCCTTCTCCTCCTTCTCCTCCCTCTTTCTGTCCCCCACCCCCATTACTTTTCAAAAACCGACAGGCCTAGCCTGGGGGTGTATACATGTGGTTGGCATTTCTGTAACACACAGTGAGGTCCCAGCTGATCTCTGCCCCCTTCCCAGCCTCCCAGCCCCCAGGTAATTGAGCTGATTAGCTAGGAACTCAGCTTTTGGTCAGATGATCTGGGTTCAAAGGCTGTGTGACCTGGGCAAGCTACTTAATCTTTCTGAGCCTCAGTTGCCCTTGATAAAATGGGTCAGTGATCATGGCCGTGTATAGTTGCTGGGATAATGAAATGAGATTGTATAGAGTCTCTGGCACCTAGCAATGCTCAGAAATGATACGTTTGTTGGTCTGTTTCTGTTCAAGGCCAAGGTCAGGCCCCTCCTACCTCCCCCACCTTGTGCTCTGAATTCCAGAGGAGAAACACAAAATAGTTCTGGGGTTTTCACTCCAACTTCCAGAGTAATAAAGCCAGAAAATACCTGCAGCTCCAGTGGTTTCAGTGGGTCCAAGCAGCCTGTGACTTTTAGTCCCCCTCCCACCCCCCATCCTGCGACATACCATTGGACCTCTCTGGGATCTGATCTGGCCAGAGGAGCAGCAATGAATGCCAGGCCTGGTTTCCAAGGTCCCGGTATAGAGGCTGGGGAGGTGGGGTAAGAGAAGAGAAGAAACCTGTGTCAAGGCCCCCAAAGGCAGGCTGCCATGCACCACAGAGGAGCTTCTACCTCCCCCCAGGAGATGAGACACCATCAGGAACTTTCCAGCGTGCTGTGCAGAGGGATAGCCCTCCAGGTCAGAGTTAGAGGGCGGCCTAGCCTGAGGGCCCTGGAGTTTTGAAGAAACCTGGCTTTGGCATGAAAGGGCTGGTGAGGGGTGGATAAGGGGAAGAGAGGGGCCTCGAACTCGTGATGTCTGCTTGGCTGGAAGTCCTGTGGACAGTGTGGCTGGGCCTGAGTCCCACCGGGGAGTGGGCAACCTCCCAGCCACCCGGCTGCCAGGGCAGCCCTGACATTGGGGAACAAAAGCTTTCGGTTCCTGTAGCAACGGCGGCTCCAGCTGCTGCAAAGTTCCGGGGAGGCAGGCGGAGGGCGGCTGAGTCACCGCCCCCTCCCCCGCCGCCCGCGCGGCACGCCCCTGGGGTTGGGGGCCGCCCGCTTTCCCCCCACCCCGCCGCATCCTGTTCTGCCTGTCTTTACTCCTGTGGCTTAGGGGAGGCCCCTGGAGGCCCCCTCCTCCGAGAGACCCCTGGGAGGGGGGCAGAGCAGCCCTTTTTGAGAGTAGGAGGGCAAGGGGCCGCTGGGGAGTCGCCCCCTCCGGTCAGTCCGGCCCACCAGCTCCAGAGGCACCAAGGAGGGTGTGCTCCCTCTTGGATCCCAGAGCTCCAGGGGAGGGGCCCCTTGAGGACCTCGCCCCCTAGTCGGGGTGCGCAGGCAGGCAGAGAACCCAGAGGCCTCAAGTAGGGGTCCCTGCCCGTGTAGCGGCCTGGGTCCGGGACTGGCCGTGAGCACCCAGGAGGCGGAGGGTGAGTGACAGGCAGGCGAACTGGAGATGCCAGGTGGATAAACACAACGGCTGCGCATCGCTGCTGCCCCCATCACAGCCACTCCCCCCGCCCGCGGCCCGGCTTCCGGCCGCCCCCCCCCCCACCGCCCCTGCTCACCAAATCCTGGCAGATTGGGGTCAATCCCTAGGATCCCGGAGACCTGGCCCTTGCCCTGAGGCACCACTCCCCAACTGCTCTAGTCCCACGTTCCTTCCATTCTCTCCAGTCTAGTCTCGACACTTCAACTTCTTCCAAAGCCTGGGATTCCTTCACTGGTGCAGAAGGGAAGCCTGAGGCTGGACGGGCTGGTGGGGTCTGGGAGGAAGGGCACATGGGGTAAGGGCCTGAGTGTTCTTAGGCAGAGAGTGGAATTCTGCTGACAGAGGGGGGCATGCCGTGAAGTGAGCCCTTAGCCTTAGAAGAGGATCCCTGAGATTACTGGGACCAACCCTTTGCTCAGCATGGCCCAGAAAGGCCCCGAGGGAGGAGGCCTTTTGATCTTCCTCTCCATCAGCCTCCTTCTGATCCAGGAAGCTCTACCTCAGAAGCATCCCCACATCTCTTCTCTCTAGCTGTTGTTGTGGAAGGGTTTGTGGTCTTGGTGGGCTTGGAGGTGGCAAAGCCACTCTTGCGGTTCAACCTTCCCAGAGGCAGTGGTGACCTTAACCTCAGCTGGAAGGAGGAGAGAATTTGTGAGGTTCTGAGAAGAGGGAGGAGAGCCCACCACATGCCAGGCACATGCTGGGAACTGGTCAGGAGGCTGAAGGAGAAAAAATGTGCAACTCTGAGGGCAGGAATTATGGTCTCCATTCCACAGAGGGGGAACTGAGGCACAGGGAGGTTAGTCATATGGCTAGTGATCACTTGGGCTGCCTGTGAGGCGAAGATCCTTCTAGGTCCCCTTCTAGGTTCCCTCATGGGGGGGTGACTCAGGGCTGTGGCTCTGAGTCAGTGCCCAAGGAGAATAGGCCTTGGCCATACACACCTAGGAGGGTTTTGAATGAATCACTGGCTGTCTCTGGCTTAGTTCGGGATTGAGTTCCTTGCCTTATTTCATGGGATGCGGAGTGATATAAAAAGGGACCCCTAAAGGGTCTTATGTTGCAGCAGGAACAATGAGGGTCATAACTACACAGGTTGGAAATCCTAGAAGGAGTGTGAAGGGCGTGTCTGAAGAGGACTGTGTGGAGGAGGGGGTGTGGGCTAGGTTTAGAGGTGGCCCCGTTCTAAAGAAGCCAGGCTGTGGCTCTCTGCAGGAGTGGACCTGGTGCTTCTTGATGGGTTGGGCTATGGAGTAGGGAGTAGCAGAGACCCAGGAGGTGGGGCTGGGTGGCTGATTCCCCAATTTCAGGAACACAAAGGTAGGACCAACAGGTCAGATTGCACCTGACCCTTAGCTGTTATGTGCTGAGCCCCAAAGGGCCAAACACTTGTGTATATTCTTGAGAGTACATTTGCATGTGTACAAATGTCTGTTTACACCCTGGTACACTTGAGTGTGTGCACTCTGTGCGCGTAAATTCATACATCTGTGGTCTCTACCGACCTGTGTGCATATCTGCCTGTTCATGTGCAGAACACCTGTGAGTGCCTAGCTATGCATACGTCAGTGCACACATGCTTTTGTGTGTATGTCTCCAGGGCACAAGAATGTTCAAGCCCACATGTGTTGGTGTGTGTTAGGAGGTTCCCTGACCTGCTTTAATTGGGGGAGGGGAAGCCAGTTATAATGAGCCCCCACCTCCCCTCCACTGAGCCACAGCCATGGCCTGAATTTTGCAGCCTGCTTAAAAATAATTGGGGGCAGTGGGGGGATTGGATGTCACTCATCATCAGCTGCTGGCTTCACCTGTGCCGCAGCAGGCTGGGTGGGCTGAGCAGTTCAGGACAGGCACGAAGTGGGGTGGGGAAGATCAGGAGTCTGGTCCCGTTTCAGCTCTGGGGTGGAGGGAGAGGTAGAAAGTGGGGGTGTTCGGGATGGGGAGTTGGGGACACACAGCCTCTTCTGGTTTCTGCTGAACAATGCCAGGTAGGGCTTTGGAGGAGTTTGGGGCAGCTCCTCCCTAATAATTGGGCCTGACTGCTTCCTTCCTCACTTCTCCACACCCTGTATGGCTGGGAAGGGGCTGGGGGCCTGTTTGTGGTGGGGGCTTGGTCCAACTTAGAGGCACAGCATATGAGATCTGGGGCAGAGAGGAGCTCCGTGAATGCTGTCCAGGGATTGGAATTCTTGGGTTCTGGTTCCTGGGTGGAGCCCTGGTGGCCCAGTGGTTAAGTGCTATGGCTGCTAACCAAAAGTTCAGCAGTTCAGATCCACTAGCCGCTCCTTGGAAACCCTATGGGGCAGTTCTACTCTGTCCTGTAGGATTGCTATGAGTCAGAATCGACTCGATGGCAACAGGTAGTTCCTAGGCCTCCCCTCTGCCCTCTGACCTCAGCCACTATTTAGACTCCTGAATAGCCAAGGGGAAATTTGTCCCCCGGAAGCAACTGCATCTTGGGACAATCTAGCCACACCTGTGAATTATCCTTCTGTTTGTAATTCAGTTTCCGGAGCTAGTAGCTTGCCCATCTGGCCTGAAGCCTGAGCAGCAAGTAAAGAGAAGGAGCAAGAAGCTATTGGTGAAAGGGAGAAACCTGGCTGGAGCCTTAGGTTGTGGATACCAGTCCCAGCTTAACCACTGGTGTTGTGTGATCTTGAGCATTACTTCCCCTCTCTGAGCTCATCTTTTCTCCTCTAATGTGAACAGTTAGTTTCTAGGGGACCGTTCAGTGATGTGGGCTTTGCTGTGGGCACAGAGGAGGGACGGAGCGTGGATCGCTCAGGGGGCAGGGCTGGAGGTGGAGCTGAGCCAGTCCAGGGGCCAAGCTCCACTTTCTGGTCCATTGGTGGTAGAGGCTGGGCAGGCTGTGGGCAGTGGCTCTGCCCTAGGAGGGCACCTGCAAATCTCCCACCCCTGCAAATCTTCTCCCCTTGTCCTCTCTGGCCTGTGTGTGTGTGTCGGGGCAGGACTTGGGTCCGGGCTGCCCTCCAGAACCCTGAGTGAGTTTACACCTCCTGGGAGCTCAGCTTAGTGCGGATGCTTTGAGGGGAGGCAGAAATCAGTAAACTCCGGTCACCACTCTTAGGAGTTGAAGACTCATGAGATGAGCATACTAGCCCTGGGGAAATAGCAAGGGATAGACATCATGATAGGATGGTTAAGCACTGGACTACTAACCAGAAGATTGGCAGTTCAAACCCACCCAGAGATGCCTTGGAAGACAGGCCTGGGCATCTGCTTCCCAAAGGTCACAGCCTTGGAAACCCTGTGGACCAGTTCTGCTCTGTGCACATGGGGTTGCCATGAGTCAGCATTGACTTGAAGGCAACTAACAGCAACAACAGAAGTCATGATTGGGTGATGTGGAATTTTGAGGCAAGGGCTGTGGAAGTTAAGAGCTGGTAGATGGCTTAGTGGCCTCACTAGGGGGCCAGGCCTTGGAGGATAATTCTATGTGGGCAGGAAGGGAAAAGGAAGGTAAGAAGGGAAATATTGCCCCCATTTTGCAGATGAGAAAATTGAGGCCTACAACAATCACCCAGGTAGTAGATAGCTGGCTGGGCTGGGGCTCAAGCCCAGCACCCCCTTGCCCAGTGCCCATCCCCTCGTTTCCACCAGGAACTGTACAGCAGCAATACGCATGACATTCACAATTGCGATGCCCTCCTGTGGGCAGGACCCGGGTTGTGCACAGTCTCTGGCACGCTGGCGGTAACCCACCCCTTTCTCTTCCACTCAGTAAATCAAGTGAGTGCCAGTGACATTGTTCTGAGAATAACCTTGAATTGCTTTGATTTATAAAAAAGCAAATCATTGTCAAACATCACCTCTTTGACAATTACTGCTGGATTACACGTGACACACCTCACAGCTGATCACGACACACTGTGACTGAGGGCGACAGTTAGGGAAACTAAAGGTGGGGTGGTGGGGATGGGGCTGGACCTAAATGTCAGGCCGAGACCCTTGTGGTTGATGGGTTGACTATGAGGAACCATGGAGTAATAGTAACAACAACAGCTCATGAAGGGCTTGCTAGATTGCAGGCACTCTGTGGAGCTCTATTCCTCACCTGTCTCATTTAATCCTTGTAGGAAACCTGTGAGATAGGTACCATTACTGCTCCATTTTACAGGTAAGGAAACTGAGGCTCAGAGAGGTCAAGCCCCTTGTTCTAAGGTCATACAGGTGGGCCTGGGGGACTTAACAGAACATGATCTTAACCATAGGCCCACTCCCTATAGCTAGCCACAGGAGGTTCAGAGCCTGGGCTGCCTGCTGAGCACTGTCTTTCTCCACAGGGAAGGGACATAGGATGACCCCAGCCTGTCCCCTCTTACTGTCTGTGATTCTGTCCCTGCGCCTGGCTGCCGCCTTCGACCCCGCCCCCAGTGCCTGCTCTGCCCTGGCCTCAGGCGTGCTCTACGGGGCCTTCTCACTGCAGGACCTCTTTCCGACCATCGCCTCGGGCTGCTCCTGGACCCTGGAGAACCCCGACCCTACCAAGTACTCCCTCTACCTGCGCTTCAACCGCCAGGAGCAGGTGTGTACCCACTTTGCCCCTCGCCTGCTGCCCCTGGACCACTACCTGGTCAACTTTACCTGCCTGCGGCCGAGCCCTGAGGAGGCAGCAGGCCAGGCAGAGTCGGAGGCGGGGCGGCCAGAGGAAGAGGAGGAGGCGGCAGGGTTGGAGCTGTGCGGAGGCTCCAGCCCCTTCACCTTCCTGCACTTCGACAAGAACTTTGTGCAGCTGTGCCTGTCGGCTGAGCCCTCGGAGGCCCCACGCCTGCTGGCTCCCGCTGCCCTGGCCTTCCGCTTTGTCGAGGTCTTGCTCATCAACAACAACAACTCCAGCCAGTTCACCTGCGGTGTGCTCTGCCGCTGGAGTGAGGAGTGTGGCCACGCTGCGGGCAGGGCCTGTGGCTTTGCCCAGCCGGGCTGCAGCTGCCCTGGCGAGGTGGGTGCCAGCCCTGCTACCACCACACCTTCAGGCCCTCCTGCTGCCCACACCCTGTCCAATGCCCTGGTGCCTGGGGGCCCAGTCCCACCGGCTGAGGCTGACTTGCACTCCGGGAGCAGCAATGACCTGTTTACAATGGAGATGAGATATGGTGAGTGTGAGCAGGGCCCTGTGGGATGGTTTGTCTGGGGGCCTGAGGGTGTCCACTGGTGCCCATCCTAGCAGATACTGGGGCTATTCATGTAGTCATTTACTGATGTCCCTTGGTGTCCAGCCTTGTCCGGATATTGAGGCCACTGAGATGGGTTGGGGTCAGACCTTACGCTTGAAGAGTTTGCAGCCTTGGGTGGAGAATGGGGGTGCAGATGAGATAATCCAGAGTGATCAGTACAAACACAGGGAGGGAACCCCCTAACTGGGCAATCAGGGAAGGCTTCCTGAAGGAAGCAGTTTGGGAGCAGAGATCAGAAGGACATGTGGAAGTGCGCCAAGACAAAGGAGTGGTGAGGGCATTCCAGGCAGAGGAAGCAGCATGTACAAAGGCCCAAAGCTGGGAGTGACTGTGGCAGGCCCTGCACTGCAAGTTGACGAGTTTGCCTGCAGGCTGGAGTAGGCAGGGAGCAGGGACACATTCCTGCCCACATGGGTCAGTGATTTTTGGCAGTGGCCCCAGGGTCAGGGCAGAGGAAGGCGAGGAAGAGCGTGCCTGGGTGAAGAGGCCTGAGCTTCATGGCGGCTTTGGAGAGCTGGGCTGGCTTTGCTCCCAGCATCCCTTGTCTCCCCGCTCTGGGCCCATGTCTTCTGGGACTGAGGCTGCCAGCTGCTAGAGCTTCCTGCTGACTGGGCAAAAGCTCTGCAAGCCCTTGAGTCCTGCCTGCTCCACCTCCTGCCCCCCCCACCCCCAGCCACGGTTGCCTTCCACCTACCCTCCTTCCTGCAGCTTCAAGGCCTGAAGACCCTCAGCTGAATCCTGCATGCCTACTGAAGTGCTGGGCCAGGGACTGTCCAGGTGGCCTGGCAGGGAACGGGGGCCCAGGACATTGGATGGGAGGGAGGCAGGCCTGGGATCTGGTCCCCAACTCTGGTACTGACAGGGAGGCTCTTCTCCTGTCTGGGTCTCAGTTTCCCCGTCTGGGATAACAGGGGCTGGCCTGTCGTTATGAAGATCAAGGACACAGGTGGAAGTCAGGAGAGGCATCTGGATTTCCCTGAGAGGGCATTTATGAGGAGGGTCTGGTCTGAGGGCTGCTAGGAGGACGGGAAGAGTGAGAAGAATGTTTCGCCTCCGCCCATCTCTGCTTTGGAGGCCAGAGCCCTGGAGTTAGACACAGCCTTTGGCTGTCACTTTTAGTGGATTCCTTTATTTTTTTTGAACATCAGTTTCTTCATCTGCAAAATGGGCAGATATTTCTATGATTTAATTAGAGGGAATGTTTATCATGACAACTAGTGCTCTGGGAGGGTGGGGGCTTCTTAGCTTCCCCCCCCGAGACAGCTGGCATTCTGTCCATCCATGACAAACGCCCAGTGGCTCTGCTCTGGCCTCTCCCCTAGGCCAGCTTGGCCTCTAACAGGGGTCGATGAAGCTGTCCGAGTGACAGCCAGGCCGTGGGCAGCTTATGGGCCCTGGAGGCTGGCCTGGGATTTAGTACCTGCAGGAAGAAATTGAATTTCGCTTCTTTGTCGAACATTGGCAGAGAGCGCCAGGCGTATATCAGAAGGTTTATGGCTCTTCCTGCCTGGCAGCCACTGCCCATCACTCTGCAGGGGCCTCCCCCATGGTGCTCAGCTGAGGGCGGCCTCTTTTGTCTGGCTTTCCCTGTGATCCCTTGGCCCAGTGGTCCGCAGTGGATGGAGCAAGGCTCTGCCCTCCTGGGCGGGCACCATCTGGGCAGGCTGCCATGTGGAGCACAGAGCCAAGAGCAGCCAGCTGGGCTGGGTGGAAGACGGAAGCAGGAGTTGGTTGGTAGCTGAGGTGTCTTTGGGGGTCAGTGAGGGCCGAGGATGAGAAGGGCACCCTAATTGGGGCTCCCCGCTATCCTTAGAGCCTCTGCAAGGGCCTATGGGACTGGAGAAGGGTGGAGATTGGATGCCTGATTGTTCTTGGGCATGAGGCCTGGTGTCATCTCTGAGCAGGAAGCCTTGAGCTGGGACTCCCAGCTGTTTTCAAGCCTGACCTCTGTTCTTACCCCTTGTCCTACTTGGCATGTCTCAAGATTTCTCCATGGGTTTGCCCTGCAGGGAGGGCGCCTCTGGGGAGCTGTGTGGGCTGATGTGGCATCAGCCATGGGCTCACATGGTACCCTGGCTCCCAGAATCATGCTTGCCTAGTCCCTTCCTCTCACCTCTTCTCCTCTGCCACTTCCTTCTTCCTGACCAACCTCTCTGAGCAGATTGATGCTAGTGCATGGGTGGCAGGCAAACACTTGATTTGTTCCATGTGGCGGGAGTGTCTGAGGGTTGGTGGCATTGTCAGGGCCCAGAGTACTCTTTGCCAAGCCCTTGGCCTTGCCTCTATCCCCTCACCTCTCCACCTGGACCAGCTGGACACATGTACCTGCTACAGGAGAGTGGGCTGGCACATGGAACTGCCAGACTGAGAGCAATATTCGCAAGGACAGAGGTGAGCAGGAGGAGTGAGACCCCTGGCCCTGCCCCTCTGCCAGGCACTGGGGTAGGGGTGTGCCCTCCTTCTCCAGGACATCCCAAGTAGGCCACACGGGGTAGGGCTGAGTTGGTGCTGGAAGAGTGACTGGGCTGGGAGTGATGGGGCGGCAGTGCCTGGGCCTGCCTCAGCACCAAGTGCATTTGACAAGAGGGTACAGATGCCTGTTAATTTCACACAAACTGCCTTTGATAGATCTCTTGTTATTTTTGGTGAGTTGAGCCATAAATTTGTGCCATCTTGCTGCCGCAATCTGTTAAGTGGGGGGAAAGGAAGAAAGGGAAGGCAGGCAGGAAGGAGCTCGGCGGAGGACTGGCACGGAGGCTGACCGAGGCCGGGGCAGGGAGGTGGGTCGCCAAGGGAGGGCCAGCTGCAGAGCCCAGCTCCCGGGGGCCGGCCACCAGCCTGAAGTTCCTGCCCACTGACCCTCCATTCCTGAGGAGGCACTGGCCATGGGAATGGCTGTGCAGGTTGACGATAGGGAGAAACCTCCTTCCTCCTCTGCCCGTACTCCCTACCTCTCCCCAGAGGTACTATCCCACCCTTGGGTGGCTAGGTGCTGCTAGCCCACCCTCCCCTTCATCCAGGCTCCTTTCTGAGGCCATGACCACCAGTTGAGCCTTGTGTCTCCCGAGTGTCGGGTCTGGGAGGCAAGAGTGAGTTCAAATCCTGGTTCTGCCACTACTGCTGTGTGACTTGGACAAAGTACTGTCCCTCTTGGAGCCTCAGAACCCCACTTTTCTGGGAGTCACTTCCCTGATCCAGCTACTGGTGACTCCCCATTGCTGCCCAAACTCCTCAGCCTGGCATTCAAGCTCCACCCTGGGCCCAGCTGTGCCTGCTTTTCAGCTTTCCCTTTAATACTTTGCTGTCAGGGCTCCTCACCGCCCCCTGAGCCCCCACTTTCAGGCCTCCCTGCCTTTGCTCAGGCTGTTCCCCTCACCTGGAGTACCCTTTGCCCTTGGTTAGCTGGAGCTTCCATCTATACAAGCACAGCTCAAGCCCCGTCCCCTCCAGAAAACGGCCTCCGACCTGCCCAACCTATTCCCAAGTTTGGCCTCTCTCTGGCGGTAGGAAGTGAGGCCCTACCTTCCTGTTCCGGGCTCAGTCAGTGGGGAGGCAGGGCCTCTCTCAGGGTGGGGTGGGGGAGACCAGCATGTGCTGTGGCGTTTCCTCCAAGGCCCTTCTAGCCAGAGCCCTGCTGAGTTTTCTGTGTGTGCCTTTGGCCTAGAGATCTGCGTGCTGCCACAGGGTGGGGACGGTGCACAGACTCCCCGGGACATCCTCCGTCAATCCACTCCACACATCTTCGTGTTTTTGTCTGAGTGAGATTGTGCCAGGCCTTGGACCAGCCCTGGGTGAACGAGACCCAAGATGAATGAGACTGGACTTGTGGTGGGGAGAGTGTGCAGTGGTCTGCAGTGTGTTGGTCAAGGTGACAAGACTAAAGTCACCCAGCCCCCGGTTCAGTTCCTGACCCCACCATTGACTAGCTGTGTGGCCGTGGACAGGTTACTTCACCCCCGTTTCCTCATCTGTCTAATGGGGATGAGGCATTGTGGTTCAGTGATAGAATTCTTGCCTTTCATGAGGGCGACCTGGGTTTGATTCCCGGCCAATGCACCTCGTGTGCAGCCACCCTCGTCTGTCAGTGGAGGCATGCATGTTACTTGATACCAAACAGGTTTCAGTGAAGCTTCCAAACTAAAATGGGCGAGGAAGAAAGGCCTGGTGATTTCCTAAAAATCAGCCAGGGTAAACCGTATGGCTCACAACAATCCAATCTGCAACTGATTTTGGGGATGGCATGGTGCAGGACGAGGCAGCATTTTGTTCCATTGTTCATGAATTGCCATGAGTCGGGGGCTGACTGGACGGCATCCAACAACAAATAATGGTGATAGTGAGAGCTATTCCACCGGGTAATGAGGAGAAATAAACAAGAGAATGTGGGTAGTGTGCTCAGCACAGTGCCTGGCGCATGGAAAATCCCTAATAAATAGTTGCTGTGCCATCATAGTTAGCGTAAGAGGTACGACTGTATGTGTGTTGATGTCAAGTGGGGAGGGAGAGTGAGGAATTAAACTGTGAAGGGGCGGAAACGTCTAAAAAAGGGGACTCAGTTGGGTTTTGAGGAGTGAATAGAAATTCACTAGCTTGTGAAGTTTTTCCTTAAATTGAATCACTTTTTAAATTTAATATGTCTAAAAAGGAAATTTTATATCCTAAATGGCAAAAGAATATCGCTTAGCTTAAATAGAACCAAAGAAACAACCACAGTGAAAACGAAGCGGCAGAAGCGGCATTATTAAATCCCAGCTAGATGCTGTTTCCTCCTCTCCATTTGTTAGAAAGAGAAATTAGCAAGTGTTGGAGATGTGTTAAAGCCTAGCACCACACAGACTTTATCTTTCATGCACTTGGAAGGATTAAAAGTAAGGTGACTGGATAACATCATCTAAACAGGGATACTCTTGAGATTATAAGAGTGGTTGAGATAGGTACTATTAATTACATCAGGGCAGCAGGCATAAACCAGACTGTCCCAGGTAAATTGGCAAATAGTCATCCTAATTAATTAAAAGAGACCTGGAAAGGGACTAACTTCCTCAGTCCATGATCCCGTGTTATTTAATGGCGCGTTTGTGAGCTGCCCCAAGTCATCTCCCACCCCATGCTTTGGGAAACCCTGCACGAAACAGACAAGATGGAGAAGGGCTTTTGAGGTAGAGGAAACAGCCTGTGCAAAGGCGTGGAGGTGTGAAACATGCCGAATGTAGGGAGCTATAAGTAGACGGAGTTGCTGGACGATAGCCTCAGTGGTGGGAGGTGGGGCTAAGGACATGGGCCAGCCTTCACTGCCACCCCAAGGCCCCAGCACCGTATCCTGTTGGCTGAGGGCTTTAATTAAGGCAGCAAGAAGCTGGGTGTCGTGGAGGAGGCAGGATGAGTCAGATGTGGTCCCTGCTCTCGAGGACTCCTGGCCACGTGGGGGAGGTGGCAGGGACCTGGCTAGCTCTCGTGGGAAGCTGGGTGGACAGGCCTGCAGCGGGGCTTGGGGAGGAAGAGTCATTGGAAGGGGAACTGACCTTCTGTCTGGGTGTCTGGTCTCATAGTTCTCATAAAACTGTTGCCGTCGAGTTGATTTTGACTCATAGCGACCCTAAAGGAGAGAGAGCTGCCCCATAGGGTTTCCAGGGCTGTAAATCTTTGTGGAAGCAGACTGCCACATCTTTCTCTCTTTTGGTTAACAGCCAAGTGCTTTTAACCATTGCGCCACCAGGCCTCCTTTATAGGTCTCATAGGAGGTTGCATTGAACTGCAAGGGTAGAGCCTGGAATTTTCAAAGGCCACCTCCCTCCTCCCACTCCCAAGCCGCCTGGTTTCTTATGCACTGTGGGGCATGCGAAGTGCTGCTGGGGTGGGAGCCGTGGGGGATGGGACAGAGCCAGATTTCAAAGGGATCAGTTGGTGCCACTCAGGGCTCCAGGATGGGCCTCAGGGAGGGTGCAGAGAGCCCTGGGGGAAGGACTGCTTTGTGAACGGCAATGCTCTCTCCCTATGGAAGTGACGGTTATTGTGGTTATTCTTAACACATTCATGACAAAGGAGGCTGAGGGGCTGGACTGTGGAATTTGAGGGGCAGGGTCTATGAAGCGGAGAGTAGCAGGTGTCTGCAGTCCTCAAGCGGTACCAGTGGTGAGACAAGATGACCTCTATATGACTGGGGCAGAGGAACCCCCAGAGATAGCTAGTCCATGTTTCTGAGTGCCTGTCCTGTGCCTGGCTGCCCAGGGCTAGGCCCTGCCTGTGAAAGGGGCCAGGGAGATTGAGACCCTCCCTCAGGACCCATGAGAGGGATGAGCTCAGGATACCCCCAGCTGCAGCAAGAGGAAGCCTGGGGCCTAGGCCATGAAGAAGGGGCCAGAATGCCCAGACCTCTGTGTGGTCAGCCTAGGAAGGCTTCCTGAAAGAGGTGGCATTTGGCATGTAGAAGATTTTGGGATTGAGATGGAGGAAGAGCATTTCAAGGGGAGAGAATAAGCATTAGCAGATGTGTGGGGGGAGGAAAACATTTGCATGTTCAAGCAATAACAAAAAGGGGGTGACAACTCATTTCCATTGAGAGCTTATTGTACTCCAGGTGGTCCATATCTCTTGTCTCATTTAATCCTCACAGTGAACTGAAGTGATAGGATGTGGCATCCTTATTTTCAATTGAAAAACCTAAAGCTCAGAGAGATAAGGTGACTTGCTCAAGGGCACACAGCAAGACAGCTGAAAATCAAACCCACATCTGCCTGTCTCCAAAATCTATGCCCTTCCTTGACACAAGGGAAAGATTAGTCCAGAGGACTAATGGACCACAACTACCATGGCCTCCACCAGACTGAGTCCAGCACAACTAGATGGTGCCCAGCTACCATGACCGACTGCTCTGACAGGGATCATGATAGAGGGTCCCAGATAGAGCTGGAGAAAAATGTAGAACAAAATTCTGACTCACAAAAAAAGACTAGACTTACTGATCTGACAGAGACTGGAGAAACCCTGAGAGTATGACACCCTATTAACTCAGTACTGAATTCATCCCTGAGGGTCACCCTTCAGCCAAAGATTAGACAGGCCCATGAAACAAAATGAGACTAAATGGGCATACCGACCGAGGGGCAAGGATGAGAAGGCAGGAGGGGACAGGAAAGCTGGTAATGGGGACCCCAAGATTGAGAAGAGGAGAGTGTTGACATGTCGTGGGGTTGGCAACCAATGTCACAAAACAATATGTGTATTAATTGTTTAATAAGAAACTAGTTTGCTCTGTAAACCTTCATCTAAAGAACAATTTAAAAATTTTTTTAAAAAAGAAAACATTAAGACCAAAAAAGAAAAAAAAAACAAAAACAAAACCTCTGCCCTTCCCACTAACCCACATGGCCTTGTGGTGTGCTTGGTTGCATGGTAGGAAAGGAAAACAGGACTGGACGGCTCAGCAGGTGCTGGAGCAAGTGGGCCTGCATGCCAGGCTCTGAGGTTGACACTGTAGGCTGTAGCAGTGGGGAGCCACTGAAGGTTCCTCAGCAGGGGAGTCTTATGGCTGGAGCTGGGCTCCTAGAGGACCATTTTGGAGGCTACAGAGGAGAATCAGGTGCCCATCCTGGTGGGGAGGGGGTCAGATGTACAAAGGAACAATTAGAAAATGCTATGAAGACAGGATAATAAGGCAAGTACCAGGGGCTTTGGAGGGAGGGCAGTGATTTGGTGCCCATGGGAATTAGGGAAGGCTTCTCTGAGGAGGCCCAAGTTGAGTTGTATTTGGTCAGAGCTAGTGCAGGCCTGGGTTCGAATCCCACTGCAGCCTCTCTCCAGTATGAGTCTCATTCCTCATTAGTAAAACGGGAGAAACCGGTCCTAATGAAGCTTCAGTGAGATGGTGTAGAGTGCACAGTGACTGGCAAGTAGGAGTTGTTTACCAAATGTTACTTTATTAAAAACAAGACAAACCTGTAAGAGGTGGCTAAGTGGGGGAAGCATGTTTCGGGCAGCAGACACCGTCTATATACTGAGAAAGCCGATCAGCTGCAGGACAGTGAGCACCCAGCTGAGCTCACTGGGCAGACACTTGGGGTGGGGGGTAGCTAGGGGCATCTGCTCCCCTTCCTGGACCCCTCCGTGTCCTCCTGGACCCTTCCTGGCTCTGCTTCCCCTGTTCTGGATCCAGAGCTGGTTGGGGCCTGCATGTGACACATGTTGAATAAATGTTTAGTTCAGTAAACGACACCTCTGGTTTTCTCTGTCTTCTCCCCACTTTTAGGGAGAATGGCCTTCACATTGTTGGATGAGGGGGAATCAATTGCTGCCCACTCGTTTGAGGAGGGTGGGCAGACTATGGAAGGGAGGGCTGGTCATTATAGGCCCCAGCTGGTGGCTTTGGGCATACTCCTTCCCCTCTCTAGCCCAGTCCAGGGGCTTCAAAGCCACCCTAGGAGATGGGAGAAGTGCCCAAGAGCTGGACCTGGGGACATGCTCTGATTTTCAAATTTACGGTAGATTCTGGAAACCACTGACGCCACCTCTGGCTAAATAGTGGGACTGGCCAGCAAATGGTTGATGTGTGGTTGGCAGAGAACACGGGGACCACTGGCACCAGTGTGAATCCGTGACGAGCAGGTCAGGCTGGTCTCCTACATTTCCTTTTTTGATGAGTCGGTGGATGGGTGGGAGGGGGTTGCCACAGACACGGTAATGAACAAGATGCTGAAACAAGAGCTGGATGAGAGGACTCTCAGCTGGACTTGCAACTGGTGGAACAGTGTCTCCAGAGTGTTTTTTAATAAATGGGTGTCAAGCTTGGGGAGGTCTAGGTGGAGGCTCCAGAGCCCTGTCTTTGAGCCTGTCTTCGCAGTACCTGCCATGAAGCCTGGCTCATCCAGTTTGTGATGCTGGTGCTGGTGGACAGAGCTGATATTCTTACATGGGGAGTCAAGATTGCAAACGACTATTTCCAGTGACCCCATGGGGAAGGAGGAAGCCAGGGGCAGTGTGATCATTGGTGTTATTAATACATCTTTGAGCTGGGTTCTGTGCTGGCATTCACTGGGGCCAGGGAGATGACTCACACACAGCCTTCCCCAC
The DNA here is from genome assembly GCA_030035585.1 of Dugong dugon. Lineage (NCBI taxonomy): Eukaryota > Metazoa > Chordata > Mammalia > Sirenia > Dugongidae > Dugong > Dugong dugon. Next base: position 56,102,434 of record CM057462.1, on the reverse strand, counting down.
AACTCACAGGAGTGGGGGTTCAGACGGAAGACAGAACTGTCTGTGATGAAAGGGCATGTAGAAGAGAGGGTAGCCAACTCTGTCCAGGGAGCAGGGAGTAGGGAAAGCTTTATAGAGGAGAGGACATTTGAGGTGGGTTTTGAAGGACGATCAGGAGTTTTCCAGGCAAAGAAGGTGGGGAACAAGCAGGTAGCAAGTGGAGAGGAGATGATGATCCTATTATGTTGAGCTTGAGGGCCCTTCAGGGTATCTGTTCTAGAGGCAGGAGGATATATAAGAATGGAGTGGGGGAGAGGCGGGAGCTGGCGATAATGATCCGGGAGCAGTGGTTTGGAGGGGTTAACTAAGCCTTGGTGGTGGATGTGCCTGATGGGGAAAGCAGGAGGAAGGTAGACCAACCAAGGACACTAGGACAGAGGAGCCAGAGAGGTAGGAGGAAATCAGGAGTCAGGGAAGGAAGTATTTCGTGGAGCAAATAGTCAACAGGGCCAAATGCTGTTGAGGGGTCAAGTGAGACCAGGCCTGCAAAGTGTCCACAGGATTTAGCAGCAAGCAGGGTGCTGATGACTTTGTCAAGAACAGTTTCAGCCAGAGATGTGGGCAGATGCCAGACTGCAGTAGATTAACAGGGGAGGTGACATTTGAGCCAGGAAGTGAGTGGCAGGTGAGAAACTAGAGTGCCAGCTTGTGGACCACTCTTTGATGGTGACAAGAAGCTGGAGGCAGTGGCCAGAGGAGGATGAAGGTTAAAGGAAGGCTCCCCAAGTATGGAGGAGGCCTAGGTAGTTCATGGGCTGCCAGGAGGAGAGAATGCTGATGGAATGCTGGTGAGCGGGGACAATGGATGGAGCCCTCTGGGAAGGTGGAAGGAGGAGGGTGCAGAACCAGGCTGAGGGACTGCCCTTTGTGGGGAGAAGGGGCCAGCAAGGAAGAGAGGCTGGTATGCTACAGAAACATTGGAAGTTGGAGGGGCAGGGCAAGAAGCCATAACTTCTGGTTTCTCTGTGAAGGAGGTTATTACTGAGAGGTGGGGGGAGGTGGGCTTGAGGGGAGAGGTCAAGGTCTGCATGGCCCAGGTCAGACATGGTAAAGGAAGGGAGCTGAGCAGGGCTGCTGAGAAGCCCTGGGCACCCAGCGACCATGGAGCCCCTGAATCTGTCGTGGTGCCAGTTGGCACAGCTGTGGATTTCTTTAGCAGCCTGGGGGTGGGCGTGGAGAAGGCGGCTTGTCACAAGGCTCCAGGTCTGGGGACTGGCTGAGCGGGTGTGGTGGAGAGCTGGGTGAGGGGACTCAGGAGCTGGCAGGCATGGCACCGACACATTCTCTGTGGTCCCAACCATGGCAGGGCCTGAAGGAAAGCCAGGAGGGATCACAGATGCTGCACAAAGGAAGGAGGCCCAGGGGGCTGAAGGGATGTTGTGTGAGGGGGCAGGAGGGTGGAGGTTGGGAGAGGAGGGGCGATGACAAAAATAAACCCAATAGTTACTGCCTTCTGAGCACTCACACGTGCCAAGCACAGTGCTGAGCGCTTCACAGCCTCGTGGCAGGGAGTCCTTGCATCAGCTCTCGAGGTGGGGGAGTTGTGATTATTGTTCCACAGAAGAGAAAGCAGGGTCAGGGAGGCGAAGAGACTGGCCCAGGCTCACACAGCTGGTCAGTGTCCAAGCCCTGGCTAGAAGCCAGGGTTGCCTGCTCCCCAGACTGTCCTGGGGTCCAGGTCTAATGATGTACGGAGCAGTTCAGAGACGTGGAGTGGGCCCTGGCATTGGGTAGCTGAAATGGAGGGAATGGCAGTGAAGTTGATGGGACTGGAAGCTGGGCTGAGTGGCGGTTCAGGCCCCTCTGGGCGGCAGGTTTGCACAGGGTGGCCCTCCTCAGGCCTTGTCAGGAAGAGCTTTCTCTCAGACGCCTGGTTGGGACTGGGCAGCAGGGGACAGGAGGAGTGCAGCTCTCTTTATTGCTGTTATTAGTTGCCATCGAGTTGATTCTGACCCCTGGCAATCCTATGTGTACAAAGTAGATCTGCTCCCGGAAGCAGATTGCCAGGCCTGTCTTCTGAGTGCCTCTGGGTGGGTTCAAACCACCAACTTCCAGCTAGTAGTTGAGCACTTAACTGTTTGCACCACCCAGGGACTCTTGGAACACCTCAAACTCAAGAGTGTCCATTCACAGTGCTGACCTGGCTTTCAGAAACAACAGAGGATTTGGGGGTGGCGGAGGACAGTACCTTCTAGTCTGGAACAGCATGGGCTGAGCCCTGTCCCCAAATGCTGTTCCAATCCCACCTGCCCAGCAACCTCCACGTGCACTCATGCCTCCCCTCCCCTTAGTGCTTGGGGGAGGGCCTGGATGAGCTCATGTCTGTGCAAGAGGGGCAGCCTTTAGAGATACCAAGGCTCCCAGCCCCTCCTCCAGGGTTGGCGGCACTTCCAAGGCCTGGACCAGACACATAAATTAGGGTGGACAAGAGCCTGGTGAGACTGCGCCCAGGCAGCCGCTGCCTCCTGAAGCACCTACTGTTCTCCTGGCCCCAGGAGCAGCAGGGAGGAGGGTCTGCTGCATGCAGCTATCTGTCCCAGGCCCTTGGATCTCAGGGGAGTGGCATTCTGACCTGTGCCTCCAGCCACAGTCTAGTGCTGCTTGGGGAGCAGAATCTGGGCCCAGGACCCAGCGCCTGGCTTGGCGTAAACCATGGCACAGAGGCAGGCTTGGGGGTGGTCCCTGCTACCCACCTGGGCTGTCCTGCCAGCCCTAGGAGTCATCCCTACAAGGGAGAAACAGTGTGAGCTTCAGACTTAGACTGTCTGAGCTGTGTGGTCTTGGATAAGTCACTTCCCTTCTCTGGCATGATAAACAGAGATGATGGAGCCTACTTCCCAGTGAAAGTACTAAAAGAGGTAATGCACGAAAAGGATTAGGCACAGAATCTCACTCAGAGCTCATTGATGCGAGTGACCACTCCCCTCCACTTTCCCCAGGGTCTGGATGAGGCAAGAGGAAGCAAAGATGGTTGTAAGGCTTGGGCTAGTCCTGAGCCTCAGTTTCCTCCTCTATGAAATGGTGGCGGTGGGGGCAGGGAACTGGACATGCTGCTTCCTCAGCCTCACCTGCAGGCAGTTCCAGACCCCCAGGCTGAGGGCAGGCAGGGCTACCCTCTCTGTGCCGCTCTGGCAGGACAGTACTGGCCTTTGCTGAGCCCCTGCCATCACCTCCGTGTTCCAGGTGAGGAGCCGGAAGAGGAACCGAAGGTGAAAACCCAGTGGCCAAGGTCTGCAGATGAGCCTGGGCTATACATGGCGCAGACAGGTAACTCGGGCCTGCCTCCCTTCCTCTGTGGCGGGGGCCCGACTGTGTGGTGTCCGGTGGCATGTGTGCTTGGCGTGTGCCCGTCTGTCTATGTCCTGGAGCTCAGTCACGTCTCTCTGCCATATGAGGCCTGTGGGCAGGGCTGGGTTGCCTTCGGAAGAGCCTGTCACTCGGGGTCAGTGTAGAAGGGTCCCTCAAATGCCTGTGCCCACCTTGCTGGTGCTGCCCCCTCCCCCATGAGGCTGAGTGCTTGAGAGGTACCCCCTGCCGCCGACGCTGTCCCTCTCTCGTAGGTGACCCAGCAGCTGAGGAGTGGTCCCCATGGAGCGTGTGTTCCCTGACATGTGGGCAGGGTCTGCAGGTGCGGACCCGCTCCTGTGTGTCCTCCCCCTATGGGACCCTGTGCAGCGGGCCCCTCCGGGAGACCCGGCCCTGCAACAATTCAGCTACCTGCCCAGGTATGCCTGCCTTCCTCCCTACCTGGTCTGCCTGCAGGGCTAGGTCCTGCCTGGGATGGGCAGGCTAATCTGCCAGAGATGGTTGGCTACCTTCTCCTTTCATTCATCAAACTTGACCGACCCCTATGCCATGCCTGGCCCTGTGCTGGGCACTGGGACACAGATGAATCAGACCAGGGTCCACTCCAGTGGGCTCAGTTCTGGACACATCACCCACCTGATGCCTGAGTCCTGGGACTCAGAGCTCATCTTACCCTTGTTTCCCTCCATGTTCCCAGTGCTGTGGTCACACCAGCACCTCTTGTGCTGCCCCATCTCCTTGCGTTTGCTTATTGTCCTCTTTTCCTCCCTTCCCCATCTTGGCTATTAAAATTCAGCCTGTCCTTCAAGACTTAAGACAAATGCACCTTTTTTTTTTTTTTTTTTTTTTTTTAATGAAGGCTTCCCTGACCATCCCCTGCCTCCTCTGGGCTCCCCGAACCCTGCTCTCCTGGGAGCCTCCCCTAGACCCTTAAGCCTTCCTCAATTAAACATGTAGTTGTTGAGCCTCTGCCATTTGCCTTCTGGGGACAGGTGGTTGACTATAAGGAGCAGGGCAGCTTCAGCTGGCCCTGCCCCCTGCTACCTGACAGAGCTGCTAGCTGTGGTTTAGAGTAGGGCCTACCTGGGGAGGGGTAGGTTTAGAGTAGGGCTTACCTAGGGAGGGTTAGGTTTAGAGTAGGGCTTACCTGGGGAGCGGTTCTGGTGCTTGGGGATGTGGCAGGCGCTTGCAAAGGGCTGGAGCAGGGTGTGGGGGCCAGAGGCAAAACCGTGGGCCCAGGTGTGAGCTCTCTGTGTTGGTGTCCGTGTAGAGGTTTGTGTCTGTTCGTGTGTCCATGCACTTGGGGTGGGGAGGGGCACTTCTGCTCCAGGCCTGCCATGTTGGATTCAGGCTCTGGGGCTGAGGGTGGGATGGGGAACGGAATGATCTTGGGGCCTTTCCTGTGCCCTCAGGAGAGGGCGACCCCTGGCTCCCTTCCTGAGTTGGGCCAGTTTCCCTGCCCGGCTGTCCACAGGGGCTGTCCTTGTGAGTTGGGACTAGAAACCTGTGCCTTCTTTATCCCCACCAAAGGGCAGAGTCCTGAGGCCATGAGAAATCACCCTGGCAACAGAACTCAGGGCAGAGCCAATGAGGAGCAGTCGCAGAGCTGCCGAGCTCCTGATTGGTGGATGGACGGGCAGGTGATGGCAGTGGGCAGGGCCGAGGTGCAGCCCAGCCACTGGCCACGTGCTTCCTTGCAGTGCACGGCGTGTGGGAGGAGTGGGGGTCCTGGAGCCTGTGCTCCCGCAGCTGCGGGCGGGGGTCCCGGAGCCGGATGCGGACCTGCGTGCCCCCCCAGCACGGCGGCAAGGCCTGCGAGGGTCCTGAGCTGCAGACTAAGCTCTGCAGTATGGCTGCCTGCCCGGGTCAGTAGCGCCCGTGGGCTTCCAGGCAGGCGCTGCCTAGCCGGGTGGGGGTCGGGAGACCCAGGGGAGGCAGTTAGGTCCAGTGCCCCTGGGGATCCCTGGAGCGTTGACCAAGCATGGGGAGACCAGAGAAGTATACCTGCCAGAGTGGGAGGTGACCCCTAGCCCAGACTTGGAGATGGTGCAGTGTGACCCCGTCCAGCACCCCATCCCCTAAGCCCTAGGCAGCCCTTGTTGGTTATAGCACTTTGGTGCTGATAGCCAGCTGGGCAGTGAGGCATCCTAAAGCTGGGCTTAAGTATGAGCAAAGATCAGAAGGTGCCCCCGCAGCCTGTTTCACTAGCCAGGAGACGAGAGTGTGTGGCTTGGTGATGAATGGAGAGATGTCCCCTGTTCCTGGAGCTGGTGACAGGCAGGCAGTATGAGGCCCAGGCACCACCTGCTCACTCCAGCTTCCCTTCATCTACTCCCCACCATGGGGCTGGCTCAAGCCTGAATGCCCAGCAGACTCTGACGTTCCCCTGCAGTACTCTGCTCCCTAGTCCTCACACCCCTGCTCAACAGCCACCCCTGCTTTTGTCTCCCCATGCAGTGGAAGGCCAGTGGCTAGAATGGGGTCCCTGGGGCCCATGCTCCACGTCCTGTGCCAATGGAACCCAGCAGCGCAGCCGGAAGTGCAGTGTGGCAGGCCCAGCCTGGGCCACGTGCACAGGTGCTCTCACCGACACCCGTGAGTGCAGCAACCTTGAGTGCCCGGGTGAGTGCTCAGTGCAGGGGTGGCAGGTGGAAGCCCCGACCGTGGGGGCACCTGGAGCCGCTCACACCTCTCCTCTCCTGCAGCTGTTGATGGCAAGTGGGGGCCGTGGAACTCGTGGAGCCTGTGCTCCAAGACGTGTGACACAGGCTGGCGGCGTCGCTTCCGCATGTGCCAGGCCACGGGCACGCAGGGCTACCCCTGTGAGGGCACCGGTGAGGAGGTGAAGCCCTGCAGTGAGAAGAGGTGTCCAGGTACTGCCCGGCATGACCCTGGGAGGGGGAGGAAGCATGTGGGCCCTGCTGAGCCCCTCCCTCTGCCCCCACAGCCTTTCATGAGATGTGCCGGGATGAGTACGTGATGCTGATGACGTGGAAGAAGGCAGCTGCTGGCGAGATCATCTACAACAAGTGCCCCCCCAACGCCTCAGGTGAGGGCCTGGCAGCTCTCCCCTCTGGGCCCCCAGCCTCTGTGAGCCTCCAACCTGAGTGTGGAGGGAGGTGGGTGAGAGCTCTGTCCCACGCCCAGCCCTCTGTTCTCTCCCCTGCAGGGTCTGCCAGCCGCCGCTGTCTCCTCAGTGCCCAGGGTGTGGCATACTGGGGGCTGCCCAGCTTTGCCCGCTGCATTTCCCATGAGTACCGCTACCTGTACTTGTCAGTGAGTGTGCCCTGCTGGGCGGGGCTACACAGGATCTGTCCCGGACTCTGGGAGGGGTGGAGGGAACTTAAGTCTCTTTCATGCCCCTGTGCCTTGGCATATGTTGTGCCCACTTTGGCCCTGGCTGTGCCAGTACCAAAACTCCTACTCATACCTCGAGGCCCAACTCTCAGGTGTCTTCCCTTATCCCTGGTGCCCACCTCCGTGCTCTACAGCCCCCCAAATTCTCAGTCAGTAGGTGTTATGAGTGCTCATCTAGATGTCTGTGTTGTCCACTGGACTGCAAACTGATTGAAGGGAGGGACACAGTTGAGTTTATTTGTGTCCCCATTGCCCAGCCCAGGGCTGGGGCAGGAGTGGTGTCAGCAGATGTGACCTGTGTGTACCTGTTTGTCTGACTGTAATCAAGTATTTGTTGTGCATTTGTGTTTGGAGCTTGTGTTTGTGAGCGATTGTGTGTGAGTGTGTGTGTGTTTGTGTGCATGATCCCTCTGGGATGGGGAGGTACCCGTTTCCCATACTGTGCTTGGCAGCTTTGATATGTACATCTGAGCACCTTATTTCTCTAGGTGTTTCTATTTCAGTCTTTTTTTAAGTACCTTTTGGGATTCTCTCTCTCTATGGGTCTCTTTCTTAGACTCTGTCTCCCTGTGAGCGCCTTTGAGCATCTCTCTCTGCCCCTTGCCGCCTTCCCCTCCCCCTGGATGCAGGCAGTGGGTGGGATGGGGTGGGGTCAGTGAGGGCCTGTCCCAGCTCCTGACACTCCTGGTGACTGCATCTCTCCCTGTCGCTGCAGCTGCGGGAGCACCTGGCCAAGGGACAGCGCATGCTGGCGGGTGAGGGTATGTCGCAGGTGGTGCGCAGCCTCCAGGAGCTGCTGGCCCGGCGCACCTACTACAGCGGGGACCTGCTTTTCTCTGTGGACATTCTGAGGAACGTCACCGACACCTTCAAGAGGGCCACTTATGTGCCCTCAGCTGATGACGTGCAGGTGCTGCCCTGCCCCACTGAGGGAAGGAGGACTGAGCGGGGAGAAGCCCCAGCCTGAGGGGGATGTCATGTCCCATGGCAGTCTTCTGGGGGTGGCAAGTGTGGCAGTTGTGGGGAAGCCCCCGCCCCCTGGTTCTTGGGCCTCCTTACACTCGCTGCTCTCTCCCCAGCGCTTCTTTCAGGTGGTGAGCTTCATGGTGGACGCGGAGAACAAGGACAAGTGGGACGATGCCCAGCAGGTGAGGGCCTGGGCTTCCAGGCTTCTCCCGCCATGACCCACCTCCACCTTGGACCTTTACACACTCTCTGTCCCCAGGTGTCTCCTGGCTCTGTGCACCTGCTCCGTGTCGTGGAGGACTTCATTCACCTGGTGGGCGATGCCCTCAAGGCCTTCCAGAGCTCTCTGATTGTCACGGACAACCTGGGTACAAGGAGGGTGGGGTAGGCTGTGGGGGTTGCACATGGTGGGAGCCCAGGCCACTGGGAGGGAGAGCCGGTTTGAGGCGTCTTCCAATTTTCCTCCCTCTTTCTCTGGGCCCTGTAGCTCCCCATTCAACCCTATTTGTATCTTTCTCTCCACGTTTCTTCCTATCCTCCATCTCTGTGTTCTCCGTGTCTCCATGTATGCCCACCACCCCCCACCCTCTGTCTGTACCTGCCTCTGTGTCTGCATCGACCTTCCCTGGTGCCTGTCCTCACACCGGTCCCTTCCCCTGTGTCTGTCTCCGTGTCTCTGTCTCTCTCCTTCTCTGGTGTTGCCTGCCCACCCTCCCTCCCTCCACAGTGATCAGCATTCAGCGAGAGCCCATCTCGGCTGTGTCCAGTGACATCACGTTCCCCATGCGGGGCCGCCGGGGCATGAAGGACTGGGTGCGGCACTCGGAGGACCGCCTCTTCCTGCCCAAGGAGGTGCTCAGCCTCTCCTCCCCAGGGAAGCCGGCTGCCCCTGGGGCCACTGGCAGCCCCAGCCAGGGGAGGGGCCCGGGCACCATGCCCACGGGCCCAGGCTTCTCCCACCAGCGCCTCCTCCCAGCAGACCCTGATGAGTCCTCCTACTTTGTGATCGGTGCTGTGCTTTACCGCACCCTTGGCCTCATCCTACCGCCCCCCAGGTGAGTCCCAGGGAGGGGGTGATGGGGCTACAGTGGGTCCAGCAAGGCCCAGGTGAGAGCAAGGGGGAATGAGCCTGTGCTGGCCACAGAGAGGTGTGTTTGCAGCTTCCTGCACCCTCAGGGACCCCTTTCCTGGCTCTGGACAAAGGTGCTTTTCAAAGACGTCCGTGTAGCTCCCCAGGCCTTTGCTGGCGTCTGGAGGAGGGGTGGGCTGAGCTCTGGACCTCACCTGAAGTCCTGAGCTCCACCGAGCTCTGGGCCTTCCATGAGCCTTGGCTCCACCCCCCATCCTGAGCATCTTCAGGGTTCCTGACTAGGTCTGGGCACCTGCTGGCAGGAGCTGACCTTAGTACCTGCCCCCAGGCCCCCGCTGGCCGTCACGTCCCGGGTGATGACAGTGACTGTGAGGCCCCCGACACAGCCCCCAGCAGAGCCCCTCATCACAGTGGAGCTCTCCTACATCATCAACGTGAGTGGGGTCCTGGCTGGGACCCCGGGCACACCCCAACACTGGCAGCCAAAGGCCTGTCTGATGGGGAGGTGGTTTGCCACTAGCGGCAAGCTGAACTTCTGACCTGTGTGGGCCTGCCATGCAGGCTGGGTGGTGGTCAGGGGTGGGGAGCCCCCGCCCCACACTCATCTTCTGCTCCCCAGGGCACCACGGATCCCCATTGTGCCAGCTGGGACTACTCAAGAGTGTGAGTTGGGTGGGGCCTCTGGGTGGGAAGGGTGAGCCCCTAGGACACCTCCGACAGGAAGGGGTCTCCTGCCAGGAAGGCCATAGGGTTTCTTGGTGCCATCTTTGGCCTAAGGGTCCAAGGGCACATCCTGGGACTCCCACCTGCCTGATTCTTGGATGTGGCCTTGCTCTGGATTTTACCTGCCCTTGGGCAGTGGTCAGTGCTGGGGGCAGGGCCACAGAGCTGGGCTGGGGTTCACTCCACCTGTCCCTCCACCTAAGAGATGCCAGCTCGGGGGACTGGGACACTGAGAACTGCCAGACCCTGGAGACCCAGGCAGCCCACACCCGCTGCCAATGCCAGCACCTATCCACTTTTGCCGTGCTGGCCCAGCCACCCAAGGACCTGGTGAGTGGAAGAGGGTGCCTGGGCTGGGGCAGGGGAGGAGGCCCCCGGCTGCCAGCTACCCTCTGTGAACATGTGGGCAGGCACCTGTATGTTCCTGAATGTGGATCTGTGCAGGTGCGCTTGTGTGGTCGCACAGGGAACTCTCTGCACCTGTGATGGTGCTCACAGATGATGATGTGTGCCTGGGAATGTGTGGATGGTGGGAGAGCTTGTGCACGTGTGCACATGGTGCACACACGTGCATATATGATTGTGTGTGGAAGAGTGTGGTGGCTGCATGTAAATGCATCCACACGTGGGACTGGGTCTGCTCTGTGAATACAATGGTGAGTGCACTTCTGCCCGGGGGCATGAGGAAGGTGCGGCTGCCAGTCTCTGCTAGACAGGGTGTGGGGAAAGTGGCAGCCTCCCCTTCCCAACAATCCATCTGAATGTCTGCCCACCTCCCCCAGACACTGGAGCTGGCGGGCTCCCCCTCGGTGCCCCTCGTGATTGGCTGTGCCGTGTCCTGCATGGCACTGCTCACCCTGCTTGCCATCTATGCTGCCTTCTGGAGGTAGGCCTAGTGCTGGGCAGGTGGGGCGGGAGGAGGGCAGCCACACCAGGTTGCCCAGGGCAGCCAGCTGCCTGTGTCCACTGTGCCCTCCAGGTTCATAAAATCTGAACGCTCCATCATCTTGCTGAACTTCTGCCTGTCCATCCTGGCGTCCAACATCCTGATCCTTGTGGGCCAGTCCCGGGTGCTGAGCAAGGCAGGTGCAGGCTTCTGGGGGTGCCGGGGGCGCGGATGGAGAGCATTAGCAGGTCACAGAGCACGTGTTTGTTGTAGGTACTCAGTGATGGATGTTTGTGTATGCTGGAGCCGTGTCTCGGGGTGAGGGGGTGTGTGTGAAGTGTGTGTGAGCATACGTGAGGGTGTTGGAGAGGGTGTGTATGTATTTGAGGGACGACTGTTTGTGTACATCTGTGAACGTGGCCGTGTGCTGAGTGCTTGCGTGTGCGCATGCTGGGCTGGTGGTGTTTGCGGAGCCTGGGCCTCCTCGTGTCTGCGACATGTGGGAGCCTGCGCGAGGCCTCCTTTGCCACCTGCATGTGGATGGCCTGTGCTGGCTGCTCCCTCTGCCCCCTTGGCCTTCTCTGCACAGTGCCAGCACCATGAGCGCCAGGAGTGGGGCCCGCCTGGCCATGACGTGGCGGTGCTCCTGTCTGTCCCCCTCCCTGCAAGCCCCGTCTGTGCGTGGGCAGCCTGCCTGCCCGCCTCCCCGGATGCTGAGTGCTGTGTGCGTGTCACCAGGCCTGTGTCGTGCTGTGTGTGGGTGCAGGAAGGCGGGGGCACCTGGCAGGGCTTTGTGGGGGGCGGGGCTCAGGTGGGCGGCCATGGCAGCGTCCAGCAGTGGGCGTGGGAAGCCTGGCACCTCCTGCCCTGGCGGCTGCTCCGGACCACACCTCCCTTCCCCTCTCCCTGCAGGGCGTGTGCACTATGACAGCCGCCTTCCTGCACTTCTTCTTCCTCTCCTCCTTTTGCTGGGTGCTCACCGAGGCCTGGCAGTCCTACCTGGCTGTCATCGGCCGGATGCGCACCCGCCTCGTTCGCAAGCGCTTCCTCTGCCTGGGCTGGGGTGAGCAGGGCTAGTGCTGGGCTCTGCCGCTGGGCACAGGGACTGCTGGGCTGGGGTCTGGGAAGATGAGAGGACCACCTCACTCTGGCTCCCCCCGGTTCCCCAGGTTTGCCTGCCCTGGTGGTGGCTGTGTCTGTTGGCTTTACCCGCACCAAAGGATACGGTACATCCAGCTAGTACGTGGGCCTCCCGTGGTAGGCAGTGGGGGTCAGTGGGACCAGCTCAGGGAATTGAGCCTTCTCAAGCTGAAATCCTGGCCACTGCCTTCTGGGAGACTTTGGGCAAAACCCACCTGACTCTGAGCCACAGTCTCCTGGACTGTAAAAGGATGCACTAGGATTGGATCATCTCTAAGAACCACCTAGCTCAGGGGACAGCCTTGTTTTGTCCCCATGGTGTCCTCGGGGGCTGGGTCTGATATTCTTGGCCTTTGTTGGAGGGGAAACTAAGGCTCAGCAAGGGCCAATGGCTCACTGTAACCCTGTCTGGGACTTGGTCCCCATCGAAGGCAGGGTTGTGGCAGCCTGGGGGGACTGAGGGATGTACAGCCGAAGTGGTATTTGAGGATGGGAAGGGAGCCTGCTGAGTGTCTGATACTACCTCCCCTCCCTCCACTCCAGCTGCTGGCTCTCCCTGGAGGGTGGCCTACTCTACGCCTTTGTCGGCCCTGCAGCTGTCATTGTCTTGGTATGTGTCCCTGTCAGTGTTCTGGGAGGGTGTGGCCCCAGGGGGTCGGCCTGTCTCTCCCTCCACCTCCTCCCTGCACCCCAGATCCCACGTAGGGTTCCTCTTGCCAGGAGGGCACCTGATGATCCTGTCTTCCCCCACCCCCATCCCCTTCCTGGGCCCCAGGTGAACATGCTCATCGGAATCATTGTCTTCAACAAGCTCATGGCTCGGGATGGCATCTCAGACAAATCCAAGAAGCAGAGGGCTGGGTAAGGAGGGTGCTGCGACTTGGCCTTGAGGGGAATGGTACAGGGAGGGAGGTCTGCGGGCTCTCTCAGAGACTCAGGGCTTGAGGAGGCCGACTGACTGGGGCTCCCTGACCTTGGTGCCCCAAGGCCGCAGGCCAGGTGGGCACCTAGAGTGCTCAGTTGCAGCCCATCACCCACCCTAACTCAGCTCTCTCTCTCTCTCATCTGCCCTCCCCCTCCCTCCGACTTGGGTGCATTCTGCCCCTGTACCATCCCGGCTTCCCATGTGTTTCCCCTTCTCCCGTGTCTGTGCCGCCCCCGAGGTCGGAGCGGTGCCCCTGGGCCAGCCTGCTCCTCCCCTGCTCAGCGTGTGGAGCGGTCCCCAGCCCCCTGCTCAGCTCAGCCTCGGCCAGGAATGCCATGTTAGTTGTGCCCCTTGGAGGGCGGTGGGGATGGGGGCGGGCAAAGGAATGGGAGGCAGTGCCCATGGTGGGGGGAGGTGGGATGTCAGCCCAGTGCTGAGAAAGCTTGGCCCCACCTTGCCAACTGCCACACACTCTCGAGGGCTTGGCATTGGGTGGCCAGGGGTGATGAGAAGTGAATGTCTGTCTCCTGGGACGCTGGGTTCCTGTGCCCACCCCCGCCCCCGCCCCCATCCCTGGCTTATGCTCTATCCAGGCATAGCTTCGACTCTTCCTCCTCACACCCTCACCCCACAGAGGCTCATAGAATCTTAGGCCCTTAAATTTTTGAGCCATAGAACCTTAGAATTAGAATGATAGAATCTTAGAATAAGACAATCAGAAGCAAAGAATGTTAAAATGAGTGAATCATCAAGTCTTATCATCTGTCACAGAGTCTGAGACTTAGAATTTCAGAGCCATTGAATCTCACTAGTAATCGGAGACAGAGTCAGGGAGGTAGAGAATGATTTCATTGCGACATCCTGGCAGCCAAGAATCTTGAGATCTCAGCCCTGCAAGAGGAGAATGAATCCACAAGGGCCTCAGGCTCAACCTCCCACCCAGAGTTCGAAATCCACCTGAGCCACCCTGGCCAGTGGGGGTCTGCTTTCTCTCGCACACCTCCAGAGACAGGGAGCTCACTGCCTCTGGAGGCGGCTGGCGCTATCGAGGGGAAGTTCCGCATAGCAGAAAGCTTCCTCTCACTTGGACTGGCACCTGCCTCTCTCTGACCCAGTCTGTCTGAACTTGCAGTTAAGGGCTTGGGCTTTGGGGTCAGCCAAGCTAGGTTTGCATCCCAGTTCTGCCTCTGCCCAGCTGAGCAAACTCCAGTTTTTTCATCTGTAAATTGGGATAATAATCCCTATGCCTTTTTCTTGGAGTTGTTTTGATCACGATGTGAAATAATGTATGTAAAGTGTTCAGTGTAGGGCCAGGCCAAGAATTGGTGGTTCATCAATGGTAGGTCTTATTACTGTGATTAGCCTCCTGGTGGTCTTGGCTCTGCCCCCAGGGTCTGCAGAGACCACTATGTCGCCCTCTGCTAGGCTGAACGGCTCTCCCTAGGGCAGGTCTTGGCCCCCTGCCGGGCTCTCTGCCTTAGCCTCCCCTGGCTGCCTCTGCAGAACAGGGCCACCCTCTGCTCTGTCTGGAACTGCGCCTGCCTGACTCGCCTGATGTGCCTGTTAGGGACCTGGAGGTGTTCATGAGGCAGAGTGGGCTCGGGATGGCACCTGGTCCAGTAGGGCAAGGCTGCCCCTACTGTGCCCTTCTGGGCTGTAGCAAGGGGGAAGTGGAGGGGCTGATGCCTCCATGCCAGGGCCCATCTCCTTGCCCTCCCCTAGCAAGAAGCTGGATGTTTGGGTTTGGCCCTGACCTCCCTTTGCCTGCAGCCCCAGCTATGATCTCTTTGCCCAGGTCCTCTGAACAGCCCCTGGAAGGGGGCTTGGCACCTCTTCCCTGGGAGCTGAGGGGGAAGAGCCTCTGCGTCTCTGGCCTAGCCCCAGCCCCACTGTCTCCCCAAAGATTTGTGCCCTGTTACATCCTCCACGCGCTCTGCCTATGTAATCTTTCAGTCTGTGTGTCTCTATCTGTCTCATGCTTTTTCACGGTGTCTGTCGTCTCTCTGTCCCTCCTCCTCTCCTCCTCTCCCAGCCTCTGAATCAGATTCTCTGGGGATGCGGCCCAGGCCTATGCATTTTTGTAAAGCTCCCCAGGTGATTCTGTGCAAACTGGGGCTGAAACTCTTGGCACCTGCGTCTGTCTGCCGCCTCCTCTTCTCTCCCGCTGTCTCCTTCCACCTTCTCCACCTCTGTCCCCTGAAGCTGCCTTGGTCTCCCACTCAGTCTCACTGTGTCTGTGTGTCTGTCCCTCTCACCTCTTCTGGTCCCTGCTGTTGCCCACAGTTCTCCATTCCCTGTCTCTGTTCTGTTTCTCTGGCTTTTCAGTCCCTCTCTGTGGGGGGACATTCCTGAGGTCCTGGCTCTTGGGGCTCTGCCGGTCTTGGTCAGTTTGAGGGCCCCAAGCTGGGTGGAGGCCCAGGCCCAGCCCACCCTGTCCCTTGGAGTGTCACCCTGAGGGACCCTCTGCTGTTGTCCCCCCTTAGGGCCTCGCTCTGGAGCTCCTGTGTGGTGCTGCCCCTGCTGGCACTCACCTGGATGTCCGCCGTCCTGGCCATGACAGACCGCCGCTCCGTCCTCTTCCAGGCCCTCTTCGCTGTCTTCAACTCTGTGCAGGGCTTTGTCATCACCGCTGTGCACTGTTTCCTGCGTCGAGAGGTGGGGCTGCGCCTCACTGCCTCCTGCCTGCCCTGTCCCCTTGTCATGCCAGTCTAGTCTCTCTTCCCCACTGTGCAGATGGGGAGGATTGAGGCCCTGGGAGGGACAGCGGGGTTACAGTGAGGACAGCATCTCAAGGCCCAGCTTCAGGCCCCCAGCCGGGCAGCCCTTGATGTCAAAGCTGTGAAAGCCCCAAGCCCCATCGGCTGCACCCCATCCTTGTCCTTGGCCTTCTGGTCTCTTGGGATTCCTCCTCGGCTGTGATCCGAGGTGTCATCACTTTCCTCCCTGTCTGAGCTTCTTTTCTTCCACACCTGCCTGGGTGCCTGGGGTGGGAGGCACAGCTGGTTGTGGCAGGGCCCCTGTGGCATCCTCAGACCCAGCAGGCACCCTCTGCCCCAGGTCCAGGATGTGGTCAAGTGCCAGATGGGCGTGTGCCGGGCTGATGAGAGTGAGGACTCCCCTGACTCCTGTAAGAACGGGCAGCTGCAGATCTTGGTGAGTGAGGAGGCCAGGCAGGTAAGGGTAGATTCCGGGTGCCCCTCCATTCCCCTGTCCCAGGCCACTCACCATTCCATCCACAGCAGGGAGGGGACAGAGACCGGGTTTGATTCAGGCTCAGCCACTGACAACTAGGTGACACAAGTCCTTCCCCCTCCCTGCCTCAGTTTCCCCACCTATAAGGTAGGGCTGGAGTAGAGCCTGTCTGGGGCCCCTCCGGGTTCTGTTGGGCAGATTCCTTGGGCAGCCCCTCTGGCAGGCCAACTGAGCAGAGGTGGGTAGGGAGGGTTGAGCCCCCTCCCACCCTGATACATTGATCCTCCCTCTGCCCACCTGCTCTCTCCCTCTCTGCCTATAGTCAGACTTTGAAAAGGATGTGGATCTGGCTTGTCAGACAGGTGAGTCTGTGGGGCAGAGTGGAGAATGGTCCCAGGAATAGGCAAAAAGGGGAGCCCCCAAGCCCCATCCTGGTAGGCCCTTAGGGGGTCTGTCCTGAGTCCAGCCTCAAGTCAGACAGCCCTGAGTTGAATTCAAGGTTATGAACCCCATTTACTGTGTGACCTTGGGTAAGCAACTTAAGCTCTTTGAGCCTCAGTTAACACACTTGTAAGGGAGAGAATACCATCGTCCCAGGGTGGGTGGGAGGCTTAGATGAATTAGGGGTCATCAGGTGTTTAGCAGGGTGCTTGGCACATAGGGCTGTCACATCAGCTTATCATTCCATGATTCGTAGGGGTATCTCTTTGGAGTTCTGTCTCTTGGAGAGGAGCTGAAGGGGAGAGGGTAGTAAGGCCCTTTTGACACCCTTAGGGCTGTGGGGTCAGAGGTCAGCGCCTGCACAGGGCACTGTGGGAGCTGGGCCTTGGCTCGGTTTCTTGTCATGTTCTCGCCCCTTCTGGTGTGGGAGAGAGGACCAGTTACCCTGAGAGTGCCAGCACCCAACCATCTCTCCAGGACTCAGTTTCCTCCCTCGTCCAAGCGCAGGGGCTTGGAACCCACCTAGCTGGGCAAGGGCACCTGGGGGCTTCTCCTTCCCAGGACTTACCCCTCCCTCCCACTCCTGTCCCCAGTTCTGTTCAAGGAGGTCAGCACTTGCAATCCATCCACCATCACGGGCACACTGTCCCGCCTGTCCCTGGATGAGGACGAGGAGCCCAAGTCCTGCCTTATGGGCCCCGAGGGCAGCCTCAGCTTCTCACCACTCCCTGGGAACATCCTGGTGCCCATGGCAGCCTCACCAGGGCTGGGGGAGCCGCCGCCCCAGGAGGCCAACCCTGTGTACATGTGTGGGGAGGGTGGCCTGCGGCAGCTGGACCTCACGTGGCTGCGGCCGGCAGAGCCAGGCCCCGAGGGGGACTACATGGTGCTGCCCCGGCGGACTTTGAGCCTGCAGCCTGGCAGTGGGGGTGGAGCTGGGGAGGAGCCCCCACGGGCCCGGCCCGAGGGCACCCCTCGGAGGGCTGCCAAGGCGATGGCCCACACCGAAGGCTACCCCAGCTTCCTGTCCGTGGACCACTCGAGCCTGGGCCTGGGCCCTGCCTATGGGTCTCTGCAGAACCCCTATGGGATGACGTTTCAACCACCACCACCAACACCCAGTGCCCGCCAAGTGCCCGAGCCTGGGGAGCGCAGCCGGACCATGCCCCGCACCGTGCCTGGCTCCACCATGAAGCTGGGCTCCCTGGAGGTGAGGGGCGGTAGGGCCGTGGGTGGGGGTGGGAGGCCTGCCCCTGTATGCCTGGGACTGTGTCTAAGTCACTGACTGCACCTGGGGAGGGACAATGGGCAGCCTCCCCAGAGAAGCACCTTTGTCCAAAGTCACTGGGAGTATGTACACTGCCCATTTCTCCCTGTGCTCATGGCTTGTTCTTGTTGTCATTTGCTGTCAAGTCGATTCTAACTCATGGCGACCCCATGTGTGCAGAGCAGAACTGCTCTATAGGGTTTTCAAGGCTGTGATGGTACAAACAATTTGTGCTCAACTACTAACCTAAAGTTTGACGGTTCGAACTTACCCAGCAGCTCCTTGGAAGCAATGCCTGGCAATCTGTCTCCATAAAGATTATAGCCAAGAAAACCCTGTGGAGCAGTTCTACTTTGTAACACATGGGGTCACCATAAGTCGGAATCGACTTGATGGCAACGGGTCAGTTAGTTTTTCAGACCTTTTGAAAACAGATTGCCAGGCCTATCTTCCAAGTGCCTTGGCAGCGCCAAGCATATCCCAACTTCTCTCAATTCCTCAAGTGGGCTTGGACTTCCTGCACTGAGAGTGCATTTCCTGATTCACTCACTCTTGCTTTGGTGCCTACTTTGGGGTAACAGGTTAGAATGCGTCCTCCTTTAAAGATACTGTGGCTCAGGCAAGGCATGTATTTTCAGGGGCACTACACAATGGGGATTAAGAGCCTGGGCCTCTCAGTGACGCAGATCCGAGTTCAAACCTGGGATCTGCTGGGCATTAGTGACATCTTGAGCATATCGCTTAATGTCTCGGAGCCTCAGTTTCCTCATTTGTAAAGAGGGGATAACACAGAGTCTCTTTGTAGAGTTTGGTTAATTGAGTGATGTAAAAGATTTGGCTCTGTGTGGAGCAGGTAGGAAAAGCTAGGTAATTGGAAATTTCTACTCTTGTCATCCCTGCAATCAGCCTGTGGTACTGCCCATAACCTGTTGCCGTTGAGTCAATTCCAACTCATAGAGACGCTATAGGACAGAGTAGAACTGCCCCATAGGGTTTCCAAGGAGCAGCTGGTGGATTCAAACTGCCACCTTTTGGTTAGTACCCTAGCTCTTAACCACTGTGCCACCGGGGCTCCAGTACTGCCCATTGGCCAGTGGTAATAGACCATCTCTTCCTGAGAAACTGCAAGGCCCTCTGTACCCAACTGTGTGTTTTCTGCGGACACCTCTCTTCCCTCTGGCCTCCTCAGGCCTGCTCCCAGCAGAGTGCCCAGCCCCGGGCTGACACTGGGGACAAGCAGGCGATAGTGACCTGCTCTCACCCGCTGTAGAACTCTAATCGGAGGGACGAGGGGGATGTGGATAAGGAAGGGGGCAGGAGTCATAGCTCAGACATGGTTGGCTGCTCAGGTTCGTCCTCAGAAGCCTGCTCTCATCCTCCGCATAAAAGAAAACTAAGCAGCTAGACCGTTTGCGAGTTTAGTTTTTCCCCAAAGCGTATCTTGAACATTTGGTGCTTGCTCCTGCTACAGATGGCAAAAACAGGAAGGCGTAACAAAGGCTGAAAACTTGAAACCACCACTGGGGAGGGGTGCGCTCAGCATCAGCAGGGTTTGTTCTGTGGACACCTGCCTGCAGTGGGGCCATGAGGAGGGGCCAGCGTTCGCTCCTCGTGTGGGAGGTAGCAGTCAATGTGGCAGCGTTTTGAGGGGTCCCAGACGATGTCCAGAATTCAGTTGTGTGCATCGGCAATGGGGTGGAGGCGGAGGAGCAGGTTTGGGGGCAGGGAATCATAGGTTTATTCAGTTGGACACAAGCTATGTTTTCGGTGCCTGTGGGGTGTTGGAGGGTGGAGGGTGTCCTGGTGCTTCCGGAAAGAGAGATGTGGCTGGGAGTGGGGAGGAGGCACCTGTGAGTGGTGAGGGGCAGGAGAGGGGTCCCAGGGCAGAGCACGAGGGCCTAGTATTAGAGAAGCCGGCGGGGCAGCAGAGAGAGCATGGGCAGGGAGGTGGGAGGAAGCCAGGCGTGTGGTGTCTTGGATGCCAGTGATGGTGAGCATGTCCGCTGGGGCCCGGGACTGGGGAGGTCCAGAGTGTGGTCTTACCTTTCCCCCTGAGGGATTTAGGGCAAGCCCCTTCCCCTCCCTGGGCCTCAGTTTCCTGATCTGTAGCATGGGAAAGTGGGCCTTGGTCTCATGAGTCCTCACAGTGCCAACATTCTAGAACTCTAAGGCCTCTTCCTTGAGCAGCATGGACACTGTGCAGGTTGTTGGGGCCATGAAGATGGTTTTGGATGAGTAATGGCCAGGGGAGGCATTAGGGAGTGGGAGGCCAGGGAGGTTTGGCAGGAAAAGGGACAAGGTAGGGTCAAAGGAAGGTTTCAGAAAACCCGAGTCCCTGTGTTTGCAGAAGTGGAAGGTGCCATGGAGAGGGGAGTGTGTAGCTGGCAGAGAGAATGGGAGGATGGGGCAGGACGGGTGGAATCCCTTTCACAAAGGAATGAGCGTCTGCTCCGGATCCCACGTGGAAATCCGTGTCCCTGCCACATTGGCAGTCTGCATGGTGACATTTGGCCCGTGTGTGTGTGCAGCCATGTTTCTGGGCATGTCTGTGTGTTTGATGCTCCCTGTGAGTGTCTGCCCACAGTTTCTGGCTTGTGTGCGTTGCAGCGGCAGGAGGGAATGTGGGCCTGGGGCCTGAGCTGAGCCCAGGGGCAAGGGTAGTGCCTCAGCACCTCACTCCCTGTGTCCACAGCCGCAGGGGCTCTGCCTTACAAAGACTGTCTGTCAGCTCTGGGTCTGGGCTTGGGGAAAGGAGGAGTGGGCAGATCCCTGGGGTGCCAGGTTTCCTGGCTTTGTAGCCCCTTCATGGGATGAAAAGCTTTCTCCTCCTTGCCTGCTTCCTTGTTGCTCCTTCCCAGCGAAAGAAGTTACGGTACTCAGACCTGGACTTTGAGGTAAGCACTGACAGTGTGTGTGTGTTGTATGTGTGTATCGAGAAGGGGCATCTGTCTGTGGTATCTGTTCCTGGAGGGTTGGACTGCCGCTCCTAAAAGGGCCCAAGCCCCATCACGGAGCCTGACTCCAGGATCCCAAGCCCGTGTTTTCTGTGGGATCTTCCCAACATTCCCTCCCTGCCCCAGCCCATGGCTCTGGGGTGGAAAGAGAGCCAGACCTTGTCCCAGAGGGGTCAGCAGCAGGCAGGCCAGCAGCAGGGAGCCCAGGATGCCTTGTCCTTTGTCCTGAGTGGGGGGGGGGGGTCACAGTGCTGTTGGAGGACAGACCTCCTTTGACACCTTTTGGCTCCTAGAAGGTGATGCACACCCGGAAACGGCACTCGGAACTCTACCACGAGCTCAACCAGAAGTTCCACACGTTCGACCGATACCATAGCCAGTCCACGGCCAAGGTGAGGGCTCCTCCCTGGGGCTGCCCCTGCCATGAAGCTCAGGGATCGACCTGGTACACGAGGCCTGGGCTAAGCCAGTGGCCCCTCAGGTTGGGCCCTGACAGGTGGCCCCCGTTGTAGAGGGAGAAATGGTGGAGTATGTCCTTGGGTGGGGTGGCCGAGCAGAGTGTGTTCAGAGTAAGTGCCTGGGCTAGGGCGTGAGGTGGGCTCCAAGGGACTCATTTCCTACCGGCTCTCCTCCCTGGCCTGGCCGACCTCATCCTGTCTCCCTCCAGGCCTCTCCCACAGCATGACCTACAGTTCTCGGGCTGCTAGGGGTAGGAAGGGCCACAGATGGTGGGCACTGATGAGGCTCCACCAGGATCTTGAGGGAGGGTGGGCAGACAGGAGTCATGGTCCCAGGGCGCCACTGGGCACAGGGTCAGGAGCCCTAACTCTGCAGCCTGGTGGATCTGGATTCATACCTTTCCTTGGCGCCTGCTTGCTCTGTTGTTGTTAGTTGCCATCAGTTGATTCCAACTGATGTGTGCAGAGTAGAGCGGCTCTACTTTTGGAAGCAGATTGACAGGCCTGTCTTCTGAGGTGCTTCTGGATGGGTTCGAACCACCAGCCTTTTGACTAGTAGTCGAACGGTTAACCGTTTGTGCCACACAAGTACTTTGTAATTTTAGGCATCCCTGGCCCTCTTGGCCTCCTCAGTTTGTTCTTCTGTACAACGGGTGAGAGGGTATTGGCCCATCTCCATGGGCCCTTCCCACCCCCACCCCCCACAGGAGAAGCCCAGCCCAGGGGATCGTCCTGGCCTGTCCCAGCAGCGGCGACATCAGAGCTGGAGCACCTTCAAGTCTATGACGCTGGGCTCGCTGCCCTCCAAGCCCCGAGAGCGGCTGGCCCTGCACCGGGCAGCGGCCTGGGAGCCCACAGAGCCACCGGATGGTGACTTTCAGACAGAGGTGTGAGTGCCACACCGGACTGCCCACTACGTATAAATATATATATCTCTCTATTTTCACACTCCACTTTGGAACAACCCAGGAGCCGGCACCCCCTCCCCTCTCCCGAGGGCTGGGCAGGGAGGCACAGTGGACTCAGCTAGGCTGGAGGCGCCACATATGGCATGGCTTGGGGGCCAGGGTCCCGCCCTGTTTTTCAGAGGCCCCCTCAGCCACTGGAGTCCCATCTTCGCCCTGGCCTGTTTGTCCCTTCCCGGGCTGGGGAGGGGGGAGGGGACCTTTGTTGGGAATAAACTTTACTCTGTGGATTTTGCTGCTGAGCTGTTCGCTTCCCCCAGGTGAAGGGCCATCCCTGGGACCCCTGCTTTGCCCCTCCATCTACCGGGCTCGCCTCACTTGGTCTCATCAGATTGTGTGATGGGGTCAGCCCGACTGGGAAGGGGAGGCTTGAGCTCTGACCCCATCTTTGCTTGACTCCCTAGGTGGCCATAGATAAGTCCCTTTCCCTGTTTGGGCCTGGGGTGAGCAAACTGGGAAGGTGGGATGGGGCCCCTTGCACCTGGCCTTCCCTAGTGGCTGTGATGATCATGGTGGCCATTCACTGGGGTCCAGGAACCTATCTGCCTGGTCTGGAACCAAGGCAGAGCTTAGTGGACTGGCACAGAAAAAACTCTCGATGTTTTAGTTGTTATTAGTTGGCATCTGGCCACTTGTGCCAGGAGCTTCACACACATGGCCCCTTACTCTTCCCAACAACCTGGCTGGAAGGTTTTAGGTTGTCCATTTTGTGGATAGGAAAACGAGGCCAGAGAGAGGAAGTACCTTGCCTAAGGCCACAGTCAGAGGCAGAGCTGGGGTACGAAGCCCAGGCTTGGTAGATGCTGGGACCCACCCTCTTTCCTCTTTCTCACCCTCCTCCTGTTAGAACAGGAAGATGGAGCTCAGCTTCTTGGCACATGACCGTCATGGCTGCTGGGCCAGGGCTCAGGGCCTGTGTGAAAGGTTGGGTTTGGGGTAGAACAGCTCCAGTGGGGGAGCCTGGTTGGCTTGATGTCAGAAGGCAGAGGTGGGAGACTCACTGCTGGGTGTACTCTTCACACCCCGTAAGTAAATGGACCATTGCTTAGTTCCCCGGCCCCTAGGAAGAGGGGCCATAGGCTCAGCATGCCGAAACATCCTGCGTTATGCACTGTGGCTCCTCTGTGGTCAGTAAGCAACTAAGCAGGGGGCATAGTTAGCAGGGGCCACAAATGCAGCTGCTGGCCTGGCTGCTTAGCAGCATGGGCCTCCCTGGGCCTTCCCCAGGGACTCTGGGATGCAGACCCAGGCCTTTGGGGAGCTGACAGTCAGAGGGAGGTCTTGGGGTGGGGTGGCTGACATGTTGGAGGGGGAAGGTGCTGATGGAGTTTGAGGGGGCCAGAGGAGTGGTGGGGGCACTGTCGGAGCACTACAGTCCCCGAGGGCCCAGGCTTCCTCTCAGTCCCACCTGAGTTCTGCTGGCTGTGGAAGCTGACAGAGCCCTTCCTCTCAGCACTGTGGTCTTGGCCCTCAGCTCTGTGGGTGCTCCCTCCTCCTCCCTCAGCTGGGGCAGCCACAGTACCTACCATACATAGTGCTCACTCAGGCACTACCTCATTTGATCCTTAAAGGTAAGTATTGTGACTCCCCCATTCTACAGATGAGGAAATGGAGGTACAGAGAGGGAACCTGACTTTCCCAAACTCCCACGGCTTGTAAGTGTCTACACTGAACTTGTGGTTGGGAGTGGCAGAATCTCAATGCCAGCCAATTTAGGCAAAGGGGACTTTGCTCATTCAGGAGCGTAAGCTGCAGCTAGTGCCATGGTGGGCCAGCTGAGATGCAGGGTCAGAGTGCTGCCAGATATTCCATTCCCTCCCAGCAGCTCTCCATATGTCAGCTTCATTTTTTTAGGCAGGCTCCCTCATCTGTGGGGGGACCACCAGGCTTCCTCCTCCTGGCTCCCATCACTCAACTTTGCCCCCAGAGAGCAAGAAACACTCTTGAATTCCAATTAGAAAACCCCAAAGGAAGGGCTCTCTGATTGGCCCAGGGTGCAGGTGGGGCACTGTGATTGGCAGCCCCCTTGGGAAGGAGGCAGGTCTCCAAAAGAAGGGGGCTGTTCCCAGAAGGAGATGATGGGCTCGTATTGACAAAGTTCGCAGTCCTTCACCTTGCAATAGCAGACCCCGCTCCACATCCTGAGCCAGGCCTTACCCTGCCCTGCCTCCTGCCCTCACCCAAACCCTTGTGTCTTCTAGTCTCCTTCGTCCCCAGCCCTGGACTCCACTCACCACCAGCTCCAGGAGCTCTCTGGGGCTGAGCTACCATGTGCAGTTTTCTTGCTTTGCATCTGGTTTTGAGGAAGAGGTTTTGTGTACACTGTGTTGATTCTGCTCAAATAGCAACCACAGCTGCTAGCAGAGGCTCCGCAGGGCTTTGACCACTTCCCTGGTCAAGGACAGAGCTTTCCTGGGGTGGGGGCTGTGCTCCTCCCTACCCCTCAGTCCCTGCTCCCCCAGGCACTGACTTGCTGTGTGACCTTGGGCAGGTCACTGGGCCCTGCCTGACTTAGGTTTCCTCACCTGTACAATAAGTTGGCTGATAGCCGTTCCATTTGAGCTAACACCTAACATATGTCATCTCTTCCCTGGACTTGAATGCCGCACTGCATCGTCCTCCTAATTCTCTCTGCCTCCAGTTTCCAGGCATTTATCCACATGGCCCAAGTGGGAACTTTGCAAAATTCAGGCCTCTGGCCAGGCCACTGCCCTGTTCAGGAGCCTCCCAAGGGTCCTTGAGTTAGCTAGATGTGGCCCTTGCCTCCCTCTCCTGACTCTCACAGCTCATGCCTGTGCTTGTAAACTGGAATTCCATCCCTGCTGACAGGGCAAGCTCCCATCCATCCTTCCAGATCCAGCCAAGCAGCCCCCTCTGTGATCCAACCCTGAACTCCCCACTTCCCAGCAGTCGGCACTTGCTGTGCTTCCTGGTGCTGGGCTCATACTTTCCTTATCTCACTGATCACGCAGAGTTGCTCTTATCTATGTCTGCCAGGTTCAGGTCTGTCCACTCAGCTCAGGGCCTCACGTGGAGCAGGCATCAGGATCTTTACTGAGTTCGTGGATGGAATGCACAGATCCTTCTGAGCCTAAGTTTCCTCATCTGGAAAATGGGCATAATGGTAATCCCTACCCAGGCTTCCTCACAGGGCAGCTGGGGCATGACTTGAGCTGATTGATGGGGAGCATTTTTGATGGTGTTAACTACCCATCCCCCAGTCAGTCCTTCCTGCTACCGTAGGAGCCCAAATGGGAAGCCTGCCCTGGCTGCTGTCCAGGGTGCTGACAGGGACCTGCCACCCTCCCAAGGGATAAAGAGCCAGCCTAAGGGGCTCAGCCAAGCTGCGACCTTTCCTTGCCTTCCAGACTGTGGCGGCGTCCAGGGTGAGCAGGCTGCCTCTCCCTTCGTGAGACCAGACCCTGGGGAATGTCCAATAAAAACATAATGCACACTACAGATGGAATTTTAAATTTTCTACTAACCATTTAAAAAACTAAAGCAATGGGTGAAATTAATTTTAATAATATATTTAACTCAATATATCAAAAATATTATTTCAGCCCAGACTTCCGGCAAAATGGCACTCTAGGCAAAAATATTATTTCAGCATATAATCAGTATAAAAATTACCAATGATATTTTACATTCTTTTTTCCCCACTAAGACTTTGAAATCTGGTGTGTGTTGTACACGTATAGCACACTCTCAGTTCAGTCTGGCCACATTCCGAGTGCTCAGTAGCCAAATATGGCTAGTGGCTACCATACTGGACAGCACATCTCTGAACAGACAAAGGCAGTGACCTTGAGCAAGTCGATTCAGTGTTCTCTGAGAAAAGGGCCATTGTGAGGGTTCAGGGAGATGTAGGGAAAACTCCCAGCAGAGCGCCAGCATGAAGTAGGTCCTAAGTGTTCCTGGAATCTGGGTATTCCCTGAACCAGGAAAGGCAGGCAATTTGGAGCTCCTTGTAGACTTCTTAAGAGCTCCTTGTGGACTTCTTAAGGAGACCTATGGACTGGTATTAGCCCTACCTCAGAAAGCCTGGGGGAAAGGTACCCCCCATCCTCACTCCCCACCCCTACAACCTATCTTCCTTTCCCCCACCTGCAGCCCAGACCCAGGAGAGGGGAGGCAGGTTGGGACTGGCACTTGAATAGACACATTAAAATGCAATTGAGTTCAATTCACTTCCATTAGGCACCAGATTAAAAGGAAATTAGGTGGCCTGGGTGGCCTGAGGAGGGACTTGGGTGTAGGGATCAGCTGACTTCTGCCTCTCTGGACTCATTTCCCTCCAGGCTTCCTCATGCCAACCCTGGCATCTCCTGGGGTCCCACAGTTGGAGCTTCCTTAGGGCCTATCCCCAGTACCTCCTATATTCCTCCACTCCTCCAAGACAATCTGCTCTTGAAGACCCTCCCTTCCCCAGCATCCCCACCTTCTCAGGCCCTCAAAATGCATGCTATGTGTCCAGAGCAGAGGAAACTTCAGGCTCTGCTGTTTGAGAAGGGGGCAGCACAGTTCATCCCTAGCTGAAGCATCCTTTTCTGTGTGGAGGCCAGAGTCACATGCAAAGGAGGAAAGTGGGGGGCAGGAGAGGAAGACCAGAGGACATCACTCCTCCTCTGTAGGCCTCAGTTATAAAATAGGGTGGGATGTGGGGAGGGTTGCGCTAGAAGACTTCTGAGGCCCCTTCCAGCTCTGATGTTTTATAATCCTATCATTCTAAGTGATGCTACATATGAGATTTGATACAGACAGTAAGTCAGAAGTGCTCTAATTTCTTAGAAACGAAGATAGGCTTTGATCAGGGAAGGTTTCCTGGAGGGGGTAGATAGACAGACTGGAGGAAGGAGAACATGGAGGCCGCTCTAGATGTGAGGAACTGCATGAGAAAAGGCACAGAGGCAAACACTGATGCACACACTAGGCATTCAAGAAGGAGAGCACCTTCTGGTGGGATGACGAGACCTTGGGAAAGGAGACTGGAGAAGTATGTTGAAGCCAGATTGCAAAGGGCCTTGCACACCTGAGCAATGAGTTTGGATTTTATCCTGTAAGTAGTAGGAAGCCATAGGAAGTCTTTGAGCAAGGAACAACACTATACCAAAAAAATAGGATAGTCTAAAGTGGAAATGGAGGCCTGTGTGGAGGCTGCTGCAGAAACCCAGAGGAGAGATGATAGGGCCTAAGTCAAGCGGGTAATGGTGTGGAGGAAACAGCTTCTGGAGACATGCAAGAGTAGAATCAACAAGACTAGATGAATGCAGGAGCTGGGTAGGGGCAGGTGGAGTCAAAGATGATGGCCTAGGTTCCGGCTTGGATAACTGGGTGGAGAATCATGTCTTTACTGGGATGGGAAACGATTCATCCGTCCATAATACTGAGTACTGTGTTAGTTTCTTTGGGCTGCCATAACAAATTACCAAAAACTTAGTGGCTTCAAACAACGAAGGCTAGAAGTCTGAAATCAAGGTGGAGGCAGGGAGGAACCCTTCGTTGCTCCTTCTAGCTTCCGGTGGTTGCTGGCAGTTCTTGCATTCTTTGGCCTGTGGCAGCATAACTCTAATCTCTGCCTCCATCTTCACATGACCCTCCCTGTGTGTGTCCTCTGTTTCTGTCTATCCGAGTCCTATAAAGATACCAGTTATTGGATTTAGGACCCACTTTAATGCAGTAAAGGAGTCCTGGTGGTGCAATGGTTAAGCACTTGGCTGCTAGCTGAAAGGTCAGCAGTTCAAACCCACTAGCCGCTCCATGGGAGAAAGATGTGGCAGTCTGCTTCTGCAAAGATTACAGCCTTGGAAACCCTATGAGGCAGTTCTATTCTATCCTATAGGGTCGCTATGAGACAGAATTGACTTGACGGCAACGGGTTTGATGTTTGTTTTTGTTGTTGTTTTTTACTCCAGTATGACCTTATCTGGGGCCCTGGTGGTACAGTGGTTAAGCATTTGGCTGCTAGCCAAAAGGTGAACAGTTTGAATCCACCAGCCACTCCACCAGCCACTCCTATGGGACAGTTCTACTCTGTCCTATAGGGCGGCCATGAGTTGGAATCAACTGGACGGCAACAGATTTGGTTTTGTTGGTTTATGACCTTATCTTAACTTGATTACATCTGCAAAGACCCTATTTCCCAAAAAGTCACGTTCACAGGTACCAGGATTCAACATATCTTTTGGGGGGACACAGTTCAACCACTAAACGTACATACTACACACCAAGCAATGTGCTGGGAGCTAAGAATAAAATAGCAATACGCGTGGTGTCTGCTCATGGAAGTCGTGGTCTAGTGGAGGAAACAGACTTCAATCAGCACATGAATGGATGTTCAATTACGAACAGGTATGGAACAGATCAAAAAGCAACTCACCGCAGACTAGGGCATCAGAAGGACGTGATGCTTCATCTCAACTCTGAGGGAAGGTAGGTACGAGCTAGACATAGTCAGTGGGATGGGCAGGGGTATTCCAGACAGAGGGAACTGTATGTGCAAAGGCTCTGTGGTGGGAGAAGCATGGAATGTTCCAGAAACTGAAAGGTCAGTATGGCTGGATCGTAGAAAATGAGAGACAGAATGCAGGAGATGAAACTGGGGAGGTCATCAGGCCTTGCAGAGGCTTAGGACAACAGTAAGGGTTTTGGTCTTTAAGACCAGTGGGCAGCCAAGGATGGGTGTTGAGTAGGGATTGATGTGATCTGATTTCTATATTAACAGGATTGCTCCAGTTGCTTGTTGGGAAATGAATAAGTGTGTGTGTATGTGTGTGTGTGTGTGTGTGTGTGTGCGTGCTGAAGAGTGAGGCTGGATGCTGAGAGACCAGTAAGAAGACCATCCTTATGAAGGAAACTAGAGGAGTGCTATGAAGAGGGGGAATGGGATCTATATGTATGCTATGGGTAGACTGTCAGCCCCTGGTGTGGACTGGGTATGACTCGGGCTTCTGTCTTGCACGAGGTGCCCTTGGAAGTGCACAGGAAGAAGACCAGCTTTGGGAGAGATGATTGTGAATTTGACCTTGGGCATGACCTTAACTTGATTACATCTGTAAAGACCCCAGTTATCTCCCTTGAGATACCTTTGAGATGGCCAAGGGGAGATGTCACATCGGAAGTAGGCAGTTGGACACACAGGACTGGAACTCAGGAGAGGGCCAAGGCTGGAGTACTGACATAGCAGGAAGCCAGATCGGAGTGGGCTGTAGAGTGAGTGCGTGGCAAATAAACAAAGACGGTATAGACAATTCTTAAAGTGGGGCTATGAAAAAGGTGAAGGGAAGCTCAGGGTCTACTGGAGGCTCTGAGAGTGGATTAGCTGGAGAGGATGATGGAAGATTTCCAGGAATGAAGAGGTTGCCCTTACCCCCTCTGCAAGAACCTACATAATGATGGACCAAAAATAACCAGCTCCATCACGCTGGAGGGTAGGGTCCTGAGGCCCAGGAATGGATATCATCAGAGAGATTGATTCTGCTCATTTGTTGGGCTACAGGCCAGCCATGACTGCTGAAGGTGGGGTGGGGGTGGGGAGCAGGTAGGTAGGCACTTGACAAAGCTTGGCTCTAAGACCTGGGAGGAGGGAACTCTGAACTCCATGGGGGGGCTCCCGGGGCACAAGATGGAGATGCACATGCGGGGTCCCAGGCTCTCTGCAGCCCTTGTCCCTGTTCCTGAGCAAGCAGGAGCAGAGCTGAGCCCTCCCCCAAAAGCCTCAGCTCCCCACTGGGCCTGCTCTGGGCTGGTATGTCCCCATCCCCTGTGGTGGCACAGCCCAACCCCAGCCATCAATCCAGGCGTCCCTAGAGTCAACCAAGAAAGTCAATATTTAATTTGGGCACCATGTTAATGTCATCGATCACCAACTCCCCCCTTCCACTTCCTCAGGTTCATTTGTCACTTCCCATCCACTGGTGGGTGGTGCTGGGACCCAGTGGAGGCAGAGCTCAGCCTGGAGTTGACACAGGAAGACTGGACTGCATGGGGGTGCTTCCCTGAGCCACACGGTGTCCCATTCTCCCTGAGAATCACCGATCTGCATTGTCTGAGTTCCCCGAGCCCTACCCCTGGGGAGAGGGGAAAGGTCAACTTTTCTCCCTGGTGGGGCTGAGTCTAATTCCCTGTGGGGTCCGGATGCAGAGCAGGTGAGTTGGAGGATGGAATGAGTGAGAGAAGTAATGTGGAAGGCTAGAGCCTGTGGGATGCAGTACCAGGGGAGAGACAGAGCAAATCCTGAGACCCAGAACCCAAGACTGGGAAAGCTCAGGCTTCTAGAGCCCTTCCTGGGTGTCGGTGTTGTGCCCTTGTGCTCATATGGAACCCACGTGAGGATCCTGAAACCAGGGCCCATTTCTAGACCCCAGAGAGGAGCTTGTGGGAGTGATCTTGGAGGTTTAGAGCATAACTGGGTAGCAAAAGAGGGTGCTGGGGTAAGGCAGGGCCTGCCCCAAGGCTGGACTGGGCCCACCTCCACTCTTTGTGCTGTGTCAGCTCTGTGGATCCAGATATGGGCAGGTAGGCTGTGCCTCTTGGCATCCTTGCCCAGCCACCTCCCCCACCCCACCACCCTCAGGAAGGGAATGGGGCCCTGCTTAGGGGGCCAGACTTGTGCTCAAAACCCAGTTCAATCTTCAACTTGCTGTGTGACCCTGGGCAAGTTAAATAACGTCTCTGGGCCTTAGTTTCCTCCTCTGAGAAGCCTTGGTCACTTTGTACGGTTTTCAAAGGGCCAGGGATGGGCAAGGGAAGGCCTCAGTGGACTAAGGAGGTGTTCTCTAGGAAAGTCCCCACACTGAGAAGCTGTCCACAATCCTGCTGTCTCTTACTACCTGTGGGTCACTCAATGTCAGGCCTGGGCCGGGAGGGCACCTTTGATGCACCTCGTTTTCCTGAGTCCATGCTCCAAGATCATGTCACTGACAGGACAGTCGATCCAGCCTTGCCTTTTAGCCCTGTTGGCCCACTGGGCAGACTGAGTACAGCCTGGGGCATCAGCAAGGTGTGGCACACACATGTACACACACACATAAGCAGGGAAGACATTCTGCTTCGACAAACTTATCCAGAATTTTGCAATTGGAAAATAAAAAAAAAAATTGTTTTCAGCATACACGTAAAGATTACGCTTCATGGGTTAGTGTTATTTGTCGTATGAATTCTCTTATGACTGTTTTCAATGGGCAAGAAATCTCAGTGTCTTAACCTGGCTCAGCTGACCCCTGTCCTGAGCTGCCCATGGACTCCTTACCAGCCCAGCTGACCCATTCTGCGCCATTCAGTCAACTCTTGAGCCAGGAGAGCCTGACTTGGTCGTTCATTTCTTCATGGAAACTTGTCTGATGCCAACCCTGTGCCGGTCCCTGGGCTGGTTATTAACAAAGTGTAGATGAGGAGAACATAGTCTCTAAGAAGGAGACCAAGGAAGAGGATTAAGGAAAGGGACAGATTTTGTCTCCCCCTCTCAAAACCATCCAGCAGCTTCCCATTGCTCTTAGACTAAAGTCCAGGCTCCTTGCCGTGGCCCAAGAGGTGGGCATGACCCGGCCCCCACCCACCATTCTGACCACGTCTCCTGCTGCTTTCTCTCACTGACTGAGCTCCAGCCCCATGGCCTCCTTTCTGCTCCTTGAACAAATGTCATGGTATCTCCTACCCCAGGGCCTTTGCGTTTGTTCTACTCTCCACTCAAAAGGCTCTTACCCCAGTTGTTTGATTTGCTGGTTACTCATCTTTTGACTAATGCTCCCTTGCCACCTCCTCAGAAATATCCCTAACTACCCCTTTCCCCTCTGAGTAATTTTTTATCGCATCGCCCTATCTCCTTCCATAGCACTGTTTCTCACCATCTGAAGTGAAATCACCAGTTTCCTGTTTATTGTCTGTCTCCCTGACTAAACTGTGAGCCCCTGAGGGCAGAACAGGGTTGTATTTACTGCCGTACACACCATTGCCTGGCATAAGATAGGAACTTAATATTGTTGAATGAATGAATGAATGAACAAATGTAGAGTCTAGGTTTCCCATAGGACATCTAGTGAGGGGTGTCCAGGAAGCAGTTAGAGCCGAAGGTCTGGCCCTCTACCCTGCCCTAGGCAGACTGTGTCTGTGTCTATGTTGTCTCTGGGGGTGGGGGGTGCCACGCGTGCGTGTGTGTGGGGTGGCACTGCATATACAGGCCTGGAAAGGGGAGAGCCCCACTGGACACCAGCTCAGGGCATGCATATTGCAGGAGGCACATTCCTTGAATACTCACTCACTGCTGGATAGGCAGCCCCAGCTGCTGCAGAATTTTTCACTGTCAGGGCCAAGGGTTGAGGGAGGATGGGGATTGGGAGGGCAGAGCATCCATGTTCAGAAGAAGGCCAAGTACACGTTTGTGTGTGTCACGTGCAGCTGTTTAGGCATGGACTTGCACACCGGTGGCCATGCGTGGGTGCTACATGTACAGCTGGGTGTCTGAGCATGCCCTGCCCGTCCTGACTGGCAGTGCACACAGGTGAATTGTATTTTACACGCCATCACTTCCAAGCCCAACTGTGGGAAGGAAGGGCCCTTAGAGACCATTGAGTTCCACTCCCTCCCATCGTACAGAGAGGAAAACTGAGGCCCATAGAGGGGAGAGGCTGCTTGAGGCCGCACCATGAGTAGGGGAGGATCAGGGCTAGAGTTTAGGTCTCCTGAGTGTTTCACTCAGTGAACATTTATTGAGCATCCATGGTATACCTGGTGACACAGGGGACTCACTACACTGGATAAGCCCACAGTGTGAGGAGAAGCAGGAACTGGGAAAGAGGGAGTGGAGAAGATAAGGATGCTAGCAATAGGCCCCACAGCAGGAGGGGTCTCCTCCTCCTTGAGGGGAGGGTGTCAGGGAAGGCTTCTTAAAGAAGGAAACATTTGCGCTGAGCTTTGGAGACGAATTGAAAGCTCAGCAGGCAGCGAAAGGGGAAAGGGCACTCCAGGCAGAGGGTGCCACGTAAGCAAAGGCACAGAGGCATGAAACAACCTGGCAAGTTTGGGGAATTGCAAATAGTGCAGTTCAGGGCAGAGAGAAGAGAGAAGAGTGCAGGGAAGATGGGCTGCAGAGGGTGAGGCCGCAGAGGGAGGCGGGTTCAAGGCCCATGACAGGGGTGGATTTTGTTGTGAAGGCAGCGGGGAACCACTGAAAGTTTTAAACAGGCCAGACTTGGGTTTTAGAAGGATTTCTTTAGCTACCAAAGAGAAGTGGGTTCAACAAATACATTCTGAGCACTTAGCATGTGGTAGGCACTGTGCTGGGTGCTGAGGAGATGATTTTGAATGAGACACACAGTCCTGGCCCTGTACTGGGGATACATACAGACAGCAGGTGTAGCAGGTGGGAATCTTGGCACACAAACCCAAGTGTGCAAGAAACATCCTGCTTCGGTATTCTCTTTAAATCAACTCCAACTGACTCACTCTAAGCCCTTTCCTACCAGTTGGCTGAAAATTCTCTCACCCCCCCTCCCACCTCCTCATAGTTTAGTCTAATAGATCTGCTGGTCCCACCTGCACCTAAGCATGGAGGAGATACCTCCTGTCTTTGGTCTACACTGTTCACCACAGAGATGCGTGTTGTCCTGGACCACACGGTCCCTTGAGGTCCAGTGACTTGGCTGTTCCTCTGCCACTCTGGGACACCAGCATTATTACTGAGGCAACTGCCAGGCTACAGCCTTCTAGGTCACCACCACCCATCCTCCACAGCTCCTGTCACTTGTCAGGGGAGAGGATGCTGGGCACAGGCCCCTACCACTCACAGGACCCCCATCCCTGCCCCCTGCAGCTAGCTGTCATCTCTCCTTTGTCACTGCCCCCACAGGCCTGTCCTGCCTCTCCTCTCCGTCCCTTGGGAACACCTAGCACAGCTGTTTCCAGGAGTTTAGCTTTTTCAAAAACCAGGATGAGCCATCAGACTTCAAGCGGCTTTTGTGTTCAGCCCTACACAGTTCCCTGAGGCTAAGAAAATCAAAAGGATTAGTACCAGCTCGGAACTGGGAGAGGAAGTACCGGGGAGCAAACCAATTAATATCTCATTAAATTATCTTTCCATGAGAGTAAATACGAGCGGCCAGGCAGTTAGCACTCTAAGAGGGGCAGGTGTGTACTGGGGACCATGGGAGCTCAGAGGAGAGGCACCTGACTCACACCTAGGAGTCAGGAGAGGCCTCCTGAGGAGGGGAGTCCTGAAGACACCAAGGATTAGGTCAGGAAGAGTGTTCCAGGAAAAGAGAACAGCAGGTGTGAAGGCTTCATGGTGAGGGCAAACTGGATGTGTGAGGAACTAGAACTTGTAGAAAGTGCCTGTGAGTCTAAGGTTCCCATAGGGCATCTAGAGGTGGGTGTCCAGGAAGCAGTTAGAGCTGAAGGTGAGAGTGGCTGGGGATGAAGAAGATGGAGCTGGCTGGTGAAGAGCCTTGGCAGTCCCAAGCCAAGGTCTGAACTTCATCTTGACCATAAGAAGCCATTGAAAGATTTTAGTCAAGGAAGTGGTACCATCAGATTTCTGTTTTAGAAACACTGTTCGGCTATGGAGAATGGATGGGGGAGGGGGTAAGATTAGAGGCAGGGAGAACATTGGCAGGTGCTGCAAGGATCCAGGCAAATGATGGTCGCGGCCTGGACCAGTGGCCCCGGATGGAGAGAAGAGGACAGGTTCCAGAGATAATGATGAAGAAGGACAGAACTCAGGACTTGGAATTGGAGGAAAGAGGGGAGGACAGAATTGAGGGTATCTCCTATTTCTATCTGGGGTGAATCACCAAGATGGAGCAGTTTGGGAATAATGGTGTGGCTGCTAAAGCAGGACATCCAGGGAGGAAAAGGAGTGGGGAGGGAGATTGGGGGGACGCCCCTCCCCCACCCCCGCATTCCGCGATTCCCAAACTTCCCACTAGATGGAGGACTGGTGCTGGGAGACCGAGCTCTGCCTCCCGCCCCTCCCCCCAGAGGGATGGGCCTCGATTTGTGCCCACCCCCCTCACCACGCCACAGAGCGCGTGTATTTTGGACCATCAGCTGCCGGCACTCGCCATGACTGAGGCCTCAGCCTCTAGGACTCAGTGTTAGGGGCATCAGCCTCTCTGTGCCAGCGACCCCGGCACAGGTCCTCGGTGGTTCTCTCCGTGCCGACGTATACAAGTTGTTTCCGCACTTGGGGTCCCTCAGCCACGTCAGCCTCAAAGACTGGCCAGCTCCCGCAGATATGTCCTGCAGTCTCGAGGTTTCCCAGTCAATGATGCCATGGTCGCCCCCCGACGCCCTTCTTCTCCCCAACCCCACACTGGGGGAAGAGGCCTCCATTCCTCTCACTTCAGTCCCTGTCCCCAGAGCCAGGCCCAGCTCCAGTCCCAGGCGGCCAGATACCCAGCATCTGGGCCTCTCGGGACCTTGGGGACAGGATCTAAGGCTGGCCAGTGGTAGGCGGAGCCGGATGGGAAGCGGGGTCTGGGATGGTGTGCGGGAAGGCGCCCAGGCCATGGGTGAGGACCGAGGCGGGACCAGGAGCACAACCAATCGAGGGGCGGGGTCAGACTGAGGGCTAAGGGCGTGGCTAAAGGGAGCGGGTCGGTCTCCGGTGACCCAGATCGGTTGCCGGGGAGCCCCGCTCGCCCTGACCCCCAATCCAGTAGCCAGACAGATCGACTGTGGGGAGACTGCTGGCCCCACTTTAAAAGAAGTCGCTTCCTGGGAGGGGCAGCACCCTGTTCCCTGGAACTGCCAGGCCTTGCCGGGGGAGGAAGGAAGGGGGACGCATTCTCTGGGCCTGCTTCTCACCTCCTGTGCAGCTGATGACCCCTCCCCTACAATGTACTTCCAGTCCTTTCCGGAGAGACAGATGGAGGGCCCGGAGCTTGGGCCTTGATGATGGGGAGCTGGTCAGGCGCCTCCGCCCCCACGTGGCCCCCCTTCCCTGGCCCTCTGCGCTCAGGCCTGGAGCCGGCTCTAAAAATAGACCAAGGCGCTGGATCTTGCGCACCCGGGAGGGGGGTCTGGGAGGCCTGAGTCAGCCGGCCGGGAGGTCTCCCTCCCCACCACGGGAGCCGAAGTCGCCTTGATGACCAGGCATCACTCTGACTCTGTTGGCCTGATTCTGCGCTCTTGGCTGTGCCATGCTGCCCTCCCAGGGGGAGCCGGCCAGGCGATGGCGGCCCAGACCCGGCGAGCGGTAGCAGCCACAGCCGGAAAGGATTAGGAGTTCCTGGGCCTGATTTATTTGATTGTTTTTGTGTGTCTGGCGGCGGCGCCCCCGCCTGGCGGGATAGTCAGGCCTGCACCTGCCCTTCTCTCCCGCCTAGGCCCATGGGCTGTTCTAGGCTTCTGGGTGGGGGCCTAGGGTTGGAGTAGCAAAAGTCCCAACTTGGATCTTAGATGTTCTGGAGCTAACACCCCCATTGTACAGATGAGGAAACTAAATCCCAAAGAGAGGCAGGGCCCATCATACAGCAGAGTGTGCTGTGATAGTTCTGAATTCAAATTCCAGCTCTGTCTCTTAACACACAACTTGCTTAATTTCTCAGGTCTGCTTCCTTACCTGTAAAATGTGGAAGCTGGGGATGACAACCAGGTTTATGGCTCATTCATTTGTAAAATGAGAATAACAATCCATACTTAGGATTGTCCTATCGATTAAAATAATTTTTACAAAGCAGTGCTGATATATTGGGAATTACACATACCTGGGTTCAGTCCCACTCATCAAGTCAGTTACCATCTCTGGCAGCTGTTTTCCTTCCCTTGGGGGTGCACAGAGGAGAATTCATGGGTGTGGTGTGGTATGTGGTGTGGTGTGTTCTCTTCCCAGAGAGGCTCAGCTAAGGTGATGTGGGGCGAGCTCACAGGGGCACCTGAGTGAATGTGGAACACTATTTCCTGTGGTGTGTTCTGGACCTGAACGGGGGGCATCCTGGGCTTCAGACTGGCCTGGCTTACCTCACCCTATTCCCCACCCGGAGAGGAAGCCTGCTTGGGTTTTACAGGTTTAAGGCCCTCAGATTTGGGGAATAGAACGGGCACAAGAATTCCCAAGTTCAGCCTTGCCTTGTTGCTAAAGGGCAGGGACCCTCCCAATGCCAAACAATGCATCAGGGCAGACCCTGGGCTTGAACCCAGGTCCCCAGCTAGGGGCTCTTTCCCTACCTTCCAACCACCCCTCCTCTTGTGTCTAAATACCGGCATAAACACCATTTCTGAATGGTCAAGGGTGACGAATATTCCAGTTGGTTTTATTTCTTTGTATATTATTTGTTATTTAGGCCTCTTCTTGGAAAAATGTATTTTATATCTGTCAGAAATGTCATTGACCTCTCAAAGCCACATGAAGTCAGTTCTGTAAATAGTGAAACTGGAGGCAGTGTCCTGTTTGTTCTCATAACATGAGTTGCTGTAAATACCGTGTGGCGAGAACATTCATGTTTTTTTTTTTTTTTTTTTCATTGAAAAACACATAAAGAAGGTACTGTTACACTCCCCAGTTTACTGATGGGGAGTTGAGGCTCCAAGGGGTTAAGTTACTTGCCCAAAGTTTCACTGTCTATAGGAAGCAGAGGCGGGAATCAGTCCCAAGCAGGCTTATCTGTCGTTCCCTGGCTCAGGTATGTTCCACTCAGAGGGAGTCTTTCCTTGACTATCCAAATAATCTAAAACCCACGTCCCTGCCCAGCCTCAGCCATTGGTGACATGAAGTACTCTTGGCAGAAAGACCTTAGTTGCTGAGAATGAGGAGGGGACAGTTTGGCTGGGGAGACTGTCAGAGATAAACATGAATGTGAGGCGCAGAGCAAAAGTCCCTGGTGAACCACTAAACCAAAAAAAAAAAAAAAAAAAACCGTGGCCGTCAAGCCGATTTCCGACTCATAGTGACCCTATAGCACAGAGTAGAACTGCCCCCACAGGGGTTCCAAGGAGTGCCTGGTGGATTCGAATTGCCAACCTTTTGGTTAGCAGCCGTAGCTCTTAACCACTGCGCCATCAGTTTCCAGTGAATCACTAGCACCCCCAAATAACAGTAATGTTAATAATAGTTAGCATTTTTGAGTGCTTACTATGTGCTTGGCTTAGTTTCCTGCATTATCTCATTTAATCCTCAGAACAATTTCATGTGATTAGGTGTTATTATTATCACTCCATTTTACAGATATGGAAACTAAGACTCAGAGAGGTGAAGGAATTTGCCTAAGGGAACAAAGCCAGAAAGTAGCAGAGCCAGGATGAAACCATCTCTGGGCTTTGACTTTATTCCCTGCCTTGTTGAAAAAGCTGGGGTTTTCACCCAGAACGCTCTCTTCCCCTCCCCCACTCTGGAGCCTCTCTTCCTGGCCAGATTGTCAGGCTGCCCGACCCAGCCCCTGGGGCACTACTGGGAGGAGGTGGGGCTGGGCAGCAGCCAAAGCTTCTCTCCACCCAGAGATTCCAGGATTCGAAGAATTTACAATTCCAACGATTCCAACTGTCTGAGGCTCTTGCATGCTAAGAAGGAATCCTGAGTCCCTGAAAGTTCCCTCCTCACCATGCCTCAGCCCCTAGAAGACCGCCTGGCTTGCACTCCATGGAGGGGACTTTCCTCCCAGAAGGAGCTGGGCCCTCTTCCTTCATTCATGCTGCAAATATTTATATCTGTCACAGGCTCTGGGGATAAAATAGTAGCAACACGAGCTCCTCTCGGGGCTTACAGTCTAGCAGAGCACGAAGACACAAACAAATCATTGGCAAATAATTGATTACACCTATCTCTCCCCCAAGCTTCTGTTCAGATCTAACCCTCTCTGGGATATTGTTCCCAGTTGCCCACTCCCCTCGCCCCAGTGGGAAGGAAGGTGAAGACAGTCAAAGCTAAATGTGTTGGCAGGCGGGGGAGGCCAACCAAAAGAGTGTGTGTGATGTGGCAGTGAAGGTTATATACACTGTCATAGTATGTATGAGATAGCTGCCATGTACTGAGTTCCAGGATCCAGGCTCAGCGCTTGAAATGTGTCATCTTAGGTAACCCTCACAGCATCCTTGTGAGCTAGGGACAATTGCGTTTTACCACCTCCAAGAGGTGAGGTGATTTGCCAAAAGTCACACCGCCGGTAAGTGGTAGAGGTGGGGTTTGAACCCAAGTATTGGGGGCGGGGAGCCCCTACTCATAGCCACTATGCTGGGCTCTTGTTTGAGTTTCACAGGTGAAGAAATGAAGGCCTAGAGAGGCCCAGGGATTGTCTCAAGGTCACACAGCATAGCAGGGCTGACTGGAGTTGGTTGGTACCAAAGGAATGCCTGGGTAAGGGAACACAAACTACCCAGCCAGGGCCTTGGTGAGGCCAACTCTTGCTCCAAAAGGCTGGGGCCACAGGGGTGTGGGGCAGGGTTGGGGGTCTTCACTGCTGCTAAGTGGGCTGGTCCTGCCTGAGCTCACCCCTGTTCAAGGAGGTCCTGTATTATGGGGCAGAGACCTTTTGGGATGCCCTAGAGATGTGGGTCACACCCCACTGCCCCTCCTGAGCCTGTTCTAAGATGTCATCTCTGTGTCCTTCCCTGTGCAGGCCTGGGGAGGTGGCCGGTAGATAGGGGAATAAGAAGTTTTAGTCCTTTGTCCTCTGGGAGTTTCCAGTTTGGCTGTGGAGTGGGGGAGTCACCTGTGTTGGGGATTATTATGCCAGTAAGTCCCTGAATGTTCCTCCTCACTGCTCCTCAGCCCCAGGAGACTCCTCGGCTTGCACTCCATGGAGGGGAGTTTCTCCCTAGAAAGGGCTGGGCCCCCTTCCTTCATTCGTGCTGCAAAAATTTACAAAGCACCTAGTCTCTGTCACAGGCTCTGGGGATAAAATAGTAGCAAAACCAGCTCCTCCCGGGGCTTACTAGGTGCCAGTGGTAGAATTCTTGCCTTCTAGGCAGAAGACCCGGGTTTGATTCCTGGCCCATGCACCACATGCAAAGCCACCATCATCTGTTAGTGGAGGCTTGCCTGTTGCTATGATGCTGAACAGGTTTCAGCAGCGCTTCCAGACTAAGATGGACTAGGAAGAAAGGCCTGGTGATCTACTTACAAAAATCAGCCAATGAAAACCCTATGGATCACAACAATCCTATTCATAACTGATCGTGGGGGGATGGCACAGGACCAGGCAGTGTTTTGTTCCATTGTTCATGGGGTCACCATGAGTTGGGGGCTGATTTAACAAAAACTAGGTGACAGTACCACGAGAAGGGATTTCTCTTTGCCATTATCTCCTTCAATCCTTTCAACAACCCTATGTGATCAATACTGTCGTTATCCCTGCTTTTCAGATGAAGAGGTTAAGGGATAGCCCCACATTACAGAGCTGGCAAGAGCAGGAGCCAGGA
Source organism: Dugong dugon (assembly GCA_030035585.1). Taxonomy (NCBI): domain Eukaryota; kingdom Metazoa; phylum Chordata; class Mammalia; order Sirenia; family Dugongidae; genus Dugong; species Dugong dugon. Next base: position 56,062,377 of record CM057462.1, on the reverse strand, counting down.
TTTGAACCAAGGTACCGGTGATCTAACACCATGCTCTACTGCAGGGTTTGAGTAATAGAAGGGGCACAAGAATTCCCAAGTTCAGCCTTGCCTTGTTGCTAAAGGGCAGGGACCCTCCCAAGGCCAAACAATGCATCAGGGCAGACCCTGGGCTTGAACCCAGGTCCCCAGCTGGGGGCTCTTTCCCTACCTTCCAACCACCTCTCCTCTTGTGTCCAAATACCAGTGTAAACACCATTTCTGAATGGTCAAGGCTGATGAATATTCCAGTTGGTTTTATTTCTTCACATATTAATTGCTGTTATTTAGGCTTCTTCATGGAAAAACCTATTTTATACTCATCAGAAATGTCTCAGCGTGTGGTCTCTGGGCCAGCAGCATCAGCATCCCTTGAGAACTTGTTAGAAAAGCAAATTCTACTGAATCAGAAACTCGGGGGGTGGGGCCCACTAATCTGTGTTTAACAAGTCTTCCAGGTGTTTCTGCTGCACGCTCAAGTTTAAGAAGCCCTACTCTACGCCTTACTGTATTTGGTTGGCTGCAGGGCCCTGGGGCCCAGGCAGAGCTGAGTTCAAATCTCTACTTCACCACTTCCCAGGCCTATGATCTTGAGATGTATCTTGCTTCTTCACCGTCTTAGCCTGTGAAATGGAGGGGATATCAGTGCCTTACCTCCTAGGATTGTTAAATGAGATAACAGACCCCATTTGACAGATGAGAAGATAGAGGCTCAGAGAGGGACTTACTATGAGTGTTGTTTTCCAGAGGTGATCCTGCCCTGTGCGCCTGTCCCAAACGGATCAGTTCAAACCTAGTCTCCATCCTTGCCTGCTGTGGGACTTCAGCTATTTACTCACCTTCTGTCTGCCCATTTCCTCATCTTTAGAACAGGGATGGTTATAGTGGCCAGGCCTCATGTGGTTGTTATGAGACGAAAATGAGTATCCGAGTATACTGCCCTGCACTTTAGAAGAGCTCAGTAAATGTTAATCAGCTGCCGTAGCATCAGTTCCGACTTGTGGCGACCCCATGTGTGTCAGAGTAGAGCTGTACTCCATAGAGTTTTCAGTGGCTGATTTTGCTGAAAGTAGATTTTCAGGCCTTTCTTCCAAGGTGCCTCTGGGTGGACTCAAACCGCCAACCTTTTGGTTAGAAGGCAAGCATATTAACTGTTTGCACTACCCAGGGACTCCCCAGTAAATGTTAGCTGTTGTTATTAAAGGCAGAGCAGATATCAAACACTGGTGTCCCAAGTCTTCTAATGACCTTCACTCTGCCCTGGTTGGAATACGATTAAGAGTTTAAAGGAGATCAAAGACTGTGGGGATTTTGAGAAGTAGAATCTTCTTGGAGTTTCATAACCTCACACTACTGACATTTTGGACTGGATAATTCTTTGTTGTGGGGGGCTGTCCTGTGCATTATAAATGTTCAGCATATCCCTGACCTCTATCCCTGGGATGCCAGCAGCATCCATCCCCAAGTTGTGACAAACAAAAATGTCTCCAGACACTGCCTAATGTCCCCTGGGAGCAAAATCACTCCTGGTTGAAAACCACTGAGGTACAGTAGTCAGACAAGGTACTGTTAGGTGATTTAACCCACTAGATGAGGTGGCTTAACTGTAAGGTAGGATCCTATAGTTTCCCTCATGGGAAGACTGGGACCCAGGGTCACACAGTGGACAGAGGTAGGGCTGGAACCCAGGACTTTCGTGTCTGCCACCTCTCCACTGGTCCCTCAGAATGGGTGGGCAGGGCCCATGGGGCAACCAAGCTGGGGTCCAGGATACCTGGCGTGTTCTCCCATCCTCCCTCAGGGCCCACCAGCCCTGGCCATTGACACATCCACAGCAGTGCCCATCAAGGCCTGGGCTGAGCTCTGCAGAATCTCCAGGGCAAATGAAACCACACAGGTGTCCAGTGCCGTAATTACTAGAAGCGAGATGCCCTGGCTGGCCTGCGTAGCTGGCTAAAGTGCCAGGGCCGTGGGTGTCGGTGTGGAGCTCGCTGTGTGCCTCCAGGGGAGGTGGGGCATTAGCAGAGTGGAGCACCGGCCTGCGTGCTGGGACCATAAAGCTGCCAGCCAGAGGTGAAAGATGGGTTTCCCTGCCGACAGCCATGGAGATCTGGTGGCAAGGCTGATTTAAGGCAAGGAGAGGGAGGGAAGGAGGATGAGAGACGAACAGAGAGTCAGAGATGCAGAGATACAGAGCAAGAGAGGTAGTGGCCCAGGCACAGAAACAGAGACACAGACAGAGCTAGAGACAAAGAGAGACATACAGAGGGACAGAGGCAGGGTGCAGAGAAGTCTATACGGAAGCCGAGAGATAGGGACAGGGAGGCTCAGAGATAAAGGGAGACAGAAGACAGAGACATAAAGTTGCAGAAAACGTGAGATAAACACAAAGATCGAGACAAGAGACAGAGAAATAGAGACACAGAAGCAGAGACACGGCTCCAAAAATAGAGGGAGACGCAAGAGTTAGAAACAGAGAGATAAAGGCAATGAGGACTGGAGAGAAGACAGAGACATAGAGAAGAAGAAAAAAGAGCCAGAGAACTATCAGAAAGTCAGAGGCCGGAGAAGTCTAGGGGCATGGACACAGAGAAAAGGGGAGAGAGACAGTGAGAGAGACAGCTGGGAAGCAAATGGAGACAGGACAGAGAGACCTAGAGAAACAGAGACAGGCAAAGGGATCCTGGTCCTCTGGTCTCAATCTCTCTTCCGTGACCCAGATACTGCCTCTGTGTGTGTGTGTGTGTGTGTGTGTGTATCTCTGCATACATGTGCATTCACGAGTGTGCTCGTGTGTTGGGCCTCTGGCAGGTGTTGGTGGGGGTGTACGCCTGTATCTAAGTGTTTGGACAGTGCTCGTGCGCATTTATCTACTAATTCCCTAGTGGGTGTCCACGAGGTGCCAGACTCAGCCATCAGGCAGTGGGTAACGGTGGACAGGGACCCTCATGGAGCCTTGTGCTTATTAATGGAGAAAGAACTAACAAACAGAAAAATACCTGAGCTTTTTTTTTTTTTTGGTCATACTGTGGTTTGTTTGTTTGTCATACTGTGGTGGCTTGTGGGCTGCTATGATAGACTTGAAGCTATGCCACCGGTATTTCAAATACCAGCAGGGTCACCCATGGCGGATGGGTTTCCTTGGAGCCTCCAGACTAAGACAGACTGGGAAGAAAGGCCTGGCGATCTACTTCTGAACATCAGCCAGTGAAAACGTTACGGATAACACCAATCCCTAGAAAAGGACACCATGTTTGGTAAAGCAGAGGGTCAGCAAAAACAAGGAAAACCCTCAATGAGCTGGATTGACACAATAGCCTCAACAATGGGCTCAAGCATATCAAAGATTATGAAGATGGCCCAGGACCGGGCAACATTTCGTTCTGTTGTATGTAAGGCCTGCTTGAGTCGGAGCCAACTGAATAGCAACTAACAATGACAACAACATATAGAAATTTTAAACGGGGTGATGTGATAGGGAGTGACTCGGGGTTCCCGTGGATCTGGTGGTTATGGAAGGCCACTCAGAAGAGGTGACTTATGAGGTGAGGGCTGGGCCAGCAAAGATCAGGGGAAAGTCCTTCCAGGCAGAAGGAAGCTTTGGTGCAGAAGCCCCAAGGGGAAACCAGCTTGGTGAATTCAGGGCTCAGAAAGGCAGACAGTGGGGGTACAGCTTTTGGGGTGAGACAGCTGGACAGGAAGGCAGAGACCAGATAGCAAAAGACTAGACAAGGCAAGGGAAATCTTCTGGATTGTATTCTGGGTGAAATGAGAATGAGCATTTGAGCGTGAAGGTGAAATCAACTGAAACGGGTTTGGAAAGGTTTGGCTGGCTGCTGGGTGGGAAGTAGAAGTAGAGGGCTCCAAGGGAGCAGAGAGATGAGGTGGGGGTTCTTACAACAGTCCAGGCAAAAGATAATGGTGGCTTGGACAAGGATGGTGGCAGTGGAAGCACGGAGAAGTGGATGGATGTGGGCTGTGTTTTGGGGATAGCATCCACAGGGTTGGATGGGGGTAGTAAACGAAAAGAAGGAGCCAAGGATGACTCCTAAATTTTTGGCCTCATCAACTGAATGAATTGTGATGACATTTACTGGGATGCGGCAGACAGCGAGGAGCAGATCTAAGCAAGGGGTCTGTTTTGATCATGAATGATAAGCCTGTGTGTGTGTGTGTGTGTGTGTGCTTGTTTCTGTGTGCACACATGCTAGGCCCCTGTGTGTGTGGAGTCCCAGGTCCACTGCGCTAGGCTATGACATTCAGACTACCTCTGCTTGGCTGCATGGGGCTCCTGGGCCTGTCCTGGAACCAGACCTTATCCCTGGCTCTGCACCATCTCCCAGCCCGAGGTACTGCTCCTGCCAGATGGGGATTCCCCAGTGGGCAGCTGGGGCACTGGGGTGGATGAGCCCTGGGGCACTACCTGACATTGGGGCTTACTACCCCAGACGCAGGAGGCCTTGTCAGCCCTGCCTGGCAATGGTAGGCAGGCTCCAGGGCAGCTGGTGGTGATTAGCAGAGTTGATTACCTCATGGTGATGCCATCTGGGGTGAGGGCACTGAGCCCAGTCCCATGGGATACCCTGCTTGCTGGTATGCAGAGTTTTCTGGGGCCAAATGCATGTAAATATGTCAGCATAGCTGCATGCTTGTATATGGGTATGTGTGTCAGTACGTGCATACCTGAGTGGATGCTTCTGTGGATGGGGGCCGAGTCTGTGTGGCCACTTGCGTCTGTGTGCACATATGTGCACGTGCTGTAGGTCTACAGATTTCTCTGTGCTTGCATATATTAATAATAATATCTGCAGGTACCCATGTGTTTCTATGTATACGTGTGCATGCATGTGTCTGTATGTGCATATCCAAGTACATGAAGTGCTGTATGGGTGCATTCTGAGAATTATGCACCTCTCTGTGCCTGGGTATATCCAGGGATATATTTGTCTGCTTATGTGGATTCGTCTGTGCTCGTGTACGTGGCTCTGTGTACCTGTTTACGTGGATATGTATTGTGTGTGTGCATGTGTCTGTGTAAATGTTTCTGGGGACAGGTGTGTCTGTGTGAACATAAATGTCTACATATGCATGTGGAGTCTGCCCACACGTGTTGTGAGAGAGCGTATCTGACTGCATGTGTGTCTGCACATAGGTGTCGGAGACAGGAAGGGACATTAGCACATTTCTATACTATGTCTACGATAATAGCGTATCCAGGTGTAGGGAATGCCCTGGGCATGGCTGTTCTTGTGGAGCATCATTGGGGTGCTGTGGGAAGACATCTGGACTCCTCCTTCTCATGTTCCTCCAGCCCTGGCTCTGGCAGCTCAGGCCCCGCCGTCCCCTCCTGCCTGGGAGAACCCAGGTCTGGGACAAAAATGGGGTGAGGCTGGGAGTTGCCCAGGATGGCACAGTGGTTACAAGCTCGTACTGTGACTCCAGGCTCACTGGGTGTGAGTCCCAGCCCCACACCAACTAGCTGTGTGATCTTGAGCAAGTTGTAAAGTTCCTATGCTCCACGTTTCCCCATCTGTAAAATGGGGCAAAGAATAGAATTCTGCCTCATAGGGTTGTGAGGGTTAAAGGAGTTAGCATATGTGAAGTTCTTAGAACAAAGCCTGCCCTATAAGTGTTTCCTATTATTTCCCAAGTGCCCAACACTGAAGTGGCACCCCCTGGGAAGAGCTGGCCTGTGCCTACTCACTCCTCAGGCCAGAGCAGCCACAAAGCCCTGCCCTTCCACTTTTCCCCTGCTGAGCTCAGCGCTTCCCAGGCACCACCACCACATCTGGGCTAGGCTCCGAGCAGGGACCACACTGGGGCGCCTCCGTGGCATGGTCAGGGTTTCCGCTGACTCAGTGCCTCTGGCTGGGCCTGGAGGCGGGAAATCCCAAGCCTTCCCCCATCCCAGTCTGGGTTAGATGGGGCCATAGGGCTACCGCTAGACCATGTTGCCTCTGCAAGACTCCTCCCCCCACCGAGCACCCCAGTTGCTCCCCCCTCAGTCCCCACACCCATTCGTACCACTCATGGGACTCTTGAACCTACTTCTCCATGGCTTCTCAGTACTGGTGCCCCAGAAGTCTGTTTGCCACCTCACAAGGGGAGACCTTTGTGAGAGACTGATCATCTCCCAGCCTCTGGCAGAACTAGAAATGTCATCTCTCTTCTCCTCAGAAGTCAAATCTCTCGTCCAACCTCCATTCCTCACTTCTTTGGACCCTGAATATAAAGTGACCCCCTTCCCATCACTGACGTATAAGGTTGAATCCCAGACCGCAGATCCCCCTCCACTAGGGATGGCAATAATAATGATAATAACAGGGAATATTTATTGAGCTCCTCCTATGTGCCAGACCTATGCTAAGCACTTTTATAGACTTTAACTCATTCCCTGCTCACAGAAACTCTGAGCTATGTATTATCATTATCCCATTTTACAGATAAAAAATGGAGGCATAATTAAATAATAAATTCTTAGCTACAAAACTAGAGTGATGGACAGGGCTTTGAACCCTTCTAACCTCATGGAGAAGGAGCCCTGGTGGTGCAGTGGTTAAGCGTTTTGTTGCTAGCCAAAAGGTTGGTGGTTCAAACCCACCAGCCACTCAGTGGGAGAAAGATATGGCAGTCTGCTTCCATAAAGATTTACAGCTTTGGAAACCCTATGGGGCAGTTCAACCCTGTCCTGTAGAGTCTGGTTTGGTTTTGGTTTAACCTCATGCAGGAAGGAGGAATAAGGGGACTCGTTCAGTTCTACTTCTCTGGGACTGAGGCCAGAAAGGAAGGGGTTAACTTAGCACTCTCCCCCCACCCCACCCCCCACCCCCAGCTCCTTAATGCCCTCCTTCTGCTAGTGCAGACTGACAGCGGGACAGACTGATTGGGAATGTTAGGCTGAGGCTGGAAAAAGCTGACCACGGAGCTTTGGGAGGCAGCCACGTCACGGGTGCCACGGAACTGGGGAGGAGGGTGTCCACCCTCCCAGCCTTTTGGGGGGGCCTGGCCAGTGGAGGTGAAAGGGTGGCACAGGGGAGGTCCTTCAATTCCAGGCCTGGCCCGGGCTTCCCCGCCTGCCTGTCCGCGGGAGCCCCCTCCCAGGGCAAGTCTGGGCACGCAGGGTCCCGCCGTGCTTGCTCGCTAGCTCACCTGGCGGGGAAGTGGGAGGGGCGGGCCCGGGAGCATCGCGGAACGGGGCTGCGCGTCCCGCCGCCTCTTCCTCCGCCGCCGCAGCCTCTGGAGCCTCCTCCCGGCCGGCCCGCCTGCCCTGCCTTGCCTAGCGGGCCGGTCCAGCTGTGTTCCATTAGCGGTCCTGGCAGGCCCCCCAGTCTCCTGGAACCGCCCCCTCTCCCCCACCCAGCGTGGCGGGCAGTCCCAGGCAGGAGTGCGCCGGCAGCCTTCGGCCGGGGAACTCTGCGACCCCGGGAAGTTGGGAACCCGCGGCCGGGAGAAATCGAAGACGCCGGGCGAGTCTGAGGAATCCGGGCCCTGCCTCCCCTGGCTGGAGTGCTCTGGGCTGCCTGGATTGCTCAGTAAGGTGGGGGGACCCCCGGCCACCGGTAAGTGGGGGTGGCGTGGGCTGCCCCCGGGGCTCTGGGCTGCAGGGCCCCCTTTGCCCCTGGCTTGCTGTGTGATCTGGGGCAAGTGGTTTCCCCTTTCTGGGCCCCAGTCACCTCCTCCATAGTGGGATGAGCTCTAAGCTCCATCTGGTTCTGACTCTCCCTGCCTCCAAATCTCTCTGCGCCTCTGTGTTGGAATGATCATCTCCTGGGGGGCTTCTCTTCCTCTATCCCTGTAGTCCTCGACCCTGGCTGGGGCCTGGAAGTCAGAAGGGGACAACCCAGCACATCCATGTTCACGCCTCCACATGCATCCACATGCCTTCCACAGCTGGCAGCCCTTCCATTGGCTGGCAGAAGGGGGAGGCCAGAATAGGGTTTGAGAGATGGGATGTGCACATTGCTAGAATGGGGAGGGAGTAGCGAAGGGGGCCCAGTTCTCCCCCAAAGAGGAGGGGACCGGAGTCCTGTCTCTGAATATATTGGGATGTGGGGTCCTTTCTGTCCTCATTCCCTATCCAGGACTGAGGGAGGGGAAATAGGATTCCATTATAGCCGGAGGGAATGAGGTCAGGCTTGCTTAAGAACTTCCCTACAGGAAGGCCTACAGGCGGGGTGGATGTAGGCTGGCCGTATCCATGTGTAAGCTGATGTGTTCATGTATATTGGTGTGCATGCATCTCTGTGTGTTAGAACATGCCCACATGCACACACTGGCATATATGTGTCTGTGTGTATACATGCCTATGTATCTGTGTGTGTCTTATGGACATGTGCATGGCTCTGTGTGTGAGGATCGCATCGAGTTGCCTGTCCCAGGGGAGGCCGGATAATGTATGACTCTGTTGGCTGCTTGCTGAGCCCGCATTGATTTATCTGGGCCCATCCATCAGGGTTTAATAAAACTAAAAGACGAGCATCCATCAGCAGGAGAGGCTGGCAATGAGGTCTTGAGCCCTGTGACCTGCTCTCTTGCGCACTGTACCTATGGCAAAGCTTCCTTGGTCCATACACAACCCTGTGATGCCTGCCAGGAGAGTCACCAGGTTGGCATCCCCTGACCTTGTGGGTGCCTGGCAGGGCAGCCTGAGCTGAGCTGGGTGCAGCTGGCCAGGTACCAGGCTGGTATATACCAGTACCATGCACAGGTTGTTAAAGTATTTCCAGACGTCTTGGTAAACAGCCTCTGCCTCAAGGCCCCCTCACTATTCCAACTGCCCTGGCCTTCCAGGACCCTCAAAACCTCTCCACCATCTAGCAATTATCCACTGGCACAGCCAGGTGCCGCCTGGACCCTGTGTCAGTGCTCCTGCCAGCAGTCTGCTCTGGCTGGTGTGTATCTGTGTCATACCAGTGGTTAAATATTTTGAATATCACCTATGCCCAAACCCTAGCCCAAGGGCTGTGGATGGGCCCCTGAGAGGGACTAGACACGTGGCCAGAACTCCTGCCACCCAATACCCGTGCCCGGGCCCTGTGAGCTGGCCACTTCTCGCCCATGGGTGAGCTCATGAGTCCACCTCCCAGCCTCTGTGGTTTTCAGGTGCTGCAGCTGTGGCTGACCTCTCTGGACCAGGATGTGGGCATCTTGGCCTGCCGGCCTGTGGCTGCTCGGTCTCTGGGCCACCTGCAGCCATGGGGCACATACAGGTGAGATGACACAGGAGGGTCAGCATGCCATAGGCCAGTGACTGGCTCCTTGAGGTCCCAGGGTCCTGTGCACTTATGTGACCCTGCCTTTGGGTCATGTGAGCATTTGTGGGAGAGTCAGGGTGGCCTGGGGTGTTGGAATATGCAAGCCTATGCAAGGGTAAGCTAGAGTGTGTGCGTGTTTCTGTCTGTGTGTGTCTGTATGTCTCTGAGTGTCTCTCTGTGTGTATCTCAGTGTCCCTCTGTGCATCTGTATGTATCCCTGTGTCTCTGTGTGTGAGAGAACAGCCCCCACCCCACCTTAATACATACACCCAGCCTGTGGACAGAGTGCTAGCAGGACCAGTAGGGTGGGAAGGGGCAGGCAATGAGCTCTCCCTGCAGAAGGAAGTTGCATCCTGAATGAGGCCCAGGCCCCGCCAATCCTTTTCGCAGTGAAGAATCCATCCTCCAGCCCATGGGCTGCTCCTCCTCCACTTCTGGCCCTAAATTTCAGATAAAGGGCCCGCCCCAGGGCCCAGACTCTGGATGAGAAAGAGGGTGCAGTTTTCCGGGGCCCAAAGCCAGGGGAAGTTGGCTGGGCACCTTTCCCGGCCCTGGTGGGCGCCCTCTGGGCGGCTCGGTAGCTCAGCCGTCCAGCTGAACGGGAACAGAACTCCTAGAACCCAAATCCAGCTGCAGGAGGCAGGGAAGCCAAGGTGCAGATGAGAGGGAATGTGCCCCCAGGGTACATGTGACTGCCTGCGTGTGTATACGCGCGCGCACGCGTGCGTGTGTGCCCCTTGCTTTCCTCTCCTTCATTGTGTCCCCTGGTGGGGGCTGGGGCAGAGAATTTCAACATCTGTAAGGAATCTGGGCCCATGGCCAAGGGGTGAGTCACCCGTTGCTGCTGCCGATGCTGAAGACAGTGATGGCCTTTCTGGCTAGATCTGAGGGAGGGGGACTCCAGTGGGGTCACTGGGCCCACGGACGCAGGGTTCTTCCTTCCTGCCAGGCCAGCCAGGGAGTCCAGTGCCCAGCTTCTGGAAGCTGTCTTCATTGTCTTGTCCCAGCTACCCTATCTACATTGGTGGGAAGGCCTTTATGGATCTAGCCCCTATTCCTCCTGTTATAGCACCTATCCCCACACTTACATTCAATCAGCCCCAGAGGGCAGGCAAGTCCATGATGGCCCCCTGTCCCTTCAGGGCTTTAGAGAGCTGAATTAAACTATCCCCTTCTCCAGGAGTCCTTGAGAGAGCCCCAAGGCCCTGGTGGTTCCTTTGAGTTTGTTGTCCTCTCAGGCCCTCCGTCTCTTCTCACTGCTTTACAAGGTAGCTATCCAGGTGAAAAGTCATTCTGTTGGCTCAGACTCGTGTCTATCCTGCTTGTCTGCTCTAGATGTGGGAAGTTGAGCCCCACCCACCACTGAGAACACACGTACCAGCTGCACATGGCATTTCTGGTGGCATGGGCATCTATAACTCACACATGTGCAGACATGCCCATGTAACTGTAACACAACCGCACACGAACCTGATGTTTTCTTGCTCTTAAAGTACTCCTCTGCCTGCACCTGGGTGTGTGTCCATGGAAGGAGCACAGTATGTAACAGCTTCCCGCCCTATCTGAGCTCTAGGGCTGCCCAGAGCTCTGTCATTCTCTCTCTTGCTTGCCTGGCCTCTGACTTGGGTTCCTGGGGGGCTGGGGTTCCAGGAGTTCTGGTCCTGCTCTGCTGTAGACTCACCTGGTAGCCTTCGGCCAGACCTTAATCTGGGGGCCTCAGTATTCTCATCTGTATGATGGGGTTCCTCCTGGCTGCTCCAGTAGCCAGGGTCAGAAAGCAAGTGGTGTAAGCAGCTCCAAGGCGAGGCTTGGCTGAAGGTCCAGAATGGGGACTGTAAACTTGCTCCTTCTCAGGTTCCCTAAGAGTCTGGCTATGCAGCTACTTCAGCCTGAGCCCACCTGATGCCCCCTGCCAATTCTCTTCCAGGCAAGCAGTGCCCACCTTCACTGCAAGAAGGGCTCAAATTGGAACATAGCAGCGACTTATCATCCAACGTGACAGGTGAGTGCCTGCCTCAAGCCGCTGTCCCCTCTCTACCTTCTTTCTGGTGTGGCCTGTGCCCCTCCGCACCTGCCCAGCTGAGCTCTCCATCTGATGTCTCCTCTGAAGGCTTCAACCTCATCCGCCGACTCAACCTCATGAAGATGTCCGCCATCAAGAAGATCCGCAACCCCAAAGGGCCTCTCGTCCTGAGGCTGGGGGCAGCCCCACTGACCCAGCCCTTGCGGTAAAGACCCCAGCATAACCACTGGGGGTCAATACCAACCTCATCCACACTCCCCAGAAAGTTTGGATGTGGGGTCTAAGCTCAGGAGCCCTTCCGTGGGTCATTTTATCCCTCCCACTGTCACACGTCAACCTGCCCTCTACCCCTGGGGCTTGCAGGGTGGGCAGAAAGGGGGTGTTGGCAGACTTGCCCTCTTTCCCTTCCCTATCTCTGGCTAGCAGTGGGTGGGGTCAGGTCTGCATCCTAGGAGCCTTGTGAGAACCCCAGGCTCATGGTGGGAACCTGACAAGAGTCATGTGTGCCTGAGTGTGTGCGTGTGTGTGTATGCATTTGTGTGTGCCCATATGTGTGAAGGCCAAACTCCCACAAGTCCCTGGGTGGTCTGGCTCCTGCTAAACTCCCCAGCCTCAACTTGCAAAGTATTCCCTTTCCTTTCTTGCTGGCCTAGTCATGCTGAACCCTCTCCGTGATGTTTCAGCACTTTCCCACCCACAGGAGGAGAGCTCACCTTGCTGTTCCCTCTTCCAGGAAGGCTCACCTTTCCCTCATTTACTCTCTTTACGAGAGTGACCGAAAGAGCACGCGGCTCAGGAAACATCATTTCCTCCAGGACACCTCCCCCTACGTCCCAGGCCCCTGTTACTCTCCCCAGGGCACATGGACCCCTTACCGCAATGGTCATGAAACAGTCATTCTGGGGATTCTTTACTTATGGTCTGTCCCCCTCATCAGCCCGAAGGCTTCATGGGGGCTGCACCTTCTCTGTCTTTTACCACTGTGTCCCCAGGGGCCAGACCCATGCCTGGTGCACAGTCAGCATTCAATACATGTATGTAGAATGAAGGCGTGTATGTGTGTCTATCAGCACGTGTGCACCTGCGTGTGTCTCTTGTAGACTCAACAGACCTGAGGACCCAGGTGAGCACCAGTCGGGCCCTCACCTGAGCCTCAGGGCATCCTCCCTGCTCCACCCCTAGGCAAGTATTTCCTCGGGGCCTCCCGGATGAGTTTGCCTTGGTGCTGACGCTATTGCTGAAGAAACACACCCACCAGAACACGTGGTATTTGTTTCAAGTGACTGATGGAGATGGGTACCCACAGGTGAGCCCACTGGGCCCCACCCCCACCCCTCACCCCCTTTGCCTCTTGGGGCATCAGGCAATACCAGTCCAGCCCAACCTCCATCTCAGCTTGTGATTGCTGGAACCTCCCCGCTCCAGCCCAGTGCCCGCCCTCAAGCCCACTCCCAGTAACGGTCCCATTCTTTCAGTATGTACTGCTCTGTGACCCCAGCCACCTTTTTTCCCTTTCTGGGCCTCAGTTTCCCCTCCTGTGAAATGAGTTTAAGGGGCCTTGGCTTTGCTATGCTGTGGCTTAGGGGTTCTGATTCTCTGTCCTACCCCCTTTCCCGATTCCACACAGATTTCCCTAGAAGTCAACAGCCAAGAGCGGAGCCTGGAGCTCCGGGCCCAGGGCCAAGATGGCGACTTTGTGTCCTGCATTTTCCCAGTGCCCCAGCTCTTTGACCTGCGCTGGCACAAGCTGGTGCTGAGCATGGCTGGACGCGTGGCCTCTGTGCATGTGGACTGCACCTCGGCCGCCTCCCAGCCCCTGGGGCCCCGGTCACCCATGCAGCCTGTGGGCCATGTATTTCTGGGCCTGGATGCTGAACAGGGCAAGCCTGTCTCGGTGAGTACTAGATTGTCCCTGGTCTTGGCGTCCACCTTCTGGCAGTCTGAGTGAGTTCCCTGGAGTCCATTTCTGACCAGAATCCTCTGTGGCTCCCCGTTGCTCTCCAGATGCAGCCTAAATGTATTAATCTGGCATTCAAGGCCCTTTGTGATTTGGTCCCTCTAAATGTCTACAGCAGCATCTTCCTTTACAACTCTCCATGCAGCTCTGCTCTGGTCAATCTATCCTATTCATCTGGCTCATCTAGCACTCTCACACCTTCATGCCTTTGCCTATGTTGTCACCTCCACTGGGGATGTCTTTCTTTGCATTCCTTCATTGCTCAGCTTGAATGGAAGCTCCTCCTTCTCGTTGCCATTGGCCAAAGTGAACAGTTTTCCCTTCTGTCCTTTCCCGCATGTGCAATTTCGTTCTGCCTGTGGTGATAGCTGTATTTTTGTTTCAGCGGAGCTGTCCCACTAAGCCATCTTCTTGTTGGTAGCAGCTGTTGAGTCAGCCCCCCAACTCATGATGACCCCGTGTGTTACAGAGTAGAACTCAGCTTGCTCCATAGGGTTTTCTTGACTGTCATCTTTACAGAAGCAGTTAGCTAGGCCTTTCTTCTGCAGAGCTGCTGGGTGGGTTCAAACCACCTACCTTTGGGTTAGCAGCCAGTCACAAACCACTTGCTTTACCCAGGTTCCAAGATAGTTGTATGCTTTATTGTCTCCCAGGCCAGACTGGAAACCCCCTAAGGTCAAACCCTGGGCCGGAGTCATCTCTGTGCTTCACTGGGACCCTGGGCACAGAGCTATCTGATAAAATGAAATGAAACTAACTTGCACGTGCCCCGCAGTTTGACCTTCAGCAGGCGCACATCTACTGTGACCCAGAGCTTGCCCTGGAGGAGGGCTGCTGTGAGATTTCACCAGGAGGGGTGAGTGGTCAGACCCCGGCACAGCTGGGGGGCATTGCCCAGGGGCATGGTGTGCTGGAGATGGGGGGCCAAGAAGGGGAAGCCTTGAGATTTTAGCATGAGTGGGTGAGGGGGTGTCTGCCTTCTGTACTGACCCAGCCCCTGTCGCACACTGGGCAGTGCCCTCCAGGGACTTCCAAGGCCCGCCGGGACACCCAGACCAATGAGCTCATCGAGATCAATCCACAGACTGAGGGCAAGGTCTACACCCGCTGCTTCTGCCTGGAGGAGCCACAAAACAGCAAGGTGGGTGGGCAGGGCTGGCAGACATGGGCACAGGCAAGCATAAGCGAGACTGCTCTCCTCTGATCTGACTGAGCCCTGCCATCCATGTGGCCAGGGCAGGAAAGGCACTGGGAGCCTTGCCTGTTTGCATGCCACCCCTATAGGATTCAGGGAGGCTGGGAGAGCCCACTGGGTGACCCTGTGCCCCCCTGCCTGTTGGCATTGAGAATTATGCCCACCTACCTTTGCCACCCCAGACCCATCTGGTGAGGGTAGGAACAAGCTTGCACCCAAAAGCAGTACCTCCAAGACAGGGATACTTGGGGTCAGAGGCCAGGCCACACTGCTTCCCCCAGGGCCTGCTCACTCTCCTGGGCCCAGCCCTGACCAATGCCAGGCTGGTTCTAAGCCCAGCACCATGGCCAGCTGCCTTGCCCATGCCCAGGCTCTGTGAGGGTGGCAAGGAAACCCAGTCCTTCCTTAGCCCCACCCCAGCCTGGGCAGTCTCCCTGCCTACTTGGGCATCATGCCCAGTCTTTGGCTACAGGAACACAGGATCCCATTGATTCATGCCTTGTTTTCTCCGACATCACGTGGATGGGGGGAAGAGGAAGGGGGGTAAGGAAGAAGAGGGATGGGGGTCTGTGGGGGAGGCCCCAGGGGCCTGAGCAGGCCCTTGGTGCACTGGGAGGCTCCAGATGTCAGGCTGAGGGAGTTCTTGGGTCCCTGCTTTCTGCCTGGGTGCCCCTTTCCAGCATGGGCCCCAGAACATCCCCCTTCTCAAGGGCTTCCCTCTGCTCTGTCTTACCAGGTGGATGCTCAGCTGTTGGGAAGAATCAGCCAGAAGACAGAAAGGGGAACAAAGGTAGAGATGGTAGAAGCAAGAAGGAGCCCTTGCTCTGCCTCCTCTGCCCTCTGTAAGCCCCTTGGATAAGGCACTCCACTCCTACCTTCCTGTACTCCTGGGCAGAGCTTAGGGTATGTAGGCACCAGCTCTGAGAAAGAAGGATGAGTGGGTGCAGGTCAGACAGCACCCTGGCACTATTTAAAGCACACGCCCCTAGTGGTTCTCAGTAAGGGTGTTGGAAGCAGTGTTTGACCCTCTGACTTTCCTACCTATTCCTGCCCTCCTTCTTCCCAGGCCCATCAGGGGACAGCAGCTGATCAGGTAAGTCCTCATCTGAACTGTCAAAAAGGTCTCGGTTGAGGAGGTGCCAGCATGAACATTTTCGACAAGGCTCTAGGGCGCTGGGACCTGAGTATGGGGGGTGGCTGGATGACTACACAGCTCCCAGTCTTCCTTGGGAGCCTGACACTGGGCCCTGTCTGCCTGCTGTCTCTCTTTGGAGAGGGGGTAGCCCTGGACACCCCTGCTGAGTTGATGGCAAACGGCCACAAGCATCATGGGGAGAGCCCAGGCCTTGGACACAGAACCCTGGCTTATGGGCCTCATCTGGCTTCATTTTCCTCATCTGAAAAATGGCTCTGGGTCCTAGATTGGTGGGAGTTGGAGGGCAAGGATTCCTGTCTTCATGTTGGCCTGAGACTCCACCCAGAGCACGTGTGATGTTCTGTGGGCTTGGGGGACATGAGGACAGGGAGGGGCTGATCCTTGGGGCTCAGAATTGACCTTCTGGCTTTGATCTTCCCTGTCAGTGCCCACCCTGTGTCCATGGTGCCCAGGAGAGCAACGTGAGTGAATGGAGGGTGTGCAGGGTGGGTGGGGCTTGGGCATCTGGGCAGGCAAGGCTGGGAGTGGGCGTGGTGCAGGTTGGGTGGCAGCTTCCTGGTTGAGGACAAGAGGGTCTTTGTCCACATTCACATCATCCCCCTGCCTGTTCCCTAGAGCTGGGCTTGACCCCCACCTCCAGCCCCGCCAAGTCAAGGGCTACAGGAAAGGAAGCCTCACGCTCTGTGATCTGGGCCGTGTATTGAGACCCAGGGTGGGGTGGTGGGGGGGGGGGGGTGGCCAAGCAAGGTCAGGACCTTAATGCTGATCCCAGCTTCCTGCTCCCACAAGGACCCAGGCCTGCTCTGCTTGGAAGGCTTCATGCATCATCTGGGGGCCTAGAGAGGGGGAAGGGCTGGCTCAGGGTTCCATAGCCCACACTGGCCCCCAAAACCACATGTTCGCTGCAAGCCTGAGCGTACTCCCCTCCTCTCCCTGCTTTAGCTGGCCCTGGCCCAGCCTCCCTCTGGGGGTCCGCAATGAGCAGGGAAGAGGGGCTCGCTGGAAGCCCAGCTGGTACCCAATTGTGCCTCTTCCGTGGGTGGCATGAGTCACTGCTTTCCCACAGCCTGACATTCTGAGTTGACACGCCATGTTGGCCCACGCAGGACACACCCCCAGCTCCCCTCCTCTCCAAGCCCCCTGACCATGCCTTCTGATGTCCCCCTCTGCTGCCTGCCCTTCTTCCCATTCAGTCCCTCCAAATCTGGTAAGGCTGATAGTCCCCAGATGTGCAGTGGTTACCAAAACAACTGAATAGCCATTATTTTCCTAGTAACTTAGGGGGCAAAGACAGTCAAATCCAGGCAGGTTAAAGGAGGTAGGTAAGACCCCTCTGCAAGTTTTGTAGCTTTAGGAAATAGAATCAGTGTGCTGGTTGGCCTTGGAGACAGAACAGGGGCTGGGATTGAGGCTGTTGGTCCTGCCACCATGCTGTGTGACCCTGGCTAAATTGCTTGGCCCCTCTGGGCTCTTGGTTTTCTTCTCCCCTCTTTTAGGTATAATGCCCTCTCCTCTGTCCCCTCAGGTCACGCTTGGTCCCTCTGGCCCCAAGGTGAGTCCCAGGCAGAGAACAGGACACTCCTGCCCTCTTCTATGGCCCTTGGTCCTCCCTGGAGCATGTGACCCTGTGACTATGTGTTTGCATTATGGTTACCTGAGCCTGTGTATGGCTGTGTATAGGGTGATTATGTATGTGTGTGTATTGGAGAGAGCAGGGGGTTGTGTGTATAAGACAATGTTAAAAGCTGCCCTTTTCTGAGGCCCTATGGTGACCAGGCTCTGGGTCACATGGGTACATCTATTACCTTCCTGAACCTTCTTCAGCGCCCTCTGGGATGAGTACTATTTTACTGCAGGGGAAACCAAGGCCCAGCTGTGACAATGTATGTGTGACTGGGTGTGTCAGAGTGGTTGTGTGTGGGTGTGGCTACATGCATCTCTGGACCACTGTTTGCATGAGCGCCTTTGCATGTGTGTGACCCATAGGGCAAAAGGAGGTGAACCCATATTCCTGTGGGCCTGATGGGGTTGCAGGGCTTGTGTGTGAGGGGGCAGGCAGCACACACGTGCAAATGTGAGGCTGAGCTTGTGAGCGTGTCATAAAATGATGGAGCTACCTTCTTCACAAGGGTACTTACTGTGTGCCAGGCTCTGAGTTGAGCTTACATGCAGCATCACATTTCGTCCTCACCACAATCCCTGGAGCTACATGCTGATGTGATCTGCATTTTACTGATGAGGAAGCTGAGGCTCAGAGAGGGGATGTGACTTGCCCTAAGTCACATACTAGGAAGTGGTGGAGGCAGGATGTGAATGCAGGCAGGCTGACAGTCATCATGGGTTTCTACCATCCCACGTGTGTCCACGCACGTGTGTGCACATGCCCCTGGATGTGTTGGTGTGTGAGCTATGTGCTTGGGGATGGATGTAGAAGGGATACCCTCTTTATGAGACTGTATATTTGCCAAATATAGCCATTGGGGGGGGTGCATGTGTAGGAATGTATATGGAATCCATATGCTACGTGTATGGTGGGGGGTGGGTGGGGGCTGGGCACTGCCTGTGTGTGCACATTTACATGCCCGTGTGTGTTGGGGTGGGTGGAGGAAATGGGACAGAAGTGAGGGCAGGGAGCTTCTTTGAGGCTTCCATATGTCCCCTCTGGTCCTAGCGCCTGTTCTTGTCTCACCCACAGGGAGGGAAAGGTGAACGGGGCCTGCCTGGTCCGTCTGGCCCCAAGGGAGAGAAGGGAGCTCGGGTAAGTGCCTCAGCCATGCACACTGCAGGACCCTTCCCAGTAGTGCCTGGGGGTGGAGTAGGACAATGAGCCACCACCCCATCCTCCCAGCTGGAAGCCTGCATCCTGGCCCAAACACAGGATGAGGGCCAGGATCTTTCTAGGGCTTAGTGTGTGGAAACCTCTATTTTCCAGGCACACCTGGGACAGTGGATTCCTGGGCCTATCCTTAAAGTCCCTGGGTAGTGCAAATGGTTAATGCGCACGCCTGCTAACCGAAAGGCTGGAGGTTTGAGTCCACACAGAGGCACCTTGGAAGAAAGGCCTGATGATCTACTTCTGAAAAATTAGCCAGTGTAAACCCTATGGAGCACAGTTCTACTCTGACACACGTGGACTTGCCATGAGTCAGAATGACTCAGCAGCAACTGGTGGTGATCCTTCTCAGAACACGTCTAGGGTAACTCCCCCAGGAGGCCCCACCCCTTCCCTGATCTCCTGTTCCATCCCCCCAGGGCAATGACTGTGTTCAGATCTCCCCGGATGCCCCGCTTCAGGTAAGACCTGGAGGCAACACCTACTTCAGGGCCAGTTTGGGGTTGGCCTCATAGGTGGGGGCTGTGCTCTCAGCAGCCCACGGGTTGGCGGCCCTTGGCCCTTCTCAACACCTGTCTCCCTGCTCAGTGTGCAGAAGGCCCAAAGGGAGAGAAGGGGGAGTCAGGAGCCTTGGTGAGTATAGGGCCAGGGATGGGGCAGGGGCAGCAGAATCCTGACCAAGCCTCACCCTCTTTTCCTCATTCCTTCTGTGTCCCCCTCCTCGTCTCAGGGACCCTCGGGACTCCCGGGCTCAACAGGCCAGAAGGTAGTAGGCCTGGATTTGGAGGGGTGGGTACCGGGGAGGTCTGGGGGCCCATATCCATGAGGGGGGATTGTCCAAAATCTTCCTGGGAGACCTGGTTTCTAATTTTCTGAGACTAGAGGATGGGGTCAGTGGGCACAAAGTTGGCTGTATCCCCATCCCTCCCTGTCCTGCTGCCTTGTCCAGATACCCACCCAGATTCAGAAGGAATGCCATAGGCTCCCCGAATGAGTAAACTGACAGGTTTGGAAGTTCTTCCTGTTGTCTACCCTCCCATGGTGACTGAAGTCATTCAGTCTCAAAGAGACAGAGACCAGGGGTCTAGAAGGTCCTTGCAGTCCCTCCCCTCAACCCCAGCCCTTTTGCCTCTTTCTCCCCCAGGGCCAGAAAGGCGAGAAGGGAGACGATGGCATTAAGGGCACACCGGGGAAGCCAGGCCGAGATGTACGCTGCTGGGGACCTTCCCAATCACAACCCCCGACATGAGAGCTTGGGATCTTGAAATGCTGGAGAATAGCCACAGGAACCCAGCCCCCTCCCCTTGCTCAGACAGGAGAGCTGAGGCTCAGGGAGGGGAGGGGCTGTGCCCAGGAGGCGAAGCAGGGAAGGGGCAGAGAAGACCCTGAACCTAGGTCTCCTAGCTCCCAGCCTAGAGCCTGCTGACCTCTAACGCCCTGAGGTTGACATTGGGTAACCTTGGGGTATTGGAGGTAGGATCTGGCTTTGGGGAGGGGCAGTGAGGTGTGTATTTACCTGTCCTGGCAGAGGCTGATGCCTCAGGAATGTGCTAGGCCTCAACTGTTCCTATACCCCTCTCCCACAGGGCCGGCCAGGAGAGATCTGTGTCATCGGGCCCAAAGGGCAGAAGGTGAGTTGGGGTTTCTGTGGGGTGGAGAGTGGATGGAGAGGTTGAGGCAGCAGCTCTCTTACGCCCACCTTATGTCTTTGTCAGGGAGACCCTGGCTTTGTTGGGCCTGAGGGGCTGGCAGGGGAACCTGGGCCCCCTGGCCTCCCTGGACCCCCTGGGATAGGACTGCCTGGGACTCCGGTGAGTATCCCTGTGCCCTACCTGTTGTCCTGTCCTCAGAGACCCCTCTTCTGCCCTGGCCTGTGCGTGAGGGAGATAAGGCTCTGTCCTGGGGGTCCTGGTTGAGGGAAGGGGTTAGGGTAGAAGATCTGGAAACCTTCACTGCAGTGAGGGGCCCCTGGGAAGCTAATACCTGACCCTGTTTCTGCCTTCAGGGGGATCCAGGTGGCCCGCCAGGCCCTAAGGGAGACAAGGTAAGTGCAGGCAGGGGCCCGGCACATGGGGCAGCTGGGCAGTGGGTGTGTCTGGGGAATGGGCCAGGCATTTGCTGCTGGGGGTTAGGCTCTTCTCAGCCGGGCCCTTGGTGGTGGCCTGTGCCCCAAACCCAGGACTTGCTGAGGCAGGAACCTTGGCCTGGGGCTTCAGGCATGGGGGCAGGCAAGCCTAACTCTAGTAATGACCAGAATGGTCTTAACTGGAGGGCCCAAGCTCATTTTAGAGCCTTGTGACTTGAGCAGAAAGCCCTGGCAATGTCTGTCTGTCTGCAATGGTTCCTCTGGGGCCACCATTCAACCTGCTACACCAGGGAAGGGATACACAGAGCCTCATTTTAACTCCCTTCCTTTGCAACCAGAAGGGCTTGGCTTAGACATGAGAAGGTGGCAACAGGAAGCGAGCATTTGTTGACCAAACAGACCCAACGGAGATGGGAGATTTGGCAGAGAGGGGCTGGGATGCTGCAGAAGAGGTGAATGGGTTGAGGTCACATCGGCCAGGAGTGTCTCCCTTTAACCTTTCCTTCTGACTGCAGGGCAGCTCTGGGGTGCCAGGAAAGGAAGGTCCTGGTGGGAAACCTGTGAGTGACCCAATCCAGTGGGGGAGGGGGGTCACTGCCCACCATGCCGACGTTGGCTCTGCCAAGGCCTCTGGAGGGAGGAGGGGCTGGGGCATCGAGCCCTCTCTTGATGCACCAGGGTCCCTCTGTCCTGGCACTAATGCCCACTGCTTCTTCTTTAACAGGGAAAACCAGGGGTGCCAGGGCTGAAGGGAGAGAAGGTGAGTTGCAGGTCTGGTTGCCCCAGGTTGGGGTTGGAGTTGGAGCTCCTCCCTGAGGTGAGATTGAGCATCAAGGGACCTGGGCCTAGGGGAAATGGACCATCCTCAGGGTAGTCCCCTCCCCCACCCTGCTTTGTTCCTGTGATGAACATGTCTGATTGATAAATAAAGGGCATGGCTGGCTCTGCACACACATGATTTATTAATGTGGGCAGGTCGATTAGCCTCTCCCTTAGTCCAAGTTTCTCTATCTGTACAATGGGAGCACGATAATTCCTTTTCACTTGTGAGATTTAGTTTTGTGATGGAGACATAAGTTGAGTGAATGAGTGAGTTGAACAGAAAGTCCCTCCATCGATCTTGCTGTTCACTTTGACGTTGGGGGCAGGGCACTTGTCTACATGTGTCTACAGCTGGGGTGGGCATGGGGCTCCTTCCTTCCCCCGGATATCAACCCCACTCTGTCTACTCATGGCCTCTCCTTCCTGTTAGGGAGACCCCTGTGAAGTGTGTCCAACGCTGCCTGAAGGGTTTCAGAGCTTCGTTGGGCTTCCGGGAAAGCCAGGGCCCAAAGGGGAACCAGGTAGTCCTGCACTGGCCAGGGTGAGTGAGTACCCATGGTGACCACCAAGGGACTCTTACAAAAAAAATGGGGGCATGATCATAGAGAGGAGTTGGGTGGAGAGACTGGGTACTTCTCTTGACCATAGAGAGACTGTGAGCAGAGGGTCCAAGCTCTTACCTTGGGGAGGGAGAGGGGGCTGAACCATAGAGCCTAGGAATGGGCTAGAGGGCCACCCCACATCTCCACGGCAACCTACCAGGGCTCTTGAGGAAGCTCTAGGATGCCTTTTGGGCAAGCTGGGGTGGAACCAGTTCTTATTGTGAGCAAACCTGTGTCCTCCATCTGGGAGTGGGAATTGGTTTGGGATGGGGGAAAGAAGTGGGCAGGGCTGGGGCAGGAGTCCTGGCCTGGACTCCCCAACCCACTCCCTCACAGACCCTTTCTTTCAGGAGGGCCTGAGAACTGTTGGACAAAAAGGCGATCGGGTATGTACAGGGACTTTCTACTGGGGAGGTTCAACCCTGGCCCCCTTTTCCCATCTGTTACATGGGTTGATGCGCCCTATCTCTGGGTGCTGGCCTTGAACCCCATGGGGAACCCTGGGTGTTTGAAAGGTTGTGGTGGGTGACGTTGCTATCCTCATATACAGCCAAGAAGTCTGGGGTGCCCCAATATACCCAGTCCCAGCCCACAAACCTTTTTTCCCTGCAGGGAGACCCTGGCATCCAAGGCATCAAAGGAGAGAAGGTGAGGGAACCCCAGCCCCTTGCTGCTCCCCTCCAACTACCTGGCAACCTTTCTGATCCCTTCTCTTCCATGCCTAGGGGGAGTCCTGCTCGTCCTGCAGCTTAGGTGTGGAGGCCCAGCAACTCAGGTCCTCTACAGAGGCCACAGATACTGTGGGCTCACCTGGCTTTGGCTTGCCTGGCCTTCCGGTGAGTGACTGCTTCCTCCCAGCCCAGCCCATCCTTGCCACCCTGGTGGCCTCCCTAGCTCTTCCAGCCCTGAGTCTCAGGGCAGGGGCCAGGAGGGAAACCAGGAAGCAGGTGTCCCAGGCCTGCAGGCTGGCCCCTCCCTCCATCCCTGCACTGCCCCTGGCTACTTAGCCTGGAACTTTCTGTTAGAACCTCAAAGTGCCTACTAGTTGCATAAGGGAAGTAACTGTTCCACTACTCACGGGTTATGGGATTTGTAGTTCCGAGCTTGCCTTGCTCTTTCTGTATGGACGCTGGGACCCATGGAATATTGGAGGGGTGGGAGTGGGGGGAATGCTGTGACTCTGACTTGGTTGTTTTTCAGGGGAAAGTTGGGGCTCCAGGGCCAACAGGGCTAAAAGGAGAGAAGGTGAGACCTGGGTTAGATGTCAGGGATGCCAGGGTTGCTTGACAGGGAGGAGAGGGTGAGGGTGGCTGGTGGCTGAGAAGTAGGGGCAACAGTGAAATAAATGTGTAAATTCACCCCAGTGAGAACTAGAGTAAAGAACTTATTCCTGACATCTCTCCCATTCTCTAAGAGAATTCCTTAATGTTGCATTTTTAATCAGATGACAATCTAACGCAGTTAAGCACATTCAAGACCACCTTATAATAAAATCATATTTAACATTTCTATATCCTGTACATTGTGCTGGGTACTGTTCCAAGTGCTTGTGCATCTATTAACTTGTATCATCCTCCCAAAACCTTATGGAGTCAGTATGCCATTATTCCCATTTTACAAATGAGAAAACAGAGACCCAGAAAGGTCAAATAAATTGCCCAAAGTCACACCGGTGTTTGGGCACAGAGCTGGGATTTGAGCCCAGGAAGTCTGGCTCCAGAGTCTGTAACTAAGTCTGTAATTGGTGGCTGGGCCACACAGTTTCAGTGCCCGTGTTAACATTCATATTTATGCTTGAACTGGAGGCAAATGACGGCACTGCACTTATAATGCAGTGTTACTCAGATGAGGGCCTTTGTGGGTGTACATTTCTTAAGTGTGAGAAACACTGAGATGTATGTTCTGATTCATCTCTAACAAGCAAATCACTCTTGTCATGTCTCAAATGGAGCTTTTGCTCTCCCCAACCCCGACTTTTTCTTGAAGTCTTCTCCAGCTCAGTAAATGGCATACCCCAGTTCCTCAAACCCAACACGGGCCATCACCCTTGACTCCTCCCTTCCCCACATCATCCCCTCCATCCAGCCCATCAGCAAGTCCTGATAGTTCTGCCTACAAACTCTCTCTCCATTCCCTCCTTTTCTTTCCATCTCCCCCATCAAATCACCTGGCTGTAGGCGGCTGCCTCCCCTCTGGCCTGCCTGCCTCCACTGAAGCTCATGGGCTTTATTTCCCTGTGTAGCATCCTTCTGTAACTTGCTTTGTACCAAAGTCCTACTATGCCTAACAAGACCCTGGATGATCTAGCCCCTGCCTACAGTTCCAAACTCATCTTGTACTCTTCTCCCCACGCTTGCTTTATTTTAGCCATACTGGCCCTCATTCCGTTCTGGAATATGCCAAGACCCCTTAGATTTTGTACTTGTAAATGTTTTCTGTCTAAACCAGTTGCTGTCAAGTCAATTCTGACTCATGGCAATGCCATGTGTGTCAGAATAGGACTGTGCTCCACAGAGTTTTCAATAGCTGATTTTTTAGAAGTAGATTACCAGGCCTTTTTTCCCAGGCACCTCTAAGTGGACTCAAACCACCAACCTTTCGGTTAGCAGCCGAGCACGCTGACTTTTTGCGTCACCCAGTGATTCCTTTTTCCTCTCTACCCTCCCCCTGTTCTTTCTTTGGCTGGTCCTAGTCTCATCTTCCTGGTAACAATTGTGGTTAACGTTCCTCTGATCACCCTCTCTAAAATGGACTCCCTCACTTACTCCATCTCATCCTCCTTGTTTATTTCCTTCATAACACTCAGCACTCTCTAATGTTATTATTTCTGAAGTTATCATTACTTTTAGAGAGATTTTATTGTCCTCCACAAGTATATAAAGTCCACAAGGGGTTTTTGTCCATGTTGTGCACTGTTACATAGCCAGCATGTATTCTAGTGCCCAGTGTGTGGGAGGCATCCAATGAACAGCTGTTGGATAAATGAATTAATGATCTTTGTGTGCTGGGTCAGGTATGGGGCTGGGACTAGGATCCTGTGAAGTGAGGCTGAGGTCAGAAACATGGCCTCCAGCCCCTAGGTTCCACAGACTGGAATGGCTGACCTTGTGGAAATCCCTTTCCCTCTCTGGGCCTCAGTTTCCCTAGCCAGGAAAGGAGGCTGTGGTCTAGAGGTCCCAAAGGGCTACTTTGTAGTTCTGGGCTTGGGTTTGCTCTGGCACCTATACCCCCTCCCCGCTTTGACCTTATGTTCTCTGCTTTGCTCCCAGGGTACTTCTGGAGACGCAGGGCCAGCTGGCAGTCTGGTGAGTATTCTTTGGATGGCAACAGCTCAGGGGAGAAGGACAAGGAGGGAGGTGCTGCCCACCGCTGGGGAGCTAGTGGACCTGGGCTGTGCCTCAGCATTGCCTGGAAGATGCTGGACATCAACATAGCTTCTTCTACTGTAGGGGCTACCAGGGCCAGTGGGACCAGCAGGAACCAAAGGGGAGAAGGTAAGTCTGAGGACATTCTCACACTGCAGCTAGGGTGAGCTTTCTAAACACACCCTCATTTTGCTGTACTTCAAACCTTCTGAGGCTCCCCACTGCCTGTAGGGCAAAGTCTGACTTTACATGGCATTCATGACTCCAAGATCCCTGAGGACTTGGCCCCTGCCTTCATTCCTCACCTGTTCTCCCCAGTCTCTCCCGAGATACCCCATGCATACCACAGGCGCCGTCAGGACCAGGCTACACTCCCCAGCCCCAGATTCCAAGCCTGGTGCTGGTGCACGGTGTACTGGGGCCTGCGGACCCCAAAACCCCATGTCATTACTTGGCAGGGGGAGCCTTGTGAGCCATGTACAGCCTTGTCCAAGCCTCAGGAGGGGGATGGCCATGTGGTGGCCCTGCCTGGCCCACCCGGAAAGAAGGGGGAGCCTGGGCCTCCAGGCCTCAGCCTGCCAGGAAAACCAGTGAGTTCTGGGGCTTCTGAAGCCAGGGAGCAGAAAGGGCTCAAGAGAGGTGAGGGGTCCTGCCTGGGTCTCTTGGCTCTGGGCCAGGTTCCCTGGGTAGTGGGGGAGTAGGTGGGAGTGTGTGGAGGGATCAGTGCCTTTGTCTCCAGAAGGAGCTGGCCTGACAGGCCTCTACCCTTACCCTGGGACACGGCATGGTGGGGTGGGCACAAAGAGCATCAGCCTGGGAGCAGACAGACCTGGGGTCAGATTCCAGCTCTGCCTGTTAGTAGATCTTTAACTTAAACAATTTATTTCTCTTCTTGGTGCCTCCGTTTCCTACACATTGTGTTGTTATAAAACTCAGTAAAGGTGCGTGTGAAGCACTTGGCAGCACACAGTAGGCATTTAGGAGATGGTAGCTGCCACTGTGGTTATTATTGTTTTGCTTTAATAACAACAGCAGACACTGATATAACATATACTACATGCCAAGCATTGCTTCACATATATTAGCTTGTCTAACCTTCACAAGAACCGTATGGGCTAGAACTTTGTACTATTTTTATCATTCCCATTTGGCACATGTGGAAACTGAGGCGCAGAGAGGTTAAGCAACTTGCCCAGGGTCACCCAGGCAGGGAGTCTGGATGGCGTCTACTCCCTTAACCTATGCAATACTGCTCCAGTAGGCTGTGAGCAGAGGTTTTTGTCTTGTTTTGTTTACTGTTGTATCCCCTGGGTCTAGAACAGTGCCGGGCAGTTAGGGGTGTCTGGTATGAAAGAATGCATTCATAGAAATGCTTTCTCCTCAGGGCAAGGCTGGAGAGCGAGGAATGAAGGGGCAGAAGGTGAGAGAGCCTCGGTGGGCCCCTGGGTGGACTGTCCCAACCACCTCCTCTCAGCTCCCCCTGCTTTCCTGATGGCCTGGGCCCACTCCCCACTCTCTTCCCAGCCCCAGCTCTCAGCCCCAGAGAAGGGTTGTGAGTGCCTGCAGGACCCAAGAGGGCAACCTGCCCTCAGCTGGGCTGCTGCTGCCCTCCTTGACCCCTGCTTCTTACAGGGTGATGCTGGGAATCCAGGAGACCCTGGAATACCAGGCATCACAGGGCAGCCGGGACTGTCTGGAGAACCTGGGGTCCGGGGCCCCGCAGGGCCAAAAGGAGAAAAGGTCAGTCAGGCACGGAGCAGCTTGCTGCATGCATCAAAAGAAATAAGGTGGAGCGCTCACAGGAGGAAGGACTGTGGAGTCAGGAATGGTCTCAGGCTGTGAGCCTTAGAGGATGCCAAGATCACTGGGCAAAGGCTCCTCAGCTCTTCTCTGAGGCAGGGAGGAGGAGAGCTAGGAGCACAAGAGCCTGTTTTGATTTCCCAGGGTGAGGTGGGGGTAGCAGAGGGGCAGAGTTCTTGGAAGGGACAAAGACCGCTTTCTGATGCCTCCTCCTGGCCCGGCTGCCAGCTCCGCTCACACGCTCCCGGCCATGCCCATTTCTGCCCAGGGTGATGACTGCACTGCCTGCCCCAGCCTGCAGGGGGTGATGACCAACATGGCCGGACTGCCTGGGAAGCCGGGCCCCAAAGGAGAGCCGGGCCCTGAAGGCGTGGGCAGGCCTGGTAAACCGGTCAGTTTGGCTGCCTGTCCCCTAGCCCTTCCCTGCCTGGCCTTTGCCTTCTCCTCCTGCCCTTCTCCCTTACCCCTGTGGGGACTCCATGGGCTGCCTTGTGCTTTTTAGGGCCAGCCTGGTCTACCGGGAGTTCAGGGGCCTCCAGGACTGAAGGGGACACAGGTAGGTGTGAATATGGGGACTGGGCTGCAGATATGTGTGGGAGAGGGTGGGGTAGGGAGATGGGGGCAGTGGGCTTGGAGTGGGAAATGGAAATGAGCCATAGGGTCAGGAGAGGGTGGCGGTGGAGGGAGGAGGGTAAGAAGAAGGGGCTAGGGAGAGGACCGGAGAGGAGACAAGGGGTGGGAGGGGAACCTGGAGCCAGCGTTTGTCTTTCTGCCTCTTCAGGGAGAGCCAGGGCCTTCAGGACTGGGAGTCCAGGGGCCCCAGGTGAGTCTCCAGCCTTACCTTTGCCTGCCCCCACCCCCCTGCCATTAGCTAGCTGTCGCGCTCATATGCTTCAAAGACCACAGAGCTCTGACTGCCCCAGATGCTCACAGGTACAGCTTCAGGGAGGGGTTGGGTGTCAGCCCTGCTCTGCCATTGTTTCTGTCGGGGACCTTGGCTTTGTCCCCTTTCCTGCCTCTCTGGCCCTTAGGATCACCTTAGGGAGTTCTCCTGAGTTTGGGTTAGCAGATGCCCCAACCCAGACCAGGTTGGCCAGGCTGCTGTGCCCCAGTCTTCCCTTTCTGACTTGCAGGGGGAGCCTGGAGCCCCGGGTTTGCCTGGCATTCAGGTATGTCTGCCTTGGACCTGGAGGTGGGTTGGGGACAAGAGGGGGCCACTCTAGGATAAGGGATAACTAACTGTGCTTCCATCTGTAGGGGCTTCCGGGACCTCGGGGACCACCTGGCCCCACTGGAGGGAAGGGTGCCAAGGTGAGCCTCTGCCTCCTTGGGCACTGGGCTTGCAGTGCCTCAGAGGACACTGGTGGTGGGTGCAGAAGACACAGGAGCTGAGTGGTGCCTGCTAGAGGGCTGCCCAAAGCCTGGTCTGATGTGTCCCACCTGGTGGACTGTAGCCAGCTTCAAATTTGTGTCCCTCATCCACAGGGACCTCCGGGGGTGAAAGGAGCCACTGGACCTGCAGGACCTCCTGGTGCCAGTGTCTCTGGGCCTCCGGTAAGGGTCCTCTCTGTGCTCCCTGCTCCTTGTGGAGTGAGGCTCTCCCTAAGGACATGCTGGGAGGAGGACAGAGGGAGAAGAGTGGCCTCATCTCTGCCCAGCCTCAGAGGAGGGAGGACTGTGCTGTATGGGAGGGAGCACATGAATAATCATAATAGCAATAATGATCACTGCCAGCATTTTGACCAATAGCTGTGCCAAGGCCCTATGCTAAGCTCTAAATACACAGCAATTCACTTAATCCTCACAACAGCACTGTAGGGGAGTACTATGATTGTTCCCATTGCATAGATAAGGAAACTGATGCCCAGACAGTGAGGAGGCAGAGCCAGGACTCGAACCCAGGTCTGTCTGACTCAAAGCCTGTATGTTAACCACCCTCCCGCTTCAACCTTCGTGTCCTTAGGGATCAGCTACACCAGTGCTGCCCAGTAGAACTATCTATGATGATGGAAAAACTCTATTCTGTGCCATCCAAAGTGGTAACCACTAGACACACGCGGCTATCGAGCACTTGGAATGGGGCTGGTACAGCTGAGGAACTGAGCTTTTAATTTCATTTAATTTTCATTACTTTAAGTTTAAATAGCCACATGTGGCTAATGGCTACCACACTGGACAGTGTAGATCTAGATCAGCAGCTTCTACCCTCATTGCCCTCAAAGACCTCTTCTTTATTACTGTCCCCACCCAGTGATTCTCATGGATGTGTCTGTTGAACAGATTGCATAGATTAAGTAATAATAAATGCATTTCCTCATCTCTGCTTATCAAAGACCCATGTAAGAGTCAGCTTCTGCGCCACATGAACCCACTCAAATTTTACAAGATGATATAATTCTAGACGAAATCAAAGAAATTCTACCTTTCAGTCAGCCTGTGCCCACTGGGTCATAAGCAAACGTATAATTTTTCTTGGGCTTTTGGTGAGGTTGAAAATTGTCCAGTGAACCATATGCTTTTCTATCCTTAGGGATGCCTAGAGAAATTCCAGTTGCTTTGGGAATCACTCATGGTTTCCTTACAAGGGTGTGCCAAGGCCCAAAGCGGGTAGGGGCTTGCTGAAGCCCACACAGCCAGTCTGTATTACCGGCAGAGCTGGACAGTCAGGATCCTTGCTGTCCCCAGGAGCCCCAGAGTAAAGGCAGAGATGTGGTCCTGGTCCTCCCAGTAAGAAAGTGGAGTGTCCCACAGGAAGGCAGTCCTCAGAATGCCCTCCATGCCCCCATTCCTGCCCTCTACGCCTGAGCAGATTTTATGCCTTTGCTCAAGCTGCCCCCTCCAGTGCTCTCCAGACCTTCTTTCCTTAAGATGAATCTGACCCAGGAGGCCTTCCATCCCAGTCCCATGCTCATTACTTGTGTGACCTTAGCCAAGTGATACCTCAGAGTCTCTGATTCCTTGTATAACAGGGACTGAAATTCCTACTTCCCAGTTAAGTCAACTGGGGTAACTTTTGTGACAGAAAGAATGTGTGTCAAGTGGCTGCTGGAGGTAGAGAGGAGAGAGGAGGGACTTTGGGGCTGAACAGACCTGGGTGCGGTTGTGTTCTTGGGCCTATTATAGAATTTCTTTAAGCCTCAGCTTCCTCACCTGTAAAACAGAACAACACTGCTCTGCAGGGCTGGGAGTGGGGATTCCACCCAGTTCTGTCTGATAGGTACTTGGCCAGTGTCTGCACTCAGAAGGCCTGAGGAAATGTCAGTCTTTGTCTTCCTTCCATCCTCCTCTTGCCTCTTGTGCTCCGTCTTCTCCTCCAGAACATGGGCATAGGACTCGAGCTCCAGAGGGGCCTGGGACTGTTTCTGTTTGTCCTACCGCCCTTCTCTGCAGGCAGGCCAGATGGCTAGCTGCTGTCCATCCTCACCTACTGACCCCGGGCTCTTTCCTTCAGGGCCGTGATGGGCAGCAAGGACAGAGCGGGCTTCCAGGAGCCAGAGGGATGCCAGTGAGTACAGCGTCTTGGGGCAGCCGGAAGCCACAGCTGTCCCTGTCTCAGCACCCCTCTCCACTCATCTCCCTGTGTTTCCTCCCTGTAGGGTGAAAAGGGATCTCAGGGAGAGAAGGTGAGTCCCTAGGAGCTGGGACTAAAACTCTGGGGGAATTAGCAGCCCTGACAGCCCCACCACCTTGGGGAACTTAGGCCAGGGTGCATGCACATGCTAGTTGCCCTGGGCTGGGGGACAGGAGCTGAGGAGCCATCCTGGTGCCCTTACCACCCACCAGCACCTCGCTTCCAGGGAGCAGGGTCCCTAAACACTCCCTCTTTGCGTGGTTGCTGGCCCAGGGCTCAACCAGGATAACAGGAGACCCAGAGAGCTCCAAGGCCTCCATGAGGGCAGCTGCTTAAATGGGGGTGAGCCAGACACAGGAACAGGAACTGAGTTGGGAAGGACTGGCGCTGAGAGCAGAGAGATGAAGGGCAGGGAGAGAAGGGCATGGAAGCCAGGCTGGGCCAAGGGAAGACGGGCTGCAGCTGGGTCGAGCTGCGACTATCCTGGACGCCAGAATCCCTGTGCAGAAGCAGACGAGGTTGTAACAGAAAACGACAGTAATGGCAGGAACTGTCTTTTGCTGAGGGCTTACCATATGGTGCGAGTTCTAGATACATCAATCCATTTCCTCCTCACGACAGTTTGTGTGTTTGGTATTATTTTCCCATTTCACAGATGAAGAGGCTGAGGTTCAGAGTGGTTGAGCAGATTGCCCAGGGGCAAATCCTCTAGAGCCTACTCTCTCCCACTCTCTAACAAAGGCTTTTGTCTTTTCAGGGTGAGCCAGGGGAGTGCTCCTGCCCCTCTCGGGGAGACCCCATCTTCTCTGGCATGCCAGTAAGTAGTACTGAGAGCTCTACCCCCGGCCCGGGGGGGAGGTCTGGCTTCCCGCCTCATGCCCACTGTGCCAAGGGCCCTGCAGGGCTTTGCGCCCCAGCCGACTGCCTTCCCATGCAGCTCTGCGCTTGGTGTGGATGTTGCCTATAACCTCTCCCCTTCTTTTGCGACCCCCACTCCCACCCAGGGTGCTCCGGGACTTTGGATGGGCAGCTCCTGGCAGCCAGGCCCGCAGGTGTGTGTCGCTTGTCTCCTCCGCCTCTCCTCTCCGTCCGCCAGTGCCCCGCGGCTTGCCCATCCTACTCCGCTGCCCAGCAACAGGGCAGAGTTCTTATCTGGGTCTGATTCTTCCTTTTCTCCCTCAGGGTCCCCCAGGTGTTCCCGGACCACCAGGCCCCCCTGGAGTGCCTGGGCTGCAGGTAAAGGGAGAAGAGAATAAGACGTTTGGGAGTCAGGGAGGCTCATGTGGTCAGGGGGCTCCTCCCAGCTGGGCCCAAGGATGCTGTTCTCCTGCCTCAACCATACCCATGCACCGTTTCTCACTCCCTGGGCTCCTGCTTCCCAGGGTGGCCCGGAGGGCCTACGGGCCCCTTAGAGCAGACCGTGTGCACCCCCAGCCCCTTTTCAAGGAAGCCCTGTCATGTGCTAGTAGATGCACCCCACTGACAGTGTCAAGCTCAGGCCTTGGCCAGCTGTCGGGAATCCAGAATCTGGGTCGGATAAAAATCCTTTACACAGAGCTGTACAGTTTTGGAGCAACCTTCAGTTTGCAGTTGTGCAACAAATATCTTGGCATATCTGCTGTTTTCCAGGCACTGCATTAGGTTCTGGGGATATAGCAGTGGCCCAAACAGGTAGACATTACTGCTCTCTTGGAGCGTGCATTCCAGTAGGAGAGACAGACAATAAACAAGACTGATAAATAAAATGCATAGTATGTTAGAAAGTGATACGTACTAAGGAGAGATTTCAGCAGGGAATGGGGATAAAAATGGGAGGAGGGCAAGAAAGATGAGATTTGAGGGCAAGAAAGTGACACTTGAATCAAGACTTGAAGGAAATGAGGAGTGAGCCTTGTGAGTATCTGGAAGGAAAGTATTCCTGGCAGAGAAAACAGCAGGTGCAAAGGCCTGGAGATGGGAACGTGTCTGCTGTGTTTGAGGAATAGCAAGGAGGCCAGAGATAGTGAGGGGAGAGGGGTAGACGTTGAGATCAGTATGGCGCTGTGATTAGAGCCTGGATTCTAAAGCTAGGAGAGTTGAATTTGACTCCTGGTTCTGCTGTGTGCTAGATGTGTGATGTTGGACAAGTTACTTAACACCTCTATGTCTCACTTCCTTTATTTGTTAAATGAAGATAATTATAGTACCTACTTCATAGGGCTTTTGTGAGTATTAAATGAGTTAACATATGCAAAGTACATAGAACTCTGCCTGGCATATAGTAAGTACTTAGAAAGCATTAGCCGTCATTACTACTACTACTATTACTATTATTGTTTTACATCTGTTCTCTCATTCATTTGACCTTGTATCAACCTCAGTAGGAAGGCGATGTTATCCCTAGGTCAGAGCTGGACAAGCCGAGGCTCTGGGAGTTGAAGTATCTTGTCCAAGGTCATCTGGCTAAGAAGTGGCAGTGCTGGATGGGAGCTTCCCCATGCAGAGCACTTCTGCTCCCCTCCACTGCCTTTCAGGACTTCCCTAATATTGGCATACCAGGCCACATTTTCCAGAGGTCCTGGGAAGCACAGATAGTAGCTGCCAGGTGTTGGCCTCTCAGCTCCTGGAAGTGATTCTCACCTGCAAAGAGGGGGAAGGAAGCAGAGCAGAATCACAAGGAAGCTTTTTATAGACAACTGTCCTCTGCCCCAAAGATTTTATGTGTTCCACCCACACCCCAGGCAGATCCTGCCCTGCCACCTTGGGCTGAGATCTGCTCTGGTAAGCCAACATTGCTGATGGGAGCCTCTCTCTGTTCGTCGGGAACCCTGAACTAGAGCCCACTCTTGGTCCCCCATGGACCAGCCATGCCTTTGCTGAGTGTTCCTTGGCATCCTATGGTACTGCCAGGAAACAGGAGTCTGTCTGCAGAGGGAACGTACCTCCTCTCTCAGTAGAAGAAACAGGTTCTGAGATATACAGTATTTACTTCCCCAAGGTCATGTCACATAATCCCAATTCTCTGTCACCTCATTTAATCCTCATCCATTTCACAGATGAGGAAACTGAGGCACAGAGATTAAGAAACTTGCCTGAGGCTATACAGCTAGTAGGCAGTTGAGCTTCAGTTTAAATTCAAGGGATTTGAATCCAGCCCCTACACTCTTCACTTCTACACAGGGCTTTGAACCAGTTCTTCCTGGTTCAGTCATGGCCAAAGAAGTGACACCAGAACAGACCCAAAGTTTTAGAATTTAGATAAACCAGAACTACGAGTCAAAGCCCTGCTAGAAACTTAATTTCCCTCTTAGAAAACAAGGGCAGCATATGTGTTGCATAGCAACCAAATCTCTTGTCCGTTGGATTTTGGGCAGAGTGGGAAACTGGTGTCCCACTCAAAGATGACGGCTGACCGAGCAGCTTTGAATGTGGGTTGCTCTCCGCAGCCCTGCCAGTAATCCAGTCTCATGTATCAGGCTCCAGAAAGGGCTAACTACACCTCTTCCAAGTCTCCTATTCCAGGGCTTCAAGCTGTAGTTTTTCTCATTACAGATCACCCAAATTGTAAAAATTTGGGTCTGTTTCAATTTCAGTTCGTCAGCCATGACCGTATGGGTTCTGACTGGTTTGAAGCCCTGTTTCTACAACAGAACAGGTGTGGCATATAGTTCTGGGAGGGCAGGAAAGAAACACAAAGTACGAGGTTTGAATTAACACAACGGCAGTGGAGAGTGGAGCAGGGGCTGAATAATGAGGTTAGTGTTTTGAACCCACCTAGGAGTACCATGGAGCCCTGGTGACGCAGTGTTACGCGTTCAGCTGCTAATGAAAAGGCTGGCAGTTCGCATCCACCAGCTGCTCATTGGAAACCCTATGGGGCAGTTCTACTCTGTCTTATAGGGTTGCTATGAGTCAGCATCAACTTGACAGCAGTGGGTTTGGTTTTTTATTTGGTTTAGGAGTACCACAAAAGAAAAGGCCTGGAAATCTGCTTCCATTAGATTACAGCCAGGAAAACCCTATTACAGTTCTACTCGGTAACACACGGGGCGGGGGTCACTGTGAGTTGGAATCCACTTGACAGCAGCTAACAGCAACAACAATAATAACGAATACTTTCAAGGTGGTTTCCCCATGCCAGGCACTGTTCTAAGCACATTACACCTCGTAACTCATTTAGGACAGAATGTGCAAAGCTGGGTGACGGCACGTAGGGGTGCAGGGGCCGGCAGGGTCGGGGCTGACTGAAGGTCTGACTCAGGCCTGGGAGTTTCCAGCCTGAAATCCGAGAGGGCTGGTGGTGGGGGGGGGTGATGCGTTCTGCTGCGGGGAGCTGGGGCTTGAAGGGAGGCCAGATCTCTGAGCAAGCCAAGGAATCTTGTGCAGGCAGAGAAGGGGGAGCAGCGGAGCATTCACTCCACGCGTATTTAATGTACTCCTCCTCCATGTCGAGCAACGGGATTTAAAATGTAACACACTCCCTGCCTCTACAGAGTAGTATTTAATATGCAAATGCCATTGTGAATCTCCAAGGGGAAGAGAGAGTCTGCATGCAAACATTTAACGTGAGCATCCTGGGTGCCAGGCTCTGTACTAAGCTTCTTACAGTCATTATCTCCTTTAAGCCCCAGGATAAATATTCCCTGTTTGACAGATCAGGAAACTGAGGCACAGATTTTTTTAAAGTAACCTGCCAAATATTATACCACCACCACCAGTTACTGTCGAGTCAATTCCAACTCATAGTGGCCCCACGTGTGTTAGAGTAGAACTGCACTCCATAGCATTTTCAATGGCTGTGAACTTTTGGAAGTAGATTGCCAGGCCTTTCTTTTGAGGCACCTCTGGGTGGATTAGAACCTTCAACCTTTTGGTTAGCATCCAAGTGCATTAACTGTTTGCATCACCCAGCGACTCCTAATGTTATACAAGTAATCAGGTTTTGCAGCTCAATGGATGTGACTTCCAAGCATCCACCCTTGCTGTGTGCACAAGTGTTCTGGAGAATGAGGCTGAAATAGTGGTTAGGAGAGGGGTTGGAAGCCGCTGGTCCTCACTCTGAATCTTAGCTCTGTGCTTGGCGCTTCCTGCGAACTTTGGCAAGTTACTTGTCCTCTCTGAGTTCTTTTTTTCCATTTGAAGATGGAGATAACAACATGTAGGAAAAGCCCTGTATACACAAAGAAACAATAGTTACTTACTATATGGAAGACCCGCTGCCCAATTTCTGAGCTTCCCCTGACCTGTGGGGGAAAAAACTCCCTGTAGGACTAGTTTTGGGAGTCACCCCCTGGGCCTCCTTGACTTCCCCCCTTCCAAGGGTCTGGAGGCTTTTGGGCTAAGACCAGACGTTCGTCTTGTGCCTGGCAAGGCTCTCAGCAATGCAGGCTGAGGGGGAAAGGCAGCAGGGATGATGAGAAGGATGTAGGGTGACCAGTGGGCTAGAGAGAGGAGTCTACTCACTCTGTCTTTGGCTGCAGGGAGTGCCTGGAAACAACGGTTTGCCGGGACAGCCTGGGCTGGCTGCAGAATTGGTAGGTACAGGCCAGGCCTCACCGTCTGTCCCCCTCCCTGCCCTTCCCAGGGCTGCGCTTGCCTTGCAGATCCTTTAGCTACAGTGGGGTCCCCTTGTCTCTCTGTCTCCTGAGGCTGAGATAAGCCAGGATGGCAGGATGCTTCCCAAGGCTCTCCCTGATCCCATAGGTCTCCCTTCTCCTCTTCCACTCAACTGCCTGAGCCCAGGTGTCTGTCTCTTTCAGGGATCCTTGCCAATTGAACAGCAACTCCTTAAGGTAAGAGGGTGAGAGAGAAGGGGGTAGGAACTGGGGGGGAGGAGCCTCCTACAGGGATTCTCAGTGTAAGTGCTCAGCTGTATGGCACCTACAGAGAGAGCTCACAAGCCTCTACCTAAGAGGACCTAGCACAGAGCCTGGCCCATAACAGACCCTCACTCGATATCTGCTGAGTGAGTGTCTGAACGATCCTGCGAAGGTACCCAAGTGGTGGACACTGTCAGCAAAATCCAGCCTTGAAAATGGCCCACAGTGGCTGGGTGCGAGGCCTGTACAAGATCAGGCCAGAAGTGGGGCCCCTGTACCACCCCGGTCAGGCCAGGCAGGGTTTAGCAGCTTCCAAAGCAGAGGGGTGAGGGTGCAAGTGCAGCCGTACGGGGATGGGGTAGGGGCTGTGAAGGTTTCTTTTATGATGGGACTGGGTGGGGTTCTGGAAGAAGGCTTCAGCCCATCTCTGGTCAGTCCAGAAAGAATACAGGGAGAGATGGGATTTGAGTAGCAATTTTAGTGGTATGAAAAGCAGACTTGGGGCCTGGTGGGAGAGTCGGCCTATGCCAGGACCTACAGACAGCATCAGGGCCAGATGAGAGGGCTGTGGCCTGGTCTGTCCTCCCAAGCTAGGCAGGGATTTCCCTGGGGACCCTCCCTGACCAAGGGCCACATAGTTCCTCCTCAGTCATTCACCTCTAGAGATGAGAGCACAGTAACCCCTCAGGCCTCCTCCAAATACCCTCATGTCCCTGGACTCTTCTCTGTTGCAGCTCAGCATCCTCTGGGTCCCTCCCATGTCGTGGTCCTCAGAGCCCTCCTGACCTGGCCACACTCTTCTGGCACTGGCTAGTCAGTGCTGTGGACATCCCACTATCCCAATGGGTCCTAGTCAGGGCAGATTATGGGGACTGCCTGCCCTGCTCCTGCTCTGAACAGCAGGTGTTTCCAGAAGCAGGCTGAGGTCGGGTTAACCTCCTGGCAGCAGTTACATGATAGGTAACAGTGGGTTCATGCAAAAAAACCCAGCTCTTCTCCCCTGGGCTCTGCCAAGCCTGGGCTCTCCCAAGCCCTGTTTGACTGCAGCTGCAGAATTGACATTTCTCCCTGCGCAGTTCAGCTGTTGGCTTCTAAATCAAGTGCTCAGCAGAAGGCCCCAAACAGGAAGTGAGTGCAGTCTGGAGAAGAGGTCAGATGGCGCCAACGCGGCTGCTGACCAGGGCCTCCAGCAAGCACGTGCATTCACATCCTAGCCCTAAAGGAGCCTGGGTTCTCGGAGAGAGTGTGAGCTTTGGCCTCACAGACCAGGGGCAATCCAGGCTCCCACTCACGCTTGACAAGTCACATCACCTCTTTGAATGTCGACTTTCTCATCCCCAGAATGTTTATAGGATTGCCTGCCTTGCTGTGTTGGCAGGGTTTAAAGTGATAATGCACAAGGGCCTATTTCAATGCCTGACACGTGAGTGCCAAGTAAATGGCAGCCATTATCATTGGACTTTGCAGTGCACAGTGAAGGTTAGAACAGTGGTTCCCACCATGGGTCCATGGACACCCTGCCCATCCATGGATGGACTCCAGGCTCCCTGACTTCTCTGAAACTGTAGGCCGATGTATACTAGTTGGTTTTATTTTTTCGGGAAGAGGACCCATTGTTTCCATCAAACTCTGAGGGGTCTGTGACCCAAAGGTTAAAACCCTGGATAAGAGGAGTCCTGGCCCAGATGACCAAGGTCGCTGTGAGCAGTTGGGGTCTACCCTGGGGAAGGAGGGCAGGCCCCATTCCAGGGAGCATCTGCAAAGTCCTTGGCTCCTCCTGCAGCGGTTTCCTATGTCTCTTGGGCAGAGAAGCTGGTGTTTGGAGCCAACCTTTCCAGCCCAACTCCTCGTTGCTTGTCCTCACAGTGGGTGCAGGTTGCAGGAACAGCTGGGACAGATGGTCCCTCTGCAGGCCCCTCCACCTCCTCCCACACGTGTGTCTGGGAAAGTGGCTTTGGCTTGGCTGTACCCAAACTTCTTGGAGAAAACTCAAAGCCAGTTGTTGGGATTGAGTACCCTGAGGATGGTGCAGGGCTGCTGCAGGGCTGGGGAGGGAGAGCGTGGGCGGGGAGGGGAAGACTGCCAGGCAGGGTGTCCCCAGCTCTGGGGTCTGAGTAGGGTCCCCCATCCCGCCCATCCTAGCCTTCTCTGACCCATGCTCCACGGCCCTCCCCTTTCTCTCATCAGAGCATCTGCGGGGACTGTGCCCAGGGACCAGTGTCCATCCTGGAGAAAGGGGAGAAGGGAGACCGGGGCATCCCTGGTGTGCCAGGCCTCGACAACTGCGCCCGGGTAGGAGGCTGGGCTGGAGGCAGTGTTTTGCCAGATGAGCTCCCTGGCTGCCCTGACCTGACAGAGTGCCTCTCACTGCCCTCTACAGTGCTTCATCGAGCGGGAACGCCCACGAGCTGAGGAGGCCCGGGTGAGTAGGCTCTTCACCACATCTTTGCCCCTGCCCTAGACCCCATGTGGAGGGGCCCTACTGCTTACTCTCACCATCTCCATCCCCACTCCAGGGGGACAACATCGAAGGAGACCCAGATTGTGTCGGGAGCCCCGGCCTACCTGGTCCTGCAGGACTGCCAGGCCAGAGAGGGGAAGAGGTAAGGTCCTCTCCAGGCAGGACCCTGAGGGGCTGCTGCCTCCACTTACACAGCTGTCAATTTCCTGAAAGCCATTTCATTCCTGGCAAACCTCAGCTTGGTTCCTGCAGTGGCTCCCACCTGTCTTGGAAGTGCTTTAGTGGCTACCAAGGCCTTACTGCTCTGACCCCATCTGCTGTGCTGGCCTCCTCACTGTTCTTCCTCCCCACAGCCTAGCTGCTTCCTCTGCCTGGGATGCTCTTCTCTGTGGCTCATTCTTTCCTTCTTCAGCTCTTTGCTCAAATGTTGCCTTCTCCGGGAGGCCTTCCCTGCCCATCCTTTTAAAAACTAGGCCCTCCACAACTACCCCAGACCTCCCAGTCCCCCTTTCCTGCATCACACTCATCACCATCTGACATGTGTATTGACTTCAGTCTTGGAACATTCTGCGGGTATCTTTTGAGCACCAACTATGTGTTAGCTCTTGTTCTGTTTGTTACTGTCCACCTCTCCCTCTAGAATGTAAGCTCCATGAGGAAGGGGTTCTTATCTGTTTTGTTCATAGCTGTGCCCCCAACACTTGGACCAGTACCTGCTACATAATAGCTGCTCAATAAGTGTTTTGTTGAATGGCTGAATGAAAGGCCATTTCAACACCATGGTTCTGCTTTGACATCAGCTGCCCTCTGTTGACTTTGGTTGTGGGGAGCAGGGAGTAATGTCCGCTGAGACTGCGGGGCCCCATGGGACCTCAGCCTTTTCATCCCATTTCCCTTGGCTTCCTTTGCAGGGTCCGCCTGGCACGAGGGGCTCCCCAGGTCCTCCAGGCCCTATTGTAAGTATCTGTGGTTTCCTGGCCTGCTTGTGAAGCTCTCAAAGGGGTCATAACACCCAGACACCATTCTCCTGCCTTGTCCCCAGGAAGCTGGGCAAGGCAGAAGGAGGAAACTTCCTCCCTTCCACCAATGAATCCTCTGGAACTGGTCTGTTGTGCCCTGCTGCCCAGCAGTGGTCCTGCTTAGGGGAGGCCCCCAGAGGCAGATGTTTGCTTCCCTGCTGCCCCACAATCCTGCTGTGTTTTGCACAACGGACCAGGCTGCCCTTGGCAGGAGGGCTTAGATGTCTGGTGCATGGTCTCGGCAGCCAGGGAGGCACGTGGACTTTGCAATGAACAGTGAAGGTTAGAGCAGATCTCTTCATGCCCCCCCATTACACCAGTCCCTACAGGGGCCAGGGGCTGAGACTGACCTGTCCTCTGTTGCTTTGGAGGGCCAGCTCTAGGACAAGTCTACAAAGGCCAGACCAGGAACATCAGGCCAGGGGCATCTACCCTGGAGTGCTCTGTGGTGCTGATATGGTAGGAAAATGGACATGACTAGGAAAGATTGGAAGAGCTGAAAATGCCTTCTTTGTAGAAAATGGCTGGTGCGAGCCGTCTTAGAGCCATTTTTATGGCGGTCAGGTGACAGGCATGATGGACAGAAAGGAACGGGCTTCCACTCCAGCGAGGGTGTTCCACTAGCCTGGGGAAGGACTGACTGACTCTAAGCGTGTTTTCCATCTCTGATGGCCGAGCCATTCTTCCTGGAGCCAAGGGGAGGAGCAGAGGTCTTCTAGGCCAAGCTATCAACCAGTATCTTTTCCAGCAGCGTTGAAAATATTCCCACGACCTCCTCTCCCCATGACCCCCAGCTCCAGACCGCCCAGGTTACTGTGCTTGTGAGATGTGACCTGCCTGTTTCTCCCACCAGGGCCCCCCAGGTTTTCCTGGTGCCGTTGGCTCCCCCGGATTGCCTGTAAGAACCTAGCGCTCCTTCCCTTCCCCCGCCAGCCAGGTCTCTGTGGCTTTTGCGTGTCTCCACCCTGTTGTGCCCCTGCCTCCCTCCTCCATGTGCACCCTTGTCCCCCCTCGGGCATGGTAGCTAACGACACAGGCTCCCTGAGGCCCCAGCAGCTTGGACGTTCTCCTCCCAGTCTCTGACTTCTCTCTGTTTCCTCCTCTCTCTCTTCGCCTGCTTTCTTCCTCTCAGCTTCTCTCTTTCACCCACTTTGGTTTCCCTTTTCTCCCCCGATCCACAATCTCACATCATTCCTCTTAAGTCCCCCGAGCTACCTTACCATCTTATTTTAAGCTGGTGCCTCTTGGGGCCCCTTTATTCCTCCCTTTCTCACTTTTGCCTCCTGCTTCTCCCACCTTTGGTGTTGACTGAAGATTTGCTGAAAGTAGTTCTTGAGGCCCTGCCAGGCACCTGGCCCAGAGCCCGGAAGAGATGCCAAAGCTTTAGGGCTTCACATTGCAGGCTGGCACAGGTTCAGTGCCCTGCTACTTGGCAGGGCTGGCCAGAGGCACCCCAGGGACTTAAAGGCAGCCATGCCTACACCTTTCCCATCATCCTAGAGGAAACTCTCAGCTTCTTCCTTTCCTTGG
The DNA here is from genome assembly GCA_030035585.1 of Dugong dugon. Lineage (NCBI taxonomy): Eukaryota > Metazoa > Chordata > Mammalia > Sirenia > Dugongidae > Dugong > Dugong dugon. Next base: position 56,020,887 of record CM057462.1, on the reverse strand, counting down.
CTCCAGTCCCAGTCTGCTCCAAAGCTGGGGATGTGATATCTATCAGCCAGTGGGGTTTCTGGGTGTCCCGGCGCCTTGGCCTGCTCCTTCTGCCAGGTGTCGTTAATTGCTCTGCCTTGTCGTCGTCACAGGTGTGTTTAAATCACCCCGTCCTCATTGTTGCTCCCTCCCGGGTCATGGAAACTAACCTCCTGTTTGTTGGGTTGCGTGTTCCTGGGGCCTGGCTCCTCTCCTCCCAGGCCTGGTGATGGAGGCTCAGGGAGCGGGGCTCCTCCTTGTCGCAGCTCCATCTGTCCCCACATCCTCATCTCTGGCGGGACCTTGTCTGTTTCTGCTTGCTTGGGTGAAGGGGCCATCTGTCCGTCTAGCCATCTGTCTTGTGTTGTGGAAGGGTGTGGGCACCGTCTCCTGAGGGCACATGGGAGAAGGGGTAATAGACATGGTGCTCTAATGGCGTGGTGAAACGACGAGGCCTGGGTGAGGGGCTGAGGGCAGCAGCCCTGACTCTGATGGCAACCGAGATCTCTCCCCTACAAAGTGGCAGGGACTGCTCTGGGAGGAGCCCTCCCATGTCTCTCCCTTCATTCCTCAAAGATGTGTTTTGGTTTTGGGGTGGCTTGGGCAGGTAAGTGTCGGGTATCTGGTGATACATTTTGTTGGGGAACATCACTCTGGGGGCGCCTGTCCTGACAGTTGCTGCTCAGGGGAAGCACACATCTGTCACCCTCTTATAGGTGTACCCCAGACAGTTACCATTGTAGGACATGCCAATGACAGTCACCTGCCTGAGAAGTGCCCTCTGAGAGTCACCCACCTTGGGGGCATACATCACCTGGGGAGTATGCTCCTGAGAGGCATTCGTGTATGGGGACTTACACCTCGACAGTCACACTTCTGGGGCACACCCCCTACAGTCATCTTGCTGGGGACCCTATGGGCCACCAGCAACCAATATTTTTCCTAGAGTGGAAACAGAGGGCTGCAGATAAGGGGAAGGAGTCAGGGGCTGGGTGGGGACTGCCCTCCCTGCAGTTTTTCATGATTTTTCTCTCCAAGGGTCTTCAAGGAGAACGAGGCCTCAGGGGCCTGACAGGAGAAAAGGGAGAACCGGTACGAAGAGGCCTGTGGGAACGGAGCTAGAAGAAGAGCACTGGGAGACAGGCATTGGGCCATGAGGGTGGCCACTGAGTGACAGATGGGAGGGACTCCTTCTACTGACACTCTGTCCCTCACCTCTGATTCTTTCAGGATCAGAGGAGGCTAATCTTCATGTTCCTGATTCCCTGTCACCTGTCCTCCACCAGCATACCTGGGGCTTTTATCCTTCCCTCTTCCTGCAGTGATCACTTGCCCCTCCGACCCCCTCCAACCCCCTCCTCCCTGGTCCTCATCCTACACCCTGGCCTTCTCCTCTACTCAGCTCCCAGGGTACCAGTCAGGCTGGTGCTTGTTACCAGCCCCAGGCCTGCTGGTGATGGTCACCGCTGAGAAACCTGGGGCTTGGGGAAATGGACCAACGCAGTGGCTGTTCTGGGGTGGGTGGTCACCTGCTGGGTGGAAGCTCCCGATTTTCTGGCTGTGGCATCCTTTTGCCCAAGGAGGTGGGAACAGGCCTGTTGTGGGTGTGTGTGTGGGGGGGGGGGGGCTGGTCCATTATGTCGGTTTTTCTTTGCAGGGTCCTCCAGGGCAGCCTGGTTACCCAGGTGCCATGGGCCCCCCAGGACTGCCAGTGAGTAAGGGGATCCTGGCCCTGGGGGTATCAGAGCCTTGGGGCAGTGATCAGGATAGGACCAGGCTTGGGCATTTATCAGCAGGTACCCTCCAAGCCCACCTCCCTCCTTTCCAAGCATTTTTGCCCTTGCCTTGGCCACTTGTCCTGTGGACATGTGGGCCCCCTCGGTAGCGTGGCCTGGCTCCACCACTCCACTTTGGGGGCCTATTTCAGCTACTCTCAGAGCACCCCGAGAGGCCCAGATACGTCAAGAACCAAAGTCTGCCTCCTCATGGGGGGTTGGCAGAGTTGGGGAGACAGTGCAGAGGTGCCACCTCTGTGCAGGAGCCTGCTGGGTGGGGGTGTCCTCTATGTCCACTGAGGCACGGTGGTGGCAGGTGGGACCACAACAGCGTGCTCGGAGCAGCCCACCTCGCTCCTTCCCAACTGCTTCCTCGGTGCCATCTGCCTCTAAGTGCTAGTCTAGGTGCCAGCTGCAGTCTCCACCCCTCGCATTAGTGCGGTGAAGGGCAGGCCGCGGGGCTAATTCTGCTCTCTCTCTCTGCTTGCTTGTCAGGGCATCAAGGGGGAGCGGGGCTACACCGGGCCCGTGGGAGAGAAGGGAGAATCGGTGAGTTGCAGCTCAGCACGGGGGTGGCAGGAAGGGCTTCAAAGGGAGCTGTTCCCCTCCCTGCTGCCGCCACCACCAGACTGGAGATTTTCCCAGCAGCCTGTGAAGGAGGAGACCATGGCCCCTGCTTCCCCTGCCCCCTGAGTTGCTCCAGCTGCGTCTCAAGCAGTCAGCGTAGGCTGGTTGCTGCGGAGGTGGAAGCTGTGAGGAGAATCCCAGCAGGTTTCATGGAGACAGGCTAGCCTAAGCTGCCAAGGGGAGTTGGGGCCGTGAGTCAGCTGGCAGAGAACCTTCTCCTCACCTGCAAAGGCAAACTGGCGGGCAGGTAGGCGAGAGAGCCAGGGCTGGACTCTTGACAGGGCTCCTCACAACCTCCACCCCTGGGAAGGTCACTTTACTGGTAATGTGGTCCAGGCCCCATGCTGAGTGCGCAGCTGGGTTGTTATCACATGAGGACACCAAGGCTTATGAAGTGACATGACTCGCCCAGGGTCCCACAGCTACTTAGTAGTGGAGCCTGGACTTGAACCCAAGTCCGTCTGGTGACAAACTTGGGTTTGTCTGAGGTGATGAATCTCAGATCTGGGATCAGCCAGATTTGGACCAGTCTCACCTTTCAGTGAGGCAGCAGTGGCTTCCGGCAAACCCCATCATGTATTTATTCAATAACAAATGTTTCTCGTGGGTCTGCTGGGTGCCAGGCTCTGTTCTGGAGACACTGTGATGAACAACACAGGCAAGCCCCTGCCCTCAAGGAGCTCACATTCCCAGGTGGGGAGGCAGGTGGCAGATGGATAAACAAGTACACATGAATTATGAGGGAGAAGTCCAGGGAAGGAAGGAGAGTGGGTCAGGGACTGGGGCTGTGGGCAGGGTGCTATTTAGATGGAGGGTCAGGAAGGCCTATCTGAGGAGGTGGAGTCTGAGCTGAGACCCGAATAGAGTGAGAGGAGCCCCGTGGTTGTGTGCCCTGGGGAATTCCAGAGGGGGAGACCACACAGGACCAGCCCGAGCCACTTGATGATTTGGTAAGGTCTCAAGAGACCTGGAATGGTGGGGGAACACTCCAGATAGAAGGGGCAGCACGTGCAAAGGCTCCGAGGTGTGGATGGGTAGAGCAAGTTCAGGGAATGGTGCAGTCTGAGCAGGTTAAGGCAGAAGACAAGAAAGGGAGGCGGGCATGAAACAGGAAAGGGCGGTTGGTGACAGATAACAGAACCCAGCCTTGGTGGAGAGTGTGCCACTCATTCAGTTAATAGAGGGGCTGTAGAAGGTTTTTGAGCAAAACAGTGATATAATCAGAGCCGTGCCAAGGAAGAGAAGATGGCAGCTGTTTGCTGGCTGGATTGGAGTGAACTAGGAGTGGTAGGACTCCTTGGAAGATTGGCTCAGTAGCTCAGGCAAGAGAGGCGAGGCCTGCATAGACCAGGGCAGGGATCCTGCCAACTTAGAGGGGCCTCTGCCACATCCCCTGACCCTGCTCTGTGACCTGCTCCTCCATCCCCCCATGTCCCACTCCCCCAGCCAAAGTGACTAATTCTACTCCTGTGTGTCCCCAGGGCCCCCCAGGATCTGAAGGCATAGCAGGTCCCCAAGGCCCAGCGGTGAGTGAGGGATGAGACAGGGAGTTGTGGACACGGGTCTTCTAGTCCTGCCCTAAAGTCTGAGAGAGATAAGAATGGGTTCTAGCTGGTTGTCCTCTGGGTAACAGGGTCCCCGAGGAGAGAGAGGACCCCAAGGCAAGTCGGGAGAGAAGGGCGACCAGGTGAGTGGGTGACTGGAACTGGATGGCTGTCCTGACCTCGGTAGATGGCTGGGGAAGGCAGGGAAGGAGTTGGGTTCTCTGCCCTGGTGGCACCCTACCTGTGGAGGGGTAACCAGTTGAAGCCTCTCCATCCCACCCATCCTGGAGTTGTAACCTCCTACTGCATGCCCAGAGTCTTACCTGCCATCCGTCTTGGGCAGAGAGGAGGGCTGGGCTACCTCCCTACCCAGGCCCTTGGAACTTGGGGCTGCCTCACGCTGTCATTCTTTCCACCTGGGCAGCCAGACAGGAGAGAGGAGGCGGCATAGTAAACTGTCCCTTGCTTCTTTCCATAGGGATTTCAAGGCCAGCCAGGCTTTCCAGGCCTGCCGGTGAGTGGATTCACAAAGGCTGCCCTGTCTGATGCAGTCCTGCTGAGGAGGAGCAGGCCTGACCAGGCCAGGCTGGGCGAGGATGGGCCTGGGGAGGGGAAGGAAGAAACAGGGAGGACAGCCTAGGTGGCAAGTCCTGATTCCAGGAGCCAGGACCTAGAGAGCAGGGCCTCCTGGATGGGCCTCAACCCAGCTGGCCAGGGAGCCAGACCCAGTTCTCCTTGGTGGTGTTTCTAAGAAGTCCAATATGTACTGTATCAGCAACAGCGTAACACAAACGGGAGTCCCTGGGTGGCACAAATGGTTAATCTCTCAACTACTAATCGAAAAGTTGGAGGTTCGAACCCACCCATAGGCACTTCAGAAGTCAGTCCTGGCAATCTGCTTCTGAGAGGTCACAGCCCTGAAAACCCTATGGAGCAGTTATACTCTGTACCCATGAGGTTGCTGTTAGTCTGAATCAACCCCCTGGCAACTAACAACACAAACAGGAGGAAGAAAGAAGGCGGAACTCCCCCTTCCAGGCCCACTTTCATTCCTTCCTGTTTCTCTGTTGATATAGGGTCCCCCTGGACTCCCAGGCAAAGCTGGAGAACCTGGCCTACCCGGCCCCCAAGCGGAGAAGGTAAGCAGGACCCCAAGCTGGCCAAAGTGCAGTGATCTGAGCCCTTTAGCCCTGCCCCACCCCTAGCCTCAGGCCTCTGGGGAATTCAAAGACTAACTCTGGGCAAAGAGACCTTCGGGATGGGCCCACTGCAGGGCAGCAGCAGGGGCTGGACAGACCAGTGGGCTCTCAGGGATGGGAGCTGGGCCCAAGATTCTTGCCGGCCTCTGTGCAGCTGAGGGCCTGGTCTGTTGGGGGAGGGCGAAAGGTAGGGAGGTTGGGTGGGGAAGAGGCAGAGGGGTGTAGTGAGGGGTGGATGACTAGAATGCAATGCAGACAGGCCAGCTCGGGCCAGCTTCACCTCAAGGGGGAGGGCAAGGAGTTGAAGGAAAGAGGAAGCCCATGGAGATTGGGAGCCCCCTATGCACCACAGCAGGTGGAACTCTGGGTATTTGCCTTCTGAGTCTAACAACAGTGGAGGAAGCCAGCCTGGAAGGGGAGTGGACCTCCAAGGAGGCCATGCTCAGGTGTCCCCAAGGGCCCAGGGAGGGCAGGAGGTGGCCTGTGATCTGGTGACAAGGGTGGGAAGGAGCAGCAGTCTGAGGAGCCCCAGACTGGCTGCCCGTGGGTCTGGCTTGGTGCACTTTGGAGACAGAGCTCTGTGTTGATTTGGGGCTGACATCCTCATCTCAGCCCAACCTCTGGCTTCCCAGATGTGATGGGTGAGGAGGGGTAAGACGCTCCCAAGACTGACTTCTGACCATGGTCCAGAGAGATGGGCAGGAGGCCTGCAGCCTTGGGGTGGGGGGAGTGGGGGGCAGACCCTCTTTTCTCTAAAACACACACTGCACAGTGCTGCAGGGCTGGAAGGTGCTAGGTAGAAGGACCACCCTACTCTGACTTCTCATTGTACAGGTGAGGAAACTGAGGCCCAGAGAGGCCAGAGACAGCCCACAGTGCATATCTAGTCAGCAGCAGAGCTGAGACTCGGAGAGCCCCAGGGCCCCTCACTGCCTCCCCAGAGCCAGGGCCATAGTGGAGGCAGTGGTGGGTGTCAGCCTCTTCCCTTCTCTATGGCGGACCTGGGTGGCAGCCCCTGCTGGAGCTCACTGGGCCCCAGAAAGCCGGCTGGCTAAGTGCCCCACTGCTACCTGCTCTCCTCAGGCTGGTCAGTGTGGAGAATCCAAAACATCTGGCCAGTGGTTCTCAGCCCTAGCTCCTGGTGGGGGCTGACATTTCCTGGGGCTGTGCTGACCCCTCCCGGTGACAGGTAGCATTGCAATGCCCTCACCCCGAGTTCTTTTTCCCCTTTGCTGGGTCTCTACTCTCTCTTCTCTTCCCCTCAACCACTCCATAGCCACTGCTCAAGGGAAGCCACCTTCTCCCCCCTGAGGGACTGCAGCAGCCCTCCCCACTGGCCTGCTTGCTTCCTCCTCCCTTCTCTAGTGAACAACCTAATTCACATATCTGCTCTCATCACTCCTCTGCTTTGAACCTTCAGTGGCTCCCCAGTGCCTATAGCAGTGACTTTCAGACTTTATTTTATAGTCTTGAGCCCTGTCTTCACACAAAGGCTTAAGTGAAAGCCCAATCTATAAAACAGGTATAAGTGGAGCTACTCTGGCTAAGGCAAGGGTAGGGGGTCCTAGAGCCCTACCTTCTGGGTCCTCACTTTGTATCCCCAGCCCTCAAGGCTCCTCCAGGAACTCCCAGGGATCTGAGAAGTACAGTTTTCAAACCACTGGTCTGCTTAACAAAGTTTAGCACAACGTTCAGAGCCCCTTTCAATCAGTCTCTAACTCCCCCAGCCTCCCCTCCCGCTCTACCCTCTCACATAGGCTCACCCAGGCCCCCTGGCTAGGCCAGGCACGTTACTACTTCCAAACCTTTATCCTTTCTCTGTGGTTCCCTCTGGCATGCCCTTTTCTCCTTTACCTGCCCAAATCTGAGACATCCTTCAGAGTCTAGCATCTGGTGACACTTCTGTGATACTCCCTAACCTAGCCCCTTATTCAACATAGGCTGTTACATTGCCCTTGACTGGGGTAGACCTGGGACCCTCACAGGACTGAAGTCCTGGAGAACAGCTCCCCCCTTTATCCCTCTAGGGGACATCAGAGCCCACATAGTGCTTGTCACGCTGCTGGGACCAGTGTGGATTGAATGTGTGTTTTCAATTCAGTACATGTCATTGAGCACCCTGGGCCAGTACCTGGGTCGGTCCTGAAGAAGATGCTGGGCTGGATAGGCTCTGTCCTTCCCCACAGAGTAGCCAGGAAGGGGGATCCTTTGCAGATGAAGAGAGATCCTTTGGGAGGGTATGTGGAATCTACCTAGTTAGGCCAGGACAGAACTGGGGTTAGAAGCCAGATGTCCTGGCTTCTAGTAGTCACCAGACATCCTCCCTCTAGCCAAGAGCCTCTGGCAACGGCCTGCTGACTATTTTGGGGGTTTGTTTTCAGGGCAGCGAAGGAATTCCAGGCCCATCAGGCATGCCTGGTTCCCCTGGGCCACCAGGACCTCCTGGGATTCAGGTGAATGTGGACCTTCTTAGCCTGGCAGGCATATGAGTATGTGTGTATGTGTGCATGTGTGTGTATTTGGTAAGGGTGGGAGTTGGGTGAGAAGGGGAGAGAGCTGGGGGGCTGCATTAGGCCTCCCACTTCCTAGGTCTCCAACACAGGCATGCAGAAATTCTTTATCCTGCTTCCAGGGCCCTGCCGGCTTGGACGGCCTGGATGGGAAGGATGGCAAGCCTGGCGTGAGGGTGAGATGACAGCTGGGAACGGCAGGCACCCCCTTCCTTCTCCAGGAGCAAAGTCAAAGGAGCCTTGGTGAAGGGAACTCAGGTGTCCCCCACCCTTTGCCAGGGGGTGCCCGCACCTTCCCTCCATCTGCCTCCTACCACACACTACCTTCCTGATGGCACCCGAGCCCCTTGGTTTCTCACTTCTCCTGGTAGCCTTAACCTGGTTGGACGTGCTGGCTTCACCAAAGGCAGGACCACGAAGGGAATAAATTTATATCCAGAAACATAGGCAGCCAAAGAAACTAGGCTGGGTGTCAGAAAGAATCAGGCTGCAGGTATGGAAGGACTTGGACAAGCCCTGGCTTGTGGGGTCTGGTTTTGCTGTGGAATCTGAAAGGCCTGGGGCCATGGCAAAGGGCAGAACATCAAGTTCAACCCCTTCTGTACCCAAAAGAAGAAAAACTAAGGCCCAGGATGGGGCCAGGATTCACCCAGCATCCACAGCCAGTCAGAGGCTGAGCCAGTCTTGAACTCTTCCCCCTGCCCCACATGACAGTCCCTCCATCCCAGGGTAGCTGGGAGAGGAGGGTTGGAGAAAGGGCAAGGCAGTAGCAAATGAGTTGGATACAAGCTGGACGAGAATCCTACCTCAATTCCCGTGGTCTCTTTTCCTAGGGGCACCCTGGTCTCCCTGGCCCCCCTGGACTCATGGGACCTCCGGTAAGTCGAGATGCAGAAAGGAGCTGGGAGCTTGGTGGTCCCAAAGGCTGAGAAGTTGCAGACTCTGCCTGAGTGGGTGGGCAGCTCAAATGCAGATCGGCCATGGATATCATGTTATGATTTTGGTTTAACCTGAGGAGGGAGGAGTGGGGAGAAGCCCCTGGCTGAGATGAGCGACAGAAAAGCATGACAGTTCCCTGCTTTTTCTTCCAGGGCTTCAAAGGGAAAACGGGACATCCTGGCCTCCCAGGACCTAAGGTAAGGGCCTGGTGGCTTCTGCCAAGTAGGTTTTCTCTGCTGTCTGTGAGACCTGACCCCAGACAGACTTGGCAGTCTAGCCTGGGTGGAGGTGCCACCTGACCCAGCATCCAAGCCTCCTGAAGCTACCGGTTCCTGGCATAGTGGGTCAGGGCTTCTCCCTCTACTAGCCTAAGGGCATCAAAGGGCCTCTGGCCAGAGCTTGGGCAGATGGCAGGGTCCCTCCAACATGGGGTCAACTTGGGGTGGAGGGTGCCAAGTGGAGGTCTGATGAGCTCCAGCTGTCCCTCTATCTTCTAGGGTGACTGTGGGAAACCAGGTCCCCCTGGCAGCAGTGGCCGGCCTGGAGCAGAGGTAAGAGCCTTCTCTCCTCGGCCTTCTGGGGGCATTTCACCCAGCACTGCACATCTTGAACCTTCTTCCTCTTCTTAAGGGTGACCCTCCCTCGAGGCTGTTGGGTCACCAACCTAGAAAAGCAAGGTCAGCCCCTCAAACCCTGGGGGGCTGGACTCTGGAGGCCAGGGCCTGACCTGGCCTCTCTGGCCTTTGGAGTTCCCACCTGCTGTGCTTAGCCCTCTCCTGCCTAGCAGTCACGTGTGCACAAGTAAGTCTGTGTCTGTGTCATTCCTTTCTTTGTTGGGCTCTTGCAGGGTGAGCCTGGTGCCATGGGACCCCAGGGAAGACCCGGCTCCCCAGGCCATCTTGTGAGTTAAACTGTTTTAAATTGTTTTAGTCTCTGAGAGTTAGGATCCTGCTCGGGTGGGATGGTGGTGGGCAAGCTGGTCAAAGAACCCACCCCAGGAGCAATGCTGGCTTTGGAGCTCTGTAAGGGGCTCCGGGCTCACCAATCCAGTGACTTTTCCCCATTTTCTTATTTTTTGCGCTCATTAGAGTTGACTTACCCAACAAGGGACATTCAGTCACTCTACAAGTATTCCCTGAGCACCTGCTCCATACAAGGCACGATTCCAGGCACTGGGGCCACAGCACAAACAAGGGAGACAAGTTCCCTCCACCTCATAGAGCTTTTGTGCGGGCACAACAAACCAATAAATTAACGCAAAAAGCATCAGGCAATGATGTGACCCTACAGGGAGGGACTGGGAGGCAACTTTAGAGAAGCCCTTACTGGAGAAGTGACATTTGACTTGAGGCAAGACGAGAAGGAGCCAGCTACTGAGGAGTCTGGAGGGAGAGTGTTCCACACGGAGGAGCATCTGATACAGAGAGCCTATGGCAGGGAGGAGCTTGGCGTGCTTGCAGAACCCCCAAGAAGACCAGTGTGTGGCTGGAGGATAGTGCAAGAGGGCGGGAGTGGGACTGGGCAAGGTGAGCTTAGAGAGAAGGACATGATGGGGATTGTGGGGAGCCCTGAAGGCGTGGTCAGGAGTTTGGGAGAGGTCACGCAGCTGGAAGCAGGGATATGAACTAGGAAGCTTTTGCTGCAGCAGATGGTTGGTTGTAGTGGAGGGGAGGGGGGAGCAGTGAACAGGTCTGGGATGTATTTAGAGGTAGAGGACTTGCTAATGACCTGGATGGCGGGTGGAGGGGGGATGGTAAAAAGAGAGAACTCAAGGATAACTCCTGCATTTGGCTTGGGCAACTGGCTGAGTGGGTGGTGTCATTTACTGAGATAGGGTGAGTTGGAGAGGACATTTATTAAGCAATAAAGAATTTCCTGTCCACTTTACTCACCAGTAACATAGGTGACTGCCAATCGATGCCTTTGATCAGTATGACTGCGCTGAGCTGAATAACACCCGGGCATCTTATTGCAGCCCCATGTGGCTGGCTCTACCATTTCCAGGAGGCTTTTTGAAATGTTAAAAGTAGTTCATGACCAAAAAGTAACTCTCAGGGCCCCGTCACTATTTTTACAGATCTCAAAGGGTCCAGAGGCCCTGAATTGGCCCCTCAGGTTACAGATGATGAAAGGGAATGTTGTGTTCAGGGCTACACACTCTGAACTGTGTCCTCATTGAAGGCTGCTGGAAGGCTGGGGCTGAGATGGTGTAGGGTTCCTTCTCTCTCTTCTGGCTGTCCCAGTGCTGGAATTTTCCACCCCAGGAGACTTGAGAGGAATAGAACAGAGTTCATGGCTTCCAGAGCTTTCATTCTGGGAGTATGGAAGGAAGTTCTCTGAGAGAGTGATGAATGCCCTGGGGTTCAGAGAAGGCGTCACCTCTGACCAGGGAGGGGACTTGTGAGCTGTGCCTTAAAGGCAAGAATGTGGACCATGGGTAGAGGCTGGCATTTCAGACACAGCCCCAGCCCAGACAGGGCGGGAGGGAGCTGTCCTGGGTGTTTTAACAAACCACAAGGAGTCTCATTGCTCTCAAGTGTAAGGGGGGCAGTAGGAGGCCAGCGGAGAGGACCTGGTGCTGGGCTATAGAGCTGATCCTTGGGGACACTGGGGTTGGTGCTGAGCCCCTGCCCCTTACTCCACTACTACTCAGACCCAACTCCTGGTCTTCGCTCCTCCCACAGAATGGGAAGGAAGTGGGGCTGCCTTTAGAAAGCAGGAGTCCTCAGAAGACACCAGGCCCCCTGGTTAACTCCCTCTGCACTTGGCCTCTGCCTGTGGCTCCCAGATCACCCCTTCAGCAGGTCCCTGGAGGTGGGAGGAGTGAAGGTTCTGTGTGCTCAGCACTTTGCAGCCTGGGGCTCTGGGAATGAACCTTCTGGCAGAAGCTCAAATGCAGGACCAGAAGGGAAGGAAGGGCTCAGGAAAGAGAATGGAGCTGCTGAAGCTTAGGGCTTGTTTCCGCTGTCAGCCACTCTCTGCCTCCCTGGAGGCATTTTTCCATCCTATTGACTCATCTCTCTTTAGGGGCCACCGGGGCCTCCAGGCCTGCCAGGGCCATCTGGGATCTCAGCAATGGTGAGTGCCATGCTCCTCTTGTCCCTCTGCCCCAGGAGTTTTGCCGTGGTCTCCTGTGGGATCCTTTCACAAGAGGCAGGAAGAGTGAGAACTGTGTCCCATCCTCCTCCTCCCCTGGCCTCAGCTCCTGCCTCCAAAGATCTCCCCAAGCGGGATGTGGTGAAGGCCTTCAGAGAGGGCTGGAGACCACACGAGGGCCCTGCCACAAATTCAGATAGCACCACCTCCCCCTGTGGGGCCTGGGAGATAGGGGACATCGTCCCTGGCACAGGATAGGGTGTTTGCCTCTGGCTATGTGGGGGCCTGCTTGTCCTCTGTCCTTCCCCTTCACCGTCCCTCTTCGTGTTCTCAAGGGCATGAAAGGAGACAGAGGACCCACTGGAGAAAGAGGCCTTGCAGGCATTCCGGGCCAGCCCGGCCCACCTGGACACCCTGGCCCCCCGGTAAGACCCTGCATCCTACAGCACAGCTCCATGGGGAAAGAGTCAGTTGGCTTTGCCAGTTGCGTTCAGTGCTGCAGATCTGGGTTCTCCAGGGAGGAAGAAGCAGTCAGGGGCCAACAGCATGGCAAGAGGGCAGGATGGAGCTTGTGGCTGAGGACCACATCCTATTGGGAAGAAAAGACAAGCCCTGAAGCCAGCACTGGGCCAGTTGCACACAAGATCACTGTCTCTGAGATGGACCAACTCCAGCCTTATGCTGATCCCTTATTGGACAGAGGAGACTTGGGCCCTGTTCTGCCCCTGCCCCTTCCCCAGGGAAGCTTGTTGGTAACCACAGACAACTTTTGTAAATGCCAGGAACCAGAAGCCTACTGCTGTAGCTTCCTCAGCTTCCCAGAAACCACTCCTGGTCTCAGCTAATGTTTCATACTAACAGCTATGATATATTGGTCACTGACCATGTGCTGGATGTAAGTGAGCTAAGTGCTCAACGTGCATTTTGTCATTTAATTTGTGCAACAGCCCTATTTAGTAGGTCTCAGTGTCCCCATTTTGCAAATGAGGAAACTGAGGCTCAGCAAGATTAAATAGGTTGCTCAGAGTCACACAGCTAGTGAGTGGAAGAGCTCTGACTAGGTCCGTAGTCTGCTTGACTCCAGAACTTGTATCCTTGTATCCACTCTGCAATACTACCTCTTTCAAAAGTTCCTGACAGGTAAACCACATCAGGTGCACCTGATAGTTCTTAGGGCTGGAAGATTCCTGGGAGAGCTGATGCAGGGTCCCAGGTCTCCTAGTCCCCAGTTCAGGGTGCTTTCACCAAAGCAGACTGTTTTCTGAGAGCAGTAACGATGACTGAGGTCCTTGCCTGACCTTGGGCTGGTGGCCTGAATGGAATAAATGGCTCCAGCTGGTATAGGGGTGGTCAGTCAGCCCTTCTGCCAGAAGTCCCAGTCTTGCCACTCCTCCTCACTCTGATTCCTGCCAAGGGCCCTGGGCAGATCCTCTACTCCTCCTCCCTCCTTTCTGGGAGGCTCAGGAGCCTCCGGTACCCCAGGATGACTTTACCATGCCATGCAGTCGTAGAATCCTCTTTCCCAGCACCCCAGCAGAAGGGGCAGCCTCTCCTATCCTGGGAAAGGGAGCACACTTAGGTCATCCTGGCCGATCTCTGGGACCTCACAGGAGGACAGAGACATCCTGTTTACAGTTCATGCATTCACTCAGCAAGCACAACCTATATGCAGAGCCAGGAAGCATGTGAGGTGCCCAGGTCTCAGAGCCAGGTGGTCACAGTCTGCTCCTCCCTCACAGAACTCACAGTTGGGGGCAGCCAGGAGCTATCCACTGGGGCTCTGGCACCAGGCTGGGGTATGAGGTGGGGCTAGAGCTGGGGGCTGAGTTTCCACAGGCTGTGCTCAGAGTGTCAGAGGGTAAGGACTGGAGGATGGTGGGTCCTTGTGGGGCAGGGGGCTGGGCGTGCCCAGGAGGCAAGGTGAGGCACATGACCCCAAGGTGGGCTGGAGTTCATCGCATCTCCCATTCTCTCCACTCCACAGGGTGAACCTGGCATCGATGGTGAAGCTGGCAAAGAGGTACTGTTGTGCTGGGCTTCTCCCTTTCCCTTGAGGGTGCTGCTTCTTGTTCCCCACCTTGCCCTGACCCCTCTTTATCCATTCAGCATGCACAGACTATCTCTGGACAGATATACAGCAAACTGGAAACCCTCGTTGCTCTTAGGGAAAGGAATTGGGGACTAGGGGGCAACGATGAGAACAAGATTCATTTTTCAGTTTATCTGGTTTTTTTTTTTTTTTTTTTTGCCATATACCTGGTCAAAAGAAACTATAATAATGATAAACTCCAAACAAACATTTCCTGGGCACCAGCTCTTTCCAGGGCCCCCAATATGTCACAGATCAGCCCTCTCATTCTGACTTCTTCTCACTTCCCTTCATCTGTGACAAGGGACTCAGCCAACATGATCAAACAAGGCCATCTTTCAGGGGACATCATTCTCCCTTGCAGGCTGTCATCCCCTCTGTTGGAGGGAGGCTGTCATCCTTTCTCACAGTCACAGCTCAGCTGGACACAGCCTGGGGGCCTGAGGCTGTGAAGGTGGTCCTTCCACTGCACCTGCCTCCCCAGGATGGCTCAGGGATGCTGCCTATACTTGACCCTCAACTTTTGCCTTGACCTCTGACTTCTGCTTTCTTCTAGGGACCCCCTGGAAAACAGGGACTCTACGGACCTCCAGGTCCAAAGGTGAGTGGGCATTGCCTGGGTTTGAGAGAGAAGCTCATGAATTAATTCTAGCTCCAAGCTATGACTTTAGCCCTGGAGAGGAGACACAGAAAGGCCAGTGGGCAGGACTTGGAGCAGCCTTGTCTCTGAAAACTTCTCACATGAGGCTCTTCCAGACTTCTTAGCTGTGGCTGGGGAAATGGAAGTCTCTACTTCATTCACTCATTGATCAATTGACTGATTCATTGAGTCATTAATTTATTCATTCCAAGAGCATCCACTTGATCTTGTTACATTCCAGGCCGTCTGTCCTGGTCTTGGGTAAACAGATAGAAGTCCCTGACCAATAGGTGTTCACTACTGTCCAATCCCAGTTACACTAGAGTCTGTCGAGTTTGACAGAAGAGGACTAGACAGCACTGTGGGATCAGAGGCGAGGAGTACCCAGCTCAGCCTGGGGAATCAGGGGAGGCTGCGTAAGAACAGGACTGCTGCAGCTGAGTAGGAGGTGTGCTGTGGTAGAGAAGTGGGGGAGGACATCCCAGGCAAGGGAATCTCTTGTATGAAGGCAGTGAGGACTGAGACATCATGGCAGAGTCAGAGTATTATAACCAGTGAGGTATGACTGGAGGCATAAAGACAGGGGCCTGAAGCTGGGGAAGATATGATCAGAGCCACCCACATCAGGAATGGTCTTAAATGCCTGACCAAGGAATTAGGCCATTATCCTGAGGGCAGTTGGGAGACACAGAATTTTAAACAGGGGGTAACACCATGAGAACTGTTTCTTACAAGGACTGCCCCGAGGCAATGTAGAGGGTGAACGGTAGGAGTGAAATGAGGCAGGGTGGCCCATCAGGAGGATGCTGTGGTTCAGTCAGAGGGAGATGCTGTGGAAGGACAGATTGCCGAGACATCATGAGGTAGACTTGACAGTACTTGGCAATGCTGGATTATGACTTCTTGTCCTTGTAGGGTGATGTGGGGCCTTCAGGACAGAAGGGCCAGGCAGGAGAGAAGGGGAGAGCTGGAATGCCTGGGGGACCCGGCAAGAGTGGCGCCATGGGGCCTGTTGGGCCATCGGGTCCTCCTGGAGAGAGAGGCCACCCTGGATCTCCGGGGCCTGCAGGGAGCCCTGGATTGCCCGGTGTGCCCAGCTCCATGGTAAGGGGGAAAGCTGGCAGTCATGGGCACTGTCCACAGACAAGCCTGTGGGGTGGAGCACAGGTCATTTCAGAAGCCCCTGTTGACATTCTGCAGGAAAGAGCATGATGCCCATAATGGCGGTTCTTAACTGTGTGTGAGAGAGTGGCAGGGCAGGGAGGGGGGTTGTGAGACCCTGTCCCCAGAAAGATGCACTTACATACAAAATCTTTTGTACCATTTCAGGAGGGGGGGCCCTATGAGGCCCCCTCCCCATCCTTTATTTCCAAGGAAGTCTATTCCCAGGTAGAAAGCCCCAGGCTTGGAAATATAATCGAGACAGGCTTTCTTCTCTTTCCCCAGGGAGACATGGTGAATTATGATGAAATCAAGAGGTTCATCAGACAAGAGATCATTAAAATGTTTGATGGTAATTGGCAGCCAGCTGGGTGGCAGTGGGTGTCGCTTGCCCTTCCCAGCTGCTTCTCCACCCTGCCCTGGCCTCCTTTTCCTTAAAGCTCAATGCCCACTCCCAACAACACTTACAGCCTGGGGGTTGGCAGGCATACGTGCAATTATATTTCAAACCTTCCTTGTCACCTGCTCTGTTCAGAGATAAAATGATTCCCTCCTGCCTGCCCTAAGCCCCCACTCAAGCAGAGGAGACAGACAGGTAAATTACTGTCACGAGAGGCAGCATGAAGTGGGCCCTAACTAGAGGGACAAGCAGCAGCTGTAGGATGGTTGGTGGCTTTTTAAAGCTTCTTTCCTTTGTTCTCCGTGTAAGACCATTCTGTGCATTTCTTGAGCCCACTTTGATGTGCTGGGGGCTGGGGATGCAGTACTGGCATAACATGGACCCTGTCCTGAAGGGGTTCAACATCAAGCTTGGGAAGCACCTTGAATGCTAGGCAAGGATTCTGGACTTTATCCTGAAGCTGGTGGTGAACCAATAAATGGTGCTTGAGAAGAGAGATGCCGTAATCAGATCTGTGCTCCAAAAAGATCACCGTCAGAAGCAGTGTGGAGGCGAGGACACGGGAGACCACTGAGGAGATTGGCTCCCATATTCCTTGCCCTGATGCCCCTCTGAAGAAAAGCTGCTT
Organism: Dugong dugon; assembly: GCA_030035585.1. NCBI lineage: Eukaryota > Metazoa > Chordata > Mammalia > Sirenia > Dugongidae > Dugong > Dugong dugon. The sequence goes on along the minus strand of CM057462.1, from coordinate 56,004,261 downwards.
TGGACTCCATGCTGGTGGCCTGTCTGAGGCATCTTAAGTCATTCTGGGTCCCTCAGGGAACCCTGTGATCTGTTCTTGCCTTTTCTTACAGAGAGGATGGCTTACTACACCTCCAGGATGCAATTCCCCGTGGAGATGGCAGCAGCTCCGGGACGACCAGGGCCCCCAGGGAAGGACGGCACCCCAGGCCGGCCCGGTGCTCCAGGATCTCCTGGGCTCCCTGGTCAGATTGGCAGAGAAGGACAGCAGGGTTTGCCAGGAATGAGAGGTACCTCTGCCTTCTGGCTCCCTAAGGGGCACACATAGCTCTTTGGGCAGGCATGAGATTACCTGAAGTCTGTTGTGAATATAGCATTTGTGTATGTGTGTTTCAGATAATCCAAGTGGGTATGTCACTTTTCTGCCCAGGAATAAAACTTATTTTATTTACCTTGTCCCAGGATTGCCTGGTACCAAAGGTGAAAAGGGAGACATTGGTGTTGGCATCTCAGGAGAAAGTGGTCCCCCCGGCCCCCCAGGTAAGAAAAGCCAGCATTTGAGGCAATAAATCCAGAGCAGCAGAGACCCCCACTTTATGTTATATCTACAATATAGTTGTGTAGAACCCCAGACAACTACAGGCCAATCAACAACATTGATAGTAATTTTGCTGTGTGCAAGACATTCTGCTAGGACCTTTGGGGGAAAGAAAAAAGTGGAAGATCCAGTCCTTGCCCTCAAGTCCTAAGCTGTGCTAGCATGACACAGTGGAAGAGAGCTGGGCAGGGTGTGGGCCAGAGAACACAAGTTCAATTCCTGCTTGGAATCTGGCTGTGTAACCTTGAGGAAGTCACTGAACCCCTCAGAGTGGCTCTCTAAGATGCATGCTTGGTTGTATAACCTAAAAGAGGATGGCCAAAGCCTGATGACCTGGCTCTGAGACCCAGCTTCACCACTTACCAGATGTGTGACCTCTCTGAGCCTGTGTCTTCATCTACAAAATGAGATGAAAGTTCCTTTCTCTGGGAATTGTTGTGACGATTTGAGTGAAAGATGCATAAAAAAGCACTTATCCCAGTGCCTGGCATATAGACATTATCAATAATACTAGCTATTGCATTGGGCAAATCTGCTGCAAAAGACCTCTTTGAAGTGTAAAAAAGCAAGGAGGTCACCTTGAGGACTAGGGTGCACCTGACCCAAGCCATGGCATTTTCAGTCGCCTCATGTTCATGTAAAAGCTGGACAATGAATGAAGAAGATCAAAGAAGAATTAATGCCTTTGAATTATGGTGTTGGCGAAGAATATTGAATATACCATGGGCTGCCAGAAGAACGAACAGATCTGTCTTAGAAGAAGTACAGCCAGAATACTCCTTAGAAGCAAGGATGGTGAGACTTCATCTCACATACTTTGAACAGGTTATCAGGAAGGACCAGTCCCTGGAGAAGGACATCATGCTTGGTAAAGTAGAGGATCAGTGAAAAAGAGGAAGACCCTCCACGGGGTGGATTGACACAGTGGCTGCAAAAATGGGCTCAAATATAGCAATGATTGTGAGGTTGGCGCAGGACCAGGCAGTGTTTTGGACACCTAATAACAACAGTAACAGTAGTATTGTTGCTATTGTTGAATTTACATGAAGTTCGGATCAGGTTTTCATGAAAACACATTGTAACCTGAGAAATATTCGTCAAATGTAAGGTAGTATGTATTATGACCATTATTTCTTCTGATGTGTGTCTCCTGGTTTTCCTTCTGTGACTCTTCCCTCCATAGGTCCCCAAGGACCTCCAGGGTATGGCAAGATAGGCCCAACTGGACCAATGGGCCAGCAAGGCATCCCTGGCATCCCTGGGCCCCCAGGCCCCATGGGCCAGCCAGGCAAGACCGGCCACTGTAACCCCTCCGACTGCTTTGGGGTCATGCCAATGGAGCAGCAGTACCCACCTATGAAAAACATGAAGGGGCCTTTTGGCTAAAATCACCACTTGCTGAAGGACTTCATTGAAAACAAATGCCAGAGCTTCCAGGACTCGGTGATGAGTTGTGAATGTTTTTATTTTTTAATTGCTGTTAATATTTTTTTAACAATAAAGAACTAAAAACTATCTGCAATCCCCCTTCCAGGGGAGTTTTTCTGGGGCTGCAGCTGCAACTCCTGTCTTCCTTCACCTTTTGTCATTTGGTCCCAGGGTCAACAAGGGCATTTCCCTCATTGTCTGTGGTCTGTCAATGAAGTTGTGAGGTGCTGCTCAACTTTCTCTCCAGATGCTTCCAATTCATTCTTTGGTCCTTGGGACCTAGTGTCCTGTCCTTCACAGCACACTTCTCTCAAGTTAGAGCGGGAGCATCACTCAGCCTACCCCCAGCCCCTGCAAGTGAGCCAAAGGGAGGTTTGAGGACTACTCCTCTTCTAGTTCAGAAAGGCCCCTCCCTATTTGCTTCCCTAGAGAAACCGATGTTTGTTACCCCACCTGCCGACCCTCTTCTTACATGTGTGACCCAAAGCCAAACCAGGTTGCACCTTGGCAAATTCTAACCCTAGTGCTGAGGTGTGTTACTCTGCCTAGAAGCACCTCCAAGCACAGAGTCTCTTCTTGACGCTCCAGTAATTCTTTGATTAGAGAGGCTGTGCAAACAGGGGGAAAGATAGGTTCCAGCCACTGGCCGAGGCAACCAGTGAATGCTTCTCCGGGAAATGAGATGGAACCTCCTGCCTGTACCAATCCCTGGCCCTGTTGTCAGCTCTCCAGAGGTGCTTCAGGCAATAACTTTCTGGACTGCAAATGGCACCTTTTGTTACTTGTTACTCTAACTTATGTGGTGCTTTTCCTATACATCTTAGGCTAGACCTTCAGAAACCAGTAAGGTGGCATCAGTGCAAAGAGGTCAGAGCCACAATCAGATCTAAGCTCCTGACCCCCCAAGTCCCCTGGGAGTTTGGTGATCTATCTGCTGTCTCTTCCATCTGTATAAAGACTGGGAAGAAAAAACCAAGACAACAAATAGAATATTATAGGAACATTCTGTCTCAAGCTTCTTCCCTCTCTACTTTCCAGATCTCGTGTCCTGATGGGCTATGAGAAAGCAACAGACATCCAGAGGGACTTCCAAAGAAAGCCTTTTTACTGGCCCTGGCTTTCTGGAAGGATTATTTGAGTTGGATAGACTTCAAAGGGATCACAGAGCAGGCTCAGAAATGCACCCAAATTTCATATGCTTATCCAAACTGCCTGAAGGCTTCAAACCAGCTGTGAAATCTCTCCAGAGCTGGCATTTTCAGCACATTTCTGAAAATTCCCTGTTCTGGCTGGGCCCCAAATACCATCAGCCCAGCCTATTGCTCGCTTTTCAGAACCTTTGCCCTCTTTTTTTCCTGCCAGGAGCAAGGTGTCCCGTGGCAGAGGAATGAAATCAGGCAGACTCCTGAGCATGCCTGAATGTCTCACTGATGTTTTTAGATAAAGAAGTCGATTCTTAGTTCATCCCTCACCAGCAATTCTCAGTTAACCCTGGTCCTAATATAAAATATTAAAAAGCAAGCACATCATCTTTGCACTGAAGTAGCAGTTAGGTTTTGGATAGCGGATGAGGACAGATGTTAAAGCACTCCCATTGGAAGGCCAGCTTCCACTTTCAACCCAGGCTACAGCGTGCTAACTGTTGATGGGCCTCGTGATAAGGAGCACGTTGGCGGGAGTAGAAAGGAAGGGAAGCAAGGACCAGCTGTTGCACTGAGCAGGTTGGCTTTGAAGGCCAGAGGGGAAAATCACTATCAGAAAAGATCAAACTCATCCCCTCGGAGGGCCACCAGAGTCAATCCTTACAGAGTAAATGATGCTCTCCCCACTTTTCTTCCTGAGTCAAATTCATGCTACTCTTAGGGGATTCTATGACAGGCTAGGTTTAAGCTTTCATGATTTGAGTCTTGTCTCCCTGGAGTTTGAAATTGCTGTATTTTCTTGGACCATGAAGAACCAGATGGAAAGCTGAATTTTATAGTCTCTTCTGTTGCCATGGTCAGCAAAAAAATCCGTGGATCTTGCTCATAAGTTTGGGAGCTGGGGAAGCTGAAGAGAAAGGAAGGAGGGGTGCCTGCCTTCCAATTCTTTTCAGCAGCTTTCTCATTATCCCTCCGCCCACACCCCCCCGTTATTCTTATGTATTCATAATCTATTCCACGCTTTTAAGGCAACACACAGATCATTCAGACTGGCAAAGTCTAACTTGATGAGTCCATTTCCTCTTTCCACTTCATGCCAGGAACTGTACTAGACTCTGGGGATTTAGAGGCAAACAAAATGGATATAGTCCCTGTCCCCACAGTGTCTACGGGAGAGAGCAGACAGTTAAACAGGTAATTACGGTAAAACAGGATGATGGGACAGTACCATGTCCCAGAGGAGAACACAGCTGGGGGACTTAATCTTGTCTAGACTGAGAGAAAGATCGATCCAGGCAGAGGGAACAGCATGTGCCAAGGTCCAGAGATGATTCAGCCCAGCATGCAGACGGACTGCAGACAATGTGGTATGATTGGAATTGGAAGCGTGAGCAGTGTGGACATGGTGGGAAGCCACTATTGGGTTTTATGTGAAGATGTGCTGAGTCACGTTTGCCTAATAGTGAGCTCACTGACAGCAGTGTGACGAATGACGAATGGATTGGAGGGTCCTTAATTTAACAGACCCTCTGCTCTGTAAGATGGAGGAAAGCTGCTGCATATTTGCTCTGCAGAGAAAAATTTCAAATTTGATGCCTTTTGGAATTTAAATCTGGCTTCTTGTCATAATATTTTCCCCTGTCATCAGAATTCAACAGACTCTATTTAGACTCTTTCTTCACATGTGGTGTGTTAACCTCTTGCAAGAGTAGGTCTTTTTTTGTTGCTGTCCTTTATGGGAATAGAATGTATAAATGGACTCTCCATATGATCCCAAAACGGAAGGGGAATGTGGCCAAATTGCCAAATCTGCTGTTCTCATTGTTCTGTTGGTTCTGTGGAAAGCTGCATCTCACCCTCTGATCCACAACATCCAACTGGAATTTAAATTTGGGAATTGGATCTAGCTGGAATCAGAGAGAATTAATTCCATAATAATTTGGTGGGTGTTGGTATTCCTTCTTAGTAAGCAACACTGGAGCTTGAAGCTGAGCCAAGAGGCCAGGGGGGTGATGTGTCTCCAGGGGAGGCAATATCTTCAGGTGGATGAGCCTTCCATTACCAAGCTCTGCCTCGCCTCTAATGGGTCAACCACAGGGCTTCTATGAGCCCAGGAAAGTGCTCTGTGCTCTAAAAAAGGCTGGAATCCAAGTTTTCCCCTTTGGCTAAAGCTGATATAATAACAGGAACTTCCCCACCCACCTCTGTCTGCCTCAGGCAGTGGCGGCTTTGGAAACGAGTTGATTGTTTTTTAGTCTCTGGGAGATCCTTGTCTCCCTGACATCTAGCCCTTTCCAAAATAAACACAATCTGAGCTTGCTTCGAGTCTGCAGAGACACAGCCCTGGAAGCACTGGCTTTGGCTGGTCTCTAACTACCTGAGAGATGACTCACATGCCCCTGCCTACAAATAACACAGAGCTCCAGCAGAAAGTTCTCCTAAGAGGTCTTTGCTGGGCAGAGGGAGCTGGGGGGTAGGGGTTGGGGTACATGAATAAATTAGTGTTATGTTATTCAGTCCAGCCCAGCTATCTAACCATAGGAGTTGTATCCTCAGCACCTAGAACAAAGCCTGGCAAGTGGTGGGAACTCAGTAAGTACATATATTTGTGGAATAAATGACTGCATGTCACATGACCCCAGTTTGCAGGTCAAGTGTCATTATTCTCTCTCTCAGCAAATGTTCCCTTGAATTTCAGCCTAGACATCAGGACATCTTCCTTTCAGAGATTTTTCAATTCAATTCCACAAATTTTTTTGGACTGGTCTTGGTTCAGAGGGTTATGAAGGTAAAAACAAAACAAAACATGATTTATCAACTACCAAGTACTGAGTAGTTAAAAGGGTATGGGCCTGGGTTCAAATTATGATTTCTTCATTTATATCTGTTTGATATCAAGGAAGTCACTTAGCTTCTCTCAGCCTCAGCTTCTCTTTTTAAATGAGTCATAGTATGTATCTTAACGGATTGTGGTGAAAATTGAACACGTAGTACTTAGGACAATGTATGGCACCTTAATAAACCCTCAGTATATAATGTCTTAGTCATCTAGTGCTGCTGTAACAGAAATGCCACAAGTAGATGGATGGCTTTAACAAAGAGAAATTTATTTCTTCACAGTAAAGTAGGCTAAAAGTCCAAATTCAGGGCATCAGTTCCAGAGGAAGGCCTTCTCTCTGTCGGCCTTCTCATCAGTCTTCCCCTGGACTAGGAGCTTCTCTGCGCAGGGATCCCGGGTCCAAAGGATGCGCTCTGCTCCCAGCACTGCTTTCTTGGTGGTCTGAGGTTCCCCTTCTCTGCTGGCTTCTGTGGTGCAGGCCACACCCCAGGGAAACTACATTGGATCAGGGATGTGACTTGGGTAAGGGTGTTACAATCCCACCCTAATCCTCTTTAACATAAAATTACAATCACAAAATGGAGGACAACCACACAATACGTGGAATCACGGCCCAGCCAAATTGTTACACACATTTTTTGGGGGATGTAATTTAATTCATGACATATGATAATAATAATAACCACCAACATTTACTGAATTCATGCCAGACACTATTTTAGGTGCTGGGGTTAGAGGAGTAAGAAAAGGAATATCCTACAATCTACATGTAAACCTTAAAATATACATGTAAACCTTAAAGAGGACAATTCAAAGAGTGACAAGTTATCATGAAAAAATAAGACACAGTGATATAATAGCTGACTGGAGTGTGTATGAGAATGCTATTTAGATGAGGTATCAAGGAATGCACCCCAAGGAAGAAATATTTGAAATGAGACCTGAATGACAAGGAGGACCCAGCCAGTGAGGAGCTGAGGGAAGAGCATTCCAGATAGAGGACAGAGCTAATCCAAAGAATGAGCTTGCTCTGTTCCAGGGTTAAAGAGCAGGCACTATGACTGGAGTTAACCGAGGACAGCAGTAGAAGGAAGTGAGACTGGAGATGCAGGCAGTCTAGTTTATGTAGTGCCATGAAAATTGTAAGGAAGAATTTAGATTTTATTATTAGGTCATATAGGGCTGTGAAGGTCACGTGGATGAGTTTAGATTTTATTGTTAAGAGTAACGGGAAGCCGCTGGAGAAGTTTAAACCCAGGAATGACATTATCTGATTAACATTTTAAGATAATCACTCTAGCTGCCCTATGAAGAACAGAGTGGGAGGGGGAGCAAGAGTGAAAGCAGGGGCACTGGTCAGGAGGCTATTGTAGAGTTACAGGCCACAGATGATGGCTTCTTGAACTAGGGTGATAGTGCAAACAGGGAAGGGCAGGGCAGATGTGGGTATCTTTACTGCAAATGGAGGGGGGCGGGTGGGAGATGAAACAGAGCACTCAAAGACGAGCCTAAATATTTGACCTGAGCAACTGGGTGAATTTTCTGAGATGAGGAGAGAAACAGATTTGGGGGAAAAATCAAAGAGAATTCTTATACCAGGCAAGCTGATATCTAGCACAGTGATGGTACCAAGTACAAAGGGAGACAGGCAAGAGAGTGACAAACTCTGGAACAGAGGGAAATGTGGGAGGGTTATGTGGAGGAGGGGACTGGGAGATGGGAGGGCTGCTGGGTCAGGTGAAAGAAGTGGTTTGAACATAGGTCTGAGCATCAGCAGGATCAATAACCTTATTTTTCAAATCTCTTTACGTATTTATGTTTCTATCAGTTGAGAAAACTGACTCAGAGAGATTAAGAAACTTGCCCAAGGCCATAAAGTTAAAAAGTGGTAAAACCAGGATCCTCACTCCGAAGCAAAAGTACGAACGGTGGGATCAAGCAAATGGGGTGCAGAGCAGAAGACAGACAGAGGCTGTAAGACATAAGGTTGGAAAGATGACCTTGGGCTAGATTCTGAAGGGCCTGGAGTGCCAGGATAAAGAAACAGGCCTTATTTTACATGCATGGATGAAGAGTCATTGCAGCCTGTTGAACAGCAAAGTAGCATAATCAGTCCTGGCTGGCTGATTAGATAGTTGGGCTGGACTGGGTAATACCTCATAATACTAATTTAATCATTTATTAAAAACTGTGTCAGTCACTGTGCTAGGTACTGGAGTGGAGACATAATGGTGCGCAAAAACAGACACAATTCTTGCCCAGATCAGAGAACTGAAATTAACCAAATAAGCACACAAGCAAGTGTAGAATCTGAACTATGGTTAAGGGCTTCCTGGAAGAGGCACAGAACATGGTGCTGTGAGGTCACTTAGTAACCAGATTTGACCTACCATGGGGGCCAGTCAAAACTCCTGCTGAGAACCGGGCATCGACTGACACCGGTTCTAGGCCACACTCTGCCACTAACCCACTGTGAACTAGGGCCAATCACTGCTTCTCTGGACCTCAGTTTCCCCATTTATTAAATAAAGTCACAAGATAATCTAATTTTCCTCCCAGTGTAATGGTTTGAAATTTTCTTCTCCAAAGACTACAGGTCTGTATCCCACTCCATGGCTACTAATTGGCACCGGGGTGTCTTGACATTAGAGAACGCTTCCGCCATTCGCCTGCATCCTTCGGAGGAGGCTTCGGTAGGTTCCTCGTTGTCACGGCAACCGCCTGGGCCCTACTCGGGCAGAAACGTGGAGTGACGACAGTAACTACGCCACAATCAGGGGTCCCATTTGCCAGGTTATAACATGGCCGCCGCAGCAACACCCCACCAGACTTCACTAAATACCCGGGCCTGACCAGCCATGGGGCCTACCATAGTTTAGGAAAGGAAGAACAGGCGCGCCAGTACAGCAACCAAGATCTGCAGAAACCTCCACACTCTCATTAGCTGCTCGGACCTCTCGGGGGAAGCTCCTGACTCATCCTGTAGTGTCACAGCCGCCGACTGACTGCCCCCCCGGATTGACAGTCGCGGACATCCAGTCAGAAGCGGGCCCGCCCCCAGACCCATGCGATAGGTGGGTTGGAGAAAGCGAGGCCCCGCCCCTCGCCGACGTGTGACATCAGAGTCGCCATGTCCAGCTATCCGTACGGGCAGGTGAGTGTGTGAGGGCCCGCGGATCCACGTCCCGAGCCCGCCTGCTCTTCTTTCTCTTCTCCTTTCTCCGTGCCCTTCCCGCGCTGAGTTTCGCTTCAGCGAAGCCTTGCGGGGCAGAGAAGGGAAAAGGGACGGTCAGTCGCGCCTGTCCACGTCACTCAGGCCCGAGCGTCTGGGAGGTCGCGTCGCGCACCCTCTTACGTGGAGCGCGCGAGGCTTTGGGGGCATTGGATCCCATAGATCCAGACTGGGCCAATCCTGGATCCTACATCCTTTCAAGGCTCCAGCGGTTGTACCGGGCGGTGTCACCCGGACTTGTAGAGCACTGGTTCAGTCGCTGTCATTGGGCGTCGGATAAAAATACGTTCCCGGACACACCCCAGACGTACTGCTCAGAATGTTCAGGATAAATTGGTTTTAGCAGGCTCCACAAGTGAGCTTGTTTCAACTACTTGGTCCAACACCTCCGTTTCACACATAAGAAAAGTAAAACCCAGAAATGCACAGAATTTACCTCAAGTCACCAGGCAGTTAAGCAGCAGAGCCGAGATCAGAACCTGGGGCAGCCTGCAAATAACCTCTTGCCCGCTTGTTTTCCCAACTTGATCCAGCCAAGTACACCACCAGAAGGTGATTCTGTGGCCAGAATTCTCTGTTGATAGTATAGTGTGGTGGTTAAGTGCAGTTTGGAATCAGACAGTACGCTCAGATCTTAGCTCTATCACTTAAATAGCTTTGAGACCTCCGGCAAATTATTTTGCTTTTCTGAGCTGAAGTTTCTTCCTCTGTAAAATAGGGCCAAATAATAAAGTCTACCTCATAGAGCTGTTATGAATAGTAATGAAATGATGCTTGTAAAGCGTTTGGTACAAAGACTATAGTGTTACCTTTTAGTATTACGATTTTTACTAGATTCCTAGAAAGCCAGTGCTGAGAGGGCCCTCAAATATCATTCAATCCCTCATTTTACAGAGGAGGAAACTGAAGCCCAAAAAGGGTCTTGAGTTGCCCAAGTTCACATAGTAATTTAGGAAATAAAACACGTGCAGGAAATATTGGGAAAAGAACAAGTGGGTATTACAGAGCACTCAAATGAGTATGTTGTTAGTTGCCCTTGAGTCAGCTCTGACTCATGGCGACCCCATGTACAACATAACAAAATGTAGTCTTGTCCTGCACAATCTTTATGATCGTTGGTATGTTTGAGTCCATTGTTGAGGCCGTTATGTAGTGCCTTCCAACCTAGGGGACTTATCTTCCAGCACTATAACCCGACCTGCTGCCGTTGAGTCGATTCCGACTCATAGCGACCCTACAGGACAGAGTAAAACTACCCCCATAGGGTTTCCAAGGAGTAGTTGGTGGATTCAAACTGTCAACCTTTTGGTTAGCAGCCGAGCTCTTAACCGCTGCACCGTCAGCGCTTCTTCAGCACTAGAGGGGACAGTATTCTGTTGTGATCCACAGGGTTTTTATTGACTAATTTCTGAAAGTAGATCGCCAAGCCTTTCTTCCTGGTCTATCTTAGTCTAGAAGCTCCGCTGAAACCTGTCCACGATGGGTGGCCCTGTTGGTATGAAATACTGGTGGCATAGCTTCCAGCATCATAGCAGTGTGCAACAGTATGACAAACTGACAGACAGTGGTGACTGAGTATTGTCACATACAAAAGATGTAGCAAGAACCCTGCAAGGGAGTGCAGCCCTGTACCATTTACCTAACATTTGAACGTCTGCCATCTCAGTCATGAAAGCCCTATAGGCATGCTAGCAGGAATTATGACTCCCAATTTACAACTGAGGAACATGTCCAAAGAGGCTAAGTGATGTGCCCAAGGCCACACATAGCAAGTGAGGGTGAGTGCGGGGCTGGAGCCTAGAACTCCTTTCATTGCACCCTTAGCAGAGGTAGGAAGGAAAGAGGCCAGCATGGCTGGGGCTAGGAGGAAGTTTAACCTAGTAGTGTTTCCCAAGCTGCGTTCTATTTGCTAAGTCTTGTGAAATGTTAATAGGGAAAGAATTCTGTAATTAAATAAGTTTGGGAAGTACACTGTTAAATACAGCTGAAAAAATCTGTTCACTACAGGACATCTCAGAATTCTTAATCTGCTAATGTGCATTGTAAATCTGCCAGATGGATAAAATATAGTAGTATTTTTTTCAAACTTACTTAACTATGCAACATTCCCTCCCCCCCCCCTTTTTTATACCAGTTAACTTTTTGTGACACTGATGTTCTTGTGGAACACAGTTTGGGAAAGCATTACCGTAGTGCATGGTTTCTCAGAGACTGGTCTTCTGCATCAGAATCCCCTGGGTGCTTGTTAAAAAAAACACACCTTTGGATCCCACCTCAGGCCTGTCTGTGCCAAGGAAGGCCCAGGAATCTGCATTTTAATAAGCTTTTTGGGTAATCTTTATGCATCCTAGAAGCAGTGATGTAGAAATTAAGAGCCTGAGCTTGCAGTTAGACAGAATTCTTAACTGGGTTAGAATTCTCATCCTATTACTTACTAGTTTTAGACCCTTGGACAAACCAAGTAAAGGCTCTGAGCCTCAGTTTCCTCGCCTGTAAAAAGAAGTAGTTCATAGCCATGGTGGCACAATGGTTAAGCGCTCAGCTGCTAAACCAAAGGTCAGTGATTTGAACCCACTAGAGGCTCTGCCAGAGAAAAGACCTGGCAATCTGCTCCCATAAAGATTACAGCCTAGAAAACCCTATCGTGCAGTTTTACTCTCAAATAGGGTCATTTGGAGTCACAATCCACTTGATGGCACACAATGACCACACAACTGAAAACCCAAAAAAAACCAAACCTGTTGCTGTCAAGTCGATTCCGACTCATCGTGGCCCTGTAGGACAGAGTAGAACTGCCCCATCGGGTTTCCAAGGAGCACTTGGTAGATTCGAACTGCTGACCTTTTGGTTAGCAGCCCTAGCTCTTAACCATTGTGCCACCAGGCTTCTTAATGACTAAAGTGAGGATGAAATGAGATAAAGCCTACAGGGAACTTAGCACATTGCTAATTCATGGTATGTGTTCAGCTGTAGTGGCAGCTCTTGATGGGGTGATGGCTGTTATCATGCCATTTTGCCCAGGCTTGTGCTTGGGGTGCATTATTGAAAAGGAGCATGAAGAGAATGTCTGGAATAGAAAAAGAAAAAAATATTTTTTTCCTGCCATACCCTTGCCTGCCTGTCTAGCTCCTGGTCCAGAGTGTCTAAGAAGGGAAGTGGGTTGTTTTAAAGCACCCAAAGGCTCTGTCAGCGCCTGTCCTCCACTCTCCCCTGTCCCCCCATTCATATACAGCACAGTACACAGTCCTGGAGGATTCCAGCTTATTATCAGGAGTAAAATGTCCTGTAACTTTCCATTGCCTCCAGCCCAGAGGCACTCTAGTGTGGACTGAGTGTTGGAACAATAAAACCCAAGCACCTTTGACCCTGTTGGGGAGCCGGCATGGTGGATTTCCATGCTTAAAAGGTTGGTCTGTGAGACCAGATAGATTTAGCTTGAATCCCAGCTCTGCCACTTTCCTGCAGAAGTTTCTTGCAAAAGTCTGAGGCTCGGTTTCTCCTTCTTTAAAATGGAGTAATAACAGTACCAACCTTAGAGTTACTGCAAAGATTAAGTGAGATAATCCATGTAAAGTGCTTGCTATGGTGTTTGTCATATAGTAAACACTTCAAATGGAAGAGTGATACCTTGTAGAATCAGTGTGATAAATATTAAATGGGTAAGTATAAGGAACTAGGAAAGCACTGAAGGGATACTTAACTCAGTCTAGGGGTGCAGGAAGTCTTCTTAAAGAAGGTGACATTTAAGCGCAAAATTGAATCACCAGAAGGAATTAGCTAGGTGAAGAAAGGAGCGGTATTCTAGAAGGGGAATAGCATGCACAAAGGCCAGGAAGCAAGTTAAGAGAACCCAGTACTTTGGAGGAACTTTAAAGAGATCAGTTTCGCTACAGCAAAGAGAGAGAAAGGGTAATAAATGAGACCAGAAAGGCAAGCAAGCGAGGGCCAGATCCCCCAGGGCCTGTATGCCTTTCTGGGGAGTGTGGACTTCATCCTTAAGAGTGGCGAGGGAGCTGCGGATGGGCTTTGTCCCGTTTGTGCTCTGGAGCTAGTACTGTGGTGCACTGTGGAGACGGGATAGAAGCGGGAGAGACCAGAGGCAGGGACACCAGTTTTGAAGCTATTGAAATAATCTAGGCTAGAGAGAACAGTGACCCAGTGAGGATGGAGAGAAGTGGGTGGCTTTGAGAGGCATTTGGGAGGTAGAATTGTAAAAACTAATTGAGGTGAAGGAGGGGAGGAAAGAGGAGGTGCCCGAGGGGCATGAGGATTTTAGGTTTGGGTGACTGGATAGAAGGAGATGGGAACAGAGAGGGCGGAACAGGTTTGACAGGAATGTTTGGGAGGCTGTTGGATATGTGGGTCTGCAGCTCAGGAGATAGGAAGCTGGAGAGAGATTTTGGAGTGTCAGCGTAGAGGTGGTAATTGAAGTCTTGGGACAGTTCTTGGCTCATTGTTTACTGGTTGCAGGTTTCTGGCTGTTAAATATTTTAGGAGGCTCTGCTGGTGAATGCTCCAGCCACTCCTGTCCTCTTGAGATTGTTTAACCAATTAGTGTGGGCTCCTGCCTCCTCCAGCAGGCACTTGCTAAAAGGGTAGCTCTGGTGACATCAGCTTCTCTGTGTAATGCAACCTCCTCCCCTCCCCATTAGGACTCAGCGTGGACCAACTTTTGATACCTCTGAACTTTACAGGGGTGTTGGGGATAGAAGAATGAAACCTCAGAGCCAAAAGAAAATACAGAATTTTCTGAGTGGGCTACCTGGGAGGACATGAGCTGTCCACCACTTGCAGGCATGTAAACAGAGATTCCAGGTGGTCCTACAGAGATTCCATCATCAACTGAGAGGTTTACTGGAGGGTGTTTGAGGTCTCTTCCAATACTGTGGCTCTCAAACTGAGTCTAGTGCTGGGTGGGGGAAAGATAAGATTCTTCTGAGTTACACGGGCCCCGTTTTGAAGCCTGACTTGCCCCACTCTAGCTGCATGATCACCAGAACATTATTATTATTTTTTTTCCCATACAAAAATTTATACGTACATTGTTGTGTGACTCTAAGTGCTCTCGCCATACTGTGACAGCACATTCTTTCTTTCCACCCGATTCCTCATGTCCATTCAACCAGCTCCTAACCCTCTCTGCCTTCCCATCTCACCTTTGGACAGAAGCTGCCCATTTAGTCTCTTGTATCTACTTGAGCTAAGAGGCACACTCCTCACGAGTATCACTTTATGTCCCACAGTCCAGTCCAATCCCTGTCTGAAGAATTGGCCTTGGAAATTGTTTTAGTTCTGGGCTGATAGAGAATCCGGGGGCCATGTTTTCCGGGGTCCCTCCAGTCTCAGACCATTAAGTCTGGTCTTCTTACTAGAATTTGAGTTCTCCACCCCACCCTTCTCCTGCCCCATCAAGGATTCTCTGTTGTGTTCCCTGTCAGGGCTGTCATTGATAGTAGCCGGGCACCATCTAGTTCTTCTGGTCTCAGGCTGATGAAGTCTCTGGTTTATGTGGCCCTTTCTGTCTCTTGGGCTACTACTTTCCTTGTGTCTTTGGTGTTCTTCATTTTCCTTTACTCCAGGTGGTTGGGACCAATTGATGCATCTTCGATGGCCGCTTGCAAGCTTTTAAGACCCCAGACACCACTCAACAAAGTAGGATGCCGAACATTTTCTTAATAGGCTTTGTTATGCCAGTTGACCTAGATGTCCCCTGAAAGCATGGTCCCCAGACCCCCTCCCCTGCTACTCCGTCCCTCAAAGTGTTTGATTGTATTCAGGAAACTTCTTAGCTTTGGTTTAGTCTACTTGTGCTGACTTCCCCTGTAGTGAGTGCTGTCCTTCCCTTCACTTAAGATAATTCTTATCTACTATCTAGTTAGTAAATAACCCTCCCCCTCCCTCCCCACCCTCAAAGAATGTTTTCTTCTGTGTTTAAACCTTTTCTTGAGTTCTTATAATAGTGGTCTTATACAATATTTGTCCTTCTGTGACTGACTAAATTCTCTCGGCATAATGACCTCCAACTCCCTCCATGTTATTATTATTATTGTACTTTAGATGAAGGTTTACAGAGCAAACTAGTTTATTACTAAACTATTAATACACTTATTGTTTTGTGACATTGGTTGCCGACTCCACGACATGTCAACACTCTCCCCTTCCTGAGCTTGGGTTCCCTATTACCAGCTTTCCTGTCCCCTCCTGCCTTCTTGTCCTTGCCCTTGGGCTGGTGTGCTACTTTAGTCTTGTTTTGTTTTATGGACCTGTCTAATCTTTGGCTGAAGCATGAACCTCAGGGGTGACTTCATTACTGAGTTAAAAGGGCTTCCAAGGTCCATACTCTTGGGGTTTCTCCAGTCTCTGTCAGACCAGTAAGTTTGGTCTTTTTTTGTGAGTTAGAATTATATTCTGCATTTTTCTCCGGCTCTGTCTGGGATCCTCTATTGTGATCCCTGCCAGAGCAATTGGTGGTGGTAACCAGGCACCATCTAGTTGTGCTGGACTAGTCTGGTGGAAGCTGTGGTACTTGTGGTCCATTAGTCCTTTGGGCTAATCTTTCCCTTGTGTCTGGTTTTCCTCATTCTCCCTTTTTCCAGACTGGATGAGACTGGTGGAATATCTTAGATGGCTGCTCACAAGCTTTTAAGACCCCAGACGCTACTTACCAAAGTGGGATGTAGAACATTGTCTTTGTAAATTGTTATGCCAGTTGCACTAGCATATTATTAATCTCTCTGAAGCTCAATTTCCTCATCTGTAAAATGGGGATAATAGCACTTACCTCACAGGACAGAGGACCAAGAAGAGCCAATTGAACTGGAAGCACCTAGCAGAATCTCAGTATATATTAATGGCACCTTCCCCACTCCACCCCCCACCAGTATATTGAATATAGCTTATTTTTAATCAGTTAAAGACCTGTTGTTGTTGTTAGGTGCCATGTGACAGTAGAACTGCCTCATAGGGTTTTCTAGGTTGTAATCTTTATGGGGGCAATTGCCAGGTGTTTCTCGTGTGGTGCTGCTTGGTAGGTTCAGACCACCAACCTTTCAGTTAGCAACTGAGCGCTTAACCATTGTGCCACCAGGGCTCCTTGCTAAAGACCTAGAGATAGTTTTTCTGTGGTGCTTTGAAAACAGTGAACTCTTCTTGCCCTCCCTTCCCCTCCCCTCCCCTCCCCTCCCCTCGGTCTTGTGTTTATCAGTATGAAATACTTTTGGGAAAACTCTCCAAAGGACTGGCAGCATGGAGTAGGAGAGAGGAATGTGGAGTCAGGGATTCTGGTTTTCATTTCTGGTTCAGACTTTTATTAACAACTTGGTGGCCCTGGGAACTATCCCACCATCTCCCCAAACTTCCTCCCCAGCCTGGATTCAGCCTTAGTTGGTGGCTCGTTCTCCTTTATCTTCTTGTGCAAGCTAGAAACCTGAGTCATTGTGTACTCTTCTTTTTCCTCACTCCCTCCTCCACCTCTTCCCCAGTCTAATAAGTTGCCAAGTCATGTCTAGTCTACCTCTGAAACAGCTTCAGAATCCACCCCGTTCTCCCTATCTCCATGTCTGCTGTCTGATTCAAGCCTTGCCTGTCCAGCACCTGGGCTCTCACCTCCCCTACTAGCTCATGCCTCTCACCACCACGTGCTGGTTGATTCTCTGAACAAGGTTCTGATTAGGTTCCTCCCCTACTGGAAACACTTCTCTGGCTTCTATGGTGCTCTGTTTCCTCCAGCATGAAGCCTAGACTCTTTAGAGTGATGTTCATTTGTTCAAATATTGATGGAGGCTTGCAGGTACCGGGCACTGTGCTGGCCGTGGGGTACTGTGATGAATGAGGCCCATTGTCTTCATTTGGGGGGCTTACTGTCAGGTGGGGGAGATGGAGAGACAGACACTACACCAAGACACTGATAACTCACCAGCTAACTGACATGCAGCAGGAGAGGTACTTGGCTGTGGAGTGTGGAGAGGGCCTATCTTTCTGGGTCCACACTGCACCTTCTCGCCTCTGCCCTTTAGCGCATTCCCTGCCCACTCACTGGTCTGTGCCTTTGCTTTCTTCTCCCTCTGTCTGGGATGCCTCTGCTCGCCTGCATTTTGGGGAATGACTATGCCTCAAGGTCCAGCTCCAGTATCACTGCTACCTCCTCCAGGAAGCCTTCCTTGACCCACTTCATGCATTTGTTCATTTGATTGCTCATTCATTCATTCAACAAACAGAAAAAAATCCCTCAGTCCATGTTTCTTCATAGAATATGAGTAGATTTTTGTGATGGTACTAATCAGGTTGTATCATAATTATCTGTAGACTCCTCAAGGGCAGGGCCCCATTTAGTTTCGCTTAGCACAGAGCCTAGCACAACATTCTCACTGTATAAATTCTTGCTGAATGAAGTCATTTAACAGCCGTGCACCTCGGTTCCTTCATCTGAAAAATGGACCTACTAAAATGTTCCTCTTCTCTGTCAGGGGATTGTTGGCAGGATTCGGCAAGTGGTACTTGTGTATGTGAAAGTGCTTTGTAAACTGTATACCTGATTCAAGCCAGAAAGGAAAGGGTTTAGTTGCTGCCAGACTGCACCAGATCCAGTGGGTCCCTGGAATGTAGTAGCAGGAAGGTCAGACACCTGCCTGGCTGTACCTGCTTTGGTGACCTGGGAGTGTTACTCAGATGGGAGGGCGGTGCCTCGGGTGCCTGTTGGCCAGGTACAGTTTCTAGCCTTGCTCACAGGACTTAGAGTGAAGCAGCTACTTCTTGGCTTGGTGTCCAGCTTGCGCTCCGCGGAGTCCTCACCCACCTTTCCCTCCTCCACTGGAATCTGTGCTCTGTCCCTTAAGGAAGGAGCACTGTAGCAGGAGGAAGTGGGAGCCATTACGTGGGGGTTGGAGTGGGCGTGGGGTCTTGCCCCATCTCTGCCTCCAACTCGCAGTGTGACTTGGGCTCCCTTTTCTGGGCCTTAGCTTCCCCATCTGTAAAATGAGGAGGTTAGGTGACTGGCCTCCTGGGTACCTCTCCTGTTACACCTCCCCCAAACCCCTGGGAATCTTGCTCATTCTTCAAGTTCCAGCTCAAATGCCACTTACTTGCAGAAACCCTCCCTGATTTCACCTTCTTTCCTTTGTAGCCCCACAGCCTGTGGCTTATGTCCATTTTAAATGCCAATTGCCTTTTGCTGTTTGTTGATGTTACAGAGAGTGTTTCCAGGCCTCTTCTATTAACTGTGAGCTCCTTCAGGGCTGGGGTCATGTTTCTCTCACCCTTGCAGAGTTTACCTGACCCAGGGCTTTGCTGATAATTATTAGAGCAATAATAACAATAGCAGCTGTGCTTTATTGATTGTTTGCTTTATGCCAGACGTTGTAAGGACTACTTTTCTTATCAGTGATTTTCAGATTGTCTTTTGAGTCACTATGAGGGTTTTGCAGAGCCCCTCAGAATCTAGCAAGGGAAGGGGCCCCACACAGTCAGTGCTCTGGATTCTACCCTGGTGCCCTTGCTTTGGCAGAGCAACTTTATCAGTTTTATTTATTTTATCAAAAGAATTCTTTGTCTAAAAATTAAACTAGCAGAAGTCTGCTGCATGTATGTCTTGTAGTCCGAAGAACAATCCAATGATAAAGGGATTATATTTTATTATATTTTACTTGTGAGGAAACAGAGAGATGAAGCCAGTAGGCCAAGGTATGCATTCAGCTCCTGAAAGCAGGTTTTGCACCAAGATCTGTCTGTGACTTTACTGTCTGCAAAGGAGTCTTGCTACTAATGATGGCAGCTTCTAGGGAGGAAGAGCTCCCATGATGCTGAGTGGGAAGTGGAAGCCCTGCTGCCTTCCCCCCCACCAAGAAGCCTCCCTTCCTTGGACCCGCCTTTCAGTGAAGTGTGAATTTGGCCTTAGCCTCGGGGTTAACAGTTTCAGAAGCTATCAAACACAATAAAAAGAGAGAGGCCAGGCTCTCAGTGGCTAGGCCACTGGTATGCCTTACAGGTTGATCCAGAACATGTCTACATGGTACTGCCCTCAGAGCCAGACCCAGTTGCTTTCTGTGTCTCTGAGCCCAGCTTGTCTGCAGATGTGTGGGGCTGTGCTCTGCCAGGCCCTGTCCCGGCATTTAGACAGATGGAGCTGAACTCTTTGAGCCTCAGGGTTGCCTGGCAAGGAGAGAGCCAGAGGGAATGCCCCATATATGCTCTGATGTACAAATGCCAGCCCCCCTATGCAGTGTCTGTGTGACTTTTCTGGGCCTGAGTTTGCTTTTCTTTTCCGTAGCAGGGGCTATTATTAATAGGTAATGTGTATTGAGTGCTTACTCTGTCCGGGCCTGTGTTAAAGTGCTTCACATGACTGGTTTCACTTCACTCATGTACCAACTTGGGAGGTAGGAATATTTATTATTATTGCCATCTTCAAGCAGAAGGTACTGAGGCTTAGAGGGGGTGAGTCATTAGTCCAGTTACTAAGTGGCAGAACTTGAACTTGAACTGGGTCATTTGGATTCTTAACCACTGTACTGTATTGCCCTAAGGGTAGGCTCTCCCTGCCTGCCTCACAGAGCTGTGAGTGAGGGTGGGGAAGTGTTTTAGCTCCATGAGGGAGAGTAGGGAAAAAGACATGCTCTGGGTGAGTCCATGCTGTGGATACATCGATTATACTGATGAGGATCAGGGGCTGTGTGGTGGAGACCACATTTGTGCTGTGGGTTCTGCAGCAGCTAAAGCTGGGGTACCACAGGGTGAGGGCTTTGTAAGTCTATTCAATTAATTTGCCTGCTCACTCATACAGTAATAAGTATGTACTGAGCATCCATTTTGCACTGACAGCTGGTGGGCTGGGGATAAAGTGGCAAACCAGGCATGATCCCAGCCCTTGTGGAGCCCCTTAGGGTGTGGAAAAAGGGAATCAGGAGGGTAGGATTCCAGCCCTGACTCTACAAGTTATTGGCAGTGTGACCTTGGTAAGTCATATCGCCTCTAGAATCCTTAAGTTCCCCATCTGAGCAATGCGATTGTTGCCCTTCCTACAGGATGAGTGAAAAGAATGAGTGTAAAGTGCCATGCTGTGGTTAGTGTCTGGCCTCCTCATTCTGACTGAAATCTTGCTCTTCCCACAGGGCTGCCCAGGAGCTGCAGGACAAGCACCCGGAGCCCCTCCGGGTAGCTACTACCCTAGGTCCCCCCACGGTGGAGGGCAGTATGGAAGCGGGGTACCCCCTGGTGGCGGTTATGGGGGTCCTGCACCTGGGGGGCCTTATGGACCACCAGCTGGTGGAGGACCCTATGGACCTGGGGGACTGACCTCTGGAACTCCAGGAGGACCTTATGGTGGTGCAGCCCCGGGGAGCCCTTATGGTCAGCCACCTCCAAACTCCTACAGTGCCCAGCAGCCTGGGCCTTATGGGCAGGGACCTCCTCCAGGTAAGTAGGGATCTTAGACTCTGGGTTCCTCTGACCTGGTTCTGAATTACCCAGGGCCTCCACTTGCCCTTCCTGTGGATGTGCAGGCAGCCTGGTCTCTGGCATTGTAGCCTCTGGTATCCAGCCTTAGCTTGCAATCAGCAGAACAAGATCTCTGTTAGTTAGCTTTGCTGTGGTAACAGCAACCCCAAATCCCTTTGACTTACAACAACAAACATTTGTTTCTCACTCATGCTTATGTATTCTTGTTTACACATCAGTAGCCGTGGATTGGCTACTGAAGTTGTGCTCCACGTGTCTTTTGGTTCTGGGACCCAGACTGAAGGAGCAGCCCCTGTTTGAGATGCGCTGTTTTTGTGGCAGCGGAAAGGAGCAGGAAGGCTAGCAAGATACACAATGCCTCTTAAAGCTTCTGCTCTAAAGTACTGTCTGTCTTGTCTACTCACATTCTGTTGGCCAAAGAACATCCCCTGGTCAAGCCTGACATCCATAGGGTAGGAGTGTATACTCATCTCGAGGAGGGGCTCTGCACGTCACCAGCAGGAGAGGATGTACAATGCTCTTACAGGGAAGTGGGGGTTAGCAAATACTTGGAGGCAATAGTACAGTCCACCATAGGGAGAAACCTCATTCCTGTGTGAGGGAGGCTGGCACTGTATATAGGAGGATGAGATAGTCTAGCTGTTGATATCTCTAGTGGGCCTTTGAGATAAGGCCACTTACTGACTTGACCAAATTACTTCACTTCTTTAAGCCTCTTCAAGCCTTCGTGTTCATACTGTAAAATGGGGGCAATGCCACTACCTCAAGGTTGTTACAAGGATTAAATGAGAAGGTGCAGGTAAGCACTGGGCACAGTGTCTGACACATGCTAAAGACTTAATAAACAGTAGCTTTTGTTAACTATATGTTTAAAATGTTCTGTGAGAATGTCATTCTGGGGCATTCTCACCAAAGAAGGTTTACCAATAGGTGTTTGGCATTTAATGTTATAGCAGATGTGGCAAGGGCCTTACTACTAAAGATGCTGAGGCAGGTGGGAGAAAGGGGGATGGGGGAAGATAAAGAGCAGAGATACTAAAGGTGAGGTTCTAGATGGGACAGGGGAGGGACAGGGGCTGGAGATCCAGTAGAAGCAGAGAATCCTGGGAGGGGGCTTCAGCCTCAGTGAAGATTTTAGAGTAGTCTCAGACAGAGGGGCAGAGAAGGCGGGTGCCCAGCCCCTTGCTTCCCCTCAAACTCATTTCAGTCAGCCCCTTCACAGAATGACCATTCCCAGAAAGCCAAGCCACCAGCAAGGGAACTTGGGACCACTGTTGTGCACCTACAGAGCCTCCAGGGGCTGGCACTGCTGGGAAGCTAACGCCTTAGCATCTATCCCCAGGCAGGTGTTCCTGAGGGAGATGCTTCAACCTTGGGAGTTTTGAGCGCCAGTGGCATTTATCTTGTCAAAGCCCAGACCTTCAGGCTGTTTACTTTCAGCTCAGCAGCTTAATGGTGGATTTCTTCATCTTTTTAAAATCTTGTCTCTGAGCCCACATGAGGTCATTGCAGAGAACGGGACCCCTGACTGTGAGGGGCCTGAGGCCAGAAGTGATCTGCTTCCTTCCGCCTGGCTGCCGCTGCCTCCTCTCCAGTGCAGCTGGTGGCACTCCGGAGCTGTCCTTCGGAGCTGTCCTTCAAGCGTGATTTATGTATCACCTGTGTCAGAGCCACCTATGAGGCCACCCCTCAGACCTGCTGAATCCAGGATATAAAGTTTGAGAACCACTGCTCTGGCAGACAGGCTTGACTATACCCCTTCCCACTTAAAAGCTATTGAAGGTGCCCCACTGCCCACAGGGAAGATCCTAAGGCACTCAAGCCCAAACAGCATTTCCAGCCTCTTCACCTGCCATCCTTCCTTCCCGTCCATCAACCTAAGACTCCTTAGAGTACTCTGAACACAGTCTCTGCCTTTGCCACACACTTTTCTTCTCTCCATCTAGATTCCTTATCATCCTTTCAGACCCAATTGAAATGTCCCTTCCTCTGTGGAAATGTGTCTGACTGACCAGCTCTTTGCTAAGAACTTTGTTTTGCTGTTGTCTCATTTAATCATCCCAACAGCCCAGGAAAGTGGGCTCATTTTAGGAACAGGGAAATCAGTACTCAGAAAATTGAACAATTTGCTTAAGGTCACACAAGCTAGTACAGACCAGAGCCAGGATTTGAATCCAGCTCTGCTTTGATTCCAAATCCTGAGCTGTTCACCTCTACACAAACCACCAGACCACACATGTTACAGAGACTGTCCTGCACAGGGCTGTGGGTGCTTGCTCCCCCAGGACACAGCTGCTGTTCTAGGATGGTGGGTACAGTCCGCCTGGACTTCCCCTTCCAAGGACGTCAGACTAGCCCCTCAGTCAAGCAAATCCTTCTCCTCTGGCCTCACCATTTGGGATGGGCAGTGTTTCTGTGTGCCACAACTGCTCACAGCCATCTCTCATACTTCCTTATGGGAGGGTGGCCCATTTGTGGCCATTAGCTTTAGCCATAGGTAAACTCAGTAGGTTTACCAATACCATGTAACTCTGGCTTTTTCCTAGATAGACTTCTCCGTTCTTCCATTTTCATCTACCACTTTCTCCCCTTACCCCCGGCCCACCCCTGCCCATCTTTCCAAATGAACATACCTTTCTGCCATCTCCCTACATACAAAGCTACTTTAAGCATGACTAAACAATAATAAACAGTTGTATAGTGCTTAGGTTATGCCGAGTGCTGATTTAAGGGTTTTCATGTATTAACTCATTTAATCTTTACAATAACCTTATGAAGTAGATGCTGCTGTTGCCCTCATTTTACAGATGAGAACACTGAGGCACAGAGAATTTAAGTAACTTAACCAAGATCACAAAATGGGGGATTTGAACTGTGAAGCTGACTCCAGAGTCAGTGCTCAGACACTCAGTGCACACGGATTGAACGTCTTCCCTTCCTGTGCCCAGCTCTGTGCTAGGTCCTGAGAATCTGGAGATGAGTTAGGCGGGGATCCCACCCACAACTTGTTCCACGTCTAGCCTGGGAGGGGCTGGAAAACATGTACACAGTGGACAGTGATCAGGGCCATAAGAGAGACTGGGGAGTGGGGGGGTGTGGGCTTCAAAAGAGAGAGGGAAGGGACATGTCTGCAGAGAGAATGGGGAAGACTTCATGGAGGCAGCAGCATTTTATTTGGGCCTTGAAGGATAGATGGAAAATGGAGCCCAGGAGTTGAGGCAGAAGTGGATATAAGGCTGAGGGAGCAGGTAAACAAAGGCTCGAAGTGGGAGTGTGCAGAGTGTGTATGGGTAAAAGCAAGTGTATGCCTATTGGGGCTGGGACAGAGTTGTGAGGGGACTAGTTAGTGGGAATAGAGTGGGTGGTGGAGCTGGAGAGGTAGGCAAGGGTGGACCCCATGTGAGGGCTCTCGAATGTGATCCTTAGGATGTCAGACTGTTTTATAGGCAGTAGGGAGCCTCTGAAGAGTTTTAAGTTGAGATGTGGGGCAATTGATGAGAACAGAGATTTTTACAAAGTTTACCCTTGTAGCAAGTGAAGGATGGCAGAGGGTAGCTGCAAGGCCGATTTGGTGAGGATTTCTATTTGTTATAGTGGTCCAGATGGGAGGTGTCTGCACCAGGGCAGGGGCGGTGGGAATAGGGAGGAAGAGATACCTGTGTGTGGAACTGACAGAATCGGGCAACTGTTTGGATGTTTGGGATGAGGAGGGTGTCAAAGATGTCTCCAGGGAGGTTTGGAGATGGGGGCGTGCAGCAGAGATGATGGGGAAGGAAGAAAGGTGGAGCTTGGGAGCCCCTCACACTCTGGCAGCTCCTCACAGAAGATGTCAAATGTCCACTCTGCCAGGCCCTGTGTTACACACAGAGAAATCGGGTGGATCAGACAAAGTTCCCGCTCCCAGAGAGTTCCCCACTGCTGTGACTCTTAAAATACTTGTCTCTGGGCTGTGCATGTTAGGTGCTCAGAAAAAGTTTTTGGGTCCTCAGTCTGTGGAGAAGATAAAAAAAATTCTCCTTTTCGGTGAATTCTTATGCTGCTGGAGGGGGACAAGTGTTGTTGTTGTTAGTTGCCGTCGAGTCGATACCAACTCATGGCAAACCCATGTATGCCGAGTAGAACTGTGCTTATTAGGGTTTTCAAGGCTATTTCCTTTCAGAAGCAAATCACCAGGCTTTATCTTCCAAGGCATCTCTGGGTAGATTCAAACCTCCAACCTTTTGGCTAGTAGTCAAGTGCTTAACTGTTTGTGCCACCCAGAGACTCCTCCTGTTCGGTAGAAACTTAAAATCAAATGGAGAAGTGACTGGAGCAGTGTAGGAAACACCTGAAGAAATCAACTGCAAATACTTAAGAGTCTGAAGGCTCTCTTCCATCTGAGTAAGGATGTGGGCTCGATGGAAAGCAGGAGTAGGTGGATTTGTGAAACTTTGTGGGCAGGGAAACCTGTAGCCAAGGAGGCGCTGAGGCCTACTCTTCCCAGCACTTCTGAGATGCCTTGATTATCCCTCAGACCTAAGTCTGGCTCCCCTGTTTGTGCCCCTTCCTCCAGGTGGCGCCCCACCCAGTGTGGATCCTGAGGCCTACTCCTGGTTCCAGTCTGTGGACTCGGATCACAGTGGTTACATCTCCATCAAGGAGCTGAAGCAGGCTCTGGTCAACTCCAACTGGTCCTCGTTCAATGATGAGACATGCCTCATGATGATAAGTGAGTCCCAGCCCTTCCCATGGCTTGAACTGGGCAGAGCCCCCTAAGACCTGACAGTAGGTGGGTGGGCAGCTACTCTTGACAGAAGAGTTGCCTTTGGCTAGGGAGGGTTTCAGGGAAGAAGCTGTGCGCAAGGTGAGACTCCCTAGGCTGAGATCTCTATGCCTTAGATGTTCTCAAGTTCTATAGACCCTGCTGTGACACAGACTCAGTTTCCCGTTCTGCAATATGGGATTCCCTGTTCCGGTAGGAGTTGGCAGGAAGGGCACCAGCATGGATCAGGGTCTTGGTGCTTACCTAACAAGCCTGCAGAGAAAATTCTGGATGCAACTCTGGGTGGAGTCGGGCTGGAGGGTGGCTGAGGTGGAGAGTGGTGCAACACTTGGTGAGAGGGTCTTGGGTGAGAGGGATCTGGGCCCAAGGCCTGTGCTTCCGTGGGTGTCTCCTGCTTTGGTGTGGGGAGAAGGGCTGCCTTAGTGGTGCCTGAGGACCTCGGCCCTCAGTTTCGAAGCCATCTTCCCCTCCTCTCCCACCTTTCCCTCAGATATGTTTGACAAGACCAAGTCAGGCCGCATCGATGTCTATGGTTTCTCTGCACTGTGGAAATTCATCCAGCAGTGGAAAAACCTCTTCCAGCAGTATGACCGGGACCACTCGGGCTCCATCAGCTACACGGAGCTGCAGCAAGGTGAGGGCTGTGGCAGGGGCATGGTAGGCAGGGCAGAGCTAGACTTTACTCTCCCTAAGACAAAGCAAGGGGGTTTTCTCTAGCCTCTACTCCCAAATATGCAAGCTGCACTATAAAATGCTGCCCTCAGCACAGGCCCATCCCCAGCCCCTTCTGTGACCTGGCTGGGGCGTTGAGCCAAGATCCGGCCAAGGAAACACTTGAGTTCAGAATCAGGGCTGGACTCCCTGGTGATGGGACTCCCAGAAGTGCTAGGTGAGACAGTCCCAGCCAGCAGGGAGCCTTAGGGTTAGTAACTTGGCACCCCAGAGCACTTTGAGACCAGTGTGTGTGGCTTGTGTGGCACTTTCCTCTCTGGTTTCTAGCATGTAGAATGGAAAGAACCCTGCATAGGGGCCCAGAAAGATGGGGTTCTGGTGCCAGCTCTACTACAAGGCAGGTTCTTTTGCAACTCCGAGACCCAGACCACTTTAAGAAGTTGCAGTTAATAAGATGAGCAGAGGTCACAGCTCTGGTTTAGATTCTGTAGTCTGTAGGGCTAGATTCTGCAGCCTGGGCTCAGGCGAGTCCAGTGAGGAGATGGAGTTGTGAGGACCTGACAGGGAGCCTTGGCCACCTAGGAGGGAGAATGGGCTTCCCAGAGGACCCAGCACCTAGCCCTGTCTGTGGATTTCAGTCAGACTAAGGGGGCCTGTGGGTGGGCGGTGAGCTCACCATATCTGCCCCCTGGCAGGAGGGAGAGGAGGTGATCTTTTCTGATCACCTACTCTTGCCAGGTCCTTTCATGGATATTGGTAAGGGTGATATAACAACAACCAAAACTAATATTTATTGAATGCTTGCTGTATGCCAGGCTCTGTAATAAGCGTTTTTCATGTGTTTATATAATTCATTCTTCTCATCTGCTAAGTATTGTTTGTTATTCTACACCCTTTGATGAAGGACGCCTTATTATCATCCTTTTACAGATGAGAGCTGAGGCTTAGTGTAGGTAACTTGCCAAGGGCCTGCGAAGCAAATGGGGAGCTGAGAGGTAACCTGGGCTGGTAAGTTAGGCAGAGAGGAAGCATCCCAGGTAGAGGGATGGGGAAGCGGGCCTGGGCTGTGACCTTGGAACTGCCCACAGCCCCACCTGGGGAGATGATGATGATTTTATTTAACAATTCACACTGAGTGATGATTGTGTGTCAGGCACTGTGCCAAGTGCTTTGCGCGATCACCTCATTTAATCTTTACTAGACCCTTCAGCGTAAGTATTGTCCCTGTTTTAGAGATGATCAGACAGAGGGATAGCGAGGTTACACGATTTGCCCAGGGACAGACCCCAGAGCAGACCCTCATAACTCTGCTGCATTGCCTCTGATGTCTGTCCCAGGCGTGGCGGCCAGGGGCACAGGCTTCCTTTCTAATGCAGATGAGTCGGAGGTGAGCATGGAGAGACCAGTGTCACCCCTGGGACCCCACAAGCCCCTGAGTGAACAGGAAATAATGGAGATTTGGAGAAAGAAGGATGGGGTCTTCCAGGTTAGGGGAGCACCCAGATAGAGCTCCTGATATGCTCCTTGACATCTTGGACAGACGCTTGGGACTTGTGTCCTCTTTCTGCTTCTGTGCTGATCCCCTCAAAGTCCCTGAGCTACTGTGCTCCAGGGGAACTGGTAGTGGAGGTGCTCACGGCAGATCTTTGTGTGTCTGCTCTGTGTGCCCCTCCTCTCCAGCTCTGTCCCAAATGGGCTACAACCTGAGCCCCCAGTTCACCCAGCTCCTGGTCTCCCGCTACGGTCCACGCTCTGCCAATCCCTCCATGCAGCTGGACCGCTTCATCCAGGTGTGCACCCAGCTGCAGGTGCTGACTGAGGCCTTCAGGGAGAAGGACACAGCTGTACAGGGCAACATTCGGCTCAGCTTCGAGGACTTCGTCACCATGACAGCCTCTCGGATGCTGTGACCCCACCCATCTATAGAGTGGCGTGCATTGGGGACCTTTCTTGGCTTGTGAGAGTGGGAGAAGCATGTGGGCCTCTCTCCTTTTCCTGCCCTTCCTAGAAAAAGATTTTCCCTTACCTGCTGCAGCTCTGTTCCCAGAGAAGCTTGGGAGTCCTGCGTCATAGCCATCAAATAGTGGGGCCTGGGCTGAGGCCACACAGGTAGGGGTGAGACATGAGGAGAGGACTAGACATCGAATGTCCTTAGAGCCCTGAGCACCTAAGTGACACCGCCTTGCACCAGGAGCAGGAGAGACCGGTCATTGCAGTGGGTTTAGGGTCCAGGCTTCTAGCTCTCCCTTCTCTGCCCTGACACCAGTGGGAAGTGCTCATCACACTCTTAGCACCTGTGTTCCCTCACCTATGTTGTCCTGTCAGATGAACCCAGTTTCTCCAAACTGGAATCTGACCAAGCATGAAAGAGATTTGCCCACCGCACCAGTGTGTTTGACCTCACCACCACTGCTGCCCACACTCACAAGTCCTGTGTGTTAACTTCTAGCTGCCTGGAGGCTGTCCCTGCGTGGGGAACTTGGACAGTGTGCTCCCTGGGTATCTTTGGCTAGGCTACTGCTCTCCCAGCTTGCATTTTCACTTGCCTGCCATGTTCTGCTTGGCTTTAGTCCCCAGGGGACAGTTGCCACCTCCCACAGCCAATGTTTTGATTTTTTTTTTTATTTGCCATTTTTTCATTTGGGGCCAAAAGTCATAGTGAAACTGTAAGCTTCAATAAAAGAATGACATTCTGGAGTTCTGCGTTTTCCGTCATGCCTTCCCAGCTATGGGTTCATACGTTCTTCCATTCAGTCACTCATTTATTCTTTTATTGAATGAATATTTAGGTACATGCTGTATACAAAACCCTGCAGAAAGAGGGCACTCAGGGGGGCTATGGTCTAAGTGGGGCTGCTCTCATTTGCCAGGGTGAAGCTGAAGTGTAGGGCAGCAGGTTGGCCAGAGGCCTGCCAGGTTCAGTTCTGTATTGCCTGGGGGTCAGCTCCAGAAGCAGAATGTATCATAGCGGTTTTATGGCTGGCATTCTGGGCTAGAGGCACATGAGCAGTCATCCTAAACTTTTCACAGTATGCTCTTTTTATTAACTCAGGCCCTCGTTTTATCTTCCAGACAAACCACATTTATTAAGTTATACCTGTGCTCCCATTTTTATTAAGCACGGACATATGTACTTGCTAGTTGGAGCTTCTGATCAGCATAATGACCAGTCTACAGTGAGCTGACATAATTTCAATCAAAAGCCAAGACACCAGACATTCTAGTTTGCCTGGGGGGCCTTATCATGGGGAATGGTCTGATTTTGCCTGGGGGGCCTTATCATGGGGAATGACTGTTTTGCAGCTCAGTGAGGCCCAGCAGGTTTTTTGGGCTCAGCCAGCTCAGCCCTCTTCTCTGAGCTGCTGTATGAGATGGAATGAGATGGAATCCAGCTTCCAGAGGCCAGCCCCCATACAGAGCTGGAATCCCCTCCATGCCCCTGTGAGTCCAGCCTCTGTTTACCAACAGAGAACTCAGTGCCTTTCCACGCAGCCTGTTTCCTCCTGGACTGGTAGAAAATTTTTCCTGATGTGGATTGTAAATCCTGCCACCTTGAAACCACCAGCCATTGGCTCTGGTTTTCTCTCCTTGGCCACCCAGAATATACATCACCTCTTTCTGTCCACGAACTCTCTAGATGTCTGGAGACTCCCACCACATTTCCCCCAAGTTCTCCCATCCCTAGGCTGGGTAGCCCCAGGCTCTTCAACAAGATTTCAGTTCCCTTTGCCATCCTGGTCACCTCTCCTGAATTGTTTGAGGCCCACCATGGTGCTGGCTGAAGCAGAGGGTACAGTGGAAGTGCAGCCATTGGGAGAAACTTCTGTTGCATCTTTGTTCCCATTGAGCCAATTGTCTATTAAAACTTGTCTTTAGAAGGATGCCAATCATAGCTTCCCACCCTGAGGAGCCCAGGACGTGAGTTGGCCCTTGCGGGTACGGTTGGTTCTGAGCTTGGGAGTCAGCCCCGACACCTCGCCCATACACTGCACCTCCAAGCCTGACTACAGGCTTTACAAAGGCTTTGGGTTCTGAGGCCAGAGAGAGTATGGAATGGGCAGGGCAGCCTATGCCAGCTGGCAACAACGGCAGGCAGCCCATGGAGAGCTGGGCTGTTGTGTCATTTCAAGGGGGGTGACGTACACAGACTACACCTCCCACATGGGCCAGGAAGACAAGGTGCCCCCCTGGCAGGACAGTGTTTTTGGCCCCCCCTTCGTAGCAGGTGAGATCTGAGGGAGCCCGCAGCTCCATTAATCACGTTAAGCAGAACTGGTAGTGCACATGGTGAGCCTGGCTCCTGCCAGATGTCTTGGTTCCTCTGAGCAGAGCAGCAGTTCAGACTGCGCACCCCGTCCTGCTCTGGCAGCAAGGATCAGGCCCTCCGGCAGCCCTCTAATCAGCCTGGTGGCAGACGGAGCGTGTCTGGCCAAGTCTGTTTGGCTTTCTCTTTTTATCCTCTGAGTTCATAGAAGATAAATGCAAGCCCTGACTTCCAAGAAGGTGAAGATAACAGTAAATCTGTCTGTTAACCCTGCTGTCTACCCACCTCCCCACCCCCAACTTACCATCTGGAGGCCATCAGGCCAGAGAGCAGACCGACATGTCGGGGATCAAGGCCCTGGGCATCAGAGGGTGGGCAGCGCATGAAGAGACAGCACCACATGTGCCCTGAGGCCTGGCTATGAGTCCACTGGGATACGGGGGGTGGCGGGTGGAGGTGGTCACAGATAATAGCATTTCAGTGCCTTCTTATCTTCTCCCCTCCCCCTAGCTTCCCACCTTCTTCTGGTCCTAAGCTAAGCAGCACAGATTTTGTGCAATGACAAGGAAAGGGAACATTCAGTGCTAGGCTTTTAATTACAGGTGCTTCGGGTTGCTGGCCTCCATGCCAAATGGCCACATGGAGAGTGTTTTGTCACATCACAAAGCCAATAGGGTCCAGCTACGGTTCGTGCACCTTGGCACCTGGTGAGAGCGGGGCTGGGCTCGTGCTACCACTGGAAGAGTGCTGGGCCTGGATTCGTTCCTAGGCAGCTGAGCGGCTGGCCAAGTGCAGCCCTGGGCTTTAGGGAGCCACTGGGCCAGACAGAAATGTCCGCTGGGGCCTTTACAGCAGACTCTAGGGAAGGCCTGTAATTGGGTAGGAGAGGGGTCTTTGGGAGGAAGGCCAGATTCTAGAAGGATGATGTGGATGGATGATACTGTGAGGCATGGCCAAGTGAGAGTAATACACGATAACCATGTCTACAACACTTTACGATTTACAAAGAGCTTTCCACTTTCTTTAGCATGGGTAATCCTCACATCAGTCCTGCTTCAGGGACACAAGCTCAGAGATGGGAAGTGACTGCCCAGAGTCACACAGGCAGAAAACCAGGACTGGAGTCTGGCCTTACTCATCCAGCAGTCTACCACAGCACAGCTGCCTGCCCTCGCAGGAGTAGCCGTGGCAGAGAACAGGTCACCCCTCCCGGAGCCCCCAGGGCAGCCCTTGATCAAGGGAGCACTGTGGTGACACTGGTGAGCACCACGTGCTCAGAGACTTTGGAGACGGAGCACCGGCTCTGCAAGGACAAGGACTTGTGGCTGGCAGAGGATTGAGGGCTGGGAGCCTTCAGAGAGTCGCAGGGACCCAGGCCCGACAGGCAGCAGGAGAAGGCGGCCTTAAACTGCTCCCGGAACTTGCCTGGGAGACAAAAGACAGCCATGAGGAGACACTGCAGGCAGTGGGACCTTGGACCCATGGACACCCACGCAGCTCCAGCCAAGCTGCCTGTGAGGGGACGGGGCGTGGAGGGGGTTAGGGTAAAGCTGAGACAGACAGAGCCCCAAGGCGACCTCTGCACTGCCAGGGAGAGTGAGAACAGAGCCCCCAGAGCCAAGTTCCCAAAGAGAAATGCAATTTTCATCTGATTCTTTGGCTGCATTCTGGCTCAGAACCTGGCCCAAAATATGGTGTCTGGCTCAGGGGCCTCAGGTCACCTCTGCCCATCTTGGCCTGTATGTGGAGGTGGCTTTCCCTACCTCACCTGTCATAACAAAAACAACAGCAGCAACCTTGCTCACAGCGTTCACACTGCCAGGCACTGCACGGGTGTCTCAGCCTCTGCTCCCCCAAATCATCCAATACCCTGAGAGACTGGAGTCCTTTATCCTGACTTCACAGATGAGACTCGCAGAGGCTCAGTGGCTTGCCCAGTGTCACCCAGCCAGACATTGAAGTTGGTTCTAAATCTAAATTCCTTGCTCTTAACAGTGGGATTTAGGAGATGGGATGGGGAAGGAGGGACTGCCACAACCACCTTGTTCAGCCACAGCATTCCATGGAAACACTTTGTCTGGAATTGAAACCTCTGAACATGTTTCATCATCCTGCAAGCCTCTTTTGTGCCCAGAACAGGGCTAAGCACATAGTAGACAAAACAAAAGAGTGCACGGCAGGAAGTTCTGCTGACATTTTGTCTGCTGCAAAGCACATCCCTTCTCGTGGTTCTCTCCTCGGAAGTTGAAACCAGCCAGCCAGCCAGCTTTTGGTGAGCCTCACTGAGGGTTATAATATTAACCCCTGATCCCTTCTTCATTAGCCTTTTAACCTTTTCTCAAAGATTGTTTGTGTCCAGGCTTGAACACAAACTCAGCAGTGCAGGCTTGAAAACTCAGCTCGGCAGAAGTGTGACTCACTAGACCTCTGATTCTGGGGCAGGTTTCATCTGATTCCTTGTCTGTGCCCCAAAGTCAGAGGCCTGGTGAGTCACACTTCTGCCGAGCTGAGTCTGGGGGGCTGAGGCTTTACCACCCTGAGATGGTGGGGGGTAGTATGGGACAGAGGGGAGAGGAGGCCTGGGAGTGTAGGGGTGCCTGGACTTGCAGAGGGGAGATGGCTGGTGCTGAGGCAGGTGACTCAGGGGTAGTCCCCAGGAGTCTGGCCACTGCCAGTGTGTGTCTAGCTGGGCATGGGGAAGCCCTTTCCCGGCCCTGTGCTGCCTCTGCTGGTGACCCTCCCTTATCCCTGGTCTATATCATCTGCAAAGCTGAATCCTGGGTGCTTGTCAGCTTTCTTTGGCCACTGTTGGGATTTGGCCTGTTATTCAGACAAGGGCACCTGGTCGGGGCCAAGTCTTCCTTGGGAATAGGGTTTCTCAGAGCAGGGTCATGATCCCTAGGCGGGAGAAGGTATATCCTCCCCCCATCCGTTATTTGGGCCCTAGATTGAGGCTGGGGGATTTGTTTAGCCTGGGGGCTACCAGGTGCCCACAAGCCCTCTGCCTCCCCAGCCCACTCACCACTGAGGAAGTTGTAGATGATGGGGTTGGCAGCGCTGTTGGCATACACCAGCCAGTGGGAGAAGGTGAAGCAGGCATAGACGGCTTCTCGGTCACTGGCTTGGTGAAACAGCCCGAACACCCTAGAGCCAGGGTCAAGAGCATCAGAAATGGGATAGATGGGGAGGGAAGGGGGTTGCTCACAGGGCTCGGGCTGCAGAGTGTAAAGTATAAGAGTTCCCACTGCCCACTTCCATCCACCAGGTGGTCCTTTCCTGGGGTCTTGACCACAGTTTTGGGTTCCCAGGCATAGAGCGGAGTGTGACCATGGGTGGGCCTGGGGAGAGGGACCAGGGTACATCTGCTCAGTCACTGTCTTTCTGACCCCCCAGGGCTCCCCATCCACTTTCTCATCCATCCTCACAGCAACCTGATGAAGTGTAGACATTATCCATTTTTCAGATAAGGAAACTGAGGCTCAGAGAGGTAAAGCAACGTGCCTAGAAAGTGGCCAAGCACAAACTCAGACTCAGATCATCTCATGTCAAATAACCCATGTTCTTTCTCTGGCACCCTGTGGATCTGGCCCTCACTGTGGTGCCCCTGGATAGGTCACTTCACCTCTCTGGGCCTCAGCTGCCTCCTCAGAAATCGTTAAGATGACTGATGTCAAAGAGCTTCACAGAGAGGGCTCAGGGCTGCTGGACAGCCTGAAGCATTGTGTCTGGAGCACAGCGTACAGCAGAAGGGGGGCAGACTCCCCCCGTGGACCAGCCCTGTGCTGAGTATCAGTGGGGCCATGTATAATATTGCTGTTCATATAATCCTGCTGTTCCCTGAACATGCCAATCTCCTGCCTCAGCATCCTTGCACTTACTGTTCCTTTGTCTTGAGTACTGTTCCTCCACATACCTGCAGGGGTTGATCCCTCATTTCCTTCAGGCCTTTGCTCAAATGTCACCTCCTCAGAGAGGGCTTTTTTTTAAAAAACAAAAACAAGAAAACAAACCCATCTTATCTAAAATTGGAGTCCCTAGGTGGTGCAAAATGCACTCAGCTGCTAACTAAAAGGTTGGAGTTTCGAGTCCACTGAGAGGCACATTGGAAGAAAGGCCTATGATCTACTTCTGAAAACTCTACCATTGAAAACCCTATGGAACACAGTTCTACTCTGACACACATGGGGTCACCATGAGTTGGAATTGACTCAATAGCAACTGGTCTTTACTGGTTATCTAAAACCAAAACCAAACAAAACCCAACCCCTGTCTCTCTCTCCTCTTTCTTGACTTTATTTTTCTTCATGGAAGTTATCACTGCCTGACATTATAATATATATTTATTTGTTTTTCTATTTATTTCCCTCTTCTCCCATTAGAACGTAAACTCCACGAAGGCAAGGACTCTATCTTGTTCATGACTGTATTCTCAGCCCCCAGAATTTGATGACTGAATGGATGAGTGAATTTTCACAAGTGCCCTAGGAGGCAAGGATTTATTGCCATTTTACAGATGAGAAGACTTGAGGTTCAGAGATGAGAAAAGACCTGCCCCAAGGTCTCACACTGGATAAGTGGCGGAGCCAGGTCTTTCTCCAAAGCAGAGAGAGCTCCTTCCTCTGACCCCCAAACTTCTCCTGAGGCCCCAACCACTCCCTTTGCGCTCTCACCTCTTGAGGACATTGAGGACGCTGATGGGCAGGTAGCAGAGGGCAAAGACCAGCAGCACCACCATCAGCATCTTGGCTGTCTTTCTCCGAGCGCGCATCTGCTTCACCTCGGCCAGGAAGGCACGTGCCCGGGGCGGGGGCTCTGCACTCAGGCCCTGGACCTGCTCCTCCATCTGGTCTGAGGGCCTCTTCCAGTTCCGCACCAGGGCCAGGGTGGTGCCAGGGATCTGTCCAGCAGACAGAAACAGCAGCAGTGGGCGGGGGATTCTTTGGGAGGGTCTCTCTTTTGCTGGGCTCTGCTCTGGAATCAACCCTGAGGCAGGGTGGGAATGGGTAAAGGGAACAAACCCTTGCAAGAGAAAAATCTGTTGGAGTCTGAGTCGATTCTGACTCTTAGTGACTCTATAGGATGGAGCAGAACTACGCCATAGGGTTTCCAAGGCTGTAATCTTTATGGAGGCAGACTGCCACATCTTTCTTCCGCAGAGCGGCTGGTGGGTTTGAACTTTCAGTTAGCAGCCAAGCGCTTTAACCACTGCGCAACCAGGGCTCCTTTTGCAATAGGAAGGAACCTAATATTCATGATAAAGACTGACACTCTGGACTTGAGCGTCAACAACATACTTTCATTCTCCTTGTGAAACCGCCTCAACACTGAGGGGAAGATATTATTGACCCTTAGTTATAGATGCAGCAATTGAGGCTCAGAGGGTGGGGGACCTGCCCAGGTCACACTGCTGATAGGAAGCAACACTTGACAAGGCCCTAGGCCACATCTGGGGCCTGAACATCCTCTCAGCTGTCCATCCACCCTCCTTAAATCTATGTCTCCATCTTTAGGGGTGTGGTGGAGGTGGCCCCCGCCAGACTATGGGGAGCCTGGGCATGGGGTGAGCAGGTGGGCAGCATGAGATGGCCTGGGCCTCAGAGCACAGGTCCCTGCCTAGGTCCGTGCTTACAAGCCTAGAGAGGTTCTGGGCTCCCGGAGCAACCACAGATACCCTCAAAGCCTCTCCCACCAGTGGACACCCAAATCACCTACAAGAGGGGCATGGAGCAAGCATTCAGGAAACATGAGGTCTCGGGCCAGCTCAGTTATTCGTGAGCTGTGTGACTTAGGTCAGCACACTTTTCATTTTCTGAACCTCAGTTTCTCTGTCTGTTAGCTGAGGATAGTTACTTCTGCCTGACTTGGCTGGGGACTATGAGGAGCAGATGGTCAGGTGTTTGGTGGACTGCCAGGCTGGTCAGCCAGAAATGGCCCCATTGTACTGGGAATTCCTCAAAGGCAGGGCCTGGGTCTGACCCAGTCTGTATCTCCACCACCCACCACCCTGCATGGCCTGGGCGTGGGTCAGTACAGTCTGTGGAATGTAAGCGGCTTCCCAGAGTATGAGCACTCCCTCCGGAGCCTGGCCATGTTCAGGCTGCATCATCTCGCTGCCCAGGCCTTGGCCCAGGACTCACTCCCACTAGTGCCAAGGGCCTCTGAGCAACTCCCACCCTCCAAAAAAACAAATCTCTATGAGACAGTCTGTAATGGAGCAAAAAGGCCCCGGAACAGGAAAGTCTCTGCCACTCATTGGCTTAGCAGGTTGGTTGCCCTTACCCAGCCCTTGTAACAAGGGTAATGTTGCTGCTTTTGCTAGATAGTTGTGTTTGTGTGCAAAGTGCCTTATTTGTCAGGGAACATGGAGCTGCTGTTGTTATTACTGTTGTGGCGCTAAATCGATCATTGGAATCCCACAGATAGGGGTTTTAATCCCTGATCTTCTACTTACTTGCTGAGTGATTTTAGGAAGTTGCTTTGCCTCTCTGGGTCTTAGCTTTCTCATATGGTAAATGGAGATAATAATAGGTACTTCAAAAGATTAAGAGGATGCGAGATCAGCTGGGTAAGAAATGTGCAATAAATAACAACTGCTAATATTATAACGAAGTTACTTACTACAGTTTCTGATCAGGCACTAGCGCTTTCGGCCTTGAGTTCTACATATCCCTGGACCTTGCCTCTCTCTCTGGTTGTAGCCAGGATGGTATGTTCTGAGGGCAGGAGACTGTCTCCTTCCTTAAGCCAATGCCCACCATCCCCTCCCTACCCAGACGGTGACACCAGACTGGGTCTCACCTGGCGTCCCCAGAGCTTGCGGAAGATCTGGAAATAAGCCATGGCCATGAGGCCCAGCGGGGCCAGGTAGGTAACAATGAAGAAGCAACTGTGGTAGATCTTGGGGTAGAGGTCGTCTGCAGGGACCAAGAGATGCAAAGATTGGGCCCAATCTGGGAGCCCCCAGCCTGACTTGGTTAGTAATGTACCCTTTCTTGACTAGGGTCAAAGCAAGCCTTGGGGGCACCTAGGCCCCATACAGACACCATGGCAGAGAGAGGCTCTGAAATTGCCCACCCGGGGGATGTCCATCCTGGAAGACCCTCTAGCAGATCTCTCTCAGGAGGCACCCACCCTGGTGGTAGCCCTGGTAGATGCCTGCTCCAGAATATCCATCATAAGCACTTACCCTGGGGTGCACCTGGTAGATGCCCGGTCTAAGGTGCCCTCTTGGGAGATAGCCATCCTAGGGGTGCCCATCCTAGCAATGTCCCCAGCTAGATGCCAGCTCTAGAGCTATATGCCCTGGCAGCACCTACTTCAGGGATGCCTTCCCAACGCTTCCGCCATTACCTGCCCAGTGCTCGTCACAAACAGAGAAGAGCCGGGTGCGGTTGGCTAGCTCAGGCAGCACACTGCTGCATTCCATGACGGCGGCCTGGGGCACCATGATGGCCAGCGACACAGCCCAGATGCCCAGGATGGAGCCACGGGCACGCCGGGCAGTGCTCTTGAACAACAGCGGGTGGCAGATGGCATACCAGCGGTCCAGGGCAATGAAGCTGAGAGTCAGCACTGCCACTGACACGGACACCGCCTGCCCCATGGGGACACAATGTCAGTCTTCTTGGGGGCCACCCAGAGACGTGCAGGTGGTGAGTGAGGGGACTCACAGCCAGATAGATATATGGGACAGGGAGGAACAGTGCAAATCCCAACTCCACCATTTACTAACTGTGAATTTGAGCAAGTCATTCACCTTCTCTGAGCGTCATCTGAAGGTGGGAATGCCTGGCGGGGTTCTTGTGAGATTAAATGAAATCATGTATGGAAAATGTCCATCTTGAGTCTTGGCACCTAGTAAGTGCTCGCCTACTATTAATAATAATAACTTACATTTATAGAACTTACTATGTGCCAGGTACTGTTCTTATTATCCTCACAACAACCCTACGAGGCAGGTATTATTAATACCCCCATGTTACAGATGAGGAAACTGAGGCCCAGAAAAGTTGAGTAACTCGCCCAAGGTGAATTCTCTCACTTGTAATTATTCTCAGGGTCAACAGAGTTAATCAGTTGTGTGGAAAACCTCAAAATGGGGGAAAACCGAGAGGCATTTCTGTTTGCCGTGGAATGTCATCCCTTCCCCAGACGGTTAGGGAAAGGAGTCCTCCTCTGGGAGGCAGAGATGAGCCTTGGCGAGAGGTGTGGTCATTGACTCCAGGGGTGCACTCTGCCCTCTGGGGTGCAGAGATAGGGTTGAGGGATGCAACTGAGAAGCCATATCAGCCCCTGGTCAGCCCTCCCTCCAGCACACTAAACCCATCTGGACTGGTCTTCCCCATGTATCCCAACTCCCACTACTGGGAGAGGCAGGGCCAGGGCTGGGGAGGGAAGGGGAAGAGACGGTCTCCATCAGTTGTTGTTGTGTGCTGTCGACTTGACTCCAACTCATAGTGACCCTATAAGACAGAGTAGAACTGCCCGATAGGGTTTCCTAGACTGTGATCGTTAGGGGTGCAGATTACCAAGTCTTTTCTCCCCTGGAGCAACGGGGTGGGTTTGAACCACTGACCTGTGGATTAGCAGGCCAAATGCTTAATAAGTGTGCTACCAGGGCTCCTTCAGGCCCCCTCATATCTGCTCCCTTGGGATTAGGGAGTTTGCCCAACACACGTGCATGTGTGCATGTGTGTGTGTGCGTGTGTGTGTGTGCGTGTGTGTGTGCGACTGTGCACTTGTGCCTCCTCCACTGTGTGTCTGTGTCCCTGGACATGACTGTACATGTGTCCACACATGGCCGTGCGTTTGTGTAAACAGAAGAGGATCTCTGTGTGAATATGTGGGGCTGTGTCTGTGTCGTCCAGGACCATGCCTGGGGGCCTCCCCTTTCTGGCAGTAGAAGGTGACATGCAGAGGTCCTAAGCCACAATGTCCTGTCTGAAAGACAAGTCTGAGGGTCACGGAGGCCGTGGTTGTTGCAATCGGTGTGACAGGGTGGTGGTGAGGGGTGCCTGGACAGAGCTCACCTGTAGATAGGGGATGACCTTGCAGAGGGCATGGCCGAAGAGCCAGGACTCGGTGATGTCTACTAGCAGGCTGGCTGGCAGGCAAATGGCTGTCACCAGCACATCGGCCAGGGACAGGTTAACGATGAAGTAGTTGGTGACAGTTCTCATGTGGTGGTTCCTCCACACTGCCAGGCAGACTGCAGGGTGGAGCCAGGGACAAGGTTAAGGCAGGGATAGAGCCACGCCCATTCTAGCTCTGTCCCATCGGTGAGCACCCTCCCCCCTCCCCAGGAAGCAAGGGGTAAGAGGGGGTAGGAGAGGCCCGGGGCCCCCTCCATTCCCTAGGGGAAGTCCGCAGCACCACAGGGCTAGACCAGGACCTACCCAGAGTGTTGCCCACCAGGGCCACGAGGAACACAGCCACGTAGGCTGCGATGAGGACCCACTCATACTGCTTGGGGTACAGATAATCACGCCACAGGTAGCGCAGAAACTCATCTTCGTAGTCCGGGAGCGCGGAGGAAGGCTCCCCGCTACCAGTGGGGACCCCTGTCTGGGCCCCTGGGGTGGCGGAGGGCTCCATGAGCTCAGGAGCCGCCTTGCGGGAGGGACATCCTGGGCTCTGTGGTGGGAGGGGAGCCCGCGCCTGGCCTCAGCCGGTTCCCCTCAAGGGGGCCGGAATCAGCGCCTAGGTCTTTGGGATCCCAGCCCCAAACCTGCTGAAGGAAGGAAGGAAGGAAGGGAACATTAAGGAGTGTGCCAGGCACTTGTATACAGCTTGCCTCTGAATTCTCGTACTCATGTGGGTTAAAGGTAAGCCTGAGATCAGTGGAGGAATCAGGTTCCATTCCAATTCCACACACATTAGTTATGCTGCCCTTGGGTGACTTACCTCGCTTCTTTGCGCCTTGGTTTTCCCACCTATCAAATGGAGTAATAACTGTACCTACCTCCCAGGGCCGCGGTGAGGAGTACTGAGTTCTAATGCAGGCTAAGTGCTTCTCCTAGAACCTGGGATGGGAAGCGACCTCGCGGAAGTTGAAGGAGTTGCGGAAGTTGCGGGTTACCTTATTAGGAAGCCCACTTTGCAGACAAGGAGATAGAAGCTCAGAGAGGTTGAACCCCTTGCTCAAGGTCACAAAGCTACTAAGTCAGGTCTGTCTGAAGCCACCCTAAACCATAGATTTGGAAGGGGGATTTATTGCAAATATTCTCTCCCAGTTAGTTCACAGTCCCGATTTTTGGTTGAAAAAAGGTCTATGAAGGCATGAGCGACCCAGGCCCCGCCCGCCAGACCTGCCAGCTCCTCTCGCATGGGGTTTCTCTCTCCCCCTCTCTTTCTCTCCCTGACACACACACACACACACACACACACACACACACACACTGTCTCTCTCTCTCTCTCAGGATAGGGGGCGGGGGCGGAGTGCGGGCGGTTCTGACGACCTCTCTAGGAGCAAGGGAAGAGTCCCGCGCCCGGCGGCCATCCCCTCAAATCCACCTCCAGTTCCCGGTCAATGCCC
The DNA here is from genome assembly GCA_030035585.1 of Dugong dugon. Classification (NCBI taxonomy): domain Eukaryota; kingdom Metazoa; phylum Chordata; class Mammalia; order Sirenia; family Dugongidae; genus Dugong; species Dugong dugon. The sequence continues at coordinate 55,963,361 of CM057462.1, read as the reverse complement.
GGGGCCTCGATGCGCCCGAGCGGCCGCCAGGGGTCGCTGGGCCGGAGCGTGGGCCGTTCTCTCCATTCATAAATCCGGCCTGGCTCCCCGCCCCTCTCTCCTGCCTCTCTCAGATACTTCCTTCCCTGACTGGGCAGGGACGACCCCCGGCGTGTGAGGGAGGGTTGCAGGTTCCTAGAGACCTCTGGGGGAGGGCAACAGGACTCCTTCATACCCACCTCCACTGCGCCAGCGGACCTGCTTCCTCAGTGGGACATCCCTGCATGTGGAAACGGAGCAGAGGAGGGCTCTGGGGGTTCCCAGGAGCCTGCCTGGTAGAGGCTAGTGCCAGCTGGGGACCCAACCTCCCAGCGCCAACGTTATCCTCTGGGGACCCTTGGTACCCCCATCCGCCGCCTCAGGTCCTTTGGAACCCCCACTCCGGGACTCGGGCCCCTCGCGTCCCGCACCTGTTGGCTCCGGGACACCGGCGTCCTCGGCTGCTGGCCCCTGGCCCTTGCACCCGGAACTTCGCCTCCTGTCCCGATGTCTGGGTTCGGGGGGGCCAGGGCAGGGGAGGGGCTCGGGCAGCCCCCGCCCAGGGCTGCGCTGCCAGGCTGAGCCGCTGGGCTGGGCGCGGGTCCCGCTCCGGCGAGTGCGGACTGTGGCTCCGGCGGGTGCGGGCTCCGGCTGGCTGTGCGCCGCGGTCGAGGGAGGGCGGGAGGGAGGGGAGCCCCGGCCAGTCTCGGCTGCGTGTTTCCCAGCCCAGGTCTGGGAGGGCGGAGGGAGAGATGCTCGCTTCTGGTCGCCTCCCACTTGAAGCTTCCATCCCACCCACCTCCATTCATGCGTTCCATCCATTCATTCACGCTATCCGCCTTCATTCAACATTCATGTCGCCTTCCACTCTGCAGCTCACCTACTGTGTGCCGGCGGGCTGCGACGCCGCGAAGGACCACAGCACAGGGTGGATCCCAGCTCTCCTCTCCTCACTGCCTCACCTAACTGACGAGGATGATGGTATAGGTGGGTCACAGCCTCCAGCCTAGCTCTGGCTGATGCTGGAGCAGCTCCCAGCGATGCCTGAAGGCCCTGCTCACCCAACTTGCAGTCCCTGATTCTGTCTGTCCCCAATCCTTCTTTTTGCCGAATCTACTTTTCCCCTCCCAAGACGGGGACAGGAGGTGGGGATGGGAACGAGCGGGGCTCATTAACTCAACAAATATTTTCTAAGCTGCATCCCAACCCTGTGTCAGGCCAAGAACCATAATAATGCTGTTTATATAGTCTACCTAAGGCATTATCTTATTTAATCTTTGTATCAACCCCTTGAGTGGTGGTTAGTGTTCCCATTTCACAGGAGGACACTAGATTCCCATGGCTCAGTGACTTGCCCAAGGTCACTCCACAGAGGCAGAGCTAGGATTCAAGCCTGTGCTCCTCTGCAGATCAGCCTGCCTCCCTCACCAGACAGCGGCACCCTACCCTCCAAACACTCCCAGGCTGGTTGCTTGAGGCAGGCACATAATCAGTGGTATAATGGCAGCTGTGAGGGGACACAGGAGCAGTGGGGGCCCAGAGGGCTTGTGGGTCCATCCAGGACATCAGGCAAGCTTCATCAAGCAGGTGCATCTGTTTTTCTCGGGAGCCGTGGAGAATGAGAAGTCAGCCCTGCACAAAGGAGCTGTAATGGCAGAGGAGGAGGTAGGTAGGGCAGAGGAAGCAGGGGGTACAAAGGTAGAACCTTCTGGGGATCACAGGTAGGTGAAGGGTGGCCTCCTGGGCATCAGGTGGTCACCCTGGCCATCCCTTGCCTCAGGATAGGACCTTCCTAACACTTCAGACCTCACCCTCTTCCTCACCCTCTGAGACTCACTCTCCTTCCCTCCTGGGAAGTGATTCCCACCTGAGGTGTAAGCTCCATCTTCCCTACTGCAGCCAAAGCCCTTTCCCACGAAGGAGCTGGGAATGTGCTGTTAGGCATATGCCGGGTAGGAGAAGGACTGGGTGGGGGAGGGGTCCAGTGGCCTCCCCCATCTCTGCAGAACAAGTGTGCTGCCTCCCAGGAGGAAAACCTAACAAGAAACCTAAGGCAGAACTTCGTCCTCGGGCAGGTATGGCATCCTCACAGTGGGTGATGGGTCCCTATGTTGCTGCAGCTCTGTCCTGCCTGCCCCAGGTTGGCAGAGGTAGGGGAATGGATGAGGTGAGTTAAGGGAGGAGTGGCTGGCCAGTGCGTGTGTGTGTGCACGCATGTGCACCTGTGCATATGTGTGTGTGTGTTTCTCTGTATTCCAGTGAGGGCTGTGAATGTGTGTCTGAGGAATCCAATGTGTGACTTTGTGTTTGGACTGTGCCCATGGGTAGGTGACTTGCTCTGGGTTGATGACTGGGGGTGACTGTGGGTAGGATGTGTCTGTATGTGTCCTGATGTGTCTCTGTATGTTGGTGTTTGTCTATGAGGAATGTGTGTGTGTGTGTCTGTGTGTATGTGTCTGCATGGGCAGCTAGCACTTGCCTCCCAGTGTGTTTGCCAGTGAGTGTGGGAATGTGAGTGTGGGCATGTCTTTGTGTCCATGGCTCTGTGAGTGTGTGTGTGGAACCTGGTACATCTGCCCCCACGGTGATGACTCATCATCTCCCTCCCCATCCTAGAGCTGCCAGTGTTTGTTCTGGGGGGCAGAGGAGGGCGCTGCAGCCCAGGGGGGATGGGAGGCAGATTGTGCAGGGTCATGCAGATGTCAGCTGCAGCAAATAAGGAGGTGATGCGAAAGGTACAGACCCTGTGTTTCTGCGTGGGCAGAGGGCACTAGCCAAGCTCAGCAAGCCCACGGCCTGGTGTAGAACCCAGCCCAGAGCCCAGAACTCCATAATCCAGGGCCTTCGGGATGCTCTGGGTTGGAACAGGGCAAGGGGCTCCTCTAGTCCCCCCAAATCGTTATACACTGGGGTCCGTGTCTGTGCAGGGCATCATAGCTGAGAATTCCCCCACGCCTATAACATCTAACTCTCAAAGCCAGTCCCATCTCCCCTTAAGAGGGATTCCCAATTGCTAAATCCCCTCTTTATCCTCTTGGTACCCCAGAGATAGCTGTTCATCAGAACAAGGGATCACGAGTGACTCGTTCCACCCCAAGGCAGATCTCTCTTTCTCCTCTATCAGACCCTGGCCAGGCAGGAGCCTCCAGGCTCCCAGAACCCTCTGGTTCTGAGTCTGCATCCCCTAGCCACGGCCTAAGGGCAGGAAAGGCCAGTCATTTGGACTTCTCTCCACCATGAGCATGTGAGAACTGGGTGGGCACAAGAGAGAGGCCCCAGGTGTATGCCCAGAGGAAATCCTGGAGGCCCCAGCGGGGCAGTGATGCTCTGGAAGACCCACTGAGGCAGCTACTGTTGTTTGGTTCTTGGCCCCACATAACTGGCCTCAGGAAGCTCCTGGCAAAGTGCTCTGCCCAGGAGAGGGACCAAGGACCTCATGTCCTCCATCCCCAGCCTGGGCCCTCAATTCTGGCACCTCCTCTGTCCAAGGAGGGCCATCCCAAAGCCTTGCTGTCTGTCAGCTGATGCCACACAACCTGTTTCCTGGAACCAGCCAGACCCAGCCTTGTTGATCTAATCCTGAGTCTCAGAGCCACAAGTCCCTGTCACATCCATCTTCAAGTTTCAGCCTGGGCCCTGGATCCAGGTGCCACCTCCTGCTCCCTCCCAATTCCCGTGTGACTTACAGTAACCTCTGTCTGGCTAGGACTAGAGTAATGGAAATGTAATTGGGTTTTCAAGTAGCTAATGCTGCTGCAGACCTGGGCATGTGGGTGGAGACACTCTGGCAGGGCAGAGGTGATTTTTAGAAACACAGAGATCAGAAAACAAACAGAGGGACAGGGCAGGACAGGAGAGGGTATGCAGGGACCAGGCTGTGCACCCAGAAAGGGATATTTTGAGTCTGGGAGGGGGGCCACTGAGGCAGCTGCCATTGTTTGGTCCTCGGTCCCCGTAGCACTGGCCTCTGAGCTCCTGACAATGTGCCCTGCCCTCACCCCTGGCGCCTTCTCTGCTCAGGGAGGGCCAGCCCCCCTTCAGGGTTTGGGTGACTTGAAGGAGACCAGTATGCACTGGGAGGGCAGGGGTCCTTGGGCCCAGAGTCAGCCTTTCTTGGTGACTTCAAAAGTTAGGAGAGCATCCAAGCCAGGGGCAGGAGCAAGGGGAGTGAGTGTGAGAAGCTGAAGACGGCAGTCTATCATCAGTTCACTCACTCACATATTCACTCAACAAACACTGATGAGGTACAGAGATGGAGCCCTCCCGGTTAAGCTGAGGATTGGGATGGGAGTCAGATGCATTAATGTGTGAGCCTGTGGAGGCCTGGCGGGGGACGGAATGAGACTGGGGCCCAACAACAACAGTGCACGTGAACCAAAAAAAAAAACAAAACAAACTAAACCCTCAGTGTGATAAGTCTAGTGTGGAGTGGAGGTTAAGAGCATGGGCTTTGAGGCCAGAAAGATCTGAGTTAGAATCCCAGCTCTGCCACTCACTACTGTGTGATCTTGGACTAGTCATTTTACCTCTGTGGTAGCCTGAATAATGACACCCTCCCCTCCCCGCCCACACACACACCAGCAAAGATGTCCACAGCCAAATCCCCGGAACCTGTGAATATGTTACCTTATGTGAAAAAAGAGATTTTGCATATGTGATTAAATTAAGGATCTTGAGGTGGGGAGGCTATACTGTATTATCTGGGTGGGCCTGATATAATCACAAAGGTCCTTATAAAAGGGAGGCTGGAGGGTCAGAAAGAGAAGATGTGATGAGGGAAGCAGGGGCTGGAGTGATGCCAGTGCTGGAAGGGGCCATGAGCCAAGAAATGTGGGCAGCCTCTAGGAGCTGGAAACGACAGGGGGCAGATTTTCCCCTAGAGTCTCCAGAAGGAATGTGGCCCTGTTGACGCCTTGATTTACCCCGTAACATTCATGTTGGACTTCTGACTTCTAAACTGTGAGAATAAATCTGTGTTGTTTTAAGCCACCAAATTTATGGTAATTTGCTACAGGAGCAACAGGAAACTAATATACAACCTCATTAGGTTAAATGAATTAATATACGCAGAGTACTTAGAAAAGTGCCTGACACATGCCGAGCATATGCATGCATGTTAACTATTATTTACGGGAAAAGCCCTAGGTCCAAAGATGGCTGGTCACATCAGTATCCCAGTTAGTGTGAAGGGTGGTGTTGATGTTAGCTGCTGCTGGGTCAGCTCTGATGTGTGGTGACCTTATATAAAAGGGCAGTACCAAAAAGAGATGAAACTCATTGTTGTCGAGTCGATTGTCACTCATGGTGACCCCATGTATTACAGCGTAGAACTGCTCCATAGGGTTTTCTTGGCTGTCATCTTTTCCAGAAGCAGATCATCAGGTCTTTCTTCCATGGAGCACCTGGTAGTTAACAGCTGATCACAAACTGCTTGCGTCACCCAGGCTTCTCAGAAGGGTAGTTGTGAGCAGTTGAGTTGACTCCAACTCATAGAGACCCTATAGGACAGAGTAGTACTGCCCCATAGTGTTTCTGAGGCTGTAAATCTTTACAGAAGCAGACTGCCACATCTTTTTCCCATGGAGCGGCTGGTGGGTTCACACTGCCGACTTTTTGGTTAGCAGCTGAGCACTTTAACCACTCCACTACCAGGGCTCCCCAGAAGGGTAGTAGGGGAGTGGAAAGCATGCATTTTCATTTAAAGGCACATCATTTCTGCTTACATTCAGCTAGTGGGCCTCAATTTGGTCACCTGGTCACACCTAGCTGCAAGTGATGCTGGGAAATATAAATTTTCTCTAGGATATTAGGGAACCTAGATTCCTGACCTTTCGCACGGAGGGAAACATTATATTTATTATACTGGACAATAAGCAAATCTGTCTCTGCCCCAGAGGGAGACACTAGCTCCATCTTCCAAGGATGGTTGCTATACAAACATCCTTGAAAAGATGGTCCATACTCTGACAGGGATCGCAGCAGAGGGTCCAGGACAGAGCTGGGGAAAAATGTAGAACAAAATTCTAATTCACAATAAAAGACCAGACTTACTGGCCTGACAGAGAGTGGAGGAACCCCGAGAGTATGGCCCCCTAACACCTTTTTAGCTCAGTAATGAAGTCACTCCCGAGGTCTACCCTTCAGCCAAAGATTAGACAGCCCCATAAAACAAAATGAGACTAATGGGGCACAATAGCCCAGGGACAAGGACTAGATGGCAGGAGGGGACAGGAAAGCTGGTAATAGGGAACCCAAGGTTGAGAAGGGACGGTGTTGACATGTTGTGGGGTTGTTAACTAACGTCATAAAACAGTATATGTATTAATGAGAAACTATTTGTTCTATAAACCTTCATCTAAAGTACAATTTTTAAAAAAGCAAAAGAAAAGATGGTCCAGAACCAAAGAGAAGTTAGTCTCTCTAGTTGCAAGTCATCCAGAAACGCAACAGACCCAGCTAAAATGTATGGGATCTATAACTAAAGAAGGGGAGGTGGATATTGAAGAACTAACAGCATCTGACATAATTTCCACTACGAAAGATGAAAAATTTAGCAACTGTACCTCCCCTACAGAGTTTGGTTAGATACTCACTTTTCCGGCTTTTCTTTCTTTTTCCATCAATTTTATACACTATCTTTCGACTTCCTACTGGGTAAAATGAGACATCCTTTATTCACATTTGCCCTCCCTCCTCTTAACTCCTCTCTCCAAGCCACTATATTTGCATTTAGTTCTGCATCCATAATTAAAATGCTTTTGGCTTTATGTGTTGTCTATCTCCAAATTCCAAAAATTGAAAATCAATGAAGTGTTTTTTTGCTTATGTAAACATTATTCTCTGCAGAGCCAAGCAGCATTCTGGGACTGATAGGGAAGAAATTATAATCATATGGTTTAAATGCTGTTTGAAGGGAAATACTCCAGACTTCAAGCTCAAATGTATTCTCCTACACTCCTCAGATACCCAAAGTCATGTGTACATTTTAATTCATGTCATATTTGGACCATGACTTTCTTCTACAACTTTTTGTTCTCCTGTAGTTTCAAATTGCTTTTCTCTTTTCTTCTTGAGAGAAGAAACATATGCCTTTTTAATCAGGTCATTAAAATCTTCCAGCTTCTTAATTACATTATTTGTTGAATGAAGCCCATTTTCTTCTTAAAGGCTTCTTCTCAGAGCCCTCTGACTTCCTGTTCTAATTTTGACCGATGGCTTTATGGCCCTCTGGTATTTCTATTCATTGCACTCCTGAGTTAATTCCACTGTTGGGTGAATCTGTTATCTCTCTTTCTTGGAATACATCTCTGTTTTGCTGGAGTATATGGAGTATATCTTCAAATAACAGTTTTAAAAGAGATGCATCGAAGGAAAGCTTTCTGAATCTTTGCTTGTCTAAAAGTGTCTTTAATTTGTTCTTAACACTTGTTGAGTGGGGAGGACCAACCAGCAGACTTCACTTAAGGCTGTGTGGAAGGAGGGCAGATAGGCAGACATGGCCCAGGCCCCCAGCCTGGGCCAAAAAAGGAGGGATTTACTCTAGACACCAACACTCTCAGTAGGAACCATAGTCCTTCTGAGAAAGGTCACTTGATGTCTTTAGAAAATCGTTCTCTCTTGGTTTTTAATCGGTCCCTCTCCCTGTATGTTCCTGATGTGTGTGTTGCCGGGAGGAAGTTGGTGAGAAGGGCTGACACTGGCTTGTTATTCACCAAAGAGGCCTTGACTCAAGTATTTCCCAAACTTTGGTTATTCTTATACCACCATCTCAATTTTTTTTTTTATTGTACTTTAGGTGAAAGTTTACAGCTCAAGTTAATTTCTCATACAAAAATTTATACACATACTGTTGTGTGACCCTTGTTGCAATTCCTATAATGCGACAGCATACTCCCCCTTTCCACTCAGCGTTTCCCCTGTCCATTCAACCAGCTCCTGTCCCTTTCTGTCTTCTCATCCCGCCTCTGGACAGGAGCTGCCCATTTAGTCTTGTGTATCTACATGAACTAAGAAGCACACTCTTCATGAGCATTATTTTATGTTTTATAGTTCAGTCTAATCTTCATCTGAAGAGTTGGCTTCAGAAATGGATTTAGTTTTGGCTTAACAGAGAGTCCAGGGGCCGTGTCTTCTGGGGTTCCTCTAGTCTCAGTCAGACCATTAAGTCTGGTCTTTTTACGTGAATCTGAGTTCTGCACCACGCTTTTCTCCTACTCCGTCAGGGACTGTCTGTTGTATTCCCTGTCAGGGCGGTCATTGATGGTAGCCAGGCACCATCTAGTTCTTCTGGTCTCAGGCAAATGGAGTCTCTGGTTTATGTGGCCCTTTTGTCTCTTGGGCTAACATTTTCCTTGTGTCTTTGGTGTTCATTCTCCTTTACTCCAGGTGGTTGGGACCAATTGATGCATCTTAGATGGCTGCTCCCAAGCTTTTAAGACCCCAGACGCCACTCACCAAAGTGGGATGCAGAACGTTTTCTTAATAAACTTTGTTATGCCAATTGACCTAGAAGTCCCTCAAAACCATGGTCCCCAGACCACCACCCCTGCTATTCTGTCCCTCCAAGTGTTTGGCTGTGTTCAGGAAACTTCTTAGCTTTTGGTTTAATCCATTTGTGCTGACTTCTCCTGTATTGTGTGTTGTCCTTCCCTTCACCTAAGATAATTCTTTTCTACTATCTAGTTAGTGAATTCCCCTCTCCCTCCCTCCCCACCCTCATAACCATCAAAGAATGTTTTCTTCTGTGTTTAAACCTTTTCTTGAGTTCTTATAATAGTGGTCTCATACAATATTTGTCCTTTTGCAACTGACTAATGTCACTCAGTATAATGCCTTCTAGATTCATCCATGTTGTTAGATGTTTCACGGATTCATCATTGTTCTTTATAATTGCATAGTATTCCATTGTGTGAATATACCGTAATTTGTTTATCCATTTGTCTGTTGATGGGCACCTAGGTTGTTTCCATCTTTTTGCTATTGTGAACAAGTGCTGCAGTGAACATGGGTGTGCATATGTCTATTCTTGTGATGGCTCTTATTTGTCCAGGATATGTTCCAAGGAGTGGGATTGCTGGATCATATGGTACTTCTATTTCTAGCTTTTTAAGGAAGTACCAAATCGATTTCCAAAGTGGTTATACCATTTTACATTCCCACCAACAGTGTATAAGCTTTCCAGTCTCTCCACAACCTCTCCAACATTTATTGTTTTGTGTTTTTTGGATTAATGCTAGCCTTATTGGGGTGAGATGGTATCTCATTATAGTTTTGATTTGCATTTCTCTAATGGCTAATGATGTGAGCATTTCCTCATGCATTTGTTAGCAGCCTGAAAGTCTTCTCTGATGAAGTGCCTGTTCATATCCTTTGCCCATTTTTTAATTGGGTTATTTGTCTTTTTGTTGTTGAGATTTTGCAGTATCTAGTAGATTTTAGAGTTTAGATCCTGATCGGGTATGTAGTAGCCAAAAATTTTTTCCCAGTCTGTAGGTTGTCTTTTTACTCTTTTGGTGGTCTTTTGATGAGCATAAGTGTTTGATTTTTAGGAGCTCCTGGTTACCTACTTTCTCTTCTGGTGTTTGTGCATTGTTAGTTATGTTTTGTATTCTGTTTATGCCATGTATTACGGCCCCTAGTGTTGTTCCTACTTTTTCTTCCATTATCTTTATCATTAGAGATTTTATATTTAGGTCTTTGATCCATTTTGAGTTAGTTTTTGTGCATGGTGTGAGGTATGGGTCTTGTTTTGTTTTTATGCGGATGAATATCCAGTTTTGCAAGTACCATTTGTTAAAGAGACTGTCTTTTCCCTATTTAACAGACTTTGGGCCTTTGTCAAGTATCAGCAGCTCATAGGTGGATGAATTTATGTCTGGATTCCCAATTCTATTTCATTGGTCTGTGTATCTGTTGTTGTACCCGTACCAGGCTGTTTTGACTATTGTGGTAGTATAATAGGTTCTAAAATCAGGTAGTGTGAGGCCTCCCATTTTGTTCTTCTTCTTCAGTAATGCTTTACTTTTCTGAGGCCTCTTCCCTTTCCAAAGAAAGTTGGTGATTTATTTCTCCATCTTGTTAAAAAAATGTCGTTGGAATTTGGATCAGGATTGCATTATATCTGTAGATCGCTTTGGGTAGAATTGATATTTTCACAATGTTGGGTCTTCCAATCCATGAGCAAGTTATGTTTTTCTACTTACGTAGGTCTCTTTTGGTTTCTTGCAGTAGTGTCTTGTAGTTTTCTCTGTATAGATCTTTTACATCTCTGGTTAGATTTACTCCTGAGTATTTTATCTTCTTGGCGGCTATTATAAATGGTATAGATTTGGTGATTTTCTCTTCAAAGTTCTCTTTGTTGCTATAGAGGAATCCAATTGATTTTTGTATGTTTGTCTTGTATCCTGAAACTTTGCTGAAATTTTCTATTAGTTCCAGTAGTTTTCTACTGGATTCTTTTGGTTTTCTGTATATAAGATCATATTATCTGCAAATAGGGATACTTTTCCTTCTTCCTTACCAATCTGGATGCATTTTATTTCTTTTTCTTGCCTTATCACTCTGGCTAGGGCCTCCGCCACAATGTTGAATAAGAGTGGTGATAAAGGGCGTCCTTGTCTGGTTCCCATTCTCAAGGGGAATGCTTTCAGACTCTCTTCATTTAGGATGATGTTGGCTGTTGGCTTTGTATAAATGCCTTTAATTATGTTGAGGAATTTCCCTTCTATTCTTATTTTACTGAGAGTTTTTATCATGAATGGGTGTTGGATTTAGTCAAATGCCTTTTCTGCATCAATTGATAAGATCATGTGGTTCTTGTCTTTTGTTTATTTATGTGATGGATTACATTGATTGTTTTTCTAATGTTGAACCATCTCTGCATACCTGGTATGAATCCCACTTGGTCATGGTGAGTTATTTTTTTGATATGTTGTTAAATTCTATTGGCTAGAATTTGGTTGAGGATTTTTGCATCTATGTTCATGAGGGATGTTGGTCCATAATTTTCTTTTTTTTTTTTCTGTGGTGTCTTTACCTGGTTTTGGTATCAGGGTTATGCTGCCTTCATAGAATAAATTTGGGAGTATTCCAACCTTTTCTATGCTCTGAAATACCTTTAGTAGTAGTGGTGTTAACTTTTCTCTGAAAGTTTGGTAGAATTCTCCAGTGAAACTGTCAGGGCCAGGGCTTTTTTTTGTTGGGGATTTTTAAATTACCTTTTAATCTCTTCTTTTGTTATAGGTTTATTTAGTTATCCCACCTCTGTTTGTGTTAGTTTAGACAGGTAATGTGTTTCTAGAAATTTGTCCATTTCCTTTAGGTTTTCAAGTTTGTTGGAGTACAATTTTTCATAGTATTCTGTTATGATTCTTTTAATTTCATTTGGGTCTGTTGTGATATCAGCCATCTCATTTCTTATACGCGTTAGCTGCTTCCTCTCCTGTTTTTCTTTTATCAGTTTGGCCAGTGGTTTATAGATTTTGTTGATCTTTTCAAAGAACAAGCTTTTGGTCTTGCTAACTCTTTCAATTGTTTTTCTATCCTCTATTTCATTTATTTCTGCTCTAATTCTTATTATTTGCTTTCTTCTGGTGCCGGGGGATTCTTTTGCTGCTCTTTTTCTATTTGTTTGAGTTGTAGGGTTAGTGTTTTGATTTTGGCCGTTTCTTCTTTTTGGATATGTACATTTATTGCTATAAATTGACCTCTGAGCACTGCTTTTGCTGTGTCCCAAAGGTTCTGGTAGGGTGTGTTTTCATTCTCATTTGATTCTGCAAATTTCTTTATTATGTCCTTAATTTCTTCTATAACCCAGTAGTCTTTGAGCAAGGTGTTGTTCAGTTTCCATGTATCTGATTTTTTTTCCTTGCTTTTTCTGTTATTGATTTCTACTTTTATGGCTTTATGGTTAGAAAAGATGCTTTGTAATATTTCAAAGTTTGGATTCTGTTAAGGCTTGCTTTGTGGCCTAATATGTGATCTATTCTGGAGAATGTTCCATGTGAGTTGGAAAAGAAAATATACTTGGCTGCTGTTGGGTGGAGTGTTCTATATATGTCTATGAGATCAAATTGGTTAATTGTGGCATTTAGATCATCTGTGTCTTTACTGAGCTTCCTTCTGGATGTTCTGCCCTTCAGTGAAAGCGGTGTGTTGAAGACTCCTACTGTTATTGTGGAGATATCTATTTCTCTGTTCAATGCTTTTAGAGTTTGTTTTATGTATTTTGGAGCCCTGTCATTGACTGCGTAAATATTTATTATGGTTATGTTCTCCTGGTGTATTGACTCTTTAATCATTATGTAGTATCCTTCCTTATCCTTTGTGGTGGATTTTGCTTTAAAGTCTATGTTGTCAGAGATTAGTATTGCCAGTCCTGCTCTTTTTTGATTGTTGTTTGCTTGATATATTTTTTTCCATCCTTTGAATTTTAGTTTTTTTTTGTGTCTTTGAATCTAAGGTGTGTCTCCTGTAGGCAGCATATAGACAGATCATGTTTTTTTAATCCATTCCGCCACTCTCTGTCTCTTTATTGGTACATTTACTCCATTTACATTCAGCATAATTATTGATAGGTATGAGTTTAGTGCTGTCATTTTGATTTTTTGTGTGTATGAGAGTTGTTGACAGTTTCTTTGTTTCACTTAATTTTCTGTGCTGAGTCGTTTTTCTTTATGTATTTTCTTTTCATTATTGTTGATTTCGTATCTGCTGAGGGTCTTAGTCATCTAGTGCTGTTATAACAGAAACACCACAAGTGGATGGTTTTAATGAAGAGAAGTTTATTTTCTCACAGTTAAAGTAGGCTAAAAGTCCAAATTCAGGGCTTCAGTCCAGGGGAAGGCTTTTTCTCTCTGTCGGCCTTCTTCTCTTCAGTGTTGCCTGGGACTAAGAGCTTCTCTGTGCAGGGACCCCAGTCCAAAGGACACAATCTGCTCCCGGCACTGCTATCTTGATGGTATGAGGTCCCCAACTCTCTGGGTTCTTCCCAGGCCACATCCCAAGGAAACTCCCTTTACATTGGATCAGAGATGTGACCTGGGTAAAGGTGGTGTTACAATACCACCCTAATCCTCTTTAACATAAAATTAGAATCCATAATTTTAGAATCACAAAATGTAGGCTAACCACACAATTCCAGGAATCATGGCCCAGCCAAACTGATACACACATTTTTGGGGGGACATAATTCAAATCATGACACTGAGTCTTTATGTTTTTCTTCATTTTTATTTTGTTGTGTAGGATTGTTAGATTCCTTGTGGTTACCTTAATATTTACCTCTATTTTTCTAAGTTTCAACCAATCTTTTATATCTTGATATCACACTGACTTCCTGTCCATATGAAAGTATCTATGACTACATTATTTAGTCCCTTTTTTTTAATGTTGTCATCTGTCACATGTTGATGTCTCTGTTTCCCTATTTTCAGTGTTTTAGCTTTGATTTATTTTTGTGACTTCTCTATCTGGGTTGATATCTGGTTGTTCTGTCCTGTGTTCTAGTCTTGGGTTGTTATCTGATGTTATTGATTTTCTAAGCAGAGGACTCCCTTTAGTATTTCTTGTAATCTGGTTTGGTTTTTGCAATTTCCCTAAACTTCTGTTTATCTGGAAATGCCCTAATTTCACTATCATATTTGAGAAACAGTTTTGCTGAATATATAATTCTTGGCTAGCAATTTTTTTCCTTCAAGGCTTTATATATGTCATCCCATTGCCTTCTTGACTGCCTGTTTTCTGCTGAGTAGTCAGAGCTTGGTCTTATTGACTCTCCTTTGTAGATGACTTTTCGTTTATCCCTAGCCACTCTTAAAATTCTCTCTTCATCTTTGATTTTGGCAAGTTTGATTATAATATGTCTTGGTGACTTTCTTTTGGTATCTACCTTGTGTGGGGTTTGATGAGCTCTTGGATAGATATCTTCTTGTCTTTCATGGTATCAGGGAAGTTTTCTGCCAACAAATCTTCAACAATTCTCTCTGTATTTACTGATATCCCCCCGTTCTGGTACTCCAATCACTTGTAGTTTATTCCACTTGATAGAGTCCCACATAATTCTTAGAGTTTCCTCATTTAAAAAAAATTCTTTTATCTGATTTTTCCTCAGGTAAGTTGGTGTCAAGTGCTTTGTCATCAGTCTCACTAATTCTGACTTCCATTATCTCAGTTCTGCTCCTATGACTTTCTATTGAGTTGTCTAATCCTGAAATTTTACTGTGAATCTTTTGGATTCCTCTTTGCTGTCTCTCTATGGATTCTTGCAGCCTGTTAAATTTGTCATTATGCTCTTGTATAACCTTCTTAAGTTCCTCTGTTGCTTTGTCTGTGTGTTCCCTGGCATTTTGCCTGATCTCCTTCCTGATCTCTTGAAAAGCTCTGTATATTAATCTTTTGAATTCTATTTCTGGTAATTCCAAGAAGTTCTCTTTCTCCAGGAGGTTTCTTGGCTCTTTGTTTTGGCTGCTTGCTGAAGCCATCATGGTCTGCCTCTTTATGTGATTTGATATTGACTATTGTATCTGAGCCATCAGTAAGTTATATTCATTTATTTTATGTTTGCTTACTGTGTTCTAGCTTCTTGTTTTGTTTTGTTTTGATATGCCCACATAGGCTGGTTGTGTGAGCTAGTTTGATTATTGGCATCTTTGGAGCGCTCACGTCCTGTCACCAGGTGGTTAGAGCTGTTACTAGGTATGTGAGCCCAGGATTCCATTTACTTTTCTTGTGTGGATTCAGCTCATGTGTCCAGGTCATTGGTCACTGAATGTGTGGTGCAGGCTCTCACTACAGTCCTAGACCAGCGGGGCTATGTAGGAGTGATTGGAGTAGGCACAGGTATCTGGCTGCCGTAGGGGTTTATGTGCTGAGCAAGTAGGGGGTTGATGGCTGCCCCTGAGTGCCTAGGTAGAAGGCATGTCCCTGTTCCTTTGAGCATGTAGGTGGGTGGGTTTTGCAGCCAGACTTTGGCAAGAGGACTCCATCTTGAATATCAGCAGGTTCCATCTTGGATTCCAGATGCTTGTGCAACCTAATTAGTATGCATTGCCATTCCGAGACGTATCCGCCCCTCCAAAGAAACCTGCTAAATATTCATTGCTTTATTATCTCCACCTAACCCACATAAGCGCTAGCCTTCCTTCCCCCTTTGCGTCAGTCTTTTGGAGAGGCATGAGCCCTGCTGACTCCTTTTACTTGTCACAAGTAAAATAAACCTGTCAGAGCTGAACTCCAAAATTGTCTCCTCTGTGTATTCTTACTGGAGAAAGACAAGGACCAATTGATTCCAGAGGGCCTCTGAGCCCTCAGCGGTGACAGTTTGGCAACCCAGATGGGACTGATTTAGTCCCAGGTTCGAAAATGCGAGTGGACTCAGCCCACGGAATCCAGACCTTTGGAAAGGCAAGCGGCCACCCAGACCTCCTTGTTCAATGCCTCTTCCAAGTGGTGAGTTTCCCTTGGGCTCGACTCTTCACTTGCCCCGTACTCTGACAGGTTTCGGTTTCTCTTCCCTTGTATCTCCCCCCTTTTCCTTCCTAGTCTTCACCCTTTGTCTGTAACACTTTTCCTTAAAGTGCTTTCGTTTGTGGGAGAGGTCGAAGACGGTAGATCTCTTCGGAGAGAAGAGGGAAAACTTCATCCCGCCAGGTCTGATCAGCCCGAAAGCCTTTGGGCGGGTAAGGTTAGGATGGTAAGAGGTTCCAGTCCTCTAGAAATACCTGAAGGCTGGTGGTGAGGGAGTCGAGTTCTCAAGAAACACCTTAATTTTTTTCTAAAGCCTCTGCTTAGGTGCCATCTTTGGCGCCATCTTTCCTTTTCTCTTCCTGCCTCTGCTTAGGCGCCATCTGGTGGCTGCTGAAGTTAACACTGGCTGAAGTTTGCCATCTCTGTAAAGTCTCATCCACTGAAGAACTCAACAAGTGATGGGAAGACTGTAGTGGGTGGCCTGGGTCCTTACTTTACAGGTAGGCCAGTGACCACTTCACCCATCGCCCACTAGAGAACTGCCACCCCTCTGTAAGCTGGCCTCTCCCTCTTCTCTCCTTTTTCATACTGTATCGTGATGCATAGAAGCCACTCGGTTGGGACAGAACCAGTGCTGTGTCACTGACCTTCATGCTTTAGCTCTGGTAGGGCTCGTAGTAGCCTCTGACCGGACCTATAGAGAAGCTGAATATCAGGCTGATCGGGAAAACAACCTCATCACAGCTGGAAGTCATCACACCCACCCTTCCCCGGGCCAATTATTATAGGAGATAAGAAGTATAGGCTCAGAAGAAGTGGGGGGGAGGGGGGAATCCCTCACATTCAGGCCTTTATGTCTCTGTATCCAGGACCCCAGCTTAGAGATAAGTGTCGGGTTTGTGTTTTGGGTACTCAGCCATGTCCCCTTGCCCCAGCACCTGAATCAGATTTCTTGACTAACCCACTGTTTCAACCTCCTCCTCGCCCGACTGCACCCCGTATTCCCTGAAAATTTGGAAGCTCGAGAAGGTGAGCAAACCCACCCAGGGCCAGGAAAGCCCAACCCTCCTCCATATAATTCACCAAGACCGCCTACTCCTCTTGAGACTAAGCCAGAAAATGAGTAGGGCTATCACCTATCGGGCTCAGATCTTGCAATAGGTTTTATCCCCTATCACACCCCGGTTCCCCGAGACCTTGCCAACCTTAACTCTGCCTTTAAGGCAAGTGGTGAATGGGGATGGGGGCACTACTAGGATACATGTCCCTTTTTCTGTCTCAGATATTATTTAGTGTAGAGAGAGGTTTGGGAGTATCTGTGAGAATCCCAATAAGTTCAGAGAAGAGTTTGTTAAGCTTAGCTTAACTTTTGATTTGACTTGGTGAGATGTTCTTGTGATTTTAACTAACTGCTGCACACTGGATGAAAAAATGAGGATACTGGCTAAGGCCGGAGAACATGCAGATAGCCTGGTCTCAACTAGCCCACAACATAACATCTTTAGGGTGGGAGGAGATGCAGTCCCTGAACAGGATCCAAAATAGGATTATGAAGATAAGATAGATCAGGGAAGAATGAGGCATTTCGGAGGGAATGAAGAAGTACGTGACCAAACAAGTTAATTATGACACGGTTACCGAAGTGACTCTGGAGAAAGAGGAAAACCCAGCTGTGTTCCTTAATAGATTAACTGAGGCTTTTAGGAAATATACCAACACTGACCCAGAGTCAGCCAAGGGGAGAACCCTAGTGGCCATGCACTTTATGACCAGGTCCTCTTCAGACATAAGAAGGAAGCTGCAAAAACTAGAGGCGGGACCCCAAACACTGGTCTTGTGACTGGTAGAGGAGACCTTCAAGGTGTTTAACAATCAGGACAGGACAGAGGAGGCTAAGAAGAATGGGGTAAGAAGATCGACCTTCCAGAAGCCAGGGAGACAACCACAGAGATTGGGACCGAATCAGTGAGGTTACTGTAAGAAAGTGAGAGTGTCCTAAGCATTCCAAAATGGGGCACCCAGTTGACCTCCTCTGAAAGAAGCCTCTCGTTGCCACCCTCTTGAGTGCTGAGCTAAAGTACTCTGATTGATGGGACCCAAGAAACTGCCTGGCTCCAGAACAGCATACCCTGACCATGTCTACTGTGGAACCTCAGGTTACCATCGATGTGGCAGGTAGGAAAACTGAATTTTTATTAGATACTGGAGCCACTTACTCTGTCCTGACCCATCACAGAGGCCCCCTCTCCACCCGCAACTGCACCGTCCCTGGGGTCGATGGGGAGCCAAAGGTAAGATGCTTTACTCCCCCTCTCCCTTGTGAGTTAGGTCCCCTGGCCCTGCTTCATTCTTTCTTATATATCCCTGAATACCCAACCCCATTGTTGGGAAGGGACCTCCTAACCAAGGTGGGAATGGCCATCTCTATGCATAAAGCTCAGGGTAACCTTGAGGAAGGGAAAGAGTTAGAATTAAGCCTACTGGTTTTAACAGAAGAAGAAAATTGATCCTCTAAGGACGAGATCCTCTAATTTATAAAAGACCAGGTAAACCTGGTAGTATGGGATACTTCAGTCCCAGGCAGGGAAAGGGACGCCCTCCCGGTGGTTCTCAAACTCCAGCCTGGAGCTGAATATCCCTGGAAAAAAAAAAAAACCCTAAAACCAGAGGCCCAAAAGGGAATCTTCCGGTACTGCAAAGGCTCTTAAGATAGGGCCTTGCATTGAGAGGCTTGACCCAACAAGTAGGTCCGGCTACTTGCCCCATTGCATACTTCTCAAAACAGCTGGACTCTGTGGCTCACGGCTGGCCTAGCTGCCTTAGAGCAGTGGCAGCTACTGCCCTGCTAGAGAAGGAGGCCTCTAAGTTTTTGATAGGACAGCTCCTAGAGGCCCTCACCCCTCACCAAGTACAGACAGTACTAGAAGTAAAAGGAAACCGGTGGCTGACTGGAGGCCATATCACTCAATATCAGGCTGTTCTACCAGACACCACCGAGGTCACCCTAAAAGTATGTCAAACTTTAAATCCTACAGCTCTCCTCCTGGTGAGTGATGTGACTGAACTAGAACATGATTGCATAGAAATAACAGACCAGGTTTATTCAAGCAGAGAAGACCTAGAACACATGCCTCTAGAGAATCCAGATGCAGAGTGGTTCACTGATGGCAGCAGCCTAGTCCAAGATGGGGAACGAAAGGTGGGATACGCTATTGTTAGCTTCCCTGACGTTATTGAAATGAAGGGTCTGCCACCTGGCATGTCAGCTCAGAAAGCCGAGCTCGTAGCTCTGGTTAGGGCACTGCAGTTAGGGTAGGGTAAGATTCTCTACCTGTATACAGATTCCAAATACGGATACCTTGTTCTTCATGCTCATGCAGCTATCTGGAAGGAAAGAGGGTTGCTAAGGGCTCAACACTCCCCCATTAAGTATAAAGAGCTTACTAGAACTCTTAGAAGCAGTACAACTGCCAAAGAAGGTGGCCATGATACACTAGAAGAGACACCAAAAGGGAAACACTCGGGTCACCTTGGGCAACAGCAAAGCTGACAAAATGGCTAAGAGAGCCGCCATAACTTTAAAATCTGAACAAGTACTAAGCCTATTCCCTAGAAGCCAGGTTGTGGATAACACTCCACGGTACGGCTCAGAAGAGTGGAATAGGGCTAAAACACAGGGTTACAAGATGAATGCAGCTGGCTGGTTTGAAAATGAAGAAGGAAAGATTCTGGTTCCTGACTGTGATTTGGAAAGTTATAACTGAGTCTTCACAACTCTACCCATTATGGACAAGAAGCCCTCACTAACTTGCTACTAAGGTGGTAAGAGGGAGACATTTAAGAAAAGTAGTAGGGCAAGTTGTGAAGGCCTGTGAGATCTGCCTCCAAGCCATCCAATTCCCCCTCCACTGGCTCCACCAGTTCAACATCGAGGAACATACCCTGGGGAAGATTGGCAGATAGATTTTACTGTAATGCCCCCAAAGCAAAGATATAAGTACTTACTTGTTTCCGTAGACACTTTTACTGGGTGGGTAGAAGCATTCCCCACTAGGTCAGAGAAAGCAATAGAGGTGTGTAAGGCACTCCTTAAAGAGGTAATATCCTCTTTTGGGTTGCCTAGATCACTTCAGAGTGACAATGGCTTAGCATTTATATCTAAGATCACCCAAGGCCTGTCCTCTGCCCTGGGCATAACTTACAGATTACATACTACTTGGCAGCCAGAATCATCAGGGAAGGTAGAAAGGATGAATAGACCCTGAAAAAGACTCTAGCCAAGCTTTGTCAGGAAACCAGACAAACCTGGCTAAGACTATTGCAGATAGTCCTTCTAAGAGGTAGAATGGCGCCTAAGAGCAAGCTGAAGCTTAGCCCCTTTGAAAGGATGTACAGGAGGCCTTTCCTGACATCTGATCTTCTTTTTGACCCTGATACGGAAGAGGTCCTATGCTATTTTATGAATCTGGGGCAGGTACAAGAGGCCATTAGAGAATATGGGAATAAACTACTCCCTACCTCCACCAAAGGGGTTGTAACAAACCTAAAACCTAGTGACTGGGTACTTTTAAAATCCTAGAGAGAGGGGTCCCTGTCAGACCAGTTATAAGAAAAGTGAGATGGCCCATTTCAATCATACTAGCAACTCTTACAGTGGTAAAACTCACAGGAATAAAACCCTGGCTACACAACTTAATAATTAAAATTTATCTCCCTCAGGAAAGTGAAAACACCATCAGAAGCCCTCCAGAGTACACCTGCATGCCAATAGAAGATCTCAGATTCCTGTTTAAAGAGAGCTGATAAAGAGATAAGCAATGCTCCTTCTCATTATACTTTTGCTACCTAACTTTACAGTCCCCCAGGGTCAGGAATGGGATGATAATGCCCTGCTGAGACTTCCCAAGCTTTTGCCACTGGAATGAATTTAACTAATTGCTGGGTGTGTCATCATGAATTCTCCTCCCTACAATCTTGGCACACAAACTTCCTTGGTGTCCCTGTTGGTAATTTCTCTTTAGGCCCTAAGCCTCAAATTAAGCCAGGCATACAGAAGAAAAAGATGCCAGCTTTACTCATCAGTCTGCTACCAGACGAAAACAATGCTTCCTGCTTCAATCCCAGCCTCCTGTCCGGGGGACTCCTACCGTCACCAGAGCTCCAGTATAACTCAAATTTAAATACCCTAGTTTTTGTAAAATTTACCGACAGGTCCCAGTTCGACCCCACCCCGGCCCCTGAACAAGTGAGGTGTCCTCTTGTTTGTATCCTTTCAACCAGTGATAACCAACAAAGCCCCACTGACCCATATTGACACTGTGGATACTCATGCATGGGAATGAGTTGCCCCTTATTTAATACCTCTTACACTGGTCTAAAATTTGATGGGTCATACTATAACTTCACTTGTACACAGGAAAGCTCTATTCATGTTAGAAAGACAGCATACCAACACCCAAGCCTTGTGGGGCCACAGCCCTATGATCCGACCTTCAGCCTGGGGACCTTCAGTTGGGTCAGCTTTTCAGTCTCCCTGCACTAATGCCAATGCCCTTTCCTAATGGTGAGCTTGCCAGCCCTTACAGGTCTTTAGAACAGGCAAAGAGAGGTTTTTACTAGGTTAGGCAGGTCATCGCCCCTTGACAGCTTGAAGAAGCTACAGAAGAAGAGATCTCTGACCTAATTCCCTTTAAAAATAAAGAGTATAAATCTCTCAGGGGGTATTGAGACAGAGGGGGTTAACTGTGCTGGTGGAACAAAAGAGCAGTTAAGAGATTACCACCTAGTAGCTGGGGTAAACAGGAACCATATCCTGTCAACATAAAGTAAGGTTAGAACAACCTATGAATTACTACTTCCTCCTTAGTGTTTTTCTAGTCCCTTCCCCCTTCTTACAGGCTCCACATGCTCAGAAGAACAAAGTGTGACCACTGTTTTGGCCCACTGAAGGGGGCAAAGTAGTGCAGAAGATCAGGGCGCCTGTGCCATATCCCATTATAAGTGATGACAAGGGCTGCCAAGAGGACTCTATCTTGAATATCAGTGGGTTCCATCTTGGATTCCAGATGCTTGTGCAACCTAATTAGTATGCACTGCCATTCTGAGAAGCACCCACCCCTCCAAAGAAACCCACTGAATATTCATTGTTCTATTATCTCCACCTAGCCCATATAAGCCCTAGCCTTACTTCCCCTTTTGAGTCAGTCTTTTGGAGAGGCATGAGCCCCTACTGACTCCTTTTACTTGTCACAAGTAAAATAAACCTGTTAGAGCTGAACTCAGAACTTGTCTCCTCTGTGTATTCTTATAAGAGAGAGACAAGGACCCATTGAGTCCAGAGGGCCTCCGAGCTCTCAGTGATAACAAAATCTCCCTCCAGATATCAAGACTCACTATAAAACTAAAGTTATTAAGACAGGGAGGTATTGGCAGAGGGATACACAAATAAATACATGAAGGAAGAATCAAGATCTCAGAAATAGAACCATGACGACTGGAAGTTCAACAGATGTCAGACGTGGCATTCAAACCAGGAAACCTCCAATAAATGGTGGTGGGAAAATTGGTTTTCCACTTGGGCAAAAGGAGAATTGCACCCTTACATCATTCCATTCATAAAAGTCAATTCAGGGGGAATAAAAAAGTAAATATGAAAAATAAAACTTAAAACTCTTAAATGAAAATATTTTCTAGACCTCAAGGCCACAAGAAGCACAAAGATTTGTGATAGATTTGACTACATTAAAATTCCAAAGTATTGTGTAGCAAAAATATGATAAAACGAAAAGCCAAGCCACGAGACTGGGGAAAGAAATACGTAACGCATACAATAAACAAAGCTTTAGTATCCAGACTACGTAAAGAACTTCTACAGATCAATTAAAGAGTTACATACAACCCAATAGAAAAATAAGTAAAAGACGTTAATAGGCAAACTATACAAATAAACATGAAATTATGTTTAACCTCACATGCAAATATTATAATGTAAATTAAAACAACAATAAGATATAATTTTACACCTCAAATTGATAATTCAAAGCTTGGCAACATTTTCAGATTGACCATATTAAGTGCTGGTTAATATGTGGAACAATGGGAACTCTTGTTAATTTTTTTAAAAAGTTTAAATTATAACCACTTTGAAGAGCAAAATCTAGTTGTCTTAGTCATCTAGTGCTGCTCCAACAGAAATACCACAAGTGAATGGCTTTAGAAAGAGAAATTTATTCTCTCACAGTCCAGTAGGCTACAAGTCCAAATTCAGGGCATCAGCTTCAGGGGAAAGCTTTCTCCGTCAGCACTGGAGGAAAGTCCATGTCATCAGTCTTCCTTTGTTTGGTCTGGGAGCTTCTCTGTGCAGGAACCTCAGGTCCAAAGGACGAGCTCTCCTCCCAGCACTGCTTACTTGGTGGTATGAGGTTCCCATGTGTCTCTGCTCGCTTCTCTCTTTTATATCTCAAAAGAGATTGCATTAAGACACTAATCTTGTCAACCTCATCAGTATAACCTCATCACAGTGATAGAATTTATAACACATGAGGAGATCGCATATAATCTCATCATAGTGGTAGAGTTTACAACACATAAGGAAATCACATCAGATAACACAATCATACGATACTGGGAGTCATCACCTAGCCAAGTTGCTACACACATTTTTTTGGGGGACACAATTCAATCCATGACACTAGTAAACTCCAACATGTGTAGAGCCTCTGACCTAGCAATGCACTTCTAGATATACACACTAACTCTTACACATGTGCCCATTGCTGCCAAGTCAATTCTGACTCATAGTGATCCTATAGGATAGAGTAGAACTGCCCCATAGGGTTTCCCAGGCTGTAAATCTTTACAGAAGCAGACTGCCACATCTTTCTCCTGCAGATCGGCTGGTGGGTTCCAACCCTCCGAGCTTTCAGTTAACGGCTGAGCGCTTAATCACTGTGCCACAGACAAATACAAGAATGCTCATTACTACACTGTGTGTAGTGAAAAATAGGAAACAATAGGATAGTGTATAAATAAATCATGGTAGAACTATAAAATAGTTAAAATGAATGCATTGGAGCTATATGATTGACAGGGCTTCCCCTAATATTTATGAGGCCTGGGGCAAGAGTAATCCAGAGGCTGAGGGCCACCCCTCTTCTCTTCCCACCCTGGCTCCATCTCACACAATGAGGGACCTCACAGGCATGTGTGATCGTTAAGGTTGTGTGTCAACTTGGATGGGCCATGATTCTCAGTGGTTTGGCAGTTGTATGATGTTGTGATCACCTCCATGATGGGATCTGCTGTGAGTAGCCAATCAGTTGAAAGGGAGTTTCCTTGGGCATGTGGCCTGCGTCAAACGTAGGTGGACATTCTGGCAAGGCTCGTGGGCTTTTGCTCATGCTAGATCCTGCAGCTCACTTCTGTTCCTCTACCTCCGATTCTTGGGACTTGAGCTAGCAGCTTACCTGTGATCTTGCCTGCCTATCTTGGGATTCATCGATCTTCACAGCCTGTGAGCAAGACCCCTCATCTCTGACCTGCCAATCCTGGGTTCACCAGCCCCTGCAGCTACATGAATCAGGAGAAGCCTCCAGCCTGACCCATGGATTTGGGATGTTCCTGCCTCTACAACCTCATGAGCCATTTCCTTTATATAAATCTCTCTCTATAGAGAATACCAGAAAGATGTTTACCTGTGTTTTATTGACTATGTAAAGGCATTTGACTGAGTGGATCATAACAAATTATGGATAACATTGCAAAGAATGGGAATTCCAGAACACTTAATTGTGCTCATGAGGAACCTGTACATAGACCAAGAGGCAGTTGTTTGAACAGAAAAAGGGGACCTGCATGGTTTAAAGTCAAGAAAGGAGTGCGTCAGGGTTGTATCCTTTTACCACACTTACTCAATCTGTATGCTGAGAAATTAATCCAAGAAGCTGGACTACATGAAGAAGAACGGGGCTTCAGGATTGGAGGAAAACTCATTAACAACCTGCAATATGCAGATGACACAACCTTGCTTGCTGAAAGTGAAGAGGACTTGAAGCACTTACTGATGAAGATCAAAGACTACAAGCTTCAGTATGGATTACACCTCAACATAAAGAAAACAAAAATCCTCACAACTGGACCAATAAGCAACATTATGATAAATGGAGAAAAGATTGAAGTTGTCAAGGATTTCATTTTACTTGGATCCACAATCAACACCCATGGAAGCAGCAGTCAAGAAATCATTGTGTTGGGCAAACTTGCTATGAAAGACCTCTTCAAAGTGTTGAGAAGCAAAGATGTCACCTTGAAGACTAAGGTGTGCCTGACCCAAGCCATGGTGTTCCAATAGTCTCATATGTATGCAAAAGCTGGACAGTGAATAAGAAACACTGAAGAAGAATTGAAACCTTTGAATTGTGGTGTTGATGAAGAATATTGAATATACCTTGAACTGCCAGAAGAATGAACAAATCTGTTTTGGAAGAAGCACAGCCAGAATGCTCATTAGAAGCAAGGATGGCGAGACTTCCTCTCACATACTTTGGACATGTTATCAGGAGGGACCAGTCACTGGAGAAGGACATCATGCTTGGTAAAGTAGAGGGTCAGCGAAACAGAGGAAGACCCTCAAAGAGACGGATTGACACAGTGGCTGCAACAATGGGTTCAAACATAATAACGATTGTGAGGATGGCGCAGGACTGGGCAGTGTTTCATTCTCTTGTACATGGGGTAGCTACGAGTCGGAACCAACTCGACGGCACCTAACAACAACAACATATAGATATGTATACAGTTTTCTGGTTTTGCTTCCCTAGAGAACCCAGCCTAAAACAGCATGCTTGGGGACACTTCAGCCTATTTGTCTAAGTTCTGACCACCTCCCCACCCCCTCTCTTAATTATTGATTGACTAATCAGAAAAAAAATTAATAAAGGCATGAAAGATTTGAACAACACAATTAACAAGTTTGATTTATCAACATAAAGAGAATCAAACTCTCAACACTTATTCTTCCCAAGCATTCACATTGACTACATACCAGGCCATAAATACAATCTTAACTAATTTCAAGAATCACAGCCATACACACTATATTCTATGACCAAAATACAATTAAGTTAGGAATCAGTAACAAATAGATAAGCAATTTCCATATGTTTGGAAATTTAAAAACACATTTCTGGAAATAATTAATCTACAGTTCACATATTCATATATACATTCATGTACAGTGGAATGAATAAATAAGTTGTAGTATATTCAGACAATGGGATGCTGCATCACACACAGGCACACACACACTCAACTACTGCAACATGCAGCAACATAGTTGAAATTCATAGCCATAATGCTGATTGAAAGAAGCCAGAAAAAGTAAATATAATTCCATTTGCATGAAATTTGAAAGTGAGCAAAACTAACCCATGGAGATAGAAATCGGAACAGTGGTTATCTTTGGGAGGAGGGAGTGGTTATTGACTGGGGTGCTGAAAATATTTTATATCTTGATCTAACTTAAGAAATAAAAGGAACAATAGAATAAATGCAATAAAAGTAGAACAAAGGAGATGATGAAGATACGAGCAAAAATCAATAAAATAAGAAACAAAGATACAGTTGAGAGGATTAATGAGGCCAAAAGTTGCTTCTTTGAAAAAGTTAGTCAAACCTTTAAAGCTGATTAAAAAAAAAAAAAAAGAAAAGGCACAAATACTAAATATTAAGAATGAAAAGGGTATGATAATGATAGATCCAGAAGAGATTTACAAGATTAAAAACAGAACACTCCGAACAATAATTTATTTAATGGTTATTATGTATTCCTCACTTCTGTTTTTAAAGTCAGTTTTAATAAGTTACGTTTTATAGACACTTACCCACTACTTCTATATGTAAAAATTTATTTGCAAAAGGTTCTTATGATTTAAAAAATCTGTATCTATAGTAAATCTTTTTTTTCCCCCTAATGTTGTTTATTTGGGGCTTCTCTCTTTTTTTTAATCAGTCTTGCTAGAAATGTATCTATTTTATTAGTTTTTTTTTTTTTTTTATTGATCGTCTCTATTATTTCTTTGTTTTCTGTTTCATTGACTTTTATCTTTATTACTTCCTCCTAAATTTTTTTGGGGGAGAATGGTTGTTATGTTGTCCTTTTCTGATATCCTGAGTTGGATGCTCAACTCATTAGTTTGCAATTAGATCTTTATTTTTATCTTTATTTGTATCTAATACATGTATTGAAGGGCATACATTTCCCCTCAAGGCTTGATTAGCTATATTCAAATTTCAAAATGTAGTGCTTTCATTGTCACCCAATTCATTGTCCCATTAACTATTTGGAAGTATGATCTTTAGTTTTCAAACATAACAGGCTTGGTTATCTTTTTGTTATAGTTTTCTCATTTTATTGTATTATAGTCAGAGAAGGTGGCCTCTATGTGGAGACTTGCTTCCTGTGGGGTCAATTTTTGTAAATGTTCCCTGATGACTAGAAAAGAATGTCCTTTTTTGATTGTTTGATCAAGCTTCTTAACTGTGTTATTCAGATTTTCTATACATTTACTTATCTCGTGACTATTTTATCTAGTACCCACTGAGAGGGGAAAGTTAAAATTCTCAGGAGGACTGTGGATCTGCCCATCTCTCTTTGAAATTTTCTCAAGTTTTGCTTTATATTAGGGGTCATCAAACTATAGTTTGTGGGCTAAATTTGGCTCACTCCTTGTTTTTATAGACAAAGTTTTATTGGAACACAGCCACGCTCATTTATTTATATATTGTCGAAGGCTGCTTTCACTGTACGGTGGCCAAGCTGAGTAGTTGAGACAGAGATTGTGTGGCTTAAAAAGCCTTAAATATTTATTGCCTAGCCCTTTACAGAAAAAGTTTGCTGATTCCGCTTTATATAACCTGAGTTGAGAATGATACCCTCCTTACAGCATTCCCTAGGTAATCATTCTGTAATAATCCTCTTATCCCTAATGATGCCTTTTAACTTAAAGTCCATTTTGTCTGATATTTATAAGCTACACCAGCGTTCTTTTGCTTAGTATTTGCCTAACGTGTCTGATAGGAATGCAATTAGATGCAAATAACAAAACCCAAGTTCGGCAGCTGAAACAAATTGGGGCATTTTTCTTTTAAATAGGTCCCTGGGTGTCGCAAACAATTTGTGCTTGACTATAAACCTAAAGATTGGTGGTTGGAACCTACCCAGTGGTGCCATGGAAGAATGGCCTGGCAACCTGTTTCTGTAAAGATTATAGCGAAGAAAACCCTATGGCACAGTTCCACGCTGTAACACATGGGGTTACCATGAGTTGGAATTGACTTGATGGTAACATTTTTCTTTTTTCCCTTTAAATAACAAAATTGCCAAAGTTAGCTCATTGTTGGCATTGGTTTAGCTGCTCTGTGGTGCCATCAGGTGCCCAGGATTGTTCTATTTTTCCTCATCTTCAGCATTAGCTTGTTGGCATTTGCCTTATGTTTGTCATGTTAAGATTGCAAAAAGGCAGCTGAGCTTTCAGGCATTGTGTCCATGTACCAGGCAGAGGAAGGAAGAGGTGGAAAATCACTTCCCGGTAGAGTTTCCCTTACAGCTCAGATTCCAGAACTGGGTCACGTGAACACCTTTCCCCTAATCACTGACCAAGAGAAGTGAGATTCCATGATTGGCTTAGACCAATCACGATTCATCCCTTGTGGTGGTACTTTTACTTGAAGAGAAATAAACCAGGGCTGGGGTAGAGACACGCCTCCTGTGACCAACAGATTTCTACCTGCTACCTGAAAAAATCAGGATTCTGTAGCAGAGTGCAAAGGTTTGGGGCTGGCTGTTGGTTAGGCAGTGGACAGTGTCTGCCATATCTGGGGTATCTTTTTTCATGCCTTTGCTTTCAATGTTTCCATATTTTTATGTTTTAGGTGTGTCTCTCATGAACACCAGATAGCTGGATTATGTGTTTTCATTCAACCTGATAATCTGTTACCTGAGGAAATTAGTTCATTTACATTTTTGTGATTGCTGACATTATTGAATTTATTTCTATCATCTTATTTTGTGTTCTCCAGCATTGGTGGTTCAGTGGTAGCATTCTCGCCTTCCATGCAGGAGACCTGGGTTTGATTCCACATCTCATGTGTAGCCACCGCCCATCCATCAGTGGAGGCTTGTGTATTGTTATAATGCTGAACAGGTTTCAACAGAGCTTCCTGACTAAGTCCGGCTAGGAAGAAAGAACTGGCAATCCACTTCTAAAAATCAGGTAACAAAAACCCCACTGATCACAACAGATCCAAGCCTCAACTGATAGTGGGGATGGTGCAGGACTGGGCAGTGTTTTGTTTCATTGTGCGTGGGTCACCATGAGTTGGGGACCGACTTGTCGGCAGGTAACAACAGCAATTAGTTCTCTATTGCTGTGTAACAAATTACCCCAAAACTGAGCAGCTTAAAACAACAAACATTTATTACCTCACACGGTTTCTTAGGGTCAGGAAGCTGGGAGCAGTGTAGCTAGATACTTCTGGCTCAGGCTCCCTTGGGAGGGCACAGTCAAGCTGTCAGCCAGAGTTGCAGTCATCTGAATGGCCTGGAGGACCTCCTTTTAAGGTCATTCACATGGTGGTGGGCAGGAGGCTTCAGTTCCTTGCCATGTTGGCTCCTTCATAGGCCAGCACACAACATGGCTTCCCCAGAGTGAGTGACGTGAGACAAAGCATTCAAGAGAACAACCAAAATGGAAGCTACAGGGTTAATAATAGAGTTGCCAGACTGAACAAATAAAAATACAGGATGCCAGGTTAAATTTAAATTTCAGATAATATTTCAATATTTGCATGGAACAACATATTAAAAATCATTCATTGCTTATATGATATTCAAATGACTGGGCATACTATATTTTATCTGATAACCCTATGTATAACCTAATCTTGAGAGCAGGGGTAGCTACATAATCTGTGGGGCCCTTTGTTAATAATTTATTACGAATTTCAAGTTGGTGACAGCAGAGCATTAAATTAAACACGGAGCCCTCTGAGCTTGGCTCAATGCAACTGTACAGGTTGCATGCCTATAAAGCGGCCCTGCTGGGAAGTAGCTTCCCATCTCTTGTCATTCATCACTTGTGCCATAGTCTATTGGTCAGAAATGAATCACTAGTCCAGCCTCCTCATTATGGGAGAGGACTACACAAGGATGTGAATTCTAGGAGGCAGAGATGGTGGGGGAGAGGGTGCATCTTCGAAACTGGCACCAACACCAAGCTTTTTCTTTGCTTCTTTTATTTGTTATGTCTTGTCTGGTGGCGGATTGATTGGATTTTCTTCATTCCCTGTTTTCCCTTTACTGGTTTGAAATACATTCTATTGCTATTCGTTTATTGTTGTAGTTGTCAGGTGTCCTCGAGTCAGTTCCGACTCATAGCGACCCCATGTACAGCAGAACAAAACACTGTCCGATCCTGCACCACCTTCACAGTCGTTGTTATGTTTGAGCCTATTGTTGCAGCCACTTGTCAGTTCATCTCATCGAGGGTTTTCCTCTTTTTTGCTGACCCTCTACTTTATGAAGCATGATGTCCTTCTCCAGAGACAGGTCTCTCCTGATAACATGTCCAAAGTATGTGAGACGAAGTTATACCATCCTCACTTCCAAGGAGCACTCTGGCTGTACTTCTTCCAAGACAGATTTGTTCATTCTTCTGGAAGTACGTGGTATATTCAATATTCTTTTCCAACACCATAATTCAAAGGCATCAATTCTTCTCTGGTCTTCCTTATTCACTGTTCAGCTTTCACATGCCTATGAGGCGATTGAAAATATCATGGCTTGGGTCAGGCACACCTTAGTCCTCAAAGTGACATTTTTGCTTTTCAACACTTTAAAGAGGTCTTTTGCCACAGATTTGCCCAATGCAATGCATTGTTTGATTTCTTGACTGCTGCTTTCATGGGCATTAACTGTGGATCCAAGTAAAATGAAATCCTTTTCAACTTCATTCTTTTCTCCGTTTATCATGATGTTATTTATTGGTCCAGTTGTGAGGATTTTTGTTTTCTTTATGTTGAGGTATAATCCAAAGGCTGTGGTCTTTAATCTTCATCAGTAAGTGCTTCAAGTCTTCTTCACTTTCAGCAAGCAAGGTTGTGTCATCCGTATATCACAGGTTAATGAATCTTCCTCCAATCTTGATGCTGAGTTCTTCTTCTTATAGTCCAGCTTCTCGTATTATTTGCTCAGCATACAGATTGAATACATATGGTGAAACAATACAACCCTGACACACACCTTTCCTGATTTAAAAAAAACAGTATCCTCTTGTTATGTTCAAACAACTGCCTCTTGGTCTATGTACAGGTTCCTCATGAGCACAATTAAGTGTTCTGGAATTCCCATTCTTTGAAATGTTATCCATGATTTGTTATGATCCACACAGTTGAATGCCTTTGCATAGTCAATAAAACACAGGTAAACATGTTTCTGGTGTCCTCTGCTTTCAGCAAAGGTCCATCTGACATCATCAGTGATATCCCTGGTTCCACATCCTCTTCTGAATCTGGCTTGAATTTCTGGCAGTTACCTGTCGATATACTGCTGCAACTGTTGTTTAATTATCTTCAGCAAAATTTTACTTGCATGTGCTATTAATGATATTGTTCGATAATTTCCACATTCTGTTGGATCACCTTTCTTTGGAATGGACACAGATATGGAACTCTTCCAGTTAGTTGGCCAGTTAGCCGTTTTCAAATTTTCTTGGCATAGAGGAGTGAGCACCTCTAGTGCTGCACGCATTTGTTGAAACGTTTCTGTTGGTATTCTGTCAATTACCGAAGTCTTGTTTTTTGCCAATGCCTTCAGTGCAGCTTGGATTTCTTCCTACAGTAGCATCAGTTCTGGATCATATGCTATCTCCTGAAATGGATGAACATCGATCAGTTCTTTTTGGTACAGTGGCTCTGTGTATTCTTTCCATCTTCTTTGGCTGCTTCCTGCATCATTCAATATATTGCCCATGTTGTTGCTGTTCTTGTTAGGCACCGTCAAGTTGGTTCTGACTCACAGGGACCCTATGCACCATAGAACGAAACACTGCCCAGTCCTGCGCCATGCTCACGATCCTTGTTATGCTTGAGCCCATTGTTGTAGCCACTGTGTGAATCCATCTCATTGAGTGTCTTTCTCTTTTTCGCTGACCCTGTACTTTACCAAGCATGATGTCCTTCTCCAGGGACTGATCCCTCCTGGCAACATGTCCAAAGTATGTAAGACGTAGTCTCGTCATCCTTCTAATGAGCATTCTGGCTGTACTTCTTCCAAGACAGATTTATTTGTTCTTTTGGTAGTCCATGGTATATTCAATATTCTTCGCCAACACCACAATTCAAAGGCGTCAGTTCTTCGGTCTTCCTTATTCATTGTCCAGCTTTGATGCGATTGAAAATACCACAGCTTGTGTCAGGCGCACCTTAGTCTTCAAGGTGACATCTTTGCTTTTCAACACTTTAAAGAGGTCTTTTGCAGCAGATTTGCCCAGTGCAATGCGTCTTTCGATTTCCTGGCTGCTGCTTCCATGGATGTTGATCATGGATCCAAGTAAAATGAAATCCTTGACAACTTTAATCTTTTTCTCTGTTTATCATGATGTTGCTTATTGGTCCAGTTGTGAGGATTTTTGTTTTCTTTATGTTTAGGTGTAAATCCATGCTGAAGGCTGTGGTCTTTGATCTTCACCAGTAAGCGCTTCAAGTCCTCTTTGCTTGCTAAAAGTGAAGGGGACTTGAAGCATATTGCCCATAGAATCCTTCAATATTGCAACTTGAGGCTTGAAGATTTTCTTCACTTCCTTTAGCTTGAGAAATTCTGAGTGTGTTCTTCCCTTTTGGTTTTCTAACTCCAGGTCTTTGCACATTTCATTATAATACTTTACTTTGTCTTCTCGAGCTGCCCTTTGGAATCTTCTGTTCAGCTCTTTTACTTCATCATTTCTGCTGTTCATTTGAGCTGCTCTATGTTCAAGAGCAAGTTTCAGAGTCTCTTCTGACATTCATTTTGGTCTTTTCTTTCTTTCTTGTCTTTTTAAAGACCTCTTGCTTTCTTCATGTATGATGTTCTTGATGTCATCTCATAATTTGTCTGGTGTTCCATCATTAGTGTTTAATGCGTCAAATCTGTTCTTGGGATGGTCTTTAAATTCAGGTGGGATATACTCAAGGTCATACTTCAGCTTTCGTGGACTTGTTCTAATTTTCTTCAGCTTCAACTTGAACTTGCATATGAGCAATTGATGGTCTGTTCTGGAGTTGGCCCCTGGCCTTGTTCTGACTGATGATATTGAGCTTTTCCACTGTCTCTTTCCACAGGTGTAATTGATTTGATTCCTGTGTTTTCCAACCAGTGAGGTCCACGTGTACAGTCGCTGTTTATGTTGTTGAAAAAAGATATTTGCGATGAAGAAGTCATTGTTCTTGCAAAATTCTACCATGCAATCTCCGGTGTCGTTTCAATCACCAAGGCCATATTTTCCAACTACTGATCCTTCTTTGTTTCCAAGTTTTGCATTCCAACCACAAGTAATTATCAATGTATCTTGAATGCATGTTTGATCAATTTCAGACTGCAGAAGTTGGTAAAAATCTTCAATTTCCTCTTCTTCACCCTTAGTGGTTAGTGTGTAAATTTGAATAACAGTCGTATTAATTGGTCTTCCTTGTAGGAGTATGGATATTATCCTATCTCTGACAACATAGTAATTCAGGATAGATCTTGAAATGTTCTTTTTGATGATGAGTGCAATGCCATTCCTCTTCAATTTGTCATTCCTGGTATAGTAGACCATATGATTGTCTGATTCAAAATGGCCAATACCGGTCAGTTTCAGCTCACTAATGCCTAGGATAGCGATCTCTGTTGGTTCCATTTCGTTTTTGGTGACTTCCAATTTTCCTAGATTCATACATCATACATTCCATGTTCCAATTATTAATGGATGCTTGCCACTCTTTCTTCTCATTTTGAGTCTTGCCACATCAGCAAATGAAGGTCCTGAAAGCTTGACTCCATCCACGTCATTAAGGTCGACTCTACTTTGAGGAGGCAGCTCTTCCCCAGTCGTATTTTGAGTGCTTTCCAACCTGAGAGGCTCATCCTCCGGCACCATATCAGACAATGTTCCACTGCTATTCATAAGGTTTTCAGTGGCTAATTCTTTTCAGAAGTAGACCACTAGGTCCTTCTTGCTAGTCTGTCTTAGTCTGGAAACACCACTAAAACCTGTCCTGATGATATTTGAAGTAATAGTGGCATAGCTTCCAGCATCACAGCAACATGCAAGCCACCACAGTATGACAAACTGACAGACACATGGTGTTTTCTCTTATTACTCATCCTTACACTTTGAACTTGCATACTCCAGTTAACAAAGTCTAAAGTTAATCAGTATCTTCCCCCAGAACCACCAAGGACCTTAGAAGGCTTTTTAACTCTGATTACTGCTTCCTGCCTATCATTTTATTATTATCCAGCGTTTTTAGTCTCATTTTTTTAATCCTCCAAATGTGCCTTTAAAAAATATTTATACTGTTCAAGCTTGTTTGAATTTCCCTTGTGTTTAATAATTTTTTTGCTCTCTATTTTTTCTTGCAACCTACTACTTCTTTCTGAGATTATTTCCTGGGTTTTTCATATTATCTTAATCTGATATCATGCCAGAACAGGACATTCCCAGAGCATTTTCTAGTGATTTTTAAAAAATTTGATTGCATCTCTAGTTACAGCCTTCTTTTTGTTCCTATTATTGCGCATTTTGGACTAATGATTTGTTTACTTTATTGTCTTTTAAAAGAATAAGCTCAGCATTTTGTTGTTTTCTGTATCATTACTTTCTGCCTTATCTTTATTATTTCCTTCCTCTACTCATGCTTTTTGGGTTTTCTGTTCGTCTCTTCCTAGAGTCTTGAGTTGGATGATTAATTCATTTGTTGCCAATCCTTCCTGTCTTTAATAAATGCGTTTAAGGCTATAATTTTTCCTCTGAGTTCCACATTAGCTTATTGTCATTTAGTTCTAAATGTCTTATAATTTCCATTATGATTGTCCCCGTGCCCCATGAATTATTTGTAAATGAGTTTTTAAGTTACCAAACATATTGGATTTTCTTAGCCAGCTTTTGATTTATAATTTTATTATATTGGAATATGAGAACGTAGTTGAATGATATTGGTTCTTTGAAAAAAAATTTTAGACTTTCTTTATGACCAAGTATGTGGTATTTTAAAAAACGTTTCACATTAGCTTGAAAACAATGGGCATTCTGTGTTTGTGGGGTGGAAGGTTTATGCTTATCTAGTAGATCAATCGCCTTAATTATATTGTTTAAACTTCTGGATCCTTACTCTTTGTTTTTTCGCTACTTGATCCATAATTTTAAGACAGTTTAATTAAAATTCCATGCTTTGTTTATGACTTGTAAATGTCTCCTTGCAATTCAGCCAGATTTGCTTTACCTGTTTTTACCAAAATAAATATGTGTTTCCAGATACGCATAAGTTCATGATTATTATATCTTCTTGCCAGATGTTTCCTTTTATGAGCATAGGTTGGTTAGGTTATGAGTTTAGCTGCTGTTGCAAAAGACCCTAAAAAATAGGGGGTTAAATACGATAGAAGTTTATTTCTTGTTCATGTAAAGGTCCACAGCCACTTTCCCTGACCTCTAGCTTTTCAAGGGTTTTGGTAAATGGGGAGCCCAGCAGGAGCTGAGCAGGAGGGAGGAGGAGAATGAAGCTGGGGCATTTATTCCCCAGCTCGTTCACTATGAAGCCATCTCTGCTCTACCTGACTCTGTCCTTGAGAGTTCTGGTCACCTCTCCCCTCCTGGTCCCTGAAGGCCAGGGGAGGTGAAAGCCATTCTGCTGGCTCCGAATTCCTGCACTCTCCCCTGCGATTCCCCCACATCCTGCTTTATAATTAGTCCTTTTGAAAATCAACTGTCCAAATTCTCCTAATTAGCATGTGCCATCTGCTTCCTGTTGGGACCCTGACTAATGTGGGCTAGCATTGTGTTTTTAAAAGTCTTTGATTCTGAGTGCCTTTAGGCAAGTGTGTACCCTCCAATACATGCTGGACGTGCCCCTCCTACCCCCCTACTCCCTATTCTCTGATACACGTGACTTACTCATGTACCTGCCTTGTCTCAAAGGCAGTGAGACTTAGCCCCGTGGGTAAGAGCCCACCACATCCAGGTCCCCAGAGTGCCATCTGTCATGGGGAAAGGAACTACTAAAAATCCATCGTAACACCCTGTGTCCATCTCAGCACAAGGCTCAGCTTGGCCACTGGTCGGATGGTCAGAGCTGCCTCTCCCTTGACAAGGCTCAGCATCTTGGGATCGAGGGGACTCACCTTTGACAGTGAATGCTTTACTGCTTTAAATGGGTCAGTACTTTCACTGTGGTGCTTATCAGCTTCTGCAGGACCCAGAGTCAGTCTGACCTTTAAAGGTGGCTTCGTACACCCCTGCTCCGGTCCATTAGGTACCAATTTCCCTCATGGCCTCATTCTTCGGGAAATCCTCCATCTAGGGCAGCTCCCAAGCAGAGACGACAGGGGTCACTCTTCACATTTTTATGGACTGGGAAACTGAGTCTCAGAGTGGAAAGTAAGTTTCAGGGAGTCCAGTGGAGCTGGAATTTGAACCTGGGTCCGTCTGGCTCTGAGTTAGGGGCTTTTGAGGGAGGTGTGTGTGCTGAGGGGAGGTAGAGGAGTCTGAGGAAGAGCGACTAGAAAGCAGTGCCACGAGGTGAGGGGGACCTCAAATCCAAACTCTGATCCTCTTCTGGCCAGCTGGAGCATGATATCTGAGTGAGGGGTGCACAGTGGGGCCACAGCAGTGAGTTGACCGCTGGAGTCGGATAGACTGAGATCAATTCCCAGCTCTGCCCCTTCTCGCTTTGTGCGCTTGGGCCAGTCTCCTGGCCTTGCAGAGCAGCTATGAAGGGTCAGCCAGAGAATGTATGTAAAAGTTCAGCACATAGTAGGTGCTCAGTTCCCAAGAGTCTGCACAGGTCCTTTCTCTTCGCCACTTCTCTCTGCTGTGGTGTAGTGGTTAAGAGTTCCGCAGCCTAACCAAAAGGTCGGCAGTTCAAATCCACCAGGTGCTCCCTGGAAACCCTATCGGGTTTTTTAAAATTTGGGTTTCTCTCTGCTATGGCAGGGCGAGGTGTGGATCCAGCCACCAGGGGGCACTGCTGCCAAGTTGACACTGCCTCAGGGCCCTGCATATGTGGGTCCACCCATCCATCCATCCATCCATCCATCCAACCAATCACTTCTCCATTCTCCCAACAAACAGCCCCTGTGTCTCTTCCATGCCCAATGCTGTTTTTGGCAATACCGAAAGCACAGAGAAGGTGAGGCACAGTCAGGAAAGGTATGGACAATTGCTATGCTGTGCTGTGATGGAGGAAGTGGGGTGAAGGTAGGGGCTCAGAGAATGGACAATGGCTGTCCAGGGGAGTCAGGAGGAGGGTTTTGAATTGACTTTACAGGATGAGCAGGGATTTGACTCCCACTCTGCAGAACCTGACAACTTCCTGCAGCCCAAGGGCAAGCCCACCTGTTACATAATCCCTATCATTCCCCTCTCTCCCAAGTTCACCTTGATCACCAGCTTCTGTAAGCCACAAACTCCAAGTCCTGGACTCCTATGCACAGAGTTGGGGAACCAAAGAACCTGCTTGTGTACAAGATGAAGAGGGGCTGTGTGTGCACCTGGACACAGCTTGGGGAAAGCTGAAGCTTTGGAGCCTGACAAATGAGGTCCCCACCGCTTCCCAGCTATGTGTCCTTGGGCAAGTAACTTTGCCCTCCACACCCCCAGCCTCAGTTTCCTCCCTGTACAATGGGGGGTTATAACATTTCTTACCTATAGTGCATATGGATCACCTGTCACCCCTCTCTCTGATCTATCAATTGTCATATTCTTTCTGTTGACCATCTTATCCTGTGGGGACCACGCTGTCACCTTTCACATACAAGCTGGGCTCTCCCTGGAAGGCCTGCACACACTCAGCCTTGTCTTACTCTGGGAGGAGATTGCTCCCGGGTATTAATGTCAGAGTCACAGAATTTTCACAAGGTGGGTGGAACTCTAGCAAAAGTATTTCCAAGGGCCCAGAAATGAACCATCAGGGAGAAGATGGGGGAGGAATCCTCACTCTTTGACCTGAAAAAGGTATCCCTTGGGCTTGATCTAGGAATTCAGTGGAATACAGTGTGGTCTGCATCTAGCCGGACAAGTCACATTCCCTTCCTGAGTATCTATTTCCTTATCTGTAAAATGGAGGTAAGAGTAGTGCCTAGCTGTTATGGACGTATTTCTGTGATCTGCCCAGAATTTTTTCTTTCCCCTAGAAGAGCAGCCCCTCCTTCTCTGGAGATCTCCTTTGTCTCCAACCGTTGTATTTCAGCAAGGGCTGTCTCCAGGCTTCTGGTATCTTGTCCATAAGCCATCTATGATTGGCTCACAGGTGGATACCTGACCAGAGCCAGGCCAATCAGAAGACTTCGCTGTTTTTTTAAATTATTTTGAACTAGAACTGGGAAAACAGCTATGGCTGGGAGGCTCAGGAGTTGTCATTGGCCACATGTCCTTCCTCATGGCAGAGTCAGTTGGTAGAGAGAAAAGCATAAAAGAGAGACGTAGAGAGAGAAAGAGGGAGAGAAAGGACGAGTCCTGGTAGTATTTGGGTCTCTGGTTCCAGCTGTGCCTGGATCCACTAACCCTCCTCATAGTTTGGAGGTTCATCTCTCCTTTAGATTCTGGCTGGCTGGAGTTGGGTTTCTAAAGCTACCCTTCTTTACGGGATGTGCGTAGGATCAAATGAGCAAAAGCGTATGAAGCACCCAGTCCAAGGCCTAACTCATTGCAAGCTCAGTAGGCATGGATTCCTTTTCCTTAATGGGCACCCGGCAGGGGTGGGGAGTTGGCAAGATACCAGGAAGATGTGAGGCATCAGTAAACTTGTAGTAATGTGACTCAGAAGCTGGAATCAGGTGACTTGGGACCCCACAGAGCCCACAGGAGACCAGAATGAATGCCTAAGTGGAACATTTGGTGGATAGGGGAGGATGGCACTGAGAAAAAGACAAAAAATTCCTGCCTCATCCCTTTGTTGGGGGAGAAGTTGTCAACAGGCACCCCTTACGCCAGGGATGTATGCTGGGGTCCCTGGAGGTCCAGAAGAAGGCTTTCCAGAGGAAGGACATTGGAGGGACATTGGGCTTTGAAGGATGAATAAGAGTTTGCCAGACAGGGGAAGTGCTGGAGGAGGGATGTTGGACTATTACTACCATCAACCTCTCTATGCTTCCGTTCTCTTATCTGCAAAATAAGGAAAGTTTTTTTCTGGAGAA
Source organism: Dugong dugon (assembly GCA_030035585.1). Taxonomy (NCBI): domain Eukaryota; kingdom Metazoa; phylum Chordata; class Mammalia; order Sirenia; family Dugongidae; genus Dugong; species Dugong dugon. The sequence continues at coordinate 55,924,453 of CM057462.1, read as the reverse complement.
TTATATGAGACAATATATGTAAAGCACTTAGAACAATGTACCAGCAGAAACCTATGGTGAAGCACTCAATAAATGTTGAGCTCGTTATGAAAAGCTTTTATACTATCAAGTCCAATCCCCTTAAAATGATCATAGCTGTTACCATTTAATGAGTCCTTAATAATCTCCAAGCACTGAGCTAAATACGTTGTATGCCTTGTCTCGTTTAATCCCCCAGATGCCAGTACCAGTACTAGTACAAATTGCCGTCGAGTTGATTCCTACTCATGGCGACCCCATGTGTGTCAGAGCAGAATTGTGTTCCATAGGGTTTTCAACGGCAGATTTTTTGGAGGAAGATTGCTGAGATTTTCTTTGAGGGGCCTCTGGGTGGACTTGCACTTCCAACCTTTCTGTTAGCAGCCGAATCATTAACCATTTGCTCCCCCCAGGGACTCCACACCAAGTAGGTGAGTACTGTTACCCCAGATAAAGATGGAAAACAGAGGCTCTGAGCGCTGAAGTAACCTGTTCAAGATTACACATAAAATGCGTTGCCATGAAGTCCATTCTGACTCATAGCGACCCTACAGGACAGAGTAGAACTGCCCCATTGGGTTTATGAGGAACAGCTGGTGGATTTGAACTGCTGACCTTTTGGTTAGCAGCTGAGTTCTTAACCATTGCACCACCAGGGCTCTGAGATTACATGTAGCCAGTGTGAAACAAACAGAGCAGGGATTCAAACCCAGGTTTGTCTTATTAATGACCCAGGCCCTTGGTCCAGGGACAGGAGGGGCTTACCCCAGGACACACAGCAAGAGGTGTGGGGATGCCAAGATTTCTTTATAAACAGACTCCAGGACAGTAATCTGGCTGGGGGAGGAGACGCTTGAGGTTTGTCTCACTCTTTTTATAACAACACGTTCATTATCAACATTAGAGAATGAGGGGGGTTGATGGAGGTTACTGAGGCACCTGCTAAGCCCTCCTCAACCCGCACTCGCTCTGACACCAGGGCCAGGGGACGGGCTAAAGAAGGGCTGGACTGACCTCATTTGGGTGAGCTCTGGGCTAAGGGGGAGCTTCGAGACCTGGTCACGCCCTTTTCCCCTCCTTCCAGCATAGCTTCCACCAAAGGTCCTGGTAGAAAATTCCAGAATTGCCTGGTCTTCGAGCAGCCAGAACGGGGATTTTTCCAGTGGGGCAGGAGCGGTGAGGGGGGTGAGCGGGGTGAGCTGGCAGCTGCCATCGCCCCTCCTCGGGGCTCCCCTCCTGTCATAGTCCCCAGGTCGTCCCCAGGGCCCCGGTTGGCCTTGGCTTCTTAGGGATGGGCCGGTCAGCCTGGCCCAGGGGAGCCCAGCAGGACGTTCTGGCAAACAGGAAATGAAACAAAGGCGGCCGGCTTATCAGGCCGGCCCCACGTTCCTTTCAGGTGATGCCCAAGGGATGCTGTAGGCCCAGAGGGGCTCTTGCCTGGGGAAGCGTCCCTGAGAGGACCTCCCCACTGTCTCCCCTCAAGGCCTCCAGCTACCCCTGCCTTCTCCATCAGTTGGAGGCAGGAGTGTGGGCCATTCTTCAGCTCAGGGATCCCTGTCCCCAGGCATAGCCTTTGGGTTTCAGGAAGGGAAGGGCATCTGTGCCTAGAGAAATGGGGCAGGGCAGGAGGGAAGTAGAGGGGAGGGAATGGTCATATTCACTCAGTCATTCCACAGACCATAGTGGGTCCCAGGACCCACTAAAGAACCAGCCCCAGTCCCTCTCTCAGGAACTCCCAGTGTAATGGGAGAGGTAGGCAGGCACCAGACAGGTGAAATACTGGGTAAAAGGTGCAGGTTGCAGGGGAGCTCAAGGCGTGAGTGCCCTTGCACAGCACCTGGCACATCCGTAGTCCTCAGTAGGTACTGTCTGAATGAAGGAATTCTGGAGTTGGCTGTGAAATCGGAGTGGGACAAGGCATAGGTGGAATGGAAGGCCATTTGACCACAGGGAACAGCATGTGCAAATGCCTGGTGGTCTTTGTGGGGAGTGGACATTTGGGAGCAGCGAGGACTCTGGAGTTGCCTGGGCACGGGGTGAAGAAACTGGTGAGGAGGCTGGTCAGGCAGGTCCTAACGGCCTTGAAAGCCAAGCTGAGGCCTGGGCTTATTTTGCTGGCACCAGGAGCCTGGGGAGGCTGGTGCGGAGAGGGGTGGGGGAGGCAGGCCCAGTTTGGCCTGAGGCAGGGAAAGGAGAGGGGCCTTCGGCTCGGTGGCTTGGAGAGGCTGATCTGCAGAGACAGAAGCTGTGGCTTCTGTGGGGCTGTGCCCCCCTTGCCTGCTGGGCACTGGCGCCAGTTCTGCTGGTTGGTGGGGTGCCCCCTCCCCAGGCAGTGCTAATTTAGTGTCTGAAAGGTAGTTCCCACAGGCCCACTCTTCTCTGCAGGCCAAAGGCCATGCCATCCAGTCCCCACCTCCCCGTAGGTCAGTGCCCAGGGCCCTGACAATCAGGGCTGAATGGAGCGCTAAGATTTCTAGTCCACCCACCCTGCCAACCAGCAGCGCCTCAGGCAGTCCTTTCCACTGTGTAAACACAGGCTGGTCTCCCTGGCTTTGGCCTGGCTTTCCACTCCCAGAGGCTCCAAGATACTGTAGTTATCAATACTTTGGTTTTATTTTAAAACAGTGAAAAGAAAAATAAATATTTTTGGAGAATAAGTGTAATGGGGTGGGTAGGGGAAGGGGGCTGGAGACTCCAGGGTGTCCTGGCTCAAGCGGTCTTGGGTGGGGGCGCCTGGGACTGGGATCCCCGTCGTCCCCAGGCCAGGCCCTCTTCCGTCCCCGCTGGGAGGTCTGGGGGCTCCGCCAGCCTCGTCTGCCCGCGGCTCCCAGGCCGGGCGCTGCGTCAGCGGAACCTGCGCGCCAGGATTAGGCCGGTGGCGCCCGCCAGCGCCGGCAGCTCGGTAGCGCCGGGTGGGGGCCGCGGCCCCACGGGAAGCTCTTCCACCGGCTGTCCCTCGGCTGGGACCCCAGGCCGGGCCCGGAATGGTGACCGCAGCCTCAGTGATGGCCCATGTCCTCCATGCCCACGCGGCCCCAGACGCCCAACACAAAGCTCTCGATGTCGCACTCGTTGGCTCCGCGCACGATGCGGAAGTGACCCCTCTCGCCCCAGGCTGGGCCCCACGAGTTCGCCGCCGTCTGGGGATGAGGAAAGGACGTGAGAAGAATGGCAGGAGGGCGAGGGGAAGAGACAAGAGAAAGAGAACAGCGGCCTCATGGCGCGCGGCGGAGGGACTCACCCAATATTTGAGCGTCGTTCCATCAGGCAGCGTCTCCTCTCCCCACCTGCAGCGGGGAGCGGGGAAGGGGGAAGGAGCTGATTCACCGTCTCAGGGGCCGGCGCCTTCCCCGTCCAGGCGCCTGCTGCCTTTGGTAATTTGGGTAAGACCCTTATGACCTGGGCAATTCTCTGTCCCTCTCTGCCCCACCCTCCATCTCCACATCTGTAGTGGGTGCACCCAAGCCCAGTGTTGGGAGAAAGCAGTGGGAGGGACTGGGCAGAAGAAGGGGGGGGGGGGACTTGGGCCTGGGTCCTCCAGGAACCCACACCCTGGGAGCCAGTTCTCTGGGACCTCACACATTTGCCTGTCCTCCCCCTCCCTGCCCTCTGTCCTCACTTGGGGAGCCAGGGAGGGGTGAGTGCCAGGGACCAAAAGGAGGAGACTCAAAGTATGGGTAACTCAGAGGCTCCAAACCCCCACTGCAAAGAACATTTCATTGATTGGACAATTGAAATCAATTAGTCTAACATCTCCCACTACGTCACATGTGGAAGCTTATGGCTGGGCAGGGGACCTGGCCAGGTCACTCAGAGTGAGGCAGTGTTGGGACAAGTGCTGAGATGGGGAGAGGTTGAGCTTCCCTTGAACCCATGTCTATATTTCATGGGGCTTGTTTTCTTCCCAGAATGTAAAGAAGAGACAGTTCCTAGAAAACCTTCAAACGCTCCCAACTCTCAGTGTGGCCCAAGGCAAGTCCCCACTTCTTTCTGAGTCTGTTTCCTCTCTTTGGAATGGGAGAGCAGTCCTGGCTTTGTGGAGACATTGTAAGGCTTCAAGGCCAGTGCAACCGTTGCTGCCTTAGGCCTCCTCTATCCACCAAGCCTCTCACCCTGTGATCTTGACTGAGTGGGTCCCGTGCCTGCGGTACTGCTCTGGCCGCCCATGGCTCACTGGTGTGTGGCTGTAGATGCCGTTCTGGTACAGGAAGAAGTCCTCGTGCACCTCCATGAGCGCTGTGGGCAGAGGTCAAAGTGGGAGCCCACCCCACCCATCAGCGCAGACAACCACGACCAGGTCTAGGGATGCATGCCCGACCCCAGGGTCTCTGGGTACTAAGATTTTAACTGCTCTGTCCAGGTGCTGCTCACGGGGAGGGGACATGTCCCCTCCCACTCCCAATCCCACTGGACTTGCTGGCTCAACGCTGTACAGACCACTGTGCCTGCTATGCCCAGTCTCAAGCAGGCACAAGCTTCCAGAACCAGGAGACAGGGCTGGGGTATTTGCCTTGGACGGGGCCATTGTCCATCAGCTCCTTCATGATCTCCTTCTCCTAGAGGGTGGAAGAAGTGGGGGCAGAGGATTCTTCAGGGACCAGTGACCGACCCCTACCACTCTCCTGCCTCTAAGCCCCCACCCAAGTGCAGACTTACATTGGTGCCTAGGCGGTAGGCAGGAGTGACCTGGTAGATGTCATTGCCGTGGACATGGCTGTTGGGGCAGTGGGAAGTGGCCTGGCGTTTGCCCCGACCCATGGCCCGGCTGTGCATCATGCAGCGTGGTGCAGGGCCCGCCTTGTCCCGCTCATGGCCTGAGAATGGGTAGCAGTGGTCAGATACAACCCTGGAGGGGCAGCAGGAGGGAGCAAGGGCAGAGTGAGCACAGTGCAGCATGGCCCAGGCCCTACCTGCAGGGTCCCGACAGCCCCAGCCTCAGGCCTTCTGCCCTGCGCACACCCCTGGCTGCTCACCCTCTACGTCGCAAGAACCACCAGGCACCGTCGAGATGCCCGCCGCGGCAGCCCTGCTGGTTGTGGGTGTCACAAGACAGCAGGTTCTGGGGCGACAGGATGGGTGTCATGTGCCCCAGAGAATGGATTGAGACGCGATCAGATGCCACAGCTGGTGGAGGAGGCAGAGAAGTGGTCAGGGGGCTCAGGCCTTGGCCCTCCTTTCCCACGTCACCAGCCCCTGCCTTGGGCATACCTGCCGTGGAGAAGGCCCAGGAGCCTGCACAGTTCCCCTGGTCAAGTGGCTCATGGATCAGGTTGGGCCACTTCTCAGAAGCCTCAAAGGCCACGGGTAGCACCTCCCCTGGGCCCAGCACTGTCTGCAAAGCAAAGGTCACTCCATCTGCCTCCTGCTTCTGCCCTGGCCTGACCCTCCGGGGCCACCAAGAGCCCAGGGGCTTTTTCAGTTTGATCTTGAATCCTCCTGCTGCTGAGGGGTTGCACCTATTTTCAACTCTGACTTGAGTGGAAGAACCAAGCACCATCTAGTGCCTCCGCGTGCCAGGTAGAAGGTGACTAGTCTCGTGTTACAGATGGGCAGCTGAGACCGAGAACAGGGAAGCCGCCAGGCCAGGGTCACGAGCCTTCCCATTGTCAGCCCCTGCCTCTTTCCTCCTCTGCCCTCTCTGATCTGCAGCATCCTTCTTCCCGCCAGGAACTTGGGCTTCAGGCCGAGGCTCCAAAGGGCAGGGGAGGGAAGAAGCAGTAGGGTCCCATGACCAGGCAGGCTGCCAACGCAAACAGCAGGAGGCAGAAAATAGCCAGAGGTCCAGGGGACTGAGGGCAGGGTCCGGTCACCCCAGCCTCGGAGAGGTCCCTCTGCAGGAAGCCCCACTCCTACCATCCCTACCTCCTCTTTGCCCAACCCTGATGGACAGAAGATCCTCCAGCATGTGTCCCAGGCCCATCCTGCTGAAGTCGGCTTCCCCACTCTGTGGCTGTTCAGAGTTTGTTCCATTTCTCCCTCCAGAATGTTCTAGAAGCCCCCTCCTCCCCAGGGGTTCCACTGAGTCAGCATCTGTTTACGAGAATTGCTGCTCTGGCCAGAGCCGGAGGAGTGGCTGTCCCTCCCTTCCCAAAATACCAAGATGACCTCTGGTCCTCTTGGGCTCTGACCTAGCCATTCCGGGACCAGCAGCATTTTTCCCAGGCTAAGGAAGCCAGGGAGGGACTCGTGCGGGGGCCACAAAGCTCAGGATTTGAGCATCAGTTCTTCCAATGCAGCACATCTTATTACATGCAGGAAATGAATGCCCAGAGAAGGGGCGTGTCTTGCTCAGGACACAGAGCCTGTTGGTGGGGGACAGGTCCAGGGCACAAGGTGCCGGGGTCCCTGAGGTCCTAGGTCATGGTGAGATGGCAGGCTTGTGGGCAAGAGTGGACTCACGTGAATCTCATTCATGTTCATGACAGAGGAAGATGGGCGGATAGTGCCCAGGCGGTAGCGAATGCCCTCATCCAGGGTCATGCCCCAGAAGGCACTGTGGTTCCCAGCCTGCCACCTGAATGAGAGAGGATGGAAGAGGGTCACAGAACTGGCAGGGCTGAGGGGTCTTGGAGATACATGCACATGGGTAGGAGAGATGCATGCTGGCTAAATGTGACTAAACCAGTTGCTGTCAAGTCAACACCAACTCATGGCAACCCCACATGTGTCAGAGTAGAACTTCCCCACAAGGTTTTCATGGCTATGACCTTTCAGAAGCAGATTGCCAGGCCTTTGTTCCGTGGCACCACTGAGTGGGTTCAAATCACCAACTTTTAGGTTAGTAGCCGAGTGCTGAACTGTTTGCACACCCAAGGACTCATGAATAAAATCTGAGTTTGGGTGTCTGCCAGGATGTACATCTTGGGCAGAGAGAGAGAGAGAGTGTGTGTGTGTGTGTGTGTGTGTGTGTGTGCACGTGTACACATGCATGTGTGCCCCCTATGGGTATTTCCAGGGCTCTCTCACCCGTAGTTGCCCTGGTTGATGGCGTTGATCATGTCTTGGTCCACCAGGCATGGCTCCTGGTCACACTCCCACTGTCCTTTGTCCTGGCAAGTGCTGGTGAGAGAAGGAGGGAAGGAAGGGGTCAGTGAGGATTGGGGACTCTCTGAAGGGAAGAGGCCTCAGAAGTCAACATAGGCCTGGGATTTTGGACCGGTGTCTATGGGAGAATCCCTAGATGATCCCATCCATCCTTGTGGCTTTAAATGTCAACTGCATGCTGGCAATTCTTGAGTTTTCATCTGCAGCCCGGACCTTTCTCTGAACTCCGGATCAAGGATCTTACTGCCATGCAACATCGTCTTTGGGTATCTGACAACAGGTCAGACTTAACACATCGCAAACTAAATGCTTCCTCCCACTCCCAAGCCTACTTCTCCCACAGCCTCAGAAAATGGCAACCCCATCCTTCCCGGAGCTCAGGCCAAAAACCTGGGAGTCACCCTGGACTCCTCTCTTTCTCTCATGCACTGATCCAATCACTGGCAAATCCTATTGGCTCTGCCTTAGTATGTCCAGAGTCTGAGCCACATCTCATCCCCTTTCTGCAGCCATGATCTGACCACCTTTCACCCGGATGACTGCTGGAGCCTCCTCATTCTTCTCTGCTTCTGCCCCGGCCCCCACCCCCTTCAGTATATTTTTAACGCAGAGTGACCCTGTTAAACCTAAGTCATATCATGTCACTCCTCTGTTGGCTTTGCATTGCAGAGTAAGAGCCAAAGTCCTTACCATGATGGACAACACCAAAAAAACAACAAAAAAAAACCAAACCTATTGCCATCCCTGCGTAATCTGTCCCCTCTTGGATCTCCGCCCTCCTAGTCCTGGGTTCCAGCAGCTCCAAGGTGGACTCACGTTGTTCCTCTGATACACCAGCTGTGCTCCTGCCCTGGGGCCTTTGAGCTGCTCTTCCTCCCAAATCCCCCATGGCTCACTCTCACTTCTTCCACGTCTTTATTCAAATGTCACCTTCTCAGGGAGGCCTGCCCTGACCACTCTATCTTAAACTTCAACCTCCCCCATACTTCCTATCTCCCGTCCCTGTTTTATTTTTCTCCTTAGCGTGTATTTAGTTATTTATATTCTGTATACCTGTTTCCCCATAGACTCTAAGTTCCTTGAGGGCAGCTATTTTTTGGTATATTCAGTACCTAGGAAGACAGAACCTAAACCCCCTCCCTTCCAAAAAAACCAAATCCATTGCCATTGAGTCAATTCCAACTCATAGCAACTCTATAGGACAGAGTAGAACTGCACCCTAGGGTTTCCAAGTCTGTAAATCTTTACAGAAGCAGATTGCCACATCTTTCTCCTGCGGAGCAACTGGTAGGTTCGAACCGCCAACCTTTTGTTTAGCAGCTGAGCACTTAACCACTGTATCACCAGGGCTCCTAAACAGAACCTAGTGCATAGTAAAAAAAAAAAAAAAAAAAGTTACTGTCTAGTTGACGCTGACTCATGGCAACCCTATGTGTGTCAGAGTAGAATTTTGCTCATAGGGTTTTCAATGGCTGATTTTTAGCAAGTAGATTGCCAGACCTTTCTTCCTAGGTGCCTCTAGGTAGACTAGAACCTCCAACCTTTCAGTTAGCAGCTAAATGATTTATCCATTTGCACTACCTGGAGAATCCTAGCATATAATAGGCACCCAATAAGTATTTGTTGAATGAATGAATGATTGAGGAAATATAGTGAAGTGACTCTGAGCACAGGTACTGGAGTTCAAATGCTGGGTTCCAATTCTAGCTGACAAGTTGCGTGACCCCAGGCAAGTTATTTAAACTCCCTGTGCCTCGATGTCCTTGTCTGTAAAATGAGCATAGTAAGAGTACCACAAGGAGCTCTGGTGGTGCAGTGGTTAAAGCGCTTGGCTGCTAACCAAAAGGTCGGCAATTTGAACCTACCAGCCACTCCACAGGAGAAAGATGTGGCAGTCTGCTTCCATAAAGATTATAGCTTTCTAAATTCTTTGGGGCAGTTCTACTCTGTCCTCCAGGGTCGCTATAAGTCAAAATCGACTCGATGGCAAGGGGAAGAGTACGATTTTCCAGGGGTGAAATGAGGCGAGGCTTGTAAAGCATGCAGCACAGGGCCTGGCCCATCTTAAGTGTGCAAGGATTGTCTGTTATCATTGTTCTCGTTACAGGAACCCCCAGCGTTTCCCCTCTCTTGAGTTTCAGACTTGTATCCAACTGGCTTCCTGATTGCTCCTCTGGGTGTGTGAAAGGCATCTTAGAATGACTAAGGCTGCCTTCCTTCCCCCAAACCTGCTCCTTCCTCAACTTTCCTCAACTGAGAAAACAGCACCTTATCCACCAAAATTCTGAGTGGTCCACGGTGTCCCATTCCCGCCCCCCCCCCCCCAATATATCCAGTCCATCAGCACATCCTGTGGATGGTACATCATGGAAGACTCGAATCCGTCTCTCACCTCTCCACTGCTGCTCCCATCACCTCTCACCTGGACCACAGCAATGGCCTCCTAACCTGGCCTCCCACCTCCCACTAATCCCACCCAGACACCCTGCAATCCATTCCTTACCTACTCTGAAGCCAGAGAGATCTTTGAACAAGTAAATCAGATCGTGTCCTCTCTCAGTGGCTTGCCACAACACTCAGGACAAAACACAAAATCCTCGGCACAGCTGATACAACCCCTGGGATGTGGCCCAGGACCCCCTCCAGGTCCTCTCTCCCTGTTCACAACTCCAGCCACACAGAGTTCAGCCCCACCTACCGGCTGCCCCACTCTGTTCCCTCTGCCCTAAGGTTAGCACATATGTCCCTTGCTCGGAGAGGGCTTCCCTCACCCCTCCCCACTCTAAACTAAGATCCCCCAATTAGTCTTTCTTTTCCCTTATAACTGTACCCATTGCCTTCGAGTTGATTCCTACTCATGGTGACCCCACATATTACAGAGTAGAACTGCTCCATAGGATTTTCTTGGCTGTAATACCCATTGCTTTTGAGTCAATTCTGACTCATGGCAACTACAAGTTGTAATTATACACTCATTTGTGAGTGTAGTTGTTCTTTCATGTGCTTCCCCATTAGACTAGAAGCTCCAGTAGATCAAGGACAGTGTCTGTCCTGTTCTGGCTGTGTCTCCTGGGCTCAGAACACAGTAGGTCTTCAATAAATAGCTGTTGACTAATCAGCTGAATTTTAGGAATTCTATGATGCTTTTCCGAGCTCATAACTCTGCTATTACAAGATGCTAAATTGCCTCCTTCCAAGTCTGCCTGAGGCTCCCGCCTCCACTGTTGCCTTTTAAGGAGCCTCAAGAGGAATCAAGACCCAGTATGGCTGGGCTTTCCAGCCCAGGAGCTGGTAGGGCACTTTCAGGGAGGGCTGGAGGAGCATCTGTCGTCTGTCTTCGGGGCGGGAGGGAGGTCTCGCCTTGTCCTCCCTTCCCCTGCTGCCCTTGGGCAGCAGCCCCTCTCCGGCATCCCTGGGGGTCCACACACCCTTGAAGGCCCCGCATAAACACGCAGGGACACAGCCACACCGAGCTGTCCGGGTGGGGAAGTGGGCTGGTCTGTCCTTTCCTGCCACCTCCTCCTTCGCCCCAGGGCTGTCCAAGCAGGTCTAGACAGGGCTGGTGGCAGCAGGCCCCAGCATTCCAGAGGGGGTCTCTGAGGCCAGACCCAGGGACCAAAGTGGGAGCAGGGTGTTAACCCCCCGGTGTGCAGAGACATGCTATCAGGACTAGCAGGGTCATGCAGACACCTTCTGCCTTTCTGAACACGGGCACACAGTTCACATGTACTCACACCATACACACACACACACACATTCTCTCACTCCGAGACACGCTGAAATGCACATGTCCCTAGTCTCACTGTGACCCAGGCGCCCCTCATCCCAGTGAGGCAATGGAAACAGCTTATGCACATTCCATTCCAAAAAGTTTCCTTCTCCCCGGGGCTATCAGTGAATGGGGGTCGGGGATGCAGGGTCTCCAGTATTTCCATGACGGCATTCAAGGCTTCGTATGCACCTTTTCTCCACTTCCCATCTCAGACCTCTAGCTGAGTCAGGGGTAGGGGGGTGAGGGGGGCACCTATGGACCTTTCCTCCTCCTGCTCGGCCTGGCCTGGCCTCAGAGGGGAGGGGGGAGAGGCCACATTCCAGGGAAGGCCCTGCTTGCAGGCTGGCAGGCCGCCGGCTCAGCCATCCCTGACCCTCATCCGGCCCAGGGCAGCGGATGCTGCAACCAGAGGTTTCCTTCCTGGCGCCCCCTTCTTGGATTCTCCCATAGCAGCAGGAATGGTTGGGGTGGGGGGGGGCAGGAATGACTCCCAGCTCAGGGACATCACCTGGGGTCGGGCATCCACAGCTGACCACTCCTGGGGAATGTGGTTACACAAGTTGACATTGTCAGTGTTGGAATTTTCACATTACAGGTAATGAAACCGAGGCTCGGGGAAGTGAAAGGACTTGCCAACAGCAAGTGAGTGGCAGAGAGAGAATTAGAACCAAGTCTGTGGGCCACAAGGCCCACCAGGCAAGCCCCCTTCACACCCCAAACACTCACCAACGGTTACAGTTGTCCCAGTAGGTTCCCAAGATTGGATAGACACGACCCCCATGCATACATCCTGGTGGGGGGAAGAAGAGAAGTGGGTGACCAGGTCCTCAGAGGGTCAGGTACCCGGACTCTTCCCTGCACCTCATCGGCCACCTCCTAAGGTCATATCAGTCACACACACTCCCTGTCAATCTCAGCAAGCCATCACTGAAACTAAAGCCAAACTATAGCTTGAGTCATCTTACTCTTGCAAGGTCACAGGCCAACTGCTACTTGAGAAGTTCATCAGTGACTCTAACTGGGATCCCTCTTGCTTCACTTGGATACTAGCCACAATATTCCTGGGATTCTTTGCCATTTAAATAAACCTGGAGATGGGAGTGTGAGAGGCACAGGGAAGTGGAGGCCCAGAAGAGATAAGCGACTCCCCTAAGATAACACAGCACTTTGGGATGATAACCCAGGTATGTAGTCTCCCACCCCAAAGACCCATGGGATTGTGGGAAGGAATTCAAGAGATTCCCCTATTGGATAGAGGCAAGTGCACGTAAATGGTGGAGAGGGCTGGAGGGATGAACAGATCTGACCCACCTCCCACGTAGTCACCAGCTGTCTCAGGGGCACAGAACCCTGAGCAAAGGCAGAGGACTGGCTCAGATGACCCTGACTAACTAACCTTGTGTGTTTTATCAGCCTGATGGTGAGTCAGCAGGCGGAGCCAGCACCTTCTATGTCCGGAATGAAGGCAAGACTGGGCGGAAGGGCGGGAGGCTGCCCTTTCCCTCGGCCCATTTAGAATTCCACTGACCAAGGATCTTCTGTCTCCCAGTCTTGCTGGAGAGATTCAAGTTGGACCGGAGGGGCAGGGAGTGGGGTAGGGTCTCATTCCCTGATCCTAAGCCGCCCCTAGAAATGTCAGTGCGTCAGCCTTGCTCCTGAACTTGACTGAGTTGGGGGTTGACATAGTGACCCACCCACCTGGCCGTCTTGGTGCCCACCTTGGATGGGGGGAAAAGGGGGCGGCACGCCGAGGCAGAAGTCCCAGAAGTCAGGGCAGCAGTCGGAGACGGTGCGGTTGCAGAAGAGGTCACAGTAACAGGTAGCACCCAGGTAGGGCAGGGCGCAGTCGTCGGAGCGGCCGTGGCAGCACAGGTCCTGCTCCTGGCAGTACCGGCCACCCGCATCCCGGATGCCCCGCAGGTGCAGACCCGGTGCTAGTTCCCGGCGCCCACGGCCCCTCTGGGTGCCCAGGACCACCTCACCGGCCGGCAGCAACAACAATAGCAGCAGCCCCAGTGGACGTCGCCACATGGTGCCTCCTGGCCCGGGAAGGGCAGAGGTCAGGGATCAGAGGTGGTGGGCAGCAGAGACCCCCTGGCACCCCAGGGCCTAATCTCCCAGCTTCCTGGGGCTGTGAGTCCAAGGGGGTTCAGCAGGGTCAGAGACCCCGATTCCTGAGTCCCCAGGCAGGACACCCACGGGCAGAGGAGTGACAGGTGATTTGTCCTCTGGGGGGCGGGAGGTGGCGGGTGGGAGAGGTGGGAGTGAGCCAGAAATGAAGGCCCTCCCTGGCCTGCCTAGGGACCTTTAAGGACACGATGGGGTGTGGCATTCTTGGCGCTCCCCACCCGGCACCAACCCATCCATCGCCCCGAGGTCTTCTGTCCTGCCCTGAGTCCTCTGTCCCTCCGTCAGCCTCTAGCCCTAACTTGGGTCCTTGACTTTGTGCCCTCGTGTCTCTCCCTCTGTTTTTCCTGTCCTCTCTCTGTCTCTTCAGTGTCGCTCTGCCTCACTCTGTTGTTCCCCTCCCTCTGTCTTGGTCCCTCTGCCTGCTCCCTCTTCCCCTCTGTGTCCCCCTCCGTCTACACCTTTTCCCCTCCGAACAGAGGAGAGACCCTACCTAGTGAGGAGTGTGGGCTGGGCTCTGGCTGCCCCACGCGCCGCCTCCTCCTCCTCCGGACTCCGCGACCGACGACCGCGGGACACTCAAAGTCAAGTGAAAAGCGCGGGGCGGGATCGCCTTTTGTACCGCCCCACCCGCGGGCTGCCACGCCTGCTCGCCCGCCGCCACCGTCCCAGCCCACGACTGCGGGAGGGAGCGGCCGGCTGTTTGCACCTGGAGTAGCCCTTAACTCAGAAGCTGGGACTTGTGGGGGTGGGGGTGGGGGTGGGGAACAGGAATGACAAGCACGTGATTGTCCTTGCTGGGTCTCCTGGGAGCCTTTCCCTTAGGGGGCAGAACTCCGACTGAAGCAGAAAAGGTTGTGGTCAGACACCAGGAGGGACTTCCCAGTGGCCTTCACTGTGAGACTGAGGGTCTTGCGCAGAGACCGGGAGATAGAGGGTGGTGGAGCTCTGAGTTTTGGACCTAAGTTTGCGAAGTCCAGGCTGGAAAATGATGGAGAAGTGCAGGTGACAAAAATCTTCAAGTCCCTCTCTGATCCCTCAAAAATAAAAACAGTCACACACACCCCTCTTCACGGTGCTCCCCAGGCTTGGAGCCACCCCAAGCCACCTCAGTTCCCAGGAATGCTTGGAATCCGGAGAAGGATGGCTTAGGACCCTGCAGACGCCCTGACAGGTCATCCCCTAGAGGGAGGGGTGTGTGGTGTGGGGCTGCTTCCAGGCCTGGCCCAGCGTCTCCAGGGCCTTTCGATCCCTCTCTGGGTCTGCTCTCCCCAGTCTACACGGGCACCCCGCTGAGCATCACCCCCTCTACCAACCCCGAGGGCATCCTGCTTGGCACCTGTCCTCCAAGGGCCCAACGGCAAGAGCCTGCCAGCTGGCACCCTCTGCAGAGCACCCCCCACCCCGCCCAGGGCAGGGCATAAACCCTTCCTTTGCCCAGGCCAGCCTGGGCCCCAAACAATGGGGCTTCTGTCCCACCAGGCCTGCCATCACCTTTTACCTCCCAACTGCACAATATCCTCTCCTACAACAGTTTGGGCCTGGGCCAGAGGACTCTAACAGCAGGGGGCTGAGAGGGAGACTACACCTGGACAGACACTCCCCCCTGTCCCTGAGCCAGAACCTCACATGCTGCCCCTGGAGGGAAAGCAACCAGAGTCCCTTTGCCCTCTCACTGACCTCCTGCACCTCTCTCCCAGCCTAGGGGGCATCCTCAGCTGGCCGGCCCTGGGGGAGGGGAGGGGAACCAGGACAACAGGCATCTGTGGCTGGGTTACCCCCTGCCATGGGGCACTGGGCGTGAGTCATCAAAGGGGTCCTGCCCTGGTGGGGGGGAAGAGTTAATGTCCTAGGGCCCCCGCACTGGCACTAACAACACCCAGGGAGCTAGCCCATCTGCTCTCTACAAGGACCTGGGAGGACCAAACCTAGATGGGAAACTGAGGCTCAGAAGAGGAACACAGCCAGAGCACAAGCTCCCTACCCACCACCACCCGACTCCCTTCCCCCAGTCACTGTTAGTCACCCACTACAGGTCTCAACACCTTCCTGGTTGGGCAGTCCCTTTTCATATCTAACTGCCATTCATGCTGCTGCAAGGCGGACCCCCTCAGTATTGGTGAATGTCGTATCCTCAGGTGGGAGACGGAGGCTGCCTTTGGAAGGGCCCGTGCCCAGGGCGCCCAACTGTGTGGACCAGTTTCAGTGTGGTTCTGGGCCTGGGGTCTGGGGTCTGGGAGCACAGCAGCATCTGGCCTGTCCTTTGTCCCAGATCACCCCCTATAGTCTACCAGTGTGAGTTGTGTGAGTGTGTGTGTGTTTCTGTGTGCATGTGTGTGTATGTGAGCACCTGTGTTTGTGGAGTGTTTCTGTTTGTGTGTATGTGTATGTTTGACTGTGTCTGCTTGTCTATCTTTCTGTCTGCTATGTGCCTGAGTATTTGTGTGTCTGTGTACCTGTCTGGATGTTTGTCTCTGTGTCGGTCACGGGTCTGTCTGTCTGCCAGTGTATTGTTTTGCCTGTACTTAATGTGCCTGTTGGCTTGTATGTCTGTGAGTACATCTGTGTGGCATCCTTGTGTGTTTGTCTGTGTCTGCCTGTCTGTCTTGCTAGGTATCTATGTATGTGTGTGGATTTGTGTCTCTTTGGGTGTTTTTTTGGCTGTCTGCATATCCTTGTCTCTCTGTCTGTCTGTGCATAGGAGGCAGGGACACAGAACAGGGGAAGAGAGCAGAGCCAAGTGTGTGGCTCAGGAGTCGCTCCATCATCACTGAGCTTGGCGCTGAGCCTGCCCCACTGGAATCTCGTGACTCGTAGGGTTCCTTGGCCAAGAAGGAGAGGAAAAGGGCAGGGCCAGGGGAAGGGGGCTGGACACCACACTTTCCTTTTCCATGACCCCCTCCTTCCTGGTGACTCATTCTCTATCTTATTCTTGTCCAGAGCAGGGCCTTGACCAAGGGCCCAGGGCAGAGAACAGGTGAGGAGACACCCAGCAGGACTTACCCTCTGAGCCTTTCAGCCTTCCTGGGAGATCAGTGGCCTGGTCTCTGTGGTGACTCCCTCCCTGGTGACCCTGAACAGCCATTGCCCGTCTCTGGATCTTGGTTTCCCAGTTGTACCAGATGCTCTCTAGAGGCCCTCTTGTGCTCTCTTCTGCAGAGGGAGGCAAACCAGAGAGGGGCAGTTACATGCCTAAGGTCACACAGCAGAGCAGAGAGCCAGGCCTCTTTCCCACCCAGGAGTCCAGAGCTCCCCCTAACCCTCACAGCTGCTCTAGGTCCTCAGAATGGGCCATTCTCCTCTGGAGGCTAAGCAGGGCTTTCTGGGAAGACAAAGACTTATTGTGCCTCCCCGAAGCTGAGACATGGGCACACAGACTCTGTTCAACCCAGGTCCCCAGGCTACTCCAGCCCAAGGGCTCGGATGCTTGGGTCCCAAAAACCCTTCCGGCTAATGCTGGAATTCTATGTGGTCCCCTGTGGTAAGAGCTTGGAGCAGTGACACCCAGGACTGAGTCTGGGATCCAGGCCAGACTTAATGCTTTAGCATGTTGGGCCGTGTTCTGGTATACTGGGCTTTCATGGGGCCTGACAGATTGTGCTGCAAAAAGCGTCACGTGCAGGGCTGTGATAGACAGAACGTTGCACGTCCGTGGCATGCTGGAGCTTGGGGTAGATACTCTTTGTGGCCATGTGGTAGTGTGTTGCACCCTGCCATGGCATGCTATATTCTTTGATTTTCTCATTCATTCAGCAAATATTTGCCAGGCATTTACTATGTGCCAGCTCTGTGCTAGGTGCCAAGTGTTCAGGGTTGTCTCCATAGGGCCACTTCTTTTGCTCTCTGTTGCATCAGCCTGGTTCAAGCCTCAGCATCTCTAGTCTGGATTACACCATCACCTCCCACATGCTGTAGCATTAAGCCTGACCTGGATCCCAGGCTCAGTCCTGGGTGTCATTGCTCCAAGCTCTGTAGGTGTCCAGCTTACCACAGGGGGCCACACGGGACCCCAGGGAACAGACGCAGGCCCTGCTGTTGTGAAGTTTGCAGTCTAATGGGAAGAGAGACAAATAAATAAGCAAACAAACCTATCAATAAGTCATTAAAAAATGTGAAGTGTTATGAAGATAAGCACATGGCACAGGAGTCTGGACTAATGAGGTGTTCAGAGAGGTCTCATAGAAGAGATGACATTTGAGCTGAGACATGAAGGACAAGAAGGAGGCAGCCATTCCAAGAGCTGGGGGAAGGGTGTTGCAGAAAGCCAGACCAGCACGAGAAAAGCCGTGAGGCCAGGCCCAGTTTGGTCAGTTCGAGGAACAGAAGAGAGCCCAGAGTGGTGGACTAGAGTGAGCGAGGGGACAGAGGAGCGAGAAGAGGTTGGGAGGTGGGCTGCGACCACATCATGTCAGGAGCTTGAATTGTCTTCTAAGCCACTGAAGAGATTTAAACGTGGCAGTGATGGAATCTGATTTCTATGTTCAAAAGCCCCCGCGGGCTGTTCTGTGAAGAGCTGATTAGTACAGGGTTAAAGCAGATGCATGGGCTAAACATAACAATTGTGAGGATGGCACAAGACAGGGCAGTATTTCATTCTGTTCTACATAGGGTCTCTATGAGTTGGAACCGACTCGACAGCACCTAACAACAACAACAAAAAGTGGATGCAGAGAGGCCAGCTGGGAGGTGACAGTGTAATCCAGGCAAGAGATGCTGAGGCTTGAACCAGGCTTGTGGCAACTAGACAGCAAGAGAAGTGACCTTATGGAGACATATTCTGGAGGTGTGTCATGGATTGAATCGTGTCACCCCAAAATATCTGTCAACTTGGCTGAGTCATGATTCCCAGTATTGTATGATTGTATACTATTTTGTAAATCTGATGTGACTTCCTTAAGTGTTGTAAACTCTATCACTATGATGAGGTTATATGTGATCTCCTTATGTGTTGTAAACTCTATCACTATGAGGTTACAGTGATGGGGTCTATGAGATTGGATAGTGTCTTAAGCAAATCTCTTTTGAGATAGAAAAGAAAGAAGAGAGCAGAGACACATGGGAACCTTATAACACCAAGAAAGCAGTGCTGGGAGCAGAGCACGTCCTTTGGACCTGAGGTTCCTGCACAGAGAAGCTCCCAGGCCAGGGGACGATTGACGACACGGACCTTCCTCCAGAGCCGACAGAGAACACGTTCTCCTGGAGCTGATGCCCTGAATTTGGACTTATAGCCTACTGGACTGTGACAGACTAAACTTCTCTTTGTTAAAGCCATCCACTTATGGTATTTCTGTTAGAGCAGTACTAGATGACTAAGACAAGGTGGAATTGATGGGACCTACTGATGGACTGGATGTGATGGGTGAGAGGCAGGAGGCATCGACAAAGGCTTCTGGGTTTCTAGTTTGGTGGGTTCAAGACAGCCACAAATTCTTTGATTCTTCTCCCATTGAGAGGTGGAGACTGCTGCCCTCCCCTTGAACCTGGACAGGCTCTGGGGCTGCTTTGACCAGTAGAACTCGGTAGAAGTGACCTGTGCTAGTTTCTGGATCAGACCCAAGAAGAGGACAGAGGACTGAGCCTTGGGGCACTCCCCTATTAGAAGTTTGGTGGAGAGGAGGGCATAGTAAAGGAGACCTAGCAGGAGTGGGCAGGGAGGTAGGAGGGCAGCCAGTGAGAGCGATGACAAGAAACCAATAGAAGCAGAAATGCAAACAGAAACCTGTACACGAATGTTCATTGCAGCACTTTTCATAATAGCCAAAAGGTGGAAACAACCAAAATGTCCATCAACAGATGAATGGATAAACAAAATGTGGTATATAGATACAATTAAATATTGTTTGGTTGTTGTTGGGTGCCATTGAGTCGATTCCAACTTATAATGACCCTATGTGACAGAGTAGAACTGCCCATAGGGTTTTCTTGGCTGTAATCTTTATAGAAGCAGATCACCAGGTCTTTCTCCTGTGGAGTGGCTGGGTGCGTTCAAACCGACAACCTTTAGGTTAGCAGCCAAGTGCTTAATCATTGTGCCACCTGGGCTCCTTAATGGACTATTACTCAGCTATAAAGAGAAATGAGGTCCTGATGCATGCCACAACATGAATGAACCTTGAAACCATCCTGCTGAGTGAAATAAGTCAGTTGTGAGAGAACAGATACTGTATGATCTCACTTATATGAAATAAGCAAATATGTAGAAACCAAAGATTATTAGTGGTTACCAGGAATAGGAAAAGGGGGAGTTTTGCTTAGGGGACATTGAGTTTATGTTAACGGTGGTGGAATGATTTAGAAAAGAATAGTGATAATGGTTGTACAACATGAAGAATGTAATCAATGTCACTGAATTGTACATGTAGAAATTACTGAACTGGCATATGTTTTGTTGTGCATATTTTCACCACAGTGAGAAAAAAAAAAAAAAGAAGAAGAAGAAACCAATAGAAGAAACTATCTCAAGAAAGGAGCAATCACCCACATAGAATGCTGCCCAAAGACTGAGTAAGCTGAGGGCAGAGAAGTAGCCACAAGATTTGGCAACAAGGACTTTAGGTGGTGACTTTGATGAGCACCGTCTTCATGGAAGGCAGGAGATGGAAGCTGCCTTGGAATGCGCTGATTAAGGAGACAGTGGGAGTCAGTGGGTTGGAGAGAACAACTTAGGCAATTTTATGGAGAGTTTTAGTGGAAAGGGGAGCAGAGAAACAGGGCATTGGCCAGAAGGGAATATGGGGTCAAGGAAGAGTTTTGTCCAAATATGGAAGATAGAAAATTGTGTCACTATGCTGATAGGAATGACCTGTAGAAGAGGAGCAATTGACCATGCAGAGAGAGGAGATTACCAAGGAGCAAAGTCCTTGATATAGTAAGAGGGGAGGGGATCCAGAGCACAGGAAGTAGCAGTTGGCCTTTGATAGAAGCAGGGGTAGTTATCTGAGAGACAGAGAGAAGAGAAGATGGGTTGATAGAATTAGTTATGTGAAAACAAGAGAGCTTCCCTCTGGTTTCTATTTTTCTGGTGGAGAGTGAGCAAAATACAGCCAGAGTGAGGTAGGAAAAGAGGAGGGATGAAGGATGGAGGGTTAGGTGGGAAGTTGTTGTCATGTGCAAGCCCACTAGAGACAGAGTGGGATTTCTGGGCAGTGTGGAGTGACCATTTGAGGGTGATGACCGTGAATGTTTCATGGCCCCAGCCTGCCAGTCTGTTTGATAGACTGTTGATCTTTACACAGCATATGCCAAACAAGGTGCAGAGTGCATCGCGTGCCTTATCCCAGTTAACCCTGTTGTTCTAAGCCACCCACTTCGTAGTACTTCGTTACGGAAGGAAACTAATACACAATCCTACAGGGAAAGTCATTTCTAAGAGCTGAGTCCTCAGGGGGAAATACGGGGGTGTAACCTTAGTAGGTGTAATGAGCTGAATGGTGGCCCCCCAAAAGATATTCCACGTCCTAATACCCAGAACCTGTGAATGTGACCTTATTTGTGAAAAGGGCCTTTGCAGACGTAATTAAGTTAAGGATCTTGAGACGTTGAGAACACCCTGGATCATCCAGGTGGGCCCTAAATCAATGACAAGTGACGTTCTAAGAGATACTCAGAGGACACAGACAGAAGAGGAGGAGGTGTTGTGACCATGGAGGCAGAAATTGGGGTTCTGTGACCACAGGTGAAGGAACACCTGGAGTCACCAGAAGGTGGAAGAAGCAGAGAATGGATTCTCCACTAGAGCTTCCAGGGAGCCTCCCACTTTGAGGGAGCGTGGCGCTTCAGCCCCTGATTTCATTCTTTCGGGCTCTAGAACATGAAAGAAATAGTTTCTCTTGTTTAAGTCACTAAATTTGGGGTCGTATTTGATGGCAACTCTAGGAAACAACTACAGTGGTCTTCCATTTCAAGGCTTCTTGAGGCCTGGGAACTGTCAGTTGGAATGGCCAAGTTAAAGGTTGTGTGCAGATCAAGCCAGCACAAAGCAGCCCATAAGCGGAACAAACTGGCTCAGGCGGGGCAAGTTATCTTGAGGAGGTTCAAGCAGACACACTCTGCAGTGATAGAGCATAATGTTATGGATTGAATTATGCACCCCCCCCCCCACCAATATGTGTTGTAAATCCTAACATTTATGCCTGTGGTTATAATCCCATTTGGGAGTAGATTGTCTTTATTATGTTAATGAGGCAGGATTAGTGTAAGGTGTATCTTGAGTCAATCTCTTTTTTTTTTTTTTTTTTATATTTTATTGTACTTCAGGTGAAAGGTTACAGAGCAAATAGTTTCTCATGAAATAGTAGTACACATGTTGTTCTATGACATTGGTTAACAACCCCACAACGTATTAAGTCTCTAAATTCTCAAACTTTTTTTTTTTTTTGATGAAAATTACAGATGGCCAAAGATACACTGTTTCAAAAATTTCTACATTCACAGTTCAGTGACATTGACTATGCTCTTCCAACTGTGCTGTTATTCTCACTTAAGATGAAGGCTTACAGAACAAAATAGTTTTTCATTTAACAGTTACTATACATGTTGCCCTATGACAATGGTTAACAATCTCACAGCACATCAAGAATATCCTTACTCCACCTTGTGTTCCCTGTCACCAGAGGACTTCCTTGTCCCCTTCTGTCTTCTGGACTTTGTCACTGGACTACTGTACCTCATTAGTCTCATTTGGTTTTTTTTTTTTAATTTTAACACCATTTCAAAACTTTTTACTTACACATTTAAGTGATATTGACTATGCTCTTCCAATTGTGCTGCCATTCTTGCCCAAGATGAAGGCTTACAGGACAAAACAGCCTCCCATTTAATAGTTACTACATATGTTGCCCTATAGCAGTGGTCAACAATCTCACAATACATCGACAGTGTCCTTACTCAATTTGTGTTCCTTATCATCAGTTTCCTACTCCCCCTCTGCCTTCTGGCCCTTGTCACTGGACTCCCGTACCTCGTTAGTCCCATTTAGTTTTACTGGGCTGTCCATTCCCAGGCTTAACATCGAACCTCGAAGGTAACTTCACCTCTGAGCTGAAAGGGTGTCTGGGGGCCACACTCTTGAGGTTTCTCTAGTATTCTTTAGGCCAGTAAATCTGGTCTTTTTTTTTTTTTTTTTTTTGGGAGTTAAAATTATGCTCTACATCCTTCTCCAGCTCTGCCCAGAACCCTCTGTTGTGATCCTGGTCAGAGCAGTCAGTGGTGGTAGCCGGGCACCATCTAGCTGTACTGGACTCAGTCCGGTGGAGGCCTTGGTAGCTGTGGACAATTAGTCCTTTGGACTAATCTTTTCGTTGAATCCTGTTCTCTTCATTCTCCCTTTCTCCCAAAGGGATGAGACCAGTGGAGTATCTTAGATGGCCGCTCATAGGCTTTTAAGACCCCAGACACTACTCACCAAGGTAGAATGTAGAGCATTATCTTTATAAGTAGTGTCATGCCAATTGAGCTAGATGTTCCCCGAGACCATGGTCCCCAGAGCCCTCCGTCCAACAACTCAGTCCCTTGTGGGGTTTGGATGTGTCTATAGGGCCTCCATGACCTTTCCTTGTGCAGGTTGTGTTAGTTAATGAGGCAGGATTAGTGTAAGGTGTATCTTGAGTCAATCTCTTTTGAGATATAAAAGTGATTAAACAAGCGAGCAGAGCAGAGATGGGGGAAGAGAGATGCCAAGCTACCTGAAGATGGCCCAGGAGCAGAAGCTAAAACAGACAAAGACCTTCCTCCAGAGCTGACATAGAAAGAGAAAGTCTTCCCCTAGAGCCAGAGCCCTGATTTCGAACTTCTAGTCTCCTAAACTGTGAGAAAATAAGTATCTGTTTGTCAAAGCCACCCACTCGTGGTATTTCTGTTATAGTAGCACTAGATGACTAAGACACACAGTACTGAGATTAAGAGCATGGACTCAGTAGCCAGATGGAGTAAGTTCAAATCTTGGCTCCAACACTCAGTATGCATATAACCTGGGGCAAGTTTCCTAAACTCTCCATGCCTCACTTTCTCCTTGTGTAAAATTAAGACACTAATAATAGTCCCTATCTGTAGGGTCGTGTTGAGGATAATGTGAATTAATATAAGGAAAGCATTTGGACCAACAACAATGACGTATCACAAGTGCAAGATAAGTGTCTGCTATTATTAAACTAAGCCAAATCAAAACAGACTAAACGAACTCAGAATAGTCAAGCTCTATTTGAACTAAGTAAACTCAAACTGATATAAAGTGGGTCAAACTAGCTGAAACTAATGTAAACTGACTCAAACCTCTTGGGTCAACCAGGATTGGAACCCAATTAAATCAAACAGGCTTAGCATAGTCAGTCTGAAACTTTGTATGCACCTGCATATATGGGGGGTCTCTATTCTCCGTATACATCAACCTGAACAGTAACCAACAGCCCCAGCATCTCCCAAGAGTAAGCAACAATGTACAGGCAAAGGTTGATCTAAGTCCGCACCCAAGAAAGACAAAGACATATTTCCCTGTCGGAAACACAGTTGGCTACAATCAGCATTTGCTGAAAGAAAATACCCCGATTACATATGTCAGGTCAAGGATTAAATATCAGAAACCAACCACACACGAATTAAACAAGAGATAGGATACGTTGGTCCAGGATCCTGAGGAATCTCATGAAACCCAGGGGCAAGAAGTGCTGTTGGAGTCCCTGAGGATCTGGAAGGTTGTCAGAACTGAAGGCCCCCACCCGCCCCCTTCCAGGAAGGTGAAACGGTAGGGTGAGGTGAGGGAGACATAAGCCTTGGGAGGTGGGGAGCTGAAGGTGAGTGTTACAGGCTGGAAGTTAGCGACTGTTTTGGGTAGACTCACTCCAGGACCTGGACTCAAGAACATCATCAGCCCTTACTGGCTACACCCTCAAGGTGAGAGCCCCTTACCCTCTTCTGCCAGACCCCTCCCCACCAGCCTGGGGGTGCCCTCTCCAGGGAACAGCAGCAATGCATTAGTGTCACTGTATGGCTTACTTAAAGGCAGCCTGGTGGCACAGTGGTTAAAGTGCTTGACTGCTAACCAAAAGGTCGGCAGTTCAAATTTACCAGCTGCTCCTTGGAAACCTCATAGGGCAGTTCTACTTTGTCCTACAGGGTCGTTATGAGCTGGAATCGACTCAACAGCAACGGGATAGGGTCACTATGAGTCAGGATCCACTGGGGAGCAACGGGTTTGGTTTCCGGGTTTTATGGCTTGCTTACTTAGGACATGTCATCCAGAGAGACCAATCACTAGGAAAGAACACTGTGGTTGGTAGAGGATCAGTGAAAACGAAGGAAACTGTCAATGAGATGGATAGACACAAGAGCAGAAACAATGGACTCAAATATATCAACAATCATGAAGATGGCACAGGACCGGACAATGTTTCATTCTGTTATACATAATGTCACCACGAATCGGAGCCAACTTGACAGCACCTAACAATGACAAATGCCTCCTGCTGGTAGGGACAGATGCTGGTGAGGGGCCAGAGGAGGCAACTGCGTGGGACTTGGGCCCACAGGAGAGCTGATGCCCTCAGCTCAAGGCCGAGTGGGTGGGTACTCTTCTGTATTAACTATCAGAGCCTGGGAAAGACATTTTCTGCTCCTGCTTCAGTGGCCAGAAGATAAGGAGAGTCCCAGGGGAGCGAGTCTCCCCCATGTCACCGCATAGCTGCATGGTCACAAAATGTACTTGGGCAGGGAGAGGCGTGCAGGTCAAGGGCCTGCCTGGGGGTCAGGAGCCCTCATCTCAGTCCTGGCTCTGCCTCTGACATGCTGCGTGACCCTGAGAAAGTCGCCACCCGCTCTGGGCCTCACTAACCCCTATCTGAAATGAGCAAGTGTCCTCCATGGTCACCAAGTGCTCTAAACTCATATAAATCAGAGAGCGCGCATAGAGCCAACCCTCTTGTATTACAACGCAAGAAACAGAGGCAGAGGGGAAGAAACTGGGCCACAGTCACACAGTGGGTGAGTGGGAAGGGAGGGAGCGATCTTTTATCGTCCATCTACTGGGTGGTGCAAACGATTAAACACTCGACTACCAGCTGAAAGGTGGGCAGTTCGAACCCACCCAGAGCACCTCTGAAGATAGGCCTGGCTACCTGGTTCCAAAAGATCGCAGCCTTGAGACCCCTATGGAGCAGCTCTACTCTGAAACACATGGGTCACCATGAGTCAGAAGTGACTCAATGGCAACTTTTTTTTTGTTGCTTGTTTTTTACTATGTGCTTACTAAACGCTCGCTGCATGGAATGGTCTTTCCTACATCCCAGCCTTGCCTTGAGCATCTACTACTGGCTGGGCACCTTCAATGAGATGGTCAGTTGACATAGATGATCTCATTTAACCCTTTAACAAGCCTATGAGGTATCATTATCCCCGTTCCAAGGATGGGGAAACTGAGTCCCAGAGAGACAACTCACCCAGACACAGGTAGTGAGGGCAGAGCCAAGACTGAACCCTTGATTCTAGTTCCCCTGGGAAAGAAAGGGGGGAGTGAAGAGGGGTGTCAGAGGTCAAGGGCTTCACATAGGACATGCCTCGAATCAACCCGTGGGCGCAGGGCAAGGGAGCAGGCTCAGGCCCAAGAAGAAGCTGGCAGTACTGTGCCTCCTTTTGTTTTTAAAACAATTATTTTTATTTGAATTTTCATTAGTTAATACATTCTCATGGTTCAAAAAGTATCTATAAAAAGCATACGGTAAAAAGTCTTGCTCCCACCCTTGTGTCCTTTGCCATATTCTAACTCCTAGTCTCCTTGGCAAAGACTCCTAGACTCCTTGGAGAAGAAGACTGGATATTCCATGGACTGCCAGAAGAATAAACTAATCTGTCTGGAAGAAGCACAGCCAGAATGCTCCTTAGAAGCATGTTATCAGGAGGGACATGTTATCAGGAGGGACCAGTCTCTGGAGAAGGACATCATGCTTGGTAAAGTAGAGAGTCGGCAAAAAAGAGGATGGCCCTCAATGAGACGGATTGATACAGTGGCTGCAACAATGGGCTCAAGCATAATAACGATTGTGAGGATGGCGCAGGATCGGGCAGTGTTCCGTTCTGTTGTACACAGGGTCGTTACGAGTCGGAACCGACTCGATGGCACCTAACAAGAACAGTCCCAACCCCCTACAGGCCACCAGTATTTTATTAGTATCTCATGTATTCTTTCAGAATTTCTTTACGCAAATATGAAAATGAATATGTACATATTCTTACCCCATTTTTACATAAAAGACAACAAAGTACACACACTGTGCTGCATCTTTTTTCACTAATCACACACCTCAGAGATATTTCCCCATCAGTTAGTAGAGAACTTCCTTATTCTTTTATATCACTGCAGAATATGCTATTGTATAGACTGAATAGTTTATTTAACCAGTTCCCTATTGATGGACATTTGAGTTGTTTCTATTTATTTATTTATTTGTATCACAAACAATGCTGGAATAAATAATCTTGTACATACATTGTTTCATATGTCTGCAAATATATTTGTAGGAAAAATTCCCAAAAGTGCTTTGCTGAGTTGAAAGGTATTGTATCAGTTTTCTATTGCCACATAACAAATTACCACAAACTCAGCACTTACAACACCTCCCATTTATCAGCTCACTGTTCTGTAGGTCAGAAGTCTGGCATGATGTGACTGGGTTCTCTACTCGGGGTACCTCAGGTTCTCTGCTCAGGCCACCTCAGGTTCTCTGCTTAGAGTACCACAGGTTTTCTGCTCAGGGTACCACAAGGCTGAAATCAACATGTCTGCAACACTTAGCTCTCATCTGGAAGTGCTGGGGTAAAATCTGCTACCCAGCTCATTCTTGTTGTTGCCAGAATTTAGTTCCTTGTGGTTGTAGGACTGAGGTCTCTGTTTTCTTGCTAACTATCAGATGGGTCCCCCTCAGCTTCTAAACGACACCCATATTCCTTGCCATGTGGCTCCTCCATCTTCAAGCTAGAAGTGACACTCTGAATTCTTCTCATACTTCGAATCGCCATCACCAACCAGAGAAAACACTCTGCTTATAAAAGGCTCACCTGATAAGGTCCAGCCCACCCAGGATTATCTCCCTATCTTAAAGTCAACTGATTTTAGAACTTGCTTACATCTGCAAAATCCCTTTTGCCATATAATGGAATATAGTCACGGAGTGATAGATCATCATGTTGACAAGTTTCACCCACATTCAAGGACAAGGGGTCACATAAGGGTGAAGGTCTTTGAGGGTCACCATAGGCTGCCTCCCACAGGTATATTTGTAATTTTTTAAAAATATATTATTATTTTTATTGTGCTTTAGGTGAGACTTTATTTACAGAGCAAATTAGTTTCTTATTCAACAAATTGTTTTGTGACATTGGCTGCTATCCCCACGATGTGTCAACGGTCTCCTGTTCCACACCCCAGTTCCCCATTTCCCATCCATCCATTATTCCTGTCCCTTCATGCTTTCTCATCATTGCTTTTGGGTAGTGTTGTCCTTTTGGTCGCGTATACTTGTTTGAACTAAGAAGCCTGTTTCTCAAGTGCGTTATTGTTTGTTGTTTTATAGACCTGTCTAATCTTTGGCTGAAGAGTGAACTTCAAGAGCATATTTGTAATTTTGATTGATATTTCCAACTTGCCCCCATGGGGGTTGTGCTGAAGAATCCCTCTTCCCTCAGCAAAGATGAGCCTGCCTACCTCTCCAGTGTCACCAAACTTTTGGATTTTTGCCAAGCTGATAGGTGAAAGATGGAATCTCAGTGCATTTTAAATTCACAGTTATCTTCTTAGGGATGAGGTGAGCATTTCTTCAAAAGCTATATGTCTTCTTCTTTATGTCTTTTGGTTTTGAGTGATAGTAAGTCCTTTCAAAGTTAAAAGATAGAGATTTCTCCTGTGTTTTCTTCTGGTGCTTTTAAGGTTTCACTTTTTTATCCACTGGTTCTTGGAACTGGAAGCTTCTGTTGACATCTCCTCAGAAGCAACTGCACAGTTGGGTCCCAAAAGGCTTGGGGTTTGGGGTAGAGAAAGGAACTGCCAAGTGACACCCTCTAGATGCTGGGCTCTGTCCTCTTCCAGCCCTGCCAGAAATCCCAGTCTCAAATCTTCTTTCTACTTCCCTCCAGCACTCATTGTATTCTGGGCTAGCACAGGGGGCCCAAGTAGAGGAGGACTCAGCCCTGCCTGAGGAGCTTCTAGTCTGAAGGCTGAGACAAGCACATGGCCAGACCAGAACTCAAGGGGTGACAGATGCAGACCAGGCTGGGAGCCCATGGGAGGGAGGGGCAGATTCTGATGGGGGTATTCGGGAGGCTTCAGGGAAGAGTTGGCATTGAGCTGAGCCTTAAGGATGAGGGGAAATGTACTGGCAGTGATAGCGGGAGAGGAGGCACTTCACTGTAGGGAACCAAAACCCAAACCAAACCCATTGCCATCAAGTGAATTCCGACTCATAGCGACCCTGTAGGATAGAGTAGAACTGCCCCATAGGGTTTCCAAGGCTGTAAATCTTTATGAAAGCAGACTGCCACATCTTTCTCCCCTGGAGTGGCTGGTGGGTTTGAACCACAGGCCTTTGGGTTAGCAGCAGAGCATTTAACTACTGTGCCACCAGGGCTCCTGTGTAGGGAACAGCAGGGGGCAAAGACAGGGAGGTGGGAATCAGCCCAAAGACTAGCATGGAGGGAAGGATTTAGTGGACCATGATGCCCTAAAGCGTTGGGTCAGGGTGTAACTTATCTCCTTGGCCCCTCCTCTGTGCCAGAGGAGGCATCAGCCAGAGTTTGATGGATGAAATGAAATGAAGCAGAAGGGACACGGGAACTTGAATCCTAGGCTAAATCATTTACCCTTTACTCTGACAGTGAGAAGCAAAGACTCCCATCAAAAAATAAGCCCTTGGCAGTGCAGTCAGCTCAGAACTTGGGCGTTCTCTGCTCATCACTGCCCCCTGGTGGCTGACCGGGTAGTTCTCCTTGACTGGCTCGGGCATCAGGGCTAAGCAGAGCAAGTCGCTGAAGGGAAGGTTGGTGGGGAGGCTGACTGGGTCTCAGAAATAAAAAACCATGGAATCCTGATATGAGAATGTCTGGTTCCAATGGACCTTCAGAGACCGTCTGGTCTGACTTCTTTATTACATATGGAGAAACCAAGGCTAAAGAGGGTACTGCTAAGGGGCAGAGAGGAATGCGCTAGACTTGGTGTAAGACTGTCCTCAGTTTGTAGCTTGGCTTTATTTCTTACCAGACAAGTGGCCTCACCTCTCTGAGCCACAGTTTCCATCTCTGTAAAGTGGAGTCTGGGATCTGGTAGATTTCTGTTGTCTGGTAATACCAGACGAGGTTATTCAGATCATTGAAAACAAGGAAAATGCTAAGTAAATGAAGAGTAATGAAAATGGCAAATAGGTGTGCAAACCTAAATCAACCTTGATGATGTCTTGTGGTGTCTAAAACAGAAAACAATACAGAATTCAAATATATGACAAAAATGGTAGATAAGTCAGGAGGTAGGTAAATGGGATTAAACATTTATAAAGTCCTTACATTCTCTTGGAGTAGAGTAAAGGTGTTGATTAACTGTAGACCTGAGCAAGTTAAGTGGGCAGACTACAGCTTCCAGGATAAACAGTGAAACAACAGAAACAGAGAGTTTGATTTCTAAATTAGTTAAGAGACATGTAAGTTCCTCTGGATGAGATCTACTGACTAAAAAAATTAATACCAGACAAAGTAGACTTTAAGGCAAGAAGTACTATTAGGAATAGAGAGAGTCATTGTACAATAATAAAATGGATCAATTCATCAGGAAGATATATCAATGTATGAACATGGCATCAGGATTGGAGGAGAAGTCATTAACAACTGTGCTATGCAGATAACACCACCCTGCTTGCCGAAAATGAAGAC
The DNA here is from genome assembly GCA_030035585.1 of Dugong dugon. NCBI lineage: Eukaryota > Metazoa > Chordata > Mammalia > Sirenia > Dugongidae > Dugong > Dugong dugon. Next base: position 55,894,590 of record CM057462.1, on the reverse strand, counting down.
AACTTGAAATACTTACTGATGAAGGTCAAAGACTACAGCCTTCATTATGAATTACATCTGTGTGTAAAGAAAATGAAAATCTTCACATCTGGACCCGTAAGCAACATCATAATAAATGGAGAAAATATCAAAGTTGTCAAGAATTTTATTCTGTTTGGATCAACAATTAATGCACCATGAAAGCAGCAGTCAAGAAATCAAATGCGAGGTATTGCACTGGGTAAATCTGCTGTGAAAGATCTCTTTAAAGTGTTAAAAAACAAAAATGTCACTTCAATGACTAAGGTGTGCCTGGCCCAGGCCATAGTCTTTTCAATTACCTTTATGTATGCGGAAGTTGGACACCAAAAAAAGAAGACAGAAGAATTGATGTATTTAAATTGTGGTATTGGCAAAGAACACTGAATATACCATGGACTTCCAGAAGAATGAGAAAATCAATCTTAGAAGAAATACAGCTGGAATGCTCCTTAGAAGCAAGGATGTCAATCATGTTTTATTTATAAGAAACACACTTTGAATATAAACACAGAGAAATGAAAACATAAGGGTGGGAAAAAAAAAGAGAAATACTATTCAAACACTAATCCACAAAAAGCTAGTGTCTCTATATTAATAACAGATAAAGTTGGCTTAAGGAAAAAAGTATTACTAGATATAATGATTTACCCCATGGGGCAGTTCTACTCTGTCCTATAAGGTCGCTATGAGTTGGAATTGACTCCATGGCAATGGGTTTATGTTTTTGCTTACAGTTCAATTAAACTAGAAAGCAATAAAAGAGAGATACTAGAAAATCACTACATGTTTGGAAATTAAACAGCATTGTTGTTAGGTGCCGTCGAGAACAGACACTGCCCGGTCCTGTGCCATCCTCACAATCCTACGTTTGAGCCCATTGTTGCAGCCACTGTGTTAATCCATCTCATTGAGGGTCTTCCTCTTTTTCACTGACCCTCTACTTTACCAAGCATGATGTCCTTCTCCAGGGACTGATCCCTCTTGATAACATGTCCAAAATGTGTGAGACGTAGTCTTGCCATTCTTGCTTCTAAGGAGCACTCTGGTTGTACCTCTTCTAAGACAGATTTGTTCGTTCTTTTGGCAGTCCATGGTATATTCAATATTCTTTGCCAACACCACTATTCAAAGGCGCCATTTCTTCTTTGGTCTTCCCTATTCATCGTCCAGCTTTCACATGCATATAAGGCAACTGAAAACAGCATGGCTTGGGTCAGGCGCACCTTGGTCTTCAAGGTGATGTCTTTATTTTTCAACACTTTAAAGAGGTCTTTTGCAGCAGATTTCCCCAATGCAATGCGTCTTTTGGGTTCTTGACTGCTGCTTCCATGGGTATTGATTCTGGATCCAAGGAAAATGAAATCCTTGACAACTTCAGTCTTTTCTCCATTTATCATGATGTTGCTTATTGGTCCAGTGTGAGGATTTTTGTTTTCTTTATGTTGAGTTGTAATCCATACTGAAGGCTCTAGTCTTTGATCTTCATCAGTAAGTGCTTCAAGTCCTCTTCACTTTCAGCAAGCAAGGTTGTGTCATCTGCATAATGCAGGTTGTTAATGATTCTCCTTCCAACTCTGATGCCCCGTTCTTCTTGATGTAGTCCAGCTTCTTGGATTATTTGCTCAGCACACAGATTGAATAAGTATGGTAAAAGCATACAACCCTGACGCACACCTTTCCTGACTTTAAACCACGCAGTATCCCCTTGTTCTGTTGCAGTGACTGCCCCTTGATCTATGTACAGGTTCCTCATGAGTACAGTTAAGTGTTCTGGAATTCCCATTCTTTGCAAAGTTATCCATAATTTGTTATGATCCACACAGTCAAATGTCTTTGCACAGTCAATAAAACAGTGTCATGGATTGAATTGTGTCCCCGAAAAATATCTGTCAGTTTGGCTGGGTCATGATTCCCAGTATTGTATAATTGTGTACCATTTTGTAATCTGATGTGATTTACTTATGTGTTGTAAATTCAATCACTATGATCTAATAAGATGGATTAGCAGCAGTTAAACTGATGAGGTACACAAGATTAGATAGTGTCTTAATCCAATCTCTTTTGAGATATAAATACCAATGTTACACAAATTATTTCAGAAAACAGAGGAGAGGTGTCACTTCCCAACTCATTTAATAAGGCCAGCATAAACCTAATACCAAAATCAAATAAATACATTACAAGAAAAACCAGAGACCAATATCTCTCATAAGCATAGTCACAGAAATCCTTAACAAAATATTAGCAAATTTGCATCTAGCAATTTATAAAAAGGATAAAACATCACGACCAAGTGGGGTTTATCCCAGCGCTATAAGGTTGGTTTAACACTCAAAAATTAATCACTGTAATTCACTACCATAATGGACAAAAAGATAAAAATCACAAAATCTCAATAAATGCAGAAAATGTGTTTAAAAAAAGTTAATACCCACTCATTATTAAAAAACAAAATACCTTGGCAAACTGGGAATAGAAGGGAACTTCTGACAAACAAACAAAAAAAAATCTACAATTAACATTGTAGTTAATGGTGAAACACTGAATGCTTCCCCCAAGGTTAGGAGCAAAGCAAATATTTTGCTCTTACCGCTTGACATTATACTGGAGAGTTCCAGCCACTTCAATAAAGCAAGAAAAAAAAAGGCATAAAGATTGGAAAGAAAAGTAGGGAAATCATCATTGTTCCACACGATTATGTGCGTAGTAAATCCTATGGAATCCAAAAAAGAAACAGACACAAAAAACGACTAAAAAGTGAATTTAGCAATGTCATGGGACACAAAGTTAACATAAAACCAAAACCCATTGCCGTCGAGTCAGTTCTGACTCATAGCAACCATGCAGGACAGAGTAGAACTGCCACATAGAGTTTCCAAGGCTGTAAATCTTTACGGAAGCAGACTGTTAACATCTTTCTCCTGAGTAGTAGCTGGTGGGTTCAAACTGCCAACCTTTTGGTTAGCAACCAAGTGCTTAATGATTGTGCTACCAGGGCTCCTAAAGTTAATATACAAAAATAAATTATATATCTGAATACTAGCCAAAATAAATTGGAAAATGAAATTAAAAATACTGTTTACAATAGTAACTACAGAATCAGTGGATTTTCGACCAAGGTGCCACATTAATTCAATGGGGAAAGAAAAGTCTTTTAATACATAGTGCTGGAACTACTGAATATCCATATTGGGGGGGGGGGGGGAACCTCTATCACTATTTTTCTCAATAAACAAAAATTAATTTGAAATGGATGATAAACCCAAATGAAGACGCTAGAACCATTAAGATTCTAGAAAAAAAGTAAGAGACTATTTTGACAACCTTGAGGTTGGCAGAAGTTTCTTAAAGCCAAAAAACACTAACTATAAAAGAAAAATTAGAAATTGGACTTAATCAAAATTACAAATTTGTGCTCTCAAGAGATACCTTTAAGATAATGAATAGGCAAGCCACAGACTTGGAAAAAATATTCACAATATTTATATCTAACAAAGGACTTGTATTCAGAGTATATAAAGAACTGCAGGAATGTAAAGAAGACATACAATCCAATTAGAAATGAGCAAAAGATCTGTGGTAGGCTGTATCATTGGTAGCCCCAGTGAAACATGTCTCCCAGTATTCATGACTTCGTATAGTGCCCTCTCACACTGACTCTGGGCTTGGAACATCTGACTTATCTTGGCCCCTGTGGAATTAGCTAGCAGATAAGCTCTTGTATATTGGGCTTGGTCCTCTCTGAAAGCTCCCTCTTGGAACCCTGAGTCACCATGTAAAGTGGTCTCACTGGTCTAGCTTGATGAGATACCATGTGGAGAAAGACACCTGGCCCGCCTCCAGCTGTTTCAGCCATCTCAGCTGAGGCACCAGACCAGTGTGTTAAGCCGTCTTTAATTTTCAGCTCCAGCTGAGCAACCAGATGACTGTAGCCTTGGAGCGAAAGAACTGTCCAGAGGAGCTCAGTTCAGATTGCAAAATAGTGAGCAAATAAATGGTTTTGTCTTAAGTCACAAATTTTTGTGGTGGTTTGTTACATAGTAACAGATAGTTGAAACAAGACTTGAACAGATATTTCACAAAAGAAGGTATGCAAATGGCCAATGGGCACATGAAAAGGAAGCTTCAAATGAACTTCAAACTAAAACCACAATAGAATACAATTTCTTACCACTAGAATGAATAAAAACAACCAAACAAAAGATTAACCATTCCAAATATTGGCAAGATTCAGAGGAACTGGAACTGTCATACATTGCTGAGACATAAATGAGTTGTAAAAATAAACCTAACCAGTACAACCACCTCTGAAAATTGTTTAGCAGTTTCTTAGAAAGTTAAACATTTATCTACCTTACAGATTAGCAATTCCATTCTTATGTATTTACCCAAGAGATCTGGACTGACTCCAGACCTGGGACAGGAAATGTGCAAGATGAGAGAGAGAACACAATAGCATGAGCTTCCTTGTGATATACGCACAGTTCCTAGGCTTGCCCAAAGGGGTAAAAACCAAACCTGATCTGATTAAACCCCTAGCTCCAGCCACCAATTAACAGGAAATTCAGAGGTGAGAGGAACATGCTAAACCACACCACGGGGATGCAATTAGCAATGTTACTGTGGGAAATGATAGGACAGATGATCGGATTTGATTAACAAATGAATCACAAGAAGACGAAAAAAAAGGAACAAAGATTAAACAAGATTGCTAAAGATGACATGGAAAAAAACGGACGAAGCGAAACCACGCAAGTCCAGGTGATGAGTGCTCTTGGGGGAGGAGGGTAGAAGGGGGTTTTGATTGAGAGAGGGCATGTGGAGAGTTTGCAGGGTGGATGGCAAAATTTTGTCCTTAGACCAGGTTGGAGGTTATAGGGGTGTTTGCCTGGTGATGGTTCATTAATGTGTACATTTGTTTTACATATTTTTCTATATATGTGTTGTATTTAGCCATTAAAAAAAAAGTTTAAAAAATCTTCCAGAGGAATTGTTAAATATACAGATTCCTAGACTTCAACTCCCAGAGATTCTGATTCAGCCCTCAAAATGCCACCTTTAAGAACCACCCCACCCCCAGATAATCTGAAAATGAAATTAAGAAAACAATTCCATTCACAATAGCATTGAAAAGAATGAAATACTTAGGAATAAATTTAACAAAAGAAATGCAAAACTCATGCTTTGAAAACTACAAAATATTGTTGAGAGAAATTAAAGAAGATCAGAATAAATGGAAAAACAGCCTATGTTCATGGATGGGAAATTATAACCTTGTTAAGATGTCAGTACTCCCCAAACTGATCTACAGATTCAAGCCAGTCCCAGCTGACTTTTCTGTATAAATCGATAAGCTGATTCTAAAATTCCTACACAATTGTGAGGAACCCAGAATACCCACAACAATCCTTTTTGAGGTGATGAAAATGTTCTAAAATTGACTGTGGTGATATTTGCACATATGCTGAATATGCTAAAAAAACATTGAACTGTATACTTTAAATGGGTGAACTGCATGGTATATGAATCATATATTAATAGAGCTCTCAAAAAAAAAAAAAAGAAAGAAACCCCCAAAAGTTTTTTTTCCCCTTTTTTTAAATTGTACTTTAGATGAAGGTTTACGGAACAAACTAGCTTCTCATTAAACAATTAGTACACATATTGTTTCGTGACATTGGTTACCAACACCACAACATGTCAACACTCTCCCCTTCTTGACTTGGGTTCTCCATTATCGGCTTTCCTGTCCCCTCCTATCTTCTAGTCCTTGCCCCTGGGCTGGTGTGCCCACATAGTCTCGTTTTGGTTTATGAGCCTGTCTAATGTTTGGCTGCAGGGTGAACCTCAGGAATGACCTCATTACTGAGCTAAAAGGGTGTCTGGGGGCCATACTCTCGGGTTCTCCAGTCTCTGTTAGGCCAGTAAGTCTGGTGCTTTTTTGTGAGTTAGAATTTTGTTCTACATCCTTCTCCAGCTCTGTCCGGGACCCTCTGTTGTGATCCCTGTCAGAGCAGCCAGTGGTGGGAGCTGGGCACTATCTAGTTGTGCTGGACTCAGTCTGGTGGAGCCTGTGGTTGTTGTGGTCCATTAGTCCTCGGGACAGTCTTTCCTTGTGTCTTTGGCTTTCTTCATTCTTCCTTGTTCCAGATGAACCCCTAGAAGTTTTTGATGTAGCAGTCCAAGGATGCATTCTGAGAAACATTGGTGAAGGTATTGGAGAGTCTGGAATGATTCTGCACAATTTAGAAGATCCCTTTAGGCAGTGTGGGAGATAGATTTAAAGAGGAAGGCTGACTCATACGCTCAGAAAAGAAATGACAAGGGTCTGGTGATTAGGGCGGTGGCTTTGGAGATGGGACTGAATGCAGATTTGAGAAATGTTACAAAAGTAAGACTTCAAAAAGTGTTTCCAAATTCCCAACAGATATTAATCTTTGGGGTTGAGGTATGAGAAGTCAGAACTCAGAAAATATTCCATATTTACGTGCTTTGAAAAAATCATGATTGACCATAATAGTAAACAGGTAACATTTTTCTGTGAGAGGGTGATACAAAAATTTCAGGGATTTTCTGTTAAAAAAAAACAAAAACCATAACCAAACAACTCTTTAATAATAAATGCATGGTTTATTGTTATTATGAACCAATATAATATATTTCAGTCACAGGTAAAAATGAACTCTACCTTATAGAGACATTTAATAATAGACAACATTAAAGAAGGTAGCCTTAAAAAAAAAAAAAAAAAAACCAAACCCATTGCCGATGAGTCGATTCTGACTCATAGAGACCACATGGAATAGAGTAGAACTGCTCCACAGGGTTTCAAACAAGTGGCTGGTGGAGTCAAACTTCCGACCTTTGGATTAGCAGCCAAAAAGTAAATGTCAAATAAAAATTATTTAAAAAATTGAAAGATAGTATCATACATATTTAATATTTACATTATTCTTGAAATAAAAAATTAAAACAAAGCATTAATTGTTCTATCCTGCAGTCTTGATCTTTATTTTTATGATAAATATTCCAGGTGTAGAAAATTTTATCTCACTTTACATTTCTGTCAATAAAATCATTAAGAGTGTGTCCAAACACATCTTCAGGCTGGGCACTAGGGTACATGTTGCTTCATATAAGTTTCCTTTTTTTTACGCGATGAAAATATTTTGCTTTACAAAAAACTGTAGCCTATAGCAAATATTCAAAAAACTGGAACACACCACCTAACATAATTGGATTATATTTGTGTAACATGTTGGAATTGCCAATTTAGGGATTTATTTTGCTTCCAAAAGTTGCTATTTTTTAAGAACACTACTCATAGGATTTGAATAAAGCATACAACATATATACACTTATAAATATTTATTTTATTTGCAGGAATGGCTCACCCTTAGCAGCAGGCAGGCCCCCAAGCACATACTTATCACATGGCAACAGCTACCAGCAAGATTGGTTACATCTTAATGCTTCTGTCCAGCGTGCTCCTGTCCCAGGTCCAGGAAACGTGACCTTGACCTTTGACTCCACGTCATCATTTCCTGCTGTTGCTTTCGACATGACGTCAATGGGTTCCTTCAAACCAGAAACATCTCAATGTTGATTATTAAGCTTTAATTTTCACAGGATAATCATTATAGTTTCTTCCTACTCCCGGTGATGGGAGCATTTCTGGGAAGGAGTGGTCAGATCTGTGCAACACAGGCAGCCCAGCCAGTAAGGTGGGACTGAGAGGAGGCTATGGATTGATTGAAGAGGAGGTCAACAGCAAGGTCCGCCTGAGAGAACGGGCTGCACGGAAGTGCAGAGGGCAGAGGCTGATGACCGTGGCAGAGGTGTGAGTTGAGGCACCTGTGGGTGGAGGAGGCACCGGCTCTGCCTCACTAACCTCCTTCCTGTTCCTGAAACCACGCAAACCTTTCAGCACCTCAGAGCCCTTGTGGTGCTGGTCCCTTTTCCTGGAGGGTCTTTCCTTAACCTTCTTTCCTGTCAGATCTCTCCTCAAACGTCATCTCCCAGCCATACTCTCTCTTTTAATAGCACTCTCTCTTTGAATTCCTTTGCAACACCCATCACAATCTAATAGTATGTTATTTATTTACGTTTTATTATCTGTCCCTCCTTTTGGCCTCATGTTGGAATGTGAGCTCTACCAGCACGATGATCTCTCCCGTCTTATTTCCTGCTGAATCTCAAGTGCCTGTAACAGTGTCTGGCACATAGTAGGTGTTCAATAAATATTTATTGGCTGAGTGAACAACAGAATGGATATAATAGGTGAGTGTAAAAAAAAACCTGTTGCTGTCGAATTGATTCCGACCCATAGTGACCCTATAGGACAGAGTAGAACTGCCCCATAGGGTTTCCAAGAAGCTGCTGGTGGATTCAAACTGCCAACCTTTTGGTTAGCAGCCAAGCTCTTAACCACTGCATCACCAGGACTCCAGTAGATGAGTATAGATGGCTTTATTAAGTCACCTCTCTGGACCTCCATTTCCTCATTTGTCAAAGGAGAGTAAGAACTCCTGTGCAGCTGTTTGCAACCAGGCGTTGTTAGATCAAGAGCATGAATCCTTAATCAGGTTCCATTTGAGTGCAATACTGACAACAACCAGCAGGTGGAAGCAAGTTGCCATGGTGGAACCATGACAAACTAGCACTCAGGGTAAAACCAGTTTGCCTTGGAGTTAACTCCAACTCATGGGGACTTCATACGTGTCAGAATAGGACTGTGCTCCATAGGGTTTTCAGTGGCTAATTTTTTGGAAGTAAATTGCCAGGCGTTTTTTTTCAAGGTGCCTCTGGGTGGACTTGAACCTCCAACGTTTCAATCAGCAGCCAACTGCGTTAACTATTCGCACCATCCGGGGACTCCAGTGCTCAAGCTACCTGAAGTTTAATCCCTTAAAAGCCAAAGCTTGTTTATTTCTACCATCTGAGATGCGTGGCTTTCTTAAGCCTAACGCGCATGCCCCTGCTTCCGTGAATGGAGAACACGGAACCAACATTTAAATTCACGTCCTAGCTCTGCCACTTACTGGCTAGGTGGCCCAGGGAAATTTACTCTTATAAAATGAGTCATTATGATCTCATAGGTTCATTATGCGTCTCCAGTGGGTAGAGGTTGTGTAGGGACTGCATACGGGAGCGGGACAAAGTTTTGAGGACGGCAGGGACCATGGCGTAGCTAGCGATAGGTGGGGCCTGGATCCGTGGAGACCCCCATCAACCCTCAACTCCAAGCCATCACTTCTTTGGCTTTCCCCCTCCTCTCCACCCATTCTGCACCTGCACCCATGCAGCTGAACATGACAGAAGACAAAACCACACCGGATGACCGGCAGCACTCTAAATCCACATGCACAAACCTCAAGTGGGTCCCTATGCTTCTGGCAATCCAAACACATTTCACTGGTCCATTCACTCTCCCTTGTGACTCTCACACCTTCTCCTCTCTCCTCAAACCACCAAGACCCCCTCCTGCCTCCTTGCTGTCAGCCAGATAATAGTTTCTTATTTCTCTGAGAAAAAAGAAATCCTCACAAGAGAACTCCACATTCTCCCAGTGCCGAATCCCCACCAACCTGAGCCTGCCCATACGCTGTTCCCTCCTTCCTGCCCACACTCTGATCTAGGCGTGCCCTCCCCTCATGCACGGGATGTCAACCCCTTTTGCCCACCCTAGGATTTTGCTCTTGCAATTCTCACCTTTCTCTCCTGCCTCTTAAATTATCTTCCCCTCTACCAGTCATTCCTATCAGCCTATAAACAAGCCATGATACCTTCCATAAATTCTTCCTTGACCCCACTTTCACTTCCAACCACCCTCCCATTTATCTACGCTTTTTTATAGCATACCTCCAGGGAAGAGTTGCCCATACTCCACCCTCTCCTTCTCTACCTCCTCCCCGTCTCCCAGGCTCTCCCTGGACTCTATTCAGTCAGCCTTCCATGGCCACTGAAACTCCTGGTTAAGATCTCCAATGGCCTCTGTCATGGTTTGAATTATGTCCCCCAAAAAATATGTGTATCAATTTGGCTGGGCCATGATTCCCAGAATTGTGTGGTTGGCTTCTATTTTGTGATTGTAATTTTATGTTAAAGAGGATTAGGGTGGGATTGTAATACCACCTTTACCCAGGTCTCATTCCTGATCCAATCAATGTAAAGGGAGTTTCCCTGGGGTGTGGCCTGCACCACCCTTTATCTCTCAAGAGCTAAAAGGAAAGGAAAACAAGCAGAGAGTTGGGGACCTCATACCATCAAGAAAGCAGTGCCAGGAGCAGAGCACTTCCTTTGGACTGGGGTCCCTGCACAGAGAAGCTCCTAGTCTGAGGGAACACTGAAGGGAAGAAGGCCAACAGAGAGAAAAAGGCTTCCCCTGGAGCTGATGCCCTAAATTTGGACTTTTAGCCTACTTAAACTGTGAGGAAATAAACTTCTCTTCGTTAAAACCATCCACTTGGTGGTATTTCTTTTATAGCAGCACTAGATAACTAAGACAGCTTCCATTCTCCCCAAACCCATTTTCAATCCTCGTCTCACCCACCTCACAGAAGCACTGGACACAATGGAGCATTCCTTCCTTCTTGAAACCTTTCTTCTTTGAGCTTTTGTGACTTGTCTTTTTTCTATTGACGCTCACTTTCCAACTCTCTCAGCCCCAGGAATATAAAATCCATCCAGTGGCAATGACTCCCCTGTTTGTATCTCCTCTCCTGACCTCTACCTGAAATCAGATTCTTGTAACTGACTCTAATTAGAAGTCTAATATGGCTTTTTACACTTAACTCATCCAAAACTGAGCTCTTGATTTTAACCCTCTGTGAGCATATAAGTTGTGTGTCAACCTGGCTGGTCCATGATTCTCAGTGGTTTGGCAGTTATGATGTAGTTTGGTAGTCATATAATGATGTGATCATCTCCATGATGAGATTTGATATAACGTGATCACCTCCATGATGGGATCTGCTGTGAGTAGCCAGCCAGTTGAAAGGGAGTTTTCTTGGGGGTGTGGGCTGCAAGCCCTTCTGGCAAAGCTTGTGGGCTTTTTGCTCATGCTGGATCCTGCAGCTGGCTCCTGTTCATCTGACCTCCAGTTCTTGGGACTTGAGCTAGCAACTTACCTGCTGTCTTGATTGCCCATCTTGGGATTTGTTGGTCTTCACAGCCTGTGAGCCAGAGCTCTACAGTCTGACTTGCCAATCTTGGGTTCACCAGCCCCTACAGCTATGTGAATCAGGAGAAGCCTCCAGCCTGACCCATGGACTTGGGATGTTCCAGCCTCTACAACTGTGTGAGCCATTTTCATAATATAAATCTCCCTCTATGTATATTTATCCCCCACATGTCTGTCAGTTTGTCACACTGTGTGGGCTTGCATGTTGCTGTGATGCTGGAAGCTATGCCACCGGTACTCAGATACCAGCAGGGTCACCCATGGAGGACAGGTTTCAGCTGAGCTTCCAGACTAAGACAGACTAGGAAGAAAGACTCGGCAGTCTACTTCTGAAAAGAATCAGCCAGTGAAAACCTTATGAATAACAGCAGAACATTGTCTGATATAGTGCTGGAAGATGAGCCTTCCAGGTTGGAAGGCACTCAAAAGACAACTGGGGAAGAGCTGCCTCCTCAAAGCAGAGTCAACCTTAATGACGTGGATGGAGTCAAGCTTTCAAGACCTTCATTTGCTGATGTGGCAAGACTCAAAATGAGAAGAAACAACTGCAAACATCCATTAATAATCGGAATGTGGAATGTACAAAGTATGAATCTAGGAAAATTGGAAATCGTCAAAAATGAAATGGAATGCATAAACACCAATATCCTAGGCATTAGTGAGCTGAAAGGGACTTGTATTGGCCATTTTGAATCAGACAACCATATGGTCTACTGTGCTGGGAATGACAACTTGAAAAGGAATGGCATGGCATTCATCGTCAAAAAGAACATTTCAAGATGTATCCTGAAGTACAACGTTGTCAGTGACAGGATAATATCCATATGCCTACAAGGAAGACCAGTTAATATGACTATTATTCAAATTTATGAACCAACCACTAATGTCAAAGATGAGGAAACTGAAGATTTTTTACCAACTTCTGCAGTCCAAAATTGATCAAATATGCAATCAAGATGCATTGATAATTACTGGTGATTGAAATGAGAAAGATGGAAACAAAGAATGGGGATTCCAGAACACTTAACTGTGCTCATGCAGAACCTGTACATAGAACAAGAGGCGGTTGTTTGAACAGAACAAGGGGATAGTGCATGCTTTAAAGTCAGGAAAAGTGTGCGTCAGGGTTGTATCTGTTCACCCTCCCGTATGCTGAGCAAATAATCTGAGAAACTGGACTATATGAAGAAGAGCGGAGCATCAGGATTGGAGGAAGACTTATCAACAACCTGCGATATGCAGATGACACAACCTTGTTTGCTGAAAGTGAAGAGGACTTGAAGCACTTCCTGGTGAAGATCAAAGAACACAGCCTTCAGTATGGATTACGCCTCTACATAAAGAAAACAAAAATCCTCAGAAATGGACCAACAACAACATCATGATAAACGCAAAGATTGAAATTGTCACTGATTTCATTTTACTTGGATCCACAATCAACACCCATGGAAGCAGCAGTCAGGAAATCAAAAGACACATTGCATTGGGCAAATCTGCTGCAAAAGACCTCTTTAAGGTGTTGAAAAGCAAAGATGTCACCTTGGAGACTAAGGTGCGCCTGACCCAAGCCATGGTCTTTTCAGTCGCCTCATATGCACGTGAAAGCTGGACAATGAATAGGGAAGACTGAAGAATTGATGCCTTTGAATTACGGTGTTGGTGAAGAATATTGACTGCACCGTGGACTGCCAGAAGAACAACAAGTCTGTCTTGGAAGAAATACAGCCAGAGTGCTCCTTGGAAGTGAGGATGGCGAGATTTCGTCTAATGTACTTAGGACATGTTATTAGGAGGGACCAGTCCCTGGAGAAGGACATCATGCTTGGTATAGAAGGTCAGCAAAAAAGAGGAAGACCCTCGATGAGATGGATTGACACAGTGTCTGCAGCAGTGGGCTCAAACATAGCAATTACGATGATGATCCAGGAGCAGGTAGTGTTTCATTCCGTTGTACACAGGGTCGCTATGAATCGGAACTGACTTGAGGACACCCAACAATAGCAACATAAGTTTATACTGATGTTCCCAAACAAGGTGTCGTGATGCAGTGCCGTAAGGAGGGTGTGCAAAAAAAGTTGTAGAAACTCTCATATTTAAGAAACTAATTATTGTATTAACCTCACACAAAAAGTTTACCACTATGGTAGTATGTCTCCAGACAACATACAAGGTAGGCATCACAAGTGGAGCCCTGTGAGGGGCCCTGAAAGCAACTTGGACAGAAGCAGATGCGTCACTGGATGCTGCGCCAGTCAAGCAGCAGAAGCTAACAGGAAGTGTTCATTGACAAGGGTCTGATTATATTTTTAGTACATTGTTTTCTGCAATTTGTCTATTTGCTATTTGAAATAAAGTTAAATGAATAAGTAAACTTTTTTCCTGGTGCTTTTATATTAAAGGGAGCTGCTGATGTTCTCTGGCCAGGGAGCAAAAATACCTTCATCCAGACCTACCCTGTTTTGTTTTTCTTTGTAGCACTTATCACTTACATTTTTTTCTCATTTACTCATGTGTTTTATGGTCCCTTCCCTGTCTTGATTGTTTTGTGTCACCCGTGCCTAGAACCATGCCAGGCACAGCCTAGGCCCTCACATTTTTATTGATGATGGATGGATGGATGGTTATTCATAATCCCACAAGACAATACTCGTTGAACAAACAATACAAACCAACATCTCTTGCCTCTGAATGAAACTTTATGTTTTCTTAAAGCCCACTCATATATGCACTTTCAAACACCTCTGAGGGGTAGGGTGGACACTTCTGTCCCACAGTTTGCAGACTCTGTTAGGAGACAAAGGAGGAACATATGGACCTGAAGGTAGTCTGAGCCCTGTGGCTTCCTCAGGAGCCATCTGCAGCCCAGCCCTTGCCCTTGGAGTCTGGGGGAGAATTCTCTTCAGCCCAAGGATGCTGGCAAACTCCTTCTGGCCTTGGCAGGGCTGACTCTCGTGGACCGAGAGGCTCATGGCAAAGGCTGTGGGTCAGAGGGCACTCAGGTCAGGCCAGACTGAAAGAGGGCACAGGAAGTGCCTCTGGGGCTTGAGCCCACTCCCCCTTCATGCACTGCAGCAACATGGCTGGTCATCCCACCACACCCCGCCCCCACCTCTACCAATATCCCTCCCTGTTGGACACTGTTTCTTTTTGTGCTCAGAGCTCCCCAAATATTTTCTAAAATGCCCTATTTTAGATATGGCCACCTTCACACCTTGTCCATCCAACCTTCAACTGGGGGGTTTCTTGAGGCCAGGGCCAGGTCTGAGGGACCCATATGCCCAGCACTCTGCCTCTGGCCTGGTCCATTAGCTGTGTGGCCAGATGTTGGGCATGGTCTCTGAGGACGCCCAGACCATGGGGGTCAGAGGGTCTCTGAGAGGCCCAGGGTCTGCGCCAGCCAGGGGTAGGGTCTTGAACTGACCTTGAGAAGGATTTGCTTTGTCTGGCTTAATCCTCTCAACAATCCTGTGAGGGACATACCAATCACCTTCACTTTACAGACGGGGAAATGGAGGCTGTGTCTCACTGTTGTGTATGGTGGATCCTGGAATTTCTCCAGGCCTGTCTGACTCAAAGCCTATTACAGGCGGTCCCTACAGCTCATGTAACCTTTTCTGGAACAAGGCAGGGATCACTGAATGAAAGAAAAGAATCTCAAGATACTGGTCAGCGCAGGCTGCCCCACATTCTAGGACATTGTCTCCAGGGAGCGCTCATTGTAGTAGCTCAAGCTTCTTGGCCCTAGCCCTGCTCTAGGAGCCTGGAGGGTGGGGTCAGCTGCCCAGAAGAGCAAGCCTATGCCTCAGGCCCACTTTGGGAGAAAACAGCTTTGACCCTTAAAGGCTGCCTCCTCATTTCAGAAGCCTCCACCTCTGCTGCTTCCATGGCACTCCCCTACACCCCCAGCTTCCCCCACGAGGGCACACCAAATGCCTGAGAGCCCCTCCACTCCGGCCATGTCTTCAGCAGGCTCCTGTGGAAGGTCTGTGTCAGTAAAGGGGTGGCGAGTCCTAGTCTGGGCAGAGGAGACCCTAGGAAGGGGGCTGCCAGGGAGCCTGGACCTGGTGGGGAAGGCAGGTCTGAGGAGGGAACGGGGGAGGGCCAGCTGCAGATGGCCAGAGCCGTGAGGGGGCCTGGCCACGGGGCCGAGGGTCAGATGGGGCCATGGGGCTGGCTGGTTCTGCCTGGCAAAGTCGTCTGCACGTCCAAGCTGCCCAGGCAGGGACTTCCTGCACTCACCTGGGGTGAGGCTGTAACAGGGTCAGCACCATAGGCAGAGGCCAGTGTCTCAAATTAGTCAGACTTCTTGGGCTCTGCCGGGCCAGTGTGGGGAGTAGGCTCTTTTCTGGCCTGAGACCCCAAGCTAAGTCACCTGGCCCCTTACCAAGCTCCCATCCTGGTAAGAGCGCCCCAGCACCCTACTCCCTGCCCCCCTCCCTGGCACCTGAGCTCAGGGCCCAGGGCATAGCAGACAGAGGTGGGCAGGAAGCCATTGAAGGTGGAGCTCATGACAGATGAGTAGGCGCCCATGGAGGGGAAGACGAGTCAGTCGCCCATGTCCAGCTCGGGCAGCTGCACCCCCCTCCACAGAGAGCTTGTCAAAGGCACCGCACGTGGGGTCATACAGGGTGTAGGGGAAGGGGGTGGCTCTGAGCAGAGCCCCTGTAGGGAGCAAGGGGGTGAGAAATCAGAGAAAACGGTCACCCCATTCACCCCACCCCTCAGGCAGTCAGGGAAAGCCCCCCGGGGCACAAGTGAGAATGCCCCAGCAAGCACGGGTCATTCAATCGTTTTGGTTGTTAATCACCATGGAGTAGATTCTGACTCAGGGTGACCCCATGTGTGTCATAGTAGAACTTTGCTCCATAGGGTTTTTGATGGCTAACTTTTCAGAAGTAGATCACCGGGCCTTTCTTCTGAGGTACCTGTGGGTGGACTCGAACCTCCAACCTTTTGGTAAGCAGTTGAGCATGTTGACTATTTACACCACCTGGGGTTCCTATGTAGCAAGCACTGGTCTCCACATTTGACATACACATCTGTGAACTAAACAAAGACTCTGCCCTTTCGAAGCTTGTATTCTAGTGACACATTGCAATCCTACTAATTTACAAGTACAGACACACATGGGTTCTCAGTTTTCCTATCTATACAATGGGATGATTTCATTCACGAATCACTGAAAGTACTGTATCTCAAACTTGGCTGCACATTGGAATTGCCTGGGGGAGTTTTTAAAAAGTACTGTGCCTGGGTTCCAACCCCTGAGAAATTCTGATTTAAATTATCTGGGGGTTGGCCTGGGCATCAGGGTCCTTTAAGGCTTCCCAGGTAATTCTAATGTGAAGCAAAGTTTGAGAACCTGTCCTGTAAGTCTCCTTCATCTCTGACATTCAGGAATTCTGGAAACACAAACACACACAGAGTCTGTGAAGAGAGATGTCCATGGTATCACACATATCCAAGCAGGTGAGCACACACACTTACACAGACCATGCACTTGTGCACCCACCTACCTGCACGGTGTAACAAGGAAGTGCACGCACACGCAGAGGTACACATGCAGGTAATGTAGGCACATGTGTGCCCAGCCTTGTCCACATGCGGTGGGGGGTGGGGATGCGGGTGGGGTGATACTCTGCAGAGCCAGGAGGGTCTCTGAGAGCCTGCACCACGCCACCTGGCAGCAAGATCCTGAGGCTGCACTCAGTGGTCTCAGGGCTGGGAGTCATCGGAGCCGCGGGAGGAGGCCTTCACCTTCACCATGATGGGCGTCCTGGGAACAGGCTTCTTGAAGAGGTTGCGGAAGGCACCATAGCGACCCTCACTGAGATAGTACAGCAGTTTCCAGCGGCCTCCTGGGAGTGGGAAGAGGGCAGGACTGAGGTGTGATCGACCAGGTACCACCACTCACTTTCAACACCTGACCACCAGCAACCATGGGAGAGGCCCAGACCCTCTGCCTGGCACTGGATAACTCCTATTTATCTTTCCCCAGTCAGACTAAATGTCCCCTGCTCCGGGAGGCCCTCCCTGATGCTCAACCCCATGTATGCTTAGGAGCCTATCCTCTGGGCTCTCACTGCCCCTCTGCTCACCTCAATCACAGTAACAAGCACCCCGCCCCCACCAAATGATGAGCTATAGCCCAGGCGCTGTTTTAAGCTTTCTACATGGGTTAACTCATTTAAATCTCTTAACAACACTGTGAGTAGGTATAATGATCCCTACTTTGCAACTGAAGAAACTGAGTCTGCCAGAGGTCACACAAGGAGAATGCGGCAGGGCTGGGCCTCATCCCCAGAAGGTAGGTCCCAAGTCCTCTGCTTTTCACTTAGGCCAAGTTCCCTGAGCATCTGCTCGTGTAAGGCAAAACGTGGAGTAAATGGCCTTTTTATGACACGGTTCCATGCCAGTTGCTCCTTCAGGATGTACAGACTACAGCCGCATTCTCACCTCCTTTCATTTGAATGCTCTACCTCTATTGATATTACTGAAATGTGTGGCAGCTTTCTCCCTACGTCCACCCTACTCTTGATGCATATTGTGCTGGTGGTCACCTAGGACCCCCAGATACTTTGGACATGACCTACTACCAAGTCAAGTCCTCATGCTATCACTTTCTTGAATCTAAGCTAGGGATTCTACATTGATTTTTGTTACCATTGGGGGCGTTTCAGCTACCACTTAGATGCCAGGTCTTTCTGAATTTTCTCCCCCTGAATCCTTTCCCCACTGTCTTCTCCCTGGTGGCAGTCACCCCATCTCCTCCCTACTCTCCCAGCTGTCATCACTGAGGCCTGTCCCCTGTGGCCATAGCCTTGATCGTCCCGAGTCAGTCCTGGGTAGAATTAGTTGTGGCTACCCTGAGGCCAGAGCTCACTCTGCCTTGGCATGTGGTGTAATTAAAAGTGCACAAGCTTTTGAGTCAGACTGAGTCCAGCTGTCCCACTTACTAGCTGTGTTGCCTTGGACAAATCACTTTCCCTCTCTGAGCCTCAATATCTCCACCTCTAAAATGAGCATGAGCCAAAAACACCTCACAGAATTGTCGTGTAGAAGAAATGAGAAAATCTGTGCTTCACACATAATAGACGGTTAATAATTGACAGCTCTTGTTATTGTGGAAATAGAAAATAAGAAGCCGTGAATAATTCTAACTGTGACTCCCATTGAATTCTGGCTGAAATCATATAAGACACATCGTGAGGAAAAAAAATCAGTTGACACGAGTGTCTTTGGGACTACAAAGCGCCGGGCCAGTCATTTGTCAAAAGGATAAGGGAGGAGATTAAAACAATTTATAAAAATTTAGAAGTTATCATAAAACCATAAAGAATGAAGAGCATTCATCCAGTGAGTTAGATGTACTAATATTCTCTATCTCATCATGAACCTGAATTTCCGGTTGGCTTACTTTTGAGACACATCCTCCTCCACCCCACCCTGCAAAAATCACCAACAAACTAAGGAAAACCTCTGCTGTGATGGCCGACCTCTGTGGTCAGAAGGGTGACTCTCATCCTATGGATGTGAGCCTTAACCTTGAGACCATGATAACTACAATATTGCCTTTGCATATCTACGGCAAGAATTTGTGTTTAGTCCATATTCTTGGCTATAAAAAGTTGTATCCGCTGGGAAATGCTTGAGGAACCCTGGTGGCGCAGTGGTTAAGCATTTGGTTGCTAACCAAAAGGTTGGTGGTTTGAACCCACCAGCTGCTCCATGGGAGAAAAATGTAGCATTCGGCTTCCGCAAAGATTACGGCCTTGGAAACCCTGTGGGGCAGTTCTACCCTGTCCTATAGAGTCCCTATGAGTTGGAATCGACTTGACTGCTATGGGGTTTTTTAATTTGTTTGTTTATAAAATGCTTGCTGGAAGAATTTTTCTCATGGAAGGTATAAGGAGTGCACAAGTGTGAGTCTGTGTGTGACCTCCTGGGCTGTATTCTGTGCCCTCACCTCCATAAATGCAATGCTGAGTCATGGGCTACTCAGGAAGAACGGAGATCCTTAGTCTTCGCTCTCTACTTCCTGGTCTATTTGAGAACAACAGGATAGTGATACTGACAGGTTCATTCCTGTACCCAGCTTGAAGCTTGTTTCCTGTTAATTAGACACCCAGGAATGGAGTCCAGACCCTCTGCCCATCCTGTCCCCCCAGGTCTGGGCATGCCTGGGCAGTGCCCTGGCATCCCCCCACCCCGTGCCATCTTGTCTCACCCACGGGGCTTCAGCACAGCCTTCTTAGCGATGATGTTGACAGCGGCTGTACAGACAGGTTCCACACAGAAGCGGCCAGGCTCTGAGATGACCTCAATGCTGCTTCCCTCAGGGAAGTCCTGGGCCAGGGCGGTGTTGATTTCTCTCGCAGTCTGAGGGGACAGATTCAGACCCAGCTCCTAACGTGTGTGCGCCAGTCCTTGTGTGTGTGCGGGGGAGGGGTTCACATACATCGTCACCATTCAGCCTGGGACAGTGCTGTAGGGAGGTGGTATTATCTCCCCCATTTTACTGAGGAGGAAACTGAGGTAAAAACTGTGGCCCAGAGAGGGGAAATAGCTTGCCCAAGGTCATGCAGCAAGTGGATAGACTGTGGCACCCTGAGATGTCTGAATTTGGAACCGTTTAAATCAATACACCGTCAGCCGAGATGGAATGTTCCCTGGGACTGGGGGACAGCAAACTCCTACCTGACTGCAGCTTAACCAGGGAGAGCAGCTAACACGTGTACAGAAAGTAATGGAGCCAGAGCCACACACGTGCTCATACATGCACACAGGCCATGTATGCATAGTCGGCAATAGACCCTTGAACAAAGACCAACAGACTCACGGTTACAGGAGCTCCCTGTACACACACACACATACACACACACACACACACACACACACAAACAAACACACACTCTGGTCCCTAAACACAGGCTGGGACACCAGGCTCCCCCTCATTCTTCCCTGAGGCCCACCCTCTCACCTCCTCAAACACGGGCTTGGAGCCCTCCGCTCCAGGGAAGGCCCCTCCAATATCCAGGAGGCCCATGTCACGCCTGGCCCGGTGGCCATCTCAAACACACGCCGGCAGTCAGTGATGGCACGTGTGTAGCTCTGTGGCATCTGGCAGTTGGAGCCCACGTGGAAGCTGGGCATAGTCATGACAAGTGACATGGAGAAACACATATGGAAAGGCAAGGGTCAGTACGAAGAGACTCATGCATTCAGAAACACCGCCCAGGGGGTGCACAGACACAGGGAACACGTGGAAACAAATGCAGATCCAGATACCTCAGCACACGTGACTGCACGGGGCCACATGGCACCCACAGAATCATCCCTCTCAACCCTGGATATACACAAGGTGTCCCCGGAGATGCACGTGACAATCCTTCAGTTGTGGGACTTGTGGTTGTATGGTTGTGTGGCCGTCACCTCTCTTAGCTGCCCCTCCCAATGTCAACACGGCAGGGGGCTGCCCTTCTCCTCTTTGGAGGGTGTGTGATATTCCAAATTTCAGTGCCTCCGAGGCAGGAGGAGGGGCTGAGTAACCACTCAGGGCCTGGATTAGGGTCAGGCAAGTGAGGCACTTGCC
Source organism: Dugong dugon (assembly GCA_030035585.1). Lineage (NCBI taxonomy): Eukaryota > Metazoa > Chordata > Mammalia > Sirenia > Dugongidae > Dugong > Dugong dugon. Next base: position 55,873,795 of record CM057462.1, on the reverse strand, counting down.
TGATAAGCAACATTGAAGGGACTGCCAAACCACTATATAATCAAGATAAATAACATGTAACGCACTAGCTTAAAAAATCAAAATGAATGTAAAAACTTCTGTGATGAACAAAACATAAACCTTTTCAATAAAGGCAGGATCAGTAACAGGGCTGTACCAAGCTGCACTGGAGATCAAGATAAAAGGACAACACAGTAATACCACTGCTGCCCTTGCTTAAAACTTTGATACCTTCTTCATCATGAATTTTTTGCATTAATTTTGATGTTTAAAAAGAAATATTACATCAAAATATTATTTATCAATATAAGCTTACCATATGATCTGGCAATTGTACCTCTAGGTATTTACCCAAGTGAGTTGAAAACTTACATCCACATAAAAACCTGCATACAAATCTTTATGCTTTTATTCATAATTGCCCCAAATTGGAAGCAACCAAGATGTCCTCCAATAGAAAAACAAACTGTGGTACATCCGTACAATAAAGTATTATATAGTGATGAAAAGAAATGAGCTATCAAGCTACGAAAAAACATGGGGCAACCTTAAATGCATATGCTAAGAGAAAGAAACCAGTCTGGAACAGCTACATGCTATACAATTCCAGATCCTGGACATTCTAGGTAGTGAAAAGGTCAGTGGTTGCCAGGGACTCAGGGGGCGTGGGGTGTGGGATGACTAAGTGGAACACAGGGCAATTTAAACTCCCTCCAAAAACCAAATCCATTGCTGTCGAGTTGATACTGACTCATAGTGACCCTATAGGACAGGGCAGAACTACCCCCTAGGGTTTCCAAGGAGCAGCTGGTGGATTTGAACTGCTGACCTTTTAGTTAGCCGCCAAGCCCTTAACCACTGCGCCACCAGGGCTCCCAGGGCATTGTGGGGCACTGAAAGTTTCTACACAATACTGTAATGGTGGAAGCATGACACTATACATTTGTCAAAACCCATAGGACCACATAACACAAAGAGGGAGCCCTAATGTAAACCATGGATCTTAGTTAATAATAATGTATCAACATTGGTTCCTTAATTGTAACAGTAACACAGCGGCTGCAGCAATGCGCTCAGACAGGCACAGGACCCGGCAGTGTTTTATTCTGTTGTCCATAGGGTTGTTCTGTTGTACCTAGGGTCCACAGGGTCGCTATGAATCAGAACCAACTGGACAGCACCTAACAACAATTGTAACAAACGTACCAGAGGAATGCAAGTTGTTAATAACAGCAGAAACTGTGCAGGGGGGAGAGGGAGCACGGCTCTGCACTTTCTGCACAATTTCTCTACAAACCAAAAAACTACTCTAAAAAAATTAAGTCTATTAAAATGTCAAAAATAAATTAATTGCTTTGAATAGCTCATTTATCTCCAGTACTAAAGTTTTGGTTTCTCTGAAATTATGTACCTGAGGCCAGTGCCTTGCTCTCTCACCCCAGCTAGGGATAACATCCAGCTTCTGTGCCTTCAGACAAATGGGGCAGCATGGAGGCCCAGAGAGGCCATGGCCGACCAGAGGCCATGCAGGTGAGGAAGGTGGAACCCAGGACTCCTGTCTCCCAGTCAGGGGAAGCCATGCTCACTCACCTGGCTCCGACCACAGCCAGCCCCAGGTTTTCGGCAGATGTAAACAGGTGCCCACACGCCTCCGGGCTGGTCCCAGACTTGCTACTCAGGGGGAGGGTGCACTCGCTGTAGTGGGTCTGCAGCTGAAGGACCATTTGGGAGGGGCGGAAGGCGGGCAGTGGGGCTTCAGCACAGGAGCCCCTAGGCCTGAGTGCTTTACCACCACCACCCCAATCTCCTCCACCTTCCCACCCTTCCTGCCTAGCTTCTCTAGGCTGTCCAGACGCTGGTTTCCAAAGAATGAACACAGGCATTACTTCCAACCTTCTGCCCAGGTAGGACAAGGTAGGAAAAGGCTACATTTATAAACACCTTCCTACTGCCTTCGTGTTATAGGATCAGAGATGTTAAGTAACTTTCCTAAGATCAAGACCACACAGCATGTGACAAATGAATCTGAGACTTGAGTCCTGGTCTCTGTGACTCCAATGTGAGTGCCCTTTCTATGACATCACCTGGTGCCAGGCTCTGCCCACTGCCAACGCAGACACAATGTTCATTTTGTACCAACAGGTGCTAGGGAAGCCACTGGCCACTGAGTCGAGTTCTTGTGCTTCACTGCTGGGCCTCTCCTAGGTACCACACGGAACCACAGCCTATCTGGTTTCTGAGGCTCAACCCCGTCTGCCAGAGCCCCAGGCCTGCTGCCCCTCGCCCCACCTGCCCCACCTGCCCATGCCCCTGCTGGTCTCACCTGGCCCCAGGGTGATGCTGGGCCATCTTGACCAGCTCCTCCTCGCTGTCGAAGGTCATAAGCTGCACCCCATGGAGAGCAGCATACTGGATGTGGGAAACGGGCTTGCATATAATGCATGAGGGGGCCACACCAAGGCCCAGCACCTGCTCCAGCTCCACCTGACATGGGGGAAAGCCAGACTTGGGGGCTGCTTCATGCCTCCCATACTCTTAGGGTACAGGAACACTGGGCATGGTCCAAATGGGCTACCCTTGATTCAGCACTATTGTGCCTTGTAGTCTTCTAGACTAAGAAAAGTATGGTTGGCCCCATTTTAAAGAGGGAGAAACTGAGGCCCAGAAAACTGAACTGGCTGGGCCAAGACAAGAACAGGATCTGTGGCTTGAAGCACGTGCTCCTTCCGTTCACTATCTCAGGCTGTCTGCCCTAGTCACATGGACCCATGGAAGGCTGTCCACAGAGCATTCACTCATTCATTCCTTCAAAAACAACTATTGAGCACTGCCCGTGCCACGCATTGCTCTAGGTGTGGCAGTTCCTGTTCCAGGACTCCGGACCACGGGCCTCTCTTCCGGGCTATGCTGGGCCCATGAAGGAGGCAGTTAGCAGTGGGCACGGGCTTACCTGGCTGGCACAGTCAGAGCCGGTGCCCAGGGTGGCCAGGACACGCAGCACCCAGGGGCTGCTGTTGCCCTTCACTGCATAGAAAGGTGAGACCCATGGCAGGTTTTGGTAGAAGGTCTGATGGCGGCTGGCCAGCATGCACAGGTCAGCCACCGTGAAGGGGTCTCGGTGGTCCTGCAGGGGCAGAGAGAGAGGGAGGGAGGGTTGTGTGATGGGTTATCTCATTTAAACCTCACAACACCTCTATAAACTCTATAAAATATCATCCTCATGTTAGAGATGGGAAAATAAATGCTCAGAAAAGTGGTCACTCAGAAAGTTCAAGGTCTTATAACAAGTACATGGCAAAGATACGATTTAACCTTACATCTTCTAAGTCTTAAACCAGGGGGACAAGCAGGTAGTCACATTTGTAAACCAAAGCTGCAGGCCAAAACCACTCTTCTCTCCACCTGGATAGCTTGGCACTGGGTATAATCCCAAGTGGTGGCAGAAGGTGGGTGAGGTCACAGAAGAACTAGTCCAGCCCCAGCATAATGGAGATTTGGAATAAAACCTAGTCTAATGGACTTGTAAAACCATTTAACAGAAAGTTTTATTTCTTGCCTACAAAAGAAGGAACTGAGACTCCCCTCCCCCACTTCATTCCAACTTCATTCCAGCCCCTTCGCCTTCCTCCCCTCTCATCTCCCTCCCCTCCCTTTCTTACTGAATCTGAATCAGGGAGCTCTCCGATGTATCTTCCGCAGGACCAGCTGCCAGGCCGAGTCCGCTGGCTCCAGGACAATGAGTTCCTTTGGCCAGGTGATCTGAGGGGACCCTTTTTCCTCTTTCGGTCCCCAGAGTGCCTACATTCTGGGGAGGGCTTGCCCTGAGGACCCGGCCTCCTCCCCTCCTCCCAGCTCCCAGGTCACACAAGTCCTTGGCCCCCCAGTTCACCACACACAGCTCCCTTGGAGTCCGCATGAACTGTCTCGTCTGTACGGTGAGCCACTGGCCCTAGCCCAGCCTACTTCAGAGACTGCTGTGGGGATCAAGCAAGAATCTCAGACTGTGCACACCTCTTCTGGGCTCTTCCACACCCATGTTCCCATTTACAGATGAGAAAACTGAGGCACAGAAAGGATAAGTGTGAAGTTCAAGTTCCTTTAGATCACAGGACATCAGAGCGAAGACCTAGGAGATGTTCCCGTCCAAAGGGAAACCCTCATGCTGCAGACAGGAACAAGAGTCCCAGGGAGAGGAAGAGACTTGCCCAAGGTCACCAAAAGGTCAGTGACAGAGTTACATTGGACCTGGGCTCCCTAGAGTGGTTACTGAGCCCACTGCTGGCCATAAATCCCTGAGATGGAAGTGAGGTCAGCCTGAGTCAAGTCCTTCTGTTTCAAAAGTTGGGACTGCACCCCGTGGCCCCCACTCCACACCCAGACTCACCTTATGCCATTGTGACCTGCTTCCTCAGGCACAGCCCAGGTGGCTGGGATCAATGCTCATTCTGGGGCTTCAGGTAAATCCCTGTGGGAAGAGTAGAACCTGGCCCAGATCTCAGGAGGAGGCCAGATCTCCCCTCTCCAAACCCTCGGCCACCCTGCCTGCTCAGCCCAAACTTCCCAGGTCAGGAGAACCAACCCTCCTAGGTCTGCCCACAAGGACAGGTGTACAAAGTGAGGTCAGACTCTGGTTCTAGATTGGAGATGATCAGATGGAAAAAATCCCACTTTACAGATGGGAAAACTGAGGCCAACAGGTCTCCAAATCACTTAGCAAACCAGCTGTTGAACTGGGAGTAAACCCAGGCCCTCAGACTCTAACCATGAGCCAGCTCCACTCCTTGGGGAACGAGCTGGTCTCTACTGTGAGTGTTCCACTGCAGATTTAAAGATCTAGCTGGAAGTTCCTATGAATGGAGAAGTAAGCTTGCCTGTGTCACTCAGCGTCCATTCACTTCCCCCCACCCTCCTCCTGCCCTCCCCTTCCGTATGGGCTTCTGAGGCGGCACCTTGTGTCCCTCTGGCTCTCCCAGTCTGACTCCACCACTCTGGAGCAGCCCTACCTCTAGGATATCAGCTGTCAACTCCTGCAGGCCTAGATCCCACCTTTGTGCCTGCTCTGGGAAGGAAGGTCAGTAGGGAGCTTACTACTCCTCTGACTTTTGTTTTCTGTTAGTCTGTCCCAAGCAGGGGGTGGGGAGGCCCCAAGGATGGCAGAGATGGCAGGGTCCCAAATCTTCCTGTGCTTGGGGTGGCACAGATGTGGGCTCTACCCAGAAACTAACCTATCGTGTGACCTTTGACCCGTCAATCTTTTTTTCCTCTAGCCTGCCTCCAGCCTGCCTCCAGCCTGCCTCCAGCCTGCCTCCAGCCTGCCTCCAGCTGCAGGCACCTCTATGGTCCTTCCTCCCTGGTGCAGCAGAGTAGTTAAACCCATGCGCTCGAAATCAGCCTGCTTTACCACTCACAAACTGTGTGTCTGGAGGTAAGTTATTTGACTGCCTTAAGTCTCAGTTTCCTCATCTGGAAAACGTGACCTCAAGGAGTAATGAGTAAGTGAGATGACATATATAAAGCACTATTAGTGGTGGTCTTGTGTTTGCCCTTCTGTCCTTATGAGTTTCCCTTACCACACTGTGATGTCTGGAAAACAGGGACCACATCTTCTACACTTCTGGGTCCCCTGTGCCTTGTGTAAGACCAAGCACTGAGTTTGATTCAGAAAATATTTGTAGAATAAGTAAATAAATGAATGTCACAGCTAATACACGGGAGATTTAGGATTTAGATCAAGGCCTGTCTGACTCCTAACTAATCCTGGTAGGGATCCAGAACAGAAAACTCAGTGGGACAGAATTGACAGCACAAAATCAAAGCACAGAACAAAAGAAATATAACAAATCACCAAGAAAGGAAAGGTTTATTGAGTAAATGATGTTGGGACAACAGAGTAATTTGGAAAGTAAAATCTCTCCAGACCCTCATATTCACTAAAATAAATTCAAAATTGTTTAAAGAGTTAAATACATATTTTAAAACAAGCCACAGAACATCTTTAAAAAATAGACATGATTATCATATCTTTGAAGGGATGACTTTTAAAGCTTGGATGCAATAAGGGGCATCATACAGAGTGAAGGATCAACAGATTTGATGACACTCAACTTATAAACTATGTACATTCACAACCATTATATTACTCAGTTCTTTCTCAGGAGATGTGTGAGGTGTTGGATTAACTAACAGGACAGTGTGACCTTGAATCAGTCACTGCCTTCTCAGGTTTTGATCCTCTCAATTATAAAACAGACGAGGGGCGGATGGCCTCTAAGAAACAATACAGTGCAGTGATTAATGTCTCCATCAGAATCCCAGCTCCTGGACAAGTTAGTTTACTTCGCCTGATTCTCTATTTCCTCCTCTGTAAAATGGAAATAATATTAGTATCTGATGCTAGTGTTGTTTTGAAGATTGAATGAGATAATCCAAGTAGGTATCTTCGTTTACCAATCCTAGGTAAAAGAACAAATAAACAAAAAACCAAACCCACTGCCATCGAGTCGATTCTGACTTATAGGGACCCTATAGAACAGAGTAGAACTGTGCCTGGTGGATTCGAACTGCCGACCTTTTGGTTAGCAGCTGAACTCCTAACTACTACGCCACCAGGGTTTCCAATCCTAGGTATATACCCCAAAGTAGTGAAAGCAGGAACACAAACATAAACCTGTACACCAATGTTCACTGCAGCACTTTTCCCCACAGCCAAAATGTGGAAACAATCAAAATGTTCATCAACAGATGAATGGATAAACAAAAAGTGTAATATGCATACAATGGAATATTACTCAGTCATAAAGAGAAATGAAGTCCTGATGCATGTCACAACATCTGTGAAAACATGTGAAGTCAGTTGCAAAAGGACAAATACTGTATGATCTCACTTACGTGAAATAAGCAAAGATATAGAAACCAAAACTTATTATTCATTACCAGGGGTGGGAGGGAAGGGGAAAGGAGTAGTTTTTGCTGTGAGGGGGCAGGGAGGGGGGCACCGAGTTCACATTAATGGTGGTAGAACAATCAGGAAAAAGATATGGATAAAGGTTGTGCGACATGAAGAGTGTAATCAATGTTACTGAATTGTGCGTGTAGAAACTGTTGAACTGGCGAATGTTTTGTTGTTCGTATGTGCACTATAATAAAAAAAAAGTATAACTAAGCATCTTCATTTAAACACTGTTGATTTCAGTTGCTGGACTTTAAGGATTATTTGTTACTACAGCATAACCTGGCCTATCCTGCCTGATACACATCTGAGTAGTAAGTACTGTGCAGATGGCTCTGACAGCTTACCTCCCTCATTATATAAATAACTTTCAGCTCAGCCTGCCTCATTATATTCTTATTTCTTCGGGGACATTACTGTGAACAAAGAAACAAGTTTGGTCCTGGGAATTAAGTATGAACTGGAATGCAAGGGGTGACTTAGGTCAACAACTGTTAGACCCTGGGGTGGCCATGTGATGCAAAGATACCTCAAACTCATTATATTGGAGTAAATTCCAACTCATAGCGACCCTATAGGACAGAGTAGAACTGCCCCATAGGGTTTTCAAGGAGCGGCTGGTGGATTCGAACTGCCAACCTTTTGGTTAGCAGCCAAGCTCTTAACCACTGTGCCACCAGGGTTCCAAAGATACCTCAAATGTTCTTTAACTGTGCTGGTAGAGGTTGTTCTTAACAACCAACCTTCAAGTATTTTCCTTCAGGGGAAGCTTCAGGCATCATGCCAATATTCTTTTGTCTTAAGTACTTAAAACCTGTCCGTTTTGAGGCAAGTTTAGAATCAGAAGAAAGACAAATCAGGCCTAATATTTCTATGATTTTTGTAGATGGATTAATGAATATTTATGGAAACTCTACAGGCCAATGCACCTTATGCATAGACATCACTTTTTTCAGTGGAGGCTGCTGGGTTGCTATGATGCTGGAGAGGTTTCAACAGAGCTTCCAGGCTAAGGTGGACCAGGAAGAAAAACCGGGTGACCGACTTATGAAAATCAGCAAATGAAAACCCTATGGATGTTGTCAACTGATATTTGACAAGGGTGCTAAGTTCATTAGATGCGGAAAGAAGAGTCTCTTCAATAAGTGGTGCTGGGAACATTGAATTTCTACAAGCAGAAAAATGAAATAGGATCCATGCTTCACATCATACACAAAAACAAGTTCAAAATGGATTAAGGACCGAAATGTGCAAACTAAAACCATAGAATTCTTATAAGAAGATGCAGGGGGAACGCTGTCAGACCTAGTTGTAATAATGGGTTATCTAATATAATAACAAAAGCACAAACAGCAAAAGACAAAATAAATAAATAGGACCTCAAAAAATTAAAAACTTTTGTTCATCGAAAGACTCTATCAAAAAAGTGAAAAGGCAAGCTATGGACTGGGAGAATATCTTTGGAAACCATATATCCAATAAGAGCCTAATAACCAAAATATATATAAAACTTTGATAACTTAACAACAAAAAGACAACCCAATCATAAAACGGGCAATGGTCTTGAACAGACATTTCATCAAAGAGGACATTCAAATGGCCACCAAACACATGAAAAGATGCTCAAGATCATTAACCATCAGAGAGATGCAAATCAAAACCACAATGAGATATCATTTCACTCTCACTAGGATGACTAAGATTAAAAAAAAAAAATTAGCAAATATTGGTGAGGATGTGGGGAAACTGGAACCCTTATCCATTGCAGGCAGGAATGCAAAATGGTACAGGTGTTGTGGAAAACAGTGTGGCTGTTCCTCAAAAAGCTAAATATAAACTTCCATATGATCCAGCAATTCCATTCCTAGGTGTATACCCAAAAGACTTGAAAGCAGAGACTCAAACAGAGACTTGTACACCAATGTTCACTGTAGCACTATTCACAATAGCCAAAAGGTAGAAACAACCTAAATGCCCATCAACAGGTGAATGGATAAACAAAATGTGATACATACATAGGATGGAATACTAAGCAGTCAGTACGACAAATGAAGTCTTGATACATGCTACAATATGGATGGAGCTGGAAAACATGCTGAGTGAAGTAAGTCAATTATAAGAGGACAAATATTTCATGACCTCACTTATATAAAAAGATAAGAAAAAGCAAATATATAGAGACCAAAGTTTATTAGTGGTTACGGAGGGAGGGAGAGGGACTGGGAGTTTATTGCTTATGGACTGAGTTTCAGTTTACAGTAATGGAAAAATCACATTGATTAAGGGTAGGGTTGCATAGACGATTATCATAAATGCTCTCAATAAGTTGTCCACCTGTAAAAAGTTGAACTGGCAAAAGTTGTGTGATAGATGTATTTCCAACAATGACCAAAAAAAAAAAGAGTAGTTGCTGAGGCTGCTTATGTACACCAAACAGCTCATGGGATTTGGTTCCTTGGTTTGGAGATTTAGGGTCATGATTTCATGGGGCATCCCAGTTAATTGGCCTAATAACATGTTTAGTGCTTCTGTTCTACCTCCTAGTTCATTGTGTAGTGCCTGGGGTGTTAAAAGTTTGCAGGTGGCCATCTAAGGCACAACAATTGGTCTCTATTCACCTGGAGTAACAGAGGAAGAAAGAGAGTCAGGAATAGGAGGAGGAAATGGACATGTGGCTAGTTGCTTCCATGAACTACCTCCTTTGTCATGAGACCAGAAGAACTGGATAGTGCCCAGCTCCATTATTGAACATTTTGATCAGAGATTCTACAAAAGAATTCTGATCAAAAGGGGGAAAATGCAGATCAGAATTTAAAATTCTCATGGAATGCATACTTTCTGGCGGGATAGAGGCTTGATGAACCCCCAGAATTATTACCCTGAAATAGTCTTTAAACTATAAGGCAAAAATATCCCCTGAAGTCTTCTTAAAATCCAACAGTAGTTTAGCTTAACTAGTAAAGAATGTCTGCCTTGAGCATTATGCTCTTTTAAGATCTACCTATGTGGGATCAAAATGACAATAGTAACTTGAAATATTAGATAAGAACCTGAGGGGGCAGTGAGTTTATGTTAATGAGGGAGGAACAACTCAGAAAAGGAGGGTGAGAATGGTTGCACAACCTGAAGAATGTAATCAATGTCATTGAATTATACATGTAGAAACTGTTGAATTTATGTGTTTTGCTGTGCATATTCTTAACAACAAAAAAATAATAAAATAAATTATTAAAAAATTATAAAAAGAAAACCCTATGGATCATAAATGTCCAATCTGCAAGCCATCATAAAGATGGTACAGGACCAGGTAGTGTTTCCTGCAGCTGTGCATGGGTCACCATGAGTTGGGGGCTGACTCAGCAGCAGCTAACAACAACTATGCATTGCATAATTTCCTGTTTCTTATACTCCTCATCACAACCCTATTAAGCACTAGTCTTCATCTCCATTTTATAGATGAGGAAACAGAGGCTCACAGACATTAGGGGGAAAAAGTAGCCCAAGATTCTAGAAGTGGCAGAACCAGGATTTAAACCCAGGCTTGTCAGATTCCAGAGCCCAGACTTCTTCCAGTACTGGTTAACTCATCAAATATTCAAAAAATATGAAGTGAATGTTATCATGTCTGTTTTCAGATGAACACCTGAAGGTCAGATGGGTAAGTACCTCATCTAAGTCTAACTGTTTCCAGGACTCACAGAAGTCATCTCAAAGAATGACTGCAGATCTGGACCTGATCTAGACCAGGCCAAACAGCCAATACTGGGAGAATAAAATGGCATCCTGTCCACGCCAGTTTCATTTTGCTACCATCCTGGAAGACTTTTCAGTTCAATCCATCCCATTAAATACATCCCTCTGGCCAAACCTTTGCCAATGCTTTTCTTTCTGCGTAGAATCCCTTTTCCTCCAGGCTGGCAAGCTGGAGTTGAACTCATCTTCAAGGTTCAATTCATATGGCACATGGTGGTAGTCATTAGTGCTGTCCATCAGCTATTTTGAGTTTTCCTCTGGGACACAGGGTAAAATTACACTGTATCAATCAGTTTAAACTAAGTTATCAATCAGTTTAAGTTAAGTTATGCTGCAGTAGCAAACAATCTCAAAATCAAAGCTTACAACCACAAAGATTTGTCTCTCGCTCATGTATGTTCCCCTTGTGGGTCATCTTTGGGTCTGTTCCATCATTTGAGGATTTAGGCTGAAGAAGCAGACTCTCATGGCAAAGAAAGAGAAATGGCTGAACCATCCTTAGCTCTTAAAATTCCTGCTTTGAAGTGGCATCAGTATTTCTACTCAAAGCCAAAATGAGACGCATGGCTAAGCCTGATATCAGTGGGGAGAGGATTATCGTATTTCCACAGGGAGGGACCATTTTAACAATGATACGGTCTGTCAGACTTGCGCCTCCCCCACTCCCTTGAAATTGGGTATGGTTACGTGACTTGCTTGGGCTAATGAATGTGAAATAAGTGATATGTTGCTTCCAGTAGGAAAGTTGAAGTTGTTGGTTAATGTTAGAACAAAACAGTGCTCAGTCCTACACCATCCTCACAATCTTTGGTATGTTTGAGCTCATTGTTTTAGGTATTGTGTCAATCCATCTCACTGAGGGTTTTCCTTGTTTTTGCTAACCCTCTACTTTACCAAACGTGACGTTCTTTTCTAGCGATTGGTCTTTCCTGATGACGTGGCCAAAGTAAGCAAGATAGAGTCTCACCATCCTTGCTTCTAATACTAAGGAGTATTCTGGCTGTACTTCCTCCAAGACTGATTTGTTCATTCTTCTGGCAGTCCATGGTGTATTCAGTATTCTTCACCAACACCACAATTCAAATGTTTTAAGGAGTCAGTGTTAATTCATCACCTGCTCTCTTTCCCTCTGCCATGAGCAATCAGCAGATGGTGGCAGGTCCTGGAGTGAGGACAGTGTGGAGCAGAGCCCCCAGCCGACCCTTCATGGACATGCAATTTGAGAAAACAACCACCTTATTATTTTAGTACTGAAATGTGAGGGTTTCTGTTACTGCAGCATAGCCTAACTTATCCAGCTTAATACACACCTCTTCTGGAACACTTCACTTTACTTACAGGGTTCAGGGTAAGGTGCTCAGAACTGGACATAGAGATTGACCAAAATGGTCAGCTACTGGAGACATTTTGGGGGAAATTGAAGAAATTTACTTATGGAGTATCTTAGATGATATTAGGGAATTATGGTTACTTTTATTAGGGGGAGGATAATAATACTGTGGTTATGTAGAAGAATGTTCTTTTTTATGGAGATGCCATCTGAAATAATTAGGGTTATGTAAGAAGAAGGAGTCCCTGAGTGGCACAGTTAAGCGCTCGGCTGCTAACTGAAAGGTTGGCTATTTAAACCTACCCAGAGGCACCTCGGAAGAAAGGCCTGATCACTGCTTCTGAAAAGTCACAGCCATAAAAACCCTATGGGGCACAGTTCTCGTGTGACACACGTGGGGTCACCATGAGTGAGACTCAACCCAACAGCAACTGGTCAACTGGCTATGTGACACACTGTCTTTACTTTGAAATGTTCCAAGAAAAAGGTTTAGGCGAAAAGATAGATATATAGACAGATGAAATATGATAAAATGTTGACTAATTTTTATCTCAGCGGTGGGCATATGGGTATTTATTATAGTATTCTTTCTGCTTTTCTAACTACTTGAGATTTTTCATAACAAAAAGTTAAAAATAAAAAACAAAATAATGCTTATAATCTTAAAAATGGAAATATTACAGGATCCAATTATTTTTAATAATTTGTTTATAAGGATGCTTCCCAAGCAAAGAAACATTTCTGACCCTTTGAAACGTCTCCCCCAGACAGCTCTCATCCTGTGGCCCCAGTCAGTGTTTTGATGACAGAGAGTTTTACTCTGAAGACAGAACCCCTTGTCCAGGAGAGCACAGACATTTTAAGACAGTTACTCACAATTTAAAACCTCAACTTACAGCCAATGTGGTTCCTTCAAGTTATTCGCAGTAATAAAACATTTTTTTCAAGCAGTCTCTTCTTTCAGACAAAATAATCCTCAGCTTCTCTGTAACTCCCCTCACCTCCAAGATCTTCAGCATTTTTCAAAATTTTCTTGCCAAACCAAGACTTAAAACAACAACAACAAAACTTATTTTAGACCAACTCCCTTTTATACTGACATGTGGATAAATAGTTTATCTCATCATAAGACATGGAGGATTCTTGTGGAGCATGGAAATGATTTTCTATCCTTCCACAACCAACTAACTGTCCCTTGGGGAAGTTGCAAGAAACCAGAAAGGGGTTTCACAATGCCCATAACAATTGCCCTCTGGCCACAGCCAGGTTTATTGCAGTTTCAGGGAAAGTATCTGTCCGTAGTTGAAAAACCTGGTCCACTTAGGGCCACTGGGCACAGAACAGATCATATTGAGGGCAGCCTCCATAGACTGGCAACTTGCTGCCTCTACCCCTCTCCTCTGACTGGGTTCTTAATTCCCATCGCCAGCTGCAGCTGTTGGTGGCAGCAGAAAGATGCAGGGAGAGCCTCAATCTCCACTGATTAAGCCCAGCACGCCATCAAGAATCTGACCCTGGTGGTTTTCCACCCCAAGCTTCAAGATCTGTTGGGACCCCAGATCCAGCAGATGCAATTCCAAATGTTTTAGGGTCAGCCAAATTGGGACTACTCCCTCTTGGGACCAGATTTTACCTTGTTTTTATTCCAATGAACCAGAAATCATGATGTACCAGGAACATTGTGTTTTTTTTAAAAAAAAAAGAAAAAGAAGATGGTGAGTCAATTCCCACTTATAGCTATTCTATAGGACCGACTAGAACTGCCCCATAGGGTTTCCAAGGCTGTAAATCTTTATGGAAACAGATTGCCACAGCTCTCCTCCCGTGGAGTCGCTGGTGTGTTCAAATACCGACCTTCCAGTTAGCAGCCAGGGCCTTTAACCACTGCACCACCAGGGCTCCACCCTGTTAATTATAAGGCAAAAAAAAAAGTTGCCATCGAGTTGTTACAACCCCATGTGTACAGAGCAGAATCGCACTCCATAAGGTTACCAAGGCTGTGACCTTTCTAAAGCAGATTTTGGAGGAGGAAGGAGGGAGAATCACTAACTAGATAGTAGACAAGTGTTATTTAGGGTGAAGGGTAGGGCAATCCACCGTCTGGGGGAAGTCAGCACAACATGACCAAGCAGAGGGAGACACTGAGAGGCATGCAAATATAAAAGGCAACTGCGGTAAACGCTATAATACACAATCCTGCGACAACAGGAATAACGATCAATAATTTGGGAGTAGATGTATAGCCTAGTATGTATGCTAAACAGGTGTACAACCGCGTACATATATAGGTATAGTTGTGGATATTTCTACATACATATTTGTAAATGCTGCATATATAATCATCTATATAATAGAACATATAGGGGGCAGTTATAGAAACTACTTAGACATTGGGGCTGAACTACTGGACATGAAGGCTAAGGACCAGAGTTTCGGGGGACATCTAGGTCAATTGGCAAAACACAGTTCAAGGTAGTGCTCTACATCCTAGCCTGGTGAGTAGCGTCTGGGGTCTTAAAAGCTTGTGAGCGACCTTAGATCTAAGAAGCAACTATTGGTCTCTTCCTGCCTGAAGCAAAGGAGAAAGAAGAAAACCGAAGACTCATGGAAGCAATTAGTTCAAAGGACTAATGGCCCACATGAACCACAGACTCCTCTAACCTGAGACCAGGAAAGCTAGATGGTACCTGGCTACCACTACTGACCACTCCGACCAGAATCACAATAGAAGGTCCCAGTTAGAATGGGTAAAAAATGTAGAACAAAATTCAAGTTAAAAAAAAAAAAAAGACTAGACTTACTGGTCTGAAAGAGACCGGAAGAACCCCCAAGACTATTGCTCTAAGACAACCTTCTAACTTGAAACTGTAGACACTCTCAGAGGCTACCTTTCAGCTAAATAATAGACTGGGCTATAAAATCCACAACAGCATCTGTAAAGGAGGTGCTCCTTGGAACAATAAACTGTACGAGACCAAAAGGGCAACATCTGCCCAAAACCAAAGATGAGAAGATAGGAAGGGCCAGGGAAACCAGACTAATGGAGATGGGGAACCCAGGGAGGAAATGGGGAGAGTGCTGACACATTGTGGGGATCGCAACCAGTGTCACGAAACAATCTGTGTTAGAATCATTGATTGGCCAAGTAATTTGCTATGTAAACTTTCACCTAAAGCACAATAAAATGTTAAAAAAATAAAATAAAATATACTGTCTCCCTCCCAAAAAGCAGATTGCCAGTCCTTTCTTCTGCAGCACCTTTCTTCTGAGGCACCTCTAGGTAGATTAGAACCACCAACCTTTCAGTTAGTAGTCCAGAGTTTAATTGTTTGCACCACCCAGGGACTCCTGATTACAATGTAAACTGCTACCCATATTTTCCTGCTCTTTGTCTGAAGGTGGGAATCTTCAGTCACCCAAAAGCATCAAACCCCCAGAACTGGTATAGTCCGCTTGGTAATAGAAGCCAACGTAGGTTCATAACCTACCACCCACTGCCAAAGCCCCCGCTGGAACAACCAGGTGACTTGGAAAAGTTGGGGGCAGGGCTGGTTTCCCCGCATTTCATTGTTTCACTCAGGGTAAAAATTCAGGGTCTCTGGTGACATCTTGGAGCCCTGGTGGCACAGTGGTTAAGTGCTCAGCTGCTAACCAAAAGGTCAGCAGTTGGAATCCACCAGCAGCTCCTTGAAAACCCTGTGGGGCAGTTGTACTCTGTCCTATAGGGTCACTATGAGTCAGAATGGACTCGACGGCAACAGTTTTTTTGGTTTTGTTTTGTTTTTGTGACATGGCAGATTTCTTTTACTTTAGCTAAGACACTAACGCCTAAGCAGCACAGACATTAACAGAGCAAACAAGCGTGACTAAGCACAAGGGAGGTGACAGAGGACACTTAAACACCATAGAATTAGCCAAGAGAAAGACTCAGCGAAGGGCCCTGAGCCCAGATAAGTCTCTTCCCCACCCCAGATCTATGAAGCAACCAACTTCACAGAAGGGTTGTCGCAGCCCTTGCCTAAGGTGCTTAAAAATAATAGTCACTCAACCCTTCCCTGAGGAGGGAAATTACAACTTGAAGGTGATGGCATCTCAGGCCACATGTAAGTGTTTTCCAGTAACAGTTACTTACTTATTCTCTCAGCTTCAGTTTCCTTATTACAGAACAGGGGCAAATAAAGTTTACTAGTGTTTATGACCATAGAAACTTAGAATCACAGAAGCTTACGGCCAAACTTTCAGAGCCAGCAAGGACCTTGGAGGGACCTTGGAGGGTCCCTGGGACATCACCCACTCTTCCCAGAGTAGGAATTCCCTCCTCAATTTTCTTCTACATGCTCATTCATTTACCTCTATTTTCACACTCCTGAAGACAGAGCTCACTCCCTTTCAATTCCATCCTTGGACAACTTCTCTGATAGCAATTTCTTTATTTTAAATTCCCACTTCTTCCTTCTAGCTCTGTATTTTGAAGTCACACAGTACAAGTCTGTCTAAATTCTCTTCCCCATGACAAGCCTCTGACAATGCAAAGGTCAAGATTGGGTCTCCTTGAGATGAGAACTCTTAGGCACGGCTGGTGGGAATGTAAAATGGTACAGCCATTTTGGAAAAAAATATGGTACTTCCTTAAAAAGCTAGAAATAGAAATACCACATGATCCAGCTACCCCAACCCTAGTGATATTTTCTAGAGAAATAAGAGCCATCAGATGAACAAACATATGCACGTCCATGTTCATTGGAGCATTGTTCACAATAGCAAAAAGATGGAAACAACCTAAGTGCCCGTCAACAGATGAATGGATAAATAAACTATGGTACATACACACAATGGAATACTATCGAACAATAAAGAACAATGATGAATCTGTGAAATATCTCACAACATGGATGAATCTGGAGGACATTATGCTGAGTGAAATAAGTCAATCAGAAACGTACAAATACTGTATGAGACCACTATTATAAAAATTCATGAAAAGGTTTATACACAGAAAGAAACAATCTTTGATGGTTATAAGAGAGGGGAGGGGTGGGGATGGAAAAACACTAAATAGACAATAGATAAGTGGTAACTTTGGTGAAGGGTAAGACAGTTCACAATATTGGTGAAGTCAGCATAACTTGACCAAGGCAAGGTCATGGAAGCTTCATAGACACATTCAAACTCCCTGAGGGACCAAAATACCAGGCCGAGGGCTGAGGACCTTGGTCTCAGGTGACGTCTATCTCAGTTGGCGTCACATAGTTTATAAAGAAAATGTTCTACATCCTACTTTGGTGAGTGGCGTCTGGGGGTCTTAAAAGCTAGTGAACGGCCATGTAAGATACTCCTCTGGTCCCACCCCATCTGAAGCAAGGGAGAATAAAGAAAACCAAAGACACAAGGGAAAAATTAGTCCAAAAGATTAATGGACCACAACTACCACAGCCTCCATCAGACTGAGTCTAGCACAGCTAGATGGTGCCTGGCTACCACCACCGACTGCTCTGACGGGGATCACAATAGAGGGTCCCGGACAGGGCTGGAGAAAAATGTAGAATGAAATTATAACTCACAAAAAAAGACCAGACTTACTGGTCTGACAGAGACTGGAGAAACCCCCAGAGTATGGCCCCCGGATACACTTTTAACTCAGTACTGAAGTCACTCCTGAGGTTCACCCTTCAGCCAAAGATAAGACAGGTCAATAAAACAAAATGAGACTAAATGGGCACAGCAGCAAGGACGAGAAGGCAGGAGGGGCAGGAAAGCTAGTAATGGAGAACCCAAGGTCAAGAAGGGAGAGTGTTGACATGTGATGGGGTTGTTAACCGATATCATAAAACAATATGTGTATCGAGCATTTAATGAGAAACTATTTGTTCTGTAAACCTTCACCTAAAGTACAATAAAAAAATTAAAAAAAAAAAAAAAAAAAAAACCAGACTTACTGGTCTAACAGAAACTGCAAGAGTATGGCCCCTGGACACCCTTTTAACTGAGTACTTAAGTCACTCCTGAGGCTCACCCTTCAGCCAAAGATTAGATAGGTCAATAAAACAAAACGAGACTAAATGGGCAAACCAGCAAGGACAAAAAGGCCGGAGGGGCAGGAAAGCTGGTAATGGGGAACCCAAGGTCAAGAAGGGTGAATGTTGACATGTGATGGGGTTGGCAACCAATGTCACAAAACAATATGTGTATTAATTGTTTAATGAGAAACTAATTTGCTCTGTAAACTTTCATCTAAAGCACAACAACAACAAAAAAATCTATGATAAAAAAAAAAAAAAGATTGGGTTTCCTTGAGTCTGCTAATCTCTAGGGAAAATACCTCTAGTTCATTTCCTGAATGGGAAAACTGAGGTCCAGAGAGATCCTGGGACTTGCCCAAGGTCACAAGGGCAAATTCACACCTGACAGACAACAGAGCAAGGATCCCATTGGATTCAGGGGTGAGGGAATCTCCCCACACTCAGCACCCTGTCCTAGCCAGAGTTAGGGTTAGGGGTCCTGTGGCTAGCACCTCTTCCCTTCTCCCTTCTTCCCCAAAGAGAAATCTTTAAATTGGTGGGCATCACTACCATGCCTGTATTTGTAGTTTTACTACATATGTGTGTATTGTTGGTAATCCCTGTATGGCGAAAGCAGTTAAACATTTGGTTACTAACTGAAAGGTTGGTGGTTCAAATCTACCCAGAGGTGCCTCAGAAGAAAGGCCTGGCAATCTACTTTGAAAAGTTACAATTGAAAATCCTATGTGCAGTTCTATTCTGAAACACATGGGGTCGCCATGAGTCAGAACTGACTCAATGGAAACTGTTTTTTTAAATGTATTATTGTTTGTTGAAAGAAAAAAAATTATTAACAAGTCCATTAAAGCTAACAGGATTTATTGAGTGATAAGCTGTTCTCGAACAAGGAGAGTTTGGAAAAAGGATTCTACAGGGAACGACACAGGAAGCATCAAAAGCAGATGGAAGGAATACACAGTCACTGTACCAAAAAGAATTGGCCGATGTTCAAACATTTCAGGAGGTAACATATGATCAAGAACCGATGGTACTGAAGGAAAAAGTCCAAGCTGCACTGAGGGCATTGGCAAAAAACAATACTCCAGGATTGACAGAATAACAATTGAGATGTTTCAACAAATGAATGCAGCACTGGAGGTGCTTCGCCAAGAAATTTGGAAGACAGCTACCTGGCCAACCAACTGGCAGAGATCCATATTTGTACCCATTCCAAAGAGAGATGATACGACAGAAAATGGAAATTCTCTAACAATATCATTAATATCACACCCAAATAAAATTTTGCTGAAGATCATTCAAAGCAATTGCAGCAGTACATTGACAGGGAACTGCCAGAAATTCAAGCCAGATTCAGAAGAGTACGTGGAACCAGGGATATCGTTGCTGATATCAGATGGATCTTGGCTGAAAGCATAAAGATGTGTACCTGTGTTTTATTGACTATGCAAAGGCATTTGTCTGTGTGGATTATAACAAATTACGGATAACATTGTGAAGAAAGGGAATTCCACAACACTTAATTGTGCTCATGAGGAACCTGTACATAGACCAAGAGGCAGTCATTCGAACAGAACAAGAAGATACTGCATGGCTTAAAATCAAGAAAGGTGTGTGTCAGGGTTGTGTCCTTTCACCATACTTATTCAATCTGTATGCTGAGCAAATAATCTGAGAAGCTAGACTGTATAAAGAAGACTGGGGCGTCAGGATTGGAGGAAGACTCAATAACAACCGGGGATATGCAGATGCACAATCTTGCTTGCTGAAAGTGAAAAGGACTTGAAGTGCTTACTGATGAAGATCAAAGACCACAGCCTTCAGTATGAATTACACCTCAACATAAAGAAAATAAAAATCCTCACAACTGGATCAGTAATGATAAATGGAAAAAAGATTGAAGTTGTCAAGGGTTTCATTTTACTTGGATCCACAGTCAATGCCCATGGAAGCAGCAGTCAGGAAATCAAAAAACGCATTGCATTGGGCAAATCTGCTGCAAAAGACCTCTTTAAGGTGTTGAAAAGCAAAGATGTCACCTTGGAGACTAAGGTGCGCCTGACCCAAACCATGGTCTTTTCAGTCGCCTCATATGCACGTGAAAGCTGGACAATGAATAAGGAAGACTGAAGAATTGATGCCTTTGAATTACGGTGTTGGTGAAGAATATTGACTGCACCGTGGACTGCCAGAAGAACAACAAGTCTGTCTTGGAAGAAATACAGCCAGAGTGCTCCTTGGAAGTGAGGATGGCGAGATTTCATCTAATGTACTTAGGACATATTATCAGGAGGGACCAGCCCCTGGAGAAGGACAGTGAAAAAAAAAGGAAGACCCTCAACAAGATGGAATGACACTGTGGCTGCAACAATGGGCTCAAACACAGCAGTGATTGTGAGGATGGCGCAGGACCAGGCAGTGTTTCGTTCTGTTGTTCATAGGGTCGCTATGAGTCGGAACTGACTCAATGGCACCTAACAACAACAACAACTTTATGGGGAATTCCTCTGGGTGGAGAAATGGAGCTTGGGGAAGGGAGACTTGCTCAAGAGTGACTTCTGGAATCGAAAAGAAGAGAAAACCACAAGATCAAGACGCTAGTCAGTAAAGAGCTCAAGGGAACCCTGGTCAATCTCTGCTAATATCACTAAACACTTTGTTTTTCATACATATGCCAGTTTTTAGGGCATATGGATTGAATGTTTTTAGAAAGATGAAGGAGGAAGAAGCCTGTATAGTTTGCCAGCAAATATCTATTTGGGAGCAAGCCTCTATCATGTGTTAGATTTCTAACTTTAATGTGGGTGGTCACTGACAAGCTTTGAGAATAGGTACATGGCATGTCTTCCCAAGGCATACAGCCAGACAATAACCCACTCACTTACTCTGTGCTCCTCTGGACCATCAGGAAATCCTATTAGTTCTATTTTCAAAATATATCCAGATTTTGACCATGGGATTGTTGTGAACATTCAATGAGCTAATACATTTAAAGCATTTAGAAAAGTGCTTATTTCATAGTATATACTCAATAGGTGTTGACTATATTTAATATTAGTTAATCCTATACCTGGAGAAGCCCTGGTGGTACAGTGGTTAGGTGCTCGGCTGCTAACCGAAAGGTTGGCAGTTCAAACCCACCAGCTGTTCTGTGGTAGAAAGATACGGAAATCTGCTTCCATAAAGATTTGCAGTCTCGGAAACTCTATGGGGCAGATCTACCCTGTCCTATAGGGTCGCTATGAGTCTGAATTGACTCAACAGTAATGGGTTTCTTTGTTTGTTTAATCCTATACTCATTTGAAAGATGAAGAAACTGAGTCAAAGAAAGGTAAAGTGACTTGCCCAAGCTCGCACAGCTAACACGTGGACAAGCCATACGAAAATTCAAGCTTGTCTGGCTCCAGAGTCCCTGCTCTTTTCTGTGATACAACCTGCTACTCTTTGAAGGTTGCTGTATTAACCAAAGTTCCATCAAGAAAACGAAAGCCACTTCATTTCAAGCAGGAAGGAATTTAATTCAGGGAACTGAATGCTTGCAATTAGTGAATCAGGAGTGAAGTCAGGGGCTGCCACCCTACAGGCGTTCACCCTACAGCTAAATATGAACAGTAAGAACGCTGTTGCTGCCACCTGGAGGCAAGAAGCTGCAATACATCATGGTTCCTCTCAGTCTGTGCTGCCCTTCAGTCCTGTGGCAGGTGACCCAGCCAGTGGAAAATCTCACATCTGCTGAAGCAGGCACATCTGGCATTGCTGCTAGAGGAAGAACAACTTTCGCCCCTCTTCCACCTTTCAGATATCATGTGCACACCTCCCTTCAGGACACTAAACCATATCCATAACCTTGCTAGGAAAAAGAGTTTGGAAAACATAGTTCCCAGGTTTCCAGCCCCTGTGATACAGGGGAGGATCAGAATAGAGGGGTAGGCGTAGCTGCCAGGTGCCAACAGTCAAAATCATGCACATCTTCTAAGACTAGACCTAGGCACACAGGGAGTTATTCCTTCATTGTTTGAACTAATACTGGTATTTATGGAGGCCCTGCATGTGTCAAGCCCTGCTGAGCTCCGGGAATACAGCAGTGAAAAGCCGAAACCCCTGCATAGTCTCTGTGCCACATCCAAGGGAGATGAAGTCTCCGTCTGTGAGACAGTCATGGTCAGATGTGATCAGTCCGGCCACTAGAGGGATCTCTGCTGTGGGAAATTTATCCTCTCAACCCACATCATGCCAGGCTCTGTGAGGCACTGGGGATACAGCAGGAGAATACAAGAACACGGTGTCACCCTCATAGATCTTTTGGAATAACATGGTCTTATGCCTGCCCATCACTCTGTACCTTCTCTCCCAGGAAGAGTTCATCCAATCTGGTGATTGCACATATATCTTTTTATAAGTCAATGGCTCTCCCCTAAGCTCTAGACACACATATACAACTGCCTATTTGAAATAATAATAAGAATAACAACACCTATCTGATATATAGTTGTACCAGGGACTGTTCTAAGTACTATGCATAGATTAATTCATTTAACCCTCATTAATCCTATACGGTAGGTACCATTGTTATTTCCATTCTGCAGATGACAGAACTAAGGCACAGAGGGACTAAAGTAACTTGCCCATATAATTCTTTTAAGGCCAGAAACCCAATCCAACTGGTCCAGTGCCAGAGTCCTTGCTCCTAACCCTTGTCTATGCAGCCTCTCAATAGCTCCACTTGGATGTTCCGATAGGCATCCCAAACAGACAGCCTGATAACCCCTCTTATTTGAAACCTTCACCCCTAGTCTTCCCATTGTGATAAATGATATCACCATTCACCCAGCTTCTCAGGCCAAACACCAGGAGTCATCTTTGATTCCTCTCTTTTATTCACTTCCCCACATCTAAAACATCAGCAAGGCCTACTGGCCTTACCTCCAGAATATTTCCTAGCTCTGGTCACATCACACCATCTCCACTGCTATTACACCAATCAATCATTTCCTTCCTGGACTCCTCCAATCACTTCTTAAATGGTCATTCTGCTCCTGCTCTGATCTCCCACCTCCACTACAGTCCATTCTCCACCCAGAAGCCATAGTGCTCTTAAAACATAAGTCAGATCACATCATGTCCCTGCTTAGAGGCCTCTGATGTTCTTGAATCTTACTTTGAATAGAATCCAACTCCTTAGCATGGTGTTGTGGATTGAATTGCATCCCCCAAAAATGTGTGTCAGCTTGGCTAGGCCATGATTCCCGGTATTGTGTGATTGCCCACCATTTTGTCATCTGATGTGATTTTCCTATGTCCTATAAATCCTACCTCTATGATGTTAATGAAACAGGATTACAGGCAGTTATGTTAATGAGGCAGGACTCAATCTAAGAATTAGGTTGTATCTTGAGTCAATCTCTTTTGAGACATAAAAGACAGAAGTGAGCAGAAAGACAGGGGAACCTCATTACCACCAAGCAAGAAGAGCCAGGAACATGTGTCCTTTGGACCCAGAGTCCCTGCATTGAAAAGCTCCTAGAGCAGGGGAAGATTGATGACAAGGACCTTCCCCTAGAGCTGACAGAGAGAGAAAGCCTTCCCCTGGAGCTGGCACCATGAATTTTGACTTCTAGCCTCCTAAACTTTGAGAGAATAAATTTCTCTTTGTTAAAGCCATCCACTTGTGCTATTTCTGTTACAGCAGCACTAGATAAGCAAGACACCTCCCAGAGGTGCCGAAGTAAAGGCCTTGGGCCCAGAGCATTCTCTGATAAGGAGGCTGAGAATTGGGTCGCCTTCTCTCTACTAGTTCCTTCTCCTTATCAGAGAAGCTTCCGCCCTGTTGTGGGCACACAGTAACTTTCTCTGATTCTTGCACATGCCCAGGCACCATATGGCACCTAGCCAACCCCACTTCTGTATCTGTTCCTGGTGGGGAGGGAATGGGGTCTCTTTTACCACAGCACAAGAGAGGGAGCATGCCAGATTGGTGGACTGAAGGGGAAACAGGCTTTGTGAGGCCAAACATGAGCACCCTCATGTGGTCTGCTAGTTTACTACCGTTTGCTGAGTCTTTCTTATGTAAGCCCCTGGCTTGTAGCCACTATCATCCAACACCACTATAAAACCTCTGCGCTCCCATGGCGGACTGTGGAGATCTTCTTTCATCCAGCCGCCACCCAGGACTTGCCTAGTTTGTAAGACTACCTAATAAACTCCTTTGCTGCCACACTGGAGTTGTCCCTCTTTCTTCAGTCTCTCAGTGCCCTCCATTTTTGTATGCAAGTTTCATGTTACTGGTCCGTTCCTGGACAATATTATATAAGCATATATAATATACATATTTTAGGTGTATAATATGCATGTGTGTGTATCTATCTTTTGTCCAACATGCTACACTATTAACCCAATAATCCTGAGTAATGGGGACAAGTTTCTACTGTCTGTTATTTTTATTGTCTCTAAAATTAATGACCCTCTCATATGTTATATCAGTTATAAATACATTCAGCTGTAAGGAACATACTACCCAACTAACAGGGGCTTAAATGTATTGGGATTTGTTTTCCTTACATCACAGAAGTCTAGAACAGAGCTTTGAACCAGCTCATTCTGGTTTGAACCCATACTGAGAATTTGCATTTCCACCCTAGATTTACTGAATCAGAATCTACATTTTAACAAGATCCTCAGGTGATTGTTATGTATCTATATTTTTTAATTGTGCTTTAAGTGAAAGTTTACAGAGAAATTTAGTTTCTCATTCAAAAATTTATATACAAATTGTTTCATGACATTGGTTGCAACCCCCACAATGTGTCAGCACCCTCCCCCTTTCCACCCCAGATTCCCTGTTTCCATTTATCCAGTTTTCCTGTCCCTTCTTGTCTTCTTCTTTTTTTTTTTTTTTTTAATATTTTATTGTACTTCAGGTGAAGGCTTACAGAACAAAATAGTTTCTCATGAAACTGTAGTACACACGTTGTTTTATGACATTGGTTAACAACCCCACAACATATTAACTCTTTAAATTCTCAACCTTTTTTTTTCGGGTGAAAATACACATAGCCAAAGATACACCGTTTCAAAAATTTCTACATACACAGTTCAGTGACATTGACTACACTCTTCCAATTGTGCTGTTATTCTCACTTAAGATGAAGGCTTACAGAACAAAATAGTTTCTCATTTAACAGTTACTACAAATGTTGCCCTATGACAATGGTTAACAATCTCACAACACATCAACAATATCCTTACTCAACTTTGTGTTCCCTATCACCAGCTTCCTTGTCCCCTTCTGCCTTCTGGCCCTTGTCACTGGACTCCTGTACCTTGTTAGTCTCATTTGGTTTTATGGGGCTGTCCACTCCCAGGCTGAACAGTGAACCTCGGAGGTGACTTCACCACTGAGCTAAAAGGGTGTCTGGGGGCCATACTCTCGAGGTTTCTCCAGTCTCCTTTAGGCCAGTAAATCTGGTCTTTTTTTGTGTGTGAGTTAGAATTATGCTCTACATCCTTCTCCAGCTCTGTCCAGAACCCTCTGTTGTGATCCTGGTCAGAGCAGTCAGCGGTGGTAGCCGGGCACCATCTAGCTGTACTGGACTCAGTCCGGTGGAGGTCTTGGTAACTGTGGGCGATTAGTCCTTCAGACTAATCTTTTCCTTGTATCCTGTTCTCTTCACTCTCCCTTGCTCCCGAAGGGATGAGACCAGTGGAGTATCTTAGATGGCCGCTCACAGGCTTTTAAGACCCCAGACACTACTCACCAAGGTAGAATGTAGAGCATTGTCTTTATAAGTTGTGTCATGCCAATTGAGCTAGATGTTCCCCTAGACCATGGTCCCCACAGCCCTCCGCCCAGCAATTCAGTCCCTCAGGGAGTTTGGATGTGTCTATGGGGCTTCCATGACCTTTCCTTGTACAGGTTGTGATGGTTTCCCCTGTATTGTGTACTGTCTCACCCTTCACCCAAGATACCACTTATCTATTGCCTATTTAATATCCCCCCCCCCCATCCCTGGTAACCAACAAAGATTGTCACATTTTGTGTGTGAACTTTTTCATGGGTTTTTACAATAGAGGTCTCATACAATATTTGTCCTTTTGTGATTGACTTATTTCACTCAGCATAATGTCCTCCAGTTTCATCCATGTTATGAGATGCTTCACAGATTCATCATTGTTGTTTCTCGTTGGATAGTACTCCATATTGTGTGTGTGTACCATAGTTTGTTTATCCATTCATCTGTTGATGGGCACCTACGTTGTTTCCATAATTTTGCTATTGTGAACAATGCTGCCATGAACATAGGTGTGCATATGTCTATTCGAGTGACGACTCTTACTTCTCTAGGATATATTCCTAGGAGTGAGATTACTGGATCGAATGGTATGTCTATTTCTAGCTTTCTGAGGAAATGCCATATCATTTTCCAAAATGGTTGTATCATTTTGCATTCCCCCCAGGAGTGCATAAGAGTTCCGACCTCCCCACAGCCCCTCCAACATTTGTTATTTCCAGTGTTTTTGATTCATGCCAGTAATGCCAGGGTTAGATGGTATCTCATTGTGGTTTTAATTTACATTTCTCTAATGGCTAGTGATCGCGAGCATTTCCTCATGTGTCTGTTGGCCATTTGAATGTCTTCTTTGGTGAAGCGTCTGTTCATTTCCTTTGCCCATTTTTAAATAGGATTAGTTGTCTTTTTGTTGTAGAGGTGTTGGATTTTCTTGTAGATTATGGAGATTAGACCTTTGTCTGACTTGTACTGTCCAGAAAGTTTTTCCCAGTCTGTAGGTTCTCTTTTAACTCTTTTGGTGAAGTCTTTTGAAGAGCATAGCTGTTTGATTTTTAGAAGATCCCAGTTATCTAGCTTATCTGTTGGGGTTTGTGCATTGATGGTAATGGTTTGTATCCTGTTAATGCCATGTATTAAGGCCTGAAGTGTTGGTCCTATTTTTTCTTCTATGAACTTCATAGTTTTAGGCTTTATATTCAGGTGTTTGATCCATTTTGAAGTAGTTTTTGTATATGGTGTGAGGTATGGCTCCTGTTTCATTTTTTTGCAGATGGATATCCAGTTTTGCCAGCACCATTTGTTAAAAAGACTGTCTTTTCCCCATTTGATGGACTTCGGGCCCTCGTCGAAGATCAGGTGACCGTAGGTGGATGGATTTACATCTGGTTTCTCAATTCTGTTCCATTGGTCAATGTATCTGTCGTTGTATCAGTACCATGCTGTTTTGACTACTGTAGCTGTATAGCAGGTTCTGAAGTCAGGTAGCGTGAGTCCTCCAACTTTATTCTTCTTCAGTAGTGCTTTACTTATTCAGGGCTTCTTCCCTTTCCATGTAAAGTTAATGATTAGTTTTTCCATCTCTTTGAAGAATGTTGTTGGTATTTGGATCAGGATTGCGTTGTATTTGTAAATGGCTTTGGGTAGAATTGACATTTTCACAATGTTGAGTCTGCCTGTCCATGAGCATGGTATGTTTTTCCATTTATGTAGATCCCTTTGGGTTTCATGCAGTAGTGTTTTATAGTTTTCTTTGTATAGGTCTTTTACATCCCTGGTCAGATTTATTCCTAAGTATTTTATCTTTTTAGGGGCTATTGAAAATGGTATTGTTTTCCTGATTTCCTTTTCATTGTTCTCCTTACTGGTGTATAGGAATCCAACTGATTTTTGAATGTTTATCTTGTATCCTGCTACTCCGCTGAATCTTTCTATTAGTTCCAGTAGATTTCTCGTGGAGTCTTTAGGGTTTTCTATGTATAGTATCATATCATCTGCAAACAGGGACAGTTTAACTTTTTCATTACCATTTTGGATGCCCTTGATTTCTTTCTCTTGCCTTATTGCTCTAGCTAGAACTTCCAGCACAATGTTAAATAGGAGTGGTGATGAAGGGCATCCTTGTCTTGTTACTGTTTTCAAGGGGAATGTTTTCAGCCTCTCTCCATTAAGAATGATGTTGGCTGTTGGTTTTGCCTAGATGCCCTTTATTATGTTGAGAAATTTCCCTTCTATACCTATTTTATTGAGAGTTTTTACCAGGAATGGGTGTTGGACTTTGTCAAATGCCTTTTCTGAGTCAATTGAGATCATCATGTGATTCTTTTCTTTCCTTTTATTTATGTGGTGGATTACATTGATTGATTTTCTAATGTTGAACCATCCCTGCATACCTGGTATGAATCCTACTTGGTCGTGGTGTATTATTTTTTTGATATGATGCTGAATTCTATTGGCTAGAATTTTGTTGAGAATTTTTGTATCTATATTCATGAGAGATATTGGTCTGTAATTTTCTTTTTTTGTGACGTCTTTGCCTGGTTTTGGTATTAGCGTTATGCTGGCTTCATAGAATGAATTTGGAAGTGTTGCTTCCTCTTCTATGCTCTGAAATAGCTTGAGTAGTACTGGTACAAGCTCTTCCGTAAATGTTTTGTAGAATTCTCCAGTGAAGCCATCTGGGCCAGGGCTTTTTGTGGTTGGGAGTTTTTTTATTACCTTTTAAATCTCTTCTTTTGTTATGGGTCTGTTCAGATTTTCAACATCACTTTGTTGTAGTTTGGGTAGGCCGTGTGTTTCTAGAAATTCATCCATTTCCTCTAGATTTTCAAATTTGTTGGAGTGTAGTTTTTCATAATATTCTGTTATAATCCTTTTTATTTCAGTTGGGTCTGTTGTAATGTCCCCCATTTCATTTCTTATTTGGGTTATTTGTGTCCTCTCCTGTTTTTCTTTTGTCAGTCTGGCCAGTGGTTTGTCGATTTTGTTGATTCTTTCAAAGAACCAACTTTTGGTTTTGTTGATTCTTTCTATTGTTTTTCTATTCTCTGTTTCATTTATTTCTACTCCGATCTTTACTATTTCCTTTCTTCTGGTGGTTGTGGGCTTTTTTTGCTGTTCTCTTTCTATTTGTTTGAGTTCTGTAGTTACTGCTTTGATTTTGTCCATTTCTTCTTTTTGGATACGTGCATCTATTGCTATAAATTGTCCTCTGAGGACTGCCTTTGCTGTGTCCCAAAGGTTTTGGTATGATGTGTTTTCATTCTCATCTGATTCTAGGAATTTTTTTATTCCATCTCTGATTTCTTCTATTACGCGCTGATGTGTAAGCAGGGTATTATTCAGTTTCCATGTAGTTGATTTTTTTTCTTGCTTTTCTACTGGTGATTTCTACCTTGATGGCATTGTGGTCAGAGAAGATACTTTGAATTATCTCAGCGTTTTGGATCTTGTTGCGAATTGCTCTGTGGCCTAAGATGTGGTCTATTCTGGAGAGCATTCCATGTGCATTGGGAAAGAATGTGTACTTTGCAGCAGTTGGATGGAGCGTTCTATATATGTCTATGAGGTCAAGTTGGCTGATTGTGCCCTTTAGGTCTTCTGTATCCTTGCTGAGTTTCTTCTTAGTTGTTCTGTCCTTTACTGAGAGTGGTGTGTTGAAGTCTCCTACTATTATTGTGGAACTGTCAATTTCTCTTTTCAGTGTTGTTAGAGTTTGTTTTATGCATTTTGGAGCCCTGTCATTGGGTGCATAGATGTTTATTATGGTTATGTCTTCACGATGGATCATCCCCTTAATCATTATATAGTGTCCTTCTTTGTCTTTTATGGTAGATTTTGTCTTAAAGTCTATTTTATCTGAGATTAGAATTGCCACTCCTGCTCTTTTTTGGTAGTTGTTAGCTTGATATATTTTTTTCCAACCTTTGACTTTTAATAAATTCACATCTTTGTTTCTAAGGTGTGTCTCTTGTAGACAGCATATTGATGGATCCTGTTTTCTTATCCATTCTGTCACTCTCCGTCTCTTTATGGGTGCATTGAGTCCATTTACATTCCGTGTAATTATTGATAGATGTGAGTTTGTTGCTGTCATTTTGTAGTGCTTTTTTTTGTGGTGCTGAAGTTTTCTTTGTTATTCTTACTTTTTTGTGCTGAGTTACTTTTGTTTGTGGATTTTTTTTCATTTCTTTTGTTTTTGTAGGTTTTGTTTTTGTCGAGACGTTATGTTTTTCATCTTTATTTTTATGTTTGTTAACTTTCTTTGTGGTTACCATGAATTTTACCCTTACCTTTCTAAGTTTGAAGCAGTCTACCATTACTTGATATTGCCTTGCCTTCCTCTCCATTAGAAGGTTCTATACCTACGCCGTTTATTCCCTTTTATTGTTTTGATGTTGTTGTCATTTACTGATTAATGGCTCTGATTCCCTGTTGTATTTCTTTTGGTTTTGGATAGTCCTCGAGAGTTCATTTCCTTGATCGGTATCTGGCTTGTACGATCCTGCATCCTAGGTTCTGCCTGTGAGCTGAAGCTGTATGTCCTCAGATCGAAGAACTCCCTTTAATAATTCTTGTAAGTTTGGTTTGACTTTTATATATTCCCTTAATTTCTGTTTATCTGGAAATGACCCAATTTTACCATCAAATTTGAATGAGAGTTTTGCAGGATATATTATTCTTAGCTGACAATTTTTTTCTTTCAAGATTTTATATATGTCTTCCCATTGCCTTCTTGCCTGCATGGTTTATGCTGAATAATCTGAGCTTAGTCTTATTGTTTCTCCTCTGTATGTGACTTCTTGTTTTTCATGAGTTGCTCTCAGGATTCTTCGTTTGTCTTTGGTTTTGGCGAGTGTGAATATGATATGCCTTGGTGATTTTCTTTTGGGGTCTCTTCTATATGGGGTTCATTGAGCTTCCTGGATGGCCAGCTTTTCATCTTTCATGATATTGGGGAAGTTTTCTGTCAGCAGTTCCTCAATGATCCTCTTGTGTTTTCTGTTGTCTCTCCCTGTTCTGGAATTCCAATCATGCGAAGATTTTTGCTTTTGTGTCCCACATAACTCTCAGGGTCTCTTCATTTTTCTTTGTTCTTTTTTCTGAGTTTTCCTCAAACAGAGTTGTATCCAAGTATTTGTCTTCAATTCCACTGATCCTGTCTTCCACCGTTTCAAATCTGCTTCTCAGCCCTTCTATGACATCATCCATTTCTGAAATCTTGTTGTTTATCTTTTGGATTTCTAATTGTTGTTTTCGTGTAATTTCTAGTTGTGAATTTATTTTGGAATTTTGTTCATGTATCATCTTCCTGAATTCTTCCAATTTTTTGTATGTATTTTCCATGAATTTGTCTATTTTTTCCTCATGTTTGTCAGCTTTTTGCCAGTTCTTGGAGAATTCTGAGTATTAGGGATTTGAATTCCCCATCAGGTAGTTCTAGTGCATTTTCTTCCACAGGAGAGTCATCCGGTGTTTTATTTTGGACGCCTACTGGAACCATCCTGTCCTGTTTTTGTAAATGTTTTGATATTGTCTGCTGTCTTTGGGGCATTCAGTAGTTATTTTTCTCATTTATTGATTGTAGATGTTTGTTTTGTCCCTTTTTAAAAAAAAATTGACTATGTCTGAGCAGGCAGACTGTGTATTCTTTGTTGTTTGCTCGTCTGTGCACTCAATACTTTTCTCCTCCTTCTCCAACTGCCAGGGTCAGTCACTCAGATATGGTACAGCAGGGCAGGTCTAGCTGAAGAGGAGTTACTGGGACAGGTTGTTTGTGGCACTTACTACAGCCACCAGAGCGGGTCAGTAATCAGTGCAGGGCAGGTTCCAGTAGGCTGTGCCTGTGCTGCTTGGTGGTGTGATGTCAAGCGCACAGTGCAGGTAGGCAGGATGCAGTGGGGAGATTGTTATGTGTGGAGCTAAGATGGATATGGGAGAGAGGAGAGAGGAACAGGAGCCAAAAACATACAAACAAACAAAAAAGAATGCTAGGGGAGCTTGCCGTTAGAATGGAGAGATGAGAGACTATGAAATGGAGAAAAACAGAAAGGGGAAGAGGAAGAAAAGAAAAGAATGAATAAATAAAAATCAGAAAGGTTAAAGAAGCACAAAGTTCCCAGGGATCCCACCGGTGCAGCTATGAGGTCTGGGGAAGTTGCTCTCAGGTATTGCAGTACAGCCTGGCTAGAAGGCATAGAGGTATACAACGCCCGGTATTCAGGGATCAGAAAGAGAAGGAAGATATAGAGAGACGAGAAACTGAGCAATGAAGAAAGACAAAAAGGGAAAAAGAGGGAAAAGAAAACAAAACAAATTTAAAAAAAAAAACAAGAAAGGCCCCCCCAAAAAAAGAACAAAAAAAGAAATGCCCTCAGAGATCCCTCTGCATGTCTGTGGAAGCTGAAGGGGAGTTTCTTGCCACGCAGCTCCACCTGGCCAGAAAGGGCTCCCAACTCAAGAAAAGGAAAAGAAAATAAACAAACAATTCAAAACGAACAAACAAACAAAAGCCCTGGGATCCCACCAGTGTGGCAGCCCAGACCAGGAAGCAGCTCCACACTCAAATGGAGCTCCGCAGCCCCTCAGGAAGAAGCAAAGATGGCGCACAGAGCCAGGCACTCGAGCGAAAGGAGGGGGAGGCGGCAAGAGGCAAGCAAGAAATCAAAAGAAGCAGGAAAAAGAAAAAGCAATACCAGCAGCCAACAAATGGCACTCAGAGAGCCAGCTAGTGTGGGCTGGCGTTTCTGGACAAAAGACTGTGTCCTCAGGAAGCAGAGGAGGCCGAGTGTGGGTGAAGAAGAGTAGAGAGTGGGAAAGCGTATATAACAAATTACCGGAGCTCTGCAGCCCCTCAGGAAGAAGCAAAGATGGCGCACAGAGCCAGGCACTTGAATGAAAGGAAGGGGAGGTGGCTAGAGGCAAGTGAGAAATCAAAAGAAGTAGGAAAAAAAAGGCAACACTAGCAGCCAACAAATGGCATCCAGAGAGCCACCCACTTGGGTGTGTGGAATCCAAGCAGCCGGCGCTTCCCAGTCAAGAGACCGTGGCCGCGGGAAGCAGAGGAGGCCGAGCCTGGGCGAAGAGGGGTGGGGGGTGGGAAAGTGCACACCGCAAATTACCGGTTGTTTTGCCTCCCACTGGACGTTCAGTGAGGCTGCTTTCTCCGTACCCCCCATTTGCTGGTTTCCGATAGGAGTCCAAGATGGTGGATCTGCACTGCGTTAGCTGGTAGGGGACCTCTGCATGAATCTCTCCTCGCTCTCCGTTCTCTGTCGGTTTTCTCACTCCATTTGGTGCTTGGCTGAGTTCTTTATCTCTTCATTTGATGTTTTAGGGTTTCAGGATTGTTGTATTCTCTGTTCGGCTTAGCTTTTCGGATCTGTGCTGTGGAGGGACGGTGTGGTGCTTCTGCCTAGAGCACCATTTTGCCGGAACTCCCCTTCTTGTCTTCGCTTTTGGGCAGGTGTTACCCATTTGGTCTCACATACTTGACTGATGTAAGAAGCACATTCCTCACATCTGTGATTGTTTGTTTTATAGGCCTGTCTAATCTTTAGCTGAAAGGTGAACTTTGGGAGTGGCTTCAGTTGAGTTAGAAGGGTGTCCAGGAGCCATAGTCTCAGGGGTTCCTCCAGTCTGTCTCAGGCCAGTAAGTCTGGTCTTTTTTGTAAATTAGAATTTTGCTCTACATTTTCCTCCCACTCTGTCTGGGACCCTCTGTTGTGATCCCTGTCAGAGTGGTTGGTGGTGGTAGCCAGGCACCATCTAGTTCTGGGCTCAGGCTGGTGGAGGCTGTGGTTCATGTGGTCCATTAGTCCTTTGGACTAATAGTTTCCTTGTGTCTTTTGTTTTCTTCATTCTCCCTTGCTCCAGATGGGGTAGGACCACTGGAGTACCTTAGATGGCCACTTGCACACTTTTAAGACCCCAGACGCTACTCACCAAAGTAGAATGTAGAAGCTTTTCTTTATGAACTATGTTATGCCAACTGGGATAGATGTCCTCCGAGACCATGGTCCCCAGCTCTCAGCCCCAGTAACTCAGTCCCTCAAAGTGTTTGGATGTGTCTAGGAAGCTTCTGTGACTATGCCCCCTTTGTCCTCTATCATATATATGAATATACATGCTATACATGCAAATATGTATATAAAAATACTCACAGCCTAACCTATGTGGGTATACTTCTATATGCCTTCCTTCCCCTGTTCAGCATACGTACCTGCCTATGTATCTGCTTGTAAGTTATCATTTGTTTTCACTATTGTTGTAGGGTTGTATAAAAAACAAAAAACCCGTTGCCATCAAGTTAATTGCAACTGAGAGCAACCCTACAGGACAGAGTAGAACTGTCCCACAGGGTTTCCAAGGAGCAGCTGGTGGATTTGAACTGCCGACCTTTTGGTTAGCAGCTAAGCGCCGCCAGTAGGGTTGTGTATGCTGTAGTCTTTGCTGTTGTTGCCTTTTTTTCCTTGTGTTCCTCTAAGTGTCTCCTTTGCCTTGGTCATGTTGTGCTGACTTCTGCTAATTGTATATTGTCTTTCCCTTCACCAAAGTTAACACTTGTCTACTATCTAGTTAGTGATTTCTCCTCCCTACCTCTCCTCTCCCTTGTAACCATCAAAGATTATTTCTTTCTGTGTGTAAACCTTTTCTTGAGTTTTTATAATAGTGGTCTCATATAGTATTTGCCCTTTTGTGTTTGACTTATTTCACTCAGTATAATGTCCTCCAGATTCATCCATCTTGTGAAATGTTTCACAGATTCATCATTGTTCTTTCTTGTTGAGTAGTATTTGATACTACGTGTGTACATACCATAATTTGTTTATCCATTCATCTGCTGATGGGCTTATGTATAATAAATTCTAAGAACCACTGCTCTACTAGTGTTCTCAGAACTGGTCCTTAACCAGCAGCATTATCATTGCCTGGGAACTTGTTAGAAATGCACATTCTTAGCAGGGGTTCGAACCAGAATGAACTTGTTTGAAGCCTTGCTCTGGAGTCAGGCACTGCAGAGCTGATACAGCAGCCCAAAGGTTCATCAAGGATTCAGACTGTTCCAACTTTTCTGTACCACCATCCTCATCATGTTGGCTTCTCAGCCTCAAGCTGGTGACCTCATTGTTGCAAGATAGCTGCTGAAGCTCCAGGCATCATGTTTATGTCCAAACAGGAAAAGGAGGAAAGAGCAGTGCCTTGTAACAGGAAAGCAGAAACTCCTTAGCATTTCCACTTAGATCTAATTAGCTAGGATGTTGTCAGGTGCCCACTGCTACCTCTCAGGAAGCTGCAAAGAGACTAGTTGGCTTTTCCAGCCTTTATGATGGAGGTAGGTAAGGGAGAAGGGTATCGGGACTGTCTGCTGGTTAGCCACGTGTCCACTGAACGGTGCTTTATAGTTTACAAAACAGCTATCACTGCCATCTTCTAGAAGCTGCAACTGAGGCTCAGAGAGAGTAACTGACTGGCCTAAGAACACACACTGAGATAGTGACGCCAGCAGAACTAGAGCCAAGTCTAGGCTCTAAGATCCAGTACTGCTACTCCACACTGCCTCCGTTTCCCTACACAGTCTCTGGCTTTGCACTAACTCTGCCCAGATAGTCATTGCACACCCTGGGTCAAAAGATGCTGAGGCTGCCACTGAGGTCTCTGCAGTGAGAATAACAGGCCTAGAAACAGGGGCAGCAGTTGTCCATGGATGGAGAAGCAGTCACAGCCACTGTCTGTTGGGCCCTCGGGGTCTAGGGCAGCACTTTCCCCATTACAAGCCCAGCAGGGACACCTAGCCTATCAGGGTTTGGTAGACAGGAAGCACTGGGGTCCTAGGGCCCTGTCCCACAGACGACAAAGAGGGAAGGTGACAAAGGAGAGTGGGGAGACAGAGAGGAAGGTATGAAGAAGAGGAGGTGGTAGAAAGATGGGGATGGGGGAGGCACAGAGAATATGAGGCAGCCATGGTGCTGAGGCAGCAGGAGGTGAAGGGGGCATCCAGCCCCTGGGCGGGCAGCGGGTCAGGCCTAATGTTGGCACCCAGCTCCACCACCCTGACTGCCAAGTACATGAGGATGATTGATTCCATGCTGGAGGGAAGAACAGGGGCTGAAGGAACTCCATAAGAGGACCCTTCACTCTGCCTGGGGGGTCAGAGAAGGCTTCCCAGAGGTGGTGACTCGAAACTGGGTCAGGCACCTGCTTAGCCAGTGTTATGGGTTGAATTGTGTCCCCCAAAAAGATCCGTTGAAGTCCTAACCCCCCAGTGCCTGTGACTGTGACCTTGTTTGGAAGCAGCGTCTTTGAAGATGTTATCAATTAAGTTAACATGAGGTCATACCGGAGTGGGGTGGGTCTTAATCCAACGAATGGTGACAGAGGGAGACAGAGAGAAGAGGGCCACGTGAAGATGGAGGCAGAAATTGGAACGATGCATCTACAAGGCATGGAATGTCAAGAATTGCCGGCCGTCTCCGGATGCTAGGAGAGAGGCATGGAACAGATTCTCCCTTAGATCCTCCGAAGGAATCAACACGGCCAACACCCTGGTTTCAGACTTTTAGCCTCCGGAACTGAGGCAACAAATGTGTTGTTTTATTCAAGACTCTTCACAGCTTGGCCCTGCCTCCTTCCCCGCCAGCCCTGCCCCAGCCCAGACCCTGGCCCATCCTCATGCTGAGTACATGCTTGCTAGGTGAATACTTTGAAAACTATAGAGCAACAGGGTACAAAAGCAGGACAAAACTGCCCACTTTTCCAAATGTATAAAAAAGGTTATC
The DNA here is from genome assembly GCA_030035585.1 of Dugong dugon. NCBI lineage: Eukaryota > Metazoa > Chordata > Mammalia > Sirenia > Dugongidae > Dugong > Dugong dugon. Next base: position 55,837,184 of record CM057462.1, on the reverse strand, counting down.
AGTTTAGGACAGTGAAACTATGCTACAGGATACTGTAGGGTGAACATAGACATTGTGCATTTGTCGAAACCCACAGGACTGTACAACACAGAGCAAACCCTAATATAAACTATGCACTTTAGTTAATAATTGGGGCCCTGGTGGTGTAATGGTTAAGAACTCAGCTGTTAACCAAAAGGTCAGCAGTTCAAATCCACCAGCCACTCCTTGGAAACCCTATGGGGCAGTTTTACTCTGTCCTGTAGGGTCGCTGAGTCAGAATCAACTCAGTGGCAATGAGTTTGGTTTCTGTTGTCGTTGTTTTAGTTAATAATAATGTAAGAATATTGGTTCATCACACAAATGCAAAATAAGAGAAACAGTGTGCAGGGGGAGCTGTACATGGGAACTCCCTGTGCTTCCTGAACAATAACATCTTTTTTTAAAAAGGGTATCAGGGAGCACAATGTGGAATAAGGAAAAAATGAGGTCTTGTTGTTGAGGGAAGGATGCTCAGACTTGCACCCCATGGAGAGGGATCTCCTTTAGCTGAAAGGCACCAGGGGGCAAGGACATCTGCAAGATCTGTCCTGGAGCGAGGCACCTTCTTCAGGTCCCCATGCCCTTGGCCCTGGGCCCTGGCACCAGCCTCCAGCCACTCTACCCTCTACTCTACATCTTCCTGAAATACCAATCTGACCACATTACTGCTCTGCTGTACACCCCCAGGGGCTCCCCATGATCAGCTTCACTGCTTCTACCCTGTTCAAAACCCAATGGCTCCCCTTTGCCCTTAGGATGTCTGATCTTACCATGGCCCAGCTCTCCAGGTTCACACTCCTCCCTGCCACATGCACCTCTCACTGGTCCGTGAACCACCCCCAACCTCCCCGCTCATGTGCTGCTCCTCCCAACCTAGCTGACTCCTACTCATTCTCCAGGATGTCTGTCCTGATCGTGGCCTGTATCAGGTGGCTCCTCTGTGACCCCACAGGCCCCCGTGCTGCCTCCATCACTACACTCTCCCCCACAGTCCAGGAGCTCCTTAGAAGTGGGCCGTGTCCCTGCCCACCACAGCCCAGCACCCCACAAACCCCTATCATGTTAATACACATTTGTTATACCCACAAGTGGAAGGGGTGAATGGTCCACAGTCGTCACAACGACCAGACCAGGGGTCCCGGGGTCCCGGCCAGGAGCCTATCCATCCCCTTCATCACTGTGCTTTTCAGGATGGGAACTGACATTATTGAGCACCCGCTGTGCCAGGTGCTTTGCAGGCTGATTCACTTGACCCTCCCAAAGGCCTTAAAGTGGGTGGCATTTTCCCTGTCTGATGAATGAGGAACCCATGCCCAGAGAGGTGGAGGACCTGCCCAGAGCCCCACAGCTCCGTGGTGTAGCCGGGATCAAGGCCAGCTTGGCCAGCTCCAGAGCACTCACTCTTCCCCCTGCACCCTCGGGTCCCGGTGGCACCTGGCCCAGAGCAGACACCAGTTACTACTGTGGAAGGGAGGGAAGGAGAGGCTGTGGTGAGCGCCTCTGCTGGACCCTGGAGGTGGGTCAGAGATGGGCAGGCCTTGGGGCTGCATTGCCTCCTTGCCACCCCCGACCCTGGCCTCACAACCCCTTACGTGGACATTTCCCCAGCCTCCTACTGGTCCTCCTTTCTCCAGGTTCCCCTTTCTTGGTCCCTAGAGGGCTATTCCCAGAGCCCTGGTCTGCCCCTCCCTCCTCTATAGCCCCCACCCCATGACCCAGAAGACAAAGCCCAGGCTCCTCTGCTTGGCCTTCGAGGTCCCTTGTGATCTAGCCCCTCACCTCTCACTCTCTACCTCCAGGCCCCATACTGGCCTGGCCCCAGATGGGAGAGGCCCACCCCAGCGCCCCATGCTGAGGGTGAGGGGGCACACAGTATGGGAAGGCACATGAGCAGGCTTGTTTATTGGGCAAAGTCTTAGAGACTTGATAAGGCACAGAGTCCAGGATGGGTGGGTGCCCTGGGGGATGTGGTCAGGAATACCCGGGCCTCAGGGCTGGGCACCCAGCACAGTGAATGCTCCCTGCACTCTGAGCAGCCCTCGCCTTTAGCCCCTCCCCCGGGGAGCCTGAGAACAAGGGCCCTTTTCCCCAAAAGGGTGAGTGTAGGTGGCCAGGGGGTTAGGGGAAGAAGCAGCTCTATGGGTCTGGGGTAGCAGGAGGGTGGGTTCAGGCATGAGCCTGGCCCTCCTCACATGGAAGGCACAAAGAACGGAGGGGCCCAGCTCAGGGGCAAGTCCTGGAAGTGCAGGCGGGGGGAGGAGAGGGCTAGCTGTCACTGAGACCTCAGGCACCAGGTGGGTGGGCTGCAGGGGGGCTGCCTCAGCTGAAGTCTCGGCTGGGCAGGAGGATGGGGGCGACCAGAGTCCACAGGTAGAGGAGCAGCCCTGCCCAGCTGGCACAGATCTTCACCCACACCGCGGTCCATGTGCTGATCATCTTTTGGGTCTCGCTGGGTCTGGAACACACCATCATCCCCGTGAACCTGCCTTCAATCTTGTGACCTCAGTCCTGGCCCCTGACCTTATGACCACAGTTGTGACCCTTGATTTCAATTCTGGCTCTTACCCTGTAGACCTGGTGGTGCAGTGGTTAAGTGCTTGGCTGCTAACTAAAAGGTTGGCGGTTCGAACCCACCCAGCAGCTCAGCGGGAGAAAAGACCTGGTGATCTGCCTCCAGGAAGATTACAGTTTAGGAAACCCTTTGGGGAAGTTCTCCTCTGTCCTGTAGGGTCGCTAGGAGTTGAAATCGATCCAATGGCACCCAGCAGCCCTGTAGCCCTGACATTTTTGTCCTCAACATTGGCATTTGGCCTTGTGACCTTGAACGTAACTCTTGACATTGTATCACAAAATTGATTCCTGACCTCAGTTCTAACCTTGACCTCAGTCCTAGATTGTGACCTTATGACAGTCCTCGCCCTTAACCTTATAGCCCATCCTAGCCCCTGAAATTATGACCTGACACCTGACCCTAACCTTGTGATCCCAATTCTGTGACCTCGGTCCCTGGAACTCCTGATCTTAGTCCTGACCTGTAACTGATTTTTCACCCTCATGTTACCCTAGTCCTGACCCCTAATCTTATGACTCCATTTCTGATACCACTGACCACAATTCTGACCCTTGACCCTGTGACCCTAGTCCTGGCCTGGCTATCTTGATTTTAACCCCTTGATTTTGACATTTCAATCCAGGCTTTATGGCCTCCTAACCTCAATTTTAACCAAATTCATGACTGTATATAACCCCACTCCCAGCCCCAACCTTGACCTCATGACTTCTATTTTTGATCCTGTTACTTTGATCCTAACCTCCACACGCTAATTCCAACCTTCTTCCAACCCAAATCTGACCCCATAACCCCAATCACCATCCCTGATCCCAAAAACCCTGTCTGCCCTGCACAGGCCCAGCTCCATTTCCTGTGACCCTACCTTTCAGTAACTTAGTGAAGGGCCAGGAGCTGAGCAGATAAGGCACCAGCAGGAAAACTGGGACAGGGGTAGGACAGGCCTTATGGAGGGTCCTAGAGAGACACCCCACCCTCAAGCCTTGTTCAGGCATCAGGAAAAACCCAGTGACGGGCAGAGTGGAAGTATGTGGCACACACACCTCGGGCACCCCAGGTTCACCTGTGCCCGACCAGGTGCACACACCTATACCAGTTAGTGAGCGTCATCATGATGTGCAGGGAGGCGAGGACCAGACAGAAGTGGAAGAAGGAGTAGCTGTAGGTGACACCATCCTGCTCATTGTCGAAGGCCCGACCCTCGCGGGCCGCCACCTGCTGTTGCTGGCTGGCCTCCAGTATGGGCGGGCGCTCCTCTGTCTGCATCAGGCTGTTCACCTGCCGGTGGTCTGAGGAGCGCAGACTGTGGGGGGCACAAGGAGGGCGGACCATCAGGGCTGCTGCTGCCCAAGGTGGGTAGGCAGGCAGTGGCAGGGGGCCTCATGAACCACAGCATTGGTTATATAACAACACTGGGTGTGGATGGGCCAAGAGCCTCAGGGGCTGGTGGCCTGGTGGTTAGGAGTTAACTGGGCCAGGAATTAACTGCTTTGACTCTCAACTCTACCCTATCCCTGTGTGACCTTGGGCAAGACACTTAACATCTCTGAACCTCTACCTTCTCATCTATAAAAATCAGGGATAATGGTATTTCCCTTTTAGGGTTGTTGGGAGGAATAAGTGGAATAATTCATGTAAAGTCCCTAGCACTATGCCTGGCACAGAGTATAAACCAAATAAACAGTCACTATTACACCCACTCCTCACTTATCAACATGGTTAGGTTCCAAAGGCCAGGTCATTATGCAAAAATGGAGGATGACCACATTGGATCACAAAATGGAGGATAACTACATCATTACATAACTGCCAAACCACTGAAAATCATGGCCCAGGCAAGTTGACACATAACCTTAACCATCACAGCCAGCATTACTCTTGCCTCTCACCTCAGCAGTCATCACTGCCAGACGTGTCATTAGTGCGCAAAACAGTCAGACAGTAGATTTTTTACTATTGTTGCAAATGCGAAATGTCAGGTAAAGAGATAGTCGAAAAGTGAGGAGGAGATGTATTATGACTGTTGATTTGCCAATTCAATAAATATTTACTGCGTACCTACTATCAGGCACCATACCAGGTACTCATTAATTAGTAATGTTTTTATAATTAATAATGCTCATTTGCTATTAATTTTAAGCTTTCCTCTTGATCTTTTACCAATTACCTCCTCCTCCATATTTATATGAAAAATGGTAACAACAATAATGATGACTGTATGTCATTTGTTTTTCTATAGTGACGTCTTGATGTTTTTAACAGCATTTAATAGTGAGACACACATACAATTTTGAAAAAACAACTTGTATTTCAAAAATAAAGGAAAAAGGAGGAGGCTTGGGATTCCAACCCCACCCCATCAAGTGGACAAATCACCCCTTGCTGACTTCAGCTGTCCCCTCTGCCGAGTGGTCAGAACCATCCTTCAATGCAGTCACCAAATATCTGCTGATAACTGCTGCATGTGAGGCCACATCTACACCATCCAGAGCTGGCAGGGGAAGAGCCATCAGTGAACCCTGCCCTGATAGAGTTGCTTACGTTTCTCTGCCTCCTGTATTTTAAGAACTGTGCTAAAAATAGAAGTACTGCTGAGCAGCATAGCTAGAGTGCCTGGGAGGGGCTGGGGAGGGATAGTGAGGCAGAGATTAGGACAAGTATGCTCAGGCTCCACGGTCACTGTGTGCTCATGGCCTCAGATATAGCAGTTCATGGCTGCTCCTCCCTGAGTCTTACTTTCCTCGTCTGTGAAATGGAGCTAAGAAAGGTCTTTCCAGGGTGAAAAAAGAATCAAATGAGGTGACAAAGAAGAGAGATGTTTATGAACTGTACAGACTTGACTCGGAGAAAATCATTTGAAAAAGGCTAATACAAAACAAAATGTGAAACAGCTTCAAAATGTTCTAGACCAGGAGTCCAGAGGCAGATGTGCTGCTCTTAGGAAAACAGGCACTGCCCAGGATGGATGACTGAGAAGAGCACAGGTGGAGGACAAAGATTCCATAGGAGAGTAAAGGGTCGACTAAGAAAGTGGCACTTGGGGAAATGTTGAGCCAAACTACAAGTCTGCCAGACTCAGTGTAAATAATTATACTTAATATTATGATCTAGTGACTCTTAAAAATCAGGCACTCACACCATCCAGTTGTAGAAATGTTCACAGTGACTTGAAATAATAGCAAACACTTATATAGCACCTACTACCTAAAATAATAGCTAACACTTACATAGCACCTACTACTGGAAATAATAGTAAACATATATACATAGCACCTACTACTTACCAGGTTCCTTTTGAAGTGCTTTATACATATTAACTCATCTGTAACCCTCCAACAACCCAATGAGGTAGTTACTATTTTTATCCTCATTTTATAGATAGGAAAACTGAGGCACAGAGAGATTAGGTGATTTGCCCAAGATCTCATACCTAGTAAGTGGCAGTGCCAAGTTCAAACCCAGGCAGCCTGGCTCAAGTCCTCACTGACAAGCACTCACTAAGATATCCCTTTAAGAACAAATGGCTGTGTGATCTTAAGTACGAGGCTGTCATCTCTCAGGTGAGACTGTGCTGTCACAGCTACCCTCAGCAGTGGAGGTTACTTGTCCTTCTTTTATGGGGGAGCAACTGAAGCTCAGAGAGGTTAAGCCACATGCCCAGGTCACACAGTAGTGACTTTTCACAGCCAGGCTCTTTCCCTGATCCTACAGCTGCCTGTACCTGAATCTGAGCTGGGAACACACAGCCTGGACCCTGGGCCAGGAGGCAGAGGCCTGCATTCCAGCCTCGCCTCTGCTGCCCACTCTCAGTGGGCTCTCTAAGGGTCTCAGTTTCCCACTAGCACAATGTGCAGGATGGACATGCTGCTGGCTGAGGACACCTTCCAACTTGGCATACAGGCTCCTACTTCCTCCCCTCCCTTCTGGTTCTGGGCCCCCAATCATAATCTCCCTCCCAGAGAGTAGGCCCCCGCCATACCTGATGAAGAGGCTACACAGGATGAAAATGACGAGCCCCACGATGCTTGGTGCGTCCCACCACCGGGTCACATAACCCTCGGGGCCTGCCAGGACTGTCTCGTTGCCGAAATCGGTCAGCAGGTGAGGGTTGCATTTTTGGTCTAGGGATGGGAGCACAGTCACCCTCAGCCCGTGCAGGCCAGGTCTAAGTAGCCAGGTAGCCCTGAGGATGGGCAGAAAGCTGACCCAAATGGACAGACAGACAGACAATTGACCAGCCTGTCCCAGCAACAGCCAGCACTTATAAAACGACAAAGAGAGAGCTCCAAGAACATATGGGGTCCCCATCTCCCTGAAGGATTGATTTTAGAATGGGCTCAAGTTGGGTGTCTCTGTCACCTGTGAGGGCCCCCAGCTCCTCCCTGACAGCTCACTACTGCCCCAGGAACAAGGCCAGGCCTCCTTGAGCCCTGGCCTGCACTCACCTGGGACATTGGACAGGGCCAACCAGGTGACAAACATGGTGTAGAGTGTGATGACCGAGGCCTGCAGCAGACCCGAGTTGGGCTGGGCGTCCTAGCAAGGAGTGAGTTACTGGGTAAGACCCCTGCCAGGCCCAGGGACAACCCACCCCCACCCAGCCCACTCACTCCCAACGGGGGGGCCTCCGAAACTCTCACCATCTACAGCCACCCGCCTACTCCTCTGGAAAACACACTAACCAGGCCACCCAATACCCACCTTGCCCACCCAAAGGCAGAGTTCTAATTATTCTTCTTTCTTCTAATACCCCTCAAATTACCCCCACTTCCCCCCCTGCTGAAGACCCTTCAAGGGCAGAGTCTCATTACACTCTGAATAAAAGCCTCCCTGGTTCCTCCCTGCTTTCATGTCCACCTGAACTACTGCCACGCTCCTCCCTGCTGTCTTCATTCCAGCCACAGTGGCCTCCTATCTCCTTAGAATCGTCTAAACCCATTCCCAACCTCAGGGCCTTTGCACTTGCTGTGCCCTCTCCCTGACATGGTTCTCTGTGTCTCCAGTCAGGGAGTCCCCCTCTAGTATTCAGGCCTCAGCTCAAACAGGATGCCCAATGAGGCCCAGCCCGAAAGCCCTGACTACAGCAGCCCCCACCCCTGCCACCCCATCAACCCTTAGCCCACACCCTTTTATTTTCCATACAGCACTTATTATCCAAAATTGCCTTATTTATCCTACTCTCTTACTTGCTTACCCACTCCTGCCCCTAGCCACATACACACTTAAGAATATAAATCTAAACTCTGTGATTAAGAATACAGGCTCCAGAGCCAGCCTGCTGGGTTCAAATCCCGGCTGCCCTCTTTACTAGCCGAGTGACCTCCAGCAAGTCTCTTTACTTCTCTAAGCCTCTATTTCCTCATCTGTAAAGTGGGGACTAAATGACATGATAGATGCCACTAATTGTTGGCTATTATTATTATTTCTCCTTATCTTCCTCACAGCTGTATCTCCAACATCTAGAAGAGAGTCTGGTACACAGTTAGGTGCTCAAGAAGTATTTGCTGAATGAACACAAATTTCTGTGTGACCCGAGACAGGGGCATTACCCTCTCTGGGCTTCAGTTTTCCCACTGGGAAATGCACCAGAAGGGCGGTCTCCAACCTTTCTACTCAGAGGTTCCAAAGACTACCTAAGCTATCTTGGAAACCTCCAGTGGGCTGAGATTCCAAATTGTCAAGTGCCACTGGAAAAGAAGGTAACTTCAGGAGCCTCCACCCATTATCCCAGGTCTAGGACCAGGAACCATGGAACTGCCCCTTCCACACCACTACTCAAGTCACTCAGTGACTCTCCGTAATGTTCTTCTGATTCCCATAAAAACAATGGCAACAACTATAATGGTAACAATAGCTAATGTCTGATTGATATCTATATGCTAAGCACTGTTCTAGGTGCTTCACAAATACGATCTCAGTCCTGAGAATAACTCCAGATAGTACATATTATCCCCATTTTATATTTGAGAAGAGAGAGGCACAGAGAGGTTAAGACACTTTCCCAAAGATACCCAGCATATAGATGTGACAGCCCAGACTCTAACCTAGGAAGGCTACCTTGGGAGCCCCCCTCTGAACTCAAGCCTCCATGACTGAGAACCCCTACCTAGGACTCCAAGGTTCCTAGAGGGGGTCCCACACTGGGTGGGGACAGGCAGGCTCACCTGGACCTTGGGCAGGACAGCGATGATGGAGACACAGACACAGAAGCAGAGGTTGAGGCTAATGAAGACCTTGCCCTCGTGGCAGGCGCCGGGCTGGGTGTAGTAGATGAAAAGCAGCGTCACGGCCGCAATGGACAGCGTGTAGAAAAGGAGGGTGAAGAAGAAGAGGCCTGGGTGGGACGGGCGGTGAGCAGTGGGTTGGAGGCAGGAGGCACAGGGACCCCCGCTCCCTCACGGGGGCTCATCGAGCAATCCTACCCCCCTCTCCAGGCCTCAGTTTCCTCACCTGAGGAATGACATCCACGTTTTCTAACTTTCAGTCATTCACCAACACCTCTGTGATTTCTGTCCCATCTACGTAACTCCTGAACTAAAATGATTCACTTGCTATAAACAAGGCATCCATAAAAATAAATACAACGAACACAAGAGTCTTATCAAAATGGAACTAGATGAAAGGCAAGAGCCCTGGTGGCACAAGAGTTAAGTGCTCGGCTGCTAACTGAAAGGTTGGGAGTTCAAACCCACCCAGCGGCTCCACAGGAGAAAGACTTGGCGATCTGCTCCCATAAAGATTTCAGCCTAGAAAACCCTATGGGGCAGTTCTACTCTGTCACATGGGGTTGCTATGAATCCAAATGGACTTGACAGCACCTAACAACAAGGACGAATGGCATTCTGCTGAGCAAGTTCTGTCACTGTTGCCGTCGAGTCAGTTCTGACTCATGGAGACCCCATGTGTTACAGAGTAGAACTGCTCCTTAGGGTTTTCTCGGTTGTAATTTTTATGGAAGCAGATCACCAGGCCTTTCTTCTATGGCACCGCTGGGTGGGTCTGAAGGGCCAACCTTTCAATTAGTAGCCAAGAGCAAATGATTTCTACCACCTACAGACCTTGGGTACCACTAAAAGGGCCTTATTCACCACTACTGCAGGAACTACTAGACTAGATGACCCCCCAGGCCTTTCCAGGTCAGCTCTCCTCTGATCCTCTAGAGTCACTCCAGGACTAACTGCCTCCTCCCCCAACCCAGCCTCTCCCCTCCATCTCCTGCCCAAGGTCAGGGGCTGCTCGAGACACCCTCCGGGCTCCCCCGCTCTGCCCCATCCCTCAGGTAGCCCCACTCAAGCCCTGAGCTCGCATCTTCCCCGTGCGGAGGCCGGGCAGGTGACACTGACCTGCATACCAGGCACGGGAGTCACGTTCCTCAGCTTTGCACAGCCACCGCTGGTTCCAGGAGTGTGCAAAGTCGATGAACAGCACCAGCTGGATGAGGATGAAGAGAAAGGAGCCCACGACGCCAAAGTAGAACCAGACTGGGGGCGGGAGAGGGAAGTGAGGAGAGGAGGTCCACTGTGAAGGGGAGGCAGCACCTGGGGACGGGCTTGGGCCCCCTGATGCCCCCCAGGCTTCCTGGGGTAGGCACGAGCCCCCTGGTCTCCCTTTCCTACACACATTTATTCATTCAGTGATCGTCTGTGCCACGAAAGGAAGCAAAGGCCCTGCCCTCAGGGAACCCTCAGCCATGCACAGATACTGTGGTAGGGTGTTCAGGGCAAGGTGGTCCCCCACCCCACCCCAAGGTACCCAAAGGCCATGTGGCCGAGCAGCAGAGGCCACTAGTGCTGTTTCTCATGGGTGGGGGGCGAGGACCCTGCTGCGGTCTGGGGGCTGTGCGCCAGGGCAGCCCCCACCAATGCTCCCCTCCCTGGAGCCCCACCTCCCTCCCCCCACGTCCACCTACTGTTGGAGAAGGAGCCGTCAGGGATGTAGAAGGCACCCACGGTGATGCCCACGAGGATCAGGAACTTAAAGAACCAAAACCTATGGTGTGGGCAGGGTGAAGAACGGAGAAGAGAGCTGGGCTGGGGGAAGGGAACCAGAGGCCAGACCAGGCCTGACCCCTAGGACCCAAGACTCCAAAGAAGATAGCAGGGGAGGTGAATGGGGACCTTCTGACTGATGGGCACAGAAGGGCTGTCCTGGTTCTAGAACCAACCCCTGGGTTCTAGCCCCAACTGTGGCACTAAAGTACTGTGTGGCCTTAGGTGAGTCGCTGCCCTTTCTGGGCTTTATTTTCCTCATCTGAGAAATGGGGATAACTGAATGAGTTGACCCCTGCTTGCACCCTCCTGGCTTTGGTGACTCCTGAGTCTGAGAGTAGGTTCTGGGGGTCCCTGAAGGCAGGCAGAGGAAGGGAAACCCACGGGGGAGGGTCCCCAGGTGCAGGTAGGGGTCCCTCTCTCTCACCCGTTCTGGATAGCAGCCCGGGGGTCCCGGCTGCTGCGCACACAGATCATGAGCAGGGTGAAAAGGAAGAAGAAGGCGGCCATGGCGAAGCACATGTGATAAACAGCATGGTGGCCGAGCAAGGAGCCACAGTCGATGTGGCCCTGCAGGACAACGAGGTTCTGGGTCCCCTCCTCACACACCCAGGGTAGCTGTGGAGACAAACGGAGCAGTCTGAAGCCCCCACCCCACACAGAACCCTCAAGGCTCCCTTAGTGAACCAGAGCACCACCCTGCCACGGCAGGACAAGGAGGAGGCTCCCCCATCTCCACTGCCCCCCATCTCCCTTCCCACCCCAAACTCCCACCCACTGCCCAGCTGAAGTTTGAGGAGTGAGCTCCCCGCTAGAGACAGACGGGCTAGTTATATCTTGTTACTGTTTATTTCCCTGTTTTCATCCACATTACCTCAGGAATGCACTGCATTGTCTAAACTAGGATTTCCCAGAGCATTCTCCACCCACCCCTTACATCAGACTCCCCCCAGGTGCTTGGGGAAAGTTGAGATCCCAGGGCCCCTATCCTACAGAATCAGAACTTGTAAGGTGGGGTCTGGAGTCCCTGGGTGGTCAAACAGTTAATACACTCACTGCTAACCGGAAGGTTGGTGGTTCGAGTCCACCCAGAGGCACCTTGGAAGAAAGGCCTGGTGAGCTACTTCCAAAAAATCCGCCATGGAGCACGGTTCTACTCTCACACACATAGGGTCACCGTGAGTCAGGGGCAACTTGACTGCAACTGGTTAAGGTAGAGTCTGAGAATCTGCCTTTCTAACAAACTCCCCAGGTGATTCATACACACCTTTACACACATGAAAACTGGAGAATCACTGGCTTAAATATCCCCTGGGTCTATGCCAGGCTATGACACATTGAGATGAAGGGAAGAGTTGGGAGTCCCAAACAGGGCTTGAGCATTAAAGGGGGGAAAAGCAGCCCCTGACCAGTGTCTGGGGAGCCTTGATGATTAATAAGATTTCCCAAGGGGACCATGGTTTATAAGAAACAAGAATCCCCATGTGAGGGTCAAACCTCCTGCCCACATAAAGAAACACGCCAACCTTGGATCTGGATCATTGGTGTGCCCCAACACTCCTGCCCACCTCTTCTTGATTACCTGTGACCCCCAGCCCAGGCCTTCTGGCCTGAAGCAGCTAAGCCCCTCACCAGAGGCAGGCCTAGCAGGTGGCTTCCCCTCTCCACCCCACCCCCGCTCACCTTATGAAGCTGACTCTCCACACCAGGGCTCAGCATGATGATGGACACCAGCACCCCCAGGAAGAGGAAGGCTGTGAAGAGGAGGCGGCTCACGGTGGAGTTGCGGCTATTGGGACAGCAGCTGCACAGGATGCAGGGGGCAGAGCCACAGAGGCAGGACGCCTGCAGGGAGGGCAGGGCACGCATGTTACTCGGCCTCCTCTCCCCCTCCCGTCCCAGCACACAGCACCCGCCACCTGCTCATTGAATGTCTCTAAATCTGTCCAGGCAGGGTACATCTCTTCTTCAGACATTTAACTCTCAAGCCCAGGTCGGGTGGGGGAGGTAAGGAAACCACGCCTCAGAGAGGCTGGGTCACATGCAGTCACAGAGCCAGGAAGCAGCAAAACCCAGATTCAAACTCAGATCTATCTCTGGTGTTACCATGGCTTCAGAGAGAGTGAGGAGCCAGGGTGGGTGTGTTATAATGCGTTTTACTTGGGGGAAGCAGAGTGGTTAAAAAAAAAAAAAAAAAAATCAGGTCAACTCTGTCGCTGATTAACTGTGTGACCTTGTACAACTCACTCAACCTCTCTGAACCTCAGTTTCCTCATCTATAAAATGGGAATCATAAGGGTTACCTACTTCTCACAGGGCAGTTGTGAGAATTCAAAATAGGATGCTGAATTTGAAATCACATGACACTTCATACTTTACTTATGTTTGGCTGCCTCCCCTTTCTAGCAGGTAAGCTCCAGGAGGGCAGGGATTTTTGTCTTTTTGTTCACTGGGGTATTACTCCCTGGAGGGCCTGTTACCATTTCCTCACCGTGGGGCTGTACCATTTTTGGACAGCAGGTGGCGATCTAATGCTTTCTCTCTCTTGGCCCAAGCAGGTGTCAGTCCTTTCCCTCTGGCTGGCTGAAATCAGAGGCAGGGGATATCACATTTACAGCTGGAGACTCATGCCTCTGGGATGTGGATCCAAACTCCAGCCTTTGAGGAAACTATTCACCTTCCCTTAAACAGCCCCAGAGCCCTGGTGAGCTGGGCTGCTATCCAAAAGGCCAGCAGTTCGAATCCACCAGCTGCTCCTTGGAAATCCTAAGGGGCAGTTCTATTGTCCTATAGGGTCGCTAAGAGTCAGAATCGACTTAACAGCAACGGGTTTGGGTTTCTGGTGGCTTTTAAACAGCCCCAACCCCTCAATGGGGTATTCAAGAGTTTGGAGAGCAAGAGACGAAGGCCTCACTCTCTGGAGCTTCCATGGGCAGGAAAGACACTAAGCAAATGATGACATGTCTCATAAGTGTTAATAAGAAAGTGTACTTGCTGCCATGAGAGTGACTAACAAGGGACCCTAGTTTAGATTGGGGGTGGGAGGTCAGGGAAGATACCCCCCCACCCAGCAAAGAGTGACAGATAAGCAGAGAGCTAAAGAATGAGGAGGCACTTGCCAGACAAGAGAGGAGTAAAGAGTATTCCAGAAGAGACAGCAGAGCTTGAAGAGGCTCTGGCGCGGGCAGGAGCTGCGGACATTTAAGGAATGGGAAGAAGGTTTGTGGCCAAAGCTTCGTGAACAGGAGGTTAGCAGTGACCAGCAGGTTGGACAGGCTGGCACGGGCCAGACCATGCAGGGCCTGGCAGCTATGTACAGGACCCTGGTTTTCATGCTAACAGCATCAGGTGTCCACTCTAGAGTTTTAAGACAGGAGTGACGGGAAGAGTCTTACATTTAAAAAAAATCAGCTTTGTGTAGAGTAGGCTGAAACGGCCCCCTTACTTGTCTGAAAGCCCACAACCTTCTTTACACACTGGTCACAGGCATATAGCACAGTCTAACTTGGGATGTAGCTACCTTCCGTCTCCCTGCTACTTTTCCCCCAGACGGGAAACGCCCCAGGAGCCCCCTTCTTACCCATCTCTCTATCACCCACAAAGCCAAGTACAGTATGGATGCTCAATGAAATGTAGGATGAAATTATTTCTCATGGTCCAAATCAAAGCCAGGCCTTCCACCTTGCAGACCGCAAGCCCTGCCTCCTACCCACAGCTACCACTGGGAGATGAGGATATGCAAATGCCACCAGAAAAGTGCCTTGTAACCACAAAGTGCATTCTGGTTATCAGACAGAGCAGGTTATCATGCCCCTTTTACAGATAAAGAAACTGAGACCAGAGAGGCTAAGAAACTTGCCCAGAGGTCACACAGCAGGTCAACAGCAGTGCTGGGGTTCAAGTAATAATAGTACCAAGGGTTACTCAGTTCCAGGCACTGTGATAAGGATTTGATCTACAGTAAGCCTCACTGACACTATGAAGTAAGTGCTGCTGTAGCCCCCCATTTATAAATGGGGAAACTGAGACTCAGAGAGGTGACATGACCGAGGTCATGCAGCAAGTCAGCTGAGAAGCTGGGATTCAAACTCAGGTCTGTCTGCACCAAAGCACAGGCTCTGCCCACAGAACAATGCTACCTCCCAGCCCTCTAACTCATCGAAGGCAGTCTCATTTAATTTCAAAACTCCCCAATGATAAAAGTAATCCCGCCAAGAACAGAGAAAACCAAGGAAGGCCAACAGACACTGCTCCTGGAAAACCGGTGCCCAAGTGCTCGGGTCAAGCCCTCACTCCGGCTTGTTACCATTTCCATCTGGGACATTTGAGACACAGGCAAAGCTGGGAGCGGGCCTTTAAATTCACTGCAGTTCTTGGAGATCAAAATTCAGGTGTTCCTGCTACCTGAAACCTCAGCATATCCAAGGGTCTGGCTGGCAGCCAGAAAGACCAGGCAAGAGAGAAAAACACACACTAGCTCCCAACTGCTTCCAGGGGGTAAGCAGAACCTCCTCGGAAATGTTCATACACTTTGACACCGTCACTCCACCTCTGGGTATCCCCCCTACAGGAAGCTCTTCAAACAGAAATACCAGCCCACAGGAGTAAGAACAGATATGTGTACACACACACACACACACACACACACACACACACACACACACACACACACACACACACACACACACACACACACACACACACACACACACACACACACACGGAAGCTCACTGTAGCACTGTTCATAACACAGAAATAACAGGAGAAATAACTAAATGCCTATCAATATATCATGGTGCTCCTATAATAGAGAATTCTCTGCCAAAGGGAGATGTGTAGGTAACAGTTAAAATAGGTGTGTTTCATTGTGTGGAAATTACACCTCAATAAGGTTGGGGTTAAGAGTATGGCTGCTAACCAAAAGGTCAGCAGTTTGAATCCACCAGCTGCTCCTTAGAAACCGTATGGGGCAGTTCTACTCTGTCCTAGAGGGTCACTGTGAGTTGGAATTGACTCCACAGGGGCAATGGGTTTGATCTGGTTTATTGGTTAAGGTTGATTTTATAAGTACCAAAAATTGAAGATTTAAATAAAGAGGAAAACTAAAGTAGACACAAAGCATTAAGTTTTGTGAGCTTATTAGAATCTCATGAAACTGCAAGTAACTTAAATGTCCGACAGCTGGAGACAGTGGAATGTTGTAGATGAAAATCACTAGCCTGTGGAGCAACACGCAGTAGTGCTTATGACATAATGTGAGCAACCAAGGCAGACTAGAACCTGCTTCTGCACTGAGATTACAACCACTCTCCCTTTCTCCCCCGACAGAAAAATGCACTGGGAGTGAAGGAGGGGCGGGGGAGAAGAAGTGATGGAAAAGCACCAGAACACTCACAGTGGCTGAGTCTTAGATGCAGCCCAGGTTCCCCGAATGGAGAACTCACAGAACTTAGGAAGCCCTGAGTCCTAGAGTCTTAATGCCGCAAGGTTCCTAGACATTCAGCCAGTCCAGCTTCTCGCCAGTGAAGAATCACCTGGAAGACAGCCAGCTAGGCAGCTCTGGGCCCAGCAGTGGTATGGGGTGGTAGGAACAGGCTGTCACTGCGCCACTTACACTCCCTCCTGGTTGTCCCTAGGGCCAGGGAAGCAATTATTAGAACCACTCATGGGTCAATCGGTGGGAAGAGTCGAGGGCTGGGGCCACAGTTTAGTTATTTTCTTTTGTTAAAACCAACTGGCCCAGGTGAGGATGGAAGGCACACTGCAGACTTCATGAACAACCTCATAAGTGGCTGAGCCCCCCAGGACTAGATAAAACACAGGAGAGAAGAGGTCAGCCCCCAAACTACTCAATACACACTTATTTCCCAGTGCGGTGCTAAGAATACAGGTCCTCAACCTGGCTCTGCCACTAACCTGCAGTATGACCTTAGGCAAGTCTGTTCTTCCCGCAGTGGGACTCAGTTTCCTCATCTGTAAAATGGGCTTCTGGGGCAGGACAGTAAAGGGACTCAGAGCCCAGCCTCTGCAGTCTGACAGCTCTGGGTTCCACCAACCTCACCACTTCCTCACATGTGGTCTCCAGCAATTTACCACTCTGGGGTGTTTACAGAGTGGCCACTGCATGCCAGCTTCTTGCTAAGCATGTTAGTGTGCTCAGTCCCACTTCATCCTCACAACATTCTGAGAAGCAGGTACCTTTGTTATCTCCACTTCACAAACAAGGAGACTGAGCGTCAGAGAGACAAAGTGGCTATCCATGCTCATGCACTGAGAAGAGGCTAAGCCAGGATCCAAGCACCTTTCACACTCACATAGAAGGCTCTCCCGAAATATTTGCTGACCGCCCAACTGGCCATATACTGGCTCGCCTGATGATTCTCATGCCCTTGAGGGCCCATCTTGTCTCCCTACCCACAGCAGGACTCCCCTTCAGTAGGGCTGGGGAGATAACCAAAGGGACAGCTTGGGTGAGGGTTCAGCACAGTGCCTGGCACACAGTCGGGGTTCAGTAAATGTTAGAGGCCAGCACCCCAAGGGGAGGGCACTGAAAGGCAAGGCAAGTCCCTTGCAGATACTGGATACTCACTGAGATACCTCCCAATTCTACCCTGGGCCAGCCTAGTCCTTCAGGCTCCCAGGATATGGGTGAGGGAAGGAGGTGTGGACAGAAGCCTGAACCAGGAATCAGATTTTAATCTGGACTGTGCAGTTCCCCATCCCTCACTGTGCATCCTTAGGCAAGTCAGCTAACCTCTCTGGGCCCAAGTCTCCTCATCTGTAAATTAAAGGTGTGGGCAGACTGGTCAGGTGCCTTGTGTGACTCAGAGACCAGGGCTTGGCTCTTTATATCTCCAGCAGGAAGTCTCCACCACCTTTCCTAGTTGATAGCAACAACAGCTCCCATGTATGAGCACTTGCTCTATGCCAGGAACTGTGCTGGGCACTTTACATGCCTTATTCCATTTAACCTTCCCAACAGCATTATGGGTGAGGCGCTGTTACTGTCCCCAATTTACAGATGGGGAGACAGGGACACAGGGGATTGGCGGGTCTCCCCTCAACATCCCGCACCCCAGGGGTGTCCAGCCAGGATCTGAGCCTCACCAGGCTTCACCATATAGAAATCTGGTCAAGTCCAAGGACTTCATGTGGGCAGGAGGATCTCAGGGACCAGCTTTGATTCCTCCTTGTCCTATACACACACACACACACACACACACACACTTCACAGATGACAGAGGTCCAGAGGGGACAAAAGCCTTGTCCAGAGGCCCACTCCCAGCCTCCCTGTGCAGATCTCATTCTCAGAATGGGCTGTTCAGTAAACCTCCAGGTCTCCAGCCCCCCCGCTCCACACCCCTACCCAAACACACACACAAACCAGAGACAAAGGAAAGCAAGTCTAAGACTCAGCAGCCATCGGACTCCCCTCTCCCTTTCTGGTTCTCTTTGTGTGGAGTCAGAGGAGGAGGGGCTGCCTGAATGAGCCTCAGAAAGATTTAATGAGGGGAACAGGAAAAGGAGAGGGGGCTGGGAGGCTGCGAAAAAGGAAGGGAGAGGGGGCCTCCCAGCCGGGTCTGCCTGAAGTCCCTCCCCTTTGCTGGCTGCAGCCCCAAAACAGAGGCAGGTGCCCCCCACCCCAGACCCCTGACTCCAGGAAACCAGTTTCCCCCCACACTCCAGCTCTTCCCAAATTCCTGGTCTCCCAACCCAGAGTTGGCCCAGGTTGTCGCTGCTTGACCTGCACCAATTTCACCCAAGGGTGGCACAGAAAGGCCAGATAGGGGCTCCCTCCCCACCCCATCTCAGCGCTGGGGCCTAGAGGGCAAGGGTCTGGGGCTGGCTGGGGAAATGCCCAGAAGTTAGCGTGAGCCAGACTGAATGGGACAGAGACAGGAACGCACAAAGACAGGCGGACCGACAGAACCACAGAGACAATGACAGACGGAAAGGCGCCAAACAAAGACAGTCGGACCAACAAACAGATATCAGACACATACAAATGGACAGTGAGCCAGACAGGCCAACAGACTGCCAGAGGGAGAGAGACAGAAGGACACAGGGGCAGAGAGGGACAGGGACCAGGCAGGCTAGAGTCAGAACGCCCGAGCGGGAAAGGCCAGAAAAGACGCACTCCGCCAGCTCCAAGTTGGGCGAGGTGGGGCCGCGGGTAGGGGTGGGGCCCCGGCGCTCAGCCCCTCTCAGGACTCTGGGTCTCAGTCTCCTCAATTCCTGGGAGGGAGCCCGCCGAGGGCACTCCCCGCCCCCACCCCTACCCCGGCGCTCCCCAGCCCCTCCCCCGCAGTAACCCGAGCCCCGGACAACAGCTGCCCAGGGCGCCCGCGGGCCCAGGATGGCAAGGAATGGGGGCAAAGGGTTACCAAGTTGGACACGGGCCCCTTGGGGCGAGGAGGTGGGCTGCGGGCCCCGAAAGACAAGTTTGGAGAAAGGAAAAAGAAGAAACTACTTGGAAGAAGAAGAAAAGAAAAAAGTGCGGGGCCAAAAACGGAGCCAGCGGCGCGGATGACCGGGGGCGCCGGGATGGGACTCACGCAGCTGAGCAGGGAGCAGGCTCCCAGGCAAGCTCCCATGGCGGCGGCGCGGCGGGAGCCCGAGCTAGGCGAGGGCCTGGGATCCCGCCGGACTCCTGGTGCCCGGCTGGCCCCGCCCCGGTCCCCTGCCCCGGCCTGGCCCCGCCCCAGCCCCGCCCCACCTGCCGAAACCGCTCGACGCTTTCCGGCGACGTTCGGGGCCTTCCGGGGCTCACCTGGAGCAGGTGCCACGGGGCGGGGCTGTGGGAAGAGGGAGCGCCCGGGACTCGGGCGACCACGAGAGCCACTCAACACTACCCGATTCAGGCCCGGGCTCGTGTCTTGGTCCAAAGCGAGGGTTTGGAATTAATAAGACCTGGGTTCGTGATGCGGGGAGGCTACGTGTGACTCACGATCCTGTCAGCTTTGGGGGACTAAGGCCAAGAAGTGGTTCCCGCTGACCCTGCAACCCTTGGCGCAGAACCTGTGCTCAATACATAGGTGTTGAATGATGAATGATTGGCTAAAGACCTTGGGGAAGTCACGTCACCTCTGTGAGCCTCAGTTTCCCCATTGTAAAATGAGGGTGTAATAGTACCTACCCCATAGGGCTGTTACAGGGATAAGTGGGGCAACACAAAGTGGGTGCTTGACAAATGTGAGCTCCTTGTTGTCCTTGTTTCCCCTAAAACCCAAGCTTCACACTCTTTCAGCCCCATCCTCCCCTCCATCCATCCATTCTTCAAACTCTACTGACTCCCAGCAGCTGGTCTCAGGCTACAAGCTGGCCACAGCCAAGTGTGCTTGGGGGCTCAGTGCTTCCAGGATGCTCAATCCATGGCCTCCAGCTAAAGAGGTCAGAAAAGTAGGTGGGTAGCATTCCTGACAAACCCCTTCCCCATAGGTGGAGAGACCCAGAAGCGGGGCTCTGTAATTACTCTTGGTTAACCCTCCAGCCCTCTCCCCACCCAACTCTAGAAGGCTAATGTGTGCCTCACAGCTGGCCCAGGGCCAACAATCCAGCCTGACTGCATCCTTGGGTGGTTCACCGGGCGCCAGGCTTAGCTATTAATGGTGCCAGGACTGTTCCACAAGCACACCCCACACCTTCCCTCCTCCACGCTTTCACCCACGTGGTGCCCTCCTCCTGGAAAGCCCTCCTTCCTACCCTGCTCACATCCCATATCTTCTTGGTGAAGAGAACCCCCACCCCACCCTAGCCCACTCCCTGGCCCCATTAGGAAGGAGAATCCCCCTGCTTCACTTGTGTTTCCAAAATAATGTGGGCCTCCACTATGGCCTCACAAATCACTGAGGTCACCATGAAGCTCAAGCATGTACAAAACTCTTCCACCCACATGGTCCCATTTGAGCCTCACAGTCACCCTGAGAAGTACATTAATTTCCCTCACCCCACTTTACAGATGAAGAAACAGAGGCTCAAAGAAGTAAAGTGACTTGCTATACATGAACTAAGCATGAATAAATGTTGACTACGATTACTGTGGTTTTGTGACTGTTGCTCAAGGCCACATACCTCATAAGGGGCAGAACTGGAAGCCCACAGGTCTAGCCTTGACCTCAGACCCCGAGGCCAGACCCAAACATCTCACTGCCTCTCTTGGAAAGAGACAGTGACAATACCTAGTCCCACCTCTCTATCCAGTAATATGTTCACTCCTTCCCTAGACTGGGTCCCTTAGGCTTTGAGCCACTCGAGGACTGTCTGATTCATCCCCAGCTTTCCTACTCCTCCACCCCCTGCGCACAACACAGGGTCTGGCGTATCCAAAAAAAACAAACCCGCTGTACCACCAGACCCCCTTGTGTGGCATAAACCAAAAAAACCCACCATTGCTGTCAAACCAATTCCAACTCATAGCGACCCTATAGGACAGAGTAGAACTACCCCATGAGGTTTCCAAGACTACAGATCTTTACAGAAGCAGACTGCTACATCTTTCTCCCACAGAGTAGCTGGTGGGTTCAAACTGCCAACATTTTTTTTTAGCAGCCGAGCACTTTAACCATTGCACCACTAGGGCTCCTTGTCTGGCATATACCAAAAAAAAAACCTAACCATTGCTGTCGCGTTGATTTTGACTCATACTGACCCTATAGGACAGAGTAGAACTGTCCCGTAGGGTTTCCAAGAAGTGGCTGGTGAATTCAAACTGCAGACCTTTTGGATAGCAGCAGAGCTCTTAACCACTGTGCCACCAGGGCTCCTGTCTGGCATATAGTAGGGAGTAAAGGCTTGCTGAATGAATGAATGTCTGAATTTTTACCTCAAGCCCGGCTTCCTCATACTGCTATGACTTCCCTTTGCCCAGCAATCCTCTAAGTCTGAAATGCCACTATTGAATGCACTGCTCTGACTTAAGGCTTTGTCTCCTTTGGAAATGCAAAATTCCCTGGAAGATGTAGGCTCTCTCTCAGCATGAGCCCCTTAGAACCTTTCTTAAAAGCAAGGGGAGGAGGAGGAGGAAGATGATCTTAGGGACCAAACTATAGGGGGAATTGTGGGCATACGGAAGGCTTGGGTGAGGGCGGTACTGAAGAGACAAATTGTGGCACTCACGGTTTAGCAAGGGTCTCAGTTGCCAAGACCAACCATCCAGGAAAATCAGAAATTTCCCAGCTGAGTCATCTTCAGTGCAAACCAAGTAGTCTGAAGTGAGCCCTTGTCACAGCCTTCCCACACTAGGGTCAGCTCCCTCTGTCACTTCTGCCCCAGCAGCCAAACTTGCCATCCCTTTCTCATGTGGTACAGTAGAAAGTGCCCAAGACCTGAGATTCCTGTTCTGTCATAGCCCCTGCCCTCTGGGCCAGCCGCTTCACCCCTCAGTACCTCCATCCTGTCCCTGAAGTGGAGGTGGTAATCCTGCTTAACCTCACCAAGCCGCTGTGAGTATCCAAGAAAGCATCCTAAGGAATAGACAGTTATATGAAAGGAGGGACGGACTGATTTGATTACGTGTATACAGACAGCCCCTCTGACATTAGAATGAAAATTTTCAGAGCAGGTGACATGCTGCCACTGGCCTGGCCCTACTCCTACCCAAGACGAGCAGGACTCTCACATCTCCCTCCTCACCTACACGGAGGGGCTGACCCGCTCTGGAAATAACTCACTGTGTAGCTTTGTCCCGGTGACTCATCCTCTCTCAGCCTCGCTTCTCATCTGTAAAATGGAGATAATCATTTTTGCTTTAGCTATCGCAGGGGATCATGATGAAGATGAAATGAGGAAATAGATATAAAAGGGTTTCATTTCCTGGTCTCTTGACCAGCCCATCAGCCTTTCTCCCTTGTCTTAAACTTGCAGCTCTGAGGACCAAACTACCTCTCTCACAACCCTAAAGCCAAGATCACAGTCAGAGCCATATGACCTTGGGGAGACACTCAACCTCAGCCTCATCAAAGGGTTGGGATTCAGGATCACAACAGCTCTTCCAACGAACTCCATTAAACTATGTCCACTGAGAGAAACATGCAGGGGTCAATCAGTCCATCCCCCATGCCCATCATCCAGCCCAGACAGTTGCTTGATTCTCCAAGTTCTAAAGGAAGCAGGCTTCTTCAGCCACTTACTGCAGGGACTCTAATCTGATCTCATTCAGCCTCAGTTTTCAAATCTGCAATATAGGCACGAATCCCTGCCCAAATCACCAGTACCCCCTAATGCCTCCCAGTCCATTCTTCTCCCATCCCCGCTCAGCATCCTCCCATCCATGAGGATTTAGATGCTCTGGCTTCAAGCCTTCTGTCCCCTGGGCCTCACTCTCTGCACTGGCCTCCACTTCCTACTCTGACCCATTTACAGAGCAGGGCTGAGGCCGTCCTTTATGAATATGCATGTGGGATAATGAGGGCTTGGGATTGGGGGACCATCTGGGGAGAGATGTTTGTGTGGGTACCATCTACTCTGCTCTCCCCCATGCACACTCCCCAAGACTACCCTCTTTCTCAAAGGGGCAAAGGCTGAAGTAACAACAAAGTTAACAACAATAATATCCACTTCTACCATTTTTAAGTGCTTACAACATGCCAGGCACTAGCTAAGAATATCTCAAGTAAGATACATTGAAGATAGGAATTCCTTCTCCTCCACTTAACAGATAAGGAAATTGATGCCCCTAAGTAACTCTCATGTAAATCATATACGGAAAGTGCGCAGTGATTCAGTGGCAGACCGAGGATCCAAAGCCGGGTTTTGTCTGGCTCCAGAGCTGGTACTCTTAACCTCTGCTGCCCAAATGCCCAGGGCCAACCCAGAAGTCCTGAGCACGTGGTCATGGAGCCACATCTGGACCCCATCTGACGCCTCCTCATCTCTCGCCCTCAGCAGATGAACCCATGCTGGCCTCAGGAGACCAAGGCCTTGGGAAGGACCTGGGTCCTGGAAGTAACCTCCTCTGGACAGTATGGAGACAGGCAGACAGGTGTGGGCACACAGTGCATGTTCACGTGTGTGTAGGCACACACATGACACATGTGTGAGCATGGATGTGTGCACTGTGTCTTGTATGTGCATGGATGTACACATACAAGTGTATGTGACAGGTGTGTCCCTGAGGCTGCCCAGTGTCTGCATCTCTCTGCCTCTTTTGTTCCTTTTTTTCAACCAGCACCTAGAGAGGGCCAGCTGTGTGCCAAATGTGGGGGATGAGACATGAACAAGGCTGGCACTGTCCTGCCCTCCTGGAGCAGATAGTCTGTGGGCCTGGTTCCCCAGATGCAGTGACACTTCAGAAGGAATCCATTTCTTTGTGGCAAGTGGCCGTGGGGTGAGACAGAAGACTGTGGTGAAAGTGGAAAAGCTGAGGATATGTGGGGTGGGGTGGAGAGGCCCCTGACACTTGCCAGAAATGTGGTGGAGGAGGAAGCCAGGATCAGGCACAGGGTCTGTGAGACTCACAGGTCAGAGGATTCCAAAAGGTCTCTAGTGCTTCCCTCACAGACATCAAGGGTCTGCCAAGAATGCATGGGCAGCAGTGGGGTGGGAGTGGTTGTGTGTGTGCATACAAGTGATTGCGTGTGTTGCTTGCACATGTGGTTACATGTGATATGTGTATGGAGTGTACATGTGTGAATTTAAGGACATGGGTAAATCATATGTGGTGTGTGTACATGTGGGTTATACATGTAGGTACACATGTGCATGTGTGAGTAGCAGAGCCTATTACCGTGAGGGAGAAGGAGAAGAGAAGAAAGAGTCATTTGGCCCAAGCCTCACATTCACAAGCCTCAAATTTAGACTAAGGATGCACTAAAAAATGAGATGGATGGATGGATGGATGGATGGATAGGTGCTAGAGAGGTGGCGGGATGGATGGATAGAAAGATGAATATATGATAAAGCAAATATTCAAATGTTAATTGTAGGTGTCAGGTGGTAGATATATACTATACAATTCTTTCAACCTTTCTGTATGTTTGAAATTTTTCATAATAAAATATTAGAAAAAATATACACACAAAGTGGGCTGGATCTCTAATCCCAGAGAATCATGGCATGAGGGAAAGAACAGGATGCTTATCATACAGTTTTAAACTTATGTCCCATCCCAGGCCACACGGCACTGTGAACTCCTATTTTTTATAATTCCTATGAATCTTGTGAATCTCTCAATTGCATAGCACTGGATTTGTGTATGTGTGTGTGTTAAAGATGTTAATTTGTTAAGTAAGAACATGTAAACATACCTACTTGTGGCCATCCTAGTTAAGCATTTCTTCATTTGAATTTACCAAAAAACTAGTCACCATCAAGTCCATTCCTACTCATGGCGATCCCATGTGTTACAGAGTAGAACTGCTCTATAGGGTTTTCTTGGCTGTAATCTTTACGGAAGCAGATCACCAGGCCTTTCTTCTGCAGCACCACTGTGTGGGATCGAATCTCCAGCCATTAAGTTAGCAGCCACTCACAAATCGCTTATGCCAGGAGCCTCAAAAAAAACAGAAGTAGCCTGGGCCTTTCAGCCCTGGAGAGTCTCTGCTTGGGTTTGCATGTGTCTGTGTGTGCGTGTAGGGGACATAAGCATGTGTGGGTGGGTCAGACATTCATGAGAGTGCCCATCTGTGGAGCTCAGCCTCCTCCAAGCACCCATAAGGCTGACACTGTTCCTGGGGTGAGGGGGATGTCCTGGGGCTGAGGAAAGCCACCACCAGCCCCGGGGCAGTCTTAGAGACCAGGAGCTCTGTCATCTGTGGCTTGGACACACTCAGGCCAAGTGGCGTCCCCGGATCGGCAGTAGGAGTGTGGGTGGCTGAAACTTGGTGTTTCCTGGAGGAAGGTGGGGCAAAGGTAGGTGCCCAGAGGCTACAGAGGCTCCTCTCTTCCTCCTCATAGAGTCATTACCTCCTGTCTGGGCCCTTCTCCTCCCCTGCTCAGACCCAAGCTGTCAGCACCCCCTCATTGTAGGGTGGGAAAACTGAGGCCTGGAGAGAAGGGAGCTGCCCAGGCCAGACAGCAAGTCTCCAGCAGAGCCAGGACTGAGAGCCAGCCTGGGTTCTATTCCCTGTACCCCTGCTCCCACCTGCATCTCCCTCCCGCAGTCACTCATCTCCAGATGACCCAGCAGGTGAGGCCCCAGAGTGTTCTCCTGCTGGGCAGGTCACACACAGGATCCAAGAGGCCACATGGGCTCCGGAAACAGCTCACAACGGGGAGGCAGCACCCAGGTTCTAATCCCAGCTCTGCCACGGACATGTAGAGTGGCCCTGGATAGCTCCCTGCCTCTCTCTGGGCCTCAGTTTCTCCATCTGTAAAATAAATGAGTTCAACTACACCAGCGACTTTGGTATGTTTTGAAGCAGAATCGCTAAGCAACTATAAGAGGGGCTGCTTAGGTAAGCAGGGGAGGCAGGTGGATGCTTGCCCACTGGGTCCCCCTATTCGCCCTCCACTAAGAATCTCACCAAGGAAAGTCCCACTGAACCACAGAACCCAGTGAGTGGATAAGAGACCAAACATCAGCACAGAACTGGGACCCACTTCTGGCTGGGCCACTTGCCAGCTCCTTGGTCTCCGGCAAGGCTCTCCAACCCTCAGTTTGCTCATATGTAAAATGGGGGTTACAATAGGGCTGTGACAAGTAAATGTGTTAATCCATGCCCAGTGCTTGGCACATGATAATCGTCAAACAACAGTGGCTGTTATTACCGTTTACCCCCAGACAAGAACCACATGTGAGCCCTGTGGCTTCACCATGAGTTGTATCTGTTGTTCCAGACCCAAGGCCAATGCATGTGGCAGCTGCTACCCCAAATTCCTCAGCCCTGCCTGTCTCCACAGCTGCCCTGAACAGCTGGGCATGCAGGGGCTGCTGTGAGGCCAGGCCTGGCCCTGAGGAGGAGAAGCGTGGTGTTGCCTGTAATCAGGCCAGGCCTTGGAGCAGGGCCTGTTTTATCTGGACAATGAAGTCCCGGGCCAGCCATAATCAGTCCTCGCCCCAGCTTCACTCTGCCTGGGGCCCTGACCTGGCTTCCAAAGCCCCAAAAAGGAAGCAGCAGGTAGTTAGCTGAAGCCTTTCATTCACAGGAGCCTCCCCAAGGCTCTCCCCAGGGCCACAGAGTTCAGGGAAGGGTGCCTGGTGACACAACAGAAGGGAAAGTCCGTCTGCAGCCAGGGCCCCGATCCACCCCACCAGGCAGCAGACAGCCCCGTGAGAGGACAGAGAACCAGCACTGAGAATCCTGTGGTGTCGGAGCTGAAACAAACCAAAACCGTTGCTGTCGAGTCTATTCCAGCTCATAGGAGCTCAAAAACCATCTAGCAGCTTCCTCTCACTTAAAGAGATGGGGAAACTGACTCACCTGAGTGAGTCATAAAGGGGAAAGGACTTACCTGAGTGCACACATGGGAATGTGTTGAGAGGTGGCCCCTGGTTCCTGCATCTTCCAAACAAGCCCCCCGCTCCCACCCTCCAGTCAGCCCAGCTGCAGCAACAGCCTTCTAAGCGAAGTCCAAGCTTCCAGCTCCTCCCGTGTCCTTTGGGACACCTGCCACAGCAATGTCATTCATCTTTTACTCCTTTACTCTGGGTTTTGTTTCTCCCCAGTTAATAGAATGGAGTCCCTGAGTGGTACAAATAGTTAATGCACTCAGCTGCTAACTAAAAGGCTGGAGGTTCGAGTCCACCCAGAGGAGCCTCAAAAGAAAAGCCTGGTGATCTGCTTCCAAAAAATGAGCCATTGAAAACCTGTGGAGCACAGTTCTACTCTAACTGACACACGTGGAGTCACCGTGAGTCGGAGTCGACTCGACGGCAACTGGTTTTATGATAAAGTATTACTTGTTCCACGAAAGCAGGGACCTCATCTGTCTGGCCCACCACAGGATCCTCAACTCCCAGATTTGCATCTGGCAGGGCACAGCACAGGCTGAATAAGTGATTTTTAGAAAATTGGCAAAATACTGGAATGTTTTAAAAAAAATTTTTAATTACCGGTGGATTCCCACCCTCACTGTATTTTAATATATCTTAATCTATGTTAATGCATAAAAACCTTTTTCAACAACATGGACTCACACTACAATAGTTTTGTGTCCTCTCTTTCCAGTAACATTCCATCATGAGCACTTTTCCTTGTCATTAAAATGTTTTCTTAACAGCACTGGGAGTGCTCCATGCTTTCTGTCAGTGGACACCCTCCATGCAGAGGCACCTTCTTAGCAAGGCTCCTGAGACTGCTCCGGATAAATTACCCACCTCCCCCATCACTCGCCATTTCCCCTCAATCCCCCAGCCCTAGGCAACCACTCATCTACCTTCTGCTCTGTGAATTTGCCTATTCTGGACAGGCACATTCAGAATACAAATGGTATGACAAAAATCATACAACATGTGGCTTTTGTGGCTGGCTTCTTTCAGTTAGCATCATGTGTCCCAGCTTCTCACGTTACAGCAGGTATCTGTACTTCATTCCCTTTTATTGCTGAATCCCACTGTATGGATATACAGTTTGTTTATCCATTCCTCAATTGATGGACAGTTAGGTTGTTTCCACCTTTTGGCCATTATGAATAATGGCCTTGAATATTCTTGTATAAGTCTTTGTGTGGACCTATGTTTTCATTTCTCTTGGGTACATACCTAGGAGTGGAACTGATGGGTCATATGAAAACTATGTTTAACATTTTCGGGAACTTTCCAAAGCAGTTGCACCATTTTACATTCCCACCAGCAATTTATGAGGGTTCCAATTTCCCCACATCTTTGCCAACACTTGTTATTATTTCTTTTATTTTAGTCATCCTACTGGTATAAAGGTCACTGGGTTGTGCAAGCGGTTTGTGACCAGCAGCTAACCTAAAGGTTGGTAGTTTGAACTTACCCAGCAGCTCCATAGAAGAAAGTCCTGGCAATCTGCTTCTCTAAAGGTGACAGCCAAGAAAACTCCATGGAGCTCAGTTCTATTCTGTAACAGGTGGGGTGCCATGAGACAAAATCAACTTGACGGCAACCAGTTTGTTTTGTTGTTGTTGTTGTTGGTTTTTTTTTTGGTTTAATGGTATGAGGTGCCATGTTTGTTTTAATGTAAAAATTTAGGTTTAAATTATTATCAAATAAAATCAGCTCCATGTGAATATACACCATATTTAGCACATGGCTCAGAGCACCCCAACACCCCTCTCAGTACCTCTGAGGACAAGGGTATGGTAAGAGCCGGACATGTGTAAATTAAAGTCATTTCCAACATTTTGATAATGTAAATAATGCTGTGATAACCAGCCTTGTACAGATTTGCGCACCTCTAGAAATAGCTCAAGAAGCCCTGGTGGCACAGTGGAACACTCGGCCGTTCGAATCCATCAGCCACTCTGCAGGAGAAAGATGAGGCAGTCTGCTTTTGTAAAGATTACAGCCTTAGAAACTCTATGGGTTTCTGTTCTATATGGTCTCTATGAGTGGGAATTGATTTGATGACAACGGGTTCGGTTTTTTGGTAGGTTTAGGAATAGTTCATAGGAATGGGGTTATCTGGTTAAAGAATACCCACTGCCGTGGAGTCGATTCCAACTCATAGCAACCCCACGGGGTTTCCAAGGCTGTAAGTCTTTATAAAGCAGATAGCCACATCATTCTTCCACGGAGCTGCTGGTGGTTTCAAACCACCAACCTTTTGGTTAGCAGTCGATTGCGTTAACCACTGCGCCACCAGGGCTCCTGGTTAAAGAATGCGCATTTTAAATTTTTTGCATAGGTTATCTATGCACATGGTATAAAGTCCCAAAGGGTCTACGATGAAAAGGAAAGTTTCCTCCCTTCCCTGCTCTCAGCCACCCACCACCCCAGAAGCAGCCTTGGGAACCAGTTTCTTAAATATCCTTCCCAAAATATGTTAGGATGCTCATTTTCAAGGCTTTCCAAGCACAGCACCACCAGAAAGTTGTACCAATTCACGAGCCCACCAGAGCGGAGAGTTTCCTTTTCACCATTTTTTCCAGCATTACCTTTTTATTCTTATTTTTTGCTGTAGTATTCTGTTTTTTGTATTGTTTTTAGTTCATGTTTTTTACTAACTCACACACAATTACTTGTCTTCTGGTTTGTTGAAGCAATAGGTCAGACAACACTCACCACAGTGATGGCTATCAAAGTGGCTGGCCATAGTCATATTCATGCGGAGCGCACTCCCAATGAAGGCGACTAATTTTGCCATTCTAATCCATCTTATAGTATTTTAGGACAGCCAGCTTAATCTTCTTTCTCTTATACTTACCATTCTTGGGAGTAGTGTGAGACTTCTTCCTTTTCTTAGCATCACTACAAAGTCTCAGCACAAGATGAACAGTTGGACTCCAATGGTTCCTCTGGCCCCTTCTCACCACTGGACAACATGCAGTTTCCAAAAGGAGCCATGTGACCTCTCTCCTATTGACTTGGCAATTGTGCACCTCACCTCCTCCCTTGCGACTTCTGGGCTCACTGTCCACCTCTCTGTGATGGAATGATTTGCTTACAGTGCCAGCTTCATTGGTGTGTGATGTGTGCAGTCGTACAGGGCCCCACACTTGATTTAAAGCCCTTTCACTGTTTTGAAATTCTTAATAATTTATGAGCAAAGGGCCCACAATTTCATTTTGCACTAGGCCCTGCAAAGCATGTAGTCGGTCCTGCTTGTTTACCTTCTGCCACTCACCCAGGACAATAAAGTCCCTGACCTCAGAATCTGTCCTGCCCCGTCTGGTGCCCCAGTGTCTGGCAGAGACAGAAGGAAAAAAGAAAGCAAGCAAAGATGGAGGGAAGGAACTGTATGAACGAAATGAATGTATATTAAATGAATGAATGTGAATACGAATGAAATGAAATAAAAGAATGAATGAATGTAAGGAATGACATCTAAATTTTACCTTGAAGAATAAAAACCAAAAAACCAAACCCATTGCCGTCGAGTAGATATCAACTCATGGCGACCCATGTGTTACAGAGCAGTACTACGCTTGGCTGTAATCTTTACAGAAGCAAATTGCCAGGACTTTC
Source organism: Dugong dugon (assembly GCA_030035585.1). NCBI lineage: Eukaryota > Metazoa > Chordata > Mammalia > Sirenia > Dugongidae > Dugong > Dugong dugon. The sequence continues at coordinate 55,806,576 of CM057462.1, read as the reverse complement.
TTCTGCAGTACTGCTGGGTAGGTTCAAACCAGGGGCGGATTACCCAATAAGCAAGGTAAGCACGGCCTTACTTGTGCTTACTTACTAATCTGTAGTGAACAATTTCACATTTTTTCACCTTGTCACAGCTTCTGCTTCTAGGTATGGCTGGCATCTGTCTCTCTCCCAACCCCACAGCACCTTCCTACAGGCTCAAAGCCTCTTTTCAAATTTACAGTCCCTGTCGGGGTTGGATTACCAATTGTTCACTACAGATTAGTAAATACGTACAGGTAAGGCCGTGCCTACCTTGCTTACTGGGTAATCTGCCCCTGGCTCAAACCTACAACCCTTAGGTTAGTAGTCGAACACAAACCATTTGTGCCACCCAGGGGCCTCTTGAAGAATGAGGCAGGAGGGATTTTCAATGTAAACAAAAGTTAAAAGGGCATTCCAAGTAGAATGAACAGCATGGGCAAAGACACCCATGGGTGAAAATTCACCATGGACAGGACCTGAGGTACTGGTAGCTGTGGATGCACTGGCCTCAGCTGAACCTCCAGGATCTGGGGATGTGCGAGGGATGGGGTCAATGCCTGGTCCTTGGAAGGAGCTATCCCTCTGACTAGGGGCAAGGAGAAAGCCCAGGAATGCAGAAGAGGAGGTACTAATTAGGGCTTTCAGAGGGAACTGTCCTGTCACGGGGGGGGGGGGGGGGGGGGTGATGAGAGGTCAAGCCAGGAACCTGAGGGCTGAGGGGGACGAATGGGGCAGCTTGGCTCAGGGCGAGGCCATCAAGGCTTGGGGATCTTAGTGACCCCAGTCACAGTGCCTTTACCACCACTGGGCCAACACTCAAGGCCTCTGACTCAGGGGTCAGAACCTCCTCCCAGTACCCTATCAGCTGAAAGGGCTTCTCTTGGTCCTAGACCCTCTGTCCTAGCCCACCTTCTGGCCCTCTGCCCCCTGGAAACTGGAAGGTCATCAGGGTCCCAGAGCCAGTGGGAAGTTGCAGGTGTCCCATGCAGTGAGTGCCCTGGCCAGGGCAGAGAGATAATGACTTCTTGGGATTTATAGGCATAGGGCTTGACCCTGCCTGGAGCTAAGGAAGAGGCCCAGATGATTGTGAACCCCTTGCAGGTTTTATGTTCCTCACAGGGCCGACAAAGACCCTTCACAATTTGGGTTTGTCTCCTCCTCCCCTCACCTCCTATCACTGACTCCCCTTCATTCCTGCCCCACTAGCCCTAGGGACCACTTTTCTGGCCCTTGACAGGATCAAATTCATTCCCTTCTCAAGTCCTTTGCACTTGAGGTTCCCTCTGCCTGCAGTGCTTGGCCCTCAGATCTAGGCATGGCTGCTTATTATCATTAAGCAGGTCTTGGCTCAAATATCCCCTCCTCCAATAGTAGAAGAGCAAGGGGAAAAAATCAAATATTTGGAAACTGAATAACACTCTGCTTAAAAACAACTAAGTAATAGAAGAAATCAAGGACAGAATAAAAAAATTCCTGGAATCAAATGAGACTGAAAACACATCATACCAACACCTTTGGGACACAGCAAAGGCAGTGCTCAGAGGTCAATTTATAACAATAAACACACACATCAAAAAATAAAAATGAGCCAAAATCAAAAGTTAGCCCTACAACTAGAACAAACAGAAAGAGAACAGCAAAAGAAGCCCACAGTCACCAAAAGAAAGGATATAATAAAGATTAGAGCAGAAATCAATGAAATAGAGAACAGAAAAAATAGAGACAATGAACAAGACTGTCTTGGTCATCTAGTACTGCTATAACAGAAATATCACAAGTGGATGGTTTTAACAAAGAGAAGTTTATTCTCTCACGGTCTGGTAAGCTAGAAGTTCAAACTCAGGGCTCTGGCTTCAGGGAAATGCCTTCTCTTTCTCTGTCGGCTCTGGAGGAAGGTCCCCATCATCAGTCTTCCTTTGGTCTGGGAGCATCTCAGCGCAAAAACCTCAGGTCCAAAGGATGCCCTCTGCTCCCAGCACTGCTCTCTTGGTGTCTCTCTGCTCATCCCTTTCCCCTATATCCCAAAAGAGATCGGCTCAAGACACTATCCAATCCTGTAGACCTCATCAACATAACTGCTGCCAATCCATCCTATTACATCATAGCGACAGAATTTATAACACATAGGGAAATCACATCAGATGACAAAATGGTAGACAATCACACAATACTGGGAATCATGACCTAGCCAAGTTGACAGACATTTCTGGGGGACACAATTCAATTCATGACAAAGACCAAAAGTTGGTTCTTCAAAAAGATCAACAAAATCAACAAACCGTTGGTCAAACTGACAAAAGAAAAACAGGAGAGGAAGAAAATAACCCAAACAAGAAATGAGATGGAGACATTACAGCAGACCCAACTGAAATAAAAAGGATCATAACAGAATATTATGAAAAACTGTACTTCAACAAATTTGAGAGCCTAGAGAAAATGGACAAATTTCTAGAAACACACTACTACTAAACTAACACAAACTGAGATAGAAAATCTGAACAGATCCATAACAAGAGAAGAGGTAGAAGAGGTAATAAAAAAATTCCCTGTGTTAGGCTGGTTCTCTAGAGAAGCAAAACCAGTAAAGTGTATAAATACATACAGAGAAAGATATTTATATCAAGGAAATGGTTCACATGGTTGTAGAGGCTGGAACGTCCCAAGTTCGTGGGTCAGGATAGAGGCTTCTCCTGATTCATGTAGCCACAAGGGCTGGCAAACTCAAGATCAGCAGGTCAGAGGAGCAGGGCTCCTGCTCACAGGCTGTGAAGACTGATGAATCCCAAGATAAGTAGGCAAGACTGCAGGTAAGCTGCTAGCCCAAGTCCCAAGAACCAGAGGTCAGACGAACAGGAGAGAGCTGCAGGATTCAGCATGAGCAAAAAGTCCTTGAGCCTTGCCAGGGGCTTATATTCAATGTAGGCCACACTCCCAAGGATTGGCTACTCACAGCAGACCCCACCATGGGGATTATCACATATCAGATCTCAACAAGGAAGAGATCACAGCATAATACAACTGCCAAAACACTGAGAATCATGGCCCAGCCAAGTTGACACACAATCTTAACCATCACAGTCCACCCCTTGCCAACTTGGCACCTGTACACATCTCCTTAAACCATACACAATCTCTGAATAAAGACAATTATAAAGTCATACTGATACAACAAACACATACAACCAAAAATGCACTAGCCCTGCTTACATCTTATATCTTATAAGTGAAGAAAATAAAAATATCTGATGCACACATACGAAGTAGAAGTACCCATAACAATTACAGTCCTCATTTCTGCAATTGGTCACGTGGTCGTAACTGGTATTTGTAACTACCTTCTTCCACCACCCATTCTGTATTCCCTTTGCCCTTAGAATCACCTCAACTGGTCATGGTTCTTTGCCTGGTGGGGTGACACAAACCTTCACTCCTGAAGGGTCTGGGCCATTAGTAGTCATGTTGGAATTGGGTTGCTGTAATTTTCCATTGACTTTAATCACAGGGCATGTTAGTACTAACAGATGCCCTAAGGGATCTCCTGCATTCCAGACATACTCTTCTTTACCTCCATTATGTAATATCAATCCGATTTCCTCTTGGTAATCAGGATCAATCACAGCAGCCAGTATGGTAACTCCCTTCTTTGCCTGTTGATCCAGGCATAAGGAGCCCAAAGTGGCCAGGTGATATTCTTAGCTTCCAGTTCAACAGAATCAGTGGTGTGTCTCCATGTGGGAGCATTCCTCCCTTTGGAACTAAGACCTCTAGACCTGCAAAGCATAAGGTTGCTGTGGCAGGAAGCAAAATCTTGTGAATGGGTCACTAGGGGTAATAGTGAGTGATGCCACTCCTATTTCCAACCCTTGATTCCTGGACCCGTGAATCCTGGCTACGGGAGAAACAGCACCATATAGTGGACGCTGGTTTAGAGCATATACAGCCTCCTGGAGAACATTACCCCAACACTGCAAGTTATTGCCACCTAGCTCGTGTCATAATTGTGTTTGTAGAAGGCCATTCCATTGTTCTATCAAGCCAGTTGCTTCAGGATGATGGGGAACATGATAATACCAGTGAATTCCATGAGCATGGGCCCATTGCCACACTTCATTTGCTGTGAAGTGAGTCCCTTGATTCGAGGTAATGCTGTGCAGGATACCATGACGGTGGATAAGGCATTCTGTAAATCCACAGATAGTAGTTTTGGCAGAAGCATTGCGTGCAAGGAAGGAAAATCCACACCCTGAATAAGTGGCTACTCCCATAAGAACAAAACTCTGCCCTTTCCATGATAGAAGTGGTCCAATGTAATCAACTTGCCACCAGGTTGCTGGTTGATCACCTCCAGGGATGATGTCATATCAGGGATTCAGCGTTGGTCTCTGCTGCTGGCAGATTGGGTACTCAGCAGTGGCTGTAGCCAAATTAGCCTTGGTGAGTGGAAGCCCATGTTGCTGAGCCCATGCATAACCTCTATCCCTGCCACCATGACCACTTTGTTCATGAGCCCAATGAGCAATGACAGGAGTACCTAGGGAAAGAGGATGACTGGTTTCCACGGAGCACGTCATCCTATCCACTTGATTATTAAAATCCCCCTATGCTGAGGTCACCCTCTGGTGAAATATCTTCACTTCTTTGGCCCATTTAGAGAGATCTATCCACATACTTCTTCCCCATAAATCCTTGTTTCCAATTTTCCAATCATGTTCCTTCCAAGTCCCTGACCATCCAGCCAAACCATTGGCCACAGCCCATGAATCAGTATACAGTTGCACATCTGGCCATTTCTCCTTCCAAGCAAAGTGAACAACCAGGTGCATTGCTTGAAGTTCTGCCCATTGGGAGGATTTCCCTTCACCACTGTCCTTCAGGAAGGTCCCAGAAAGAGGTTGTAATGCTGCTGCTGTCCGTTTTTGAGTACTGCCTGCATATGGCGCAGAACCATCTGTAAACCAGGCACGAGTTTTCTCTCCTTCAGTCAACTGATCATAAGGAACTCCCCATGAGGCCATGGTGCAGACTGGGAGATGGAGGGTAACGTGACAGGAGTGGAGACCATGGGCGTTTGGGCCACTTCCTCATGCAACTTACTTGCGCCGTCAGGTCCTGCTTGGGCCCGATCTTGTATATACCACTTCCATTTAATGATGGAGTGCTGCTGTGCACATCCAACTTTAAGACTCTGTGGGTCAGACAACACCCAGTCCACGGTGGGCAGCTCAGCCGCGTGGTGACTTGGTGTCCCATGGTTAAGCGTTTGGTCTCAACTAAAGCCTAGTAACAAGCCAAAAGCTGTTTCTCAAAAGGAGAATAGTTATATGCAGAGGATGGCAGGGCTTTGCTCCAAAATCCTAAGGTTCTGCACTGTAATTCACCAATTCTGGCTTACCAAAGACTCCAAACAGCATCTCTATCTGCCACAGACACTTCAAGCACTGTCATGGATTGAGTTGTGTCCCCAAAAAATATCTGTCAGCTTGGCTGGGTCATGATTCCCAGTGTTGTATGATTGTGTGATCTGATGTGATCTCCTTATGTGTTGTAAATTCTATCACTGTGATTTGGTTATACTGATGAGGTTGACAAGATTAGATAGTGTCTTAAGGCAATCTCTTTTGAGATATAAAAGGAAGAAGTGAGCAGAGACACATGGGAACCTCATACCACCAAGAAAGCAGTGCCGGGAGCAGACCGCGTCCTTTGGACCTGAGGTTCCTGTGCAGAGAAGCTCCCAGACCAAGGAAGACTGATGATGATGAGGACCTTCCTCCAGAGCCGACAGAGAGAGAAAGGCTTCCCCTAGAGCTGACGCTCTGAATTTGGACTTCTAGCCTACTAGACTGTTAGAGCAGCACTAGATGACTAAGACAAGCACCATTGGATCAACTGAATCATATGGCCCAAGTGGCAGAGTGGCTTCCATGGCAGCATGAACCTGTTGCAGAGCCTTCTCTTGCTCTGGGCCCCACTGAAAACTAGTAGCTTGTCGAGTCACTTGATAAATAGGCCAGAGTAGCATACCCAAATGACAAATATGTTGCCTCCAAAACTCAGAGATGCCCACTAGGCATTGTGCCTCCTTTTTAGTTGTGAGAGCAGCCAGATGCAATAACTTAACCTTCACTTTAGAAGGACTGTCTCAACAAGCTTCACACCACTGAACCCCTAGAAATTTCACTGAGGTGGAAGGTGCCTGAATTTTTGTGGGATTAATTTCCCACCCTCTAGCACGAAAATGTTTTTACCAATAAGTCCAGAGTCATTGACACTTCTTCCTTACTAGATCCAATCGGCATAATAGCATCAATGTAAGGGACTAGTGTGACGTCTTATGGAATGGAAAGGCAATTAAGGTCCCTGTGGACTAAATTATGACATAGGGCTGGACGGTTGATGTAGCGCAGAGGTAGACTACTGAAAGTGTATTGCTGGCCTTGCCAGCTGAAAGCAAACTTCTTCTGATGGTCCTTTGAAACAGGTATGGATCAAAAGGCATTAGTCAGATCAATAGCTGCATACCAGGTCCAGGAGATGTATTAATTTTCTCAAGCAGTGGAACTACATCTGGAACAGCAGCTGCAATTGGAGTCACCACCTGGTTAAGTTTTTGATAATCCACTGTCATTCTCCAAGATCCATCTGTTTTTTGTACAAGCCAAATAGGCGAGTTGAATGGGGGTGTGGTGGGAATCACCACTCCTGCATCCTTCAAGTCCTTGATGGTGGCAGTAATCTCTGCAATCCCTCCAGGAATGTGGTATTGCTTTTGGTTTACTATTTTCCTAGATAGGGGCAGTTCTAACGGCTTCCACTTGGCTTTTCCTACCATAATAGCCCTTATTCCATTTGTCAGGGATACAATGTGGGGGTTCTTCCAGTAGCTGAGTATATCTATTCCAATTATGCATTCTGAAACTAGGGAAATCACTACAGAATGGGTTTGGGGACCCACTGGACCTACTGTGAGACGGACATGAGCTAAGACTCCATTAATAACCTGACCTCCACCTGCCCCCACTCTGACTGGTGGGCCATAGTGGGTTTTGTGTCTCCTGGAATTAGTGTCAGTTCAGAGCCATTATCCAGTAATCCCCAAAAAGCCAGATTATTTCCTTTTTCCCAATGAACAGTCACTCTTGTAAAAGGCTTTTGGGGAAGCCTGGGAGACAGAGCAACAGTATAAATTTTTGGCAGTGTATTGGAGTCCTTCCTCAAGGGGACCTGGCCTTCCCTTTATTCAAGTGGTTGTGGCTCTTTAAACTTGCTCAAGTCTGGGTATTGATTGAGGGACCATGACTCTCTATTCTGGCAGTTCCAGCTAGACTGCTGTTCACTTGACCTAGAATTCATCTGCTTGTACAGATCAAGTAAATATTTAGTACATTTCCTATTTATTTCACTCCTAGGGACACAATGACTAAGTAGCCAACGCCATAAGTCCACTTGAGTCAGACTATTCTGATTACTGCTTTGACTCCACTGTCCATTACTGTAACCACACCCACCTTATCTTTGTTGATTGAGTGCAGCCACTTGGCCCCCTACTACCATGGGATCCAATCAGCCCCATTGTAGTTAGGGGTCTTAAATCTGATTTACATAAAATAGCAATCACAGCAGTCTTCAAGAATGCTGGGGCTCCCTTCACAAATTTATTCCTCATAGTTGTGGTAAAAGATGTATCCTCTGGGCTTTCCATGCGTGGGTCTGTGGGTCTAACCTGATAAATCCACTCTAGCACACCAGTTTCCCTAAGCCTTTGGATACCTTCTTCTACAGTATAGCAAGGCAGGTCTGGTACTTCAGCTTGATTTAGTGTAGGCCACCGTGTAATCCATGCTTCAGCAACCCACCCAAATAAACTATTAGATCCTTTCCTAACTTCTCAGGCTGAAACACTGAATGAAGAATCTGCTTAGTGGGCCAATATCAATACAATCAAACTGATCCGTCTTTATGTTCCTTGCACCATTATCTCACACCCTTAATAGCCATTCCCACACATATTCCCCAGGTCTTTGTTTGTACATATTAGAAGAGTCAAGCAGTTCTTTTGGAGTGTAGCATACCTCCTCCTGGGTCACACTTTGTACTTCAACTTTTGGGGCTCACTGGGACTTAAGTCTAGTTATAGGTCTAGAAGCCAAAATCGGTAGTGGGGAAGAGTTTTGAGAACATTCAGCATTGTCTTGTAAAGCATCTGCCTCAGGTAACACCCCACGCAATGACTCAGACAACGGTTCTTTAGTTGGGTTAATCTCATTAGATGGGAGTGGAGGGACTAACAGTTTTACTGGGGAGGGTGGTTTAGCAGACAAACATGGAGTAATCTCTTCAGATGGGAGTGAGAAGGCTGGTTCTGATGGCAGGAGTGATTCAATGGAATTTAGGGGTGCTGTGTCTCCAACTTCCTGATTATCTGCCCATATGTCCCCATCCCAAGTTTCAGGATCCCATTTCTTCCCAATCAATGCCCTCACTTTAACTTCAGACACCTCTCGAGGTTGGCAATTGAGCTGGCGTTGTAATTCAGCCATTCTTACAGTAAGACTCTGGATTTGGTTTTCAGCAATATCAGCTCTGTTACTACAAGAAATAAAGCTTTCTTTCAAAGCAGAAGTGGAAACTTTGAGGTCGTTTATGCAGCACTTGAGCTTTGACTCTGAAGCTCTGAGCGCATCTCTTTCTTTCACCAGTCTGTCTAGCAAAAGTAGAACCAACCAACCAGCTTCCTTATAGTTCTCATTCTGACAAAATTATAGAAAGGTATCACACATGCAATCACCCAGAGCTTTGCCTTTCACCAATACCTGATCTATTGATGGTGATGTTTTGCATATTTGTATTGCCACCTCATGTCATGGATTAGCAGTGCCCTCTTTACTACTGGAAGCAGAGTCAACATCTTTAAGACTAACAAGACTTGAGAACCAATTTAGAAAATTCATCCTTACAATTTTGTTTCTCTAGAACCACTGTTGATACCAAATGTCTTAGGCTGGGTTCTCTAGAGAAGCAAATCCAGCAAAATGTATAAATATATAGAAAGAGAGATTTATATCAAGGAAATGGCTCACATGGTTGTAAAGGCTGGAACGTCCCAAGTCTGTGGGTCAGTATAGAGGCTTCTCCTGATTCATGTAGCCACAAGGGCTGGCAAACCCAAGATCAGCAGGTCAGAGAGCAGGGATCCTGCTCACAGGCTGCGTTGATCAATGAATCCCAAGATAAGCAGGCAAGACTTCAGGTAAGCTGCTAGCTCAAGTCCCAAGAACCAGAGGTCAGACAAACAGGAGCCAGCTGCAGGATTCAGCATGAGCAACAAGCCCCTGAGCCTTGCCAGAATGTTCACTTATATTAGATGCAGGCCACATGCCTAAAGAAACGCCCTTTCAACTGATTGGCTACTCACAGCACATTCCATCGTGGGGGTGATCACATATCAGATCTCAACAGGGAAGTGACCGCAACGTTATATGACTGCCAAAACACTGAGAATCATGGCCCAGCCCAGTTGAAGCACAATCTTAACCATCACACTCCCACCCACCCCCCAAAAAAGCCCTGGTCTGGACAGCTTCACTGGAGAATTCTATCAAACATTCAGAGAAAAACTCACACCAGTACTACTCAAACTATTTCAGAGCATAGAAAAGGAAGGAGTACTCCCAAATTCATTCTATGAAGCCAGCATACTCCTGATACCAAAGCCAGGCAAAGTCACCACAAGAAAAGAAAATTACAGACCAATATCTCTTATGAATATAGATGCAAAAATTCTCAACAAAATTCTAGCCAATAGAATTCAGCATCATATGAAAAAAATAATACATCACTACCATACTAGGTATGCAAGGATAGTTCAGCATTAGAAAATCAATCAACTTAATCCACCACATAAATAGAATAAAAGAAAAGAATCACATGATCATCTCAATCAACAAAGAAAAGGCATTTGATAAAGTCCAACACTCATTCCTGATTAAAAAAAAAAAACTCTCAATAAAACGGGCATAGAAGGGAAATTCCTCAACATAATAAAGGGCATCTATACAAAATCAACAGGCAACATCATTCTTAACAGAGATAGGCTGAAAGCATTCTCCCTGAGAATGGGAACAAGACAAGGATGCCCTTTACCTCTACTCCTATTTAACATTGTGCGGGAAGTCCTAGCTAGAACAATAAGGAAAGAAAAAGAAATAAAGGGCATCCAGATAGGAAAGGAAGAAGTAAAACTATTCTTATTTACAGATGATATAATACTATACATAGAGAATCCCAAAGATTCCACAAAAAAAAAAAAAAAAAACTACTGGAACAAATAGAAAGATTCAGCAGAGTAGCAGGGTACAAGATCAGCATACAAAAATCAGTTGGATTCCTATACACCAACAAAGAGAACTTTGAAAGGAAATCAGGAAAACAATACCATTTATAATAGCTCCTAAAAAGATAAAATACTTAGGAATAAATCTAACCAGGGATGTAAGAGACCTATACAAAGAAAATTACAAAACTCTACCGCAAGAAACCAAAAGAGACATACATAAATGGAAAAACATACCATGCCTATGGATAGGAAGACTCAACGTTGTGAAAATGTCAATTTTACCCAAAGTAATTTACTGATATAATGCAATCGTGATCCAAATACCAAGAGCATTCTTTAAAGAGATGGAAAAACAAATCACCAGCTTCACAGGGAAAGGAAAGAGGCCCAAGATAAGCAAAGCATTACTGAAGAAAAAGAACAAAGTAGGAGGCCTCACACTACCTGATCTCAGAACCTACTATACAGCCACGGTAGTCAAAACAGCCTGGTACAACAACAGACACATAGACCAATGGAACAGAATTGAGAACCCAGATGTAAATCCATCCGCCTGTGGACAGCTGATCATCAACAAAGGACCAAAGCCCATTAAGTGTGGGAAAAGACAAGTCTTTTTAACAAATGGTGCTCAAAAAACAGGATGTCTACCTGTAAAAAAATGAAACAACCCATACCTCACACCACACATAAAAACTAACTCAAAATGGATCAAAGACCTAAATACAAAACCTAAAACGATTAAGATCATGGAAAAAAAAAAATAAGGACAATGCTAGGGGCTGTAATACATATCATAAATAGAATACAAACCATAATGAACAGTGCACAAACACCAGATGATAAGCTAGATAACTGGGACCTCCTAAAAATTAAACACTTATGTTCATCAAAAGACTTCACCAAAAGAGTAAAAAGACAACTGACAGACTGGGAAAAATTTTTTGGCTATGATATGTCCAGCAAGTATCTAATCTCTAAAATCTATAAAATACTTCAACATCTCAGCAACAAAAAGACAAATAATCCAATTTAAAAATGGGCAAAGGATAAGAACAGATACTTCACCAAAGAAGGCATTCAGATGGCTAACAGACACTTGAGGAAATGCTCACTATCATTAGACATTAGAGAAATGCAAATCAAAAGTACAATGAGACACCATCTCACCCTGACGTTACTGACACTATTGTTAGTTGGAGAGGTTGCAGGGAGATTGGAACTCTTATGCACTGCTGGTGGGAATGTAAAATGGTACAACCTCTATGGAAAATTATATGATGCCTCCTTAAAGAGCTAGAAATAGAAATATCATACAATCCAGCAATCCCATTCCTAGAAATATATCCTAGAGAAATAAGAGCATCACATGAATAGACATATGCACTCTCACGTTTATTGCAGCATTATTCACAATAGCAAAAAGATAGGAACAACCTAAATGCCCATCAACAGATAAATGGATAAATTATGGTACATACACACAATGGAATACCAAGCAAAGATAAAGAATAATGATGAATCCACAAAACATCTCACAACATTCATGAATCTGAGGGCATTATGCTGACAGAAATAAGTCAGTCACAAAAGGACAAGTATTGTATGAGACTACTATCATAAAAACTAAAGAAAAGGTTTACACAGAAAAAAACAATCTTTGATGGTTACTAGGGAGAAGAGGGGTGGGGAGGGGAAATCACTAACTAGATAGTAGACAAGTGTTAACTTTGGTGAAGGGAAAGACAACAACACAATATAGGGGATGTCAGCACAACTCGACCAAGGTCAAGGCAAAGTCATAGAAGCTTCCTAGACACATCCAAACACCTTGAGAGAATGAGTTTCTGGGGCTGAGGGCTGGGGACTATGGTCTTGGGGGACATCTAGGTCAACTGGCATAACATAGTTCATAAAGAAAATGTTCTACATTCTACTTTGGTGAGTAGAATCTGGGGTCTTAAAAACTTGCAAGCAGCCATCTAAGATACATCTATTGGTCCCATGCTGTCTGGAGTAACGGAGAAAAGAAGAAAACCAAAGACACAAGAAAATATTAGTCCAAAGGACTAACAGACCACATGAACCACAGATTCACCAGCCTGAGCCGAGAAGAACTAGATGGTGCCTGGCTACCAGCACTGACCCCTCTGACAGGGATCACAAGAGAGGGTCCCAGGCAGAGGAGGAGAAAAATGTAGAACAAATTTGAAATTAACAAAAAAAGACCAGACAACTGGTCTGACAGACTGGAGGAACCCCTGAGACTATGGCCCCCGGACATTCTGCTAACTGAGAACTGAAGCCACTTCCAAAGTCTACCTTTCAGCCGAAGATTAGACAGGCCTATAAAACAAACAATAACAAACATAAGGAACGTGCTTCTTAGTTCAATCAAGTGTGCAAGACCAAATTGGTAACACCTGCCCAAAATCAAAGATGAGAAGGCAGGAAGTGACACGAAAACTGGATGAATGGACATGGGGAACCTGGGGTGGAAAGGGGGAGAGTGCTGACACATTGCTGGGATTGTAACCAAAGTCACAAAACAATTTGTGTATAAAGTTTTGAATGAGAAACTAGTTTGTGCTGTAAACTTTCACCTAAAGCACAGTAAAATTAAGTATATATATATATATACATATCACTGGCCGACACATAGCAGCCCTTCTCCATCCCATGACCTCATTCTATTTTCAGACTACCTGGGTTGGAATCCTGCCTCTATTAGCTACCAGCTTGGGCAAGTTACTGAACCTCTCTGTGCCTCTATTTTCTCACCTATAAAGTGGGATAATAGCAGCACTTATATTACTGTGCTGTTGGAAGGAGTGAATGAGATGACACAGGGCCTGGCGTATAGTGTTGTTGTTGCAGTTAGTTGCTGTTGAGTTGACTTTGATTCATGGTGACCCTATGTACAACATAACAAAACGTTGCCTTGTCCAGTGCCATCTTCATAAATTGTTGACATGTTTGAGTCCATTGTTGTGGCCATTGTGTACTGCCTTCCAACCTAAGAGGCTCATCTTCCAGCACTATATCAGGCAATATTCTATTGTGATCCATAAAATTTCCATTGGCTAGTATTTGGAAGTAGGTCTCCAAGTCTTTTTTCCTAGTCTGTCAGTCTGGAAGTTCCACTGAAACCTGTCTACCATGGGTGACCCCACTGGTATTTGAAATACTGGTGGCATAGTTTCCAGCATTACAGGAACATGAAAACTGCCACGGTATGACAAATTGATAGACGGGTGGTGGCACGTAGTAGGCACATAGTTGTTGTTACCTCCCGTTGAGTTGATTCCAACTCATGGTGACCCCATGTTTTATAAAGTAGGACATCTCCAGAGGGTTTCCTTGGATGTAACCTTTCTGGACATAGATAGCCAGGCTTTTCTTCCACAGCACTGTTGGGTGGGTTTGAACCACCAAATTTTAGGTAAGTAGTCAAGCGCAAATCATTTGCACCACCCAGGGATCTAGGGTCTTCAGTCATTAGTGTTCAATGTGTTAAATCTATTCTTGAGATGGTCTCTAAATTCAGGTGGGTATACTCAAGGTCATACTTTGGTTGTCATGGATTTGTTCTAATTTTCTTCAGTTTCAACTTGAACTTGCATATGAGCAATTGATGGTCTGTTCTGCAATCAGCCCCTGGCTTTGTTCTGACTAATCATATTGAGATTTTCCATCATCTCTCTCCGCAGATGTAGTCGATTTGGTTCCTGTGTATTCCATCTGGCGAAGTCCACATGTATAGTTGCCGTTTATGTTGGTGAAAAAAGTTATTTGCAATGAAGAAGTCATTGGTCTTGCAAAATTCTATCATTCGATCTCTGGCATGATAATGACCGAAGACCATATGAGTTGTGGAATGACATCAAGGACATCATACATGAAGAAAGTAAGGGATCATTAAAAAGACAAGAAGGAAAGAAAAGACCAAAATGGATGTCAGAAGAGACTCTGAAAATTGCCCTTGAACGTTGAGTAGCTAAAGCAAAAGGAAGAAATGATGAAACAAAATAGCTGACCAGAAGAATTTAAAGGGTGGCTTGAGAAGAAAAAGTATTATAATAACATGTGCAAACATCTGGAGATAAACAACAAAAAGAGACAAACTAAAAAGAAGAACAAGCTGCAACACTGAACGATTTTATGGGGAAAATATTAAACGACACAGGAAGCATCAAAAGAAGACGGAAGGAATACACAGAGTCACTATACCAAAAAGAATTGGTCAACGTTCAACCATTTCATGAGGTAGCATATGATCAAGAACCGATGGTACTGAAGGAAGAAGTCCAAGTTGCACTGAAGGCATTGGAGAAAAACAAGGCTCCAGGAATTGACAGAATACCAATTCAGATGTTTCAACAAATGGATGCAACACTGGAGGTGCTCACTTGAAATCTGGAAGACAGCTACCTGGCCAACCGACTGGAAGAAATCCATATTTATGCCTATTACAAAGAAAGGTGATCCAACCGAATGTGAAAATTATCAAACAATATCATTAAAATCACACACAAGTAAAATTTTGCTGAAGATCCTTCAAAAACGTTGCAGCAGTACATCTACAGAGAACTGCCAGAAATTCAAGCCAGATTCAGAAAAGGATGTGAACGAGGGATAGATATCACAGCTGATGTCAGATGGATCTTGGCTGAAAGCAGAGAATACCAGAAAGATATTTACTTGTGTTTTGTTGACTATGCAAGGGCATTCACTGTGTGGATCATACAAGTTATGGATAACATAGCGAAGAATGGGAATTCCAGAACACTTAACTGTGCTCATGAGGAACCTGTACATAGACCAAGAGGCAGTCATTCAAGCAGAACAAGGGGGTACTGTGTGGTTTAAAATCAGGAAAGGTGTGAGTCAGGGTTGTATCCTTTCACCATATTTATACAATCTGTATGCTGAGCAAATAATCCAAGAAGTGGACTATATGAAGAAGAATGCAGCATCAGGACTGGAGGAAGACTCATTAACAACCGGTGATATACAGATGACACAACCTTGCTTGCTGAAAGTGAAGAGGACTTGAAGCACTTACTGATGAAGATCAAAGACCACAGCCTTCAGTATAGAATGCATATCAACATAAAGGAAACAAAAATCCTCACAACTGGACCAATAAGCAACAACATGTTAAATGAAGAAAATATTGAAGTTGCAAAGATCTCATTTAACCTGGATCCACAATCAACGCCCATGGAAGCAACAGTCAAAAAATCAAACAACACATTGACTGGGCAAATCTGCTGCAAACAACCTCTTTAAAGTGTTAAAAAAGCAAAGATATCACTTTGAGGACTAACGTGCACCTGACCGAAGCCACAGTATTTTCAAATGGCTCATGTGCATGCGAAACCAGGACAATGAATAAGGAAGACTGAAGAAGAATTGATGCTTTTGAATTATGGTGTTGGCAAAGAATACTGAATATACCATGGACCACCAGAAGAAAGAACAAATCTGTCTTGGAAGAAGTACAGCCAGAATGCTCCTTAGAAGCAAGGGTGGCAAGACTTGGTCTCATGTACTTTGGACATGTTATTAGGACGGACCAGTCCCTGGAGAATGACATCATGCTTGATAAACTAGAGGGTCAGTACAAAAGAGGAAGACCCTTAACAAGACGGATTGACACAGTGGCTGCAACAATGGACTCAAACATAGCAACTATTGTGAGTATGGCACAGGACTGGGCAGTGTTCCGTTCTATTGTATGTAGGGTCGCTATAAGTTAGAACCGACTTGACGGCACCTAACAACAACAATGACCATCATTGTCTGCCCCCTCCCATCCTTTTTGACAACAAGGGTCACATCTGCTGGCTCATAGCTGCATCTGTCCCACCACAATGGCCTAGAACAGTGTTTGGTACAAAAAAGGTGCTCCAGAAGCATGCATTGAAGTAAGGACTTTGTTTCTTCCCTGTTATTTTGCCCTTTTCAAACTATCCTCCTCCCAACTCAAGCAGATAGGGTTACACAAACTAGAAAAAGCCTTCTCTAGGTCGGAAGGAGAGGAAGGTTGGTGACAGCATGGTGAGGACAGGGAGGTCCCAAGAGGATTCTGCATCCACTCCCAGAGCAGAGCCTGGGGCCAGTGGCCAGAGCCCAAGAGGAAGATTGACCAGAACGACTCCGAGCCACACAGCGTGCCCCAACTCTACAGTCACTTCCCTTGTCCTCCAGCATAACATGGAAGGGGTGGGGGAGACATCGGCCCTGGAAGGGCCATTCCAAACAAAAGGGACAGTGATGTCCCCAAGGTGACCTGTGAGGACACATGACTGGGAAACACGTGGGCTAACCCAAGCCTTGGCTCTACATAAATTCACCCCTCACCCAACTTAGACACAGCCCTGGATGGAAGAAAAATAAACTTCTATTTCTTGTACCCTGAGACGTGGCCTGGCCATCATACCTGACACTCACACATAAGGTGACATTATTATTGCTTACTGCGTGGCCTCTCTGAGCCTCAGTTCCATCATCGGTAAGGTGGAGGCAATATCACCTCTCACCCAGGACTCTTGTACAGGCTTCAAACCAAAAAACCAAATCCACTGCTGTGACTCATAGTGACCCTATAGGACAGAGTAGAACTGCCCCATAGAGTTTCCAAGGCTGTAACCACATGGAAGCAGACTGCTACATCTTTCTCCCACGGAGTGGCTGGTGGCTTTGAACCACTGACATTTTGGTTAGCAACCCAGTGCTTTAACCACTGTGCCACCAGGGATCCAGGTTTCAGTCATGATAAAAAGCTCCCACTTACCTCCTTCAAAGGACTTGATGTGTTACCTCATTTAATCCTCTTAACAACCCTGTGGGATGGGAACTACTGTTATCCCTGCCTTACAGAGAAGAAGACTGAGGCACAAAGGGATTTCGTGACCTGCTTGAGGTCACACAACTAGCTGGTAGCTGGACTGAGACTGGACCCCAGGTCTGTCTAACCCAGGCCCACACTCTTCATCTTCACACACAAAGATCGCAAGCAGAGTGTGTGACGGTGTCTTGTAAATCATGAAGGCCTGTGTTGATGTTGGGGTGCAGGCAGGGAGGGCGGGGGGCCCTTGGACAGAGGGGGTGTGGCGGGGTGTGATTCAGCACTGGTTATTGTCCCAGGAAAGGGGCCATGCCATGCCAGCCGGGGCTTTGTCTCAGCACAGCCTGCCCAGTACGGCCTTCACCGAGGGCTGCTGACTGGAAAGGGAAGAAGAAGCCCTGCCCCCAGAGATGGGAGCAGGGCCATTTAGCCACCCTGGGATGCACCCGACTGGCATCAGGAGGCCCAGGTCTGTCTCGAGCTCTCAGGGTGACCCCCAGAAAGTCCTTCTCCTCCCTGGGCCTCAAGATTCTCCTCTGCAGCAAGTGCAGATGAAGCAGGGCTCTGAGGCCTCAATGAGCCAGGATATTCTCCCAATGAGGCTCTGCAGTGCCCCCTGGTGGACAAACTGATGCATGCCTCCATCAGCTTGCAGAAGAGGCCCAGCGAATCAGCTCTCCTGTCTTGACTCCTTGTTCTGGGTTCATGGAGGAGGCACCAACGAGCCCCATTACAGGTCCCCAAGAGGAAAGGAAAGGTCCCCCCGAGATGTGGCTGCACCAGAAGAATTCCCAGACTCTGGCTGTGCCCCTCACTTGTTGCATGAACCTGTGCTCACCTTTCCCTTTCTAGGTCTCAGTGTCCCGATCTCCAAGAAGGAAGTTAATAGGATGAGCCTTGATCTGGGAGGTACAAGACCTAGTGTTCATCCCATTATTGACCTGTGTGAGCTTAGGCAAGTCCCTGCCCTCCCCTGGGCTTCAGTTTCCCCATCTGCACAACAAGTTGATGGGACTAAATGGCCTCAGGACCCCTCTGCTCTGATATCCCAGAGTCCAATTGGGAACTATGTGTTCCAGGGGATTAAGAGGTCTCAAGCAGAGCTCCTTGAAGGAAATGCTAGTCAAAATCAAATCCCAGGGATAATGGGAAGTCACATGGCACTGAATGTACATTCGGGTTTAAAATGTAACATATTTACACTTGGTGACAAGCACTGTACTGGGCACTGGCCACACAATCGTATACAAGACAGACACAGTCCTTGCCCTCGAGAAAAAATTTACAACCTAGTGGAGGGCACTGACTCATAAACAAACATTCACACTCTAGTCTGAACAAGTAACAACAGGAATGTGGACAAGTCATAGCCATAGGACTGTTGGGAGGTAAGGTATCAGAAAGGAAGTGACATGAGTAGAGTTTTCAAGGGTGAAGAAGAATATAAACAGACAATGCATTGTTTCAAAATTAAACACTTTTTCCAGTCACATAGACTTGTGCAAAGATATTTGTTGTAGTCAAAGTTCTGACTTTCACTGGGAAAGACAACAAGTAAGATTTGATGGAGGTGGAAAAGACCTAAGCAATAAGGCAACTGATGGCAGTGGTGAGTGGAGTGTGTCTCAGAGACTGGGTGGGGTGCACAGATGGGCTGAGGCCAAGAGTCAGGGATGTATGTTGAGCACATAATAAAAAACAACACTCTGGCGTTTTGATGTGGAGGGATCAAAAGTGTCATGCCCAACTATGTAGAAGTGTCTTGCCCTGAAATTTGACAGAGTCATTGCTTCAAGAGTCTTCTTCTGCTTCAAGGCACAAACCAACTCAAATTTTCCCAGGGCAAATGCTTCATCATGGTCTCTCCAGCCAGGGTGGATCTTTTGTTGATAATGTCCCATGGGATGCCTTTGGGTTGGGACAAGTCCAGCCACTCCCCAGAGCTGGCTTGTACCAGTTTGAAAGAGCCAACTGCTAAATTGTCAGGAATTTTGCAAGCCTGCTATTGAACAAAAATAAACCAAACCCCTTGCCTTCGAGTCAACTTTGACTCATAGCGATCCAACAGGATAGAGTAGAACTGTGCCATAGGGTTTCCAAGGAGCAGCTGGTAAGTTCGAAACATTGGCCTTTCAGCTAGCAGCGGAGCGCTGAACCACTGCTCCACCAGGGCTCCAGGCTGTTGAACAGTCATTAAAAATTCAATTGTATAAGTTTATAATCAATAAGTTCTATTAAAATAAAGGTAATAAATACTCAAAACCCACCACTTCCTCATGATTTTACTACATTTCACTATTATCTGTGTTCTTGAGGTTATCAAGGTCTGTTGTATCTGTATGGTGGAACTATTATATAAGGGGGTGCTTCTGCACATCTCTTTCCAACTTCATGTTCTGTGACACCACATTGGTATCTTGATGCTGGCCATCGTGAAAGTATTTACAACACAAACATTAGCAAACACTACAAATCAGGGTTTGATTTTCTGTTTTGTTGATTTTCTAAACTGAAGAAGTGAGGGACAAAATGTTAATAATGCAGGTTTAACTCAACAGTTTGTTGTTTCTAATGCAAAAGCTGAAAGAAGTTTCAGCTTAATGAAAATATTTGTAGCTTGGTAGGAAATAGTATAATGGTAAATCACATATCAGATTTAATGTCAATATATTTATTAGGAAAAGAGTGAGCAGGCAGGGCTGCAAGTCTATGTCAAAATTTTGTTGAACTGCAACTATAGGCTGGCTACAGATAAAAGAATTCAGCAAAAAATAACAAAAGCATTCTGTGAGAATCAATTAGCTATAAAGAATTTACAACCAAAAGTATTGTACATCATGTTATTTGTAAATTTTGTACTACATATCCTTTATATTAATAAAATTTATAATACCTGTATGTATATATATATATATATAATGTATACATTTGGATTTTTGAAGAGCCAGTTATCAAACACTTAAAAGCACACTGCTGGACAAATCCAAGTTTAGCAAAGTCCTTTTCAAAACAAATTTCTCCTTGGGGAAGTAATCTCAACCATGGGAACTATTTTCAGGACAGACAGACAGATGGCCTCATGCTTCCGCTGAGGACACTACCATCACATTGGTGGCTCTGTGGATTTGAGGTCTGTCACATTCAACAATGACAATAAAACCAACACATTCAGGAGCTTTCTTTTCTTTTTTTA
This sequence comes from Dugong dugon, assembly GCA_030035585.1. Classification (NCBI taxonomy): domain Eukaryota; kingdom Metazoa; phylum Chordata; class Mammalia; order Sirenia; family Dugongidae; genus Dugong; species Dugong dugon. The sequence continues at coordinate 55,786,176 of CM057462.1, read as the reverse complement.
ATTGTACTTTAGATGAAGGTTTACAGAATAGTTTCTCATTAAATAGTACACATATTGTTTTATGACAATGGTTAACAACCCCACGACATGTCAACACTGTCCCTTCTCGACCTTGGGTTCCCTATTACCAGCTTTCCTGTCCCCTCTTGCCTTCTAGTCCTTGTCCCTGAACTGTTGTGCTCCATTAGTCTCATTTTGTTTTATGGAGCTGTCTAATCTTTGGCTGAAGGGTGAACTTAGGGAGTGACTTCATTACTAAATTAAAAGGGTTTCTGAGGGCAATACTCTCGGGGTTTCTCCAGTCTCTGTCAGGCCAGTAAGTCTGGTCTTTTTTTGTGAGTTAGAATCTTGTTCTATGTTTTCTTCCAGCTCTGTCCAGGACCCTCTGTTGTGATCCCAGTCAAAGAAGTCAGTGGTGGTTGCCGGGCACCATCTAGTTGTACTAGACTCAGTCTGGTGGAGGCCATGGTAGTTGTGGTCCATTAGTCCTTTGGACTAATCTTTCCTTTGTATCTTGTTTTCTTCATTCTCTCTTGCTCCTGGAGGGGTGAGACCAGTAGAGTATCTTAGATGGCTGCTCACAGGCTTTTAAGACCCCAGACACTACTCACAAAGTAGGATGTAGAACATTTTCTTTATAAACTGTGTTATGTCAATTGAGCTAGATGTTTCCAGAGACCATGGTCCCCACAGCTCAGGAGCTTTCTTGTACTTTCTTTGCTTTGACTTTTTCCTATTTAAGTGCCTCAGATAAGGCTGTTTGACTGCATGTAACAGAAACCTACTCAAGCTAGCTGAAACAAAAATCAGGGGTGATCAGGATTTAAGGAGCCTAGGTGGTGCAAGCAGTTTGCCATCAGCTGCTAACCAAACAATCGGCAGTCTGAACCCACCAACAAGCTCCAAGGGAAAAAGGTCTGGTGATCTGCTTCCATAAAGATTACAGCTAGGAAAACTCTGTGGAACAGTTCTATTCTGTAACATAAGAGGTCGCCATGAGTCAAAGTTGCCTTGATGGCAGCTAACAAAAACAAGGATTCTATGGACAAAATATTGAATGATGCAGGAAGCATCAAAAGAAGATGGAACGAATACGGAGAGTCATTGTACCAAAAAAATTGGTTGAAGTTCAACCATTTCAGGAGGTAGCATATGATCAAGAACCTATGGTACTGAAGGAAGAAGTCCAAGCTGCACTGAGGGCATTGGCAAAAAACAATCCTCCAGGAACTGACGGAATACCAACTGAGATGTTTCAACAAACAGATGCAAATGCTGGAGGTGCTCACTCATCTATGCCAAGAAATTTGGAAGACAGCTACTTGGCCAACCAGCTGAAAGAGGTCCATATTTATGCCTACTCCCAAGAAAGGTAGCCCAACAGGATGCAGAAATTATCAAACAATATCATTAATATCCCACCCAAGTAATATTTTGCTGAAGATCATTCAAAAGCAGCTGCAGCAGTATATTGACAGGGAGCTGCCATAAATTTAAGCCGGATTCAGAAGAGGACATGGAACCAGGGATATCACAGCTGATGTCAGATGGATCTTGGCTGAAAGCAGAGAATACCAGAAAGATGTTTACCTGTGTTTTATTGACTATGCAAAGGCATTCAACTGTGTGGATCATACAAATTATGGATAACATTGCAAAGAATGGGAATTCCAGAACACTTAATTGTGCTCATGGGGAACCTGTACATAGACCAAGAAGCAGTCGTTCAAACAAACAAGGGGATACTGCTTGGTTTAAAGTCAGGAGAGGTGTGTGTCTGGGTTGTATCCTTTCACCATACTTGTTCAATCTGTATGCTAAGCAAATAATCCAAGAAGCTGAACTCTATGAAGAACGCGGCATAAGGACTGGGGAAAGACTCATTAACAACCTGTAATATTAGATGACACAACCGTGCTTGCTGAAAGTGAAGAAGACTTGAGAGAGGTGTGGTCAACATGGTGGAGTAGTTAGACGCTTCCTATATCCCTCTTACAACAAAGACCTGGAAAAACAAGTGATTTGATTCTATGTGAATATCGGGGAGCCCTGAACAAGGCAAGGTTAAGAAATCTGTCTGAGTGATACGGGCGAGGGAGACTGTTTGGAAGAGGTGAGGAGGGCCAGAGCCGCGGCGGCAAAACTTTAGCACCACAGCCACGCTGGTCTGCGGTGAAGCAGGCAAACAGCTGTGGTGTGTGTGCGCTCGGGAAGCAGTTTCCACATCGAGAGAGACCCAGCAGCAGAGATTCTGCTTGGACACTCCAAACCAGCGAAGAGCAGCTCCCAAAAGGCTAAGATAAGTACATGCGTGCACCCTTTCACGGGGATTAAAAAAAAAAAAGCCCATTTGGGAAAAACCTCTCTCCCTTTTACCTCCTCCCTCCGCGCTCTGCACCAGGAGTCCGCTCAGCCAGAAGTAGATCCCAAAAGGCACCCTGACCCATTCTCCTGGCTTTGGAGAGGGAACAAATAAGCTGCTGGCTCCCCTAGGCCAGGAACACAGGGTCGGCACAGCTCCTTTATTGGGCACAGGTATCAGGGGTCCGCAGACTCTGAGTGCCTTACACCCCTGTATAGACTTGTGGGGACCCATCTCAACAGCGTTAGTCCTCACTACCACAGTACCACAGGACAAACATCTGAAGTTTAACTTCAACTGCTTCAGCTGTGAACTGGCAGATTTGTGACCCTCAAAACAGCCCTGACCCTTAAGTAGGCACTTTTATCGATCTGCAGCAGGGGCTTGAGGACTAGTGGTAGCACCTAAAGTGCCTAGTCACCTGCTACAAGAGTCCAAGAAAAAGTGGTGCCCTCGAGTCTTTACAGCCAACAGAGTGGGGTGCTCATAGTCTGGCTGCAAAACTCACCTACCTACTCACCCTAGAGAATAGGGACATGCTTTCCTTTCAGACTCTCAGGGGCGGCCGTCAGCCCCCTGCCTGGCTCAGCACATGATCCCCTACCACAGCCAGAGTCCAGAGCCTGCACCAATCACCCACACCTCTCTAGGACTGGGGGTGAGAGCCTGCATCACACATTTGGTGACCGACTGCCTGAACACCCGAGCTGAACCCATATAGGAAAATTTAACGGACTCCTGTGTGCACATACTTAGTTACAGAACTAACTACCTGGTGACAGGACGTTAGAGATCCAAAGGTGACAAAAATCAAACTAGTGCACACGAGCAGCCTATTTGGGCATATCAAAAGAAAACAAAATAAGAAGTTAGGTCTCACTAAGCAAATAGAAAATAAAATTATAATAAATTATTTATGGCTTGGAGACTACAGTCAATATCAAGTCACATAAAGAGGCAGTCCATGATGGCTTCAGCAAGCTTCCAAAATAAAGAATCAATAAATTCTCTGGAGGAAGAGAACTTCTTGGAATTACCAGAGGCAGAATACAAAAGATTAATATACAGAACTCTTCTAGAAATAAGAAAGGAAATTCAACAGAATTCAGAAGTATCCAGGGAACATACAGACACAGTAGTAGCAGAACTTTAAAAAGTTATTAAAGAACATAATGCCAAATTTAATAGGCTGCAAGACACCACAGAGAGACAGCAATCAGAAATCCAGAAGATTAACAATAAAATTTCAGAATTAGACAACTCAATAGAAAGTCCCAGGAGCAGAACTGAGGCAGCAGAAGTTAGAATTAGTGACATTAAAGATAAAGTTCTTGACACCAACTTATTTGAGGAAAAATCAGATAAGCAAATTAAAAAGAATGAAGAAAATCTAAGAGTCATGTGGGACTCTATCAAGAGAAATAACCTATGAGTGATTGGAGTACCAGAACGGGGTGGGGGGGGGGGAATAACAGAAAATACAGAAAAAATTGTTGAAGATTTGTTGACAGAAAACCTCCCTGATATCATGAAAGATGAGAAGATATCTATCCAAGATGCTCATCGAATCCACATAAGGTAGATCCCAAAAGAAAGTCACCAAGACATATTATAATCAAACTTACCAAAACCAAAGATAAAGTAAGAATTTGAAGAGCAGCTAGGGGTAAAGAAAAGTCATCTACAAAGGAGAGTCAATTAGAATATGCTCAGACTACTCAGCAGAAACCATGAAGGCTAGAAGGCAATGGGATGACATATTTAAAGCCTTGAAGGAAAATAACTGCCAGCCAAGGATTATATATCCAGCAAAACTGTCTCTCAAATATGATGGCGAAATTAGGGCATTTCCAGATAAACAGAAGTTCAGGGAATTTGCAAAAACCAAACCAAAATTACAAGAAATACTAACGGGAGTCCTACAGTTAGATAATCAATAACACCAGCTAACAACGCAAGACTAGAACACAGGACAGAGCAACCAGATATTGACTCAGATATTGAAATAAAAAATACTTCAAAGCTAAAACATTGAAAATAGGGAAACAGATATCAATATGTAAAAAAGAATAATATTAAAACAAAAAAAAAAGAGGGACTTAAAAAAATGGAGATGTTGATTTTCTATATGGAGGGGAAGTTAAGGCGATATAAAGTAATAAAAGACTGGTATAAACTTAGAAAATTAGGGGTAAATATTAAGGTAACCACAAAGGAATCTAACAATCCTACAAATCAAAATAAAAAAGTAGAAAAACATAAAGACCCAGCAAACACAATATCTACAACAAAGAAAAAGATGAGAAAAAAATACATAAAGAAAAACGACTCAGCACAGAAGATTGAGGAGAACAAAGAAACTGTGAACAACACACAAAAAGAGATATCAGGATGACAGCACTAAACTCATACCTATCAATAATTACTCTGAATGTAAATGGACTTAATGCACCAATAAAGTGACGGAGAGTGGCAGACTGGATAAAAAAGCATGATCCATCTATACGCTGCCTACAAGAGACGCACCTTAGACTTAAAGACACAAACAGGCTAAAACTCAAAGGATGGAAAAAAATATATCAAGCAAACACCACTCAGAAAAGAGCAGGAGTGGCAATATTAATCTCTGACAAAATAGACTTTAAAGTAAAATCCACCACAAAGGATAAGAAAGGGCACTATATAATGGTTAAAGGGTCAATACACCAGGAGGCCATAACTATAATAAATATTTACGCACCCAACAACAGGGCTCCAAAATACATAAAACAAACTCTAACAGCAATGAACAGAGAGATAGACAGCTCCAAAATAGTAGTAGGAGATTTTAACACGCCACTTCCGGTGAAGGACAGAACATCCAGAAAGAAGCTCAACAAAGACACGGAAGAGCTAAATGCTACAATCGACCAACTTGATCTCATAGACATATACCGAACACTGCACCCAACAGCAGCCAAGCATACTTCCTTTTCCAACACACATGGAACGCTCTCCAGAATACACCACACATTAGGCCATAAAGCAAGCCTTAACAAAATCCAAAACATCGAAATATTACAAAGCATCTTTTCTGACCATAAAGCCATAAAAGTGGAAATCAACAACACAAAAAGCAGGAAAAAAAATCAAACACATGGAAACCGAACAACACCTTGCTCAAAAACTACTGGGTTATAGAAGAAATTAAGGATGGAATAAAGAAATTCATAGAATCAAACGAGAATGAAAACACATCCTACCAGAAGCTTTGGGACACAGCAAAAGCAGTGTTCAGAGGTCAGTTTATAGCAATAAATGCACACATCCTAAAAGAAGAAAGGTTCATAATCAAAGCATTAACCCTACAACTGGAACAAGTAGAAAGAGAGCAGCAAAAGAAGCCCACAGGTGCCAGAAGGAAGGAAATAATAAGAATTAGAGCAGAACTAATGAAATAGAGAATAGAAAAACAACTGAAAGAGTTAACAAGACGAAAAGCTGGTTCTTTGAAAAGATCAACAAAATTGATAAACCACTGGTCAAACTGACAAAAGAAAAACTGGAGAGGAAGCAGATAACCCGTATAAGAAATGAGATGGGTGATATCACAACAGACCCAACTGAAATTAAAAGAATCATAACAGATTACTATGAAAAACTGTACTCTGACAAATTTGAAAATGTAGAGGAAATGGACAAATTTCTAGAAACTCACTACCTACCTAAACTAACACAAACAGAGGTAGAACAACTAAATAAACCCATAACAAAAGAAAAGATTGAAAAGGTTATTTAAAAACTGCCAACAAAAAAAAGCCCTGGCCCAGATGGCTTCACTGGAGAATTCTACCAAGTTTTCAGGGAAGAGATAACACCACTTCTACTAAAGGTATTTCAGAGCATAGAAAAGGATGGAATACTCCCAAACTTGTTCTATGAAGCCAGCATAACCCTGATACCAAAACCAGGTAAAGACAGCACAAAAAAACAAAATTACAGACCAATATCCCTCATGAACATGGACGCAAAAATCCTCAACAAAATTTTAGCCAATAGAATTCAGCAATATATCAAAAAAATAATTCATCATGACCAAGTGGGATTTATACCAGGTATGCAGGGATGGTTCAACATTAGAAAAACAATCAACGTAATCCATCACACAAATAAAACAAAACACAAGAACCACATGATCTTATCAATAGATGCAGAAAAGGCATTCGACAAAGTTCAACACCCATTCATGATAAAAACTCTCAACAAAATAGGAATAGAAGGGAAATTCCTCAATATAATTAAGGGCATTTATACAAAACCAACAGCCAACATCATCCTGAATGGAGAGACTTTGAAAGCATTCCCCTTGAGAACAGGAAACAGACAAGGATGCCCTTTATCACCACTATTATTCAACCTTGTGCTGGAGGTCCTAGCCGAGCAGTTAGGCTAGAAAAAGAAATAAAGGGCATCCAAATAGGTAGGGAAGAAGTCACAGTATCTCTATTTGCAGATAATACGATCTTATACACAGAAAACCCCCAAGGAATCCACAAGAAAACTACTGGAACTAATAGAAGATTTCAGCAAAGTTTCAGGATACAAGATAAACACACAAAAACCAATTGGATTCCTTTACACCAACAAAGAGAACCTTGAAGAGGAAATCACCAAATCAATACCATTTACAATAGCCCCCAAGAAGATGAAATACTTAGGAATAAATCAACCGGAGATGTAAAAGATCTTTATAGAGAAAACTACAAGACACTACTGCAAGAAACTAAAAGAGACCTGCATAAGTGGAAAAATATACCTTGCTCATGGATAGGTAGACTCAACATAGTGAAAATGTCAATTCTACCCAAAGCAATCTACAGATACAATGCAATCCCAATCCAAATTCCAGCAGCATTTTTTAATGAGGTGGAGAAACAAATCACCAACTTCATATGGAAAGGGAAGAGGCCCCGAATAAATAAAGCATTATTCAAGAAGAAGAACAAAGTGGGAGGCTTTACACTACCTGATTTTAGGACCTATCATACTGCCACTGTAGTCAAGACAGCCTGGTACTGGTACAACAACAGATACACAGACCAATGGAACGGAGTTGAGAATCCAGATATAAGCTCATCCACCTATGAGCAGCTAATATTTGACAAAGGCCCAAAGTCCATTCACTGGGGAAAAGACAGTCTCTTTAACAAATTGCGCTGGCATAATTGGATATCTATATGCAAAAAACTGAAACAAGACCCATATCTCACACCATGCACAAAAACTAACTCAAAATGGATCAAAGACTTAAATACAAACTCGAAAACGATAAAGATCATGGAAGAAAAAATAGGGACAACGCTAGGGGCCCTAATACATGGCATAAACACAATATGAACCATAAGTAACAATGCACAAGCACCAGAAGAGAGACTAGATAAATGGGAGCTCCTAAAAATCAAACACTTATGTTCATCAAAAGCCTTCACCAAAAGAATAAAAAGACAACCTACAGACTGGAAAAAAAATTTTGGCTACGACAAATCTGATCAGTGTTTAATCTCTAAAATCTACAAGATACTGAAAAACCTTAACAGCAAAAAGACAAATAACCCAATTAAAAAATGGGCAAAGGATATGAACAGGCACTTCACCAAAGAAGATATTCAGGCAGCTAACAGGCACATGAAGAAATGCTCACGATCATTAACCATTAGAGAAATGCAGATCAAAACTACAATGAGATATCATCTCACCCCAACAAGGCTAGCATTAATCCAAAAAACACAAAATAACGAATGCTGGAGAGGTTGTGGAGAGACTGGAACACTTATACACTGTTGGTGGGAATGTAAAATGGTACAACCACTTTGGAAATCGATTTGGCACTTCCTTAATAAGCTAGAAATAGAAGTACCATATGATCCAGCTATCCCACTCCTTGGAATATATCCTAGAGAAACAAGAGCCGTCACACGAATAGATATATGCACATCCATGTTCATCACAGCACTGTTCACAATAGCAAAAAGATGGAAGCAACGTAAGTGCCCATCAATGGACGAATGGATAAACAAACTATGGTATATCCACACAATGGAATATTACACAACAATAAAGAACAATGATGAAGCTGTGAAATATCATATAACTTGGTGGAAGCTGGAACTTATTATGCTGAGTGAATTTAGTCAGTCACAGAAGGACAAATACTGTATAAGACCACTATTATAAGAACTCAAGAAAAGGTTTAAACACAGAAGAAAACATTCTTTGATGGTTACGGGGGTGGGGAAGGAGGGCGAGGGTTATTCACTAACTAGATAGTAGATAAGAGTCATCTTAGGTGAAGGGAAGGATAGCACACACTACAGGGGAAGCCAGCACAACTGGAATAAACCAAAGCTAAGAAGTTTCCTCAATACAATCAAATACTTTGAGAGATAGAGTAGCAGGGATGGGGGGTCTGGGGACCATGCTTTCAGGGGACATCTATGTCAATTGGCATAACAAAGCTTATTAAGAAAATGTTCTGCATCCTACTTTGGTGAGTGGCGTCTGGGGTTTTAAAAGCTTGCAAGCAGCCATCTAAGATGCATCAATTGGTCCCAACCACTTGGAGTAAAGGAGAACGAAGAACACCAAAGACATAAGGAAAGTATTAGCTCGAGAGACAGAAGGGGCCACATAAACCAGAGACTTCATCAGCCTGAGACCAGAAGAACTAGATGGTGCCTGGCTACTACCAATGAACGTCCTGAGAGGGAACACAACAGAGGGTCCCTGATGGAGCAGTAGAATGATGGGATGCAGAACTCAAATTCTAGTAAGAAGACCAGACTTAATGGTCTGACTGAGACTGGAGGTGCCCCGGAAAGCATGGCCCCTGGTCTCTCACCCCAGAACTAAAACAGTTTCTGAGGTCAACTCTTTGGACATGGGTTGGACGGGAATGTGGGACATAAAGTGATACTTGTGAAGAATGTGCCTCTTAGTCCAGTAGATACAAGAGACCAAAGGGGCAGCTTCTGTCCAGAGGTGAGATGGGAAGGCAGAGAGAGTTAGGAACTTGTTGACTGTTCATGGGGAATCAGCAGCAGAGGGGAGGAGTGTGCTGTCGCAGAATGGGGTGAGCGGTTGGGGTCTCATAACAATGTATGTAAAAAAAAAAAAATTCTGTATGGGAGACTAACTTGAAATGTAAACTTCATTTAATTACAACAATTAAAAAAAAAAAGAAGACGACTTGAAGCACTTATTGATGAAGATCAAAGACCACAGCCTTCAGTATGGATTACACCTCAACATAAAGAAAACAAAATCCTCACAACTGGACCAATAAGCAGCATCATAATAAACAGAGAAAAGATGGAAGTTTTCAAGGATTTCATTTTACTTGGATCCACAAACAGCACTCATGGAAGAAGCAGTCAAGAAACAAACAATGTATTGTATTGGGCAAATCTGCTGCAAAAGACCTTTCAATTGTTGAAAAGCAAAGATGTCACTTCGAGGACTAAGGTGTACCTGGCCCAAACGGCTCATATGTATGCAAAAACGGGACAATGAATAAGGAAGACCAAAGAAGAATTGATGCCTTTGAATTGTGGTGTTGGCAAAAAATATTGAATATACCATGGACTGCCAGAAGAATGAATAAGTCTATCTTGGAAGAAGTACAGCCAGAGTGCTCCTTGGAAGCGAGAATAGTGAGACTTCATCTCATGTACTTTGGACATGTTATCAGGAGGGACTAGTTTCTGGTGAGGGACACCATGCTTGGTAAGTTAGAGGATCATCGAAAAAGAGAAAGACCCTCTGCGAGATGGACTGACACAGCGGCTGCAACAATAGACTCAAGTATAGCAAAGATTGTGAGAATGGCACAGGACCTGACAGGGTTTTGTTTTGTTGTACACAGGGTCACTATGAGTCAGAACTGACTCGACATCACCTAGCAACAACATAATAAAGATGCAGGGGAGGAAGAGCAATTGTGGCCATCATCAAATAGGACCAGGAACGTTCAATCTGTATGACCTGGCAGCTTCCCCCACACCACACACACACACACATCCCCACATGGCTATTTCATTCTTCTCTTCCCCTGTAGACAGCTTTCTGCCTTTTTTCTTTTGTGGACACAGCAGTGAAAGTGAAGGCAGGTGCTTCATGGTTCCCAAGTATACCTGTTCCTAGTTCAGAGGACCAGCCCAAGCCAGCTAATATGCCTAGCCACAATCCCCAGACAAAGGATCTGATTGGCCCACTGGGACCAGGTAGGCATTCCTGGACCAGTCACTTATAGCCAGGGGAGGGTGATGGCACAGGATACAAACATGGCCTCAGGGGCCACACCTACTTGGGAGAGGCAACTTTCAGAGAAGGAGGGTGGGGCATGAGCCGGGCAGGCAGTTCCTGGAGGTTTATATTAAACTAGGTCATACATGAGGTCAGTTAGACAACCAGAACCCATTGCAGAGGCGGTCTCTCTTCATTCCCCTTGGTGAGACAGTCCTCTAGACTTGGTCACCTGCAACCAGCATTATCTGCCCATGTACAGTGTTGCCTTAGTAACATAGGTGAAAGATGCCTTAATAACATATTTGATGATTTTGTAAAAGGGAATACAGATATTTTCCAAATATCAAGATTGTAATAAAAGAAAATCATCCTTGATTTCTCCAGTCTGGTGACCATCCTGGGGCACCTGGGTCTGTCCTTGAACCCCAGTCAAGGTGATGCTGCATCATGTTGTTGTTGTTAGGTGTCGTTCAAGTTGGTTCCGACTCACAGTGACCCCATACACAACAGAACGACACACTGCCCAGTCCTTCACCATCCTCACAGTCGTTGCTATCTTTGGACCCATCATTGCAACCACTGTGTCAATCCATTTTGCTGAGGATTTTCCCCTTTTTTGCGGACCCTCTACTTTGTACCAAGCACGATGTCCTTCTCCAGGGACTGTTCCCTCCTGATAATATGTCCAAAGTACATGAAACGAAGTCTCACCATCCTCACTTACAAGGAGCACTGTGTCTGTACTTCCTCCAAGACAGATTTATTTGTTCTTCTGGTAGTCCATGGCATATTCAATATTCTTTGCTGACACCAAAATTCAAATGCATCAATTCTTCTTTGGTCTTCCTTATTGATTGTCCAATTTTCGCACGCATTTGAGGCGACTGAAAATACCATGGCTTGGGTCAGGTGCACCTTAGTCCTCAAAGTGACATCTTTGCTTTTTAACACTTGAAAGAGGTCTTTTGCAGCAGATTCGCCCAATGCGATAATATGTTGTTTGATTTCCTTTTTTTTTTTTTTCTTTTCTTTTTCAATTTTGTGATGCTTTAGGTGAAAGTTTACAGTGCAAGTTAGTTTCTCATTCAAAAATTTATACACAAACTGTTTTTGTGAAACTGGTTGCAATCCCTGCGATGTGTCAGCACTCTCCCCCTTTCCACCCTAGGTTCCCCATGTCCATTCATCCAGTCTTCCTTTCCCTTCTGCCTTCTCGTCTTTGCTTTTGGGCAGGTGTTGCCCATTTGGTCTCGTATACTTGATTGAATTTCTAAGAAGCAAGTTCCTCACGTGTGTTATTGTTCGTTTTATAGGCCTGTCTAATCTTTGGCTGAAAGGAGTGACTTCAGTTCTGAGTTAGCAGGGCGTCCAGGGACCACAGTCTTGGGGGTTCCTCCAGTCTCTGTCAGACCAATAAGTCTGGTCTTTTTTGTGAATTTGAATTTTATTCTACATTTTTCTCCTCCTCTGTCTGGTACCCTCTACTGTGATTCCTGTCAGAGCGGTTGTTGGTGGTTGCCAGGCACCATCTAGTTCTCCTGGGCTCAGACTGGTGAAGGCTGTGGTTCATGTGGTCCATTAGTCCTTTGGACTAATATTTTCCTTGCGTCTTTGGTTTTCTTCTTCCATTTCTTGACTGCTGCTTCCATTGGTGTGGATCCAAGTAAACGAAAATCCTTGACAACTTCAATCTTTTCTCCATTTATCTTGATGTTGCTTACTGGTCCAGTTGTGCAGATTTTTGTTTTCTTCATGTTGAGGTGCAATCCATACTGAAGGCTGTGGTCTTTGATCTTCATCAACAGGCACTTCAAGTCTTCTTCATTTTCAGCAAGCAAGGTTGTGTTGTCTGCATATCACAGGTTGTTAATGAGTCTTCCTCCAATCGTGATGCCCTATTCTTCTTCACAGTGTCCAGCTTCTCGGATTATTTGTTCAGCATACAGATTGAACAAGTATGGTGAAAGGATACAACCCTGACACACACCTTTCCTGACTTTAAACCAAGCAGTATCCCCTTGTTCTGTCTGAACAACTGCCTTTTCGTCTATGTACAGGTCCCTCATGAGTACAATTAAGTGTTCCGGAATTCCCATTCTTTGCAATGTTATCCATAATTTGTTATGATCCACATAGTCGAATGCCTTTGCATAGTCAATAAAACACAGGTAAATATCTTTCTGGTATTCTCTGCTTTTGGCCAGGATCCATTTGACATCAGTAATGATATCCCTTGTTCCACATCCTCTTCTGACTCTGGCTTGACTTTCTAGCAGATCCCTGTAGATGTACTGCTGCAACTGCTTTTGAATAATCTTTGGCAAAATTTTACTTGGGTGTGATATTAATAATATTGTTTGATAATTTCCACATTCTGTTGGTTCACCTTTCTCTGGAATGGACACAAATTGGTTGGCCAGACAGCTGTCTTCCAAATTTCTTGATGTAGACGACTGAGCACTTCCAGCATTGCATCCATTTGTTGAAACATCTCAACTGGTATTCTATCAATTCCTGGAGCCTTGTTTTTTCTACCAATGCCTTCAGTGCAGCTTGGACTTCTTCCTTCAATACCATCAGTTCTTGATCATATGCTATCTCCTGAAATGGGTGAACGTCGGCTGATTGTTTTCAGTACAGTGACTCCGTGTATTCCTTCCATCTTCTTTTGATGCTTCCTGCATCATTCAATATTTTGTCCATAGAAATCTTCAATATTGTAAGTTGAGGCTTTAATTTTTTCTTCAGTTCTTTCAGCTTGAGAAATGCTGGGCATGTGCTTCTCTTTGGTTTTCTAACTCCAGGTCTTTGCACATTTCATGCACATTTCTTGAGCCACCCTTTGAAATCTTCTGTTTAGCTCTTTTACTTCACCATTTCATCTATTTGCTTTAGCTACTATACACTCAAGAGTAAGTTTCAGAGTCTCTTCTGACATCCATTTTGGTCTTTTCTTTCTTTCCTGTCTTTGTAATGACCTTTCGCTTTCTTCACATACGATATCCTTGATGTCATCCCACTACTTATCCGGTCTTCATTCATTAATGCTAAATGTGTGATGGTCTCTCAATTCAGGTGGAATATATTCATGGTTGTACTTTGGCTCTCATGGACTTGTTTTAATTTTCTTCAGCTTCAACTTGAACTTACATATGAGCAATTAATGGTCTGTTCCACAGTAGGTCCCTGGCCTTATTCTGACTGATGATATTAAGCTTCATATGCTGCATCATAATCATCCTTTTTCTTCATTTCACAAGAGCTCTGAGCAATTCAAGGACATGCCTAGAACTACTATGTCCACAGTGCCTGGCGCGCTTTTGGTACAGTCACATCAATAACTGATACAGCATGTTGTGTCAATAACTGACAGAACAGCCTGGGTTCAAATCCCAACTCCCTCAGTAATTGTCAATAAATTGTAATGTATGATCTTGGGCAAGTGACAACTTTTCTGTACCTCAGTTTCCTCACCTGTAAAATAGGGTTGTGGAGATTAAATGAGTTAGTATTGTTAAATGACAGGTTCTAGAGTCAAGTTATAAAAATTTTAAGAAAGATTTTATTTGGGAGTAAACTAAATTGCTGCAGTAAATTATGTAATTAATTCCTGTTCCTCTTGATCTTGGGTTCACAGTGGTACAGTTCATGCCACTGTGAACCCATCAGCTTCTCATGAGAGTTCTGGAAATCCTGATTCAGTCCAGTGGTATGGTCTCCAATTTATTTAAGCAATGTCATTAGAAGCCCATGCTCAAAATCGCTGGCATAGTCCATTCCATGGGTCTCTGAGACAGTCCCTTTTGTTGAAATACTCTGGGCTGTGGTTGAGTACAAGCACCTTCAAGAAATAATCAGAGTAAAATACTATCTGTAGATGGCAATGGCCATGGTTAACTTCTTACTAGTAATTTTTAAAAGTGAAAGATCTGATGAGAATTCATTACAGAAGTAATCCAATTGACAAAGAAGTTTGGTTGTTTCTGTGGCATGCAACAACTTTTGAAACTAAAATTATGGCTGATAACACTACACTGTTGTCTAACACCAGGCAAAGCAGCACCGAGACATATCACAGATAGTGGGGGCACTGACACATCTCTAGGAACTTTATACAGTTTCTGAAATGTATTAATAACATTTCACCCCTACATACTTAACCTAGAGAAAGTTAGGCACCTCTTTTGATTTGTTAACACTTCCCACACAACTCATAACATATCAAATAAATCTAATTATTTCTAGTATCTGTCTTCTTACAAAGTGAAGAAAACAAATCCTTTGTGATTTTCCAGGGACCCTCTGAGAAATCTCAAAAGACAAGTTTTAAGCATAAAAAATATAATTTTGGGAGTGCAAAAATATAAAAAATTGTCAGGGGCTTTTAACATCTGGTTAAACAGAATGAGGAGTTGAACACCTTGAACACCTATTAACCAGAGTGACAATAAAGGATTTTAAAGGTCAACATAGGAGGTAACATGACTGTAAAAATCTTAGCTCTTTAAAAGTCTTAAACAATCAAGGACATGATAAGGTCAACGTAAACTCAGGCAATTATTCTAATACAACACAGAATATTTGCTTTTACTAAGAGCAACCCAATAATTCAAGAAATTCTGTCATTTTAACAGAGAGAAAATTCTAGTTTTGCATCAGTACACTATTTAATATTGAACCCCTTTTAAAATCTTCTAAAACCATCAAATCTTGATACAACAAATAACATTCCTTTTCCACAAACCTTGTATAACCTTCCATGTTCATTCAGGTTTTTGTCCTCCACTGTCTTCTTTCTCATTCTGGAACAACAAGTCTTTTTACTTAGAACAAAATTACTCTTTCTTTATTTTCTAAACAAAACACATCCTGCATACCTTACATACTTAATCTAGGCTAAGTGCAAGATTTTAAGTTACCAGAAAGATCTTGGAAACTGTCTATAAGCTGACATACTATAAAACATTACTGTTGAAATAACTTTTGTCAGAAAAAATTCATTTTCATTACTTTCTGAGAATAAGGGCACCTGGGCACCTCCGAGATTGCCAGTCCTGGGGAGAGCACAGGACATCCACAGAGAGGGCAGAGGAAGGGAGCCCACATTAGCCAAGCTCACACTGTGTGTAAAGATCTTCACATCATGTGTTATCTCAGTCTCCTGCCCACCTCATAAGGGACTGGGGAGAGGTCTCCCCACTTCCCTGACTAGGCTAGTCCCTGTACCTCCTGATCTGGAATTCCTGTGACGGAAGCTGAAACAGGAGGTCAGGAGTGCTGGTTCTGGCCCTGACTTTGACCCCGACCCATGCTGGGACCCTGGACAAATGGTTTCCCCTTTCTGGGCCTCAGTTTCCCCATCTGTACAATAAAGAGATAGGATGTTATGACCCCTAAGCTCCCTTCAGCACTTACGTCCTCCCTGTGACAGCGTCCTGGTCTGGGTGAAGAGGCAGTTACATCCCATCCTGCACAATGGGACCCCTGGCCCAGCCCCAGGGCCCTGCCCCAGTCCCAACTCCAGGCACAGTCACTGATTCTTGGATCTGGGAACATCTGGCACCATCTGACAGATGGAGGCTGTGCAGCCTTGAGAGGAGACAACACACACCAATTTAGTGGCCAAGCACAGGCTCAAACCTAAGGCTACCAGCCAACCACGATGTCTCCCTAACCCATGCCTCTGCTGCTGCGCTCACCATCATCACCCTCTGAACTACAAGAGAAATGAGAAACAGCACCAACAGCACAATCTTTGCCTGTTCCTCCTTAAACATACGGGGAAACTGAGGCCCAGGGAGGTGCAGGGGCTGCTCCAGATCCCTTAGCCAGCCACCTCAGGAGCCTCCTGACTCCAGATCTGGTAGTTTTCCCCATTTCTCCCCTCCCTGCTCCCTACTTAGGACTCCAGACCCACCTGTTGAAGGCCCTGGAATCTGAGAGCTCTCTCTGGGGGTCCTCCCTCCAGCCCAGGGAACAGGGGTAGGCAGGACCAAGGTGTCTGCGTGGGATGGGTGAGTGGGTGGTGCTGGCTCCCAGGGAGGGAAAAGCAATGCTGGAAGGGCTCCACCTGCTCTTTGGCAACAGGATGGGGCTGGACCAGCAGCCAGAACTTTGAGGCAGGAGAGCCTTGGAGGATCTCCATTCTGGCACTCTTTAAACTGGCCTCCCCAGGGTCTCTCGGTGGGTTCCAGCCCTCTTCCCACCTCCCACCAGTGCCATCTCCTTTTTATTAGTTTTATCTCCTGGACTTCCACCTAAGAATTTGTTTGATGACAGGATTCTATGGTGTAAAAATAGTTCTCAAAGCCACAGTCCCTCCTTGTTATTCAGATGGGGAGACTGAATTCCAAAGGGAAAATGGTTTATCCAGGGTCACACAGCAGGCAATGGGGCCCAGCCTCCTGCCTTCCAGGTGCGTTCATTTCTTCCCCCTCAAGCTGACTTTAAGATCCTCCCCTAAGCAGGTGCTGAGTGGAGGTGTTACCGCAATAACAGGGATTGGAGCCACCTGCTGCAATAGCCAATTCTGAGACAGGGGTGAGGTCTTCTCCCGGGGGAAGGCTTTTATAGGGATAGGATTATGGGTTTTAGACTTTTGTGTTAGTTCCCCCTTGAGGTGGTCGTGTCTCAGATGAGTTAATCTTCTTCTGGTATTTTTGGGGGTTATCTGGTGACATCCTTGGGGATTATCTGGCAACAGCCTGGTTTTTCTTGTCACAAGATGGGTGCTTTGTTTGGTTTTCATCCTTAGATCATTATCACTTGTTTTCTACCCTCAATGAGGAACATCGGTTAATCTTAAACCTTTTGTAGAGACTGGAGAAACAAGATCATGAAACAATGTGGCCGTTAGCAATGGGGAGTAAGTAAGAGTGAACCAGGCCTGTGTGGCCTCAGAGGAGGCCTCAAGACGGCCCAGTGAGGGGCTGAATCTGGGCCTCAATTAACAGACTCTGACAGCAGATCTGTTTTCTGTGGAGGCTTATGGTGTGCTCTGAAAAGGGACAGATGAATAAGGCATAAGGGTAAGAAATTGGGTAAGTAGGATTTGAACCCAGGTCCATCCGACTCCAGCACGAGTGATTTTCTATCACATGACCCTCCAACGCTAAAGTCGGAGCCATAGCCCTCCCCACTCAACCACATCACCTTAAGCGTCTCATTTTCCCTGGCCCTGAGCCCTCCAACTTGCCACTCTGCCTTTTCCCTGAAGTTGTTCTCATCCCCCTCCCCTTCCTCCCACCCCTATCCTTCTGGGCTCTTCTCCTCTCCCTCCTACTTTAGCTCGCTAATCTCACCCTGTTTTACAGCCAGCTACTTGGGAAAGGGAGCACAGGTCAAATGAAGGAGAAGGTAGGACAGGCAGGACTGGCTCAGCTAGATAGCACTGCAATGTTTCTGCTTCCCAGGAGGGGGCGTGCTGTTATCTGCAGACTACCCGTCTCTCCAAGGCGCTAAGCCCTGCAGGTAGCAACCCAATTCCAGAGCCGGGACTGAACTCCTGGCCAGGATTCAACTCCCTCCTGTCCACTGCACCCAGCCCCAAGTGCCCAGCACTGAGATGTATCTAAGATATGGTGGCAGGTAGGGCGACGTGCCCTGGGCACAGCTTGTGGGGGAAAGGGGGGGGGGTGACCCGGCCCCCTCGCCACTGAGCAGTTTCTAATGGCCATCACAGTTTCCACTGCCAGCTGTGAGAGATCATTCAACAACTGAAAACTAATTGTCATAGGCGATGTTTCCCTCAGATACGCCACTGCCAGATGGCTGCATCTAATCTTCACAGCCAGGGGGCAGAAAAGCAGGGATAAGTGATCCCAGCTTCCAGGTTGGAAGACCAAGATTCTGAGAAGAGCAGTGGTGGCCAGAGGCCTCAGGTCACACAGCAGCTATGAGTCTGAGTCCTGCTTCAAGTGACCCTGAGTCAAAACTAACCCCCTCCCCCTGGTCTCGGGAGATCTCTGCTGTGCCATGACAGGAAAGGACTCTGAGCTGGGTAGCCTCTGAACCTCCTGGGTCCAGGGGTAGCTTGTTTTCCAGTCATCCATTCTTGCACTCCTTCAGGATTTGACCCTGCTTTCTTTCCCCAGGACCCCCATGCCATCTTCCCAGTGTCCTACCCCCATGCCCTGCTCCCAGCGTCCTTTGCATCAGCTAAACCATGGGGTTTGCAAGAAGGGGGCTGAATGGCACGGCTCATTATTTTGGCTGCCCTAGTCAGACATCAACCCCCATATGGATGCCTCAGATTTACCTGGGGACCCAGGCAAGACTTGTCCCCAGAATATCCCCTTCTCTCAGAAACTAAAAACAGCTCTGGGCCCCACTATGTGCTAGGCTCTACTCTACACACTTGGTGTGTGTTAGCTCACTGATGCCTCAGATGAAGCAGTTGAGGCACAGAGGGGCTAAGTAACTTGCCCACACAGCTGTTAAGTGGTGAGGCAGTACTTAACCTCAGGAAATCTGATTACAGAGAGAGACTTTTATAATGATTATGGCAGACTGTTCCAGTCCCTGATGTACATTCTCTCCTTTTTCTAGAGTAACAGACTGCCCAGAATCAAAGATCATGCTTCCCTGTCTCCCTCGCAGTTAGGTGTGAACGTGTGGTAACTTCTGGCCAAGACAGAAGTGATATGTGCAGCAGCCAGGTCATGCCTTTAATTAGGAGAGGTGTGCCCTCCACTTCCCGCTGGCAGCAGTGTGGATGTGGGTGAGCCATCCTGGACCATGCAGAATGGAATGGCTGCACAGCCTCCAACTGGTCTCCAATCCAGCCTCCACACAACGGCCAGAGAACTCCTTCCAGAATACGAATCAGAGCACGGTACTCTCCTGCTCAAATCTCTCGATGACTTCCCATTGCCTTCAGAAGAAAGGCCAACTTCCTTGATCATGTTCAAAGCCTCTCCCTGGCTGGCCCCAAACAATCTTTCCAGCCTCATTATTTGCCACTTTCATCCTCTGCTCTCATCCCAGGCTAACGACCAGGAATATCTCATCCTTCCCCACTATTCCATCTTCCTCTGCTTTTCCAATTTCTCTTCCCACAGCTGGCAAACTCCTACATATCCTTCAAGACCAGCCCAAAGGGCACCTCCAGTGTGAAGTCTTCCTTGACCCTCCTGGGAGAGTGACTGGCCCCTTCTCTGTCTCCGTGGCCTGTGTACAGCCCTCTGTGACAGTGTTTGCCTTTCTGTATTCTCATAGTCTGTAGTCTCTCCCACTTCTCTGGGAGGGCAGGGACCAAGTCTGGGTCATCTGTTCATCGTCAGTACTCAACATGGGCCAGGCACCAAGCCAGTGGCAGTCAAGTTCAATGAGTAATTTGAGTGAATGTGTGTGAGTGTGGGTGTGTGTGTGTGAATGGCATGACCTGGCTGGCGGCCCAGGCCAAGGAGACAGGGAGGACATCTAGAAATAGCCCCATCCGCAGGCCCCGGACCAGGCCTGTTGCCCAGATAAACTGACGCAGGGTGTAGACGTGCGGCCCAGGATGGGCAGTAGAGACTAAGGAATGTGGATCAGGCAGGCTGTGGCCCCTGCTGCCTGGGCCACCAGCCGTCTGGGGTCAGCCTGTGGAGGCAGGATAGGCCCTGCTACTGCTGGCGAGTAATCCTGGCACTCAGATCTCACTGGCCCTCAGTGACCAGTGAGTATTTCAGGCTGAGGCTGAGCATCACCTGCTCCCTTGGCCCCACAGCTTGTAGGGTAAAGGGGAGGCTGCTAGCCTCCCCACTGATGAGGAAGCAGGGTTGGGGCACGGACAATGGAAAAATTTGTTCTCTCTGGCCTCACCTGACATACACAGTCCCTTCCCTGCCCTCTTCCCTATTTGAAAGGCGTCTTCCTGAATCATCCACCACCTGCCAGAGCTTGAAGGACAGAACAGATCATCAGGCCCAACCCCCTACCATGGAGCTGAGGACACTGAAGGAAAGAGACTGGCCCAAGGTCACAAAGCAAGGCAGAGCTAAGACTTCACAGGGAAAGTCAGTGCGGAATAGTGGTTCAGCCATATGAACTCTAGAACGAGTTTGCCTGGGTTCAAATCCTGGCTCTCATCTGTAAATTGAGACTAGAACCTATATCATTGGGTTGTTGTGAGGATGACATGATTAGGCACAGAAGCAAGGAAGCACAGATACGGGAAGACATATGCCACACCACAAGAAGATCATCAAGGAACCAAGGAACAGAAGCTGAAAGGAGATGAGGACTCTCTGCTAGAGCTGACAAAGAAAATCTTCCCCCTGGAGCTGATGCCCTGAATTTGGTCTTCTAGCCTCCTAAACTGTGAGAAATAAATTTCTGTTCGTTAAAGCCACCCACTTGTGGTATCTGTTACAGCAGCACTAAGAAACTGAGAGAGCAATCATTTTCTGCAGAGCACTTTAGAGTACACAAAGCTTCTCTACACTGACTCTCTCATTTGTTCCTTCCAACAACACTGCAAGGTAGACATTACCATCCCCACTGTGCAGGGGCAGAAACAGGTGCCAAGGGATTGACTTGCACAAGGCCACAAAGCTGGCATCGAGTGTAGACAAGATCTTGTCTCCCAACTGCCCTGCCAGTGGTCTTTCCACACCTGTGACAGGTCATACACTGGTTCATCAAACGGAGAGAGCAGGGATGGCTGGGCATAAGCCAGGCCCTCAGCGCCTGCTGCCACCCTGGGCTCTTCTCAGCCCTGCACTGGAGGGCCCCATTCCCAGGAGGACAACCTTACTCATCTGACCTCATTCCCCTCCTGACCCTGATCCCATCCTTCCAACCTCTAGTCTTTCCACCTCCCACCTCTGCAAGGGGAATTATCTCACCAGGCCCCAGTCCTGGTCACCCACCAGTCCACCCAGTCCTTCCTGCAAACGTGGCCCTGCGCTTTTCCTATCCAGTGCTTTTGTTTACTACATCAGCCCCATAATTAGCCCAGGGATGCTGCCCCCTGCCACAAGACCCCCAGCCAACCTCCAAGATCCCAGACCCCGAAAACAGCCCAAGTCAGGCTGACAGCCTTGGCTCTGTATCTGCTTCCTGGAACCCAGCTGCCCCCTGATTCTGAGGCCAAGATACTCCCTACCAGCCCCCCTGCCATGGCTTGCCAGTTCTTCTCACCCAAGAACACACAGTGGTCACCCATCCATACCAACCAGGTGCCATCAAGGCTCCTGGAGCTGCCCGAATCCTTCCAAAGACTTCGACAGGTTGCTCCTGGGATAGAGTGCCCAGGTGGACAGAAGGCACCCTGAGGGTGACGACTGAACCATCTTTTTGGTGCCAGGAGAGGGGATGGAGGCCACACCACATGGCACATGAACGTCATCTGGATTTTTGCAGAGGTGGGCCGGGGCAGTCCCATGTCTGGGATCTGGCTTGGCTACTTCCTGGTAAAGAAAGCCTCCAAAGAGAGCTACCCCTGCCTTCCAGGCTACACCAATACTTCCAGAAGGACACTTCTCACTTGACAGAACTTGGGGACCACCACACCACAAAACGGGCCAATCATCCAGCCCTGGGGGATGAAGGGAGAAAGAAGAGAAAAGACAGGATACTTCGACAGGAGGAAGGTTGGGAGAAATGGAGGAGAGTGGAAGGGGACCAGCATTTTCACAGGGAGAGAATACCGAAGAGGGCAAGTGGCCTTTCTTTGCTCTGGGGAGACTGTCCACTCCACTCATACTGCCAGACCCTGTGCTAGGCTCTGGGGATACACAGCAACACCTATTCTGCCCTGACCCTTGCAAGGCCTCCAGTGTAATGGAAGAGAGAGACTGAAACAAATGGGCCACACAAAAGCAGGGTATGGGCTATATATTAGCCATAATGGGGCTTTCCGGAGGCAGGGACAGTTAAGCTGAAACCCGAAAAATGAGGAGGAGCTGAGTAAGAGCACCGGGGCCAGGGAGGAAGAGCATTCTAGGCAAATAGCATCAGGCAAGAGAGAAAAACGGGGCTCTGTTGAGGTACAAAAAGGAGGTCAGTGTGGCTGCACCGTAGAGAGGCAGGCAGGGCCCAGAGCACAGGCTGGGGTCCATGGGAGGGGATGGAGTCTTGTGCAGAGGGCCGTGGGCAGCCAGGGAAGAAGGCTTTCCCAGACATGTAGACCCTGAGAAGAGAAACAATTAACCTTTGTAGTGTGCTCCCAGACTTATCTTATCTCATCTTCCTTAAATCCTTGGGAGGTAGGCTAGGCAAAGATTGTGATATGCTTTTTTGCAGATGAAGAAACAGACCCAAGAGATCAAGACTCACCTGCCCGAGGTCTTACAGCTGATCTCTAAGTAGCAGAGACAGGATTGGAACCCAAGTGAGTCTCACTTCAGACCCCCTAAAACTACAGAGGTAGACAGAGTCACTGATTCACTCAAACAACCACTCATTCATTCAATATACTGAGCCCTACTATTTGCCAGGAGTCCCTGGGTGGTGCAAACACTTCAACACTTGACTATTAGCCGAAAGGTTGGTGGTTCAAACCCACCCAGAGGCACCTGGAAGACGGGCCTGGCAATCTGCATCTGAAAGGTCACAGCCTCGGAAACCCTATGGGGCAGTTCTACTCTGTACACATGGGGTCGCCATGAGTCAGAATAGACTTGACAGCACCAACAACTATTTGCCAGGCACTGTTCTAGAACAAAGTCCCTGGGTGGTACAAATGGTTAACGCACTGGCTGCTAACCGAATGGTTGGAGGTTCAAATTCACCCAGAGACACCTCAGAAGAAAGGCCTGGTGATCTACTCCCAAAAAATCAGCCACTGACAACCCTATGAAGCACTGTTCTACTATGACATGACTCAGTGACAACTGGTTCGGTTCTTCGCACAAGAATTCAGAAATAAACTAGACCAACAAACCGGACAAGACAAAAGAGATTGGGCTTTGTTCTACCACCAACAGGGAGGACAGCTGTTTTCTATGAAGGCCTATATGATTGCCCCTCTAGTCTGAGCTGCACCCCATCTCCTACACCTCCCACCCCCTGCACAGGGAGGGCTATTGTTCTCCTTCCAGGGAGCATCCCGCCACGGGCAGGAGTTTCTCAGAAGGAAACTGGTGTTGAGTAAACCTCTACCTCTGTCATCATCTGTTCTCTCTGACCCACAGTGTCTAGAACACTCAGAAGCAAATTTCCGAGTGGCAGAAAGGACACTCCAACTCACCCACTGTGGCTGAAATTCTCCTACATTGTGAGCTAGGTGAGGGCAGGGGCTTCGGCTCTCTTCTTTACCCCCAGCCTGCTACCCACTGAGTCTAGCACAGTGCCTGGGCAGACGAGGTGCTCAGTTGAAAATGGTGCAACAGATGCATTATTTAAAGAGAGAGAGAGAAAGGGCAAGATGAGGAAACTTATCTGCAGCATCTGAAGGACACTGGATTACTCAATGAGGAGGAGTTGATGATATACTTTGGTCCTTTTCTATTGATTCAGGGTCTCAAAGGCCTTTGACTCATTCTTCTGAATTTCTGGGACAAATGCCCTGGGGTGGAGGTCCAGGGGGGAAGGGAGATACCATTTACTGAGTACTAGTGTGTGTTAGGCATTCCATATGTTATCTCTTAAGCTTCAGAACACTCCTGAAAAATAGATGACCTTCCATCTTTGAGGAGATAAAGAGACTTGGAAGGGAGGGGGCTAGCTCCAGCCCTGCAGCTAGAAAGTGGCAGGCCTGGGATTTAGACCCAGGCTTCTTTCCAAAGATATAGCTTCCAAAAGCACCAGGCACCAAGGGTTGGGGTATGGAGGGTGAGAGAAGGGTTGTCCAAGACTTGATGAATCTATGGCATGCAGAGACAGAGACAGCCCCACCGCCAACAACAGCAAAAGAGAAAAATTCCCAGTTGCAAGTATTGGGGGTAGGAGAGGGGTGAGCATCCACAGACTTAGGCCCTAGAGGGCAAAAGGAAGGTCTCCATATCTCTGGGTCAGCGGTGCCTCCAGCCCAGCTTCTTTGGCCTCCATCTTTCGGATCTTCCCCTATGCCTGTAACACATTCCGTAGCCAAGGCATCCAGATGGCAGGGAGGGTCCAGGGAAGAGCTGAAGATGCTGAGCAGGCCCCCCTCTTACCCCTCCCCATGGCCCCATGAATCACCCGGTGTTGCCAGCCCATCTCATTGGCTCTCCCCTGGTTACTCATCTCTCCTCTTCTCCATCTCCCCTGCATGTGGTTGCCGTGGAAACAGAGCAGTGACATCACCATAGGGCGAGGGCTGAGGAGATGCTGCTCTTGGCAGGGACTGGTCCTGCTGCCTGCCAGATGTTATATCCACATCTGGATCTGCCCAGGGCAAGAAAGGGGAGCAGGAATAGGGACAGGGTTCACATTCCCTCCTCCTTGTTCCTCTTACCCCAAATGTAGGGAACATAACAGGGCAAGGAGGACGCAGGTACTCAGAGGGATGAAGAGGTGAGGCTTAGGAGCCAGTCTTGATGATGGGGTCTAAGCATGTTAAGGAGATGCGGGCAGGGCAGGGAAGGGAGTGGGTCTCAAGTTTCTCAAAGCACCATACTGTTCAGTGGAGGGGCAGGACCTAATAGAGAGGGCAACAGGACTGAAGACTTCTTCACAATTGCAGCAATTTCTAATCCTGTCTCAGAAATCAGTAAATTGAGGATTAGAGAAGCAAAGCAGTTTGCCTTGGGTGAGGGGCAGAGCTGAGACTAGGTCTTAGGTGTCCTGCACCATCCAAGGGGATAATAATAATAGCAGTCGCAGCAGTACCTAACATTTACCAAGTCTACCATGCTAAGCAGTTTTAAATGCATTATCTCATTTGACCCCCGAATACTTCTATGAGGTAAATACTGTTATTATCTCTACTTTAAAGATTCAGAGTGGTACAAGTGAACTGCCCAAGGCCACACAGTTTACACAATGGAATCAAGATTGGAACACTGATCTTGCTGCCAGCAGCTCTGTCCACCCCAAACTCTCCACCACTGCATTGTAAGAACCATGGAAGGACATAGCTCTGACCCCTAGGTCTTTGGCTGCTCAGTCTTTGAGAAAAGAGGCCCTGTGCCTAAAAGCGGTCACCTTGAGTGAGAAACCATCCCCACACACAACCCTGCACCTGCTCCAGCAATGAGGTCACCAGGGCTCCAAGCCCAGCCCTGAGGCCTGTCCCTGTAGCTTTGGAAGAAACAGTCTTCTGTCTCTGGCAACTGGTCTTGTCCAAAGAAACCAAGGCTTTGTGGAGAGAGAAGGCTCTTCCTCCCTGGCCTCCTTCCCAGGACAGCCAGGGGAAGAAAGGAAGGAGCAAATGTTCTCTACTTCCACATGGAGAAGGAGAGGCTCAGGAAGGAAGGCCCACCAAACTGTGCGTGTGTGGCACATGTCCACCCTAGACAGGCCTCTGATTGGCTAAAGATCAGCACTGCAACACACCCTACAGTGTAGGGCCTCCTTCTCTCCATCAGGAACTCACTTGCACTTTATTTCCTCTGGGAAGCCTTCCCTGAACTCCCAGATCAGGACAGGTCTCCCTTTAAGTCACCACCCTAATTTTGTGTGTGCCTCTGTCAGAGTCTGTGAGCTACAATCTTATTTACAGTTGTCCCTCCAGGGCCTCAGTCAGGGCTTGGCACAAACTGGGTGCTTAATAACACCTCAGTTTCCTCAGGAGCCCTGATGGCACAGTGGTTAAGTGTTCAGCTGCTAACTGAAAGGTTGGTGGTTCGAACCCACCAGCTGCGCTCTGAGAGAAAAATGTGGCAGTCTGCTTCCATAAAGATTACAGCCTTGGAAAACCCTATGGGACAGTTCTACTCTATCCTGTAGGGTTGCTATGAGTCAGAATTGACTCAATGGCAATGGATTTGGTTTGGGTTTTCCTCATCTGAAAACACCTAGTTTCATGGACTTCAACAGTTCAGTGAGACAATGTACTTAAAGCCCTCATGCAATAAACACTCCATACAAGGTGGTTCTTTTTATTATTAAAAGTGCTTCATAAACTGTGTGAAACAACTCTTCAAAGTTCTAGGAAAGTGCAGACTCACTTGTGAGTGCTTGTGTGCAGAGGTCATAGAAAGGTTGGTGGGGAGGAAGCAGCTGTCTGAGGGGACAGAATTTCTGAGGAGGGTCTGGGAGATGGAACAACTTGAGCAGAAGCTCTGCGCTGTGTTTGGAGGTCAGAAGAGCCTGGAACACTAGGAGGGGCAGGTGGAGTGCTGGACAGCGCCGCGGAAAGGCGCCGGCAGGAGACATTCCTCAGGGAGGGGCGAGCACGTGTGGGTCGGGGAGGAGGAGAAGGGTCACGCTTTGGCCCAGAGGAGGTGGAGGGGCAGGGGCTATCACCGGGCAGTGGCAAGCCCTGGAGCCTGCTAGACTAGGCTTGCAATCTGGGCGTCAATTACCCTCCTCCTCTTTATTCCTTGTGGCCTTGTCGGTTCCCCTCTGCGCCTCGGGCTCCTTACCTGTAAAATGAGGACAATGATGCCTGCGCCGCAAGAGTCCACCAAAGCTTTCCCTGGCCGGGGCATCAACCCAAGGGCGAGTTTCCTTTCTCCTCTAGCCTCTCATCTCTGCTCTGGCCCCAAGCCTGGGCAAGGACTGGAGGACAGACGAGGTCCACGGCGCGCGCCCTGCCTCCCAGACACCGTGCCCCCAGCCGCTTCTTTCTCAGATTCGGACGAGTGCCTGGAGGCTACGGAGGGGAGCAGGTGCTGCTAGGGACCGACGCTCACGCAGGCGAGCGAGGCGCCACGACCCGGCCCCCTCCCCCTCGGCAGGCAGGAGGCTGGGCGGCTAGCCCGTGCTGGCGCGCGCCCACCTCGGGTTTCCTATTTCGGGAGCTGGGGGCTTGGGTCACGTCTCATCACGTGATGTAAGGGCTATTTAAAGCGCCACTTTGGGCTGGGAGCCGCGGGTTGTGGAGTCCTCATACGCCTGCTCTCTCGTCGTTTCTTTGCTGCCTAGACCAGTCTGACCATGGTGGAAGCCTTTGTAGGCACCTGGAAGCTAGTGACTAGCAAGAATTTCGATAACTACATGAAGTCGCTCGGTGAGCGGGGATCGGGATGCTAAGCTGGGGATGGGCTGGCGGCTCCTGCCCTAGGTGCTGTCCTGCGCGCCGGCTGCATCCCTCCTAGTAATGGCTGGAGGATATGGGGACGCGAAGGTGGAAGCCTGGGCTGGGGCATGCGGGGGCCTGTTGGAAGGGAGCTTCCATGGTCTGAACCACCAAGAGGGACACCCAGGTAGGGAGGCGTGGGAAGGAGGCAGATGTGCCTGTCCATAACGGAGCAGCGAGGCGCTTTCCAGGAAGAGGGCTATATGCTCTGGAGGCTGGATAAAAAGAGAACATTAACGGCAGAAGGTGGGAGGCTGGCTAGGGGAGAAAAAGAACAGGGCTATGGGTTGTTCAGGAATGGTGGCTCCGTGGTTAAGAGCTTGGCTGCTAACCAAAATGTTGGCAGTTCGAATCCACCAGCCACTCCTTGGAAACCCTATGGAGCAGTTCTACTCTCCTACAGGCTCACTATGAGTCAGAATCGACTTGATGGCAATGGGTTTTGATTTTGGGTGAGCACCAGAAAGGGGTGGGGTGGACAGGGATTATACTATAGCCTAAAGAAGTAGGACTTGGCGTAAGACTGGAGTGGGGAACATGAATCAGATAATGGGAGGAGGTAAGATAGGGGCTGCCCAGATTAGCAACAATCCCTGCCCCTCCATACTGGGTTGGGGGAAGGACTGTCCATGGAGGATGCCTTCTTTCTCACCAGCTCCTCTCTAACCTTGTCCTGCAGTGGTATGTAACCAGGCTTTAACAGAAGTTGGTAGTACATAAAACAACGATGAACTTTTTCAGCCTCTGGGGTTTATTAGAAAGTTGCTGCACCACTGACAGTGTGTGCTGCAGCACGGCAGGGGCCTTTATGGCTGTTTACAAGCTAAGAAACAGCCGTGTGCCGCAAATTAGTCTTTACAGGGTTTGTATGAGGTGTCTGAATTTTTAGTAGAAAAAACAAATTTTGAAAATTTTTATTTGTTACATATATATACCAAAGACTCCGGTGATGACTCTGGGGCATAATTAATGGTACTTCATGTGTACCACTAAACACAGGAGACTTGTGGGATGGGGCAAGAAAAAAAAATCCATACTACCTACCAAAAATTCAGACACTCAATGATTCAGCATGTTTCCGTTAATGAAGACACACGGTATCAACAGAAAATTCAAAGCAGAAAATAATTGGGTCAGCAAAGGGTTAATCACTGTCAGTGAGCCTAGTGTTAGGGTGGGGCTGCTCACCAGCTGGGCATATCTTACATCCCAAGGCTCAACACCCCTTAAAAAAAACAGGTGTCTTTCGGTTGATTCCAACTCATGGCGACTCCATGTGTTAGGGTAGGTTCCACAGGGTTTTCAGTGGCTGATTTTTTTGTCAGTAGATCACCAGGCCTTTATTCCAAGGCTCCCCTGGGTGGACTCAAACTTCTAACCTTTTATTTAGCAGTCAAGTGCATTAATCATTTGCACCACCCAGGGACTCCAGGCACCCCTTGCGGATGAGTGAAGTGGAGAAAGCCACAGGACTTCTGGGGTGTAGCAGAAGGTCCCAGAGCAAGGTCATGCCCTATTAAAGGCAGGGAGGGCCTCGGAGGGTGGTGGTAGGGATGGGTAAGAATAAGATTCAGAGAATCTTACAAAGGTAAGAACCTTGGAGATCTCCATACCTTGCCTAGTTCAAGAGATGGGGAAACTGGAATCCAGAGAGAGCAGAAACTCATAGCAATTCCACAACAGAACTGATATAAAAAAAACCTAGGTTTCTAGAGCTGTAATCCAGAGCTCTTTTCACTACTCTATAGGCCCTGAGAGTGGAAGATTTGCTTAGCCCTTTGACCTCATTTTTCCTTTCCAGATTTGAGCTTAGATGGAGAGGGTGATATTCTTTCTCCAAAGTCCCCAGCTATGAGATTAGTCTACACCCTCAGGCTTCAACAGGAGAAACCAGAGGTGTATTCAGTCAAGAGTTGGGCTCCACGTCTTCCAGGGTAGAAGGCTGGATTGTGGCAAATACCCAAAGGAGTGAGGAGGTCCACTACTGGCACCTCTCGCCTTTGTTCCTAACCCTTTTATGAGACAGGGTCCACAAGCGTTGGCTTTTGAGGCCAGAGCTCTAAACTGTCCCTACCCTATGCTGGGCACTATGCCCAGTGACTCTAGGAAGGCAGCCATTCTTGGAGAAGCAGGGGGGCTGGGCAGCTTTTGGGGAAGCTGGAATAACCAGGTTCACTTCCTCCTCCCAAAGGTTCCCACAGCGGACATTTGGGTGAAAGGCCAACTCCTAAACTGGGCTGCAACATCCTTAGCACTCTTGTTCCCTTATTCTGCCCCAACCTGGGCTAGGGAACTTGTCTCCCTAAAGACCTATAGCCTTTGGGCAGTTCCTTATGTTAGGAGACTGAGATTCAATCCAGCCTGCTTTTCTCACTGGACAGAAAGGGCTGAGGCCCAATGGAGGGGAAAGACCCTCCTCACCTCTCTCAGTAAATAGCTTCAGCTTCATTTCTAAGCAGAACCCAGCTCTTCTCTAGTCTCCTAAATTCTGTCAGTCCAGTTTTTATTTTCTCTCAGCTCAGTCACTCACTCACCCCTCAGTAGTTCCTGTCCTCCAACACTCCACATCTCTGGGTGAGTCCTAAGCAAGCAGAGCTCCCAGTGCTGCCTGAGGGCCTGTTTTGTGCTGAGTGTGTGACCAGCCTGACTCTGAGACTGGGGGCAAGGCCAAGTACCTCACGGGCCAGGTGGGGTGTGTGGGCATCAGTTCTTGCCCCTTGTGTGCTAGACCAAGGGATCATGGGGCAAAGAGGCCCAGCCTGACACTAGCAACCACAGGTGCACCTGGTGGACTTGGTGCCTGGGCTGAGTGTATCCTGGAGGCAGAATGGCCCAGAGGAATAATGAACATTTTGGAGCCAGGTAACCCTAGATTCAAATCCAGCTTTGACTTTGGGTGAGTTATTTCTCTCTCTGAGCCTCATTTGTAAAATGGAGATAATAAAACCTACCTTTCAGGGCTGTTGGATAAAACAGATTAGAAGGAGATGGTGATAACCCTTCTCTGAAGTTCCCAGCTATGAGATTATCCTCAACCCCCAGGTTGGGATGGGGGAGACCAGAATGGTGTTCGTGATCAGAGCTGACTGCTAGGTAAAATGTGCTGGGCACATTTGGGGATTGTACACACACTTTACCATACTGGGCTGCCTCCTGCCTCACTTCTGCCTTGGAGGACCACTCAGCATAGGCTGCTGGGGGCAGAGGGACAGGGCAGTCATGATGGGAGGTTAGTGGCCAAAAGACAGATGTCCACAGAAGCCACAACCTGAAGCAGTGAAGGCTTTGCTTAAAAGCTCTTTCTTCCTCACTTGCTGGCGGGACACTTAGGACTTTGCCCAGCTCCCAGGGAAGCCATACATGAGTCAGGATTGGAGTCCCCACAGGGCATCAGACTAGAAGGCGGGAGACTAAGATGTGAGTCCTGACCACGCTCATTGTCAGTACCACCTTAGGCCTCTTCTAAATCTGTACAGTGGGACAAACACTCCCTTTCTACCTACCTTCCAAATCATGGATAGGACGAGGCTTTGAAAATGCATTGTTGCAGGGGGGAATGATGACAAGAGCACCAGTGCTCCTTAGGTTTCAGATTGAACACCTCCCAAAGTCAAAATTTCTTGATCCTAAGGCTTTGGGAGGCAGAGCCACCCACATTCCTCTTCTTTCCTTAGTCTGTGATTTGAAAGTTGCTCAGGTACCCCAGAAGGAAGCCTGCACTCCAGCCTTGGGAGGCAGTACAGCTGAGCAGCTAAGTGGGCTTTGGAGTCAAACAATTCTGGGTTTGAATCCCAGATGTGTGACCCTGGGCTTCAATGCTATCTCAGTTCTTGCATCTGTAAAATGGAGATAACCCTTCAGGGAGGGTGGAAGGATTGAAGGAGATAACACGTGTACAGTTCTTAGCACACAGAAAGCACTCAATAAATGGTAGCTTATCCTAATCCCAGCTCTACCACTGACTTGCTGTGGCATGTCTGGAGTTTCCCATCTGTCTAATGGGATAATAGTCTCTGTTCACTGCACACAGCAAAGGGGAAGACTGAATTAAAAAATGGCCAGGTAGAGGCTTTGAAAGCTACAGTCCTCTTCCCCACACCCAAGCCTAAGAGTTGCTCACTGAGCTCCTTGTACCTGCCTCCCTACCCCAGCTCATACACTTGTAACCTTCCCCTTTTCTCAGGTGTGAATATTGCTACCAGGCAGGTGGCTTGCATGACCAAGCCTACCACAATCATTGAAGTACATGGGGACACCATCATCATAAAGACACACAGCACCTTCAAGAATACAGAGATCAGCTTCAAGCTGGGAGTGGAGTTTGATGAGACAACAGCAGATGACAGGAAGGTCAAGGTGAGTCAGGGTAGCGGGCACTGGGGTGCACGTTGCTAGGACCCTGAGGACAACAGGCTGGTAGCTTTGGCTAGCTGTCATTGCACCAAGGGGCAGGCTACTATATAAGGGATTAAAATAAAACAAGGTTCATAAAACCTGTGCAGTGCTGGAATGTCTCAGGAGCTAAATGTATGTCAGTTCTTCTGTTTTCCTCCCTTACTTCTCAGAAAGCATCCACTAGCTGCCTTTGGGAGTGCCAGGATGAAAATCTTAGCCTTGTGGGCAGCACAGAGCCAAGATGTTCTTCTGACCTCAAGTGTCTACTCTAGCTTCAGCTGGGTGACCTTCTGCAAGGCATGCAATAGCTTTGGGTTTCTGTCTCCTTCCATAGATGCAGGACTTACGTGGTCATGGCTATGACTTGGAGTGCTTTGGGAACAATGCCCAGAAATCAGGGCCGTCCACTTACTGACAAGGTCATCCTGGCCTCTAGCAACAAAGGAGGCAGCTCGGCTAGGGACAAGAGGCTGAGACCTACTCAGATGCTTCCTCTTCTTCAACCCCCAACCCTTGGGCTTGGCCAGTGACCTTGAACAAGTTCTAATGCTGCAAGCTGATGGGCAGGAAGAGCTACAAGTTTCTGGGATGGGGCATTCACATTGTCGTGGGTGTGTTCGCAGTGTCTTCCCACCAAGCCTTAAGCCCTCAGAGGGCTCTTTCAAGCTGCTGTGGCTCTGTCTGTCTTGGCAGCCTGCCTCAAGCTGCCTAGTCCTGGGCCAGGCACAGAAGAGAGAGAACTAAGGGTGACCTGACCTCTACAGGGTATCCCTACAGGAGGATCCTCCCCATCTTCACCCTGTTGCCCCTTAGCTGTTTCCTCTTCCTCACAGCTGTCCCCAGCAAGGACAAGAGAGAGTCTGTTCTTCTTGCAGAGAAAGAGGAGCTGGAGCTTAGCCCAGGATCATATAGGAGGCTGGCAGCCAGCTTTGGATAAGGTGGCTGCCTCAATACATTTTCCTACCTCCTTGGACGTGCCCACCTTCTCAAGAGGCAAGAACTCCAGTTAAATCCAACAATAGTCCTCTGGAGGCACCCAGGCCAAAAACAGTCTGCTCTGAGTGGGAATGAGAATGAGGAGGAAGGTTGTGGTGGTGAGGACAACACTCCAGGAGATAAAAGTGAACCTCTCCCTATTTCTCCAGCATACACACACCTTCTCAGATTCCCCTACTGAACCCTGCCCAGCCAGGGTCCTATAGCCTGGTGTAGAGCCCCCAAATTCCTAGAGAAGAAATGCCTGGGAGAGCTGCCAATTGAGAACCAGCTGATGCAGGCTGGAAGAAAGAGCCCAGGGACTAAGTGTGCATTTGACTTTGGGAAGCGGAACACTTCAAGAGCACTCAGTCCTAGGACCCTGCAATTGCTTCCCATTCATCAGCTGATGGGTCAAATGATGTGGCTCAAGAAGAGGGACAGGAAGTCAAATTTTCCAATACTTCTCATCACCAGGGGTGTGACTGTTGGACATTATGTTTGGTAACCACAAGGCCAGAGAGAGATTCTCAGGGCTACTACTCCTCAGCCAGTCTTTCCCAGGGATATAGACTGGTACATGACCCCTGTATCTTAGAGGAGCTGGGGCATCTTTTAGACTAAAAGATAACTGCCCATCTCAAAGGCTGGTGGTGCTTTTCAGAGCCAGGCTGCCTGGCTCCACCATACTGCCTGCC
Source organism: Dugong dugon (assembly GCA_030035585.1). NCBI lineage: Eukaryota > Metazoa > Chordata > Mammalia > Sirenia > Dugongidae > Dugong > Dugong dugon. The sequence continues at coordinate 55,752,374 of CM057462.1, read as the reverse complement.
TCTCCCTCACTGCCAACACCTGTAGGCCCTTACCCTAGTCTAGGCAGTAGTGGAGCAGAGGCTGGAGGTGAACTAGACATCCTGTGGGCTAGGATGGAGGCGGGTTGCCTGAGTTCGGATCCCAGCACCATCACTAGTCTGGGTCAGAGGATGGGTCCTCTGAGGCCCCAGTGACCAGCCCCCATCCTTCCCCTTAATCTGGGCTGAAGTCACAGATCAGGACTCTTTCTTTCTGCAGTCTACTGTGACGCTGGATGGCAGCAAACTTGTCCACCTACAGAAGTGGGATGGGCAGGAGACGACACTTGTGCGGGAACTAAGTGATGGGAAACTCATCCTGGTAAGATGGGCCAACTCTGGAGCCTCACCTAACTGGTTACTACTACACTACCCCTTCAGCCAAGCCTGTTTTAAAAAGCTAAGATCCTCCTCTGGGAAATTGGAACTGGGACAATAAACGATGCAGGCAGGGTCAGGGTGGCATTAGGTGGGAATTTTCTCTATAGTGGCTTTGGACTCAGACAGGCATAGGCTCAAATCTCAGCTTACAGGCTGCATGACCTTGGATAAATCAACGTCTCAGGGTCCAACTATAAAGTATTAATATTACTAACCTGGTAGGGCTGCTGGGAGGTCTGAAGGAGATAGCATATGTATAGCACAAAGCACCAGCGTGCTTACAGTAGGTGCTCCATAACCTTACTTTCCTCTCTCTATGTGGCCACTTTGCCTCAGTCCCAGTGAGAGAGAGAGAAAGCAGAGCCAAATCTGACCCCAGGCCTCTATGAGAGGCTCCTCTCTCCTATCACGGCACACACTCCCTTTCTCCCCACTAGGACTGCACTGTCACATGCAAAGCCTTTGAGCAGGGACAGGGCTGGTGACAGATCCTCTTGATGACAGTGTGGTCCTTTCTACTTCATCTCAGCCCCACCTCCTCAATGCTTTCCATATTCCAGCTTGCTGCAACTACCTCACTACTGGGTAGGAAATGACCCAACCAGGCCAGCAGATCTCTTTTTAGAGACCATCCTGAGGACTTCACCCAGAGAAATGTAGCCTTGACTGACATTCAGGGACAGGAGTAACAGCCACCCATGGTCTCTGCCTCCTAACTCTGTGAGGCCTCAGGTTTCTGCTTTGGCATCTTAACTTCAGACGTTCTTAGGTCAGTGTATCAAGCTACCTGCATGCTTGAACTCATAAGGGGCAGGGGTCTCTGCAGAGTTAAGAATGAGATACAAATACAGGAATGCAGGACCAAATACTAGCAATTGGAATATACTCTCCCAGGAAGTGGTAAGGCTGTGGGTCTAGCTCTAAGAAGCCAGACTGAATGGTGGGTGCGAGGGCTCTGGCCATGGCACTACTCTAAGTTAGGGGAAGAAGGAATGGAGAGTTAGTGGCCTAGCATAGTCCTTTCCCAAGAGTCTCCAGACATTTTTATTCACTTGTTTGTCTACTATGTGCCAGGCACTGTCTTAAGCACCAAGGATGAAGGAAGCTAAATGGTGCAAGGCAAAGAGAGACACTCTGGGACCTTGACCAAGTTACTTCCTTTCTCAAGGCTCATTTTTCCAATCTCTAAAATGAGAATTACAATGCCTATCCTAAAGACTTGGTATAAGGATAAGAAAAAATATATGTGAAGTGCCTGGCACATAGTAAGTACTCAGTAAATGAGGATTTTTATGATGAAGGCAGAGGGCTCTTTCCGTCAGAATGGAGAGTGCCCCTGCCTCTGCCCTAACCTAACTCTCTCTCTCCTTCCAGACACTCACCCACTGCAGTGCAGTCAGCACTCGCACCTACGAGAAACAGGCATGAGCCTGCCCACTCCTCCACTGACTCCTCTGCCAATCGGCTACCACTGGACTCAGCACCAGATTGCCTCATCTTTTTCCCTCTGGCATTTTGTATAAATCCACTTTGGGGAATTCTTCTGGGATCAGGCCGGTTCCAGTTCCCATTGTGTATGCTTGTTTTTTTTAACTGTATCCAAAGGGTGCTCTGAGGTCAATAAAGCAAAGCCCAAGGCTACCCAATTGTCTTTTGCCTTTGGTGATATGACTCTGGACGTCTGTCTCCCCTGTGCCCCAGCCCATGGACAGAAATGACTGCCTGAAGGTCACACAGAGCAAGAAGCACTGGATGAGAGAGTGGAATAGACAGTCTCAGGGACAGTGGTAGTCAGTGATCACCTTACCCTTTCAGTAATAAAACATCTGTACCTACACTTTGCCTTTACACTGCCCCTTATGGTCAAATGAGCTAGCTCAACCTGGAAAACTCAGTGGAGGGCTTCCCCAGAGCATCTATTCCACACCAAATGCTATTGGATCTGGCCAGTTCTTTTTCTTTTTCTGCGGAATGCTTCGGTCTCTCCCTTTCTAGAGTTCAGACTCAGGACATCGTATCCAGGCTTGTGCCATGGTGCTGGAAGAAAATGACCACTGGCCAAGATGACTGCTGAGCTCTGGCCTATGCCTCAGGCCACTACTCACAGTTATAAATTCTCACTGGTTCTCTAATTAACTCTGGGGGGATAAGGTCATCTGATCATTAGGGAGGAGGGCTTATAAGTGATCTTCCACGGCGGCTATCACCTACTAGTGCCCCTGACTCCGTACTTGAGCTGGGCCTCTCCCAACATATAAGGTATCATATTAAATGTCTGTCGAAAAATGCAGGCTCAGTGACTTTAAGTCTGTTAAGTTACCCAGGAAGAGGGACTAAAGGAATAAGAACTTTTAGTAAGTTTAAAACCAAATACATTTCCATCAAATGCCAGGAATTTAAGCAGAGACCTGAAGTGGAACTGACTGACTCGCACAGTAGTAAATACAAAGCAGAGCAATGATCTTGCCTTGGGCTGTCTGGTTCAGTGGTCTGGCAGAATGTCACACACAGGCTCAGTCACTGCAAATGATCATTTTCTGGCTGTGGCCACTGGCTGTCACTTGTACAGAGCAGAGCCGTGTTAGGGAGAATGGAAAAAGCGCGCACCACTTCTTAACCATGCTCTCCCTCCTCATGCTTCCAGGCTCTCTCTGCCCGCATGCTGGATGCAACAAGCATCACCCACCAATCAGCCCAGGGCAGACCAGCAAGGAGGGGCCGATCGCTCTGTTCTTCTCTGACTACAGCCAGACTCACTTCCACAGCAGTAACTGTGGCTCTAGCCTGGGCTCCTGTACAGGAATCCAGCTCTGGAAGTGGCAGCTGGAGAGGGCAATGGGATCTCCCGCTGAATGATGATGGGTGAATGCATGGGTGAGCTGCAGAGGTCACTTGCGAAGGGACCAGGAGTGGTAAGGAAACAACAACTCATTCAAGCAGCTGCTCTTGACATCTAACTCCCAACCATGCCTGCTGCATGAGGGAAAGCCATCTCCCATAGAGAGAAGTAAATGGGGTGGGAGGCCTTATTCTCACTACTGAGTCTTTTCAAGGACTTCAAGGAACAAGGCTCTTGGTTCCTTATTCTCTCAGCCACCCCCTACACTCTTTCCACTCTCACTCCTTGTGCTTCTTCTTGTGTTTCTTCTTCTTCTTCTTCTTCTTTGCTGCCTTACTATCTTTTGATGTACGTCTTGCCCTCTTGCCTGTTTCACTCTCAGAGTCTGAGCTGTCAGAGTCAGATGACTTCCTGTCTCTATGTTTCTTTTTCTTCTTTTCCTGAAAAGAAAAGTTAAAAACTAAACACTGGCATGTATATTTTCTTTAAAAAATCATGACATGTAACCAACATAAGACCACTTAAATTATAAGACATTTTTATAATGGCATAAAACACAGTTATTAAAAAGAATAAGTACTGACAAGAAAAAATGGCCAAAAGAAGTGAAAGAATCAAACCACAGTACAGTATGTATTGTAGATTTTGGTATGCTTAGTGTATAAATATATATATACAGAAGAGAGAGACAGGAACGAAAATGAGGGAAACCCTCAATGAGACAGAATGAACACAACAGCTGCAACAATGGACTCAAACGTACCAGCGATCACGAAGATGGTTTAACCAGGCAGTGTTTCATTCTGTCACACATAAGGTGGCCATGAGTTGGAGCTGGCTCCATGACAAATAACAATAATATTTATAAAGATAAATGTACACATATATAATGTGGTGTATATAAATATTTATACACACCTGTATATAATATACACAGAAAACACAGGAAAGGACAGAGCAAGTTGGTAACAAGTGTTAACTCTAGGGAATGAACAGAATGGGCAAGGATAGGGGTTTTCACTTGTCTTTATATAATTCTGCCCAGTTTGATTTTTTTAAGAAAAACAAGCACCTATTACTTTCATTTAAAAAAAAAAAAAAACAGGATAGTAAAGCTCAAAGTAGCCCTTAGAGATCACCTAGTCTATCTAGAGACAGGTGGCACCTAGCCTGCCCAAAGTCACAAAATAAGAGAATGACAGATAGGGGACTCCTGACTCCCAGTCTGATTTCTATGAAGACTCTGCTGCCAGGGAAAACAACTGCTGCCACAATTAATGAGCTTCTACCACTAGTCTTGAATATTTATCACCTCTAACCTTTACAACAACTTCACAAGGTTATACAGACAAAGAAGAAATCTCAGTAAGAACTTTCGCAAAACTATCAATAGGCAACTGGGGTTTGAACTCCAGCACCCAGACTCCAAGCAGGGGTCTCTCCACGACACCATGCTGCCAAAGTGACATTATAAACCCATACAAAGTACAGGAGACAGGTTCTCAGGCTTCTATGGAGTGTCAGGACAATTTTCAGTCATTGCGTAAGACTTTTCCTTGAATTCCAAATATCTATATTGGTTCAGTAAGGTTTCTAGGACAAGGGAAAGACTATAGGAGGAAAAAGAGAGCTAAAGAGGGTGAGGCTGTTCCTCTTAAGGGCTTCCTATCAGCATCCTAAAAGCTGTCAGTGTGCCTGAGTGATACACCAGGTCTTAGGAGCTGGCTGTGAGAAATGGGGGAAATAGCAGAATGAGGTGTCAGACACAACTAGATTTGAATTCTGGCTCTACTACTTACTATTTTGTAACCTTGGGTAAGTCATTTCACTTCACTGAAGCCTAGTCTCCTCAAATATAAAATGGGAATAATATGGCTGTGGTGAAGATTTAATGGGACAGTATGTTATATACAGCAAAATGCACATATCTGGTACCTATTGTTATTTTTTTCTAAATCACTGCTCTGCCTTCAGGGATCACATTAAGGGACCCAGAATGTGAGAAGGCCTGAAGAGTGTGCTGTCTGAACACTGCCAGTGAACCAGAGGCCCTAGCTTTGTGAATTCACGTGCTCTCAGTGTTCTGCCAGAGAACTGTCTTTACCTCAGTGAAGGAGAAAATACTGTTTCCCTTACAGATGAACAAACTGTGGCTTGGAGAAGTTGAGAGCCACTTGTCCCAGATCACACAGGCAGGGTTGGGACTTGAATGTTGATTTGTATGACTGGAAATCTCCTGAGTTTTTCTCTGTGGCACACAGGAGGCTTCATGGTATGGTGGTCAGAACAACTTTGCAATAAGATAGAATTAAGTTCACATTCCAGACTGCCACTTACTAGCTGTGTAATTTGAAACAAGTCATTCAACTTTTTTGAACCTGTTTTCTTTTGAACAAAACGAGAATGATAAATACCTACTTCAAAGGACACGATGAAAATTAAACGAGATAAGCACTAACTACAGTACCTGATACATGGTATAGGTACTCAGTGGTAGCTAGAAGTATGATTCGCTCATTTCAGAGAAATATGAATTTCTGGATGTCTGAGAGACTAGTCAACTATCTACAGCAGATGAGTCAAAGTTCTGAGATGACATTAAACCAAATTATTTCCTGGGGTCTTCAAGAAGAATAGAGAGAAAGGAAAAAAGCTTTCCAGGCCCACATTACCATGATGTAGAAATCATGGCCAGGAGGAGTTGAGAGTTGGCAGATCAATAGTTTGGTCTATGTTGCCGCACCTTCCTGAATGGTAAGACTATGGAAGCCCATCACAGAAAACAGGGGCTCTGGAAGCCTCACCAAGTTCTGCCGTTTAGGTAGTGTAGAGTCCTGGAAAAGTTAAATAAGCAAATGTAGAGTCTGGCGCTGATTTCCTCCAAGCCTGACGTCCTGGAAAAGTTAAATAAGCAAATGTAGTGTCTGGCGCTGATTTCCTCCAAGCCTGACCTAGCCTGGATGAATAAATGAGGAAGGACAGTTATAATACTTCTATATATTCAGATAGAGCCTTACATTTTATAAAGCTTTCTGCATCCCTTATTTTGTTATTATAATAATAATCACTTGAGAACTCTGGCATGCTGGAAGGTGGTCTCTACTATCAAGGAGGACTTGGAGAGACGGCTTTCTAGACATCAATTTCGATGCAAAAGCTCTTTTATAGCCTGAACCCAAGAAAATCCAATCCTCCAGCAGGTGGCGTAATTTTCAATTTATGTCTAGCCTTGAGCTAGAGAACAAGGAACAAACTGCTTCAGAAGTTGTAGTTTGAGAAACCTGGTGTGAGAGGTGAGGGGAAAAGAGAGAAGATGAAGAGCCAGGAGAAACTGGTTGCATGGTCCCTGGACTGCATTCACGAGGGAAGTGGGACAGAAGATAAAGGGCAAAAACATGACCCAGGGGTTGAGTCAGTGGTGAACAGACCAGGAGGGGCATGAGAGAGAAGCCACTGTTCAAATGCCTCCAAGACTGCTCTCAGAGGAAATCACATAGTCCTTGCTACAGCAGCCAGCCCACCCATTTTCTCCCTAGTTCTGAAACAGGACAGAGCAGCCCAATGTGGGAGAAAAACAAAAATGAGAAAGGGGAATAATATTAGCTAACGTTTATTGAGTACTTAATTTGTCAGATGCTAGGCTGGGCACCTGGTATAATTACTCACCTAACCTTTACAACAAATCTATAACGTGGAAATAATTATCCCTCTATTTTCCGGGAAGAAAACTGTAACCTCACAGAGATGAAGTGACTAGCCCAAAATCATACATTAAGTAAGTAGTAGAAGTTGGGTTTGACTCAGACTGAGTCACAAAGTAGATGCTTTTTTAAACTTTGTCTTATACATTAATGACAGCACCTAACTTAGTACCTTATAACAAAGGGCACAGATTTGGCTAGATAGAAATCAATCAAGCAAGCAAGCATATATTCATTCATTCAGCCTCGAAAAGTTCTTGACTCTCTAGAGTGAACTTTTGGGAAGTGGGATAGAGGTGATTCCTGGCTAAAACTTGCCTTAAGGCACTAGCTTACTGTAACTTGGAAAGGAGAGGGTAGGACCAGAAGACTAAGGGTTTATCAATCAACTTTCAAATATTTACTGAACTTTATTAACTACAAAGCACTTTGGAGCACTGTAGTTACATACAATGTTGCTTAGGAGGTAAGGAGAACACACAGACTCTTAATCTAATTCAGACAGAGAGAGCTCCTACTAGTGCAAAGCACGATGCAGGTGCTTGGGGGATGCAGAGTAAACACACTCAGTAGTGGAGCCTGGCACCATCCCCTCCAAACTTGAGTCAACCTCATTAAACAAGGTAAAGAATAACTCCTTATAATCACACAGTACATTCATTCAACAAATATTTACTGAGTACATTCTATGAGCCAGGAATATCATTAATTAATTTGTCTCATAGTAGTTCAGTGAGGTCAGAAATCAGGGACCATGACCCTTCAAGGAACAAATTAACTGTTCTTGTCACTGCTATTCTTGTTCTTATGTATATAGTACCAAAAAACTAAACCAAACCCGCTGCCATTGAGTTGATTCCAACTCATAGTGGCCCTGTAGGACAGAGTAGATCTGCCCCATAGGGTTTCCAAGGAGCACCTGGTGGATTCGAACTGCTGACCTTCTGGTTAGCAGTCATAGCTCTTAACCACTACGCCACCAGGGTTTATGTATATAGTACAGCACACAGCAATTGTAGTAGTCACATTAAAAGGAGAAAATTATATACTGGATCAAATATAGCTAAACTTCACTATAATTAGTGGTCAGCCTGATCCTCAAAGCACATGCCTCTTCCTCATAATATAGCAATGATTCAAGAAGACCTACAAGGACCATGGTTTCAGGGGACATCTAGGTCAATTGGCATAACAAAGTTTATGAAGAAAATGTTCTGCATCCTACTTTGGTGAGTGGCATCTGGGGTCTTAAAAGCTAGCGAGTGGCCATCTAAGATGCATCAATCGGTCCCAACTCATTTGGAGTAAAGAAGAATGAAGAACACCAAAGACACAAGGCAAGTATTAGCCCAAGAGACAGAAAGGGCCACATAAACCAGAGACTTCATCAGCCTCAGACCAGAAGAACTAGATGGTGCCTGGCTACCAGCAAAGACCACCCTGACAAGGAACACAACAGAGAGTCCCTGACGGAGCAGGAGAAAAGTGGGGTACAGAAATCAAATTCTAGAAAAAAGACCAGACTTAATGGTTTTGGAGGGACCCCGGAAGGTGTGGCCCCCAGACTCTCTGTTAGCCCAAAACTAAAACCATTCCTGGGGCAAACTCTTCAGACAAAGATTAGACTGGACTATGGAACATAAAATGACACTTGTAAAGAGTGTGCTTCTTAGCTCAAATAGATACATGAGACTAGGTGGGCAGCTCCTGTCCAGGGGTGAGATGAGAGGGCAGGGAGGGTCAAGAGTTGGCTGAATGGACACAGGAAATCCGGGGTGGAGAGGACGAGTGTGTTGTCACTGTATAGGGAGAGAAACAAGGGTCACATAACAATGTATGTATAAAATTTTTGTATGAGAGACTGACTTGAATTGTAAACTTTCACTTAAAGCACAACAATAAAGAAGGAAAAAAAAAAAAAGAAGACCCATGATAGCATACGATAAATGAAAGAGGTCAGCAAAGAACAGATTACAAGTTCATGGAAAGGCTACTCAGGCCTTCACAGCAAAAACCTTTATTCCTATTTTACCAGCCACTTCACACCCCATTTCCATTCACAACATAGTTTCCTCTCTTTCTAATTACGCCGAATAAAAGTGGTTAAGAGCTACCACTGCTAACCAAAAGGTCAGCAGTTCGAATTTACCAGGTGTTCCCTTGGAAACCCTATGGGGCAGTTCTACTCTGTCTTACGGAGTCACTATGCATCAGAATCAACTCAACGGTGATGGGTTTGGTTTTGGGACAAAAACTGTCACGGGTACTGAACAGGCATACAGAACTAAAGCAATGCATTCTAGATTTTTGGATAAGGTCATGCGTTCAATATATGTATGTTTGATGAAAAGAGGTGGGGGCTCAAGGCTAGGACGATCTCTGACCTCTGCCCCTGCTCCTTCAGTGTTACCCACCAGCAGCAGCAGCGGCAGCAACAGCAGCAGGAGTCAGTCCCTGTCACTGTATACCTGAAAGCAGTCTCACTGAGTGAAGGAACCCAAGGAGCTACAGCTAGAAGAGATTATGGAGTAGTTAGTGTGCACCTATTATGTGCCAGGCATTGTTTGGAACAGGTGACATCCTTCCTTTATCCTAGGCCATTTCCTTGCTCCTGAACATGCCCTTTTCTCCTGTCTTAATGGCTCTGCTACCCATTCTCTTCCATACTATACCACAGAAAAAAGCAGGACAACAAAACACACTTGTGAAGAAGCAGAGGTGAGAGCCTAATTAGCCTCAGTTTCTCACTTTCCAGTCAGAAAAAGGGAGTGACATGAAGTAGCCCAGCTATACTTGATTTCCTCTCTTGGATGTTCATGAGATCCTACCAAAAAACCTGTTGCCGTCAAGTTGATTCTGACTCATAGCCACCCTATAGGACGGAGCAGAACTGCCCCATAGGGTTTCCAAGGAGTGGCTGGTGGATTCGAACTGCCGAACTTTCGGTTAGCAGCCAATCTCTTAACCACTGTGCCATCAGGGCACCAAAAGATCCTACAAGCCCCTTTTCATTTAGACTAGTTCAAGTGAGTTTCTGTCCTTTGCTACCCAATTATACCTTGGCTGCTTCTCTTTTTCCACATACTATCAGTTGCTTGAGTGTAGGTGCTATGACCTTTATTTCATGTGAGTCGCCTATCACGTGGGCCTTCCACATGCCAGGAATTCTTGCTACCCACTGACCGACTTGGCAGCATGGTCTGCTGAAGGCGTTTCCCTTCAGAGGAAGCTACTCAGTTTCGCACTTGACTCCTAGAGCTGACCAATGATTGGATAGGTTCTGAATCTGCCACTCTCACAATAGTTTTAAAAAAATCTATCTCAGGTAAAATTTTCTACTGAAGGAAAGCCAACCTCTTACTGGAATCAAAGATTTAGACAGTGAAAGGAAACAGACTGGAGGCCTGGAGTCTTGATTTATGGTTGTGAACAGAAACAGATCAATGGATAATATCAGATGGCTGGTAAGAGTAGCTAGTGACAAAGCAAAAACTGGCAAAAAAGTGACCGAACAGGTCCTGAGAAGTCCAGCACCTAACACAATGCTAGACAAATATGATGCATTTAATGCACTCTTGTTGGTTAACTAAATAATTGAAGAATTAAATGGATGAATGACTGGAAGAATTAAATGAATGAATGACTCAAGTGCAATGAAACAGTAGAGAATATTGGATTGGAATCTGAAGATCTACGTTCTCAGTTCAGCATCATGTCTTATAGCTTTGTGACTCCAGATGAGTCAACTTCTCTGAATCTCCACTTCCCTCAACTGTAAAATGGTGAGCTAATAATGCCTTGTCTAGCGACCTCACAGGATTGAGTAAAGATAAAATAAAAAATACAAAGGTACAGTGCTAAACAAATACAAGGCATAAACAATAATGAAGACATTAACAGTGAGGTGCAAGGACAATGATGCAAGCTGGTATCTTGGTCAAAAAGGTGGGCATCAAGGGAGAAGTTTTAACATTTTCAACTCCCTAGAGTACTTTTTAATCAAAGAGGGCTCATGAGTTAGAAGTTCATACACACAAAGGTACTTTAAAAAGTAATAAGGTCTAATGATTATCCCTGCTATTTTTCATCAGACCATTCTGCTGTAAGTGAAAGACAAAGGTAGGATAATGGGATGACTAAGCAGGTCATTAAGAGCCTCATACCTCGCATATGCTCAATAAGCTTTTTAGTGAAATGAAATACATATATCAAAGCAGCTTTAGAAACAAAGAAATAACTGATTTCACCAGATGTATTAAGGTCAACCAAAGACCCTCAGTAGTGAGATAATCCATCAGACCACTTTAGAAATCTGACAAATACCATTTATCTCTCCTAAAAGGTTAGAAGAGAAGGAGTTGTCCTTGGAACATACAAATAGAATCATGGTTAAAATCTAGCCCTGCTACTAAGAAATATAAATTAAAACATTATTCATCTATTATTAAATTTGCAGGATATTTTAAATGTTAGAATAACTTTATACATACCACTGAGAATATAAATGGGAACAACCTTTCTGGACATTAAGTTGGCAATGTTTAGCAAGAGTAATATTAACCTAGTAATTGTAGATACCAACACGTGTTTGTCAGTTTGTTGTTCTGTGGTGGCTTGCCTGTTGCTGTGATACTGGAAACTTTGCCACCAGTATTTTCAATACCAGCAGGTTCACCCTTGATAGGTTTCAGCTGAGCTTCCAAACTAAGACAGACCAGGAAGACCAGGAAGACCTGACAGTCTACTTCTGAAAAAACTGGCCAGTGAAAACCTTATGAATAGCAGCAGAACACTGTCAGATATAGTGCCAAAAGATGAGCCCTTCAGGATGGAAGGTACTCAAAAGACTACTGACGAAGAGCTGCCTTCTCAAAGTAGAGTCAACGCTAATGACGTGGATGGAGTCAAGCTTTTGGGATCTTCCCTTGCTTATGTGGCATGACACAAAATGAGAAGAAACAGCTGCAAGCATCTATTAATAATCAGAATGTGGAACGTACAAAGTATGAATCTAGGAAAACTGGAAATCGTCAAAACTGAAATGGAATGCATAAACATCGATATCATAGGCAAGAGTGAGCTGAAATGGACTGGTATTGGTCATTTTGCATCGGACAATCATAAAGTCTACTATGCCAGGAATGACAAATTGAAAAGGAATGGTGTCACATTCATCATCAAAAAGAACATTTCAAGATGCATCCCGCTGAACTACAACGCTGTCAGTGATAGGATACTATCCATACGCCTACAAGGAAGACCAGTTAATATGACTCTTTATTCAAATTTACACAGCAAACACTAATGCCAAAGATGAAGGCATTGAAAATTTTTACCAACTTTGGCAGTCTGATATTGGCCAAACATGCAATCGAGATGCACTGATAATTACTGGTGATTGGAATGCAAAAGTTGGAAACAAAGAAGGATTGGTAATTGGAAAATATGGCCTCGGTGACAGAAACAATGCCAGAGATCACATGATAGAATTTTGCAAGACCAACGACTTCTTCATTGAAAATATCTTTTTTCAACACCATAAATGGTGACATACACATGGACATCACCGGATGGAATATACTGGAATCAAATCGACTACATTTGTAGAAAGAGACGATGGAAATGCTCAATATGATCAGTCAAAACAAGGCCAGGGACTGACTATTGAACAGATCATCAATTGCTCATATACAAGTTGAAACTGAAGAAAACTAGAACAAGTCCACGAGAGCCAAAGTACGACCTTGAGTACATCTCACCTGAATTTAGAAACCATCTCAAGAATAGATTTGAAGCACTGACCACTAATGACCAAAGACTAGACGCATTGTGGGAAGACATCAAGGACATCATACATGAAGAAAGCAAGAGGTCATTAAAAAGACAGGAAAGAAAGAAAAGACAAAAATGGATGTCAAAAGAGACTCTGGATACAACAAAGTGATACTGAAAATCTGAACAGACCCATAACAGGAGAAGAGATTGAAAAGGTAATAAAAAAACTCCCAACCAAAAAAAGCCCTGGCCCAGATGGCTTCACTGGAGAATTCTACAAAACATTTACAGAAGAGCTTGTACCAGTTCTACTCAAGCTATTTCAGAGCATAGAAGAGGAAGCAACACTTCCAAATTCATTCTATGAAGCCAGCGTAACGCTGATACCAAAACCAGGCAAAGATATCACAAAAAAAGAAAATTACAGACCAATATCTCTCATGAATATAGATAGAAAAATTCTCAACAAAATTCTAGCCAATAGAATTCAGTATCATATCAAAAAAATAATACACCACGACCAAGTAGGATTCATACCAGGTATGCAAGGATGGTTTAACATTAGAAAATCCATCAACGTAATCCACCAGATAAATAAAAGGAAAGAAAAAAATCACATGATCATCTCAATTGATGCAGAAAAGGCATTTGACAAAGTCCAACACCCATTCCTGATAAAAGCTCTCAATAAAATAGGTATAGAAGGGAAATTTCTCAACATAATAAAGGGCATCTAGGCAAAACCAACGACCAACATCATTCTTAATGGAGAGAGGCTGAAAACATTCCCCTTGAAAACAGGAACAAGACAAGGATGCCCTTTATCACCACTCCTATTTAACATTGTGCTGGAAGTTCTAGCTAGAGCAGTAAGGCAAGAGAAAGAAATAAAGGGCATCCAAATTGGTAATGAAGAAGTTAAACTCTCCCTGTTTGCAGATGATATGATACTATACATAGAAAACCCTAAAGACTCCACGAGAAATTTACTGGAACTAATAGAAAGATTCAGCAGAGTAGCAGGATACAAGATAAACATTAAAAAATCAGTTGGATTCCTATACACCAGTAAAGAGAACAATGAAAAGGAGATCAGGAAATCAATACCATTTTCAATAGCCCCTAAAAAGATAAAATACTTAGGAATAAATCTGACCAGGAATATAAAAGACCTCTACAAAGAAAACTACAAAACACTGCGGCATGAAATCCAAACGGATCTACATAAATGGAAAAACATACCATGCTCATGGATAGGCAGACTCAACATTGTGAAAATGGCAATTCTACCTAAAGCAATCTACAAATACAATGCAATCCCGATACAAATACCAACAACATTCTTCAAAGAGATGGAAAAACTAATTATTAACTTTATATGGAAAGGGAAGAAACCCCGAATAAGTAAAGCACTACTGAAGAAGAAGAATAAAGTTGGAGGACTCACACTACCTGACTTGAGAACATACTATACAGCTACAGTAGTCAAAACAGCCTGGTACTGGTACAACAACAGAGACATTGACCAATGGAACAGAATTGAGAATTCAGATGTAAATCCATCCACCTACGGTCACCTGATTTTTGACAAGGGCCCAAAGTCCATCAAATGGGGAAAATACAGTCTTTTTAACAAATGGTGCTGGCAAAACTGGATATCCATCTGCAAAAAATGAAACAGGACCCATACCTCACACCATATACAAAAACTACTTCAAAATGGATCAAAGACCTGAATATAAAGCCTCAAACTATAAAATTCATAGAAGAAAAAATAGGACCAACACTTCAGGCCTTACTACATGGCATTAACAGGATACAAACCATAAACATCAACACAAAAAACCCAACAGATAAACTAGATAATTGGGATCTTCTAAAAATCAAACATCTATGCTCTTCAAAAGATTTCACCAAAAGAGTTAAAAGAGAACCTACAGACTGGGAAAAACTTTTTGGACAGTACAAGTCAGACAAAGGTCTAATCTCCATAATCTACAAGAAAATCCAACACCTCTGCAACAAAAAGACAACCAATCCTATCAAAAAATGGGCAAAGGAAATGAACAGACACTTCACCAAGGAAGACATTCAAATGGCCAACAGACACATGAGGAAATGCTCGCGATCACTAGCCATTAGAGAAATGCAAATTAAAACCACAATGAGATACCATCGCACCCCAGCATTACTGGCACGAATCAAAAATACTGGAAATAACAAATGTTGGAGGGGCTGCGGGGAGACGGGAACTCTTATACACTGCTGGTGGGAATGCAAAATGATACAACCATTTTGGAAAATGATATGGCGTTTCCTCAGAAAGCTAGAAATAGACATACCAGTCAATCCAGCAATCCCACTCCTAGGAATATATCCTAGAGAAATAAGAGTCATCACTCGAATAGACATATGCACACCTATGTTCATGGCAGCATTATTCACAATAGCAAAACGAAGGAAACAACCTCGATGTCCATCAACAGATGAATGGATACACAAACTATGGTACATACACACAATGGAGTACTATGCAACGAGAAAGAACAACAGTGAATCTGTGAAGCATCTCATAACATGGATGAAACTGGAGGACATCATGCTGAGTGAAATAAGTCAATCACAAAAGGACAAATATTGTATGAGACCTCTATTGTAAAAACCCATGAAAAAATTCACATGCAAAATGTAACAATCCTTGTTGGTTACCAGGGATGGGGGGGGGGGGGAATACTAAATAGGTAATAGGTAAGTGGTAACTTGGGTGAGAGGTGAGATAGTACATAGTACAGGGGAAACTAACACAACCTGCACAAGGAAAGGTCATGGAGGCCCTATAGACACATCCAAACCCCCCAAGGGACTGAGTTGTTGGACAGAGGGCTCTGGGGACCATGATCTCGGGGAACATCTAGCTCAATTGGCATGACACTACTTATAAAGATAATGCTCTACATTCTACCTTGGTGAGTAGTGTCTGGGGTCTTAAAAGCCTATGAGCGGCCATCTAAGATACTCCACTGATCTCATCCCTTTGGGAACAAGGGAGAACGAAGAGAACAGGATACAAGGAAAAGATCAGTCCGAAGGACTAATGGTCCACAGCTACCAAGGCCTCCATGGGACTGAGCCCAGTACAGCTGGATGGTGCCCGGCTACCACCAATGACTCCTCTGACCAGGATCACAACAGAGGGTTCTGGGCAGAGCTGGAGAAGGATGTAGAGCATAATTTTAACTCCCCAAAAAAAAAAAAAAAAAAAAAAAAAAAAGAAGACCAGATTTACTGGCCTAAAGAATACTAGAGAAACCTCAAGAGTGTGGCCCCCAGACACCCTTTCAGCTCAGAGGTGAAGTTACCTTCGAGGTTCGATGTTAAGCCTGGGAATGGACAGCCCAGTAAAACTAAATGGGACTAACGAGGTACAGGAGTCCGGTGACAAGGGCCAGAAGGCAGAGGGAGAGTAGGAAACTGATGATAAGGAACACAAATTGAATAAGGACACTGTCGATGTATTGTGAGATTGTTGACCACTGCTATAGGGCAACATAACTATTAAATGGAAGGCTGTTCTGTCCTGTAAGCCTTCATCTTGGGCGAGAATGGCAGCACAATTGGAAGAGTATAGTCAATATCACTTAAATGTGTAAGTAAAAAGTTTTGAAATGGTGTTTAAATAAAATAAAATAAAATAAATAAAATAAACAAATGAGACTAAAGAGGTACAATAGTCCACTGACAAGGTCCAGAAGACAGAAGGGGACAAGGAAGCCCCCTGGTGATAGGGAACACAAGGTAGAGTAAGGATATTCTTGATGTGCTGTGAGATTGTTAACCATTGTCATAGGGCAACATGTGTAGTAACTGTTAAATGAAAAACTATTTTGTTCTGTAAGCCTTCATCTTAAGTGAGAATAACAGCACAGTTGGAAGAGCGTAGTCAATGTCACTGAACTGTGAATGTAGAAATTTTTGAAATGGTGTATCTTTGGCCATCTGTAATTTTCATCAAAAAAAAAAAAAAAAAAAAGGTTGAGAATTTAGAGGCTTAATACGTTGTGGGGTTGTTAACCAATGTCATAGAACAACATGTGTACTACTGTTTCATGAGAAACTATTTGTTCTGTAAGCCTTCACCTGAAGTACAATAAAATATTAAAAAAAAAAAAAAAAAAAGCCTGTGAGCGGCCATCTAAGATACTACACTGGTCTCATCCCTTCGGGAGCAAGGGAGAATGAAGAGAACAGGATACAAGGAAAAGATTAGTCCAAAGGACTAATCGTCCACAGCTACCAAGACCTCCACCGGACTGAGTCCAGTACAGCTAGATGGTGCCCGGCTACCACCGCTGACTGCTCTGAGCAGGATCACAACAGAGGGTTCTGGACAGAGCTGGAGAAGGATGTAGAGCATAATTCTAACTCACAAAAAAAAAAGACCAGATTTACTGGCCTAAAGGAGACTGGAGAAACCTCGAGAGTATGGCCCCCAGACACCCTTTTAGCTCAGTGGTGAAGTTACCTTCGAGGTTCACTGTTCAGCCTGGGAGTGGACAGCCCAGTAAAACCAAATGAGACTAACGAGGTACAGGAGTCCAGTGACAAGGGCCAGAAGGCAGAAGGGGAGTAGGAAGCTGATGATAGGGAACACAAGGTTTAGTAAGGATACTGTTGATGTGTTGTGAGATTGTTAACCATTGTTATAGGACAACATTTGTAGTAACTGTTAAATGGGAGGCTATTTTGTCCTGTAAGCCTTCATCTTAAGTGAGAATAACAGCACAATTAGAAGAGAGTAGTCAGTGTCACTTAAATGTGTAAGTAGAGAGTTTTGAAGTAGTCTATCTTTGGCTACGTGTATTTTCACAAAAAAAAAAAAAAAAAAAAAAAGCTGAAAATTTAGAGGGTTAAAATGTTGTGGGGTTGTTAACCAAAGTCATAAAACAGCATGTGTACTACTGTTACATGAGAAACTGTTTGTTCTGTGAGCCTTCACCTGAAGTACAATAAAATATTAAAAAAAAAAGAAGAGACTCTGGAAATGCTTGAATGTAGAGTAGCTAAAGTGAAAGGAAGAAATGATGAAGTAAAAGAGCTGAACAGAAGATCTTAAAGGGTAGCTGGAGAAGACAAAGTAAAGTATTATAATAACATGTGCAAAGACCTGGAGACAGAAAACCAAAAGGGAAGAACATGCTTAGCATTTCCAAGCTGAAAAGAACTAAAGAAAAAATTAAAGCCTCAAGTTGCAATACTGAAGGATTCTACAGAGAAAATATTAAACAACGCAGGAAGCATCAAAAGAAGATGGAAAGAATAACCAGAGTCACTGTAACAAAAAGAACTGGTCGATGTTCAACCACTTCAGGAGGTAGCACATGATCAAGAACCAATGGTACTGAAAGAAGAGGTTCAAGCTGCACTGAAGGTACTGGAGAAAAACAAGACTCCAGGAATTGATGGAATACCAATAGAGATGTTTCAACAAATGGACGCAGCGCTGGAGGTACTCACTCATCTATGCCAGGAATTTTGGAAGACAGCTACCTGGCCAACCTACTGGAAGAGATCTATATTTGTACCTATTCCAAAGAAACGTGATACAACAGAATGCATAAATTATCAAACAATATCATTAATACTACATGCAAATAAAATTTTGCTGAAGATCATTCAAAAGCAGTTGCAGGATTACATCTACAGGGAACTGCCAGAAATTCAAGCCGGATTCAGAAGAGGACGTGGCATGACGGATATCACTGCTGATGTCAGATGGATCTTGGCTGAAAGCAGAGAATATCAGAAAGATGTTTTCGTGTATTTTATTGACTATGGAAAGGTATTTGACTGTGTGGATCATAACAAATTATGGATAACATTTCAAAGAATGGGAAGTCCAGAACACTTAATTGTGCTCGTGAGGAACCTATACACAGACCAAGAGGTAGCTGTTCGAACAGAATAAGCGGATACTGTGTAGTTTAAAGTCAGGAAAGGTGTGCGTCAGGGTTGTATCCATTCACCATACTTAGAGAGACTACAGCCTTCAGTATGGATTACACCTCAACATTAAAGAAAACAAAAATCCTCACAACTGGACTAATGAACAACATCATGATAAACAGAGAAAAGACTGAACTTGTCAACGATTTCATTTACTTGGATCCACAATCAACGCCCACGGAAGCAGTAGTCAAGAAATCAAAAGACACATTGCACTGGGCAAATCTGCTGCAAAAGACCTCTTTAAAGTGTCCAAAAGCAAAGATGTCTCAAGGACAAAGGTGTGCCTGACCCAAGCCACAATATTTTCAATCACCTCATATGCATGTGAAAGCTGGACAACGAATAAGGAAGACCGAAGAAGAATTGATACCTTTGAACTGTGGTGTTGGTGAAGAATGTGGATTATTCCATGGACTGCCAGGGGAATGAACAGATCTGTCTTGGAAGAAGTACAGCCAGAATGCTCCTTGGAGACAAGGATGGCGACACTTCGTTTCATATATTTTGGATATGTTATCTGGAGGAACTACTTCCTGGAGGAGGACACCATGCTTGGTAAAGTGAAGGGTCAGCAAAAAAGAGGAAGACTCTCAATGAGATGAACTGACACACTGGCTTCAACAACAGGCTTGAGCATAACAACAATGGTGAGGATGGCGTGGGACTGGGCAGTGTTTCGTTCTTTTGTACACAGGGTCACTATGAGTTGGAACCAACTCTACGGCACCTAACAACAAAAATTACAGATGAAAGGAGCCCTGGTGGCACAGTGGTTAAACACTCAGCTGCTAACCAAAAGGTTGGTGGTTCAAACCCACCTGCTGCTCCACAGGAGAAAGATGTGGCAGTCTGCTTCCCTAAAGATTACAGCCTTGGAAACCCATGGGGCAGTTCTACTCTGTCCTATAGGGTCGCTATGAGTTGGAATTGACACGATGGCCCCTAATAACAATAGCAGATAGACAGAAAACTATCACAAAGTAATAATTTCAATAATATTTTCAAATATGGAAAAATCTATAATCACAGAATTATTTATAATATTTTTAAAAAAAGAAACAAACTCAATGCCCAACAATAGCTAAATGGTTACATGATAATTACAATAGTAATAAAAACCAAACTCATTGTGATTCAGTCAAATTCCAACTGATAGTGACCCTATAGGACAGAGCAGAACTGCCTCATAGGGTTTCCAAGGCTGTAATCTTTATGGAAGCCAACTGCCACATCTTTCTCCTGTAGAGGAGCTGGTATATTCAAACCGCTGACCTTTCGTTTAGCAGCTGAGCACTCAACTACTGTGCTATCAGGCTCCTGTAATAGTAACAGCTACCATTTACTGAGTACTTGTGGTTGGTTGCCATCAAGTCAATTACGACTCATCATGATTCCATGTGTGCAGAGTAGAACTGCTCCATATAGTTTTTAAAGCTGTGACCTTTCAGAAGCAGACTGTCAGGCCCGTCTTCCAAGGCGCCTCTTAGTGGGTTTGAATTGCCAACCTTTCGGCTAGCAGTCAAGTGCTTAACTGTTTGCACTACCCAGGGACTCCTGGGTGAGTTATTCTTTCCCTTGTTTGATGATGTTGAGTACTTACTAGGCACCAAATTCTGTACTTTAACCCAGTCTCTCTGACCACAAAGCATCTGTTCTTAATCAGCAGTTACTGGTAGCTGACATTCACTGGAACCTTACTGCATGCCAGGTCCTGTTCTCAGTTTTACATGCATCACCTCACCATAACAACTTTATGAGGTAGATACTTATTATCTCTATTTTACAAATAGGGAAACAGAGACTCAGAGAAGTTTAGTAATCGGCCTAGGTTCCCACAGTCAGAAGGTGGCACAGCTGAGACAGGAACCTAGGCCTTCCAACTCCACATCCCAGTTTCTTACGTAGCACCCTCTACTAACACCAAAACAGCAATTCCTTAGCATTCACTGATGGAATAGAATGCCCTGGGTGAGAGCCCAATATAGTAACTAGGGCATTCAGGAAAGGCTTCTCTGAGAAAATGACCTTTGAGCAAAGACCTAGAATAAGGTGACAGATTCGATGTGGTGGATGAGGAAAAGAAAGGTCTCAAGGATTACTCCTAGGATTTTTTGCTTGGGCAACTGGGTGAATCCAGTCACTGAGGAGTTGCTTTAGGAAGGAAAATCAGTAACTGTGTGTTAAGCTTGAGAAGCCAATGAAACAACCAGCTGGAGATGTCAAATAGTCTGATATCTAAATCTGGAGTTCCGGAGAAAAAGTCAGAGATAGAAATACAGATATGGACAAAAATAAGGATACAAATACCTAATTTGGGAGTAATAAGCATATAAATTGTACTTAAAACCATGGGACAGAATGAGATTACCTAGGGAGAAGATAGATATAGAAGAGAAGGCAGTCTAAGAAAGCCCTGGAGCACTCCAACATTCAGAGTTAAAGCAGAGGTAGGAAACCAGCAATGAAGAGAAGTGGGCAGTGAGATGAAGAAGACATTTGGAAAAAAAAATCAGATGCCCAGATCTAGGCCATGTGGATTCGGTACCTAAAGAGGGGGGCAAATATGTATTTTATAAAACTTCCTAGACTAGTTCAATATTCTGAATGTGAGTGAGAGATGTGAAGAGACAAACTGCACAGTTAACAGTGGGAGTGGGAGGGACGACTAGAATTTTGAGATATTTAAAAGGTCACTGACAGTACTTGGTGAGTGACTAGATATGAAACGGAAAGCAGAGAGAAAAAAAAATGGCATACTGGTTTCTTTATCGGGAGAGTGGGAGGGTGCTGCTGCCACTAAATCAAGTAATAGAAATGAGGACAGAAAGGTTTTGGCAGTGGTTTTTTCTGGTGTGTTGGGGTGGAGGTGCTGAAGAAGAGCTAATAGTCTTGACAGCACTGATTACAGTAAGTACTTATTTGTCAGTAATTTATATCTGTTTTTGAGAGCTCAGCATCTCAAAAACACTGTCATCAAATATCACAAGAATCTCACCTTGAAAATTAAGAAACTGAACTTAGACTAAATTCACATTGCTGGTAAGTAGCATAAAAGGGCTTCAAACTAGGTTTGTTTGACTCTGAGCCAAAGTTTGAGGTACCTGTGGGATACTAGGTAGGGATGCAGAAGTCATCAAGGCAGCTAAAGCCTTAGGAGGGATATGATAACCCAGGGAGAAAATATCAATCAATAAGTAAATCAATAAAAGATCAATAAATCATTATTCATATACTTGGTTAATTCTTATAATGGCACAATGAGCCTTTTTTCTCACCTGTAAATGAAGACAATACTTAATTCGCAGGTAATGCTCACTAAAGACAAGGACCTCATCTTAGTCTTTGTGTTGCTAGGTTTGCCTGGCAAAAAATGACCATTGAACAGAAGTTTTCCAAAGCTTAAAAAAACAAAACAAAAACCAATAACTGGCCAGAGTTAGAAAAACACTACACAACAGAAGAACAACTACTTCTTGACCAAACTACAGCATAGCTCTTTTATTTCCTTTCTATGTAGCAGACTTTCAGGACCACAATAATGTCTGTTTTATGTACTGCCCTACAGTAAACAGGAGACAGAATTCAGAGAGACAGGCACTCTTATACACTGCCAGGGGACAGTTAAGTATGTTCTAGAAGGCAATTTGATAAAATATATCAACAGCCTTAAAGCCCTAACTCAGCAATCTTCCTCAGGAATTTATCCAAAGAAAACAATAAGAGATGTGGCCAAAGATTAAGACTGGAAGTAACCCAAATATCTAGCAATAGGAAAATGATTAAATAAATCATCACACATACATAGGGTAGAATTATTATATAGGTCTTAAATAAAGTTTTTTTTTCTTTTTTTTTTAATTGTGCTTTAGGTGAAAGTTTACACCTCAAGTTAATTTCTCATTCAAAAATGTATACACAATTGTTTCGTGACATTGATTGCAATCCCCACAACGGTGACAGCATGCTTCCCCTTTCCACCCCGTGGTCCCTGTGTCCATTCATCCAGTTCCCGTCCCTGCCTTCTCATCCTGCTTTTGGACAGAAGCTGCCCATTTGGTCTCGTATATTTGACTGAACTAAGAAGCACGTTCCTCACATGTATTATTTTTTGTTTTATAGGCCTGTCTAATCTTTGTCTGAAGAGTGGGTTTCGGGAATGGTTTCAGCTCTGGGTTAACAGAGCATCCGGGGGCCATAGTTTTGGGGGGATCCTACAGTCTGTCAGACCATTAAGTCTGGTCTTAAATAAAGTTTTTCAAGAACACTTAAGGATATCAGAAAATGCTTTGGATAAGTAAAATGAAAACAGAAAATAAACTTACGTAGTATAACCATAATTTTGTGTTTATATGTTATGTGTGGCTATCTATCTATATATTTATTACCTAGAAAAAACGTTGGAATATACCAAAAATATTACCAGTAGTCTTTCTGGGTGGAAAGACTACAGGGGATTTAAATTTTCTTCTTGATATTTTTCAGTATTTCCAAAATTTCAGCAAATAGCACATTTTCATTTTAAAACTTAGAAACTAATATATAAAATAAAAGCAAGAGAGTACTCACCTTCTTTCTTTTTCTAGAATTCTTTGTGGGGTCAGGCTTCTCAAACTCTACTGACTTTGCCTCTTCCTTCTCCTCTTCCTCATCAGGTATCAGGGAGTATTTGGTCCCACCCGGCTGCATGAAACAATCCTTTGCAAAGTGGCCTGTGAAGAGTAGAAAAGACAGAGAAGGAGAAAGTAGTCTCTCCTCTCGGCAGATGGATCTTCCCCAGAGGCTCCTGAAACGGGCTAGCTGGTTCAGGAGTTATTACTGAGTTCATTCAGAGCAGATTTTGTCACTTCAAGATGGCATTGCTCACTCAACCACAGCCAGACTAGCAGCTGGTCCTAGAGCTGTGGGAACACTGGCACTGCTTGGGATATGAGGATGCAGGCTTGTGCTGCCCTCCATTACCAACAGGGCTTATTAATTCTTAAAGATCTATTTTGGAACTTATTCCTGACAATGAAAGGCCGCTCCAGAGAGTAGAATGCTTAGCAGAGGGAGCTGAGTGGTAGGCCAGGTCCTAAAGGAAGCTAGCGCTTAGGCAGCTGGCAGGATGGACGCACTCACATCCAAGCTAACACAGAGAAAGAGGCACCTGGGGGCACTGAATATTCAGATTGTCAGGTCTGGCAAGGGACTTAGAGATCATCACATTGAACAGTCTCCAGTGCAGAGTATATGAAGGCCCAGGGTAGAGAAGTAGCTCAAGGTCACACAGATAGCAGCAGAACTAAAGCTTATCCCAGGCCCCATGCTCCCTTGCCTGTGCTCTTTCTGCTGCACCAAAACCAGTCACCTTTGGCATTACCTTTGCTGACCGGGCCAAATTCCATTTCTCACTATTCTCCTCTGCCTCAGGTTACACCTGGTGGACACAAGGTGAAAGGAGGAGGACCCCCACTCTCCCTAAGCCTATAGTGCTGTCAAGACACTATGTTCTACAGGGCTGTTTGTCTGAGCTTGTTTTAGACCCTGCCTCAGGGACACAGAGAAATTGTATTAGACAATCAAAAAGCTGTGTGTGAACTACTTTATACCTCTTGGTCCAGCAGCTAAAAGGTGCCTGGAAGGGGAATACAACAGAGTTTTCCAAGCAGATGGAATGCTCCCACAATTCCTCTGAGGAGGTATTCTCTTTCAATTTTACTTTTCCCTTTCTTCGTCTATATTAATGATGAATAGGGGCTTAAAACCCCAAAAACTCAACCAGGCCACGAATCTGCTACCAGTCTTTGGAAAAAAAATCAACAGAAAGGATGACTGGAAGGCTAGGGAGAAGGGGTGACAAATTGAGGTCACTCTGTAAATGAGAAGCTGGCAACCTCACTCATTATAGCTCCAACAAGGGAAATCAGGCTGAAAGAGCTCTTTAATATTTGAGTAAGACTAGAGGAAACCTGAAGAAATAGAACTAAAAGGAAGTGACTATCCTGGTTCTTATTACTTAAAGGATTTTATATTCAGAACTCTGAAGTTAAAAGAGATAAAAATGAGAAATGAAGAGTTTAGCCTGGATCCTGAAGGAGTTTATTTCCAAGTCTCTTCACTTTTGCAGCAGAACACTAGTGGTCCCTGGCGATAAAACTTAGGGTGTTAATCATAATCCAACACTCTTACCCTGGCATAATAAATGGAGACTTTGCCAAGGCAGGTCATTAGCTACAGAGTGTGGGAAGTGGTGATGGCGGTGGTATAGTATCTGGCAAGAACAGCATTCAGAAAAGGGAACAGAGAAAAGCATCAAGTCATGAACAAGCATCAAGTCATGAACTCCCATCTCTGACGTGAGTCTAGTAGGAGTAATAAATAGCATGAGCAGGTGAGGCCAACACTTCGCTAAGAACCAGTGAGCAAAACTCATACTAGGCTGCCTCCTTCATCCTGTAAACGGTCCATTCACAAGGACAGAGAGACTGGGAAGGCAGAGACTTCACCTTACCTTTACAGCCACACTTCTTGCAGGTAGTGTTCAGGACAGCCTCGAGGGTGATCTTCTGCCCAGTGTAATCCTGGAAGGACCGTCTCCGTCTCTCTTCTTGCCTGTAATGAAAAGGATACTGACTGTTGGCCCCCTTTAAGAGATGTGGCCTGAGATACTACAGAGCAATGTACCTTGTTTTTTTGTTGTTTTTGACAGGGAGAGAGAATAAAAAGCACCGGCGAAAGGAGACAGGCAATAAAAGCAATAGCACGAAATAGCCCAGTTTTTTCATTCAGGACAAAGCTCTGAATTAACAATTATTAATGAGATTATGCCTCATCGCATTGATGCACAGGGGATAAAAATACAATTTCTCACTTTGCTAAACTCCCTACACCCCTTACCAGGTCACTCCTGGGTTTAAAAGACCTTTAAGGTCTTCGTAGAAAATCAAGTCCAAATTCCTTACCTTGGCATGCAAGGCCTTTTGCGGTCTGTCTCTAACCTACTTTTCCAACCTCATCTTTACTTGTACAAAATTCTCTGGCCAAACCAAACTACTTTACCTTCAACAGATGGTTCCGTGCCTTTGTTCAGGTAGTTCCCTCTCTCTGAAATGCTCTGCTTCCCCTCTTTACTCCCACCTCACCACTTCATTACATCCAAACATTTCAAGGCTCAACTCAGTTACCATTTCTCCTTCGATCAAGTCATTTTCTCTGGGCCCCTCAGCCAGAGTTAATCTTTGTTCATATTCCCAAAGCACTTTTTAAAACTTCTGAACTTTTTACCAAAAAATAATATACATACAGAAAAATGTTCATTATAAGTATACAGCTCAATTTAATTTTCACAATTTGAACATATCCATGTGACCAGTACTGAGATCAAGACAGATCACTATCACACCACTGAAGCCCCTCTCAGACTCCCTTCCAGTCACCAGGCCTCCCCTAAGGGTAATCACTATTCTGACTTCTAACCAGAATGGATTAGTTTTACTGTTTTTGTAAATTATATTAAATGGAACCATAGAGTATGAGCCCTTCTCTGTTTGGCTTCAATCACTTAACGTTGTTATCTTCGTGAGATTCATCATCTTACGTACAGCTGTGGATCATTCATTCTCACTGTTGTATAAATATTCTACTGTTGATGAGCACTGGATAATTTCTATTATGAACAGTGCTTCTGTGAACTGTCTAGTACATGTCTTTTGGTGAAAACATGTATGCATTTCTGTTGGGTATATACCCAGGAGTGGAACCGCTGGGTCTTAGACTATCAACTTTAGTAGAAACTGTCAAACTGTTTTCCATGTGTTTTTTTGTTTTTTTTTAATTGTACTTCAGGTAAAGGTTTACAGAACAAATAGTTTCTCATGAAACAGTAGTACACATATTGTTTTATGACATTGGTTAACAACCCCACGACAAGTCAACCCTCTCTCTCTCTTTTTTTTTTTTTTGGTGAAAATATACTTAGCCAAAGAACACCATTTCAAAAATTTCTACATGCAGTTCAGTGACATTGACTACACTCTTCCAATTGTGCTGCTATTCTCACTTTAGATGAAGGTTTACAGAACAAAATAGTTTCTCATTTAACAGTTAATACACATGTTGCCCTATGACAATGGTTAACAACCTCATAACACATCAACACTATCCTTACTCAACCTTGGGTTCCCTATCACCAGCTTTCCTGTCCCCTTCTGCCTTCTAGTCCTTGTCCCTGGACTGCTGTGCCTCATTAGTCCCATTTGGTTTTATGGGGTTGTCCACTCCCCGGCTGAACGGTGAATCTCAGAAGTGACTTCACCACTGAGCTAAAAGGGTGTCTGGGGGCCATACTCTCGGGGTTTCTCCAGTCTCCTTTAGGCCAGTAAATCTGGTCTTTTTTTTTTGTGAGTTAGAATTTTGTTCTACATCCTTCTCCAGCTCTGTCCAGAACCCTCTGCTGTGACCCCGGTCAGAGCAGTCAGTGGTAGTAGCCGGGCACCATCTAGCTGTACTGGACTCAGTCTGGTGGAGGCCTTGGTAGCTGTGGTCCATTAGTCCTTTGGACTAGTCTTTTCCTTGTATACTGTTCTCATCATTTTCCCTTGCTCCCGAAGGGGTGAGACCAGTGGAGTATCTCAGATGGCTGCTCACAGGCTTTTAAGACCCCAGACACTACTCACCAAGGTAGAATGTAGAACATTCTTTATAAACTGTGTTATGCCAATTGAGCTAGATGTTCCCCAAGACCATGGTCCCCACAGCCCTCTGCCCAGCAATTCAGTCCCTCAGGGAGTTTGGATGTGTCTATGGAGCTTCCATGACCTTTCCTTGTACAAGCTGTGCTGGTTTCCCCAGTATTGTGTACTGTCTCACCCTTCACCCAAGATACCACTTATCTATTGCCTATTTAGTATCCCCTCCTACCCCTCCCATCCCTGGTAACCAACAAAGATTGTTACATTTTGTGTGTGAACTTTTTCATGGGTTTTTACAATAGAGGTCTCATACAATATTTGCCCTTTTGTGATTGACTTATTTCACTCAGCATAATGTCCTCCAGTTTCATCCATGTTATGAGATGCTTCACAGATTCATCATTGTTGTTTCTCATTGGATAGTACTCCACATTGTGTGTGTGTACCACAGTTTGTTTATCCATTCATCTGTTGATGGGCATCTAGGTTGTTTCCATAATTTTGCTATTGTGAACAATGCTGCCATGAACGTAAGTGTGCATATGTCTATTCAAGTGACGACTCTCATTTCTCTAGGATATATTTCTAGGAGTGGGATTGCTGGATCATATGGTATGTCTACTTCTAGCTTTCTAAGGAAGTGCCATACCATTTTCCAAAATGGTTGTATCATTTTGCATTCCACCAGCAGTGCCTAAGAGTTCCGATCTCCCCGCAGCCCCTCCAACCATGTGTTTTTTTTTGTTGTTGTTTTTTGTTGTTTTGTTATCACCAATTTACACTCCTACCAGCCCAGCAGAAGCATCACAGTTGTCAGAGCTCTTACCTTTTACTGCTACTATAACACACAGTACCTACACAGAGTAGGCATTCCAAAAATATTTAACTCAAGAGTGTCACCCTGGATCACTCTCTCACTGAACTCCAAATGTATCTTATATACTCTTTAATCCTAGCACATATAACACTTTATTGAACCATACATTTATATATGTTTCTTCTCTACACTGTGGGCCCTTTAAGTTACAATATCTTACTTGTGTTTGTTTCCTCAGCACCTAGCCCAAGGCTTGGAACACAATAAACATCAATAAATGTTTGCTGCAATTTCTTTGCTCTTTGCCCAAAAATATTTTTTCCTTACTTGTACCTCTTTAACTTTGAACTCTGACTTCACTTAAGATTGTCAAGCAGGTCTCTCAAGTCCAAAAGAAAAACAGAAATAATCTACAAAAACAGCCACATTATCCAGAAAAATACAGGATAGAAATATGAAAGCAGAACAAAGCAACATTCTTCACATATTTTAGTCAACAGTTTCCTAAGACAGATACTCCATGTTGTCCAATTCATTCTTCAAAGTTCATCTCAAATATCAAATCCTCTATGAAATGCTCCCTGCTACTACATGCAGTTAATTACTCTTGTGCTTCCACGACATTTTACCTTCTCATCCTTTTATTTTTTAAATAATATTTTATTGTGTTTTCGGTGCAAGTTAACACAGCAAATTAGGTTCCCATTTAAAAATTTCTACACAATTCACAGTCTGAAACTGATGAAACATGCAATCAAGATGCACTGATAACTACTGGTGATTGGAATATGAAAGTTGGAAACAGAGAAGAAGGATTGGTAATGGGAAAATATGGCCTTGGTGACAGAAACGATGTCAGAGATCGCATGATAGAATTTTGCAAGACCAATGACTTCTTCATTGCAAATACCTTTTTCAGCAACATAAACAGGCCACTGTACATGTGGACCTTGCGGGATGGAATAAACAGGAATCAAATCAACTACGTCTGTGGAAAGAGACAATGGAAAAGCTCAGTATCATCAGTCAGAACAAGGCCAGGGGCCAACCGCAGAACAGACCATCAATTGCTCATATGCAGGTTCAAGTTGAAGCTGAAGAAAATTAGAACAAGTCCATGACAGTCAAAGTACAACCTTGAGTATACCCCAGCTGAATTTAGAGACCACCTCAAGAACAGACTTGAAGCACTGAACACTAATGACCAAGACCAGACAAACTCTGGAATGGTATCAAGGACATCATATATGAAGAAAGCTAGAGGTCAGTAAAAAAACAGGAAAGAAAGAAAAAGCCAAAATGGATGTCAAAAGAGACTGAAACTTGCTCTTGAATGTAAAGTGGCTAAAGCAAATGGAAGAAATGGTAAAGTAAAAGAGCTAAACAGAAGATTTCAAAGTGCAGCTCAGGAAGACAAAGTAAAGTATTATAATGACATGTACAAAGACCTGGAGATAGAAAACCAAAAGGGAAGAACACACTTGGCATTTCTCAAGCTGAAAGAGCTGAAGGAAAAATTCAAACCTCAAGTTGCAATACTGAAGGATTCTATGGGCAAAATATTGAATGACACAGGAAGCATCAAAAGAAGATGGAAGGAATACACACTGTCACTGTACCAAAAAGAACTGGTCGACGTTCAACCATTTCAGGAGGCAGCATATGATCAGAAACCAACGGTACTGAAGGAAGAGGTCCAAGCTGCACTGAAGGCACTGGCGAAAAACAAGTCTCCAGGAATTGACAGAATACCAACCGAGATGTTTCAACAAACAGATGCAGCACTGGAAGTGCTCACTTGTCTATGCCAAGAAATCTGGAAGACAGCTACCTGGCCAACCGACTGGAAGAGGGCCATATTTATGCCTACTCCAAAGAAGCATGATCCAAAGGAACGTGGAAACTATCAAAAAATATCATTATTATCACACAAAAGTAAAATTTTGCTGAAAATCATTCAAAAGCGGTTGCAGCAATTCATCTACAGGGAACTGCCAGAAATTCAAGCTGGATTCAGAAGAGGCCATAGAACAAGGGATTTATCACTGCTGTTGTCAGATGGATCTTGGCTGAAAGCAGAAAATACCAGAAAGATGTTTTTACTTGTGTTTTATTGACTGTGCAAAGGCATTCAGATGTGTGGATCATAACAAATTATGGATAAAATCGTGAAGAATGGGAATTTCAGAACACTTAATTGCGCTCATGCGGAACCTGTACATAGACCAAGAGGTACTCACTGAACAGAACAAGCGGGTATTGCATGGTTTAAAGTCAGGAAAGGTGTGCCTCAGGGTCATATCCTTTCACCATACTTGTTCAATCTGTATGCTGAGCAAATTATCCAAGAAGCCGGACTACATGAAGAAGAATGCGGCATCAGGAGGACTGGAGGAAGACTCATTAACAACTCGTGTTATACAGATGACACAACCTTGGTTGCTGAAAAGTGAATCCGAAGTACTTACTGATGAAGATCAAAGACTACAGCCTTCACTATGGATTACACCTCAACATAAAGAAAACTAAAATCCTCACAACTGGACCAATAAGCAACATCATGAAAAATGGAGAAAAGACTGAAGTTGTCAAGGATTTCATTTTACTTGGATCCACAATCAATGCCCATGGAAGTAGCAGTCAAGAAATCAAATGATGCACTGCATTGGGCAAATCTGCTGCAGAAGACCTCTTTAAAATGTTAAAAAGCAAAGAGGTCACCCTGGGGACTAAGGTACGCCTGATCCAAGTCATGATATTTTCAATTGCCACATATGCATGCAAAAGCTGGACAATGAATAAGGAAGACTGAAGAAGAATTGATGCCTTTGAATTATGGTGCTGGCAAAGAATATTGAATATATCATGGACTGCTAGAAGAACAAACAAATCTGTCTTGGAAGAAGCACAGCCAGAATGCTCCTTAGAACTAAGGATAGCAGGACTTCACCTTACATACTCTGGACATGTTATCAGGAAGGATCAGTCCCCAGAGAAGGACATCATGCTTGGTAAAGTAAAGGGTCAGAGAAAAAGAGGAAGACCCTCAATGAGATGGACTGACACAGTGGCTGCAACAATGGCTCAAGCATAACAACGATTACGGGGATGTTTCGTTCTGTCATGATAGGGTTGCTATGAGTAGGAACCGACTCTACAGCATCTAACAACAACAAACACAATTTGTTCAGTGACGTTAGTTACATTTTACACAGTGTGTCAACTTTCCCATTATTTCCATTCTGGTTGTTCTGTTTCCAGTAATCTAGTTTTCCTCCCCTTTGCCTTCTCATCTTTGCTTTAGACTAAGTGTTGACCGTTGGGTCTCAGATAGATGATTTTTTAAAGGAGCACAGTACTCTCACAGTGATATTATTTTATGAGCCAATCTGTTATTTAGCTAAAAGATGACCTCATGGATTAGTTTTGGCTCAAGGTTTAAAGATATCTCAGGGCAACAGTCCTGGGGAGTCCTCCAGTTTCAACCAGTCTAGTAAGTCTGGACTTTTTAAGAATTTGAGTTCTGTTCCACATTTTGCTTCCATTCTATCAGGATCCATCTATTGTGTTCCTGATCAGAACAGTCAGCAGTGGCACCCCAGCACCATCTACGTTGTTCTTCTGGTCTCAGGGAAGATGAGGTTGTGTTTCATGCAGACTATCTCATCATTTTATTTTGTTAGATGTGATTACATTTTGCTTCATCCTCTGCACCATGAACAGCACCTCAGAGGTAAAAGCTACATCTTATTCTTCTCTGTATCCAAGCATGAAGCACAATTTCTAGCTATCTAGCACACTGTTATCTAACACAACTTTCTACAACAATAAAAAAGTTATATAAATCTGTGCTGCTTAAATACGTGTCCACTGAGCACTTAAAATCTGGCTAGTGTGGCTGAGAAATTACTTAATTTTAAATCTAAACAGCAAGGAAAAAAAAAAAAAAACAACACCTAAAATAGCCATGTATGACTAATGGCTACCCAACTGGACAGTGAATATAATTCAAGTTCTGAAAATGTCTACTCAAATTTTTGCCTTTTGCCCTAGAAGAATCTTACTCAAGGGATAGGGGGTCAACTGTCTGATATGGACCATGGGAGAGGACACTTGCCAACCAAAGAGTGAAGCTAAAGTAACAAAAAGCAAGGCAGGAACTTGGGACATAACTTGAGCAAGTTTTAAACTGCACAGCTCTCAGATGTCCTTATTCATAGAGCTGCATCCCAAGTGGTTGTGAGTTGCAGCTTAAGCAAACTCTCATTATAAATCCAATACTCTGTAGATTCTAACATACTGCAAATCACAGCTCCCATCTAACGCTCAATTCAACACATCTCACTCATCCATATGCATCCATTTCTGTTCTCACTGCCATCATGATAGGTTAGGCTTTCTCATATTTTACCTACAAAACAATAATCCCCTCACTGGTCTCCCTGCCTCTAATTTCTCCTCCAATCCATCCAGCACAAATTGTCAGGTTAACCTTTTTTTTTTAGTTCAACTAATATTTAAATGACTACTAAGTGACAAGTGCCAGTGTTAGTACTACTGCTAGGAGTAAGTATACAAAAATGCATAGGGCATGGGCCTTGTCCTCAAAGAGCTTATACAGTCTAGCAGCAGAAGGAAACATATAAATAGATAATTACAGCGTAGTGAGTCATAAGTGCTCTTTCTAAAGACAGTACTATGCCAGCTATACTTAACTGGAAACTGCCTTTAACCCCTTTCCATTTACAGATCCATTTATTAGGTGACTTTGTTAATTCTTTAGGGCCTGAGGGGATGAAGTAAAAGACAGATTTTGATGAAAAATGAAAGGTGGCTGGAGACAGCATGAGGATACTGAACATAAGAG
Organism: Dugong dugon; assembly: GCA_030035585.1. NCBI lineage: Eukaryota > Metazoa > Chordata > Mammalia > Sirenia > Dugongidae > Dugong > Dugong dugon. The sequence continues at coordinate 55,719,301 of CM057462.1, read as the reverse complement.
GGTGAGGCTAGAGAATGGGGTGCCTGGGGAGATTAATCTAATCAGGAGCCTCTCCTGCGCACAGGCTTTTAAAGAAATCCATATTCTTTGCTGATATTCAAGGCCTTTCACAATCTGACTCCAACATATCCTTCTAGCCTTCTATTCTAGTATTTGACCATACCCTCTTCTTTCATTAAACAAGACTCTCCAACAGTACCATGTGTTTTCCTGCAAAATGCCTTTCCTCAAACCATTTCTTCTGCCTGGAATACCATTCCTTCTCCTGTTGCCTGACAAAACATTATTCATTTTTCAAGACCGAGCGCAAGTGCCACTACCCCCCTGATCACCATGGCCCAAAACTAACACTAAGAGCCCTATCTTTAAATCACTCTTTCATGTCAGAATCCACGAAGTGTTGAATTTAAATCACTCTTAGAATTTATTATACGTTGCCTTGTATTAAAGGTATTTGCATAATTGTCTCACTACCCTAGGCAGTAACATCTTTAGGCAGAAGCCTTGGTATTGCCATAGTACCTCATAGAGAATATGAGCTTAATAAACATCTGTTGAATAAATAAGTAAAAGAATCACTAAGTAAACAACTATTAGGGGTCAGTGGTGGTTCAGGGGTAGAATTCTTGCTTCTATGCAGGACACCCGGGTTTGATTCCTGGCCAATGCACTTCAAGCACAGGTACATTCTGTCAATGGAGGCTTGATTGTTGCTATGATGTTGAACAGGCTTCAGTGGAGCTTCCAGACTAGGAAAAAAGGCCTGGCAATCTACCTCCAAATCTACTTCCAAAAAAAACAAATCAACGAATCAGAATGATCCATTCCCATAGTGCGTGGGATTGCCATGAGCCAGGGGCTGACTCGATGGCAGCTAACAACAAGAAATGACTGCTATGAGTTGGGCACTATGGGAGACAAGAAAGATAAGACGTAGTCCCGATTCTCACGGGTCTTACACATTCTTTTATGAGAAAAGATGTGATAATCTTAGATATTAGAGGAAAAACAAAGAGGCATTTTAAAACAATAACTACAAGTAGCTACAATATATTAAATATCTACTGTAGACTAGGTACCCAGCCAGGCTCTTTACAAACAAGATTTTACTTAAATTATCCGATCATTTCTGAGAAGTAGGTGTCATTATCTTCATCTTACAGTGAGGAAGTGAGGAAGCTGAGGTTTAGAGAGGTTAAATAATTTGCTCAAGGTCGTATCTACTTTGGGGCAAAACTAGGACTCTTTCTTATTCAAGTCTAACTCTAAAACCTGTAATCATTCCACCATGCCATGCTTCTTTCCTGGATGCAGCTACAGAAATAGTTTACAACAAAAGTTATTGTTTCATCTGGGAATCCCACTTCTAGGAAAACATCCTAGAGAAATAAGAGCTGCCACACAAATAGACATACGCACACTCATTAATTGTAGCATTATTCACAATAGCAAAACGACAGAAACAACCTAAGTGCCCAACAACAGATTAATGAATGAACAAACTATGGTACATACACACAGTGGAATTATACTCAATGATAAAGAAACACTGATGAATCCACAAAACATCTCACAACATGGATGAATCTGGAGGGCATTATGCTGAGTGAAATGAATCAATCACAAAAGGACAAATATTCCATGAGACCACTGTTATAAAAACTCATGAAAAGGTTTACACACAGAAAGAAATAATCTTTGATGGTTACAAGAGAGGGGAGGGAAAAACACTAACTAGACAATAGTTAAGTGGCAACGTTGGTGAAGGGTAAGACAGTACACAATACTGGGAAAGTCAGCACAACTTAACCAAGGCAAAGTCACAGACGATTCATAGACACATCCAAACTCCCTGAGGGATAGAATTACTGGGCTGAGGGCTAGGGACCATGGCTTGGGGGACATCTAGCTCAATTGGCATAACATTGTTTTATAAAGAAAATGTTCTACATTCTACTTCGGTGAGTAGCATCTGAGGTCTTAAAAGCTTGTGAGTGGCCATCTAAAATACATCTACTTGTCCCACCCTGTCTGGAGCAAGGGAGAATGAAGAAAACCATAGACACAGGGAAAGATTCATCCAAAGGACCAATGGACCACAACTATCACAGCCTCCACAAGACGGAGCTCAGCAAACTAGATGACGCCCTGCTACCACCACTGACTGCTCTGACAGGAATCACAATATACGGTCCCAGGCAGTGTTTAGTTCTGTTGTGCACAGGGTTGCTATGAGTCAGAACCGCCTTCACGGCACCTAACAACATTGTGGCCTTTTGCCTTGGTTCTTTGAAAAAACAGCTTGAGATTTTTTTCCCCTAAGCCCTAAGGAGTTACCTTTGCCCTAGTTTTCTACCCCAGAGGGTTTGTTACTTTTGTCCAGGTAGATTGACAATTCCTGGGTAAGCTGTAAACAACTTGGTTTAATACTTTTTATCTGGTCCTGGGCTGCATCCTGATTGCTATGCACCTTGCAGGGATTGGTCAATAGACTATACACGTGAAGTGTCTGTAGCCCACCATGCGAATGAAAGTGTCTGTGGCCTACGGAGAGGGGATTGGTCAGTTTGTGGCTCTGCAGTTTCAGGGCCATGCCTTGAAATTGATGTGGAGTTTGTGTATATAAGCAGCCGAACTCATAGAGGTTTTTGAGTTAGAAAAAAGCAGGAAGAGAAGCAGCAGGAAGCAGAGAAAAAGAGAGGAGGCAAGGAACCTACTAAAAGACCTGTAACACGGGTCAAAGGCTATAACACTGAAGACAGTGAAAGGCCCGGAAGGGCCCAGCAGGAGAGCTGGTGGTGACAGGCCCAGAAGGGGCTGTCCTGAGGCGGCCAAGAGGAGGAGGCCTGTCCTGTGAGAAAGTGAGAGAGGAGAGAGAGGAGAGAGAGAGAAGAGAGAAGAGAGAGGAGAGAGGGAGAGAGGGAGAGAGGAGTGAGGAGAGAAGGGGAGAGAGGGGGAGAGAGGCGGAGAGAGGGGGAGAGAGGAGGAGAGAGGGGGAGAGAGGGGGAGAGAGGGGGAGAGAGGGAGAGAGACAGACACCCGCATGGCCAAGAGAGCTGTCCTGCACTGAAGAAGGGAGACTTTGCCTGTGTGCTTCCTGATCCTGAGTTGTAGCCTTTCAATCCTGATCCCAAGTTGTACCCTGTTACTTCCTTAATAAATCACTTAACTGTAAGTATAGTCTGTGAGCTGTGTGGCATTGCAATGGATTACTGAACCCTGTAAGACTAGTAAAGAGTCCTGTGGGCGGGACAGCTGGTGTCAGAATCGGTAAAAAGGCTGAAGAGTGGAGGTATGTCTGATCTCCACCTCATAGGAATCAGCCTTGGGCTGATCTTGATTAGCATTAACCTCCCTGAATTTAAACAGGTTCTGACACTACTGATGGTACTACTACTCTTACCCTTTTATAATTGGGTCAGGAGTGGTACTCACTGCAATGGCTCCTGACTCATGAAAACATGGGGTTTTGGAGGAGGAAGGATGAGTGGGCATGGGATGAGAAACCTTTGGCTTATGGATGGGATAAAAAAACACCCATGGTTTGAAGCAGCCTTCATGCTGCAATCAGTTACCCAAGGCAGAAGTTATCTGTACAACCCCCAAGACCCTTGCAAGACCTCTTAGGGGTTCAGGAATCCCTGGTTAGAAATCACTGGCATATATTCAAGACAAGCTTTGAGACAGACAGCAAATTCCCCATAAAACCAGATGTTATCCTCCATGGATTAAAAAAAAATCTTCTATTCCTAAATTAAAGGTTAGAAGAGCCAACTGAAAGGAGAGTTCTGTGTTCAGAAAACAGTGTATAGCAAGACGCCAGAATCTAAACCCCACTGGAATTGCTCCTAGATTATCCTACTTCTCCCCTCACATGGTCTCTACCTTTTTCAGCCCCAGTTGCAGAAATCACTAGGAGAGAGGCAAATAATAGGTACTTCATGCATGCTTGTTGGCTAAATAGTTAAAGGGCAGAAGTAGCAAGAGATTAATGGGAAGGAAACAAAACCATTGATGGAATACCTCTATGCTAGGAGTTTTGCATGTTAACTAATTGTATTCTTACATCTCTATGAAGTAAAACATTACCATCTACACTTCATAGTTCTAAAAACCAAAGATAATAAAGGTCATATAACTCATCAACCTCACTAAGTCTATAAACGATAAGTTCCTAGTTCAGTCTGACTCACTAGGGCTTTCTGTGGTTTGGGAAGTAGAATGATTTTAGCCTTTGCAAACCTTTTACCTACTCAATGATAACGTTGTTGGGATCCAGGTCTTTCCCAGTCCCCTGGTTGACAACTTTCATGGAGAGGGATACTTTTATTCTATCATTTTTCATCTGAAAAAGACAAAAACAAAGTCACCAAAGGCTCTCAGTACACATAGAGACTGCTGGTCTAAAATTAACTAAGAATCAAAGCCTTTCATCTTCATAACAAACATTGGTTGAGCCTCTATAACGAACGAAGTATTGTGCTAGGAACTCTGAAGGAACAAAGAAACATAATATCCAGACCCTGCAGCAGGAGATTTTTAGGAAACGGTCCTCATGTCATTCCTGTCCCCCTGGGATAAAGACAGAAATGGCTGCTGAGAAATCCAAGGTCTGTGGAAATAACCAGGCAGAATGTAAAAGCTGTTTCTTCCAGGTAAGTGCAGCAATCAGTTCAGAGTTCCATTAGCCCAGAATGGGTTTTAGGAATGCTCCATAAACTAGAACTTCTTTTAGAATTTGTCTAGAGCTTCTTTAAGCATGAAGATACTTGTTAGCCACATGGGTCTTCTTCATTTCCGGGTCTCTGCATCAGCTATTCTCTTTGCCTGGAATATTCTTAACCTAACTCTTCACATGACTAGCTCCTTTTCCTTTGAGTCTCAGCTCATATGTCATCTCCTTAGAGAGGACTTTCCTGATCATTTTACCTAAATTCACCTCCAATATTGTTTGAACTCATCACAGCACTTATTATAATTTGCAATTATTTTATGTATATGTTTGTTTATATTTTTTATCTGTCTTCTCCATGACAGCTGGGATCATTTATGTCTAGTTCACTCTTATATCCTCAGAACCTAGCACCTAGTTAGCACTCAAATATTGCCGAATGATTTCTCTTTCAGGCCTGTCTTCCCTGCTATTCGCTGCTAGAAGAGCACGATTCTGTTGTATGTTCATATTTCTCCTGTCCTCAAGTGAGTCGTTGTTAATAGGCTCCTACAGACCCTTCTCACCTCTTCCATACTGAGATTAGGACAAATGACTGCCAACTCTCTGTGTCCTTTTTCTCTTGGGTCCTAACTGAAGTCTACCTGTCAGACATTCTTTTAAGTTTGTGATAAAGACTTGTCCCATACAATATGTTTTCTTCTCTCTCTCTTTTTTTTCCTCCCACCCACCATTTCGATGAGCTTCAAGGAGGGAAGTTTTACAAGCATGCACTTACTGTAGTCTATATCCTTCCTTCTGAGTTTGCAGGACAGAAGCCAAAAGGTTTAAATTCAGAACAGATTATAGTGGTAGGATTCAAAAGTAAGATTATCTGTCACAGTTAACAATATATACACACTCACCATCATAAAGAACGAGTAAAACTCCAGCTTTTTCTAATTATTTTTAACCACATGAAAACCGTACAGAACTTTACCTCTCGGCCAATAAGCTTCACCCACACTTTGTCTCCGACATCTACTATCTCAGAGGGCTTATCTACACGACAGGATGACATGTGAGTTCGGTGGACAAGACCTGGGCACAAGAAGAGAAATAAAATGAAGCGCAGGGTATATCTAGTATTTATACTATCAATGACTGGGTCAGGAGAAGATGAAAGTTGGGGAATGCAAATGAAAAATAAAACATTTCACTGAAAAATGTTCATTAATTTAAAACTGCAAATTAAGACAATTTGAGATAGCTTTGTGTACCTAACCAACTGGCAAACATTCTTTAAAATGATCAGTGCTAGTAAAGATATCACACAATTACTACACTCACATAATACTGGTAGAATTACAAGTTGGTAAAATTCTCTGAAAGCAAAAGGTATAAAGATGTTTATATCTTTGATGTAAGAACATTCCAATCAATCACTGGAATTTTTTTTCTGAAAATAATAATAGAGACAAAAACCTCTGGGCATAAAATAAAGTATTATTACCTACAAAAGTTAGAAAATGTAAAACCAAAAAAACCAAACTTGTTGCCATCAAGTCGATTCTGACTCACAGCGACCCTACAGGACAGAGAAGAACTGCCCCATACAGTTTCCAAAGCCATAATCTTTATGGAAGCAGACTGCTACATCTTTCTCCTGCTGAGCAAACGGTGGGTTCAAACCACTGACCTTTTGGTTAGCAGGTGAGCACTTAATCACTGTGCCACCAGGGCTCCTAAGAAAATGCTTAGAAAACAACAATATCCAATGATGGTAAACACCAAAACCAAACCCACTGTCGTCAAGTCGATTCCAACTCATAGCGACCCTATAAGACAAAACAGAACTGCACCATAGGGTTTCCAAGGAGCAGATGGTTGGATTCAAACTGCCAACCTTTTGGTTAGCAGTCGAGCTCTTAACCACTGCACCATCAGGGCTCCAATGATGGTGAGGGTATAGTAACATAAGAAATATTGCTAGGGCTAGTTTAAACTTTTGGAAATCATTTGGCAATGGATATCAAGAATGATAAAAATATTCAAACCCTTCATAGTACACATATACTTCTGTCTGCCCAAGGTCCTTTCCTTGGGAGAACTACCTTCCTTACATTCTATAATAAATCTAGTCAGTCCACGGGATTTGAGTGGACCTGACCTAACTCTCAACTCTGGGCACATGACACAGGCTTAGTCAATCAAGGTACTTCATGTTCCTGGCCTCAGTAACTGATTGGTTCCGGGACAGACATAAGGCACCAGCTAAATCAAACCATCTTTCTTAACACTTTTTGTCATGATTATAAACTACAAAAGTTACCAACACCCATCTTTACCACCAGGTGGCAAGAAACTGCCAGGGGCAAGCAAAGATCATTGGTAAACAAGAGACAAGGCCGTGGCTGTGTATTGGAACACTTGCTATAGCCAGGGGTGGAAAAAGATTCTTCCGGGATGCCCCAGTAATATTAGCCAAAACATTCCTCAGCTGTGTTTCTGTCCCTTGCAACCAAGAGTTCTAACTAACAGTTAATTCGACCCATAATCACTTCTGGAAATCTGTCCTAAAGAAAAAATCTCATACATAGGAAAAGCTATATGCATTAGGAAAAGCTACCTATATCAAAATATGCAATGTATTTTTAAAATAGAAAAAATTAGAAACAACCTAATATCCAACAAAAGGGTAACGGTTAAGTCCACTATTACACAGTCACTTGATGGCTCATTAAAAATGATATTCAAAAGATTATGTAAAATATGTCAATAATTCATTCTTCATTAAATAAATATTACTGAGTGTCTACTATGTGCTAAGTACTTTAGGCATCTAGCATTTTCTCACGCTAAATAACAGTAGGATGCAAAATTGTAAGGTTTGATTACAAATAGTTAAAATACAAAAAGAAAAGATCCAAAACGCTAACAATGGTTATACTAGGGTATAGAATTACAACTTAATTTTTTCTTCTATTTTCAAATGTTTCATAATAGAGAAAATTATTTCTATTCTGGAGAAAATGAATATAATAAGCGATTATTCTGAGTGAACATAAACCAGGAGTATAACCTAAAGAAAAAACTGGTAAGGCAAACAAGATTTATGTCTAAAATAACTGTCCTCCCTGAAGTTGGACAGATTGCTAACCTTTATATTCTCTCTCTCTCTCTCTCTCTCTCTCTCTCTCTCTCTCATGTGCATGCACAGGGGTATCTGCACATGCTTGCAACTCAAAGTATCTGCCCTTTCTGTCTGGAGCTTCTATTGGAAGCCACTGGTTTCCCTGTCCATGCTACAGGGTCTCTCACAGCTACTTCAGCTGATTCTGAGGTTGCCACCTTATCTTTCTGAATAACTCCAGGGTCTCCAAAATATCTTATATACATCACCTTATATACTCATGTTTTTAATTTTCGGCCACCACATAATCTCCAAATTGGGTAAAATGTAGCTGTCCCCCTTGCCCCACGCCCCCCATCCCACCCCCGCCACGATATAATGAGCAGACATGCCTAATTGGAGAGTCTGGAAAGGAAATTCAGATCCCCCAAAGGAAGGGAAACCTTTCACTTTAACATTTCTTTTGCTGCAACTGTCCGCTAATAGTTAGAAGTTGCCTCTTTCCTATATTGCTAATGAAAGTTGTGAAGAAAATTAATGTTAAGCCTAATATAGTCAGGAGAACCTTTTTTTTTCCTTTCCTAAAACAGAAAGAGGGTCTATTTATAAGGGTACCACAAACTAAAAAATAATGGCATCAACCAATTGTCCTTCTCCCACTTGATCCCAAAGTAGGATACTTTTTTTGGTCCAGGCATCTCTCTCCTGGATAAATATGGTATTTCTCAAAGCATTAACAGTGAAAAATTGGAAACAACTTAAAATGAGTATGTGGTACATCTGAATGATAGAATAAAGTCATTTAAGTGTTTTTAAAAAGTATTTTAAAAGATGGGAAATGTTTAAGCATCACTAAGTTTAAGAAACTAACATTTATATATAGGGTATAATCTTAATCTAAATATGTTAAATTTTATACACACATGACTACAAAGAAATACACCAAACTGTTAATAGTGCCTATCTGTATGTGGTAGAAATATATCATGATAGTTTTCTTTTGTTTTCCACCCCTAATTTCTATAAGCATGAAGTATTTGTTTTTATTGTGGTGAAAATATGCATAACAAAACATATGCTAACTCAATTTCTACAGGTATAATTTAGTAACACTGATTACATTTTGCAAGTTGTACAACCATTCTCACTATCCTTTTCCAACTTATTCTACCACCATTAACAAATTCACTTCCCTCTAAGCTAAATCTCCTTTTTTCCTCCCTTCCTTTTATAACTCCTATAACCCCTCCCCTATAACCACTAATAATTTTTGGTTTCTATGTATTTAGCATGTAGTATTTTTCATCATAAAAATATTAAAATGAAAAATGTAAAATAATACATACACTATGATACAGCAATTATGTAGAACTATGTCTCATACGTACTGAATTGTATCCCCCAAAATTATATGTTGTAAATCCTAATCCCTATACCTGTGGATGTAATTCCACTTGGGAATACGGTTTTCTTTGTTATGTTAATGAGGTCATATCAGTGTTGGGTGTGTTTCAAGCCAATCACTTTTGAGATGTAAAAGGGGCAGATCAGGCACAGAACCATGGAAGCACAAATGAGGCAAGAATGATGCCATGTGGAGATCACCAAGGAACCAAGGAAGAGAAACTGAAAGAGACAAGGATTTTCCCCCAAAGGGGACAGAGAACCTCCCCCTAGAGCCAGTGCTTTGAATTTAGACATCTAGCCTCCTAAAAACTGTGAGAAAATAAATTGTTTGCTAAAGCAACCTACTTGAGGTATTTCTGTTACAGCAGCACTAGATAACTAAGACAGAGACCAGAAGGGAATATAAAAATAGTTACACTGGGATACAGGATTTTTATAGCTGAGGCATCAATGGCTTACTACCAAAAAGCCTCAGTTTACACGGTGGATTAAACAAGGGACTTGTTTTAGCCCTCAGTCGTGAATGCAAATGTTAGGTAGACAGTTGGATATGTAAATCTGTAGCTCAGAGGAGGGGTATGGGCTGGAGATAAAAACGTGGGAGTCTTCAGCATACAGATGCCTACACACTAAAATATATTAATCAGACTGGCAGTTCAGGGATTGGTTCAGGGACAGACACAAGACACTAATTTATTAATTTACGTTAGAAGGTATACTTGTCTTATACCTGGAAGGTTTCTGGTCCTCATCTAGTTAAACTACCTGCTGCCCCCCCCCCCCCCCGTATCAAATATCTGAAAATTTAAATTATTGTTGTTGTTGGTTGCCATTGAGTCAATTCTGGTTCATGGTGAAAAATTAGTGATTTGAAACTGCTTCAACATGGAATCAGAACACAAAGAAGACAAATGTTTTGAGATACTTTTCCATTCCATGATGGTTTAATGGACTATCACTCCTCACAAAAGAATCCATCCCTTCGTTATTTCTGCCCTAGATAAGACAAGATAAGCAATGCCAACTTCAGGCTCTCAGGCTTTCTTTTACTATTTACCAGGTTGACAGCCTCCATCCTGTTCACATAATCTTTCCCTAAATAGAATAAAATACAATCAATTAGATTTCTGTCTACTAAATTTTAATTTCATTCCAATCCCTTTCCCTGCGATTATCTCCAGATTATCATTTCAGACTTGAGTACTCACATCTTCGGTTACATTATTTACAGGCAATTTCATCTGGTTTATTTCTATTTATGGCTAATCCTATACTCCCTGTATAGTGTTTTCACTAGTTTCATTCTCAGAAGGCAGTCTGAATTGTTGGGAGGCACTTTATTGTTACCTGCCCCCTACCCCAAACACACACATACTACCAACAGCTGGATTAAGTGTGTACAGTAGAAGGCACGAAATAAAACAGTTGAGAACCCCTCACTCTGGGCTGGGCACCTCACTAGATACTTTACAGACATACATTCATTTAATCTTCACATCAACCCTGTGATACAGGTTCACATCTTTATTTTGCAGATCAGGAAACAGTCTAGAAGTTAAGTAAATTGTCCAAGGTTACAAACCTGATAAATAACAAAACTACAATTCAGATATGAGTCTATCAGGTGTCTCACATTATACTGGTACTTCCCCATTTTTTCTTTATTATTGATCTTATGTTTTCAACTGAAGAAAGAAAAAGGTGATCTCACCTACAAATAGTAGTAACACATCTAATTCTCCTCTAGCACATGCTCCAAACAAAACAGAAACAGACAAACAAAAATGCTCTGCTTGCCAGGCCACATGGAAGGGAGTTCTTTATTAGCAGTTTGTGCCTGGTTTTCTGTGATATCCGCGCCCCGTTCTGGTACTCCAATCACTTGTAGGTTATTCCTCTTGATAAAGTCCCACGTGATTCTTAGAGTTTCCTCGTGTTTTTAAATTCTTTTATCTGATTTTTCCTCAAATAAGTTGGTGCCAAGTGCTTTATCTTCAATCTCACTAATTCTGACTTCCATTGCCTCAATTCTGCTCCTCTGACTTTCTATTGAGTTGTCTAATTCTGAAATCTATTGTTAATCTTCTGGATTTCTGTTTGCTGTCTCCCTATGGATTCTTGCAGCCTGTTAAATTTGTCATTATGCTCCTGAATAACCTTCTTAAGTTCCTCTATTGCACTGTCTGTGTGTTCCTTGGATTGTTCTGCGTTTTGCATGATCTTGTTCCTGATTTCTTGAAGAGTTCTGTATATTAGTCTTTTGAATTCTGCCTCTTGTAATTCAAAAATATGAGTTCTCTTCCTCCAGAAGGTTTTTTGATTCTTTGTTTTGGCGGCTTGCCGAAGCCATCATGGTCTGCCTCTTTATGTGATTTGATACTGACTGTTGTCTCCGAGCCATCAATAAGTTATTATATTTATTTATTTTATGTTTGCTTACTGTATCCTAGCTTCTTGTTTTGATATGCCCAAATAGACTAGTCGTGTAAACTAGTATGATTATTGGCATCTTTGAAGCTCTCACATCCTGTCTCCAGGTGGCCAGAGCTGTTACCAGGTATGTGAGCCCAGGAGTCCGTTTACTTTTCTGTGGATTCAGTTCAGGTGTTCAGGTCATTGGTTACCGAGTATATGGTGCAGGCTCTCGCCTACAGTCCTATGCTAATGAGGGCCTATGCTGTTGAAACGGGCCCATACAGGTCTACGTAGGGGTGAAAGGCATTCCAAGTCTGTGGACCCCTTATGCCTGTGCCTAGGCAAAGGGGTTGTCCCTGCCCTGTTTTCCCAGCTGAGGGGAGCTGGCAGATTATTTTTTTCTGTTTGTTAATTTGTTCTCTCTCCAAAGCTGGGAGAATGGCTCAAGGCCTGCAAGGGGTCCTACTTCCGGCCCAGGGAGCACAGCAATCTCTGAAGCTGGACCCAGGACCAGAGCAGAGCAGGGAGGGAGCAGGTAAATGAGAGAGAGGTATTTCCCAAAAGGAGGGTTTTTTTTTTTTTATCCACACGGTAGGTTGGACACTTGTACTTATCTTTCGTCGATCAAGTACCGTTTCTCGCTGGTTCTGGAGGTTTGAGCTGACTCTCTGTCACTCTGTGTCTCTCGATGTGGAAAATGCATCCTGAGTGCCACTGCTTGCCTCACTGCTTGCTCCAGCCGATTCAGCCTGTAGGGTGCCAGTACTGGCCAGGTCAGGTCTGACCTCCTCACTGCTTCTGAACCCTCTCGTCCCACCCCCTGCACTCAGTCTGATTCTTCAACTTTGTCTTTGATGTTCAAGGCTCCTGGATTGTCATATATAATCAATTCACTTGTTTTTTCGGGTCTTTGTTGAAAGAGGGACCACAGGAAGCATCTGACTACTCTGCCATTTTGGCCCCACCTCCCTCTGTGCCTGGATTTCTGACATCAAGCCATAAATGCCCAAAGGGCATATCAAGTCCATCATCATTTTCATAAAACCCAACATGACACTTAAAAAGAATGAGTTCCATCCGAGTGTCAGTTGGTAAAAAGAAAAAAAAATCTGGTAACCTGGAAACCATGCGAGAGAAACACAGTGAGCCTATTACAGTCTCCTTAAAATTGTTCTCCTAACAGGTTCAACATTGACGTTCATTTCTTTCACAACTTCCATTGGTAACAAACGAAAGAGGTAGGAATTTCAAACTAGAGGACAGCTGCAGTCAAAAAGCGTTAAAAGTGAAAGGTTTCCTTTACCTTTAGGGGACATGAATTTCCTCTCCAGATTTTTCAAATAAGTTGTCTCCAGTCAGTTGTATAAGACAATAATGTAGGCACAAACATTAATAAAGTACTCTCGTGTCCGTTAACTTGTTTGGGTTATGGATCATTCAAACGTTTACTGTTGTTGTTGTTGTTGTTAAGTGCCATAGAGTCGGTTCTGACTCATAGCAACCCTATGTACAACAGAACAAACACTGCCTGGTCCTGTGCCATCCTCACAATCCTTGTTATGCTTGAGCTCTTTGTTGCAGCAACTGTGTCAATCTATCTCGTTGAGGATCTTCCTCTTTTTCGATGACCCTCTACTTTACCACGCATGATGTCTTTCTCCAGGGACTGAGCCCTCTGATAACATGTCCAGAGTATGTGAGACGTAGTCTCATCATCCTTGCTTCTAAGGAACATTCTGGTTGTACTTCTTCCAACACAGATTTGTTCATTCTTTTGGCAGTCCATGGTATATTCAATATGCTTCGCCACAATTCAAAGGCGTCAATTCTTCTTCCATCTTCCTTATTCACCGTCCAGCTTTCGCATGCATATGAGGTGACTGAAAACCACGGCTTGCGTCAGATGTGCATTAGTCTCCAAGGTGACGTCTCTGCTTTTTAACACTTTAAAGAGGTCTTTTGCAGCACATTTGCCCAATGCAATGCGCCTTTTGATTTCTTGACTGCTGCTTCCATGGATGTTGATTGTGGATCCAAGTAAAATGAAATCCTTGACAACTTCAGTCGTTTCTCCACTTATCGTGTTGTTGCTTATTGGTCCACTTGTGAGGATTTTTGTTTTCTTTAAGTTGAGGAGCAATCCATACTGAAGGCTGTAGTCTTTGATCTTCATCAGTAAGTGCTTCAAGTCCTCTTCACTTTCAGCAAGCAAGGCTGTGTCATCTGCATAACACAGGTTGTTCATGAATCTTCCTCTAATCCCGATGACCCGTTCTTCTTCATGTAGTCCAGCTTCTTGGATTATTTGCTTAGCATACAGACTGAATAGAGATGGTAAGGCTACAACCCTGACACACACGCTTCCTCTTTAAAACACCCACTACATTGTAGGCAAAATGGTTCCAAGGTTGAATAAAACATGATCCTGCCAATCAAGAAACTCAGAGTCTAAAATACACATATCATTCCCATTTCACAGATGACAAAAGTAAGGCTCAAGGATTAAGTTACTTGCCTAAGTCAAGAAGCTAGTCAATAGTGAAGCTACGCCTATATATTTATTCATTAAGTAAAACTTACTGAATACTCACTATGCCTCAGGTGCTCTTCTAGGCCCTGCCTGATCCAAATAGCCTAAGTATTCCACAGCTCACTGGACTAAGTGTAACCTTGTATTACATGGGAATTTGTTTCCACTTCTAGAATGTGAACAATCTGAGGGAAGCAGAGTTTATGTTTTGTTTCATTTTTTTCCCCATGATCCCACCTAACACTGTGACCAGGAAATATAACTCAATAAATATTTGCTAAAAACTAAATTCATTTATAAAAATATTTGAGCTTCCACCATCAGCAAGGCAGTGGTGGAGACACTTGTAAAAGTATAACGTTGAACAACAAGCTTTGCTCTCAAAATTTCATAATTTAGTACTGGTAAGCAGAAGACGTAGGAAAAACAAATTTTGTAATCATGTAGGGCTGCTCCATCTACTACCACAGTCACCAGCCACCTGTAGCTGTTTTAAGTTTAAATTTAAATTAATCGAAATAAATAAAATTAAAGATCCAGTGGCTACTGTACTGGACAGCAAAGGTATAGAACATTTCCATTATCACAGAAAGTTCTGGCTTCCCAGGATACCTAAGAAGGGGTCTTGAACTCAGCAGTGGTTAAAGAATTCTGAGAACATGTTGTGGAAACGAACTCAAATTAGGGTCTACCTTCCTGAATTAAAAATGTTAAGATTTGATCAGGCCAGAGTTGTTTCATAACCTAGTCCTTCTAGGGTGGGACTAACAGTCTTCCCCTTTAATGCAGAGAAGCTAAGATACAGTATAGGGAAGTCAATTGCTCAAGTTATCCAATAAATGTATAGAAGACCTCAGGATTAGAACTCAATCTAATTGCTTGGCTCCTTGAGCTCTCCCTCCAGGCTTGGCTCAGAACAGCTGTCAGACTGACAGAGTCACTTCTAAGCTGTCAGCCATAATCAGAGGAATCATCTGACAGGATATGGACACAACTGAGTTGAAGACTGACTGCTGGAAGGTGGCAGGCCTTAAATCCCCAAAGAGTCACATAAGGACCCAAGTAAGGATGGGACTTTCAGGTACTAGCAGCCATGGCAAGTACACTAACAAGAAAATCTGCCTTCAGACCGAAAAAGGTGCAAATCCTATCGGGACAGGGAAGAGCTCCACCTCATTAAATTCCAGCCAACATAAAATGAGAAGCTTTATTACAGATTGCTGACTGCCTGCTTGGAAACTACTGGTAAACTGCGTCCAATGCAGAGATGCAATTTACAGCATAGTAGTCTCCGAGACCAGAGGCATGGCTTTATTATCCAAAGATCAGCTGTTGGACTTTTATTTTTAAGAAAATTTTTATTTTTTAAAAATAATATGTAAAAAGTTAAAGTCCCTCTTCTGTGTACATCCTTCCCTTAGTAAACCTAACTCCCCAGAGACAACCACTGTCAACAATTTGCAGAATATTCTTCCAGGCTTTGGGATAAATATATGTAATAATTTTTTAAATATGTAGGCATATTAGAGAAATGCAAATCAAAACCACAATAAGATACCATCTCACCCCAACAAGGCTAGAATTAATTAAAAAAACACAAAATAATAAACGCTAGAGAGGCTGTGGAGAGACTGGAACACTTACACACTGTTGGTGAGAATGTAAAACAGTACAACCACTTTGGAAATCGATTTGGTGCTTCATTAAAAAGCTAGAAATAGAAGTACCATACGATCCAGCAATCCTACTCCTTGGAATATATCCTAGAGAATTAAGAGCCATCACATGAATAGATACATGCACACCCATGTTCACTGCAGCATTTTTTACGATAGCAAAAAGATGGAAACAACCCAGGTGCCCATCAACAGACGAATGGATAAACAAATCACAGTATATTCATACAATGGAATATTACACAATGATAAAGAACAATAATGAAACATCTGATAACATGGAGGAATCTGGAAGGCATTATGCTAAGGGAATTTAGTCAGTCACAAAAGAACAAATATTGTATAAGACCACTTCGTATAATAACAACTGAAGAAAAGGTTTAAACACAGAAGACAACATTCTTTGGTGGTTACGAGGGTGGAGAGGGAGAGGGGTATTCACTAACTAGAAAGTAGACTAGAATTATCTTAGGTGAAGGGAAGGACAGCACACACTACAGGAAGGGTCAGCACAACTGGACTAAATCAAAGCTAAGAAGTTTCCTGAATACAACCAAACACTTCAAGGGACAGAGTAGCAGGGGCAGGGGTCTGGGGACCATGGTTTTAGGGGACATCTAGGTCAACTGGCATAACAAAGTTTTTTAAGAAAATGTTCTGCACCCTACTTTGGTGAGTGGCGTCCGAGGTCTTAAAAGCTAGCGAGCAGCCATCTAAGATGCATCAATTAGTCCCAACCCACCTGGAGTAAAGGAGAATGAAGAATACAATAACACAAGGAAAGTATTAGCCCAAGAGACAGAAAAGGCCACATAAACCAGAGACTTCATCAGCCTGAGACGAGAGGAATTAGATGGTGCCCAGCTACAACCAATGACCACCCTGACAAGGAAAACAGAGAGTCCCTGATGGAGCAGGAGAAAACTGGGGTGCTTCAAATTCTAGTAAAAAGATCAGACTTAATGGTTTGATAGAGACTGGAAAGATCCTGGAAGACATGGCCCCCGGACTCTCTGTTAGCCCAAAACTAAAACCATTCCCGAGGTCAACTCTTCAGACAAAGATTAGACTGGACTATGGGACATAAAATGAAACTCGTGAAGACTGTGCTTCTTAGCTCAAGTAGATACATGAGACTAAATGGGTAGCTGCTGTCCAAAGGCAAGACGAGAAGGCAGAGAGGGTCAGGAGCTGGTTGAATGGACACAGGAAATCCGGGGTAGAAAGGAGGAGTGTGCTGTCACAGTATAGGGAGAGCAACTAGGGTCACATAACAATGCATGTATAAATTTCTGTATGAGAGACTAACTTGAATTGTAAACTTTCACTTAAAGCACAACAATAAAAAAGGGTAGTTTAAAAATAAACTAAAATAAATAAAAAAGTCCAAGTACAAAAAAAAATCATTAAGATGTCAATACCACCAAAAGCGATCTACGGATTGAACGCAATCCCAGTCAAAATTCCAACAGCCTTCTTTACAGGAAAACCAATTCTCAACTTTATATGGCATGGCAAAAGGCCCCGAATAGCTAAAGCAATGTTGAAAGAGAAGAACAAAGTAGGAGAACTCACACTTTCTGATTTTAAAACGTACTCTACAGCTACACTAATAAAAACAGTCTGGTACTGGTATTAACAACAGACACACAGGTCAACGTAATAGAACTGAGAGTCCAGAAATAAACCCACACATCTATATGGTCAACTAATTTTTGACAAGGGTTCTGAGTCCGTTCAATGGGGAAAAGAAGAATCTGCTCAATAAATGGTGCTGGGAAAATTGGATTTCCACGTGCGGAAAAATGAAACAAGATCCATGCCTTACACCATACAAAGAAATAAATTCCGAATGGATTAAGGACCTAAATGTGCAAACTAAAACCATAAAATTCTTAGAAGAACAAGCAGGGGAAATGCTGTCTGGCCTAGCCTTCAACAATGGATTATCTAATATAATAACTAAAGTACAAACAGCAAAAGACAAAATAAATAAACATGACCTCATAAAAATTAAAAAATTTGTTCATCAAAAGACTTTACCAAAAAAAGTGAAAAGACAAGCTACTGACTGGGAGAATATCTTCAGAAACCATATTTATCTGTTAAGAACCTAATAACCAAAATATATATAAAACTTCAACTTAACACCAAAAAGACAAATAACCAATCATAAAATGGGCAAAGGGCTTGAATAGACATTTCACCAAAGAGGACACTGGAACGCACAACAACATACTCAGCACCATTAGACATCAGAGATGCAAATCAAAACCACAACGAGATACCATTTCACTCCCACTAGGATGGTTAAGGAAAAAAGAAAACAACAAATGTTGACGAAGATGTAGGTAAATTGGAACCCATATTCATTGCTGGTGGGGATGAAAAATGCTATAGCTGTTGTGGAAAACAGTGGGGT
Source organism: Dugong dugon (assembly GCA_030035585.1). Classification (NCBI taxonomy): domain Eukaryota; kingdom Metazoa; phylum Chordata; class Mammalia; order Sirenia; family Dugongidae; genus Dugong; species Dugong dugon. The sequence goes on along the minus strand of CM057462.1, from coordinate 55,701,067 downwards.
GGTTCCTCAAAAAACTAAAAATAAACTTTCATATGGCCCCGTAACTCCATTCCTACCCAAAAGACTTGAAAGCAGAGACTCAAACAGAGATTTGTACACCAGTGTTCACTGCAGCACTATTCAGTGTTCAAAAGGTGAAAACAATCTTAATGCTCATCAACAGATGAACGTATAAACAAAACGTGGTACATACATAAAATGGAATATTATTCAGCCAGTAGGAGAAATGAAGTCTTGATATATGTTACGGATGGAGCTGGAAGACATTATGCTGAGTGAAATAAGTAAATCACAAAAGGACAAATATTGTATGACTTCACTTATATAAAAAGACTAGAAAAGACAAACGTATAGAGAACAAAGTTAATTAGCGGTTACCAGGGGCAGAGGGAGGAGGGAAGGGGGGCACTTAAGGGTGATGGAAATATCTCATTCACTAAGGGTAGGATTGCACAGCCGATTGTTGCAATCACTGTCAATAAGTTGTACACCTGTAAAAAACTGAATCAAAAGTTGTGTGACAGACGTATTTACAACGACTACAAAAAAAAAAGTAGTTGCTGAGGCTGTTCATGCACAACCAACACGTCATGGGATTTGACTTCTTGGTTTGGGGGTTTAGGGTCATGGTTTCATGGGACACCCCAGTTAACTGGCCTGTTGTTGTTGTTGTTGTTAGGTGCTGTCAAGTCGGTTCTGACTCATAGCAACCCTGCGTACTGCAGAACAAAACAATGCCCAGTCCTGCGCCTTCCTCACAATCGCTGCTGTGCTTGAGCCCATTGTTGCAACAACTGTCAGCATTCACAGAGTGTTGAGAGTCTTCCTCTTTTTCGCTGACCCTCCACTTTACCAAGCAAACTGGCCTAACAATGTTTAGTGCCTCTGTTCTACCTCCTAGCTCGATGCATAGTACCTGGGGTCTTAAAAGCTTGCAAGCAGCCATCAAAGGCACAATAATTGGTCTCTATTTGCCTGGAATGACAAAGGCAGAAGGAGATTCAAAAAAGAGGAGAAAGATATGGAATGTGTGGCTAACTGTCTCCAAAAACAACTGCCTCTTTGAAATGAGACCAGAACTGGATGGTGCCCGGCTACCATTACTGAACATTTTGATCAAAGATTCCACAGACGAATCCTGATCGAAAGGGGGAAAATGCAGAACAGAATGCAAAATTCCCATGGACTCCAGACTTCATAGAACCATGATAGTTGGATGAACCCCTGAGACTACTGCCCTGAGATAATCTTTAAACCTTAAACCAAACATATTCCCAGAAGTTTTCTTAAAACCAAACAATAGTTTAGCTTAACTAGTAAAAAATGTCTGCCTTGAGCATTATGTTCTTTTAAGAACTATCTATATGAGATCAAATTGACAACAGCAACTTGAAAGATTAGACAGGAACCTTAGGGGGGCAGTCAATGTATGTTTATGAGGGAGAAACAACTCAGAAAAGGAGGTGAGAATGGTTATACAACTCGAAGAATATAATCAATGTCACTAAATGGTACATGTAGAAATTGTTGAAATGGTGAATGTTTCGCTGTGTATATTCTCAACAACAACAAAATAAATAAAAGTATATATTAAAAAACTCAAAACTATAGTATACTATCACAACCAGGATATAACCAATGATATAATCCACTGAACTAGTTCAGATGTCCCCAGTTTTACTTGTGTTAATTTGTGTTTGTGTATGTATTCAGATCTATGCAATTTGACCACATGTGTACGTTCATATATACACCATCACAGACAAGATACGGGACAGTTATACTATCATACAGGTCCTTCATGTTGCCACTTCCCATCTGCACCCCTCTCCCACTGTTAACCCCTATTAACCACTAATTTGTTCTGTAATTTTGTCATTTTAAGAATGTTATATTAAAATATTTGCAAATCATGTATCTGATAAGAGGCTAGTATCCAGAATATATAAAGAACTCCTATAATTCAACAATGAAAAGACACCTTATCAAAAAATTGGGCAAAAGGTTTGAATACACATTTATCTATGGAAGATATACAAATGGCCAATAGCCACGTAAGAAGATACTCAACGTCATTAGTCATTCCAACCCACTGCCACTGAGTCAATTCCAACTCATAGCAACCCTATAAAACAGAGTAGAATTGCCCCATAGGGTTTCCAAGACTGTAAACCTTTACAAAGCAGACCGCCACATCATTCTCCCGTGGAATCACTGGTGGTTTGGAACCACTGATCTTTCAGTTAGCAGCCGAGTGCTTTAACCAACCACTGCACAACCAGAGCTTCTCTCATTAGACATTAGTGAAATGTAAATTAAAACCACAATGAGATAGCACTTTACCTCCACTAACATGGCTACATTCAAAAACACAGAAAATAACAAGTGTTGGCAAGGATACAGAGAAACTGGAACCCTTATACACTGCTGGTAGGAATATAAAACAGTATAATCACATTTATTTTATATTCCTACCAGTACTGTATAAGAGATCCAATTTCTCTATATCCTTACCAACACCTGGACTGGTATTTGCCATCCTGAATCAAACAATCACATGGTCTACTATGCTGGGAATGACAAACTGAAGAGGAATGGCATCATACTCATCATTAAAAAGAACATTTCAAGATCCATCCTGACGTACAATGCTGCCAGTGACAGGATAATATTCATACACCTACAACGAAGACCAGTTAATACGATTATTATTCAAACTTATACACCAACCACTAATGTAAAAGATGAGGAAATTAAGATTTTTATCAATTTCTGCAGTCTGAAATTAATCAAACATGCAATCAAGATGCATTGATATAATTACCAAGTGATTGGAATATGGAAGTTGGAAACAAAGAAGAAGGATTGGTAGTTGGAAAACATGGCCTTGGTGAAAGAAACAATGCCAAGATCACAGGATAGAATTTTGCAAGACAAACAACTTCTTAATTGCAAGTACCTTTTTTCACCAACATAAATGGCAACTACACACAAGGACCTTACTGGATGGAATACACAATAATTAAATCAACTACATCTCTGGAAAGAGACACTGGAGAAGTTGAATATCATCAGTCAAAACAAGGACAGGGCTAACTGTGGAAGAGACCACCAATTACTCATAACCAACTTCAAGTAGAAGCTGAAGAAATATAGAGGAAGTCCATGAAGGCCAAAATACGACCTTGAGTATATCCCACCTGAATATAAACACCATTTCAAGAATAAATTTGAGGAGGTGGAGCCATGATGGTGGAGTACGCTTCCAGTGGACCCTCTTATAATAAAGACCCGAAAAAACAACTGACTCGATTGTATATGACAATCTGGGAGCCCTGAACATTAAAGGCAGAGTTGAGGAAACACACTGAGTGGCAGCGGGAGGGAAAGATATTTCGGAAGCAGCGAGGAGTTGCTAGACTTGACCCAGCAAGAGCCTGAGCCCTTCAGGCCTGAGCAGCTCGTGGGTGAACGGTGAGGCAGGCAAGCGGTGGTGCTCGGGAGGCACGTTTTCCACACCAGGAGAGACCCAACGCCAGAGAATCTACACAGCCACCCAGAACCAGTGGGAAGCAGCCCTCATCAGCGAAAAGTTAAGTACTTGCGTACAGCTTACTGCACGGATCAAAAACATCCCCCTTAGGGGAAAACCTCTCTCCCACTTATCTCCCTGCTCCCTGCTCTGCACTGGGTCCTGGACCAGCTTCAGCAACTACCAAGTCCCCTGAGCCGGAAGTAGGATCCGTCACATGCCCGGACCCATTCTCTCTGTCTTGGAGAGCGAACAAATTAACAGGGGGAAAAAATAAACTGCCGACTTCCCTAAGCCAGGAATCCAGGGTGGGGACAGCTCCTTTGCCTAGGCATAGGCATAAGGGATCCATAGACTCTGAGTGCCATTCCCCCTGCATAGACTTCCGTGGGCCCATCTCAACAGCGTAGATCCTCATTACCACAGGACAACATGGTATACACTGGAAGTCTAACTTCAACTGTTTCAGTGGTGAAGTGGCAGGTTCTTGACATTTGACATTGCTCTGCCCATTAAGCAGGGTCTTCACCTATTCACATCAGGGGCCTGAGGACTGGTGGCTCCACCCGTGCCACCTAGCCACCTGAGATAGCGGCCAATGAATAAGGGATGCCCTCCAGTCCTCACAGCCAACAGCATTAGTTAGGCTGCAAAATCCACTTACCTACATGCTCTAGGGAACAGGGACACGCCTTCCTCCTGGACACTCGGGTGCAGCCATCAGCCACCTGCCTTGCTCAGAGTGTGTCCCCTTGCTGCAGCCAGAAGCCTGTGCCTACACCAATCACCTATGCCTCTCTAGGACTGTAAGTGAGAGCCTACACCACAAAACTGGTGGCTATCTACCTGGGCACCGGAGCTGAATCCATACAGGAGGAGTGGGCGGACTCCTGAGCTCATATACCTAGTAACAGATCTAACTACCTGGTGACAGAACATTAGAGCTTCAAAGGTGCCAGTAATCTAACTAGCTCATATGAGCAGCCTATTTGGGCATATCAAAACAAAACAAGAAGCTAGGACACAGTAAGCAAACATAAAATAAATAAATATAATAACTTATTGATGGCTTGCAGACAGCAGTCAATATCAAATCACATAAAGAGGCAATCCACGATGGCTACAGCAAGCTCCCAAAATAAAGAATCTAGAAAATTTCCAGAGGAGGAAAATTTCTTGGAATTACCAGAGGCATAAAGCAAAAGATTAATATACAGAACTCTTCAAGAAAATAGGAAGGAAATTAAGCAAAACGCCGAACACACAACAGAAATTAAAAAGATTAGAGAAAAGCATAATGACAAATTTAACAGGCTGCAAGAATCCATAGAGAGACAGCAATCAGAAATCAAGAAGACTAACCACAAAATTTCAGAATTAGACAACTCAACAGAAAGTCACAGGAGCAGAACTGAGGCAATGGAAGTCAGAATTAGTGAGATTGAAGATAAAGCACTTGACACCAATTTATCTGAGGAAAAATCAGATAAAATGATTTAAAAAAATGAAGAAACTCTAAGAATTATGCGGGACTCTATAAAGAGGAATAACCTACAAGTGATTGTAATACGAAAATGGGGCAGTAACAGAAAATACAGAGAGAATTGTTGAAGATTTGTCACCAGAAAACTTCCCTGATATCGGGAAAGATGACAAGGTATCTATCTAAGATGCTCATTGAACCCCACATATGGTAGATCCCAAAAGAAAGATACCAAGACATATTATAATCAAACTTGCCAAAACCAAAGATAAAGAGGGAATTTTAAGAGTGGCTAGGGATAAACGAAAAGTCATCTACAAAAAGAGTCAATAAGACTAAGCTCGGACTACTCAGCAGAAACCATGCAGGCAAGAAGGCAATAGGATGACATAGATAAAGAAGCACTGAAGGAAAAAACCAGTAGCCAACAATTATATATCCAACAAAACTGTCTCTCAAATATGATGGCAAAATTAGGGCATTTCCAGATAAACAGAAGTTTAGGGAATATGTAAAAACCAAACCAAAATTACAAGAAATACTAAACGCAGTTGGCCGGTTAGGAAATCAGTAACATCAGATAACAACCCAGGACTAGAACACAGGACAGAGCAACCAGGTATCAACCCAGATAGTGAAGTCACAAAAGTAAATCAAAGCTAAAACACTGAAAATAGGGAAACAGATGTCAATATGTAAAAGATGACAATATTAAAACAAAAAACAAGGACTTAAAAAACGTAGACATAGATTTTGCATATGAAGAGGAAGTTAAGGCAATATAAAGAAATAAAAGACTGGTATAAACTTAGAAAAATAGGGGTAAATATTAAAGTAACCACAAAGGAAACTAACAATCCTACAAGTCAAAATAAAAAACTAGAAAAATATAAAGATTCAGCAATACAAAATCAACAATGAAAAAGACGAAAAGAAAATACAGAAAGAAAAATGATTCAGCCCAGAAAATTAAGTGGAACAAAGAAACTGTGAACACACACAAAAAAAGACATCAAAATGACAGCACTAAACTCATACTTATCAATAATTACGCTGAATGTAAATGGACTTAATGCACCAATAAAGAGACAGAGAGGAGCAGACTGGATTGAAAAAACACAATTTGTCTATATGCTGCCTACAGGAGACACACCGTAGACTTAAAGACACAAATAAACTAAAACTCAAAAGATGGAAAAAAATATATCAAGCAAATAACACTCAAAAAAGAGCAGGAGTGGCAATACTAATCTCTGACAAAATAGACTTTAAAATCTACCACAAAGGATAAGGAAGGACACTATATAATCATTAAAGGATAAATACACCAGGAGGACATAACCATAATAAATATTTACATACCCAAAGACAGGACTCCAAAACACATAAAACAAACTCCAACAGCACTGAAAAGAGAGACAATAATAGTAGGGGACTTCAACACACCACTTTCGGTAAAGCACAGAACATCCAGAAACAACCTCAACAAAGACACAGAAGAACTAAATGCTACAATCAACCAACTTGATCTCACAGACATATACCGAACACTCCACTCAACAGCAACAAAGTATACTTTCTTTTCTAACCCACATGGAACGCTCTCCAGAAAAGACCACATATTAGGCCATAAAGCAAGCCTTAACAAAATCCAAAGCATCAAGATACTACAAAGCATCTTCTCTAACCATCAAGCTATAAAACTAGAAATCAACAACAGAAAAAGGAAAAAAAAATCAAAAACATGGAAACTAAACAACACCTTGCTCAAAAACGACTAGTTACAGAAGAAATTAAGGATGGAATAAAGAAATTCAGAGAATCAAACGAGCATGGCTCCTGGACTCTCTATCAGCCCAGAACTAAAATAATTTCCGAGGCCAACGCTTCAGAAAAGGATTGGACTGCACTGTGGGACTAAAGTGATACTCGTGAGGAGTGTGCCCCTTAGCTCAAGTAGATACAAGAGACTAAATGGGCAGCTTCTGTCCAGAGGTGAAATGGGAAGGCAGAGAGGGTTGGGAACTGGTTTAATGGACATGGGGAGTCAGGGGTGGAAAGGAGGTGTGTGCTGTCATAGTTTGAGGAAAGCAATTAGAGTCATATAACAATGTATGTATAAATTTTTGAATGGAAAAAAATTAAAAAAAAAAAAAAGAGAACAAATTTGATTCACTGAATACTAATGACTGAAGACCAGATGAGTTGTGGAATGACATCAAGAACATCATACACGAAGAAAGCAAGAAGTCATTAAAAAGACAGGAAAGAAAGCTAGTCCACTGGTCTCACCCTGTCTGGAGCAAGGGAGAATGAAGAAAACCAAAGACACAAGGGAAAGATTAGTCCAAACAACTAATGGACCACAAGTACTACAGCCTCCAGCAGACTTAGTCCAGTACAACTTAGATGGTGTCCGGCTACCACCACCGACTGCTCTGACAGGGATCACAATAGAGGGTCCTGGACAGAGCTGGAGAAAAATGTAGAACACAATTCTAACTCACAAAAAAAAAAAGACCAGACGTATTGGTCTGACACAGACTGGAGAAATCCTGAAAGCATGGCCCCCATACACCCTTTTAGCTCAGTACTGAAGTCACTCCTGAGGTTCACACTTCAGCCAAAGTTTAGACAGGCCCATAAAACAAAACGAGGCTATACAGGCACACCAGCCCAGGGGCAAGGGCAACATTGCAGGAGAGGACAGGAAAGCTGGTAATAGGGAACCCAAGGTTGAGAAGGGAGAGTACTGACATGTCATGGAATTAGCAACCAATGTCACAAAAGAAGCTATGTACTAATTGTTTAACACAAGCTAGTTTGTTCTGTAAACCTTCATTTCAATTACAATTAAAAAAAAGGGGAGGGAGTTCCGGCAAAATGGCACTCTAGGCAGAAGCACCACGCCGTCCCTCCACAGCAAAGATCCGAAAACCTAAGCTGAAAAGAGAATACAACAATCCTGAAACCCTAAACATCAAATGAAGACATAAAGAACTCAGCCAAGCACCAAATGGAGTGAGAAAACTGACAGAGAACAGAGAGCGAGGCGAGATTCATGCAGAGGTCCCCTACCAGCTAACACAGTGCGGATCCCCCATGTTGGACTCCTATCGGAGACCAGCAAACAGGGTCCGAGAAAGCAGCCTCACGGAGCGTCCAGCGGGAGACAAAATAACCGGTAATACGCAATGTACACTTTCATCCCCATGCTTCTTTACCCCCACTTGGCCTCCTCTGCTTCCCGCGTCCACAGTCTCTTGACCAGGAAACACCGGCTGCTTGGATTCCACACACCCGAACGGGCCGGCTCTCTGCGTGCCATTTGCTGGCTGCTGGTGTAGCTTTTTTCCGCTTCTTTTGACTTCTTCCTTAACTCTCACCACCTCTCCCTCCTTTCGCTCAAATACCTGGCTCCGTGCGCCATCTTTGCTTCCTCCTGAGGGGCTGTAGAGCTCCGTTCAAGCATGGAGCTGCTTCCCAGTCTGGGCTGCCGCGCTGGTGGGATCCCGGGGCTTTTGTTCGTTTGTTTGTTTGTTTTGAATTGTTTGTTTTCTTTTCCTTTTCTTGAGTTGGAGCCCTTTCTGGCCAGGCAGTGCTGCGTGGCAACGAGACTTCCCCTCAGCTTGCACAGACGAACAGAGTGATCCCTGAGAACATTTCTTTCTCCATTGGTTTTATTTTATTTTTTCTGTTTTTTATTATGGGGGGGGGGGGGGCTTTTCTTGTTCTTTTTTGTTTTGTTTTCTTTTCTTTTCCCTCTTTTTCCCTTTTTGTCTTCTTCCTTGCTCAGTTTCTTGTCTCTCTATATCTTTCTTCTCTTTCTGTTCCCTGAATACCTGGCGTTGTATACCTCTATACCTTCTAGCCAGGCTGTACTGCAACACCTGAGAGCGACTTCCCCAGACCTCATAGCTGCACTGGTGGGATCCCTGGGAACTTTGAGGTTCATTAACCTTTCTGATTTTTATTTGTTCATTCTTTTCTTTTCTTTTCTTCCTCTTCCCCCTTCTGTTTTTTTTTCCATTTTTTAGTCTCTCATCTCTCCACTCCAACAGCAAGCTTCCCTAGCATTCTTTTTTCTTTGTTTGTATGTTTTTGGCTCCTGTTCCTCTCTCCTCTCTCCCATATCCATCTTAGCTCCACACATAACCATCTCCCCACTGCACCCTGCCTACCTGCACCATTCGCTTGACATCACACCACCAAGCAGAACAGGCACGGCCTACTGGAACCTGCCCTGCACTGATTACCGACCCACTCTGGTGGCTGTAGTAAGTGCCACAAACAACCCATCCCAGTAACTCCTCTTCAGCTAGACCTACCCTGCTGTACCATATCTGAATGACTGACCCTGCCAATTGGAGAAGGAGGTGAAAAGTACTGTGCCCACAGACGAGCAAACAACAAAGAACACACAGTCCGCCTGCTCAGATACAGTCAAATTTAAAAAAAAAAAAGGGATGAAACAAAAAAATTTACACTTGGTAAACGAGAAAAGTAACTACTGAATGCCCCGAAGACAGCAGACAATATCAAAACATTTACAAAAACAGGACAGGATGGTTCCAGTAGGCGTCCAAAATAAAACACCAGATGACTCTCCAGTGGAAGAAAATGCACTAGAACTACCTGATAGGGAATTCAAATCTCTAATACTCAGAATTCTCCAAGAGCTGAGGAAAAAAGCTGACAAACATGAGGAAAAAATAGACAAATTCATGGAAAATACAGACAAAAAAATTGGAAGAATTCAGGAAAATAATGCAAGAACAAAATGCCAAAATAAATTCACAACTAGAAATTATACAAAGACAACAATTAGAAATCCAAAAGATAAACAACAATTTCAGAAATGGACGGTGTCATAGAAGGACTGAGAAGCAGATTTGAAACGGTGGAAGACAGAATCAGTGGAATTGAAGACAAACACTCGGATACAACTGTTTGAGGAAAACTCTGAAAAAGAACAAAGAAAAATGAAGAGACCCTGAGAGTTATGTGGGATACAATCAAAAGCAAAAATTTGCGGGTGACTGGAATTCCAGAACAGGGGGAGAAAACAGAAAACATAGAGAGGATTATTGAAGAACTGCTGACAGAAAACTTCCCCAATATCATGAAGGATGAAAAGCTGGCCATCCAAGAAGCTCAACGAACCCCATGTAGGACAGACCCCAAAAGAAAATTACCAAGGCATATCATATTCACACTCGCCAAAACCAAAGACAAACGAAGAGAGCAGCTCGAAAAAAACAAGAAGTCACAGACAGAGGAGAAACAATAAGACTAAGCTCAGATTATTCGGCAGAAACCATGCAGGCAAGAAGGCAATGGGATGACATATATAAAATCTTGAAAGAAAAAAATTGCCAGCCAAGAATAATCCTGCAAAACTCTCGTTCACATTTGATGGTGAAATTAGGTCATTTCCAGATAAACAGAAATTAAGGGAATATGTAAAAGTCAAACCAAACTTACAAGAATTATTAAAGGGAGTTCTTCAATCTGAGGACATACAGCTTCAGCTCACAGGCAGAATCTAGGACGCAGGATCGTACCAGCCAGATACCAATCTAGGAAATGAACTCTCAAAGACTATCCAAAACCAAAAGAATTACAACAGGGAATCAGAGCAGTTAATCAGTAAATGACAACAACATCAAAACAATAAAAGAGGGAATAAACAGCACAGGTATACAACCTTCTAACGGAGAGGAAGGCAGGGCGATACCAAGTAATGGTAGACTGCTACAAACTTAGAAAGATAAGGGTAAAAATCATGGTAACCACAAACAAAGTTAACAAACATACTCATAAAAAAAAAAAAAGAGGAAAAACATAAAGTCTCAGCAAAAAAAAAAAAAAAAACCTACAAAAACAAAAGAAATGAAAAAAAAATCCACAAACAAAAGTAACTCAGCACAAAAAAGTAAGAATAACAAAGAAAACTTCAGCACCACAAAAAAAAGCACTACAAAATGAAAGCAACAAACTCACATCTATCAATAATTACACTGAATGTAAATGGACTCAATGCACCCATAAAGAGACGGAGAGTGGCAGAATGGATAAGAAAAGAGGATCCATCAATTTGCTGTCTACAAGAGACACACGTTAGAAACAAAGATGTGAATTTATTAAAAGTCAAAGGTTGGAAAAAAAAATATCAAGCTAACAACTACCAAAAAAGAGCAGGAGTGGCAATTCTGATCTCAGATAAAATAGACTTTAAAACAAAATCTACCATAAAAGACAAAGAAGGACAATATATAATGATTAATGGGATGATCCATTATGAAGACATAACCATAATAAACATCTACGCACCCAATGACAGGGCTCCAAAATACATAAACTAACAACACTGAAAAGAGAAATTGACAGTTCCACAATAACAGTAGGAGACTTCAACACACCACTCTCAGTAAAGGACAGAACAACTAAGAAGAAACTCAGCAAAGATACAGAAGACCTAAAGGGCACAATCAGTCAACTTGACCTCATAGACATATATAGAACACTCCATCCAACCACTGCAAACTACACATTCTTTTCCAATGCACATGGAACGTTCTCCAGAATAGACCACATCTTAGGCCACAGAGCAATCGTCAACAAGATCCAAAATGTTGAGATAATTCAAAGTATCTTCTCTGACCACAATGCCATCAAGGTAGAAATTAACAATAGAAAGAGCAAGGGAAAACAAAAATCAAGTACATGGAAATTGAATAATACCCTGCTTACACATCACTGGGTAATAGAAGAAATCAGAGATGGAATCAAAAAGTTCCTAGAATCAAATGAGAATGAAAACACATCATACCAAAACCTTTGGGACACAGCAAAGGCAGTCCTCAGAGGACAAGTTATAGCAATATATGCACATATCAAAAAAGAAGAAAGGGACAAAATCAAAACATTAACTACAGAACTCAAACAAATAGAAAGAGAACAGCAAAAAAGCCCACAACCAGCGGAAGAAAGGACACAGTAAAGATCAGAGCAGAAATAAATGAAATAGAGAACAGAAAAACAATAGAAAGAATCAACAAAACCAAAAGTTGGTTCTTTGAAAGAATTAACAAAATCGACTTCTAATGGACTTCTAATCATACTGTGTAATCTTTTCTGACAAAAGAAAAACAGGACAGGACACAAATAACCCAAATAAGAAATGAAATGGGGGACATTACAACAGACCCAACTGAAATAAAAAGTATTATAACAAAATATTATGAAAAACTATACTCCAACAAATTTGAAAACCTAGAGGAAATGGATAAATTTCTAGAAACACACGGCCTATCCAAACTACAACAAAGTGCTGTTGAAAATCTGAACAGACCCATAACAAGAGAAGAGATTGAAAAGGTAATAAAAAAACTCCCAACCACAAAAAGCCCTGGTCCAGATGGCTTCACTGGAGAATTCTACAAAACATTTACAGAAGAGTTTGTACCAGTACTACTCAAGCTATTTCAGAGCACAGAAGAGGAAGCAACACTTCCAAATTCACTCTATGAAGCCAGCATAACGCTGATACCAAAACCAGGCAAAGACGTCACAAAAAAAGAAAATTACAGACCAATATCTCTCATGAATATAGATGCAAAAATTCTGAAGAAAATTCTAGCCAATAGAATTCAGCATCGTATCAAAAAATAATACACCATGACCAAGTAGGATTGATGCTAGGTATGCAAGGATGGTTCAACATTAGAAAATCAATTAACGTAATCCACCACATAAATAAAAGAATCACATAATCATCTCAACTGACACAGAAAAGACATTTGACAAAGTCCAACACCCATTCCTGATAAAAACTCTCAATCAAATAGGTATAGAAGGGAAATTTCTCAACATAATAAAGGGCATCTGTGCAAAACCAATGGCCAATATCATTCGTAATGGAGAGAGGCTGAAAACAGTCCCCTCGAAAACAGGGACAAGACAAGGATGCCCTCTATCACCACTCCAATTTAACATTGTGCTGGACGTTCTAGCTAGAGCAATAAGGCAAGAAAAACAGAAAAAGGGCATCAGAATCGGTAATGAAGAAGTTAAACTGTCCCTGTTTGCAGATGATATGATACTATACATAGAAAACCCTAAAGACTCCATGAGAAATCTACTGGAACTAATAGAAAGATTCAGCAGAGTAGCCTTCATCTTAAGTGAGAATAACAGCAGAATTGGAAGAGCGTAAGAACTGTGCATGTAGAAATTTTTGAAGTGGTGTATGTTTGGCTATGTGCATTTTCACCAAAAACAAAGGTTGAGAAGTTAGAGGGTTGACATGTTGTGGGGTTGTTAACCAATGTCATAAAACAATATGTGTACTACTGTTTCATGAGAAACTATTTGTTCTGTAAGCCTTCACCTGACGTACAATTAAAAAAAAAAAGGATAGGAAAGAAAGAAAAGACCAAAATGGATATTAGAAGAGACTATGAAACTTGGTCTCGAACACTGAGTAGCTAAAGCAAAAGGAAGAAATGATGACGTAAAAGAGATGAACAGAAGATTTCAAACCGTGGCTTGAGAAGACAAAGTAAAGTATTATAATGACATGTGCAAAGACCTGGAGATAGAAAATCAAAAGGGAAGAACATGTTCGGCATTTCTCAAGCTGAAAGAACTGAAAAAAACATTTAAGCCTTGAGTTGCAATATTGAAGTATTCTACGGGAAAAATATTAAGCAACACAGGAAGCACCAAAAGAAGACAGAAGGAGTATACAGAGTCAGTATACCAAAAAGAACTGGTCTACATTCAACCATTTCAAGAGGTAGCACATAATCAGGAACCGATGGTACTGAAGGAAGAGGTCCAAGCTGCACTGAAGGCATTGGTAAAAAAACAAGGCTCCAGGAATTGACAGAATATCAACTGAGATGTTTCAACAAACAGATGCAGCACTGGAAGCATTTGCTCATCTACGTCAAGAAATTTGGAAAGCAGCTACTTGGCCAACTGACTGGAAGAGACCCATATTTATGCCTAATCCCAAGCAAGGTGATTCAACCGAATGCAGAAACTATCCCACAGTATTACTAATATCACACACAAGTAAAATTTTGCTGAAGATCATTCAAAAGCGGCTGCAGCAGTATATTGACAGGGAACGGTCAGAAATTCAATCAGATTCAGAGGAGGACGTGCAACCAGGGATACCACTGCTGACGTCAGATGGATCTTGACTGAAATCAGAGAATACCAGAAAGATGTTTACCTGTGTTTTACTGACTATGCAAAGGCATTTGACTGTGTGGATCATAACAAATTATGGATAACACTGCAAACAACAAGAATTTCAGAACACTTAACTGTGCTCATGAGGAACCTGTACATAGACCAAGAGGCGGTCGTTTGAACAGAACAAGGAGATACTACATGGTTTAAAGTAAGGAAAGGTGTGCGTCAGGCTTGTACCCTTTCACCATACCTATTCACTCTGTACGCTGAGCAAATAATACGAGAAGCTGAACTCTGAAGAAGGACGGAGCATCAGGATTGCAGGAAGACTTATAAATGACCTGTGTTATGCAGATGACACAACCTTCCTTGCTGAAAGTGAAGAGGACTTGAAGCAGTTACTGATGAAGATCAAAGACTACAGCCTTCAGTATGGATTACACTTCAACATAAAGAAAACAAAAATCCTCACAACTGGACCAATAAGCAACATCATGATAAACAGAGAAAAGACTGAAGTTGTCAAGGATTTCATTTTACTCAGACAATCAACACCCCTGGAAGCAGAAGTCAAGAAATCAAAAGACGCATTGCACTGGGCAAATCCGCGGCAAAAGATCTCTTTAAAGTGTTAAAAAGCAAAGATGTCACCTTGAAGATTAACACGCACCTGACCCAAGCCATGGTGCTTTCAATCACTTCATATGCTGGACAATGAATAAGGAAGACCAAAGATGAACTGACGCTCTTGAATTATGGCGTCGGCAAAGAATATTGAATATACTATAGGCTGCCGGAAGAATGAACAAATCTGTGTTCGAAGAAGTACACAAATGGCAAGTCTTCATCTCATGTACACTGGACATATTATCAGGAGGGCTCAGTTCCTGGAGAAGGACATCATGCTTGGTAAAGTAGATGGTCGGAAAAAGATGAAGACTCTTAATGAGATGGACTGACACAATGGCTGCAACAATAGGCTCAAGCACAATAAGGATTTTGAGGAGGGCACAGGACCAGGTAGTGTTTCGTTCTGTTGTACTTAGGGTCACTACTGAGTCTGAACCGACTGCATGTTAACTAACAACAATCAACGTTGGAAAATAGGTTGGCAGTTCCTCAAAGTGTTAAACATACATCTCATAAAACAAAATGAAACTAAATAGACACACCAGTCCAGGAGCAAGGACTAGAAAGCAGGAGGAGGCAGGAAAGCTGGTAATGGGGAACCCAAGATTGAGAAGGGGAGAATGTTGACATGTCATGGAGTTGGCAACCAATGTCACAAAACAATACGTGTATTAATTGTTTAATGAGAAACTAATTTGCTCTGTAAACCTTCATCCAAAGCACAATTAAAAGAAAAAAGTTTTTAAACATAAAAGTTAAACATAAGAGTGACCACATGGCCCAGTGATTCCATTCCTAGTTATATCACCAAGAGAAATGAAACCATGTCCACACAAAAATCTGTACAAAAATGTTCACAGTGACATTATTCATAATAGCAAAAAAGTAGAAACAACCTAAATGTCCTTCAACTGAGGAATGGGTAAATAAAATGTGGTATATCCATAAAACATTTTGGAATAGCAAAAAAAGGAATCAAGTGCTGATATATGCTAAAACACAATGAACCTTGAAAACATTATGCTAAATGAATGAAGGCAGTCACAAAAGACTACATATTGTATGATTCCCTTCATAAGAAATGTCCAGAATATGCAAATAGATAGAAAGGAGATTAGTGGTTGCCTAAGGCTGGGAGAATGGGGGCAATCAGGAATAACTGTTAATGGGTATAGAGTTTGTTTCTGGGATAATAAAAATGTTCTCAAATTAGATTGCGGTGATGGCTGCAACAGTGTGAATACATTAAAATCCATTAAACTGTACACTTTGAATGGATGAAATATATAGTATATGAATTACATCTCAATACTTTTCTTAAAAAAAGAATATTTAAATGGAATCATACTGTGTAATCTTTTCTGATTGGCTTTTGCACTCAGCAAAATTCTCTAGAAAGTGGATGCTTGTTGCATCTATTAATACTTCATTGTCCTTTCTTTTTATTGCTTAATAGTATTTCATCGTATGGATTACCACAGTTTTTAAGTTACTTTTTAATTAATACTGAGAATAAACATTTTTTAATATATTTATTGACCAAATGATATTTTTTTCTTCTGTGAATTGTCTTATCTATTTCTTTTTAAAATTAGCCCTATGTTGTAAGTACTGCATAATTCTTTTTCCCAATTTAACTTTGTTTATTTGATTTTTGACTTTCACGTAGTCAAATATTTTTCTATATTTACTTCTAATACTTATGGTTCTTTTTTTATACTAAAATCTTTAATTTACTTTACCACAAGGTGAGGGCTTGAGTTCTAGTTCTGCCTATGTCACTACCCAGCTATGGCACTTTGGGCAGGTTGTTAACCTTTGGAACCTGCCTTTTCTACTTAATAGAATTGTTTTGAGAAACAAATAAGAATATAGATATGAAAGGGATTCTCCAAACAATGCTCAACAGATGCCTATCAACTTATGAAAATAATTTAAAGCATTATATATACAATATATATTTGTATTGGCCACAGTACTATTTCCATTTCATGTGCCATAAACTAGAAAACTCAGAATGTCAGTCTCAGAGAGTAAGTAGCTTGCCCTTCCCCAAATCCTAAATCCAAAGAGGCTAAGTGACTTGCCTAGGGTCACAGGTGAAGTCTATGGAATAGCCGGTTCCAGAAGTGAACCCAAGTAGCTATACCCCAGCCCTTCTCGTAAGTAAGACACCATCATCTCTCGAATTAAGGCCTGCTCAAAGTGAACTGTCATCACTTGTCTATATTCTTATCTCTACAAATACAAAAACTACTGTCAGAAAAATGTAGAGCCTATATAATTAGGACATAGTGGGGTGACAGCAGAGAATGTACATAGAGAGAGTAGAATGGGAATTTCAAGTTATAGGCTCCCACCTTGTTTCCGACAGCCTGGGATTTTGATAAAGGCTCCATAGTCTGTCACCATAGCAACCTATAATGAAAAAATCAATATGACACACAAATGAGAACTTCTCTTCCACAGCATTTAACCTAGTCTCCTCGAATTTCTACTTGGTACTGACTACCTCTGTCTGCTACAAAACTGCCTAAATGCGATATTCTATCAAACATTGTTTCTGCTCTTTTTGAAATTTAGACTGACAGGTATGTGTGTACACATTAAAAGCAGTGAGAATATGGTGTGTCAGATGACATGACGATACCCAGGAATGCCCAAATTCCACTCCTAACAAAATCCCTAAAGAAAGTAAATAAGCAAAGAAACAAACAGAAAAAAATCAAGTAATAAAGTTATACTTTATATTAGCTGGGACCAAGACCTCAAATCTCAATACAGAAAATTTAAATAAGTTGGGATGAATCATGTAGGACATCCCTTTTTCCTAAATTTCAAATCAAAACAGACCATATAACCTGTTCTATTTTACTCCAAACCTGAGTCTTGAATTTTATCAAGACAATTAGAGAAAAGGCCAATACAAACACATCTAACAGAACCTGAAAAGATGTAATCAGAAAATAAAAATTTGTCTCAACTCTTTTACAGAGCTTATCTAAGACGGAGAAGTTAGAGGCTTGATGGGTCTACATAACAGATAACCGATAAACGTTAGTAATGAAAGACTCAGGAGCCCTGCCAGATATCATTATCCCAGGCTCTACCCATCTCCTTCCCCTCTAACCTCCAGCCCATCCCCACACCTGTGGATTGGGATTAAAGTTACCACTATGCACTGTATTTATCACTAAATTCATTATTACTTATAAAATATTCTAAACAATCTTATACATACAAACTTTACTTTTTATAGCATCTTTAATTACTTATTTTGTCTTGAGGAATCACATCTCCTCTCTAGGTTTCAGTTTCACTGTACCTAAAACAGGGGGGCTGAATAAGACAATCCATGCTCCACTGCTACTTACTGAATGCTTACGATGTGCAAAACACTGTTTGAAGTGCTTTACATTAAAACACCATATGAAGTTAGTATTATCATTATTCCCGCTTGACAGATGACAAAACTGATGCATGGGTACATTAGGTAACTCATCCAAGGTTCAAAGCTAGTAAGTAGAAGAGTTGGAATTTGAACCCAGGACATCTTTACACTGGAGCTGCTCATGGGTTCCCTTTAACTATAAAAGTCTAGTGGCCAAATGCAATGTGACATCTGATATCTGTTCCTGGCAACAATCTTAGAAAGTGTATATGGTAGGTCCCTATGTTGCAGATGGGGCAGAGTAGTGTAGTTGTAGAAATAGCAAGAGCTTTGGAGTAAAAGAGGCGACTTCTAACCCCAGCTCTGTCACAGCCTATCTGTGGGATCCTGAACACAACTCACCCTTAAGGACCTAAATTCCCATTTATACTCATTCTGCTGCTTCAGATAACAGATTATGCACGTAAAGTGTTCAGCACCAATATCTAGCACCTAATGTACATTAAATAAATTGTACCTTTTTTATAATTTACACTTTAGATACTGAAGCATAAAAAGATTAGTGACTGGTAGAAAAACACAACCGAATTAGATACAAGCTAGGTACAGAACCTAGGTCTCTTGACTCCTACTTCACCAAACATCACCATTACTCACTTCAGTGTTAGGAAACAGGTACAAACTTCCATTCTCCCCTTTTTTTAATGGGGATATTGGGATGGAGCACTTGAACTAGAAATCCACAATCACTCACCATTAAGAATGGGATAAGAATCATAAAGTTCTAAACTGTTTTACACTTATTAACATCTTTATGCCAGGATAGGGACCAGACAGTCCTATAGATACAGTACAATCAAGCAGCCACTGGTATTTAAAATCAAGGCAAGGTGGAGCTGAAGGAAAGACGTTAGAGATTAGCTGGTCCAATCCTGTCATTTCACAAGCAAGGATACTGAAGACCAGAGATATGAAATGCTTACCCAACTTCATAAAGCAATTTGTTCTCTGTAAAACAGGGTCACATGGATAAAGAAGGTAAGTATTTCCATTTTTAATTACAATCAAATCAAATCTCTTCTTTTTGGGCTCAATGAAGGTACTTTGACTGGCTTTTGCTCCAGGGTTCTAGAAAGAGGGCTAAGATGTCTCATATAATGACACCATTAAAAGGTATAATTATCTAACAAACTTAAAAGTGGCATCTGGAAGTTAGAGCCCAAATCACTTGCTGTTGTAAATTAAGACAATCTCACTTTTCAATCCTGAAGCTCCAGTGTCACATTATGGTCTTTAGAGGAAATATCACAACAGACCTTAATTTGGTCTCTCCCAAAAGAAAAGGTTAATATACTCCAGAATGAATACACTCAACTATTCAGTTAGGAAAAGGCATTCTTGCCTACTTCCAGCACCAGGTATTTCTATCACCATGTCTCCTAGGGTGCAGTCAGAATTAAAATTAACAAGACGGTACCTATCAGAGATGATCACACAGTCTGGTGCCCCAAAAATAATTAGTCAAATGGCTTAGGGAAAAAATTCAGTAATTATCTCAACTGAACTCAGGGCCTGGGCAAAATGAATGAATCATCTTCAGATCAGAGGTTGCAGTGGCCTTGAAACTACTTATCCCCATAATGCAAGTGAGGAATTTAAGGCTCAGAGACATTAAGTTATTTGCCCAAAGATACAAAGTTAGAAAGTAGCAGACATAGAAGTTTGTTTTTCTAACCCAGTGCTATTTCCACCTTCCCAATACCAGTCTCCCCTCAGCATTTCCTTGGATATAGCAGGGTTTGGCCAAATCCCAATTCCCACTTGCTATGCTTGTACCCCCTACCATGCTTAAAGGACTCTGGCACCCAGATGCCTCTCAGAGGATAAAACAAGGATACTTATTGGCTTCTCAACTATTCAGTTAGTGGACCCCATTCCTGTGGAGCCTGCTAAGAGAAAAACTGCTAGGATATGGGCTATCCCACCAGTTTCTTCAAGGAAAGCTGGTCGTAAGACTTG
This sequence comes from Dugong dugon, assembly GCA_030035585.1. Classification (NCBI taxonomy): domain Eukaryota; kingdom Metazoa; phylum Chordata; class Mammalia; order Sirenia; family Dugongidae; genus Dugong; species Dugong dugon. The sequence continues at coordinate 55,680,805 of CM057462.1, read as the reverse complement.
GATTCAACTTTATTCAAATATTTACTAAGCACCTACTTCGTGCAAGATACCATGTCAGGTACTGTGAAATAAAAGTAACTTAAAAAAAAAAGATGTCCAGTCCACTTTAAAATGAATCTGAAGTAGTTATCAAGATATATGAGACAACCATGGCCCCTGTTCTCCAGTAATTCACAATCTAGTGGAGGAGACAGACACATACTTTAGTAACAATGATATAAAGCAGCTTGTGATGCCATAACAAAGGTACAAACAAATCACTGTGGAACAATCAAATTTACCATCTACCTTCTGCCTATACGTCAATTCAGTTAAAAGAATTCTTCTTTAGGTCCTTTGGTTCCTCCACGCATTTACCTACAGCTTGGCAATTCCAGCTGTAGTTTAGTAGAAAGTGGACTTGGAGAAAGACCCTGATTTAGAATCCTAGCTTTGCCAGTTATTAACCATGTGACCTTGGGCAATTTACTTAACTTCTAAGAAGACTTTCCTTATCCATAAAATGGAGTTAACAACAACTTCTTTGAAGAGACTCAATGAGACAGAATGTGTGAAAGTGCTTTATATAGTAGTACTCGACATACATTAGGCTTAAAAAAAAATTTTTATTTATAATGTAACTAGGTCTTCTTTGCAAATATTAGACAGTCATTAAATGTTTGCTGAATGAATATTCTGAAAATAGTTTCTTCTTTCCAATTTATCATGAAATTTCTCTTTCCCTAATTCCAGTCACCTCTAAACCATGGTTTTTCAAAAAGTGCTCCTGAAATACTAAGTTAGAACTATAAAGTTCTCTCTGGTAACGTTCTTCCTTGATAGTAAAATAAAACATAAAACCTATGCTAGTTCAAGCCTTATCTCATATAAGAAAAAGCTGTAAGTCAGGAGCGCCCCACCAGAACTTTGAGTCAGTCTGTGGAAGGCAGAGTGCTCTTCTCTCTCTTTTGCATGGACCTGACAAGTGAGGGCTTCATGATCAGAGAAACCACTTCACCTTCAGTGCTATCACTTCCTTTTTCTGAGCCCTGGTACTTTACCAACCCTTGGGGAAACCTTCGACCTTCAAGAGGACAGAGGCTCTAAAAGGCTCTAAAGAGGACAGAGGCTCTAATGAAGCAAAACTGTTTAGTATTTGTTAGTGTTATTATCCTTTGTATCTTGCCTGTTATAATACAAGTTGGGATCAACTTAGCAGAAGTCAAGAGCCACAATTATCTATAAACTGACAGTCACACAAAGTCTGTCCTCAAAGAACTGATACTATTAGGAGGCAGAATTCTCATCAGCCATAAAGCAAGTACAAATTCCTTAAGAATGATGTAGTTAAAATACTACAGGCACCCAACATACAGAATATAAGATATGGAAAAAATTTTCTTGGCTTCACTTTTGCTTCAAGAGGAGGAAGATAACTTTAAGGGGCAACTATTATGTCTCAGGCATTACATATTTATAGATAATAGCATATTTAACCATTACAGCAATCCTATTTAACAAATAAGAAAACTGAGGCTCAGTAAGTAAAAGAGTTGGGCTTGGAATTCAGGTTCTATCTGGTTCCAAAGTCTCTGCTCTCTAAATAATCACAATGCCTTCTCCTTCAAAGGTTGATCATTCATTTAGTCATCAAAAATGTATTCAGCACCTACTATTTTCTACCTGCCTACCTGTGCTTGAAATATACAATACTGAACAAAACAGACACAGCTCTGCCCTGGTGGAACTTAACAGTCTTGTGATTAAGAGAGACATTAAACAAGTACCTAAATAAAAACAGGGTGGACCTATTCAGGTAGGGTAGAAAAGAAAGGCCTCTGAGAAGACAATATTAGGGCTGAGATCTAAAAGATGGAGGAAGTAAGCTTAGAATGTTCAGAGCTGTTAGGCCAATGTGGCTAGAATATGAGCAGAGCAGAACAAGTCAACATTGTCAGAGGAGGCAGAGGTCAAGTCATGTAAGGGCCATGAAAACAAGTTTGGATCCATTCAAGTATAATGAGAGGGATCTGAAGCTGTGAGCAGAAGCAGCACGGTCCAATTTGTGTTTTTAAACTGTTATTCTGGCTAAACTGTGTAGAACAGATTGGAAAGGGGCTATAAAAGACACAGGCAGGAGGATACTGTAGTAGGCCAGTTAAAGAGATGGAGGGCTTGAACTAATGGGGCATTAAGGGGATAGAGAAGCATATAGACCGGAGGTATATTTAGGAGGTAGAAATGATAGAGTTTACTGATGGACTGGAGAGAGAAGGAAAATCAAGATCAAATCAAGACGGGAAAACAAGATTTCTCCCATTATTCAAAATGATGTCCAGATTTCAAGCTTGGGCACCTGAGTGGATAGTGGCTCCACTTGCTGAGACAGAAAAAGACTAGAAGGGAAACAGGTTTGGTGAGAAAAAATCAAGAATTTAAAACATAAATTTGAGATGCTATGAGGTATTCAAATGAAGATATCAAGTGTACAGTTAGAGTCCAGAGCTTAGAAGAGGTACGTGTGATAGCCAGATGCCGCACTAGCCCTTCCTAGCTAACCTGAAATGCTCAAGATATTCTCACTTGGTCAGGACCTCCAAATCCAGCTGCTTTTCACCCTAAATCTGTGTTTAACATAAATGGTAGATTCAAAGCACAAAACAACATACCTCTCCTTGGAAAACAGTATACAGAGCAGGCAAGCTTTCCATGGTCTCGGGCCTTCCTGAATTCATCCTTAATGTTCTATGGCTCCTCCATTTCTCTTTTGCTAAGGCTAACAATTCAAGTGTCCTGTCACAAAGAAGACAGACAGACAACAATTAGAGAGACATGTGCATTAAAGAAGAAATAAATGAGCAGAGAATCTACAGCTAGTCTCTACAGAATAATACCATTGGATTTAACACCATGTACGTTTATCCAAATCTCAGTCTTAGCATGAACTCTGATTGTAGGGCGTTTTGGAGACCTGGATCTAACATCTAATTTCTTTATAAATTGTTACTTACCCAAGCCATTAATGTACTGGTATTTTTTATTGCTTTTGTTTTTTTGGCCAAGGGAAGGTTTTTGGTATGTGTGTGAGAAAGAGTAAGAGAATGGGTCTCCAAAAAAAAAAACACCCATAGAACAATGACTACATTTATCAAGTACTTACTATGTCCAAACCAAAAACTAAACCCACTGCTATCGAGTTGATTCTGACTCAAGGCAACCCTATAGGACAGAGCTGAACTTCCTCATACGGTTTCCAAGCAGCAGCAGGTGGATTCGAACTATCAACCTTTTGGTTAGCAGCCAAGTTCTTAACCACTGTGCCACCAGGGCTCCTTACTATGTCCAGGCACGTGCAAAATCTCATTTAATCCTCAAAATTCTAAAGATGTAGGTTCCATTATTATCATATTATACAGATGAGAAAACCAAGGCTGCCAGAGGTTACATTACTAGGCCTATGTCAAAAAGCCAGCAAATAGTGGAGTCAAACTGTGGCTGACCCCAGAGTCCGTGTGCTTAACCACTATTGTTATTCTTGTTAGGTGTCGCAGAGTCAGTTCTTACTCATAGCAACCCTATGTACAACAGAACGAAATCCCACCCGGTCCTGCACCATCCTCATAATCGTTGTTATGCTTGGGCCCATTGTTGCAGCTTCTGTGTTAATCCATCTCATTGAAGGCCTTCCTCTTTGTCGCTGACCCTCTACTTTACCAAACATGATGTCCTTCTCCAGGGACTGATCCCTCCTGGTAACACATCCTTAACCACATTCTAGGTATTAAATATGAAGTGACTTCAAAAAAAGAACAGCAGATTAAAACAAATTATCTCATTTAAATCTCACAACAAATCTATTTGTCCTATTTTACAGATGACAACACCAAAGCAGAGCAGTTATATAGCTTGTATAAAGTTTCACAGCTAGTAAGTGATGAGAACTGGCATTTCAACCCAAGTTTGTTTTTTTTTTTAAATAGTATTTTATTGTGCTTTCTGTGAAAGTTTACACAGCAAATAAGGTTCCCATTTGACAATTTCTACACATATTGTTCAGTGACATTAGTTACATTTTTCACAATGTATCAACACTCTCCTTAATTGCTTTCTGGTTGTTATATTTCCAGTACTCTAGTTTCCTTCCCCCTTATCCTCTCATCTTTGCTTTGGAGTAACTGTTGACCTTTTGGTGTCATATAGTTTTTTAATGGAGCACCATACTCACAGGTAATGGCCTTTATTTTGTGTGCCAATATGTTACTTTGCTAAAAGTTGACTTCAGGGAATAGTTTCAGTTCAAGGTTTAAAGAGTATCTCAGGGCGATAGTCTCAGAGAGTCCTCTAGTCTCAACTGGCCCAGTAGGTCTGAACTTTTTAAGAATTTGAATTCTGTTCCATGTTCTTCTCCCATTCAATCAGGGTCCATCTATCGTGGCCCTGCTGTTGTTCTAGTTCTCAGGGTAGATAAGGCCATGGCTCGTGTAGGCTATCAGACCTTTTGACTAGTTTCTTTAGACTTGTTTCCTTCTTTCTCTTTTGCTCCTGACAAGTAGAGACAAACAGTTGTATTCTAGATGGCTCAATCCAGGTCTTTCTGACTCCAAAGGCAACACTATTAACTGCTATGCTATATCACCTATACTGAAATTAGTTGGGTTTTGATTCCCCTTCTCCCTGGCAAGATCTCCCATATTTGGACTCTTCCACAAACCCTTATTTAGGGGTGAGCATCTCTGAGTTTGAGAACCTTTCAATGCTGTCCTCTGTGATGGTTAAGGTTGCTTGTCAACTTGGCTGAGTCATGGTTCTCAGTGGTTTGACAGTCGCATGATATTGTGATCACCTCCATGATGAGAGTTCATAGATGTGATCACCTCCGTGATGGGACATGCTGTGAGTAGTCAATAAGCTGAAAGGGAGTTTCCTTGGGTGTGTGGCCTGCATTGAATATAAGTGGATATTCTGGTTAGGCTTGTGGGCTTTTGCTCATTCTGGATCCTATAGCTGGCTCCTGTTCATCGGACCTCTGGTTCTTGGGACTTGAGCTAGCAGCTTACCTGTGGTCTTGCCTGCCAATCTTGGGATTCATCAATCTTCACAGCCTGGGAGCAAAAGCCCTGCGCTCCAACCTGACAATCTTGGGTTTGCCAGCCCCTGCAGCTACATGAATCAGATGAAGCCTCTGTCTTGGAGAAACAAATCACCAACTTCATATGGAAAGGGACGAGGCCCCGAATGAGTAAAGCATTACTGAAGAAGAAGAACAAAGTGGGAGGCCACACACTACCTGATTTTAGAACCTATCATACCGCCACGGCAGTCAGAACAGCCTGGTACTGGTACAACAACAGATACAAAGACCAATGGAACAGAATTGAGAATCCAGACATAAATTCATCCACCTATGAGCAGCTGATATTTGACAAAGGCCCAAAGTCCGTTAACTGGGGAAAAGACAGTCTCTTCAACAAATGGTGCTGCGTAACTGGATATTCATCTGCAAAAAACTGAAATGACCCATACGTCACACCATGCACAAAAACTAACTCCAAATGAATCAAAGACCTAAAGATAAAATCAAAAACAATAAAGATCATGGAAGAAAAAATAGGGACAACGCTTGGAGCCCTAATACATGGCATACAGCATGCGAACCATACGTAACAATACATAAGCACCAGAAGAGAGACTAAATAACTGGGAGCTCCTAAAAATCAAAAACTTACGCTCATCAAAGACTTCACCAAGAGTAAAAAGACAACCTACAGACTGGGCAAAAATTTTTGGCTGCGACAAATCCAATCAGCATCTGATCTCTAAAATCTACAAGATACTGCAAAACCTCAACAACAGAAAGACAAATAACCCAATTAAAAAATGGGAAAAGGATATGAATAGGCACTTCACCAAAAATGACATTCAGGCAGCTAACAGACATATGAGGAAATACTAACAATCATCAGCCATTAGAGAAACGCAGATCAAAACTACAATGAGATATCATCTCACCCCAACAAGGCTGGCAATAATCCAAAAAACACAAAATAATAAATGCTGGAGAGGTTATGGAGAGACTGGAATACATATACACTGTTGGTGGGAATGTAAAATGGCACAACCACTTTGGAAATCGATTTGGCACTTCCTTAAAAAGCTAGAAATAGAAGTACCACACGATCCAGCTATCTCGCTCCTTGAAATATATCCTAGAGAATTAAGAGCCGTCACACGAATAGATGTACGCACACCCACGTACACTGCAGCACTGTTCACAATAACAAAAAGATAGAAACAACCTAGGTGCCCATCAATGGACAAATAGATAAACAAATTATGGTATATTAACACAATGGAATACTATGCAACGATAAAGAACAACGATGAAGCCGTGAAACATCATATAACATGGAGGAATCTGGACGGCAATACGCTGAGTAAATTTAGTCAGTCACAGAAGGACAAATATTGTATAAGACCACTATTATAAGAACTCAAGAAAAGGTTTAAACACAGAAGAAAACATTCTTTGATGGTTATGAGGGTGGGGAGGAAGGGTGAGGATTATTCACTAACTAGACGGTAGACAAGAACTATCTTAGGTGAAGGAAGTCAGCACAACTGGACTAAACCAAAGCTAAGAAGTTTCCTGAATATAATCAAACACTCTGAGGGACAAAGTAGCAGGGGTGGGGGTCTGGGGACCATGCTTTCAGGGGACATCTAGGTTAACTGGATAACAAAGCTTATTAAGAAAATATTCTGCATCCCACTTTGGTGAATGGCGTCTGGGGTCTTAAAAGCTTGCCAGCAGCCATCTAAGATGCATCAATTAGTCCCAACCACCTGGAGTAAAGGAGAATGAAGGACACCAAAGACACAAGGAAAGTATTAGCCCAAGAGACAGAAAGGGCCACATAACCAAAGACTTCATCAGCCTGAGACCAGAAGAACTAGATGGTGCCCAGCTACCACCAATGACCACCCTAACAGGGAACACAACAGAGAGTCCCAGACGGAGCAGGAGAAAGGTGGGGTGCAGAACTCAAACTCTAGTAAAAAGACCAGATTTAATGGTCTGACTGAGACTGGAGGAACCCCAGAAAGGATGGCCCCCGGATTCTCTATCAGCCCTGAACTAAAACAATTTCCGAGTACAACTCTTTAGACAAAGATTGGACTGGACTGTGGGACATAAAATGATACTAGTGAAGAGTGTTCTTCTTAGTTCAAGTAGATACACGAGACTAAATGGGCAGCTTCTGTCCGGAGATGAGATGAGAAGGCAGAGAGGGTTAGGAGCTGGCTGAATAGACATGGGAAATCAGGGGTGGAAAGGAGAAGTGTGCTGTCACAGTATAGGGAGAGCAATTAGGGTCACATAACAATGTATGTATAAATTTTTGTGTAAGAGACTAACTTGAAATGTAAACTTTCACTTAAACTACAACAATAAACAAACAAACAAAAAAGCCTCTATCCTGACCCTTGGGCTTGGGACGTTGCAGCCTCTACATCATGTGAGCCATTTCCTTGATATAAATCCCTCTCTCTCTCTCTGTATATATATATACGTATATGCTTTACTGGTTTTGCTTCTCCAGAGATCCCAGCCTAAGACAGCCTCCATCCCCTACTGCTGACTTTCCCATATTCTTTCTACAGATCTCTTAAACTGAGCCTGGGAGGTTTTGGTACTGATGCATGTTTTCTTCAACCCAATCCCATCTCATACATATCTTTCAGAAGTTCATCAAATATTTAGGTCCACTGATGGTATTTTTCTCCCATTTCCTATGCTACCATAGATCTTGACTGATGTTTTTTACATCCCTGGTCATTTCGAGGAGCCCTGGTGGTGCAGCAGTTAAGAGTTCAGCTGCTAACCGAAAGGTCAACAGTTCGAATCCACCAGCCGCTCCTTGGAAACGCTACCGGCAGTTCTACTCTGTCCTATAGGATCGCCATGAGTTGGAATCCACTTGACGGCAATAGGTTTCAATAGATCACTGGGAAACAGGAAAGATGAATTAATAGGATGTTTCCCATCTTGAAATGAAAAGTCACTTTTTGACACTTTAATAGGCTAGTGGCCCCTTTCATTCTGAAAGTCAGACTCTCAACAGTGCTTCTCAACCTTTCTACGCATATGAATCATTTTAAAGTACAGACTGTAATTCAGTAAGGTGGTGCCCTAGATTCTGCATTTCTAACAAGCTTCCAGGTTACACTGATGCTACTGGAGTAGCAAGTCTTAGAGCTTTAGAGTTGGAAGGGACCTTAGAGATACTCCTGTTTATCCTCCTTGTTTTAAAGAGAGGAAATCAGCAACCTCTAATGGCTCTTAACCATGCTTCCTTTTCCCTGCAGGTTAAATCACTGCTAGATAAAGATAAATGGCACTGTCCTCAGTTCTTTTTCACAACCTCCCAGTTTCACTTGATACTAATAAGTCTTGAAACTCTAGACTCCTTGGGATTTCATAGCCATATAATTTCTTCTCTCCTCAACTCCCAGCTCATTTCCCTCACTTTCTGATGATGACTTCATGTCCTACTTTTGGCATGTATTCCTGATTTACAATGACTACCCATTAACTGGATCTCCTCACTTAAAAAAACAGAAATAAGAGAAAATCCTATCAGGCTTCCAAACCCTTGTTCTAAGATCATCCCAAGGCCCAGAAACATCCTTATCATTAAGTTCTATGAGACAACTTTTTGTTCTTATAAGAAACTTGCCCTTTTCTGTTTAAGCCACCTGTCATGGATTGAATTATGTCCCCCCAAAAATGTGTGTATCTATTTGGCTGGGTCGTGATTCCCAGTATTGTATGATTGTGTACCATTTTGTAATCTGATGTGACTTCCTTATGTGTTGTAAACTCTATTACTATGATGTAATAAAATGGATTAGCAACAGTTATACTGATGAGGTCTACAAGATTAGATAGTGTCTTAAGCCAGTCTCTTTTGAGATATAAAAGAGAGAAGTGAGCAGAGACACTTGGGGACCTCATACCACCAAGAAAGCAGCGCTGGGAGCAGAGTGTGTCCTTTGGACTTGAGGGTCCTGTGCTGAGATGCTCTCAGACCAAGGGAATACTGATGACACGGAACTTCCTCCAGAGCCAACAGAGACAGAAAGCTTTTCCCTGGTGTTGATGCCCTGAATGTGGGCTTCTAGCCTACCAGACTGTGAGAGAATAAATTTCTCTTTGTTAAAGCCATCCACTTGTGGTATTTCTGTTATAGCAGCAGTAGATGACTAAGACACCAGCAAAATTGGTTTTTATTACTTTCCTAAAAGCACATGGATAGAATGGAGGCAGCTTTGTCAATTCTTAAGAATTGGCTAGTAAACAGGTTAAATCCAATACACAGTGAACCCAACCCACAAACCTGCAGGTATCAAAACCTAGTTGGATGGTGAATGGTAAGACAGTACACAATACTGGGGAAGCCAATACAACTTGTACAAGGAAAGGGTATGGAAGCTCCATAGACACATCCAAACTTCCTGAGGGACCGAATTGCTGGGCAGAGGGCTGTGGGGACCATGGTCTCGGGGAACATCTAGCTCAACTGGCATTACACAGCTTATAAAGAAAATGTTTTCCATTCTGCCTTGTGAGTAGCATCTGGGGTCTTAGAAGCCTGTGAGCAGCCATCTAAGATACTCCACTGGTCTCACCCCTTCAGGGGCAAGGGAGAATGAAGAAAACAAGACACAACGGAAAGATTAGTCCAAAGGACTAATGGACTACAACTACCACGGCCTCCACCAGACTGAGTCCACTACAACTAGATGGTGCCCGGCTACCACCACTGACTGCTCTGACAAGGATCTTGATAGAGGGTCCCGGACAAAGCTGGAGAAAAATGTAGAACAAAATTCTAACTTACAAAAAAAAGATCAGACTTACTGGCCTGACAGAGACTGGAGAACCTCCGAGAGTAGGGCTCCCAGACACCCTTTCAGCTCAGTAATGAAGTCACCCCTGAGGTTCATCCTTCAGCCCAAGATTAGACAGTCCCATAAAACAAAATGAAACTAATGGGGCACAACAGCCCAGGGACAAGGACTAGAAGGCAGGAGGGGACAGGAAAGCTGACAATAGGGAACCCAAGGTCGAGAGAGTGTTGACATGCAGTGGGGTTGTTAACCAACGTCATAAAACAATAAGTATACTAACTGTTTAGTAAGAAACTATTTCTTCTGTAGACTTTCATCTAAAGTACAATTAACTGTGGGACATAAAATGATACTCCTGAAGGGTGTGCTTCTTAGTTCAAGTTGATACATGAGACTAAATGGGCAGGTGAGATGAGAAGGCAGAGAGGGTTAGGAGCTGGTTGAATGGACATGGGAAATCATGGGTGGAAAGGAGAAGTGTGCTGCCACAGTATAGGAAGAGCAATTGGGGTCACATAACAATGTATATATAAATTTTTGTATGAGAAACCAACTTGAAATGTAAACTTCCACTTAAACTACAACAATAAACAAAACTAAAGTACAATTTAAAAAAAAAAAAAAAACCTAGCTGGATCCTGCCTCTTCTACTTACCAGCTATGCGGTGTAATTTCTTGTCTTCCACCCCTTTGCCTGGCATTCCCTCACCTCACACCCCAGAACAGGGGTTATTAACCTGAGGTTAATGGCTCTATGAAGAGACCTGTATTATCCTGCCAACTCTTGTAGCATTAGTGAGGTAGAGAATCTATAGAAGGATCAACAGCTGGGGCATCTAAATTGAACTCAAACATCTTAGTCAATCTAGTCTATTACCTGTTCCTCTTCACACCAAGGTCATACAAAGTGCAATAAAAGTGAAAATGATCTTAAGTTGTTCCTTATAGATTTCTGCTGTGAAGTGAATGAACAGCTAAGTTTAAAGCTCTCCTGCTTCCGCCTCTTGTAGAATGAAAAACCCTATGCGATTTTTCAAGAAGGAAACTAGCATGCATCTTTGAGGGAAAGCCTGGAAATACAACAGTAACAGGTTCACAATTTCAGGAAAGCAGAGGGTTGCATTTTTAAGATGGCATTTGAAGTTTCTAATTATGTTCTATGAAACCCTAGGGTTCTGTAGAAATTATTCAGAGGCTCCTCAGCTAATTCAAGTTTATTTTTAAAAAGTCAGTTCTGAAATATATACGTCATCACAGGGTTCAGGAAGAAAACCAAAGAGGCAGGGCTCTAGGCCAGCCAACTAAATCAGAAGGGGGGCCGCCATTCAAACAGTGGGGGGAGTAGAGGCCCCCAAAGAAACAAGAGTTAGAGAGGTACCACCCTAGAGCAATTGGGAGGGTAGGAGCCCATCCTTAGTAATTAGGTAGATGTTGATTACTGCTGATTCCTACTTGCTCTCCCAGCCTTCGAGTGGGACCTGGTGCGGGCAAGGGGGTGTTACTGGAGGAAAGCCTACTTAACAGAGTATTCTGCTTTGATCTAGTTTATATATTAAGCTTCTGTGTAAGATTTCAGTTGGAAAAAAGTTCTCCTGCTTTAAAAGAAGTTAAAAAAAAACTTTGACATATAGTCCAGTTAGATAGGACTACTCCAAATGGCACACTTCAATCCTTGTCAATTTATTTGCACCATTAGGAGTTGCCTTGCACTAGTTCTAAAGGGAGAAAATCTTCCCTGAGTGCTTCATTTCATCTGAGCATTTTAAACAATTGTACAACATAGGGAAGCAACAAAGACTCAGTTATTCTATCCCTTTCCCAAAGCAAAGGGCAGAGCAAGGAAAATGTTGGGGGAGAGGGGGCACAGCAGAGAAATGGTGGCCCAGAGCCAGGTCAGCGTCTATGTTGGATGTGGAGGAAATCTGCAAAGAGGAGCAATCCAGTGTGGGGAGGAGCAGGGTGATGACAGTGTCCACACATTGGGGTGGCCCTGAATGGACACCCAGAGCCTGAGCATGGAAAGGAGGATTAGAGGAAGTAATGCAATGTTAATTTTCTGATTTTAATAGTATATTGTGGTTATACAGGAGAATGTCCTTGCTTGTAGGAAAAACTAAATTATTCAGGGGTGATGGGGCATCAGGTCAACAACTTAATTTTCAATGTTATTTGTACTACACCTCCATAATTTTGTGATAGTTTCAAAGTTTAAAAAAAAAAAAGTGCATGCAGTTAGAAAAAAAATAATAGCCACATCCTGTCCTCCCTCCCAACAAGCAATAAAAAGTTTGTAAAATAATACTAACTTAGTAAGATACTCTGTAGCCTCTTTCAAACTTGATTTCATGTGCCATTCCGACCTGGTCCAGATTTTTGTTGTTGTTTTTAAGTTTCTTTCAATTTAGATTTTTGTTGTTATGTAACAATACTAATTAACTAGAAGCCTGAGGAAGTTAAAGGGATGTTAATTTAACTTTAACCTAAGTAAACAAATTGAGAGAAGAGTCAGCTAACATTGGGATATGAACAAAGAATAATAACTCCAGAAACCGTATTCTTAACCATTGTACTACATTGCCTCAAAAAGAATACAGAGTCCATGTTTAAATTTTGTAGAGTACAGCTCTAACACTAACTAGGTCCCACCTTCAGAGGAATCAGTGTGGAATAACTAGAAGGCATCATTCATGGAGAAAGCTAGGATGATCACAGTCTGGATTCATTCATTCGAACATGAAACCAAGGGCCATTTCTGATTTAATCTTGAGGTCCCAGTGCCTGACATACAGTAAGTACTCAAAGATTTCTTGAATGAATGAACAGAGCCTTACTATGCGTCAAGTAGAGCTAAAGAAAGAAGGGGGAAAGCTTTCCAGTGTCTAAAGGATATAGGAGAAGGAATTTGAGTCCCATAAAATATGCTGGACATGTCAGCAGAGACTTTCAAATGCCACACTGGTGGCCTAACCTTCCTCTTCCCCACCATATTCCTAGAGTGACTACCTTAGACAGATACTTCTTCCTTTTCAAGCTCACTGTCTTAAATAGATGCATCTTGTGTTTCAAGCTCCAGCCACAGACATGTTAAGAAAGTAGTCAAAATCAGGGAAGGGGAAGAAGAGTAAAAAGCCAGGAAAAGCACAGAAGGTGGACTCTAAAATGTTCAAGTTGAAGGGAATTATAGATATTATTAAGCTCTCTAACTGAAATTGAGGCTTAGAGAAGTCAAGTGATTTGACAAACACTGCTCACAGTTAGCAATGTTGGTACTAGATCCCAGGACCAGTACTTACTCTACTATCCTACACTGTTCTTTCAGGCAATAATCCCTAAGGACCTTTCCAAGTATTTTAATAACAATAGTTAAAATTTGAGTGTTTCCTATTTGCCATATATTAATCTAAGAGCTCTACTTGTCTTAACTAATTTAATCCTCTTCTTGACCACCCTATGAGACAGACAATTATCACTGCCTTTTTATAGATGAAGAAACTAAGACACACAAGAAGCTAAGTAACTTGCCCAAGATTACAAAACTATGAATGATGGAGATGGGATTCAAATCCTATAATCCTATTTGTGAACACATTTTCTTCCCCTTCTAGACTGTGAAATTCTTGTAAGCATGCCCTTGTCTTGTACATCACCATATCCTCCCACCCCAAATCTCCAGTGCCTAACACAGTATTAGGCACATAGAAATTTATAACTGGCTGCTGAAAATACTGAAGTACTTAATGTTACCCTATTTAAAATTGTTGATTAATTCATCAACTCAGCACAATATTTATTGACGCTTATATGCCAGGCCTTGTGCTAGTTACTTTACAAACCTAATTTTAGTCCTTAAAACAACCCCACAAAATAGATATCTCTATTTTACAGAAATGAAGTAACGTGTCCAAAATCACAAAGCTAGAAAGAAACAAATCTCAGGCAATTCCAAGGGCTAAGCACACATGCCACTAAACCACCCTTTTCAACACAGTCCCTATTCTCAAAAATGTCCTAGTCTGGTAGGAATGACGGTGAAACCAGGTACACTGCAGCGTGATAAGTGCTTGAGTAATGGCTAGGCTCAAAGTAATGAACAAACAAGAAACAGCAAAAAGACCTGGGAGAAGCAGGGAAGTTAACGGAAGACAACTAAGTAGGGCTTTAAGGATAAACGGCTATCTCCAAGCAGAGAATACTGTTCTTTGACCACATCAGAACCCTGAAGTACTGGCCTCTATTTTCTTCCCATCTATCAGTCCTCTCCTTTTTCTTCACTTTCTTCCGTATCCAGCTTAGATTCCAGTCCATCATTCAAATAATACCCTTAACTCTCTTCACCTGTCTCTACGGCTTACATATTTGGCAGTACCCCTACCCTGGTGGGGAACAGTTGCAGATAACAGAATCAACTGTAACTAGGTTAAGAGAAGGGATTTATTGCCAGGTATTACGTGGCCTTCAAAATTACTGGAAGGGTGACAGGAGCAGGCTCTGACAGAACTTCCAAGAACAACTCCTGACCTACAACACAGCACCACCTTTGCCACCCAGATCAAGAAACTTATGGCTATCACTGCATAAAGTCACCAAATGAGCAAACTGTTGACTGAAAAAACTCACTGCCTCTGCCATAATTGCCAGCAAAACTGGATGTCTTCAACTCTGCTTCTCTCCACATTTAGCTCAGTTCCAAATCCAATTCTCATCTCAGCTGCAAGAGTCTAGGAAAAAGTTTTTAGGTTTCCAGCCTCTTCAGTAAGAGACGGCACATTTGAGGTTACAACGTATGTTGTGCAAGCCAAATCCACAGTCCTTGCCATACCTGGATATGCTTTCTCCATGCCTGTACTAATTAGCCTGGTGTTGCTGGAAGAAAAAGTTATGATCTCCAGTCTCAAAATAGGTCCTTAATTCTGCCTAGAAATCCTACATTTCTCTGGTAAACTCATTCTCCCACATTCTACAATGAACTTTCAAATCTTCTGTAATCTCCTCAAATCTCTGACTTTCTGTCACTCTAAGTATATGATCCCAACTCCTACTTCACTGAGAAAATAAAAACCATGAGACAGGAACGAATCTATCAGTATGAAATATATAAACAACTTATATCTATAGTCTTCATTCTCTTCTTCCATTACATAAAATGGAGAAACTGTCCATCTTCCTAAGTTTGCTCCCTCCACCTGTACTTTAGATCCCATCTTCTGAGAAATTTTACAACATTGATGACCCAGTTACTCTCTTGTATATTCAATTTCTCCCTCATTCTCTCAATTGGATCCTTGGTGAACCCTTCAATGATGATAAAGCCAAGAGACATTTTCCAGTCCTCATGTTATTTAAATTCCAGGAATTTCTGTCACAGACCATTCCCCCACTTCTGAAACATTTCCCTGGTTCTCCTCTCTAGTTATTCCTTCTCTGTTCTCCTGTAGGCTCAACCTCCTGTTCTTGGCCATTAAATGTTAGAATTACCCAAGGTTCTGACTTAGGTGACCTTGCCTATGACTCAACTGTCACCTATATTACTCACAAATTTATATTCCCAACACAAATACATCTTCTGAGCTCCAAAGCCATATTTCAAACTGCCTCCTAGATGTCATGAATGACCCCTCCCCCCAAAAAACCAACAACGAGCAAAAACCTAATTTCTAGTCAGCATCTGTTTTTCAGTGTTTCCAACCTCAGTGAATGGTAACACCATCGATTCAGCTGTAGCAGCCAGAAACCTAGGCGTTATCTTTGATTCCCCTCTCTTCAATCCCTGAATCCAATCCATCGCCAGGTTCTATCCACTTCACCTCCTGTAAATCTCTAAAATATTCCAATCCTCCTTGCCAACATCTCTCAAAGGACTACTACATATCCCCCTAAGTGGTCTACCTGCATACCCTAGGGCTCCCCTCCAATCTATTCACACCACTAAGCCAGAGATCAAGCCACCCCCAAAACCCTCAGTGACTGCCCATCAGTCTTAGAGCTATAAATTCCTGCAAAGTCTGACATTCTAACCACCTTCAACTTCATCCTGCCATACTCCCCTTCAATCTCTTTGTACCAGCCACTCTGACCTCTTTGTACCTTTTACTCATTTTGTTCCCACCCAGCACAGGGCTTCTGCACATGCCGTTCTGTATGGAATGTTCCGCCTTCCCTTCTTCACCTAATAAATTAGAATTCTTCCTTCAGATACCAGCTCAGGCATCTTTCCCTCAGAGAAGCCTTCCTGCTTATTTCAGGCACTCAAGAGCATCAGGTACCTCTCCTAGACAGCACTTTACTTTTCCCCGCCAGACTCAAACTCGCTGAGGTCAGGGACTATGTTTGGTTCACACTGTATCCACGACGCTTTGCACAGTATCTGTTGGATGATTGAGACAAGGCCTAGTTCACAAGTATAGGTCTCAAATTTCTCAGCAATACTGTACTCTCGAGAAGCAGGAGGTGAACATTTTCTTCATCTCTGTCTCAGAGGCATAGAGTAGGCCCTAACAAAAAGCTACAGAATCAGTGGCAGAAAGAAGTCTCGCCTTCTCAGTCAGATAGGACAATGGTGGAGGCAGGGAAACAGGCCTTTTCTCCTTGGGAATGCCCCGCACAGGGCTGGACACACGTAGTCGCTTTTCAAAGAAGTCAGCCAGCGAGGACCCCCAGGAAACCGCAAGGTCTGAGTCCCGCCGCCAGAGACCCCAAAGCTCTGCTCCTGCTTGGAAAAAGAAATCCAGGCTGCTACTTACCAGGGCTACGAACTCTGGCCTGCCTCCCACCCTTTTCAATCTGCACCTTCACCGGAGAAAAGCCAAATTCAGAATCCATGACCGAGGTGCCACCTTCAGAGTCGAGCAGACACCCCAATCTTCCTTATACTTACTCGGAATTAGCTCCAGGTCACCCAACTGCGGCACTGCGCGAAACGCCAAACCCAGTGAGCGCGCTTCCACCCACAAGACACAGCGCGCCTAGGCGGGACTCCATCTCCATCCGCCAATCCTGGAGTAGTACTCTCGTGACGTCAGGAAGAGTCGCCCAATAACAAGAGACGATCCAGAGTGCGGCTCAGCGAGGAGAATTGGACGCCGATTGGTTTATCCAAGCCGGAAGTTCCGGGGGAAGGACTAAGTAGGAACCAATCGCTTGGCCCCTGTGTGTGTCGGCGCGGTCAGTGCTGGTGCTGAGGATAGTGGCTGCCGCCATGATAGAACAGCAGAAGCGAAAGGGTCCGGAGTTACCCCTGGTCCCAGTCAAGCGGCAGCGGCATGACTTGCTCTTGGGAGCAGCGGGGTCGGGCACCGGTGCAGGGCAGCAGCAAGGAGCTTTGCTGCAAGCGGTAAGTGAAGGAGTAGGCGGCCTTCGGCCCTCAGCTCATCTTCCTCTCTCCTTGGAGCTCTGCACCAGGTGGTCCCGAACCGGCCTTTCCCCACACTGAGTGGGGGAGGAACGAGAATCTATATGGAGTTAAAGCAGTAACCTCTGTAATAGCACCCGACACGCTGCAGATGTTCAGTATGTGTTTTCGTGTTTGACCCCTCATTTTCAGCGTCTCCACCGCCCTGTGCGGTGGCATTAGAATTGTAGTTAAGAGCCTTGGACTCGTAACCGGAACTCGGGCTTACGTATCCTAAAACTTCGAGAGATCTGGCATAGAATAAACATTCATTGAAAGTTTGGAGAGCGAATGAATCAGAGAGGTAAGGAGGGAAATGAAGGTACTGGTTCGCTTTGGGACTTAGGGCAAGTTGCTTTTTTCTCTTTCAACTTGCCTTTATTTCTTTGCACTAGTATTATTAACTTTAACTACTAGTACTATTAAGTATCAATTAAAATCTTCTGCAAAAAGACCGCTTCAAAGTGTTAAAAAGCAAAGGTGTCACCTTGGGGACTAAGCCATGATGTTTTCATTGGCCTCGTGTGTGTGCAAAAGCTGGACAAGGAATAAGGAAGACTGAAGAATTGATGCATTTGAATTGCGGTGTTGGCGAAGAAAATTGAATATACCATAGACTGCCAGAGGAACAGACAAATCTCTCTTGGAAGAAGTACAGCCAGAATGCTCCTCAGAGTGAGAATAGTGAAACTTTGTCTCACTTA
This sequence comes from Dugong dugon, assembly GCA_030035585.1. Lineage (NCBI taxonomy): Eukaryota > Metazoa > Chordata > Mammalia > Sirenia > Dugongidae > Dugong > Dugong dugon. Next base: position 55,662,823 of record CM057462.1, on the reverse strand, counting down.
GTTTGGACATGTTATCAGAAGGGACCAGTCCCTGGAGAAGGACATCATGCTTGGTAAAGTAAAAGGTCATTGGAAAAGCAGAATACCCTCAACAAGATGGACTGACCCAGTGGTTGCAACAGTGGGCTCAAACATAGCATCGATTGTCAGGATGGCACAGGACTGGGCAGTGCTTCGTTTTATAGTGCACGGGGTTGCTGTGAGTTGGAACGGACCCAATGGCACCTAACAATAGTATTATTAACAGTAGCTAACATTCATTGAGCTCTTGTGCTGAGTGCTTTGTATATGTAATCTCCACTAATCTTGGGAGCATCTTAAGAGTTAGGAACTATTATCCTATTTTGCAGGTGAGAAAACAGACTTACCTAGTAAGTGACAGAAACATAGTTTTCTTAAAAATAATATTGTATTTTTGGTGAAAGTTTACACAGCAAGTTAGGTTCCCATTTAACAATTTCTACAAAGTTTGTTCAGTGATCTTGGTTACATTTTGCACTATGTCTACTTTCTCATTATCAGGGCTTTGAACTGGTTCAGCCATGGCTGAGGAAACAAAATTGGAACAGACCTGAATTTTTAAAATTTAAGTGAAGCAGAATGGGAAAATTTTTGGGTCAAAGCCCTGGGACGGGAGACTCAGAAGAGGCATAGTGAACCCTTTTAGGAGCCTTACTGGGAGATTCGATTATTGCCAGGACTGAAGAATGACACACATCAGAGTGGCTCGAGCCACCATCTTTGAGCTGAGCACCGCTGTTTCCAGCTCTGCCAGTCAGTAGATTTGGTTTCTATGCAATGTGCACACTTTCCTTGTTTTCTAAGAAGGAGGTTAAGTTTCTAGCAAGGCTTCAACCCATAATTTTTGCCATTCTGCTTTATCTCACATTTTAAAAATTTGGGTCTGTTTGGGTTTCACTTCATGGGCCATGACTGTTCATTATTTCCATTCTAGTTGTTCTGTTTCCAGTAGTCTAGTTTCCCTGCTCCGTTACCTTCTCATCTTTGCTTTAGAGTAAGTGTTGACCGTTTGGTCTCATACAGATGATTTTTTAAAGGAGTATAGTACTCACATATGATATTGTTTATTTTATGAGCCAGTCTGTTACTTAGCTAAAAGATGACCTCATGGAATAGTTTTGGTTCAAGGTTTAAAGAATATCTCAAGGTGATAGTCTTGGGGAGTCCTCCAGTCTCAACTGGTCCAGTAAGTCTGGGCTTTTTAAAAATTTGAGTTATGTTCCAGATTTTGCTCCCATTCTATCAGGATCTATCTGTTGTGGCTATGATCAAAACAGTGAGTAGTGGTAGCCAGGCACCATCTAGTTCTTCTGGTCTCAGGGTAAATGAGATTATGGTTCGTTCAGACTGTTAGTCCTGTGCACCAGTTTCTTCTCTGGGTCTTTGGTTTTTTTCATTCTCTTTTACTCTGGAAGTGTAGAGACTAATAGTTGTATCTTAGACGGTCACTTGCAAGTTTTTAAGACCCCAGATGCTATTCCCCAAACTAGGGCATAGAACATAAACTTTACATACTTTATTATGCCAGTTGACCAAGTTGTCCCACAAAACTATATCCTAAGCCTTCTGACACCATAAACCAGTCCTGTGATGTGTTTAATAAGTATCTGTGTTTGTGCCTCTTATGTGCTTTATTGTACGTATGAATATATATGGATGAATACTTAACGTGTGTGTGTGTATATATATACATATATTTACACACATACACACCTGCACGTAGGTATGTCTATCTTTGTCCACCTGTATACATCATATATATACATACCTATACACTTGTATGCATACATGCATGCACATGTATCTACACTCCTGTTATTGTTGCACAGTTGTACATGTCCTAGCATTTACCAAAAACATCCTTTTTTCTTGCATACTTCTTAGTGACGACATCTGCCTTGGTCAAACTCTGCATACTTCACCCACATTTGGTATTATATTTCCCATCCCTCAAAAAACGAGTGTCTGCTATCTAGAGAGTGATCTCTCCCCCACCTTCCCCATCTCTGGTAACCACCAGTGAATGTTGGTTTCAGTATATCTACCTATTGTTGTCTTTTTATAATAGTGAGATCATACAGTCATTGTCGTTTTGTGATTGACTTATTTCATTCAACATGTCCTCCAGTTTTATCCACATTATATTTTAAGAACTCATCGTTATTCTTTATGGCTGCATAATATTCCGTTATATGTATGTACTACATTTTGTTTATCCATTCATCCATTGACAGGCACTTAGGTTGTTTCCATCTTTTTGCTGTTGTAAATAGTGCCGCAATCAACATAGATATGCATACAGAAATAGATTTTGAAGCCCTGCAGTCTGACTCCGGAATCCATGCTCTTAACTACTCTTCTTATAAGATAGAGGTAGTGATCACACCTCTCCTACTGCACTGTTGTAAGGTATAGATGAAGGAATATATGTGTTCTCTTGACTTTTCAACCAACCCATCAGCAAATCCTGCTGGCACTACCCTCAATGTATATCCAGAAGTGCTACCACTTCTACCACCTCCCTCCATCATGACCTCCTTGCTGTTGTCTCATCTGGGATTATTGCAGTAGACAGGTTCTAACTGGTCTTCCTGTTTTCTGCTTTTGTTATCTACAATCAGCAGCCAGAGAAATCTCTGTAAAAGGTAAATTAGATCTTTACTCCTCTACTGAAAACTTTTCAGTGAACTTCCACTTCACTCAGAGTAAAAGTCAAAATCTTTACACTCTTTTGCCCTCTTTCCCTGTACTTCTTTGGTCTACCAATCTTCCTTTGCTCACTTGCTTCAGCCCTGCTGGCTTCCATGCTCCTGCCTCAGGGCCTTTGCGTTTGTTGCTCCCGCTGCGTGAATGCTCTTCTGCCAAATGTCCACATGGTTTATACTCTTAGCTCCTTTGAATCTTTGCTAAAATATCATTTTTTCAGTAAGCATTTTCCTGACCACCCTATTTTATATTGCAATAACCCCGTACTCTCTAACCCACATTCCTGCTTTGTTTTTCTCCATAGCATATAAACCGGTTAACATCAAGTCAGCTCTGATTCATGGCAACTCCATGTGTGTTAGAGTAGAACTGTGCTCCATAGGGTTTTTCAGTGACTGATTTTTTTGGGAGTAGATAGCCAGGCCTTTCTTCTGAGGCACTTCTGGGTAGCCTTGAACCACCAACCTTTAAATTAGCAATCAAGCACATTAACCATTTGCACCATCCTCTGTATATTTTACTTGTTTCTCTCTTCTTGCCTCACTCCTTCCCATTAGAATGTGCGCTTCATTGTTTGTTTTGTTTACTGCTATTTCCCCAGTGCCTGGAACAGTGCCTGGCACGTGGTATTTTTTTGAATAAATAAACTGGAAACCCCTGAAGAGATTTGGGGATTATTGGTAGTGTAGCTGTCCTTCCTATTTGACATGTCATTCCTATTTGACAAATGAGAGTATCAGATCAGGTTTAGGAAGTGAATTGCTTAAGCCTAGGCGGGACTGTTAGAAGCCCAGTTCAATCGTTCATTCATTAAATATAGCACACAATGGGAATACAGTGTTGAATGATGTTGCAGGCAAGATCCCTGCATTCGTGGAGCTTCTGTGCTAGTGGGATAACAGACGAAATGTGTAAGCAAATACACAAGGTAATTTCAGATAATGGTAAGTACTGTAAAGAAATACAGTATGGTTAATGGAATGTTGATGGGGATGCAGTGACACTACTTGAGTTTGAATGTTCAAGAAAGGACTTTCTGAGGAGGAAACATTTGAATGTAGCCAAACATGGGAAGATCTAGGGAAAAAAGATTCCAGTTAGGTGGAACTACAAATGTAAAGATCCTCAGGTGAGATGAGTTTAACCTGTTTGAGCTATAAGTTGGCTATGGGACAGGAGCAGAGTGAGGTAGGAGGAGAGTATAATCAGTAGACATTGGAAAGTCCAGCAGCAGAGAATCCAATTGGAGGTATGAGTGATGTGAGAAAAGCTAAAATCCACTTAGATCATTATTTTTCCTTCCGCTCACCCCCAGTTTTGCAGCCTCCTTTGCCAGTATACAGTGGTTAGTCTGTATGTCTTTCTTTTGTTTAGGGACCTCCAAGGTGTTCCTCCCTTCAAGCCCCAATCATGCTGCTGTCAGGACATGAAGGAGAAGTGTATTGTTGCAAGTTTCACCCGAGTGGATCCACCTTAGCATCTGCAGGATTTGACCGACTGATACGTAAGGCATAATTTTTGAATCTGATGTAATTGCACCCTGCTAAATAGTGATTATTTTTAAAACCTTGGATACCACAGAAGATATCTCTAAGTTTGTAAGTTCTGAAGATGAGATAACATAACAAACTACGTGACTAACGTAATAAAATCGGGCATGAAAATGTTGAACGATCTTGGGTGTAGAGCTTAGGGTCTGTGTGGTAGATACATAAGGAATTATATAACTAGTTGGAAAGTGAGTTGCTCTAGCTCGAGAATATCTTCCTCCTTAAGGCAAATTTTGAACTGATTGAGCAAGACGAGAGATCTAGGCTCAACAGGTTAACATAGTTCCTGTCCACAGGGAGCCTGGTCTAGCATGGATAGAAGTTTGATGAGTGTTATTAAAGAGTAGCTATATGGATAATAAAGTACATACATGCAATAGTTACTTTTCTGCTGGTAAAACTATTCCTAGTTTGTTTGATGAAATTAAATATATCAGTAATTCATGGATATTCTGCAGATTCTCATGCCTTCCAGATGCTTGGCCACCAGTAAGTTTTAGAATGACAGAACTAGAGCATCTAAATCAAAATGGGCAATGAAGACATATCATTCACCCTGAGGCATAGAGTTATCAGAAAAGAGCCAAAGGATTCATTTCATCTTACATTTGACTTCCTTTTCTTCTGGCATCATTTGCCCCATTGTGAGATGAAACTCCTGTCTCCCTAATAGTGTTGTGGAATGTCTATGGTGACTGTGATAACTATGCCACATTGAAGGGACACAGTGGAGCTGTGATGGAACTGCATTATAACACAGATGGCAGGTGAGTATTCTGCATAATGGAAGGGCAACTGCTTCTCCCACTAATGCTTCTCAGCATCATTTTTTTACCTGTCACCTTGAGTTTCCTGTCTCAGGAGACCCTGCATTGTGAGTCACTCCGTTATCCTTGTCATTGTCACCCCAGTAAAATATCTATTGTTCCATGTATGCAGTACAGCATCTTTGTCATCTAACATATTACCAGCCCAGACAAACTTGTTTTCTTCTTAAAACATAAAGCAAATTGTGATTTTTATGTGTAGAAATTAACCTTTTTTTTAAAGTAATAAAATATTTATTTTGAGAACCCCATAAAAGCAGAAAGATGAAAAAATAACCCATATTCCTACCACTCAAAAGATAATCACTGTTAACATGATGTTTCCCTCAAGTCTTTTTTCTGCTTAAAACTACTTGATTTTTATACAGTTGTTAAACCTGTGTACGTATATGATCTTGTCTGCTGCTTTTTTCCCTTATCCACCCAGCATCTCTGTTTATCACAACCATTGTTTTAATGACTGCATAATTATAGAATACCTGTTGATAGTATGGAAATTTTGTTATACAAAGTTAATTCCATTGTTAGGTATTTTGTAAATTTTTGGTTTTTTATACCTCTGACCTCTACAATCTTAGGGTGCCCTGGGTCGACTGGTATATAGCCTTTATGCATTTTTCCTGTTAATATTTAAGTAAAGGAAGCACTAAGAAACCAAAAAAAGGCTTTGATTTTTGGAGAAAGGGTTGGAGTTGCACAGCTGTCAGATCTGGAATTGCCACAGTCTGTTTTATCTTTGCAGCAGCAGGGAGTAATTACACATTTCCAGATGGAGTGTGTCTTAGGTGTAAAATATTGTCTATCACAAAGGAGTAATAAAGATTGAGAAAACTGATAGATGTATAATACATCACAGAGAGTCAGAAAAGGATATTTTTTAAAACTTCATCGAGTAGATCTTGTAATCGGGTCTAGAGCATGAGTAGGATTTTTTAGGTAGGGTAAGGTATTCTAAGCAGAGATAAGCATCATGTGTAAAACTGTCAGAATTTTGGCAAGTAGGAAAGATTGCTATTGTCTTCGCTTAATTTCTTTTTTGTCCTTCCTCCTACCTTCTAGTATGCTCTTCTCAGCATCCACAGATAAAACTGTAGCTGTGTGGGATAGTGAGACAGGCGAGAGGGTTAAAAGACTGAAGGGACATACTTCCTTTGTGAATTCCTGTTATCCGGCCAGGAGAGGTCCCCAGCTTGTCTGCACTGGCAGTGACGATGGTACAGTTAAGGTGGGTGTTGCTGTCTGTGTGTTGCAGTTTCTGAGGTGACATAATATGAGCCTTAATCTTGCCTTCCCACCTGACTGTACCCTCTTCTCCACAACTTTGTTTCAGCAATCATTTCTCAAAACAGACACTTGAAATTTTTCTCCTTTTAAAAATAAGTTTAAAATAATAGGCAGTGTTTTAAGTACTCCACAGAATAATATTAGAACCACAGAAGAAATTGTTATTTGGGATAGAATGGACAAACCAGATTAGATTCTTGGCTCAGCTGTTTACTTAATTGGTTGACTTTGGACAGTGTACTTTTCTGAGCCTTAGTTTCTTAATCTTTAGAACAGTAACACTAATATATATGCTTTGCAAGGTTGTTGTGAGATTACAGAAAAAGTATATAAAGCTCAGTGGTGTTAGTAACACAGGATGTGAAATTAAGAATCGTTTAGTCCAACCTGTCTGCATTTCAGAATCAACTGAAGAACCTGTTAAAAATGCCCAAAGATTCAGTAGCTCTGGAATGGAAATTAGAATTTTTAACATTTCTCAAATGATTTAAATGCAGTAGGTCTCACATTTAGGAACCACTGACCTTGTCCAGCATCTTCATTTTACAAATGAAGAAAATGAGTCCTAGAAATATTAACTTGTCTGAAGGGCGCATACAAGGCACAGTGCTTTGTAGTACCAACCGTTTTCTTCTTTGGCATTAATTTTGAACTCTAGGATGGTCTTTTAATGGCTGAACAGGGAGTAACTAAATCATACGAAACTTGTGACTGTTGCTTTTATAAGTGAGTATACTGTTTTCATAATTAAAGGTGATGATGTAGATGTACTGGGTTATCTGCCTTATGACTTTTTTTTTAGCTGTGCTTTAGATGAAGATTTACGGAGCAAATTAGTTTTTCATTAAACAATTTATACACCTGTTGTTTTGTGACATTGGTTGCCAACCCCATGACGTGTCAACACTCTCCCCTTCTCGACCTTGGGTTTCCCATTTCCATTTGTCCCGCTTTCCTGTCCCCTCCTGCCTTCTCGTCCTTGCCCCTGGGCTGGTGTGCCCATTTAATCTTGTATACATGGTTGAGCTATGTGTATTATGGTTTGTTTTATGGGCTTGCCTAATCCTTGGCTGAAGGGTGAACCTCAGGAGTGACTTCACTACTGAGTTAAAAGGGTGCCTGGAGGCCATACTCTCAGGGTTTCTCCAGTCTCTGTCAGACCAGCAAGCCTGGTATTTTTTATTTTTTTGTGAGTTTGAATTTTGTTCTACATCTTTCTCCAGCTCTATCTGGGACCCTCTATTGTGATCCCTGTCAGAAGAGTCAGTGTTGGTAGCCAGACACCATCTAGCTGTGCTGGACTCAGTCTGGTGGAGGCTGTGGTACTTGTGGTCCATTAGTCCTTTGGACTAATCTTTCCCTTGTGTCTTTGGTTTTCTTCATTCTCCCTTGCTCCAGACGGGGTGGGACCAGTGGAGTATCTTAGCTGGCCATTCACAAGCTTTTAAGACGCCAGATGCTACCCACCAAAGTAGGATGTAAAACATTTTCTTTATAAACTATGTTATGCCAGTTGAGCTAGACGTCCCTCAAGACCATCATCCCTAGCCCTCAGCCCAATAATTTGGTCCTTCAAGGAGTTCAGATGTGTGTATGGAGCTTCCATGACCTTGCCTTGGTATTGTGGCTTCCCCAGTATTATGTACTGTCTTACCCATCACCAAAGTTAACCACTTATGTATTTTCTATTTAGTGTTTTTCCCTCCCCACCCCCCATCCCCCACTCATAACCACCAAAGATTGTTTCTCTCTGTATTTAAACCTTTTCATGACTTTTTATAATAGTGGTCTCATACAGTATTTGTCCTTTTGTGATTGACTTATTTCACTCAGCATAATGCCCTCCAGATTCATCCATTTTATGAGATGTTTTGCAGATTGATCATTGTTCTTTATTGTTTCATAGTATTCCATGCTTTGAGACATTTTTCTACTAAGTGGTTTCTTTGCCTTGGGGCGCATGATAATTTGCTGAGAGGAGGAATGGGTCCAAAGTTCAAAACTCTTAACCTAGGTGTACCATAGTTAGAGCCTTGTTTCTCATTGTCAGAGAAAGGTGATACCAATACAGAAGGGGGAAAAACTTGAATGAATCTTACTGTGTTGGATTCAAATTGGAAGTATCAGTGTGAATTCAATATGTAAATAGGTAGATATAGGAAATAGATGTACATGTCTGAGTATGTTGGTGTATGTGTATCTCTATATACATATATTGCCTAACCGTCCACTGAGAGAGTTTCAGAGCAATAATACCTCAATAGTAATGAGCACACCTACTATCCAGGTCTTGGCCTTTAAATACCATTTACCACTAAAAGGAACTAGGGTTCCTTATTTCAGGGCTGGGGCAGGGAAAGTACAAGATGAGCTTGGAATATCTTGTGTGAGAAAGCAAGGATGTGCTCAAAGAACAACGGGACATGTCAAAACCAAAAAAACCAAATCCATTGCCGTCAAGTAGATTCCTACTCATAGCAACCCTATAGAACAGAGTAGAACTGCCTCAGAGTTTCCAGAGAATGGCTGTTGGATTCGAACTTCAAACTTTTTTGTTAGCAGCCTGAGCTCTTAACCACTGTACCACCCAGGCTCCAAACATTATTGGTAGTGGGACAAATCCAAATTGTGAGCCACTTGATAAGATAGATATAGTAAAAATACATATCACCAGTGGTATTTCTAAGATGCAGTGTGCACACAAACCTACACTGAGGTACACTCTACTAAATAATTGTCCTGTAATCTTTAGAAGTGTCAAGGTCATGAAATCCAAAGAGTCTTAGGAACCCTTCTAGGCTGAAAGAAAACTAAAGAGACATGATAACTAAATTCAACAGATGGTTCTGAACTAAATCCTTTTGCTATTAAAGAGATTATTGGGACAATGGTGAGACTTGAATGAGATTTGAGAATCAAATGGTAGTTACATATCATTGTTAAATCTTGATACTAATGGTTGTATTGAGGTTATATAGAAGAACATCCTCGTTTATAGGAAAAGCACACGAATATTCAGGAGTCATGGGGCATTAGGTCAGCAACTTACTCAATGATTTAGGCAGAAAATGTTCCTTATACTTTCAACTTTTTGGTAAATTCCTGACTATTTCAAAATAAAATTTTTTTTAAAGTGATGGTTATCTGCAACTAAGATCCTAAATTATTTTAATCAAACTTTAATTGGCTTCTATAGTTTTGGGGATGAAGATAAAGATTGATTTGGCCTAAGTAGAGAATATCTGTTTCTACGATTGTAATAAGGCTGGTAAAATGGGTGAGCTGGCTTATCAAGGCCTTGAATTCTAAGCTAAGAGGTGTGAACTTGATTCTGTAGCCAGAGGTATGGGGAGTGGTTTAGTTTTTAGGAGAAGAATGAAGCATTTTTTTTGAACCAGTTATCTTGAGTAACAACCAAAGCCCTTTTTAGCTCATGTTTCCATGAATTAAGTAGAAACTACCTTTCATCCTAAACCATGAATGTAGGGAAGAACGGGCATCTTGTTACAAGTCTTGCTCAGACTCTACTTGTTTACCACAGGATTGAATTTAAGCCATGGCCTTTACTAAGATTTCACGGCTGGCCCCTTTCATTTTAATGATAACCCTCTAAACTTAAAGCACAGCCTTCCTCTTCTAAATGAAATAACCTGTACTCTTTAAACAGTTCCTCATTATTTATCTTCTCAAATATGTCCGTCATTTATTGAAATGTCTCTGGGCCCTTTTTATATTGTCCACACTTTAAAAAATGTAAATTATCTTGAACGCTGTTTATTTTTTTTAAAGTAGAACAAAATTGTCTAGCTACAGTTGAGTATAGAGGTCTAGGGTTGTAATGGTTAATCTTCTCCCTTCTTCCCCTATTAGTATTATATCAAGCAGACATTAAAAATTAATATTTATGTTAATATTTTAAAACAAGCATATATTACTTTAGCGATTATAAAAAATTACCACAAATTACAATATTTTTTAAGTTAATATAGCATTAGTGTAATGGAATCAGACAATCCTAGATTCTAGTCCTTATTTTGCTGCTGACTTCTTGTTGTCCTTCATCAAGTCACTGCCCTCTTTGAGCTTTAGTTTCCTCTATAAAAGATAGAGTTAAACTAGATAGTCCCAGCGTGGTAACCTTTAAATTTTTTGGACCACAATGCATGTTAAGTAATACATTTTATATGTGAGCCAGTACACACGTTCTCCCTACAGTGTATATTTGTTTATGAAACAGCCCATCCTAAATGTGACATTTTCTGATATTTTCTATAATTTTTTTTATTGAAGTATAATTCACATAACATTAAATGAGCTATTTTAAAATGTACAGTTTGTGGCTTTTAGTACATTCACAATGTCGTACAACCATCACCGCTATCTAATTCCAGAACATTTCCATCACTCCAAAAAGAAACCCCATACTTACTAAGCAGTCACTCGCCATTCTCCCTGCTTCTAGTCCCTGTAACCACTAATCATCTTTCTGTTTCTATGGATTTACATATTCTGTACATCTCATAAAAATGAAATTATACACTATGTGACCTTTTGTTTCTGGCTTTCAATTAGCATAATGTTTTGTAAAAATGGCATGGCAGCAGTGTCAGACCTCATCCTCTAATTTTACAAGTGGAGGAGCGAGACTCAAGATCAGAATCAGCCCAAAGCTGATGCCTATGAGGTAGAGGTCAGACATAGCTCCTCTCTCCAACCTTTTTACCAATTCTAACACCAGTCGTCCCTCCCATGGCACTCTCCACTTCTTTGCTGGGTTCAGTAATTCATTGCAATGGCCACACACAACTCATACATCATACTCACTATTATAAGGTTTATTAGGAAAGTAACAGGTTACAATTCAGGATCAGGAATGACTCAGGTTACAGTTCTTAGATCAGGACAGCTTCTACTCCAGCCATGCCTGCAGGCAGACCTCTGCTGCAAGGCCCTACTTGGGCCTGGGCCCTGGTGCTTGGCCTCCAGAGAAGAGGCTCCTCTCAGCCCCCTCAGGACAGGCCTCCTCCCTTGGCCCTCAGCCATCAGCCTGGCCTCTGCCCCGGATGGGCAAGTGTTACAAAGCTCTTAGCTCTGCCAGTAAGTGCCGGAAGGAACCCCACTCCACCAAGAAGCCTCCTGCCCAAAGGCACTCAGCTCTCTCACTTTATGGGTCAGCATGCCCTCTGTAGGTATTTGCCTTACTCCATAGGCTGACAAGCCGATCACATCTTCTCCTGCCAGTCTCCTGGTTCTGCTGCTGCCGTTTCTGCTTGCTGCCGCTTCTTGCTGTCTCCAGTGTTACAGCTCTGTCTGTCTCCTAGATCTAGGAAGTTTTCTTAGCACACGGACCCCTGGTCCAAAGGGTGTGTTCCACCCCTGGCTATTTTTCTTCTTGATGGTAGTGAACTTCTCTTCCTTGCTTCTAGGATGAGCTCATTTTAAGCCTAGTGGGATGTTGAAACTGACTAATCCCCTCATTAGGGTTCCATACAAATTATTTGCTGACCTATCCCCTTGGTGGGCCACAAGCACCTTATTTGCATAGTCCAACCCAATCATTGTGGGGAAATCACAAAGACTATGGCTGTTGTTAGGTGCCATCGAGTCGGTTCTGACTCATAGTGACCCTGTGTACAACAGAACGAAACACTGCCTGGTACTGCACCATCCTCACAATCATTGTTATGTTAGAGCCCATTGTTGTAGCCACTGTGTCAGTCCATCTTTGTTGAGGGTCTTCCTCTTTTTCTCTGACCCTCTACTTTACCAAGCATGATGTCCTTCTGTAGGAGCTGACTCCTCCTAATAACATGTCCAAAGTACATGAGATGTAGTCTTGCCATCCTCACTCCTAAGGAGCATTCTTCCAAGACAGATTTGGTCATTCTTTTGGCAGTCCATGGTATATTCATTATTCTTTGCCAACACCACAATTCAAAGACATCAATTCTTCTTTTGTCTTCCTTATTCATTATCCAGCTTTTGCATGCATATGATGCAACTGAAACCACCATGGTTTGGGTCAGGTGCACCTTAGTCTTCAAGGTGGCATCTTTGCTTTTTAACACTTGAAAGAGGTCTTTTGCAGCAGATTTGCCCAATGCAACACATCTTTTTGATTTCTTGACTGTTGCTTCCATGGGTGTTGATTGTGGATCCAAGTAAAATGAAATCCTTGACAATGTCAATCTTTTCTCTGTTTATCATGATGTTGTTTATTGGTCCAATTGTAAGGATTTTTGTTTTGTTTATGTTAAGGTGTAATCCATGATGAAGGCTGTGGTCTTTGATCTTCATCAGTAAGTGCTTCAAGTCCTCTTTGCTTTCAGCAAGCAGGGTTGTGTCATCTGCATAACACGGGTTGTTAATGAGCCTCCCTCCGATCCTGATGCCCTGTTCTTCTTCATGTAGTCCAGCTTCTCAGATTATTTGTTCAGCCAGATTTAATAAGTAGGTGAAAGGACACAACCCTGACACACACCTTTCCTGACTTTAAACCACGCAGTATCCCCTTTTCCTGTTCAAATGACTGCCTCTTGATCTACATACAGGTTCCTCATGAGCACAATTAAGAATTCTGGAATTCCCATTCTTTGCAGTGTTATCCATAATTTGTTATAATCCACACAGTCGAATGCCTTTGCATAGTCAACAAAACACGGGTGAACCTCCTTCTGGTATTCTCTGCTTTCAGCCAGGTTCCATCTGACATCAGAAATGATATCCCTGGTTCCACATCCTCTTCTGAATCCAGCTTGAATTTCTGGCAGTTCCCTGTTGATGTACTGCTACAGCCACGTTTGAGGAATCTTCAGCATAATTGTATTTGCATGTAATATTAATGATATTGTTCTATAATTTCTGCATTCGGTTAGATCACCTTTCTTTGGAATAGGCATAAATATGGATCTCTTCCAGCCAGTTGGCCAAGTAGCTGTCTTTCAAATTTCTTGGCATAGACGAGTGAGCACTTCCAGTGCTGCAACCTTTTGTTGAAACGTCTCAACTGGTATTCTGTCAATTCCTGGACCCTTGTTTTTCGTCAGTGCCTTCAGTGCAGCTTGGACGTCTTCATAACCATCAATTTCTGATCATATGCTACCTCCTGAAATGACCAGTTCTTTTTGATATAGTGACTGTATTCCCTCCATCTTTTGATGCTTCCTGCATTGTTTAATATTTTCTCTGTAGAATCCTTCAATATTGTGACCTAAAGCTTGAATTTTTTCTTCAGTTCTTACAGCTTAAGAAATGCTGAGCGTGTTCTTCGCTTTTGGTTTTCTATCTCTAGGTCTTTGCACATGTCATTATCATACTCTACTCTGTCTTCTTAAGCTGCCCTTTGCAATCTTCTGTTCAGCTCTTTTACTTCATCATTTCTTCCATTTGCTTTAGCTACTTGATGTTCAAGAGCAAATTTCACAGTCTCTTCTGACATCCATTTTGGTCTTTTCTTTCTTTCCTATCTTTTTAATGACCTCTTGCTTTCTTCATGTATAGTGTCCTTGATATCATTCGACAACTCATCTGGTCTTCAGTCATTAGTGTTCAGTGTATCAAATCTATTCTTGAGATGGTCTCTACATTGAGGTGGGATATTCCAAAGGTCGTACTTTGGCTCCTATGTACTTTTTTTCAACTTCAACTTGAACTTGCGTATGAGCAGTTGATAGTTTGTTCCACAGTTGGGCCCTGGCCTTGTTCTGACTGATGATATTGAGCTTTTCCACTGTCTCTTTCCACAGATGTAGTCAGTTTGTTTCCTGTGTATACCATCTGGTGTGGTCCATGTGTATAGTTACCGTTTATGTTGTTGAAAAAAGGTATTTGCAATTAAGAAGTCGTCGGTCTTGCAAAATTTTATCATGCGATCGCCAGCATCATTTCTATCACCAAGGCCATTTTTTTCAACTACTGCTCCTTCTCTGTTTCGAACTTTCACATTACAATCACCAATAATTATAAATGCATCCTGCTTGCATGTTCAATCAATTTTAGACTTACAGAAGTTGATAAAAATCTTCAATTTCTTCATCTTTGGCCTTAGTGGTTGATACATAAATTTGAATAATAATCGTATCAACTGGTCTTCCTTGTAGTCGTATGGATATTATCCTATCACTGACAACATTGTGCTTCAGGATGGATCTTGAAATGTTCTTTTTGACGATGAATGCAACACCATTCCTCTTCAAGTTTGTCATTCCTGGCATGGTAGACCATATGATTGTCCAATTCAAAATGGCCAGTCAGTCCATCTCAGTTCACTAATGGCTAGGGATATCGATGTTTATATGTTCCATTTCATTTTTGATGATTTCCAATTTTCCTAGATTCATACTTCGTACATTCCACGTTCCAATTATTAATGGATGCTCGCAGCTGTTTCTTCTCATTTTGAGTTGTGTCACATCAGCAGATGAAGGTCCCAAAAGCTTGACTCCATCCACATCATTAAGATCGACTCTACTTTGAGGAGGCAGCTCTTCCCCAGTAGTATTTTGAGTGCCTTCCAACCTGAGGGGTTCATCTTCTGGCACCATATCAGCCAGTGTTCTGCTGCTATTCATAATGTTTTCACTGGCTAATTCTTTTCAGACGTAGACCACCAGGTCCTTTTCCTAGTCTGTCTTAGTCTGAAAGCTCAGCTGAAACCTGGCTGCCATGGGTGACCCTGCTGGTATTTGAATACCGATGGCATAGCTTCCAGCATCACAGCAACACACAAGCCCCCACAGTATGACAAACAGACAGACGCATGGGGAAGGACAATGGCTGGAAGGGCCATATTAAGTAATTCACCACACTGCATGTTTTCTAGGTTCATGCCTGTTGTAGCATGTATCAGTACTTTATCTCTATGGCTGAATAATATTCCATTGTATGGCTATACCATATTTTGTATATCTGTTCAGTTGATGGATATTTGAGTTGTTTCCACTTTTTTGCTTTATGTGTAGGATAGAATTGCTGGGTCGTATAATAATTCTATATTAAATTTTTGAGGAACCACTAAACTTTTCCACAGTGTTTTCCACAGTGGCTGCACCTTTTTATATTACCACCAACAATATATGAGGAGCAGTGTATGTTGTTTTTGTTGTTAGGTGTCATTGAGTGGTCTCTGGCTCATAGCAACCCTACATCTAACAGAATAAAACGTTGCCTGGTACTGTGCCATCCTCAAAATAGTAGGTAGGTATGTTTGAGCTCATTGTTGCAGCTACTGTGTCATTCCATCTCATTGAGGGTCTTCCTCTTTTTTGTTGACTCTGCTTTACCAAACACGATGTCCTTCTCTAGAATTCAACCATACTGAGATAACACGTTCTCCATTCTCTCTTCTAAGGAGCATTCTGGCTGTACTTCCTCCAGTACAGATTTATTTGTTCTTCTGGCAGTCCATGGTATAGTCAGTATTCTTCACCAACACCATAATTCAAAGGCGTCAATTCTATATGGTTTTCCTTATTCATTGTCCAGTTTTCACATGTATATGAGGCAGTTGAAAATACCATGTCTTGGGTCAGGTGCACCTTAGTCATCAAACTGACATCTTTGCTTTTTAACACTTTAAAGAGGTCTTTTGCAGCAAATTTTCCCAATGCAATAATACATTGTTGGATTTCTTGACTGCTGTTTCTATCTATGGGCGTTGACTGTTGAACCAAGTAAAATGAAATCCTTAACAACTACGGTCTTTGTTTATCATGATGTTGCTGTGAAGGTTTTTGTTTTCTTTACATTCATGTGTAATCCATACTGAAGGCTGTAATCTTTGATCTTCGTCTATAAGTCCTTCCAAGTATTTCAGGTTATCTTCAACAATATTTGAGGAGCAATGTATAAGAGTTCCAGTTTCTTCACATTCTCACCAGTATTGTTATTTTCCATTTGTTTAGTTTGGTTTGGTTTTTAATTAAAGCCATCCTAGTGGATATGAAAGAGGGTAGTGGTTCAGTGATAGAATTCTCACCTGCTATGCGAGAGACCCGGGTTTAATTCCCAGCCAGTGCACCTCAAGTGCAGCCACCACTTGTCTGTCAGTGGAGGCTTGTGTGTTGCTGTGATGCTGAACAGGTTTCAGCAGAGCTTCCAGACTGAAACTGACTAGGAAGAAAGGCCTGGCGATCTACTTCTGAAAATTCAGCCAGTGAAAACCCTATAGATCACAACTTGAGGAATGCAATCATTGTCACTGAATTGTACATGTTGAAATTGTTGAGTTGGTGTACGTCCTGCTCTATATTTTCAACAATAACAACAAAAAAATAAACTATGGATCACCACGGTCCTTTTATTTCTTTTTCTTGCCTAAATGCCCTGGCTAGAACTTTCAGTATAATGTTATATAGAAGTGGAAAGAGTGAACTTGTTCTTATTTTGTTCCTTAGGGGGAAAGCCTTCCGTCTTTCATCATTAAGTATGATGTTAACTGTTGGTTTTTGTTAAATATTTTTGTCAGGTTGAGGAAGTTCTCTTCTAGTCCTAGTTTGTTTGTTGTTTTTATCATGAAAGGGTGTTGGATTTTCTCAGATACTTTTACTACATCAATTACAATGATCATGTGGTAGGTTTTTCACCTTCTATTAATATGGTATAGTACAATGATTAGTTTTCATATGCTGGACCACCCTTGAATTCTTAGAATAAATTCCATTTTGTAGTGGTATATAATCCTTTTACTATGCTGCTGGATTTGGTTTGCTAGTATGTTATTGAGGATTTCTGCATCTATATTCATAAGAAAGGTTGGTCTGTAGTCTTTTATTGTGATGTCTTTGTCTGGCTTTGGTATCCAGGTAATACCGGCCTCTTGCAATGAGTTAGAAAGTGTCTCCTATCCTTCGGAATAGTTTGAGAAGGATTGGTGTTAATTCTTTAAGCATTTGGTAGAATTTACTAGTGGAAGCTATCTAATGGAGTTTTAGTTGGAAGTATTTTGTTTACTGATTAAATCTCTAGCTGAGCCAGTTAGGTAGTTTCCATGTTTCTAGGGATTTGTCCATTTCATTGGGATTATCTAATTTGCTGGTGGGCATACAGTTGTTCATAGTAGTCTTTTATAATCCTTTTCATTTCTGTAAGGTTGATAGGAATGCCCCTACCTTGATTCCTAATTTTAGTAATTTGCATCTTCTCTGTCTCTTTTTTTTTGTTGTTGTTTTTTTTTTTGGTCTTGATCAGTTTAGCTAAAGGTTTGTCAATTCTGTTGATTTTTTCAAAGAACCAACTTTTGGCTTCACTGACTTTTTTTTTTAATTCTCTATTTCATTTATCTCTGCTCTAATCTTTATTTTCTTTCCTTCTGCTGGCTTTTGAGTTAGTTTGCTCTTCTTTTTCTAATTCCTTAAGGCAGGAATTTAGGTTACTGATTTGAAATCTTTCTTCCCTTTCAATGTAGGCATTTACAGCTGTAAATTTCCCTCTGGGCATTGCTTTCTCTGTATCGCATAAGTTTTCTGCATCCCATAAGTTTTGGTGTGTTGTGTTTTCGTTTTCATTCCTCTCAAAATTGTTTTTTAATTTCCCTTGTAATTTTTTCTTTGTCCTGTTGGTTGTTTAAGAGTTTGCTTAATTTCCATGTATTTGTGAATTTTCCAGAGATCTTTCTGCTGTTGATTTCTTATTTTATTCCATTGTGGTCAGAGAAGATACTTTGTATGACTTTAGTCTTTTGAAGTTTATCCATACCTGTTTTTGGCCTAATCTGTAGTCTATCCTGGAGGATGTTCATGTGCACTAGAGAAGAGTGAGTGTTCTGTTGTTGTTGGATAGAGTGTTCTATAGATATCTATTGGTTTATAGTGTTGTTTGAGTTTTCTGTTTCCATCTTTCTTTTTTGTCTAGTTGTTCTGTTTATTATTGAAAGCGGGGTGTTGAAATCTCTATTATTGTTGAACTCTCTGTATTGTTGTTGCTGTTGTGTGCCATCAGGTCTGTTCCAACTCATAGTGACGCCATGTGACGCAGTAGAACTGCTCCATAGGGTTTTCTAGGCTATAATCTTTATGGGAGCAGATTGCCACATCTTTCTCCCACAGAGCCACTGGGTGGGTTCGAACTGCCTACCTTTCTGATAGCAGCGAAGCACTTTACCATTGCACCACCAACACTCCCTTGAACTGTCTATATCTCCTGTCAATTCTATTAGTTTTTGCTTCATATATTTTAGGGTTCTGTTGTTAGGTGAATATATGTTTACAATTGTTACCTCTTCTTGATGGATTAACCCTTTTATCATTTTATAATGTGCTTGT
Organism: Dugong dugon; assembly: GCA_030035585.1. Lineage (NCBI taxonomy): Eukaryota > Metazoa > Chordata > Mammalia > Sirenia > Dugongidae > Dugong > Dugong dugon. The sequence goes on along the minus strand of CM057462.1, from coordinate 55,644,175 downwards.
TACATTTTTTTAAATGTCTATTTTGTCTGGTGTTAGTATAAATACTCTAACTCTTGGTTACTGTTTGCATTAAATATCTTTTTCTGTCCTTTCACTTTAAACCTGTTTGTGTCTTTGAATTTGAAGTGCATCTCTTGTGGACAACATATTGTTGGACCTATTTTTTTAATCCATTTTACCAATGTCTACCTTTTAATTGGAGGATTTAGTCCATTTACATTTAATTTAGGCGCTCTGGTAGCACAACGGTTAGCTGCCCAAACTCCTAATTGAAAGGCTAGAAGAGGTTCAGACCCACTCAGCAGCTCCGTGGGAGAAAAAGCTGGTGATCTGCTCCCTTACACCTAACAACACATTTAATTTAATTACTGAGAAGAAAGGACTTCTACCAGTTTGCTGTTTGCTTTCTATATGTCGTATCTGTCTTGTTCAATTCCTCAATTACTGCCTTCTTTTGTATTAGATATTTTCTAGTGTACTATTATGATTCCCTTCTCATTTCTTTTCAGGAGCCCTGGTGGCTCAGTGGTTAAGCATTAGGCTGCTAACCAAAAGGTCAGCAGTTCAAATCCACCAGCCACTCCTTGGAAACCTTATGGGGCAGTTCTACTCTGTCCTGTAGCGTCACTGTAAGTCAGAATCAACTCAATGGCAATGAGTTTTTTTGGTTTTCTCATTTCTTTTACTATATACTTTTTAGTTATTTTTTTAGCAGTTGCCTCGGGATTACAATTAACATTTTCATCTGTAACGAGGGCTTTGAGCCAGTTCTTTCCAGTTCAGTCGTGGCTGAGGAAGCAAAATCGGAACAGGCCCAAATTTTTAAAAAATTGGGTGAACCAGTATGGGGAAAATAACGAGTCAAAGCCCTGCTAGAAACCTGGTCTCTCTATTAGAAAACAAGGGTAATGTACATGTTGCATAGCAACCAAATCTCTTGCTTATTGGATTTTGAGCAGAGTTGGAAACAGTGGTGCCCTGCTCAAAGATGACAGCCGACCACACTGCTTTGAATGTGTGTCACTCTCCACAGTCCTGCCAGTCATCCAGCCTCACACATCAGTCTCCCGAAAGGGCTCACTATGCCTCTTCCGAGTCTCGCATTCCAGGACTTGGACCCGTAATTTTTCATATTTCATTTATCGTTCCTGATCACCCTAATTTTAAAAATTCAGTTGCAATTTTACTTCATCAGCCATGGCTGAACTGGTTCAGAGCCCTGTTTATACAGTCTACTCTGAATTAAGGAGCGCTGGTGGCGCAGTACACAGCTACTAACTGAAAGGTTGTTGGTTCGAACCCACCCAGCAGCTCTGCAGGAGAAAGACCTGGTGATCTTTTCCTTTAAAAATTATAGCCTAGAAAACCCTATGGAGCAGTTCTGCTCTGTCACATGTAGTCACTGAGTAGATATCAGCCTGATGGCACCTAACAATAATAGTTTGAATTAATACCAATGTAAGTTATATAGTATAGACAAATTTTCTTCATATATACCTCCATCCCACCCGTTTTATATTGTTATTATTACACACGCACACAAATTAAACCTTTATACATTGTACAAGCTTTAACACAGATTTACAATTATTGTTTTATGTAGTTGTCTTTTAAGTCATAAAGGTAAAAGAAAGTAGTTATGATCAAGAAATACATTAGTACTGACTTTATATTTATCTATGTAGTTATCTTTGCTGTTGTTGTTGTGTGTTATCGAGTCGATTCTGACTCATAGAAATCCTATAGGGCAGAGTAGAACTGCCTCATAGGGTTTCCAAGGAGTGGCTGGTGGGTTGGAACTGCCAACCTTTTGTTTAGCAGCCAAACTCTTACCCACTGGGCCACCAGGGCTCCAAACTTTGCCATAGACTCTTAGTTTTCTTCCTCCTTTCACTCTTTAATAGTGGTCTTTATTTCTTTGTATAGATTCGACTTAATGTCTAATGTCCTTTCATTTCAGTCTGAAGGACTCTTTGTTGTTTTTGAGAATATGTACAGCTAAACATACACCAATTCAACAGTTTCTACATGTATAATTCAGTGATGTGATTATGTTCTTCAAGTTGTGCAACCATTCTCACCCTCCTTTTCTGAGTTATTCCTTTCTCAATAACATAAACTCACTGCCCTCTAAGGTTCCTATCTAATCTTTCGAGTTGCTGTTGTAAAACTGATACCATATAGATAGTTCTTAGAAGAGCATAATACTGGAGGTAGACATTTTTTACTAGTTAAGCTAAACTATTGTTTGATTTTAAGAAGACTCCAGGGGGTATTTTTAGTTTAAGGTTTAAAGATTATCTCAGAGGTTAAAGGTGCACAGCAGTCCAGGGACAAGGACTAGAAGGCAGGAGGAGACAGGAAGGCTGGTAATAGGGAACCCAAGGCCAAGAGTGTTGACATGTTGTGGGGTTGTTAACCAGTGTCATAAAACAATATGTGTACTAACTGTTTAATGAGAAACTAGTTTGTTCTGTAAACCTTCATCTAAAATACAATAAAAATAAATAAATAGAAAAAATAAAAAGATTATCTCAGAACGTAGTTTTGGGGGTTCATCTAGCCTCCATTGCTCCAGAAAGTCAGGAGTTCATGAGAATTTGAAATTCTGTTCTGCATATTCCACCTTTTGATCTAGATTCTTCTGTAGAATCTTCGATCAAGATATTCACTAATGGTATCCGGGTACCATCCAGTTCTTCTGGTCTCATAGCAAAAGAGGCAGTCGTTCATGGACACAATTAGCCACACATTCCGTATCCTCCTCCTATTCCTGACTCTTCTTCCTCTGTTGGTGAATAGAGACCCATTTTTGTGCCTTGGATGGCCACTTGCAAGCTTTTAAGACCCCAGGAACTACACAGCAAACTAGGAGGTATAACAGAAGCATTACTGAAGGACTCTTTTTAGCATTCTTGTAGGGAAGATCTAGTGGTAATAAACTTCCTCGAGTTTTATTTATCTGAGAATATCTTAATTTCATCTTTTTTTTTATTGTGCTTTAGGTGAAGGTTTACAGAGCAAATTAGTTTCTCATTAAACAGTTAATACACATATTATTTTGTGACATTGGTTGCCAACCCCACAACATGTCAACACTCTCCCCTTCTTGACCTTGGGTTCCCCATTACCAATTTTCGTGTGCCCTCCTGCCTTCTCATCCTTGCCCCTGGGCTGGTGTGCCTATTTATTCTTGCTTTGCTTTATGGGCCTGTTTAATCTTTGGCTGAAGGGTGAACCTTAGGAGTGGCTTCAGTACTGAATTAAAAGGGTGTGCAGGGACCATACTCTTGGGGTTTCTCGAGTGTCTGTCAGACCAGTAAGTCTGGTCTTTTTTTGTGAGTTAGAATTTTGTTCTATATTTTTCTCTAGCTCTGTCCAGGACCGTCTATTGTGATCCCTATCAGAGCAGTCGGTGACAGTAGCTGGGCACCATCTAGTTGTGCTAGACTCAGTCTGGTGGAGGCTGTGGTAGTTGTGGTCCATTAGCCCTATGGGCTAATCTTTCCCTTGTGTCTTTGGTTAGTTTCTTCATCATTTTTGAAGGATACCTTTGCTGGATATAAATTTCTTGGTGGACAGTTTTTGTTTCTTTGTTTTTATTTTTTCCCAGTACTTTGAATTTGTCACCCCACTCACTTCTGGTCTCCATGGCTTTTAATGAAAAATCAGCTGTTGATCTTATTGATGGTCCCTTATACATGATGAGTCACTTTTCACTTGATGCTTTCAGGATTCTCTCTTTGTGTTTTGCTTTTAACAGTATGATTATGTGTCTTGTGGTGGCTGTCTTTTGAGTTTATGCCACTTGGAGATCATTGAACTTCTTAGATATGTAGATTCGTGTCTTTCATCATATTTGGGAAGTTTCTGAACATCATTTCTTCATATGTTCTTTCTGTCCCGTTTTCTCTTTCTTTCTGTGGAGCTCCCGTTATGTATATGTTGGCATGCTTGATGGTATCCCACCAGGTCTCTTAGACTCTCTTCATTTTTCTTTGTTCCTTCTTCTTTTTGCTTCTCAAACTGAGTAATCTCAATTGAGATTAATCTCTGGAACCTAAGAAGCTCCCAGTCTTTGCAGAAAGATCGTGTGTGTTTGTGTGTGTGTGTGTTTGCGTGTGTGTGTTTGGGGCACACCTTCAACACTCACCCAGGCAGTTTACAACACTGCCTTAGATTTCCCTTCCTGCTAGAGCACTTGAAGGTCAGCCAGAAGTGAGAGCTTTCAGCCTTTTCAAGTCTCTTCTGAGTATTCGCCCAGCCCTGGGCATGTGTATGCCTTTCGAGATTACCAGTAAAATATGTGAACTTTTCAAAGCCTTTATTTCCAAAGCATCTCATTCCCCAGGCTTTTCTCCCTAATTTTGGTTTGTCTGTTGTTTACATGTTATCAGGAGGGATCAGTCCCAGGAGAAGGACATCATGCTTGGTAAAGTAGAGGGTCAACGAAAAAGAGGAAGACCCTCAACAAGACAGATTGACACGATGGGCTCAAATATAGCAACAGTTGTGATTGTGAGAATGACACAGGACTGGGCAGTGTTGCGTTCAACCAACTCCACGGCACCTAACAACAACAACAACATTGTTTGCCCCAACAGTTATCCCTTGCCCCAGGCAGCAGCTGCTAATATATTTGCCTTTAAATGTGTATGACAAATGCTGTACCCTTCCCCCATCTCCCTTTGGGGAGTTTTAATTTAGGCACAATAAAGGCAAGACTTTGGAGCTGGTCTTTCAGGGAGCCAGACTGGTGCAAAGAAATAACCGAAACCTCTTTGAAAATGAGATCCGTTCTGCTCCGTCCGGTAGTATTGTTGTTGTTGTGTGTCGTCTAGTGAATTCTGACTCATAGTGACCCTATATGACAGGGTAGAACTGCCTCGTAGTGTTTCCTAGATTGTGATCTTTACAGGAGTAGATCACCAGGTCTTTTCTCCCTTGGAGCAGCTGGTGGGCTCAAACTGCCAATCTTTGGGTTAGCAGCCAAGCGCTTAACTATTTGTTCCGTTCGGGCTCCTTTTGGAGTTCTCTACACCTCCATTTTCACTAACATAGCCTTCTCTATAATGTTGAGTTTTTTCGTTTGTTTGTTTGTTTAATGTAGCTTGCAGCACACTCATGAGTTAGGGTCTGCAGTTTGGAAAACACTGGTCTAATATCCTTGCTGTCCTAAAAATATACAAACTAAGCAGGTGGAGGGACTCCACTCTAAGACATGTTAATTAACTATGTTGGTTTAAACTTTAACAGAGGAATCTGCAAATATAACTGAAGTGATTTATTCCACCAGCCTTTTCATATATGTTGGCAAAATTGTGGCTTCTTCTTACCATCTATGTTACCAGAATATCCAGAAAAATTTCTCAGTGGGGCCCCTTTTTAGTGATGTGCTCACCTCCACAAAGTCCTTAGACTTCAGGATATACTGTCCAGTTACATCTTAGAGTGATGTTACTAACAGACTCCTGTTCCTTTGTTTCAGCTTTGGGATATCCGTAAGAAAGCAGCCATCCAAACATTTCAAAACACCTACCAGGTGTTAGCTGTGACCTTCAATGACACAAGTGATCAGATTATTTCTGGTGGCATAGACAATGATATCAAGGTATGTTTGATGCTTAATCATTTCCTCTCACCTTTTTCTACTCACAGAGGTGAATCTTTTCAAACTTCTGAGACTGTGGTAGCTTTGTACTTAATACCTGTTGAAGGAGGATAGTAACTTGGAACTTCCTTTGTCTCCTATCCTTATTGACTTCCTAAGTCAAAGGTTGCATTACAACTCATATAAATGCCTTTAGGGACCCAGCAGGTAATGTGAAATCCCTGAGTGAGGACTATGTGGAAATGAAGAGTGCAATCCTTGCCTAAAGACATTCGAAATCAATTTTTAAAAAACTGTTTTGTCCTAAGCCCAATAAAACCAAATGAGACTAACGAGGCACAGCAGTCCAGGGACAAGGGCCAGAAGGCAGAAGGGGACAGGAAAGCTGGTGATAGGGAACCCAAGGTTGAGTACGGATAGTGTTGATGTGTTGTGAGGTTGTTAACCATTGTCATAGTGCAACATGTGTACTAACTGTTAAATGAGAAACTATTTTGTTCTGTAAGCCTTCATCTAAAGTGAGAATAGCAGCACAATTGGAAGAGCGTAGTCGATGTCACTGAACTGTGCACGTAGAAATTTTTGAAATGGTGTATCTTTGGCTATGTATATTTTCACCAAAAAAAAAAGGTTGAGAAAGGAGAGGGTTGACATGTTGTGGGGTTGTTAACCAATGTCATAAAACAATATGTGTACTACTGTTTCATGAGAAACTATTTGCTCTGTAAGCCTTCACCTGAAGTAGAATAAAAAAAAAAAAACTAACCTAAGTGATATGGCCATGTAACCGTGTATTTACTATGAAGTTACTGTTTTATTCCTCAAATATTATATATAGTAATTACAAAGAATTAATATTTTTTAAAAAACACCATTCATTGACACATGCACACGTATTTCATATTTCTGTGTGTGGGAGTATATATACAAATATATATAAATGTATATATATATATCAGTTTATGTTTTTATAAGTAAAAGCATTTGTGATTGTCATGTGCCCAAGTCAAATAATTAAGAATAAAAGCTTCTTTAAAGTGGGGAAAAAAAAAAAAAAAACTGTTTTGTCCTAATGAGACATCTGATAGGAGTGAATTAATTTGTGATTCTCTACCCTGGTCTCTCCATGTGGTCTTTCTTTTTGAGAATATGAGAAGGAAGTTTTTGAAGTATAGCTAAGCCTCCGTTTTCTCTTTTGAACAGTCCCCTCACTGATGATACCTACCCCATAGAGTTGTTGTGGGGATTAAATGAGCTAATGCATTAGCCCACCTAGCAGAACTCCTAGACATAGTAAGTGTGAAAACAGCATGGAGGCGGTGTCTGACCTCCTCCAACCCCAGGAGGGGGAAGGAGAACCAAGGTCAACAGCCTAAGGCTGATTCCTATGAGGTGGGAGTCAGACATGTCTCCTCTCTCCCTGTCTCTACCAATTCTGACACAGCATCCTTCACACAGCACTCTACTGGGTTCAGTAATTCTTTGCAATGGCCACACAGAACTCACAGACCATACTCACAATTATGGCATTTATTAGCAAAGTAACGGTTACAATTCAGGCTCAGGAACACTCAAGATACAGTTTTTCCAGCAAGACAGCAGACAGCCTCTCGCAGGCACTCCTCTCCTCTCCTGGCCCTAGTCCTCTGCACTTAGCTTTCTCACTCTGGGCCGGGAGGCCCACCTCACTGTCCCCTGCTGCTGGGTCTCTCCTGCTGTTCTCTCCTTCCTTGGTGGTGGTGGGCTCTTCCTCTCTGCTCTGGAATTGACTCTCTTTTAAGGCAAAACTAACCAATCCCCTTGGTAGGCCACAACTACCCTATCATACAGTCACCTGGGTGGGAGTTAAAAAACCATGGCTAGAAAGGCCACACACAGAAGTAATTGATCGCACCACAGTAAATGCAAGTAAAATGTGAGGTGTTATTTTGGATTTATACAATTTGTGTCTCTTTTTACTTACTGACTTCTTAAGGATCTCAAAGACTTTGACCTCATCTCCTGCTTCATCAAGAGAATAGTAAACGTAGGTAAATACTGAACTTCCTGTGTTGCCCCTTCTTAGAAACTGTACTGTATTCCCTTCCCTTGTATCTTTTGCTGCCATTGTGGATGAGGCGTCTTTGCTTTTGTCTAAAGGCAACCCTTTAAATGGAAGGATTTCAGCCCATCTTCCCTTCTCAGGGACCTCACACCTTCAATTTTTCCAACTCCTGTTTTCAACCTCTTCCTCTCTTCTGGTTGGCAGTTCAAACTGATCAGTGGCTCCGCAGGAGAAAAAACCTGGCCGTCTGCCCCTGTAAAGAGTACAGCCTAGGAAACTCTATGGGGTGGTTCTGTGCTGTCAGGTAGGATAGCTATGAGTTGGAATAGACTCAACGGCATACAACAACAGCAGCAATGACATTTTGCAGATGAAGAAACTGAACTATAGAGAAATACAACAACTTACCAAGATTATACAGCTAATCAGTGATAGAATCTCAGTTCAAAACCCAAAACAGTTTGGTTCCATAGTCATGCTCTTAACCTCTATGATAAATCCCCTGAATGTTTTTCTACAGTCACTCTCTTCCTTACCTCCCATTCATTCCTCAATTTCTTATCTCCTGATCACTCCTCAGCATTCTGGCTCTACCTCCATTGTTCACAATGAAACTGTTCTCTTCCAAGTCACCAGTAATCTCTATTACTAAATCCAGTAAATCCTTAGTCCTTTTTTTTTTGTTTTGTTTTATTTTTAATGTGACCAGCATTTGACCTGCACTGTTTTTCCTGAGTTCTTTGACAACATAACATTTCACCTCTGGCATCTTCTCAAATGCTTCTACAGCTACTCTCTCTGTGTGTTCTTTAAATGTCATTATTCCCCAGTGTTCTTTCCTAACCACTCTTCTCACTATGTACATTTTTCTTGGATAACCTCATGTATTTCCGTGGCTTTAATTGCCAGCTCTGTGCTGATGACCGTCAAATCCATATTCCCAGCCCAAATCTTGAGCCCCTGTATATAACCAGTTACTCAGCATCCCCCACTTGGATATCACGTAAGTACCTCAGAATTCACCATTTCCAAAATTGAACTTAATCTTCCCATCCCTTTTCCCCCATATAACTGAGAATGTGGATTCAGAACATAATTAGATCACCTTAATAGCCAGTGTAGTATTTTCCAGAGTGAAGTTTGGGGACCCACTGGCATCAGAATCGCTAGAGGGCTTCTTCTGCACATGAAAGTGAGTTAGTGTCATCAAACTATGAGAATTTTTATACTTTTTAAGATATATTTAAATGTACACAGTGAAATAACTCTTTGGTGTATAGTTTTGTGAATTTTAACACTTTCATGGACTCGTAGAACTACCACAAAGAAGATAACAATTTCCATTACCCCCAAAATTCCTATAGTACTCCCTTTTGTAGTCAGACCTTGTCTACATGCCTAACCCCTAACAACCACTGATTTGTTCTTTGTCCTCATAGTTTTTTTCTTTTCCAGAATGTCATGTAAATGGAATCTTAAAGTACTAACCTTTTGAGACTGAGTGTTGTTGTTGTTGTTTGTATTTTTATTTTAAGAATTCGATGCCCTCATCTCCACTGTGTTTAGAGACTTGCCTAGAAATGGTACTCTTGTGCTAGTAAAGTCTTCTTACCACAAATAGTGTGACTTACTCCTGGGTTCTTTATCTTGACTGTTCCTGGGCCTTGTGTAGACAGATATACTCAATTGGTCTCTAGTCCTGAAGGTATACCCAGCCCCCTTTTAGGATTTGAAGATTTTCCATATCTTCTCAGATACACACTGTATGTTATACCTACTTAGGGTAAGTGATTTCTGTGGATTTGTTGGTATATACCAATTTTACTCTCAATCAGAACTCACCTCACAGGGGTAGAAACTCATGGAGAGGTATAAATACAGTCCCATGACTACAGCAGTTATGTACAGCACTATCTTTTCCTAAAACATTGTCCTTCATATTTCTTTGGGATGTCCCCTGACTTTAGTTTTATAGAATTTGGTGAACTAACTCCTGGTTACCCTGTGTATTTTATAACTTTATATCATAACCTCATAGTCTTTATCTTTCTAAATTAAAAAGTGTTTAATTCTCAAACATTCAGGCTTTTCTGCCAGTGCTTCATTTTCAGAAATTGTTTTTATAAGAACTACACGTGGTGCTCCAAAGATTGGGACAGCCTTATTGTGCACCTGATCAGGATCATTGCCTTCTCTTGTCAGCACTAGGAGCTCTCTGTTTGTGTGCTATACAGTGTATCCTATTGTCCAAACTAAAAATTAATATAGACTTTTCTAATTTGCTTATTTATTTACCCTGAAAGTTTTGCAGAGATGTAAAAATTGCATTCAAATGTATATTTAACAAATGAACTTTATTGAGACTAAAATTATATAAAATTAAGATAATCACTTATTATAATTGAAGTGTTTTCCATAATAAAAGTAATAATTTATTGACGAAATTTTGGAAAATGTAAAAAGTAAGAAAAATAAATTACCTGTAATCTCATCAGCCAAATTCAGTACCTATTGAAATTTCAGTGTATTTCCTTCCACCTTTTTCTGAAGATAGTATTTTGTATATAAACATATTAATATTCACATTTTAGATAAAACCTTATATGATGCTTTTCTTTCTTTCTTTCTTTTTTTTTTTAATATCATGTAGCTAGTTCCTTTGTCTGGAATCCCCCTACCCCAGATATCCCCATGGGTGTCTCACTCCTGTCTTCTGATTTCAGCTCATGTCTGCTCTTCCGAGAGGATTTCCTAGGCCCTTCTTCTACTTGCTCTCTGGTACATCACTCTTATTCTTAGCGCTATAGTTAGGATCATTTTTCTGATTCTGCCACTTAATTGCTAACTATGTGACCTCATATGCCTACTGTATAATCTAATGTTAGGAACATGTGAGATCATATTAGAATTTCCATCTTCTCCCTATCTAATACTCTGTTCTTACATGCTTAGTGTCTGGAAAATAACAGCAGCTGGACCCAGAAGAAGTGTTAAGTGTCTCAGGCCCTCATAAATTTCTTTTAAAATGCAAAGGAGAGGCTCCTTTTCAATCAGAAATAGATTCAGGGAATGTCAAACTTGAAAGAGACCTTAGACATTTTCTAGTCCATCCCTTATTTTATAGATGATCAAAGTGAGGCCCTAAGAGGATTTGGCCAAGGTCACATAGTCAATCACTTGGTCAGTGGTGCAGCCCAGATCAGAAGTCTATCTCAAGAGGGGCCAAAATTCTTCCCACGCTGTCATGTTGCCTCTAGTCAATTAGCAAGCACCTTTTAAGTACTTACAGGCTTACCAATCTTGAGCACTTGGTTGACAAACCACTACATGTCCTCACTACATAAAGAAGTTCCCCTAAAAGGGCCTGGTTTCTGTTTGCTTCTCAGTCTGTTTCAGATAGCACTGTCTGTTCTAAGAAATGGGGAACAAACGGGACGGGGCAGCTTTTAAAATACAAGGTGAACAAATTCTGTATATGTTTGTAAGCAAATATGCTGTTCCTGTCATCCTGTTGGAACTTTCTTCCTGGGGGCAAGATTGGAGAGTCAGAGGAAAAGGAAAGAAGAAGAAAATATGCAGCAGCTTGATGGCTTGAAGATCTAGCTGGCAGTTGCTTGGCATTTCTTGTAATCCTGAGCTCTAGTCAGAATGGAAGTTTAGTTGTTTTTTGTTTGTTTAGTGTTCTTGTTGTTTTTTAACATAGCAGGTAAGAGGATAGAATAGATCCTCATTGATTTCCCAGCTTCTGGTCTCATCCTTTCAACTATTAAGGCCAGAAGGATCTTTCTAGAATGCAGATCTGACCAGTTCATTTCCCTACTTTAAACCCTTCTGTGGCTCGTTGGTGAGGGTAGTAAAATAAAGTCTAAGCTCTTTAGCTAGGCATTGAAAATCTTTCATGAGCTGGCCTCTACCTGCCTGCCTCTCAAGCATCATCTGCTGCCACTCCCTGTGTCATTCTGTACAGTCCAGCAATGTTCTCATGCCTCTACTTTCACACATTACCTTTGCCTGGAAATACCTTCCACTTTGTCTAAATAAAACATATCCCTTCCTTCTTCCAGACCCTGCTCATGTGCTTCATTCTCTGAAACCTTCACTTTCTCGCTTCCATCCCTGTTCCACAAGAGAGTTAATCTCTCTGCCCTCTACTGCTTTACCTTGTTACAGGCCTCATCACTTGTTTCCATGTTTGCTTTCCATACTAGACTGAAAGCTCCTTGAGAGCAGCAACTATGACTTTTCATCTCCAACAGTGCCTGCCCAAATGTTCATTGAAGAGCTCATTAGGACATGTGCAAAATCTTTTACCTCAATAGGTGCCATACTCACTCTTTTTGTGGCCAATCCCAGATATGTTCTGGCCCTGCAGACAAAGGGTACAGGCCTTAAGGAAGAAAGTCTGGAAATAGCACACAAGTGCTGTGGGAGGTGGCAGATTGCATTCATTCATAGTTGTTGCAAAGCTGAAGATTTCAACAATGCCTCCTCTGAAGAGGAAGAACAACAGCTTGAGCAAAATGTCAGCCATTTCAAGCTTTCCTGATCACTGAGGCAGCAAACATCCTGACACGAAAATGATTGTGTATAAAGTGTGTTGGGCTCCACACATGAATGACTTATTGATGGGGAAAGTGGAGTTGTCTGCCTTATGTATTGCTTTGACATACAACACCCAATTCCTCTCTGGATGAGGGAAAGTGCTTTGCTTAAAGGAACAGCAAAAAAAATTTTTTCCCTTAGAAAAACTACATGGCAATATTAAATTTTTTGGATAGTTTTGTATAATAACAACAAAGTTAACAAAATTGCTGTTCTATTTTCTTATGACATTCTAGACCATTTCTCTCTAATGTATGTTTTACATAGTTGTATTCTATATGAATATGAATACTGCTTTGTATTTTCATTTTTTGCTTAATAGCTTATTATATAAACATTTTTATATTTGGTCTTCAGAGTTATTTTTAGGAGCTGCAAAATACTACCAATTATTTAGGGCCTGCTATGTGCCAGGCATATGCTAAGCATTCTATTTGTAGTCTTCACAACAGCCATAACAAGTAGGTATTGTTAGCCGCATCTTCCAGACCAGGAAAACAGGCACAGAAAAGTTTAGTGGCCTGGTGACACCACAGCTCTAAGTAGCAGAAACCGGTTCAGTCTGACCCTAAGGCCCCACTCTTTCCACTCTGCTGTACCGTCTCCTACATGAGAACTCACAGTATTGCAATGTGGTTATGAGCCATAACCTACTAAGCCATTTATTTTCCCTGTTTGACATTTAGGAAATTTCCAGCTGAACTGTTCGTCTTGCCTTTCCTACCCAGGCAACAGTGAATCTGTAATTCAGTTTTCTTTTAATGGATGTGCTTTTCCATACACATGCATGCACATACACATACATACATTAAAAGAAAAATTGTAAGCATCTATGTTTTTGCACATTGTCTTAAAATTGTAGTCTTTGTATACACCGTTTACATGTAATCTTAATGCCTTTTTCAAATGACATGTTTGCTTACTTTTAGATAATTCTAGTAATTTATTTTTAGTGGCTAACAGTCATAGCCTAAGTGTTTTCAATGCTACTTAGTTTTCTCTTTTCTTTAATGCCTAATGTATTTTTTTATGATTTGAAAGTAACCTCTTAATTCTGTCATTCTTTTTTGTTAAGCTTTATCTTAATATTTAACATTCATTAGTTTTATATCTAGTCAAATATAGTAACTTCTGGCCTCCTATTTAGAAAGGCAAGTTTTTTCCTCTTTGACAGACATACTATATTTTGTAATAAAGTAATAATTGGCCCAGAGCCAGATTAAGAAGAGATGTCAGTTTCTCCAGGCAATTGACTGTTGAGTAACTCTTTTTCGCTGCTGTTCTCAATTTGATTTCTGGGAGCATATTTTTGTCTTTGCAGGTCTGGGACCTGCGCCAAAACAAGTTAACCTACACCATGAGAGGCCATGCAGATTCAGTGACTGGCCTGAGTTTAAGTTCTGAAGGCTCTTATCTCTTGTCCAATGCAATGGACAATACAGGTAACTTTGGAGAGGAATGCTCTCCTAGTGCCCAGTCAATGTCCACCCTAAAGAAAGTGGGCATTGGGTGGTAGAAATGTGTATCAGGATAAATGAGGGTCTGAGGAAAGAGTCAAGGACAGCTTACAGGTTTCTACCTGGGCAATTAGAAGAACACTTTGTAAAAAAAAAAAAAAAAAAAAGAACTTTATACAAGGTAGTCAAGAAGTCAGGATTCTAGACCCAGATCTGCCAGCTACTCCTTGAGCAACTTTGCATATAACATTGATTTTCCTCAGGGCATCAGTTTTTACCCTGTTAAAATAAGACAACTGGACTTTACCTTTCAGGCCCATTTCAGCTCTGGCGTGCTGTGAGTCCAAGGCAATAGATCCACACAGAGTACAAGAAACTCTTAGTGATTCGTTTATCGAGAAAGATGAATCTGGAGATGCCAGACAATGCAGTTCTATGGCATTTTCAGAGAGCACCAAGCTTGGGTGATCAGTAGACCTACTGATATCTCAGCTGTGCCTATTCTGCAATGATGTCTTCCTTCCCCACTCCAAAAACATTGGTGTGACAAGAGGTCCTTATTAAAACATCTCAACATTCAGGGTTTATACACATACACACTTTGGGCCTTTGTTGGTTTTGAGTTGTAGAATGGGAGGAAGGGTTTACTATAGCAAAAAAAAGGAAGCTGACTTCTTAATATTGGGAAGTTTGGAAATGCCCCCTGGTAATACAATCTCACAGGATTGTCAGGAACTAAAATGCATTTTACTGACATTCTGTCACATGAAAACTATCTAGCACTCAGTGGGTGCTCAATAAATATTTGTTGAATGAATGAACATCCTTACCTTCTTACTGTATTCTCAGCTGAATAGCAGACTTTCATGCACAGCTTTGCCTTTTTATGCCTGTCTGACCCTAAGGGTTGGTATTATTTTTTTCACCCTCAAATAAAATATTACTCAAATTCCATGATAGATATAACTTCAGTTCAACAGCTATACTGCTTATAGTGGGTGTTTATATGTATATATATATCCTGATTTCAATGGATTTACCATTGACCAATTCTAGCATTGTCCACAGTGAGGAAAAATAAGATTCCATAAATGGTTATTAAAATAATTAGAAAAAGAATTTCTTGTTACAGTTACATAATAAAATGATACATTCTTTATTTTTGTTAAATATTGCTTCCAACCTTTTGGAGCCCTTTCACATACATCTCATTTGATACTTAAAATACCCATATTTTAAAAAAAAAGAGCAGGTGGTATTCTCCCCATTTTAGAAAGGAGGAAACCAAGACACAAAGAACCTCACTGTTTACCTGAAGTCACCCGTATACACAACAGAACTAGAACTAGTGCTCTTTTGCTATATTTCACTTTGTTCAAGTTTAGATAGTCAGGTGCAACATTAGGAAAGGTCACTGCTAAGTTTGGTTTTTATGGATTCATTGTCACAGTAGTCAGTGGTATTTAGATTGTCATATTGAAGCTTTGCTGGATGCAACTCTTTGAGTTGGCAGAGGAATCATTGCAAAATGTTTTGCTGAAATCAGTGTCATGCTCAACTTTTTCCCACTGCAAGTCCCCAGCAATATGTTTTACTTTTCCCCTCCTACTTCCTCAGCTTCCCTCTGTGCCTTAGCCCCTATTGTTGGGACTTGGATGCATTTCCTTACCACTAGAAAAAGAAAAGAACCTTACCTGGTAGCAAGTGCCTCATGTGTCATGTTGGACCTCCTCCAACCAGGAAACAGTGTCTGTCATTGACATGATACTAGTTTCAGGTGGGTTCTCAGGGGGCCTCTGGCTGATAGCTATTTTGCTGGTTTGTTTGTTTGGATTTCTTTCACAGTGCGAGTCTGGGATGTCCGGCCATTTGCCCCCAAAGAGAGATGTGTGAAGATATTTCAGGGAAATGTGCACAATTTTGAAAAGGTGAGTTCTGCATGGCAAACAAGATAGTGCTAAGAATAGAGAGCAGTAGCTCTACTGAAAAGAGGCTGTACTCCAGTAACACTGTTCTTCATCAAAACTGTTCTTGCCAGAAGTAAAACTAACAGAAGCCTAGGGAAGAAGGCAATCATATAGGTAGTGGTAGGACTAGTCCTCAAGCTAAAGGCTCTGACTTTAGTCCACCCTTAACAAGACACTCCTATCCTTTTAATTCCTTGGAAACTTTGACCCTCTTAGATCAGTGTTCCATGTGAGATCCAGGCTCCCATGGCTTTTACCCAGATGGTCTCCCTTAATCTCCCAGTGACCAGCTGTTAGAGCCCTGAGACTACATCCTCCCTTCAGTAAGCACCACGGCCTAGTTCTGAGAGACAGACATTTTTTCAAACCTTCAAATTCCCAAGGCAACTCTGTTGAAAGCAGCTTTCCCCCAGTGTAAATCTCTGCTGTTAGTAGAGATATTTTTTCATTTGAGAGCTCCTTGAAATTCAGTATCACTTTATAAATCAAGTCTTATTTTTTGTTGGATTTGGTTTTATTTTTATTTTCCTTTAAGATAAACAGAAAAAAAATTAATGAGGATCAAGATAAGTGCAGCAAAACAGAACAAAATTTTGTTGCCAGGTCCACTCTAATTAACTGTATATTAAGCATTTTCTACAGATAGTTTTTATATGGTACGAAATAACTAAGTATGCTGTTCTGGGCCACAGAATGTACGATAATTGCTGATCGTCTTTCTAGGAAGAATAATTAAAACTCTACTTAAGAAATTTAAAGTCTCTCAGTGATTCTGTAGTGTAGTAAAGAAGATTTGGGTATATTGCTATATTCAGTGGATTCCTGCTTATTCATCATTGCAGAATCTTCTGAGATGTTCTTGGTCACCTGATGGAAGCAAAATAGCTGCTGGCTCAGCTGACAGGTAAGGATTACTGGGTGTGGGGTAAAGAATGATGTAGCTATGCAGGTATCTTATGTTTAATACATGAAGTGCAGATACTGAGCTAGAGCAGACAGAGTTATAGCTGTACTCAGAGATGCGGTATAAAGATGCAGAATGAGGGGTTTAAAGATCATGTTGGACAAACAAGTCATTTCTGTCCTCTTTTGATGTTTTAGACCTGAAGGGTAAAAATTTTCTTTGTTTCTGTTGAATTCCCTTTGCTACCAAAATAAAATTCAGACTCATAATCTGGCACTAGTTTCCCTTATCAGATCCGTCTCCTGTCACACTTCAGCCCATTCAAATACATATTGAGCACTCACCTCCCCACCATAATCTCGGTGCTTCATTTACATGGAACTTTTCCTATTCCAACCTGCTTGTGTGTTCTCACTTCTAGGCCTTCTCTCATATCCCCTCTTCTCCATTAACCAAACTCCTATATGTCTCTAATAACCACCTCAATGTTATGTCCCTGATCCTCTCTCCCTGCTACCTCTCAGGCATAACCAATTGCTCTTTTTTCTGTGCTGTTTTCACACTTCATACATCTAACCTTTATTAACGTTAATTACATCTTACAGTCAGACAAACATAGTGGGGAACCTCGACTGAATTATTTGCTCCTACTGGTCAGGGACTGGTTCTTAGTCGTCTTTGAACCCAGGGGAGTGCTTGACAGTGTTTGACATATTCTTGGCACTTATTGAGTATTGCATGAATGAATTCCTGGCTGCAGGATGGCAGTCAAATTTAACTTACCCATCAGCTCAACTATTGGTGATGACCGCCCGTGTTGAGGATGAGTCAGAGGTGGATCAGGGTCAGTGGGAAAAGTGCTATGATTGCTGAGCGAGGGCCTGGCAACTTGTGGATTAGGTGTTTTCCAGCCCTGAGCTGAGTTAAGAGACTGCGAGGCTTTCTTAAATGCAAATTTAAACTGACTCAGTCATTATATGATGAACTACAAATGCAGGGAGAGAATTCTTCTGTCAGGATGCTATTGTATGTGGTATGTCTATGGTGACCTGTACTTGGGAGCGATTCAGAGGTTGAATGGGATATCCAGGTGCCAGGATTGATAGACTACAAATATGAGATGGTAAAGAATGATGAATCTCACTGATGGCAAATCCTGGGTTTAGCTACCATTACGAAATGTCTCGATCCTTTTTACCTTAACCCTGTTTTTCTTCCCTTTAGTGATTCTCTTGCTGTCTACCAAAAAAGCACTGTTCTATCAACAGGAACCCTTTCCTGGGCTAGCTAGGGTTTTCAGCATGTTCCAGGGTTTTCCCCTATTTGGGACCCTAATACAGTAAGTCCCCAGGTTACAAACGTCCAACTTATGGACAACTTGTACTTGCCCTTTAATGTTATGTACATTTGCCCTCACTTGGAAATGATTGAACCAATGCCTACTCTCAACAGATTCATCACAGTCACCTTCACTTGCTGCACATGCAGCTTTTAAATCATTGAAAAGGCTTCAAGCCTTTTCTTGCAGTTAAGTAAGGCGAAAAAAGAACCATATGCACCTGTTCCAACTTACTTACAGACTCAATTTAAAGACAGACTTAGGAATGGATCTCACTCATAACCCAGGGACTGCCTGTTCTGCCATGGAGAGGACTGACTTTCATTCTGTCCCACATCTTTCTATTTGTGAACAACGCTGACATACCTGAAGATTCCAGGGTCCTCCCCCCACCCCATCCCCGACATGTTTAATGCCAGGAAAAATGAACAAGTACTCAAGTATTTTCTGGAAAAGAGTGTCCACGTGGAACAGTGCCACATTAATGTTTTAAGTCCTGGTGGCTTAGAGAGCTGCCCTGAAGAAGAAATCAAAGGGATTTTCAGTTATCAGGTTACTAAAGAAGACCTTAAAAAACAGGTCCTCAGGCTAAGATGTCTTGAACTCTGACAGAGTAAGAGCCATTCTAAGTATTTTTATATAATTTTCAACAAAGATTAAGCTTTTAAATTATGTTTGCATAATAAGTTTTTTTTCTGACAAGAGCAGTTTGTTTCTAACATTGGCCCTTTCTGATTTGCAGTGTCCTCTGTCCCCTCTTACCCTTCTCACTGTTCCTTTAAACTTTACATGTAGAAGTATGGCTGTGGTCTGGCGAAAGCCTGCCTCTACCTACTGGGGGTTGACCAGATTTCACAGGCTACCTCGCCAATTAGCCCCAGGTCAGCAGCAGCTCTGTTACATAATGAGCCTGGTTCCTGCTGAAGGTTGCCATGCCAAAGGAAGAAGAGGACTAGGAACCCCTCTAAATTTAGCATCTAATTGGCAACCATTGAGAATGAGGCCTTGAAGTAAGCCATTGGAGATCTGGGGTTCTGCTGGCTTTTATATGCATGGGAAATGTACCCTTCCTTCTCAGCAAACTGCTTTTCAGCCTGGCCTGGATTTGGCAAATTTCCCCTCACTACTTGCAAATCCCTCCTCATATTCAGACTTGAAACCCTTCAACAATTCTATCAAGGTCTATAGGAAGACTGGCCAGTCTTTGCCATGAGTGATTTGTTCATCTTTCAACTTCATGGGATTATGTTTTGATAATCTATTCATCTTTACAATAGCTGCCATTAATTCTGTGTGCCAGGCACTTTGTATACATTATTCTCATTTATTTCTCTCAGTAAAACTCAGATCAGTATTGTCTCCATTATTATAACAAAGGAAAGAGAAGCTCAGAGAAGTTAAATGTCTTAAGTTTACTTAGCTAGTGAATGGCTGCACTGAGGTTTGAACCTAGGTCTTTCTGACTCCGGAGCCTATACTCTTTTGCCATGCCATACTTCCCTTAGCTGGATTAATGAGGACCAGTTGTTTGTACATGGCAGGAAAGGAGACAGTAGGAAGGTACGTATGTCAGAGCCAAGTAGCCTGTGGACAGATGGGGCCCCTGTTTCTCTTCCGTCTTGCTTGGAACCTTTATGTAGTTCCTATGGAGCCTAGCCCTTGAGAGTTAAACAGTATACTTAAGAAGCTCTTGCTTACTTGCATTTTAGACCAAAAGTATAATGTTGGATCAGAGCTAGGTCTTTTATAATCAAGTTCTGGTAAGTGTACTCTCTCAGGTATTGATTGAACAAAACAAACATGTAAATAATTTTTATAACCTGCTTGAAAACTGCCAGCTCTTTAAAGTTACCAACAGATTTTTTTTTGCATGGTCATATGAAGATAATGTCTCTTTATTTTAACCTTCAGCTAAAATGACTCAAGCAAGATTGAGCAGCATCAAAGAAATTTTTTTTTTTTTTTTTTTTTTTTTTTTTTTTTTGGCCAAGATGTTTGAGGGTGGTAAGAGAAAGGACAATGCTGGAACATATTAAGAGTTCTAGTCTGATTTTAATTCTGCCCCTGAGCCACTGATGAACTATGTCACCTTGGAAAAGTCACTATACTTCAGTTTTCTTGTCTGTAAAATGAGGGGTTTGGCTAGCTAATTTCTGTTGGCACCTTCTCATTCTAGAATTCTGTGTTCTTTCTGCCCATGAATTCAGTGCAAGATTTGGGTTATGTTTAAGTTGCAGAAATGCCCTGTTTCTCTCTGAACTCTGTGGTCTCGATACAATACTGAGCAAGTTTAGATGAATCTACAACCTGCCATGAGTTGGGTGCCTTTAAGACATTGAATATAAGGTTAACTACAGCCTAATTATACTAAATGCTCTTTGAAGAAGATCTGTGTGGGGTCCGTAGGACAAACTATTTGTCTGTCTTCTCACCATATTCTTTCTTATTTCAGAAGCTTTTACTTGAAAATACCAGTAAAGCTTATATTTTTAGCTATTCCTATTTCCTCATTCAGTGGCATAAGGGCAGAGTCCATGTCTTATTCGAACCCTATTCCCAGTTTCAAAAAGCAAGGCAAAGTGCAATAAATGTGGGGTGAATTAAGTAAATTGTTGCTTCCATTTACCTTAAAAAGCCATGCCTCGATCTTATTCAGCCATAAAGAGAATGAAGTTCTGGTACATACTACAACATGAGTAAACTTTGAAAACATTATGCTAAATAAGTCAGACACAAAAGGACAAATACTGTATGATCCCACTTATATGAAATATCTAGAATAAGCAAATGCATAGAGACCAAAGTTCGTTAGTGACTACAAATTGCTGTTGGGAGAGTGGAAAAGGGAGTGAGGAGTTATTACTTAAGGGATACTCAGTTCCTATTTGAGGTGCTAAAAAAGGTTTGAAAATAAATACCAAAACCAAACCCATTGCCGTCGAGTCAATTCCAACTCATAGCAACCCTATAGGACAGAGCAGAACTGCCCAATAGGGTTTCCAAGGAGTGACTGGTGGATTCGAACTGCCAACCTTTTGTTAGCAGCCACAGCTTCTAACCAATGTACCAGTAGGTCTCCTTGAAAATAAACAGTGATAATAATTGTACAACATGTTGAATGTAATTAGTGTCACTGAGTTGTATACTTACAAATTGTTAAAGTGACAGTTTTTTTTTTGTTATATATGTTTTACCACACTAAAATCTTTTTAAAAATCCATGTCTCTGCCCTACTGCCAGCTTTTGGAGGCTTTACCTTTGTCTTGATATTTTGCAGGTTTGTGTATGTGTGGGATACCACAAGTAGAAGAATACTATATAAGCTGCCTGGCCATGCTGGCTCCATCAATGAAGTGGCTTTCCACCCTGACGAGCCCATCAGTAAGTCTGTCCTGACTGTGGGGAAAGGGAAGCTGTGGGAATCTCCCCACAGGGGTCCTGGTAACACAGAGGCAGAGGTGGACATCTGTCTTATGTAGTTCCCATGCAAACAGTCTATAGATGTCGTTGACAATCTCACCATGTTCTCTTAAGTGGTGAGGATAAAAGCAGTGTTCCATTTTTTTCTCCTTCTCGAAGGGAGGTTGTTTAGTATATTTATTTCTAGTTCTTGTGTTTACTTGCTTCAAGCTTATGTTTAATGATGTGTTTGAGTAAAAGAATGATGTTTCTTAATATTCAGATATAAATTGCAAATTTACTTAAATTTTATTGGCTAGCTAAACCAAATAATCTAGGGCCTTGAATTTAAGGAGAACGTTTAACTTTGTCCAGAACTAAGTATAACAACCAGAAACACGTTTACAAAGTATCTGGCACAGACATCAATTCCTCTCTTCTAGAATGACTGAGAAGGTCTTTTCCTTAGGGCTTGACTGACAAGCTGTTGTTAGTTGTTGCTGAGTCTATTCCAACTCATGGCGACCCCATGTGTGCAGAGTAGAAGTGCTATTTGGTTTTCAAGGCTGTGACCTTTCAGAAGCAGATCACCAGGCCTGTCTTCCAAGGCACCTGTGAGTGGGCCCAAACCGCCAATCTTTCACGTAGTAGTTGAGCGTTTAACTTCACACCACCCAGGGACTCCTTGACTGACAAGGGACATCAGGAATTAGATAATGTATTTCCCAAAGCACAGTCACTCTCATGGTTTTGAGAGGGCTTGGATTAAAAAGCCAGACTGCAGTTTCCTATGAATGGTGTTTAGGAAGAGAGGGATTCAGGCTAAATCCAGTTGCTCTTCTGTACCAGAATTGGCTCTTGACACAAGAGCCCTTGAGCACCAAGTCTTCTTGAGCCTTCATTATTTTCTTATCTTCTCTGTTCTATTCACCTCAGTTCTCTCAGCATCCAGTGACAAGAGACTGTATATGGGGGAGATTCAGTGAAGGTATGAAATGGAAGACCCCAAGGCAGCTTGACCTTGAGACCTCAGACTGTATAAGTGGCGTCAAGTGGTGCCCAGGCCAGCATCCTCCCTTCAGATGAAGACCATTACTAGCAAGAAACGGAGAAGGTGGCCATATTCCAGTGACCACATGTATCCCATTTCACCAGGATGATTAAGGCAAGCTCCCAGTGGCCTCTAAAAACCACCTGCCAGATTTTAGGGACTATTTTTCGTTTTGTTGTTTTAAATAAAACTTCTTTCAAGGGGCTGACATTGGTTTTTAGTTTGTAGTTTCCTGTTTTCTAATCCAGACTGAAGACAGAGAATGTGACTGAAATTTTTAGCTTTTTGGTTGGGGATTTTTTTTTTTTTTTTTTTTTTTTAATCTGGTGACTGGCTTGTATGATATTTTCTTCCTGAGTTTCTCTGAGTCATTTTGTATTAAAAGCCAAATAGATACCTTTTTACAACAGCCATATGGATTGGATTTATTGCTGTCTTTTCTTTGAGGCTTGATCACTATAAACCAGACCAAGGCACGATGTGGCCTGTTAACCTTCTAAGAAGCTGTTTACTTGGATTTTTTTCCATTTTCCATGTTTTTAGGTTTACTCACTCCCACGAAAATAACAGACAGAAAATAATTATTTATCAGTAACAAAGACTTTCCTTCTACTAGAAGCAGAGCAGCCACGAGGTAATAAATAAGGTCTAAAAGGATGTGGTTCTTGTGTACTTACTTGCACACCATCTTTAATGAAGAGAGCCTGTGGCTATTCTGCCTCCTGCCAGAAGCACTTTTCGGAGCAGCACTCCCTACACTCAGGGTTCCTGAAGTAGGCATATTTAGGGCAGTCTCAACTGGTAGAAATTGCCTGAAATGGTGCATCAAACTCAACTTCAAAAGGAATATGAGAAATTTTAGGTGGAACCAGATTATGACTGTCTGAAACTTTTTTAATGATTCTGTTTTGTCTTTTCTTATACTGACAGGAACATTAAGAAATGATATTAGTTGCCTTTTCCCCTTAGGACAGGTTACTGTCTCCCTGGATCATGGGTGACTGTCCAGCATACAGACAGGCACTAATGAATCCCATCTGGCACTGGAGGGTGGAGTGTGTCTTATTTGAATCACTTATCTCAGAACAAAGAGCTCTTCACAGCTCCTACCTGTTCTGAGTATGTTTGATTTTATACTTTCAGCTCACAAACCTTCATCATCTATTTTTCTTGAGTTGTAAGAGAAGGAGGGCATTATCCTTGGTTTGTGGCACAACATTCAATAAACACCAACCCCTATTATGTGGCAGGCATGATAGTTGTTGCTGGGGACAGAGATAAATAAGGGACTGTCTTTGCCATCTTAGGACATGCACAGACCAATAGAAAAGACCATCTCAAATCGATTACTTTATTTTTAAGTGAGCACATGTCAAAGATATACTTAATTCATTAATGAAGGAACCAGTAGGATAGTAAAGGTGTCAAACCAATTACTTTAAATACAGTTTAAATAAAGTGTACTGGAAACACAAGAGGAAGCAATTTATTGTGCCTGGGAGAGTAAAGGAAGTTTCACACATTATGTGATTATGCTTAGATTAGAACTTGGAGAATGAGTAGGACTTGGCCAGGTGGACAAAGAACATATGCATTCCAAAAAATAGCAGACACAAGCTTGAAAACATGATGCTTCATGAGCCAGAAAAACTTCAGCATGGCTAGAGGTGGGGAGCAGCAGACAGTAAAGTTGCAGAATTAAGTAGGGCCAAATCCCAGAGAGCTTGTACTTCGTGTACTTCATTCTATAGGTTGAGGTTTCCTAAAGCATATTCTACAGAATGCTGTTTCCCACGTATGTTGTTAGATACTTTGGGGAATAAAGATCCCAAGCTCAAATGAGTTTGAAAAAGACTAGGTTAAAGAAAATAAAACTGGTTTCTTTACTGCAGAGTAGCTCAGAGCCATTAATATACAGGGCATAGTGGGATCTCCAAAGAGGAGATGGTGACTCTCAAATTCCTGGCCTCGGCAAATATATATGGTCATGCCATTAACCAGGAGAGATTTGACCAAAGATGGCATGCAAGCTGGTCTTCACACCTTCAACACTTTAACAGGTGACTCCCTAAACCCTTTAAAACATCACATCCACACACCTCAAAATTAGCCCAGTCCCCTCCATCCCCCACCACCATCTTTCTTGGTTTAGGATAAAACAAGGTTTGAACCTTGACACTGCACTTTTAAAAGCCTGCTAGTCCCTTAAGAAGTTGGCAATGATTGGGAAGAATTGAGGCCCTGGAGACTGCAAGGGCTTTTCTTTAACCTCAGCTTCTTCAGTCCTCCCAAGTGCCTTCTTCAGAAGGCTGGGTAGAAACCATTAGCAGGAAATAACAGCACCACTTAGAATTTGAAGGGAATAGAGGCCCTGAGCCTGGGGAATAAAGATTTAAGTATAAAACATCCCCAGAGGGTACAAATTGTATTCTCACTTTGGGAAAGATAGATTGCTCCCGAATGAGTAATGGCATCTCTGGTTTTCAGTTAATTTCCCTTTATGACTTCCACAGTCTCTTGCACTTAATACTGTTGGCACTTAAAGAGCCAAATTTGTTTTTCACCGGGTGGTTAAGTTTTGTATGCTGAATTGTCAGGAAGGTGAATTTTCAGGCCATTTTTCCATGTAAGTTTTGGTCTTGATATAATTGCTCTTTCTCCTAGCCTGTAGGCCTAATCCATCTACTCCTAACCCTCTGAACAGTTTATTTACAAGCTAACCCACCAAAACACAAGTTGGTGCTATCTTCCGTGACCTACTTTCCCTAGTTATCAGGGATGGTTTGACCCGTTCTCAGGTAGGAGAAGCAAATCCCTGGAGACCTTCATGAGCCTCTTGGAGTTGTGTAAAGATGAAACTTGTAAGGAGCCAGATCCAGGTTTCCAGATGTTGTGTACTGTTCCAAGCAAACAGATGATAGGCAGAGTGGCTTGTTTCAGAGACGAGAACAATCTTGGCCAGGGACTGGGGGCCTAGTTAGAGCTAGAAAGGACAGGTCAGGGCTCCTGGCAGAGTTGCTTCTTAACAGCAGAACTACAGATTATTTCCTTCTCTCTGAAAGACCTAGAATTGGCTATTTGTTACTATCTCAAGGTGAGTGGATGGGAAACAGGTGAGAGAGAGAAATCTCTGACCAATGTGGGGTTGCAGGCAGTTGAGCCTTAGGGAGAGGCTGTCGGGCTATTTGGGTTAGGACAGGATTGCTCCTTCAAGAGACCTTGGTGCTTGACAACTAATGTCCCAGGACAGAGAGAGGCCAGTCTGTAGGACTAAATGAAGCCAAGTCTGAGCTCTGAACCTGCCCTCTGATCAGTTGCCTGTACCCAAGACCCATAATGATCCTTCTCTTAAAAAGCTCTCAGTGGGCGCCCACCCTCCCTACATCAAGCCCTGGGCTAGACTTGAAGGCACCTCATTTCTAGGCTACAACTTCTTTCCCACAGTTGCCTCTGCAACCCACCTGGACTCTTAGATTCTTTAACTTATATTCTCTGCACCAGTGGTTCCCAGTTGGATAATTCCCACCACCACCACCCCAGGGAACATGGAGACTTTTTTTTTTAATTGTACTTCAGGTGAAGGCTTACAGAACAAATAGTTTCTCATTAAACAGTAGTACACATATTGTTTTATGACATTGGTTAACCCCACGACCTGTCAACCTTGTTTTTTTTTGGTGAAAATATACATAGCCAAAGAATACATCATTTCAAAAATTTCTACATGCACAGTTCAGTGACATAGACTATGCTCTTCCAGTTGTGCTGCTATTCTCACTTTAGATGAAGGTTTACAGAACAAAACAGTTTCTCATTAAACAGTACACATGTTCCCCTATGACAGTGGTTAACAAGCCCACTACACGTCAACACTGTCCTTACTCAACCTTGGGTTCCCTATCACCAGCTTTCCTGTCCCCTTCTGCCTTCTAGTCCTTGTCCCTGGACTGCTGTGCCTCATTAGTCCCGTTCTGTTTTATGGGGCTGTCCAATCCCCGGCTGAACGGTGAACCTCGGAAGTGAGTTCACAACTGAGCTAAAAGGGTGTCTGGGGGCCATACTCTCAGGTTTTCTCCAGTCTCTTTTAGGCCAGTAAATCTGGTTTTTTTGTGTGTGTGTTAGAATTTTGTTCTATATCCCTCTCCAGCTCTGTCCACAACCCTCTGTTGTGATCCTGGTCAGAGCAGTCAGTGGTGGTAGCCGGGCACCATCTAGCTGTACTGGACTCAGTCTGGTGGAGGCCTTGGTAGCTGTGGTCCATTAGTCCTTTGGACTAATCTTTTCCTTGTGTCCTGTTCTCTTCATTCTCCCTTGCTCCCAAAGGGATGAGACCAGTGGAGTATCTTAGATGGCTGCTCACAGACTTTTAAGACCCCAGACGCTACTCACCAAGGTAGAATGTAGAATATTGTCTTTATAAACTGTGTTATGCCAATTGAGCTAGATGTTCCCTGAGACCATGGTCCCCACAGCCCTCATGGAGACATTTTTGATTGTCATAACTGAAGAAGTGCTACTGTCATCTAGTGAGTAGAGGCCAGAGATGCTCAAATAATTAGATGCTCCAAAATGTCATTAGTGCTCCTATTGGGAAACCCTGCTATAAAGCAGTGATTCTTAAAGTGTGGTCCCTGGACCAGCAGCGTCACCTGAGAACTTTTTAGAAATGCAAATTCTGACACCCAAGACCTGAGGCAGAAACTTGGCTGGGGGGTGGCTGTAAGGGGTGGTGGTATGCAGGGATCTGTGGTTTAACAAGTCCTCTAGGTGATTGTGATGCAAGTTTGAGAACCACTGCTTTAGAGGCCCAGAAAGCTTATCTTTCACAGAGGCTTCTGATTCCTCATTAATTGTCTTAACTAGTAGCTGTTCTTTTTGACTTAATGCTGTACATGCATTATCTCACTTGATTCTTATATATGGGGCACAGGTTCAAAGAGAAGAAGTAACCTGCATTTCCGCCCCAAGTATACTGAATCAGAATCTATATTTTAACAAGATCCCTCAGGTTATTCTTTGTGTAACTTCCCAGGAACTTGTTAGAAATGCAAATTTTCAGCAGGGGTTCGAAGCAGACTGAACCAGTTCGAAACCATGGTATTTTTTTAAAGCTTCCTTAGGTGATTACAGTGTGCAGCCAAGGTTGAGGACACTGGTGTTGGCCATGGCGGTGACTATATCCAGGAGGGCAGCTTAAAGCCACACTGACTTCCCCTGCCACCCCTTGGCTCTCAAGGAGACCACCTGCTCTGACGAGTGCTAGGCGTGAGCTTAAGAACACTTCCAAAGCCCATGACTGAGCTAGAGCTTTTAAGAGCTTGGCCAGAGAGCAGAGATCCACTGCAGTCAGCTCCACCTGGTGGGACTGTGGGAGTTTGTTTAGATAAAAGGGCCCTGACCTTTCTTCAAAGCCCCAACAATAGCATCCAAAGGTGCTAGAGCTAACAGGACCTTGTAGGTCCTTAGGTCACCTGGTCCAACCTCACTTTACAGAAGGGAAACAGGATGTAGTTTTCCCAAGGTCACGTGTATATCAAGATAGTGGTAGACCTAGAACCTGAGTTCACTATTCTTATTCAGGGAACATTTATTAAACACCCCTCTCTGGCAGGTCCTGTGCTGGGCTCTGAGAATACAGAGATGACTTGAGTCTTGGCCTCTTCAGGGCTTCACAGGCTAGAGGCAGAAGGACAGGAGAGAAATAATAATCAGGACTTCTCACACTTCCCTATAAGCATCCTTATAATCCTGAAATTAATTACCTTGAACCTGTAAAATATATGATCCCCCCCAACTTTTTATTTTGAAAAACTTCAAACATAAGCATTGAAAGATTAATATAATGAATATCAATATATGTTCCACCTAAATTTAATAAATCAACAACTTATATATATCTACATATATACACACATATATATATGAATACACATACACATATATACATATACAGCTTTCAATGGCCATTGAAAGTAAGATGCAGACATAACTTTCCTCCCAAATACTCTTAAATACTCCAGCAAGCATCTCCTGAGAACATTATCCTTCATAACCATAATACCATTACCACACCTAAGAAAATTAACAGTAATTTATTATTTTATTGTTGTACTTTAAGTGAAAGTTTACAATTCAAGTTAGTTTCTCATACAAAAATTTATACATACATTGTTATGTGACCCTAGTTGCTCTCCCTATACTGTGACAGCACACTCCTTCTTTCCACCCTGGATTTCCTGTGTCCATTCAACCAGCTCCTGACCCTCTTCTGCCTTCTCATCTTGCTCTCCGGACAGGAGCTGCCCAGTTAGTCTCATGTATCTACTTGAGCTAAGAAGCACATTCTTCACAAGTATCATTTTATGTCCCACAGTCCAGTCTAATCTTTGTCTGAAGAGTTGGCCTCGGGAACGGTTTTAGTTCTGGGTTGACAGAGAGTCCGGGGGCCATGCTTTCTGGGGTTCCTCCAGTCTCAATCAGAACATTAGGTCTAACAGTAACTTCTTAATATCTAATGATCATTTTAAAATTTCCCCAGTATCAAAAATGTCTTATAGCTATTTTTTTCAACCTGGAATCCAATCAAGTTTTATGCACTTGACTCTTCTGTCTCTCTAGTTTCTCTTAATCTAGAACAGTCCCCTTACCTTTTTTCCTAATGAAATTGACTTTTAAATATATGATTTTTGTGTACTGCTTCATAATATAGCCATGCTCGTTTCACTTTAATAAATGTTTTAAATGACTGAGCACCAAGAAAAACTGACACCCCAGGAAGATGGACCCCATTTATCCTGTGCTTTGTGTCCTCTGGTGCACTTGTTTTAGAAACAGATAAATAAGCAATCCAAACACAATCAATAACATGCTGTCAGAAGCATACCTCCAAACTCAGAGACAGTGCCTAGGGAGGAGTTAGAGAAAGTTTTACTGAGGAAGTGACACTTAAATCTTAAAGAAGGACCAGAAATTGGGGAGAAGGGAGGGGCTTGGGAGTTTAGGCAATGGAGAAAACATGCACAAAAACACAGATCACCAAATCTGGAGTGTTCAAAAATGACACACAGCCCATGGTGGTAACAGCATGTTGGAGGAGTGACAGATGAGTAGGAACCTTGGAAAATGTTGGAGCCAGATTGTGAAGGGCTTTGAAAGCCTGGTTGGCAGTACTGTGCTTCATCCTATGGAAAGGGAGCCAACAGAGGTTTCTTGCACAGCTGAGTACTACCACACCTGAGATGGCTTTTGGTTCTGGGTGCCCTCCAAGGAGGTCATTGTGGCAAACAATTGTGGGAAATAGGGAAGACAGACAAAATCACTGTCTTCAAACATTCAAAAGACTAATTTGGAGAGAAGGGAACACTCATTCTGGGAGGCAAGTGCAGAACCAAGTCATGTGAATCATAAGAAGGCAGATTTCCACAATAAAAGAAAGAGCAGCTGAATCAGAGCTTCCATGGATAGAATGGTAGGGAGCTGCTCATCTCTAGAAGTATGCAAGCAGAAGCTGGGTGACCATTTGACAGGAATTCCTTTGTCATGGATTCAGAGGATTAGAGTTGCTCATCAGAATCCCTGAGGTAAAAATACCTATAACCAAAGATTTTGCTTGAGTTGGTCTGGTGGGGGGGCCCTAATTCAGACATAGGTGGTCTATACACTAGCATTTGGGAACCACTCGATTAGAGGATCTCTAAGATCCTTTCCAGCTCTCCTCTTCTGTAATTTTAAAATGCCATCTAAGGCTAAGATGAGAAGGGACACCAGGGTGAGGGCTTGTGGAGAGTGAAAGGGATGGGGAGCCAGCAGGGGCTTGAGAATCCTGTCAGGGCATTTGGGACCTACAGGAAGGGCCAGCTTGAGCTGACCCCATCTGTCTTCTTATTCCCAGCTGGCCCCAGACACACCCAGTGCTGCATAATGAAGGCCCAGTGAAGTATGGGATGGGATGGGGGGGGAGGGGGACCTCTTGCCATCTCTCACTGTCCTCAGCTCAGCTGGCCTGAGGACAGACTTTAACTGAAAGCCCAGGTAGCCTCCAAGGACTAGTGGAAAGGGAGCTCTGTCTTGGCTGGCTATCAATAGATTTTACACCAGGGATTTTGGACCCCATATCCCCAAACGAGGGAACTAGAATTTGCTACAAGCTTTGATTGCCATCAGAGTTGTTTAGGGTTTTCTAAACTAGACCCTGCCCATTTGTACACACCCTGTTCTGTCTTCTTCCTTCTTCAAGGATTTTTTCTTATCAGAGATTTTTTTCCCCCTTTTAAGAATTTTCTCTGGACCTGAGTTGATAAATGAAAAGATTTTGAAGAAAATTGGTTGGAGAGAGGTGGAGCAACCAAAAAAAAAAGAAAAACAAACCAGTTGCCAAGTCGACTCTAATTCATGGCAACCCCACGTGTATCAGAGTAAAACGGTGCTCCATAGGGTTTTGTTTTTTTTTTTTTAAGCAGGTCTTAAACTTTTTTTTTTTTTATTGTCCTTCAGGTGAAGGCTTACAGAACAAATAGTTTCTCATGAAACAGTAGTACACATATTGTTTTATGACATTGGTTAACAACCCCACAACATGTCAACCCTCTAACTTCTCAATCTTTTTTTTTGGTGAAAATACACATAGCCAAAGATACACCATTTCAAAAATTTCTACATGCACAGTTCAGTGACATTGACTATGCTCTTCCAATTGTGCTGTTATTCTCACTTAAGATGAAGGCTTACAGAACAAACTAGTTTCTCATTTAACAGTTACTACAAATGTTGCCCTATGACAATGGTTAACAGTCTCACAACACACCAACAATATCCTTACTCAGCCTTGGGTTCCCTATCACCAGCTTCCTTGTCCCCTTCTGCCTTCTGGCCCTTGTCACTGGACTACTGTACCTCGTTAGTCTCATTTGGTTTTGTCCACTCCTGGGTTGAACGGTGAACCTCGGAGATAACTTCACCACTGAGCTAAAAGGGTGTCTGGGGGCCATACTTTCAGGGTTTCTCCAGTCTCCTTTAGGCCAGTAAATCTGGTCTTTTTTTTGTGAGTTAGAATTATGTTCTACATCCTTCTCCAGCTCTGTCCAGAACCCTCTGTTGTGATCCTGGTCAGAGCAGTCAGTGGTGGTAGCCGGGCACCATCTAGCTGTACTGGACTCAGTCCGGTGGAGGCCTTGGTAGCAGTGGTCCATTAGTCCTTCGGACTTATGTTTTCCTTGTATCCTGTTCTCTTCATTCTCCCTTGCTCCCAAAGGGATGAGATCCATAGGGTTTTTCATGGCTGACTTTTCAGAAGTAGATCTCCAGGACTTTTCTTCTGAGGTGCCTCCGGGTAGATTCGAACCTCCAACCTTTAAGTTAGTGGCGAAGCGTGCTAACCATTTGCACTACCTAGGGACTCCTAAGGA
Source organism: Dugong dugon (assembly GCA_030035585.1). Taxonomy (NCBI): domain Eukaryota; kingdom Metazoa; phylum Chordata; class Mammalia; order Sirenia; family Dugongidae; genus Dugong; species Dugong dugon. The sequence goes on along the minus strand of CM057462.1, from coordinate 55,612,397 downwards.
GGTAACAAGAAGTAAAAAATAGGGGTAGAAGTTACAGAAAAGAAGAGATCACAGTTTCTGAAATGTACCTGTTGTTAGACACAGGTCTTTGCTCATCCTTTTTTGTCTGGTGCCTGTGTTTCATGCATCATCTTTTCCTTCACTAGCTGAGCCCAAGCAAAGTTAATCATTCCGCCATTCTGTTTCTAGACCTCATAGACACTGTTGCCATTCTATATATCGCTTGTAATTATCTGCTTATATGTTCTGCCTCTTCCACAGACCCAAGAATCACAAACTTGGATGCCACCAAGGAGCAGAGAGGAAAGGCAAATGGAGAAGCTACTGAGTTTAAAAATAAGCAGTGGGGAATGCCACACAGTAGGCCAATGCTAACCCCCAGGCCTTCAACCCAAGGACCCCTCAAGGGCACCTATCCTATTCATCTCTGGTTCCAAAGCTCCTAGTTCAGTGCCTGGCACATTGATGGAACTGAACTGACTTGGAGGTCTTAAGATTCAGCTCTGCCACTAACATGCTGTGTGACTTTAGAGAACTTACTCAACTGCTCTGCCCTTCAGATTCTCCCCATTTTTAGCTTTCTCCTCTCTAAAATAGGCACCTTGAAGATCATCTAGGCCAGCAGTTTTTCCACTGTATTCATTGAAGACCTTGGACTGAGGTGTTGGCTTGGAGGCCTTCACAGGAGGTTAGGACAAGCTGAAAGAGCAGGTTTCCAGTCCTCTTCCCCTATTCAACTAGAACAGTTTCACTTTTTCCTGTTTTAGAAATGTATGATTTCTTTTGAAGAAAAGAATCTGTTGCTAAGGTAGAAACATTTGAAACTGTAGAAATGGTATAGGAATGGTATAGGTAAAGTAGCTCTGCCTAGGTCCAAATCCTGATTTTGCTACTTCCTTGTTGTGTGACCCTGGGCAAATGATCTAACCTCTCTGAGCCTCAGTTTCCTCATCTAGAAAATGGGAACGATGACAATAGTACCTACTTCAAAGGGTTGTTGTGAGGTTTAATGAGTTAATGCATAGAAATTGCTTAGATCAGTTCTTGACACATAGTGGTTAAGAAGTGTTGGCTATAATTAGTGAGGAGTCCCTAGGTGATGCAAATGGCTAACACACTCAGCTGCTGACGGAAAGGTTGGAGAGTCAAGTCCACCAAAGGTGCCTCAGAAGAAAGGCCTGGCGACCTACTTTCCAAAAAATCAACCACTGAAAACCCTATAGAGCACAATCCTACTCTGACATGGTCTCCACGAGACGGGGTCGACTCAATGGCAACTAGTTTTGTTCTTTTGTGTAATTAGTGAGTATGTTCAATCTTCTAACTTGGAAGAAAGCAGAATTATTAGGTTTAACATTCAGCTATCTTATGAGTGAACTTTCTCCAAAGCCTTCAGTGTTTTAACCCATAGAGGGACTAACAGTGGAAGATTCAGATCTTGTGACTAGCTTTGGTTTAGGGTAGAGGAGGACCTTCTTAACATCCCACAAATCTCATCACTTCATCAGCTCCTACCATACCCTTCTCTAGGGCTGACCCTGACTCTGCCTTCTTACTCAGGAAGCGTGGGTATGTTCTGAATTGTTTCTGTCCTTTACTCTTTTTCTAACTCTTGCTTCACTTTCCCCACAATCTTTCCCTAGTCCAAGGCTTAGTCATCCTTCATGTAGACTACTGCAAGCCCCTCCTGAGGTCATCACCAGCTCTTAGCCCCACCCCACCCCAACTTGCCTGATGTCTTAATCATCTAGTGCTGCTGCAACAGAAATACCACAAGTGGATGGTTTTAACAAATAGAAGTTTATTTCCTTACAGTAAAGTAGCTGAAAGTCCAAATTCAGGGTGTCAGCTCCAAGGGAAGGCTTTCTCTTTCTCGGCCTTCTCATCAGTGTTCCCCTGGACTAGGAGCTTCTTGGTGCAGGGACCCCTGGCCAAAGGACCGCTCTGCTCCCGGCACTGCTTCCTTGATGGTATGAGGTCCCCCAATCCTCTGCTTGCTTCCCTTTCCTTTAATCTCTTGAGAGATAAAAGGTGGTGCAGGCCACACCCCAGGGAAACTCCCTTTACACTGGATCAGGGATGTGACCTGGGTAAAGGTGGTGTTACAATCCCACCATAATCCTCTTTAACATAAAATTACAATCACAAAATGGAGGCCGAGCACACAATTCTGGGAATCATGGCCCAGCCAAATTGATGCACACATTTTTTGGGGGACATAATTCAAACCATGACACCTGCCAAAGATGTTTCTATCTGTTCCTACTCTCAAGCCGCCTTCCCCTCAGAACCCTGGCTTTCCAGGTGGTAAAGAGGGCACAAGGTATGCTGGGGCCCGAGGCTGTGAGGAAGGGAGTGATGTGGATCATTCAGTCACCACACATGCACTCCTACCATGTTCCACCCCCTGTGGGATATAATCTATTTCACAACTGCTGTTCTCATGGAGCTTACAGTCTACTGGGGAAAACAGAAACAAAATCAGACAAGTACAGTAAATCCCAGGAAAAGCTGTGACACTGTGTGAGCACAAGGGAGAGGCACCTCATCCAGGTTGCAGAGTGTCAAGAATGGCCTCCTCTGGAGGAAGTGACATCTGAGCTGAGTTTTGAAAGGTGACTAGGAGTTTCCTGGGCTGAGAATTTGGATGGGAGTTGCATTTCAGGCAGAAAAAACAACTGCACAAAGCATAAATAAGAGACTCAAGGTGTGTGTGTGGATTAATCAGGATCAGGATTTGGACTAAGCAGGTATGACCCAGGAGCAGAGGCTAGTTCTGCTGAGGTCAGGCAGGCCATCCCAGGTTCCACAGGACAGACTTAGGAGTGACTCAGCCAGGTCAAGGGGTGTCTCAGGCATGAGGTGACACAGTCAAGAACTTGGCAAGCGCTTGTCAGAACCCCAGCGGAATCCACTGCTATGTAAGGATTACATGACATGATGTGTGTCTAGTGCTTAGGGCAGTGCCTGGCTCAGAGTAAACACCTGGTAAATTGTAGCTATTATTATTATTATCACTGAAATCACATTGTTAGCATCATAGAAAGAACTGGCAGAGGCTATATCTGGAGGAGGCCCTACAGAAGATCTGTTAGAGAACTATTATATCTGGGCTGAGTGTTTGTGGGGAGTTGGTTCTTACCTTTTGTGGAAAATGGGCTCTTTGGAGAATCTGATGAAAGCTGTGGATCCTCTTCCCAGTAAAAGGTACATCTGCTCTCATGAAGCTTTGCATATTATTTCAGGGAATTCACAGATTCCTGGAAGCCTGGCTTACATGAAACCCGGTTGAACACAGCTGTTAGTTGCCAAACATGGCTGAGAAGAGTTCCCACTATTATCTCAGTTTATTATTCCAAGTGAAAACCATAGCAATGTAGTTTCAATACTGGGAATATCCTGTGTGTTTTAAGATACAAAGTGGCATACTGAGGAATGGGTGGAGGAGGCAGGTCAGTGACATGGTTTGTTTCATGGACAGGCAACCTCTGTAGTGGCACAGAGCCCTGCGCTTGGTTTAAGGCTCTGCTTTGTCACCTATCTTGAAATTCTTAATTTTTTAACAAGGAGCCCCACATTTTCATTTTGCACTGGGCCTCACAAATTATGTAGCTAGTCCAGGTAGAAGATAATAACCCTAGCTAGCATTTAAGGGTTTACTAGTTAGCAGCAAACAAACAGCCTTGCTGGGACTAGAACCCAGGCTGTTTGGGTCCAGAACCCTGGGTCTTAACCACTCGATCATAGTGCCTCCTGAAACAAGCGGACCGGTGAGAGTGGAGAGGAAGGGAAAGAACTGAGCAACGTCCTGTCCCTTCTGCTGGAACCTTCTTCCCCCTCCTCTGCCTCTCCTTCCCTCCTCTTGTCCCTTCAGCAACAAGGTCCCTTCCTTGAGGAAGTGTTTCTTGGCCTCCAAATCTAAGTTATGCTCCCTCTTTATTCTCTCTTACACCTTTTATTTTCCTTCAAGGCATTCATCAGAATTTATAATTATGTATTTATTTGTATGTTTGCTCGTTTTAATGACAATCCCTCACCAGATTGTTCACACAATGAGGGCAGAGATTCTATCTGTTTGGTTCATCTCCTCATCCACTACTGAGAGCCTGGCACATAGTAAACACAACAAAATTTAAAAACCCAAACCTGTTGCTGTGGAGTTGATTCCAACTCAGGGTGATCACATGTGTTACAGAGTAAAACTGCTCCATGGGGTGTTCTTGGCTGTAATCTTTAAGGAAGGAGGCAGCCACGCCTTTCTTCGACAGTGCTTCTGGATGAGTTCAAACTATCAGCCTTTAGATTAGTAAAACCCAAAACCAAACCCACTGCTGTTGAGTCGATTCTGTCTGTTCCCTGGGCTGTGAAGTTCCGTGGGGGTTCATCTCCTATAGGACTGAGTAGAACTGCTGCATAGAGCTTCCAAGGCTGTAATCTTCATGGAAGCAGACTGCCACGTCTTTCTCCCAAGGAGCAGCTGGTGGATTCAAATCACTGACCTTTTGGTTAGCTGCCAAGAGCTTTAACCACCGTGCCACCAGAACTTCTTAAAACCAGCTGCTGTCGAGTCGATTCCAACTCATGGTGACCCTATGCGTTACAGAGTAAAACTGCTCCATAGGGTTTTCAAGGCTGTGACCTTTCAGAAAATGAGGGCCAGGCCTTTCTTCCGAGGCACCTCTGGGTGGGTTTGAACCACCAAACTTTCTCTTAGCAGTCAAGTGCAAACCGTTTGCAGCACCCAAGGACCTTGGCGATAAGTATTTCATTGATAGTAGTTTGGAAAGTACCCAGAACGTGATGATGGGCCAGATGAGACAGGGAGATCCTGAGGATGACCCAAGGGTTCCTTCTTGGGTGATGCTAAGCTTCAGGATGAATATAGGAAGTTGGGATGCAGGGTGGGGATGATTAAAAGGATGTGGGATGTGTTGCATTTGGGTGCCTTTGGGGCTGGCTTGGAGAAGGCAGTCTTTTGCCAGCAAGCCTTTTTAAACTCCTTCTCCACTGCGGTCTGGGCAGAACTCGACCATCACTCTTATCACTGGCGTGCCCATGGGAGCCTGTCTGTTCCCTGGGCTGTGAAGCACCATGGGGGTTCATCTCCAGATCCCAGGGTCCCCAGGAGTATGTACACAGTCAGGGCTCAATAAATGCCAGTAGAAGGAAAGATGAACAGAAGGAAATGTGGCCAGGTGAAAGACGGGGCCTGAAATGAGTAGATCTGGGGGCAGGAGTGGAAGCCAAGATTGGAACCCTGGGGCCCTAGAGACAGGTGGACAGAGGAGTGCTCCAGAGCCCTCGGGATGCCAGCCAGGGACAGGGCCAAGTGCTTTATTCACATGACCACATTTCATCCTCACATCAACACTGAAGGAAACATTTCTACTCGGTTAATGAGAAAACTGAGGCTCAGAGAGGTGATACGATTTGCCCAAGGTCACACAGCGAGCGAGCAGTGAAGCCCAAGTCTGACCCAGAGTTGTCAGGCCCCAGCCCCGCGCTCTTCCACTTTACTCCCTGCCTCTCCCCACCTCCCCTCCTCCCCTCCACTCCCGCGGCTGCCCCGCCCCACCCCTCCTTTCCCTCCCCTCCCTCCCTTTAAGGTGTTGGCGGCGGCGGAGCCACGTGGTGGGGCCGGGAGGCCGTGGCCGCCGAGCGTCCGGGCGGCTGCCCCAGCTGGGCGGTACAGTGCTGCGCTTGGTTCCTGCGCTCTGCGCTCCCCGCCAGCCGCCCCGGGGCAGGAGGCGCCGCTTGGCTGCCGGCCGGCCAGACAAAGGAGGCGCGGCGGAGCCTGAGCGCGGGCGGACGGACCATGGACTCGGAGCGCGGGCAGCCAGCCCCAGCCCTGAGGACCCGACACTCTCGGCCCCGGCCCTAGGCGCCCGGCCTCGCCGCCCGGGGCGCCCAGCGGGGAGACGCGGAGCCCGCGCGGTGCGGACGAGGCGGCGGCCGCCAAGCAAGAGGGGGCGACGCGGCGGGCGGCCCGCGCGGCCCCCGGAGCCATGGGCAAGTGCAGCGGGCGCTGCACGCTTGTCGCCTTCTGCTGCCTGCAGCTGGTGAGCGCCGGGCGCCCGTGCGGCCGGGGCAGGGTGGGGCGCGGCTGGGCGGGGGCCGGGGCTTGCAGATGGGGTTAGGTGTCTGTGTGTGTCTGGTCCGAGTGCCCTTATGGGGGGTGGTCTGGAGTCAAGGAGCGGACGGGCGGAGCCTGCTCCTGCTGGCCGGGCTGTCTCTTTGTGTGCGCTTCTCGCCGCGGTGCCTGGCGCTCTCCCGTTCCCTGAGTGCGTCCTGTGCGCGAGTACTCGGCCCGCCCCGCTCATGGGGCTCTGTGCGTCTGCCCCGTGCTGGATGAGTGGCCCCTTGTTAGGGATGCGCTGTGGGGCTACGGCTCTCTGGGGCTGGGGGTGTGTCCGAGGCTGGTCAGTGGATCTGTGGAGGTCCCTGCCGTGCATTTCCCTCTAAATCGCTCCTTGCGTGGGTTTTCCTCTGGGTCTCTCTTTCTGGCCTCCGCCCAGTGTTTCTCACAAAGTCTCTGCCCCTCTGTGTCCCTCGCTTGGTTTCTCCTCGGTGTGTGTCTCTAGATTTCAGGTCCCTCTTCACTGTGTGTTTTGGGATCCTGGCTTAAAGAACCGTTAGCCCCTCCTTTGTGCGGTCTCTGCTTCCTTTCACTCTCCAGACTGGGCAGGCCTGAGAGTGGAGAGCCACCTCCCCTAAGAGGGTCACAGGAGCTGCCAGGTCATGACCCTGCCGGGCACTGGAACCCCCTGCCTGCTTTGGCTCTGGCCACAGTGGCCAAGGGTGTTCCATCAGGCATCCGTTCCACCAGAGCAGCAGGGGTGGGGACTTGCAGACTATTTCCTCTCCCCTGTCTGGTACTAGTGGGTGTGGGGACAGTTGGGTGCCCTGGGACGACTGGAGCAGCTAGCTGGGGGCACTATGCCCGCCCCCATCTGAGGTTACTTAGGACTTTGTCTCAGTAAGGCCAGTGGACTGAATCTGGGGCTCAGGGAGACCGACTCTGCCCCTCAGGTCAGGCCTTGGTAGGTGAATTTGGGAGGCAATTAAAGAGAAACCAGGGTCTCCTGCCTACCTTGTGGCTGAGACCCAACAGGTAGGGGCTTTGAAGCTGTACTTCTCCAGGCAGAGGTGCATGGGGACCTCAGAACTCAGGTACAAGCAGAGTTGGGGGAGCCTGATCCTCACTGGTGTGGGACTCCAAGATCTAGGTCTCCATTGAGGTCAACTCTTCCCACCTCACCCTTCACCCCAAGGTGCATGTGATACCGCAGAGTGAAGTTTTCATTTGGATGTGCAAACCATCTCATTCACCTTGCTTCTCTCCCTGGGGGACCCCAGCCCCAAACTTGCCATTGACAGACCTGCTCTCTGGGGCAGCGGAGAGCTCTGAGCTCTGAGGATCACCATCCTGCTCCCAGCACTGGGATGCTGGGCAAGTGACTTCCCTGGCTAGGCCGCCTTAGTCTGCCTCTCTGTAAAATGCTCATCCCGGAGGCTTGCAGAGGGCAGTAATTAAGACCAGGCAGAGTGGAAACTCCAGAAGGGCCAAGATTGTCAGTTTTGTTCCCTGTTAAATCCCCAGCAGCTGGAACAGTGCCTGGCGCTCCATTAATATTTGTAGAATAAATGAATGAATCAGTTATTTGGTAACTCCTTGTTCATAGTAGAAGCGCCCTTCTTTATCTACTTTGATAATATAAAATGCCAAGAAATGTTGAAACCTTTCAGAGAATGCCTTACAGGTTCTTTTTCTGTGTTTGTTCACTTTTTATACTTTAACTAGTGTTTTTTCTTTTAATTAGAAAAGTAATATACATATGTGGTAAAAATGAAAAAATCAATCATTAGACAGCAGAAGATAAAATAAGGTTCCTTCCCCTTATGCTCTGTTCTACTCCCCAAAGAGAAGCACTGTTAATAGTTTGTTTCCTTGCTCATTCTCTGATGATAGTCACAATGGGTAGCTTTGGAGAACATATACTGGGTACCAGGTGTTCTTGTAAGTGCTTCTGTGTGTATTAACTCATTTAAGCCTCATAAGCAAATAAAACCAAACTCATTGCCATTGAGCTGATTCTGTCTCATGGCGACCTCATGTGTTACACAGGAGAACTGAGTTCCATTGGGTTTCCTTGGCTGTAATCTTTACAGAAGCAAATCCCCAGGCCTTTCTTCCATGGTGCTGCCGTGTGGGTTTGAACCACCAACCTTTTGGTTAGCATCCGAGCACAAACTGTTTGCGCCATCCAGGGACTTTATAATAACCTCATAAAGCTATTATTATTACTGTTATTGACATTTTATAGATCACAGTGAAGTACCTTGCCCAAGGTTCTTAAGCTATGGCTGATTGTGGAGTGGGTCCCTCCAGCTGTTTCTAACTCCTAGGAGACCCTGCTGCCTGGCAGCTTCTGTAACTAATGTGCGACTGGGATGCTGGAATTCATCAGCCTGAGGCGAGAAGAGAGCCTCAGTTTTCTCATGTAACTTAAAGAGATGCGAAGGAAGAGGCTGTTAAATGTTTTCCAGCTGAAAATTTAAGAGGAGGAATTGTGTCATTTTTCTGTATCAAACGGGGTTTCATCATAACAGTAAAATCTAAACAATCTTTTGTAGTTGGGATAGACTTGCTTTGTGTGGCACAGTACGGGGTGAGGCTATGCTGGGGGTGGGAAGCAGTGCGGGGTTTTGCCATTCAGGTGGACAAGCATAGGGTAGAAGGTAGGGTTCTGGAGTCTGACAGGACAGACCTAGATTCGAGTCCCAGCTCTGTCACTTCCTAGCTGTGTTAGCCAGTTTTGTCACCTGTTAAATAGAGATTATCAAACCGTTTATCAAAAGTTTCTAATTCTTAGGGGTTGTTGTGAGGATTAAACGCATGTAGTGAATTTAGCACTGTGCCAGGCACAGTGAGTGCTCTATAAACTATAGCTAGCTTTTTATTGTCATTATCTTAGTGATTTTATACCATAGGATGCTCTCCTGGAATTGTGGCCCAGATGTATGCGGGCACCCCCTGCACATTCCTTTGTGGGAAGCGGCAGTTAGTTGGGCACTGAACTGAGGCAGGAGGCCTGGATTCAAGCCTAGCTCTGACACTGACTCCTGTGAACGTGGGCAAGTCTCTTCCCCAGTGTAAACCAAAAAACCCATAGCTGTCAGATTGATTCTGACTCATGACAACCCCAAGTGTTGCATAGTAGAACTGCTCCATAGGGTTTTCTTGGCTATAATCTTACGGAAGCAGATCACCAGGCCTTTCTTTTGTGGTGTTTCTGGGTAGATTTGAACTGCCAACTTTCAGTTAATAACCAAAGCAAACCATTTGCGCCACCCAGGGACCCCAATGTAGACCTCAGCTTTTCCATCTGTAAATTGGGAAGAACGATTGGTCTGGCTCTCTAAAGCCCTGCCAGCTCTGCCCTCCCAGGACTCTGGGATGGTGTCTGGGCTGGCATGGAGGTTCTGGTGCATCTCCGGTTCCATTCTGTAGAACCTCTTGAGTTCTATGTTTCCTGGGTTCTATTTGCTGCATCATCTTGGCACCATTGTTAACCCTATTCACTCTCTAATTAGTATGTTTCCCTGCCCAAACCCTGCCCTTCCTTCCTGGTCCACCTCCTTCCTGAAACCTCACAGACCACTCTGTTCTTCCTGTAAGAGGACTAACCGAGGTTTGCCCAAGGGAATCATCATCAATTTCTTCATCATCATCATTATCACTTCCATTTCTGGAGTCGTGTGCTAAGCACTTTATATGCATCACCTCATTCAACCAAATGAGCTTACATATGTAGAGCGCTTGGCAAAGTGCCTGGTGCATGTTAAGCCGTCAATAAACCTTAGCTATTTTACTGTTTTTATCCTTCTTCTCATTCCACACAACAGGATAGATGCTTTTATTATCCCCTTTTTCAGATGAGGAAATTGAGGCTCAGTGAGGGGACGAGGTCTGAGGTCACTGAGCTAGTCATTGACGGAGACAGGGTGCAAGCATGCTTTGTCTGCACAGAGAGCCACCCTCTCCTCCCCGAGCTCTAGGCTGCTCACCGTTAACCGGTATGTGACCTCAGACAGGTCTGTCCACTACTCCAAACCTCAGTTTCCTCATCTGAAAATGAAAGTGATAGTATCAGTAGGATCATGCACAGTGCCGGGCACTGCGAGCCAGTTGAGCGCTCAGTGAAACATCACTGCCACAGTTGTCCTTGTCCCAGCTCTGTGTGACCTTGGACATGTGCATTCAGTCCTCTGGACCTGTTCTTACTCTGTAAAAGACAAAGTATCATCCCTGCCTCACAGAGTGCCTGTCTCTCTGTAGCCAGGTGCCCTGCATGTAATAGTCACTCAGAAAACACTGGTTTCATTCTCTTCCCTTCTGGAAAGCTCTTTGCTTTCTGGAAGGTGGTGAGTGAGGGGGGAGATATGTTGTTTCTGGCTGAGCTGCGAGTAATGGGGTGAAACGTGGTCAACCTGATTGATGTCGTTATTAGCAGTAGTGATGGTGATGACTGGAGGGAGACAGCTCTGGCAGGGGCGGCCGCTCCCAAGCAGCTGCATCCGCAAGCACTCGGTTTCCTTGGGAGGGTCTGGCTCTGCTCTGGGTGGTTGAGATCCTTGGGCCAGGCAGATTATAAAATGTCTATCCCAGACCCTTTAGAGTCAGGAGCATGACACTAGCCAGGACACTGACCCCTTTTCATCCTCACACCCCTTTGGACAGTGTGGAGCTTGGGTGACCAGCCCCCTTTTGCAGATGGGCAGACTGAGGCCAAGCACAGCCCTCAAGGCCCTTAAGAGGAAGGGAGAGCAAGGTGGAGTGGAGAAGAGGGTCTAGGGGAGTGGTTGAGGGATGGCTCTGGTTCTGCTCTTTGCAGGGGTGGGTTTTTTTTTAGATAAGCACCCCATAAATACCAGCTGCTCTGAGATCTGGCACAGGGGTTAGGAGCACTGTCTTGGATCAGACAGATGTTGCTGCCTTGCTTTACAACTTCCAAAAACTCCCTTACCCTATCTGAGCTTCCAAGTCCTCACCTATAAAGAAGTCAGAACAACAGCTGCTACCCCATGGCAGCTGGGGAGTTCAGTGAAATGATGGCCGGACAGTACCGAGCACAGTGCCTGGCCCAGGGAACGGCTCCCTATGGCTGTTGTTAGTTGCCATCAAGTCAGCTCTGACTCATGGCAACCTTATGTGTAACAGGATGAAACATTGCCTGGTCCTGTGCTGTCTTCGTGATCATTGATGTGTTTGAGTCCTTTATTACAGTTATTGGGTCAATCCATCTCACTGAGGGTTTTTCTCATTTTTGTTGGCCCTCTACCAAACATGATATCCTTTTCTAGCGGCTGGGCTCCCTATGGCTAGCTGTGGTTATTTACCTGGATACTTGGACAAGTCACTTTAGCCTGCATCTCTGCCTGGATTAAGGATTTTAGTGACCAGAGTCATTCCCATAAACACTTCGAGCCTTAGTTCTTTATCTGGAAAATGTGAGGTTTGGTGGGGAATATTAATAATAATAACTTCCGTTTGTGTGGTGTCTGCTATGAGCCAGGCACTTTGCTAAGCACTTTATATACTTTGTCCTTTGTTACTGTCTCACTTTATATACATGTCCACTTATATAGTTGGCGCAGAAGGAGGATTCAGACCCAGATCTGGGACTCGACAACCTGTACCCTGCATGCTACGTTGCTCCCCCTGTAGGGTTGTGGGGATGCCGTGGGGATCTTAGTCTTTCCTCGGCCAGAAGGGGTTGTTATTAGATACCAGATCTTCTGAACCCCTCCCCACTGCCCCCAGCTCTCTCCTCCTACCCCAAACCCTCTATTGCACTTAAGGGAACCACGATTCAGGTTGAGGAAAAAGTTATCCAGGAAAGAAACAAACCTGTACTAAGGACTTCTCAGTCCTCATAACAACCCTATAAGATGGGTGTGGTGTTTATACCCATTTATTGGTGGGTATACCAAGGCTCAGAGGAGTGAAATGACTTGTTACCAAGGAAACAGGAGATGCAGCCTGGGCTTCAGAAGAATGATCAGGGAGAAAGGATTTGAGAATGATTGTTGAAAAATCTAGACCAAGTGGGGATGGTCTGTGTCATGGATTGAATTATGTCCCCCCAAAAATGTGTGTATCAGTTTGGCTAGGCCATGATTCCCAGTATTCTGTAGTTGTCCTCCATTTTGTGATTGTAATTTTACATTAAAGAGGATTAGGGTGGGATTGTAACACCACCCTTACCCAAGTCACATCCCTGATCCAATGTAAAGGGAGTTTCCCTGGGATGTGGCCTGCACCACCTTTTATCTCTCAAGAGATAAAAGGAAATGGAAGCAAGCAGAGAGTTGGGGACCTCATACCACCAAGAAAGCAGTGCCAGGAGCAGAGCACGTTCTTCAGACCCAGGGTCGCTGCGTGGAGAAGCTCCTAGTCCAGGGGAACATTGATGAGAAGGCCAACAGAGAGAGAAAGCCTTTCCCTGGAGCTGATGCCCTGAATTTGGACTTTCAGCCTACTTTACTGTGAAGAAATGAACTTCTCTTTGTTAAAGCCATCCACTTGTGGTATTTCTGTTACAGCAGCACTAGATGACTAAGACAGTCTGCTGTGATCGTTGGAATCTGTTCTCTGGATTCAGGAAATGGTGAATGGCAGGAGGTCAGGCCAAGACCAGAGATGAGCTTTTAAAAGCTAGTTCCAGGCCATGGAGCCCAGTCCCAAGGTTCTCGCCCTCCCCTGCCATGACCTGGAGAGGGATGATGATTTGGAAGCAGGGAAAGCCTCAGGTGGCAAAGCAAGCCTGCCCAGGACACATGCTGCCACCAGTGGGGCAAGAGAAGGAGTGCTGAGGTTTCAGACAGATTGTTAACTCTGATCACAGGTTTTAATGGATTACCTTGGTCCCTTGGCCCCTGCGTCTCTAGGCAGCTGGCAAATCAAGAGGCAGGGAGGTAGAGTGGGAAGAGCTTGGGCTTTGGAGTCAGGCTGGGGTTTGAATTCCAACTCTGCCACTTTGTAGCTGGATGACCTTGGACAAGACACTTAACCTCTCTGAGCTTCTACTCGCTCATCTCTAAAATCAGGTAACAGTCAGCCTCAGAGAGTTGTTGGGAGGCTCCTTTGAAATAAACTACGCTGAGTAGGAGCTAACAAAAGGTTCAAACCCTTTCCCTTCCCGAATGCCTGGGAAAGGAGACAGGACGTTCCACAAATCTGTGTCCAGGAGTGTGGGAAATGGGACATGTCCCCTTTCTGAACCAGTGGAAGGCCCAGACTGGAGTAGTGATTCTGCTTATTCTGTGTGGCCTTAGCCTTGTGGTACCTCTGTCTTCTCTTCTGTAAAATGGGGGATAATAATAACACCCACCACATGGGACTACGGTGAGGGTGACGTGAGATGATGCAGGGAAAGCTCTGAGTACAGGGCCTGGCCCTAAGAGGGAACCTGAGAGGAAGGCTTGGCCTTCTCTGGGCCTCAGTGACCCCCTCTGTAAAGGGAGAGAGTCAGACTCACTATCTCGAAGTACCCTTCCAGCTCTGAGTCAGCAAAGACCTCCCACCCCTCCCAGGGAGAGATCAGAGTTGCTGCCCAATTGGCCCACCTTGCCGTGGGCAGCAGTGACTGATGGGGGTATTAGGGCCTGAGGAAAGAAGGAGACCCCTACCTCTGATGGCCTGCTCAAGGCTTTACACCTGGGTGCCAGGTGTTAGAGACTCAGGTGACACTCAGGTGTACCGTCTCCATCCCAAATGCCCACATGACATATTTGATTATAAAATCAAGTTGCAGACCACGGAAGTTCGGAGCCAAGAGGTTCTCACCAGTCATTAACCCCTAACCCACCACAGGTGAGCTTCCTGAACCTCAGAAAGACTAAATACTCTTGGGTTAGAGTGTAACAATTACAACCAGCTAACCCATAACCCAAAAGGAACCCTGGTGACACAGTGGTTAAGCATTTGGATGTTAACCCAAAGGTCGGCTGTTCATACCCACCCAGTGGCTCCAAGGGAGAAAAGACTGGCAATCTTCCCCAGTAAAGATTACCCATCACCAACAAGTCAAGTCAGACTGATAGCGACCATATAGGACAGAGTAGAACTGCCCTATAGGGTTTCCAAGGCTGTAGTGATCTTTACAGAAGCAGACTACCAAATCTTTCTCCTGCAGAGTGGCTGGTGAGTTCGAACTGCCAAGCTTTCAGTTAGCAACTCAGTGCTTTAACCACTGCATCACCAGGGCTCCTGTAAAGATTACAGGCTAGGAAACCCTATGGGGCAGTTCTACTCTGTCATATAGGGTCACTATGAGTCAGAATTGACTCAACGTCACCCAACAATAACAACCACAACCCATAAGTCAGAGTTATGAAGCACCAATAATGTGCTGGGCCCAGTTCTAGGTCTGAGTCTCCTTAAGGTACAAAATATGCCTTCAGCTGCCAGTCAGAATTCCGGGGTTATGGCACTCACTCTCTGGCCCCATCCTCTCTGAGCCTCATTTTCTGCAGTCTAGAATTAGGAGGTGAGGGAGGTGTTGAACTCCATCAGTGGTTTTTTCAAACTGCCTATCTACAGAGGCTCTTCAGGGGTGGGGACGATAAGCAGGTGGTGAGTTCCCTGTCCCTGGTAGTGATTAGGAATCTATTTATGTATAGGTTGCGTGACCACTTGACCATGTAATGGGTTTAATGGTGATCCAGTTTCCCAGAAGCCATAAGATGTCAGCTCTAGGTCTTGAGAGGAGAGTGCCAGTAGCACAAAGTGGAATCTTCTATGAATAATGAAAACAAGGAGCATTTTTGAGCCTGGTAAATACTATTATGATCTCCATTTTATGTATAAGGAAACTTGAGGCACACATTCAATCAAAGGTCAAATGGCTGGCAAGCAGCAGAACCACGCTTTGAACTCAGTCTGTCTGGCTTCAGAACCCATGCCAGTGCTGGCCTGGGAGCCCAGCCCAGCTCCCAAAATGCTGGTGACCTTGGCCAGGCTCTCCTGGTCTCCAGCCTCGCTTTCCTGCCTGCCCATTGAAGAACTGGTGGACAGCCTTTTCAGAGCTAATATTCCAGGATCTCTGCTTGCCCCCTACCCCAAATCACAGAGCCTGACGCAGGATTTGGGGAAAATGGGAGTCTGTAGGCGTTTTACCCCCTTGCCTGCCCTGGCCACCCCTTGTCCTAGAAGAGAAGACAGCCCCGGGATTTTATTTTGGGGAGGGATGGGGTTCTGCAGCCCCAGCCTGAACCAGAGATGTGGGGTTTTCAATTACACAATTAAATGCACAATTAGGCATAATTACCAGTGCTCAGAGCCTGAGACTGCTCATAATAGGCGTGTAATCTACTGCAGCCTCTGTTTATACTTCTCAGCGCGCTCCCTAATGATGCCAGGATGCCTTCACACTGCACTGTTGCCAGGGAGACAAGCCTGCTACCACCATGCAGGACTGACAAACGATGTTCTGGTCCTGGGCCCCAGATTGTTTCTGAATCTTCTACAGCCAGCCCTCAAGTGGAGGGACCAGCTAGGCGGGCCAGGAAGGTGGACCAGCCCTCTCTTCCCTCTTTTACACACCCTAGCAGGAGTCCCATTGTTTTGGCTCAGCTTTGGAGCTACCGGGGAGGATGGGGAAGGGGACTTCGACCCCCAGAGTCCTCAAGCCATGAGCAGGATGGCAGAGGTGCTGTGAATGGTCTCGTGGTTACCCACTCAAGCATCTCATACTTCTGGGGAAGCTGAGACCACTAGCAGGGACCCTGCATACACCTGGCTCCCAGATAGGCCTGGCTTTGCCATGAACTGGTTCTGTGACCTTGGGCAAGTCCCAGTTCCACTCTGGTGCTCTGCTTCCCCATATGTAAAATGGACTGCAGGGTCTCTGTATGTGATATAATCTAATAGAGATTTATTGAGCATTTATGACATGCCTCATACTGTTGTAAGTGCTTTACCTGTGGTCATTCATTCATCCTCAACACACCCTTGTATGGTAGGTACCATTTTTATCCCCATTTTATAGAATTCACATTTTCTCAGCTTCTGAGGTTGAGAGCAATTATGTCAGGCAGTGGCAGAGCTGGGATACAAACCCAGACAGTCTGATTCCAGAGTCCCCCCTCTTAATCTCTATGCCATATGGCTTCATGTGTGCCATCTCTTAACATCCTTGCAATAGCCCTAAGGGTAGAACATTGTTATCCTCATTTTCTAGATGAGGCTCTGAGCTCAGAGACCTGAAGCCACTTGCCCCAAGTCTCACAGCAAGGCAGTGAGTAGCAGAGCAGGGTCTATCTGATACCAAAAGCCAAGATTCCTAACTTTGGCTTCTTAGTTGAAGTCATGTATGGGTAAAAAGATTTCCTTCAATGAGCATGTACCAAGGATCTCATCATCCTTACCTATCATGGGAGGCAGACTGGCCCTCACCACTGAGGAGGTTGGTGTCCCTCAGACCTAGCACTTCCCCTCTGGCCTTGAAGGAAACCTTAATCCTGTTCTCTCTCCATCAGTCCACCAAACCATAGTCCCTGAAGCAGGACCTATTTTTACATTCATTTTTTTGCCCCATTCTCTGTCATCCAGCATGTTATTTATGGAGACCTACCATGGAAACGCTGGTGGTGTAGTGGTTAAGAGTTCAACTGCTAACCAGAAGGTCAGCAGTTCGAATCCACCAGGCACTCCTTGGAAGCTCTGTGAGGCAGTTCTACTCTGTCCTATAGGGTTGCTATGAGTTGGAATTGCCTCGGTGGCAGTGGGTTTTTTTTACTGTGTGCCAATCTGGAGACACACACGGATCAGACTCAGTGGAGAAGCAAGACTGGGGCACAGAGTCTTCAGAGTCAGATGGGCCTGGTTTCACAGCCTGCTGCTTAATGCATGATCTTAGGCAAGTTGACTTGGTTTCTCTCTCTGTAAAGAATCAAATTGACTACATCTGTTGAAAGAGATGATGGAAAAACTCAACATCATCAGTCAGAATAAGTCCAGGGGCTGACTGCGGAACAGTTTATCAATTGCTCATATGCAAGTTCCAGTTGACGCTGAAGAAAATTAGAACGAGTCCACAAGAGCCAAAATACAACCTTGAGTATTTCCCACCTGAATGTAGAGACCATCTCAAGAGTAGATTTGATGCATTGAACACTAATGACTGAAGACCAGAAGAGTTGTGGAATGACATCAAGGAAGAGATGACATACATGAAGAAAGCAAAAGGTCATTAAAAAGACAGGAAAGGAAAAAAAAAACCAAAATGGATGTCAGCAGAGACTCTGAAATTTGCTGTTTAACATAGAGTAGCTAAAGCGAAAAGGAAGAAATGATGAAGTAAAAGAGCTGAACCAGAAATTTCAAAGGGAGGCTTGAGAAGACAAACTAAAGTATTATAATGAAATATGCAAAGACCGGGAGTTAGAAAATCAAAAGGGAAGAACATGCTCTGTATTTCTCAAACTGAAAACTGAAGAAAAAATTCAAGCCTTGAGTTGCAGTATTGAATTCTACGGGGAAAATATTGAATGACATAAGAAGCATCAAAAGAAGATGGAAGAAATACACAGATTCACTGTACTAAAAAGAATTGGTCAACACTCATCCATTTCAGGAGGTAGCATATGATCAAGAACCGATGGTACTGAAGAAAGAAGTCCAAGCTGCACTGAAGGGAATGGTGAAAAACAAGGCTCCAGGAATTGATGGAATACCAATTGAGATGTTTCAACAAGCAGATGCAATGCTGGAGGTGCTCTCTCTTCTATGTCAAGAAATTTGGAAATCAGCTTCCTGGCCAACTGATTGAAAGAGATCCATACTAATGCCTATTCCAAAGAAAGGCGATCCAACAGAATGCAGAAATCATTGAACGATATCGTTAATATCACACACAAGCAAAATTTTGCTGAAGATCATTCGAAAGTGGTTGCAGCAGTACATTGACAGGGAACTGCCAGAAGTTCAAGCTGTATTCAAAAGAGGCCGTGGAATGAGGGATATCATATGTCAGGTGGATCTTGGCTGAAGGCAGAGAATACCAAGAAGATGTTTGCCTGTGTTTTATTGACTATGCAAAGGCATTCAACTGTGTGGATCATAGCAAATTACGGATAACATTGGGAAGAATGAGAATTCCAGAGCACTTAATTGTGCTCATGAGGAACCTGTACATAGACCAAGAGGCAGTTGTTCGAACAGAAGAAGGGGATACTGTGTGGTTTAAAGTCAGGAAACGTGTGCCTCAGGGTTGTGACTTTTCACAATACTTAGTCAACCATATGCTGAGCAAATAATCTGAGAAGCTGGACTGTGATTGTTAAGATTGTGTGTCAACTTGGCTGGACCATGATTCTCAGTGGTTTGGCAGTTATGATGTAGTTTGGCAGTCATATGATGATGTGATCACTTCCATGATGAGATTTGATGGGATGGGATCTGCTGTGAGTGACCAGTCAGTTGAAAGGGAGTTTCCATGGGTATGTGGCCTGCACTGAAAGTAAGTGGATATTCTGGCAAGGCTTGTGGGTTTTTGTTCTCTCTAGATCCTGCAGCTGGCTCCTGTTTGTCTGACCTCCAGTTCTTGGGACTTGAGCTAGCAGCTTACCTGCTGTCTTGCCTGCTGATCTTGGGATTCATTCATCTTAGCAGCCTGTGAACAAGAGCCCTGCTGTCGGATCCGCCAATCTTCGGTTTGCCAGCCCCTGCAGCTATATGAATCAGGAAGGGCCTCTATCCTGACCCACGTAGTTGGGACATTCCAGCCTCTACAGTCACATGAACCATTTCCTTGATATAAATCTCCTTTTATATATATTTATACACTTTAGTGGTTTTGCTTCTCTAGAGAACCCAACCTAAGACACTGGACTATATGAAGAAGAATGCAGTATCAGAGTTGAAGGAAGACTCATTAACAACCTGTGATACGCAGACGACACAACTGTGCTTATAGAAAGTGAAGAGGACTTGAAGCACTTACTGATGAAGATCAAAGATTACAGCCTTCAGTATGGATTGCACCTCAACACAAAGAAAACAAAAATTCTCAAAACTGGACCAATATGCAACATCATGATAAATGGAGAAAAGATTGAAGTTGTCAAGGATTTCATGTTACTTGGATCCACAGTCAACACCCATGGAAGCAGCAGTCAAGCAATCAAAAGATGCATTGCTGGGCAAATCTGCTGCAAAAGACCTCTTTAAATTAGTGCTGAAAAGCAAAAATATCACTTTGAGGGCTAAGGTGTGCCTGACCCAAGCCATGATATTTTCAGTCACCTGATATGTATGGGAAAGCTGGACAGTGGATAAGAAGACCAAAAAAGAATTGATGCCTTTGAGTTATGGTGTTGGTGAAGAATATTGAATATCCATGGACTGCCAGAAGAACGAACAAATCTGCCTTGGAAGAAGTACAGTCAGAATGCTCCTTAGAAGCAAGGATGGTGAAACTTCGTTTCAAGTACTTTGGACGTATTATCAGTAGGAACCAGTTCCTGGAGAAGGACATCATGCTTGGTAAAGTAGAGGGTCAGAGAAAAGGAGGAAGATCCTCAATGAGGTGGACTGACATGGTGCCTGCAACAATGGGCTCAAACGTAGCAACAATTGTGAGGATGGTGCAGGACTGGGCAGTGTTTCATTCTGTTGTACGTAGGGTTGCTATGAGTCAGAACCGACTTGATGGCACCTAACAACAACAACAACTGTGTGCCAGTCCTGAGGACACACATGGATCAGACTCAGTAGAGAAGGAAGCCTGGGGCACAGAGGCTTCAGAGTCAGATGGTCCTGGTTTCAAATTCTGTAGCTTAATGCATGATCTTCAGGAAGTTGCCTTGGTTTTTCTTTCTCTGTAAAGAAGACAACAGTCTGTACCTTGCAGGGTTGTTGAAAGTATTAATAGTAACAACTTAAAACCAAATCAGTTGCCACTGAGTTGGCTCAGGTCGATCCATAGTAATCCCAAGTGTGCAGAGTAGAATTGTGCTCCATAGGGTTTTCACTAGCTGTGATCTTTTGGAAGTTGATTGCCAGGACTTTATTCCAAGGCGCCTCTCGGTGGTCTCAAACTGCCAACCTTTCAATTAGCAACTGAGTGTGTTGACTGTTTGCACCACCCAAGGACTCTATAATAACAACTACCACTTATCAAATGCTTACTGTGTGCCAAGCACTCAGCGAAGGCCATTATGTGCCCTGGGTCAAACTTCATAACACATGGTCTGTGATTCCCACTTAACAGAGGAAGTGACCAAGGCTCAAAAGCTTAAGTGCCTTGCCCAGGGCTTCATGGCTGGTAAGTGGCAGAGCAGACATCTGACTCCAGAACCCCTGTGCTTCCTCACCAGGTGTCCTACCAGCGTGGAGACGATAGGTGGGAAAGCTGAGGCCCAGAAATGGCCTATGATTTGTCAAAGGCCATAGTGCAAGTCAAGGGGAGAGTGGGGACCCAAAGCCAGCTTAGGACGCTTCTTGCTTCTTGTTACCTTCCTTTTACACCCCACCAATCCTTTGAAGAGAGAGGTTTGGGGGCTGTGGCGTGTGTATGCAAAACTGCGCGGAGCTGCATGCCCAAGCATTTGTGGGGCAGACACTGGCACAGAGAGATTTGTGGATCAATAAACATCCCTTCCCACTTCCTCCCTCTTCATTTATTCATGAACTCTGAACTCCTTGGCTCCAGAGAAACTGCCTGGAAGAAACCAATTAGAGCACAATTAGAACCACTCCTATTATCAGCTCTCAGCGGGAGGGAAGGAGGGCTGCTGGGACGTGGGGGGATGTCCCTGGGAGTTCCCTGTAGCCTCAACTCCTGCAACTGCCCATTCAGCACCTGCTTGCCCCATGGAGCTCAGCCTCTCTGGAGACCTGGACCAGCCTTGGCAGGGAATAAGTGCCTGATCCCTGGAGGCATTCAAAGCCTTGGTAAAGCTTGGGGGTAAAGCTCTCTGCCCTGCATACTGAGGTAGATTAGATGATTTGCAAGTCTCTAGAGGTGGATTATCCAATAGGTGAGGTAAGCATGATGCTTGCCTTGCTTACCAGATCATCTGTAGTGAAATTGTTCTCTAAAGATTAGTAAGTAAACACAAGTAAGTCCTTGCTTGCTTTGCTTACTGGGTCATCTGCCCCTGGCAGGGATTGTAAATTTGAAAAGAGGCTTTGATTCTGTAGGAAGGTGCTGTGGGGTTGGGAGAAAGACAGATGCCAGCCAAACCTGGAAGCAGAATCTTTGATGTGAAAAATGTTAAATTGTTCACTACAGATGATCTGGTAAGCAAGGTAAGCACCATGCTTACCTTGCCTGTTAGATAATCCACCCCTGCAAGTCCCTTCCATGCTGAGCTTCTTGAGTGCTCCCAGCCAGGGACTGGGCCAGGCTTTGCGGGAGAATGAAGAAGCACAACATGGCTCCTGCTTTCTGGAAACCATCCGTTTAGCAGATTTTGGTGAATGAAGAGTACAACAGTTGGAAATGTAAATTACCTGGAGGAAGCCATGTGCCAGGCAGGACTCCATTCATTTCCAGATGATTAGTAGTAGTAATAAAAGTACCAGCAGTCAATGTTTATTGAGCATTTCTGACCCCTGAGCTGCTGCTTTTCCCCACCTGGTGTACCACCAGCAAAGAGAGGCCACCCTCAAGGCTGGGCATTCCTCCTCCTCCCCTCTGAGGAAAGGGATGAGAAGACACAGGAAAGTGCCAGGCACTGTGCTTCTCACTTCAGATGCATTTTCTCACTTCAACCTTGCAGTAACCCTTGGAAGTAGATACTAAGATTATCTCCAATGTACAGATGAGGAAATGGAGGCTCAGGAAGTGACAAACCTGCCCAAGATAACAGTGTTGATGCAGGACTCGAACCTAGGCCTCTCAGATTCCAGAACCACTTTGCCCTTTACCAGGTTTGAGGGTGCGGTTTTACCCCCTTGCTTTCCCTTCTCCTGCGATTCCAGTTGGGCCCTAGTTGTTCTGAGCTTCCTGGTTGGGGGGCCTTAAAAGCTGTTTAATGTACCCTTCTAGAAGCACAGACCTGGTTGACGGTAGCACACTGAGTCTTCCTATTCCTCTTCTCGCCCTGTGCCACTTCTTGCCCTGTGACACCGAAGATCAAGTGGGAAAGCCCTGCCACTGGCCTGGGTTACTGCCCCCAGTCCGGGGTTGCCGCCCTCAGACCCAGCCTTGGCAAAGGAAGGTGAAGGTTTGACAGATACAGGGCTCTGGCCTCTTGAGAGAGGGTAACCCTGGATACAGGAGCCCAGGCTGTAACCAAGGAGACAGCCCCCCAGCCCTTAGGCTGTGTGACAAGAAGTGTGGCTTCTGAATGGGGATGGGAGGAAACTGCTGCCTGGGTCCAGATGGACAGAGGAGGGGATGATGGACTGCATGAGGTCAGAAGAGCAACTTGGGGCTGTGAGTCAGTGGTGCCTCATGCTGGGAATGAGGTGGGGTGCCTGGGGACAACCAGGCTCTCCTGCTTCCCTACCCTGCCCCACCTGAGCAGATGTGGCCATGGCAACCAGCTCCCCTTTATTGACCCTCTGTAGGGTCCTACCCCCTTCCTCCTAGTGACAGGTGGTTGCCCTGGCAACAGGCTCTGTGCCCAGTGGGGGTCTCTGACTTCCCAGTGGCCCCTTCCCTCTCTCGTGAAGACAGATCATTCTCCTTCAGCACACAGCAGCTCTGTCCAGCTGGGGAAGGGGGGTCCACGTGGGGTCAACTTTCTTATGTGAGTCTGTTATCAAACCTTCCCCAGACTGGAGCCATCCTCTTCACCTGCTGATGAGTAATCTTAATCCAGTGCAGTTCTGATCCTGCCACCCGCTGTTTAAAACCGGTCCATGGCTTCTCATTGCCTTCAGCGTGAAGCAGTGGTTCTCAAACTTTAGTCAGCATCAGAATCCATTGGAGACTTGTTAAAATACAGATTTCTGGGCCTACCCCAGAGCTTCTGATTTAGTAGGTCTAGCGTGGGGCCTGAGAATTTGCACTTCTAACAACTTCCAAGGTGGTGCTGATGCTGCTGGTCGGGGGACCACACACCAAGGATTACTGATCTAGACTAGTGGGACCCTGAAAGCCGATCCAGGCTTACCTGACAACATCAGCTCCCATCTCTTACATGTCCCTAAAGCTCCAGCCACATTGACCTGAACATGCCAAGCCTTTTACACTTCCATGCCTTTACATTTGCTGTTCCTACCGCTGGAACTCCTTTCTTTCATTATCCCCTTAAAACCATAAAACCAGTTGCCTATGAACTTGAATCTGACTCGTGGCTACCCCATGTGTGTCAGAGTAGAACTGTGTTCTGTAGGGTTTTCAGTGACTGATTTTTCAGGAGATCGCCAGGCCTCCCACCTTTTGGTTAGTAGCTGAGTATGTTAACCATTTACACCACTCAGGGACTCCCTTTATCTCCTTGTTGTTGTTAGTTACTGTCGAGTCGATTCAGGCTCATGGTGACCATGTGTGCAGAGTAGAACTGTGCTCCGTAGGGTTTTCAAGGCCGTGACCTTTTGGAAGCAGATTGCCAAAGCTGTCTTCCAAGGCACCTCTGGGTGGGTTTGAACCACCAATGTTTTGCCCAGTAGTCAAGTGCTTAACTGTTTGTGCCACCCAGGAACCCCTTTTATCTCCTTGAGGCTAATCCATCATTTCCTCTTTGGAACGTCCCCACAACACACTGACTGTCCTACGGGCTTTTACGGCACCTTGCCCCACATACCTCCATCACAGCAGGTATCACACTTCTGTTAATTTTGTTCCTATTTCCATATCTAATCCCTTCCCCTAGACTGTGAGCAATTTGAGGCCGGGAAACATGTCTGAACCACCCCGACATCAGACCCTGGCACTGAGTCTGGCCCCTAGAATACACTCAGTGAATGTGTGAGGCTGGAATGAACCCCACGAGCAGGTAGAAAGTCCGGGCAAATAATAACAAAGCTTCATCTTTCATTCAGCCAGTCAGATAGTGTCATGGTTTGAATTATGTCCCCCAAAAAATGTGTGTATCAGTTTGGCTGGGCCATGATTCCTGGTACAGTGTTGTGAATCCTGCCTCTGATGTTAACGAAGGAGGATGGGTGGCAGTTGTGTTAGTAAGGCAGGACCTGATCTACAAGGCTGGATTGTATCCTGAGGCAATCTCTTGAGATATAAAAGACAGAAGTGAGCAGTGAGACTGGGGGACCACATACCATCAAGAAAGCAGTGCCGGGAGCAGAGCGCATCCTTTGGACCAGGGTCCCTGCACCAAGAAGCTCCTAGTCCAGGGGAACACTGATGAGAAGGCCGACAGAGAGAGAAAAAGACTTCCCCTGGAGCTGACACCCTGAATTTGGACTTTTAGCCTACTTTGACTGTGAGGAAATACACTTCTCTTCATTAAAACCACCCACTTGTGGTATTTCTGTCGTGGCAGGACTAGATGACTAACACAGATAGTCACTGGGTACTTACTCTGCCAGGCACTGTGCTAGGCATTGTGCTAAGCGCTAGGAATACAGTGTGGCAAGGTAAAGTCCTTGCCCACGTGGGGCTCACATGCTACCGAGGGAGGCTGACAGTAAAGTCATCCTATTGGGATATGGTGAGTGCTATACTGGAAAATCAACACCTGTCTGTCAGTTTGTTGTACTGTGGTACCTTGTGTGTTGCTATGATGCTAGAAGCTATGCCACCAGTATTTCACATACCAGCAGGGTCACCCATGGTGAACAGGTTTCAGCAGTGCTTCTCCAGACTAAGACAGACTAGGAAGAAAGGTCTGGTGATCTGCTTTTGAAAATTAGCCAGTGAAAACCCTGTGGATCACAACAAAATATTGTTCAATATAGTGCTGGAAGATGAGCCTCCTAGGCTGGAAGGCACTCGAAGTACACAGTGGCTGCAACAATGGACTCGAGCATTCCAGCAGCTGTGAGGATGATGCAGAACTGAGCAATATTTTGTTCAATGTTTTGTCCCATAAGTCAGAGCCAACTCGATAGCAACTAACAACATGGCAAATACAGGAAGAGAAGACAGTATGAGATCTGCCCGATGTGATGGAGAGGGCTTAGAGACAGCAGTAACAGTGAAATGAACAGTTTGCGTAAGCCAGGCACAAACCTTTTCACAGACTTTATTGTGTTTCTTCTTCACGATAACCCTACCAGGCAGAAACTGTCATCCCTCTTTTACAGAGGAGGAAATGGGACTCGAGAAGGGAATTCACTGGGCCACAGTTACAGAGTGGGCACGTGACAGAACTGGGATTTGAACCCGGATTTCCTGATGCTAAATCCCACCTTAGACCCCAGTCTGGACACCCAGCACCCCGGAGTCCCCTTTCCAAACAGCCCCAAGCCCACTTTCAGTATCAGTGGGGCTTCTCCAGAGGACAGTCTGGTGCTGGGGTACGTGTGCACCCCCAGGCCCAAAGACAGAGGAGGGTCGACTGTGGTGGGGAGGGACAGGTGTGGATGTTGCTTATATGTGTGTGTTAAGGTGTTCAGACCTGTACACAAGGCCTTTGGTTTCCGGAAGGTGTCAGAAATGAAGAGAAGGAGGGCGGGCTGCTAGCCAGGGCTAGCTTTCCCACACATGCTGCTGTCATCCTGCACAGGCTTCCGAGGAGTTGGAGAAATTTACATTCAAGCCTGGCCTTCCAGACTATTGTGTCTAGATAGGAAGATGGAACCTCTTTTATTTGTTTGTTAGCTTGCTTTGTAACTTAAATATTTAGATCCATAGTGTGGAGGCCTCCATTTGTACTCTTGCCCCAATCTCTAAGGCCCCCCTCCCAATATTAGAGAAGGGTCTGGACTTGGGGCTGGTGCACAGGCAGCCACTCCTGGCGTGCCTGTTCTACCTCGAGGGCAATGCCAGCTGCTCCAGCCTGTCACTGCCTGTCTGCTGGTCAGCAGCCCTGTGAGAGATCTGAGCGAGCGGCCGTCCCCAAGACAGCCCACCAGGGAGAGATGCAGGGATCCTCAGTTGAAGTGAGAGGCTGTCTGGGACTCAGCCTGTGAATCATACCATGACCAGCTGGGCTAGTCAGCGCCCCCGGCCTGACGGAAGAGGCATGGGGAGGTGGCGGGCACAGTTTTTCAGGGCCTTCTATGGCCAAATGCTTGACACACATGGCCAGCTCTCACCCTCCCAGCTGCGCCAGATGATGGTGAGATTGCCTCCCGTTTTGCAGAAGAGGTAACTGAGGGGCTTGGAGTCCTGCTTCTGCTGCTCCCCAGGAGTGTGAGCACAGGGAACGCGCTCAGCCTTTCCGAGCCAGGTTTCTCCATCTGTAAAATGGCAACAATCATATCTGCTGCTTAGGGCTGCCTAGAGAATTCAGTGAGAGAACCCGTGAAAGCACTGGGCACAGCACTTGGTTCATGTCAGAAAATGGTAGCTGCTGTAATTAGGGTTACCACGCATGGTTAGTAGGCTCCTAGAGGGCAGGTGTGTCGAGAAGGCATCCAGCAGGAATAGTCACGACTGCCGAATGAGGCCTCCTGGAATGCTGGAGCCGGGAGGTTCCCAGAGACCATCTGTCCAGCCCTTGGTATAGATGGGTTCACTGAGCCCCAGGGAGGCAGTGGGACCTGCTGGGTCCAGTCTATCTTCTTCCCTCACTGCCCAGGAGAGGACAGTGAGCCTGGCATCGGGGCCCTTCATAGACTGCCCCCAGCCAGCGGGCTGACGCCATTTCTGGGAAGAATTGTGCTTGAGTGTGTGATTTCAGATACCACCGGACAAAAATACCTGAACAAAAATAAGCTCCCCCAAGTGGGTGGAAGCAGTCAGCTCCTCTCTGCTCAGTTCTGGGCTGCCGTGGGCAAGACTTTGCAGCAAGAGCCTTGCCTGATGGTCTCGATGTTTCTGAGCAGCAATGGGGCCATCTCAGATGTCGGAGGCCTGGGGATTAGTGGGGAGCAGTGGCAAGGTGGCCTTTTCCCAGGAGATGGGCCTCAAACCAAGCTCGGTCACTGCTTATAAGCTGTGTGACCTCAAGCAAGGGCTCACTTTCCTCCTCTGGCAAATGGAGACACCGCCTCTCCTAGCAGCGTTGTCAGTCTGTTAGACACATGTTCTCTGGACCTAGAGGACCTGGTTCAAATCCTGATCGGCCGTGTGACCTTGAGCAAGTACTTCTCTATGCTTCAGTTTTCCCATGTGCAAAGTAGGGTTGATCGTGGTCTCTGTTGGCAGGTTTCTGTGAATTAAATGAATCAAAGCATGTTAAGCACTTGCATGATCGTTGGTGTGTAAGTATTAACTATTATTACTTCTTAGCATCATCCTCAGAGCCCTGGTGGCTCAGTGGTTAAGAGCTCAGCTGCTAACCAAAAGTTTGGCAGTTCAAATCCACCATCTACTTCTTGGAAATCCTATGTGGGGCAGTTCTACTCTGTCCTGTAGGGTCGCTGTGAGTAGGAATCGACTCAACGGCAACGAGTTAATGTCATCCTGAGGGAGCCCTGGTGATGCAGTGGTTAAAGCGCTCAGGTGCTAACCAGATGTCAATGGTTTGAACCCACCAGTTGCTCTGCAGGAGGATGTGGCAGTCTGCTTCCATAAAGTTTACAGCCTTGGAAACCCTGTGAGGCAGTTCTACTCTGTCCTATAGGGTTGCTGTGAGTCGGAATGAGTTAGTGTCATCATGGGATCAAATGAAATGCCACCTGTGTATACACAAAGTAGGCACTTAACCCATTGTTCCTGTTCCTTCCTCCGGTAAGCCCTGGGCCGGGAGATCCCAGCGGCCCAGTACTCAGGAGGAGGCTCTCCCTCCACGCTAGCTCCTGGGCGCAGATAGCACACCTCTTCCTCCAACAAGTTCCACCAGCTGCCTTCTGGCCCAGGGCCAGGAAGTGATTGCAGAAGACAGCTCCACTATTTCTGTTCCTCCTCACACTCCCCTGCCTTCCCCTTTCATCTTCCCAGTGTGCCTGGGGGATGGGAGATGGGAGGTAGGGGAGGAGAAACGGCTCCTTCCAGGGCTGCAGAGGGACCTGCGAGGATCTGGTTAAGAGCTAAGGCTCTGGGGTCTGCCCCCTTCAGCCTGAGATTCCAGGTAAGGAACTCAACCTCCCTGTGCCTGAGCACCCCTCTGTAGAAGGGGGTGATGACCCATCCTTCATCCATAGCTGAGAGGGCTAGATGAGATGGTGCACGCAAAGCACTTGGCACAAAGCCTGGCATGGAGTCAGTGCACATAAAATATTGGTCATTGTTATTAATACTTGTATTAAAATTTAGAGGCAGGCATTTTGAAGGGAAGTCCTTCAGCCCAGTCACCTGGAGAGATCCCCCACCACCCAACCGCCCAGAACTGGAAGATTACTGGGAAAGGGGTTGGGAAGGGGTTACACCCCCTCCATTCATTTATTCCTTCATGCCGCTAACATTTCCTACGGCCTACTCCTGCCTACTCCTTACTGGGCCCAGGAGTCTTAGGGATGAATCAGAGCTGGAGATGTGCAGATAAAGAGACCATCGCCTTAGGAGAGGATAAGGGCAGTGCAAAGGGGAGGATACAGCACCTCTATGAGCCTCAGTGTCCTCCTCTGTCCAGTGAAGCTAGTAATCCCACATCACGGGATAGTGGCATAAATCACATTCTGAGCTGTGAAATACTGTCCAGATGTTGGTGGCTGCTGGAAGGAAAAGTTGTGAAGCTGGGATGGGAGCCAAGGCTGGGGCTGACAATGGGAAGGGGGATCCCCAGGCCCTGGTGGGGAGGGGCTATTGTGCACCTTTGCCCACTGGTGCCTGACACCCACTGCCGTTGCTGGGCAGATTTCTCCACCTGGCTTGTGGTCAGAAGGAGGGGCAGTCAGAGTGCTTGCTGTTGCCATAGCAGTGAGGCTGGTTTTTAATCAGTATTTCCTTCTTGGGAGCTTCAGTACAGGAGGTGCCACTAAAAAAGTAAGGGCATTGGATTTCTTCCTCCCCCCAGTGGGTTGCATGTAGAGTGGGCTCAGCCAGAATGAGACTTCCCTACGCCTTCACTCCTTCCAGAAGTGGACCAGAAGCCCATGATCCCTGCAGTAGCTACCAGTATGATGCTTGGCCCAAGGAGGCACTCGGGTGCCTGGTGCCCCCTCCTCAGCTCCAGGCTGCTTCCCTGCTGAGCCTCAGACCTGACATGTTTGTACTGGGCCATGGGGCACAGTAGCCATTCCAGCCCTTCCCTTTGGTGTTCTACTACCTGTCACTCCTGCTCTAGACTAAATAAATAAATAAACCAACATCAGTGATAGCGTTGATTCTGACTCCTGGAGACCCCATGTGTGTATGTCAGAGTAGAACTGTGCTCCATAGGGTTTTCAATGGCTGATTTTTTGGAAGTAGATCACCAGGCCTTTCTTCTTAGGCACAACTCTGGGTGGACTCGAACCTTCCTCTGTTGGTTAGCAGCCAAGCACATTAACCGTTTGCACCACTCAGGGGCTCCCCTAAGCTAGGCACGTGGGTCTTTTCTAGTCACTTCTACTTGCCCAGCTCCTGCCCACCATGGGGCTTCTCTACACATTCTTTCCTCTGCCTGAACCTTTTCTCTCCTCCTTTCCTTGTTGACCCCTCTCTCTTCAGATTTTAGCTTAAGCATCACTTTCTCAGGGAGGTCTTCCCTGACCACTCCCGTCATGCCACCCTCCTTTAGAGCACTTAGCACAGTGGTAATTTTGCTGTGTGTGTGTGTGTGTGTGTGTGTGTGTGTGTCCACACACATGATTCTGGGTATGTATGTGTTTGGGCACTGTTTGATTAGTGTCTTTCCCTCCCTACCGAATGTAAGCTTCGTGAGGATAGGTGCTGTGTCTGGGTTTTTTTGTTTTTTATTGTTGTTTTGTTTTTCTTTTTTCTTTTCGTTAGTTTCACTGCTTTAAAGTGTACAATTCAGTGGTTTTTAGTATATTCACAAGGTTGTGCAACCATCACCACTGTCTAATTCCCGAACATTTACATCACCCCAGAAAGAAACCCCATGCTAGTTAGCAGTCACTCATCATCTCCCTCTCTGCCCATCTCTGGCAATCACTAATCTATCGTCTCTATACCAAAAAAAGAAAGAAAGAAAAAAACCCGTGTCCGTTGAGTCAATTCCAACTCATAGTGACCCTACAGGACGTAGTAGAACTGCCCTGTAGGATTTCCAGGGAGCAGCTGGTGGGTTTGAACTGCCGACCTTTTGGTTGGCAGCCGAGCTCTTAACCGCTGCACCACCAGGGCTTCTTTGTCTCTATAGATTTGCCTGTTCTGGACATTTCATATAAATCAGGGCATGTGATATACATGACTGACTTCTGTCACGGAAACCCTGCTGGTGTAGTGGTTAAGAGCTATGGCTGTTAACCAAAAGGTCAGTGGTTCGAATCCACCAGGTGCTCCTTGGAAACGCTATGGGGTAGTTCTTACTCAGGGTCGCTATGAGTTGGAATCAACTCAAGAGCAGTGGGTTTGGTTTTTTTGTTTTTTGTTTTTTTTTTTGGACTTATTTCATTTTTTAAGATGCATTCATGTTGTAGCGTATATCAGTACTTCATTGTTTTTTATGGGTGGATAATATTCCATTGTATGGATATACCACGTTTTGTGTATCCATTTATCAGTTGACAGATATTTGGGCTGTTTCCACTTTTTAACTGTTATGAATAATGTGTCTGTGAACATTTGTGTTTTTCTTTGAACACCTGTTTTTAATTCTCTTGGGTACATTCCTAAGAGTGGAATTGCTGGGACATATGGTAACTCTATGTTTAACTTTTTGAGGAGCTGCCAAATTGTTTTCCATAGCAGCTGTACCATTTTACATTCCCAGCAGCAACACATGAGGGTTCCACTTTCTCCACATCCTCACAACACTTGATTATCACCATCCTAGTGAGTGTGAAGTGGTATCTCTTTGCAGTTTTGATATATTTCCCTACCGATGCTGAGCATCTTTTAATGTGCTTATGGCTCATCCTTGCAGAAATTTCTATTCAAATTTTTGCTCATTTTTTAATTGGATTTTTATCTTTTTTATTGTTGAATGGCAAGGGTCTTTATATGACCTGCATACTAGTCACTTATCAGATAATGATTTGCAAGTGTTTTTTCTCCTTCTATGGGTTATCTTTTTACTTTCTTGCTAGTGTCCTTTGATGCACGAAAGTTTTTAATTTTGACGAAGTCCAGTTTATCTATTTTTTCTTTTGTTGCTCATGCTTTTGGTGTCATATCTAAGAATCCATTATGAAAAATAAGGCCTTGAAACTTTACCCCTGTTTTCTTCTAAGAGTTTTATGGTTTTGGTTCTTATATGTAGGTCATTGATCCATTTTGAGTTAATTTTTGTATTTGGTGTGAAGTAGTGGTCTAACTTCATTCTTTTGCATATGGGTATCCAGTTGTGCCAGCACTGTTTGGGGAAAGACTTTTAAAGAAAGTTAAATGATGTTAACACTTGTTGAAAGCCAATTGAGCATAGATGTATGGGTTTGTTTCTGTGGTCTCAATTTTATTTCATTGATCTATATATCTGTCTTTATGTGACTACTATACTACCTTCATTACTGTAACTTTTTAGTAAGTTTTGAAATCAGAAGTGTGAGTCCTCCAACTTTGTCCTTTTTCAGGATTGTTTTGGCTATTCTGGGTTCCTTTGCATTTCCTTGAATTTGGCAGCTGGAATTTTGATAGGTATCACGTTGAACCTGTAGATTATTTTGGGGAGTATTACCGTATTAACAGTATTAAGTCTTGCAATTCATGAACATATGAAATATTTCTATTTATTTGTTGTTGTTTTTGTTGTTAGTTGCTGTTGAGTTGATTTCCATTAATGGCGATCCCACGTGCGCAGAGTAGAACTGCTCTGTAGGGTTTCAAGACTGTGACCTTTCAGAAGGAGATCACCAGTCCTGTCTTTTGAGGTGCTTCTGGGTAGGTTCAAACGGCTGATGTTTTGGCTAGCAGTTGAGTACTTAACCGTTAGTACCACCCAGGATGCCTCCATTTATTTGGCTCTTCTTTAATTTCTTTCAACAATGTTTTGTAGTTTTCGCTGTATACATCTTGTACTTTTTTATTAAATTTATTCTTAAATGTTTTATTCTTTTTAATGCTGTTGTAAATGGAATTATTTTCTAAACTTCTTTTTTGGATTGTTCATTGCTAATGTACAGATATACAACCAATTTTGTATATTGATCTTGTGTCTAGAACCTTGCTGAATTTTTTTTTTAGCTCTAATAGTTTGTGTGTGTGTGTGTGTAAATTCGTTAGGATTTCATAATCTATGTATAAGATCATGTCTTTGGTGAATAGAGGTAGTTTTACTTCTTCCTTTCCAACATGGATGCCTTTTATTTCTTTTTCTTGCTTAATTGTCCTAGCTAGATCCTCCAGTACCATGTTGAATAGAAGTGGCAAGCACTGGCATGCTTGTCTTGTTCATGATCTCAGGAGGAAAGAATTAATTCTTTCACCATTAAGTATGAAGTTAGCTATGAATTTTTCATAGATGCCCTTGATTTGGTTGAGGAGGTTCCATTCTAACTCTGGTTTGTTGAGTGTTTATATCATGAAAGGGACTGTGTCTGTTTTGCTTTTGCTCACCACGTAATCTCCAAAGTTTAGCATTGTGCGCGGCATTCAATGAATATTTATTGGTTGAATAAATGAAATAAGAAGGAAAAGGACTAATAATGGTGAATTAGAGCCCAGCCTTCCCCAAACCGTTTCTACAATGATTCTAGCTGCCCATGTCCTTAATCTCAGGCTTGGACCCTTTCTCCTCACTCACTCTTCTCAGCCTTAATCCTGGCCTGACCCATAGACTGGGTTCCATTATGAATTATCCCCATTTTCAGATGAGCAAACAGGCTCAGCTATATTAAGTGGTTTACTAGTTGTGTGACCTGTGCTAAGGGCTGGGGTGAGGATTCACACCCAGTCTGCTGGCTGACTTCTCAGACTGCAGTTCCAGTACCTGCTGGGTTGGGAGTGGGGGATGCTAAGGCACAGGATAAAGATAAGATGCGTCTCTGCAGAGCATCAATTCTATCCTGTTTTTAGAGAGGATGAAACAACGAGGAGGCTCTATTTCAGAGTAGAATACCAGATGCAAATTCCTTAAGTTAAAACAGACTTCCAGGAGTCAGTCACCAAAGGACAAATATTATAGGATCTCACTCATATGAAATAGCTAGAATAAGGAAATGTAAAGAGACCAAAGTTTATGAGTGGTTACCAGGGGCCAGAGGAGGGGGAGGGGAGTCATTGTTTAAGAGGCACTGAGCTTCTGTTTATGGGAATGGAGAATGTGTCAACGGATATTGACGATGGTTGTACAACATGATTAACATAATTGAGGTCACAAAATTGTACACATGAAAAACATTAAATTGGCTAATGTTGTGTTATATATATATTTTACAACAATAAAAAAAGGAAGAAAAACAACACAGACTTCTAGGGGATTCTTCTCTGCAGCGGACTCCCTGGAGGTGGAGGATGCCCAGGTGGGAGGGGTGGACTTGCCCTCTGCTGCTGCTTCTCTTGGCCCAGGCTGGACAGGTTCCTGGGAGAGCACCGAGGCTCTCCCCTGTAGAGAGCTTTTTTTGTTTGTGTTTTTTTTTAATTTAATTTATTTTGTTGTTGTTGTTGTTGAGAAGATACACAGCAAAACATACACCAATTCAACAGTTTCTACATGTACAATTCAGTGACACTGATTACATTCTTCGAGTTGTGCAACCCTTCTCACCCTCCTTTCCCTGTAGAGAGCTTAATGGCTCCCATTGGATCCACCCCACCACCTGGGAGGCAAGAAGGGTAGGGGTTACAATTTGCATTTTACAGATGAGGAAACTGAGGGCCTGAAAGAGCAAAAGATTTGCCCAGGATCTTAAATCATAATTCTCTAAGTCAGACAGGATGTTGGAGACCCATGCCAGACTTGAGTAAGGAATGGGAACAGCGGGAATTGGGAGGAGGCACTGAAAGTCGGGAGGCTTTTGTCTAGAGGCTTCTTGTCTGGTGTTTATTGAAGCTTCTCTGCTACAGACAAGGGCTGACCACTCTCAAAGGCTGGGTCAGCCAGGGCTCCCGAGGAGGAAGCATCAGATCAGCTTCAAGGGAGCGTTTTGAGAGCGCCCTACAGCCCAGCTAACAGTGCGCTTAACACCTGCGGCTTCCAGGGGCCCCCACAAAGGCCTGTGGGTGAACCTTGGGTTAACTACAGGGGTCCAGTGAGCTTTGGTGTCTCCCTGGCTAGGGCCCTCACCCCAGGGGCACCGTGAAGGTAGACAGGCTGCTCTGCTTGAGGGGAGAGCAAAACGGTTGCAGAAAGGACTTTCTACGTCTTATTAGCAAGGAAGAAAGGCCTCTAGAGAGAATGAAAGAAACCTTCACAAAAGGAAGCCTGGAGTGAGAAAGCTTCAGCAAAGGCAGCGTTAGGCCAGAACAAGTCCAGAAGCCAGCACGGGAAGCAAGTGGAGGAGAAATGGAAGAATTGGACTCAGAGGAGGAGAGAGAATGGCATTTATGGGGTGCTTCTCCAGTGCCAGGCATCATGCTTTGTGTCCTTTCATCTTACAACAATGCTGAGAGGTCGGTTTTATTCTTTTCCATTTTTATAGATGCGGAAACGGAGGCTTAGGGAGGTTTAGACACTTGCCAGAGGTCACACGGCTGATAAATGATGGAGCTAGGATTTGAATAGAACCCATCTCAACCATCATCGGTGGCACTAGCGGATCCATTAGGAAGGCCGCAGGCTTTAGCGATGTGAAGAGTCAGCCATGTGGATGATGCTGTGGGGGCCCAGCAGCTGTTCGTGGACCAGAAGTGCTAGTGGAGAAGCATTGAGGGGCAGTGGCAAGAGGACAGGCTTTGGAGCCCAGCAGATCTGTATTCAAATCCTAACTGTGCCACTTACTTCCTAGGTGACCCGAGGCTTGTTATGTCACTTCCCTGAGCCTCGGTTTCCACCTGTGTAAAACGACACCTAACCTAGAGTTGAGAGATGCAAATGAATGAATGGACATAAAGCGCTGGTTCAGGACAGCTCAGTGTGTGTGACTGGTGGGAGGGCCATGTCATTTTCACTGGAGGTCAGTTGTCTGTGTCCCTGAAACTGGGAGCACTTTGAAGGCAGGCCAGGGACTGTTCCTCCATGCACCCAGAGGAACAGAGTCAGTGTCCATGAATGCTTGGTGGGTAAATGAGAAAAACAAGGTTAGATCCTAGCTCGTTGCATAGTGCCTGGGGTCTTAAAAGCTTGCAAGTGAGCCATCCAAGCTACAACAATTGCGGTCCATTCACCTGGAGTGGCAAAGGAAGGAGGGTCAGGAATCAGAGGAGGAAATGGAATGGAGGAGGAAATGGAATGCATGTCTGGTTGCCTCCATGAACAATTGCCTCCCATGCCGTGGGGCCAGAAGAACAGGATAAAGCCTGACTACCATTACCAAACGTTTTGATCAAAGATTCTATAGAAGTCTTCTGATCTAAAGGGGGAACAATGAGGAACAAAATTTCAAATTCTTAGTGGAATCCAGATCTTCTGTAGCCATGAAGGCTGGATGAACCCCCAGAACTGTTGCCCTGAGATAATTTTTAAACCTGAAACCTCAAACCAAAACTATCCTCTGAAATCTTTGAACCAAACAGTAGTTCAGCTTAATTAGTAAAGAATGTCTGCCTTAAGAAAAGTATTAGCCCAAGGGACAGAAAGGGCCACACAAACAGAGACTTCATCAGCCTGAGACCAGAAGAACTAGATGGTGCCCAGCTACCACCAATGACTGTCCTGACAGGGAACACAACAGACAGTCCCGGATGGAGCAGGAGAAAGGTGGGGTGCAGAACTCAAATTCTGGTAAGAAGACCAGACTTAATGGTCTGACTAAGACTGGAGGAACCCCAGAAAGCATGGCCCCTGGATTCTCTATCTGCCCAGAACTAAAACAATTTCCAGGGCCAACTCTTCAGACAGGGATTGGACTGGACAGTGGGACACAAAGTGATACTCGTGAGGAGTGTGCCTCTTAGCGCAGGTAGATACAAGAGGCTAAACGGGCAGCTTCTGTCCAGAGGTGAGATGGGAAGGCAGAGAGGGTTAGGAGCTGGTTGAATGAACATGGGAAATCAGGGGTGGAAAGGAGGAGTGTGCTGTCACTGTAAGGGGAGAGCAATTAGGGTCACATAACAATTTATATGTAAATTTTTGTATGGGAGACTAACTTGAAATGTAAACTTCATTTAAACTACAACAATAAAAAAATTTAAAAAAGAATGCCTTGAGCATCGTGCTCTTTTAAAGATTTATCTATGTCAGATCAAATTAGACAACAGCAACTGGAAAGGTTAGATGATAAGCTTCGGGGGCAGTAAGTTTATGTTAATGGTGGTGGAATAATTTGGAAAAGGATAGCAAGAATGATTGCACAGCTGGAGAATGTAATCATTGTCACTGAATTGTACATGTAGAAATTGTTGGAATGGTAGATTTTTTGCTGTGTATATTTTTACCAAAAATTTTTTTAAAAAGAACAAGGATAGAGCAAGCGGGCAGGCGGGGCCAGGAAGCTGCTAGGGTGGCTGGAGATGGGTGGGGAAAGTGCTACCTGGCCCCAAAGGGGCCTGCACATGAGGACAGCTGTGGCCCCTTCTCCTTCAGCCATAGATAACAATAATCACAGCTAACACTTGTGTGGCTCTGAGCCAGGCAGTGTTCTGCACATTTTACACATACTCATTAAATCCTCCTGACAACCCTATGAGATGGATATCTTATCATCAGCCCCATTTTACAGATGGTGAAATTGAAGCACAGAGAGGTTAAGTGATTTGCTGAAGGTCACACAGCTAATAAGTGTCAAAGCCAGAATGCAAACCCAGGCAGTCTGGCTCGTAGACCACACTTTTAACTACTACACTGTTCAGCCTTCAGGGAACAAGCAACAAGACCCTGACCTTGGTATGGAACCAAGGACTTAATAATTATCCTAATAATGGCTACTGTGGGTACAGCACGCTGCAATTTAAAAATCACACTGTAGTGTATAAACTGCTTTCATGATTGTGATCTTATTTGATTCTCCAACTTCTCTGTGAAGAAGACAGGACATTAGTATGGTCCAGAGAGGAAAAGT
Organism: Dugong dugon; assembly: GCA_030035585.1. NCBI lineage: Eukaryota > Metazoa > Chordata > Mammalia > Sirenia > Dugongidae > Dugong > Dugong dugon. The sequence goes on along the minus strand of CM057462.1, from coordinate 55,575,229 downwards.
GGTGTGCCCAATCGGTGATAATTTATCGAACACTCACTATATGCAAAGTCCTTTACCGACATTACCTCATTGAATCCTCACACAGCCTCAGAAGATGTTATTATTATTCCCATTTTACCCATGAGGAAACTGAGACTCCTGGAGATGACTTTCCCGTATGTCACAGCTTGTAAATGAGAGCTGGTTCTCAATCCCAGGCCTGCCTGACTCCAGGGCCTGAGCTGATAACCCCTGGGCTTTCTGGCCTCAGTCACTTGCCAGGCAGATGTTACTCCCTTTTGTTTTTGTCAGCCTAGTCTTCCCCACCCACCTCCACCCTTCTAGCCACTCCTGAAATTCTTAACACTGTCTTAGTTAATTCTCCCTTCCTAAGTGCTTGCTCCATTAAAGTGGGTTCTGCCACAAGTTTTTGGTTTAATTATATGGCATTGTTCATTGTACTTAATCGAGGAATCTGATTAATCACCATTTTGTTCATCCAAATGTTCATTTGTCTGCAGCCAGTGTCTCCTGGGAAAGCCCTGTTTTTGCTGCATTTTCCCTACCTGCATTGTCTTCCCCTCCACCCTGTCCTAAGTGCTCCTCTTTGGAGGACACCTATTTCCCGGTCCTTCAGTGCCCACTGTGGAGCCTGCTGGGGGTCCTGGCATCTGGGGGATGGAACTGGGGTTGCCCCGACAGTTTAGACATGGGGACATGGGAAAAGGCAGAGTGGATGGGATTCCTGGGAGTGTGGGACCCTGAGAATGGAGAAGGGGTTCTAGTCCTTGTCCTCAGCTTGCCAAGACCTCAGCATCTCCACCTGATCGCCCACTTCCAGCCCATCCTCCTCACCTAGCCGAAGAGCAGTGTGTCCAAAGCACCCAGCTTCCATGTCAACCCGCTCAAGTCTTCCCTGGCTTCTAGGGCCCACGAGGGAGGATAAAGTCCTGGCACCGAGGCCTAGACGCATCTCTTCCCCACCTGCCACCCCTCACTTCGTCCAGAGCTGCCCCAGGCCCCCAAGTCACCTGTACTTTCACACACCTAGGGTGACCAGCTTGTCCTTGTTTACTCGGGACTTTCCTGGTTTTAGCGTTGAAAGTCCTGTGTCCTGGGAAACCCTCAGTCCAGGCAACCCAGGACAGTTGGCCACTCCACCCACACTTCAGGGGTTTTGCCCATCTCATTTGTCACAGACTTTCTTCTTTTAATGTCTTTATCTTCCTTATAAAACTATTACTCCTCAATGTAAAAACACTACAGAAGTATATCTGGTTGACTCTCAAAGGCTGCCAAAATCCCACCCCCAGAGTTAACAGTTCGATGATTCTTTTTTCTTCGTCTTCACAAAATAGGATTGTACTATCGAGTGGTTCTGTTGTTGTAACTGTTAGTTGTTGTCGCGCTGTCTGCGGCTCGTGGTGACCCTATATCCTACACAATGAAATGTTGCCCGGTCCAGTGCCATCTTCACGATCGTTGGCATGTTAGTCCATTGCTGTGGCCATTGTATAGTGCCTTCCAATCTAGGGGCTCATCTTCCAGCACTATATCCGATAATGTTCTGTTGTGCCCCATAGTGTTTTCACTGGCTAATTTTTGGAAGTAGATTGCCAGGCCTTTCTTCCTAGACTGTCTTAGTCTGGCAGCTGCTCTGAAAACTGTCTACCACAAAATACCAGTGGCATAGCTTCCAGCATCACAGCAACATGCAAGGCTCCACAGTACAACAAACTGACAGAAGGGTGGTTCTGCAGCCTACCTTTCCACACCACAGAGCTTGGCTGTCTCTCTCCACAGCACGTTGTAATGGCTGCCATTGTATTCCAGGGTGTGATGGTACCATACTCTATTGTGTTCCTTTCTGAGGGACACCCAGAGTGTCTCCAGTGTTTTATTATTATAGTCAATTCAAGGCCAAATTTAAATATTACCTCCTCTCTGAAGCCTTCCTTGACCCTCCAGGTGGTCCATTTTTTTCTCATTACTATCATTATTTTAATGGAGCCCTGGTGGTGCAGTGGTTAAGAGCTCAGGCTGCTAACCAAAAGGTCTGACGTTCTGATCCACCAGCTGCTCCTTGGAAACCCTATGGGGAGTTCTACTCTGTCCTGTAGCATGTTTATTAGTCAGAATAGACTCAACGACACACACCAACAACATCATTGTTTTAATAGTAATAGCTAACACAGTAATAGCACTTATTATGCCAGGCACTTGATATACATTATCTCATTTAATTTTCACAACAAATCCAGGAAGTGTGGAGATTGTTGTTATCCCCATTTTATACATGAAAAATCTGAGACTTATATGGAAAATACAACCCAAGATTACACAGCTGGTGAGTGACAAAGCCAGGATCTAAACCCAAACAGTCTGACTCCAGAGTGTGCCCTCTACCCTACTACCCTAAACTGCCTCTCATGGTTTTCCAAATGGTGGACTGGAGTGGGTAGTGCCGGGGGCCAGAGCCAGATCAGAAACCTCTGCTCCTTGGTGATGCACCAGCACAAGGGCAAGGCGTGTCGGAGGTGGTGTTGATAAAAGTCTTCTCCAGCTTCTAATCCACTTCCTGCCAGACCCAGAAGTCAGGGAGAGGAAGGGCCTGGTGGGAGGCAAGTGGCATAGTAGCCCTAGATCCAAGGAACAGGCTCTACTGGCTCCTGCGGACTTTTCTGGACCTATAACAGGGGACTGCCCCACAGGCATAAAACAAGGAGTTTGAAGCATGGAGATGGGGTGAGGGATGGGGAACAAGCTCTGGGCTTGGGAATGAATCTAGAAGACCCCTCAGTTCTCTCAACACCACCATGAAATAGGCAGCCATCCCTGTCCCCATTCTACAGAGGAGGGAACTGAGTAACAGAGAGTCACTGAGGCGTCCATGGGTTTGGACCAGATAGATGGTCAATGAGGCCTGCAGAGGTTGGGGGGCTGTTTGATTTTTTTTTTAGACTTTTCCTTGGTAGTGCCCTGGGCTGCTTGGCCCAGGATTTATGCAAATTGATGCAGATATATGCTAATTAGACCGCTATGGCGCAGGCATTGTTCTAATGGAGCTGCCACCTCTGAGGTGTAGAGGGATAGATCTGCCCAGAAGGGGCCTGAGGAGCCCCCCAACGGGGGAAGGATTGGGGATGAGTCAGTAGTCATCTAGATGAGGTGGGGTGGTTTGCCATGGAGACAGAGGCTGGCCCCAGCCATTGCCTCCTGACGGATCCAGGGCTGGCTAGGATCAGCTGCTGAAATGGTCCTGGGCCTCCCTGAACAGAACAGCTCCAAGAACCAGGGCTTCAAACCAGTTCATGCTGGTTCGAACCCCTGCTGAGAATTTGCCTTTCCACCCCCAGATATACTGAATCAAAATCTACATTTTAACAAGATCTCCAGGTGATTCTTATGTACAATAAATTTTGAGAACCACTGCTCTACTGGTGGTTCTCAGAATTGATCCCTAACCGTTGGTATTAGTATCACTTGGGAAATTGTTAGAGCGGCAAATTCTAAGCAGGTATTCGAACCTGGGAACTAACTAGTTCGAAGCCCTGCCAAGAGCATAACAGCTCCAAGCCATGGTCTCTGGGGGTTAATTACCAAGAACGTAGTGACCAGCTGCTCCCTAGCTCCCCCAGGGCCAGCTGAGGCCGAGGGCTGGGCCATGGCAGGAGGGCATGAGGACAGACTTCTTGTCTAAGAGGCAGATGGCAGTCTGGGGGTTTGGGGCCATGGGGGCCTGTCCTGAAGAGAAGGGAGCAGGACTGAGGGAGGAGAGTACCACAGCAGAGCAGAGGTGCTTTCCAGCAGGGCTGTAAAGGGGGAGAGCCCCAAACGTGGGGGCATGCAAACAGGCTCAGAGCCATGTGGTAGGGAAGGTAAGGGCTTGGCCCCCGCACAGATAGGGTTGGAGTCTCAGCTCTTCTTTGTCCTCTTGGGCAAGCCCCTTCACTTCTCTGGGCCTTGGTTTCCTTCTGTATCAGTGTAGATAGAATTAAGAGATGTGACTTGAGTATGTGGTTTAATATACAAGAAGCGTTCAATGAATCTGAAATTCTGACCTGTTAAGAAAACTCGAAACCAAACGATTTGCCATTGAGTCAATTCTGACTCATGGTGACCCCATGTATGTCAGAGTAGAACTGTGCTCCATAGGGTTTTCAATAGCTGTGCTCTTTCTGGAGTAAATTGCCAGGACTTTCTTCCAAGGCGTCTCTGGGTAGACTCAAACCTCCAACCTTTCAACGTCTGTGCGCTTCACCATTTGTACCACCCAGAAACTCCTTGACCCATTGAGAGAGATTATTAATCTTCCAGGATTGTTTTGTTTTTTAATGGGAAAGAACTTCCTCTTCTTGCCCCTCTTCCTCTCCCCAGCTCTCTTGGCCAGGTGTCTGCACTGAGGAGGGAAGGGGCAGGACTCTCCTCCCCATGAGGACAGGAACTGGGTCCACTGTATTCAGAATGGAATTACAGAACAGCGTCTGGCACGGAAGAGGTTAATAAATGTGAGCTGTTACATTGCTGCCCACAGGAGGTTCGGCTGGGTGACTCCTGAGAGGCACTTTGATCTAGAGCAGGTTCTGCCCCTTCCTCCTCCCCTGACTGTGTCTGGTGAGACATCTGGGGTGTGGGAAGAACAGTGGGTGTAGAGACAAGAACTCAGATCCTGGCTCGCCTACTTCCAGTCTGTACGACTTTAGGAAACTCAGGTGACCGTCTGAGCTTCCTCTGTAAAAGAACCTTCATATCAAGGTGGCCACACTAGGGCCATGGGGAAAAGGTGCCCTTTGCTGGCAGACGCTAGGGGAGGAAAGGTGATGGATCTTGGTGTAGTCAGGCGGGTGGGAGCAGGGCTGTGATGACCCAGGCAGAACCTGGGGACAAGCCAGACCAGTGACCCCAGAATGTGATCCTGGAGAAGAAGGGCCATTAAGCTCTCAGCAGAGGTCACTGGGCCCCCAAGTTCAGTTCCCCTGCAGGTAAGCAGACCAAAGCAACAGCAGGCCTACATAGTAATTTGGAGCTGCAAAGGCCCCCATTGTACAGATGAGAACACTGAGGCCCAGTATAGGACAGACTTGCCCAGGGTAACACAGCACATAAGCACTGGAGAAGAAGGGGACCTTAGACTCCCTGAGCCACTGTACTGCTCACTCATGTAGTCCAGACTATGAATCAAAACTTTTGAACATTTTTTCTTAACTTTAAAAAAATTCAACTTTGTTGTTACAAATTTTCGGAAATACAGAAGTGCGTCTATTTAAAAGTCTCCTGTCTTCCCATTCCCACTCCCCAGAGATGGCTTCTCATAACTGTTCATTGTGTGTTTCCCAGGCTCTTTTTTCTGCATTTATAAACAGTCACACACCCTTGGTGTCTTTTGGGGGCTTTTGTTATTTTACACAAATGGAATCCTACAGTTGCAGCTTGCTTTTTTCACTTGACAGTCATAGACTCTGCCATTTTCCCTTCTTAGTACAAGTGGATAATAAATCATTCATTCATTCTTTCAATACACAGTTATTCAGCACCAACTGTATTCCAGGTCTTGTGGCTCAGTGCTGGGCACAGAGGGCAATCTGACAAGATCCCAGCCTGAGAACTCCCCCGGGGAAGATTTACTGGGAAACAATTCTTTACAGTGGGATCTGGGCTGGGACAGAGGGAAGCAGAAGAGCTGGGAAAGCCATAGGGTGGGAGTGGGGGTGGAGAGAGAGAGAATGTGTGTGTGTCTGTGTGTCTGTGCGTCTGTGTGTGTGTCTGTGTCTTGGGATGTGGGAGGAGTTTCCACAGGTCAGTATGAGCAGTGCGTCGGGAACCTGGCAGAGGATCAGCTCCCAGAGGATCTTGGTGTCTGTCTCTACTCTTGAGTTCTCTGAGGCAGAAGCCACACCAGCTTGTTCACCACCATATATCCTGCACCTGGTCTGGGGACTGGCCTGGCACACAGTAGGTGCTCAGGAGATATTTATTCATTGAATTGAGTCCCTAGTAGGCCCATCTTCCCTGACCACCTGGTCTCCAACACTCTGCCCCTCTTAATCTATCCTTGGGTATTTATTTCAGCTCATGGTCCGAGGGCATTAACCTCAGATAGAACCTGGAGATGGAGGCAGAGCTCCTGAGGGAGAGAAGACCCTCCCCTCAGACAAGTCACGGCCCCCCTCGCCTGTCTGTCGGTTTGCTCCCCTCCCTTTGGACCAGCTGATCTCCAGGGGCCCTTCCAGCTCCCCTGTCTGTAGCTCCAGTCCCTCTGCCTCATTTCACGGATGACAGGCTGAGTCGAGTTTAATTTTGTCAGCTGCCTCAGAAATCCATTGGGAAAGAGGGACTTGGGTTTGGGGGTGCAAGAAAAGCTGCTACCATATACTGAGTATGGACTGCGTGCCCGCGCTGGGCTGAGGGTCCTAAATGCATTGTCTGAATCCTCAGCATGTTTTACCAGTGAGGAAACAGAGGCTCGGAGAGGGGAAGTAATTTGTCCAAGGTCAGGTAGTGGTTAAGAGCTACAGCTGCTAACCAAAAGGTCTGCAGTTTGAATCCACCAGGTGCTCCTTGGCAACCCAATTGGGCAGTTCTACCCTGTCCTATAGGGTCACTATGAGTTGGAATTGACTCGATGGCAATGGAATTTTTTTTTTTTTAATTGTACTTTAAATGAAAGTTTACAAAACAAATAGTTTCTCATTAAACAGTCAGTACACATATTGTTTTATGACATTGGTTAACAACCCCATGACATGTCAACACTCTCCCTTCTCGACCTCGGAGGACCTTTTTCTTTTTGGTGAAAATATACATAGCCAAAGTTACAGCATTTCAAAGGTTTTTATGTGGACAATTCAGTGACATTGATTACATTCCAGTTGTGCTGCCATTCTCACTCTCCTTTTCCAAATTATTCCATCACCATGATCTTCAACTCACTGCCCCCTAGGCTTCCCATCAAACCTTTTGGGTTGCTGTTGTCAATTTGATCTCACATAGATAATTCTTTTTTTTTTTTTTTGTACCTTAGATGAAGGTTTACAGAACAAATAGTTTCTTATTAAACAGTTAGTACACATATTGCCCTATGACAATTGTTGACAACCCTACAACTGTCAACACTGTCCCTTCTCAACCTTGGGCTCCCTATCACCAGCTTTCCTGTCCCCTCTTGCCTTCTAGTCCTTGTCCCTGTGCCTCATTAGTCCTGTTTTATGGGGCTGTCCAATCTTCAGCTGAACAGTGAACCTCGGGAGTGACTTCACCACTGAGCTAAAAGGGTGTCCAGGGGCCATACTCTCTGGGTTTCTCCAGTCTGTCAGGCCAGTAAATCTGGTCTTTTTGTGTGTGTTAGAATTTTGTTCTACATCTTTTTCCAGCTCTGTCCAGGACCCTCTGTTGTGATCCCGGTTGGAGCAGTCAGTGGTGGTTGCCGGGCACCATGTAGTTGTACTGGACTCAGTCTGGTGGAGGCCGTGGTAGTTGTGGTCCATTAGTCCTTTGGAGGCAATGGGATTTTTAAGGTCACACAAGTGAGTTAGTGATTCACTGACCCCAGAACTCTTCCTGCCTCACCCCTCTGTGAACTAAAGTCATTAAGAGGGTCAGTACCAGGCTAGACTAAACCCTTCTCCAGGATCTTCAGGGGCACCACCTTTGCGATTCCCCAGACAGCCTGACTTCTGTGTCTAAGGCCCCATGGCAACATGGCTGGAATTTGGGCCAGGGAAGTAGTAGTTGATTTGTAGAATTGGCTGGCAAGGGCTTGGGCACAAGAGGCTTCTTCTGATGGGTTCCATGGCCCTGAGCCCAGCCCCCTCCCCAGCCTCTCCCCCAGCCAGCTTCCGGAGCTGGGGTGGGCCCATATGCATTATTCATCCCTCGCCCCCCGCCCCCCACCTGGGGTTGGCGTCTAGACAGACAAGAGCATCCTACTGAGAGCAGAGGCAGCCCTGACTCAGGGCTGAAGGTTCCCATGGCAACCGCATCCCCCTCAGCTGGCAGCTACCCGATAAATAAATAATCAAGGTGGGGGCAGGGAGCTGAGGGCAGGGGGAGGGGCAGCAGGGGAGCCCCATGGAGGCCTCACTCTGGAGAGGAGAGGGGTGGGTTAGGCTGAAGTACACTATCGGGAGGAGGCTGGCATTGCAATCAGCCAGGTGAGGATGAAGGTGGATGGAGAAAAGTGGCCAGGTGTAAGATTTAGAAGATCAAAGAGCCAGGACTTGATGACAGGCTGGTCATGGGGGTGAGGGAGCAGGGAAAAGACCAGACCTAAAGTCCAGGTGTAGTTTTCTAGCTCATACAACAGGACGGATGTGGGCCCAAAACACGGAAATGGACCAGCTTTGGGAGTATTGAGTTAATGACGTCCAACTGGGCAGGTGGGTTTAAAGGGGCTGGAGGCCAAAGCATGAGCAGGTGGCCAAGCTTCCTAGGATGCATTTCCTGGGATGTGTGGAACATGTAGAGGCCAGGATGTGGCCTTGAGGCACTCTAATATTTAGGAGCCTGGGCTGCACCCAAGGTTGAACTGCACCAGAATTGCAAAAGGGGCCAGGGAGGGTGGAAAGTGAGTTTAATTTTTAGCACTTACAATGTGCCAAGCACTGCTCTGGCCGCTGGAAATACAGCAGTTAACAGCACAGGCAGAACTCCCTGCCCTCAAGGAGCCTGCCTTCTAATGCAGGAGTCAGATAGTAAATACAGAGTGGGTGGCATGTTAGTCGATGAGGGCCATGGAAAAAAGTTAAGCAGGGAGGGGAGGTCAGGGAGTGCTAAGGAAGAATAAAATTTTATATCATACTGACTCTCCTCATAACCCTATGAGGGAGTATCTTAGTTACCTAGTGCTGCTATAACAGAAATACCACAAGTGGATAGCTTTAACAAACAGAACTTTATTCTCTCACAGTCTAGGAGCCTGGAAGTCCAAATTCAGGGCACTAGCTCCAGGGGAAGGCTTCTTCTCTCTGTTATCTCTGGGGGAAAGTCCTTGTCATCAATCTTCCTTTGAGTCTAGGAGTTTCTCAGTGCAGGGACTGTGGGTCCAAAGGACATGCTTTGCTCCTGATTCTTCTTTCTTGGTGGTATGAGGTCCCTCTCCTCTCTGCTCGCTTCTCGCTTTTATATCTCAAAAGAGTTTGACTGAAGGTACAATGTAATCCTGTAGATTGTGTCCTGCCTCTTTAACATCATAGAAGTTAAGATTTATAACACATAGGATACTTACATCAGATCACAAAATGGAGGACAACCACACAGTACTGAGAATCATGGCCTAGCCAAGTTGACACCCATTTCTGGGGGATACAGTTTAAGGAGGTACTGTGAATTATCCCCATTTTGTTGGCAAGGTAACTGAGGCACAGGGAGATTAAATGGCTTGCCCAGAGTTGGGTACTAGCCAGTGGCACCAGGATTCTAACCTAGGCAGATGGACTCTATTGCCCACTGGGCCATCCTGCCTCTAGAGGCTGGAGAAGAGGGGAAAGGGCACCTGAGGTCAGGTGAGACGAGGAAATGAGGACTGAAACTCATCTGCTGGATTAGTTACCTGGAGGTCGCTAATGACCTCAGCAAGAACCATTTTAGTAGCTGAGCAGAAAACCACATTATAGGGGGCAGAAGAGTGAGTGGCAGGTGAAGGTATGGACACCTTTTATAGTTTTAGTTGTGACAGTGTTGAGAGAAATAAAACATTAGCTGAAGGGGAATGAAGGGGTTATTTTTAAATGGGAGAATATTTTGGGTGTCTAGGAGCCAGTGGGAAGGATCCTGGGAAGAGGAAGAAGTTGAGCTTCTAAGAGAGAAGGGATGGTAGATGGTATGAGCTCCTGAGAAGACAGGAGAAAACAGGGTCTTCCATGCTGGAGACCTGGATTCAATTCTAAGCGAATGCACCTCTTGCACACCCACCACCCATCTGTCCGTGGAGGCTTGTATGTTGCTAGTTTACTGAACAGGTTTCAGCAAAGTTTCTAGACTAAGATGGGCTAGAAATAAAGACCTGGCAATCTACTTTCAAAAAATCAGCCAATGAAAACCCTATGGATCACAACCATCTGATCTTATTGTGCATGGAGTGGCTATGAGTTGGGGGCCAACTCAATGGCATTTAGCAACAACAACAAATGTTTTGGGAGGGAGTCGAGATCATCACTGGGGGGAGAGGAGGGGTTGAGGACAATAAGAAGATCTGAGATAGTCATTGAGAGAGTAAGTTTTCCAAAGAAACCTGGTCGGATATTGGGAACACTCTTGAAGTCAGTGATTCACTTTGTGGGGACTTAGTCAACACTGTGAAGTGACCTTCTCCAGCAACACTTGGCTTCTTTGCAGGCACTGGGAAAACAAACAATTGGGTTTATCCAGGTGTGGGTTTTCCTGACAGATGTGACGAAAAGATAGATGCCCAAGGGAGTTTGGGCTCTGGGTAAAGCTTAGGGCACCCCTGAAGTAAGGGATCGTGGGATTCCAGCAGCGTGAGTTGGGATGTGAAGAAAGGAGAGGTCTGCAGAATGGGAGAGAATAGAGGGGTGAAGACGGGGAATCTGATGCCCGAGACTACAGCCATCATCATGAAAGATGTTGGGAAGTGAGCTGGGGTGGTCGGAGAGGGGCCTGTCGAACTGATGATTTGGAGGCAGAGCAGTTACGGATGATGGTGCAGCCCAGAGCGTAGCCATTGATAAGGAGGAATGAGTGGAAGGTCATGGGAGAGGAGTTTGCGAGACTGGGAGGTCAAAGTGCTGGATGGGGTGGCTCCCGGATGTGGAAGTCAACCAGGATGATATAGGGGCCAAACCCATTTTCAGAGAAGAGACATGACCTGGAGGCCAGAGGATGCTGAGACCAGCAGGGAAGAGGGTGGCACACCCATAAGGCCAGAGCCTCGGGGGCACAGGGCCATACAGTTCTACAAGCAGCTTGGGACCCCAGAGAGCACCAATCCCACCTCTGGGCCCGAGGAACATGGAATGAGGGAAGAGAAGCAGAACCACTCAAGAAGGCTGCAAGGAAAGCTGCTTCCTTGGGTGCAACATGCAAAGGACATTTTGCATTCATCCTTATTTATTAATTATCTGCAGAAGCCCTGAGATATTTGACTTGATTTTCTAATTGAAAATACCAGTAACTTTATAATTGAGATTATGTATTAGACACGGAATCTCAGTTTTTTTCAGGGAAGGGTCTGAGGATATAGGGGCACTTTCTGGTTCATAGGGACATATGCAAGGGGTCAGAGGGGACTGGGTCAGGAGAAAGCTTCAGAGCATTATGGAGGTCAAGGGTAGAGGACTAAGGGGCAGGAATGTGGAACTTACTCTTTGGGCAATGACAGATGGAGACAGGGCTGTGAGACTTGGGTGGCTTGCTCTCATCTGTCACTCTGGGACTGACAATAACGGGACTTGTCTTGCACGGCTGGGCCATGGGGGGCTGGAGTATTGTGTAGCTGGGGTATTGGTGGGCCCAGATGCCATAGAGTTTGCCCCAAGCTCTCTGGGCTGCACTGAAGACAGAGTGGCCGGACCGGATTTGTATTTTAGAAAAAGCACTTGTTGGAGCAGGAGGGTTGGGGTGAGGGGGTGGCCAGGAGATCAGGGAGGAGACTACATCCGTTGCCCACAGGAGTTTTCATACAGACCCATTGGGAGAGAGATTCCAGAAGCTAGCTTGACCTGGCTTGCAGGCTGACCGGGTATAAATATCCCCAGAGTAATCTTTTCCTCAGTGCAATGCACTGAAATTGTTACAAAAGGATAGGTTGCTGTTGCCTCCACACAATTCCTCCCATCAAAGAAACAAAGACACACCAAGGCCACAGGGGTGACTTACAATCACCACAGTCCTCAGGTTATCCTTTCTAAGCTGGTACAGCCAGATGGGGAAAGTTTTTTTCCAATTTTGTTTTCATCCTTATTTGTTAATTATCTGTACATCACTGTTGTGGAAGCAGAAGTCCAGAGGTATTTGACTTGGTTTTCTAACTGAAAATACCAAAAATTTTAGAATTGAGGTTACCTATAAGACACTGAATCTCAGTTTTTAAAAAAGATATATTTAAAATCTATCTCTGCACTCACCATTGGAGCAAGAGAGACAGCATGCTGCAGGCCTGGGTTGTAGCATTGACTACACCGGTTTGTCACTGTCGGATTGCCAATCCGTCTCTTCTGCTAGACTCTGAGTTCCCAAAGGGTGGAAACTGTGACTTCCTACTTCAGCGCCCCAGTGCCAGCTCAGAGCCCGACACTGAATGTTCTGTGAGTGAATAAATGAGGACTTCTGGTGGATGAGGGAATATCAGATGTTGGAGGGATGGATAATGGCAGTGGCTGGGGTGGGGAGGAATGATTGGTGGATGGGAGGCTGGAGGGATGGCTGGGTGGCTGCTCAATACCCTTAGAGGGACAAGGACAGCCGGTGCTCCATGTTCAGTGGAAGGAGAGATCCCTTTGGGCCAGAGCAGTCAGAGAGGTCCTCCTGGAAAAGGGGCATTTGAGCTACACTGTGAAGACCAAGGAGGACTTGAAGAAAAGGAGATGGGATGTCAAGTGTCATGTCAGCTGCTTGGGGGCAGGAGCTGACGAGACTAAAGGATTTAGCCAGATCCTAGCAGGCCTCCAGTGCCAAACTAAGACGCTTAGATAAGTCGTCTATTAATTAGCCTCCATTTATTAAATATAAGGTGCCCTGGTGGCACAGTGGTTAAGGTGCTCAGCTGCTGACGGAAAGCTTGGTGGTTTGAACCCATCAGCCACTCTGTGGAAGAAAGATGTGGTAGTCTGCTTCTGTAAAGAGTACAGCCTTGGAAACCCTATGGGGCAGTTCTATTCTCTCCTGTAGGGTCACTATGAGTCGAAATCGACTTGACAGCAATGGATTTGATTTGATTTTTGTTTTTATTAAGTTTAATTGTCTGCTAGTTTATGTGATGTCACTATATTATCACAACAACTTCTCAGGAGAGGGATTATTTTCCCTATTTATAGTCAAGGAGCCCTGGTGGCGCAGTGGTTAAGGGCTCGGCTGCTAACCAAAAGGTCAGCAGTTCGAATCCACCAGCCACTGCTTGGAAACCCTATGGGGCAGTTTGACTCTGTCCTATAGGGTCACTGGGAGTCAGAATCGTTGGATCACAACGGGTTTATTCATAGTCAAAGAAATAAGCTCAGAGAAGGAAAGTGACTTGCCCTAAGTCACACAGCAGAGCTGAGGTTTGAACTTGGAGTTTAAGTGACTCCAAAGTTTCCTCTTCTTTTTTTTTTAAACTATCCATGCTGCTCAGTCTGTAGTGAAGTCATGGGGAAAACAGAAGGGCCTTGAGCAGGGGCCGGGGAGGGTGGTGGTAACGTCATGTAGTAGGTGTGCATATCTGGTGGGGTGTCTCCCCAGCTACACCATGAGCCTGAGCATCTCTGTCACAGTCTCCTCCATCCTCTGATGGGGACCTTCTCCCCTAGGACCAGGTGCCAGCTGAGCAAGAGCATCAAGCTAGACTCCAGACCACCAGAGCTCCCGTGGCTTTAGGGTCAGGGTGGAAGGGGAAAGAACAGAAGTGAGGGAGGAGCCTTCAGGAGAGGGAGCAGCACACAGTGACCTTGGCAGCAGGCCCTGAGCAAGCCTGGTGAGTTTCTCCCCCAAGGTCAGCAGGCCATTGTCATCAAAGCTGGAAGGGCTCTTGGAGACCATTTAGTCCAGTGCACGCTATGTACAAAAGAGGAGCCTGAGACCCAGGGGAAAGGTGGCCTGCTCAAGGTCACTGAAGAGCCACTGGTAAACCTTCCACCAGGACCCACACCTCTTGACTTCCAGGCCAGTGCCAACTGGGGAAGGTGGTGCATCTGTGCCAAGATGGGACAGGTGGCAGAGAAAGGCAGAATGGCTGCCTGGCTCTGCCACCAACCTGCTGTGTGACCTTGGGCAGGTCACGTCCCCTCTCTGAGCCTCCTGTTCTCTTTAAAATAAGATAATGATCCCAGCCCTGCCTGTCTGCCAAAGAGTATCCAGTGAGAGATGAACTTGGAAAGCTCTTTACAATCTGCAGAGCCCTGGGAGGAGAGTCACTAGCAAGACGCAGGCTGGCGCCAGATGGGTAGGTGCCAGGATTGGGTCTGGCACCACTAGGCTCCCCTTACCCCCTTGCCCAAGCTTTGCCATCTGTCTGGCAGCATCAGCTCTACCTCCTACCTCCCTGCCAGGAAGAAGGCTTTTGGGACCTTCTCACTTCATCAGAATCTTCTCCCTCCTTCCCCAGCCAGAGCCTCTTCTCTGCCTTTCTATTTTAGTCAGGATTCTTGGTTGCAAGTGACAGAAATCAGAAGTACAAGAGGAGAGAAATAGCTTCAAGCATGGCTAGATCCAGGACCTAAAACAATGTCAGGAAGACACTCCTCTCACTTGTTCACTCCTGCTCCCTCGCTCGCTCTCTGTCCCTCAGTTGTGGCTTCCTCCTCAGGCAGGCTGCCCCCTTGAAGTGGCAAAGACAGCCACCAGCAGCTTCAAGCTGACACCATACCCGTTCAGTTAGACAGCATCTGTTTCCTGATTGCTCCAGCAAATATCTAGGGTGACTCGCAGGGCCAGGGCCCAGGGTGAGTACCCACCCCTGAACCCATCACTGTATCTTTGATTATTTGGCTAGGCCAGGATCTCATGCCCACCCCAGAAACTAGAAATGGAGTCAGTCCCACCCAAGGCACATGGACAGAATGTAAGGGAGGTGGTTCTCCTAAACAGAGGGAGATTCTGTTACCAGAAGAAGGGATGTTAGACAGTCAAAAACAGTAAGTATGGTGTATCTTTGGTTAATGTATATTTTCACCAAAAGAAAAAAAAAGGTCGAGAAGGGAGAGGGTTGACATGTCGTGGGGTTGTTAACCAATGTCATAAAATGATATGTGTACTACTGTTTTCATGAGAAACTATTTGTTCTGTAAACCTTCACCTGAAGTACAATTTTAAAAAAAAAAGCAGTAAGTATCCTTGGCACCTTTGTTCCTAAATACATCAGCTGAAAGATTGAACCAAGTGGCTGCTTGGAAGGGGTGTTGATTGACTCCTGTATCAGTTAGCTTTTACTGCATAACAAGTCACTCCACAACTTAGTGGCTTAGAACAACTGTTTTATTTAGCTCATAGTTCTTTGGGTCAGCTGGGAGATTCTTCTAGTCTGGGCTCTTGTGTGTCTGTGGTCTGCTGATGGGTTGGCTGGTTTCTGAATGATCTAGGATGGCCTTACTCCCATGTCTGATGGTTGACTGGCTGTCAGCTGGGGTGCCTGAGTTCTCTTCCATGCAGTCGCTCATCCTCCAGTCGGTTAGCCTGGGCTTGTTCACAAAGTGGTCTTTCTGTTAAAAGTGAAGCACGTGGGCAAGCTCCAATACATAAGCATTTTTCAAGCCTTCGCTTGCATCGTGTTTGCTCAGGACTTATTAAGCAAAGCAAGTCACGTGACCAAGCACAGAGTTAGCGTGGAAGGGTACTATCAAAGAGCATGGAAATGGGGAAAGGAAGGCTTTGAAGAATTTTGCAATCTAGTGCAGCTCCCTCACAGAAGGGAGGGAAGAAAAGCCCTTTCTCTGTGACCCCTTGCATCATGGAAAGAATTAATGGGCCAGGGCAACCTCCAGATAGGGGTCCTTGGAGGAGGTAACTTAGGTTCAGGGACTTCCTTGGGCCCTCCAGGGCCATGGCTCAGCTGTTGGGCTTGGGCTGGGAGAGAGGGTGTGGATCCCAACTGCACTGGCTGACAGCTCCACATGTGGAAGGTGTAAGAGCTTGAGCTGGTAGTGGGGAGGGCTACCTTGGAGGAGAGGAAGGTGTTCTAAACCCTGGCTCCCAGATCTCTAAACTCCAGCTTCCAGATCTCTTTAGCCTGTCCCAAAGTGATGACCAGGGCTTTGTACTTCCCACTCAGGTTTGCCCCCACCTGCCAGCATCCCTTTGGTACTCAGGTGCTGGATGGCTCTGGGACTCGTGTACAATCAGACCATGCTTCCTCATCACCACGGTAGTTGGTGTCACCTGCTCCACAGGGTCAAGGACGAGTCCCTGTGACCATAGCCTCGGCCTACTCTTTCCCCACAGGTGGCTGCACTGGAGCGGCAGATCTTTGATTTCCTGGGCTACCAGTGGGCCCCCATCCTAGCCAACTTCCTGCACATCATGGCAGTCATCCTGGGCATCTTTGGCACAGTGCAGTACCGCTCCCGGTACCTCATTCTGGTACGGCTCACCGAATCCCTCCCCCAGCTGGCCTCTTCTCCTCACTGCTACCCATCCCTCCCTGCTCCTCCAGCCAGAACTGCCCCCCACCCCGGGCACCCAGACTCCTGCTCTGTCTTGGCTCCAGCCTGGCTGGTGGGGTGGATGCCCAAACCCCAATGCATCTTTGCTCAGCGGAGACAAGGTTGGTATTTTTCCTGAAGAATTTCCTGGGGAGACAATCCAGATATTAACAAGATATATCATTTAGTGAGTGCCTACGGTGCTGCTAAGAGTTTTGCCTGCTTTTTCTCATCTTTACAACAGCCCTGTGAGGTAGTTCTTACCACTCCATTTTCCAGATGACGAAACTGAGGCTCAGAAAGTTACGAGGTTTCCTAAGGTCACACAGCTAATAAGTGGCAGAGCAAGAATTAGAGCATCAGATCCAGAGGAAAGGCCCTTGCCATGTCACCATGCTGCCTCAGTAAGCCAGAGTGAGAGACAAATCAGGGATGGGCTTTGTCTTTAGTTTCTCAGAAGCATATTCTTGTCAGCTGGTTGCCATGATGGATTTGACCCTTCAGGACAGCTTAGTGTCTGTCCCTGCTGGCTAATGTTCACTGAGGATCTGGTCTAAAGTGACTGGTGTGGCTTTGAGGTCAGTGTCTATCTGCACTCCAATCCCAGGGGTCAGATTTTATCCCCAGCTCCCTCCCGCTTCTTCCTCATTCCAAGCCTTGGCCCCCATGGTCGCTGTCAAGCTCCTGTTTTCAGCTAAACTCACCCATGTCCCCTGCTATTCCGCAGTGATCTATTCACATGCCTTTCTTGAGGGAAAAGGCTTTTGGGTAGATATACTACATAAATGTTTGACACCCACAATAACAATGTCATGCTGTCACCAGAGCCCACTCATACTCATTCTAGGACTTCCCCCACCTCCCACAGGCTAAGATCCAAGGGGCCAGGTGAACAGGGCCCTTCCAAAGCCCTCTCTCACCTGAGATAAGAGGACCCTTCTCTCTGGTTCTCAGATAAACCCCAGGCACCACTGTGAACATCACTGTCTGCCAAGGGACAGCCGCTGGAATCACAGGCACAGGACTTGAGTGGAAATAACCAGCTCCCGAAGCTACTGTAACCTCTTCCTCCCTAGCCCTTTGCTGTGGGTAGGGTACTCTTCTCCCCAGAGCTGACTACATCTGGGATGTGGGAGAACCGAAGGGCCATTCCCAGACACTTCCGTCGCCATCCTCCCCAGCCAGCCAGAGGGAAGGATTGCTGGGGCTGCAGCGACTGGCCTGGGTCACACAGGTGTAGTTCTCAGAGCAAGAAGGGGAGGGAAGGGAGTGACATAGTGAGAGCTTCCAGGGCCCAGACTGAGACTTCCTTTGCATCTTTGGAGCCTCAGTGTGGTCTACTCACCCCAGCCTTTCTCCAGACCTCACCTGTTGCCCTGACCCCACCTCTCTCATCCCTTACACCCAGGCTTTACCAGCCACAGCCATGTGTGAGATGATGCTGTACTTTCATACTTGGGCACCAGGCTGTGGGATAACTTCCTGTCTCTTTTAATCTGGAGTTCCCAGCATCCTTAAATTTCTGCCTTTACTTACCTTCTCACAAAAGATCAAAACCACATATAAGAATCAAGTCTTCTTCCTAGGAAGTAAAGAGGTCTCCCATTTCTCCCACCCCCTCTACAAAATTTCTGTCCCCTGCCTCAGGCTTTCTGACATACCACTTCCAATCACCTGCTGTGGCCTGATATGCAACACTTTCTAAGCCACTTCTTATAGCTCTTGGCTGATGCATCCATTCCTGAGTGCCTGCTGTGTGCTAGGCACCACATTACAGTGGTGAATAAGGCACTCTAGTGGCTTACCATATAGAACATGTTTCTGAATGTGTCATCCATGTCACAGTCCCCTAGGGAGTGTTTAAAAAACTCCTGAGCTCCATCCTAGAGATTCAAAATCAGTAGTGTCTGGAGGTGGGACCCAAGAATCTGCATTTTTAACAAACTCCCCAGGTGATTCTGATACATTCTAGAGACTGCTGCTCTGGTGGGTGTTGTTCTCTGCAGAGTGGATAGGATTAGCCGTCAACTCCACTTCTTCCTACTTATGTGATCTTGGACTTAAGTGACTTATCTCTAAAGAAAGGACAGTGCCTACCTTGCAGGGCTGTTATAAGGACTGAGTGGATGTAAAAATGACTTGTAAGCTATAAAGTGCAGCCTGAGTGAGGTCTTCTCATAATACCCCTGCAAAAGTCTCCTCAGTCCTTGAGCTCTGTCTCCATTGACACACCCATCCCCATTACCCTAGGCCCTACCCTGATCCCCCCTCTGCTTTCCCCAGTATGCAGCCTGGCTGGTGCTCTGGGTTGGCTGGAATGCATTTATCATCTGCTTCTACCTGGAGGTTGGACAGCTGTCCCAGGTAAGCCTCAGGCCTCTCAGTGCCATAAGATAAAGCTTTCTCATTCCCTACCCCAAGGGCTCCAAGTGTGGTGTGGGCTTGGGGCATCATCTGTTGGAGAGACCTCCCTCTACACACCCAAATAATCTGTTCTCCCCGGCCCTCACCCTAACATTTTATTTCTGGCCTCCTCTCCGTTTCTTCAAAACAAATGATGGAGCAGATAAGGCTGAACAGAAGTTTGTGTGAAGATGGGCTGGGGGTCCCAACTGATCACAAGCTCAGTAAAAACTAACAGTATGTGGTGGCCCAGAAGCAACTCTTAGGCCCCATTAATAGAGGTAGAGTGTTCAGAGCAAGGGATGCAAAAGTGCCATGGCACTTTTACTGCCTAAACCACAGAGAGTTGGGCCCACTTCTGATCAATATTTTGTCAAAGGATAAGAGACTAGTTAAGCATTTGTTCAGGGAAAATTGAGGGGACTGTGTCCTCTGGGGAACCCTGGTAGTGCAGTGGTTAACAGCTCTGCTGCTAACCAAAGAGGTCAGCAGTATGAATCTACCAGCTGCTCCTTGGAAACCCTATGGGGCAGCCCTACTCTGTCCTGTAGGGTCACTGAGAGTCGGAATCCACTTGAGGGCAACGAGTTTGGTTTCGTTTTGGTTTTATGTCCTATGGAAGGAGCCCTGGTAGCACAGTGGTTAAGCACTCAGCTACTAACCAAAAGGTTGGCAATTTGAACCCACCAGCTGCTCCGTGGGAGAAACATGTAGAAGTCTGCTTCTATAAAAGATTTACAACCTTGGAAACTCTATGGGGCAGTTCTACTCTGTCCTATAGGGTCGCTATGAGTTGGAGTCAACTTGATGGCAATGGATTTGGTTTATGTTACATGGAGAACTATTAAAGAAAGTGAAGAGTATTTAGCTTGGAGAAGACCAAGCCCAGGAGGACATAACTTCACTTTTCAGAGTTAAAGGAGGCAAAAATATGTGAATAAAAGCATTGGCTTTGTAGTTTGACCCTGCTAGATTCCAATCCCAGCTGTAACATTTCCTTACTGTGTGACCCTGGGCAAGTGGCTTAACCTCTCTGAGCTTCTGTTTCCTCATCTGTCAAGTGGAGATAATTCCAACCCCAACTTCATGTGGTTGCTGAGGGGATGAAATACCACACATCTAAGTGCTAGGCACCTGATCAGCACACAGTGAATATTTGTTAACTGAGTAAGTGAGTGGATTGATGAATAAATGGATGTGCACCCCTGGTTAAGAACTTTTGATTTAAGCTAGCCCTGTCTCCATTTAATAAATGGAGAGACCGAGGATCCAAGAAATGAGAGGTTTGCCCAGAGTCCCATGCAAGGAGAGCAGTAGAGAGGCGAAGTGAGCCGTGAAGGGGCCTGTTTTGAGGATTTCACCAATGGGTGGGAAGTTTGACCTGATCATTGTTAATGCCCCACCCAGTCTGGGACTCCCGTAGGTCAGCACCGTCCCCTTCCTTCTCAGAGAGAGAAAAGTGATGCGTACACGGTCACCAAGCGCCACCTACTGGCCAAATTTGGACTTACAGATGCAGATTCCCATACCCTTCACAATCAGACCCTGCAAGGAGGCTGCTATAACAGTTCAGGTGCGAAGTAGGCCTTATATAAGGCCTCCTGGAACCTGGGGAGTATCCCTCTCTCCTCCTTGCTCAGTATCCCAGGCCCCTCTGCCCCCAGGACCGGGACTTCATCATGACCTTCAACACATCCCTGCACCGTTCCTGGTGGATGGAGAATGGTCCAGGCTGCCTAGTGACACCTGTCCTGAACTCCCGCCTGGCCCTGGAGGACCACCATGTCATCTCTGTCACCGGCTGCCTGCTTGACTATCCCTACATCGAGGCACTCAGCAGCGCCCTGCAGATCTTCCTGGCAGTGAGTCCTCCTGTCCTGCTATCTCACACACACACCCAGAGGTAGAGGCTTCCACTCCAGCTCCTTTGTCAAGCCCTGGTTAAGATGGGGATAAATCTGGGTCTTCCAGCCTGCCTGTCCTGCCCAGGCCTGTGTCCATACCTTGGACCATCTCCCTCCACCCCTGCTCCAGTCCCCATGAAGGGAGTGAGCAGATCTAATGAATAGGATGATACATCCAACCATGAGTCATTCCTGGGTTTGAATCTCCAGTACCCCTGA
Source organism: Dugong dugon (assembly GCA_030035585.1). Taxonomy (NCBI): domain Eukaryota; kingdom Metazoa; phylum Chordata; class Mammalia; order Sirenia; family Dugongidae; genus Dugong; species Dugong dugon. The sequence continues at coordinate 55,554,438 of CM057462.1, read as the reverse complement.
GGTGTGACCTTGGACAAGTCACGTGCCCTCTCCAACTTTGTTTCCTTGTTTGCAAAGAGGAATGACAATGCTCACCTCATAGAGTTTTCAGAATAAAATAAGACAGTGGCTGTTAGGGTGCTTAATGATGTGAAAATGGCTCCGAAATAGTAATAGTTCCCATTTCTAGAAGAGGTACTCTTGGCCAGCCCTGTCCTGGGCACTTTACACACGTAATGTCTCATAACCCCTTAACAACCCTATACCATATTGCCCAAGTCCACCTGGGGAAGCTGAGGCCTAATGAAGTAAAGTAATTACTTGTCCAAATGCAGACTCTCAGAACAGAGAATGGAACCAGGTATGTTTGACTAAGGTGCAATCATCTAACTTGAAGTTGTTATGGGTTTGCCTTCATCCTGACACCGCATCCCCCCAGCCAGGCGGAAAGGGCCTGGCAGGAGTCAAGGACGGGCTTTCTTCTCCTCCTTCCCTCCCTGACGTGCTGTCCCCTCCCCTAGCTGTTCGGCTTTGTGTTCGCCTGCTACGTGAGCAAAGTGTTCCTGGAGGAGGAGGACAGCTGTGAGTGTGGGGCCCCTAGGGAAGTGGGGAGGCTTGGCTGCTCACCACCCCGCGTCTTCAGCACCTTGGACAGGGGCCCGAACGGGCTGCCCCGGGAGGGACCCCGGGTTCGCCCACGGGCCCCTCTGAGGGGAAACAAGAGGCGGCAGGAATGGGTGGGAATCTGCATAGCCAGCGCATCGTAGGCTGGGGCCCAGATATCCAGGGTCCCCTTCCATGGCCCCAGCACCGCCCCCATACCCGCCTCACTTAGGCTCTGCCTCTCTGAGGGCTCTACAAACCCCACCTCTGCCTGGCCCAGCCCCTTCCCAATCTCGCCCAAACCCCCCCCCCCCGCCCCCCCACGGCCTTCTCCCTGATACGCCCTCCTCGGCCTTCAGACTCCACCCTCTCAGGGCCTTTGACCTACTCCAGGTTTGGCTCCTCCCGGCCGTCGGAGACCCATCCCTCAGGATCTAGCCTCAACACCCCGCTTGTAAGGCCCAGCTTGGGATCTGGCCCTCAGAGCCACGCCACCCCCTGCTTCTTTGGCTTCGTTTCCAGGGGATGAGGGTCCTGCCCCTCAGATTCTTCCCTATCAGGACCCAGATTCCTACACCTTGCCCCCCGACCCGACACACCCCTAATCATGCCCCACCTCCCCGTCCACAGTTGACTTCATCGGTGGCTTTGACTCCTACGGTTACCAGGCGCCCCAGAAGACGTCGCATTTACAACTGCAGCCTCTGTACACGTGGGTCACGGCGCGGAGCAGAGTGGGGTGGAGGGACAGGGATGTTAATGTTGGGGGAAAGAAGCGCAGGGAGGAGGAGGGAGGGCAGCCGGGTCTCTCCGCCTCCATACTTTTGGGTTCTACTCCCTAACCCCCAACCCGTCTTTGTTTCCTCCAGGTCGGGGTAGCTTCTGCCCCGCGCCCTCCCCGGCGCCGCGCCCTTGGCGGGTGGACTGACGCGGACCGCCAGCTCGGGCCAAGATGGGCAGGCGCGTCCCCTGGCGGCTGGCGGAGCGACTGCAGCCTGCGCGGCTCGGCCTGGGTTTGCAGCCAGAAAAGCGAACTTGTACTTGGCCCTTTGCAGCCCGGGACTTCAGGGGTGGGGCGGGGCGGGTTTGGGGAGGGGGGTCGAGGGGTTTGTATTTTTTTATCACAGCCTTGGCTTGTGCTGGGGCTTCCTTCCGTCTTCCTCCTTCCTCTCCCTTTCACCCTTCACCCCACATCCTGCTTTCTGTCCAGAGACAAACAGCAGGAAGGACAGACGCCACACACACATTCACCAGCCCTGAGGAAAGACACCGTGATGAGAGCAGGAGTCCTAGGTTCTAATCGCAACTCCATCACTGACTCTGTGTGACATTTGGCAAAGCCTTTGTCCTCTCTGGGCCTCAGTTTCCCACCTTGAATAATTTAAATCATCCCTTAGCAGGTGGAACACTTTCTAGCCTTCTCATATGACTCTCAATTTCTTGGGCCAGGCTGGAATTATTGTTCCCATTTTGCATATGTGAAAACTGAGGTCTAGGGGTGAGAAGCAATTTGCCTGAGGCCACACAGTTAGGTGTTCGGTGGAGCCAGGCCTTGAACAGAGTGCACTTTGTGTCGTTTCAGACTCCAAAATCCAGAGGCTGGTCTCTGAATTCCATTTCCAACCCCTTTTTAGCTTGGACACTCTAGAACCCATGTAATCTCCAACACACACACACACACACCACTGCCACCATTTGCCAATGTCTCTCTTAAAGCAATATACTCGTTCTCTTGTTGGGAACCAGACAGACGGAGCCCAGAGCCCTGAACTCAGCCTGACCCACAGGGAAGCCTTCTGAGACTCAGCCTCTGACCACCCTTGGCAAACCTTTCAAACTCTATCCTCTAATAAAGGGGGGCCACAGCCCAACTGCCCCACCACTTTCAGGTCCCCGAGGCTGGGTTGGCGGCACCTATGATCCCCTACCCTCAGCAACTCCATCAACCCCAGAAGGCTTCATCCACCTCACCAGTTGGAAGACCTGTGGATCCAGAGTGGAAGCGTTTACAGATCACTCCAATAACCACTCCAGTGTTCAGAGGCAACCTCTAAAGCCCTGAGGTGTTCTGAAGAGGCAGAATGGGAGTGTGGCTCATGAGGGGCATCGGGAGGGCAGGTACCCCCACCTTTCCTTGGAGTAGTGTAGAGGTGAGAGATTATTCTGTTGCCTCCTTCCACAGACACCCCTGAGGAGCCTGCAATCTGTGCACCGGTTGATGAACAGAAGGGGCAGGCCTCAGTATCCCTGTCTGTGAAATGGGAGTGGCCCTGGGTTAGGAAGGAGGATGGGAGGGACAGGGAAACTGGAGGGAGCCCAAGCGGTGCAAACCATTTGCACACCTGAGCCTGTCCATGGGGACCACTCTGCCCTTGCTCTCCACCCTTGGATCTAGGATTTCCTACTCTGTAAGGCCAAATATCCTGGAGCTAGGACCACACCCCCACCACCACTGTCCCATCTGCAGTGCTGTGCCATGGAACCAGCCCCAGCAGTTCTGCTGGCCACCAGGAGCACTGAGGTCCCAGATGGTCAGCCCAGCCAGCTGGTGGGTACAGCTCCAGAGGGGGGCAGTTCCCTTCAGGCTGTGCCAGCTCCTGCCTCCAGCCCCCTCTCCTACTACCCCCAGCCAGCTGTCATCTTTCTCCACTCCCACCCCACCCCCATCTCTCTCTCTACTCAGCGGGTTTAGCCACTGGTGCTTTGAAGCCTTTTGTTTTTATAAGATGGTTTTTGCAAGGGGAACAGGTTCTCTTCTCACTGGGACCTTGTGAGACGGAAATGCTCCCTGGGTCTTTGTGCAGGTGGGTTGATTAAAGATGGTGTTTTCTTTTCTAGCTTCCTGTCCTTCTGCCCTGTGAGTCAGCAGGACCTTCTAAGGGAGAAGTCCCTCAGTGAGGGTGGGCAGGAGTGGGGTTGATGTTGTTGTCATCCTCATTATCAGACATACCTGGGCACTCTCATGTGCCTCTGGCTGTGTGGCTTTGGACAAGTCACTCTCCCTCTCTTTCTTCATCCCTGAAACAGAGGTTGGACTAAATCAGTGGGTTCCCAAACCTGGCTTCACAGTCCCTAGGAGAACTTTCTATTTTTCTGATTAAGAGCATTTTAAGTTTATGCTTCCAAATATCCTTTTTCATCTTGGCTGTACCCTCTTTCTGACAATTCAGCTCTGTGGCTTCATTCTAAGCTGTCAGACAGTGCTTTAGACGGATTCCTGCATCCCACGCAGGACCTAATGGGTCTTTTACTGGCAATACAGTCCAGGAATCAATTTTTTTTTTTTTTTTTTTTTGAACAGGTAATATGTATATATGGCATTCCTTGGCTCATGGCCCCCTTCCTGCATCTTCATGCCAGGGTGTTATGTACTCTTACCTCTTTTTCAAGGAGCCAATGGGGTAGAAATGGTTAAGCGAACTCGGCTGGTAACCAGAAGGTTGGCAGCTCAATCCCACTCAGCGGCTCTGCAGGAGAAAGACCTGATGATCTGCTTCCATAAAGATTACAACCAAGAAAACCTATGGGACAGTTCTATTCTGTCACATGGGGTCACTATGAGTCGAAATAGACTTGATAGCACCTAACAACAACAACCTCTTTTTTGTATTTTTCCATAAATAAAACCCATTGCCATTAAGTTGATTCTGACTCATGATGTGTTACAGGGTAGAACTTCTCCAAAGGGTTTTCTTGGCTGTAATCTTTACTGAAGGAGATTGCCAGGCCTTGGCACTGCTGAGTGGGTTCGAACTACCAACCTTTAGGTTAGCAGCTGAGGACAAACCATTTGCACCACTAGGAAAATTTTCCATAAATAGTTATCTTAAAATTGATAGAAATATCTTTTTTTTTTTTTAAACACAAATAGCAACATGCTTTTTTCACTTAACACTGAATCTTAGAAATTTTTTCCCGATAATACAAGTGGAGCTGCCTTCTGCTCTTCCACAGTGACTTGGTAGAATTGGTATTTTTGTCAAAGATCCCCAGGAGATCCTGATGCAGCCACGGGTAAGAACCAGAGGTTTTACATAAGGATTACCCTAGTTCCTTTATGCAAACCCGTATGGACCACTCCTGACTATGAATAACACACGGCAACTGGGATCCCAAAAAAATAAGTCAAAGACATTACCCTTGAGGAACTTACGGTCTACTGGCGAGTCCCCAGGATTGGTAGGCGGAAGGGTGAATGCTGGTACCAGGCAGTCGATACCGAGGACTGTGGAGTTCAGATGAGATAGGAGGTCTGAATATCCTGGGCAGGGGAAAACAGCATGAGCAGAAGTGTGGAGGTAGGAAAACCCATGGTGTTTGAGGTAAGAAAAGCAGAGACTAATTGGTTGGAAGAAGCTTCTATGGATTTGTATTAATTTTTCATTGCCACCATAACAAATTACCACTTTAGTGACTTAAAGCAATAAAAATCTATTATTTTAGGGTCTTACTAGGCTAACATCAAGATGTCAGCAGGGCTGCATTCCTTCTGGAAACTCTAGAGGAGAGTCTGTTTCCCTGCCTTTTCTAGCTTTTAGAGGCTGCCTGCATTCCTTGGCTCATGGCCCCTTCCTCCATCTTCAAAGCCAATGACATCTCTCTGATTCTTCTTCCATCCTCACATCTGTCTCTGACAACAGCTGAGAAAGGTTGTCTGCTTTTAAGGACTCATATGATTAAATTGGACCTGCTGAGATAATCTAGGATAACCTCCCCCATCTCAAGGTCCTTATTTTAATCACATCTGCAAAATCCCTTTTATCGTGTAACATATTCACAGGTTTTTGGGATTAGGATGTGGGCATCTTTGTGGCCCATTGTTCTGCCTACCACAGGGAAGGAGTTGTATCCAGGTATTCCAGTTGCTGTTGAGTCAATTCTGACTCATGGGGACCCCATGTATGTCAAAGTAGAACTGCGCTTGATAAGATTTTCAACGGCTGATTTTTCAGAAGTAGATTGCCATGCCTTTCTTCTGAGGTGCCTCTGGGTGGACTTGAACTTTCAACCCTTTGATTAGCAGCCAAGCCTGTTAACTGTTTGCACTGCCCAGAGATTCTGTATCCAGGTATTGTTGTTGTGGGCTGTTGAGTCGATTCACACTCATAGCGACCCTATAGGACAGAGCAGAACTGCCCCATAGTGTTTCCTAAGCTGTAAATCTTTAAGAGAGCAGATCACTAGGTCTTTTCTCCTGATGAGCAGCTGATGGGTTAAAACCACCGATCTTTCAGTTAGCTACTGAGTGCCTAGCCATAGTACCACCAGGGCTCCTGTATCCAGGTATGGCAGTCCTAAGTGTCAAATCAGAGTGTGTCAGCCTGGTGTGATGGCCGTTGCAAGCTATTGAAGGATTTTGAACATAAGCTACTCAGCTAGAGCTGTCCTTTAGAGAGAACTGGCAGGGCTTGAAAGAGGAGATTTTGTGAAGAAAGCAGGAAGTAGTGTTGTATCAATTTATTTGGATCCACAATCAACACCCGCGGAAGCCACAGTCAAGAAATTGATGTATTGCGTTGGTCAAATGTGCTGCAAAAGAACTCTTTAAAGTGTTAAAAAGCAAAGATGTCTCTTTGAGAACTAAGGTGCCATGGTATTTTCAGTTGCCTCATATGCACGTGAAAGCTGAACAATGAATAAGGAAGACCAAAGAAGAATTAATGCCTTTGAATTATGTTGTTGGTGAAGAATATTGAATATACCATGGACTGCCAGAACAATGAACAAATCTGTCTTAGAAGAAGTACAGCCAGCACACACCTTAGAAGCAAGGATGGCGAGACTTTGTCTCACATACTTTGGATATGTTTTCAGGAGGGACCAGTCTTTGGAGAAGGACATCATGCTTGGTAAAGCAGAGGGTCAGTTAGGCCAAAATTAAAACCATTCCCAAGGCTAACTCTTCAGACAAAGATTAGACTGGTCTATGGAACATAAAATGATACTCGTGAAGAGTGTGCTTCTTAGCTCAAGTAGATTCATGAGATTAAATGGGCAGCTCCTGTCCAGAGGCGAGATGAGAAGGCAGAGAGGGTCAGGAGCTGATTGAATGGACACGGGACATCCGGAGTGGAAAGGAGGAGTGTGCTGTCGCAGTTTAGGGAGAGCAACTAGGGTCACGTAACAATGTGTGTATAAGTTTTTGTATGAGAAACTAACTTGAATTGTAAACTTTCATTTAAAGCACAATAAAAAAAAAAAAAAAGTAGAGGGTCTGTGAAAAAGAGGAAGACCCTCAACAAGATGGATTGACACAGTGGCTGCAACAATGGGCTCAAGCTTAACAACGACTGTGAGGATGGCACAGGACTGGGCGGTGTTTTGTTCTGTTGTACACAGGGTTGCTATGAGTCACAACCAACTCGACAGCAGCTAACAGCAACAGTGTTGTATCTGAAGGAGACCTAGAGTTTCTTACTTACGTGTGTAAATGTGCATCTTCTTGGAGGGTGGACGGGTTGACCATGAGACCGAGGGCCCAAGCACATCATTTGCAGCTCTGTGTGTATCAACTTGGGAGGGCTGGTGCTGGAGAGTGAAGATGTGAGTGGGGAGTCAAGCAGTCCTGAGTCCAAATCCCAAATTTCCTGCTCAGTGGTGGAACCAGTCAAGCTGGTCTTCCCACAAAGCCCAGTGAAGCTCTCCCCAGCCTCCAACAGACTGAGGCCATCTCCCACAACCTCCACACATTAGAATAATCCAGGTACTACAGACCTCTTTCCAGTAACTGCTGAGTGATAAAGGTGGTGGTGGTTTTTAGTTGCCATCAAGTCGGCTCCAACTCATGTACAACAGAACAAAACGTTACATTGTTCTGTGCCGTCTTCATGATTTGTTGGTGTGCTCAAGTCCATTGTTGTGGTCACTGTGTATTCTGAGCGCCCTCCAACCTAGGGGCTCGTCTTCAAGCAGTATATCGGACAATATTCTGTCGTGATCCATAGGGTTTTCGCTGACTGATTTTCTAAAGTAGATCGCCAGGCCTTTCTTCTTAGACTGTCTTAGTCTGGAAGCTGTCTTGAAACAAACTGTATTTGAAATACTGGTGGCGTAGCTTCCAGCATCATAGCAACATGCAAGCCACCACAATATGACAAACTGACAGATTTGGAATCATAAAGGTACCCAAGGCATTCTTTGAAGCAATAAAATATGAATTCTCCAAGGTGAATTTGACAAGTGCTATAGTCTACTGGAATTTATAGACATAGCAGTGTTTTTCAGTGTGTTGAAATGAGGTCCTGCTATTTCTAAACCTATTAGGGATGAGGAAGAACCCAACACCAAGGCCTCATTCCCTGTTACAAGAAGATTCAATACTCCACAGGGTACTGAACCAGGGTAGTGTTCTCAAACTTGCAGAGCATAAAAATCCCTTAAAATCCAGATGCCTGAGCCCTATCTTAGATGCACTAAATTCAGTATCTTCAGGAAAGTGATGGGAATCTGGGTTTTTCACAAGTGCCTCAGGTGATCCAGGATTGAGAAATTCTGGACCTGAGTAAACACATTCAAACATTTTTGGAACTCCACCTACTTTATTGTCATGGAGGTCCCCACCAAATTATGCCTGCCTGCACCCCCCACCACCTCATATCAGAGCTAGATTTTAAAAGCCACCCTAGCTGAATTATAATTAACTCAATTCCATTTGTTACTAACAATCTTTTTTTTTTTCTAATGGATTAACCATTTCAAAGGCTGCGATCAACTCTTGAAATTAAGCATTGGTTTAATTTCACCCTGGGTGTAACCTTGGGAAGGTTGCTTAACCCCTTTGAGCCTGTTTCCTTATTCATGAAGCAGAGATAACCACAGAAGTCATCACCCACCTTCTGAATGTACCCAGACTCCACCTGAAAATGAGGGGGGACTTGGAGGCAAATCCAGGCCCCAAGTTAGTTTGGTCAAAGGCAAAGTTCCAGGAAGAGAGGGCTTCTTAGGAGTAGGGGAGGCCAGTCTCAAGCTCTGCCTTTCCCTCTCCTAGCCTCAGCCTCCGTCACCTGGTGGAAATGAAGGCAGCTCCACACTACCCAAGAAGCCCTGGCAAGTGCTCAGCTGTTAACCAAAAGGTTGATGGTTCGAACCCACCCAGTGGCTCCGCAGGAGCCTAGAAAACCTTGTAGGGCAGTTCTCTGTAACGTGGTTGCTAGGAGTTGAAAATCAAGTGGAGAGCAACCAACAACCACCACCCTGCCCCACCCGCACCCTGGCCCTGGGAGCCACGCTTTGCCTTGGGCTACTTTGGCTACAGTGATTCAGCTGTTCCTCTCCATCTCTCGAACTGGGCTGAGCAGGCCTAGACAAGCTGGTGCTGCAGAAAGAGCCCTGCACTGGATGTCCAACACTTAGGTTCTAGTCTTTCCTCTGCCCTTTGACCCACCCCATGACCTTGGGCAACTCTTCACACCTCTGGCCTCAATGAAGTCAGCTGTGAAATGAGGGGAATGGACTTTGAGGTATTCACGTGCTTCTTCACTGCTGACACTCCGGGATAGATCAAATCAAACCCGTTGCTGTTGAGTCGATTCCAACTCATAGGAACCCTATAGTGACAATATAGGGCAGAGAAGAACTGCCCCATAGGGTTTCCAAAAAGCAGCTGATGGATTCCAACTGCCGACTTTTTGGTTAGCAGCTAAGCTCTTAACCACTATGCCACCAGGGCTCTTACATTCTGGAATAGGGCTTCTCAAACCTGGCTTGGGTGCTTTTTTAACATACAAATTCCTGGGCTCCACCTACATACCAAGTTTTTATTCACTGGGGCCCAAGCATCTGAATTTCTCCTTCAAATATTTATTAAGCACCTACAATATGCCAGGAATTGAGATACAGCAGTGAACATAGCAGACAATAATGGCTGTCCTCATGGAATATGACTGTTGGGAGGAGACATACAACAAATAAACAAGTGAAATATATGGTATATCAGCTAAGTGTTATGGAGAAAAGCAGGGCAGGGAAACGGAGTGTGGGACAGGGATCAATTCTAGTAAATTGGATGTCAGATCAGTTAGGGAAGGTATCCCTGCGAAAGATTTTAGATAAAAAGTCTGAAGAAGGTTAGGTAGAAAGCAAAAGAAATAGCAAGTGCAAAGGCCCTGAGGTGGGAGCTTGCCTGAGTATTGGACCAAAGCAAGAAGGCCAGTGTGGCAGGTTCAGAGCAAGGAAAGGGGAGAGTAATAGGAGATGAAGTCAGAGAGGTAAAGGGTAAGGGAGGACATCAGACATGCTACTGGCCTTGAAGGAAATTGTAAGGACTTCAGCTTTTAATCTGAGTGAGATGGGAAGAAGTCTTCTAGTTAATGTGTGGAGAATAGACTGTAGGAAGTCATTGCAATACTCCAGATGCTGGTGGTTCAATCAGGGTGGCAGCAGTGGAGGAGGAGGAGTGGAGAAGGCTGGATTCCAAATATATTTTGAGGGTAGGGTCAACAAGATTTGCCAGTAAGTTGAATGTGAGGTGTGAGTGAGAGGAGTCAAGAACTCCAAAGTTTTTAGCCTGAGCAAGTAGAAGAATGGAACTGCTGTTGAGATTAGGTTTTGGGGGGAATAGCAACATTTTGGTACTGGGCCTGTTAAATTTGAGATACCTGTTAGACATCAAGTGGAAATGTCAAGGAGGCAGTTGGGTATGAGACTGGAGCTCAGAGGAGAGTTCTGGGCTGAAGGTAGAAAGTTTGGAAGCATTGGTGTTGAGATCGTGTTTCAAGACATGAGAATGGATAAAAGCATCAAGGGATCTAAGAGTGTAGACAGAGAAGAAGACCGAAGGCTGAGTTCGGGGGCATCTCTACATTTAGAGTTGGAGAAACTTAGGAAGAGCCAGCAAGGAAGGCTGAGAAAGGAGGCAGAAGAAAAACCAGAGAACTGATACGAACTAGAACTTTTGGATTGCCCCTGAGTTTACCGATCTCATTCTCTGCCAAGAAATATTTATTGAGAACCTACTGTGTACCACACACTGTTCTAGACGCTGGGGCTGTAGCAATGAACAAGACAGACAAGAGCCTAGCTTTCTCTCTTATAGCTTGTATTCTAGGCAGAATTTATGTATAATTTCTTGCCCAATCTTCCTAACAATCCTAAGAAAGTATACCACCATATTCAGTTTGTCATACTGTGGTGGATTGCTTGTTGCTATGATGATGGAAGTTATACCACTACTATTTCAAATACTAGCAGGGTCACCCACGATGGACGGTTTTCAGCAGAGCTTCCAGACTAAAACAGACTAGAAAGAAAGGCCTGGTGATCTACTTCCCAAAGTTAGCCAATGAAAATCTTATAGATCACAATAGATCATTATCCGACTCACTTGCTTTGGACACGTCATCAGGAGGGATCAATTGCTGGAGGAGGACATCATGTTTGGTGAAGCAGAGGGCCAGCAAAGGTGAGGGAGACCCTCGGTGAGATGGATTGGTCCAATAGTTGCAACGATGGACTTGAACATGCTGGCGATTATGAGGATGATGCATGACCAGGAGAGTAGAAGGAGACAATGTTTCTTTCTGTTGTACATAAGGTCACCAAGAGTTGGAGTCGACTTGATGGCAGCTATCTATCTATCTGTAGGTGGAGAAACTAAAGCTGGAACAAGTTAAGTCACTTACTGAATATTACCAGCTGGCAAATGGCAGAGTCAGCATTCGATTCCAGTCAATCTGATTCCTGGGCTTACTCTCTAATCACTGCACGTATTGCCTCATGGGGAATCCTGATGCCCTGCCAGGGCTGAGAACTACTGCTCTAAGACTTGAGGGATTCTATTAGGTTTCTATTGCTGTGTAACAAATTACCCCAAAACTTAGTGGCTTAAATCAGCAAACAGTATATCATATAGTTTCGGTGGGTCAAAAATCTGACAGCAGCTTAGTTGGGTGGTGATGGCTTGGAGTCTCTCATGAGGTCGCAGTTAGGACGTTGGTAGATATATGAAGGCTTGACTGGGGCTGGAGAATCCACTTCCAAGGTTGCTAACCTTACATGGCTGTTGGCCGGAGGCCTCAATTCCCTTGCCTGAGAACTTCTCCAGAGGGCTGCTTGAATGTGTTCACAACATGGCAGCTAGCATGCCCCAGGGCAATTGATCCGAGAGAGAGTAAGGAGGAAGACCTAGTCTGGGGAGTCACACATTATCACTTCCATCACATTCTATCCATTAGGAGTGAGTCACTAAGTCCAGTTCACACAGAAGGGGAGAGCAATTAGGCTCCACCTTTTGAGGAAAGGATTGTCAGAGACTTTTTGGACATATTTTAAAACCACTACAGAGCTCCGCTTATTGTTATAATACCCTTATATTACATTTAAGAAACCAAACAAGTATGCAGAAGAAATAGGTTGTCAGTCTCTTTTTCCTCTCTGCCATGTGTCCACTCTCTCCTGTGGCCTGGATTCGAAAGCTCAAAACTTGGAGTAGTGGGGGAAAGAGGATCTGCTCATTGGCAGAGTTCATGGTTCTTGGCATGCGATAGACACTTTATAAATATTTACGGAAGAAGCCTGGACCTACTATAGTCAGACACATAGGTTCATTCCATGAATGTTTATTGCCCATCCCACATGTCCATATCCTGGTGCTGAGGGACAAAAATGGATGTGACCCAGCCTCTTCCCCCTGGGGGAGCTCTCAGACTGGATGGAAAAATTAATACAAAGAATAGAATTGATGCTGTAATGGAGAGATAACTCCAGGGTGGGGTGGGGAATCATGGTGGAAGCATAGGAGAAGGGGGTAATCAGAAGTGATTTCATAGAAGAGGCAGCACTTGAACTAAGACTTGAAGGATGAAGAGGAGTACGTTTGGAACGTAAGTGTAGAGAGAACATTCTTCCAGGCCAAAAGGACAGCTTGTGCAAAGGCAGAGAAGTGTGAGATAGTCTAGCATGTTTGGGGATTTTCAGTTAGAAGGAACCTTGGATATCATTTAGTTGAAACTCCATTATTGCTTGTATGTCCTAATAATAATAGCCAACATTTTCAGAAAGCTCGTCATGTGCCAGACACGGTGCAAAAATTCTGTGATTTGATCATCACCACAACCCTGTAAGGTTGGTACTATTATTATCTCCAGTTCATAAATGTAGAATAGAGACTCAGGTTACATACCTCGCCCAAGGTCAAACAGCTAGTAAGTTGCAAGGCTGGGACTTGAATCAGGATCTTTCTGACATAAAAGCCTGTGCTTTTAACCTCTGCGTTGTGCTACATCAACATTGGTCATGGAGTTTCAATTTGCACACCTGAAGTGACAGGAAGCCCACTACCTCCCTGGCAAGGACATAGAGGCTGTGGGGTCCCTCACACACATTCCAGTTTTGGAGGAGCCTCCAGCCTAATTGAAGCAAGAGCTTAACAGAAAGACAGGTAGTGCTTTGAGTTTCAAGCCAACACGCATTTATTGACTACATGTCCAATACCTTTCACCCAAAGAGCTCTGGTTAGAGGCAGCACTGTCTGCATCCTGTCAGCAGGTCAGCTGGCGGCTGCAGAGGCTACAAGGAAGAGTAAGCTCTCTCAGGTTAGAACTCAGGTTGGGCCTCCTGAGATGGCCCAGAGGGAAGGGCATGGGTTTCTCTAGACCAGGGTTTCTCAAACTCAGCACTGTTGACATTTTGAGCCAGGCAAGTGGAGGGCTGTCCTGTGCACTGCAGGGTATTTAGCAGTATCTCTGGCCTCTATCCACTAGCTGCCAGTAACAACCCCGGCCCCCACGCCATACACCAAGTTATGACAACCAAAACTGTCTCACACACTGACAAACATCTTCTGGGGGGCAAAATTGCCCCTGTTCGAAAACCACTGTTTAGATTACAAATAAATAAATAACCAAACCCATTGCTGTCTAGGCTTGGAACTGGCATGGTGGCGCTTCTAGCCACAATTTATTGGTCAAAACAGTCAACAGCCACCCCATATTCAAGGAGAGGAATCACTGGCCCTACCTCTTAACAGATTTGTAAAGAATCTGTGGTCATCATTACGGTAATCCACTACACCGTTTAAGTCTCCCATCCCAAAGCAATGCTCTCCATTCCCCTGAGTTTAACACAACACACATAGCCTCAACTCCTACTCTGTGCCAGGCCACGTACTGAGCACTAGGATAAAATTACAGCAGTGGGGAAAGAGGATGATTTACAATCACAGCTATGTCCTAGAGTAGAGGTCCTCGTATGTAGGCCTTTTGACTCCTTTGAATTTTCCAAGGGCACTGGATTTGCAGATGGGTTTGGGAGGGAACTGGGACTGGAAAGAGCAGAAAATGTTCAGCTTAACAGGTGAGGAGAAGTTTGGAGGCCCTGTAGGATAAAATGGCAAGAAAGGCGAGAAAAAAGATAGGCAGAAGGCTTGGGAAACTTCAAGAGGGTGAGCGGGATGGTGAAAATTCCCCAGTGGACGAAGAACTCTTAAGACAGATGTCTGATATTCACATTCATTCATTCGACAGTTGTCTACCTAATACCTTCCAGTGCTAGACACTGTGAACATGAGAACAAGTTCAGTCCCTGTTTATATTCCAGTGGAGGAAGCAGACAAATAAATAGAAGTAAAATAATTACAAATCATGATACAACCTGCGAAGGAAACTCACAAGCTGCCGAGGGAGAACAAAATGAGGATCAGCTTTAGATACTGAAACTCCTATAGATTGAACTGTGTCCCCCCAACCCCCCGCCCGCAAAATATGTGTTGTAAATCCTAACCTCTACGCCTTTGGTTATAATCCCATTTGGGAATGGGTTGTCTATTATGTTAATCGGACAGGATTTGTGTGGGGTGTGTCTTGAGTCAATCTCTTTTGAGATATAAAAGATACTAAGCAAGGGAGAGAAGCTGAGACGGAGAAGAGAGATGCAAGCCACATGGAGATCACCCAGGAGCAAAAGCTCAAAGAGACAAGGACCTTCCTCCAGAGCCGACAGAGAGAGAAAGCCTTCCTCTAGAGCTGGTACCCTGAATTCAGACTTCTAGCCTCCTAAACTGTGAGAAAATAAATTTCTGTTTGTCAAAGCCAACCACTTGTGGTATTTCTGTTGTAGTAGCACTAGATAACTAAGACGGAAACCCTCCCCTGACCTCACCAAATCTTCAGAGAAGTCAGTGGCCTATGTTAGTGGGATCTGTGGAAATCAGAGAAAGAGGCTGAGTTCCTAATCCGGTTTAACAAAGTATGTACCAGAGAAGGAGAAACAGGAGAAAAATGTTTCTATGAATAGAACTAATTAAATGCAAATAAGAATTCAAATTCTTAGCTGACCTCAAGAACCTAAGCTCCATCTTCCTACTGCATCCTAGGATTATGCAAACATCTTGGAAGTGCTATGGACCTCCACAGGGTATGAGGAGAGGAATAAAATGATCTCATAAAATCTTCGAGTCAAGGGGCTCCAACACAGCCCGGCTTCACAATCCCCACCCTAGAGGTGTCATAATCCAATGGAAGAGGCATCCAATACATGATTAGAGCACACTGGAATCAGAGCTTTATCAGAGACCTATTGGAGGGACTTAGGAGCACAGCTTTACAACACGTAGGAGTGAGAGCTAAAAAGTTGGCTAGGTGAGTTCAGAGAAGGCTTCATGGAGGAGGGAACAATTGAGCCGGGCCTCAAAGGATGATTAGGAACTTGCTAGGCATCAGAGAGAGTGAATTAGTTGGGGTAAGGCCAAATTGCTCTTATGCGTTTTGTTAGGTGCCGTTGAGTTGATTCCATCTCCTAGTGACCCTATGTACAACAGAAGGAAACACTGCCTGGTCCTGCATCATCCTCACAATCGTTGCTGTGTTTGAGCCCATTGTTGCAGCCACAGTGTCGATCCGTCTTGTTGAGGGTCTTCCTCTTTTTTGCTGACGCTCTACCAAGCATGATGTCCTTCTTCAGGCACTGGTCCCTCCTGGTAACATGTCCAAAGTACCTGAGATGGAAGTCTTGCCATCCTCACTTCAAAGGAGCACTCTGGTTGTACTTCTTCTAAGACAGACTTGTTCATTCTTCTGACAGTCTGTAGTATATTCAATATTCTTCACCAATGCCATAATTCAAAGGCATCAACTCTTCTTTGGTCTTCCTTATTCATTGTTCAGCTTTCGCATGCATATGAGGTGATTGAAAATATCATGGCTTGGGGCAGGCGCACCTTGGTCCTCAAAGTGACATCTTTGCTTTTAACACTTTAGAGAGGTCTTTTGCAGCAGATTTGCCCAATGCAATGCATCTTTTGATTTCTTGACTGCTGCTTCCATGGGTGTTGATTGTGGATCCAAGTAAAACGAAATCCTTGACAATTTCAATCTTTTCTTCATTTATCATGATGTTGCTTATTGGTCCAGTTGTAAGAATTTTTGTTTTCTTTCTGTTGAGGTGTAATCCATACTGAAGGCTGTGGTCTTTCATCTTCATCAGTAAGTGCTTCAAGTCTTCTTTGCTTTCATCAAGCAAGGTTGTGTCATCTGCATGTTGCAGATTATTAATGAATCTTCCACCAATCTTGATGCCACATTCTTCTTCATATAGTCCAGCTTCTTAGATTATTTGCTCAGCCTACAGATTGAATAAATATGGTGAAAGGATACGACCCTGACGCACACCGTTCCTGATTTTAAAACCACGCAGTATTCCTTTGTTCTGTTCAAATGACTGCTTCTTGGTCTATGTACAGGTTCCTCATGAGCACAATTAAGGATTCTGGAATTCCCATTCTTCATGATGTTATCCATAAATTGTTATGATCCACACAGTCAAATGTGTTTGCATAGTCAATAAAAAACAGGCAAACATCTTTCTGGTATTCTCTGCTTTCAGCCAAGATCCATCTGACATCAGCAATGATATATCTTGTTCCACATCCTCTTCTGAATCCGGCTTGAATTTCTGGCATTTCCCTGTCGATGTACTGCTGCAACAATTTTTTAATTATCTTCAACAAAATTTTACTTGTGTGTGATATTAACGATATTGTTCAATAATTTCCACATTATGCTGGATAACCTTTCTTTTGAATGGGGAACAAATATGGATCTTTTCCAGTCAGTTAGCCAGGTAGCTGTCTTCCAAATTTCTTGGCATAGATGAGTGAGCACCTCCAACGCTGCATCCATTTGTTGAAACATCTCAATTGGTATCCTGTCAATTCCAGGAGCCTTGTTTTTCAGCAATGCCTTCAGTGCAGCTTGGACTTCTTCCTTCAATACCGTCGGTTCTTGATCATATGCTAACTCCTAAAATGGTTGAACACCAACCAATTCTTTTTGGTATGGTGACTGTGTTTTTCTTCCATCTTCTTTTGATGCTTCCTGCATCGTTCAATATTTCGCACATACCAAAACCAAAACCAAACCTGTTCCCGTTGAGTCGATTCTGACTCATAGCGACCCTTTAGGACAGAGTAGAATTGCCCCCATCGGGTTTCCAAGGAACGGCTGGTAGATTTGAATGGCCGACCTTTTGGTTAGCAGCCAAGCACTTACCCACTCCGCCACCGGGCTCCATAGGATCCTTCAACATCGCAACTCGGGACTTGAATTTTTTCTTCTGTTCTTTCAGATTGAGAAATGCCAAGCATGTTCTTCCTTTTTGGTTTTCTAATGCCAGATCTTTGCACATCTCATTATAATACTATACTCTGTCTTCTGGAGCTGCCCTTTGAAATCTTCTGTTCAGCTACTTTACTTCCTCGTTTCTTCCATTTGCTTTAGCTACTCTACATTCAAGAGCAAGTTTCAGAGTCTCTTCTGACATCCATTTTGGTCTTTTCTTTCTTTCTTTCCTGTCTTTTTAATGACCTTTTGTTTTCTTCATGTATGATATCCTTGATGTCATCCCATAACTCATCTGGTCTTTGGTCATTAGTCTTCAATGTGTCAAATCTATTCTTGAGATGGTCTCCAAATTCAGGTGGGATATACTCGCGGTCATATTTTGTTTCTCGTGGACTTGTTTTAATTTTCTTCAGCTTCAATTTAAACTTGGATATGAGCAATTGATTGTTTGTCCCATAGTCGGCCCCTGGCTTTGTTCTTCTTCTTCTTTTTTTTTTTTTTTACTATTTCTTTTTGTTGTTGTTTATTGTTGTAGTTTAAATGAAGTTTACATTTCAACTTAGTCTCCCATACAAACATTTATGCATGCATGCATTTTTACGTGACCCTAATTGCTGTCCTCATACTGTGACAGCACATTCCTCCTTTCCACCCCTGATTCCCCATGTCCATTCAACAAGCTCCTAACCCTCTCTGCCTTCCCATCTCACCTCTGGACAGAAGCTGCCCGTTTAGTTCTTGTACGTACTTGAGCTTAGAGGCACACTCCTCACGAGTATCACTTTATGTCCCACAGTCCCGTCCAACCCCTGTCTGAAGAGTTGGCCTCGGAAATTGTTTTAGTTCTGGGCTGATAGAGAATCCAGGGGCCATGCCCAGGATTCCTCCAGTCTCAGTCAGACCATTAAGTCTGGTTTTTTTACTAGAATTTGAGTCCTGCACCCCACCTTTCTCTGGCTCCATCAGGGACTCTCTGTTGTGTTCCCTATCAGGGCCGTCATTGGTGGTAGCTGGACACCATCTAGTTCTTCTGGTCTCAGGCTGATGAAGTCTCTGGTTAATGTGGCCCTTTCTGCCTCTTGGGCTACTACTTTCCTTGTGTCTTTGGTGTTCTTCATTCTCCTTTACTCCAGGTGGTTGGGACCAGCTGATGCATCTGAGATGGCCGTTTGCAAGCTTTTAAGACCCCAGACACCACTCACCAAAGTAGGATGCAGAACATTTTCTTAATAAGCTTCGTTATGCCAATTGACCTAGATGTCCCCTGAAAGTGTGGTCCCCAGACCCCTACCCCTGCTACTCTGTCCCTCAAAGTGTTAGATTATATTCAGGAAACTTCTTAGCTTGGGTTTAGTCCAGTTGTGCTGACTTCCCCTGTAGTGTGTGCTGTCCTTCCCTTCACCTAAGATAATTCTTATCTACTATCTAGTTAGCAAATAACCCTCACCCTCCCTCACCACTCTTGTAACCATCAAAGAATGTTTTCTTCTGTGTTTAAACCTTTTCTTGAGTTCTTATAATAGTGGTCTTATGCAATATTTGTCCTTCTGTGACTGACTAAATTCACTCAGCATAATGCCCTCCAGATTCCTCCAGGTTATAAGATGTTTCACTGCTTCATCACTGTTCTTTATTGTTGCGTAGTATTCCATTGTGTGGATATACCATAATTTGTTTATCCATTCAGCCGTTGATGGGCACCTAGGCTGTTTCCATCTTTTTGCTATTGTGAATAGTGCTGCAGTGAATATGAGCGTGCATCTATCTATTTGTGTAATTCCCTGTCCTTGTTCTGATGGATGATATTGAGATTTTCCATCCTCTCTTTCCACAGATGCAGTCAATTTGATTCTTGTGTATTCCATCTGGTGAGGTTCAAGTGTATAGCTACTGTTTACGTTGTTGAAAAAAGGTATTTGCAGTGAAGAAGTCGTTGGTCTTGCACAATTCTATCACGTGTTCTCTGGCATCATTTCTATCACCAAGGCCAGATTTTCCAACCACAGTTCCCCCTTCTTTGTTTCTGGCTTTCACATTCCAATCACCAGTAATTATCAATGTGTCTTGATTGCATGTTTGATCAATTTCAGAATGCAGAAGTTGGTAAAAATCTTTAATTTCTTCATTTTTGGCATTAATGGTTGGTGTGTAAATTTGAATACTAGTCGTATTAACTGATCTTCCCTTGGAGGTGTATGGATACTGTTACTGATGGTGTTGTACTTCAGAATAGATCTTGAAATGTTCTTTTTGACTATGAATGTAAGACCGTTCCTTCCTCTTCAAGATGTCATTCCCAGCATAGTACACCTTGTGATGGTCTGATTCAAAATGGCCAATACCAGTCCATTTCAGCTCTCTAATACATAGGATATCCATCTTATTCGCTCCATTTCATTTTTTGCAACTTCCAATTTTCCTAGATTCATACTTTGTACATTCCACGTTCCGCTCTTATGTAGAGAACAACAACTAAATGAACAATTTCCTTTAAAAGGATTGGTACAAAGCTCGTTCTTATGAAGCACAGGTTAAAGATGTCCCAAATGTCCAACTTATCCAAATTGCTATACCACTCCATCATCTCTAACATCAACTTCTACTCTTCCCCTCAGTACTCTCCCTCCTATCTTTAGATTCTGTAATTCTCTGCAGTGTCTCACAGAACTCACAGACCGTATCAAGGAAATTGCTCATGCAATTGTGTAGGCTGGTGAGTCCCAAATCTATGGGTCAGGCATAGTCTCCTGACTCACGTGCCCACAGGGGCCGAAGAACCCAAATCATCAGGCCAGATGATAAGCTGCTAGCTTACAAGGCTGCAGAAGCTGGTGAGTCCCAGAATCGGCAGGTCAGACGGCACGCCACTGGCTCTAGTCCCAAGAACCGGAGGTCAAACTATGACAAGCTGGACTCAGCATTCAGATTCAGGGAGAGAAAGCCCCGCCAGAGCACTCACATATATACATTGGATGCAGGCCACATCCCAGAGAAGGGCATGACTTGATTAAGGGTGGGACTTGAGTCTCACCCTTCTGCAAGGCTGTGACTCAAGATACACCCCATACTAATCCTGCCTCATTAACGTATAAAGGTTAGGATTTACAACACATAGAATGTAGGATAATTACATCAGATCACAAAATGGAGGACAGCCACACAATACTGGGAATCAGGCCTAGCCAAGCCAACACACAACACCAACTACCACATCTCATTAGGGTTCCATACACCTTATTTGCATTGATTCCCCCCCGATCATTGTGTGGGAGTCATAAAGACTATGGCTACTAGGGCCATATTAAGGAATTCAGTGCACTGCACCAACAATAAGAAAAGAAAACAGTTGCCATCGAGTTGGTTGTTACTCATGGTGACACCATGTGTGTCAGAGTAGAATTGTGCTCCACAGGGTTTCAATGGCTAGTTTTTTGAAAATAGATAGCCAGGCCTTTCTTATGAGTTACCTCTGGGTGGACTCAAACCTTCAACCTTTCATTGAAATAATTAGGTTATATCAACCATTTGCACCGTACAGGGATTCCAGAGAACAACAACGCAGAAGCTTAAAGAATGGGGTAGTATGTGTCTTTCTCATGTAACAGTCCCCCTGTGAATAGTCCAGGTCCGTGGGCAGTTCTACTCCTTGTGGTTGTTCAGAGACACGGCTCTTTCCATGTCATGGCTCTGCCATTCTCTAGGACATTGTCATCATCATGTGGAAGCTGGGTCACTGCCCCATCTGGAGTCCAGCTGGCAGGAAGGGAGAAGACAATGTGGAATGTTGAAGAGAAACAAGCTTACTACTCTGTTAGGAGTAGAACACAAATGAGTTTTATTGAGGAATAGAGCAACTGCAGCTGGGCAGCACAAAGTGAAATTACTGAGTGCTCGGAGTAAAGAAATGGGAAAGGCTTTTTGTGCATGAGAGGTTTAAGGAAACAGTACCCACTATTCGTATCAGTTAATCTAAAGACTCCTTGCGGCCAGCCTGCACAAGCATTTTGCTACAGGGTGCAGTTCAAAAAGTATTTTTATCATAAGCTTCTTGGAACTTTCTGATTACAACCCTAACCACGTACTTTCTGAGAACGGCCACAATTTTCTCCATCCCCTTGTCCCTCCAGAGATAGTGCAGATTAACCTGTTACTGTGAGCTAGGCCCAGACGTCTCTTATTTGAGGATCTGCTAACACAAGAAGAGGCATATTAGTCCCGAGTCCCAGAGCTGGAAGCAAACACATCACTTTCATTCGCATTCTACTGTTGAGAACAGAATCACGTGATCACATCTAGTTGTAAAGGAGGCTAGCAAATACAGTCTAGCTGGCAGCCATGTGTTCTGCTGTAATTCTATGGTGATGGAAGAAGGGGAACACTACTGGTTTCCATCACAGAGAAAGAGGAAAAGGCATTCCAGGAAGAAGTTCAAATCAGTGTATGCAAACACATACAACTATGAGAGACCTTGGGGACTGAGCAGTGTGTTTCAGGTGCAGTGGGGACAGAAAAACTCCAGAACAGTGTGAGATCATGATGAAAGCCTTTAAATTCTATGGATTGAATTGTGTGTTCAAAAAAGTTATGTCGAAGTTCTAACCCTGTACCTGCAAATAGGAAGCTATTTGGAAATAGGGCTTCTCTTTTGTTATGTTGATGAGGCCATTACTGGAGTAGGGGGGATCCTAAACCCTATCTCTTCTGAGTGGTATCATAAAAAGAGCAGAATAGACACAGACACACACCGCGGAAGACAGATGCCATGTGAAGATACATTTACAGGTAGCCAAGGAACGCCAAGGAACGCCCAGAGCCACAGAAGAAGAGCGAGAGCCTAGTTCTGCCAAAGCTCTGAATTCGGACTTCTAGCCTTCAGTATGATAGATTCCTTTCTTTAAAGCTACCTACTTGTAGTATTTTTTTTGCTACGGCTAGTCATATCAGTTAGATACTAGACAAATGCCAAGTAAAAAAAGTAAAGAAAGAGTCCTCTATCTCCATCTCCTCCCCCACCCCCCTTCTTTTCCCTCTCTCTCATTCTGTTTCTGTCTTTCAGCCAATACATTCTAGGCACTGGATAAAGTCATGGTGAGACTAGGTGAACAAGACAGATAAGACACCAGACTTAATGGAGCTCTTTGTTTATTCCTATCTCCTTCAGTCCTGTCTCGGAGGATGGCTTCTCACAAGGGCATTTGGGATCTAATGGAAAGAACTTGCCGTTTAAAGTCAGAGAAATTAAAGTTTAGATTTCGACTCCGTCACTTACTTAACCTTGCCAGATCTCAATTTTATCATCTATAAAATGGGCATCATAATAATCCCTTTAAGTGTCATGGGTTGCTATGAGAATTAAGTAGGACCACATAGGTGAAACGTCAATCATCTCTGGCACATAATGGGCACTTGTAAGGGTTAGTTCCTTCTCCACCCCATCTCCTCTGGACTTGAGTACCTTCAGGGTCTATTTTGAGTCCTGACTACCTACCAGCTGCTCTCCATTCCCGAGGTCACTGCGGTTGTCCCAGCCTCACATCTCCATGCCTGCTCCTCTCTGTTTCATCACTGTGTGCTATGTTCCCTTCTCTCCCACTCCACATGCTTGTGCTTGGGTTGTGGATCAAATAAGACATAGTATGAGGCTGGCTTGGCTCCTTATTGGAGAGACAGGAAGGACTGACATCCAGGCCTCATCCTGGCATTCAGGGCTGTTCCCAGACTGGCTTCACCAGCTCTCCAACCTCAGGAGCCAAGTAACAGAAAGCTCAACCCCCAGAAGTGGAAGTACAAAGTTATTGGCTCCATAGCTGAATAAGGAATAGGCCTGGCTGTAGGCTTTCAAGTGATTCTCTGTCTTCATCTCCCAGTGACAAGTGCTCTGGATTGGCTTGCTCTCAGATAGGCCCTCATGGGGATGAGACGCTACATCCTACCAGTCCTTCCAAACCCTCAAAACTTACTCTGTTTGGACCAGTGTGGGTCATGTGCTCATGAGTGAACCAATCACCACAGCCAAGAGTATGTGATGAGATTATTGGCTAAGCTAGGTTATGTGCTTGCTCCATTCCTGACGCTGAAGATGTAGCGCCATCCCCACCCCAATGTCTGATTTGGGAGGGGAAAGGGTGAATGCTGGGGAGACAACCAACCAATGAGCATTATGATGCAAACTCTCCACTTTCCACCAACATTACAGTCTCTTCCTCCTTCTCCAAACCAGTCAAGTCTATTCTTGCCTCCTGGCGTTGGCCTATAGCCTCCCATAACCAGAAAGCCTCTTTCTTTTCCTTATTTTCTGAGACACAGATTGAATTTCACCCTCTCCAGGGACTTTGCCGGCTTGGTTCACAAACATTTGCTGAATCTTCTCCCTCCATGGAGGACCTGTGGACACAGAGAAGAAACAGATACAATCTCTGCCCTTAATGAACTCATATTTCAGCAGAACAATATTAGAAGCTACTATTTATTGAGGGTCTGCTATCTTAGTTATCAGTGCTGCCATAACAGAAATACCACAAGTGGATGGCTTTTATTTAATTTCTCACAGTTTAGGAGATTTATTTTCTCACAGTTCAGGAGGCTAGATGTCCGAATTCAGGGGGCCGGCTCTAGGGGAAGGCTTTCTCTCTCTGTCAGCTCCAGAGGTAGGTCCTTGTCACCTCAGCTTCTGCTTCCTGGTTTCTTGGAGATCTCCATGTGTCTTGGCACCTATCTTACCCCATCTCTCATCTGCTCACTTGTTTAATTTCTTTATATCTCCAAAGAGATCAACTGAAAATATACCCTACACTAACCCTGCCTCATTAAAATAACAAACACAACCCATTTCCAAATGGGATTATAACCACAGGCATAGAGGTTAGAATTTACAACACATATTTTTGGAGGACATGATTCAATCCATAACATATGCCCTTGTCTTAGTTATGTAGTGCTGCTATAACAGAAATACCACAAGTGGATGGCTTTAACAAAGAGAAGTTTATTCTCTCACAGTTCAGTAGGCTACAAGTCCAAATTCGGGGCATCAGCTCCAGGAGAAGGCTCTCTCTCTCTGTTGTCTCTGGAGAAAGGTCCTTGTGATGCATCAGTCTTCCCTTGGTCTGGGAGCTTCTCTGCTCAGGAATCTCAGGTCCAAAGGACACACTCTGCTTCCGGCACTGCTTTCTTGGAGGTATGAGGTTCCCATGTGTCTCTTTTATATCTCAAAAGAGATTGGCTTAAGACACTATTCAATCTTGTAAACCTCATCAGTATAACCTCATCATAGTGATAAAGTTTACAACACATAAGGAAATCACATCAGATTACACAATCATACAATACTGGGAATCATAACCTAGCCAAGTTGACAGATATTTTGGGGGGACACAATTCAATCCATGACAGCCCTTTAGCACATTACCTCATTTAATTTATACACACACACAAATAGTATCTAATGTGTACAGCCCCTGTCTCCTCAGACAGTGAGTTTTAGGAAAATCCACCAGCCCTTGACCATTATTTCAGCCTCATCTCCTGCAGTTCTCACTCTTGTTTGCAAGCACCACACTGGCCTTCTTCACAGGTCCTTGAATATACCATGCTCCCTTATACCCCAGGGCCTTTAAACATGCAGGTTCTCCTGTCTAAAATGTTCTTTCCTCTATTTTGTCTAATTAATCTATTCATCCTTTAGATCTCAAATCAACTATTCCTCTGAGAGGAATGACCAGGTAAGGATCCCTGATTAGAAGTTTTCAGAGCAGCCTACGTTTCTTTGTAGCACTACTCACAATTATAATTACATACTCATTTGCGTTTCCTGTCTGCTATCAGTTTCCCCCATCAGGTGGTGAGTTTTCATGAGGGCAAAATCAGGGTCTTTTCTGCTCACCAAATAGTTTTACTTAGCACATAACAAAAACTCAGCCAATATTTCTTTAATGAATAAGCTGTATATCTACATACCCATCTTCCGGCCCATGAGAGGGAGGAGCTCAGTTGTGATGTCACAACCCAGAACGTATGGCATCCCTGGGTGGTACAGATGGTTACATGACCAAAAATATCCCCTGAAGTCATCTTAAAACCAAACAGCTGTTTAGCTTAACTAGTAAAAAAGGTCTGCCTTGAGCATTACGCTCTTTTAAGATCTATCTATATGGGATCAAATTGACAACAGCAACTTGAAAGATTAGATAGGATTTTGGGGGCAGTGAATTTATGTTAACGAGGGAGGAACAACTCAGAAAGGAGGGTGAGAATGGTTGCACAGCTTGAAGAATGTAATCAATGTCACTAAATTGTACATGTGGAAACTGTTGAATTGGTGTATGTTTTGCTGTGTATATTCTCAACAATAACAACAAAATAAAAAAAATTTAGGGAAAAAAATGGTTGTGTGCTTGACTACTAGCTAAAAAATTGACAGTTTGAACCTACCCATAGACACCTCAGAAGAAAGGCCTGGCAATCTGCTTCTGAACTATCACAGCCTTGAAAATCCTGTGGAGTAAAGTTCTACTCTGACACATGGGGTCACCGTAAGTCGCAATCAACTCAACAGCAACTGGTTTGGTTTGGGTTTTTTGTCTTTTTTTTAACCTAGACTGTGTCAAAACGATGCTTAATTTGAAGTCAAAAAGTACAGGCACTAAGTTCAATAGTTGTTATAAAAGTAAAACAGTTAATGATGTAGCCTTCGATAGGAGGCAGTGAGGAGATGCAGATAGACTTGGCTTTGCGGTTCAGTTTTTGCAAGGATTTAGGCCAACTGAGAGGAGTCTAGGGGGAAGAGTCCCAAGGCCACCCTCACTTCTGACACCATCTGCAAGATTAGGGGGTTCCCAAAACCACCCTCAGGTTTGGTAATTCGCTATACGGAATCGCAGAACTCACTGAAAGCTATTATGCTCATGGTTAAAGTTTGTTACAGGGAAAGGATACAGAATAGAGTCAGTCAAGGGAAGAAGCAAATAGGGAAGAGCCCAAGGGAAGTACCAAAGGCAGAGATTCTGTTGTCTTTTCACCATGGAGTCAGGACGTATTACTCCTAAGTATTAATGTGTAATAATGTTGTTGTTGTTAGTTGCTGTCAAGTTGCCCTGACTCATGATGACCCTACGTATAACAGAATGAAATGTTGCCTGGTCCTTCACCATCTTCATGATCGTTGGTATGTTTGAGTCCATTGTTGCAGCTATTGTGACAATCAGTCTCAGTGAGGGTTTTCTTCATTTTCTTTGGCCCTCTACCAAATATCCTTTTCTAGAAACTGGTCTTTCCTGATGACGTGTCCAAAGTGAGTTGAAGTCTTGCCATCCTCATTGCTAAGGAGTATTCTGGTTGTACTTCATCTAAGACTGATTTATTTGTTCTTTTGGCAGTCGATGGTATATTTAATATTCTTTGCCAACACCACAGTTCAAATGCATCAATTATTCTGGCTTCACTTTCCATGATCCAACTTTCTCAGGCATATGAAGTGGTTGAAAACACCATGGCTTGGGTCAGGGACATCTTACTCATCAAAGTGATCTCTTTGCTTTTTAAAACTTTTTAAAGAGGTCTTTTGCAGCAGATTTTCCCCATGCAATTTTTTTTTTTTTAATTTCTTGACTGCTGCTTCATGCGTGACAATATGCACAGAGTATTGCCAACCAAGGAAGCTTAGCCGAGCCGTGGTGTTCTGGATTTTTATTGGGGCTGCATTACATAGGCATGATTGATTAATTAATAGTGTCTGAGCTTGGTTTCTAGGTTCACTGATACCACAAGTCCCCACCCTAAATCCCATGCTTAGTCTTTCTGGTGTGGCCAGCTCCTGCCCCAAACAAAGACATTTCTGTCAGTTATGACATAGATTACCTCCCAGGAGTCAAAGGCAAAGGCCAGATCCAGACCTTTCTTTGAGTAAGGCCAAATTCTTTATGCCACAGCTTTGCAACATCTGGCAAAAAACTCCTCATAGGGAAGGAAATGACCTTGTAAAAATAGCTCAATAAATGTTTGAGATAAGAAATGAGACCCTGAGAGGAGAAAAAAAGAGTGACATTAATATTCTCTGCATTTAAAAAACGGGAAGAATTTAATTCTTTGCCCTGAGAGGGAAGGCAAAAGAAGAGAGGAAGGAGAGAAAAGGTAAAGAAGATGCAAAAATTCCAAGAAATAGCAGGGTGAGGCCAGTTGCTGCTCTTATGTGCTTAACATCCGTTCTCCCATGTCTTTATAACAATACCGATTTCCCTATGGGAGAACCATTGCACCCACATTCTTAATCCCTGTGCCAAGGGAATGTCACCACCTCCTGGCTCTGTTGGTCAGTTTAGGACCCAAGCCAGGCCAGTTAAGGTCACTGAAAGTCTTACCTTGGATTTTTGCTGAAACATTGGTAAAGAGGCACTTGCTTTGCATGGGAGTTATTCAACCAGTAGGATGTCCCCCATGAAGCTCCTGGAAGGCATCTTTGACATCTTGTAGAAAGTCTGCTTGAGAATAAAGCCCCTACAGAGGGAAGTGGAGCTGAGACATAGAGACTGACAGTGTCTTGTTGCTATCATGCATGCACCTGGATCCAACCAGGCCTGAAGCCACAGTCTAACATGGACCCTTTATTCATGGAAG
This sequence comes from Dugong dugon, assembly GCA_030035585.1. NCBI lineage: Eukaryota > Metazoa > Chordata > Mammalia > Sirenia > Dugongidae > Dugong > Dugong dugon. The sequence continues at coordinate 55,526,692 of CM057462.1, read as the reverse complement.
TCAATGCATTCCCTTGCTCCTGTTTGAGTTTGGGTTTTCTGCTCTTGAAATAAGAAGGGTCTTAAGATGCAAAATAACTAGTTTGGGGTAAGGCTGCCAGTGAAAATTCTCTAGTGGCAGGCTGGCTGGCCAAGAGTACTTTTGAGTATGGTACGTCTACTGTGTGATTCAAAACTATTTTATAAATATCTTTCTATATTATTCTTCACCTAACTCTCTATAAAAAACCAAACCCATTGCTGTTGAGTCGATTCCAAGTCATAGTGACCCTATAGGACAGAGTAGAACTGTTCTGTAGGGTTTCCAAGGAGTGGCTGGTGGATTTGAACTGTCAACTCTTTGGTTAGCAGCCATAGCATGCAGTAGCTCTTAACCACTGTGCTACCAGGACCATGTAGATCTTTCCAGTGATTTTTAAAATCAAATATAAATATATTATTATTCTCTGTTTCTTCCACAAAAGGTGGCATACTTTATATCTTGTTCTGCCCCCAGTTTTTTTTCACTTAGTGTCTTAGGCTAGGTTCTCTACAGGAGCAAAACCAGAAGTGTATAAATATACATAAGAGAGATTTATATCAAGGAAATGGCTCATGTGCTTGTAGAAGCTGGAAAGTCCCAAGTCCATGGGTCAGGTTGGAGACATCTCCTGACTCATGTAGCTGCAGGAACTGGCGAATCCAACTTTGGCAGGTCAGACAACAGGCCTCTGGCGCACAGGCTGAGGAAACTGATGAACCCCAAGATCAGCAGATAAGCTGCTAGCTCAAGTTCCAAGAACCAAAGGTCGGATGAACAGGAGCCAGCTGCAAAATCCAGAGCAAGAAAAAAGCCAACGAGCTTTGCCAGAAAGTCCACCTATGTTAGATGCAGGCCACACCCCCAAGGAAACTCCCTTTTAACTGATTGGCTGCTCATAAAAGATCTCATCATGGAGGTGATTACATTATTACATAGCTACCAAACTACATCATAACTGCCAAACCACTGAGAATCATGGCCCAACCAAGTAGACACACAACCTTAACCATCACACATAGCAATGTTCCAGGCGATCTTTCCAAACTATGTGATTTTTAAATGACATCTTCCCCAATTTTAAATAATCACTCACCCTCCCCATGGCTTCCAAAGCTCCAAGAAAATGTGCCATTCCCATGAATGCTGGTATATGTTTGGGACAGGGTGTGGAGGGGAAACTGAAGGACACAATGGACTGAGCAACCACAGAAGAAACAGCCCAGAAGTAGGGATGACCACCACAAGAAAGTGAGTTCTCAGAAAATTTGAGGAGGGTTTTGGACTTCTACACAACATGGAGTGGGGTTTTGAAGTGGATAGACTGACTATCTAGCACCTCTTTATTTCCCTTCACCATTCCGTATGCTTTAGGCGGGGGCAGAACCTGATGACCGCTCCTTTGTTTCCTGGATGGGCATGTGACCCACACTTGACCGGTTAGAGTGTTCAGAGAGTTTCCTTCAAGGATAGGCACATGACCTAAGCTGGGCCAATCAGATTCCTCCCAAGGTTTTTTTAAGTTGCAGCCATTGGAACATATGCTCTCTCTTGTTCTAGGACTGAGAGCTGAAAAGTCAATGAAAGCCTAGAGCTGTTTGTAGCCATCTTGCTTGGCTGCATGGAAAAGAGAATTGAGAGATGATGAAAGAGATAGAGCCCTGAAAATCTGTCTTGAGCTCCTGGACCCAACCATACTTAATGCTAGTACACTCCTAGACTTTGTCAGTAAATCCTCCTCCTCTCTTTTGTGTGTGTGTATGGGGGGGGGATAGTTTGTAGTAAGTTTCTGCTACTTGCCGCTGATAGAATCCTAGTTAATATACTAGCAAAAAAAAAAAAAAAAAAAATCTGATCTAGATCTTAAGTGTGCAAGAGATCAAGTCAAATGATAAGGGGTTTAGCATAGAACCTGGCACATAATTATGCTCACTGCCCAATCTATATTAGTTCTCTTGTTTTTTGCTCATGTAGCTCCCTATACTTTTCCACTAAAGCAAATATCACAATTTTAATTATTTAATTCTTGTCATCAATTGTTCACTGGCTTCCCAGCTAAACTGTAAGCTTGATATATGTGGCAACTCTAACTTGTTGACTACAGAGTAGGTGATCAATAAATGTTTTTCAATAAATGAATGAATGAGTAAATGAATAATTAGACAGTAGTTATATGGTGGTAAAGAACATGGGCTTTGGGGTCAGAAAGACTCCCAAAGTGCTAAATCAGACTCCAGGTTTAAGTCCTGGTTCTGCCACTTTCTAGCTGTGTGAATTTGGGCATGACACATAAGCTCTTCTGAACCTCAGTTTTCTCAGCTGTAAAATGGGGATGATTACCTCACCCCCATAAAGGACTAAGGTGCGCCTGACCCAAGCCATGGCGTTTTGAATTGCCTCCTATGCATGCGAAAGCCAGACAATGAATAAAGAAGACCGAAGAAGAACTGATGCCTTTGACTTACCCTGTTGGTGAAGAATATTGAATATGCCATAGGCTGCCAGAAGAGCGAATGAATCTGTGTTGGAAGAACAGCCAGAATGCTCATTAGAAGCAAGGATGGAGGGACTTCATCTCACATACTTTGGACATGTTATCAGGAGAGACCAGTCCCTGGAGAAGGACATCATGCTTGGTAAAGTAGAAGGTCAGCGAAAAAGAGGAAGACCTTCAACTAGATGGATTGATACAGTGGCTGCAACAATGGGCTCAAGCATAACAACAGTTGTGAGGCTGGCGCAGGACCGGGCAGCGTCTGGTTCTGTTGTGCATGGGGTCGCTATGGGTGGGAACTGACTCAAGGGCACCTAACAACAGTATCACCTATTTTATGGAATTGTGTGGTAAAATGAAAGTATGTGTGTAAAGCTATTAGTACAGTTCTCCCTAGTAAGTATAAAAGAAATGTTAGTTAAGGTGATGATAAGGAACCATGGTAGTGCAATAGTTAAGCGTTCAGCTGCTAACTGAAAGGTTGGCGGTTCAAATCCACCAGCAGCTCCATGGGAGAAAAGATGGCAATCAGTTCCCGTAAAGATTACAGCCTGGGAAGCCCTATGGGGCAGTTCTTCTGTGTCCTATAGGATCACTATGTGTAGGAGTCGACTGGACGGCACACAACAACAACAAAGGTGATGATAAATAAGCTTTCCTCTTCACATCCATTCTCCAGCCACTCTCACAACGACCCTGCAAACAGGGGCGGTCACTGTCATTTCGTAGTTGAGCAAACAGGCCCATGCAGGGGAAGGACTTGCTCCAGGGCTCAGCGGTGAGCAGCAGCACTTGGAATCTGCCCCACTCAGCGCTGGTGTGCTTAGGGGAGACCAGCAAGAGGGGCTGCGGACCGAGCCGCTTATTGGAATCGTCGGGAGCCAACAGGACGTTCCGACTCTCCGCAAGCCCCGCCCCTCACCGCCCCGTCTGCCGAGCTTGGGTTCAAGGCCCAGCTCCCAGTCTCCCGCAGATAGGGCTCCGCCCCACTCTCCCCTGGGCTTCCCGCCCTCTCTTCCCTGGCTAGTGCCCCGCCTCCATCCCCGCCCCTCGCCGCTCCCTATTCTCTCTCGGGCCCCCTTCCCAGCCCTCCTGGCTTCCCCAGATAGGGTTTCGCACCCCTCCACCCAGGACCGTTTCCCTCTCTCGCCAGGCTCGGGCTCCGCCTCCATCCCCTCACAGCTTCCCTTTTTCTCGGTGAGGGCCCCCCTCCCAGACCCCCTGCCTCCTCCAGATAGATTTCCCCCAGTGTCCCTGCAGCCCGCCCCGCCCCCCAGTCCCCCGGCTCAGGCGCACCCTTCAGCCGCGCCCTCACCGACCGGTTCGTCTCCAGATCCGGCCCTCCCCACTCTGTCCCTCCCGCTGCCCTCTATCCGTAGCTCGGGTCCCGCCCCTAGTTGCCTCCCTTTTCCCAGGCTGGAGACCTCCTCCCCGTCCAGTTGCTCCCCATCCCCTCTCCCCCTGCGTGGGTCCCCCCTCCAGTCCCGTCCCTCCAAGCTTTCTTTAACCCAGGATCGGGCCCCCCTTCATCCCCCGCCCCCCGCCCCCTCGCCCCCTCCACCCCCTCCACTCCCCCCCCGCTTCACCCCCCGACCCTGACTGCGCCGCTCCCTGCTCCCTTCTCCGGCTGGGACCCAGCCCCACGGACTCTCTTTGTTCTGGAGCCAACTGGCAGGGTCCCGAAAGCCGCTGACTCAGCGCAGTGGAACCAGACCTTGGCGCCCCACCTCCCACCCCACTCCCTCGGGAGATCTGGAGGCTGGCGCCTGGGGAGGTGGGGTGGGCGGGAGCGATAGCCGAGCCTTCCATTGTTCAATAGGACATTCTTTTGCTCCAGCCCTCCCCACTGGGGAAGTCTGCGGTTACTATTTCAGGTTAAGCCTGGGGAAACTGACACCAAATATGCAGCCCTAAAGCCTGGCTTCTGCCAGCTCCTAGCTGTCGGCCTTGAGCAAGTCCTTTGACTTCCCTCAGTTTCCTCTTTTGTAAAATGAGAACCAAAATGCTGATGTCGAAGGATCACTGTGAGGATTAAATTAAATATCAAAACAGGAGTATGAGTGCTGGGGGTACAAAGTGAACGGTAGATACTATCTTAATTTCCTAGTGCCGCTGTAACACAGATACTGCAAGTAGCATCAGTGGCTTTAAAGAATAGGAATTTATTTTCTCACAATTGTGGAGGCTAAAAGTCCAATCAGAGTCTCTCTCAGTTAGTTCCTTCCTTGTCAGTAGCCCTGGTCGTTGCTTGCTTCTTGGTGTCCTCACCTGGTGTCTGTCTTCCCCAGTGTGTGTGGGCTTGTCTCTGTGTCTATGCTGCTCTTTATATAACTCAGAATGATTAGGCTTAGGATCCACACTACACTGGCATGATAGCAACTGACTGATTGATTACATTACATTATATCCACAGGCCTAAAACTCAAAACCTGTTGTCATGGAGTCAATTCTGACTCACAGAGTGACCCTATAGGACAGAGTAGAACTGCCCATGAGGTTTTCAAGGAGCTGCTGGTGGATTAGAATTGCTGACCTTTCGGTTAGCAGCCAAACTCTTAAACCGCTACAGGGCCAGGGCGCACATCCACAGGCATAGAAGGCAAGATTTCAATACAGATTTCTGGGGACACAATTCAATCCCTAACAGATACTTTGCTTTGGAAGATTCCCACTGAAAAAAAGCTAACATTTATGGATTGAGTTCATCCCTCTCCCCAGGGCACCTTGCACAATCTTCGAAATCTCACTTTCTCAGTAAGGAAACCCCCGGTAGCACATTCCCATGATATGCAGTAACTTCCTCTATTCAAACCCTTGCAATTGCATGAAAAAATTTTTTTCTGAGTTATAATTTACGATCATTTAAATGCATACATCTTAAACATGCAGTTCCATGAGTTTTGAGGCATGCAAACACTCTTGTAACTCACACCTTTATAGAGAATTTCCAGATTCCTAGCAAGTTCCCATGGGCCCCTTCCCAATGAATCCCACCCACACCCCCACCCCAGGCAACCACTATTCCAGTTTCTATCACCATGGCTAAAGGAGTGGAATTCCTGAGTCATGGGGTAGATGTATGTTTAACTTTATAAAAAACTGCCAAATAGTTATGTAAATGGTTATACCATATTACACTCCCACCAGCAATGTATGAGAGTTCTAGTTGCTTCTCATCCTCCTAAGCATTTGACAGTCAGTCTTTGTACTTTTAGCCGTTCTAATGGGTGTAATGTATTTAAAATAATGAAATTAATGTTTTAGAAAATAATTAGTACAAGTACACAGTTCCAAAGATACAAAAAGCTATTCTGTAAATAAGAGCCCCAAGCCACTCAATTTTTCTCCTTGGAAGATACCAGCTTTATGAGTAGCTTGCATCCCCGTTTGATTTAAACTTTCTTTTTCACTATCTGTCTTTTTTTCCACTAGAATATAAACCCCAGGAGGAGAGGAACTGCCTGTGGTGTTCATAGCTGTAATCCAAGCTCCTCTCCAAAGCTAATAAAAGTCCAATAAATATTGTTGAATGAATGCCAGACACTGTTATAGACAAGCCACATAACCTATTACATTATCACATTTTGATTCAAGAGAGAGTCCCTTTGGACCAAGCCTGGAATTGATATCAATAAAAAGGTATTAAATGAACGAAAGCTTATGAAGGTGATCCCCAGGGGTTCCTGTAGGCAGTGCAAGATGGCTTTTTTTTTTTTAATTAAACACTTCCTATGTGTCAGGCATGTGCAAACAGTGAGAATAGGCATCTGTTATTTTTGATGCCCAGCATTACTCCAGCCTTCTGTAACGGCACCCCAGTTTTTCTCTGGGAATTGACTTCTTTCACTCAGCTCACACTTCCATTAACTTCAGGTGGGCATGTGACTCAAGCCTAACCAATGAGAACATCCCTCGTAACAGGAATTGGTTCAGGGATGCGCCAAGAGTGCAATCTGGGCAAATGAAAGGCGGCCTTGCTGGGCTTGGGGTTATGAGGATTGGAGTCTGGGAGAGATGGGATCGGAGTGGATTTGAGTTATAATAAAGTGAGGAAACAAGCCACAGGAGTGAATTCCTGGTAGAGGGGACACCTCTTGCATGAGAAAAATAAGGCCAGTATAGTAGAGTGAAAGAGAAGGAAGGAGTCAGGAGATGCATTCACAGAGGCAGAGAGGCCAGAATTTGAGGGGCCTGGTAGAACATGAAGGAGCCCTGGTGGTGCAGTGGTTCAAGAGATCGACTGCTAACAAAAACGTCGGTGGTTTGAACCCACCAGCGCTCCAGGAGAAAGACATGGCAGTCTGCTTCTGTAAAGGTTACCCGAAAAAAAAAGCCAAACCTTCTGCCATCAAGTCGATTCTGACTCATAGCAACCCTATAGGACAGAGTACAACTGCCTCATAGGCTTTCCAAGGAGCAGCTGGTGGATTTGAACTGCCAACCTTTTGGTTAGCAGCCATGGCTCTTAACCACTGCAACACCAGGGTTCCTCTGTAGAGGCTGCAGCCTTGGAAACCCTATAGGGCAGTTCTACTCTGTCCTATACAGTCATTATGAGTCGGAATCTACTCAATGGCAGTAGGTTTGGATTTTTGTTTTTAGTGGGACATGGAGAGGGGTTTGGATTTTATTCTGTGAAGTTAATGAAAGGTTTTGAGCAAAGAGTCATATGATCTGATTCACTTTGGTGTGTGTGTGGTGAAAATATACGCACCAAAACATTTGCCAATACAACAGTTTCTACATTTACAATTCAATGACATTGATTACATTCTTGATGTTGTGCAGCCATTCTTACTATCTTTTTCCAAAGTAGTCAACCACCATTGAGGTAAACTCAATGCTGCCCAAAAAAAAAAACTCCCTCTTTCTCTCTCCCTCCCACCCCTGGTAACCATTAATTATCTTTGACTTCTATATATTTGCTTATTTCATATTAGTGAGATCATATGGTAATTGTCCTTTTGCAACTGACTTGTTTCGCTCAGCATAATGTTTCCAAGGTTCACTGTGTTGTGGCATGTATCAGGACTTCATTTCCCTTTATGGTTGAGTAATTAATATTCCTGTCATGGATTGAATTATGTCCCTCAAAAAATATGTGTATCAATTTGGCTGGGCCATGATTTCCAGTATTATGTAGTTGTCCTCCATTTTGTGATTGTAATTTTATATTAAAGAGGATTAGGGTGGGATTGTAACACCCTTACTAAGATCACATCCCTGATCCAATGTAAAGGCAGTTTCTCTGGGGTGTGGCCTGCACCACCTTTTATCTTACAAGAGATAAAAAGAAAGGGAAGCAAGCAGAATGTTGGGAACCTCACACCACCAAGAAAGCAGTGCTGGGAGCAGAGTGTGTCCTTTGGACCTGAGGTTCCTGCACAGAGAAGCTCCTAGACCAAGGAAAGATTGATGACAGGGACCTTCCTCCAGAGCTGACAGAGAAAGCCTTCTCCTGGAGCTGATGCCCTGAAATTGGACTTGTAGCCTACCAGACTGTGAGAGAATAAATTTCTCTTCATTAAAGCCATCCTCTTGTGGTATTTCTGTTAGAGCAGCACTAGATGATTAAGACAATTCCATTGTATGTATATACCACATTTTGTTTATCCATTTATCTGCTGATGGACATTTTGGTTGTTTTCATTTTTGGATATTGTGAAAGGTACTGCAAAGGACATTGATGTATAGGTTTCTGGTTGTTTCTGCTTTCACACCTTCTGGGTATATACCTAGGATTGGAATGGCTGAGTTATATGGTAGTTTTATGTTTAACTATGTTTGAGGACTCACCAAACTTTTCCACAGTGGCCTTACCATTTTACATTCCCACCAGCAATGGATGAGGGTCCCAGTTTCTCCACACCCTAGCCAACATTTGTTGTTTTCCTTTTTTTTTTAATCCTTGGCATTCTAATGTGCATAAGGTGGTATCTCATTATGGTTTTATTTGCATCTCCCTGGGGGCAGTTCTACCCTGTCCTATAGGGTCCCTGTGAGTTGGAATTGACTCAAAGGCAACATGTGTGGTTGGTTTGGTTAATGGTTCATGAAGATGAGCATCTTTTCATGTGCTTGCTGACCATTTGAATATCATTTGGTGAAATGTCAGCTCAAGTCCTGTGTCCATTTTCTGATTGGGTTGCTTGTCATTCTGTTGTTAAGTTATAGAAGTTTTATATATACTTTGGATATTACTTATTGGATATATGGTTCCTAAAAATTTTCTTCCAATCTGTAGGTTGTCTTTACACTTTGTTGATAAAGTCCTTTGATGAACAAAATATTTAATTTGTACAAGGTCCCAATTACCTATTTTATCTTTTGCTGCTCATGTTTTTGTTGTCATATCTGATAGTCTGATTCACATTTTTAAAAGATCACTCACTGATGTATGAAAATGAGACTGGGGGGGGAAGGGGAAAAGGAGAAGAGGGGAGACTGCTTTGGAGGCTGTTGCAATCATCAAAGTAGACGATGGTTTGGAGAAGGGTTGGAGCTGTAGTAAGAAGTAGTGTGATTTTAGCACATGGGGTCTTAAAAGCTTGCGAGTGGGTATCTCAGATACAACCATTGGTCTTCACTCATCTGGAATAAAAGAAAATGAAGGAAACCAAAGAAACAAAGAAGAAACTAGTCCACAGGACAAATAGCCCACATGAACCATGGCCTCATCTAGGCTGAGACCAGAAGAACTAGATGGTGCCCAGTTACCACTACTGACTGTTATGACCAGGAACACAATAGAAGGTCCTAGTTAGAATAGGAGAAAAATGTAGAGCAAAACTCAAATTCACAAAAAGGCCAGACTTACGGGACCGGTAGAAATTAGAGGAATCTCTGAGACTATTGCCCTAAAATACTCTGAATTTGGAATTGAAGCCACTCCTGATGGTCATCTTTCATTCAAATAACAGACTGGCTTATAAAACAAACAATGACACATGTGAATACAGTGTTCCCTTAAATAATCAACTATATGAGACCAAAGGGCCAACATTTACCCTAAAACAAAGATGAGAAGCTAAGGAGGATCAAGGAAGCTAGATTAAAAAATCAAATTGGATACCAAGTAAGCGTAGACTGCTTCAAACTTATAAAGATAAGGGTAAAATTCATGGTAACCACAAAGAAAGTTAACAAACCAACTCATAAAAATAAAGACAAAAAACATAAAGTCTCAACAAAAGCAAAACCTACAAAAACAAAAGAAATGAACACAAAATCCACAAACAAAAGTAACTCAGCACAAGAGAGTAAGAAGAACAAAGAAAACTTCAGCACCACAAAAAAAAGCACTACAAAATGACAGCAACAAACTTCCATCTATCAATAATTACACTGAATGTAAATGGACTCAATGCACCCATAAACAGACGGAGAGTGGCAGAATGGATAAGCAAACAGGATCCATCAATATGCTGTCTACAAGAGACACACCTTAGAAACAAAGATGTGAATTTATTAAAAATCAAAGGTTGGAAAAAAATATATCAAGCTAACAACTACCAAAAAAGAGCAGGAGTGGCAATTCTAATTTCAGATAAAATAGACTTTAAAACAAAATCTACCATAAAAGACAAAGAAGGACACTATATAATGATTAAGGGGACGATCCATCATGAAGACATAACCATAATAAACATCTACGCAACCAATGACAGGGCTCCAAAATACATAAAAAAAACTCTAACAGCACTGAAAAGAGAAATTGACAGTTCCACAATAATAGTAGGAGACTTCAACACACCACTCTCAGTAAAGGACAGAACAACTAAGAAGAAACTCAGCAAAGATACAGAAGACCTAAAGGACACAATCAGCCAACTGGACCTCATAGACATATATAGAACAATCCATCCAACCTCTGCAAAGTACACATTCTTTTCCAATGCACATGGAACGTTCTCCAGAATAGACCACATCTTAGGCCACAGAGCAATCCTCAACAAGATCCAAAATGTTGAGATAATTAACAGTATCTTCTCTGACCACAATGCCATCAAGGTAGAAATTAACACTAGAAAGAGCAAGGAAAAAAAATCAACTACATGGAAACTGAATAATACTCTGCTTACACATCAATGGGTAATAGAAGAAATCAGAGATGGAATTAAAAAATTCCTAGAATCAAATGAAAATGAAAACACATCATACCAAAACCTTTGGGACACAGCAAAGGCAGTCCTCAGAGGACAATTTATAGCAATAGATGCACATATCAAAAAAGAAGAAAGGGACAAAATCAAAACATTAACTACAGAACTCAAACAAATAGAAAGAGAACAGCAGAAAAAGCCTACAACCACCGGAAGAAAGGAGATAGTAAAGATCAGAGCAGAAATAAATGAAATAGAGAACAGAAAGACAATAGAAAGAATCAACAAAACCAAAAGTTGGTTCTTTGAAAGAATCAACAAAATCGACAAACCACTGGCCAGACTGACAAAAGAAAAACAGCAGAGGGCACAAATAACCCAAATAAGAAATGAAATGGGGGACATTACAATAGACCCAACTGAAATAAAAAGGATTATAACAGAATATTATGAAAAACTATACTCCAACAAATTTGAAAACCTAGAGGAAATGGATAAATTTCTAGAAACACACGACCTACCCAAACTACAACAAAGTGATATTGAAAATCTGAACAGACCCATAACAGGAGAAGAGATTGAAAAGGTAATAAAAAAACTCCCAACCAAAAAAAGCCCTGGTCCAGATGGCTTCACTGGAGAATTCTACAAAACATTTACAGAAGAGCTTGTACCAGTTCTACTCAAGCTATTTCAGATCATAGAAGAGGAAGCAACACTTCAAAATTCATTCTATGAAGCCAGCATAACGCTGATACCAAAACCAGGCAAAGACGTCACAAAAAAAGAAAATTACAGACCAATATCTCTCATGAATATAGATGCAAAAATTCTGAACAAAATTCTAGCCAATAGAATTCAGTATCATATCAAAAAAATAATACACCACGACCAAGTAGGATTCATACCAGGTATGCAAGGATGGTTCAACATTAGAAAATCAATAAATGTAATCCACCACATAAATCAAAGGAAAGAAAAGAATCACATGATCATCTCAATTGATGCAGAAAAGGCATTTGACAAAGTCCAACACCCATTCCTGATAAAAGCTCTCAATAAAATAGGTATAGAAGGGAAATTTCTCAACATAAGAAAGGGCATCTATGCAAAACCAACAGCCAACATCATTCTTAATGGAGAGAGGCTGGAAACATTCCCCTTGAAAACAGGAACAAGACAAGGATGCCCTTTATCACCACTCCTATTTAACATTGTGCTGGAATTTCTAGCCAGAGCAATAAGGCAAGAGAAAGAAATAAAGGGCATCCAAACTGGTAATGAAGAAGTTAAACTCTCCCTGTTTGCAGATGATATGATACTATACACAGAAAACCCTAAAGAATCCACGAGAAATCTACTGGAACTAATAGAAAGATTCAGCAGAGTAGCAGGATACAAGATAAACATTCAAAAATCAGTTGGATTCCTATACACCAGTAAAGAGAACGATGAAAAGGAGATCAGGAAATCAATACCATTTTCAACTGCCCCTAAAAAGATAAAATACTTAGGAATAAATCTGACCAGGAATGTAAAAGACCTATACAAAGAAAACTACAAAACACTGCTGCATGAAACCCAAAGGGATCTACATAAATGGAAAAACATACCATGCTCATGGATAGGCAGACTCAACATTGTGAAAATGGCAATTCTACCTAAAGCAATTTACAAATACAATGCAATCCCGATCCAAATACCAGCAACATTCTTCAAAGAGATGGAAAAACTAATTATTAACTTTATATGGAAAGGGAAGAAGCCCCAAATAAGTAAAGCATTACTGAAGAAGAAGAATAAAGTTGGAGGACTCACACTACCTGACTTCAGAACCTACTATACAGCTACAGTAGTCAAAACAGCCTGGTACTGGTACAACAACAGAGACATTGACCAATGGAACAGAATTGAGAACCCAGATGGAAATCCATCCACCTACGGCAACCTGATTTTCGACAAGGGCCCAAAGTCCAGCAAATGGGGAAAAGACAGTCTTTTTAACAAATGGTGCTGGCAAAACTGGATATCCATTTGCAGAAAAATGAAACAGGACCCATACCTCACACCGTATACAAAAACTACTTCAAAATGGATCAAACACCTGAATATAAAGCCTAAAACTATAAAGTTCATAGAAGAAAAAATAGGACCAACACTTCAGGCCTTAATACATGGCATTAACAGGATACAAATCATAACCATCAACACACAAAACCCAACAGATAAACTAGATAACTGGGATCTTCTAAAAATCAAACACCTATGCTCTTCAAAATACTTCACCAAAAGAGTCAAAAGAGAACCTACAGACTGGGAAAAAATTTTTGGACAGTACAAGTCAGACAAAGGTCTAATCTCCATAATCTACAAGAAAATCCAACACCTCTGCAACAGAAAGACAAATAATCCTATTAAAAAATGGGCAAAGGAAATGAACAGACACTTCACCAAAGAAGACATTCAAATGGCCAACAGACACATGGGAAATGCTCGCGTTCACTAGCCATTAGAGAAATGCAAATTAAAACCACAATGAGATACCATCTCACCCCGGCATTACTGGCACGAATCAAAAATACTGGAAATAACAAATGTTGGAGGGGCTGCGGGGAGACGGGAACTCTTATGCACTGCTGGTGGGAATGCAAAATGATACAACCATTTTGGAAAATGATATGGTGCTTCCTCAGAAAGCTAGAAATAGACATACCATTCGATCCAGCAATCCCACTCCTAGGAATATATCCTAGAGAAATAAGAGTCGTCACTCGAATAGACATATGCACACCTATGTTCATGGCAGCATTGTTCACAAGAGCAAAACGATGGAAACAACCTAGATGCCCATCAACAGATGAATGGATAAACCAACTATGGTACATACACACAATGGAGTACTATGCAACGAGAAAGAACAACAATGAATCTGTGAAGCATCTCATAACATGGATGAAACTGGAGGACATTATGCTGAGTGAAATAAGTCAATCACAAAAGGACAAATATTGTATGAGACCTCTATTGTAAAAAATCAAATTGTATTCTTCATTATGAAGCATTAATTTCAGGCTGTACTCCTAAAGCAGAAGAAGATCAACCAATAGCTAGATTACATGTACCATACCAGTTTTCGAATTCAACTAAAAAAAACACTCAAAGGAAAAAAAAATTTGTATACAGTGGAATCCTGCTATAGGTACTCTTTTATATACTGCTTCTTTTGCTCAGTATTATGTTTGTAAGATTTATTGCTGAGGAGACATTTAGCTATTGTTAGTTCACTGTCATTGGTGTATAGTACTTTATTGTAGTCTGTTGTTTATGGACATTTGAACTGTATTTTCTTTATCTTTTTTTACTGTACTTTAGATGAAGGTTTACAGAACAAATAGTTTCTCATTAAACAGTCAGTACACATATTGTTTTATGACATTGGTTAACAACCCTACAACATGTCAACACTCTCCCTTCTCAACCTTGGAGGAGCTTTTTTTTTTTTTTTTGCTGAAGATATACATAGCCAAAGTTACACCATTTCAAAAATTTCTACATGTACAATTCAGTGACATCGATTACATTCTTCCAGTTGTGCTGCTATTCTCACTTTAGATGAAGGTTTATGGTACAAAATAGTTTCTCATTAAACGGTTAGTACACATATCGCCCTGTGACAATGGTTAACAACCCCACGATATGTCAACACTGTCTTTACTCAACTTTGGGTTCCCTATCACCAGCTTTCCTGTCCCCTTCTGCCTTCTGGTCCTTGTCCCTGGACTGCTGTGCCTCATTAGCTCTGTTTTGTTTTATGGGACTGTCCGATCCCCGGCTGAACGGTGAACCTTAGGAGTGACTTCACCACTGAGCTAAAAAGGTGTCCAGTGGCCATACTCTTGAGGTTTCTCCAGTCTCTGTCAGGCCAGTAAATCTGGTCTTTTTTGTGTGAGTTAGAATTTTGTTCTACATCCTTCTCCAGCTCTGTCCAGAACCCTCTGTTGTGATCCTGGTCAGAGCAGTCAGTGGTGATAGCCAGGCATCATTTAGCTGTACTGGACTCAGTCTGGAAGAGGTCTTGGTAGCTGTGGTCCATTAGTCCTTTGGACTAATCTTTTCCTTGTACCCTGTTCTCTTCATTCTCCCTTGCTCCCGAAGGGATGAGACCGGTGGAGTATCTTAGATGGCTGCTCACAGGGTTTTAAGACCCCAGATGCTACTCACCAAGGTAGAATGTAGAACATTGTCTTTATAAACTGTGTTATGCCAACTGAGCTAGGTGTTCCCTGAGACCATGGTCCCCACTCTTTATCTTTTGGGTTGATCATATGACTTTTCTACTTGTATTTGTTGTTGTGATGTATACATTGATTGATTTTTAATGTTAATCTAATCTCACATTCCTGGGATAGACCCAACCTGATCATGAAAAAAAAAAAACAAAAAAGAAATAGTGTGATTTAGCATGGCCTGTTTGAGAATGGAGCCAGAGCGAAAAAGATCCTAGAGCCTTGTTGCTGATAACATCATTTTAGCCCCTGGATCTAGCTATGCCTGGACTTTCCAGTTATCTAAGCCAATAAATTCCTTTTTTATGCTTATAGTCAGTTTGATTTAGGATTCTGTCAAGTGGAAATTGAAATGAGTCTTGGTTTATGTCTATTGTCTCATTAATACTAAAAACAAACCTATGGGGTTGCTCCTATTATTAGCCCAATTTCGCAATTGAGAAAACTGAGGTTTAGCGAGGAAAAGTGATTTGCCATAAAGAGAGAAAGTGGTGGAAACGTCATTCAGACCAAGTCACTCTGACCCCAAAGCGTACAGGACATAATTGTAAAATCTCCCCACCTCAGTATCACCATACTGGCTGCCACTCATCAATTTTTTTACTCTTGCCTGAAGCAGGACAAAAAGCCTTCTAGTTCAGCGGCTCAAGAGCACCTCAGGGGGTCAGATCCCACCCACCTCTTCACATGACTTCCAAATGACATCTGTGCAAATTGAGCAGCATCCTGAATTTTTCAAGGAAGCTCTTAGTAATGAACCTGAGTTAAACATGTGGAACAACTTTATGTATGTGAGAGATTCAGAGAGTGTGTGTGTGTCAGTATCAGAGGCTGTGATGAATGATAGGACTTTTTCACTTAAAAGTAGCAGAAACTCAGCTCAAACAAGCAAAAGAAAAAAGGGAGTAGAAAACTTGAAATAATCCAATCAAAAATTGGGCAAAGGATATGAACAGACAAAAAAGACATTCAGGTGGCTAGCAGATACATAAGGAAATGCTTGCAATCACTAGCCATTAGAGAAATGCAAATCAAAACTACAATGAGATACGATTTCACTCCAACAATATTGGTACTAATCAAAAAAACAGAAAATAATAAATGTTGGAGACGTTAAGAGGAGATTGGAACTCTTACACACTATTCACAAAAGCAAAAAGTTGGAAAAAACTTAACTGCCCATTAACAGATGAATGGATAAACAAATTATGGTACATACACACATGGAATACTAAGGGAAAAAAGCAACAATAAAGAACAATGGTGAATCTGCAATCCGAGAAACATCTCACAGTGTGGATAAATCTGGAGAGCATTATGCTGGGTGAAATAAGTCGTCACAAAAGGACAAATACTGTATGAGATCACTCTTATAAGAACTCAAGAAAAGGTTTATACACACACAAAAAAATTCTTTGATGATTACAAGGGTGGGGAGAGTGGGGGAAGGGAAAATCACTAACTAGATAGTAGACAAGTGTCAACTTTGGTGAAGGGAAGGACGACACACAATATAGGGGAAGTCAGCACAAATGGACCAAAGCAAAAGCATAGAAGTTTCCTGGACACATCCAAACACTTTGAGGGACCGAGTAGCTGGGGCTGGGGGGTGGGGACCGTAGTTTCAGAGGACATCTAGGTCAATTGGCATAATATAGTTCATAAAGAAAATGTTCTACATCCCACTTTGGTGAGTAGTGGTCTGGGGTGGTAAAAGCTTGCAAGCAACCATCTAAGTAAGATACGTCTATTGGTCCCATCTCACCTGGAGCAAAGGAGAATGAAGAAAACCAAAGACACAAGGAAAATATTAGCCCAGAGGACTAAAGTACCACATGAACCAGAGACTCCACCAACCTGAGACAAGAAGAACTAGATGGTGCCCAGCTACTATCAATGACTGCCCTGACAGGAAACAGAACAGAGAGTCCCAGACAGAGCAGGAGAAAAACGTAGAACAGAATTCAAATTCACATGAAAAGACCAGACTTAATGGTCTGACAGAGTCTGGAAGAACCCCCACAACTATGGCCCCCAGACGCTCTGCTAACCCAGAAATGAAATCGTTCCTGAGGCCCACTGTTCAGATAGAGATTGGATAGGCCTACAGGGCAAAGAATTGATACTCGTAGGGCGCACGCTTCTTGGTTCGATTAGGCGTATGAGGTCAAATGGGCAGCTCCTGTCCAGGAGTGGGACGAAAAGGCAGGAAGGGACAGGGGCTGAGCAAATGAACACTGGGAACCGGGGGTGGAAGGAGGGAGTGTGCTGTCACATAGTGGGGATTGCAACCAATGTCACAGAATAATGTGTGTGAATTTTTGAATGAGAGATTAACTTGAGCTGTGGACTTTCACCTGAAGCACAGTAATTAAAAGAAAAAAAAAAGAAAGAAAGAAAGAAAATATATTTGCTTCAGGTATAGCTGAATCCGGATGCTCAAATGACGTCCTCAAGGTCTCCATTCTCTTGCTTTACAGGATCTTGATGTGGAAGGTATGACGGCCTCTAGCAGCCCAAAATTTAGGTTAGCTTAGCAACTTCAGGGAAAAGAAATAGTTTTCCCCAATAGCTCTGGAAAAAAGTATCTCGGGAAGACTCTTGTTGGCTCAATTAGAGGCAAGTGTCCATCCTTTCCCTGAACCAATCACTCAGGCCAGGCAAATAGGATAACCTGTTGGGCAGGACATGATCATATGCTCACTCCTATCAGCCAGAAATGTTGTTGTTGTTAAGCGCAGTCGAGTGGGTTCTCACTCATAGCAACCCCATGTGCAATAGGAGGAAACACTGTCGGGTCCTGTGCCGTCCTCATGATCATTGTTATGCTTGAGCCCATTGTTGCAGCCACTGTTGTCAGTCCGTCTCCTTGAGGGTCTTCCTCTTTTTATCTGACCATCTGCTTTATCAAATGTGAGAGTCTTCTCCATGGACTGGTCCCTCCTGATAACATGTCCAAAGTATGTAAGATGAAGCATCGCCATCCCAGCTTTTAAGGAGCATTCTTGCTGTGCTTCTTCCAAGACAGAAACAGGTGGATCATAATCAGCATCAGCCAGACCACATAGACAGGTTCCTTATAAAAAGGAGATTCGATCCACAAAAGAATTGGGAAGGCTTTCGGGGCCAACAAATACAACAAACATCTTCTTCAGGAACCACTGACCATTCCGTTACGACTTTATGAAGTTGAACTTAAGAAATTCCATCTAGTTAGCGCTGGAAAGAGGCCTGATTTTGGAGACAAACAGGCCTGGATTCAAGCCCAAGGTCTGACACTTTGGAGCTTTTTAAGCCCATTGCTAACCGACAGCACTGTTACATAGGAGTGGTTCATTCTTTGTCTTTTTGAGTTTGCCCCACACATTTTAATTTTAAAGAATTTTTGGTGACAGCCTTGAAAGGGTTAAAAGATCGAGAATCACACTGCACGAAAATAAAGTGCAATCATGACCACAGAACCTTGACATTGCATGATGTCTACAACATACTCACAGGTATTAGGTGCCTTCAGCACTTTTTACTGTCTGAGAAGAACAAAGTTCTGCCCTCACCATGTTCTCTCATATACTCAGAAAGCCGAGGTCTTCCATGTGACAGTGAAGACACAGTCTTTCCTGGGCACCAGCTGAAATTGTTACACCTCTCAGCCTCCTGTCTGCCAGACACCATCATAACAGTATGCATCCTCAGGTAAAGCATAGTAAATACATTTTACATATTGATCCAAATTCAGCAGCACAACTGTGAAAACTGCATGTAGGGGGACAGCTGATAATGTCTGCATGAATCTGCTACAACGCATTCTGTTGTGTGGAGCAGAAAGCCTAACTCAAACTGGCTTAAACAATAGAGACATTATTTCACATTGCAGAAGGTCCAAAGGCAGGTGGGGCTTCTGAGTTGGCTGATTCAGTGGCTCCATAACACACCTGGGACTCAGGTTCTGGCCATCTCTCTGCTCTGCCAATCTCGGTGCTGACTTCATCCTCAGACTGGCTGAAAAACAGCGTTGTGGTTGCAGCACTCACATCCAAGCACAAAGTTCAGTGAAAGAGGACAGTTCATATCTCCTCCTGGCTTTCTCAGGAGAAAACATTTCCCAGAAGTCCTCCAGCAGGTCCCCTCGGGTCCCATTGGACAGAATTGGGTCACATGACCATTATTAAACCGTCATTGGCAAGGGGAGTGGGATTCCCGTGATTTACTTTGATACACCATCTGGGTATGGAATGGAAGTGGGCGTGGAAGTTAACTGTAAAACCACAGGGCTAATTTTGGTATGTAATAGATGTAAAGGGCCTTATCATAAGTGCTTAACTACTACTAGTTCCCTGCCTTTTCTGTCTTGGAATGATGCTATGATTAAATGATGTATCTGAAGAAAATCAATGCCAAGTACCAGTCCGCTCCAGGGACACTAAGGTGTTTGCTAGGGACCTGGTGAATACTTACCGGTTGCAACAAGCTGAGCTCCATTGAATCTAGATCACATAAAAAGGGGGGGTTGTGGAAAGATTCAGGGAAACTGCAGGAAGGAGTCCCCGTCTTCACGGAACTTGCTCTACCTCTCTCCAAACATTTGCTGCCCCAGTGGACCAGGCCACCATTTTCTCTTGCCTAGATCATTCCAGTCATCTTCTAACTCATCTGCCCATACCCGGCGCGCTCTATATCCACTACCACACTGCGGGAGCAGTGGTCTTATTTTTAAAAACAAACATGTAGTGGACACTATTGATGTTCATTGGAACCTTTTTACCACTTCTGTGTGTGCTTCCCCAAGTTTTGCTTCTTTAGTTGCCACTGGACCACACCCTCTTCTTTAAAAGACTGTACTCAGCTACTGGAGCCACTTTGCCTGGGGAGGTAGAGAGCAGGAAGTAGTTTAAGTGCCTGCCCTCTCCCCGCCCCCTACTCCCTTAGCCAATGTCTAATGGGAATGGAAAGGAAAGCCTTGCTCCCTTGCCTCAGGGCAAGACAGAGTTCCCAGGTTAGATCAGGATGAAGCTACTCAGGACTTTGTCTGAACTCACACCCTTGTTTGTCTTCTTTCCCTTCCCTGTCCTGTTTCCTTCACTCCCTACCAGTTTTTCCTGAACAATTCACTTGTTCAAGAATCTCCCTTTTATTAGTCCAAAAGACTAATGGACCACAGCTACCAAGGCCTCCACCAGACTGAGTCCAGTATAGCTAGATGGTGCCCGGCTACCACCACTGACTGCTCTGACCAGGATCACAACAGAGGGTTGTGGACAGAGCTGGAGAAGGATGTAGAACAAAATTCTAACTCACAAAAAAAAGACCAGATTTACTGGCCTAAAGGAGACTGGAGAAACCCTGAGAGTATGGGCCCCAGCCACCCTTTTAGCTCAGTGGTGAAGTCACCTCTGAGGTTCGCCGTTCAGCCTGGGAGTGGACAGCCCCATAAAACCAAATGGGACTAATGAGGCATAGCAGTCCAGTGACAAGGCCAGAAGGCAGAAGGGGACAAGGAAGATGGTGATAGGGAACCCAAAGTTGAGTAAGGATAGTGTTGATGTGTTGTGAGGTTGTTAACCATTGTCATAGGGCACCATGTGTACTAACTCTTAAATGAGAAACTATTTTGTTCTGTAAGCCTTCATCTAAAGTGAGAATAGCAGCACAATTGGAAGAGTGTAGTCGATGTCACTGAACTGTGCATGTAGAAATTTTTGAAATGGTGTATCTTTGGCTATGTGTATTTTCACCAAAAAAAAAAAAGGTCGAGAAGGGAGAGGGTTGACATGTTGTAGGGTTGTTAACCAATGTCATAAAACAATATGTGTACTACTGTTTCATGAGAAACTATTTGTTCTGTAAGCCTTCACCTAAAGTATAATAAAACAAAAAACAATCTCTCTTTTGGGGTCTGCTTCTGGAAAACCCAACCTGCTTATTTGATTTTATTAAAACAGAATTTATTTATTTATTTACTTCTCCGGTCACTGATTTAATTACACAAGTAATACAGACATTTATTGTCATTGTACGAGCTCTAATGGCACAATGGTTAAGAGCTTGGCTGCCAACTGAAAGGCTGGCAGTTTGAACCCACCTGGTGGCTCCCTGAGAGAAAGACCCGGCGATCTGCTTCCGTAAATATTATGGCCTAGAAAACTCCATGAGACAGTTCTACTGTGTCACATGGGGTCGCTATGAGTCAGAATCAACTCGACGGACACCAACAACAACTATATTTGTAAAATTTGAGCAAAACAGAGCACAAAGCAATGCTTAGTTTCACAAATTCCAAGTCACTGCTCCCCTGAGAGGGCAAATTGTGTTATCAGTTATACGTAAGGTGGTCTTTCAGACCTTCCACTATGTGTTTTTCCTCAGGCTTTGATTTTGTCGGCTTGTTTTTTCATAGTTAGGATAGCTCTGTGTGTTTCATAAGGTAACCTGCCCTTTTCTTTTAAGAATATGTCTTGAATGTCTTTCCACATCAGCACACCTAGACTCACCTCCAGGGTAACCTTCCTAAACTGCCTGTGACATGATGCCCGCCCTGTTTACAGCCCTTGAGTAATGCTTCCCACAGCACTTGGATTTTATTCCAAACTCTTTACTGGGCCTACAGGTGCAGCCTGATCTGGCCCTGTCCCCGACTCCTGTCTCATTCCATACTCTTCTCCTCTTGCTCACCCCACTCCAACCATACAAGACCCCCTCCGTTACTTACATGTGCCATATTCTTCACTACCTTAGAGCTTTTGCACAGCCCATTTCTTCTTTCTACCTAACTCCTACTTATCCTTGAAATCCCAGCAGAAAATCTGTCTGTGAGGCCCCAGGCTGGGTGACATCCCTGTGTCACATGTCTTCACAGCATACTGTATTTTACATGTGAAGCACTCATAGATAATTAATTAGTTACATCATGAATTCGTGTTGGTAATCATGCTGCTAATTAATGAATTAGTTTTCCATATGTCTACCTGTTTTATGTCTTTCTTCCGCACTAGAATGAAAACTCAACAAGGGGAAGGCCCCCTTCTCACTTGTTCATCCATATCTGGAGCGACTAGCACAGTTTTAAACAAGGAAGAGATGCTCAACAAATGGTTGCTAAATGAATGAAAGGAAGAACTGGAAAGCTGTCAGACATCTTCTTTCTCTCTGAGGTGATACTGTCTCTTGTCTCTGCTTTGCTCTTAGTCCTTCCTATAGGAAAAGATAGGTTGAAGTCTTAACTCTTGGTATCTGTGAACGTAAACTTGTTTGGAGATAGGATCTTTGAAGATATTATCAGTTAAGCTATTAGGGGGTTATACTGGAGTAGGGTGGGTCCTAATCCAATCTGAATGGTTTCCTTACAAAAGAGAAGAAAAACAGAGGGAAGAACTCCATGTGACAACGGAGTTACACTGCCGCTGCAAGCCAAGGAATGCCTGGGGCTTCCTTGATAGAGCCATTTTGGGAGTCCCTGGGTGGCGCAGACAGTTAAGCCCTTCAAACCCACCCAGACGTGCCTCAGAAGACAGGCCTGGTGATCTGCTTCTGAGAGATCATGACCTTGAAAACTCAGTGGAGTGCAGTTTTACTCTGCACACATGGTGTCTCCATGAGTTGGAATTGAGTTGACAGCAGCTGGTTTTATTTATTTATTTATTTTCCAGCCCAAAGTCCTGGTTCTCTGAGAACTGACTCCCTACCATAGAGAAGAGGGTGTATATGACCCCACCCCCAGGGCCATATCTGATTGGTTCAGGGAGGGCGAACACCTGATTCAAACCCAACCAATCAAAGTCTTTGTGCAGAAGACATGGATCTTCCCCTAAAGCCTTTAGAAAGATCATGGCCCTGCCAACACTGAATTCAGACTTCTAGCCTGCAGAGCTATGAGCCAATAAATTTCTGTTCTTATAAGCCACCCAGTCTGCGGTACTTTGTTATGGCGCCAGTAGGTGCTACCATTTGTCTGTCAGTTGGTCATAGTGGTAGCTTGCATGTTGTTCTGATACTGGACACTATGCCACCGGTATGTCAAATACAAGAAGAGTCGTGACTGGTGGAGAAGTTTGAGCAGAGGTTTCAGACTAAGATAGACAGGGAAGAAAGGTCTGGTGATCTACTTCTGAAAATTAGCCAATGAAAACCTTATGGATCACAACAGATCATTGTCTGACTTACTTGCCTTGGACAAGTCATCAGGAGGGATCAATTGCTGGAGAAGTACAATGTTGGGTGAAGTAGAGGACCAGCAAGGGCAAGGGAGACCCTTGGTGAAATGGATTGGCACAGTGGCTACAGTGATGGACTCTCACGTGCTATCAATTGCGAGGACGACGCAGGAGTGGGCAGCGTTTCCTTTCGTTGTGCATGAGGTTGCCATGATTCAGAGTCGACTATACAGCAGCTAACAACAGCAATAGGAAACCAGTATAGGCCCCCTGGGTTCTTTTCTCCATACACCAACTTCCACTACTTGCTGTTAGTTGCTGCTTTCCCATCACTTTGGCCTCTCCACAGTTGACTCTACATCAGGTCGTTTCTGCTCTGAAGCCCCCACCAACCTACTAAGGCCTTTGTGTTTCTTTGCTCACTTTGAAGGATTGGTTTCCCTTGGGCCAGGGATACATCCCAGCCATTCCTCTCTGCCAGGACAGCAGTAGCAAGGAGCTGGGGCAGGTTAGGCCAAAAGGGAAAGTCAAATATAGCAGGAAACCTGACTAGCATTTTTGCCACAAATGCAAAAGGAGCCAGTACATAATATTTTTTTCTTTAAAAGATTGAGATTGCAGTTGCTACTTTCTAGGTAAAATTTAAGTTGCTTCTTCTCATTCATAGAGCCATTTTGGGGTGTCTGTCCAGCCCAAGGAGACCCTGGGTGGCACAAATGGTTAATGTGCTCAGCTGCTAACTGAAAGGTTGGAAGTTCAAGTCTACCCAGAGGCACCCAGGAAGAAAAGCCTGGCAATCTACTTCTAAAAAATCAGCCACTGAAAACTCTATGGAGCACAATTCTACTCTGACACACATGGGGTTGCCATGAGTCCAGACTGACTTGACAACAACTTTTTTTTGTTTCATTACTTTGTTTTTTTGTCTAGCCCAAAGCCTTGATGGTCTGAGAACTGACCCTCTACCACAGAGACGGGTGTGTATATGACCCCACCTCAAGACCATAGCTGATTGGTCCGGGGGTCCTGACTCAAACCAGACCAACCAGTCTTTGTGCTAAGAATTTGGAATTGGTCACAGAGCTCCTAAACTGGCCCAGCAACTTAATACCAAATGTCCACAAAGCAGAAATAAAGTAAAAAAAATACAGAAACAAAAACAAAAGACAAGCTACCGAGAGAAAAGAGGAACACAGAGTTTCATTCATTTGACAATTATTTCTTGAACAGCTACCGTTTGTCAAGTTCTAGTCTACACACTGGGAATATATCAGTAAAATATGAAAGCAAAAATCCCTGCCTTCATGGAGCTGACATTTTAGTGGGGTAGAGACAATAAGTAAGGTAAATAAGAGAAGTGAAAGTTAGATGGTGGTAAGAGTTAAGGAGAAAAGAACAAATCTGGGAAAAGTATAATAGGAAGTATTGGGGCAGGAGAGGACAAGTATTGAAATGTTAGGGTGTCCAAGGAAGTGTTTAGTAAGAAGGTGACATTTGGGTAAAGATATGAAAAAAGGAAAAGAGTCATGTAGATTCTGGGGGAGGAACAACCCAGGGAAAAGAAACAGCAAGAACAAATGCCTTGAGGTGGGAGCTGACTGGGGACCATTGTGACAGGAGCAAAGTGAGCTGGGGGAGTAGTAGAAGATAAAACAAAACCGAAAAAAACACACCTTTTGCCACGGAGTCCATTTCTACTCACAGCAACCCTATAGGACAGAATAGAACTGCCCTGTTCCGTAGGGTAGGCTCCTTGGTAGGAGATAAGGACAGAGAAATCGTAGGGCCTGGATTGTGTAGAAAATAGGAGCCCTGGTTGTACAGTGGTTAAGCGCTCGACTATTAACTGAAAGATTGGGGGTTCGAACTCACCAGTGGCTCTATGGGAGAATGATGTGGCAGTTTGCTTCCATAAAGATTTACAGCCTTGCTGTGGGGACCATGGTCTGGGGGAACATCTAGCTCAATTGGCATTACACAGCTTATAAACACAAGGCTCTACATTCTACCTTGGTGAGTAGCATCTGGGGTCTTAAGAGCCTGTGAGTGGTCATCTAAGATACTTCACTGGTCTCATTCCTTCGGGAGCAAGGGAGAATGAAGAGAACAGTATACAAGGAAAAGATTAGTCTGAAGGACTAATTGTCCACAGCTACCAAGGCCTCCACCGGACTGAGTCCAGTACAGCTAGATGGTGCCCGGCTACCACCACTGACTGCTCTGTCCAGGATCACAGCAGAGGGTTGTGGACAGAGCTGGAGAAGGATGTAGAACATAATTCTAACTCACAAAAAAAAAGACTAGATTTACTGGCCTAAAGGAGACTGGAGAAGCCCCGAGAGCATGGCCCCCAGACACCCTTTTAGTTCAGTGGTGAAGTTATCTCCGAGGTTCACCGTTCAGCCTGCGAGTGGACAAAACCAAATGAGACTAACGAGGTACAGTAGTCCAGTGACAAGGGCCAGAAGGCAGAAGGGGACAAGGAAGCTGGTGATAGGGAACCAAAGGTTGAGTAAGGATATTGTTGACGTGTTGTGAGATTGTTAACCATTGTCATAGGGCAACATTTGTAGTAACTGTTAAATGAGAAACTATTTTGGTCTGTAAGCCTTCATCTTAAGGGAGAATAACAGCACAACTGGAAGAGCGTAGTCAATGCCACTGAACTTTGCATGTAGAAATTTTTGAAATGGTGTATCTTTGGCTACGTGTATTTTCACCAAAGAAAAAAAGGTTGAGAAGTTAGAGGGTTGATATGTTGTGGGGTTGTTAACCAATGTCATAAAACAACATGTGTACTCCTGTTTCATGAGAAACTATTTGTTCTGTAAGCCTTCATCTGAAGTACAATTAAAAAAAAAAAAAAAAAAAAAGGATTTACAGCCTTGGAAACCCTATGGGGCATTTCTACTCTGTCCTATAGTGTTGCTATGAGTCGGATTTGATGGCAACGGGTTTTGATTTTGGTGGATTGTGTAGGGCCTTTTTGCCACTGTAGGGACTCTGATTTTTGCTCTGAATGAGAAAAGCCATTGCAAAGTTTTGAGGACGTAAGTGACGTAAGTGACATGATCTGATTTACTCTTTAAAGTATGATCATTCTGGCTGCGGTGTGCAGAATGAACCATTAGGGTGCAAGGAGCTACTAAAATAGTCCAGGAATGAAGTGATAGTAACTTGGACCAGAGAGAGAGTGGTGGATTTGGCAAGAAGGGTGAGATTCTGGATATACAGTATTTTGCAGGCAGAGCCAACAGAATGTGCTGACAGATTATAAATGAGTGTAGAGAAGAAGAATAGTCAAGGATGACTACAAGGGTGACTCACAGAGAAAACAGAAGGGGCTCATGTGACTCTCAAAGGACAGATGCAAGCAGAGAATCAGACTTCTTCCTTGCCAAGGCCTTGCTGATTTCTTGGTCCAGGACCTCCTGTCTGCACGTCTTGCCCTGGGAAACCATAGTGTGCACCTGTTTCCTTCTAACAGACCCTTCCCAACCCTTTCTGCTTAAGTGAGTTTGAATGGGTTTCTGTTACTAGCAACTGAAAGACAGGCCTCTGCTGATTTCCCTCTCCATTTCTCTCCTGGAATTGGCCTGAAACCTCGTCATTGTTTATATACATATCTCTCTCCACCATAGAAACACGAGCTCTCTGAAGGCAAGGACCTGTCTTCCACCTCTGTATACTCAGGAAATAGAACAGGGCCTGGTTTGGAATGCAGGCTTAGAAAAATGACATTATTGCTGCCAACTAATTGGGACAAATCAAGATAAATGAAAGCTTGGCCTGGAGATCTACTAACGGACTCAGAGATAGAAAACAACCAGTGTGGAGAACACCTCATTTCTACCTCAACCAAAGCAACCCTACTTTTTTTCTTTAATATATTGGACTTCCTAGAGATTTCCCTCTGAAGAAAAGGTTCTCTGGTTTAAAAAGAAAAAAATTAAAGAGTTTGAAAAATTACTCTTTTCAGTTAAATATGGCAGATTAAAAACACACTTTAATATCTGTGTCTTCTCACTAAAATGAGAAGAAAGGAGATTGAGCTGAATCTTAAATCAGCCAAGCAAAGCTGAGAAGTCACCTAAATTCACTGCAGCATGCCCCCAAAATTCAGGAGATGGTGGAACCACGTGGCTAGGGGCATGAAACTTGTTGAAAGTTTATTTTGGAAGACTTAGTTAGAAGCAAGGATGGCAAGACTATGTCTCACATACTTTGGACATGTTATCAGGAGCGATCAGTCCCTGGAAAAGGACATCATACTTGGTAAAGCAGAGGGTCAGCGAAAAAGAGGAAGACCCTCAAAACATGGACTGACACAGTGACTGCAACAATGGGCTCAAGGATGGCACAAAACCGGGCAGTGTTTTGTTCATTCCTTTATACTCAGGGTCCCTATGAGTCAGAACCAACTCAATGGTGCCTACCAACAACAACAACAGACCCGCAGATACCTCTCTCATTCCATACACCACCAATACATCATCTTCTGTCTTGGTTTCCCAAAGTTGAATTTTGCCTTGACTCTATGAACATTTTCAGTACTGGTTAAATATTTTCATGCCATCTTTGCAATTTTTGATTAAGCTCCATAAGATTCTCAAAAAACATGTGAATTGTGTAAAAAAATTTAAAAAGACAATAACTTTCAACAAATAGGAAAAGTAACAAGTATTCATTAAAAATTGTTTATTTGAGTTATAAAGTTGTCCTTTGAACAGCCCTGTTATGGATTGTGTCCGTCCCCAAAATATGCATTGTAAATCCTAACACCTATACCTGTGGTTATAATCCCATTCAGGAATTAGTTTTCTATGTTAAGAGGCTCTATCAGTGCAGGGTGTGTTTAAAGCCAGTCACCTTTGAGATATAAAAAGAGCAGATGAGGACAGAGGAGAGAGGAGAGATGGGGGAAGATAGATGTCATGCCACATGAAGATCACCAAGGAGTCAGGGAACAAGAACCCTCCCCAAGAGCCGACAAAGACAGAAAGAATTCCCCTAGAGCCGGTGCCCTGAATCCAGACTTCTAGCATCCTAAACTCTGAGGAAATAAATTTCTGTTTGTTAAAGCCACCCACTTGTGGTATTTCTATTATCGCAGCACGAGGTAACTAAGACAAGCCCATATACTTTGATACGAAAATATGGTATTCCAATCCTAAACGGAAGAGATTGTAGAGATTTATATTTCTTAGACTCACCATTTTTGAGAACCTCATTTAACGTAGAATTCAATTCTATAGGCAAACTTTTACAAACTTACATAGGAAAGCTTTTCTAAGAATAAGACAATGTATTACCTGACTCTTAGTTTTTCCAGAAGGAATTAATGATGTAGAACTGCACGGTACTTAGACTTACACAGTATTTTCAAAATATTATATGTATTTCCAAAGTATTTATTACCACTTTGAATATTGCATCTCCAGCAGATTGTCTTGGAACTTGGATATTCTTCCAGACATTTCTCTTTGGGGATTCTAACTGGTGCTATATAAATATAATAGTTATTAAAGTCTGTAGAGGAGTCCCTGGATGGCACAAATGGTTAAGCACTTGACTACTAGCTGAAAGGTTGGCAGCTGGAACCTACCCAGAGACACGTGGGAAGACAGGCCTGATGATCTTCTTCTGAAAGGTCACAGCCTTGAAAACCCTATGGAGCAGTTCTACTCTGCACACGTGGGGTCGCCATGAGTTGGATTCAACTTGATGGCAACTAACAACAACAAAAAGCCTGTAGAGCCATCCGTCTGCAGTGAAAGCATTTTTTTATTTGACAGTTTTCTGGATTAGTGCTAAATTATCTGACATGTTGTCAGTATGCCTCTTAATGGCACCGTGTGAGTCTAAAGTAACACCTTTCTTATTTCCATTGCTTCCAAACATGATGTTTCCTAGTTGACTGTTTCATGCAAGCCACTAAAATCAACAAGACAAGTTTAGCAATTACACAAAGGTATCTTGATTTTAGCTACGTATTGTGTGAAGTTGAAACTACCTTCCTGAGCTAGACTCAAAATGGCTAAAACCAATCTCATAAAAAAAAACAAACAAACTTTGTTTTACATGTAGAGGCTCTTTAAAAAGTTCCAACTTTTTTTCTTTATAAAATGATGTTTTGCACACATGCTTAAAACAGCTGTTGAAATTAAAATTATGACAATAGCAATGAAAAATTAGAATAGGAGAGTTGAATATAAAATGAAAGAAAGGTCACAGAAAGCAGAGAATAATGACAAAAAGATGGAAAACAGGAGAGAAATTATCAGACAATTAGAGGGCCAGCTTAGGAGGCCTGGTATCTGAGCTTCGGAACTCCAGAGAGAAAGAACACAGAAAACAGGAGGGAGGAAATCATCAAAGAAGCAATTCAAGAACTCTAAAGAATGTTGGTTACCATAGTGTGGCCCATTAAGTGCCCAGAAAATTGGATGAAAATAGTTCCATGCCAAGTTACATCCAAGACTCCAGGAATTGACAGAATGCCAATTGAGATTTTCCAACAAACAGATGCAGTGCTGGAAATGCTCACTCTTCTATGCCAAGAAATTTGAAATTCAGCTACTTACCAACCGACTGGTAGAAATCCATATTTATGCCAATTCCAAAGAAAGGTGATCCAACCGAATGTGGAAATTATCGAACAATATCATTAACATCACATGCAAGTAAAATTTTGCTGAAGATCATTCAAAAGTAGTTGCAGCAATACATCGACAGGGAACTCAGAAATTCAAGGCGGATTCGGAAGAGGACATGGAACCAGGGATATCATTGCTGATGTCAGATGGATCCTGGCTGAAAACAGAATACCAGAAAGATGTCTTGGTTATCTGGTGCTGCTGTAACAGAAACACCACAAGTGGATAGCTTTAATAAAGAGAAATTTATTTCCTGACAGTAAAGTAGGCCAGAAGTCCAAATTCAGGGCGTCAGCTCCAGGGAAAGGCTTTCTCTCTATGTTGGCTTTCTCATCAGTCTTCCCCTGAACTAGGAGCTTCTCCGCGCAGGAATCCTGGTCCAAAGGACGCACTCTGCTCCCGGCACTGCCTTCTTGGTAGTACAAGGTCCCCCTGTCTCTCTGCTCGCTTCTCTCTTTTATATCTCAAAAGGGATTGCCTCAAGACACAATCCAATCTTGTAGATTGAATCCTGCCTCACTAACACAACTGCCGCCTATCCCACCTCATTAACATCATAGAGGAAAGATTTACAACACATAGGGAAATCACATTAGATAACAAAATGGTGGACAATCACACAATACTTGGAATCATGGCCTAGCCAAATAGATACACAAATTTTTTGGGGACACAATTCAATCCATGATAGATGTTTACCTGTGTTTTATTGATTATGCAAAGGCATTCAATTGTGTGGATCATAACAAATTATGGATAACATTGCGAAGAATGGGAATTCCAGAGTACTTAATTGAGCTCTTAAGGAACCTGTACATAGATCAAGAGGCAGAACAAGGGGATACTGTGGTTTAAAGTCAGGAAATGTGTGCATCAGGGTTGTATCCTTTCACCGTACTTACTCAATCTGTATGCTGAGCAAATAATCTGAGAAGCTGGACTGTATGAAGAAAAACAGGACATCACGATAGGAGGAAGACTCATTAACAACCTGCGATATGCAGATGACACAACCTTGCTTGCTGAAAGTGAAGAGGACTTGAAGTACTTACTGATGAAGATCAAAGACTACAGCCTTCAGTATGGATTACATCTCAACATAAAGAAAAAAAATCCTCACAACTGGACCAATAAGCAACTCATGATAAATAGAGAAAAGATTGAAGTTGTCGGGGATTTCATTTTACGTGGATCCAATATCAACAATGGAAGCAGCAGTCAAGAAACAAACAACATATTGCATCGGGCAAATCTGCTAGAAAAGACACCTTTAAAATGTCGAAGAGCAAGGATGTTACTCTGAGGACTAGTCATAGTGTTTTCAGTCGCCTCATATGTGAGTGAAAGCTGAACAATGAATAAGGAAGATGGAAGAAGAATTGACACCTTTAAATTATGGTGTTGGCAAAGAATATTGAATATACCACGGACTGCCAGAAGAATGAACAAATCTGTCTTGGAAGAAGTACAGCCAGAATGCTCCTTAGAAGTGAGGATGGCGAGACTTCATCTCACGTACTTTGGACATGTTATCAGGAGGGATCCGTCCCTGGAGAAGGACATTGTTTTAGTCATCCAGTGCTACTCTAACAGAAATACCACAGCTGGATGGCTTTGACAAAGAGAAATTTATTTTCTCACCGTCTAGTAGGCTACAAGTCCAAATGCAGGCCATCAGCTCCAGGGAAAGGCTTTCTCCGTTGGCTCTGGAGGAAGGTCCGCGTCACCAGTCTTCCCTTGGTCTGGGAGCTTCTGTACCCAGGAACCTCAGATCCAAAGGCTGTGCTCTGCTCCCAGCACTTCTTTCTTGGTGGTATGAGGTTCCCATGTGTCTCTGCTCACTTCTCTCTTTTACATCTCAGAAGAGATTGGCTTAAGACACTATCCGATCTTGTAGACCTCATAAGTATAACCTCATCATAGTGATAGAGTTTACAACACGTAAGGAAATTGCATCAGCTTACACAATCATACAATACTGAGAATCACGACCCAGCCAAGTTGACAGATGTTTTGGGGGGACACAATTCAATCCATGACAGACATCATGCTTGGTAGAATAGAGGGTCAGTGAAAAAGAGGAAGATCCTCAGCGAGATGGGTTGACACAGTGATTGCAACAAAGGGCTCGAACATGGCAATAACTGCGAGAAGGGTGAGGAAACTGGCAGAGTTCCATTCTGTTGTACACAGGGTCGCTATGGGTCAGAACTGACTCCACAACACCTAACAACAAGAAGTTACATCATCACGAAATTTCAGAACAACAGGGACAAAAAGAAGATGTTATAAGCTTTCAGAGAGAAAAGCAAGTTTCCCAAACCTGTGTTCAGCGGAGAGATGCATACACGGATGTGCACGCAGGCTCATACACAGAGTCTCATCATGTTGTCATATCTTTGTAAACAAAGAATGTCAATTCTGTTTCGGTGGAAAAAAGCAATATATGCAAGGATGTACTTTTTTGGGAAGTAGGTCTCATTAGGGTGAACTCTGCTGTTTCGACTGTCTACAGCTATACCTCACTCTTCTGGGGAATGTTCCTGACCCTACTCCCACCACGTATATACACCATGTATTTCAAATGGATGCTTCCCAGTCTTACAGGCTCTCATCTCCCTAGACATATCACGTCAGAGCCTCCCTCAAGATTGTTGACACCCAGGACTAGAACAAATGACTCTGGCTTCCTGGTGGGTGGTAAAGATTCTGTAGCTGCTACCCACCATGACACCAACATGTGTTTGAAACAGAAAGGAATGAAAGATTCAGGCAAAGAAAAGCAGATTAGAAACTTGGCAGTATCTGAGACCCTGGATCTAGCTGTTCCTGAGATCCAGCTCAATCTTTGCACTTTCCACAGTGATCGGAGCTTTCCAAAACAAAACAAAAAATATTTATCTGACCTGGGCTTTTATCACTTAAAACGGAGAGTTGTGATTAATACAGAAATGTGAAGAGGGTGACTATGCACTTGCTTGTGTAATAATTAATAATTATAACTAACACTGATTGAGCAGTTATGCTACGCCAAGCACTGTGCAAGTGCTTTCAGTGTATTATCTCATTTCATTTTCCCAACAACCCCTTGAAGTAGGTCCTATTATCATCTCCATTGCACAGATGAGGAAACTGAGCACAGAGCAGGTGGGTTACTTGTTCAAGTTGTTGTTAGTTGCCATGGAGTTGACCCTATACACAACAGAACTAAACACTGCTTAGTTCTGTGCCACCTCCACGATGGGCTGTAGATTGGACCATTGTGATCCGTAGGGTTTTCATGGGCTCATTTTCAGAAGTATGTCGCCAGGCCTTTCTTCCTAGTCTGTCTTAGTCTGGAAGCTCCACTGAAACCTGTTTAGTATCATAGCAATATGCAAGCCTCCACTGACAGATGGGTGGTGGCTGTGCATGAGGTGCATTGGCCAGGAATCAAGCCATCGTCTCCTGCGTGGAAGGAGAGAATTCTGCCACTGAACCAGCACTGCCCCCTATTTGTTCGTAGTCTAGGATTAAAGCTCAAGTACATAAGAGATCATCCGAGACACTCCCCTCAGTGGAACACTCCCCTCCTGCTCACACTTCCACTCCTACACTCCCTTGCTTGCTCATGCCTTGTCTTCTACCGGAATGCCCTTTCTCTCAGCTCTGGCAAAATCCTATTTATCCTCCAAAGCCCACTCAAATGTCTCCTGCCCTCTTCCTCCTCCCTGAACCCCTCATCCTCAAGTGCAGATTATTTCCTTGCCTCCTCTGTGTCCTTGCCCTATATGCAAGATATTACGTAATTAAGATGGAGTTTGAATCCTATCTCTACCACTCACTTGCTGAGTGACCTTGCACAAGGGCTTAACATAACTGGTCTTCAGTTTCTTATTTGTAAAATACGGAAACCTAGTTCCACCTTGTAAGAGTGTTGTGAGGCTTAAATGAGTCAAAACATGCATGTAACAAGTTTTAGAATAGTGTGTGTCATGTAGCCAGTATTCATGAATGTTAGCTATTGTTATTACTGGAATCCCTGAGTGGTGCAAATGGTTAAAGCACTAGGCTGCTAATTGAAAGGTTACGGGTTCGAGTCTACCCAGAGACACCTTGGAAGAAAGTCCTGGCAATCTACTTTTGAGAAATCAGCCATTGAAGATTCTATGGAGCACAATTCTACTGTGACACACATGGGGTCACCAGGAGTCAAAATGAACTTGACGGCAACTAAGTGGTGGTGGATTGTTATTAGTAACGTATGACCTTATTCTCAAGCAAGTACCTTACTCTTTCTAGTCCTTATAAAGTTTCCTCATATAGATTCTTTATAAAGTGGGAATAATGATGGTCCAGTCTCACAGAACAGTCAAGAAGGACAGGTTTAAGTCAGTTTCTGTTTGTTAAGCACCTGGTATATCATCAGCACACAGTAAACAGAAGCTGCAGCTGCCAGTGGTCATGT
The DNA here is from genome assembly GCA_030035585.1 of Dugong dugon. NCBI lineage: Eukaryota > Metazoa > Chordata > Mammalia > Sirenia > Dugongidae > Dugong > Dugong dugon. Next base: position 55,492,542 of record CM057462.1, on the reverse strand, counting down.
CTCCATCTGTTTCGGGAGTTTTCACGGTGTACTTTTCTGTGGCTCTATCTTCTCCTCTAGGTTTGGCTCCTTGAAGGCAGCTATCATATGTGGTGATTCAGCTGTTTTGCTCAAGACTTCTCTCCCTGGCTTCCAAGTGATAGGCTTCCTAGTTAGAAACTCAAAATTTAAGGCTGGTTAGACCCTTTTAAATTTTTTTTTTTTTTAATTGTGCTTTAGGTGAAAGTTTATAGCTCAAGTTAGTTTCTCACACGAACATTTATACACATATTGTTATGTGACCCTAGTTGCAATCCCTATAATGTGACAGCACACTCCCACTTTCCACCCCAGATTTCCCATGTCCATTCAACCAGCTCCTGTCCCTTTCTGCCTTCTCATCCCACCTCTGGACAGGAGCTGCCCATTTAGTCTCATGTATCTACCTGAACTAAGAAGCACACACTTCACGAGTATTATTTTATGTTTTAACCTCCAGTCTAATCTTTGTCTGAAGAGTTGGCTTCGGGAATGGTTTTAGTTCTGGGCTAACAGAGAGTCTGGGGGTTATGTCTTCCAGGATCCCTCCAGTCTTAGTCAGATCATTAAGTCTGGTTTTTCTACTAGAATTTGAGTTCTGCACCCCACTTTTCTCCTGCTCCATCAGGGACTCTTTGTTGTGTTCCCTGTCAGGGTGGTCATTGGTGGTAGATGGACACCATCTAGTTCTTCTGGTCTCAGGCAAATGGAGTCTCTAGTTTACGTGGCCCTTTTGTCTCTTGGGCTAACATTTTCCCTGTGTCTTTGGTGTTGTTCATTCTCCTTTGCTCCAGGTGGGTTAGGACAAATTGATGCATTTTAGAGGGCTGCTCGCTAGCTTTTGAGACCCCAGACACCACTCACCAAAGTCAGATGCAGAACATTTTCTAATAAACTTTGTTATACCAATTGACCTAGATGTCCCCTGAAACCATGTTCCCCAGACCGCCACCCCTGCTACTCTGTCCCTCAAAGTGTTTGGTTGGGTTCAGGAAACTTGTAAGCTTTTGGTTTAATTCAGTTGTGCTGACTTCCCCTGTACTGAGTGTTGTCCTTCCCTTCTCCTAAGATAATTCTTGTCTACTATCTAGTTAGGGAATTCCCCTCTCCCTCCCCCACTACCCACTCTCGTAACCATCAAGGAATGTTTTCTTCTGTGTTTAAACCTTTTCTTGAGTTCTTATAAGAGTGTTCTCATACGACAGAAAGGGCCACGTAAACCAGAGACTCCATCAGCCTGAGACCAGAAGAACTAGACAGTGCCCGGCTACCACCAGTGACTGCCCTGATAGGGAACATAACAGAGAGTCCCCGACGGAGCAGGAGAAAAGTGAGGTGCAGAATTCGAATTCTAGTAAAAAGACCAGACTTAATGATCTAAGACTGGAGGAACCCTGGAAGACATGGCCCCCAGACTCTGTTAGCCCAGAACTAAAACCATTCCCGAAGCCAACTCTTCAGACAAAGATTAGACTGGACTATAAGACATAAAATGATACTCGTGAGGAGTGTGCATCTTAGCTCAAGTAGCTACATGAGACTAAATGGGTAATTCCTGTCCAGAGGGGGGATGAGAAGGCAGAAAGGGACAAGAGCTGGTTGAATGGACACGGGAAATCCGGGGTGGAAAGGAGGAGTGTGCTGTCACATTGTAGGGAAAGCAACTAGGGTCACATAACAACGTGAGTACAAATTTTTGTATGAGAAACTGAGTTGAACTGTAAACTTTCACTTAAAGCACCATTAAAAAAAACAGAGTGGTCTCATACAATATTTTTCTTTTTGCGACTGACTAACTTCAATTAGCATAATGCCTTCCAGATTCATCCATGTCATGAGATGTTTCATGGATTCGTCATTGTTCTGCCTCGTTGGGTAGTATTCCATTGTGTGAATATACCATAATTTGTTCATCCATTCATCCGTTGATGGGCACCTAGGTTGTTTCCAACTTTTTGCTATTGTGTACAGTGCTGCAATGAACATGGGTGTGCATATATCTAGTAATGTGTTGGCTCTTATTTCTCTAGGATATATTCCAAGGAGTGAGATCGCTGGATGGTTAGATCCTTTCAAAGGAATCCTGGTGGTGTAGTGGCTAAGCGCTTGGCTGCTAACCAAAAGGTCAATGGTTTGAACCCACTAGCTGTTCCGCAGTAGAAAGATATGGTGGTCGTTTTCCATAAAAATTACAGCCTTGGAAACCCTAGGGGCAGTTCTACTCTGTCCTATAGGGTCATTATGAGTTGAAACTGACTCGACAGCACTGGGTTTAGGTCTTTTTAAAAATAGGTCCCGACTGCACATGAAATACACAGATCCAGTTTCCTTATAAAAAAAATTTACACATTATAGCTAAGGCTAAAATCTGCTTTGACAATCACGCCAATCCCAACCCTTTCAGAGGTTATTCCACTGCAATCAGGTTGATGGGTTTGATGAGTTATTTTTATTAAAGCTGCTCGGTACTTAGGTATTTTTAATCTGAAGACTAGTATCTTCTGTAAAAATCCTCAGCCTTTATTTTTTAAAATATTGCCTCTTTGCCATTTCCCCCATTCTCAACTCCTGGAGTGACTTTAAAAAAAAAAAAAAAAAAAAGAGTTGCTGTAGAGTAGATTCCAACTCCATAGAGCTTTCTTTTTTTTTCCTCTTACAATTTGTTATTTTATTGCAACATTTTCCTGTTTGGGATATTTTGCCTCCCTGGGTGGCTCCTTCTAGAATGTGATAAAGTAAATGGACAAGGCCAGTCACTAATGGGCTAGACTCCCACCACCCTAGGCCCCAGGTCAGAGAGCACCATAATGGCCTATTTCTCAGACAGCAAATCCCGCTCCTTGAAGGGTGAGCCTTGCTAGTGATTGTCCACAGGGCCTGTATGAAGCTTCTATCAACAGAGCCTCTGTTGCACTTAGGCAATAAAATGGAACAGACCCTGGGCTGATAGGCTGAAAACCCCTGAGGTCACTGTCCCAAGAACTCTGGCCAAGCACCCAGAGGCCACAATCAAAAGTAGGCAGGAAAGGGTGAGACAGTACACAATACTGGGGAAACCAGCACAGCTTGTACAAGGAAAGGTCATGGAAGCTCCATAGACACGTCCAAACTCCCTGAGGACTGAATTGCTGGGTGGAGGGCTGTGGGGACCATGGTCTCGGGGAACATCTAGCTTAACTGGCATAACACAGTTTATAAAGACAATGTTCTACATTCTACCTTGGTGAGTAGTATCTAGGGTCTTAAAAGCCTGTGAGCAGCCATCTAAGATACTCTACTGGTCTCATCCCTTTGGGAACAAGCGAGAATGAAGAGAACAGGATACAAAGAAAAGATTAGTCCAAAGGACTAATGGATCACAGCTACCAAGGCCTCCACCGGACTGAGTCCAGTACAGCTAGATGGTGGTGCCTGGCTACCACCACTGACTGCTCTGACCGGGATCACAGCAGAGGGTTGTGGACAGAGCTGGAGAAGGATGTAGAACAAAATTCTAACTCACAAAAAAAAAAAGACCAGATTTACTGGCCTAAAGGAGACTGGAGAAACCCGGAGAGTATGGTCCCCAGACACCCTTTTAACTCAGTGGTGAAGTTATTTCTGAGGTTCACCGTTCAGCTGGGGAGTGGACAGCCCCATAAAACCAAATGGGACTAAAGAGGCACAGCAGTCCAGGGACAAGGGCCAGAAGGCAGAAGGGGACAGGAAAGCTGGCGATAGGGAACCCAAGGTTGAGTAAGGATAGTGTTGATCTGTTGTGAGGTTGTTAACCATTGTCATAGGGCAACATGTGTACTAACTGTTAAATGAGAAACTATTTTGTTCTGTAAGCCTTCATTTAAAGTGAGAATAGCAGCACAACTGGAAGAGCGTAGTTGATGTCACTGAACTGTGCATGTAGAAATTTTTGAAATGGTGTATCTTTGGCTATGTATATTTTCACCAAAAAAAAAAAAATGGTTGAGAAGGGAGAGGGTTGATATGTTGTGGGGTTGTTAACCAATGTCATAAAACAATATGTGTACTACTGTTTCATGATAAACTATTTGTTCTGTAAGCCTTTACCTGAAGTACAGTAAAAAATAAATTAATTAATTAAAAAAAAAAAAAAAAGTAGGCAGGAAGGAGCAGCACCAGGAGGGGCACAGCCTGAATTTATTCAGATGAACTCATCAACTCTTTCTGCTGCAGAGATTTAATCTAAGTGGTCCAAAACGGGCTCCTCTCTATTGGAAATTCTCGCCCAAATATACCAGTACTGGTTGCTGTCAAGTGGATTCTGACTTGTGGTGACCCCACGTGTGTCGAGTAGAATGGTGCTCCATAAGGATTTCAATGACTGATTTTTCAGTACCTTGTCCATAAGTTTTAAATGGCCAATTTTTGGAAGTAGATTACCAGGGTTTTCTTCCATGGCACCTCTTGGAGGACTTGAACTTCCAACCTTTCTGTTAGCGGCCAAGTGCATTAACCATTTGCATCACCCAGGGGCTCCAGAGTGCCTGTTAGATGCTCTCAGTGTGGCTTCATATATCTTAATTTCTCTCTCTTTTCCTTTCTTTACTATATTCTGCATCAATTTTTTGTATTATCTTTGTTTTAACTTGAAATTTAATTGTGTTATGATAAAACAATAAAGAATGCTCAAGAGCCCAGTGACGGTTCATACAGAATTTCACAAGAATTTTGGAAAGCGCATGCTATTGATATTAAAATGTGGCAATATAGAAAGTTATATAAAGAAATAAATGTTAAACATAAAATGTAGTTGTAATCCTTTTTTAATTTTTATTTTTTAGTTGTAATCCGTTTACAAGCCTTGTCCATTCTGAAAGATCGATAATGAATGAAAATTGTAAAAGTGTGGGAAAAAAAGGTTTTTCAAAACACACACAAAAATCACATGAGAACCATTTGCAAGCATTTATATTTTTAGTGCCTCCACTAAAATGTTAGGAGGTGGAACAATTTTTCAAAAGCAGTTAATAATGTTCGGCTTGTGAATGTTCATTTGATTCAGCGCAAAGTGAAGAAAAGGTGGAATCTGACATTTTACACACAGCCAAATGGCCCCTCTGTTGCTGTCACAGTCCCCTACTCCACTCCACCCCACACCATGCTTGACCACAGTGCATAAGCACACATGCACTGATTTAGGAATCTGAGTACCATAATGATTACAAAATGGTTGATCAGATTACACTCTATAGACCTGAGATATAAGGTCCCTGAAAACTAGCCAGTACCAACTGCTTTCACCAGGAACGAAGAATTTAATGCCCATTCTGCAGGAAACTGAATCACTTTCTAAGACCTCCTTAACCTGTGACCCTAACCATATAAGGTTTTTTTCATTACTATTCCTGTTTACTAACTATGACTGCTATTTTTATGTTGAGATTTTTTTTTCCATATATGCTCAATGTATTTCTATTTCCTAGTGACAAAGAATGCTTGCTGTACACAGTGCCATGGGTTACCTTTTGTTCCTTTTATTGCACTTTGGCTTGTTACCCATTGTGTTAGTCATGCATGTAGTGCTGCTGTAACAGAAATACCAAAAGTGGATGGCTGTAACAAAGAGAAATTTATTTCTTTACAGTAAAGTAGGCTAAAAGTCCAAATTCATGGCATCAGCTCCAGGGGAAGGCTTTCTGTCTCTGTTGGCCTTCTCATCAAACTTCTCCTGGACTAGGAGCTTCTCTGAGCAGGGACCCACGTCCAAAGGACGCCCTCTGGTCCCGGCATTGCTTCCTTGGTGCTATGAGGTCTCCCTTCTCTGCTTGCTTCCCTTTCCTTTTTATCTCATGAGAGATAAAAGACGGTGCAGGCCACACCCCAGGGAAACTCCCTTTACATTGGATCAGGGATGTGACCTGGTTAAGGGTGTTACAATCCCATCCTAATCCTCTTTAACATAAAATCACAATCACAAAATGGAGGATAACCACACAGTACTGGGAATCATGGCTTAAACAAGTTGACACATAGTTTTGGGGAACACAGTTCATTCCATGACATCCATCAACGCATATCTGGGCAGAAAGAAAAACTGCAAAGTGGATTATGATGTACATATTTCTTAAATCAAGTAACATCTGTAAACACAAGATCTAATTTAGTTTTCCCCTGGAGAAAATGCAAGCAACTTTGGTGCTTATTCAAGCACTTATATCATGGTGTCAATTTCTGGCATAAATCATACCCTCAACACGCACGTATTTTCAAAAGAAAAATAAAGGCAAGCTATTTAAAAATCATATTTTCCTAAATGTCACTTGATGGATTTTCATAGTACATTGACTATTGAAAATTCTATCTGGATTATCTTTGAAACAGAAAAGCTGTGTTCACCAACAAAATAAATCCAGTGTATGTGGTCAACTTATTTACATGTTTCCTATTTTAAAGGAAGTGGAGAATTTATATTCTGCAATATTCTATCTGCAAGTCAAGTTGTTTTTCTTCAGAATTGCATTTTATAGATGCAGAGCATCACGAAATGTGTCCTAGAGTAAGAGATGCATTTTTTTGGCATCCATCTGCCAAACAACAACAACCCTATTGTTGTATTTTTTCCCAAATTAGTATCATGTAATCTTTAATTATTTTTCCAGAAAAATGGGGAAACACTATAAACATGTTACTCTTAATGATAAAAAGAGATAACAACCAATTGCCCTTTATATACTTCACAGTAAAAATTTTTTTAAGTTAACTATAATGAGATGTTTAAACATTTCTGCTTTAATTGCTTACTCACAGAAGATAACTAAGTAAACCACATTAGACAATTTTAAAAGCTAAGTCTTACACCAGTTATCTTCTAAATGATAGGACAAAGAGGGTCTGCTCATCTTGTGGCATTTTTTTTATTTTTTACTTTTTTTTTTTTTAATCTTTTTCGTAGGGAAGGGTATAAAGGCAGCCACATCTTGTTGGTTTCTGTTCAGGGAAAATGTTTCCAACATTTTTTTCTTTTTTTCTGTTAATATTGCAGGACAGGTTTCCTTTGGACTTCTTAAGCCTTTGGTCTCTTGGCAACCGCCTCAGGTCAGATTGCAAAAGCCAATGGTCTAGGGAGGGTCGAATTCAGCACTGGCTGGAGGAATCCGGGAAGCAGGAAGGCGTTGCGCAATGGTCTTCAAAGGCGTGCTCGGGTAGATTAATCTGTTTATCGGATCAACTTCATCCAGGGTTTCAGCTTGTGGATCTGTCCTGGGAAAACATTCTGACAGCCTTCTCTAGTAGGTGAGATTTTTCATCTGAGTCACATCATCTGAGATGAGTGTCCCTTGGTCAGTGAAAGTCTTGATTAAGCCCTGACTTCTAGATTCCTTGGAGTAGTTGCCTGCTAGAGAGATGCTTTAGCTGGTGTGTGATGATGATTGACCACACAGTGTCCTTGACCAAGCCCAGGGCACCCGTGGTCACTGTGATCCGAAGCTGCCTGGACACCTCCATGCTGGAGAGAGAGATTTGGGGCACCTCTGGTAGGGCCTCAGGGAGGATTTTGCCCTGACCTGGGAGCCTTAGCTCACTTAGCTCTTTCTCATATTAAGTGGTTAATCCACTTTTTTGTTGTTGTTGCTGATAAGCCTTTTAAATCACTTTTAATCTATAATCATTCCCCTCCCCCCACATTTTTTTCATGTTTTAATGGAAGCATAATTTCTGTAGGATGAAATACTTAGCGTTACGGATTGAGTTGTGTCCCTTCAAAATATGTATTGAAATCCTGGCCCCTACACCTATAAATGGAAACCCTGCTGTCATAGTGATTAAGTGCTATGGCTGTTTCGAATCCACCAGGCACTGCTTGGAAACTCTGTGGGGCAGTTCTACTCTGTCCTATAGGGTCTCTATGAGTCGGAATCGACTTGAGGGCAACGAGGTTTTTTTTAAATACCTATAAGTAAAGAGCCCTGGTAGCATAATGGGTAAAGCGCTCAGCTGCTAACTGAAAGGTCTGCAGTTTGAACCTACCAGCCACTCTACGGGAGAGACATGTGGCAGTCTGCTTCCATAAAGACTGACAGCCTTGGAAACTCTATGGAGCAGTAGTTCTAATCTGTTCTATAGGGTCACTATGAGTCAAAAGGGACTCGATGGCAATGGGTTTGGTTTTATAGCTGTAAATATAATACTGTTTGGAAACAGAGTTTTCTTTGTCACATTCGTTGGGTCATACCTGAGTAGGGTGGGTTTGAAACCTAATCGCTTCTGAAAGAGCAGGATGGACACACAGACACACAGGGGGGACTGAGAAAGATAGACAACAGAGACAGGATTGCTGGCAATTACTAGAAGCTGAAATAGACAAGCAAGGCCCTTACCCTAAAGCCACACCCTGAATTCAGACTTCTAGCTTCCTGAATGTGAGAAAAGAAATTTCTGTTCTTTAATTTATGATATTTGTATAGGGCAACACTAGGTAACTAAGACAGATGTTAAGTGTACAATTAGGTAAGTTTTGACAAAGGCATACACACCGATAACCCATACCCTTCTCAAGATACAGAACATTTCCATCACCCCAGGAAGTTCCCTCATGCCCCTCCCCTCTCAGTCTCCCCCACGTCCGTCGGAGGCAACCAATACATCCTAGCTAATAATCAAACCCTATTCAGACTCATGGAATCTCCATGTGTTACAGAGTAGAACTGCTCCGTAGGGTTTTCTTGGCTGTCATTTTTGCGGAAGTAGATCACCAGGCCTTTCTTCTGAGGCACTGCTGGCTGGGTTTGAACTGCCAACTTTAGGTTAATAGTTGAGCACAAACTGTTGAGTATCAAATACCTCATGAATATTATTGCATTTATTTCTGACAATAACTTTGCCAGGTGTCATTATTCCAATTTTACAAGGGAGACAACTGAGGCCCAGAAAGGTAAAGCTACTTAGCTAGGTAGCATGGATCGTATGTGGTGGGACTATTATTACAAACCAAGGCTATTGGACTCCCAAGTGTCTGTCCCACTCCGCCCACATTGCTTCTACATAAACCTTTACGAGTAACGTTTTTTGAAATAACAGGGTCCTGCCAAGGTAGGACAGAGGCAAGATTTGACCTGGAAGGTGTCAGAACCTTGGGTTTATGTGTCTTTGGGAAGAACGCAGGTTCCGTAAAGGGTCAGGGCCCTGAGATCACAGTGGTGTCCTGGAGTTGACTTGCCTCAGGTTGTAAGAGCCAGTTGTTAAAGTTTCAATTGTCTGGTCGATAGCTTGAAACTGACCCTGGTAGGTGTACTGACCATGGAAACTGACAAATGTTAAAAGTCGAGCTGCCTTATTACCCCAGGAAGCTGGTTGTTAAACATCAGCACACCACTGGTGACAGCCGTCATGCTGACCAACCTTTTCTGCACAGGATCATCTCTAATCTGATAAGCCTTCCCAAATGTTGTTGTTGTTGTTAGCTGCCATCCAAGTTGGCTCCAGCTCATGACTACCTTATCTGTAACAGAGTGAAACATTGTCCAGTCGCTTGCCGTCTTCACGATGCTCAAGCCAATTGTTTCAGCTATCGTGAATCCATCTCATCGAGGGTTTCCCTCATTTTTACTGACCTTCTACTTTACCAATCATAATGTCCTTTTCTAGGGATAAAAAACAAACAGACAAACCTGTTGCCGTCAAGTCGATTCCAACTCATAGCTCTTAACCGCTACACTGCCAGGGTTTCCTTTCTGGGGATAGGCCTTCCTAAATAGTTCAGTGAAAAAGGACACAAGACCAAGCTCTGATCTGAGTTTGGTAACCAACTCGATAAGAGACCTTGAGCGTGTTGCTCCCACTCTGGAGTTTCTGTTTGGTCCTCAGTAAATAAGACGAGGGGCAGACAAAGGCATATTGAGTTAGTGTCTGAGTACTATTATAGCATAAGCAATTGTTCACGGTAATGCCTGGAAGGAAGTCACATTGACTGATTGTCAAGTACTTCATGAATACCATGAAACTCAGACATTCTGATTCTTCCAGGCTGCGGGGCGGAGTCAGGGAAGGGCAGGACCAGGCAGGTTTTAATGGTCTCTTAGCCGTTAATAATGTAGAAGGCTGCCTGGTGAGACAGACGTTAATTTTTGATTTGGCAAGAGAAGCTGCTGTTTAAGAGTTGCTGGTTGTTTCTCAGCCTAGAAGGACATAGCAAGATATCTAGGGACTGAGCTGCTTTGTCCAGGGAAGGATCCCTGGGGTGACTTCTCTTAGTTATGTAAATGTTATGTGTGTGTGGCACTTTTTATGGTCTGACAAAGGCTGCTGCTCCAAATTAGAGTCTGGATGGAGACCAGAGGAGGGAAGGAAATTTGCATTCTGGAAACGTCCAGATTGAGGCCCCAGTTCTGGGGCCTTTTAAGGGTCAGTGTTATTAGACTATCTCCGAAGGACTAAATTATCATTTCTCTTTCTGGAATTCCTATTAGTTAAACTTTGGCCTTTGTTCTGAACATATCTCTCTGCCTCTTATCTTTCCTCTCAGATTTGAAGTTAATTTAGAAAAATAGAAAATACTGGTAAACAAATTAAGTGGGCAGCTAAATGACCACCTTAAGGAGTCTTGGTGGCATAACGACTAAGCTGCCAACCCAACAGCAGATCCTCGGGAGAAAGATGTGGCAATCTGCTTCCATTGAGATTCAAATCAAACTCCTGTTGCCATCAAACTGATTCCAGCTCATAGCAACCCCTATAGGGTTTCGCTGTAAATCTTTATGGAAGCAAACTGACATCTTTCTCCCGTGGAGCAACTGGTGGGTTTGAACCTCCAACCTTTCCATTACCAGCCAAGCACTTAACCGCTGTACCAGCAGGGCTCCCTCCATAAAGATTACTGCCTTGGAAACCCTATGGGGCAAGTTGTCCTATAGGGTCTCTATGAATTGGAATCCACTTGAGGACACACAACAACAACAACAACAACAAATGACCACCCTAAATCCCACAAACACAGACACCACCATGATATTTTCTTGCCCATGTCCATTCTGGCTACCTGTTATTTACATACAAATGTATAAATAGAAGAAAAAACCCGTGCCCTATCAAGTTGGTTTCCAACTCACAGCGACCCGATAAGCCAGAGTAGAACTTCTCCATAGGGTTTCCAAGGAGCGGCTGATGGATTTGAGCTACCGACTTTTGGTTAGCAGCTGAGCTCGTAACCACTGTGCCACCAGGGATCCATAAATAGAAGAGATCATACTATATATATGCTGTATATAGCCTGCTATTTTCACTTGACAATGTATATCTTAGACACATTTCAGGTTATGAAGACTCATGTACAGCACTGTTTTCTAATGGCTATCCATTATTTTTCTGGAGATATTTCTATTCCATTATTAATTTAACCAAACTCCTAAAGCAAATAATTAGATTGTTCCCACATTTTTGCTATGAACATACTTGTCATACTTCTTCAAGAACAATTATAGTATTGTCGTTATTTCAGTAATTAAAAACTATCTTTTCTTTTATCTCTTCTCTCTGTCTCTCATTCCAGCTTCTCCTGCCTGAAGGTAAACAAATTTAACATTCTGAACATTATAATACCTGTTCTTCCATGCCTTTCCTCTCCTCATGCTCATACCATACATACAATATATTCATATATATGGGCTTTTGTGGAGAATTTTTATCAACAATAGGGTCATATGCATTTCCATGCAATTTCTTTTTCCTAACTGAAAATACAACATGGGTATCTTTCTAGTCAATGAATGGAGCTAACTCTTTCTTTTTTTTTTTTTTAATAGCTGCAAAATATTCCAAACTGCAGATGTGCTACTGTTTATTCAACCTTTCAGCTTGTTTTCAGGGGTTTTGGTTTTTGTTTGTTTGTTTTCTGACCCTACAAACAATATTGTAACTACCATTCCTGTGTATCTGTCCTCTTATTGTGCCTTTGTTTCTGTTGGATGCATTTCCAGGTGGACAAAAGGCTTTGTGTATTTTAAGTTGTAATAGATAGTTCAGATATTGCCAAAAAAAGCTACAGTGTTTCCAGTTCTCATAGCCTTGTCAAGAACTGACAGGATCACTTTTCTCAGTTTAACCAACCTGAAAGACAAAATGTAGTCTCTTATTGGTATTTAAATTTGCATTTATTTGGTGACTCCAAAGGATGAACATCTTTTTATATGTTTGTCGACCTTTTGGAGTTCTTCTTTTGTAAATTGCCTATTCACATTCTTTTTTTTTTAATTGTGGTAAATTTGTATGTAACAAAACATTTGCCATTTTCAACAATCTTCACATGTAGACAGTTTAGTGATACTAGTTTTGTTCACCATGTTGTTCACCCATCACCCAACACTTACCCATTCCCAACTTTTTCTGTCATCCTTAATAGAAGCTCAGTGTCCCCTAAGTATTGAATCCTCCTTCCCTTCCCTGCTCCTGTAACCACTAATAAACTTTGATCTGTAAACATTTTTCTATTCTAGATACTTCCTATAAGTGGGATCATACAATATTTATCCTTTTGATGTAAATTGCCTGTTAGAATTCTTTGCCAGAGTTTTTAGAGGATTGTCTTTTTTTTAAAATCAATTTATAAGAACTCTATAGTTAAGTTAGAGGAGTGCTGTTATCTGCAATCTGTGTTACAGGTAACTATCTGTCAGACATTTGTCCTTTGACTTTGTTTTTGTTCTGTATTTAAATTCTTATGGGACAAATATATCTATCTTTTATTTAAAGCTTCTTAATTTCCTATCTTGCTAAAAAGAATACCCCAGAGCCCTAGGTTATACACGTAGTCTCCTAATTTTTCTTCTAAAATTTATATTGTTTTATTTTTCATATTTAAATCTTTAATCCATCTGGAATTCACTTTTTTCTTTAATGAAAAGTGGGAAAACCAGCTTTGTTATTTTCTAGAATAGACCAATACCAGTTGTGCTGGTGTTAGCAGCTGTCCAGTCAGCCCCCAACTCATGGCGAGCCATGTGTTACAGAGTAGAACTGAGCTCCATAGGGTTTTCTTGGTTATAGCCTTTATCAATTGATGTAGTCGATTTGATTCCTGTGTATTCCATCTGACGAGGTCCACATGTATAGTCAGCGTTTATGTTGGTGAAAAAAGGTATTTGCAATGAAGAAGTTGTTGGTCTTGCAAAATTCTACCACGCGATCTATGGCGTCGTTTCTATCACCAAGGCTGTATTTTCCAACTACCACTCCTTCTCTGTTTCCGACTTTCACATTCCAATCACCAGTAATTACCAATGCATCCTGATTGCATGTAAGATCAATTTTAGACTGCAGAAATTGGTAAAAATCTTCTATTTCTTCATCTTTGGCCTTTAGATTGGTGTGTAAATTTGAATGATAGTCATATTAACTGGTCTTCCTTGTAGGTGTGTGAATTTTATCCTATCGCTGACAACGTTGTATTTTAGGATAGATCTTGAAATGTTCTTTTTGACGATGAATGCAATGCCATTCTTGTTCAATTTGTCATTCCTGGCATAGCAGACCAAATGATTGTCTGATTCAAAATGGCCAATACCAGTTCATTTCAGCTCACTAATGCCTAGGATATTGATCTTTATGCATTCCATTTCATTTTTGACGATTTCCAGTTTTCCTAGATTCATAGTTCATACATTCCCCTTTCCGATTATTAATGGATGTTTGCTGCTGTTTCTTCTCATTTTTAGTTATGTCACATCAGCAAATGAAGGTCCCGAAAGCTTGACTCCATCATTAAGGTCGACTCTACTTTGAGGAGGCAGCTCTTCCACAGTTGTATTTTGAGTGCCTTCCAACCTGGGGGGGCTCATCTTCCGGCACTATATCAGACAATGTTCCACTGCTATTCATAAGGTTTTCACTGGCTAATTCTTTTCAGAAGTAAACCACCTGGTCCTTCTTCCTGGTCTGTCTTAGTCTGGAAGCTCAACTGAAACCTGGCTGCCATGGGTGACCCTGCTGGTATTTGAATACTGGTGGCATAGCTTCCAGCATCACAGCAACACGAAAGCTCCCACAGTAGGACAAACTGACAGATGGGTAGGGAATCTATTTCTGGGTTATCCTTGGTTCTTTTACTTTTATAATATTTAATATAGTCATTCAGTTATAAGTTTTTTTACAACTTTATTGTCAGCTTTATTATCTAGTAAGACATGGCCTCAATTTTATTCTTTTTTACAATTTTCTTAGTCTCAAATGTTTATTCTTCTGTGTGAAATCCAAAATACTTGTATTTTTTTGTTTGTTTAGCTCTTGTATCCTTCCATAAGATTTTATACTTTTCTACAATTAGTTGCAGTCATTTTGTTAAATTGTGTGGCTCTCCAGAATTATTTTGCTAATTGCTTATTGAGAGAACAAAGGAAAATTATTGATTTTATCATATTTATTTTGTCTTCATCCTCCTTAACAATTTTTCATATTCATTCAGCAGTTTTTCTAAAATCTAGAGTCTACTGAGTTTTCCTATGTTGCCAAAAATATCTTTCAGCATTCATTAATTCAGCAAACATTTATTGGACACCTGCTATGGGCCACGGACTGTTCTAGGCACTGGGGACACATAGAAAAAATAGGTAAAAGTCCCTGTCCGCATAGAGCTTACATTCTAGTGGGAAAAATAGATAATAATAATATAAATAAATATAAAATTTATCAGGGGTTGATAAAGTAAAGAAAAGAAAAGCAGGTTTAGAGATAGAGAGTGACCAGAGGGGCTATTTTAGACACTTTGGTTGGGGAGGCCACTCTCATTGGGTGACATTTGAGCAGTGATTTGAATCATGTTAATCGCTGGAAGAATATTCTTGGCAGAGATAACAGTGAGGATGAAGATCCTGAGGTGAGCATGTGCTTGATGTGTTTTAGGAATAAAAAATTGAGCAGATATATGGTGAGTTTTTCTTGGAAGAGGAAGTGATCAACTGGCCGAGATGCTGCTGATAGAGCAAGTAAAAGGGGCCTGAGGATTGATCATTGGACCGGGCATCCTGAAGGTCATTGGTGGCCTTGTGTCACAGGAAGGGTGGGCACAAAAGCCTCACTGAAGTGCATTCAAGAGAGCAAGTAAGGAGAAAAAGTGGAGACAATAAGACCAGACAATTCTTTTGAGCATTTTATTGCAGAGGGGAGCAAAGAAATACGATGGAAACCTTAAGGGATGTACAAACAGTAATTCTATTCTTTCTTTTCTAATACGTTAGTTATTTCATTTTCTTCTCTAATTGAATTTGATAAAACCTCTGATAACAATGTTGAGTAATAACATGTATAGCAGATATTGCTTTCTTTCGACAATTTTGATGGAAATGGTTTTAGGGTTCAACCACTTAGAATGTTGCTTGCTGTTGATTTTTGGTAAATAGGTTGTTGGGCCTTTTAAAAATCATGTTTCAGTAGTTTTTATTTATCCAGATTTAAAGAAATTAATAGAGTATAACATAGATACAGTCAAGTGCACAAACCTTAAACATCTATCTTATCAAATTTTTGCAAATGAGCATAATCACGTAACCGTCTCTTAGATCAAGATATAAAACATCTCCAGCACACCAAGAGCCTCCCTTTGCCCCTCCCAGCATTACTTCTCCGAAAGTAACCATTATTATTACAGGAATTTTGCCCATTTTACAATTTGATATAAATGTAACTGGACAGTATGTACTCTTTGGTGTCTAGCTTCTATCATTCAACATTATATCAGTGAGATTCACCTATGCTATGTGTATCAATTGTTGTTAGTTGCCGCCAAGTCAATCCCGACTCACGGCAACCCCTTGTGTGCAGAGTAGAACCGCTCCATGGGGGTCTCAAGGCTGTGGACTTTACAGAAGTAGATTGCTAAGCTTGTCTTCCCAGACACCTTTGAGTGGGTTTGAATTGCCAAACTTTTGGCTAGTAGTTGAGTCCTTAACTGTTTCCATCACTCAGGGGCTCCGTGTGTAGCAATAGTTGATTATTTTTCATTGCTCTATGGTATTCCATTATATAAATATATCGTTGCTGTTGTTAGTGGCCATTGTGTCGACACCTGCGGTGCAGTGAATCACTTTTATATGGCCTTTCTCGCCATGGTCTTGTAACTCTCACTAAATGATTGAGTGGGACTATGCAGATAAGGTGCTGTGGTCCACCAAGGGGAGTGAACAGCTTGCTGATAATGCAAATAAGGTGCATGGCACCCTTGTGGGGTAGGATCATGCAAATAAGGCGTATGGAAGCCTAATGAAGGGATTGGTCAGTTTTGCTATTCCACTAGGATTAAACTGAGCCAATCCAGAGGTGGAAAGTGGGGGGACCTCACTACCACCAAGAAAGAAGAGCTAGGAGTGGAGCACGTCTTTTGGACCCGGGATCCCTGTGCTGAGAACCTCCTAGACACAGGAGAAGGATAGAGAGAGCTGTAACACTAGAGACAGTGAGAAGCAGTGGCAGAGAAACAGCAGCAGCAGAACCAGGAGATCAGCAGGGGATGGTGCATCAGCCTTCCCAGCTAGCCCATGGAGCAAGAGAGCTGAGCACCTTCGGCCAACACTTCCTGGCAGAGTGGGGTGCCCGGGGGCACTTATTGGTGGAGATAAAGAGCTTTGTAACACTTGCCTGAGCAGGACAGAGGCCAGGCCAGGAGCTAAGGCGCTGAGAGGCCGAGGGCCAGAAAGAGGCCTGCCTGCGGGCATGGCTGAGGAAAGGTTGTCCTGATTGAGGAACTGTATCCTGAGTGACTTCTGATCCTGTTACTTCCCTAATAAACCCCATAATCTTGAGTATGGTCTATGAGTTCTATGTGGCCATTGCAACAAATCATCGAACTCAGCAGAAGAGTAGAGAGAGCCGTGGAAGGGACAACTGGCGTCAGATTTGGGAAAAAGGTTGGTGAGAGGAAGCATGTCTGACTCCCGCCTCATAAGAACCAGCCTCGGACGGTTGATCTTGATTCTCCTCTCGCCTTATGAAGTTAGAGGAGGTCAGTCACTGCTGCCACGCCATTTTTACAGCCCTTGACTCATGGTGACCCTATATACAATGAAACAAAATGCTACCCATTGCGGACAGGACCATTGCGATCCACAGGGTTTTCATTGGCTGATTTTTGAAAGTAGATCCCAGGCCTTTCCTCCTAGTCTGTCTTGGTTTGAAAGCTCTGCTGAAACCTGTTCAGCATCATAGCAACACACAAGCTTAAATGTGGTGGCAAAGTACGAAATACATTGTCCGGGAACTGAACCAAGGTCTCCCACATGGAAGGCAAGACTTCTACCACTGAACTACCACTGCCCTCAACTACACAAATATAATATATATTTAAAGTATAAACATAGCACGTATGTTTTTCAGTTCTTTTGATGAACATTTGGGTAGTTTCCATTTTTAGGCTATTAATAAATTGCAAGTAAAGCTGCTATGAACATATCATTTCATTTATCCATATTTTAATTATGAATTTTTATTAGAAACAACTGATAAATGTTACCAAATGCCCTTTCAGTCTCAATTAATATAATCTTATGGGTTTTCTACCTTAATTTATGTTAATATATTTCCTGAGATTGAACATTCTCACAATTAAGCCTCCTTGGCCATACTGCGATATCCTTGCAGCTGGAGTTGAATTGCTAAGATTTTTATTAAGAATTTTTATATACATATAATATGAACTTGGTATATAACTTTATGTGCTTCTTTATCAAGTTTACATATTAAGGCTATGCCAGTTTCAGAAAATCAATTGTGAGACTTTCAGTCTTGTGATCTAAAATAGCATTAGATTTGTTTGCTTTTTAATGAGTAGAGAGAATTCAGCTATGAAAACATTTGATCTGGTATCTTTTTTAAAAAATGACTTTTTATTCATTTTGATGTAACTTCAGACTTAGAGAAAAGTTGTAAGAACAGTACAAGGGATTTCAGATTCAGCAATTGCTTATATTTTGCCCTGTATAATTCTCTCATCCTTTCCCATTCTCTCTCTCTCTCTGTATATATGCATATGTAACGAGGACATTCTATTATATAACCACAGAAAAATTATTAGTCAGGAAATTTAACATTAATGCAATACTACTTCCTAATCTGTGAGTCCATATTCAGATGTTATCAATTGCCCCAATAATGTCTTTTAGAGCTATTTCTTTTCAAGTCCAGGATCATGTATTGCATTTAATTGTCTTGTCTCTTTAACCTATTGCTGTGGAGTCTATTCAGACTCATAGTGACCCTACAGGACAGACTAGAACTGCCCCACAGAGTTTCCAAGGCTGTAACCTTTATGGGAATAGACTGCCGCATCTTTCTCCCATCTCTAAACTTCAATTTCACCATCTGTAAAAACAGAGTTAAAAATACATGTCTCTTATCATTGTAATAATAGTTAGCATTTACTTAGCTCTTCCTGAGAGTCAAACATTATTCTAAATCAGAGATCAGCAAACTTTTTCTGTAAAGAGTCAGACAGTAAATATTTTAAGATTTGTAGGCTAAGAGGCAAAACTGAGGGTATTATGCAGGTACTTGTATAACGAGAGAAAACAAATTTCCACTAATATTCTGATGAAATTAAAAACGTAAAAAAAAAATTCTTATGCTCAACATCATTAACTATTAGGGAGATGCAAATCAAAATCGCATTGAAATACCACTTCACTCCCGTCAGGATGGCTAAATTAAAAAAGGAAAACAACAGATATTGGCAAGGATATGAAGACACTAGAACCCTCGTCCATTGCTGGCGGGAATGCAAAATGGTACAGCCACTGTGAAAAACAGTTGGGCAGTTCCTCAAAAAGTTAAACGTGGAATTACCATGTGATCCAGCAATTCCACGCCTAAATATTTACCTAACAGACTTGACAATTGGGATGCGGTGAGACGCGTGTACACCAGTGTTAGCTGCAGCACTGTTCACGATTGCCGCAAGGTAGAAACAACCGAAAAGTCCATCAACAGACAAATGGATAAACCAGATGTGGTATACGCATACGATGGAATATTAGTCAGCCGTAAAGAGACACGAAATCCTGATACATGCTACAACATGGATGAACCTTGAAAACGTGTCTAGTGAAGTAAGTAGATCACAAAAGGGCAAATATTGCATGATCTCACTTATATAAAATAACAAGAATAGGCAAATGTATAGAGACCAAAGCTTATTAGTGTTTACTAGGGGTGGAAGGGAAGGGAAAAGGAGGAGTCATTGTTTAGGAAGCACTGAGCTTCTGTTTATGGGGATGGAAAATTTGGCAAAATGGATATTGATGATGGTTGCACAAAACGATTAATGTAATTGATGTCTCTAAATTGCACAAGTGAAGAATGTTCAATTAGCAACTGTTGTGTTATATATATTTTTATAACAATAACTAAAAAGATTCTTAGCCCTTGGGCTGTATAAAAACAGGCAGCAGGCCAGATTTGGACTGCGAGCCATAGTTTGCTGACCCCTGCTCTAAATCCATTACATGTAATGGCTCTATAAATCTTCACTTGGTATAAGGTACGTGCTGTCGTTATTCTCATTTTATAGGTAGGGAAACTGAAAGAGACCCAGAGAGGTTAAGTAACTTGCCCCAAATCACACAATTATTAAGTGGCAGAACTGGAATTTGAACTGAGGCAGTCTGTTTGTGGAGCTTGCAAGCTTACCCACCATGTTGTGAAACAAGCCTAAAGCACATGTAGGACTTGACGTTTGGGTGTGTTAGATTCCTTCCCCTTCTCCTGTCAGGGATGACAGATTTATAAGAAGGTGTTTCCAGTACAGAATAATGAGTGCAAACAGTGAGGGAAGCACAGGGGCTTTAGGAGCAGTCTTGTGCCCATCACCTCTGGATAGCTCTGTGACTCAGCGAGGGCAGATGTGATTATCCCCATTTTACCAATGTATGGGAACTTAGAGAAGTGAAGTGGCTTTCCTGAGGTCACACAGCAAGTGTGTGGCAGAACCAGGACCAGGGCCCTCATCTTTGGAACTCTGTTTAGGGCTCTTCCCACCACGGTAGTCTCTCAGGCCCTGTCCAAGCCTACAACCTCCTCCACTGGTCAATGCATTATCCAGGATCTGACCCTTCCAGAAGACCAAGGGAGAGCCTGGGTTATGCATCAAATTCCCGGATGTTAGGATCTCTTCAAAATAGAAAGTGGCAAGTCCGTGATAGACAGATGGAGGACCCTCCTACTTCCAATAGTCTTCTGTGCACTAAGCACAAGACTCCAGGTTCTTTCATTTGATAATCTGTGGATGTGCAGGGGGGCTCAGTGAATGGAGCAAAGGCTCTGGAAACAGACTACCAGCGCTGCCAATTCTGTCTCATCCATTCACCAGTTCTGTGACCCCCTATCAAGTTGCTTCACGTCTCTGAGCTTCAGTTTCCTCAACTGGAAAATGGGGATAAACCTATTTTGCAAACAAAACAAAAAACTTATCTTACACAGCTGTCATAAGAATTGAAATATTTGTATCATCAAACTGTTCTCAGTGGTTATCACTAGGGAGTAGGATTATGGGGGACTCTCACTGTTTCATAGATGTCTATAATTGTAAATATTTGATAATAATCACTTACCATTTTGTAATCAGAAAAATATGTATAAATGAAGATGGCATATATAAAAGCCAAGTGCCTACAGTAAGCACTCAGTTCACTCATTTGTGTATGTATTCATTCAACAAACATTTATGGAGTGCCTGCTGTCTACCAGGCCCCAGCTACAGGAATTATTATGTGAGATCTGAGCCCTAAAGAAGTTCTCATGCTGAGGGTGGGAAGCACCTGCTGTGGTGGGAATGGAGTGCCTTGTGCAGGTGACCAGGCTGGGCAGGGACTGTGAACCTCTAATTTTCAGTTAAGGATGAGAGACACTAGGAGAAGCAGGCACCCAGAACAAAGGGTGGGTTTTATGGATTAGCAGAAGCTGGTCTGAGGCCAGGCTGATAATGGTTGTTAGTTGCTATCAAATTGATTCCATCTCATGGTGACCCCCCTGTGTGCAGAGAAGAATGGCTCCATAGGGTTCTCAAGGCTGTGATCTTTCTGGAGCAGATTGCCAGGCCTGTCTTCCAAGGCACCTCTGGGTAGGTTTGAACCACCAACCTTTCAGCTAGTAGTCGAGCCCTTGGCTGTGCCACTAGCAGTGACTTTTTGCAGGATTATATGGAAAATTGTTTTTGTATGAGTATTACTCTGTGTCCCCCAAAATATGTGTTATAAATCCTAACCTCTATGCATATGGTTATAATCCCATTTAGGAATAGGTTGTCTTTGTTACGTTAATAAGACAGGATTAGCGTAGGGTGTATCTTGAGTCAATCTCTTTTGAGATATAAAAGAGATTAAACAAACAAGCTAGTGAGCAGAGATGGGGGAAGAGAGATGCCAAGCCACATGAAGATCGCCCAGAGCAGAGGATCAAAAGAGAAAAGGACCTTCCTCTGGAGCTGACAGAGACAGAAAGCCTTCCCCTAGAGTCGGCACCCTGAATTTGGACTTCTAACCTCCTAAACTTTGAGAAAATAAATTTCTGTTTGTTAAAGCCATCCACTTGTGGTATCTCTATTATAGCAGTACTAGGTAACTAGGACACTCAGTATGTGTTAACCTCAATGGCAGGAAAGTCAACCTTTAAGGCCCCACCAAGTCACCCATGGTTAGGGAGGGACAGTTCTCAGAGGGAGACTGTATAAAAGAGATAGGGGTAAATGCTGCTGTGAAGGATTTTAATGTTAAACCTAAAACCCTCAAAGTTAGGGAAAAAAACCTATTAACAAGTTTCTAACGTGGGGTTGAGGAAGGCATTCTTAACTTGGACAAAAAGTCAGAAGTCACAATTTAGAAGTTTGATGAATTTGGTAAGAAGAAACAATTTAAACTTCTATATGGCAAAAGAGTCCAAAACCAAGTTAAAAGACAAATGGCAGATGGGAGTAAATATTATAATATAGATAACTGATATACATATTGTAAGCACAGAGCACCTATAAGTAAATAGCTTAGTAGAAAAAGAAGTAAAGAATATAAATAGGCAATTTACAGAAGAAGTGACTGAGAAACATAAAAAGATGTTCAACATCCCTACTGCTCAAAGATATGCAAAATCTGAGAAAGACCTACAATGTTTTCATTGATCAGATTAACAATAATAAAATGGTTAACGATAGCCTGTGCTGGTAGGGGAGTGTGTGTGTATGTGTTGTTATTGTTGTTAGTTGTTGAGCTGACTCCGACTCATGGCAGCTCCATGTACAACAGAACAAAATATTACCTGATTCTGTGCTGTCTTCACCATCATTGGCATGCTTAAGTTCATTGTCGGGGCCACTGCATATTTTTAGTGCCTTCCAACCTAGATGGCTCATCTTCCAGCACAATTTCGGACAATATTCTCTTGTGATCCATAGGGTTTTCACTGGATAACTTTAGGAAGTAGATTGCCAGGTCTTTCTTCCTAGTCTGTCTTAGTCTGGAAGCACCACTGAAACTTGTCCACCGTCGGTAGTCCTGCTGGTATTTGGAATACCAGTGGCATGACTTCCAGCATATAGCAACACACAAGCCACCACAGTATGACAAACTGACAGATGGGTAGTGGTGTGTGCATACACAGGTGCTCTTACACTTTGCTAATGGATTTGAAATTGGGCAACTATTTTAAAGGGCAATTTAACTGTATGTTTTACCACTTTAATTATTTGCTTTCTCTCCTTCTCACCCAAAAGAACGTAAGATCCATGAGGCAAGGGCCTCCTCTGGCACGTTCACTGTTGTATTCCCAGCACGTGGAAGAGTGCCTGGCATAACAGGACCACAGTCAATATTTAACTCACTCAACAAAAGCATGAATTTTGCATTCACATTTCTAGGAATCTATCATTGAAAGACACTTTCATAAGGAGGAAGACATTTCTGCAAAAAAATTTATTGAGGTGTTATCTGAAATAGTGAAAAGAAAATTAGAAACAAAGTAAATGCCCACAAATAAGGGGGAATGCAGGAATCAATTCTATTGTGGAATACTATGCAGCTGTTAAAAGGAACGTGGTAGATCTGAACGTGCAGTCTGTGATGTTTTACTGGGTGAAAAACAAAAAACAAATCGTGCAGCAACAGATGTGGAGTGAAAGGGGACTTCCGTGTTTTCCTTTTTTGGTTTTGTTTGAAATGTTCATAATGAGCACATAGTAGGATCGTAACTTAAAAAAAAAAGGCAAATTAATAAAACATTAATGTTATTTAAAAAAACAAAGGCACTAAAGAGAAAAATTTAGTGAAGTTTGCCTGAATCAGCGGAGTGTCTGCTTTTTTATTTTTCTTCCTTTCCCTCTGTCTTTCCTTTTTTTTTTTTTTTCCTTACAGCATGATTTTATTCTTTTAGCGCATACAACTCTATCATGTTTGTGCAACCAGGGCCAAGTCTGTGGCTACTTCAGAATTCCGAAGGAATGAGATGATTGATGTTGATGGGCTTCTGTTTACTGAGAGCTTACTAAATCCAGGCTCTGCACAAAGCACTTTACATTCATTATTTTGTTTAACCCTAGCAGAGATTCTCTGATAACCATGCCTTCCTCACAGGGCCAGTAGAACCTAGTGGTGCCAAGTTGCTTGGGTTCAGAGCTCAGCTCTGCCATTTGCTAGCTGTTTGACCTTAGTAGCTTTCTTAACCTCTCTGTGCCTCAGATTTCTCTGTAAAATAAAGATGATAATAGCACTTCCTTCATGAGGTTGTGGTCAGGGTTGTTATAAACAAAATTTCTACAATATTAAACTTGTGCATGAACTCATAAGCTTTATTTTACTGTTCATGAGACGGGAACTGGTCTGAAAGTCAGACCAGAGTTCTGCGGCACAGTACAGGCAGAGAAACCTTTGTATCAGCGAGCAGTCCCGATTGGCTAGCTTAGGTTTCTGTCTCCTGGAAAGCCCATTGATTTGGATTTCGCCTGAGAAAGCTAGGCATCTACATGAAATGGAAATTTAGGTTTCCGGTTGCTGATGTGAGGTTCAGCACAAGTGACTCTATTTTGGGCACAGTTCAGTCAGGTTATCAGAATTAATAAGTTACTATGTTAGCAAACATACAGACCAGGCACATGGTATGGTGAACACTATTGCCATTTTATAGATGAGGAAACTGAAGTAATCCAGCAGGGATTCAAACCATATCCATAGGCCTAGCTCCAGAGCCTAAGCACTCAACGCCTGCTCAGTCCTTCTAGAAGCCAAACTTTCCCTCAGACTCTGAGGACGAATGGGGGGTGTGGAGCTGGAAGAGGTTCCCTTCTTGATCCTGCCTGTGTTTCTTTAGCTGTTGGGCACAGCAGTGGTATTCTTAATAAAGCAGTAGACAGACTTAGGAAAACCAGGAGCAAGTCCCTCATACTTCAAAATCCTCAGAATTTTCTGCTGGTCATACAATGAATTTGTGCAACGCCCCAGGAGGGTCTAGGGTCATGTGTTTTGTGGGAGAGTCATTTATTTCTCAGCCTGAGGGAAGAGCTGCTTTTCCTGCTTCAATTCCCGACAATCCTGGGCTGAATGTTACAGGTTAAGCCCTGACCTCCCCCCAGTGACCCCTGTCAATGGTGGTCAGGTGCTGAAAGAGAGCCCCAAGGCCTTTTATTATTATATTCCACTGTCTTAGGCTGGGTTCTCCAGAGAAGCAAAACCAATGAAGTGTTTATACGTGTGTGTATATATATATATATATATATATATAGAGAGAGAGAGAGAGAGAGAGATTTATATCAAGGAAACGGCTCACGTGGTTGTAGAGGTTGGAAAGTCCCAAGTTCATGAGTCAGGCTGGAGGCTTCGCCTAACTCATGTAGCTGCAGGGGCTGGCAAACCCAAGATTGGCAGGTCAGACAACAGACCTCCAGTTCAAAAGCTACAGAGACTGACGAATCCCAATTTATCAACAAGCAAGCTGTCAGGCCGCTGGCTCACAGAATGCAGAGGCTGACAAATCCTAAGATTGGCAGGTAAGCTGCTAGCTCAAGTCCCAAGAACAGGGGCCTGCATGAGCAAAAGCCCTCCAGCCTTGCCAAAAAGTGCACCTATATTGGATATAGGCCACACCTCCAGAGAAACTTGCTTTCTACTGATTGGCTGCTCATAGCAGTTCCCATTATGGCAATGATCATATTATATCAGATATCATCATGGAAGTGATTACATCGTTATACAACTGTCAAACTACATCATAACTGCCAAATCACTGAGAATCATGGCCCAGCCAAGTTGACATGCAACCTTAATGATCACATCCACTCAGAAAGTTGCTTTGAAAATTACACTTTAAAAACACTTGAACTCTTTTGCTTCAAAAAGAGTTTTAATAACTGTTTTGTTATATATATTTTTACCACAATAAAAAAGTCTTAAGAGATGCTTATAGAAAAAGATCAGATGGTAACAATTTCTTTTTAAGTCCCCTTTTGTCATGATGGATGCCCTGGTGACGCAGTGGTTAAAAGCTATGGCCGCTAACCAAAAGGTCAGCAAAATCCACCAGCTGCTCCTTGGAAACCTTATGGGACAATTCTACTCTGTCCTACAGGGTCACTATGAGTCAGAATTGATTCGACAGCAATGGGTCTGGTTTTGGTTTTGTCATGAGGGAAAACTGAGGTTTCAGAGGCAATGTGGCAAAACTGGAGGCTTCCTCTGCACTGCCTGCCCACATGTACTGCCCCCTTCTTCTCTCCTTGCCTCCCCACACACTCTCAGTCACTGTGGCCAATTCCTGCATGTGGGGGTAGAGCCTGAAGTGGGGATGACAACAGTCCAATGGAGAATTTGTGAATGGATCTGCTTCTATTCTTGTCCAGAGGCCTTTGCATACTCATACTTGTCCAGGACCCGGGCTCCTCCCCAGGATGGGGGAAGAGGCCTTCCTCTCTCCCCTGTCCATGACTCCCACCCCACCCCTTCGTACTTATAATTTTGTTGTTGTTGTTAGGTGCTGTTGAGTCGGTTCTGACTCATAGCGACCCTATGTACAACAGAATGAAACACTCACCATTACTACACCATCCTCACAATCGTTGTTACGTTTGAGCCCATTGTTGCAGCCACTGTGTCAATCCATCTCATTGAGGGTTTTCCTCTTTTTTGCTGACCCTCTACTTTACCAAGCATGGTGTCTTTCTGCAGGGACTGGTCTCTCTTGATAACACGTCCAAAGGATGTGAGACAAAGTCTCGCCATCCTCACTTCCAATGAGCCTTCTGGTTGTACCTCTTCCAAGACAGATTTGTTTGTTTGTTCAAATCTGCAGTCCATGGTATATTCAATATTCTTCGTCAACACCATAATTCAAAGGCATCAATTCTTCTTTGGTCTTCCTCATGATGATTTAATTCCTGTGGTTTGTATGTGTGTGGAGTGTGTCGAGTGTATTGGGGGACTGGAGCCTAGATTCTACACAACTAAAAATAAAAAATAATAAACCACAACACCAAAACACACAAAAAAGACAATTTTGAAAGCAATATTTATTGTGGTTTTACTTTTGCTTTAAAAGGTAATTCATGTTCTAGACAGCAAATTTGGAAAACACAAAATGAAAATTTGAAGGTACTCTGACACCAGGAGTTAGCTAACCATTGTTACCAGTTTGTTTCTTCTCTTTGGGTTCCACAACACCTATAATGTTTGGCCCTTATTTATGCCTCGGGCTGAGGAAGGGACCCCACACGTCACTGCTCACTTTTGTTGATGTTGAAACTTGACCCCTCCTTCCTCCTCCTCTCCCACACATCCCCACCTCACCTGGAGAGGGGGTGAGTCAATGGCGCTGCTCTGGGAGACGTTAACCAGGAGAACTGGGCAGGGACAGACATCAATTTATTCTTCTGCTGTTGTGGGAAAAGGTTTTGTGAGCAATTTAAGTTGACCACAGATTCCGTCTGGACCTAATCCCACCTCCCAGAATGGCTTCTTTGACTCAGCAGAAAGGTCCCCAGAGGACAGAACACAGTCCCCCTCTTTCTTTCATTTCCTTTTAAAATATGCTGTTTCACTCATTCATTAAAATATTGACTGAGGCCCACTCTGGGCAGACCCTGGGGCCTCCGAGGTGGGGAAGCTTCTGCCCTGGCTCTCTAAGAGCTTTCAGCCTGCTTGAGAGAAAGGAAAAGAGAAACAAGAAGTGTGGGGAAGGGTCAGCCTAAGAAATGTAGGTGGGTAGGGGTGGGAGAAGGGGCATTGGTGGTTCCGTGGTAGAATTCTCACCTTCCGTGTAAGAGACCCGGGTTTGATTCCCGGCTAATGTACCTCATATGCAGTCACCACCCATCTGTCAGTAGAGGCTTGTGTGTTGTTATGATGCTGAACATGTTTCCAGGGAGCTTCCAGACTCAGATGGACTTGGAAGAAAGGCTTGAGATCTATTTCCGAAAATCAGCCAATGAAAACCCTATGGTTCACCATGGTCTGATCTGCAACTGACCCTGGGGATGGCACAGGACCAGGCAACATTTCATTCTGGTGTCCATGGGGTCTTCATGAGTCTGGGGCCAACTAGACCCAGCTAACAATGACAGGGTTGGGAGAGGGGAAGTGAAGGATAAGCACTTTAGGGGATAGTTCTCGTTCAAAATTTGAAGAGTAATTCAAGGCAATAGTCTCCGGGATTCCTCCAGCCTCAATGGGTCTAGTAAGTCTGGATTCTTTAAGAATTTGAAGTTCTGGTCCACATTTTCCTCCCTTTCTACAAGGTTCCATCTATTGTGTCCCTGATCAATACGTTAGGTACTGGTAGCTGGGCATCACCTAGTTCTTCTGGTCTCAAGACAGAGGAAGCAGTGATCATTTTTTTCTTAATACAAATTATGGAAAGTAAAATGTGAGGAAACCTTGACCTATGGGGTTATCACAAGACTCTTCTGCTCTTCTGCTCATCAGTGATGCCAGGTGGTGTTGGGAAGTGAGGAAAGGCTGTGCCCCTCTCAAGAGGCCTATCAGGTACGGGTGGATATGGTCTGTTTATCTCTACCAGATTGGGAAGCGGTTAAAAACATTGATACCAAAGGGTGGGGGAGAGCAGGTGTCCAGGAAGTGGGAAGAGGTATTCCTGAAAGTAGGAAGCAGAGAAGCTATGGTCTGGAGGTCAGAGAGAGAAAGCTTGGCAAATTCAGGGACCTGTGAGGAGCTCAGGTGAGAGGGCGTAGTGACAAGTGATGAGGCTGGGAGGTTGGCAGGGCCAGGGCACAGAGGATCAAAGGTTTCTGTCCTGGGTCCTGAGGCAAAGGGGAGCCACAGAAGGAGTGTGGGCTAGAGCTCTTTGGTTAAAAGCAACAAAATCCCACTCAAACTATTTTAAGAAAGAAGATGGATGTCTCAAAGAGAGCTGACGAAATCTAAGCAGAACAACAACTAGGTCCTGGGAAGGGGAAGAATGGGAACAGCTCTGGGATCCCACTGCAGGAATATGTGTGCTAATTGTCATTAGAGAAGGACAGATTTCTTTCCTGGACTCCCACCATGTGCCAAGAATTGCTCTCAGCACTTTATACATAGGAACATATGTAATCCTCAAATGGCGAGGTCTCAGTGGGACCTGTTATTAACCCCATTGCATAGGAGAGGAAACTGAGGTATAGGGAAGTTAAGTGGCTTGCCCAAAGTCACACAACTTAAGGAATGATGGACCCAAAATCTGAACCTAGGCAGTATGGTTCTAGAGCCCACACCCAAAACCTACCCTATGACACTGCCTCTGACATCAATTGATTCAGCGTTTCTAAACCCTGTACATCTTCACTCAAGATTCAAATTCCCAGAAGAGAGAATCTGATTGGCCCAGTGTAGGATATGTGCCCACCAGGGTGGCCTGTGAGGTGAAATGCTGGCATTGTCAACCCCAGACAGCCACAGAGGAAAGAGGGGGCTGTGACCTGAAGGGATCCGATAGACAAATGGTCTAGTTATTTACCACAAAGGGGATTTAAGGAGGGAAAGGATGAGGTTAGATTCGTATTCTAGAAGAATCACTCTGGCTACATGGTGGAGGATGGACTAGAGAATCCAAAAGTAGAGGCCAATGTTCCAGTTGAGGTCACTGTTCTAGTCATCCTACGGGAAATGCTTATGACTTCAGCCTGGGTGGTGGCAGTAGATGTGAGGAAAAGCTGATGGGTTTGGACAATACAGAAAAGATGATTAATGGAAAGGAGGATAAGGAGAGGTTCAAGGTGGAAGGAATCAAGACTAATTCACCAAACTCTGGCTTTACCAACTGGGTTGATGGTGATGCCAGCAGGACTAGGTCTGGGGAAGGCGATGGGCTATGCTGAGTTCAAGGTATCTGTGGGCCATACAGGAGTCCCTGGTTAGCACAAACTGTTAAGGGCTTAGCTACTAACTGAAAAGTTGGAAGTTTGAATCCACTCAGAGGCCCTTGAAAGAAAGGTCTGGCAATCAAATTCTGAAATGCACAGCTATTGAAAAGCCTGTGGAGCACAGTTCTACTCTGAAACACATGGGGTTGCCATGAGTCAGAATTGACTCAATGGCAACTGGTTTGGGTTTTTTTTTGTTTGTTTGTTTTGGTGGGCCATCAAGGTGAGATCTCCAGTGGTAGCTGGCTGTTTGATCTTGAGATTAGGAGGGAAGTTTGTCTGGATTCAAGTCTCTATAGTCTTACCTTTAAGGTGCCTTTTAGAGCAAGAGTCAGCAAATTTTATCTGTAAAGGGCTAGATAGTATGTATTTTAGGCTTTGTGGGCCATATGGTCTCTGTAGCAAATACTGAACTCTTCTGTTGAAGCACAAAGGCAGTCACAAATAATATTTAAACAAATGGGCATGGTTGTGTTCCAACAAAACATTTGTTGTTGTGTTGTTAGGTGCTCTGGAGTCAGTTCCAACTTACAGCGACACTGCATACAACAGTACGAAACACTGCCCAGTCCTACACTATCCTCACAATCACTGCCATGTTTGAGCCTACTGTTGCAGCCACTGCGTCAATCCATCTCATTAAGGGTCTTCCTCTTTTTCATTGATCCTCTACTTTACCAAGTATGATGTCCTTCTCCAGGGACTGATCCCTCCTGATAACATGTCCAAAATATGTGAGACGAAGACTTGCCATCCTTGCTCCTAAGGAGCATTCTAGCTGTACTTCTTCCAAGACAGATTTGTTTGTTCTTCTGGCAGTCAATATTCTTTGCCAACACTGTAATTCAAAGGCATCAATTCTTCTTCAGTCTTCTTTATTCATTGTCCGGTTTTCCAGTGCGTATGAGGTGATTTCACATGCATACGAAGCACTTGGGTCAGGTGTACCTTAGTCCTCAAAGTGATAGCTCTGCTTTTTAACACTTTAAAGAGGTCTTTTGCAGATTTGTCTTTTGATTTCTTGACTGCTGCTTTGACTGCGGATTCAAGTAACATGAAATCCTTGACGACTTCAATCTTTTCTCCCTTTATCATGATGTTGTTTGTTGGTCCAGTTGTGAGAATTTTTGTTTTATTTATGTTAAGATGTAATCCATACCGAAGGCCGCTGTCTTTGATCTTCATCAGTAAGAATTTCAAGTCCTCTTTGCTTTCAACAAGGAAGGTTGTGTCATCTGCACATTGCAGGGTGTCAGTGAGCCTTCCTCCAATCCTGATGCCACATTCTTCTTCATATCGCCTGGCTTCTCGGGTTATTTGCTCAGCATATGGATTGAACAAGAATGGTGAAAAGATGCAACCCGATGCACACCTTTTCTGATTTTAAATCACTCAGTGTCACCTTGTTCTGTTCGACTGCCTCTTGGCCTATGTACAGGTTCTGCATGAGCACAATTAAGTGGTCTGGAATTACTTAGGGCACACTGAAATTTGAATTTCATATAATTTTCACATTTCAAGAAATAGTATTATTCCTTTGATTTTTTTTTTCAACCATTTAAAAATGTTAAAGCTATTCTTAGTTTACTGGTATTACAAAAACAGGTCCAATGGTGGTGGTGAAGAGGGTTAAATTTAGCCCTTGGGCCGTAATTTGCTGAAGTCTATTTTAGGAACACAAGCCATGGTGTTTTCAATCGCCTCATACACATGTGAAAGCTGGGCAGTGAATAAGGAAGACAGAAGAAGAATTGATGCCTTTGAATCATGGTGTTGGCGAAGAATATTGAATATAACATGGACTGCCAAAAGAACAACAAATCTGTCTTGGAAGAAGTACAGCCAGAATGCTCCTGAGAAGCGAAGATGACGAGACTTCATCTCACATACTTTGGACATGTTATCAGGAGGAACCAGTCCCTGGAGAAGGACATCATGCTTGGTAAATTGGAGGGTCAGCGAAAAAGAGGAAGACCCTCAATGCAATGGATTGACACAGTGGCTGCAACGATGGGCTCAAGCATAACAACGACCATGAGGATGATGCAGGACTGGACAGTGTTTTGTTATGTTGTACGTAGGGTCACTATGAGTCAGAACCGACTGGACGACACCTAACAATAGCAACAACATTTTACAGAATTAAAGGAGCCCTGGTGGCACAGTGGTTAAAGCACTTGACTGCTAACCAAAAAGTCAGCTGTTCAAAACTACCAGTGGCTCCATGGGAGAAAGATGTGGCAGTCTGCTTCCTAGAGATTTACAGCCTTGGAAATCTTATGGAGTTGCTATGAGTCGGAATACACTCAACGGCAGTGAGTTTGGTTTATTTTAGAGAATTAGAGTCACTCCATTCACAGGTAAGACATATTATGTTAGTTTATTATTTTTCAATAATATTAATTATGACAAGCATTAAGTCATTCTGTATAAATTATACAAATCAAATATTGAAGAACTTATGTTAATAAGAAAATTATCATTGGTGCAAATATATTGTAATTCTTCAATGGTGGTCATACTAGATTTTTAGAAAACAAACATTGGTGTCTCATCAAAATCATTTCTTTCTGTGTATACAGTTGATTTTAATTGTACATTTTTATAGAGTTACAGTAGTCTATCTTTATCATACTTCTTCAAATTCCATATGTTGTCTGAATTAGAACACTGAAGAAGTCATGGTATTCTTTCAATATTGTAAACTTTTCTTTGAAGAATGTTACTATTGAATTCAGTGTATATATATATATATATATATGAATGAATATATATAAATGAATATATAAATGAATCTACAAATTTAGTGTTGGATCTTGAAAATCACAATGAAATGAGTCTTCCTCACTTTTCTAGCACTTTCTACATGGGTAATGGTGTCAATGCTGGAACTGTAATTTTGCACCAATAATCTATGTTTTATAAATGTTGCTTTTTTTTTTTTTTACGAAGAATACCTTAATTTTTTCAATGTTTTCAAAGGCATTATGTGCTGCAGAAGACCTCTTTAAAGTGTTGAAAAGCAAAGATGTCACTTTGAGGACTAAGGTGCTCCAGACCCAAGCCTTGCTATTTTCTTTCTTTTTTTTTTTTTTAATTGTTGTACTTTAAGTGAAAGTTTACAATTCAAGTCAGTCTCTCTTACAAAATTTATACATACATTGTTATATGACCCTAGTTGCTCTCCCTATACTGTGACAGCACACTCCTCCTTTCCACCCCTGATTTCCCGTGTCCATTCAACCAGCTTCTAACCCTCTCTGCCTTCTCATCTCACCTCCGGACAGGAGCGGTCCATTTAGTCTCATGAATCTACTTGAGCTAAGAAGCATACTCTTCACGAGTATCATTTTATGTCCCATAGTCCAGTCTAATCTTTGTCTAAAGAATTGGCCTCAGGAATAGTTTTAGTTCTGGGTTGACAGAGAGTCCAGGGGCCATGCTTTCTGGGGTTCCTCCAGTCTCAGTCAGATCATTAAGTCTGGTCTTTTTACTAGAATTTGAGTTCTGCACCCCACTTTTCTCCTGTTCCATCAGGGACTCTCCGTTGTATTCCCTGTCAGGGTGGTCATTGGTGGTAGCCGGACACCATCTAGTTCTTCGGGTCTCAGGCTGATGCAGTCTTTGGTTTATGTGGCCCTTTCTGTCTCTTGGGCTAATACTTTCCTTGTGTCTTTGGTGTTCTTCATTCTCCTTTACTCCAGATGAGTTGGGACCGATTGATGCATCTTAGATGGCCACTTGTTAGCTTTTAAGACCCCAGATGCCACTCACCAAAGTAGGATGCAGAACATTTTCTTCATAAACTTTGTTATGCCAATTGACCTAGATGTCCCCTGAAAACATGGTCCCCAGACCCCCGCCCGTGCTACTCTGTCCCTCGAAGTGTTTCCAAGCCATGGTATTTTCCATTGACTCATATGCATGTGAAAGCTGAACAATGAATAAGAAGGACCAAAGAAGAATTGATGCCTTTGAATTATGATGTTCCTCAAGAATATTGAATATACCATGGACTGCCAGAAGAAAGAACAAGTCTGTCTTAGAGGAAGTACAGCCAGAGTGCTCCTTAGAAGCGAGGATGGCGAGACTTCATCTCATGTACTTTGGATATGTTATCAGGAGGGACCAGTCCTTGGAGAAGGACATCATGCTTGGTAAAGTAGAGGGTCAATGAAAAAGAGGAAGACTCTCAATGAGATGGATTGATACAGTGGCTGCAACAATGGACTCAAGCATAGCGATGATGGTAAGGATGGCACAGGCCCGGGCAGCGTTTCATTCTGTTGTACATGGTGTTACTATGAGTCGGAACCAACTCCAGGGCACTTAACAACAACAACATGGTTTATTTATAACATTTTACCTAAACACCATGTCAAATTAGCCCTGAGCAAATACACTTAAAAGTTGAAATTTGCTAGTATGTATTTCACATTCTAGAATCTATTTATTTAATATACTTAACAATACCTAAAAACAGCTTTGCATCCTGCCTCTTGAGTTTTTAATGACATGATGGCATCTACTAGAATCTCCCATTGTGGATTCAACATTGACTTCAAATTTATGTTTGGAATACTCCAACATTTCATCAAAACTGAAGTTTGGCTCAGTAATTCCTAGATGGTATAAAAAAATTCATTGGTGTCCAAAGAATTTTTTACCACATTGTTCACTACAAAGTTTAAAGAATACATAAAGCAGATTTCCTCAGAGCTGTTGAATTTAATTATGGTTTTCCATGCATTCTTGTTGCATTGTCATGTTCCTGGTCCCTTGTCTTATTTTTGTCTAGATTAAGTTTTTGTAAGTAGTCTACCGAGAATGGTAAAATCCTTGTCTAGTCAGGTCATCTACTAAAGAAAATTCCCCAACTATTCATATATAGATATATTCTCATTGTGAGAATCAACAAATCTAAAATAATTGTTACGTGTTCTACATAGCTTGTTCCTAGCATTGTATTTGAAATAATTGAGTAATGTCTAACATTTCTTACTTTATTCAACATGATCTTATTCACTGCATCTATAATTTTAATTACTTAGCTTTGTCTTTCAATCCCTAAACAATGTGTGATATTATTTTGTGTCAATGTTTATGTTCTGCATAAATGTTCTGCCATAATTATATCAAATTTTGCTATGTTTCTGCCAAATAAAGAAAATTCCCGTTTTCACACTCATTAACTTTCTTGGATGAGCTTCTAAACTTTAGATATTCCCTCGCCAAAAACTGAATCATAAGTATCGTATGTTCAATAACAGCTTTTAATTTTTTTTCTCATTTTCACACTGTTATATATGTATACTTGAAACTAGATTTCAGTTTGGTTGGTTTGTGTTTCACTTTCTTCGTGTTTATTAGAAATACACAATAGGCTCTGCCAATCTTTGCAATCATTCTCAATCTAGTGTTGATCTGATTTTTTTGCCATCCCCAAAGAGTCTGTAATATAGACAAATTATGAATCCCTGGAGGGAGAATCAAATAACAAAGATACAGTGATTTTTTTCCTACAACTGTGAGTATTAAGTTTCCAAAAACTTCCTATCTGTGCTGTTATTTGGAAACTTAAAATTTCTTACATGAGAGATAATTTCAACCTGAGTTTCTGTTTATTATGCAGAGTCTGCATCAGGCACCTGAATAGGCAGAAAGTGCTTTTAGTTTAAGGAATTCTTCTTTTCTTTTCGTCTTCTAGCCTTTCTTGAAACCTATCAGGTATGGAGCATGGAAGTTAAAGGTAAAACTCACCTCCTGTTCCGTCAGTGATGTATTGGTGCTATGTTTTGCTAAAATTAGCATCTCTTAAGTACTTACTTTCTGCCATTCCATTTAATTTCTCCAGAGATCCTGTGATTCAGAGGAGTCTTTCAGGATATAGCCAGTGGAACCAGATGTGTAAATTAAAATACTTACTAGCTGTGTGAGATTTGGCAAATTACTTAACCTACTATGTCTTAATTTCTTCATCTATAAAATGAAGATAATCGTTAACTACCTTATGGAATCAGGATTAAATGTGTTAATGTCTATAAAATGCTCAAAACAATGCCTATATCATAATAAGCAACTATATATATATATATAAATAATAAAGTTTATACTCTAGCAGCTTTTCTTTTTTAATCATTATTTTTAAATTTTATTGTGGTAAAATATATAATGCAAAATTTGCCATTTTAGTCTTTTTTTTTTTTGGCACTCGCTGCTTCACCTTGCACTTTATTTATTTATTTTTTATTGTACTTTAGATGAAGGTTTACAGAACCAATAGTTTCTCATTACACAGTCAGTATGCGTATTGTTTTATGACATTAGTTAACAACCCCACAACATTTCAACACTCTCCCTTCTCGAACTTGGAGGACCTTTTTTCTTTTCTGGTGAAAATATACATAGCCAGAGATATACCATTTCAAAAATTTATACATGTACAATTCAGTGACATTGATTACATTCTTCCAGTTGTGCTGCTACTCTCACTATCCTTTTCCAAATTATTCCATCACCATTTTCTTCAACTCACTGCCCCCTAGGCTTCCCATCAAACCTTTTGAGTTGCTGTTGTCAATTTGATCTCACATAGATAATTCATTTTTTGTTTTTGTACTTTAGATGAAGGTTTACAGAACAGAATAGTTTCTCATTAAACAGTTAGTACACATATTGCCCTATGACAATGGTTAACAAACCCATGACATGTCAACACTGTCCTTTTTCAACCTTGGGTTCCCTATCACCAGCTTTCCTGTCCCCTCCTGCCTTCTAGTCCTTGTCCCTGGACTGCTGTGCCTCATTAGTCCCGTTCTGTTTTATGGGCTGTCCAATCCCCAGCTGAATGGTGAACCTCAGGAGCAACTTCACCACTGAGCTAAAAGGGTGTCCAGGGGCCATACTCTTGGGGTTTCTCCAGTCTCTGTCAGGCCAGTAAATCTGGTCTTTTTTGTGTGTGTTAGAATTTTGTTCTACATCATTCTCCAGCTCTGTCCAGAACCCTCTGTGTTCAGAGCAGTCAGTGGTGGTAGCCGGGCACCATCTAGCTGTCCTGGACTCAGTCCGGTGGAGGCCTTGGTAGCTGTGGTCCATTAGTCCTTTGGACTAATCTTTTCCTTGTACCCTGTTCTCTTCATTCTCCCTTGCTCCCGAAGGGATGAGACCAGTGGAGTATCTTAGATGGCTGCTCACAGGGTTTTAAGACCCCAGATGCTACTCACCAAGGTAGAATGTAGAACATTGTCTTTACAAACTGTGTTATGCCAATTGAGCTAGATGCTCCTCAAGACCATAGTCCCCACAGCCCTCCACCAGCAATTCAGTTCCTCAGGGAGTTTGGATGTATCCAGGGAACTTCCATGACCTTTCCTTGTACAAGTTGTGCCAGTTTTCCCTGTATTGTGTACTGTCTCACCCTTCACCCAAGATACCACTTATCTATTCCCTGTTTAGTATTTCCCCCCCACCCCTCCCATCCCTGGGAACCAACAAAGATTGTTACATTTTGTGCGTGAACTTTTTCATGGGTTTTTACCATAGAGGTCTCATACAATATTTGTCCTTTTGTGATTGACTTATTTCACTCAGCATAATGTCCTCCAGTTTCATCCATGTTATGAGATGCTTCACAGATTCATTGTTGTTCTTTCTCAGTGCATAGTTCTCCATTGTGTGTATGTACCATAGTTTGTTTATCCATTCATCTGTTGATGGACATCTAGGTTGTTTCCATCGTTTTGCTATTGTAAACAATGCTGCCATGAACATGGGTGTGCATATGTCTGTTCGAGTGACGGCTCTTATTTCTCTAGGATATATTCCTAGGAGTGGGATTGCTGGATCATATGGTATTTCGATTTCTAGCTTTCTAAGGAATCGCCATATCATTTTCCAAAATGGTTGTATCATACTTTGTAGATTCTTAATGGTAGATTCATGCTAGTTATTACATAGTAATTTGCATTATAGTGAAAGTACTTGCAGGTTTATTTGGAAACTTAATAATAACCTCCTGGTATAGAAAACAAGCCGCAGATGTTATAAACAGTAAGATAAAATATATCGTATTTGATCAAGACACTGATATCAAGTGGCACCTTTTTTTCTTAAGATAATCACTGATCAATACTTTAGTCTAAAATGCAGCACTTATTTATTATGTTATTTTAGATAATATTAGAGCTACAATTTTTTTATTATTGTCAAAATGGAATGATTTATGCTGACTCGGTTAGAAAAAGACATTATTAATATATGCTTGAAAATTGTTACAATAATTACGCAAATCACCCATCTTTGGAGTCAGCAATATTATAATAAAAATAATAAAGTGATCTACCACGTGAATGTCATCCTTTAGATGTTGTGCAGTGTACAACCTTCACAACCACCCCCAGAGGCTCTGCTATGGGAACTATCAGATAGAGTCTCTTGGCTTTCTTCTAGGCTAGCTTTCTTCTCAAGCAGGCTCTTCCTACAAAGTGGCAAAGATGGCCACTGCAGCTCCAGGCTTATATCCTGCCAGTTTACTATTGCCCATACGAAGCACACAGTTCTTTCCCAGTAGTTCTAAGGGATAACTTTCAATGGTCCATATTGAGTCACTACGTATTTCCTGAACTATGACTCTTATTGGCCAGGCCTGGGTCATAAGCTTACGCTTGTGTGGGGGTAGGATCAGCACCTCCTGGAACAAGAGGACTGAGCATGGTGGAAGGATGGTTCCTACAGGAAAATGGAGATGTTCTCAGCAGTTGAAAGGGGAGTGGAGGCTGGATATGTAATAGCAACAAATGCCCATTTCACAGATAAAGGAGATAAGTCCCGGAAGGAGGTAAAAAAGGAGTGGATAAATGGGGTGGTATTACTGAAAGCAAGGAAAGAGAAATTTTTGAGTATGGTATAGTCAGCAGAGTCAAGTGAGAGATCAAGGAGGAGGACACAGCCATGTTTACTGGATTTAGCAATGAGAGATTTAGTTGGTGTGGTGAGAGTGGAAGTAAGATTTAAATAGTTAAAGAAGCAAGGAAGTGGAAACAATACCTATGGACAACTCTTTCAAGTACTTTGGCTGTGAAGACGAGAGAGGGCGGTAACCAATAGAGAGGCACTTGAGCCTGTTGAAAATAAAGAGGTAAAAATAATATTATTTTATCTATCATTCATTGAGTGCTTACTATGTAGCAAACACTTTGCTAAACTGTAACATTATAAAATTTGGGCTCATGTGTGTTGGACTTCAGAGTGGAGATTTAGCCAAAGAAAGGATCTAGCAAACAAGAATTTCAAAATCTGCACTTAACTTACGTGTCTTCCCATTAGCTACCATAGATGAACTTTCTTTGTTTCTGTTTAAGCCAGTCTCTCTTCTGAGACACTAGATCACGTCTTCCCACCTTCTCAAGGACGTCTCTCCTGCAATTCTTCCTCTCTCTCCTACATCAACTTTTGCTCTCTGCTAAGTCATTCCCATCAATTTACAAACATTGTAATTCTCTCATTGTAAAATAAACTTTTCTTTGCTCCACCCCCGGCCCCCATCAGTTACTGACCCTTTGAAGCTAATCTCCAAAGAGTAGTTTCTACTCCCTATCTCTAATTCCTCTCCTCCCATTCTATTTTAATCATACTTCAGTCTGGTTTTGCCTCCAGTATTCCACTGACTGTGCTCTTGCTAAAGTCATTAGTGACCTTTTACTTTGTTAAATTCAGTGGTTAATTCTGGATCTTCCTCTTGTTTGATACATTGGACCACTCTTCCTTCTTGATACACTTTCTTCTCTTGGCTTCTAGTTCACCACAACATCTTTGTCTCTTTGCAGATCCCTTCTCTTCTGCCCAGGGTTCCTGGGTGGCATAAACAATCAAGGGCTGAGTACCAACCAAAAGGTTGGCAGTTTGAACCCACCCAGAGGCACCTCGGAAGAAAGGCCTGGCTCTTGAAAACCCCATGGAGTGTAGATTTACTTTGTACACATGAGGTCTCTATGAGTGGAATCAACTCAATGGCAACTGGTTTTGTTTTGCTTTGTTTCCCTTTCTGCCAGACCTCCTAAAGTAGGAGTGCCCTAGGGCTCAACCTCTGTCCTATTCTCTTCTCTGTCTATATTCACTCCTTTGCTAATATTAACCAGTCTCATGGTTTAAATACCATTTACATGCCAGCAGCTCCCAAATCCAGTTCTCTTTTCTAAACTCCAGATTTACTTATCTGTCCACTCAACAATACTGCTTAAAGGTTGAATAGACATCTCAGATTTTAAATGTTCAAAACTGAACTCCTAATCTCTCCCTCCCCAACAATTTGCTCCTCCCATAAACTTCCCCAACAAAATTGAGGACAATTTTCCAGTAGTTGGGCCCAAACATCCTCAAGTCATCCTAGTGCCATACTAAGGTGAGGGATGTGGGTGGGAGTGGTCTGCCACAGTGGGGAGAAGGATTTTATACTTCTTTGGACATTATTTAGAATTGCTGGTACAAGATGACAATAAGCAGCAGACCAACATTTAGTCATTTTAAAATTCTCTACAGACAATGCACATCTTTATTCCTATTGGCTGCACCCATGGAGGACCAGCTCATCACCCTGCCCACCTTGGCATGCTACTGTCTTTGATTACTTTCTTTTCTCTCCTCTTTCCCCAATCATTTCTTCATTTAGGAACTGTATTAACTCTACCTTCAAAAATAATACATAATCGCAATAGAATCCAGACTTTCTGGAGTCCCTGAGGCTGGATGAAACTCCCAAACTCTTGCTCTGAGATAATCTTTAAACTTAAACCTTAAACCAAAACTATTCACTGAAGTCTTCTTTAAACCAAAAAAAAAAAGCTTATTTTAATTAGTAAAGTAAATTTGCTTTGAGCATTGTCCTCTTTTAAAGAATTATCTATGTGAGACCAAATTGGCAACTTGAAAGGTTGTATAGGAAGCTTAGGGGGCAGTGAGTTTAAGACCATGGTGGTGGAATAATTTGGAAAAAGATAGCAAGAATGTAGCACAACCGGAAGGATGTAATTAATATCACTGAATTGTATACGAAGAAATTGTTGAGATGGTGTAACTTTGGCTGTGTATGTTTTTGTTATTAGGTAACGTCCATGTGGTTCCAGCTCATAGCAACCCCATGTATAACAGAACGAAATACTGCCCAGTCCTGCACCATTCTCACAATAGTAGGTATACCTGAGCCCACTGTTGCAGCCACTGTGTCTATCCACCTCATTGAAGGTCTTCCTCTTTTTCAATGACTCTCTACTTTACCAAGCATGATGTCCTTCTACAGGGATTGGTCCCTCCTGATAACATCTAAAATAAGTGAGAGGAAGTCTTGCCATCCTAACTTCTAAGGAACATTCTGCCTGTACTTCTTCCAAGACAGATTCGTTTGTTCTTCTGGCAGTCCACGGTAATATTCAATATTCTTTGCCAACACCATAATTCAAATGCATAAATTCTTCTTTGGTCTTCCTCATTCATTGTTCAGCTTTTGCATGCATATGAGACAACTGAAAATACCATGGCTTGGGTCGGGCACATCTTAGTCATCAAAATGACATGTTTCCTTTTTAACACCTTAAAGTCGGCTGTATACTTTTGCCAAAAAAAAAATCCAGAATTCAATCTCTTCTCATCACTTCCACTGAAGCCACTTTTGTCCAAGCCACTATCATCTCTTTTTCTGATTTACTATGAATAGCCCCCTAACAGACCTCTGTGTTTGCCCCCTCAGTCTATTCTCAACACAACAGCCAAAGTGATTCTTTTAGAAACATAAGCCAGATCATGGCAGACTTGCAATGGCTCCTGGTCTTAGTCTTTACAGTGACCCCTGATACCCTATTAGGTCAGCCTCAGTGCTTTAAGCCTGACCTCCTCTTATACTCTTCCTTTGCTCCCCTTTGTTCTTTTTGCTACTACCTCGGAGCCTTTGCAAGAGCTATCCCCATTGCCTGGACTGCTCTTCCACCAGATGAAACCTTGGCCAACTCCCTCAAGTCTTTGTTCAAATCTCACCTATTCAGTGAGTTCCTTCTACCCTGACCACCCTCTTTAAATACTACAATCTGTGATGCTCTCCCCCACCTCAACATAGTTGGTCTTTTTATCCTCTTACCCTAATCTATGTGTTTTTTTCCTTAACACTTGTCAGTCTCCAACATAGCACACAATTTCCTTATTTATTATGTGTATTGTTTACTGTCTTTCTCTCCAGCCTAGAATTTAAGCTCCATGAAGGCAAAGATCTTTGCTTTATTCACTAATGTATCCCAAAGGTATGTGACTCTAACATTTATCTTCCCAACCAGGAGGGAAAGGAGGTGCTATTTTTGGAGTCAACAGATGTAAACCAAGACTTCCCCAGCAAACAGGGCATATGGTCACTCTACACAAAGGCCTAAACCAGTTGCTGTCGAGTCAATTCTGACTCATGGTGACCTCATGTGTTTCAAAGTAGAACTGAGCCCCACAGGGTTTTCAATGGCTGTGATCTTTCAGAAGTAAATCGTTAGAACTTTCTTCCTAAAGGAATTGAACTACCATCCTTTCAGTTAGTAGCTGAATGTTTAACTGTTTGTGCCCCCCAGGGATCCCTGACAGTGCCAAATCCTTTATTTGCCTCTCTGGAAAACTTTTAAGTGATCCAAATACATAATCAACAACAAAGCTACCCATCCAGCTTTTCCATCACACATCTCACCTCTTTGTTTTCACTCTGGCTCCTTTAACAATACATTCTCCCCAATGCTCCTGCGATTCCCATCCCCTATCTCCTCCCTTCCCCTCAAAGACAACCATTTAATGTACATCCTTGGAATTGTAATGAAGTATTATTGTAAATTACAAAAATATTTTAATAATACAGTGAAACCTGTGAAAGCCAGAACTCAAGGGGCCTGCCTTGTTTTTCCAGGTCTTGCAAGTTTGCTGCCTTTGACAGGGTGCAGTCTTAACACTTTTCTATTGCCCTCTATTAGTGGAACATATTTGAGTTTTCCTTCTCTGACAGGTTTCTGCCTTATACAAGTTCTGGCTTTCACGGGTTTTACTGTAATATTTATGTTCAACTTTAACTTACGAGAATGGGACTGTGTTTCTTGCTTAAAATTTATTTTCCATAGTAGTATGTGTACATCTAGTCCATTCCTTCTAACTAATGTATAATACTCCATGGTATGCATCCACCCCATACTTTCCATATACTCCGCCAGTGATAGATACATGATGCCTCATACTCTCTGTAGATACAAACAAGGCAATGGTGAACATCCTTGTACAAGTTGTTGGGATCCTTGTAAGCATCTATTTAAGATATATGACTGGAGGCAAATAGCTGGATCATGTTGTTGTTAGCTGCCATCAGGTCAGCCCCTGACTCATGGTGACCCCACGCACAGTAGAACTGAAGCTCCACTGAGACCTGCTCAGCATCATAGCAATATACAAACCTCCACTGACAGATGGGTGGTAGCGACACATTAGATGCTTTGGCTGGGAATCAAAGCCAGGTAACAGGCATGGAAGGTGAGAATTCTACCACTGAACCACCATTGACCCCCTGCTGGATCATAGAAAGTGCTTTTCCTTAATGTGATCAAGTTCAGATATATTGATCCCTAAAATGGCTGCACCAATCTGCACTTCCACTAGCAGGGCCTGAGAGATTCTGTAGGCCTCTCCCTGCCAACATTCAGATTTTCTGGCTTTCTTTTTGCTAGTCTAATAGTGTGAAGTAGTATCTCACCATGGTTCTAATTTGCATTTTTCTGATGACTAATACGCCTGAACATCTCTTCATATGCTTATTAGCCTTTTGTTTTTCTTTTTCTGTAAATCGCAGGTTCATATCCCTTGCCAATGATTTGAAGGAATTTCTTGTTTTTCAGCCCATTGTCAGTTTTAATTACTACAAATATCCTCTCCCACTCTGTCTTCTGTCTTTTAACTTTCTCCATAGTATCATGTTTTGAATAGAAATCCTTAAGTTTAATGTAATCAAAATGGTGTGTACTTTTGATTTAAATTTTATTTAAGAAATACCCACTCCTAGGTTACAAATATATTCTCCTACATTTTCTTCAATTAACTCAAGACTTTGGTCTTTCACATTTAGGTCTTGATTCCACTTGGAGTCTATCTTTCTATGTACATAGTGTTAGGTAGTCATCAAGTTTATTGTGATCCAGTTTTCCCAACACCAGCTGCTACATTAACCATCCCTTCCCGATTGGTTGTGAGCTGCCTTTCTTGTATATTAAGTTCTCATATATACATGGGTTTCCATTTTATTCCATCAGTCTGTTTGCTCAGGGCATAAATATTGAAAAGGGAAAAATAAAACTGTCCTTATACTCAGATGATATGATTACTTTCATAAAAGAAAACAAAAGAATCTACCAACAAGTTATTAGAGTAATAGAAGAATATAGCAAGATGGCTGGTTATAAGGTCAATAAACAAAAGTCAATTGTGATTCTATACATAAGTAATAACTTCATGATGTAATTATATAAAGAAACCATTAAAATATCAACAAAATTATGACATTCTCAAGAATAAATCGATCAAAAGAGGTTTAAGAACTATACATAGAAAATCATAAAACTTGACTAAGAGACATTAAAGAAAACCTTTAAAAGAGCTACCCTGTATTTATAGTAGGAAGATACAATATGAGAAAAATGTCAATTCTCCACAAATTGATCTATAGATGCAATACATTTCCAATCAAAATCCAACAGGATTAGATTGGCAAACTGCTTCTAAAATGTAACAACAGAAGACCAAGAATAGTCAAGACTGGATTTTATTTTTTGACTTTTTAACTTACTATTATATATGTTTGACATTTTCTATAATAAAAAGATTTTTAAAATTTTGGTTATTCTTGACCTTTTACTGTTAGTATAGCATAATGACTCCCATATAGTCATCATACAGCTTCAACAATTATCAATTTAGGGCCATTCTTGTTTCATTTATACCCTCTACTACTTCCCCCACCCCAGATTATTTTGAAGCAGATCCCAGACATTACATCATTTCATCGTAAATAGGTAAATCACTTTAAATGTTTTGACAATGTAGTTGCAAGAGGAATCTTTTTGTTTTCCAGTTAAGTTACTCATATATTCCAATAAAATAAAACAGAAGTGGAAGTTATATTGTGTTTTCCTAGAATATAGTTTCAAATTCCTTTTTAATCTTTCCAGTTTAATTACAAAACTAAAATTTACAAATAAATGTGAAAAAAGATGAGAGAATGAGTTAATCTTTCTTCTTAAACAACCCG
This sequence comes from Dugong dugon, assembly GCA_030035585.1. Lineage (NCBI taxonomy): Eukaryota > Metazoa > Chordata > Mammalia > Sirenia > Dugongidae > Dugong > Dugong dugon. The sequence continues at coordinate 55,447,906 of CM057462.1, read as the reverse complement.
GAAGAAAATGGTTAACCCAAATACATTAGGCAAATGAACTGTGGAATTGATTTATCTCAAACATGGTGTATGGAATTTTAATCTTAAATTTTGCTAAATGCTTATCATAATTGTGAAAAATTTTGGTCCATAATGAATTGTTGACTCCCAGACATATTCAGACTACGTGTAGATTGCTAATGTTAAAAAAAATCACACACACATACACCCCAGATATAATTTTGTATACAAAGTGAGTTTTTCCTAGGAGTTATCTATAGGAAGTAATCAGGGATATGCCAGGTAGAATGATGCTGGATGCTGGGTCAAATTAAAGTAAAGAACATTTGAAAGTTTCATCCACTATAGTAACCTCATTCCTGTAATGATAACAGTAATTGGATATACTGAGAATGATAGCCATGTTTTGATTGTGACGCCAATTATATCATTCCAAGTTGATAACCACAAGAAAATAGTGTTAGACCAATGACAAGGTTAAATGTTTCTGAAATGTCTCATCCAAATCTGCAGACAGCACCACGTGGGCAAATAACTCACTTTTTTTCTTTTTTCTTTTGGTGAAAATAATAACCCACATTTTTTGATCATCTGAATTGACCAGAAAAACCTACATGTTAGCAAATAGATCCATAAATCATTTCTAAACATTGGCATTCTCATACATTATCGTATGCATTTTAAATATTTGGGTAATTTTTTCAGGTTTAATTATTTCTTCACAATATCACAACGCATTCTGGATAACATACTTTTAATGCCACAAGAACAGTCACAGTCTCCGATGAATAATGCTGTTACACTGTGAATAGATAGTTGTGTCTGATGATTTTCCACAATTTAAAAGAGCTCTATAAATGTATAGAATTGACCATGGGCATCTCCACAGACAGTAATAGCCAACAAATCTTTTGCTGTTTTTATTCTTGCGTTATTATTTCCTTAGCTTTCTCTCATAAAATCCACATGATTCTCCTTTCTTTTTTCTTTGGGCTTGTTCTGTAACTATTTCTAACTTCTTGAGTACAGGGTTTAGCCTATGCATCTTGAACAATTCTTATTCTAAAAAAATACTTAAAGTTATATACTTCCCACCAAGTACTGTTTTTGCTTTGCCCCACAAACTTTGATATATAATGTCTTCATTATTATTTATTTCTCAGTATTTTCCTTTATAATTTTTTTCTTAGCCTCATTCGTTATTTAATAATATGTGCACTAAGTAAGGGGCAAAGTGGGTAAATCCCATCCTCATCACTAACTACACTAAATAAGGGGAAAATCCTACCTTTGTTGACAACTGCTTGGTAAGGATCAGCATGAATTCAATCCCCAAAATGCAGATTTTGATCCAGTCCTCACTTCTCCATGCTTGTCACCAGCCACCCACGCAGCACAGTCTCTCTAACCCTAGCCCTCTTGAGGTAGATCAGAGCTCACAAGTTAGGACACTGTCCTTCAGACCAGCTGCCCACACAGTGCTTCTCTGACTCTAACTACCTGGAGCTGGAGCAGAGCTCACAGTTAAAACGACACCATCCTTCAGATGCTGACCACAAGCCCAGGAGTCCACATAACACTCTTACTTCCTGATGTGCTGGCTTCTACTGCCCTTTTGAGTTTGATAATTTGCTGGAACCACTCATAGAATCTCATGAAGAGTATACCATACTTAGGACTACAGATTTATTACAACCAAAAAGTAATGAAGAGATGCATAGGGTGAGGTTTAGGGGTGTCCTCAATGTGGAATTTCCATGTTCTGAAGGACACACATACCTTCTCTAGAGCAGATGCTTTCACCAACCAGGAAACCCATCTGAGCCTTAGGCTACCAGGCTCTTATCAGCCTCCCCACCTGGCCATGATAGATTACATCATGCCTCCTGAGACTATTCAACCTCAGACTACCAGTTGGTCCTTCTTGTTCTGGTCAGTCCTCACTCATTAGCCTCAGGGGTAGTCAGGCTCTCAGGAATTCAGAAAAAACGCAAAATTGCTTTCTGCACCTCACAATACGTTATTTAGTTTCCATGTATATAGGATTTTTAGTTGTCATCTGTTTTTAATTTTTAATTTTATGGTTAGAGAACATAGTATGAATGCTACTGATTTCTGGAATGTTTTGAGGCTTGCTTTATAGTTTAATATATGTTCTATTTTTGAACATGTTCTATATATGTTTAAAAAGACTATGATTACCTGTTGGTTAGGAATAATGTTCTGTATATAACTAATAGGTTGAGTTTATTAATTATGTTGTTCAGATCTTTTTTGTATTTATTTTTTTGTTTACTTGATCTATCTATTCTGAAAGAAGTGTGTTAAAATATCTACTGTAATGGTTAATTTATGTATTTTTCCCTGTAGTTCTGTCAGTTATACTACTGTATTTGGAGGTTCTGTTTTTGGTGCATAGATTTATGATGGTTATATATTCATGTTTATTGAATCTTTTACCAATATGTAAAATACTTCTTTACCCTTATTATATTTTTAATCTTAATATTTTTATGTCAAATAAAAACATTATTAAAATATTAATAAATACTATCAAATATTAGGACTTCTACACTAGCTTTCTTTAGGGTCATATTCAGATGGTATTTATTTTTAAGTGTGTCTTTTGTAATTTTGGAGTCACTAGTGGTACAAATGTTTAATGTTCTTGGCTCCTAACCAAAAGGTTGGAGGTTAGAGTTCACTCATAGGCACTTTGAAAGAAAAGCCGAAAAATCTACTTCCAAAAAATCAGCCACTAAAAACCCTATGGAGCATAATTCTACTCTGAAACACATGGAGTCTCTATGAGTTGGAATCAACTGGATGGCAACTGGTTTTTATAATTTCATCCAATCATAGAGTCCTTGTCTTTTCTTGATAATCTGAACGCTTTTATATCTACCGGAATTACTCTTAAGACTTTTTTCCTCTTATTTTACATTTCCTATACTTTTTTTTTTCCTCCGTATTTCCTGACCAAGTTTTCTTCTACTGGTTAAAAGTTGTAAATACTATTTATATTTGTATGGTGATTGCTCTTTAAAACCCACATGTATGTTTATTCAACTATCAATTTCTAGAATTTATCTATATCTGTATTTTCCACTAATAAGCAAGGACTTTTGCATCTTCTCATGTGCCATTGGATTCCCTACCCCATTATGGTAATATGGTCTAGACTTTTAGTCCTTGGATTTTATTAATAAACTTTCTATTTTCTCTTTCTTTTGGTATTAGTTTTTCTTTCTTTCTTGCCATCTTTCTTTTGCCAACAATAAATTTTACTTCCTCTATCTCTTGCATTTGTTGGGTTTGCTTCAATTTTGTTTTCAACAGGATTTTTGCACTGCTCTGATATGACGCATTACTCTCCCCTCAACCTTCACTCACACACTAGCCTTAATTCTCCTGAGGTGTCTTATTTAGAACTCATATAGCTTCTTGAATCTGTGCCTTTATGTTTTTCATTGGTTTTGGAAAGTAAATCCTTTCATGTCATATATTTCTTCCCCCCATTGTTTCTTCCTCTCTGGATTTCCAATTATGTATATGTTAAATGGTCTCATTCTCTCTGTGACTCTCCTCTATGACTCTTCTTCTTTCTCTTTTTACTATCTTTTTGTCTCTTTATGTTTCATTCAGGATATTTTCTTCTGACTAATCTCCAGTTTTACTATTTCTCTCTTCAGCTGTGTTTAATTTGCTGTTAGCCCCAATCCATTGAATTATTGATTTCTGTTAGTACATTTTTCAGTTATAGAACTTTCATTTGGTTGTTGTTTTATATACTTTCCAGTTTCTGTCAAAATTCTCAGTCTTCTACTTTATCTTCTTGAACATAATAAACAATCTGATGACTCCAATATCTGGGGTTCTTGTGGATTCTTTTTATTTATTTTATTGTTGTCGTTTAAGTGAAAGTTTCTTTTTAATTGTCTATTGTTTGTACTTGGTTGTGTTCATGTTATCTTGTCTTCTAGTATGCATGATTATTTTTCTTTGTGGGTTGGATACTGTATTTGCACAATTGTCCATAGAAATAATTTGAGGCCTAGGATGATGTTATCTTTCTCCAGAGAGGATTCTCTTTGTTTTCTGCTAGGCGCCTGGAAACACTGGCTCTGGGATCACCTTAATATAATTTCAGATTTGAGATAATTTGAAGCTGAATTGCAATCTCTGTAAAGGCTTGTTTACTCTATTCATCTTTATTTTGAGGGTGCAGTCCTTTGGGATTCCAATCCAAAGTGAGTGTGGTTCACTAGGTACCTCCTCACCCTTGGCAGGCTCTGGACTCCAGTCTCTCTATCCCTAATTACTTAAGGCTATTAAAAGTACTACTCAGCTTCTTAGCTACCTCTCAGAAAATGCTCCACCTGAAAAAGTAGGACTAAATGTGGGGTTCATGCTCTTTGGTTTCTCTCCTGGCTCAGATCCTAGCTCAGTAATTCTTCACTAACTGGTTAGCTTTCCAACAATTGCAAGCAAAGGTTTTAATTTTTCCTCAGTTTTTCTAGTTTTCCTCAGTGGGAGGTAAGTCAGAATTACCTAGTTTGCCATTACAGGAAGCGGAAACTGCCCCTCACTTCTGCTACCAGTGAGGAAAGCGCTCTGATAACCAAGATTTGTTAGGAAACAAAATGACGATGGAAATATTAACAGTGTAACAGTTACCAGAACAGTTACCCAGGCACCAAAACAATGAACAGACCTGCCACCCAATGGAGATCATTTTGTTGCTGTTGTTAGTTGGTGTCTAGCCAGCTCCTACTCATGGTGACCCCATGCACAACAGAACTAAACTTTGCCCAGTCCTGCACCATCCTCATCATCACCGGCATGTCCCGGTCCATTGCTGTGGCCACTGTATATTTTTAAGTGCCTTCTGACCTAGGGGGGCTCATCTTCCAGCACTATATTAGACAATACTGTGCTCCATAGGGTTTTCATTGGCTAATTTTTGTAAGTAGATCACTAGGCCTTTCTTCCTAGTCTGTCTTAATCTGGATGCTCTGCTGAAACCTGCCCACCATGGGTGACCCTGCTGGGTGACCCGACTGGAGACACAGTTTCTAGCATCACAGCAACACTCAAGCCCCTAGAGTATAACAAATTGACAGACTAGTGGAAGTGAGAGTCTACAAAGATAAAAACACAAACGTAGCACAGTTGAAAAATCAACTTAACACAACATTGATAACAAAATGACCTTCCAGAAAATTGAGGGAACCACAATTCTCTGCTTGAGAATGCCTTACACTCAGCTTATGAATGTCACGTTATAGTAACCTTTACTAGCCATCATCAGTTGTATGTAAGAGAGAATGAAAGTCTGTGGAATTGAGTGGCTTTGTCTCACTTACTTTGGATTTTATCAGGAGGAACCAATCCCTGTAGAAAGACATCATGCTTGATAATGTAGAGGGTCAGTGAAAAAAAGGAAGACTCTCAACAAGGTGGATTGACACAGTGGGTGCAACAATGGATTCAAACATACCTACTATTACGAGGATGGCACATGAGTCGTTTATGAGTCAGAGTCAACTGGACGGCACATAACAACAACAACAACAGCAACAACCAAGTTTTAGGGATAACTTTGACATCTTCCTGCCCAGACAACTCCTAGCAAATAGCCTTAGACAAAATGTCTGGATAAATGCTAATCTGGTTCATTAGTGTCCTCAAGCCTCAGTTTTCTTATGTTTAAATGGGGATAATATGGGTCTATCTCATAGGTATTTGGGGAGTTTTAATGAAATAATGGATATAAAAGTCTTAGTACAATGCCTAGAACACAGTAAGCATTTGATAACAAGAGAGCCTCATGAGTTTGTTGGAGGTAGTGCTCAGATTGAGCCATTTTTGGACTGTGTAGGGGCCTCAGGTACTTTGAGAGCAATCCCTTAAGGGAGGCCAGAGATGGGTGATAAATATTCTGCTGAAAACGCATCATTTGATTGAGGAGGGGCCTGAATGGGATGCAGTGACACATGGTGGTGACTAAACTGACATTAGAATCTCTATGGCTGAGTAATAAAAACTGAAGTTTAAATCTAAGAAGTTTAGTCATAGATCTCAGAATAAAAATTATAGAGCATAGAGCCTGGTAAGATTGTAGAAACTTTGTAACTTTCTTATATCTGCTGTTTCCTCCTCCTGTTTTCCTATTATGGCTACCTAAAACTTTGAAGTGTACTGGCCCCATGGTGCTAAATGCTTTATCTGCTTCATTGCATTTAATGCTGTTATTAACTATGTTTCAGGGAAGAAAACAGAGGCTCAGAGGGCTGAAGTAAGCAAAGGGGTCAGATCCCAATAGAGGTCATTCCGGCTTCAGAGCTGGATCCTCTGAATACTACATATTATTTTTAGAATTACTGAATTTGAGAGTTGGCTTTTGCATTAATTCATTTAACAGTTAATGGGCACTTACTGTATGCCATGCACTATGTTGGTCTCTGGAGATTCAGAACTGAATATAAGATCGTAACAATCAAACACCTTCATTTACTGAGTGATAATTCTATGTCAGGAGCCCTGGTGGCACAGTGGTTAAGAGCTTGGCTGCTAATCAAAAGGTTGGCAGTTTGAATCCACCAGCTTCTCCTTGGAAACCCTACAGGGCAGTTCTACTCTGTCCTATAGGGTCTCTATAAGTTTGAATCCACTTGACAGTGACGGCAACAGGTTTGGTTAATTCTGTGTCAGGCAGTTCATTTAACCCTAATAACTACCCTGTAAGAAGAGCAGTGACAGCCTTGATATACAGATGAGGGAGCTACTCAGAGAGCTGAGACCCAAGGTCATACAGTTAGTAAACAGCAGGACTCAGGATGTCTAACTTCCAAGTCTTGTCTTCTTTTTCAGACATGAAAATCTCATTAATTTATTTTTTTAAATAAAGGTAATACATGCTCAACTAAGTAAAACAATGTAAGTGCCAATTATCTCATACACTTGCCAAAACAGGATGTTAACAATTGTATTTTGACAGTGTATTATACTTCAAAGTTGCATTTCTTTTATTAGTTATCTTTTTCTCTTTTGAAAAAAAATTTTTTACACCTTTATTGAGGTGTATTTCACATACCATAACACTCACTCATTTAAAGTATACAGTTCAGTGGTTTTTAGGATATTCACAGTTGTGCAAACATCACTACAATCTAATTTTAGAACTTTTTCAACACCCCAAGAAGCAGTCCCTCATCCATTCCTGATCCTCCACTCCCCAGCCCCATCTGTCTTAGGCTGGGTTCTCTAGAGAAGCAAAACCAGTAAAGTGTGTGTATATGTATATATATATATATATATATATATATATATATATATATACACACACACATATATATATTTATATCAAGGAAACAGCTCACACGATTGTAGAGGCTAGAACATCCCAAGTCTGTGGATCAGGGTAGAGGCCTCTCCCAAGTCACGCAGCCACAGAAGCTGGCAAGCCCAAGATCGGCAGGTCAGACAGCAGGACTCTTGCTCAGAGGCTGAAGATTGACAAAGTCCAAGATCAGCAGGCAAGACCACAAAGTTCTCCTGATTCACGTAGCTACAGGGGCTGGCGAACCCAAGATCCGCAGGTCAGAGAGCAGGGCTCCACTCACAGGCTGTGCAGATCGAGGAATCCCAAGTTCTGCAGATAAGCTGACAGCTCAAGTCCCAAGAACCAGAGATGAGACTACAGGAGGCAGCCGCAGGATCCAGAGAGAGCAAAAAGCCAGATCATCTGCTTGTACTCAAATTCCGGCCACACCCCCAAGGAGACTCCTTTCCTCTGATTGACCACTCACAGTATATTCAATCATGGGAGTGATCACATTAAAACCCCGAGAATCATGGCACAGCCAAGTTGACACACAATCTTAACCATCACATCATCTTTTACATGTTTACTGGCTATTTATGATTTTCTGTTTATGTAGTCGCCTATTTGCTTTTTTTTTTTTTTGATTAGAGAAGTTCCTTATTTATCATTAATATTAACCATTTGTCTACCATATATACTGAAAATATTTTTGGCCATTTTCTCATCTGTTCTACTTGTTGCTGGCATCTCTTACTGTACAGATGTTGAAATTTCTTTCAGTTGGTCAGTTTTTTCCCTTACAATTTATGGATTTTGATTCATGATTATAAATGGTTTTCCTCCTTCAATTATAAAATACCTTTTTTCCAGTATTTTTTCCTGGTGTTTTAGAGTTTTGTTGTTTGTCTAAGTTTCAATCCATTAAGAGGTTAGTTTGAGATAGAATAACTATAGCTTATCAAATATCACTGATTTGAAATTCCACTTTCATTAAATGGCCAATTTTCTAATCATTTTGAAACTGGACAGCATGGGAACATGCACGGGCATCTGACCTGTGCAGTTGTACAGGGCCTTGCTTGGTTTAATGCTCTGCTGTCGCCATCTTGAAATTTTTAATTTTTGAACAAGGGGTCCCGTATTATCGTTTTGCACTGGGCCCCACAAATTAGCAGCGGGCCTGCTTATAAGTCCCAGGCACAGTACTAAGCAATTGACATATATTATTGACTTGATCATCAGGACCGTTTGCCCAGAAGTAAATTCTGACTCATAGCGACCCTATAGGACAGAGTAGAACCGCCCCACAGGGTTTCCAAGGCTATAAATTTTTACGGAAGCAAACTGCCACGTTTCTTCCACAGAGAGGCTAGTGGGTTCGAACAACCAGCCCTTCGGTTAGCAGCCGAGGGCTTAACCATTGTGCCATCAGGGCTCCTTGGCAACTGTTAAATAAATAAACATAAAAATATGTATAAAATAATTTTACAAATGGGGGAACGGAAGCGGGAGGATTAAATAAGGCCACTGAGTTAGAAAGCTGCAGCAAAAGGGTTTGAATCCAGCACCTGTAATGCCAGATGGTGGAATGTTGAAATTTGGGGGTGAGCTTGCCAGGGCGCGGAGGGTGAGGAAGTGACGCGTCTAAGACCCCTTATTAACTGTTGAGCATCACTGTCCGGACCCGGGTGTCCAGCTCGGGGCTGTGCGGGAGCAGGGGGCCTGACGCAGTGCGCACCGTGGCGGCTCAGGTGCAGGCTAGCAGGATCTCTCCTGCCGCCCACGGAGGCGCGCGCTTGTCTAGCGGGCGGGCACTCGCGCGCGCTGCGGCTGTGCTGCGTGCGAGTTTCCCAAGTTCACACAAGCCCCAGGTTGGCATGGCAACCAGGCAACCTGTTCCAGAGCCGCCTGCCTACTCCGCACATGCAGCCGCCACCGCCGGAGCCGCGGCCTGAGTCTATCCCATGATGCACCGCGCCAGCCCAGTCCCCAGTGGGCCGCCATGTTGTCGGAGTGAAAGGTAAAGGGGGAGCGAGAGCGCCGGAGAGAGAAGATCGGGGGGCTGAAATCCATCTTCATCCTAGCGCTCCGCCCGTGAGTATCCGCACCCCGCGGGTCCCAAACGCTGCTTCGGACCCCTAGCGAGCAGATTGTCCTATCGTATTGGGGTTTGAGGGCGGTTGGGGGGGTGAGAAGGGCTTTGGAAAAGCCGCCGAGGCCCTGGCTGAGGCTTCTCACTCGCTGTTTCTCGTACATGTTTTGGAGTCAGCAGCAAGGCCCCTATTGTTATCAAAGGAGGGAGGGGGTGGGGAGCAGGGTGGAAGCGAGGAAAATGCCGGAGGTTTAGGCCCAGGCCCAGAGCATGGACGTGCCTCTACATTTCTGCCTATCCCTGTTGGGAGCCCCCGAAGATTGAGGTTGCCATTTCGGGTTCCTTTTTTGATGGGTTTGCGAAGCCCGGAGTCTTTTATGTGGCTATGAAGTGTTATTCTCTGCCACCCTGGATTTCTTCGACTTCTTGGGCTTCCGTGGCTGCGCCGAAGGAGGAAGAACAATAAATGGCTTCAGAAGCAGCCATGGCCCTTGTCCACAGGGGACACCCACCGTGGGGGAACTTTGCGATCTTTAAGCGTGGAGAAGTGGCGATCAGGAAGTTTCAGATCGCTTTTTAGGCTCCTGGGTGCTTGTGGCCTTTTGTTTCCGTGAGAGCTCCCGTTTTTGGTGGGTTCTTCCTCTTTTAGACTCCCTGTGTTGTATATTTCTCTTAACTCAAAAGAGGGGTTCATCCCTCAGTAGTAGCAAAAACAGATACACTATACTAGATAGTTTTAGTTCTCACAAACGTGCTTGGTAAACATAGGTCATTTGTTACATTTCTCGGTACCACTCCCACGTCAAGTGAGGAATACGCTCCGGTAACTTTTCTCTTCCATTAGTCTCCTCCCTCCCCCCCACAACACCAGACATTTTATCCTCCCCGTAAGTTGTTATCCTTCCTTGTCTAATTAAGAAACTGTTTTTAAGCTCTCGTTATCAATTCCCTTCACTCACTTTCTACTCTTACTGAGATTATTAAGAATGAGAGTTTATGAGGCTGGTTTTTTTTTTTTGGGTGGGGGGCGGTGTTCTGTTTTAAAGTCAGGTACTCCTGAAACGGTAGGTTTGTAGCTTTAGTTTTTTGTTTTTTTTTTTTTAAATGAAAATACTTAAAAAAAATCAAGACAAGGATATGTGGCTCCCGATGCAGTTTTATTAAGTGAAACAAACATTTTGACTTATTGCTGATTTTAACTTTAGATCTTGGGAGCTGTTGATTCTTTACCTGGATCTTTGGGAAGTACTGGATTCTGAACTTTGAGTTAGTATTTTGCCTTAGCTGCAGTTGAATTTATTTTGACCAAGGCCACAGCTTTTTGAAGTTGGAATTTGTTTAGTTTGGGTCTGAGTTGAACTGCTTCAAAATAAATTTATGGCCACAGAATGTTTGTTCAGTGTGGTAAAAGTAAACACCTTTTAAACCACTAAGCATTTTAGTAAAAGGTGAGCCATGTAGATAGATGAAACCGTGTTCCTTTGAGGAAAAATCTATTGGTAATATTAAAAAAACTAACAAAAACCCAGTTTGATATAAACAGTTTGAAAACTGGAAGAGTAGCTAGAATCGGCACTTAATTCTAGTTACTTAAAATGCTTATTTTTATAATGTATCACTTGTAAAAATCACATTTCAAACGATTCACAACTTTTGAGGGAGCTCTGAGAGTTCCCTGAATGGCCTTAGCAGTTTAAATGTTTTCTAATATTTAGGTGACTGATTTCTTGATTTTTGTGTTGTAGTCGCAAGGATATTACAAAATCACTCAAGACCCATATTAATTGCTTAGGTATTTGCTCACTTTGAAACTCCCTTCTGCCAGGTTTTCTCCTGTTTGAGAAACTGCCTTGCCTCATTAGGTAAAGCAGGAAGTTTCAGGGCATACCGATAGCTTTACAAAAGCCAATTGTTTTGGTTGAACGTTTTTATAGCAGTCCTCCAACCCCTATCCCTTGCTAGAGTGAGGTTGTCTTCAGTGGTAAACATCATTTTCGTAGGAAAATTCCTGGTTAAATAGCTATTATGGCAAATCTTTTATCTCAGAAAGGTTTGCATGTTGCTATTTTAGGAATTTTCTTAGAGACCGTAGCTCCATTGCCTTAACTGGGGTCTTCATTGTAGTGACTTTAAATTTACCAAAAAGTTTTATGTCTGTTATCTTATTTTGATTAAAAACGAAACAAACAAACAAACAAAAAAACACTAAACTTATGAAGACCTGAGGAAGGATTTCTTCCACTTTCTAGATGAAGAAAGAGGCTCAGAGAGTTTGCTAGTTTAGTGGCAGAACTTGGATTTTGAGACTTCTGGCCTGCTCTAGAGCAAATACTGTTAGATTGAGGTTCCCTTGTAGAATAAAATGGGACTGACTGGCCAGTAGTGGTAATAAGAGAGATATTCTTTTGCAAATCAGACGAGAAGGCATTAGGCAGATTTGCGCTTTGCAAAGACTGATGGTGAAACACAGCTATGACTTTCTGGTTTTGGTACTTGAGCATGGGCAAGATTTTCTCATTCGTGAAAGCAGCAACAGAAGTATACCTGGCTAGACTACCCCAGAACCCTAGTAAGGTTCTAATGGATTGGAATTAACTAAGACTAGACATTTCCTAATTAGGTTTTGGACAAATTACAAATTCCATTGTGTCTTCATGAAGAGAAATAACTTAATAGATTTCTCATGAACCTTTTGAGGTTGTTTTTGGAATGTCCCAGCAGGGCTAGGGAGAGAAATGTCATTTGTAGCAGTGGACTGTTGGTTGACAGCCTTGAAATTAGACTCTAGTGGCTGTAGACCTGGCATGTTTTAATTAGTAACTGATTTATTACTTTGTAGCTTTTTGTTTGTTTGTTTGTTTGTTTTTTAAAAGTACCCACAGATGACAAGTGTTCTGTTTTACACTCAAATGTAGTTTTTGGTTTTAAGAGACATAGTAATGTTTCATACTAACATTTTAGGATTCTTTGTTGATCCTTCCAGAGTAGAATGGCAGATGCATGTGAGAGAAACAGTACTCTATTGAGTTACTGGGAACAGCAAAGGGTTTGAAAGAATGAAGTAGATTTGGGTGCAAAACAGATTTAAGTTTGAGATGCTTCTCTGATACTCACTAGCTGAGCTTCTCTGCTGCTCACTAGCTGAATGGCCTTGGGCACATCACATAACCTTTCTGTACGTTAGAGGTACAGAAAACAATTATATACTCAACAACTTAAAAATCAAACAAAATGTTTTCATCTGTGAAATAGGGATGGTAATCCTTACCTTTCATTGTTTTCTTGATGATTAAGTAATGTCTGCAGTATACTTGTCACATATAATTGTTATGTTTTGAGGCCTTTGATTTTTGCAGTGAGACTTTCTACAGTAGTAAGGTGTTTGAGTTTGATTTGGTCTCATCCTGTTTGTAGAATTTGTAGTACTAATGGAATAATGATGTACTTAAAATTACAGTTGTAAGTTATTGGTAAAAATCTTGAATTTTTTTTCATTAACAGCAGCTGAGGAGAAATTTCAGGCCAAGAACATTGTATTGCTGTTCTTGGTCAGAAGGTCTTGTTTCTTCAAGAGTGTCCTGTGGATATGTTGGACATTTTAAAGGGTCCTTTCAAGTTCAGATAGTCTGAGTCATTGGTCATTATATATGGGGTTTAGTTTTTTGTTTGGTTTGTTGGCATATATCTGCTCTAGCTGTAATGTTGTGACATGTTAAAAAGCTTCTGTTCATTAAAAGTATCCACCTCAGTTGGCTTAAGGTGCAAGTAAGTTGGGTAGAGAAGCCATTGATTGACATCTAGTTCTATATTGTCACCTCTTGAAGGTACACACATCAGGTTTCCCTGAAGTTGCATTATTGAGTCCTGATCTGAGTACCTTGTCAGAATGTCTGCTACTATTTCTGTAAATATATACTCAGAACTTAAAAATGGAGGATTTGGTTTAGGAAATTGTGTATATACTATAAAATATTCAGCTGCTTGGTGGAAGCTGTAGATGATTGTACCGCAAAAAGCATGGGGCTCATATTTTTATCTTGATGTGTGTTAAATTACTTAATGTTTAAAAAATACAAATATTAAATATCTGTAACCTGTTTGTTCTTAGGTGTTGGTGGAATGAGCGTTGCATGTGTCTTGAAGAGAAAAGCAGTGCTTTGGCAGGACTCTTTCAGCCCCCACCTGAAACATCACCCTCAAGAACCAGCTAATCCCAACATGCCTGTTGTTTTGACATCTGGAACAGGGTCGCAAGCGCAGCCACAACCAGCTGCAAATCAGGCTCTTGCAGCTGGGACACACTCCAGCCCTGTCCCAGGATCTATAGGAGTTGCAGGCCGTTCCCAGGACGACGCTATGGTGGACTACTTCTTTCAGAGGCAGCATGGTGAGCAGCTTGGGGGAGGAGGAAGTGGTGGAGGCGGCTATAATAATAGCAAACATCGATGGCCTACTGGGGATAACATTCATGCAGAACATCAGGTAAAAATAAGTTCACTATTTCAGCTTTGAAACTCTTTTATAATCACTGTCCACTTAGGATTTTTGCTTTCAGTGAATGTCTTTAAAGCCTAAACTGCTAATTTAGTTTGGTCTAAACAGTCACTTGTTTTAAAGGGTGATTATTGTAATATTGTCATTGGGTCATTTATTGTTCCAGTGCTAAACCATAAATGACCAACTCATTTAAAAAAAGATTTAAGATTGTTTTATGTGCACAGCATATTTCCAGGGTGCTTTTTAACAAAGAATACTTTTTTTCACCTTGACATATATGCATTTAAGAATTGCTTGAGCTGTTTATAGGCCAAATACATATATTTCAGAGTCTTATCTGTTGGGTGTGGTAACTTTTGTTTGTAAGATATTATAGTTGAATATAGGAGGTTGATAAACCAGCTGCTCAAGTCAAATTTATTTGAAATAGAACTGATATTTCTAGTGTTTTATGTCAGAGAAGAGTAGTTGCGGCTTTTAGGTTTTGCTCAGCTTTGTTCTCTTATTTTAAGCTCTAGTTTGGTTTTGGTTAATTTTGTCGTGTTTAATCTTATTAATTCAAAACCATAGCTGGAATCCCAGCATAGTATTTTACTGAGAATTTAGCCTGCTCTGTTTTTTAACTTCCTGATAGTAATAAAAGGATTAGACTGTTTTAATCAGATTATTTGAAGTATATATTGAATTTTTGCAATTCATTTGCACTGCCAATCTCGGAGAACTGACTAGCAAAAAGAACTGATACATTTCACTAGCTCTCAGGTGCTTCTGTTCTGCCTAAGAAACAGTCAGACACACGCACACTTGCAAATCTGAGTTGTCAGTTGTGCTATCCCCCAACCCCTCCAAAAAAGGCAGTCTCTGTACATAGTTCTTTGCCATAGTAGAAATGAAGAGGCAGAACTCATCCTCTTATTCAACAGAAATTTATTGAGGACATTGATCATAGGTCTTTGGTTTACTGGCACAATCATCAATATCAGTGCTGCTTCATAAGCACTTACTATGTACAGATGAAAGATACTAAGAAGTATAAGGCCTAGGGAGCTTCTTCCTGTGCGCTCATGGTTTTTTTTCTTCCCTTTATTATGTATTTCTTACTTAAGGCACTGTATTTAGTTGTTTCCTATTTGCTTGGAGTCTTGCAGCAGGGATCAGATATTATTTATTTTGATATCCTAGAGTGAGGCATATAATAGAGCTTCAGTAGAAATTTGTTGAATACATAAGTCCCTAACCATTTGACCTGTAAATAAAATTGGGAAAAAAGGACATGGTCACAAAGGTAAGGACCTGAATGCCAGGCTAAGATTTAATTCAGTGGGCGGCAGGGTTTTTGAGTATGTTTTATGTGTGGAGTGGTTTTTATTCAGTGGTGCTTTTGGAAGATTGGATTGGCAATAAGAAATTGGAATGGATAAGGGCTGAAACTAATTGGATAACTACTCCAACAGCCCTGGTGTGAGCACTGGAAAAGAAAATATGGGACTGAGGTATACACAGAATTTGGTCACTGAATTTGAAATCTTAGGTCCCTGGGAAAATGAGTGGGCAAATCAAACTCTAGGTCAGTCTTTGTCAGAGCTCTAAGATCTAAGATCTGGTTGTGATGTGCACGTCAACAAATGTTTATTGAAGGCTTACTCTGGACTCTGTCTTATACTGAGCCCTATCATAAGGCATTACATCTGACTTACTGAGCAGTTTTACACAGGTCAGTTAGCAAACCAGAGTTACTGTTAAATGGCAAACCTATTCCCCATCTAAACAAACAAAAAAACCAAACTCGTTGCCTCTGAGTTGTTCCCATTTAGAGGGCCAAAACAAGTGACCCAGCTTAGAATTGACATGCATTACAACACAATTCTGTTGGGCTGGGCACATGAGATATGAGCAGTACTGGGGAACTGTAGGGGTAGTTGCTGTGTTGCAGATGTGGGCCATATATGTAGTCATTGTGTGGGCTACATCCTGTAGTCATTATAATGTATTCTAATTTACTAGTTTAGGTGTTTATTTCACTTCCTGGGCTGAACTATTCTAGGGCAGGAAGTGTTGTTTTTTCCATGTACATTTCTTAGGAGGTGTTCTGAAATTTTTATGTTGATTGAATGAGGGAAGAGCAGAAGTGCTTCAGATTTGCACTGAGGTAAAGCAGTGGATCTTACAGTTCAGTTGTCCTGCTGGGAGACAGGTGGCAACAACAGGTAGAGGACACGCAGCATTGGACAGTGTGGTGTAAGTGAAGAGGGAGAGACATCTCTAGGTTGAGAATCATTGTTCTCATCAGCCACTCTTTTGGTAAGAGGTCTGATCTCTCAGATAGGTCTGGGAAAAGAGGTTGAACACCACTGGTGATAATAGAACCAAAAACCCATTGCCATCAGGTCGATTCTGACTCATAGTGACCTGATAGGACAGAGTAGAACTGCCCCATAGGGTTTCCAGAGCAGCTGGTGGATTCAAACTACCGACCTTTTGGTTAGCAGCCTGAGCTCTTAATAACTGTGCCACTATGGCTCCAGTACATACTAAGTGCTTATTAATAAGTATTTGTTATAATCAGGGATCTGGATGATAATAGAAACATTTATTAAACATTTATTAATAAAGACTTAGTATGTATTGGAGCCCTGGTTGTGTAGTGGTTAAGAGCTCGGCTGCTAACCAAAAAGTCGGCAGTTTGAATCTACCAACTGCTCCTTGGAAGCTCTATGGGGCAGTTCTGCTGTGTCCTATAGGGTTGCTCTGAGTTGGAATCGACTCAACGGCAACAGGTTTGGTTTTTAGTATGTACTAGGACTATATCTTACATGCATTTAATCCTCACAACAATCCTATCAGGGAGATAGTATCCTTTTTTTTTGAGAAATGAGGAAACTGAAGTTTAGTTACCAGGTAGAACCTGGTTTCATAATCAGATCTTTTTGATTCCAGAGCATATGCTGTCTATGTACTTCTTCCTCCTTAGCCTTAAAAACAAAACAAGACTTGCAATAAAGCTCATTCCAAGGTTGAAGAATTTGTTTTGCCAGAATTTGGCTTGAAATTTAGTGATTATAAACTTGATAATGAGATGAATACAAATAATGTTGACTTTTCTCTTACAATTGCAGAAGTCTTTTTTCCACAAGAGCAGTAATGCTAAGGTCCATTTTTTTTCTTTTTTGAGTTTTGCTTTATTACATGTATGTTCTAAGTAATAACTGTGATCAGCTTATCACTGTAGAGACAGAATGACCTAATATAAAGTGATCCTGTTGCCAGCGTATTCTACCATACTGCTGAGCTAAAGCTGGTGGACCTATTTCCTCAGATTTTTTTTTTAAAGGCCATTTGGCATAATAAAGTTTAAGATCATCAGTGAACAGGTGAAAAGAAGAACATCATAGACTGTGATGCCAGCCAACAGTATTGGAGGGAAGGAAACTGTTTATTGTGTCGAGTACTTTACATCCATTTCTCTCATTATTACTCCCATTTTACTGCTGAAGAAACTGATGCTGTGGGAAGGAGGTTTAGACGTCCCATGTCTGGCTGCTTTTGTAGTTCTTGGTCTGGCTGCTTTTGTAGTTCTTGGCACACTACTTTTCTCTTTAGAAAACAAATGAGATTTATTTATTTTCATGCTTGAATTTTAAAGTTATCATTATTAATAGCTTTATGAGCAATTACTTTTTTATACTTTTTGTTTTTGTTTTAAATTTTTACCTTTTAAAGTTAGCATTTCCCTGCCTAGGAAAGTTAGAATTTTCCTAGCAAATCCTCTTAATGGCTTGGTTTTCCCCTGTTTCAATAATGAACTCTTCAAGCTGTGCTTACAATATACGACTGAATTTAAAAAATTTTTTTTGTTGTTGAGAATGTACACAGCAAAAACATACAGTAATTCAGCAGTTTTTACATGTACAATTCAGTGACATTGATTACGTTCTTCCAGTTTTGCAACTGTTCCCACCCACCTCTTGAGTTGTTCCTCCCTCATTAACATATAAACTTACTGCCCCTCAGGTTCCTATCTAATCTTTCCAGTTGCTGTTGTCGATTTGATACCATAGAGATAGTTCTTAGAAGATCATAATGCTCAAGATAGACATTCTTTGCTAGTTAAGCCAAACTATTGTTTTTTTCTTTTTTAAATTTATTTTGTTGTTGAGAATATACACAGCAAAACATACACTAATTCGATCATTTTTGCATGTACAATTCAGTGACATTGTTTACCTTCTTCTAGTTGTACAACGATTCTCACCTTCCTTTTCTTAGTTGTTCCTGCCCCATTAACACAGACTCACTGCTCCCTAAGGTTCCTGTCTAATCTTTCCAGTTGCTGTTGTCACTTTGATCCCAAACAGATAGTTCTTAAAAGAACATAATGCGCAAGGCAGAGATTTCTTTTCTAGGTAAGCTAAACTATTGTTTGGTTTTAAGAAGACTTGAAGGGAATATTTCTCGTTTAAGGTTTAAAGATTATCTCAGGGCAGTAGTTTCAGGGATTCGCCCCAGCCTCTATGGCTCTAGAAATTCCACGAAAATGAGACATTCTGTTCTGCATTTCTCCCTTTTGATCAATACTCTTCTATGGAATATTTGATCAAAATGTTCAGTAATGGTAGCTGGGCACCAACCAGTTCTTCTTGCCTCATGGGAAAGGAGGCAGTCGTTTATGGAGGTAGTTAGCCACACATTGCATATCCTCCCCCATTCCTGACTCTCCTTGAACTATTGCTCCAGGTGAATAGAGACCAATTGTTGTGCCTTGGATGGCTGCTTGTAAGCTTTTAAGACCCCAGGAATTGCACAGTTAACTAAGAGGTAGAACAGAAGCACTAAACACATTATTAGGCCAATTAATTAGGATGTTCCCATGAAACCATGACCCTAAACCTCCAAACCAAGGAACCAATTATATTTAAGTTTTATTTTCTAAGTATGAAACTTGACAGATTTTTAGCATGAGGCCCTTTTTAAATAATAGTTTAAAACATTAGAAGCTTGAGAACATGTGTTGAGGTAATATGCAATACTTTAAAAATCCTGCAAGGTAATATATCTAAAATTAGGTGAGATTTAGAGACCATAAAATACTTTGGGGTGAGAAAAGGTGTTCAGATTTGTTTGTATGTTTATTAAAAAAAAAAATTCTACGCAAACTCCTTTTGATCTTTCTGTATCCCATTTTTCCTACTTTAAGAATATAAATCTATTAAGTATCACTTAGTTTAATACTTAAAGTTATATTTGTTGTGGTTAAAAACCTCAAAGCCCTCATTTTTTGGCCAAACTGAGGTCTTTGAAGGTGAATGAAGGAAAGAAGTTCGGAGAATTTTTCTTTTGGCCTGTACGATTATATTCTTACTTAACAATTAAGATAATGAATGTGGATCAAGACACTGTAAAATATCACTAGAACACTATAGAGCTTCTCATCTAAGTGAGTAAAATGCTGTGTACTTATTTTAACAGTAATTTTTATTACCTAAGATTTTTTTTCTCTGAATAGCATTAAAGGTTTTATCATGCAAACCCAAGGTCAAGTCTTTTGACTTGTTGTGATTGTTTTATTCTCTTATTGTGAAATCTGTTTTCTCTGTAAACTGCTCTTAGATAAAGTGGGTGATGAAATGGAAAAAAAATGTTAAGGTCCACTGGTGGAGCTGTGGCCTCTGTACTGGATTGTAAGGGGCAGAAATAGGTAGAAGCTCTGCTCTGGGGAAAGGAAACTTAAAGGATAATTCCACAGAGCTTTCTCACTTTTGCTAGCAGTCTTTCGGCTTTAGGATATATCATAGATTGATAGCACCTATGAGCGATAATTCTGGGTAGCCAGGCAAAATTCAGTGGATGAATCTTCTCTTTGACTCTACTTGTACCCTCTTTTTTTCTTTAATTTGGTGTCACCATCTTCCAGTGGTATATTGACACCCACGTCTGACATGTCTACCATTCTTAATCTGCAATGGCTGTGAGTTAATCCTTACCTTGTAGTTAAAAGGTTTTAACTTACCCGTACTGTTAATAACCAGTTGACTGGTTGCCCTGGAGGCAACCCCATATGTGTCAGAGTAGAACTATGCTCCATAGGGTTTTCAATGGCTTATTTTCCAGAAGTAGATCGCCAGGCCTTTCTTCTGAAGTGCCTCTGGGTGGACTCAAACCACCAGCCTTTTGGTTAGCAGCTGAGCCTGTTAACCATTGCATAACCCAGGGACTCCTTCCCTAAACTAGGGAATCTGTTATTCCCTGGAGATCCTTTTCTTTTATCTCTGCTGATGAACTCTTTTAGACCATTACTGTCCTGTCTTCCTGGGTAGATTGCTTAGCTCAGGATTTGGGCTGCTGGCGTTTAGTTAACGTCACGCGTTGAGGTTGAATAATGCATGCTTTCATATATATTTTTTGTTTTCTCTTATACCTATACTCTTAGAGCCTTTATCATACTATCTTTTATTTTTATTATAATTTACTGTGTTTTTGGTGAAAGTTTACACAGCAAATTAAGTTTCCATTTACAATTTCTATACATACTGTTCAGTGACATTGGTTACATTATTTATAATGTGTCAGCATTCTCATTATTTCCATTCTGGCGGTTCTGTTTCTGTTAATCTAGCTTTCCTGCCTGTGCCCCTCCCCCACTTCTCATTTTTACTTTAGGGCAGATGTTGACTGTTTGGTTTCACATAGATGATTTTTTAAAGGAGCACAGTTGTTAGGTGTTGTCAGATTGGTTCTAACTCATAGCTAGTCTGTGTATGACAGAATGAAACACTGCCCAGTCCTGTGCCATCCTCAGAATTGTTGCTATGCTTGAGCCCATTGTTATAGCCACCATTGTCAGTCCATGTTGTTGAGGGTCTTAACCTCTCTTTCGCTGACCCTCTACCAAGCATGATGTCCTTCTCTAGGGACTGGTCTCTCCTGATAACATGTCCAAAGTACTTGAGACGAATCAACATCCTTGTTTTTTTTTTTAAATTTTTAAATTTTTTCCCCATACAAAAATTTATACATACATTGTTATGGACTCTGATTGCTCTCCCCGTACTGTGCCAGCACACTCCTCCTTTCCACTCCTGATTCCCCATGTCCATTCAACCAGCTCCTAATCTTCTCTGCCTTCCCATCTCACCTCTGGACAGAAGCTGCCCATTTAGTCTCTTGTATCTACTTGAGCTCAGAGGCACACTCCTCATGAGTATCACTTTATGTCCCACAGTCCAGTCCAGTCCCCGTCTGAAGAGTTGGCCTTTGAAATTGTTTTAGTTCTGGGCTGATAGAAAATCCAGGGGCCATGCTTTCCCGGGTTCCTCCAGTCTCAGTCAGACGATTAAGTCTGGTCTTGTTACTAGAGTTTGAGTTCTGCATCCCACCTTTCTCCTGCTCCATCAGGGACTCTCTGTTTTGTTCCCTGTCAGGGCGGTCATTGGTGGTTGCTGGGCACCATCTAGTTCTTCTGGTCTCAGGCTGATGCAGTCTTTGGTTTATGTGGCCCTTTCTGTCTCTTGGGCTACTGCTTTCCTTGTGTCTTTGGTGTTCTTCATTCTCCTTTACTCCAAGTGGTTGGAACTAATTGATGCATCTTAGATGGCTGCTTGCAAGCTTTTAAGACTCCAGACGCTACTCACCAAAGTAGGTCAGCATCTTCGTTTTTAAGGAGCATTCTGGCTGTACATCTTGCAAGACAGATTTGTTTGTTCTTCTGGCAGTTGTGGGTGATATTCTTTATTTTATGAGCCAATCTGTTATTTAGCAAAAAGGTGACCTCCAGGTGTGGTTTCAGTACAAGGTTTAAAGGGTATTCAGGGCGATAGTCTCTGGGGTTCCTCTAGTTTCTACCAGTTCAGCAAATCTGGCCTTTTTTTTTTTGAGGATTTGAGTTTTGTCCTACGTTTTTCTCCCATTCTGTCTATGATCATCTGTTGTGTCCCTGGTCAGAATGGTCGGGTACCATCTAGTTCTTCTGGTCTCGGGATAGATGAGGCTGTGATTCCCATAGGCTATTAATTAGTCCTGTAGACTAGTTTCGTCTTCGAGTCTTTGGTTTCCTTCTTTCTCTTTTGTTCCAGACGAGTAGAGCCCAATACTTGTATGTTAGATGGTATCATAATATTTTGAGTTCACAAAGACTTGATGTTATGCACTTGGTCAAAAGGGTCATTAGCAGGCCTTCTTTGATTGTAATTTTTTTTTTAAATTGTGCTTTAGGTGGAAGTTTACAGCTCAAGTTAGTTTCTCATTCAAAAATATATATACATACTGTTTTGTGACATTGGTTGCAGTCCCCACAATGTGATAACGCTCTCCCCCCTTTCCACTTTGGGTTCCCTGTGTTCATTGGTCCATTTTGTGTCCCTTCCTGCCTTTGCATCTTACTTTTGAGCAGAGTTGCTCATCGGGTCTCGTATATTTGGTTGAACTAAGAAGCACATTCCTGACGTGTGTTACTGTTTGTTTTATAGGCAAAAATGAACAATTTTTGTCTGAAAAGTGGGCTTCGGGAGTGGTTTCAGTTCTGAGTTAGTAGAGTGTCCAGGGGCCATAATCTCGGGGGTTTGTCCAGTCTCTGTGAAACCAGTAAGTCTGGTCTTTTTTCGTGAATTTGAACTCTGTTCTACATTTTTCTCCTGCTCTGGGACTCTGTGTTGTGATCCCTGTCAGAGCCTTCGCTGGTAGCCAGGCACCATCTAGTTCTTCTGTGCTCAGGCTGGTAGAGGCTGTGGTTCATGTGGTTCTTTAGTCCTTGGGCTAATGTTTTCCTTCTGTCTTTGGTTTTCTTCATTCTCCTTTGCTCTGGACGATGGGACCAATAGATGTATCTTAGATGGCCAGTCGCAAACTTTTAAGACACCAGACGCTACTCACCAAAGTAGAATGTAAAACATTTTCTTTATGAACTGTATTATGCCACTTGACCTAGATGTCCCCCGAGACTATTGTCCCCATCTGCAGCAACTCGGTCCCTCAGGGTGTTTGGATGTGTCTAGGAAACTTAAATGCTTTTGCTTTGGTCAAGTCTTGCCGACTTCCCCTATATTATGTGTTGTTTTTCCCTTTACCAAAGTTGACACTTGTCTACTGTCTAGTTACTGATTTCCCCTCCCCCACCCGCCCCACCCTCGTAACCATTGAAGAATCTTTTTTTCTGTGCGTAGACCTTTTCTTGAGTTCTTATAAGAATGCTCTCATACAATATTTGTCCTTTTGTGACTGACTTATTTCACTTAGCATAATGCCCACCAGATTCATCGATGAGGTGAGATGTTTCTCTGATTCACCATTGTTCTTTATGGTTGAGTAGTATTCCATTGTGTGTATGTACCATAATTTGTTTATCCATTCATCTGTTGGTGGGCACTTACGTTGTTTCCAGCTTTTTGCTATTGTGAATAGTGCTGCAGTGAACATGGGTATGCATATGTCTATTCGTGTGACTGCTCGTATTCGTGTGACTGTTCTTATTTCTCTAGGGTATATTCCTAGGAGTGGAATTGCTGAATTGTATGATATTTCTTATTTATAGCTTTTTAAGGAAGTGCCATATCGTTTTCCAGAGTGATTGTACTATTTTACATTCCCACCAGTGGTGCATAAGAGTTCCAATCTCCTCACAACTTCTCCAACATTTATTATTTTCTGTTTTTGGGATTAGTGCCAGTACTGTCAGAGTCAGATGATATCTCATTGTGGTTTTGATTTTGCATTACTCTAACGGCTAATGATCAGGATCACTTCCTCATGTGTCTGTTAGCTGTCTGAATGTCTTCTTTGGCGAGGTCTCTGTTCATTTCCTTTGCCCATTTATAAATTGGATTGTCTTTTTGTTTTCGAGGTGTTGAAGTATTGTGTAGATTTTAGATTAGACCCTTGTCGGAAATGTCATTGATTATAACTTTGAGAGTTATTCCATCATTTAAAAAAAAAAAAGTTTATTCAGTCAGATGCTGTATTCTAATGCTGTGTGGGACTTGATTGTTTGTGCCTCCTAGCTGGCAACTTGGCAGGTTTATGATATATCTTACCTTGTTTTGTTTCAAAATGTTTTTGATTTGGAATTAGGAAAAAAAGATCATATGATAGGTGGTGTTCATGAGATGGGACAATGGGAAAATAAAGATATGATAGAATGAAGTGGGGTAGATTTAGAATTTAGAAATATGTACCAAAATGATGGGTTATAGAATTTTCCCTGAGCATTTCTGTGACCAAAGAAAAGAAGAAATGGCTGTGTTTCAAATTTCAGTTATATATGTGGTTGAAGTGCTTTGTGAACTGTAGATTATTGTTATTACTCCTTTATTTTTCATCACACCTCTCTGTACTTGCAGAAGACACGTATATTTTTTGAAGCACATGTCCCATTTTCTCTCAGACATGTATTTGGTGAATACTTTCTACAGGCTGAGTCCCAGTACAGGGTATTGTGGAAAGAATACTTAAAAAAGAAAAGTTCCAGTTCTTGCTTAGAGTGTATCTAGATACTCTTGTGAAATGACTTAGACACTCATAGAAAAACATAGGACTCTATGTTTGACACTGCCAGGAGAGTTTTAAGTGCTGTGGATGGGATGAGGATTGATCTCATTAGTTTTGTTTGTGTCAAAGTTGTCATTTAGATTATAGGCTTCTAGGGAGTAGATATTTTACCTTGCACAGATGTGCCAACATAAGTGTATATGGGGGTGGGGTTGGGAGCATTTTCTATGTCTTAGTCTCTTTACTTTGGGTACATTAGCTCATTTATTTTCAACAACCTTGTACAGTGTTGGAATTACTGCCCCTGCTTTTACAAACGAAGAAATAGTAGCTCAGAATGGTGCTGTGACTTCCCATAGTCACACAGATAGTAAGTGGCAAAGTTGGGGACTTGAGTTTTTTTGATAGTTTGACTCCAAAGCCTCTATGTTTCTGTTGTTAGTTGCTGTTGAGCCAGCTCTGACTCATGGTGACCTTATGTGTAAAAGAACAGAACATTGTTTGGTCCTGTGCCATCTTCGTGATTGTTTGTAACGTTTCTATGTTGCTACATTTGCTTCCACTAATAACAAATCTTGGTAAATAGTAAGAAAAAATTTTTTTGGAAGAATTTCTGGCCCCTTCTTTCCTATTTTTTATCTTTAGTTTCTTTATCCTCTGGATATAGTGAGGATCCATAATGGGACTATGGCTTCAGCTCAGTATGTAGTTGCGTACTGTCCTGGCATTTTGCTCCCTGCTGTTAATGTTGTGAGAAGTGGTAGTCAGCGATGGGCAGTAGGTTGGGTGAATTTAATACTTGGGAATTTGATTAAAGAACTTGGGCCTGAAGGGTGCACGTGGCATTGGTGATAAAACCTGCAGTTGAAGAGTTACTGGGCTTTCTCCAGAGAAATGTTCGTAATATTTTTTTAGTGTAATATATTTTGAGAACTGTCAATTTTGAAATGTCTTATTGTTGGCTTCACAAGATATAACAGATATGGATTTGTCTAGTTATTGCCTTTAGTAAGTGCTCTTTTATGGTCGAGATACCTTTCTTGGTGTTTTTATAAATCTCATCAAGAAAATGGTTTTAGGTTTGTAGAGATTGGGGACCCCAGAGATATTTTTGTAACAGCTTTTTAAGGTATAATTCATCCATTTAAAGTGTACAGGTCAATGGTTTTTAGTATTTTCACAAATCCACTGTATGGATATATCACATTTTATTTCTCCTTTCATCATTTGATGGACCTTTGTGTTGATTCCACTTTCTGGCTGTTACGAATAATGTTGCCGTGAACGTTGTGTGCAAGTTTTTGTGTGGACATGCTTTCATTTCTCTTGGATACCTAAAGATTTTTAAAGGAGCATAAATCTTTAATATACAAATACAAAAATAATGGCGATTTCTTCACTGGTGCCAGTGCTCTTGAGAAATGGGAGCTGGGAGGGTTAGTTATCTACAACTTTACACTATGAATTTGGAATTTTTCCAAGCAACAAGTTTTGCTGGGACATAAATAGAAAAGCCTTTTCTATGAAAAAGTGTTTGCAGGTTAACAGTGTAAATAAGCTTGTTTACAATAATCCTGGGAAGGGGAATGCTTAAACTGTAGAGAACAAGTGTTTTCAGAGAGCAGCACGCTCTTCAGATACAGTTAATTGATCTCCTAATGACACATAATTTTTCTCTATTAAAAAATATTCCCTAAGGACTTTAACAAGGAAACTACTCATTAACCTAATTCTAGTTATTATATGTATTTAAAAGCACCAGCCAAACCCAAAACCAAACCCTGCGCCTTTGAGTTGATTCCCACTCATAGCGACCCTATAGGGCAGAGTAGAACTGCCCCCATAGGGTTTCCAAGGCTGTAAATCTTTATGGAAGCAGATAGCACCAAACCTACTGTTAATTATAAAAAGTTATTTAATTTGTTAAGAATTTACTGATTCAAATTGTTTTTTTCCCCCAGCTGGCTAAAATTAAGGGGATACTACTTTTATGGGTCAGAAGTCTCTAAAATGTAAAACAGTTAAATTAATACGTAGTTCTTTCTATGAAGAAACTTACAGTTCCATGAAGGGAGGAGGAAATTATAAAGACAATTGTTTCAAAATGAGAACTTCATTGAGTGTCTACTTTGAGATGGGTGCTGAGGTGGGCTGTAGTGTGTTGGTGACCCAAACAAACCAGATGAGAGTAATTGTATATTAAGTACAGTTCCTTCATTTGCCAATTTATTATCTAAAAAAAGGGCTTTAAGCTGTGTATTCATTAAGAGTGATCTACATGGAAAAAAAACTGGAAGGAAATACTACGAAGTATTGTGTGTATTTGTGTGGATGGGGTGATTACAAGCAATTTTTTTTCCTGTATTATCCAAATTTCAAATCCTAACATGTTTATAGGCTAAAATAGAAATTTTTATAGGTTGAAAAAGCTTTTATTAGGAACTTCGTCTGCCATATTGAGTGAAATAGGGTAATTGACACATCTTCAGTGGGATTTTGGTGTTGGAAAAGACCTTGGAAATAATTTAACTTTTTTTCCAGTGCAGCGATCGCCCACATTAATTACATGTTTTAACAAAAACCTTTGGTAAATGTGTTGAACAGAAGTTGTTGGAACAGATTGAATGTACGCACTGAGACCTAGAAGTAATTTTAGCATTGGGTGCTTCCTTTCTGTAGCTAGAAGTAATGATAACATGTACTGATACAAGCTGGAACTGTGCTAGTCTTTTTACATATGGTTTGAACCACCAAGAAATCTGTGTAGTTTTTAACATTACTGTTTTGTGGATCAGGAAATGTAGGGTCAAAAAGTTAGGTACCATGTTTTAAGATCTCACAGCTGATACATATTGAAGATGACTAGCTCATGCTTTTTCCACGAGACCCATCTGTTTGGAGACCTACTGTTCTTCATCATGGAATAGTCAGCTTTTCCCTAAAAGATACACCAGCCTTTTAGACACATCACACATTTCAAGCACTACTTGCTGCTCATCCATTTGTAATTTAGGGACACCAGCAAGAGTAGTTTGCACATCTGTTCGTAGGAGCCCAGTACTTGGTGTATGATGGATGCTCAGTAAATGGCATAATGCTTTTCAAAATGGAACTCATGAGTTTCTTTCCTTCTATACACCCTATTTTTGTGGAAGCACCCTGTTACAGGCAACGTAAGAGTTATCCTATATTCCTGCCTCTTGTCTCCAACAGTTCCAAAGTTATATCCATATTGCCGTACTTGATAGGCTCGTATTTTTTTTTTTTTTATTGTACTTCAGGTGAAGGCTTACAGAACAAATAGTTTCTCATGAAACAGTAGGACACATATTGTTTTATGACATTGGTTAACAACCCCACAACATATCAACCCTCTAACTTCTCAACCTTTTTTTCTTTGGTGAAAATACACGTAGCCAAAGATACACCATTTCAAAAATTTCTGCATGCATAGTTCAGTGACATTGACTATGCTCTTCCAATTGTACTGTTATTCTAACTTAAGATGAAAGCTTACAGAACAAAATAGTTTCTCATTTAACGGTTACTACAAATGTTGCCCTATGACAATGGTTAACAGTCTCACAACATGTCAGCAATATCCTTACTCAACCTTGGGTTCCCTATCACCAGCTTCCTTGTCCCCTTCTGCCTTCTGGCCCTTGTCACTGGACTACTGTACCTCGTTAGTCTCATTTGGTTTTACGGGGCTGTCCACTCGCAGGCTGAACGGTGAACCTTGGAGATAACTTCACCACTGAGCTAAAAGGGTGTCTGGGGGCCATACTTACGAGGTTTCTTCAGTCTCCTTTAGGCCAGTAAGTCTGGTCTTTTTTTGTGAGTTACAATTTTGTTCTGCATTTTTCTCCAGCACTGGTGTGATTCCTGTCAGAGCAGTCAGTGGTGGTAGCCGGACACCATCTAGTTGCACTGGACTCAGAGTGGTGGAGGCTGTGGTAGTTGCAGTCCATTAATTCTTTGGACTGATCTTTCCATTGTGTCTTGTTTTCTTCATTCTCCTTTGCTCCTGAAGGGGTGAGACCAGTGGAGTATCTTAGATGGCTGCTCACAGGCTTTTAAGACCCCAGATGCTACTCACAAAGGTAGAATACAGAGCATTTTCTTTATAAACTCTGTTATGCCAATTGAGCTAGATGTTCCCCGAGACCATGGTCCCCACAGCCCTCTGCCCAGCAGTTCGGTCCCTCAGGGAGTTTAGATGTGTCTATGGAGCTTACATGATCTTTCCTTGTACGAGTTGTGCTGGCTTCCCCATTATTGTGTCCTGTTGATGCATACTTTTTAATGCCTTGCCTCCTCCAGCAACCACTGATCTGTTTTCTGCCTAGGTCTAGACTTTTGGTTATTGTGATATAATGATATTTGGAATGATATTAAGACAGTCCTTACTGATCCTAGAACCATAGACATGCCTCCCAACCCTCAGTGTTTTGCACTAGCAGTTCAATTTGTTTGAATATTTTTTTCTCAGATATCTAAAAACTTTGCTCCCTCACCTCCTTCAAGTCCTTTGCTTAACTGTCACCTCAGTGAGGCCTTTAATGAACACTTTAAAATTGGTCCTCTCATCTCACACTATCGGTCTTCCTTGCTTTAATTTTTTCAATAGCCTTTGCTAATATCTGCCATACCCTTAATGAGGGTTGTTGTTAGTTGTAGTAGAGTGGGCTCCAACTCATGGCAACCTTAAGTATATAACAAAAGGGAAATGTTGCCTGGTCCTGCACCATCTTCATAATCATTGGTATGTTTGAGTCCATTGTTGCAGCTATTGTGTCACTCTGTTTTACTGAGGATTTTCCTCGTTTTCATTGGCCCTCTGCTTTACCAAACATGATACTCTTTTCTAGCAATTGGTCTTTCCTGATAATGTGTCCAGAGTAAGCAAGTCGAATCTTAGTCCCATGGTATATTCAGTATTCTTTGCCAGCAGCACAATTCAAATGCATCGGTTCTTCTGTCTTTTTTATTATCCAACTTTTACATTCATATGTAGCAGTTGAAAAGACTGTAGCTTGGGTTAGGCTCACCTTAGTCATCAAAGTAGCATCTTTGCTTTTGCAGCAGGTTTGCCCAGTGCAGTGTGCCATTTGGTTTCTTGACTGCTGTATCCGTGGATGTTGATTGTGGATCCAAGTAGAATGAAATCATGACAACTTCAGTTTCTTCTCCATTTATAATGATGATGTTTATTGATCTAGTTGTGAGGATTTTTGTTCAGGTGTAATCCATATTGAACGCTGTAGTCTTTGACCTTCATGAGTAAGCGCTTTAAGTCCTCTTTAATTTCGGCAAGGAAGATTGTGAAATCTGCATTTTGCAAGTTATTAATGAGTCTTTCTGCAATCCTAATGCCACATTCTTCTTCATATAAGTATGGTGAAAGGATACAACTCTACAGCATGCCTTTTCCAGTTTTGAACTACACAGTATATCCTTGTCCCTGTTTGAACAACTGCCTCTTGATCCATGTACAGGTTCCACATAAACACAAATAAGTTTTCTGAAATTCCCATTTTTTGCAGTGTTGTCCATAATTTGTTATGATCCATGCAGTTGAATGTCTTTGTGTAGTTGATAATGCACAGGTAAACATCTTTCTGGTATTCTCTGCCCTTTTGACCAAGATCCATCTGACAACAGCAGTGATACCCTTTGTTCCATGTCCTGCCTTTTTAATGCAGATTGAACTTCTGGCAGTTCTCTGTCAATGTATAGCTGCAGTTGTTTTTGAATTATCTTCAGTATTTTACTACCGTGTGATATTGATATTTTTTGATAATTTCTACATTCCATTTGATAGCCTTTCTTTGGAATGGTCACAAATATGGATCTCTTCTAGTTGGCTGACCAACAGCTGTCTTGCAAATGTCTTGATATAGACTAGTAAGCACTTTTAGCATTACTTCCATTTATTGAAGCATCATTCCAACCTGAAAGGCTCATTTTCCAGCCCAATATTGGGCAGAATTCTGTTGTGTTCCATAGGGCTTTCATTAGCTAATTTTCAGAAGTAGATTGCAAAGCAATCTTTCTTTCTAGTCTAGGGATTTTATTTATTTGTTTTATCCACTACTGTATCCCATGGTCTCAATAAGTACTTATTGAAGAAATAGAAATGATTAAATTAATATATGAAAGAAATATTGGGAGAAATGTATCAGGAGGGACCAATCCCTGGAGAAAGATGTCATGCTTGGTAAAGTAACGTGTCAGCGAAAAAGAGGAAGACCCTCAACGAAATGCATTGATGCAGTGGCTGCAGCAGTGGGCTCAAACATAGCAACGATTGTGAAGATGGCACAGAACCAGGCAGTGTTTTGTTCTGTTGTACATACAGTCACTATGAGTTGGAACCAACTCAGTTGCATCTAACAAGAAGAAGAAGGCCTGGTGATCTACTTTAGAAAAATCAGCCATTGCAAACTCTGTGGAGCACAGTTCTACTCTGACACACATTGGGTCAGCATGTGTTGGAATTGATTGCAACTGGTAGTATTTCATTATGTGGTTGTACTACAGTGGGTTTATCCATTTTGTGGGCTTAATTTTAATTCTCTTCTTGGTTGGCTAGAATGCTTGGTACAGTAATTATTTGAAAGAGGGCATATGAGTGTCATATTTTATTACTTCTTTTATATCTTGTCTTCCTGTAGCTTTTATTCATGAAAGACATTATGACAGGATATAAAATCTTTGGGCCATGGACTGTAGATCTTATTTTATGAACAGGATAAGCTGAGGCCCCCCCCCCCCCCCCCCCCCACTGGGATATTTACAGAATTCTCTAGCCTTAGGAAAGTTTGGTCAGAATGTAATTTTTGCTAACTATATGGGTGAGACCTTTTGATCTGCATACTCCAGTCTTTTGCAGTTTGGGAAAGGGTTCTTTGGCAATGTATTTGATTATTTGTTTTAGTTGTTTATTTTGCTCATGAACTCTCAATTTTTAAGTTAGAGCTTTGTTGTTTCTTCACAGCAGTCATATTTTTTATTAAAGTTTTTTTGTAGATAATTGTTTCACATGCAGTTGTAATAAATAATAGATACTTTGTATGCTTTGCTCAGTTCCCCCATTGATAACAATTTGCAAAACTGTATCGTAACAACACAGCTAGCATATTGACATTGATACAATTCACCCAATCTTATTCACATTTCCCCAGTTTACCTATGTGTGTATGTATTCATGTATTAGTTCAGTACAGTGTTATCATTTGTGTAGGTTTGAGTATTCATTACCTCAGTCAAGGTACTGCAGTTTCAAAACCACTAGCGAGCTTGGTGTAGCCTTTTCCTAACCACACTCACCTTCTTCCTAATGAGGCCCTACCCCTACCCACTAATGTATCCTCCATTTCTACAGGTTTGTCATTTCAAAAATGTTACATAAATGGAAGCATATAGTCTGTAACCTTCGGAATTGGATTTTTTTTTGGGGGGGGGGTGAGGGGGCTGTTCAGCATAATTGTCTGGAGAGTCATCCAAGTTGTTACATGTACCAATAGTTTGTTCTTTTTTACCCTGAGTAGCATTATATGGGATGGATGTACCACAGTTTGTTTATCCATTAACACGTTGAAGGACATCAGGGCTGACTCCAGTTTTTGGCTATTACAAATAAGTCTGTTATGAACATTCATGTATAGGTTTCTGAATGAATATAAATTTTTATTTGTTTGGGATAAATGCCCAGTAATGCAACTGCTGGGTAATACAGTAGTTGCATTTTTAGTGTTTTTAAAAAACTGCTAAACTGTTTTCCAGAGTGGTTGTACCGTTTTACATTCCCACCAGCAATGTTTGATTCAGTTTTTCTGCATCCTCATAGGCATTTGATGTTGTGACTATTTTTTATTTTAGCTCTGCTGATAGGTGTGTAATGATACATCATTGTGGTTTTATTTTGAATTTCTCTGATGTAAGCAGTTATTTTTTCTAAAATATTTTATTCTTGTCTTAATTTCATATGACCTTAATTTTTAGTCATGTCAATAAATTCTGTTTGATAGGTTTTTCCTATTCCTTTCATCTTGAGTATCTTTGGAAGTTTCCCATATACATTTGAAAGAGATTTTTGTTTAGTTTACGGGTTAACATTAACTTAGCACATATTCACTTAGAAAAATTTTAGGAAAAGCTTGCTTTTAAACCAGGGGTTGGAAAATATGGACTGTGGGCCAAATTTGTTTTTCCATTGTCAATTGATAGACATTTGGGTTTCCATTTTTTCCAATTATCTTTTATTAGTTTTTGTTCTCTTCTGGATTGAGTTCTTCTCAGGTTGTTTTTGTTATAATTGATTTGATTTACTAAATTTTCTGTCTTTCCTAATCTTAACTCTCTTATTTTTTAAATCAGTTTTGCTTGTCTCAACCTATTTTTGCTAATCTTTTAAAAAATTTTCTGCCCCACAGAAGCTCTCTGCTTGTGTTCTATGACGATTTCAAATAGTTCTCTAAATATATTTGTCTATATGTCTTTGTTTATTCTCTCCTCCAATAGAGAATAATTTTCAGAAGTCTTCTCTTTTAAATCTTCAGAATGAGATTCCCTTTTCCTTAATTAAGCAGTTTCTCCTTATAGTCTCATGATGATTATTTCCATTTGATCATCCTTGAATTTACAGAGAGGAATCCTAGTGTTCTGCTCACAGATTGCCTGTGTGGATTGTTGTTGTCTCTTCAAATAAACAGCTAGGTGGAAGGGTAGTGTGCACAGCACCTTCCCCCCCACCCCCCACCCAGTTCTGAGATCTACTAGGCTTTCATCTAGTGCAGCTTTGTTGGATCTGTATGAGATTTTCTTTTGCCTTTATGCCTGAACAGTTGGAGTACCTGAATACATTTTGATCCCAAATATAGAACACTGGTTAAAGAGTTGGATTGTAGAGTAAGCCAGCTCGTGTAACTTTGGACAAGTTATTTAACTTTTGTCTGCCTCAGTTTCCTATTCTTTAAAAAAGAGGAGTTGGAGTGAGGATAATAGGAAATAATCTCATAGGTTGAGAAATAATGCACAGCACTACATAGGAAGTAGTCAATAAATGTTAGCTATTATACCAGTTATTATGCATGGTATAGAAGGTTCATTCTATCTCTTTTCCAGTTCACAGTGCTTTTGCCATGAGAACTGCCTTTGGATATGCCATAACTAACTTAACCTTTTTATTTACTGTTGGATATCCTACCCGTGCTCCCATTTCTTATTGTTAAAAATAATATCTTTGCTTATAAAGCTTATTCTGTATTTTGGTTATTTAAGATCTGTTTCTAGAAGGAGATTATCGGATTTGAAGGTATTTTCAAGACCTTATAAATTTTTTAAATAAATTTTTTATTGTGAAAGTTTACAGAGCAAATTAGTTTCACATTCAATAGTTTGTACACAGAGTGTTTCATGACATTGGCTCCATTCCCTACAATGTGCCTGCCCTGCCCTCATTCCGTCCTAGGTTCCCCATTTCCTTTTGTCCTGAATTGCTACCCTATGCTGCCTTCTCATCTTTGCTTTTGGGCAAATGTTACCCTTTTAATCTTGTATAATAGATTGTTCTAAGGAAGGTGTTTCTCTTGGGTGATGTTGATTATTTTATGGGTCTGTCTATGGTTTGGGGAGCCTTGGTGGTGCAGTGGTTAAAGCACTCACCGCTAACCAAAAGGTTGGTGGATCGAACCCACCAGCCGCTCCGCAGGAGAAAGATGTTGCAGACTGCATCTGAAAAGATTTACAGCCTTGGAAACCCTCTGGGCTGTTCTGCTCTGTCCTGTAGGGGTCACTATGAGTCAGAATTGACTCGATGGCAGTGGGTTTGGTTTCGGTCTGTGGTTTGGCTGAAAGGTGGTCTGGTAATGGCTTCAGGTCCAAGTTCAGAAGAGTGTCTTAGGGCCATAGTCTCGGGGGTTCCTCCAGTCTCTATTAGGCCAGTAAGTCTGGTCTTTTTTGTGAATTTGATTTTTTTTTGTTCTACAGTTTTTCTCCTGCATTGTCTTAGACCCTCTGTTGTGATTCCAGTCAGAGAGGTTTGTAGTGGTAGTTGGCCACATCTTGTTCTGCTGGTCTTGGGGTCCTGTAGGCTGTGCTTCATGTGGTCTGATAGTCCTTTTTTACTAATTGCTCCTTGGATCTTTGGTTTTCTTAATTCTCTTTTGCTCTGGACGTTAAGAGACTGATAGTTGTATCATAAATGGTCACTCCTAAGCTTTTTAAGATCCCAGAAGCTACTTACCAAAGTAGGATGCAGAACTTTGTCTTTATGTACCATGTTGTGCCAGTTGATGTAGATGTGCCCTGGGTCTTTGATCCTTTGAGCCTAGGAACTTCGTCCAGTGAGATGTTTGGTTATATCTGAGATGTTGCCCTGACTGTGGTCCTTTTATGATTTTTTGTTTATATTGATATATAGCCATCAGCTACAATTATGTATATGCAAATATCCACCACCAAACCTCTATTTGTAGATGAGTGTGTTCCTTTATACCCTCCCATTTATGAATGATACCTAGCTATGTATCATTCATAAATTAGTGTTTGTTAATACTGTTGTTGCAGGGTTGTCTGTCTTATAGACATAGAAATGTTGACTTTTGTTCTTGCATTCCTCCCGTTGTTCCATTGTCCTCCCATGCCTTGGGCATGTTTTTCTGACTTTCCCCATATTATGTATTGCCTTTCCCTTCACCAAAATTAACACTTGCCTTCTATCTATTTGGTAATCCTCCTCATTCCATCAAAGAAAGTCCGCCCTCCCTCACGTGTGTATCTTTTTTCTTTGTAATAGTGGTTCTCGTACATTATTTGTCTTTTTGTGATTGACTTATTTCACTCAACATAATGTCCTCCAGATTCATCCATGTTGCGAGATCTTTCCCAGATTCATCATTATTCTTTATTGTTGAGTGGTTTTCCATTGTCTGTATGTACCACAGTTTGTTGATCCATTTGTCTGTTGATAGGCACTTAGGCTGTTTCCATCTTTCTGCTATTGTGAATAATTCTGCAATGAATACGGGTGTGCACATGTCTATTCCTGTCATGGCTCT
Organism: Dugong dugon; assembly: GCA_030035585.1. Classification (NCBI taxonomy): domain Eukaryota; kingdom Metazoa; phylum Chordata; class Mammalia; order Sirenia; family Dugongidae; genus Dugong; species Dugong dugon. The sequence goes on along the minus strand of CM057462.1, from coordinate 55,412,451 downwards.
TATTTCTTTAGAGTATATACTGAGGAGTGGGATTGCTGAGTCATATGGTATTTCTGTTTCTGGCTTTTTGAGGAGGTACCATACGGGTTTCCACAGTGGTTGTACCATTTTACGTTCCCACCAGCAGTGTATAAGAGTTCATCTCTCCACAACCTCTCCAACATTTGTTAGTTTCTGTTTTTTGATTAGTGCCAGTAATGTCGGGGTGAAATGGTATCTCATTACATCTCTCTAATGGCTAATGATTGCAAGCATTTCTCATGTGTTTGTTAGCTGTCTGAATGTCTTCTTTGGTGAAGTATCTGTTCATATCCTTTGCCCATTTTTAATTGGATTGTTTATCTTTTTGTTGTTGAGGTCCGGAAGTTTTCTATAGATTTTAGAGATTAGACCACTGTCGGATATGTCGTAGCCAATTTTTTTTTTCTTTTTTATACCACTGGATAGGTTCTCTTCTTACTCTTTTGGGGAAGTCTTTTGATGAACGTAAGTGTTTAATATTTAGGAAGTCCCATCTAGTTTGTCTTGGTTGTTTTTGCATTTTTAGTTATATTTGGTATTCTATTATACCATATATTAGAGCCCCTATAGTTGTCCCCTGGAGCCCTGGTGGCACTGTGGTTAAGAACTTGGCTGCTAACCAAAAGGTCGGCAGTTTGAATCCACCAGCTGTTCCTTGGAAACCTCATGGGGCAGTTCTGCTTTGTCCAATAAGGGTCACTATGAGTCAGAATCAACTTGATGGCAACAGGTTATGGTTGTCCTCATTTTTCCTTCTATGATCTTTATAGTTTTAGGTTTTATATTTAGGTCTTTGATCCATTTTGAGTTATGATTTGTGTATGGTGTGAGATAATGGGTCCTGTTTCTTTTTTTTACAGATGGATATCCAGTTTTGTCAGTACCATTTGTTAAAGAGAATATTTTTTCCCCATTTAATGGAATTTGGCCCTCTGTGAAAGATCAGCTGCCTGTAGGTTTATGGATTTTCATCTGGGTTCTCAGTTCTGTTCCATTGGTCTGTGTATCTGTTGTTGTAACAGTACCAGGCTGTTTTGACTACCATGGCTGTATAGTAGGTTCTAAGATCTGGTAGTGTGAGGCTTCCTACTTTGTTCTTCTTCAGTAATGCCTTACTTATCTGGAGCCTCTTTCCTTTCCGTATAAAGTTGGTGATTAGTTTATCCATCTTGTTAAAGAATGCTGTTGGAATTTGGGTCAGGATTGCATTATATTTGTAGATCGCTTTGGGTGGTATTGACATTTTAACAATGTTGAGTCTTCCTGTCCATGAGCATGGTATGTTTTTCTATTTATGTAGGTCTCTTTTGCTTACTTGAAGTAGTGTTTTGTAGTTTTCTCTGTATAGGTCTTTTACCTCCCTAGTTAGATTGATTCCTAGGACTTCATATATTTTGCCAAATTTATTTTCAGAAGATGCTTTCTAATTTTTTATAGGCATTATAGAAGATGTAGAAGCTACTGAAGAATTTTAAGTTGTTAATTTTTGAGTATATTACTTTTCAGTCTTACTTTTGTGTTATGTCTATTTATGTGGAGCTATATATACATATCTTTTTATATATACATGGAAACCCTGGTGGTGTAGTGGTTAAGTGCTATGGCTGCGAACCAAAAGATTGGCAGTTAGAATCCACCAGGCGATCCTTGGCAATTCTGTAGGGTGAGTTCTACCTTGTTCTGTAGGGCCGCTATGAGTCGGAATCAACTCGACAGCAGTGGTTTTAGGTTTTTTTTTGGTTTTATATATATATATATATATATATATATATATATATATATATATATACACATTTTTAGTCTAACTTAGTGTTCTTATAAGCATTTTTCTGTTTAAAAAATTTAAAAGTACTTTAAAATGGTTGCATAATATTTTATAGATGAACATATGCTCTATTTAATAAGTGCTGTTATATTTAGCCTCTTGACCACTTTTCATATTACAATACCATGGGGAAGATTGTTGGTAACAAATCTTTGCCTATATTTCTGATTATTTGCTTTGGCTAAGTTTTTGGAAGTCGAATCACTGGATCATAGGGCATGAATATTTATAAAACTTGATTCATATTGTGAAATTTCTTTCCAGAAAAGTTAGATAAAGCATCATTAAGTATTCTTTTAAACTGGATAAAAACTATTTAAAAACTGTCTTCAGAAGTCCTGTTCTGCTATGTTTTTACTCTTAAGACTAAGAAATTACTAAATATAATTTCTCCCATTACAAATATTTGTAATTTCTGTCATGGTTTTAATACTGTGCTAGATGGTATGGGGATTATTTTTAGGGAGTTAAGATAAACTGTCATGGCACTTTTGATATGGTGCCATTTTGCTGCATACTGAATGTTATTTCAGGGGTTAAGAGTAGAGCAGAAAGACATGTGTACTGTGGTCTCTGGACATGAGTCTACATTTCTCCAACTCCTAGTCTGTCAGAAAGGGAGAGTGTCTTAGTTACCTAGTCCTGTTATAATAGAAATACCATAAGTGTGTGGTTTTAACAAACAGAAGTTTATTTTCTCACAGTTAAGGAGGCTAGAAGTCTGAATTGAGGGTCCTGCTCTTCAGGAAGGCTTTTTCTCTATCGCTCTGGAGGAAGGTCCTTGCCTTTTCTGTGTTTCTGCTCCTGGGGAGTCTTCATGTGGCTTGGCATCTCTCTTCCCCCATCTCTCCTGTGCTCAGTTGTTTACTCTCTTTTATATCTCAGAAGAGATTGACTCAAGACACACCTACACTAATCCTGCCTCATTAACATAACAAAGACAGTTCATTCCCAAATGGAATTATAACCACAGGCATAGAGGTTAGTAATTACAACATATTTTTTGGGGACACAATTCAGTCCATAACATTTGACCTTTTGCCCCCACAAAATTCGTGTCCTTCCCACATGCGGAACACATTTACCCCATCCAGAAAGGGAACCCGTTGCTGTCGAGTCGATTCCAACTCATAGTGACCCTATAGGACAGAGTAGAATTTCCCCCATAGGATTTCCAAGGCTGTAAATCTTTATGGAAGCAGACTGCCACATGTTCCTCCTGTGGATTGGCTAGTGGGTTCGAACCACCAACCTTTCGATTAGCAGCCGAGCGCTTAACCTATCACATAATCCCAAAAGTCTTAAATGAGCTCCAAGTCCAAAATCTCATCTTCTGAATCATCTAAATCAAATATGTATGGGTGAGACTTTTAGGTGTATTACATCCTGGAGCAAAATTTGGCTTCATCTGTGAACCTGTGAAATCTAGATTACAAGTTATCTGTTTCCAAAGTACAGTGGTGGAACAGGAACAAGGTATACATTTACATTACAAATGGGAGAAATTGGAGGGAAAGAAGGGACAACAGGCACCAAGTAAGTTCAAAACCCAGCAGAAAATTTACGTTAGCTCTCAAGATTTTAAAATAATCCTCTCTTCTCAGAGACCATCTAGGCAATGTCCCTGCCCTCCAGACTCTGGGTATTGGCCATGCTGTCTAGATTCTGGGTGGAGGCCCCTCGACCCTGGGTTTCAGCTCTGCCTTCCAGGCCCACTGTGATGGCAACTCTGTTCCCTTGGTTTTGGGTGATCCAGTTCTGGTCCATCTGAGTGGTAACCCTACCCCCTTAACCTTGGCAAGGCCCGTTCTTCTGCCCCTTGGGCATGGCAGCCTCGCCCCCTCAGCTTTGGGCAGCGGCCCTATCCTCTTGGCCAAACTGAATGGCCGCCCCACACTCCAGAACCGAGTTGGTGAAGCTCTGGCTTCTCAAAACCTAGGAGGCCTTGGCTTTACCCTTTGAGACCTCAGAGGCTGTGGCACCACCCTTTGATACTGGGGCACCTCTGCCTCCTGTGCTGATCTCGGAGTTGCTGCAGGTATGGTTCTTTTCTTGTCTTGGAGGACAACGGATGTAGCTCCTTTGGCCTGTTTCCTGCCCGTAGAATTCCAAAAGGCAGACAGCGTTCCCTCCTTTTGTTCTTTCTCTGTCCTCTCCAGTCTAATCTGATGGGTTTTCTGCTGTGGTAGTTGGTTAGATCCATCAGGCACAGGCTTATCTCTTTAACAAAAGATTGTGTAGCCATGTCCTTGGTGAAAATTCTAGGACACATGTCCTTAGTTTGTACACCAGAATTTTCTAAATCTTTAAGTTTTGTTTTCATTTTGCACATTTTATTTTTAAGTCCATCTCTTTCTTCTCACATTTTACCATAAGCAGCAAGGAGAAACCACATAGCCCCTTTAAGATCTTGCTTAGAAATTTCCTCAGCCAGATATCCAAGCTCATCATTTACAAGTTCTACTTTCCACCCAACATTTTAACATAATTCAGACAAGTTCTTTGCCACTGCATAAAAATCATTGCCCTTCCTCCATTGTCCAATCACACGTTAAATCCAATCACATGTTAAAGCCTCACCAGAAGCACATTTAATGTCCACATTTCTGGCAACATTCTGTTGCTGATGCCATATGTATTCTCTAAGACTGTAGAGGCTTTCTCTATAGCTCTCCTCACTTTCTTCTGAGCCCTCACCAGAATTGCCTTTAAAGTTCATAATTCTACCAACAGTCTCTTCAAGGCAGTCTAGGCTTTTACTGTTAGGTACCTTAAAACTCTTCCAGCCTCTACCCATTACCCAATTCCAAAGCTGCTTCCACAACTTAGGTATCTGTTAGAGCAGCACCCCACTCCCAGTACCAAATGTCTTAGGCTGGGTTCTCTAGAGGAGCAAAACTAGTGAAGCTTATATATACATATATGTAGAGAGATTTATTTCAAGGGAATATCTCATGCAGTTGTGGAGGCTGGCAAATCCCAAATCCATGGGTAAGTGGGAGGCTGGAGGCTTCTCCTGACTTATGTGGTAGCAGAGGCTGATGAACCCAAAATCTGCAGGTCATTTGGCAGGCTGCTGGTTCATGGGGTTGCAGGAGCTGGCGAATCCAAAATCTGTAGGTCAAGTGGCAGGCTGCTGGCTCATGTCCCAAGAACCGGAGGTCAGTGTGACAGGGCGGATGCAGGGTCAAGAGAGACCAAGCTTTGCCAGAACATCCATATGTATTGGATGAAGGCCACACTTCCAAGGAAACTCCTCTTTCAACTGATAGGCTGTTCACATCAGATCACAAAATGGAGGTTGATCACACAATATCTGCCAAACCACTGAGAATCATGGCCTAGCCAAGTTGACACATAATCTTAACAATCACAGAGAGCAAATCAGCTAGAGAAGTAGCCACAGGTTAAAGTTCTTTTCTCCCTTCCTTAAGTAACCCTCAACCCCCAATCTATAGAGAGTAACACTATAGACATACCTAGTAGCTGATATTTTTCTCCTCTGATCTTATTTTTCATAATTGATAGTTTTCACTGGTGGTCTAAGCTGTACACCTTTTTTTAAATTTTATTTACTTTTTTATTGTACTTCAGGTGAAGGCTTACAGAACAAATAGCTTCTCATGAAGCAGAAGTACACATGTTTTATGACATTGGTTAACAACCCCACAACATATCAACCCTCTAACTTCTCAGCCTTTTTTTTTTTTTTTTTGGTGAAAATACACATAGCCAAAGATACACCATTTCAAAAATTTCTACATGCTGTACACCTTTTAAAACTATTTGCTATCTTATAGTTTGCAGGAAAATTTTATCAGTGGCTGTGGAAGGCCCACAGTTTGTTTTCTTTCACAAACTTTTTATGGAAGAAATTCTTCTGAACGTTTTATTCCTCCTATTACATTTCTGTTAGTGAGCACAAGGGATGAGAAAATCAATCTCAAATAAATTAGTATTAACAAAACTTTGGAAAAGCCAATCTGGTCCTCTTTTTGTAGACAAGTATGTGTAACTTTCATGTTACTTACATAGATTGTTATACTTTGCCAGTAAGATTTTTCCTCATTCCAAAGGTGGCAGTAAATATTTCAAATTTAATTTTGTTTTTTTGCAGAGAGCTTGATACTTCCAGATTATAACAACCTGATTTGAGAATTTTCAGATGAACATTCTTGATTTACCTTTTTTGCTTTTAGCATATGTCATCACTTTGGTATTTCAGAATGAAACTTTACTGCTATCAAAGACCCTTCAGTGTTTTTTCTCCTTTTGTAAATAAGTTTTCAATGTAAATATAATATTCTGTATAGTTGTTTGATAAGGTTTCTTGAGAAACAAAGTAATTCCCTTAGGTTTTTTCTCTCCCCCCCCCATTGGAATCTGTTCTTTTGAAAGTCAAGAATAAGTCACTCATATAGATGTCCTAAAGATGTCACCTTGAAGACTGTGGTGCGCCTGACCCAAGCCATGGTGTTTTCAGTCACCTCATATGCATGCGAAAACTGGACAATGAGTAAGGAAGACCAAAGAAGAATTGACACCTTTGAGTTACAGAGTTGGCGAAGAATATGAATATATCCTGGACTGCCAAAAGAATGAACAAATCTGTCTTGGAAGAAGTATAGCCAGAATACTCCTTAGAAGCAAAGTTGACAAGACTTCATCTCACATACTTTGGACATGTTATCAGGAGGGATCAGTCCCTGGAGAAAAGCCAATTCTGTGCCTCTTGGTAAAGCGGAGGGTCAGTGAAAAAGAGGAAGCCCCTCAATGAGATGGATTGAGTGGCTGCAACAATGGGCTCAAGCATAAAAACGATTGTTGAGGATGGCACGGAACTGGGCAGTGTTTCTTTCTGTTGTATGTAGAGTCGCTATGAGTTGGAACTGACTTGATGGCACCTAACAACAACATAGATGGCTAGTAGTTTTTAACAGTGTTAACCCATGCCTTTTCCAGATAGGCAAATATAGATTTATCATTATCTTAAAGTTTAAACTTTTTATTAGAGTCTTCTATATCAGTTAAATAGTATCTGTCTTCAGTTAAAATAACCTTGCCCCCATTATTGATTTTAACTTCATCATATTTGGTGAAGTTATGAAAGAAGAGACTGGCAGAAGCATCACTTGTGAGGCCTTTATATTTAAAAGTCATTAGTATTATAGGAAGGAGCCCTGGTGGCGCAGTGGTTAAAAAGTACTCAGCTGCTAACCAAAAGGCCAGCTGTTTGAACCCAGCAGCCACTCTGCAGGAGAAAGATGTGATAGTCTGCTTTCATAAAGATTTCAGCTTTGGAAACCTATGGGAAAGTTTTACTTTGTCCTATAGGGTCGCTATGAGTTGGAATCGACTCGATGGCAATGGGAGTAACATATTAGCCCTGGTGGCACAATGGCTACGCGCTGGACTGTTAACCAAAAGGTCGACAGTTAGAAGCCACCAGTGTGATGTGCTCCTGTGAAGATTTACAGTCTAGGAAACCATATGGGGCAGTTCTACTCTGTCCTGTAGGGTCGCTGTGAGTTGGAGTTGACTCAGCAGCACCTAACAGTATCATAGGATACATTGATTTTGAAAATATATGCATTCTTTTTCGCTTTCTAAATTGTTTTATGTCTAGGAAGTGTTGGCATTTTCGTGAGGTACATATTCTGGTAGGAGTCCCTGGGTGGCACAGATGGTTAAGTTTTTGGCTATAAAGGTTGACTGTTTGAATGTTCCCAGAGGCCTCTTGGTAAAAAGACCTGGTGATTTACTTCCGAAAGATGACAGCTATTGAAAACCCTTCAGAGTTCTATTCGGAAACACATGGGGTTGACAGCAACTGGTGGTGGTGGTCTGTATTAGTCTGGTAGCGCAAATAGTTGAGATAACTTAATTGTAGTTCATTCATCATTTGGGTCTGTTCACCATCTTAGCAGAATGCCAATCAAAGCATTACATAATATGTAATTTTAGTAGCATTTGTTTTAATTGTTAAAAGTAGTAGCAATTTTTGGTGATAATTAAAAAAAGGAAGTTAAATCCAATCCTAGCTACTGTGGTGACTTCATTTTTCTCCCTGTGTGTTTTGGAAGAGAAACTAAAAATAGCATAGTAATCAGTTGATGGAACGACAACTGTTTAACCCAGGTGTGCTGGATTTGTTGCCCTTGTCGTTGATGAGACAAGGAGTAGTAGTTAAAACAGTATAGAGACCCGAGGGTGAATTCCACTTGTGATCTTCATCAGCTGCATGACTTTGGACAAACTATTTCTCAGAACCTCAGCTTCCTTCTATATAAAATGAGACAATGTCTATTCTGGAGTTCATTGCCAGAAACTCAACAAATGGTGGTGTTTATTGTTATTATTGACAGTGAATAAATTAGAATGGGAACACTCATAAATAAGAATGTGTAATGGAGTTTGCAGCCGTTTATCAAAAATGAAGAGTAGTTTCATTTCCCTTTTTTTCAGTAACTGGGAAGAATGCTAATTTATCTGTATATTTTTTGAGGAATGTACTAACTTACTGCTTTTCTTATAAAATGGAGATAATACTTGTTTTTGGATTATGACTATTAAAGAGGTAAAACTTAAAGTACTTATAGAACAGGGCCTGGTACAAAGTAAGTGTCAGTAAACATTAGTTTGCTGTTGTTAATAATACAAATATGGTGGAGAAGAAGATGCTGTAGAATAGACTGACTAGGCTTTCCTCTCCTTAATTAGGTTAATTCTCATGTTCCATTTCCTCTTCTCATTGCTCAAGTTTTTCCTGCTTTTGCCTGGCCTTTTCTCTCTGGTATCTCCTTCCTGTAATGGTTCTTGGCACCAGCTCTTCTGTTCATATTGTTCTGGATGTATGTTAGTGATATACAGCCATTATGACCTAGGCTTGCATGTATAAACAAATCCTCCTGGAGAACAGGGTTAGGTGTAGAGGAGAAAGGCCTGTGTAGATTCAGTGGATGAGAAAATTAATATTCTAATAAAGGCATTTTTGTCTCAAGGAATAAAATCTACTGTAGCTAGAAAAAATTTACAGCATTTAATGAAAGAATACCAGGGACTCTCTGAACCCAAGAGCAAGAACAATATACCTGGGCCTCCTGGTCACTGGGAGACTTTCTGTTTCTCAGGAGCTCCAGAGTCTCCTCTCTCTGCTTCTTTCAGTACATTCTTTCTCTTCTTTATGTTGATGACCTTTCTCTGCTTATTCATCAGGTTGTGTTGTTTTGTGATGTCAAGTCAATTCCAACTCATAGTGACTCCATGTGACAAAGTAGAACTGCCCCATAGGGTTTCCTAGGCTTAGTCTTTATAGGAGCAGATCACTAGGTCTTTTCTCCCGTTGAGTGGCTGGTGCTGAGTGCTTAACCATTGAGCCACCAGGGCTTCTTCATTAGGTTATACTTGACCCCAAATAATAGCCACAGCTGCCAAGTCTTTAGGAACTTTCAGTTAATCTCTCCATAGCTATCTGGCCCAGATGCCAAGAGAGGAATCTTAATACCTCAACCTCAGTTATCATTTCTCATCAGATTCCAGGGGTTTGGCCATTGAAAGGGAATACTGTTGGTACAGTTTTCTGTGGCCAGAGGTGGTGCGAATCACGAAGTTGCCCTTTCTAGGGAGGTGTCTTTGAAACATACCTATAATGGAAAATATTTAAAAAGTATTGATTTGTTGAATTTTAATTTTCAAAGCACACAGTGTAGATCTGAGTTCATCTCTTTTAAATAGAAACTTCAGTGTGATTTAGTAAATACCAATTCAGTGATACCCTCCTGTCTCAGACTTTACTATAGAGGCAACAGAAAACTGGTTAAACTGGCTCAACTAAAGGGGCATTCATTATAGACACACCAAGCAGTTAAGGGCAGTAATCCAAGGACAGGAATGCTAGCTAAGCAGGTCCAAGAACTGGACCAGAATACTGTCAAGACCTACTTTTTCCATAGTTTTTTAAAATTCTAGACTGCATGATCTACCATAGTTGTCTGCTTTACTCTGTTCTTTGGTCAATAATATCTGCTTGAGAAATTGATAGATTGTAATTCATGAAATAATCTGTCTTTTCATTTGTATCATTGTCTTAGAGTTTGGAATACCTTTGTGCCTAAGTCTGTGTTTCAGTTTAAAAAAATGCAATGTAGCTGGCAAAAAGAAAGACAAAAATCTAAGTAAAGAGGCAGGAGGAGAATCAAGAGACCATGGTAGTATGGAAGCTGAGAAATGAAAGAATTTTGCAAGTATCCCATACTGAGTGAGAGGTGCCCTAGTGCGTAGAAAGGTCCACGATTCAAATCCACCAGCTGCTCCTTGGGAGGAAGATGTGGCACTCTGCTTCTGTAAAGATTTACATCCTTGGAAACCCTATTGGGCAGCTCTACTCTGCCCTGTAGGGTCACTATGAGTCGGAATTGACTTGATGGCGGTGGGTTTTTACCTTATTGAGTTTTTTTTTTTTTTAAATTGAGAACTGAAAGATCATGGGCTTGAGCCAGTGATTTTTTGGGTGGATGAGAATGGAGAATGGAAGTTTCTCTGAATTGATAATTTGGCTGTGAATTGAGGAGAGAGAAAATGGATGCACTTTGAAAAGCTATGTTTTGAAAAGTTAAATTAGACATTCAGGTGATCTGGCTACTTCTGATGTATTGATTATGGAAATGAAATGCTAAACTAGAGAGAGCCTCTGGGCCTTTTCCTCCCTCAAGAGAGAATGACCAGAAGTTGTCCTCTACTGTCTTGAGGGTAGGGGAAGAAGGGATGAATGTGTGAAGGAGACATTTTAGTAACTTACAGAGAATAATGTGTGAAGTGAATAAGGTTGAATAAGTACATAACTACATATTAAACATTTTATCTCATTTAATCATTACAACAAACTTGTAAAGTAGCTGATGTTAGCACAGTTTTATAGATGAGTTAACAGTGAAGTGTATGGCATCCTGTTGATTCTGATAAGTGTAAAGGTGCTTGGGTATGGTAAGTAGGGCTTCTCAAGGGATGATGGGTACTTAAAACATAGATTTGTAAAGTGATGTTTTTGTTTAATTTTAATTTCCCAAATTTTCATTTAGTTTCTCTGTTTATCTGTTTTGATTTTGAAACTTCTCACGTGGTAAAAAACTAACTTAATGTGCTAAATTATAGTTCCAGTTAGGACAGGACCTCTGTTAGAACAAGAAGGCAGGTGTTGAGGCTCGCAGAAGAAAGTTCGGGATCTGGGGAATAGACGGGAACTCAGAAGCATAGGTCATGTGTATGGATGATGTCGTTGGATGGGAGGAAGAGGAAGAATATAGAGGTAGATCAGGTACTAAAGCAGTCAACTTGCTTTGTCCCTTTTGGTAAGGGGAGTGGGAAATGCCTTTACGGGTAGGGGCAACAGTAGAAAAAGCCCTGGATGGGCATAAGAAAATTATACGTTACTGGCAAGTGGTCGGGCATGTAGAGGCCCAAAGTGAAAAACAGGAAATAGTTTTATGAAACCAAAAGAGATAGATAGGGTCAGTTGGTTGAAGGAAGGGAGTCTTAGAGACTTAGCAAAAGTGAAGAAGGAATTAGTAATGATACTAGAAATTAACAGGCCACTCAAATTGAATTTTAGTGGAAGGGAAGGTGTAGAGCACAAGAACTTGAAAAGATGATTCTGTCATGATGGTAGCATTTACTCTGGTTATAATTGCCAGCCAGCCCTCCATCTTTAGGGTAGAAAAGGCTTTTTTGTAACCTGCCTAAAATATTCTTATAATTGTCCATATGTCTTTATTCTTTGACTTCACTTGATTCCCGAGCATCTCCTTCTGATCATTAGTTTTGGTTCCTGGAAAGAATTTTGTCTAGAGAATCTGCCTAGTGTTGATGACCATACCAGGCTCCTGTTAAAACAAATAAGTTCCTGATTAGATTAAAACACTTGTGAGAATGGTGTAGTTTGTCTGGTCTTTTTAACTGTAGGTGAATGGAGTTTCTGGACTAGCAAAGAGAATTTTAGAAAATGAGGTTCCTTTCTTAGTTGTCTACAGGTGGCAGGAGGGTGGTATACAGGGAAAGAATGGTTCATTATGTAGGTGAGGCAAAGGTAGACACCCTGAAAGAAAGAGGGCTGGAGTGGGAGAAGAGAGAATAAAAGAGAAGACATGCAAGAGAGCAGTTAATAAGTGGTGAGAAAGTTAGTGGGAACAGAGTACAGGAAGAAATGCTATGAGGACAGGATGGATAAGTTTTGAAGGTAGGGGAAGAGGCAGTGGAAAGCAAAGGCAAGAAGACCAAGAGAGCACACTCATCAAAGCCCACAGTAGAAATAGAAGGCAGTTTTATCTGTATTCCTAATAGAATATTGGGGTTGGAAACTTCCTGTGGCTGCCATGGAGGCAGCTTGGTAACATAGAAAGGGCAGTGAATTTTAAATTGGAACACCTGAATATTTGGGTCCTGGCAGTGCCATTTAGGAGTCCCTGTGTGGCGCAGTGGTTAAGAGCTACAGCTGCTAACCAAAAGGTTGGCAGTTTGAATCCACCAGCTGCTCTTTGGAAACCGTATGGAGCAGTTCTGCTCTGCCCTATAGGGTCACTGAGTCGGAATTGACCTCACAGCAGCGGGTTTGGTTTTTTTTTTCTCGTGTGGTGCAAATATTGCTAACCAGAAGATTGGCGGTTCAAGTGTACCCAGAGGCACCTTAGAAGAAAGGCCTGGTGAAGACCAGAAGATTAGTGGACAGCAAGGGTTTTTTTGAATCATTACTGTTTTGAATAATCTATTTCACAGTTCTTCTTTGATGTTGCTTATTACCTTGTAGTTAATGACTTTGGAGATTAGGAAATTGAAGCCTAGACAGATGGTTACACTGTGGGTAGGAGTACGTTTAATAATAGGTAAAGTTTAGAGGGATTCTTATATCTGCTATTATTATTATTCTTTCCTACTTTTGAGGTTCTGAGGACTCTTGGGTAACTTTCAACGTGCAGAAATGTTGGGACACTTGGTTAGTTGGCAGCATACCCTCCTGAGGTTCACCAAAGAAATGTTGGGTTGGATCAGATGAGTCCCCTAATTTATCCTTATTATTCACAGTAGGGGAGGGGGGGACACTGTGGTAGCTAGGTGTAGGTCACATAATCATGTTTAACTGTTAGTGTCTTTCAGCATGTTAGTCTTGTTGGTCTTTATTAAGTTTAAAAATGTGTGAAAAATACCTAACATAATTCTCGTGTGATGGAATTTGCTTTTTCTTTTTCTGGATCCTTTGTAATGTTGGCTTGATTTCTGTGTGTGTTTTTCATTTTGAAAACAAAAGGGAATGGGAGGGGAGAAAGCAAGGGGCATTCCTGTACCCTGCTGGTTAAAGGTAAGTGAATGTTTCATCTCAGTCACTTGATTATTGTTATGGTCTTTGTCACTATCTGAAAGTAAACACAGAAAAGCTTTTCAGTTGTTTGTAATGTGTATGTGAAATTCAAGATACTGACTTGAAGCTTTTCCCTCCTCTATTCTGAACAATAGGTACGTTCTATGGATGAACTGAATCATGATTTTCAAGCACTTGCTCTGGAGGGAAGAGCGATGGGAGAGGTAAGTGAAATGGTGTGTCAGAAAAGTGGGCCTGTTTTAAAGGGAAGGTTGGAGTTGTCTTTCATCAAATGTGTCCAAATCTAGTCTCCAGAAGTGTGTGCTTGCTTTTCCTTGTGGCCATCCTCATGACAGGAATGGGATGTTACAGAATTTTGCCAAGACTGTATCATAGGAAAAATCTTAACCTTAGCCTAATGTCTTAAAAACAAGTCAACTTAAAACATGTGTGCAAGTTATTGAATATCAACCAGTAAGTTGTAAACTGAGGCATTAAAAGTTTAAAAAATAATTTAATTTTATATGCCTCTAATGGCTTTACTTCTGCCTCATTTTCCAGTTGCTAGATTGTTATGCAGTGGAAGGGAGTTTTAAATAGGTATGCTGCTATTCAGAATATGTTGACAACCTATTTTTAGAATAGTGCCTCTTTTGAGGAAGTTGCTTAGAGCTCCATTGTAAAGGGAAGGTTGTTAAGTTTCTGGTGAAATAGTGGCAGAAGGCAGAGGCCTGAGCAAAGTCCTCTTAGAAACTTGTCAGAAACAAGAACTTTGGTTTGTTTGTAACATATAAAATGTACGAAAACAAAGTTTACTGTGTCATCCTTTATATTGTTAGGGAGGGTTGCTGTAATTCTGAAAGGAGAGTATAGATAGCCACCTTTTGGTTATTCTAGTTGTTGATGACAAGAATGTATTGATGATAAAGAAAGAATATGCCATCTGAATTAATTGCTTAAGATAGCACCAGTTCTTGCTTATGACTCTCTTGTTCTGGAGAGTAACCTTTGGGTCTCCTATCAGTTTGCTTTTTGTATAACTAGTATTTACAAACTCCCATATTTATTTTAATGTTTTAAAGGTGGGAGAACTGCTATATCCTAGATTTCTCATTTACACCACTCATTAAGTGCATTTGTACTTTGATTTAGCAAATATTCTTTGATCCAGGCACTGTGCTAGCTAGGTTCTGGGGATTCAGAATTGAGTAAGATAATTCTTCTTCTGAATTTATAACAAATATTCATGGACTGCCTTTGTGGTTAAACACTGAAAAGTTAAGCTCTTTTGGTATTTTGGTCCTGAGATTTTTGCTTGCTTGCTTTCTTTCTTTTTTTTTTTTTTAATAAGATTTAGTTCCCAACTTTTCTGAATCAGGTTCTGGTCATAGAGTCTAGTGTCCAGTGTCATGTTCATGAGGTTTTGGCTTGTTCTGGTTTTTCCTCTGGAGCTTTAAGAACAGAGATTTGTAGGAATCCTTGTGTTCCGTGTGACTGTTTAGTATTATTGCAATAGTGCACATCAGTAAACCCTATACGTTATTGGCCAGAAGACTTTCTCAGCTAACTTCCGGAGCAAACTTTTAATGGGAAGTTAACAGATGTGTCTGATATTTAAGTATAGAGGGGGAAACCAAATTTACTTCCCCCACCCTGATCTACTCCACCAAAAAAACGATTCAAGTTTTTTTTAAAATTACACAAAATAGATATTATCCTTGGTTGCTCTTTTGTAAGCAGCAGTTCTTAATCTCTGAAGGCTTGTTAAGAGCAATTGAAGAATAGCAAACAGTTTAGTGGAGGTTGAATTTTATTTAAATGACAAGTTAACAAAATGTCTTTTAATCATTTTTTTCTAGAAATGCCATTTTTTAATATACATATGTAATTCGTCAGAAGTGGATGTAGGCATATGTAAATAACTAAACAAAGTACATTCAAACAGTAATGCTGTGTCATTCCTCCTTCACTATTTATTCACAGAGTAACAATAGCAACAACTACCATTTGTGGAGCATTTAATAGGTATATGCTAAAAGTTTTGCATATGTTATCTCATCAGTAACTCTGTGAGGGCAGTTCTGTTATCCCCATAAGGTAAAGGGACAAAAGAGATGAATTAAGTTGCCTAGGGTGCAGTATTGATGGAGCAGGGATTTGGACCTGGCATCCTCTCACTCCAAAGCATGTGGCCTTAGTTAGAGTAGAGGAGACCAATAATTGTAAAATAATTGAGAGGTAAAAATACCTGATTTTAGTAAGCTTTATAAAAGTTGATATTTTGGGGAGGATTTAAGAAATACCTTATGTACCCACTCCCAAAATATAGATATTTACTGAAGTTATTTTTTGAAAGCATAACCCAGTGTCTAGGCACTAAGTGGACAGTCTGATTAAGTATGGAATGAAGTTTCTGTACTCAAGAAACTCTTTAGCTATTTGAGCATACAACGATACGTATGAAAACAGACGAACAGCTTTTTTTTTAAATATATGGTTGGAGTTCAGAGGAAGGGAGCGGTTAGTATTGGCAGGATAGCTGAAGATGACTTTAATAGAGGAGGTGTAGGCATTGACGAGAGTCTTCTAGTATAGTTAGCATTTGGATAGGGGCAGATTTGGAGAATATTTTTTTCAGCCTTACAGGGCAGAATAGCACAAAAGATAAATGTAAAAAATAAGCTTTTATAATAAAAAAAAGCACAGCTTCTGAGTAATTTAACTTCATTAATTTTCCTTTTAGCAATAAAACATCTCTGGGTGAGGAAGGAGAACATTGTGTGTGTAAATATAGTACTTACCATATAAGCAAACACTAAAAGTTCAAATAAGTTGCATGGACTTTTAAGCCTGGCATAGTATATTTTTGCTGCAGTTATTTGGTATGTTTGTGTGTGCGTTTATGTGTGTTGTGAGTCCTCATTAGGGTAAAAATACCTGTACAAGAATGCATTAATCTTTAGAATTCAAAGAGAATTGACTCCAAAGCAACTGAGATCTAGTAGTTAAAGTTAATACTGTTCAGCTTTTTTTTTTTTTTGCTTGGCTCTTGTTAACACTTTTTCTTCAAACCCACCACTAGATTCTGGGTGTCACTTTGAAAGATTTAGAGCATTTTTTAGTAGAAATCTTGGTAAGAAGTAGCTACTTAAAATATAACCCTTGAGCCTCATTGGTTGTCTTTAAGTACAGCTGTTCTTAGCTGAAGGGCTCAAGAGTACAAGTGCTTTACTTACCTTCTATTCTAGAAAGTCAACAGAAGAAGGAAAATGTTTTAGGATTGGGGCACAAATTAATTTCAAATATTTTATCTACGTACCTTACTTGTCCCTTTTATTCAACTTAGTGTCCTTATCCTGAAAAGTATAAAAGCACATACTTGTGCAGCTTATTTTATTTACATATGAAAGAGATTAGTATGTTAGTTGAGTATTTAAGAGGGTATGTTTTTAATTCAGAGGAAGGCTTACAGACTTTGGGTATCTGGGCTCTGTTTCTGCATTGGTTTGGTTTATGATCTTGCATGACTAATTTGCTCCACTGGTAGGAAGAACAGCATTATTACTGTCTGCATCCTAAGAAGGATGGATTTGTAAAGAGGTGGTGGTGGTTAATTACCATTGAATTGGCCCTTGACTCATGGCGACCCTGTGCACAACAGAACAAAATGCTGCCCAGTCCTGTGCCATCCCAGGGGTTCTAATTGGAAAATACTTAGAGCCTTGGCAGAAAGGCACCTGCTTCTGCATAACTGATTTTCTAACTTTTAAAAACCGGAGACTCTCTTCTCTTACATTTCTTGATGTTTTACATGTAGTAAACTTGACTACTTAGGGGAAGTTAAGGGATAGTGGTATGATTATTTTCATATAAATGGAATGTACATAGATATATGGCCCTTGATCTTTATCTTATAAAACTGAAGTATAGAAAACTCACCCTTGGTAAGAGACAAGTTTGTAAACCTAAGGAAGGAAATCTGAAAAGAGCTCCTGTATATGGAGTGATAATGACTACTACCGTGTCCACTGGCATTAGGATAACGTGAGATATATTTAAATAGTAGCTGCAGATTCTGATTAGATATTATATAGTATTTCTATCCAGAAGTGTGAGATAACAGAATGGTTTGCAGAGGGAGGAATTTGATAGTGATTCAGAGGAGTTGTTAACCCTAAGAAAGATAAAACATGGTGAGATAGAGAGAACACTGGACCAGAACCTTGAAGTCACAGCTTTCAGCCTTTGCTTAGGCATTCATCTTCTTTGGACTTCTCCCTTTTCCATCTCTGAGACAAAGATGGACTACATAGTTTCCCCAGGACCTTTTCAGGCCTAAGATTTTTGGTACTTGCCCATACTTCTGTTTTTAGAAATTAAAAAAAGGAATAGGTCCTTTTTCTAGGATGTGGGCATCTTTTAGAGTGACTTAGCCTTTGTGATTTAGAGATTCTGTAACTTCACTGGGCTCTCCAGGTGACTAATCTACCTTTCTGCAGCTCCCTAAGGCATTGAAGTGTCCATCAGGGCTTATGGGATGGTAATTCTGGAATCAGGGCAAATGGGAGCCTAATGTGGAGGCCAAGTTTGTTTAAATTCTATCCCTCCTCTTTCCATTATTGGAAACAAATTGTCTTATAGAATTGGAAGCTTTTGGTTAGCTCAGAGTGCTTCTAGGATCCACAGCCCTGGAAGGGCTACCTCCCACTGGCATTCCTTGCAGTCTGAGTCCTTTAAGAGTAGCTCAGTTGAATCCAAAATGGATTGAGTTTTGGAAAGCACACACGCTGCCTGCCATGAAGATCATGCAGCTTTCCTTGCAGATGGGAGGAAAGATTAATAGTCTTGTGGTGCATTAATATAAAAATATTTGAGTGAGCAGTGTAACTAATACCCTTTCCCCAAAATGTAGCTTTGAGTACGGTAGGAATGGTAAAAGCTACCTAGTTCCATTAAACTTATGTCAATACCATTTTGTTGTTGGGCATTTTTGAAATCTTGCTCTTAAAGTGAAATGTTTACTTTAGATAAAAGATAGCTAGCCAGGCCAAGTGACCTGGAAAATTGAGATCTTAGTTAATAACTTTCTGTAGACCTAATCTTATATTAGGTTGATGACTACATGTTAAACTGACCTCTTCATGAGTCTTGTTTGGAGAAGTTCCTGGGATCTCATAATAATTTTGGGATTAGAATTGGGCATTTTGGAGAACAAGGTAGGAGAAGGTGTCTTCCAACTCTGAGAATGTGGGTGCGTCTGACATTTGGAAACTGGTTCCCAATTTTGTCCTGCCACTTTGTATGGAACCCTACTTACTACAGTATCTGCCTTCTGTCCTGCACTGCTGCTGTGTGTGTTGAGTGATCTTAAATTGTTTAAATGCAGTAAAATTTACTCTTTTGCAGCAGGTTGTGATCCATATATGGCTTAATCTGTCTTTTCCTTAAATTTCTCTTCCTCCTTCCTCCTTTGGCTAAAATGTTGTCATTTTTTCATCCACATCAGTATGCTTTATTTGAGGGTAAATCAACAAATAACTTCCATAATACATTAACACTTTTCAGGACATTGTGGCATTGATTTTATTATCTATCTGTGTGAATTTCCCAGCAGGTTTTTGAGTTGTATTAGTCCCATTTTTTAGATGAAGAAAATGAGTCCTAAGGTTAAGTGACTTAAGCTAAGGTCATAAATGTCAAGATGTGGGTTGATTTCAAGTTCTGTTTTGTTAGGTTTAGAAAAAATAATAGCTGCAATATATTTAGCATATATATGATTTGCCAGGTACTGTGATATTCCATATACTTTATCTTATGCAATCTTCACAATGGTCCAACAGTATTATGATGCCCTTTTATAGATGAGTAAAACAGGTATTAGAGAGATTAATGTGATCATGAGCTGGCATTTGAATCCAGGTCTCTATTACTCCAAATCCTGAGTTTTTCCGTTGTTCATTTCTCTATATGCAGAGTGTACCCATTATTTAAAATCAAGCTTCAAGTATCAGTTTCTCTATAAAAGCTTTCTTGCTTACACCAACCAAAAGTTGTGGAGGGAAATTAAAGAGGTGATTTGTATCATTCTTATGGCCCTAATTTTTTTTTATATACAGTGATTTGTGTTCATGTTTTCCATTTCCTCCTACACAAGTTTGTTGAGGTCAAGGACTTTAGCTGTTAATGTACCTTGTAAACAGTGGCTGCTTAATACATTGTGTTGAATGAATCAGATACTAGTAAATATTTTTTTCTAAGCATGGATTCCTCTTTCCTGTCAGAATTTGGTACCTCTCTTCTCCTAAGAATCCTCAGTTCAGTTCAGTAAATACTTATTGGCTGTATTCTCTGTTGAGATTACTTTTCTTTACTTTTCCACTCTAAGGGATGGGGGGATGTGGAGGAGAGGATAAGGAACAGACAGAACTGAAAAGCGTTCATTCAACTTTCTCCACATTTTTATGGTTTCAGATCATTCAATAAATACTTTTGCAAACATAGAGTACATAAAACCCATTGCTGTTGAGTCGATTCCGACTCATAGCAACCCTATAGGACAGAGTAGAACTGCCCCGTAGGGTTTTCAAGGAGCAGCTGGTGGATTCGAACTGCTGACCTTTTGGTTAGCAGCAAAGCTCTTAACCACTGTGCCATCATGTCTCCATAGAGTACATAGATGAATATTAAATCTGCAATGCTGTTATCCTCTGAGTTGAATCAGATATATAAAGACATTTGTTATAAAGGATCTTTTGTTTAATAATAGTTGTAACTATAGGACACTTTCTCTGGACCGTCTCCTGGGACATATCCTCATTACATATATACAACTAGGCATAATGATATTTAATATAATGGTGTTTAAAAACTGGAATTAGTTTTGTTACATTTCTTGCTCAAGCTTATATTAACTATATTGTGTGTAATTCTTTCTGTGTACTGTTCTATTGCCAAAAAGGAACCAGCTAATTCATTGCCTTTTTTTGTTTTTAAGTTTTATTTTGTTGTTGAGAATTTAGCAGCAAAATACACACCAGTTCAACCTTTTGTACATGTACAATTTAGTGACACTGGTTACATTCTTCAAGTTGTGCAAGCGCTCTCACCCTTCTTTTCTGAGTTGTTCTTCCCTCATTAACATAAACTCACTGACCTCTAAGGTTCCTGTTTAAGCTTTTGAGAGTTGCTGTTGTCACTTTGTTCCCATATAGATAAGTTCTTAAAAGACCATAATGCTCAAGGCAGACTTTTTTTTATACTAGTTAAGCTAAACTATTATTTGGTTTTCAGAAGACTTCAGGGGATATTTTTGGTTTAAAGATTATCTCAGGGTGAAGCAAGGATGGTGAGACTTTGTCTCACGTACTTTGGACATGTTATTAGGAGGGACCAGTCGTTGAAGAAGGACATCATGCTTGGTAAAGTAGAGGGTCATCAAAAAAGAGGAAGAACCTCAACAAGGTGGATTGACACCGTGGCTGCAGCAGTGGGCTCAAACATAGCAACGACTGTGAAAATGGCACAGGACTGGGCAGTATTTCGCTCTGTCCTACATAGGGTGGCTATGAGTTGGAACCAGCTCGACAGTGCGTAACAACAACAGGGCAATAGTTTCAGGGCTTCATCCAACTTCATGACTCTAGAAAGTCTGGAGCCCATGAGAATTTGAAATTCTGTTCTCTGTTTCCCCCTTTTTGATCAGGATTCATCTATAGAATCTTTGATCAACATGTTCAGTAATGGTAGCCAGGCACCATTCAGTTCTTCTGGTCTCATGGCAGAGCAGGAGACAGTTGTTCATCAGGGCAGTTAAACACACGTTCCATACGAATTCATTGTCTTTTGATTAATTTATGTTGTTCTCATTATAGTGAAGGCATGTAGTAGTAATTTGTTTTCTGTATTGGTATTCTGTATATATATAGCAGCCATTTCTATGGAATTTTCATCTCTTGGAATGAATGAAAAAGGGCACTTATCCATATCTGGTGTATGGAGATCCTTGTCAGTTCAATAATTAAAAATACTTTGAGGCTGTGACTAGGCGTGTGGCTGGGTTTGAGTTATTATTGGGTCCCATCTTGAGGTGAAGGGCTCTTTCTCCTCTCTTAGCTGAGCTGTTTGCTTCCTGCTTTGGGGATGTGAGTGGGTGGGTTGATCATGGACTGATCTAGATGTTTCATGGTTTTGTGAACTTTACAGATTTCCTGAGTGATCTGGGAGCTTATCTTTAGCACAGTGGGATCTCAAGTATTTATGTAATTATTAAAGAATCATTTTTTAAATTATTAAGGTGTAGACATATTGTAACATGAATGTGGTTATGCTGTAGATCAAACCATATAGTTTGTACGTATATAAAAACATATGACCTTGTTTATAGGTGACTTAAAACATAGTCGTCTGTTTCCTTACGTGTTATATCATGCAGAACGAAATGATTTATCCTGGGCATTTCATCATTTTCTGAACATACTCTACTTTCAGCCTAGCAGGTTTTATGAAGACAATGAAGATGTTTCTTTGACTCTATTCCAGTACTCCTTTCTTTGACTTTACTCCAGGAACTCGAAGTGGGAATAAAGAAAGCTATTCTTTCAATGGATTCAGGAGGGAATGTGCAGTGGAGAAGGGATTGGTGTGGAGCTTGTCCAGGTTATTTATGATAAAATACCGTAAGAGTTTGAGGCTACTAACAGAAAAGTATCTCAATTTTTTTTTTTTTTTTTTAAATCAAGAGCATGCTTTATGGAAGTACAAACCATGCCTTTTCTGTGCTTGGTTTCAAGGATGAAGTTGTTGACAGTAATTGTGTTCTTTGGTGTGGTAAAGAACACTGGCAACATACTCCTCAGAACAGCCAACCACACAAGACCAAAAGGGCAGCATCTGCCCAAAAACAAAGTTCAGAAGGCAAGAAGGGGCAGGAAAGATCGGTAAATGGAAATGGGGAGCTCAAGGAGGAAGTGGGTAGAATGCTGTCACAATGAGGGGATTGCAACTAATGTCACGAAACAAAATGTATATAAATTGTTGAATGGGAAGCTAATTTGCTGTGCAAACTTTCACCCATACCACAATAAAATGTTCAAAAAAAAGAAAAAAGAATACTGGGAAACCCTTGTGATTCTGTGGAGAGAGTGCATTTTGGAGTTAACCATAGCTATCAATCAAAGAACCTACTGTTTGCAATTCTAACTAATTTGTGGTTGTCCTAAAATTTAAGAACTACCAAATTGTTTTTATCTCTACTTAATTGCACTTTTTGCTCTTACTGTTTCCCATCACCCTTCTGAATCTTCAGGGCAGCCTCAAAACTTTACCCATTGGGCCTGTAAAACTTGCAGTATCATACTTTTCCATACTTGGATCCTGTTTTCGTCTAGCCTTTTGCTCTCAGCTGACTCTATAGAAGATTCCTGATTAAAAGAGCTTCAGTGGTAGACTGGCTTGTGTACACTTAGTGGCTTCATTCTTGATCATCATAACAGGATGATATGAATCTGAATATTCACTTCTGAAATTTATGTAACTTTTTTTTTTTTGTGCTCTGAAAGCTGAGAGAGGCATTCAAGCAGCAGTTGTTCCTTCCTTGCCCTCATTTCTATAGGTCCCTTCTCTTCCCATTTCTTGCGTAGATTACTGCGTTGATCTCGTGCTTAGCCTCCCAGCCTCCCACTCACTACATTGCGGGGAGGATTGTCAGATTGTCAGATTTTTTAAGTTCCCTGGGTGGTACAAATGGTTAAGCAGTGACTACTAGCCGTAAGATTGGTGGTTCAAACCCACCCAGAGGCACCTCGGAAGACAGGTCTGGTGATCTGCTTCTGAAAGGTCACAGTCTTGAAAACCCAATGAAGCAGTTTTACTCTGCACACATGGGGTCGCTGTGAGTAGAATGTACTTGATGGCAACTAACAAACAACAAATTGTTTAAATATCAATGTAGAAAGGAAGTTAAAGGACTAACAGTGCTTTGCAACTCTGAAAACAGACTTATCTTTTTAAAAAGAACTTTTAATATGTTGCTGTTTGTTGGATTAGAAAGGAGTCCTGGTGCGCAGTGGTTAAAGCCCTTGGCTGCTGACCGATAGATTGGCAGTTTGAGTTTAGCAGCTGCTCCACAGGAGAAAGATGTGGCAGTCTGCTTCTGTAAAGATTTACAGCCTTGGGAACCCTGTGGGGCAGTTCTGCCCTGTCCTATAGGGTGATTATGAGATGGAATCAACTCGATGGCAGTTGGTTTGGTTTGGGATGGGTTGGATTAGAGCTCAACTCCTTGGTGCTCCATAAAACCTCACTGAGAAGTGGCTGTACTTTTTGCCCTCTCCTTACTGCTTCCCCATGTCCATGGTGATCCTGCTTGTTTCACTTCTATCTTTGCTCTTTGTGGAAAGTTTTTTGCATTCTTTTGTTCACTTTAAATCCTCCCTCCTTTGAGGCATTCATTGAGCAGTCCTGCCGAGGTTCATTTCTTTCTTGCTTGGATACTGTTCCTTCCTTCATCTGTAATAGATTATGAAGTTTAACAGTCTGTCCCAAACTATTAGGCAGTGTGCTTATCTTAAGTTGCCTTGGAATTGTATCATTTTGATTCCTGGTAGGGTATTTTGTTTTTATTTTTCTTTTTTCTGTTTTAAATCTTTTATGTTCTTTCAGAACATAATGCAAATAATGTTTTCTGCTACTTTTGTTATTTTCCACTAGTGACTAATGCAGGCCCTGCATTTCAGGGTATGTTCAAGTAATACTTTTTGACACCAGTAAGTACTTCAGGTGCTGTAACTTTTAAATTTTTTAGTGGCCAGAAAATTGATGTCAATTTTTCTGATGTGGAAGAGATCAGATTACCTCCTTCTTGACCAGGCCTTAGTGATTTGTGTGATTTCATCCTTAGTGATGGAAGCATTGTTAAAAGGCATTAGATAAACAGCTATTAACAGTGCTTGTGAAGAGTGTTTAATAATCTGGGAAAATACTTTTAAAAAATTTGTTAATTTTATATACTGCATAATTATAGTGATGTAAAAAATTAAACTTTTCTTTTTTTTAAAGGAATGTATTAGATTTCACCAAAAGAGATATTTAGTTAAGAGACCATTAATATGACTTTTTTTTTTTCCAGTAGTAACCCATCTTGCCATATAGAGTAAAAAACTTAAACAGTAATCACTAGATGCAGAAGCTCAGATTGTGATGATATTTAGTAGAGAAATGTGAAGAAACTATAGTAGATGTTGATTGATTCTTAGTTTTGTGATTTGAATTAAATGAAACGGGGCAAAAATATTTTAAAATAATCTTTACACCTAAGTATTGAGTAACTGATTAGAAAGAATGCAGGATACTTCCATAGTGAGTAGATATATAAATGAGAAGTGAGAACTTGAAAGATCATATTCCTTAACTGAAAGAGAAGAAAGTTAAAATCAGCTTCTTTATTCGTTTATTTATATACTTAGTTATTTTTGATTTAAAAAATAACTGGTTTTGATGAAACCACTGAATATGTTCAACATTCCTTATTTAAGCTGCACTTTCAAAATGAGTCAGAAGTTTGATTATATCTGCTTGGTTTAAAAATATTTTAAACATACTGTATGAGCAGTCTCCATAAAGTTGCCACTGACTTTTGGTATTTTGAAATTATGTTGAAGTGAACTGTGTCTGCTTGAAAGAAAATGCCTTATTTATTTACAGTGAATTGCATACTATGATAATCTCAATTTTTATTTACTAGAAAATAAATTTTAAGTCGTAATGAAAGTATGTTTTACAAAAATTTCATCCAACATCCCACCACACTAACAAGCAACTATGTGAGTGGATATACCTT
The DNA here is from genome assembly GCA_030035585.1 of Dugong dugon. Lineage (NCBI taxonomy): Eukaryota > Metazoa > Chordata > Mammalia > Sirenia > Dugongidae > Dugong > Dugong dugon. The sequence continues at coordinate 55,387,422 of CM057462.1, read as the reverse complement.
CTTTTTTTTAAGCCTTGTATAGGGTATTTATACTTTTATGTATTTTTAATAAGGCTAAAACGGTTTCTTGTTAAAGCTTTAGTAATAACTTTCATCTGTGTAATTCATAGTATTTATGAAAGCACTTTGCTGTCTCACCTTGATTTCTCAACAACTCTCTATGGTAGGGAGGGCCAGATAGATCCCTAGGGAATTAAGGTTCTGAGGAGGGACTTCTGAAAATTTTATATACAGCTTTCATGAGTCAGAGCCCTGACTAGGACATGTGATTATCAGTGGTTACCAATAATACTTCTTCATTTCGGTCAGTTCTCCAAAGGTCCATTCTCTGAATTCATGTCAGATTCTCTTAATTAATGTAATGAGAGTATTTACAAAGAGATTAAAAAAATTTTTTGGGGGGGTATTTCTTACCAAGCAGATAAATATCAGGTATTTGACTCCTGCATTGGCTACATTCCTGTGAATCTAAGCTTATGTTTGAGTTGTCAGATAACAACAGGATCAAACCAGATCATGCCTGTAGCATTTGTTGCATCCCTTGAGTTGTACTCTTTAAGGAGCCAAATCTCCTCCCTGAGAGGCAGCTCTGTACAGCCTGTGTTGGGTGTGTGTGCAGTTGCCTAATATTTTATTCTTCTTTTGCACAGAGTAGTTGTTGGAGTGCCCGTCTAGTGCCCATCTGCAAACCTCACTGATACTTCCCTATGCAAATATTAATGGTGGTATAGTCAAACAAGACCAGCCCTTAATAATCATCTTGCCTTTTCTCAATTTCTGCAAAGCTGTAATCCTTTTTTTCTTGCAGTGTTTTATTACCCATTGCCAGTGAATTGATTCTGACTCATAGCGACCCTAGGAGTGGAACTGCTCCGTAGAGTTTCCAAGGCTGTAATCTTTAGGGAAACAGACTGCCACATATGTCTCTTGCAGAGGGGCTGGTGGGTTTGAACTGCCGACCATTCGGTTAGCAGCTGAGTGCTTAATCACTATGCCACCAGGGTTCCTAGTATTTTGTTGGGGCTCTTAATTTTATGGAATTTGTCCTAAAGTGGGCTGGGTGATGCTGTGTTCACTACATCTGCTAGCTGAGTACAGAAGAGCATTTCATTGACAAAACATTAATAGCATGAAATCTATTGGCTGTTACTTTCTTCTTTAATAGAAGCAACTAACTCTGAGTGGTTACTGGAAGTTCAGCATTGTTTCAGTCCTTTACACACTTTATCTCATTTAATCTTTGTAATGGTCTGTTTTATAGATGAGAAGGCTGAGGCTTATTGGAGTTGAATTCACATAGCTGGGATTTAAAATCAGTTTTTTAAAAACACTTATTTATTTTTATTTCAAAATGTTCATGTGTGCTTTACCCACTACATTACTTCTTGAAATAAAAAGCCTAGAGGTTCTTGATGCTCTCATCCCTTTATTGTTTAGTGTTTAAGAGATTCTTACTGGGGGTTTATTTGATGACTGCAGGTGTGGCTTTGTGTATTACCGTCTTTGTTAGATGGAAAAAGACAACATTAAGGTGTCTTCCAACAAGTGGCTATAACATTGCTTATGAACCAGTGCTTGATTTCTGTTTTGTTCCCTAGAAACCTCATGAATAAGCTTATGGATTTCTTTATCTTTTTAAAGTCTTTTTTTTTTTTTTTTTTTTTTTTTAAACAAACCTATGGTTCAGGCTGTGTTTTTCCCCTAAAGATTTGAGAACCGTCTATTAGGGGAGTACTAGGAATGGGACATTACAAGGAAGCGTACAAGGTCTAGTTGTATTGCAGGGGTAAGAAGGAACTCCCCAGCCCAGGCTCTCAGTTTTTAGGTCTTGAAATAGACTTTATTACTAATTCTAGAGGTAATTGAATTTTGAGATTGACCTACATTAACCAGAACCTCAAGAGACTAATGTATAAAAACCAAAATGTTGTTTACTAATTTTATAAAGAGAAATAGTAGCTCTCAAGTGGACAGGATAATCTTGTTCAGTGCTCAGCACACTTGGCTACAGGAGGAAGCCAAGTTTGCATAAGAAGTTTGCTTGGTAAGCAGTCTGAGTCAAGGAAGTTACTTGGATATTTTTAGTGTCTGTCGTAACCAAGCTACTGTCTAGCCTGATGCATTAATTGCTTTTATAGGAATAGACCTGTTTGGGAAACATATGCCTTCTCCCTAAACATGTCAATTGGATAATACTGCCTGCATTTGACTCCCTGGGTTTCCTTTGCTTTTGTTGGACCAATTCATGTTCCACATTATTTTCCTTTAGAATTGTCAAATCTTTTAATCCTTTTATTGCCTAATCTTTCTTTAAACTGAACTTCGTAAACCTCTGCTGTGATTTTTGGCTTTTTGTCTTGTCAAAGGGCAGTCTTTGTTTCCAAGTTCTTGGTGGGATAAGCAGGAACTACATTTTTATACACTCCAAAAATCAAACCCACTGCCACTGAGTTGATTTTGACTCATAGCAACCCTATAGGACAGAGTAGAACTGCCCCATAGGGTTTCTATTAAGGCTGTAAATCTTCACAGAAGCAGACTGCCGCATCTTTCTTCTGGGGAGTGGCTGGTGGATTCAAACCGCTCACCTTTCAGTTGGAATCTGAGCACTTTGACCGCCACACCACCAGGGCTCCAGTTTGCATACACTAGTTATATTTAAATTTTTCAAAATTGAATTTAGGTATGGTTTAACTGAAGGTTTGGAAGCTCTTGGTGTTTATGCCGGTAGATTGGTGAGCCCCAGCATGTTCTAGCCAGTGCTGTGGATGACGTTACCTCCAGAGAGGTTTCTCTAGAATTTGAAATAACAATTGGAAGACACATCATCACTTTGTTTTATAATTCAGTAGATTCCACCTCTTTTTAATATGATCATATTTGAACAATTAGATGTTTTTATTTTAGTTGACTCTTGAGTATAGATGATTGCTGCTAATTCTCAGTAAGCTTAATAGGTTTAAGTCTGTTTGATTTTGCAGAATTTAAAAAGCCAGTCATTTTTAATACAAAAAGGCGCTCTGTGACGAAGTATGGGATAACATAAAATGGAGTGGAGGTAATCACTTTGTTCCAAATTCAAAAGGATCTTTCCAACACTTGGATTTATATATTAGAAATGGGATAAGAAATGTTCCTTGAAAGCAGATTCCTGAAGAAATGTTTTGAATGTACGAAAACACCCTCCACATATTTAAAACTGTATGTTTAACTGCTGTTGTATAACAAATTACCCCCAAATTTAGTGGACATGGTTGTTTAAGCCTTATAGTTTGTGTAGGTCAGGAACCTAGACATGGCTTTTGTGGGTCCTCAATTTCAGGGTCCCTCATAGGCTGCAAACAGGGTGTCAGCTGGGGCTGCATCATCTCAAGGATCAATTAGGGAGACTTTGCCTCTAAGCTCATGTTGCCAGGATTCAGTTCTTCTCAGGTTCTTGGACGGAGAACCTCAGTTCCTAACGAACTGTTAGCCAGAGATCTTTCTAGTTCCTTGCCGTGCTGGCCTCTCCATAGGACAGCTCTCAGCATAGCAGCTGACTTTATCAAAGTGAGCAAGTAAGAGGGCAGGATAAAGAGAGTACAAAGAGGGTAGAAGTCCTTTGTATCTTAACATTGAAAGTGATACACTGTCACTTTTGCTTTATTCTGTTCTTTAGAAGCAAGTCACTAGGTTACAAAAGGTACTGAGTACCAGGAGGCAGAAATCACTGGGAGTCATTACAGAAGCTGCTTAGCATAACAACTGAGGCATATAGATGGATATGTTTTGGAGGAAAGAGAAATGCTAGGTTCTGTATTCTCATGTACTTTGGACATACTATCAGGAGGGACCAGTCCCTGGAGAAGGACATCATTCTTGGTAAAGTAGAGGATCAGCGAAAAAGAGGAAGACCCTCAATGAGATGGATTGATACAGTAGCTACAACAATGGGCTCAAACATAGCAATGATTGTGAGGATGGCGCAGCACCAGGCAGTGTTTCGTTCTGTTGTGTGTGGGGTGGCTATGGGTCAGAATCAACAGTACCTAACAACAACAGATATTCTACAGAGTCCCTGGGTGGTGCATATGGTTAACGTGCTTGTCTGCTAACTGAAAGGTTGGAGGTTCACATCCACTCAGAGGCACCTCAGAAGAAAGACCTTGTGATTGATTTCAGAAAAATCAGCCATTCAAAACCCTATGGAGCACAGTTCTCTGACACACATGGGATTGCCATGAGTCGGAGTCAACTTGATGGCAACTGGTGTGTAATATCCAGAGACTCCTAAGAGCTTTGCTAAGTTTGATTCTGCCTTTTTTCTGGGTACATTGGTCCAGTATTTTGTTTTCTTCCCATTTTGAAGAGCACCCTGGCAACTCATACTTTCCACCTTTTTTTCCTTCCTGAATCAACATTCTGCCACCCTCTTCTCCCACCTCCTTTTTCCTTATTTCTTTCAAACTTGTCATTTCAGTCATTGCTGTTTTCACTGATAATAATTGATTGTCTCACTGCTACTTTGCCATCCACGTGGAGTTCTAGTACTTTTTGGGCTGCTCCTAGCATCTATCTAGGATTTATATTTATATCAGTTGTTGATAGTGGGAGAAATAGTTGCATCTTGGTGTCCAAGCTAGGGACTTGTTGAGAAAGTCCCTGGGTGGTGCAAATGGTTCGTGTTCAACTACTATCTGAATGATTGATGTTTCAGATCCACCCAGTAGCACCGTGGAAGAAGGGTCCTCCGATCCACTCCTGTAAGATTTTAGCGATTGAAAACCCTATGGAGTATAGTTCTACTCTTGATACACATGGCGGTCACACCTGGGGTCACCATGAGTTGGAATTGACTCACTGGTAGTGGGTTTTGGTATTCCTTGTAGGAATTATTACTTTGAAGTAGAACCTCCTTTTTTTTTTTTAAAAAAAACACCTGACTACATATTTTCTGCATTGTTGCTCCCTTTTGAGAGAATCTGGCCTGGAAACTTACGCGTTTATGTTCACCTGCTTCTGCTGGCTTTGCACATTATGACAACCTGGAAAACTACAGTGAAAAAAATGACAGGATCCCAAAAGTCTTTTTTGAAGCTTTGAGCTCAAGGGCTACTGCTTTCAGTAAGCAATTTGACAAATTATGGACAGATCATATTTCAAAGTGATGGCTGGTTCTTTTAGATACTGTTCCCTGAGTTTTGAATAAAGATTCCTGAGCTTCTGTGGAGAGGGATGAGCACTTTAAAAATTAAAGGACAAGAATGAATATTTTTGATCATCTTTGCCCTCTTTCCACTATTATGTGGAACATAAAATTAATCAACAAGTGAGGTGCCCCTTGTGCTGACATTTGCAAAGGAGTGACTCCTGTTTACTCACATTCCCTATAAAATGTAGGAGAAAAATCATAATATTAGTTGGAAAGGGTACATCTAATGGGGAAGGAAATTCTGTTTGTAATCTGAGAGGGCATTTTTGAGATCAAAGGAGAAAAACAAGTGTAAAAACAAGAATTCTTGAATTGTCTCTTGCACAGTTTACATTAGTTGTCAAGCATCCTTTCTGCAGTTTGACAGCTATTTTGTTTAGGTGTGATGCCACTGAGTACGTGTAATTAATATCTGCTACCGTTTTTTGAGCGCCTACTGTGTGACAGACGTGCTAGGTATTCATCAACAATATCCTTAATCTTCACAACAACTTGAAAAATATTTTCTTCATCAGTAAAATAGTGAAGCTCAGGGCAGTTCAGTAGTTAGTCCTAGGACACGTCAAAGTTGTCTAGTCCAGGGCTTCCTGACTCCACAGCTTGAATTTGGTCTGGGCTCTCCCTTCTGTTTATCAGCCTCAAGTTACCTCCTAAGTTAAGAGATCAGCTATGCCATTGTTTCCTTTAGGGGATGAACCCTAGAGATATACTAGGAATTGACTGCTTATAACTGCTTATTTTTAAACAAGTAAACCTATGTGCTGTGCTATTAAATGTCAGACCAAAATGTGTATTTTGTCATGATTTTGTTTGTTTAGAAAATAAATTAGAGCCTGAAGAGACGTATGTGACAAACTGCTTTGGTCTAGGTAGTAATTCATGTTCTTAAGATAGATCTATAGAGATACTTAAGGATAGATTAAAATTACTGAGAAACCCAGACTCTAGATTTAAAAAACCAAGTTTCATTTTAATGAGGACAGCGTTGACTTATTCCTCCATTATCATTGGGTTATAAATTGGAAAGTGTCAAAGAGGAGAGCAAATGTTTTGTGCTTTCTGGTTTTTTAGACTGTCCCTCTGAGAAATTCAAGTCTTCAGTTGAGCCTTTCTTATGCAGCAGTGGTTAAGTATTATCTCAAACTTCTGAGTTTCCTGAGTAATAGCAGTTGAGACGAAAACATAATTAGAAGAAACAAGAGGGTGCGATTTAGTGAGTAAAGCTGGTGACCAGAAAGAAGAGCTAGTGGAGTTTCACTTTGTAACGCAGGTCACTAATGCTTTGATCTTGTGCGAAACTGTACTGTTTTGCTTGAAAAGTGCTTTACATTTCTCTGGTTGAAGCCAGTTTAAAGTTCTTCTGCTGGCTCAGGGCCAGTGACACCTGCATTTCTATGAAGCATGGTGTTTTGTGAAGTCACTTTAATGTCATTACCAAGCATTGTCAAAATTAACTGAGGGTGAGAGATTTTATTTTTCTTCTAGTAATGGGGGAATAGCTTTTCCTGTCTTTCAAAATCTTGGAACAGGTTAATGTGGTTTGGGAAATTTTTTTTTTTAATCCTTTCTGGTGATTTGTTAACAGTTAGAATCTCTGTGTATAAAGGAGGTGAATTTTGCTTCTAGCATAAATAAATTTGTGTTCAGACCTCAGCTTGAGTAACTTTGGTCAGTTAATACATATATAGGCAGAAGTGTTTTAATAGCTATAGGTACTTCCTTTTTCAGTAAGAGTCCTCTTAGGAAGCAGTTAGCTTGTAGATCCAATATTAATACTCTTTTCTTCTTAAAAAATCTTGGCATAGGTTTTAAAGTGAGTAATTCTAGATATTTAAGCTGAGCCTCCATTGTGATGGTATGATCTGTGTCCCCCTCGCTTGCCTTAGGCCTCTCTATGACTTTTACCAAATATATAGTATTGTTTCAACCACAGTAGTTAGAACACTGTGGTTAAAGACCTTCAGGGCACATGAGCATCTTCAGTACCCTTGTCTAAAAGAAAGTGTTGACTGCTGTACTTTCATCCTTTATGAATTCTTTAAAAGCATCTATTATTTTTAATTTGCAGCAGCTCTTGCCAGGTAAAAAGTTTTGGGAAACAGATGAATCCAGCAAAGATGGACCAAAAGGAATATTCCTGGGTGATCAATGGCGAGACAGTGCGTGGGGAACATCAGGTAATCTAGATCTAGCATCTGTACTGTGATTTTTGCCTGTCTTAGAGCTCCTTTCCTAGCAATTGGCAAGTCATGAATTTTACATCAGTGACATAAGCATGTCAAGCAATGTCTTGTCCTGTGGTATAATTGCCATTAAGGAGCTTATATGATGTAATTTATTAAATCATAATTAATGTACAATCAAATCTTCAATATTTTATTGAAGTTTTAGTCACAGGGGAATAGTCTTATTTGAAATGACCATAATTTCAGCTGTAACTTCTTATTCTGTACTGCTGTCAGCATACATGGAATTAGAAAACCCATGCCTGCCATTTGAAGTTCATGTTTCTTTTTTCTCCCCTTGCCCCTGTGTACCTTGTATGGATGATCTCTTTAAATGTGGTTGGGGCTAAATCAAATCATTGGGTATGGACTCTGTTCTGACAGACTGCCCCTGAAGAGGGATGGGGAGAACTTGTAGAGGCAGACACACCAACAGCAGCAAGAAGTGACAGATGATAGGGAGGGAGAAGACAGAACACCCAAAAGCTGATGTGGTCCTGTGCTGTTACAGCACAATGTAAGAATGGATCTTCATGATGACAGTGACTCATAAGAAAAAGATCAGATTATGTTGTGTATATGTTTTTTTAAAGGACAGTAAAATCACATTGTTTTGGTAAAATTACCAGTAAAACCTATTGAAAGGAAATTCTGCTGCTTGAAGGGAACCATTAATTTATCCATTTAGCTAAATAAACTAGCTGTGTAAACTGCTGTATTCCTCTGCTATCCTGGATAATTGAGGTGTATTCCGTTTCCTTAGCTTATGTAGAATAGCATACTTACGGAAAAAAGCAATAGGAGGTGTGGCTCACCTGACCACGGCAGGTTTCCTGGTTCCCAGTCATTGGTTTATCCATGAGACATCACTCATAATTTGTTTGAGCCTCTGGCTGCACTGTATCATGTTTGTGTATCTTTTTTGTAGATCATTCAGTTTCCCAGCCAATCATGGTGCAGAGAAGACCTGGTCAGAGTTTCCATGTGAACAGTGAGGTCAATTCTGTACTGTCCCCACGATCGGAGAGTGGGGGACTAGGCGTTAGCATGGTGGAGTATGTGTTGAGCTCATCCCCGGGCGATTCCTGTCTAAGAAAAGGAGGATTTGTAAGTTGGCTTGAGGAACTTGTTCCTATATCTCTCTTTTTTTTTTTTCTCCTAAAGCAAAATATGCCTGTTTAGTTTCCTTAGATATTCATAGCACTAATTACAGGATATTTTAAAACATTTTTATTGTAATTGGAGGTCAGCAAACATAGTAGAAGATGTAAATTAAATTTTTTCAAAATAGAGAAATGATGTTTTTCATGACATATAGATAGTAATGTTAGGTAAGAACTGAAATATAGATCTCAGTTCATTGGTCTGCTAGAAAACACTATTTTTGCTTTAAAGCAAAAGTAAAAAAGAAATGAAAAGGAAAAGGAAACAGGCTGGATGTCAATAGGGAATTCCAGATCTGAGAGCAGTGATTTGCCAAGATTCAAGGACCCTTAAAATAGATCAGATATGTATGTGGGCTCATTCTTATTTTGCCAGCTAGGCTTTAATTATAGAATTATCTTTGGGCCTCCTTGAATAGCTTTGCTGCTCACACTCAGCATGTCAGGAAGTTAGAAGTTCTGTTAATTCTTTATCTGCAATTTTTCCCTGATTGATTTTTTTTGATTCACTGACCTGTCTGATGCTAAATTATAGCCAAAGCAGCTTCTCTATCTATAGGTTCTCCCCTTTCAAATCTTAGTCTTCCTCAAACATCTTTGATATCTTTTCTTAATACTAGTTCTTTCTTACGTCATCATCTTTCTTACATTTCTAGATTTAGAAGATGCATTTCCATTTGAGTCTTCCACATTTTGTATTCTGTGACTGGTTTCATCTTCCAAGTCACAACTAGGAAGGCCATGAGGGAGATACCCTGAACCTGTTTTCCCACCTTTTCTCCTGACTCAACTTGTTTTCTTCTCTTCCAAGGCCCTTTCTCCCTGAAGTCTTTTTGGCTGATACTATCTGTTGGCAATCATTTAAGGAATCTTCTTTCCTCAAAATCATATTAATGATTTTGTTTCCATAACTCTTTCCTCCTTTATTTTATAGCATTTGTTGCTCAGTATTTTTATTGTCATGTATCTGTTGCTGGGTATCAGAAACTTTGTTCTGTTTTCCCCATTCCACTTTAAGCTTCTCTAGAGTAACAGTAGTTCATTTTTGGTGCATTTTCCACCAGTGTCAAGTACAATTCTTTAAGATGTTAGTAGACTTTAAATGAATGATTGTTTACTTGGTTGGTGTGAAGAAAATGGCTTGTATCTACGGTAACCAGAATCTATATGTAATTAGCTTTACTCTAGATACGTCATGGATGACTGTGGCTAGAAAAAATTAAGTGAAGCACTTTATTAATTCAAGAGGCCAGCTTGGATTTCTCTCAGCCCTGTATCTAGAAGTTTGGTGTGAGGAATTTAACCTCATGAGGATCTTCTATTTTTATAATAACCTTTAGGAAGATCAGGGGACTAAACTGGGGCTTTTGTCTTGAGTTCTAGCCCTTCTAAAACTGACCTGATTGCTTCTGGGTCTTTTGACCATGCAAAGACTTAGGTCAGGTGTAGTGGCCTGTGGATCAGATAGGCAAATGCTTCCTTTATTGAACCTTCCCAAGAGGCTACTTGGAAAGAACAAGATCTATTTCTTGGATGTGAGGAATGGGATCAGGCCAAATTATTATTTGCCTGTTGTCCCATGGGAGGAATGGAGTTACTTCTCTCTTTTTTTAAAATATTATTCCCCAGCTTACCTCTTTTTCTGTCCCCGCACTTTCCTCATCTCATGAGTACAGTCTTCTGAGGAAGTACTACCTTCGAATTGCTGCCCATAACTTTCAGTTATTTACTGTAGGATTACAGTCAGTATCACACATTAATAATTTGCTTGTGTGGTGAACTGAAACCTGTGTGACTCTGGCTATGAGTTTTCCATTATGTGCGTGACCAGTTTCCAATTCTTGGGTATTAGCCAGGTGACATGTGCCTGGGTTACTATGAAGTTGGTAGGAGGCAGAAAAATAATTGGAATTAGGAAGAAGATAAAACAGTGGTACTGACTTTTTTTTCTTTTCTTTTTTTTTTTTTTTACAAACAATCGTCATTAGAAGAGTATTTTTATGACAAAAGCTGTATCTTTTGGGTTCAGTGTCTTGTATTTGTTTTTGTAAAGATGGGTACCATCCTTAGTTGTTTTGGGAGACTGGTGATTTTTAACCCTTTTACAGTATTGTGACCAGAGAAAGTTGAGACCTCAGGATAGATGTGTCAGAGAGAGAAGGTTGAGACCTCAGGATAGATGGGCCAGAAAGGTGTAAAGGGTTAATGCACTTGGCTGCTAACCGAAAGGTCGGAGGTTTGAGTACACCCAGAAGTATTCCTTGGAAGAAAGGCCTGGTAATAAACCTCTGAAAAACCAGCCATTGAAAACCGTATGGAGCACAGTTCTACCCTGACACACATACATGGGGTTGCCGTGAATTGGAATCAACTTGACGGCAACTGGTTTGTTACTAATCAGATTATTTACTGAACTTCTCAGGTTTGCATAAAGATAAATTAAAAATTTCCAAATCTGTGTTCCAGCTTCTTCTCAGAAGGAAAGTTGTGATTAATGAAATATTATCCCATATTTTGACTTGAGTTATATCTATAGGGTGATACAAGAGGGTTGATCAGTGACATCAGGCCACCATGTTGGCATATCCATTTCTCTGGTGGACGTGAGCCTGAGCATCAGGGAACTGCTTTATCAGCCTTATGGTTGTATTCTGCTGATCTTCTATTTATCCTTCTGGCTTTGTTCTACCTGTTGGTTAGGATGGAAGCTGACAAAAGCTCTGGTTATGGAAAACTGAATCAGTTTATTGTTGTCATGGTATTCATCTTTTTGAAAAAGGTGATTATTTTTTTTCTTCTTTAAATCTGGCCTGTCAATCCAAAGCGTTGATTTCAGAGGCAAAGTAAGATAGAATATCTGCTTCCTGTGGATAATTTTTCTAAAGAATGGTACTTGGTAGTTTATAGGTCAGAGCTCCCAATTGTTTTTACTTTTTGAGGAGCTGTACCAACATTGTCTCCAGGAAGCCAGTGGAGGAGCCCCGTTTTATTTCTGAGAACTGAAAACATCACTCTGATGGCACAGTGAATGTAGCCCTCAAAGAAAGTACTAAGGGGTGATTCTCAGATACTGAGAACAGATAATCCAGCCTCTGATTAAAGGCTATTCAGAACTAAAGTACTCTACTCACTCTGTAGTGGTTTTCCCTTTTCAGTGAGGTTGTTTCCTGACTATAGCTTGAATGAGGGCATTTAACTGTCTGACTTTCTTGAGTTTATTTGATTGTACAAATGGTCTCAGCTTAGTGTTTTGGCTTCTGTGGTAAGAACTCTTTGTAGCTGACAAGAAGAATCTAACAACAATGTTGTATTCTTAGTACTTACTGCAATTTTTGGTAGTATTCCACATATGAATCAGAAACTTCAGGGTAGCAGTTTTCAGAATAGTGAGAAGACTGAATACTAGTCAAATCAGAGTCAAGTTTTTTCTTGATATTTTCTTTTTATATCCTTTATTTATTCCTAGAATTAAACAGTTGTTTTTTTAGAAAGCATAGTCCAGGTTGGTTGTAAAATCAGGTGTAGCTACTATAGTTTTTGAGGCCATTGGGTGAAATTGCCCATCTGAGGGTCTGTTATTGGTCTTCCAGGATACCAGCTGATATTTTTCAAATAGGTTGATGTCTAGCTAGTCAGAAGAGTGGATCACAATTTCTACCTTCCTGGCTTATGGTGTCTAGGAAAATGAGACGACCACTCTATCCTTGAATTAGAATGAAAACTACTCTGACCTTGCAGAGGAAAGAGTTTTAGAAAAAATAACTTGGGAAGATCTTTCTACTAGTTCTGTAGAGACGGCTTGTTCTCTGACTTGGAGGGTGCATGCAAACTCATAGCAATTCAGTTGAGTCACAGAGCACTTGATGACTTGCTTCCCTAGTCTTCACTGGATTTGTTTTAGGTAACCAGTGATACTTTACTTCAATTGACTTATTTAAAGACTTTGTAGAATGTAATGCAGATAGAAGTCAGGGGTTTGAGTCTCAACTGGAGCTGATTCCTCATCTGCAAAATGGAGATAATGAAAACCCAACAATGGTCTAATTAGTGTGGCCATATAATATATTTGAAAAAGCTCCTCAAAGTCAGTGGACCAGTAGCATCAGCATCACCTGGGAGCTTATAATAAATGCAGAATTTCCGACCCTACTCAAGACCTTCTGAATCTAAATCTGAATTTTGACGTGACCCCCGGGTGACTTGTATGTACATTAAAATTTCATAAGCACTGCTGTAAGATATAATTTTTTTTGGAAGATTAATTTATCAGGAGTCTATAGAACAAATTCAGAAATTTTGTCTATAGGATAGAGCACCTTCAAATTAAACACTTTCCTTGAGCAAGAAATCTATAGCTCTACTTTGCAGTGCCTTTAGACACTGACTGGGTAAAAACTTTAAAAACAAAAGAGCACCCAGTTGTTTTTACTTTTTAAATAGTAAGAAGACTATTTAGAAACTCAATTTTTCTGTCATCGTCTCTGTAATAACAACCATTCCTTTTCCTCCTGGATCTGGTAGTTACTATAGCAGAATGAAATAATCTTCTTACCTTTCTGTATGTATGGATTTGGGTGATGATTATATACATAACCAAAAACCAAACCCATTGCCATTGAGTCGATTCTGACTCATAGTGACCCTATAGGACAGAGTGGAACTGCCTGTAGGGTTTCCAGGGAGTGGCTGGTGAATTCGAACTGCTGACCTTGTGGTTCACAGCCAAGCTTTTAACCACTGCGCGCCACCAGGGCTCCTATAATGTGCATAGTGCCTGGTATATACTATATTACACTGCTTCTAAAGTGTACATTTCTTCCACTTTTGTACATTTTGAGATTGGGATGTATCTTTTAAACGATATAGTATGTCCTGGTTTAGTTGGCAGTGTTTCTTTTTTGTTGTTGTTGTTAGGTGCTGTCGAGTCGATTCCGATTCATAGAGACCCTGTGCACAACAGAACGAAAACTGTGCAGGACTGGGCAGTTTCCTTTTTAGTGGCATATAAAATAATGGTATGTCTTATAATGGTGTCTCACATTGGATGAAATGTAGTGGTTGTCAGTGACTTGCTTCTGTTCACTTATCTCATAAAAATCAGTGGGACAAAGGATCTAATGGTTGGAGCCTTAAAAATTTCTTTCCAGGGCGAAAAGCATTAAATGTCTAGTAATTTTGAAGACTTGAAGAGGTACAGGTGATGGTGGATTTTTCTGTGAAAAAGGCAATGGGAAAAAAAATATGAAAATCAGATAAAATACCTTTTAAGAACTTTTTTGGACTTTAAAGAATTGCACTTTCATAACTGCCTTATTTAACCTTTGGAACAACCCTTTAAGGTAGATACTGCGGTCCCTATAAATTTATAGATGAGACAAAGAAGCCTTAAAAGGAAGTGGTGGGCCCTGGATGCAAACTGTGGTCTAATTTCAATTCTTGACCGTATTGCTTTCTACTGTCCTCTACTGGTTTATTTATGAGTTAAGTTCCTATTTAATATGTTAAATATAAAAGTAGTTCACATAGCTAATAATTTCAAATTTACTGATTTTCTAATATTTGAAAATTTTTATTATGGAAGCTGCTGAATTTGAAAGAAATTTGACATTTCGGTTTTTTGGCAGTTGTGAAAAACAGAAGTGTGGGCAGGAGAAACCAATAGTTAACATTGTTATGGTTTCTGGACTCTGTGTCAAGCAGATAACGAAAACTATTCCTTTTTAGAAAGAAGGGAGGAAAATCACTTCTTTGAATGTAGCTTGTGTCACATGGAACTTTGTGGTAAAGGTCACTGCAGTAAGAGGAGAAGTTGAATTCTAATTCTTCTGACTTCATTCAGAAGTAATCGATTTACTCTGAAATATTCTTCCCTTTATGTGAGTCTTCTGAGGAAGCTGAGTCATAAGTGCGTAGGCTCTGATCTCAACAATACATGGTTCTTCTGCCTGTGTCTGCTCTTTTGCCAGTTCATGGATATCTAGCAGTGGAACACATTCCTCTACCTCTGTATAGATCTGGAACATCTCAGAACCTTTGGAGAACTTTCTTGGCCACCTGCATTTTGAGCACTCACTACTGAGCCTGTATTTGAGAACTACAGCTAACATTAATCTAAAGGACGCCCACAATAAAAAGATGTTGTTAATCTTTCTTTATTTTTTCGTACATTTAGTTGTTATGCTTTTTAAGTGTTATTATGCTAGGTAGTATATAAGAAACGAAGCAAAGCTTTGGTCCTGCCTTTGTGGTGCTGATATTGGACTTAATTACAATGGTTCTCAATCGTGGATGCTTAACAGAGTTACTGGAGGAGAAGCTTTTTATAACATTTGCAGAAGCCTCTATAAAGCAGTTAAATGGGAATCTCTGGGGGCGGGTCCAGACACTTGTAAATTTTTAAAAGATTGTGATGCTCAACCTCAGCTACAGCATTACAGAAATGACAGTGCCTCTAGCAGGGCCAGATTGGTTTTATACTTGTATTTGAGAGTTATACCACTTGATTAAGACATTTAAGATTTTAAATCTGATACCATGGATAGCATTAAATAGAAAATATCATCCCAGTGCATAGCCTTTACTAATATTATATCACATTTATATAAAATGCTTTATACTTTACCTAAATTTTTTATTATTTCATTAATCATCATACCTACCTTGTTTTATCCAAAGTTACCACTGTTTTATAGATGAGAAAACTAAGGCTCAGAGGTTAAATGACCTGTTCAAAGTCCTATGACTAGGGAGGTAGAATGTAGGTTCTGTGCTTCCTAGGTCAGTACTTTCTTAAAGACCACATAGGTATTGATACCTTATTTTAAATATTAAAACCCATTAAACTTAGCCTATTTATACCCGTTTTTTATTATGCAAAATTAAAAACATACAGAAGGGTAGTATAATGAACCTTCATGTACCCATCACTCAGCTTCTATTTAAAATTTTTTTTATTGTAATAAAAATATATATAACAAAACTTTTGCCATTTCAGTAATTTTTACATGTACAATTCAATGACATTGATTTACATTCATCGTGTTGTGCAACTACCACCACTATCCTTTTCAAAATTATTATGTCACCATTAACAGAAACTCAGTGCCCCCTAAGCGATGAATCCTTTTACATTTGCCTGCTTCATATAACACTGTACTGTTTCTTAATCAAAAACACTTTTGATAGGATGGCTTCCCACTTTTGCTTTTGTTGTCATGCAGAAATCAGACTTCATGTTAATAATTTTTATTAAGGGCCATTGTTGATTTACTGAGCTTTTTTCTTTTAAATAGTTTTTATTGAAATATGACCTATGTATAGAAAAGTGCCATGTGATGGTTAAAGTTGTATGTCAACTCGACTAGGCCACGATTCTCAGTGGTTTGCAGTTACATAATGATGTCGTTGGTCGGTTATATGATAATTGTAGTCATCCTCCATGATGTAATCTGATGTGATCATCCAGTCAGTTGTAAGGGGAGTTTCCTCAGGTGTGGCCTGCATCCTATATGTGTGTGTGTGTGTGTGTGTGTATAGAGACAGAGACAGAGACATTCTGGAAAAGTTTGCTTGCTCGCTCTGGATCTTGCATCTGGCTTGCCATCATCTAACTGGTTGCCATCATCATCCGGTTCTTGGGACTTGAGCCAGCTGCCTGCCAATCTTGGGATTTTACAGCCCATGAGCCAGCGGCCTGCCGTCTTACTTGCTGATTTTTGGATTCATCAGCCTCCACAGCCTGTGAGCCAGCAGCCTACCATCTGATCTACCAATCTTGGGTTCGTCGTCCCCTGCAGCTACATGAGTCAGGAGAAGCCTCCAGCCTGATGCCTGACCCATCAACTTGGGACTTGTCAAATTCTACAGCTGTGTGAGCCATTTTCCTTGAGATAAATCTCCCTCTCTTTCTGTATATATATATGTATATATTCCACTGGTTTTGCTTCTTTAGAGAACCCAGCCTAAGACATTTGGTATTAGGAGTGGTTCTGGAGAAACAAAATTGTAAGGATGAATTTTCTAAATTGGTTCTCAAGTGTGACTAGTCTTAAAGGCACTGATGACTCTGCCTCCAGTAGTAAAGAGGACACTGCTAATCCATGGCATGAGGTGGCGATAGAAATATGTAAAATATCACCACTAATAGATCAAGTACTGATGAGACGCAAGGCTCTGGGTGATCACGTTTGATACTAGGTGGCAACACTTTGCAGGGTTGGGGCAGTGTTCTCCAGGAGGCTGTATATGCTCTAAAACAGCATCTAGTATATGGTGCTGTTTCTCCCATAGCCAGGATTCACAATTCCTGGAATCGAGGGGTGGAAATGGGAGTGGCATCACTCACTGTTAACCCTAGTGACCCACTTGCAAAATTTCTGCTTCCTGTCCCCATGACCTTATGCTCTGCAGGTCTAGAGATCTTAGTTCCAAAGGGAGGAATGCTCACACCTGGCAACACAACACTGATTCTGTTGAACTGGAAGTTAAGAATGCCAGTTGACCTCTTTGGGCTCCTCATACCTCTGGAACAAAAGGCAAAGAAGGGAGTTACCATTTTGGCTGGTGTGATTGACCCTGACCACCAAGGGGAAATTGGATTGATGTTGCATAATGCTGGTAAAAAAGAGTATGTCTGGAAACAGGAGATCCCTTAGGGCATCTCTTGGTACTACCATGCCCTATGATTAAAGTCAGTGGAAAAGTATAGCAGCCCAATCTGACATGACTACTTATGGCCAGACCCCTCAGGAATGAAAGATTGGGTCACCCCACCAGGTAGAGAACCATGACCAGCTGAGGTGCTTGCTGAGGGTAAAGGGAATATAGAATGGGTGGTGGAAGAAGGTAGTTCTAAATATCAGTTAGGACTGCATGAACAGTGGAAGAAAAGCCTGTAATTGTTATGACTATTTCTTCCTTATTTTATTATACATACATATGCATGTACACACATACACCCGTATTATATATTTATATAGCAAATATTTTTGTTTTCGTCCCTCCCTTATTCCATTACTTATTAACTGGGGCTAGTGTGTTTTCGGTTGTACACATGATAGTTGTATCATGTTAGGACAAGTATGACCTGACCCACGGACTTGGAATTTGCTAGCCTCTGCAACCACGTGAGCCATTTCCTTGAGGTATATTTCTGTGTGTGTATGTATAGAGTCACTATACCAAGAAGAATTGATTGACGTTCAACCATTTCAAGAGTTAGCATACGATCAGGAAACAATGGTACTGAAGGAAGAGGTCCAATCTATACTGAGGGCATTGGCGAAAAACAAGGCTCCAGGAATTGATGGAATACCAATTGAGATGTTTCAACAAACAGATGCAGCACTGGAAGTGCTCACTCGTCTATGCCAAGAAATTTGAAAGAGAGCTACCTGGCCAGCCAACTGGAAGAGATCCATGTTTATGCCTAATCCCATAAAAGGTGATCCAACCAAATGCAGAAATTATCACATAATATCATTAATATCACATGCAAGTAAAATGTTGCTGAAGATCATTCAAAAGCAGCTGCGGCAGTACATCAACAGAGAACTGCCAGAAATTCAAGCTGGATTCAGAAGAAGACGTGGAATGAGGGATATCATTGCTGATGTTAGATGGATCCTGACTGAAAGCAGAGAATACCAGAAAGATGTTTACCTATGTTTTATTGACTATGCAAAAGCATTTGACTGTGTGGATCATAACACATTATGGATAACATTTCAAATAATGGGAATTCCAGAACACTTAATTGTGCTCCTGAGGACCCTGTATATAGATCAAGGGACAGAACAAGGAGATACCGCGTAGTTTAAAGTCAGGAAACGTGTGCATCGTACTTATTCATTCTGTACGCTGAGCAAATAATCTGAGAAGCTGGACTATATGAAGAAGACCAGGGCATCAGAATTGGAGGAAGATATCATTAACAACCTGCGTTATGCAGGTGACACAGCCTTGCTTGCTGAAAGTGAAGAGGACTTGAAGCACTTGTTGATGAAGATCAAAAACTACAGCCTTCAGTATGGATTACACATCAACATAAAGAAAACAAAAATTCTTAAAACTGGACCAGTAAGCTACATCATGATAGTCGGAGAAAAGACTGAAGTTGTAAAGCATCTCATTTTACTTGGATCCACAGTCAATGCCCATGGAAGCAGCAGTCAAGGAATCAAATGACGCATTGCATTGGGCAAATCTGCTGCAAAAGATCTCTTTAAAGTGTTGAAGAGCAAAGATGTCACTTTAAGGATTAAGGTGTGTCTGACCCAGGCCATGGTGTTTTAAATCACCTCGTATGCATGGGAAAGCTGGACGGTGAGTAAGGAAGACCGAAGAATTGATGCCTTTGAATTATGGTTTTGGTGAAGAATATCGAATATACTATGGACTGCCAAAAGAGCGAACAAATCTGTCTTGAAAGAAATACAGCCAGAATGCTCCTTAGAAGTAAAGATGGTGAGACTGCATCTCACATACTTTGGACATGTTATCAGGAGGGATCAGTCCCTGGAGAAGGACATCATGCTTGGTAAAGTAGAGGGTCAGTAAAAAAGAGGAAAACCCTCAATGAGTTGAATTGACACAGTGGCTGCAACAGTGAGTTCAAACATAACAACAATTGTGAGGATGGTGCAGGACTGGGCAGTGTTTTGTTCTGTTGTACATAGGGTCGCTATGAGTCGGTACCAACTCAGTGGCACCTAACAGCAGCAACAACGTATATACGCGCTTGTTTTGCTTCTCTAGAGAACTCAGCCTAGGACTGCACAAATCATAAATGTACATCTTCATGAATGGAAGTCTCCTTTGGGTCCCTTACCCCCAGTAGAATGTGCTTACTACTCTGCTAATGCACTAAATAAACAGCTTATTCAGAGTGAAAAACCAGATAGCAGTATTCGCTGTGAATGAACTGTACAGTATTGGATCTTATCCCAGTCACAGAGAAATATTGTAAAATCAGCCCTTGGCATTATAATTGGGAGTGAAGCTGTTGGTGACTAAGTTTTCAGGCCAAAGCAAGTTGCCTGTAGATGAGCTGAGCAGGTTCTTAGCAAGTCCTTGTAAAGGGTCACTAGGGAAAGATAGTTTAGCGTGCTGATTGGCTTGTGAGTTTCCTTTGCCACCAGTCTTCTTCCTTGGTGGTGAAACTTAATACTGCTTCTTTATCCTATTTTTTTTTCCTTATTGCCTGCAGACCTTTTGAAGCCCCTTGTGAGAAATTAGAGGTGAGCTGTTCCTCCTGAACCAGTAATTTGATTTGTTGGCTTGTGGGGAAGGTTACTTAGACATGGCAGTGGGATGATTCTTGTAATACCCCTTTGGAATTGATAGTAGCGTTTTCTGATTCATGTAGAGCTGTTTGTCATCTAGACCATATTACTCCCTTCTGAACTCTTCCTTAAAATAATGAGAATGGGAGGGTCTTTCTTATCAGCTTGGCAGGATTTTTTGGTCACGATTGCCAGGCACTGTATTTGGTGCTATGTATTCATGAAAATGAATACGTAACTTCTGTCATTTTTACTTTTGCAGGATGGAGGGAGCTGTTGCCTCTGGATATTTCAAAAGATCTTTTTGACTTTAGAACCCTGTCATATTTCCACATCTACGTTTGGATCTCAGTGTAGTACTTAATTGGCTATCATTCACTCCTGTTGAGCCAATAACAGTCTCATACTTAAAAGAAAATCACATTTCGATGGCTGCCAAAGCTATGATTTACCATCTTGATGCCGTATGAAGCTGAGTTTTATATCCTTCCTAAGTTCCTTCTTATATGTGTTCCTTTTTCATGTTAGCCATGAACTCTTTCTGTCCCACATTTGAACAGAGAATGACTTTGGTAGTAAAATTGTCGCTGAACTAGTAGTGGAGAAGGTTTAAGAATGTCAAGGTTCATGAGTCACCCTTTCTGGGCCAGTGATCACCAGGAGCTACTCTGAGAGCATCTGTTAGTTTCGCGTTTGCAGGCCTGCCCAGTCAGTCTGTTCACAGCTAGTCTGCTGCTCTAGCGTCCATTATTGATTTCCTCCCACTGAAGTTTGGTTGTGGTGACTAGAAATGCTGTGTAGCAGCTCTCACCTTTTACTGATTGGATCTTGACGTTTACCAGGAGTTCTAATTTGGTCCACATGTTTTGGTTTCTTCTGTATACCAGGAGTTAGTGCTAGGGGCAAGCAAGCTTTATAAAAGCAAAGGTTACTTACCCTTTGGTAAGTTTCTTCAAGGATTTTGTATCATGTCAAGTCACCATACTAAATCTTTTTTTCCTTTGGGAAGTCTGGACACATTTGCTTTATATGTCAGTGCTTAACCTAGGATGTTGTAAGAGGAGACAGTCTTAATTTCCTTAGAAGACACGACATAAACGTGTTTGCCAGCACATCAGTTCTTTTAGGCCCAGTGTTTTAAACTTTGTAGTTTTAAGCTTCAACACTTCAGAAATAGATTCTGTTGCACCAGTATTTCACTTACCATACTCCCACATATGTGTCAAGAATAATGTGGCATGGGATAGGCAGGTAGTAGAAGGTAGCAGATAAATAGATCGTCTTGGTGTAAGAATCTCACAGTTGGATTTTATTTGAAGGATTAAAAACAATTAAAATTAAGGAGTTATTGAATCGTTTATGCAGTAATCAGTGAGACTTAGAGGATGCAGTTGGGGTGGTAGTAGTGCAGATTGGCAGGGCATGTATCCCAAGGTAAAGAATAGAATAAATGAGTAGAAATTATTTTAGACCCCGCTTTGCCCAGTATTTGGGAGTAAGGGAGGAGTTTACATAGAACAGTGGAAAAGCAGGAAATTATTTTTGTAGGTTTAACATTTTCCCTCTCTACTAATAGCTACCATACCTGGGGCTTACTAGGATTCTTGGCTGTTACAAAAAGTTAGATTTGACAGTGGAGAAATGAGACTAAGAGATATAAAGTTGTGGCTAGGCTTTGGGTAGAAACGAAAAAAAATGGGGTGGTGGAACATTGGGTATGATAAGACTGTCCTACACACTTGTAACATAAATGTACGTCTGTCTCCCCCGTTTGGCAAGATTTTCTGCAGTGTTCCAGACTCTGTGTTGTCTGTTAATTAGATTGTAATGTCTAAAAGAGCAGAGACCCTATCCTGTTCTAATTAGCAGCTGGTGTAGTCTGGTGTCCACAGTGGTTGCCCACTGTTAATTAGTTGATGATGATTAGTGAAGCTGAAGCTATTTTTTAAACAGGGCCCAAGGGATGCAGACAGTGATGAAAACGACAAAAGTGAAAAGAAGAACAAGGGTACGTTTGATGGAGATAAGCTAGGAGATTTGAAGGAGGAGGGTGATGTGATGGACAAGACCAATGGTTTACCAGTGCAGAATGGGATTGATGCAGACGTCAAAGATTTTAGGTTTGTATGTTTTACACTTTAATTTTTAAATGGGGGCTATGGGTGTTTGTTTGTTTTATTTTGTTTTTAGCTCTTCTGCCCTTACACCCCATATTTCCTTTTTAAGAATTGGATCTAGTGTCGTCCATATCACAGAGATTATAAATTACCTGGTAGGGTTGAAATTTTTACGAGGTATCAATGCCTCAAGCTTTGCCAAAACAGTAGATTTTGCATTTGTATAGAGCTCTAGAATTTGCAGAATGATTCCATAAAAATCATTTCAGTAATTCTCAAATATCAAAATCACCTAAGGGTGAGTGCTTTTCAAATCACTATATTAGAGAGGCATGGTTACTAATAGAAGTGTGTCCTATCCCTCTAGATGTTACAGGAGAGGGAAAAACCTTGACAACTTGTACATTTCAGTCTCATAAGCTCCTTTTGTGGTAGGTGGGTCAGGTGTCATCTTCCTCATTTTAAAGAACCAGAGATGCAGTTTAGATGACTTCTTCCCAATCATATCGCTTCTATGGATGCCTTTCATCCCATCTCTGGTTATGATTCGTTTATGAGTTTTAGCTTATAATTTAATATACAGTGTATTAGAATAATATTGTGTATTTGTCTTCCACATTTGGCAGATATTCAGTTACACAGGCAATTTTTAGTTATGGTATATAATTTTTTAAAAAATCTGTAAAGATCCTTGATTAATGGTTTACAGGTAGGGAATTTAATTTTGAATAAATGTTAGTCTAAAGCTGATATGCATGTATGTATGTACATAAACATATATAGCTTGTCTTAGTATCTCCCAAACACAAAATTAAAATGTATTTTGAATCATCATTTGCAGAACAACTTGTAGTTGTTCAGTATTCTTAATCTAATTTTTATGTTTTGTAAGTGTAATGGAAGAAAATTTGAAGAACAGAGTAAATAAACACCTCAAGTCTACCTACCTTCAAGTGGCCTCTCCACCCTGAATCTCAATCAGTCTGTAGCAATGTTTGGTGGTATTTGACTTTATTGGGGCAGGTGGTGTGCGTGTGTGTGTCTCTGGGTGTGTGTGTGCAGGAACACAAGAATACTTTTTAAGTTGTACCAGCTACAGGATTTCTTTTAGGGATGGAGGACATGGAATATAGTCCAGGGTACATGCCTTACTAGAACATACCATTATTCTATATTA
Source organism: Dugong dugon (assembly GCA_030035585.1). Taxonomy (NCBI): domain Eukaryota; kingdom Metazoa; phylum Chordata; class Mammalia; order Sirenia; family Dugongidae; genus Dugong; species Dugong dugon. The sequence continues at coordinate 55,364,267 of CM057462.1, read as the reverse complement.
GTCTGACTTGAAATCATACAGTCTTGCAATCCTTTTACGTTAGGTGTCATATGCCCTAGGTTACTCAAGATAGTCCTTGTTTAGGCCTGTGTACCTGCAAAATTATTAATTGTGCCCCTTTTTGCTCTTAGGAATGCCCTTGTTTGGATGATAAATTATATTCTCATATTACTTTTACATTTTAGAATTGTCTCCTAAGCAAGGGCATATCCTTGATAATGAATTTACTTTGGAAGATTTTGAAATTATCTGCTGCTGCTAGTTTCTTAGAAGGGGAAACAGTTTTAGTACTGATCAGTAGTACCAAGATAATGCATAAGTTTTTTTCATTAGAATCATTTTCAGATGTGGAATTTTCCCTTAGAAATTTACTTTTTCCGTTGACTCTGTTTTTAAAGGGTAGATGTTGCTTTTGGGGAACATATTTTGCTACCTAAATTTTGGGATCTCTATTTTCATGGATGTCATAGGCCATGTTTTTTTTTTTAAGTTCACCCAAATCTAGACACCTTGGTTAAAGATACTATAATTAATGGCAGTTAATGTATATTTAAGGGGTGGATTGTGATGGGAAGGCAAGTAATAGAAGAGTTATTTTAGAGAATTTCACACTGTAAGCACCCAGAGGGTCTCTGGTTATTTTGTAGAAATACTTTTAAGTACTACTGATAATGAGGTATGTCAAGGACATTGTCCTTAACTTGGGTTGCTGTAGTGTCCCTCCCCACTCAAAATAAGGTTTAATGCCCTTTACTTTCTCTGTTTAGCCGTACCCCTGGTAATTGCCAGAACTCTGCTAATGAAGTGGATCTTCTGGGTCCAAACCAGAATGGTTCTGAGGGCTTAGCCCAGCTGACCAGCACCAATGGTGCCAAGCCTGTGGAGGATTTCTCCAACATGGAGTCCCAGAGTGTCCCCTTGGACCCCATGGAACATGTGGGCATGGAGCCTCTTCAGTTTGATTATTCAGGCACGCAGGTACCTGTGGACTCAGCAGCAGCAACTGTGGGACTTTTTGACTACAATTCTCAACAACAGGTACTGTGTGTGTCTCTATCACCTTCTTTACTCTCCCTCCAACAGCACATTTTTCAAGTAACTAAAAATGGGGGGAAGCGGGTGGCATTATTTTAGGCTATCAGTAGCCCAACTTTGATACGGATTCACAAGGCCTCTGTGTCTTTCCCCTCAAGAAATTGGTTCCTGTGCTGAGGTTACTGGCAAGAGACCACCCTGCTTTACATGCACTTCCTTTGGCTCCTCTCTCTCCCCAGGGCCTCAGAAGTGGATGAGATGGTGTTACCTCTTGTAACACAACTCTCTTGGATGCTAAATTAACCTCTCTGAAGATTAATGTGACTGCGATGCTATTGGTTTTTTTTTTTTTTTTTTAAACAGTACACTCTCTGTTATCCACCATTGTCAGGAGTGTAGTGTCAGGCCGTCCTGTTAATCATGTCTTTTCATTAAATGAGGTACTACAGATAACAGATGTACCCCTTTCAAAAGAGAATGTGATTAGAGGAAAAACACACAAAACAAATCACTTGCTTCTTTCTTTATTCAGAAGTTCCTGGAATGTTTTGTATATGTGCCTTCCGTTTATGAAAGCATAGTATGATTAACTGTGGGGTGTATGGATCCTTCTGTTTAATATACTTCAAAGGAAGATCATCTCTCTGGATTATATAAAAGGGACAGGTAGTTTCCAGAGCTTGTTCAGTATCAGAAGTTTTGCCTTGGTATTAGAAGCAGTTTGATGGGCCATGAATTTCTGATAATCCTTAATTTTGGGCTAGAAGATAAATATAAACTTTTAGGTTTGAAAGGTTAGAAGCTCATTTTGAAGTTTAGAAGATTTGAAAGAATTTCAATTTGAAGTTTAAAAATTCTGTATGGGTAAATTAGCTTATGGTCTTTGGAGATCAGTTGTACCAAGTTGGACCTTTTTAGTTTTTGTCATAAATAGCTGATACTAAATGAATTTTAATTGATGGAGAGCTGGATAACAAAACTATGATTTGAAGCTTACAAAAAGAAACTCTTTTAAGGGATGGTGTGAATGTGCTCATATCAGATAAGTCTCGGATAGATATATTGCTCAGGTTTATAATTAAACTCTTTTACCAAAGAGAGTAAAGTAAAAGTGTACACTATTCTTGACTTTTTTTTTCCCTTCCCTGTCAGAAACATACTCTTCTTTCACTGTTATAACGCTTCTCACAATAACTCCTCAAAACGGTAGTTTTAAAGTGAAGCCAGAAATTACTTCAGGTGCTGAAGATACATTAGACTTCATAAGTTTTGCACCACTTCAGCAAATATAGGGACAGATGACTACTGTATAGATTTCAAGTTGGCCAGCTTAGGATACTAATATAAATTTTGTAATTTGAGATGTCTGACTTTAGGCTGTTCCTAATCAGGATCCTCTACCCTAATTCTATCAAGAAGTTTTATTTGAATTCTCTTTTACTCTGTTTCTTTTGGTCTGACCTTCTCTGGCAACTGTTAGAGCTCTGGCCATTTTTGGTTCTTAACTTCCATTCCCAATCTAACCTGCTCCTCTTACCTTGTTATTTAAGAAGAGTTTATGTCTGGGTCACCAACCTTTTATGAACAGAATTCTGATTCTCTTTTGTTTAACTGTTCTTCATAATCGGAACTGGGAATCATTTTTGACACATTGATGTCTGGTTTCAAAATAATTTTATCATTTTTTCAGAGGCCGAATAATTAGGGCGTGAACAGAGATGTACTTTTGTATACTCAAAAGTAGTTAGTATGATTACATCAAAGATATCACTCAAAGATATACGTGCCTTTACTGTATATCCCATTTCAACAGTTGTTGAAAGTGTTTATTAAACTATTGTTGGGTTATGGCTTCCCACACATGCCTTAGTTGTGACAACATAGGGGCATTGTCGCACAGATACACTAATGTTGTATTATGTGATCATTTTAATTTTATCCGGTGGACCCATAATTCTTGATTTTCTAAGTAGATTGTTTTGTACAATCTTGTACTGGGGTTCCTAATAGCATGTCTGGGAACCATTGGCCCAAGACCCCTAAGTATCTATAAGACTGTCAACTTCCCAAAGGCTCTTGCATAGAAGCCAGTAGTAGTTAAGAAGGAAGGAGTGCTTTGCTACTGTTAATGGGTGCTTTGTGCTTATATTTTATCCCTCCAATTTTTCTTAGCCTTTGGATTTTGGTCACATTTCATTTTCCTTTCCATTTCTACTGGTTTAATTCTGCCTTATTCTTTGCGGTTCAGTGTCATCACTTTCTTTATCTCCAAACTAAAAAGTTACAACGTCTGCCTCCTTTGAACTCCTTTGAATTACCATGATCTGCATTGTGTCATGATTACTTGACTAACAGCTGTTGCTAGATTGTAAGCTTCTTGAGGACAAAAACTGGGTCTTATCCCGGACAAAAACTGGGTCTTATCCCCACTGTCCTCTGCATTGCTTTAGGAGACCAAGTTTTCCCATTTCTTTATTATAATACCTCAAAGCATTCCTTGTATTTAACATACTTCCCCCAATTATAATTTGAAATTAGCCTTCTCAAAGATCTTGAGGCCACTTTTTGAGGCCTAGCATGTATTTTAACATGCTGGTCATTTAGAACTAACACACTAGCTCATGCCTCATATACAAATAGCTATGCCTGTATATCTGGGAAATTTACCTCTGGATCAATACTTAACCTTTTTAGGGTCACAGATCTCTCTTGCCATCTGATCAAAAGCCATGGGCCCATCTCATCAGAAAAGCATACATATTTCTTCTCGTACCTAATTTTGTATATATTATATATGTATAAATATATAAGATATATAGACTGTAAATTATAACCTTCTGTTCACATCTTTTTGTTTTCATCTATAGCCAAACTTGTCTTTCATGACTAGAACAGGCTTGCTTTCTTGAGTGACTCTCAGTCGTGACTCATTTGGTCATTTAATTAGTGTTAAGGAAGTACCAATTGACAAGTAATGAGACCACTCGTGTCAATGTCCTAGGAAACTTTGAGAAGTGAGAGTATACTCTGTTCTCTGGGGAAGGAATGATTTATGGAAGATGTGGGTCTTGAGCTGTGCTTTGAAACGCTTGTTTATACCAGGAAAACGATGAAAATTCTAGTGGAGGAAATAGTAAAATTATAAGCCTGCAATTGGAAATTAGCAGGTATGTGTTCAGGAGATAGTCTAGAAGCGGTCAGCCTGGGTGATAATTAGATTGAAGAAAGGGACTAGTGAGGCTGAATAGACAGTGTTGTTTGTCTCACTAACCATGTGTGATGCCTTATAGGCAATGACAAGACATTTTTAAGGAAAAATGACTTAATTATCATGGTTTAATTTTTTGTGCTGTGTGTTAGTTTTGTAGCATCTTTAAATATTCCCCAATCACTAGGTCATACAAATGGTTTGTGCTGGACTACTAACCTAAAGGTTGGTGGTTCGAATCTACCCAGCAGTACTATGGAAGAAAGTCTTGATGATCTGCTTCCGTAAAGATTACAGCCAAGAAAACTCCACCGAGCATTTCTACTCTGTAACACTTGGGGTTGCTATGAGTCGGAATTGACTCAACGGTAATGGGTTTTTTTTTTTTTTTTTTTTTTAAGAAAGAAAAAATCCCTATTAATTAGTTAACTGTTGACTATTTATTGTGCCCTTCCAGGAACTATGGGTTCTGCCCATACTGATCAGAGCTAGTGCTCATAGTAAGACTATCCATACATGAAACAGTTGTGGAACAGTTGAGAAATTACGTGCTAAACTGGATTGTCAGGAATGCTGTCAGAGAAGGGAAGGGCTCAGTGAGGACCAGGGTTGCAAGGACAGATGGACTATGTATTGCTGCAGGCGAGAGAACAGGCTGGTGTGGTATTAGGCTGACTAGAGTAAAGGCTGAATATAGAGGATGACAAGGAAATAGGTGCATTTGGTAATTGAGTCCAGGTCAGTGGAGGCCTTGAGAGCCAGGTATGAGTCTCAGACAGTTCTAAGTATTGTGATGGTTGAACCGGAGATCTAATTGTGGCTATCATTTTTCTTAATTTTGAGTTATTTGTTACAGCTGGTAGGGTAGTTTCATTTGTGTGTGTGTGTTTTCTCTTTTTGAGGCAGTCTGCCTTGCAAAAAATTCCTTTTTGTGTCCTATTTCCCTTCAATCAGCACTTTGATTTGGTGTAATAAGCTGGTTTCACAAAACTGTTAATATAAGCTTTTGGTGAGATATACAATATGGAGCAGCCAGCATGAAAATACGGAAGAGATAATTTTCGTAAGTTCATTGCAGATTTAATAGTAGTTGTGATACTTTGCATTTGGGATAGTTAATTACTGTCTAGTTGCTGTTCATTATTCTGAACTTGACCCTTCTAGGTTGGTTTATAGCAAGGATTCTTAGCCATTTTTCATGCCATGAAAAACTTTAGCAAATAGGTGAACTCTTTAGACAGCTTGTCAGATTAATGTTTTAAAATGCATAGTATAAAGTAGGATTACAAACGAAAGTAATTATATAAAAATAGTTATCAAAGGTTTAAAACAGGCTTTATTATATATTTGCTTCATTGTATGATGCATGAAGTAGCAGTAGGGGTCGCTGTGAGTCATAATCGACTCGACAGCAGTGGGTTTGGGTTTTTATACTAGCTATTATAATGAGCATAAACAAGATTTTGAGATGTCTGTAACAATTGTAAAGTGACATGAAAATATATGATTTCTGTTGGTGATAAAGTCACAGGTGTATTGTTAACATTAATGTGGTTTTTTGCCTACAATCAAAATTGAAGAACATGCTAAATTTCAGCTAGATGTTAGCGAAAATAAAGTACAACGATCTTAGGTTAAGAATCTCTAATTTAGGGCATTTTTGACAGCTTGAAATACTAATTGATGCCTCTGTAAAATGTTCTCCCCTTCTTTTTCTTCATTGTCTTCTTGATTTTGGAAAACCACAGTGTAAAGTTCATGCATAATGTGTTCATACTATTTTGTATTATGATGCTTGAGCAGTATTTTGTATTTTTATAAAGAGCTATACAATTGCTTGCTTATATTTCAATAAATATATTTTAGAAAATTATTGCTAGTTATATTACATTTGTATGTAGCAGAAACCAACACAAGGATTACAGTGGTATAGATTTAATCAGATTGCTGATGTTCTTGGCACAGTGGTTAAGAGCTTGACTGCTAACCAGAAGGTTAGCAGTTCAAATCCACCAGCTGCTCCTTGGAAACCCTATGGGGCAGTTCTGCTCTGTCCTATAGGGTCGCTATGAGTTGGAATCGACTCAGCGGCGATGGGCTTTTTTGGTTTTTTATTTCGAATTCAGTTCATTTAAAAATAATCTATAGTAGCATGTTTTTAAAAATAATTGTATGTTTTTGTACTAAAATTCTCTTCTGTTAAGCATGTATTTTAACAAATGTACTGAAAATCATAGTTTAACTCCTAATTCCTTCACAACTTAGATAGGAGAGTTAATTGGGATGAATTGCTTTTAAAGGAGTGGTAGTGATTAAATGTTATTCTTTTTTAAATTTTTTTTATTTTTCCCATACAAAAATTTATACATACATTGTTATGTGACCCTAATTGCTCTTTCCATACTGTGACAGCACACTCCTCCTTTCCAGCCCTGATTTCCCACATCCATTCAACCAGCTCCTAACCCTCTCTGCCTTCCCATCTCACCTTCGGACAGAAGCTGCCTGTTTAGTCTCTTGTATCTACTTGAGCTAAGAGGCATAAATGTTATTCTTGTGAGGTCAAGTGTGTGCATTGTTTTAATGTAGGTATTTAATATTCTTGGCTTTTTAAAAAATTCACATGTGAGGAGAAGCTTATCAGTGTTATGGGTGTAGTTACTGGATAAGAGTTCACTTTGGTTAGCAATTTGGTCAATTGAAGCCTACCTTTATTGTTATTTCAATTTGTGGTAATTTTATTTATGATATGATTTTCCTCAAAAAGTATTAATTTACTTGGTAGACATGTTTTATTGCAGGTAATTTTCCTACCTTAATTAGAAATCATTTATGTTGGAGTCAGATTTTTTACCTGCTAAAGAAATGTCAGGAGATTTTTTTCATTTTTGGAATTTGGCAACATGGTTTGTATGTACCTGTTAAACCAAAACTCATTGTAACCCCTAGTTGATCATGCAGTTGTTCAGAAAACCTGATCAAAAGTGGGCTTTGATCTTTAAGCTTCAAACAGTAGCAAACATTCACAGATTTCATGCATTGAGGACTGGCTCCAAAATATATATTCTTTTCAGAATTATGCTTAAAATATTTATAATTTCCACCATTGGGGCTTTTCCGTCTGAATCCTGTCAACTCCATGAGGCAGGGCAGTTGTGACATTTTTACAGATAAGAAAATTAAGACATATTGAAGTTAAGGGGGCATTTCGAAGGTCACCTAGTACAAACCAAAAAAACCAAATCTGTTGCTGTCGACTCCTACTCACAGCGACCCTATAGGACAGAGTAGAATTTCCCCATAGGGTTTCCAAGGATCAGCTGGTGGATTCAAACTGCCGACCTTTTGGTTAGCAGCTGAATGCTTAAACACTGTGCCACCAAGGCTCCCACCTAGTACAAGTCATGCAAATATCTACTTTGGTTTCTAGCTCCAGGCTATTTCCTTTGTGCCTTGTGCTAGAAACACAGAGCCTTTTGGCATGTTCTTAAATTTTTGGAGTTGTCTCACCTTCAACTTCATAGCTTTTTCTGAAAAGACTATTATAATGTCAAAAGTACTCATCAACAAAAACAAAAAGTGTTTTTCCTTCCTTTTTACCTTTGTGACCTGCTGCTGACAACAGGTGGTGCTCATGAGCCCAGTGGGGTTTTAACTCCTAACACTGACTTAGAAGAGACCTCTCCTTTTGGTATGCTGGGTCATCTGCTACAGGGAGGAGTTGCAAGGGGTGACTCACAGAAGGGGTTGTGTCTCTGTGGGGGTGCCCTCCCCTTTCATCAGAAAGATCATCACATATAATGGATTGTTCTAAGCACTTTACGTGTATTAATTTTAATACACATAAGGCATACCTTTATTGTCTCTAATAGAGGAGGAGAGAAGTACAGAGAGATTAAGTCACTTGCCCAGAGTCACACAACACGTAAGTAGTAGAGCTGTGATATGAACCCGGGTTATCTGGCACTAGAATCTGTACTCTTAACAATTATCCACTGTGCGCATTGCCTTAAATTGGTAAAAAGCCAGGTTTGGCAGTGCATTTTAAGTTTTTGTGGGAGGGCTAGTCTTTCACATTTGCTAACTGCCTGTTTAGATGTTACTTTCCAGATTTAGAAAACTGAACAATGTTTTTATGCCAACAGCAATTAGTATTGATAACAATAACAGTAATAACAATAATAGTTACCATCTGTAAAATGTCAGCTGACATCAGTCACTAAGATGTTGGGTGTTTTACAGTACTTTATTTTGGCTGCCCAAATTTCTTTCTGGAATAAGAACCCCGTGTAATTTTGTGAGGTCATCTAGTAAGTAACACAGAAGGGAGTCAAACCGTCTTGCTTGTCTAGTTCCTAAATTATGTCTTCAGTTAGAAACTCTGATAATGCTTGAAGTAGTTGGTGTATTTTCCCCTCTAGTCAGACTCTTGAACAACTTCTGAATTCTAACTAAGCGAATGGTGATCAGTAGTGGCACATTTATCATTGTATCAACCTTAAACTAAGCATTTGCCCCTAAATCTCATAGTATTGTACCTCAGTTGTGGAGTTTTTGGCTTGCTTTGTGAGAGTCACAAACATGTTAACAAAGCTCAGTGCTTTGCCCAGCAGATGGTATTTGTATGAGTTTTTCAGGATCCTTTGGACTCCGTCACTTACCAGTTACCCAATTTTGTTCTGAATAGCCTGTATTTCCAGTTAATACTGGACCATTTACGCAAAGAGTGTGCCAGAATTGCTGTAATCTATAATCAAATCTGCCTGCTGTAGATTCATAATTTACTTTTGTTAAATTGTTTACTGCAAAATCCTCTCAAGAAAAGAATTCCTTCTCTATCAGCATAATCACTAAGATGTTAATCAGTTCTCAAACACAGGATACATGGGGTCTCTTGTAGGACTTGTATGTTTTTAGTTAAAAGTAATAATTCCTATCTTCAAATTATGGTAATATGGTGGTGAGAACCACAGACTAATATTGTTTAGAATGAGTACTTTTATAATATTTATAATACTATGTATTTCTGTGTATATTTACAGATACAGTACACATGCATATGGTGAATTACACGTAATGTTAAAATACGTATGAAGTGAGGATAAGTCAGATGGAATGGCATTGGACAGTTGTTTGGTTAATAAGTGAAGATATCACCAAGAGTTATATTCTGAATACACATCTTTATTTTCCCAGCTCCATGTCACAGTGCCTAGCTAATTATAGGTGCTCAAAATACGTTTGTTGAATGAAATGAGTTAATTTGTTTATAGCAGGGCAAACAAGGGCAGAGGGAAGGAGGCTAGCATGAGCAATGTCTGAGACGTTAAATGTTTCAAAAGGTTTTAGGGTAGGAAAATTCCAGAGACCCACTGAAGAAACAGATAAACTTAGTGAAACTGAGGTTCTTTTTTACAATCTTGGAAATAATCGAAAATCAACTTTTCACTATTTTACTTATTTTTTGCCTCCTGGCTGCCCCACTTAGGTGAACTTCCCCCTGTTAGTAGGAGTACTGTGAGACACTTTCCTTTAGGTAAAACAGAAATGTTGTGAAACCAGCTTGGAAAACTCACAAGATCACAGTTACCCAATAGTAGTGACTGGCTCCCTGCCTGGAGTGACGAGTGTTTTGATATGCCTGGTATGATTCCAGTGTTTCTTTTTAAGATTTGATATTTAATGAATGCCTCTAAGGTAGTATTTTTTCTTTTTACTGTCATTGTAATGAAGTTTTTCTTTCCGTTAACCTTTGAAAATCTGCCCGTGGTTACTTTTTGACATTAATACTGTAAAAGGAAAGAGTAAATTTACTCCGGTTTTTGAGAAAGATAAATGTATATAGAAAGGGAGCTAACAGGTGAAATGGGCTAGTACATTTGAAATATTCACCAGTGTATAAATTCTTTTGTTTTTTATTTAAAATCATCCTACCTTGTATATTTGAGGCATATAGATAGCCTTATCACAGGATAAAGTCTCTCCACCGCCTAGGATAACCGTAAGTTCAGTCCTGTTGATAATTAAGCTGAGTTGGTAGAATGACATTATCTCCTAATGTCTGAAACAATCAGGTCTCTTTATGAGGACATCTGTAATTCAAGATTCCTGGTGTCTGTTATACATCATCCAGTGATGTCAGCTGAGCTGGTGAAAAATCCTGTAGAAAGAGCAGGTAGGTTGAAGGTTCTATCCAGGGAGGTCCCTTCAGTAAGTGCTGTCAGTCTAATTTCAGCAAATAATGAAGTCTCCAGTATGACTTCTTGAAAGGAGGCACATAGTGTGATCCCAGATCAGCTTACTGGCATCCCCTTCCTTTGTAGCAGTACTGGCTATACTAAAATGTACTCTCCATGAGCGCAGGGACTACGTGTTGTTTTATTCACTGTTGTATCCCTAGTTCCTTGCACAGTGCCCAGCAGGTATTATTTCATAAATATTTGTTGAATGAATGAATGACTGACTTTGTATTAAGGTAGAATCTTGGGATATTCTTAGTGTCAAGGCCTTGTGTGAACTCCTTTCCTTTTCTTGGAAACTAAAGAGTGTACTAGGTCTGAGCTCATATCTAATATTTCCTAGTAGCAACTGTACTTCTACTGTTTTGTTCCCTATATATAAAGGTATCCTAAGAGATATGGGAGCCCCCAAAGTCTGTTAGCTGTATGATTTACTCGTGAGCTTCAGTTTCAGCCTTTTACCAAATTTTTAGGATGAGCTGCTAGTTGAAAAATGCATCCAATATCATTTTCCTGAGAAGATGTAGCCCAGAGGATGAAATGAACACTTTTTGTATTCCTTTTCAAAATATGAATAGGTAAGGGGTCTAGAAAGAACTGAAAGGAGATTACAGCAATAGGGGTAATGTGGTAAGTTATTTTATAGAACACTTGTCTAATTTTTAAGTGTGCCTTGGTTTAGAGAGGACCCGCTGACCTGTTGACAACCATTAGAATTTATATATGTATGTTTGTGGTTCGGGGGGGGGGGGGCAGGTAATCTGTGAAGCAGTCAGCCTGTGGGAACTAGGTTCATGGAAATGGAGGTAAAGAGAGAGAAAACAGAAGAACTATGAAGGCATCGCAGTACCATGGGGATGGAGTACAGTATGAGAATATCTATTTTTGTGTAAAGTATCCTGCTTAAGGGTTTATTGAAATTTTTACTGAGAGGTTTTACAGTTATTTAATGAGACAGTTTCTTTAACCACACCATGTCTTTCTTTTATCTCAGCTATTCCAAAGACCTAACGCTCTTGCTGTCCAGCAGTTGACAGCTGCTCAGCAGCAGCAGTATGCACTAGCTGCTGCTCATCAACCTCACATTGGTAAGTCCTTAAGCCTCTCGCTCCCTTGTTACAGATGTTGCCACCATTTTAGATTAGCAGTTTAGACAGGTCATAAAAGTCCAGACAAATTCCTCAGACAGAGTAAATGGCCTCTTCCTCTTGTCCACTCTTCTGTAGCCACATTCTCTATTTTTGGTATACCTTCTAGACTTCAGCTCCTAAGACTTCTTTCAATATCCAGCTATTGCCCTGCTTCACCTGTTTCAGGATTTAAAGTATTTATTACAGTAGTGACTGGCATCAGCTTTTTTGGTAAAATTGAGTGAAATGGATTAAATAACAATAGTTTTGTCCTTTTGGGGCTTGTATAGACTATAAATATATCAACTGCTTATCTTATTAAGTAGCACCTATAAATCCATTTTCCAAGTAGTATGCATTGACCATTTTAAAAAGTATTCTATAATCATTGGTTTTTAAAGTAACTTTGTCCTTTTCCTGCAGCAATTGTTAAAAGTTTTGTTTTTACATAAACTTTTGTCTTATTATGTAACTCTTTTTTTGGGAGGGGGGCTATACTCTTTAAAGGTCTCTTCAAAACAAAGTATTATAAAACAATCTTTTATAAATTATGCCGAGTTTAAAACTGCATAAAGTTGTAATTGTATTTCTTTAGCAGAGGTTAAAAAAAAAAAAAAAGACTAGATAAATGTCAGTATAATCTTTAGTATAGGGGTTATTGTATTTATTTATTTAAAAACCTCTCTTTACTCTTAACCTATCCTACCTCCCCCACCCCCCGCTTTCTCTTCTCACCTACAGCCTGGAATGAATAGACAAACCATGTAGGTATTTGGTAGGGCTGTAATTTTAGTCAGCTTTGTTTTTACTGACAGGTATGTTTTCAGCAGGTTTAGCGCCCGCTGCGTTTGTCCCCAACCCATACATCATCAGTGCTGCTCCCCCAGGGACGGACCCATACACAGCTGGATTGGCTGCAGCAGCGACACTAGGTGAGACATTCTGCTGCCTGAGGGACTTCCTCATTTGCTAAAAAGTCATTTGGCATGGGCATGCATTCTTTATATACTCTTTCCCAAATCCATGTCTCCAGTGGAGATTTCTCTCCTGATATCCAGTGCCATTTCCCCACTAGCTGAGATCTTTACTTAGCTGTAACATGGACACCTCAGACTTAAACGTTTCTGAAGGTTAATTAATCACGTACCCCCTGGAATGTATTTCTAATCCATGGAGCTACCAGTTGCTTATATAGATTTCTGGAGGTTACCCCCTTGCACAGGTTTTCCTACTACTACCAGTCTATCACAGTTCACGTGGTCTGTAGCTGGTCTCTTATGTATTCCTAATTTTTTTGCCTCTTCCTCCCATCCCATCCTCCCATATTGTTCAAGAAAACAGTTTCAAACACAAACCTTACCATTTCATCTTTCTGCTTAAAACCCTCTATTATCTCTTATCTACCTTAATATGACATGCTACAGTTATTATCAAACATGACTGATCACCAGAACCTACTTGGGTGGTAGGTGGGGTGTTTTTCCTCAGAATCAGTATTCTTGAGGTGTTAACAGGTAATCTAGAGGGATGAGCTAGGGTTGAGACCCACTATGTACACAGCTTTCTTCCTGACCTATGCAGGGTAGTCTCTACTCGTGCACCACTCTCTTCCCTTCAAATTAGCTACCATTGGCTCACATCATACATCTTGATTTTAGTTTGCTTGCATAGACCATATAGCTTTCAGCTTCTGTGTCTTTGCTTGTATGGTCTCTAGCCTTGGATAGTAAACTTTTCCCATTCTTTGCCTGGGATGCTCCTTAGGTGCCCTAGTCATCCCTGAAAAGACTTTCTTGCTGACCCTTTTCTATACTGTCTGTATTACTAATTACTGCATTGTATTTATTTGCTTGTGGGTGTATACGTGAGTGTCCCGTCTCCCCTTTCCATTGAGTTGGAACTCTTTCAAAAGCAGACACCTTTGTTATTTGACTCTTTGTGGCCCAGTTGCTGTTGGCACAGTTGCTTTCTCCGTAGTGGGTTCATAAATGTATGGTTGAGTGAATTCAACTTTAGGACAAACTAAAATGTCTTCCAAAGTAAATATTCTTTGGGGGCAGGTCCCTCAGAATCATGTGAATCATGACTAAATATTATCATTAATTATCATTTCATTTTTTATTATATAGCATACAATTCGCAATTATAAACTCAAGCTGTATAGCTTCCTTTCTTACGATTTTCTGTAGAAGTATTCACATTTTGGCAGGGGTTGTGATGGGAACATATTTAGTGTGCTCCCTCTCCCTCCCCAGCCTTTGGAGAAATAGAAAGCTGTTGTTAGTAGAATAATCTTTGTTAACTATCATTAATGCTGATTGAGCACTTTTTTACCAGGCATTATGCTGAGCGCTTTCTTTCACATGAGTTGTTAGAGGATGATTTTACAGATTAGGAAATTGGGGTTTAGAGAGTTGTCTTGTTTGAGGGCACATAATTTAAATGTTGTAGAGTCAGGGTTTGAACAGGGTCTAACTCTGATGTCCATGCATTATATGGTATATAATGTCTTGATTATCTTGAATTGTCTCTATTTTCTTTAAATGTCCCTTTCTCTCCTAACTTAATATATGTTACTTGAAATAAAGAACTGATTATAGGAATGACACACTTGCCCTCACTGAGATGATAGTTTGGTGATGAGAATCTTCCTGTTCGTACTTATCGGTTGAACCAGACTGAAAATAACTTAAGTTCTTTCACACAGTAATGTTAACTACTCAAACTATGGAACTGTGTATTTCCTGGTGGCACAGTGGTTAAAGTGTTCGGCTGCTAACCAAAAGATCAGTGGTTCTAACCCACCAGCTGCTTCATGGGGAGAAAGATGTGGCAGTCTGCTTCCATAAAGATTCACAGCCTTGGAAAGCCTATCTGACAGTTCTACTCTATTCTGTAGGGTCACCATGAGATGGAATCGACTGAACGGCAATAAGTTTGGTTTTGGGTTTACACAGTGTCAGTCACAGAGAATTGAAGCGGGCATCCTGGTGAGGCAAGCTAAATTAATGATGCATCCTGGGGGACTTTCCTAAACTCAATTGTAGGCCACATGGTAAGGGTAAAGTAGTAGAAATGCCAGTTGAGAAAACTTAAAAGGATAATATAAATGTCTGTGGTAAGAGCAGTCTGTGCCCAGATGAGGTTCACTTCGTTGGCTTTTGGGGAACCTGGGTTGCAGCCACTCTTTGTCTTTAATTTGGAGATACGGTTTTTAGAAGCTTCAGGTTCTGACAAGTGTAAAATTTTTTTTAAAGCCATTTGCTTATTAAAATAAAGCAGTGCATATTCTAACATAGCTTTTCTAAGCAATGCCTTCATTCTGCACTGAGGTGTAGTTTTGTGTGTTTCACAGTAGGCACCCTTGCTTTTAAACAGAGCTTCTTGATTTTGGTTTAAACCCACAGGTGCAGAAAATACCAAGTTAGAAATGTCAGAGCTTATTATTGGACAGTGATTCAGTCTGCCTTATTTGTGTTTAAGAAGCTTAAAATGGAGAAACAAAAACATGTACCAATTTATTTTGACTTAATGAAGAATATGTTCCTCCAGAATTATGTCAGAGTAACAATAATATTTGAAACAACTGCTTGGAACTGCAGTGTAAGGCATGATTATTATTATCAGTGAATCAAAATTACACATTGAACTCTGATCTTTAACTGAGAAGGTTTAAATCAGAGATGTGTTTTAGCAAAGCTGAAGGGCTGACTTTGAGCCTCTCTCTTGGGTGGCAAATGTTTCTTGCCGTCAGCTTCATCAGAATTAATTTCTATGATTTAGATTTCTGCCACGTCCAGGTTGCTGTCTACATAGCTCTGTTACCTCTCTGTTGCCTACTCTTGTGTGGCAGGGACTGCAGCTGTTGCTTGCTGCCAAAGAGTGAATAGATAATTGGATTAAAACAGAATGCTTAGTTTTGTTGAGGATACTCAGCAGCAGGTCTGTGACAAGTCAAGACGTATTTTTTTTTTTTTTTTTAATGTGTGGCTGTGTTCAACTTTGAGTTCATAAATTTAAAATTTTGTGTAGTAATGTCTGAATACAGTTGTGTGGGATGACTTTTGTGATGGTAGTCCTACTTTAAAAATAGAAATAGGAAAACCAAACCTCTTAGAGATTGAACAGTGGAGGGTCAGTTGAGTTTCTGGGTTTTGTCAGTAAGAAGACTGATAGATTTTCATGCTTCTGGAGTTAATAAAGCCCCAGGATTCCTGTCCCTATCAATCACCTCAGGAGCCTCTAGCTGCCATTTTTACCATTGAAAGAGTTATGGAACTTAATCTTTTGTTCTGTTCTTTAAACATATGAACTCTCCATTTCTCTCCCTTCCAACAAACTTTGTAGTTATCCTGTATCTTTTCTTTCTCTGGACAAAGACATGCCTTCTTCCTGACCAAGGCCAATTCCTTCATTTGTACTTAAGCTTGTCCCTTCTAACTTCTTCTGCCAGTTACTTTTCCTTTAGATCTCTTTGTCCTTCACTGGCTTCTTCGTTTGGGCATGTTACTGAACATTAGAAGAGTTAGGTGTGGTAGATCTCGTGTAATATTTTCTGTTTTTAAAAAAGAGAGTTTATAATCAACCAGAATGAATATGTATACTCAAGTTAATATTTTATAGTAGGATCTGCTGAGTCAGATATAGTCTTTGGAAACCCTGAGATGACTCTTAACTAGTATAAACTTTCCTTAAGTTTCTCTTGCTACTTTTAGGCCCGGCTGTGGTCCCTCACCAGTATTATGGAGTTACTCCCTGGGGAGTCTACCCTGCCAGTCTTTTCCAGCAGCAAGCCGCCGCCGCCGCCGCAGCATCTAATTCTGCTAATCAGCAGACTACCCCACAGGCTCAGCAAGGACAGCAACAGGTAAATGCAAACAAAATTTACCCTTAAGTGTGACTTATTGTATATAATTAAAAAGTAATATTGCTTCTAACAGAGAAACATTGTGAATAGATGAGTGTTCTGTGTGTGTATCTGAGTTCAGGCTCAGACTTAAATCTGCTTACTGAATGCCTGTTGTGTATCAGATACTTTCTGTGTAACTAGGCGAGGTAACGATATTACTTGTTTACAGATGAAGAAACTGCTTAGAGGGTTGTTGAATTAAGGTTTACATAGCTAGCAAGTGGCAAAGTGAGTATTTAAGCTGATAGTAAAATTTTCTTTCTACCATAACACAGCTAGCTGCCTGCTAAGCACCATTCTCAGATCACTTCAGCCTCTTGCAAGTGGCTTGCCACCAAAGGGGAGTTACTGGTTCTTTAGACTGCTTATTTACAGCATGTATTGATTGCATATAAATCTTAAACCCATCATACCTGTTTTTAAACTTACAGTAGTAACAGCTTTTCGAGTGGGGAAAGGATAATTGACTGCAAAACTAAGATCTTTTTTTAACAGTCTGTTTTTTCCTGATTACTAGAGTAACACCTTTTTACTGCTGAAAATTGTGGTAAATTGGAAAAACTGAAACAAAAAAAATCACCGCAAGTCCTCAAGTCAGAGAAAACCACAAGGAGTCCTGGTGGCACAGTGGTTAAAGCACTTGGCTGCTAACCAGAAGGTTGGCAGTTCAAACCCACCAGTTGCTTCGTAGAAGAAAGATGTGGCAGTCTGCTTCTGTAAAGATTACAGCCTTGGAAACCCTATGGGGCGTTTCTACTCTGTCCTGTAGGGTCACTGTGAGTCAGGATTGACTTGACGGCAGTGGGTTTGATTTTTTTGCTTTCAGAGAAAACCAGTATTGATACGTTTGGTATCTCTCATTCCAGCCTTGTTATTTAATTAATTTCTCACAAAATTGGGATTATTCTGTCCACATGGTTTTATATCTTGTTTTCACAATTTTCCGTATGAGTTAATGTTCTTTTTAATTATATCTTTAATCCATTGTAGGGGTGTACCAAATCTTATTCCAGTCAGCCTGTTATTACTTGATACTTAACTTAGCAATGTTTTGGTATTATAAATGAGACTCTGGTTAACATCCTTTGCATGTATCTGTGACTATTTCCTTAAGAGTAAAGTCTTAGAAATGGAATTTTTGAGGGACAGATGAAATGAACATTTAGGCTTTTGATAACTAAAAGCTGTCTTTTAAGCCAAAGCACCATGTTTATAAATGTACATAAGATACAAAAATTCTGTGCTTTTCAACAGACTTAGTAAGGGAGAGTACGTTTAATTTTTTAGATCCACAAAGTTATTGATAAAACACAGGTCTTGAATTTCTAGGTATTTTATCATGGGTCAATGTTTATATAGTAAGGAATTCTTTACAGTCTAATAAGTGATTTTCTTTGCATTAGATACAGTTCGAGTACCAGGTATGTAAGGGAATTCAGCATATAATTTGTTGACAGAATGAGTGATCCCTATTAAATAAATTTCTTAATAGCTGCTCTTTGTAATAATCTCTGTTTCTTTATGTGATGGTTGTTGTGTTTAAATGACTGCCAGATCGTTTTGGATTTAAGATGGAAGTAATATCCGTGTTTTAAAATAGCTCTAATACAGTGGACAAATAATTAGAACTACTATTTACTGAAAATTTTCTGTGTAATGTGCTCTGCATATTAGTTCTATTCTTCATTTAAATTCTGATAAATAGATAACTTACCGCTTTACTGTTGTGGAAATGGAAGTTTTTATTTTGGTCGGGGGGTACTTTAGATGAAGGTTTACAGAGCAGACTAGTTTCTCTTTAAACAATTAATACACATATTGTTTTGTGACATTGGTTGCCAACTCCAGAACATGTCAACACTCTTCCCTTCTCGACCTTGAGTTCCCCATTACCAGCTTTCCTGTCCCCTCCTGCCTGCTCATCCTTGCCCCTGGGCTGGTGTGCCCATTTAGTCTCATTTTGTTTTATGGGCCTGTCTAATGTTTGGCTGACGTGTGAACCTCAGGAGTGACTTCATTATTGAGCTATAAGGATGTCTGGGGACCATACTCTTGGGGTCTCTCCAGTCTCTGTCAGACCAGTAAGTCTGGTCTTTTTTTTAATGAGTTAGAATTTTGTTTTACATTTTTCTCCAGCTCTGTCCAGGATGCTCTGTTGTGATCCCTGTAAGAGCACTTGGTGGTGATAGCTGGGCACCATCTAGTTGTGACGGACTCAGTCTGGTGGAGGCTGTGGTAGTTGCGGTCCATTATCCCTTTGGACTGATCTTTCCCTTGTGTCTTTGGTTTTCTTCATTCTCCTTTGCTTCAGACGTGATGAGACCAGTGGAGTATCTTACATGACCGCTCACAAGCTTTTAAAACCCCAGACGCTACTCCCCAAAGTAGAATATAGAACTTTTTCTTTATAGACAATGTTATGCTGGTTGAGCTAGTTGTTCTCCTAGACTGTGGTCCCCACAGCCCTCAGCCCAGTAATTTGGTCCCTCAGGGAGTTTAGGTGTGTCTGTGGAGCTTCTGTGACCTTGCCTTGTGCTGGCTTCCCTAGTATTGTGTACTGTCTTACTCTTCACCAAAGTTACCGCTTATCTATTATCTATTTAGTGTTTTTCCCTCCCACTCTCCCCTCCCTCATAACCATCAAAAATTGTTTCTTTTTGTGTGTAAACCTTTTCATGAGTTTTTATAGTAGTGGTTTCATACAATATTTGTCCTTTTGTGATTGACTTATTTCATTCAGCATAATGCCCTACAGTTTCATCCATGTTATAAGATGCTTCACAGATTCATCATTGTTCTTTATTGTTGGATTCCTACACACCAATAAAGAGAACTATGAAAAGGAATTCAGGAAAACAGTACCATTTATAATAGCCCGTAAAAAAATAAAATACTTTGGAATAAATCTAACCAGGGATGTAAAAAACCGATACAAAGAAAACTACAAAACACTACTGCAAGAAACCAAAAGAGACCTACATAAATGGAAAAACATACATGCTCATGGATAGGTAGACTTAAAATTGTGAAAATGTCAGTTCTTCCCAAAGCAGTCTACAAATACAATGCAATCCTGATCCAAATACCAACAGCATTCTTTAAAGAGATGGAGAAACTAATCATTAACTTTATGTGGAAAGGGAAGAGGCCCCAGATAAGTAAAGCACTGTTGAAGAAGAATAAAGTGGGAGAACTTGCACTACCTGACCTCAGAACCTACTATACAGTTACGATAGTTAAAACATCCTAGTACTGGTACAATGACAGACACATTGACCAATGGAACAGGATTGAGAACCCAGTCACTTGCAGTCACTTGATCTTTGACAAAGGCCTAAAGTCCATCAGATGGGGAAAAGACAGTCTTTTTAACAAATGGTGCTGGCAGAACTGGATGTCCATCTGCAAAAAAATGAAACAGGACCCATACCTCACACCATACACAAAAATTAATTCAAAATGGATCAAAGACCTGAATATAAAGCCAAAAACTATAAAGATCATAGAAGAAAAGATAGGGTCAACTCTAGAGGCCCTAATTAACAGGATACAAACGATGACTAACAATACACAAACACCAGAAGATAAGCCAGGTAACTTGGATCTTCTCAAAGTTAAACACTTCACCAAAAAGAATGGAAATGGAATTTTTGTGCCTAGGATCACAAAGATACTAGGTTGCTAAGATTTGAACACGAGTCTCTATCTTCACTACTTAGGATGTTTTCTGACCATATTGTGATATCTGGAGTTACAGAAAACCTGAGATCTTGTCTTTGCTCGACTGTTAACTGGTCACAGCAAGGACAAATGGCATAACTTCTCTAACTGCCAATTTCTTAGCTATGAAATAGACACGATAATCATTCACATTTTAGGATTTTCTGTCATCCACAGTTACAAGCCCCACTATGCAAAAGTTAGCATTAATTTTTAGTAAGCAGCCATTATTTTAGCTTCAGTGTTTTTGAAAGTTTTTAGTATCAACTTTTTGAGGAAAATGTGACTTTCCTCGTTAACTTCATCATACTAACTTAAATGAGGGACTCTTTTTAAAGTTTGCTTTTGTTCTTTTTGACCTTTACATTTTAGCAGAAAGCAGTTGTATTCTAGGCATACAAACTATTCCAGATTTAATTGTTGGAACTTTCAGGGGAGTCGATTACATTCCAGTTAAAACTTCATCTTACTTTTGATTCTTGTTTCATCCTTCTTCAAGGTCCTTTTGACAATAAAAATTTTATTTTTTTTGTTGGGGGGAAAAAAAAAAATCTGGGCATTGGTTTGAACTCATGCACAGGTGGTAAATTTGGTGGGGATTTTATATTAAGTATTATATTTTGAGGAAGAGTTTAGAGTGATTTTTGAGCTTTCTGGATTTGGTGACACTAATGAGTCTATTAAGCACAATGGGAAACTATAGAACGAAGAATGATTGTTAATCGGAATATCCCCATTGAGCATAGGATTGCTTATTATTTTATTTATAGGTAACTTTCAAACACTGTGTTTGAACCAGTACTTTTAAAAACAAATTTAAATTTTATAGCTTGTGCATTGTCAAGATAGGTAGTAAACTAACTCCTAGGACAGTTTTTCTTTTTTAAAATATGTATTCAGTCCTTTTTGTTAGACTTTAAAATGTTACTTGTCAAACTTTGTATAGTTGGTTCTGTAAAATTCTTAGGAGTTGATAGCTATTGAGGTAATTAAAATATGAAAATTGGCAGTTTATGTAAGAACTTTGATTTATATTCAGTGGTACCACACAGATTTCTAGAGAGTGGAAAAAGAGTTGCTTTGCTCATTCAGATAGCATTTGTTAATAGTCTTGACTACCTCTTTCTTCAGGCACTTTCTCCCCTTGCTCCCACATATCCCTAGTTCACTCTGCCCAGTGAAATCAGTGATTACATTGCCCTGATGTTTTTGCTGTCCAACAGTTTTGAACTAATAGTAACGACCATATTTCTGTACATGTTGTTTGCTCTTCCTAGAGTGAGATCTCTTCTAGGATATTGGGTAGGCATGCCCTAAGTCTTGAGTCAGACACTTCCCTGTGCAACCTACCTGGCCTCTTCTGTGTCAGTTGAAGCACTCCTTCTGGTGCAGATTTGGTTAGACACCTTAGGTTACAAACAGAAGTAAATTGCATAAAACTTGACAATAATAGTGATTAGCTATTGGTTATTGATTAGCTGCAGGGAGCCAGGCTTTGTGTCTCAGATACAATGTTTCTAATCCTCTTAGCAAATATATAAGATCAGCTGTTAACGCTCACTGCTTACAGATAAGAAAGTAAGAGACTTTGGGTAAATTAAGTGTTCACACATCTCTTTTTGGCAATGTGGACAGTGTTGTTTATGTTATGCTCATTTAATAAATATTGATTACTAGTGTTATTACCCATTTACAATTTTCACTCAGTGGTACCAAGAATAATCCAGGTTCTTTACCATAGTCTTAACTTTTCTAAATAACAGTGCAGTTGAAAGTGATCGGTTAAGAACTTTGCCTTTGAAAACATTGCAAAACACGTTGTTACAAACTTTGATAATGTTAGCCTTGGTCTGTGGGTTTTGCCTTTTTATATGCTGGAGTATATAGATCTTATGAAACAAATTCTTCAGAGCATTCAGAATAAGATTGATTACCAGAATCTTGATACCTATGTTGCATTAATAAAAAGTAGATCCTTTCTCACAGAGGCAGAACTGGTATTCTGCACTGAAATATCAGTGTTCTTGACTAATACTCATCTCCGTTTAGATTGCTGCGTGTTTGTGGAATTTATGAGAGGAGGAATAGAAACAGTCAGGTCAGAAGCCTCCTAAATCAAATCTGGTGAGCTCATTTGGGGCCATTTGGGCCTTGATGAATGGGAATAAAGTTAAAGGGTAGAGAAAATATTCTTTTTCCTATAAAGAGAATAAGGTGCTTTCTGTGTTTCTTAGACAGATATTTTGACTTAAATATATGAGTGAATTATCTCTGTTCACCCTATCTAAAACATCCCCTCCCCTGCCAACCCAGTCACACTCTTCCTTCTTACCCCACTTTTTGTCAGAGCACTGACATTATGTAGTTACTTGTTTATTCTCTGTCTCTTTCATTAGAAAAAAAGTTCCATGAGGGCAGGGACTTTGTCTGTCTTGTTCATTGCTCTAGTACCTGCCACATGGTAGGCATTAAATATTTGATTAATAAATGAGTCATCACTTTTATATGCTTTTGGTCGCTTGTAAAGGTAACAAGTTCAAACTAAGAATGGTAGAATGAAATCTCACTATGAAATGTTATTAATTGAATTTGTGTCCTAACAGCTGTGCCATATTAAACCATTTAGGGAAAATGTTACAACCATTAATTTTTAAAAGTTGACCCGAATTGAATGCACTCTGGGTCATAGATACTTAACTGAGAAGTAAGTAATTGATATACTTCTGTTTCCCATTCCCAGGTTCTCCGTGGAGGAGCCAGCCAGCGTCCTTTGACCCCAAATCAGAATCAGCAGGGACAGCAAACAGATCCACTAGTGGCAGCTGCAGCCGTGAATTCTGCCCTTGCATTTGGACAAGGACTGGCAGCAGGCATGCCAGGTAACGCTGCATTAGGGTTCCTAGTGCTTTGCAGAAAAAGTTTGCTTGTTGGAGGAGATTCAGAGGAGAATGGGCCGTGCTTTCAGCTTACTTAGGCCTGTGTTTTGGGGACTGGCAAGGATGACAAACACTTGCCCTCACTTAGACCATAGTTCATTGATGAGAGCTTCTGATTGTTCTGAGCCAGTCTTAAGTGTTATATGTTGGAGGTATGTTTGCAGTATGCTGTTTTCTTTTGGCAATAGTCTGTTTTCTCCCTCAAGGTTAGGAATAGAAGGAGTGGCTAGACTACTTTAGCACCACTCTAAGGCTTTGGTGTTTACACTGATGGTTTTGAACAGCATTGTTAGGTGGAAATTCCTCATGGCTCTTGGTAGGGTCAGCCCTTATATTTTAAGGTTTCTCCTGAACTAATGGTGTATATGCTTTTTAGCTGCATACTTCTGAGACACATACGTGTATCAGCAAAATTTAATAACTATATTGCTCTTGTCTCACTGTCAGCTGTTATGTGCTTTGCTTTAGATTGAATGTAGTTGGAAGTTCTTCTTTGAAACAGGTCCTTGTGAGACCTCAGCATAAAGGTCTGTGAATGATTTTTGGCTGTGGACCATAGCCAGAGTGATTGATTCATTTATGAATTCAGTGAGGTAGCTTGCATCATTTACTTTGTTAGTTACAGAGCAGTTAATATTTTGTTAGGAAACCACCTGCAGTTTCTCATATGGCTCACAGTAGGATTTGGAGATTCATCTCATATGGTATAGAAAAGGTCCTGTTAATTGTGGGCTGTCTAGGTTTTTCCCTGCTAACTTGCAGGATATTTGTGCTTAGATTATTGTGTGCCATGAAAGCACCATGATTATTGTAACAATTTCTAGTCTCTGTTATGTGTGTAGTCAAGAAAACATAAAAAAATTGTCAGTGTACGCTGATGATGATAACCTTGGTTAACTCTCACACCCGTGGACATTGCTAAGTTGCTTGCCGTGTGTAGCACTTTGAAGAGAGCAGGTATTCCCTGTCCTGCCAAATTATCTTTCTGACACTTAGGAGATAATATCTTCCCATTATTGAGCACTTAGTAATTGCCAGATATCATGCTAGATGCTTCACATTCATCCTTTAGTTTAATATCCACAAGACCTTTACGAGATAGGTACTGTCATCCTTATTTTATAAGTGAGGAAGTGGACGTCCAGAGGTTCAGGATCATACAGCTGTTAAGTGATGGGGCCAGGATATAAAGGCAGGTCTATCTGATCCCAAAGCTGAGTTCGTAACTATTTATAATATGCTGGTGCCCAGGAGACACTTGTTTGCTTAATACATATTTATATGTTGGCTTAATATTCCCAGGTTATCCTGTCTTGGCTCCTGCTGCTTACTATGACCAAACTGGTGCCCTTGTCGTGAATGCAGGAGCAAGAAATGGTCTTGGAGCTCCTGTTCGACTTGTAGCTCCTGCTCCAGTCATCATTAGTTCCTCAGCTGCTCAAGCAGGTGAGCTTACCTCTTAGTAGACTTATGTCAGAGATCTTAAGGGGAGACTGATGATGGCATTCTTGAAGTGTTTTGAAATATACTTTATTGGACCGTTGTCAGTATAGCAGCTCTGCCTCATAACATTTCAAAGAGAGAATGAGAAGGAGCAAATGACCTCAGTAGATTTTAATTCTCTTGAGGTCATGTGCCAGCTGGTTAGCAGCAGGGACTGGAACCACTGAGAACATAGGAAGTTGGATTATTCACACAGAATGGTATTGTTGGCAGACGTCTAATGCCAATTTTACAGAAACCCGTCATTATTTTAAGATAATGTTTTTCTTTCTATTTTTGGGGGGTAGGGTGGGATAGGCAGAGATAACGGGATAGGGAGAGTGGGAAAGGATAGTGGGACGTGACAGTAATAAATCTTTGAGGGTATGGGTTTTTACTTTAAGCATCATATGCTTTTTTGGATTTAGGAATAGTAGAGGGAACCATCTAGAAGAGAAGCAGCATACTAAAACATTTTAGTAGGAATTCGAGGAACTTTAGTATATGAATGTCATGTTTCTAGAAAAGAAGCCTCAACGTAGATATTTGTGGAATTGTGGAATTTTAGGAAGTAGTTATATTTAAAATGGGCACATTTGATGTTTGCGTCTGGGGAATCACTCTGCAGACACTTTAAAACTACCATCATAGTGAACTTGCTGCAGTAGTATTTTGGATTCATACTGAAAATAGAATATAAAAGCTCCAGGTGAAAGAATCAAAGACAGATTTGTATAGTTCTTTATAAAGGTTTGTGTCTGCCTTGAAGAGATATGGTAGCATTAAAACATTTTTCAAAAAAGATAAAAGTGTAATTTAGGAATGTGGCCAATCCTTTTCGTAGCAACGATTTCCTTTTCTTCTTCATAGCTGTTGCAGCGGCTGCAGCTTCAGCAAATGGAGCAGCCAGTGGTCTTGCTGGGACAACAAATGGACCGTTTCGCCCTTTAGGAAGCCAGCAGCCCCAGCCCCAGCCCCAGCAGCAGCCCAATAACAGCCTCGCATCCAGCTCTTTCTACGGCAACAACTCTCTGAGCAGCAATTCACAGAGCAGCTCCCTCTTCTCCCAGGGCTCTGCCCAGCCTGCCAACACATCCTTGGGATTTGGAAGTAGCAGTTCTCTTGGCGCCACCCTGGGATCAGCCCTTGGAGGGTTTGGAACAGCAGGTAGAAATCAGACTGATGTGCTATTAAGACTGAATTTTAATTATTTTTACAATCATGATGGACCACTGACAGTGCATGGAGTGCTGGACAGATACCAGAGGCAGATTTGGACCGAGCCCTGTGGAAATCCAGCTGTCCCACAAATCTTTGAGATGATGGACTGTTGAAATTGAGTTATACAGATGGGGCCTACTACAGGTTTATGCTCAAATGTGGCTACTTATTTATACTCACATAGTCAGTTTATTTCAGGGGTTAGATCACCAGGAGAGATTTTCCCAGGCATTGGGAAGAATGTAGAGGCGAGTATAGAAACGTGGATCTTAAAAACTGAGGGAGAAGGACTTGCAAAAGATCACAGGATAGAGTACCCCACAATCAAGACTGAGCAGAGTTCTTGGCCTGAAGGCCTTAACGAGACATGAGTTTTTTCCTGTCTTTTGAGATGAATTAAGGTGGACGTTCTGGGAAATTGGGAGGAAGCATCTTAGGCCAAGATATTTTTTAATGTTTTGATGGGAGAAAAAAGCAGGAAAGCAGTAAGGTGAACAGTGGGATAATTGCAATGGTTGTAAAACAATGTAATCTCAAAACAGAAGGGCATGTTTGAGAGAAGGTATCCTATCTGGAATTGAGGGCCTAGTAATAACTCATGATTGGACCCATTGAGGAAATTTTTGTATATAAATCTTGTGTAGTGGGGCAATACCCCATTTATGAATTTTTTTCTCTATACTCCATTTTTCTACTTAGAACCTTTTGGGTTGATGAAAGGCATTCTTTCTAGCCCATTTTCTTTCACCTTTTCCATAGCTGTGGCCATCAGAGCTTGTTAACCCTACCCTATTCTGTAATTTCTGACACAAAAGGATGGTAAATTCTGCATACGTGTGATGGTTTGAACAGAAGTTTCGTGTTAACTCGAGCCATGTCCTCTTTATTACTTTATCTGCCCCTAGAACTGCTACATTAACAGGAACAGTTAGGCTGTCTCTGCTGACAAACATTTGCGCTAGTAAGGAGTCTGGATCAAAGTGTTAGGAACAGGTCACTGGGCTTGTTCTTCAAAGAACAGGCCTGTTCTTATCTGCATTGTTTTAATTCCATTTTAGTTGCAAACTCCAACACTGGCAGTGGCTCCCGCCGTGACTCCCTGACTGGCAGCAGTGAGCTTTATAAGAGGACATCGAGCAGCTTGACCCCCATTGGACACAGTTTTTATAACGGCCTTAGCTTTTCCTCCTCTCCTGGACCCGTGGGCATGCCTCTCCCTAGTCAGGGACCAGGACATTCACAGACACCACCTCCTTCCCTCTCTTCACATGGATCCTCTTCAAGCTTAAACCTGGGTAAGAACCATTACTCTAACACCACCTTGAACTCTAGAAATCTCTTGCCACCAATGACATTAGAAGTACTTTGCATAAGCAAAGGGCAATCCCTTTATCCTAGAAGTGTCCTGTGCCTTCCTTAAGTACCTCACATTATTCAGGCTGAAGCTAGATAGCATAGCAGTTTTGAATTTAGAAAAGTGTGGGCGTATCCCCGTATATTCACTTCAGCATTAGTATGAACATCTTGTTCTTTGGCTACTTGTCAGATGTCTTTCATTATAATGACAGTACAGGTTCATTTATGTAAAGCTAGAAAATATAGAGAAGTAGAGGAAAAGAGTTTATTCGCCTAGTATCGTCACCTGAAATACCACTACAATTAATATTTTGCCTTATTTCTTTTCAGACTTTTCCCTGCTATGTGTATGTTTAATATCTTTGGTTTTTTTGCGTTTAGCATTTTATTTAAATTTTTTTTGCTAGATTCTTAAAAAAAAAATCTTTGTTAAATACACTCTTAAACTGTACAGTGTACTGATGAGTATGAGTGGATGTAGATTTCCCTATTATATATATATTTAAATTATTTCATGTATGGGATTTTAAAATGTTAACATCTAGATCCTAGAAAATGAGGAAGAAAAAGAGGATCCTAAGCAGCAGGCTTTAAGAATGAAGAGAAAATAATATTAACATTTTTGGTGGCAAATGTCTAAATCTTTCAGATGTTTTCTTATCTCAGAAACAGGTCCTGAGCTCTATGGTGTGCAAACCTTCCACTTCTCCCCAATTCTCATAATCTTTTTAGTTTGGATTTTGATGTACTGATTCATTTCATAGATGGGGAAAGTTTTGGCCTAGAAATAGGGTGACCATATAATTTGTTATGCAGACCAGGACACTTTCCAGAGGAAAATGGGGTGCTATTTAATAATTACTCTGTGATGATAGGTCTAAATCACCAGTGTCTGGGCAAATCAACATATATGGCCCCTTTACCTAAAGAGTCTGTTTTTAACCAGCAAGGTTAAAAGTGGCTTCATGGACTCTAAGAACTGACTGAAAATGGACAGGATGCTTTCATTTGGGAAGACAAAGACTGGGAAATGATCTATAAAAATCAAGAAAAACCTGAAGAGGGTAGGGTAATGGAGCTTGCTCCAACAACTCAAATTATTTTAGTACTAAGAGTGATATCTCTGAGTGTGAAAGAGGTGAGTTTTGAGGCAAAACTATGTGTGTATGTATGGCACATACATATTTGTATGTGTATGTGTGTCTGTGTATCCTGAAATTTCACACAAAGAACTATAGTTGTAGAATTCACACAGTAAGAACTACACATGAATATTACTATAGAAAAGTTGTAGGGATATTCCTGATTGGTAGGTCCATCATGACTGGTTAAGGGAATAGAGTGCATTGCACAAGTGTTTCCTGGTGACAAACTGCCTGGCTTTAAAGACTAGGGTTAATGTAAAATCTGGAGGGGAAGGTGAAAGTCCCAGTTTGATATGTGGATAGAAGGAAGGAACTAACTAATGTTTACTGAGTAGTTATTACCTCCTAGTGTTTAATGGTGTTGGGTGCTGTACATAACAGCTCTGAGAGTGTTACAGAAGTGAGAAAACTTGAGTCTCAAAACTTAAATACCTTGCCTATGTCTTCTCAGATTTGAACAGATTTAGAATTAAGCCTTTTGGACTCCAGAACGTGCAGTTTCAATGTATATCGTGTCACATGATGTGCCCAGGATATCTTTTGAGCCAGTGCATTGTTAGATCCAGAAATCTCACTTTTTATTTCCTTGTTTAAACACTTAAACTGTGTCAGCTCATTCTGAGTACTTGTTAAAATCTCTAAACTTTTTTTGGGTTAAGAGCCAGACAAAAACGTAAATGAATGATTGTGGCCATCTTCCAATAAAATTTTATTTAAGAAAATAGGTGGCAGGCCAGATTTGTGGGCTGTAGTTTGTCCACCCCAGAACTAAAAGCTGTGGCTCTTGGTGTGTGAAAATGGAGCTGGAAACATTGCTTGCCTGCACAGTGCCTTTCATCTTTCCAATATATCAGCAATTTAATGAAATATGTTTTCTTCTTAATTCATGTTTTGCCTGTGATGTAGGAAATAACTACTGGTGTGAGTTATTTCTTGTTTTGATGACTTTTGCTGCCTGCCTTGTTTTAATATATCTTCCCCTTTAAAAAATTCACCTTGTTTAAGTTGTTTAGTTGTGTCATTTGCATTGGACTTCCCATGGTTGCATGTAGAACATAATACATGCGATTCCTGAGAACCTTTCTACCTTGATATATAAAGCTTTGCCTCAGGTAGATCTGTGACCTTGGGAAAGGCTCCTTCTATGCATTAGCCTTAACCTAGAGAAAATAAAGGTGTGGTGTTGGTTTCTGACAGGTCCTCATTATTTGTCACTTATTGAGTACCTGCTTAAGACCCTTTAATGTTTTTCCATTACTTAATGTTTAAAGACCAAACTTCTGTTTTTAAAAAACAACTTTATTGAGTTAAATTTTACATATCATAAAGTTCATCCATTTCTAGTATACAATTCATTGATTTTTTAATAACTTTGAGTTGCACAACCAACATCATAAATCAGTTTTAGAACATTTTTACTCCCCTAGTAAGCTTCCTAATGTCCGTTTACAGTTAATCCCCATTCCTACCCTCAGGTTAGCCACTAATCTGTCTCTATGAATTCGTCTTTTCTAGACATTTCATATAAATGGAACCATACAAAATGTGGTCTTTTGTGTGTGGCTTTTTTCACTTTTCATGTTTCTGAGGGTTCATGCATGATGTAGTATGTGTCTGTAGTTTGTTCCTTTTTATTGCTGAATTAATTGTATGGGTATATCACATCGTATGGATATACTACGTTTTATCTGTCCACCCACCAGCTCATAGACATTTGTTATTTCTAGTTTTTGGCTATTATAAATAATGCTGCTATGAACATTTGCATAGACATCTTTCTGTGCATATGTGTTTTTATTCCTACACTTGAGTAGATACATAGGAGTGGATACCTAGCAGTGGGATTGCTGGGCCATATGTTAGTTTTATGTTTAATTTGAGAAACTGCCAAACTTTGCCAAATTGACTGTACATCAGCAATGTATGAGGTTCCTGTTTTTCCAAATCCCCACCAACGCTTGATACTGTCGGTCTTTTTTAACTTAATTATTCTTCTGGTTGTGAAATGGTATCTGAATGTGATTTTAATTTCTATGTCCCTAATGACTATTGATGTTGAGCATGTTTTCATGTGCTTATGAGCCATTCAGGTATGTTGTTTGGTGAAATGTCTGTATATATCTTCTGCCCGTTTTTTGATTGGGATGTTCATCTTCTTATGTGGATTTGTAAGTGTTCTTTGTATATTTTAGATAGAAGGTCTTTATTGAATGTTTTGGATTTGTTTCAATCTTTAGCTTGTGTTTTCATTTTTTAAATGGTGTTTTTGAAGTTCAAAAGTTGAAAATCTTGATGAGATTCAGTTTATCAATTTTTTTCTTTCATGAATCATGCTTTTAGTATAGTATCTGAAAAATCTTTATCTAACCCAAGGTCTGGAAGATTTTATCCTATGTTTTGTTCTATTAAGTCTATTTTGAGTTAAATTTTGTGTATAGTGTGCGGTGAGGGTTTACCTTTTTGCCTGTGGGTATCTACCTGACGTAGCACCATTTTCCTCAGCAAAGTTTTGTAATTTTCACCGTACAAGCCTTGCACTTCTTAAGTTTATTCCTAAGTATTTTTTTTTTTGATGCTATTGTAAATGAGCTGGAATTGATTTTCATCTTCAGATTGTTTGTTGCTTGCATATAGAAATATAATTGGTTTTTGTGTATTGATCTTGTATCCTGAGAACTTGTGTTTGTTTATCAGTTCTGATAGTTTTGAGTGGATTGCTTAGGGCTTTCTAAGGGTTTTTTTCATGTTATCTGTGAATGATAGCAGTGTTACCTCTTCCTTTCCAATATGGATTCTTTTTGTATCTTACCTGATGGCACTGGCTAGAACCTTGTACCAGTACTACGTTTACATAGAATATGCAAGAATGGACATCCTTACCCTGTTTCTGATGTTAGGGGTAAAGTGTTCAGTCTTTTACCATTAAGTATGATTGTTGTTGTGTGCTGTCAAGATTCTGACTACATAGAGACCCTATAGGAGAGAATAGAACTGCCCCATAGGGTTTCCTAGGCTGTAATCTTTACAGGAGCAGCTCACCAGATCTTCTCTCCTGCAGAGCGACTGGTGGGTTCAAACCACTGACCTTTCAGTTAGCAGCCAAGTGCTTAACCATTGTGCCACCAGGGCTCCTTTTAAGTAAGATTATTACAGGTTTTTTGTAGATGCCCTTTATCAAGTTAAGGAAATTCCCTTCTAGTCCAAGTATGTCAAGAGTTTTTGTCATGAATGGGTTTTGGATTTTGTCAAATGCTTTTTCTGTTGAGATGATCATGGGGTTTTTGTCCTCTACTTTATGACTATGTTATATTGTGTTAATTGATTTTCATATATTAACCCAACCTTGCATTTTAGGGATAAATCCCACTTGGTTATAATATGTAATCTTTTTTATATGTTGTTAATATTTTTGTTGAAGATTTTTGTGTATGTATTTATTAATGATATTAGTCTGTAGTTCTCCTTTGTTGTGATGTCTTTGGCTAGCTTTGGTATCAGAGTGATACTAGCCTCATAGAAAGAGGTGGGAAGCATACCATCTTCCTCTATTTTCTGGAAGGGGTTATAGAGTATTGATATTGATTCTTCTTTAAATATGTGAAAAAAGTCATCAGTGAAGCCATCTCAGGCTGGACTTTTCTTCATAGAAAAATTTTTAATTACTAATTCAATTTTTTATAACTTGTTATATAGGTCAATTCAGATTTTTCATTTTCTTCTTGAGTAAGTTTTGGTAATTTGTGACTTTCTGGGAATTGGTCCTTTTCCTCTGAGTTGTTGAATTTGTTGGCATAAAGTTATTAGTTGTTAATTTTTAAAAATTCTTCCTCCCTCTTTCCCTCTCTCAATCTCCTCCCCTTCCACCTCCCCATACATACATATACATGTATGCATGTGCATGCTTGGTAATAAAAATAAAAATTTTTATAACCCTGAGAGAGGCAGATGTTACAAGTATTTATTTTGTTTGGTTTAATTATGTATTATATTTCTGAACTACAATTATTTTCATTATTATTATTTATTAATATAATTAACAACCAGATCTGTAACTCCCATTTGTGGCTTATATGTGGGTTAGATGAAGCCCTTGGGCTCTGTCTTAGTTATCTAGTGCTGCTATAAAAGAAACACCACAAATGGATGGCTTCAGCAAGCAGAAGTTTATTCTCTCACAGTCTAGTAGGCTAGAAGTCCAGATTTAGGGCAGCAGCTCCAGGGGAAGGCTTTCTGTCTCTGTCGACTCCGGAGGAGGGTCCTTACCATCGGTCTTCCCCTGGACTAGTTGCTTCTCAGCACAGGGACCCTGGGTCTGAAAGGATGCGCTCTTCTCCTGGCACTACTTTCTTGGAGGTAGGAGGTCCCCAGGTCTCTCTGCTCAATTCTCTTTTATATCTCAAAAGAGATTGATTTAAGACTCAAGCTAATATTGTAGATTGAGTCCTGCCTTACTAACATAATTGCTGCTAATCACATCTGATCAATATCATAGAGATAGGATTTACAACACTTATGAAAACCACATCAGATGACAAAATGACAGTCACACAATGCTGGTAATCATGGGGGACACAGTTCAATCCATGACAGGCTCTTACCTATGCCTAAAGCATCCGTCTCTAGTAATTCCACTTCCTGTCTTGAAAAAGTTTGGAATATGGATGTGAGCATCCCAAAAGTCTGCTTCTTGCCTTAATGGTCTCACGTCCTGCCTACCCCTCACTGTGTCCTACTCCCAGTCCCTCCCCATTTCCTGGAATGCCTCTCCATGCTTAGTTTTCTGCACAGTCTCCCAGCTGTGCCATTTTAAACTCTAGGCATTTAAGAGGTAACAGAAAATATTATTTGGATGGTTGACAACCCCCCAGACTTTTCATGTGCCCTGGGAGAAAAGTATTGTGCCTGTGCATTCCCACAAGGTTGAGATACAGTAAAAATGAGTTAAAAAATCCATATTCTGGGCAAAATATGTGTAAGCATTTAGTTTTACTATCATGGTAGAGGAAACCCTGGTTGCGTAGTGGTTAAGCGCTATGGCTTATAACCAAAAAAGGTCGGCAGTTCAAATCCACCAGGCGTTCCTTGGAAACCTATGGGGCAGTTCTACTCTGTCCTATAGGAAGGATCGCTATGAGTTGGAATTGACTCGATGGCAACAGATTTTATCATGGTAGAATTCCTGTCTTCTTAAAATTGATTCTTTCTGTCCTTTAAATTCAAGATTGTATATGACTTTAGTCTTTTAAGAAAAGCAAAGCTCAAACACAAAATGCCTTTCTCTGTCTTGCCCTAAACTGAAGTAGGTGTTTCTCATGGACTGGTCAGTTACCTGTACTAATTTTAGGTTGTTTGCTCATCTAGTAGGCGCCCTTAGGTACTTCCCTGTTCTAAGTGGAAATGCAGTATTTTATGCTTGTTCACCCAGTTCTCTGAAAGAGACTTATCATTTGTAAAACTAACCATGTGAAAATTAACTTGTTTTGGACTTCTTAGTATTATGCACTGTTGTTAGTTGCTGTCGGGCAGATTATGCACTGAAGACAATCAATCTTAGGCTTATTTTAATTAGGACCTTGGTGTCATGTTAGGAAGTGGATTAGGGAGAACTTATTTTAAAAGCATTTTGATGAACAGTATTGCATCTGCCTGTGTTAAATACAGAGCCAGGTGCTGGGGGAATTTTTTCTCTAAAGGGAAGAAACAGGACATTAGATCTGTGAGTATAGAAAGGAAATAAATGACAAAGGGATGGAATTTAGATAGCTACTGGCAGAAAACTCTTGTAGAATTTTATTAAACAACTGAAGCATACGTTAACGTAATAAAACATTTAAACCCTTAATTTCTGTGTAAAGTTGTCAAAGACATAGCTATATGAAATCTACCAGTATCAAAATACTGTATAAAATTTTGAGAAATGACTAAAGGGACCCCTTTGAAGCCTCATGAGAAATGATCCTTTCAAACACCTCCAGGGCCTTCTCCGGAGGTAAAGCGCTAGAGTACATGTTAGGCGTGAGCACTGTAGTGAACTGGAAAACGTAATTTCTGCATATTCCCCATCTGTAGGAGAATCAAACCGTAAATATTTACTGTTGGTCTTCTATTTGCCAGCACTAAAAACAAAACAAAACAAAAACCAAGACAGAAAACTAGAATTTTAAGCAAAAATTTCTTTTTAAACATGGATTTAATTTTAAAAGAAATATTGTATGACTCAAACAAAATATGTCTGTGGGCTGTCAATTTGCCACTTGTAATTTAGTAACTGGGAGTCCCCCCGGCCCACTTTTCAGAGATTGGTATATGTCTTCCTATCTTGAAAACAAAAGCTGTGTGTGTACATGTGTGAGCATCCCTGGGTGGTGCAAATGGTTAAGCACTCTCTTGCTAACTGAAATGTTGGCAGTTTAGGTCCACCCAGAGTTGCCTCAGAAGAAAGGTTTGGTGATCTGCTTAAAAAAAAATCAGCCATTGAAAACCCTGTGGAGCACAGTTCTACTCTTGACAGACATCAAATTGCCATGATTCAGAATTGGCTTGATGGCAGCTGTTGTATGTGTGTGTGTACATTTGTGTGTGTACCAGTTCTGGCATCAAAGGATACCAGAGACAAAAATTGAGAGCAAACGGGTAAACCTTTATTGCAGACGTATTAACCAGTGTTCACTCCAGCGCCTTGAGTGGTACAGATTAGTCAGTATGCTTTTTGGTTGCAGTTAACAGAAAGTCCAACTAATAATGACTTACACAGTATCTTTTTTTCTTTTTACTGCATTTATTGGCTCATGTAACTGGAAGTATAGAGGGTGGGGCAGGGTTCAGGGTTGGTTGACTCCGTCAGTCAACATTGTTTCCAAAGACCTGGCTACCTTCCATATTAATATGTTTGTTAGTCAGGCCTTTTAGGATTTTGGTTCTGTTTCTCTGTTAACTTGTTACTTTCCCCCTAAGTCCCACTGCCAGTGCCAGTTTTTTAAGATACTTTTATATTATTCTCAAAACTTTGTGTGTTTGTGCCATTATTTCTTTGTAAGCACATTCCTTGCTGTTATCACACACTCCCAAATAACTGCTAACCTACCTTATTACTACCTCTTTGCCCATTTCTCCCCAGGTTCTGATAAATAACCCTGAATACATGGAAGAAAGCAGAATTGTTTTTGAAATGGAACAAAGAGTAGTCATATAGCTGCTCTTCTCTTTTCATATAAACCTTCTCTCTTCCTCTCCTTAAAATGTTCTCCATTTGGATTAAAAATTGTAGAGTTTGACGAGAATAGCAATGTCCTTTATAACAAAACTTGATGTAACTGAGTCTGAAAATGAGTTTGGTGTACTAGCAAAGACCCTAACCCTGGAGTCAGGAGCCCTATGATGAATTCTGGCCATGATGATTTTGAGTTTTGTAATTTGGACAAGCATTGTGTCTTCCTCGGTCTTAATTGCCTATTCTGTAAACAGGAATAAACGCCTGTTCCACACTGCCAGTGAGAATTCAATAGAAAGTACATATGAAAAACTTTGTGCTCAGGTTCTGGCCTAAAACAAATGCTCAGTAAGTGTTTTCAGATTTTAACATTGAGCCGTTTCCTTTTGGCTCCATCACTTTCATTGCAACCCAGACCTTTGAAGCTGGGCCCTAGAATTCTGTGGAGAAATCCAAGCCAAGTGTCTTTTTGTAGCCACCATGAAACTCCAAACCAGACATTCATTGAAACTTATGAGGAGGTTAGCTGGCAGTTGATGTTGAAGTGACTTTTCTCATGGATCCTGAATTACTCATCTGAGCTGTTTGTGGTTTATGTGGTATTTCTTATGTACTTTGCTTTTTTGTGAAAAAGGAGTACAATCTAAAGTTTAAAAAAAGGTTAAGATTATTGAAATTATATACTTATTATAATTTATTATACTTTCCATTTTGATAAAACCTTTTGGTCATATCTCTGTCTCCCTAGGGATTCACAGTGATTATTCCCTTATCACCAGTCAAAAGAGCAATATCAGTGACATGAAGGTTGTTGCTGCTGCAGTCATTTCAGGCTTTGTCACAGTAGAAATTGTTAAGAGCTGCCCATTCCTGATGAAGAACTTGAAAACCTTGCATTTAAGTCTATTTCCTTTTTTTTTTTTTTTTAACCTCCTTGTCTCTAATTCCTGACCCCGGGGTGCCTTAGCGATCTTCACACTTCTGTTTAGCAGCAAAACCATTCCTTCAAAGAAAGCTTTTTTGTGGGGAGCTCCCTATATAAAACAAGGAGCCCTGGTGGCGCAACAGTTAAGTGCTCCGCTGCTAACTGAAAAGTTGGTGGTTCAGACCCATCCAGCGGCTCCACAGGATAAAGACCTGTGATCTGCTTCTATAAAGATTACAGCCTAGGAAACTGTGGGGCAGTTCTGTGTGTCAGAATCGACTCAATGGCACACAACAGCAACAATAGCTATATAAAACAGACTAATCTGGATGCTCTAATATTTTGGGAGGGTTTCAGATGGGAGTCGGGCTTATTCGAGAATGGAGGGACTCTATAGAACTTAGGGTGGAAACCACTGAAGCCTCATTACATTTTCTATTCATTGTCTGATTCCTTAGCTGGTGTTCAGTGCTGGGTTCATACAGCAGGCACATTTCTTCATCACTATACTTACTAAGCGCTACATTAACTAGTACTCCATTATTGCTAGCAGTCTACTACTGGTGGTAAAAAGCATTTCCTTCTCAATCTTTGTGCAAAAGTTTTCTCCCAGCTAAGAAGCTTTATGACACTAATATGAGTTTTAACACGAAAGTAACAGAATTGAAAAGAAATCAGAGGTGACGTAGGCTTTCATGTATGGGATGCTTTTTCCTCTTTTGAACAAAGTTTCTTAAGAATGGGTCTTGAGTTCCCCTGTTCTGTAACCAACAGGAGGACTCACAAATGGCAGTGGAAGATACATCTCTGCTGCTCCAGGCGCTGAAGCCAAGTACCGTGCGAACAGTGCCTCCAGCCTCTTCAGCCCCAGCAGCACCCTTTTTTCTTCTTCCCGTTTGCGATACGGAATGTCTGATGTCATGCCCTCAGGCAGGAGCAGACTTTTGGAAGATTTTCGAAATAATCGGTACCCCAATTTACAACTGCGGGAGATTGCTGGGCATATAATGGAATTTTCCCAAGACCAGCATGGGTCCAGGTGAGGACTTGGCTTTGGCACTTAAGGTAACTGAAATCTTAATGCTTTAAATTCTATGCCATAGATAGGTATACATTAAAGTAAATTATCATAAAATCATTTAAACAAAGTATGCCTCTTAGTATCCTTCCCATTATTTATTTCAGAGGGACGTGGATACGAAGGTCACCAGATATGCAAGTGGTTGAAAGGGGTCTTTTCATAGTCTGGATCACATGCTTAAAGCTAACCTTCTACCTTTCTGAAAGAGAAGCGTGGTGCACCTAGTTCACAAAAAATCTCACAGATTGTCTACAATTTAAGAAACAGAAGCATCAACACAAAGACATACACACAGTTTTGCTAATTTAAGCATTATAAAGAATCTTTTGATCTCAAAGAGGCATTATTCAAATATACGTTTGGATCTGTGGTGCTTAGAAGACAATGCCATCACTTTTCTTTGTTGCTCCACTCTGTAGACATGAACGTCTGTGTAGAGGTGAGAGAGAAGTAGTTATTATAAAAGACAGAATTTGGCTTGAATTACCCTTCCCTGTTTGGATGCTCCAGTGTGCTTCAGAGAAAGAGACCTTGGTGCTGGGGCGGGAAAAGCTTAATTAGGGTGACATCATCCATCCTTCTTTCCTTATTTGTCTCAGTTTCCCTTTCTGCTTCATTCCCTCTGATTATGCCCAGTGAAACAGTTTCTAAAGAGCCTACCTCTTGTTTAAGTTCTGTCTGCTTACTGTGGGGCAGGGATTTCTCAAATTTCGATTTATAGGACCGATTCAGAGATGACATGATTTTCCTGATGTAGTCACCTCAACTAAATAAGACAAAACTGAGTAGTGGTCACTTCAGAAAAACCTGTAAATAGAAATAACAAGGAATTCTGTACCACATTTATGAATACTGCTTCATGTGAATGAGTTAATATATGTGGGATGGTTTTTAAAGGAAAAAGACATTGATGTGGGACTGATTTTTAAAGGAATAAGACAAATAGAGTTCTCCCTGTGCTATTTCCGCTTTCACCCCCCTTATCACTTTTCCTGCTCGTTTTCATCTTTCCCTCTCCCACAAATGAAATACAATTTTGTACATGTACCATACTGTAATGAAATATACTAAAATTTAAATATACTTTTGAAAGCCCAGTTAAGTTCAGAGGTACATCACACTTTGTACCTTTCTTTTCTTTTCAGAAAGTATTCCTTTAAGTGAGCTCAAGGGATCAATTTAAACATTTATTTTCTATATCTGTACACACGTGTGCACATACATACACACACACACGAGAGTTTTAGAACTGATGTGTAAATTGAGTTACCCTTATTTATTTTCAAGTCCTCCTTTTTACTTTGCACTTCCAGATTCATTCAGCTGAAACTAGAGCGTGCCACACCAGCTGAGCGCCAGCTCGTCTTCAATGAAATCCTCCAGGCCGCTTACCAGCTAATGGTGGATGTGTTTGGAAATTACGTCATTCAGAAGTTCTTTGAAGTAAGCCTTTGTTCTTTCTGTCCTTTGACTTTAGAAAGTCTTCAGAGAATTTTGATTTTCTTTAGTGTTTTTAGAATAGCAATCCCATTTTCATTTCTTAAAATGAATTGTGTGTGGTCTTTTGAAGAGCTGTTTAACGTTTCTCCAATTCATTAGTAGCAGTCTGTCTGTTCTGTATGGTTTAAATACCGAAGCAGATGACGCCAGTCTACTTCTGAAATGTGCTTCGAAAACCAGTGTCCCCATTTAGAACCCAGCATTATTTCTGATAGTAGTTTCACTAAACATGTCATTTTTGCTGGAATTATTTGAGATCATTTTACCAAGATCACAATAAAGTGTTCTAAAAACTGAAATTTTATTTTGTTTTTAAGATTCCTAGAGAATTGCCTTTCAACACCAACTCCAGTATTTTCCATCATAAACGAGGGTTATGAAGATTGTTAAATGCTTCTTGTCAAGTGATCCTTTGGCCTTTCTTGATTCCTTATTTCACCTCTGTTACTTGAGTAGTATCCAGTCTTATCTTTGTTAAAAAATAATGAGATTGTTGGATTAATGGTTCCTTCCCTTGCTAAAGTAAAATTTTAGAACAGCAGAGAGTTTTTTGCTTACCATTGTAATCTTAGTGCCCATGAGAGTTAGCAACATCAAGGTATAAATCCAGGAAGGTGTCAAATACTGAGATAAAGAATTTGGTACAAGGGGGATATGCTAAACATTACCTGCCACAAAACAAAAGTAATTTGCCAGCGTCTTACGTCTTTCTTTCATTTATGTGAAGATAAAAATTTAGAAAGATTCTTGTAGAATTTTCATTGACTTACAGCCTTTTCCTTCTAAATTTTCTCATGAAGAGTTAAGTACTTTGACCATAAATTCTCCAACTATGGACTAAGAAACCAACTTAAACAAGATTTTTTATTTTAGAAAGTCTTTTTGGTGCCATTTTTGTCACAAGTATAAAAATACAGAGACCTGCAGCTCTGGAGCCTTATGCAGCTAGGAGTGGTGCATTGAACAGTGGATTATAGCCATATGATTTGGGGCAAGCTAGAGAACTTCCCTGGACCTTAGTTGTATAGAAACAAACAAAAAAAGATGGTTGGACAAGCTGATTATTAAAGTCTCCTCCAGTGTCATGATTATGCTATTCAAACTAAAATAAAAAGCTTATGCTGGAAAATCATTCTGGGTGGAGTTTTACATTGTACAGGCTTCTCTCTTGATTCTACTAACTTTTTCTTTCCCCGGTCTTATATACATAGACAGTATCAGTTCTTGAAATGATGTGGAACACTAATTGAAAACAGAGTGCCCATATGTACTTTGGCTTAAGCTTATTATAGATGAAAGAAGAGCATTTCAGCCTGTGGGCCTCAGACACCCAAAGTGCTGTGGATTTACTGAAAAAGTCCTTGTGTCTTCCACAGACATTGTTTAAAGACCTAATAAACAGTATCTCCACACATACTAACTTTCAAGAATAAATATAAATTCTTTAGTGATTAATGGAGTGTAGATTAATAGTGAATTAATGGGCAGCTTTGGGTAATTACGTATTTGCTTAGTCAGCAGATACTAGTAGTGAACCTCCTACTATGGTGTATCTGAGAAATTTTTTAACATTCAAAGGGGTTCCTTGTAATCAGAGGCTGAGAACTCCTGGCTCCAGAAAGCATGGGCCCTTTAAATAGACGGTTTAGTTAATTATAGGTGACAGGGCTAAAAGAGGTTATACCAATGACTGATGCAGAATAATGAATGCTTTTTCTGGTTTCTTTCTTTCTACCTAAGTAATGGTGTTCACCCACACATTATATCTAGTTTGGCAGCCTTGAACAGAAGCTGGCTTTGGCAGAACGGATTCGAGGCCACGTCCTGTCATTGGCACTGCAGATGTATGGCTGCCGTGTTATCCAGAAAGCTCTTGAATTTATTCCTGCAGACCAGCAGGTAATTGTAAGTTTCCCCTTTAACTTTTCTCTTGGTGTTTGATGTTTCTCCATGGTACATGTAGTAAACCATGTAAATCTGTCAGTCTTGAGTTTTCTTTTACAGTTTTTCTTGGTGCTTGTGGCTGCCTTGTTGTGCATGGCAAGCATGATCTATGCAATTAATTTTGTAAATTTACGGTGGATGAAGTGTCCTGTGTTAAAACCAGTAGCTTCCAGTAATCTTCTCTTTGACCAGAACTTAGTCATTAGTGGGCATAATTTTATAGGTAGGATTTTTTGCTTCCCAAGAATTGAAGCAGGTCAAATGCTAGTAAGTTGTTTTTTAAAACATGCACTGACCATTCCAACAAATCAAACTTTGATCCAAGCCACCTGCCATTTTTCTTCACTCCTTCTTATTCATTCCACCAATGTGTGTCTTGCAGTGCCTGGCCTGTCAGCATTGACCTGATAGCCAGACATGGATTCAAAGAGTTGACTGAGAGCCAGTCTCTACCCACCAAGAGTGCAGTTTGGTAGGGGCAGTGTGATGCAATGGATTGCTTTTATATGGCTTTTCCTGCCATGGTCTCATAATTCTCACCAAATGATTGAGTGGAACTGTGCAAATAAGGTGCTTATGGCCCACCAAGAGGACTGGACAGCTTGCTAATAATGCAAATAAGGGGCATGGCACCCTTGTGGGGTTGGGGCCATGCAAATAAGGTGTATGAAACCCTAACAAAGGGATTAGTCAGTTTTGCCATCCTGCTAGGCTTAAAATGGGCCATCCCAAAGGTGGAAATGGGGCACCTCACTACAGCCAAGAAAGAAGAGATCAGAGTGGAGCATGTCCTTTGGACCCGGGGTCCCTGTGCTGAGAACCTCCTAAGCCCAGGAGACAGAGCTGTAATACCAGAAATGGCACAAGACGATGAGAAGCAGTGGTAGAGAAGTGGCAGTGGCAGAACCAAGAGACCAGCATGAGACGGCACAGTGGGCTTCCTGGCCCATGGAGTAAGGCAGTTACAGTGGGTGTGCTGACCCATGGAGCGAGAGAGCTGAGCACCCTCGGGCAGGAGGCTTCCTGGTGGAGTGGGGTGCCTCTGGGCACTTGTCGGCAGAGTGAGGCTTGCCAACCCATGGAGCGAGAGAGCTGAGTACCTTTAGGCACAAGGCTTACTGGCAGGGTGGGGTGCCTCTGGGCACTTACTGGCAGAGCTAAAGAGCTTTGTAACACTTGCCTGAGCAGGGCAGAGGCCAGGCTGAGGGGCTGAGGGCCGGAGAGAGGCCTGTCTGTGGGCATGACTGAGAAGAGGCTGTCCTCATTGAAGAACTGTATCCTGAGTTCTTCCTGATCCTGAATTGTAACGTGTTACTTCCCTAATAAACCCCATAACTGTGAGTATGGTCTGTGAGTTTTGTGTGGCCATTGCAATGAATTATCAAAATGAGCAGAGAAATAGAGTGCCATGGGAGAGAGGAGGTATGTCTGACCTCTGCCTCATAGGAATCGGCCTTGGGCTGTTGATCATGATTGTCTCTTCCCCTCTGGAAGTCAGAGGAGGTCAGATGCCTCTGCCACGCTTTTTTTTTTTCTTTACAGCAGGTAGTCAGAGACAGTGGTGAGCACACAGTGTACTGTGGAAGCACACAAGCCTTGCTCATGACACTGTTCAGGGTCTTTGAGGAAAGGCTTTGCAGGAGAAGTCAAGGCTAAAGAGGAGCTAGGCAGGAAAAAAAGGAACAGAAATCTGAACTACCAGGTGCTGTGAGTCAGGAACAGACACAGAAAGCACCTGAAGTGGCCCACGGCTTCAGGAATAGTCACAGCGCAGATCCAACCGGCCCCACACAGACCACAGGGCCAAGGAGGCAGAACAAACCTACAGGCAGGGTATGCTGCAGCTGTGTTTGTGCCAGGCAGTGTTACAAGCCTTGGAGTGCTTCTGGTCTGAACCCTCAGCCTTTGGGCTCTCAGCTCACTCAGCCTTTCTCATTTGAAGAGGTGGCCATTGTCTGGCAGTGATGACCCACTTGCCCTCACTGAGAACAAAGTTCGGTAATGAGAATCTTTGTTATGGACTCAAGTCCTGAGCCAGACAAGGCATCTACCTGCAGTTCACACAAACAAACAAACAAACACTGCACTGGTGTTGGTGATGGCAGTTGAAGGCTGGTCGAGTCCAAAGTTCATAAAGTTGTGAGGCTCATGGATCTGAGTGTCTGGTGGAGGCAGAAGGAATGCTGGAGACGTGCAGCAGTTTGGAGTTCCATCATTCAGTGATTATTACAGGAGGTACAATAGTGTTGTGTCAACTAATTCTTACCAAGTGCAAAATTGTTTTTAGTTTTCATCTAATATCCAGGTAATTGTCTGTTTTAATTTCCCTGGTGTTTTTCATGGGTAGTTGAATCTTTCCCGTTGAATTTTCTTGTATCTTTTGAACATGGAAGTTTCTTATCTTTCTGGACTTTAATGTCCCCTTGGTGAAAGAAAGCAGAAGTATGACAGTTTTCCAGATTATTTTTTCAATCTTTGTCTTCTCCCATGTATATGATAACTTACTGATATGTTTCCCACTTTTCACATGTTATACTGTTTTCTAATTAAATGACTGCATGTGTCCGGTACAGGTAGTAGTTTTTCACCTCCCTTTCCTTTCGTCTAATCTGTTGTTCTTTTCTACCCTATATACTTAGCTGTATTTCTACCCAGTATTTCTGTGTATCTTCTTCTGGTCTAGTTTCTCTGTTGTATCTTGTTCTAGGCCTGAACTACTCTTTCTGCTAAGTATAATTCACTGTTTTCTAAATATAAGCTCATTATTTTAAGTGAAATTAACTCATCTCTTTTGGCTCAAGAAAATATCCAGGGAAGCCACCTCCCCTTCATTTTAATTATTTCTTTCTTTTATCTTCATAGAAACACATTCTCTACTTCTTATCCCCATAATTACATTTCTAGAATAAATTATTCTCTTCTGACATTCGATTACTCAGTTTAGGAAACTTTCCTGAGTCTCTTAGCGTTTGCTTGTTTAGTCGCTGGCATTGTAACCTTGAATTTCTTTAATTAGGTGATTTCTTAGTTGCTTTGACATACTCACTGTCTCTAGGATTTAAGGCATTGCATTCATAACTATCACCATTGTAAACTAGCTTGTCTTCTTCTGCCATGTTAGCTCTGTGGAGCTAATAGGCAGACATTGGAGGCAGTGAGGAAATTGGCTGCAGGTACCAAGGCCTAGTCATGGTGCAGGCATTCAGCCCCAAGATAAGTGAGAGACCAGAGGCAAGGAGTTTTAGGAAGCGCTCTAGTCAAAATCCCAGTATCTCTCTTTCTGTATCCTCCTCACGTCTACCTATTTCTTTCTCTGTCTTCTCTGTCAGTCAGTATGTGTCCTTCAGCGTGTACTCCCTGATTTTGGATGCTTTTTATTAATAATTAAGAGAGCTGTTCTGCTATTTTTGCAGACACTGGCCTGGTAGAAAGATAGAAATGTTGAAGTCACAGAACTGGGCTAGAATTCTGACTCACTTTCTACTTGTAGTTTTAAAATAAGTTATTTAACTCCTCTCAGTCTCAATTTCTTCGTATGTACAGGGGCAGAGGGAAGGGTAGGGGATGATATGTAATTGATGGTTTGATTTACTGTGAGCCCAGACACTA
Source organism: Dugong dugon (assembly GCA_030035585.1). Lineage (NCBI taxonomy): Eukaryota > Metazoa > Chordata > Mammalia > Sirenia > Dugongidae > Dugong > Dugong dugon. The sequence continues at coordinate 55,319,617 of CM057462.1, read as the reverse complement.
GAGCCAGATTGCTTGGGTTTGAATCTTGGCAAACTAGGTCTGTGATTTAACAAGTCATTTAATGTGTCTGTGCCATGACTTCTCTATGTACAATAGAGCCCAAACAAAAACAAAACAAAACCTGTTACCATGGAGTCGGAATGGATTCCGACTTAGAGCGAAGAACAGCACCTAGTGCGTGGAATTGTTACGATAATTCAGGGAGTTAAAACATGTAAAGCACTTAGAGGTATGCCGAGCCTAGAGCAAGTACTAGAAAAGTATTAACTTACATTATTAATTATGCATACATTTCAGAGTCTTCATAATAAAAACACGGTGGAAATTGTACCTGAAATTCTCTACAGTGTACTTCATGTAGGTTCCTTTCTGTTTTAAGATGTCTGCAGGTCTTTTGCAAATTAGAGAGCTTTTTTGGGAGCTGGTCACTGTTAAGGGAAACTTGCTAACTTGAAAAAACTCAGGTTATCATTTTTTGCTACAGCTGAATTGTCTCACTTTCATTATCACCGGATTCCTTGTCCGATGGTTGTGTGTTTGGTAAGGAGAACATTGATTGTCCAGGTGTTTGCTTGCTGTGATTCTGGTGGTGCTTTCTTTCTCTGTCTCCAATAGAATGAGATGGTTCGGGAACTAGATGGCCACGTCCTGAAGTGTGTGAAAGACCAGAATGGCAATCACGTGGTTCAGAAATGCATTGAATGCGTGCAGCCCCAGTCTCTGCAGTTTATCATCGATGCGTTCAAAGGGCAGGTAAGTGACTTAGGAAGGAAGGAAGGGAAGCAGATTGATAGGGGTTTCCACTGTGAGCACATAACAGGATAGGATTTGTGGTGCTTGATGTATTTTAGACTGTACAAAATTACAGTCCTGTCATGATGGCAAGTACCTAGCCAGTCTCCCCAGGTCTCTTCCCTTAACTGCCTGTGATCTTCTCTTCATCAAGATGTATGCTCTAGCTGGCAGGAAGCACTATTGTCAGAGTTGTTGTTTTTAAGTTAACTACTTTCAGCATTTTAAGATTAAATCTTATATTGAAGAATGATTTTTTTTCTCTTTTGCGTACTAGCCATCTCACAATAGTTGATATTAAAAGTTTTTAAACCACTTTAAGAGAATTAGATAATTTACAGAACTAATATGGTAGATCATATGTGAATGACTGTATCTTTAAAATAACAAGATACTTCTTGCTTAGTTTTTTTTTTTCTTTCCCCCTTTGGGTCAGGTTGTTTTGAACTGTGTTGCTCCTGGCATCAACTCTCAAGCAGAGTTGATATTTTCTGATATCATGGTTACCAGAATTGCCTTTGAATTACTTTCTTTTGCCAAGCAAACTAACACATTCTTCGAAGCTGGGCTGGGCTGGGCAGGAGAATAAAACTTATCTCCTTTTTGGGTGTGAGAAATTGGTCTCTTATTAGAAAAGGGAAAGAAGAATGGGAACAACCAAGTAGATTTTCAGATGTAGTTGTATACTGTGAAGCGTAGATCAAAATGGGATTTTAGAGTTCTTTAGGTTTTGGAGTTTGTTTAGTAGATTATAGAAAGTAGTCCAGGGAGTTACTAGGAGTTCCTGAGTTAGTGGGGCAGGGGAGAGTAGATTGGTTTACTTTAGAATTAAGATCTTGCATTTATTGAAATACGTAACAAAGAAAGTGAAATAATTAAGCTACCAAATGGATGAGAATATTTACAACATGAAATTGCCAAAGGATTGATAGCCAGGATATACAAAGAACTCCTATAATCAAAAAGAACAATACAAACTAATGCAAAAATGTACCCAAAACACAGACATTTCACAGAAGAAAAGCAAATTGCCAGTAGACCATATGAAGAGATACTATTCTATTAGTAATCAGGTAAATACAAAGTAAGTCCACAAATGATAAACCATTTACCTCCTATTAGTTGCTGCATGTTAGCAGGAATGTAGTTATACATATTGACACAACCATTTTGGGACTAATACAGTATCTTTCAAAGCTTAGCACTTAACATTTCCTGTGATTGAGCACTCCTGATCTAGGTGTGTATCTAGAGAAATGTTTGCATATGTACATCATGGGACATACACAAGCATGTTTACAGTAGTATTATTCCTGTAATAGGAAAAGATTAACTATCTAGATGTATACCAGCAGGGGAGTGAATTTTTTAAAAATCTCATGGACATATCAGTAAACTAGATGCTATGCAGAATAAACTACAGAAATTCACCATATTGTAAGTGAAGATTGGAAACAATTTTGAGTGAAATAAAACAAGTTAGTTTACACTGTGTGTAGCATTTTTATAAAGCTAAAATCTAGCAGAACCAATCAATCAGTATACTGTTTATACAGTCATATATTTAAAACTACCATGCATTTATAAAGATTATTTATACACACATACATATTACATTTATTTTCTCACTTATTGCTGGGAAGAAAAACAAAAACAAAAACCCACCACCATTGAGTCCGATTCCAACTCATAGCGACCCCGTAGGATTTCCAAGGCTGTAAATCTGTATGGAAGCAGACTGCCACATCTTTCTCCCAAAGAGCAGCTGGTGGTTTTGGACCACCGACCTTTTGATTAGCACTCGATCGCTTAACCACTGTGCCACCAGGGCTCCTTATTACTGAAAAGCACCTCAAATTCAGAACATTGCAGTGTAGCTTATGTGGTTTTGTGGAAGCATTCAGGATTTGTTCCTAGCCCTTCTATTTTCTGTTTTTAGTCCTGTCTTTTGGAGAAGCTGTCAGTTGACCCTCTGGACTCTTAACTGCATCTTTATTGACCTTTACTAATTCTGTGTTCTTCTCTAGGCTTCTTGGGAAAGTCTGTTTCAACTCTGAATTTATGCACATCTATGAAGTCCCAAAATAGTTAAGAAATGGACACGGTGCACACATACCCCCCCATACCCACACCCCTACCTACCTTATTATTTGTAGAGAGAATTTAAACGCCACAACTTGAATTTAGGCTTTTGAGTCAGACTAGGAAATAAAATCCTGGCTCTGTCACTTACTATCTGTATGACTGTAGGCATGTTATTTGAAACCTTGAGGAGCTTCAGTTCTCTCATCTGCATGCTAAGAATAATCATGACTATCTTTAAGGGTCATTGTGAAGATCAGTGGGATGATATTGGGTATAAACATTTAATACTGAAGCATTGAGAGTGGTAGCTGTCATTTTTGGATTGCTTTCTTCTGTTTGCCCTAGGTATTTGCTTTATCTACGCATCCCTATGGCTGCCGAGTAATTCAGAGGATCCTGGAGCACTGTCTCCCTGACCAGACACTTCCTATTTTAGAGGAGCTTCACCAGCATACAGAGCAACTTGTACAGGTAGTGAGAGTTGCCAGCAGAATAACTGCAAACAGCTGTAGTCTTGTGTGGGCCCAGAGTTTGTGTGTTTTGTTAGCACAGCTGTTCATTCCAGAAGCGGTCAATGTTAATATGTTTAAAAGATTTGCTCATTGAATCTTTGGACAAAGTTTTCTCTTACAGCAGCTTAGTTTGTGTTTTATGAGTATGGGTGATGAATAGAGCCCTGGCCTTGGAGTCAGAGATTTGGGTTCCAGACTTCTGAATTGGACTGTGTGTGTCTTAGGCAGGCCATTTCATCTCCTTGGGTCTCAAGTTCATCATTGTCAAATTAATTAACTGTAGATGATTTCTTCCTTTGCAGCTTTGATGATTTTTCTGCTTCTACCACTAAACCCCACATCATACTAATAACCATTTGAGCATTTCCTACATGTAATATATTGTACTGAAACAATTTTTTGTTGTTGCTGTTTTTGTTTTGATGGGAGATGTAAAATATTAAATGTATTAAATATTCACTTGAAAAATGTGAAAGTGTAGAAAGCAGGAACAAATTACCCATAATTCTACCATCCAGAGGCAAAAACATTTGACTTTGGCATTTTGTTCTTAAAGTAAAAATTTTTGCATCTTACAATCATTTTTATCTGTTTTCTTAGTTACACACACACTTATCCTCTCATAAAGTATCTTTCACTTCAGATAATGAGTACATCCATTGTAGGCTTGTGATATTATTTAGCTAGGTATGTGTTTTGTTGGGCAAGTAGGTTGTTTCTAGTTTTTTCTCTGTTGTAGAGAGGTATGCTGAACCATTTGTATTTTTCTGTTTGAGAGAAGAATAGCTCTTTATCCCCCCCGCCTTTTTTTTAATTGAGTGGAGGCCTACTTTTTATATATAGTACTTGATGAAATAAATGCCCAGCTAGGACTTTTGGGCTTAACTGTATATGTAGAAATATTCCCCTGCTCACTAATGATGTGTTCCTGTTTTGTAATGATAGGGAAAAATTGTTGCTACCTATTCATTTTTTTAATTTCTTACATGTTCATTAGTATTTACAGAAACCATCATGGTGCTACAAGGAGGACAGGTGTTGATTATATGTAAGGAGGATTTAGGTAATCCACAGAACTGGTTTTACATAAATTGTGTTTCTGTTGTTGCATCTCTAACAGGATCAATATGGAAATTATGTAATCCAACATGTATTGGAGCATGGTCGTCCTGAAGATAAAAGCAAAATTGTAGCAGAAATCCGAGGCAATGTACTTGTGTTGAGTCAGCACAAATTTGCAAGGTACGACCTTTGAATTACACAAACTCTGTTTTCCAGTAGAGAGGATTAAGTAGTATTTCAGGTATAGGGAGAAGGAATGATGTTTCTTTTTTCAAAGTACACACAGTTTAAAACATCAGATAGTTACTACAGAGCTTGAAACAATAGAATTCTCTTAGTGGGCTCCCCACTTCCCCAGAGTCAGCCACTTTGAAATCTGGGGAATATGTTTCTAATGAGTGTAAGTTTTGCACTTTGGTAAACTGGATCGGATATTTCATTAACTTACTTGTTTTGGTGAATTGTTCTTTTCTCAGTTTACTTTTCGGTGCCTGAATTAAGAGAGAGTTTACCATATCTATGTACAGGACTTATTCTTAGAATCTCTTTTCAAGTCTTCATATTGTACAAGGACAAGAATGAAATGCATTAGTTATTCCCAGGTTGTGAAAGGTGGTTTAGTAATTTATCAGCAGCAGAAGAAACTGATGGCAGGTGTGCACATGGCCCTACTATGGCGTTGATGATCTTCTAAGTAGATTTTGGATGTCCTACTGCCCACATATAACATAGTACTTTATAATTTTGGAATATTTCTTTCTCTGGTTTTTAAGATAAATTGCAAGGAGGTATGACACATACAGACTTGATATTCTCAAATTGTTCATTTTTAATTTGTGAAATCTTATAAATGGAGAAAAAAAGCATCTATGCACTCAGTGTCTCAGTAGCTAATTCTGCTAGGGTCATCTCTTAAGGTCTAGAATTGCTTCTTTTGGACAGTTGCCAGGACCAGGGAAGTAGGGGTCAGAATCTTTTGAGTCTCTTCCCTGATGCACTCTCCTGTTTACTCCCTTGTCCAGTTGTATTTAATTTCTCTTCCTTGGATACAGTATGAGTATTAACTAATATTATAGTAGATTTGTTGTTCTCATAATGACTGAGTAGCTCCTGTGGGACGAAACCTCTCACAGATAACAATTATAAACTGTAGACAAAATATAAAAAAATAACTACCTGAAGGCACTAAAGAGTGACCAGAAGCAGATGGATACTGGAGGGAGGTTGATATTTAGAAGAAGGGAACCTCACTGGGGGAGTTTTTAATTTTTAATGGCTTTTATCCTGAGGGTAGGCCCCAGTCTGCTTCATGCTGGGTGGTAAAACTGGAATGGAAAATTCCAGTGGAACTGGCTTGTAGAAGCAGAGGACAGAATTTGGGACAGCTACAGCAATGGGAAAGTGAGGGGATGAAATCTTGGAAGGGAAGACAGCTAAGAGGAGAAGCCCCAGATTTAAACTTTAAATATCTAGCTGTGACCCCAAGTGGTAAGCTTGAAGCAACCTAGGGCTAAAAGAGTTGAACTAAGATCTCAGCTGCTGCTTACTGCATGAGAGATGTTTATAATTTGTGTTCAACCAAGTTAACTGCACTAAAAAAAGGGGGACAAATTAGTACTCTTTGGAGGAACATAACAGAACTCTTGAGTTTCTACAGTGTATCATTCACAATGTCTAGGTAACAGGAAAATGTGACCTATACGCAAGAAAAAAGAAAATCAGTGGAGCCCAGTTCGGACATGACCAGATATTGGAATTAGCAGAGTATTATAAAACAGCTATTTTAATTTTACTCAAGGATATAAAGGAAAATATGCTTGTAATGAATGAAAAGGTAGGAAATGTCAGTAGAGAATTAGAAAATGTAGCAATTACAAAATGTAAATCCTAGAATTAAAAAATACAAGATTGGGAGTAAAATTCACTGTACGGGTTTAATAGCAGATTAGAGATGACAGAAGAGCCAGAACTTGAATAAAACTAAACCAATACAGTAAATTAGTGTTTTTCAGGTATTTTTGATGGTGACCCAGAGTACAAAATAAATGTTACAACATTGACTCTGCATGTATAGGCACACGCACACATACATAACTGAAACAATATTGCCTATAATTCACTTAAATGTTTGCTATTTTCTGTTCCATTAAAAAAAAAAAAAAAATGGTCACAAATGATTAAGTTGGTTTCTCTACCCACAAATAGTTGGGAACTGCCATTTCAAAAACACTAGAAATAAACTTTAAAGACTATACTGGTTGTATATTAAGGTGGAATCCTTTGGCCTAGTGGGATTGGGTAGTGGTAGCCAATCTACCTGTTTGCTTTCTTGAAAGTCAGGTTAGTTCTGAGCATTGAGTCCTTCACTCATAAGAATGAATGTCCTGTCCCCAACATGGTTTAGCACCCGCTGGTGTTCTAATCCTGACCACTTTGGAGTGCTTTATTAATCATCCTGATTAATTATTCTGATTAATCATCTTGAAAAGTCCTCAAAAGTGAAGGGTTCTTTGCCTGAACATTTGGAGATGGTGACAGTCTTCATGCTTTCTGAACCAGCTTAGAAATATCTTAACTCCTCCTTCTCCTAAGGGAGAAACCAGTGGCTTCTAGAAGGTTAGCATAGTACTATGGAAGGAAGGTGGGAAAAATAGGTTTTTTCGCATCATTGTACGTGAAACTGTTGTGAAATGCTGATAGACCTGTAGAGATCTTCCTATTTTTAGACTCTTAAGAGGCAACATGAGGTAGTTAAATGAATGCTATGGGTTTGGCAAGGATATTCCTTTACTCAGTAAGTCTGTAGAGCATTTATTAAGTGCCAAGTTCTGTGTTTGGCACTAGGGATATAGACATAAGCAATATTTGTCCCTGATCTCAGTAAGCTCACAGACGTGAGGAAAGAATTGATAGATTTTTGAAGGTTGTGTAAGTCCCTTAACTTACTTGGGCTCCTTTTACTCACCTGTTTAAATCAGAGGGTTGGATCAGGTATCCTCCAAGACCTGGTCTCAGCCATGATTCAGAGTGAAAGCCACAGATGGCAAAAGTAGAGAGTCTCATAGAGTCAAATAGTTGATAAATTAATTCTCTAAAAATGTTAGTTCTCTCTTACTGCTGATATTGTCATTAGGACAGAAGCTAGACAAGCCACAGCCTAACAGGGGGCCCTCTCCTAAGTGTTGCCTCCGGATTTGTCTCACTACAGCAACGTTGTGGAGAAGTGTGTCACTCATGCCTCACGTACGGAGCGTGCTGTGCTTATCGATGAGGTGTGCACCATGAACGACGGTCCCCACAGTGCCTTATACACCATGATGAAGGACCAGTATGCCAATTATGTGGTCCAGAAGATGATTGATGTGGCAGAGCCAGCCCAGCGAAAAATTGTCATGCATAAGGTAGGCCAGGGTGGGCAGGGTCTCAGTCAGAGAGAATGGTGCAAGGCCTTGGGTTCTTCACATCTCTAAAACACAAAGGAGGATGGCCGTTTTGCTTCTACTTGAGGTGTTTATCACTGGCCTCCTTCTCCTGCTGTGTCCATTTTTTCTTTTATCCAGCACAACCATTGTTCCCTTGCTCTTTCAGTAACCTGCTAGTGGGAAAGAGTCTCAGACTCTGCTGTTTGTTGTCAGGTGTTTCATAGATCTTCAGGCCTATTTCTGCCTCTCTGGTCCTATGCTCTGGGAGACCAACTTATCAGTCCAACAGATCAACTTGTTTATCCCCACCCCCCCTTCTCTTGTTCATTAATTCTTCCAACATTTACTGAATAAGTACCTGCTTAGTGCAGTGACTGGCTGTCACACTGACCTGTGCCAGACACAGGCACAGAGATGACTGAGATTTGATCCCCACCCACAGAGAGCCCAGTCTGGTGGGAAGACCAGTGCAAAGTAGTGGTGAGCATGTGAGTGGGGCCCCTAACCCTGCCCAGAATCTTTGAGGGAAGGTTTTGCAGGAGAAGTCAAGACTAAAGAGGAGCGAGGCAGGAAAAAAAGGAACAGAAATCTGAACTACCAGGTGCTGTGAGTCAGGAACAGACACAGAAAGCACCTGAAGTGGCCCACGGCTTCAGGAATAGTCACAGCGCAGATCCAACTGGCCCCACACAGACCACAGGGCCAAGGAGGCAAAACAAACCTACAGGCAGGGTATGCTGCAGCTGTGTTTGTGTCAGGCAGTGCCACAAGCCTTGGGGTGCTTCTGGTCTGAACCCTCAGCCTTTGCGCTCTGAGCTCACTTAGCCCTTCTTATTTGAAGAGGTGGCCATTGTCTGGCAGTGATGACCCACTTGCCCTCACTGAGAACAAAGTTCGGTAATGAGAATCTTTGTTATGGACTCAAGTTCTGAGCCAGACAAGGCACCTACCTGCAGTTCACACAAACAAACAAACACTGCATTGGTGTTGGTGATGGCAGTTGAAGGCTGGTCGAGTCCAAAGTTCATAAAGTTGTGAGGCTCATGGATCTGAGTGTCTGGTGGAGGCAGAAGGAATGCTGGAGACGTGCAGAAGTTTAAAGCATGTCCATCCATCCATCCATCCAGCAGATACTCATTAAACACACTATACTAGACCTTGCTGCCAACAGGACTGTGTTGGTAAACACGGCAGTATTGTGCACAGAGAGTTACAGTGATGCTGGGGAAGTATGGGGGGCCATGGGAGAATGTGGCAGGGGGCCTCTGCTAATGTGGGTATACAAACAAGGCTCCCATCTGACTAAAACCCCAAACCTTTCCAGGCAGGGGGAACATGCTGCGTAAAGGCGTGGAAGCAGGAGGCAAGACAGTGTATTTGAAGAACTAAAGGGAGTTCAGTGGGGCAGGACTGTCGTGACAAAAGAGAAGAGGTAGTGAAGAGAGTAGAGGGGAGGCTGTTAAAATAGTTAAGCCAAGAAATGGTGATGGCTTTGAGATTAAAGAGAAGTGAAAAGAATTGAGAGCTAGAATCTGTTTACTGTTATCTACTACTGAGTACGGGGACCTGGTGGCACAGTGTTTGAGAGTTTGGCTGCTAACCGAAAGATGGGCAGTTTGAATCCATGAGCCACTTCTTGGAATCTCAATGGGGCAGTTCTACCCTGTTCTATACGGTTGCTATGAGTCGGAATCGACTTGATGGCAACCGGTTTGTTTGTTTTCTTTCTTTTTTTGGTTTGACTGCTAAGTACTATCTACCGCTAAACTAGATAGGGCTTAGTACTTGGTTGATTGAGAGAGTTGTGGGCGGGGTGGGTAGGTGGGGTGGGGTGGGAAGAGTCCCAAGAATTCCTCTTAAGTTTTCATCTCTTTGAACACTAGGTGGTGTCCTTTTTAGAGAGAGGGAGCATTGGAAGAACAGCAGGGTGATTATTTTTCACCTCCTAAGTTATATGGCTTACTAGGTTTTTTTTCCTTTTTGTTCTGGAAGAGGAAAGATATAAAGATTAAGTGTCTGGAGTCATCAGTAGCCAATCCTAGGTTATAAAGGGGTGAATGAATTGAATTTCACTAGTTTTTAGAAGGAGATTTACCAAAAGCAAAGATGGGCATTTTGAACCTCAGGTTCTAATGACAAAAACATTCTCCAGGTACATTAGTCCTCACTACAACCCAAGTGAAATGGGGAGGAGAGGAGGGAGTTAACAAAAGGAAAACTCATCTTTTTTACAGATGCATTTAGGAAGGTTAGGCAAGTTGCCTGGGTCACACAGCTCAGGATCAGAACTGAGGACGATTTGTCAATAGTTTTCCATACAGGCTCTTAGGTGGGCTGTACTGTCTGTTACGAGACTGTGACCTATGTGGGATGTGTCAGTGGTTTCTTGATCTACTTGACCCTTCCTTGCTTTGGGGACACAGTTAAACAGACAAAAATTGCTGCCCTGATGGCACTCTCACTCTGGAGAATATCCATCTACCCACCTGCTCCCTGGTTCATTTGTCCATTGTATTTGTGTGTACAAGTGCCAATGGGTATGGGGAAACAGGTTAATAAGCCATGCCCTTCACTGTCGGCGCAGAAGGGTTGATGGTTGAGCAAATGATTCCAAACACAGTGCTCTGTACTGTCACTGAGACATACAGAAGCTCCATGAGCTCCCAGAAGAGGAGAAGAGGTGCCCCTGGAGGTATCAGGGATGCACAGGACTTCTCAGAGTGGATCAGCTGGGCCCCGGGTGGCATGAAAGAATGCTTGTAGAGGTGAGAAAGAGCTAGAGTTGGAGAGGGTGAGATATGAGACTGACACAGTAGTCAGAGCTGTGAGTGCCCAGTGGGGATAAGAATAATTCCTAGAGCAGCCAGACAGCTTGGGCTCAAATACCTGTGCCTACCCCTTATTAGCCATTTGACTTGGATGAGTAACTTACATATGCTGTGCCTTTGTTTTCTCATCAGTAAAATGGGGGTAATATTTACACCTTCTTCATAAGGATAATTATGAGAGTAAATGAACAGTACCTGGCTCATAACGTTAGCCTTTTTTATTATAGTCGTTAGCTCTGTGTTCCACTGTGAACTGGAGATACAGGATCAGGTATGAGCTCAGGATTCATGGTGCCCTGGAATAAATTGCCACAGGTCAGGAGAGCCTAGGGTCCTCCCATGAATGGGTTCAGAGGGACATGTGTGGGTGCCTCCAGGGAAGTGCCGTGCAGTGGGCAGTGTGATTTGTTAGGATGTGCTGACTGTCCTGGAAGTGGTCCGTGGCCGTCCAGCCTCCTGAGCCCTCCCGTCCTGCATCAGCTCTCAGGATAGGAGCTCCTCCCTTCATCTGATAGGTCACAAGAGCTCAGAGTTCAGCTGACTTGCTGTACATGTGGAAGGTAGTGCTGCAGGATGTGTGTGCAGGTAGGTGGGTAGGTGTGTGTGCTGGGTCTGGGAGCCTGCCACGTCTGTTTTCTGGCCAGTGTAACACAAACTGTCCTTCCTTCCCAGATCCGACCTCACATTGCAACTCTTCGCAAGTATACCTATGGCAAGCACATTCTGGCCAAGCTGGAGAAATACTACATGAAGAATGGCGTTGACTTAGGGCCCATCTGTGGCCCCCCTAATGGTATTATCTGAGGCGGTGTTCCCCGTGCCCCCATTCCCACTGACCTCAATGACCCACTGGTGAATCCAACCAGCAACCAGAAATGTTCTAGTATCGAGTCTAAAATGGGTAATGATTGCTCCAGGATGACCCCCCTCCAAAAAAAGGAATCAAATCCACAAGCGGAAAAGCCTTTGTAAATTTGTTTAATTTTACTAGACATAACATGTACTAATTATTTTTTTTAATTGACTAATTGCCCTGCTGTTTTACTGGTGTATAGGATACTTGTACATAGGTAACCAATGTACATGGGAGGCCACGTATTTTATTCATTGTTGTATCTATATTCCACGTGTGGAAACTTTCAGGGTGGTTGGTTTAACAAAAAAAGTTTAAAAAAAAAAAGAAAAAAAGGTTTTTAACTCATTTGCCTTGCCGGCAAGTTTTGCAAATAGCTCTTCCCCCTCCTCATTTTAGTAAAAAACAAAAACAAAAAAAAAACCTAGAAGGTTGAATCTTAGTTAAATGACCCCAAACTGGCATTTAACGCTGTTTATAAATAAAAAAATAAATATATATATATATATATATATATATATATATATATATAATGAAAGATGTTTCAGAGTTGCTAAAGCTCCAGTTTATGACATTAAGTTTATGAAACTTCTAAAAATGCTTTTTTTGGAGACTCTATTATGCTAACAAAGATAGTGTAGTCTATCTTTTGAGGAGGAAACGTGAGCACCCAGAATGTCTTTCAAGGCTTGGTGGGTGTGATTGTTTACTGCCTACTGGATTTTTTTCTGTTAACATTGAAAGGCAAAATCTGATTATTCAGCATGAGAAAAAAAATCCAACTCTGCTTTTGGTCTTGCTTCTATAAATATATAGTGTATACTTGGTGTAGACTTTGCATATATACAAATTTGTAGTATTTTCTTGTTTTGATGTCTAATCTGTATCTATAATGTACCCTAGTAGTCGAACATACTTTTGATTGTACAATTGTACATTTGTATACCTGTAATGTAAATGTGGAGAAGTTTGAATCAACATAAACACGTTTTTTGGTAAGAAAAGAAAATTAGCCAGCCCTGTGCATTCAGTGTATATTCACACCTTTTATGGTCGTAGCATATAGTGTTGTATATTGTAAATTGTAATTTCAACCAGAAGTAAATTTTTTTTCTTTTGAAGGAATAAATGTTCTTATACAGCCTAGTTAATGTTTAAAAAGAAAAAAATTAGCTTGGTTTTTATTTGTCATCTAGTCATACAGTAGCAAGATCCTTTCTAAATGTAATTCAGGATGATTCAGTTCACACTTTTTAAAAAAAAAATCCTAAAAAAGTAATGTTTGGCTTATTTTGTGACAGTCAGAAGGATGTGCAAAAGTTCAGCCCCGCCCTCACTTTCCTTACAATCAGAGCCCCTCTCACCTTGTAAAGTGTGAATTGCCCTTCCTTTTTGTACAGAAGATGAACTGTATTTTGCATTTTGTCTACTTGTAAGTGAATGTAACATACTGTCAATTTTCCTTGTTTGAATATAGAATTGTAACACTACACAGTGTACATTTCCAGAGCCTTGTGTATATTTCCAATGAACTTTTTTGCAAGCACACCTGTAACCATATGTGTATAATTAACAAACCTGTGTATGCTTATGCCTGGGCAACTATTTTTTGTAACTCTTGTGTAGATTGTCTCTAAACAATGTGTGACCTTTATTTTAAAAAATACAGAACTTTGGAATCTGGGCTTGTGCTTTATTTTAACACCCCTTCCCAATATAGTGCCCCAGGACAGCCCTTTCCTTGCTTATGCTGCTCTTTCTGGTTTTTTTTTTTTTTTAAAATTGTTTTTGTTTTTAAGGTGTTTTGTTTAGCCTGCCCAGTGCTTTCAAAATCAAATTTCACACAAAAATCCACCCTTCCAACTTTTCTTGAAAAATCAGAATATTCGCCCCATAGGGCCCCCCTGCACTCCCCAGAAAGCCCAAGCTCTCCAGTCGGACCCCTTCTTTACTGGTGCTCTGCATTCATTGGCATTTACCGCTCACATTTGTGACCCCTAGGGTTTAGATTGCAAGCCTGTGAATTACAGATGTCTCGCAGCTGAGTTAGTGCTTACTGCATCCAGTTTTTCCAGTGACGCAGTGGATAAGGTGTCTGGATTGCTGGGCCTCCCCTCCGCCTTTCCTTTTCCCTGTCTGGGCTGCTCCTGTCATCGAGGCTGCCCAGCCTCCTAACTTGTTTATCCTACCCTCAGGCGGGGAACCTCCTCCAGCATTTTAGTAGTCATTAAGGTGCTGTCTGTTACCTATGCCTGAGGACGTCCGCTTCCCTTTGCTCCAGAAGCAATTTTTTTTTTTTAAATTGTTGTGCTTTAAGTGAAGGTTTACAATTCAAGTTAGTCTCTCGTACAAAAATTTATACGTACATTGTTTTGTGACCCTACTTGCTCTCCCTATGCTGTTGATAGCACACTCTTCCTTTCCACCCCTGATTTCCAGTGTCCATTCACCCAGCTCCTGACCCTCTCTGCCTTCTCATCTCATTTAATTTCCTGTATCTACTTGAGCTAAGAGGCCCACTCTTCACGAGTATCATTTTCTGTCCCATAGTCCAGTCTAATCTTTGTCTGAAGTTGGCTTGAGGAATGGTTTTAGTTTTGGGCTAACAGAGAGCCTGGGGGCCACGTCTTCCACAGTACCTCCAGTCTCAAACTCCAGAAGCAGTTTTGACAAAAACAGATCAGTGTCAGCAACTATAGGATGGGCTTCACCAGGGAGGCCTCAGTGTGGGGAGGGCAGATGGAGTCCACACCAGCTCATCATCTGGAAGTGAGGCCTCAGGGTAGTTGCGGAAGGAACTTGACAGAGTTCCATTTCAAGGGCAAGGGGCAGTCTGGTTCAGCAGCTATAATCAGGTCCTTAGCCAGCATTGTCCCGCTTGGAGGAGCCAACCTTGGCTTAGCAGGGCCAGTCAGCATCCAGCACTGTAGGAGCATGCTGGAGGCATTGTGACCTGTGTTGTGTGTGGAGCTCTGAATATCACCATTTACTGTGTGCCTGTGGGCAAGTTATTTGACCTTATCTTTAACCAAGTTCCAAGTAAAGTGGTTCTCCCATCATGTCAGGGGGAGCTATGGCTATTAAATTGTCAGGGTTTTACCAGACCCTTGAGAGACTGGAGTGCAAAGGGCTTGGAGGCTTGGGGTTGTTTCTCGCTTCCATTTGCCTCTTGTCTCTGTGACTTGGAAAGTAATTTAGCCTGTTTGAGCACCAGTTTCTTTTGTAAGATGGGGGTAATACCTCTAGGGCTGTAGGAAAACGTAACAATGTATGTCAAGTGCCTGGCACATATTAGGCACTGGCTGTTTTTCTTCTTTCCCTCTCCGGGCTATGATACTTTATACTCTGGGGTATTTTTTTTTTTTCTTTTTCCTTTTAGTCTGTTAGTATTTAGTGAAGATCTTTGTTTTTGTGTTTATTTCAAGCCTGATGTCTTTGAGGCCTGCAGTGCGTGCAGACTTTTGAATCAGACAAACCCGATTTAATCCCAACTGTTCTTTATTACCTGGTGATCTCTCTGAGGCCCAGTTTCTTTTTCTGTCAAGTGGGTGAAACAACAGTACTTATGTCAAAGGTATGGAGACCATGGGTGATGCAAATGGTTGTGTTCAACTACCTGAAAGGTGGTGATTCGAACCCACCTGGAGGCACCTCAGAAGACGAGCCTGGCTATCTGCTTCCGAAAGGTCACAGCCTTGAAAATCCTATGGAGCAGTTCTACTCTCCCCACACAATGGGGTTGCCATGAGTCAGAATCAACTCAACGGCGACTAACAACAACATAAAAGGTTGGTTGTGAGGATTAAATGAAATTATGTAGTAATTTAGCACAGTCCCTGGCACATAGATCTAATAAATGGGATCCTATTTTCCCTTTCACGTTACCCAGTGACTCTTGGGTTTTGGGGAACAAAACAATCTTTGGCCTCAGTTTACATAATGTAGATGGTTTTGCATGCTCTTATCTCTCAGCAGTCCTATGAACAATGTGGTATTATTCCCATCTCATAGATAGGGAAACTGAGGTTCTGGGTTCTGATGCAAGTCTTCGAATCAGACTGACTTGCCCCGAGGCCTTTTCCCTTCGTGCATCAGGAAAGAAGGTGGGGCTGGGCAGACTCCTCACTCTGCAGGACTGAACTCTGGGCTGTGTCCACCCCTCATCTGAATGGCCTCTATTCCCCACTGCTACCAAGTCGTCCCCAAGATGCAGTGTCCCCGGCTGCCACCGGCCAGGTACCTGCATTCCTGGTCTATTCCAGAGTCCCTCGAATGTGGATTCTTCACACATTATTATACAGTAACCCTCTACCTGAGCACACAGGCTACAGAACACTTTCATATTTATGATTCCTTTGATCCTCATGAAAACCTCAGAGTGAGGCACCCGTTGCCGGCGAGTCGATTCCAACTCATAGCGACCCTATACGACAGAGCAGAACTGCCCCATAGGGTTTCCAAGGCTGTATCTTTCTCCTGCAGAGCAGCTGGTGGGTTCCAACCACTGACCTTTCGGTTAGCAGCCGAGCACTTAACCACTGCACGACCAGGGCTCCTTAATGAGGTAGGGAGTAGATATCAACTCATGATACAGATGGGGAGTTTGAGACTCAGGAATTTTTCCCAAACCACACAGTGAGCCAGTAACCACATAAGGGTCACATGAGGTTTCCTGACTCCCAGGCCTGTGCTGTCTGTGCCATCTTGCTATTGCCACTCCCTTCAGCCCCAGTTATAATGGTCTTCTCTTTTTGAGGCCCAGAGTGGGGTTGCAGCAGATAAGACACTGGGAAGTGAAGCATCCTTTTTGGGGAAAAAAAATTTTTTTGACTTCATGTAGTTACCAGCTATAGCAGCAAGAGGGTGCTGCTGCCTAAAGAAAGCGTGGTTTCCAATGAGGAGCCCTGGTTGCGCAATGGTTAAGGGCTTGGCTGCTAAATGAGAACCGCGGTTTGAACCCACCAGCGACTCCACGGGAGAAAAGACACGGTGATTTGTTCCTGTACAGATTACAGCCTAGGAAACTCTACAGGGCAGTTTTACTCTGTCCTTTAGGGTCGTTATGAGTCAGAATCAACAGCGTACAATAGTAACAAGGTTTCCAAGGTGGTGCACCTGAGTGGTGTAAATGGTTAACACAATGGGCTGCTGACAGAAAGGTTGGCAGTTCAAGTCCATCCAGAGGTGCATTGGAAGAAAGGCCTGGCAATCTACTTATGAAAAATCAGCCATTGAAAACCTTGTGGAGCACAGTTCTACTCTGACACACACGGGGTTGCCACGAGTCAGAATAGATCCGACCACAACTGGTTGGTTGTTTGGAAGGCCTCCAGGGCTCCAAGATCAGGGCTGGGATGGCTTTCCCTGCAGAGGGGCCCAGGAGTGGAGTTAGGAGTCTCACCCAGGGTCCGAGGCCTGGCAGCTGCCCTGAGACTAAGCTTCTCCCTCTTGTCCTCCCCCCCAGATTCCTCTGGGCATAGATAAGGCTAGTCCCTCACTCTGTCTTAGAGGGGTGGGGGAGAGTGGGGTCACAGACCTGACTCAGAGGCCTCAGCTTTGCCTTGGATTCACCATGTGAACTTTGGCAAATCTTTGACTTCTCAGGGCCCTGGTTTCCCCAGCTGTCACCTGGAGTGATAGTCTCAGCCCTGCCACCCTCACAGGGCTGATATGAGGCCAGATGTTTGGGGCTGAGCAAGGCAGCACCATGCCTGTTAATGTAACTGGAGACCCTGGTGCCTCTTTCTTAGGCTACATCCCTGGACTGTACAACACAGTTTCAGACAGCTAGCTGCCTGGTTTCAAATCCCAGCTGCCAGCCCTATGTGACCTTTGTGGGTCATTTGCCCTTCTATTCCTCATTTCTTCCTTTGTAAAGTGGGCATGAGAATAGACTCACTTCACAGGGTTGGTGTGAGGACTAACTGAGAAAATGTATTGGAAGCAGCCGGACACACAATAAACCATAAATGTAGTTTTTGGATGCTGTTGAGTCAATTCTAACTCATAGCAACCCCATGTGACAGAGTAGAACTACTCCGTAGGGTTTTCTTGGCTGTAATCTTTCTTTTAAAATACATAATTGAACTATGAAGCAGATTTCTCTTGTGTTATTGTTGTCGCTATAGACCTGTCTAATCTTTGGCTGAAGGGTGAACATCAGGAGTGACTTCAATACTGAGTTAAAAGGGCGTCCCGGGGCCATACTCTTGGGATTTATCCAATCTCTGTCAGACCAGCATGCCCAGTATTTTTGTGTGTTTGTGTGAATCTGAATTTTGTTCTACATTTCTCTCCCACTCTGCCCAGGACCCTCTATTGTGATCCCTGCCAGAGCAGTCGGTGGTGGTAACTGGGCACCATCTAGTTGTGCTGGGCTCAGTCTGGTGGAGGTTGTAGTAGTTGTGGTCCATTAGTCCCTTGTGTCTTTGGTCTTCTTCATTCTCCTTTGTTCCAGCTGGGATGGGACCAGTAGATGTATCTTAGGTGGGCGCTCGCAGGCTTTTAAGACCCCAGACACTACTCATTACAGTCGGATGTAGAACATTTCCTTTATAGACTGTTATGCCAATTGAGCTAGACGTTCCCCAAGACCATGGTCCCCAGCCCTCAGCCCAGTAGCTTGGTTTTTCAGGGTGTTTGGATGCGTCTGTGAAAATTCTATGATTTTGCCGTGGTCAAGTTGTGCTGACTTCCCCAGTATTATGTACCATCTTACCTTTCACCAAAGTTACCACTGTAATCTTTATAGAAGCAGATTACCAGGTCTTTCTCTTGTGGAGTCACTGGGTGGATTTGAGCAGCCAACCTTTTGGTTAGCAGCCAAGTGCTTACCTGTTGTGCCACCAGGGCTCCTTAAGCCGTAAATAGGACTAGTTAATATTATTAATATTGCCTTCCATGTTTCCCTTCTATATCGGAGCCCTTGGGACTTTCACTGTTGTTGTTAGTTGCCATCGAGTTGGCTCTGACTCATGGTGACCTTATGTACAATAGAATGAAACATCGCCTGGGCCTGCGCCATCCTCACAGTTAATTTATCCTCCAAGCTGGGAAAATTCTAGGCATGAAAGTGAGTGCTCTGAATTATTATTGCTTGTGGGTCCCCAGTGCTCCTCACTTCCTGGTCTTCTTGACCTCATGTAGTCCCCTCCCACACTGAGTAGGGCTGATCTGTGGAAACAATAGGATACGTGGAAATGTGCAGTGTGACCTCCAAGGCGAGGTCGCAGACATTGTAGCTCCAGGGTGCGCTCTCTGGGGTTGCTTGCCTGGGGGAAGCCACCCGCCATGTCTGGAGGACATTCACGCAGCTTGATGGAAGCCCACATGGAGAGGAGCTGAGGTGTGCTGTTGGCCAGCATCAACTTGCCAATCATCTCTGCCATCTTGGAAGCAGAGCCTAAATTTAGCCCCATTCAAGCCCCCATGACTGCAGTCCATAAGAAACTTCAAAGTAGAACCACCCACCTAAGCTGCTCTCGAATTCCTGACCCACAGAAACTGTGTGAGGCAATAAACGTTTACTGGTGTTTTAAGCTGCTGTGTTTGGGGGCAATTTGTTAAACCGCAGTAGAAAACTAATACACAGTACAAAAACTGGTGTAGACCGCGACTGTGCCAGGCAAATCAGAATGCCCATTTCTCACCTAATGCCTGGCGCTATGAGGCAGAACCTGCCCTCCAGTCTGTGAGAGCCCTTGAGAGCCTGTTTCTGCCCCTATTCACCCCACCCCTACCAGCTACCCATCACCAGCACTCCGGGAAGCTCACTAGTGCTCCTGAGAGCCCAGGGTGGAAGCATGTCCTTGGCCGGACTGGATCAGGGACCCCAGGAGGCCGTAGCCATCCTCCTCCAGGGGCCTGGAAGCCCCACAAAGTTCCTCAGCCTCTGTCATCCTAGTACCAGTGGAGGCGCCCCGGCCCACCCATCTCAGGCCTTGGTTGTACCAGGCAGGGGAGTGACTCAAAAGTAGTGGCAAATGCAAAGGACCTGAAGAGACATTTCACCAAAGAGGATATACAAATGGCCAACGAGCACATGAAAAGATGCTCAACATCATTAACCTTAAAAACCAAAACCAGACCCGTTGCTGCCGAGTCAATTCCGACTCATAGCAACCCCATAGGGCAGAGTAGAACCACCCCATAGGGATTCCAAGGAGTGGCTGTTGGATTCCAGCTGCCGACCTTTTGGTTAGCAGCCACCAGGGCTCCGTCATCAGCATTAGGGAGATACCGCAATGAGATATCACTTTGCTCCCACTAAGATGGCTTAAGATTAAAGAAACCGGAAAACAACAGGTGTTGGTGAGGCTGTGGAGCAATTGGAATCCTCGTGCATTGCTGATGGGAATGTTACATCAGCTATAGCCACTGTGGAAAACAGTTCGGCAGCTCCTCAAAAAGTGAACCATAGACCCAGCGATTCCACTCCTAGGTGCATACCCAAGAAACTTGAAAGCAGCCACGCAAACAGGCTTATGTACACCAATGTTCACTGCAGCACAATAGCCAAAAGGTAGAAACAACCCAAATGTCCACGAACAGAAGAATGGATAAACAACACATGGCATATACATACGACAGAATGTGACTCAGCCATAAAGAGAAATGAATCCTGATGCATACCACAGCATGGGTGAACCTTGAAAACATTATGCTGAGTGAAATTAGTCAGTCATAAAAGGACACATATTGTATGATCTCACTAACATGAAATATCTAGAACAGGCAAATGTATAGAAATCGGAGTTTAGCAGTGGTACCAGGGGTCGGGGGGAGGGGGAAAGGGGGAAGCATTGTTTGGGAAGCTTTGAGTTTCTGTTTATGATGATGGGAAATTTGGCTATGGATGTTGGTGATGGTTACCCAACATGATTGATGTAATTGGTCTCACTGAATTGTACACATTGAAAACACTGAACTGGCAAATGTTGTGTTATCTATATTTTCACGATAATAAAAACAGTGGCCAATGGAGTTCCAACTGTGAGTGACTTCCTGAGCTGGTGTTCACCTCTCTCACATCTGTGAGGGGGGAACGGTCACTCACTTGAATTTCATTGGAGGAGATTGGCCCAAGGTCACCCAGCCAGGAAGTGGCAGGCCCAGGACTTGCCTCCAGAGCCCCCAGGCCTCTTTCTGCTCTTCCCTCTGCCTTGCCCTCCAGGAGTCACAGGGCCGCCTACAGAGTGCTGGGAGCTGAGTTTGGCTCCCCAGATCCGATCCATTTACAGATGAGAAGACTGAGGCCCTGGGTAAGGTGGTGAGGGACAGAGCAGGGACCTGTCCCCTGAATGCAGTTACTTGTTTAATGCCTGCCACCCACCCTTAAATGTCAGTGCCTAGATCTGTGCTTGGCACATAGCAGTTCCTAGTTGCCATAGAGTCGCTTCTGATTCATGATGACCTCATGTGTTGCAGAGTAGAACTGTGCTCATGGGCTTTTCAAGGCTGTGACCTGTTGGAAGCAGATCACCAGGACTTTCTTCCTTCCAAGGTGCCTCTGGGTGGATTTGAACCACCAGTCTTTTGGTTCGTGGTCAAGCACTTAACCGTTTGTGCCACCCAGGGACTTTCCTGGCACACAGCAGGTGGTCAGTAAATGTAGGCTGAGAGTTTGCATGATAGACTCCAGGAGTCTTGAAAACCAAACCAAAACAAGGCATGGGGAATATCTGAATGGCAGTGGTGCTCCAAGGGGGAGTGACCGCGTACCCAGGCTCTGTGGCTTCAGGGGACAGAAGGATTGCCCCGCCCCCTCAGTCTCTCTCCTCATCCCCTCATCCCCCAGGCCCTGGGCCACTCTCCCCCACCCCCTTTTTTTGGTTGACACCCAGCTGGCCTGCTCTAACCCCAGAATGAGGTGAGAAAGAAAATATATTTTTAGAGATGATTTTTTTTTCTCTTCTTCCAGGAAAATGATTCCAAATGTGCAATTTATTCCTAGGAACGTGGGTGTGTTCGTGGGATGGCTTCTGGGGCAGCACTGTCCTCCTCCTGCTCTTTCCTCCCCACCCCGCCCCGCAACCTTCCCCTTCTCCTCTCTCCCTTCCTCTCCCTCACACAGGGAAGAAGGCAGGTGTGTGAACACGTGCTCACAGGCTAGGGCTCCTCCTGCTCCCTCTCTTGCCATTTCCTATCCTTGTGACCTTGTAAGTTGATTTACCATTCTGAGGCTCTGTTTTCTCATCTATAAAATGGGAAGAGAGTGTATATGCATGTATAAGGGGCTTTTAAAATATAACAGAGAGGGGAATTGTTCAAAGGCTGAAGACTGTCACTGACACAAGATGTGAAGCCCTACTATGCGCCGGAGGCTGTGCCACAGGCAGGAAGCAGGGACAGGGCAAGGCAGCTCTCTGGTGTGTGCTCTGAGGGCTACTTATCCTTTACCTGGGGCATCCAAGAGGGTTTGGGAGGAAGGGACTCCCGAGCTAAGCCCCAAAGGATGACTTTGAAGCAAGCCCAGATTTGGAGGGGAAAGTGACAAGAGAGAGTGGTCCAGACAGAGGGACAGGGATAGAGGGCTCACGGGACTTCCGCAGCCAGGGCCAGTGGTTTGGACTTCAATTTGAAAGAAGCCACTGGAGAATTTAAATAGGAGAAGGATGATCCACCTGGTGTGTATTCACATGACTCCGGGCAGGCAGATGGTGAGTTGCGAGAGGGAAGGCTGGAGGCCAGCTAGGGGCTATGGCTGAGAGAGGCCTGGTGGCCTGGGCAGGACTGTGGCCTTGGATGCAGAGAAGAGGGTGGGCTCTAGAGACATCTGGACCTGGGGAACGCCTAACTGTGAGCAGAGCTCAGGGAGGAGGCCTTGAGGACAGCCCCCAGGAGATTGCCAAGAGGGAGGAGGAGGGCACTGCAGGTGGAAACCTGAACCTGAATGGTGGGGAGGAGGACACGGCCCCCAAAGAAGTTGGAGGAGGAGCAGCCAGAAGCCAGAAAGGAAACCCAGAGGCAGGGGCCATCAGGCCAGAAAGAGGGTATGTCAGGAAAGGAGGGTGGTGTCTGCTGGTCTCAGGGTGACAGAGGGTTGCCTACCCTCCATATTGAAAGAGAACTGTGTGTGTATATGTGTGTGTGTGTGGTGGGTGGGATCCCAGCTGGGGTGAGAGGGACCAGGACCTGAGAATTGACCAGGACACGGGAGAAGGTGGCCGGAAACCTGGAAGACCCCTCTGAGGGACAGACAGTGACTTCACAGGGGTTTGGGCTGCTGTGACTGTGCCAGGTGCCTGGTGGCGCCAGTGGTGAGGTGTGGCCTGAGCGGGTGGCAGTGGGGCTGAGCCCAGTGGGCAGTGGGCCCAGGATGGAGTATATTGGCCTGAAAGAACTCACATGTGGACTATTGGAGTCAAAGCTGGGTTAGGAGGCAAAGGCAAGAGGGGGCTACGGTGGGACAAAGTAGAGGGGTCTGAGGCCTGCAGGTATGCTAGGCCCTGAGAACCAGTGCTGTGGGGGGTGGGGGTTGTGGGTGGAGCAGAAGCCCATGGAAGGACCGAGGACCGGCTGGAATGGGACTGCCCAGGAAAGGGGACGTCTTGGAGTGAATGAGGATCTTGGTTTGGGGGGAAATGGCCCTATCCCAAGACATTTAGAGTTTTTGCCAACAATGTGGCATCTAGTCTGGGAGAAGGGAGTGGGCAAGAGAAAACTCATGGGACAGGGAGTGAAGTGACCTGGGTTCTAGTCCCAGCTCTGCCACAGATTAACTCTGTGACCTTGGGCCAGTCACTTCCTGTTTAAAAACAAAAACAAAAACCCGTTTCCACAGAGTCAATTCTGACTCATAGCAATACTGTGGCTTTGATTTTCCCAAATGTAAAATGGGCAGATGAGGTAAAGTGGGGTGGGGAGACAAGGAAAAGGCCCAGATGTTCTATCCATCTTAGATTATAGTGGACAAGCCCCCCAGAATGTTGTCTGCCCTATCTGCGTGCCTGATGTCAAGACCTTGAGGCCTTCCTCTTGGGCAGGGCTCAGCTTCAGTGTGGATACCTCACAGCACCCAACCTGCCCTCCATGTCTTAGGGGAGATGTCAATACCACCACGAAGTCTCCCTAGATTCCCTTCTCAATACCCTAATCCTCATAGTGGCATTAACCTCTGCCTGCCCAGTCCTCCTGCAGACTTTGCTGGCCTTGCCCTATGGCATCTGGCTGGGCCATGGGTTTCCATTCAGGGTCCAATTTCCTGTGAACTTAATGAAACTTAAGTTTCAAGGTCCCTCACTTGCACAGCCCCCCTCCAAGGCCCTGTTCCTAATTTTGGGTTTCTGATCCTCTCAAATTGTCTAAGCTTCAGGACCCACAGAGCCCAGACCTGCCTCTGTTGGTGCCCTACCCAACTTGAGGTCCCAGGCAGCCCTTCCTGGCCCTGGGCCCAGACCTGACCCAGTCAGCAGAGGGTCTTTGCTGTGGGACTCCCAGCCTCAACTTGACCCCCTGCAAGGCCAGCCCCATCTTGCTCTGTGGCCACTCAGCTCAAACAGAATCTAACTTACTCTCTCTTTCTCCCCAAAGTCAGCCCTGAGGGGCCTTCAGCTTCCACAGTCTGCAGCCTCCCAGCTAACAGATCTAGGCTATGCCTAGGTTCATATCCTGGCCCCATGGCTGGAAGCTGTGTGACTGGGGGTGTCATCCACTCATCTGAGCTTCTGTGTCCTCGGCTGTGAAGGATTTTGGGGCAGATGTGTGGGCTTGCCTAGCACTTGGGGGGGGGGGGTGGTCAGGGAACGCTCTCCCTGCTCTGCCCAACACCAGGTGGAGGCACTGCCTTTGAAGTCCTCACATAGGCCCAGTCCTCAGCTGGAAGGAGCTCCCCAGCCGTGGAGGACAAGCCTTCCCACTGCTTGCCCAGCCCCTCCCTCCATAGCTTCCTGGGGCCTTGGCAGGGGCCTTTGCCCTCTTACCAGAATCTTGTTTCAGTTCCTGAGTTTTTGGGGTCACTTGTCTCCAGAACTACTGTCACTCAGAATTTCTCAGGAGCATATCTGAGCTCTGGCCTCCTTCCTGGCTCTTGGGGAAGACCAGAGTCGGAGAGGGTGCAGGAAGGTTAAGGGGTTCCCTCGTACTTGAAGGATGGAGGTGAGGGCAGCAGAGGGGAGAGGGGACTTGCTTTCTAACCCTGCAACTGCTCCAGCAGAATGAGGGAGCTGGGAGGGCACTTGTTTCTGGGAGGTCTGGTTAGGACACAAAGTGCCCCTGGGCCCAAGGGGATGGGGGGTGGGGGTAGGGGTGAGGATGGGGGGTGGGGGTAGGGGTGGGGTTGGGGGTTGGGTGGAGGAATCACAACACAGTGTCAAAAGCCAGGGCTCTGCCATCACACTGCCTGGATGGAATCTTGGCTCCCCCACTTACTGGCTGTGTGACCTGGGGCAAGTTACTTAACTTCTCCGAGCCCCAGTTTCCCAGCTGTACAATGAGATGAAGTAAAGAACCTATACGGGGATAGCCCTTGTAGTGTGCCATGCTCCACTGGAAAGGCGGCACCAACCTGGGTGGCAAGTACTACTCCTCCTTCAGTGTGTGTGTGTGTGTGTGTGTGTGTGTGTGTGTGTGTGTGCCCCAGGCACAGGGCTGTGGGCAGGAGCAAATGAGAGCATTTCTGCCTGTGTGAGTGGTGATGGGCAGGTGAAGGGAGCCTGTTTGTGTGCCGGCTGTGTAGTGAGTGGGTGGGCTCCTATGCACTGGTGGGCATGGGGTGGATGACCGTGTGTATCTGTGGGCTCCAGGGGAGCCAGAGCAGGAGGGTGGGGAGCAGGATGAGATCCCCCCCGGACCCAGACTTGTCCCAATTCTGGCAGGGACCAGTGTCTGTGAGGGGCAGCAGGTGGCGCTCCTGCTCTGTCCAGCTGAAAGGTCTTCCTCTCCTCCAGGATGTCAGGATGTCAGGGAAATTGTACTGCTCCTTCCGGAAGCTAAGTCTCAGAGCCGGCAGGAATCTCTGGAGATGGGTCATGCCCATAGCCCACCTTGTGTCTGGAGACCGTCCTTGTGGCTTGCCTGCTAGCTGGTTCTCTGAGCCTTGAATACCTCCCGACACATGGTACTCACTGCCTCTCAGAGTAGCCCCTGCCATCTGCAGCCAGCTGCGACTGTTCAAAAATCCTTCCGTACATGGAGCTGACATCTGGCTCCTTGTGACACCCCACCCCACCCTGTCAGCCCTAACTCTGCCCTTTGGGAGCCCCTCAGAACAAGCCTGTTCCCTGGGCTTGTGGCAGTCCCCCTGGGGGGTGGCCGTACCCCCACATCCAGTCTCTCCCTTTATAAGCAGCATCCCAGCCATCTGTGCTGAGCTCTCAGCACAGCGGCAGGGAAGAGCCCACACAACCTGTGCCTGGCCGCCTGAGCCTGGCGCACAGCAGGCGTTCAATTTATATTTGCTGAATGAATGAATGAATGAATGAGCCCTGTGTGGTCATTATCTCCACATTACATTTGGGAACCTGGGGCTCAGAGAGGTGAAGTCACTCTTCTCTTCCGAGGTCACACAGCCCATAACTGGCAGAGGTGGGATACGAACCCAGGTACTTGCCCAACCCAGAGCCTGAGCTCTCCAACGCCAGGCCATGCTGGCTCCCCTAGAGCCAGCCCCTTCATCCACCAGCTCCATCAGCCCCTCCCCACCCATCTTCCCAAGGTGCTCATGGGACAGAATTTCAAAAGATTTGGGACGTGATTTCCGAGACTGAGACCTCAGAATTCCCAGGGATATTTTGGAATCTCAGAGTTGGAAAGTCTCTCTCCCTGCTGAGCATGTGGTGTATGGAGACTGTCCTCGCGGCCCAGAGGGCAGCTAGCCTGGCCTTACAGACTCTTCGGCGACGGGGGTCTTACTACCTCTCAGGAACCTCTTTTAATCTAGCTTATGTTGCACTGACCTCTGTCCCCGGGACCTCCTCCCATGGGCCCTGAAGGACAAGTCTGGGTGCCCCCCGATACCTGAAGACCATGGCTAGTCCCCCAGAGTCTGGTCTTCCAGGCCCACACACCCCCTCCCAGGTACCCTCTGTCATCTGCTTTCACTTATCCTGGTTTTGGTTCCCCTTTTCTTGGGGGAACTGTTCCCATTTCACTTCAGTTCAATTCTTACTTCCTGATGGCAGGCCCTGCTCTCAGGGCCGGCACACAGGGCCAGAGAGAAAGGTGGCTGAGGGCAAAGACTTTCAGCCTGTCATCATTAGCAGATGACCTTCCCTCTCCAGGTCTCAATTTCCCCCTCTGTGAAGTACATATTGACGGTGCCTACCTCATAAGGGAAGGAGCCCTGGTGGTGCAATGGGTAAAGTACTTGGCTGTTAACCAAAAGGTCAGTAGTTCAAACCCACCAGCTGCTCCCATGGGAGAAAGCTGTGGCAGCCTGCTCCTGTAAAGATTTATAGCCTTGGAAACCCTATGGGGCAGTTCTACTCTGTCCTATAGAGTCACTATGAGTTGGAGTTTTTTGGTTTTGGACCTCACGGGGTTGCTAAGAGAATGAAACAAGGTAACCCATGTACAATGCTTGGCACCACACCTGGGATGTGGTCAGGGCTTAATAAATGTTTAATCCCCCCCCCATTACCCCTCAAAAGTACCTGGGTGGGAGTGAGCTCAGTTGAATGGGAGACACATTCATTCATTCAACAGATTTCTGTTGAGCACCTACTATGTGCCAGGCCCTGTTCTAGCGTTGGGAACATACTGGTGAATAAGGCAGACCCAAACTCCTGCCCTCCTGGAGCTCCCGTGTTGATGGGAGGAGATGCTAGAAGTCAGTGAAGAGCACAGCATGTCAGATGGGGGTAAAGGTCATGGAGAAAAGTGCATAATGACCACACAGGGTCAAAAAGACCACCAGGGCAAGGTGAGGCCACTCGCAGACACACCTGTTCCACCACCCTGCACGGGAAGGGATGGTAGGGGGAGGTCTGTCTCAGAGAACCGGGAGGAGTATGCCATTATGCCGACACGCCACCTTTCCCACCTTAGCAGCTGTGAGGAGGTGGGCACCTCCTACCGAGGCTAACTTATCTATTTGCTCTGGGCTTAGGGCTAGGAGCCCTGGTGGGGCAATGGTTAAGAGCTATGGCTGCTAACCAAAAGGTTGACAGTTTGAGAATCTACCAGTTGCTCCTTGGAAACTCTACGGGACAGTTCTCTAGGGTTGCTATGAGTTGGAATCAACCGGACGTCAATGGGTTTGGTTGATTGTTTCGGACTAGTTGTTTGGGCTCCATACTCGAGATGCCTGTTAGCCCCGCCTGCTAGTGGAAATGAAGCGGAGGGAGCTTCCCAGACCTCCCCAGCTGGGGTGTGGTCTAACCTCCACAACAGCCTGTATTGAAGGACTGACTTTAATCAGTTCTGGTAAGTCAGGCTTCCACAACCGGCCATGAACAGAATTGGAAGGAAGAACTTTATTATACTCACAGGTCCTGGAGGAGCACGGCGTGCCCAAGTATCACACGGGGAGTGCATGGTAAAGAGAGAAAGAGAGAGATGGCAGACCTGGGGTACAGCCTTTATTAGGGTCCAAGGGTGGGATACACATGGTTTTCATGGGCTAAATTCTTACAGGTCATTTAAAAGAGGCAGGTGAGAATAGACAAAAGGTGAGTGGGAGTGGGGTCATCTGTGTAGGGGTCTTATCAGCATAGCATACCTAGCCTATGGCCTGGCCACCCATAGGTGGCTATCTAGGTTACCATAAGAGTGGGTCAGGAGGTGTTGGGGGTCCCTAGTGGGAAATACCCAGATGCTATTCACGCAGGCCTCTAAGCTGACTAAACTAAAATGGATGCTGAGGCAATCAGGAGAACAGAGTCTGATGAAACTTACGACATGGGATCACTTGACTGGGGTCACGCAGTTGGTGGGGGAGCAGGTGGCTCCAGGTCCACATGGGGTTTCCCTCTACAGATACACATTGACAGGGCCCAGAAGTCAATAGCCCCATGGTGTGGTTGGAAGATTGAGGTCCAGAGAGGGCCAGGTCTGGTCTAAGGTCACACAGCCCATCTGTGTCCAGAGGACATCAAAGACTGTGATGTTGGATGACCTCCTGGTCCACCCCGTGGACTGATCTGGGGTGGGGGGGAGGTGGCGGTGACGGCAGGAGTCCTGGAAGAGACATTTGACTCGTGCCCTAAAGGGTGAGGCTACTGGTAAGAACACAAACCAGACCCATTTCCTCAGACCTTCAATGAGCAACGTCCGTCCCAGGGCATTTCCACGCGGGATCCTTCTCTTCTAATCTTCGCGACGGCCTGAGAGCCCCCATCCTCAGACCAAGGCTCAGCGAGGCAGGCTCTTGGTCCCCGGTCGCCAGCCCGGGGAAGGGAGGGCTCACCCCGCAGCCTGGCCCCGCGGTCCGGCTGTCCACACTGCCGCAGGGCCGGCGAGGGCCCGGGCGCGGGAGCGCAGGGAACACTTGGTGTGCGGCCCGGGTCCGGGGTCGGGCGGCTCGCGGGCCCTTGCCGGGGGGGCGGCGGTCAGGCCCGGGGAGGGGGGCGGCAGCGGTGGGGGCGCTCCGGCCGCCCCGCCCCGGCCCCTCCTCCCGCCCCGCCCGCGCTGGGGGCGGCCCGGCGGCGCCGCACGCTTCCTGCGGGCGCGGCTGCTGGGGGCGCGGAGGCTGCGAGGCGGAGCCGGGCGGCCGAGCCGGAGCCCGAGCCCGAGCCGAGAGCCGCGTCGGTCCAGTGCCGGCCCCGCGCCGAGCAGCCTCCGCGCGCCGCGCCTGGGAACAAAGGCGCCCGCCGCCGCCGCCGCCGCCCGCAGCCTGCCCGCGCCGCCATGAAGCCGGGGCCGCCGCACCGCGCCGGGGCCGCGAACGGGGCCGGCGCCGGGGCCGGGGTCGCCAACGGGCCCGGGGCCCGCGGGCTGCTCCTGCCGCCGCTGCTGCTGCTGCTGCTGGCGGGGCGCGCCGCGGGGGTGAGTGACGGCGCCGGACCCCCGCCCAGCCCCCTGCGCCCGCGCCCTGCACCCCTCCGCGCGGGGCGCCCACCCCCCACCCCTCCGCACCCCGCTCCAGCCCTGGGACCCCCGCCCCCTCCCCCCAGCCATCTGCGCCCCTCGCCCGGGTGCTCCTCCTCTGCTCCCTGCCCCGGTGGGCGCCCCCTTTCTGGCATTCGCGGGGGAAGGCCACCCCCGCCGCTGGTAGCCTTTGGGGGGTCATCCACCCTTCCTTTGGGGACCCCGTCGGAGGGAAACTCGGGCGGGAACCCAAGCGTGAGTGGTCAACACCCCCCCCCCCCCCCAGTGGCTCTGAGAGGCGCGGGCAGGGCCTGACCGTGGGCTTGAGGGACGCGGGGCCCGAGCTGGCTGTGTCTTGGGTCTTGGAGTGAGCATGACTCTTGCCTTGTGGGTGTGCCCAGACCGCTGCCACTTTTAGGGAATTGGGTCGATTCCCCTACTGGGGGAGGGTGTGCGTTTGGTTCCTTGGCTGGTCCCCGCTGCAGCGGTGGGGGCAGTGGAGCCCCGAAGGGGTGAAAAGGGGGAGGGTGTCTTGTGTGAAGGTGACCTGAGGGGGTGAGTGTGACCCTGTGTATGTGCATGTGTCCACCTCAGCGAAGGGCGCCAGGACCTGTGGGGGACCTGTGGGGGACCTGTGGGGTATGTGCGTTTGACGATGGAGGATGAGCATGTGGCCACCAGGAATGGGCGGCTGCCACTGTACCCTCCCTGTGTTAGTGCTGATGACGGGTGTGTGTGTGGTCGGGTGAGGGTGACCCATTGTGCACTGTGTGTCCTAGTAGCTAGCTGGGCTGGGCAGCTGTTGGCCATGGCTGTGTGTGCGTGCAGGGGGTATGGGTGTTGGAGAGACCTCTGTGGTGGGTGTGTGCTTGGACCCAGGGGAGTGTGTGTGTGTGCATGCATGTGCACATGCGTACAGGTGCATGGGTGACCCTGTGCATGGACTGTGTACCCCTGAGGGGGACTGGGTGTGTGGAGGTCGAGGTGTGTGTGAGGTGACCCCTGAGTGTCCCTTTAAGTGACCACAGCAGCCATGGCACTGAGCTGGATCCCAGCTCCATCAGGGGAAGCAGGAGGAGAAGAGTAGACGGAGAAAGGGCCACTTTCCCCCTTTGAGGGACCCAGGTCCTAAGTGAATTCCCCCATGGACATGTCCAGAGCCTGGGCTGGGGGGCATCTAGGCACAGCCTCCTTTGCTGATTTCAGGAGCTAAGCCTGTCTTCCATTCCCCAGGCTGAAAAGGGCCCAGGCCTCTCAGTTAATCCATGGGTGCCCACCTTGTCTCTGAAAGACTTGTCTCTCTTTGTGCCTCAGTCTGTGGGTCTGTAAAATGGGAGGACAGGCTTCTTGGGCTGGTAAGTCTACCCATCAGCCCTCCTCATCTAGGGGCTGTGAGCTGGTGTGGAGGGGAACTGGTAAGGTGTTCGGTGACCCAGATACCTCATCCCCAGCTCTGTCCCAGGTGGAATGAAGGGAAGAGTTCCCCAGAAAAGACAGAGCCCCAGCTCATCTCAGCAGCTGGTGTCACTTTCTCAGCTCCATCTCTGGAAGACCATTCTTGAAATCAAAGACTTGAGAATCACACAGCCCCGGGTTCAAATCCTGCTACCACCACTCACTCATGGTGTGACCTTGGGCAAATGGTCTCATCTCTCTGAACCTCCGTTTTCTCCTCTGCAAAACGGGACTAATAACACCCTCCTCAGTGAGAAGATGTGTGTGCTTGTACACAAAGGGAGCTCCATAAATATTTGGTGTATAGGTGAATGGAAAAGGGACTCAGGATGAATTGTTCTAGAGTTGGAGGCCAGGTTGGACTCCTGCACTGTGTGTCCTTGGGCAGATCGCTTCTCTTGCTGAGTAACTGGTCTCTACCCATAGACAAGGTTAATTTGCATCCCATGAGATGATGGAAGGAATGAAATGGGAGCATGTGAGGTGAAAGGGCCTGGTGCATAGTGGGGCCTCAGTAGGGCAGGATGCTCCTGAATCTGAGGATGGGGTAGAGGTGGGTGTGGCTCAGACCCAAGACTGGGGTGGCAGGTAAAGTAAACTTCCAGGGCCTGGGCTGAGAGGCCAAGATGGTGGGCTTGGCTTGGGGGAGAGGAAGGGCTTGGGCTCCAGGTGGGCCTGGGAGGGGGCTTGCACTTTCTCAGGGGTCAGGTGCTCAAGAAGGGGCATCACCGCTCTTCAGCCTCATCTGGCCTGGGAGGCAAAGGGTGGATGGGTGGCACCCAGTTGCCAGGAGTGCCACGCCAGAGAAAGAGAGTGATGCCTCCAGCAGGAAGGACTGAGGTTAGACTACAAGAGCCCTGATCAGGGTGGCTCCAGAAGTGGCCTCTGATGAGGTTTTCGAAGGACATTACCAGGATGAGCAGTGGCTGGCTCCGGGTGTGGAAGGGACAAGATGATCACTGGATCTGCCAGCCTGAGAGGGTGTGCGTGGGAGGGAGGGGAGCTCCCAGTGACTTCATTTATGATGTAGATGAGTTGGGTGGGTGTCTGTATCTAGCATCTCTTTTGGGGAGTCCCCTTCTTGAGCAACCAGATGATCAAGACTGAGGGACCTCTGTCTTCAGGGCCACCCCAATCTATGTGCTTAAGTCACCACCTAGAAAGGCTTGGACTATGGGGATCCTGGAAGTTTTAGCTCTTGAACATGTTTTTTAGAAGCCCAGGGCTGGAAGGAACCTTAGATATCATTTCATCTTGCTTGAACACTCCCAGGGATGGCTGTGTGACGTTGTGAAAATTACTTGACTTCTCCGTGCCTTAATTTCCACTTCTGTAGAATGGAGGAAAATATGAGAATGAAAGAGTTAACAGGGAAAATGCTTAGCACAGTGCCTAGCACATAGTTAGTGCTCAGCAAGAGTTGATTTCTTGTTCTTTTACAAGGTTGCCGTTCTGTGGATGGGAAGATGGCTGGCGGGTGGGGGGTGCAGTTAATGGGTGACTCAGTCAGGGAATTCTTTTGAAGCCCCATTTCTAGGATCTAGTGGAGTCAGGCTGGAAGTTGTAGTCCCCCCAACCCCGCCACGTCCAGTATTTAGGAGCCCCCACCCCTCTGCCCTTCAGGCACACTAGTTGACTATGAGCCTTGGGTTGCCAGGGTGAGACTGGCAAAATAAAAAGTTGGGGACCCCTGAGCTGTTCTGGGCTAGGCCCTGGGTGAACCATCTTCCCTTCCAGCAGTTGTAGGACAGACACAAGGACACATCAGGGATCTGCTGCCTGTTAGCCCCCAGGTTCTGGGGCAAGGTGCCTGCGGTATGACTGCTGGTAAGGGATGCCTGTGTCTCTATAAGATGGGGACAGTAACAGGATCCACCTAATGAGCTCCTTGGGTAGACCAGGCATAGCCTGCCACACATGGGCTGTCAGGAGATTGGGCCTCTCTGGGAGGGAGCCTGGAGGGGGCAGGGAGGGATGCCTGGAGGAGGATTTTTTAAAAATAATTTTTTAAATTGTACTTTAGTTGAACATTTACAGAACAAATAGTTTCTCATTAAACAGTACACATATTGTTTTACGACAGTGGTTAACAACCCCATGACATGTCAACACTGTCCCTTCTCAACCTTGGGTTCCCTATTACCAGCTTTCCTGTCTCCTCCTGCCTTCTAGACCTTGTCCCTGGACTGTTGTGCCCCGTTAGTCTTATTTTGTTTTATGGGGCTGTCTAATCTTTGGCTGAACAGTGAACCTTGGGAGTGACTTCATTACTGAACTAAAAGGGTGTCGGGGGGCCATAGTCTCGAGATTTCTCCAGTCTCTGTCAGGCCAGTAAGTCTGGTCTTTTTTTGTGAGTTAGAATTTTGTTCTACGTTTTTCTCCAGCTCTGTCCTGGACCCTCTGTTGTGATCCCTGTCAGAGCAGTCAGTGGTGGTAGCCGGGCACCATCTAGCTGTACTGGACTCAGTCTGGTGGAGGCCATGGTAGCTGTGGTCCATTAGTCCTTCGGACTGATCTTTTCCTTGTATCCTGTTCTCTTCATTTTCCCATGCTCCCGAAGGGGTGAGACCAGCGGAGTATCTTAGTTGGCTGTTCACAGGCTTTTAAGACCCCAGACGCTACTCACCAAAGTAGAATGTAGAACATTTGTCTTTGTAAACTGTGTTATGCCAGTTGAGCTGGATGTTCCCTGAGACCATGGTCCAGGAGGGGGTTTTGAGCTGAGTTATGAAAGTAGTCACCATATGACTCTGAGCAAGCTGTAGCCTGCCCTGACCCTCAGCTTTCTCACCTGTCAACTGGGGACAAATGCTTGACTTGCAGGGCCGTGATAGGGTGACAGCCTCATGGCACAGTTGGGATTCAGACCGGTACCTCTTCTGGGGAGCAGGATAGTGCCGTCAGCTGTGAATTCAAGTTTTTCTTCTTGTTTCATTGTGTTGGGGGTTGATGTGGGGTGAGCTCTGCTGGAGAAAAAAGCAGTTTGTGTGGCACTGTCATGCGTTTCCGATGGCGGAAGGGGCTTGTCCAGGGCCTGACCCTGGGACCCTCCCCCCTTTACCTCCTCACAACGCTTCTCTTCTGTGAAATGGGCTGCTCTGGGGACCATCCTGGATGGATGTGGGGAGAGCTTTGTACTCTGTGAAGGGCTGTCAGCAAGAATACGTGTGTGTGTGAGAGAGAGTGTGTGTACATGTGTGCGAGTGTGTGTATACATGTGTGAGTGTGTCTGTGAGTGGATGAGAGTGTGTGAGAGAGTGTGCGTGTGTGTGAGGGTGTGAGTGTGTATACATGTGTGAGTGTGTGTATGAGAGTGTATGTGGGTGGATGAGGGTGTGAAAGTGTGTTGTGTACATGTGTGAGAATGTGTGTGAGAGTAAATGTGTGTTGTATGAGTTTGTATGTATGTTGTGTGAACGTGTGTGTGTGTGTGAGGGAGTGGGACTGTGTCAGTGGCACGTGATTGGAGCCCAGGAGAGAAGAAATGTTTGGAACCTCAGGACTCTAAAACAAGTGGGGTCTGAGAAGTGGCCATCCCCCCTGACGTGTGCAGGATGTCCCCATTGATGGGGGCTCACTCTCTGTAGAGGCAACCAGGCCTGCCTTTAACTCCCGCTGGCCCTTAGAAAGGCACTGTGTGGAGCCCAAGTGTATGCCCCTGTCACCTCATCCCACTGCACCCAAAGCTCTCTGGTCTAACATTGATTAAAGCTCAGAGAGGGGGAGTGACTTGTTAGAGGTCACGCAGCAGTCCAGAATGGAGCCAGAATGCTTTCCTGATAGGCCATGAGCTCCCTGGGGCAGACTCTGGCTACTTGTTCTTTACTGAACTTCCAGGGCCAACTTTGTGCCTGGCACAGAGTCGAATGGTTCAAATGAATGAGTGAATGAATTAGTGAAGGCCAGGACTGTGAGCTTTGGATCCCAGGCTGGGGGGTTGGTTTCTTCTCCTGTGTAGGGGGTTGGGGGCACATCGAGGCTGGCAGGGTCTTTCTGGGCCCAAGGTGTGTGCCCGTGGGCTGGGAGGCGCCAGGGGGCCGCGTGGGGTGGGCCTGCGGTCTGAGTGCCAGGGCGCTGCCACCACCATGTCTGGGCGGGATAGAGGGGTTGTGGCTCTGGGCTCTAGCCCAGCTGCTTAGAGCCTGTGATTTTGTGTTGGTGGTGGGAGGGGGAGGTGGCCAGAGCCTGGAGCTGCCGTTTGCTCCCTGCCCCCCACTCTAGCAGGGAGCAGGGTCTGGGCTGGGCCTGGACCACCTGGCTTGTCCCTCTGAACCCCCAGACCTCTGTCTCCATAATGTCCTCCCACATGCTAGGAACACCAGGCCAGCGCCCAGTAAATATTTGTTGACTGACTGACCCCCTCCTTTCTTTGGCTCCCAGCCTCCCAAGATTCCAGGAGGCTGGGTAGCCTTCACTTCCGGCCCCCTCCTTCCAGAGTAGGCCTGGCTAGAGGGGCGGCCGCTCCCCTCCCCCACTGACCAGGCCCAGTCTCAGTGCCAAACAGGAAGCTGTGATTACAGGGGGAGTCAGAGCAGCAATGGCTGAGAGCCCAGCTGTCAGGTGGGAGTGGGGGTGGTCTTTGACAAATGACCTGGCCCCTTCGCTACCTGGCCGCTGAGGGTAGAGGGAAGGGAGCGCCTGTGCTGGCCTGTTTTACTGGGTGCAGAGGGTTCTACAACCCCCGCTGGCCTCGGCTGCTTCCTTCCCACTGCTGGGTCCCACCTAGGCTGGGTGCTCTGTCTGTTTTGGGGTCTCCAAGCCTGAGGATTCAGCTTTAGGTGGCAGAAGGAGCAGGGGCCCTGGAGTCCACCAAACCAGGCTTGGGATCCCTGCTCTGCCGTTCCTTGTGTGTGACCTCGGCAAGTTCATTGACTCTGTTTGAGCCTCAGTCTTCTCCTCTTTGAAATGGGGCTAAGAATACCTCTGCGTCAGGGTTGTTGGAGGATTAATGATATGAAGTAATAAAGTGCCTTTGAGATGCCTCGGTTAGCTCCTTCCCTGTCCCTCTCTTGTCCTCACTAAGAAATTGCTTTTCAGGGGGTGGGGGACAGTCGGGTTAAGATTTTCCTTCAGAGCTGGTGGAGTGTGGGAACCACGTCTGAAGGATCATGGATGACCCAAAGCAGATCCCTGGGGGTGGGGGCTTCACTAAGAGGGAGGACGTAGGCCAGAACTGCCCATGGGAGCAAGCAGGATTTAGGCCAGACTAGAGACGCTCACGGGGAATTTGGGTCCCTGGAGCCATCAGGGAGCCTGCAGTTGAGTCTGGAGGCAGCGGATTGGACTCAACTGCTCTTCAGGCCCTTCCGGTCCTGGAACCTCAGAGAGACCTAGTTGTTTGCAGCATGGTATCCAAGACATGGTGATGTCTGGTTCTTCACATTCCCTCCTTGCAGGGAGCTCCAGGGCTGTGTTCCCTCCATTGCACAGGTCACACCTGGACTAGGTGACTGTTGATGTTTGCAGACTGCAGCAGCAAACCTCAGAAGCGGGAGAGCCCTAAAGAGATGACTAGCCCCACAGCTGCCGTCACCTTACAGGGGCCCTGAAGCCCAGAGGTGCCCTGGGCCTGCCCAAGGAGGGGGCTCCCTGTCCAGGCTTCAGTGACTGCTTTGAGCCTTCTGACCACTCTTGGAGGCTGGTAGCATTCGCCTCATTCAGAAGAAGGCTCAGAGACGTTAAGCCACTTACCAGAGCTCTCACATAGCCAGGAACTGGTGGAGCCAAATTTTCAATTGCCCCCTCCTCCAACCAAAGAAAACTTCTCCAGAGTTCTGTCTGTCCTGTTGCTGACATTGTCATCACACCCCCTCCAGGACCAGTTTCCTCAGGTTGCGGTGGGGGTGGGGCCACTGTCTGGACTCCCAGTATGGGGTGGTGGTGGGGAACACCTATCGGGGCCTCCATCCCCATTCTGGGATAGGCCAGGAGCCTATGGGCTGCTGGTCCAGCTGTCACCTCACTCTGGGGTCAGCCTCTGTCCAGCCTCCCCTAGAGCTTCCTGCACCCCCTGCACTGCCAGCCAGGACCCCCATCCGTCCTGCCCCCCCTACCCTGCACGCAGGCCCAGACTTTAACGAGGGTAATTTAGAATCAATCACCAGTGGAATCTGGGAAATCTAATTGCAGCAAACTGATTGCCAGTTCTATTGCGGGCATGGGTGGGGAGGGGGGGAAGCGGGCAGCTCATTAGGCAAGTCCTCCTCCCTGGGCTGGGGCTTGTGGCGGGGTGGGGCATATGGGCTTGTAGGGACTGGGCAGACAAGACTCCCAGAGGCTGGGGGGAGTCTGTTGTGCTGGGAGCAAAGGGTATATTTGCTTCCTGGGGTGTCTGGTGGAACCCATGTGCTGCTGACCTCTCCGGGGCCCATGGCTGGGTGTAGGTGCCTGTGTCAGCTCTGCCCTTCACTCACCCACCACAAGCTCACTGCTCCCTCATTGGAACCAGGCTACTTTTGGGGGTGGGGGCTCTGCTGTTGAATCCTACCTGGTTCCTGCCTTCAAGGTGCTCCTTGTGTGGTGGAGACAGACACAGGCACAGATGATGATGACGATGATGACAGCGATGACAATGGCCATTGCTTTAGTGTGCATTCCGTACACCATGCACAGTTCTAAGTGCTTTTCATGCTTTATCTCAGTTCATTCCCACCATGACCCTATGAGGTAGGTGTTGGGATCCCCATTTTGCAGATGGGGACACAGAGGCCCCTGGGGGTTAAGAAACGTACCCAAGATGAGACAGTAAGTAGCTGGAATTCAAACCCAAAGGCTGAGCCTGGAGTCTGTGCTCATCCAGATCTGTGTTGTTTAGGGGCATCAAGGCCAGGTGAGGGGAGCACTTTGCTGTGTGTATGAGCCTGGGGCCTGTCTTTTGACTGAGAAATTAGTTTCTTTATTCACCAAACATTTATTGAGCACCTCCTGTATGCTGGGCCCTGTCCTGGGGGCTGTTGGTGTGCAGGTAGATTACATGTGTGTGTCCTCTGAGTCTTGTCTGGCCTGGCTGTGCCTTGCTTGCGGGGGGTGGGGGGGGGTGGTGTTTGTGGAGGGCATGTTATACCTGTGTGAAGTTTCAGGGGGAGACAGAAAGAAGCAGGGAGCATGCCTGTGCCCTTCCTCTTCCCATCACTGCTTTGAGACACGTTCGAATCCCAGCTCCACCAGTGGGGGCAGAGTGAGCCTGCACGAGTAACTCCCTTATCAGCCTCAGTCTCCTCTTCTGTAAAATGGGCCTGGTCATTCCTACTTGCCAGGCTCTTGTGAGGAGTGGGATCAGGGGTGGCGTCTCACACAGTTTTTGGCAGCTAGTTAAAAGGAAGCTGCTGCTGGACGGTGACTTTTATTTTAATTACTATACTTTCCTCAAGGTTGTTACATCACAGAGGTGAGTCTGCCACTGGCTTGTCAAGTGACCACGGGCAGCTTTCTCTCAGCGCCTTCACTTACACACCTGTAAAATGGGGAGATTGGACTGGGTGAGTCATCAGAAAGACCTGAGGTCAGAGAGGGTAGGGCCTGGCCTAGGGTGGCACAGCTGGGAGTTAGGGCAGGCCTGCCGGGCCTGGGGAAGGACGGGAGGCCTGCGGCCTTCACATGGCCTGTCTGCAGTTCCTCCTTGGGCCAGGGTGGTAGGTGCCCCTCTCCTCACAATCATGCCCAGCACCACCCCTCTCCCCAGCCCTTGGGATATGATCAGGCAAATCCAGGCCAGCTGGGGGCTGGGCAGTGATACTGGTTTCCTAGGCATAGGAGGAGCACTGAGCAGGGAGTCCAGCACCTGAGTCCTTGTACCCAGTCTGCTGCTCACTTGCCAGTCGCTTTGGCGCTGGTTCCCTCATGCCCTCTCTGTATCTTGTCTGTGCTGGCCTGTGTCTCTCTGGGCTCAGCTTGGTCCTTGACCTCAGAGTGCTCCCAGTTATGTGAAGGTGTCAGCCACGTATCCAGACACACCCACCTGCCTGGGGCAGAAGTAAGTCAGAGGGATGAATGGTTGGTTTTGACTCTGGAGAATCAGGGAAACCTCCATGGAAGGGGTGTCCTTTGTACCAGGCCTTGAAGGATGGCAGCACGTAGACAGGCAGAGATGGCAGAGGAACCAGGCTGGACAAAGGCTCAGAGTGGGAAAGGTCATCGTCTATTAGGGAACAGCAGTTCCCAACTGGGGGGAGGCAGTGTGTAGAGAGTGGGACCCACCTCCTGTAGGGGTGGAGGAGTCACTGCCATAGGAGCTGCTGTTTCTGGTGAGAGTGTGTTACTTCATGCCTTCAGCAAACAGTTGCTGGGTACCTCCTCAGTTCCTGGTGCTGTGCCATGAGTTCTTTGGGACTAAACAGTTGAACCTCACAGGCTTCCACATGGAAGACCCTGATGGACAGGGCCAGTGGCTCACAAGGTGGACTTTGAATTTAAGCCAAAGCACTTGGATTCTGCCCTGCTAGGTTGAGGATGTCCGTGTGTGAAATGGGTGTAGCCCTGCTGCTCGAGGGACTGGTGTGAGATGCCAGCAAGAGCATCGGCACAGGCACTGACCAGGTAGGCCTGCTGAGTGCCTACCATGTGCAAGACACTCTCCCAAGAGAGTCTTGTGTATAAAAACTCATTTAATCCTTACAACAATCTTTTGAGGGAGGTGCCATTATTACCTCCATTTTACAAAAGAGGCAATTGAGGTACAGCAATTAAATAACTTGTCCAAGGTCACAGAACTAGTGTGTGGCACTGTTGGGATTTGAACCTGTCTTAGTTATTGAGTACTGCTATCAGAAATACCACAAGTGGGTGGCTTTAACAAAGTAATTTGTTTTCTCACAGTTTAGGAGGCTAGAAGTCTGAGTTCAGGTTGCTGACTCTAGAGCAAGGCTTTCCTTTCTGTCAGCTCTGGGGGAAGATCCTTGTTCCTTGGTTCCTTGGCAATCTTCATATGGTGTGGTATCTATCTTCTCCCATCTCTGCTTCTTCGCTTTCTTGTTTAATCTCTTTTACATCTCAAAAGAGATTGACTTCCAGCACACCCCACACTAATCTGTCTTATTACCATAACAAAGAAAGCCCATCTCCAAATGTGATCGTAACCACAGGAAATGAAAAAACAAAACAAAACAAAACCACCAAACCCCTTGCCATCAAGTCGATTCTGACTCTAGTGACCCTACAGGACAGAGCAGAACGGCCTCACGTGGTTTCCGAGGCCACAGTCTTTACAGAAGCAGACTGCATCATCTTTCTGCCTCTGAGTGGCTGATGGGTTCGAACTGTGGACTTTGCGGTTAGCAGCTGAGCACTTAACTGCTGTGCCGCCAGAGCTTAGGATTTACAACACGTATTTTTTGGGGGATACAATGAAATCCGTAACAGAACCCAAGCAGTCTGGCCCCAGGCTCCCGCCCAGCACACAAGCGTTGCTCCGTGCTATCCCATGCGTTGCAAACTGTAAAGTGTGGTGTCACTGAGATGATGAATTTAAGGCCGGTCAGTCCTTGCTAGGTAACTGAACCTGTGCAGCTGCAGGAGGGAGGCCCTGGCCCAGGCCTGGGAGGCTCTTGGCTTCCACATGGTCCTGCCTGTTGCTGCACTGTTTCCTGTCCACGTTGGACGGTGGGCTGAGGCCAGCTGGGCTGGGGAAAGAGCCAAAGACGAGATGATTCTAGTTGGAAGGGCCCTTTGAAACACTTGTCTAACCTGTTCGTTGTTCTGAAGGCCAGAGGAGTGGTCTCTAGTCAGAGTGATGATCTTCTGAGATCCTTTAGTTCAACCTTCTCATTTTACAGATGTAAAATTGACGTGTCCAAAGTAACACAGTAGGTCAGTGGCTGAGCTGGGAGTAGGAGCTATGTCTGCTGACTCCTGAGCAGGGCCCCATCCCCTGTACCTGTTTCTTCTCTTTACCTGTCTGTGGTCTGTCCCGCCTGTAGGCCCAGATCCCATCCCCCCTCTCCCAGGAAGCCCTCCCTGATGACTCCAACTGCCGTCACGCCCAGGCTCTATGCCAGATCAGTTTTGATCATAACATTCAGTGCACTTCTCCAGCCTCATCCCTGTATGCCCTACACTTCTACCACCCAAGACTGCTAGCAGTTCCCTGGGTGTGGAACATACCATTGCCTCTCTACCCTTCCCCTCTGCATGGGCTATTCCCTTCTTTGCTAGTGAACTCCTGTTCATCCTTCAAAACCCAGCACGTATGTCCCCTCCTCTGGGAAGCCTTTACCAACTCCTTCTCCCAGCCTCCCAAGCACAGTGAGCCCTCCTCAGCCCCTTCTCTCCTGCCTTCCTCTTATAGATTCCCAGGCACTACTCCTTCCTCATTTTCTAGGTGTCGGGATTCTCTGCCAAGCCCCAGTTCTGTTACATTGCTTCTTAGTATCTAGTTCCCACAGGGTTACACTGTCACCTCCCTAGGGTCCTTGGATACATTGTTACAGCAACTACTCCCCTATTACATCATCTCCCCATTCAAGCCGAACATGTGTTACTTTGTTTCATTTCCCTAAATTCTGATACTGCTACATTGTTTCTTTTTGTACATCCTCAGCCTATGTCACTTCTGTTTCTCCTAGGTTGTCACACCGTGTCCCTTTCTTCCCAGCCCCCACTCATGTGACCTCCAAGTTTGGAGGAGGGAGGGGGCTGCTCATGTCACCCCCAAGCTTGGGAGAGGGAAGGGGAGGGGACCCTGGGCTTCCCAGAGGTAGCCTTCCAGCCCCAGCAGAGGAAGTTCCGGGTGGGGAGGGCTGTCCCAGGTCATTTTGGACTCCATCTTTCTGGAGGGCAGACACACTGGGCTTTTGGGGGCTCAGGCTTGGTTACCAAGAGACTTTCTCCCCCTGCCCCGCATCCTCTCCCCTGTCTGCCCTCCTGCCCATCTCGGCCTCCTCTTGTTTGTGTGAAGCTCCTCTCCTTTCCTCCTTGCCCCCACCCTCTTCTCTCTTTCCCTCCTCCCGCCTCAACTCTCCAGAGGCCTCCGCTTACCCTTTCCCTGGCTGGTTGGAGACTCTCATTTCCCTGGCTGCAACTCAGTGGGGCTGGGACCTAAGGATTCTCCTGGGATCAAGGCTCGTGAGGGCCGAGGCCACAAGGAGTGGTTATTAGGGTCAGGGCGAGAGGGGCTCTGCTTTGGCTTCTTGTCCTCCTGGGTCTGGAGCCCACCTTCCACCTGCCCCTCCAGCAGTGGAGTTTGAGGGCAAAGAGCCTCAGGAAAGAAAGCAGCCTCTCACCTTGCGGATCAGATGAGGAGACTGAGCCCAGAGATGGGGCTTGGCACTCAGGGTCACACAGTACTGAGGGTAGAGCAGCTCCCCCAGGGCAGGGTCCCCTGTGTAGCCTCTGGAGCAGAGCCCTGGCTTGGTGACAGTTTGCTATCCTGGGAGGTGGGGGAGCTGGGAGGCTTATGGGGGATGATCTCAGACTGGGGAGAAGGGGCTCTGGCCCCGTGTTCACAGGATGGTGTGCAGGCTGTGGTTGAGCCCAGGGTACTCCTCTTTCCATGGGGGCCAAGGCCGTGTTTCTGTTGAGGACGCTGGCTCAGGTGAGGCACTAGGCTAGTGTGTGTGCACACTTTTGTGATGGGAGTATTGCTGTGTATGTGTGCTGATGCACTGGGTTGGAGGGAGCCTGGGTATCTGGGTAGGGAAGGGTGCTTGTGGCCTACTCCTTCATCTCCAGCTGTTTCGGTGACTCAGGTATGAGACCAGACTGGGGGGGTGGTGGTGGTGGTGGTCAAGACTCCCCAAACTGCTGCCCTCCCCCTTTCTCAGCTGCAGGGGGCCCACCCCAACATTGTGGGTTGCCTGGGTATTATCAGCTCCTAGGAGAATGATTGAGGAAATTGGAAGGGCCTCCAGAGAACCAGGCACACACTTAGAAATGTGCACACTCAGACCCACTGGTGTACATGGAGGAGCACACACCCCTTTCCTGTGCATACATGCAGGGCCATAGATCAATGGGCACATCCAGACACCCACAGACAGGCACACTGAGGATGCACGCGCACACGCTCACACCCTGTGCACACTTAAGACACAGAGAGACAGCCCTGGGTATTTACACATGGTGACACCCAGGCCCACACAGGTATCGAAGTCCACCTGAGACCGCCAGGTGCACATGTGAAGACACTTAGACAGGCCGACAGTAAGCCCAGAAACACCCAAATGTGCTTGTCTGGGCGCAAGTGTGTGCGTGCATGTTGCTGGGTACTGAGCTGCCAGGAAATGTGTCCGTCCTTAATCCTGGCTCTTAATTCCAGGGTCTGGGGAGCCCAGGCCAGAAGGGCATGAGGTCATCTGGCCTCCTTAGAGGTGATTAAGGCCAGGGCGGGGCGGCGGGACTCAGAGCTTTGTATTCTCCCTTCCCCCAGATTCGGGCTCCTTCAGAGACTCAGTTACATGTAATTTACAAAACCCTGGTTGCAGCCATGCTGGGGCAGGGGGTGGAGGGGACAGAAGGAGGGAGAACTGTGACTGTGTGTCCCAGAGGAAAGTTACAGGCCAAGGGAGGCGAGTACCTTCGTTAACCACCTGCCTGATGTGAACCCCTGAGTCAGAATCGTCACCACGAGGCACCCCAGGGAGCCATGTAGTGGCTAGAACATTTCTGGACTAAGTGGGAAAATGGGGCTCAACCAGGAAATGCTGAAATTGGGGCCCTGGTCAGGGAGAA
Source organism: Dugong dugon (assembly GCA_030035585.1). Lineage (NCBI taxonomy): Eukaryota > Metazoa > Chordata > Mammalia > Sirenia > Dugongidae > Dugong > Dugong dugon. Next base: position 55,275,981 of record CM057462.1, on the reverse strand, counting down.
AAGGGATCACCAGACGCAGAAGCTTCCAGGAAGGGATGAGGCCTGAGCTGGACAATGAAGGAGAGTCACCTCCAGAAATACTTGGTAATGTGTGGGCCATCTTTGGTCATCACAGTAATGAGGTGCTCTTGGCATTTACTGGGCAGGTGATAAAAAAAACCAAGAAACAAAAAAACCCGTTGCCGTCGAGTTGATTCCAACTCATAGCTATCCTATAGGACAGAGTAGAACTGCCCCATAGGGTGTCCAAGGAGCACCTGGTGGGTTCAAACTGCCGACCTTTTGGTTAGCAGCCACGGGTCTTAACCACTGCACCACCGGGGTTTCTGGGCAGGGGTCAGGGCTGCTAAATGCCTGCAGCACCCAGAACAGTCCTGCACAGTGGGGAGTTGTCCTGCACGATGTCAGTAGTGCTTCTGTTGGGAAATGCCGTTAGGTCACCAGGAGTGGCCGGGGTGCTCCGGGTGGGAGGGACAGCGTGGACCACCACTCAGAGGTGACACTGCCCTGGGCACGTGGTGAGAGGGAATAATACCCTTACTACCAAGGGCACTGGGGGGTTCACCGAGACCCCACTCCACCTCAGTAAATGATACAAACCCCTCCTTGCCTCCCTCCCTTCTTTGCTTCCTCCCTCTCGTGTTTGCATGGCTGGCTGGCTCTAGAAGGGGCAACAGTGCTATGTGGTGGACAGATGGTGGTCCTGGTATCAGCCCTTCTTGGGCTCTGCCTGAGACTTCCCCTGGTGAGCTGTGGGGCTTGGGCAGGTCACTGTACCTGGCTCCTCTTCTGTAAAGCCAGGCTAGTAACCATTGCACTGCAGGATAGTTGTGAGGATGAGGGTTACCACAGTGCCCACTAGCTGGTGACTAATCGTGATAATAGTGGGGGGAGCAGTAATGAATAGCACTTCATCACCATAGTGGTGCTAAACAGTGCCCTACCCCCATCCTTGTACTGGAGTTTCAAGAACAATACTGGGTTCCCATAATAGCCTCTTACCTGATGTCCAATCTCTGAGCCCCTTTTTCCAGCACAGCTCTCCCCTCGCAGGCACTGTCTAGTCCAGGGCTGGACCATTTGAGACTCATTCATCCAGACCTCCCTGGAGGTCTGCTCTGGCCCAGTGCTGGGGCTGGTAGGCAACCAGGTCTCTGGGCTAACCCTGTCCTGGTAGAGCACCCTGCAGGGAAGGGGGCTGAGCTGGTATGATTTGGGCTCTGATGGCAGAACCCAGGGCTGGGCTTCTGGGCTTGCCTGAGGAAGATCAGGGAGGGCTTCCTGGGGGAGGTGATGGCTTAGCTGTGGCCCTAGACATTACGTTCAAACGGCATATGAGGAGGTGGATGGCATACCTCATTGCTGGGCTACAGGGCAGGTGGGGCTAGGGCACTCAAGGCCTCTAAAGCCCTAGGGGGCACTTGGACTGTATCTGAGTGCAGTAGCTGTGAGCTGACGATAGGCTGGAGAGGACACGAGGGGCATGGCTGGACCTGCAGAAGGCCGGTGGAGGATGTCAGGAGAGGGATAGGGCAGCGAGGTTTTCTCTGGCTCTCTCCACCCCATAGCTGGGGCCAAGGGGTGGAGGTCTTTGTGGAGTTCTTGGCCTTCTCCTGCTCGGGATACTTTGCCCTCCCACCTCCCACCCCCCGCAGTCTGAGCTATAAGGCTCTGTGAGGTCACCTCCTCGGCCCTGCTATGTTGTCATACCTGAGTCAGCCCTGTAGGAGTGTGTTGGGGGGATGTTGGGTGGTGGAGGAGCGCTGTGCACCTGCCAGACAAAGCCCCGGCAGGCAGGCTGTACCTAGGCCCAGCCCTCAGGACAGAAAGGCTTTTGGAAGAGAATAGGGAGTGGGAGCCAGCTGGGGTATTGGCGGCTGCCAGCTGGGCTGGGTGGAGGCTGGTGCCCAGGAGCCAAGTGGAGGTGGTGCAGGGGGTGAGGTGTGAGTCCAGAGACAGTGCAGAGCTCCACCCTCCAGGCTGCCTTAGACAGCCACAGAAGGCAGGGAACAAGCAGAGCTGCATTCAAATTCAGATGTGTTCACCGCAGGGGTCCTGCCCCATCCCTTGGCAGGGATACATCCTAATGGCCTCCTTTCCTGAGGGTAGCCAGGGGCTGGCCACATGGACAGAGGGCTAGGGTGGGGACATCCTAGAACCACTGAGAGCCAGAGCTGGGGAAACGGGTAGGGAGGGAGACCACAGCCAGCCCGAGTCTGCAGTTGCCTCCCTCCCCTTGGGTCACTCTGAGCTTAGCCCTCCCCCATGCCAGTGGCCCCACCTGACAGAGTGGCCTTTGACAAGCTCAGAGGAGGCAGTTGCTCAGCTGGACCCCTCCTGGCTTGTGGTCTCCAGAGTAAATGTTTGCCAATCCAAAGGTGGGGACTGCAGCTTGGCTGGGGACACTCAGGATGGGAGAGGAAGTGAGCCGGGGGGGGGGACAAGTGTGCTGTCAAGAGAAAGAACATTGGGGTTCTCTGGAAGACCTGAGTCTGAGTCCAAACTCTCCTGTATGACTTGGGCAAGTTGCTCACTCTCTCTGAGCCTCAGTCGCACATTCGTTCATTTTATAAAACAACAGCTTTATTGGGATATAATTTGCATAATGCAGTTCACCCATTTAAAGTATATAATTCAATTGTTTCTAGTATATTCAGAGTTGCGCAGCCATCACTACAATAAATTTTAGAACGTTTTTATCACCCCAAAAAGAAACCCTGTGCGCATCAACAGTCTCTGTACATCCCTCTGTATAGCGACCCTACAGACAGAGTAGAACTCCCCCCTAGGGTTTCCAAAGAGTGGCTGGTGGATTCGAACTGCTGACCTTTTGGTTAGCAGCCATAGCTCTTAACCACTGCACCACCAGGCCTCCTCTACAGCCCTAGCAACTACAGATCTGATTTCTGTCTCTATGAATTTGTCTATCCTGGATATTTTATATAAATGGAATCATAGACTATATGGTCTTCTGTGACTTTTTTCATTTAGCTTCATTTCAAGATTCATCCATGTTACAGCATGTATTGTACTTCATTCCTTTTTATGACTGAATAGTCCATTCATTCCATTGTGTGAATATACCACGTTTTATTAATCCATTCATCAATTGATGAACACTTGGATTGTTTCCACTTTGGGCTATTATAAATAATGCTGCTGTGAATATTCGTGTACAAGTTTTTGTGTGGACATACGTTTTCATTTCTCTTGGGTATATGCCTAGGAGGAGAATTGCTATGTTATATGGTAACTCTGTGTTTGACCCTTTGAGGAACTGCCAGACTTCCAAAGCAGCTGGACCATTTTACATTACCACCAGCAGTGTATGAGGGCTCCAGTCTCTCCACATCCTCGACACTTGTTATTATCTTTTTTTATCACATTCCTTCTTGGATCCAGTCATTCCTCCGGTATTTATAGAACAATGACATTGTACAAGACAGGGTGCTCGCTGCCAAATTGGGAAGAAAATTTGCACCTTGAGGAGTTGTTTACAGTGTTCAATGACATAACATCTGTAGCCTACCTGTGGAGCCTGGCACATAGTAGGTGCTCAATGACAGGAGATAAAGATTCTCAAGGGCAGAACCTAGAGGTTATCAGGAATGATGGGGCCCACTGAGAACAGAGGAAGAGAGGAAGGAAATCTGTGAGTGCTGACCACCTCCTCTGTGCTTTGGTTCTCCTGACCCTTTGGGTGGTATTGTCCCATTTGCAAATGGGGGAACTGAGGCTCAGGCCAGACAGCTTGCCGCAGGGCTGCCCAGACAAAGAGTAGCCAGGCTCTGGCCTGAGAGTGGAAGACTTGCTTACTTAGGGTCACACAGCTACTGAGGGCCAGTGTTGGGGTTTGGACGCAAGCATTCTAGCTCCAGAGTCTTTGCTTATTGCAAAGTCCCAGCCAGCCTCCCAGGACTCACAAAGTGACTCAGCAATCCTAACCTTGGGCTGGAGGCAGCCCTGGGGAGCAAGCGTCACCCTAAGTGGGCGTCTGGGGGCTCTTCCAGCCCTTCCCCCACTCTTTTTGGCTGACTACTTGATCTGTGCCTCAGTTTCCCATCTGGGAGATGGTGATGAGGGCGTCTGAGTCTGGCTCCTTCTGTCTCTTGAAGCTGGGCTCAGAAGCGAGTGGGTTGGCTATGGGCTGGGGCTGGGGCTGGGGAGTCACATCTCCAGGGTGTGTGAGTTCATGCTGGTTATAAATAGCCCAGCAAACAGAAAGGTGAGGAAGACCATAGACTGACTTCCTCAGGTGGCTAGGCCTGGGTGCTCGTCTGCTCACACACGCAGACGGGGGCATTTGGGGTGTGTGAGAGTTGTGTGCCGTCAGAGTGCTTGGTTGGCCTGTGCCTGGCGAGGGCGTTGGGGAGGTGGCAGAGCCTGTGGCCTCCCAGGACAGCTGGAAGGGCTGGGCCTGCCTCAGGCTGGCTCTGGCAGGGTCTGTAGGAGAGCTAGGTCAGCCCAGTGAAACCCCAGGGCTGGTGAGGTCCCTGCAGCCCCCTTTCAGGTGACCTTGAAGATTAGGCAGAGGATACCTCTGCCCTTTGGGCTGCTCTCCCTGGTATTCTTTGGGGGTGAGAACTGGACACACCTCATTGGGGCCTTTATCTGTGCTCCTAGCTCCTTCCCCACCTCCAAGTCCCCACCTGCCTTGCCCTCCTCAACTCCATGCTCTCAGACTGAGTTCTCTGTGACTCTGGTAATTCTCCTAGCCTTTTTCAGTCTATGGGGTAACGAGGCCCATTTCACCTGTCTCCTGAGAGGATGAGATGAAGGAGCGTAAGTTAGGGGCCTGGTGCTTAGTAGGTGCTCAGTAAATGCTATTTTCTACCCAGCCCAGGCGCTACTGTAGAGTGGCCAGGATTGTAGGCATCACTGGAAGCCTGCTGATCTGCATACTTTTGCATATCATCTGCACAGGCATTTTATGACAAAATATGCTGGGATGAGTCTCAGATTCTCTTCCCTCCTCCCAGCTCACTTGGGGTGCTCCTGGATGTGTTTTGGTGGGACTGGACGGAGGCCTTGTTCAACCCCCTGGTTTTACAGTTGGGGAGACAGAGGCCCAGAGAGGGCAGGACCTGGCCCAAGATCACATAGTGACTGGGGTGTGGGAGGTTGGTGACGTGGGCCTGTAGGGGGTGATTCCATTCACAGTGTCCTTTGAACAAATACTGATGGAGTCTGACTATATTCCAGAAATGTCCTGGGGCCTGGGGATATAGGCGTGACCATGGCCGTCCCTGTCACTGCCCTCAGAAGCCGCTGTTGGAGGGGGAGACAGACATTCAGTAAGAAAACAAGTAAATAAACATGCTAACTTCAGGCAGTGCTGAGCTCTGAAGAGTAATCCTGGTGGTGACAGTGATGGGGTAGCAAGGTCATTTGGGTGGATTGGTGGTCAGGGAGGGCTTCTCTGAGGAGGTGGCATTTGAATTGAGCTGTGATAGTGACAGTGTCTTGTCCTAGCACCTACTAACTGCTAGGGCTATTACCGCTGGTACCTCAGTGTGTTGGGAATCATTAGCTCCTTTTCGTAGGAGGGCAAACAGGCTCAGAGGGGTGAAGGGACTTGACTGGCATACCCAATGTGGAAGGGGGAGGCCAATACTGGAAACTAACCCCTCCACGCTAGGCTGCTCTGTGGAGATGCCTGGGCCCCAGGAGTGGGCGGCTCCTTGCTGTGTTTGTCTGTTGGCAAGGATGGTTGCAGAGCCTGGAGACTCATTCCCAGAGGCACCTGCTGGTGAGTCATCGGCGTGGTGGGTGGGGCTGCTCACCTGAGCTGGCCACCTGTCATCTGAGCACGATCTCTCCTCTATTTCTATTCATTCCCAGACATTCAGCCAACCAGTCTGTCTGTCCGTGTCTCTGTGCAGGGTGCTGTGTGTGTGTGTGTGTGTGTGTGTGTGTGTGTGTGAACTCTGACACTTGCCTGCCCTTGAGAAGCTTCCTGGAGGGGGAGGTTGGTGAAGGGTGCTATAGTACAAAAAGCATGGTCCTTGGAGGTCAGCTGGGCCTGGGTTCAGATCCTGACTCCACTGCCGTGTGACTTTGGGCCAATTGTTTCACCTCTCTGAACTTCAGTTTGCTCATCTGTTAAATGAGGATAATAACCCTTTTCTGAAACTAGCCAGTGTGCATATAAAGAGCCTGGTCATAGTGAGCGCCCCCTCTGTGGTAGCTGCACTGTGTTCATGGTGGGGGACAGAATGGCCCCAGGCCTCCTTCAGAAGGACGCCCAGTAGAATTTGTGTTGTATCACACACTGGGATTCCTGCACACGCTCTCAGGGGCTCGTAGCAATGTTGCCACTGTGGACTGAGCACTGGATTTGGAGTCAGCAAGGCCAGGTTCAAATCCTGCTGTGTCCCCATGGGCAGCTAAGCAACCTCAGCCTCCTCATCTGTAAACAGATACAGTAATACCTGCTTCCGAGGGTGGCCGAGAGGATTAAATGAGATCTGATGGGAGGCGCCTGGTACAGTGGTGGGAACATCGTTGGTGGCCCCTCACTCTCCTCTGGTAAATAACAACACAGTGGAGGTACAGAGTCCCCTAGAAGGGACTTCCTGATTTGATACAGGGAAGTAGTTGGCATGTGTGTTATATCCACGAGGGCTTCACCAAGGAGGCATTGTTTGAGCCAACTGAGCTTCATGAGGACATGCCTGTCTTGCCAATTGCAGAAACCTGAGTGCTTAGAATAGTGCCTGGCACACAGTAGGTGCTTAATAAATATGATTGTATGGATTAACAGAACTGCATCGTACAGGTCGAGTAGGTGCTGGCCAGGTAGAGGTGGTGGGGAAGGGTGTTCCAGGAAGCAGGAACAGCATGTGCAGGGCCCGAGAGAGCCCTGTTGCTCCAGAGCCATAAAGTTAATGTGGGCGAAGTGTGGGGGCTGCTGGCTCTGGAAACAGGATCTCAGTGGGTGGTCCTGCACTTGGGGACAGGAATAAATGGGCTGTGTGAGGGTGATGTGAGTGAGCAAGTGGCTGGGGTTGATGGAGTGGCTGAATGGAGGGGGTTGTCTTCCTCGTCCAGGCACAGGGGCAGGGTGGGCAGCGGCAGGGCAGCCAGCCTGCACCCTGACTGGGATGGGAAGGGACTGAGCTGGTGGGAGAAGGTGGGTGGGTGGAGCGTCTGGGCACTGTGAGCCAACGTGGCTGCCAGATGGCTCATGCCAGGAGAGGGAACCAGGCCCTGTCAGGCCGGCCCGTCTGCGGTGAGACGTGGCTACGTTGGCACTGGCCGAGGGCCTGCCAGCTTCCTCAGCGGCTTTTGTACTTGTTTCCTTTCTGCTTGCCCTTCTCCTTCCTCATAACGTTCCTCATGAACAGCCCCCATGGGGTGTCGGCTGAACCAAGGGGCCAGGGAGTCTCACAGACCAGAGAATGGCAGAGACGGGGGCTCTGAAAGGACCTTTTAACTCCTAATAATGAAAGAGCTCTGAGTTTGACGTAGAAAATTTGGAAAATACAGAAAAGTCCTGAGAAAAATCAAAGCAGCCCACAATCCCACCCACCCAGGGACAGCCTCTGGGAGCCGTTAGTATAATTCAGTGCTTAGAAATTCACTTTGGAAGTGAGTTCATTAAAATGGGATCAAGCTCTACATCTATTTTGTGACCTATTTTTTAAACATAACGATGATAACAGTATCAATAGCCAACATTTATTGAGCATTTCGTTAATGTGCGGGCTTGCTGAGATTCCTCCAGTCGAGCCCACGAGATGCGAGTTATTTGTTTTACCAGGAAAACCAGGCTGAGAGAGTTAAGTACTTGGCCCCAGGGCACACAGGTACTCTGAGAGGCAGAACCTATCTGTAGCCCACACTGTGTTGCCGATGATCAGCATGTAACTTTTCCCATATCCTTAAGGATGCATTCATATCCTTGCTGCTTTGAAATGAGTCAAAACCAAAACCCTTCCATGATGCATTTATGCCTTGTAATGACCCAATTAGATAGCTCGGATTTGTCAAAACAGTTGTTGGTAGCTGTATAATACTCCCATGTTTTGATCGTGCTCTAACGTATTTAACTAGTCCCCTGTTGTTGGGTATGTAGGTTATTTCCACTGTTCCCCTGTTATAAATTACACTGCCCTGGATCTCTTTCACCCCAGGGCTGGATTCTTGGAATGCCTGAGGGTCAGAGTCAGAGAGGCCCTTAGATATCCTGCCCCGACTTTTCTTTCAACTTTTCCTTTTCGTTTTACAAATGGACAGATGGGAATGCAGAGAAAGGTGACGGAGGAGACTTATTCCTGGTCTCTGAGGTCGTAGTCTTCTGGGCTGGGGATGCTGCCTGCCTTCCCACTGGGCCCAGGAGAGCCTGTGGATGGGGGCAGATGTGTAGTGGAAGTGGCAATGGAGTGGGAGGGCTGGAGCTGATGGTGGAAATAGGAGCACGGGGTGGGGAGTGCTCTGGTGTCAGGATATCCTTTGCAAAGCAGTTGGCTGGGTTGGGCTGGGCCTCTGAGCTGCCCTTGGGGACAGTGGGGGGAGATAACGGTGGTGGGAAGGCTTGCGTGTGTAAGTGTATGAGTGTGAACACGTGGGAGTGGGTGTCAGGGATGAGTGTACATCTGGGCTTGCTAATTTTTGGGGGGATGGGAGTTGCTCAGTGGTACAGATGGTTAAGTGCTTGACTACTAGTGGAAACACTGGCAGTTTGAACCCACCCAGAGGCACCTTGGAAGACAGGCCTGGCAATCTGCTTCCGAGAGGTCACAACCTTGAAAACCCTATGGAGCAGTTCTGCTCTGCACACATGGGGTCGCCATGAGTCGGCGTTGACTTGATGGCAGTTAACAGGGTGGGGATTTGTCAAGTTCAGCTAGGGCCTTACCTGCCCCTCCTTGTCCAGCTCCTCCCCGGAGCCCCTCTTCTCTCTGGGAATTTGCACTGTGGCCCCTTCTGTGCAGGTGCAGCCTATGCACCCCTCACCTCCTTCATAGTGAATGTCAGGGTGCTGGGCTCCCAGCCAGGCAGCTGTGCATGGGGGGGCAGGCATCCCCTCCAGGCCAGGCTGTCCATTGTGCGGCCTCCTTGCTGTCCTGCTGCCCAGATCCTGGCCCCGGCCGACATTCCTGCAGTGCCGCTCCAGGTCTCCGGGGTGCAGCTGGTGAGCGTGAGGGGCACTGAGTTCTCACAGGATGGAGGGTCTTTTAGGGACGGGGCCGGAGGGGACGAAGCTTGCAAGGACTCAGAGGGCTCTGCTGAGACTCCCTCTTTCCCTGACCCCACTTCTAGGAGCTGGTCATCAAGTTGCTGTGTGTCTTTGGAACACTCACTTCACCTCTCTGAGTGCTACTTGGTGGGATAGTGCAGGTCTCTCCCACTCCGTGCCTCAGTTTTCACATCAGTAAGAGAAGGAGCTGAGGTCAGTCATCTCCCAGGTCTAGTTTAGCCTTAAGGGTGAGGCCTGGGGTGAGAAACATGGGCCAGGATAATACAGCCAATGGTTTTATTGAGCACCGACTGTGTGCTGGGTGGCACAAATACTTTCTCTGCATTATCTCACTTGATTCTTACAACAGCTTGATGAGATATGTGTTATTATTATCTCCACTTAACCAAAACCAAAAGAGAGATTAAGAGTAACTTGCCCAAAGTCACCCAGCAAATAAGTGGTGAAGCTGGGACTTGAACTCAAGACTGTCTGAAATCTAAAACTAGGCTCCCAAGCTCTGCTTATGTCACCTCTGATTACCAGCAGAGTAGAGCCAGAGCCTGGCTAATTAGGGGAAGGAAGCTCGGACAGAGCTAATTACACTTGATTTTATTCTTAGCTTTTTGCAGCATGGTTAACACTGCGCAGGGGTGCTGGGCTCCGAGGCCAGCCTTCGCTGGTCTCCTGGCTCCCTGCCAGCTGACCTAATTTGTGTGTCTTTCTGTTCCTGTAACTTGCCCTTTCTCCCCCTCATTCAGCTTCTCTGTACTCTCTCTTGCTGTGTGGCTACTTGATCTCTCTCGCCACTTCCATCATGAGGATGTTGAGGCTTAAATGAGATAAAGTTCTCACGTAGAACAATAGAAATATGAATATATAACTAACAGTAATCGCGGCCACATTTATTTATTCAGCTCTCACTTGGCATTGGGTCCTGTGCCCCTCTCATCATCTGCATGATCTTACGTAATTCCCACAGCAATTCTGTGGGCTACATACTATTATTAGCCCCATTTTACAGATGAGAAAACTGAAGTGCAAGAGAGTGAGTGGCTTACCTAATGTCGTGCGGTTACTAAGTGATGGACCAGATTCAATCTGGCTGAACCTCTGTGCTATCATGTGTCCCTGGGAAGGCTCATGATGGGGAGGAGAAGGTGGTGGGGCTGTACATGAGAGACCCCAGACTTCTCCAGGGGCTCAGATGTAGGCTGAGGGCAGGAGGCAGATGCCTTGGCTTTCTCCCTGAACCTGTCCCCCTGACCCCAATCTCAGAATGAGTTCTGAGAGTGGCGATGGAAGGGCTCTGTGCACTGAGGAGACTCCTCTGCACCTAGCTGATTCAGGGAGGAGGGCTAGGGAAGGAAGAGGGCAGCCTGGGTGCCGAGTGAGGGGGGGGGGGCCCTCTGGATACTGCCGGGCCTGGTCCCATCTGGACTGGGAACCTGAGGTGCCACTGTGGGGCGAGGCTGTGGGTCCACTCAGATCAGGGTGGTGGTGAGAGAGACAGCGAGGAAAAATGGCACTGGAGTATCATTCCATTGGGAAGGGTGCCATGTCACCCTGGTATTGTGTGTGGACTTGTATGTATCTGGGAGAGAAAGTGTTAGAGGGTGGTCCGTGTGTGCATGTGTGTGGGCGTGAGGGGACTGGGGGGTGCAGGTACTAGGGCCTGGTAGTGGGCATCTGGGAGTGGGGTATACATATGGCACGGCGGGGGTCCTATTTAGGGATGTGTAGGCAGGAGCATGTGGAGGAATGCGAGTGGGTGTTTGGGAGCACACGGTGTGTTTGCAATGCGCTGAGTGTGTGGATGTTGTGCATGACATTGGGTGTGTGCGTGGCTGTGGGTATTTCTAGATTGAAATTGTACAGGGGGTGAGGGGCGGGGTGGGGACCCTAGATGAGGAGCGGATCTGGGGATGGCTGTCTAGTGGTCAGGGCAAGGGTGTATGAGACCGAGGATCCGTGCTCTTATCCCAATTCTGCCCATACTCCAGCTGTGGTGCCTGTACCTGTGAAATGGGGATCATGAAAGCCCTGGGGGTTGTGGGGATGAAAGGAAGCAGTGAAGGTGAAGTGCTTCCAGAGCCTGCCCAGGCAGGTCCTTAGCAGCTGGGCAGAGGTCTCGAGAACCCCCTCAGGGCCCTCAGCAGTCCCCCTGGGGCCCCATCATCAGACCTTACCAGCTGCTTGGGGGAGCCTCCAGTTGGGTGTCTGCCCCCTGAGATTGCAGTGGCAGGAAGCAGATGTTCAGGTGCTTCTGCAGTGGGGACACTTGCCTGTGCCTCGCTGTCTGGGTGTGAGGGATTCGAGCGGGAGAGATGGTTGTATACAAGTTAAGAGTTTGTGGCCAGTCAGAGAAGTGTGCCTACAGGTAGGGAGTAGATAGAGGTGACGTGCGATTTAGGGAACATACTCTGACCGGGGTGGGCCTGTGTGTGCCTCGAGTGATGTGTGTGTGTTAAACCTGTGGTTGTGAGTTTTCCTGAGGTTTGCGTGGGGTGTGTTAGGCAACGGGAGGGGCGCAGTTGTGTGGCTCTGAGGACCCTAGGTGTGTGTGTGTGTGGCTGGGGTGTATTAAGTGGGTGAGTGTGTGATGATGTGTGCTGGGCTGTGTTGTGTGTAAGCTTAGTGGGTGTGCATGTTGGGGTTGGGAAGTGTTACTTTTAATTGTATGTGTGCGTGTGTGCTGGGTATGTATGTGTGTAGCAGTGCTGTAGGTGTGTTTTTGTAGGGTGTGGCTGTGTGTGCGTGCTGGGATGTGTTGTGTGTGCATGAGGATATTGGGCTGTATTGTCTATTACTTGCGGTGTGTGGATGTGGAGGGTATGTGTGTATCAGACATATGGGGGTGTGAGCTTATCCGGAGCCGGGAGCAGTGAGGGCCAGGAAGGGGCTGTCAGAGTTCGGGGGCATTTGGATTCAGTTCTCCTTTAAGGAGGTTGCATGGATAATTATGCTAATTATGCATGGAATTATGCAAATTGAAGCGGTCATTTGGGGGTCAAAGGCTGTTTGTCACCTTCCTTCCCAGGCACATTGTGACTTCTGAGGCTTCTCTGCTGCCTCCCAGGCTCCATTCCCTACCCCCATTTCTCTCCCCTCTCCTTTCTGCCCCCATGGGAGCAGCAGCTGCTAGCACCCCTGTAGCGGTCCTGCAGGGGCCCCAGCAGCTCAGAACCCCCAGCAGGCCCAAGGAGAGGCAGAGCTCACGGGGCTTGGTGAGATGGCACCCAGGGCTCGGCAGGTCCCAGGTGCCCACAGCGTTAAATCCCCACCAAGCTTCCCAGGGCAAGCTCAGGGGTGATTGGGTTACTGGCCACCCCCCTCCCTCCTGTCTGGGAACTGTTTATTATTCGGAAAGAATATTCCCTTGGATGCAGGTTTCGAAAATCACTGAGGTGGCCCCTTCCCCAGCTTTGTCTGATCAGCGTGAGGCTAAATTAAGATGTGAGAGAATTCTCTCCCTCTGCCTCCCGCTCATGCCTTCCCTCTCTCTCTCCTCCACCTCTCCCTTCCTGTCTCCCCTCTGTGCCCCTCTGCCCCATAGCTCCCCTCTGTTCCCATGTCTCTGCCTCCCCCCTCTCCCTGTCGTCCTCTCTGTTCCTGTCTTCTTCCATGGTGTCTCCCTTTCCTGCTTCCCCCCATCTCTGTGGGGAGCTGGAGCTCCTGGTCCTTAGCATGGAGGAGATGGTCACCATGGTAACGGTTGTCATGTCGATGGCTACTGAGCTAGGGATGAATAGTATCTAGGTGAGAGCTACCTGAGTGAAGGCTGATGGATTCACAGGAGACTCCATGCTTGTCTCTGAGCCTCAGAGCTGCACAGTATGTCCCCCCCTCAGCCCCTCAACCCCCATGCATGCGCCTGTTTGCACCAAGGGGCATGCTGACACAGTGTTTCACTGTGGCTGCCTTTAGGGGAGTGTGTGTCAAGGTGTGTCTGGGGTGGGTATGCTCTCTCCGTATCTCTGGGTGTGTCGTTTCAATGGTCTGGGTGCCTTTGGAGGGGTCTTTGGATTTGTGCAGGCTTTTCTGGGAGCAGGGTGTTAGGGGCTGGTGCGTGGCATTGGTCACTGAGGAATCACAAGGACTCCCTAATTTGGCCCCCATGTTTGCCCCTGTTTGGGGACTCCCAGGGATCACAAACCTCTTAGAACCCTTCCTCTGAGTTAAAGGCCTCTGAGCCACTCCTCACCCTGCCTGGAAGGATGAAAGGGCATTGCGAGCCTGGGTGCTGTTCCTTGCCCTGCCCCACCCTGCTGTGGTCCTGGGCAGGAGCCGCAGTTCTCTGGCTTCAGGCTGCTTGTCTGAGAACTGGAGGGACAGGAGCACAGCATCTCCAAGGGACTCAAGTGTGGCTAGCTAGCCCAGGTTGTGGAGGCTGGTAGTATGGGGAGCCTTCTGGTCACCGGGCCCTGGATCCTGGGGATTTGTTCTGGGCAGTGAGGACAGAGACAGGAGCTGGGGAAAGTTGGACGATCGCTCCTCAGAGCTCCTGGAATGTCTGAAAAGGAGGAAGACCCAACAATTAGTCATGGGAGCAATTACACTAATTGTTCCACTCTGTGACTCACTGGTAGCAAGTAAATGCTGATTAATTCATTACTTGGAGACTGTGTGTGTCTGTGTTGGAGGGTATCTCCTGGCCTCCTGCCCTGGCCTCCTGCCCTGGCCTCCTGCCCTGGCTGAGCGGGGTAGGGCTTTCGAGCAGGTGGTCCAGGCTGGGGGCTGGAAGCCAGGATGGAAATTCTGCAGCAGCCTCTCTCCAGCTCTGTACAGACTTTAGAATGGGGCCGCCAGTGGCGGGTGTGTGTCGGTCTGAACACAGAATACAGTGCCAGTGCAGTCCCTCTCCTGCTCACACACCTTCTGTGGCTCCCTGCTGTCGGCAGCTCCAACTCCTCTACGAGAGGTCACACAGTGCAGATGCTCAGGCTCCACCCTCAGACCTACTGACTCACTGAGTACAGCTTTCATGAAATTCTGCTGTGCAGCCAGCATTAACAATGACCCATTTCCCAGATCACGTGTTCTGTGATCCCCAGCTGACTTCCCTGCCCTCCACTCCAGCCACCCCTGCCTCACCCCACCCCGTGAACCACTGACATCTTCCTACCCAACAGTCATCCCGAAACAAATAGTTCTTGAATGCCTACTAGATGTATGCCAGGCACCTTGCTGGTCTCTAGACACTGTCCTTGCCTTCATCAAGTGTATAGTTTGGTGGGGGTGGGCACAGCCATGGAACAGAAATACTCACAGCCAGCCACATCTCACAAGTAGTGATAAGTGTGTGGATTCAGAAGCCCTGGATGCTCTGAAAGGTCAGAGTAGGAGAGCTTCACACAAGCAGTGATGTGGGAGCCATAGTTAGTTGGCAAAGAAGTTAGGGGATGAGGGGATGGGCAGGAAGGGTGTTTAGGCAGAGGGAATAGCATGACTGAAGGAGGCAGGAAAGACCAGGCATGTTCTAGAACAGAAGGGACCTAGGTGGCTGGAATTGAGTGGAAAGGGGTGGGGAGGGCCAGCTCCACAAGCACTTCCCTGCCTCGGAGCATTTGCTTATTCTGTTCCCTCTGCCTGAGATGCCTTTCTCTCTTTATTTCAATTATTTAAGACCCAAATGCCATGTCCTTCCTATCCAAGCACCAGGAGTTAAGTACAGTGGGCAAGGACTGTGGCTGGGCTCAGTGTGGAACCAGGGTAAAGGTGCGGTGCGGAGAGGGCCACAGAGCAGGGCCAAGTCTGCTCCTCTCAGGGGGTTAGCACTGCTGCCTTTGAGGTCATGGCACTGGCTCCAACCCCAGGGTTGAGGTGGGGTGGGGGTGGGGACAGAGTGGGGACCCAAGAGTCCTAGCTCCCAGCCTTCCCAGGTTCCAACTTTGGGAGGACTTTTGGGCCTGGGGAGCCCTGATGGCACAGTGGTTACAGTGGTTAAGAGCTTGGCTGCTGACCAAAAGGTTGGCAGTTTGAATCTACCAGCTGCTCTTCGGAAATCCTACGGGGAAGTTCTTCTCTGTTCTGTAGGTAGGATTGCTGTAAGTCAGAATGGACTCAATGGCAATGTTTTTTTTTTCCCCCTTGGGCCTGATGAGCTGGACCCTGGGAGAAGCCTCTCTCACCTCTGCTGACCTCCTAGAGACCCTCATGGCAGGCATGGAAGTAGCAGTCAGGCCCTTAGCTGACTTCTGGGATGTTGAAATACTTTGGGAGTGGGTGGGGGAGGGAGCTGACTTCTTGTTTTGGGGAGGACCCAGGGCCAGGGATGGAGCCTGCACCCTTTCTCCACTCCCCCCCACCCCCTGCCCAAAGTACTCAAATTTCCCTATGGGGCTAACTGGGATTTTGAGGTGGGGGATGGTGGGTACCAAGCAGTCTGGGTCTCATGCATATCATGCTTCTGGTGACCTTGGGCAGCTGGGTCTCAGTTCTCTCATCTGCCAAATGGGACTGATGACCTTCACCACCACCTCCCCCCCCCCCCCCGCTTGTCTTGAGGACTCCCACGTGTGTGGAATCCTGTCTGTGAAAGACGCTTTGTGAGTGGGGGTGGTGATGCTGACCACACCGAGAATAACAGGGAGCCTGCACCAAGCACCTCCGTGAACTAGGGCTGCGCTCAGCACCGCACATGCGTCAGCACGCTGAATACTCACAATCTTATTAGCTCACAGCTACTATTAGTGAGTAAACAGAAGCATGGAGAGATTAAGTAATTTGCTGCTGGTGACACATTTAAGTGATGGATTCAAATTCAGGCAATCCGGCCCCAGAATCTGTACTCTGAACACGGCTCTGCCACTCAGTGGTTCTGGTCAGGTGATGGGTGACTAACCAGGGGTCTCCAGTGATGGCTGTCAAGAGGACGATGGGGTCTGCAACCCTTCAGTGGCTGGGGAGGGGTATCAGGCCTGCCCCCAACTCCCTGCTGCCCATGCCGAGGTCCTCGGCCCATGTGTCTCCGCCCCTCTGGGCGGGTCCAGGCTGCTGCCCTCAGGTGCTGAGCCCGCAGGTATCTCTCGTCCCCAGGCCCAGCGCTGGCGCAGCGAGAACTTCGAGAGGCCCGTGGACCTCGAGGGCTCCGGGGACGATGACTCCTTCCCCGACGACGAGCTGGATGACCTTTCCTCGGGGTCAGGCTCGGGCTGTAAGTACATCCTTCCTTTCCCTGTCTGGGGCGGTGAGCAGCGTGCACTTAGCGCCCCACCCGCAGCTTTGCTTGCAAGGAACAGAAACCCACTCAGCTCCCTTACGCAATGCGGGGGAGCTTTATTGTAGGGAGGCCAGGCAGGGGTCTTCCTGGACCCCAAGAACAAGAAGGGCAGGTGACCCTCCCGGGTACCAGAACCAGGGCCTGGAGGACTCCCAGCTCTCCATGGCCTCATGGCCTCTGCAGCCCTGCTGTCTCTGCCCCCTGGTCTCAGTAGGGACACAGAGCCACCCCTTTACAACCCGATTTTCAAATTACTGTTCAACTACCAGAGGGAATTTAGCACTTCTCAGGAGCCCTGGTGGCACAGTAGTTAATCACTGGGCTGCTAACTGAAACGTCGGTGGTTCGAACCCACCAGCCACTCCACGGAAGAAAGATGTGACAGTCTGCTTCGTAAAGATTTCAGCTTTGAAAACCCTGTAGGGCAGTTCTACTCTGTTCTACAGGATCTCTATGAGTCGGAGTCGACTGGATGGCGGCTGGTTGGTTTGGTTTTTAGTTGTAATGGCAAACCCTCAGCAGAGGCAATTTGATTGGCTCCACTTAGGTCAGGTGCCCTCCTCTGGTCCAATCAGTTGTAGCCAAGGGGCGGGGTTAGAGCAAGGACAAGAGAGGGACGAGTTCGAATCCCAGCTTTGCTGGTTAACAGCTGTGTGCCCTTGAACAAGCCACTTTCCCTCTTTGAAGCTCTGTATTCTTATCTGTATAAGTGAAGATAAGTATCCCTCTCAGCCGCTGTGAGGGTTTGAGATAAGACAGGCGTCTGGCACAGAGCTCTAAAAATGGTAGCAAAAAAAGGAGAGGGCTGAGATTGGGCCGTGTGAGGCGCCAGGACCATGTCTGAGGAGATGGTCCCCTGGCTCCTCCCACGCCCCTCCTCTGCCTGGTTCAGGCCCCCAGGAATTATCTGTGGTCTCCCTCCGTCTCTCCTTTCCTCTCACGCCCCTTCACGATTCCTGGCTTCGAGACAGATTGCTGAAGCACTCCCTTATAGGAAGGACTCCTTCCCCCACTTGCCATTCGACTGCCCTCTGCCTTTGCCTCTGGGGAGCCTTTAGTGAACCTACTATCTTGTGTTTGTGGTAGGGGTGTACCTGGGTCTGACTGTCTTCCCAGAATGCTGCCCCTGCCCCCTTCAGCCCTCAGCGAGCTTTGCACCCAGGAGGCTTCAGTTGCTGTGGGCTGAACTGACCTGATAGAAGCTCCAGGCTGGGTGGGCTGGAATAGTCAGGGAAGGCTTCCTGGAAGAAGGGGCCCCTGGAAGAACTTTTGACTAGGCAGAGAGGAGTTGGGGAACATTCATTAGCCAAAGGGGTAACCTTTGGCCAAACTGTGCCTTCCTTCTTTCTCTCATCTTGTCCTGGGGGAATTTGGGCAAAGGGTGGGGATCGGGAGCCCCCAGACTTGATGGCCATTGCTTATGTGGGATCCTCATGCCCCTCACAGTCTCCCATCTCCCTAACTCTCTTCCTCTCCCCCACCTCCTCAGACTTCGAGCAGGAGTCCGGCATTGAGACAGCCATGCAGTTCAGCCCGGACGTGGCCCTGGCAGTGTCCACAACGCCCGCTGAGCTGCCCACCACGGACATCCAGCCTGTGGGCACCCCGTTTGAAGAGCTCCCCTCTGAGCACCCCACCCCAGAGCCAGCCACCAGCACCCTGGTGGTGACAGAGGTCCCGGGAGAGCCCAGCCAGAGAGCTACCACCGTTGCCACTACCGTGGCTGCCGCTGCTGCCACGGCCCCAGGAGCCCCCACGGTGGCCACCGCGCCTGCCACGGTGGCCACTGCTGCCCCCAGCACCCCTGCAGCACCTCCTTCCACGGCTACCACTACTATCATAAGGACCACTGGCATACGGAGGCTTCTGCCACTTCCACTGACCACAGCAGCCACAGCCCGGGCCACCACCCCAGCAGCACCCTCGCCTCCCACCACCATGGCTGTCTTGGACACAGAGGCCCCGACACCCAGGCTGGTCAGTACAGCTACCTCCAGGCCAAGAGCGCTTCCCAGGCTGACGACCACCCGGGAGCCTGACATCCTCGAGAGGAGCACCCTGCCCCTGGGGACCATTGCCCCTGAACCCACGGAGGTGGCTCAGGTGAGGGGGTTGGGGGAGGACAGGGAGTGAGCAGAGGATGGGTCAGAGCCTGGGGAGGAAGGATGGAGCTGGCAGGGTGAGGACCAGGACTGTCTGGAGTGGGGAGGGCCAGAGGGGCATGCGGACGGAGGATGAGGGTGGAGACTGAGAGATACGGGGATGGACAAGAAGCCTGGATGAGGGATAAGGAGACAGAGAGCCAGGGGTGGGGTGGTTGGGTTTTAGGATGTTGGGGCAAGATGTAGGGGAGGAATTGGAGCCGTGCATGTGTGTGTTGGTGGTGGGGATGCGGCGGGCCTGTGTGTTCTGTTTAAGAGCAGACTCAGGAGCCAGGCAGCCTGGATTGGAATTCTCCCACTGCCACTTTTTAGCCATGTGAACTCCAGTAAAGTCACAGATCCTTTCTAGACCTCTGTTTTCCTTATCTGTGAAACGTAAATCATAGTGTTGTGAGGATTGAATTTATAGATATATCCAAAGTGCTTAGAATGATGCCTGGTAATCGTAAACCAAAAGTCTTAGCAATTGTCCTTGCTGCTATTATCATCATCATCATCATCATCATTATTAGTCTGAGGGTGGTTAAGAGTGGGGCTGTATGGGAAGAATGATTTGAGCTCACATTTGTGGCATGCCTGTGTGCTCGGCTCAGTGCTAAACATGGCACTCGTTTTACAGGATGGTGAAGCCATGTTCCCAAGGTTTCACAGCCAGTCGTGACTCCCCAGCAGTCGGCTCAGCTCCGTCTAGGGCTGGGGAGTGTGTGTATGAGAGAGACTGTGTGTGAGAGTGTGTGAGTGTGTGTGTGTTGGCAGGTTTATATATGGGGTGGGGATTGAAGGGAAGAGGATGAAGATGGTTAGGAATGCCAGGGATGGGTGAGTATCAAGGAATAGGAAACCGAGTCTGATCCTGCTGGGTGTGCTGTGCAAGGAAGGGGTGGTGAGGATTGATGGCGGCACAAAAGCCCCTTGCAGCTGGTCTCACTGAGGGAGGGGCTTAGGCTGTGAAGCTGTTCTCGGGGTCAGTTCCTTGGCCAGTCCCTTAACTCTTGGACCCCAGCAGGATGTGAGCCCCATCCCATGGCTTCTCTGAGCAGCTGGGGCAGCCTAGTGTTTTCACAGATGCTTGGCCAAGCAGGAAGGGGAAACAATGACAGGTCACAGAGCCCGAGTGGGCCGGCGCAGAGTCCAGGCTGCTGGTCTAGCCACTGAGCACTGTCCAGACACTAGGCTCACCCTCTCCACACCCACCTGGGAAGTTACCACATCCAGTCTCAGTGGTTCCCACTGCCCCTGTTTTGGTCTCATGATTCCCAGCTCTGGCCCTGACTCCACAGGGTGGGGTTGTGGTCACTGGGCTGGTTCCCTGGACACCTGTTCCCAAGGGGCATCATACTCTGCGGGTTGTGCCCTTGGACTGGCCTCCAGGCTAAGGGACTCACCTATGCCTCAGGTACATGGACCAGGGACCAGATCCAAGTACATAGCAGCTGCACCCAGCAGTCCCCACATGGCTTCTCAACAGGAGTTCCCCAAGGATTGTTACTAAGGCAACTAGAGGGGGAAGTGACGGGGATGGGACGGGGACAGGATGTGGCCAGGGAAGAGAACAGAGGCAGCATAGCATTACATGTAGGTTACAAACTCAGACCCCAGAGTTGGATACGACTGGGTTGTAGTTCTGCTTCTACCATTTACTGGTTGTGTGGCCTTGGGCAAGTCACTTAACCTCTCTGAGCCTATATCCTGCTCTGTAAATTGGGGATAATAATACCTCCTTCATAGGGATGTTGTGAGGGTAAAATGTATTGAAAGTATTTAGTACAGGACCTGGCACATGAGGGGGCAGTGTGGTGGTCATGGGCTTGTGTGTGTGGGGGGGGGGCTGGGGGGGGGAGTGGGAAGGAGCTGCCTGTGGCAGAGGATGCTGGGGTCTGGCTCCTGGGCTCATGCCACCTTCCCTGCAGACCCCTACTCCAGAGACCTTCCTGACTACAATCCGGGATGAGCCAGAGGTGCCCGTGAGCGGGGGGCCCAGTGGGGACTTTGAGCTGTCAGAGGAAGAGACCACGCAGCCAGACACAGCCAATGAGGTGGTGGCTGTGGGAGGGCCGGCGGCCAAACCCTCACCTCCACCGGAGGTGCTGCCCAAGGGTGCCCGCCCCGGCCCTGACCCCCTGGACAATGCCATCGACTCAGGCAGCTCGGCTGCGCAGCTGCCTCAGAAGAGCATCCTGGAGCGGAAGGAGGTGCTCGTAGGTAAGGCTTGGGATTTGGACCAAAGAGGAGCTCAGATGGAGGCTGGTGGTTGGGCCTCAGTTTGTCCCCTAGGAACCCTGGGGGGAGTCAGGGCGTGGGTTTCCTAGGAGCCAGATAGGAAGGGAAAGCTGGGGATCTGACCCCTAGACCTGTTATGATTCCTACTTGACCTTCCCCTATCCCAGGGTCTGACCCTGACTTCATCTCCACCTCCAGCACTTTCCTTAGTACCCTCTGGCCCCTGCTTCCCTGAGCCATGCTAGTTGACCATCCTTGGACCTCACCCCTTGGATTCTAATCTCTGACCTCATCCTTTGCCTTGACTTGCCCTCAGCCCCTGGCCACATCTCCTAAACTCTGAACTCTTGGTCCAAATCCTTGCTTTCCACTAATGCACAGTATGACCTCGGGTGGGGTACTTCACCTTTCTATGTGTCCTTTTCCTCATCTATAGAACGGGTGCAATCATTTGCACTTAGTTCTAAGCTACATGCCTGCTATATAAACTCTTCTGTAATTGGGATGTGCCATCGTTTAATTAAAGGAGCCCTGGTGGAGCAATGGTTAAGTGTTTGACTGCTAACCAAAACGTTGGAGGTTTGAACCCACCCACTGGCTCTGCAGGAGAAAGACCTGGCGATCTGCTTCTGTAAAGATTATAGCCAAGAAAACCCTGTGGGGCAGTTCTGTCATATGGCATTAAAATGAGTCAAAATCCACTGGACTGCACCAAAAAAAAATAAATTGGCAGAAATTTTTCTTTTCTTATCGGAAAAAAAATCCCATTGCTGTTGAGTCGATTCCGACTCATAGCGACCCTATAGCAGTATATAAAATAAAATGGTGCATCTTATGATTGAGGGGATCTTACATTGGATGAAGAGCACAGCAGCCTCCTTGGGCTGTTGAGGGGATTAAGTGCATGTCAGGTACCTAGAAGGGAGCCAGGCACGCAGTGAGGGTGTGTCAGTGGGGGCCAGAACTAGCAGTATTAGTATTGACCCCATCTTCACTCCAACACTTATCTCAGGTGTGGGACTCCCAGCCCTCCCCCAGCCTTACCCTGCCCCCAGGACCCCTCACCACTCCCCAGGCTCAAACCTATCCCCCCTGCCTCTGGACCTTGACCTCTGCCCTCTCCCTCCGCAGCTGTGATTGTGGGCGGGGTCGTGGGCGCCCTCTTCGCCGCCTTCCTGGTCACGCTGCTCATCTACCGCATGAAGAAGAAGGATGAGGGCAGCTACACGCTGGAGGAACCCAAGCAGGCAAGCGTCACGTACCAGAAGCCTGACAAGCAGGAGGAGTTCTACGCCTAGCGGAGCCTCAGTGCCTGCCCGCAGCCTCAGCCCCGCCCTCCGCCCTGTCCCCATCCAGCCTCACCAGGTCAGGCCCGGGAGGGGACCTGGCACCAGCTCGTCTGCCCACTCTCCCGAGGCCTCCCCAGGTTGCCAGCCTCATATAGACCTTCCCCGAGGGGCAGGGAGCACTGCCATCTGCTCCAGACTGTGCCCTCACAAACTCATCTGTCCCCCACCAGCCCTGGGCTCAGGACCTCACGTCAGCCGGACAGGAGGACGGAAGCTCCTGATTGGCTGTTGGAAGAAGGGGTGGGGCTTGAGATGGGCCTGCGCGCTAGGCGGCCCCACTGGGCTGGCCTGCTGCTCCTCGTTGGAGCAGAGCTCTGGCTGGCTGGTTTCCGGAACAAGCATTTGGCAAACTCAGCCGTTGAAATCACCTGGACAAGGCAACCCCTTGCTCCTGTCCCACTGCACCTCCGCCTGGGTGAGAGGGTGTCCCTTATCCCCAGCCTGTCCTGGCCTCGCTGGGGTCATGGAATCCCCTCCCACCCCCATACGAATGCACCCACAGGCTCACCTCCTTCTGAGTCTTCCCCTGAAGATATGGCTTCCTGAGGGTGCCCGGGCAGCCACCGGTGAGGCGAGGCTGCCCTGACGTCCCTCCTGCTAGAGGGCTCTGTACAGTCATCACCCACACTGTCACATACTGTCACACTGCCGCAACAAAAGCACGCAATGACAAAATCACCACAATCCTAACCACGCAGCCACTCCCTTTCTCACACACACACACACACACACACACACACACACACACACACACACACACACACACACTCTCTCTCTCTCTCTCTCTCTCTCTCTCTCTCCCCCAAAGATTCTCATGCATTTCTTACGCACCCCCAAACAGTCACGACAGTGCAAGTCACCAGTCAGAGTGTCAGTGTGGCTGCCCAGTCTCTGTCCCCCTCCCTCTCTCATAACACTCACACTGTGGCTCCATACACCTTGTCTCTGGCTTTCAGGCTCACGAGGAGGGTGGAATCAGGCTGGAACAATCAGCCCATATTGGGTCACCCCAAGTTGCCCTGTCATGCTCAGTCCCACACCACGGCACCCACAGCAACCACACTGGCACCGACCCTGCCCTGTAGGACACAGTCCTATGTGGATGCACACTTTCACCCTCCACCACCCACTCACGCTGGAGGAAGACCGCGGGCACTTGCCCTTCCTGGAGTAAAGCCTGATGTGGGGGATGTTGCCAAAAGCCCCCTTAGGGCATTGCACACTGGACTGGGCCTGCTGCCCTCACCCCTTCCTGCATCCCTCCCCACTGTAGCCCACAAAGGGGGACGTTTGGGCCAGCCCCCCTCTAGCTGGGAGCCGTGAGGCTTCTCCAAGGTGGAGGCAGGATAGGCTTGGTTCTTGGACTCAGCTCCAGGCTGTGGAGGGTGCTTGGGCCTCCCAGGACCAGAGGCCCCAGGTGGGGGGCATGTGGTCTGGCTCCTGATCTCCCTGCCTCCCTCCTGCTCTGAGCTAGGGGCCGACCCTGCCTCCCAGAACACCAAGTCTCCGAAGTGCCTGTGCGGGCCGGCCCTGCTGCCTGGCCTCTCTGCACCCTCTGCCCTGGCCTCACCGGGCCAACCTCTGCCCTCATCATGGACACCTGCCGACCCATTGGGCCATACAACCCAGCCTTTCTGGCTGCAGCGGGAAGCAGCCTGTCCAAGATGGGCTGCCCCAGGGCCCCAGGATAGAGGTTTGAGACATCAGAGCAGGTGTTGGTGGGGGTGTCATAGCCCCCCAGCCTGCCTCCCTTTCTGTGCTGTTAAATGTGGAGTCACATCCCCTTTTGGGGAGGGTGTTCTCGGTGGGGCACTTGGAGCCAAAGGGATGTGGTGTGAGTTGTGATCGGCTGGTGCTCACACCCACCCCCACTCCTAACCAGACCCCAGTCAGTATCCCAGGTTTTATTTCTGTTCCCTTTTCAGAACTCCCAGATTTCTGCAGGGTGAGGGTGGGAGGTGCCTGAGGCAGGGAGGGCGAGGTTCCGGGGATGTCTCCCCCAGCCTGCCTTCTCCAGGGTCCTACTCCCAGGCTGGGCTCCCTCTTGCAGACCCGAAGTTCCTCTTGGCAGGGCCTGGAGGCTTGTGAGGAACCCAGCCTTTGAGGAGGGGCCCGGGGGCCCAGGACATCTCTAGGAGGTGACTTGGCCTCCATCACCCCTGGAGTAGGAGGGCTGGGGGATGGAGAGTGGAGGAGACCCAAAGTCCCAGCCTCCCTCTGCCCTGCTTCCTGGGTGGGCTGCTGCCTTGTGGGTAGCAGCTCTGGTGAGAAGGCCTGGGCAGGCCGAGGCTGAGAAACCAGGGAGCATGGAGGAGGGAGGACCTGGACACCCAGCAGAAGCCCAGAGGAGGCTGGGACTGGGAGCACCCCTGCACAGGGCCGGGAGCCCCTGGTGGGGGTGGAGTCCAGCACAGAAGAGATGACCCGGGGTTGCTTTAGGCTGGCCCGAATGGGCGTGGAAGGGCCTGGTCAGTGTAGCCAGGCCCCAGTGGGCCTGCCTTCTCTCATCCTGAGGGCTGGGTTCCAATGTGAGGTTTGGGGCTTTGCCTCCTGGCACTGGCCTCTGTTCTCTGTGTCCCTAGCATTTGAGAAAATAGGCCAAGGGCCCTGGACCCCAAACAAATGTCCAGGCTTTTTCCCTATGAAGTTTACTGTGGTCTGGCCAGCCCCATTTGGGCAAGGCATCCAAGAGAATAAAGAGGACGAGCTGGCGCTGTCCAAGGTGCAGTGAGTAGGCACAGGGCTCTCACTCGCCTGCCCATGGTGTGATGTGGGCATGGTCTGCTCAAGTAGATCCCAGACCCCCGTTTCCCTGGGGAAGGTGCCTGCAGGGCCCTGGCATTTTCTGGGAGCATGGAGGATTCTGAATGAGAGGGAGCTGTGTGGCCTGAGTACAAGGCAGGCTGTAGCCTAGAGGGATGGAGGTCGGGCCATTCTAAGACTGGGGCAGGGGGGTGGCCATCCCATCCTTTGGCTGTGACTTCTAGAGCCCAGGGGGCTGGAGGTGTGAGGTCTCTGGAGTCCTGAAAGGCTGGTCCCCTTGAGCACTGGGGGCATCAGGTGGCAACCAGGGCTGGGCGGGCAGCATGTGGGTGGGGGCTTGGGTGCTTCGACCAGACCCCCTGGGGTTGGCAGGCCTGACTGTCTAGGTCTCCAGGTGGGGGCCTTCGGGCACAGGGAGCAGACGTCTGGGGCAGGAGTAGCTGTCTCCCCAGGGCTCTACTGGATTTCCACTCCTGCCAGCCATAACCCTGGACTTGCCTCCCAGGCCTCCTGCCTGTTAATAGGAGTCCACAAACTGTACAGATATACAGAGACGCCAAGACTGGGTCTGGAGTTGCCCTCTGAGGGCTAATGGCTGTGCACCCCCGGGTGCCTGCCTGACTCCTTGGTGCACCGGCCCCAGTGTGGTGAATGCATGTAAATACTTTTCGTAGACAGGCTCCAGAGAGCCCCCCTGAAGAGTGTCCCTCCCCTGGCGCGTCCGTTCTGTACAGAGCCCTTGATGACCCGGCCCGGGGTGGGTGGGAGTTTGTCCTTCCCTCCCCTGGGCCTTCCCTGACCTTGCTCTCCTCATAACCTGTTTGTTAACCATACCTGTCCCAAGTTCATGGTCAGAACTTTAAATAAGGAAAAGAGGAGGAAGAGTGGAAAAAGACCAAGGCGCTGCCCCAGTGCGGGCACTCACCTGTCCCTGCCTTGTGAAGGAACTGTTTTTTTGTTGTTTGGTTTTTGGTTTCTCGTTTTCTTTTTAACACTTCCTGTGCTGTGCCCATTTATAAGAGGAAATAAAATTAAGCTGAAATGATGTGCTGTGGCGAGAGTGTGAGTCAACGTGGAGGCCATTTGGGGAGGGGCAGCGACAGCCCCATCTGGGCCTCAGCCACCTTCCCCTTTAAAAGAATTCGAGAACTAAGCAGGGAAAATTGACCAGTGACCCCTCATGGGAGCCATTATGGTAAAAGCTGCTGCTGGTTGAGAGTATTTGGGAAACCACAGAGCTGACTGTGGTGAGGCCGGGTGGGGGCTGTGGTTGGGTGGGGCCAGGCTGCAGTTCACCCCCAGGGGAAGAACTCTGGTTTTAGGCCACAAATAGAGAATCTTGGGACCACAGGATATCAGAATCAGACCAGCTGAGGCAGAATGGTTTTGGGGTCTGACAGGCCTGGTTTCAAGCCCAGATGGTGACATTTCCGATCACGTTGTTGTTAGGTGCCGTCAAGTCAGTTCCGACTCACAGCGACCCTGTGCACCACAGAACGAGACACTGCCCGGTCCTGCGCCATCCTCACAATCGGTGTTATGCTTGAGCCCACTGTTGCAGCCACTGTGTCAATCCATCTCATTGAGGGTCCTCCTCTTTTTCGCTGACCCTCTACCAAGCATGATGTCCTTCTCCAGGGACTGATTCCTCTTGACGACATGTCTAAAGTATGTAAGACGCAGTCTCGCCATCCTCGCTTCTCAGGAGCATTCTGGCTGTACTTCTTCCAAGACAGATTTGTTCATTCTTTTGGCAGTCCATGGTATATTCAATATTCTTCGCCAGCACGGCAATTCAAAGGTGTCAATTCTTCTTCGGTCTTCCTCATTCAGTGTCTCACATGACTGTGTAATGACACTGTCTAGGGAAAGGGCCTTTCCTCCTCAGCTGCCGCATCCCAGTCCTACCAACACTGGGCACTCCCTTCACTGCCAGGCAGTACAGGGACGGAGCTTCGAGGTCTGAGACCTCACCACTTGTTCCTTGGGAGCCTCAGTCTGCACAGCTATAAAATAGGGTGAAGGAGCCAGACCTGCCACTGTGAGGTTCTAACAGACTGCTGGGTCAGTTAGAAGCCAGCTATGGTGTGAGGGGTTGGTTTACCAGTTCAAGGCCCAGCTCATGTGGCCTGTCCTCCAGGAAGCCTTCAGAAGGTAAATCTCTCCCTCCTCTGAGTTCCTATAGCCTGTTGTCTCCCTCCTGCAGGTACCCTCCGCCCCATCATCTTCTCTCTTGAATGTTAGTGACGTGCACTCATACTTTATTCTTGGCTTGGAAGAGTAGAAAGAGCATGGTCTTGGATTCAAGTGGACCTAGCTGTGTGTGGTTAGGTACATTGCTCTACCTCTCTGAGCCTCAGTTTCCTCACATGCAAAATGGAGACGATAGGGCTGATTTTTGGAGGTTGTTGTGAGGACTAAATGAAATAATATGTTGGAAGCAACTAGCATGAAGCTTGGCATATAGTAGGTGCTCAATGCCCTTGGACCCACTCCTTGGCCACCAGCAGCCGGATTTACAGCCCTCTTTTCTCAGTGTCAACTTTTTACCAGGCAAACCATTATTCAAATCCCAGCTCTACCACCAGTTAGCTGTGTGACCTTGGGTGAGTTACTCAACCTCTCAGTGCTAAGTGTCCTCACCTGTAAAATAAGGCCAATAGCAGTCTAACAATAATAGTGCCTCTTATGCAACGCGGTCAGAAACGTTCCTGGCTAGAGTATGTGCTATTATTATAGTTGTTGTTGCTGTTGCTGTCATTATTATTTGCAGGGCCTAGCCTGCTGCTTGTTGAATGTATGCATGACACTGAGCCTAGGTAGAAATCAAACTATTGATGTCAGCTCTGGTGTGCGCTATGACCTGGTTTGTCAGATATCCAAGGCTGACATCTGAAAATCATACATGGGTGGGCTGGGCACTGCTGGGAGTCGGAGCCTTTCCCCCTGGGCCCCTTGGCCCAAGGGATGAGCGCCAGAACCGAGGGGGAGGGAGCAAGAATAGCTGATTGTTTTCCGCAACCCAAGAGGCCGCACTGCCTGCCCAGCTGCCCGAGAACAGGGCGTGCTCAGCTTCTGAGGGCCGCCTACCCTGTCTCTGCTGGCCTGAGGGTGGGCTTGGGGCAGACTCAGGGTCCAGAGCTGCGAGCTTCCCCACTCGGGGGAGGAATTAGGGCCAGAGAACAGATAAGAAAAGGGGTGAGGGTAAGGTACTGACTGGGCCAGGAGCCAGGCAGGCTCTCCTCACACGATTGCATTTAGGCTCATGGCCTGTTGGGCCTCCTGGCCTATTTGTGCAAATGAAGGAAGTGAGGCTCCAAGGGGCCAGAGAGCGGGTGAAAGTGCGGAGAGACTTGCAGATGGGTCTCTGCTTGAAGTCAGAGTTCCTTTTCCCAGTCATCTCCTCCCCTCCCGTTAGCTGGCTGTGTGAGCACGGGCAGGTTACTAAGTGTCTCTGGACCTCAATTACATCGTCAGAACAACAGAAGGAACGGCATATTGAAAAGCTCAAAAGATACCTTAATACATGACATTGTGGCACTGAGGGAGAAAGACCTGGCAATTTGCTCTAAAAAGATTATAGCCTAGAAACCCTTCACATGGGGTTGCTATGAGTTGAAAATCAACTTGACAACACCTAAGGACAACATTCTACAGATAAAGACATTGCCCTTATAAGCAAAACCCACACTGTGGGACACTCTACAGGACAAACAGTCCAGTTTCTTCAATAAATTAAATTTAAGGAAGACAAAAAAAAGAGAGAGAGAGAGATGGAGAGGGAATTTATAGATTAAAAGAAATTAAAAAAACACATTAACTGATCACAGTGTGGTAACCTGATCTGCATCCTGATTCAAACAAACTAAAAAAAAAATGCCAGTTATGAGACAACTGGAAATTTGCACATTGAATGAGTACTTGATATTAAGGAATCATTGTCAATGGCCCTGTGATTACATTAAACAAGCAAACAACAGCAACAAACAAGTTCTTATCTCTTAGAGATACAGACTGAAATATTTGCAGATGAATGATAGGATGTTTCAATATAAGGAAAAGTGGTGGGAGAACAGAGGAGGTAAGATGAGGCTTGAGATGATTAATTGTAGAAGCTGAGTAATGGGCACATAGGGCGTTCATTACACTATTTATCTACTCTAGGTATGTGTTTTAAATACTCCATAATCAAACATGTAAAAAAAAAAAAAATTGAATCCCAGAGAGGGCTGGGGACTTCCCTGAGGTCTTACCACGGTCAGGGTAGGTCTGGGTCGTCTGACTCCAACTTTGGAGCTCTTACTACCCGTCTGCTCTGCCCCTGCGTATGATATATGATACCGTAGACTCTGCAGTATCATATTTTTCCAGGCATCATGTCGTCCGCTTCCAGATGGTGAGCACCTTCATGGCTCCCGTTCCCTCCCTTTTCACTAAAACCCCCTCTTGTGAATGACTCTAATGAAATCATTCACATCAAGTTGTAATGACTGATGGCTTCAGCTACAGGCCTCCTCCAGCAGTGTTTTTGCCTTTTACTAGACACAGGAGTTGACTTCATGGCAACAGATTTGGTTTTGGTTTTTGGTAGAGTTAGTAGGAGGGCAGTGGTTGTTCATGGTAGAATTCTCACCTTCCATGTGGGAGACCCAGGTTCGATTCCCAGCCAATGCGCCTCAAGCACAGCCACCACCCCTCTGTCAGTGGAGGTTTGCATGGTGCCGTAATGTTGAACAGATTTAACTGGGGCTTCCAGATTAAGACAGACTAGGAAGAAAGGCCTGGCAATCTACTTCCAAAAATCAGCCGATGAAAACTCTGTGGATCACAACGGTCCCATGCATAAGCGATTATGGGATGGCACAGGACTGGGCAGCATTTTGTTCTGTTGTGCATGGGGTTGCCATGAGTTGGGGGCTGACTCAACGGCTAACAACCAGAAACAAGAGATTGTAACAAAAATTGTTGTTGGGTGCCATCGAGTCGATTCCAACTCGTAGCAACCTCATGCTGCTATGGGTAGAACTGCCCCATAGGGTTTTCTAGGCTGTAATTTTTACAGAAGCAGATCACCAGATTTTTCTCCTGCGGAGCCGCTGGGGTGGATTTGAACTGTCGACTTTTCAATAACCCCATGAGGTAGGTACTACTGATATGTCCATTCTACTGAGAAAGCTGAGAGCTCTTTAAGAGGTTAAAAATGTGTCTAAAATTAAACAGCTAGCACATGGCTGAATGAAGATTTGAACCCAGGCAGTCTGACCTGGAGCACATGTGATTCATTCTAGTTTAATAGTCATTTGCCAGACATTGCTGGGTGTCTACTGTGTGCCAGGCACTGTGCTAGATATGAGGTATATGGAAATAAAAGACACAAAGTCCTGGCCCCCAGAGAACTCACAGCCTCAGGCAGGGAAGATAGACATATGCTATGGATTGAATTGTGTCCCCCCAAAAGATAGATTCAAGTCCTAACCCCCAGTCCTTGTGAATATGACCTTATTTGGAAATAGAATCTTTGCAGATATAATTAGTTAACATGAAGTCATACTGGAGTAGGCTGGGCCCCAATCCAATGCATGGCGTCCTTATACAAAGAAGACAAAAGACACAGACAGACACACAGATGCAGGGAGAAGACAGCCATGTGGAGATGGTGGCAGAGACTGGAGTGCTACATCTAAAGCCAAGGAACCCCTGGGACCACCAGAAGCTGCAACAGGCAAGGAGGATTTCTCCCCTAGAAACTTCAGGGAGATCATGGCTCTGCCGACACCTTAAGTTTGGACTGCTAGCCTCCAGAACTGTGAGGGGATAAATTCTGGTTGTTTTAAGCCACTCAGTTCATGGCACTTGGTTACAGCAGCCACAGGCAATGAGTACAACGTGGAATCAGATACCCGACAGTGCATGATGACATTGGAGGGACAGGGCTATGCTTTGTGTTTGAGTTAGGTCTGTTATAGACTATGTTTTATTTAGTCACATTCTCACAGTTACTGGGCAGATGGGCTATACAATAAATAATGCTCTCTCATCCCAGAGACAAGGCGGACAGATTCCTAGAGTGCACAGCTTTGACTTTATTTTAAGACTTCCAAGTAAGTCTGAGGCTGTCAAATACAAGTATTATTGACATTGTGGCTAATCAACTACCCTTCTTAGAAAGCCTGGCAACCACCATTCCTTTTCTAACAGGTCCAGACAAATTCAGCTAAATTCTGTTTGACACGGTGGGGGCAAGGGGGCGTGGTAATTCAGAATTCAATGGTGCAAAGTGATACAGAGGCATGTACAAAGCACTCTTGGAGTATACAGGAGGGAAATTTGGGGCTTCCTGGAGGAGGAGATATTTGAGTTTTGCAGGCTATATAGGAATTCTCCATGAAAAGAAGAGGGGCCAGCACTCCCTGGATGAGGGAACAGTGTGAGAAAAGCATGGGGAAGGATGGAAGCCAAGCAGGGCTGGAGTGTTGGGCTTGTGAAGGGTAGTGGGGGCAGGAGAGTGGCTGGGATTGGGTTGTAGAGGGCCCTGAATGTCATGCTAAGTGACTTGGAATTTACCTTATAAGCAGTGGGGTGGGTGCATGTCATAGAATGTTTTAGGGGGTGATATGGTCAGGTTTGTGGTTTGTGGAGATGGCACCTGCAGGGAGGCAAGTGAATTCAATGGCACTAAGTGGTTGGCGGCCAGTTGATCGGCTCCCCAGTCAGACTATAAGTTCCTTGAGGGCAATGACAATCCATGTCTTCTCCTCTGATATTTCCTGTAGCACCTACAGGGCCTGGGCATGCAGTTAGTGTTCAAGAATTGCCTGCTGTAGGAAATGCATACATGCCCCAGGGCATGCCTGCAGGTGGGTGGATTTTAGTAGCACCGAGAGCCTGCCCCTGTCCATGGTACTAAAGCCCACTGTAATGCTGCAACACCACGGGATTTCCTGTGGCAGCTTGGGGTGCATGTGTGTGTGCGTGTGTGCGGGTGTGTGGGTGTGTGTGTCTGTAGAGAGAGAGAATGAGGTGGTGGAGGGGACCTTCAGGGTCTGTCTCTTGGGGTCAAGGCAGGGTGCCAGCTGCTCCAGCCTCAGAAAGGCTGCCCAGGTGCATATATCTGGAAGGCAGATCCCCACTTCATCTGGCCAAGCCTTAGTGCGTGGATTTGAGGCAGGAAGTGAAGTCAGACAGAAAGGATGGCACCAGAGTTGGGAGCGGCTTTGAATGCCATGCTTGAAGCTGGAGGAGGTGGGCCTTGAGCTGGCCGTTGAAGGATTCATGGCGGGGGGCGGGGATGCCAGGCAGGGACAACAGCACAAGAAAAGGTAGAGACTTCAGGCTGATGGATGGTGAAGAAAGAATCAAGAGACTCCCTGCCTCTGTTCCCTCTTCTCCCTCCCCCTTTCTGGGGCCCTTCTGAGCAGGGAGGGGGCTGGTCTGGGACTGAACTCAGCTGTGTTTCTGGGTGTCTCTGGCTGATGGAGGGGGCAGGCTGAGTGCAGCTTCAAAAGGCCCTCCCATTGTGTGTGAGGCCGGGACAGGGCAGCAGAGGCGGGTCCATGGAGCCCTTTGTCTGCTGAGTCACCCACCAAACACTCTAGCGGCCTCCACAGTCCTGCTGGCCTTGGGCTCAAGGCCATGTCGTAGGGACAGGTTGTTCTGCCTGGCTGGCCCTGATGTCATAGTTGAGGTAGGGGCACAGACCGGGGACGGACACTGGTGGCCTTCAAGACTGGCTGAGGGCTGAAATATTGCCTCTTGCTCTCAAGGCTCAACAAATCACCAATTCATTAAATCCATTAACCCTGTGGTTCATTGACCAATGGCACCTTCCAGGCCCTGAGAATCCCAGGATAATGGAATCCTTTTAGGATCATGCTATCTTTCATAATAGGCCCTGTGGGATTCATAGACTCCTGTAGAATAACAGAATCTTAAACATTATAGACTCCTTTTAGTATCTTCCTCGTTGGATTGTGATGAGGATAAAATGAAATGTTACATGGAAAAGCCCATAGAAGAGTCCTGGATTGTTGCAAACGCTCCCTAAGTGTCCGCCACTGTCCCCATTTTGAGGAGGCTCAAGCCCAGGCATGCACAGTAAGGAAGTGGTGGCACGGAATGGCACCTGGAGGGAGCCCCAGGTGGGCAAGGCCCTCTGATGCTGATTCCCCCTGTGGCCGAGCCAGCTGTTCTGTGTCTGGCATTAAGGACTCTGAGCAGCACACTTGTTACTGGGGATGAGGGTGGGAGGCAGGCAAGAGGGCGTAGAGGACTTCAGGCAAGTGAGCTAGTCTTAGCCCTTTCTGTCACTCCCTGTGTGACCTTGGGCAAGTCATTTAATCTCTCTGGGTCTCAGTGTTTTTATCTTTAAGAGGGGGGTAGTATTTGCCTCCCTGCTTCCATCCCAGGGGAGCAGTATGGCAGGCTCTGAAGTCAAACAGCCTGTGGGTCTCAAGTCCTAGCTGTGTGTTCCTGGGCAAGTGGTGTCACCTCTCTGAGCCAGTGTTCTCATTAGTGCAATGGGGAGAATAAGGACCCAGAACTACCACGAGGACGGAATGAGCCAGCGCTCTCTGAGGCAGCGTTGTGTAGAGGTCAGGATCGAAGCTCTGGAGTCAGGCTCCCTGCATTCAGGTCCCAGCTCTGCCACTCAATGGTGGATGATTTAGGCAGGTCCTGGACCCTTCAGGTGCCTCAGTTTCCTCAGTGCAAAATGGACACAACAGGAATACCCACTTAGATTAAATGAGTTAATACAAGTGAAGCACTTAGAATAGTGCCCGGCAAGTGGGAAGTGCTTAATAAGCATTCACTGCCATTGTTGTAATGTAAGGCTCAATCACTGTGAGCAATTATTATTAGCGGTCAGCAAGGTGCTAGGAAAGTGCTGCACAATTGTATGTGTTTGAATGTGCCCGTGCCCCTGCCCATGCGTGTGTGCCGGTGTGTATGTCTGAGCACGTGTGTGTGTGTGTGTGTCTGGGCATGAGTGAATATGTATCTGAGTGTGTGTATGTGTGCCTAACCATGTGTGCCTGTGTGTGTATGTGTCTGGTCTTGTGTGTATGTATCTGAGTGTGTGTGTGCCTGAGTGTATATGTGAGTGTGTGTACCTAAGTGTGTGTGTGTGTGTACTCTGGTGTCTTATCATGTGTGCTTGTATCTGAGTGTGTGTGATGATACTTACTAAAAGCAGAACCTGCAGCCCAGAGTTGAGCTGTGTGCCCAGAATAGTTGCTTCTTCTAGTGGCCTCTCTGGGGACTGGAGGATAATGACTGTTTACTGAGCCCCCCGCCAGGCAGAGATGAGAGGCGCTGCCGAGGGTTGGAGCCAGGCAGCGGCTGGGATCCCAGCGTTATTATATTAACGAGCGTCAGGGTGATGATTACCATTAACGAGATTATTCACAAGGCGGCCTCCTTGCTTCACCAGACCTCTGTGCCTACAGGCAGGGCAGGCAGGCACCCATGTATCTCGCCTCGTGTCTTAGGGGACAGGGAGAGGATTTCCTGGTGCCAAGCATGGTGCCAAGCCTGTCACATCCTTGTCTCACTGCATCTTTCCAAGCCCCTGGGGTTAGGTATTGGCACCCCCATTTTACAGATGAGAAAATTGAGATTTAGCAAAGGAGGAGCTGGGGTCCTTTCGGGCTTGTCTGACTTTAGAGCGTATGTGTTTTCATTGCCTGTAATATTGTCTACAAACATTTACAGTGGGCCAAACCCTGGATTAATAATTTACATGGATTAACACATTAGTATTCACAAAAATCCCATGAGGAAGGTAGCATTGTTATGTCCTTCCACAATGGGGAAACTGAGGCACAGAGTAGTTAAATAGCTTGCCGTTCATGCCACACTATCTTCTGCCTTCCCATGGGCCCCCTCTCTTCCTAGCAGTCAAGATGAAGCTGGGGTTCCCAAAGCCTCTGTTCTGCTCTGTATAACAGATGGAGCCAAGGCTCTTGTAATCAGGGGCTCGTGGGTCGTTTCCCCCTTGCTCCTAGTCTCCCACGTCTTTCACTCAACCTGCCTTTGGACACAAACTCTCGGCGCCACGCACCATGCAAAGCAGAGGCTGCCGACCTATCCATTTAGGCTACAGACATTATCCAGATCCTCCTTGGGACAAAAACATCAGCCCTTTTAGATACACTCCAAGAGGCCAGGTTCACTCATTTAACTTTTACTGAACAGATACCTTGTGCCAAGCACTGTGCTGGTTCTGGGGACAGATACTGGAAGAGATAGCCCCACCCCTGCCCTCCTGGAGCTGTCAGCCATGTGCAGGGACAGATCAGTGCATTGCATCTTATTTCATCACAGGTGGGCTGATGCTCCAAAGTGGAGGATGGGGGACTGCCCTTGACTCGGAGTGACAGTGCTGTTGAGGTTGGGGTTGAGTCAGGGCAACTTTCTCCCAGGAAGTGACGTTTAAGATGAGACCTAATGGCTGAGCAGGGGCTAGACAGTCCCAGAATGGGGTGGAGAGCGGTTCAGGCAGAGAGAACAGCATGTGTGGAGGTGAGACTCCCCAGGGAATTCTCGAGTGCCCACTCAACCCATCATTAATGCACAGGTGCCTCCCAGGCCCAGGGCCATTCTTTCAGCCAATAGTTATTTATCAGTTAAAAATTTCTAATCCAGACAGTTCATTTGCTCATTGGTTCATTCATTCATTCTGTATTTCCCAATGCCCACCCTGTTTCAGGCTTGGTGTTGGGCAGTGGGATACACCATTGAATCAGTTGTGGTCCCTGCCCTGGAGTTGTTTCCAATCTGGGATGGGAGATGGACCCTTACATACAACACCATGTGAGCAATAAACACTGAGACCCTTAATTCAGGCCAGGGTGGTGGTGGTCAAGGAAGGCTTCTCAGAGAGAAGCCACCTGAGCTGGGTCTTCAAAAATGAACAGGCACTCAGGAGGTAGCAAAGGGGAGGTGGATAAAATTGCACAGCATGTGCAAAAGTGTGAAGCCCCAAAATAGGCTGACAAGGCTGCCTGTGAAGGATCCCGAATGCCAGGCTGTGGTAAGAGTGCCGGCTGTCCCCTATATCCATTCTACCTTCCTTCCACAGTAATAAGACGCGGCTGCCTAGAAAAAAAGACTGTTTCCCAGCCTCCATTGCATCTAGGTGGGGCCATGTGACTAATGTGGCCAATGGGATGTGACAGAGTATTGTGGGCAGTTTCAGAGTTCTTTCCTTAAAGGATAGTGGTGTGCCCTCCCCTTCACCTTTTCCCACTTCCAGTCATGTGAAGGAGGGCAATAGCACAGAATGGTGGAGCAACAAGATGGAAGGAACTTGGGTCCTCAATGCCAAGGAGCACAGCCACAGTATCCTGGACAGTTTATGTATGAATTATTATAGATAGATAGACAGATACAGTTAGCTGCAATCAAGTTGACTCCAATTCATGGCAATCTTATGTACAACAGAACAAAATGTTGCCCAGTCCTGCGTCATCCTCACAGTGGCTGGCATGTTCCAGTTTATTGTTGCAGTTATTTTGACAATTCATCTCACCGAAGGTCTCCCTCACACTTGCTGGCACTCTGCTTCACCAAACATGATGTCCTCCTCCAGCGAGTGATCCCTCTTGATGATAAGTCCAAAGCAAGTGAGTTGGACAGTGTTCTGTTGTGATCCATAAAGTTTTCACTGGCTCATTTTTGGAAGTAGATTGCCAGGCTTTTCTTCCTACTCTATCTTAGTCTACAATCTCTGCTGAAACATGTCTACAATGGGGGATCCCATTGGTATTTGAAATACCATTGGCATAGCTTCCGGCATCCACAGCAACATGCAGGCCACCACAAGAGAAATAAACTTCTCTCTTATTTAAGCCAGTGTTGAGTTTTTGCTATAGAAGCTAAACCTATATCCTAGCTAATAGCTGGGCTAAAGGCTGTTATCCCTAGGGCACAGAGAGCTGTCCCAGTTCTGTGGAGAGGGGAGTGACATTGTCAGATTTGCATTTTTGGAAGATCTCCCTGGCTAGAGTGGAGGTTGGATTGGAGGGGAGAAACTGAAGACAGAATGACCAGCGGGGGGCTGATGTCGTAGAAGCGGGGAGAGAGTCTCAGTCCTGACCCACGTCACACCTGCTCTCTATGCCCGTGCTAACAGCGGGAAGGCCAGGTTTCCTCACTCAGACCTGGAAATCAGAACACCTGGGCCACCTTCAGCCCCTATCCTTTCCCTTTACTCCCAGAGGCAGCTTCCTGCCTTGACTATAACCCAGAGGCTCCTCTTGAGAAATCTAGCATTCAGGTGCCACTGGAGTCCTAGGGCATGTGTTTCTGGGCAGGGTGGCTATTTCAGGGCTGAGGGTGGGGAAACGGGCTTGGGAAGACGGATTTGGGAAAGAGTGTGAGATAGGTGGGGCAGTGCCTGTGATGGGAAGGTGTCCCAGGGTGGGAGGAGACGGTGACGGGGCAAGGATAGGCGGGAGAGTAGCAGAACGGGAAAGGTGACTGTGCTCGGCAGGTCTTCTTCAGTAGCAGGTGAGAGAACCCAATCAGCATGCATGAAAACAGGACTCTATTGGCTTTCACCCCTGAGAAGCATGAGGTGGTGCCAGCTCAGGTGCACCTGGATCAGGGGTTCAAACAATGTTGGTGGGACTGCCATTCTCTACACTCTGCCTCTCTCTCTGTTGACCTCATTCTCTTCTATTCCAGAAGACTTCCTCCATGCTGGGAGCAGCTTGGATCACATCCTTTAGCTTGTGAAACAGAAGACCAAGGACCTCTCTCTTCCAGGGGCCATATCTAAAATTCCAGGGAAGGAGACTGATTGGCTGGGCTGGAGTCACATGCCTGTCCATGGCCAATCACTATGATCAGGGGGATGGGATGCTACAATGGCCAGGCCTTGGTTTTATGCCCAGCCTGGGACCAAGGGGTTGAGGTCTTGGGATTGTGCCACCCACATAGAGTAAGGAGAGGAAATTTCCCTAAGGAATGAAGCATTCTTCTGTTACCTGGTGAATAGGGGCAAATTTTCTGGATGGAAAACAGCAATCAATGATGACTGCAGACTTGGAGGAGGAGAGGGGACTTCTGGGAGGAAGTCAGACAATGGCTGGGGCTGGGGAAGGATTCTGAGGCCGAAGGTCTGGTGGGAGGGGAGGCCTATGGATGTTTGAGGTGTGATCTTTCTGGGCCTCTCCCACAGCAGAGAGCACGTTCCAACATGCACCCCATCCCATCTTCCTCTCTCTGGACTCCTGATGTCTTCTTTAATTGTTAGAAAAGAGTGCATCCAACCAATTCCTATGAGCACAGGATGACTGATAAATGCTAGACTCCTTTTCTCAAGCGCACGTCTGTCACTTCCTCTGGGAAGCCCTCCCTGACCTCTCCTGGATCTGAAGAGCTAGTAGCTCTGTTTTCCTGGCCCTGTGCCCCTGTATTGCCCTCCCTCAGGGCACATTCCACCCTGTGCTCCAGTGGGGAACCCATATAACTGTCCCCTATCCTCTCAGTTATCACCCCCAGGGCTTTGGCTCAGCTAGCTCTTGGGTGTCTGCGTGTGTCTCTATATATGTCCCTGTTTATGTGTGTTTGTGGGTTATGGGTGTGTCTATGTATATATGTACATCTATGGAGCCCTGGTGGCGCAGTGGTTAAGAGTTTGGCTGCTAACCAAAAGATCAGCAGTTCAAATCCACCAGCTGCTCCTTGGAACCCCTATGGGGCAGTTCTACTCTGTCTTACAGGGTCACTATGAGTTGGAACTGACTCGACAGCACCTAACAACAACAACATATACATCTATGTATGTATCTACCACTTGTCTGTCAGTTTGTTGTGCTGTGGTGGCTTGCGTATTGCTGTGGTGCTGGGAACTATACCATTGGTATTTCCAATATCAGCAAGATCACCCAGAGGGGACAGGTTTCAGTGGAACTTCCAGATAAAGACTCATTAGGAAAAAAGGTCTGGTGATCTACTTCCAAAACTTAGCCAGTGAATACCTTATGGATCACAACAGGATATTGTCTGACTTGCTTGCTTTTGACACATCATTAGGAGGGATCCATTGCTGGAGCAGGACATGATGTTTGGTGAAGCAGAGGGTCAGCAAGGGAGAGGGAGGCACAACAGCCTCAACAATAGACTTGAACGTGCTGGTAATTGTGAGAACGATGCAGAACTAGGCAGTGTTTCTTTCTGTTGTGCATAAGGTCACCATTGGGGCAACTCGATGGCAGCTATCTATCTAATGACTAGATGTGTGGCGTGGCTGTGGCTGTGGATGTGTCTTGGTGTTTGGGTATATGTGTGTGTCTATCTGCCTGTGGGTCTCTGTGTGCTGTTCATGTGTGGGAGTTTTGTGTTTGTCTGCCACTGTGTGACTGTGTTGTGTGTCTGTGGTCTGGAGCACCCCTCCTTGAAGTGTGCACACACAAACACACACACCGAGTTACACAGTCACACACACACACACACACACACAGACACACAGCCACACACGCACACCAGCTTGCCGGAGGCCTCCTGTGGCCCTGCCCAGGGCTGCCTCTGGATGGGGCTGCCCTAGGGAAAGAAGGCTGGGAGCTATCTTCTGAACACACCAGCTGGGATGGGTTCCTGGGGCTTCCCCTCCCAGATGGAGAGGCTTTCCTGAGCCCAAGCAGTGGCTGAGAGCCAGGCACCGCCCCCCCCACCCCCGGCCCCTGCTACACTCGTGACTTCCATCTCCACCCATGTAGCCACACCTCTGACAGTAGGGCAGGCCTGCAGCCCAATAGTTCTAGAAAGCACAGAGGTACTGGGGCTTGGGATAGGCCACAGAGGACAGAGAGGGGAATTCCCACTGGCTGTGTTCCTTAGGCAACACTCCTTGAGCACCATTGTCTTCTGGTCCCAGCATCTTAGAACCACAGAGACAAGTATTTATAGCACATCTGCAGGGGCAGGGCCCTAAGCCTGAAGCTGTGAGGCATGCCCACAGGGATGTAGGCAGAAGGGGGAATAGCCCATCATTTATTGAGCAGCCCCACAGGCCACGTGAACCCCCGTGTGCCCCAAAAGGTTTATTCATTGCTGGGTTCCCAGTTCCTAGCATAGTGCCTGGCACATAGCAGATGCTCAATAAATGTATGTGGAATGCATTAATGAGGGAGGGTATTATTAGCGCCATCTTAAAGACATGGAAACTGAAGTTCAGACAGACAATTTGCTCAAGGTCACACAGCAACCAAGTGGTGTTGATAGGATTTGAACCTAGGAACTGTCAGAGTATCAAATCCCTGCTTGTCCCACTATACCTCAAGGTTTACTAAATGGGACTGAGTAAACTGTGAACCCATGGCATGGAACCCTGGAGGTCGTCCATGTACATCGTCACTATGTATTCTAAGTCTCAGTTTCCTCATCTGTACAATGGGTTTGATGATAGGATAGTAGGCATGAAGTCACAATATTAGTGTATAAGAAATGTAATGTTCTTTTTTTATCACTTGCCTGGATTTCTATATTGCACCTCCATATCATTGAGTGTAGCAGAAACTTCATCTAAGTCATTTGGGGACTCTCTCCCTGGGGGTTGTGTCTAAGCTGGAGAGAGAGGGCAGAAGAGCTTTTGCAGTGTCAGGTTCTGGGCTCGGGGCATGCCCTCTGGGCTGTCATCTCCCTATGCTGGCCCCCACTGAGCTGCCTCCTTTCTGCCTGGCCTTTGAGGTCAGCCCTCAGATGTCACTGCTATATTGTCCCTTGTCCACACCCACAAGCCATCTAGCGCCGGCTGTGTCTCAGCCCTTCCAGGGTGCATAGGGATTGCTCGGGACCTGGGTGTGTGTTCCAGGTCCAGCGCCAACACTTACTTAGCAAGTGTGACCTTGTTGTTGTTGTTGGTTGTCGTCCAGTCAGCTCTGATTCATGGTGACCTTATATATAACAGAACAAAACGTTGCCCAGTCCTGTACCATCTGTATGATTGTTGGTAATATTTGAGACCATTGTTGCAGCTATTGTGTAGCGCTTTCCAACTAGGGGGCTCATCTTCCAGGACTATATTGGGCAATATTCTGTTGTGATCCATAGGGTTTTCACTGACTAATTTTCAGAAGTAGATTGCCAGGCCTTTCCTCCTAATCTACTTTAGTCTGGAAGCTCTGCTGAAGTCTGTCCACCCTGGGTGATCCTACTGGTATTTGAAATACTAGTGGCGTAGCTTCCAGCATCACAGCAACATGCAAGCCACCACAGTACAACAAACGGACAGACGAGTGGTGGGCCTTAGCAAGTCTCTTAACCTCAGTTTTGTTATCTACAGAATGGGGATAATATAGCACCTGCCTCACAGAGTTGCTGGTCAGAATAAATACATCCACATGGAATGCTTAACCCAGTG
Source organism: Dugong dugon (assembly GCA_030035585.1). NCBI lineage: Eukaryota > Metazoa > Chordata > Mammalia > Sirenia > Dugongidae > Dugong > Dugong dugon. The sequence goes on along the minus strand of CM057462.1, from coordinate 55,234,718 downwards.
CCTGGAGCGTTGTAACTACTCAACAAATGCTGGCTATTACCAGTACCTGTCTTGTTCCAGGGGGCTTGGCTCAGGATGGGGTCGGGGGCAGGGCCCTATTCTCTCATGTAAACTTTATGCCTGCCACTTCCTTCTAACTAATGAAGACAGACATGGCCACCTGGGTGGGGGACCTTCCTGGTGATGAGGCAGCATGTGGGAAGTTTGTGCACATGCAGGGCTAGAGGGGCCATGTCACATCCGGAAACATCGCTCCATAAGCCTTTCATCTGCAGCCGGGTCTGGGACAGCTCTCTCTGGGGATGGCCTCCAGCCCTCTCCTGCCACCCTACCCAGGCTGCACTGCTAGAGGGACAGTTTCTGGAGGAGAAGCCTGTCCCTGTCCCTCCCCTGCTCCCACACTCTTCGTGGACTCCCCATAACCCTCTGGGTCACATCCAGATACTTTAGTTGGGGCCGCCCCTACACCCAGCCTGACTTCCTACCTTATTTCCTGCTATTGTTTGCTCGGTGTCCACCGGGCTCACCCCTTCCAGGCTCCACACTTTAGTTCGCTCTGTTTCCTCACCTGGTCTGTCCTCTCCTCCAGCTGCCCCACTTAAGACATAACCTTTCCTTCCAGATACAGCTGAAGAGTTGTGCACTGGGCCGGAGGTGATATGGGAAGGATAGGGACAGGGGTCCTGGCAGAACCCCTCTGCTCTGGGAAATGTAGCTGGGGAAGGTTGTAGTAACAGGCAAGAGGAGGACGAGGCAGTCAGGTGGGCAGGTGGGCTGGAGGGGCCTGGCCACAGGGACTGCTGTTCAGGAGGCAGGAAGTTCAGAGGTCTGAATTGGACTCACTGGGTTTGAGTCCCAGCTTCCCTCTAGCTGGTGACCTCAGGCAAGCTCCTTAGCCTCTCTGAACCTCTGTTTCATCCTCTGAAAAATGGGAGTAATAGTAGTCACTACCTCATAGGGGCTGTTGGGAGGACGGAATGAGATGATACTCATTTAGCGCATAGACAGTGCCTGGCATACAGTGAGTGCTCAATAGATGTTGGCTGTTATTATTATTGCAGCCATTGGAAGTTTGAAGGGCACAAGTCAAGACTTCAGGCCCAGAGGAGCTGGACACCAATCAAAACAGGCAATCAAAGCTGGGCTGATTGCTGGGGCAGGAGACCCAAAGTATAAACAACGGCTTATACTTTTTGAGTACTTCCTATAAATTTGACTCAGGGCTGAGCATTTTATGTGGATTACTAATATAATCTGCACTACAATCTAGCAACATAAGTATTATCCCATGGCTCCATTTCACAGATGAAAAAACCAAGGCTCAGAGAGGTTAAGTCACAAGTCCAAGGCACACAACTGGCAAGTAGCAAAGTCAAGATTTGAACCTGGACTGCTTTGCTCCAAAGCCCCTTCTCCCAGCCACTGGCATGTAGTAACCAACTGCTTAGTTTTGTGGATTTTTTTGTGCTCAGCTTCTGGCCAGGCTCTGTGTCCCCAGGCACCAGGGAACTGCTCAATATGTGCATGTTCAAGGCAGACAAGAGGTCCAGAAGGAGGTAGGGAATTGACTGGGGAGGCAGTAGTGGCCTGAGAGTCACATCTTAGGTCATCAGACCACTGGAGGGTCAAGCTCCAGGCTCTTTCAGCATCTGGGGCCCTGAGGAGAGTCCATTCTGTGCTGCAGGCCCTGAATGAGGCTGTTTTCAGAAGACTCAGGTACTAATCCCAGCCCCACCTCTCACCAGCCCTGTGACCTTGGGCAAGTGACCTCGCCTCCCTGTGGCAGTTTCCTAATCTGAAAGATGTGCACAAGGCTCTCTCTCAAGGCTGAGGAGAGGTTAAGTGAGATGAGGGGAGAGTGGGAAAACGGTCTGGGAGACAAAGGGCAATTGTAGCTGGTGCTTCTCTCACCCACACAACGCAGCCTCGGGTAGATGACGCAGGGAAGGTTGCCCCAGTGACAATTTCCACCATTGAAGAGGGGAGCGGCAGGGAGGGGCCTTGGATTCCCTCTGGGAAACAGGAAGTCCACACAGCCCAGGCCACCACCCCATCACAGGAAACCAGCCGACCCCTTCCTCTCATGCCCCCCTCCCCTGCCCCAGGAAAGAATTTGCTGTCTGGTCAACAGCTCAGCACAGCTTTTGAGAGCAAGTCTCAGAGTCACTGCGCCATCCAGACAACATTCATTCCTGCCCCTCATTTTACAGGATGGGTTGCTGAGGTCCAGAGAAAGCAAGAGACCTGTCCCAGGTCACACAGCACACAGTGGCAGTCCGAAGTAGAATTCAGGATGCATGGACTCTTAGAAACGTAACAGCAGCAGCAGCGTCACTAACGGATATTGATCTCCGACTTTCTGTCAGACTCTCTCTGAGTCTCTTACACATACCAGCTTGTTCAATCCTCACAACCCTATGAAGTGAGCTCCTAGTTGACATATGAGGAAACTGAGGCACTGGGTTGTTAAATAACCCACTCCTGGTCACACAGTGAAGTCAGGATTTAAACCTAGGCAATCAGAGCTAGATAAAGTACTGTAGTGTTTGGTTCAGTTCTCCCTATTTCGAAACGGGGAAATTGAGGCCCAGAGAGGAGAAGGAGCCTGCCCAAAGCCACACAACACATTACTGGCAGGCTGAGACTGGGCCCAGGCCTCCTGTGGCCCCACAGTTAGTTGCCTACCATCCTCCTTTTCTCACAGAACCTAGGCTTTATGTGCCCATATTAAAAATACAAAACTATTTTCCCATTCTCCTTAGTATATTGGGATGCCATGTGACACAATTCTGACACAGGCAATCTAAGTAGATTCAGTGGGTAGGGCTTCTGGAACAGTCTTTAAAGGGAGGTCATTCAACTGGTATAGGCTTTTAACTCTTTGCCTTCTTCCTGCCCAGAACACAGACAAGATGCTGGAGCTAGAGCAGCTATTTCGTGATCCTGAGGCCGAGAGTCTGAGGTTGAGGTGACACGCTGAAGATGGCTGAGCGGAGAGGGAAGGAGTCCAATGGCACTGGTGTGCATCTCTCCTGGCCTAGGTCTGCTTTCTTCTGAAATTCTTGTTAGATGAAAGAAAAACATCGCTTTTTGGTGTAAGCCCCAGCTCAGCGTTTTTTTTTTTTTTTTTTTTAAATAAAACAAAAGTTTTTATTACTTGGCAGCTAGCTAAATATAATTCTGATTTATTTGTGTCTAGGCTCTTTGAGTGCTGTATTCTAGTCAGGTGGGTATTGGAAGGACTCTGGGGAACCAACCAGTTCAGTGATTTTCAAGTTCTGTGTTTCATTTGTGCTTTTTAGGGCCTTCAAAACCAGTGATTCAAACACACACACACAGGCACACACACACAGGAGTCCCTAGTAGCACAAACGGTTAAGTGCTTGACTACTAGCTGAAAGGATATGGCAGTTCAAGCTCACTCAATGCACCGCAGAAGCCAGCCCTGGTGGTCTGCTTCTGAGAGGTCACAGCCTTGGAAACCCTATGGAGCAATCTACTTTGCACACATAGGGTTGCCATTAGTCAAAATCAACTCCAGGGCCACTAACAACAACAACAACACACACAGACACACACACACACTCACATATTTTATATATTTGTCCGGTCAATGGAATATATATATACATATACTCCAATGGAATTCATCTCCTTGCTTAAAAGAGAACAGCTTTGTTCTTCTATTGTGAAAAAAAGTCCAAAAGCCACCATCTGGTCAAGATATTATATATATTTAAAGGTGGGGAAACTGAGGTTCAGAAAGACAATGGTTGACTCAAGGTAGGGACAGCAGAAGTGGGAGTAAGAGGTCCATAGTGCCTTGTATTGTGGCAGAAGCTTTCAAGGGAGGGAGGACTCCATCTCAGGTAGCAGCCAGCCCCGTGAATGCAGCTGCGTTCAGGCAGAGCGCAACTGAGGCACAGATGCAACTGGATAGAGGAATTCACTGTGACCGAGCTGCAAAATGGGGCAGCAATGTAATACTCAGGAGTGGTGTGAGTCTGGGATGAGGTGTCCCATTCATTCCTTTAACTCCACTTTATGCACACACACTATGTTCTATACCCTGGGCTTGGTGATGGGGATGTATTGGTGAGCAAGACAAACACGAATCCTGCTTCAGAGAACGTCTGAAAGTGCCCACACACAGGATGCTCGATGGATGAAAGTTCCCAGCAAACTCTGTATCAGTTTTACGAATTAAATTGTGCCCCCAAACCCCCCCCCAAAAAATACAGGTTGTAAATCCTAACCCCTAAACCTCTGACTGTAATCCCATTTGGGAACAGGATTTTCTTTGTTGTGTTAATGAGGCCATATCAGTGTAGAGTGTGTCTTAAACCTAATGAATTGAGATATAAAAGGAGCAAATTAGACACAGAGACAAGCAAGCACGGAAGATAGATGCCATGTAGCGATCACCAAGGAACCGAGGAACGCCGAGAAGAACGGTAGAGAAGCTGAGACAAGGATTCCCCCTGAGAATGGACAGATAAACCCTTCTTCCCCTAGAGCTGAGGCCCTGAATTTGGACTTCTAGCCTCCTATACTGTGAAAAAAAAAAAAAAATTTCTGTTGTAGAAGCCACCCCCTTGTGCTATTTTTGTTACAGCAGCACTGAGAAACTAACATGTTTTCCTAGGGCTGCCCTAACAAAGTATCACAAACTGAGTGTCTTAAAATAATAGAAATTTATCTTCTCACAGTTCCGGAGCCTAGAAGTCTGAAACCAAGATGTTGGCAGAGCTGTGCTCTCTGCAGGCTCTAGGGGAAGATCTTCCTTGCCTCTCCCAGCTTCTGGTGGTACCTGTTGGTGCATCTTTCCAGTCTCTGCCTTTGTCTTCACGTGGCCGTCTTCCCACTGTGTCTCCCTGTTTGTGTCTCTTCTCTTTTTATAAGGACACCACTCATATTGGAGTAAAACCCACCTTACTCCAGTATGACCCCAATACTTAACTAATAATACCTTCAAATACCCTATTACCAAACAAGGCCACATCCACAGGTACAGGGGTAAGGATTTCAACATATCTTTTGAGGGGATACAATTCAACCCATAACACCCCTTCCCTAATGGAGACATATCAAGGGAAGATCCTTTAAATGATCATCAGGGGACATGGATTCCAGCTCCTGCCCCGCCACTGGTTTGCTGTGTGGCCTGAAGAAAGTCTTTGCCTTCTCTGGGCTTCCAAAGTGGGTGAGGGAAGAGGGTAGGTGAGATTCTATCCCAGGATTCTTTTCACTCTGCCATCCAGGGAGTCTGGTGTAATAGGAATGATATATGTTCAATGTACCTGTGGTTTTCTGAACTGCTTTTATGTGACTCTCTTCCTTTTCAGCCAGAGGCATCCAGGGTTTTATAGAGAAATCGGATTGGGGATCAAGAGTGCAAAAGGAAAGAATTGATGTTCAGCTTTGACTAAATAGGATCCTGCAGTCTTTAGCCAGATAATGGTCTTGAAAGCTAGGCTTTGTTGAGAGAGGGGAAAGGCTTTCTAAATCCCCAAAGTCCTCTTTGCATATCAAGAGTCCAGCCTGGCTGGCTCTGAGATCACAGGGGAGTGTGGAGAAGATGAAGGGGATGAAGAGAGGGAAATTCTTGCCAGACAAGAAGAGGAAATGAAGGGTCTGCCATCATAGGAGGGGGAGACAAGGATCCTGATGAGGAGTAACAGGGGTGAGGACAAGGCATGGGCCTGAAGGAGACATCCACGGACCTGCCCTCTTGGGCATCAGCTGTGAGGGTGAGACCACAGATTCTAGAAACCCCAGATAGGTTGAGACAGGGTCCTAGAACACCAGTGCTAGTGTTCCAATTTGCCACTTATCCAACATGGGGGAGGGGTGGGGCTGTGGGGGAAGAAACAAGACATCGGTAGAGGAGGTGTCCAGTTAGATGAGGTTGCCCTAACATTGCTGGGTCCCCATGAGCTGTGTGGGGTGCACAACCAAAACTAAACCAGTTGCTGTCAAGTTGATTCTGACTCATGGTGACCCCATGCGTGTCAGGGTAGGACTGTGCTCCATAGAGTTTTCAATGGCTGATTTCTTCTGAAGTAGATCTGCAGGCGTTTCTTGAGGCACCTCATGGTAGACTCAAACCACCAATTTTGCGGTAAGCAGCCCAGTGTGTTAACTGTTTGTACCACCCAGGGACTCCAGTCCGAAATCAGGGAGTCAGCAAGGCCATGCTATCTCCAAAGGCCCTCGGGGAAGATCCTTTCTAGTCTTTCCCAGCTTTGGTAGCCCCAGTAGTTCCTTAGGTTACAGCTGCAGCCTAACTCCAGTATCTGCCTGTGTCTTCACATGGCCCTCTTTCCCTCTGTGTCTCTCTGTGTGTCACTTCTCTTTCATAAGGACACCACTCATATTGGATTAGGACCCACCCTACTCCAGTATGATCTCATGTTAACTGATAACATCTTCAGACCCTATTTCCAAACAAGATCACATTCACAGATATGGAGGGGTGGTTAGGCTGGCGGGGGGATACAATTTAATCCATAACAGGGGAGAAACCCTGAAACATTGAACATTTACCCCCAGGGTAACTGAGTTAACCCCAGAAAGGCCATATTGATCTGGATAGGACATGTTCATATTTAATCGGCAGTGAACTTGCCAATTAAGAGGCCATCTTCTCCTCTTCTGCTGTCAGTGGGATGGGTCTTGAGCATGGGTGTGCGATCAGTTGTAAGAAGTATAAGAAAGCTACGTTTACTTTTCCTTTGTGCATTTGAGTTACACTGTGTAATACAAAGAGGCCATCTTCACGTTTGTCCTTCTCTCTCGTCAGGTTTTGCTTGTTTGTTGTGTGGATGGAGATTGGCAGTGGGGATAGGTGTCATATGGGCGATGTCCACTCAGCCCTTTTGGAAGCACTGCCATATGTATTGTCTTATTTGATAGTGTCTTAGTTATCTAGTGCTGCTATAACAGAAATACCACAAGTAGATGGCTTTAACAAAGAGAAGTTTATTCTCTTACAGTGTAGCAGGTTAGAAGTCCGAATTCAGGTGCCAGCTTCAGGGGAAGTCTTTCTCTCTCTGTTGGTTCTGGGGGAAGATCCTTGTCATCAATCTTTCCTTGGTCTAGGAGCTTCTCCACACAGGAACCCTGGGTCCAAAGGATGTGCTCTGCTCCTGGCGCTGCTCTCTTGGTGGCATGAAGTCCCCAGCTCTCCGCTCACTTCTCTTTCCTTTTATCTCTTTTAAGATAAAAGGTGATGCAGGCCACATCCCAGGGAAACTCCCTTTACATTGGATCAGGGATGTGACCTGAGTAAGGGTATTATATCCCACCATAATCCTCTTTAACATAACCCAATCTTGCCTTATTAATCACAGGCAGAGTTTAGGGTTTACAATACATAGAAAAATTACATCAATCACAAAATGGAGAACAACCACACAATACTGGAAATCATGGCCTAACCAACTCGGCACATATTTTTGGGGGACACAATTCAATCCATAACAAATAGCATTAGGGATGATCATCCCTATTTGGAGCAACTGAAGCCCAGAGGTGGGAACCAATTCATCTAACATTACACAGCAAGTTGGTGATAGAGGTGGGATTTGAACTTGGATTCTCAGATTCCAAGTTATGTGCTTCTCACTTACACTGGTGCTCTGGGGATCATGACGACCATGCAATTGATGATAATTTTATAAGGCCATGATCTACTTGGGAACCGCCACACCCGCATGACAGGAGACATCCACGGTGATTAGTCAGAGGCCCCATGAGAAATGCCTGCTGGCTTCCAGGTGTGTCACTGCAGTGGCGTCTGAGCCATCATTCTTCCTACAGTGCATGGGGAGGCCCAGAAGAAAAGCCCCAAATACGCCTGGCAAAATGATGTGCAAGGAAGCATCATGCATCTCACTCCAGTTAAGACGCTGGAAGAGAAGAGAGTCTAATTGTCCTACAATTACCTTTATTTATCAAACTCAGAGTGAAGTGTGATTATGAAAGTGTCTCGGGAGAGCTGTCTGGGAGTTGGGATTGGTCCAGGCTCTGTCCACATCACAAATACCGGAGGAGGGGCGGCCACCCTGGGTGGGCATCTGGGGAGGGCCTCCCAGGCTCTGTGGATAAGCAGGGGCTTGGGAAGGCAAGCAGGATGAATTCTGGCTCCAGCTCTGCTGCTGGTTTTCAGAGGACTTTGAGTCTGTCACCAATCTTTCTGGGACTCAGTTTCTTCCTATGGAAAATGGGGAAAATTCTCTGCCCTGGGGAAAGATCCCTTCACAGGGAAGGGAAAGGATATCTGGGCTCATACATACCTACCCTGTACTTGGGGCCATGCTGAGCCTTTTTACACTTGCTGTGAAATCCTTTTCATGTATCACAAACGAGATGTCATTGTATCCTCCAAAGAGGGCTGGCCAAGATGCCCCCTCTTCCAGGAAGCCCTCCTGGAGCCCTCAGGTTGGGTCAGATGACCCTCTCTATGCCTCTGCTGCCTAGCCCCCGGTGTTAACCCCTGCTGGGGTCTTTACTGTCCTGGGGGATAAATTGTCCACCTCTTCACCTGGACTGTGAGCTCTTCAAAGGCCAAGATCAGTTCTTACTCATGTTTGTATCCCCAGCACCTGGGACACAGCCTTAAGTAGCTTCCCCATAAATATTTGTTGAATGAATAAATGTCAAGATAAGGAAACGAAGACTCATGAGGGTTCAGCAAATTGCCCAAGGATACAAGTTAATAATTCTCAGATCCAGGAGTCAATCTGTTTGACTGAGAGCATCATACTAATGACAGGAGAGAGTTCAAGTGCTTTGAAGAGTACACAGGACGATGGATAAGCTAAAGACAATGTTGTTATCACTGCATGGTCTCATGCAGCGTCCGGACGACCATCTGGATGAATCGGAATAAACATTCAGTGAATGAAAGAGTGAATGAGCTGATTATGTGTCAGGCACAGATGTAGACCTTACAATGCAGAGATCAATACGACATGATTGTTAATTTCAAGGAATGCCCAGCCTAGCGGGGGAGGTGGATCTGGAAAGGCAGCTTGACATTTGCAGTTAAATGCAGAATTTCAGGGTCCTGCATGTGGTCTGACTCAACTCAGGAACCAGGAAAGGGTTCCTGGAGTACTTGGCACTTGGGATGAGTCTTAAGAGATGAGAGGACATAGCGGGGGGTTACTAGATCAGTCAGGGAGGACAGCCTGTGCACGACATGGAGGTGGAAAAGCTGGGCTCTGTGGCTACCGTGGATAGTACAGTGTGCTGGAGCCACAGGTGAGTGTGGGGAAAGCGAGAGACAAGGGGACAGATCACGAAGGACTTTGAGGGTGGAGGGAAAGGGGCAAGGAGGAATGGGGCACAGTAGCTGTCCCAGGAATCAGGCAACGCTCCAAAAGGCAGGTGAATTGGAGTTAGAGTGATGGCATCAGTGGTCTCTGTCCAGGTGGGCACCCGACGCTATAGGAAGTGAGGTTGCAACCTCGGCTGGCCTGTGCCCAGCCTGATGAGCCCGCCTCCATTCTGTCAGCTCTGAACCTGCAAGCCCCTGAGACTCTGGGCTGCCACCACATCCTGCCAGAGCTGGTGGAACGAGAAAGGAGAAAGCAGTCAAGATTTGCTGTTCTTCTATGCTTCCGTGATCCGCGTGGCTGGCTCCAAGGAGCAATGCCATGAGGCAGCTTGCACAGCACGATGGATGGATGTGGTACAGGTGGACTCTGTTCTGACCTGGGGGTCCTTTGCATCCATATGTTGGCTGCTGCCTGGCCACAGCCCATGCACACCTGGCTGTGACTGAGCTGGCAAAAGGAACAACTCAGGAAGACTTGAGTTTGATGAGGACTTCCTGGGGGCTAGGTATGGTGCTGAGTGCTTTTCAAACATTATCTCCTTGGATCCTCATAGCAGCCTTGTGAGCTGGGCACTGTTATGCCCATTTTGTAGATGAGAAGGCTGATGTTCACAGGTGGGTAAAGGGGCTGGTGCATGGACATATAGCTCATGAGGACATTGCCAGGATTTGGACTCTGGACTGGCTGAGTCCACTGTGCCAGGCTGCCTTCCAAACTCACCTGAGCTTTTTATACAGGATAAGGCCCTGCACCAAAGGTTCAGGTGGGCACAAGCCCTGCCAGCCAGGTGATAGACACTGAAGGTAAGTGTGGCTTTGACAGGTGGGCCCAGGTCATGTGAAGGAAGGAGCTGCCTGAGAGCCTAAAGTGTTGGAGACGCTCAGTCCTCCTCAGCCAGTTCTGACCTTGGGTGCCTTGGAGTGAGTGCTTCAGAGGGAGACAATAATACCACTGATGGTTTGTTATATTTCAGTATCTATGTATGCATACATTCACCCATCCATCCATTTCCCCCATATATCCATCCATCCATCCATTTTTATCAGGATACTTTTAACTGCAAGTAATAGAAAACCCAAATAAAAACACTTAAACAATAATAAAAATGTATTATATCATATAACAAGAAATCTTACAGTCAGATGACTTCAGCACTGGCTAATTTAGGGGTTCAGTGACAAGTTCCGAGGACCCAGGCTCATTCGATGATTTTGCCCATGGTACTCAGTGTTAGGATTTGTCTTCCATCTTAAGTCCTGATGGTTGCAAGGTGGCTGCAGCATCTCTAAGCATCTCATTCTTACACATCAGCCTTCAAAGACCAGAAGAGAGAATGTGTCTTCTTTGTGTTCCTTTAATGAAGAATACTTTGCTGGAGAGCCCCGGTGGACTTCCTCCTTATGTCTCCTGGGCTAGAATTGCATCACATGGCTATTCCTAAACAACTCTCTGGCAAGGGAGAAGATAGTGCCGTGACGGTCTTATACTAAACAGGATGTGTTGCCTGGGGCTGAGAAGGGGGCCCAGTCTCCTCCTAAGTCCATGGCTGCTAGAGACTTGAACAAAATTGGGATTCATTTTGCAAAGAGGAAGGCAGGGGAAGAGGGAGGTTGCTGTTGAGTAGGCAAATGTGTCAGCTACGCCATCCATCTTGCTATTCACTCATCATCCACACAGCGATCCATCCGCCCATGTATCCCTCATTTATCCATCCAAGCATCCGTTCATCTATCAGACATTTATTGATGCCCACTGTGAACCAGGCCCTATGCTCCCCATCTGGTTGGAATGCATAAGAAAAAGATCTCGTTGGGGAGAAGTATGGAGTTTCCCATAACACCCCTGATAACTGCTTTATTTAGTCACGGTAAGAATAATATCTGAAGATCATGCTGTGCATTGCAGTTTGCAAAGATATCCCAGGACCACTCCTTCATTCTGCACATGTTTGCAGATCGTCTGCCACGTACCAGGCGCGGCTTTTTAGTTTTACAAAGTGCTCTTTCCTACGTTTGTCAGGAAGAGCCCTCCAAAATCAGACAGCAAATGTTTTGCAGAGGCTGGAATGAAGCATCCCTCAGGCCTCCCTGGGAGCTAAGGGTGGGAGAGTCCGCTGGAACCAGGGTTGTCAGGAGGCTCCTCTGGGGTGAGGGAGAAAGTGGTTTCCAGAGACAGGGCAGAGCATTTCTATAGCCGTTTTCCAGAGCATTTTCCAGAGCTTGTGATGGGGCACTATTCAGTGCCAGGGATGGGGCTTTCACAATTCACAGATAGGGTGTCTTCTGAGCCAGGTATGATGGAACTGTCACTTTTCTCAGCACAAATAGGGCATCTCCACTAGACCCAAGGGCGCAGGTCTTTTCTTTGATAAAACTGGGCAGTGTCCTGGGCCAGCCCTCCAGGGACCATGAGGTTGGCAGAGGTAAATTTGTCCTTGACACAGATCCCTCCATTTTAGTTAGGCCCACTTTTCCCCCAGTCCCTCACCTCCTGGTATACACAGAGCCTATTATTGGTCTGTGTAACATCTCAGGACCTCCAAATTCACCCTGATATTCCATTAAAACTCATTATCCTGTGTTCCATCTCCTGGACCCTCTCTGCTCAAACAGATGGTGGCTGTGTGCCTATAGTAACAACCATTTCCATTCATTTGTCAGCCCTAGAAAATGGGCCTTACCTCTCAGGTGACCAAATTCTACTCCAGATAGATACCATCAAGTCAACTCTGATTCATGGTGACCTTAAGTACAATAGAATGAAATGTCCAATCCTGTGTCATCCTCACAATTGCTGGCCTGTTCAAGGCCATTGTTGCAGCTATTGTGCCAATCCATCTCACCAAGAGTCTCACCCTCGTTGGCCCTCTGCTTCACCAAACATGATGTCATCCTCTAGTGACTGATCCCTCCTGATGACATGTCCAAAGCAAGTGAGTCAGACAATGCTCTGTTGAGATCCATAAGATTTTCATTGGTTAATTGTCAGAAGTGGATCACCAGGCCTTTCTTCCTAGTCTATATTAGTTTGGAAACTCCACTGAAACCTGCCCACCATGGGTGACCCTGCTGGTATTTGAAATACCTGTGGCATAGCTTCCAGTATCACAGCAATACAGGAAGAAATCCCTTAAATATATTTGTCTTACTAAGGCCATTAGAATATTGTCAGGATATATTAGGACATTAGGAATGTCAGTTTTTCAGAACATTCTTGCCTTTTATGTCCCCTTAAATCTTTGGGTTGAAGTTATTGGTTTAGAGGAGGAATGCCATAGTTCAGTGACAAGGTGCTGACCAGATGCACGGCTTAGAGTCCTCCATCCCCAAGACCTCAGAGTCCTTCAGACACCTGCACTGTGATTTTTCCACCCCAGGGACTAAGAGTCTTCCTTACTCAAACAAAGGCTCAGAGTCTTCCATACCAGGAGCTCAGAATCCTTCATGTTCATGACTCAGAATCCGTTCCTCTTGGGGATTAAACAGTAAGGCTCATACTGGCTCACATCTCCTCCCACATCTGCTTTCAGTGAGGTCACATGGATAACTTGAAATCAGCCATGGTGGGAGTATTTATACCATGGAAATTGGCAAACACTACCAACCAGCACCCTTCCTGATCCTGCCAAGAACCAACCATGGGCTCAGAGACCTCCAGACTTGGGGGTGGAAAGTTCTCCAGATTTAGGAGTGGAGAGTTCTCCACAACCAAGGTGTTGTGAATTGAATTGTGTCCCCGCAAAATATGTGTTGCCAGATTGGAAATGGGGTTTTCATTGTTATGCTAACTAGATAATGTCCAAGTAGAGTAGGATCTAAATCTAATCACTTGTGAGTTATAAAAGGAGCAGATTAGATGCAGAGACACACCCACAGGGAAGACAGATGTCATGTTAGGATCATCAAGGAACCAAGTAATGTTTGGGGCTACTGATAAGGAAGGAGTTGACATGACCAAGACCCTGATTTGGACTTTTAGCCTCTAGAAGTGTGGAGGCTAAAATAAACTTAAGTGAAATAAATTTCTGTTCTTTAAAGCCACGTATTGTGGGAACTAGAAAACTCAGATACAAGGACAGTGGGTTTTCCAGATCTTGCGATGAAAGATTTTCGAATGTTTAATTTCTAGAGCTCTGGGAAGAGTATATCTCATAGTCATGAAGACAGTGCTTCTCCCCACAACTTGGGATGGAGTGATTTTCCAGAGCCAGCAATGGAGTGATTCCCAGGTTCAGGAGCGATATTTTCCAGAGCCTGCACTGGGGTGTTTTCCTGTGCTCTCGGAGTCAAGGAATGTTTTCCAGATGCAAGGATGGAATATTTTCTAGATACAAGGATGGAGGGTTTTCCTGGGCCATGGACAGAAAATTTCCTAGAACTGATGACAGAAATTTTCCCAAACCTAGAAATAGAATCTTTCAGAGCTGGGGATTGAAAGTTTTCTTGAAAGAGAAACAGAAAAATTTCCCCCTATATTTATAGTCACAGAGTTTTCTAGAGTAGGCAAGGCAATTTTTCAAGATGGAAGACCATCACTCTGTCCAGAGTAGAGAATGGCATCTCCTCCAGAGGCAAAGGATGTTGATATCTGGGCTGTTCAATATTCCAGAGTCTCCACATCCACACCAAGACTCCATCAAATCCCACTCTCCTTGGTTCCAGCTCCCTGGTAGAGGGTGGCAAAGCTCTTAAGTGTCCCAACCACATAGATCACAGCTCCCAGATGATCAGGTTCTAGGTCCTTAAGGTCAGAGTGAAAACTCTTTGAATCATTTTACTTTTGTGGAGAAAAATGTCTAAAAGCAAATTACCTGCATTAACCATATGGATGTAAAAGCCCTCTGGGCCTCTTTTGTCAACTAGAATGTTAATTTCTTCTTTCGTCATTCTGTTGGTAACTTCTTGGTAACTTGCCCACATGCCTTAAGTAAATAGTAGTGAATAGACTTAGATATTGGAACAAATAAGGGCTTTGGCATCATCAGAACCAGTCTGGGATTCTTGGACAAATTACTTACACAGTCTGGACTTTGGCTGTATCATTTGACAAATGGAAATAACCAAGCCCATCCTGTGTGTGAAGTTCCCCAGCATGGTACCTGACAGGTATTATGTTGTTAGGTGCTGAAGAGTTGGTTCCAACTCAAGCGACCCTATGTACAACAGAAACAATTGTTGCCTGGTCCTAAGCCAACCTCACAATTGTTGCTATGTTTTTGCCCATTGTTGCAGCCACTGTGTCAATCCATCTTGTTGAAGGTCGTCTTTCTAGCTGACCCTCTGCATTACTAAGCATGATGTCCTTCTCCAAGGACTGGTCTGTCCTGATAACGTGTCCAAAGTACATGAGACAAAGCCTAACCACCCTTGCTTCTAAGGAGCATTCTGGCTGTACTTCTTTCAAGACAGCTTTGTTTGTTCTTCTGACAGTCCGTAGCATATTCAATATTGTTCACCAACACCATAATCCAAATGCATTGATTCTTCTGTGGTCTTCCTTATTCATTGTTCAGCTTTTACATATAAGGCAACTGAAAATATCATGGCTTGGGTCAGGCACACCTTAGCCCTCAAAGTGACATCTTTGCTTTTTAACACTTGAAAGAGGTCTTTTGCAGCAGATTTGCCCAATGCAATACATCGTTTGATTTCTTGACTGCTGCTTTCGTGGGTATTGATTGTGGATCCAAGTAAAATGAAATTTTTGACAACTTCAGTCTTTTCTCCATTTATCATGCTGTTGCTTACTGGTCCAGTTGTGAGGATTTTTGTTTTCTTTATATTGAGGCATAATCCATACTAGAAGGCTATAGTCTTTGATCTTTATCAGTAAGTGTTTCAAGTCCTCTTTGCTTTCAGCAAGCAAGGTTGTGTCACCTGCATATTGAAGGTTGTTAATGAGTCTTCCTACAATCCTGATGTCCCATTCTTCTTCATATAGTCCAGCTTCTCAGATTATTTTCTCAGCACACAGATTGAATCAGTATGGTGAAAGGACACAACCCTGATGCACACCTTTCCTGACTTTAAACCACGCACTATCCCCTTGTTCTGTTTGAACGACTGCCTTGATCTATGTACAAGTTCCTCATGAGCACAATTAAGTGTTCTGGAGTTTCCATTCTTCACAATGTTATCCATAATTTGTTATGATCCACACAGTTGAATGCCTCTGTGTAGTCAATAAAACACATGTAAACATCTTTCTGGTATTCTCTGCTTTCAGCCAAGATCCATCTGACATCAGCAATGATGTCCCTTGTTCCACATCCTCTTCTGAATCTGGCTTGAATTTCTGCAGTTCCCTGTTGATGTACTGCTGCAAACATTTTTGAATTATCTTCAGCAGAATTTTACTTGCATGTGTTATTAATGATATTGTTTGATAATTTTCACATTCTATTGGATCATCTTTCTTTGGAATGGGCACTTGTATGAATCTTTTCCAGTCAGTTGGCCACGTAGCTGTCTTCCAAATTTCTTGGCACAGACAAGTGAGCGCTTCCAGCGTTGAATCCGTACCTGGGAGGTAGAAGTCATCTAATAAAGGTCTGATACAATACAGGCAGTGAGGAGGACAAGACTGGCCTGTCCTGGGGCTGACACTGCTTAATGGGGTGCCCTGGGAGACCTCGCTTCTTCCTCTGACTCTCAAGTTTCCAGGTCTATAAAATCAAGGGTTAAAAGAAATGACAACAGCTAATATCCACACCAGCTCTGACATGTAATGAACATTCTATGAACAGAACCTTGGCCTTCAGAAAGCTGCCCCAAAGCCTGTCTTTTGAGCAGGAGAGCTGAATCATTTCTCAATGTCTGTAGTGACATCCATCAACATCTTGTTAGGAGGTAGGTGAGGTTCTGATGGTATACATATGGTGACTCAGCCAAGGGCCCAGGAATGGAGGACATCTCCTGGCCAATCAATCCTCCCCCTTTGAGATTTCCCAGACATCTATACATGCAAAGATGAAAAACAAATGGGAAATTAAAATACCACTTTATTACGAGTCAGTTAGAGGCTGAAACCCCAGGGCTGGTCTTTCTGATAAAATTAGTGGGTGTGTGACCTTAAAGTCAAAGCCTGGCAAGGTCTTTCTTTCCTCAACCAAGACCCAATCTTTCTGCCAGCTAGAAGTCAATTACTGACACAACGCAAGCCCTGGAGTGTTCCAGTGACGAGAAGTGAAGGCTGCCTTCTCTCTCTGAGAAGGGCTTTTTGTCCAGAAGGGAAGTACAACTATTTCTCATCACATGAACTGAATCTGTTCCTGAGGATGTGTTGGAAAGCAACATTTTGGAGCCTATACACTTTTCCTAGCCCATCCAAAATCCCCAACCAATCAGCTCAAACATCTCAAAACATGTTAAAGCTCTACAATCTATCCAGTATCACCCTATCAAGGATTTTTGCCTAAAATATTTAAATCATCCAGTTATTTAACAGTAAGTGGGTAGATTTGTGTACACTGATATATACAGCAGGATGTGAAGGAGGTTTTCTTTCTCCGTCACAATGAACATATGCTACAATGTAAATAACCAGTGGAGGGTAGGTTAAAGATGCTAAAGATTGCATTGGAATTGGACCTGGACTGGGAGTGCCTCCAGGTGTCTGGCAGAAGCAAGGAAAATGTACGAAAATAATGAAACAAAAGCCCTGATCCTTTAAGGAGAACAGGTGAGATTCACCTGCAGCTGCATTGTCCCACCTGGACTTACGTGCAATATAAATGCTTTTACCCATGAGCACGGGCATATTCATTATCACACAATTTCTATTTGTTTAGTATGTTTGGGGCACCGCTGGGTTTTTGTAAGCCATTCATGTGAATTCAGCTAGTGAGGGATAATAGCAATTACTCACATTTCAATCAATATTTAATGTATTAAAGTTATAGATCTTAGAACCTAGCTCTTTCTTTAGCTTTTACTCTCAACTTAAACGGACCTTGATATTTTATTTATGAACTTGGCAATTTTTGTATAAAAGCAAGATCAAATTTGCTTGTTCATTGATTCATATTCAATTAACTCATAGATTTAATAAATTCCCATAAACTTTTAACACCGTCTACACATTTAATTAAGCAAATTCCTTTAGATATTTCCAACTACAATTACAAATTTAATTTATCTGATTCAAACACTTCAAACACCTGACAAGGGAGACTTACAAATATTTCAAACGAATTATTCCTAAGCACATAAACAACTTCTATAAATCTAATCAGACGTAGAACTAGTTGTTTAAATTGTTTTAAACTGGAAAAAAAAAAAAAACCAAGTAGAATGTATATAAGACAAAATAAAAATTATAAAATTTTTTACTACAACTGTAAACACAACTTATACAAAAATATTGTATCAATATTACAGATTTGATTCATTTCTTCTTCACCTTGTTACTTTAAAAGAAATATATGTTCCTGGACCTATAAATTTCTTACCTTATTAAGATGAAGAACATTAGTATCCTGCACGAAACCTAAGGTTATTCCATAGAAAATTCAGGCACATGGCGTGGGTGAGTGTCTTAGTCATATGGTGCTGCTATAACAGAAATACCACAAGTGGATGACTTCAACAAACAGAGGTTCATTCTCTCACAGTCTAGTAGGCTAAAAGTCTGAATTCAGGGTGCTATCTCCAGGGGATGGCTTTCTTTCTTTCTTGGCTCTGGAGGAAGGTCCTTGTCATCAATCTTCCCCAGTGCAGGAACCTCGGGTCCAAAGACAGGCTCTGCTCCTGGGGCTGCTTTCTTGGTGGTATGAGGTCTCCCTGTCTCTCTGCTCACTTCTCTCTTTTATCTCTTGTAAGATAAAAGGTGATTCAGGCCACACCCCAGGGAAAGTCCCTTTATATTGGATCAGGGATGTTACCTGAGTAAGGGTGTTTCATCCCATCCTAATTCTCTTTAGCGTAACCTAATCTTGCCTCATTGACCACAGGCAGAGATTAGGATTTACAACACATAGGAAAATTACATCAATTACAAAGGGAAGGACAACCACACAATACTGGGAAGCATGGCCTAGCCAAACTGACACATGTTTTGGGGGGACAGAATTCAATCCATGAAAGTGAGGATGATTTTATTTGATTGAACACTGAAGGGGACACCAGTTAAAGACAGTCAAGACCAGTGGTTGCCCAATCACCAATGGCTTCCCAGGCATCTGACATGTTGACCTCCATTTTGTGGTGAGATGCTGTTATTCACAACATCGGGGCTTTCTAAACTCTTGCCTTTTGGCTAGGACTTAACCAATAATATACTTTTTCAATTTCTTACGTCCCTGATCCTTTCCTGGAAAACATCAGTCTCTTAAGTTAATGAGGGGAGATTCCATGCCATTGGGTTTCACTTTGTTTTCATACAGTGACCCTATTGAGTAATTTCTTGCATTAAAACCTAGTGTGTTCAAGTCTCTTGACCATTTTTTGTACAAGATTGTCTGTCTTTTTCCTTGTTCTTTCATAGGAGTTCTTTATATATTCTGGATGTGCGTTCTCAGATATGTCTATCAAAAAGTATCTTCTAATCTATCGAGATCGAGAGTCTGAATCTCTTCTCTGAGATCCTATACTTGACTGCACACTCCAGATGATCTCTTGACTGTCCAGTGGGCATGTCAAACTTCATATGACAAAATGGATTTCTCATTTATTGATTCTCCATCTTCCCATTTCACCTTCTCTCCTGAAACAATCTCCAAACCAGAAATTGGCACCGTTATTTATCCAGTTGCCAAGCTCTTTTTAACCCTTTTTATACTGTGAAAGAGAAATTACATACAGAAAGTATATACACACACACACACATATACACATACACATTTAAAAAATTTATATTTTGGTTTTGCCTATATTTGAACTTTATGTAAATAGAGTCACACGGAATACATCCTTCAGTGTCTTCTTTTTTCCTTTCAGTATTACGTTGGTAATACTCATGCTGTTATTGTGTGTAACTGAAGTTAGTTCATTTTTATTGTTGACTACTGTGGGGTGAAGAATTCAACTTTACCCCAAGAATTTGGTCTTTGTCTTTAATTCCTGAGAGATGATCTCTAAAATCTTGAAATTTTCCTAGTGATTGAAATGTCTTTGATGAGGCCTCCAGACCACTCCTAAGGGTTTATGCTAATGAGATGACTCTTGGATGGTCACTGGCTATGCCAGAAAGACCCATGGAGTTATATCAGCTGACCTCAGGGGAGAGGGGCATGGTTCAATGAATCATGCCTATGTAATGAGGCCCCAGTAAAGGCTCTGGACACAGAAGCTCCATGGGCTTCCTGGTTAGTGATAGACATTGATGCACATGGAAGTTTAGCTCATCCCTTTTTGGGACATAGAGTCTCAGAGCTGGGAACCCTCCCAGACCTCACCCTATGTATCTCTTCATTTATATCCTTTTCGTTGTAATAAAACTGTAAGTGTAAGTGTAGCACTTTCCTAAATTCTGTGAGTCATTCTAGAGAATTATCAAACTCAAGAGAGTAGGGGGAATTAGCACGTCAGAAGTGACGGGGGCCTGGGGACTCTGGAGTTTACCACTGGTATCCTGAGGGAGTAGAGGAAATCCCCAAATTTGTAGCTAGCAGGTCAAAAGTGAGGGGAGACCTGGGGACCCCTGAACTTAATGCTGGCATCCTGAAGGGATAGTGGGAAACACCTGAATTTGTAGCCAGCCTGTCAGAAGTGAGGGTATCATGGAAACTTCCAAGCTTGTGGCTGATGTCTGAGGTCTTGGGCAGATTTGGCAGTCTGGAGGACTGTCCCCTTTTAATTTGTGAGATCTGACCTAGCCCTGATGGTTAGGATCACAGGAGGAAGTGCTGATTTACTCAGTTGATTTCAAAATTGAGTAGAATAGATTGCATTGACACAACACACATTATTCCGTTATATGGATATGCCACAATTTATGTATGCATTCTGCTCTTGATGGCTATTTGGGTTGTTTCCGGTTTTCGGTGGTTATGAACAGTGCTTCAGTGCTTCTGTAAGTATTCTTATAAATATATTATGATACATGTATGCACGAACTTGTTTAGGGTATATACCTAGGACTATAATTGCTAGTCACAGGGTTAATCTATTTTCAACTTCCTTAGAAAAAAGGCAACCTCTTTTCCAAAGTGATTATACCAATTTTTTCCTGGAGTCAGTATTGGTAAGTTATATTTTTCTAGGAATTTGTCCATCTTACCTAAAATTTCAAATTTATTGGCATAATTTTTCATCATGTTCTCTTCTTTTTCATGACTACAGCATCAGTCACAACGCACTTCTTATATTGTTTATTTATGCCTGCTCTTTACTATTCTCGGTCAATGTGGGAAAAAGTGGCTTCCATGGTCTTTTTCCTCTCTGGGTTCTTATATTTTCTTCTAACTTTCCCTGCTTATTCCTTACTATCATGCCAGCTCTTCATTGCTTTGAAGAAGAAAGGTTTAAAATTTTATCAAGGACCTTTATTTGTTTTCAGCAGGAAGGTCAGTCTCAAAAACTGAGCCCTCTGTTGCTGGAAGTCCATGGTCATTCAAGATTGCTCCCTTTCAGTCACATCCAACATGCAGTGAATCCACTGTAAGTCCCATCAACTCTACCTCTAAAACATACCGCAGTCCAACCCACTGCTCTCTGTCACCTCCTGCTTCAAGTCTCCATCTTCTCTAGTCTGGATTCTTCAAATAGCCCCTAACTTTCTCCCTGTTCTACTTTCCAACCTGCTAGAGTCCCGCCTCCATAACAGCCTTTCCAAGCTATGGATCAGACTCCTTCCCTCCCGTGCATGAGATGCTCTTATCATTGAAATCAGTCTGAAATCCAAACTCCTTCCTGTGGCTTAAAAGGCCCCATACGGCCTTGTCCAGGTGATTTCTCCAACCCTATCTACTCTCGCCTTCGTTCACCATGCTTTGGCAGCGTTGACCTTCTTCTTTCCTTGACTGAGCAAGTTCTCTCCTGTTTTAGGGCCTACACATTTGCAGAAATGCTTGGAATACTCTCTCCAGAACTTCACATGACTTTCTCCTCCTCCTTGTTCATGTTCCAACTCAAACATCAACCAAGGAGGCCTTCCCTGACTGTCCTTGCTAAGTAAGTCTCTGGCCTCTGTCCCCACATCCTGGCACTCTCTTCTACATTATATTTGTCTTTAGAGCACCCGGACATACCTGAAAATAATCCTATTTCTTTATGTGTCTGTTGTTTTGTTTCCTCCACTAGAATCTAAAGACAAGACTCTGTTGGTCTCTCATATCCCTAGTTCTTAGAACAACATCTGGCACATAGTAGGCATTACTAAATCATTGGTAAGTATATTTCTCAGTATCAATTCCATCACCATTAACATAAATTCAATGCCTGCCAAAGTAAAAACTCCCCCTTTTCTTGTCCCTCCCACCCCTGGTAACCACTAACAAGCCTTGGTTCTATGTTTTTACTTATTTCATATAAGTGAGGTTGTACAGTGTTCGTCCTTTTGTGGCTGACTTATTCACTCAGCATGTTTTCAAGATTCATGAATGTTGTGGCATGCATCAGGCTTTCATTTCTCTTTATGGTTGAGTAATATTCCATTTTATGTATATACCACATCTTGTTTATCCATTCATCTGTTGATGGATGGTTCGGATGTTTCCACATTTTGGCTATTGTGAATAGTGCTGCAATGAATATTGGTGTACCGGTTTTTTTTGAGTTCCTGCTTTTACCAACACAGCAATTTTTTGTTGGTCTACTGTCATAGTGTTTTACAGAGCTAGAAATAGAACCTCTTGAAGATGGAGAACCATCCATTTCTCCAGAGTAAAGAATGGCATCTCTTCCAAAGCTCAGGGCCATGGCTCTTCTTCTGTCACAACGGAAGAGACTGTAGGGCACTGTGGTATGGGAGCCCCAGTGAACGTGAAGTTAGCAGACTTAAATTTGTTCCTGAGACTGTTTTGTAGTTCTCACCCTCTTGGCCTTTCCCCCAAGATATCCTGAGCCTATTACTACTTCAACACCACAACTCATGAGGAGACCTCATTAAAACTTACTCTCCCATGTTTCATTCTGAGGACCGTCTATTCAGAGACGTGGATAGTGGTGTCTAAGTCACAATACACACCCAAGACTCTACAGCAGTCTCCCAGGGGGTCCTAGTCTAGACCCTCGGGCTGGGGTGTAACTCTGAGTCACATTATTACTTTAGAGGAGGGCTTCCACTCCTCTAAAACGTGCAAATGCATAAGGCACAAACATGCAAAAGATTCTAGGACCTCTTTTGTCTTCATCAAGTAGAGGGTTTACCTCTTCTCCTTTCAGTGATTATGTTGGTGACTGTCTCTGATGCCCACAACCCCTGAAACAGCAATTAAGAAATCGACTGATATATTGCATTAGGTAAATCTGCTGCAAAAGACCTCTTTAAAGTTTTAAAAAGCCAAGATGTCACTTTGATGATTAAGGTGCACCGGACTCAAGCCATGGTCTTTTCAATCGCTTCATATGCATGTGAAAGCTGAACAATGGAAAAGGAAGACAGAAGAATAATCGATGCATTTGAATTGTGGTCTTGGTGAAGAATACTGAATATGCTGTGGACTGCCAGAAGAATGAACAAATCTGTCTTAGAAGAAATACCACCAGAATGTTTTATAGAAGTCAAGATGGTGAAACGTCATCTTGCTTGCTTTGGATACATCATCAGGAAAGATCAGTCGCTAGAAAAGGACGTCATACTTGGTAAACTAGAGGTTTAGCCAAAATGAAGGAGACCTTCAATGGGATGGATTGACACAATAGCTTCAACGATTAGCTCAAACATATCAAGGATCATGGAGATGGCTTAGGAACAGGCAACTTTTCTTTCTGTTATGCACAATGTCGCCATGAGTTGGAGCCAACCTGAGGCAACAAAGAACAACGAGCAGTCCTAGAGTCAACATACTGTCAATGTCAGGAACGTGGCTTTGGAATCTGACGGACCTGGGCTCAACCCAGTAATACTGTATAGTCTTGGGCGAGTCACTTTATCTTTCTGAACCTTAATTTCTTTATCTTTCAAATGGGAACAATCATACCCACTTTGTAAGGTTGTCAGGAGTGTTTAAAATTATAGTATGTGTGAAGGTCTGACATGGAGGACTTCTAGCAAATGTTTGATTGCAAAGCCCACCGGAATTGGAAAAGTGCACTAAACTGGGAGTTACAGTGCCTGAAACACCTCCTTACTTTGCCTCTCAGCTGTGTCACTGTGTGATCAAAGGTTGAATAAGAGGATTCTAAGGGCTCTACCAGCTCTGACATCCTAAAGATTCCTTGCTTGTAAGATATTGATTGATTCTCTTGACAGTTAAGAAGCTGCCATATTGTCCTACCTTTGTTCCTTGGGTGAGGACATCTGTAATCATTGTGTCAGGGATTTAGGTGAAGTTTTCATGGTATTAGTGTGGCATTATGACAAAAATGCAGGAGTTTTGTCTCGCCATCATACTTTATCCTGTGTTTTTCTTGAAAGAATGTATGTACCAAATGAGAAGTCAAAACACCACTTTGTGATGAGCTACACAAGCACGCTAGCTGGGCCTCTCCTCCCTCCTCTAACACCCAGTAATAATAATGTCATCACTATAGCTGATTGATTGGATAGTTACCAAGTACCAGGCCACAAACCTTATGTAATTCTCACAATAACCCCATGATTGCATTATAATGACTGTGCTAACCAGAAAAAGGGGTCCTCTCATTCTTCAGAAATCAGATCCAACAGATGGGCAACTTTTCCTCTTGGCTGGTGGGGGGGCGGTGGTGACAGGAGGGGTGTCCCAGTTCCCAGGTGGAGGGTACAATATGACTATAAGAGATGGGAGAGGTGCATGGAGGATGGGAAGGATGGAGACTGGGGCAAGGGAAGGGTAACAGGGTGGGGATAATGGGGGTTCAGGTCAGTTTAACATTGATGGAGTTGCACTTGGGAAGACTCTGTGCCAAGTGCTGGGAATACAGAGATGAATAAGAGTCTGTGTGTGTGTGTGTGTGTGTGTGTATGTGTGTATGTGTGTGTGTTGGGCACAGACATCGAAACATAAACAGACATCTTTTCAATGCAGCATGATTCTCCTAACGAGAGCTGCATACACATGACATTGACATTGTTTGGAAGGGGGAGTGATGAACTGGTCTGGTTGCCAAGAAAGTCCTCACTGCTTCCTAGGTGAGGTGTGTGACATCCACCCAGTTACTGGACCTGTGGCTCCACCTCCTTCATACTTCCTCCTGTGTCTGGTTCTCCTCATCTACACTCTTGGAGTCTTTTTATTATTTATTTTCAAGATGTTAACACTTGCTTATTTGTTTATTGAGGAATAATTTCTTTTATTGTTGTAAAAATATATATAACACAATATTTGCCAATTCAACACTTTTCAAGTGTACAATTTAGTGATATCGATTACATTAATCATGCTGTGCAACCATCACCCATAATCGTCAAATTTCCCATCACCTTATACAAAAACTCATGGTTTACTCTTGGGGTCTTAGTCCTACCCCTCATCTCTCACCAGTCCTTGCAATAATTAGTCTCCTAGCACCCATCCATCCCTTTCTCCACACAGCAGTCAGCATGGCAATCTTCCTAATTGTAGTCCCCTCCCCTCAGATTTCTCCAGTTGCCTGAGAATATAGTTCAAGAACCCTTGGGGTGACTTTCAAGTCCTCCAGGATCTGCTGCTGCTTCTCCTTTCAGCTTCACCCCTCACTCTTCCTCCTTCCCAATCCCCCACCTCTAATTCTCTGCCATGGTTCCCCAAGTGCTCCTTGCTTTGTCTTGCCTTCCAGTCTTTGCAAGCGCTGTCCCCTCTGCTTAGAATCTCCTTCCCCACACTTCCCCCTCTGGTTAGCTCCTTCGGGTCCCAGCTCAGGCATCCTTTGTCCAAGAAGTCTTTCTGACTTCCTCTATGTTCCCACAGCCTTAGTGCTTCCTTTTCTTTTAGTCCTTAGCATCCATCTGGCCATCCAGTCCATTCCCACTCACGGCGAATCCATATGTGTGAGAGCAGACTGCACTCCATAGGGTTTTCAATGGCTGCCGTGGAAGAAAGGCCTGGTGATCTACTTCCAAAAAATCAGCCACTGAAGATCCTATGGAGTGCTGTTCTACTCTGACACACATGGGTCGCAGTGAGTCAGAATCGACTCAAGGGCAACAGGTTTTTTATTGTTGTTGTTTTGCTTAATTCTAGGGAAGTAGATCTCTAGGCCTTTCTTCTGTATGCTGCTGGGTGTACTCAAACCACCAACCTTTCAGTTAGTAGCCAAGGGTAACAGTTTGTACCATGCAGAGACCTTTAGTCCTTAACACTCTGTCTTGTAATTTTCTGTTGGAGGGTTTGCTGCTCAGATTGGGGCTCTGTGAGGGCAGGGATAGAGGTATACTCATCTCTGTATCTGCAGTGCCGAGCAGCACCTGGAAGGTGGATGGTGCTCGTTGTTGTTTGTGAGTTGCAGAGATGGTGTACAGGTTCCATGACTGTGGGCCAAGCTGTCACAGGGGGTTGAATGGACACCTTTGAGGAGGAGTTCTGGGATCCTAAGGCTGCAGGAGTTTGGTTTGCTCCCTTGGGGGCTGAATGAATGTCCCTGGGCCCCACTGTGGACTGGAAAGAGGTGTGGGCGAGGCGCTCCCAAGGGAGCCTTCTCCTGTCCTTTCACAACTCCTGCCTGGGATGTCATAGCAACAGCCCGCCCCGGCGGTTTGGCCAACCAATGGCAGCCGGTGTTGGTGAGGTAATGCCCAGGCCTTGCAGCTCACTGGCTCCGCTTTCGCTCACGTCTGGGTTCTGGGCTGCGGGTGGGAGATGGAATCGGGAGGAAAGAGCTTGCGCAGGGAGCTCTGGGACCAAGCTCTGCTCCAGTCGTTAGATTTGGTCTTCCTCCACTTCCATACTTGTCTCTCTCTCCCTTCTGTGCTTTGCGTCTCTCTCTCGGCGTCTATCTTTCTCATCTCTCTCTGCATCTCGTTCCTGTCTCCAGTTGTCTTGGTCTTTCTGTGTCTGTCTTACTGACTTCTTCTTCCTGACCCTCTGTGTCTGAGCAGGTCTCCCCGTCTTGTAGTGTCTCAGGCGCTGTTGTCCGTCCCCTTCCCCCAGTCGTGCTGCCAGGTGCCTTTCCAAACAAGGACGCACTGAGAGCTCTTTGACTTGCAGCCAGAAGGTGACTCACTGCTTCAAACTGTAAAGCTGGCCTCGCTGGTTTCAGGGGCACCTTCTTCCCGACTTTGTTGGAAAGCTCTGGCACGGGAGCTCAAGTCCTGAGACTTCAGTGAGGCCTGGGCTGGGCCTTTCCTTGACCTGCTCTCCACCCCTCCAGACATTGGTTCTTGTTGACTTGTCACCCAGGCAAGGGAAAGGCTGGATGCTCTGTGCTTTGGAGAGAGACAGAGTGCAGAGGGCAGACTTAGAGAAGGAATAGGCTTAAATTTTTTTAATTTTGTTTTATTGTTGTTGAGAATATACACAGCAAAAACACAACAATTCAAGTGTCTACAGGTATCATTTAGTGACATTGATTACATTCTTGAGTTGCACAACCATTCTCACCCTCCTTTTCTGAGTTGTTCCTCCCCCATTAACATAAATTCACTGCCCCCTAAGGTTCCTATCTAATCTTTCAAGTTGTTGTTATCAGTTTGATCCCATATAGATAGTTCTCAAAAGAGCATAATGCTCAAGACAGACATTTTTTACTAGTTAAGCTAAACTATTGTTTGGTTTTAAGATGATGTCAGGATATTTTTGATTTAAGGTTTAAAGATTGTCTCAGGGCTATAGTTTCAGGGATTCATCCAACCTTCATGGCTTCAGGAAATCTGGACTCTACGATCATTTAAAATTCTGTTCTGCATTTCCCCCCTTTTAATCAGAATTCTTCTATAGAGTATTTTTTTTTTTTAAATTGTGCTTTAGGTGATAGTTTACAGAGAAAATTAGTTTCTCATTAAGCAATTAATACACAAATTGTTTTGTGACATTGGTTGCCAACCCTGCGATGTGTCCACACGCTCTCCTTCTCCACTCTGGGTTCCCTATTTCCATTTGTCCAGTTTTCCTGTCCCTTCCTGCCTTCTTGTCTTTGCTTTTGGGCTGGTGTGCCTGTTTACTCTCATATAACAATTGGACTATGATGCATGTTCCTCACATGTGTTATTGTTTACCCTGTAGACCTGTCTAATCTTTGGCTAAAGCGTGAACCTAGAGATAGACTTCAGTATCGAGTTAAAAGGGTGTCGGGGGGCCATACTCTTGAGGTTTTTCCAGTCTCTATACAGATCAGCAAGTCTGGTCTTTTTTTGTGTGTGTGTGTGAATTTCAAATTTGTTCTACATTTTTCTCTCACTCTCTCTGGGACCTTCTATCGTGATTCCTATCAGAAAGGTCGGTGGTGGTAGCCAGGCACCATCTAGTTATCTTGGGCTCAGTCTGGCAGAAGTTGTGGTAGTTGTGGTCCATTAGTCCTTTGGACTAATCTCTCCCTTGTGTCTTTGGTTTTCTTCTTTCTCCTTTGCTCAAGCCAGAATGGGACCAGTAGACATACCTTAGATGGCTGCTCACAGGCTTTTAAGACCCCAGGTGCTACTCACTGCAGTCAGATGTAGAACATTTTATTTATAAACTATTTTATGCCAATTGAGCTAGATGTCCTCCAAGACCATGGTCCCCAACACTTAGTCCAGTAACTCGGCCCCTCAGGGAGTTTGGATGTGTCTGTGAAGCTTCTAGGACTTTGCCTTGGTCACACTGTGCTGATTTCTTCTATAAAATCTTTGATCAAAACGTTCAGTGATGATAGCTGGGCACCATCTAGTTCTTCTGGTCTCATGGCAAAGGAGGCAGTTGTTCATGGAGGTAATTAGTTACACGTTCCATATCCTGCTTCTATTCCTGACTCTCCTTCCTTTTTTGCTCCAGGTGAATAAAGACCAATTGTTGTGCCTTGGATGGCTGTTTGTAAGCTTTTAAGACCCCAGGAACATGCTCCTTAGAACAATCAATTATAAGAGATCAAAAGGGCAACATTTGCCCAAAAGCAAAGATGAGAAGGCAGGAAGGGGTAGAAAATCAGGATGAAAGGAAACGATGAAACTAGGGTGGAAATAGGGAGAGTACTGACACATTGTGGGGAATGAAACCAATGTCCTGGAACACTTTATGTACAAACTATTGAATGAGAAACTAACTTGCTCTGTAAACTTCCACCTAAGGCACAATAATATATTTAAAAAAAAAAGATTATATCAGGGCAATAGTTTCAGGGGTTTATCCACCCTCCATGGCTCCAGAAAGTCCATGAGAATTTGAAATTCTGTTTTGCATTTCCCCTGTTTTGATCAGGATTCTTCTATGAAATCTTTGATCAAAATGTTCAGTAATTGTAGCTGGGCACCATCCAGTTCTTCTGGTCTCATAGGAAAGGATGCAGTTTTTCATGGAGGTAATTAGCCACACATTCCATATCCTCCTTCTATTCCTGACTTCCCTTCTTCCTCTGTTGCTCCAGGTGATTAGAGACCAATTGTTGTGCCTTAGACAGCCGCTTGCAAGCTTTTAAGACCCCAGGCACTACAAAATGAACTAGGAGGTAGAATAGAAGCACTAAATACGTTATTAGAAAAATTAACTGGGATGTTCCACGAAACCATGACCCTAAACCTCCAAATCAAGGAACCAAATCCCAGGAGGTGTTTGTTTGTGCACAAGCAGCCTCAGCAGCTACTCTTTTTTTTGGTCTTTTTAACTATGTCTATCACACAACCTTTGCCAATTCAACTTTTTCCAGGTGTATGACTTACTGACAGTGATTACAGTAATCAACTGTGCAATCACATTTGTCTACTTGATATTTCCATCACTGCTACCCCCTCTTTCCCCCCTTCCTTCTGTCCCTGGTAACCACTTGATGAGGTAAATATGTTTTACCTGTGGCAAGGACATGAAGTATTGGGGGCCAAAGGATGGAATATTATGGATTGAATTGTGTCCCCCCAAAATGTGTGTCACCTTGGCTAGTCCATGATTCCCAGTATTGTGTTTGTCTACCATTTTGTCATCTGATGTGATTTTCCTATGTGTTGTTCCTACCTCTATGATGTTAATGAGGTGGGATTAGTGGCAGTTATGTTAATGAGGCAGGACTCAATTTACAAAATTAGGTTGTATCTTAAGTCAATCCCTTTTGAGATGTAAAAGAGAGAAGAGAGCAGAGAGACCTCATACCACCAGGAAAGCAGTACTGGGAGTAGAGTGCATCCTTTGGACCTGGGGTCCTTGCTCCTGAGAAGCTCCTAGACCAGGGGAAGATTGATGACAAGGACCTTCCTCCAGAACTGACAGAGAGAGAAAGCCTTTCCCTGGAGCTGGTGCCCTGAATTTGGACTTCTAGCCTACTAGGCTGTGAGAGAATAAATTTCTCTTTGTTAAAGCCATCCACTTGTGCTATTTCTGTTATAGCAGCAGTAGATGATTAAGACACCACTAATAAACTTTAGTCTGTATACATTTGCCTTTTCTTGTCTTTTTATATAAGTGAGGTCATACAATATTTGTCCTTTTGTGATTGATTGGCTTATTTTGCTCAGCATGGTATCTTCAAGCTCCATTCATTCTGTAGCATATGTCAAGACTTCATCCTCCTGCTGGCTGAGCAGGATTCCATTGTATGTATGTACCACATTTTGTTTATCCAATCATCTACTGATGGGCATTTAGGTTATTTCCACCTTTTGGCTATGGCGAATTATGCTGCAATGAACACTGGTATACAAGTCTCTTTTTTGAGTCTCTGCTTTCAAGTCTTTTGGGTATATACCTAGGAGTGGAATTGCTGGATCATATAGTAGTTCTATTTTTAGCTTTTTGAGGAACCACCACATTGTTTTCCATAACTGCTGTACCATTTTGCATTCCCACAAGCAATGAATAAGGGTTCAATGTCCCTATGTCATTGCCAACATTTGTTATTTTCAGTTTTTAGCTATCCTAGTGGGAGTGAAATGGTATCTCATTGTGGTTTTAATTTGCATCTCTCTGATGGCTAATGATGCTGAGCATCTTTTCACGTGTTTGGTGGTCATTTGAATGTCTTCTTTGGTGAAATGTCTAAGCCCATTGCCCATCTTATGATTGGCTTATTTGTCTTTTTGTTGTTAAGTTGTCAAAGTGTTATATATATTTTGGTTATTAGAATCTTGTCAGATGTATGATTTCAGAAGATATTCTCCTAGTCGGTACCTTGTCTTTTCACTTTTTTGGTAAAGTCTTTTGATGAATTAAAGTTTTTCATTTTTATGGGGTCTCATTTATTTATTTTGTCTTTTGCTGTTTGTGATTTTGTTATTATATTAGATAATCCATTGCTGAGAGCTAGGTCTGACAGTGTTGCCGCTGCTTATTCTTTTAAGAATTTTATGGTTTTAGTTCGCACATTTAGGTCCTTAAACCATTTTGAATTTGTTTTTGTGTATGGTGTGAGGCATGGATCCTGTTTCATTTTTCTGCATGTGGAAATCCAGCTTTTCCAGCACCATTTATTGAAGAGACTCTTCTTTCCCCATGGAATGGACTTAGTACCCTTGTCAAAAATTGGTTGACCGTAGACATGTGGGTTTATTTCTGGACTCTCAATTCTATTCCATTGGTCTATGTGTCTATTGTTTTGATTACCATAGCCATATAGTATGCTTTAAACTCAGGAAGTGTGAGTCGTCCTACTTTGTTCTTCTCTTTCAACGTTGTTTTAGCTATTTGAGGCCTCCTACCATTCCACATAAAGTTAAGGATTGTTTTTTCTATTTGTGTAAAGATGTTGTTAGAATTTTTATCGGGATTGTGTTGAATCTATAGATAGATCAATTTGGGTAGTATTGCCACCTTAATAATATTAAGTCTTCCAGTCCATGAACTTGGAACATCTTTCCATTTATTTAAGTCTTCCTTAATCTCAGCAGTGTTTTATAGTTTCCATTGTGTAAGTCTTTCATGTCTCTGGTTAGATTTATTCCTAGGTATTTTATTCTCTTAGATGCTATTGCAAATGGAATTATTTCCCTAATTTCCCTTTCAGATTTCTCATTGCTGGTGTATAGACACCCAACTGATTTTTGTTTGTTAACCTTGTACCCTGCAACTTTTCTAAATTCCTCTATTAACTCTAGAAATTTTCTTGTGGACTCTTTGGGATTTTCTATCAACTCAATTTATTGATACTTCTAAGTGCCAGGCCTTATGCTGGGCATTGGCTCAGTCCCTTAGCTCCAGGAGTCACAGCCCAGACAGGGAGGCAGGCACACAAGTCCTGCGCTTTGATGGGATTTCAGAGGCGGGCAAGACTCACTCTGCCAGGTGAGCAGGGGCTTAGGCAGGGAAAGCTTGTGGAGGAGGTGCCCTTTGAGCTGGTGTGTTTGGGAGAATAGCCAATAGCTTGTTCAGATCAGCCTGGATGTGGTGGAGTGGCAGAAGACAAATCCAGAAGGATCAGTGGAGGGTAGAAGGTCTAGGAATGCAAATAGAATTTGGACTTTGTCCCAGGAGGAGTTTGGATTTGATCCCAGGGCCAAAGGAAAGCCACACAAGAGGTCTGAGCAAGGGAGAGGTGTGGTCAGATGTGTTTCATGCAGTCATGCCAGCGACTGGAATCTTGTCTTGTTCAACCTTGCATCCCAGGACACCCAGTACACAGTGCCAGGCCCATGGTAGGTTCTCAGTCAGAATGAACTGGAAGGGGAGAGGTTGTTCCAATAGATGAAGGGTGAGATGATGAGGTTGGCATTGGTGCAGCGCTGGATGGGAAAAGTGAATGGGTTTAAGAGATGGCAAAAACTGGTAGAGCCAGTAGGCCTTGCTGGTTCACTATAGGCTGTGGAGGTGATGGAGAAGGAGGCGCCTAGGCTAACATTCATGTTTTTGGCTTGAGTAGCTGAAGGTGAGGGTACCAGTGTCTGGGGTAGGGAACACATGCGAGGTCTCACTTCAAGGGAAAGATGGTTAATTTAGAGTTAGACCTGCAGAGTCAGAGGTACCTGTGGGACATGCAAGTAGGGCTGTCCATGGGAGAGGTCTGGGCTGGGGTGACCTGAGTACAGTGGTGACTGAAGCCATGGGTAGGGATGAGACTTCTTAAGGACTAGGACACTTAAGAGCAGATTTGTCAGGTGAAGATGTCCTTTAGAACCCCAAGGAGACCTTGAGGGGTCAGAAGTCCTGGGTTCTGGTTTGGACTCTGACACTGGACCACTGTCCCCTGATCTGTGAGCATAGCCTCTTGGAGGTGGTGAGAGGCCTGGGGACACTTCTGTTTTTAAAGGCTTCTGGATGTAGCTTAAAAAAAAAAAAAAAAAAGATGTGCCAAAATAGGGTAACAAAAATTGTGGCCATTTACTATGCTTGCATTTACAAATTAACACTGTGAACAGACAAGATGCAGGGATGGCATGTATAACCTCATTTGGAGGAAGAAATCCAAATCAGAGTCAGGTTGGGAAGTTAGACCCCTGGTTATGGCTTTGCTGGTTGTCTGGAGTAATTGTCTCCTTTGATGAAAAAGGTGCCTGGCTGGGGTGAAAGAGGGATGAGGAGATGTAGAGGCCAGGCGGAGCTGAGCCAAGGTCAAGGGCTCTGCAGGAGCTGCTTCCTACCGTAAGCTTGGAAATTCATCTCCCTCTCCCGGTCTCACTATGAGTCAGAATCGACTTTACAGCAATGGGTTTGGTTTGGGTTTCTGGTTCTCCCGGTGTCTGGCAGCTCAACTGTGAGTCTTCTCCATGAGCCACCAGAGGCCTGGCTGATTTCCAAAGGAGTTGTTAGCTCTCATGGAGGTGGCCCCTGAATCATGATGACCCCACACACAATAGAATGAAACTCTGCCCTGTCCTGTGCCATCTCCCATGATGAATTGGGGATCAAACTATTGTGATCCATAGGGTTTTCACT
Source organism: Dugong dugon (assembly GCA_030035585.1). Lineage (NCBI taxonomy): Eukaryota > Metazoa > Chordata > Mammalia > Sirenia > Dugongidae > Dugong > Dugong dugon. The sequence continues at coordinate 55,201,391 of CM057462.1, read as the reverse complement.
GGCTGATGTTTGTAACTAGATCTCCATGCCGTTCTTCCTGGTCCATCTTAGTCAGGAAGCTCCACTGAAAACTGTTCAGCATCAAAGCAACACACAAGTTTCCACTGACAGAAGTGTGGTGCTTTGCATGAGATACTTTGGCTAGGAATTGAGGCTGGGTCTCCTGCATGGAAGGTGAGAATTCTGCCACTAAACCACCATTGCCTTTTTCCAAAGGAGGAAGACCGTTATTGCAGTTCCAGCACCTCTACCTTCCCCTGCTTGTTGTCTTTCAGTCCCTCAAAGATGAAAGCATTAGATGGAGGTCCAGGCCCAGCCCTGGCTCTGCCTTTAACTTGTCCCTGGGCAGGTTGCTTCCTCTCTGGGTGTCAGGGTTCCAGCATCTCTGCATCTTCAGGCTGTAAGTTGGTGACTGGCACAGGGTGCACGCTTAGTAAATGTTGGTTTAATTGAATTGCATTGCAAAGTGATTTATTTGACTGGAGCACGGGTTGGGAGAAGGGTGGTAGAGTGAGATCATGCCACTGTTGTTGTTGTTGTTAGGTGCTATTGAGTTGGTTCTGACTCATAGTGACCCCATGTATTACAGAACGAAACACTGTCCGGTCCTGCGCCATCCGCACAATCGTTGTTGTGCTTGAGCCCATTGTTACAGCCGCTGTGTCAATCCATCTCATTGAGGGTCTTCCTCTTTTTCGCTGACCCTCTACTTTACCAAGCATGATGTCCTTCTCCACGGACTGATCCCTCCTGATAACATGTCCAAACTATGTAAGATGTAGTCTCGCCACCCTTGCTTCCAAGGAGCATGCTGGTTGTACTTCTTCCAAGACAGATTTGTTTGTTCTTTTGGAAGTCCACAGTATAGTCAATATTCTTTGCCAACACCACAATTCAAAGGCGTCAGTTCTCCTTTGGCCTTCCTTATTCATTGTTCAGCTTTCGCACTCATATGATGCAATTGAAAACACCATGGCTTGGGTCAGGCGCACCTTAGTCTTCAGTGTGACATCATTGCTTTTCGACACTTTAAAGAGGTCTTTCTCAGCAGATTTGCCCAATGCAATGTGTCTTTTGATTTCTTGACTGCTGCTTCCGTGGGCGTTAATTGTGGATCCAAGTAAAACGGAATACTCGACAACTTCAATCTTTTCTCCGTTTATCATGATGTTGCTTATTGGCCAGTTGTGAGGATTTTTGTGTTCTTTATGTTGAGATGTAATCCATACAAAAGGCTGCGATCTTTGATCTTCATTAGTAAGGGCTTCAAGTCCTCTTCACTTTCAGCAAGCAAAGTTGTGTCATCTACATAATGCAGGTAGTGAATGAGCCTTCCTCCAATCCTGACGCCCTGTTCTTCATATAGTCCATCTCCTCAGATTATTTGCTCAGCATACAGATTGAATAAGTATGGTGAAAGGACGCGACCCTGACGCATACCTTTCCTGATTTTAAACCACCCAGAATCCCCTTGTTCTGTTTGAACAACTGCCTCTTGATCTATGTACAGGTTCCTCATGAACACAATTAAGTGTTCTGGAATTCCCATTCTTTGCAATGTTATCCATAATTTGTTATGATCCACACAGTCGAATGCCTTTGCATAGTCAATAAAACACAGGTAAACATCTTTCTGGTATTCTCTGCTTTCAGCCAGGATCCGTCTGACATCAGCAGTGATATCCCTGGTTCCATGTGCTCTTCTGATCATGTCACTGGGGCCATTAAAATAAGATAATGATTGTAAGTTTGTGTTGGAAAATGTAAACCAACAAATATTTATAAGTCAGTATCATATCATATTTGGCTTAATGCCCTGGAAAGTCTTCTCAAGCAAAGAGTAGACACAAAATGGGATTTTTTTCCCCCCTAACTGAAAAGGTCTTTATCTCACAAGTTAATCATGAACATATTCTCCTTAGCACAGTGGTCAAGAACAAAGATCCCCAGATCTGTAAGTCAGAAACTTGGAGTTTCTGTTAAAACTGTTTTAACAAGCTCTCCAGGGGATTCGGATGCAGCTAAAGTTTGAGAACCACTGATCTAGAGACTGAAAAGTGCAATAAATTTTTTTGAAAGCCATTGCTACATGCTGCATCCTATTAGTTCTGCTCTTTGACAAGAATGGGGACCAATTCCTGCCCACTAACAACCAGACCCTTCATTATGCACACCCACCTGCTTTGTATGGGTCCCTGCTCATATTTAGATTTCGGAGCTACCGAATACAGATAACTTCATTTCTATCTTCCAGATGAGAAACTTAAAGTTCCAGGAACTCGCGTGACTTGCCCAAGGTCTCACAGCTAGTTAAGGGGCAGCTCAAGGATCCTCAGGGCCGAGTTCCTCTGAGCTTGGCTGAGCAGGGAAAGAGTCTCAGATCCTGTGAGGAGACCCTGAGCCTTGGCTGGGGTCTCACCCCACCTCTTGGAGCCTAACTGCTCCTCCATGCAGACATTGTAAGGAATGAAAGAGGCATAGGGAAGGGAAAGCTTTTTGAGATCATTAGTTCTCAAAATCATCCCAAGAAATATGTAAGAGTTGCAGATTCAAAGGTTGGAATATGAGGGGAGATGGTCCATCAGGTGTCTTCTGTGCTACAAGTCAGTAATGAGATGGTTCTTGTAGAGTGCTTGGCATGGGGCCTGACACACAGTAAGCACTCACCAACATTAGCCACCATAATTATGAGTCACACATATTGATAAATATTGATAATAGGGTACTATTTTATATTTATATTGTATATATATATATATTTATATTATTCATGGTTATAATTTATATTTATATTTATTTCTTATGAGTTTTCACACTAAAGGAATTGCACTTTGTAAGTTTTCCTGTACAACTTCCAAATATAGATGGTGCTGCAGGCTCAACTGAAATGCTAACCCTACCCTAAGTTGCCAGCTACGCACTCGGCTGCTAACTGAAAGGTTGGAGGTCCAAGATCACCCAGAGGTGCCTTGGAAGAAAGGCCTGACAATCTACTTCTGAAAGATCACGGCCATTGAAAACCCTGTGGAGCACAGTTCTACTCTGACACACATGAGGTTGCCTTGAGTTGAAGATGACTCAGCAGCAATTGGAAGGGTATATGGAAGAGCCACTGGCTGTGAAGTGAGATGGACCTCGGTTCAAATCTCAGCTCTGTCACTTATCTCTGAGATCAAGGGCAAGCCCTTCCTTTCCCCTGGCCTCAAACTTCCCTCTCCTTAAAATGGGGAAGCATATTACAGATTGCACAGTTCTCTACAGACACGAGGGATTATTATTCCTGCTGAAGGGAGATGATGGCTGTGCTGACATTAATAAAGAATCAAAGTCTGCTCGTGCCTACCTGTGACAGTCTCTCCCCACCACCAGACACCTGTGTGAGGCTCATTACCCACCTTTTTATAACCAAACTTACCTGTAACGGGGAGTAGGAGGTCCACCGTGTAATACTCCCAGCTGTTCTCCACCCACTCCCTGACTCCTACCCTACTCCTAACTGATGGGTGAGTTTGGGGAAAGGGATTGATCATGCAGAGTTTGCAGCTTCTGGGAGTCTGTCATCAGCCCAGTCTGCCTGCAGAGGAGCTGTGCTCTGGTTGGTTCTTTGATACTGGGAAACCTCCGTGGGTTGTCTTTGCTCCTCTGGGGAGGTCTGTGGTTGCCCAGCACTGCCAGGGCAGGGAGGGTTAAAAAAAAAAACAAAATACAAACCAGTTGCCCTGGAGTTAATTCTAACTCTTGGCAACTCTTTGCATTTCAAAGTAGAACTGCACCTCCTAGGGTTTTCAATGGCTGTAACCTTTCAGAAGTAGATCACCAGGCCTTTCTTCCTTGGCACCTCTGGGTGAATTCGAACCACCAACTTTTGGTAAGTAGCTGAGTGCTTAACTGTGTATGTCACCCAGAGACTCCTTAACCAAAGCCAAATGAAACCCGTTGCCATTGAGTCAATTCCAACTCAGTGATCCTATGGGACAAAGTAGAACTGCACCATAGGGTTTTTCCAAAGAGTGGCTGGTAGATTTGAACTGCCGACCTTTCGGTTAGCAGCCGAGCTCTTAACCACTGCGGCACCAGGGCTCCAGGGACTCCTCAGAGGGGAGATAACTCTGTCTAATTCAGGGGTGGGGTATTCACAAGTCTATTTGACTACAGATCTAAAGCCTATTCTTCTAGGCAGCATTATCGGTTATATCAAATCACCCCACTGGCTCTCATCTCATCTGAGTATAAGCCAAATTTCTCATGATGACCCACAGATCCCTTATGATTCAGGCCCAGGTCCCCCCTGACCTCATTCAACCTCACTCCAACCTTTCTCTTCTCTTTCACTTCATTTCAGGTACACTGGCCACACTGATCCCGGGACTCACCCGGTACACTCCCGCCTCAGGGCCCTGGAACATGCTGTTTCCTCAACCTGGAATGCTTTTCGCTCAGATAAATACATGGCTTTACTCTGTCATTTCGGGTCTTAAGTATCACTCTCAGCTTTTTAAAATGGCAACAACCCCACCCCTGTTGGCACTTCCTAATGCCCCTTCCCTGCTTTGTTTTTCTCCTTTGCATTTACTGCTAACATACTCTTATTTTATTACTTTTAGCTTGTTTACCGTGTGTCCCCCACTACAAGAACTGCTCCATGTGACCCAGGGTTTTGTTTGCTTTTCTCATTGCGATATCCCCAGTGCCTAGTGCAGGGCTTGGCACATAATAGGCGCTCAGTAAGTATTTGTTGAACGAATGAACAAAGCTAGCATTCTGCTCACCATCTGATGGTCACTTCCATGTATCTGATCGTTGTTCCAAACTTAGGAGGGGAACTGGGTGTCATCTTTTGAACCCCCTCAAACCCAGCAGGGCTCAGTTTGGTGTGAGACAGTTCAGAGTGGGCACAACGTACCAAGCGCCCAAGAGTTTGGGCTCTGTACCTGAATGCTTGATTTAAATCCTGCCTTGGACACCATCTTAGGTGTTTCTTAACCTGTCTGTTCTGCAGTTTCTCCATCTATAAAACGGGGAATGTAAGATCGCCTCCCAGATTAGTTTCCCAGAACTGCCATAACAAAGTACCACAGACTGAGTTGCTTAAAACGACAGAAATTTATTCTCTAAATTTGGCTAGAAGTCCAAATTTAGTGGTGTCAGCTGGGCCACGGTCTCTCTGAAGACTCTAGGAGAAGATGTTTCCTTGTCTCTTCCAGCTCTGGCAGCCCCCGGCATTCTTTGGCTTGCAGCTGCAGCAAAAGCTCCAACTCTGTGGTCACATGGCGTTCTTCCCTCTGTGTGTCTCTCTGTTTCTCTTCTTCTCTTTTATAAGGACACCAGTCAGAATGGATTAGGACCCACCCTATTCCAGTATGACCTCATGTTAGCTTAACTGATAACCCCTTCAAAGACACTATTTCCAAATAAGGTACTGGGGGTTAGGACTTTAGCGTATCTTCTGGAGGACACAATTCAATCTGTAACCCCTCCCTTATTGTGAAGACCAGGGGAGCTAATACAGGTAAGGTGCTTAGCGCAGTACCTGGCATCAGCTGACATTTATCAGCTCTGTGGCTTGGGGGAGGTCACTGCCCAGGTAGGGGTGACTACTTGCCTTGCTTGCTTCTCAGGATGGTTATGGAGGGAAGCCAGGGAGTAAGGGGATGTGGCCTTGCCTTGTGAACTCTGATGCCCAGGGTGGAACAGAGGGCCTGGTGGTCTGAAGCCCAAGCCTGGGTGGGGGAATTCAGAGTGAGGTGGCAGCAGGATAGGGGGAGGCAGTGTGACAGTCCCCAGCTAGGCCTGCCTCAGCAGGAGTCGGGGCAGGGGTGCTATATGTGTGATCCCAGGTATCCAGGTGCTTCTAACAGTGGACACCTGGGTAGAGAGTGGCCCAGTTGTCTGGATGGTGACTTGGCTTTTTCACTTCCCCTGGAACCAAGTCACAGGCTGATGAGGCTGGGAAGGGGTACTGCTTTGTCTGCTCCTTAAACAGCAGAGAACCCCAGGGCTGGGCTCTGGAAGGAGCAGTCTGGGAGGAAATGGGGGTCTTGGGTGGTCTCTGGGACACTGACCATAGTGACCAGGGATGCCCTTGCTGTTTCCTCCGTCGGGTTTGTGTGTGATACGTGTGTGAGAGAGACTTGGTGAGAACGTGGGTGCACGTGTGTGTGTTAGAATGTCTGCTGTCAGCCATTCTGTGACTCTCCCCTCACCCCCTGCCCGTCTAGAGGCAGGCCCTGCTGTCAGGAAGCTCGGGGAACCTGTTCTCCTTCTTAGCGTTGGCTCTCTGACATCAGGCTGGAAATGTCAGTGCTGTGCTTGGTGCCAGGCCCTGCTCTGGGCAGGGAAACCTTTGTGCCTCTCAGAGACCCTGCTCTGAAAGGTGTGAGCAATGGCAGGCCAGGCCTCCTGGCAGAGGAGGGGCTCAGCCCAAGCTCTGAATGGGGTTGGGGGCCTGGGCGGGAGCTGGCCAAATCCACTCCCAAGGGGACAGAGGGGCAGTGCTCACCAGGATGAGTATGTGTCGACTGTGCACCAGACACCTTGTTTTTCAGATGAAGACATTAAGCCTCAGGGAGGTTTGGAAACCTGCAGAAAACAACAGATGAGGAAGCTGAGGCTCTGAGAGGGAAAGTGGCTTACTTAGACTAGCCCACACACGTTACTGGCCATGCTGGGATTTGAACCCGGTCCCTCTGATTCCAGAGCCTGTGCTCTTAATTACCGCGATCCTCCCCCAAGCTCTTGGGTGAGCCAGATGCATAGAGGATGCATGAGGGATGAAGGACTTTGGGTGGCCTGAGGGGGGAGAGGCTAGTTCTGCTGGAAGGGTCAGGAGGTAAAAAGTGAGCCAAGAATGACAGCCAGGATTGTCCCAGAGAGACAAGGGTGGCGGAGGGGGAGGGCATTCTAGGGAAGGGAAGAGCGTGAGCAAAGGCAAAGAGGCGTGAAATAGGGTGCCACAGTTCCGGTAGTTTATGGCTGACCCATTGAGCAGGAAGACAACCTCCACTTTTCCGGGCCCCACCCCCATCCTGGTTCAGAAGGCCCGATTGTCCCTGCTTCCCTCCACCCCCCTCCTGTAGGCTCCTGGGATATGGACAAGAAAGGAGCTTGTCTTTCCCGGCTCTGCTGGAGTCCTAACGCCGAGGTTTGGTTGCCATGGTGATGGGCTCCATGGAAACTCTGGCCTTTTCCAGGATGGGTCTGGACCCCAGCCCACCTGCTGATGCATTGCCTCCCCAGCCTCAGCATCCTGGAGATACCCTGGTGGTCACTCTGCTGCCTGAGTCCCCACCCCTCCACCTCAGCAGGGGCAGGGAGAGTCCCGGAGCTTGGTGAGGCAGTAATTCCAGTATGCAGGGTCTGTTGAGTGGCTTCAGCATCCTGCATCAGATCCAGGCCATGGAGACCCAAATTCTCTTATATTTAGGCAAATTGGGGGCAAGTGTTTATGTGGCCATTGCTTGATGTTCCACCCATTCTGTTCCACTCCATCCCAGTGCTACATCCTCTCCATTGTGTTTCGCTCCAGACCCTGCTGTCCTCTGACTTCCGGTCCATTCATATCCACCATCTGTACCCCATGGCCTCATATACACCCTGTTTCAGACAGACCTGGGAGGAAGCCCTAACACCACACTCATTAGCCATGTGACCTTGAACAAGTCACTTCCTTTCTCTGAGCCTGGGTGTCCAGGTCTCTAAATCTATGCTTTATAGGGCAGTATGTCCATCCAAAAAATATTTACGTGTTGAGTAATATCTGCATTTACTGAGCACTCACTATGTGCTGAGAACCACAACGACGTCACGTCATCTTGTTTATGACACGACAACCCTATGACACAGGACTCTTACTCCCATTTGACAACTGAGGATACCCAGGTGAAGAGGACTGAAGGACCCTGGGCGAGCTCACACAGCTAGTGCGTGGCAGAGCCCGAAGCAGAACGCAGGCTCTTCTGACACCAAAGCTGTACTCTTCACTGCTTTATTACTTGGCCAGTTAATCTTTATTGAGCATCTATGTGATGGCTTGGTCTCTGCCCTTACAGAGCATACAGTCCACTGGGAGAGATGGGAAAAAAAAAAGAGCAAATAAATATAATATGAATTGCTATAAGTAGTGTGTTGAGACAAGCATGTTGAGCTAGAGGGTAATGTGTGTGTGTGTGTGTGTGTGTGTGTGTGTGTGTGTGTGTCTGTCCATTCTTTAGGAGGGTGAGTGATCAAGGATGATTCCTCCTAGGAAGTGACATGGAAAGATGAGAGATTCAAGTGATAAGCCAGGAGTGGGAAGAGAGACTCAGGCAGAGGAAACAGCATGGACAAAGGCCTTGAGGTGGGAATGGGTTTGGTGAATTCATGGGGCTGGGAGGGGTCAGAGGAACTTGGAGGTGGTGATTGAGGGGGAAGGCCTGGGATGAGCTGGAGAGGCAGGCAAGGGTCAGGTCAACGAAGCCTTGCAGGCTGGGGTGGGCAGAGTGGTTTACTCTAAAACCACTGGAGAGTTCTAAGCAGGAGGGGAACCTGACCTGAATTAAGTATGAAGAGGCTCCCTCTGGATGCTACGTGGGGAACAGGCAGGAGAAGGCCGAGGATGGAAGCCTGGAGGACATGCAGGTTGGTGATGGTGGTGGCCTGAGCTACGGAGCCGGCAATGGAGAGGGAGGTCTGAGTTTGAGCTGCTGAGCTTGAGATAGTTTGGATATAGAATAGGCAGAAGTTGATTATGGACTGTAAGTAGGAGATAAGGAACAAAGAATGAAGGACAGCTCCTAATTCCTGAATCGACTGACTGGGTGGATGATGTCATCTACTGAGATGGGCAAGACCCCAGTGGTGCTGGGGTCGGATGTCAGACAACTGACTTTTGGGGAGAGAGAGCTCAGAACCTATTTTTGGATGTGTTAAGGCTGAGGAGTCCCTGGGTGGTACAAATGATTAAGTGCTTGGCTACTAACAGAAAGTTGGTGGTTCTAAACCACCCAGAGGTGCCTCAGAAGAAGGGCCTGGAGAACTACTCTTCCAAAAGATGATAGCCATTGAAAACCCTATGAAGCACAGTTGAGTTGCCATGAATTGGCAGCTCCACAGCAACTTAAAAAATTTTTTTTAAATTGTATTTTAGATGAAGATTTACAGAACAAATAGTTTCTCATTAAACAGTACACATATTGTTTTATGCCAATGGTTAACAACCCCACAACATGTCCCTTCTCAACCTTGGGTTCCCTATTACCAGCTTTCCTGTCCCCTCCTGCCTTCTAGTCCTTGTCCCTGGACTGTTGTGCCCCATTAGTCTCGTTTGGTTTTATGGGGCTGTCTAATCTTTGGCTGAAGGGCGAACCTTGGGGGTGACTTCATTACTGAGCTAAAAGGGTGTTTGGGGGCCATACTCTCGGGATTTCTCCAGTGTCTCTCAGGCCAGTAAGTTTGGCCTTTTTTTGTGGGTTAGAATTTTGTTCTACATTTTTCTGCAGGTCTGTCCAGGACCCTCTGTTGTGATCCTGGTCAGAGCAGTCAGTGGTGGTAGCCGGGCACCATCTAGTTGTACTAGACTCAGTCTGGTGGAGGCCGTGGTAGTTGTGGTCCATTATTAAAAAAAATTGTTTTTAAGGTTGAGATGTCTGGGAGACATCTGAGTGAAGGTATGCAGGTCTGGAGTCTGGGGAAGAGGTCCAGGCTTCAGATATAAATTTGGACGTTGCTAACGGAGACGTAGTGTTGTGTGCAGTCAATTCGATTATGACTCTTAGTAACTCTATAGGACAGAGTAATACTGTCCCATAGGGTTTCTTAGGTGACAATCTTTATGGGAGCAGATTGCCAGGTCTTTTCTCCCATGGAGCTGCTGGTGGGTTCGAACCGCCGACATTTAAGTTAGCAGCTGAGAGCTTAACCATTGCACCACCAGGGCTTCTGTAGACGTAGTAGATGTAGTAGTTAACGCGACAAGGCTTGATGGTGTCAAAGAAGGAAAGAGTGATGACAGATGGGAGGAGAAGTCAAGAGGAGACAAGGGAAGAGAGGAGAGGAGAGGGGAGGGGAAAGGAGGGAAAGGGAGAAGAGGAAGGGCTGCCAGGGCCCTGACGTTCATTCGGCAGACCTTTCCTGGTGTGAGCCATGCTTCAGGCAGTGTGCCAGACCCTGGGGAGCGGATGGTGCATGTGACAAAGTCGCTGAGTCCAGGAGTACTTAGCCTTGGGGTGAGGTGGGGGTGGGGATGAGCAGGGAAACTGGTTTTAAAGCATATGTGAGAGTGTGGGACCAGGGGAGAGACAATGGTGCTGTCAGAGGGCTAAGGAGGGGCAGCTAAACCAGACTCAGGGTGGGGGAAGGGGATGGCCTCCTGGAGAGGCTGCTCTGAGGTGGGGATGGATGCGTCCACCAGGTGAAGAGAGAGGAGGGAAGGAGGGAGAAGGAAGGACTTGTCTGGGTGGGGAGCAGTCAGGTGCCAGGATGCAGCGGTGAACTAAGTGGAGGAAGGAGGTCTGCAGAGAGAGAAAGACCCAGATGCCAGGGGCAGGCAGATGCAGCCTGTGGCCCAGGGCTGGAGCCGGAAGGAGGGGCTGCACTTCCAGGCAGCTTTTCCCATTCCTAGTCCCCTTTCTGAGTGGGACTGGGAAAACACACACACACACACACACACACACACACACACACACACACACACACACACACACACACGTACGCCTACAAGTTCTCGTTTTAGGTTAGCCAGCCTGACCTTGCCCTGCACGGCCCTGAGCAAGGTGGAATGTACAGTGTGTGAGTGAGTGTGCCAGTGAGCACACAAAGGGTTTGTGGCTCTGGAGCTCGGCTGGGACAGCTTGGGGTCTGGCTGGGACTGGGGCAGCTGAGAGGGAGTGAGGTTGGGGGTTCAGAGCAGAGACAGGAGCTTCACAGTCCAAATCCCCTCATCAGCCTGATCCTGGCTTAGGTCTGGGGGCCTGGCCCTTAGAGACCCCTCCCGAAGATGTGAAGCTCTTGGCCTCGTGAGGACCACAGCTGGACGTCTGTCATGGCAGCAGTGCAGGACTGTGGAAAGCTCTGGGCTTGGAGACACGTATGAGCTGTGAGCCCTGGGCAGGGAGCGGCTACTCTGAGCCTCAGAGTTTCACCTGGAAAAGGGTGATAATAAACGTGTGACAACGCTCTGCCAGCTCCCCAGTTCTGCCCAAGTGTGAGGAATCGTTAGTGCTCCCCAGGCGATAGAACCGTGTGAGGCACGTGACCCCAGTTCTGTTAGAGGGAGAGAAAGAGGGACAGAGAGTGAGACACAGAAAAACACAGGGAGGAGAGGAAGATACACGTGGGGTGGGGGAGAGAAAAGAGAGCAAGCGAGAGCCAGAGAGAGAGAAGGATTGAGAGCAAGACAGAGGGGGAATGACAGAGAGAGACACAGGAGAGAGAAACAGAGGAAGACAGAAAGGGAAAGAGACAGAGAGCCACAGAGAGAGATGGAGAGACAGAGAGCAAGACACACACACACACACACACACACACACACACACACACACACACACACACACAGATATGGAAGAGAAATAGAGGAGAAGAGAGACAGAGAGAGACAGCGAGCTGACAGATACATGGGAAAAGACAGAGACAAAGACAGGGAGAGAGAGACAAAAAGAGACAGAGAGGAAGACAGAGGGAGAGAGAGAGAAAGACCCCAATACAGATGGTATATCTGAGCTACAAATGATTTGACTTTCATATTTATGCTCAAATTATTTTCTGATTTTTCTCTGTGTATACTTAAACTATTATCTTTCAAAATAAATTGGATTTTTAAAAACTTTCTGCAATTTTGAAATGTCTCTAAAAACTTTACAGTTTGCATGTGAATTGACCCAGAAATTTTACTTCTCGGAGTTTATTCAAAGGAAATAATCATGAATGTGCAGTGATTTAATTACAAAGATGTTTTTGAAGCATTGTTTATAGCAGCAAAAAACAAAAACAAAAACAAAAGAAAGCAAAACAAAACCAGCAAATAAACAAACAAACAAAAAAATCCCCCCTCCACAAAAAAACCTTACTTAAATGTGCAACAGTAAGTGAATAAATAAATAAAAGATTGTCCATTCATAGACTGGATTTCTAAGTAACCTTTAAAATGATGTTGTGGAAGATAATCATTGGCATGGATATTCATATTATGTAAATAAAAAAGCAAGTTTCAAAAAGGTACGTTATAACTCAAGTTTGTTAGACGATTTGTGTGTGTGTGTATGCACATGGAGAAATGTCTGGAAGGCTCTATACCAAGGTGCTGACTGTGGCCTGCAATCACAAAAACCACTAAAGGTATTTAAAATGTGGTCTGTGTATGAAGAATCCTTCACTCAGGCTGTGTCGGCTGCCCTCCTGCCTTTCGCACTGGCCTCAGAGGAGCAGGAGAACAGCTGCTCACAGACCTCTGGGTAAAAATCCAGCATGATTTTGATGGTCACCTCAAACCACGTCAATTCACAGGGCTATATCCCAGCTATTTTTTTTGTTTTGTTAACCTTCCCACAGAGGCTTCAGCCAGATGCCACCCATTTAGGAAAACAATCTCTGCGTTTTTATAGGCTTTGTGACAGTTTCATTCCCTTGATAGTTGCAAATAGGGGTCTATTATATCTTTTTAGGTATTAACTCTGGGGCTGTGTTCATTGTAACTGGGCGAACCTTGTGACAGGTCCATCGGTAAGGTCCACTCCGGGTGGGATAACTAAGAGGTGGGCTAGAAAGCTCGAGACTAGGTGGCTTCAATTTTTTCTATTAAAAAACTACACATTATCATTATAACAACTTACAGGAATTGCATATCTATCTATGTTGTTAGTTGCTGTTGAGTTGACTAAGATTCATGGCGACCCCAGAATGAAAGGTTGACCAATTCTGCAGCATCTTCTTGGTCACTGGTATGCTCAAGTCAGTGGCGGATTACCCGTAAGCAAGACAAGCAGGTGCATAGGGCATCAACAAATCAGGGGTGCCAGTTGTCCAAAGCAAGATACACAGAGGCCAAGCAGAGAGGACACAAGGAGAAGTGAGCACCGCAGTGGAAGGGAACTGGCAGGGCTCTAAATGAAACTGATACCAGCTCCATTGCATGAGAATGTGCTGGCTGGAAATAAAGTTCACTCAGGGTCACAAGGGCACCCACATGCAAGGTTCTTTAAGCAATGAAGCCCCTACCACTTCAACACCTTCATTGACATCTGTCTCCTACAGTCCCCTCCCGTGTAATTGAAACTCCTCTTGGGAACATACTATTTCTTTTTAATAAACAAGAGGTGGGGATGGGCTGTCGAGTCTAACTCTTGCTATATTCACCCAATATGCAGCGGGATCCAACATGAGAGGTTACTGGGCAAGGATGGATTATATTAATAGATAACAGTTCTCTGATCCATTTTGAGAGAACTATCAGGTACATCCATCTCTGCTGATCTAGCAGCTCCAGCCAGGAGGGCCAGCAATGCTCTTTGCCGTGATACAAACACAAGGGTATGCTCTTGTACACTTCCCGGTAAACAACCAATGGGAACTCCGGTCCCAGGTGGTGAGCAAAAGCCAGGGAACTTGAGTAAGTCCACCACTGCCATGAACTCAATCAAGTTACTTTTAACTGTACAGCATTTACATACAGAGGTATGTCCTAAGTTTTGTAAACAAGAATATTTATAACTTTAACTTTAAACTATGTTTGGCATTCATGCAGGCACAATCTAGCATACATTTAGTACGATACTAACATGGGTAATAGTGTAATATAATACTAACATACCAAACATCCAAAAATACTGGAAACATTAATATTTACCTAACATGAAAAGTTTTAATTTATGTATTACGTGAGTTTCGCTTTTTATTGTCTGTTGCGTGGGACACAGTGCTTGATATTACTCTCTATATGCTAATAAATGAGGTATATATATATAACTCACATAGCCCACTCAGATGTGTGAGTAAGCAGAGGGGGAGACATCACAGATTATCAGTGTTTAGGACCCTCACATACCTTAACTTGGCCCTGGCTCAAGTCCATTTCTGCCCCCACTGTGTATTTTGAGCACCTTCCAGCGTAAGGGGTTCATCTTCCAGCACTGCATTAGACAATGTTCTGTTGTGATACATAGGGCTTTCATTGGTTGATTTTTGGAAGTAGATTGCCACACCTTTCTTCCTAGTCTGTCTTAGTCTGAAAGCTCCACTGAAATCTGACCACCATGCCTCATTTCAAAAAGAATTTGATGTGGCTTACCAAAAATTACCTGAATACGACAGGGTAAAAATAATTGAGGAAATCAGGGTGAAGGGAAGTTAAGGATATGAAAATAAACCAAAAAGGGTAAAGTCAGTAAATAAAACACACGCCTCAAGGTACTGAGTATTAGCTAGACTAGGATGTCATTTTTGCTCTGATCTTTCTAGTAACTTATTGTAAACATTTAACTCGGTCACGTATAGAGCAAAATGTAAAGAAATATAAACCTTAGGCATAAACAGTCATTTTTCTCCCGAAGCTCAACTGTTATCAACTGCTATGCAAGTAAACCTTGTCTTTTCTTTTAAATCTCAGGAAGATAGCTCCTTTCTCTCACTCCCACTATTTCTAGCCAGTGGAAGGTTGACCGTGGCCTGCTCCCTGTCACCACAGAGAGGCACTCCAGGTTTCTCTCCTGCATCCTCTGTACTACGAGACCCAATGATGAGAGAGGCTTAGGTCCTCAGGCTCATGTGCACTATCTTGGTAGGATGGAAGCTGCCTTGGTTACCTCAGAGAAGACTTGAAGCTTTCTTTCTCCAGTACTTTCCAATTTTTCCATGTTTCATATTCTTTGTCCAAAACCAGAAAAGATTCTGCCTCACCTCTGGTCCTTATCCAGATATGGTTTCACTCACCATGGTGATGATTTTATTTCAAGTGAGATGTTACCTTAGCAACCAACTTACCAACTCACTCAATTAACCCACTTCCTCTCTGTAATCAATACTTATTAGCTTGGAGTCACTTCTTTGCTTTGCCTTGCAGTTTTAACCACTCATTCAGGTCAACCTGTTTCTTAAAGGTAACAATTGCCTCTTCCTCTGAACATGGAGCGCTCACCTGAATCCAACAGAGCCCATCCTCCTGGAGCCTATATGAGGACGTCATCCTAACCTGGGTTAAGCCAAAGAGTTCAGTCTGGTGATCTTGGCGGAACTGGCAACGGAGTGCCCATGGTTGGTTCTGGCATTTCATTGGGTCTCAGGACCTTGCCCACAGGGGAACTGGCAAGGAGGAAGATGGTACCTGCCATTTGGAGCCAGAGAGACGGCTCCTGGGCATATGAGGGTCCTTAGAGATTCCAAGGAAGACACAGTATTATGAGATGGTTAGTGCAGAGTGATATGATTTGAGAAATATGAATTACATAATGACATGCAGCAGAGACAAAAAAATTATTATTAAAAACCAAAACAGTTTGTACCACTTCCCACTCCACTTTTAAAGCAGAGGGTAGGGTGGTGGTGCCATAATTCATATCGTTGTTGCTGTTAGTTGCCGTCAAGTTGGTTGTGACTCATGGTGACCCCATGTGTGCAGAGCAGAACTGCTCTGAAGGGTTTTCAAGGCTGTGACCTTTTGGAAGCAAATTGCCAGGCCTGTCTCCCGAGACTCTGCTGAATGGGTTTGAACTGCCAACCTCATGGGGAGATAAAATTCTAGACAACTTCCTTTGCTGCACATGGAGTCCCTGGGTAGCATAAATGGCTAAGCGCTTGCTCGGCTCCTAAGTGAAAGGTTAGCAGTTGAATCCACCCAGAGATGCTTCGGAAGAAAGGTCTGTTGATCTCCTTCTGAAAAATCACCCATTGAAAACCCAGTGGAGCGCAGTTCTACTCTGACACACATGGAATCAACTCAATGGCAACAGGTTTCCTTTGTTGCACAGAGCCTAGTAGGGGAGGGAAAAAAGGATAGGGGACATTCCAAAACCTCTGCCAGTTTTCCTGCCTTGCTGCTCCAGGTGTGTGAAAGGAAGCCCAGAGGCCAGGTCAGAGTGTGAATTTATTCTGTACAGCAAAGCAAAGGGAACTGAATTCTGTGGGGCGGCCCTAGGGGAAGGGAACCTTGACACCCACCCAGGAAGCAAAGAGTCCTGAGGGAAGAGAGGGGCTGAGCAATACGGTGGTGTGAAGACTTCTTGTGGCCCCAAACTTCAGGAAAGTCAGCCACACACAAATGCTTGTGTAAGTGGTGTTGGGGGAGGTTTGGGGGACACAAGGAAAAGGCCCTTTCTGCCTCTGGGCAACATGGCTGCAGACAGGAATAGCACCGCTGGATGTCAAGATGACTCACGAGTGGAACATTTAATTACTTAATTAATTAAGAGCATTGTTCTAGGCACTGGCAACACAGCAAAGGGTGAGGGAGCAAGGTCCCTGTACTCAGGGGGCTCACAGTCTCAAGGCAGATAACAGACCAGGAAATAAATCCATGAATAAGGGCTTCAGGAAGTGCTGAGTGCTGGGAAGAAAGTAAGTCAGAGAGAGACTGGGAGAGTGGCAACTTTAGACAGTGGCGGTCAGGAAGGGCCACTCTGAGAAGGTAACATTTGAGCTGAGAGTTGAAGTTTGATAAGGAGGAGTCAACTTGTGAGGAGCCAGGAGAGGGTGTTTCAGAAAGGGCAAGCAACGCGGGCCTGGTCCCCAAGCTCCAGACAGCCCTGCCTGCCCTCGTGGCGATGCGCTGTTTCTCTGAACCATTCAACCATAAACGAATATTTTCTACTCTAGGTGCCGTCACATCTGACTCCAGTCTCTCCTGAGGGCCCCGTGACTTCTGATACGGATCCTGTTAAGTTTCCAGCCTTTAAAAACACTCAACTTCACTGGTAATAATAATTTTAAAAAGCCAGTACAACTATGTGATACCATTTTTCATCTTGGACATTCGGGAGGTTTGAAACAGTAGGACCTGGTGAGAATACAGTGAAAACAGTTCTCTTATATGTTGTAAACGGGACTGCAAATTGGTAACCCTTTTGGAAAAAACTTGCAAATATTTATCAAAAGCCATCAAGATGTTCACACCTCTGAACTGGTAATCTTATTTGAGGATTCTGTACTAGGGAAGAAGCCCTGGTGGCACAGTGGTTAAGCGTGTGGCTGTTAACCAAAAGGTTGTTAGTTCGAATCCACCAGCCACTCCTTGGAAACACTATGGGGCAGTTCTCCTCTGTCCTATAGGGTCACTATGAGTTAGAATCAACTCGACAGCAACCAGTTTTGATACTAGGGAAATAATGCAAACTATGGAAAGGCTTGTGCACAAAGATGTTTAGTTGAACATTACTTATAAAAATGCAAAACTGAAATAGCTTCAATATGCAATGACGATAAAATGGTTAAGGAAATTATGATACATCAACCCGGTGGGGATATGGGCCAGTTTGGGATACAGTGAAATGGTAACAGTCTCTGTGGTCAGGTGAATCTTGGTTCAAATCCCACCTCTGCCACATATCACCACTGTGTGATCTTGGGCATGTCTTTTAACCTCGCTGTGCCTCGGTTTCCTCACTGATAGAACAGGGATATAATTCATACTCTTTTTCATAAGCAGAGAAGATTCATTTCCATGAGGAGCTGATAAGCTCTCCAGGTGGTGATGGTGATAAACTTTCCAGGCCCAGGTGGTCAGTACCCCAGTGTGCCCCAACCTTCCACTTGACGGTTGACCAAGCACTTTTACTTCCATGATGTCACTCAGTCCTGACATTTTGCAGATGAAGAAACTGACTCTCAGAGGTGAAGAGACTTGGCAAAAGTCACCCAGCAATTAAGAGGGATAACCTAGACCTGTCCTCAAGTCTCTGACCTTTTCACATGCTGTTACCCCTCTCCCTCTTCCCCTGGTGACCTCCTACTCATCCTTCAAGACCCAGTCCAAATATCCCCGCTTCTAGGGAATCCTTTCCTGACACCTCGCTGTATGTGCTCTCATGCCTCTAGCACAGGGAGGCATGTGGTCTGGAGGCAAGAATGGGGCTTTGGGATACAGCTTAAAGCCAGAGTCAAAGCCCAGCTTTACCTGCCCCCTTCTGAGAAGAGGGGAGTGGCTATGTCCCCGTTTGTATCTACGTTGCTGATTTAATATGCAAAAAAATAGGCTAGCTTCATTAACTTTCTTTGATAATCAGTGAGGTTCCAAATGAAGCCGGTGCTTGGCATGCACTGTTGTTGTTAGCTGCCCTCATCGTCCCCTGATGGCGACCCTACGCACAACTGAAGGAAACACTGCGAGGTCCTGCGCCATCCCCCTGATGGTTCCTGAAGAGACTGTTGTGACCCATAGGGTTTTCAATGGCTGATTTGCAGACGTAGATCACCAGGCCGTTTTTCTTCGTCCCTCTTAGTATGGAAGGTCCACTGAAACCTGTTCAGCATCATAGCCAACACTCACGCCTCCACTGACAGATGGGCTGTGGCTGCGCATGAGGCTACGGACCTGGGTCTCCCACATGGAAGACAAGGAGTCTACCGCTGCACCACCTCAATAAATGACCACTCCTTCTTCAGTGTGGTGGACACTGGAAATGCCCACTGCCTGCCTGGGTGCACACCATGCAACAGTGCATGGCCTTGGGTCTCGGTTTTCTTGTCTGTCCAATGGAGCTAGTCGTAGCACTTCCTCAGAGGGTCGTGGGAGGACTTCCTGAGTTAATGTGAGTAAAGCATTCTCAGCGGTGACTACTGGGAGCATGCATAAATGCGAGCTATTACTTTCATTAATTTTATTACCGAAGCGCTACTCCTCGCCAAAGTAATTGTCTGTTGACTGAGCTGCCTCCCCTCGACGACCGTGCGCTCCCGGGCGAGGGCAGGGTTGAGTCTGCAAGGCCCGCGGCAGGACCTGGCTAAGAGCCCGGCTCCGCAGAGCTCGGCCAGGGAGGCATAAATGAAGACGCGTCCCGGGGGAGGTGATATTTGAGCCGGCGGAGAAGCGCCCGGCTCGCCGCAGATTTGCAGGGAGGCTCCTGGCACGGAGGCTCTGGGAAGAACCTCGCCGCCGGGCTCGAGGGCCTTGGCGGGTTGCGCGGGGTCGGCTCCGGGTCCCCAATCCCCGGCCGGGCTCTGCGGGCCGAGAGGCTGCACGCGGGCTGGCGGCCAAGTCACTAATGAAATACGCGGCCGCGCTTCCTGGGCGCTCCCTGGGGAGCCCTTGGGACTCGCTAAGCGCAGCTTAACCTCCGCCAGAGACGGCCACGAGGGCGGGAGTGGGTGGGCGGTGCATTCCCCCCTCCGCCCCGCCCGCCGCCGAGTCCTCGGATCTAACGGCGGGGAGCTAGGGGAGACCTCCACCGCCAGGCTTGGTTGGGGTCTCTGGCCTGGGGTCAGGCTTCCGCGCCCTGCAGAATCCCAGCCCCGTCTTCCAGCCTGGTCTCTTGATTATTTACCTGTAAGGCGAGCTCACTCTTAATCTATGGCTGAGATACTGGGTCTGAAGTCAGCCTACCTGTTCTCATCCTGGCCCAGCCTCTTACTGTGAGACCTTGGGGAGGTCACTTAAGCCCTCCTTGCCTCAGTTTCCCCCTCTGTAAACTGGGATAAGCAGAGTATCCACGTCAGGGTTGTTGTTGGGATTAAAAGAGTTAGTACAGGTATCATGCTTAGAACAGGCACACTAAATGCTTAATAACAAAAACCAAACTGGTTGCCGTCAGTTCCAACTTGGTGACCTCATGTGTATCAGAGTAGAACTGTGTTCAATAAGGTTTTCAATGGCTGATTTTTTTCCCCCCAGAAGTAGATTGCCAGGGCTTTCTTCCAAGGCACCTCTGGGTGGACTTGAATCACCAACATTTCGGTTAGCATCTGAGCACTTAATCATTTGTACTCAGGGACTGCACATGCTTAATAAATGTTGGCTATTGTTGCCTGGGTTCCCTGGGTAGTGCAAACATTTAAGTACTTGGCTACTAAAAGACAGGTTGGTGTTCAAATCCACGCAGAGCAGCCTCGGAACAAATGCCTGGTGATCTGCTTCCAAAAGGTAAACCCATGGGGTCGCCATGAGTTGGATTTGATGCGAAGGTAACTGGTTTAGTTTTTTTTTGTTGTTGTTGTTATTGCTTGGACTGGCACCTTCAGGCATTTATGCTGCTTTAGGGGTAAGGACTAGTTTTGGAGTGATTTGGGGGAGGTACTAGGTCTGAGAATACCAGAAAGACGTTTACCTGTGTTTTATTAACTATGCAAAGGCATTTGTCTGTGTCGATCATAACAAATTATGGATGACATTATGAAGAATGGGAATTCCACAACACTTAATTGTGCTCATGAGGAACATAGACCAAGAGGCAGCTGTTCAAACAGAACAAGGGGACACTGCATGGTTTAAAATCAGGAAAGGTGTGCGTCAGGGTTGTATCCTCTCACTATACTTATTCAATCTGTATGCTGAGCAAATAATCCGAGAAGCTGGACTATATGAAGAAGAATGGAGCATGAAGATTGGAGGAAGACTCATTAACAACCTGAGATGTGCAGATGACACAACCTTGCTTGCTGAAAGCCAAGAGGACTTGAAGCACTTAAAGCACTTACTGATAAGGATCAAAGACTATAGGCTTCAGTATGGACTACACTTTAACATAAATAAAACGAAAATCCTCACAACTGGACCAATAAGCAACATCATGGTAAACAGGGAAAAGATTAAAGTTGAAAAGATTTCATTTTACTTGGATCAACATTCAACACCCATGGAAGCAGCAGTCAAGAAATCAAAAGACGCATTGCATTGGGCAAATCTGCTGCAAAAGACCTCTTTAAAGTGTTAAAAAGCAAAGATGTCACCTTGAGGACTAAAGTGCACCTGACCCAAGCTATGATATTTTCAGTGGCCTCATATGCATGTGAAAGCTGGACAATGAATAAGGAAGATCGAAGAAGAATTGGTGCATTTAAATTATGGTGTTGGTGAACAATATTGACTATACCATGGACTGCCAGAAGAATGAGAAACCTTGGTGGCGCAGTGATTAAGCAGTCAGCTACTAATTGAAAGGTCGGTGGTTTGAACCCACTAGCAGCTTTGCAGGAGAAAGATGCGGCAGCCTGCTTCGGTAAAGATTTACAGCCTTGGAAGCCTATGGGGCAGTTCTTCTCTGTCCTAGAGGGTCACTATGAGTTGGAATTCAACTCGATGGCAATGGGTTTGGTTTATTTTGGTTTACCAGGAGAATGAATAAATCTATCTTGGAAGAAGTACAGCCAGAATGCTCCTTAGAAGCAAGAACGGTGAGACTTCGTCTCATGTGCTTTGGACATGTTATCAGGAGGGACCAGTCCCTGGAGAAGGACATCATGCTTGGCAAAGCAGAGGGTTAGCGAAAAAGAGGAAGATCTTCAATGAGATGGATTGCTACAGTGGCTGCAACAATGGGCTCAAACATCGCAACGATTGTGAGGATGGTGCAGGACTGGGCAGTGTTTCATTCCGTTGTACATAGGGTTGCTTTGAGTCGGAACCAACTCGACAGCACCTAGCAACAACAACACTAGGTCTGGAAGGAGCCCTGGTGGTGCAGTGGTTAAGTGCTTGGCTGGTAACTGAAAGGTCATCAGTTCAAACCCACTGTCTGCTCTGCGGGAGAAAGATGTGGCAGTCTGCTTCTGTAAAGATTACAGCCTTGGAAACCCTATGGGGCAGTTCTACTCGTGCTCCTATAGGGTCACTGTAAGTGGAAATCGACTTGATAGCCAGGGGTTTGGTTTTTTTGGTTTACTAGGTCTGGTGCTGAAAGCAGTGGTTTGAGTCCCTGCTCTGTCACTTACTACGTGGGTCATCTTGGGCAAGTCATTTCAGCTTTTAAGGTCTCAGTTTTGTAATCTGTAAAATGCAGGGAATGTCCATCTTACATGATTATTATGCACATCAGCAATAAAACAGCGGCTCCCCCTTGGGGAGACAAGCATTGTGCTACCTGCTGTAGGTGCCTGACTTGACTCTCACACTAACCCGAGACAGGTACGGCTGTTCATTGATCCTCACCACTGCGGAAACCCAGGTGGAGAGGCTTTACTCATAACCTGCTCAAGGCTCCAGAGCTGGGAAACGGGCGCAGCCAGGCTGGAAGTCAAGTCTCTCAGGTACTATGCGGCTTCTCCCAGCAATGGAGATAATAAAGAGCCCGAGGCTGCCTGAGGCGGGGTGGGGCAGTGGTTACGAGCTCAGCTGAGGACAGGTCAGACCTGAGTTTTCATCTCTGCTCTACCTCTTCCTGCCTGGATGGCTTGGACGGTTGCTCATCATTGAGCCTTGATTTCTTCAACTTTAAGGTTGGGAATGAGATGGATTGACACAGTGGCTGCAATGATGGGCTCAAACATAGCAATGATTTTGAGGCTGGTGCAGGACTGGGCAGTGTTTTGTTCTATTGTAGACAGGGTGGCTATGAGTTGGAACCAACTCGACAGCACCTAACAACAACAACAACAAAGGTGGGCATTATAGTACCCTCTACTTCACAAGGCAGTTGTGAGAATCGATTGAGATGCCACATGCAAAGCACCTGGCACAGAGCCCATCTCACAGTAAAATAAGAAAACTAAATCAGTTGCCATGGAGTTAATTCTGACTAATGCTGATCCCACGTGTTGCACAGTAGAACTTCACTCTGTTGGGTTTTCAAGGCTGTGACCTTTTGGAAGCAGATTGCCAGGCCCTTCTTCCTCTGGGTGGGTTTGAACAGTTGCTTGTATCAGGGTCTGTTAATTCTTATGTGCTCACTTAGACACTCAAGATGAGCTGATGTCCACAGTGTGTTGGGCCCTGGAATTTGGACACAATCACAGCCTCAGGGGACCCTGGTCTTGTAAGGGAGCAAACATATAAACCATAAATGGCAAAATGTTAGCCCAGTGCATTGAGTGGGAGCTAGAATGAAGGGGGCAGGAAAGGCATCCCAAACCAGAGGAAGGTTAACTTAGGCGAGGTCCAAAGGAGAGATGAGGAGTTTATCAGAGAGGCGAGGAGACCAGATGAGGGCCCTCCTGGGAGGCGGACCAGAATGGGCAAAGTGTGGAGGTGCAAACATCACAAATTGTAAGAAGGAATGCAAGAGGTTCAGATGGTAGGAGTAGGGGTGGACTAGTGGAAGAGGCTGGAGGGGAAAGCAGGGACATGGGTGGGGGGTGGGGGTGGGGGGGTGGGAACAGGGACTTGATGCCATGCAAGGAGTTTGGATTTTTTCTTGGGTGAGCCTTTGAAGGCTAAGGGCTGAGTCAGAGTTAGGGGGTGTTAGGTAACTCCACTCTCAACCCTAACAGTACCACCCAACCTTCACCAAGGGCCTGCAATGTGCCCAGCACTTGACAGTTTTAGTTAATAATCCTCAGAACAACCCTGTCTCAGGGAAGCCTTATGATGAGCCCCCTTTGAGGCACAGAGAGGTTAGGGAAGTGGCCCCAGGTCACACAGCAGTTAAAGCTCAAGTTGGGATTTGAAGCAGGTTGGCGGGCTCTGCTGCCCACGCCTTTATCACAGCCTCCAACCACTGTCCCCTCCTGCCACCTACGTGCTCACCAGCCCTTCCAGGGCTGACTCCGATAATTCCCAGGGTCCTGTCTTTCTCCCTTCCGTGACCCGCTGTTCCTGCTCAGTGCCTGGGTTCTTTCTCCTCGACTGGCTGGCGATGTGGCTTTAATGGAGCAGCCTTGGCTGCCAGGGTGTGGGGGAGGAGAGCGAGTTCTCAGAAATCCAATATATGGAGTGACTCAGTGTGCGGGCAGCCCCCCTCCCTACCCCCAGCCTCAGCTCTGGTCCTGGCTGACTGAGGTCATGGTCATCCCGGTCCCACCTTGCCCCGCTGCAGCCCCTCCTTCCTGAAAGGGGTCTCGGTAGCTCAGCATCTGAATACCATCTCCAAGTCCTCAGGGCCTCTGCGCTCCGCTGCCCTCCATTCCCTCGGTCCCCCTCAGGTGCAGCCTCCTCGAAGCCTCTGCCTCCTGTCCTGCCCCTGTGCCCTTCTAGACCTGGCCACCTAGGTCATCTTTGTCAGGAGAATTTTGTCTTTCTGCTGCTCAAACACCTGCATGGCTCACTTCGTCCTAGGGGAGGGCCCAGTTCCCCAGTTGGCCAACAAAGTGGTTCATCATCTCTCACTCACCTTCCTAGCTGCGTGTCTCAAGACTTCCCCAGACACAGACTTCCCCAGACACAACCAGCTCTCCAGCCACATGGAGTATCTCCTTGTGCCTCCAAGAGACCCTGTAACTGCAGTTCCCCTGCCAGGAATGCCCTTGCTCTGGAACCCTTATGCTGAAATCCTACTTATCTTTTTTAAATGGCACCTCCTGTGGGCAGCCTTCCCTGATTTCCCCAGGCAGGGATAGTTGCTTCCTCCCCCAGTTCCCCCATCACTTTTTTCAGCCTTGGTATTAGCAGTAATCCCACTGTATGACAATTATTTGATTAGCTGTCCCTTTCCGCCATCAGACTTGGAAAACTCCTCAATAATATCCAAACAGCTACCATCACTGAGCTACCATCACTGAGCTACCATCACCCAGCTAGGTACTGTGCTAAGATTTCAACTTACAGTTCTTACAATTGTGGAGGCAGGTGTCACGTTTATCCCCATTTTACAGATGATAAATGGAAGCACAGACAGGTGTAGTGACTTGTACAAGGTCACACAGCACGTAAGTGGCACAGTCGGGTCTCTGCCGGATTAGCCTCATAATCATCCCTCTCTGCTGTTTCCTTCTTCCCCAGCACAGGGCACAGCATGGAGCAGCCGTGCCCAGAGGTTTGGTGAATGAATGAATGAATGAATGAAGAAATGGGAGATATCCCATGGCTGGGTCTCTAGATCAGCCTTGGGAAGTTCAAGGGAAGGAACCAACACTGAGTGAGCCACTGAATGTGCCAGGAGTTTTACATTCAGTCTGGGACCCTCATGCTATTATTTCATGTTACAGATGAGGAAACTGAAGCGTAGAGCTATTGGAGGACTCTCTCAAACCCAGGGAGAGCCAATGGCAGAGTGAGGATCTGTGTGGTTCAGATCCCAGGTTAAGGCAAGGCTTTGGGGACCCCTATGTTCACTAATACCCTCCCTTCTTAGATGGGAATCACAGCAGACCAAAACTGAAGCCAGGGCTTGGGACAGTGGCCTTGACTCTGATTGTCCAGTGCCAGAGCAGGAGCATGGTCATCACATTTTCAGGATGAGAGTCCAGCTGAGGCTCGGCCAGGAGAGGCAATTTGGAGCATCTGCTGGAGAATGGGTGAAGGTGAGTTTAAATCATGGTTAAGAGCGTGGGCTTTGGAAATAGACAGCCCTGAGTTTGAATCCTGCCTCTGCTACCTATTAGCTGTGTGATCTTGGGCAACTGTTTAACCTCTCAGAATTGCACTCTCCTCATCTGTAAAATGGGGATAATATGCCTCACATAGGAAACCCTGGTGGCATAGTGGTTAAGAGCTACGACTGCTAACCAAAAGGTCGGCAGTTCAAATCCTCCAGGTGCTTCTTGGGAACCCTATGGGGTAGTTCTTCGCTGTCCTACAGCGTCGCTATGAGTCGGAATCTACTCAATGGCAGTGGGTTTCGTTTTTGGTTTGGTTTCTGCCTCGTGTAGGGTTTTGGTGAGTATAACAGATGTTGCATCCAAAGCACTTGGCACATAGTAAGCACTTTGTAAATGTTAGCTTTTAATACCAGGGTCAGAATTAGGCTCCGGGCTAGAAATTGGGTAGGATAGAATTAGTGAAAAACTAGGATCAGGGCTGCCAGTTTGCTCGGGGTCTTTCTGTATTCTTCTGCTTCTTGGGCTCACCCAGAGGACCCTTCTGGGGGAGAATAGAGGATGAGCAGGGAGTTGAGGTTCAGGTAATAACAGAATGAAGAGTGAAACAGACTTGAGTTCCAATTCTGCCTCTTCCACTTATTTTCTGGGTGACCCTGGGTAAGTTACTTGCCCTTTTTAAGTCTCAGTTTCCTCTTCAGTAAAATAGGGTGATAGTACCTACCCCAAAGGAGTTTGGTGAGGATTAAATAATATCAAAGGATCCCTGGTGGCACAGTGGTTAAAGCACTCGGATGCTAATCAAAAGTCAGTGTTTCAAATCCATCAGCCGCTCCACGGGAGAAAGATGTGGCAGTCTGCTCCTGTAAAGATTTACAGCCTTGGAAACCCCATGGGGCAGTTCTCCTCTGTCTTATAGGGTTGCTATGATTTGGAATTGACTCTACAGTAGTGGGTTAAATATCACGGTGCCTGGTGCAAGGTGTCCACCCACATCAGTCCCTTAGACCTCAATAAGTGTTTTACTTTCAAAAACTATTTTCCTCCCCAAGGTGTTTTTCACTTCAAATTATTTGTTTTTAGAGAACGTTGTGGGTTACTTGTAACTGGTTTTCTTCCATCTATCCACCCATCCCTCCATCCCCCAATGCACTGGTCCGTGCGCAGGTTCAGACCAGCAGTGCGTGCTAAGGATCCAGATAAAGCTGCTCTGCTCTGAAAGAGGTGGCTGCCCAGAGGGGCCCAGAAAGGCTTCTCCAGGTGATGAGACGCCTCACTCAGTTTTGTAGGGTCATTTGTAAACTAGCTAGGCAAGGGGGTCAGGACGGGCCGGCAGGCGGACTGCATGTGCAGAGAATTAGAGGCCTGATCGTGGAACCATGTGGAGCTCTACATCTAGGATGGGCCGGGAGATGCCAAGTCAGAACTTGGTCCTTCTAAAGCCCATCTCATCTCTCTCCGGGAAGCCGCCGTCCGTAAACGATGTATGCGCGCCCCCTGCTGGCCCTTCTGCTCACTGCGCCTTTTGAATACTCCCAACTACCGGGCATTTGGGAACCAAAATGTCCGTAAAACGCGGAATATCTAAAACCAGAGGACGCTCAGAGATCACCCACCCATGACTTACAGATGGAGACATGACACCCTTTGTAGGCCAGAGAGTTTGCCCCGCGCAGGAACTAAGAGCTCTGAATCCAAAGCTGAGCTCCGTCAGTGCCTGGGATGGGGAGGTGAGCTCCTCCCCAGGGAGGGTCCTCGCAGCTGAGCTCCACTTTGCGGGGGTGGGGTGGGGGGTGGGGAGAGAAGAGGGGGTTTCATATTCTTGGCCGCTCACACCCATCTGGCTGGCTCAGTCGGGGGATTTCCTGTTTTGTCTTGGAGCTGCGCCAAAGCAACCTGATAGCCATGAAATGGGAGCTCGAGGGGTGTGTGTGTGTGTGTGTGTGTGTGTGTGTGTGTGTGTGTGTGTGTTGGTTTGTGTGTGTGTGTGTGTGTGTGTGCTCACACTCAAGGGTGATGTCGGCGTCAGTCCGCAGGTGTCCTGTGCCTGTGAAATCACTTCATTAATGCTCTGGCCTTCTTTAAACCTATTTTCCTCAGATTCCATGGGCTCCCACCCTTGGTTCTCCAACACATGGTGGTGGTGGTAGGGCAGGGACATGAAAGCAGGAAAGAGCCTTATTTTCGGAGCCCGGACCAAAGAGGTACATGGGTGTGGAAGCCAGGTGGGCTCTGAATGGACAGGCTTGGGAGCAGATCTGAAGTGGGGAGCATGGGAGAGATGTGAGCTGAGATGCTGCCCAGGCTTCCGGCCTGGGTGGTGAGTTGCATCCCTCAGTGAGATGACTGGCTGGGTTTTGGGGCGGTGGGGACTGTCCACAGCCATCTGGTGCCTGGGCGCTCGTTTCATGTGGTGGAGCCTCTTCTCAGGAGATAGGGTTTTTCCTCCCCTCCTGACCAGTCTCTCGCCCTGCCCCTTCCCCAGCCCTTCTTCCTGGCTAGGCTGCTGTGTATGAGTGAGTGTGCATGTGCACGTGTGTGTATGTGTGTGTGTGTGTGTGTGTGTGTATCCATGCCCATGACGGGGTCTGTAAGAGCCTTGTTGCCCCACAAAAAAGGCCTGGCCAGGCCAGGGAATGAGCCTTTGTTCCCTGTTCTGATCACACTGAGTCCAGTGGGTCTGCAGTCTGTCCCCAGGCAGATGGTGTGTGAGAGAGCCTGGCCTAGACAGGTTTAGAACTGAGACGTGAGGTCCAGGCCTGCGCTCACCTCCTCCAGCAAAGGGGGCCTCGAGAGTCCCTTCCTCTCTGTGAGCTGCAGTGTGCTCACCTGACAAACAGGGAGAATGAGCTGTGGCTCACAGATGACTGGGGATGACGAAATGAGATACTCCATGCAGAGTGCCCAGCACAGTACCTAGCACCCAGGATACCCTGGATGAAGAGGGAACTATTATTTTTAAGCTGGGTGCTCTGTTACTCAGTAATCTGGCCCCAGCCTACCTCTCTAACTTCATCTCCTACACCTTCCTCCTCATTCTGCTCCAGCCATACTGGTCTTCTTTCTGTGCTGGAAAACACCAGCTGGTTTCACTTGGGAGCCCTTGTAATCAATGCCCTGTTCAGTGGTTGCATGGCTCGTTCTTTCTCAGCCTTCACGTCCTTGTTTAATGTCACCTCCTCAGGGCAGCCCTCCCTGACTTCTCTAGCTAAGGCTCCTACCGCGCCTGCCTCCAGTGACTCTCACACCCTGTCCTATTTTTCTCCCTAGCACCGACGACTGCCAGAACCAGAGTGACTTGTTTGTTATCTATCACCCCACCCTACCCCCCAGAATGCCAGCTCTTTTAGACCGAGGACCTTGTCTGTCGTGTTCCCTGCCACATCCGTGCAACGGAGCCTGGGACAGCGTACCAAAAAAAAAAAAAAAAAAAAAAAAAAAAGTTGCCACTGAATCAGTTCCGACTCATGGTGACCCCATATATGTCAGAATAGAACTGTGCTCCGATGTTTTCAATGGCTGATTTTTTTGGTAGTAGATTGCCAGGCCTTTCTTCTGAGGCACCCCTGGGCGGACTTGAATGGCCAACCTTTCAGTTAGCAGCCGAGCGCGTTAACCTTTTGTACCACCCAGGGGCTCCAGCATGTCGTAGGCCCTCTGTAATTACATGTGGACTGTGCAGATGCCTCCGGTGATTGGGGAGAGCTCGTGTCTGGGAGCCAAACAGCCCTGGCTTGATGCTGCGTTTGAATCTCAAATCCTGGCTCCATTATTCACTGGCCATGTGAGTTTCACTTCTCTCCTCTGGGCCTCAGTTTCCTCATCGGTCAGATGAGGCAAAGTAGAGTGATTCTACTTAGTGACGTTGTGAAAAATCAATGTGATCATGAACATGCATGATGCATGCTGGGAGTTGCTGACAATGTAACCACGGCTGATATTTACCAAGCATTTCCTGCTGCTGGGCACCACTCTGAGAGCCCTGCATCTATTAACTCATTTTGTCCTCGCAACCACCCTGTGAGGGAGGGACTATTATTCCCATTTTATAGATGGAGAAACTGAGGCCCGGAGAAGGAAATCACATGCCCAGTGATGACCTTATACCCCATAAGGGCTATAGATGCAGGAGTTTTTGGGGAACAGACCAGTTTCTGTCCTTGGCATCTCACTGGCACTCAGGAAGGACTGGGAATCGGGTGACCTGAGCCCTAGTTCCAGCTCTGCTGCTGACTTGCTGTGTGGCTCTGGGTGGATCTCCGTCTCCTTTAGAGGCCCATTTCCCTGTATGCATTGTGAAGGCGCAGGACCAGGTCAGGGCGTGGGGTGGTGGTGGTGGTGGTGGGGGGGGGGGGGATGGTGGTGCAAACTCTAGTGCCCTCAGAGGCTGGGCAGGGACTGAGGGGAGACAGTTGGATCTGGGAGGGCTGGCATGAGCTGGGCAGTGGCTGCTCAGCTCTGGCTGGTGGTTACCAGGCAGAATGCAGGCCTAGTTTCGCCAAATCTTTGAACTTTTCAAGAGGAGCATAAAATTTGGGTTTTTATGCAAAATCTGATTTTTAAATGTTGGCAACAATTAAGAAAGAAAGAAAGACACTGTGTGAGCCAAACAAGGCCCATTTGTGGCTGCCTTTGGGCTCATGGCCCGTCACTTTGCAATCCACGGGATACCCAGTATCTAGAGGCTACTTCTTGTCTGGGGCCCTTGACAAAAATGACTCACACTGTCAAGTACTTACTATGTCCAGGGGTATGTATGATGCCGTTTACCCCAGTCCCTCTCAAGTATTCCCATTGCTGTTGTCATTGGTTGCCATCAAGCTGATTCCCACTCATGGTGACCCCATGTGTATAGAGTAGAACAGCTCCATAGGGTTTTCAAGGACGCGACCTTCTGGAAGCGTCTTGTTGCCAAGGTGCCTCTAGGGGGGTTCGAACTGTCAACCTTTTTGCTGGTGGTCGAGCAGTTAACCATTTGCTCTACCCAGGGACTCCCAAGTATTCCTACCATATAGGTAATATTATCATCTCCATTTGATAGGTGAACAGATTAAAGCCACAGAGATTAAGTAACTTGTCCAGTGTCACACAGCAGAGCTGGGGGTCACAGCAGGGCTTTCCTGCTCCAAAGTTCACTTGTGTAACCACGATACCATCCTGCCACGATGACCCCAGTGCTCTCTGTCCAGCCTCCTGCCCACCAGGTCTCCACTGTCACAAGCTTGCTGGCTGGTCTGGCACAATCTGACCTGGAAGGAGGGTGCGCCAGGCAGGAGGCCTCCTTCTTCTCCTGGGACCTTGGGTTCCCCCCTCCCCACCTCTCCTGGGGCAGGAGGCTGTGCTGGAAATCTGCTGGCTTGATGAGAAACCTGCTGGAGCAGCACCAAGGCATTTTGGCAAGTTCCCAGGAAGTTATACATAAGAACTGCCTGGAGATGGTATTAAAATATAGATTCAGATTCAGTATAGCTGGGGTGGAAATTCAAATTCTCAGCAGGGAACTTGTTAGAAATGCAAATCCTCAGCAGGGGTTTGAACTGGAGCAAACTGGTTCGAAGTCCTTCTTTAGATAAATGATTTTATGTAAGTGCTGTTGAACACTATAAAGTTGATGTGATTGCCCTCATTTTGTGGATGAGGAGACTGCGGCTCAGAGACAGGAGGTTGAGTTGCCCACGTTCTTGCAGCTAGTGAGTAGCAGAGCAGGATTTGAATCCAGCTCGGCTGTCTGCAAACCCATTATTCTTTTCCTCCTGGGCTGGCTATTGGGATCAGTAGTGCCCCCACTCCCTGGGGCCAGGACCTTAATCTGGTGGGCTCTCCTTGGGACACCTCTTCTGTACCTGCAAAGGTCTCATTCCACCTAGGCGTCACCTGCATCCCAGGCATTTCCAGTACCTTGGAAACGAAGATGGTATGAGCTGGACAGGCCCAATCCCCTTAACTTATGAGTGAGTGTGGGGGACCTTAAAGGTTGGGGGCCTGGCCTGGGTCACGCTGAGCTACCCTGTCACAGTTACGAGTGCAGACACTGATGACTTTGGTGGTTGAACACTGCTGGACAGAGCAGGCCTGGTCACTCCCGGGGATGTGTTGGGGTGGGGGTTCACCCTTCCTCATGGTCTCTGTTCTCTGGGCTATCCTGGTTTTCAAGGTGGCAGAGCCCAGGGCCCAGAGAAGAAACTCCTGATCTGCCTTGCCCACACCAGCCTGGCCAGGTTGTGTCTTCCTTCATCTCTAACTAACCAGCCGGCTTTGTGGGACTTTGTTCATGTCCTCCCATTTTAGAATCCCTGTGCACCTGCCACCGTCCAAGCAAGAGGCAGTGTGGTGCCATAGTGTGAGAGTTAGCTTTGGAGCCATAGAGGACACTTGAGTTCAAGTTCTGGCTCTGCCACTGATTTGCTGTGTGATCTGGGGCAAATCACCTTGCCTCTCTGAGCCTCAGTCTCTTTATCTGTAAAATAGGGACAATAAGGGAACCTACTTTAAAGGAAGATTGTGAGGATCAATAATTATAATGGTACTAATAATAGTTGCCAGACTTTATTGCGTGTTTGCTATGTGCCAGATTCTGTGCTGAGCCCTTTCTCATGTTATCCCATTCAACCTTCCCAACAACACTGTGAGAATGTTCCTGTTATTATCCCCATTTTACAGAGGAGGCAACTAAGGCTCAGAGGGGTTAAATGTTTTGCTCAAGGTCTCCCACTGTGGTAGTGCCTGGATTCCAGCCCACGTCTGTCTGAGTCCAAAGCCTAGAATGCTTAACCCAGGAGGAGTAATCAAGGCATTTAACAACTGGCCTGGCATGGGCCCTGAGCCATCAGAATAGACGCCTGCCGTAAATAAACAAGCTGTATGTTCTCCCAGCTCCGTCTTATCCATTACACACTCAACTGTGTTAAATGCGATTAATCCAGGAAATGAGATTACGGATGTCAAGCGGCTTGGAGAACCATTTCTATTTCTTCTTACCCTGTGCGGAAGGAGAACTGGCCTGTGAATCAGGAGACCTGGGCTCGAGTCCTGGCCTGCTGTGAACTTGCTGGATGACCTTTGGAAAGTGTTGGAAGAAAGTTTCCAGAGCTATAAATTAACAAGATCAAAACCCACTTAGGAGATGGGGCTCAGATAACATCATTCAGGCCCTTCCATGTGCTAATTACAGAGTTCATCAAAGCAGACCCAGGAGGCCTTCAGCTGAGCTACAGTGTGTTAGTCATTCAATTAAGGGATTGCATGTAGTTTTTAAATAAGTATATTGTACATATTTGAAGTGTACAATCTGATCGTATTTAAAGTGTACAGTTTGGTGAGTTTTGACAGATGCACTAACTTGGTGTTGCCAAGAGTCAGAATTGATTTGATAGCAACTGGTTACTGGTTATACGCCTGTGAAAGCACCACCACAATCAAGATACCTGACATTTCCATCACCTACAAAAGTCTCCTCATTCCCCTTAGCAATCCATCCCTTGCTCCATTCCCATCCTCAGGCAAACAAGGACTTGTCTGGTTGATGTAAGTCAGTTTGCCTTTTCTAGAGCTTATACAGATGATGTCATACAGTATGTAGACTTTGGTGTCTAGCTTCTTTCATTCAGCATAATCTTTTTTTTTTTTAAATATTTTATTGTACTTCAGGTGAAGGCTTACAGAACAAACAGTTTCTCATGTAACAGTAGTACACATGCTGTTTTATGATTTTGGTTAACAACCCCACAACATTTTAACCCTCTAAATTCTCAGCTTTTTTTTTTTTTTGGTGAAAATACACATAGCCAAAGATACACCATTTCAAAACTTTTTACGTACACATTTAAGTGACATTGACTACGCTCTTCTAATTGTGCTGTTATTCTCACTTAAGATGAAGGCTTACAGGACAAAATGGCCTCCCATTTAACAGTTACTACAAATGTTGCCCTATAACAATGGTTAACAATCTGACAACACATCAACAGTATCCTTACTCAACCTTGGGTTCCCTATCATCAGCTTCCTACTCCCCTTCTGCCTCCTGGCCCTTGTCACTGGACTCCTGTACCTCGTTAGTCTCATTTGGTTTTACTGGGCTGTCCATTCCCAGGCTGAACAGTGAACCTCGAAGGTAACTTCGCCACTGAGCTAAAAGGGTGTCTGGGGGCCATACTCTTGAGGTTTCTCCAGCCTCCTTTACGCCAGTAAATCTGGTCCTTTTTTTTTGTGAGTTAGAATTATGCTCTACATCTTTCTCCAGCTCTGTCCAGAACCCTCTGTTGTGATCCTGGTCAGAGCAGTCAGAGGTGGTAGCCGGGCACCATCTAGCTGTACTGGACTCAGTCCGGTGGGGGTCTTGGTAGCTGTGGACGATTAGTCCTTTGGACTAATCTTTTCCTTGTATCCTGTTCTCTTCATTTTCCCTTGCTCCCGAAGGGATGAGACCAGTGGAGTATCTTAGATGGCCGCTCACAGGCTTTTAAGACCCCAGACACTACTCACCAAGGTAGAATGTAGAGCATTATCTTTATAAGTAGTGTCATGCCAATTGAGCTAGATGTTCCCCGAGACCATGGTCCCCAGAGCCCTCCGTCCAGCAACTCAGTCCCTTGGAGAGTTTGGATGTGTCCATGCGGTCTCCATGACCTTTCCTTGTGCAGATTGTGTTAGTTTCCCTTGTATTGTGTACTGTCTCACCTTTCACCCAAGATACCACTTATCTATTGCCTGTTTAGTATTTCCCCCCCCTCCCCTCCCATCCCTGGTCACCAACAAGGATTGTTACATTTTGCATGTGAACTTTTTCATGGGTTTTTACAATAGAGGTCTCATACAATATTTGTCCTTTTGTGATTGACTTATTTCACTCAGCATAATGTCCTCCAGTTTCATCCATGTTATTAGATGGTTCACAGATTCATTGTTGTTCTTTCTCATTGCATAGTACTCCATTGTGTGTATGTACCATAGTTAG
The DNA here is from genome assembly GCA_030035585.1 of Dugong dugon. NCBI lineage: Eukaryota > Metazoa > Chordata > Mammalia > Sirenia > Dugongidae > Dugong > Dugong dugon. The sequence goes on along the minus strand of CM057462.1, from coordinate 55,167,136 downwards.
TTTATCCATTCATCTGTTGATGGGCACCTACGTTGTTTCCATTGTTTTGCTATTGTGAACAATGCTGCCATGAACATAGGTGTGCATATGTCTATTCGAGTGACGACTCTTATTTCTCTAGCATATATTCCTAGCAGTGGGATTGCTGGATTGAATGGTATGTCTATTTCTAGCTTTCTGAGGAAACGCCATATCATTTTCCAAAATGGTTGTATCATTTTGCATTCCCACCAGCAGTGTATAAGAGTTCCCATCTCCCCGCAGCCCCTCCAACATTTGTTATTTCCAGTATTTTTGATTCGTGCCAGTAATGCCAGGGTGAGATGGTATCTCATTGTGGTTTTAATTTGCATTTCTCTAATGGCTAGTGATCGCGAGCATTTCCCATGTGTCTGTTGGCCATTTGAATGTCTTCTTTGGTGAAGTGTCTGTTCATTTCCTTTGCCCATTTTTTGATAGGATTGTTTGTCTTTTTGTTGTAGAGGTGTTGGATTTTCTTGTAGATTATGGAGATTAGACCTTTGTCTGACTTGTACTGTCCAAAAATTTTTTCCCAGTCTGTAGGTTCTCTTTTGACTCTTTTGGTGAAGTCTTTTGAAGAGCGTAGGTGTTTGATTTTTAGAAGATCCCAGCTATCTAGTTTATCTGTGGGGTTTTGTGTGTTGATGGTTATGGTTTGTATCCTGTTAGTGCCATGTATTAAGGCCTGAAGTGTTGGTCCTATTTTTTCTTCTATGAACTTTATAGTTTTAGGCTTTATATTCAGGTCTTTGATCCATTTTGAAGTAGTTTTTGTATACGGTGTGAGGTATGGGTCCTGTTTCATTTTTCTGCAAATGGATATCCAGTTTTGCCAGCACCATTTGTTAAAAAGACTGTCTTTTCCCCATTTGATGGACTTTGGGCGCTTGTTGAAAATCAGGTTACCGTAGGTGGATGGATTTCCATCTGGGTTCTCAATTCTGTTCCATTGGTCAATGTATCTGTTGTTGTACCAGTACCAGGCAGTTTTGACTACTGTAGCTGTATAGTAGATACTGAAGTCAGGTAGTGTGAGTCCTCCAACTTTATTCTTCTTCTTCAGTAGTGCTTTACTTATTCGGGGCTTCTTCCCTTTCCATATAAAATTAATAATTAGTTTTTCCATCTCGTTGAAGAATGTTGCTGGTATTTGGATCGGGATTGCATTGTATTTGTAAATTGCTTTGGGTAGAATTTCAGCATAATCTTTTTGAGATTCATCCCTATTATTGGGTGTTCCTTTTTATTGCTGAGTATACCAGAGTTTATGTTTCCATTCACCTTTTGATGGACATTTGGGCTGTTTCTGGTTTTCAAATATTATAAACAAAGCTTCTAGGAACATTCATGCACAAGTCTTTGTGGGGACATATATTGTCATTTCTCATGGTAGGTGTGTGCATAACTCTTTAAGAAGCCATCAAACTGTTTTCCAAAGTGGTTCTATCATTTTATATTCCCACCAGCAATTATGAGAGTTTGGTTGCTCCACATCCTTGTCAACACTTGGTACAGTTGGTATTTTTAATTTTAGTCATCTAATGGGTGTGCAGTGGTATTTGGTGTGGCTCATGCTGCTGTTTTGAAGAATACATGGTTTCTGCTGCCTACCATGTGCTGGTAAGAGCTGATCTGTACAGTGAAGAGGGTAACCAGAGAGAGTGGGTGCTGATGTGTCCTATGAGGCAACAAAGGGCAGAACCAGGGCCAGTCGGGGCGACTCAGCAGGAGACAGATTTTGGCTAAACTTTCAGAAAGAGCTAACTTTTTCTCTGTCAGAGATGTTCAATTATGGGATGAATTTCCTTGTGGAGTAGTGTGCTCCCTGTCGCTGGGAGCCGTCAAGCCTATGATTACCTGGTTGAGACGTGGATCAGAGATTCCAGCATCAGGTGGGGTTTGGACTAGATGATGAATGAGGTGCTTTCCAGCCCCGACTTTTTTGGAGTCTGTGGTTCTAAGAATCATAACGTGATGAAATCCTCACTAGTAGCATTTGCGTTAATATCCAAATCTTGTTGACTCTAAGTCCCCACCTTCTTCTGCAGGAATCCCAGGCCCTGGATGAGTTCTGCTGCCCTCTCAAGGGTGTGGGCGAGTCCTTTGTGCTCATGAACTGGACAGGCAGCCACCTGCCATTGTCCTCTGTCCCTATCAAGCACCCACTGCTACTGTTGACTTCAACTTGTCCATAAGGACTCCACCCCAGCCAGGTTCTGCCTCACCCTGGCCTCCAAGCTCCCAGTCCTCGTGTCACTTCAGGAGTCCAGCATTTGCTGGTAAACAAGGGGCAGACTGCTTCTCGAGGGCAGGGTCCCACATCCGGGCTGCTTGGGTCCCCAAGTGGAGCCATTTTGTAAGGCCACTCTCTGCTCACACTCAGCTTTCCATTGAGCGGGCCTGCCTTAGTTTGTGTAGCCTGCTCCTCTGGTTGGACGTTTGGGTTATTTTCAATTTCACAGTATTATAAATAATTCTGTGATGAACATCTTCAGCACTCAAAGCTTTTTTCACATCTCCATTTATATCTTTAAAAGATCTTCCCAGAAGTGAGGTGATTTGGCCAAAGGGTACAAATCTCTTTAAAGCTATTAAAGTATCCTGCTAAGTGACTTTCCGGAGAAATGGTGCTGACAGTCCCACCAGCAGTAGAAGAAATCGCTCATCTCGCCTACCGTCACCGGCATGAGGCATCTCTGACTTCGGTTTGCAGTCTCCCACCGTTGGGCAGGCTGCGGTGGGCCTGCTCTGTGCAACACGCTGAGGGACATGCCCAGCTGTTACTTTGCTTGGGGACCAGCCATGTCATGCCTGCACCTCCAGGATCTAAACAAGTCAGGAAAGATCGTTTTCTTTTATTTAAAATGAAGTGGATTCTAAACACCACTTAAAAATACATTAATAATGGTATTGGTGTATTATTCATTCCCAAGTAGTGACAGATGTTTCCCTCAGCAGAATGTCGAAGTGGGGAAGTGAGTTAGGGAGTTGGGAGATTGATTAGTTTCTGTCAAGGGGCTCATTACCTCTTGCCTAGACAACCTCCTTGCTGGCCCCCTGCCTTCAGCTCCCACACCGCCCCCCCCCCCCCGGCCCAATCAGTCCTCTACACTAATGTCTAGTTGATCTTCCTGAATCAGTCTGGGGATGCACAATGGGTGCCGGGCTCGGAGTCAGGTGGCCCAGGTTCTGCTCTTGGTTCTATCACTGAGTTTCTAGGTGCAGTGGCATCTTCGTCTGTTTCCCCTTTATTCTGGTATCAACACTCTGATTTTTCTTTGGAGTCCCACCCTACCCCTTTTTCACCCCTGGGGTGTCATGTGGGGCTGACACTCCCCACACCTCACCCCAACGCCAGGAGCAGGCTTGGCCAATGAAGGTCCTACGGACCTCTGGCCAAGTGATTAATTCAAGGGGTGGTATGTGTCTCAAGTTGAGCTGGTCATTGTTTGAGGCTGGGATCCAATTGCTGAAATTGGTCCTTAAACATCCCAGTTATGTGAGTGACAACTCCCCTCCTTTTCTTTTTTTAAGTCAGTCTGAATTGGGTGCCGTTGCTTGTAAATGTAAGAGTTCGTATTAATACACAGTGTGACCTTGAATAAGCCCTTTCGCTCTCATGGACCTCAGTGGTCCTATCTGGAAAATGAGACAGTTGGATTCTCTGAGGTCCTTCCAGCTTGGGAGGGTCATATCCCCCATCTGGGCTGTGAGGGGTCACACACTGGGAGGGTCACAGGTGAGCAGGCTGGAGCGTGTGGAGATGCAGTTGCCATGCAGCATGGCTAGGAGAAACCTCAGTGGTCGTGCTCTGTCCAGGACATGTGCAGGGCTGCCCTGGAGAGAAGGCAGCAGCACAGCAGGTACCCTGCGGGGAGACAGGGGCGTATTGGGAGTCCATAATGCACAGCACTGTGACCAGCAATGCAATGAGCTGCCTCTGCTCTGTGTCTCTCAGTGGCTCCCAAATACTTTCAGGATTAAATGCCATTCCCTTAGAGGGGCAGGAGGCCTGGTTCCTCGTTGTTGTTGTTAGCTGCCCTGAGTCAGCTCTGACTCATGGCAACCCCATGTACAACAAAACAAAATGTTGCCCGGTCCTGCACCATCTTTATGACCATTGGTATGTTTGAGTCCATTGTTGCAACCACTGTGTATTTTGAGTGACTTCCAACCTAGGAGGCTCATCGTCCAGCACTGTATCAGACAATATTCTGTTGTGATCCATAGAGTTTTCACTGGCTAATTTTTGGAAGTATATTGCCAGGCCTTCCTTCCTAGTCTGTCTTAGTCTGGAAGCTCTGCGGAACCCTGTCCACCATGGGTGACCCTGCTAGGATTTGAAATACTGGTGGCATGACTTCCAGCATGACAGCAACATGCAAGCCATCACAGTACGACAAACTGACAGATAGGCTCCTCATAAAAACCAAACCCGTTGCTGTCGAGTTGATTCTGACTCATAGCAACCCCATAGGGCAAAGTAGTGGAACTACCCCTAGGGTTTCTAAGGAGCGGCTGGTGGATTTGAACTGCCGACCTTTTAGTTAGCAGCCAAGCTCTTAACCACTGAGACACCAGGGTTCCTGGGCTCCTCATAGGGCTTAATAAGTATCGAATGGCTGAGTGAACGAATGCTTTACCTGACCGGGTTCCTTGCCTAGCTCTCCAGCCCCGGACTCTCACCCTCCCTCTTCTCTGTGTATCCCTCTCTCCCCCACTGCCTCCTGAAACACACCCATGCTGTTTTGTGCCTCAGCCTTGTACCTGCTGTTCCTTCTCCCAGGAAGGTCTCTTCCCACCACCTCCTGGCAAACTCATCCTCATCCTTCATCACTCAGCTCATGATTGTTCCAGTCATTCGCTCAGCAAATATTTCTGGAACCTCTGCTCTGTGCCAGGGACTCTGCCAGGTGCTGGTGTTGAATAAAGGAGGAGACCCTGTCCTCGTGAAGCTCCATCCTTGTAGGGGAGGCAGCAGACAGAGAGGGTGTCAGCTGGTGATAAGTGCTGTGGGAGAAAACTCAGCAAGGAAGGGAAGACAGGGGCACAGTTTTTTTTAATGGTAGATGGTCAGGGCAGGGTTCTTGGATCCAGTGACACTGAAGCCAGAGGAGGCGAGGGAGTGAGCTGTGCAGATCTGCGAGGTGTGTGTTCCAGGCAGAGGGAACAGCAAATGCAAAGACCCTGAGTGGGGAGATGTTCTGGGCACATTCAGGGGACAACAAGGAGACTGTGTGGCTGAGCAGAGGGGTGAGAGGACAAGGGGCAGGGGAGGAGGTCAGAGGGTCCCAGTGGAGGCGAGGAGGGACAGACTGTGCTGGCCACCATACTGGGTTGAAGAGTGTCCCCCCAAAGTCATGTCCACCTGGAATCTCAGATTGTGACTTTATTTGGAAACAAGGTCTTTGTGGTTGTAATTAGTTAAGATGCAGTTATATTGGAGTAGGGTGGGCCCTATATCCGACATAATTGGTGTCCTTATAAGAAGAGGAGATAATGACAAAGAGGGGTCAGGGTCAGGGGTTAGAGTCAGAGGTCGGGGGTCAGGGAATGTGTCTGTGAGGCAAGCCTGAGTGAAAGGAGGGGGCCGGTGAAGCAGACTCTTGGAGGAAAGTTCTACAGACAAAGTGGCCAAGGGAGGAAAGGGGTGGGAATGTTTGAAGAACAGGGAGAAGGCAGAGCTGGGTGGAGGGAGGAGGTGAAGTAGGTGAGTGGGCAGGGCCAGATCACACACGGCTTCCTGGGTCTGAGGAGGAGGTTGGGGTTTAGTGTGAGGGTGATGGGAAGCTACTAGAGGACTCTGAGTGATTTTTTTTTAATGCCTTCTGGCTCCCTAGTGGGGGACTTTAGGAGTCTCTGATTCTGAGCACCCCTGCTGAGTTCCTTCCTGCTGCCCCCTTATCGAAGGCCCCACAGCCCCTTGGCCGCCCTCCCAGTAGGTCATGGCCTCTGTCCCCTGCTGCCTCTGATCTTGGCCAGGCGTGGGTCCCACTTGGCCACCCAGGCCGCAGAAGGTGGGGGACAGCAGCCACGTCCTGGGCAGAGCCAGGGCCTGTCGGCCCATGTGAGGACCCTTTGTCTCAGGGCAGCACTGCAGTTTGATCAGGCCCTAGTGGGGCTGGAACTGGCCTCTGACACCGACAGACAAAGGGCCTCTTTGAGCACCCAGGAAGTGATGAGCTGGGATTTATCTGCCCAGGAAGTTGGAGGACCGTGGGAGAGGCAAAGGGCACGGAGCCCTGGGTCCCACAGACCGTCATTAGTGTTACGGTTGTCGGTGTTGTTGTTATTGGTAGGAAAATGCATCCCTCCTCCACCTTGTTGCTCAGCTCTCCCTCTGAGCCACCCCCAGCCCCACTTCCTGGGTTGCACCACCTCAGACAAGGACTGAGTCCTGAGTCATGACAGTGCCAGCACTCACTGTGTGCCAGGCAGAGTGCTACCTCTGTACCGACTCAGTAAATCCCCACAACAACCCTAGGAAGATGAGACTATTGTTCTCCCCATTTTACGGATAAGCAAATGAAGGCACAGCAGTATAAAGTAACTGGTCAACATTCACACTGTGTATAAGGGTTGGGGCTGGGATTTTGCCCCAGGCAGTCTGCTTCAGAGTCTACTCTGTTATACTCCCTACTGTGTGTCCAACTTCCTGACTTGGGGGGGAGGGGTCATGCAAGGTCATATCTTTTAACCCCCACATTTTACAGAAGTCCCTGAGAGGGGGAAGGTAGTTGTCGTCACATAGTAATGAAGCCAGGGCTGTTCATGGAGTAGAGAGGGCTGGGTTTGAATCCCAGCTCCCTGATTGATGTTCCTTGTTGCCTAACCTCGGGCAGGTCCCTTACTTCTTCGGATGCTTGTTTGCCTCATCTTGGAGCCGGTATTCTGCCTTCATAGGATCTCTGTGTTGACCAATGAGGTGAGGGAGATGTGTGCTCAACATAGCCTGGCTCAGGCATGTCCTCAAAGTGTGGGTCCTCTCTCCTCCCCTCACCTGCTCCCAGGCACCAGAGCTGACCACGGCTTAAGGAGTGACACGTTCCAAGACGCTTGCACATCAGTAGTAACCTCTGGAGCATCCCCAAAGCCATGGCTTTTCATCAAGTTACTGGCCAATCACCTGGGGAGCTGTCTGAAAACCCAGGAGATTCTGCTCCTTCAAGGCTTCCAGATCCAAAGGAGAGAATCCCTAATAGTGGAATGCTGGCCCTATGATGGGCGGTGGGGGAGAGATTTGGAAGGCTGGAGCGTGTATGTGGGTCCTGCCCACATTCCTAGTGTGTTTGCCAGCCCTGCCTGAGAAGCAGTCTCCCCTCCCCATCAGGTGGGCCAGCTCATCAAGTCTGCCCAGCTTTGCACTTAATTAAAGGGAAGGGGAGTCCAAGGTTTGGGGGCTTGGGGAGGTGCTGATGTGTGAAGAGTCACTGTTCAATTTTCCCCCAACCAACCTCATTTCCGAATGTCCTTTCCTGCGGGGAAAGGTCTCGGGCAGGGTTTCTCTGGTTCTTCTCCTGCTCCCTCTTCTCCTTTCCTGATAACAGCTGGCCTTTATGTGTGTGTGCTCTGTTCTGGGCTCAGTGTCCTGTTTAACCTTCCCAATAATCCTATGCAGTAGGGACACTTATTATGCCCATTTTACAGATGAGACAATGAAGGCCCTAAAAATCCAAAGCTGCTTGTTCAAGGTCACATAGCTACTACTCAGTAGGGTAAGATTTTAACTCGAAGACTGTACTCCTAACCCCTCCTCTATGCTGCTTCTGTGTCCGATAGGAATGAGAACGCAGGTGGGCTGTGATAAATAACAGGAAACGTGGTTAACATTGGTTGAAGGAACTAAGGGGTTTGTCATTCTCACATAATGAGAAGTCCAGGGCAGGGGCAGCAATTTGGCAACATTGTCAGAGACGAGGCTCCCTCTGCTCCACTGTCCCTAAAGTGTGGTTGTTGTCTTCATAGTTCCAAAGTGACTGCTGCAGCTCCAGTGCTCACACTTGCATTCCAGGCAGAAAGGCATTGGGAAGGTCAAGGGTCCCCTCCTTGGGAAGCTTTGTCTTTTTGTTTGAGAAGTGAAGCCTTTCCTAGCAGACTCCCACTCTTGGCCAGAATGCAGCCCTGGCTACCCCTGACTGACAGGTGGTTAGGAAAGTGAGACCTTAGCTTTCCAATCTCTGGAGTCAAGGGAGGAAATGGAGGGGTGGCTGGGAAAGGTGTTGAGGGGCCAACCCAGGTTCCTGCCTGGCCTTCTGCCGTGGCCCCCCAGTGTGAGTCTCTTCTCCCACTCAATGCCCCCACCTGCACCCCCTGCAGAGGCTTGGCTCCAGCTGGAGGTGTAGTTCCTGCCTTCACGATCTGTGCTGTGAGCAGTGACAAGAAGCTCAGAAAGCTTGAACATCAGGACATTCTGCTGTCTGGGCCGCATTCTCCTCATCTGTAAAATGGAGTCTTAAACCTGGCAGGGTGGTCAGGAGGACTGCATGAGACCGTGCACATAGTGCCTGGGCTGTAGTGGCTGAGTCGTGGGAAGGTGGCATATGGCATTCTCCATGGAGTCCTGCTACCGAGCAGCTCACTGTTCTTGCCAGGCCTCTGCTTCCCCAGCTGTAAAGTGGAACTGAACTTAGCGTATCTATGTTGCAGGGTTGTTCTGAGAATTAAATGGGATTATGCACCAAAGAGCTTCAATGACATCTCTACTGGTTTCAGATGATTATTCCTACAGATTTCTTGGCCTTGCACTCTTCTTGTTGCTTGACTTCCAGTTCTTGGGATGTAAGTCTGCAGAAGCCTCTAGCCTGCCACCTGACCTGCAGATTTTGGATTCTACAACTCCTGCAATCCCGTGAGCCAGCAGAGGCCTCCAGCCTGCTGCCTGACCTGCAGATTTTGGGTTTGTTAGCCCTTGCAAACATGTGAGCCAGCAGAGGTCTTCACACTGTTGCCTGACCCACGGATTTGGGACTTGCCAGCCCCCACAATTACGTGAGCCATTTCCTTGAAGTAAATTTCTCTCTCTGTGTATTTATATACGCTTCACTGGTTTTGCTCCTCTAGAGAACCCAGACTAAGACGTTTTGCATTTCCTGGAAACAGATTCCTAGGAGGAGGAGGAGGAGGCCCTTTTGAAGTTTGTTCTACAGGGAGGAGGTGCTGTTTTCAGCAGTGATTTCAGGAGGGAGGTGGAGGCAGGAGCTGGGAGAAGAGGGAGACCCTGCAGAGACCTTTGGAGCCCTTGGATACCTCCTGCCCAGGTCCTAGGTGCCTGATGTCTCGGAGAAGGCCCCAGGGACCAATCAGATGCTCTGCTCTCCAAGGGCTTGATAGGCTGACCCCAGCGCCCTCCCCACCACAGTCCCCGATCAATGGCTCCCTGCTCTGCTTAGAGCCAGTGATCACAGCAGCCATTGTCCTCAAACATGCCTCCAGGAGGAGCAGGGGCGCTCACTGGGCCCTGAGGTTCTTAGAATCAATCTCTGCCTCTTCCTTTCTGTGCCTCAGTTTCCCTGTGACTCAGCATCCTGGGAGAACAGCCTGCTCATGAAGGGATGATGAGAATGCTGTAGCCCCCTCCCCACACTTCCATTTGGCCTTGGCCCCTGGCCTCTGTGTGGGCCAATCCTTCCAAGAGCTTGGACAGAAGGAGAAGGTGTAGGTGTATTGGGGATGTGGATCACCTGATTTTCAGTCCCTGCCCTGCCCTGCCCTGTAACCCATTGCCTTCTACTCTCTAGGCCTCACCTCTGTAACAAGGCAGAGGTGTGTGTGGGGGAGGCAGAGAGGGGTACTTGCACCCGGGGTGCAAGTCCAAGGAGGTGCCAGATGAGATGTGGAATGACATTCCGACGTGCCTCAAATGTGAAAGTTGCCTGACTGAGGCAGCCGGATAAGGCGGGGCGGGAAGGCGTTCCTGCTGAAAGTGTCTGCCGCTGTAAGTATCTACTCGGGCGCGCGCAGCTTAGAGATTCTCCCTGGCACTCGTTACCGTCGCTACACCCCTGTTAAATAAGGTCCCCATTTTAAGTCTCTTCCAACTCAGTTATCTCTGCGGCTGTGATTCTCAGGGTGTTCCCCAGCTGGGGTGCAGCTTTCAAGACGACCTTAAACCTCTTGCCCAGGAGGATGCCCCAGGACAGCCTCGCTCCCTCGGTCTAGAGAGGCAGACACGCTGGGTTCTTTGGTGCAGCGCGCCCCCTGGTGGCCACTTGGGACCCCCTGCTCTGTCCGGACGCTAGTAGCCAAGTTCTTTCTGCTGGGCTGGGGGCTGGCTGGGGCCTTCCTACAGGGGAAGCTGCTTTCTTTCTTTTTTTGGGCTCGAGTGGAAGTGGGGTTGCTATAGTCCCTAGGAAGATTTTTGGCCCAAAAAGGTAGACCTGCCACCAACATCCCTATCCCAGAGAAACTGAGGCCTTGGCTGGGATTTATTCTTTTGATTCTCCTGTCTGGGAAGTTGGTGTAATTTGTCCCTGTGGGGTAAGTGGCATCATCCCCATTTTGTGGATGAGGAGACTGAGTCTCAGGAGGGTCTCAATGATCAGGTCGCTGCTGACCTCTCAGGCCTCAGCCCCTGCCCTTTCTCGGGACACCCCTGGGACTTTGGCCTCCCTGCTGGGCTTACACACTGTTCCCTGGGCTCAGAGATACCCTTCCCCTTCTTTGAAGGAATGCCCCTCCTGCAAGTCTAGTCCAAGGGCTCTTTTAGTTTTTAAACTAGCATTTATTGAACAATTTCTAAGTTCTAGGCCAGTGGTCCTCAAAATGTGGTCCCTGGACCAGAAGCATCAGCATCTAACAGCATTGTTAGAAATGCAAATTCTCAGGCCCTACACAGGATCTTCTGGATCAGAAACTCAGGGCTGTGGCCTAGCCATCTGGGTTTTCACAAGTCCTCCAGGTGATTCCGGTGCACAATCAAGTTTGAGAACCACTCGTTAGGCATGGTAACAGGCACGTTGCAGTATTGTTTTCTTTATTACATTAATTATGCAAGATAGGAACTGTTTTTATCCCCATTTGGCAGGTGAGGAAACCAGGGCTCAGAAAGATGGAGTCACTCGCCAAAAGTCACAAAGTCTGAATTCCAAGCACCTAACCTCCTCTGAGGTGCCTTCCTGGGGTTTAACCAAGTGCCTCGGATGGGATTCCATGAGCGGCCAGCAGGGGCGCTATTGATCCATAACCCAGTGTCTAGGCTGAAGTTGGAGGGTGTGGAGACGGCAGAGCTGGGGAGCCCCTGGAAGTTGGGCAGGACTGTCAGGGCTTACTGCCTGCGGTGGACTTCCTCCACCAGTGCCATGCCACCTACCCTACCCTCACCTCCCCCACCTGGGCTCCCAGTCTCTGACTGCAAGGAACCCTGGGCAGAGATTAGGGACAACTTGGTAGAAGTTTGAAAGATCCTGTTAACAAGCTCTGTGACTTCAGGCATGTTGCCAAACCACTTTGAGACTCAGTTCTTTCCATCTGTAAAATGGTGGTTACCATCCCTACCTTGAAGATTCACTAAGAACATGCTCTAGAAAGGCCTTCAACGTCTGAGTCATTTTGACTTCCTCAAAGGTTGAATGATGCTCTATTTTAGGAAATGAGAAAGTGAACATTTACTGGGTTCTAAATATGTGCTGTAGTCCCTGGGTGATGCAAATGGTTAACATGCTCGGCTGCCAACTGAAAGGTTGGCGGTTTGAGTCTACCCACAGGGGCCTCGCAAGAAAGGCCTGGTAATCTACTTCTGAAAAATCAGCCATTGAAAACCCTATGGAGCACAGTTCTACTTTGACACACTCGGGTTCACCATGAGTCAGAGTTGACTTGACAGCAATTAGAAAAAAAAATGTGTTGGGTGCTTTCAACATGAAATTTTTATTTTATGCCCACATAGTGAAGTTAAGAATATTACTCCCATTTTACGGATGATGAAACTGGGCTCAGAGAAGAAAAGTGAATTGCTCAAGCTCATGCAGCCATAAAATGGCAGAGCTGGGCTTCTAACCTAGGTTCTCTCTCTTCTGCTAGGCAGCCGTCCAAATAAAAGGCTGGTGTGCAGGCTAAGGAGGGACTGGGGGACGTGGAAGCAGAGTCGCCTGCCCTTCCTTTCTCCCTCCCTCTTTGACTCCGGGGCCAGACTGCCTGCTTTGGATCCTGGTTCCACCACTTACTACCTCTGCCACCTAGCATAGCTTCCTAAGCTTTTCAAAAACAAGACCTTGGGCAGGTCACTCCACCTCTCTGAGGCTCAGTTTTCTCATTCATACAACAGAGACAGTAAACCTTCATTTATTCAGGATTTTCTTAGAAGAAATACAACCAGAATGCTCCTTAGAAGTAAGAATGATTGGACTAATGGACCACAACTACCACAGCCTCCACCAGACTGAGTCCAGCACAACTAGATGGTGCCCGGCTACCACCACCGACTGCTCTGACAGGGATCACAATAGAGGGTCCCGGACAGGGCTGAAGATAAATGTAGAACAAACTTCTAACTCACAAAAAAAGGCCAGACTTATTGGTCTGACAGAGAGACGGGAGAAACCCGAAGAGTATGGCCCCTGGACACCCTTTTAACTCAGCACTGAAGACACTCCTGAGGTTCACCCTTCAGCCAAAGATTAGACAGGCCCATACAACAAAAGTAGACTAAATGGGCGCACGAGCCTAGGAGCGAGGATGAGAAGGCAGGAGGGGACAGAAAAGCTGGTAATGGGGAACCCAAGGTTGAGAAGAATAGAGTGTTGACACATCATGGGGTTGGCAACCAATGTCACTAAACAATGTGTGTGTTAACTGTACAATGAGAAACTAATTTGTTCTGTAAACCTTCATCTAAAGCATAATAAAATAAATAAAAGAAGTGGGATCGCGAGACTTTCTCTTGCTTACTTTGGACATCTCTCAGGAAAGACCAATCACTAGAGAAGGACATCATGTTTGGTAAAGTAGAGGGTCAGCAAAAACAAGGGAAACTCTCAATGAGGTGAATTGGCACAGCAGCCTCAACGATGGGCTCAAAGTATCAAAGATCGTGGAGACAGCGCAGGACCAGGCAATCTTTCTTCCTGTCATCGTGAGCTGGAGCTGACTCAATGGCAACTAACAACAGCATTTAGGATTTTAACAATGAAACAGAATGTCCTGGCTCACAGTATGAGAAGCCTGGGGATACAGCTGGTCTTGGGGTGGGAATGATGGGGGTAGCCCTCTCTGTCAATCAGTCACTCTGTCAGTCTCTGTATTTCTCTTGGTTTCTCAATCTGCTTTCCATCTCTCTTGGCCCTTCTTGTCTCTTGGTGGTGGCCATGCTTTCTCCTGTTATAGAGAGGCTTCCTTGTTGTGGCAGATGGGGACAGGAGCCATAGGGCACACTGAGCATACATTTTTCCAGTTTAGCCACTCCTGGGAAAGAAAGAGTGTCTCTACCAACATCCCAATATATAATCTCAGAGAAAGAGTCTGATTGGCTAGGCTTGTCTATTCCTGGGCCAATCACTGTGGCCAAAAAGACGAGACACACTCTAATTGGCCAAGTTTAGGTCACATGTCCACCCTTGGGGTTGGGGAATGGGGTCCTGTGACTAGCAGCCTCACCAGAACCACTTGGAGTGGGGTCAAGGCAATCAGTAATAGCTAAAGCATCACACTGACCATGTACCAGCACTGTCATGAGACCTTAAATGTACTAACTCATTTAATCCTCACAATAAGGCTATGAGGAAAGTCCCATTATGATCCCATTTTATAGGTGAGGGAAATGAGGCAGACAGGCACACAGCTGGTGAGTGGTAGACTGGGATTTGAACCCAGGCAGTTTGGTTTAGAGCTCATGCTCTCACTGTGTCTAAAGGAAGGCTGTAGAGTTATCAGAAGCAGGAGGGAAGTGCTGGTGGGCAGACAAAAGCAGTCCAGGTTCCTTCTACCACTCCTGGGTTTCTTTGAGGACGCAGTGAGGGCACAAAGAAGGCACCCAGTCCTGGATGCAGCACACAGTAGGTCTCCTGGAATGGAAGTTCCTCTCCTCTTTCCTTGGAAAATCAGGGTAGACCAGCTGTACCCCCAAGGAGCCAGGTTGGTGTTGCTTAGTTGAAAGATTTCTGTGGATGTAGCCCAGCCCAGGAAGCTCTGGAAGACTGGAAGAGGCTAGTCCATCTGTCCCCCTGCATCCCCACCATCCCAGACAGAGGTTGTTCTCAGTGCTGAGGGACCCCGGGTGAGGAATACGGGGTGGGAGGAGGGTCGGGAGTCCAAGGGTATCAGTCTCCTCTGGGTCCTGCCCCCGACCCGTGCTCTGTCCCTCTGTGTTATCTTTGGAGCTGGGGTTGGGGGGGCCTGTGGGTCATGGGCTCACCCGGGGCCGGGGTGGACCTCTGCTGGGTACACAAACACCAGTCCTGCCTTGCAGTGACATGTGAACAAGGCGAGCCCTCAGCAGAGCTTAATCCAGTTTCCAAAAAAAACAAAATGAGCCCTCAGAATGCTGCATTCCTCCCTCCTGCGGGCTGCTACTAATTTATGTTAATCAGATGCATGGAAACCCCAAGTCCCAAGTGGGTCCTGGGAGACAGGGAGGATCCAGCTGGCTGAGCAGCAGGATGAAGCGGACATGTGTTCCCGTGCTGTCTGGTCCCTGCCCTTAGCTGGGCCCCTGGAGTGGCCCCAGTTCTCCAGATCCCCTATGCTGCTGGGCCAGAGCAGCCTGGGGCCTTGTCCTTGGCTCTGGGGACCCAGGGGAAGGCTAAGGAGGTGGGGGCATAGGGGCCAGTCTGCTGCCAGCTGGGAAAGGGCAAGGCACCGACAATTGTGCCACGCATTGGGCAGAGTTGACGGGCGTTATTTCACTGATAGCTCTCCTAACCCACAACACAGGAGTCACTGTGACCCTGAAGGAACTGAGGCTTGGAGTGGTTCAAGGACATATTTGGGATCACCTGGAAATGAAAGCATTTGGTGATGACTGTGGTGTCAGGCAGCCTGGGGCTGGGCTCCTAGCTTGGCCACTTAATAGCTGTGTGACGTTGTTCGGGTTACTTAACCTCTGCATCTCAGTCCCCTCATCTGTAAAATAGGGATAGCACTCGTACTTCCTTCAGTGGGCAGCTGGAGGATGAGCAGAGATGATGAGAAAGCCCAAGCACAGGGCCTGCACATGGCTGCCAAGGGCCCAGCGAAGTTGGCCAGGATAGTTAGCAAACAGGAGCTGGGTGTCTGGCTCCATCTGTCGGAGTCTGAAGCCTGAGTTCTTCCAAAGGCTCCAGGCTCTCTTTTCCCTGAGGAGTTTGGAGGACAAGAAAATTCCCCAGGCTCAGACCCTTCCCACCCGACTCCCCTACTTCATGTAATGTGACCATGGGCAGAAGGAGGAAGGGTGAGTGGGAGTCCCTGGGGCCCGTTCCTGGCTCCTCCAGGCCTTCTTAGTGGGCAGTCTCAGGTCATGGCAGGGGCACAGGATTCAGGATCAGGAAGTGGGTTCAAGCTCTGGCTCTGGCTTTCTCCCACTGTGTGGTCTGACGGTGGTCCTTTTGTTGTGAAATGAGATGTGTATGTTGAGCACGCTTTGGTCCACAAGGCAGGTGTCTTAGTCATCTAGTGCTGCCCTAACAGAAACACCATAAGTGGATGGCTCCAACAATGAGAAGTTTATTCTCCCACAGTCCAGTAAGCCACAAGTCCAAACCCAGGGCGTCAGCTCCAAGGGAAGGCCTTCTCTGTCGGCTCTGGAGGAAGGTCTGTGTCATCAATCTTTCCTTGGTCTGGGAGCTTCTCTGCACAGGAACCTCAGGTCCAGAGGACACGCTCTGCTCCCAGCACTGCTTTCTTGGCGGTATGAGGTTCCCATGTGTCTCTGCTTGCTTCTCTCTTTTTTATCTTAAAAAAGGTTGGCTTAAGACACTATCTAATCTTGTAGACCTCATCAGTATAAGTGTTGCTAATCCATCTTATTACATCATAGTGATAGAGTTTACAACACATAAGCAAATCACATCGGATTACAAAATGGTACACAACTATACAGTACTGGGAATCATGACCCAGCCAAGTTGACTGATATTTTTGGGGGACACAATTCAATCCACGACGGCAGGGTATGAGGCACTCCCTTTCCCCGGGGCCCTCTTTGCCTTTGCTCGTGCTGTTTCCTCCACCAGAAGTGCCTCCTCACCTTCTCTTCTTTCCTCAGCTCAACCTGCCTCTGCCAGCAGTGCTCCAGGCCCACCTTCTTTGCAAAGAGCCTCCCCTTGCTGCTCCCACCCAAACTGAGGTTTCATTTTTACTTTTTGACTTTCTGATGCTGCCCTCATTGCATACACCTGCTCACTTATCCTTTCCTTCTTTCATTCATTTATTCACTCACTCCCACATAACCTCACTCACTCATTCATGCACACACTCACCTACCTACCCTCTTTAGCACTCATTCATTGACTCTGCTGGTTATCAGTCTGCAGTCTCACCTAGCTCTTCCTCATGCAGTCATTCGTTACTCAGGCAGTTGCTCAGGTGGTGGGATAGCCTGATGGTTAAGCACACAGGCTGCACCTATTTGCGTCCTAGCACAGGGAGGTGACTGTGGACCTCAGCTGCCTCAGGTGCACCATGCGGACGATGACAATAATAGTCCAGCCTCATAAAAGAGCTATTAGAGGAATTAAGTACTTAGTACAGTGCCCGACTCCTACAAGGACTGGGTATGCCTTAGTTCTGCTCCTATGGTTTTAGTTTTCCCTTCTCTGGCCCCAGTCTCCCCATCTCTACGTGGCTGGAAAGCGTGGGCCCTTCTGGCATCGGCAGCCTGAGGATCTTAGGAGTTGGTGGCTGGATTATCCTTCTCTGGGCATATAGTGACCTTTGGCCATGTGAGGCAGCTAGGAGGCAGGGGATGGCTTCCTTGAGCTTCTGGAACTTCTTGCCTATCAGAGTCACAGAGGGATCTGCTCCTAGCCTCGGCCACATAAGTTATTTCAGGACATCCCGGCCAGTGCTCTCTGCTCTTGTCCAAATAAACTGGCGGGACAGGTAGGCCTGAAAATCCTCCTCCCACCCTGGTTTATGGCCCTGCTGGGCTTGTGGCTGGTCAGTAGCCAGAGTCAGGTGCGTGTCCTGGACTCCCTAACCTCTGGGCTGGGTGGAGTCGATGCAGGATCATAAAATGTCCTGACCTGCTCATGGTGATGTGGTCTCTGGGCTTGGCAAGGGCATCATGAGCCAAATAAAAATAAAAATAAAATAAACACCGTCTGTGAGACCCTGCAGTGTGTGATGGGGCACGTGATACAGCCAGAGACCAGGAGGAAACCACTGTCCTGACAGCTGATTGTAAGCACACACGAAGCCCTTGAGATGGAGAAAACAGCTCCGAGTTTTCCACTGAGAAGTGCTCCAGCCTGCACAAAGTTGGCTCTGCTGAGTGTCAGGTGTCTATAGTCCCTCTCCCTTTTTCCCATGGCTTTGTCCCCCCATCCAGGGCCCCATCCCCTGTCGCCAGCTCTCTGTGTGGTCCTGCCCCAGAGAGTGGTGTTCCTGGCTCACCTGCATGGGGGAGGGGGGGCAGAGAAGTTCCTGTGTCCACCTAGGCAAGTCTCAGTGTTTCCAGATCTTCAAGTGAAACATCCTCAAGACAAGGTCTTCTTGGGCCATGCAGGGTCCTCAAATAGGACAGGTTTGATGAGTTGTGGGGCTCAAGATGCCCCCACCCCAGCAGTGGGAAGAGGAAGGAACAAGGCCCTATCCTTCTACTACGGCAACAGCAGCCGCTGCCGCCATTTATTGAGCATCTACTATGTGCCAGGCACAGTGCCAAGCACTCTACACAATTTTGTTTAATGCCTGTGATACCCTAGGGGGTAGGTGCTATTCAGTGGTGTGCTGGTAAACATGTTCTCTGGACACAAAACGAAAACAAAAACCCAACAACTATGGTTTGTAAGTATTTGCCAATTTCCACGGTGTAAATACTTCCCCCATGGCCCATGAGGTCACTACACAGAGAGTTAGAAAGACATGTGCACAAGTGGCTCTCAGAAGTCAGCAGGAGCCAGCTCCAGCACCCGCTGATTCCATTCTTACTACCGTTTAATACACAGCAGGTAGCAATCTCACTTTGCAAACTCAGGTGTCCGAGGAAAGCAGCTTTCCTTCTATTTCCTGAACTGACCTTCATTCTATTCTATGCCTTCATCCCGTTAAGTGATGGAAACATCACCTCAGCCCATTCCTGGTCCTTCTAGCCTCTGCCCCAGGGTGTGTCTAAAGTTTGAGGGTTCAGGTTGCTCTGAGGTGCTGGTGGGAGGGGCACCTTAGACCCTCAGTGTTGTCGTCTCTCATGCCAGCCTCCCCTGGGTTGTCCCCGTTCTTGTCTGGACCTCGTAGGGCATGGCTGAGTCATTCCTCCTTCCTGATCACAATGTCTCTTCAGAGCCACTGGCTCCCAGGGCCGTGTAGGTGCTATACTGTGCCACTGTGAGTGCCGGGGGCACATTTGATGGCATCTGCCCCTCTGAAGGGGAGAGCTCTCTGGCTGTCTCTTGGGCACCCTGCTACCAGGCAGCTCCTGCATCCTAACATGGGGTCAGCCATGTCCCTGGCTCCTGTGTAGGTGAGAGCTCTCCTCTCACCCGATCCCAGTCACCGCCTGGGGAGGGGGACACAGGTCTCCTCTGTCTGGGGTCTTCAGAGCCATCTGGGGAACCATCACCTCCAGGTGGGACTCAGGGACCCCCAGCCTCCCAGCTCTCTCCTGTGCCCTTGGATCCCTCCTCCCACACCCCCAGAATCCATCTGTCTCACGGGTGGGGGAGATTTTCTTTTTCATCAGGCAGCATCTGAGTTTTCTCTGCCATGGCAGAGTCTGGACTTGGGAATTCACAGCCAACAAGTGTGACTCTTCCGTGTGATCTACATTCTCTGTGTCCTTCCTACGGCAGCAGCACGTCTAGCTTCCCAGATGTGGGCGCTGGGGCAGGAAGAGCCTGGGGGGCCAGCAGGGGAAGCAGGAATTCTGGGGAAAGAAGCATTGATGAATATTTCACGATATTGTCCTTCCACGTGCTGATAAAGACAGCCAATGCAGAGAAGTTAAGCGATCTGCCCAGGTCATCCAGCGGGTCAGCGGCAGAACCGGCCTAATCCAAGTCACCTGACCCCCAGCTCAATGGAAAGGAACTAGCGAGAGAGAGAGACTGGGTTTAGAGGACCAGAGAGGGAAAGAAACTTACCTAAGTAGGCACAGCATGCCAGGGCAGAGGGATGACTAGAACCCAGGGCTCCCTCCTCTGCCCAGTGCTGATCCATGGGATCAGCTGCTGCCAGAATCCACGGCAGGCCTCAGAAAGCCTGGCAGAGGAGGAGGGAAGCTGGAAAGGAAGCCGGATCTTAGTGGCTGACCCTCCACTCCCTGTGTGCCTTGCAGGGCCTTGCCCTCTCTGCATCCCCATTTCTCATCTCATTGCAAAAGGGACAGGGAGGGCCAGGTGGGAGGCGCCCGCTCACTGCAAGGCAGCCTCTTTCTCCTCCTCGTCTCCTGTCTGAGCGCCTTGGCTCTGGCCTTAGAGTCATAAAGCCCGCCTACTCTCATTATTATTATCTTTTAATTTTATTGTGGTGGAATATATGTAACAGAACACTTGTCATCTTAATTATTTTTAAGTGTACAACTCAGCGACTTTAATTACATTCACCCTGGTGTGCAACCCTCCCCACTGTCCCATTTCCACACGTTTCTCATTGCCCTAGACAGAAACTCAGTGTCTCTTAAGCAATAATCCCCATTCTTCCCTTCCCCCAGGCCATGGTAACCACTAATGAATTTTGCCTCTATGCAATTGTGTATTCTAGATATTCCGTGTAAGTAGGATCATATATTTGTCCTTTTGTGTCTGACTTATTTCAGTCAGCATATTGTTTCCAAGGTTCATCCATGTTGTAGTGTGTATCACAACATTTCCCTTTATGGTTGAATACTATTCCATTGTATGTCTATACCACATGTTGTTTATCAGTTCATCTGTTGATGAACACTTGTGTTGTTTCCACCTTTGGGCTATCTTCTCTTATTTTTTTTAATCATCTCAAACATATAGGAAAGTTGCAAGTATAGTACAAGAAAACCAATTTTTTTCCCTGAACTTTTGGAGAGTGAGTTGCTGACATGGCGCACCATTGCTCCTGAATACTTCAGTCTCTATTTCTTACAAGCAGGGACTTTCTCCTGCACAAACAGTGCAACCATGGAAAGCAGGACATTGGCAACACCACATCACTACTCAGTTCTCAAACTCCAGTAATGTCCTTCATAGCAAAGGCTCTTGGTCACATTGAGCTGTCAGGCCTCTTTTCTCTCCTTCCGTCTGGAGCAGTTCCTTGTCTCTTCTTGACTTTCATGACCTTGACCCTGCTGTAGATTACAGGCCAGTGTTTTTGTAGGCTGTTCCTTGTTTTGGGTTTGTTTCCTCTTGATTAGATTCAGGTTTTACATTGTTGGCAGAACCATCACCAATGTTTTATTACACAGTCTTAGAAGAAATACAACCTTAGGAGCAAGGAAGGTCAGGCTTTGGCTCGCTTACTTTGGACACATCACTGGGAAAGACCAATCACTAGAAAAGAACATCCTGTTTAGTAGAGGGTCAGCAAAAATAAGTAAAAACCCCAATGACATGAATTGATGCAATAGCTGCAACAATGTACTCCAACATACCTACATCATGAACATGGCACAGGACTGGGCAATGTTTTGTTTTATTATATATAAGGTTGCCATGAGTCGGAGCTGACTAGATGGCAGTTAAAAAGAACAACACCATAGAAGTAAGTGATACTGCGTTCTTCTCAAGACATCCTATCAGATGGCCTTCAATTTTAGTTTGTCCCGTTACTGAAGAAGCTCACTTTGATCACTTGATGAGGGTCAGGCTTATAGCTGTGCCATTGTAAAGTTACTCTTTCCCCCTTCATAATTAAAAATTTTTTTGTAGGAGGCACTTTAAGACTGTGTGAATAGCCTCTTCCTCATTAAACTTTCAGTTCATTGATTCGATTATTTATGTCAGTGTGGATTGATGGTTTCCTGTTTTATTTGATGGGTTATAATCTGGTACTATCGTTATTTATTTTGTTGCTCAAAAGGGGCTGGAGGGACCCCCTTTATGCTGATTCCTATGTCCTTTTGACACATCCTCATCATTCTTTGGGCACTTCCTTACTTTTTGGCAAAAAAAAAAAAAAAAAAAAAAAGATATTCCAGGCTTATCTTGTTCATTCCTGGACCCAACCCTAGAATCAGCTATTTTTCCAAGGAAGGGCCTAATTTTAAGCTTTTACTGTGACTCCTAAATGAGGCTGAATATACAGTTATTGTTTTTGTATATATGGTGTGCTCTTGGGGATAGGCTAAAAGAGTCCATTTATGAAATGTAAAAGTTAAAAAAGGCCAGAAGTTTTATAACTGTGTTTGGGCAGTTCTTATCTTTTAACAAATAAACTGGAAACTTTAAAAGTGGGATGTGGGGGTGTCGTGAAATCCTGCCCTGGGCCTCTTGTGGTTCTGGGAGGCCAGGACTGTCTTGCTCCTCAGCCTATGAGGTGCACGCCCCTACCTGGCCTCTCCCACCTGAAGCCCAGAGGGATGCAGAAGAGGCTGGGGTCCCGCCAGAGCAAACACAGACCCTGAGCACTGCCAAAGGAAACAGCCCTGGGTCAATATTAGCTCGTGCAGAACAAGCCTGAGGAACGTGTGGTTTGTCCCGTAGGTCCTGGGAGGGAGAAGGAGAGATGGATTAAGGAGCTCACAGGAGAACTCAACATCCTGGTCAAGCCTCCTTCTGAGTGGATGGACTCACCTTGGGTCACAGAGTGAGCAGTGGGGCCGGTCATCAGAAAAACATGCTTTGGTGTTCTCCATACTTCTCCTTCAAGTGTGTCTGTTCTTCCCCCCATAGATTATGGGAGGCAGCATAAGGCAGGTCAGGGAGCACTGGACTGGGAGTTGAGAGTCCTGGGTTCAAGTCCTGGTTCTGCCCAGTTCCACTGTGGGAATGTAGGGATGAGACTCCCTCACTCCGGGCCTCGTTTGCTTTATACCAACAACCCTCCCTCCCTGCAAAGTACCAACTCTGACCTTTTGTGGATCTGCCCCACTAATTCAAGTCCTCCAACTGAAAAGTCTTTAGGTATCAGGTAGAGAAGGTAACTGCATGATGTGAGCAGGGTGAGCCATAGGGAGAGGTGGAGATTGTGGAGAGTCGACAAGTGTGTGTCCTACATGATGGCATGCAAGGTAAAACAACCACAGGAGGATCAAAATGCCGTGCTGGCCACAGGAAGCATTGGTAGTTTGCAGGCCTTGCTGGTTTTTTTCATGTGTAGTTGGCGTGAGGCACAAAGACAGACCACTTGCTCTCTCTCCTTATCATGTTCTCGCCCACACCTAACCGTGATAGAGAAGGAGGCCTGGCTAGGGGAAAATCTATGTGGTTGCTGGAAGGCTCAGCTGTGAGATGTGGCCCTGAGGAGAAGGGAGAGGGCTCAGCTGGGCCTGGGGGGATGTGCTCCTGATTCTAGCCTTCTTGCTGGGCTGGTGGAGATTTCATCTGGGTTTTACCCAACTGCCGGTATGTGCACACCCTGTCCTGCCCACCTCCTACCTTATCTGTGGGCCCATTTGCTTTGGCCTCTTATCTCCCAACTCCAGCTGCTTCCTCTACCCGCTTCTTCTACCATGAGGGTGTCACTGACTGCTGAACACTGTCCACATCCTGACAGTCCTCTTCAGCTCTCAAAGGAGCTGAGAAATGGCTTCTGCTTATCCCATCCCTGAGTTCTGAGTCTCAGCTCAGCCACTTACTGGTTGCAGGACCCTAGGCAAATTACCTGACCACTCAAAGCCTTGGTTTTCTCATCTGTAAAATGGGAGGAGTGAAGTAATGCAGTCTTGCTCGATCACTGGGTGGTTGTGAAGATTGAACCAGGTAAGGTAAGAGAGCATGGTACCGAACAGCTGCTTGATACACACACTTCCTTCCTTTCATCCATGGCTTCCAGGCTGGATCAGAGAGACTCAGGTCTCAGCACATCAGGGCCTGGCTGGAGTCCTACCGTCTCCTAGAAGCCTTCTTTGATTGTCATAGCCCTATCTGATCTCTGACTTCCAGATTCAAAAAATAAATAGCTCAGTAGGGGAAGAGAGATGGAGGAACAGGAAGGGGCCTTAGCAAGTATACAAACTTCTCATTCTGAAGCTTAGGAAGGGGAAGGGACTTGGCAAAGATCACACAGTGACAGAGGAACAGAGCTGGACGTAGAACTCCCAACCATTCCTCCTTCTGCAATCTCCCTGTTCTCCCCATTTAACATTCTCCCAAGTGATACAATCACAGAATATCTATGAGTGAAGGCTCTCTTATTTTACCAAGGGGTAAATTGAGGCACAGAGAGAGTAAGTTTGGACACAAAGCAAGTAAAAGCAGAACTGACTTCCGTACAGTGCTCTTCCATGAACAACATCTGGCCTCCTGTGATGGGCCCCCCTTCCCTTCCAGTAACCCAGGGTGGCCTGTGTCATTTCAGTAGAGAAACATTTATGGACACCCATTCTGTGCTCAGCCTTGAACCTGACTGCTAGAGCCTGAACTCCAGACTAACATAAACAGGATGAAGAGGCAGCATAACCGGAGCCTGAAAAATGGCACAAACTAGGACACACAAGTAACACAGAAGAGGGAACGATACAAAAACAACAGCATAAAAGCACTAGACAAAAAAATGGAAGAATGTTTTTATAATCAGGTACCATAACTGAAAATATCAATAAATTCAAGTACACTTAAAAAATGATAAAAAAAACTCATAAGTGAACCAAAAGATAAACTGGGTAAAAATACTTGCAACTCGTATTACAGACAAAAGGTTAACTTCCTTAATGTATAAAGAGTGTCTTCAAATCGATCAGAAATAGACCAAGAACCAACAGAAGAAATGGGCAAAGGATCTGGACAGATTCTAGAAAAGAAATACAAATGGCACCTAAACATATGAAGCTTCTTAACCTTACTCATAAAGAGAATTAAACTGTAATGCAAAAGAATTTTTATCCACCATTGTTAAAGATAAAAAATTTTGGTAACTCACTGTTGGCAAGGATGTGGGAAACAGGCTTTTTTACATTGCTGGTGGAAATATAAATTGGTACATCTTCTATGAAGAGCAATTTGTCAATATTGATCAAAATTAGAGTGCTTGTATACTTTAACCCATCTGGTGATTGAACTTTTAGGAATTTATCTTACTAAATGAGTAATTTCTCTTATAAGGATCAGCACAAAGCTATTTCCTATGAGGTGAAGGTTAAAGATGTTCCAAATGTCTAACTTTTCCAAGATGCTGTACCACTCCATCATCTCTAACATCAACTACTCCCTCTTGCCTCAGTAGTCTCACTCCTGTCTTTGGGTTCCCTAATTCCCTGCAATGTTTCACAGAACTCACCGACCATATGAAGGAGATGGCTCATGAGATTTTGGAGGCTGGCAAGTCCCAAATTCATAGGTCAGGCCTAGACTTCTCCCTGGCCCTCAGTCTCTGCCCAAAGGCACTCAGCTTTCTCACTCCGTGGGCCAGGAAGCCCACTGCGCTGTCTCCTGTGGGTCTCTGCTGGGGGTTTCTCCTTCTTTGGCTGTGGTGGGCTCTCCTCTTTGCTCTGAAATTGTCTCTCTTTCAAGGTAAAACTGACCAATTCCCTTGGTAGGCTACAATTACCCTATCACGCAATCACCTGGGTGAGAGTTATAAGACCATAGCTAGAAAGGCCACACACAAAAGTAATTAATCTACCACAGTTACATATGTACTCAAACATGTGAAAATAATGCATATACAGTGATATTATTGGAATAATAATAATATTCATTGGTTAAAATGTATTTAATTGTAAGACAGCCCCTCAAAGGAACACTATGCAGCTGTAATAAAGAATGGGAACTTTTTTATGTACTTATGTGGAACAATCGCCAAAACACATTGTCAAGTGAAGAACATATGGTACAGAACATGTATAAGGTATGCTACCATTTTTTATAAAGAGGAAAGAACATACACACACACACACACATAAATGTGCTTGTATATGCATAGAATTTCTGAAATGAAACATCAGATATCAGGTAGTAGTGTTTGCCTCAGGGATGGGTAACAGGGTAGTTATTGGACAAGGGAAGGATGAATACTTACTTTTCATAATATATAATTCATGTACAATTTGTATATTTTAAATTGTATACCATATGCATTTGTTATCTTAAAAAAATAATTTCTAATTAATTAATGGCAAGGTTTTTTGGAAGATAGTGGTGTGAACAGTTTCACACTCCCATCTTACCACATGATCACCAAGGAAAACAAACAGAAACCACTAGATTCAACTCTGCAAGAACTCTGAAAATCAACTGGAGGATTGCAGCAACTAAGTAAATGCTGAATCAAGAAAAAAGCAACTTTTAAATGGTAGGAAAACTTTCAATTTTTACTGGAAGTTCTCAAATCAATAATTTAACTTTACAACTGAGGAACTAGAAAAAAAGAAGAGCAAATTAAGCCCAAAGCTACCAGAAAGAAGGAAATAACAAAAATCAGAGTGGCGATAAATGAAATAGAAAATAGAAAAGCAATAGAGAGAAGTTGGTTGGTTCTTTGAAAACATGAATAAAATAGACAAACCTTTAGCTAGACTGACAAAGAAGAAAAAGAGAGAAGATGCAGGTAATTGAAATTAGAAGTGGAGAAATTACTACTGACCCTACAAAAATTAAAAAAAAAGAATTGTAAGAGAATACAATGAACAATTGTACACCAACAATTTAGATAACCTAGATGAAACGGAAAAATTCGTAGAAACACACAAACTACCTAAATTGACTCAAGAAGAAATAGAAAATCTCAACAGACCTATAGCAAGTGACGAGACTGAATCAATAATCAAAAACCTCCCAACAAAGGAAAGTCCTAGACCAGAAGGCTTCACTGAGGAATTCTACGAAACATTTAAAGAAGAATTGATACCAATCTTTCTTGAACTTATCCAAAAAATAGAAGAGGAAGAAACACTTTCTAATGTATTCTATAATGCAGCACTACCCTGATACCAAAGCAAGACAAAATCACCACAAGAAAACAAAACTATAGAGTAGTATTCCTTATGAGGATAGATGCAAAACAATATTTAACAAAATACTAGCAAATTTAATCCAACAGGATATTAAAAGGATTATATACTATGACCAAGTGGGATTTATCCCAGGAATGCAAGGGTAGTTCAACATAAGAAGAGCAATCAGTGTAATGCACCACATTAATAAAATGAAGGAAAAGAACCACATGATCATCTCCATTGATGCAGAAAAAGACTTGACAAATTTAGTAACCTTTCATGATAAAAACACTCAACAAACTAGGAATAGAAGGCAAGTTCCTCAATATGATAAGGGTGGTTTATAAAAAAAACCCACAGCTAATGTCATACTCAATAGAGAAAGACTGAAAGCTTCCCTCCCTAAGATCAGGAACAAGACAAGGATGCCTGCTTTCACTACTGTTATTGAGTATGGTACTGGAAGTTATAGCCTGAGCAATTGGGCAAGAAAAAGAAATAAAGTGTATTCAAATCAGGAATGAAGAAGTAAAACTGTCTTTATTCACAGACAACGTGATCCTATATACAGAAAATTCTAAAGAATCCACAAGAAAGCTACTAGAGCCAATAAACAAATTCAGCAAAGTTGCAGGGTATAAGATCAACACTCAAAAATCAGTTGTGTTACTATATATCAGAAATATGCAATCTGAAAAGGAAACTAAGAAAAAAATTGCATTTACAATAGCATCTAAAAGAATAAAATACCTAGGAATAAATTTAACCAAGGAAGTGAAAGACTTGTACACTGAAAACTATCAAACATAGCTGAAAGAAATTAAAGAAGACCTAAATAAACAGAACGGCATCCCACATCATGGATGTTAAGATGTCAGTACTACCCAAAGCAATCTATAGATTCAACACAATCCCTATAAAAATTTCAACAGCTTTTTTGCAGAAATGGAAAAGCCGGTCCTTAAATTCATATGGAATTGCAAGGGGCCCTGAATAGCCAAAGCAATCCTGGAAAAAGGAAAACAAAGTAGGAGGACTCACACATCTCAATTTCAAAATATACTAGAAAGCTACAATAACCAAAACAGTCTGGTACTAATACAAGGATAGACATATAGAACAATGGAATAGAATCGAAAGTCCAGAAATAAACACAGATATCTAAGGTCAACTGATTTTTGACAAAGTGCCAAATCCATTCAGTGGGGGAAACAATAGTGTCTTTGATAAATGGTGCTGGGACAACTTGATATCTACACGCAAAAGAATGAGATTGGACCCATACCTCACATCATATATGAAAATTGACTCAAAATAGATCAAAGACCTAAATGTAAGAACTAAAATCATAAAACTCTTAGAAGAAAACTTAGGGGTAAAGCTTTGGAGCCTAATTTTTTTTATAATGGATTATTTGACATGACACCAGAAGTATGAGCAACGAAAGAAAAAGTAGGTAATTTGGACTTCATCAAAATTAAAAACTTTTGTCCTCCAAAGGACTTTATCAGGATGGGAGAAAATATTTGGTAACCAAGTATCTGGTTTCATATTCAGAATATAAAAAAGCTCCTACAACTGGACCAATAAGCAACATCATGAGAAACGGAGACAAGAGTGAAGTTGTCAACGATTTCATTTTACTTGGATCAACAATCAATACCCATGGAAGCAGCAGCCAAGAAATTAAAAGATGCTTTGCGTCGGGCAAATCTGCTAAGACCTCTTTAAAGTGTTGAAAAGCAAAGACGTCACCTTGAAGACTAAGGTGCGCCTGACCCAAGCCATGGTGTTTTCAATCACCTCATATAAATGCGAAAGCTGGACAATGAATAAGAAAGACCAAAGAAGAATTGACACCTTTGAATTGTGGTATTGGGGAAGAATATTGAATATACCATGGACTGCCAAAAGAATGAACAAACCTGTCTTGGAAGAAGTACAACCAGCATGCTCCTTAGAAGCAAGGATGGTGAGACTACGTCTCACATACTTTGGACATGTTATCAGGAGGAATCAGTCCCGGGAGAAGAACATCATGCTTGGTAAAGTAGAGGGTCAGCGAAAAAGAGGAAGACCCTCAACGAGATGGATTAACACAGTGGCTGAAACGATGGGCTCAAGAATAGGAACAACTGTGAGGACGGCACAAGATAGGGAGGTGTTGTACATAGGGTTGCTATGAGTTGGAACCAACTCAGTGGCATCTAACAACAACAACCTATAACTCAACAACAAAAAGGCAAACAACCCAATTAAAAAATGGACAATGGACATGAATAGACATTTCTCCAGAAAAGGTATACAAATGGCCAATAAGCACATGTGACGTTCAGTGTCGTTAGTCATTAGGGAAATGCAAATCAAAACCACAATGAGATACCACTTCACACCCATTAGGATGGCTACTATCAGAAAAGCAGAAGATATTAAGTGTTGACAGGGATGTGGAGAAGTAGGAACTTTCATCCATTGCTGGTGGGAATCTAAATTGTGCAGCCACTGTGGAAGACAATTTGGTGATTCCTCAAAAAGAGAAACATAGAACTGTCCTATGACTCAGAAATACCACTCCTAGATATATACCCCAAAGAACCGAAAACAAATGTTCAAACAAAAACTTGTACACAAATGTTCATAACAGCCAAAAGATGAAAATAACCCAAGTGTCCATCAACAGATGAATGGATAAATGAAATATGGTCTATTTATGCAATGGCATATTATTCAGCCGTAAAAAGAAATGAAGTTTTGGTACATGGTACAATATGGATGAACCTTGAAAACATAATTCTAAATCAGACAGAAAAAGGGAAATATTATATGATCCTACTTACATAAAATATGTAGTATAGGCCAATGCTTATGTCATGGATTAAATTGTGTCCTCCCAAAATATCTGTCAACTTGGCTAGGTCAGTATCATATGATTGTCTACCATTTTGTCATCTAATGTGATTTCCCTATGTGTTGTAAATTCTATCACTATGATGTAATAATATGGATTAGTGGCAGTGAAACTGATGAGGTATACAAGATTAGATAGTGTCTTAAGCCAATCTCTTCTGTGATATAAAAGAGAGCAGGGAGTAGAGACACATGGGGACCTCATACCACCAAGAAAGCAGTACTGGGAGCAGAGCCGACAGAGAAAGCCCTCCCCTGGAGCTGACACCCTGAATTTGGACTTAGAGCCTACTAGACGGTAGGAGAATAAATTTCTCTTTGTTAAAAGCCATCCACTTGTGGTATTTCTGTTATAGCAGCACTAGATGACTAAGACAGCATAGAAACAAAAGTTTATTAAAGGTTACTAGGGGATGAGGGAGAGGGAAATGGGAAGATATTGCTTAGGGCTACTGAGTTTCTCTTACGCATGATGAAAACCAACATGTGGAAGTAGATAGTGGCGATGGTCGCACAACATGATGAAGGTAATTGCTGTCACTGACTTGTACGTGTAAAAGTGGTCAAAATTGCAAATATCTTGCTATATATATTTTACCACAATAAAATTAAAAAACAAAAAGATAATGGGGAAAAAAAAGTAAATGGCAAGGATATTACTTTCCCTATAGGGAGAAGGGCTAATGGGACATCATGAGAGGCAGAGAAGGTTTACTCCCAGTACATATCTCAAAATTCCTTTTCAGTCCTGAGCAGCGTCAGGAGGTCATGAGGTGTGGTGGAAAGTACACAGGATTTCAAGCCTAACACCCAATTCTAAAGTACTCCCAGCAAACGATTTACCTCTGTAGCCCTCGGTTTCTTTGTCCATTAAGTGGAGATAAGAAGAGCACCTCCCTTTTTCACAGGGTTAAAATACGACAATGCCTGTGAAAAGCCAGCCCCCAGTAGGTGCTCCGAAACGCTGCCCCGTCCGTTTCCCATCGTCACCACCCTCTGTCATCCTGGGGAGCCCTTCTGGGACAGGGCCCAGCTTGCCTCCACCCCCCCTTACCCCAGGCTCATGGCCATGTTGCTTAGCAAAGCAGCTGAGGGAGGAGTGGAAAATGGCAACATCAGACAGCCCCAATGGGAAACAGTGTGCTCCTCTGACCAAAAACGCCAACACATTTCCCCCTCAGGGTAAGGGGGTTTGGGGGAATGGGGCGGAGCTGAGGCTGGTGATGGCAGTGATGTCTTCAGGTCTTCTACCCTAAGCCTGTTTGACCAAGAGATCCTTGGGGAGGGCAGGGAGTGAAGAGTGTACACTGCAGAGGGTACACGCACGGCCACCTTGCTCTGTAGGACCTAGAAGAGGTACTGGGTCTGGGCTGTGTCTCAGAGGTGGTCTTGGATTCACTGGGAAGCTGCAGACGGTGGCAGCTCCTGACTTGCAGAAATATTTCAGGACTTAAAGAATGGATCCTTCAGGCCATAGGGGAGCTACTGAAAGTTCCTGAGCCAGGCAGAGCTTGTTCAAAATCGGCGTTTAGGAAGTATACTTGACAGGGGGGATGGTAATGGTTTAGGGGGAAGAATAGGGGTCTCAGAGGTCACCTGTCCAGTGCAACTTCATCATCATTATCTTAGTAATTCTGCGAGAATTCTTCACAGTAATTCTGCAAGAAGGTCTGATCTATTGTTATCCCCACTTTAGAGAAGAGAAAACTGGGGCTGCAGAGTGGCAGTGAGCCTGGCCCGGGGTAGCACAGCTTGCCAGATGTGCCTCCCTCTAGGGCCTGCGGATTTCCCCTGCACCCACTGCTTCTTGCTTAATGAGGGACCAGCTTTTTTTAGATTACTGTTGCCATCTTGATTATGCCTTTTACTAAACAGTGGTATTGTTACTGTCCTGTGAATCTATTACTAACTTTGTGACTATTATTGGCCCCTGCCTCCCCCCGCTGAGTTTTGGCTGGAGTCATTGGGGTGCCATCTATGGCCCCAGCCTCGCCCATCTCTGAGCCAGCCCTGACTGGGCAGGAGCGTGGTTGGAGCCTTCTTGACTCCAACTTTTTTAAAAAATAATATTTTACTGAGTTTTTGGTGAAAGTTTGCACAGCAAGTTCTCATTTGACAATTTCCACACAAATTGTTCAGTGACAGTTACATTTATCACAATGTGTCCACATTCTTTTTGTGTTCTGTTTGTTCATTTTCAATACTCTAGAGTCCCTGCCCCCTTCTCGTCTCATCTTTGCTTTTGAGTAATTGTTAGTGTTCCGTCTCATAGTTCTTAAGCAGAGCACCAATCTTATGGGTAATATCCTTTATTTTGTGTGCCACTCTGCTATTTTGCTAAAAGGTGATCTCAGAGGATAGGCTCGGTTCTAGATTTAAAGAGCGTCTCATGGTGATAGTCTCAGGGAGTCCTCTGTTCTCTACTGTTCCAGTTTGTCTGTCTGTTTTTGTTTTTCTTTTATTTAAGAATTTGAGTTCTGCTCCACAATTTTCTCCCTTTTATCGAGGACCATCTATTGTGACCCCAGTCAGAATGGTCACTGGTGGTAGCCGGGCACCATCTAGTTCTTCTGGTCTCAGGGTAATGAGGTCATGGCTCATATGGACTTGTTTCTTCTCTGAGCTTTTGGTTATCTTCTTACTCTTTTGATCCTGGTAAGTAGAGACCAGTAGTAGTATCTTAGATAGCTGCTTGCAAGGTTTTAAGACCCCAGACAATACTCACTTCACTAGGAGGCAGAACATGATTTTTGCGAGCCATGTTATGCCAATTGACTGAGTTGTCCCATGAGACTATGATCCTAAGCTTTTAAACCGAGAAAACCAGCCTTGGAAACTGTTTGATTATGTCTGAGGAGTATCTTTATTTGCGTCTTCAGTGAAGCTATGTGCCCACATCTACATGTTTGTATTTACAAGTACCTGTAGATATTTCTGGAAACCCTGGTTGTGTAGTGGTTAAGTGCTACAGCTGCTAACCAAAAGGTCAGCAGTTCGAATCCACCAGGCTCTCCTTGGAAATTCTGTGGGGCAGTTCTACTCTGTCCTACAGGGTTGCTATGAGTCGGAATTGACTCAAAGGCAACAGGTTTGGTTTTTTTTTGGTTTTTATAGATACTTCTATCTGTTCTTACCTATGTTTACATCTGTATCTACTCATATAACTGAATGCCTATACCCATCCATATGTGCTCAAACACTCATTTTTACTTTGGGTGTGCTGTGTTCACTACATCCACATTCAGTGCCACGTTTCTCATCACCAAAAATAACAAGTCTCTATGATCTAAAGTGTACTTTCCCCTCCTTCCTCCTCTCCCTGGCAACCATCAATGAACATTGGTCTCTCTGTATCTATTCTTGTCTTCTTATAAAAGAGAGACCATACAGTATTTGTCCTTATATACTTGACTTATTTCACTTAGCATTATGCCCTCCAGGTCCATCCATGTTATAACATGTCTCGTGGACTTATCATCGTTCTTCATGGTTGCGTACTATTCCATTGTACGTATGTACTGCAAATTGCTTTTCTGTTCATCCGTTGATGTGTGCTTTGGTTGTTCCCATTTATTTGCTATTGTGGATAAAGCAGCAATGAACACCGACACTGGCTTTTATGAGTAGGGGCTTGCATCTAGTGGGCACTCAGTTTAAATGCAGCCCTTTGCAGGCTGGGCCTTTGTCTTGTCCACTGCTCTGTCCCCAGGGCCTAGCACAGTGCCTGGCACACTCAGTAAATTTGTGGTGAATGAATAAGTGAATGACGCATTTGCCTGCCAGATTAGGGCGTCCACACTGCCCCCTGGAGGAGGAGAGTGGAACAGAAGGGGTTAGTTTGAGATATACAGGGTGGATGAAGGTGTGTGTGTGTGTTCGTGCCATGTGGGGGGCTGAGACTCAGTGGCTGATTTGGGCAGGAGGCTAGCAGCAGCTGGGGCACCCAGATAGGGACAGTGGGCCCAGGACAGCAGAAAGGGTATCTGCAGAGTACAGCCTGGCCCCCTCTTGGCCTAGCCTCCTGATTTGCTCAGAGGCCATGTCCAGTGCTGGCAGGGAGAGGCCTTGGTCACAGTCAAGCTCTTCAGCCTGCAGCTGGCTGGAGACAGATCTTTTAGCAGCTGCTTGAGATTTATCGGTGGCCCTGAAAGGGTTGCAGTCAGAAGCCTGAGCTGGCAGACCGGGGCCTCCCAGCTGTTTACCCAGCACAGAGGAATTTGAGGGCAGCAACAGCCTGGCCAGCCTGGAGGAGGCCCAGGAACTGGGTGTAGCTGCCTGCAGGAACCTGCCTGGCCTTGGGGCCTGGCCGAGGGGGATGGGCCTCAGAGAGCATTGATTAGGACCCCTCCTGATGTTACAGATAGGGAAGCAGAGGCTAGAGTGGGGAAGTGACCATCCTGAAGTCCCACAGCAAATCTGTGCTCCAGTTAAGACCAGAAGCCAGGGCAGACCTCAGAGCAAGGTGACTGGGAATTATCGCTCCCTCAAATGATCTTGTTTACGTGTTTCTTGTTTACTGTCTCCCCACTAGAATGTTTGTACCATGAGAGCAGTGACCTTGTCTGTCTGGTTCACTGCTGTATACCCATCCCCTAAGACAAGCCTCATGTTGCAGGGATGACCGAAATAAGAAGATCTGAGTAGGGTTTCTTTTACTCGTATTACAAGATATCCAGAGGGAGGCAGCTGAGGGCTGGTGCAGAAGCTTCATCATACCACCAGGGACACGGGCTCTTTCTGTCTTTCTCCTCCAGTATCCTTAGGATGGAGCTTTTGTCCTCATGCTCCCAAGATGGCTGCCACTCCTCCAGGCATTACATCTGCATTCCTGGCAGGAAGAAGAGGGTTAGGGTAAAGGGCATAAAGCATGTGCTTATGGAGTCTGTCCCTTTTTAACCAGGATACTAGTAGTTTTCCTGGAAGTTCCTTAATAATGCATTGGCCAGAATAGACAGAACAATAAATGGTAGTTCTTGGTCTTTTTATTTATTTATTTTTCTTCTCTCAGGTCCTGGCCTCAGACTTGGCTCTTAGCAGGTAATATCATTTTTGTTGTTTGGTTGTTGTTTGTGTTTTTGACTTTGATTGAATCAAAATCTCCTGCCTACGGGAAATGCCCTAATGACGTAATCCTCCCTGCGGCGTTAATGGCAGGTGTGTTACTTTAGCCACCAACTCTCAGGGGGCAGGTACTCTGAGGTTCTTTCTGAGGGTGGGGTTAATAGCTTGGAGGAGGAGAGGGCTGTCAGAGGTGGACACTAAACAGGGATTGCTCTCTCTATCTCATGGCAATCCCGGACACATCATGGCGATTCACACTCTGCAGCCTCGGAGAGAGGCCGTGGCAGGATGGAGACTGGAGCTGGATGTCCTAGCTCTGAGTGCTCAGCTCCCCACAGGCAACAATGGCAGCATCCATGGGCCAAAACGCTGGCCCTTGGGGAGTGCCCAGAGCTGATATTCAGCCAGAGGGCACCAGCACTGCCGTTCATGCTCTTTCTGGCCAGCACTCCTTTCAACGGTCTGTCCGTCACCCCTGGAGCCTCCTGCCTAATCCCTTTCCCTGTAGAGGCCCGGGCAGCCCCCACAGACCAGTATATGGTGGGATTGCGCACCTGGTGCAGCTGCTGACTGCTGATGGGCAGCCTCCTTATGAACTGTGCCTGAAGATAGCCTCAGGGGCCCCTGCCTGCCCGGGGACTGGAGTGCTGGCTTTGCCTGGAGCATCAGGCCCCAGGCCTGTGGGCCACCCTTGTCAGGCTGACCATTTGAGGTCCAGGCCCAGCTCCCTTTCACAAGCTGAAGTCTCCACCACTGGCCCAGGACAGGGGAGTGGGTGAGGGGCCCCAGAGCGCTGGGCCCAGCCTCTGCAGCTGTGGTCACATTTGCAGGCCCCAGAACCTGGTGAGCGTGCCGGGTGAGGAGCAGGTGAAGGGGGAGGAAGTGCCATCTGGTTTCTCATATTTTCTAGGCCGCTGCCCTCAGCCATGCAGGTCCCTGTCCCAAAGGCAGGGTGAGGGCGGCCAGGTGGTAATTACTGACCAGTGGTCTGGCAGGAAGCTGATTTTCAGCTGGGGGAGGGGGGAAGCTGGAGAGGGTGTCCAGGAGCCCCTGGGGGAAGAGAGCCACCCTCAGCTGCCAAGCAGCCTCCCAAGCAGCCATCTCTGGCAGGGCCTGCATCTGGGTCTGCTGTTGACCAGCTGTGTGACCCGTGGCAGTCTTCTGCCCTCTCTGGCCTACCAGGTACACATCCATACCTCTCTGTTGCTGTCCTCATGGGTTGGGGCTGGGAGTAGCCCAGCTGAGATACCAGCTGGGAAAGGGCCCAACGGCAGAAATAATAATAGCAATACTCATGATTAAAATAGCTCCTATTGTTGAGTTCTTACTAAGAGCCAGGCCTTCCTACATACTTTACCTGTGTTTATTGAAATGACACTGACTTTCAAACTCCTCGTTTAAATAGGAAACCTGGCAGAGTCAAAGATTTTATTTTTACCTCCAGGCATGTGGGTGAAGAGGGAAGTTCCAAAGCTTAACAAAGAAAACTCGCAAGTCGTTCTGCCTTTGAGGAACCAGACATGTCCATTTAAATATTAATACACCACGGTGGCCAATTATTAAGCAAGACAACCAACTAGAATTATAGACCTTTTCAGGATGAAAGATGACTTTCCAGGCTATAGGACTCATCCCTGAAGTCAAGGAGTCTTATAAGGCTCCTTGTCAGAAATAACATTTACAAGCACAGTTTTAGAAGCTGATCTGCATCCGCCCTGCTGTGGCGGTGGGAGGAGGGAAAGCGCTTCCTCTCCTTTATCTTGACGAGTTCAGAGGGTCTGGCATTTTCAAGGGTTTCACCAGTTAACAAAAAGAGTATAAAAGATTGTCTGGAGAGGCTCAGAATTTATCATATGTAATGGAAAAGGGCAGACTAGAAGTAGGGATCGTGTAGGGTTGCTGCCTGTACGAGTTTTCTTATTTAATCTTCACCAACAATGAGATAAACAACAACAAAAAACCTGTCGCAGTCGAGTCGATTCCAACTCATAGTGACCCTGTAGGACAGAGTAGAACCGCCCTCATAGGGTTTCCAAAAAGCACCTGGTGAATTTGAACTGCCGACCTTTTGGTTAGCAGCCGTAGCTCTTAACCACTGCTCCACAGTGAGCTAGGTACCATCATTATCTTCACTTTGCTGTTGTCATGTGCTGTTGAGTCGATTTCAACACACAGCGACCCTATAGGACAGAGTAGAACTGTCACGTAGAGTTTCCTAGGCTGTAATCTTTATGAGAGCAGATCACCAGGTCTTTTCTCCCGTGGAGCCAGTGGGTTTGAATCGTCAACTTTTCAGTTAGCAGCGAAATGCTTAACTATTGTGCCACCAGGTCTCCTATCCTCGCTCACTTCATGCAGTAGGAAACAGAAGCTCAGAGAAGTTCACGACTAGCCTAAAGTCACAGAGCGAGGAAGTCAAGGGCTACATTTTCTGGGTGGGGGTGGGACTGTGGTCTCCTGGTGTGGTGGGGAGGCTAAGGGTTTGGGCTCCAGCGTCAGAGGGACCTGGGCTCCCCTGTGGACTCCTCGGAGTGGGTGTGTTAGTTTCCTGTGGCTACGGTCACAAGTTACCAGAAACTTAGTAGCTTGTTGTTGTTGTTAGGTGCCATCAAGTTGGTTCCAACCCACAGCAACCCTTTGTACAATAGAATGAAACACCGCCCGGTCCTGCGCCATCCTCACAATCATTGTTATGCTTGAGCCCATTGTTGCAGCCACTGTGCCAATCCACCTCGTTGAGGGTCTTCCTCTTCTTTGCTGACCCTCTGCTTTACCAAGGATGATGTTGCTTAGAACAACACAAATTTACAAAGATCTTACAGTTCTGGAGGTCAGATGTGCAAAATGAATGTCATTGGGCTAAAATCAAGGTGCTGGCAGGACTGCATTCCTTCTGGAGGCTCTGGAGGAGAATTTGTTTCCATGCCCTTTCCAGCTGCTAGAAGCTACCTGTATTCCTTGGCTTGTGGCTTCTTCCTCCATCTTCAAGCCAGCAACTTCCAATCTCTCTCTGACTCTGTCCTCCTGCCAACCTCTCCCACTTATAATGTCTCTTGTGATTACATTGGACCCACCCAGATAATCCAGGATAATCTCTCCATTTCAACGTTCTTCACTTAATCACATCTACAAAGTCCCTTTTGCCATTCACAGGTTCTGGGGACATGTTTTATTCTGCCCACTGTAGCGGCCTTGGCCAAGGGACCCGACCTTTGATGATAGCATCCAGATCCTTCTCAGGAAGTTTGGTTGGGATGGAAATAAAGATGGTCTGGCTTCCATTCCAATAGGCTGAGACCAGGGCCCCTGCCAGGGGATCAGCATTGTGCTTGGGCCTGAGATCCAGAGGGGAATGAATGTTCCATCAGAACTCCTGTGCCTCTGGTGGGGGAGATGGTGCCTAGGAGAAGCCACTTACCCACAGGGGCTGTCTCTGGCATCTCCTGGAGGAGTAGCCTAGTGCTCAGCTCATGGGACAGATCCAAGCTCAAATCCCAGCCCTGCCTCCTCCCAGCATTGTGAGTGTGGTGGAGCAGTAACTGAATTGTGCCCCCGAAAATATGTGTTGGAATCCTAACCCCTATGCTTCTGGACGTAATCCAATTCGGGACTAGGGTTTTCTTTGTTATGTTAATAAGGCCGTATCAGTGTACAGTGTGTTTTAAGCCGATCGTTTTTGAGACATAAAAGGAGCAGATTAGGCACAGAAGCAAGGAAGCACACACGGGGTAAGATAGATGCCACACCACATGAAGATCGCCAAGGAGCTGAGGAACAGAAGCTGAACAGACAAGGACCTTCCCCCAGAGCTGACAGAGAGAAAGCCTTCCCTTCCAAAACGTTAGCACCCTGAATTCAGACTTCTAGCCCCCTAAATTGTGAGAAAATACATTTCTGTTTGTTAAAGCCACCCACTTGTGGTATTTCTGTCATAGCAACACTAGATAACTCAGACAAGCAGGGAAGGGAGGAAGCAAATAGTGCGTCGCCTGTGACCTCATTGCATCCTCACAGCAGCCCGACTGGCAGAACGTCTGCTCTTCTGGGTGTGTAAACAACAGCTCAGAGACAGCAAGTGCCTTGTCCAAGATCACACAGCTACTAAGCAGGCAGTGATGTCCACGCTACCTCTGAGGTGTCTGCCATATCGACACACCTTCTCGGCCATGGCTTTCTGGAATATTTTTCTTCCAATCGCCTTACTGCTTTCTTATTTAAGTGCATCTGCTTTAAAATGAGACTTTATATTACTCCCATAAATGGAAAATTACAGAATTCGTGGGCTTGTTATGCATATTTTTATAATGCACATTAAAATAAATTTATCACTATAAAAATGAAAAATGTTCATCCATATATACCATGTAAAATGAGCTCACACAACATCACTGGGGTGCTTCCCTCTCCAGGCCTGTTCTAGTTTTGCCAAATAATAATGTTATTAATGGCTACCATTTATTGCAGCACTGCATTTTTAAGTGGCTTTCCAGCAAGATCCTAATCAAACCCAGATGCCCCAGCCTGGCCTCAGGACCCTCTGGGCCCCTGCTTTGCTCATGTCCAGCCAGTCTGGCCTTGCTGCTGCTGAAGGGTGCCAAGCTCACTCCCTCCTCAGGGCCTTTGCCCTTGCTGGTCCACCTGCCACCAGATAGTCCCACTTCTGGGCACTTTGAGCGGGATGTTCTTTTAGGTCTCTGCACAAACGTCGCCTCTTCTGACCATCTAAAATGTCTACTTCATTTTCAAGCCTTGTCATCTTTCTTCATAGGCCTTGCTACTATCTGATGTCACAGAAGGAGGGTGCAGTGCAGTGGTTAAGAGTGTGGGTTCCACAGCCATAGGGCCTGAGTCCAAATTCTGGCATCTTTCAGCTCCTAGCCCAGGAGGCCCGAGCTTACGGGACCCCCTTGGTCTCAATGGCAAATGAAAAAGCGTTAGACTAAGTTTGTCAATCAAGTTTAGTGGGTCCAGTAGAACAACTCCTGCCAAGGAGGAGGAGCTTGAAGACCTTTTATAACCTCTACTGGGGCAGAAATGATGGGCTGCGGTAGTGTCCAATCCTAACTTCAGCATCTCATACAAGGGCGGGGCTTCACTGCAGTCCCTGCTTTGTTCTCACTAGAAGCTTTACATTGCGAGTGAGCTCAGTTTCGGGACAAAGCAGGACTTCTTACAGGAAGCTTGCAAGTGCTTCATGTTCCCTTCCTTTATTACAAAATGGATAATTTATCATCTGAAGAGGGAATATAGAGCCCAGTGTAACTCACTTAATAAAAAAAGCAGTTGCTGTTGAGTCAGCTCTGACTCATGGCGACCCATGTGTGTCAGAGTAGAACTGTGCTCCATGGGGTTTTCAGTGGCTGATTCTTCAAAAGTAGATCTCCAGGCCTTTCTTCTGAGACAGTTCTGAGTGGACTCGAGCCTCCAACCTTTCAGTTAGCAGACAAGTGCATTAACTGTTTGTACCACCCAGGGACTCCTAGCTTGCTTAATATTCATGGTTTATTAATTCCAATTTTCCCCCAGAGTGAAGGGGAAAATCTTTGATTGCATGTAAATGTCAGGGTGTCTTGAGGCCCACAAAGGGGGATTTAACTAAGGGTCTCAAAGATTGCTGTGAGGATTTAATGACTCAGTCAGGGGAAGGGCCTAGCCCCGGGGCTGGTGCATGGTTGATGCACAGTAAAGCATATGTTCTTCTGTCCCGGTTTGGAGCCCTCCACACCTCTTCAGAGCTCAGGGAGAACATGCTTTTCTCTGAGGCTGGGCGTTAGAGCAGAAAGACCACCATGCCAAGGGGGTGAGCTCTGGAACCAGTCAGCCTGGGTTCAATTCCCCATTGCTCCACAGATGTGTATTTGATCTTGGACAAGTCATTTCCTCTTTCTGTGCCTCAATTTCTTCATCTGTAAAATGGGGATAATAAGAGTATCTCCCTCAAAAAGTTGTGGTGAGGACCAAAGGAGTTAATCCATGAATGTGCTTAGAATGATTCTTGATGTGGGAAATACTTACTGGACAATCGCTATTTTTGTAGCCAGCCAGACCTGGGTTTGAATCCCGCTACCAGCACCCATGGCTGTATGATTCTGGGTGAGTGCCTTGTCTTCTCTGGACCTGTTTCTTCGTCTGGAAATGGGTTTGGCCACAGTCCCTACTTCCAAGGTTGGTGGTGAATATTCAGTGAGCAGGGCACATGAAGGTGCTAGACCCCAGGCCTGGTGGATAGCAGGCACCTGTGGTATAAGGTAAGGCTCTGCCCTCCCTTGGGAGCCCCTTTGGGATGGTGGAGGCCCACGCAGTGGCTCTGGATGGCAGGCTGTGGCCCTTCCCCCACCAGTCCTTCCAGCTGCCCCGCCCCAGTTGTGACGACCTTGCCCCAGTCTGTCTAAGGAACAGGAAGGAAGTGAAGAGGGCAGCTGGCAGCTTCCCCTTTTCTGTCCTGCTCCCGGCACTGGGCTCCTTTCCCTCAGTGCCTCAGAGGAGGGGACAGTGTAGCCATGGCCCTCCGCATAGCTGCCATCCGCCAGACCTGCTGCTGCTTCAATGTCCGCATGGCCACCACCGCCCTGGCCATTTACCATGTGGTGAGTGTCCGACAGGCCCAGGGAGGGAGGCGTGCATGTGAGTGTATCTATGTGTGAGTGAGTGTGACTGTCTGTGTGAGTGTGCGTTTGACTGTGCGTGTGGTGGGGGGAAGGGTGGCATAGCCTCTGACCAGCTGAGCCCCCTTAAATGTGAGGACCACTGTTCATCATCTTTCTGTGGGACACTGGACAAACCCCTTCCCTGCTCTCGGCCTCAGTTTCCTCTCTGTCACATGGGGGAAGGGGACTCTGTTGCTGTCCCTGGGGCAGAGCAATGGTGGGAGTAGGAAACTTCATTCTGAGGCTTCAATACACCATTCACTAAGGAGCTCAGTTCCTGCCTCTGTAAAATGGGGCAAAAGTATAGTCACAGGGTTATCTGGGAGCAAACGAAATAGCAGATGTGAAAGTGCTTTGGGAAGCCAGGAATCTGGGAGAAATATGGGGCTGGGGTCATGCCAGGATGTGGGGTCAGGTCACCAGTACAGCCCCTATTCTCCCCGTGGGGCCTGGACGGGGCCTGAGCTGCTGTAGCTCCCCTTTGTGCTTCCAGCAGGGAAAGGGGGCCGAGGCCTCTTAGCTTACAGCTGGGTGCAACCACAGTCTTCTCCCCACCAAAGAAAAATGGAGGCCTTGTGACCCTGAGTAGGGCAGCCTGCCTGGCCCTAGCTGCTGTGGGGCAACACCAAGGACGTAACGACCCAGCAGTTCCTCTTTGGAGCTGGTGGTGTGAAGTGAAGGCTTTGTTTCCTGCTGGCCCACCTTGGAGCTCCCCTCTGCAGGGCTGCAGGCTCCCCTCTTTTTGGGTAGCTAGAGGTTGAGGTCCTGGTTCTGTCTCATCCAGACCATCCTCCCACCTTACCCCCCAACTCTCGGCTACACCGAGCTCTCCAAGACCCAGGCACAGTCCTCCTCGGGAGACTCAGGTCTGTGGTTAACAGTTCTCTCACTAGCCTGGAAAGGCTTCCTCAGAACTAGCCTAAATCTGGCATGCTGCAGTCAGCTGCTGTCAATTGCTTAGTCCTGGCTGCATCTGCTTCCTGTCGCAGGCAGGGAGAGCAGGGCTGGGGCAAGAGCCCAGCCTTCCCAGGGGCAATGCCGCTCAGCGGTTAAGTGCACAGCCTCTGGCTCCAGACTCCTGTATGCAAATACTGGCCTCACCCCTCACCGTTTCCTAGCTGTGCGGCCTTGAGCAAGTTACTTAACCTCTCTGAGCCTCGATTTCCTCCTTTATAAAGTGAGGTTGTTAATAACAATAATACCTACCTCATAGGGTTGTTGTGAGGATCAAGGGAGTTCATATCAGGAACAGTGCCTGACACCTAGTAAGTGCTTTATTGTTGTTATTACTAGTTGGAGCCAGACAGGCCTGGGTTTGACTCTGGGCTCTCCCACCATTAGCTGTGTGAGCCTGGGTGGTCACGCCCCCTCTCTGCAGCTCAGCATCCTGTGGCCTGGGGATCGTGATCACTGCCTCTGAGCGTTTAAGAAGTTAGGTGTGCAGTTCTTGGCACGTGGTCAGTGCTTAGTCCGGGGTATAAAACTTCCCTTCCCTTTTGGGAGCTCACAGTGCCAGCACATAGTAGGGCCTCTGTATTTGTTGACTGAGGACTGACTCAGGTGCTTTGCTACTTGGGGTTCCCGATGCTGTGACTCAAGTTGGTGTTGGGGGGACTGGGGGTGGAGGAACACCAGAATTTTGGGGAGAGGAGACTGTAGGGTTCACTAGAGACTGGGAAGCCATTGTCAGCAATGACTCGGTGGGCACCCACAGTGAGCCTGGCTGTACCCTGGCTGGCATGTGAGGCCCTGCAGGTTGCTTTCCCTTTGCGGATGTTGAAATAGGAGAGGGGGTTGAGGGCGGACCAGCCCCCAGGGCCTTATTACTATGATGCCTGAGTTTCCCCTCCCTCTGTTCTTAGTGACTGTCTTAGTCATCTAGTACTGCTCTAACAGAAATACCACAAATGGATGACTTTAACAAAGAGAAATTTATTTTCTCACAGTCTAGTAGGCTAGAAGTCCAAATTCAGGGCGTCAGCTCCCGGGGAATGCTTTCTCTCTCTGTCGGCTCTGGGGGAAGGTCCTTGTCATCAGTCTTCCCTTGGTCTGGGAACATCTTAGCTGAGGAACCTCAGGTCCAAAAGATGCTCTCTGCTCCTGGCACGGCTTTCTTGGTGGTATGAGGTCCCCAACTCTCTGCTTGCTTCCCTTTCCTTTTGTCTCTTGTAAGATAAAAGGTCGTGCAGGGCTCACTCCAGGGAAACTCCCTTTACATTGGATCAGGGATGTGACCTTAGTAAGGGTGTTACAGTCCCACCCTAATCCTCTTTAACATAAAA
Source organism: Dugong dugon (assembly GCA_030035585.1). Classification (NCBI taxonomy): domain Eukaryota; kingdom Metazoa; phylum Chordata; class Mammalia; order Sirenia; family Dugongidae; genus Dugong; species Dugong dugon. The sequence goes on along the minus strand of CM057462.1, from coordinate 55,124,084 downwards.
TTATAGTCACAGAATGGAGGGCAACCACACAATATTGGGAATCATGGCCTAACCAAGTTGACACATATTTTTGGGGGACGTAATTCAAACCCTGACGGTGACCCTGTCTGTGGCCACCTCATGGCCCTAAGACCACAGGGATAGGAGGAGCCAGGAGAGAGAAAAGCCTGGTTGGTTCCTGCCTCAAGGAACTGCACAAGGTGTGTGTACACACGTGCCAGGCATGTGTGATGTGTGCATGCATGAGATGCATGTGTGTTGTGTGTGATGAGTGTCATGTGAGGTATGTATGTGGGGTGTACATAAGGTGTGCACACGTGTGATATGTGTATGATGTGCAGTGTGTGGTGTGTGTAATACGTGTGGTATGTGTGTGTTGTGCGTATGGGTGTATCACATGTGGGTATGTGTGTATCGTGTGATTGTATGTGGTGTGTGTCATGTACGATGTGATGTATGTGTGTGGTGTGTGTGGAGTGTGTGTGTGTGTGTATGTGTGTACAGCATATGATAAAAGGGGGCAGGGACAGAAACCCCCACTTAGTGCCATCCCTTTCATTAGTTGCCACCACAATGCCTGTCACATGAGTATGGTCAGGGGCTCAGAGAGGTGCAGGGAGGCTTGCGGCTGCACAGCCTGTCTGAATCCTTGCTGTGTCTCCTCTGGAGCGCAGGGCAGCCCCCACTCTGTGTACCTCGCTGTGGGCCCAGTGTATGTCAGACATGGTGCCACTGCCCTCACACGTGGAGTCCAGCTGGTGGATCCTAGAATGCTGGTTTCTGAAGGAGCTCCAAGGTTGCTCTGCCTTGCTCTATAGGCTTTTCACTCAAAGTCCTCACCTCCAAGGCAAGAGTGACCCTGAGGGGTGAGAAGGACACTGGGGCCATCCTGCACCATGTCTTTGGGGCCTCTTCGAATTCTGAAATGGTGCAGTATCCCCTGAGGGACAGTGTGGTGTGCAAAGTGCCCCCGTGGGAAGCAGGACCTGGGTCCTTCCCAGCTCCACCGCTAACATGGGCAAGCCCCTCTCTGGGCTTCAATCTCCACTTACAAAATGAGGGGTGAGGGAGTGTGTACTGTCTCAAACTCAAGTGCCTCCAGGTCCAGGTCATGTAACTGAGTGCAGAGGGTCAGATGACTGGGGGTCTGTGCTCCATTGGCCCCGGCGGCTGCTGTCCTTTCCACCGATTGTCACCATGAGGGACTGTGGGCCCTGGGGGCTGCTCTCCTTTCCACTGATTGTCACCATGAGGGATTGTGGGCCCTGGTGGCTGCTCTCTTGACTCGTAGAGAAGCAGGAATCACAGACTTTTATGTGACATCTTCTGATGTTGGTGATAGATTGCACACAAGCTGAATCCATGTGCAGGCTGCCTGGGCCCAGCTGCCCGGGCCCAGCTGCCCTGCCCACCCTGCACTGAGAGACTCTAGAGGCTTCTTCTGCATCACGCAGTCTGAGGTCTCTGCCAGCAGAGCTGGAGAATGTGTTGGCCTGAATGATCAGGGAAGGCTTCTTGGAGGTGGTGCCACTGGCAGGAGGAGTTAGGTTGTGGGGAGCATGGATGGGGAAGGATACATTGGTGGAGGAGTCATGTGCACAGAGGTGTGGAGGCTTGTGCAGGGGGCACTGCTGAGAACCTGCAGGCTTCAGGTTGGGGAGGAGGACTGGGTGAAAAGCCTGAGTTTGGACTACCTGTGGTACACTATTTATTGACATTTGGGGCACTTGGCTGCTAACTGAAAGCTTGCTAGTTCAAACTCACCCAGTGGCTCTGCAAGAGAAAGACCTGGCGATCTGTTCCTGTAAAGATTACAGCCTAGAAAACCTTATGGGGCAGTTCTACTCTGTCACATGGGTTGCTATGAGTTAAAAATTGACTCGACAGTACTTAGTAACAACTATTTTTTATAGGGGGCTGTCCTGTGCCTTGTAGGATGGTTAGTAGCATCCACTAGATGCCAGTGGCACTCCCATCCTTGAGTTGTGATAACTGAAAATGCCTCCAGGAGTCCCTGGGTGGCATAAACAGTTAGTGTGCTCAGCTGGTAACTAAAAGGCTAGAGGTTCAAGTCTACCCAGAGGCACCTTGAAAGAAACGCCTGGTGATCTACTTCCAAAAAATCAACCATTGAAAACCCGAAGGAGCACAGTTCTACTTTGACACACATGGGATTTCCATGAGTCAGAATCCTTGAGACAGCAACTGGTGGTGGTTGTTATGCAGTAACAATGTCTCCAGATGTTGCCAAGTGTCCCCTGGGGAGGGAGTGAATAGCTTCTAATTGACGTGAGGTGTGGTTCCTATAATGCATCTATAATGTGAGCCATGGAATGTTCTAGAACAGGAGAAGACATGAAAACAGGAGAGAAGCCTGGAAGCTGTATCACTGGCCCAGGCAGTCATCTCTGGGCTGGGATCCTCCATTGATCCCAGTACGGGATCCTCTTCTTGTCCCTTTGGTGAGAGGCCTCTGCTCTTTCCCAGAACGGGCCGGGGTTTCTTGGGGTGCAGCCATCAGTGGCAGGGACTCAAACATCTGGGTGGAAAAAATAGAAGCCGACATACAGATGTGTTGATTACCCGGGGTGGTGCGTCATCTGGAGCCAGCCATGGGCGACGACCCTGCACGCTGTGAGCTATTCATGGACTTGGCCCCTCTGGGGAGGGCTAAATTGGGCTCCTTGGTGTCCTGAGACAGTGCATGCTCTATGAATCTTTGGGGTGTTGTCGCGGGAGGACTCTTGAGTGTGCAATGGGGAAACTGTGGGCCTCTTGCATGTCCAATGGGAATGGGGAAGCTGGGGGCCTCAGCTTCTGGCTGGAAGGCCATTCTCAGAATTCTGGTGGGTTTCTGTTGAGGAGTCTCTGCGTCAAGTAGAGGAGTCAGAAAACCTTCTTAAATTGGCTTCTTTGGTCCTAGTTTATCTGTCAACCCAAAACAAGTCCTAAGCCTATAGCAGGAGGTGGAGACCACCAGAAGGCCTTTTTGCCCCCAAATACCTCCTTCCCTCACCTCTCCTCCGTGAGGTTCCTGGAATTCCATCACTAGAAATTCACTGTCCAGATTAAAAACTTAGACCAGCTATGATTCAACAATGTAGAAAGAGGATACGTCAAAACAAGACAGGGAGGAAACGTGGCAGAGGCTAACTGTGGTTGTCTCTGGGTTATAGGACCGTGAAAGCTCTCATTTTTTTCTGCTTTTCTGTTTTTTTCATATTTGGTACAATGAGCATGTGCTACTTCTTCTAAGGAAACTTTTAATTTTAGAACAGCTTTGGATGTACAGAAAAACTGTGAACATAGTACGGAGAGTTCCTATATAGTCCACACCCTATTTACCTATTATTAACATCTTACATCTGTCACAATTAATGAACCAATACTGATACTTGGTTATTAGCTAAAGTCCATACTTTATTCATATCATATTTGCTTTTTGTTAGCTGCCATCATATTGGCCCCAGGTCATGGCGACACCATGTACAATGGAATGAAACACTACCCGGTCATGTGCCATTCCCATGATCGGTTGCGGATTGGAACACTGTGATCCATAGGGTTTTCACTGGCTGATTTTTTCTGGAAGTAGATTTCCAGGCCTTTCTTCCAAACCAATTGCTGTGGCATTGATTCTGACTCATGGAGGCCCATGTGTGTTAGAGTAGAACTGTGCTCCACAGGGTTTTCAGTGGCTGATTTTTCAGAAGTAGACCACCAGGCCTTTCTTCCAAGGTGCCTCTGGGTGGGCTCGAACCTCCAACCTTTCAGTTAGCAGCTGAACGTGTTAACTGTTTACACCATCCTTCCTTAGCTTTTCCTTAACGTACTTTTTCTGTTCCAGGATCCCATCCAGGATCCCACATTGCATTTAGTTGTCATGTCTCTGTAGACTCCTCTTAGCTGTGACTGTTTCTCAGACTTCCTTTGTTTTTGTTGGCTTTAGCTAGTACTGAGGAGTACCAGCTAGGCATTTTGTAGAATGTCCCTCAGTTGGGATTTTTCTGATGTTCTTCTTGTGATTAGACTGGGGTTATGGGCTTTGGGGAGGAAGACCACAGAGGTAAATTGCCATTCTCATCACATCATGTCAAGGATATATACCATCAACATGACTTATCACTGTTGATGTTGACCTTGATCACTTGGCTGAGGTTGCATTTGCCAGATTTCTACACTGTAACATTATTCTTTTTTCACTTTCCCTTTCTATACTGTACTTTTTGGAAGAAAGTCACTACACATAGCCCACACTTGGGGAGTGGGGAGTTATGTTCCACCTCCTTGAGGGCGGCAGATCTGCATAAATTATTTGGAATTCTTCTGCATGGAAGATTTGCTACTTCTTTCCCGTTTATTTATTTATCCAATCAGCATGGACTCATGGCTATTTGTTTTCTGCTTTGGGTTATAATCCAATGCTACTTTATTCTGTCGCTCATGTGTACAATTTTTTAAATTGGGCAACAAATGTAAAGCAACCTTTATTATTTAAAGGAGTCTCTATTGCCCTAGGTTGAATGCAGCTAAGTTCTCAGGCATGTTTTTCTGTGCCCAGCACTGGGCTAGGACACAGACCGGACCCATTCATGCCTCTGCCCTTGAGGGGTCCCAGTCTGCCAAGGAAAAGCCGTGTTAATGGAATTTGGTAGATGACAGTGCTGGCTGTTAGGGGGCACAGATGAGGGGCCTTAGAGCAGCCTAGGTGGAGAGGATCCAAGAAAGGCTTTTTGGAAAACACCGAGTCCTCGAGATGAGTAGGACTTCACTTGGCTAAGCTGGGGACAAAGGGCATGCCAGGCAGAGGGAACAGCATGAGCAGTGGCTTGGAGGTGGAAAAGACCACATGAGCCTAGCTGGGGTTTAGGGAGGGCTGGGCGAGGGGTAAGGAGTTTTTGGGGTGCAGTGGTTAAGTACTTGACTGTTAACCAAAAGGTTAAACCAAAGGCTTGAACCCATCATCCGCTCCGTGGAAGAAAGATGTGGCAGTCTGTTTTCGTAAAAGAATACAGCTTTGAAACCCTATGGGACAGTTCTGCTCTATGGTCCCTACAAGTTGGAATCCACTACACAACAATGGGTCTGGATTTTTTTTTTTTTTTTTTTTTTTGGGTGAGACGTGTGGTAGGGGAGGAGGTTGGAAACGGAGATCATCAGAGGGGAGATTGGATCCAGGCCCTCAATTCTTTCAGGCTACTTAACTAAAAAGATGTCAGAGGACCTCTGCCTGGCCCAATCTTCTCATTTTACAGATGAGAAAACAGAGGCCCCGGGAGGACTTCTGACTGCTCCAGGTCACATAGAGAGGTGAGACGGGGGCTTGCTCCAGGTCGCCTCTGCCCACAGCACGCAAGTACGTGGAATGAGCCAGTGAGTGAACAAATGAGTTCCTTACCTGGTCCACAAGGAACTTCCCCACAGAATTCTCAGAATTCCCAGGGCCCCTTTCTCTGCTCTGCTGTGGTGGCTGTGAGTTATGACTGAAAAGATCACAGACTGGTCTCCGTCACTTACTCTCGTCGTGACCTCGTGCGAACACCTTTGCTGTCTGGGCCTCAGTTTTCTCATCTGTTAAGTGGAGTCAGTGGTCGCTGCCTTAAGGGTGACTGTTCTGAGTTAATGAGTCTATGTGGCCTGGTGGAACGGGGGGCTGCAGCCAGTGCCACCCAGGAGGCCACATCTTTTGAAAGCTCATCTGTTAGGAACCTAAAAATAGGCCTCAACTGCTGAGTAGGGAAAGCCCCCTGGGTGTGAGTCTGCTAGAACCTGCCACCTTCACGCCCAATGCCCCTGTTTAAGACGAAGACACCTTATTCTCTGCCACTGCTGGTCTGTGCCCCTCCTGGTGGGGAGGGGAGGCCGGTAAAAGTAGGGCAGGAGTTGGGGCCTCTCCCTGGCACTGTGACTGAGGGACCCTGGTCAGAACTGAGTTGCATTTCTCATCTTTGGGGTGTGCACCCCACCCTCCAGCTTATAAAGCACTGGAGACCCACTCAGCCCCTTGAGGTGGCAGCTGGCCCTACCGCACGGATGAGGGGCTGGGGGGAGGTGGCATGCAGGGTCTTCTGGGGACAAAACTTGACTCTTCTGCTGCACCAGAGCTGGGGCTGAGTGGTGGTGGCCAGTTACCTGTGTGGGGTGGGCCAGGACAGGCAAGACCCCAGCTTGGCCTCATCGCCTCCCCACTGCAGCCCCAATATCAGAAGAAAGGGGCTTCTGGGGATGGGAGGTGGGTGGCAGTCTTTGATGTCAGGAGTCACCATGGTTGGCATGTCCCACTGAGTCAGGGGCAGCCTATGTCTCAAAGGGGCATAGCTCACGAGGTGCCATCTTGGGATGGAGTTCGGGTCTTTGTGGGCGGAGGACAGAGCCTGGCCTGGCTGAGGCTCTCATTTTCCTTGCTGGCCCAGAGCTGCCTAGGAAGTGAGGCTTGGAGCCCTGGGCAGCATCCCGGAGCCAAGGGTTTGTTCTGAGCTCACTGTGAGGCTGATGTTGATTTCCCAGGGGACCTCACCCCACTGGGGGTGGAGGGGTGGTAGTGGTGGGGGTGGTGAGAAGAACCACAACTGAGGCAGGAAGTGGAGCTAGGAGCTGTGCAGGGTGAGGGCTCCTTGCCCTTTCAGTCCTCAGCCCTGCTGCAGGCCTGGTGCCCAAGGTCAAAGCACTCTTCCTCCAGCCTCAGTTTCCTCCTCTGTCAAACGGGGGTCAATAACCCTGACCCCCTGACCTGCAGGGTCATTAAATAGAACTCACTCGGTTATGTGGGTGGGAGACATACCTGGCACATAGTGAGCACCCATGAATGGCAGCTGCCACTGGAACCTCCATTTTGCAGAAGAGGAAACTGAGGTTCAGAGAGACCAAGCAACTTTGCAGGCTGAGGTAGATGAACAAGAGCTCAGAAGTCTTGCTCCCAGGCCAGGCTCTTCCTGTCTTCCTTGCAGAGATGGGTGGGAGTTGCCTGTAAAAGAGGGGAGCCTTGTTCTTAGAAACCCAGAGCCCACATGTGGATCCTGTGTAAAGGCTCTGTCTCAATTTCTTCATCTGCAAAATGGGGCAACAATAATAAAACCTACCTCACAAAGCTGGGAGCCCTGGTGGTGCAGTAATTAAGAGCTTGGCTACAAACCAAAAGGTTGTCAGTTCAAATCTACCAGCCGCTCCTCGGAAATCCTATGGGACAGTTCTACTCTGTCCTATAGGGTCACTATGAGTCAGAAGCGACTCCATGGCAACAGGTTTTCACAACACTGAGGCTAGGGATGGAATGAGACGGTGTATGTAAGTGTTCAGAGGAAGACCTGGCATATAATGAATGCTCAATGAGAGTAATAATAGTAATTATGATCATTATTGTGGGTCTTTGCTCTGAGGATAAATAGGGAAGTGATGGTCAATGAGAACAGTTTAGGGGGTGAAGGGGGCTTCCCCAGGGAGTCAGGAAGTGGAGGGTGATGAGGGCTGGGACCAAGGAGACCAACTCAGAGCCCCCAAATGGCTGCACATAAAGGGAAATTTGGTGAACTGTTATCCCCTGCAGATATACCCCTACCACTGGGAGTCACTAGGCCAGGAGTTCCACCCTCAGAGCCCCGGTGCTTCTGTGAAGGCTTGCCTCCTTGTCTTCTTTCATGGGGGCAGGTCAGTGGGGCAGGAAGGCTTCTCTGGACTGCCACGCATGAGGATGAAGAGCTGGCTTCCCAGATCCCAGGGTCAGAGTCAGGGGCTCCCTGTGAGGTACTCCCCCTGCACTGCATGGTGATAAACAGCGGAGACCACTATCTGAACCCTGTTCTCTGTGGTCTCTGGCATTGGTATGAACTGCCCCTTCTGCCTGGAGTGCTTTTTTTCCCTTCTCTGCCAGTCCAAATGTCAACTCTTTTTTGATACCCAGTTCAAAGGTCACCAGCCCTGTAAAACCAATGTAACCATGTGTTCCCCAGGTCTCATAAACCCTGCCTCCAAGACCACCACAGCCACACAACAGTTGACATTTTCTGAGGGCTTACTACGTGCCAGGCACATAAAATCAATTGCCGTCGAGTCTATTTTGACGCGTGGCAACCCCATCTATGTCAGAGTAGAACCATGCTGCATAGGGTTTGCAATGGCTGTGACTTTTCGGGAGTAAATTGCCAGGCTTTTCTTTTGAGGTACCTTGGAGGGGACTTGAACTGTCAACTTTTCAGTTAGTGGCTTAGTGCTTAACTGTTTGTGCCACCCAGGGACTCCGGATGGCCCCAAATCACAGTTCACTAAGAGAAACTGCTTGCAGTTGCCTGAATGTGTCTCACCCACTCTTGCCTTTGCTCATGCTGTTCCCTCTGCCTGGAACACCTTTCCACTCATCTTTGGGACAAATCTTTTAAGACTCAACTCCCCTAAGAGGCTTTCTTTGAGCCCCCACTCGGGGTTCCATCATAGGATGGCTCCGGACACTGAACTGCTGGGCCCCTGTGTGTCCTGTCCTCTGGTCTGGAGGCTTGTCCAGGGCTTGGCACATAGTAGGTGCCAGCCAATATTTATTTGGTTTTACTTTGGTAAACCTTTGATTGATATATAGTTTAGATATAGAAACGTGTACATATATAGAGCACATCTTGATGAAGTTTTACAAAGTGAACACACCCATGTCACTTCCACTCAGATCAAGACATAGAGCAGGACCAGCAGCCAGAGGCCCCGGGGTGCCCCTCCCCTTCTCTGTCACCCCTTCGCCTCCAACTGACGGCTATCAACGTACACGAACTTTGCCTGTTCTAGAACTTCATAGCAATGAAGTTATACAGCGCTTGCTTTTTTGTGTCTGGCTCCTTTCTCTCACCATATGTTTGTGAGCTTCTTCTGTGGTGTTGAGTGTGGCAGCAACTCATTCTTTTTTGTTGCTGTGTAGATTTCATGGTATGAATATACCACGATGCATTTGTCCATTCTACAGCTGAGGGACATTTGGGTGGTTTCTAGTTGGGGGCAATTATGAACAGAGCAGCCACGGCCATGGTGTTTCGATGCCACACACAAGCACTTTTGCTGGCCAGTCTGTCTTTCTGAACCACCATCTTCAGTACTGACGTAAGTCATCTCATTTATTCCTCACAACCATCTATGAGGTGGGTGGATTATTATCTCTTTTCTACAGATGAGGAAACTGAGGCACGGAGAAGTAAAGTGACCCGCCCAGGATCACATAGGGGATAAGTGGCTGCATGGATTCTTCCTGAAGTCTGTGAGCCCAGTGGTGCGAGGAGGAGACCGTGCTCGTACACAGTAGGAGGGTGGGGGCTGTGGGGAGTGTGGCAGGGGTGAGGAGGGCGGGAAGGGCAGGAGCCTCAAGAGAGTAGCCCAAGCCCTGGGAGGAGGGGGTGAGGCAGCCGGGCTGGGGCGGCAGCCGGGCTGGGGCGGCAGCCGAGCGAGCATGTGGCCCCTGAGATGGGGGCATTGCGATGGTATCAGGGCTGGCTGGTGTTGAAGACTATAAGACTTTGACAATTAAAGAGATCAACTAGTTATTAAGAGTGAGAGACAAAGAGAGAGATGTTTGCAAACGGGCAGTCCGTTCTAGAGAAACTGCTGCGAACATTGCAAAGTGGTTTTTTGCTTGTGTGCCGTTTACAATCTCGTAATAAAGAAAGAATGTACTGCTGGTTCTTTGAAGGTTATACAGCAGTGCAGAAGAACAAGTCACATGGAATACACAGAATCCTAGAGATAGAGCTCTTGGGAAAAAGAAACTTTTAGGCTAAACATCTACCATCTGTTACTTCAAAGTGAGCAAGATCCCTGGGAAAACAAGAAGGGGAATTTTTGGGAGATGAATGAGATTGGTTTGTAGAGGTATATTTAATGATAAGATATTCAGAAGTCTTGGAGTGTTGTCCAGGCTTCTGGGGAGTTGTTTAATTTTAACACTGGGGTGGTGGCTGGGGAGATAGCACTCTCGGGGGGAACAGACTCTGCCCGGCTGCCCATGATAAGCTGTGACAGGAAATAAGGGGGTGTTAAGGGGGGGCTTCCTCATGATGCTGACACATCTGGTTCTCCTCTCCCATCCTCCCCCTAGAAAGCCCCAGGGGTCCCTGGAGAAAGCAGGGTGGGCAGGTGAGGTCTGAGGGACTGAGCTTGGGGGAGGGGGTGATAATAACAAAAATGGCCTAAGTGTGGGAGAGCCCTTGAGTCCCTAGGCTACCCGAGGGGGAGGAGGCAGGGTCAGTGTGGAGCTGCTCTGAAAGGGGAAAGGGAAGAGCTGGTGGCAGGAAGACTGTGGCACTTGTCACACACTTTGCAAACTGTATTATCTCATGGGGAAGAGTTGGGGACAAGTCCGAGCCCGACTCCTTGTGCAACCTCTACTAAGTCAAGTAGAGATACTCATATGCAAAGTGGAGGATGACCCTGACCTCGCAGATTTGCGGTGAGAGCTCCATGAAGTTCATGGAACAGAAAGTGCCAAGGCACCAGCTGGCACACAGCTGGTGCTCCCCGAGGCTAGTGTTCTTCCTCTGTAAAATATATTCCCTGAAAACCTCAGAGGGTCTGCTTCTGAGAGGTGAGTCCTGAGCCCTGAGGAGGGCCGAGAGAGTGGGCCCACCTTCCTGGAGAGGCAACTGGCCTCGGAACCCCAGAGCTGGGATACGTGGTGTCACCACCCCATTGCTATGATCTTTGTCATCATTATCACGTTACCACTCTCATCACCCCATCAAAGTTATCAACAACATCACCATCATCTTCACCATATGATCATTGTTCTTACCGCCAACAGTTATCACCTCCCAGCATTTCTACTCCTGCTACAACGGCCGTCACCACCACCCCTGCCACATCCAGTGTCTCATCTATTTTCACAACCCCCTCCCCCCAGCACACACTCTTCACCGTCACCACCACTGTCAACACCAGCAACATCATGACAGCCAATCACCACCTGCCAGCATAGGCGCCATTGTCATCCCCACCCGACCAGCATCTCCTCCACTGCACTCAGCCTCACCATCGGTGCCAGGATTGCCGCGGCCATGTTCAATAGTGCCCCTTCCTCCTACAACTCCCCACTGTCTCCCTTTCAGCTTGAGCTGTTAGTTGCGCCTCACTGCCACCAGAAAAAGAAGTGGCAATTCTCCTTCCCTCGTAGCCACTTCTCTTACCACTTAGGGAAGTTGTGTTTGTTATTAAAAAGAAGGGATGGGAATGGGAACTGAAAGCAGGGAGAAGCAGAAGGAAGGGATGAAAAAGGAGAACAGAGAATTTGGGGGGCAATGGGATGAGCTGAGTGGGCCCAGGCTGGAGGTGGTACCACAGTCTGAGCCCTGGCTCCACATCAGTCTTGTGGTGTGACCTCAGGTTGGTCACCATCTCTCTCTGGGCCTTACTTCCCCATTGGTGATATGGGCATAATGTTCTCCTGTCTCAGTTTATAGCTCTGAGTTTTCCCTGGAGGGATCCAAATATATCTTGCACTGCCAGGCTTCTGGGCCTTTGCACATGATGTTTCCTCTTCCTGGAATGTTTCTCTCTCTTCTTGTTATGGATTGAATTGTGTCCTCCAAAAGTGTGTGTCAGCTTGGCTAGGCCATGATTCCCGGCATTGTGTGGTGTCCACCATTTTGGGATCAGATGTGATTTTCCTATGTGTTGTAAATCCTAACCTCTATGATGTTACTGAGGCAAGATTAGAGGCAGTCATGTTAAGAGGCAGGACTCAATCTACAGGATTAGGTTGTATCTTGAGTCAATTACTTTTGAGATATAAAAAAGAGAATTGAGCAGAGAGGCGAAATACTTCATTACCATCAAGAAAGGAGAGCCAGGAGCAGAGCAGGTCCTTTGGACCTGGGGTCCCTGTGCTGAGAAGCTCCTAGACTAGGGGAAGATTGATGACAAAGACCTTCCCCCAGAGCCGACAGAGAGAGAAAGATTTCCCCCAGAGCTGGTGTGCTGAATTCGGATTTCTAGTCTCCTAGACTGTGAGAGAATAAATTTGTGTTTGTTAAAGCCACCCACTTGTGGTATTTCTGTTACAGTAGCATTAGATAATTAAGACACCTCTCCATCGGAAAACTAATTATCCTTCGAGGTCATGCTCAAGGTTTGCCTGTTTGTGAAACTTCTTGGCAGCAGTGATCATTCCCTCATCTGGGACCCCAAGCCCTCTGTTTCATCTTCTCAACAATCCTGCGTATGGTACTGGGTAGGAAAGGATTCTGTTCCCACTTGCCAAATGAGCACCCTGAGGCTCAGAGAGGGCAGGAACCTGCCCAAGAACACAGAGTGAGGCAACCTCAGAGCCTGACTCACACCCTCTGCCCGGTCTCTAATCTGTGGCACCAGAGGTTAGCAGACACCAAAGGTTAGAAGTCCCAAGAGAAAGGAAGGAGACTCAGCTCCCGGTGCCCAAGCAGCTCCCTAGGACATGGGAATAACTGTTGACCCATTGGGCTGCCTTGGAGACTGTAGCGCCTACAGGCCAGGGCCAGTGGCTTACCTTGACAGGGCCTGGAGGTGATAGGTGCTCAAAAAATGTTTAAGGTTGAATAAACAAGGGAGTGAGTGAATACTCACACAGATAAATGAACACTGTCCCTTTGTTGTGTGCCTGATCTGTGCACAGCATGTCATTTGATCTGCATGGCAACCCTATGAGGCAGGTCTGGCTATTATCCTCATTTCTCAGATGAGGAGCCTGAGGCCCAGAGTGGTTAGTGGTTGGGAATGAGGGAGGGTGAGGGCCCGTGGCCTGGGACATCTAGACTCTTGGGGTTTTCTGACCTGTTGTAGCACGTGCTTCTGGTAAGCCAGGTACTTTCCAGTAACTACAGACAGCCCTTGTTCGGGGCCATGATAGAGCAGCGAGGAACTCCTAGTGAGCAGGGTGCAGGCCCCAGGCGGGCAGGAGGGCAGAAGACTGGGCAGCCTGGGTGCGACACACTGCAGTTTGCAGGAGTTCTGCTCACTGATCTCCTTAATCCTCTGTGGTTGATTCTCCCAACGGCCCTGAGTGCCGATAGGGGTGACTCTCCTCATTGACTGGAGGGGAGACCGAGGTCAGGGAGGAGCCAGAGCTGGCCAGGGTCACATAACAGGGAGGCAGTGGAGGAGGCTGCCCATGCCCTGGCTGCTGCCTCTGAGTGCTGAGTGACCATGGCTGGGCTTGGCTGTCAGGGTAGGGTGGACAGGTGGTTGGTGAGATCAGGAGCCGGTCCCAGAGCAACCTGGCCAGGCTGGGTGTAGTCCTGAACCCTGTAGCAGAGGCAACAGAGTTCAAATCCCAGCTGGGCCACTTACTGAAGGTGTGGCACAGGGCACGTGAGTTCTTTCTGAGCCTTGATTTCCTCGTCTGTAAAATGGGGATAATATTCCTTCTCTTTAGGGTCTTGGGGGATTGCAGTGCAAGCCTGTGTGTACAGGAATGAGCAGACAATATGTGCTCAATGCATGTCGGTACCTCTCCATCTTCTAGGGAGCTGAGCCTCCTTCTTTTTTCCTGGGACTGGTGTCTCCAGCCAGAAGTTGGGAGTCAGGCAGAGGGTGTGAGTCAGGCTCTGAGGTTACCTTGCTCTGTGTCCTTGGGCAGGTCCCTGCCCTCTCTGAGCCTCAGCGTTCTCATCTGGCAAATGGAGGCAGAATCACTCCCGACCCCGTACCCTTGACAGGGTTGTTGAGAAGATGAAATAGGTAAAGGCTGAGTGTGATTTCTAAACGTGGGGGGTTTTTACAAAAGTAGAAGTAGCTTCTGGTGCCTGCTGCAGCTTCTTGCACATGCTTAGGTTTTGCTGTGGGGAAGGGGACTGCGGAGGTGATAGGAGAAGGGTGCCCTTTCCTGGTTCAAAGAATCATTGACATGGGAGTGGGGATGGGAGGAGGCTGGGAGATGCTGGGCAGGCTGTGGAGGGGTGAGGAGAATGGGAGCTGGACCCGTTGGCCTGGGTTTGAATCCTGGATTTACCAGTTGGGAGGCCTTGAACAAGCTTCTATAGTTCTCTGAGCCTCGCTTTCCTCATCTGTGAAATGGGGTGAGGTATTAAGAAGAGTCCCCTCATTGGGTGGTGGGAGGATCACCAAGATGGTGTGGATAATGCATTGGGCATAGAGACAGGCTATACAAATGTCAAATCCTTTCTCTTCTGGGTGCCACCCGCCATTTGGAAGGGGGGTTGGAGAGGGGATTCTAGTGATGGGGAATTGTAGGCAGCGTGGCAGGCCTGTGGGAGATGTTCAGGCCAGGACTGAGGGGTTGGGGGTTTGGTGGGTTAGCAACGGTCTCCTAAGTAGGATGATGTCCAAAATGATGACTGGGGCTGCAGGAAGACAATATTGCTGCTGTTGTTGTATGCCAGTGAGTGGATTCTGACTCATAGTGATCCTATAGGACCGAGTAGAACTTCCCCATAGGGTTTCCTAGGCTGTAATCTTTACTGGAGCAGATTGCCAGGTCTTTTCTCCAGAGGAGTGGCTGGTGGTTTCTAACTGCCAACCTTTCAGTTAGCAGCTGAGCGCTTTAACTATTGCATTGCCAGGGATCCTTAAGACAACCATAGAATTTCTAAAAATCACATTCTTTATTAATTTCTGGATTTTTTTCCATGTATATTCCATGATGTTCATGATAAACCAAGACAACAAAACAGGCATATAATTTAGAAATAAAAATATATCGAGGGGTGTGTTCAAAAGGTTTTATTGATATAGGTGCATGATCAAAATATGTGAACCCTCTGGGGTTGGGACTAGCAGGAGCTCTGAGGTGTTTTGGGGATAATGGGAGTGGGAAAGAAGCAGGATAGCCCTGGGAGACCTAGACTGTAGTCTCTACTCTGTACTCAACCTGCCTTGTGTCCTCAGGAAAGCCACCTAACCTCTCTGAGCTTATAAAACCAGCACATGGAACAGAGGTTACGATTGTTTGATTTTGAGCTTCAGTCCGGATCTCATGGGGGATGGGGTTGACAGGCACCCTGGGGGGGCTCAGGGGTCAGATGCACTCCAGAACCCTCCCAAATCTGTGTCCTAGAAGCTGGGATTTTAGTCCCATAATTGATGATTTCAAGAACTTGAAGCTCTATGATGCTTGGATGCTATGACCTAAGATCCCACTATATCCAGAGTTTGTTGTTATAAAAGGGGGTGCAGAGGAGGGTCTTAGTCACCAGCAAGAGCCCTCAACCTCTCCCCTCTCCCACTACCTCCCCAAGCTTGACCTTCAATAGTAACAGTTACTGCTTATGAGAACCCAGAAGTTCAAAGTGCTGTCTTGGATGTTCTCATTTAGTCCTCGGAAAAACCTTCTAAGGTAGCTACTAGTATTATTATAGATGGGGAAGAGGAGCCCTGGTGGTGCAGTGGTTAAACATTCAGTTACTTACCAAAAAGGAAGGAGGTTCAAACTCACCAACCACTCCGAGGGAGAAAGGTATGGCAATCTGGTTTCGTAAAGATTAGAGCTTTGGAAACCCTATGGGGTAGTTCTACTCTGTCCTACAGGGTCTCTATGGGTTCGAATTGACTTGACAGCAACAGATTTTATACAGGGGAAACTATGGCACAGAGAGGTCAAGTAACTTGCCCAAAGTCACACAGCCTGGGAGAGGAAGAACCAGGATTGGATCTGCCATCTGTAAAGGCCACACCGACCTGGCATTCTAGCTCCCTTAGGACCCCTCCCCACAGGCCCCTGACAGCATATGATCAGGGTGGGAGGCATGGTGGCGGAGCTGCACAGTCCCTGGCTAACCAATGCTCTCTTCTGTCCCCAGATCATGAGCATCTTGTTGTTCATTGAGCACTCGGTGGAGGTAGCTCACGGCAAGGCCTCCTGCAAGTTCTCGAAGACACGCTACCTCAGGATCGGTAGGTCCAGGGGAGGCCAGTGGAGGTGGGTGGGGGAGGAAGGTGGGGAGGGAGAGGCGGGCGGGGGAGAGGCCTGACCTGGGGCAAACAGGCTGCAGTTTGAGGCTTTGTCACTTCTTGGTTGGATGACCCCAGGCAAGTCCTTTCTCCTCTGAACCTCAGGTTTTCCATCTGCAAAATGAGGATAGTCCACCTGTCCTCACCCAAGTCTCAAGGTCATGAGAGCAGATGGGATGGCACTTTGAAATCCCAACTAACTATTAAGGGTGACAGCAGGACTCCCCTGCTTAAACCCATCAGTTGCTGCCCATCACACTAGAATAAAGTCAGAACTCCTCACAGAAACATCTCCCTGCACACTCCCTCCCTCACCGTGCTCCAGCCACACTGACCACACCAAGCTCGTCCCTGTCTTGGGGCCCCTTCCCCCACACTTCATGGACTACTCCTTGTCACTCAGCTCACAGGCCACCTCCTCAAGAGAAGCCTCCTTGGCTCCACTCTGCCCTCCCACCCCAGCACCCTGAAACATTCTTTTTATTGTCTTTGTATTCCCTGAAGACTGAGAACTCCCTGAGGGCAGAACCTGGGCTCTTATTCACTATTGTACCTGTACACCAGTGGTTCTCAAAATGCAGTCCTTGGAGCCCTGTAGGGGTGCCCAAGGGCACCTCTGGGTCCCTCACTGCTCTATCTTGTCTTTCAGCTGACCTGCTGTCCAGCTTCCTGCTCATCACCATGCTCTTTGTCATCAGCCTGAGCCTGCTGATCGGTGTGGTTAAGGTGAGGGCCAGGGTAGGGGGAAAAGGAGGTGGAGCCAGGAGCTGGTGGGGTGGCAGATCCCCAGCTGCCTTCCTGCTGTCCCTTCTTATTCACACCCACTGAGTGGGCAGCACTGGCTGTTGGGAGGGTGGGAGGTGGGCCTTTTGGGAGGCCCACCTGCACACCGAGACCCTTGCACTTACCTTGAAGAGAACCGTTTCCACATGGGCAATGACTCATTGGGCTGGGGCCTTTGCTCTCGGCTAAAGTACAGGACTCTGTGGAGGGCCTGCACAGTGGCTGCTGCCAGTCATTGACACTTTGGCAAGAACTAGTTGGTGACCCACATCCTCTGAAACTGCAAAGGCGGCATGGAATTTTGATAGAGCAAAAAGGAGGGGTCCTTTTAAGGCATGGGGAGAGGGCAGAAAGCATTGGAATTTGTAATGAGTGAGAGGATGCTGAAGCAGTGCCCAGTGTAGACACGTCTGGTTCAATTCCTTCCAGCGAGTGTGTGCTGTGCCTATGAGACCCATACTCTGGAAAGTTCTTGAGGAGCTCATGGCCAGACCAGGGCAGACAGACCCTCAGAGAGGCAGGTACTGCCCAGTGCTCCTTGGCCCAAGGGGAAGTTGGGGAGAGAGCTGAGACAGGCTGTGGCTCAACATCCTGCAAAAGAGGAACCGCCTGCCCCTTGGCCCCCAGAGAGGCAGGAAGCCACGGGAGTAGGACCCAGAAAGAGGATCCTTCCTGTGCAGACAGGGGGCCTGGTTCTGGCAGGGCTTGCAGAGTGGGGAGCTGAAACCTCACTATTCACCCGCCAGCTCACACCTACTCTCTCTTGAAACTTGAGGATTTCACATTGTGCAGGACGCCTCCTGGGTGCTTGTGCAATAACACAAATAAATGGTCTAGATAGAAAAATGGATCGGGTCATGCTGATCAGGACCCCGAGGGCCCGAGATTCAATCTGGGCTGTTTCAGCTGCCTCCTGAGTGGTTTGGACAAGCCACATGAGGCACCAGGAAACCACCCTTTCTGTGATTTTGTCCTCAATGATGGCATTCATACTGAGTCATGGTAGGCATTTGCTTTAGTTGAAGGAGAGGGACTTCAGCCTCGGCAGCCAGGGCCTCTTACCACGCTCAACATCGCAGGGAGCAGCCAGCGCCAAAAAAGGTCCAGTCACTTAGACAGCAAGGCTGTCTTCTCCTCTGGGCTTTTGTGGCCCCTTTTCCCTCCTGCTTGCTCCTACTCACCTTTCCAGATCATGGCCTGGTGTCTCCAACTCCAGGAAGCCCTCTCTGGCCCCTTCCCATCTGTGAAATGGACATAAAGCCCTTCCTTATTAGATTCTTGTGAGCAAATTGTATCAGGACTTGCTCCTTGAACCCCTGAAGCATGTATCCCTGTAGATGGGGCCGGTTCCCTTACACATCCGCCTCCTGCAACACCAGGACTCAGGGCCTGGGTCTTGGCTTCTCGCTGCCCCTAGAGTGCCACTGTGGACCCATATGGGGTGACCTGAACTAAGCCGGGGTGGGGGGGATGATTTGGGAGAGGGCCACTTTATCTGGGGGAGGGCAGAGAGCTGCAGGTGAGGGGACACATGGGGGGTCCTCTGGCAGTGTGCAAGGGACACCCCAACAATGCTGGACCTGCCTTTCAGAACCAGCAGAAGTACCTCCTGCCTTTCCTGTCCCTGCAAGTCATGGACTTCTTCCTGTGCCTCCTCACCCTGCTGGGCACCTACATCGAGCTGCCTGCCTACTTCAAATTCGCCTCTCGGAGCCGAGCCGTGAGTACCCAGCCCTCTCCTGGCCAGCAGAGCCCAGATCCAGTCTGGGGAGGCGGGAGGGGGCCAGATCACTGGGGTTAGGAGCTTTCTTGACCCCTTCCTAGTTGGTGACCTTTAGCAAGTCCCTGAGCCTCTCCCAACCACCCCAAGTTTCTTCACCTGTAAAATGTGTCTGTATTTGCATCTCCTCAATGTGTCCTTGTGAAGATTAAACGAGTAAAATATATAGTGAGGGCTTACTTAGCACACGGTAAAACCCATTGCTGTCAAGTCGGTTCTGACTCATAGCAACCCTACAGGACAGAGTAGAACTGCCCCATAGGGTTTCCAAGGCTGTGAATCTTTATAGAAGCAGATTGCCACATCTTTTCTCCCACAGAGCGGCTGATGGGTTCAAATAGTTGATTAGCAGCCCAGCACTGGACCACTGCACCACGAGGGTGGTGGTGCAATGGTTAAGCGCTGGGCTGCTAACCCAAAGGTCAGTGGTTTGAACCCACCCATTGGCTCCATGGGAGAAAGACCTGGTGATCTGCTCCCATAAAGATTAACCGCGCCCCCGCAAAAAAACTCTATTGCCATTGAGTTGATTCCGACTCAGAGCGATCCTATAGGACAGAGTAGAACTGCCCCATAGGGTTTCCAAGGGGCGGCTGGTGGATTCGAATTGCCAACCTTTTGGTTAGCAGCCAAGCTCTTAACCACTGCAACATCAGGGCTCCCCTATAAAGATTACAGCATAGAAAACCCTATGGGGCAGTTCTACTCTCTCACTTAGGCTTGCTATGAGTTGAAATTGACTTGCTGATACCCAACAACAACAACAGGACATGGTAAACACTCAATAAATGCCCACTGCATGTGAATTGATACCACAGGAGAGGGCAAGTTCCCCTTTCATGTCCAGCCCCTGTCTCGTTCCTCCTTTGTAACCAAGTTACAAAGGAAGGAGGTAAAGATGATTAAAGGCAAAGATGAATGTCCACAGTGGGAATGCCCGTGAAGGCTGCACCAACCCATGGCTCAGTCACCCAACATTGCTTTGAACACTTCCCCGACTACTGTCCTTGTGGAGACTGAGGGGCCATATCGGGGAAGGACTGTGGGCTGGGAGTCAGGAGACCCTGTTTCTAGTCCCAGATTTGCCACCAGCATCTGTTTTTCTCTGCACAATGGAGAGCTGAACTGGAGAATGGATGATGCACCGTCTAGCTGAGAGTCTTAAGCTGAGGACCTACTATGTGCACTGCAGTAACTGGGCTCTCCGGTGGGGTCTAATTGCTGGCCTTTCTTCTTCCTCCTCATTCTTGTCCTCCCAAGGGCCCCTCCAAGGTCCCACTGATGACCCTGAAGCTGCTGGACTTCTGCCTGAGCATCATGACCCTCTGCAGCTCCTACATGGAAGTGCCCACCTATCTCAACTTCAAGTCCATGAACCACATGGTGAGTCTGGGCAGAGCTCTGCTCCCACTCACTGCTATGTGGCCTTGAACAAGTTACTTCACCTCTCTGTGTCTCAGTGTTTTAAGTCAGGTTCCCTAGAAGCAAAGCCTGGAAGGAGGATTCTTGTTTGAGTGATTTATTGAGGCAGAACTTTCAGGAAGATACCTGTAAGGGGATGAGGGGAGCAAGTTAGAGAAAGGGGGGAAGCTAGGCACAGATGTAGCTTCAGCAGCAGTCCTGCCTGATCCTAGAGGGAGCCCTGGAGGGTGAATTGCACCACAGAAATAACATTAGTTTTTTTAGTGCTGTGTCACAAATCACCCCAAAACTTAGTGGTTTAAAACAAGGAACATTTTTCACTTCATATAGTTTCTGAGGATCAGGAATTTGGGATCACCTTAGCTGGGTTGTTCTGGCTCAGGGTTTCTCAGGAGACTGCACTCAAGTTGTCATCGGGTCTGCAGACATCTGAAGGCTTGAGTAGGTAAAGGATCAGCTCCCAAGGTTGTTGGCCCTTTGCCTCAGTTCCTCACCATGTGCAATGTTAAGAGGGCTGCTTGAGTGCCCTCACAACATGGTGGCTTGTTTTCCCTGAGTGGGTGATCTGAGGGAGAGGGGCAGCAAAGAGGAAACCACAATGTCTTTTATGGCCTAATCTCAGAAGTTGCACACTTACTTCTGCCCCTTCTAATCATTAGAAGTGAATCACTGAGTCCAACCCACACTCAAGAGAAAGGGAAGTAACCTCCACATTTTGAGGGGAGGAGTGTCAAAGAATGTGTGGACACATTTTAGAACAACTACAGAGGTTGTCCCAGCCAGAGCAAGTGGGCTGGGTAATATATATCTTCCATCAGTCTGTCACTGCCTATGAGCTGTCCCGGGGCAGGGGAGCGGGGCCTGCCATCTTAGGATTGGGTGGCTCCCATCAACCAAGGCAATCCCCCACAGAGGGCACAGGCATGGTCCACTGGCAGCTGATACCCACCAGCTTGGTCAAGGGCACCTGGATGGGGAACCAATGCATCCCCTTCACTTGGTTTCCTTGCCTGTCAAATGGGGCTAATGCTAGTAACCTGCATCCAAAGGCTGTTGTGGCTATTGATCAAGGTAGTAAATGTGTCACACTGTGTCCTTGAGGGTATTGAGCATGGGCTCATCATTCCTGGAGGTGTGGGTGCTGTTCCTTGTGACTGGAGGCACTGACATGTCCCCTAAATCTGTTGCAGAATTATCTCCCCAGCCAGGAGGGCATGACTCATAACCAGTTCGTCAAGATGATGATCATATTCTCCATCGCCTTCATCACTGTCCTCATTCTAAAGGTGAGTGGCCAAGCACGCTAGACTGTTAGAGGGCAGGAAGGTGTGTCCGCTGCTGCTCCCTGACTGCTTTTAACTCCTTCCTCCAGCCCTCCCCCCTCCAACTCCTCGGACCCCTGCCTGGGATCCTCTGGGACACCCCATCTAGAGAAAGGGGATCTGCAAGGGCTGCCCATGCTCAGGTGTCAGGGACTTAATGCATAACCCAGAGAGGCCCTGACAGAGGGACGGAAAAATCTGCTCAGTCTGGAATTAGAATCAGATGGATGTGGGTTTGAATCCCAGCTCAGCCCTCACTAGCTGTGCTGTTGGTTTTCAGTGAGTCACTTCTCCTCTCTAGGCCTCATGTTTCATCTGTAAAATGGGCATAATAAATCTTGCTTTGCCCATGTCATAGTTTAATGTGATTCAGGCACCAAAATGTAGATGGGACCTGAGGTCATATTAATAGATGAGAAGGAGGGAGGGGAATAGTCTCATTTTTCTCTGGGTGGTCAGGCCCAGAGGTTGGAGCTCAGTTTCAGGTCAGTTTTTAGAGAGGTGGTGGCAGGCTGGAATGTGCTTATAGCAGCACAGCCTGGAGGGTGAAAAGGCACGAAACACTGCTGCCTGAGGGGGTCAAGGAAACTAGGGCTATTGAGCTTGGAAAAGAGATGGCTCAAGGGGGGGTGATTGTTGTCTCTAAATACCCAAAGGACTCTCATAGGGAAGAGGATTTAGGTGAGTTCTGTGGGATTCCAGAGGCCAGACCAGGGCCTGTGGCCTAAAAACCTAGGGAAGCCAAACTCAACTCAACAGAAGGAAGGGCTTTAAAAAGTGTTCCTTTCTGGTTTTGAAAGCAACATGTGATCACTGTAGAAATGTATTTAGAAAACGTAGCTGAGCAGCAAGGAGACAGTAGGCCACCATTCACAACCACTTGGGGATGGTCACAGCTGATGTTTGGGGGTACTTCTTTCCAGTCTTGCTTCTATGCTGTTGGCCCTGAGCCGGCTTTGCTTGCACCCAATGCCAACCTAGAAACACAGCTTCGCTCCTTTTTGTTATCGTTGTCAGGTGCCGTAAAGTCAATTTTGACTCATAGCAACCCCATGTGACAGAGTAGAACTGCCTCATACGGTTTTCTAGGCTGTAATCTTTCGGGAGCTGATCGCCAGGGTCTGTTTCCCACTGAGTGGGTTTGAACCACCAACCTTTTTGTTAGCAGTTAAATGCTTAACTGTTATGCCACCAGGGCTCCTTTGTTCCATTTAAACCCTCCTCAAAGAACTAACCTAGCACAAGTGCATTAATGAGTGTGCAATAAGAACTTTCTTGAAGGCTTCATGAGGGAGATCAATGTGTGGTTTACATGTCACATTCTACTGGGGAATAACTCCCCAAGCCCCACCACACAACTCCATCTCCCCATCCCTCTTCTGTTTTGTCATCCTCCTTGGGAGGGAATGTTCTCTCTCTGCCCCTTCACTCTGTCCCACTGGTCTCCTCCCTTCTACTCAGTTTTCCCTAGACCTTCATGCCTATTTCTTTATCGTTCATTTTCTCTGCATATGTATGTCTGCCCCATCTTACATAACTAAGCCCCCATTGTGGGATGCTGTAAAACACGGGGCCTTCCAGATGACAGGACGTGCTCTCCTTATTCAGGAGGCAGTTTGGGGGCTGTCTCTTGTTCCTTGAGCATGCTCCTTGGGACTCCATGCCCCACCCTGGAAATCTTATCACTGTGTTTGTTCCAGACAAGCGGGGTCCTCTCCCCAATTCTTACACCAACTTCTAAGAGAAAAGGAAAAATGAATCTCATCTTGACAGATACGTACATCTGTATTCCAATTTTTCTTCATTTATAAACATGAGCTAATGTTGGAGCCATTATTTTATAATCTGTGTTAAGAAAACAACAGGCCATCAGCAATTTTGAAGAAAACTTTTCCCACCATCAGATCTATCTCAAGATGGGAGGGGCCATCTCAGGAGGTAGTGAGCTCCCAGTCACTGAGGTAACAAGCAATGCCTGCAGGACTATTGCCAGAGAGGCTGGGGGTGGGGGTGGGGGTGGTGGTGAGAACGCTGAAAAGCACCCCCTGTCCTGAGAGCGGTCCCTGGGTGGCACAAATGGTTTGTGTTCAGCTACTAATTGAAAGGTTGGCCATTCAAATCCACCCAGCTGTGCCCCACGGAAGAAAGCCCTGGTGATATACTTCCATAAGCTCACAGCCATGGAAAACCCTATGAAGCACAGTTCTACTCTGACACACGTGGGGTCTCTATGAGTTGGAATTGACTCAACGGGCAACAGACTTGGTTTTGATTTTGCACTGAGAGTCTGTAGACAGTGAAAAGGGAGGCTCTGTAATGCCTGTGACTGGCAGGGGAGCCCCCTCCCCCAAACACAATAGGGGATCTGAACAGTAGCAACTGGACTCTGCCTTCTGGGGTGAGCGGTGCCCCTCAGGAAGTGCCTGGTGTCTGCCCCAGGTCTGCTTGGGTGGTGGGAAGGAGGGTCAGCAAAGCACAATCTGACCTGGGTCTTTTTCTAGGTCTACATGTTCAAGTGTGTGTGGAGGTGCTACAGATTCATTAAGTACATGAACTCAGCTGAGGGGAAGAACAGCTCCAAGATGCCCCAGAAGGTGAGCCTGGTCAAGTCCCAGCTCTGCCACTCACTCACTGTGTGGTCTGGGGCAGGTTCCTTCCCCCTGTGGGCCTCATTTTCTCCACTTGTAAGATGACGGTAGGTCCAGAAGAAATGTGGAGTTCTCTTTTAGCTCTGAGAGTTTAGGATGTTATTCATTCATTCAATATTTACTGCCTCCGATTCTTTGTCAGCCTTATATCGAGGCCTGAGGGTGCACAGAAAACTAAGATGCCACCCCATCCTAGAGGAGCGTACAGGCCAGAGTGAAGCCAGACACAGAGACCCAGTTACAACTTGCTGTGAAGCACAGGGGCTATGGGAGCAGAGAGGAGCCACCTAGCCTCATCTGGGGTGTCAGAAAGGCTTCCTGGTGGAGGCAACACTTGTCCATGTTTTAGATGGTCAAACAGTACAAGTTAGCTGGGAAAGGGGAGGGGAGGCCTTCCTGGCACAGAGGATGAGGTTTACTTAGAAGATTGGAGAAGTGGTGGGAAAAAGTGTAGTTGGTTTAAATAACAGGTGGCTTAATTTCCATATTTGTAAAACGGGGACTGTATTAGTCAAGACTTATGGTTGCAAGTGGCAGAAACACACTCAATCAGACTTAGGCAAAGCTGAGAATTTATTAGCTCCTGGAACTAAAAAGTCCAAGGTAGGTCTGACTTTAGGCCTGGCCAAGTTCTGACACCAGAACATGATCTCATTGTCTCCATCTTTTGACTCCACTTTCTTCAGTGTTAGCTCCATTTTCAAGCAGCCCTTCCCTCATGGTTGCAAAATAACTGCCAAAACCACTAGACTGACATCCAACTCTCTCAGAAAGCCCAGCAGAAAAATAAAATTCCAGGAATAGTATAGCTGGACCAACTTGCATCACATGCTCTTCCTCAAACCTACGACTATAGCCACAAGGATGAAATTCTACTTTGAGTGGCCATGCCCAGGTCACATGTCCGCCTCCTGGATCTGAGGGATGGGATCAGTTCTTCT
Source organism: Dugong dugon (assembly GCA_030035585.1). Lineage (NCBI taxonomy): Eukaryota > Metazoa > Chordata > Mammalia > Sirenia > Dugongidae > Dugong > Dugong dugon. Next base: position 55,099,285 of record CM057462.1, on the reverse strand, counting down.
GAAAACATATGCTTTCCCAAGGAAAATAAAGCTTTATCAGAATAAGGAGAACTTGAGGCTGAATAGGCAAAAGCAAGCATGTCCACTACAAGGACAAGAACTGCACTTTATCTCACGCATGCGATGCCTGAGACATAATAAGTACGTGATACATGTTAGACGTCATTGACTCCTTCATTTTACCAGAGGTGGAGGTTGGGTCCCCTCACCCCAGACTGAGATGTGGGTATTTCTTGCCAATCCTCAGCCCTTGTCACTCTGTCTCTTCTAGGTGGTCCTGCCATCCTACGAGGAAGCCTTGTCTCTGCCATCCAAGACTCCAGAGGGGGGCCTAGCACCACCCCCCTATTCAGAGGTGTGACCCTTGCCAGGCCCCAGCCCTGGTTCTGGGAGAGGCAGAGCTGCCTCATAATCTGCTTGTTTGCTTTGGTGGCCCCTGTGGCCTGGGTGGACCACCCAGCCGACTTCAGGACAATCTGCTTGTGTCCCCCTCGCTGGCCTGCTCCTCTGTGGGGCCTGTGAGATGCTCACAATTGGGTCAAACTTTTTGACTGAATGACTCCTTGGGTCTTTCCAAAATTCAGTCCAACAACTCTGGGCTTATTCTGACCAGCTACGACACTTGTTTAATCAATGGGTCATTCTAAATTTGGTGAGCCTGGTTAAACAATTGTCAATGTGACCAAATTAGCCAAACAATTGACAAATCCAGACCACACTTGTCAATTTATTAAAATAATTTGGTCAAACAGCCATTACATTGCTTTGTAAATAGTTTACACAGAGCAATTAAGTTGAGTAATTGTAACCTGTTCCCCATTATATATATTACCTGTATAGTACATATCTGTGTATGTATATTTATCTATACATACACATACATAGTCAATTTCTTCAAATAGCTTGTTTAGACAATGATCAATTCAGCCAACTGTCACTCTATTTATAATAGTGATAAAATTCTGCAAAAAAACAATCAATCAAATTAACCCCAAAACCATTCAATCTAGTCCAACAACTAGAAGCCCATTGAACTTAATTCAGTATCTCTGAGTCACTGAATAATTGTCAATTCAAATGAAAATTCGATCAAACAGTTGCCAATCCATCATACAACAGCTAGTTCCAGGAAATAACAGTTGTTTCAATCATAAAACAGTCACCTCAGACACCAACTGGTTTGCCAAAGAGTTGTCACCATTAACAACCAAACGATCGCATATTCAGTCACCCCGTGGTCTGTGCAGTCAAATATCAGTGGGTTCAGTGAAAGGACATCAGCTCAATCACCAACAAATCCACCGGCAAGGTCACTGATTGCCACTGATCAGTTGTAGGTGTGTCTGTTCTGTCCAATAAACTGTGGTCAAGCAGAAATTGAGCCCGGAAATCAGACAAATCTGTTTGTTGGACTAAATCCACAGGTTAGTTCAGTCAAAACAGGCAAACCCTTTGTGGCTGCAGACCCTGCCATGGGGGCTCGTGTTTGGTGTTGGGATTAGGATGGCGTGGGCCCCAGTATCCCCCCTTCTTGCCGGCTTCCTGATGGGCCAGGGTCCCTGAGGAAGCTGATCCACGGAGGCAGGCTCTCTGGGGTCTTTGAGGGGGTGCAGAGGGAGAAGGCTGTGCAAGGGGCTCCCTGCCAACACCCCCTTGTGTAATCGCTTTGTATGGGATGGGGAAGAAATTTCAATAAAGCAGCAACAAGCTTCTCTCTGGCTGGTGTGGTTTGTGAAATATGGTGTAGGCAGAGCTGGGGAGCTGCCTTCTACCTGCATTACCCCAACACACACACACACATGCGTGCGCGTGCGCGCGCGCGCGCACACACACACACACACACACACGCCATGCCCAGACAGTGAGTATCAAGACCTGACACTGTCTCTGATCACCAGTCAGGTACCACGCATTCACCTCGATGTTTCCTGAATCAGGTGTGGCCTCCTGTCACCGGGAGAGCACCTACCTGGAGCCAGGCCCTGCACTGGACACTGGGGATGACCGTGATGGGTCAGACCTACCTCTGGTTACCCAGGGTCTGGGGTGGGGGAGATGGGCCCATAAACAGGTGTAATAGCCCATGGCCAACTCCACAATACGGAATGTCTGGGGGCTGTGGGGGCACAGAGAATGGAGGGGCCAGAGAAGGCTTCCTGAAAGGAGGTTTCATCAAGTTGAGCCTGAAGTAGGCAGCAGAAAGCAAAGTGGGGAAGGATGCTCTAGGCCAAAGGAGCAGGGTGTGTAAGGCCTTCATGGATGTGGGAGGGAACCTGCGTGGGCAGCTCAGTGTGGCTGAAAGTGGGGTGGGGTGAGAGAGAAGGCTGGCGAGCCTCTGCGCCTGGGTCATGAAGGGCCTTTGCATACTTTGGGGAGTTTTGGCTGCAACTCCCCTGGCTAACTCCAGCCAAGAAGGGTGTTTTTAGGAAGGGGATGGGTGCAAGAAAGAGAAACCTTGGAGAATCAAGTTTATGAGTGGGGGAGGTGGTGATGATGTTTCTTGGCTCACATAAATGAAAAGTCCAGGGATTCTGGCTTCGGGTATGGTTGGATCCAGGGCTCAAATACTATCAATAATCTCTCTCTCCATTTCTCATCTTCTTCTCCTGGGGTTGCCAAGCTGTTGAGGGTTTAGCACTAAGCTGTACTTTGCTTGACAGTGCAGTCAGCAGAGAACCAAGGGCAGTGCGAGTTGAGCTCTGTCACCAGCACCAAAAGAGATGTAGCAGAGCCTTGAATGCCACGCCAAGGATCATGGAGTCTATCCGGGGGCAGGGAGAGCCTTTGAAGGGTTTTGGAGGGGGGAATGATGGGACCAGGTTTGTGTTTTAGAAAGGAAGAGACCAGAGGCAGGGACGCATAAAAAAGCTGGCGCAGTCATCCTGTGGGGAAGGAGAGAAGGTGATGGATTCGAGAAATGTTGTCAACCTTCTGGTGTTATCAGCTTTTTTGGGGGATGGCAGGTTCTTCACAGATTTTATTTGCTCTTTATTGAATCCCCAAGCAATTGATTAAACCTGAATCTAACAGAGATGGAGAGAGATCTCGCATCCCCTCCATTCACAAATGAGGGAATCGAGGCCCAGAGACATCAAGTGACTTTCTTGAGGTCACACAGGGATTCAACCAAGCGCCTTTTTGTCCACTGCAAGTGGAGACTGTTGAGAGGGCATGGGTCCCCAGGCTGTGAAGACCTATATGTGGAGGCCCCCCACTGCACTGAGAGGGCCCCCACCAAGTGAGGATTAGGAGCAGAGTTCATGGGAGGAGGGGGATCATCTCGTCCTCACCAAGGGGGATGAAGGAGACCCTGAACACTCTGATGTGACTCCCTATCCTTCTCCTCTCCCCCACCCCTGGCCAGGAGTCGAGGAACAGGATGAGATGTATAGGGGGATTGTGCCCTGTGGCCAGGCGGGCTGGGAGGGGCAGCCGAGGAGCAGGAAATAGTTGGGTTTGGGGAAGTCCTCGTGGCCCGGCCAAGCTAAGCCACTGCAATTGGCCGGGCAGCCTGGTTAAGGCCCTATCAATGCCCCATTTGAGGCTCTGACAGGGGTCCTTTGACAGGGGCTGGGCGGTTTGGGCCCACTGTGGGGGCCTGTCTGAGCTGGGTGCTGGAAAGGAGCTGGCCCCAGGAAAAATGGGGCTGCGCAGGGCCAGACAGAGGTGGGAGGGGTGGGGTGAGGGGTGGCGGGTGAGGGGATGGGCTGGACAGGCTGTCTCTGAGAGAGAAGGGAGTTGGCAAAATCAGACCTGGGGTCGCCGAGCCGTAGAACGTGATGCTTCTTGGGGTCTGTGATGGTACTAAGAACGGCCCTGTAAATGAATAGAGACTTGAGCAAGTCATTTGTGGGAGCCCTCTTGAAGGCCCCATGCAGCAGGGGTTGTGTGTGGTTATTCCTGAGTTCAGGAAGAGGAAGGGACTTGCCCGAGTCACCCATTGATCGAGTGGCAGAGCTGGGGTTTCTTTCCTTTCAATAGGTCTGACTGGAGCCTCAGCCCGTCCCTCTGTACTTTCTGGCCAGCCTCACCCTTGCTCTCAGGATCCTCAGCCTCACAAAGCCCTCATTTCACTCCCGTTCCCAGCTAGGGGTTGGCGTATTGGGGGAGGTCTTGGGGACAGCAGGGAGATTTTAGATGTTACAGTTTCCTGGAGGTGGTCACAGAGCCGTAGGACCTTGGACCAGACGGGACCTTGGAGGCTGCTGGTTCCATCCCTTCTGGGTGTGACCTCCGGATGTAGGCCGTCTCATCTTGGCTTGCACGCCCCCACTGATGGGGAACTCCTCCCTTTCGAGACTATCCCTTCCATCCTATTATAGCTCTGATGGTCAGAAAGTACTTCTCCCTACTACTGAGCTGAGGTCTTTTTTTTTTTTTAAATGGATTTTTAAAAAATGGGTTTTAATCGCTGGCTTTGAGGGCTCCACATCTACTCCCCGTGCCCCATGGTAGCCTCTTGAAGAGGTGAAACTAGCCGTCCCAAGCCCAGGCCTGCTCTTACACAGAACACCCTCTCTGTTGTATGTCCCCCGTCCCCCACCACACACACACACACACACACACACACACACAGAAGTTATGTGACATGGATTTTGGACCTCTAACCGGATCCTCATTCAATCATATGTTCATTCATTTATTCCAGAGTATCTCCAGAGGCCTACTCTGCCAGGCCCTGGGTCTGTGCTGCCAGGAACACGGAGATGAACAGGCTCTGCCTGTCCCTGTCCTCCTCTGGCTCCTCATGTGGCTCCTAGTCTGGCAAGAAAAACAGGAGCAATTGGAACATGGTGTGATCAGTGTTAAGATGGGGGAACCCAGGGGAGGATTGCTGCCCCTCGGCTGCGGGATCAGGGCAGACTTCCCAGAGGAGGTGATTCCTGAGCTGAAGTGGGAGTTAGCCAGGTGAAGGAGGTGAAGGCATGCCAGGTGGGAGGACCTGTCTCAGCAGAGGAGTGGAGGTTTGAAAGAGCTTGGAGAGGAATACAATGGGGCAGTGTGGCTTCCAGCGTGGACTCTGGAGCTGGACTGCCTGGGTTTGAATCCCAGCTCCACCAGTTACAGTCCTTGTAATCTTGGCGAGTGGCTTCACTTCTGAACCTCAGTTTCCTCATCGGTAAAATGGGGTAATAATAATGTCTAGTTCGTAGGATTGCTGAGAAGCAAAAGAGTTAAGTAGGTTAAGTGCTAAGAACAATGTATCAGTCAGGAATGAGTTTGGCTGTAAGATAGAAAAAACCCAACTTCAGTGGCTTAGACAATTGGGGCATTTTTTTTCAATAACTGCTGTTATTTCAGCAGTTTAAGGGAATTAGGACTGATGTCTCTTAATCTCTCTTTATCTTTGCCTCATGCTTGTAAAAGGGCTGCTGCAACTCCCACAACAGTCTTCAAGGCAGGAAGACAAAAGCCTTCCCAGAAACAGCACCCTTTCCCTCCATAGGCATTCACTCACATCTCTTTGGTTGGAATTGGTCACATGACTGCCTCTAACTTCAGGGGAGTCTTGGAAAGTGAGTATTTTGCTTTTCCAGCCTGGAAGAGAGCAAGGGAATTAGGACCAAGCCACCCAGCAGTGCCTTCCACCTTGACCAGCGATTGGTAGATGCTCAGGAAAAGGAAGCTGGTGTTATTAGGTCCACGAGGCTGGAGCTGAGAATGCATTAAAGATTCCAAAACCAAACCAAACCCATTGCCATGCAGTCGATTCTGACTCATAGCGATCCTACAGAACATAGTAGAACTGCTTCATAGGGTTTCCAAGCCTGTAATCTTTATGGCCACATTCTCTTGTTGGATTGTGGTGGCTTGTGCATTGCTGTGATGCTGAAAGGTATGTCGCTAGTATTTCAAATACCAGCAGGGTCACCTATGCTGGACAGGTTATAGAAGAATTGATGCCTTTGAATTATGGTGTTGATGGAGAATATTGAATACACCATGGACTGCCAGAAGAACGAACAAATCTGTCTCAGAAGAAGTACAGCCAGAATGCTCCGTAGAAGCGAGGAGGGTGAGACTTCGTCTCACGTGATTTGGACATGTTATCAGGGGGGACCATTCCCTGGAGAAGGACATCATGCTTGGTAAAGTAAAGGCTCAATGAAAAAGAGGAAGACCCTCAATGAGATGGATTAAAGCAGTGGCTGCGATGACAGGCTCAAACATAGCCAACGATTGTGAGGATGGTGCAGGACTGGGTAGTGTTTCATTCTATTGTACGTAGGGTCGCTGTGAGTTGGAACTGACTTGACGGCACCTAACAACCAGAATCTTATTTTATTTTATTTTTATTGTTGTGCTTTAAGTGAAAGGTTACAATTCAAGTTAGTCTCGCATACAAAAATTTATGCATACATAGTTTTGTGACCCTACTTGCTCTCCCTATACTGTGACAGCACACTCTTCCATTCCACCTCGGATTTTCCGTGTCTATTCAACCAGCTCCTGACCCTCTCTGCCTTCTCATCTTGCCTCTGGACAACAGCTGCTCATTTAATCTCATGTATCTACCTGAGCTAAGAAGCACACTCTTCAAGAGTATCATTTTATGTCCCATAGTCCAATCTAATCTTTGTCTGATGAGTTGGCTTCGGGAATGGTTTTAGTTTTGGGCTCACAGAGAGCCTGGGGGCCACGTCTTCCGGGGTCCCTCCAGTTTCAATCAAACCATTAAGTCTGGTCTTCTTACTAGAATTTTAATTCTGCACCCGAGTTTTCTCCTGCTCCTTCAGGGACTCTCTGTTGTGTTCCCTGTCAGGGCAGTCATTGGTGGTATCCAGGCACCATCTAGTTCTTCTGGTCTCAGACTGATGAAGTCTCTGGTTTATGTGACCCTTTCAGTGTCTTGGGCTAATACTTTCCTTGTGTCCATGGTGTTCTTCATTCTCCTTTACTCCAGGTGGGTTGGGACCAACAACAACAATCTTTATGGAAGCAGACTGCCACACCTTTCTCCCGTGGAGTGGCTGGTGGGTTCAAATCACCGATCTTTTGGTTAGCAGCCAAGAGCTTAACCACTGTGCAACCAGGGCTCCTTCTGTAAAAATTCCAAAAAAACCAAAAACCAAACTCATTGCTGTCGAGTCGATTCTGACTCATAGCGATCCTATGGATTACAGCCTTGGAAATCCTATGGAGCAGTTCTACTCTGTCCTATAAGGCCACTATAAGGTTGCTATGAGTAGGAATCAACTGGATGGCAATGGGCTATACCCGTGGAGGTAATTCCATTTAGGAATAGGGTTTTCTTTGTTATGTTGAAGAGGCCATATCAGGGTAGGGTGTGTCTTAAACCTAATGACTTTTGAGATATAAAAAGAGCAGATTAGGCACACAGAAAAGAAACCATGGTGGCACAACAGTTAAGAATTTAGCTGCTAACCGAAAAGGTTGGCTATTTGAACCCATCAGCGGCTCCAAGGGGAAGAAGACCTGGCAGTCTGCCCTCCTAAAGATTACAGCCTAGAAAACCCTATGAGGCAGCTGTACCCTGTGATGTAGACTTGGTATATGAGTTGGAATCGACTTGACAGCACCCAACAACAATAATAGGCACAGAAAGAAGCAAGCACAATGGGGGAAAGACAGACGTCAAGAACAAGGAATGCTAGAGTTAGAGAAGCTGAGACAAGGATTTTCCCCCAGAGTGGACAAAGAGAGATCCCCAGAGCCAGCGCCCTGAATTCGGGCTTCTAGCCTCCTAAACTGTGAGAAAATAAATTTCTGTTTGTTAAAGCTTCCACTTGTGGTATTTCTGTTACAGCAGCACTAGGTAACTAAAGCACAGGGCATGCCCTCAGGTGAAAGCACATGCCTCCTTGCCCTATCCCAGCCTCTGGCTTCCAGCCTGTCTGATTCCTCTGAGGGCCTGGGACCAAGACACCAAGCGATGATGAGCCACATGGGACACCTCCTAACACAGAGGCCTGAACGCCGCATGGATAGGACGAGCAGCCCAGCGACCCTTTGCACTGGCCTGAAGCTGCAAGGATGAGAACACCAACATTGCAGGTGAGCAAACCTCGCCCTGTGACCACGAGCATATTGCTCTTCTTTGCTGAGTCTCAGTGTCTGACTTTCAGGGAGACCAAAAATTCCTGTCCAATCAGGCACTCTGGGAAGGCCTCCAGTTTGCAACGAAATATTTCGAAGTGTTAATAAAAGCAGTTCCCAGGGTAAAGGAAGTCATGGGAGGACCAACCAATGGGCCCAGCTTGGGTCTCTGAGTGGTGTCACACCTTCTGTGGTGGTGTAAGAAGCAGCTCCTGTGTGTCTCTGCCACCACAGCTCCTGCCGCTGCCCACCAGATGGGCTCTCCAGGAGCCAGCACTCACATTCCAGCCTCTCCTGAGAGTTCAGGGGGAAGTCTTCCTAATTAGCCACCAAAAGTGTTCCCATAGGCAGCAGACTCACAAGAAGCCACAGCTGGGCCCCACTCCTGTCTAAATAAACAGGGTCCATCTGGGGGCAGTTTTGTTGCTGCCCCAGTGACTCAGATGGTCAGATAGGACCCTTGTCTAGCAGCTTCCTCTGCTCCATGTGTGAAGGAAGACATTCGAGGCTGGAGGACATTCAAGGCAGAGAAACAGCCTAGGCAAAGGCTGGAGACATGTCCACATGTTGAGGGTGACTGCAGATTAGGGGCATCCTGTATCCCACCTCTAAGAACTCACAATTCACAACACAGACATGATCAGCCTTGACCTTGACAGGGCCATGTTGCTAAATTTTATACATCAGTGGAGCTACATTCCTACCAGAGGGCTTTGGGAAAGTGGAGGTTTTCTAAAGCACCTCAGCTGGGACAAGGGAAGAGCGAGGACAGTGGCAGGACAGTTACTGTGCAACTTCTCAGCTCCTCTACCTGGGGGAGACTACATCGGGAATCTCGTGGAGAATGGGGAGAGGACAGGGTCACACTTGCCTGGGCATGGACATCCTGATGAAGACAGTCTTGACACTGGTATGTTCCTCAAGTACCCACGGTCACTCAGTGAGTTGGAGCAGGGCCAGGCCTTGTTCCCAGCTGGCTGAACTCCACATGGGGGTTCTTTCCCACGACCTTGCATCACCAAAGGCACCACAGAGGGAAGGGCCTAGAGGGCGTGCTTTTCCAAATGCCATGGGACATACACTACCAGGGCAACCACCTTGGCTGTATTGTATTTTAGTTAGCACCTAGTTCTTCTCACACTGACCCTGAAGCAACTTTCCCCAAACTGAAAAGTGCTGTATTTCCTTGTCCATCCCTCACCCTTTCCTACCCCTCTCCCTCACTCTAGACCTAGCTGTGGGAGGCAGAATTGTAAGATAGCTCCTAATGACTTAGGATGGCCCCTGTGTAATTCTCTCCCCTTGTGGGTGAATGGAGAGTCCCTGGGTGGCGCAGCCATTAATGTGCTTGGCTGCTAATTAAAAGATTGAAGATTCAAGTCTACTCAGACGCCCCTTGTAAGAAAGACCTGGTGATCTACTTCCAAAAAATCAGCCATTGAAAACTCTACGGAGCACAGTTCTACTCTGACACACATAGGGTTGCCACGAGTCGGAAATGAATCAACAGCAACTGGTGGTGGCGGCGTGTGGATGGAATTTGTGAATCTGACAGAATAGTTACTCCTGTGATTAGGTTATGTTTTATGGCACAGTTGACTTTAAGATTGGGGGATTATCTTGAGTGATTCTGACCTAATTAGGTGAACCCTTAAAAGGGACCGGACTCTTTCTGAAGAGGGAGGATTTAGAACAAGAGAGATTTGAGGCATGAGAGGGTTTATGGAGGGGGCCACATGGCAAGGAACTGTGGTCAGCCTCTATGAGCTGGGAGCAGCCCCTGGCTGATAGCCAGGAAGAGAATGGGAGCCTTATTCCTAGAGCCATAAGGCACTGAATTCTGCCAACCAGTATGTGAGCTTGAAAGAGGACCTTAAGCTTCAGAAAGGAAGGCAGCCCAGATGACACCTTGATTTCAGCCTTGTGAGACCATGATCAGAGAACCCAGCTTGGTTATGCCCAGAACTCTGACCCTCAGAAATGGTGCGTTAATAAATTTTTGCTATTTTAAGTGGCTAAGTTTGTGTTAATTTGTTACACAGCAATAGAAAACTAATACACTTCCCAGTTTGGAGGAAGTTTTATTTTTCCCTCCTTAAACTTCTAACTGGCAGCAACAACATCCTGAGTGCTTCAACTCTTGGTCAGAGTAGATCAAGAGATTTGAAATTAAAGGATGAAATGGTGAGCTAACCACTGTTTGCACATCTTCACGTGCTCTTCTTATGTCTCCAGAGGTTCTGTTTTGAGGTTGAGGGGGAAATAGCAGAGATTTCAGGAAGCACGAATAAAGGTTAGTGATTCAGTGGTAGAATCCTCACTTTCCATGGGGGAGGACGGGTTAGATTCCTGGTCAGTGCACCTCATGTGAAGCTACCACCCATCTGTCAGTGGAGGCTTGCATGTTGCTGCAATGCTGAACAGGTTACAGTAGAACTTTCAGACTAAGACAGACTAGGAGGAAAGGCCTGGTGATCTACTTCTGAAAATCAGTCAATGATCACAATGGTCCAACCCACAACTGATCACAGGGATGGCACAGGACTGGGCAACATTTTGTTCTAATGCTTATAGGGTCACTATGAGTCAGGGTCTAATTTGATGGCAACTAACGATAGTCTTGGAAGAAATAAGGAGGAAATAGAATCTGTTCTGCTGCCTAGAAGATTATATTCAGAGTTCAAATCTTTAAGAGAGAAAGAGACAAATGGAAATGCCTTTGGGAGCAGGCACCAGGATGATAAGGGGCTGAAATCCAGATGTTATAAGGGATGGTTGTAGGAAATGAGGATGTTCTCATTAGGGAAGAATAGACTCAGTGGGGCCATGACATGATGTTCAGCTCACTGAACATGGTACACCAGGGGACTTGCTCACTTTCAGAGCTGGATAAAGATGAGATGCAATAATTTGAGGGGTAGCGAGCTCCCAGTTTGTGAAGTGTTCCACCATAGGCTGGACAACAACTTTTTGAAGACAGAGAGACTTTATGCTTCATGTGGGAGGTTGCATGGGATCTGGTTTTGCTACATCAGAACCATCTGGAGAGCTTAGAAATATAAATACTCCAGGTCTGGAACGGAGCCTGAGAGTCTGTATTTTTCTTTTGAAAAGCCTTGTTGTTGTTGTTGTTGTTAGCTGCCGTTAAGTCAGTCCTGACTCTTAGTGACCCTATGTACTACAGAATGAAACGCTGCCTGCTCTGCGCCATCCTCACAATCTTTGTTACGCTTGAGTCCATTCTTGCAGCCACTGTGTAAATCCAACTCGTTGAGGGTCTTCCTCTTTTTCACTGACCCTCTACTTTACCAAGCATGAGTCCTTCTCCAGGGACTGGTCCCTCCTGATAACATGTCCAAAGTGTGTGAGACGAAGTCTCGCCATCCTTCCTTCTAAGGAGCATTCTGGCTGTACTTCTTCCAAGACAGATTTCTTTGTTCTTTCGGCAGTCCATGGTATATTCAATTCTTTTCCAACACCATAATTCAAAGGTGTCAATTCTTCTTCGATCTTCTTTGTTCATTGTCCAGCTTTCACATGCATATGAGGTGATTGAAAACACCATGGCTTAGGTCAGGCGCACCTTAGTCTTCAAGGTGACATCTTTGTTTTTTAAAACTTTAAAGAGGTCTTTGAAAAGCCTTAAGAAAACTTTATCAACAGGTTGAGGATGATACAAGGAAATATAAAACAGAGAATAACTTGCAAATGGATCTAGATGAACATATTTCTTGGACTTCCCTTGGCTCCAGCTGGCCCCAGGTTCCTGTACAAGTACCAGCCTTCTTAGCTTTCAGCCTGTCCCACCTGTCAGTGGCCAGCTCTCCTTCCTCCACCCTCAGCAGGGCCCTAAACATGCCCTTGCTTTAGACCCCCAACAAGGAGTTGAGAAAGCTTTGTCTTAGTTTGAGTTCCCCTCAGAGGAGGTCCTGAGACAAGGCCTTGGGTGTAGGTAATTTATTTGGGAGGTGATCCCATGAAACACAAGTGAGATGGGCAGTAAGACAGGGAAGGGAGAACAGCCAATACAAAGTGCATAAATGAGCAGGTCACCACTGCTCTGGGCAACTGGGGTCATTCATGTTGGGGACTCTCTGAGGAACCATGAGGATCACATCTCAGAATTGTCCAGTGGGAGATGGAGAAACTGGGATATTATCCACATCTCCCACTGCTCATTGACTGAGGGTTGCCCCTGGGCTATCAAATTTCCAGGCTGCCTTGCTCATCGTCAGTGGGTGTGGGAACCACACACTGCAGCTCTAGGCAAACCCAAAGGGCCATGGAATAGGCCATCAGTAGGATCTGCTATACTTCCCAGGGCTAAACCTATGCCCTCTCCCTCAAATGCTCATTTTCTGTTCCGGGGTGACTGATAGTAGTAGCCATCCCCCATGGAAAGCTCCAACATCTGCCGCTAGCGGTGTGGGTTGACGCTGTGGCCCTGAGAAGGCATCAACACGGGTGGAATTTGTATTTTTAATAATATCTCCGGGTGAATATCGTGATGTCCAGGCTTGAATACATTGGTCTAGATGACCTTTGAGTTTCCTTCAGAGCCTGAGTTGCAAAGTTTTGTATTTCCTCAAAATAAAACAAAAAAAAAAAAGAAAACCCTCCAAAAAACCCAAACCCATTGCCATTGAGTTGATTCTGACTCATAGTGACCCTATAGGACAGAGTAGAACTGCGCTATAGGGTTTCCAAGCAGTGGCTGGTGGATTTGAACTGCCGACCTTTTGGTTAGCAGCCAAGCTCTTAACCACTGTGCCACCAGGGCTCCAAAAATAAAATGGGTAGCCATTTACCGAACGCTAACTCTGATGACAATGTTTTATGGTAAAATGTATAGATAACAACGGAACATTGTCTTTGGAGTTAATGTTCAATAAATGGTGATTCATTTTAGCAACAAGAAAGCAGCAGTCAAGAAATCAAACAACGTGTTGCATAGGGCAAATGTGCTGCAAAAGACATCTTTAAGTATCTAAAAGCAAAGGTGTCACTCTGATAACTGAGGTTCACTTAACCCAAACTATAGTCTTTTCAATTGCCTCATATGATGTGACAGTTAAATGATAAAAGAAGATAGAAGAATTGATGCACTTGAATTGTGATGTTGGTGAAAAATATTGAATACACTGTGGACGAACAAATCAGTCGCAGAAGAAATACAACCAGAATACTCCTTAGAAGCAAGGATGGTGAGACTTCGACTCACTTCCTTTGGACACGTCATCAGGAAAGACCAATCACTGAAAAAAGACATCATGTTTGGTAAAGCAGAGGGTTAGCGAAGATGAAGGAAACCTTCAATGTGATGGATTGACACAACAGCCACCGCAATGGGCTCAAACATATCAATGATCATGAAGATGGCACAGGGCCACGCAACACTTTGTTCTGTTATATGTAACATTGCCATTAGTTGGAGCTGACTCAGTGACAACAACCTCAACTCTGATAATGTGCTAGTGCAAAGGGTAGCCAGAGTCTCTGCCTTCAAAGCCCTCATTGTCTTGTGGGGCGAGAGTCAGTGAAATAAACAAGTAAAAGCCAACCTGGAATCTGCTTCAGTTAAGGAAAGAAAATGTGCTATGAGAAGACTGAAGAGGAGGTGACCCATTCTGTAACGGAGGAGGCTGGCTTCTGAGTTGGTTCTCCTTTCTCTTCTACATTCCTTTGCTGTTGTTGTTTACATTCTTTTTTAATTGTTGTAAAAAAATATATAACACATTTGCCAATTCACCCTTTTTCAGGTACACGACTCCATGATATCAGTTACATTAATCATGTGTGCAACCATCACCTATAATCATTGCCAAATTTCCCATCACCATAAACAGAAACTTACTACTTCCCAAACAATGGGTCCCCCTCTCTCCCTGCCTCCCAGCCCTGGTAACCACTCTGAACTGGTTCTTAAAGAATGAGCAGGGGTCTGGTTGTCAGATAAGGTTTGTGTGTGGGGGGGTATCCAGGAAGTGGGAACAGCATATGCAAAGCTCAGAGGTGAGAAGTTTGATATGACTAAGAGTGTGCGTGTGTTTGTGTGTGTGTGTGAGAGAGAGAGACTGGCAATGGGTTGGAAAGGTGATAGAAAATAGGTAGTGAAGAGCCTTGAATGACCAGCTAAGTTTGTATTTTGATCTAGAGGTGGTATAGGGTCAAGGGAAGCTCTTTTCACTTGGGAAGGTGATGGAGACCCACTGCTCCCTAAATATCCATGTGCACTCCCCTGGGCATCTGGGTGGAGTTGCAGGATATGTACTCCTTATCTGAGGCTGTTAACAGTGGGTGCGACTTCCCCACACTTAGTCTCTCTGTCTTGTCCCTGTGGCTGGAAACAAAGGAACTGGAGATAGTAAGATCGCAAGATGGAGGTAGCTTTGGGGAGGGACTGGCAGGAGATAGAAATAAACCCTTGTGTTCAGCCATTGTGATTTGGAAGCTTGCAACTTTGCCTGCCCCATCCTGACTAATATAAGAAGGCATTGTGAAAACCGTCATCGTGGATGTAGCATGCTTGCTCTGTGCAGGTGTTTTACATTCATCACATTTCATTCTCAAAACCATCCTGTGACATTGGCATTAGGATCCCAGCTTTACAGACGTGAAACAGAAGAGCAGAGAGTGAAGGGATTTACCTGAAACCACCACAGCCACTTGGTGACAGAACAGGGAATCAAACCCAGCTCTGTCTGATTCCAAAGTCTCTCACTTTGCAGGATTCCTCAGAGTCTGGCATGCATGCCACTGGCCAAACACGAGATACATTTTGGTGATATGTGGATGGAAAATTTTAATGTAATTAGTTTTGAATTTATTGAAATGTATACTGGAATAAATACATAAAGTGTAATCAAACCATTGATTTTATGTCTATTATTTCTTAGGAGGAGGAGAAGTTAAAAAAAAAAAAAAAGTGATGTACACCAGTGTTCACAGCAGCACTATTCACAATAGCCAAAAGGCAGAGACAGCTCATGCGTCCATCAACAGATGAATGAATAAATAAAACGCGGTATATCCATACAATGAAATATATTCAGTCATAAAGAGACAGGAAGTTAAATGAATAAGATTAGTCAATGAAACCCTTATGGATCACAACAGAACACTGTCCAACTTGCTTGCTTCGGACTTGTCAATCAGGGGGGTTCAGTCACTGGAGAAGCACATTATGTTTGGTGAAGCAGAGGGCCAGTGAGGGCAAGGGAGACCCTTGGTGAGATGGATTGGCACATTAGCTGCAACAGTGAACTCAAACATGCTGGGGATCCTGAGAATGACGCAGGATTAGGCAAGGTTTCGTTCTGTTGTACGTAAGGTCACCAAGAGTTGGTGTCAATTCAACGGCAGCTAACGACATCTTATCACAATACAAAATTTTTAAAAAGTGAGTTGGTTTAAAGTTAATGAAAAAGGAAGATTAAATAAATGACAGTAAAGGTGGATGTGAATATAGCAAAAACCATGACGATGGAGGTGAAGGATAAAGAAGGGGACATGCTGTCCTACACCATGTAAGCCTCTCGCTGGAGAGAGAGAGAGAACCAGGAGGACTCTTCAGGAAAAGACCATTGTGTTGGGAGCACCGGAGCGGCATCCTGTGCCCTTTCCACTGAGCCACCCTGTGCCCAGGGGCCTCTCCCGTTATCATAAACACCCTCTCTTGGATGTAACACTGAAGGCTTTAAGCTTCTGGAAACCCAAGGAGTGTGAAAACAGAGAGGGACCATCCAGAGCCCCGTCTGACTTGTTAGCAACCCTGAAAAAGGCCCTTCCGCACATATTTCCCTCTGGCTAATAGCGGACACACTGTTCCTGATTTTGAATCCTGGAGCAAAATGTTTCACATTTTAAAAACACAAATATTTATTTTCTTTCCTTAATGTATATGCTGAACTCCCAGCTCTCCTCCTTCCCAGCCCTTGCTCCTGCTATGGAATGTCAAAGCCCGTCTCTATTCCTGAAAACTTACCTGTAGCATATTTCTGTGGCTTTGCTAATGAGCAGAGGAGTGACACAGAGAAGGCGCCTGTGTTCTTCTGAGGAGGCCATAGAACCGCCATTCAGAGTCAGAGCTGAAAGAGCTGTTTCACGGGCCCAGCTGCAGCTTGGCCAAGAGAGTTTTGTGCGTGGAGCTCTGGACACAGCCCTGTCCGTCAGGGAAGGGGGAGTAGACTCCAGCTCACGTTCTCCTTGGCCACCTCTAGCAAGGCCACGGTCACCGTTGCTGGCCCCAGTCTGACCCTTGTTGGTTTTACAAGGAAATGGAACCAGGGCCTTGTTAGTTCCTTCTTTTCATTCATTTCTTCATTTGCTCACCTGATACCCTGTGCCAGGCACCATGCTGGGTGCCAGGATTCAGTGGCGACAGAGACAGGCAAAACCCCTCTCTGAGGGGCTGGCATTCTGCTGGGGGAGACAGGAAGCACACCTATAACACTATTTTGGGAAGTGACAAAGCCATGATCACTGTCCTTGCAGCATCTCTGGAGAAGAGAATTAAAAGGCGTAGAAACAAAAGGAATCAGCAGTCTCAACTGGGTTTTGGAATTGAGGAGGGGGATGAATTGTGAAGCAATGAAACTTAAGTGGGAAAAAATAGAAGGAAGTGATTTTACCTTGTTTGTCTTCTAAAAATGGTGCAGAGGGGGATGAGGCCTGATTTCCAGGCTTGGCTCTGCCTTTAAACTGGCTGGGTACTTTGGGTGAGTCAATGAACCCCTCTGGGCCTCAGTTTCCTTATCTAGCAAATGGGCCAATAGACTTGGATCTGCTGGTCTCACAGGTTTGTTGGGAGAACAAAGGAGATAGAGGGGCTGTGCTGTGTCAAGTGTGGAAGAGATTGTTATCACCACTATTGCTGGATGGTGGGAGTTGCTGGTTGGGTCTGCTATACCCACAATCACTTTAAAAAAAAAAAAAGTCTGTTCATTTCCTTTTATTGGAGTATAATTTACATAGAGTGAAATGTATAGATGTTAAGTGTTACTATTCTGTTCCCTGGAAAGATGATACCCCTTTGACCACATGTCCACTTCAGTCCTCTCATTGCCTCCTCGTATAGTCCCAGTGAGGCAGGCCAGCCACCACTGCATGATGAAAAGCTGAGGCTCAGAGAGGTTAAGTCACCAGCTCCAGGTCACACAGCTGTCAGTAGCACAGGCAGATTTGAACCAGACTCTCTCAGGCAGTCAAGCCCATGCTCTTTCTGCTCCATCCCATCAACTACTGGACCTGGATGCAATGGCCCCTGCTGGCTATGTTACTTTATTTATAAGCTTCCTCCATGCAGATCCTGGGAAGGACTCAGGTTGCAGAGATGAATCAAAGACACTCACCAGATCCTGGGTCAGGCAGACAATGGAGCGAATCACAGAGAGAGCGGCCTAAGCCAGGAAGGGTTGGGAGAGAGGTGAGCCTGGAGAAGGCCCCTCCACCAAGCTACACCTGAGCAAGCAAGTGCCTGGAGACCTACCCTGGTGTACTTCTTAGCTGTGTGTCCTTAGACGAATTACTTGACCTCTCTGTTCTTCAGTTCCTCATCTGGAAAATGGGGTAATAGTAGTCCCTGCCTCACAGGGTTGTCATGGGGATTAAATGAGACAGTTCATGTAACTCACCTGCTCCTCATATCAACCTTACGAGGTAGGCAATGTTATCATCCTCCAGTTTCCAAATGAGGAATCCGAGGCACAGAGAGGTGAAGTAACTTGCCCATGGTCACGCAGGTATATATAGTAGAGCCAGGTTTCAAACCCAGGTAATATGGCTCGCTAATCTGTGCTTGTAACTGCCTTTCTCTACTGCTTGCAGATACCAAGAGCTGACATACATAGTAGCTCCAATTACTATCTTGAAAGAGTCTGCTAGGCAGAGAGTTAGTAGGAGAAAAGGACATTCTGGGCAGCTGGCCTCCATATGCAAAGGCCTGGGGCCCTTTGAGGAAGAACTCCTAGAATCCAAGTGCAGCTGGAGAGCAGGGCGCATGTGGAGAGGCAGTGGGCAGCCAGGTGGGAGAGTGGAAGTGTGTTTAATGTGAAAACCTGGGTTGGAATTGTGGGTGGGGGAAGAATTTGGGTGTTGGATGAGGGTGCAGGGCAGAGGTGGGGCGGGAGGTCATTGGACCAGGTATTCTGGGGCGTGAGTCCCTGGGTGGTGCAAATGGTTAACGTGCTTGGCTGCTAGCTGGAGGGTTGGAGGTTCAAGTCCACCCACAGGTGTCCTGGAAGAAAGGCCTTGCAATCTACTTCCAAAAAATCATCCACTGAAAACTCTGTGGAGCATAGTTCTACTCTGATACACATAGGGTCTCCGTGAGTTGGAACTGAATTGGAATTGACTTGATGGCAACTGTTTGTTTTTTGGGAGTAGGCAGCTTTGAGCCACCCCACACCCCACCTGAGATTTCCCGAATTCCAGCTGCAGCTCTGGTTGCTTCTGCAGGCAATGGAGCCCTTGTGGTTGGAGGGGCCTCTGAAGCTCAGGCCAGGCGGCTTCCTCCCTCTCTAGGCACACACACCTCCATTCAGCCCCGGCCCCACCCCTGGGGGTGGGGGCCAGGACCGGCTGCCCCCACGTCAGCAGGGGGCCGCCTGGCTGGGAGGCTGGGCAGACAGCAAGGTTGATAAGACCAGACCCCCACTGGCCCTCACCACTGTGCCCGCTGCTGCCTGAGCTGCCAGAACCATGACAGTCATCTCTGGAGCTGGCCTTGTGCTCTGCGGCCTGCTGCTGCTGCTCCTGGCCCCAGGCACCCTTGGCCTGGCCCCCCAGTCCAGAGGTGAGGGGGTCTGTGTGAGATGGGGGCCGCTGGGGAGTGGCCCCTGACCAACAGCCTGAGGGTCTAAATGGATTCCAGGATGGGGAGAGGGGCAGGGAGGCCAGCAGATTTGTATAGGAGATGGTGACAGTGACAAGGGTCAGGGCGGGGTGACCCTCAGTCTGTCCTGTTGGGGAACATGGGTGGGTCTCTCTGGACCTCTCTCTGGAGCCCCTGAGCCTTCCCTGTGGTTTCTCAGCCCCCAAGGGACCACGCATGTTGGGGGACTGTGGTCCCCTGGGTCACTGGGGGTAGAAGCTAGCCCAGAGCCTGCTGACGTCTGGAGCAGCTCTGAGCTCAGGGTAGAGCTCAGGGCAGACCTGGCGGATGAAGACCTAACTGCCCCGCCCCTTCCCCAGCCCTTCAGCATATCCTGGATTGGGCTCCCTGGAGACTGCACCACCCCTGGAGTTTCAGCCTCGGGCGCTGAATTCTAGACTGTCCAACGATTCCTGCACAGATGCGGAAGCTGAGGCTGGCGGGGAGGACCATCTAAGATCTCACAGTGAGATGGCCCCAGAGCCTACTGCTCTATAGCATGGCCAATTCCTTCCCTCTCTCTGGGCCTCAGTTTACCCATTTGGAGCCTCAGCTAGTGGGGACCAGGAACCCAGCTGTGAGGTGGTTTCTAATGTTCTCTGAGGAACTCTGAGGGTCCCAATCCAGGGCATTGCAGCTTGGGGATTTCGGCCATCCCAGCACACCTTCTCTCTCCTGATTCTCCCTGCACCTCACCTGGGATCGGCTCTGCCCATTGCAGACTCAGTGTGGGACCTTTAGGGAAGGGCCTTTGTACTGAGCCCTGCCCGGCGCAGGCCCAGGCCAGTGAGAGCATCATGCAGTAAGAGTTATTCTCCCACTGGACAGATGAGAAAACTGAGGCTCAGGAAGGTGTGATGACCTGCCCAGGGCCACAGAGTGGCTGAGCCAGGATTTGGACCCAGGTCTGCCTCATTCCAGCCTCCCGCACTTCCCAGAACATGGTGCTGTCTCCTAGGGTGTCTGGGGAGACATCTTTCCCTGCGGGTGTATCTTGGGGTCCACCTGGTCAGGCTGCCAAGGTGGCCACCAGGAATTCCTGCTCCTTCTCCCTGCCCTCAGAAACCAGCCATCAGGCTCTCCTGGGCTGAGGGACACTAGTTCCACTTTGGTGATTCCCTTTGATGCTTAGATGAAAGAGGCCATGTTGGCAGGCACTGCTTTGCCCTCAAGGCTGTGCTCACCCCTGGAGGGCCCGCCCTGAGTGCCCTCCCGCCCAGCTAGGAGAAACAGCTGCCCCCTTTTTTATGGCAGCCTGGGTGGCGTGAAGGGTTTGCGCTCATCTAAGCTAAAGTTGGCATTTCAAACCCTCCCAGTGGTGCCATGGAAGAAAGGCCTGACAATCTGCTTCCGTAAAGATTACAGCCAAGAAAACCCCATGTGGCAGTTCTACTCTGTAACACATGGGGTCACCATGAGTTGGAATGGACTCTGTGGAAATGGGTTTGGTTTTGGTTTGACATCTGTGGCAATAGGCAGCAACTCTGGGCTGAAGCCTGAAAAGTTGCTGGAAAGACCGTTGCCTCCTTTGCTGCTCCTTGAACACCTGCTGTGGGCCAGGTGCCATGTTGGCACCCTACGTGCATTTTTGCTCATTTTCCCAAGCATCCTATAAGAAAGGCACTATCCTTCTCATTGTACAGATGAGGAAACTGAGGCTCAGAGAGGTGAAGTGACGCCCAAGAACAGGGTGTGAGCCTTGGTCTTTTCCACTGGGCTAAGCTGTGTGTCTACCACGGAAAAGAGGACTCAGGCAGCCTGGCTGAAGCCTGCAGCCTACACTCTCTGGGGCCCAGGTGTCCATCTAAGCAGCCCTGGTGTTCTCTGCTCTGCTACCTCTGCCTGTTCAGGTCCACCTCTTGACCTTTGCCCATTGCTCTTTGCCTTTTCACCTCCTCCCCCCCACCTCAGGGAACCTCTGCCGGACCCGGCCCACGGACCTGGTGTTTGTTGTCGATAGCTCGCGAAGCGTGCGGCCCGTGGAGTTTGAGAAGGTGAAGGTGTTCCTGTCCCAGGTCATTGAGTCTCTGGATGTGGGGCCCAATGCCACCCGGGTGGGCTTGGTCAACTACGCCAGCTCCGTGAAGCAGGAGTTCCCGCTGCAGGCCTACAACTCCAAGGCTGCGCTGGTGCAGGCTGTGCGCCGCATCCAGCCCCTGTCTACTGGCACCATGACGGGCCTGGCCATCCAGTTCGCCATCACCAAGGTCCTCAGTGATGCTGAGGGTGGCCGTGTCCGGTCCCCTGACGTCAGCAAGGTATGTGCCCCCCGCCCTGGAGGGCTCCCATGGGCTGCAGGGCTCCCATTGGATACAGGGCTCCCGCTGGGTGCTAAGAGCTTTGCCTGCGTGCGCTTATTTCATTTTCCTGACACTCCTATGAGATGATTATCGTACAGCTGGGGAAACAAAAGTCAAAGTGGGGAAGTCATTTGGCATTTGGCAGAGGTCACCAGTTTGTAAGTGGTAGAGCTGGGATTTAAACTCAGGTCTGTAGAGCCACCTTCACCCAGCCTCCTGCCCCCAGGAGCTCACTATCTGGTGAGCACTTGATGATTTCCCTGTAGTCGACCTTACTCCCCAGCCAGTCAGAGCTCCTTGAAGGAAGAAGGGAGACACGCCAGACACTCAGGTGTTGGTTAAGGGTGAGGCCCCTGCAGCAGCCTGTCTAGGTTCAGACCCCTGCTCCACCACGCTAGCTGTGCCGCCCTGGACAAATTACTTCAGCACACTATGCCTCAGTTTCTTCGTCTGTAAAATGGAAGTAATAATAACACTTTCTCAAAGGGCAGTTGTAAGGACTAAATGAGTTAATGTGCTCAGAACAGTGCCTGGTGCCTAATAAGCCCCGTGTAAGCATCAGTTACAGGAGCTCTGGTGGCACTGTGGTTAAGCGCTCAGCTGCTAACCCAAAGGCCAGTAGATCGAACCCACCAGCCACTCCATGGGAGAAAGATGTGGCAGTCTGCTTCTGTAAAGATTCCAGCCCTGGGAACACTGTGGGGCAGTTCTGCTCCATCCTATGGGCTCGCTATGAGTTGGAATTGCCTTGACTGCGACACATTTTAAGCATTAGCTAGGAGTCCTGGGTGGTGCAAATGGTTAAGGAATTGGCTATTAACTGAAAGGTTGGCAGTTCAAATCCATTCAGAGGCACCTCGGAAGAAAGGCCTGGTGATCCACTTCGGAAAGACCACAACCATTGAAAACTCTATGGAGCACGCTTCTACTCTGAAACACATGGGGTTACCATGAGTTGGAGTTGACTTGATGGCAACTGGTTTTTTTTTTTAAGCATTAGTTGATTTTTTTATTTAGTAATCCTTTGGGGGCAGGGACTCAGGAGGGCAAAGCAACTTTCCCCAAGTTGCATAGTCAACAAGGCCTCCAGGTGGAGTGCTGAGTGTTTTCACAGACCTGGTATCCACGTTCTAATTTTTAAGGACTCAGCCCAGGGCCTTGGGGTCATGTGCCTCCTCTCCCCCGTGGTCCTCTCACCGGCCCCTGTACTTGCCCATCACAGCCCTTGTCGGCCTGAGGAGTCACTTTTCACCTGTCCAGGGACTAGCCCAGGTGAAGTTCTCTTCCTTATCACCCCCTGCTCCCCACTTTCTAGCACAGTGCTTGCCACGCAACAGATGCCTGAAATATGAGATGAGTGCCAAACGAATACACTCCTGCTCAGAGGTGGTATCCCCATTTTGCAGATGAGGAAATTGAGGCAAGAGGGGCTTAAGCAACTTGCCCAGCTACTACCTGGTTGAAGCTGTCACACAAACAATAGCATATAATCCCAGCCATTACCACCCCTCAAAGAAATGACCTATCAGGCTGCCTATCGGTCTTATTTTGTGGCGGCAGCTTATAAGTTGCAAGGTGATGTGCTGTAGATAAGGGTAATGGTTGTGGTGGCTGGGAGCATGTGGTGGCCTGGGGCAATCCTAATGGAGAGAGGTAGTGAAGGTGATCGCGGTGACACCTACAGCTGTCACATCTCCAGTTAACCAGCTTACTTCAGATCAGGCCAGTGCCCGGGGTGAGCAAGGGGGGAAAGAGAGTCGCTGTAGCAGGTGAAGGAGCTGGTGCCAGTCATCAGGGGTTCAGCTTGGAATTCACCTGTGGGAGGGATCCACGAGACAGACGAAAATCTAAAAGCCGGGGTGGTGGTGAGGTGGGGCAGTGGGCACTCAGGGAGACAGGGGCCCTTGTGGCAGCACGTGGAGTGGAGAGGCACAGCTAGGTTTTCAGTGCCAGGAGCCCAGGCCTCTGGAAAGGAAGAGATTGTGCAGAAACCCTCCCCAGGGGACCCAGGGTAATGATACCAAAAATAAAAGAGTTGCCTTACTGTGAATCATCCCACCCTGAACCTCACTATAACCCCTTTTTACAGACGAGGAAACTGAGGCTCAGGAAGGTGATGGTAACTTGTGGAGCTGCGTTTCTAACCCAGGACTGTCTTAACCACTCTACTGCAGGTCACCAAGACAGAGGGGTCAGGTGCCTGGGCCAAGAGAGGGGACCCAGGAATCAGAGAAGACCCAGAAGTCAGAAGCAGAGAAGCAGCAAAGGGGGCTCGATGCCAAATCCTAGACTGGGGCCAGAGTTGGGAGGACCCTGGATTCAGGGCCGGCTCAGGCAGGGGCTGCTGAGGGAGAGACACAGCATCCTGGTCTCCTTCTCCCTCCCTCTTCTCAGAGTACAGGCAGAGGAGCCTTGTGCAAGAGCAGACAGGTTCTCTTTTCCTCCATGGAAGGGGCGGGTATGACACTGGGGAGTGGAGGGAGAAAAAGGGGGCAGCTACTGTTCATTGGGCGGCTACGTGGGAGCAATGCTGTGTCACACTCTCTGAACCAAGAAATGGCTCCTTCCCAGTGCATGGAGACTGAAGGATGGCCAGACTGGAGGCATCAGCCACCATTCCTGAGCCTTGGCCCTCCTCTGGTGGCCAAAGGGTAGAACTGCATGGCATTGGATGCACATGTTTGACTCAAATAGGGAGTAAACCAGCCTTGTAGCCTGGGCGAGTCTCCACCCACCACTGGGTAGGGATCCACTCTGCCAGGCCAGGGCAGGGAGGTGTACTGAGCCCCACAAGAGGGCATGGTCTTCATTGCTTTTACTCAGGTATATCTCCCAGAAGCCCTGGGTCCTAAGCGATCCCCAATCTGAGGGAGGAGATATGGCTTTGTCCTCAGAGGTACCCAGTCTAAGGATGGAGACACATCTGCCCTCAGCTGCCCCAGTTTGAGGAGGGAGACACGGCCCTGCCCTCAGATGTACCTAGTCTGAGAGTGGAGACACATATATGTCCTTATAGGCTCCAGCCTGAGGGTGGAGACATGGCCCTGACCTCAGAGGTAGCTGGTCTGAGGGGAGAGCCATGGCCTTGACCTCAGGAGCCCCACTCTGAGGAAGGAGACATGGCTCTGACTTCAGAGGTACTCAGTCTAAGTGGGGGAGACATGGCTTTCTCCTCAGAGGTACCCAGTGTAAGGGTGGAAACACACATCCATCCTCAGAGGCCCGCAGTCTGAGAGAGGAGACACGACCCTATTCTCAGAGGCCCTTGCATTGTGAAAAGGGACACACAGATCTGCCCTCGGAGGTATCCAACCCGAGGGGACTGACATGACCCTGCCCTTGGGCGATCACAGCTGCTCTCTGCAGCTGCCTGCCTAGGGAGAAGACCTCTCTATTCCCACAGGTCTCAGTCAGATAGAGCAACACCTCTGCCATGTTTCCCAGCCAGAGGAAACGCATCTTTCCTCTTCGACTAGCCAAGTTCTCTTCCCTGGGGAATTCCCAGGGAATCAGATCTACCTGCAACGGACCAGCTGTGTGACACTGGGCAAGACACTCTGCCTCTCCAGGACTCAGTTTCCTCGTTCTGTCAACAGTCCCGCAGGGCTTGCTGAAGGGCGGCCCCCGTTCAGCGAGGGGGGGGAGGGCATGGTCCTCACATGCGCCTCGCGTGTTGCAGGTGGTCATCGTGGTGACGGATGGGAGGCCTCAGGACAGCGTGCGGGACGTGTCTGCGCGGGCGCAGGCCAGCGGCATCGAGCTATTTGCCATCGGCGTGGGCCGTGTGGACAAGGCCACGCTGCGGCAGATCGCCAGCGAGCCGCAGGATGAGCACGTCGACTACGTGGAGAGCTACAACGTCATCGAGAAGCTATCCAAAAAGTTTCAGGAAGCCTTCTGCGGTGCGGGGGGCAAGGGGGACCGGGAGGCGTCGGACAGGGCGGGGGCTGAGAGAGTCAACATCCCGGACTGGGTCAGGGTTGGGGCGGGGCCTGGACGGGGCAAGCCGGGGTTTGGACCTGGCTGGGACAGAGCTCGTCGGCATTGGGGGCGGAGTCAGGGCTGGGAGTGGGAACAAGGCGGGGCTCAGACAGGGTCCGGAGTGAGATAAACAGATAGGGGGCGTGGCCATGGCTGAGCGAGGGACTGGGCGGTGTTCGGACCCAACCAGTACTGTGTCAGCGGCTGGGGGCGGGGCCTGGGCGGGGCGATGGTCGGTACGGGGCGGGGACTTAGAGAGCTGGCATCAGAGGCGGGGTCAGTCAGGGGTTAAGGGAGGTGGGGAAAGGTGATGCCAAGAGACCTTTTTTGTGGCAGGGTCCTGTCAGGGACCAAGGAGAGGCCGGAACTCAGTAAGAGGAACTTCTAAAAAAACTGTGTGTGTTTGCATTTTGGGGGCTGGTAGTGGTGG
This sequence comes from Dugong dugon, assembly GCA_030035585.1. Lineage (NCBI taxonomy): Eukaryota > Metazoa > Chordata > Mammalia > Sirenia > Dugongidae > Dugong > Dugong dugon. Next base: position 55,073,646 of record CM057462.1, on the reverse strand, counting down.
GCGCTGGACAGGGGAAGGTTCTGAGTCCTTTGTAGAAGGAAGGTGGGCTTGTGGAGAGGTCTTTGGGATATGACTGGTTAGAAGGGGTGGGGTGGGGCGGGACCAAGAGTAGGTCAGGGGCGGGGCCAGGGCAAGGGCTTTTCCCCATTTTTCAAACGGGTCTACGAAGAGCATGTGCCTTATTAGGATTCAAGGAGATAATGCATGATACAGCGCTCAACAGATGGTATCTAACAAATATTTACTGAGCATCTACTATGTGCTGTGCTCATTGCTGGGAGCACTGTAAGGCCTTGCCCCTGTGGTCTTTACCTTTTTTACCAGGAAGTTTTATTTTGATTATTAGCATTATCACCTTCTTCAAGGATGTTAGTATGGCCAGGCCCTGGGCTGAGAGACTAGGGCCTGGGCCCCACCCAGTTGGGGGCTTTAGTTTCCCTGAGTGTGCAAGAGGGCCTGGTCTCCATGGTCAGTGAGGGGTATCCTGGCTGGGATGTGTGAGGCCTCATGATTCTGAGGTTCCCTTGTCCACGCAGTGGTGTCAGACCTATGTGCCACGGGAGACCATGACTGTGAGCAGGTGTGCATCAGCTCCCCGGGCTCCTACACCTGTGCCTGCCGCGAGGGCTTCACCTTGAACAGTGATGGCAAGACCTGCAATGGTCAGCGGGTTGGGCGCTGGGGAGGGTGAGGGATGGGGAAAGGGGATAGGGCCTTGACCACTCCCCAGGAGGCCCACTGAGCCTCCCTGCCCTTTGCGTCTGACCAGTCTTCAAAAGCAATAGATGCCTTCTAGAGCTTGATGTCTGCAGAAAGTTCTCTTTGTATCACAGTGGGTGGTGGGTTTAGTGTGGTCGGAGGAGTCACACAGTCTTGAGTTCAAATCTTGGCTCCATGACTTCTGAGGTGTGTGATTTAACAGCTTTCAGACCTTTATTTCCAATGCTGTAAAATGGAAACAGTAACCCTGGCTTTATAGAGTGTAAAATAGTGGGAGTGATAATAGTGTCAGAACCTGTCTAACTTCAGGGGGGATAATGACCAAGATCAGCCCAAAGCTGATTACTATGAGGTGGAGGTCAGACATACCCCTGCTGTCCAACTTTTTTTTTTTTTTTTTAACCAATTCTGACACCAGCCTTCCCTCCCATGGCACTCTCTACTTCTCTTCTGGGTTCAGTAATTCATTGCAAAGGCCACACAGAACTCACAGTACATACTTACAGTTAAGTGGTTTATTAAGGAACTAACAGGGTACACTTGGGAATCAGGATTAGGAAGCATGTAGGCAAAGTCTCCCTTGCTTAGTGCAGGACAGCTATCTCAGCTCCTCTTGACCGTGCAGTCCTCCTCTTGGCCCCCTGAGGACGGGCTCCTCTTGTCCCCCTCAGGGCAGTCTCTTTTTAGCCGTGCTGTCTGTCTCCACCCACTCTGCTGCTGGGCCCCTTCTGGGAGTGTTGCCATCTTCAGCGTTATAGTCCTTGACCCGTGCTACAGATCTTTTAGGAGGTTCCTTGCCTCCCCTCTCTCTGATTCTCTCTTCTTTCTTCCTTCTGCCTCTTCCTGCTGCTTCTCTTCCCGCTTCTTCCTGTCTCCAAGAAACCTCTGTGGGGTTGGCTGCTTATATACACAACTCCTTGTCAATTTCCAGGCATGACCTCTGCCAGCTGGGGCCACAAACTGACTAATCCCCTCTCAGTGGTAGGCCTCAGATACTTCATTTGCATAGTAGACTACAACTTACCTCATTTGCATAGTCTATTGACCAACCCCTGCAAGGTGTATACCAATCACAAGGCAGATGGCAGCCCAGGACCAGACAAAAAGTATCAAACCAAGTTGTTTATAGTTTACCCAGGAAATGTAACAAACCCTCTGGGGTAAAAAACTAGGGCAAAGGTAACTCCTCAGGACTTAGGGAGAAAATCTCTCAAGCTGTTTTTTCCAAAGAACCAAGGCAAAGGCCACATAAAGGGACTCACTTCACACACAGAGGGAGTTTTGAGGACAAAATGGGATGATCCTTGTGATTCACCCAGCACAGAGCCTGGGGGTGGGGGTGGGTGGTAGTGCCCAGCAAGTGGTCTGGATGGATGACCATGCCCTTAAGTTTTATCCCCTTGTCTTACTGCCCTCCCCAGTCTGTAGTGGTGGTGGTGGCAGCTCAGCCATCGACCTGGTCTTCCTCATCGATGGATCCAAGAGTGTGAGACCAGAGAACTTTGAGCTGGTGAAGAAGTTCATCAACCAGATCGTGGACACACTAGACGTGTCAGACAAGTTGGCTCAGGTGGGGCTGGTGCAGTACTCAAGCTCTGTGCGCCAGGAGTTCCCACTGGGCCGCTTCCACACCAAGAAGGACATCAAGGCGGCTGTACGGAATATGTCCTACATGGAGAAGGGCACCATGACCGGGGCTGCCCTCAAATACCTCATTGACAACTCCTTCACTGTGTCCAGTGGGGCTAGGCCCGGTGCCCAGAAAGTGGGCATTGTCTTCACTGATGGCCGGAGCCAGGACTACATTAATGATGCTGCCAAGAAGGCCAAGGACCTTGGTAGGTGCTGCCTGCCTGACCCTGGACTCCACTGATGGCCAGTGGCACACACTGCACAGCTACATTGCAGTTTATCTTGATTTTTGTTCTGATTAGTGCCTGAAACCCAGGTGAATTTGAATGGGAAGGGATTGGTTAGTCCAACTCTCTCTTATACTGATGACGAAACTGAGACCCCAGAACAGTAGTTTGTTTTGCTGATTCTTTTGTAGGTGGGGCTTGGAACTTTTCTGATTGAATGTTTGTTCGCAAGAACACACCAACTACTGGAAGGCAGTCCAACTTTGGGACAAGCCTGAACTTCAGTTTTTTCACCTATTAAATGAGGATAATAATAACCACTGAACAAGTAGTTATGGCGGTTAAGTGATATTACAAAGCTTCTAGTACAGGGTCTGACATATAGTAGAACCTCAACAAATGTTGATTTACTGAGTTTCTTTGTCCTAGGCACTGTGCCTGCAATTCCAGCAGCTGCCACCAGGAGGTGTCTGGTATTGGCTGTCTGGACTGACAGCTAGGCATTCCACAGGAGGCTCAGCCATAGCTGCCTGACCCCATAGTCAGCCTTACTAATCTTTTTCCTCCTGGCAGGCTTTAAAATGTTTGCTGTGGGTGTGGGCAACGCAGTGGAGGATGAGTTGAGGGAAATCGCCTCGGAGCCTGTGGTGGAGCACTACTTCTACACAGCCGACTTCAAGACTATTAACCAGATTGGCAAGAAATTGCAGAAGAAAATCTGTGTAGGTGAGTGAGGCCAGGGCTGGCATCAGTGGGAAGAGCAGGTGGGGCTCTTTGGGGGTTGGGGTCTTCCTGAGACTGGGTGTGAGCAGGGAAAATCAGGGAGTGGGGTGGCACAAAGAGTTGGCAGAACCAGGAGAGGGTGTGGCCAGTACAACAGTTACTACCACCAGTACTACTCCAATGCTGTCCAAATATTAAAGCGTTCTATCCTATTCGGTAGGAATTTCATTATCCCTGCTTTATAGATGGGAAAACCGAGGCCAGGGGGTAGAGCAATTATTAATAACTGGGGGAGCTGGGATTCAAACCCTGCTGCCTCTTTTGATCCTCCCTGGTGACCAGCTGATTCCTAATAGTAAAGAGCATGGGCTCCAGAGCCAGACACTCCTGGGTTCCCATCTTTGCTCTGACACTAACTAGTGTTGGCTGTTGGCCACGGGCAAGTTTCTTCATCTGTAAAATGGGGTTAATGCTTTTGAACCCAAAGGGGTTAATGATTTTGAACCCAAAGGGTTCCTGTGGGGAGTCACTAAGATAACATAGAGGCCCCCAACAGTGTCTTGCACATAGTAGGTACTTAGTGCTTGGGTGCTATTTTTGGGTTTCATTATCAGGGCTTGGAGGAAACTGCGAAACACTTGGGATGTCTTCCCCCTCAGTCCTAGGAGCTCTGTCTCAAGGACTCTATGTCTCTGCCTCCTAAGCACTCCCAGTGCCCCCTTCCCCAGAACTCTCTAGTCCTGACCTTGGGCAGTGACCCCTTCCTTCCCCCAGGGCAACCACTCACCGTCTTCTTTCTCTTTCCCTGCTTCTCCTCCCACCCCAGAGGAGGACCCGTGTGCCTGTGAGTCCGTTATGAAATTCCATGCGGAAGTGGAGGGGCTGCTGCAGGCTCTGACCAGGAAGCATATCCTTTGCCGGAGGCCACTTTGGGGAAGGGAAGGAGCAGGAGGGGCAGGTACTATGGGGAGAGGAGGAGATGGCTGCCCCCTACGGTGGGATTGACCGGGCTCCTCCTTGCCTGTCTTCTGCTGAAGAAGGTCGCATAGACTGGCACCAGCTTTGGTACTGACCCTATCAAAAGCAGAGACTCCTGGAGTGTGAACAGAGAAACTGAGGCAGAAGGTAAGATCTAGGGCCTGGACACACATAGAGAGTCCTGGACGTTCAGGAACACAGGGGTCCCTGTGGACTCACATTTCTCAAGCTCACGGTGACATGACTAGTGCAGCCCCCACTCAGAGGTGAGGCTGAGGCCCCAAACAGCTCCCCTGGCCCAGTCAGAACTAGGCGGGGGACCTAGCAATTGTCAGGGCTGGGCGTCAGGGCTCACAGTAACTGGCTGTTCCTTTGGGAAGCACCATTCTGGAGACAGTGGCTCAATTAGTTTTGATAGCAGGGAGAACACAGGCTGTAGGGCAACCTGGGGGGTGGAAGAAAGTTCTGAAAGAGGGGCAATCTAGAGGATACAGGATGTGGGGGTCCCCCCACTCTCATCACTGCCCTGCTCTGGCCAACCTGTGCCTCTCCTTGACTCGAGATCCACTGGAAGCAGTGAGCAAGCGGCTGGCCATCCTGGAGAACAGAATCATCGAAGACCTCCTGCCCCCTGCCGTGGCCTTTCCATCTCCCTGACCCCAGTGCGGCTCAGAGAATCCTGCGTGTGTCCCCAATAGCCCCGACTTTAGTCTAGCTTTGCCATTTTAGTGTGGGGGGCTCCGGAGGAAGAAGGTCCCGGAACAGGCCTTCCCAGCCTCTGCCATCCTGCGAGCAGCTAGGGACCCCTGGCGGGGAGGGGGAGAAGTGTGTGTGTGTGTGAGCACGTGAGCCCACCTAGGGGTGGGCGTGTGTATGGGAGCGGAAACGCGTGTGCACGAGTGAGAATGCAGGGAAGAGTGTGAGAGGGTCTGCGTTCGCATGTTTTTAATCAAAAGCTTAATATATTCCTATTTTTTTAGTTAATCCTTTCTTGATTCGGAGTGCTGTGAATCTCTTTTCTGATTTCTCTATTCCCCTTTGAAAAACAATTAAATGTGATTTAACTTAAGCACTGAATGGGGCTAGAGGCAGCGTGGTTATTTGGGGATGAAGAGAGAGGATTAACGAGGGTCAGGTGACGGAGGTAATGGCAGTGATGGCAACAGCGATGACAGCGACGACATGGAAAGCAGCTTCGGTTTGTTCTGCGTTGTCAGTTACAGGTTCATTTATATTATCTCATTGCATCATCCCTGTAACCTTATGCAGAGCAGACTTGTATCATCCCCATTTTATAGATGGGAAAACTGAGCATGAGGGATGCTATGACTTGCTCAGCAGTGAGTCGGTTGGAGAGACAGGACTTGGACCAAGGACTGCAGGAAATTAAAAAAAAAAAAAGTCATTAAGAAGGAGGGCAATGGCACCAGATAGGACTTGCTCATTCATTCAACAAGTACAGAGCGTATACTCCATGCCGGGCATGGGGAGACGGTGGTGTATGAAACATAGTCCCTGCCCTTGAGGGACTTACTGTTGAGTAAGGCACCCATGTCATCCTCACCTCACCTAGATAAGAAGAGTGGGCTCAGGTTTTGCCAGGGGTTTATACCTCCTTTTGGGCCCCCTGTTGGAGTCCTCTCTGTTGTTCCCTTGGGTGTCAGCAGCTTTCACCCCCTTCCCTGATGCAGCTACAGCCCCCACCTCAGGGACTGCACCAGGAAGAGACTCCTGACCCCATACTCCCCTCCTCCCAACCCTACCTGGGGTCTGCCACCCAAACCCTGAGACCCCCCCCCACCCCGACCTCTTCCAGGCCCCTCTGGAGAGTGCCCCTCTGGCCTTTCAAGCCTTTGCCTCTCAGAGTGGGTGATTCCATGATTCTCTGAACCCATTCTTGTTTAATGGAGAAGCATTTTTAGTGTTCCTACTAGATTCACATTTGAGAACATGTAAAAGGCTTTTCCAAGAAGCTCGGGGCATCCCAAAAGATTTTGCTTAGATGCAGTTCAGGGAGGCAGAATAACAACACCAATAATAACCCAAGAATCACAACAATACAACAGCACAACTGCACAAGAGAAACCTAACAATTACACAACCTCCCCTCTGCCCCCGTGACCCAACCACCACTATGTACACTTTCCACTGAGCTCTTTCTCTGGGCCGGGTCCTGCACTAAGGGCTTTTCTGCTGTCTGAGGTAGTTCTTTGTCACAGCCCCCTTGTGCAACTGCTCAGCCCATACTGACTTTGTCCTGAAATTATCCTTACTCTCCTCCCCTACTCACACATGGTGGCGGGGACAGGGAGGCAATAGCCATGTTGGTGCAGTGTAACTCTGTCTCCTGGCTTCAGTTGATTGGTCCACAGTGGACACCTGACCCAGGTTGGGCCAATCAGCATCTCTCATCTGGGATTTTAGACTTGAGGGTCCTAGTTACCTGGCTGTGGTGCTAGAGCTGGGAGGTCTCCATCTTCTTCCAGTTGTGCTAAAAGGCAGAGACTACAGGCCTCCATTCCCAGGAAAGAGCAAAACAGCATTTACTTGGGTTGCTGGTGGCAGTCCAAGGGTGTTTCAGTTATTCAGTGCTGTGTAACAAACAGACCCAAAACAGTGGCTGAAAACAACAACCTATTATTGTCATGATTCTGTGGGCTGACTGGGCTCAGTTGGGCGGTTTTCTGCTCCATGCAGTGTTGACTGAGCTGCATATTGGGCCTTGACTCCAATATGGATCATTCCCATGACTGGTGCTTTGGTGGGGACAGCTGGAAGACTGGGTGCCTCTCTCTCTCCATGTCGTCTCAGGGCCCCACCCTCTCCACATGGGCTCTGGACTTCTTACATAGCAGCTCTGGGCTTCCACAAGCTTCTTAAGGTTGAGGCCCAGAACTGGCCCAGTGTTACTCTGACTGCATCCTATTGTTCAAAGCAGTTATAGGCTGCCCAAATTCAAGTGTCAGAGAGGTAAACTCTGCTTCCTGATGAGGGGACTGTGACAAATAATTTGTGGCCATGTTTAATCTACCACATGGGGTCATTCCCTGGTCCCTCTCATTGGGCCTAGCTATACTCCCTGCCCTTGACATACATAAGACACCTGGGAGACCTCAGCAAAGTTAACCTGGGCTGAGGAAGTCTGTTTTATGCATTGTGAGCACCCAGGCTCAGCTGTCATCTCTGAGAAGTGGGGGCTTTGGGGGTGTATAGCCAGTCCTGCAGGGGCCCCTGGAGGAAATGAGTAGGGGTGTGTGTGTGAGGAGTGTGAGGGCTGGAGGGGTCGTCATGAGTTGGAATTGACTTGACAGCGACTAACATCAACAACAACAAATCTGTATGGAAGCAGATTGCCAGGCCTTTCTTCCTTGGTGCTACTGGGTGAGCTCGAACTGCAAACCTTTAGGTTAGTAGTCAAGTGCAAACCGTTTGTGCCATCTAGGGGCTTATGGGCTTCCCATCAGTTGGAATTGACTTGATGGCAGTGGGTTTGGTTTTTGGTTTTTAATCAAGCAGTGGGGAAGTGGGAAAGAGGGAAGGCATCCTGGAAGGGATGGATCTAAATGTGGGCTGTTTAGGGGCTAGGGAGGGGAAAGGGGTAAAGGGGAAGGGCATACCAAGTGGAAGGAACAGCGTGTGTGAGGGCCCTGAGGCAGGAAGGAGTGTGGACTTGGAGGGCCTGCACTGGGCTCCATGTGGCTGGAAAACATCAAGGGAGGAGGCCCAAGACCAAAATGGGGTGCTGTGTTTGTCATTTTAAGGGATCTGGGATTGATCCGGAGAGTGGTGGGAAGCCATTGAAGGGTTTTAAGCAGGATGTGATGTGATCATGTTCTCCTATTACTAATAGGACTCAATTCTTTAAGCTCCCACACTCAGATGGGATGTGAGGTGAACTTGGAAGAGGCTGCAGCTGGGTTGGGCAGGGACCAAGCATCTATGCCACTCATCCAAGAAGGTGCGGTGGCCTTGAGGCTGGCCCTGCTGAATCATGTGCAGTGAGGCTGACCCATCAGGTGGACTGGATTTAGATCCTCACTTGCACTGACAGATGAGAAACTGCTCATGATGGTGGCACTGAGGGCCCTGGGTAATCCTTCCAGTGACCCTGTGGGATAGCATTAGTGTCACTTATTTTACAGGTGATGGGACTTGTCCAAGTAAGTGGAGGAGCTGAGATTCCTGAGTTTCCCTAATGCCAAGAGCTGAATCAACAGTAACAAGTACTTGGCTTTGCTGCCAGTGATAACGAATGTGAAGCCTTGTGTACATAGTAGGTGTTCAGCAGATCCCAGGGACCTCTCTCTTCCCCCACTCCCCTTCCAGGTAGTCAGGACTGGCAGAGGCTGGACCTGGTCCTGGAGGAGCCTCTAGCTAGGAGCTGAACCCAGGCCTGTGCTTGAGAGCAGATGGAGCAGAGTTGGGCCCTAAAAGACAAGACTGGTGGGGGCCAGGCAGGAAGTGAGGTCTCTGCCAAGCAGGCTGGTGGTTGGAGAAGGGGCTGGGCAGGATAATCTGATCAGAGTCTAGTACCAGGAAGGGACAAAGGTTGGGGGAGGCCACAACGCAGGGGTTAGAGCTGGTGGCCTGAGGCTGTGGTTGTGACTTCTGCCCTGGTAAGGCCTGGCTCAGGCCCCAGTCTGGGCTGAGCTGAAGGGAGTTGGAATCTGGGGCCTCTGGGGGTGAGCCTCTGGATTTTTCACGAAAGCAACAAATGGAGGGGGCTATAGGATAGCTATGAGTTGGAATCGACAGCAACAGTTTGAAACCCTGATGGTGCAGTGGTGGAGAGCTCAGCTGCTAACGCAAAGGTCGGCAATTCAAATCCACCAGCTGCTCCTTGGAAACCCTATGGGGCAGTACTATTGTGTCCTACAGGGTCGCTATGAGTTGGAATCTACTCGATGGCAACGGGTTTGGTTTTTGTGCCCAGGACTCAGCTACATTGCAGGGGGTGGCTTCCTGTTTCCAACATCACTGCCTGAGAAATCCATGGCATGAAGGAAAGCAAGATGCAGCTGGTGGAGAAGCAACTGGTCAAGAGCCCAGGAGACTGGACCACAGGCTCCATGGCTCAGAGTTGCGGTGGGTTAGGGCTCTTGGCTGCAAGTGACAGAAACTCCACACCAACCAGCTTAAGCACTGGAAGGAAGCTGATGGGATCATGTAATTCAAAGTTCTGGGGAAGGTGCTGGGCTTGGCAGTGTCTTCAGGCCTCCATCTCTCTCCATTCTTGGCTCTGGTCTTTGCCATCATGGCCCTACGCTCTGGCAGGCTCTCTCCTTGACCTGGCCCACAGCTCCATACTCACATCCTTCAAGCTCCAAGTCCACAAAATTCAGCCTCATTGGCTCTGATGGGGTCCTGTACCTGTCCCTGGGCCAGTCACTGTGGCCAGGAGGATGCAAGACTTGGACTGCTCATTCCAGGAGCCACAGGTGGAATCAGCTCCACAAGATGCCCAAGGACTGAGAAGGTTGAGAGTGGATGCTCAAGGAGAAGGAAGGGACTGAAACTAGATGCCCAGGGTCTGGGTGCTGGTGGGCAGAACCAACAGATGCTCCCAACAAATGGGGTTGGAGAGAGGTGGAAACTCTGTCTGGGAAGAGACCTGCCATGGTGTCCTTCCCTGGATCTCATTCTTCCCTGCATTGGGGGTGGGGGAGAGGGTTCTTAAAGGACCATGTCATCGGGCTCTGAGGAAGGCAGGGGCCAGCATCCTGGGGTCTTTCAAACCCAAACTGCTGTTGTTAACTCATCACAATTCTCCCCACGTCTGCTCTGGGTCTTCATGAAATCCATCCTCTCCATGTAATTTCCACATCTCTCTCGGATCTAGGTTTGATTAACAGAAGATTATAAACAAGTCCTAGAAAGCAGGAAAACCAGCATCTCCCCAGGACAGCCACAGTCTATTGGCTGACAGCAAGTTACTTATATATATATAATTTGTGTATAGATAAACAGGACTAAACTAATTAGACTTTTTTTTTCTTTCTTTCCTCAAGTCCTGGACTACAATGGGAACCTCTTGGCCCTACAGTAAATTGGTTACCAAGTTTCAGTACGGGGTTTCTATTTGCAATTACAGTTCATTAATGGATTTACAAGTGAGGGGAGATGGGGCGGTCCCCGCTAAGGGGATTGTTTTGTATTTCTCCTCTTTCAATTACCCGTTTTTTCTCCTGGACCATTGCTCTGTGAAACTGTGTGTGTGGGAGGGCTGCGGGGTGGAGAGGGTGAGGTGGGGTGGGGATGGGGAGTCCCAACATTCCATCAGTTGTAGGTCTGAATGCAATTCGTATGGGAGAAGACAGGAGCTGCTCAGAGACTTTCATGGTAATGGAGGTAACAGCACCGGGGTGTGTTGGCTTGGGGAGGGGCTGCTTTTCTTACAGGGACATGGAAACCTTTGAGTATTTGGAGGCAGAATTAGATTTAAGTTACCTATTGGGTGAGTGAACACCCACTATTCCTAAGTGATTTACATGTATTTTCTCATTTAATCTTTACAGTGATCCTTTCTATAGATCCATTTCACAGACAAGGAAACCAAGGCTGCTAGATGTGAAGTGACACAGCCAGTAAGTGGCAGGGCTGGGATTTGAGCCCTGGAATCTTTGGCTCCAAAGTCAGTGCTCTTTCCAGAATACGCCTCCTTGAGGCTAGACTCGCTATAATGAAAGGAGGTTCTATTCGTTTAACCATTAACTGGCCTCCCTGCCTTTGAGCTCTTGTTATTTAGCTCATTATTCACACTCATACTAGAGTGATGGTCCTACAGTGCACATCTGATCAGGTCATGCCCTTGCTCAGGAACCTCCTCTGGCTCCCTATTGTCTCCTGGATAAAATTCAGACTTAGCCTAACATAGTAGGTGCTGCATGGTCTGTCTGTTGCCAAGCTCTCTGCCTCCCTTCTCATCACGCCCGTATTGCACAGAGGCACACTCCAGAGATGAAGAACCCCATGACATAGCCATCATTACCCCAGTGTAGGGATGGAGAGGCTGAGGCACAGAGAGCTGAATTCACTTGCATAAGGTTGCACTTGTGGGGAGAGTGGAGGCCTAAGATGTGACACTTACCAGGCTGTGAAAGAGGGTAGAGACCAGAGTAATGGGGTGCACAGATCTCTCAGCTTGGGTCTTGCTCACCTTACCTCTCCAAAAGTCCCAGACACTGCTGGGGGAGTCAGGCAGCAAAACCTCAGCTCAGTCATTCATTCTCCAAACACTTTTTGAGAGCTTGCTGTGTGCAGGGCACAAGCTAGGTGCTATGGGGAGAAAATGATCAACAACGTACTGTACCTGATCTCAAGAAGATTCTAGCCTATTTAATACAACAGGTGGAACAGGAACACATAAAGCAATATCAGTAATGCAAAGAGCAGCAACTGTTTACTGACGGCATACAATGTGCTAGAAGCCTGATGTATGTTAGCTCATTAAGTCCTTACACCAGCCTTTCAAAGGGGCTTTTGCTGTTTTTGTTCACTGAGGGGTAACTGAGGTTCAGAGACGTCAGGTAACCTGCCTGAAGCTGCACAGCAAGTAGCTACTCAAACATGATTTGAACCCAGATCTGTTGGGCTTTAGAGCCTGAGCTCTGTCCTCTGCAGTGGGCTCCTCCTGTTCTGTGATTATGATGGCGGGTGGGCTAGAGGAACAAATGGGGGAATGTGCTGGAAAGAGATGCAAATGTCGAAGCCAAATGCAGCTACCAATAATAAGGGCCAGTGTTTATTGAGCACCTGCTATATGCCAGGCACTGTTCTGGGCACTTTGCATGGACTAGGCCATTTGATTTACTTCTCACCTCCATCCTATGAGTTGCTTACTCTTTATCATTCCACTTTATAGATGAGGAAACCAAGGCACAAAGAGTTTCAGTTACATACTTGGTGCTCTCAGCTAGTGAGTGACAGAGTTGAGATTTAACCCGTGATGTCTCTGACTCCTGAATCAGTGCTCTCAGCAACAGTGCTAACAGCTGATTTAATGAGGTCATGTGGTGGTGGACTGACAAGTGGATGCTGTGTTAAAAAGGCATAATGTACTAATGACAATGTCTTGATCAAGTCAGGCTCTTTGGGCGTTGGTTGTGAGATGTGAGCTCAAAAGCTGCATTCATTCATTCACCCAACAGTGATGTTCTGAGCATCTGCTTTGTGCTGGGCACTGGCCCTGAGTCTGGGGACTTCACAATGGCACAGTGGGGGGCATAACCCTCTCATGGGGAGCCTGACAACAAAGGAGGGGTCAAACAAAGCACGGGGTCATTTCAACTAAAGTGCTCTGAAGAACACAGAACTAGAAGTGCGTGGGGGTGGGGAAGGTGTTAGGGGACATTGGACTTTGCCCTCAGGGGAGCCCAGTGTAAACATGGACCAGGTTTGTTACCTCAGACTGGATTCTGAGCTTGTGTGCCATGGTGGATGGACCTGCGGTCAGACAGAAGCACTTTTCTACGTAATAACAGTGAATTGACCTGAAGGCAATGATTAACGGGTTTTTACAATCTATATGTGACCTAACAGTTTACAAAGCACCGTAGCTCAGCACAGCTATCACTCCCATTTTATAGATAACAAACCGAGGCTCGGAAGTGTGAAGGGACTCACCCATCATGTGTAGGGGAGCTGGGATTTGAAGGCAGGAATGTTGGACTCCAAAGCTGCCACTATTCCCACTCTCTCCTTTGCTGCTACTGAGTGGTCTTTTTTGTGCCTCAGTTTCCTCGTCTGTAAAATGGACCCCATGACACTGGGCAAGATGGGCTTGAGGGTTGCCTAGTTTCTTGGAGCTGTGTGAGCTTGGTGGGGCCAGAATCGCAGGCCTGGGGCTGCTATGGAGGAATCTGGCCACAGGATGGCATCACTGGCCTAGGAATGGGGTGGCTGGGCACAGCAGCTTGGGGATGGAGCTCAGCCATGGTCACTGTGAGCTGGGCTAGTTCCTGTCACTTGTGGCACCTCAGCAGCATCCAGTCTAATCCCTTTCCCCTCACTCCCTTCCTTCCTCCCTCCTTCCCTCTCTCCCTCCCACACAAAGGTAGCAACCTCTGTCTCAGGGCAGACCTTGGGTCTGTGGTCTCCTCAGAGAAGTCTATATCCTCCTCTTCCACTCCAGCCTGCCCTCCTCCTGTACCTCAAGCTGAGATGCCCTGTGAGGGCCTGGGTGCACGCATCTCTGGTCTCTTGGGACCCATCCAGAGGCTTTTCTGGACTGGGGGTGGCAGCTCAGACCTGACCATTGAGGGTAGGGTCGAGCTGAACAGGGGCATCTTGAGGAGGTATCTTACTGTCCCTACCATTCCTTGTTCCTATGTGCAAATAGCCAAGTCTTTTGTCTCCAGATCAGGATATAAGTGTCTTTGAGCCAAACATAGCTGCAGCCTGGTGGGAAGAGAGGGTATTAGAAACACTGAAGTAGCGATGGCCTAGGGGCTCCAGATAGATCACCTAAGCACCGTGAAGAGAACAGGGACCCTGCAATCCAGAGACCTGGGTGTGAACCGGGCTTCGTCCCTGATGTGCTGCATGACTGAGGCATGTGTCTGCACCTCCCAGGTCTCAGTTTGCTCATCTAGGAAACGGGGAGAATGATTTCTTCTTCAGTGGGGTGTTGAGACATGAGATGATGTTTGTGAAGTGCAGAGCACAGGGCTTGGTGCCTATCAGTGCTCATTTTACTTGGATCCACAATCAATACCCATGGAGGCAGCAGTCAAGAAATCAAACCACCTATTGCATTGGGCAAATCTGCTGCAAAAGACCTCTTTAAAGTATTAAAAAGCGAAGACGTCACTTTGAGGACTAAGGTGTGCCTGACCCAAGCCAGGGTATTTTCAATTGCCTCATATGCATGTGAAAGCTGGACAATGAATAAGGGAGATCGAAGAAGAATTGATGCCTTTGAATTATAGTGTTGGCGAAGAATACTGAATATACCATGGACTGCCAGAAGAATGAACAAATCTGTCTTGGAAGAAGAAAAGCCAGAGTGCTTAGAAAGTGAGGATGGCAAAATTTTGTCTTATGTACTTCGGACATGTTAGCAGAAGGGACCAATTCCTGGAGAAAGACATCATGCTTGGTAAAGTAGATGGTCATCGAAAATGAGGAAGACCCTCAATGAGATGGATCCAAGCTGATGAAGATCAAAGACTACAGGCTTCACAGTGGATTGACACAGTGGCTGCAATGATGGGCTCAAACATAGCAACGATTGTGAGGATGGTGCAGGACCGGGCAGTGTTTCCTTCTGTTGTACGCAGGGTTGCTGAGTTGAAACCAGCTCGACAGCACCTAACAACAACAACATGATCCAAGCATTGTCCTAATAGTGCTAACCTCGTTGATTCCTTACAACAACTTTGGGAGGTAGGACTATCCCCATTTTACAGGTGGGGCAAATTGAGGCTCAGAAAGCAGAAGGGACGTGTAGTGGAATTTCAGCCCAAGCCTGTCTGCCTCACACCAGGGGGAAGCACCTTTGTTGCTCTAGGTGATCTTAACCAAAACCCAAAACCAAACCTTATGGTGACTCTATAGGACAGAATAGAACTGCCCCATAGAGTTTCCAAGGAGAGCCTGGTGGATTCAAACTGCCAACCTTTTGGTTAGCAGCCGTAGCTCTTAACCATGCCACTAGGGTTTCCAGGTGATATTAAGGGTTCATAAACTGGGGTTCAACCCTGCTGGCCCCAACTCTGGATTTCCTCCAGCTTGGCCATGTTTCCTCTATGACGTGGGCTGGCTCTTATCTGGCCCCTGCAGAACTTCACTTCTGCCTGGAAGCTTCTCTGCCTGCTGCCTCCCTCCCTCATGTTGGCGAGGCTGCTTAGGCACGCGGCCACCACTTGGGCTGGATTTTTCCCTCTTCTTGGTATGAGATTTTCACTTGCCGTTTCCTGTCTTCATTCCTGGCAGGAGCCCTTGGCCCGTGGACAGCAAATGCCTTCTAGCCTCTCTCCTGTGGGTGGTGCTGAGTTGGGGAGTTCTGCTCCTGGGGCCTGGGGCTTCCTCCAGGAGCTGGGGCTGCTGGGGGAGCATGTGTGAGCACCCCAGGTGCATTCTGTTGCCTGGGGCAACTGGGGCCGCTCCAGTCTTTTGACCCCTTCCCCCTGGGTCCTCCCTCAAGGGGCTTGTGGTCAGTCTGGCCTCTAGCTGCCCTGGCATTTCTTTTTCCCAGGCTCATCCTGGGAGCAACTGGAGGGTGACGTCTCCCCAAGAGAAAGAGAAGCTGTTGCTGCCCTGGCCTGGGCTGGGCTGGGTTGGGAGAGCCAGGCCTCAGCCACCACAGAGATGCCACTTCCTCTCACTGCTCCTGGCCCTCTAATGGAGGATCCAGATCCCCCAGGGAGTGGGACGTGTTCCCTGGGGGATGATCAGTGACAACAGGTGGTGCGTGGATATGCATTTATATTTTATATTTCACCGGTCATACATTTATTTTAATGGGTAGCAGGAAAAAAATGAAAAAACTCCACAAGCAATTAGCACATCAAACCTTTGATTTCATGGATATCATTGCTCAGGGTGAAGCAAATTGAAAAAAGGGAACCCACTTCAAGTCAATGTAAAGGGAGCGGTGGAGTCAACATTGCTCAGGTGGAGGGTGGCGATGGCAAAAACGGTGAAAGGGCCAGAGAAATGGCGGAACTTGGGAGACACTGAAGTGGCCTGTGAGCCCTGGAGTCAGATGTTGCGAGGTTCAGCATGGCTGGCTTCGTGGCTAAGGGAACTTGGGCAGGTCACATCACGTTGGTGAGCCTCAGTTTCCACATCTGTAACATGAGAATGTGCTGTAGCAGCTCACAGGGCTGTGGTGAGGGCTCAATGAGATGAGGAGGGTGGACTGCTGCCCCTCGCTGAGCGCAAGGTCCACCAGCCATGGCAACACTGCTGGTATTAAGGGACAGCAAGAGGAACAACATGGGAGGCTGAGGAGCGGCCAGAGGGCTCAGAGGAAAATGAGAAGGGCCGTGGAGGCCAAGAGAAACACAGCATGAAGAGTGTTTCCAGAAGGAGAGAAGGGCACAGGCTGGGTGCTGCCCAGAGGCTAAGCCAGGGCTGAAGGGCGCTGACTGGCTGAACCAACATGGCGGTCAGCGTGGCCTTGATGAGGGCAGTGTTGGGGGACTGCTGCAGGCAGAGGAGTGGGTGGTGGCGGGGGAGACTACCAGCACGGTTGAGACTGGTTTATGAAGTTTGGCTGTGAAGGGAAAGAGAGGGATGTCCAGTTCAGGTTTGTTTGCTGTAAGTTGGGAGAGACTGGAGTATGATTAAATGCTGACGGGATGGTGAGGAGATAGACATAAACAGAGATAGAAAGATATAGCTAGGTAGGTATATTGATACCAAGCATGATGTCCTTTTCCAGGGATTGGTCCCTCCTGATGACTTGTCCAAAGTAAACGAGACCAAGTCTTGCCATCCTCACTTTTAAGGAGCGTTTTGGCTGTACTTCCTCCAAGACAGATCTTCTGTTCGTTCTTCTGGCAGTCCATGGAATGTTCAACATTCTTCGCCAACCCCGCAATTCAAATGCGTCAATTCTTCTTCAGTCTTCCTTTTTCGTTGTCCAGCTTTCACATGCATATGAGGTGATTGAAAATACCCTGTCTTGGATCAGGCACACCTTAGTCATCAAAGTGACTGTTATGAATTGAGTCGTGTCCCCAAAAAAATATGTGTTGTAAATCCTAACCTCTATGCCTGCGGTTATAATCCCATTTGGGAATGAGTTGTGTTTGTTATGTTAATGAGACAGGATTAGTGTAAGGTGTGTCTTGAATCAATCTCTTTTGAGATATAAAAGAGATTAAACAAGCGAGCAAGAAGCAGAGTTGGGGAAGAGAGAGGCCAAGCCACATGAATATCACTCAGCAGTTCAAAGAGACAAGGACTTTCCTCCAGAGCCGACAGAGAGAGAAAGCCTTTCTCTAGAGCTGGCATCCTGAATTCAGACTTCTAGCCTTCTAAACTGTGAGAAAATAAATTTCTGTTTGTTAAAGCCATCAGCTTGTGGTATTTCTGTTATAGCAGTACTAGATAACTAAGACAGTGACATCTTTGCTTTTTAGCACTTTAAAGAAGAAGATCCTTAACCAGATGAATTAACACAGTGACTGCAACAATGAGCTCAATTATACCTACTGTTGTGAGATGGCACAGGACCGGCCAGCATTTCATTCTGTTATACATCGGGTCTCTATGAGTCAGAGCCTACTCGACAGCACCTAACACAACAACGGGTAGGTGACTAGATACACAGACAGAGAAAGAGATTAAACACTGTCCCCTTCCTGGACAGACGGAGGTCCGTGAGGAGGTGGGTGGGAGGGTCTGGTCAGTGCAGGTTTGGGTCTCAGTCAGTAGGAGGCCATAATCTCCATCTTCAGGAGGAGGGAGGGGAGGCCCCTGGGGATGCCAGGAGGTTTGGATTTTGGTGTCAGTAAATCTTGTTGTTGTTAGGTGCCATTGAGTCAGTTCCATTTCATAGCGACCCTGTGTACAACAGAATGAAACCCTGCCCGGTCCTGCGCCATCCTCACAATCGTTGTTATATTTGAACCCATTGTTGCAGCCACGGTGTCAATCCATCTCATTGAGGGTCTTCCTCTTTTTTGCTGACCCTCTACTTTACCAAGCATGATGTGCTTCTCCAGGGATTGATCCTTCCTGATAACATGTCCAAAGTATGTGGAGACATAGTCTCTCCATCCTTGCTTCGAAGGAGCATTCTGGCTGCATTTCTTCCAAGACAAATTTGTTCATTCTTTTGGCAGTCCATGGTATATTTAATATTCTTTGCCAATACCAATAAATCTAGAGAGTTCCTATTTCGAAGCTCGGATTTTCTCTGGGCAGGAGAAAGCCATGTCACCTGCCGAGATGAGCGGGGATGGGGACAGGAAAATTGAGTAGGGGGAGAGGGGCTTAAGTAGTCCTGGTGGGGCCTGCAGGGTGGAAGCAGAGCTCGATGGCTGAGTGGTGGTAAGGACCTTTGAGTGTGGGTGGGGACCAGGGTGGGTGACTCTAGAAATCCCTTGGGCTGTTATGAGGGGGGCACATTTGTGTGTTGGGTCATAGGCTGGGCTCTGAGCTGGGCTAGACTGACCCTTGGTCATTGCCCAGCTGAGTCCTCACCTGTGTTGGTTTGTGCCAGGAAACCCACAATGAGATGAGGGCCCAGGAAGCACTGGGCCGAGAGATGCACCGGCCTCCCAGATGGTTCCCTCACTCCTGTCTCCCCTCAACTCTTTCCCTCACCACTGCCAGAGGGTGTTTTCTAATATGAGAGTTTTATCCTGTTACACTCCTGCTCAAGAACCTACAGTGGCTCCTAACTACCAGTAGGGTCAAATTGACCTCCTTAGCCTGGAATTCAAGGCTCACAGTCTGGTCCTTCTGTGTCTCCTCCCTGCTCCCTCTCCGCCGGCTCCCCAGACACACCCACCTGTGTGCTGCGAGTCCAGCCATGCTGAACTACCTACTGCTCCTCCAACAAGCCAGGCTCTTCTGCACCTCATTCTTTTGCATGTGTTGTGCCTCCTGCTTGGGACGGCCTTCTCCCTCTGTTGAGGCTGGTGATCACTTTAGCCACTCGCTCCCTGCAGTCCTGCCTGACTCCCCAGAGGAGTTGGCTCCCTCCCAGATGCTCTCTCAGAACTGCGTTCTGGCCCTGGCCACCAGACATCCCTCTGCCTGTGGCTGGAAGGGCCTTTGGACGGTAAGGACGGTGTCTTGTTCCTCACAGTGTCTCCTCCAGTGCTGGGTACAGAGCAGATGTAGGTTCACACTGAATAAATCAGCAAGTAACTGGGTAGATGGATGGATGGCCAGATGAATGGATGGATGGATGGAATAAGTGCAAGGTGGCCAGGAGTCAGGAACCAGCAGATCCCCAAGAAAGGAAGGAGCCAAAAGCAGACAGCCAGAGCCAGCCCTTCCTCTGGTCCTGCCTCAGCTCACGTTCATCAATGGCCTGCTGTGTGCCAGGCACATGGAGCTCATTTTAACCCTCAAGTGGGATCAACAGCCCCATTTTACAGATGAGGGGTGATGCGACAGACCCAAGGTCACACATCTAGGAAGTGAGCGCCAGGGTTGAGCCTCAGTTTCCCACTTTCAGTCCAGGTCCTTCCTTTATATTAGGCCCCATGGACTTGAGCTGAGTGCTCCGTGCCTGATGGAATGCTTAGAACTGTTGGTTATTTCATGTCTGTGTTGATTGAGGCATAAGAAAAATCATGTGCTTTGGAGCAGACAGACCTGGATGGGAATGGCCTTGCCACTGATAAGCTGGTGACTCAGGCATGTCACTCTTAGACACTCAGTTTTCTCATCTGAACAATGGGCACATTAGCAAAGCTTCCCAGGCCTGCTGTGAGAATTACATAAGGCAGAGTGTGAGAAATGCCCATCACAGGGCCTGGCACGCTGCTGGGGCTCAAGACACACTCCTTTCTTTTTGCCCCTCCCTCCCTTCCCAGCCCTGGTCACCCTCTCACTCCCAGGTCCTGTGGCCCCAGCCTCTCTCCCTGAGTATTCCCTGATAGTGTCCAGGGAGCCGCCTCTGTGTCTGTGCGGTTACTATAGCAGCCACCTTAGCTCAGCGGTGGGAAGTGGAAAACAGGACAGATAGGTAACAAGCCTGCAAAGTTTTGATCTGTCTGATGATGGGTCTGCCTTCGGAAGGCATCTTCCCCCATTGGAGGCACCAGTCATGGTCTGGGGCCTTGAGTCAAGACCTGCCTTAGCAGGGTGGCTGAGGGACACACTTCTGCTCATGTTCTGCCAGAGGAGGCCAGGCAGTGGAGGGGAAAGATATTATAGCTGGGCCTGAGGGCCACAGAAGGCCAACTGGTGGGCGCTCTTAGCCAGCCAGGCCTCAGGGTTCTGCCTCTCCTCTCTCACACGCCTCTGCCCTTCTGGCTGCGGCTGCAGAGTATTTAACCTGCCAGTTACAACCATGTTTCTCCCTCGGGCTAGAGATGGGATCCTGGCCTTGTGCCTCATTCCACAGGTAGGGTGGATGTGTGGGTGGTGAGTGCATGGCAGCTGGGAGCAGGGCTTCTAGAATGTTCAACCCAGAGGACCCTGGGTCCTTGAAAGAAGAGACTAGGGTGAACCAGGTGAGGATAGGAGAGAGGAGAGAATGGAATCAGGTATTCCCAGGGCCTCCAGCTTTTAATACTAAGAGGTCCCTGGAGATAAACAGCTGAATAACCCCTTTCTAAGTCACCGGAGGATGGAATACACAGGAATACACGTGGAATAAGGATAGAATACACAGGATTCAAATCGACTACATCTGTGGGAAGAGTTGATGGAAAAGCTCAATATTGTCAGTCAGAACAAGGCCAGGGCCGACTGTGGAACAGACCATCAACTACTCATATGCAAGTTCAAGTTGAAGTTGAAGAAAATTAGAACAAGTCCATGAGAGGCAAAGTATGACCTTGAGTATATCTCACTTGAATTTAGAGACCATCTCAAGAATAGATTTTACGCATTGAACACTTATGACTGAAGACCAGATAAGTTACGGAATGACATCAAGGACATCATACATGAAGAAAGCTCATTAAAAAACAGGAAAGAAAAAAAAGACCAAAATGGATGTCAGAAGAGACTGAAACTTGCTCTTGAACGTAGAGTGGCTAAAGCGAAAGGAAGAAATGATGAAGTAAAAGAGCCGAACAGAAGGTTTCAAAGGGCAGCTTGAGAAGACAAAGTAAAGTCTTATAATTACATGTGCAAAGACCTGGAGATAGAAAACCTAAAGGAAAGAACATGCTGGGCATTTCTCAAGTTGAAAGAACTGAAGAAAAAATTCAAGCCTCGAGTTGCAGTATTGAAGGATTCTATGGGGAAAATTGTAGTGGTTAAGAGCTCGGCTGCTAACCAAAAATGTCAGCGGTTCAAATCCACCAGCCAGTCCTTGGAAACCCTATGGGGCAGTTCTACTTTGTCCTATATGGTTGAATGAGTTGAAAGCGACTCTACGGCACCTAACAACAATAACAATGGGGAAGATAATAAACAACGCAGGAAACATCAAAAGGAGATGGAAGGGATACACAGAGTCGCTGTACCAAAAAGAATTGGTTGACGTTCAACCATTTCAGGCATTGGCATATGATCAAGAACTGATGGTTTTGAAGGAAGAGGTCCAAGCTGCACTGAAAGCGTCGGCAGAAAACAAGGCTTCAGGAATTGATGGAATACCAATTGAGATGATTCAACAAACGGATGCAGCACAGGAAGTGCTCACTCATCTATGCCAAGAAATTTGGAAGACAGCTACCTGGCCAACTGACTGGAAGAGATCCATATTTGCACCCATTCCAAAGAAAAGTGACCCAATAGAATGTGGAAATTATCAAACAATATCATTAATATCACACACAAGTAAAATTTTGCTGAAGATCATTCAAAAGCAGCTGCAGCAGTACATCAACAGGGAACTGCCAGAAATTCAAGCCAGATTCAGAAGAGGATGTGAACAAGGGATATCATGGCTGATGTCAGATGGATCTTGGCTGAAAGCAGAGAATACCAGAAAGATATTTACCTGTTTTATTGACTATGCAAAGGCATTCCACTCTGTTGATCATAACAAATTATGGATAACTGTGAAGAATGGGAATTCCAGAACACTTAATTGTGCTCATGAGGAACCTGTACTTAGACCAAGAGACTGTCGTTTGAACAGAACAAGGGGATACTGTGTGGTTTTAAGTCAAGAAAGGTGTGCGTCAAGGTTGTATTCCTTCATTGTACTTATTCAATCTGTATGTTGAGCAAATAATCTGAGAAGCTGGACTATATGAAGAAGGATGTGGCATCAGGATTAGAGGAAGACTCATTAATAACCTGAGATTTGCAGATGATGAAACCTTGCTTGCTGAAAGTGACGAGGACTTGAAGCACTCAGTGACAAAGATCAAAGACCACAGCCTTCAGTATGGATTACACCTCAACATAAAGAAAACAAAAATCCTCACAACTGGATCAATAAGCAACATCATGATAAAGGAGAAAAGACTATAAGTTGTCAAGGATTTCATTTTTCTTGGATCCACAATCAATGCCCACAGAGGCAGCCATCAAGAAATCAAAGGATGCATTGCACTGGACAAATGTGCTGCAAAAGATCGCTTTAAAGTGTTAAAAAGCAAAGATGTCACTTTAAGGGCTACGGTGCACCTGATCCAAGCCATGGTGTTTTCAATCACCTTATATGCATATGAATGCTGGACAATGAATAAGGAAGACTGAAGAAGAATTGATGCCTTTGAATTATGGTGTTGGTGAAGAATACTGAAAATACCATGGACTGCCAGAAGAACAAACAAATCTGTCTTGGAAGAAGTACAGCCAGAATGCTCATCAGAAGTGAGGATGGCGAGACTTCGTCTCATATACTTTGGACATGTTATCAGGAGGGACCAGTCCCTGGAGGAGGACATCATACTTGGTAAAGTAGAAGGTCAGCAAAAAAGAGGAAGATCCTCAATGAGATAGAGTGACACAGTGGCTGTAAGAATGGGCTCAAGCATAACAATGACGGTGAGGATGGCGCAGGACCGGGCAGTGTTTCATTCTGTTGTAAGTAGGGTCTCTATGAGTTGGAACCGACTCAACAACACCTGAGAACAACAATAACAAGACAGTGTAAAGCAAAGAAGCTCAGGGTCCTCCATGCTTCACTTCACTCATACGGTTGGAGGGTTTTCAAATCTCTCAGACCCACTCATGGCATCTGAGATGCATAGAATCTTGGAACGAGAGTGTCTTTCATAGACTCAAGGATGCTTTCACAGAATGTTTGATTTGCAGGATCTGAGCATCTTGTCTTCTCTCAGGATCACAGATGCATTCAAGGACTCACAGCCTTGAAGAATCTCAGAATTTAGGAATCTTTCTGTAAAAGAGTTGGAACAACATAGAACCATTCAGAGAAACTTAGAGTTGCAAGAGAAATCTCAGAATCAGTTTACTAGTCTAGGAAATGCCCTTAGTCCAACTCCCCCCTCTAATGCAGGGAGCCCTCTCTTTACTGTCCTGGACTAATTTGAACACTTCTAGGGATGGGGAGGCCACTATCTGACAGGGCAACTTATTTCACTATTGGGCAAATGTGGCTGCTGATGCTAAGCCTAAATCTATTCCCACGTGACCTACTCACCCCTGTGTCCCTGCCCCAGTCCCTGTCTTCCTCCCCCCACCTTTAAGGATTGAGTGTGCAAAACAAGTGAAGTAAACACCAAGACAGAGATTAAACTCTCTCCTGGCCCCAACAGTAATTTTTGAGGGCTATGAGGGCGACGGAGGTGTAGGCTATGACACTTCCTGGAAACAACGCTCCTCCTGCAGAGGCTGGAAGCTGAGAAAGCAAAATATCACTGGAAACAATCATCAGGAAAGGCAAGATCTGCTCCCAGCCAAACTCCAGCCAACAGTAAGATGGGAGGAATTGACGGTGAAACCGAGCACCGTTCTGACTATAGGAGCTGGATTTCATTAGGTTTGTCTTGAATGCCAGCTGGGGGTGGGTGGGAGCCTGGAGGGAAGGCAATATCTTTGGATGAGCCTCAGCAGCCATGGCATCAGCCCAGGGCAGAGCTGGAAAAGCAGCCAGCAGCTGGTTGTGGAACATGGGGAGACAAAAGTCTGGGCCCTGCAACCAGACTCCCTGTCTGGAGCCCCAGCTCTGCCTCACACTAGCTGTGTGACCTTGAGTGAGTTCCTAACCTCTCTGTGCCCCAGTTTTCTCCCCTATAAGCCAAAATCAAACAAACGAAAAACCAAACCTGTTGCTATTAAGTTGATCCCAACTCATGGTGATGCCATGTGTTACAGAGCAGGACTGCTCCATAGGGTTTTCTAGTCTGTAACTTGTATGGAAGCAGATCACTAGGCTGTTCTTTTGTGGTGCCACTGGGTGGGTTCAAACCCCCAACCTTTAGGTTAGTAGTCAAGTACAACCCGTTTGTGGCACCCAGAGACTTTTCCTCTCCTATGAGGCCAGGGTGATGGTAATACGTCGGGTATGATCTCTGGCCTGGTTTGCTCTGGCAAGCTTGCTTCCTTCCAGCCAATAATTCACACTGTCATTCACTCATTCTTGCTCTCCCTCATTCTTTCTATCCTTTCATTCTAGCTCAGTCCACGTGCTCCTCCGTTCCTCAGTATGTTCATTCATTCCTGCATCCTGGGTTGCTCCACCCAACAGTCCAGCCTCTCTCCAGCTGGTAGGCTGATAGTCCTGGCTCCAGGCGTGCCTCTGGCCTTGGCTGGTAGAAAACACGTGATCACTCCCATACCACTTAAGGTGCTGGGAATTATAAGGAAAAAGGACGTGACTTCATTTGGGTAACACTGCCGTCGAGTTGATTCTAACCCTATAGGACAGGGTAGAATTTCCCTACGGTGTTTCCAAGGTTGTAATCTTTATTTTGCATGCGAAAGCTGGACAATGAATAAAGAAGGCTGAAGAAGAATTGACGCCTTTGAATTACGGTGTTGGTGAAGAATACTGACTATACCATGGACTGCCAGAAGAACGAACAAATCTGTCTTGGAAGAAGAACAACCAGAATGCTCCTTAGAAGCAGGGATGGCAAGACTTGGTCTCACGTACTTTGGACATGTTATCAGGAGGGACCAGTCCCCGGAGAAGGACATCATGCTTGGTAAAGTGGAGGGTCAGTGACAAAGAGGAAGACCTTCAACAAAATTGATTGACACAGTGGCTGCAACAGTTGGCTCAAGCATAACGACGATTGTGAGGATGGTGCAGGACCTGGCCGTGTTTCATTCTGTTGTACACAGGGTTGCTAGCAGTTGGAACCAAATTGATGGCACCTAACAACAACAACAATCTTTGCAGAAGCAGATTGCCACATCTTTCTCCTGTGGAGTGGCTGGAGTGTTCTAACCACAGACCTTTAGGTTAGCAGCTGAGCTCGTAACCACTGCGCCACCAGCGCTTCTTCTGGGTAACATAGCCTGTCTTATTTACCTAGTACTGCTCTTACAGAAATACCACAAGTAAGTGGCTTTAAAGAACAGAAATCTATCTTCTCACACTTTAGGAAGCTAGAAGTCCGAATTCAGGGCGCTGGCTCTAGGGGGAGGCCCTTTCTTGTCGGTAATCTTGGGAGTTCCTGGGAGTTCCTTGCAGTTCCTTGGCATTTCTTGGTGTTCCTTGATGTCTGTTTACCCCATGTGCATGTCTCTGTGTCTATGCTTGTTGTTTTTATAGCTCAGAAATAATTAGGTTTAGGATCCATCCTACAGTGGTATGACCTCATTATCCCAACAAAAGTAAGATCTTATTTCCAAACAGGATCACATCCACAGGTACAAACCCCCACCCCCCAAACACAACAACAACAAAAAAAAGAAAAACCAAACCTGTTGCTGTTGAGCTGATTCGTACTCATAGGTACCCTATAGGACAGAGTAGAACTGCCCTATAGGGTTTCCAAGGAGCAGCTGGTGGATTAGAACTGCCAATCTTTTGGTTAGCAGCTGAGCTGTTAACAACTGATCCACCAGAGCTCCGTACACAGGTTCAAGGGCCAGGAATTCAACACACATTTTTAGGAGACATAATTCAATCTGTAACATAGCCCCAGGACCCCTGCCTCCAGCTACTCCACCCTGGTTACTCAGGGACTTGTTGTTAGGTGCATAGAGTGGGTTTTGACTCAAAGCGACAGTACGTACAACAGAACGAAACACTGCCATTCCTGCAGTTAGTTAAAGGGTGGACCTGGGAGGGTGGGTCTGAGAAGCCCATCATGGGGGATACCCGCTGCCTCTCTGTGGTCCTGTGTGATCTGGGCCAGACCACCTGCCCTCACTCTGCCCTGGCAGCCCTTTCACCTCTGAGGAGGGTGGTCTGAGCTCCCAGGAGGCTCTGGGCTGGGGGAAGGGTCTACCTCTGGGGCAGTGCAGAGAGCAGAGGCCCAGTGTCCACCCTGTGCCTCACAGCTCTTGTTTTATTGAAGTGTTTTATGATGTAAGAAGACAAAATAGCAAAGCTCTTTATTCCAGAAAGTTAAGGCATCCTGTTTCCTTGAGCATCTCACTTCTGACCAGGAGGGGCTGACTCATGTCACGGCTGGCTCTGCTGACCAGGAAGGCAGTGAGGTGGACCACGTCCAAAATCCACCCTGTCTGTTACAGAGCTCTGAGGGCAACCTGCAGCTAAGTGCCTACTGGTTGGCTGCACTAATTAATGGGCTTTATTGCTTATACTTGAGGCCTAGGCATGCAAACATATGCAAATGACCAGAGGACTGGGGTGAACCCAAAGCCTGGTGAGGCCTGCCTGAATTGGGCTGATTTCTCTGTTCACTTCGGGGAGGGTAGGGAGAAGTGAGCAGGGCCTTGGAGGCACCCAGACCTGGGTTTGAATTGCAGCCCCACCTCTTGCTGCTGCGTGTGATCTTGGGCGAGTCCCTTCACCTTTAAGGTCTGCGTGTCCCCATCTGTGCAGCAGGGACAGTGACATTTCAGACTGCACAGGGTGTGGGGGAGGGGGGGTCCAAGGAAGCAGGCTCTCCATCAACAGAATATACATCATTCTGCTGTAAGAACTGTCCCTCTGGGAGTTCCTAAATCACCCATTTCAGAGGCAGTGGGGAGCAGAGTGCCATCGAGAGTGCATCCTAATTGATAGGGGATGCTGTGATCCCACCTAATGAATGGCACTGCTTACTAGCTGAGCTGTCACCTCTTTTTCCTGTCTATGCAGGATGTTTTATGTGTGACCTTTGCTGAAACACAACCATTTCTCTTTGGGTGTGTGGGGAATTAAAAAAAGATTGGAATTTAAACATCCTGGGAGATGTAGTATGTGTAATGGATGCAAAAAACCCACAGAAACCTGAAATATTCTGTCTGGAGAAGTAGGGCTGAGGTGGGCTAGAGGCCGGGGCTGGGGCCAGAGTGGGTGGTGGGAGTGGGAGAGGGTCAGAGGCTGCTTGAATGAAGGATTCATTCACAAGCTTCTTTGAATTGTTAGCTCTGAATTGGGAGCAGTTTACAGTTTGTCCATATCTGAGGGCGGGGGCGGGAATGGGCTGACGCTCACTGCACACCTGTGTGCCTGGCCTGGTGCGTGCTCCACCCCATCAGTCCTGGCACCATCCCCTGGTGGGCACTGCCACTCCCACTTGTCTGGAGGGGACCTCAGCCTCAGAGAGATGAACTGACTTGTCCCAGGTCACTCAGCACTATAGGTGGCAGGAGGGGATTTGAGACCCCCATCTGGGTAATGCCAGAGCCCCCGTTCTTTCCCTAGCCCCTGCAGAGGAACGGGGGGGGGGTGTAAATTAGGGGGAGCTGGGATTACAGACGTCAGTGGTGGGATTTGCCATTGACCCAAACTGGGGCTGAATTAGAGGGTCAAGTTCAATCCTGCTGAGCTCAAGCATTTTCTTGTCAAGCACAGGGCCGGGCACTTGGGGGGACCAAGTGAGGCAGGCCTTGTCCCTGGAATGTGCACCCCACTGGGGGGCAAAACTCCAAGTAGGCAGGTGGGAAAGGGGCACAAAGGCATTCTGGGAAAGCCTAGGGTGTTCCTGAAGAGGCAGGCTGTGAAGATGAGAGGACTGGACTCAGCAGAAAGGACTGGGAAGGGCGCTGGGCGGGGAGGTGGGAAACCACTTACTGATGCATTCGTTGAACAGAACTTCCCTGACTCCGCTAGGTCCTGGGGATGCAGAGAAGACTCAGGACTGATTCCTGCTGTATTTGCTTATGAGCTAGTTGGGGGGACAACTTGGGAAACAGATAATTACAAAGATTACAGAGGTTGGTGCCTCATTTACTTCTTGGCTGTGTGGCTTCAGGCAGGTTATACCGCCTCCCTGAGCCTCAGTTTCCTCATTTGTAGAGCAGAGGTAACATGATCTCTACCCCACAGGGCGTGGAGAGGATTAGTGACATGATGCAGGGAGTGGGCTGAGGACAGCGCCTGGCCTGTGTCATATGCTCAGAACATGCTCTTCACCAGCTACTCTGGGGGGAGAATTGAGGGAGAGAGCAGTCTGCATAGAAGAGGCTTCAGCACAGAGATGAAACCTGGGCTTTGAAGGGTGTATAGGAGTTTGTCAGGAGGAGAAAGAAGGAGAGCGGGAAACGATACAGCAGGAGAAAAGCTCTGGAAGGGTGAGGATGAGTACAGGTGTAGAAGCACAGTGCCGACCCGCTTTGCCTGGGGTTTCCTGTGGGGAAGGGATGGAAGTGGAGGTGGGTGGTAAAGCTGACATGTAGGGAGGCATGATGGCTCCAGGCAGCAGACGGTGGGAGCCACAGCAGGTCCTTGAGCAGTGATGCATGTAGTGGGGTGGATGACTGTTCTGCCCGGTGACCCCTGATGTCACACAGGGGAAAGGGAGGAGCAGAAGGAGGAGCAAGGCCTGCTCTGGGACCCGAGAGGCCTTTGCCTTGGGGAGGGTCAGGAAAGAGGCAGAAGACTAGGCAGTCAGGAGTGGGGGGCAAGGATCTAGGGGCCTTTGGGGGGTCTGGGTCAATGTGACTAATGAGTTTAAGGTACTTCTTCCCCAGAGAGGGAAATAATTAAAGATTGTTTAGTGGAGATTCGCGAGTAAATTCTCTCCATACTGTTACCTGCAGACAAGTAGGAGTGAGAAGGGATGGGGAGGGGGTGAGTCACCCTCTGCCAGCCCAGGCTGTTGTCTCTGGAGAAATGGTGGAGGAGCTGCTGTCTGCTCACCCCACAGTGATCCAACACTGGACAGAACGTCCAGGTGGTGTGCCAGGCAGGTAATAAAGGCTCAAGCTCAGACCGCCCTGCCGTGCTCCTGGCACTGTCCTCAGCCAGGGCTTCAAATCCATTTGTTCTGGTTTGAACCCCTGCTGAGAATTTGCATTGCCACTCCAGATATGCTGAATCAGAATCTACATTTTTACACGATCCCCAGGTGATTCTTATGTATAACAAATTTTGAGAACCACTGCTCTACTAGTGGAGCCCTGGTGGCACAGTGGTTAAGAGCTCGGCTGCTAACGGAAAGGTTGGCAGTTCGAATCTACTGCTGCTCTTTGGAAATCCCATGGGGGCAGCTCTACTCTGTCCTATAGGGTCATTATGAGTTGGAATCAACAGGTTTGGTTTTTGGTTTGGGCTCTACCAGTGGTTCTCAGAATTGATTCCTGGGAACTTGTTAGAAATGCAAATTATCAGCAGGGGTTCCAACCTGAAGGAACCTGTTTAAAGCCCTGACCTCAGTTTCTTTAATCCTCAGAACCACTCTAGGAGGGAGGGGGCTATTACTGCCATCCCCAATGTTATGGATTGAATTGTATCTCCCAAAATATGTGTTGTAAATCCTAACCCAGCTATCTGTGGTTATAATATGATTTGGGAAAGAGTTTTCTTTGTTATGTCTATAGGCAGCATTGTGTAGGGTGTGCCTTAAATCAATCTCTTTTGAGATATAAAAGAGCAGATTAAGCAAGCAAGCGGGCACAAACGGAGGGGAAGATACAAGCCACATGATCCCCGAGGAGCCTAGGGATACGACCTGAAAAGAGACAAAGATCTTCCTCAGAGCCAACGGAGAGAGCCTTCCCCTAGAGCCGGCGTCCTGAATTTGGACTTCTAGCCTCCTAAACTATGAGAAAATACATTTCTGTTTATTAAAGCCATCCACTTGTGATATTTCTGTTACTGCAGCACTAGATAACTAAGACATCCATTTAATGATGGTGAAACCGAGCCCAGAGAGGACCAAGGACTTGCCCAGGGTCTCCCAGATGCTGAGTGTCAGAGCTGGGTTTGGCCCCAGAATCCCTGCTCCTGACCCCTAGCTGTGTTCACTTCCCTGAAGGCCACAGCCTCCTACCCTGCCCTCACCCCCACCCCCAACCCCCACCCCTGTCATTCTTCTCCAGATGGAGCAGCCTGGCCTGAAGTTTCCTGAACAAGCTTTACCCCTCTTGCCCCTGGGCCTTTGAACTACCTGCACAACTCTTCCTCCCCCTTGTTTTTTCCCTCCTCTTCCTCTGGGTGTGATTAACCCCTGCTCAGCCTCAGGCCCCAGTGCAGGCAGTATCTCCTCAGGGACCTCCCTGACGCCCCAGGCTGGGTTAGGGTGCCCTTTGGCTCCCACATCCACCTGTGCTTCTCCCATCAGATCCCACAACCATCATCATCTGCCCCCACACTGGACTAGGGGCCTGCACAGGGCAAGCCCCCATCAGTGCTCATGCAGAAAATGGCTCTGGCCCTGTTTCACTCACCATTTTGAGCCTCAGTCTTCTCATCTGTAAAAGGGGATGATAATCTCCTTCTCCCAAGATTGCTGTGGGTATGAAACGAGACGTGTGTGGGAGCACCTGGCTCAGGGACAGTGCATAAAATAGTGTGTGCTCTCAGACACCAGCCCCACTCCCCGCCTCACTCTCCCTCATTCTCACCTCCACCTCTGGGGCCTAGCACCTCCTGCGTGGGCCACCCCCACCCACTTTCCTGCAGGGCCCTCCAACACCTACCTTCTCCCTACCTTCAGATGAATATTAATTAAAAACTTCCTCCTGGACTCACATTTCCTGAAGTTTAATTAGCAGGTCCTATTAGTCAAGGAGTTATGAATGCAGCCTCTTCAGCCCTGGCTAAGTGTGATGCACTGTGGCACCTGGCTTCTTCCTGACAGTGTTTCTTTCTATTTCTGCCCTCCAGGCTTTTTATCTCCCTGGATTCGAGTTTGTTTTACAGCGTTTTATATTTGGAATCCAGGGAGCGAATGGCTGTGTGCTGTACAGAGTCACAGACAGGGAATCAGGTGAGAGAGGGCAGGTCCCAGCGGAAGGTCGCACAGCTGATAAAAGTCAGAGCCTGACGTCAAGCCCAGTCATTAACTCATTCATTCATGTGACAAACATTTATCAAAGCCCCATTATGTTCTACAACTTAAAAATCCTCAAATTTAGTAGAATCCAACCTTACCCATTGTTATCTGCATTTTACTGTGGAAGATACTGAAGCTCTGAGAGGTGTAGTAATTTGAAGGCAACCAGCTAGGAAGGAAGGAGCCCTGGTGGTGCAGTGGTTAAGGGTTCAACTGCTAACTGAACAGTTGGTGGTTCAAGCCCACCAGCTGCTCTGTGGGAGAAAGATGTGGCAGGCTGCAGTTCTGCTCTTGTCCTGCAGGGTCGCTCTATGGCAGTGGGTTTTTTTTTTAGGGGGCTGTTAACGAGGAAGGGACTGAGGTTCAGCCTGGGCCACTGACCCAAGTCCAGTGCTCCTTCCAAGAGGCCGGAGTTGGGGTCAGCTGTTAGGAATGGGATGACTCATACATCACGGAGGAGGGTGTCTTTGGGTAAGAAGGTGCTAGGACTGGGATTTACAGGTGGAGAAGGGTAGGGACGTCTTCTCTCTTCCTCCCCCCTTAACCCACTCATGTCTAGACAGCCATTGGCTCTGCCTTGGGAACATCCCTTGACCATTCTGGTGTTGAATGTGGGCCTTGCTGCTTAGTAGGGGTGACTTTGGCCACATCCTCAGCCCCACAAAGCCTCAGATTCCTCACTGGAGATGCCCAAAATGATCACCCACAGGGGCTGGGAAGCTCCATTGAGGAGCAGGTGCTCAGTGATTGCTAATTAATGAGTCAATTCTCTCCTTCCTGTCCTCATTCCAAGTCACCAAGCCCCATCCATGCCACCTCCTGCCTCCTTCTCTCCAGCCCTGATGCCAGCTAGGTCCAGGCCAGATGTGACAGCTTCTCATCTGGTCCCCATGCCTCCTATCTCCTGACAATCCAGCCCTACTGAGTGATTGCCCTAAAGGCAAACCCAGTCATGACCTCTGCTGTAAGGACCCCAACACAACACAATGAACATGCAGACAAAAGCCTGTTAAACCCTCCATGGCTCCCAGCTGCCTTCAGGATCACACCCAGCTCTTAGACATGGCATTCAAAGCTGTCTTAGTCATCTAGTGCTGCTATAACAGAAACACTATAAGGGGATAGCTTCAACAAAGAGAAATTTATTCTCTCACAGTCTAGTAGGCTACAAGTCCAAATTCACGGCGTCAGCTCCAGGGGAAGGTTTTCTCTGTCAACTCTGGAGGAACGTCCTTGTCGTCAATCTTCCCCTGGACTATGAGCTTCTCTGCGCAGGAACCCCAGGTCCAAAGGACGCGCTCTGCTTCCAGCACTGCTTTCTTGGTGGTATGAGGTCCCCACTCTCTTCTCGCTCCCCTTTCCTTTTATCTCTTAAAAGATAAAAGGTGGTGTAGGCCACATCCCAGGGAAACTCCCTTTACATTGGATCAGGCTGTGATCTTTGTAAGGGTGTTACAATCCCACCTAACTCCTCTTTAACGTATAAATACAATCACAAAATGGAGGACGACCACACAATCCTGGGAATCATGGCCTAACCAAGTTGATACATATTTTTGGGGGACAGAATTCAATCCACGAATGTTGCCCTCCTGAATTAACCTCAACTACTGCTCCAGCCTCATTTCCTGCTGCTCCCCCAAAAGTATCCTCCACTCTGGTCACACAGGAATCTTCATCACCATCTGGGTTGGGCAGGACTATCTTAACTGAGGCATGGCTGGGGGCGGTCAGAAAATCAAGTGAGTTGGGAAACACTTAGGAAGGACCTCTCCTGCCTCCTTCCTTCCAAGGCTCAGAGCATTCTGTCATCCTGGTAGAGGGGGGCCAGGGTGGCTCTAGATTCTTTCATGGGGTCACCCCAAATCCCGCCTCAAGGCTCAAGCTCTTGTTCTCAGCTTGGCCCCTCCTTTCCTGGAAATTATTGCTTTGCCGGGTTGGGTATCTGCTAATCCCTGGACTGGCCTCCCAGCATCTCCTGTGCTAAATCTCCTTAAAAAGAAATCCACACCCTGGAACAATTCCTCTTTCCTGAGAGCAGGGAAATGTTAATTGTGACCAGCACCTTCCTTGTCCCCTTAGGAAGCCCCCATCTCTGAGCTCTGAGATAAAGGAATTAAGTCCCGGTTAAAGGAAGACAGCACCATTGTGAGATCATGTTTCCCTGTTCTCAGAGATGACAGGCAGCAAGGGAGGACAAGGGGAAAAAAAGAGATAGCAGGAGAGAGGAAGAGGGGAAACATAAAAGAAAAAAGAGAAAACCGCCGTTCAGTGTTTGTGCAGGGAATTGAAGTACAGGGCTTGGAGGACACACGGCCAGCCCTGGGTGACCTCTGGGAGGGGGACAGCGGGTAGCCATGAGCGAGACCAATACAATCCACAGAATTGGAGGTTAGTTTTTGTACTTCTACACCTGGACACATTATTCTTTCCATGCTGCTCTGCTGTTGTACAAACATACTGATTTGTTATAAGAAAAAGATTAAATGTGCTGCTGAGCTCTCCATGGCCTGAGTATAGATGTTGGTTCAGCAGACTACAGCAGAGTTTCTGTGTGAACGGCCCCCCAGACCCAGCTGCTGTGTGCAGGCCCTCATAGCTCTGGGGCTGTGGATGTGAGTGTGGCCCCTAGGGCAGAGGAGTTGGGGTATTACAGTAAAAGAGGGCCAGTTTTTCTCCCTCACTGTGGGTGTTGACTCCAGGCTGCAGGGGCTGGTACAAGGGGCGTTTAGGGGAATGGGAACACAGACTGGGAGCTGCTGTAGCAGATGACCTCTATGTCTCACCAGCCTGTGTATGGAAACGCTGGCATGTAACAGGAAAAGATAGATCTGGGCAGCTCAAAGTCCCTTCTGCTCCTGAGGGAACTTTTGTCTCTTGTAATTTCCTTTTCTACCTTCCCAATCGGCAAATTCCTTGGGTAGGTCAATGTGGGCTCAAAAACCAACCCATCAGCTACAACTACGGACGGAGGCTTCTGCTCTGTTCTTCCTCCCACTGTCACTGATCTCTGCTCAGGAAGCCTCTACAGGAGCCTTGAGGTGCCCCTGTTGGTTGCACCCCCAGTGGGGACGTCAGTGCTATTGCCACAGGGCCTTGGTCCTCACACTCCCAGAGCTGCCTGTATGCTGACAGGGAGGCTCAGAGGCAAATAAGACCTGGTTTTAGTCCCTGCCTCTCTTGGGGCACAGGCCTCAAGTCAGGGAGTGGTGAGGGGCCCGTGCTGGGCTGATCCCCAGTCCCCCAACTTTCCAGGGACACAAAGCACTGTGTCCCAGTGTGTTCTAATGGTTCAAGCCCTGGAAGGTGCATGCCAGCCTCCTGCCAATGTTTATGTCCTGATGTTCTGCAGGTGAGGGAGATGCATAAATCAATCAATCAATCACAATGTAGTTGAAAATAGCCGGTGCAGAGGAAGCTTCAGAAGCAGAGGAGAGGAAAAGAGGAAGGCTTTCCAGGGGAGGAGGCCTCTAATCTGGGTTTTGCTGGATCAATAGGAGATTGCCAAATGGATAAGGCAGAGAAAAGCATCTTGAGAAGAACAGAATTCACAGTGGAGACAGGAAACAGGAATCATGAATAGTTCAGGGTAGCAGGCCAGCCAGGGGTAAGGCAGACCAGATCAACAAAGGCCTTGAATCCTGGGCTAAGGGGTCTCTGATTCCTCCCCGTTGCTAAGGCCTGTTTTTGCCCTACCTGGCTATTGCAGATTGATGCCAGGGATGGGTGGTCTTCCTGGCTAGATCCAGCCCCATCACCCTGGACACTCTTTTCAAGATCTGTCTGGCCGTAGGCTCAGTTGCCTGCAGGTCAGTCCTGCTCCGCCCCTACCAGTCCAGGCTCCCAGCCCCGGGGGGCCGAGGTAGAGCAGGTGGTGCTAAACACCTGGACTTTGGAGTCACACAGACCTGGGTTCGAGTCCCATTTCCATCCCTGACTCCCTTCTCTGAGCCTCCCCTGTGACTTGGGGATAATAAGACTGGCCCTGGATGGATCCTGACTTCACTGTTAACAGGATGAGAGATATCAATAGATACCTTTTACTAAGCACTTATTATGTACCAGCCAAAAGCAAACCCATTGCTGTTGAGTCGATTCTGACTCAGTGACCCCATGGGGCAGAGTAGAATTGCCCCATAGGGTTTCCAAGGCTGTAATCCTTATGGAAGCAGACTGCCACATCTTTCTCCTGCTGAGTGGGTGGTGGGTTCAAACCACCGACTTTTCGGTTAGCAGCCAAGTACTTAACCAGTGCACCACCAGGCCTCCTTATGTACCAACAGCCCTCTACAAATATTACACAATCAGCTCATTTAATTCGCATCACGCCCCACTGAGCTATGTTTAGCCCCACCTCTCTCCTTTCCCGAAGAGGGTTTTTTCCTTCTCACCACAAGGACCAAGGAGGATAAAGAAGGTGAGTTTTCTAAACTGTGAAGGGTCAGCCAAGGTGGAGCTGTGTGCAGACTGGGGGATGGCGAGGGGGATCCTGCCCCCCACTTTCTCCTGCTCTCCCTGCTCCCCCAGCCCAGCTGGGCACACACCTGACCTAGCACCGCTCCACAAACGTCTACGGGATTGAAGTCACGGCTGAATTGCGCTACGTAGGGTGAACTTTAAGTGTTGGGTTTAGAGGAGGAAGAGGATTCTATGTGTGTGTTTACCTGCTGCGGGATTGCAAGGAAAATGTGTTCCGCCTCCGCATTTTCTCCTGATCTAGCTGGATCTCTGCCAACCCTGAGAATGGAAAGCTGAATAAATTCAGAGGAGAAGGGAGGGCATAGGCCTCTTTGTGGCCTGAAAAGGGGTCACTGCCTGGAGAGGTTTGTCCCTCAGGATAAGGGCCAAATTAGGGGCTGAGGGCAGATGGATGCTTCTTAAACCATTCACACTGCCCTCCCCCTCACACCTTCTGTGGCTCTGGGATGAGTTAACATGGGGGAGGGCAGTCCAAAAAGGGACCGATGGT
Organism: Dugong dugon; assembly: GCA_030035585.1. Taxonomy (NCBI): domain Eukaryota; kingdom Metazoa; phylum Chordata; class Mammalia; order Sirenia; family Dugongidae; genus Dugong; species Dugong dugon. Next base: position 55,037,494 of record CM057462.1, on the reverse strand, counting down.
CAAAGGACCTGGGGCTCACCTCATTGTTAGCTGCAATCAAGTCGTCCCTACTCAGGTGACTCTGTGTACAACAGAATGAAATGCTGTATGGTCCTGCCCCATCTCTGTGGTCAGTTGTGGATTGGACCGTTGTGATCCGAAAGGTTTTCATTGGCTGATTTTCAGAAGTAGATTGCCAGGTCTTTCTTCCTAGTCTTACAACATACAAGCCTCCACTGACTGACAGGTGGTGGCTGTGCATGAGGTGCATTGGCCAGGAATCAGACCTGGGTCTCCTGCATGGAAGGTGCAAATTCTCACACTGAACCACCAATGTCCCCAAGGGACCCACCTTAGACCCACTGAATCAGAACCTTGGGTCCTGGACTGGCAATCCAAATGTTTAAAAAGTTCCCTGGCTTGCTCTGATGCTCAGCCTTGGTTTGGGAGCCTTGGCCTACAGCAGTGGTTCCCACACTTTTGCATGCCACAGAATCCCCTGGAAGGCTTGTTAAAAAGCAGACTGCTGGACCCTACCCCAGAGTTTCTGATCTAGTAAGTCTGGGGTCTGGTCAAAAATGTGCATTTATTTCTAATGAGTCCCTGAGAAGTGCTCAGGCTGCTGATCCAGGCACTGCTCTTTGGCACCTTGAGAATCACTGGTCTCCAGAATGAAGATAGGGCTGGGGAGAGGAGTCACATTTGACATGCTCTCCCCCAACAGCCAGGTGCTTCCCACATGCATCTCACTTAGTTCTTAAAACAACCATACTAGGGACTTTCCCTCTGTCCCGCTCAGTTTCCATTTCTGTAAAATGGGTGTGTTTGTGAGGATTCAAAGTTAGTAATGTAACATGTAAGAGCTTAGTACAGAGCCTGGCATAAGTATCATTATGGAGTCTCTGGGTGGTGTAGTTAACACACTCAGCTGCTAACCGAAAAGGTTGGAGGTTCCAGTTCACCCAGAGGCACCTTGGAAGAAAGGCTTGACTAGTTCTGAAAATCAGCCATCGAAAACCCTGTGGAGCACAGTTCTACTCTGCTACACATGAGGTTGCCATGAGTTGGAGTTGACTAGACAGCAACTGGTTCTGAAGTACCATTAGTTATTGGTGTCACTGTATCGGGTGAGTACAAACAAGAGACAGTTTTGTTTTTCTTCTGTCATTGCCTTCGACTGTTATCCGCTGACTCTCTCCTTCCTGACTCTTACCCACATCCTGGGCAGATCTCACAGCTTCCTAGACACCTTCAAAGATAAACAGGCCCAGTTGCAACCTTTTTTTAATCTGATGTCTACCATCCTTGACTCATTGCCTCTCCTCCCCTCAGAGAGAGCTGAGGGAATAGGGGGGAGCGGTGTGGTCTGCTCCAGGTACTTCGTTGCCCTGTCTCTCTTCCTCCTCAGGTGCAGTGGGGTCAGGTGGTTGGCAGGAGACCTGGAAAGGGGCAAGTGTTGCTTATCTGTCTGGGGGTTGCTGTGGTCCTCTCTGGGCTTACATTGGGGTGGGTGGAATGGGGTGGGGTGGTTGAGGCCCTCGAAAAGCAGGTGTCCAGGGGTGGCTCTCTGGTGGGGCACCTGAGTGAGCTCCTTGGGATACCCTCTAGAGGCCTTTCTATTGTATTTTTAAAAATTAAACTTTTGTAGTGAGTTGAATAGTGTCCCCAAATTCATGTCTACCCAGAACCTCAGAATGTGACCTTATTTGGAAATAGGGTTTTTGCACATGTAATTGAGGTTAGGATTGGGATGAGATCATACTGCATTACCTGTTGCTGTCGAGTCAGATCTGACCCACGGCAACCACATGTCTTACAGAGTAGAACTGCCACATAGTGTTTTCTTGGCTGTAATCTTTACTGAAGCAGATCACCAGGACTTTCTTGTGTAGCACTACTAGGTGGGTTCAAACCACCAGCCTTTAGGTCAATTGTTATTGTTGCTGTTAGGTACTGTTGAGTCAGTTTTAACTGATAGTGACCTCCTGTGACAGGGAAGAACTGCCTCATAGAGTTTTCTAGGCTGTAATCTTTATGTGAGCAGATCCCTGGGCCTTTCTCTCACAGAGTCACTTGGTGGGTTTGAATCACCAATCTTTTGGTTAGCCAAACTGTAAAACCAAACCCATTCCCGTGGAGTCGATTCCAACTCATAGCGACCCTATAGGACAGAGTAGAACTGCCCCATAGCATTTCCAAAGCTGTAATCTTTATGGAAGTCACAGCTTTTTCCCATGGAGCAGCTAGTGGGTTTGAACCGTTGACTGTTCAGTTAGCAGCTGAGCACTTAACAGCTGCGTTAACAGTCGAGAGCAGACTGTTTGCACCACCCAGGAACCTATTTATATTGCATTAAAACCCTAAATCGACTTGACAACAACAACATACCCAAAAAGTGTACCCTTTTAAGAGGCAGAGAAGGACACACAGATACACAGAGAAGGTGATGGAGGCAGGGATCCGACTGATGTGTCTACAAGCTAAGGAACACCAAGGATTGATGGCAACCCCCAGAGGCATGAAAGGGTTTTTTCCTCAGAGCCTCCAAAAGGAAACCTGATTTCAGACTTCTGGCCCCTGGACTGTGAGAGAATAAATTTGTTTTAAGCCACCAAACCCAATAAAAAATCAAACCCACTGCAGCTGAGTTGATTCCAACTCATAGTGACCCTGTAGGATAGAGAAGAACTGCCCCATAGGATTTCCAAGGAATAGCTAGTGGTTTGAACTGCCAGCCTTCTGGTTAGCAGCCAAACTCTTAACCACTACACCACCAGGGTTCCTTTGTTACAGCAGCCCTAGGAAATGAATACAACTTTAAATTCTGAAACAATTTTAAACTGACAGACAAGCTGTAAAGATGCTAGAGAGAGTTGCCATATGCCTATCACTCAGTTTCCTCTAATGCTAGCATCCTGCATCACCGTGGTGCATTTGTCAAAATTAAGAAACAAACACTGGTACGTTTACTAGTAACTGAACTCCAGACTTGATTCAAATTTCACTAGTTTTTCCACTAATGTCCTTTTTTTGTTCTTGGATCCAGTCCAGGTTACCACCTTGCATTTAGTTTATTCTGACACACATAGGAACCATTTGTTGTCCTTCTGGCCTCCTGACTTCCATCCCCCACACACATGTCAGTCCATGATATCTAGATGGGGTGTCATATCTGGCTGTTGGGGTGAATCACGTGACCTGGGCCTAATCCAATCAGAGCATCCGATTTATCATTCATTGGTTTTGGGGGCGTGACCCAGATTTTTTCTAATTAGTGACTCCCTGGACTTGTGCTAGGAGTTCCTGGGTGACACAAATGGTTAAGAGCACAGCTACTAACCAAAAGGTTGGTGGTTCAAATCCATCCAGAGGTGCCTCAGAAGAAAGGCCTGGTGATCTGCTTCTGAAAGGTCACAGCACAGTTCTACTCTAACACACATGGGGTCTCCACGAGTTGGTCAATGGCAACTGATTCGATTTTTGGCTTGGACTTGTGCTGAGCCGCCCAGAGAGACTCCTTGACCCTGGAAGCTAGTGCATTGCTGCTGCTGCCACCATCTTGTCTCCTTTATTCTCCATTAGTCAGAGGATGCAGCTGGACCAGAGAGGTCGGATGTGAGAGATGGAGGTGAGAGACAGGTCCTGATGTTATCATGCGGACCCACTGGATCAAGCCAATTCCGAAGCTGGAACTCCTTACGTTTCAGTTACCACAGCCAATTTGCTACCTTGTTGTTTAAGACAGCTCAAATTGTGTTTTTCTATCATGCGCAGCCAAAATCTTCTAAGCTGTCGTCCACATTGCTCTGTCTTTGCAGGGAAGAGCCGTAGGCTCTTTTTTCCCTCTCACAGAACCTCTAACCCCCACAACCTTTAGAAGTTATTATCCCCATTTTACAGATGAGAATGCTGAGGCCCACGGAGATGAAGTGACCTTCCCAAGGCCACAAACTGGGAAGTGGTCAAGCCACTCTTCTGCACCCAGTACTCTTTTCTCCCAGTTCAGGGCTCCATCGCAGGGGAACCCCTGTGCCCACCTCCTAGATCAGTCTATGGCCCTGCCCAGAGAGATTAGATCGGAAGTGAGGGGCAGGGGGAAGGAACACAATGTAGGGGATGAAGCCTGAACACTGAAAAAGGCCAGATTTAGAAACATATGATAAAAAAATTAAGTTTCTCCTATCTGGTTGATGAGTTGTTAGGAATCTTTTTAAAAAATGAAATTAAAGGGTTGTGTTCTCTCTCTGCATCTAGAAGACACCATCCCCTCTCTTCTCCCTGTTCTCTGCTCCTTCCCTTCAAGGGAAGTTCTGCCTCCTCCTTCCTGTTACTCTTCTTTCTCTCTCAGTCCCCCAGCGCTGTAACCCTTGAGGTTCTGGGCCACAGAGAGCTTCCTGCAAAGCCCTGTTCAGTCCAACTTACCCGGTGCTGGGCCCCTCCTCCTAGGCCTCACTTTCCCCACCTGTCCCAGTAGCCAGGTGAGCTGAGCTGAGCAGCCAGGGCGCCAGCTGGACAGATGCAGACACATCTCCTCCTTCTCTGCCTCTTAACAGTAGGGGAGGCCAGGGCCCCAAGGACTCCATACTTTGTCTTCTGCTACCTACTGGAAGAATTAAACTACCATCAAGTTTATTCTGACTCATGGCTACCCCATGTATGTCAGACTAGAACTGTGCTCCACAGGGTTTTTTTTGTTGTTGTTGTTGAGGATTTTATTTTATTTTTAAATTTTTTGTATAATTTTATTTATTTCATTGTTGTTGTTGAGAATATACACAGCAAAACATACATCAATTCAACAGTCTCTACATGTACCATTCAGTGACTTTGATTATATTCTTCAAGTTGTATAACCATTCTCACCCTCCTTTTCTGAGTTGTTCCTCTCCATCAACATAAATTTACTGCCCCCTAAGGTTCCTATCTAATCTTTTGAGTTGCTGTTGTCAGTTGGATCCTATATAGATAGTTCTTAAAAGAGCATAATGCTTAAAGCAGACATTTTTTACCAGTTAAGCTAAACTATTGTTTGTCTTTAAGAAGACCTCAGGAGATATTTTTGGTTGAAGGTTTAAAGATTATCTCTGGGCAATAGTTTCAGGAGTTCATCCATCCTTCACGGCTCCAAAAAATCTACAGTCCATGAGAACTTGCAGTTCTGTTCCACATTTCCCCCTTTTTAATCAGGATTCTTCTATGGACTCCTTGACCAAAGTGTTCAGTAATGGTAGCTGGGCACCATCTGGTTCTTCTGGTCTGGAGAAAAACTGGCAAAGGAGGTTGTTCATGGAGGCAATTAGCCACACATTCCATATCCTCCTCCTATTCCTGACTCTCCTTCCTCTGTTGCTCTAGGTGAATAGAGAAAAATTATGCCTTGGATGTCCACTTGCAAGGTTTTAAGATATCAGGCACCACACATAAAGCTAGGAGGTAGAACAGAGGCACTAAACATGTTGTTAGGCTGATTAACTGGAATGTCCCATGAAATCATGACCGTAAACCTCCAAACCAAATTCCATAAGGTTTTTGGTTATACATAAGCAGCCTCAGCAGCTACTCTTTTTTTTTCTCTGTCATTGTTGTAAATATACCATCATACAACTTTTGCCAATTCAACTTTTTACAGGTGTACAATTACAATAAACGGCTGTGCAACACTACTGTTAATCAATGCGATATTTCCATCACCTGTTAACCCCCCTTTCCCCTCCCTCCTGTTCCTGATAACCAATAATAAACTTTGGTCTCTGTACATTTGTCTTTTCTTGTCTTTTTGTATAAGTGAGGTCATACAATATTTGTCCTTTTGTGGTTGGCTTATTTTGCTCAGCATAATGTCTTCTAGCTCCATCTATACTGTAGGATGTATCAAGACTTCATTTATCGTACTGGCTGACTAGTTTTCCTTTGCATGCATGTACATGGGTTGTATCCTTTCACCATACTTACTCAATCTGTATGCTGAGCAAATAATCCGAGAAGCTGTACTGTATGAAGAACGGGGCATCAGGATTGGAGGAAGATTTATTAGCAACCTGTGTTATGCAGATGACACAACTTTGCTTGCTGAAAGTGAAGAGGACTTGAAGCACTTACTGATGAAGATCAAAGCCTTCAGTGTGGATTACACCTCAAGATAAAGAAAACAAAAATCCTCACAACTGGACCAATAGGCAACATCATGATAAACTGAGAAAAGACTGAAGTTGTCAAGGATTTCATTTTACTTGGATCCACAATCAACACTCATGGAAGCAGCAGTCAAGAAATCAAATGATGCATTGCATGGCGCAAATCTACTGCAAAAGACATCCTTAAAGTGTTAAAAAACAAAGATGTCACCTTGAAGTCTAAGGTGTGCTTGACCCCAGCCATGGTGTTTTCAATCGCCTCATATGCATGTGAAAGCTGGCTGATGAATAAGAAAGACAGAAGAAGAATTGATGCCTTTGAACTGTGGTGTTGGTGAAGAATGTTGAATATACCATGAACTGCCAAAAGAAAGAACAAATCTGTCTTGGAAGAAGTACAACCAGCATGCTCCTTAGAAGCAAGATTGGTAAGACTTCATCTCACAAGCTTTGGACATGTTATCAGGAGAAACCAGTCCCTGGAGACTTCATGCTTGGTAAAGCAGAGTGTCAGCGAAAAAGAGAAAGACCCTCAGCAAGATGGATTGACACAGTGGCTGCAAGAATTGGCTCAAGCACAGCAACGGTTGTAAGGATGGTGCAGGACTGGGCAATGTTTCATTGTGTTGTACGTAGTGTTGCTATGAGTCAGAACCGATTTGACGACAACTAACAAGGGCGTCACCACTGCATTTTGTTTATCCATTCATCTGTTGATGGGCATTTATGTTTTTTCCACCTTTTGGCTATTGTGAAAGTGCTGCAGTGAACACTGGTATACAAGTCTCTGTTTGAGTTTCTGCTTTCGTGTCTTTTGGGTATATACTGAGGAGTGAAATCGCTGGGCCATGTGGTAGTTCTACTTTTATGTTTTGAGGAACTGCCATACAGTATTTTCGACAACGGCTATACCACTTTGCATTCCCACTAGCAATAGATAAGCATTCCAATTTCCCCACATCCTCACCAATGTTTGTTATTTTCAGGTTTTTTTTTTTTTTTTTAATCTTAGCCATCCTAATGGGAGTAAAATGGTATCTCGTTGTGGTTTTGATTTGCATCTCTCTGATGGCTAATGACGCTGAGCATCTTTTCATGTGTTTGGTGGCCATTTGAATGTCCTCTTTGGTGAAATGTCTATTCAAGTTCTTTGCCCATTTTATGATTGAGTTATTTGTCTTTTTGTTGTTAAGCTGTCAAAGTTTTATATATATTTTTGTTATCAGGTTCTTGTTGGAAATATGGTTTTCAAAGGTATTCTCCCAGTTGGTAGCTTGTCTTTTCATTTTTTTTGGTATAGTCTTTTGATGAACAAAAGTTTTTAATTTTTATGAGGTCCCATTTATTTATTTTATCTTTTGCTGTTTGTGCTTGTTGTTGCATTAGATAATTCATTGCTGAAAGCTAGATCTGACAGTGTTGCCCCTAATTTTTCTCCTAAGAATTTATGGTTTCGATTTTCACATTAGGTCTTTAATCCATTTTGAATTTGTTTTTGTATGTGGTGTTAGGTATGCATTCTGTTTAATTTTTTGCATGCAGAAATCCAATTTTCCCAGCACCATTTATTGAAGAGACTCTTCTTCCCCACTGAATGGACTTAGGACCCTTGTCAAAAATCAGTTGACCATAGATGTGTGGGTTTATTTCTGGACTCTCAATTTTATTCCATTGGTCTATGTGTCTGTTGTTATACCAGTACCATGCTCTTTTGATTACTGTAGTGGTTTAATATGTTTTAAATCAGAAAGTGTGAGTCCTCCTACTTTGTACTTCTCTTTTAACATTGCCTTAACTATTTGGGGTCTCTTGCCATTCCATATGAAGTTGAAGATTAGTTTTTCTATTTCTGTAAAGAAGATTGTTGGAATTTTGATCGGGATTGCCCTTAGGGTTTTCAGTGGCTGAATTTTTGTTTTGTCTTTCTTTTCTTTTCTTTTTTTTTATTGTACTTTAGATGAAGGTTTACAGAACAAATAGTTTCTCATTAAACAGTTAGTACACATATTGTTTTATGACAATGGTTAACTACCTCATGTCATGTCAACACCGTCCCTTCTCGACCCTGGGTTCTCTATTACCAGCTTTCCTGTCCCTTCTTGCCTTCTAGTCCTTGTCCCTGAACTATTGTGCCCCATGGTCTCGTTTTGTTTTATGGGCCTGTCTAATCTTTAGCTGAAGGGAGAGCCTTGGGAGTGACTTCATTACTGAGCTAAAAGGGTGTCCAGGGGCCTTACTCTCGGGGTTTCTCCAGTCTCTGTCAGGCCAGTAAGTCAGGTCTTTTTTTGTGAGTTAGAATTTTGTTCTACATTTTTCTGCAGCTCTGTCCGGGACCCTCTGTTGTGATCCTGGTCAGAGCAATCAGTGGTGGTAGCCGGGCACCATCTAGTTGTACCAGACTCAGTCTGGTGGAGGCTGTGGTAGTTGTGGTCCATTAGTCCTTTGGACTAATCTTTTCCTTGTATCTTGTTTTCTTCATTCTCCCTTGCTCCCGAAGGGGTGAGACCAGTGCAGTATCTTAGATGGGTGCTCACAGGCTTTTAAGATGGTCATTGGCTGAATTTTTGGAAGTAGATCACCAGGCCTTTCTTCTGAGGTGCCTCTGGGTGGACTTGAGCCTCCAATTTTTCAGTTAGCAGCCAAGAGCATTAACTGGAGTCCCTGGAGTAATTAGGCTGATATTAATGGTCTAGTTAGGGTTGACCTCCATTGTCCTTGCATGGAGCTGGGCCTCACGGAACTCTCCATCTCCACTCCCTCCTACCCCCACCCTCACAGAGACAGAAGGCGTAGGAGGAGGACTTTTTCTGACTGTGAAATCTGTATTCTCAGGTTGCGGGGGGGGGGGGGGGGGTGTGTGTGTCCAGAAGCCCTCTGGGACAGGTCTATGTGAACAGCTAGGGACCTCCTTTATGAATGAGGTGGGGATGGGGGCAAAGACATCCTAAGGAAGGGAAACCATTTGGCCTCATCTCCTCTCTCATCCCAGCTCCATCCTTTCTCTCTCTCTGCAGTCCATTCTTTGCTCTTCTAAGCCTAGGCAGTAGGCTGAGGACCTGGCTCCTGACGGTCCCAGGCCTAGTTCCCGGTCTGATGGGCTTGGCTTGGGTCAAGCGTCCACCCTTGGCTCAATCAGTTGTGGTTGTGGGCGTGGTCACGTATTACAAACCTGGGCCCCTGGGGAGGGAGGGTGGTGAAAGTCCAGGTGGGGGTGAGGCATTCCTTGGAAAGGGGGGTGGTTGTGGGCTGGGCAGGCTTCTGGGAAGGGTCAGCCACAGAAGGCACTCAGCCTGGAGTTGGCTCCACTGAGCTGGGTGTTGGAAAATAAGTAGGAGCTTGTCTGGCAGAGAAAGGGGAGACAGTGTCGTGCCAAGTGGAGGGCATGTCCTGTGTCACCGAGTACGAACCGTCATTGAGGGCTCAGAGCCTGCCTGAACTTGATGTGGGGTTTTGTTTGGTTTCCAGTCTTAGACAAAGAAGAAAAATCATTTTCAGAAAGATCTTTTACAATTTGCAATATTCAATTTATTGGCTTATTTGGTTATCATCCCTCATCCCCACTGGAATATCAGTCCCAGGAGGGAGGAGTCCTGTCTGTCTCGTTCACTGTCCTAGTCCCGGTGCCTGGAATATGCTGGGCCCGGGGAAGATGGGTGATTCCTGCGTGTGGAATGAAGACATGAATGAATGAAGGAAGGAACAAATGCTAACAGGGAATAGGTGTTTCAAAACAGAAGGAAGTAACACCCCTGGTCTTATATTTAAGTAGTCATCATACAGAAAGTCCTTATCAACAATAGCGCTAATAGTGCACGCTCGGCATGCGCAGGCCTGTGCTGAGCACTTTACACACAGTATCACATTTGAGCCTCACAACAGCCCTCAGCAGAGGGGAGGGTGCCCTCACTGGTTCACAGAACAAAGTGAGCTGCCTGGGCCATGGAGCTGATAAAGAGTAGGGCCAGGACTCGAGCCCCGGCCCGTTGGACTCCACATTCAGCTCCGAGCCACACCATGCTGCCCTACTGTGCACCAGGTCCTGTGCTGGGGAAACGAGATGAAGGAGGCCTGTCCTGTCCCCAAGGGGCCCATGGTGAGTCAGGGAGGTGGAAGCACAAGAGTGAGTGGAGTTTGTGTTTGCATTTGGTGGTTCCCCTATCTGGACCTCACTCTAGAGATGGGGAAACTGAGGCCTGGATTGGGTCAGGGGCTTGCCCCAGGTAACAGAACCTAGTCATCCAGGAAGGAGTGAGAATGGAGGAAAGGCCGAAGCTCTGGGTGACTCGGGGGGTGTTTGTGCACTAAGGATGCTGGGTGAGGGGCTTGGACCCCAGGAGCCTCCCAGGGCCGGTGGAAGGGTTGGGCAGGGTGTGATGTCATCTGTGTGGACTCCAGGGGATTAACTGGGCAGCCACGTGGGGTGGATGGAGGGAGAGATGGGAGAAAAAGCTACTCCCTTAAATTCAGGTCATGTAGACATGATGTCACGGCAGGTGGTTAAAAAGATAAAAAGTATGAAAAGCCACAGCAACAACAGCCCCAGTCTGGCAAAGTATCACTTAATGTGGTATTTGGTGTGCGTTGGAGACCTAGAACTTTCTAAAAGTGAAATGTTGGAAAGTGTCTTAGTCATCTAGTGCTGCTGTAATAGAAATACCACAAGTGGATGGCTTTAACAAAGAGAAATTTATTCTCTCACAGTCTAGTAGGCTACAAGTCCAAATTCAGGGTGCCCACTCCAGGGGAAGGCTTTCTCTGTCGGCTCTGGAGGAAGGTCCTTGTCATCAATCTTCTCTTGACCTAAGAGCTTCTCCGCACAGGAACCTCAGGTCCAAAGGATGCGCTCTGTTCCCAGTGCTGTTTTCTTGGTGGTATGAGGTCCCTATGTCTCTCTGCTTGCTTCTTTCTTTTATATCTCAAAAGAGCCTGGCTTAAGACAGTATCTAATCGTGTAGAGCTCATCAATATAACTGCCACTAATCCATCTCATTACATTATAGTGATAGGATTTACAACACATAGGGAAATCACATCAGATGACAAAATGGTAGACAATCATACAATACTGGGAATCATGACCTAGCCAAGTTGACCGATATTTTTGGGGGACACAGTTCAGTCCATGACGGGAAGTTGTCACTTTGTAGGGAAAAAGGAAGGGTATAGGGCCGAATGCTGGGTGTAAAAGTTACTGGTAGGGATTGAGGTGGCTTTTGTCCCTGATCTCCTCCCTGGAACTCTTCCTTCCTCAGGAGTACTCCTGCCCACCCCTCCAAGGGAGGGTAGCTGATAGGTGTCTGAGACTGGCCATCTCACAGAGCTGAGAGGGTTCAGGGACAGCCTTGGTCCCCTTAGGTTTGTCTTGGCTGCCTGGGGATGATGGCCTGATTTCCCCAAAGTCCCTACATTCTCCAGAATGAAACCCCTGAGGGCAGGGACCTCATTTGTCTTGTTCACCGCTTATCCTCAAGCTCAGCACAGTGCCAGGCACGTAGATGGGTGTATAAATGTAAGATCTTTTACTTTTTCCCCAACATCATGCAAATATTTACCCTTAAAAAAACCCGTTGTCTCCAACTCATGGTGACGCCATGTGTGTTGAAGCAGAACTGTGCTCCATAGGTTTTCAGTGGCTGATTTTTTGGAAGTAGTTCACTGGTCCTTTCTTCTGAGGCACCTGTGGGTGGACTCCAACCGTTAACCTTTCAGTTAGCAGCCGAGCTCCTTAACTGTTTGCATTACCCAGGGACTCATGTACCCATAGCAGGGCTATTTAGTCAATTTTACAAGGTTGAATGACTCAGCTAGTGCCACACAGGGCTTAACTGGAACTTGCACTCAGGTCCCTGGAGCCCCAGAGCAGTCCTAGAGAGTGGGAGATGCCATGCCATGCCGTGCCCCGGCATGTAGGCTCTGGAGATGGAGAAGATCTGGGTTCAAACCCCAACTCTGCCTTTACAAAGTATTTCATACTGGGCGATGTGCTTAACTTCTCTGAGCCTCAGTTTCCTTTTCTGCAAAACTCTACTTCAGAGGGTGCTGGTGAGGAGTAAACAAGAAAATGCCTGTGGAGCACTTAGCACAGTGCTGGACACCCAGTAGGCAACAGAGGAATGCTGATATTATTATTATTGTTGTAGTTGTTGTTTATCATGATGATTGTCCCTGGGGACGGGAGCCTGGCATATCCTGTTCACTGCTGCCTGCCTGGTGAATGCACAGGGCCTGGCACATAGTAGGTGCTTAGTGCATGGGACTTAGACTCCACTGCCAGTGGCCTGAGGTCCCCTCCACAGCTGGATGGAGCCTCCCGCCTTTGCCTGAACGCCATCTACCAAAAGCAAAGCAACAGAACCACGTGACCCACAAAGGAAGGACCAATTTGGCGGGATTTTCAATCTCTCTTTTTTGCCTCCAGCCCTGATCCATTTCCATATTGACTTTAGCAACTTCACATGCCAGCTTGTCTCTGGAAGAGCTGGCTGCAAAATGACAGGGAGCCAAGGTCTTGGTGCCCTTTGCTCCTGCTTTTATCCACTGATTTCATGCAGCTGGGGCCTGTGCTGCCACTCAGCTGGAGAGATGTCAAAACTATATTAAATCACAGGATGCTGGCAGGTGACAGGAGAACACTTGTCACCCACCTCCTACCCATCCTGCCAGCTCCTGAGCCCCTGGCAGGGAGGCTCCACTGCTGGTCTCTCACTGTGCTCTGAGGGCCTGGCTCATGTCCCCTCCACAGCACCATAATCACAGGCTTGGAATCGAAAGTGATTTTCTCGAGGTGAGAGCTTGCATCTCCAGGCACAATCACCCACAACCTGTAGCCGTCAATGGCCAGCAGGCTGGGCCAGGAGCTTCACGCCAGGACAGCACCAGGTGGAGAGTCCGGCCCAAAGGACATACCACGGGCAGCTGCTGGGCTGGGTTATTTGTTTTTTCCTTTTAATTCCTATTTGTTTTTGTAAATTATGAAAGTGATGCAAGCTCACAGTTGCAATCATACTCTGTGGGATCACGGGATCATACTCCAGGCGTTATTTTGCAGCTTGCCTGTTCATTTGAGAACATCTCCCCATGTGGATCTGTTGAAGTGGGTAAAGCTACTTCCTCAGCTCCAAACCCACTTCCCACATGAAATACAGCAGATACTAATCACGATGAGCTCTCTGAATCGTGCCCACTGGGACGAGAACTTTGGATTCACTGTCAGTCCTCCCATCAACGCTGTAAGGTTGATTCTGACATTATGCTTTTTTAAGGATGGATAAAAGGGGCTCCATAGAAAAAGACATCATGTTTGGTATGGTGGAAAGTCAGAGAAAATGAGGAAACCCTCAGTGAGATGGACTGACACAGTAGCCACAATAACGGATATGAACATATCAATGATCATGAAGATGGTGCAGGACTGGGCAACTTTTCACTGTGTTATACATAAGGTCACCATTGAGAAGGAGCTGACTTGACAGTAACAACAAGCTCCATGAGTTGGAATCAACTCTACAGTATTATTATTATTATTATTTTTAAATGGGGTCAGGAGTCTCTGGGTAGTGCAAATGGTTAAGTGCTCAGCTACCAACTGAAAGGTTAGAGGTTTGAGTCCACTGAGAGGCACCAAGGAAGAAAGGTATGGTGATCTACTTCCAAAAAATCAGCCATTGAAAACTCCATAGCACACAGTTCTACTCTGACACACACACGATGTCACCATGAATTGGAATCAACTCGAAGGCAGTTGGTTTTTAAATGAGACTCGGAGTGGTGGAGTATCCCCCACCCCAAGGCCACTGAGCTGGTTCCAGAGCTGGGACTGAACCCAGATCTGTGTGACTCCAAAGGCACACCCTTCCCACTCTGCCTCCACTCATTTTTAGTGGTTTGGCATACAGTTTTTTCTAACTGTACAACAAATTGTCTTTCTTTTACAACAGTGGGATCGTACTCCTTGCGTCATTTTGCAGCTTGTCTGTTCATCTAAGAATGTTTCCCTGCGTGGATCTCCCACGTTTTCAGCGATTGCCCTCATTTGTTGGAGGCACCAGCGTTTGTTTAGCGGGTTTCTTTCAGGTGGATGTTTAGGCTGTTCAGGCAGTGCTGCCATGCACACAGCCCCCTGGATTTTCTCAAATATTAATTTTGACTCTACACGATGATGTCTCAGTTTGCTAGAGATGACACAACACAATCCTACAGAGTGGGTGGCTTTGAAGAAAGGAAATTTATCTTCTCACAGTTTTGGAGGTTAGAAGCCCAAACTTGTTGGCCTGCTGTACGAGCGCTACACGAGTTGGCCCTTACCCATCACATCTCACTGCCTCCCAGCCTGGGCGTCAGCCACGTCAGGCTCCTTGGTGTCCCAGGCCCAGGTTATTCTCTTTCTCCTCCCAGCCTTTGCACATGCCCTTCCCATGGCCTGAAACACATTTCCTTCAATTTGCTACCTCACCCTCTCCCCATTATTTATCAGGATAACTCATGCTCCCCTTCTGATTTGGAAATGAATACCCCTTCCTCCAGGAAGCCTTCCTGCCCTCCTCTTCTCAGCCCCCATAGCACCACATCATCTAGCGTGATGGTAATTGTTAATAATTTGTTTCTTTCAGTGGATTCTGGGATCCATGAGGGCAAGTTCCAGCTTGTTCATTATCCCGACTTCTTGTTGTTGTTGTTAGCTGCCCTTAAGTCGACCCCTGACTCATGGCTACCCCATGCACAATGCAACAAAATGCTTCCTAGTCCTGCATGATTGGTTGCAGATTGAACTGTTGTGATCCATAGGGTTTTCACTGGCTGATTTTTGGAAGTAGATCGCCAGGCCTTTCTTCCTAGTCCTTCTTAGTCTGGAAGCTCTGCTGAAATCTGTTCAGATCATAGCAACACATAAGCCTCCATTGACAGAGGGATGGAGGCTGCGCATGAGGTGCACTGGCTGGGAATTGAACCCAGGTCTCTTGCATGGAAGGTGAGAATTCTACCACTGAATCACCACTGCCTCCCAGTTCCTAGCATGGTGTTAATAAATATATGTGGAATCAATCAATGAATGGGCCCTAGTTCAAGAGGTACAGAGTAAGGTGGAAGCAGCACAACTTTGGAACAAGACAGATCTGGGTTCAGATCCTGCCTGCACAGGTTGCTATCCCTTGGCAAGTTACAACACCTTTCTGAGCCTCAATTTCTGCAAATGCAAATGGAAATATTAATGCCCATCTCTTGGCTGTTATGAGAAAGGCAGTGGAGTTGGTAGTGCTTGGAGAACTCACAAGCATCATGCAATGTTAAGCTTTATTTTTAAGGTAATTGGTCAATGAGACTCAATAAACAGAAGCTATTCTGGCAAATTTGATTGTCTTTTTTTTTCTCAGTTGGAAATACAAATGCCTGAGGTGCAGGGAAGTAGTATACACACTGAAAACTACAATGTGCTAAAATCTGCATCAAAAAGTTTGAATATATGAATTTTCTCCAGAAAGAGGTTTTGCAACTTTCATTAGATTTATTGCTAGGCATTTTATACCTTTTTTTTTTCTGTTGTAAATGGAATTGTTTTTATTTGACTGGTGTGTAGAAATGTAGTTCAGTATATATACTGATTTTGTATCCAGCAAACCTGTTAAATTTTCTTATTAATTCTATTTATTTATCAGTAGATTCTTTTAGATTTTCCACATAGATGATCACATCATCTGTAAATAATGAGTTTTCTTTCTTTCTTTTTTTTTAATTGTTATAGTTTAAATGAAGTTTACATTTCAAGTTAGTCTCCCATACAAAAATTTATACATACATTGTTATGTGACCCTAATTGCTTTCCCCATACTGTGACAGCACACTCCTCCTTTCCACTCTCAATTCCCCATGTCCATTCAACCAGCTCCTAACCCTCTCTGCCTTCCCATCTCACGTCTGAACAGAAGCTGCCCGTTTAGTCTCCTGTATCTACTTGAGCTAAGAGGCACACTCCTCACAAGTATCACTTTATGTCTCACAGTCCAGTCCAATCCCTGTCTGAAGAGTTGGCCTCGGAAATTGTTTTAGGTCTGGGCTGATAGAGACTCCAGGGGCCTTGCTTCCTGGGGTTCCTCCAGTCTCATATAGGCCATTAAGTCTGGTTTTCTTACTGGAATTTGAGTTCTGCACCCCACCTTTCTCATGCTCCATCAGGGGATCTCTGTTGTGTTCCTGTCAGGGCAGTCATTGGTGGTAGCTGGGCACCATCTAGTTCTTCTGGTCTCAGGAGGATGAAGTTTCTGGTTTATGTGGTCCTTTCTCTTTCTTGGGCTAATACTTTCCTTTTGTCTTTGGTGTTCTTCATTCTTCTTTATTCCAGGTGGTTGGGACCAATTGATGCATCTTAGATGGCCACTTGCAAGCTTTTAAGACCCCAGAAGCCACTCACCAAAGCAGGATGCAGAACGTTTTCTTAATAAGTTTTGTTATGCCAATTGACCTAGATGTCTCCTGAAAGCATGGTCCCCAGACCCCTACCCCTGCTACTCTGTCCTCAAAATGTTTGATTGTATTCAGGAAACTTCTTAGCTTTGGTTTAGTCCAGTTGTGCTGACTTTCCCTGTAGTGTGTGCTGTCCTTCCCTTCAACTAAGATAATTCTTATCTATTATCTAGTTAGTAAACAACCCTCACCCTCCCTCCCCACCCTTGTAACCATCAAAGAATATTTTCTTCTGTGTTTAAACCTTTTCTTGTGTTCTTATAATAGTGGTCTTATACAATATTTGTCCTTGTGTGACTGACTAAATTTGCTCAGCATAATGACCTCCAGATTCCTCCATGTTATGTTTCATGGCTTCATCGTTGTTCTTTCTTGTTGCGTTGTATTCCATTGTGTGGCTATACCATAATTTGTTTATCCATTCGTCCATTGATGGGCACCTAGGTTGTTTCCATCTTCTTGCTATTGTGAACAGCGCTGCAATGAACATGGGTGTGCATATATCTATTCACGTGACGGCTCTTATTTCTCTAGGATATATTCCAAGGAGTGGTATAGTACATCTATTTCTAGCTTTTTAAGGAAGCACCAAATTGATTTCCAAAGTCGGTGTACCATTTTGTTTCTTTCTAATCCTTTTATCTTTCATTTCTTTTTCTTTCTAACCTTCCTAGAAGTGGTGGTGGCAGGTAATCTTATCTTAGATCCCAAAGGGAAAGCCATACCGTATGATGCTTGCTATAAGTTTTTCATTGAGTTGGCCCCGTCTTAGTCATCTAGTGCTGCTATAACAGAAATACCACAAGTGGTGGCTTTAACAAACATAATTTATTATCTCACAGTCTAGGAGTCTAGAAGTCTGAATTCAGTGCGCCAGCTCCAAGGGAAGGCTTTCTCTCTCTGTCGGTTCTAGGGGAAGGTCCTTATCATCAATCTTCCTCTGGTCTAGGAGCTTCTCAGCACAGGGACCCCAGATCCAAAGGATGCACTCCACTCCCGGCGCTTCTTTCTTGGTGATATGAGGTCCCCATCTGTCTGCTTACTTCTCTCTCCTTTCATCTCCTGTAAGACAAAAGGTGATGCAGGTCACACTCCAGGGAAACTCCCCTTACATCAGATAAGGGCTGTGACCTGAGTAAGGGCGCTGCATCTCACCCTAATCCTCTTTAACATAACCTAATCTTGCCTCATTAACCACAGGCAGAGATTAGGATTTACAACACATAAGAAAATTACATCAGATCACAAAATGGAGGACAACCACACAATACTGGAAATCATGGCCCAACCAAGTTGACACATATTTTTGAGAGATACAATTCAAACCATGACAGCCCCAGAATCATGACAACCCTATGCATATTGGGACAAAATGCTGCCCAGGCCAGGACTTTCATCCTAGTCTGTCTTAGTCTGAGTCTGGAAGTTCTGATGAAAACTGCTTAGCATCACAGCAACACACAAGCCTCTACTGACAGATGGGCGGTGGTTGCCCATGAGGTGAACTGGCCAGGAATTGAACAGGTCTCTAGCATGGAAGACGAGAAGTCTACCAATGAGGCACCAATGTTCCCTATGTTTTTCATAGATACTTTTTATCCTACTAAGAAAATTTCATTTTATTCTTAGTTTGCTAAGCTTCATCATGAAAAGATGTTGAATTTTGTTTTCTTCTATTGAAACGTTCTTATGGATTTTCTTTTAATCACTTACTGTGATGATATACATCAATTAATTTTATAATATTAAACTTAACCTTGCATTCCTGGGATTACCCTAACTTGGTCATGATATATGTTTATTATTCATACATTGCTGGATTTTGCCTGCTAACATCATGTTTAAGACTTTTGCATTTACGTCCTGGAGTGAATTTGGTCTCTAATTTTCCATCCTCACGTGGTCCTTGTCTGGTTTTGGTGTCAAGATTTTATTAGCTTCATAAACTGGAAGTTTTTCTTTATGTGAGATATTTGAGAAAGCATGTTATAAAAATGTCTGGGTTTACTGGCTTCTTTGTGGGAAGTATTTACTTGAATGGTTACATGATTATTCGGTTTTTTAAAATGTCTTTTTTGAGTTAGTTTCGGTAGGTTTTATTTTTATAGGAATGCGTCAGCTTCATCTGTTTTCAAATTTATTGTCATAGACTTGTCCCTGATATTCTTATATTTATTTGCCTATTAAATCCCTGTAGTTTCAATGGTATGGTCTCTTTCCCATTGTTTATGCTGTTTCTTTCTGTCTTTTGTCTTTGTTTACTTTTTTCTTTTCTTATTTCCATCATATCAGGGTCTTCTCTTCCCAGCCCCTGCCCCGATCAGCCTCCTGGGCCTGTATCCCACGTCTGAAGGTCTAGACTGCACAGGAGGATGAATTCCTCCTCACCCTCCAAGGAGTGGACAGAAGTGCTGAAGCGGCCCCAGGGGTCTCAGCGACCCACTCAGGCCCATCCGCTGCTGTTTCTGGAGTAATCTATTCCCATCTTGGTGTGTCCCTGTCACCTGCCCTGAGGGATAGGCTGGGGAAGGGAGCATAAGTCTCCTTGTCACCTTGAGGGGCCTTGAAGTCCTGGAGTGGCGCTGGAGTCTCTGTCCAACCTTGAACACTGAATACCTGAGTCAAGGTGGGCAAGGGAAAGTGCCCTGGCTCTGAGGGGCAGGACTGCTGAGTGAGCAGGTAGCCCAGCCCAGAGACCTCAAGTGACTTCCCCAAAGTCACACAGCAAGAGGCAACAGATTCAAGTCCATTTGGTTTGCATCTTTTAGAATGTGGGTGCTAGAACAGTCCTTACAGATCTCCTAGATGAGCACCCATTTCACAGAAGGGAGAACTGAGGCATGTGGCCTCTGGTCATAGTGAGAGAGTAGCAGAGGCTGGCCTAGAAACTGGGCCTCCTGCCTCATGGTCAATTCCTTATTCTAAGACTTGAGGTGCAGTGCCAGGCACATAGTCACGTCAATCTATCATATGACAGCCTTGTGACCTAGGTGACGCCCAGAGTGCTTTGAACACCAGCACAGGGCAGTGCACACACTAGTTGCACTATAAAGGTCAGCTCTCTCCTTTCCTTAGAGGAGTTCACATCCTGTTGAGGTGACAGACGTGCACAGAATAATTCAGATGTGTTGTGATAAGTGAGGCGTAGTGTAATGGTCATGAGTGTGAGTTCTGAGTCAGATGTGAATGAGCTGTGTGACCCTGTGCCTCATCCCCTCTCCTCTCTGTGCCTCAGTTTCCTCGTCTGTGAAATGGGGATGGGTCATAATATCACATTTCGGTTTTGTGGGGATGAAGTGGGTTAATTCATGAAGGCCGGCACCGTCAGCATCAGTAAGCGTCAGTGGCTGCGCTGTTACTATGGGGAAGTGGTGGAGGGTATACGGGGGCTGTGGGGGTCCCGAGGGGAGAGGAGTCATGCCATCTGAGGAGGACTGGGCAGTCGAAGAGCGTGAGCGCAGCAGGACCTTGAGGGGCAGGTGGGGGTTTTCCTTGGGAAAGGGGCTGGGGCACTGCAGCTGCAGGTGGAGCGGACGGCTGGGCCCTGTGATGCCCGGGAAGTCCCCTCACGCTGTCTGGTGTGTTGTGCGCACCATGCAGTCCTGCCCGGGCTCTGGGATCCAGGCTCTCATCCTCCTGCTCACTGTTGCTGCTCTCAGGCATGGACAGTCAGAGCTCAAAGACCATCATGTCTGACCCCTCCTTGTACAGACAGGAGGCCTAAGGCTCAGGGAGATCAGTAACTTGCCTAGGGTCAGGCAGCAAGTGTGTGGCAGGGCTGGGATTTCAACTCAGGTCCAAGAGATTCCAAAACACTGTCTTGCACTGCTGCCTGTCTGCAAAGCTCCCCAGTTTCCTCACTTGAGCCTGTTATGCAGCCTTAGGCCCATCTGCACTGATTAATTTTGCTCCATCTGTGCCCTGTGGCCCAGTCCTCATGGCTAGGACTGCGGGCGTGGGTGGCTGCTGAACCTGGCTGTGTTTGCACTTTCCACAGCTGCTGTTTATCCACCAACACAGTCTGGAAAGGCTCTGAAGGCAGATCCTGAACCACACAGGGCCCACCGCCTGCTCTGGAATTCAGATCCCTTTCCCAGATCATGCGAAAGCAGGAGAGGGTGCCCACGTAAGCATTTCTCCCTGATCTCCACCCACCGCCTTCTCGCTGCCCTTGTGCCTCCCCACCCCAGCCCCAGGTCCCTGTCAGGGCTCACCTGGACCGTTCCAGCAGTCTCCTGTCTGTCTGCCCCACCTGGCCAATGTCCCCAGAATCCCGCCCTCCGTACTGGCCTGGAGAGAATGTTGTACAGCATGGCCCCGATCCTTGGTGGCGTTGAAAGTCTTGGCACGTTCACTGTTCGTATCTAATTACTCTGGCGACTGTTTACTGCCTCTTTAATTCCCTGAGCAAACATCCCCATTACTGGGAGTAATTTACTGGCACTGGCTTTGGGGCTGTGAAACGTGGCCGCTTTGCGAGGCGCCCCACCTCAGCCTCCATAGCCTGGATGTGCTCACGCAGCAGGTCCTGAGGGGGCCGAGGGAAAACGGGCAGAGTGCCAGCCTTTCCTGGCATCTGGGACTCAGGGTTTGTAGGCTTGGTCCTCACCTTTCTGCAGCCCCCTCTGACCTCTGTGGGGTTTCAGACGACAGAGCGAGGCTGTGTTTCCTAGTGGTTAGAGAAGACACTCCAGAGCCCAGTGGACCTGGGTTCAAGTCCCAGATCTGCCACTTACCGTGTGACTTCAGGCAAGATCCTTCTGCTCTGTGAACCTCAGTTTTCTCATCTGTGAAATGGGGGTTGCCATCTGCCCAGTGCCCCTCCCTCTTCTTGCCATCTGCCCTCATCTCTTTCCACACGGCAATGGTGTGGACTCCCAAGGTTTTACTTGACCCTACCCCATCCCCTGGCCATGACTTATTGGTGGATAATGGGGAGCGGGGGCACCCGACCAGAGCTGGGCCAATCAGGGCCCCCACTGAAACTGCAGTGAGAAACTTTGGCCCTCTCTGGTGGCTGAAGGCGTGATTCCCACCAACTGCTGGGCCCAACACAGAGGAGGGAGGCAGAGCTCTGGCGAATCTGATCCCTGGTTCCAGCTTCCTGAAGGCCCTGCTGCATCGCGCTGCTCAAATCTTCCTGCCAGTACCTGCTTTGGTCTCAGCCCAGATGAGCTGGGTTTCTGCCTCTTCAACCGAACAAATCCTGAAAATCCAGGACTAACAGCGGCTGCTTCCATACAGACTATGTGAGATGATGAGATGATGCATTGTGGGCCTCAGATGGGACTCTGGCGCTTGGGGATGGTGGAGTGGGATATGGGAGGGGTCCTGTTACCGTACAGTCACAATCCTCAGTACTGGCTCTATTCGTCTGGGTTCCTTTTAAGTCCTGAATAGGCACTTGGATCTAATTAGGACCTTCACCTCCCTCAATCTGCACATTCAGTCTTTCTTAATAAAGCCCAATAGGGAGTAAGGCTCTGAGAGAATGGACCGTTGTTTAGGGGGAGAGGAAGGTGCTAATCCCAAGGCGCTGACTGACAACACTGTCCGGCTGAGGGGCCTGGGCGGCAAAAGCCACGGAAAGGGATGGGGGGGGCGGGGCTGTGGAGTCGGGAGATACAGGTTTGAGATCTGATCTTGAGAGGCCATCTTGGGGAAGTTACTCAGTCCTTCTTGGCCTCTGTGTTCCCAATTCCCAAATGTAGGGATAATAGCAATACTTACCTCACTGTGCTGTGCAGATCAAAAGAGGAAAGGAGGGCAAATTCCCTTGCTAACTCTAAGTACCGGGCACAGGTGAGGGGCTGTCAGTATGAGGACAGTGGTTTGGGGCCAAGTTTATACACTGGAGGGCGGAGATGTCCCAGGGACAGAGGACCTCTGCGTTCACTCACTCACTCATTTGTTCACAAATATGCGTTGAGCATCTACCAAGGGGTCATGGTGCTAACTCTGAGCAAACCAGCTTTCCCAGAGCTCAGAGATGGGCAGGAAGGGATTTCTCACAGAGGGAACAGAGGGAGGCTCTCCTGGAATGTTCTGGAGTGGATTGTATTGGGAGGGCCTGTAGAGGGGTGGGGTGAACTTGGGGGGAGATGGGGAATCATGCTTGATGGATGAGCAGGTGTGTAAGGAAAGAATTCCACTGCTCATAAAGGCCCAAGATGACAGGGGTGTGCATGTGCCCCGCATGTACCAAGTGCTCAGCAATCCTGAGCCTCCACCCCTGGCACCCACACAGTCTCCAGATGCCACAGGGAAGAGAAGCACAGCGTGAGCCCCGGAAATGAGCTCCACTTCCTGCCTCCCTCCTGGCCTGGAGGAGGCTCCGCCTTAAGCCCTCTGGCTTTGCAGAGCATTGGAACTCTGAGGCTAATTCCTGGGCAACTTCAGAACTTGGTGTCCTCCAGAGCAGGTGCTTGACAAGTACTTGTGAGTGAGTGAGGAGACCTGAGTGCTCAGTTCTGGGACCAGAGGTGCTTCTCTGTTTTCCCGAGGCCCTTCTCTCTCCGCAGACGCTCCTGGAATTTTCTTCAGCCTGGTTGTCCAGAGTGTCCACTGTGGGATCGCTGCTGAGGTCTGGCCAAGACAGGCTGGGGCGTGAGCTCACGTGGTTTGGGGGTTTCCACTGCTCTTGGCTCTCTGGGCCTGTCCCTGGTAGGTCTCTCTGTTTGCCCATGACCCCAGACGGAACTGGTGTTTGAGGAGACTAGACTCAAGGGCAGTGTCTCCTGGGGTGCCCTTACCAGCCCAGCTCAAGCTCAGAAAGGCCTTTGATTTATGAGCTGCTAAATTGAGTGTGGATTCAGCAACTGGGTTTCCAATTGATTTCCAGAGGGGAGGGAAAATGGATTTACAGTTCCTAAACCAGGTTTGCAATCTTGCTGCGGATCTCCACAAGGCGGTGGGCAGGAAGTTACTGAAGTGACCTCCGACCCTGGGGAGTGAACGATAATAAGGTTAAGAAAAATCCATTTTTGTGGGGCTCATCCCGAGGCCCTTGAAGATGCAACTTCTACTTTTGATGCAGATACACAGCTCTCCCAGTGCCTCGGGGAAGAGGACAGAGAAAATGAGCTTCTCTTCCTCCTCCCCTCTCTGCTCTCAGAGGAGGCGTTGGCTTTGCAAAGGGATTGAACTCTGTGAAAAGTTCCCACCAACTTTAGAACTCAGAGATCCCCAGTTTCTCCTCTCTACAGGCCTCAGCTGACTCCTCTGCATAGCTGGAGCCAGTTTATCCTTCTTCAGGCTCTGAAAAAAGGAAAACAAATAAACAAAAAAACCCAGTTGCTGTTGAGTCGACTCTGACTCATGACGACTCCATGTGTTTCAGAGTAGAACTGTGCTTGATAGGGTTTTCAATGACTGATTGTTTGGAAGGAGATTGCCAGGCCTTTCTTCTGAGGTACCTCTGGGTGAACTTGAGCCACCAATTTTTCAGTTAGCAGCCCAGCATGCTAATGGCTTGTACCACCCAGAAACTCCTGTAAAAAAAGAAGGGAGTAAGAAAACAGCTTTGTTGTAGATTTGAACCTAATAGTGATGTCCATCCTCTCCGTAAGCTGCTAAGCCTGTAATAACAGTTGGCTGCCTTTTCTGAGCATTTGTGAAGTGCTGGGCACCATGCACAACACTTTACACACAGTGGCTCATTTAGCTGTCACCCGTGAGGTGGGTGTTTTGGTCATCTAGTGCTGCTATAATAGAAATACCACAAGTTGATGGTTTTAAGAAACAGAAATTTATTCTCTCACAGTCTAGTAGGCTAGAAGTCTGAATTCAGGGTGACAGCTCCAGGGGAAGGCTTTCTGTCTCTGTCAGCTCTGGAGGAAGGTCCTTGTCATCAATCTTCTCCTGGTCTAGGAGCTTCTCAGCACAGGGACCCTGGATCCAAAGGACGTGCTCTGTTCCTGGCACTACTTTCTTGGTGGTATGAGGTCCACCATCTCTCTGCTCCTTTTTCTCTTTTAAATCTCAAAAGAGATTGACAATTCACAACCTAATCTTGTAGATTTAGTCCTGCCTTATTAACATAACTGCCTTTAATCCTGCCTCATTAACATCATACAGGTAGGATTTACAACACATAGGAAAAATCACACCAGATGACAAAATGGTGGGCAATCACACAATACTGAGAATCACGGCCTAGCCAAGTTGACACACGTTTTTGGGGGACACAGTTCAATCCATACCAGTGGGTAACATGACCTCCACTTTACAGGTGAGGAAACTGAGGCGCAGACTGGTAAAGTGGCTTGGCCATGGTCATATGCAAAGAGGGCTGTGAACCCAACTCTCTGCCTCTGGAGTTCATGCTCTGTTGTTGTTGCTAGGTGCTGTCAGTCAGTTCTGACTCATAGTGATTCTGTGTACAACAGAATGAAACACTGCCTGGTCCTGCGCCATCCTCACAACTATTGCTATGTTGGAGCCCATTGTTGCAGCCACTGTGTCAATCCATCTCATTGAGAGTCTTCATACTCATTCAGGCTCTAACTTATGGTAATGTGCTGCCATGCTCAGCCGCTAACCAGAAGGTTGGACGTTTCAGTCTGCCGAAGAGGCGCCTCAGCAGAAAGGCCTGGTGAAAATCAGCCATTGAAAACCCTGTGGGGCACAATTCCACTCTGACACACACGCGGTTGCCACAAGTCAGAATCAACCCAATGACAACCGGTGGTGGTGGTATATCCCTATCAAATATTAGTCTGATGATCAGGACAGTCTGCCCTGACTGTCTGGTTCAGGGGAGATAGATGGGCTGCGGTCAGAGCTGGGGGTGGTGGTGGGGAGCTCTGTGGTCAGGGACTCTTCATAGGCAGTGGCCTATGGACAAGACTAAAATGACTGGCTGGATTTGGGGAGCAGGTTGGGAGTGCAATGGGGAAGGGACTGACTGATCTGGGGTCCAGAGACAGTACTGGGGACACTGAGCTCCGTGTCCTTGTGCAGAGGGCAGGCAAGGCCAGACCATGAGTCCGGCTGCTGATTTTGCTCCTGGGGACCCTAGTGAGGTCTTCAGGAATCACTTACATGTCTAGAACATGCCCAGATGAGACGGCAGCTCTGATGGTTCCTGGGTATCGTTCGTTAGTACATTAGCTGGTTTCTGTCTCTTGTTTTTCTTTTTTAATTGAGGTTTCTGTCTCTCTTTTTTTTTCTTTTTTAATTGAGGTTTCTGTCTCTTTTTTTTTTTCTTTTTTAATTGAGGTTTCTGTCTCTTTCATTAGGAAGATATGTTTCCTCATTTCACTGTCATCATTTTGTGTCACCTTGATGTCTCAGACCTGTAACTGGGATGAGTTGAGACTTTTCTCCTTTGTTCTTAATTCTATCAGCTTGTCCTTCCTCATTATTCAACCAGTCGTATTTTGCCATGAGCTTTCATGTAGAAGTATTTCTTGATGCATTTTTTAACCAGATTCCTGTTTCACGTCTCCTGGCATTAGGTTAGAGCATTTTCATGCCTTTTATTGTACAAACAACATCAGTACCTCATTGGGGACATCTGTGCATACTCCTCCTGGATCTACATTGAGGACATATGAGGTGACATATGAGAAGGCCGAGCCCAGCGCCAGGCAGGTGGCAGCTGCTCCCTAAGCACCAGTTTCCCCTGCCCTCGAGTGGACGCTCCTTCACTGTGTTTGCACATGCACGTTGCCAGCCCCGGACAGTCTCTCCACTTCAATCATGTGGTGTCCTTGTCAGCAAGCATTTAATGAGCGCCAGCTCTTGGTCAGACCTGTGCTAAGCTCTGGGATCAGAGAATGTTCCTCTGAATAAAGCTCTTAGAATAGGCCTGGCACGTGGTAAAGATGCAAAAATTAGCTATTATGTTTAGTATGTTCCCACTTACATCTGGCTACCACCTTACTTCCCCTCAGGTCCCAGCCCCAGGAAGGCATCCAGCATCTCTGCATCTTCAGTGCCCAGCACAGGAACATAGGACACATGGAGGCCCCAGCTGCCCCAGAGGCCACCTGAGCCTGAGACCTCCTTCCAGGTACCTGTCTCCCTGCCAGCGTCACAGAAAACCAGCATTAGGCAAAAGCAAAATGCCCAAGGTTAGTGATGCCCAGCCCCTTCTCTAGCACTCCCTTAGGGTTGAGTGGGATGTGAACCAGGCCTTGAGCTGGGCTTGGGGATGCAGGGGTCGGTAGGAACAGGTCCCTGCCCTCAAGGAGCTCCTAGTCTGGTGTGTGCGTGTGGTTTCCCCACAGAGGAGGGAGGGGGCCCCTGACCAAGCCCAGCCAATCAGGTAGAGCTTCCTGGAATCTAGGCCACAAGGTCCTGCTGCACAGGGCCTGCACTGCACAATTCCAGAGCGTGCTCACACCTGGACCACCATGTGATGGTGCCCCTGCTGGGCAGGGAGAAGCCCTGCCAGCATGCCTGGGCTGTGTTTTGAAAGATGAGGAACAGGTGCAGAATTGTAACAGCAACTACAACAGCAACAATACACATTTACTGAGTGCTTCCTCAGTGCCAGGCTCTGCCTGTGGCGTCTCATTTCATCTTGAGGCAGGCCTGCTAGTCCCATTTCACAAATGAAGACATTGGGGTCAGAGAGGATGAACATTGTGCCTGAAGCTACACAGGCTACACGGTAGAATTTTCAGAATTTGAACCTGGATCTGTGGAACTCCAGAAGCAAGCTCTTAAGCACTCGGCCATGCAGGAGGGGAGGGGTATGCTCAAAGGCAAGGAGGGGGTGTGTGCTGTCGGGAATCAGCAAAACTTGTGCAGCTAGCTCATGGCCAGCTGGACTTGAGCCCAGGCTCCCTGCCTCCCTGTCCAGGGCCTGTTCAACGTGCTGGGAGGACTGGGGCTGTGGGAGAGTGTGGGATTCAAGCTGAGGACTGGGTCCAAACTAGCTCTTTGATCTCAAGTCAGTCATTTTTCCTCTCTGGGCCTCAGTTTCCCCAGCTGGAAGTAGGGCAGGTGCTCCCTGCCATGCCGATCTCCTGGGGTGTTGAGGGGATTGGCAGAGGCAATGGCATGAAGACTGAGTAAAATGTAGCAAGCTTCCCTGTGCTGGACTGCCTCTCAGGGTGAGGACACTGGTCTGCTCCGGCCCAGCCTCCGGGGGCTCTGGCTCCCTCCCTCACAGAGGACAACGAGGCTGCTCCGGGAGACCAGGACCACCTTCTGGGCCCTTCCATGCAGGGGGCACCACAGACCTGCAGCCCAGACCCTGGACAGCAAGGGCCCACCTGGAAATGGTGCTGATTGTGACACAGGGAACCTGTGTGAGCAAGGAGAAGCGTAGGGTAGTGGCATCGGGGCTGAGAGTCTCTTGGTCTTAGTCAGCATCCTTGCAGCTCTGTCAGGTACATCTAGTTACACAGTGTGATTTCCTCTGCAGGATCTAGGCCCCTCCATGAGGAGGGTTGGAGAGGAGGCCCTGTGCCCCTTCCCTGGAGCCACTGACGACCAAGGGTCTGGGGTGAGGCTTCACTCTGAGCCCACCTGGGAGCTTGGGCGGCTCATCTCCTGTCTCTGGCAGTGTCCTCTGCTTGGTGTGAGTGTTGAGGGCAGAGAAAGAACCCAGGAAACCCTGAGGGTGTGACCTTGTCTGTGTCTTCACCTCAGATCCTGTTGCCAGGCCCTCTCCAGCCCACAGTGGTGCCGGTTAATGTGTGTCTTCTGATGACTGAATGACAGTTATCAGCAGGGGTGTTGAGCACCTAAGTACCAGGCCCTGTGTTGGGGTCTCTGCACACATTGTCGTCTTCCATCCTACATGTGTCCACCGAGATGAGAGATTATCCTCGTTTTACAGCTCTTAGTTACACCTCAAAGGAGCCCTGGTGGTGCAACAGTTAAGTGCTTGGCTGCTAACTGAAAGGTTTAGTGGTTCAAACCCACCCAGCAGCTTTGCAGGGGAAAGACTTGGTGATCTGCTTCTGTAAAGATCACAGCTTAGAAAACCCTATGGGGCAGTTCTTTGTCGCATGAGTTGAAATCAACTCAATGACACCTAACAACAACAACAAGAACAGTAATGACACTGTTATCACTATTAATAGCGTGGTGTTTAGAAAACAAGGAACCCTGGTGGCGCAGTGGTTAAGTTATCAGTTGCTAATGGAAATGTCGATGTTTTGGAACCCACCAGCGGCTCTGTGGGAGAAAGACGTGGCAGTCTGCTTCCGTAAAGATTATAGCCTAGGAAACCCTATAGGGCAGTTCTACTCTGTCCTATAGGGTCACTAGGAGTTGGAATTGACCCAACAGCAATGGATTTAGGTTTTTTTGGGAGGGAGGTTTAGAAAACAGACCTGGTCAGGAGCAGCCTGGATTGGAATCCCGAGTCTTGACTCTAGGACTTAATCACTGGGTGAAACACTGGGCAAGTAACTTAACTTCTCTAACTAGCCTCAGTTCCCTCCTCTGTAAAGCAGGGACAGAGTGAATACCTAACTTGGGGATGAGTCAAGCAGCAAGTGCTCAATAAATGTTGGCTTCTGACTGCCGTTTGTGGAGTGGTTTGAATGTAAGCTCCACCAAGGCAGGCATTTTATGTTTGCTCATGGCCACATGGCGAGTGCCTAGAATAGAGCCTGACACACAGTAGGTGCTCAGTAAATGTTTGCTAGATGAAGACATGAGTGGACACAAATTACTGTTTCTACAGGGTGTTGTATGAGATGAGTGGGTTTTTGGTATGAAAAATAGAATTTTTTGGGGGGGGGGAACGTAAGTCCCAGTGGACTTGTGGGAGGGGGACTCTGGGGGAAGAATTAGTGGTACAACGTATGTCCCTCTGGACTGTAAGAGTAGGCTTATGGGAGAAGGCAAGAGAAAAAATCCATACTACCTACCAAAAATTCAACAACACTCAATGATTCAGCATGCTTCCATTAGTGAAAACACATGGTATCAGCAAAAAGTCAAAGCAGAAAATAATTGGGTCTCGAAAGGGTTAAAAAGTGTCTGAGTTGTCTCCTGTTGTGTACTGTTATGGAGGCACTGGTCTCTCTCTCTCTCTCTCTCTCTCTCTCTCTCTCACACACACACACACACACACACACACACACACACAGCTGGGCATTACGCCTTGGGTCCCTCCTTAGCTCCCCTGCCCCCATGGTTTTCTGGACTCGAGAGTGGACAGAATCCGTGACCAGGAACCTGGAGGCTAAAGGGAGTCCCCTCCCTCCGAGATTCTCTCTCCTTGAAAATGGAAGATGATGATGCCTTGGGGAGACTGAGCACCCTGCCCCCTCCTCCTCAGCCAATCACACTGCAGCGGGAGTGGATTTCCAGGGTCTTCCTTGAGAAAGGTTTTCATAGAGGAATGGCAAAGAGCACAGAGTCGGGGCTCCTGGGGGAGACAGAAAGTGCTGGATGGGAGGGAGGAGGGGTTCTGATCTTCCTCTGCCTGCCTATCCTGCCCCCAGCATGGCTGCGCTGATTCATCAGGTACCCCGTGGCCTAGATTCACCAAGGGGCTCTGCTGGGGAGCATAACCCCCTGGTGGATGTCTTTAAGGTCTCCCTTTGCCCTGGGCTAGGGCCCAGTGTGACCCCTCTCACTCTGCCCTCCCAGACATGATCTCAGAGGGTTCTGGTTCAGATTTCTCAACCAGG
Source organism: Dugong dugon (assembly GCA_030035585.1). Classification (NCBI taxonomy): domain Eukaryota; kingdom Metazoa; phylum Chordata; class Mammalia; order Sirenia; family Dugongidae; genus Dugong; species Dugong dugon. Next base: position 55,007,319 of record CM057462.1, on the reverse strand, counting down.
GCGATTTTGCTCTCCAGGGGACGTTTGGCGAAGTCTGCAGACATTTTTGGTTGTCACAACTGGGGGTGGTGGTGGCTGTGCTCCTGGCATCTAGTGAGTACACATCCAGGATGGTGCTCCTGGCATCTAGTGAGTAGATGCCCAGGATGGTGTTAAACACCCTATAATGTTCAGGACAGTCCCCCACCCCAAGGAATTATCCAGTCCAAAATGTCAACAGTGCTGCTGTTGAGAAGTCACATAGGAGTTATGGAGAATGAGGCTCAGAGAGGGGCAGGGATCTACCCAAAGTCACAAAGCACATTGGTGGCCAGTCCAAGATGATAGCCTGGGCCTCCTGACTGTGGCTGAGTGGCCATGGGGACCTGGAATCAGTGCTGAGGGCCCCGGAGCTGAGCAGCCTCTTTTGTCTCAAGCACGGCTTTTATTTCTCTCTGAATAATTCCAATTTCAGAAACATTTTTGGCCTGTGTGTTTCTATTCTCCCTTGTATTCCATTGTGCTTTCTGTCTGGGTAATCTGAGGCTTGCAGGCAGCTAACTACAACATGTACATTCCAATGAAATGCAATAAAACATAACTGAGCATCTTTCTTTCATGTCTGAGCGGTGGAGTGATCTCCTCGACACATCCCTGTTTCCTCTTTGCTCCCTTATTTTCTGAGTTTTTCCTCCCTCCCTGTACTCTCTGGGATCATGTGGCTCCCCAGTACCTGCTCATCTGAGACACACAAATGATCCTGATGTCACAGTTTGTGTCCCCATTTGATACCCCAAGTTCCCAGGGCTCAGAGAAGGCACGGCCAGCATCTACGAGGCCTGGGAGGGTAGCCAGCCAAGGCAGGGTAGGAGAGGGGTCTTGACGGAAGAGGGGTGGGAAGGGGAGGTCCATGATGGGGACAGGAGATGCACCTGTCTCATACACAGGGACCCTCCTAGACAGGTAGACTCTGGTGGGTCCTTCTTTGTTGTGCTAGAACTCCAACTCGACGTTTGGAGTCATAAGATTCACCCAAAACAGCCTTGTGGGTCCCCAGTGAGACTGATATCAGCAGGGGTGACCTGGACACGACAGTGAACCCCTCAGCTCAGCTCAGGAGGAGCCAGTTTCCCCGCCTTGGAGGAAACAGGAGGAGAAGTGAGGAACCCTGAGGTGGGGGGGGCGGTGTGCGGAGCAGGGCCAGGTCCTGCAGGTGCCTGTGTTGCCTGCTGCCTCTTCGGACATTTATTGTATTCACCTCTGTGTGCTCCTCGTAGTTACTGAATAATGAATGCAGTCTCTCTGCAGACTGATCAGAGGTAAATGTGCTGGTAGGAGTTGTGCAAGGTAGTAGCTGGTGTGCAGGCTAATGAGCAGGCTGTAGAAGGTGAGCCTCTAGTAAGGAGTGGGCAAGTTTGTAGGAGGGGAGCAGGCTGGTAAGCAGGTGAGCAGGTGAGCAGGTAAGCAGGCTGGCAGGAGGTGGGCAGGCTGGCTGGGGGAGTCCTGGACCTCCTGCCTGCCCTGCAGGGTGGTTGGGTTGGCCTTACCAGTGGGGCACAGACCTTCCCAGGCCACCCAGGGGACAAGTGTCTGTGTGTCTGCTCAGCCTCATCTCAAGCTCCACCATCACACCTGTGGGAGCAGCCGCTGGCCTTGGCCCCAGGTATGTTCTCAGCTCCAGATGACACGTGATTGATTCAGGGAGGGAGATGCAGGTAACTTACCTCCATGGGTTCTGGGGGAGGGGAAGCTGGGAGAGGAAGCTTGATGTGGGGTGGTCAGGTGCTCAGGACTTCCTGGTGGAGGAGAGAGGTTGTCCTGGCCTCATGGTGCTCACGCTCCTGCAGTTGAGGCAAGGTTGCCAGGGGAAAGAGTCTGTGTTTGACTCACCTCTGAAGCTCGCTGGTGCCCAACTTGGTGTTGGGTACGTAAAAGTCATCTAGGAACCCTCATTGTGGAACAGAGGAGAGATCATGGGATGTAGAGGCAGACAGACCTGGGTCAAATCCTGGCTCCACTTCTCCCTGACTGTGTGATCTTGGAGAGGCACTTTGCTTCCTGGAGCCTCTGTTTTAGCATCTGGGAAATGGGCACCATCACCCCATTCCCAGAGCTGCCCTGTGATCGATTATCTGGAGCACCATGGGTACTTGGTGACTGCCGTGTCCTCGTTCTCAAAGGGCTATGATGAGGAGATGCCTCAGTGTCAGAGCTGTCCGTCCGTCTGTCCCTAAAGGAGATGGTGAGAAAGCAGCTCTTTCTGAGGACACATCCTTTGGCCTTGAAGACTGTTAGGTTTCCAAAAGTCCTTGAGAAATATGACATCGCTGGGTCACACCTCAGAGCCTCTGTGCACTGGAGTCCTATGGGGGCTGGAGGCAGGCATCCAGGGGCAAGGTGTGGGCACTGAAGGTGGTGCAGTGATGGTAGGAGTAGCCAGGGTAGTGAGGAGGAAGTAAGATGGCACTGGTAATGATGACAATAATTAGAACATTTCTGTTTTTTCAGATGAGGAAACTGGTGCACAGAGAGGTTAAGTACTCTGTCAAAGGTCCCGCACAGCTGGGGTTTGAACCCAGCTGTTCTGGCTCCAGACTCTGGCTCTCACTATGAACCTGAGGAGGGAGGATGTCAGTGAGGGGCACTGATGAAACCCACAGCTGGCCAGGTACAGCTCGCTGTCAGCCTCCCTCACCACCCAGGTGTCAGGTGGCAGGCCTGGGGCATGGGTTGACGTGACCACCAGGTAACTGATGAGGGCAGAGCACTCGGGTCTCTCCGAGGGAAAGGAGCTGTTCAAAGGCCAAATCCCAGTCAGGGGAGGCATTAAAATGGTTCTTGGTGCAGCTTATACAAAATTATGCATTGTGAATTGCCCATTTAAGTGCCTAGAGATGCTGCAGTGGGGAAGCTGTACTTGATATTACCATCTGCCAGGATGATGTTGAAACCATATTTATCGGGTGAGGGTGTTGATCATGGGCAGCCAGGATAGAGGTGAGGGTTCACTGCCCAGCTGGGAAATTGCCTCCTGGACAGCCTTGACTTGGAAAGAAACGTCTGGCTTCAGCCAGGTGGGGTGCCTGGGTTATGAGGGAAAAGCATGAATTTTGGAGTCTGTCAGGCTGGGTGTGTGTCCTGGATCTGACTCCTTATAGCTGTGCGACTTTTCATATTACTTTACTCTCTGGGCTTCAGTGTCCTCATCTGTCAAATGCAGTCAACAGCAGAACCTATAGTAGGCCAAGAGAGTAAATGAGAGAACAGATATAGAGAGTTTAGCATAGGGCCTGGCAAAGGGGACTCAAAAAGGTTGGTTCCTGTTATAATGACTCGTGTGCTGGGATAAGGGAAGTGGGTGGGAGGGGAAGAAGAAGGTTCAGGAAGGGATGAGAAGGGAACTCTTGCTTGCTGAGCACCTGCTGCAGGTCAGGAGGGGCCCTTTCCATACAGTGTCCCATTCCTCATCACAGCTCTTAGGGAGATGCCAGTATTGGCTTATTTTATAGAAATTGAGGCTCAGCCAGGATAAGTTCAAAGACGCAGAGCTAGTCCTTGTCCCAGTGACGGGGCGCCTCTATGGTCCTGTAACAGACCTCCCTCAATGTTTTTTTCAGATACATCATTAACATGCTGTGATAATTTATGCAACAGTGAATTAGTCCTAATGAGGGTTAGTAATTGATTAGGAGCAGAGTTTATCAACCATAGCTTGAACTTCCTCCTCTTGGCTTTTCATGGATCCTGGGCAATGTCTGCAGCAGAAGTGGAGTGGGGCCCCCAGCCCACTAGAGACCTGCTTTGGTGACCAGAAAATGTGGCCCTCACTCCCCATTCCCCACTCTCTAACCCCTTCACAAAGCCTGTTCTAGCCTCAACTTTACTCATGATGCGTTCACCTTGGCCCTCACGGCTCTCCGTACACCCATCACGTCCCACCTCTTTTATCTCCTCCCCATTCCCTCTGCCTTGGATGGGTCTTGGCCATGTCCCCTTGGACATCTGGGCAGCCTCCTGGTGACTCCCCGCCTCCAGGCTCACCCTTCCAGTCCTCTCCCCTCTCATGTCATCTTTCTGGAGCAGCAGCCTTGGGATCAGACAGACCTGGCTGCCTTGACTAGCCTCATCTCTCACGGGTGAGTTACTTAACCTCTCAACCTCAGCTTCCCATCTGTAAACTGGGCTGTTATAAAAATGAATGAGAAATGTCTGTGAAGTGCTTGGTTGGTGCTGAGTAAACAGGGCTTAATAGTTTTTATCCTTTCCTTTCTCCAAAATACCTTATGGATGTCGTATTGCTCATTTGATAAAGTTCTGATTCTTTGGTTTGGCATTTAGGGCCCCTGACAGTCTGCCTACAGCTGCCTTTACAGCCTCATCTTCTCTTGTCCCCACCTTTTTCCTCACATGTCCCCCATGGTGTGGCAGTTTCTCCAGGATACTTGCTGTCACTCAAACATGCCTTACATGTTGCTCATGCTGTGTCCTCTGTTTGGAACCATCTTCCTCAATGACCCCTCTCCTAGCAACTGCACTCCTGACCCTGATCCTAGGGCCTACTCTCACCTTCCCACTAGGCCCAGGTCCAATCATACTTCCTGCAGGAAGCCTTCCAGGATATGTAGACCTCCCTCCTCTGAAGTCCTGTGCCCCAAGCTTAGACACCTTCTGCCTCCCGGTGGTGGCTCCTCCCAGGCAGGTACAGGCCAGACTTACCTCTACCTTCCCTTGAGCTGCAGATCCATCCAGAAGGAGGTCCCACAGGCCTGTGGACACTGTAAGGGCTGTGGCCCCAAGGCCTCCACCTCCACCTCCCTGCTGGCAGCTCAGTGACCCCTTCTTTCCTACTTCCTGCTGGCAGGCCTCACAGGGGTCCCGTGGAAGTGACATGTGCCCAAGTCCAACGTCTGTGATTCCTGAAGTCTGTGCTTCTCAGGGCGTGTGAGTCTAAGACACGCCCTGTCTGCGGTTTGCAGACCCCTGACCCTGGCTGCTGCTCTGGGGGCTCTGACTTTGGGGATCTGTAGGTTTAAACTGTTCTGGTTCTATGGCTTAGGGACCCTCAGAGAGTAGGACACTGTACACTAAGATCTTGCAATTTAGATTAGCTGAGCCTCAGGGAGCCTGAGGGTCTGTGATTATGCAACTGAGAATCTGTGAGTCCAGGTGCCATCAGATGCCCTGCTGTTAATGGGTGCTGTCTTAGGCTGGGTTCTCTAAAGAAGTAAAACCAGTGCAGAGTATAAATATATATATATATAAGTATATATATATATATATATATGGAGAGAGAGAGATAGAGAGGGAGAGATTTATATAAAAGAAATGGCTTACGTGGTTGTAGAGGCTGGAAGGTCCCAAGTCTGTGGGTCAGGCTGGAGGCTTCTCCTGACTCACGTAGCTGCAGGTGCTGACGAATCCGAGATTGGAACATCAGATAGCAGGCCTCAGGCTCACAGGCTGTGGAGGCTGATGAATCCCAAGACTGGCAGATAAGACGGCAGGTAAGCTCCTAGCTCAAGTCCCAAGAACCCGAGGTCAGATGAACAGGAGCTAGCTGCAGGATTCAGCATGAGCAAAAGCCAGACAGCCTTGACAGAAAGTCCACCTATATTGGATGCAGGCTACAGCCCTAAGGAAACTCCCTGTCAACTGGTTCGCTGCTCACAACAGATCTCATCATGGAGGTGATCACATTATATCAGATCTCATCATGGAGGTGATTACATCATTAAAAAGCTGCCACACTACATCATGACTGCTGAACCCCTGAGGATCATATCCCAGCCAAGTTGACACACAACCTTAACCATCACAGGTGCCATCTTGGTGTGGTCAGAGCTCTCCATGTGTGGACACGTGATTGGCAAAGGGCTATGATCCTGTCACAGTGTTGGTCTGCTCCCTGCGGCCCTGGCTGGAGAAGCATGTGTGTCTGTGGGGCTCCTGAGACCTTCCTCTGGGGAGTGGTACAGAGAGGGGAGAGAGGGCACCCCTTAAAAGTGTCCTGGCTAGACAAGACTGTGTTCTGATACAACTTTACGGACACTGAAATTTGAACTTCATAAAATATTCACATATTATGAAATATTAGTCTTTGTTTGATTTTTTTCAACCATTTAAACATGTAAAACCCATTGTTAGCTCAGCGACTGTACAAAATCAGGCCACAGGCTGGATCTGTCTGGTGGACCACAGCTTGCTGACTCCTGCCCTAGAATGTGGTTAGGTGAGAATACTTTACATTCAGAGCTGCCAGGTGTTCCTGGGGGTGGATGCGTGCTGATCCCACACTGGCTCTCTTTGGTTCCTCAGATGAGCCAAGCCCTTTCCAACACACTTTCTGTTCCCTTGGCCTGGAATGCTCTCCCCCTAGCACTTCACATGGCTAGCTCACACTCATCCTTTAGATCTCTGGTCAATAGACCCCTGCTTGGAAAGGCCTTTTCTGCCCTGCCCTGATCCCCCAGGGCCCCTCTCCATCCTGTCACCTCGTTAGGTCCTTCAGTGCCTTATCAAAACCCATAGTTTTTTTGTGTGTTTGTTTGGTTATTTTCTGTGTTTAATCCACAAGTACGTAAGCTTCATGAGAGCTGACGTGCTCACCACAATAGGTCTCATTCCTAAGTATAGGGCAGGCCCTTAGGAGACCCCAGTAAACATGTGGTGAAGGCAGAAGAGGAGGGAAGGAAAGGGGAGGAAGGGAAGGAGGGGAGAGGGAGGCATGGAGGAAAGAAAGGGAAGAGATAAAGCCAGCAACTGGCTGAAACACAATCACGTCAAATGGCTGACAGAGTTCTCATCGTGGATTGTGTTTTGTTTCAGGCCTTGATGTTTCTCGTCTGCCAGAAAAACAAATCCTGTCAAACCCCTTGAAGCCAACTGTCAAAGTAAAGCATTTTGGGGAGACAGATCTGTTACTCTGATGACAAATTCATTCGAAATGATCCTTTAATCTAGTCTCCCTGCAAAACCTGGAGCTGAAATCCTGAAAGTTGTGCTCCTTCAAGGTCTCTCTCCTCTTCTTCTGCTGCCTCCCCTCCTGGGCCTCCTGGGCCCTGCCCTCCATCTCTTAGAAATAATGCAGCAAAGTATTGCAGCTGGCGCAATGATCACCATTTGCTTTCTCATACAATTTTTTTTTTAGGGGAAAAATGACAGCATACAAAGCCTTGTCTTCCAAAGTCTCTGTCTCCTGCAGGCTGTGTGATCTGGGGAAGAACTCCGCCCACCCTCATCACAGCCTCCTACCCTGTGGAGAGGGGAAGGTAACAGCACTGGTGGTTGTGAAGATGGGACAAGGATCTTGTGTGTAAGCTTCTGGTATGTGGATGATGGTTCATAACTGTCAGCTTTTGCAGTGGTTAGGCCACATCTGTAAAATGGGCACGTGATGCCTAACAGTCCTGGGGGAGTGACAATAGGAATAAACCAAAAAACCAAACCAAACCTATTGCCATCAAGTCTGTTCCAACTCAGAGCAACCCTATAGGACGGAGTAGAATTTCCTCATAGGGTTTCTATGGAGTGGCTGGTGGATTCAAACTGTCAACCTTTTGATTAGCAGCTGAACTCTTAACCACCGCACCATGAGGGCTCCTCAAGAGAAATAGTAACTGTCTTAGACTGGGTTCTCTGAAGAAGCAAAACCAGTGAAGCATATATATATATACACACACACACACACACGTACGTACATACATATATATACACATACATACACATATACAGAAAGAAAGATTTATTTCAAGGAAATAGCTTACACAGTTATAGAGGCTGAAAAATCCCACGTCTGGGAGTCAGGCTTGAGGCTTCTCCTGACTCATATAGCTGCAAGGGCTTGCAAAACCAAGATCAGCAGGTCAAACAGCAGGCCTCTGGCTCACAGGCCACAGAGGCTGATGAATCCCAAGATCAGCAAGTAAGCTGCTAGCTCAAGTTCCAAAAAATGGAGGTCAGATGCAGGATCCAGAGTGAGCAAAAGCCAGTGAGCCTTACCAGAAAGTCCACATATATTGGATTCAGGCCACACCCCCAAGGAAACTCCCTTTCAGCTGATTGGCTGCTCATAGCAGATCTCATCATGGAGGTGATCACATTATATCAGATCTTACTATGGAGGTGATTACAGAATTACACAGCTGCCAAATTACATCATAACTGACAAACCACTGAGAATGATGGCCCAGACAAGTAGATACACAACCTTAACCATCACAGTAGCCCATGTTTTTGGATATTTCTACATGTTCTCAAGCATTCCCACATGTTGGGAGCCCTTTGTTTGCACCATCTCATTTGATCTTCACAACCATCCCACGAAGACAGAGCCATTTTCATCCATATTTTACAAGTGAGGACAACGAGGCTCAGGAAGGTGATCCCACGTCAGGTGAGGGTGGACAGGACTGCTCCCAGATTGTCAGATTCCAGCCACATTGCACTTACCCACCGTAGGCCCCTGGGTGGAACTGGCACTGGTAGGTGCTTAGGTCACCCCTCCCTACCTGCTGACCATCATACAAGTCCAGGAAGTGGCTGGGGCTGACCTTTCTCCCCACCCTGTTCTGTCCCTCCCAGTGCTCCAGGCCCCGAGAGCCTGCCTCTGGCTTGGGGAGATTTTCTCATTGCCCCGTCCCCCGCTGCCCTGACCCCAGGATGATGAATGACCACATCCAGGTCAGCAGAGGTGCAGGTCACATGGTTGCCAGGCTAGTGTCATTGTTTCTTGGTGAATTGGCAGCTTGCCTTCCTTGGGGGAAACAATATACACTATGTGGAATGTAAGCATATGATAATGATGGATAATTACACTCCAAATTTATAGATTTATCAAAATATGCAAAAACTACATGCACATCACAGCTTAATGACTGCACTTGGACTCCTTGCCAGCACCATGCTGTGAGTGAGGCACAAAGTGTGAGGTGACACCTGCAGCCTAAACCTGTGGGGACCCTCGGTCGTCACTGCTGCCGGCGCCCCCTCAGACCTGCACCCATCACGCCCTTCCAGCCTTCCTGGCCCTTCTAGAGATGGCCTGGTCATTAGCTCATCTGTGTGTGGGAAGTAGGAAAAGCACTGGGCAGAGGGAACAGCCCCTGCAAGGACCCTGAGGCAAGAGGGGCTCAGTGACTTGGAGGAACTAAGAAAATCTTGTGTGGCTGGGGAAGTGTGGGGGGCTTGGGGAAGGTGAGGCTGGAGTGTAGTCTTGTGGGCAGGGTCCGGGGCAAGGTCGGGAAGGATGAGCTATACTGGGGAGGAATGAGGAGCAGCTTCTCCCAGTCTTCCCCTCCTCTCCCCAGCTTCTCCCAGTCTTCCCCTCCTCTCCCCTCAGTGATCTTAAAAATCAGCCATTGAAAACCCTGTGGAGCGCAGTTCTACTCTGACACATATGAGACTGCCATGAGTCAGAGTTGACTTGATGGCAATTGTTTTTTTTTAATTCCATGAGGGGACGCCTCTAGTTTTCCTCTTTTATAGAAGAGCCAAGACTTAAATCTGGATCTCTCCTCTAAGTCCAAGATGCTGGCATCCTGTTGCCAAGGTTCTGTGATGGTCTTAGCATCAAACAGTGGCCCATTTTAACACCCAACTCTACGGTTTTGAGACTCTCTGATTTTGACAATTCTATTATCTTAATGTTATATGTTTGTATACCCAACGACTATAGCATTTTGTCATTTCATTTTGTTTAACATTCTCTGATTCTAATATTCAGTGGGTGCAGCCTTTGGTGACTCTGAGAAATGACACCCCCTCCCAGGTATGGGCATTCAGTCCTCCACTGAGTCTCTCAGAAGCTTCGAGTTATCCTCCTGCTTCCCTGTTAAATTATGTCCAACCATCCAAGTCCTCTCCCTCCTCTGGGGTCCACTTTAGACTTTCTGAGCTTACGGCTGTGGAATAATGTTATTAGTCTTGACAATGACAATTAGAACAATTATGAGGATAATAAACTCCAGCTGGATTTAGTCCAGTGGTGAGTTATGGCCTCCATCACTTAAGTAACTGTCAATCACCATGGCTGTGCCTGATGAGTCTCCTGGCCCGCCCAGCTGATAGCATCGGCCTTAATGACAAGGGATGAGGTGACTCCTCCAGGTTCTCATGGGCAGACGGTGCTACCCATTCTGCCCATGGCTGGCCTGTGCCTCTAGGCCACCGGGACACTGACTGTTCATGTTCCAGACTTCCACCTCCCTTTTACCGTGAGCTCTTGTTTTCTCCTGTCCCTGCTCTCAGGACAGCATCTGACCTTATATCTCTAACCTTAAAAGTGAGACTTTTACATTCTGACTCCAGAGGCTGACTTGATCAGGAGAGATTTGGTCCTTGTTAATGGTGTCCGAGCCCCAGGCACAGGTGGAGAGAGGCAGTGTTGTCCAATGGTTAGACCACAGGCTTTGGATGACCATAGATTCCAGCCCTGGCTCCACCACTTTCTTGCTGTGAGATGCTGGACAAGTTACTTAACCTCTCTGAGCTCAGTCCTCTCAACAGTAAATTGAAGACAGCAATAGCACCCACTTCATGAAGCAGAAGCCAGAATTAAACAAGATAATGCACATAACGTGCTCAGCAGTTACCAGTAAACACCACGGAGAAGGGTTGTTATTACTATTACTGTTGTTGATTCAGGGTTGGTGATTTCTCCAGCCCCAAGTGCACCCAGGTAGGCAGCACCTCCTGCACCTGGAGGACCACCTGCACTGCCTGGGCCTCTCTCTCATGTAGCAGTGAAAGGAGAACAGGCTTCGGAGTCCCACAGACCCAGGTTCAGACAGCCTCCACCACTCACTTGCTCTGTGAGCCTTGGAAAGTGGCTTCATCTCTGTGAGCCTCATCAGTTTTCCCCTCTGTAAAATGGGCATAATAATATTGACCACACAGTGTTACTGTGAGGCTTCAATGAGGGCAGTCTGCTGGAGGCTGATCCCTGGGCTGAAATAACATTTCCAGGGTTCACTTGAGGGTATAACTTGGGGCAAATTCCTCCACATCTCTGTGCCTCGAATTCCTCATCTGTAAAACAGTATCTGCATTGTAGGATGCTGTGAGGACCTGACGAGGTGGTCTGTGCCAGTATCCAGTGTGCAGGGAGCCCTCAGTGAGTGCCGACTGCTACATTACTATTATTATGTTCCTGCTTGAGGACAAGGATCCTGCCTTTTTGTCCCACACCCCAGCACATATTGATAAATTGTTTAGCGCAGTGCCTGGCACACAGTAATAGTAAAAGAAGTACTGGCTTTTATTATTCCTGGCCCCAAGGGAGTGTTGGCGTTGAGGGGCCTCTTAAGATCTCTGTGTCTGCCACTACTGCACTTAGAAATGAACAAACTGAGGCCAAGAGACACTACATTGAACATGTGAGAACAACACAGTATACGACTGTGCTAAATTATGCAGGGAGGACAATTGGAGAACAAAACCATCTGTAACAAAGGGCTAGCTGGGCCGGACAGAAGCTAAATGTCCCAGGAGCCAGAGACGCGGGAGAGAAATGCAGCCTGGGACATGGACGGCCTCGGCCGAGGCCCAGGAAGTCTTTCTAATATCCACTTTCCCTTAATGTAAGTAACGCATTCTTACTGTGAAGCATTTGGAAAGTGCAAACATTTATATAAAAGAGTATATAAATCACCTGCTACCCCATCTCCCGAAGATAGTAAGTATATATATTGATGCATGTCTCCATTCCTTTACCTATTCATATGAAAGTGTAAACCCGTTGCCGTTGAGTTGATTCCTATTCATAGCGATCCCATAAGACATAATAGAACTGCCCCATAGGGTTTCCAAGGAGCAGCTGGTCGATTTGAACTGCTGACCTTCTGGTTAGAGGCTGAGCTCTTAATCACTGAGCCATCAGTTATGTTTTTATAATCGATTCACATTGGTATAATGGTCAAGATAAGCTAGGCTATGATGCAATAACAAACATTCCCCAAACAACAAAGATGATTTCTTGCTCTTGCTATGTGTCCATGTGGTCAGCAAGGAGAGCTCTGCCCACTGGGGACACCCAGAGACTCTGGCAGATGGAGGCTGTACCATCACAGGATACCAACATCTCAACATGAGCTTCTACGATCACTGTGACAGGGAAGAAAGGACAGGAGAATCGAGCACTGGCTCATCAATGCTCCCACATGCGAGGGACACTCGCCACTTCCTTTTATCACTGGCCAAAGAAAGTTTCATGGCCACCCTGAACATCAAGACAACAGGGACGTGTGTCCACCTGTGGGCCTGTAAGGAGAGCTGGGTATTGGTGAGCCCAAGCTGTTTCCTCCACAGGGTACAGATACAAACTTGCCTCTTTCTTACCCAATATGCTAGTCTGACTAGTTTTCCATCTCATTGTATATTCTTGGAAATTGTCCATCTTATGGATGGGCCATAAATTATTTAATTAATTTTTGAAATTTGGATGGTTTCCATTTTTTTCTTACTATCATGTACAACGCTTCGATGGTTAGCTTCATTCTTTAATCTCTCTCTAAATTTCCATTTTGTTAGGCTAGATTCCTATCAGGAGATGCTCAGTGAAATAGTATGAGGCTTTAAAAACTATTATTTACTGACAGTTATTCAGCAAATAATTCTCAAGTCCTGTTTGCTGGACCTTCACACATACCCAGATCCGCTATCTTCTCACCCTTTCCAGGCTTCCCCTGGTCCCACCATTGTCATGCCTGGACCTGTGCAGTAGCCTCCTAGCTGGTCCCGCCTCTACCCTGCCCTGCTCATGCCCACTCTCCCCACATCAGCCAGTGTGACCTTGTGAGACTCAGGGCAGAGCCCTGCGCAGTGCCCATCTCACCCCACTTTCCTCTCGTTGTCTCTTCTCCAGGCACACCAGCTCCTTCCTGGAACTGGAGTCCTTGTGCACCTTCCTGCCTCTAGACCTTTGCCCTTGCTGTTTCCTCCGGCTGGAATCTCTTCCTGGTATCTGCCCAGCTCCCTCTTTCATCTCTTCAGGTCTTTGCCCAAGTGTCACCTGCCCTGAGAGACCCTCCCTAACCCCCTATTTACAATTGTGACCCCCAGAGCTCCCGACTACCCCCCTTTACTTTTCTCTGCAGCTGTCACCAGCTCACACACTCTGTAGTTCACTTATTTAATGATCTGAGCTCGTCTTCTCCTTCTAGAATCTGAGCTTCTCACTGCAGGCTTTTTGTCTGTTTCTTTCAGTGCTTTTCCCTAATGCCAAGAACTGTGGCTGCCCGTAGGAGGCACTCAGCAAATGTTTGCTGAAGGAGTGAGTGAGTTGAGCACGTAAGACACTGTCCTAAATGAGACAGCATCTCGTTTAACCCCCACAGCAGCCCTGCGAAGTGGGCACTATTGTTGTTAGTTGCTGTTGGGTCAATTCTGACTCACGATGATCCCATGTGTGCAGAGTAGAACTGCTCCATAGAGTTTTCAAGGCTGTAACCTTTTGGAAGCAGATTGCCAGGCCTTTCTTCTGAGGTGGCTCTGGGTGGGCTGGAACTGCCAACCTTTTGGCTAGTTAACAGCTGAGCACTTAACTGTTTGAGCCACCTAGGGCCTCCTGACATCCCCGTTTTTCACACTAGGAAGCAGGCTTTGGCTGGTTCAGGAACTTGCCTGGCACACACAACTCACAAGTGGTGGAGTCGAGATTCTCTAACAGCTCTGCCTGGGTGCAGGGCTGGAGTCTATGCAGGCATAACCATTCCAGCATGCTCCAGAAAGGCCATGCTAATGTTCAGTCTTGTACGAGGGTGACTGTCTCGCCTCATGGTTGCCGCACTGAGTATCTTTGCTAATTTGATGAGGGGAAATGGTTTGTTAGTGAAATTTAGCTTGCCTTCAATAGTTTTAAAGCTCTACTTCTTTGTTTGGAACTAAGTTAGCTAAGTTAGCAGTGTTCATTGCTGTATTCTAGACGATATTATACTCCCACAGTTGTTAGGCAACTGGATAGGATTTTTGCATTCACTTATTTTATTCTGAGCTCTAAGCTGGGTCCTGATTGGGGTGCACAGACTCCAGGAAACCAGGAGCAGCTCTGACAACCGGAGGTCCCCTGTCCTCACCTTCCTGGTGGGCTCATCTGCCCCATGGCTCCTAATCACCCTTCATCAGGGACTCCCAGATCAGTGTCTCATCCATGTCAGCCAACCATTCTCCACACAACATAAAAGCTTGTATTGGCTTCTGGCAGCACTTAGTATAACACTCCATTCCTGTTGTAGCCTTCAAGGGGCAGAGAGTGTGGCTCCGCCCACCTCTGCATACTCAGCCCCTGACTCTGGTCCCGCCATTCAAGATGATCCAGTCACACTAGACTTTCTCCTGCCTCTCAAGCCTCTGAGCCTTTGCACATGGTGTTCCCTCTGCCTGGAGCATCCATCCTCTGCTGTATCTCACCTGGCTGACTCTGCATCCTTCAGGTCTCAGCATGGAAGTGTTCCTTCCTTAAGGAAGCACTCCTGACCTTCTCCCAACAGAGTTAGGTCCCTGTTGAGCTTGTCACACTGTTGCCGATTATTTATGTAGTATTGGCTTAATGCCAGCCCATCCGACTTGACTGGAAACCTCACAGGCACAGGCTGTGTCTGCCTTAGTTACCCCAAACTCCTGGCACCTGGCCCTGTATTTAGTAAATAGCAGATGCTTAAACCTATTGGGGGCTGGGCCTGTGTGGAGACGCTGTAAGGGGGCCCATGAGGGGCACTGGGAGGCACGGGGCCCATGTGGGGTGAAGGAGAGAATGACAGGGATAAGGCCATGGGCCCGTGTTGGACAAACACCTCATTTGCTCATGGATGTAAGCAGCCACAACTGCCTGAACTATCTGGAGGAAACCAGAAGCCACAGCCCCTCTGTGGATGAGGACTGAAGTGCGATGGAGGAGCTGGTCTGGTTAACGGGAGATCGTGAGTGGTCAGGTTGCGTGCCGCCCTTTCCTGGCACAGATCACAGGAGACAGTAAGGCTGGCATATTAGGGAGTGAACAGAACTCGTCCTTAATTAAAACGTAATTTGGTTAAATGACTTGCTCACATCATTTCCCTGTGATCACCCTCAGGCCTTGCGGCTGCTTTTCTTCTCTCCCCCGACCATGCTTTATCATTTTTCTTACTCTTCTCTTTGCTTAACTACAAGGCAACGCTTTTTTTGAAACTCCAGGGAAAGGAGAGGAGCACCGTTTGCACTGAACCAAAGAAACCAGTTTTCAAATTGCAGAAAATGATTAGAAACTAGCACAGCATTCATATCAGTTACAGCTGGGGTTAGAGGGAGAGGAGATGGGGCAGGGGCGGAGCTGGGAGTGGGGGGCCCTCCTCCATAATGGGGGGCGGCGTGGACAGTGGAAAAAGCACCGGACTGTGAGCTTGGGGTCTTGGAGTTGGGCTTTCCTGGGTCCTTGGCCTTAGGGAATCCCTGTGGGCTCCACTCAGAGCTCTCTATAAGTGCATACAGGTGTGCAGGTACCCGCAGTGCACACACAGACACCCACAGGTACACAGGACTCACATTCAAACACCCTCCCCACACACACAGATACATACAACTCAACAACTCACACACAACCACCTCCAACACACATAGGCACATTCATCCTATACACAAACATACACAGACACACACTATCACACACGTACCACTCAATCCAGTCCATTCCTCCTTGTAGATTCCTCTCAAGTCACCTGCTTTGCTCGATGCCCACTGCCATGACCTTGTGTAACCTCCATCAGCTCTCACCTGGACCTCTGAAATAGCCTTCCTGTCTTCATTATTACCCCTTTCACAATCACTCGTTCCTTCCTTCCTTATGTACCGGGTGCCGTCTGGGCACTTGGGATACAGCGAGGTCTTACGGAGCTCACATTGCAGGCACGTCTCTTACACTGCAGTCTTTCATGATTGCAGGTCTGATCTTGCCCATCCCTGGTCCAGACCTTTTCTTGGCTCCTGCTGCCCTCAGGATGAAGCTCTCATTCCACTACCACCTGTGCCCTCCAGCCCCTCATCATTCCACTGCTGCCACCTGACACTCAGGACCATCTTCCACCACTTCCTTCCCTATCATTTGGGCTTCTTTTAGTGTGGCACCCATACTGTGTGTTCTCATTCCTCTGGGGCTTTGCACGTACTGTTCCTGCTGCTTGGAACACTCTTTCTGCTCTGTGTCATCTTGCCAACCTTGCTCTGGAGTCATTGCTTTGGGGAATGTCTCTGACTGCACCTCCTCCTCAGGCTGGTTATGTCCTCTTCTCTGTGCTGTCACAGTGCCTGGATGTTGAGCTAAAATCTGAAGGTCACCAAGAAAGACACGACTTGCACACAGGCATTGGATGGAACAACACTTTAATAACATAGAGAATAGACAGAGCAAGGTTAGCTTCAATAGCGAGTGTTGGTCCTCCATGGCCAACAGGTTACTCCTGCAGCAACAGATGCAGGGATGCTGATCTGTATGCAACCCTCTTGTGCTGCAGAAGAGGGACTCAGTTCCCTCCCCAACAGGAACAGATACAGAAATGGGGTTGGACAGGTGCCACATGGCACACACGCATAAGTAGTAAGCAGACCGTGTACTGAGGGAGGGAAGGAATTTCCCTGAAAAGGAAGAAGAAAAACTTGGGACGGACAGAGGCTTAGTTCCCAGGCTCCATTATCAGGGAATGTTCCAAGCCCAAGGACTCTGATTAAGTGGTCCAGGTAAGGGTTGGAGGGCCATGTGATAAACTGTTTTTCCAAAACTGGCCTTACTCCATCAAGCCCTTGGACCCTGTTCTAAGTGTCTGAAGACAGGGCTACCATCTTCCTCCTGAGGAGAGGGAATTGTATCTTGTTCGTCTTTGGGGCATAAGTCAAGTGTGTTCTCTCCCCTCTCTGTTCCATACTCCTGCTTTACTCCTGCCCCCAAACTTTCATACACATGAATTCCTCCCTAGGCCTCTTCTATCATTCTTCATACCTGAAAGCTCTGCAAACAGAAAGCAGCTTAAGGTGTTTCTCAGGAGGGGTCTTTGCATTTGGAGAAAGGATCCAAAGAAAGAAAACTCTAATGGTGGAATTTCAGGCATGACAGGAATTCAGAAAGATATTTTTAGGGTGCTGGGAGGAAGCTCTTGCCAGTTTCTTTTAGATCACCACATGGGGTGTCCACCTGCTGTGTCTTCTTTCTGAAGTTGCTGGGCCCCAGCCCCAGGCATCTTCACTGTGTGCAATGATAATTACAATTTTGGCCAGTCCTCTGCTTAAACTTCCAGTATGTTCCGGTTGCACTTGGTGAGGTTCTGGAGATAAAGTACATGAAAGTTTGGGGACCCCTAAGACTGTGGCCCTTAGGAGTTTCTTACTCTCAAGCTAGTCTGCATTCAGCAATTGGTCATAATTACATTTAAATGTGCCTACCAGATTATGGCTCCAGTGGCTTCTGCTCCCGGCATGCAGATCTGGTTGATGCTCTGTATTTGCGTTTGTCTCTGCAGATTTCAAGAAGTCCTGGTGGCACAGATGGTTAAGCACTTGGCTGCTAACCAAAAGATTGGCTGTTCAAACCCACCCTGTGGCTCCTCAGGAGAAAGACCTGGTGATCTGCTTCCATAAAGATTATAACCAAGAAAACCCTATGGGGGCAGTTCTACTCTGTCACATGGGGTTGCTATGAGTTGAAACTGACTCAGCAGCATGCAACAACAATAACTGCAGATTTCAGGTTGGCAGTTTGCCCTGGAATCTCTGTTTTCTGATGAGTCCAAGAACAGTCATTGATTTTCAGTTTATCCAGCTTTTTCTTGTTGAAAGGATGGGAGTGAGGGCTTCTAAGCTCTTTATATATCAGAGTTGAAACTGAAAGTCTGTTCAGTTGCACTTTGAACAAAATTCAACATCTTAACTGAGGAGCTGTCTGATCTGACCACTGACTGCTTCTCTGATCAGTCTTTGGTGCTAGAGGGCCAATAAATGGCATTACTATTGTGGAGAAGATTTAGTTAACAGAAGCAAAGTTTTTAGGACAGTGACTGGTCCATAATGAACAAGTGTCAGCTTCTATTGAGTCTGACATGAGTCAGTCCCACTGTCCTTTTATCTTTTCCTGGACATACCAAGCTTGTTCCTGCCTGCCTCAGGTCCTTTGCACTTGCTGTTCTTTCTTTTGGAAATGCTCTGCCCTGATTTTAGCATGGCTGCTCCTCCTCATCGTTCAGGTCTTGGCCTAAGTGTCACTTCCTCTGAGAGAACCCCTGCCCACACTGGCCACTCAAGACAAAGTAGCATTTGTACCCCCAACACCTGAGTCACTCTACATCACATTGCCTTGTTTTATTGTCTTCAAGCACTGAACACCCTCTGAAATAGTCTTACTTACTTACTAGTTTCTTTCTTTATTATTCTTTTTCCTTTTCTGTGTTGTTTCTCTTGCAGGTTAACCCCTCACCTTGCACATAGCTTGGCACATAGTAGGTGTTCAACCTATTGGCTCAATAAGTGAATGAATGAATTCTGCTCTGACACTGCTCCCTAAACTTTACTTCTTGAAGATTTCCTGCTCAGGGGTTGGAGTACTCTAACTCCTGGGATCTCAGTATCATTTAGTTGCAATGGAGCCAGAGAGCAATAGCACCTTCAGAGAATAAGTTCTTCATATTACAGATGGGTGAGCTAAGGCCCAGTGCAGGTAACTGAAAACTCAATATACACTAGCTTAAACTATAAGGTCTAGAGGTGATTTAGGCTTCAGGCAAGGATTGATCCAGCATCTCAGTCGTGTGACCAAGGACTCAGTGCTTTTCCATTCCTCGGTTCTGCCTTCCACAGTATCAACTTCATCTCAAGTCTGGCTTCTTTTGTGGTTGCACCGTCAGCTTGGGCCACAATTTCCTCATTCCCACTTAGTAGAAGACATAGTCTCTCCCCAGCCAGAACACAAAAGTTCTGGGCTTCTCTCTGACTGGCTTATGTTAAGTAATATAGCCACCCCTGAACTAATTCTGTGCTGATTGGTCCTGGTCTGGCTTATGGCTTAGCCTCATCAGGGCCCGTTCCTGGAGCTAGAAGGTGAGGTCAAGCTTGCTGCCCAAAAAGGAAGAGGATGTTGGGGAAACAACCACAGTATCTACTCTTCCCAGAGAGAAGTCACCTGGCTAAGGTCAGAGGCAGAGGCAACTCTAGAATCTGGTTCTGAGGCAGGATAATGAGCCTGTGAGGCCGTGTGAGGCAGAGGGGAGTGGAGGGCTGTGTATGTCAGCCCTCTTGGGATGCCCCTGCCTCAACTAACTCTTCTTCTTTGGAGAAAGATGATAAAGAGGGTGGAGTTGACAAGAATGGAGACTGTGCGACCAGCAAATCTAGGCTGGTGCCATCACCCTCATCTTCCCAGGAACCAAGAATGGATTCTGCTCCCAGAGCTGATGAGCCCACTACCCCAAGCATCCACACCTGCCCTCCCCACTGACTGCTCCTAAGCTGACAGGCACAGATGCCTCCTGCTCTGGCCAAGACAAAGAATCACTCTAGGTTCTGGCAGCTTCATGCCCTGGTCTTGAATACATTGGGCTGCTGCACTCATTGGAAACTCAGGGAGTGGCAGGGCTGGGATGGCTGCAGAGACTGTGCATATGGAGAAACTGAGGCCTGAGTACACGTGCCTGGTGTTGCATTAGAGTTGGGCCCCTGATCTGGGCTTCTTGTTCTCAGGACTGGGTCTTTCTGCTGCGCCACAGAGTCACTGGCTTCCATGAACTCCCCCAGACAGGAGGCCCACCCCCACCTCTCTGCAAGCCTCCTCCTTGCTTCCCTCACCCTCAGACATGGTGGCCAGTCAACTCTCCAGCCTTGTCTCCCACCATCCTCAGCTTCCTCTCCTCTCCCCCACCTCATGCTTCAGTCACACTGAGCACTAGAAAGTTAACAGTCATAATACATCATGTTTATCGAGAAAGCAGAATGTTCCAGGTGCTGAGCTGAGCACTTCACATACATCACCTCATTCATTCATTCATCATATTGATGCCTTCTATCCAAGGCAACTAACAATAACAACAACAACAATTATGTATCAGACTCTGTGACAGCTGCTTGGGAGAGAATCATGAACAGAAGAAACTCAGTTCTTGGGGCTTCCTGTCTAGCCGGAAAAAACAGACATCAGCCGAAGAACACAGAAGTGAAATTACAACCAGAGGATGCTAACCTGGGTGGCGATGTGGTCTATTATCCCATTTGAAAAATATCATTAATTTATTCTTACTCCTTCCTCCGTTTGCTGGGTACTCACTGCTCCTTCCCATGGCCAAAGCCCTCTGCCAGAAGCCACGGAGAGATTATTGAGCACCTGTTGTGTGTCAGACACTGTGATCTCATTGTGTCTCTACAGCAATGCTGCCAAGTAGATGTTGTTGTCAGTTGTCATTGGGTTGGCCCTGACTCATGGTGACTTTGTGTAAAATTGAATGAAATATTGCCTGGTCCTGTACCAAACATACCGCTGGTACGTCTGATCCCATTGTTGTAACCACTGTTTAATCCATGGAGGGTTTCCCTTATTTTCACTGACCCTCTATGCTACCAAACATAATGCCCTTTTCTAGCAAATGGTCTTTCCTGATGACATGTCCAGAGTAAGCAAGATGAAGTCTCACCCTCCTCAATTCTAAGGTGCATTCTGGCTGTACGTCCTCATTTCACAGTCAAGGAAGCTGAGGCTCAAGGCTCTTGGCTCCAGATCTCTTGACCATCCAGCGAGGATCTAAGAGATGGCGATGTATTTCATCCATCTCTGTCTTCCCAGTCAGGGGCTCCCAGTCTGCTCAGGGCACTGCAGTGCTGCTCTTATAATGACAGTAATAGTGACTGCGGCAGTAGCTTCAGCCCCAGCCACCCCTTGACTCGCCCTGTGCTAAGCACTTTACTTATATGAGGCTGTTTAATCCATACAACAAACGGGCAGGGCAGGCACTGGCCTTGCTTCCCACACGAGAACACGGCTCAGTGGGGATAAGGGCACTGCGAGTCAGAGGCAGGTCATAAACCCGAGTCTGCCAGCTGCTCTATCAAAGGGTGTGTCATTCATTAAAAAAGAGGAGGGACAGCCACTTCCACAACGTGAGGAGAGAAGCCGAGAATCAGGGGGAAGAACGAAACAGCACCGAGAGAAGCTGAGATGAGAGACCTCCAGCCCTGACAGAGGGGTGGCCATGTGAGCTGCCTGGGGCCCTTTAGGGAGTTCTGGCCCCTGGTTCTAGGCCCAGGTGCCCCTAAGTTCTCTAAGACATGCCAGGAGCCTGGTATCCCTGATTTTTCTTTGTTTAAATTACACTGTTTTTCCTGTTGCTGCTAAAGATTCCTGACTCAGATGCCAAGGAAACATGCTTATTGAAAAAAAAATACACTTCTTCAAAAAAAAAGCAACAATTCCAACGAGTGTCTCTTGCTTAGAAAAGCCTCATCAAATAAGAGGAACAAGGCGTTTGCAAACCTATATGGAAATTAAACCCACAATACTTGTTTGACAAGTGATAATTAACTGCTGACAATATAATTTCAGTTTGGATGCAAATGTGTTTTTCATCAAAAATTAATCAAAGAGATACTTGCATCTGGGAGTCCAGCCTCTAGCTGTGGAAGTTTAGCGCCTCTGCTGGAAGGTTTTAGGGCTGGCACGGAATGCCCACTGCCCCCTGCCAAGGTAGGGCATGGACCCCAGAAGTGACACCGGGTACAAGTCTCCAGAGCAGCTCCCAGGAGGCAGTTCAGTCAACCCCTTTCTTGCTAGGGGACCAATATTCTCCTCTGGGTATCCTTGGCCCCAAATGTGTCTGGAGCTGGCTGGTAGTAGGCTTGGTGCTGGCTTCAGGGAGGGAGAGGGCACTCTCTTGTCTCCAGCCCTTACAGTACCTCTGGTCCTGCAAGTATCATATCCCATCCCCCCATTTAACGGAGGAAAAAACTGAGGCTTAGACATGGTGTCACTTGTTCAAGGCCATACAGCTGGTGAGGGACCAAACAAAGATCTGAATTGTGACCTGCCTGACTTCAAATTCTGTGCCACCTACCTGGTCCACCTATGTTTCCTTTGGACAGCTCAACTCCTCTGTGCCTCAGTTTCCTCATCTGTAAAATGGGGATAAAAACAGCATAATGGTACAATGGCATAATGGTATGGCTTGTTAGGAAGATTAAATAAGTTAACACACAGAACAGTGCCTGGTACAAGAAATCTTTCAATAGATGATACCTGTAATAGTTACTAGGAGTCCTGATGGCACACTGATTAAAGTGTTTGGCTGCTAACTGAAAGGTTGGTGGTTTGAACCCATCAGCCACTCCAGGGGAGAAAGATACGGCAGTCTGATTCTGTAAAGATTACAGCACTGGAAACCCTATGGGGCAGTTCTGCTATGTCCTATAAGGTCTCTATAAGTCAGAATCGACTTGATGGGCATGGATTTTTTTGGTTTTGTAATAGTTACTATCAATTAATTCAGATAATATCTGAATTACACCACCTTCAGACCTCCCTCCACCTGGCTCTACACCTGTAGTCATCTCTGAGCCCTGCTCTGGACTCTGTCCAGACCTCTTGCATTCATTTGAAAGGAAGAGACATATGGGACCCTGTACTATCAAAATGTCACGAACACCAAGCACAGAACAAGGATTTAAGTCCTGGCCGTTGAGGTCTGAGGACAGACATCTTGGTTTCCTGGTAGCCACTGTCACAAAAGCCTCAACTGTCTTATTGAAACTCAGCTTGTGGCCAACTATGAGCTGTGGGGTCTTTTTCGTCCACATTTTTATCCCTTAAGTCTTCCTAGAAGTCCATGGAATTTGCACCCCCTTTCACCTCTTTCCCCACACCAGCTACACAGAACCACTCACCACTCACTGCTCGCAGAACATTCCATACTGTTGACATCTCCAGACTTTGAACATGCTGTGTTATCTGCCTCTAGTATCTTTATTTGCACTTCCCACTTGGAGAAGTTTGATCTTTTAAGGGTCAACTCAAATACCACCTTCTTTTTTTTTATTTTTATTGTTTATTGTTGTTAATTTTATTTTTATTGTTGTTGTTGAAAATATGTACAGCAGAACATACACCAATTCAACAATTTTTACATGTACAAGTCAGTGATATTGATTACATTCTTCAAGTTGTATAACCATTCTCACCCTCCTTTTCTGAGCTGTTCAACCCCATTACCATCAAACTCACTGCCCCTTAAGCTTCCTGTCTAACTTTTTGAGTTGTTACTGTCAGTTTGATCCCACATAGGTAGTTCTTTAAAACAGCACAGTGCTGAAGGCAGACATTCTTCACTAATTAAGCTAAGCTATTTTTTGGTTTAAAGAAGACTTCATGGGATATTTTTTGTTTAAGGTTTGAAGATTATCTCAGGACAATAGTTTCAGGGGTTCATCTAACCTCAATGGTTCCAGAAAGTCTAGATTCTGTGAGGATTTGAAATTCTCTGCATTTTCCCCATTTTGATCAGTGTTCTTCTATAGAATCTTTGATCAAAATGTTCAGTAACAATAGCTGGGCACTATTCAGTTCTGGTCTCATGGCAAAGGAAGCAGTCAAACATCACCTTCTTGATCACACCTTGAGCCCAGGTACGTCTGCTCTGACTCTGAGAACAAAGCAGAAGCTCCTCACACACTTACTAAGCCCCTGCTATATTCCCAACTTGGCACATCTGCGTGTGTGTCATTCCAGTTAGTCCTCCCAGCAACCCTGTGAGGAGAGTTTTATTATTCCCATTTTACAGAAGAAGACATTAAGGCTTAGAGAGGAAAAATAACTTGCCCAAAGTTATAGATCTAATAAATATAATAGCTTGGGTTGTTGACACAGCCCCAAGCTGCCTCTACTTCAGACTCATATGAATCTATTTGTCCCCTAAAAACCACAGGACCTGGTGCCCCTAAGTTCACACTTATATTTGTCACTGATCCAGGACTTAAAAACACACACACGCAATCCTAGGCACACCTCTAAATATGTGGATACTTGCACATTCTCAAGGATGTTGTGATGATTAAGGTTGTGCGTCAACTTGTTTAGGCCATGATTTTCAGTGGTTTGGCAGTTATGTAATGAAGTAATTTAGCAGTTATGTAATGATGTAGTTATCCTCCATTTTGTGATGTAATGTAATCACTTCCATGATGCAATCTGGTGTGAACAGCCAATCACTTAAAAGGGGAGTTTCCTCAGGGTTGTGGCCTGCTTCCAATATGTAAGGATGTTTTGGCAAATCTAGCTGGCTTTTGCTCACTATGTATCCTGTATCCAGCTCATCATCATCTGACCTCTGGGTCTTTGGACTTGAGCCAGAGGCCTGCTGTACTGCCTGCTGATCTTGGGATTTGTCTAGAGGGTGGGAAATTAACCTGACAAAAATTCAGGCACCTTCCACCTCAGAGAAATTTCTATGAGTCCAGTGGTGTGGGGCATGTCAAGGAATTCCTTCTAAAGTGAAGAATAAGTTATTGCATCTGGCCCCTTTCACAACTGTAAAGGAGGCATGATGCCTGGTGGGCCTCTTTGGATTTTGGAGACAACATATTCCTTATTTGGGTGTGCTACTCCAATATATTTATCTAGTGACTTGAAAAGCTGCTAGTTTTTAGTGGGGCCCAGAACAAGAAAATGTTCTGCAATAGGTTCAGGCTGCCACACAAGCAGCTCTGCCACTTGGGCCATATTATCTGGCTGATGCTATGGTGCTTGAAGTGTCAGTGGCAGATAGAGATGCTGTTTGGAGTCTCTGTGCAAACCAGTCATCTTCTTTCCTCAGCCACTTCCATCATTGCCCAATGGGTTCATGAACATAGTGGCCGTAGTGGCAGGGATGGAGGTTATGCATGGGCTCAGCAACATGGACTTCCATTCACCAAGGTCAACTTGGTTGCAGCCACTGCTGAGTGGCTAGCAGCACAGACCAACACTGAGTCCCTGCTATGGCACCATTCCTCAAGGTGAGCAGCCAGTGACTTGGTGGCAAGTTAATTACATTCCACCATTTCCATCATGGAAAGGGCAGCATTTTGTTCTTATTGGAATAGACACTTACTCTGGATATGGATTTGCCTTCCCTGTGTGCAATGCTTCTGCCAAAACTACCATCTGTGGACTTACTGTATGCCTTTTCCACAGTCATGGTATACCACACAACACTGCCTTGGATCAAGGGACTTGCTTCACAGCAAACGAAGTGTGGCAATGGGCCCATGCTCATCGAATTCACTGGTCTTACCGTGTTCCCCATTATCCTGAAGCTTTTGGCTTGATTGAATGATGGAATGGTCTTCTAAAGACACAATTAGGGTGCCAGCTAGGAGGCAATACCTTGCAGAGTTGGGGAAATGTTCTCCAGGAGGCTGTATATGCTGTAAACCAACATCCAATATATAGTACTGTTTCTCCCATAGCCATGATTCATGGGTCCAGGAATCAAGGGGTGGAAATTGGAGTGGCACCACTCCCTACAACACTGATTCCATTGAACTGGAAGTTAAGAATGCCACCTGGCCACTTTGGGCTCATTATGCCTCTGGATCAACAGGCAAAGAAGAGTGTACTATATTGGCTGGTCTGATTGATTCTGATTACCAAGGGGAAATAGGATTGATATTACATAATGAAGTAAAAAAGTTATGTCTGGAATACAGGAGATTCCTTAGGATGTCTCTTAGTACTACCATGCCCTGTGATTAAAGTCAATGGAAAACTACAGCAACCCAATTCTGACATGACTACTAATGGCCTAGACCCTTCAGGAATGAAGGTTTGGTTCACCCTACCAGGCAAAGAACCATGACCAGCTGAGGTGCTTGCTAAGGGCAAAGGGAATAAGGAATGGGTGGTGGAGGAAGTTAGTTCTAAATATCAGTTATGACCATGTGACAAGTTGCAGAAATGAGGACTGTAGTTGCTATGAGTATTCCTTCCTTTTATGTGTGCATCAAATATTTTTGTTTTCTTCATTTATAAAATAGAAGATATAAATGGAGCTAGTGTGTTTTCAGTTGTATGCATGTTAGTTTTATCACATTAGGTGTAAGCATGACATTGTACCTGTCTTCATTTAGAGATTGTGTATGGTTTAAGGAGATATGTACAGGTGCCAAGTTGACAAGGGCTGGACTGATGGTTAAGATTGTATGTCAGCTTGGCTGGGTCATGATTCTCTGTGGTTTGGCAGTTATGTAATGATGAAGGTATCCTCCATTTTGTGATACAATATAATCACCTCCATGAGGTGATCTGATGTGATCAGCCAATCAGTTGTAAAGGGAGTTTCCTCAGGGGTATGGTCTGCATCCAGTATATACAGATATTCTGGCAAAGCCCTCTGGCCTTTACTCACTCTGGATCCTGCTTCTGGCTCATCATCATTTGTCCTCCAGTTCTTTCACCTGAGCCAGCAGCCTGCTGTACTGCCTGATGATCTTGGGATTTTTTGGCCTCTGCAGCCTGTGAGCCAGCAGCCTGCCATCTTACCCACTGATCTTGAGTTCGTCAACACCTGGAGCTACATGAGTCAGGAGAAACCTCCAGCCTGATGCCTGACCCAGGGACTTGCGACTTGCCAGCTTCTACAACCATGTGAGCCATTTCCTTGAGATAAATCTCTCCCTCTCCCTTTACATGTATGCTTCACTGGGTTTACTTGTCTAGTGAACCCAGCCTAAGACAGACGTAAATAAGCACATCTGATGTACACCAAATTGGTGTCCACATGCCATCTCTGTGTGCTAAGACCTGACCCTGATGACCCACAGGCTCCACAGACTCAGTGAACTCAGATGGGCCCAGGGTCGGTGGGGCAGGGCACAGACCAACCTGGATCCCTGGTTCTGAATTCTGCTCCTGAAGACCTTCCTTCTGCAAACCTACAAACATTTGATCAAATATAGAAAAAAGGGAAGGGCTATCTCCACAGGGTGAAGAGGAATCAACAACCGGAATTGGAAGCAAGTGAGCTGCCATGTTGTGTGTGTGGGGTTGGCACTCTTGGTTTCTTGAGGACTTGGATTTAATGACCTCCAAAGACAGGAGATGATGTCTTTGGTGTATCGTTGGGAGTCGCATAAAGCCAGGACCTTCAAAGAGCTGAATCTCAGTAATGAAGTATACAAGGAAAATGAATCCATTCCCAAGAACTGGGAGACAACAGGGGAGTTTGTCAGGTTTTGCTTGTTACCTGGGAGGAAAGAGAACCTCTTTGGATGATAGTGACTACAGGCCTGTGCTTTGCCTGGGTTTGTGGTTTTAATTTATATTTTGGGTATTGTTTGTAAATCTTCAAGATAAGCAATTAACATATAATTGATTCCAGGCTGGTGATACTTCTGGGGCATCTGACAGAAGCCAGTGCAGAACAGTTCAGGATGGTACACCTTCTTCTCAAGCTGCACAAGATTCCCCACATAAGGCCCCGTTGAAGATGAACTCAAAATCCCAAATTACAAAACAAATGAGAAAACAATTTACCTTGAGTGAGAGTTAGTAGCCATGAAAGCCAAGAAGATAAAAACCTGAAGAATTTCAAATAGTAGAACAATTCTGATAGAAGCTATAACATAATTACATTTAAAGTGATTAAAAAATAAAAGAAAAAAATAAAAATCACAGAAATAGAATAAAACATTATAAAAAAGAATAGACAGCCTAGGAAAACACAGAAATTCTAAAAATAAAATCTGTAATCATTGCAATTAAAAAAAATTCTTCAAAGGGTAATTAAATACTAGATTAGGTAGAACTGGGGAAAGACTCCGCTATCAGGAAGATACCCTCATAGAGTAAAATGAAATCAACGGTGGCCTGGAAGACAAGGCAATCATGACAAGCAGACATAAGAATATTTGGAAAGTGGCCTTCTGTTTATCAGACCACAGTTGTTTAGAAAGGGATTTGAGGTAGTTTGTAAAACACACTATACAATAAGATACATTCATTCCTTCAACCCATGTTTACTGAGCACCTATTATGTGCCAGGCACTGCACTGGGTGCTGAGGCTGCACTGAGGAGCAAGACTGGGTCCTGGCTCTCAGTCTAGTGAGGGAGAAACACACATCAAGAGAAGACTCAGTCACTACATGATAAGCGACGTGCCCTGTGCTATGGTGGCATGGGGTGGGGACAGTGAGAAGCTCTGACTAGAACAAGATTCCCCTAGTTCCCCTGGGAGGTTGGGAATTAGGGGAATCATCCTCATTTTATAGGGAAGGGGACTGTATTAGTTTCCTAGAGCTGCCGTAACATAACACCACAAATAAGGTGACTTAAAACAATAGGAATGTATTCTCTCACAGTTCTGGAGGCTAGAAGTCCAAAATCAAGGTGTCATCAGGGTCATGCTCCCTCTGACATGCTGTCTCTTCCAGCTTCTGGTGGTTGCCGGCAACCCTTACTGTTCCTTGGCTTGCAGCTGTATCACTTCAATCTCTGCCTCTGTCATCACATGGAATTCTCCCTGGGTCTGTCTCTGTATCCAAATGTCCCTCTTCTTATAAGGACACCAGTCATATTGGATTTAAGGCCCACCCTAATTCAGTATGACTGCATCTTAACTTGCTTACATCTGCAAAGACCTTATTTCCAAATAAGGTCACTTTCACAGGTGCCAGGGGTTAGGACTTCAACATATCTTTTTTGGGGACACAATTCAACCCACAACACAGACTGAAACCCA
The DNA here is from genome assembly GCA_030035585.1 of Dugong dugon. Taxonomy (NCBI): domain Eukaryota; kingdom Metazoa; phylum Chordata; class Mammalia; order Sirenia; family Dugongidae; genus Dugong; species Dugong dugon. The sequence continues at coordinate 54,978,642 of CM057462.1, read as the reverse complement.
GATGGGTGAATGACTTGTTTAATGTCACATGGCAGTGTGGATGGAGCATGGAACACAGGGCTTCTGAGTCCCTGACCCAAGTCTACGAACTACACAACGTGACCTCCTCACCGAGCCTCACAGGGCAATCACAGTGACAGCTTCTACCCCATTCCTCAGTCCCAGACCACACAGAAAACTTTCCCATGCTGACGTTAATTATACCTTCCAAAGGTTAATTTGTAAGGAGACAGTGTAAATGGTTGTTTAAATGGAAATTATTAAATCATGCTGGGGGTTCACTACATAATAGGTAATTATATGCAACAGAATTGGCAAAACAATATAGTCAATTCTATTTAGCTGTTTCCAAAAAGCCCAGAGTTAATCCTGGGGAACAGCCAGCTTCAGTTGATATTTGTTTAATAATCTTATTAAACCCAAAAGGAAGTCAATTTAAGAACCTTCTCCAAGAAGACTGTGATTTGCCAAGGCCTCAGCTTTTGGGTATTCAAATGATATCTCATGGTGCTTGGCAGTTTCCTGACCTGTAACTTAACATTCCACTCATATACAGTTGGAACATTTTCATCATCTACCTATTTATACCCCCATGCGTCTGTCAGTTTGTTGTACTGTGGGGGCTTGCGTGTTGCTGTGATGCTGGAGGCTATGCCACTGGTATTCAAATACCAGCAGGGTCACCCATGGTGGACAGGTTTCAGCTGAGCTTCCAGACTTAGACAGACTAGAAAGAAGGACCTGGCAGTCTACTTCTGAAAAGAATTAGCCAATGACAACCTTATGAATAGCAGCGGATCGCTATCTGATATAGTGCCAAAAGATGAGCTCCCTGGTTTGGAAGGCACTCAGTATGACCAGAGAAGAGCTACTTCCTCAAAGTACAGTTGACCTTAATGATGAGGATGGAGTCAAGCTTTCGGGACCTTCATTTGCTGATGTTGCATGACTCAAAATGAGAAGAAACAGCTGCAAAATTCCTTTATTAATCAGAACATGGAACATACGAAGTACGAATCCAGGAAAATTGGAAATCATCAAAAATGAAACGGAATGCATGAATGTCGATATCCTAGGCATCAGTGAGCTGAAATGGACTGGTATTGGCCATTTTGATTGGACAATCATATAGTCTACTATACTGGGAATGTCAACTTGAAGAGGAATGGCGTTGCATTCATTGTCAAAAAGAACATTTCAAGATCTATCCTGAAGTACAACATTGTCATTGAAAGGATAATATCCATATGCCTACAAGGAAGACCGTTAATATAACTATTATTCAAATTTACGCACCAACCACTAAGGCCAAAGGTGAAGAAATTGAAGATTCTTACCAACTTTTGCAGTCTGAAATTGATCGAACATGCGATCAGGATGCGTTGATAATTACTGGTGATTGGAATTCAAAAGTTGGAAACAAAGAAGAATGATTGGTAGTTGGAAAACATGGCCTTGGTAACAGAAATGATGCTGGAGATTGCGTGATAGAATTTTGCAAGACCAGCGACTTCTTCATTGCAAGTACCTTTTTTCACCAACATAAACAGTGACTATACACATGGACCTCACCAGATGGAATGCACTGCAATCAAATAGGTTACATCTGTGGAAGAAGATGATGGAAAAGCTCAATATCATCACTCAGAACAAGGCCAGGAGCTGACTGCAGAACAGACCATCAAGTGCTCAAATGGAAGTGCAAGTTGAAACTGAAGAAAAAATTAGAACAAGTCCACAAGAGCTAAAGTACAACCTTGAGTATATCCCACATGAATTTAGAGACCATCTCAAGAGTAGATTTGATGCATTGAATGCTAATGACCAAAGACCAGACCAGTTGTGGAGTGACATCAAGGACACCATACATGAAGAAAGCAAGAGGTCATTAAAAAGACAGGAAAGAAAGAAAAGACCTAAATGGATGTCAGGAGAGACTCTGAAAGTTGCTCTTGAACATTGAATAGCTGAAGCAAAAGGAAGAAATGATGACGTACGTCATGGTTTGAATTATGTCCCCCCAAAAATGTGTGTACCAATTGGACTAGGCCATGATTCCTGGTACTATGTGATTTTCCTGTATGTTGTAAACCTGCCTCTATGATGTTAATGAGGGAGGATGGGTGGCAGTCATGTTAGTGAAGCAGGACCTGATCTACAAGACTGGATTGTGTCCTGAGGCAATCTCTTGAGATATAAAAGACAGAAGTGAGCAGTGAGACAGGGGAACCTCATACCATCAAGAAAGCCGTGCTGGGAGCAGAGTGCGTCCTTTGGACCAGGGTCCCTGCGTCGAGAAGCTCCTAGTCTGGGGGAACACTGATGAGAAGGCCGAGAGAGAGAAAGCCTTCCCCTGGAGCTGACACCTTGAATTTGGACTTTTAGCCTACTTTACTGTGAGGAGATAAACTTTTCTTAGTTAAAACCATCCACTTGTGGTATTTCTGTTATGGCAGCACTAGATGACTAAGACAACGTAAAAGAGCTGAACAGAAGATTTCAAAGGGCAGCTCAAGAAGACAAAGTAAAGTATTACAAGGACATGTGCAAAGAGCTGGAAATAGAAAACCGAAAGGGAAGAACACACTTGGCATTTCTTAAGCTGAAAGAACTGAAAAAAAATTCAAGCCTCCACTTGCAATAGTGAAGGGTTCTATGGGGAAAATATTAATGCAGGAAGCATCAAAAGCAGATGGAAGGAATACACAGAGTCACTATACCAAAAAGAATTGGTCGATGTTCAACCATTTTAGGAGGTAGCATATAATCAGGAACCGATGGTATTGAAGGAAGAAGTCCAAGCGGCACTGAAGGCATTGTTGAAAAACAAGGCTCCAGGAATTGATGGAATATCAACTGAGATGTTTCAACAAACACATGCAGCACTGGAAGTGCTCACTCTTCTACGCCAAGAAACTTGGAAGACAGCTACCTGGCCATCCTCCTGGAAGAGATCCATATTTATGCCTATTCCCTAGAAAGGTGATCCAACCAAATGTGGAAATTATCAAACAATATCATTAATAACACATGCAAGTAAAATTTTGCTGAAGATCACTCAAAAGCTTCTGCAACAGTATATCGACAGGGAACTGCCAGAAATTCAAGCAGGATTCAGAAGAGGATGTGGAACGAGGGATATCATTGTTGATGTCAGATGGATCCTGGCTGAAAGCAGAGAATACCAGAAAGATGTTTACCTGTGTTTTATTGACTATGCAGAGGCATTCGACTGTGTGGATCGTACCAAATTATGGATAACGTTGTGAAGAATGGGAACTCCAGAACACTTAATTGTGCTCATGAGGAAACTGTACATAGATCAAGAGGAAGTCATTCAAACAGAACAAGGGGATACTGCGTGGTTTAAAGTCTGGAGAGGTGCGTGTCAGGGTTGTATCCTTTCACTATACGTATTCAATCTGTATGCTGAGCAAATAATCTGAGAAACTGGACTATATGAAGAAGAACGGGACACGAAGATTGGAGGAAGACTCATTAACAACCTGCGTTACGCTGATGACACAACATTGTTTGCTGAAAGTGAAGAAGATTTGAAGTACTTACTGATGAAGATCTAAGACCACAGCCTTCAGTATAAATTACAACTCAACTTAAAGAAAACAAAAATCCTCACAACAGGACCAATAAGCAACATCATGATAAACAAAGAAAAGATGGAAGTTGTCAAGGATTTCATTATACTTGGATCCACAATCAACACTCATGGGAGCAGCAGTCAAGAAATCAAAAGATGTATTTGCACTGGGCAAATCTGCTGCAAAAGACCTCTTTAAAGTGTTGAAAAGCAGAGATGTCACCTTGAAGACAAGGTGCGCCTAACCCAAGCCATGGTGTTTTCAATGGCCTAATATGCATGTGAAAGCCGGACAATGAATAACAAAGATCGAAGAAGAATTGATGCCTCTGAACTGTGGTGTTGGCAAAGAATACTGAATATACCATGGACTGCTAAAAGAATGAACAAATCTGTCTTGGAAGAACAGCCAGAGTGTTTCTCAGAAGCAAGGATGGCAAGACTACGTCTCACATACTTTGGACGTGTTATCAGGAGGGATTACTCCCTGGAGAAGGACATCATGCTTGGTAAAGTAGAGGGTCAGTGAAAAAGAGGAAGACCCTCAACGAGATGGATTCACACAGTGGCTTACAATGGGCTTCAGCATAACAAGGATTGTTGAGGATGGTGCAAGACCAGGCAGTTTCCTTCTGTTGTACACAGGGTCGCTATGAGTTGGAACTGACTTGAGGGCACCTGACAACAATAGCTCAACACCTATTTATACATTTGTTCAGCTACTCATTGACTAATCCTTCTATTTTTATCTTCATTCTTTCATTCACTCACTCATTCATTCACCTCTTTGGCCAGTGAAGACTGGGTGGATTTTAAATCCATTTAAAAATGATTTCTTACATCACCTCATGTGCGAATTTATTCCTTCCTTCCATTATTAGTTCACTCATTTCTTCCATTTGCTGGTATTTGTTCATTCATTTTTATCAGATGTTCATTTGTGCATTCAGCCACTCATTCACTCAGTTGTTTATTCTTTATTTATTCATTCATCTTTAATTGGCTCATTCATTCGCTTACTTATGAATGTATTCTTTCATGCATGACTTCATTCACTAGTCTTTCGTGCATTCATGAATTTATTCATTCATTCACTTATTTACTCACTTACCTGTTTATTCATTTACCAGACATGTACTGTTGCACATAAGCTACGTCGTCTGGGTATGTCTGGTCCTCTGTGATCAAGCCTTGCATGTTCTTCCAGCATTTTCTGGGCATCTCATAGAAAATGTACAGGGCCATTTTCTTAAGTAAACTCTTCATCAAAGTGTAGCATACATAAAACATGCTCATAAAGCATAAGCAACCAACTTGATTAAATTTTACCAGGAGACTATACCTGTGTAACCAGTGCCCAGAAGAAGGAACAAAATATTTCTAGAACTCCAGAAGCTCCCTTGAGCCCCTCCCAGTCACTAATCCCCAAAGGTAATCACATCCTAACTTTTAAGAACAGTGAGAGCTTTGCCTGTTTGTTGTATTTTCTAATCAATAGACTCATACAGTAAGTGCTCTTTTGTGTCTGCCTTCCGTTGTGTTCATAGAATTCATTCTTGTAGCTTCCAGTTGTAAATCATTCATTTCCATTGCTGTATGGGATTCCTTTTTTTTTTTTTTTAACTGTTGTAGTTTAGATGAAGTTTACATTTCAAGTTAGTCACCCATACAAAAATTTATACATACGTTGTTATGTGACCCTGATTGCTCTCCCCATACTGTGACAGCACACTCTTCCTTTCCACCTCTGATTCTCCACGTCCATTCAACCAGCTCCTAACCCTCTCTGCCTTCCCATCTCATGTCTAGACAGAAGCTGCCTGTTTAGTCTCTTGTATCTACTTGAGCTAAGAGGCACACTCCTCACGAGTATCACTTTATGTCCCACAGTCCATTCCAATCCCTGTCTGAAGAGTTGGCCTCGGAAATTGTTTTAGTTCTAGGCTGATAGAGAATCTGGGTGCCATGCTTTCCGGGGTTCCTTCAGTCTCAGTCAGACCCTTAAGTCTGGTCTTCTTACTAGAATTTGAGTTCTGCACCCCACTTTTCTCCTGCTCCATAATGGACTCTCTGTTTTGTTCTCTGTCAGGGTGGTTATTGGTGGTAGCCGGGCACCATCTAGTTCTTTTGGTCTCCGGCTGTTGAAAGCTGGTTTATGTGGCCCTTTCTGTCTCTTGAGCTAATACTTTCCTTGTGTCTTTGGTGTTCTTCATTCTCCTTTACTCCAGGTGGTTGAGACCAATTGATGCATCTTAGATGGCCACTTGCAAGCTTTTAATACCCCAGATGCCACTCACTGAAGCAGGATGCAGAACATTTTCTTAATAAGCTTTGCTATGCCAATTGACCTAGATGTCCCCTGAAGGCATGGTCCCCAGACCCCTACCCCTGCTACTCTGTCTCTCAAAGTGTTTGATTGTATTCAGGAAACTTCTTAGCTTTAGTTTAGTCCAGTTGTGCTGACTTCCCCTGTAGTGCATACTGTCCTTCCCTTCACCTAAGATAATACTTGTCTACTATCTAGTTAGTGAATAACCCTTACCCTGCCCCATAACCATCAAAGAATGTTGTCTTCTGTGTTTAAACCCTTTCTTGAATTCTTATAATAGTGGTCTTATACAATATTTGTCCTTCTGTGACTGACTAAATTCACTCAGCATAATGCCCTCCAAATTCCTCCGTGTTATGTTTCACAGCTTCATTGTTATTCTTTATCATTGCATAGTATTCCATTGTGTGGATATACCACAATTTGTTTATCCATTCATCTGTTGCTAGGCACCTAGGTTGCTTCCATCTTTTTGCTATTGTGAACAGTGCTGCAATGAACATGGGTGTGCATATATCTATTCATGTGATGGCTCTTATTTCTCTAGGATATATTCCAAGGAGCGGGATATCTTGATCATATGGTACTTCTATTTCTAGCTTTTTAAGGAAGCACCAAATCCATTTCCAAAGTGGTTGTACCATTTTACATTCCCACCAACAGTGTATAAGTGTTCCAGTCTCTCCACAACCTCTCCAGCATTTATTATTTTGTGTTTTTTGGATTAATGCTAGCCTTGTTGGGGTGAGATGGTATCTCCTTGTAGTTTTAATTTGCATTTCTCTAATGGCTAATGATCATGAGCCTTTCTTCATGTGTCTGTTAGCCGCCTGAATGTCTTCTTTGGAGAAGTGCCTGTCCATATCCTTTGCCCATTTTTTAATTGGGTTATTTGTCTTGATGTTGCTAAGGTTTTGCAGTATCTTATAGATTTTAGATAGTAGACACTGATCGGATTTGTCGTAGCCAAAAATTTTTTCCCAGTCTGTAGGTTGTCTTTTTACTCTTTCGGTGAAGTCTTTTGATGAGCAAAAGTGTTTGATTTTTGGAAGCTCCCAATTATCTAGTCTCTCTTCTAGTGCTTGTGCATTGTTACTTATAGTTTGTATCGTGTTTATGCCATGTATTAGGGCTCCTAGAGTTGTTGCCATTTTTTCTTCCAAGATCTTTATCGTTTTCGATTTTATATTTAAGTCTTTGATCCACTTTGAGTTAGTTTTTGTGCATAGTGTGAGGTATGGGTCTTCTTTCATTTTTTTGCAGACAGCTATCCAGTTATGCCAGCATAACTGTTAAAGAGACTGTTTTTTCCCCAGTTAATGGACTTTGGGCCTTTTTCAAATATCAGCTGCTAATAGGTGGATGAATTTGTGTCTGAATTCTCAATTCTGCTCTGTTGGTCTATGTATCTGTTGTTGTACAAGTACCAGGCTGTTTTGACTACCTTGGTGGTATAATAGGTTCTAACTTCAGGTAGTGTGAGGCCTCCCACTTTGCTCTTCTTGAGTAATGCTTTACTTATTCTGGACCTCTTCCTTTTCCATATGAAGTTGGTGATTTGTTTCTCTATCTTGTAAAAAAATGCCATTGGAATTTGCATCGGGATTGCATTGTATCTGTAGATTGCTTTGGGTAGAACTGACATTTTCAAAATGTTGAGTCTTCCTGTCCATGAGCAAGGTATGTTTTTCCACTTATGCAGGTCTCTTTTGGTTTCTTGCAGTAGTGTCTTCTAGTTTTCATTGTATAGAACTTTTACGTCTTTTTTTTTTTAATTGTACTTCAGGTGAAGGCTTACAGAACAAATAGTTTCTCATGAAACGGTAGTACACATATTGTTTTATGACATTGGTTAACAACCCCCAACATGTCAACCCTCTCTCTTCTCAATCTTTTCTTTTTGGTGAAAATATACATAGCCAAAGATACATCATTTCAAAATACATGCACAGTTCAGTGACATTGACTATGCTCTTCCAATTGTGCAGCTATTCTCACTTTAGATGAAGGCTTACAGAACAAAATAGTTTCTCATTTAACAGTTACTACACATGTTGCCCTATGACAATGGTTAACAACCTCACAACACATCAACAATATCCTTACTCAACCTTGGGTTCCCTATCACCAGCTTTCCTGTCCCGTTCACCTTCTGGTCCTTGTCCCTGGACTGCTGTACCTCATTAGTCCCATTTGGTTTTATGGGGCTGTCCACTCCATGGCTGAACGGTAAACCTCAGAAGTGACTTCACCACTGAGCTAAAAGGGTGTCTGGGGGCCATACTCTCGGGGTTTCTCCAGTCTCCTTTAGGCCAGTAAATCTGGTCTTTTTTTTGTGAGTTAGAATTTTCTTCTACATCCTTCTCCAGCTCTGTCCAGAACCCTCTGTTGTGATCCTGGTCAGCCAGTCAGTGGTGGTAGCCGGCACCATCTAGCTGTACTGGACTCAGTCTGGTGGAGGCCTTGGTAGCTGTGGCCTGTTAGTCCTTCGGACTAATCTTTTCCTTGTATCCTGTTCTCTTCGTTCTCCCTTGCTCCCGAAGGGATGAGACCAGCGGAGTGTCTTAGATGGCTGCTCACACGTTTTTAAGACCCCAGACGCTACTCACCAAGATAGAATGTAGAACATTGTCTTTATAAACTGTGTTATGCCAGTTGAGCTAGATGTTGCCTGAGACCATGGTCCCCAGAGCCCTCTACCCAGCAATTCAGTCCCTCAGGGAATTTGGATGTGTCTATGGAGCTTCCATGACCTTTCCTTGTACAAGCTGTGCTGGTTTCCCCTGTATTGTGTACTGTCCCACCCTTCACCCAAGATACCACTTATCTATTGGCAATTTAGTATTTCCCCCCCACCCCTTCCATCCCTGGTAACCAACAAAAATTGTTACATTTTGCGTGTGAACTTTTTCATGGGTTTTTACGATAGAGGTCTCATACAATATTTGTCCTTTTGTGATTGACTTATTTCACTCAGCATAATGTCCTCCAGTTTCATCCATGTTATGAGATGCTTCACAGATTCATCATTGTTCTTTCTCGTTGCGTAGTACTTCATTGTGTGTATGTACCATAGTTTGTTTATCCATTCATCTGTTGATGGGCATCTAGGTGGTTTCCATCGTTTTGCTATTGTGAACAGTGCTGCCATGAACATAGGTGTGCATATGTCTATTCGAGTGACGACCCTTATTTCTCTAGGATATATTCCTGGGAGTGGGATTGCTGGATCGAATGGTATGTCTATTTCTAACTTTCTGAGGAAGCATCATATCATTTTCCAAAATGGTTGTATCATTTTGCATTCCCACCAGCAGTGCATAAGAGTTCCGATCTCTCCACAGCCCCTCCAACATTTGTTATTTCCAGTGTTTTTGACTCGTGCCAGTAATGCCGCGGTGAGATGGTATCTCATTGTGGTTTTAATTTGCATTTCTCTAATGGCTAGTGAACGTGAGCATTTCCTCATGTGTCTGTTGGCCATTTGAATGTCTTCTTTGGTGAAGTGTCTGTTCATTTCCTTTGCCCATTTTTTGATAGGATTGTTTGTCTTTTTGTTGTAGAGGTGTTGGATTTTCTTGTAGATTATGGAGATTAGAACTTTGTCTGACTTGTACTGTCCAAAAATTTTTTTCCCAGTCTGTAGGTTCTCTTTTGACTCTTTTGGTGAAGTCTTTTGAAGAGAAAGGTGTTTGATTTTTAGAAGTTCCCAGTTATCTAGCTTATCTTTTGGGGTTTGTGCATTGATGGTTATGGTTTGTATCCTGTTAATGCCGTGTATTAAGGCCTGTAGTGGTAGTCCTATTTTTTCTTCTATGAACTTTATAGTTTTAGGCTTTATATTCAGGTGTTTGATCCATTTTGAAGTAGTTTTTGTATACGGTGTGAGGTATGGGTCCTGTTTCATTTTTCTGCAAATGGATATCCAGTTTTGCCAGCACCATTTGTTAAAAAGACTGTCTTTTCCCCATTTGATGGACTTTGGGCCCTTGTCAAAGATGAGGTGACCATGGGTGGATGGATTTACATCTGGGTTCTCAATTCTGTTCCATTGATCAATGTATCTGTTGTTGTACCAGTACCAGGCTGTTTTGACTACTGTAGCTGTATAGTAGGTTCTGAAGTCAGGTAGTGTGAGTCCTCCAACTTTATTCTTCTTCAGTAGTGCTTTACTTATTCGGGGCTTCTTCCCTTTCCATATAAAGTTAATGATTAGTTTTTCCATCTCTTTGAAGAATCTTGTTGGTATTTGGATCGGGATTACGTTGTATTTGTAAATTGCTTTGGGTAGAATTGTCATTTTCACCATGTTGATTCTGCCTATCCATGAGCATGGTAAGTTTTTCCATTTATGTAGATCCCTTTGGATCTACATGCAGTACATGGATCATGCAGTAGTGTTTTGTAGTTTTCTTTGTATAGGTCTTTTACATCCCTGGTTAGATTTATTCCTAAGTATTTTATCTTTTTAGGGGCTATTGAAAATGGTATTGTTTTCCTGATTTCCTTTTCATTGTTCTCCTTATTGGTGTATAGGAATCCAACTGATTTTTGTATGTTTATCTTGTATCCTGCTACTCTGCTGAATCTTTCTATTAGCTCCAGTAGATTTCTTGTGGAGTCTTTAGGGTTTTCTATGTATAGTATCATATCATCTGCAAACAGGGGCAGTTTAACTTCTTCATTACTAACTTGGATGCCCTTTATTTCTTTTTCTTGCCTTATTGCTCTAGCTAGAACTTCCAGCACAATGTTAAATAGGAATGGTGATAAAGGGCATCCTTGTCTTGTTTCTGTTTTCAGGGGGAGTGTTTTCAGCCTCTCTCCATTAAGAATGATGTTGGCCGTTGGTTTTCCATAGATGCCCTTTATTATGTTGAGAAATTTCCCTTCTGTACCTATTTTATTGAGAGTTTTTATCAGGAATGGGTGTTGGACTTTGTCAAATGCCTTTTCTGAGTTAATTGAGATGATCATGTGATTCTTTTCTTTCCTTTTATTTATGTGGTGGATTGTGTTGATTGATTTTCTAATGTTGAACCATCCTTGCATACCTGCTATGAATCCTACTTTGTCTTGGTGTATTATTTTTTTGATATGATGCTGAATTCTATTGGCTAGAATTTTGTTTAGACTTTTTCATCTATATTCATGAGAGATATTGGTCTGTAATTTTCTTTTTTTTGTGATGTCTTTGCCTGGTTTTGGTATCAGCATTATGCTGGCTTCATAGAATGAATTTTGGAAGTGTTGCTTCCTTTTCTATGCTCTGAAATAGCTTGAGTAGTACTGGTACAAGCTCTTCTGTAAATGTTTTGTAGAATTCTCCAGTGAAGCCATCTGGGCCAGGGCTTTTTTTGGTTGGGAGTTTATTTTATTACCTTTTCAATCTCTTCTCTTGTTATGGGTCTTTTCAGATTTTCAACATCACTTTGTTGCAGTTTGGGTAGGTAGTGTGTTTCTAGAAATTTATCCATTTCCTCTAGGTTTTCAAATTTGTTGGAGTGTAGTTTTTCATAATATTCTGTTACAATCCTTTTCATTTCAGTTGGGTCTGTTGTAATGTCCCCCATTTCATTTCTTATTTGGGTTGTTTGTGTCCTCTCCTGTTTTTCTTTTGTCAGTCTGGCCAGTGGTTTGTCGATTCTTTCAAAGAACCAACTTTTGGTTTTGTTGATTCTTTGTATTGTTTTTCTGTTCTCTATCTCATTTATTTCTGCTCTGGTCTTTACTATTTCCTTTCTTCTGGTGGTTGTGGGCTTTTTTTGCTCTTCTCTATTTGTTTGAGTTCTGTAATTAATGTTTTGATTCTGTCCCTTTCTTCTGTTTTGATGTGTGTATTTGTTGCTATAAATTGTCCTCTGAGGACTGCTTTTGCTGTGTCCTAAAGGTTTTGGTATAATGTGTTTTCATTCTCATTTGATTCTAGGAATTTTTTGATTCCATCTCTGATTTCTTCTATTACCCAGTGATGTGTAAGCAGGGTATTATTCAGTTTCCATGTAATTGATTTTTTTTCCTTGCTCTTTTCTGTTGTTAATTTTTACCTTGATGGCATTGTGGTCAGAGAAGATACTTTGAATTATCTCAGAGTTTTGGATCTTGTTGAGGATTTCTCTGTGGCCTAAGATGTGGTCTATTCTGGAGAATGTTCCATGTGCATTTGAAAAGAATGTACTTTGCAGCAGTTGGATGGAGTGTTCTATATATGTCTATGAGGTCAGTTTGGTTGATTGTGCCCTATAGGTCTTCTGTATCTTTGCTGAGTTTCTTCTTAGTTGTTCTGTCCTTTACTGAGAGTGGTGTGTTGAAGTTGCCTCCTATTATTGTGGAACTGTCAGTTTCTCTTTTCAGTGTTGTTAGAGTTGGTTTTATGTATTTTGGAGCCCTGTCATTTGGTGCGTAGATGTTTATTATGGTTATGTCTTCATGATGGATCATCCCGTTAATCATTATATAGTGTCCTTCTTTGTCTTTTATGGTAGATTTTGTTTTAAAGTCTATTTTATCTGAGATTAGAATTGCCACTCCTGCTCTTTTTTTGGTAATTGTTAGCTTGTTATATTTTTTTCCAACCTTTGACTTTTAATCAATTCACATCTTTGTTTCTAGGTGTGTCTCTTGTAGTCAGCATATTGATGGATTCTGTTTTCTTATCCATTCTGTCACTCTCCGTCTCTTTATGGGTGCATTGAGTCCATTTACATTCAGTGTAATGTGATTTTGTTGCTGTCATTTTGTAGTGTTTTTTTTTGCAGTGCTGACGTTTTCTTTGTTCTTCTTACTCTCCTGTGCTGAGTTACTTTTGTTTGTGGATTTTTTTTTCCTTTCTTTTGTTTTTGTAGGTTTTGTTTTTGCTGGGACTTTAAGTTTTTCCTCTTTATTTTTGTGAGTATGTTTGTTAACTTTCTTTGTGGTTACCATGAATTTTACCATTATCTTTCTAAGTTTGAAGCAGTCTATTATTACTTGGTATTGCCTTGCCTTACTCACCATTAGGAGGTTCTATACCTATGCTGTTTATTCCCTCTTTTATTGTTTTGATGTTGTTGTCATTTATTGATTAACTGCTCTGATTCCCTGTTGTATTTCTTTTGGTTTTGGATAGCCCTTGAGAGTTCATTTCCTAGATTGGTATCTGGCTGGTATGATCCTGCATCCTAGATTCTGCCTGTGAGCTGAAGTTGTTTGTTCTCAGATTGAAGAATTCCCTTTAATAATTCTTGTAAGTTTTGTTTTGTTTTTACATATTCCCTTAATTTATGTTTATCTCGAAATGACCTAATTCACCATCATATTTGAATGAGAGTTTTGCAGGATATATTATTCTTGGCTGGAAATTTTTTTATTTCAAGATTTTATATATGTCCTCCCATTGCCTTCTTGCCTGCATGGTTTCTGCTGAATAATCTGAGCTTAGTCTTATTGTTTCTCCTCTGTATGTGACTTCTTGTTTTTCACAAGCTGCTGTCAGGATTCTTTGTTTGTCTTTGGTTTTTGGGAGTGTGATTATGATATGCTTTGATGATTTTCTTTTGGTTTCTATACTATATGGGGTCCGTTGAGGTTCTTGGATGGCCAGCTTTTCATATTTTATGATATTGGGGAACTTTTCTGTCAGCAGTTGTTCAATGATCCTCTCTGCATTTTCTGTTTTCTCCCCCTGTTCTGGAACTCCAATCACTCGAAAATTTTTGCTTTTGATTGTATCCCACATAACTCTCAGGGTCTCTTCATTTTTCTTTGTTCTTTTTTCTGAGTTTTCCTGAAACAGAGTTGTATCCAAGTGTTTGTCTTTAATTCCACTGATCCTGTCTTCCACCATTTCAAATCTGCTTCTCAGCCGTTCTATGACACCATCAGTTTCTGAAATCTTGTTGTTTATCTTTTGGATTTCTAATTGTTGTTTTTGTATAATTTCTAGTTGTGAAAATATTTTGGCATTTTGTTCCTGCATTATTTTCCTGAATTCTTCCAATTTTTGTCTGTATTTTCCATGACTTTGTCTATTTTTTCCTCATTTTTGTCTGCTTTTTGCTTCAGCTCTTGGAGAATTCTGAGTATTAGAAATTTGAATTCCCTATCAGGTAGTTCTAGTGCATTTTCTTCCCCTGGGAAGTCATCTGGTGTTTTATTTTGGATGCCTACTGGAACCATCCTGTCCTGTTTTTGTAAATGTTTTGATATTGTCTGCTGTCTTCGGGGCATTCAGTAGTTATTTTTCTCATTTATTGATTGTAGATTTGTTTGGTTTGTCCCTTTTTAAAAAAATTTGGCTATGTCTGAGCAGGCGGGCTGTGTGTTCTTTGTTGTTTTCTTATCTGTGGGCATCATACTTTTCACCTCCTTCTCCAATTGGCAGGGTCACTCAGATATGGTACGGCAGGGCAGGTCTAGCTGAAGAAGAGTTACTGGGATGGGTTGTTTGTGGCACTTACTACAGCCACTAGGGCGCGTCAGTAATCTGTACAGGGCAGGTTCCAGTAGGCCATGCCTGTGTTGCTTGGTGGTGTGATATTAAGTGCATGGTGCAGGTAGGCAAGAAGTAGCAGGGAGATTCTTATGTGTGGAGCTAAGATGGATACGGGAGAGAGGAGAGAGGAATAGGAGCCAAAAGCATACGTACAAACAAAAAAGAATGCTAGGGGAGCTTGTTGTTGGAGTGGAGAGATGAGAGACTGTGAAATAGAGGAAAACAAAAAGGGGAAGAGGAAGAAAAGAAAAGAATGGAAAAATAAAAATCAGAAAGGGAAAAGAACAGCCAAGTTCCCAGGGATCCCACTGGTGCAGCTATGAGGTCTGGGGAAGTTGTTCTCAGGTGTTGCAGTACAGCCTGGGTAGAAGGTGTAGAGGTATACACTCCAGGTATTCAGGGAACAGAAAGAGAAGGAAGATATAGCGAGACGAGAAACTGAGTAATCAAGAAAGACAAAAAGGGAAAAAGAGGGAAAAGAAAACAAAACAAAATTAAAAAAAAGAACAAGAAAAGCCCCAAAAAACAGAAAAAAAAAAAAAAAAAGCCAACGAAAAAAGAAATGCTCTCAAGGATCCCACTGCAAGTCTGTGCAAGCTGAGGGGGTAGATTCCAAGCCATACAGCACCGCCTGGCTAGAACTGTCTCCCAACTCAAGAAAAGGAAAAGAAAACAAACAAACAATCTAAAACAAACAAATGAACAAAAGCCCCTGGTTCCTACCAGCAAAGCAACCCAGACCGGCAAGCAGTTCCACACTCGAAAGGAGCTCCGCAGCCCCTTAGGAAGAAGCAAAGATAGCTCATGGAGCCAGGTATTTGAGCGAAAGGCAGGAGAGTTAGTGAGAAACAAGGAAGAAATCGAAAGAAGCGGAAAAAAACACTACCAGCAGCCAACAAATGGCACTCAGAGAGCCGGCCCATTCGGGTGGGTGGAATCCAAGCAGCTGGTGCTTCCCAGACAAGAGATTGTGGCCGCAGGAAGCAGAGGAGGCCAAGTGGGGGTGAAGAAGGGTGGGGGGTGGGAAAGCATATATTGCAAATTACTGGTTGTTTTGTCTCCCGCTGGAAGCTCTGTGAAGCTGCTTTCTCGTACCTCCTGTTTGCTGGTCTCTGATAGGAGTCCAAGATGGTGGATCCGCGCTGTGTTAGCTGATACGGGACCTCTGCATGAATCTCTCCTTGCTCTCCATTCTCTGTCAGTTTTCTCACTCCGTTTGGTGCTTGGCTGAGTTCTTTATCTCTTCATTTGATGTTTTAGAGTTTCAGGATTGTTGTTTTCTGTGTTTGGGTTAGTTTTTCGGATCTTTGCTGTAGAGGGATGGCGTGGTGCTTCTGCCTAGAGTGCCATTTTGCCGGCAGAACTTTTATGTCTTTGGTTAGGTTTATTTCTAAGTATTTTATCTTCTTGAGGGCTACTCTAAATGGTATTGATTTCTTCTTTGAGGTTCTCTTTATTGGTATAAATGAATCCAACTGATTTTTGTATGTTTATCTTGTATCCTAAAACTTTGCTGAAATCTTCTATTAGTTCCAGTAGTTTTCTTGTGGATTCTTTGGGGTTTTCTGTGTATAAGATCATATCATGTGCAAATAGAGATAGTTTGACTTCTTCCCTACCAATATGGATGCCCTTTATTTCTTTTTCTAGCCTAACTGCTGTGGCGAGGACCTCCAGCACAATGTTGAATGAGAGTGGTGATAGAGGGCATTCTTGTCTGGTTCAGGTTCTCATGCGGAATGCTTTCAAAGTCTCTCCATTTTGGATGATGTTGGCTGTTGGCTTTATATAAATGCCCTTAATTATATTAAGGAATTTCTCTTCTGTTCGTATTTTGTTGAGTGTTTTTATCATGAGTAGGTGTTGGACTTTGTCAAATGCCTTTTCTGCATTGATTGATAAGATCATGTGGTTCTTGTCTTTTGTTTTATTTATGTGATGTGTTACACTGATTGTTTTTCTAATGTCGAACCATCCCTTCATACCTGGTAGAAATCCCACTTGATCATGGTGAATTATTTTTTTGATATGTTACTGAATTCTACTGGCTAGAATTTTGTTGAGGATTTTTGCGTCAATGTTCATGAGGGATATTGGTCTGTAATTTTCTTCTTTTGTGGTATCTTTACCTGGTTTTGGTATCAGGGTTATGTTGGCTTCATAGAATGAGTTTTGGAGCATTCCATCCTTTTCAATGTTCTGAAATACCTTTAGTAGTAGTGGTGTTAACTCTTCTCTGAAAGTTTGGTAGAATTCTCCAGTGAAGCCATCCAGGCCAGGGCTTATTTTTGTTGGGAGTTTTTCAATTACCTTTCCAATCTCTTCTTTTGTTACAGGTTTATTTAGTTGTTCTACCTCTGTTTGTATTAGTTTAGGTAGGTATTGAGTTTCTAGAAATTAGTCCATTTTCTCTAGGTATTCAAATTTGTTAGAGTACAATTTTTCATAGTATTCTGTTATGATTATTTTAATTTCAGTTGGGTCTGTTGTGATGTCACCCATCTCATTTCTTATAAGGGTTATCTGCTTCCTCTCCTGTCTTTCTTTTGTCAGTTTGGCCAATGGTTTATCAATTTTGTTGATCTTTTCAAAGAACCAGCTTTTGGTCTTGTTAACTCCTTTAATTGTTTTTCTATTGTCTATTTCATTTAATTCTGCTCTAATTCTTCTTATTTCCTTTCTTCTGGTGCCTGAGGGCTTCTTTTGCTGCTCTCTTTCTATTTATTCCAGTTGTAGGGTTAATGTTTGATTATGGCCCTTTCTTCTTTTTGGATGTGTGCATTTATTGCTATAAATTGACCTCTGAGCATTGTTTTTGCTTTGTCCCAAAGGTTCTAGTAGGCTGTGTTTTCATTCTTGTTTGATTCTCTGAATTTCTTTATTCCATCCTTAATTTCTTCTATAACCCAGTAGTTTTTGAGCGAGGTTTTGTTCAGTTTCCATGTGTTTAATTTTTTTCCTTGCTTTTTCTATTGTTGATTTCTTCCTCTTTTTTGAGTGTTGTTTGCTTAATACATTTTTTTCCATCCTTTGAGTTTTACTTTGTTTGTGTCTTTAAGTCTAAGGTGTGTCTCTTGTAGGCAGCAATTAGACGGATGGTGTCTTTTTAATCCAATCTTCCACTCTCTGTCTCTTTATTGTTGCATTTAGTCCATTTACATTCAGCATAATTATGATAGGTATGAGTTTAGTGCTGTCATTTTGATGTCTTTTTTTGTGTGTTGTTCACAGTTTCTTTGTTCCACTTAATTTCCTGTGTTAAGTTGTTTATGTATATTCATCTTTTTCATTGTTGTTGATTTTGAGTTTGCTGAGTCTTTATATTTTTCAAGTTTTTTATTTTGACTTGTAGGTTAGTTTCCTTTGTGGTTACCTTAATATTTATTCTTATTTTTGTAAGTTTATACCAGTCTTTTATTTCTTTATATCACCTTGACTTCTTCTCCATATGAAAAATCTATGTGTACATTTTTTAAGTCCCTCTTTTTTGTTTTAATGTTGTCATCTTTTACATATTGGCATCTGTTTCCCTGTTTTCAGGTTTTAGCTTTGATTTATTTTTGTGACTTCCTTATCTGGGTTGATATCTGGTTGCTCTGTCCTGTCTTCTAGTCTTGGGTTGTTATCTGATGTTACTGATTTTCTTACTGGAGGACTCCGTTTAGTATTTCTTGTAATTTTGGTTTGGTTTTTGCAAATTCCCTAAACTTCTGTTTATCGGGAAATGCCCTAATTTTGCCATCATACTTGAGAGACAGTTTTGCTGGCTATATAATTCTTGTCTGGCAGTTTTTTTCCTTCAAGGCTTCTGGCCTGCATGGTTTCTGCTGAGTAGTCTGAGCTTATTCTTATTGACTCTCTTTTGTAGATGACTTTTCGTTTGTCCCTAACTGCTCTTAAAATTCTCTTTATCTTTGGTTGTGGCAAGTTTGATTATAATATGTCTTTGTGGCTTTCTTTTGGGATCTACCTTATGTGGGGTTCAATGAGCATCTTGGTAGATATCTTCTCATCTTTCATGATATCAGGGAAGTTTTCTGCCAACAAATCTTCAACAATTCTCTCTGTATTTTCTGTTATTGCCCACTGTTTTGGCACTCCAATCACTCATAGGTTATTCCTCTTGATAGAGTCCCACATAATTATTATGGATTCTTCCTTTTTTTAAAAATCCTTTTGTCTGATTTTTCCTCAAATAAGTTGGTGTCAAGTGTTTTATATTCAATCTCACTAATTCTGACTTCCATTGCCTCAATTCTGCTCCTATGACTTTTATTGAGTTGTCTAATTCTGAAATTTTATTGTTAATCTTTGGGATTTCTGATTGCTGTCTCTCTATGGATTCTTGCAGCCTGTTAAATTTGTCATTATGCTCTTCTCTGGTCTTTTTAATTTCCTCTGTTGTATGTTCTGCATTTTGCTTAATTTCCCTCCTAATTTCTTGAAGACTTCTTTATATTAATCTTTTGTATTCTGCCTCTTGTAATTCCAAGAATTTTACTCTCCTGGAAAATTTCTAGATTCTTTATTTTGGGAGCTTGCTGAAGCCATCTTGGATTGCCTTTTTATGTGATTTGATATTTACTGTTGTCTCCGAGCCATCAATAAGTTATTATATTTATTTATTTTATGTTTGCTTACTTTGTCTTAGCTTCTTGTTTTGTTTTGATATGCCCAAATAGGCTGCTTGTATGAGCTAGTTTGATTATTGGCACCTTTGAAGCTCTAATGACCTGTCACCAGGTGGTTAGATCTGTTACTATGTATGTGAGCTCAGAAGTCCACCCACTCCTCCTGTATGGATTCAGCTCAGGTGTCCAGGTAGATAGCCACCAAGCGTGTGGTGTAGGCTCTCACCTACATTCCTAGACAGGCATGGGTGATTGATGTAGGCACAGGCATCTGGCTGCAGCAGGGGAACACACTCTGAGCAAGGCAGAGGGCCGACGGCCAACAGTGAGTGTTCAGGAGGAAGACATGTCCCTGTTCCCTACAGCATGTAGGTGGGTGGGTTTTCCAGCTGGGCTATGAGCACCCAGTGCTGTTGGCTGTAAGGACTGGGGGGCACCTCTTATTCTTGGGCCCCTATTGCAGGTGGCTAGGTAGCATGGGTGGAGCCACCAGTCCTCAGGCCCCTGATGTGGGTAGGTGAAGACCTTGCTTAATGGGCAGAGCAGTGTCAAATGTCATGAACCTGGCACTTCACAGCTGAAACAGTTGAAGCTAGACTTCAGGTATATACCCTGTTGTACTGTGGTAATGATGGCCTATGCTGTTGAAATGGGCCCACACAAGACTCTGCAGGGGAAAAGGCACTCAAAGTCCGTGGATCCCTTATGCCTGTGTCTAGGCAAAGGAGCTGTGCCTACACTGGGTTCCTGGCTTAGGGGAGCTGGAAGTTTATTTTTTCCACTGGTTGTTAATTTCTTCTGTCTCCAAGGCAGAGAGAATGGCTCCAGGAGTGTGACGGATCCTACTTCTGGCCCAGGGGACTTGGCAATTGTTGAAGCTGGTCCAGAACACAGTGCACAGCAGGGAGTGGGGAGGTAAATGGGAGAGAGGTTTTTCCCTAAGGGGGGCGTTTTTGATCCACACAGTAGGCAATATGCAAGAACTTATCTTTCATCGAGGTCTGCTTCTCACTGGTTCTGGGTGGCCAAGCAGGCTCTCTGGCACTGGGTCTCTCCTGGTGCGGAAAACGTGCCTCCCGAGTACGTTGTTTGCCTGCCTCACTGCTCACCCCTGATCAGGCCTGAAGAGCTCAGGCTTTCACCAGGTCAGGTCTGGCGACTGCTTGCTGCTTCTGAACCATTTCTCCCTACCCCGTCTCTCGGTTCGGTTCCTCAAGTTTGCCTTAGATGTTCAGAGCTCCTAGATTGTCATATATAGTTGACTCAGTTGTTTTTTTTGGTCTTTGTTGTAAGAGGGTCCACCAGAAGTGTCTGACTACCCCGCCATCTTGGCCTGCTGTATGATATTCCTTAATATGAATATGTCACATATATTTATCCATCTTTTGCTGATGGGAAATTTAGGACTTACAGACAGTGCTGTTTTGAACTTTCCTGTACTTGTCTTTTGATAAATAAATGTGCCCATTTCTACTGGGTATAGAAGTGGGAGTGGAGTTGCTAAGGCATGGGGTATGCATAAGCTCACCTTTAGTAGATACCACCAAAATACTTTCCAAATTATGTACCAATTTATAGTTCTATTGGCAGTATGTGGGGCCCACCCTCTGCTCACAGCCACTTGCCCTCCTGGTGATCACCCCTCACTGTCTACTAGAAGTTCTTCTGGCCTGGATGCAAGTTGTACCTTGAGGTTTACCCTTACCTAGGGCTTTGGTGCATGTCTCTCTCCTTGTTCCTGTTCTTGGCCCCTTCCAGCCCTGGTCCTGCCTTTCTGTCCTGAAGACATAGCTACAGGCCACTCTGGGTGACATCCTCTAGGCCTGATTCTGCCTGGCCACTTTTCTCACCCTGCGGGCTCTCTTGGGGGAAAGGCCTCCCATGCATCCTGGGGGACCTGGCCTATGGTTCAGGCCCTCTTCTGGGTTCTAGAAACACAGAGATAAATCAGGGATGGGTCTTGCCCTCTTAGGGTTCAAGACTAGTATTGGAGACAGGTTTTGGGCTTTTCTTCCTGTGATTCAAAGATGCATAGTCAGATCCTAAAGAGAGAGATGGACAGAGGAAACTATGTAAAGAGAGCACATAGAACTTGGCATCCAAATGTCTGTGAAGGACTATCTGAAAGTACCTGACCTTTGGAATCAAGTGGACCTGGGTTCAAATCCCAACTCCTCAGCTTCTGGTAGGGGAGTGAGACAGGGAAGGGAAGATAACCAATAAAGGAGTATTATCAATCCAGATTCTTTTGGGTGGAAATTCCAGGAGCCAGTGTAGAGTACACAGTTCACAGATATCCCACAGTGGGTCAAGGGAGTCATTGGTAAAAGGGTTCTTAGGGGATATTAATTCCTTGACATTTCCAGCTGCCATGTGGGTGGTCTAAGTGGACTTTGAGGGGGCCTGAGAAAGCCATCAGTCAAAGAAATGTGGGTGCTAGTGATGGGAAGCCAAGCTCGAGGTCACTGATGGGGTGAAGGTGAAGGGCAGGAGATAAAACCCTTACAGTGCTTGTTCCAGCGAAGATGAAGCAATGGTACACACCTGGAAGAACTACTGGAAGATTCAAAGGGGCACGTGGAGCATGGTTGGCACTTAAAAATGGAATTGAATTTTACAATGACACTAAGGCTCCATGTCTGGGTGACTGTTGTTCCAATCTTGGAGACTGGGAACACAAGTGAGAGGCAGGTGAGAGTGGAGAGGAGACGAATTCATTTTTGGACCTGCTGACTTTGAGGTGTCCACCTTACACTCAGGAGCTGTCTGACATCTCGATGTTGGAAGTTCAGAGACTGTCGGAAGAGGCCTGGGCTTGGGGTGGAGGATCTGGGGTGGAGGCTCACCTCTGTGGCCCTCCCAGTGCTGTTGCCAGAGGACACGCTTCTCTGTTGTTTTCCATCTCTCACTGCACCTCCTTTCTCCACACAGGGTGTGAGCAAGACACAATGACATCTGAAGGGAAGTGGTTTGGACTTCATGACAACCACCAAATCAGTTATCCTATGATGTACTTAATTTTGAAGTTTGTTTGGTGCTTCTAAAATGACTAAGTCCACTGCTTTGCTGAGGTGCTTCAGATCTTACTGAGAACCTACTGTGTGGAAACAGAGTTTGGGATGATGGGATCAGGTTAAAATGGGTCAACATGAGTGGAGGGGCCTGGAAGGAATAAACACAACACTGACCCTGAGAAGATGTGTCCCCTCTGATCCTTCCCTTTGTGTAGACCAGGGCCCACCTTCCACAGGCAGGTCCAGGCCCCTCTCTCTGGAAGTCGCTCACTTGGACACCCCTGCTCCAAGGGCTGGAGAGGGTGGGAAGTGATTCCTCTGGCAGCCAATTGCGCAGGTCTCAGCCCTGAAAACCCCGACTCCATAGGAGTCCCCTGCCTGGACTTAAAGGGAGCGGTGAAAAGCCTCACTGTGGTCTCAGGCCCAAGCAGCTGTCTCCAATTAAGTTTTGCCAGCCACAAAGCCAAGGATCTATTTTCTTATTTGGTCCTAACTAGCAAAGGTGCGGGACCTCTGCAACTGACCCTCAGAGGAGAGATCCTGGTCTCTGCAAACCCACACTGCAATCACTTCCAACTTCAGCCTTTGCAGACACCTCAGAGAGGCACAGTACCAGCCTTGGTACCTTTTTCAGTCTTCTGTATTGAGAATTCAGGGCCTAGGCAACTGGAAGAGGGAAAGACCATGCGGGGCCCTGGAGTTCAGTTCTGGCAGGTGACTTACCAGCCATAGGACTTTGAGCAGGTTCCATCACCTTTCTGAGTCTCAGGTGCTGCATTCCTGAAATGGGGAGAATAATACCTGCCTCCTGGGACTATGGGGAGGATTTACTGAGACAATGGAGGTGAAGATGCTTAATAAACTCTGACATTTCATTCATACAGGGGTTAGTCATCCAATTCTCACTGAGGGTGGCATTTTCCTCGCTTTCGTTCTTTGAATCAAAGTCCCAAGCTCAATAAGATTGTCCTTCCTGCCTCTGCTTCACTCCTACTTCATTTATCAACCTTCATCTTTGACTTTGTTTTAGAAGTTAGAAGAATTTTTAAAGAGTGAGCAACCCAACCCCTTTGTTTCACATGTTGGGGAATTTGGGGCCCAGAGATGAAGAGCAATGGGCTCAAGGTCACTCTGGAAGGCCGAGGCAGAGTCCAGACCCCTGTCCAAGAGTCCTAGCCCCAGCCCCAGGCTCCTGACTGCTGGGCTCCACCTCTCACCTCTCTGAGATCCCCTCTGACCTTGTTTTGGAATTCTTTCCAGATATCCTCATCAAAGATAGAAATGAACACACTGGATGGATGGCTTCAAATAGCTTAATTTCTCTGGGGCTGTTTTTCTTTTTAAACTCCCTCCCCTATTTCACCTAGCCAGATTTTCTGATTTAAACTGACTATCAGTTTCACTCCAATAGAAATGCATGTCATCTATCACCCATATAAACATAGCATGCAATTGATGTCATTATATTTAGTTAAAAATCCCATTGACAGACAGTACTATAGGAGTTCTGATTCCGGTTACTGTCGAGTTGATTCTGACTCATGGCAACCCCAAGTATTGCAGAACAGAACTGTGTTCCATAGGGTTTTCAAGGCTGTGACCTTTCAGAAGCAGATGGCCAGATATTTCTTCCAAGCACCTCTGGGTGAGTGTGAATCTCTAACCTTTTGGTTAGCAGCCAAGCGCTTAGCCTTTTGTGTTATTCAGGGACTCCTATTGCAGTGGGGTAGGGTTTAATTTGAGAAAATTTAAGTCACCGCACACGTATATATTTTTCCTCTCAAACTTTTTTTTTTAAACCAAGAAAGAGCAAATCATTTTTAAAGGTTAACTTACCCTTAAAAATATTCTGAATGTGCATCTTTCAAGCACATGTCAAATGTGTGAAATGTTACTGTTTTATCACTTATATAATCCTGCCCTCTTGTCTTTTTCTGTGGATGCAAAGACCTTGGCAAGTGATTTATCCCCTGCACCATGTCATAGCCAATTTCTTTTCGCTGGCAGAGGATTTATCTTTTTAATCCCCTCTGAGAGACTGGACATAGTTATTGGGCCACAGAAAGATGAGGCCAGGCAGCCAGGGGATTCCAGTTTAGATTTCTCTGCACCTTCCATATACTGATCATAATAGCTGCCGTCTCCTGAACACCTACTGCGTGCCAGGCATGGTGCTACCTGCTTTAAAAAAATTCATCATCTCTAACCCTCATGCTGTCTGTCAACCTTGCTTGCTGTACCAAACTGTCAACCCTACTTGCTGCGCCAAACTGTTGAGCCAAAGTTCAGGGTTGCCAACAAAAGCATGACTTACATAGAGGCATTGGATGGAACAATGATTAATTCATACAGAGAGGAGGCAGAGCAGGTCAGCTTCAAGAGTGGGTACTGGTTGCCTATGGCTGGCAGGTCACTCCCTGCAGTTGACGTAGGGCTGCTGTTCTGTACACATCTGTCTCATGTTGCAGTTGAGAGACCTTGTCCCCTCCCCACTGGGAACAGATACAGAAATGGGTTTGGCTAGGTGCCATATAATGCACACACTTAGCTAAGCTGTTCCTGGAAATCTTGACACGTACTGAGGAAAAGGGGACAGATGTGCTCATAGGCCACCATCTGTTACGGGATGTGTTTTGGATCAAGACACCCTGGGAAAGAGAGTTGGCGCACACTCTCATCCCGTCCAAGAAGTCAGGTTGACACATCTGGTCCTAAGCACAAGGCTCATTCATGGGTCACAGCGAAAGGCAGCAGGCTCTGCTCAGACTGCCACTTCCACACCGTCACCCTGATTTGATCCACCATCATCCACTATCTGGATTATTTCAGGTGCTGCCCAACTGTCTCCCTGATTCCATTTTTGCCTCGCATGGTCTCTTCTCTACTGAGCAGCAGGAGAGAGCCTTTAAAAATGCCAGGCAACCATATCCTTCCTCTGCAAGGCTCCTGTCTCCTCAGGGTAGAGTCATGTTCCTCCACTGGACCCCAAGACCCCCTCTGACTCTAGGAGCACCCACCCCCTTACTCTGCCCCAGCCACACAGCCTCCTTGCTGTCCCTCCAGTATGCCAGGCACACATCCACCTCAAGGCCTTCACACTTGTGGTTCCCTCTGCCTGGAACACTCTCCCCAGATATACACATGGCTCACAGCCTTATGTCCTTAGGGTCTTTACTCAGATGAGTCCTTGCCAGTGAGGCCTTTCCTGACCACCCGTATAAAATTGCACCCTAAATTCCCGCTTCTTTTCCTAATTTATTTTCATCCTTCTTCTCTGCCTAATTTATTTCTTATTACTTACAACTATCTGATATATGACATATATGGAACAAAACAAAAGCATACTGCGTGGCTTAAAACAGGAAAAGGTGCACGTCAGAGTTGTATTCTTTCACCATACTTATTCCATCTGCAGGCTGAGCAAATAATCTAAGAAGCTGGACTGTATGAAAAAGAGCACAACATGAAGATTGGAGGAAGACTCATTAACAACCTGCTGTGCTTGTGGAAAGTGGAGAAGACTTCAAGCACTTACTGATGAAGACTAAAACTACAGCCTTCAGTATGGATTACACCTCAACATAAAGAAAACAAAAATCCTCACAACTGGGCCAATAAACAACATCAGGATAAACGGAGAAAATATTGAAGTTGTCAAAGATTTCATTTTACTTGGATCAACCAGCAATGCCCATGGAAGCAGCAGTCAAGAAACTAAATGACATATTGCATTGGGCAAATCTGCTGCAAAAGACATTTTTAAAATCTTAAAAAGCAAATATGTCATTTTGAGGACTAAGCTGCGCCTGACCCAAGCCATGGTATTATCAATTGTCTCATATGCACGTGAAAGCTGGACAACAAAAAAGGAAGACCGAAGAAGTGATGCATTTGAATTATGGTGCTGGGGAAGGATATTGAATATACCACAGACTGCCAGAAGAACGAACAAATCTGTCTTATAGAAAGTACAGCTGGAATGTTCCTTAGAAGTGAGGATGGTGAGGCGTTGCCTCGCTTACTTTGGACATGTTAGCAGGAAGACTCAATCCTTGGAGAAGGACATCTTTCTTGGCAGAGAGTCATCAAAAAAGAGGGAGACCCTCAAAGACACAGTGGCTGCAACAGTGGGATCAAACATACCTACTATTGTGAGGATGGCACAGGACTGGGCAACAGGCTCAGGGAAGGAATGGCTTGCCCAAGGACTTGCAGGAGTTAAGTTGTGGGGGAGGTCGTAAAGCCACAGAGAGGCTGCATCCAGGTTTCTGGGGTGTTCTCCTGACATGCAAAATGACAAATGTCTGGGTCCCTGAGGTGCCCTGTGCTGCCCTTGCCCCAGACTTTTGCCCACAGCATTGTGGTCTTCACTCCATGTGGTTCCCTTCCCCGTAGGTCGAGAGCTCTTTGGGGATCAAATAGGGCTTCAACCATCCTTATATCCCCAGGACCAGTCACAGAGCCTGATGCAGAGTAGGGCCTCTGCAGGTGGTTTTTGAAAGAATCTTACGTGTGCACTTCTAGGCAGTAAGTGTTTTGCACCATGTAAGCTTCACAGACTAGCAGGCTGTAACAGTCTTGGAGAGAACTGAGTTCATTTTATTTAAACAGAGGAACTGAAACCCAAGATAAGGTCTGGACATGCCCAAGGTCACTTGGTGAGTCAGTGTCAGAGTCTAGACTTGAACTTGGGCCTCATGCCATTTGTCCTTCCGATATCACTGCCTTGTTAGGGGGAGGTCCAGGAGCCCTTGCCTCAGTAACATGAATCCAGGTGACTGGGAGAGTCAGGGCTTCTACTTCTCTCTGGAGCACATTCTGGGGAACTACTGACTGCAAATAAAATAAAAATGAGGGAGTCCCTGGGTGGTGCAAACGATTAAACACTTGACTACTAGCTGAAAGGTTAGTGGTTCGAATCCATCCAAAGGCGCCTTGGAAAACAGGCCTCCCAATCTGCTTCCGAAAGGTCACAGCCTTGAAAACTCTATGGAGCACAGATCTGCTCTGCCCACAACGGATCGCCATAAGTCAGAATAGACTCGAAGGCAACTAACAGCAAACAATACCTGCAGATGAAATCATAAAAACCCCCACAAATAAAAAAGACTCACGCCCCTGGAGTCAGTGCTAATGAAAGTCTCCTGAAAGAACAGGAAGAGACTTAGTGGGACTTGAGCCCAGGTAATTTATTTTAGAGGTGGGGAACCGAGGGCTGGAAAGTGTAAGTGACTGACCAGGCTTGCAGCCCCCAGCCCAGATGGTCAAGGTGAGAGGCTCTGAAGGCCAGAGCAATGGACTGCCTTTCTGAGCAACTCTCCAACCACTGTGCAGCAGCTCTCTCAATGGTGCTTGCTCTTTTGGGGAATTTTTTTTTTTTTTTCTGGAAGGGGTGTGTCCTGATTCAGTGTGAAGTGCCCGTCCTCCTGTGCTTTGGGATAGGAGTTCAGGTCTGGATTTCAATCACCATCACAGAGGGAGGGCTGGGGAAGGGCTGAGACAGCGTGGGCTAAGTTTAAAGCCAAGGTCAAAGTTACTAGTTAGATCAGTGTCCAGAATTCTTTGATTCATTACCACGTACCTTGTCCTGAACATTCTGTGTGCATGATCTCATTTGATGGATCCTCACAACAATTTAATTTGTTCCTATGAGTAGGTGATTGCCCACATTGAAAGATGAGGAAATGGACACTTAGTGAAGTGACATCACCAGTCGGCAGCAAAGATGGCCCTCAAATTCCGAAGTGTTTAATGCCAAAGTCTATTTGCTTAAGCTCAGGAGTCCAAGGGCGGCTTTTGGTTGAGAGAGACTAGGATCAGAGCCTTGGTGCCATAGTGGTTAAGAGCGTGGCTGCTAACCAGAAGGCCAGCAGTTTGAATCCACCAGCTGCTCATTGGAAACTTTATGGGGCAGTTCTACTCCATCCTATAGGGTTGCTGCGAGTAGGCATTGACGGCAGTGGTTTTTTTGGTTTTCCATGGTAAAGACAGAACCAGACTCACTGACAAGGTTGAGCTACACAAAGGTTCAATATTCTAAGCTGCGGTTAGTGTAGGACAGAGGTTAGGACTAGTCAACGTTAAGTCCAAGCTTAAGGTTAGGATCAAGGTGACTTCTAGTGTAAGGACACTTCTAAGGGCAGAGTGAATACTCCTCTCAGGGCTCTGGGCTCATAGACAGAAATAATTCTCCCCATAAATAAAACATTCTAAAGACCGATGGATTATCTTAAAAGGCTGTGTGAATTCTGAGTCTATACCATCATACATTTGTTGTTGCTTTAATAAAAATATTTCCCTCCAAATCTTTCATTAATATTCATGCCCTAGGGGGATGTTCCATGCCTGGACTCCACCAGCTGGGGAAGTAGAGATGTGGGATGGGAGTGGTCTGGGGTTAAAGTCAGTGATCAACTGTCCAAGTTTGCCTGGTTATTAGTTGAGCGCTTAACCATTTGCACCACCCAGGGGCTCCTCTGCAGCTCATAGAGGGGAAGTATTTTGCCCAAAGTCACACAGCAGATCCAAGGATTGGACCTTCTTGTCCAGTGACCTTTTTATCAAACCTATTCACTACTCAGTTCAGCTCTTCAGTTGTAAAATTCAGAGAAGTATTGTTGAACAGAGTTGATCTCTGAGGTTCCTTTTGACCCTGTTGGTCTACTATACCTTGAGTCCTGGTTGCACAACACTGAAGCACTTGGCTGCTAACTGAAAGGTTGGCAGTTTGAATCTACCATAGCTCCATGGGAGAAAGATCTGGCAATCTGCTACCGTAAAGGTTACAGTCTAGAAAACCCTATGGGGCAGTTCTACTCTGTCGCATGGGGTCACCATGAGCCAGATTCGACTTGATAGCAATGTTTTTTTTTAAGGTTGCATTGGATGCTGTCCAAGGTTCTGAAAGAAACAAAGGCTAGAACCTGCCATCGGGTGTCCAAGGCCAAGCGGGGGAGGCTGCACTCTTTTCATCCTAGAATCAATTTTCTTTCTATCCCCTTTCCTGACCTACCCTGCCAGACCACTGTATCTCCCATTCCCCATAGTCTTAGGAACTTCAAATGGCAAGTGCCTTGGAGACAGGACAGAAACAATATGATATAATGAAGTCCCCAGATGGTGAACGGGAGGCCTTATGGACTGTGTTCTCCTGGTTGAGGTCTTGAGGCTGTGTATGTCCTAGACTGAAGGTAGTCCAGCATCAGGGATACTGAAGTCAAGTTCTCTCCCATCTGCCTCAACATCTCCATGTGAACTCTATTTGGAGTTGGGGGTAATCACAGGGGTGGATTAACCAGTAAGCAAGGTACACATGGGCTTACGGTAAGCGAGGTACACAGGGGCTTACTTGTATTTACCTACTAATCTGCAGTTCACAATTTCACCTGTTTTTCACCACATGATGTGTACTCCATCTCTGGGTAATCATGCTGCCTTCCAGGAAGGAAACATCCCATAGCTTAGACTCATGGGTGGAATCAGATCACGTCAGAGACCAGACCAGCAGCAGGGAAAACAGACTTGAAGAGGCTGGAAAGTAAAATACCAGATGTGCTTGATAATATCAACTCCTCCTCCTTTTAGTTCCATTTTACATAGTCAGTGAGAACTCACTGTACTAGCAGTTTATATGTGTGGTTTCATTTAATCCTTTTAGCAACCTAAGAAAGAAAACATTATCACCATTTTTAAATTTAGGGTATAGAGCCTCAGAGGTGAAGAGACTTGACTTAAAGTTTTTAGCTGGCAAGTAGCAGACTTGAGCTTTGAAATAAGCTCTCTATACCTGTAAAGCCCACACTCATTAACCATACCCCACCACCATTTCCAGGAATACAATAAAAACAGGTCTGGCCTTGCCACCAGAGTGAATTTTGGTCACTGAGCAAGCAGGGTGGGTACCAAAAGGGTCTGAACCCCTCTCCACTGCCTGACTTTTGGCCAGGGGCAGGCATTGAATTGGCCTGGCCTGGCAACCCCTTCCTGGGAGGAAGGGCAGTGCCTGCTGGCATCTCCTGTGGTTGGCAGTGGCTTTCAGAGGCTGCGGGAAGAATGATGTGGTTGTTACCACTTATCAACTTGCCAAGGAAAATTGGCCTTTGGTTCGTCCTTGACCCTGATCCAGGAGTCACTGAGCACTGACTCACCCACTAGATGCGTCTGGGACATTGGGTATCTTGTCCTTCTTGAGATCATATGATTCTGTGGAATAATAATAAGAGCTATTCACTGAGCAGTTATTTGACTCATTCAATGAGTATCTATGGATGCCCACTAGGTGCCGGGCACTGGGGCTACAACAGAGAACCCCACAGGTCTGGTAATGACAGAGACAGGACAGCTGGACTCCCTGCTTTGTCCATTGTGGCCTCTGTCTATGCTACCATGTCCATGTGAGAGCTTCCCTCTCATGCTTTGGCGTCTCCAACTGCTCAGTTGTGGACATTCTCTTCTTCCCTCCTCATACATTGGTATTGACTTTTTAATTTCCTCGGTACTAGTAGAAGGGGAAGAATAACAGGTGAGTGGAGGACAAATCACAGAGCCCAGTAGGAATCTTCTTCCTGTTTCTTCCCATAAGACACAGCCATGTTAGCTCATATTAATTCAAGCCCAGCCGTAACTGAAGAATAAAAATGAGTTAGTTAGATTCATTGTCTTAGTCTAGGATTAATCTATTCATCAGCTTAACTAATCAGGAGAAAACATGCTTCTTCAATAGTTTCCTAACTGAAAATAAATGCCTCATTAAGTTAAGCATATTAACCAGTGAGCAGTATTGATGTCAGACAGACTAATGAATGTCACTATGAGGATGTGAAATAGTCCCCAGAGGGATCTGGCAAGCCGCTAGGAACTCTCTGCAAATGTGTTGAACTACATATTTCAAATACCAGCAAGGCCACCCATGGTGGACAGGTTTCAGCAGAGTTTACAGACTAAAACAGACTAGGAAAGAAGGCACGACAATCTACTTCCGAAAATCAATCAGTGAAAACCTATGGCTCACAATAGAAAGTTTTCTTTTTAGTGCTGGAAGATAAGGTTGGATAGGCTCTACACAATGGCAACAACAATGGACTCAAACATGCCAACAATCATGAAGATGGCACAGGACCGGGCAACATTTTGTTCTGTTCTACGTGAGGTTGCCATGAGTCAGAGCCAATTCAACGGCAACTAACAACACTTGAATATAAGAAAACTGAGTCTTAGGGACATTAAGTGATATGTCCATGATCATGTAGCTTGTAACCAAGATGTGAACCCAGATCAATCTGACTTGAGGTGGAGAGACTCTCTCACAGCCCGACACTGACTCCCTCTCCTGGTGGCCTGTGTTTGAAGTCCCTCCCAAGTGTCATACTCTAAGAGTCTGTAAAACCACAGCTCCTACTGGGTAGTGAAGAGTCTTTATGTGACTATGGAAGAAGTAACAATGGGTATAAGAAATTATGTGCACTTAGGAGCCAGCCTGACCTGGATATAGATCCTGGCTTAGAAACTTAGCATCCATGAGTCTTCAGCCAAGTTACTCTGAGTCTTGGTTTTGTTATCAACAAAATGGGAATGGATAATTCCTACCCCACGAGCTTGTTGTGAGGATTCAATGAATAAAAGACAAGTTCCCAACACATAGGAAGTGCTCAAGAGGCACCGGTCCTACCTGCTTTGCTCTAGGCTCCTGGTCCATCCAGCCTGGGTTTGGTCTTTGGTGAAGGGCTAGGGGGTAACTCAAGGAGGAGCAGAGCCACCCTTCCTGGTGGCCACCCCCAAACCCCACACTCCTCACCCATTCACTGAGGGCCTTCCATGACCCAGGAACACAGAGATGACCAGGATCATTTGTGTCTCTAATTCCTGGGTGTTCACACCCAAGTGGGAAGGCGAACAAATGACATCAGAGAGAATCCAGGCCCAAGGGTGGGGCAGGGAAGAGAAGAAAAGATATGAATACAGAAATAAAAGCACTGGAAATGGCACTGGAGAGAATAGGGGAGGCAGTCTGGGGAGGTGTCGTCTCTGTGTATACTTGGCAAGGAAGACTTCCCCTGGGGACAAAAGAGGACTCTATATAAAGGGGACTGAACATCTAGAGGTCTAGTCCAAAACTGAGGTAAGAGAAAACCGTTTTTGGTGCCTATATGCTCTGTCTTTTATGAGTTTATTAACAAGGGAGTGGACATTTATTTGTTAAGCATGTATCAGGAACTGTGTGCACTCGTTTGCATTTATGATCTCATTTGAGATCAACTCTCCCTCTTGAGAATCGGTTATTATTATTTTTTAAAAACTTTTATTATGGTGAAATACATTTCAATTATTTTTATGTGTACAATTCAGTGACATGTAATTACGTTCCCTATGTTGTGTAACAATCACGACTATTCATTTTCAATTTTTTCATCACCCTTAACAGAAACTCAGGACCCCTTAAGCAATATTTCCCCATTTCCTCCTCCCACCTGCCCTTGGTAACCACTAATAAACTTTGGTCTCTAAGCATTTGCCTATTCTGGATATTTCATTTAAGTGGGGTCATACAATGTTTGTCCTTCTGTGTCTGACTTATTTCACTCAACATGTTTTCAAAGTTCATCCATATTGTAGCATGTATCAGAATTTCACTTCTCTTTATGGCTAAATAATATTTTATTTATCTATTCATTTGTTGATGGACATTTGGGTTGTTTCCACCTTTGGCTGCTGTGAATAATGCTGCAATAAACATTGGTGTACAAGTATCTGTTTGATTCCCTGCTTTCAGTTATTTGGGGTGTATAACTAGGAGTGGAATTGCTGGGTTGTATGGTAGTCCTATGTTTCACTTTTTGAGGAACTGCCATACTGCTTTCCACAGCAGCTGCACCATTTTACAATCCCACCAGCAATGGACGAGGGCTCCAATTTCTCCATATCCTCACCCACAATTGTTATTTTCCATTTTTCTAACAGTCATTCTAGTAGAGGGGAAGTGGTATCTTACTGTGATTTTGATTTGCATTTCCCTAATGACTGATGATGTTGAGCATCTTTGCATGTGCTTGTAGGCCATTTGTATATCCTGTTTGGTAAAATGTCTATCCAAGTCTTTGGCCCATTTTTAAATTGGGTTGCTTGTCTGTTTGTTGTTGAGTTGGAGAATTAATTATTCTTATCCCCACCTGTTCAGTGAGGAAAATGAGGCTTACAGTTGCTGAGTAGTGGACTTAGATCATACCACTCAGAAGTGGCAGAGCCACGGTTCCCTCCTGGTGTGTCTGGCTCCAAGGACCTTGGCTCCCCGCTTGGCCACACCGCCTCTAACATCAGCTGGTCCTGCTGGACAGTGTTGGTTTTCTCTGTGACCCTCTGGCTGCCAGCTTCTCTTCTTCCCTGGATTGGCTCCAAGTCAGATGTGTCCTGTGGGGAAGACATGAAGACTCACTGAACTCTTCCTCTTGCCTAAATTCTTTTGAGTATATACCTAGGAGTAGAATCGCTGGGTCATATGGTAGTCCTATGTTTAACTTTTTGAGGAACTGCCATACTGTTTTCCATAGCACCCATCCCCCACTGCATGCTAACACAGTCCTGAGGACCTTGGCTCAGGCCTGTGAGCTACTCTTGTGATTCGGAGCCAATGTTCCCACCAAGCAGAGCTAGCCCAGTGGTTCATTTCTGGGTGTGAGTTCCACTCATGGTGAGCACCTGCTCTTTCATAGAGTGAACTTTGAGTATTTTGCTTAGGCATTGAGTTTGCAACTTAATTTCAGGCTGGAGTGCTTCATGCAAACTCTGAGTGGAAAAGCTATGTTTATTTCCATTGTTAATATTTCTGCAATTCTTTGTTTAGTGATGGTATCCCAGTATGTTCTGTGAAGGCAGAGACCATGTACCTTGCCCGTATAGTTGACACACAATAAACACTCGTTGAATGACTGAATGAAGGAATAACTGGAAGGGAGAAATAGATTCCAGCAACTGAATTTCTACTTATGATCTCTTTAAATATGGAAGAAATTCTTTTTCTTTTCTTTTTTTTAGAAGTGACCATGGCAGTAAAGGGACAATTTGGGAGAGGCAAGGTACTAGATGCAGAGTTGAAAGATGGCTGAGTACAATAGCTTTGGAATCGGAGAGATAAAGTGTGTTAGATAGCTATTGCTGCATAACAAACAACCTCAAAACTTAGTGGCTTAAAATAACAAGAATTTATTTAGCATAGGAGTCTGTAGGTCAGCTCGGTGGTTCTGGCCTTGGCTGATTTTAGCATCTCCAGTTAGCTGGGTTGGCTGGAGGCAACTAGTTTAGTATGGCCTCAGCCAGATGGCTTATCTCTGCTCCTTATGGTCTCTCATCCTCCACTGTCAACCCAGGCTTTTTCTCATGGTCAAGGCAGGTTTCAGAAAAGAGAATTACACAAGCCCTTTTGAGATGTAGGCTCAGAAATGGTCTATTACTTCTATTGGCCAAAGCAAGTTATAAGGCCACCCCAAGTTAAGAAGTAGGAAACTAGATTTTACTTCTTGATGAGAAGAATTGTCAAGTCACACTGCAAAGGACAGGGACACAGAGAAAAGTGAGAAACTGCTGCCAAGTTTACAGTTAACCTACCATGAATGGTTTCAAATCTCATCATTCAGACCTCTAGCTTCTGTTGTGAGGGAACACTTCTAACAAGAATCAGGGGAACAGAGTGAGGGATCAGAGAGTTCACCCAGCTGTCTATGACCAACCCTATGTCTGGGCAGATGTCTCTTCATTCAGGAAGTCAGTAAACGAGTTGTGTGACTTTGGCTCATGGCCCTGCTGGATCCTTGGGAAAGACAGAGGCCTTGGTTGGGTCCCATCCTGGGCATAATTTCCCTGGAGAACTGCATCCAGCTTTGTCACACAGTGCAAAACAAGACAGGAAACTCAAGATTGGTCAAAGGGGCCATTGATGAAGAACACTGAAGGAGTGGGATTGTAGAACCCAGAGATAGAAGATCTTGGAGAGATTAAAGTTGGCTTCAAATACTGAAAGGGCTGTCATGTGGAAGAGGAAGTATATACCTTCAGTGTGGCCTGAAGGAAGGACTTTCCAATAGTTAAAGATGCCCAGAGACAGAATAGCCTACCTTGATAGAAAGTGAGCTCCCCTTCCTTGGGAGTGTGCAAGGAACAGTTAAATTATTACCTGTTGGGGGGCATAATAGTGAAACGAAGTGCTCAGACTAGGACATGAAACAGGCCTGGCTTTGAATTGTGATTCTTCAGGGCAAATGGCTCTAACTCTATAAGCCACAGTTTGTTTCCTCATCTGTAAAATGGGAATAATATTACTTTCCTCATTGGGTTATTGTCAGGTTTCAATGAAGTGATACATGTAAAGCACTAACATAGGGCCCAGTACATATATGCTCCCATAGCTGGGAGCTGATGCCAATATTATTTGGTTGTTATTAGGTGCCATTGAGATGGTTCCCACTCATAGCCACCCTATGTACAACAGAATGAAACACTGCCCTGTACTGTGCCATCCTCACAATCATTGTTATGCTTGAACCCACTGTTGCAGTCACTGTGTCAATCCATCTCATTGAGGGTCTTCCTCTTTTTCGCTAACCTTCTACTTTACCAAGCATGATGTGTTTCTCCAGGGACTGATCTCTCCTAGTAACATGTCCAAAGTATGTGAGATGTATGTTTTATTTTTTCACTGAGGGAATTCTGGCATCAGAGGAGGCCTTAGGCCTGTGTCCACTTCCAGCACTCAGAGCCTTAGAGACGGTATCTCTATTAATGCACTAGAATTAGGGGAATGTCCCTGCCCCTCCTTGCTCTCTCCCTAGCCCTCTCTCTTCCTGCAGAAATGGTCTCTGGTGGCTCAGAACCCCCCTGTCTGGCCTCCCTTTCCTGATGGACTGTGGCCATTTTGATTTTCCTAATTTCCGCTGCCCCATGTGCATGTGAGGGTGCATGGTGCCCACACCACAGGGGCTGTGGGAACCAGATGCTGTTCCCCCATGTATTCCCAGCCTGGGAAGAACAGACACCCCTTCCCAGGAGGTGATCTGGTGGGGCCCCTCCGTCCACTGCGCGGGGCTGACTTGTACTTGGTTGAGTCTCCTTTAATCATCTTCTCTGGGCTCTGAAATGAACTTTAATTTCAGCTGGAGGAAAAATAACTTAAGACTTGTAAAGCTTTGCTGTAAATGCCGCTGTAGGACTCCCAGCAGAGCAGCCCAGGCAGTTTTTATCTTTCCTTGGTCTTAGTCAAAGCCCCCTCCATGAGTGATTTGCCATTTAGCTCTTGCTAATGGAGCTACCTTGCACTTGTGTTTTCCTGGAATTGATCTTCCTGTGAAAAGCACGCATTGGAATCATGAAATAACCATCAGAGAGCCTTAAATGAATTACATTTTATCAAGTGGAGAAAAACAACCCCCTTGAAACAAGCTCTATGAGGGACACCAAGGGCTGTTGAGCATCCAGACAGGGCCGACGAGGAAGGACTTTGTGCAGCTGAGCTAATTTCTTTCTACAATGCCTGCATTCTTGAGGGGAATGCTTTGTTCTGGATCAGTTTTTCTTCATTTGCATTTCCTGCTCCTGTCCCCACCCTGATCTGTCCCTCTTAGGGAAAGGTGGTGTCTGGGTCACCCTCCAACTCCCTTTGCAGGGGGAGGGTGGGATGATGGCTTTGACTGGAGAAGGGAGGTGGAAAGAGGTCCTGCTCTCTCCTCCAGCCCCCTTACCTATCCTCTGCCTCCACCTCCCTGGGCCCCATTGGCTGAGGAATGAGCCCTTGTTGGGCAAAAAAGGGAGTATGGGAGCCCTAATTCCCAAGGAAGGTGTCCATGTAGATATTTCAACAAAGACAGGAGAAATGAGGCCAGCCCCCTGCCCACCTCTTATCTGACAAGAGGCCTAGGAGAGGGCTTGGTTCACGGGGACACTCAGTCAGCAGACCTTTCCCAAGGGTGGCCTGTGCCACGTTCTCTGCTGGGTCTGGGAACTCAGGAGAGGACATGTCCTGGTCCCTACCCTCCCACCATGCCCAGGAAGGCCCCATCAGCCTCTCACCAGCATACCGTCACCTCAGTCCCCTTACCCTGCATGTGCTCCTCTTAGCACCTCACCACCTGACTCTTGGACGTGTCAGCTGATTTCCCTCTCCCTACCAGGGTCAGCTAGTGAGGACTAGCTCTTGGTCCTGCTCAGAGCCAAGCCTGGGCCTGGAGCTGTGCCAGTGTGTGGGGACACTGCTCTGGGAGTGGATGTTGTTGTGCAGGCTCTAATGGAGGGGCGAGGTACAGAGAGCTGAGGTGTTTACAGTGAGCGACCTTTGGGGGTGTGAGGGTGGGAGCTCCTGGGCCAGAGCAGGCACCACAGCAATTGCTGTAGTCACTGCACCCAGGGCTTCAGGCTCTCAGGACCAGCAAACGCCAACCCTCAGATGACAGACGCTGACCAAGCCCCCATCAGAGACAGAAGCACCATACTGCTGCCGCCAGGCCACACAAGTCTGGCACAGCCACTGCCTGTATCAACCCCTACCTGGCCCACGGGTGGAGAACAGGCTCGGCTGGGGCTCTGCTGAATCTCGGTCACTGGCCTCTGTTCTCTGCTCAGTGTGGCCTCCATTTTCTGGACCCGCTGTCCCTCTTGGTAGCACAGGGAGGCGCAGCCTGGGCTGTCTCTGAACCTCTAGTGAGGCACTTCCTCCAGACAGCATGTTCCCTGAAAGGGCTGCTCATTCTCATGCAGAAGCTTTGATGAGCCTTGGGCTTTGAACCTCGGCTGACAATGGCTAGAGCAGTGCTAGACACATGCTAATGAGATTTAACAAGTGAGGCCGAGTCCAACAGACGCAGGGTGGGGCACAAACTGTGGGCCCCGGGTCTAGGCTTAGCTGCAGTCCTGGTGAGCTTGTTATAAACCCAGGAGACAGGTTTGTGCAGGAGTTGAAGCCCGCAGATGGGGGTGAGACTCAAGGCCACAGAGGCAGAGGCTTCGGGAGACCACAGGAGAGTTGCTCCCGTGTCTGGGCTTAACATGGGGCCCGGCCAGGGTGGGTGACAGTGGCAGGGGACCTCCCAGGTCCAGGAGAGGGCAGGTCCCAGCCGGAGTCCAGGCGCAGTCGTCAAGGCTTAGACTTTGGAACCATACATACGTGGGTTCAAATGCCAGCTCTGCCATCTTGGACAAATCCCCTCCGAGTCTCATTTTCTTTATCTGTAAAATAGGCATAATCAACCTGTTAAAAGGAGGCAGCAATAAAGATCAAGGGCTCTGGAGCCAGATTAAAAAAAAAACAAAAAACAAAAAACTCAAAACTGTTGCCCTTGTGTTGATTCTGACTCATAGAGACCCTACAGGACTGAGTAGAACTGCCCCATAGGGTTTCCAAGGCTCTAAATCTTTATGGAAACTGACTGTCACATCTTTCTCCCATGGAGCAGCTGGTGGGTTTGAAATGCTAACCTTTTTGTTGGCAGCTGAGTACTTTAACCATTGCTCCACCAGGGCTGCTTTGGAGCGAGATTACCTGGGTTCAAATCCTAGTTCTGCCACTTACTAGCCATGTGACTTTGAACCCACTTATGTAACTTCTCTGAGCCTCGGTTTCTCATCTGTACATACGTTTGTAATATGTGGTGATAACAGTGCCTACCTCATAGAATTGTTGTGAGGACTAAATGACTGTGTGTGTGTGTGTGTGTATAACCCATAGCATATATATCATGTATAGACCTGGCCTGCAGTAAGCATATATAGAGTTTGTTGTTGTCATTATGGTGTTATTATTATAATTCATAACTGGTGATCTGTCCTCTGCTCAGAGTCCTCACTGGTTCCCAACTTGCTTAATATAAAAGCCCAAGTCCTTGCATGGCCCTGGATGGCTCCATGCTGCCCACCCCACTGAGCTTACCTTTCACCCCCTCCCTCTTCTCCGGCCACACGGGCCTCCCTCCTGGCTGTCCATTCCTGCCCTAGGGCCTTTGCACTCACTCTTCCCTCTGCCTGGAATTCTCGTTCCCTTACTTCCTTAAGGTCTCTATCAAGTGCTCCCTCATTGCGCCCCCCCTGGCCACAGGGCCCTCCCCCATCACTGTCTACCCCTGCCCTTCTTTGTTTCTTTTCATAGCATTAATTTGACATTATGTTCTGTATTTGTTTGTTTATTGTTGGTCTCTCTCTGCAAAATATGAGCTCCATGGGGCCAGAGGTGTGCAAAACTATGATTGGCCAGGCCTGGGTCACACGGGCCAGCCCTGGACCAGGGTGGAGCTCATTTACATCAAGTGGAAGGAGACTGCAAAGGAGCGGATTCCTGCCCCCCACACCCCCCAAGAAAAAAACAACAAAAAAACTCCCATAACAACCCAATCAGGAGTCCATAAGCAGCAGAGGGGCTGAATGGGGATGGGAAGAGGGGAACCACAAGTGCTTATTTCTATAGAGGGGAAGGTCAAGATCAGGGACTAGCAAATGAGGGCAGCCTGGAGCGCAGCTCCAGAGTCCTGTGGGGCTGGGGAAAGAGCATGCGCTTTGGAGCAGGGTCAATTCCCAGCTCCGTGAAAACCTCCCTGAGCTTTGGCTTCTGCGCTGGCAAAACTGGGGTAATAATCTCCACGTTGCAGGGCGGCTGGGGGGATTGGATTTGTGAGTTTAGGACGCCCAGCCTATGAGAGGTGCTTACGGAACAGGGTCTGCTGTTAGTGTCACGTGGAGGGCGGGTAGCACAGGGCCTTGGCTCAGGTACCAGCCCTGCCTGTGTTCACTGTGTCTTGGGCCCAGAACACGCCCCACACCCCGACTCCCAAGGGTTCTGTGAAGGGAAGGGCCAGGACTGGGGGAATGAGGAGAATCGTGGCATCCTGGAGCTGGAGGAGACCTTCCAGGTGGTCCAGGCTCACAGCTGATTTCATGGGAGGGTAAACATGCAACATTGTCCCCATCCTTGTGGCTGTCACAAGCCTCAGAAGGACAACTGAGGGGCAGAGAGGGATCTGTCAGTCCTGCTTTGTTCTGAGTGGCCTTTCAGATCTCTGACCCCCTCCTGTAATCACCCCAGTGCTCACTCCCCTTGCCTTTGGAGGCCACCTGGTGCTGTACAGAAAGATATTTTCTAGCACCAGAAAAATTACCAAGGATAAATCAAGAACCCCCAGGGTACCCCCTATCCAATTACACATGAACTGACCCAGTTTTGAGGTTTGCTGAGCTCACACCCTCCTCTCCTGACTCTCACAGTTTCCACCCTCATTAGGTGTTTTCCAGCTGCCTTGGCCCCTCCGGGGTGACCTGAAATACACCAGCCAGTTTGGACATAGAGGGGTCCTGCCAGGTTCCTCTGGCTGAACCCAGGGTCTCTCAGGAAAGGTCTGGGGTGCAGAACAAGTGAGGGAGGGGTAGAAGGTGGAGTCAGAGGATGGGCAGAGGCAGATCATATAGGACTTCCTAGACAGAGTTGGGAAACCCTGGTGGTGTAGCGGTTAAGTGCTACAGCTGCCAACAAAAAGGTTGGTGGTTCGAATCCACCAAGTGCTCCTTGGAAATCCTATGGGGTGGTTCTACTTTCTACTCTGTCCTATAGGGTCACTATGAGTCAGAATCGACTAGCTGTGAGTCAGAATCGACCCCATGGCAATGGGTTTGGTTTTTTGGTTGGACAGAGTCGGGAGAAAGGAGGTGATTCTAGGTGAGATGGGAAGTCCTGGAGGGCTCAGGAGGGAGTTTTATGGTCCAATTTATATTTTAAAAGGACCCCCCAGACTGCTGTGGGTCTCACAGAGCCCTTAGGGGTGAGGGGGAGGCAGCAGATCAGGGAGGAGGCAACTGGAATAACCCATGAGAGATGGTGGGTCTGGGACCTGGTGAGGTCAGAGCAGGTGGGGGAAGAGGGCAGACTCTAGGTCTGTTTGGAGGAAGAATTCACAAGTTTTTCCCAGAGATGGGCCATGGGCCAAGGGAAAGAGGAGGGAGAGATGGATGGCCCCAGAATTTGGGGCCTGAGCAGTTGATGCAATGACCTGGAATCAGGGAAACTGGGGAAGGAAGAGGATGGGGGGGATCAACAGACCTGTCTTGACTGTGTGAGGTTTAGATACTTGGATATCATCTGGGTGGAAAATCAAGTGGGCAGATGAGACTAGAACCCAGCAGAGAGGCAAGGCCTAGGGCAAGGCCAGAGTACCCTGAGGCATCAAGAGCATGAGCTGAGGATGGAGAGGATGGCCACAGGGAACCAAGGTCTCAGGGTCCTGGAGGGTCAGAGCTGGGTGAGACTTTGTCGCACAGCTCAGCAGGCATCTCAATAGGCAAGACCCACAGGTAAGAGATTTGAGCCCTGCTGGACATCTGGCCAGCGAGGGGAGGTTGGGGAGGCCAGGGAGGGCTCGGCAGCAAAACTGCAGGTGGCAGTCAGGTGGGCTGGCCTGGCAAGGAGAGGGGAGGGGAGGCCTTCCTGCATGGAAGTGTTGCTCAGAGGGAGGCAGGCAGGGGCTCGGAAAGATCCGCAGAGCCCAACAGGAAAAGTGGGTGGGAAGCAGTTATATAGCAAGGAATGGGTTACCCTGTTGCTGGAGGAGAAGGACAATCATTTCAGCTGGCCCCCAGGGTCCCAGGCTCCCCAGACAGATGTGTTCCCAGCCTCTCTGCACTGTGAATTCCAGAACATTCCAGTGGCAGCACACAAGCTGCTCATGTACACCTTGCCCTGGGTGGAGCTGATGCCGTGGCCTGAGCCTGGACCAGAGAGTGAAAGACTAAGCTCCGTTGATGGGGCATCTCCAAAGAGCTGATATGTTCGCTCTGCAATCGCGCTTAATCTTCCCAGCAGCCTTGGAGAAAAGAAGCCCGCCTGTGCGGGTTTCAGGGGCTCGGGAAGCAACCTGACGAATGAGGGTGGAGGAGGAGGGTCTGGGAAGGTGCAGGCTGAGACTCCAGGGCTTCTGGGTCTTCAATGTGCACACCTGCCCTGGGGTCTCAGGGAGGTGCAGATTTTGATCCATGAGGGCTGGGGTAGGGCCTGAGATTCTGCATTTCTGACAAGTTCCCAGGCCCTGCTGATGCTGCTGGTCTGGTCCACATGTGGGGTAGTAAGGGGTGTTAGAGATCATCTTGTTCATGCATTTATTTAACAAGTTTTTTTTTTGATGGCCCACTATGTGGTAGGGGGCAGTGGTGGTCCAGTGGAAGAATTCTCACCTTCCATGTGGGAGACCTGGGTTTGATTCCCAGCGAATGCAGCTCAAGTATAACTGCCACTTGTCTGTCAGTGGAGGATTGCATGCTGCTATGATGCTGAACAGGTTTCAGCAGAGCTTCCGGACTAAAAGTGACTAGAAAGAAAGGCCTAGTGATCTATTAGCCAATGAAAACCCTATAGATCGCAACAGTGCAGTCTCCATGTGTCAGGGGCTGACTCAGGGGCAGCTAACTACAATTTTGTGCTGGACACAGTGGTGAACAGTCATGCTTGCCCTATGGAGTTCACATTCCAGTCAAGAAAAAGACAGGAACAAGCCAATGGATATATGCATTTATTTAATTTATTTTTTTTGCAGTTTATAGATTCCTGAGCCTGCACACTAACCACTGGGTCATGCTGCCATGTAGGAAGTTGTTACACCTGCTTGTTCAACCCAAGAGCTGCTCCAGCTGGAGGCTTAGGTGAAGCATGGCTCTCACTGTCCTTGCTGTGTGACTTCTAGCAGGGTCGGATGGGGATGGGGGAGCCTTGGCTGGGCCCAGCTCTGTGGCTGGCCTTAGTGATGGGTTACACAGGGCCAGAGCCAGAGGACAGTTTCCATTTGGGGCACAGCATGGGGCTCAGGCCGGAAAGTTGCCCTTGGTAGAGTCCAGGGTGAAACTGAGGCCCAGGTCTGGGAGCTCTAGTCCCTTAGCCCAAGCAGAGGGGCTAAAGCTGGGTCATCCGTGGGACGCAGAGCCACGTAAGGAGTCAGAAACTCGGGTGGAGGAGGTCTGGGGAGATGCACCAGCACCTGGCCATGCCCCTGCTGCTCAGCCTTGTGGGCTTGGCCTGGTTGGATAAAGGGGCCCCAGTCTCCTGCATCCTGGAGCTTCTGCCATTCAGACTTCTGGAGCTCCGGCCCCTACTGGGCTTGGTCTCTTGGTCCCTGAGCCCTGGACCTGCCTATTTACTCTGAGTGATACTGGCATCCCTGCTGGGTCCAGCACTTGTGACCCAGAAATATGTGCAGTGATTGGGTGGCTGTTCAGCTCTGACAGAGGTTAGTGCTTGTTATGATGGGAGTTCACTGGTGCCTCCATTTATATCTGAGGAAGCTTGATATCATCAATTATCAGAAGCAACTCTCTTTTGTTTATCTCTGGGATTGAGTCTCTTCTGTTGTTGTTGTTGTTAGGTGCTGTTGAGTTGGTTCTGACTCATAGTGACCCCATGTACAATAGAAGGAAACACTGGCTGGTCCTGTGCCGTCCTCACAATCGTTATGCTTGGACCCATTGTTGCAGCCACTGTGTCAATCCATCTTGATGAGGGTCTTCCTCTTTTTTGCTGGCCATCTTCTTTACCAAGAATGATGCCTTTCTTCAGGGGCTGTTCCTTCTTGGTAACAGGTCTAAAGTGTGTGAGACGAAGTCTCGCCATCCTTGCTTCTAAGGAGCATTCTGGCTGTATTTCTTCCAAGATAGATTTGTTCGTTCTTTTGGTAGTCCATGGTATATTCACTATCCTTCACCAACACCACGAATCAAAGGCATCAATTCTTCTTCTGTCCTTCTTAGTCATTGTCCAGCTTTCGCATGCATATGAGATGATTGAAAACACCATGGCTTGGGTCAGGCACACCTTAGTCTTCAAGGTGACATCTTTGCTTTTTAACACTTTGAAGAGGTTTTTTGCAGCAGCTTTGCCCAATGCACTGCGTCTTTTGATTTCTTGACTGCTGCTTCCATGGGCGTTGATTGTGGATCCAAGTAAAATGAAATACTTGACAATTTCAATCTTTTCTCCATTTATCATGATGTTGCTTATTGGTCCAGTTGTGAGGATTATTGTTTTCTTTATGCTGAGGTGTAATCAATACTGAAGGCTGTGGTCTTTGATCTTCATCAGTAAGTGCTTCAAGCCCTCTTCACTTTCAGCAAGCAAGGTTGTGTCATATGGGTAATGAAGGTTGTTAACTAGTCTTCCTCCAATCCTCAT
Organism: Dugong dugon; assembly: GCA_030035585.1. Taxonomy (NCBI): domain Eukaryota; kingdom Metazoa; phylum Chordata; class Mammalia; order Sirenia; family Dugongidae; genus Dugong; species Dugong dugon. The sequence goes on along the minus strand of CM057462.1, from coordinate 54,934,429 downwards.
GCCCCATTCTTCTTCATATAGTCCATCTTCTTGGATTATTTGCTCAGCATACAGATTGAGTAAGTATGGTGAAAGGATACAACCCTGACACACACCTTTCCTGACTTTAAACCAGGAAGTATCCCCTTGTTTTGTTCCAACTACTGCCTCTTGATCTGTGTACAGGTTCCTCATGAGCACAGTTAAGTGTTCTGGAATTCCCATTCTTTGCAACGTTATCCATAATTTGTTATGATCCACACAGTCAAATGTTTTTGTGTAGTCAATAAAACACAGGTAATCATCTTTCTGGTATTCTCTGCTTTCAGCCAGGATCCATCTGACATCAGCAATCACATCCCTGGTTCCATATCCTCTTCTGAATCTGGCTTGAATCACTGTCGATATACTGCTGTAGCCACTTTTGAATGATCTTCAGCAAAATTTTACTTGCGTGTGATATTAATGATATTGTGCCATAATTTCCAAATTTGTCAATTGGATCACCTTTCTTGGGAATAGGTATAAATATGGATCCCTTGCAGCCAATTGGCCAGTTAGCAGTCTTCCAAATTTCTTGGCATAAACGAGCGAGCACTTCTGGCACTGCATCCATTTGTTGAAACATCTCAATTGATATTCTGTCAGTTCCTGAAGCCTTGTTTTTGGACAATGCCTTCAGTGCAGCTTGAATCTCTTCCTTCAGTACCATCAGTTCCTGATCATATGCTCCCTCCTGAAATGGTTGAATGTTGACCAATTCTTTTGGTACAGTGACTATGTGTATTCCTTCCATCTTCTTTTGGTGTTTCCTATGTTGTTTAAAATTTTCCTGGTAGAATTTCTCAATATTGCAACTCGAAGTTGAATTTTTCCTTCAGCTCTTTCAGCTTGAGAAATGCCGAGAGTGTTATTTCCTTTTGTTTTCTAACTCCAGGTTTTTGTACATGCCATTATAATGTTTTACTTTGTCTTCCTGAGGCTCCCTTTGAAATCTTCTGTTCAGCTCTTTCACTTCATCATTTTTTCTGTTAGCTTTAATTAAAGCTGGAGCATTAGTTTTGTAACAGTCCTGGGCCTCCCAGGAGGGAGAGAGGAAATAGTGTAATGTAGACCTAGGAGGAGGGGCCTACAGGGCAGGGGATGCTGCAAATAGGGGCCTGTCTGTGAGCCTGAGAGGCTGCACCTTGCAGGGGGAAGAGGCCCCCAGTCTGTGCTTCCCTCTGAAGGATGTTAGGGGAGGTGGTGACTCAGGAGGGAGCACTAGACAAGGAATCAGTGCATAGGCTTCCCATCCTGGTTCTGCCACTTCCCAGCTGTGTGACTTTGGGCAAATCACCTCCCCTCTCTGGGCCTACTTCCTCATCTGTTAATGGAGGATAGTGATTTGATCTGTCCCAACCTCGCAAGGTGGTTGTGGCAATGAACTCTAAAAGTTGCACAAATGGACATCTAGGAATGGAGGGACAGTGAGAGGCCATGGTCAGGGGCATAGAATCTGGAGTCAGTCACTCAGACCTGGGAGATCCGGCAAATTTTTTACAGCCTGAGGAGTAGAAAAAGATGGAAGAATAGAGGTTTATCCAGACAACTGCACCAGAAAAGAGTCCTAACTGGTTCACAAACCCATGCAAAGGAGCTCAGGTAGAAACTGGGTTTAGGATAAGAATGCAGGAGACACCTCAGAACCTAATTGTAGAAGCCCACCAGGCATCCTGGGACCTGAAAGTCACCTGAGAGTGACCCTCTCTGGCTCTCTCTGTGCCTTTCTCTGTCTTAATTCCTGACTGCATCTGCAGGACGACTTGCCTGTAGTTCTTTTTGCTCATCTTCTTTGTTTTCACTGCAGACGGGCTTCTCTGCTTACTCTGTCCCATCATGGTTGTGCCAAGATGGTGGCCTCTTTCCTGGCTGATGTGGTTGGTTCCCACAGTTGTTTAATTCCCCGTGCTCCAAACAGAGATCTCCATGTGGGAGGATCTGATTTGTCCATCCTGGGTGAGGTGTCCACTCCAGGCCTGTTAAACTGTAGGGGTCGGGAGGAGCCCCTTAACAGGAGTGTGGGCTGACAAGGAGGGGTGTGTAAGGAGAAAATAATCAATGTTTCTACGCAGATGGGAGTTACCGCCCTTGTTACTGTGTGTGTGTGTGTGTGTGTGTGTGTGTGTGTAAAAGAGAGACAGAGACAGACTGGAAGCGAGCTCTCTTAATTCTCGCTGAGCTTCTTCAAGCTGTAGTCAATGCCCTGGAGCGATGTATAAGGAGAAGATAATTGGCATTTCTACACAGATGAGAGTTACAGCCCCTGTTTTGCAGATGGGGAAACCGAGACTCAAAGAGGTACAGTGACTTGCCAAGATCTTGCAGCTGGTAACTTACGGAATCAGGATTCATACCTTGTTCTGCTGGACTCTCAACTCTGGGTCTTTTCCACAGCTTTCCTCCCCAAAGCTCTTCTGTGGCTTCCCCCATCTGTTTCTCCCTCCTGCTCACTTCCTGCCACCCAGCCAAAGCAGGAGACAGGAGGGCTGACTTCCCTGAGGGGAGAAGTAGCAGGTTGGTGCCCAGGCCCGTGTTTACCCCTTCAGCCCCTGGGGCGTTGGCAGCTCCTCCTCTGAAGCAGGCCTGGCTCCGCTTCCCTTCCAGAGACAGGCCTGGGCAGTCAGTGCAGTTTAGTCCCAGGCTCAATTATCCAACACAAATAAGAGTTGAATTAAAATTTCGTGACTGTGTAGCTTTTTACCCAAATGGCTACCTGATTGCAAACATATTTGACTGAGTCTAGCAGTCCCACCACTAAGATCTTCATCTGAAGCCTTTCAACCTCCAGAAATCATTTTTGATAACAAGCCATCTTATAAGTACATGAAGTCCAAAGTGGAGCAGGCCCCTCTGCATACACAACACATCAAAGACTGTTGGTTAAACAAGTCCCACCTGGGGAGCAGGGCTGGGGTTTCACAACAGCATCTGCCAGCCAGATGGTTACTGACATTGGTTCCAGGAGACAATCTCTGACGTTTTATCAGCAGGATTGATGGAACGATTCCATGTCAACAACAGCCAGGAAGGGTTTATGAAGGGAGCAGCAGCATGGGGGTGTACTTGGAGGTTACTGAGAACCACGTCTCTGCAAACAAGGGCAGTAGGAGGGGAGGATATATGTCCTCTGGCTCCTCCCACAGAGGCCCCTTCAGGGTCCCTTAGGGTTATGTGGGTGACCTTGGGGTGGAGATTAATCTCTCAGATCCTCAGTTTCCCCATCTGGAAAGTAGAGATAATGAACTTTGCTTATAAGGCCAGTGTGAGGGTCACAGGGAAGGGTCTATGGGAAGATCTCAGCACAGTGCCTGCTATATAGTAGGTGCTCGGATAACTAAGTGGCCACTGACTCGAGTTGGGTGTACAGATGCTTTGTTTAGCTGGGGATGGGGTGGTGATCAATTCTCATGTTTCCTTCTGATGATCATCTGGGGATGCTCCTGGCACCATTTGGCCGCAGGAGAGTGGGCAGACATTGAGGTGGACCAGACTTGGAAAAACAAGGGTGTGAACAAGGTTCTCCAACCAAGGTGGGCAGGAAGGCTTGAGGGGGAAACCCCAGCAAGAATGGATGAGAAACTGAACCTGACATTTGCAGAAACTGGTAACAAGTGGGAGGCCTGGTGGCGCAGTGGTTAAGAGCTTGACTGCTAACCAAGATGTCAGCAGTTGGAGTCCACCAGTTACTGCTTGGAAACCCTATGGGGCAGTTCTACTCTGTCCTGTAGGGTCGCTATGAATCGGAATTGACTTGATGGCAACAGGTTTGGTTTTGGTTTTGGTGACAAGTGAGAGATGGCTAGACAGGCCAGTCAGGTGTCAAGCAATGGGTAGTACACAGGTGTGTCTTGCAGACAGGTGGAGATCCTTCCATCATTGGGGTTTGGGAGCATTCGAGGGCAGGAGCCAGGGTCCCCACGATCTGAGAAAAGGAGCAGTGTCCCTAGCAAAGATCAGAATGAGGCTCCAGGCTATGGGCATCAGGGCTGTGTAATAGGTGCTGTTGCCACCCCAACCTCATTCCCTTGACATTCATTGTTCCAGACTTGTTGAGAGTGTCCTACTTCAAGCAGCACTGATGCTCCATCTGAGGATTCCTCTTGGCCAGCACACGGGGCAGGCTGGGAGTGTCAAGGAGGTGACATCCCAGGACCAGTCCTCAGCCAATGAAGATGCGAAGTTGGAGGTAAATACTCCAGTTTCCTCGCCCCTCAGGTGCGGCAGCTATGAGGCGACCTCCCAGGTTGCTCCGTTGGGGTCGAGCCCCAGTTGCTCACAGCAGTCACCTGCTCAATAACACACATTTATTGACTTCCTTTCCTTCCCTGTCTCACCGCCCTACTCCTGATGCTTACTGGGATCACCTTCCGAAGTCCTTGCAGCAGGACCTCGTTCTGGGGAAGCCCAAGACAGTGGGGTGTATGGGGAGGAGTGGACCCAGCAGAGACAAGACTGTCGTCCAAGTCTTGAGGGATCCAGGGTACCAGGCAAGGACTGGAGACGAGGATTTGATCTTAGAAGAAAGGCAGGAGCTCATTATTGAACCTGGGCCCCAAGGATGGTGATGATCATGCTGATAAACATAAGAATAGCAAAAGTGGGGCAAACAATTAACGTGCTCAGCTGCTAACCCAAAAGTTGGTGGATTGAGTCCAGCTAGAGGCACCTTGGAAGAAAGGCCTGGGTATCTACTTCTGAAAAATCAACCATTGAAAACTCTATGGAGCACGGTTCTCCTCTGACACACATGGGGTTGCTATGAGTCAGAATCAACTTGAAAGTGACTGGTTTTTTTTTTTTTTGAACTCTATCAGGCATAGCTCATACATAAATTAGCTCATTTCATCCTCATAACAACTCTGTGATGTAAGTTCTAGTATTGTCCCCATTTTACAGACGAGGAAACTGAGGCACAAAGATATTAATTAACTTACTGTAGAGTGGAGTGGGGCCCTATCCAAGGCTACTTGTGCACAGGTTCCTCCCCTGTTTTCCTGTTCAGTTGAGGACATGGCTCCAGCAACACTCCCGATCCTGAGTCATCAATGCTTCTCTCTTCCTGGGATCATTCCCATCAGTAGATGAGCATGCCATTATTTCTTCAATCATCAGAAAATCCAGTCCTGCTACAGCCCAATTTCTTTGCTTCATTTTACAGTAATATTCCTTGAAAGAGTTTTCTATACTTGCTCTCCCCAACTTTGCTCACCCTGGGGAAACTGTACTGTAGGAGCTAGCTGTACCTGAGGACCTGCACCCGAGGGCCCTCCTCCCCTGCACCTGGACCTGGTTTAGATGACATGATCCTGGCGTTGGGTCTGATGCCATACCCAGTGAGACGTTGGGGTTGTAGGGAGGGGACAAACATGCTCTGCCTGTGGGAGGAATGCCATAGTCTACTGGTTGACCAAGCCCTAAGGTTGGCCAAGATGCAGGCGGAGGGACACAGGACCCATCTCTTGATGTGAGAAGTGTCAAACAATTTGCAGACATGTTTTAAAACAGGCCATATAGATCATTCTTACATGAAATTCTAAGGAGTTCCTAGGTGGTGTAAACAAAGAATTGCTCGACTACTAACCAAAAGGGTGGCAGTTTGTACCTACCCAGAGATGCCTCAGAAGAAAAGCCTGGCCATCTGTGTCTGAATGATCACAGCCATGAAAACCCTTTGGAGTGCAGTTCTACTCTGACACACACGGGGTTGCCATGAGTCATTGAGTCTCCAGGAATCGACTTGGCAACTTTTTTAAAATAGAGTTCTAAGTGTCTTCCTGTTTTTTAACATTTTTATCGAGGATAGAAAACAAAATAATTGTTGCTTCTCAGTGTTCTGAATGAGGTAAGAGAGCTGTGAGTAGGTCTGAATCCTGATCCCTCTTTGTGTAAAAGGGGTCAGATTCCCCCCATTTTGGAGCAGTTGCCTAGGCTTGCTGGCAGAGACACAGCTACAGCTGTTCATCCAGTTACCCGCTCCCCAAAACCTAGTGACACGAGCTATTTTGGTGCTCAGACCAATCAGATAAACAACCTATCCATGCAGGCTGAGGGCGGAAAGGGTGGGGTAAGAGCTATGTATTTTGGGCACTGCATTTCCTAGGGAATAGAGGGACAGAAACAGCTTTTGGACTAGGTTTCCTGAATTTTCTGCCTCATTGTGCTAAAGAAATGATCAAATTATATCTGATCCTGAGAAGGCAAGATATTTCTAACCTGAGAAGTTTCTAAATCGTTGTTATTTGCCAGTGAGTCAATTTTGACTCATGGCGACCCCCTGTGTGCAGAGTAGAACTGCACTCCATAGGGTTTTCAAGAAAGGTGATCTTTTGGAAGCAGATTGCCAGCCCTGTCTTCCAAGCTGCCCTGGATGGGTTTGAACTGCTAACCTTTTGGCTAATAGTTGAGTGCTCAACCTTTTGCATTACCCAGGGACTAGTTTCTAAGTAAAGCCCCAAATATAATAGTGGGTGTTTTGGAAGGGTGGAACTGGAGAGATGGTCAGGGGAAGCTCCACATATCACCATATATTTAATTTAATATTTCACTATTTGATATTTATATAGTAATATTATGTTATATATTTGCCATTACCGTTAATATTATATATATGTTGTAGTTGTTAGGTACTATCGAGTTGATTCTGACTTATAGTGACCTCATGTGACAGAGTAGAACTGCCTCATAGGGTTTTCTAGGCTATATCTTTATGGGAGCAGATTGCCAGGTCTTATTGCAAGGAGCCACTGGGTGGGTTCGAACTGCCAATGTTTCAGTTAGTGGCTGAGCACTTAACTGTTGTGTCACCAAGGCTCCTATTATATATATACATACACCAAACCCAAAACCAAACCCGTGGCCATCCAGCAATTCCAGCTCATGTATATCTATGAGATACACATACACACACAGAAAATCATAGTGTCACAGGTGAAAAGTATTTACCGTACAAAGGCATTGCACCCTTCTCGCACTCTACGAAACGATTTGCCAAAGCCTTCCTTGAAGTGCTGTGCTTTCCAGGGGCCCATAGAAAAGGATTTTGGTTTTCAAATATTTCCATTTCAGGCTTCAATGCAAGCTTAAAAGCATATTCAATTTCTGTTTGAAGTTCTTCTCAATTCCACCAGCATTTTCCTAAGTTCCTATTGAGTGCTGGGCACTGTGGGCAGTGGCATCTCTAGGGTTGGTGTCACTCAGTGTGCTAACTCATGGTGTCAACCCCCCTCCACCCCATGGACCTCCTTCCTACCTACCAGACCATACAGAATCCTTAGTAATGTTTTTTGTACCAATGTTACTTGTAAATCATAATTCTGATATACCACTCCTTCTTTTCCTTTACTTACCACTTCATTCTCAAAAAAGTTACTGACATAGGTGCACAAATACTAATTACCACAATATCGTAGCTAAAACACCGGAAAATTTGACACAATCGACTAAAAAATCACTGGCAGCAACGAAAACAACAGCGCATGTTTGTAGAGCGTGCAGATGAAGTCACGTGATTTTAAGAGTCACTGTAATTTGGTAATAATGACAGCTCTGACCGGAGTGCATTAGAAGGTTCAAAAAAGCAAATTAACATAGAGTTTTAGCCTTATAGGTATACTGATACATGTAAGCTGGGCTTAAGGAAAACGTTTTTGTTGTTATAGCTAACTACATGGATAGTAAATTTCTGCTGAAACACTGCATGAAAATTTTATAGGCAGTCCTTTTGGTGTCAGCCCCTCTGACAGTGTCACCTGGTGTGGTCTGCACCCCCCACACTCTCCTAATGATGCCACTGGCCGTGGGGAACAAAGATGAAGAGGACGTGTGTGCAAAGGGGAACTGATGCTGGAGATACTCTCACAATGGTGCTTCCTAAAGAAGATTGTTCCCAGGAAGCCGTCGCCAGGGCCAACTCTGCAAAACTCTCGGCATTGTCCACAGATGCAACTAGCAGTTCCACCTGAAGAGGTGCCTCTGGGGCCCCAGGTTGGCGGGGTGACCAGAAGGGTCTACAATAGACAGAAGTTGGCCTGGAGGTGGGAGGTTACCTGCTCTCTTCCCACCACAGGGCAGATCCCACAAAAGTGGCATGTTTTCTAAACAAAACAACAGGGTCATATGCTGACATGATGGTTTTTGAAACTACCACAAAAAGCCATTAGATGAGACCTGTGAAAGCAAGTCCCAGGCACATCTAGAGGAGGCAAGTAAGGAATGTTTCCGTCCCTCATCGAGCAGACACAGTCCCTGTAATTTATTTTACCTCCAAGGTCATCTACTCTATTTTGGAACCAGCTTATGCCTTAGATGTTGGGGGCCTGTGAATCCCTGGGACAGGTTTGCAGTGATATCTTTCCTTTAATCTTTTTTTTTTCCTGTGGGAGTGGGGTTTGGGTCAATGAGCATTGAGTGCAGCTGAGATGGGTAAAGGCGAGGACATCAGGGGCAGCCCGACATGGAGGAGGTCCTTGCTTGTTCCTGATCTTAGGGGAAAGCAGTCTTTTATCATTAAGAGTAATGTTAGGGGTAAGTTTTTTGTAGATGTTATATATCAGGTTAAAGAAGTTCCCTTCTATACTTAGTTTGCTGAGAGTTTTCTTCATGAATGGATGTGGAATTTTGTCAAATGATTTTTTTCCTGTATCTATTTAGATGATCATGTAATTTCTCTCTAGTGTGTTAATGTGGTGTACATTGATTGATTTTTGAATGTTGAAACAGCCTTGTATTTCTGGGATAAAACCCATTTGGTCATAATGTATTATACTTTTTATATATTGCTGGATTCAATTTGCTAGTATTTTGTTAAAGATGAGGGATACTTTTTTGGTAATATCTTTGTCAGGTTTTGGTATTTGGTAATATTTGTGTGAAATGAATTGGGAAGTGCTACCTCCTCTTCTATATTCTGGAAGAGACTGTGGTAGAACTGGTATTATTTTTCCCTTAAATGTTTGGTACAGCCCACCAGTAAAACTATCTGGGCCTGGAATTTTTTTGTAAGGTTTTTAACTCTGAAGGAATGAATGAGTGAGTGAGTGAATGAATGAGTGAGTGACTGGAAGCATTGGACCGTGGAGAACTGAATGAGCCACTCTGGCCATCTCCTGTCCTTCTGAGGTATTAACATCAAGGTCTCAGCCCCACAGTGACTCACAAATGGGGATTTCAGGGATTGAAAATGGCCTGAAAAGGTTTTTCCATCCATCCCCCTGCCTCTGGACTGGAAGACAGTGTCGTTCTGATTTTACAGATGAATCAGCCCAGGCTCAGAGAGGTTAATTCCCCTGCCTAAGGTCACACAGCCAACACCCATGCCAAGATTCTTGATTTTCAACACCAACAACCATAGCGTCATCAGCCAGCATAACTGGAGCCACCTGGCAGCTGCAGGCATCCCGTGCTCAGCAAATCCCAGCCCTGTGCTGTGGGCATTGTAAGCATCATGTCATTTAACCCTCACAGCAACCTAACAAGTACTCATACCTTCATTTTATTTATTTATATTTTCATTGTGCTTTATTTTCTCAGCACATTTAAAAAGATTTCAAGCAATAGAGAAAGTGAGAGTCCCCATCATCCCACTCCCCTTATTCCCATTTTACAAATGAGGAAACTGAGGCTTGCAGCACTTTCTAGATGACCGAGTGCTATTCCCTGTGAACACACAGATGGGCTGTCCTCTTGCCTCATGTGACACCAGCAGCTCAGTGACTAGAGGGGGAAACTGAGGTCCTGGGGAGGACTTAGGCCGTCGGAAACAACTGGCTCACTTACATGGACTGTTTTTGTTCTGGGCCATTGAAGTAAAATCAATATTCAGTTGTTCACCCCGTGGGGTACCTGCCTCCCTGCTCAAGGATGGCAGAGAAAAACAATCTTGATAAAAACCTACATAAAGTTGTCCTGATTAACCTGGATGGAGGCCGTTTGCAGGCGTCTCTCAGGAGATGACTCTGAGGCTGATGAATTACCTGGGCAGGTGCCTCTGCTGCCTGCATCCTCGCTCAGAACGGCAGCAGCATAATTACTTCTTTGGCTATCTGGAGTGAGCCAGTCCATTTTTCTCTTTTATTACCATTGCATTTCAGAAAAGCGTCCTCTGAAGGCTCCCTTATCTAAACGTTGGATTGATTTGATGGCTCCACCAGGCTGGGTGGCGAGGGCCAGACTGTGCCCATCAGTAGGAGGACTCACCCCTGAGCCTGTCTGCCTGGAGGCTTCTCTTGGTGGGTGTGATTGGTGGGTTGCTGGAGCGTGGAGCGCCGGCCATTCATAACCGTCATCCCCATCAGTGGCACCGTAAATTCCCCTTCCTTCTCCCTCCCACTGCTCTGTGGACTGGACGTGCCCAAACCCAAGGCAGCTGTGAAGGGGCTGAGGTGAGGAATTGGACATGCTGACAGGGAGGGGCACTTCCAAAGGAGATCCTACGTTCCCTGAGGAGTGAATATTTCGTGTCTGCCCATGAGGACATGCCAGGGTTCTGTGTTCTTGTTAACACTAATGATAATGAACATGTCAGTGCTCTCCACGACCCAGGCCCAGTGCCCTGTGCTTCATGCAAATCATCTCCCTCATCCTCATAAGAGCCGCCATGTCACAGGTGAGGAACTGAGGCACAGAGAGGTTGAGCACATTGCCCAAGGGCACACAGACCAGAAGCGGCCTCATTGGAGTTCCAGCTCAAGCAGAGGACACTACATGCTTCTGTCAAATGTCAATTAATGAGTCAGTGGTCTTCAGTTCCCCCACAACAAGCGCTGGCTGAGTGGGCGACCTTTGTCATCTGACCCTTCATGGACTCACTGCAGCTGTGGCTAGTTAACTACCCATCAGTGCTACTGGCCATGTCCCCATCTGATGTGTGCTCCCTGAAACAGGGGGCCGCACTGTCTTCTCCCCACTGTGCCCCAGAACCTAGCAGAGGGTATGCACACAGTATGTGCTCAATAAGCAATTGCAGAAGTATGGGACAAATTTGTGAAAGGAAGTTCCTGTGCATTGATCCACATTGCCTCTGTCTAGAGTGGAGGAGGCGTGTCCAAACAGCAGCACCTGTTTCATTCATTCATTTCATTCACCCATTAACAAGCTTATATTGTGTGTTACAACTCTGGCTCTGGGCAAGGCCCTGGGGGGACCAAGGGGAAGAAAACAAGAATTCTGTCCTCATGGAGCTGAGTCAACTAGGGAAGACAAAACACTGGAGAATTAATAATAGTGAAATATAAAGAGTTTCGTGAGAGAGGGTGCCCAGGAACTCTGAGAACATGTGGCAGGGGATTGGATAAATCTTGGAAAGCTGCTCTAAGGAAGTGTTGTGGCTCCGTCCATCAAGAGGTGAAGTCTCTTTCCCCACCCCTTGAATCTGACTTGTTTTGGCCAATAGAATGCAGTGGAAATAATGACACGCCAGTGCTCAGCCGGGGCCTTAAGAGCCGTTGTGGATGTTTACTCTCTCTTGGAACCCCGCCTCCGCTCTGGGAACATGCCTGGGCTAGCTGGCTGGAGAATGAGAGGCCATGGAACCCAGTTGTCCCAGTTTGTAGCCAGCCAGCCCTCAGCCCTCCCCTAGAAGCAGAGTTGCTTAGCCCACCTGCGACTGACCATAGACACATGAGGGAACTCATCTAAGACCAGAAAAACAACCAAGCTGAGCCCAGCTTAAATTACAGGCTCTCAAAATTGTGAACAAATAAAAGGCTGTGAAAACCACTAAGTTTTAGGATGGTTCGTTATGTAACAATACCCAAACCATTGCCGTGGAGTCAATTCCGACTCATAGAGACCCTATAGGACAGAGTAGAACTGCCCCATAGCGTTTCCAAGGAGCAGCTGTTGGATTCGAACTGCTGACCTTTTGGTTAGCAGCTGAGCTCTTAACCACCGTGCCACCAGGGCTCCCTGCAACAATAGGTAACCGATACTTAGGACGTTTGCGTATGTTTTCCAGAGGAGTTCAGCTACCCTGCAAAGTGCCAACTGCCTTAATTCCTATATTATTAAGATAACGTTAATAAGACTAACGTATCAGCGGCTTAAACAATATAGAAGTGTGTTTCTCTCTTATGTAACATCTTTAGCGGCAGCCATCTGGGGCTCATGTGATAGTTCCACTATGTTTCTCTGCCATTCCTAAGGTATGGATTCCCCTCCTCTTTGTCAAACATGCCTCACTTCCACATCCAAATTTCAGTCAGAAAGAAGGGGAAATGAAAGCACATGGAGGCCCTTCCTTTCAAGGACACTACCTGAAAATTGTGTGTGTGTGCATGCACACACACACAATACACATACACACACATTCGCATACATGACTTCTGCTCACATGTTGTTGGCAGAACTTAGTCGTACAATCTTACCTTGCCGCAGGGGGAACTGGAAAACGTAGTCTTTTATTATTTAGACCCATGTTGTTGCTTTTAGCTGCTGTCGAGTTGGCCCCCGCCTCATGGCGACCTCTGACTCATGGGGACCTCATGAAAGAGGGTATGAAATGTTGCCTGGTCCTGAGCCTTCCCCACGATTGGTTGTGAGTTGGACTGTTGTGATCCATAGGGTTTTCACTGGCTGATGTTTGGAAGTAGTAGACTGATTTTTGGGACTAGGCTTATCTTCCTAGTCCATCTTAGTCTGGATGCTCTGCTGAAACCAGCTCCTCATCGCAGCAATACGCAAGCCTTCACTGACAAATGGGTGGTAGTTGCACATGAACTTCGTTGGCTAGGAATTAAATCTGGGTCTCCAGCATGTTGTTGTTGTTGTGTGCCATTAAGTCGATTCTGACTCACAGCGACCCTATAGGACAGAGTAAAACTGCCCCATAGGGTTTCAAAGGAGTGGCTGATGACTTCAAACTGCTGACATTTTGATCAGCAGCCTGAGCTCTTAACCACTTTGCCACCAGGCCTCCAGCTGTCCAGCATGGAAGGGACGAATTCTACCACTGAACTATCAGCGGAAATTTGAAGTTCTGTTACCAAAGGAGAAATTCCTAGGTGGTGCAAATGGTTAATGTACTCAGCTGCTAACCAAAAGGTTGGCAGTTCAAGTCCATCCTGAAGAGTCCCAGAAGAAAGGCTTGGTGATCTACTTCTGAAAAATCAGTTATTAAAAACCCTGTGGAGCATGGTTCTGACACAGATGGGGTTGCTATGAGTTGGAATTGACTCCATGGCAACTGGTTTGGTTTTTGATTACTAAAGGAAGATGAGCATATATTCAGGGGCAACAAGCAGGCTCTGCCACAGTCAGGAGTGTAGATAAGGGGAATATTTCTAGGAATTGGGTTGGGGGCTGGTAGTGGGAGAGGGAAGGAGATGGGTCCATTTTGTTTCATTTACCTTGCCTCCCTCCCTAGGGTCTCTTTTCTGCTCCTGTGAACTTTCTCAACAGTGACACTGATGTGGTTCTTTTCTTGCCTTAATTTGGCTTTCTGCTTGTAAATGTTTAGCTCTGGGGTGCCCCAATCCTGTGGGACCCAACTGAAAGTTTAGAGAGTATAGTTAATGAATGTAGAGCCAAGGTCTGAGGTCACCAACAAAAGCCATGAATCACACAGAGGCATTGGATGGAACAATGCTTTACTCACATAGAGACAGAACAAGGTCAGCTTCAACAGTGGGCACTGGTCCCCCATGGCCAGTGAGTTGCTCCCTGCAGCTAATGCAGGGCTGGTGTTCTGTGCACTCCCCTCTCGTGTCACAGGTGAGGGACTCTTCTTTTCCTGCTGAGAACAGACATAGAAGTGGGGTTGACCAGGTGCCACATGGTGCTCGCACATGAGTAGAACAGAGAAATTTACTGCATGCCCAGAGCAGAGAGGGAGGCTCCCTGGTGAGAAGAAGAAACTGGGAGAGAGAGAGAAACTCAGTTCCTGGCCTCTATTATCAGGCAATACTCTGGGCCCAAGGCTTCTGATTAGGAGGCCTGGGTGAGAGGTGCAAGGGCTTGGCAGACAGTCCTCCCAACAATGAGGGTGCCATATTCATGTTAATGGAGTCTTATCCATCTCTGATAATGATTCTTAACATTCACTGGACCAATATTGACTGGGTGTCTGCTCTATGTCCGACACTCTGTCAAGTGCTGGGGATACAATTGTGAGTAAAATCAGATGTGGTTCCTGCCCCTTGGAGATTAGAGTGAAAGCTGATAACGTTAAAATAATAAGTAAAATTCCAGCTGTATCAAGTGTTATAAAATAAAGGTGCATGGTGCTGTGTGTAGGGAGGTCAAGGAAGGGATAATTTAGCTCAGCACTGAGTAATAAGTAGGAGTTTATCAGGTAAAGGGGGGAGACAAGAGCATTCTGGGTATAGGGTACAGTATGTGCAAAGGCCCTGGGGCAGTAGTTCAGCATAGTGATACAATGGGACTGAAAGAAGCTAAGTGCTGCTGAAACATAAAATGAGGGGACAGTGGAGTGTGATGAAGCTAAAAAAGAGGCCAGGCTCAGGCGAGGTAGGCCTTCAGAGACATACTGAGAAATTTTTTCTTTATAGGACCAGACACAGAAAGTCTTCAGAGGCATTTGGGCAGGGTAGTTCAGGTCCTGCAGTTAGGCAGTTCTCCTGGAACTTTTCCATGCCTGGGCAGGGACCCAGCTTGAAGGGGTCGGGCTGAGGACTTCACAGTGTTTCAACATGGTGTGCTGACACTTATTCCTGAGATAGCCGGAGGTCCTGAATCCTATATCTGTCCTGGGGAACCCACCTTTCCCCCAATAGTCACATGGAGGGAGCTCAGTGCTGAGATTGGGGGCCTCCCTTGGCCACAGGGAAAAAGCCTGGCTCAAATGAAATCTATAAGAACAATGAGCACTGAGGAGCTGTGACATATGGACAAGATGCAGGGGAGGTGGGAGGAACAAGGGGGGAAGCTCAGTGACTGGAGTGGCTGAGACCAAGGGACCCCATGGAGGTGACAAAATTGAATCTGTGTCGGGCACTGACTGTCAGTTCATCCTCACACTGCCTGGGTTGTGGAGGCTCTGAATCCAGGCAGCAAGTCTAGTTCCCTGGGTAGAAATCTCCCGGAGGACTGGAGGGGACTCATCAGATGTCCTCGTGTGACAGAAATGAGGCTGCGGGACACTCACCTCCATCACTGAGGGCCACGTAATCTGTGCTTAGCACACCGAACAACCTCCCCTGGCCCAGCACAGGCCGGCTAGGGCCCTTCTAGGACCATTCTAGGATTTCAGGACAATCAAGAAAGGGACCCCAGCAAGGAGTCAGCAGGCTCCAGGGGCAGGGGAGAGGGAGAAGAGGTAACACCAACTGCTCTTTACTGAACACTCACTCAAACTCTGCATGGCCTTGGCAAACCCTTTTGCCTCTATGAGCCTCAGTTTCCTCATTTGCACAATGAGATAACAACAGTCCCTCCCTCCCAGGTTGCTGTGAGGTTTAGTGAGCTGGTCTGAGTGAATCCCTCTGGTAGGCAGAGAGCACCCGACAAGTGTCAGCTTATTATTACTGGTGCTGCTTTGATGTGGTTGATGTTGTCTGAAGTCTGTTGGGTGGGTGATTCCACTTGTCCTGTGTTGCCCACAGCCGCAGAGCCAGGGCCTTCAAGAGGAACCTCCTGGGGGCAGAGTCCAGCTCTGCAGAAAGGGCTTTCCAACCAGCTGGCCAGGGAAGGGCAGTGGTCAGTGCCCGCCTCCCTCCCCAGAGTGTGGGAACCTCATCCAGATGAGGCCTGGATGGCGATGCTGGGGCAGGGACTCAGGCCCCACTGGGAAGGGGGCTACCAGCCTGGGTCTGGGGGATGAGCCAATGACTGAAGCGTACACTTCAGTGGCAGCTTATGAGCACACATGAGGCTGATGCACAGGATCCTGCTCAGATGTGCAGGACTTGAAACAGCCCTTCTGTCCGTGATTTGACTCCTTTCCCAGCCAGGAACCAGTGGCTCTTGGTCTCAGGAGTGATTCCTGCCATAGGGGAGAGGCAAGAGCTGAACCTGGAGAAGTAAATGGAAGCTGGCCTTTATGCCAGACTGGTGGTGGAGAGTTGTGAATTATCCTTAGTGCACTGGCTGGCTATTGAAGGGATTCAACCATGTGGTCAGATTTGTATGAAAATGTGCCCTCTGACCCTGAGGAGGGAGAGACTGGAGGCAGTGATGAGACCAGGAGAGAGGTGGCCAGATAATCTAGGGTAGGGACAGAACTAGAGCAGAAGGGGAAGGTGGGGGACTTCTAGGGGAATTCAGGATTTAGAGTTAATAGGCCTTGGTGATTAAGTTCAAGGGAGGTTGAGGGAGAGGGAAGAAGGAAAGGTTTAATGCTGGGGGCTTAGGCAGTTGGTGTGACCTCAATGAGATGGGGGCATAGGAGGAGGAACAGGCTCAGAGGGGAAGGGAAGGGCCCCTGGTGGGGCACACTGAGTCCTTTGTGGGCAAAGCTGGAGCAAGAGTCACATGAGGGCAGGGACTTGGTCTGTCTAGTGTTCCTTGGGGTATAGTACACAGCATTGGGGCTTGCTCAGTATTTGGTGAATGAATGAACAAGGGAATGAATGTATGGAATCTCGGTGGAGTAGTACCCAGTCCTTCAAAAGAGTTCTGAGTAGGTCAGTCTGTCTCTGAGGTAGGTAGTTGAGATGCTTCTAGGGCTAGGGGCAGGGAAGGTGTAGCCAGGTGCCTGGGCTAGAGGCAGTGGGGCTGGGGTGGTGCAGGAGCCACTGCCCACGGCCCTCTCCCCCTCCTTGGTTCATGGTGCAGGTTAGTTGTGAAGCTGAGGGTCTGGCGGAGCCTTGAATCTGGTCCTGATTGCCTGCCAGCCTGGAGGAGGTGAAGGTGGAGGTATGGAGGTGGAATCCATTGGTGGGTTTTTATGTGAGGCAAGGTATGATGGGAAAAGATAGCTGAGTCCATCAATGAGCAGAGTTGGTCCTTTGGGAGCCTCTCTGAGACTGAAGCTACCACCTGTCTGTCAGTTTGTTGTACTGTGGTGGCTTGTGTGTTGTTGTGATGCTGGAAATTATGACAACAATCTTTCAAATCCAACAGGGTCACCCATGGTGGCCAGGTTCCAGAGGAACTTTCAGACTAAGACAAACTAGGAAGAAACCCTTGGTGTTCTACTTCTTAAAAATTAGCCAATGAAAACCCTGTGGATCACAACAGAACATTGTTTGACTCGCTTGCTTTGGACAAGTTATTAGGAGGGATCAGTCATTGGAGGAGGACATCGTATTAGGTGTAGAGAGCCAAGGAGAGCAAGGAAGCATGTAGGTGAGATGGACTGGCACAGTAGACCCAGTGATGGACTCAAATGTGCCCGGTGATTGTGAGGATGATGCAGGACAGGGCAAGGTTGGTTTCAGTTGTACATGAGGTCACCACTGAGTCAGAGTTGTCTCAACGCACCTATCATGGTCATCATGTAGGCCTGAGGAGGAAAGAGACGCCATTGACCAATGGCCCTCATTGATCCCTGAGGATCTGAGCCTCCAGGAGTTCTGGGAACAGAATTCTAGGTAGACAATAATAAGGAAGGGTGATGGCCTACTGCCCTGCAACTGGCCACGGAAAAGAAGTGTCACTGCCCTCCTTGCAGCCAGGCCTTCCCCTACCCCCTCAAGATATCAGGAGAGGGAAGGCTTGTGTGCCTGATTTCTCTCTGCCCGGGTTGAGGAGGATGAGCCAGAAAATGATGCAAACCTAGAGGCACCTTCAGAGTCAGGTGATCACTCATCACCCAGCCCCTCCCTGCACCCACCACTTGCTCCACCAGCACAAGGCAAGCAGCCACGGGAATTTCGGAGAGCATCCCAATGTCCCCTCCTCTCCCTCCCCACTGTCCTGCCCGAGTCAGCCCTCATTGCCTCCTCCCTGGACACTGCCCAGTCCTCCAGCCCCCCAGGCCAGCCTGCATGATGCCTCTGAGAACGTTTCAAAAGCATGGCTCTGACTGTCACACTGCTCATTAGGAACATTTGAGGGCTCCTCATTTCCTACTGAAGGGAGCCACTCAGCTCAGTAGGCCAGGCCGTCCACGATCTGTGAAGGTGACATAGGAGGCTGGTGCAGTGCAGTGGTTAAGACCCCAGCTCTGGAGTCAGGTGGCTGAGGTTCAAATCTAGTCTCTGCCACCTACTAGCTGTATGACCCTGGGCAAGTTACATAACCCCTCTGAGCCTCAGTTTCTTCTATAAACTGGAAATAATATCTACCCCATTGGGTTGCTGTGAGGATAAATAAGATAATTCATATAAAATGCTTAGAACAGTGCCTGATATGTAGTAAGCCCTCAGTATGTGCTCATTCGTGTGAATATTTTTTTCTTTTTTTATAGTCAGCACGCTTTTCCTTTGGGATTAGCCTCTCTTCCTCACCCTCCCCTCCCCACCCTTGGACTGCCCACTTAGATGAGCCAATGCATTTCCTTTTAAACTTGGCCAGGATGAGCTGGGTTTTCTGTCACATACAACCAAACCATCCTGACTCACACAGACCAAGTCTCCCTCTCCAGCCATCCTCATCCTCTCTTGCTCCAGGACATGAAACCTAGGTTCCAACCTCATCAACTGGCCCTTCAAAGATGCCCAGCATGTTCCTACCTCTGTTCCTTTGTTTTTGCTGTCACCTCTGCCTGGAATGCCCTCCCTCCCAAGTTCTTCATCGGCCCAAATGCTGCCTGTTGTTTAGTGTGCCAGTAAGTTCATGAGCTGCGAAGTTTAGAGCAGGGCTGCTCAGCCTCAGCACTATTGACATTTTGGGCTGGATACTTATTATTATTGTTTTTGGAGCAGGAGTGTCCTATGCGTTGTAGGATCTTTTGCAGCATCTCTGGCCTCTATCCATTAGATGCCAGTAGCACTTCTGAGTAGTGACAATCAAAGCTGTCTCTAGACACTGTCAAATGTCTTCTGGGTAGCAGCATTGCCCCCAGTTAAGAACCTATTTCATAGGGGAAAGAAATAGACTTTGGGTCAGAGAGAGATGAGTTTTTGTCTCTGCTCCACCCCTTACTTGCTGTGTGACCTTAAACTTGTTTCTGAACTACTCCAACCTCGCTTTATTCTTCTGGCACCAACCTCACAGAGTTCTTACCTGGATTAAATGTGGCCATTCATGGGAAGGGCCTGGTGCACAGTAGGTGCTTGCATTCTTTCCTAGGGCTGCCAGACAAAAATACCATAAACAAGTGGCTTACAACAAAAATTTATATCTCGTAGTACTGGAGACTAGAAGTTCAAAGCCAGGGTGTCAGCATGGCCATGTTCTGTCTGAAGGTTCTAGGGCAAGATTCTTTATTGTCTCTTCCAGCTTCTGGTAGCCCCAGATATTCCTTGGCTTGTGGCAGTGTCACTCCAGTCTCTGCCTCTGTCTTCACATGGCCATCTTCCCTGTGTGTCTCTCTGTGTCTGCATCTCTTCTCTGTATAAGGACACCAGTTACATGTCATTAGGCTCCCCCCCCCCACTCTAGTGTGATCTCATGTTAACTAATTAACTACAAAGACCCCATTTCAAAATAAGGTCATGTTCACAGTTACTGGGGGTTAGGATCTCAATATATCTTTGTGTGGGGCACAATTCAACCCATAACAGTGCTCAACAAATAATTGGTTGTTATGATGGTGTCTTAGCTTCTTAGTGCTGCTGTAACAGAAATACCACCACTGGGTGGCTTTAAAAAACAGAAATCTATTTTCCCACAGTTATGGAGGCTAAAAGTCCAAATCAGGGTCTGGATCATGTTGATTCCTTCCTTGTTGGTAGCCCTGGGCATTCATCGGTTCCTTGGCTTGTAGATGATCTTCACATGTCATCTGTCTTCCTCTGTGTGTGTGTGTGTGTGTCCATAGATTATGCTGCTCTTTTTTTTTTAAATCCTATTTTATTGAGTTTTTGGTGAAAGCTTACACAGCAGTTTGGGTTCCCATTCAACAATTTCTACACAAATTTTTCAGTGACATTGGTTGCATTCTTCACAATGCATGAATGTTCTCATTATTTGTTTGGATTGTTCTGTTTCCATTAATCTAGTTTCCCTACCTCCCTACATTCTTATCTTCGTTTTAAAGTAACTGTTGACCATTTGGTTTCATATAGGTGATTTTTTTAAAGGAGCACAGTACCCACGGGTGTTATTCTTTATTTTTGTGAGCCAATCTGTTATTCAGCTAAAATGTGACCTTAGGGTCTAATTTTGGTTCAAGGTTTAAAGAGTATTTCAGGGCAATAGTCTTGGAGAGTCCTCCAGTCTCAACCGGTCCAGTAAGTCTGGTTTTTTTTTTTTAAAGAATTTGAGGTTCTGTTCCACATTTTTCTCCCATTCTATCAGGATCCGTCTATTATGGCCCTGATCAGAATGGTCAGTAGTGGTAGCTGGGCACCATCTAGTTCTTCTGGTCTCAAGGTAGATGAGTCCATAGTTTGTGTAGACTATTAGTCCTGTAGACTAGTTTCTTGAGTCTTTTGTTTTCTTCTCTCCGTTTTGTTCTGGACTAGTAGAGATCAATAGTTGTATCTTAGATGGCTGCTTGCAAGCTTTTTAGACCCTAGACACTACTCACCAAACTAGGATGTAGAACAAGCTTTATGAATTATATTATGCCAATTGACTGAGATGTCTCACGAGATTATGGTCTCAAGCTTTCAAATCTTGAAAACCAGTCCTGTGAGGTGTTTGGCTATGTCTAAGAAGTATCTGTAACTGTGTTCCCTATGTGCTTTATTATATACATAAATATATACACATACAGTCACATAGATGCATATACATATGCATACATCTATACACATACATATGTACTCACATACACATACCTATGTGCATGTATGCCTACATATATATATATATACCATACATATATTTTTTGGTGGTTGTTGTTCTTGTTGCAGAATTATATATGCCATAGCAATTATCAAAAGGTGCTTTTTTCTTGTGTACAGCTTAGTGACAAGCTGTGCACATTTTACCCTCATTTGGTTTTACCTTTTATACTGCTCTTTATATCACTCAGAAGTGATTAGGTTTAGGATCCACCCTCCACTGGTATGACCTCAACTGGTTGATTACATTAGATGGCATTATGGAAGGTGATTACATTACATTAGATTAGATGACATCTGTAGGTATGAGGGTTAGGATTCCAACACGTATTTGGGGGCGGGGGGACACAATTTAATCTATAACAGATGGATTCACAAAATTCAGCACTGAGCTCAGCACTTCCCCATCAGCAGGACAGGCATGATCCCTGGGGGACATTTCCACCGGCCTCGCGTTGGGAAAGAGAAATAGAAAATATTTTCATTCCAAGGAGTAAAGTAAAGGTCAGCAGTTTGGGAAGGATTTCGAGGTTCTGAAAAATAACCAGCATGGAAGAGAAGGAGGGAAAGGTGAGAGAGAGGAGGGGGTAGAGGTGGAGGGTCAGTGTTTAAATGTAGACCAGACACTGTGCTAAGCACTTCCTAGGCATTATTTCATGTAATCCTCCCCAGAATCCTATGGGGCAGGCCCTTGGATCAGCCTCATTTCACAGGGAGGGTTGAGGCTCCAAGAGGCTCAGAGACTCCTGTGAGATGTTGTGGCCAGGAAGGGGCGGGGCTGAGACTTGAACCTAGGTTGGCCTGATTCCTAAGGTCTGTGATACAACATGACACAGTCCCCTGTGTGACCTGGGATAGGACACAAAAGATAAAAGACAAGAAAAAAGGGTGGGAGAAGGAAAGGGTAGAAAAGAAGTGAGAGGAGAGGAGAAAACCACCATCTTGTCTGCAACTTGTGGTGGGACCTTGAGAAAATCACTTCCCTTCATTGGGTCTCAGTTTCCCACCTGAAAAATGGGGTGAGAAGGTTTACACTAGATGACTCTAGGCAGTACAGCCTGCAGACCTAGGACCAGTCTGTCTCCAGGAGGGTCAGGGTCCAGGGCTCACCTTGGTGGGGGTGGATTGAAAATTCCTTTTAGAGACCACCTTTGTGGTCTGCACCTGGAGTAGGTGAGAGGGGCTCCAGGGGGTGCGTAGGGCAGCTTTGAAGGAAAGGCAGGACAAAGGAGCCTCACATGGTCCCTGAGCTGAAGGCCCTTAGACTTCAGCCCTCCTGCCACAGTGGGAGGCCTGCGTGATTAGAAGCCCTGTCCCCACTATCTGCCTGCAACTCAAATGGAGGCCGTCTTTCTCCAAGCCCAGCACCACAGAAGCAGCAGCAGAAGCAGCATAGAAAAACAAAGAGTTTCCACAAGTTCCTTCTTCAAGGCACCATGAGATAAGGGTTGCAGGTGTCCTCTGAGCATTTTTAGCTGGAGGGTAGTGAGGACAGAGGATCTGCCCTGCTGGGGGGACTTTGGGGTGCTGAGCAGGTGTGCATAGGGGAGTCAGTCACCTTCTCCAAAGTTTTAGGGAGACTCAACACTGTGAACACAGCAGGCTAGGGGGGCCATTCTGTGGTCAGAAGCCTGTAGCACCGAGATTCCCTCTCTGAGTCCTTCTTGCAGTCCTGGCTGTTCCCTGAGGCCACTGTGGGAGCTCCTTGAAGTCCTTCCTTAGCTCCCTCCACCCGCCCCCCAACCCCTGCCGGCTCCCACCCTAGTGTTCTTTTCTCCAGACTAAATGTTCCCAAGTTACACCAAGCAGGCCCTGCATGACTTGGCTCCAAGGTCCACCCCTTGCCCCCCTCTATCCCCACATCCCCAACCGTTCCAGTTCCCTTTTCTGAATTCCCCTGTGAAAGTGGGCATCACAGCTCCTCGTGCCATCCAGGACCAAAACGTTCTCCTTCCTCCCAGGCAGGTCCACCTCCTCTGCAGCTGAGGCAGACACTTGCTCCCTCCCTGGACCCGGGCCCAGTCCCTCAGCGAGGCCCTCAGAGGCCCAGGGAGTCCTCTGGGCATTGCAGCTGGCAGATGGTGGCCCAGCTGTCCATCAGTCAGGAGCTCAGATCACAGCCTGAGCAGAAAGCAGCACTAGCAGACAGGACATTGCATCAGAGCTGGGGTGGGGGGATTCACTACCTAGGGCATCATTCATTCACACCTCAATTATGTCCTGATGGTGCTTGAAATCCGCTCACCGAGGAGCTGCGCCACTTGACCTGGGAGGGGCAGGGGAAGCTGAGGGGAAACCACCATTTATTGAACCTTAAATACTTGCCAGGCACCATAGCAGAGCTTTACACGAGCTATTTAATTAAATTAATTAATTGCTTCATCAATGGACAGTTCACTTCTGGCAAGCCACTGCTGTTCTCTGGGCCTTAGTTTCCCCCTCTGTGAAGTGCAAATGGGCCTGGAGGACAGGTCTCTAAAGTGCCTCCTATTCCGGTATTCCAAAGTCTAGCAGGCAAGTCAATAGCCTCCCTGAGGCCCAGTTTCCCCTTCTGTGAAACGGAGTGGTAATAACCCCTGCCTCATTGTGAGGATGCAGTGAGGGAGGAGTGCGTGCTGGCTCAGCACTGGGCTCAGCGCCTTCATGAGAGAGGGGCTGCTGCTATGACAGGCGGGGGTGGGGGCAGGCCGGGCATCTGTCCAGAGCTGCTGGTCCAGTTCTCACTCCACCCACTGTCCCCCACAATGATATTTGCTGCCATTTCCTGGGTAATGGCGCGGAGCCATCTCTGCTCTAAGCTTTCCAGCAGCTCTTGACCATTTCATCCTCATAATGCACAGAGGGGCTGAGGTAAACATTCTGAGAGATGTGTTTGAAATGCAAAACTGTCCTGTCCTCCAGCTGTTTAAAGGTGTCAGTAGTACCCTGCTGTTCCTGAAGCAAAATCCCAGAACTTTAGGGAGCTTTCAAGGCCCTTTGAGGCCCAGCTCTTAACCTTGTCCCTCCAGTCCTATCCACATTGACCCAGATGCCAAAACTCAGGCCCAGAGAGGTGGCAAGACCCACCAAGGCTCCTCTGACTGGAAATGGCAGAGCCAGATTCAAACCCAGGCCTTCGGGTTCAGGCCCTGGAGCTCATCAGCCTGCAAAGACTGCAGAAACCTTTGCCTCTTGGTGATATGCGTCCATCCAATGGATGTCTTAATGGCTGGCAAAGATGCTTCTTCCCCGTGTTCGTGTTTGATGGTCATGTGCTGCCTGGCCAAGGGCATTTATCTACCCTCAAGTGAGCAGCGGCCTCACCTGTGAGAGCCCCGTGCTCCATCCACCCTGCAGGGGGCCCCCTGCATGCTCTGGCTCTCCCTGGTTTGCACCCTGCCCATATCTACGTATCTGCTGATTTAGGAAGGAGCCCAGGGGAGATGAGAGAGGCTCTGGCCCATTGGGGTTGTTTGCTAAGAGCCCGAGAATTTGCCAAGGGATTAATGATTCATGAACGCTGTGATCCGCCCAAGCCTGTGGCCACGCGGACGCTCCCTGGGCTTATTATAGAGCTAGCAGGGCTGGTTTTGGAGGAGCTGAGGAGGACAGTGCAGCTCGTGTGTCTGCTCTGTCCTTTGCCTTGGTCTTTAGAAGTGTTTAGATGTGGCACACGGGCACTGCTGAGCGTCAACGTCCAAGAACAGACCTCCGGGTGGCCTTCGGCACTCACAGAACCTGACTCACCCACTAGCCACCACAGTCGATCCACCAGAGCTGTGGGCATCTGGGTGCTCCCTGCCGTCCGCATCTTCTCCTCCAGCCCTGCCTGCAGCAGCAGCATATCTGGGCACTGCTGGGCTCCATCATTCAGGCATTGATGAGCCAGGACTCAGGTGGAATCCCCTCCTCCTCTCCTGTAGTCATCATGGGACTGGGGGAGCCCTTAGGCCCTGAACTGGGGGTCATGGGAATACAAATCAGAGGTCTACCCTCATGGCTTCACAGTCTGATGGGGGAGGCAAGTGCATGAATGGACTCTTATTACGCAGGATGGTAGGAGCTGTGGTTAGGTGAGGGTAGGATTTTAGCAGCATTTTTAGGAGCACTGAAGTGAGATGAGCAAGGGTCAGAGGCACTTGGGTTTGAGATCCAGCTCTGGCTCCTATTGGGCATGAAACTCGAAGCCAGTTACTTGACCTCTGAACTTTGGTTTTATTATCTCTACCACGGGGATCATATTTGTATCTACATCACAGGGGTGTTGGGAGGAACAAATTAGATTACGCATTAATGTGCCTGGTACGTAGTAAATCAGTTACTGTCAAGTAGACTCCCACTCATAGTGACCCCATGTGTGTCAGAATAGAACTGTGCCTCATAGGATTTTCAACAGCTGATTTTTCAGAAGTAGATCACCAGGCCTTTCTTCTGAGGACCCTCTGGGTGGGCTCAAATTTCTAACTTTTCAGTTAGTAGCTGAGCACATTAACCATCTGCACCACTTAGGTACATACAAAAACCAAAACCAAACCCATTACCGTTGAGTCAATTCTAACTCATAGTGACCCTGTAGGTCAGAGCAGAACTGCTCCATAGGGTTTCCAAGGAGTGCCTGGTGGATCGAACTGCCAACCTTTTGGTTAGCAGCCATAGCTCTTAACCACTACGCCACCACAGTAGGTGCTCATTAAACATTAATTCTTGTGAATCCATCTCATAAGCAGATATTTAAAGAACACCTACTATATGCCAGACTGGAAACTGAGAATTCATTGATGATCAAAACCAAATAGTCCTTCTTCTCTGGAATCTTATAGTTTACTGGAGGAAGAGGGAGCTATGGATTAAATAATCACAGGGCTGAATGGGAATCAAAGACTGGTCAAATCTGAAAGGGAGGACTTTGTTCTGGGAGACCCTGTAACAAAGAGGACTGGCCTAGCTGGTGAGGGGAGGGTGGTCGGGGAGGGTGGTCAGGGAGGGCTCCCTGAAGGAGGTAACTGATGAGCTGGGGCCTAAAAGATGAGAGTTAAGTAGGTGCCGCTTCTATATACCCAGGCAAATGGCGTAGCAGGCATGTCAGCTGTGTTGTACTCCTCCGCCTGGCCCCACCCTGGGGCTCCGT
Source organism: Dugong dugon (assembly GCA_030035585.1). Taxonomy (NCBI): domain Eukaryota; kingdom Metazoa; phylum Chordata; class Mammalia; order Sirenia; family Dugongidae; genus Dugong; species Dugong dugon. The sequence continues at coordinate 54,908,512 of CM057462.1, read as the reverse complement.
GGACCATGGCAGGATGAGGTGGTGTTGGAGCAGAGTGGATCACCTACCCTGATCAGGCTTGGCCCTGCAGGGGTCGCCTATGGGCTGACTCCTAGATGATGAGCAGGCTTCATTGGCAGAGAAAGGGGAGGACACTGAGGCTGAGGGACCTCCCTGGGCAGGGCCCAGTTCAGGGGAGATTGAGGTGCTGTCGGAACTGGGAGGCGTTCAGGTAGCTGAGACATCGTCATGTCTGGAGGAGGAGGCAGCACAGGCGGTGGGACTGCAGGAGTCAGAGCAGGAGTGGCCTTGAATGCCAGTGCAGTTTGCATCTTAACCTGCCAGGCCGGGCCGCAGGGCTCACGGCCCTTTCTCGGTTCAGCAGGAGGATGTGCTCAGGGCCGCATTTGGGGACGGTCCTGGGTGCAGGTGAAACAGGGAGGAAGGCTCTGGCAGCAAAGAGATAAACTCAGAGGCCTCTGTGAAGGTTCAGGTGACAGATGAGAGCCAGGGCAGCCGCGGTGCAGATGGTGAGAAGCAGGTGGACACGAGAGACCTCAGGAGGAGATACTTGAGGACTTGGGCCCTGGGAAGGACTTGTTGTTGATTAGTATCAGAGTGTACCTGCACTGTGGGAAAGCTGGTGATGCAGGTCAAGTGCTCTGCGGCTACCAGTGGGGAAGACAGACACGTCCATAAAGGGCCACTTTACAGAGATTGAGTCACAAAAGTTGGCGAGCCCTTCAGGGGCCCAAGAGACCACAGTGAAGACAACAGTGATGTTAATGCAGGTGACAGAAACACCTGTGCAGTGCTTACTATGGACCAGGGGAAATCGTTGTCAGTGCTTTACCCATACACATGTACCAACACTCTTAATCCTCACACAACCCTTTGAGGTAGAGATATTATCATCCCTGTCTTTAAGATGAAGAAATAGAGACACAGAGTGGTTTAATAATTGCCCAAGGTCACAGTAGTGGCAAAGCTGGGCTTTAATCCAAGCAGTGGCTCCTGAGTCCATGTTCTTAATGATTATTCTAGGGAATGATAATGCTGTATCACTCCCTCAGGGGACTACAAAGTCATAAAAGAAAACCCATGGGCAAATAAACCATGAGCGAAGAGAGAAATCATTCCTGGCTGTAGGGATCAGAAAAGGCTTCTCAGAGGAGGCAGCATTTTAACTTGGCCCTAAAAGGTGGAGATTTTTGAATAGGCAAAACTGTAACATATCAGTTGGGGTTATTATTTCACACAACACACACTGGCTCTGGCCAATTTATGCAGAAAAGTTGTCAGCCTAAAATGTGGGCTAGGGGTTCATCTGATTGGAGGAACCTCATGCCAAGATCGTACCCAAGCTGTAAAGGAGACTGGGAAAGAACACCTCTGGTATTTTCAGGTTCTGGCTCCCATGATCATAGGAAAGGGTTTCTGTTGCTGGGCAATCACCAACAATGGTAAGCACTCACTTCACACTGTGATGGAAGACACAAGTAAGCAAATGCACAAGTGCAGAGAAGGAGAAGGTCTGGTCATGTTGTGGGAGCCCCTCTTTTTGGCTAAGGAGTTCTGTCCTTACTCAAACATGCATCTTGGCTCCCTGTTGAATTATTAGAAATGTGAGAGAGGTTGGGGCTGGGCAGGTGATTAAAAATTGTTGTTACAAGATAGTAAAACAAACCAACCAACCAAAAACAATGCTTTGGGAGAAAAAATATATCAGTGAGGATTCTTATCTCTTGAAATACCCTTGGCTGGGAAGTCAGTTTGTTGCTCTCATCTCCTGCTTGACCATAATGTGGACTAAAGCAGACAGCATCCCAGGTTCCTACAGAAAAGTGGTGGCCTCTCCATCCCCCGCCCTGGGAAGACGTTTGCTTCCTCCACTTCTGCCATTCCCTTCACATTGCTTTCCTCAAGGAAAGCCAAATATAAGTACCAGTTGCCATTGAGTCAACTCTGACTCACGGCGACCTCATGTTCGTCAGAGTAGAACTGTGCTCCATAGGGTTTTCAGTGGCTGATTTTTCAGAAGTAGATAGCTGGACCTTTCTTCTGAGGTGTCTCTGGGTGGACCGGAACCTCAAGCTTTTGGTTAGCAGCTGAGCATGTTAACTGTTTGTCCCACTGAGGGACTCAAAAAAAAAAAAAAAAAAAAAAAAAAAAAAAAAAAACAAGAGGAACTCAGTGTGCACCCCATTTCCAAATGGCAAACAGGAAGTCAGAGAATTCTTCAGACTGTCCCCTAAAAATTCAGAAAAAGAGAGTGAGATTTCTGAGAGTTAGGAAGCAGTGACATAGGAAAAGCAAAGAAAAAGTAGGGTTTTATTTTCTGGGATATAAAGAAAATACTTATATTCTAGAAATAAAGGTGAAAGAATATCGAGTAACTTTAAAATTTCTCTTCAAGCTATAAGAAATTCAAACCACAGGTTTTAAAACCTTGTATTAAATTTCACAGTAGAGGGTCAGCAAAAAAGAGGAAGATCCTCGACGAGATGGACTGACACAGTGGCTGCAACAATGAGGTCAAACATAACAATTGTGAGGATGGTACAGGACTGGGCAATGCTTTGTTCTGTTTGTACGTAGGGTAGCTATGAGTTGGCAGCAACTTGGCGGCACCTAACAAGCACATGACATTGAATTGCTTATTATAAGTCATTCCTCAAACTTCAAACATTAGTGAAGGTAGTATTTTCACCCATTTCAGTCACTCAGAAGGATCAGTTCCCATTTAGACATTCAGTGTTCCATTATTAACTATGAACTTCCTGTCTTTATTCTTTAATTTCAACTGTCTACTGTCTATAGTCTTTTTTTTAAAAAAGCAATTGGAACTCTTAAAAATTCTTATGTGATAAGAGTTGTGGAAAACATTTTTTTTTTTTTTAATATTTTATTGTACTTCAGGTGAAGGCTTACAGAACAAACAGTTTCTCATGTAACAGTAGTACACATGCTGTTTTATGACTTTGGTTAACAACCCCACAACATTTTAACCCTCTAAATTCTCAGCTTTTTTTTTTTTTTTTTTTTTTGGTGAAAATACACATAGCCAAAGATACACCATTTCAAAACATTTTACGTACACATTTAAGTGACATTGACTACGCTCTTCTAATTGTGCTGTTACTCTCACTTAAGATGAAGGCTTACAGGACAAAATAGCCTCCCATTTAACAGTTACTACAAATGTTGCCCTATAACAATGGTTAACAAACTCACAACACATCAACAGTATCCTTACTCAACCTTGTGTTCCCTATCATCAGCTTCCTACTCCCCTTCTGCCTTCTGGCTCTTGTTATTGGACTCCTGTACCTCGTTAGTCTCATTTGGTTTTACTGGGCTGTCCATTCCCGGGCTGAACAGTGAATCTCGAAGGTAACTTCACCACTGAGCTAAAAGGGTGTCTGGGGGCCATACTCTTGAGGTTTCTCCAGTCTCCTTTAGGCCAGTAAATCTGGTCTTTTTTTTTTGTGAGTTAGAATTACGCTCTACATCCTTCTCCATCTCTGTCCAGAACCCTCTGTTGTGATCCTGGTCAGAGCAGTCAGTGGTGGTAGCCGGGCACCATCTAGCTGTACTGGACTCAGTCCGGTGGAGGTCTTGGTAGCTGTGGACAATTAGTCCTTTGGACTAATCTTTTCGTTGTATCCTGTTCTCTTCATTCTCCCTTGCTCCCAAAGGGATGAGACCAGTGGAGTATCTTAGATGGCTGCTCACAGGCTTTTAAGACCCCAGACACTACTCACCAAGGTAGAATGTAGAGCATTATCTTTATAAGTAGTGTCATGCCAATTGAGCTAGATGTTCCCCGAGACCATGGTCCCCAGAGCCCTCCGTCCAACAACTCAGTCCCTCGGGGAGTTTGGATGTGTCCATGGGGCCTCCATGACCTTTCCTTGTGCAGGTTGTGTTAGTTTCCCTTGTACTGTGTACTGTCTCACCTCTCACCCAAGATACCACTTATCTATTGCCTATTTAGTATTTCCCCCCACCCCTCCCATCCCTGGTAACCAACAAGGATTGCTACATTTTGCATGTGAATTTTTTCATGGGTTTTTACAATAGAGGTCTCATACAATATTTGTCCTTTTGTGATTGACTTATTTCACTCAGCATAATGTCCTCCAGCTTCATCCATGTTATGAGATGGTTCACAGATTCACTGTTGTTCTTTCTTGTTGCATAGTACTGCATTGTGTGTATGTACCATAGTTTGTTTATCCATTCATCTGTTGATGGGCACCTACGTTGTTTGCATCGTTTTGCTATTGTGAACAATGCTGCCATGAACATAGGTGTGCATATGTCTATTCGAGTGACGACTCTTATTTCTCTAGGATATATTCCTAGGAGTGGGATTGCTGGATCGAATGGTATGTCTATTTCTAGCTTTCTGAGGAAACGCCATATCATTTTCCAAAATGGTTGTATCGTTTTGCATTCCCACCAGCAGTGTATAAGAGTTCCCGTCTCCCCGCAGCCCCTCCAACATTTGTTATTTCCAGTGTTTTTGATTCGTGCCAGTAATGCCGGGGTCAAATGGTATCTCATTGTGGTTTTAATTTGCATTTCTCTAATGGCTAGTGAATGTGAGCATTTCCTCATGTGTCTGTTGGCCATTTGAATGTCTTCTTTGGTGAAGTGTCTGTTCATTTCCTTTGCCCATTTTTTGATAGGATTGTTTGTCTTTTTGTTGTAGAGGTGTTGGATTTTCTTGTAGATTATGGAGATTAGACCTTTGTCTGACTTGTACTGTCCAAAAATTTTTTCCCAGTCTGTAGGTTCTCTATTGACTCTTTTGGTGAAGTCTTTTGAAGAGCAAAGGTGTTTGATTTTTAGAAGTTCCCAGTTATCTAGCTTATCTTTTGGGGTTTGTGCATTGATGTTTATGGTTTGTATCCTGTTAATGCCGTGTATTAAGGCCTGAAGTGTCAGTCCTATTTTTTCTTCTATGAATTTTATAGTTTTAGGCTTTATATTCAGGTGTTTGATCCATTTTGAAGTAGTTTTTGTATACGGTGTGAGGTATGGGTCCTGTTTCATTTTTCTGCAAATGGATATCCAGTTTTGCCAGCACCATTTGTTAAAAAGACTGTCTTTTCCCCATTTGATGGACTTTGGGCCCTTGTCAAAAATCAGGTGACCGTAGGTGGAAGGATTTACATCTGGGTTCTCAATTCTGTTCCATTGGTCAATGTCTCTGTTGTTGTACCAGTACCAGGCTGTTTTGACTACTGTAGCTGTATAGCAGGTTCTGAAATCAGGTCGTGTGAGTCCTCCAACTTTATTCTTCTTCTTCAGTAGTGCTTTACTTATTCGGGGCTTCTTCCCTTTCCATATAAAATTAATAATTAGTTTTTCCATCTCTTTGAAGAATGTTGTTGGTATTTGGATCAGGATTGCATTGTATTTGTAAATTGCTTTAGGTAGAATTGCCGTTTTCACAATGTTGAATCTGCCTATCCATGAGCATGGTATGTTTTTCCATTTATGCAGATCCCTTTGGGTTTCATGCAGCAGTGTTTTGTAGTTTTCCTTGTATAGGTCTTTTACATTCCTGTCAGATTTATTCCTAAGTATTTTATCTTTTTAGGGGCTATTGAAAATGGTATTGATTTCCTGATCTCCTTTTCATCATTCTCTTTACTGGTGTATAGGAATCCAACTGATTTTTGAATGTTTATCTTGTATCCTGCTACTCTGCTGAATCTTTCTATTAGTTCCAGTAGATTTCTTGTGGAGTCTTTAGGGTTTTCTATGTATAGTATCATATCATCTGCAAACAGGGAGAGTTTAACTTCTTCATTACCAATTTGGATGCCCTTTATTTCTTTCTCTTGCCTTATTGCTCTAGCTAGATCTTCCAGCACAATGTTAAATAGGAGTGGTGATAAAGGGCATCCTTGTCTTGTTCCTGTTTTCAAGGGGAATGTTTTCAGCCTCTCGCCATTAAGAATGATGTTGGCTGCTGGTTTTGCAAAGATGCCCTTTATTATGTTGAGAAATTTCCCTTCTATACCTATTTTATTGAGAGCTTTTATCAGGAATGGATGTTGGACTTTGTCAAATGCCTTATCTGCATCAATTGAGATGATCATGTGATTTTTTCTTTCCTTTTATTTATGTGGTGGATTACGTTGATGGATTTTCTAATGTTAAACCATCCTTGCATACCTGGTATGAATCCTGCTTGGTCGTGGTGTATTATTTTTTTGATATGATACTGAATTCTATTGGCTAGAATTTTGTTCAGAATTTTTGCATCTATATTCATGAGAGATATTGGTCTGCAATTTTCTTTTTTTGTGACGCCTTTGCCTGGTTTTGGTATCAGTGTTATGCTGGCTTCATAGAATGAATTTGGAAGTGTTGCTTCCTCTTCTATGCTCTGAAATAGCTTGAGTAGAACTGGTACAAGCTCTTCTGTAAATGTTTTGTAGAATTCTCCAGTGAAGCCATCTGGGCCAGGGCTTTTTTTGGTTGGGAGTTTTTTTTATTACCTTTTCAATCTCTTCTCCTGTTATGGGTCTGTTCAGATTTTCAATATCACTTTGTTGTAGTTTGGGTAGGCTGTGTGTTTCTAGAAATTTATCCATTTCCTCTAGGTTTTCAAATTTTTTGGAATATATTTTTTCATAATATTCTGTTATAATCCTTTTTATTTCGGTTGGGTCTGTTGTAATGTCCCCCATTTCATTTCTTATTTGGGTTATTTGTGCCCTCTGCTGTTTTTCTTTTGTCAGTCTGGCCAGTGGTTTGTCGATTTTGTTGATTCTTTCAAAGAACCAACTTTTGCTTTGTTGATTCTTTCTATTGTTTTTCTGTTCTCTATTTCATTTATTTCTGCTCTGATCTTTACTATCTCCTTTCTTCCGGTGATTGTAGGCTTTTTTTGCTGTTCTCTTTCTATTTGTTTGAGTTCTGTAGTTAATGTTTTGATTTTGTCCCTTTCTTCTTTTTTGATATGTGCATCTATTGCTATAAATTTCTTCTGAGGACTGCCTTTGCTGTGTCCCAAAGGTTTTGGTAGGATGTGTTTTCATTTTCATTTGATTCTAGGAATTTTTTAATTCCGTCTCTGATTTCTTCTATTACCCACTGATGTGTAAGCAGAGTATTATTCAGTTTTCATGTGTTTGATTTTTTTTCCTTGCTCTTTCTAGTGTTAATTTCTACCTTGATGGCATTGTGGTCAGAGAAGATACTGTGAATTATCTCAACGTTTTGGATCTTGTTGAGGATTTCTCTGTGGCCTAAGATGTGGTCTATTCTGGAGAACGTTCCATGTGCATTGGAAAAGAATGTGTACTTTGCAGCTGTTGGATGGATTGTTCTATATATGTCTATGAGGTCCAGTTGGCTGATTGTGTCCTTTAGTTCTTCTGTATCTTTGCTGAGTTTCTTTTTAGTTGTTCTGTCCTTTACTGAGAATGGTGTGTTGAAGTCTCCTACTATTATTGTGGAACTGTCAATTTCTCTTTTCAGTGCTATTAGAGTTTTTTTTTTATGTTTTTTGGAGCCCTGTCATTGGGTGCGTAGATGTTTATTATGGTTATGTCTTCATGATGGATCATCCCCTTAATCATTATATAGTGTCCTTCTTTGTCTTTTATGGTAGATTTTGTTTTAAAGTCTATTTTATCTGAGATTAGAATTGCCACTCCTGCTCTTTTTTGGTAGTTATTAGCTAGATATATATTTTTCCAACCTTTGATTTTTAATAAATTCACATCTTTGTTTCTAAGGTGTGTCCCTTGTAGACAGCATATTGATGGATCCTGTTTTCTTATCCATTCTGCCACTCTCCGTCTCTTTATGGGTGCATTGAGTCCACTTACATTCAGTGTAATTATTGATAGATGTAAGTTTGTTGCTGTCATTTTGTAGTGCATTTTTTTGTGGTGCTGAAGTTTTCTTTGTTCTGCTTACTCTCTTGTGCTGAGTTACTTTTGTTTGTGGATTTTGTGTTCATTTTTTTGTTTTTGTAGGTTTTGTTTTTGCTGAGACTTTATGTTTTTCGTCTTTTTTTTTAAGAGTTGGTTTGTTAACTTTCTTTGTGGTTGCCATGAATTTTACCCTTATCTTTCTAAGTTTGAAGCAGTCTACCCTTACTTGGTATCGCCTTGCCTTCCTCTCCATTAGAAGGTTCTATACCTATGCCGTTTGTTCCCTCTTTCATTGTTTTGATGTTGTTGTCATCCTTTGATTGATTGCTCTGATTCCCTGTTGTATTTCTTTTGGTTTTGGGTAGTCCTTGATAGTTCCTTTCCTAGAATGGTATCTGGTTCTTATGAACCTGCGTCCTAGGTCCTAGGTCCTGCCTGAGGGCTGAAGCTGTTTGTCCTCAGATCGAAGAACTCCCTTTAATAATTCTTGTAAGTTTGGTTTAACTTTTGCATATTCCCTTAGTTTCTGTTTATCTGGAAATGACCTAATTTCACCATCAAATTTGAACGAGAGTTTTGCAGGATATATTATTCTTGGCTGACAATTTTTTTCTTTCAAGATTTTATATATGTCATCCCACTACCTTCTTGCCTGCATGGTTTCTGCTGAATAATCTGTGCTTAGTCTTATTGTTTCTCCTCTGTATGTGACTTCTTGTTTTTCATGAGCTGCTCTCAGGATTCTTTGTTTGTCTTTCATTTTGGAGAGTGTGAATATGATATGTCTTGGTGATTTTCTTTTGGGGTCTCTTCTATATGGGGTTCGTTGAGCTTCTTGGATGGCCATCTTTTCATCTTTCATGATATCGGGAAACTTTTCTGTCAGCAGTTCCTCAATGATCCTCTCTGTGTTTTCTGTTTTCTCCCCCTGTTCTGGGATGGCAATCACTCGTAAGTTTTTGCTTTTAATTGTGTCCCACATAACTCTCAGGGTCTCTTCATTTTTCTTTGTTCTTTTTTCTGAGTTTTCCTGAAACAGAGTTGTATCCAAGTGTTTGTCTTCAGTTTCACTGATCCTGTCTTCCACGGTTTCAAATCTACTTCTCAGCCCTTCTATGACACCGTCCATTTCTGAAATCTTGTTGTTTATCTTTTGGATTTCTAATTGTTGTTTTTGTATAATTTCGAGTTGTGAATTTATTTTGGCATTTTGTTCCTGCATCATCTTCCTGAATTCTTCCAATTTTTTGTCTGTATTTTCCATAAATTTGTCTAGTTTTTCCTCATGTTTGTCAGCTTTTTGCCTCAGTTCTTGGAAAATTCCGAGTATTAGTGATTTGAGTTCCCTATCAGGTACTTCTAGTGCATTTTCTTCCACAGGAGAGTTATCTGGTGTTTTAATTTGGACGCCTATTGGAGCCATCTTGTCTTGTTTTTGTAAATGTTTTGATATTGTTTGCTGTTTTCGGGGCATTCAGTAGATATTTCTCTCATTTATTGATTGTAGATTTTTTTTTTTTTGTTTCATCCTTGTGGTACAGCTGGGCAGGTCTAGTTGAAGAGGAGCCACTGGGATGGGTTGTTTGTGGCACTCACCGCAGCCACCAGGATAGTCGGTAGTCAGTGCTGGGCAGGTTCCAATAGGGCATGCCTGCACAGCTTGGTGGTGTGATGTCAAGTGCACGGTGCAGGTAGGCAGGATGCAGCAGGGGGATGGTTATGTGTGAAGCTAAGCTGGGTATGGGAGAGAGGAGAGAGGAGCAGGAGCGAAAAGCATACAAACATAAAAGAATGCTAGGGGAGCTTGTCGTTGGAATGGACAGATGAGAGACTATGGGATGGAGAAAACCAGAAGGGGGAAGAGAAAGAAAAGGAAAGAATGAACAAATAAAAATCAGAAAAGTTAAAGAACTGCAAAGTTCCCAGAGACCCCACCAATGCAGCTATGAGGTCTGGGGGAGTCGGTCTCAGGTATCACAGCACAGCCTGGCCAGAAGGTGCAGAGGCATACATTGCCTGGTATTCAGGGATCAGAAAGAGAAGGAAGAGATAGAGAGACGAGAAATTGAGCAATGAAGAAAGACAAAAGGGAAAAAGCGGGAAAAGAAAACAAAACTAATCAAAAAAGAAAAAATAAAATAAAAAAAATAATAAAAAAAGCAACACCAGCATTCAATGAATGGCACTCAGAGAGCCAGCCAGTGCGGGCTGGTGTTTCTGGACAAGAGACTGTGTCCGTGGGAAACAGAGGAGGCCGAGTGTGAGTGAAGAAGGGTGGAGAGTGGAAAGCATATATCACAAATTGCCTGCACTCTGGGGACCCTCAGAAAGGAGCTAAGAGGGTGCAAGGAGCCAGGCACCCAAGTGAAAGGAGGGGGAGGCGGCGAGAGGCAAGCGAGAAACCAAAAGAAGCAGGAGGAAAAGAAAAAAGAAAAAAAAAAAGGCAGCACCAGCAGCCAACAAACGGCATCCAGAGAGCCGCCTGCCCGGGCACACAGAATCCAAGCAGCCGGCGGACCCCAGTGAAGAGACTGCGGCCACGGGAAGCACAGGAGCAAACGAACAAAAGCCCAGGGATCTCACCAGCGTGGCAGGCCAGACCTGGAAGCAGCCACACACTCGAATGCAGCTCCACAGCCCCGCAGGAAAGAGCAAAGACGGCGCTCGGAACCAGGCACCCGAGCAAAAGGAGGGGGAGGTGGCGAGAGGCAAGCGAGAAACCAAAAGAAGCAGAAAAAGCAACACCAGCAGCCAACAAACGGCACCCACAGAACCTCCTGCACAGGTGCGCAGAATCCAAGCAGCCAGTGCTCCCGGGTCAAGAGACCGTGGCCACAGGAAGCAGAGGGGCAAACGAACAAAGGTCCTGGGATCTCACCAGCATGGCAGCCCAGACCTGGAAGCAGCCACACACCCAAATGCAGCCCCACAGCCCCGCAGGAAAGAGCAAAGACAGCTCTCGGAGCCAGACACCTGAGCAAAAAGAGGGGGAGGTGGCGAGAGGCAAGCGAGAAACCAGAAGAAGCAGAAAAAGCCACACCAGCAGCCAACAAACGGCACCCAGAGAGCCCCTGCTCAGGCGCGCAGATTCCAAGCAGCCGGCGGTCTCGGATCAAGCGACCGTGGCCACGGGAAGCAGAGGGGCGAGCGAACAAAGGCCCCGGGATCTCACCAGCATGGCAGCCCAGACCTGGAAGCAGTCACACACCCAAACGCAGCCCCACAGCCCCGCAGGAGAGAGCTAAGACGGCGCTCGGAACCAGGCACCCAAGCAAAAGGAGGGGGAGGCAGCAGAAAAAGCTACGCCAGCAGCCAACAAACGGCTCCCAGAGAGCCGCCGGCCTGGGCGCACGGAATCCAAGCACCGGCGCCCCCCGGCCCAGGGACCCTGGCCACGGGAAGCAGGGGAGCCCCAGCCGAGGCGGAGAGGGGTGGGGAGTGGGAAAGCGCACACTGCAAATTACCGGTTGTTCCGTCTCCCACTGGTTGCTCCGCGAGGCTGCTCTCCCGTTCTCCCGTTTGCTGGTCTCCGATAGGAGTCCAAGATGGTGGATCCGTGCTGCGTTAGCTGGTAGGGAATCTCTGCATGAGTCTCTCCTCGCTCTCCGTTCTCTTTCAGTATTCTCACTCCGTTTGGTGTTTGGCTGAGTTCTTTATCTCTTCATTTGATGTTCTAGGGTTTCAGGATTGATGATTCTCTGTTTGGCTTAGTTTTTCGGATCTTTGCTGTGGAGGGACGGCGTGGTGCTTCTGCCTAGAGTGCCATCTTGCCGGGCTCAACACTTATTTTTTTTTTATTTTAATTTTTATTGTTATAAAAATAGATATAACGTGCCAATTCAACATTTTTTACATGTACAATTTAGTGACACCAATTACATTAATCATGTTATGGAACCATCACCAAAAATTGTTGCCAAATTTCTATCAGAAAAATTTTATAAACAGAAACACATTGCTTCCTAAACAATGATCTCCCTTTCCCCTCTCCCTCCTGCCCCTGGTGACCACTAATAAACTTTGCTCTCTACCCATTTGCCTATTCTAAATATTTCATATAAGTGGGATCATACACTATTTGTCCTTTTACTTCACTCAGCATAATGTTTTCAAGGCTCATCCATATTGCAGAATGTCAGGTCCATAGTGTTTTCTTAAAGCAATTTATGCCTTGGTTGGACAATGAACAAAGGAAGACCGAAGAATTGATGCCTTTGAATTATGGCGTTGGTGAAGGATATCGAATATACCATGGACTGCCAGAAGAATGAACAAATCTGTCTTGGAAGAAGTGCAGCCAGGATGCCCCTTGGAAGCGAGGACCGTGAGACTTCCTTTCATGTATTTTGGACATGTATCAGGAGGGACCAGTCCCTGGAGAAGGACATCATGCTTGGTAGAAAAAGAAGACATTCAACGAGACAGATTGACACAGTGGGCTGCAACAACGGGCTCAAACATAGCAATGATTGTGAGGATGGCTCAGGACCAGGCAGTGTTTCCTTCTGTTGTATGTAGGGTCGCTATGAGTCGGAACTGACTCCACAGAACCTAACAACAACATGCCTTGGTTTATTCTAGCTTGAATTCCACCAATTCCACCTTTCAAAAAACAACCTGCTGGTTCAACCCCTAAAAGAAATATATAACCAGTGTAGAAAAGTTGGAAACACAGAAATCCCATCAGCCAGAAACAATGAAGGCTAACACCATGGTGTATTTTTTCTGACTTCTCTGTAAAATACACAGGAATACTTAAAGTGAGGATAGGACACAGAGTTTAATGTGCCATCTTTTAAACTAATTATGTTTGTTTTAAAAGATCTTAATGACAGGAAAATGCTCATGATAAATGTTAAGCCAAAATTTTGGACACAAAAGTACAGTCTTTATTGTGTAAAACACATGTATGGATCCCATATAAAAACATACCAAAGGTCGATAGTTATTTTCTCCGAGTATAAACCTCTTTTCATACTCTGTGCTACCAACTTTCAGCAACAAACACGCATCATTTAACAGAATCGGGGGGAAAATAATGACACTTGAAAAAAGGCAAGGGAAACTTAGTTTTCCAAGTAAGGGGGTCTAGACTCTCTAAGCAAGTTTTAAATGTTTTCTTTCCAGAACAAACCATTGGGCAGGCAAGCAGGCGGTGCACGTGGGCTAGTAGACGGGCGAGGGGGCGGGCATTCTGACGTCACTGCATTGTTACGCCGCTGGTACCTTTATGACGCCGCAGGTATATAAGGCCCCAACCGCAGCCGCACGCGCCAGCTTGTCTGTTCCTGCCTGGAGCCTCGCTGTCCTCCAGCCCCCAGAGCACTGAGCCCGACGCGCGCGCACCGGCGGAGTGGACATGGGCCAGGGGTTGCTGGTAGGGCTGGGGCTGGCGCTGCTGATTCTGGCGCTGCTCCCACCTGCGCACGTTTGTTCACAGACATCTAAAGGGCCTTCCCCCGCTCCTCCCAAGGCAGGGGCCATCGCTCTGCAGTCTACAGTCAGCGTCCTCGTAATCTCGCTCTACTTCCTTCTCCATCTCTTCTATTAACAGACTTAGGCCAAGAAACATCACTTCTCCAGTCCATCTTCTAAAACGCAACTCAAATGGCTTCTAGAGGTCTGGCGTGGTAAGGAAGAGCAAACAAAACGGGTCTTCATCAAATCTACTAATTCCACTCCTTATTTTATTGACTTTGAAGATGTTGAGAATCCCAGATTTGACTGGTGTGAAGAGCATTTGGAGGATTTGACTGGATAATACCCATATTAAATCTATTGGAGCTTCGTGTACAAGACTGGAGAGAGACACAACATCCAAAGTTAAAGATACAATTTCATCAAACAAGGCTTAAGAAATATGGACTTTTAAATCTACCTTGGCAGTAAGAAAAGACCTCACCTTGATCTAAAACTGATGGAATGTGGACTGGAGATTTGGTTTATTAACTCTAGAAGATCATAAAATGATTAGGTGACATAAAAAGCTTCCTTGATTCTGTTTTATGTAAGTTAAAAGGAGCCTCTAGGTGTAAATCAGTACTAATGTTTGCTATATACTACAGCTTTACATTGTTAAGCTTACACTGTTGTCTTGGGAATAGAACTCTTTCCTCTGGGGCTTTGGATTTGATATTGCATTTGACTTTGTATGTAGTAATTGACATATGCCAGGGCAATGATAGATTGGAATCTACCCCAAATCCAAGCATAATGAGTAAATCTTGCTTATACAAAGACAAATGGTAGGCATTTCCCATCACACATTCCCACCCAACCCAAAAAAACAGTTGCCATGGAGTCACTTGACTCATGGGGACCCTATGAGTTTCAGAGCAGAACTGCCATTCATAGGGTCTTCAATGGTTGTAGATCTCAAGGTCTTCCTTCTGAGGCACCTCTGGGAGGATTCGAAACTCCAACCTTTTGGTTAGTAGCCTAGTGCTTAACCGTTTATGCCACCCAGGTGCCCCTTCCCACCCAACAAAAGTGCCAAATTCATCTCGTCACCACGTGTCCCCTGACTCCAAAGAGTATAGAAGTACATTGACTTCAACTAAACTGCTTCTTTCTAAGGATGGATAGATGGAGCCCTGCCTTCTCTGAGGCTTGCCAATGAGTCTTGGTCCCCCATGGAGGTAGGATGATGCTTTTCTTTGCAGAATCATATTTGGGTTATTTCTTTTTCTCTCAGAGAAAGGAGACTTATTCCAAGTACATCTCTAGTCACAGGGTTTGACCTGAAACATTTGCTCTGCTGAGCAAAGGCCTGGGTGGGAGTACTGAGGGGCCAAAATGGGCAGTGGTTGCTTTGGCCATGTGGCTCCCCACGTCTCAGCTAGAGGGGCAACTAAGCACATATCATTGTGTTGCTCACAAGCCTCTGTATCCATAGCTCAAATCTACCAGACGCTCAACAAGTGGGGGCTTTCTGAAGTCCCAGGTATTGTGTAGGCATTTTCATACTTCTTATCTCATTTCTTCTCAAAGGAATGGATGGTGGAATCTCAGGTACTAGGCTCAGGCTAATGGAGATAGCAGAGTGGGATAGTTAGGAGCATATGTCTTCCAAGCCCCACAGTCCTGGGTTTAAATTCTGGCTCCAGTAAATATTAGGAGATGACCTTGGGGAAGTCACTTCACCTCTCTGTCCTATAGGATAACAATGGTACTTAGCTTGCAATGCTGTTGTGAAGATTAAATGAGATACCACATATTAGGTACTTATCACCATCCTGGCACCTAGTTGGTGCTCAAGTAAATTGGTAGATTTGAATTGCTCCTTAATTTCTCTCATGCTTTCTCAATTCTTCAGCCCCGTTAATGGATCCCTGAGGCCCCATGCCTGTCTTGGTCCACCCTAGAGTCCACTGCAGCCATCCACAGAAAAGGCTGCAGATAAGAAATGCAGAGTCTGGGCCAGGAAGGGAAGGAAGTGAGCCTTTACAGAGTCGACTACACGTGCTGCTCTGTGAGGCGTTTTCCGTCACCATGGTGCCTGAGAGCTTTGCTCACTCCATTTTTCAGTTAAGGAAATGGGGGCTAAAGGAGGGTAAGTGACTCCCCCAACGCTTCCCAGCTGATAACATCCAGCGCCAGGACTTGAGCCCAGATCTCAACACCAGAGTACATGTGCTTTTTAGTACCCATATTTCCAGGGGAGCTTGAAAATGAATAGAAGGACCAGCAGGGGCAGGGACTGTGTGTCAGGGTCAGGTACTTGTTCAATGTCAGGGAAGGTGGGGAGCAGATGGAATAAATCATCAGCAGCTTCAGCTCAAGCATCTGGATTTCCTTGTGTGTGTGTGTGTGTGTGTGTGTGTGTGTGTGTGTGTGTAATTTGTGCCAGACACTGGAAGGCATACGGCATAGATCTCAGCTCTGCCACTGTGTAACCGCCATCAAATTATGGAACTCTTCTGTGCTTTAGTTTCCTCACCTGTACAATGGAGATAGTGGTAATTTCTCCATCTTAGGGTTGTCATGAATATTAGAGCCAATGGCACTGTGCCTGGCATGAGTACATTACAGTGGTGATTGTAATGTCATGAGGTGGGGGCGGGGGCCAGGTGGGGCTCTTGACTGCAGTTGCAGTCCTGACATAGAGCTGGCCACCCACCCTGTGGAGATGTTACTCACCAAGGAGAAGCCCAAACTCTTATCAGGCTGTTGGCTGAACATCCTGGTCACATTTCCACCTGCATAATGACCACACTGGAAGTTTCAGGAAGACAGTAACAGTGTCACTAACAGATGGGTTGAGGGATGGGATCAGCTCTGCATCTGACAGACCTGGGTTGAAATCCTGGCTCCTCCCAGAAGTAACAGTCTCCTCAGCACCTACTGAGCCCCTTGTTTGTACCAGGCCTGGTGCTGGTAGATACTACTGTTTCCATGTGCAGATAGGAAAACTGAGACACAGAGCAAGAATCCCACCCTGCTGGAATCTGGCCCTGGTGGCTGACTTGGAAGTTGGAGGCACTTGGCTGAGTCACCTAATCACTCGGAAGCTCAGTTTCCTTATCTGTAAAATGGGGGGGTCCATTCTTCAGCAGATAATTGTGGAGCAGGTGCAGAGCTGGGCTTTGGGAATAATAATGCCTGTTCCATATGGTTTGTGCATGGATTAAATAAAATGAATTTAAAATTTATCCTAGTGTCAGACACCAGACACCAGTAGATCCTCAAAAAACTAAATTCCTTTCCCCTCCTGGTTTTATAACATTTTTCTTTTCTGTCAAGCCCTGTGAGAAGTGGCCAGTTTTCCCCCTTAAGGTAAAAGTAGTTAAAGGTTTTCTGTGAAAGATGCTGGTTTGGTACTTCATTTAGATTTTGCCTTCTGCTCTGTCAAGACATCTGAAACTCATTTTTCTGGTGAGTTTATCTTCCCCCCATGCACATGATTTCACACTAGGTGTAACGGGTGTGAGTACTGATCCTGTCTCAAGTACAGAAAATAATCCTAAGAATTAGCCACATCGCCGGCTAGTAATTTGGAGCCATCTCCCCCTATTTATGCTTCTTGGCTTTATGTGCTGGTAATGTGTTTTTAGCACATTCACACACATCTGTGTGTCTTGTCCAGTCATTATTATTTAAGGGAAAATAAATCGCCTTCATGATCTGATAAACGTTCTGCTGTTCGTCAAGCTCAGCTGTGTTGCTGCAGGCATGGAGATGAGCAGGAGTGGGACGAAGCGCCGCACTGACAATAATTAGAATCCCTGCGTCCCAGTCTCAGCTGAGCCACTCACTTGCTGTGTGGCCTTGATCAAGTCACTTCCCCTCTCTGAGCCTTAGTTTCTCCTAGACCTTCTCTAATGTTTATAGCATGAGTGTTCCAGAAGTGTAAGTTTCCTGGGGCTGAGTCAGGCAAACGATTCAGAAACCTAGACAGCTACAAGACTCCATTTGTTCAATCAAAAAGCAAGCAATCAACAAGCAAGCACCTATTATGTGCCAGGCACACTGCTGTATCACAGCTGAGCAGATAGACTCCCAAACCTCAAAGAGCAGTGTGGAGAAGAGACATACATGTGAGGAGTATACAACAGACTAGAATGGAAGATCTATGAGGGCAGGGATTTCTGTTTAATGCTGAATCCCCACCTCCTAGAACAGTGCCTGGTACCTGATGTTATGTGCCGCTGAGTTGATCTCCACTCATAGTGACCCCTACAGGACAGAGTAGAACTGCCCCATAGGGTTTCTTAGGCTGTAATCTTTATTGGAGCAGATCACCAAGTCTTTTCTTCTGTGGAGCGGCTGGTAAGATCGAATGGCCGACCTTTGGGTTAGCAGCCGAATGCTTAACCATTGCACCATGAGGGCTCCTTGCCTGGTGCATAGAAAGGGATTATTACATTTTCAGTAGTCCTTTCTGCTGCTGGTACAATCATAGGCGGAGCTCTGGGTGTGTGTTTTTGGAGCAGAGGAGCAACTCCCAAGAGGGAGTTTTAGGGGCTCAGGGTGGCTTTCCAGAAGAGCTGGTATCCAAGCTGAGGCCTGAAGCTTAAGTGACTGATCCAGGGGAAGGGACAGGGTTGCTGTTCCAGGTGGTGGGAATTGTGTGTGCATAGGGGTGGAGGTGACAGAGAGCTTGGTACCTTCTAGGAACTGAGTTCTGTATGACTGCAGAGAGAGGTGAAGTTGATTACTTACGTCTCATAGCTATAGTGGGATTTGACCTTAAGAGTTCAATTCCTGAGCCACTTCTCATCGCTATGACACATTTTTGTATTATGGTTACTGTACTTTATATGATTATGTATTATCATCTTCAGCTTGCAGACAAGGAAAAGAGGCTTAAACGTGGTGGAATCATGGGTCTAAGGGCCAGAACAGTAACTAGAATCCAGGCAGTCTGACTTAAGCCCACGCAGTCCTATCTATCATTAATCATCAGGCCACTCTCCCCGCCTTCCTGCCCACATGGAAACACCAACTTCCTGGCGAGCCACAGCCTCAGCTCAGACCCAGAGTGCAGAAGTGTGGATTGAGGTCTCCCAGGGCTGTAGGATGCCCACTCCCTTCCTGGACTGCTCACAACACTACTACTGGTACATTTGAAGGAAAGTATTCTGCTAGGCCCAGAGGTTTGTGGCTCATACAGCTGGTAAGGTGCCACTCCTTGTGTTGTGTCTCACACATGGCTGACACTTCCCAGCCCCACAGGGACCAACCAGGCAGCAGAAGCACCAAATGGATTCTGCATGGATCCACCTCCTTCAGGAGTGGACTTGGGGGCAGCAAAGGGTGGTAAAGGCTCCAAAGGCCTAACTCACTAGATCCCAGAGCAACTGATGTTGGCCCAGCACTTTACAAAGTGCTGGTACGTGCACTATCTTGCTGGATCCTCAAAACCTCCCCGAGAAGGAGGTGAGGCAGGATGCTGATCCCTGTTGGCAGATGTGAACCTAACAAGGGTATGGCGTATTTGCCCAGTCTCTTCATCTGCCTTTCCAGTGTTGGTTAGAAGCCTTTGAGTGCCAGGCAAGGGTAGCTCTATAACTGATGAGGGAGAGAGGTGTAGGGATGGAGTGGGTGTCTTAGGGAAGTGTCTCTGAGCCACCTCAGGGACATGGACCAAAGAACAAAAGAAGACACAGGGCAGGTGTCACATGGTGAGTGCAGCTGACAGCCAGCTCTGTGGACACTGGTGAGGACACTGGGTTTTCATTAGAGGTCTCCCAGAAATACCTGGAGGAGATTTTAAGGGGTCTGATTTCCAGCGAGGTCCAGCTGCCATATTTTGTTTATTCAAAGTAATTGTAGTTACAAGGTCCAAGCTCTGGGGCATCTGAATTATTTCACAGGAATTGAGTTCAGAGGTCAAGATCACTATAGCAGACACTGTTTATACTCCACTCATATCTCCTTGGCTCACCTTCAGGCAGTTGCTGCTGCTGTTGGCAGTTCCCTACCTCACATACTTGTGCCTCTTTTCCTGAGGACTTTCCATACGCAGGGCAAGACACAAGTGGCAGGAGTCATGTCCCAGGGACATTCCTCAACTAATGATTGAGGGCAGAGAAAGTCGGAGATGGGTAAATCTCTCAGCTAACGTGGTGGGACAGTTCTGAGGTGTGCTTGACACAGTCTCTCGCTGGCACCTCAGCTGGGTTTAGCTCCAGCTGCCCACAGTGGTAACCTGATCATTGTTGTTGGTGCCCGTGTGAAATTGTTTACTACAGATTAGCCAGTAAACACAAGTAAGGCCATGCATACCTTGCTTACTGGTTAATCCGCCCCTGCCTGTTAGAACTGGGTTTCCTGTTATGAGCAGCTGAAAGAGCTGGAATCCAGTGATGGCCAGAATTCCACCTCAGCCCTCCCTCCACCCTCCCCAGGCAACAGCATTAACAAAAACAGCAAAAACCCACATGCTGCTGGCCACACAGAGGCACAGTTTTAAAGACTGCACATATTAGCTCATCTCATCCACACAACCACTCCGTGAGGTAGGAACTCTTCCCTTTTGTAGCAGAGGGAGCTGAGACACATGGCCGGCGGTTGGGGGGTGGTATCTGATTTGTTGGAGGTCACAGAACTGTAAGGGGTGGAGCTGAGATTTAAACCTAGGCAGTCAGTCCAGCTGTAAACCACTGTTTTGCAACCCAACACACACCCCATTGGGCTGGCTGCTCAGGAACTCCACCAGGAGCCTCTGGCCCCTCCTTTGGCTGCAGCTCCTACCTCAGGAGCGTGCCTCTCATCCCTCCACAGAAATAGGGGCAAGCTGAGTGATCACTGGCTTTCCTTCAATTTCCATGTAGCCTCCTGGACAGCCTGCTCTGCCCAATGTGCCTGTCACAGCTTCATGGGCTCCTTGAATCCCTGCGATCCATGTGTCTGCAGAGCAGCTTCAGAACCTATCATATATGCGGCACAGATCACACTGAAAGGCATGGCCCTGCCCAAGTAGTCAATATGCTGCAACTTTAGTGATTCTTTGAATCAATGATGTTTGTGTGGCAGGTGGAGGTGGGGAAGGCTGCGATTTCTCTTACATCCTTTCTGGGGTAACTAACCACCTCTCTTATAAATAAATGCCTCGCCTCCTACTGGCTCCTCAGGCCCTAGGAAACTTGGACGGCTCCTCCCAAGGGGAACCTCTGGAGTCTTTTGCAGGCTCTGCACTTGGATAGAGCCCTGGGCGAAGTGCTACACTGCAGGATGTCACCCCCTCTCCGCAGCAGCCCTGTGAGTTGGAGTTCAGAGGGGTTGAATCACTTACCTAAGAATGTCCAGCCAGGAAGTGGTAGAGCCTCTAATTGAGCCCAGTTCTAGCTGATTACAAATAGTAACAGCAGGCATTTATGGAGAACTTAGCATTTTCTTCACAACCCTTTGAGGTAGGTCTTTTAATGGTCAACCCCACTTTACAGATGATGACACTGCAACACAGAGAGGCTAATTGCCCTCCATCTCACAGATATCAAGTGAATTCCTTGGTGTTCAGATTCAGGCAGTCTGGCTGCAGCAGCGAGGCTCCTCTAAACCATTCTGCCGCAATTGCCTACAAAACTCATGTTCTATCTCTACCCCATCCTGCCTTTAGTCATCTGGTCTACCCAGCCACCTTCAAATAATGCTGAATTGACTCTCAGAAGCCTGTGCTTGAACCCTCCCAGGGACTGGGGAGATCACTACCTGTGGTGATAGCTTTTCCCACTGTAGGGCTTGTTCATTCATTCCACAGTAAATATTGATCCCCACTATGCATTAACCCCAGGGAACCAGATGAATGGGACCAGTGCTTGCCCCCAGGGAGTGCACCCCCATCTACTGGGAGGATACTCAGGTGGACAGACCCTTGCAATACAGAGTGGAAGGGTTCTGATAAAGGGGAGTCTGGGGGTTACAGAGCAGGAATCTGGGGTGGGGCATCTGTCTTAGTCATCTAGTGCTGCTCTAACAGAAATACCACAAGTGGATGGCTTCAACAAAGAGAAGTTTATTTCCTGACAGTAAAGTAAGCTAAAAGTCCAAATTCAGGGCATCAGCTCCAGGGGAAGCCTTTCTCTTTCTGTTGACCTTCCCATCAGTGTTCCCCCAGACTAAGAGCTTCTCTGCACAGGAACCCCAGGTCCAAAGGACATGCTCTGCTCCTGGCACCACTTTCTTGGTGGTATGAGGTCCCCCATTCTCTGCTTGCTTCCCTTTCCTTTTCTCTCTTGTAAGGTAAAAGGTGGTGCAGGCCACACCCTAGGAAAACTCCCTTTACATTGGATTAGGGATGTAACCTGGGTAAGGGTGGTGTTACAATCCCACCCTAATCCTCTTTATCATAAAATTACAATCACAAAATGGAGGCCAACCACACAATTCTGAAAATCATGGCCCAGCCAAACTGATACACACATTTTTTGGGGGACATAATTCAAACCATGACAGTATCTAACTCCACTTGGCTTCAGAGAGGAGAGGTGCCCTGAGCTGGTTCACAAAGACTTAGTAAGAGTTGACCACAGGAGGAAGAGAGAAGAGGGCATATCAGGGGCAGCATCTGGGAGGTGTGAGAGCAGGATGAAGTCAGGGAACTGCAGGTGAGTCAGAGTGGTTGGGAGTCAGTGTGCTTGATGGGAAAGGAGGCTGAAGAGGAGGTGGGGCCTGATCCTGAGGGGCCTTGAATGCCAAACCAAGCAGCTTAAACTTGGGAGTTAGGCCTTGAATGCCAAACCAAGAAGCTTAAACTTGGGAGTTAGAGCACCTATGGAGGATTTCAAGTGGGAGAGTGACATGCTTAGATGTTTTCAAAAAGTTCTTTCTATGTTACACTGAAATTTGGCTCCCTCCAGCTCCTTTCATCCTTGCTAACTCTTCCCTCTGGAGCCACATGGCACAGGTTTGTGACCTCAATCCTGAGATAGCCAGAGACGCAGCTGGAGACAGACTTGGCCCCCTCCCCAGCGAAACTTCTCTTCCCCAGCTTTAAACCTCCCTTTTCCTTATGTCATACAGAGTTATTGAATCCTGTTCTTACCACCCCCCACATCTCTACCCTTTACCATGTACATTTTCAGTTTCTCCCACCATTTTGGGAAGAGAGTACTTCCTGACATCCTATCTTTGGGCTCAGTCATATGATTTGCTTTGGTCAATGGGATATTAGCAGATGTGATGCAAGCAGAGGCTGGGAATGTACTGGGGCAGTTAACTCTTCTGCCTCTGCCCTGGGTGACTCACTGGTCCCAGGTGGATGAGAGACACATGCAGCAGAGCCACCCCGACCTGGGATTGTTGTTTTAAGCCATTGACTTTTGGGCTAAACCCTTTAACACAGTGTTTTTATGGCATGACATGATTTTGAATCACTCCACCATCCTTGTCACCCTCTTATAGGATTCCTCCAAGTCAATTATAAACACATAAACTAATTAACATTTATAGTTCCAGTAAATAATATTTTTTAAGCTGTTACGAAGTACCAGGCACTCTTGTATGAGCTTTGCATGTACTAACTTATTATATTTTCACAACACACCTGTGAGGTGAATCTGTTGTTACCCCATTTTATAGAAGAGCAAATTGAGGTACAGAAGGGTTAAGTAATTTCTGTAAGTGCTAGAGCCAGGATCTGAATGCAGGTTGTCCAGCCTGGGAGCCCACTGCTACTGGTCCCTATGTTGTACTGTCTCTTTCTGTGGTTCCTTAGCACGCTGGAGTTTATGAAGTGCTTTTCACACACATGTTCTTATTTGGTTTCCCAGCAGCATATTGCCTTTGAGCTCCTCAAGGGCAAGATCTGTCTTATTCAGCTCTGCGTCCCCAGTGCCCAGTACAGGGCCTGGCACATAGTAGGCATTTGATGCTTGAATTGAGAGGCCAATTGACCCCCCATCCCTGGCCCATTGGGGTGGCATCATCAGAGCCACTGGCACAGTGAGTGTGGTAACCAAAGAGGGAGGACACCTCTGTGAGGCCATCAGTCAGGGTGGGCGAGGCTCTGCTATGGTAATGGTCTTTGTGACTCCAACAGCCAAAGGTCATTTCTTGCTATGCAGCATGCCCATTGTGAGTTGGTGGGCAAGGTTCTGTTCATCATGGCCACCCAGGGACCCCTATTTCACCCGTGTTATGCCAGAGGGAAACGTGAGTTCTAGAGGGTCTCACACCAGCAAGTAAATGCTGACCTGGAAGTAACCAGTGACATACCTGCTCACAATCCACTGGACAACACTAACCACATGAACTTACCCAGACAAGGGGGGCCAGGATGCAATCCTACCATATACTCATATGGGGCAAGATTGGAAACATTTGGAGAGCAGCACCAATGACCACCCAAGTACACAGTGGTATAAAAGAAGACAACGATTCCTCAGCTCCCCTATATGCCCCTCCCCACTCCATTCTGTCCTGTTCCCAACTTGGCTCATAATTTCAGTTAGGATGATGAGTTTAAGCCTCATAGCTCAGAGCTTGAAAGCATCAGGATTTGAACCCAGGTCTATCTTGCTGTAAAGCTAGTCCTCCTCTCCATCAACCTTAGTGCCCCTCAACACTACCAAAAAAGCCATTAAAATGGTAAAAAGGCTGGAGTGAAATGCTGTGAGGCAGGCAGTCAGCCACAGACCACTGTGAGCCTGAGAGCTGAGGATGGTTTCAAGAGGGGCTGTGTTCTGACAGGTGGACAGACTCTGAAAGGCCTCTCTTCACCAAGAGGTGCCAGTAGGTATCCAGGCAGAGGGGAGGAGACCCCATTGTATGGAGGAGCTGTGAGAAGACAGCCTGGCCTGGTGGATGTGGGAGGCAGAGGGGAGGAATGAGCAGGAGGGGTAATGTGGGAGAGCGTGGACTCAGGCAGAAGTGGAGGCTGGTTGATGCTCTGTGGGTCAGGGCAGGCTGCTTTGGATTAAATGAGTACATGACGCCCCTGGGGACCTTGTTAAACTGCAGCTTCTGATTCCTTAGGTCTGGGGTGGGTCCGGGTCTGCATTTCTAGATTCCCAGGTGTTGCTGATGTTGCTGGTCCAAGGACCACACTTTGAGTAGCAAGATAGGAGAGTAGAGGCATCAGACAGACCTGGACTTGAAACCTAGATCTGCCACGAACTTGCCCATTTGGCAATTTGCTTGAGCTCGCTGGGCCCCAGTCCCCTCCTCTGTGAAATGGAAGTCACCCGGTAAGGCGGTTTTGAGCACTGCATGAAATGGGGCAGGGGAGACCCACGTGCAGTGTCTGGCAGTCAGTGAGTACGCAGTAGTAGATGGTGTCTAACAACAATCATGGCCTCCAGATAGTGGGCATTTCCCTTGTGCCAGGCTCGCATTGATCACTTTTCATGAATTAAATTGCTGAATTCTCAGAACAGCTCCCTGATGAGGCACCATTGCTATGCCCGTTTTATAGACAAGGAAAATGGAGCCAGTGAGGTTGACGCTGAGGTCACTCAGCTGGTCAGGAGTTGGACACGTAGGTTTCACATTTCATTAGGAGCCCAAGACCTGAGGACAAAGTTCTAAGTGAGTGACGAGTGTAAAGACTACAAAATCCTCCATCACCCCCACTCCCACTGTACTCTGTCAAATACTGAGCCTGCCTTCAAATAGCTCCATTTCACTGGAGAAGAAAGCACTTTATTACAGAAAGTCCCTTCCCACAAAGATAGAGGAACAAGGAGGCCAATTAAACTCACTTGGCTACAGCATCACTTCGGAAATCAATGAGCTATCATTGCGAATCCAGCGTTTGTCAGCAGCTGCCTAATTTCAGCCAGCTCTTAGCAGGCTTATTGCCAGGCTCACCCGCCCTTGTGGACTGGTAGAGAGGTTTGAGAATCATCATTGATCTTTTGACTAAAGTGTCCTAATGAAATACGAATCTGCTGTGGCTTAGAGAGCCATCTGTCATGGCGGCAGGGGAGAAATGCTACCGGGAGAACAACGGCTATAATTTCATTTTAAGACCTAGCTACTCTCCCCCGCCCCCACATCCTCCCTTTTCTCAGAGTTTTGGTCTTGGCCTCATAGCTCAGTCCTGGGAAATCGATACCTTTCACTGTTTCTGCTTTGTCACAGAGCAATGGGGGGAAGCCATCAACAGGGCGTTAAAGATTTTTCCAATTATGCATGAGCCACCTGTTACAAGGGCCCTTGGCCACCAGCAGTGCATTAACTCCAATTTGCATGAGCTGGAGTCAGGGGAGGGTGACTCAGCACTCTTTGTCCAGTGCAAGTGGCTAAGGAGGTGGCGGGGTGGGGGCTCCCAAAGGGTCCCTGGGTCCCGAGAATGAAAACACTGTCCTTCAATACCAGCAGTCATTACTGGGCACCATGAACAGAATAAAGTGCATCATTATCTCCCAAACTGTCACAGGGCAGTTGGGCTTCCCAGGTAAAGAGGGAGGAGAAAAGCCCTGGCTGACCTGTGGGGCAGGTGCTTTCTGGCCCAGTCGGTCATCAGATCTGAGTGGGGGCTCTAAGGGTCCATCCCCTCATCCCATAGATGGGGTCTCTGACCCCCACAGAGGGAAAGGTGACTTGTTCTAAGGCCACACAGCAAGTTGGTGGCAGGAAGAGAGACACTGATGTCCTCCATTGGAGGGTCAGCTCCTTAAGGGCAGGCTCAGGGCTTTCATCTTGGCAATTCTGGTGTCCAGCAAGGATTAGTGAATGAGTGAGGTGGTGAAGCGTACCATGTCCAGGGCAGGCTTTGGGATCACGCTGTCTGGGGTGTAAATAGTATAACAACTCCACCACTATCTGCGTGACCATGGGTAAGTAACTAGACCTCTCTGAGACACAGTCTCCTCAGCTGTGAGATGGGGTTATGGTAGTTAGTGGCATTACTAGGTGGGTGTGGGTGGGGGGGAGGAGACAAACCACACTGGGTGACACTGTCAGAGGGAGTGACACCAGAGTGACTGCCTATAAAATTTTTGTGCAGTGTTTCAGCAGAAATCTGTAATTTCTGATAAAAATATCCCTGCAGTTAGTTATAACAACAGAAACATTTTTCATAAGCCCAGCTTACATGTATCAATACACCTACAAGGCTAAAACTCTATGCTAATTTACTTTTTGAACCTTCTAATGTGCTCTGGTCAGAGCTGTCTTATTGCTGAATTATAATGACGTTTCGATGCGTGTGGTTTCGTCTGCACCCACTATAAACATGCGCTGTTGTTTTTGTTGTTGCTGGTGTTTTTATAGCCGCTGATTTTCTCGATATTTTTGGTGTTTTAGTTACAATATTCTTGTAATTAGCATGGGGGGTGATGCCATGAGTTACCGCACTGGGTGACACCAACCCTAGTGATGTCACTGATGGTTGTTGGGAAAGTTAAATGAGAGAAAACCTGTCCAGCACTTAGGACAGTGTTGGAAACACTGAAACCACTGAAGTAATAGTATTTTTTCATCATTAATGTGTTTGCTTTATTCTAAAATGCCATCTGTCAGAAAATACACTATCAATTTAATAATAGCTTTTGAGGGGAAAAAAAAGGAAGAAAGATTGCATTCAATGTCTAGATCAATTGAACCACACATCTTGTTTTAGGAAGGTTAAAATGTGTCTCAGAATTGAAATACAATATTAATATTGAAAGGCTATTTCTAGATTTCAGATTCTTGGAACCCTCCCACTAACCACCAAGGAGGAACAATGGAAAACAGTGTTAAACAGGTGAACAGACCAAAGTTCTACTCTGCTCCCAACCTGCCCTGTCACCCTGAGGGAGTGCCTCCCTCTCTGGCCTCATTTTCCTGCCTAGACAATGAGTGGGTGGGATTAGATGATCCCTGGGGGTCTTCTGGCTCTGCAACTGGGTCTGGTGGGAGCAGATGGAATTCCTCTGTCTGACCCAACTGCAAGGGTGAGGGATCATGCAGTGGGGCCTTCCTGCCCCCATCCAGGGAAGGTGGTGTGACCCGGCCCAGCCTCTCCCAGAGACCCAAACCTTCCTTCAGACTCCTGGACATAGAGGGTGGAATTAGAGGCCATAGGCTGGGCCTGGGAACCTGGGCCTCTTGACTAAGGATCAGCATCAATTGTCCTCCTCATATGGAGGTCTGGAGTTAGACTTTATGTTTGTAAACACTTCTTTCAAATTGTGGTGCTGCGTGGTTGGGGTTTGACAGTCTTCTGCATGGCCTCCATATCAACCTATGTTTTAAGAGAGCACACTGACTCCAACCCCCAGAATTCCAGAACTCAGTGGGCCCTTGGACAGCAGCCAGTCTACCCCACCCCCATTATATAGATAGTGAAACTGAGGTCCAAGAGGGAAAACTCAACTTTATCTGTTAGGAAAGATCTGAGTGCTGTTGTCTGATGGCAGGAGAAGGGCACAGGCCCAACTTTGGGCTGGAAATAGGACCTTGTCTGTGGCTTGTCAAGTGTCAGGGCTGCTCAGACCTGCAGTGAGTGATGACCCAGGGTGATGTCTTCTGATTTCAGGGACAGAGTGCTCACTTGGTGAGAACTGAGCTTCCAGGCAGTGGGCTAAACCCCATCAAAATTGTCCCAATTGAACTTACTCTATCCCAGCAAGCTGTTGAGTTCTGAAAGGATGCTCAAGACACTGCTCCACCACTAAAGACCATACATCCAATAGGATGTCTTCAGTCACCCCTGGACAGGGAGGATGATGAGATTCAAATCAGCAGTCAGCCAGTCCTCGGAGCACTGGCACCTGTCTCCTGACACCCGGGGCTCTCTGCACAGGAAGATGTCTTTCTGTGCCCTGGATATTGGGTAAAGAACATGGGTCTCCCTGGGCTGTATCTTGTATGCAACACTCTAGAATCTTAATGGAAGGGACCTTAGGTAAAATTTGTTCAATTCTTTCATATACATTTTTACATTACTATTAAGGATCACTCACTTCCTCAAATGGAATATGATATGGATCCTTAAAATCTAAAACTAGTAGCAGCACAGCTTCTCAGGTTGAAGTGGAGAGAGGACCCTAGTTTCTGCCCTCCCCCACCCCCTGCTCTGGCTCCTTAATTATCTCGGGGGAGACACCTCTGTGGAACCTCTGGCCTCTGGAATGAATACATTTTAAACTCTTTGCCCTGGAGTCCCTGGGTGGCCCCAACCATTAAGCGCTCAACTACTAGCTGAAAATTTGGTGGTTTGAACCCACCCAAAGGCTCCTTGGGAGACATCCCTGGCAATCTGCTTCAGAAAGACACAGCCTTGAAAACCCTATGGAAAAGTTCTACTCCGTCCACATGAGCTCACCATGAGTTGGAATCAAATTGATGGTGACTAACAACAGCCCTGGAGTTTGAAGTCTGCTCCTTGCCAACCCCTCGCCTCATCTCCTGTCTCTCCCTTTCCATCCCTCTCTCATACTTTGTGCTCCAGCTCCACAGAGCTCCTTACTTTTCCTTCTATACCACCCTTTCACCCCTCTATGCCTTTGCTTATTCTGTTCCCCTTGCCTAGCCTAGACTGCCTCCAGGTACTCTGACCTCCATGGGAACAGCTCAGGACTGAGCAGTGTTTTGTTTCATTGTTCGTGGGGTCACCATGAGTCAGAGGCTAACTCAATGGCAGCGAACAACAACAACAATAATACATTATTAATGAATTGACCTTTTTATCATGAAATGTCCTTCCTGATCTCTTTTAATATCCTCCTGAAGTCTACTTGACTGATATTAATATAACAACTTCAGCTTTCTTATGGTTAGTGTTTTCATGGGCATCCTTTTTAAAAAAAAAAACCATCTGCCTTTAGCATATAAAGTGGGTTTCTTACAGACAGCATAGAGTTAAGTCTTTGTTTTTATTCAGTCTGACAATGTCTTCATTTTATATTGAGGTTTAAATATTTGTACTTAATATAATCAACGATATGGTTAGATTTAAGTCTATCAAGTCTCTTAAGTGATATTTCTTTTCTATTTGTTCCATTAGATTTTTTGTTCCATTTTTTCTCTTTTCCTGCCACCTTCTGAATAAGTGTGCATTTTTTAGTATTCTATCTTCTCTATTGTTTTATTAGTTATACTTCTTTCTTGATTTATTTTTAGAGGTTGCTCTAGGGTTTACAATATACAACTTTAACATAGTATAGTCTACTTTCAAGTAATATTATACTACATCACACAGAATGTAAAAACCTTACAACAGCATACTTTCATGTCCCCATCCCATGCTTTGTGCTACTGCTTTCATACCGTTTACTTCTGTGTATGTTATAGACCCTGCAATGCACTGGTATTTTGGCTTTAAATGATTATCTTTTAAAGAAATCTTAAAAATAAGAAAAATGTATTTTGTATATAGTCACATTTTTATGATTTCCAGTGCTAGTGCTCTTCATTCATTTGGTAAACCTTAGTTTCCACTTGGTACCATTTGCACCTGAAGAACTTTCTTTAACATCTGCTGTAGTAGCAGTGGTTAAGAGCTCGGCTGCTAACCAAAAGGGTCAGCAATTCAAATCCACCAGCCGCTCCTTGGAAACCCTGTAGGGCAATTCTACCTTGTCCTCTATAGGGTGGCTATGAGGTAGAATAGACTCGATGGCAATTTTTTTTTTTTTTTTAATAGTCAGGTCCAGTAGTGAAATAATCTTTAGCGTTTGTTTGAAAATGTTTTTATTTTGCCTTCATTTTTGAAGGATAATTTCCTTGGAGAGAAAATCCTAAGTTGACAGGATTTCTTTTTTTTTCTTTTGGCACTGCAAAAATGCCATTTGAGTTATTGTTGTTGTCTTTTGGTGGCATTGTTTCCGACATGATACCTGTAGTCATTCTCGTCTTTGTTTCTCCTGTATATAATGTGCTTTTTTGCACTGGATGCTTTACTTTTATCTTTATCACTGGTTCTCAACAATTTATTTATAATATGCTTTAGTGTAGTTTTCTTTATATTTGTCCTGTTTGGGGTTTGTTAAAATCCTTGGATCTGGGCATCTAGAATTTTCATAAAATATGGAAAAAATTTAGCCATTCAAATAATTTTTCTGCAACTTTCTTCTTGTTTTGAGACTCTAATTTCACATATAGTAGCTATCTCAATATTGTCCCACAGGTTATTGATGCTCTATTCTTTTTTAGTCTTCCTTTTCTGGGTGCTTCAGTTTGGATAGTTTTTATTGCTATGCCTTTATGTTTATTAACCTTTCTCGTCTGCAGTGTCTATTCTTCCATTAGTCCCATCCAGTGAATTTTTCATTTTGCTTCTGTTTGGTTCTTTTTGATTATGTTTAATTTCTCTCTTCGTAATGCACTTGTTCTACTTTAAAAGTGTGAACATATTTATAAGTGCTGTTTTAAAAGCCTAGGCTGCTAATGTCATCTTATCTGCTATTTCTTGGTTGGTTTTTATTGACTAGCCTTTCTTCTAGTTTTGAATCACATTTTTGTTTCTTGATGTCTAGTAATTTCTGATTATACGCTGAACATTTTCAGTGTTTTGTTTTGAGTTTCTGAATTTTGTTTTTCTTTTAAGAATATTGAAGTTTGTTTTGGTAAGTAGTTAAGTTACATGAAGATCAGTTTGATCCATCTGAGATTGTTTTTGTTTATTTGTTTTTAGCTTTGTATAACATTGCTATGCTTTGGAATTGACTGCAGTGGGTATGATACATCTAGAGTAGCCTTTACGGCTAATTTAGCCCCACCCCTACGACATGAAGTCTCTACTTGTTACCCCAAACATTCAGTGAATTTTCTCCACACTGGATGGTCAGAATTCAAATGTAGTATAGCCCTGTGTAAGCTCTGAGATATATAACCTGTACCAGTTGCTGTCGAATTGATTCAGACTCATGGCAACCTCATGTGTTTCAGAGTAGAACTGTGCTCCATAGGGTTTTCAATGGCTGAATTTTTGGAAGCAGATTGCCAGGCCTTTCTTTCAAGGCATCTTGGGTGGACCTGAACCTCCAACCTTTTGGTTAACAACTGAGAACATTATTAATGGACAAGGGTGGATTAACCGGTAAGCAGAGTATGCACAGGTTTACAGTATGCAAGGTACACACGGGCTTAATTGTGTTTACTTACTAATCTGTGCATTAACCATTTTGTGCCACCCAGGGATTCCAACCAATTACTGTCGAGTTGATTCCAACTCATGGAAACTCCTGAGATTCCTCTGGGTAGATTAGGACCAGTCTTTCAGTTAGCAGCCTAGAGAATTAACGGTTTGCGTCACCCAAGGACTCTGAGATACATACTCTTTAGTAATCCATTCCCTGTCCTCATGGAGTTTCATCCTATGCCTCTGTGGCTTAATATTCAGTAAGAGACTCAAGGGGATGTCCTTGCAGATTTCTGGAGTTCTTTCTCTGTGTAGCTCCCTCTTCTCTGCTACTCTGCCTCAACTGGTGTTACCCCTTCCTGTGCTATGGTCTGCGAAGCTTCCAGGCCAAAAGCTGGTGTGATCATAGGGCTCACCTCATTAGTTCCCCCTCTCTCAGAGATCACAGTTTTTTACTGCTTACTGGCCAGTGTCTGAAAGCTGTTTCATGTATCTTGTCCAGTTTTCCAACTGTTTATGGAGTAGTGGTGGGGTAAGTACAGTACAGCTACTCCATCAGGACCAAAGCACAAGTCAAAAGCATGGGTTTTAGAGTCTAACACAACACACTTGAGTTTAGATTCTGACTCTGCCAGTTACTTGCTCTGTGACTTTGGATATGTCACTCAGCCTCTCTGACTTCTATTTTCTCATGTATCAAACGGATCACACAGTGTCTGCCTCTGAGGGCTATTGTGGAGTTGAAATGACATATTGTATAAAGTTCATCAT
Organism: Dugong dugon; assembly: GCA_030035585.1. Taxonomy (NCBI): domain Eukaryota; kingdom Metazoa; phylum Chordata; class Mammalia; order Sirenia; family Dugongidae; genus Dugong; species Dugong dugon. Next base: position 54,876,406 of record CM057462.1, on the reverse strand, counting down.
AGTATCTGGCACATAGCAGGTGTTCAATAAATGAAAGATATTATTATGAATAACTACATGGTCCTCATGCTTCAACAAGATGCTACAGAATGCTAAAATCCTGGTAATGAAGATCCCAGAATACTGGCATCTCTCTGCAGCTCTAACTGCCCTTCAAGTGACGAATTATACTTCTAAATATTTAGGTAGCCTTGGCTGCTCTGTATTAAAAGTTAATAAATTTCTATTGAGCTCTTGTCAGCTGATTTTAACATCCTGCTGCTGACCCATCCAAAACCTAGCATCTGCTAAGTTGGCTCCAAACACAGATGATTTCCAAGGTGTTGCCACAGAGGAGCTGTCACTGAAATCCCATTCTCAGTGCAGTCAGCTCCACAGTCCTCAGCCTTAGGGCGAGCGATGTGACAGAGGGCTGAGAAGGACAGTCTACATCCTGTCCACCAGCCAAGCTCCCTCCAAAGTCTCCCCACTGGACTCCTCCCTTCGGTTTTCCAGGAAGTCAGGGCCCTTCACTAGTAAATCTCCTCAGATCGGGGTTAATGTGGGAATCAAATTTCTGGAAGGCTTCGGGAGATCCCAGGGCAACCTTTGAAGAGGGGAGGTAGGAGGGCAGGAGCCAGGAGGGAGAAGGAAGAGGAAGTGCAGCCCCCAAGTGGGTCTGTTTACTCCCATTTGCTCCAGGTTACCTTTAAGTGGGATAAAATTATCCTCTAATCCCCTTTATCTCTGTTCAATGCTTCTAGAAAAGACCTACTTGACATTTAAGGTTGTAGGGAAAAGGAAAAAGACAAATATGAGAGGTACATAATACTTGATGGAAATTGTAGGATGGAGAAACTTAAATCAACTCCTATTAGGAGCATCCCTAATATCTTGAAAAATGAAACCAGGTGAGGCGAGAAGGTGAGACCAACACCTGGCCCTGCTTTTGGGAAATTTTTTGAGGATCCCTGACATGCAACTCTGTTTCAGAGAGAATGGAGAAGGCAGGAGTTTTGCCCTCATGCCGGGAGTCCCCGTATTTAGCACTGAGGTTGCCACATCCCCTACAAAGCAATCCTCACCATTTTGCAGTTTCATCCCTAGCCTGCGTGTTCCCATGTCATCATCGCCTGCCTGTAAAACAGATGCCTTTAGTGCAAAGAAATGGGCATTCTCCCACCCCTTCATTCCCCATCTGTATCGCAATTCTCAACAAATAGTGAGCCATGTTATGGATGAGTGAGGCAGGGTGATGGCAGGCTGGAGTTGAGCAAGGTGATTTTATCCACCCCACACTGCTTGGCTGGTGGACAGGATATAAACTGTCCTTCTCACCTTTCCGCCACATTGCCCTAAGGCTGAGGACTGTGGAGCTGACTGTACTGGGATCCAGAAGAAGAATCTTCATCTCTGAGAGGAACGCGATTCTCAGGGCCTGAAATGTTCTATCACAGAACAAAAGGCAAACCAGGTCTGCAATGCCCATGTCAGAGGACCAGGTGCAGATATATATTGGGCGGTGGTGCTATCTCCTACGTGGTCTATAGCAATAGAATAAGTGAATGTTCATAGTAGGGAAAGGAGCCCTGGTGGTGCAGTGGTTAAGCGCTCAGCTGCTAACCCAAAGGTCAGCAGTTCAAACCTACCAGGCCCTCCTCGGGAGAAATATGTGGCAGTCTTTTTCTGTGAAGATTTACAGCCTTGAAAATGCAATGAGGCAGTTCTACTCTGTCCTGTAGGGTCGCTATGAATTGGAACCAACTCAGCAGCAATGTGTTTGTTTCATAGTAGGACAGTGGTGGTGCAGTGGTAGAGTTCTCACCCTTCCATGCAGGAGACCTGGGTTTGATTCCCAGCCACTCAAGCGCATTCAGCATTCATCTGCCAGTGGAGGCTTACATATTACTGTGATGCTAAACAGGTTTTAGTGGAGCTTCTAGACTAAGACGGACTAGGAAAAAGTAGGCCTGGTGATCTATTTCCAAAACTCAGCCAATGAAAACCGTATGGAATACAGTGGCCCACGTTCTGTTGTGCATCGGGGGCCGTGAACTGGGGGTCGACTTGACAGCAGCTAACAACAACAAATGTTCATAGTAACACAGTGTCATTCATTTTAAATATGTCTTGTCACCTGCACCATGATCCTTTTCTTAGGAGAATTTCCTAGAAGTGATCTATCAAACCAAAGGCTTTTGATGGACATTACCAGGCTGCCCAGGTTCAAGTCTTGGCTCTACCACCTGTAAATTATATGACCATAGGCAAAATAACTTCACCTTTCTGGGCCTCAGTTTCCTCATCTGTAAAATGGGGATAATAATAGTACCACCTCTTAGGTTGTTGTGAGGATTTAAAGCTTTTACCATACGGCATTAGCAGATACTATTAATAGTTTTTAAAGTTTAATATTATTAGAAACAGAATGTTCAGGAAAGACCAGACCAGACCCATTGCTGTTGAGTCAATTCTGACTCATAGCAACCCTATAGGACAGAGTAGAACTGCCCCATAGAGTTTCCAAGCAGCTGCTGGTGGATTCAAACTGCTGACCTTTTGGTTAGCAGCCAAACCCTTAACCACCATGCCACCAGGGCTCCTATTTTGTGCCTATTTTGTGCCCACAGGCAGATTACGAGAGCACCTCCTGGCTGCTTTAGAAATAAATATGACAGAGCCAAGAGAGCTGGCTTTGTGTCACAAATCTACTTCTGATGCAATGTATGATTTTGCATGAGCCTTCTTCCTTCACGCTGAGTCTCAGTTTTCTCATCTGTTTAACGAGGCCATAGTCCTATATGACTGCTGAAATTCCTCCCAGGCCTATGAATTTATGTGTAGAGATGACCTGAGAACAATGTGCTCCTTTAAATAGGACAAACATCCTCTTCACAATCTTACCAACTTTTTGAAATAGTCTAGCAAAACTTGTTTCCTGGACAAATCAAAATTTAACTTCATAATTGACTTATGATAACTTCTGAGAAAGTTTTATTTCCCACATTCACTTTTTTCATTTAATAAGCATTTATTGGAAATCATCACATGCTCAGTACTATGCTAGGGTTGGGGATATAGAAATTAATTCATTTATTCTCTGACTCATTTATTAATCCACCAATAGACATCTTCCACCTGGTGTGTAGGCATAAAGAATATAGCCAGGAAAAAGTATACAGGCAAGGGCCTGGCATTCCAGAAGGTGAGGCAGCTAATAGACAAGTCAGTAATGACAGGTTGATTTCAGACAATGATAATGTGCCTGAAGGAACTAAATGAGGGCTATGAGCAAGAAGAGGGCTTGGCACTGTGAGTGGATGGATGGGTGGGGAATGGCAAAGTTCAGTATGATGAGGTAACATTTTGAGTAGAGGCCTGAATGATGGGAAGGAGCCAGCCGCATGGACATCTGGAGCAGAGAGATGCAGGCAGGGGAACAGTAAGTGCAAAGGCCTGGAGGTGTGTTTTTAAAGAAAGTTTTAAATGTTTTTATGCAGGAGAATAATTTGATTAGCTCTAAAGCAGAAGGTCAGTGAAAATGAGGGAAATCCTCAGTGAGATGGATTGACACTAGCCACATCAGTGCACTCAAGCCTACCAATGATAATGAAGACGGTGCAGGACTAGGCAATGTCTTGTTCTATTATGCATATGCCATGAGTTGGAGCTGACTTGACAGCAACTAACAACAACAACAACATAATGAGAGTTGGCATAAGGGAGTAATTAAAAGATTACGCTACGGAGCACAATTTTCTGGAAGTGGATCCTAGCTCAGCTGCTGACTAACTGTGACCTTGGGCAAGTTACCCAACCTCTCTGTGCTTCAGTTTCCTAACCTGTAAAATGAGGTTGCTAAGAGAATTATAGCCTTATAATGAGGCTTAAAGAGGTAGTTTGTGTATGCTGCCTTGCCTAGTTCCTAGAACATAGTTGTTGTTGTTGTGAGGGGCTGTTGAGCCGGTTCCAACTGATAGCAACTCTATGTACAACAGAATGGAACACTGTCCAGTACTGAACCATCCTCACAATGCTTGCTGTTTGGGCCCATTGTTGCAGCCACTGTGTTAGTCCATTTCCCCTAGAGTCTTCCTCTTTTTCTTTTACCAACTATGATGTTCTTCTCCAGGGACTGGTCCCTCCCAATAACACGTCCAAAGTATGTGAGACAAAGTCTCGCCATCCTTGCTTCTAAGAAGCATTCTGGTTGTACTTCTTCCAAAACAGATTTGTTTGTTCTTCTGGAAGTCCATGGTACATTCAATATTCTTCATCAACACCATAATTCAAATGCATCAATTGGTCTTCAGTTTTCCTTATTCATTGTCCAGCATTCGCATGCACATGAGGTAACTGAAAATACCATGGCTTGGGTCAAAAAACCAAACCTGTTGCCATTGAGTCGATTCTAGTCAAGTGCTCTTTAATCCTCAAGGTGACATCTTTGCTTTGTAACACTTGAAAGAGGTCTTTTGCAGCAGATTTTCCCAAAGCAATATGTCATTTGATTTCTTGACTGCTGCTTCCATGTGCATTGATTGTTGATCCAAGTAAAACAAAATCCTTAACAACTTTAAAAAATTTTTTCTTTAATTTTTAAAAACATTTTCTTTGCTAATCATGATGCTGCTTTTTGGTCCAGGTTTGTAGTCTTTAACTTCATCAGTAAATGCTTCAAGTCCTCTTCACTTTCAGCAAGCAAGGTTGTGTCATCTGCATATTGCAGGTTGTTAATGAGTCTTCCTCCAATCCTGATGCCCTGTTCTTCTTCATATAGTCCAGTTTCTCGGATTATTTGCTCAGTATACAGATTGAATAAGTGTGGTGAAAGGATGCAACCCTGATGCACACCTTTCCTGATGTTAAACCATGCAGTTTCCCTGTGTTCTGTTTGAATGACTGCCTCTTTGTCTATGTATAGGTTTCTTGTGAGCATAATTAAGTGTTCTGGAATTCCCATTCTTCACAACGTTATCCATAATTTGTTATGATCCACACAGTGAAATGCCTTTGCATAGTCAATAGAACACAGGTGAACATCTTTCTGGTATTCTCTGCTTTCTGCCAAGATCCATCTGACATCAGCAATGATATTCCTCGTTCCATGTCCTCTTCTGAATCTGGCTTGAATTTCTGGCAGTTCCCTATGTACTGCTGTAACCGTTTTTGAATTGTCTTCAGCAAAATTTTACTTGTGTGTGATATTAATGATAAATTGTTCAATAATTTCCGCATTCTGTTGGATCACTTTTCTTTGGAGTGGGTACAAATATGGATCTCTTCCAGTCAGTTGGACAGGTAGCTGTCTTCTAAATTTCTTGGCATAGACCTGTGAGCGCTTCTAATACTGCCTCCATTTGTTGAAACATCTCAATCGATATTCTATCAATTCCTGGAGCCTTGTTTTTTGCCAATGTCTTCAGTGCAGCTTGGACTTCTTCCTTCAGTACCATTGGTTCTTGATCATATGCTACCTCCCGAAATGGTTGAATGTTGACTAATTCTTTTTGGTACAGTGACTCTGTGTATTCCTGCCATCTTCTTTTGATGCTTCCTGTGTCATTCAATTTTTTGCTCACAGAATCCTTCAGTATTGCAACTTGAGGCTTGAATTTTTTTCTTTAGTTTTTTCAGGTTGAGAAATGCCGAGAGAGTTCTTCTCTTTTGGTTTTCTAACTCTTCTGATATCCATTTTCGTCTTTCCTTTTCCCTGTCTTTTTAATGACCTTTTGCCTTCTTCACGTATGATGTCCTTGATGTTATCCCACAGCTTGTCAGGTCTGTGGTCATTATGCCTGCACAGAAGACCAGTTAATACGACTATTATTCAAACTTAAGCACCAACCACTAATGCCAAAGATGAAGAAATTAAAGATTTTTACCAACTTCTGCAGTCTGAGATTGATCAAACATGCGATCAGGATGTGTTGATAATTACTGGTGATTAGAATGAGAAAGTTGGAAACGAAGGATTGGTAGTTGGAAAATATGGCCTTGGTGATAGAAACGACGTGGGAGATGGCATGATAGAATTATGCAAGACCAATGACTTATTCATTGAAAATACCTTTCATCAACACCATAAGTGGTGACTATACACAGGGATGTATAGTTGGATGGAATACAAAGGAGTCATTTTGACTATATCTGTGGAAAGAGAGGATGGAGAAACTCAATATCATTAGTCGGAACAAGGCAAGGGGCCGACTGCAGAACAGACCATCAATTGCTCATATGCAAGTTGAAGCTGAAGCTGAAGAAAATTAAAACAAGTCCACAAGAGCCAAAGCAGCATGTAGTATTCCTAACATAGGTATTCCATAAATGTTAGCTATTATTACATTTCCAAAAGCTCACTTGAGTACAGATAATATGGGGCAAGACCAGAGGTGGAGACCAGCTCAATGATCACTGAGGAGCCTTCCAAGCTGGTGAATTTCTGAATAAAAGGCTTGAAAACTATTTGATTACTCAAGTAAGGTATATATTCACATTCTCATCTTGTTTACATTATTAAGAGGTTTAGGAAAACATTTTTTTTCTAGAAAATGCAAAGATACCAAGAATTATGACTAATTTGAATTAATGAGATTTTATTGTACCTTCAAAGACAAATTACTTAATATTCCCTTTTCATATACCCAGAACTTCTCTTGCCTCTGTATGAAGATTCCCAGCAAATAAAACTCACAGGGCTCTCCTCCAAGGCTAGACTTTTCCTGTGACTCACATAAGGGAACCAATGTTAAATATTAGGTAGTTCAACCCCTGTTTTACAGATGAAGAAACAGGCTAGAAAGAGTAAGAGGCTTCTCCAGTAATCTTATTAGGAATATATTTTGGGGTAAGTACATCTCTCCAAAACCAAATAAATAAATAAATAAATAAAACCTTGTTGCCATCAAGTTGATTCTGACTCATAGACACCCTAAAGTACAGACTAGAACTGCCCCATAGGGTTTCCAAGGAGCAGCTGGTGGATTTGTCCTGTCAACCTTTTGGTTAGCAGCTGAGCTCTTAATCATCATCTCCCCAAGATCCTTAAAATCACAACATATGGGAAGCAATTGCCCTTATAAAACAAGCAAAAGACCAATTCTGCCAATAACTATAATTCATTCATTTATTAATTCATTCTATACACATTTATTGATATCTACCACAATAAATATGGACCGGGTAATGTTTTGTTTGTTATACGTAAGGTCAGTATGAGTCAGAGCTCACTCGATGGCACCTAGCAACAACAATCACATTCCAGGTAACTTGGAAACATTGGGGATATAGAGGGGAATATGGCAGTATATAGTTTGTTCTTGCTTTTTTATCCTCTTGCAATCTCTTCCTTTTAACTGGGGATGCTTAAAACATTTACATTTAATTGTCTATTGACTCAGTTGGGTTTAAAATACCATCTAATTATTTGATTTCTATTTGTCTTTTGTTTCACTTTTTCTGCCTTTGTTTATGCCAATTATTTTTATGATTCTATTTTATCTTATTTTTTACTTATTAGTTATGCCTTTTTTAAGTGATTGCTTTAGAGTTTATATTATACAACTTTAGCTTATTTTACCATCAGGTAATATACAATTTCCCATATAGTGTAAGAACCTTAAAGCAGTATACTTCCATTTTCCTTCTACTAAACTTTATGTTATTGTTATCATATATTTTACTTCTATACATATTATTAACTCCACAACACAATATTATTATTTTTTCTTTAAACATTCAATTATCTTTTAAAGTCATTTAAAAAAATTAAATTTTAAAAATATATATTTATTCATGTATTTGCCATTTCTGGTATTCTTCATTCCCTTGTATAGATTCATATGTCCGTTTGGTATTATTTTTCTCCTTCTTAAAGAACTTACCTTAACTTTTTTTTTTTTTTTTGTAGTGGTGTTCTGCTGGTGATGAATTCTCTTAGCTTTTCTATGTATGAAAAAAATTCTTTATTTCATCTTTTTTTAAAATAAATATTTTATTGTGTTTTTGATGAAGGTTTACGCAGTAGTTTAGATTCCCATTCAACAATTTCTACACAAGTTGTTCAGTGACAGTGGTTACATTCTTCACAATGTGTGAACATATTCATTATTTTTCATTCTGGTTGTTCTGTTTCCATTAACCTAGTTTCTCTGCCCTCTTAAATTCTCATCTTTGTTTGAGAGTAATTGTTGTTACCTTCATTTTTGAAATATATTTTTGGTGAATATAGAATTCTGGCTTGGCAGTTTTTTGTTTTTCTATTCAGTATTTTAAAGATGTTGCTCCACTATCTTCTGGCTTGCAGTATTTCTGAGGAAAAATCTGCTGTCCTTGCCATCTTTGTTCCTCTGTACATAACATGTCTTTTTTCTTTGGCTGTTGTTTAGATTTCTCTTTACCAATGGTTTTATGAAACTGATCATGATGTACCTTGAGATAGTTTTCTTCATGGTTCTTGTGCTTGGCTTTGTTGCATCTTGGGTTTGTAGGTTTATAGTTTTTTTTTTTTTCTCCTAATCCAATTTGAATATGTTTTGACCATTGTTTGTTTCAAATAATTTTTCTTTGCAACCCTCCTCCTTTGGGGACTCCACTTACACAACTATTAGGCTGCTTAAGTTTTCCTGCAGCACCCTGATGTTTCTTTCTCTTTTCTTTTTCAGTCTTTCTATGTTTAATTTTGAATAGTTTCTATTGCTATACCTTCAATTTTACTAATCTTGTCTTTGACAGTAATCCCATCCAGTATATATTTCATCTCAAACATTGTATTTTTCTTATATGTAAATCTTATTTGAGTTTTTAAAATAGCTTTCATGTCCCTTCTTAATATGCACATGCTTTCTTATGCCTTCTTGAACATACAGAATGTAATTAGAATATCTATTTTAATATCCTTACCTACAAATTCTATCATCTGTGTCATTTCTGGGTCTGTTTCTATTGATTGATTTTTATTCTCACTATGGTTCGTATTTGCTTCCCTAGTAATTTTTTATTGGATGCCAGACATTGTAAATTTTGCTTTGTTGAGTGCTGGATATTTTTCTATTCTTTTAAATATTCTTGAGCTTTGTTCTGTGATGTAGTTAAAGTACTTTCAAATAGTTTGATTTTTTAAGACTTGCTTTTAAGCTTTTTCTCTTTCTTCCTTTTTTGGTAGGCCCAGAGAGACTTTTAATCTAGGGCTAATTCCTACCTCTCTACTACTAGGTAATACCCTTGTGAGTTCTCTGCCTGATGTCCCATGTATTATGAAACTTTATACTCTGGTTGGTGGTAAAATGAACTATTCTCAGCCTGTGTGAGTTCTGATAGTTTTCCCACCTGCTGCTTTCCTTTTTATCCCTCAGCCTTGGGTAATTTACTCACATCCATGTGATGATCATCTCAAATCTCAAAAGGAATCTTCTGCAGTTTTCTGGAGTGCTCACTCTGTGCATCTCTCTCCTCTCTGAGCAGCTTGCTCCACTCTGGTACTATGCCCTGAAAATTCTAGCTTCCTTAACCTTCTGAATTCTCAACTCTGTTTTCTCTACCAGGGACACTTCTGGCTTGCACTTGGGTTTCTTTTCCTATTACAAGCCCTGGAAACTCTCTCCAGGCAGTAAGCAGGTGAGTTGTAGGGATCACTTCCTTTGTGTCCCTTCTCTCAAGCATCACTTTTCCTGTGCCACCTGTTGTTCAATGTCTGAAAATTGTTATGCCATACATTTTGTCTGATTTGTAAGTTATTTAAGACAGGAGGGTAAATCTAGTCCTTGTTATTCCATCATAGTTGAAAGTGGAAGTCTTCTGGCTTTATCACGAATGTGACAATTATAATGTTGAGAGTTAGCATTCATTGAGCCCTTACCATGGACTACAGTGTGTCACATACAGAGTCTCACTTAATTCTCACCACAGTTCTGGGAGGCAGTTGGTGAACTCCTGCTGCCTTTGTCTGCCTGGAAACATTCCTGCTCTTTTGCTACAGCTTTGTCCACATCCCTTTTGTTTGCCCCTTCCCCGCTCTCTGTGTTTTTTGAGGGGCTTTCCTCTGGCCACAAAGGTGAGCATGTGGCCCAGAAGTAACTGCCATCCCGTTGGCCATAGTGCAGAAGTAGGTCTGTGACTCAAGTAAGGCTAATAAGAATTTGTTCTTGAGGTTTCATAAATGGATGCTGGGAAGGGGAAGCTTCTCTTCCCTTTGGGCTCCACTGGCTGGGATGATGTAAGCTTGCAGTTGTCTTTGCCATACTTCCCTCTACCCCTCGCCCCATATAGAACTTGGAAGAGACCAACCTGCAGTGGGTGGGGATGAGTTGGGTTTCTGCCCTTTGTAACTAAATGGGTAAATACGTGATATGCCTCTTTTATGGATAAGTACAGTAAGACTTAGAGAGTTTAGGTAATCTGCCCAAGGTCATACAGTAAATGGCAAAGCTGGACTTCTAACCCATGTCTGTGTGACTATAAAGCTGCTACTTCTAATCACTCAAGTCACTGCTTCTCTCTCTCTCTCTCTCTCTCTCTCTGTGTGTGTGTGTGTGTGTGGATGCGACCAGAAATCATGGGAGCAGATTTTACAGACAGGGTTGGGGGTGAACCTGTAAACCAAACCTGTTTCTGTTGAGTCAGTAATTTTGACTCATAGCGATCCTACAGCACAGAGTAGAACTGTCCTATAGGGTTTCCAAGGCTATAATCTTTACATAAGCAGATTGTCACATCTTTCTCCTGTGGAGCAGCTGATAAGTTCGAACTGCCGACCATTCAGTTAGCAGCTGAGCATTTAACCACTGCGCCACCAGGGCTTCTTGGACGGCAAACAGGCAGGCCTCATTCCAGAGCCAGGGAGAGAGGGAGGAGTCCTTGTATGAGATGTGATGAGGCCATTTGAGGAGTGAGGATCTCTGAGATCTCTCTCTCCCCTGCCCAGAGCATAGTTTCCTGGGTTGTAGGAGATGATGGTGAGAAAAGCTTCCAGGAAGCTAGACGAGGGCAGACAGTGTCAGAGAAGCACAGACGGCTTCCTTCCAAGGTCTCAGTTCCCAGGGCTTCCTGGTTATTGGTAGCTGTGGCTGTGCTTCCTATGGTTTGTCTCTTATTTTTAGCCTATCTGTCTATGCAACAGAATCATTATTTGAAGCATTTTCACTGTTGTGTTCCTTCATGCTCTGTAATGCAGAGTTTTCTAAGCTGAAAACATACCATTAATAAAGTCATTAATATTCCCACCACCTTAGGTACTAATTCTCAGTTTCTCTATCTGTAAAATGGTCCTTGTCTTCTTTTATAAACTTGTTTATAGTTTCTTCTTTTTCTGTGTCTCTGACTTTCCAGCTCTTTCCCTCAGTTATAATTTGTTGTGTGTGCTGAGTTGCCAGACACTGTACTGTGTGCCACCATGTTCTCAATGAGTCTCTAAAAGGGTCCCTCTTCCGGCCGGTCGGTACAGGAGTTTAATGGAGAGATTTGATTCCCAGGCTTATGGCTAACTTTCTGAGTGACCTTTGGTCAGTTGTTTCCTCTCTCTGGGCCTCCATTTTCTTATCAGTGGAATGGTCACAGCCATTCAGGGTGCCAACATGGTCATTGACTTTGATCCTGGATATGAAGGCAGCTGACCCCTGAAAAGTCCAAAGGGTCTTGTCGCTGCCTCACATCCAGGAGTGTGGCTTCTTGCTGCTGTTTCTGCCACTGCCTCTAGTTTCTCAAAGGTGATTGGCTTAAGATACACGCTACACTGATACAGCCTCATTAAAACAACAAAGAAAACCCTATTCCCAAATGGGGTTTTGATTCACAATACACATTTTTTGGTGGGCGCAATTCAATCTATAACACTGCCCAACCCTCCCTGACACACTCACCATTCTCAGTGCTTTTAGCCAGTTGACTTGTGTTCCTTTCTCCCCTCGGACCTCCTAACCTCCCATGGAGGTTTCATTTCAGGAGACTCATTGCCTGTCTGACCACTGAGCCTCTGTCTGAATGACTTGAACTTTCCTGGTGTGTTTTAAGAGCTTAGACTCTCAGTGAACAGGGATTGATCTGATTGTTTACTCTCTCCCGCGAGTCCCTGGCTACTTAGGCAAATTACCCACTCTGAACCTCCCCATCCTTCAAGTCTATGGTTCAATAACGTCTCTCACAGAAAAAAAAAACAAGTCAAATTCTATCCCACTGGATATGCTGCAACTTGAATAAATAGGTTTTCTGGTTCATGATAAGAATTGCAAACATGTGCCGAGTGATTTCCATGAATCTATTGCTATATACAAGGAACCCTGGTGGAGCAATGGTTAACCACTCAGCTGCTAACCAAAAGGTTGGCAGTTCGAACTCACCAGCAGCTCTGCAGGAGAAAAGACCTGATGATTTGCCCCCATAAAGATTACAGCCTAGGAAATTCTATGGGGCAGTTCTACTCTGTCACATGGGGTCGCTATGAGTTGGAATTGACTCGATGGCACACGACAATAACAACATTGCTATATACAAATTATGTAATTCATCCCTTGATACAGTACTGTGAGGGAGGTAACTGTATCTCAAGTACCAGTCTAGGTCCAATCAGGAGACAAACACAGTGATCTAAACAGGGAAAACTTAACACAAAGAATTATTTACTCAACAGGAGAGTAATTATAAAGGTGAAAAGAAAGCTCTAAATAATACCCTAGGACGAAGGGAAAGTATCCAAGAAAGGACAGGCTTGGAAGGGGTCCCCTCCTGGAGGTTGTGCATCAGACCTAATTGGAAAATGTGTGTTTACAGCCCACTGGATGGTGGAGAAATTCATTGAGTTACTTACCACAGTTGACAGGAAAGTAGGAAAATACCCTCTGGAATTCAGGCAAACTGAGGCGGGTGGGCAGGCACACACAGGGTATCATTATGCTACTGATAGCATGAGGTCTGGATTGCATGGAGTCTGTGTCAGGGTGGGGGCACAGTAAGGTGGCCTCAGGACCTGGGATGGGGGCTGGAGCTTGCTGGATGATTAATGCTCTGGGCCTTTGGCTGGGGCACAGTACCACCAGATTATCTGCACACAGAAGCACCAATTTTGATCTATACGGCAGGAGCAAGAACAAGCAAAATGTAGCAACCAGAACCAGGAAGAGAAGTCTCCTTCCTCCTGCAATGCCCTCCCAGTGCCCTCTACTGACAAAGCTTAACATCATGCTCATTGTAAAGGATAAATGCTTAGAGTCCAGTCATTACTGCAGAGCAAGTACTAGAGGATGAATTTTGAGGTGAGAGGCAATAAACTGGTATTTGGCACAGTTCACTCCTTTGCCTACTAAGCTTCCATATGTACTATTCTACACATGTTTGAACTCCTGTACTACAATAAAATTACTCCATATTACTACCTAACAAGATACAACCATCATTAGAAGTGAAGAAATTTCACACTTCTTCACCTTGAGAAGAAGAACAGTGCCAATGTAGTTGTATCTATTACTGGTTATATTAATTGCTTCTGAAATTCAGGCATGGTTTTGCTGAATATTCTGTTACCTAAAGACCAAGTTGTAAAATTAACCTCCAACAACTTGTATATAAACTAAAAATGGGAAGAAACACAACAAACAAGAAAATGCTTAATATATACTGATAAGCACATGTGTAAAACAGAGAAATATGCGAAGCTATTTCAGTCTTCATTTCTATAATTGGTCATGAGGCCATAGTTGATATCTATGGCTTCCTTATTCAACTACCCATTCCATATTTTCATTGCCCTCAGTCAGAATCTCAGGTGGAAAGGATTCTTTACTTGGTAGTATGTTCCAAACCTTCATTTCTGAAGGATCTGAGTCTTCATTTGTCCTTCCTTTTTTGATTGCTGAGGTTTTCCAATAACATTTACTATTGGGTATGGAAGTACTAAGAGTCTCCCAGATAATCCCCTGGGTTCTAGACATAGTCCTCCTTGCCTCCATTATATAGCAGCAAACCTTGGCAATTAGAATCAGTCATTCCAGAGAGTAGATTAACTTATTTTTACCTGTTAGTTCAATGGCTTAAGGTGTGCAAAATGGCCAGGTGGCAGTCTCATCTTCCAAATCAGTAGAATAATTGTTGTGTTCCTTGTTACTCCTTTGTGCTCTCCCTTTGGAGACTAAGATTTCCAAACCAGCAGAGCTCAAAGTTGGCTGGATTGGAAGAAAAAACTCTGTGAGTGGGTTATCAGTTCTAATAATGATAGGATACACCCCACGTCCACCCCTTGTTTCCTGACCCCATGTGTTCTGACTATGGGGGAGACAGCACCATATCATGGTCTCTGATTCAAATGTATTCTGCATCCTTTAAAACAGAACCTCATATTTTCAGGATATTGCCTCTCAACCGCACCACAACTAAGTCTTCAGTAAATCATTCACCTTTCAGTTAGGCTAGCTGCATCCAGGTATGTGATAAGACCAGTTAATTCCATGGACATGAACCAATTACTGCACTTCCACTCCTGTGAAATAAGTTCCTTAATTATAAGTAATGCTGTGAGGATTGCCATGATGATGGATAAGAAATTCTATGAGTTCATGGATGATGATACTAGAAGAAGAATTGTGGTCAGAGAAGGCGAATCCATATTCATAACGTGTCTATTCCTGTGAGGAATAGTCTCTATCCTATCCATGACTGAAGAGGTCCAATGTAATCAACCTACCATCAGCTGGCTGGTAGGTCCCTACAGGGAAAGCTTTCATATTGCGAGTTCCATGTTTGTCTCTGCTATTTGCGGATTAGGTACTCAGCAATAGCATTAACCAAGTCAGCCTTGATAAGGCGAAGTCCATGTTGTTGAGCATGCATAGTGTCCATCCCTGCCACCATGGCCACTTTGTTCGTGAGTCTATTGAGCAAGCACTGGAGTGTTTGGAGAAAGAGGCTGACTGACATCTACAGGTGCATCATTTTGTCCACCTGATTATCAAACAATTGAAGGCCATTCACATGGTGCACAAATAGCTTCATAACCTATGCCCTTTCAGAAAGGTCTATCTACGTACCTCTTATCCAGACTTCTGTGTCACAAATCTTCCAAACCTGCTTCTTCCAAGTCCCTGACCATCTGGTGAAACCTTTGCAACTGTCAACATAGATTCGTAGTTCTGACCCTTGCTCATTCCAGACATAATGGACAACCATTATGGCACTGCTATAATTTCTGCTCATTGGGAGGATTTTTCTTCACCAATGTCCTACCGGGTTACCATTGAGTGGGGCTATAGTGCTGCAGCTGACTGTTTTAGATGAGCATTTTAGTTATCTAGTACTGCTATAACAGAAATACCACAAGTGGATGGCTTTAGCAAAGAGAAATTTATTCTTTCACAGTCTAGGAGGCTTTAAGTCCGTAGTCAGGCTGCCAGCTCCAGGGGTAGGCTTTCTCTTTCCATTGGCTCTCAGGGAAATCCTTGTCATCAATCTTCCCTGATCTAGGAGCTTCTCAGCCCAGGGACCTTGGGTCTATAGGACGTGCTCTGCTCCTGGTGCTGCTTTCTTAGTGGTATGAGGTCCCTGTGTCTCTCTGCTTGCTTCTCTCTTTTACATCTTAAAAGAGATTGACTTAAGATACAACCTAATCTTGTAGATTTAGTCCTGCCTCATTAACATAACTGCCTCTAACCCTACCTTGTTAACATCATAGAGGGAGGATTTACAACACATAGGAAAATCACATCAGATGACAAAATGGTGGACAATCACACAATACTGGGAATTATGGCCTAGCAAAGTTGACACGTATTTTTGGGGACACAATTCAAACCATGACAATGAGGATATCATACAAATCCATCTTCAAATCAGCCTCAAGTTCTTATTTCTATGTTGGCTGGTATGAGAAATACCCTAGGAAACCACAGGCATGGATTGAGGGGAGGAGGTAATGCAACATTAGTTGATTTCAAAGAACATCCTTATGCAAGGATGTACCTTCTGGACTTGCCTGAGCTCAATCTCTTATATGTCATTTCCATTTCATGATAGATTGCCACTATTATGTACACCTAATCTTAAGGATCAGTAGTGGATCAGGCAACCCCCAGTTCATGATGGGAAACTCAGGCCTTCTGGTCACCTGCTGTCCCATGATTAGGTATCCAGTCTCCAACAAGCCCCAGTAGCAGTCAGAATCTGTTTTTCAAAAAAAGACTAGTTATCTGCAGAAGAAGGCATAGATTCTCCTACTGGTGCTTGCTAGAGGCTCCAGGTTGTTGTCACCTGCTGTTGAGTCAGACCTCAACTTGTGGGAACCCCATGCACAAAGTAACGTTCATCATTGTGATACTGTGGTGCAATGGATCACTTTTATATGGCTTTTCTCACCATGGTCTTGTGACTCCCACCTTTATACAGATAAGGTAATTGTGGCCCACCAAGGGGATTGGATATCTTGCTAATAATGCAAGTAAAGTTTATGGCACCTGTGGGGGTGGGGCTATGCAAATAAAGTCTATGGACCCCTAATGAAGGGATTGGTCAGTTTTGCCATCCTGCTAGGCTTAAAATGAGCCAAAGTTGGGAGGAGAGGATCTCAGCACCACCAAGGAAGAAGAACCAGGAATGGAACATGTCTTTTAGACCCGGGATCCCTGTGCTGAGAAGCTCCTGCAACCAGGAGACTGAGAGAGAGAGAGAGAGAGACAGAGAGAGAGAGAGAGAGAGAGAGAAACAGAGATAGAGAGAGAGCTGTAACACTGAAGATGGTGAGAAGCAGCGGCAGAGAAACAGTGGCAGCAGAACTAGGGGACCAGCAGGAGATGGCCTGGCCCATGGAGCAAGAAAGCTGAGCACCTTTAGGCTGAGGTTTACTGGCAGAGCAGGGTGCCTCTGGGCACTTCTCAGCAGAGCAAAAAGAGCTTTGTAACACTAGCCCAAGCAGGACAGAAGCTGAGGGGACAAGAGAGGCCTGCCTGCGGGCACAGCTGAGAAGAGGATGTGCTGACTGAAAAACAGTATCCTGAGCATTCCTGAACCTGAACTGTAACCTGTTACGTTCCTATTAAGCCCCATAATCATGAATATTGTCTGTGAGTTCTGTGTGGCCATTGCAATGAATTACCCAACTCAGCAGAGAAGTAGAGAGTGCTGTAGGAGGGATGGATGGTGTCAGAATTGGTAAAGATGGTGGAGAGAGGAGGCAAGTCTGACCTCCATCTCATAGGAATCAGCATTAAACTGTTGATCTTGCTTCTCCTTCCTCCTTGTGAAGTTAGAGGAGGTCAGATGCCTCTGCCACACCATTTTTACAGAGACATAAGGTTTTCACTGGCTGAGTTTTGGAAGTAGGTTGCCAGGCCTCTGTTCTTATCCATCTGAGTTTAGAAGCTCCACTGAAACCTGCTTAGCATCACAGCAACATGCAAGCCTCCACTGACAGACATATTGTATCGGCGCATGAGGCGCACTGGTGGGGAATCAAACGAGATCTCCCACATGGAAGGGGAGAATTCTACCACTGAACCACATCACCGAGGCTTCATACAGAATCCCTATTTGCTATGAGCACTTCAAGCATCATTGGATACGATGGATCATAAGGTCCAAGTGGTAGAGTGGTTTGTACTGCAGTCTGAATTTGCTGCAGAGCCTTCTCTTGCTCTGGTCTCTGCTCAAAACTTTTTTTTCTTGTTGTAGTTTAAATGAAGTTTACATTTCAAATTAGTCTCCCATACAAAATTTATACATACATTGTTATGTGACCCCAATTGCTCTCCCCATACTGTAACAGCACACTCTTCCTTTCCACCCCTGAATCCCCATGTCTATTCAGCCAGCTCCTAACCCTCTCTGCCTTCTCATCTCACCTCCAGACAGAAGCTGCCAATTTAGTCTCTTGTATCTACTTGAGCCAAGAGACACACTCCTCATGGGTCACTTTATGTCCCACAGTCCAGTCCTATCCCTGTCTGAAGAGTTGGCCTCAGAAATTGTTTTAGTTCTGGGCTGATAGAGAATCTGGGGGCCATGCTTTCCGAGGTTCCTCCAGTCTCAGTCAGACCATTAAGTCTGCTCTTCTTACTAGAATTTGAGTTCTGCACTTCACCTTTCTCCTGATCCATCAGGGATTCTCTGTTGTGTTCCCTGTCAAGGCAGTCATTGGTGGTAGCTGGGCACCATCTAGTTCTTCTGGTCTCAAGCGGATGAAGTCTTTGGTTTGTGTGGCCCTTTCTGTCTCTTGGGCTAATATTTTCCTTGTGTCTTTGGTGTTCTTCATTCTCCCTTACTCCAGGTGGTTGGGACCAATTGATGCATCTTAGATGGCCGCTTGCTAGCTTTTAAGACCCCAGACGCCACTCACCAAAGTAGGATGCAGAACATTTTCTTAAGAAGCTTTATTATGCCAATTGACATAGATGTCCCCTGAAAGTATGGTCCCCAGGCCCCTACCCCTGCTACTCTGTCCTTCAAAGTGTTTGACTGTATTCAGGAAACTTCTTAGCTTTGGTTTAGTCCTGTTGTGCTGACTTCCCCTGCAGTGTGTGCTGTCGTTCCCTTCACCTAAGGTAATACTTGTCTACTATCTAATTAGTGAATAACCCTCACCTTCCCTCCCCACCCTCATAACCATCAAAGAATGTTGTCTTCTGTGTTTAAACCTTTTCTTGAGTTCTTATAATAGTGGTCTTGTACAATATTTTCCTTCTGTGACTGACTAAATTCACTCAGTATAATGCCCTCCAGATTCCTCCATGTTATAAGATGTTTCACGGCTTCACCGTTGTTCTTTATCATTGCTTAGTAATCCATTGTGTGGATATACCATAATTTGTTTATCCATTCGTCTGTTGATAGGCACCTAGGACGTTTCCATTTTTTTGCTATTGTGAACAGTGCTACAGTGAACATGGGTGTGCATATATCTATTCATGTGAAGGCTCTTATTTCTCTAGGATATATTCCAAGGAGCGGGATAGCTGGATCATATGGTACTTCTAGCTTTTTAAAGAAGCGCAAAATCAATTTCCAAAGTGGTTGTACCATTTTACAATCCCACCAACAGTGTATAAGTGTTCCAGTCTCTCCACAACCTCTCCAGCATTTATTATTTTGTGTTTTTTGGATTAATGCTAGCCTCATTGGGGTGAGATGATATCTCATTGTAGTTTTGATATGCATTTCTCTAATGGCTAATGATCGTGAGCCTTTCTCCATGTGTCTGTGAGCTGCCTGAATATCTTCTTTGGCGAAGTGCCTGTTCATATCCTTTGCCCATTTTTTGAGTTATTTGTCTTTCTGTTGTTGAGATTTTGCAGTATCTTGTAGATTTTAGAGATTAGATGCTGCTTGGATTTGTCGTAGGCAAAAATTTTTTCCCAGTCTGTAGGTTGTCCTTCTTTTCTTTTGGTGAAGTCTTTTGATGAGCATAAGTGTTTGATTTTTAGGAGCTCCCAGTTATCTGGTCTCTCTTCTGGTGCTTGTGTATTTTTACTTATGGTTTGTATTGTGTTTATGCCATGTATTAGGGCTCCTAGCATTGTCCCTATTTTTTCTTCCATGATCTTTATCATTTTCAATTTTACATTTAAGTCTTTGACCCATTTAGAGTTAGTTTTTGTGCATGGTGTGAGGTATGGCTTTTGTTTCAGTTTTTTGCAGATGGATATCGAGTTATGCCAGCACCATTGGTTAAAGAGACTGCCTTTTTCCCAATTAACAGACTTTGGGCCTTTGTCAAATATCAGCTGCTCATAGGTGGATAAATTTATGTCTGGATTCTCAATTCTGTTCCATTGGTCTACGTATTTGTTGTTGTACCAGTACCAGGATGTTTTGACTAGTGTGGCAGTATAATAGGTTCTAAAATCAGGTAGTGTGAGGCCTCCCACTTTGTTCTTCTTCTTCAGTAATGCTTTACTTATTCAGGGCCTCTTCCTTTTCCATATGAAGTTGGTGATTTGTTTCTCCATCTTATTAAAAAATGCCATTGGAATTTGGATCGGGATTGCATTGTATCTGTAGATCACCTTGGGTAGAACTGACATTTTCAAAATGTTGAGTCTTCCTATCCATGAGCAAGGTATGTTTTGCACTTATGCAGGTCTCTTTTGGTTTCTTGCAGTAGTGTCTTGTAGTTTTCTTGTATAGGTCTTTTACATCTCTGGTTAGATTTATTCCTAAGTATGTTGCCGTCTTTGGGGCTATTGTAAATGGTATTGATTTGGTGATTTCCTCTTCGAGGTTCTCTTTGTTGGTGTAAAGGAATCCAACTGATTTTTGTATGTTTATCTTGTATCCTGAAACTTTGCTAGAATCTTCTATTAGTTCCAGTAGTTTTCTTGTGGATTCTTTGGTGTTTTCTGTGTATAAGATCATATCATCCGCAAATAGAGATACTTTGACTTCTTCCCTACCAATTTGGATGCCTTTATTTCTTTTTCTAGCCTAATTGCTCCGGCTAGGACTTCCAGCACAATGTTGAATAAGAGTATAGATAAAGGGCATCCTGGTCTGGTTCCTATTCTCAAGCGGAATGCTTTCAAAGTCTCTCCATTTAGGATCATGTTGGCTGTTGGCTTTGTAAAGGGCCCGTAATTATATGAGGAATTTCCCTTCTATTCCTATTTTGTTGAGAGTTTTTACCATGAATGGGTGTTGGACTTTGTCAAATGCCTTTTCTGCATGGATTGATAAGATCATGTGGTTCTTGTCTTTTGTTTTATTTATGTGATGGATTATATGGATTGTTTTTCTAATGTTGAATCATCCCTGCATACCTGGTATAAATCCCACTTGATCATGGTGAATTATTTTTTTGATGTGTTGCTGAATTCTACTGGCTAGAATTTTGCTGAGGATTTTTGCGTCAATGTTCATGAGGGATATTGGTCTGTAATTTTCTTTTTTTGTGGTGTCTTTACCTGTTTTTGGTAACAGGGTTATGCTGACTTCATAGAATGAGTTTGGAAGTATTCCATCCTTTTCTATGCTCTGAAATACCTTTAGTAGTAGTGGTGGTAACTCTTCTCTGAAAGTTTGGTAGAATCCTCCAGTGAAGCCATCTGGGTCAGGGCTTTTTTTTATTGGGAGTTTTTCAATTACCTTTCCAATCTCTTCTTTTGTTACAGGTTTATTTAGTTGTTCTACCTCTGTTTGTATTAGTTTAGGTAGGTAGTCAGTTTCTAGAAATTTGTCCATTTCCTCTAGGTTTTCAAATTTGTTAGAGTACAATTTTTCATAGTATTCTGTTATGATTTTTTTAATTTCAGTTGGGTCTGTTGTGATATCACCCATCTCATTTCTTATCTGGGTTATCCGCTTCCTCTCCAGTTTTTATTTTGTCAGTTTGGCCAATGGTTTATCAATTTTGTTGATCTTTTCAAAGAACCAGCTCTTGGTCTTGTTAACTCTTTCAATTGTTTTTCTATTGTCTATTTCATTTAATTCTGCTCTAATTCTTCTTATTTCCTTTCTTCTGGTGCCTGAGGGCTTCTTTTTCTGCTCTCTTTCTACTTACTCCAGTTGTAGGGTTAATGTTTTGATTATGTCTCTTTCTTCTTTTTGGACGTGTGCATTTATTGCTATAAACTGACCTCTGAGCACTGCTTGCTGTGTCCCAAAGGTTCTGGTAGGATGTGTTTTCATTCTTGCTTGACTCTGAATTTCTTTATTCCATCCTTAACTTCTTCTATAACCCAGTAGTTTTTGAGTAAGGTGTTGTTCAGTTTCCATGTGTTTGATTTTTTTCCTTGCTTTTTCTGTTGTTGATCTCTACTTTTATGGCTTTATGGCCAGAAAAGATGCTTTGTAATATTTTGTTGCTTTAGATTTTGTTAAAGCCTTGCTTTATGGCCTAATATGTGGTCTATTCTGGAAAATGTTCCATGTGCATTGGAAAAGAAAGTATACTCGGCTGCTGTTGGGTGGAGTGTTCGGTATATGTCTATGAGATCAAGTTGGTTGATTGTAGCATTTAGCTCTTCCGTGTCTTTGTGGAGCTTCTTTCTGGATGTTCTGTCCTTTACTGAAAGTGGTGTGTTGAAGTCTCCTACTACTACTGTGGAGCTGTCGATCTCTCTTTTAAGTGCTGTTAGAGGTTGTTTTATGTATTTTGCAGGCTTGTCATTGGGTGCATAAATATTTATTATAGTTATGTCCTTCTGATGTATTGACCCTTTAATCATGATATAGTGTCCTTCGTTAACCTTTGTGGTGGATATTTTTTTTAGAGTTGTTTGCTTGATACATTTTTTCCATCCTTGGAGTTTTAGTTTGTTTGTGTCTTTAAGTCTAAGATGTGTCTCTTGTAGTAGCACATAGATAGTGTTTTTTTTTTTTTTTTTAATCCAATCTGCCACTCTGTCTCTTTATTGCTGCATTTAGCCCATTTATATTCAGTGTAATTATTGACAGGTATGAGTTTAGTGCTGTCATTTTGATGTCTTTTTTTGTGTGTTGTTCACAGTTTCTTTGTTCCCCTTAATTTTCTGTGCTGAGTTGTTTTTCTTTACGTATTTTCTTTTCCTCTTTTTCATTGTTGTTGATTTTGTGTTTGCTGAGTCTTTATATTTTCTAGTTTTTTATTTTGACTTGTAGGATTGTTAGCTTCCTTTGTGATTACCTTAATATTTACCCCTATTTTTGTAAGTTTATACCAGTCTTTTATTTCTTTATATTGCCTTGACTTCTTCTCCATATGAAAAATCTATGTCTACATTTTTAAATCCCTCTTTTTTGTTTTAATGTTGTCATCTTTTACATATTGACATCTGTTTCCCTATTTTCAGTGTTTTAGCTTTGATTTATTTTTGTGACTTCCCTATCTGGGTTGATACCTGGTTGCTCTGTCCTGTGTTCTAGTCTTGGGTTGTTATCTGATGTTACTGATTTTCTAACTGGAGGACTCCGTTTAGTATTTCTTGTAATTTTGGTTTGGTTTTTGCAAATTCCCTAAACTTCTGTTTATTGGGAAATGCCCTAATTTTGCCATCATACTTGAGAGACAGTTTTGCTGGCTATATAATTCTTGTCTGGCAGTTTTTTTCCTTCAAGGCTTCTGGCCTGCATGGTTTCTGCTGAGTAGTCTGAGCTTATTCTTATTGACTCTCTTTTGTAGATGACTTTTCATTTATCCCTAGCTGCTCTTAAAATTCTCTCTTTATCTTTGGTTGTGGCAAGTGTGATTATAATATGTCTTGGTGACTTTCTTTTGGGAACCACCTTATGTGGGGTTCAATGAGCATCTTGGATAGATATCTTGTCATCTTTCATGATATCAGGGAAGTTTTCTGCCAGCAAATCTTCAACAATTCTCTCTGTATTTTCTGTTATCCCCTCCTGTTCTGGTACTCCAATCACTCGTAGGTTATTCCTCATGATCCAGTCCCACATAATTCTTAGAGTTTCTTCATTTTTTAAAATCCTTTTATCCGATTTTTCCTCATATAAGTTGGCATCAAGTGCTTTATCTTCAGTGTCACTAATTCTGACTTCCATTGCCTCAATTCTGCTCCTAGGACTTTCTACTGAGTTGTCTAATTTTGAAATTTTATTGTTAATCTTCTGGATTTCTGATTGCTGTCTCTCTGTGGATTCTTGCAGCCTGTTAAATTTGTCATTATGCTCTTTTCTAATCTTTTTAATTTCCTCTATTGCATGTTCTGCATTTTGCTTCATTTCCTTCCTAATTTCTTGAAGAGTTCTGTATATTAATCTTTTGTATTCTGTTTCTGGTAATTCCAAGAATTTTTCTCTTCTGGATAATTTCTAGATTCTTTATTTTGGGAGCTTGCTGAAATCATCATAGATTGCCTCTTTATGTGATTTGATATTGACTGTTGTCTCCGAGCCATCAATAAGTTATTATAATCATTTATTTCATGTTTGCTTACTGTGTCCTAGATTCTTGTTTTGTTTTGATATCCCCGTATAGGCTGCTCATATGAGCTAGTTTGATTATTGGTACCTTTGAAGCTCTAATTTTCTGTCTCCAAGGGGTTAGATCTGTAAGTAGGTATGTGAGCTCAGGAGTCCGCCCACTCTTCCTGTATGGATTCAGCTCAGGTGCCCAGGTAGATAGCCACCAAGTGTGTTGTGTAGGCTCTCACTTGGTGATTGGTGTAGGCACAGGCATCTGGCTGCAGCAGGGGGACACATCCTGAGCAAGGCAGGGGGCTGACACCCACCCCTGTGTGTCCAGGAGGAAGGCATGTCCCTGTTCCCTAGAGTGCGTAGGTGGATGGGTTTTGGAGCCAGACTATGAGCACCCAATGCTGTTGGCTGTAAGGACTTGGGGTCACCTCTTATTCTTGGGCCCCTATCGCAGGTGGCTAGGTGGCAGGGGTGGAGCCACCAGTCTTCAGGCCCCTGATGTGGGTAGGTGAAGATCCTGCTTAATGTGCAGAGCAGTGTCAGATGTCATGATCCTGCCACTTCACAGCTGAAACAGTTCAAGTTAGACTTCAGGTATATACCCTGTTGTACTGCAGTAGTGAGGGCCTACCTTACTGAAATGGGCCCACACAAGTCTCTGCAGGGGGAAAGGCACTCAAAGTCTGTGGATCCCTTATGCCTGTGCCTAGGCAAAGGAGCTGTGCCTACCCTGGGTTCCTGGCTTAGGGGAGCTGGCAGTTTATTTTTTCCCATTTGTTAATTTGTTCACTCTCCAAGGCTGGAAGAATGGCTCAGAGCGTGTGACGGATCTTACTTCTGGCCCAGAGGACTTGGCAATTGCTGAAGCTGGTCCAGGACACAGTACAGAGCAGGGAGTGGGGAGGTAAATGGGAGAGAGTTTTTTCTCTAAGAGGGGTGTTTTTGATCCATGTGGTAGGCCGTTCACAAGTACTTATCTTTCATCGAGGTCTGCTTCTCACTGGTTCTGGGTGGCCGAGCAGGCTCTCTGGCACTGGGTCTCTCCAGGTGCAGAAAATTCGTCTCCCAAGCTCCGCTGCTTGCCTGCCTCACTGCTCACCCCAGAGCTGATCAGGCCTGAAGGGCTCAGGCTCTCGCTGGGTCAGGTCTGGCAACTCCTTGCTGCTTCTGAACCACCTCTCCCTTCCCCTGCTTCTTAGTCCGGTTCCTCAGCTTTGCCTTAGAAGTTCAGGGCTCCTAGATTGTCATATGTAATTGATTCAGTTGTTTTTTTGGTCTTTGTTGTAAGAGGATCCACCGGAAATATCTGACTACTCCACCATCTTGGTCCCGCCCCTCTCTACTCACAACTTTTACATAACTTTTTTGGGTAGCACTGTAGATTGTTTGAAGTAGCACTGTTAAATGTGGCACATCCAAACAAGGCTACCAAGCCTTGTACCCCCTTTTCCATGGTGGGTGGTCCTAAGTGCAGCAATGTGTCATTCACTGTGAAGGGGCTAACTCAACATACACCAGACTATTACATCCCTAGAAATTTCCTTGAGGTGGAAATTTGTCTCTCACCCTCTAATTCATATGTATGGTAATAAGGCATCTAAAGTTTGTGCTACTTCCTGCTCATCAGATCCAACCAACCTGACCAATGTGCACTTTGTGGAGTATCAAGGCAGTCAAGATCTCTGTGGATTAAATTATGGCAGAGAGCAGGAGAATTGACTTGGCTTTGAGAAAACACTGCAAAAGTGTACTGGCCCTGCCAGGTAAAACTAAATTGCTTCTGCTGGTCCCTGTAAATTGCTATGGAGAGAAAGGCATTAGCCAGGTCAATAGCTGCATACCAAGTGCCAGGAGCCGTGTTGATTTGCTTGGTAAAGATACTGCAACTTGTCAAATATATGTATAAGGTATTTTCTCCCATTCTGTGGCTTGCCTAAATTTCCTCAGCCATGTCTTTGAGGAGCAAAATTTTCGATTTGGATACAGTCTAATTTATCTTTTTTTTTTTTTTCCTTTGTGGTTTGTGCTTTTGCATTCCATCTAAGAAATTCTTGTCTACCTCAAGATTGCCAAGATTTTCTCATATGTTTTCTTTTACGCATTACAGCTTGTACATTTTAATCTTTTACATGTAGGTCTATGATTCTAATTGAGCTAACGTTTGCCAGAACTGTTGGGACACACACAGCAGTGTGTTAAGTGCTGTGAGAACCAGGAGAATGCGATGTGGTGGGAAAGGAAGAGAGGCCCTAACCAACACCAGGTGGCTGAGGCAGGTTTTCTGAGAAGGCTTTCTGGGGTGGTGCCCTGTGAGCCCCGTTTTGAAGGATGGAAAGAGCTAAGTGGCATTGAAGGAGCAGCATTATGGGTAGAGGGGGTAGTGTGTCAGCATGTGCCAGGGGTGGGAAAGGGTGTGGGATGTACTATGGGAAATGAAAGGAGCTGGTGCCATAGCAGTCAGGTGGAGGGAAGGGGCAAGGTGAAGTTGGAGTTGATGGTTGGTGTTTGTCTTAGTAATCTAGTGCTGCTATAACAGAAATACCACAAGTGGATGGCTTTAACAAAGAGAAATTCATTCTCTCACAGTTTAGGAGGCTAGAAGTCCAAATGCAGGGTGCCAGTTCCAGGGAAAGGCTCTCTCTCTCTCTCTGTTGGCTCTAGGGGAAAGTCCTCGTCATCAATCTTCCCCTGCTCTAGGAGCTTCTCAGAGCAGGGACCCCGGGTCCAAAGGATGCATGTTCCTGGCTCTACTTTCTTGGTGGTATGAGGCACGCCTGTCTCTCTGCTCGCTTCTCTCTTTTATATCTCAAAAGAGATTGACTCAAGATACAACCTAATCTTGTAGATTGAATCCTGCCTCATAAACATAACTGCCTGTAATCCTGCCTCATTAACATCACAGACGTTAGGATTTATAACACATAGGAAAATCACATCAGATCACAAAATGCTGGACAATCACACAATACTGGGAATTATGGCCTAGCCAAGTTGACATACATTTTTGGGGGACACAGTTCAATCCATAACAGTGTTGTAGATTGCATTATGATCTCAATTTCTTCCCACCCTGAATGCATGCCCCTCTACGATGTGTTTTAGTTTCCTAGTGCTGCTGTAACAGAAAAACCACAAGTGGAGTGGGTGGCTTTAAAGAACAGAGATTTATTTTCTCTGGAAGCTAAATGTCCAAATCAGGGTCTTGGCCGTGTCCATTCCTTCCTTGTCTCTAGTCCTGAGAGTTCCCTGGTTCCTTGGCTTATAGATGATTCTCACATGGTGTCTGCCTCCCCCATCCCCACCACCCCATGTGTTCGTATCTCTGTGTCTAATCCGCTGTTTTTATAACTCAAAGTGATTGGATCTAGAAGCCACCCTACTCTAATATTATATACCTAACATAACAAAGAAACCCTATTTCCAAACAGGATTACATCCATAGGTATAGGAGTTAGGATTCCAACACATATTTTAGGAGGACACAATTTAATACATAACACTTTATGACTTTGCCACTTCTCCCATCAATAGGAGAAGTGAATTTGGACTTGATCTGGTGACATGATTTGGCCCAGGAGACTTTAACAAATGTGATATAAGCAAAAGCTTGAAAAATGCTTGTGCACTGGGGCCAGAGCTTTCTTGCTGCTTGGGACCCTACAACTGCCATCATGTGAACTGGCCTGCATTGGCATGCTGCAGGATTAGGAAGTAGGTGGAGAGATTCCCCAGCTCACCCAAAATCTCACCCCATCTCAGCTAAGGCCTCAGACTTGTGAGTGAAGCCATCTGAGACTATCCAGGCCCAGCCAAGCTGCCCCAAATCAGAAAAGCCACTCACCATACCCATAGAATCATGAGAAATGAATGATCACTGTTTTAAGACAATTCGTTCTGGAGTCTACCACTCATCTGTCAGTTTGTCCTACTGTGGTAGCTTGTATGTTGCTGTGATGCTGGAAGCTATGGCACCAGTATTTCAAATACTGTCAGGGTCACCCATGGTGGACAGTTTTTAGCAGAGCTTCCAGACTGAGACAGACTAGGAAGAAAGACCTGGTGATATACTTCTTAAAAAAAAAAAAAAAGGCCAGTGAAAACCTTATGAATAGCAGTGGAACACTGTCTGCTACAGTGCCAGAAGATGAGTCCCTCAGGTTAGAAGGCACTCAAAATACAACTGGGGAAGAGCTGCTTCCTCAAAGTAGAATTGACCTTAACGATGTGGATGGAGTCAAGCTTTTGGGACCTTCATCTACTGACATAGCATGACTCAAAATGAGAAGAAACAGCTGCAAATATCTATTAGTAATCAGAACATGGAATGTACGAAGCGTGAATCCAGGAAAATTGGGAGTTGTCAAAAATGAAATGAAACGTTTAAAGATAGATATCCTAGGCATTAGTGAGGTGAAGTGGAGTGGTATTGGCCATTTTAAATTGGAATCATATGGTCTACTAGGCCAGGAATGACAAATTGAAGAGGAACAGCGTCACATTCATTGTCAAAAAGAACATTTCAAGATCTATCCTAAAGTACAATGCTGTCAGTGATAATATACATACGCCCACAAGGAAGACTAGT
Source organism: Dugong dugon (assembly GCA_030035585.1). Lineage (NCBI taxonomy): Eukaryota > Metazoa > Chordata > Mammalia > Sirenia > Dugongidae > Dugong > Dugong dugon. The sequence goes on along the minus strand of CM057462.1, from coordinate 54,848,025 downwards.
TAATACAATTATTCAAATTTATGCAACAAAACTAATGCCAAAGATGAAGAAATTGAATATTTTTACCAATTTCTGCAGTCTAAAATTGATCATACATGCAGTCAAGATGCATTGATAATTACTGGTGATTAGAATTCGAAAGTTGGAAACAAAGAAGGATCAGTAGTTGAAAAATATGGCCTTGAAGATAAAAATGACACTGGCGATTGTATGATAGAATTTTGCAAGACCCATGACCTATTCATTGGAAATACCTCTTTCCAACAACTTAAATGGCAACTGTACATGTGGACCTCGCCAGATGGAATACACAGCAGAAACTGATACATGTAGGAAGGAGACAGATTATGCACCAGGTTGGAGATTCTGCCTTCTGGACGAGGCTGCAGATTCTGGGCTTCATAAAAGCAGCTCTGGTGCAGGGTCTGAAACCAGATGTCCAGGGTTCATATCTCAACTCTGCCATTTATCAGCTGTGGGATCTTAGCCCCTCTCATTTCAGCTTCCTCTTCTGCTAGTTGTGGACTGTAATAGAATCTATGCTTCATGGGATGTAGAGAAGATTAAATGAATACATAAATACAAAAATCCTAGAATAGAGCCTGGCCCAACATAAGTGCCTGGGAAATGCTGGCTGGTAATTGTTAGCCTCATCCTGTGGATTCCCCCTTGCTGTCTCTGCAGACCTCTGGACAGCTGGGCCACATCAGCTGACTCAGATTCCCAGGGCTGGCTTTTGTTCGTCTGTGACCATAACCTTGTGATGTATGTCCCTGCCAGGATGTCCACCCCTGGGTCTAACTGGATCTGTCCTGGCCCCCAGAGGTCCCGTGCACCCTGATCTCCTCTCCCTCTTACAGCTGTTATCCCCTTAGTTTTAAAATAAACATCTGCAACACACCCAGGACCCCAAATTAGAACAAAATTCACATGCACAGGAAGCAGTAGCCATATAGACGGTTGTTTGTTGAAACACCTGAAGGCCTTTCGATAATGACTGCATTTTAAATGGAGCATCAGAGAAATTAGAGATGGCACCAGTGTTTCTACAGCAGGCTGTTCAGCTTTATGGGATGTTAGTAAAGCATCAAGCCAACTCCTGTAACAGGGCTTCCAGCCGGCTGTGAGTCAGGTGCATCAAGATCCTTTCTCTCTGCTCCCCCAGCCTCAGAGTATGGGGAGCTCAAGAATGGGGGGCCTGAGAGTGGCCTCCCTTGGCAACCAAAGAAAGGGATACCTGGGGGAGTCAGTGTCCGAAGGAGGGGCCGAGGTGAATGATATAGGAGTCAGGGGGATGTGATTATCTTATTGCATCCTTACAACAAAACTGTGAGGAAAATTGTATTATTCTCTCCATTTTATTGATGAAGAAACTGAAGGTCAGAGAAGAAAGAGATCTGTCCAAGGTCACAGGGCCAAGAGAAGATCACCTGTGGCCTTTCTGGCAATGGCCATCTCTGCTCCAGGCATTTTTCCCTATTGGCCTCATTTAATCCTTTCATAATCCTATACCGTAGCTGTTGCCACTCGTGCTTTATAAATGCAGAAATTGAGGCTCAGGGTCACACAGCCAAGAAGAACCTGGGTTTTAATCTATCTTTCTATTCCAGAGTGACAATAACTGATACCCTCTTCCCTCATATACTTGTATTACTTAATAGGTGTCACAGTCAGACCCTTGTGACAATAGAAAGGATGTCTCATTCTTTGAAGGCCCAGGGGATCCTGGGGCAAAGAGCACAGAGTGGGCTGCAGGGCCCATCCCTGGTCTGGACTAAAGGGCATAAGGGCCAGGGTAGCTCAGATGGGCCCCACCCTGGTCTTCTGAGTAGGGCTAACCAGGGATTGAGGTGAGGCTGCCATATCTTACATGGAGACAGCTCCCAGGAGCTTCCTCTGTGTGCAGACATCTTGAGGAACCAAATCTAGCAGTGGCTCTGATGACAACCACCACCACCATGACCACAACAATAATAATAGCCATCTTTGTGAAATGCTTACCTTGGGAGGACACACAGCACCGAGCTGAGCCACACTTCCCTGGCTTTTTCCCATGGTCAGTGCCCATCTGGAAAATGGCAGCATTTGCCTGGCACCCTGGGGAGTGCTCCCGTGTGAGAACTGCCAGCCAGCAGGCTCTAGCTGTCCCAGCCCCACAGGCAGCCCTTGACTCAAGTACAGTCAACCCACTCTACACAAGGTGGAGGCTCTGTGTGGAGGTGGAGGGGGCCGGCTATGGGGCAGCCTGGCTGGGCGTGGACTCTCACTGCCCCTGGGGTCTGGGACACACTTCAGAAGCACAGACCTGGGGAGAAGGGGCCCACTGGCTCCTGGAGGTGGGCTCAGGGCTAGGGGACAGAGAATTAGCAGGTCCTGAGTGCAGTCTAGAGGGGGTCCATACTCCAGCTGGGCCCCACAGACTCCTTACCGCATGAGGGGAGTGCCGGGGAGGAGAGCCCAGGTGGAGCCCCCTAAAGCACAAGGGCCCTAGTTACGTGGTTTAAGGGCGGTTCTGCCCTAAAGGTTTGTCACCTGCCTTCCCCAACCCCTACCCTAGACGTGAAGACCCAAACAAGCCCACCCTGAGCCCCCTTTCACCCCCTTCCTTTAAGCACCGCCCCCGCCGATTCCGCCCCCCGGCCCCTTCCACTCCGCCTGCTTGGCTCCCCGTGTAGCTGGGCGGACTGGACTTTATTGAATCGTCAGAAGAGGAGTATTCCTTGCGTGTCAACCCTTCATCTCCCGCTGCGCTACTCCCTGAGCATTTTATAGCAGAGAAAAAGTAAAGGAAAAAAAAAAAAAAAAAAAAAGCCCAGGCTTAACGTTTATCGAGATAAATACTGAGAGTCTGAGAGGCCAAAGTGTTACAAATGCATCTTCTGCTGCTGCCGACACCGTGAACGGTGCTTGACAAGTCGAGTTTTCATTATCTTCCTGGAAGTGTCTCCGCAGAGAGAGAGGCAGCACCTGGCACAGAGCACGTGATCACTTGGTCATCGGTGCTTCCACCACATCCTATTCGACTACCTTCTGCCCTCCTCCTGCCACCCCTGCCCTTCCTTGCTGCACATTCATTTACTCCATCATTCATTCAGCAAGTGTTTACTGACACCTGCTCTGAGCCAGGACTTGGACTGGGCACTGGAACAAGATGACCCAGCCTCGGTAGGACCACCCCCAGGCCACTAGATCAGCTTCCTACTCAGCCAGTCTGCTCCCTGAGGGCTTAGAGCCTTGAGCTCTGCAACTCTGCTTCTCCAATCATTCTCCAGAAGTTTGTCCATTCATTCATCAAGTTATCTATTAAGCCCTTCTTTGTGCCAGGCACTGTTTTAGGTATAAGGAACACAGCCACGAACAAGACGGACAAGGTCCCTGGCCCTGCGGAGCTCAGAGTGGGGGAGACAGAAGATAAAGGAATGGACAAATGAATATGCAACAAGTCGGACAGTGATAGGTGCTGGGGGGTGGGGGTGGAGGGGCAAGAAAGCAGGAGGCTAGGGAGTGGGGTGGGGTTACCACTTTATGTAAGTCAAGTGGGGCTGCGTGTGTGGCTGCCTCACTTGCTTCACCCCCATGTCATACTTTGCTCTGAGGAAGTGAGATGTTGGGGAAAGAATATTCAGCAGGAGTGGGGAAACTCTGGCCAAAGCCCTGGCTGGGTGCCTGCCTGCCTGGGGGACCTTGGCCAAGGCTCTTCTGCTCTCCCTTACTGAGAAAGTGGGGGCTGCCATCAGCACACCTAAATCTTGTACTGAGTGGAAACGCCGGGAAAGCAGGGACCCTGCCTGCCTTCACTGCTCTGTCCCCAGCACCCAGAACAGTGCCTGGCCTGCTCTAGGCACTCAGTACTTATTTGTTGAATGAATGAAACATTCCATTTCATAGACGAGGAAACTGAGGCCTGTAGAGTTTAAGGAATGTCTCAAGGTGAATATCTCCTGCTTTCTCTTGGGGATGTTTGTCAGTGTCAGTCACCCTGAAAAAGCCTCCTGGGAAACTTGTTAAAGAGCAGATCCGGATCAGGGGTGGGGACTGAGAATCTGCATTTCTACAAGCTACCAGGTGATGCTGATGCTGCTGGTCCACCACTTTAAGCAGCAAAGGTCTGGAACACAGAGTAGCTTGCATTTGAACCCAGCTAATCTGACTCCATAGTTTGGCACTTAACCTGCAAAACAAGTACCGGGATTTCCCAAGTCTAGAGGGTGGGGGCAGTCTAGGGGACTTTCTGGGAAGAGAGAGGTCTGACCTGAATCCTCAGAGATGGCCCTGGATGGAGGAGAGGAAGTGGCAAGATGGGGGTGAGGAGAGGCTCCCGGACCGAGACAGTGAGTGATGGTCCACATTCACACAGCTGTGACGGGCGGACAATGCTCACACTCAGCCTCCTGTCAGAGCCGCTGCTCCTTCCTGGCCGAGGGGCTGGGTTTTTCTCTGGCTTCTGGGACCTAGGATGTGTCCAGCTTAGCATGAAACGGCCATGCCAGAAATGTTCTACACCTGAAAGCCCTCAGATCCACCTGGGTGCAGGGCAATTTGTTCCTAATTAAGCAAAACATTAGAGGTCACAGTGTGACCATTTTTAATGTTGAAGATTTTCTGCTTTCCTTACCTCCCACAACCTATTAATTTCCAATTTTCTTCTCTGCCTCCAGTTCTACTTCATGCCTCTGAATCAAGTTCACTTAGTTTCTCCTCATTCTTCCCTTCTTCCCTTCTTCCTTCTGTCCAGTGTTCATGAGCTTCTGCTATAACTTCTACAACTTCTAGGTCCCAGGGAAGCTTCCTAGCACTTCCTGTCTTGAGGGAAAATGGCAGAACAAGATGTGATCTCCGCCTGCCCTCAAGAGTCTTGCTCCTTCATAGGACCCTGGGGAGGGTGTCAGTAGACGAATCAGCAGTGACAATCCAAGGACATTCCCAGGGACCTGTGGTAGCAAAATAAAGGATGACTGGCCCTGAGGATCAGGGAGGGCTTCCTGGAGGAGGAGACATCTGAGCTGAATCTTAGCAGATGAATGAATGTGACTAGAAGATGGTGGGTGGATGCCAGGGCATAACATGTCAAGGGAACGTACTTCTAAAGTCCTATTTATTGAATGGATGAGTGAATGAATGAATGAATCTAATCCAGACTCTCTGTTTAGCAGCAGATCTGGGTCTGGTGCCCTCCAGACCCTGTCAGATCCCAGTGAGCCCACCCTTCCGTCCAGGCAGCCCTTCTGTCTCCCTGCAGGGAGAAAAGGCTTTTTCTTCCTGGAACCTGAAGCTTCCCTGAAGCCTCAGGCTACCTGACACAGACAGACAGGGGCTTCCCTCTATCCAGGGGCTCTCCTGGACTTGGAGATTCTGGAAACTCTAGTGTCTACCTGGCTCTAGATTTCTCTGCTAGTGGGTTTGTTCACAGCTTTCAAAAGGCAGTAGAGCTGTGGTGAAGGTCATAGAACTAGATTCAAATCTCACTTCTGCCCCTTAGTAGCTAGCCATAATGTGACCTTGAGTGAGTCACTTTCTGAACCTCAGTGGGATGCTATAATAATATTTACTTTGTGGTAGATTTATTACTAAAAGGACCCTGATTCTCTATCCCTTCCTGTATGGACACCCTTTGCAATGTGATGTTTGGTTCCTGCCATCAAGAGGTAGAGTCTCTGACTCACCCCTTAACACTGGGCTGTGCCTTATTTTGGCCAATAGAATGTGGTGCAAGTGACATCAGAGCCTAGGCCTCCAGAGACTGTGAATATTTCCTCTGATGTCTTGGATCCCCATGGCCTCTATGTGAACAAGCCTGGGCCAGCCTGCTGGGGGAAGAGAGACCACACGGAGCTGAGAGGAGTCAGCCCATGTGTCTTAGCCAAGATCTGCAAAGATGGCTCATAGCCAGCTCTCCAGTGACTGCAGTTGCATGAGCAAGCCCAGCCAAAATCAGAATTGCTCATGCAACTGTAGTCGTTGGAAGCTGGCTATGGGTCATCTTTGTCCAGACAATCCACAGACTGGTAAGTGAAGTAAATGCTTATTGATTTAAAGCCATTTTAGTTTTTAAATTGAGATCTTTTATGGATTGGATTGTGTCTACCAAAAATGTTTGTCAACTTGGCTAGGCCATGTGTACCCCCAAAATGTGTGTCATATTGGCTAGGCCATGATTCCCAGTATTGTGTGGTTGTCCCCTATTTTGTGATCTGATGTGATCATCCTCTGTATTGTAAATCCTAACCTCTATGATGTTAATGAGGCAGGATTAGAGGCAGTTATGTTAATGAGGCAGGACTCGATCTATAGGATTAGGTTGTATCTTGAGTCAATCTCTGTTGAGATATAAAAGAAAGAATCAAGCAAAGAGGTGGGGGACCTCATGCCACCAAGAAAGAAGTACCAGGAGTGGAGCACATCATTTGGATCCAGAGTCCCTGTGCTAGAAGCTCCTAGAGCAGCGGAAGATTGATGACAAGGACCTTCCCCCAGAGCTGACAGAGAAAGAAAGCCTTCCCCAGGAGCTGGTGAACCAAATTCAGACTGCTAGTCTCCTAGACTGTGAGAAAATAAATTTCTATTTGTTAAAGCCATCCACTTGTGGTACTTCTGTTACAGCAGCCCTAGATAACTAAGACAAGATCTAATTCACATCCCATTAGCCATTGTGTTTCATGGTTGTTTGTTACACAGCATTATTTTGGCAGTAGGTAACTGATAGATCTTCATGGAGCTCTTGTGAAGATGAAATAAGCTAGTAGGTATAAAGTGCTTAGAATTAGCACTGGACACATAGCTATTAATTTCCAAGTTTCTAACAGCAAGCCCTCAATGGATGTTAGCTGGAATTATTGCCACTGGGCTGCCCAGTGCTTGTCTTTGTCATTGAAGTGAAGGTATGTGTGGGCAGTCCCTTCAGTGCTTGCAGTGACAGCCCTCATGTCATCACCAGTCTGGGCACCACGGTAATAATACTCAGTGGCTGTGTGACCTTGGGCAAGTGTCTTCACCTTTCTGAGCTTTCGCCTGCTCATCTGCAGGGTAAGGATGAAGACGCCTGCCTTGCAGAGTTGTTGGGAGCTTCTTTATGCTGCTGCAACCACCCAAGCTGAGCCCACTCAGATTCCTGCTCCAGAAATGTGGATGTGGGACCCAGAATGGGTGGATGGGAGGAGCCAAGCTGGAAGGTCACCTTTGGGGGTGACCTTATATCATGTACCAGCAAAGACTATGGGACCTCACAAGCAGGGAGAGGGATACAGGCCTGATGACTTTCCAGGTCCTGTAAGGCCTGGCTCTGCCTTGATCCCACAGTAGTCAGTTATGTCCTTTCATCAAAGCCCTTTGACTTGCACAGGTGTAAAGGGGTCTCTACCGAGTGCTTGGAAACACCCCTGGCTGAGACACGAGGGCTGTCTTTTCTTTTCTTACCAGATAAGAGAGAGCTGATTATCACAGCATCCCGGGTATTCCTCACAGGGCTGGTTCTCCCTGAGACATTAGGGAAACGTCTGCCCTTTCCCCCTACCCCCGCCCCTGGATCCTCCCAGAATATAGGCTCCACAGGGTCAGGGACTTGATCATTCTCATTCTTCATGTACCGCTTGCCCCAGCAAAGGGCCAGGGGTGTAGTAGGTCCTCAGTGAATGTGAGTCGAGTCACTGGATGAACAGCCTGCAGACAGACACGCTCACTGTTCCCATCTCCTCCTCCCTTTAAGCTGAGGTGGTCACTCCTTCCTCAGTCCTCACTCTCCCCATACTCCCTCCATCACAATTTGCCTCATTCTGGCCTCAGGATGTTTACAGAAACACAAATACTGTCATGTCAATTTTCCTCCCTGCCCTTTGGCCTCCATTTAAAACACTTGAATGGGATCCTGATATGCTTGGGACAAACACCCAAATCCCTAACATGACACTTGAGCCCCACACCGTCTGCCCCTTGACCCTCTCTGCAGCCTCATTTCACACCAGGGTCCCATTCCCTACCCTCCAGCCACACAGGCTTTGGTGCATTTCATGGTCACCAAGAACGTCTAGCCACAGGGCCTTTGCACACACAGTTCCCTTATCCAAACACCTTCTCTCAGCCCCAAGCTTACCTGATAACTCCTATTTACCCTTCAGATGCAGCTTAGGCTTTCTAGTTCTCAGGGAAGCCCTCCCCACTCTCCCTTGAAGACCCCTATTATATGCTCACCTAGCACCTGTACTTCTTTATTTCACCTGTAATTTCTCACATATTTGTGTGATCCACTGATTAACCTCTAGACTGTGAGCTCCGTGGGAGCAGGCACCATGGTGGTTTTACTTACCATCAATTCCCCTAACTCAGTGGCTGTCACATAGTAGGTGCTCAACAAATATGCCAGATAAATGCATGCTGTCACTGCAGGGTCTCCCTCTATTAGTGCACTTGTCTCCCCAGCCAGATGGGTGACCCCAAAGGGTGGGAATCTGCCTCATTCATCCCCAAAGCCCAGTGCCCACCTCAGAATCTGCACTTAACGGACATCAGTAAAAATCTACGGAAGGAAAGGAGGAAACAGGGATTTGGGACTTAGAGGATTCGCCTACTCAGCTGCCGGGACCATGTCTGGAAAGCTGACCTGTGCAGACAACTGATCCATCTCAACCAGTGCAGGAATCTGGTTCCTAAAATAGTTCCGGCTCTGCGGCCCCACCCATACCCCAAGAATCCCCGCGGTAGCTGAGCTGTTGTGTGTTTTCATCCTCGCGTGCTGTTTTATTCTGCAGGCTCATTATGGGAAAATGGGCTGTCAACACGGGCTGCAGCACTGAGCAGGGAGGGGAAGGGAGTAATTCCCCAATTGTGGGCATAATAGAGGGGATTCATATTTACAGGGGAAATCACGGGACCATTGGGAGAGAAGCTCTCAGGCTGATGAGACACTTTGCAGGATTGTCGATGTTTCTGGTAGGGCTGATTGGCTGATGGAAAATGGTCTGATGGTCTCATCAGAGTCCCTTGTGAGTCATCGTCCCCTCACAACAGACAGCTGAGGACGCCGTCATTCCCTCTTCCATTCAGGCACACCTGGGCCAGAAACTGAATGGAAGATTTCCAGGAGCGCCTGCTCCACCCCTACCTGAGAGCTGCTTCCCACCCGGCCCGGGTGCAGATCCACCTGCTCTAGGGAGGACCTGAGGACCCACTCAGAGAAGACCTGAGGCTCTTCATGGAGAATTCCAAAGATCTAGGAGCAGCACATTGAGGGGTGATCTTTCCTCTCTGCACCCATTTCTCTTCCATTTTGTCTTTCAGGCCCAGCTTGGGCTCTGCCTCCTCCAGGAAGCCTTCCCTGATGCCTCCAGCTACATGCCCCCTCCTCCTTTCTAACTCCTCTCACGTCCTCTGCCAGGCAGTGTGTAATGGAGAACAGGCATGGACCTTAGTGCTCAAGGCTTGGGTTTGAGCCTTGTTCTGTCATCTCCACCTGTGCAACCTTGGGCAAATCACTTAACTTCTCTGGGACCCCATTTCCTCCATGTAAAAGGGGGGCAGTGATAACGGGGGGACTTCCTGCTACTTCCCCATTGTCTATTTCTGGGTCTGTTTCTTCTATAGGGTGATGAGTTCCCCCAGGTGGGGACTACATCTGACCCTTTTCTGTATTCTCTGGGTCAACAGTACTTGAATGAATGAATGAGTTGGTATAAGTGCAATCATCAAAATGCAGTGTTCAGTGGGAATGTGAGGTTTGACATTCTGGCCACTGTGGCCAGCTCCCCTCCTGGGACACCTAGCATCTGGGATCTCTCCAAAGTACCTTCCCTTCTGTGTGTCCTGTGCTCCCCTGGAATGAACAGCCTTTGCTTTCCCCCATAGCAAATTCGTTTGCTCATTCAATCCTTGGAGGGACAGCAAGATTCCCTGGCAGAACATGGGAGACCCTGGTACCCTTGCTGTTCTGGGAGATGCCAGGTCACCTTTGTCCCAAGAGCCCAGGATACAGTGGGTCAAGCACTGATTTGGGAGTCAGAGAACCCTGGCCCCAGACACTTCTCTTCCTAACTTATGGGCCATCCTGGGCAGGTCACGTTACCTTCAGTATCCTCTGTAAAATGGGGCTAATCATAATGACAGCTGCCCAAGGTCACATGGCTGGGCAGCAGCAGAGGTGGGATTTCAGCACAGGTCTGGCCAGCTCCAAAGCCCGGTGCCCTCTGTTTGGCTCTTTGTCTGTACATTGTAAAGAGGACATGCTCAAGTTAATGTTATTATCCTTCTACTCCAGCATCCTCTGACCCAAGAGAGTCTGCTCACAGGCTGATAGTCCTGAGTCCATTTCCAATATCTCCCAGGGGTGTTCCTCCTGTTCAGAAATGCCAACTACCTCCTTGAGCCCAAGTTTTCCTCCAAGGGTAGAATGAGCAGACTTTTCTCCTGTTCTGGAGAAAAGCAGATGGCTGTTCATCAATCCTCCTTTCTGGGTCTCTGATTAATGGTCCCAATTAGTCCATCTACAACTTGGGGCTTCTGGGAAGTGGGACATAGGTGAGGAAGTCAGGGAGGGAGAGATCTCTGGGTTCATTTCTTTTGTTCTTCACAAATGTTTACCTAGCTCCTATAGGGCCAGGCACTGTACTTTCCCTGGTGGTGGCTAGAGAGTGGGATTAGGACTCATTGGTTGTAGTTGCTAAAAACACAAGTCAAACTGTGAGAGATGGAAGAGGAAATGCATTAGCTCTTATAAGTGGGTAGTTGGGCTGCTGGCTTCGGATCTCGTTTAATCTAAAGGCTCAAGCATTTGCACCCGACTTGTGCCAGGCAGTATTCTGGGCCTGAGGCTACAATAGTGAGCAAAATAGAAGATCTCTGCATTTGTGAGGTTCACATTCAATGTGATTAGGGCACACACAACTCAGTCTCAGCCCAACTAGTTTAGCAACACCGATGGAAAGCAATGGCCTCTTTACCAACATTCATAAAAAATCCAAGAGCTAATTCTGATTCGACCAACCTGGGTCATGTGCCCACTTCTGAGGCTAACAATGTAGAACAGAAGTCACTGATTGCCCAGGCCTGGTTCATTCGCTAATCCTGGAGCCAGGTGTGTGCTCAACCCACTCTGGCCAAACAATCCACACGAAGAGAGAGGAAAGAGGGGAGTTCCAAGAGGAAGATAAGAAGGAGGATGGATGCTGGTTAGGCAAAACAGCCGATATTCACCAACAATGACAAGGTGAACCCAATTCCAGCCTCTCAAATTGCAGTTTGGATGTTACTGACCAAACTTAGCTGGGCTAATGTGAGTGACTCGCGTTACTTCTAGAATCTGAGGGAGACAGTGCTCCTGCAATATGATACCTCTAGCAGGTCTTTGACCACCTCAGTTTTAGGTGGTCACAGCCAGCTTTGTTTCACCCTAGCAGGCCTGGCTTCCACTCTAAGACATAACGTGGGCTGATGGATTCTGTTGCTGGTGGCAATTAACAGACTTCACATTGAATAAACCTTTCTCTGTGACCTAATGCAAGTTACCAAACCTTTCTTTGTCTCAGCTTCCTGATCTATAAAATGGAAATAATAAAAATTACCTTCTATAATATGTTTATGGAAAAGATGTAGAAAAAGAGATTGGATTTATGCTTTATTTTGAAACAAAAAGAAAAAAAGACAAACTATATGAAACACCAGTTTGCACTGCAAGACACTAGACATCAAAAGACAATAACAAAGACTGGACAACAAAAGACAATGATCCCTGAGACAGGAAACAGATGAAGTGAACTCTAGGACTGCCCATCTGATTTGGGAGAATTTCCAGGCCTCAATATAAGGAAGGGAAACTGAGGCAGATCCCAGTGGATTCCCTGAATTGTGGAGATGAAGCTATGAATCTGGGAGGCCAAGGCATCTAGAGTTTGCAGGGCAGAGAGTACTGTAAAGGAATGCTGTGCAATGAATTCCTTAATATGGACCTTCTAGCCATGGTCTTTGTAAATCCTACCACATAATAGGGTGGGACCATGCTAATAAAGTATATGGAACACTAATGAGGGGATTGATCAGTTTTGCCATCCTGCTAGGCATAAAATGAGCCATCCTCTTTAAGTAAGAGGTGGTGAAAGTATCTCGCCACCACCAAGGAAGAAGAGCCAGGAAAGGAGCACGTCCTTTTGACTCGGGGTCCCTGTGCTGAGAAGCTCTTGGAACTAGGAGACAGAGAGAGAGAGAGGAGCTGTGACACTGAAGACTGTGTGAAACAGTGGCAGAGAAACAGCAGCAGGAGAGACCTGCAGTAGATGACCCAGTGGGCTCCCTGGCCCACGGAATGAGAAAGCTGAGCACTTTCGGGCAGGAGACTTGCTAGCAGAGTAGAGTGCCTCTGGGTACTTGGTGGACCTAGGTTTGCTGACCCACGGAGCTAGAGCTGAGTGCCTTCAAGCCAAGGCTTACTGGTGAAGTGGGTGCCTCGGGGCACTTACTGACAGAGCTAAAAGAGCTTTGTAACACTTGCCCAAGCAGGTCAGAGGCCAAAGGGCCAGAAAGAGGTGTGTCTGTAGTCACAGCTGGGAAGATGCTGTCCTGATGGAAGACCTGTATCCTGAACGTTCCTGATCCTGAACTTTAACTTGTTACTTCCCAAATAAACTCCATAACAGTGAGTATAGTCTGTGAGTTCTGTGTGGCCATTGCAATGAATTATCAATCTCAGCAGAGAAGTAGAGAGTGCCATGGGAGGGACGGTTGGTGTCAGAATTGGTAAATATGGTGGAGAGAGGCAGCATGTCTGACCTCCACCTCATGGGAGTCAGCTTTGCACTGTTGATCTTGATTTTCCTTCCCCCTTGTGAAGTCAAGGAGGTCAGATACTGCCCCCACGCCACTCTTATGCCATTCTTACAAGGTGAGAAGTGCACACAGAGAAATTCTGGAGATCTACAGAGGGACCCCCACAAATATTCTACTGAGTAGTGATCAGCATATGAGTGTGAAGAAACTGTGTGAGGCCAGGGAAAGGAGGACCCCAAAATATTAAAGGGTACAATGCCAGGCACTCACTCAGGAAAGGGGGTTGTGCCTGTTCCTACCAGACAGACTAGAAGTTCTCATCATTTACAGGATATTGGGTAAGAGTACTCCAGAGTCTCGCCTCAGTATATCTCACTGCTTGAGTCGATTCTGACTCATGGTGAGCCTATAGGACAGGGTAGAACTGCCCTATAGGGTTTCCAAAGCTGTAATCTTTACGGAAGCTGACTGCCATATCTTTCTCCTTTGGGGCCGCTGGTAGGTTCAAACTGTTGATCTTTCCTTTTGCAGCTGAGTGCTTTAACTGCTGTGCCACCAGGGCTCCATAATTAGCCATAAATGGTGTACTGCTCTGATACTGCCTAACAAATCTTAGAAGCAAGACCCAAAAGGATTAAACTGTTACCAAGTATCTTAACTTCGTTCCAGAGCAAACTCAAGAATATTTATAAAAACCAAAAAAATAAACCAGTTGCTCTCTCATCAATTCCAACTCGTAGCAACCCTATAGGACAGAGCAGAGCTGTCCCATACAGTTTCTAAGGAGCTGCTGATGGATTCGAACTGCTGACATTTTGGTTAGCAGCCAAGCTTTTAACCACTGCACCATCAGTGAGGGCTCGCAAGAATATTTATAGAAGTCCAAAATAACCAGCTCTTAATATGGAGAAAGTCACACTGTTCAGCATCCAATATAAAACACAAGGCATTCAAAGAAATAAGAAAATATACTCACAATGAGGAGATAAGTGAATCAATTGGAACAAATCAAACTTGACACAGATGTTAAAATTAGCAGGTAAGGACTTTAAATAGCTATTATTCCATATGTCCAGAAAGTTAAGTAGAGACATGAAAGATATAAGTCCCAGCATTTAGAAACGAACATCTGAAAATGACAATGTGCAAGATGAAATAATACACTGGATGAAATTTATGGCAGAATAGATATTGTAGGAAAAATGATTAGTTAACTTGAAGACACAGCAATAGAAAATATCCAAAATAAAATACACAGAGTAAAAAAAAAGAATTAAAAAAACAAACAAAAACGGAGAGAGTATCAATGAGCTGTGGTACAATTTCAAGTAGCCTAAAATACATACAACTGGCATCTTGAAAGGAGCAGAGTAGAATAAATATTTGAAGACATAATGGCTAAACATTTTCCAAATATGATGAAAACTATAAGCTCAAAGATCCAAGAAACTAAAGAAATTCCCAGCACAGAGAAATGAAGAAGACTACATGAAGGCAGATCATAATCAAATTGCTCAAACCAATGGTAAAGAGAAAAATCCTAAAAGCATCCAGAGGAAAAAAGACACATTTATGTACAGAGGAACAAAGATAACGATGATAGCGTATTTTTCATCAGAAACAATGCAAGTGAGAATAGTGGAATAATATTTGTAAATGCTAAAATCGCCAACCTAGAATTCTATACCCGTAAAAAATATCTTGCAAAAACAAGCAAGGAATGAAGAATTTTTCAAACATGCAAAAGTTGAAAGTATTTATCACCAGCACATCTGCACTATAAGAAATGTTCAGGCAGAAAGAAAATGATACCAGATAGAAACATGGATCTACCAAAAGGAAAATGGATTACCCAAAATATTTTCTATGAAAATAGAAAACATTTTTTCTTCTTATTTAGATCTATAAAAAAGATGATTGATTGTTCAAACAAAAATAATAACATAGTGTAGGCTTTATAGCATATGTAAAAATAAACATACGGTAGCAGGAGTGATAAGAATGTATACTATAAACTCTACAGCCACCGCCAAAATAACAAAACAGAAAGAGTTAGTGAACCCACAAAGGATATAAAATGGAATATTAAAAAATTACGTTTAATCTAAAACTAAGCAGAAAAGGGAAAAGAGTGAATAGGGATAGATGGACACTAATCACCGAAAGTGTAAACGGTCTGTTGTTGTTAGGTGTCATTGAATGGGTTCCGACTTATAGCGACCCTATGAACAATAGAACAAGACGCTGCCCGGTCCTGTGCCATCCTCACAATCATTGCAATGTTTGAGCCCATTGTTGCAGCCACTGTGTCAATCCAGTAAAAGTTCTAAATATCCCCCAATTAAAAGGCATACAGTGTCCGGTTAGTTAAGAAAGAAAGACCTAACCATGTGCCAACTAAAGAAATGCACTTAAAATATAAAGACACCAGGTTAAAATTAAAAACTAATTAAATAAAAAAATAGAAAAAAAAAAAAAAAAAAAAACAATGGAGAAAATCACTGAAACCAAATGCTGTTCTTTGAGACAATAAAATTGATTAACCCCTAGTCAGACTGTTTAGGAAAAAAAATTAAAAAAAGAAAGAGAAGGAACAAATTACGAACTTTGGGAATGAGTGAGGTGATGTCATCACAGATTCACAGGTATTAAAAGTATAATAATGGAATATTAGGAACAACTTTATGACATAAATTTAATAACTTAGATAAAATGGACAAACTCCTTCAAAGACACAAAGTACAAAAGCTCATTCAAGAAGAAATAGATAATCTTAATAGCCCTTATTTATTTGTTTATTTTAAATGAAGTTTTAATTAAAAACCTTCCCACAAAGAAATCTCCAGGCCTGTATGACTGCACTGGTAAATTCTATTGAATATTTTAAAAATAAATATCAATTTTAAACAAACTCTTCTCATATATCGAACAGGAGGGAATACTTCCTAATTCATTCTATGAGGCCAGCATTACTCTGATACAAAAACCAGACAAAGATTTTACAAATAAAGAAAGCTACAGGCCAATATCCTTCATGAACACAGGTGCAAAAGTTCTAAACAAATTGAGCCCTAAAATACATACAAAGGATAATACATCATGATCAAATAGGGTTTATACAAGGAATGCATGGCTGGTTTAACATTTGAAAATAAATCAATGTAATTCAGCATATTAACAAACTAAAAAAGAAAACCCATATAATCATTACAATAAATGCAGAAAAAGCATTTGACAAAATCCAGCATCCATTTCTGATACAAACTCTCAGCAAAATAGGAATAGAAGGACACTTTCTCACCCGATAAAAACCATCTACAAATAACCTACAACTAACTTCATACTTAGTGATGAAAGACTGTGTGCCTTCCCTTTCAGATCAGGAACATGACACAAACATTCGCTCTTACCACTTCTATTTAACATTATACTACCAGGGAAGCTAGTCAATATAAAAAGGCAAGGAAAAAAAAAAAGTGTCCAGATTGGAAAGGAAGAAATAAAACTGTCTTTATTCACCAACAAAATGATTATCTATGTAGAAAATCTGATGGAATCTGCCAAAAAGCTATGATAACTACTAAGTGAATTTAGCATTTTGTAGGATATATGATTAAAAATCAATTGTATTCCTATACACTATCAGTGAACGACCAGTAATTAAAATAACAAAACAATAGTATTTTTAATAGCATAGAAATATGAAGTACTTAGGGATAAAAGATGTGAAATACTTAAACTTAAAACTAAAGTTTAAATTAAGTTTAAACTTAAAGTTTTGTACACTTAAAACTACAAAATATTCCAAAAATAAATTGAAAAAGACCTAAATAAATGGAGAAAAATGCCGTGTTCATGGGTCAGAATACTCCATACTGTTAAGATGTCAATTCTCCCCAAATTAATCTATAGCTTGAACATAATCTTGTTTAATTTGGGCATGTAGCATCTCACTGGATTCTGGGCAACCTTCACCCAGGAATTTATGGTTACAGGGATGACTGACACAGAGACTTTGTTGTTGTTGTTGGCCGCTCTCCAGCTGGCCCCTGACTCATGGTGACCCCACGCACAAGGGAATAAAATGCTGCCCAGTCCCAGACCATCTCTGTGATTGGTTGCAGATCAGAACCTTGTGATCCGTAGAGTTTTCATTAGCTGATTTTCAGAAAAAGATCACTAGGTCTTTCTTCCTAGTTTGGCTTAGTCTGGAAGCACTGCTGAGACCTGTTCAGCATCATAGCAACACACAATCCACCACTGACAGATGGGTTGTGGCTGCACATAAAGAGCATTGGCTGGGAAATTGTATATCCTTCATGGAAGGTGAGAATTCTACCAGTGAACCACCAATGCCTTATACACAAGCACTGATGAACGTGAAATAAATTTTGTTACTCACATAGTAAACAGTAAAAGGATTTTCCAAGGAGTAGGGCTCTCGTTTGGTCTGGAGTAAAACAAGAGTAGGGGAGTTGGGTGACTCTAAATTTTTACTGTAGTTAAAGGGTGGAACTGGGGTAGGAGTGCCCATGTATGGGCTGGAGCTATGTGATTCAAAATCTCTGTGGTCCTCAAGTGATGGAGGGTTTCTTACCAGGTTGCCCAGATGTGGGGTGTTATGGATTGAATTGTGTCCCTCAAAAATATGTGTTGTAAATCCTAACCTCTATGCCTGTGGTTATAATCCCATTTGGGAATGGGATGTCTTTGTTATGTTAATGAGACAGGATTAGTATAGGATGTGTTTTAAGTCAATTTCTTTTGAGATATAAAAGAGATTAAACAAGCAAGCTAAAGAAGCAAAGATGGGGGAAGCTTGATGCCAAGCCACATGGGGATCTCCAAGGAAGCAGGAAACAAGCTGAAGAGACAAAAACTTTCCTCCAGAGCCGAAAGAGAGAGAAAGCCTTCTGCTAGACCGACACCCTGAATTCAGATGTCTAGCCTCCTAAACTGTGAGATCTGGTGGCGTAGTGGTTAAGAACTCGGCCGTTAACCAAAAGATCGGCAGTTCAAATCCACCAGCTGCTCCTTGGAAACTCTATGGGGCAGTTCTACTCTGTCCTATAGGGTCGATATGAGTTGGAACCAAACTGACGGCACCTAGCAGCAACAGCAACAAAACTGTCAGGAAAAAAAAGAAATTCTGTTTGTTAAAGCCACCCAATTGTGGTATTTCTGTTATAGCAGCACTAGATAACTAAGACATGGGGCAAAGGGGAGAGGGGTGGGGTGGAGACTTGAAAAATACCGGTGGTCAAAATCAAATATGTAGTTTTTCTCTGTTATAAATCTCAATCAAAATCCTACCAGGCTTTTTGGTAGAAATTGGCAAAATGATTCTAAATTCATATGAAAATGCATAGGACCTAGAAGAGTCAAAACAACTCTGAAAAAGAAGCATAGAGTCAAAGGACTGACTGCTTGATTTTGACTTATGATAAAGTTACAGTAATCAGGACAGTGTGGTACCAGCATCAAAATAGGCAAACAGATCAACGGGCCAGGCAGGGTAGAGAATCCAGACACAGACCCACGCAAACATGGACATCTGATTTTTGACAAAGTGCAAAGGCGATCCAGTGGAGAAAGGGTAATTTTTACAACAAATGGTGTTGGAACAACTGAACAGTCATAAAAACAAAACAACAACAACAACAAAAGATCCACACCCGGCATCACATACAAAAATTAACAATTAAAATGGTTCATAAACCTACATGTAAAACCTACAACTATAAAACATTTCAGAGAAAACATAAGAAAAAAAGCCTTTGTGATCTTGGTTTAGGCAAAGATTTCTTTGATGTGACACCAACAGCATGATTCATAAAAGAACAAAATGATACATAGGACTTCATCAAAATTAACAACATCTGCTCTTTGAAAGGGAGGCTTGGTGGCACGGTGGTTAAGAGCTTAGCTGCTAACCAAAAGCTCAGCAGTTCGAATCCACCAGCTGCTCCTTGGGAACCCTAGGGGGCAGTTGTACTCTGTCCTATAGGGTCGTTATGAGTCAGAATTGACTTGGCGGTAACAGGTTATGGGTTGCTCTTTGATAGATGGCTAGGAGAATGAAAAAGAAAAGCCACAGACTAGGGAAAAATATTTGCACAGAATATATCTCATAAAGGATTGTATCCAGAATATGCAAGGGATTCTAAAAACTTAATACGAAAACGAACAACCTAATAAAACCCCTTGCTCTTAACCACTACGCCGCCAGGGTTTCCAAACAACCTAACAGGAAGTGGAAAAAGATTTGAACAAGTTTTCATCAAAGAAAATAGACTGATGGCAAACAAACAAACGCAAAGATGCTCAACCTCCTTAGTCATTACGGAAATGTAAATTAAAATCACAATTAGATACCATTCCACACGTATTAGAATGGTTAAAGTCTAAGAAAGCCTGACCATACCATGTTCCAGCAACGATGTGGAGGAAATGCAGTACTGGTGAGAATATAAAATAGTACAAACACTTTGGTAAAGAGTTTGGCAGTTTCTTAAAAAGTTAAAAATGCACCTGCTATATGGTCTAGCAATTCCACTCCTAGGTATTTACTGAAGACAAATGAAAGCATATGTCCATATAAAAACAAGTAGATGAATGTTCATAGCAGCTTTATTTGTAATCACTCCAAACTGGAAACGACCCAAATGTCCATCAACAGATAAACAAACCTGGAGTATCCATCCAACGGAATACTGTTCATCAATACAAAGGAATGGACTATTGATACATGTTGTATCATGGCTGAATCTTGAAATAATTGTGTTGATTGAAAGAAGTCAGACGTACTGAATAATTTCATTTATATAAAACTCTAGAAAATACAAACTGATCTATAGTGACAGAAAGTGGATCAGTGGTTGCTTGAATTTGGGGACAGAGGGAAGATAGGGAAGGGCAGGAGGGAGGGTTACAAATGGGCATGAAGGAACTTCTTGTGGTGATGGTTATGGCCACTGTCTTGATCATGGTGATAGTTTCATGGGTGTATACTTGGAGTCCTGGTGGTGAAGTGGTTAAAGCCCTTGTTGCTAATGGAAAGGTGGGCGGTTGGTATCCCCCAGCTGCTCCGAGGGAGAAAGATGTGGCAGTCTGTTTCTGTAAAGATTTACAGCCTTGGAAATCCTATGGGGCAGTTCTACTGTGTCTTACAGGGTTGCTATGAGTCGGAATCGACTCGACTGCAGTGGGTTTGGTTTTTTGTTTTTATACAGATGCTGAAGGTGTGAAATTTTATATTTTACATATGTATTTTTTTGCATGTCAATTATGCCTCAATAAACCTGTTAAAAATAAATTGCCTTCCAACAAAGAAGGTTGTCCTGGGAGCTACTGATAATAGTTGTGAATTACCTGACCTTGTGCCCAGCACACAACCATGTGCCATTGAACTGAGTCTGACCCATGGCAACCCCACGTGTGTCGGAATAGAATTGTGCTCCATGGGGTTTTCTTTTCTTTTTTTTTTTTCCAGATGAAAATTTAGTTAGGCATATTATGAAAATGTTATCGTTCTTGAAGGAACAAGCAAGCATGCAGTGCTGATTTCTGTTGAAGCATCACTCAGAGAACACGGACATATGAAACATATGAGGAGCCAAGCAGAATTAACGTAACCAGTTGCTATGTAAGCTTATCTAAGTTTAGATAAAACTTTCACAAAGCTAAGACAGAACTCTATTTACTCTATAGAGGTTTTGTTTTGTTTTCTCTCTCTTTTTTTAAAATTTTTTATTGTGCTTCAGGTGAAGGCTTACAGAACAAATAGTTTCTCATGAAACAGTAGTACACATATTGTTTTATGACATTGGTTAACAACCCCACAACATGTCAACCCTCTCCCTTCTCGACCTTTTTTTTTTTTGGTGAAAATATACATAGCCAAAGATACACCATTTCAAAAATTTCTACATGCACAGTTCAGTGACATCAACTACGCTCTTCCAATTGTGCTGCTATTCTCACTTTAGATGAAGGCTTACAGAACAAAATAGTTTCTCGTTTAACAGTTAGTACACATGTTGCCCTATGGCAATGGTTAACAACCTCACAACCCATCAACACTATCCTTATTCAACCTTGGGTTGCCTATCACCAGCTTTCCTGTCCCCTTCTGCCTTCTGGCCCTTGTCCCTGGACTGCTGTGCCTCATTAGTCCCATTTGGTTTTATTGGGCTGTCCACTCCCCGGCTGAATGGTGAACCTCGGAAATGACTTCACCACTGAGCTAAAAGGGTGTCTGGGGGCCATAGTCTCGGGGTTTCACCAGTCTCCTTTAGATCTGTAAATCTGGTCTTTTTTTTGTGAGTTAGAATTTTGTTCTACATCCTTCTCCAGCTGTGTCCAGAACCCTCTGTTGTGATCCTGGTCAGCCAGTCAGTGGTGGTAGCCGGGCACCATCTATCTGTACTGGACTCAGACTGGTGGAGGCCTTGGTAGCTGTGGACAATTAGTCCTTCGGACTAAACTTTTCCTTGTATCCTGTTCTCTTCATTCTCCCTTGCTCCCGAAGGGATGAGACCAGTGGAGTATCTTAGATGGCTGCTCACAGGCTTTTAAGACCCCAGATGCTACTCACCAAGGTAGAATGTAGAACATTGTCTTTATAAACTGTGTTATGCCAATTGAGCTAGATGTTGCCTGATACCATGGTCCCCACAGCCCTCCACCCAGCAGTTCAGTCCCTCAGGGAGTTTGGATGTGTCTATGGGGCTTCCATGACCTTTCTTTGTACAAGTTGTGCTGGTTTCCCCTGTATTGTGTACTGTCTCACCCTTCACCCAAGATAACACTTATCTATTGCCTATTTAGTATTCCCCCCCCCACTCCTCCCATCCCTGGTAACCAACAAAGATTGTTACATTTTGTGTGTGAACTTTCTCATGGGTTTTTACAATAGAGGTCTCATACAATATTTGTCCTTTTGTGATTGACTTATTTCACTCAGCATAATGTTCTCCAGTTTCATCCATGTTATGAGATGCTTCACAATTCATCATTGTTCTTTCTCGTTTCGTAGTACTCCATTGTGTGTATGTACTGTAGTTTATCCATTCATCTGTTGATGGGCATCTAGGTTGTTTCCGTTGTTTTGCTATTGTGAACAATGCTGCCATGAACATAGGTGTGCATATGTCTATTCGAGTGACGACTCTTATTTCTCTAGGATATATTCCTAGGAGTGGGATTGCTGGATCGAATGGTAGGTCTATTTCTAGCTTTCTGAGGAAGCACCATATCATTTTCCAAAAATGGTTGTATCATTTTGCCTTCCCACCAGCAGTGCATAAGAGTTCCAATCTCCCCGCAGCCCCTCCAACATTTGTTATTTCCAGTGTTTTTGATTCGTGCCAGTAATGCCAGGGTGAGATGGTATCTCATTGTGGTTTTAATTTGCATTTCTCTAATGGCTAGTGATCGCGAGCATTTCCTCATGTGTCTGTTGGCTATTTGATGTCTTCTTTGGTGAAGTGTCTGTTCATTTCCTTTGCCCATTTTTTAATAGGATTATTTGTCTTTTTGTTGTAGAGATGTTGGAGTTTTTGTAGATTATGTAGATTAGACCCTTGTCTGAATTGTACTGTCCAAAATTTTTTCCCAGTCTGTAGGTTCTCTCTCTCTCTTTTTTTTTAGTAGGTTGGTATTATAACATTTGTTAAAATAATGCTATGGGTTAATAGAAACAGCAAAGAACCAAAGAATTAAAATGCAAGCTATGTAAAATCCCAACTAAAACCCAGAAGTGTCTAATGTATTCATTCATTAGCTAGCTAAAAGCCCAGGAAAAGACAAGACACCCAATATAATAAAGTACTGCAAAACAATTGGCAATTTTCAGTTATCAAAATTGTGGATTTTGCATTTTGTATCCTTTTCTCTATCAAGAAAAAAATTTTTTTGAATGTTATATAACATACGTACAAAACAAGATAGAAAAATACATTATAAACTTGTAACAATGGCTGTAAATACATTATCTTACATGTTTCTCATAGGCAATAGGTTGGTTATGGTACATACATAGCATGAAACTACTAAGGTAATAAAGAACAGACAAAATACATATCAGCTGTACGG
This sequence comes from Dugong dugon, assembly GCA_030035585.1. Lineage (NCBI taxonomy): Eukaryota > Metazoa > Chordata > Mammalia > Sirenia > Dugongidae > Dugong > Dugong dugon. The sequence goes on along the minus strand of CM057462.1, from coordinate 54,825,186 downwards.
TAACATACAAGCAACACTCCCACCTACCCACTCTAAAAAAATTACATAACACTTTCAGGAAAAAAAAAAGTCTTAAAAACTACATATTTTAATAAGAAATAAATTCAATAAAGAATAACACTGAGAACCAAGGCATTCAAAAGTCATGCTTTTTTTTTTCAGTTGATCCAAAAGTTTGTCAACTAAGTTTTCAAAAGTTTGTTCAGAGCCAACATTACTCATGAATGTCACACATATATTTCATACATTTACTTTCTTCCCTGTAAAAGACCTTTGCTACTCATCTAAAATATCCAGGTATAACACAGTTGAGATGAAACTGGATCAAATACTGGTATATCGTTTTTAATAACTATCACCTCAAGGGTTTGAGTGTTGCAAATTTATTCAACCAACCAAAAAAAAATCAAAATGGCACAGCATATATGTCAATAAATCAAAACAACTGTGTTAACAGGAAGATGAAGCAGTGGCACACTAAACCAAAGCTAGCTGAGTACAACACCATGAATGTCTATTGCATAGTAAAGAAACTGAAAACGGTTTCCAAGTGAGACAAGATGGGTGAGGTCACCATGCATGGAGGTGCTCACTGAGCTGACTGCAGACCTTTGACCTTGAAGCTGCGAAGGTATGGAAGAGGGACCGAGTCGATGAGTTGGGAATCCACTGTCACTTGAGATTTGCCATGTCTGGTACTGAGCAGTTAATGATCATCAAGTATTTAGGGGTAGGTGTTACACGTAATAAACGGCTTCAACTACAAAACCCACGTTTCAACTTCATGAGAAAATGGAAGCATAAACTGAAATGTAGTTGATGTAGGTTCTCTTTTTACTCTTTTGGTGAAGTCTTTTGAAGAGCATAGGTGTTTGATTTTTAGAAGATCCCAGTTATCTAGCTTATCTTTTGGGGTTTGTGTTTTGATGGTTATGGTTTGTATCCTGTTAATGGGGTATATTAAGGCCTGTAGTGGTGGTCCTATTTTTTCTTCTATGAACTTTATAGTTTTAGGCTTTATATTCAGGTCTTTGATCATTTTGAAGTAGTTTTTGTATACAGTGTGAGGTATGGGTTCTGTTTCATTTTTTTGCAGATGGATATCCAGTTTTGCCAGCACCGTTTGTTAAAAAGACTGTCTTTTCCCCATTTGATGGACTTTGGGCCCTTGTTGAAGATCAGGTGACCGTAGATGGATGGTTTTACATCTGGGTTCTCAATTCTGTTCCATTGGTCAATGTATCTGTCGTTGTACCTGTACCAGGCTGTTTTGACTACTGTAGCTATATAGTAGGTTCTGAAGTCAGGTAGTGTGAGTCCTCCAACTTTATTCTTCTTCTTCAGTAGTGCTTTACTTATTCGGGGCTTCTTCCCTTTCCATATAAAGTTAATGATTAGTTTTTCCATCTCTTTGAAGAATCTTGTTGGTATTTGGATCGGGATTGCATTGTATTTGTAAATTGCTTTGGGTAGAATTGTCATTTTCACATGTTGAGTCTACCTACCCATGAGCATGGTATGTTTTTCCATTTATGTAGATCCCTTTGGGTTTCATGCAGTAGTGTTTTGTAGTTTTCTTTGTATAGGTCTTTTACATCCCTGGTTAGATTTATTCCTAAGTATTTTATCTTTTTAGGGGCTATTATAAATGATATTGTTTTCCTGATTTCCTTTTCATTGTTCTCCTTATTTGTGTATAGGAATCTAACTGATTTTTGTATGTTTATCTTGTATCCTGCTCCTCTGCTGAATCTTTCTATTAGTTCCAGTAGATTTCTTGTGGAGTCTTTAGGGTTTTCTATGTATAGTATCATATCATCCGCAAACAGGGGCAGTTTAACTTCTTCATTACCAATTTGGATGCCCTTGATTTCTTTTTCTTGCCATATTGCTCTAGCTAGAATTTCCAGCACAATGTTAAATAGGAGTGGTGATAAAGGGCATCCTTGTCTTGTTCCTGTTTTCAAAGGAATGTTTTCAGCCTCTCTCCATTAAGAATGATGTTGGCCATTAGTTTTGCATAGATGCCCTTTATTATGTTGAGAAATTTCCCTTCTGTACCTATTTTATTGAGCGTTTTTATCACGAATGGGTGTTGGACTTTGTCAAATGCCTTTTCTGCATCAGTTGAGATGATCATGTGATTCTTTTCTTTCCTTTTATTTATGTGGTGGATTACATTGATTGATTTTCTAATGTTGAACCATCATTGCATACCTGCTATGAATCCTACTTGGTCGTGCTGTATTATTTTTTTGATACAATGCTGAATTCTATTGGCTATAATTTTGTTAAGAATTTTTGCATCTATATTCATGAGAGATATTGGTCTGTAATTTTCTTTTTCTTTTGTGAAGTCTCTGCCTGGTTTTGGTATCAGTGTTATGCTGGCTTCATAGAATGAATTTGGAAGTGTTCCTTTTCTATGCTCTGAAATAGCTTGAGTAGTACTGGTACAAGCTCTTCTGTAAATGTTTTGTAGAATTCTCCAGGGAAGCCATCTGGGCCAGGGCTTTTTTTGGTTGGGAGTTTTTTTTTATTACCTTTTCAATCTCTTCTCTTGTTACGGGTCTGTTCAGATTTTCAATATCACTTTGTTGTAGTTTGGGTAGGTAGTGTGCTTCTAGAAATTTATCCATTTCCTCTAGGTTTTCAAATTTGTTGGCGTATGGTTTTTCATAATATTCTGTTATAATCCTTTTTATTTCAGTTGGGTCTGTTGTAATGTCCCCCATTTCATTTCTTATTTGGGTTATTTGTGTTCTCTGCTGTTTTTCTTTTGTCAGTCTGGCCAGTGGTTTGTCGATTTTGTTGATTCTTTCAAAGAACCAACTTTTGGTTTTGTTGATTCTTTCTATTGTTTTTCTGTTCCCTGTTTCATTTATTTCTGCTCTGATCTTTACTATTCCCTCTCTTTTGGTGGCTGTGGGCTTTCTTTGCTGTTCTCTTTCTATTTGTTTGAGTTCTGTAGTTAATGTTTTGATTTTGTCCCTTTCTTCTGTTTTGATGTGTGCATCTATTGCTATAAATTGTCCTCTGAGGACTGCCTTTGCTGTGTCTCAGATTTTTGGTATGACTTGTTTTCATTCTCATTTGATTCTAGGAATTTTTTGATTCCATTTCTGATTTCTTCTATTACCCAGTGATGTGTAAGCAGGGTATTATTCAGTTTCCATGTAGTTGATTTTTTTCCCTTTCTCTTTCTGTTTTTAATTTCTACCTTGATGTCATTGTGGTCAGAGAAGATACTTTGAATTATCTCAACGTTTTGGATCTTGTTGAGGATTGCTCTGTGGCTTAAGATGTGGTCTATTCTGGAGACTGTTCCATGCGCATGGGAAAAGAATATGTACTTTGCAATGGTTGGATGGAGTGTTCTATATAGTTTTATGAGGTCAAGTTGGCTGATTGTGCCCTTTAGGTCTTCTGTATCTCTGCTGAGTTTCTTCTTAGTTCTGTCCTTTACTGAGAGTGGTGTGGTGAAGTCTCCTACTATTATTGTGGAACTGTCAATTTCTCTTTTCAGTGTTGTTAGAGTTCGTTTTATGTATTTTTGTGCCCTGTCATTGGATGCATAGCTGTTTATTATGGTTATGTCTTCATGATGGATCGTCCCCTTAATCATTATATAGTGTCTTTCTTTGTCTTTTATGGTAGATTTTGTTTTAAAGTCTATTCTATCTGAGATTAGATTTGCCACTCCTGCTCTTTTTCGGTAGTTGTTAGGTTGATATACTTTTTTCCAACCTTTGACTTTTAATCAATTCACATCTTTGTTTCTAAGGTGTGTCTCTTGTAGACAGCATATTGATGGTTCCTGTTTTCTTATCCATTCTGTCACTGTCCATCTCTTTATGGGTGCCTGGAGTCCATTTACATTCTGTGTAATTATTGATAGATGTGAGTTTGTTGCTGTCATTTTGTAGTGCTTTTCTTGTGGTGCTGAAGTTTTCTTTGTTCTTCTTACTCTCTTGTGCTGAGTTCCTTTTGTTTGTGGATTTTGTGTTCATTTCTTTTGTTTTTGTAGGTTTTGTTTTTGCTGAGAGTTTATGTTTTTCCTCTTTTTTTTATGAGTATGTTTGTTAACTTTCTTTGTGGTTACCATGAATTTTACCCTCATCTTTCTAAGTTTGAAGCAGTCTACCCTTACTTGGTATCGCCTTGCCTTCCTCTCCATTAGAAGGTTCTATACCATGCCGTTTATTCCCTCTTTTATTGTTTTGATGTTGTTATCATTTACTGATTAAATTCTCTGATTCCCTGTTGTATATCTTTTGGTTTTGGATAGTCATTGAGAGGTCATTTCCTAGATCGGTATCTGGCTGGTATGATCCTGCATCCAAGATTCTGCCTGTAAGCTGAAGCTGTTTGTCCCCAGATTGAAGAACTCCCTTTAATAATTCTTGTAAGTTTGGTTTGACTTTTACATATTCCCCTAATTTCTGTTTATCTGGAAATGACTAATTTCACCATCAAAATTGAAAGAGATTTTTGCAGGATATATTATTCTTGGCTGGCAATTTTTTTCTTACAAGCTTTTATATATGTCATTGCATTGCCTTCTTGCCTGCATGGTTTCTGCTGAATAATCTGAGCTTAGTATTATTGTTTCTCCTCTGTATGTGACTTCTTGTTTCTCACGAGCTGCTCTCAGGATTCTTTGTTTGTCTTTGGTTTTGGCAAGTGTGATTATGATATGCCTTGGTGATTTTCTTTTGGGGTCTATCCTATACAGGGTTCATTGAACTTCTTGGATGGCCAGCTTTTCATCTTTCATGATATTGGTGAAGTTTTCTGTCAGCAGTTCTTCAATGATCCTCTCTGTGTTTTCTGTTTTCTCTTCCTGTTCTGGAACTCCAATCACTTGAAAATTTTTGCTTTTGATTGTATCCCACATAACTCGCATGGTCTCTTCATTTTTCTTTGTTCTTTTTTCTGGATTTCCTGAAACAGAGTTGTATCCAAGTGTTTGTCTTAAATTGCACTGATCCTGTCTTTTACCATTTCAAATCTCTTCTCAGCCCTTCTATGACACCGTCCATTTCTGAAATCTTGTTGTTTATCTTTTGGATTTCTAATTGTTGTTTTTGTATAATTTCTAGCTGTGAATTTATTTTGGCATTTTGTTCCTGCATTATTTTCCTGAATTATTCCAATTTTTTGTCTGTATTTTCCATGAATTTGTCTATTTTTTCCTCATTTTTGTCTGCTTTTTGCTTCAGCTCTTGGAGAATTCTGAGTATTAGAGATTTGAATTCCCTATCCGGTAGTTCTAGTGCATTATTTTCTGCTGGAAAGTCATCTGCTGTTTTATTTTGGACCCCTACTGGAACCATCCTGTCCTGTTTTTGTAAATGTTTTGATATTGTCTGCTGTCTTCGGGGCATTCAGTAGTTATTTTTCTCGTTTACTGATTGTAGATTTGTTTTTTTTGTCCCTTTTTTAAAATTTTGGCTATGTCTGAGCAGGCAGACTGTGTGTTCTTTGTTGTTTGCTCGTCTGTGGGCACAAAAACTTTCGCCTCCTTCTCCAACTGGCAGGGTCAGTCACTCAGATATGGTACGGCAGGGCAGGTCTAGCTGAAGAGGAGTTACTGGGATGGGGTGTTTGTGGCACTTACTACAGCCACCAGGGCGGGTTGGTAATCCGTGCAGGGTAGGTTCCAGTAGGCCATGCCTGTGCTGCTTGGTGGAGTGATGTTAAGTGCATGGTGCAGGTAGGCAGGATGTAGTGGGGAGATTGTTATGTGTGGAGCTAAGATGGATATGGGAGAGAGGAGAGAGGAACAGGAGCCAAAAACATACAAATGAACAAAAAAGAATGCTAGGAGAGCTTGCCGGTGGAGTTGAGAGATGGGAGACTGTGAAATGGAGAAAAACAGAAGGGGAAGAGGAAGAAAAGAAAAGAATGAATAAATAAAAATCAGAAAGGAAAAAGAACAGCCAAGTTCCCAGGGATCCCACTGGTGCAGCTATGAGGTCTGGGTAGTTGTTCTCAGGTGTTGCAGTACCGCCTGGCTAGAAGGCGTAGAGGTATACAATGCCAGGTATTCAGGGAACATAAAGAGACAGACGATATAGATAGATGAGAAACTGAGTAATTAAGAACGATGAAAAGGGAAAAAGGAGGAACAGAAAACTACAGAAATTAAAAAATAAAGAACAAGAAAAACCCCATCAAAAAACCAAAAAAAACAAAAACAAAAACAAAAACAACAACAAAAAAAAACCAAAAGCCCTCTGGGATCCCTCTGCACATGTGTGCAAGCCGAGGGAGTAGATTCCAAGCCACGCAGCACTGCCTGGCCAGAATGGGCTCCCAAGTCAAGAAAAGGAAAAGAAAAAAAACAATTCAAAACAAACAATCGTACAAAAGCCCGGGGATCCCAGCAGCGCAGCAGCCCAGACCGGGAAGCAGCTCCATGCTTGAACGGAGCTCTGCAGCCCCTGTGGAAGAAGCAAAGATGACGCATGGAGCCAGGTATTTGAGCAAAAGGAGGGGGAGGTGGTGAGAGGTATGGAAGAAATCAAAAGAAGTGGAAAAAAGGCTACACCCGCAGCCAGCAAATGACAGTCAGAGAGCCAGCTAGTGTGGGCTAGTGGAATCCAAGCAACCGGTGCTTCCCAGACAAGAGACTGTTGCCACGGGAAGCAGAGGAGGCCGAGTGTGGGTGAAGAAGGTTAGGGGGTGGGAAAACGTATATCAGAAATTACTGGAGCTCCGTGGCCCCTCAGGAAGAAGCAAAGATGGTGTACAGAGCCAGATATTTGAGCGAAAAGAGGGGGAGGTGGTGAGAGGTAAGGAAGAATCGAAAGAAGCGGAAAAAAGCACTACCAGCAGCCAACAAATGGCACTCAGAGAGCCGGCCCATTCGGGTGGGTGGAATCCAAGCAGCCGGTGCTTCCTGGACAAGAGATTGTGGCCACAGGAAGCAGAGGAGCACGAGTCGGGGGTGAAGAAGGGTGGGGGGTGGGAAAGCATATATTGCAAATTACCGGTTGTTTTGTCTCCCGCTGGAAGCTCTGTGAAGCAGCTTTCTCATACCCCCTGTTTGCTGGTCTCCGATAGGAGTCCAAGATGGTGGATCTACGCTGCGTTATCTGATAGGGGACCTCTGCATGAATCTCTCCTCGCTCTCCTTTCTCTGTCAGTTTTCTTACTCCATTTAGTGCTTGGCTGAGTTCTTTATCTCTTCATTTGATGTTTTAGGGATTCAAGATTGTTGTTTTCTCTGTTCAGCTTAGTTTTTTGGATCTTTGCTGTGGAGGGACGGCGTGGTGCTTCTGCCTAGAGCGCCATTTTGCCGGAAGTCCTCCATAGGGTTTTCAATGGCTGATTTTCTGGAAGTAGATCTCCAGGCCTTTCTTCTGAGGTACTTCTGAGTAGACTCAAACTTCCACCTTTTTGTCAGCAACTGTCTTAGTTATCTAGTACTGCTATAACAGAAATACCACAAGTGGATGTCTTTAACAGACAGAAATTTATTCTCTCACATTTTAGGAGGCTAAAAGTCCAAATTCATGGTGTCAGCTCCAGGGGAAGGCTTTCTCTCTCTGACTTCTCTGGGGGAATGTCCTTGTCATCAATATTCCCCTAGTCTAGGAGTTTTTCAGCCCGGATGCTCCAGCTCCAAAGGACGTATACCCTCCTGACTCTCCTTGCTTGGTGGTAATGAGGTCCCTCTCCTCTCTGCTCGATTCTCTCTTTTATATCTCAAAAGAGATTAACTCAATACACAGTCTAATCTTGTAGATTGAGTTTTTCCTCATTAACATAACTACCTCTGATCCTGCCTCATTAACATAGTAGAGGTAAGATTTACAACACATAGGAAAATCACATTAGATTACAAAATTGTGGTCAATCAGACAATACAAGGAATCATGGCCTAGCCAAATTGACACAGGTTTTTTGGGGACACAATTCAATCCATAACAGCAGCCAAGTGCAATAACCATTTGTACCACCCGGGGACTCTATCAGGTCTGTGAAACAAAACAAATAAAACCAAACCTTTTGCCATTGAGTCCATTCTGACTCATAGCAACTTATAAGACAGCGTAGAACTGCCCCATAGGGTTTACAAGGAGCAGCTGGTGGATTTGAACTGCTAACGTTTTGGTTAGCGGCTATATCTCTTAAGCACTGTGCCACCAGGGCTCCAGGCACATAGAAGGCACTAAATCGTAAAGTTGCATGCACTAGGTGCTCATAAAATGTCAGCAGTTGCTGTGACCTCTAGTCTGGCACTCTGTGTATGGGATGGTGTGTGTGGCCAGCGGATCTGCCTCCCACCTGACTGTGACCTCCTCCAGCACAGAACATGACTGATCCCCTCTCTCTGTGCCCAGAGCCCTTCACATAGCCTGGCGCTCCCTTGGTGTAATGATTATTTGCTGAGTCATTGGAAACCTGGAGGGTGTAAGGGTGGGGAGGGCACTTTGTGGTCATTGTCCAAGAGCCACAGGGCATTGAACCTTCCCTGAGGTCTGTTCACAGCCGAGCTTGTCTTACCAGGACATAAATTTCTTGGCAGCAGAGACTGTAATTTAAAGTCCCCATTAAAACAGCTGAACCTTGGTAGAAACCAAGCAGTTGTTACCACTGGGGCCTGCGAGGTGCCTGAGACGGGCAGGATGCGAGGCTGGGATTTATCCCAGGCCTTTCTGAGACTCCTGCTCTGTGGCCATGGTCAGAATATGAAGACATCGACCTTTGTGGCTTGAAGAGGCAGCCTCACATTCACAGCATTTAGGCGTTTCTAAATGCCAACATGACCCTACTTTCTCTTCTGATCTCACTCTTAGAAATTCTCCAAGAGCTAGGCTGCAAATGGAAGATGTGTGTGAAACGCCTTTTCACCAGCTGTCACTGGTGTCTGCTGGGTTAATCAAGCTACCCAGCACCAAGCACCTATTATGTGCACTTTGAAACCTTAGAGTCCTGGGTTTGAATTCTGACTGCCACTGATGAGCTGTGTGAGAGTGAGCACACCCCTTAACCCTGCTGAGCTTCACTTTGCTCATCTGCAAATCACGATACTCACTGCACAGAGTCATTGCTTATTGAGTAATATAAATGACTGATGGAGGCAGCCCACATGGTTGGATTTGAGGGATTCTGGTGGGGCAGTGGTTAAGAGCTTGGTTGCTAACCAAAAGGTCTGTGGTTCAAACCCACCAGTTGGTCCTTGGGAGAAAGTCTGCTTCTATAAAGATTTACAGCCTCAGAAACCCTATGGGGCAGTTCTATTCTGTCCAATAGGGTTGCTATGAGTCAGAATTGACTCGATGGCACTGGGTTTCAGTTTTGGGTTTGGGTAGATCTTCACAACCACCAACTCCTCCGGCAACTCCTACCCCTACCCCAACCAGCTGTCTGACCAGCCTAGAGATGCCAGGAGCCCATCACTGGGAATCATTCCTTTGTGCTAGGATCACCCAGTTCCAGCTCCATTTTTAGAAATTCCGGTCAGCCCCATGTCCCTTGAATGACCTTGTCCTATGCCAGGGACAAGTGTCCCTTAAAGAACACACTGCAGAGGGGTAGGAGAGGATGGGAGTGGCATATCCATGCTTGGAGGCCTATAGCAGGACTCACTGAACGATCACCATGGGCCACGTACTGCTTTGAGCACTTGGCACATTTCTCTTATTTAGTCCTCACACAGACTTACCAAGTAGATACTGTTATTTTTATTCCCATATTATTTTCAAAAAAAGGGGAGGCACAGAAGGTTAAGGAACTTGCTCAAGGTCAATGACTATGATGATGGTGGTGATGGTGGCTGTCTTTACCCTGTTCCTACCTCCTGTCTTCTGTGCTCTGGTGCTGGGACCCTTCTTGCTGGTTCATCTCCCCCCAGGCTCTGTCATTAAGTAGGGGCTTCATTCCCTTTTATGGACTTTGTTAATCCTAAAACCCACATGTTAGAGAAGAAGTCAAATTTTTATTGGCTCAGAGCTTCATCTTGCTCAACAAGGAGGGGTTTGATCACGCTGGGAACTCAAACATCCCTGTAGCCAGGCCAGCCCTGACCAGCCTGAGGTTGCGCCTTTCTCTTTCTGATCATAGTAATTATGTGTCATAATCAGGTTGAAGTTTTCTCCTTTCTCACCTTCTGTTATGGATTGAATTGTGTCTCTCAAAAACATGGGTTGGAATCCTAGCCCCAATGCCTGTGGAAAGGAGCCCTGGTGGCACAACAGTTAAGTGCTTGGCTGATAACTGAAAGGTTGGCAGTTCAACTCCACCCAGCCGCTCCATAGAAGAAAGACCTGGCAATTTGCTTCTGTAAAGATCACAGATAAGAAAACCCTATGGGGCAGTTCTACTCGGTCACATGGCATCACTGTGAGTGAGAATCGGCTGGATGGCACCCAACAACAACAACAATAACATGCCTGTGGATGTAATCCTGTTTGGAAATAGTTTTTTTTTTTTTTTTTTTTTAGGTTAGTGAGGTCATATCGGTGCAGGGCATGTCCTAAACCTAATTACTTCTGAGTTATAAGGAGCAGCATAGACACAGACACAAGAGAGCAAAAACAGAGAAGACAGATGCCACAAGAAGATCACCAAGGAACCGAGGAAGGCTGGAGCTACAGAAGCTGAAAGAGACGAGGATCTTTCCCCAGAGCCAACAGAAAGAGAGCCTTCCCCTATAGCTGAAGCCCTGAATTTGAACTTCTAGCCTCTTGAGCTGTGAGGAAATAAATTTCTGGTCTTTAAAGCCACCCACTTGTGGTATTTCTGTTACAGCAGCACTAAGTAACTAAGACATCCTCCAAAGAGAGATGACCACCAATAGCACCTGTGCTGATTTTATCTGAATATCTGGGCCGGACCTGGCCACCAGAGCCGGCAGGCTTCTAGGAGATCATACCGTCTAACTTGCTCACGGAGAGGGGAACTTCACGTAGAAAGAATAGCAGGGGCAATTGGGGAAACTGAAGCTCAGAGTGGGGATGTAACCTGCTCAAGGCCACACAGCAAGTTAGCGACAGAACAGAGATCAGGATTTGCACTCCTGACCCACAGATGAGGCTATCTCAGTTCTGTCGTAGTAGACAGAGGCCCTAAGCTTGGGCCCAGAGTTCCAAGCCTGGGACAGAGGGGAGGGGTAAGGCTGGAGAGAAGGTGAGGACTGGAGTGGAGGGTGATGAAAGTACACCCATGGAGGAAAGGTCTCATGCTGGGGCCTCTAGGGCTCTGGAGAGGCCAGGGAATGAGGGTTTCTCTAGTCCTGATTGGGGCTGATGGACAGACTTGGACCTGACGTCATGAAAGCTGGTGATGAAATTGTCACAGGGTCACAGTGAAATGAGAAAAATAAGGCAATGTCATCTGTCCCATATAATGCTGTCAACTGTTAACACCTCCCAAAGGAGCGTTCCCTGATACTCGTTTGGGAAATGCCATGTGAAGGCATTTAAAAGTCGGTGGGGTTTAACAGTGAACTTCCACAACCACAGAGTTGACTGGGCTTTCCTGCGAGTCTGAGCACAGTGTTAGGGGACACGCCCGTATGTCTGCTCTATTCCGCTGACATACCAAAAAAAACCCCAAACCTATGGCTGTCGAGTTGATTCTGACTCAAAATGATGCTGTAGGACAGGGTAGAACCGCCCCATAGGGTTTCCAAGACTGTAAATCTTTATGGAAGCAGACTGCCACAGCTTTCTCCCACAGAGCGGCTGGTGGGTTTGAACCGCTGACCTTTCTGTTAGCAGCTGAGCGCTTTAACCACTGCGTCACCAGGGTTCCTCGTTCCACTGACATGTGAGATATTAAATCCTCCTGTCTCCGAGGGAGCTTATATTCTGGTGAGGACGCAGATAATAAACGCGATAATTCCTGAGAGTGAGGCGCTCTGAACTGACAAGACGATGAGATGAAAATGACGAGGGAGGGCCTCAGCCGGGGATCCCGCAGGAGGCAAACAAGATGGCACTCTCACACTGTGTCACTTGAGGAGCGTCTCGACAGGAGTCTGTTTACAAAGGTGGGGGCAGGGAGTGGGGAACCCTAAGAGACAGTGAAGTTTCCTGGCATCTAGCAACAGCGGAGCTCCATTACCACCCTTAGGCTTGAAGGGGCTAGGGGAGGAGCAGTAACTGGAACCCAGAGTCAGGGAGGGCTGGGCGGAAGGCGTCCTGTGAGGGGGCAGTGTAGGCAGGGGTCTGTGGGGAGGGGTAGTGTGGGGAGGGCTGGGTGGAAGAAGCCATGTGGTGGGGTCTGTGTGGAGAGCATTGGTGTGGGGAGAGGCCACCTGACAGGAGGTAAAACCCTAGGTCTGGGGACAGAAGCAGCTGCCAGAGTGCTGGCAGGGAGGAAGCCAGAGGAATAAACTCTGACCTTCTTCCCCTCCCTCCCTTGGTGTCTGTGAGGAAGACATGCAGCTGGCATGGACTTGGAGAACGGGTTCTTTGTTCCACCTCAGAGGCTCATGTGCTGAGTGACCAGGGCTGGTGTCTGAACCCCTCTGGCCTCAGCCTGGAGTGAGGGTTCACTCAGCCCCCTTCTACCCTCCACACCTATGAGCCGGGGCTGGGGGGGTGGGTCTCCAGGGATCTACTCTTTGACCTCCCCTGCTCTCTCCAAACCCTAAATGGACCCAGGCCTGGTAGCAATTCAGGCCACCCCCAGACATGGCACTGCCTATAGTTGTGATGAAGGTGCCTGGAGAGCGTCCTGGGATGCTGGGTTACTGTCCGGGTCTGAAGAGTAGATGCTTAACTAAATGGGATGCATCTCACACAGGAGAATGGATGTGACATGAAAGTTGTTTGAGGACAAGAGAAAGATGGGTCCTGAGCAACCATCAGGCCAAACTGCAGTGTGGAAGATGGCTCTGGTTTCGGGAAAACCAACGTGACCCTTTCCCTCTCTGCCCAACCACAAGTCCAGGAGGAGGGCACCTTCACAAATAGCCAGGCAAGAGGGGCCCAAGGGTCAGGCTTGGGGGAGGCACAGGGCCTCTGGAATTCTGCTGCCCTTGTCGTTAGGACTGTGTAACCTTGCCAGGACACTTCACGACTCTCTGCCTCAGTTTCCTCATCTGCAAGATGAGACTAAGAATATTCTCTTGAGCAGGTTGTTGTGTGGTTAGATAGCATGTGTAAAGCACCCAGTGAAGCATCAAGCAGGGCAGGTGCTTCGTCAGCACTTGGCGTCATCATCACCAACATCATCATCATCATCATCATAGTAGTAGTAGCAACAACATTATTTCTATCTACCACCTGCCTCAGATACTCACAGAATTTTAAGGATCTGAGACATTATCTCGTTAAATGCCCTTCATTCAAATGTGAAAATGCCGAGGCCCAAAGAGTGGAAGGCATTTGCCGAAGGCCACACAGGGCATTGACCATGGTGGACCAGGACTAGATCCCAGGCCCCCAGCTCCGGTGCTAGAGCCCTTTACACTCTATTCTCATGTCTCTGCCTGTAGGGTCTAGACCCAACCTCACCTGACATGGTGGGATTTGCCAATGAGAGCACAGACTATGCTGATGTGAGGGAACATGGAAGGGAGAGGGGTAACTCTTAGGCCTAAGGGGTCCACACTGGTTCCCCAGGCCAGTCCAAGTTTCAGAATAACTTGTAATGCCATGTGGATGTGCCCGTGTCTCCATGATCTCAGGTGTATCTGGCCCTCGATGTGGGGTATCATCATAACTGGGAGACAGACAGCATATGTGCTCCATCCACCCTGGATGGAACCATGATATGCCTCCCAACTTGTAAACCGTGGGACCTTGAGCAACTCAGTTGGCTAACGGGGTGGTTTGGGGCCAGGTTCCTCTCCCCTGGGCCCAGGCAGGCAACTGGTAGAGAGTCCCCAGGAATGGCAGCTCTGCAAACATGGGGGATGCTTACTCTGGTTATGCCCTGCTCAGGCCAGTGTGGCAGATACAGGAGGGATGTGTGGAGGGAGATGGGGATGGAGCGAGATGGGTATATCATGAAGGGCATTGAATGCCAGGTGAAGATTGTTCGGGGAGATAGGGAGCCTCGACAGACTATGAGCCAGGTTTGCCTCTGTGGGGGTGGGTTGGAGACAGCAAGGCAGGGGGCTGGGGCCATAGGGCAGGTGAGTGAGGGTGGTAACCTGAACCCCGACCTGGATGGAGACCCCATGAGAGCCATTTGAGGGGTGTCGGTGTAGCCGGTGCTTCCTTTAAAGAGTGTTCTCCATTCCAAAATCTCGCCTCACCCAGGCCACAGGACCCTAGCCTGGTCAAACTCACTTCTCACTGTGGCCAATTAACATCATCTGCAGTCCATTTCTAACCATTTGCTAATCGATAAGATCCTGGCAGCAGCTGGTATGTCTCAGAGTGAAGGGGTAAAAGTAATTTAAGTGATGTCTGCAGGTAATTGTATTCATACGGTTCCACGTTTATTGCCTGTTGTTTTGAGTTAATTACTTGGCGCCTAAATGTGTCTCTTCCCTCATAATGCTCTTCACAATCAATTCATATTTACTTAACACGACCGCTGAGTGAATGGGTGTGGTGTGCTTGGTGACAGGAAGGAGGAGTGTTTCCTGCACTCAGGGCAACGCTGTAGCAGGGTGCAACTGACCTGAGGGGAGTAGGTACTTTTACAGCCTCCGAATGGCTTCTCCACTAAATCCACAGATGGCCTCCGCAGCCTGGAGCGGGGTTAGAGGTCCCAGATGGTGAGGATTAGCATTCCCGGACTGCTACCTTTTAGCCGGATTTGTGGCCTCAGGAAATTGACAAAATCTTTCTGAATGGAGTTTTCCTAAAATGGGGGCAATGGTACCAATATCACAGGGCTGTTCTTCCCTCCCAGAATGTGAGTCTTAGGACAGGGGCAGTGTTGATGGGGGAAGGGAGGAGTGAACAGAGAGGGCAGGCAGGTCTGAGGAGGGCATCCTGCACCCCAGTCCACTAGGTGCTAGAATAGAGGATGCATGGGGTGCAGGGATGGGTGGGGCAGGGGGTTGTCTGCAGCAATGTGATCCCTGGCCTGGGCCTTGAAGTGTGAGTAAGAGTTCCCTGGATGGACAAGGCAAGGGGAAAGGCATTTCAGAGAGAGGGCACAGCATGTGCAAAGGCTCAGAGGCATAAAGAGCATTTGCCACAGCAGAAGAATGAGAGCCAGACTCTAGGCTGCCAGTGCTGAAAGGCTGCTGACACCTGGGCCCTCAGCAAAGAGGGTTGTTGGAAAAATTTAAATGGAGTGTTTAAACCTGTTCATAGGTTCTGGAGCCAACTGCCTGATGTTAGGCTAGTTACTTAACCTCTGTGCCTCAGTTTCCTCTGGGATGGGGTGTATATTAACTGAGTTAACCTATGCAAAGCACTTCTGGCAGTGTCTGGCATCCAGTAGGCATTAGGGGTGACCATTTGCTGTGATTAAAGCTCATTATGTGCCTGTGGAGCACATGGCCTGCTTGGTGGTTTTCTCCAATCCTCAGAACCGCCCAGCAAGTACATAGGATCATGGGTCCCATTGAAGAAACTGAATCCCAGGGAGGTTAAGTGGCTTCTTCAAGATCACAGTGCTGAGCTGGTGATTGGGGAGTCAAGGTTCACCCTTATCTGTCTGATTTCAGAGCTCACCCAGTGCCCAGCACAGTGTCTGCCCCCTCCCACCCCCTCTGTGGGGCCTCCTATAGCATCAGCCTCAAGTAAGCCCAGACACAGGGGTTCCTGCAGAGACCCCCAGCTGCTTGGTGGAGAATGCCCCCATCCCTGCACATGTGGCCTAGACCTGCCAGGAGATGGTATCCCTCTACCTCCTCCCTGCTCAGCCTGAACTCTCGGCTGCACATGGAGGGGCCTTCTCAGTCCCTTTGGCAGGAAGCAGGGGCCCCTCCCTCTTCTGCTGCAGCCCAGTTACCAGTCCTGAGTTGTAGTGAACACAGGAATAGCACCCTGTGTTAAACCCCACGCCTGGATGAACCCACTGGCTAGAGGATTTAGTTTGTGTACACACAGAAAATCTCCAAAGGTTCGTCTCCTAATATTTATTCTGGAAACCGGAATGTGCAGATAAAGTGAGCGTGTAACACTGGAAATGCAGAACACATTTACTATTCTCTCAGCCGCAAAGAGCCCTATTCACGTGGCCTTGGTGGGGGTTGGCAGGGGCAGGCAGGAAAAGGAGAACTCTACTCCCAGCCAAAGACAGCTTCTGACTGGCCTTTCTGCCGTAGCAAAAGTTCATACATGAGAATCCCAGCATCTCAGAACCCAACAGTCCTGAAATCCTAGAGTCTTAGATTCCCAAATCTTAGACTCATCACTTAATAGAATCTTAAAACTATATATCTCAGCTAAGAATCAGGATCTTAGGATTTCAGGGAACTTAATCCTCATCTTGCCCAGACCCTCATTCAGCACCCAAGTCACCTCCACAATGTTCCAACAGGTGACCTCTAGGCTTCCCATATTGCCCCAGTATTGCCTCCTGGGGGAAACCCACCCTGACCCCCTGGCGAATCAGAGCCCTCAGCATCCTAGGCTCTCCTAATGAGGAGACTTTGAGCAGAGATCTGAGTGAAGGAGCAGGCCATTTACAAAAAGATTTCCAGACAGAGGGAACAGCCTGTGCAAAGGCCCTGAGGCAGGAATGTGCTTGGTGTGTTCAGCAAGACCTTGTTTGACTTTTCCAGGTTAGTAAGGCCCCAAGACTTTGGATCACATTGGAAATGAGGGAGTGGATGCTCCCATGGGGGTAGGTGACTTGAGAGCAGGTAGCTAGGCACACAGCAGAAGCTTAATAAGAATCTGAATGTGTTCAGTTCAGATCCTACACTGTCAGAGGTACACTGACATCATGTGCATTGGAACAGAGGCTGGGCAGTGAGGGGACTGACTAGAAGCCAAGACAGGTGAGGGGCAGGGGAAGGTCCTGGGTGTGTTTCCTTTGGAAAAGAGAAGGGAAGAACCTTCTAGGGGCTGTCATGGAGTAAGATGTGTCTTGTATGGGGAAGCCCCAGGTATGGCTCCAGGCCTGGGCAGTGGTCATAGCTGAGTGGATGGATTCATGACCAGGTCTGCCCCAGACCAGCTGTGAGATCTTGGGTGCAGGGAGCACCAAGAGAGAGATGACTTGACAAGGGGGTTCTGAGGGCCACCTTCTCCTCACTTGGGAATGACTAGGGTTGGCTAATTGTAATGGTTAATTTTATGTGTCAACTTGATTAGGCTATGGTTCCCAGTAGTTTGGCCAAACACGGGTTTAGTTGTTTAGCTGCACATGGAGTAGTTATGTGTGATTTAATCAGCTGGCCTTGGATACAGCAGATTACCTTTCATCATGTAACATAATGTAATGTAATGGATTTATATCTAATGTAACATAATCACCTTTCATAATGCAATCTAATGTAATCAATCAATCAGCTGAAAAAGGAGTTTCCCTAGAGTGTGTTCTGCCTCTAGTGTATAAACAGATTTTTTGGCAGAACTCTCTCTCTTTACTCTGTACCTCTGTACTCCTCCCATTGCCTGACCTATGGATCTTGGGACTCAAGCCTGCAGCCTGTTACCTGACCTATGGATTTTGGACTTGCAAGCCTGCTACAATTACATGAGCCAATTCCTTGAAGTAATCTCTCTCTTTCTCTCTCTATAAATCTATCTGCCTGCCTGTCTATCTATCTATCTATCTGTCTGTCTGCCTGCCTGCCTGACTGCCTGCCTGTGTACCTACCTACCTACATGGATGGATGGATGGATGGATGGATGGATGGATGGTTGGATGGATGGGTAGATACTTCACTGGTTCTGTTTCTCTAGAGAACCCTGACTAATGCACTAATGTAACTTGTAAACAAACTCAGAGGTGATGGGTTGGAAGGAGAGGCAGGAGGGTCCAGGGTGATACTAGCATCCTGGTCCATGCTCATGGTCTCCTAAGCCTGCTTCCAAAGGACATTCATCTGGGTGTAGAAGTTCTGGGAGGCTCCATCAGAGAAAAATGGCCCTATTACCTTGTAGTCACCCTGCACAGAAACACCACCTGGGGGAACTGAGAGTGTGGGAGCAAGGGGAGGGGGGAGAGGCCAAGAGAGATGGGCAGAGGGTTGCTGGGGTGTATTCAGTCTCTGGGAGATACTGAGAATACTAATGTGCACCTACTGTGTGCCAGGTTGTTTACTCATTTATTTATTCATTCAAACACTCATTCCTTGGACTCTTTCTTGGAACTGAGAGCCATGCCGAGTTCTAGAGATATATCTGGGTACAAGACAAACATAATCCCTACCCTCATGGAGCTGACATTCAGTGAAGAAGGTGAATACACACTTCAGCTCTCTCTCTCTCACACACACACAAACACACACACACCACTTTGAGGTTTGTGCCGTGAAGAAAACTAATAAAGCCAAAGACAGAACTTTGCGTCACTCCATCCTCCAACCATCCTCCAAATGCACGAAGCCTCCAGGTCTTTCCAGGACCAGTCGTGTGTGAAGTGCCCCAGACTCCCTGGAAAGGCAGGCTGGATGGGAGGAAGCGATGGTCTTGTTAAATTGCATGCAGCAGCACAGCAACCCATCTTGGTAAGCCGAGAAGGTGCCCCACTTAGACATAAACACAGGTTCTGTTGAAGGATGCACGGGGGGCTGGGACACTTACATAAAATTAATTGTATCATATATTTTTTATTGAGGTAAAATTCACATAACACAAAATTTACCATTTTAACCATTTTAAAGTGTATAACTCAGTGACTTCCAATACATTCCCAAAGTTGTGCAACCATCACCGTTACTTAGTACCAGAACATTTTCATCATCCCAAAAAGAAACCCCGTGCTCACTAAGCAGCCAAACCAACAAACTTTAAAATGCTAAGCTTGTGGTCAAGAAGGGAAGGCATAGCCCAGGTTGGCCTTGCAGGATCTCCGTTTAGTGGTGGCCACATAGTAAGGACACTGTTCTGCTCCAACCTTCCATGTGAATTGGATGAGTTACTGGCCCTATCTGGGCATGTTTTCTTTGCAACACAAGGACCAGGTAGGGCTAGATGGCCTCTGTCTTAATTGGGTTGCCCCCAAACAGTCCCTGAAGCAAGGTTTTCAGGCACTGGTGGTCTATTAGGGAGGTGACCTTAGGAAGTGGTATGGATTGAATTGTGTCCCCCAACAATACATGTTGGAATCCTAACCCCTATACCTGTGGATGTAATGTAATATAATGCGATGTGATGTAATGTAAGGTAACGCAAGGCAATGCAATGTGACATAACGTAACAATGTATCAAACCCATCGCCATTGAGCCAATTATGACTCACAGCCACCCTATAGGATAGAGTTGAACTTCCCCATAGGGTTTCTAAGGCTGTAATCTTTTTTTTTGTTGTTGTTGTTGTAATTAAATGAAGTTTACATTTCAAGTTAGACTCCCATACAGATTTTTTTTTTAACATACGTTGTTATGAGACCCCAACCGCTCACCCCACTCTGCGACAGCACGCTCCTCCCCTCCACCCCTGATTCCCCATGAACATTCAACCAGCTCCTAACTCTCTCTGCCTTCCCATCTCACCTCTGGACAGAAGCCACCAAGGCTGTAATCTTTACAGAGGCAGATTGCTACATCTTTCTCCTGCAGAGCTGCTGGTGGGTTTGAACTGCCAACCTTTTGGTTAGCAGGTGAGTGCTTAACCACTTGGCCACCAGGGCTCCTTAATGTAATGTAATATCATGTCATGTAATCACTCTCCATAAAGCAATCTAATGTTATGTTAATGAGGCCATACCAGTGTAGGTGTGTCCTAAACCTAATCACTTCTGAGTTATAAAAAACAGCAAGCAGACACAGAAATAAGCCGACAAAAATGGGGAAAGAGAGACGCCATGTGAAGATCCCCAAGGAACCAAGCGATGCTGGAAGAGACAAGGATATAACAATAATTTGTTCGTTAGAGCCACCAACTTGTGGTATTTCTGCTACAGCAGTACTAAGACTAAGGCAGGCGGAATAGGTGAGGGAGTGGGAGGAAAAGGTGCATCAAGGAACAGATACTGCTGTGAACAGCTGGGGCCTACTCCTGCTGGGGAGCCTCAGGGGAACAGTGTGGTGTAAGCCTTAACTGTCTCCTGCCCTTATTGGCTGAGGGATACTCTTGTGAGCTTGCAAGCTCCTGTGGGGCTGAAGAAAGCCAGGGCAGCAGTGAGAAACGTAGGTGCTTGCAGTGGGAAGCTGGGAGGGCTCTCAGAAGCTGTTCCCTGCAGCTGTAGGTGAACTCAGGGGTGTACTAAGGGGCTGTGGGTGAGACAGCAACAGTGCACACTCCCAAACCCCTCACTGCTTTAACATTCTGGAACTCTCACATCTCTCCTGGCAACCTTCCTCCCAGTTAGTTCCATCTCCAGGATTGTCAAGATCCTTGAGGGCAGGGGTTTTTGTCTGCCTAGCTTATCGCCACGTTTCCAGCTTCTGGAATTTGGTGGAATAAGTTGGCTGCATGGTGAGTATCTTTGCTGAGCACCCACTGTGTGATGGGCTCTGAGTTGGCAATGGAGATATGGCCTTGAGTGAGGCGTAGTCCTGGCCCTAGAGAGAGGGAGATGCGTGGGAGAGATGGACACATAATAATCATGGCCACGTCAGCAGCAAGATCACCGCCCTTTCCCGAACTTGACTATGTACATGGTGCCTTACATTTGTAACCTCATTGAAGCCTTCATATGTAGAGTCCATATTAAAAAAAAAAAAAGAAGTTATTTTTGAGTGGACTCCAACTCATGGTGTCCCCATGTGTGTCAGAGTAGAACTGTGCTCCATAGAGTTTTCAATGGCTGATATTTTGGAAGTAGATCACAAGGCCTTTCTTCCGAGTTACCTCTGGGTGGACTTGAACCTCCAACATTTTGGTTAGCAGCCAAGTGCGTTAACTGTTTGTACCACCCAGGGACTCCCAGAGTCCGTATGGCCATGCTTATTTCACGGGAGAGAGACTCAAAGCTCAGTCAAAGAGAGGAAATGACTTGCCCAAGCTCACATAGCTGATGAGAAGTGTTGATGGGATTTGAACCCAGTGCTTCCTGCCCTCTAAGCTCAAATACACCAAAATCTGCCTCCAACAAGAGCGTATCTCCTGAGAGATGTCTCCAGCCACGGGGCTCATGAGAGCTCTGAGGACAGAGGACAGGAGGCGGAGGAGGACATTGAACTAGGGAGTGTAGGGGTGGTTGGAGAGAAGAGGGCTGTCCCTGTTGCGGACGCAGTGTTAAAGTAAGGCCCACAAGGAAGGCCAGGGTCAGAACAGAGGGTGGTAAAGAGGAGAAGTCGGGCACAGGTCAGGTCAGGGTCCTGGCAGGCCACAGAGCAAGCCCTCACACAGGGTAACTGGAGGGGAGAGTAATAACAAAGCTTTAGACAAGGGTGCAGATGGAGTCCAGAAAACCAACAAGGGATGCAGCATCCTGAGGCTAGCACAGCACGGGGTCCTTACCATGCCCAGGCCTGATGGATATGGGAGGGGCAGTTACAGAACCCACCCAGAGCACTGAAAAGAGAGGGCCACTGACTGGGGCTGTGGCCTTTGGGAGAGGGATGCAGCTGATCCATGCTGGAATGGCAGGACCTCTCTCCTCTCACCTGATCCCTTGGTACTAGTTACTAGTTTCTGTGGAGTTGACACCGACTTATGGCGACCTGTGTGTGTCAGAGGAGAACTGCGCTCCATAGGGTTTTTAAAGGTTGCTTTTTTCAGACTTAGACAGCCTGACCTTTCCTCCAAGATGCCTCTGGCAGGACTCGATCCACCAAACTTCGGGTTAACAGCTGAGTCCATTAATTGTTTGCACCACTTTTACTATTCTTTTGCTTAACATCATCATCATCACCATCCTTACTTAGGGCGTTAGAGTGTTTCACCCTTACATGTCATCAAGCTGTGATGACAATCTTGGAGCATTGTTTGCCTAGATTCCTGGTCACTTCCTCAGGATAGATTCCTAAAAGTGGAATCATTGCATTGAAGGGTATAAGTATAAATTTAGGTCTCATGATCTTTATCACCCAATGACTTTCCTGAAAGATCGGCCTGATTGACATTCCCCCCAGCAGCACTGAATAAGAATGCCTGTCTCACCACACACTCACCAGCATTGAGTATCACAGTTTTATTTATTTATCTTACTGATTTGATAAGCCCCATGTGATATTTCATTATATCATTGTCATACAGAGCCCTGGCCTGTGGCTCCTGTTTCCCAGAAATGTGATAATCAAATCAAGTTCTGTAGCTTCCAGGAAGCCTCAAGACAAGAACAGAAAGCAGCCTTGGCAGAGCAGTCTTTAGCAGGGAGTCAGAGGAGCTGGTCCACATCCCAGCTCTGCTGTGTGATATGGGTATGTCTCTTCTCCTTCTCTGACTCTCTGTTGACTCACCGGTTGCAATAGCTTCCCAGCTGGTGTCCCTCCCTACAGTTCATCCAGTGCCTAGAACAGGGCCTGTCACATAATAGGTATTTAGCGAATATTTGTTGAAGCCTGAACCACCAGATTGTACTTTATAAAAGACAATTTGCCCATGTAATTCTGTTTACATCTTTTGCTCGAGTTCCCCATCAATTATATTTATTTGCTTAGTCCCTCTTCACTGCACTTCATGCAGGTAAAGCTATGTAGTGGTTCAGAACCCAGACTCTGAAGCCAGACAGCCTGGGTGAGAATCTTGGCATGGGGACTCAGTAGCTGTATGAACTTGGGCATCTTATTTAACCTCTCTGTGCCTCAGTTTCCCACTCTGTAAAACTGAGATAATAATAACTGCTTCATATTCAGTATTCTTCACCACCAGCACCATAATTCAAATGTATCAATTCTTCTTCAGTCTTCCTTATTCATTGTCCAGCTTTTGCATGCACGTGAGATGATAGAAAATGCTATGGCTTGGGTCAGGCACACCTTAGTCCTCAAAGTGACATCTTTGCTTTTTAAGACTTTAAAGAGGTCTTTTGTAGCAGATTTGTCCAATGCAATACATTGTTTGATTTCTTGACTGCTGCTTCCATGGGCGTTGATTGTGGATCCAAGTAAAATGAAATCCTTTACAACTTCAGTCTTTTCTCCATTTATCATGATGTTGCTTATTGATCCAATTGTGAGGATTTTTGTTTTCTTTCTGTTAAAGTATAATCCATACTGAAGGCTGTAGTCTTTGATCTTCATTTCAGCAAGCAAGGTTGTATCATCTGCATGTCACAAGTTATTAATGAGTCTTCCTTCAATCCTTATGCCACACTCTTCATATAGTCCAGCTTCTTGGATTATTTGCTCAATATTAAATATACCATGGACTGCCAGAAGAATGAACAAATATTCTCAGAATAAGTACAGCCAGAAGGCTTCTTAGAAGCAAGGATGGTGAGACTTTGTCTCATGTACTTTGGACATGTTACCAGGAGGGACCAGTCGCTGGAGAAGGACATCATGCTTGGTAAAGTAGAGCGTTGCCTAAAAAGAGGAAGACCTTCGATAGATGGATTGACACAGTGGCTGCAACAATAGGCTCAAACATAGCAACAATTGTGAGGATGAAGCAGAATTGGGCAGTGTTTCATTCTGTTATACGCAGGGTCACTATGAGTCATAACCGACTTGACACCTAACAACAACAATAACAACAACAACTGCTTCATAGGGTTGCGGTGAGGAGTGAATAAGTGAATTAGGTGTAAAGTATTTAGAAGAGCTCCAGGCGCATACACCCACTACAAAAGTGCTTGCAGTAATAATAATAATGATGATAGTATTACTATTATCATAATAATGGTAATAATAAAATTGCTATTTTACTTTTATTGTTATTCCAAAGTGGGTTTGAGGTGTTACTGCCCACTTCAGAGTCCACAGACTCAGATGATACAGGCATGTGGTAGAGACTTCTAGAGCTCACCTACATCAGGGTCTCTTCTCCTTCTGGGCACATGGAAGATTACACTTCCTGTCTCCTTTGAAGTTATTTGGGGTCATGTGATTATTTCTCACCAATGGGTTGTGATCATAGGAGATGTGCATCACTTCTGTTTGTAGCATTTGTTCACTGTGTGAGACCCACCAATCATCTCTTTCCCTGCCCTGGGGATCAGGGTCGAGGCCTTATTCTGAGATAGTGGAGCCATAAGACTAAAGCAGCCTGGATCTCTGAGTCTCCACATGGACTCCACATGGAAGACAGCTGCCCTAAAGAGTCACGTGGCCCCAAAGAGGACTTTATGTAAGTCCACATGGTCTAGAGGCAGACAGACCTGTATTCATGCCCTCATTCTCATTTTCTAGCTGGGTCCCCTTGGGCAGTTACTTAACCTCTCTCATCTTCAGTCTTCTTAATTGTGAAACATTGATAATATTTCTAAGGTAGTTGTGACTATTTCAGGCACAAAAGATAGGAAGTCAACTCAAAATGACTAAAGTAACAAAAGGGATGGTCTCAGGCATGGATACATCTGGGTTCTTAAACAATGTCACCAAGCCAGGGTCTCTCTGATCCTCTCTGTGGTGGCTTTAACCTAAGGCAGCCCCTGTCCTCCTGGAGGCTGCACAGCTCCAAGATGACCTTCTCACCATTCCAAGTTCACAGAAAAGAGAGATGCTCTATTTCTAGCAGTTCTAAAATTTTCTTGGAATTGGGTCTCATGGGACAAATATGAGACATAAGTGTCTTTTGAACCCAACAGTTCCTGTCTTAGGAATAGACCCTGAGAGCCCCTGTCCTCCTTGCCCCTCACCCCCCAGGAGATCACAGGCAGCCCCTCCCTGCCATGGGCTGATGGAGCCTCCCTTCACTCCACTGTCCCTGTAGCAATTTCCTTAGTGCATCCTGAGGTGGCATGCAGCCAAGCCACATTTGTCCCCTAATGGCTACCTCTGACAAGGCTGATCTTGGAAGACACAGTACTCCATCTTTGCTGACATCTGCCTCTGCAGATTCCCTCTATTCAGGACACTCACCTTTTCTATGCCACCCTCGGAACACAAGCAGATCTTACATTGTACTATGAGGTGGTGTCAACTGGTAAATCTGGGGTTTTTAGGCAACCCCAGAGCCAAGAGGGCCCCAATATGGAGATAGGCAAGTGATGGATTCTCCCTGAGCTTCAATCTCCTTATCTCAAACGGGGCCCCTCCTCAGGAGACTGTGGTGAGGATTCCGGGAGACATGGAGTATGGAGCTGGCATGGTACCTGGCACACAGAGATGGGTTATCATCGTTGCTGTTGTCATCAGCATCATTATCAGATGCCCACAGGGCTGTGGGTTTCTCATCCTTTATCATCCTTAGGAGTTGTCCTCAAATCACTTCCCCGTGTGCACTCAGCCAGTGGTTGAGTCAGGACCTAGCCGATGTGTCCTTAGTTCTAAGTATCAGAGAGAAAAGAGATTTAAACGAAGTCCACACTCCCTCTGCTATGTCTCTGCACTCCCTAGTTTTTGAGGGGCCCCAGGGGTTCCAGATGGACTGACAAACAACATCATGATAAATAAAGAAGAGAGATTCAGGTTGTCAGTGATTTCATTTTACTTAGATCCACAATCAATGCCCACGGAAGCAACAGTCAAGAAATCAAACGATGTATTGCATTGGACAACTCTGCTGCAAAAAACCTCTTTAAAGTGTTAAAAAGTAAAGATGTCACTTTGATGACTAAGGTGTGCCTAACCTAAGCCATGGTCTCTTCAATTGTTTTATATGCACGTGAAAGTGGCACAATGAAAAAGGAAGACAGAAGATTTGATGTGTTCGAACTGTGGTGCTGGCGAAGAATATTGAATATACGGTGGATTGGCAGAAGAATGAACAAATCAATCTTAGAAGAAATACAACCAAAATGCTCCTTAGAAGTGAGGATGGTGAGAGTTTGGCTCACTTACTTTGGACACATCATCAGGAAAGACAAATCTCTAGACAAGTTCATCGTGTTTGGTAAAGTGGAGGGTCAGGGAAAACCCTCAGTGAGATTGGATTGACACAATAGCCACAACAGTGAACCAAACATAGCAAGGATCGTGAAGATGGCACAGGACTGATCCAAGTCCCTGTGAAACTCCCCCTGTCTATCGGGGCCTCCTCAGCAAGGCACAGTGTCAGACCCCTGGGTCTCTCAGCAGCCCTGTGAGCGGGATGGATTATGTCCGTTACTGATGAGGAAGCTCCTCTTCAGAGAGGCTGAGGGGGATGGCAGCAGCTTCTCGAGGGAGTCTCTGCCTGGCTCTGGGGTTGACCATGTGGAGTCTGAGGCCCGGGGCCAAGTCAGAAGGGGCAGGGCTTCTGTGACCTCCCCTTTTCCCTCCATCTTGAAAACCTCATCCTGGCCTCAGACCTTGCCCTGCCCTGCCCTTCTGGGAAATGGGGCCAAATGCCCATTTGCGAGTGTGATGCCTGCATCTCCACCTCTGATATTTTCCAGTCATTCCTGTCTTTCCCCTTACATTTAGAGATTGCTGAAGAACCTGAGAAGTCCATCTTGCCTCAGGGAAGAAACGACAACAAAGATGTGTGTGAGTGTGTTCAATTTGATAATTTGGAAACATAATGCCAGGCCTAAAACTGGGCTGCTACAAGAGGAAGCCGCTGTGTCATTTCTCTGCGACATCCTTGTCTCAGAGCCCCTCCACTGCAGGCACCTTCTTCCTCTTTCCATTCATAATCATTATGAAGCTACTGCTGCAGACATGGGGATGGGGCCACTGGTGTGGGATGGTGGACGCACCATGTATGGCAGAGACAGTGAGTCATCTATCACATCCTCTGAAGCCCAACTTGGTGGGGGTAGGGGAGGGGCTGCACTGAGGAAGGAGGCAGGAGGACAGAAGAGGCCTCCAGACACGGAGGTGGAAACAGAATCCATCACGGGCCCTCACTCTGGGCTACCGTGGATGTGCAGTGACAGCAAGTTCTATTTCCTCCTGCTCTCCAATGATCATCTCCGGAACTCTCACCTTGAGAATTTGCCAGAGTGTGGGATGCGGGTTCTAGATCCTCTGCCCTGCTGTGCGATCCTGTCAAAGTCCTTCCCCCCGGCATCTCAGTTCCTTCATCTGTACAAGGAGGTGGTTGGAGCAGCTCTGGGGTCTCAACCTTGGCTGTGTCTTAGAAAGTCTGGTGAGGCCTCGTACTTCGGAGGCTCTGAGGTGGGACCCAGGCTTTAGTATTGCTAAAAAGTTCCCAGGAGATTCTGATGTGGAGTCAGGCTTAAGAACCACTGAGCAACCCCCTCCACTTCCCTGGACAGCTGGAGAAACTGAGGCCCTGGAGCCTGAGTACTGTGGTGGGGCAGATGCGAAGGCCCTTCCAGCTGACAGTCTGGGACAGGCTGTGGGAGAGCCGGCTTAAGAGCTGGGGCTCTGGAGTCAGACAGACCTGGGCTCGGATCCTGGGTCTGCCTCTCACCAGCCAGGTGACGTTGAGCAAGTCCCTGCACCTCTCTGAGCTTCTCTGTGAAATTAGGACTGTCTTTGTACACACCGCACAGGGTTATGTGAGGATGTATTGGGCCAATGATCCAGTGCTGGGCACGCTCAACAATTGTCACTGGGACTCTGGTCGTTGTGGACTCAGCTGAGCTCTGAGGGCCCCAACCTGGGAGGCCCACCTCTATAACTTTCAGCAAACAGGAGGCTCTTCCTGCTGCTCCTCCTCTTCCCCACCCCCCAACCTCACTTGCTGTTTGTGCTGTATCTCCTTCCCACCCCCCACCCGGGTCTGCAGTGTCTCTGTCTGCTCACCCCTCCTGCTCAGTCTCCCATTTCTTCTCCCACTTAACAAACAGCTTCACTTAAAAAGCCATCTGGGAGGATGAATGGCATAAGGCACATTTTGCAGAATAAGTTTTCAGAGAGAAGAGCCAAGAAATTAAAGACACAGCACTTACGATCCACTCTTATTAGGCTCCATAACTCTGACCCTGGGAGAAGTGTATCTCTATATTGTAAATTCATCCCTCACTCCCACCTGCCCAGTGTTCTGGGCATTTTTCTCATTTGTGTTTTGAGAGGCCTGCTCACAATTCCTCCAGCTTATACCCTCCCTCAGGATAAACATCCCTCCTTTCATCAGGATGGGCTGCAGCTGTGGTTTCCTGCTCGGAGACTCTTCACTCCTGTGCAGTCGCTGTCCTGCTTGGGTAGCTGCTCGCCCTCCATCCAGGAGCCCTGGGTCTTCTTCAGGGCCCCCCAAGGCAGATTTGGGATCAGTGAGCAGATGCCTGAGGAGTTGTTACTTGCCATTGAGTCAGTTTCAACTCATGGGAACTCCATGTGTGCAGAGTAGAACTGTACTCTATAGAGTTTTCAAGGCTGTGAACTTTCAGAAGTAGTTCACCAGGCGTTATTTCCAAGGCACCTGTGGGTGGATTTGGACATCCGACGCTATGGTTAGTAGTTGAGTGCTTAACCATTTGCACCACCCAGGGACTCCTCTGTGAAGAAGAAGTGTGTCCAAAGTTGGGATGGATAGGTGGCCCTGGAGGGGTGATGAGTTCCCTGTCGCTGGAGATGTGCACAGAGGACAGTTGAACAGAGGTGGTCAATAGGAGGCAAAATAGCAGAGTGACTGAGGCCATGGGTTCTGCAGGCCAAGAGATCTGGGCCAACTGCTGGCCCAGATGTAAAATTTCTTCAACTATAAAGTAGGACAAATGAATAGTTCCTATATCACAGGGTTGTCATGGAAAACAAATGACAATGATGTATGCAAAACACTTAGCACAGTATCTGGCACAATTTATACTTAATAAATGTTGGTGATTATCATTATTAGGGAATCCTCAGCTTATCTGCTAACAGAAAGGTAGGAGGTTTGGATCCACCCAGAAGCACTTTGGAAGAAAGGCCTAGAGTACGATTCCTGAAAATCAGCCACTGAAAACCCTATGTAGCACAGTTCTACTCTGACACACATGGGGGTCACTAGGAGGGAATCGCCCACACACAGCATAGATCAATTGCCAGTTAGCAGTAGCTGCCATGTGCTGGGCACTTCCCAGGTATGAGCTTATTTAATTCCCACAGGAGACCTGGGTTGAAATCCTGACTGGTTGTGCAGGTATGGACAGGGCTTTGACACTTAGGCTGGGGTGTCCACTCATGCACTTGTGAGTCTCTCTTGATGTTGGATGGGTCTGAGAGCAGTCATTTCTACCTCTAAAACATCACCTGGGTCCATCCACTGCTCTCCTTTCCAACAAGTCCTGCTCTGGCCCATGACACCCTCTACTCCTGTCTGGAAGTCTGCTGCAGCCTCCCCTCTGGGACTCTGTTCCCACTCTGGCCTCCACAGAAGAACCAGAGGGATCTTCTTAAATCCCAAAACTGATCAGGCCACCACCTTGGTTTGTTGTTGTTGTTAGTTACCATTGAGTCAACTCCTTATAACAGGATAAAATGTCGCAGGGTCCCGTGTCATCTTCATGATCTTTGGTATGCTCAAGTCCATTGTTATGGCCATTGTGTAGTGCCTTCCAGCCTAGGGGGCTCATCTTCTAGCACTATACTGGACGGTAGTCTCTTGTGATCCATAGGTTTTCATTGGCTAATTTTCAGAAGTAGATCACTAGACCTGTCTTCTTTGTCAGTCTTATTCTGGAAGCTCTGCTGAAACAAGACCACCATAGGTGACACTGCTGGTATTTGAAATACCAGTGTCATAGTTTCCAGGATCATAGCAACTTACAAGCCACCACATTTCAAAAAACTGACAGATGGGTGGTGGACCCTGTTGGTTAAAATCCTTCAGTGATGCCAGGGAAACCTTGAGTAAATCCAGCCCTGCTGGCCAAGGTCTAGAAGGCCCTACAGGGTCTGGTTGCTGCCTCCTTCCCCTCAGGCTCTCTCCTCATCACACACTCTGCCCCGGTACCTTTTTTAGTTCCTCCAACACAGCCCTCCCCACCCCAGGGCCTTTGCACATGCTGTTACTGCCCCCTAGATCATTCTGCCCCCCACTCTTCAGGTAGCCAGCTCCTTTGGGTCTCAACTGAAATATCAGCTCCTAAGGGCCCCCATCTGTGTTAATCCCCTTCATTGTCTCTCCACGTAGCCTCATGTACATGGCATATTTGGCCATACCCCAATGTATAGGTGAAAATTTGTCTGTGTGACTTTTCCTTGATGGTCCATGTCCCTCCTGACAGTGAGTTCCAAGAGGGTGGACACTGTCTGACTTGTTTATTTCTCACCCCTGCACTCAGCATGTGCCTAGCACAAGTAGGTGCTCAGCAAATAACCTGGATGAATAAGTGGAATGAGGAGGGAGTAAACAATAAAAAGCCCTGGTTCTTTTATAAAGCAAACATAACTCAGAGTATTGTTAATTATTCTTATTTTGGGGGGGGGTTATTTCTTTTTTTGTTAACTCATACCATGTAATCAGACTGGTAATTATAGCTTCCATTTCTGATTTGTGCCTCCTTGACTCCATCCACAGCAATCATTTCATACTTGAGCAGTATTAGAGCAGAAACACTCATAGGGGAGTGGGCTCATAGTGAGAGTAGAGTTTAATTATCTGCACTGCTAATAGATCCCCAAAACACACTGACTCAGTGTAGGGCTGGTTGGTCTCCCACCAACAAGCCAGGAAGGCTGAGCCTTGCCCGTCCCTATCTCACCCTGCCTACCTGCATCTTCCCAGCCATACTTCTAGGCAAGAGCAGAATCAGGCATCCCTCCCGAGCGCCAGAGGCCGATACTGGGGTTTCCCTGGGAGGCAGAACAGTGGTCAATGACCAGAGATGGAGTTAGCCATCAAGGGAATTCAGAAAAGCCATGGACTTCTTGAATCCTCTCCTATACAACAGGTGATGTGGGACAGCAGTAGGGATTGTGAGGGGCAGATCGGGAGTACCTGTAGATTGTCAGCCCCATCCGCTCCCCTGGTGGTTACAAGTTATGTCCCTAGCCAACCCTCTTCTCCATGTTAAGTTTGTACAATTCGTTGCTTGTCATTTTCAATCCCATCCTCACCATCGTCATGATCATCACCATCACCCTCATCATCACAACTAAGTTACGAGTTCAGGGAAGTTCTATGTTCCAGCCACTTCACACACGTTTACATACCCGGATGGAAAACCTGAAAGACAGCTTGTGGAGATGATGAGGGCATGAAAGCTCATGTTCTTCCCCCTCTAGACCCTGCAGTTTGTATCTACATCATTCCTTGGGACAGAAACCATCAGAAGCAGCTAGAAGGACCTGGCCATTTTCTTGACATCAACTTCAAAGGGCCAAGGCCTTCCATCCACACTCCTGCCTCCTTCAATAACCTGGGATTGCCTGAGATTCATCTAGGCCACACTGGAGGCCTTTCTGGTAACATTCACATCAACCCACCATTTCCATAGATTTTCCCTCTCAGGGTCAAAGAGGCTGATGTTTGCCTTGTCCTCAAGCTTTCTTGGCTCCAACCCTCTCCCACCACCAGAATTTTGGGGTTTGAGAAAAAAAAATATGTGCTGTCTTCTCATGCTTCATGATTTTTAAATCTTTGTCTCCCACATAACTCTCAGCCTAACAGAGTGATAGAGGCTAAGGTTCATCCAACAAACCTAGGGCAGGGCAGGATGGAACATGGACCATGAGAGCATCTCTGGCCAAAACAGGAGAGAGGTGAGGAAAGCCTGGACACTGTACCTGCCGTCTTCTGCTTCAACATCATCATCAGCATCATCTTCACCACCACCACCACCATCATCATCGTCATCATCATTGTCATCATCACTATCACCCACCACCATCATCTAACTCATTTAAGCATTTGCTTAGTGATGAGTACAGATCTTTACATGGATTTATCTCATTTAACCCTCGTGACTACCCTGTCAGGCAGGTACAGCTTCTGTCCCGTTTTACGGATGAGGACACTGAGGCACAAAAAAGATTAGACACTTGCTCAGGGTCTTAGAGTGAGTAAGAGGGGGAGCTGAGCTCCACACCCACCCTCTTAACCACTGCCCTCTGTCTCCTTCATGATGAGAACATGCTTCTGCTTCTCTTTGCTCACCTATTCATCTCCTGCAGCAGCCGGAGTCAGATTCCTCTGTGACTTCTTAGGATTCTGTGGGCAGAATCAAGCCAGGGATTCCAGGGCTCCCCTTGGCATTATTTCTTCCTTCATCTCTTCTCCTCCCACACATTCTCCCTGGGAGTCTCCAACACTCCTGAAATTTCAATTATCACCTCTCTGTTGATAACTCCTAAACCCCTCACACCCATCTGAGATCCTTGCAGCCAGGTCTTCAAACAATGCTCACGTGCACTTGCTCTGCGCTCCAGATGCTTTGCCTATGTTATCATTCATTCCCAGTAGTTCGGCAAGGTGGGCCTGAAGCCCCCAATTTACAGATGGGAAACAGGGGCTCAGAGAAGGGGGCTAGCACATCAAGGTTACACACTAGCAAGGGGCAGAGCCAGGGTCTGAGACCCTCCAGTCTGGTTTTGGGCCTGGTCTTTCCCCTGCACCAGGATGTCTTCCCACTTCTGTCTCTGGGTTCTGTCTCCCTGGGTTGGTCACTGATGTCACCAAGCACCAACTCTGTGTGGGTACCTGTGTGCTAACTCATTTAACCCTCAAAATATTCCCCTGAAGTAGGATTTTACAGATGAGGAAATGGAGGCCCAGAGAGGTGAACTGGCTTCCCCAGAGTCACACAGCACTGATCACACAGTTCAAAACTTGGCCTGCCTCACTGTAAAGCTCATGCTTTTTTTAAAAAAAAAATTTTATTGTGCTTTAAGTCCAAGTTTACAATTCAAGTTAGTCTATCATACAAAAATTTATACATACATTGTTTTGTGATCCTGGTTGCTTTCCCCATACAGTGACAGCACACACTTTCTTTCCACCCCAGATTTCCCGTGTCCATTCAACCAGCTCCTGACCCTCTCTGCCTTCTCATCTCACCTCTGGACAGGACCTGCCCATTTAGTCTCATGTATCTACTTGAACTAAGAAGCACACTCTTCACAAGTATCATTTTATGTCCCATAGTCCAGTCTAATCTTTGCCTGAGGAGTTGGCCTCAGGAATAGTTTTAGCTCTGGGCTGACAGAGCGTCCTGGGGCCATGATTTTCCAGGGTTCCTCCAGTCTCAGTCAGACCATTAAGTTTGGTATTTTTACTAGAATTTGAGTTCTGTACCCCACTTTTCTCCTGATCCATCAGGGACTCTCTGTTGTGTTCCCTGTAGGGCAGTCATTGGTCATAGCCAGGCACCATCTAGTTCTTCTGGTCTCAGGCTGATGAAGTCTCTGGTTTATGTGGCCCTTTCTGTCTCTTGGGCTACTATTTTCCTTGTGTCTTTGGTGTTCTTCATTCTCCTTTATTCCAGGTGGGTTGGGACCAACTGATGCATCTTAGATGGCTGCTGGCTTTTAAGGCCCCAGACGCCACTCACCAAATTAGGGTGCAGAACATTTTCTTAATAAACTTTGTTATGCCAATTGACCTAGATGTCCCCTGAAACCGTGGTCCCCAGACCCCTGCCCCTGCTACTCTGTCCTTCAAAGTGTTTGGTTGTATTCAGGACACTTCCTAGCTTTGGTTTAGTCCAGTTGTGCTGACTTCCCCTGTAGTATGTGTTGTCCTTCCCTTCACCCAGGATAATTCTTGTCTACTATCTAGTTAGCAAATAACCCCCTCCCTCCCTCTCCATCTTCGTGACCATCAAAGAATGTTTTCTTCTGTGTTTAAACCTTTTCTTGAGTTCTTATAATAGTGGTCTTATGCAATATCTGTCCTTTTGTGACTGACTAAATTCACTCAGTATAATGCCTTCCAGATTCATCCATGTTATGAGATGTTTTGCAGATTCATCATTGTTCTTTATCATTGGGTAGTATTCCACTGTGTGAATATATCATAATTTGTTTATCCATTCATCTGTAGATGGGCACCTAGGTTGTTTCCATCTTTTTGCTATCATGAACATAGGTGTGCATATATCTATTCAGGTGATGGCTCTTATTTCTCTAGGATATATTCCAAGGAGTGGGATTGCTGGATCATATGGTACTTCTAGTTTTAGCTTTTTAAGGAATCTCTAAATCAATTTCCAAAGTGGTTGTACCATTTTACATGCCCACCAACAGTGTATAGGTGTTCCAGTTTCTCCGAAACCTCTCCAACATTTATTATTTTGTGTTTTTTGGATTAATGCTAGCCTTGGTGGGGTGAGATGGTATCTCATTTAGTTTTGATTTGCATTTCTCTAATGGTAGAGCTCTTGCTCTTAGTGGTGATGCTTCCCTAACTGCTCTTGCTGCTTTGTCTGCCTGGAGTGACCTCATCTTCCACCCTTGCACCTGTTTCCTTTTAGAAACAATAATGCACTTTTAGCTCAAGGTCCAAATTAAGTGTCACCTCCACTGGGAAGCTTTCGCAGATCTCCTCAATCTGGAGAGGTGGTACCTCTGTGAAAACACCAATCACCTGCATCCTTAAGATGTATCTATGTGTCCTTCTCCACCTCTAGAGAAAGGTGCCTAGAGCCTGGAACATGGGTGGCTTCAATAAACTCTTGATGAAGCACTCAGTTATTTAATAGAAACCACACTGCTCCAGGAGGCCCAGGGCCTGGTTGGAGTCTCTGAAAAGTGGAGGGAGTAAACTCTGAGCTGCATCCAGGATAGTGGCAGGGGCTGGGAGGCGGGATGTAAATGATCTCCTAAGTCCCTTCCAATATAGGGTTTACAATTCTGTGAATTCTGTGAAGATCCTGGGATGCCCAGGTGAGAAGAGATGAGGGGGGAGAATACTGTGTGAGGGTGGGGAGTGTGACTGCAGAGGTGGGCAGGGCTACATCATGGAGGAAAATAAATTCAGGTGGCAGCAGCCCCAACAGGTGGCCTAGGAGACTTTAGTCACACTTAATCTCCTTGAGCAATGCCAGGCATGTAGTAGGTGCTCAATAAATACTTGTAGACATATTGTTGAAAAAGCAAATCAGTATCCTGCCAAGCCATCCCAAAGATTAATGATGGTAATGACGATGATGATGATGATGATGATATTGATGGTATGGATGGTATGGATGAGTGACATCTTCTAAATCTGTAGGTGAAGAACACATAAGAGCATCTTTAGGAAACTTTGCTATTTTGGTTCATCTGTAAGATACAATCTAAGTAAAAACTAAGACAAGTTCTCACCCCTCCCCCCATGAGATACTGCCCCTGAGCCCTCCCATGTGGATGTTCTGGGGCTGCCCCTGCTGCCAGGCTAAGGGGCTTGGACATTACTAGGTAGGTGATGGTGATGGGAGCCATTGAAAAAGGACCGTTAAGCCAGGAGTGATGGGATCAGGTTTGTGACTAAGAAAACATCTCTCTGAGACAGCCTGAAGTGTGGAGGCTGGAGGCAGGGGGACTAGTGAGGGGGTTGTGGCAGCAGTTGGCTGAGACACGGAGGGCAGGCTTAGAGATAAGGGAGGTGCTGTGGCTCAGGTGGAGGAAGACAGGGCTGAGACGTCACTCACTACACAGAGGAAATGCTTCAGGAGGGCTCACGGCATGATGTCTTCCATCTGCCACCCCTGAGAGGCAGGTGCCATTAGCATGCCCACTTCACAGGTGAGGAAACTGAGGCTCAGGGAGGTGAGGAAACATGGTCAAGTTTACACAAGTGGTGAGCAGCCAAGCCAGGATTCAGACCCAGGCCTGGCCAGTTCTGGACTTGTGCTTGTTAACTGCTGAGCTCCCATGGGACAGGGGATGAGAGGCCACCCCCCTACTTTCCTAGATGGTCACAGAGAACTGGCTGCAAAGGCAGTGATAGAGGGATGTCAGTGGTGGGTGGGATGGTCATAGAGGTAGTAAACGGAGGGATGTCAGTGGGGGTGGGTGAGTGGAGGCAGCGGCAATTAAATAAGAACAGCCAACGGGATGGAGAAGAGAGGCCCCGAGCGGCATCCTGAGGACTCAACCCAGGCCCGGAAGTGAGGTCTTCGGAGCCCTTTTGCACATTACCCTTCCGGCCTCACCACCTGGCTGGAGAGTAGCCCCACCTAGGGCACAGGTGAGGGGACCGGGCAGAGCGAGGCTATGCCAGTGCCTTGCCAAGAAGGTTGTGCATCAGGACTCCTCTGGCAGGACAATGCTGACAGGGGGAGTGAACTTGGTGTCAGAAGAGGATGCTCTGGGGTGTGGCTCAAATGTCCCCTCCTCGGAGACCTCCCTGGCCTCCACTCCTCACTGCCCTCACCCTGTTCTGTGTTTCCTCATGGGCTTATTATCTCCTGATGCTTAGATACTTTTTCATTTATCAGTTTCCAGTCTGTCTGCTGCACTAGGGTGTCGGCTCCATGTGGTGCTGTGTTCGGTGCCTAGCACGGTGCCTGCAGAGAGCAGGTGCTCAACAGTGTCTCCTGAGAGCACGGATGACGACGGCCAGAGCAGGCTTTCAGTACCTGTGACTACGCTCTGACCAGCTGGACTCTGACTCAGGCTGACCAGCCATGTGACTGTCCTGGGTCCCCGGAGTCGGGGTGCAGCACATGTCAACACACCGTGGCCCTGAGTGTGGGGAGAGCGTGCCCCACACCAAGCTCAGCCCTTGTCCTGCATTCAGTCTTTTCTTGGCTGCTCTGTCCCCTTGGAGGCAGGTGATGTGTCCCAATTATTGGCTCCTCAATCTTCCTTCTTTTTCCAAAAGAGGTGGTGCCTTTCTGTCCTGAAGAGAGGCAGAGGGAGGATACAGATGGCTGGTGATTTAAGGTTATTGGAAAAGTGGGAACGATGATTAGATCAATAACTGAGAAGTCAGAGGAAAACCAGCCGTGTTTTTAATCTATGTATTTATTTATTTTAGCTCAGATGGATTTCCAAGTCTTTGCCAAGTTGTATGGTGTCAGGAGGAAAACAGGAGTTTTAAGGATGTGACCGCCGGCCACAGGGAAGGAGAGAGGGAATGTGCTGTAGTGAATACCCAGCCCACACCTCCACACCCAGCCCTGGCAGCTCAGGGGGCAGGGCCTGGGCCTCTGCAGGGAACAGATGTTCATTGAGCACCTGCCATGTCAGGCCCTGCAGATGCAGCAGGAAACCAGGGAGGCCAGGCCAGGTCCTCGGGGAGCGCATGGGGCCGGGCCCTCTGCATCCTCTCCCCATTGCCCACCCCCCACCAAGCCCACCCCACTCTGGCCTCCCTCCACCTGACCCCCTACACATTGTTGTTGTTGTTAGGTGCTGTCGAGTCAGTTCCGACTCATAGTGACCCCATGTACAACAGGACAGAACACTGCCCAGTCCTGCACCATCCTCATGATTATTGTTATGCTTGACCCCATTGATGCAGCCATTGTGTCAATCTATCTTGTTGAGGGTCTTCCTCTTTTTCTCTGACCTTCTACTTTACCAAGCATAATGTCCTTCTCCAGGGACTGGTCCCTCCTGATAACATGTCCAAAGTATGTGAGACGAAGTCTTACCATCCTTGCTTCTAAGGAGCATTCTGGCTATAGTTCTTCCAAGACAGATTTGTTTATTCTTTTGGCAGTTCATGGTATATTCAATATTCTTCACCAACACCACAACTCAAAGGTGTCAATTCTTCTTCTTTCTTATTCGTTGTTCAACTTTCACATGCATATCAGGAGATTGAAAACACCATGGCTTGGGTCAGGCACACCTTAGTCCTTAAAGCAACATCTTGGCTTTATAACCCTTTAAAGAGGTCTTTTGCAGCAGATTTTCCCAATGCACTGCATCCTTTGATTTCTTGACTGCTTATTCTATGGGTATTGATTGTTGATCCAAGTAAAATGAAATCCTTGACAACTTCAATCTTTCTCCATTTATCATGATGTTACTTATTGGTCCTGTTGTGAAGATTTTTGCTTTCTTTATGTTGAGGTGTAATCCATACTGAAGGCTGTGGTCTTTGATCTTCATCATTAAGTGCTTTAAGTCCTCTTCACTTTTAGCAAGCAAGGTTGTGTCGTCTGCATATCACAGATTGTTAATGAGCTTTCTTCCAATCCTGATGCCATGTTCTTCTTCATATAGTCCAACTTGTCAGATTATTTTCTCAGCATACAGATTGAATAAGTATAGTGAAAGAATAAAACCCTGATGCACACCTTTCCTGACTTTAAACCACGCAGTATCCCTTTGTCCTGTTCAAGGACTGCTTCTTGTTCTATGTACAGGTTCCTCATGAGCACAATTAAATGTTCTGGAATTCCCATTCTTCAAAATGTTATCCATGATTTGTCATGATCCACACAGTCAAATACCTTTGCCTAGTCAATAAAACACAGGTAAACATCTTTCTAGAAAGTGGATATTGGGCTGTGTGGTGCTCTGGAAAGAGCACTGGGCTGGAAGAGCTGAGGTCTGGTCCTAGCTCAGCTGTCAATATGCTGTGTGACCTCATGGTGGACATCCCTGGAGGGAGCCTTATGAATCCTAAAGTTTATCTAAGCCCCTTGAACTCGGGAAGAATATTGCCTCTTTACCTCCCTGGATGTGAGTTTCCTTGTCAGTAAATTAAAGACGCCTGTCTGTCTTCCTGACCCTGTGCCCCTCACACTCCATTGCTAAATGACTTCACCTCTGCCCTCAGAAGGGAGCCTGGCAACACACAGGCAAGTGCTTTCCTCTCATCTTTGCTCACAACCGTCAGTGATAATGCATGAAATGAACCCTTAAGTCACTCTGGCATTCAGCAGAGCAAGATTCTTTCCTCATCCTTGTTTGGAACTGGAAACATAGGACTTATTTCCAGCCTGATGACTGCAGGCTGTGGGAGAATGGGGGTCACTGCAGAGAGACTGAGGCCTCCACTAATGAGTGCCATTGACCTTCGCAAAGGCTGGATGTACAAATTTGACCCTCAATTGGAGATCAAATGCATAGAGATGGGGACATACAGGGTGTAAACCCATTCTGGAGACAACAGAGGAGGGAATGGACCAGACCCTAGATGGAGGGGCACAATGGAATTGTCCTCCAGCCCTGCCATGCTCCAGCTACCCTCTAGCAAGCACATGCCATCCAGAAGATCAGAGGAGGCAGTATCTTCAGCATTCTGAGGGCTCCAGGAGGCACCTAATGAGGGCTTATGGTGGACATCCCTGGAGGGAGCCTCATGAATCTGGAAGTCTGTCTAAACCCCTTGAACTCAGGAAGAATATTGCTTCCCCACCAGAAAAAGTCAAGATCACCAAGAAGCAAATAGTCACTGATTGCTTTGGTGCATGAGCTGTCCAACCTAGGGCAGGCAGAAAGTTCAGGGGGCCAAACCTGCAAGAAAATGGCTCTCTGAGGATTTCCGAACCCTCTCAGTGTTCTCTCTGAGACTCATGAATGGGGAGTCTGAGCAGAGGAACAGTGAGAGGAGAGAAGTCTATGGATCTTCAAGGATGAGGGCCCATGGGGAAGCTAATTCCTACATTTCTGCCTCCTCCTTAAGTCAGTGGACATATGCTTATTACACCCTTGACATGTTCCAGGCACTGAGCTGGGTGCTGGGATAGAGCTATGAATGAAACAGGCTCAGTCTCTGAATTCAGGGAAATTATCGTCCAGCAAGGGTCCAACATAATTCCAACACGACATAAAAACATAATGAATTGCAGCTAGGAGCAGGGCTCTGGAGGAGACAGTCACAACACTATGATGGCTTCACTACAGTGTGGGAGTTCAGTTGTCACTTGTGGTTTTCTGCCTGCATCTTCTTCTTCCTCTTTGATCATCCTCATAATTGCTTTTATCATTGACATCGTCATCACCACCACCATTATCATTACCATCATAATCATCATCATCATAATCACCAGTGTCATTATCACCATCATTAACATAATTATAATCACCATTGTCATCACCAACATCACCACTATCATCACTACCACCATTATTAACATCATCATCATCATGATCATCATTATCACCACCATCATCATCATCATCATTGCCAATAGCATCACAAAACTGGCCTTTATTGAGCCCTTGTGGGAACCAAACATTGTGAGAGGTGCTTTATATGCTGGACTTTATTACCTGCCATCCCAAACAGCCCAAAGAGATAGGTACAATTATTATTCAACTCCACCAAATAGGAAATCAAGCTCAGTGAGGTAAAGGATTTGTCAAGGGTCCTATTTAATAAGTGGTGGAGTGGGAGGTAGACCCAGGCCTCCACACTCCAATACAGTACTCTTTCCCTTACAACACAGCCTCCTAGGATCTCCCCTGGGGGTTCCAAAAAGGTTCACCACCATGATGGCCCCACCTCAGGAGGAATGTGGTGTGATGTTGGAGATGGGAGCTTAGACTGTGGGCTCTTAGCTCAGCTTCACCATGCCTGGCTGTGCCCTGGCTAAGTTATAAAATGCCTCTGGCCTTGTTCCTCAAGCTGTGTATGTGTATTAGGGAGATAATGCACTGCAAGTTCCCAAATCAGAGTCTTCCTTTCTGGGTTAGGGGCTGACTTCTGGCTTCATCTCCTAGTTCCTGCTCTATAATCACCCATCTGGTCTGACCACTGCTGAGGCTTCTCATCCCAATCCTTCCCTCAGTCTCCACCTCAGACATGACCCTGTATTTACCCTCAGGACCATCTGCCTTTGGTCACCCATGATGACACTCCCAATCCTAGACCCAGACACAGGACCCACCTGATGGCTTCCCAGAGGCCCAGTTCACCCACAATCCCTTCTATAGGAGATCAGATAAGACCTTCTCAGGACCTTCTAGCTCAGTAATGGCAGCCAGAGTGATGGATAGGCCCTTTCCCCTGACCCCTCAGAAGGCAATGGCCTCTATTAATATGAGTCCTTGTTTGTGGTCATAAAATTTTATGTCCTGCTTCTCCCACTGAGTGGCTTTTACTACTTTAAGCAGATAAAAATGGACATGGCTAAGATAGGCCAGAGAAAATCAATAGGTAATAAAAGTTAACATGAGAGCAAATGCATTATTTCAATCACAGAGGAGCTAAAAATGTGTCTGAGGTGTGAGATAGACTGAGTCTAGTGATGCATCTAAGGGCCAACAAGCTGGTAGACAAGCAACCTTGGGTGGGTGATGGTGTGTGTGGGTGGGTAAGTAGGGGGTAGGCTTAGGGGCTCTGTCTACTCTCCACTGAATCTCCACAGCCACCCCCTCACAAGCTGAGGCAGTGGTGAAAGGAGCTGGATTAGAAGTCTGTGTGTCCTTAAGCAGCTCAATGTACCCATTCATTTACTTGACAACCATTTACAGAGCACCTACTATGTGCCAGGCCAGTGTAGCACAATGGTTAATGGGTGTGAGCTCTGAGATCTGCATGAACGCACGTCTCATCTCTGCCCTGTGCCAGCTGTGTGTCCTAGGGCAAGTTGATTAACTTCTCTGTGCCTCAGTTTTCTCATTTGCAAAATTGGACATGATAATCTTGGTAGCTATCTTTTAAGAATGTGATAAGAATTGAGGGAGACAATTCATGCAAACTATGTAGACTGATGCCTGGCAGATGTTAGCTTTTGAAAAATATTAGCAGTTTCTACTGTTGTACTAGGCTCTGTACTGAATAAGACAGATTCAATCTCTACTAAGTGGACCATTTTGGTAGATAAAGAAATTGTGTTTCACAAGAAACTGTGGCTCAAAGAGGTTACATGACTTGTCTAAGCCCACCCAGTCAATCAGTGTTGAAGTTGGGAGTTGAACCCGGGCTGTCTGTATTGGTTTGGACTGTGTTTTCTGCATACGGTAGCCTGAGAAAACAGAATTTGTTTTTCTCACCTGACTAGAGGTCCATAAGCTGGTGCCTGCTAGCCCTGATTCAGCTGTCCATGATGTCCCACAGGACCCAGGTTGGTTCTGCTCTGCCATCTTCAGTATATGTAGTTTCTTGCTCTCGGGTTTATAGCCTCATGGTCATGAAATGGCTGCCACAACTCCAGACATCATATCTGGGTACCAGGCAGGAGGAAGGGTTTGGAAAAGAGAGCAGAGAGTTGTAACAACTGCATCTGTCCCTTTTTTGGGGAAAGAAATCTTCCTAGAAGCCCTACCTAAAAGAGATTTGTTTATATTTCATTGGCTGAAACATAGACAACTTCTGGACCAATCACTTGCCAAAGTAGATGCGATTACCATGGCTGGTTTAGACCAATCAGAATCACACGCCAAAGGGGAGTTTGGATCTCCCTCCCTGAGAATAGGGAATACCTATCACTGCCTGCCACAACTTGAACACATCAGGCAGATCTCCTCCTGCTGGGGGAAACAGAGAGGAACCAGGTAGATGCCAGTGAATAATGAATGGTGTTGGTCTAACCACTTGGACACACTTCCCCTCCACACTCTTCCAGCTTAATGTTCTTACCCTCAGTGTAAGTGCATTGACGGGGTCAGGCCTTAAACCCAGTCCTACAGAGGTGGTTGAGATGTGCCTCTCCCCTCAGGTTGCTCCCAGTCAGATGGGGGGTGGGAGTGGGCTGGAGCGGGGAGGCAGGGTAGGTAGGGGGACTGTTGGAGGGGGAGAGGTGGAGTAAGGTGTGGACTGGGGGTTGGGCTGGGCAGGGTGAGATGGAGCCTGGACTTTCGTTTAAATCAAAGTTGGACATGATGCTTCCCTGGGCCAAGGTGGGACCAGCAGGGATGGAGAGAAGGGCCCTATGGAAACAACTTGGGGAGTATTTAGATGCGGGTGAGAGAGGGAGGGGAGAAAGGGTGGTGGGCAACATGATCTGGTCTTGGGTCTGAGCAGCTGGGTGGGTGCTCACTGACACGTAGAAACACAAGAGTCGTGTGTAGGCTGTGTCACCCAATGCTGTCCATCTCTTGAAATGACCCAACATCAAATGGACAGAACCTGGGGCTGAGCCAATGGCAGAACCTGCCCTGTCCTTTGGGACCTGCGGATGAAGCCAGAACAAAGTAACCCCCTTGGTCACCTTGCCAATTTGTCCTGAGCTCTGGTCACTGATATTCCCATCCCACATTGTCCCTGGCTTTCATATGACTTTCTCCCAAATCCTCCATCACACATGTAATAACCTTTTAAAAATGGTCGAGAAGTGGACACTTTGGGAGAATAGTAACAGCTGACGTTTATAGTGCACTCAAGTCAGGCACTGACTTGAGCACATCACACGCATTACCTTGTCTCAGGCTCACCACAGCTGTGTGAGGTAGGTCCTGTTATTATCTGACTGTATGGACTAGGAAACTGAGGCAGGAAGAAGCTGAGTCATTTGTCCAAGGTCACACTGCTAGTCAGTTGTGGACCAGCCCCCATACCCCACAGCTCCTTTCCCTACAGCTTCTGAAAAGACCCTCTGTGATGAATCTAGTCCTTCCCTTGTTTTTCAGGAGGGGAAACTGAGGCTCAGAGAGTGTGAGCAACTAATTCATGTTCACATAGCATGTTAGTGGCCAAGCCAGGCCTCCCGATTCCCAGCCAAGTCTTCTCCACCTGCAGGCTGCTCTGGCCACCTTCTCCTCGAACACTGGTAGGGAGGTGACCCAGAGGTTGGAGGAGGCAGGACCACAGGGAGGCCCAGGCAGCTCCAGAGGGCACCATGGGGATGGGCAGTGCCCACAGCAGCCAGCAAACTGCCCAGAGACTTCTGGGCTACCTCCTTCCTCCCACCTACACATCACAAAGAAATACATCCTTTGAAAATGAATATTGGACTTGAAGTAAACAGATTAGTAGTAGTTACG
Source organism: Dugong dugon (assembly GCA_030035585.1). Taxonomy (NCBI): domain Eukaryota; kingdom Metazoa; phylum Chordata; class Mammalia; order Sirenia; family Dugongidae; genus Dugong; species Dugong dugon. Next base: position 54,781,528 of record CM057462.1, on the reverse strand, counting down.
TGCTGGCACTTTATTAATTAAGTGTCCTAAATAAACCTGGGCACTTAATTTTAGATTTATAGGGTTAATTTAGATTTATAAAACTAGTTATTATGCATTAAGTACAGAAAATACCAATTGGTTTTCGCAAGCAACATTTATTGAAGTGCGAAAAAGAAAACTATGTAAAATTTAATTACCCTCGTGTTGAGTTTGAGAGCTGACAGGGAAGCTTACGAGTGTGGATGTACCTCGTCTCACAAGACGCTGTCTTCTGTTGTGGATTGTAATTTCATCTTCCCCTTGATAGTTATTTAAATAAAACCCAGATGTCACACCACAGGTGAGGCATTCTTAGTGATGAAGATGCCAACTAAGGCTGGGTCTACACTGTCTCGAGAGCTGAAGGGGAGAAGGGGGCAGAATGGGTGGTGGACACTGCAGGGGCTGGAGTCATGAGCCCTGGGTTCTCATCCCAGCTCTGGCACTGCCTTGCCTGTGATTTGGAGGCGCTCACCTCACCTCTGTGCACTTAGTTCTCCAGATCTCAGAACCAGGAGGGGCAGGTCTAGGAGGTCTGGCTTCCTGCCATCTCCGACGTTTGATAGATCAGGAAATCTAATTCCACATCTGGATGGGGGATGGCCACTGGGTTCCCATCAGCTGATGGACGTCATGGTTGTGACTTTCCTGATCTGACTTGCTAACTCTCACACACACCTCTGGGGTCCTGTGAACTCAGCTTTCATGATGATGAAGGGGCCAAGTCTCTGCAGCCTCTGGTGACCCTGTGGCCAAGGTGTGAAGCAGACCTCACTCCAAGTGGGGTTACATCCAAGCCACAAGGAAGTGTGGATGGAAGAGAAGCAACGGCAGCAGAGGCTCAGGCCTGGCCTGGAGGAGTCCATGGTCTGGGGGGAGATAAGAGGCTGCTTTCAGGAGAGCTCTGGACACACTCAGATGCCATGGTAGATGCCAAGGATGGTAGATGTGTTTTCCCCACAAAGAAATGTGGAAGTTCTAAGCCCTGTACCTGTAAACTTGATCCTGTTTGGAAATAGAGGTTTTCTTTTGTTATGTTAGTTAGGCCATACCAGAGTAAACCTAATCACTTCTGAGTGGTGCCTTAGGAAAAGAATAGAATAGTCACAGAGGCACACAGAAGAAAGAAGACAAGCCAAGGAATGCTCAGGAATTCCTGGGCTGCCAACAAGGAAGGCTTTTTTCCTAGAGCCCATGCCCAGATTTGGACTTCTAGTGTCCAAAAACTGAGATAATAAATTCCTGTTCTTTAAAGCTCACCACTTTTTTTTTTTCCTATGGTGACACTAGGTGGCTGAAATAGGGGAGCAGTACAGGTGTCCTGTACTCCAATTCCTTTGATTTCTAGATGGGTGGCCTTCACAAGTTCACCCAGACAGGCACGGAGAACTGGGGGCTGTTACCAGCTCCACTGCCAGACAGTAACTTGTGGAACCACTTGAGGGTGTAAGTTTTATCCTGCCAGCGTCTCCCTTCTTCCACCCTACCTCACACCCCAGCTCCCGGTGCTCTCTATGGCTCCATCTGCTGTACCTGATCATACTCAGGAATCCTGAGAGAGGTGAAGCAGGACAGCCAGCAACTGTAGTCCAGGAAGGAAGGGCTCTTTCCAGAACCTTTGCCTGAATAGTTGACAGGCCCACCGTCCAGGAAATTGACAAGCCTTGGGAGCAGCCCTCAACCAATAACTCTCAGAAGCTGATGTATAAATGCCCCAGCTGCCTCACCCCTCATGTGGGGTAATTGCTAGGCTTCTGTTTTACTGTTTCCCAGGATTCCCTCATGGAATTAACTCCAGTTGCCCACTGTGGTAGATGATTTAATTGTGCCCCATTCTCTTCCCTGTCTCACTTCCTCACTCACTGTGTCGGGGGTCCCCAAGACCACCCTTAGGCTCAATGATTCGCTAGAACTCATAAGGCTCAGAGAAGTTGTTATAACTGTGATTATGGTTTATTACAGTGAAAGGATACAGATTAAAATCAGTAAAGGAAATAGGTGCATGAAGCCAAGTCCAGGAACAACTAGGCACAAGCTTCCAAGTGTCGCCTCCCGTGGAGTTACACAGGGATATGCTTAATTCTCCAGCAGCAATGCATGACAACATGTGCAAAGTGTTGTTAACCAGAGAAACTTACCTTATTCTTGGTGTCCAGAGTTTTTATTAGGGGTCAGCCCCGTAGGCATACAATGGCTACATGACTGACCTTAGCTATTCAGTCTCCAGTCCCTCAGAGGTCAAACTGATGCAGCATGGCTCAAGGCCTCAGGCACATAAAACTAGATATTCACCATATGTCACATTGTTAGCATAAACTATTTGATCGAACTGATGGAAACACTCATATCAGTCAGGATATTCCAAGGGCTCAGAGATTATCTACTAGGAGCCAGTTAAGGGCCAGTCCTGAAGACAGCACTTCCTTTGGAAACCCGGGCCTGCTGAGTTAATCTTTTCCTGCACACCCCTCTACTAGAAATGTCTGCACCTCCCCAATAAACTGCTTGCTCCCGTGTCTCTCTCCCATCCTGCTCTGGGAGAACCCAAACGAAGACAGTGAAAAACAGATAATGAACACATAACCAAGTGATAACAAAAGTAAAGAAAAAGAAAACAGGGTAAGGCTTCAGATAGTGAAATGGAGGGAAAGGACATATTTTAGATACAGTGTTGAGGGAAGGTCTCTAAGCGGATGGGGTATTTGGGCAGAGACTTGAATGAAGTGAGAAACTGAGACATGCAGAGATGTGTGCAAGGGGAGAAAGCATTCCAAGAGAACAAAACCAAAAAAAACCGAACCTGTTGCCATCGAATCGATTTCGACTCATAGAGACCCCATAGGACAGAGTAGAACTGCCCCATAGGGTTTCCAGGGAATGGCTGGTGGATTTGAACTGTTGACCTTTTGGTTAGAAGCTATAGTTCTTAACTACTGTGCTCCAAGAATACAGGTATGGTGTATGTGAGAAATAGCAGAGAGACTGGTGATAGAAGCAGAGTGGGGAAAGGAAAGGGTGATAGGACATGAGACAAGAGTGCAGTACTGTAGGGCCTGTAGACAGTGGCAAGGACCTGAAATCCTAATCTAGGTGTGATGTGTCAGAAATCTCAGGGACTCACTGGCAGCCTTGTCCAGAGGGTGACATGGCATGGAGGAGAAATGTCCAATCCTTAGAGTTAAAAGGATCAGGGTTCTTCTGGTTCTGGGTCTGACTTGTGAAGAGCATGGAAATCATCACTCCCATCTTCACAATAAGAAAAAAGCTCAACAAACTGAAAATCAACAATTGTTGTTGAGATACATCAGAGAAGTGAAGTCAGTGTAAACCACCACCCTGAAAACTGGAGAGACAGGCAGATATTGAGAAGCACAGCTTACTGAAATCAGAAACTGGTAGGAATATGCAAAGGGCAATTGACTAATTGCTGGAAACTGAGCATGGATTATCTTGAAAGATAAAACTCTTAAGGGCCCTCCTTAGGAGTTCCCTACACGTTTGTAAGCATTACCTTCAGAAGCCTCAGTAGGTACTCTCAGAGTCTCTGTTCAAATATCACTTCCCTTGAGAGAACTTTCCTCATCTCAGGCTCACCAGAGTCCAGAGAATCAACAAAAAAATTTCTGGAACTAATAAGTAATTATAGCAAGACTGTAGGATACAAGGTTAATATAGAAAAGTCAACTGCTTTCCTATATACTGGCAATGAACAATTGGAATTTGAAGTTAAAAACCCAACACCATTTATATTAGTACCAAAAACTGAAATATTTAGGTACAAGTCTAACAAAATATGTACAAGAGCTACCTGATGAAAACTTCATTTACTTGATGAAAGAAATCAAAGAAGATCTAAATAAACGGAGAGATCTTCCATGTTCATGGATAGGAGGACAATATTGTTAAGATGTCAGCTCTTCTCAACTTGGTCTATTGGTTTAACCCAATCCCAATAAAAATCCCAGAAAGTTACTTTGTGGATATTGACAAACTGACTCAAAATTTAAATTGGAATGGCAAATAGAATACAGAATCTGGAGTCAGACAAGAATGAGTTCAAATTCTATCTGGCTCTTGGACAGGCCACTTAACCTCCCTGAACCTCATTTTCTTATCTGTAACCTGGCATCATAATAGTTTCTCCATGGAGGTACTACATGTGAGGATTAAATGAGATAATGAATGAAAATGTATGTACAGCAATTATTTGATATTTACCGTGTGTAGCTCCTGAAGGTTGGGAGTTAGGTCAATTGTGTTCACTGATGTATTTCTCCCTCCTAGAGCATTGCCTGGCCAAACCAATGAGTCCAACCTTTTCAGCTGACCTGGAAGCCCCCTAAAGGAAGGGACTGAGCCTTGGATATATCTATACTTCCCCAAATTTCTAATCCTGTTGTTTCTATGTTCCTGATCATTTGTCTAATCTGTTGCATGCTGCCTGTGAATCGACGTAGATCTTTACCTCTGACCATCTGTCTGCTCAGGCAGATTGGATGGCCAAATGTGCTGCTCCAGGTGGTGGATGGAAGGGAGAAATGGGTAGTTTCTGACAACTAGGTGGGTTTTTCTTCCTTTTGCAGTTTTTCCGGGACATTTCTAAATTAGGCTGAAATACTGCAGAAGTCCACTTCTGGATGGTGCCAGAATATCATGCAGTACTATCTATAAACTTAGTTTCTCTCCCTCATTTAACTAGTTATAGGGAACCTCACATGAAGTAATTGGTGTTAGGGAAGGTGAGATGGTTAGCTTTTTTGTCAGCTTGGGTAGGCTATGGTAAGTCCCCAGTTATTTCATCGAACAATAATTTAGGTGTTGCTGTGAAGGTATTTTGTAGATGTAGTTAACATCTACAATCAGTTGACTTTAAGTAAAGGAAATTATTCTAGATAATGTGAGTAGGCCCCATCCAATCAGTTAAGAGCAAAATTGAGGTTTCCCAGAGAAGAAGAAAATCTTCCTCAAGACTGAAGCATTAAGTCCTGTCTGAGTTTCCAGCCTGCTGACTTGCCCTATGGATTTTGGACTCCAGGATGCCACATCAACTCCTGCCTCAATTTCCAGCCTGCCAGCCTGCCCTACAGGTTTTGAACTTGATGTCCGTAACAATTGCGGGGGATATAAATCTCTTTATATATGTACATATGTGTGTGATATAACACACACACACACACACACACACACACCCTCTAGGTTCTATTTCTCTGGAGAATGCTGACTGATACAGAAGGGAACAGCAGCAATGAAGGAGTAGGTGCTTGGAGAGCATGAGCCACCTGCACGTGCAACTTCCTCGTGACTGCAAGGTCTACTGGAGTACAAACTTGTATATACCATTTCCATCTGGTGACCAGTTAATGCACATGCCCCTTTATGGCTCAGTGGATCAGATAAAGCCCAGCTCATGATGGGCAGTGAATGTCTCATGGTCATTTGATGTCCCTTGGAGAATAGGTACCTTCAGAATAGTGTAAAGATTTACTCCAATACCCTGCAGGTCTGGGATATTGGGACTTGCCACAGGTTCTGTAGCCACTCCATTTGTCATAGACGCTTTGTGTATCATTATATCTTCTCTGTCATGAGGCCCCAGTGGCACAGCAGCTAGCACGGCAGCTAGACTTGTTCCAGAGCCTTTCTTGCCTTGAGCCTCACTCAAACCGGCAGCTTTACAGGTTAATCAGTAAAAATATTTGGAACAGCACACATTAATGTTGCCTCCAACATTCAGAGAAGCCCACTAAATGTGCCTCTTGCTTAGTGGAAGGTAGTACAAGGAGGAGCAATTTGTTTGTCACCATAGAGATAATATCCAAACAGTCCCCAGAATATTGGACCCTAGAAATTTCACCTAGTTGACAGAACCCTGAATTGTCTTGGCATTTACTTCCACTCTCTGGTATGCATATGTCTTACTAAAGCTTCTAAGGCACTGCCTACTTCCTGCCCAACAGGTCCGATTTGTATGATGCCATCAATCCAGTGAGTCAGCATGATGCTATGTGAGATGTTAAGTCATCAAGTCCCTTCAATCTGGATTATGTCATAGCAGGAGAGTTGACACAGCCCTGAGGCAAGATAGGGTATCCTGTGTCTCTCTCTGCTGAGATATATTGAACTGCTTTTGGTAGTTGCCGCAGCAATAGCTGCATATAGTGCCAGGAGCTGTGTTGATTTTCTCCTCCAGGAGATATGATAACACATCTGGAATTGCAGGAGTATTTGGAGCTATCACTTGAGTAAATTTATAATAATTCATGGTCATTCTCTAAGATCTGTCTGCACAGGACACTCAGGCTAGTTAAATGAAAAATGTAAAAAATGTGATAGGAATCACCACATCTACATCTTTAGCATTACAGGGACTTCAAGGAAAGGAAGGTTAGTTTTCTCCGATAGGAAAGCAGAGGTGGCCACAGATGGCAAGGAAGCTTGGGGGGTCTTGAGGGTTCAAAGGTCTTAGATTTATCTGAGTTCTCATTTCAATTCTTGGAATTCTTTTGTTTTTCTATCAAGGCATTAACTTTAACATATTAGATTTGGCAAAGCTGTGAGATCAATTTATGCTGTAATTTTGCAATCCATAGAGTTGGCTTGTGATGTGCTGTGGATTAAATTTTGGACCTGATTTTCAGCTGTGTCTTTGCTTTGGCTACAAAAGGTAAGACATTTCTCTAGGACAATCATAAATCCCTGGTTCTTGGAGGATTCCGTAATCTGAGAATGTAAACCTCTGATCTTGTCATTGTATTTCTGTAAGCTCCCCACAGTCAGAAATAGCCATCACACCTCCTATTCCTTATAGTACGCAAGTACAGCAGCAAGCTACTAAAGTCTTGCCTTCAATTGACACTCTATCCCAGGTAACCATGGGTGATAATTTAAGTAATTTTGATGTCACAATGTGCCATAGATGACCAGTATCCCATTTTCCCCTAGCAATGAGGTTGTCATTGTGTTCTAGCCTCATCAGTCATACAGCCCATCCCCAAATCCTGTCTTTAGGGATTTGTTTTCCAGGAAAAATCCTGGTACTGAGTGCTGCACCATTCAGAGTTCACTTAGGAAAACAGAAACCACAATAGTAATAACACGGAGAGGAGATTTAATAAACAATTGGCATGAAAGTATTGAAAGAACTGTAGAAAAAAGGGAAAGGGACAGTGTCTTGGTTATCTAGTACTGCTCTAACACAAATACCACAAATTTGTGGCCATAGCCACTCTACAGGATAGAATAGAACTGTCCCATAGGATTTCCAAGGCTATAATCCTTACAGAAGCAGACTGCCACATCTTTCTCCCACGCACTGGCTGGTGGGTTTGAACGGCCGACCTTTTGGTTAACAGCCAAGCGTTTTAACCATGGTGCCACCAGGGCTCCTTTTCAGGAGGCTAGAAATCTGAATTGAGGGTGTTGACTCGAGGGGAAGGCTCTCTCAGTGTTGGCTCTAGGGGAAGATACTTTTCCTCTTCCAACTTCTCTAGCTCTGGCATTCCTCAGTTCCTTGGCGATCCTCACGTGGCATCCATCTTCCTCCTGTTGACGTTCACTTCTGTGTCTAGTCTGCTCATTTTATAACTCAGAAATGATTAGGTTTACAATACACTCTAAACTGATACGGTCTCATTAACATAACAAAGAAAACTCTGTTTACAGTAGGATTATACCCAATGGTATAGGGGCTAGAATTCCAAAACATATTTTTGGGAGACACAATTCAGTCCATAACAGAAGGTTACCCAGAGATTAGAAAATATGGGAAATGGCTCTCTGCCCATCCAGGGCCAGAGGAGAAGGACTGCACTTGCTGCTGACTCTTGTAGACACTGTGCTGCTGCCATGCCTGCTGCTGAAACTGCTGAATTCCCCGCTGCTGCCAGAGCCACCAAGTCCACTGCAGCTGGCCGCCCCTGCTGGGAACATCAGTAGCAAAGAGAAAGGGAGAATAGCAGCTTCTCCCCAGCTCCGACCTTCCAATCTTCTCCCAGCACTTCCCATTGTCCAAAGTTAATGAAGCCAACAGGCAAGGGAGTCTGAGAAATGTAGCTCACAGGGATCCAGCAGGACACAGAATGGTGGTATTTTAGGCTGAGTTCTCTAGAGAAACAAAACCAGTAAACCATATAAATATTTATAGAGAGAGATTTATATCAAGGAAACAGCTCACGCCATTGTAGAGGCTGGAACATCCCAAGTCTGTGGATTGGGATAGAGGCTTTTCCCAATTCACGCAGTCATGGAGGCTGGTGAACCCAAGATCGGTAGGTTGGAGAGCAGGGCTCCCACCCACAGGCTGTGAAGGTTGACAAATCCCAAGATCGGCAGGTAAGCTGATAGCTCTAGTTCCAAGAAATGGAGGTCAGACAAACAGGAGGCAGCTACAGGATCCAGAAAAAGCCAAAAACCTTGGCGAGGAGAGCAGGAAGGAAGTAGGCAGCAGAGGGCAGAGAAATAAAGCCTGAGGAGGCGGTGACCCACCACAGGCCCCACCCGTTCGGGTACCATTCAGCAGATTCCATTATGGGGGTGATCACATATCAAATTTCAATAGGGAAGTGATCACAACATTATACAACTGCCCAAATACTGAGGATCATGGCCCAGCCAAGCTGACACACAATCTTAACCATCACAGATGGTGATGAGGGAAGAGCAAGGAGACACCTTGACAATGACCAGCACAGTGGGTTGGGACTTGGACTTTTGTACCAGACAAATCAGTTCAAAATCAGCACTGTCGCTTAATCACTGTGGCATTGAGAGGCAGTTAACCTTTCTGAAACTCACCTTCCCCATTAATAAAATGGAGATAATTATTGATTGAGGAATAAATTAAGGAAAGTTTGTCAAAGTGCCTATCACAGTGCTTGGCCCGCAATATGCCCTCTCTCAATGGTTCTTGCTTTCCCCTTAACTTAGTCTCTGACCTTGAACAAGTGCTCTATTTTCTCATCTGTAAAATGAAGGGGTTTGAACTGATGTTCCCCAAGTTCCTTTCAACTGCGAGGTGTTGTAAAACATTCCTTAAATGAAATTGGTAGGTTGCGACTGGAAGGAGGGTCTAGGGAGGCCCAGGTTGTGTCTGAGTGTTCTGAGCTGTGAACTTCACCATAGCATGTGGTCAAATGTGAAACAGATCATACTTCAGCAACCCTAAATGTTCCTTAGATCTCCAGGCTAATGTTGCTACTGGCAACAGCAATCTGGTCTGTATTCCCTTTGAAGAGGTCACTCTCAATGGCACTCAATCAACAGGAAATTGCCTCATGCAGCATGATCTGCACACTGTGGTCTGGGAAAAAGGGAACTTTACATTAAATGCATCATAATAATTAATTGTGTAAACTCTGGGGTTTTGGAGGGGCCCGAGTGCCTGAGCTTTGAGAATTTTTCTGTTTGCATTGGAATTATGAGTTTAAACCTGCTAGAAATGAGGTCTGGAGGTGCTGGAGGTGCCAGCAGAGGTAGGAATCTATGGGAAGCACTGTAGCTTAGTGGTTAGGTGTGCGGGACTTATGAGTTCCCATTCTGCCACCTGCTAAACTACTGTTGTTACTTAGATTCTCTAGGCTCAGTAAGATTAATGTTGTCTACTATAACCAATACATGCTGTTTTTGTCTCTTCTGTCCTCTGTATATAGCACCATCCCACATCATGAAACTCAGGCTGGTTTCCAATCAAAGCTTTCCTCTCCTTAGAGGCAGTTAAAGACCCAGAGGACAAATCATAATATCCTTTAGCCTACTGAAAACAGTGATTGGTCCAAGGAGTGGGTCTGTGACCCAAACAGGGCCAATTGGAATCCTTGCCTGGAATTTTTTATATGGCTATTGGGAGAAAGGAGTCCCTGGGTGGTGCAAATGGTTAGCATGCTCTGCTATTAACCAAAGGTTGGAAATTTGAGTTTGCCCAGTGGTGCCTCAAAAGAAAGAGCAGGTTATCTACTTCCAAAAAACAATCCATTGAAAACCCCTTGGAGCCTAGCTCTACTCTGACACACATGGGTTTGCCATGAGTCAAAATCAACTCATCCACAACTTGTACTGGGAAAGAGCAGCTCTTTTTTTCCCTATGGAGTCACCAGGTGGATAATGCAAGCTTGCAGCTTCCGATATTTAGGATATCCTCTTCCCCACACTGACCTACCCCATGAAGAATTCCAGCTGTAAAGGGGAAGAAAGAAACCTTTCCCATCCCCCAGTCGTGCAGGGAGGGAAGCACAATAAGGAGATGTTGAGAAGGAAAGAGATTCAATTACCTAATTTGAGCTCTTCAATCCAGTCATGTCTGAGGTGAGTCTATCCCTGTTCTTCCCAATTCTTTGACACACTGAAACCCTCTATAGTTTAACTAGTTTGAATTTAGTCCAAAAATGGTTGCAACCGTACATCGAAAAACAAGTCTCTAGGAATTGATGGAATATCAATTGAGATTTTTCAACAAACTGATGCAGCACTGAAGTTGCTCACTCATCTATGCCAAGAAATTTGGAAGACAGCTACCTGGCCAGCTGACTAGAAGAGATACTTATTTGTATCCATTCCAAAAAAAGATGATCCAACAGAATGCAGAAATTCTCTAACATTATCATTAATATCACAGGCTAGTAAAGTTCTGCTGAAAATCATTCAAAACCAATTGCAGCAGTACATCAACAGGGAACTGCCAGAAATTCAAGCTGGATTCAGAAGAGGATGTGGAACAAGGGTTATCATTACTGATGTCAGATGGATCTTGGCTGAAAGCAGATAATACCAGAAAGATGTTTACCTGTGTTTCATTGACTATGCAAAGGCATTCAACTGTGTGGATCATAACAAATTATGGATAACATTTCTAAGAATGGGAATGCCAGAACACTTAATTGTGCTCATGAGGAACCTGTACATAGACCAAGAGGAAGTTATTTGAATAGAACAAGGGGATACTGTGTTGTTTAAAGTCAGGAAAGGTATGCATCAGAGTTGTATCATTTCACCATGCTTGTTCAATCTGTATACTGAGCAAATAATCTGAGAAGCTGGACTATGTGAAGAAGAACGGGGCATCAGGATTGGAGGAAAGCTCATTAACAACCTGCGTTATGCAGATGACATAACTTAGCTTGTGGAAAGTGAAGAGGACTTGAAGCACTTATTGACAAAGGTAAAAGATCACAGCCTTCTGTATGGATTACACCTCAACATAAAGAAAACAAAAATCCTCACAACTGCACCAATAAGCAACCTCATGATCATCAGAGAAAAGATTGAAGTTGTCAAGGATTTCATTTTACTTGTATCCACAATCAACGTCCATGGAAGCAGTAGTCAAGAAATCAAACGACTTACTGTGTTGGGCAGATCTGCTGCAAAAGACCTCTTTCAAGTGTTAAAAAGCAAAGATGTCACTTTAAGGACTCAGATGCGCCTGACCCACCCAAGCCATGTTGTATTCAATTGCCTCATATGCATGTGACAGCTGGACAATGAATAAGGAAGACCGAAGAAGAATTGATGTTTTTGAATTATGGTGTTGGTGAAGAATATTGGATATACCACAGACTGATAAAAGAATGAACAAATCTGTTTTGGAAGAAGTATAGCCAGAATGCTCCTTAGAGGTGTTGAAACTTTGTCTCATGTACTTTGGACATATGATCAGGAGGGATCAGTCCCTGGAGAAGGACATTATGCTTTGTAAAGTAGAGGGTCAGCGAATCAGAGGAAGACTCTCAAAGAGGTGGATTGACACAGTAGCTGCAACAATGGGCTCAAATATAGAGCGATTGTGAGGATGGCACAGGAACGAGCAGCATTTCTTTCTGTGGTACAAGGGTTGCTATGAGTAGGAACTGACTTGACGACACCTAAGAACAACTTTCAACAACAGTTCTAACGAACACACTTAATTCTCTGGGAGGTTGTTGTGATTAAATGAGATCATTGATGTAAAGGGCTCAGAACTGTGCTGTACTCCAAGTATGTGCTCAATAAACATTACTTTTATTACCACTGTTGTCACAGTCATTTAAATGATCTTCAGCAAAATTTTACTTAACTGTAATATTAATGATATTGTTCAATAATTTCTGCATTCTGGTGGATCACCTTTCTTTGGAATGGGCACAAATATAGATATCTTCCAGTTGGTTGACCAGGTAGCTATCTTCCAAATTTCTTGGCACTGCATCCATTTGTTGAAACATCTCAATTAGTATTCTGTCAGTTCTCGGATCCTTGTTTTTCGACAATGCCTTCAGTGAAGCTTGAACTTCTTCCTTCAGTACCATAGGTTCTTGATCATATGCTACCTCCTGAAATGGTTGAATAATGAGTAATTCTTTCTGATATGGTGACTCTGTGTATTCCTTCCATCTTCTTTTGATGCTTCCTGTGCTGTTTAATATTTTCCCCATAGAATCCTTCAATATTGCAACTCAAGGCTTGAATTTTTTCTTCAGTTCTTTCAGCTTGAGAAATGTCAAGTGTGTTCTTCCATTTTGGTTTTCTAACTCCAGGTCTTTGAACACTTCATTATAATACTTTACTTTGTCTTCTCTAGCCTCCCTTGGAACTCTTCTGTTCAGCAATTTTATTTTATCATTTCTTCCTTTCACTTTAGCTACTCTAAGTTCAAGACCCCCACGCATCTGTCAGTTTGTTGCACTGTGGTGGCTTGCAAGTTGCTATGATCCTGGAAGCTATACCACCAGTATTTCAACTACCAGCAGGGCCACCCATGGTGGACAGGTTTCAACTAAGCTTCCAAACTAAGACAGACTAGGAAGAAGGAAATTGTGGTCTACTTCTGAAAAAATTATCCAGTGAAAACCTTATGAATAGCAGTGGAACGTTGTAGTTTCAATAGCGTACATTAACTCTGCTCCTATCCAGCTCTATCATCTCCCCTTTTGTGTTGTTATATCACAAATCATACCTTTATACATTGCGTGTCCATTAACATAGATATATAATTATTGTCTTATTCATTTGTTTTTTAAAAATCACATAGGAAACAAAAAGAGGGGTTACAAACCAAAAATACAAAAATATTAGCTTTTATTTTTCCCTTTGTAGTCACCTTTACTAGAGATATTTATTTATTCACATGGCTTTGAGTTGCCGTCTAGTGTCCTTTCATTTCAGCCTGAAGGATTCCTTTTAGCATTTCTTGTAGGGTGGGTCTAAGAGCCATAAACTTCCTGAGTTTTTGGTTATCTAAAATGTCTTAATATCGCCTTCGTTTTTAGATGATAGTTGTGCCAGATATAAAACTCTTTGGTGACATTTTTTCTTTCAGAATTTAAAGATAGCATTCCACTGAGTTCTGATATTCATGAATTTTGATAAGAAATCAGCTGTTAATTTTTACTGAGGATCCTTTATACATGAGAAGTCACTTCTCTCTTGTTGCTTTCAAGATTTTCTCTTTGTCTTTTGACTATTTGATATAAAGTCTTGGTATATGTCTCTCTGAGTTTATCCTCCTTGAAGTTTGTTGAGCTTCTTGGATGTCTTTTATTAAATTGGGGAAGTTTTTGACCATTTTTTCTTCAAATATTTTTTCTGCCCTTTCTCTCTTTCTTCTCCTTCTGGAACTCTCATAATGCATAAGCTGGTCTGCTTGATGGTGTCCCATATGTCCTTCAGGTTGTGTTCATTTTTCTTCATTCTTATTTCTTGCTCCCTCTCAGACTGGATAATTTCAACTTATCTGTATCAAGCTCACTGATTTATCTTCCGCCTACTTAAATCTGCTGTTGAATCCCTGTAGTAAATATTTCCTTTGAGCTGTTGTAATTTTTAGCTTCAGAATTTATATTTGGCTTCTCTTTATAATTTCTATCTCCTTATTTACATTCCTTACTTGTTCATATATCATCCTCCCAGTTTTCTTTAGTTCTTTTTCTGTGGTTTCCTTCATCTCTTTTCAGCATATTTAAGATTGTTAATTTACAATCTTTGTCTTGTAATTCCAAAGTCTGAACTTCTTCAGGAATTTTTTTTTAAATTTCCTTTTTTCCTGAATGGGCCACCCTGATTCTTTGTAATTTTTTGTTGAGAACTGGACAGTTTGAATATTTTAATGTGATAACTCTGGAAATGAACAATCCCTCTCCAGGGATTGGTGCTGTTATTTGTTGAGGGCTGCAATCATTCATTTGTTTAGTGACTTATCAAAAGTATTTTTGATCCAACAAGAAAAGAAGAAAAAAAGTGTTCTATACCTTTAAATTCTTTTGACAGATGCTGCCTGGGTAGCTACTTCAGCCCAAAGGAGCTTAAACAATGCCCAGCCTCTGTGCTGGCTCCTCACTGTATTTCCAGGCATATAAAAACAGACAACCCTGATTTTTGGAGGACAAGGTACTTACCACCCACCCTGCCACTAGCAAGCCATATCAGGAACACAGGATGCTATTCCCATGTCTTCCTGAAGTGAGGCTAGGGGGATGCAGGGTGATAGATGAGACATAAAATGCCAGAATTCTCCAAAATTTACAAGTCTTTTTTCATCAAGCACCCCCTTGATGTTGGAAGTGTTCAGCTAGACTCCAGAGTTCTGAAACAGTTGGTTCTGAAGTTTCTTGCCAGTTCAATAGTTATTTGGGTGGAAAGACAATATCTGGAACTTTCTACTACACCAGCTTCCATGATGTTACTTTCATTTATTTACTGCTGGTTCTGGGTCAGATAATGCCAGGAAGCTTGGAAGGAGGTAGCCATGAAGCCCTTTCCTGGGGTACAAGGGATCCAGGTAGAGAGTGGTGAGCACAGGAAGGGGCAGAGGGAGAGAAGGGATGACTTTGGTGTAAATGGGGATATTTTTCCTGGTCTGCCAACAGGAAAAGGTCCTATTCCTAGTTATCCCTATTCCCAGCTAGCCCTGTCCTGATTGAGTACCAAGGTGCCTCCACCTCCCAGCCCCTGTTACAAGATACAAGACTTTTGGACTTAGGACCAGTCCCTGCACACAGGGAACAGCTTGCAGGCCCAGATCACAGCCCGTTGGCCAGATATTCCACTGCAGAATAATTGATTAACTAGTCACAGTGGGGGAGTGTAGGCACTGTCCCTCCCCCACCCCTCATGAATTCATCTCACTCTGAGAACTCATATGGTTAGGTTGCAGACAGGATTGAGTTTGTCACATGGAATCAATCAGGCCAGGAGTCATCAGTCTGGTTGGTAACACTAACATAGTCAACATGTGGCAAGAGAAAGAGCAAGCAGAGTATTAGAGGTCACACAGACTAGGCTTCAAATACTGGCTTGAACATTCACTGTATGAACTTGAGACAAGATGCTTCACCTGCCTAAGCCTTAGCTTACCCATTTGTAACATATGGCTAATTATTAAACTTACCTCATGGACTTGTCCTAAGGATGATACTGAAGAGTTTACTCTGATTTAATTCATGCTGAGGCTCTTTGGCTTATTTCCTTCCTTTTGTCTATAATACCCACCCCCTTCTCCACCAAATGAACTCCTGTTAATCCTCTGAAACCCGACAGAGCTATCCCCTCCTCTAATGACATATATTGTTTTTGCCTATAGCATCCATTCCCCTTTTTGCAGTATCAACACCCTGGTTTCTCCTGGGGAAATCACCTCTCATCCCACACTCAGTCATGTGGTCCTAGGGAAGCTAACACTGCCCCCTAGCTCCATGGGAAGCTAGCCGATAACATTTATTGAGCTGTTTACATGGACCAGGCTCTGTTTTAAGTAACTTATACAGGACAACATATTTAAATGCCACTAAAAGTGATAGTGAAGGTAATATTTATTAATATATAAAGAGGTCCAACAGAGTCCCATTTGGGTAAAACTAAATGCAGTAATTTATTTTAATGCATAGAGGGCTGATGTAGCAGTAAGAGCCCTAGAAGAACCATTGTCCTGGATAGTTCAAAACAGAGACTTTAGTGCAGGAACTGCTTGTGGAGGTGATGGCAGGTTTAAGTACCATCAAGGAGTGTGAGGTACCCAGTCTGTAGCAACACCAGGAAGCTGTTAGCACTCTTGGGACTGAAAGAACAAGGAGAACAGAGTTTCTGGAGCCTAGTGAGAGATGGAGCCATTGAGGAGAGGCCACCATAGGAACTGTGGGCTCAGATAGGAAAACAGCCACTGCTAGAGACTCTAGGTTGAAGCTGGGACAGAGCAGAGAAGAAAAACCCTGGCCTTTCTCTCCTCCTGCCCTCTAAGCTCCTGTTGATGCCTCCCATTGGTCAAAATCAATGAAAGGCTGTCTGCAAGGAAGGCTCCTGATATAGTCTATATAGGTCAGTCTCCCGGGCACAGAGCAGGACAAAGTGAGTACATAATGGATCAGGAGGAGAGGAGTGGCTAAAGGAGAATAACTGGAAGTAGAATATTACTAAAAATGTTAATGGCATTACCACAAGGTGCTTTTTAGGGATTTTAAACTCTTTGAACTTTGGTATTATTTTAATTCTTTGCAACAAGCATGAACCATTTTAAAACAATCAGAAAGAAGAAGCTGGGGAACCATGCAGAAACCCTGCAATGCCTTCATGCTCAGGGGCAAAATGTGGGTTAGAAGCAAGTGAATTTGACCTCATGACCCTCATTGGTTAGGGGTCTCAACAGTTCATCTGAGGCATGGCAGGTGCAGTCATGTTGCAGTGAAAAGCAGGCCCAGGAGCCCAGAGACCGGGGTTTAGGCTCTCTCTTGACCCCTGACATGCTGTGTGAACTCCATCAGGTCCCCCCCCCTGAGCCTCAGTTTCCCCATCCTGTGCAGGGTGATGCACCAGTGATCTCCCCTAGAAGTAAGAAAGTATCAACACTGTATTTTTACACAAATAACGTACACCTTCTACGTTTGTTTGCCAACTGCGCTCTCCCCCTGTGAGGTATTTTTGTAAGCGCTGCTATGCCATTTTTTTTTTTTTTACAAGTTGCTGTAAAAAAGAAAAAATAGCATAGCGTACTTATGAAAATATCTCGCAGGAGGAGGGCGTGGTTGGCATACATAGAAGGTGTGCATTATTTGCATAAAAGTATGGTACCATCAGAAGACTGGCATTTTCTGATTATCAGAGACAGATAGTTCCGAACCGAAAGAAAATAATAGAGAGGAATGTGTCCTGGAAAGTTCTTGGGGCGCTTCCAGGATGATTAAAACCCAATGATGAAAATGCATAATTAGTGTTTTCTGGGACTGGCAAGGAAATTGAGAGCCAGGTATGGACGTAGCAGTCTAGGAAAGGAAGGAAAATCAGGAGTAGTGAGGAGGAGCCTGGCAGTGGAGATGGCGCAGAGGACCAGGATTGGAAGTGTGATCTTGGATAAGCCCTTTTCTTTCTAAGCCTCAGTTTCCCCAGCTATTTAATGAAGGGGTCCTGTGGTTCTGTCCAGCTTTGTGTCCATAGTGATTGGGGAATATAGAAAAAGGTGGAACCGGCCGTCATAGGTCTCCATCATCCTCATTACCATCACCACCATCATCATCATCTTCATCATCTTCACCATCATTATTGCCCTCATCACTATTATCATCATCACCATCAGCGCTGGGAAGGGCCATCCTCTACTGCTTCCTATTTGCTAGTGATGGTGTCACTATGAGTCGGAATTGACTCAATGGCAATGGGTTTGGTTTTTTTGGTTTTAGGGATGGTGTGAAGAGTTTTGTTTGCTCACTGAACCTTCCCTGTTACCATACCCCATCTATGGCTAAGGAAACTGAAACTCAGAGAAACTAAGTAAGTTGCCAAGATCACGAAGCTACTAAAGGGCCAAGCTGGCAGGGACTGACACTCAAGGTGTCTGACCCCAAAGCTTGTAGTTTTAATCACCACACACTACCTGTCCCTGTTTGTCTGTGTGTCTTGAGTGAGGTCTCAGGAGAATCTTGGACCCACCAATATCAGTGATCATCTTGTGCAATCCCATCATGGTCCATAAGGGGAAACTGAAGCCAGAGAGAGGAAGGGACTTGCGCAAGGCCATGTTTTGCACCAGAGGCAGAGCTTGGTCCAGAAATCAGTTCTCTCCTCTCTCTATTCCCTTTTCCCTTATTCTTCTTACAAGAGCTTGGCCTTCTGACCCTCTCACATATTTCATTCATTCACAAAGTCTTATGGACTAAAGTTTGCCCTGCGCTGGGCTAGAGGCCATGAAGAGGTTAGAAAGAAGGGCCTGATTCAGATTTTTTGCCAAGGACTTTAATATGCAGAGGTGACCACTCACAAAGCTAATTAATCCTGACTCACGGCTACTGTGGAGTGTGTTTGCCTAGCAAAGGGTAGGAAGGTCAGGGAGCCAGAGGGGAGGGTCAAGGTCCAGGACCCAGGTCCAAGAGTCAGGGCCTGGTCAGAAGCCGATGGCAGGGCAGAGGCCTGGCTACCTCTTGAAACCCAAAGCTGACCCAGCCTGATAAACTCAGGCAATCCAAGACCTGGAAGGGGTTAGAGGGTTGAGTTCCTCCCAGGGTGGCATGGAGGCTCCAAGATTAGGCAGCACTGGCCCAAGATTGCCTGGGAGTTGGGAGCAGCTTCTATTTGGACTTGGGCACAGAAGGGCAGCTGAGTGTACATTCCTGCAGCCCAGCAGCTGTCTCACCCAGAGAGGCCCAGATGTCCTCTCCACGGACATGGTTGGGCTTTGGAAATGAACGCACCATGTTAAAGTCCCAGTGCTTCCTGTCATTAAGAAACTTGCCCAGCTAGTCTTGCTGACCCTCTGGTTCTCATTTGTATAACTAGAGTTAAGCACACCTGCCTCCTAGGCTGCTGAGAACAAAACAAGAAAATGTCATCACCTTCATTATCAGAACAATCCTTTCTTGAGTGTAGTGCCCAGGAATCCTCACTCCCTTGTCTCTGAATCCTCATATAAGTTGGATCTGCCTTTGTCCCCCTTTGCAAATGAGGAGACTGAGGCTCTGCTGGGTAAGGAGCATGTCCAAGTCCACAGCTATGTGCAGCAAGGCTAAAACACATGCCCAAGCCCTCTATACTCCTGTCCTGCTGCCTGTGCTCCCCCCTTCCCTCAGCCATGCTTTTCTGCAAAGACAAAATGCCAGCCGTTAAGGGACCAACCTTGTTCTGGCAGAGTGGGACCCAGAGCTTTTGTGGAGCATCGAACCAGGGTTAGATACAGCTTTATGACTGACTGCCTGGTGCTGGCACAGAAACCTGTGGCCAGAGCAGTATGGTTACATGTGCTGAAATACTGCTTGATGGTCCCTCTGTGAGGGGACAGGCTGTCCTGCCATATTGTGAGGAGAGAGAGAGACAGAGAGACAGACAGATGGACAGAGACTGCAGACTTACATACCAGGGGAATGGTGAATGTTAAAATGAGCTATTTTTGTGAGGTTAGAATGTCTCAGGGATTCTTTAAACCCAAGCCCCCTCCTGTCCCCTGCAAGGACAGGAGGACACATGCAGGTATGGGCACTGCAGGACTTAGGGACTCCTACAGAGCATAGGAGACCCCGTGGGGGTGGCAGACACCATTGAGTCCAGGTGCAGAATGGCCGCTGTGAGCAGAGGAGAAACTCCTGCCCCTGGAAGCCTCTGGCCTCAGCGCAGGTGACCTCACAGCCCCCAGGGCCAGGTCTATACAGAGCAGTGACCCAGGTTGGGCTGAGGCCGGGAGGGTGGCTCCATTCACCTCTCCCTCTAGGGGGCTTCACATTGGTCTTCCAGATACCTGGGGCCAAATTCTGTGAGTTGACTGCTGGGCGGTCCCTGACTGCCTCGTGTGTGTAAGGGATGGTACAGGGGATCCAGGGGCACCTCTCTGCCCATTTCCCACCCTCAGAGATCATCTCTGGGTCACATGACACACTCATACCCCACTATGCCTTCATGTGCCCATTTAGTCAGCATTTATGTGCCTGGACTCGATGCCTGGCCTGTGCTGAGCTCTGAGGGCAAGGAGGAAAATCAATGTGCCCCTGAGGCATTGAGACCAATGCAGGAGAGATCAGAGAACAGACTTCTGCACAGTGTGGCAGAGCATCGCAGCACCACCCATTCACTGAACACTTACCATTGCAGGCCCCTGGCTGGGGCTTTACATGCACTATCTCAGGTCATCCTCACAGCCACCCGGGAGCACTGTTGCTTTCTCCATTTCATCAATGAGAAAGCTGAGCTTCAGGAAGGAGCTTCCTTTATTATGTACTGCTGTGTAATGAACCACCCAAAACTTATGGCTTAAAAAACAACACACCCTGCAGTTTGTCAGGGCCCGGCAAGGATGGCTTATCTGTCCTCCCTATGACATTATCTGGGGTGGCTCAACTGAGGACCAAAGATCCATTTTAAAAATTGTTCGTACATGTGGCTGGCCAGTTGGTTCTCTGTCAGCTTTGAGTTCTGCTGGGACTCTAGGCTGGAGGTGGGGGACCTCAATTCCTCCCCACATGGAACTTTTGTGGGATTCTTGGGCTTCCTCCCAGCATGGATGCTGGGATCCAAGAGTGAACATCCCAAGAGAACAAGGTGGAAGTTGTACTGCCTTTTATGACCTAGTCTCGGAAGTCACAGGACATCACTTCCACTGTAGTCACAAACCTGCCTAGGTTCAAGGGAATGTATGTAGGTCCCATCTCTTGATGGCAGGGATGTCAAAGTCGCATTGTAAGAAGCACAGTGGGATGGGAATTATTGCTTTGGCCATCTTTGGAAAATACATTATGCTGCAGAGGCAGAGCCAGGACTTGAACCCAGGTCTGCCTGACCCCAGGCTGGATCCGAGTGGAAAGTCCTTGACTATGCAGAGCGAGGAGGGTTCTGGACAAGCCCTGCAGCCCTCCGTGAACCAAACAGAAGAACCATGATTTCCCTTCCCTGAGCCTTCCTCATGCAATGCACACCCATCACCACTGAATCCAGGGCAAATATTCCCCTCAGCCCTCATAGTCGGGGCTTCTCAAAGAGACTGGAGCCAGAAGCTGGCACCATGGAGACGTCTCAGGGCTGGGCCTGGGGAGTCAGGGCTGCCTGTAGGAGTCTCACTGATCCTTCGTTCAGCTAGGATCCCCAGATTCTGGGCCATCCCAGAACTAGGGTGCTGCTCTAGGAGTCAGCTCTCTGATTCCAGTCTTCCCCAGTAAAGGGCTTCGTGGCCACCCAGAATCTAGGAATCCTACTGAAATCCCCTCTCCCTTGCCTCCTCTGTCTCATCTTCCAACAGGTTTTGTGGGTTCTCCTTGCTCTATGTTCCCTCGGTCATCTACTTCTCTCATTCCCATGGATGCTTCCTGTTCCCAGTCATCCTTATTCCCCCACCCCCCAGGGGCTGCCTAACTGGCCCGATTCCTCTCTAGGCCCCTCAGCCAGCTCTCCAGGATTAGGCCTGAGAGATGATCTAAACATGTAAATGAGATTCTCTGTCTCCCCTTCTTAAAACTTCCCATGACTTTCTGCTATTCTTTCAGCACAATCCCAAATCCCCTCCATGGCCCCAAGGTCTGGGATCCAACTCGCCATCTCACTTCATACCCCTCCCAGTGGTCCCCACTCCCTACCCTCCAGCCACAGTGGCCCTTGTCCTGTTCCTCACACATGCCAGCTCTTTCCTACCTCAGAGCCTTTCCACTTTGCTGATCCCTCTGTCAAGAGGCTGCTTCCGTGGCTCTTTGTGTGGCTGGAAACCCTGATGGTGTAGTGATTGAGAACTACAGCTGCTGACCAAAAGGTTGGCAGTTCATATCCACCAGGTGCTCCTTGGAAACCCTAAGAGGCAGTTCTATTCAGTCCTATGGAGTCGCTGTGACTCAGAAATTGACTTGGTGGCAGGCAAAGAGTTTTTGGTTTTTGCATGGCTGGTTATTTCTTACCCTTTAGATCTTAGCTTAAATGTTACCTCCTAATATCTCTCATCCTCCTACATAAATGGATCCAGTGGCAGAAACCCTAGTGGGGTGCCTCGGGGCACTTATTGGTAGAGCTAAAGGCTTTTTAACACTTGCCTGAGCAGGGCAGAGGCTGAGAGCCAGAGAGAGGCCAGCCTGCAGGCATGGCCGAGAAGAGGCTGTCCTGATGGAAGATCTGTATCCTGAGTGTTCCTGAACCTGAAGTGTAACCTGTTACTTCCCTAATAAGCCCCATAACTATGAAGAAAAGAAAAAAATGAAAAACCAAACCTGTTGCCATCAAGTTGATTCTGACTCATGGTGACCCTATAAAACAGAATAGAACGTCACCATAGGGTTTGCAAGGCTGTAAATTTTTACAGAAGCAGACTGCCACATCTCCTGCCACATCTGAGGGGTTCAAACTGCTGACCTTTTGGTTAGCATCTGAGCGCTTAGCTATTGTGCCACCAGGGCTCCTAAAACCAAAAAAAAAACCAAACTCATTGCCGTCAAGTCAATTCTGACTCATAGTGACCCTATAAGACTGAGTAGAACTGCTCTGTAGGGTTTCCAGGGAGTGCCTGGTGGACTGCCAACCTTTTGGTTAGCAGCCGAACTTTTAACCACGACACCACCAGGGTTTAGCCTCCAGGGCTCCTAGAAGCCCCCATTACAAGTCCTTCCTTTCTTCTGTAGAAATAGAACCCATAGTTGACAATGTGCAAATTGTTGTTGTTATAGCTGTTGCCGAGTCAGCCCCCAGCTTACGGTGACCCCATGCACAACAGAACGAAACACTGCCTGGTCCTGCTCTATTCCTATGATCGGTTGCAAATCAGATTGTTGTGATCGATAGGGTTTTCACTGTCTGATTTTTTCAGACGTAGATCACCAGGCCTTACTTTTAGTCTGTCTTAAACATAACCTTGCAGAATAGAGAGGACATTTCCTGGCCTTTCCCCTTTATAATTGGGGGGGTCATGTGACTATGTCCTGGCCAATGAGATGTAATGAAGTGATGTTGGCACTAATGGGCTACTTCAGTGATCCAGGTGAGAGATGATAGTGGCTTGGGCTGAGCTGTGCACAGCAGAAGTGGCGGGGAGTAGTCAGATTCTGGATATATTTTAAGAGTTGAATCAACATGATTTGTTAACAGATTGAGTATATAATGTGAAAGAAGGAAGGAATAAAGGTAACTCCAAGGTTTTGGCCTGAACAACTGAAAAAAGGGAGTTAAGTTTAATTGAGATGGGGGAAACTATAGGGAGAGCAGGTTTTGGGAGGAAGATGTGGAGTTTGCTTTGGGCCATGTTGAATCAGTGATGTCTGTTAGACATCCAGGTAAACCTGTTGCCTTTAAGATGATTCCAACTCAGAGTGACCCTATAGGACAGAGTAGAAATGCCCTGCAGGGCTTCCAAGGCTGTAAATCTTTATGGAAGTAAACTACCACATCTTCTCCCACAGAGTGGCTGGTGGGTTCCAACCACTGACCTTGTGGTTAGCAGCTGAGAACTCTAACCACTGTGCAACCAGGGTCCCCCTGACATCCTGGTATCGAGGTGAATAGGAAATCAGGTGTATGTACCTGAAGTTAGGGAGAAGTCTGGATTGAAGATGTAAATTTGTGACTTGTCAGTATAGAGATGGTATTCAAAACCACAAGATTGGGTGGAATTACAAGGGCATGAGTGTAGAGAGAGCAGATGACCAAAGACTGATTCTCAGGCAGTCAACATTAAGGGAAGGCCAGGGAGGTTTCCCAGAAGCCAAGTGAGGAAAATACTGTAGGGAGAGGAAATGGTTGACTGTTTCAAAAAGAACTAATATGGCAAGTTTGATGAGAACTGAGATTGACTATGGAATTTAGCAGTGGAGGTCATTGGTGACATGAAGGTCATTGGTGACATGAAGATTATTGGTGACATGGAGGTCATTGGTGATGTGGAAGTCATTTATGACATGGAGGCTATTGGTGACATGGTTATCAGTAACATGAGGTCACAGATGGGAGTGAGAATCTAAAGGGAGTGGGTTTATGAGAGAATGGGAAGAGAGGACTTGGGGTCAGTGAGAATAGACAAGTCATTGGAGGTCTTTTCTTACGTAAAGGTATGACAGAGCATGAATGAAGTAGGCGTGAAGTGTTAAGACAAGAGTGAGCCATGTGCTCTGTGCAGTGGGTCAACAGCTCTTCTCTTCACCCGACAAGTTGTTGAGCTTCTCTCTGTGTACCCATTACCTAGTGAAGGACTGGTCTTGGAGCCTCTCCCTCCAATGCTGACTAAAGGGAAGGAGTGAGGGGCGTGACTCACTGCTTGATTAATGGCCTTAAATGGCCTTTCAGGGGAGTTGGAAAGGTCTATGGTGTATTGGGAAAAGCGCCAGTTCCAGAATAAAAAAGCCCCAGTTCCGAGTCCCCAAGCCCACATCCCACCAGCTGGATGACCTTGCAAAAGTCCCCTAACCACACTGTGGCTCAGTTTTCTAACCTAGAAAATAAATATAACAATACCTACTTACAGGATTTGTTGTACAGGTTGTCCCTGACTTATGATGTATTTGAGTTATGACAAATTGCACTTACGACCGTCCGTTTTTGTTTTTGGTACATCTTATTGTTAGTAATATGCACTATGTATAATATTGCAGCATGTAATTTGCTGAGGTTATCATTCTCATGCCAACCCCTAAAGACAAATGAAGATCGGATTTATAAAGATACTGATAAGAAAAGGCAATAATAATGAAAACTTAAGAAAATAAATAAAGAAAGAAATGAGGTATTTGATTTAACGTCAGAACTGACTTACAAAGGAGTTGTTGGAACCGGGGGTGTCAGTCGGAGAGTATCTGTATTTAAAAAGAGCTAGCACAGTCCCTGCCACTTAGGTGCTGTTATTGTTAGTTGACCTTAAGTAGATTCCCACTCATGGTGACTACTTAATTTGCCCTCAAGAAATAAAATCTGTGGATAATCCAAATGATCATCAGCTCCTCCACTGTGCCAGGCCCCAGGCTAGATGCCTTGCACACCTCATCTTGTTTAATATTAACAACAACTCTTTAAAGAATTGATCTTTACACCCTCATTTCAGAAAGAAATAGAGGCTCAGGGGGGTGTTTACTCACCCACAGTCACACAGCTATTATGTGGCAGAGCTGGGACTTGAACCCATGTTTAGGCTGACTCCAAAGCCTGTGCCTTTAACTGTTTGTGCCCTCTCTGGGCAGTGTCAGAAGCCAGTGGTCCCTTTGATGCAGCACCAGTGGGTAATGTGTGACCTGGGCATGTATTTTCCAATACACTGAAATGTGTCAGGCGGGGGCCTCTCGGAGGAGGTCCCTGGAGCACAGGAAGATGAGTGGTCCAGCCTGACTCTGGCCAGGGCTGTGGGCTGAGCAGGTGTGGGGCGTAAGCCTGCATCCACCCAGGCCCTTGCAAATAGGATTTCCGCCAGTTCGGACAGGCCAATTAGCTATTACCACCAGGAGGTAAATTTGTTTTTTTATGTCATAATAAATCTGACCATAGGAGCTGGCCAAAGCAATTATTTCTTCTCACAACCTCTCTGTCAGCCCCTGATTGGGACACATTTTATGTCACTGGCCACTAAGAGATGGAGCCATGACTTTGATGGATGTGAAGCCCGCTGGAAAGGCCCTAATTAAGAATGGGGCCTGGCCTCGCCCTGTAACTGGGCTCCCTCTGACCTCCCCGGCTGACCTCCGATGGACAGGAGCTTAATGAGGTTTGACCTCAACACTTCCATAGCTGAGGGCAGTGGAGAGACAATTGTGCCACTGCATAGGCAGAACCCACAGGTTCAAGTGCGGCCATGGCCTGTTGGTGGAGGACCAGGGCTTTGGACAAGGTGATGTAAAAAGGCAAACCTTTATTTGGCACTTACGATGCGTGGGACATGTTGCTAAGTGCGCTATGTGGATTATCATGTCAGCGTCCAACAAAGCCTGTGAGGTAGGTATTATCATCATCCCCATTTTGCAGATGAGAAGACTGTGGTTCAGAGAGGTCAAGCAACTCGCCCAAGGTCACAGACTACCACGTGTCACACAAACAGCAGCAGCCAGAGTAATCCTTTGAAACAAATAAGCTGGCCACATCTCTCGCCTGCTCAAACCCTCTGGAGCCCTCCTGTTGCTGTGTAAACAGAAGCCGAGCCCCTCTCAGTGGCCCCCAAGGCCCTGCCTGGCCTGGGTCTGCCTTCTGACCCAGCCTCCTGCTTGCTCCTCTGCTCACTCCAGCCTTGCCTCTCCTCGTCACTCTGAGTTCTGGCTGGGTATCCTTCACCAGTCTCTGCACGGCTGGCTCCTGGGTGTCCAGGCCTCAGCTCAGTTGTTTCCTCCTCAAGAGACCCTCCCTGATCACCTTGAAATGGCCCTCCTGCTCCCACTGCCCCCATTGCTCTGGGGGCCCTGACCTGTGTATGTCCCTCATGGGGGTGATGAGCTTATTTATTCATTGGTTGCTTATTCACTACCTCCTCCACCAGACTGTGAGCATTGAGAAGGCCAGACCATGTGGATCTTGTCACCCCTGTGTCCCCTGCACTAAGCACAGTGCCTGGCAAGTGACAGACACTCAGATATTTGTTGAATGAAAGTTGTGGAGCTGGGACTTGAACTCAGGTGTGTCTTGCTCCAACTCCTACACTCTTAGGTGCAACACAATACAGTTTCCCAGATGGTCAAATAACTCGATGCTGTAAGGCTGGATTCCAGTCCTGGCTCTGCCACCAATATGCTGTGTGGCCTTGAGCAAACATCTGCTCTCTCTGGACCTCAGTCTCCTGCTCTGTCCAGTGAAGAGTTGGGTTAGTCACTTTCCAGAAGCCCATTTCAAGTAGGACACCATGGAGTTCAATATCCCTCAGTGACAATGGGACTGACGTTGCTCAAAGTTACTCAGGCCACTGGCCTAATCATCTGCTTTTTGAGCCTGGTGACATCTTGGGCATGGTCTGCACTGACCTTGCTCTGATGGCTCTGAGTCCCCATTCTAAGGGTCTCATGATCACAAACAGTGGCTATTGCACATTAGCCCCAGTGTGGACATTGTCCCTAATCTTCACAGCACCCTGAGAGGTAGGTATTACCAAGCCCATTTGACAGATGAGCAAACTGAGGCTCAGAGAACTGAGGGCAGTTGTTTAATGTCACAAGCTAGGAAAGAATCAGGACTAGAGTCTGTGTCATCTGACTCCAAAGCCAGCAGCACCAGCCCATCCAAGCCTGGAACAATATTTGTGCTTGACTTTGAACCCAGCTGCCCTCCCAGCACCTGCTCTAGCTGGTTTAGCGTCCCTCAGGCCCACCATCACCAGCCTTTGCAGGCCCTGGGCCAGCACACAGTAGGCCTGCAGCAAACCCTGCAGGATGCACTTGTGTCTGTTGAACCTGAGCGTGGTGTGTGGGTGGGGGTTGGGTGCTGAGTCAGCAGGAGCCCAGGAGCTGAGAAAGCCTCTTCAAGGAAAAGGAAATGCCAGTGCTTAAGCTCACCTCTTACTCTCCCCCCGGGGAGGGACATGTGAGCCTGCCCAGGAATGCCATTTTCTGCTCATTTCAAAGTGAACAATGAGCTTTCGGGGACTGTTGATTCTCTTAGTGCATTCTCTGTGTGAAGAGAGCTGGGGGCAGAGTCCTCTCCCTGGATCTCCAGCCCTGGCCCAGGTCTCTTCTCCTGCTGAGCCCTTGGCTGCCTTCCCCACACTCCCCACACCTTGCCCCATTCTCTGGTCTACTTTGAAGCCCCTCCCCCACCTAGGTTCTTTTAAGACCTAGACCCCGTCTTGCGTCTTGCTCCTCTCATCTCAGCCTCTCTCCCACCTCTGCCTCTTTTAAATTCACCCAAAGAACTCTCCGATTACCGTGCAGAGACAAGGATGTGGTTGAGGACTGAGAACCCCTGTGCCTTTGATGCAACCACATCCTCCAAGAGAGCCTTAAAAAAGGGTTCCCTTTTACCAGGCTGGCAGCCTGGAGGGGGCCGGGGCCTTGGGATCAGGGATCTGAGTTCTAAGTCCAACTCACCTTCCAACCCATGCATTTTACAGATGGGAGACTGAGGGGGAGGAGCATTTGTGATACACAGTTGCTCAAATCTCAGCAGCTGTAATCAGCCTCCAAAGGACTTCTCCATCTGTTAGTACCTTAACTATGTTATGTAACCCTCATAGGAACACCTGGACAGGTCTTATCATCATTCCTATCAATAGATGGGGAAACTGAGGCCCAGAGAGTGTAAGTGACTTGCCAGGGTCACATAGTGAAAGGCAAACAGTGAGAGCCCCTAACTCTCAATATGGGGCTTTTCTACTTCCTCCCCAACTTTTCCCTGGACCAGAGGTAGGAGAGTAGATGGAAGTCAGTGAGGTTCTGCCTCAGGGTCTTTGCATCCGTGCCTTCGTGTCCTGCCAAACCCAGCAAAGGACCAATGTGACCATTTGCTTTTGCCTCCCTGGTCCTGAGAAGTGGAGTAGCCTCCTCAGTAATGACTGGCAATGCTGGCAAGAACTGAGTGCCACCCTCAGCTGGCACCAGCATCACCCATCTCTCCTCTGACCTTCCTGTGGTCCAGTCCCACTGCCCTTATTTGCAAATGCTGTGTTAGACCACATCCTCCTCAAGCCCAGCCCCCCGCCCCCACGCCCACTCATCAGCACTCCCACTCCCAGCAAATGCCCTGACTTCCTCTGGTCTGGGAAAGCAAAGGTATGAGACATCCATGTCCTTCTCTCCTATTAATGATGTAGCTACGTAGTCTCAGCCATTTCAGGAGCAGAATTGATCCTCCCCTGGTGGAAGGCCAATGCCTTCCCAGCCTCTGTCCTCCTCTGGATCTGTCCCCTTCTGCCTCTGTGGGGGCCTGTCCACATCAAACACCACCCCTCTCACAGTCACTGTGTTAGCTCGTCCAGCTCCACCAGCCAGGGCTTCTCTGCATAAAAGCTGCTTGAATTTCCCCATGGTGTTGTTGTTAGGTGCTGTTGAGTCGGTTCTGACTCACAGCGACCCCATGTATAACAGAATAAAATGCTGCTTGGTCCTGTGCCATCTGCACAATTGTTGAGCCCATTGTTGCAGCCACTGCATCAATCCATCTCATTGAGGCTCTTCCTCTTTTTCGCTGACGCTCTGCTTTACCAAGCATGATGTCCTTCTCCAGGGACTGATCACTCACGATAACATGTCCAAAGTAAGTGAGCTGAAGTCTCGCCATCGTTGAGTCTAAGGAGTGTTCTGGCTGTACTTCTTCCAAGACAGATTTGTTCATTCTTCTGGCAGTCCATAGTATACTCAGTATTCTTGCCAACACCATAATTCAAAGGCATCAATTCTTTGGTCTTCCCCATACTTAATCCTAAAATGAATTCTTCCCTTAAAACCCAAGCCCCATGAGCTCCTTCCATTTCCCTACCCTTACATCCTCACGCTGGTCCCTGGAAGTGCAGGACATGGAGGCAGAAGGAAGGAAAGCCCCTGAATCAGTAGATAGCTGCCTGCCTCCATGTCCTTGTGGGTCCCCAGCAGGACTAAGCCCTCGTTGCCCACAGCTGTCACTCTCTCATGAATACTCGCTTTTTGCCCCCCCCCCTTCCCTGCTTCACTCTCTCCATTCTCCCACTGGGCTCCCTGGGGCCACCAACAGATAAACTCCTGGCCCCATCCTAAGGCAGAGGCCTGCCCCAGCTGACCCCCGAGGGAGTTACTGGGGCCTCCTGCCTGCTGATGTCTGTTATTGCACTTTCTGAGGCAGAGGATCCCTGTTTAGGCTCCTGTCCGTTGTGCCAGATTGTGAGCCCCTCGAGGGTAAAGACAAGTTCTACTCCCCTCTGCACTCATCACCTGGCACACCGCCCAGCACATCAATGGCGGGAGGTGTTTATTGACCAAGGGAGGGAGTGAGAAAGTGAGTGATAGATGACTAGCTGAGTCCCCAGGGACCTCCGCTGGGTGGACAGATGCTGGGAAGCAAATCCCCTATTGGGTGGGGCCCACTCAGACCAGCCGTCTCCTCTCCAGTCAGCAGGCCCATCCCCGCCTGTGCTGCCCAGGGCCGGGGGCCATCACTCCGCCATTGACACTCCATCCAGCCCTCTGTGATAGTCTGCTCCAAGTAGCCAGGATGCCTCCTGCCAGGAAAAGTCCCCAGACAGACGGAAGGGCCTGTCGGCGGGAGTCTCCAACTCTGGCTCAATAAAGGTTACAGGAGCCCCGTGAAATGCTATTATCATGTGACGTCATTCAATGCTGCCTCCAGCAGATGTTGCTTTGGAGGGATGGATTTGTCCAGCTGGAGTCCAGGGCTCACTCAGAAGCACTGGGAACAGCCACCTGCTGCTTCTGATGTGAGCAGCCCCAGGGAAGGTGATTTCTACAAATCAGCTCATTCAGCTCCAATGCAGAGCAAGGTTTCCAGGGAAGGAATTAAAACCAATGTTGGGGAGTGAAGCAGCTGCCGCCAAGCCAAGCAGTCATGGAGACCATGTTCAGCTTTGAAACCCTGGGGGACCAGGATGGTCTGAGCACATCCAGGAGGCCGGGGCACCACCTGGCACCCTAGTCCCACGAAGGACCACTTACAGATGAGAAGCTAAGGACTGTGGAGGCAGAGGGGGCTATCCAAGGTCACACACAGCCAGTCAGTGGCTGACCTGGGACTCTGAGCCTGAATCCAGACAGCTCTGCCTCTCTCCTCCAGCTTCTCTGAAGAGCAGGTGGGGTGAGAGTCCCGCTGAAGGGCAACAAACAAGCAAGCAAGCAAACAAAAGACCCTGGACTGACTCACAGGCTATACCTGCCATTTTGTTGCAGACACTGGCCTGGGAATCAGGGGCCCTGGAGATCTGGTGCCGACTCTGCCCCTCATTTGCTGTGTGACATTGGGCTGACTATCCCCTTCTCTGGGCCTCAGTTCCTTTGTCTGTAAAATGGGGAGGTTGATGATCTCTAAGGGGCCTCTCTGCTCTAAAACTGTCTGACACTCTGGGCCTCAGTGTCCCCAGCTGTCAAGTGGGGCATAATTCTCTACTTCCTGGGATGCTGTGAAGATCACATAAGGCCCAGAAGAAGTTTCTTGGCACAGTTCTGTGAAAGTAAACCCTGGAACAGCATTATCATCACTCACACAGTTACAGCAAGGTGGTGAGGAGGGTACAGCTTGTTCCACATCTGAGTTGCCAGAAGGAGTGAAGGAGAAACCAATGTGTCGTCTCCCAGCCAGTGAGTTCTGGAGCAAGGAGATGGGTCTCAAGGTGGGTTGGAAAATCTGGAAACCCTGGACCCCCTCCCCATGGGGTTAGGGTATATCTGAAGCCAGATCCTCCTGCACCATCCCAGCAAATGATATGAAATCTTGGATCTCAGGGTGCCTGTCCAAAGGGGCATTGGCAGGGCGGAGCTGTGGGCAAAGAGCAGGAGGAGTGGTGGGATGAAGAAAGAGGAAACAGAGGAAGAGTTCTGGCACTTTACTCTGGTGAGCAATGCAGAAAGCGTGGGCTCCAGAATCAGAAGGACAGGCTGGCTCACCACGTATTTGCAGGACTTTGGTAAAGTCACTCAACAGTTCTAAATCTCAGTTTTCACGTCTGTAAAATGGGGATGAGAATGGTCCCTGTCACATGGGGGGTAATTCTGGCAAGGCACTTAGCATCATGCCTGGCCCAGAGAAGTTTCTCAGTCCTCAGTAGCTAGCAGTGGCAGCTGCAAAGCAGTAGTCATCGTGAATCTACAGAGTGGTGTGTTCTTCAGGGAGGGGCTGCAGAACCCACCCTGTCGACTGTGGGGACAAAGCATTTGTTCATGAGAGGAACAGAAGGGCTTGCTCCAGCCAACAGAGACCTGTGGAGGACAGATTCCAAGACTACACAGGTAGCAGATTGCATTTCACTATTTTTATCATTTTGATGAGAACAGGAATTATTTGTACCTGTCTAAAAGCAATTGTTTTAGTGAAGGTTACAGTCATGAGTTCATCGATTAGTGGTGATTATAATTATCGTAACAAGAAGCTTCAGGCCCATTTCATGCCAATAGATCAGTCAGGAAGAATTGCAAATGGAGACTCATGCGCAAATGACTATCGTGTGTATAAACGATGGGTGTGAACACTGGGAGCGGAGATTCATGGTGACCGGGCACTGATTGTGGTGCAGCCATCCTGGGGTACTCCCTGGGGTTGGCCTTCGATGTCAAATGAGGCATGTCTTCCATCTCTCACTCACATTCAGCCTCTAAACCTCCAGTCTTCTCCAATCTTCACATGAAGATAATAATAAAATCTTTCTTGGAGTGTTATTAGAATCACATGAGCAAATGTTCATAAAATGCCTAGTGCAGGCTGGACACCTAGAAAGTGCTCAATAAATGGGAGCTGATTCCTGGGTGGTGCAAATGGTTAATGTACTTGGCTGCTAACCAAAACGTTGGAAGTTTGCATCCACCCAGAGGTGCCTTGGAAGAAAGTCTTGGTGGTCTACTTAAAAAAAAATTAGTTATTGACAACCCTGTGGAGCACAGTTCTAATTTGACACACATGATGTGATGGTTAAGATATTGTGTCAACTTGGCTGGGTCACGATTCTCCGTGTTTTAATGTAATCACTCCCATGATTGCATATACTGTGAGTAGGGGAGTCTCTTTGGCGGTGTGGCCCGCATCTGTAAATAAGTAGACGTTCTGGCTTTTTGCTGTCTCTGGATCTTGTGGCTGCTTCCTGTTGTCTCATCTCCCCTTCTTGGGACTTGAGCTATCAGCTTATCTGCCAAACCTGGGATTCGTCGATCTGCACAGCCTGTGAGCAGGAGCCCTGCTCTACGACCTGCCAATCTTGGGCTTGCCAGCTTCTGTAGCTGTGTGACTTGGGAGAGGCCTCTACCCTGATCCACAGACTTGGGATGTTCTAGCCTCTACAATCACGTGAGCTGTTTCCTTGATATAATCTCTCTCTATATATATATATTTATACACTTGCTGGTTTTGCTTCTCTAGAGAACCAAGCCTACAACATTTGGTACCGGGAGTGGTTCTAGAGAAACAGAATTGTAAGGATGAGTTTTCTAAATTGGTTCTCAAGTCAGTCATAAAGATGTTGATGACTCTGCTTCCCGCAGTAAAGAGGTCACTGCTAGTCCATGGAGCGAGGTGGCGATACAAATATGCAAAATATCACCACTGGTAGATCAGGTATTGGTGAAAGGTGAGGCTCAGGGTGAACACATGTGTGATATCTTTCTACAGCTTTGTCAGAATGAGAAGTATAAGGAAGCTGGTTGGTTTGTCCTACTTTCGCTAGATGAACTGATGAAGGAAAAAGATGTGCTCAGGGCTTCAGAGTCAAGGTCCAAGTGCCACATACATGATCTCAAGCCTTCCACTTGTGCTTTGAAAGAAAGCCTTATTTCTTGTAGTAACAGAGCTGAAATTGCTGGAAACCAAACCCAGAGTCTTATTGTAAAAGTGGCTGAATTACAACATCAGCTCAATTGCAAACCTCGAGAGGTGTCTGAAGTTAAAGTAAGGGCATTGATCAGGAAGAGATGGGATCCTGAGACTTGGAATGGGGACATATGGGCAGATAATCAGGAAGCTGGGGACACTGAGCCGGAAAATTCTGTTGAATCACTCCTGCCAGCAGAACCAGTCCCATCTGAAGAGATTACTTTAAGTTTGTCTGCTAAACCACCCTGCCCAGAAAAACCATTAGCCCCTCCACTCCCATCTGAGGAGATTAGCCCCCGCCCAGCTGCCTCTGAAGAGCAGTTGCCTGAGTCATTGCCTGGAGCATCACCTGAGGCAGATGCTTTACAAGATAATGCTGAATGTTCTCAGAACAATTCCACACTACTGATTCTGGCTTCTAGACCTCTAACTAGGCTTAAGTCCCAGCGAGCCCCAAAAGATGAAGTACAAAGTGTGACCCAGGAGGAGGTACGCTACACTCCAAAAGAACTACTTGAGTTTTCTAATATGTACAAACAGAAACCTGGGGAATATGTGTGGGAATGGCTATTAAGGGTGTGGGATAATGGTGCAAGGAACATAAAGGTGGATCAGTCTGTGTTTATTGATATGGGTCCACTGAGCACAGACTGTTCCTTCAGTGTTTCAGCTAGAGAAGTTAGGAAAGGATCTAATAGTTTATTTGGTTGGGTTGCTGAAGCATGGATTATGAGGTGGCAGACACTAAATCAAGTTGAAGTACCAGACCTGCCTTGGTATACTGTAGAAGAAGGTATCGAAAGGCTTAGGGAAATTGGCATGCTAGAGTGGATTTATCAAGTTAGACTCACAGACCCACACACCAGAGGACACACCTTTTACCACAACTGTGAGCAACAAATTTGTGAAGGGAGCTCCAGCATCCTTGAAGACTGCTGTGATTGCTATTTTATGTAAGTCAGATTTGACCATGGGAACTGCCATAACTGAATTAAAACACCAAACTACAATGGTGCTGATTGGACCTGTGGTAGTAGGGGCCAAGTGGCTACACTTAATCAGCAAAGACTAGGTGGGCATGGTTACAGTAATGGACAGAGGAGTCAAAGCAGTAATCAGAATAGTCTGACTCATGTGGACTTATGGCGTTGGCTACTTACTCATGGTGTCCCTAGGAGTGAAATAGATAGGAAATCTACTAAATATTTACTTGATATATACAAACAGATGAATTATAGATCAGGTGAACAGCAGTCTAACTCAAGCCAGAATAGAGAGTCACGGTCCCTTAATCAATTCCCAGATTTGAGCAAGTTGAATGAAGGGGAGGCTGGGTCCCCTTGAGGAAGGACTCCAATACACTGCCAAAAATTTTTACTGTTAATCTTTCTCCCAGCCTTCCCCAAAGTGATCTATGGCCTTTTATGAGAGTGACTGTTCATTGGGGAAAAGGAAATAATCAGACTTTTTGGGGATTACTGGATACTGGCTCTGAGCTGACACTAATTCCAGGAGACCCAAAATGTCACTGTGGCCCACCAGTCAGAGTGGGGGCCTATGAAGGTCAGGTTATTAATGGAGTCTTGGCTCATGTCCATCTCATAGTAGGTCCAGTGTGTCCCTGAACCCATCCTGTAGTGATTTCCCCAGTTCCAGAATGCATAATTGGAATAGATACACTCAGCAACTGGCAGAACCCCCACATTGGATCCCTGACAAATAGAGTAAGGGCTATTATGGTAGGAAAAGCCAAGTGGAAGCCATTAGAACTGCCCCTACCTAGGAAAATAGTAAACCAAAAGCAATACCGTGTTCCTGGAGGGATTGCAGAGATTACTGCTACCATCAAGGACTTGAAGGATGCAGGAGTGGTGATTCCTACCACATCCCCATTCAACTCGGCTATTTGGCCTGTGCAGAATGGAGAACGTGGAGAATGGTAGTAGATTATTGAAAACGTAACCAGGTGGTGACTCCAATTGCAGCTGCTGTTCCAGATGTAATTTCACTGCTTAAGCAAATTAATACATCTCCTAGTACCTCGTATGCAGCTATTGATCTGGCTGATGCCTTTTTCTCCATACCTGTTTCAAAGGACTGCCAGAAGCAGTTTGCCTTCAGCTGGCAAGGCCAACAATACACCTTCACTTGCCTACCTCAGGGCTACATTAACTCTCCAACCCTATGTCATAATTTAGCCTGCAGGGACCTTGATCACCTTTCCCTTCCACAAGACATCACACTGGTCCATTACATTGGTGACATTATGCTGACTGGGCCTAGTAAGGAAGAAGTGTCAATGACTCTGGACTTATTGGTAAAACATTTGCGTGCTAGAGGGTGGGAGATTAATCCCACAAAAATTCAGGCACCTTCCACTTCAGTGAAATTTCTAGGGGTCAGTGGTGTGGGGCATGCCAAGACAGTCCTTCTAAAGTGAAGGATAACATATTGCATCTTGCTGCTCCCACAACTAAAAAGGAGGCACAATGCCAAGTGGGCCTCTCTGGATTTTGAAGGCAACGTATTCCTCATTTGGGTGTGCTACTCCAGCCTATTTATCAAGTGGCTCAAAAAGCTGCTAGTTTTGAATGGGGACCAGAACAAGAGAAGGCTCTGCAACAGGTTCAGGCTGCCGTGCAAGCCACTCTGCCACTTGGACCATATGATCCAGCTGATCCAATGGTGCTTGACATGTCAGTGACAGATAGAGATGCTGTTTGGAGTCTTTGGCAGGCCCCTATTGGTACATCACAGTGCAGATGCTTAGGATTTTGGAGCAAAGCTCGGCCATCCTCTGCAGAAAACTACTCTCCTTTTGAGAAACAACTTTTGGCTTGTTACTGGACCTTAGTAGAGACTGAACGCTTAACCATGCGACACCAAGTCACCATAAGGCCTGAGCTGCCCATCATGAACTGGGTGTTATCTGACCCACAGAACCATAAAGTTGGATGTGCACAGCAGCACTCCACCATTAAATGGAAGTGGTATATTCGAGATCGGGCCTGAGCAGGACCTGAAGGCACAAGTAAGTTGCATGAGGAAGTGGCCCAAATGCCCATGGTCTCCAATCCTGTCACATTACCTTCCATCTCCCGGTCTGCACCTATGGCCTCATGGGGAGTTCCTTATGATCAGTTGACTGAGGAACAGAAAACTCGTGCCTGATTTACAGATGGTTCTGTGCGATAAGCAGGAGCCACTTGAAAGTGGACTGCAGCAGCAGAACTTCGATCAGTGCAGCTGGTTGTTCACTTTGCTTGGAAGGAGAAATGACCAGATGTGTGATTATATACTGATTCATGGGCTGTGGCCAGTGGTTTGGCTGGATGATCAGGGACTTGGAAGGAATATGATTGGAAAATTGGAGACAAAGATTTATGGGGAAGAGGTATGTGGATAGACCTCTCCGAATGGGCTAAAGAAGTGAAGATATTTGTGTCTCATGTGAATGCTCACCAAAGGGTGA
Organism: Dugong dugon; assembly: GCA_030035585.1. Taxonomy (NCBI): domain Eukaryota; kingdom Metazoa; phylum Chordata; class Mammalia; order Sirenia; family Dugongidae; genus Dugong; species Dugong dugon. Next base: position 54,744,738 of record CM057462.1, on the reverse strand, counting down.
CATCAGCAGAGGATGATTTTAACAATCAATTGGATAGGATGACACGTTCTGTGGAAACCAGTCATCCTCTTTCCCCAACTACTCCTGCCATTGCTCAATGGGCTTATGAACAAAGTGGCCATGGTGGCAAGGATGGAGGTTATGCATGGGCCCAGCAGCATGGACTTCCACTTACCAAGGCTGACATGGCCACAGCCTCTGCTGAGTGCGTAATCTTCTAGCAGCAGAGACCAACACTGAGTCCCTGATATGGCACCATCCCTCGAGGTGATCAGCCAGCAACCTAGTGGCAAGTTGATTACATTGGACCACTTCCATCATGGAAAGGGCAGCGTTTTGTCTTTACTGGAATAGACACTTACTCTGGATATGCATTTGCCTTCCCTGCATGCAGTGCTTCTGCCAAAACTACCATCCATGGACTTACAGAATACCTTATTGACAGTCATGGTATTCCACACAGCATTGCCTCAGATCAAGGGACTCACTTCACAGCAAATGAAGTGTGGCAATGGGCCCAAGCTCATGGAATTCACTGGTCTTACCATGTTTCCCGTCATCCTGAAGCAGCTGGCTTGATAGAACGATGGAATGGCCTTCTGAAGACACAATTATGGTGCCAGCTAGGTGGCAATACCTTTCAGGGTTGGAGAAATGTTCTCCAGGAGGCTGTATATGCTTTAAACCGGAATCCAATATATGGTGCTGTTTCTCCCATAACCAGGATTCATAAGTCCAGGAATCAAGGGGTGGAAATGGGTGAGGCACCACTCACTATTACCCCTAGTGACCCACTTGCAAGATTTTTGCTTCCTGTCCCCTCAACCTTATGCTCTGCTGGCATAGAGGTCTTAGTTCCAAAGGGAGGAATGTTCCCACCTGGAGACACATCACTGATTCCATTGAACTGGAAGTTAAGAATGCCACCTGGCCACTTTGGGCACCTTATGCCTCTGGCTCAACAGGCAAAGAAAGCAGTTATCATACTGACTGGTGTGATTGATCCTGATTACCAAGAAGATATCAGATTGATATTACATAATGGAGGTAAAGAAGAGTATGTCTGGAATGCAGGATATTCCTTGGGGCGTCTCTTAGTACTACCATGCCCTGTGATTAAAGTCAATGAAAAACTACAGCAACCTAATTCTGACATGACTACTAATGATACAGACCCTTCAGGAATGAAGGTTTGGGTCACCCCACCAGGCAAAGAACCACGACCAGCCAAAGTGCTTGCTGAGGGCAAAGGAAATACAGAATGGGTGGTGGAAGAACGTAGTTCTAAATACCAGTTATGGTCACATGACCAGTTGCAGAAATGGGGACTGTAGTTGTTATGAGTATTTGTACTTTGTATGTGTGCACCAAATATTTTTGTTTCTTTCACTTATAAAATATAAGCTGTAATGGGGCTAGTGCATTTTCGATTATATGCGTGTTAGTTGTATCATGTTAGGCGCAAGTAAGACTTTCTCATTGTCTTTATTCAGAGATTACGTATGGTTTAAGGAGATGTGTACATGTGCCAAGTTGACAAGGGGTGGACTGTGATGGTTAAGATTGTGTGTCAAGCCAGCAAAATGGCGCTCTAGGCAGAAGCACCATGCCGTCCCTCCACAGCAAAGATCTTAAAAACTAAGCCGAACAGACAAAACAACAATCCTGAAACCCTAAAACATCAAATGAAGAGATAAAGAACTCAGCCAAGCACCAAATGGAGTGATAAAACTGACAGAGAAAAGGTAGTGAGGAGAGATTCAGGCAGAGGTCCCCTATCAGCTAATGCAGCACAGATCCACCATCTAGGACTCCTATCGAGGACCAGCAAACAGGGAGTATGAGAAAGCAGCTTCACGGAGCTTCCAGCAGGAGACAAAACAACTGGTTATTTGTGATATATGCTTTCCCACTCCCCACCCTTCTTCCCCCACACTGGGCCTCCTCTGCTTCCTGCAGCCACAGTCTTTTGTCCAGGAAGCACCAGCTGCTTGGATTCCACCCACCTGAACGAGCCGGCTCTCTGAGTGCCATTTGTAGGCTGCTGGTGTTGCTTTTTTCCGCTTCTTTTGATTTCTTCCTTACCTGTCACCACATCCCCCTCTTTTCACTCAAATAACCTGGCTCTGTGCACCATCTTTGTTTCTTCCTGATGGGCTACAGAACTCCAGTAATTTGTGATATATGGTTTCCCACCCCCTACACTTCTTCACCCACACTTGGCCTTCTCGGTTTCCCATGGACAGTCTCTTGTCCGAAGCACCGGTTGCTTGGATTCCACCAGCCCGCACTAGCTGGCTGTCTGACTGCCATTTGTTGGCTACTGGCGTTGCTTTTTGTCCGCTTCTTTTGATTTCTTCCTCACCTCTCACCACCTCCCTCTCCTTTCGCTCAAATACCTGGCTCTGTGTGCCATCTTTGCTTCTTCCTGAGGGGCTACAGAGCTCCATTCAAGTGTGGAGCTGCTTTCCGGTCTGGGCTGCCATGCTGGTGGGATCCCGGGGCTTTTGTAGGTTTGTTTGTTTTGAATTGTTTGTTTGTTTTATTTTCCTTTTCATGATTTGGGAGCCCGTTCTGGCCAGGCGATGCTGCATGACTTGGAATCTACTCCCTAAGCTTGCACAGACGTGCAGAGAGATCCCTGAGAGCATTTCTTTCTTTTTTGTTTTGTTTTTGTTTTTTCTGTTTTTTGGGGGGCTTTTCTTGTTCTTTTTTTTTTTTTAATTTGTTTTGTTTTCTTTTCCCCCTTTTTCCCTTTTTCTCTTTCATCACTACTCAGTTTCTCCTCTCTCTATATCTTCCTTCTCTTTCTGTTCCCAGAATACCTGGCGTTGTATACCTCTATGCCTTCTAGCCAGGCTCTACTGCAACACCTGAGAACAACTTCCCCAGACCTCACAGCAGCACCAGTGGGATCGCTGGGAACTTGGCTGTTCTTTTTCCTTTCTGATTTTTATTTATTCATTTTTTTCTTTTTTTTCTTCTGCTTCCCCTTTTTGTTCTTCTCTGTTTCATAATCTCTCATCTCTCTGCTCCAATGGCAAGCTCCCCTAACATTCTTTTTTGTTTGTTTGTATGTTTTTGGCTCCTGTTACTCTCTCCTCTCTCCCATATCCATCTTAGCTCCACACATAACAATCTCCCTGCTACATCCTGCCTACCTGCACCATGCCCTTAATATCACACCACCAAGTAGCACAGACACGGCTTACTGGAACCTGCTCTGCACTGATTACCAGCCCGCCCTGGTGGCCGTAGTAAGTGCCAACCTGTCCCAGTAACTCCTCTTAATCTAGACCTGCCCTGCCATACCATATCTGAGTGACTGACCCTGCCAATCAGAGAAGGAGGTGAAAAGTATTGTGCCCAGAGACAAGAAAACAACAAAGAACACACAGCTCGCCTGCTCAGACATAGCCAAATTAAAAAAAAAAAAAAAAAAGGGATGAAACAAACAAATCTATAATCAATAAATGAGAACAATAACTACTGAATGCCCTGAAGACAGCAGACAATATCAAAACATTTACAAAAACAAGACAGGATGGTTCCAGTAGGCATCCAAAATAAAACACCAGATGACTTTCCAGTGGAAGAAAATGCACTAGAACTACCTGATAGGGAATTCAAATCTCTAATACTCAGACTTCTCCAAGAGCTGAAGCAAAAAGCAGACAAAAATGAGGAAAAAATAGACAAATTCATGGAAAATACAGACAAAAATTTGGAAGAATTCAGGAAAATAATGCAGGAAGAAAGTTCCAAAATAAATTCACAACTAGAAATTATACAAAAACAACAATTAGAAATCCAAAAGATAAACAACAAGATTTCAGAAATGGACAGTGTCATAGAAGGGCTGAGAAGCAGATTTGAAATGGTGGAAGACAGGATGAGTGGAATTGAAGACAAACACTTGGATACAACTCTGTTTGAGGAAAAATCAGAAAAAAGAACAAAGAAGACTGAAGAGACCCTGAGAGTTATGTGGGATACAATCAAAAGCAAAAATTTCTGAGTGATTGAAGTTCCAGAACAGGAAGACAAAACAGAAAACACAGAGGGGATCATTGAAGAACTGCTGACAGAAAACTTCCTCAATATCATGAAAGATGAAAAGCTGGCCATCCAAGAAGCTCAACAAACCCCAGATAGAAGAGACCCCAAACGAAAATCACCAAGGCATATCATAATCACACTCACCAAAACCAAAGACAAACAAAGAATTCTGACAGGCGCTCATGAAAAACAAGAAGTCACATACAGAGGAGAAACAATAAGACTAAGCTCAGATTATTCGGCAGAAACCATGCAGGCAAGAAGGCAATGGGATGACATATATAAAATATTGGAAAAAAAAATTGCCAGCCAAAAAAGATATATCTTGCAAAACTCTTGTTCAAATATGATGGTGAAATTAGGTCATTTCCAGATAAACGGAAATTAAGGGAATATGTAAAAGTCAAACCAAACTTACAAGAATTATTAAACGGAGTTCTTCGATCTGAGAACAAACAACTTCAGCTCACAGGCAGAATCTAGGATGCAGGAAAGTACCAGCCAGATACCAATCTAGGAAATGACCTCTCGAGGACTATCCAAAACCAAAAGAAATACAACAGGGAATCAGAGAAGTTAATCAGTAAATGACAACAACATCAAAACAATTAAAGAGGGAATAAACAGCATAGGTATAGAACCTTCTAATGGAGAGGATGGCAAGGCGATACCAAGTAATGGTAGACTGCTTCAAACTTAGAAAGATAAGGGTAAAATTCATGGTAACCACAAAGAAAGTTAACAAACCAACTCATGAAAAAAAAAGAAGAAAAACATAAAGTCTCAGCAAAAACAAAACCTACAAAAACAAAAGAAATGAAAAAAAAAAATCCACAAACAAAAGTAACTCAGCACAGGAGAGTAAGAAGAAGAAAGAAAACTTCAGCACCACAAAAAAAGCACTACAAAATGACAGCAAGAAACTCACACCTCTCAATAATTACACTGAATGTAAATGGACTCAATGCACACATAAAGAGATGGAGAGTGACAGAATGCATAAGAAAACAGGATCCATCAATATACTGTCTATAAGAGATACATCTGAGAAACAAAGATGTGAATTTATTAAAATCAAAGGTTGGAAAAAAATATATCAAGCTAACAACTACCAAAAAAAGAGCAGGAGTGGCAATACTAATCTCAGCTAAAATAAACTTTAAAGCAAAAGCCACCCTAAAAGACAAAGAAGGACACTATATAATGATAAAGGGGATGATCCATCATGAAGACATAACCATAATAAACATCAATGCACCCAATGACAGGGCTCCAAAATACATAAAACAAACTCTAACAACACTGAAAAGAGAAATTGACAGTTCCACAATAATAGTAGGAGACTTCAGCACATCACTCTCAGTAAAGGACAGAACAACTAAGAAGAAACTCAGCAGAGATACAGAAGACCTAAAGGGCACAATCAGACAACTTGACCTCATGGACATATATAGAACACTCCATCCAACCGCTGCAAAGTACACATTCTTTTCCAATGCACATGGAATGTTCTCTAGAACAGACCACATCTTAGGCCACAGAGCAATCCTCAACAATATCCAAAACGTTGAGATAATTCAAAATATCTTCTCTGACCACAAAGCCATCAAGGTAGAAATTAACAACAGAAAGAGCAAGGATAAAAACTCAATTACATGGAAACTGAATAATATCCTGCTTACACATCACTGGGTAATAGAAAAAATCAGAGATGGAATCGAAAAATTCCTAGAATGAAATAAGAATGAAAACACATCATACCAAAACCTTTGGGACACAGCAAAGGCAGTCCTCAATGGACACTTTATAGCAATAGATGCACACATCAAAAAAGAAGAAAGGGACAAAATCAAAACATTAACTACAGAACTCAAACAAATAGAAAGAGAACAGCAAAAAAAAAAAAAAAAAAAAAAAAAAAAAAAAGCCCACAGCCACCGGAAGAAAGGAGATAGTAAAGATCAGAGCAGAAATAAATGAAATAGAGAACAGAAAAACAATAGAAAGAATCAACAAAACCAGTAGTTGGTTCTTTGAAAGAATCAACAAAATCGACAAATCACTGGCTGGACTGACAGAAGAAAAACAGGAGAGGACACAAAAAACCCAAATAAGAAATGAATTGGGGGATATTACAACTGAAATAAAAAGGATTATAACAGAATATTATGAAAAACTATACTCCAACAAATTTGAAAACCTAGAGGAAATGGATAAATTTCTAGAAACACACAGCCTAACCAAACTACAACAAAGTGATGCTGGAAGTGTGAACAGACCCCAAACAAGAGAAGAGATTGAAAAGGTAATAAAAAAAAAATTAAAAAAAAAAACCTCCCAACCAAAAAAAGCCCTAGCCCAGATGTCTTCACTGGAGAATTCTACAAAACATTTACAAAAGAGCTTGTACCAGTACTACTCAAGCTATTTCAGAGCATAGAAAAGGAAGCAACACTTCCAAATTCATTCTATGAAGCCATCATAACACTGATACCAAAACCAGGCAAAGATGTCAGAAAAAAAGAAAATTACAGACCAGTATTCTCTCATGAATATAGATGCAAAAATTCTGAACAAAATTCTAGCCAATAGAATTCAGCATCATATCAAAAAAATAATACACCACGACCAAGAAGGATTCATAGCAGGTATGCAAGGCTGGTTCAACATTAGAAAATCAATCGATGTAATCCACCACATAAATAAAAGGAAAGAAAAGAATCACATGATCATCTCAATTGATGCAGAAAAAGCATTTGACAAAGTCCAGCACCCATTCCTGATAAAAACTCTCAATAAAATAGGTATAGAAGGGAAATTTCTCAACATAATAAAGTGCAGCTATGCCAAACGAATGGCCAACATCATTCTTAATGGAGACAGGCTGAAAACATTCCCCTTGAAAACAGGAACAAGACAAGGATGCCTTTTATTGCCACTCCTATTTAACATTGTGCTGGAAGTTCTAGCTAGAGCAATAAGGCAAGAAAAAGAAATCAAGGGCATCCAAATTGGTAATGAAGAAGTTAAACTGTCCCTGTTTGCAGATGATATGATACTGCACATAGAAAACCCTAAAGACTCCATGAGAAATCTACTGGAACTAATAGAACGATTCAGCAGAGTAGCAGGATACAAGATAAACATACAAAAATCAGTTGGATTCTTATACACCAATAAGGAGAACGATGGAAAGGAAATCAGGAAAACAATATCATTTATAATATCCCCTAAAAAGATAAAATACTTAGGAATAAATCTAACCAGGGATGTAAAAGACCTATACAAAGAAAACTACAAAACACTACTGCAAGAAACCCAAAGGGATCTACATAAATGGAAAAAAATACCACGCTCATGGATAAGTAGACTCAACATTGTGAAAATGACAATTCTACCCAAAGCAATTTATAGATACAACGCAATCTCGATCCAAATACCAACAACATTCTTCAAAGAGATGGAAAAACTAATTATTAACTTTATATGGAAAGGGAAGAAGCCCCGAATAAGTAAAGCACTACTGAAGAAGAAGAATAAAGTCGGAGGACTCACACTACCTGACTTCAGAACCTACTATACAGCTACAGTAGTCAAAACAGCCTGGTACTGGTACAACGACAAACACATTGACCAATGGAACAGAATTGAGAACCCAGATGTAAATCCATCCACCTACAGTCACCTGATGTTCAACAAGGGCCCAAAGTCCATCAAGTGGGGGAAAAAACAGTCTTTTTAACAAATGGTGCTGGCAAAACTGGATATCCATCTGCAAAAAAAAAAAAAAAAAAAGAAACAGGACCCATACCTCACGCCGTATACAAAAACTACTTCAAAATGGATCAAAGACCTGAATATAAAGCCTAAAACTATAAAGTTCATAGAAGAAAAAATAGGACTGACACTTCAGGCCTTAATACATGGCATTAACAGGATACAAACCATAACCATCAATGCACAAACCCCAAAAGATAAGCTAGATAACTGGGAACTTCTAAAAATCAAACACCTATGCTCTTCAAAAGACTTCACCAAAAGTGTAAAAGGAGAACTTACAGACTGGGGAAAAAGTTTTGGACAGTACAAGTCAGACAAAAGTCTAATCTCCATAATCTACAAGAAAATTCAAGACCTCTACAACAAAAAGACAAATAATCCTATTAAAAAATGGGCAAAGGAAATGAACAGACACTTCACCAAAGAAGACATTCAAATGGCCAACAGACACATGAGGAAATGCTCGCGATCACTAGCCATTAGAGAAATGCAAATTGAAACCACAATGAGATACCATCTCACCCTGGCATTACTGGCATGAATCAAAAACACTGTAAATAACAAATGTTGTAGTGGCTGCAGGGAGATGGGAACTCTTATGCACTGCTGGTGGGAAGGCAAAATGATACAACCATTTTGCAAAATGATATGGCACTTCCTCAGAAAGCTAGAAATAGACATACTGTTCAATCCAGCAATCCCACTCCTACGAATACATCCTAGAGAAATAAGAGTTGTCGCTCGAATAGACATATGCACACCTACGTTCATGGCAGCATCGTTCACAATAGCAAAACAATGGAAACAACCTAGATGCCCATCAACAGATGAATGGATAAACACACTATGGTACATACACACGATAGAGTACTATGCAACGAGAAAGAACAACAATGAATCTGTGAAGCATCTCATAACATGGATGAAACTGGAGGACATTATGCTGAGTGAAATAAGTCAATCACAAAAGGATAAATATTGTATAAGACCTCTATTGTAAAAACCCATGAAAAAGTTCACACACAAAATGTAACAATCTTTGTTGGTTACCAGGGTTGGAAGGGGTGGGGGGAAACTACTAAACAGGTAATAGATAAGTGGTATGTTGGGTGAAGGGTGAGACAGTACACAATACAGGGGAAACCAGCACAACTTGTACAAGGGAAGGTCATGGAAGCTCCATAGACACATCCAAACTCCCTGAGGGACTGAATTGCTGGGTGAAGGGCTGTGGGGACCATGGTCTCAGGCAACATCAAGCTCAATTGGCATAACACACTTTATAAAGGTTCTATATTCTACCTTACTGAGTAGTGTCTGGGGTCTTAAAAGCCTGTGAGCAGCCATCTAAGATACTCCACTGGTCTCATCCCTTCGGGAGCAAGGGAGAATGAAGAGAACAGGATACAAGAAAAAGATTAGTCCAAAGGACTAATGGACCACATCTACCAAGGCCTCCACCGGACTGAGTCCAGTACAGCTAGATGGTGCCAGGCTACCACCACTGACTGATCTGACCAGGATCACAACTGAGTATTCTGGACAGAGCTGGAGAAGGATGTAGAACAAAATTCTAACTCACGGAAAAAAAAAAAAAAAAAAAAAAGACCAGATTTACTGGTCTGAAGGAGACTGGAGAAACCCCAAGGGTATGGACCCCAGACACCCTTTTAGCTCAGTGGTGAAGTCATTTCTGAGGTTCACCGTTCAGCCAGGGAGTGGACAGCCCCATAAAACCAAATGGGACTAATGAGGCACAGCAGTCCAGGCACAAGGGCCAGAAGGCAGAAGGGGACAGGAAAGCCGGTGATAGGGAACCCAAGGTTGAGTAAGGATGGTGTTGATGTGTTGTGACATTGTTAACCATTGTCATAGGGCAACATGTGTACTAACTGTTAAATGAGAAACTGTTTTGTTTTGTAAGCCTTCATCTAAAGTGAGAATAGCAGCACAATTGGAAGAGTGTAGTTGATGTCACTGAACTTTGCATGTAGAAGTTTTTGAAATGGTGTGTCTTTGGCTATGTATATTGTCACCAAAAAAAAAAAAGAAAGATCTAGAAGGGAGAGGGTTGACATGTTGTGGGGTTGTTAACCAATGTCATAAAACAATATGTGTACTACTGTTTCATGAGAAACTATTTGTTCTGTAAGCCTTCACCTGAAGTAGAATAAAAAGAAAAATGATTGTGTGTCAAATTGACTTGGCCACGATTCTCCGTGTTTTAATGTAATCACTCCCATGACTGAATATACTGTGAGTAGCCAATGAGACTAAAGGGAGTCTCCTTGGGGGTGTGGCCCACATCTGTATATAAGCAGACTTTCTGGCTTTTTGCTGTCTCTGGATCCTGTGGCTGCTTCCTGTAGTCTCATCTCCCTTTCTTGAGACTTGAGCTGGCAGCTTATCTGCCGAATCTGGGATTCGTTGATCTGCACAGCCTGTGAGCGGGAGCCCTGCTCTCCGACCTGCCAATCTTGGCCTTGCCAGCTTCTGTAGCTGTGTGACTTGGGAGAGGCCTCTACCCTGATCCATGGACTTGGGATGTTCTAGCCTCTACAATCATGTGAACTGTTTCCTTGATATAATCTCTCTCTCTCTATATATATTTATACACTTGCTGCTTTTGCTTCTCTAGAGAACCCAGCCTAAGACACATGGGGTCATCATGAGTCAGAATCAACTTGAAGGCAACTGGTAACTGGTATTATCATCAACTGAAATGTGGTTCCAGCCTTAGTAGAGTGCAGTGGGCAAGGAGGAAACTCAGCTGTTGTTGCCAACTCTGCCACAACTGGGAATGTAGTTTGGCGGAAATCCCTTTGCCCCTCCAAGCTTCAGTTTCCTTATCCTTCAGATGGAGTTTAGCTGAGATGGAAGGCCTGTCCATCTCTGACTCTCTTTAAACACAACCCAGAGCTAATCACTCTCCACCCACCACCCCACCCCAGTCTGTCCCTTTCTTGACTTGTTCTTCCCCTATCCCTCCACCCCTGCTTCAGTCCAAATTGATGAGGCCATTCTGGTTCTCTGGCCCATGCTGGGAGTGAGCCTGTTGCTTCTCCCAGAGCATCCATGTGGGTTCCTCGGACAACCAGTTAAATATTCATCACCATGGAAACCCCCACTGCTGCCAGTTAGTTTCACTGCATCCTGGATTCTGTTCCTTGCTTGGACTAGCCAAGGGTGGGGCCTTCCAGCATGCCACAGGAAAGGGGCAGAGTGGGGAAAGTCATTTGCCAAGGGGTCTAGTTGAGAGCAAAGGGGGAAAAGAAGTCACATGTATTGACTATGGGCTCTTATATGTTATTACGAATAAGTCTATTTCACATATGGGGAAGGGGAGGCTCAGAGTGGTTGAATCATTTGCCTGACTTCACACAGTAAGAGAGGGGCAGGACACAAACCTGCTCACAGCTTCTCTTCCTTGAAAGCTGATCTGGGATATGGCTGTAGAAGGCCCGTAACTTCTTCTTTGGGGCTCAAAGTTACTACTCCTCCAGTCCCCAGGGGACAGGCCATTGAGTGAGCAGCAGGACCCCCCGCAGCCAGAAAGTAGAGCCCACCCTGGCATGGCCATCTTCTCATGGAACTTGGGGGCTGTGGAGTTGGGAAGATTCTTCTAGAACCTAAACCCAGCCTCAGATTGGCCCCATGCAGAGCAACACCCCCAGAACAAATACCAACTGGCCAGTCGGTTTCCCCATGTCCAGTGCTGCTTCCTGGCTTCACTGCTGCCTTCTTGGAGGGACCCCGGTGTGGTCCCAGAGCACTGACCTGGCTCACCCATGGCCCCAGCACCACCACTTACAAGCTGTGTGGCTTTGGGCAAGTTGCTGAACTTCTCTGGGCTTTAGTTTCCCCTGATGGCTCCTGTCTTGCTGGGTGATTGTGAGGATTAAGATATATGTAAAGGTGAATGTCAATTACCCCCTCTTGTCTCAGATCTTTTAATCATCTGTAATTGGCTCCCATCATGTCTCCCTTCATGACCCTTATTACAATGACATACTTCTGTGTGGGTTCCTCTTTATTATTCACCTTCCCCACTAGCAGCTGTAAGCCCCCTTGCTGGCAGACACTAGTGAGGGAGTAAACGACAGAATGAGCGAGTAATGTAGTGTCTCATGAGGGCTCTTCCTAACCTTCCAGCCCTCCCAAGACCACTGTACTCACCCCAGGCTCTTACCCTCTGCACTACATCTGCTTCCTGCTTACCTTCAAGAGAGGAGCCCAAGTCCTAGAAAGGCTGGGATCAAGCCTGAGATCACCAGCCCAGCCCATACCTGGGAACCTGACTCACCCTCCAGTGCTCTTTGGGAGGGCAGGTCTCCCCTCCCCTGTCTGCTCTGCTCCTGACTGTGGATATAGACCCGTGTCTTCTTCACCCTCCAGCACTCTGAGCCCACACCACCCAGAGCCAGAGCAGTGGCTGTGCTGTTTTTAAAGAGTAAACTTGGGCTGGCCCCATGAATTCATCTCACCCTTTGGGTCTGTGAGCGGGAGCCCTGCTCTCCGACCTGCCAATCTTGGCCTTGCCAGCTTCTGTAGCTGTGTGACTTGGGAGAGGCCTCTACCCTGATCCATGGACTTGGGATGTTCTAGCCTCTACAATCATGTGAACTGTTTCCTTGATATAATCTCTCTCTCTATATATATATTTATACACTTGCTGCTTTTGCTTCTCTAGAGAACCCAGCCTAAGACACATGGGGTCATCATGAGTCAGAATCAACTTGAAGGCAACTGGTAACTGGTATTATCATCAACTGAAATGTGGTTCCAGCCTTAGTAGAGTGCAGTGGGCAAGGAGGAAACTCAGACCCAAGCAGTGGACCCCTAGTCACTGTCTCCTACCTCACATATACACCAACAAGCAGATTGAGGAGAGAGTCTCAAAGCTTGTCTGCCCAGGTCAGCTGCAATTGGAAATAAAGGGTTGAGCTTTGGGGGATTTTTTTCTCCCCCTTCATTCTAACTGGGTTCAGTGGGCCTTCAGCAGCATCGGAAGTTCTGTAGGAGGTGAGCCCTCCACCTTGCAGCCTGCATGCGAAATCTCCTCCTACTAAACCTGTTTCTGCTGCTCTGGCACAGGGCTAGGGTCTCCAGGAGGTTCTCAGTGTGGACAGATGAAACCGCAGCTGGTCGCTGTCAGCATCATGCATGGTCTCGATCCAGGAAGGGGCAGTGCCACACTGATGGGCCAACATCCCTGAATGATGCCTGCTCTGTGCAGGCCTGTCCCTGGCACTGGGGCTGCAGGGCTGGATTGGATATCATCCCTGCCTTTGTGGAGATCAAAGTCTGCCACGTGGTGGATGAATCATAAACCTTGGGCCCCACAGCCAGGCAGCTGAGAGGTTAGGGGCAGAACCCGGGACTCCTACTGCCCAGGCTGCCTGACCAGGACCTGTTCTCCAAATGCCAGGGCAGTTTAGGGGGAAGGGGTTCTGGGGGAAAGATCTTGATTGATGCTGAGAAGTGTACATAGAGATGAAATCAAAAAGAAAGGGACTTGACTTAACCCATCGTTACCTCCATGCCTCGCCAGGCTCTCAACACCCAGCTGGCTGCTCTCTCTCTCTTTCAGTCTTTAAAATTCTGTCCTTGAAAAATGGCCCTGCACCCATTAGGAACTTTTCAGTTGAGAGTAACAACAAAGAGACTTAAAAAAACATGGGAATGTACTGGCTCAGCTAACTGAGAACTGCAGTGATGGGTCTACCCACGTGCCACTGACTGCACCCTATGCCTATCTCTGGCTCCATTTCTCTGACATTCTCTCCTGTCTGCCCTTTTCCACATGCTGCCTTCATTCCTGACACCTTGCACCCTCACTCTGTGGTGAAAGAAGAGAGCAAGTCCCTTCTGAGAGCTCCCTCCAAAAAGAGGGGAATCTCCTCTTTCCCAGAAACCTCAACAAACATTTCCTCCTCTTTCATTTGTCTGAACTGGGTCATGTGCCCTTCTCTGAGCCAATCACTGTATCCAGCAGGACGGGATATGCTGAGACTTAAACCAATCAGGACCCACCGCTAGAGCTGAGAGTGGATCATTCCCACCCGGATCAGGAGGCTTAGAGTAGGGACAGGGCAGATTCCCAAAGGAGCATCTGGAGGTTTCAGTGGGAAGAGGTGAAATGGACTTAGGGAGGCAACAAAGAACTATGACAGATGCCATCACCTGAGATCATTAACAACAATCATCCAACGTGCACTCCTCCCTGTCACTCCAGCCCCATCGTACATGTCCCACCTTATGCTCAAACTGTGCTGGGTAGTGTGTAGTCCCCACAGCTCAGGCTACTTCATGACTCCAGGATCTGGGTGCTTGTGTGCCCTCCACCTGGGCTTCCCTCTCCCCTCATTCATCCTGTAGATCCCAGCTCAAGCATCACCTTCTGCAACTCTGAAATGAGTCACCTCTGCTGTGGGTTCCCATGGTACCTCACTTCCACCACCATCATTCCCATCATTTGTCACGTTACCTTATTGCACTCCTCAGATCCTCTTCCCCCATTACACACAGAGCTTGCCTGTTCCTTCGAGCCAGGCTGTTTTTAGGTGCCATCGAGTTGGCTCTGACTCATAGCGACCCTATGTACAAGAGGACAAAACCCTGCCTGGTCCTGCACCATCCTCACAATTGTGGCTATGTTTGAATCCATTGTTGCAGCCACTATGTCAATCCATCTCACTGAGGGTCTTCCTCCTTTTTGCTGACCGTCTCTACCTCACCAAGCAAGATATCCTTCTCCAGGGACTGGTCCTCCTTATAACATGTCAAAAGTACCTGAGATGAAGTCTTGTCATCCTTGCTTCCAAGGGGCACTCTGGCTGTACTTCCAAGACAGACTTGTTCATTCTTCTGGCAGTCCATGATATATTCAATATAATCCACCAGCACCATAATTCAGAGGCATCAATTCTTCTTCGGTCTTTTTATTCATTGTCCAGCTTTTGCATGGATATGAAGCAATTGAAAATACCATGGCTTGGGTCAGGTGCATCTTAATCCTCAAAGTGACGTCTTGCTTTTCAACAATTTAAAGAGGTCTTTTGCAGCAGATTTGCCCAATGCAATACATCATTTGATTTCGTGACTGCTGCTTCCCTGGGCATTGATTGTGGATCCAAGTAAAATGAAATCCTTGACAACGTCAGTCTTTTATCCTTGGAGGCATGGACCTGGACAAATCTTAATTAATCTATCTATTCCCAGGCTCTGGTGACTGTCTGATTTGGAGCAAACACTCAATAAATATTTTTTTTAAATTAATGAAAATAAGTTTGTGTTCCACACATGAACTCTGTGAAGTTACTTGCATTTAACAAATGACAAAGCCTCAAGCCAAAAGAATGAAGCTTCACTGGTAGAATTTCAGGCACCAGTAAGTTGGGGACAGAAGCTTCCTCTATTATTTAGTGTCTGGGGGAGGAAGTGGCATAGTGGTTAAAGAACTTGGCCGCTAACCAAAATGTTGGCAGTTAGAATCCACCAGCTGCTCCTTGGAAATCCTATGGGGCAGCTCTACCCTGTCCTATAGGGTTACTGTGAGTCAGAATCGACTCGATGGCAATGTGTTTGGTTTTTGGGGTGGGGGGGGGAGGAAGTGGTTGTCACAGCAGGTGGAATTTTCCATTCATGGCTTTCCTATGCAAAAACAATCATGTTGTCTCCTGAAAACATAAGAGTGTCATGGAAACAAATGTGTTTCCCCTTTGGTTTTCTGGTGGGAGGAAACTTATCTTGTCAGGTTTCCTTGCCCTGGTTCTGGTTAAAAGAACATTCCTTTCTGAGATCTCCATGCTGATGCCGTGGCTGACCCTGCCTCCATCAAAGCTCTTTGACCCCACAGCCACCAAGCCTCACCTTCCAGCACAGTCTGGAGTCCCCAGTGTTAGCTGGGGGTTTGAAGAAGCTTCCTTACGCAGCTCAGATGTTTCCTTATGAAGCCCACTGGCCTAGCTGCTTCTCCTAAGCTGACCTTGGGCCCACCCTGATCACTGGGCCCCTCCTTGGTCCGCAGGCCAAACCCCTTGTGTCTCAGCTCCACTTGCTGACAGGGCTCTCAGCCCTTAAGCTCATCCCCTCCAGCCCACCCTCCACTCTGTCCAGAGTGATCGTCATCGTCATCGAACACAAGGCTGACTGGATCCTCCCTACTATGAACACTTCCCAGGTTCCCTGGGGGCCCTCAGGTCACAGTTTGAACTCCTTAGCCCTGCACCAGCCTCCCAGAAGCACATTAGGCACTTACATACCAGGCAAGCACCTGCCCCTGCTTTTGCCCCCGCCCTTCCCTCTGCCTGGATGCCCTTCCCTCCCTGTCAACCTGGTGAGCTCCTACTCACTCCTCAAGACCCAGCCCTGGTGTCCCCTCCTCTGCGAAGCCTCCCCTGATTCTCACAGTAAAGTCAATCTTCCCCCACCTTGGGTCTCCACCAGAGGCATGGGGTGTGGGGTGGGAAGAGGAGGACACTAACCCCCAGGCACAAGTCCAAGGGCATGACATTCTGAGGCGCCACAAATATGTAAGGTGCCTGACTGAGGCAGCCAGACAAGAGGGGAGAAGGCATTTCTACTGTTGTATGACTGCTATCAAGGTTTATTGATCTTGAAATTTGGGAGGGGGGCGCAATTTAGAGATTGCCCCTGGGCGCTCGTTACCCTCACTAGCCCCTGGCCTCTACCCCTGAGTTTCTGTGTCCACACATAGCCCCTCTCTACAGATCTCCTGATCTGTCTTCCCATTGAACCATGAGCATGTCCAGGTCTGATTTTTCCACGTCCCGGCATCTGGCAGCAAAAAGTGTCAGTGTATGCTTGTGGGGAGAATGAATGGATAGACTTACTACCATTATGATAACAACAGCAACAATTACCATTATAATAACAACAGCAACAATTGTATCTCTGATTTCTGGAGCATACACTACATACTAGGCACTGCGCTAGGCAATTTGCCTTCGCTTATCCACCACAGCTTCACAACTACCTTGTGATTTCGGCACGATTATTAAGTCCATTTTACAGATGAGGCACATGAGGTCAGAGAGGTTAAATCCAGTCCAAGGTTACATTGAGAGGGACTGGAGGGGCCAGGATTTGAACTCAGGGGTGTCTGACTCCAACTTCTTCATTTACAGAGGACCTCCTATGTGCTGGGTGCTGTCCTGTGGTCAGGGGACACAGCAGGGAACAGAACAGGCAAGTTCCTGCCCTCACTGCTACCATATACTAGTATGGGATGTGGGGGCATAAACCACACACATATAAATGTATAAAATAACGTTGGCGTGATAAGGGCTATACAGAAAAATAAAGCAAGGTCAGGGGCAGAGAGTGATAGGCTGGGGTGGGTGGTATTTTAAGGGACGTCTGAGCAGAGACCTGAATGAAGTGACGGAAAGATCCCTGGTTGCAGCTGAGGGAAGTGTATTCCTGGCAGAGGATCAGCAAATGCTGTGTCCCTGAGGCTGGAATGGACTTAGCTTGTATGAGGAACAGCAGGAGATCAATGTGGCTGGAGCTTGAGTGAGTGAGGAAAAGGGGAGGAGAAAGAGGTCAGAGAGGTAGCCTGGGGGGCAGAGGGTGTAGCCCTCAGATTATATCATCTCCCTGGTTCAAGGCCTTTGGTGGCTGTGGAGGGGACTTGGACCTTGAATGCTGAGTTAGTCTCGTGACCTCCCACCCAGCCAGTTGCCAGTGGTAAGAGGTTTAAAGCACCAGGGTCTTGGTGCTGGGGCTTCCAGAATGTCTTGCTTAGTCCTCACAACCCTGGAGGTTCCTAGACTCGCAAAACTTGGAAACAGCAGATTCACACCAGGCCACCTGGCCCGAAAGCCTTTCCTCCCCAGGGAGTGTCCTGATGTGGCTGTGGGTGGAAGGGTCTGTGGCAGCTGCAGCAAAGGGTAGGTCACAGCCTCTGAGCTCCTATGTTGGGACAGCCATGAGGTTGATGCAGCATCTGCAGCCGGGCCCTGCTACTCCCAGCTGCCTGGACTCGAATGGCTCGGCCAGCAAGGGCTTTCTTACTTAAATCACATCCAATAACCATTACTCCCTGTCATGGATTGAACTATGTCCCCCCAAAATTTGTGTCAACTTGGCTAGGCCTTGAATCCCAGTATTGTGTGGTTGTCCTCCATTTTGTGATCTGATGTAATTGTCCTATGTGTTGTAAATCCTAATCTCTGCCTGTGGTTAATGAAGCAGGATTAGATTATGTTAAAAAAGATTAGGTTATGTTTTTTATGTTAATGAGGCAAGATTAGGGTGGGATGTAACACCCTTACTCAGGTCATAGCCCTGATCCAATATAAGGGGAATTTCCCTGGAGTGTGGCCTGTATCATCTTTTATTTTACAAGAGATAAAAGGAGAGAGAAGCAGCAAAGAGAAGGGGACCTCATTACCACCAAGAAAGAATATCTGGGAGCAGAGTGCATCGTTTGGGTCACTGTGCTGAGAACCTCCTAGACCTACATGCCAAGACACATGGAGATTTCCAAGGAACATCGGGCCTTCGGATGTTGAAAGGAGACAAGGACCTTCCCCTAGAGCAGGCAGAGAGAGAAACCTTTCCCCTAGAGCTGATGCCCTGAATTCAATTTCTAGCCTTCTAAACTGAGAGAGAACAATTTTTTTGTTTGTTAAAGCCTTCCACTCGTGGTATTTTTGTTATAACAGCACTAGATAACTAAGACACTCCCTTTGGTTGGACACTGAGAAATTGCCTCAGTTACCAAGGTGGAAGGTGAAAGAGGACTTGCTGGAGCGGAGGGAAAAAAGAGGATCAGCTTTACAGAGGTTGGGTGGCCAGGATGCAGAGAAGACCCAAGGCCACAGGAGGAGGCCAGCCACGGTCCACGGAAGTGGGGTTCCAGCCAAGTAACCCCATCACTGACTCTGAGTGACCCAAGCAGACCTGTTAACATCTCTGAGCCTTGGCATTCTCCTGGATAAAATAGTTCTGTCTGTTCACAGCCTTCAAGCTGCTCCATTCCTGTGGTTGTCATTGATGTTGACTCTGCTATAAATTCTCCTCCTCAGACCTGCCACCTACCCTTTCCTCCTAGGCTCTGAGTGGGCAGGCAGGTGGCTCTGCTGGAGCACCTTTCCCTCTTCATGATCCGGCTGACTCCTGCTCATCCTCCTGATCCCAGCTGAAATACCACTTCCTCCAGGACGTCCTCCTGACTCCCCACGTAGGACTGGCTGCCTGCTCTGTTCCTATAGCCACTCTCCCCCTGCCCGTGGTCTGAGACTGCCCTGCTCCGTGCTGAGTCCCAGGGCCTTGACTGGTCTGGAACATAGTAAGTGTTTAGTAAATGGAAGTGTTGAATTTGTTCATTTACTAAATAAGCATGTATTGAGCACCGACTGCATGCCAGGCCCTTCCTTGGGTGCTGGGGATCCGTGGGGAGGGGAGGTAGGGCCCTTGGAGATTCCACCAGTATCATTCCCTTCTCCCTCTACCCACAGGATGCCTCAGTTTCTGTGTGCATCATCAGCCCCTTGCCCCCAGGACCATCATCCCTTCCCCAACAATATGGATCATCACAGGACTCGGAGTGAACGCAGCCATCCGCAACCAGACACGTGCCCCCCGGATCACATTTGGCAGGGATTACAGCCATCCCTGCCCTGGGCCAGCTCCAGGCCCATGGGTGGGTTTGTGTTGAGTTGCCGATAGCGTCTCTCAGCAGAGAGGTCAGGGCCTGAACAAAGGGTCGGGAGTCAGCTATTTATAGCACAGAGGAAGTGATTGCAACTAGTGGGGGATACAAAACAGGTCTGTGTCTTAATACCCAAATGCATTCCATAACATTGACTCCAGTTAATGGGGGATGGAGGGAGGGTTGTTGTGCAAAGCCATGACCTTGGAGAGGCATCTTGCTTCCTGGTCAAGCCCCACCTGCCCTTCTAGTCAAAGCTACCCCTGCTGCTACTACAAATGTCACTTCTCTCTGTCTCCCAAAGATGCTCTGGGCTTCCCCACTTCCCAACTCTTCTACATGTTTCTCCCTCCACCTGGAATGCCTTTCCCCCCACCCTTCCACTCACGTTTCAGTACCTCTGCTTGTCAAAATCCTAAGCACCCTTGAAAGTTCTGCTCACAGTAACATTCCCCATAACCCTGCCCAGATCCCCCCAAACTGCACAGCACTTCTCCCTCCCTTTTGCCCCCAGAGGTAGCTGGAATGAGCATGGAGGTAAAGCCAGGCAGATGGGGTTTGGACCCTGCTTCATGCTGTTTGGCTGTGTGAACTTGAGTGAGTCTCTTTCTCTCTCTGAATTAATTTCCTCATCTATGGGATAGTGGCTAGTTTCTTAGTGCTGCTGTAACAGAAATAACACAAGTGGGTGCTTTAAAGAATGGAAATTTCTTTTCCTACAGTTTAGGAGAGTAAAGGTCCAAGTTCAGATCACTGGCTATAGAGGAAGGTTCTTACTTTCGCCTCTGGAGGAAGATCCTTGTCGCTTCCATCATTCCTCAGTTCCTTAGAGATCGTCACTTGACGTGGCACCTGTCTTACCCCCACCCCATTTGTGCTTGCTTCTGTGTCTAATCTACTCTTTTTATAACTCAGAAGTGATTAGGTTTAGGACCAACTCTATAGAGATATGACTTCATTAACATAACAAAACTCTATTCCCAAATGGAATTACTTCGGCAGGTATAGGGATTAGGATTCCAACACGTATTTAGGGAGGGAGGAACACAACTCAATCCATAACAGATGGGAATGATAACAACCACTGATCAAATGATTGCCTAGTAAAGACAAGGCACTCCAAAAATGTTAATTTTATGATCTTCCTTAGGACAGTTTCTTATTTGTTACTTGGATGCCAACATCCTTCTGGTACAAAATGCATTCCTAAAAGACTAGCACTGTTTTTCTTGTCCAAGTTTCTTCATTATTTCAATACATATTTATCGTATGCTCCCTCCATACAAGGTACTGGGTGAACCCAACCCAAGCGTATGGGAACTCATGTGTTTGCCTCCCCATGATGAGCAACACATAACAGAGTAACTTGAATACAACTGGGGTCCCAGAAGGCCCCGTCTCAATAAGGCCTTGAAAGTGAAGAAACAGTTTGGCGACCAAAAATAATCTTGAAAGGAATTTCAATTTTCATTTTCATCTCTCAAGTAAACCTAAGGGGGATCCAATTTACAGCCCCCACAGAACTTCCTGAAGTTCCCATTTTTCACATTGGAGAACTGCAGAACTCTCACAAGCCAAACCTCCGAATTGTCCCCTGACAATAAGCTTGCACAGCTTTTTCTTCTGCTTCCTCTATCTTTCACCAGCCTGCTCCTCCCAGCCCATCTTCTTTATATAGATTAATTGATCCTTCTGCATTCTTTCTACTATCATTTCTCTTGATTCTGCATCACCAACAATTTTGGAACCATCTCACAAAGATAATGTTCCGCTTTGAGGGCAGGAGAAGGCGAGAAGCTGAGTGGGCAGAGATAAGATTCTCTTGGGGATAGAGTGGAGGGAATGACTGTGAATACATGCATGATAATAAACCTCATCTTCATCACGGCAGGTTCTCAGTCAATGCCAAGATAAAGGTCTCTCCAGCGCTGAGATGCTGTGATTCTATGAATTTTGAAACGTAGAACTTGGTACTGGTCATACGGCAAGGGGACAGGGAGCTGAAAACCTCTCTTGGAGAGCAGTGAAGGGAAGCTGGTGACAAAGAGAGGCTGGGGAAGGGAGAGGGGTAGGCAGAGGAGGGGCAGAGGCACCTTCTGTGCCCAGGACCCTTTACCAACTGCACACACTATGTGAGGCCCACTCTGTGCCAAGGCCTGTACTGGACACTACGGGTGTGAGGATGCAGACAGGGGACTAAGACCTCGCCTCACTGACCAGCCCCTACTGCCCCTGGTCTCTGATGCCTGCACACCCTTCTAAAGTTCCACTGATCCCTGAAGTGGTCCTCGTCTGGGAGCCAGAGGGAGAGGCATATACATTGACCATGTGACCTGGTACAGGGACTTTCACCTCTCTGGACCTCAGTATTGTTACTTGAGAAATGGGAGAATAGTAGCACTGCCCTCCCAGGGTTCTTGTGAAGAAGAAATTAGGTAGTGTGGGCAGAGGATGGAGCCCATAAACCAGCTATAAAGCTCCTGCCCCCTCCTCCAGCCACACCTCCTTTAAAGGGCCCTGCTTTTCTCCAGGACACATCACTGAACACTCACACATGGTTGGTCCCGCAGGGCAGAGCACAGCTGAGGCTGGGGCAAGGACTCTACCTGTCCCTCCTCATAACCTTTGGCTCGATGGCAATAATGTAGGAAAGTGCTGATGTTACCTGCCTGACTTCGGCTTTTTCCTCATGGTCCCCAGGACCAAGCACATTGTCCGAGCACAGTAGGTGCTCCAGGAGATTCCTGACATGTGAGGGACCCAGGATAAGAGCTCAAATGGAGGCCCATATATGTCTTATTATCTTAAAGTTATAACATGTTGGTAAATAAAATACATTTTATCCTGCTACCTTGCTGGACATAATTTTATAGCAACCTGGGAAGTCAGATTTGGTTTTAAAATTTCAAACACCTTGAAGTTCTACCCCATAGAGGGGAGGCATAGGGAGAAGCAGCCCTTGATTCCCAGCTTCCCCTTGTCTTCCCAGCCCCGGGTCCATCCATCACCACGAGAGGCCTCACAAGGCGTGTGGACACTGTCCAAATGCCTGCTATGACCTCTATAGACAGCGGCCCCATGGCCACCTTTTAGGCCTGGGGTTCTCATCTGTCAGTGCAGCCTGCTGTCAAGAAGATGGACACAGGGAGGAGGCCACCCCCTGGCTTGGGGAAGTAGACTCTGGGCTAGTTGGGCAGATAATTTGGGGTCCTAGGTAACATGAATCATGGTCTATCATGGTGGAACTCAAACTCAGGATGGGCTCATCTCTTTGGCCATGGGAAGTGACACAGAAGAAGGAGGGCTGGAGCAGGATTCTCTGAAGTGTGGGGCTTAGGTCTGAGGACAGCATGAAATTCAGCCTCCACAGCACTTACCAGGCCAACTGCCTGGTCCTGCAGTGGGAAGGACCCAAGAGGCTGGACCAAGCCACTAGAGAGAGGAAGACTCAATGTCAAGGCCACAGAGGTCCAGAGACAGGACCAGAGCTAGTTGGTGGACCTCGAAAGCTAGGTGGCCACCTCATCCTGGTTGCCTGGGGCTTTCCGGGTTTTAGCATTGAAAGTCTTGTGTACCAGGAATCCTCTCGGTCCCCGGCAACCCAGGACGGGTTGGTCCCCTACTAAGGATGGAATTGCTCTGAGAAGAGATCTGGGCTCAAGCAGATGTGAAATTAGGGAGCATCATCCAGAAAGGAAGGGGCCCTGGTGGCAGTGGTTAAAGTGATCAACTGCTAACCAAAAGATCAGCGATTCAAAACCACCAGCGGCTCCATGGGAGAAAGATGTGACATGCTGCTTCTGCAGAGATTTACAGCCTTGGAAACCCTATGGGGTTGCTATGAGTCAGAATCTACTTGGCGGCAGTGGGTTTGGGTTTGGATCCAGAAACGAGGCCTCCCTCAGCCTCCTCCATGGTCGCTTGTACAGGTAGGAGGGTGCGGGTGGGGGTTTACCCTGACAGACCTGCACTGCTTCCCTGAATGTCACAGCTTGAAATAGAAACCATGAGTACGTTTTAGGAACAGGGACTTACAGACAGAGCTAAAGCAAAATGACGGAACCGGCGCCGTGACGGCTCCTGACCTTACCCGGGTTTACACACCCACTCAGCTGCATTGCATGCCACAAATGAGTGCTTTTTTAAGAGTCATATCTTTCCAGGAGTTCATGACCTTTCTAGATTCATCTGCCTTAGCAGATCTTCCACAAGAATGAACAATAGATACTCTCATGTAAAAGAAAAGAAGGGAAAGAAGGTAACAGGCAGCAGAGTGGAAACTCCGCTGTTAACATAATGGGGCTTGAAAGGAAGTGCCGCGTTTCAGCACACAGTTGACAATAAGCTTCTTGTCACTTTATGTGCTCACAAAGGCAGAAGGAAAAAGTACTGACATATGGGTGTCCCTTAATTAATCAGGTAGAAGAGAATATTGTTTTCAGGGGTGTTCTTAAGGTAAATGGTCAATTTTCATGTGCACAGAGAATCCGTTTCCACAGACTGAGCTCAGGGCAGATCAGCCTTGTTAAAGCCCGACAGGAGAGGGATAGCTATGCACCCCCACGGGGGAATCTGGAAGGGACACCACAGTGAATGATGATTGTGGGAATGATAAGAACCCCTCATGTGCATCCAGGGGGTCTCCACCATCTAAAAGGCCCCACTGACCCACCCAGCTCACGGTGACCCCACTTCCATTGATGGAGTGCGTCTTTTGCCCTTTGCAGGCACTTTATGAGGATTGTCTTACTACGTCTTCACCAGGATTCTAAAAGAGGAAACTGAGGCTTGGGGAATGGAAGGGGCTTGCCCAGGGTCACACAGCCAAGAAGCAGTGGAGCAGGACACAGCCCCAAAACTGGGACTTGGGCTCACGCCTCTGACCGCTGGGCTGTCCTGGCAGGGGGCTGATAGTGGTGGGAGCCCCATGTTTATCAGGGACCTGGTCACAGTGCATACTTCAGCTCATTACTCCCCACAGCAGTGCTGGGAGGTGGGGTCACTATCCCCACCCCCCGGCTCAGAGCAGGGAGGTAACTGGCCTTGGTCACAGAGCAGTACACGTGGAGCAGGGGTTCATTTGCCCATCTGCTCACTCCACACCCCAAAAGCCCTTCGCTACATGAGAGAGGTCGCTCAGGTGTGTCATTCCCCAGGTTCCTCTGCACCTGTCTCCTCCCTGTGACCCTTCCCAGCCCTTGGACACCCACCCCTCCTTCCAGCTGCCTGCCACCCAGCCCTCCCCACCTGGGCTGGTTCTGCTCTGCAGCTGTCTGCTCACCTCACCCACCTCTGCTTCAGGGTCTCTGGCTGGTCTGAGATGAATTTCTACTGATGGGCTCATGGACAATGGGCCAACCCCAGCCGGAGTGGTCCAAACACAGCCTCTTAGAGATGGACCTTGGCTATAATGTGGCTCAGAGGTGGTACAGAAAGAGGCCTTTATTCCCTGTGGGCTCCCTGGGATTTAGGTCCAGCTTAGTCCCTAACATGCTGTGTGGCTGATCTGTCAGCTGCTGCCGTGATAAAGCTGTGCAAAATAGCACTGACAGCACAGCAGCTTACAACAGTAGGCATTTACTTGTCTGTGGAATGCGGGGCAGTTCTGTTTCAGGTGACGGGCTGGCTGGGCTGGGCTCCAGGCTTTGGGTTGGGTTTAGGTCTGCTTTGTGTCTCTCATCCTCTGTAGATCAGTGGCTCCCGAAGGCATGTTCTTCTCACGGAAAATGGCATGAACACAGAGGATGAACAGAAACACAGAAGCTTCTGAAGAGCTTGACTGAGAGCTAGCAATGTCATGTCCATCCATGTTCTCTTGGCCAAAACAGGTCATATAGCTGAGCCCTACATCAGTAGGGTGGAGAAATATACTCTGCCCCAAGGGGGCGGGTGGTGAACGTTTACTGAAAATAAACCAAACTATCACAGAGACTTTGGGCAAGTCACTGCCCATGTCTAGACTCTGGGATTCTCTATGTATAGTTACAGGGCTGGGTTATTTCCAAGAGCTTCCCACTCTTAATTCTCTATGATTCTCTGATCCCTTGACATTGAGGTTCCCTTACATTTCCTCAATCCAGGACAGTCCAGGATTCCAAGGAGTCATAGAGCCCAACAGTGTGCAGGGTTGGAGTGGGAAGCTAAGATCCTGGCTCCTGTTCCTTGAAGATGTCAGGCCCCTCACACACCTGGCACCACATCCCCATCCCCATCCCTCCCCTCACAGTCTTAGTCCTGGGTCTCACCTGATCCTTCCTCCTGACCTCGGGGCCTTCACAAGCTCTGCCACTCACAGCCGGCCTTCCCTCCCTGAACTGACACCTGGTACAGGCTGCCCAACTCCAAACCCTTCCATCATTCATTGTGACTCTACCCTTCTCACCTGTGAAAAATTCCAGTCCCTGTTAGACTGAGTCCCAAGATCCTCTCCACCCCAGCCCACAACACCCCAGCCTCCCAATAAGATCCATTTGTCCTCATTTTAGCCTCCACAACAAAGGAAATTAAGCCCAGCCCCCCACCGAGTCTCAGCATTTCTGGGGGAACTGCTTGCCTTCCTCATCAGCCTGGCCAGGCACCTGTGTCATAGATCATCCATCCATTTCCCAAGAATGGAAGCCCAGGCTCCTGGCAGATGTGTGCTTTGGTTGCATTGGAATCGCTCTTCCCCCAGCCACCTCCTCCCTTTCTTTCCCAGCCTTCAGCCTCTTCTGTGCTGGGCCTCCTGGCTCTCCTGTTAATGCATCCTTTTGTGTTGCTGTGAACTGCTTCCAATTTCAGCAAAGCAGGTTTCCAGCTTTGCATAAAGCCTAAACTCTGGCCCTGGAGGAGCAGCTTTCTAGCTTCTTTCACTCCCTCCCTCCCAGCCAGCCACCAGGTCCTCATTCTCTGAGCCACAAAGGAAGATGGAATAACACCTTGAATATGAGAGAAAGGTCTGTACCTATGGCCATAAATGCACCCTCCATGAAGTCCACGACCAGCCCTGTGGGCCCATCACCGTATGCACTGATAGACACCCCCGTGTTCACCCAGGAAGAAGTCACATGATCATCGTGATACTGTCACTCATCAGTAATCATGGAGCAGACCCTGGATGGTGCGAACAGTTAACAGCTTGGTTGCTAATTGGAAAATTGGAGGTTCAAGTCCACCCAGAGGAACCTTGGAAGAAAGGCCTAGAGATCTACTTCTGAAAAATCAGTCACTGAAAACCCTATGGAGCACAGTTTTACTCCAATGGGTGAGAGTTTGCTCGATTGCAACTGGCTGGTGTTTTTAATCATCACAGGGCCCTGACTGTGTGCTGGGCACCAAGTTGGGCTCTTTTCAGATACTATCTCCTAGTCCTTCCCAGAACTCTGTGAGTGAGTATTAATATCCCCACTCTACAGATAAAGTCACTGAGGCTTTGAGAAGTAAGAAACTCCCCAAGTTCACACAGCTAGTAAGCAATAGAGCATGTCACAGCCCTGTGCACAGTGATGAATCAGCCCCCGTGTATACCCAGGTGCTTCCACACCAGCAGCCTTGACTGTGGCTCCAGAAAAAAACTTCTTGCTTCACTGATGACACAAACCAGTGTAGACTGATGAAAAGCCGTCATGTGCACAGGGGTGCCTATGTGCCTGTGTGTACTAGTGATACTATGAACACAGCTGATCCTGGTCCCCAGATATCCCAGATCCCACGTGGCAGGACCACCTTTGATGATGAGCCTGCTTTCAGGTCCACCCACTAACACCCTCCACCTATACCCCACCCCGAGCACAGGAGGCTATTTGATGAAATAATCATAAATGAACATGTTCCCCAAATACCCCCATCCATAGTGCTGGCCATGGGCACCAGAAGGACCACAGACCCCTGCTCCTTCCTCCCTTTGATCTGATTTGTTCCTTTACAAATCCCCTCACCCCACCACCCAGTGGGGAAGCCAGCATTCCTCCCGCAGAAGAAGGTAATGAACTTTGGTCTTTGAGACTTAATCAGCTCCCACGTGGGGAGAGCAGGCATAATGGATGGAGCCTGGGCTTCGGGGTTGAATTATGTGTCCCAAACTTCATGACCCTCAGTTATTGTCTTAGACTTATGCATACTGGCAAATTAAATTAACACTGTCTTTCCAATCTTGTTCTCAACTCTGGGAGATATTAAATAACAGCAGCAGAGAACTGGCCATAGTGGGCACATCTGATACACTTTCGACCACTACATTTTTGTCTCACATAATTTGGATATGTTATCAGAAGGGACCAGTCCCTGGAAAAAGACATCATGCTTGGTAAAATAGAAAGTCATCGAAAAAGAGGAAGACCCTCAACAAGGTGGATTGAAACAGTGGCTGCAACAATGGGCTCAAATATAGCAATGGTTGTGAGGATGGTGCAGGACTGGGCAGTATTTCGTTCTGTTGTACATTGGTTTGCTACGAGTTGGAATGGATTAGATGGCACCTAACAACAACAATAACACCTTGTATGAGAAAGGCCCATTACCTTGGAAAATACAGGTGGCAAAACCAGTTGGATTCCTTTACACCAACAAAGAGAACTTCAAAGAGGAAAGCACCATATCAATACCATTTACAACAGCCCCCAAGAAGATTAAATACTTAGGAATAAATCTAACCAGAGACGTAAAAGACCTATACCATGAAACTACAAGACACTACTGCAAGAAACCAAAAGAGACTTGTATAAGTGGAAAAACATACCTTGCTCATGGATAGGAAGACTTAACATTCTGAAAATGTCAATTCTACCCAAAGCGATATACAGATACAATGCAACCCTGATGCAAATTCCAATGGCATTTTTTAATGAAATGGAGAAACAAATCACCAACTTCATACAGAAAAGGAAGGACCTTGGATAAGTAAAGCATTACTTAAGAAGAACAAAGTGGGAGGCCTCACACTACCTGATTTTAGAACCTATTATGCTGCCACGTAGTCAAAACAGCCTGGTACTGGTACAACAACAGATCCATAGACCAATGGAACAGAATCGAGAATCCAGATGTAAATTCATCCACCTACGAGCAGCTGATATTTGACAAAGACCCAAAGTCCATTAATTGGGGAAAACAAATGGTGCTGGTATAACTGTATATCCATCTGCAAAAAATTAAAACAAGACCCATACCTCACACCATGCACAAAAACTAACTCAAAATGGATCAAAGACCTAAATATAAATCTAAAACAATAAAGATCATGGAAGAAAATATAGAGACAACGCTAGGAGCCCTAATACATGGCATAAACAGAATACAAACCATAAGTAACAATGCACAAACACCAGAAGAGAAAGCAGATAACTGGGAGCTCTTAAAAGTCAAACACTTATGCTCATCAAAAAACTTCACCAAAAGAGTAAAAAGACAACCTACAGACTGGGAAAAAGTTTTTGGCTATGACAAATCCGATCAGTGTCTAATCTCTAAAATCTACAAGATACTGCAAATCCTCAACAATAAAAGACAAATAACCCAATTAAAAAATGGGCAAAGGATATGAACAGGCACTTCACCAAAGAAGACATTCAGGCAGCTAACAGACACATGAGGAAATGCTCACAATCATTAGCCATTAGAGAAATGCAAATCAAAACTACAATGAGATACCATCTCACCCCAACAAGGCTAGCATTAATCCAAAAAACACAAAATAATAAATGCTGGAGAGGATGTGGAGAGACTGGAACACTTATACACTGTTGGTAGGAGTGTAAAATGGTACAACCAAGTTGGAAATTAACTTGGTGCTTCCTTAAAAAGCTAGAAATAGAAGTACCATACGATCCAGGAATCCCACTCCTTAGAATATATTCTACAGAAATAAGAGCTGTCACACGAATAGATATGTGCACACCTATGTTTGTTGTAGCACTGTTCATAATAGCGAAAAGATGGAAACAACCTAGGTGCCCATCAACAGACGAACGGATAAACAAATTATGATATATTCACACAGTGGAATACTACCCAATGATAAAGAACAATGATGAATCTGTGAAACATCTATAACATGGAGGAATCTGGAAGGCATTATGCTGAGTGAACTTAGTCCATTGCAACAGGACAAATATTGTATAAGACCACTATTATAAGAACTCAAGAAAATGTTTAAACACAGAAGAAAATATTCTTTGATGGTTACGAGGGTGGGAAGGGAGGGAGAGCTGTATTCACTAACTAGATAGTAGATAAGAGTTTTCTTAGGTGAAGGGAAGGACAGGACAACACACACTACAGGGGAAGTCAGCACAACTGGACTAAACCAAAGCTAAGAAGTTTCCTGAATACAACCAAACACTTCAAGGGTCAGAGTACCAGGGGCGAGGGTCTGGGGACCATGCTTTCAGGGGACACCTAGTTCAATTGACATAATAAAGTTTATTAAGAAAATGTTCTGCATCTTACTTTGGTGAGTGGCATCTGGGGTCTTAAAAGCTAACAAGCAGCCATCTAAGATGCATCAGCTGGTCCCAACACACCTGGAGTAAAGGAGAATGAAGAATACCAAAGACACAAGGAAAGTATTAGCCCAAGAGACAGAAAGGGCCACATAAACCAGAGACTTCATCAGCCTGAGACCAGAAGAACTAGATGGTGCCTGGCTACCACCAATGACCGCCCTGACAGGGAACACAACAGAGAGTCCCTGATGGAGCGGGAGAAAAGTGGAGTACAGAACTCAAATTCTGGTAAAAAGACCAGACGTAATAGTTTAACTGAGACTGGAGGGACACTGGAGAAGATGGCCTCCGGACTCTGTTAGCCCAAACCTAAAACCTTCCCCAAGGCCAACCCTTCAGACAAAGATTAGACTGGACTATGGGTCATAAAATGATACTCGGAAGAGTGTGCTTCTTAGCTGAAGTGGATACATGAATCTAAATGGGCAGCTCCTGTCCGGAGGTGAGATGAGAAGGCAGAGAGGGTCCAGAGCTGGTTGAATGGACACAGGAAATCCAGGGTGGAAAGGAGGAGTGTGCTGTCACAGTATAGGGAGAGCAACTAGGGTCACATAACAATGTGTGTATAAATTTTTGTATGAGACACTAAATTCAATGGTAAACTTTCAATTAAAGCATAATTAAGAAAAAAAGAAAATACCAGGTGGGCAGACCTCCCAGGGGTGTGGTATACAGCACTTCAGGTTGCACATTTGCCTCTTGTTCGTTTTTTTTTTTTTTTAATTCCGGAAGAGGAGAGGAGACAGAAAACACCCCCCAACTCTAACTCTGCTTACCCAGCTGCAGGAGCATTCAAGCAAGATAGACGTATGTTATGGATTGAACTGTGTCCCCCAAAAATGTGTGTCAACTTGGCTAGGCCATGATTCCCAGTATTGTGTGGCTGTCCACCATTTTGGAATCAGATGTGATTTTCCTATGTGTTGTAAATCCCAACCTCTACGATGTTACTGAGGCAGGATTAGAGGCAGTTATGTTAATGAGGCAGGACTCAATCCACAGAAGTAAGGTATATCTTGAGTCAATCCCTTTTTGGATATAAAAGCAGAGAGGAGTGGGACTTCAAGGCACCAAGAAAGACGTGCCAGGAGCAGAGCTCTTCCTTTGGACCTGGGGTCCCTATGCAGAGAAGCTTCTAGACCAGGGGGTAACTGATGACAAGGACATTCCCCCACAACCAACAGAGAGAGAAAGCCTTTCCCTGGAAATGTCCTGAATTCAGACTTCTAGCCTCCTAGACTATGAGAGAATAAACTTCTGTTTGTTAAAGCCATCCACTTACGGTATTTGTGTTACAACAGCACTAGATAACTAAGACAGCACGATATCCCCATTTCACAGAGGTCAACGTGGAGGCTCAGAAAGGTCAGAAGACTCAGCACAGTCATGCAGTTGGTAAGGAGCACTTGAACCCAGGCCTATCTTCCTCTCACATGGTGCTTCCAGGAGCAGGGGCAGCTTCTTGCCCATGGTGGGCACCTGGCTGATGCTTGTGGAGGGGATGTGGTACTGTGTCCACCCTCTGCCCCTACTGGCACAAAGCCAAATGGTGACCAGGTTCAAGTTCGGTGAACAAAAGTTTTATGCAGGTCTCCTCCCACTTACAGGGCTGGTTTGACATGAAGGCTAGTGGAGAAGAAGCCCCTGCTAAAGACAGTTGGATTCCCACCGTGCTCCTTTGTCACTGAGGACACACAGAGGGAAGGCAGAAAACCTCTGGCAACTGGACTTGGGAGAATTAATTTTTCCACTTGAAGCTTGCATTTCAAGCTCCTGTGAGCCAAGCAGGAGATGGCAGAGCAGAGAGAGGTGCAGGAGGGGGAGGAGAGGGTGTGAGCTCAGAGCATCTGATGCTTAGAACTGTCAGCTCCTGCCTCCTTCTCAGTTCCTGCCTCCCCAGCTGTCTCTCACTGCCTCTTCTCCCCTCCCTCTCTCTCTGCATACTATTAATCTCCCCCTATCTTATTTCTGTTTTGCTATCTACGTCCTTTCTTCTCTGTCCTCCAACACTCCTCTTTTCTCTCATCTGTCTGTATTGTATCTGTCTCTCTCCATCTTTGTCTGGGTGTGTGCAGTGGGTGGCGGTGGTGGTGGGCGTGTCCTTTCCCCACGCTCTCACTTTCCTATCCTCTCCCGAAGGTTCTCTCTGTTCATTTGTGCGCGTGTGTACGTGTGCGTACATTTCTAACTCTGTGCCTCTGACGCACTCTTCATTTTCATACCCTCTCCCAAGGCTCTCTTTGTTCATCTGTGTGTGGGTGTGTACTTGTGTGTGTGTTTTTGCATCTTTCTGTCTTTTTATGTATTTTTCTGCCTTTGTCTCCCCCCGGCGTCTTTTCCTTTTGTTTTTTTTCTCTCTCTGTGTGAATTTCTCTCTTGTTTCTCTCCCCCTTACTCCTTCTGTCGGTTGCCTTCTTTCTCGCCCCTCGGCTCTCCATGTGCTCGCTCCCTCTCTCCTTGGGCACCCCCTTTCTCTGCCTGCCCCATATTTGCAGCTGATATCAACAGGGGAAGCTGGGAGCCTTTGATCCAAGAGCCTCAAGTTCCAAGGAAGACTCAATCAAGGCTTGGGGCAGGCGGACAGCTCACAGCAGATATTCAGGAAAGGAACACTGCAAACCCAAGGGGGCTCAGTCACCTCATCCAGGTGTGGTGGGAAAACTATTCTACACGGAGCCAGGAAATCAAAGTAGAAGCCCTTGCTTTTCTACTTCCAGTCTGTGTGACTTTGGGCAAGTCACTTAACCTCTCTGAACAATTAATAGCTCATTTTGTAAAAATGAGACAATAGGTGTAAAACAGGAAGCCCAGTACACAGCGTGGGGGAGCAATAGATGGGTGAATCTATTTCTAAATAGATGGAGACTCCACAGCTGCCACAGCCTGACCACAAGCCCACATGTGGATGCTGGAGGGAGAGCTATCGGAGGTCGAAGAGGGAGCTGCAGAGGCTTCCTGGAAGGGTGCAGAGGACAGGCCGTGGGGACCATTAGAGAGCACATCTGGCACCCAGTAGGTGCTCATGAAGTGTCTGGACCCTGCACGGCTCCTGCTGGTGGGCTCTGGATGCCCTGCCTAGTGGCCCCTTTATTGCAATGATGTGGTACTGGGGCTGACACCAGCAACACAGAGCATCTTCTCTCCTGGGAAACCCTATTTAAAGGTCAGAAGTTTGTGGGTGTATTGTTGGCAGGCTGCTAAAGAGCCTAGGAATGCATGAGAGTGTGCTGATTCTTCTAAACTGCCCAGAGACCCTTAGTTTGCCTGGACCTATGGGGGCCAGTGGAGGGCATAGGTTCAGAAGACCTTGTCTCTCCTTCCTGCTCCTTTCCTCCTGGCTCTGGGACCTGAAGCTCATCTGTTGTCTTTTCTCCCCTTAGTTTCCCTCATCTGTACACTGGTTGGGGGTTGGTGCTTGCACCAGATTATGATGATTATAATAATGATGATGATAATACTGATGGTAGTAATAACAGTGGTAACTGGAATTTCAAGCACTTGCTACAGGCCTGCACAACACCAAGCTCCCTTCTCCCAAAGCACTATTAATTACCCCTATTTTACAAATGAGAACACTGAGGCCCAGAGAGGTTAAACGACTTGACAAAATCAAGCTGCAGAGCCCAGAGGGCTGGCTCCAAAGTAAGCCTTAAAGCTTGCCCCAATCAGCACTAGCCTCTTCCCATCAGATGTAGAAATCCCCTATGCGGGCTGCTAACAGTGGTTCTCTAGCCTCTGTCCATATCCACACCACTGTCCAGTGGCTGACAGTGAACCGTTTACTGAGAGCAGATGTAACAAGATGAGGGGAGAATGTTCAAGGGCAGGTGTGGGGGAGGCCACCAAAGGGAGGGTCTCTGCTGGCATCCCCAACATGGAGCACTCAGACCCCTGCCCTTCCTCGCCCACTCCACAAGAATCTTCGGCACCCTCATCCTGCAAAACCAGAGTGTGTAAAGGCTGAGTTCATCTACCACCCTGCTAGCGGCTCAGCTGTCTGGCCTCAAAAGATGAAATGAAGCAGCAGGAGACAGGGCCGATCTGCCTTAGAAAGTGCCTCTGTGGGTGGGGCCACTCACTGAGACCTGATGCAGCTAGTCATGACACTATTAACAACCCCTACCCTCCAAGTGCCTTCCAAACCCGGAAAAGAGGAGATTTCTCACCCCAGGCCCCCCAGGGAGACTCCAGGACCAGAAGCCTCTTTGCATCAGTGTCTGGGGCAAGTTGGAGGGGACGGGGTGGAAATGCCACTTATCAGGCCCCTGGTTGATGTCAGGCATTGGGGTAAGGAGGCCCTCACACACTGTCATGTTTGTTTCATCCTCACCATGGCCTAAGAAATGGATGTTACCATCCCCATGTTACAGATAAGGAACCATGTAGAGGGGAGAGGAGTAAAAACCAGAGTCCAGATCCCCAGGTGTCACCCCAGGGCTCTCTCCATGGAACTGCATTCTCAAGGCTGCCCAGAATGAACTGGTGAAGACAGTCATCACACCTGACCTTGACTGGGGTCTTACTCCATGCTGGGTATCCTGCCCTGCCCACTATGTGGATTACTGACCCCTCATAACCACCGTATGAGTGGGGTATTATTATTCCCCCATTTTATAGATGAGAATACTGATGCTCAAGGGATTATGTGACTTTCCAGGTCACAGCTGCTCAGTATCAGAGCCAAGATTTGAACTTGGGCATGTAACTCTAGAGCCCTTGTTCCTAGTACCACCTCCAGCCAGCCCCACCTTATCCCCTGGAGCTCACAGTTTGGTGGGAGCAGCCAGTGAGTCCAGGAGGCAGGACTGGAACCCAGGTCTGCCTGACCAGAGCTGAGCCCTTAAGCCAGTGAGTCTGATCTCCAGGGAGTGAGTCCCGGGCAAGTCTGGGTAGGATGGGGTCAAGACTGGCTCTTGTCTGGCCATGCAGGGCCTTTCTTTCACTGCCCATCTCTAGGATGCTGAGAGCATTAAGGTGGTGGTGGCTGCAGTTGTCTCTGGTGACAGGTGGGCACCAGAGTCATACTGACCTGAGATGGAATCTCATATGGCCTGACCATATCACATCTCTTCTGAGCCTGGATTTCCTGGTCTTTGAAGTGGAGACAATAATCTCTCCCCCACACTGGTTATGGCAAAGGTTTAATGAGGCAGCAGATGTGTGAGCACCAGGTCACATCCATCCTGTCCCTCCATAAATGGGAGTTTTTATGCATTTTATCTGCTGTAGTTCCCAAAGCCTCCAAGAATACCCACTCCCACAGGTGACACTCACTCCAGACTTCTAGCTGATGCTACAATTAAGTCAGAACGGGATGTTTCTCTCTCCCTTTTCCCAACTCAGTAATAACAGAACGAGGAGCTGAACTAATCAGCCAGGTTCAGCCAGCAGGAATGACAACTCTGATTTTATTAAGGTCCTAGTGTCTAGGACTGGAGCCTGGTGGCGCAGTGGTTAAGATCTTGGCTGCTAACCAAAAGGCTGGCAGTTGGAAACCCTATGGGGCAGTTCTACTCTGTCCTATAGGGTTGCTATGAGTCGGAATCG
Organism: Dugong dugon; assembly: GCA_030035585.1. Classification (NCBI taxonomy): domain Eukaryota; kingdom Metazoa; phylum Chordata; class Mammalia; order Sirenia; family Dugongidae; genus Dugong; species Dugong dugon. Next base: position 54,709,191 of record CM057462.1, on the reverse strand, counting down.
ACTCAACAGCAACGGGTTTTGAACAGGTTTAACGGTTAGGAGCTCTGCACTGCAGATGGATGGAATAGAGTTTGAGCCCTAGCTCCTCACCCACTAGCTGTGTGCCCTTACACAATTACCATACTTCTCTGTGCCCACATTTGCTCATTTGTAGAGCAGGCTGAGGATCTCCACATTGTAACGCTGTTTTGAGATTGTAGGTGGTCCTCAGCATAACGAACCTCACCTCGCTGCCAGTCCGCGGAATTCTTCAAACAAACTAATCACATCCTCCCATGAGAACCAGGGGGCACCTCACCCTCTTGTTACTACAAAGTTTGCCACCCACAGCCCCTGCTGGTTTACCCTCCCCACCCTACCCTCACTAAGCTGCCAGGGTTCTGTGCTTTCTGCCTGGGAGGCCCAATCTGAAAGGTCACCAGGGGAGGAGGAGCCTGAGCTTTGCAATAGTACACCTCGAAGTCTAATACTGGGTGACTCCTGGATTCTGACCCAGAAGGGGCTTAGGGAGCACCCTGGGGAGGGGAAGCCAGAACGCTTATCTTAAAACTACACTTATCTTAGGCAATATGTTTATTCAAGATGGCTTATGATGGTGGTGGGGTGTGGTGATGGGGATTACGGGGTGTTAAGAGCCTTAATCAGGCCTCGGTGCTCCACTGGTTGGCCTCCTGACTCCACCACATCCTATCTGTGCAACTTCAGCCTTGTGACTTCATCTGTCTGATACTCCTCATCCATCCAATAGGATGAGTGATGCCCCCTTCTCAGGGTTGTGGCTGTCTGTTGAGGGCTCAGCAGAGGGCCAGGCCCTGTGGTGGTTAGTCACAGCCATCATGGCCTGTGGCCACAACCAGCCTCAGCCTATCCCAAATCTGCAAAGACACAGGTAGCACCTGCCTTTCTGGAAAATTATTGACCTGGGTACCAGTCTCGAGGCAAACCCAGTCCTAACATCCTTCGGTGATGCCAGCACACCACACCTGCTCACGATCCCCTGTGGGGGACAAGGGCATGTGACTTGGTGGAGGAAAACACAGAATGCAGAGCAGCTTTTTAATGAAGAATGTTGGCTTTGAAATGATTCTGGAAGTGATGCATGTCTCTTATGGAAAACACCAAAAAGTATAAAGAAGAAGGTAGCAGTTGCCATCATCCCCTCCTCAGGGATGGCCACTGTTAATATTACAGCCTATTTCCTTTTCATTTTCCGTCTGTGCATATTGCTGTAAGTGAAATTAAGCTCCTATCTGCCTGGTATCCCAGTTGGTGAAAATAGCTCTGTAGGTTTCCATCAAATTAGGCGGCTTCATTTGGCTGGCCTGACTTAAAAGCAATGAGGCCTCCTCAAAATTCACTGCTGGGGAACACCTAAAAGAAATTTTCAGCCACCAAGCAGTAAGTTGAAGCTAGGGACAGTGGGAAGCCTGCAGGGCTGTTCTTGGGAGGACCTGCCTCGTGGATCCAGATGCAGTGGGTGGTCACAGCAGATGAAGTTTCACACACGCCCCGACCCCTGCCCTGGCTGCCCCACCCCCATCAGGAGTCACAGGGACAGGTGCCCTCCTTTGTGATCAAGCTGCTTCTCACCCAGGCATAACCACACAAGTGAGCAGCAGCAGAGAGATTTGTCCAGTCACAGCTGGTTATTCTCCCCAGTAAGATGGGGCAGCCAGCTGCTGTGAGTGTGTGTGAGCATGTGTGTGCTTGTGTGCATACACGTGTGTGTGGTTTTTACTTGATATCCTGCACATATAACTACATATCCTTTACCCCTTCACCTTTATTTTCATAAACATTAGCCCCACGTTATTCAATGTGGCAGGAAATGAGTAGGCATCCAAGGGACAGGCCACAGGCAGGAGGGTTGGGAAACCGGTGCCTACTGAGCACAGTGTCGTCATAAATAATAATGTCACAGCCACTGTATACCAGGCCCTGTCCCAAATGCTTTACATAGGTGCTACTATCCTCACCTCCATTCTACAGGTGAGGAAACTGAGGCCCAGAGAGATGAAGTAGCTTCTCCAGGGTCACACAGCCAGGGAGCATCAGAGCTGGGATTTGAACCTAGGCTGTCTGGCCTCAGCCACTCCCTGTACACTGCACACCTACTGCATGCCAGTAACTCTCATAACATCTGTCATGGTTTGAATTATGTCCCCCAAAAAATGTGTGTATCATTTTGGCCAGGCCATGATTCTCGATATTGTGTGATTTTCCTATATGTTGTAAATCCTGCCTCTGTGACGTTAATGAGGGAGGATGGGTGGCAGTTGTGTTAGTAAGGCAGGACTTAGTCTACAAGATTGGATTGTATCCTGAGGCAATGTCTTGAGATATAAAAGACAGAAGTGAGCAGAGAGACAGGGGGACCTCATACCATCAAGAAAGCAGTGCTGGGAGCAGAGCACGTCCTTTGGACCCAAGGTTCCTGTGTGGAGAAGCTCCTAGTCCAGGGGAAGATTGACGAGAACGACCTTCCTCCAGAGCAGACAGAGAAAGAAAGCCTTCCCCTGGAGCTCATGCCCTGAATTTGGACTTGTAGCCTACTAGACTGTGAGAGAATAAACTTCTGTTCGTTGAAGCCATCTACTTGTGACAGCTCTAGTTAGCAGCACTAGATGACTAAGGCAGGGAGTAAACTGGCCAAGCCTACAAGTGGCAGAGTCACTTGCTCTGGCAAGAGCAGAACAGCCGTAAAAGACTCTGAGCAGCCAGCTGGTTCCTCCTTAGGTGGATTTCCCTGAGAACCCACTCCCAGCCCACCTGACCATCCAGGCAAAGCTACTTGATCCTGGGCCTGCTACATCTGTTGTTACTATTTGTGAAGCAGGTTCTGCAGGCTGACTGCAGAGATATGGGGGTGGTCAGAGGGACCAGCAGCTGAGCAAACACATGCGAGCTCATTCATCATCAACTCCAGGGTAACACAGGAAGAAGTCCATGGGCAGGAGAGACTTCTACTCAGCATCCAGAAATGTATTTGATTTAATTTCACGATTGTCTACGTCTTTTTTCTTCCTTGACAACTATGGATTGGTAGCTAATCTGAAAATCAATCTTTCTCGCTCCCTCCAAGTAAACCCAGGCCCCTTGCTGGGCTCCATTGACAGTGCCTGTGGGAGCTGGTGGACTGTTCACACCAATCTGTTGGTGGTGACAGATGTTTCTCAGGGCAGGTTAGCTGGACCAGCTGAACCCCATCCAGTCCTCAATCTAACAGGCTTCACCTCCCTGCCAGCTTGCAGAATAATTCGAAACACCAATCACATCCTCTTGTGGGACCCAGGGGGTACCTCACCCTCTTGTTACTACAAAGCCTGTCTCCCACAGCCCCTGTTGGTTCACTCTATTCCCAAGTGTAATCTCCAAGTGGCTCTGCATGGTGGCCCTGCATGCCATGTGGTCCTCCTACCTTGTTGGCCTGAGTGGGAGCTCAGAGGAGGCCTAGGCCTTTCATGTGGGCATAGGGGAGCAGAGGAGACCCTAGAGAGGCCCCCAGTGTCAGGCCGTGGGAGACGAGGTGCCTGTCTCCATGGTCATGTGTGATATAACCCCAAGGTACAGGTACATTCTCTCCATCTCAGGACATCAGGGCGTCCACATTACCTGTCGACATACATGCAGGCTGAGGAGGGCACCCCAGATGCAGGGGGTGTACAGAATCCAGCTTGGAAACAAGTCTCTCATTAAGCACTGGGTTATTTCTGGTCTGTCATTAGAGTCTCGCCCCTTCCCAGTCCCAGTCCCAGTCCAGTCCTTCCCCTTTTGTCACCCTGAAATGTCCCTGGGCTCTAGTAGGTGCAGGAGTCCCACACTCAGCAGGTCACATAGACTTCCCCAACTCCAGCTCTCCTCTGCCAAGGTAATGTGGCAGAGGCAGGGGGGAGGCACTAGGAACAAAAACCCCATATGCCACCATGACCCTTCAGACTCAGCCCCCATCTTGCAGAACCACAGAGCACCCAGGCCCCAGATGTTTCTGTCCTATAGACTCCTTACCTTTAGTGTCATGTAAGATTACAGCCTATAAAACCCTATGAGGCAGTTCTACTCTGTCACATGGGGTTGCTATGAGTCGAAATGGACTGAGGGCACACAACAACAGCGACAATAAACTGAATTGAGTCCCTGCCCCAAGAACTGCGGGGTGTCCAGGGGCTTCCTTGAGAGTCTGCACTTCCCCAGAGCTAGGGCTGTCAGATTCTTCTCTCTCTGGTTTCTAGATCCTGCTAAATTCTATCCATCTCCTTCCTGTTGCTGTTCTGTCTCCAAACTAAGCTTAGAGACTAGATTTGAATATCTAAAACCCTTCACCCCACTTGGCTAAACAAAGGGTCATATATTTTAAGTTCTATCTTTTTGTATTATAACACACTGTGGAAGTTTATTATTATGACTGTTGCTGTTTTAGCTTAAACATGTCTGTTTAAGTTAAAGGGAATAGCATAAAGATTGATCTTGCTGCCCCTCCTGCTGGAGTGAGCCCCCCAGGCATTGTGGAGTCTTTTCTTCCATCCTTCTGCACATATTAGCACATGGAAGGAGTACTTGGACATGGAAACCAATCTTTCATGGGACATCTATTACTTACCATCTAACAGTGGCATGGGGATAACCATAGGGGATTTAGGGTCATTGTGGGGAATGTGGCGCAGTGGTTAAGAACTTGGCTGTTAACCAAAAGGTTGGCAGTTCAAATCCACCAGCTGTTCCTTGGAAACCCTATGGTGCAGTTCTACTCTGTCCTATAGTGTTGCTATGAGTTGGAATCCACTCAATGGCAATGAGTTTGGTTTTTTTGGGGTGGTGCAAATAGTTAAGTGCTTGACTACTAACCAAAAGGTTGGTGCTTTGAGCACACCCAGAGACAGCTGCAATCTGCTTCTGAAAGGTCGCAGCCTTGAAAACCCTATGGAGTGCAGTTCTGCTCTGACACACATGGTGTCTCCATGAGTCAGAATATACTTGATGGCAACTGATTTTGTTTTGATTTTGGTGGGGATTAAATGAAGGAAATTGTGGCAAGGCCCCTGGGCACTGACAGGAACCCAGTCAATGTTAGCTCCCTTCTCTCTAGGGAATACCCCATCTTAGGGTGACCCTATCATTGGAGAGTTCAAGGGGTACTACTGATAATTACATCAGGACAACAGGCATAAACTGGGACTGTCTCAGGCCAAGTGGAGCTTATGGCCACCCTGCCTCACTCCCCACCAACAGTCTGTCAGTTTTTGTGTTGCTATGATGCTGGAAGCTATGCCAGCAGTATTTCAAAAACCAGCAGGGTCACACATGGTAGACAGGTTTCAGTGGAACTACCAGACTAAGGCAGACTAGAAAGAAAGGCTTGGTAATCTACTTCTAAAAACTATCCAATGAAAAAACCCTGTGGATCACAACAGAATATTGTCTGATATTGTGCTGGAAGATGAGCTGCCAGGTTGGAAGACAGTACACATTGGCCCCAACAACAGATTCCAGCATACCTACGATCATGAACATGGCACAGGACCAGGTAGTATTTTGTTCTGTTGTACATGGGGTCGCCATGGTTCACAGCCGACTTGATGGTAATTAACAACAACACTCCACGACCTTGTCATAGAATCTTGTTCCTCCACTCCTTCCTCCTACCTCCACAGGATGGAGCTCCCCATCTCCCCCAAAGCACAGGGAACTGCACACAGATTACCCAGAGGCTGCCTCCTGCTGGGTGAGGCCCTGGGGTGGGAAGGGACTGTGGAGAGCATTCTAGACTCTTCAGCCCTTGCCTTACACCTCTTCAGGGTGGAGTCTGCAAGCAGGGATTGAACCCATCCAGGAGCCAGGTCCCTATGTCTGTCTTCCTTGACCCTTTTTTGACAGTACAAGTAAGGCCCCTGAAGTGTGTGTGTTTCTGTAAATCTACCTGCCCCCAAGGGCCTCCAACTGCAGAGCCTCCCGCCCCCTCCACAGGGCAGCCTCTAGCCCCTACTGCCTACTCCAGGCCTCTCTCCAGAGTGGAGACCTGACTTCCTTGAGTAAACTGAGGTGATGGTGGGGGGTAGTGTGGGGACAAACATGGAAGAGCTGGACCTGCCTGGGCCAGATAGATGCTGGCTCTGCACTGTATGACATAGGGAAGATCATTCTACTTCTCTGGGCTTCAGTTTTCTCATCTATAGAATGAGTATGATTATACCTCACTCCCAGGATTTTTCTGAGAACATGGTAGGTCTCTTTAAGTCACCGAATCTCATTTCTGCCTCCACAAGGTGAATCCTGCCAGTCCCTAGACACACACACACACATACACACACACCACACTACACCACATGCATAAACACCACATCTCACACACACACACACAACATACCCCCCCCAGAGGGAGGTCTCCCTCCTCCCCTCTGATTCTCAAATCCCCCATCCTTTGGGTGCCCAACTCAGATTCCTCCTCCTCCAGGAAGTCTCCCCAAGACTTGCTAGAGCATCTACTCTTCCCACCTTAGAATCTTAGCCCACCCTGGCGTGGGTGACCCCCACCCATGCTGTGCTCCCCAGGCCATGAAGGGGCCTCCATGGCCTTTGCATCCCTTCGTCCGCTATCAGTTGTCGCAGGTCTGTTGCCCCCTCCTACTGTGAACTCCTTCATAGAGCGACTCTATCTGCTCCCTTCCCAAGGCCTGGTCCAGAGCTGGAGTGTGGGGATATGGGTGTGATGGATTAAAAGGAAGGAGTGAATGAAGAAACAAACAAGCCTGTGATGATTGATTCCTCCAGCTTGTCTGTCCTGTAACCCTCTCTCCTCCTTCCACATTTATGGTCTGTATCACACATTTGGATCTCATTTCCCATGGTCACCCTTGAATTGTCTCACCCACCACAGAGGGTGCTATTGCATTGTCTGCCCAACCTGCCCCCAATTCTGGAAACAGACATTTGGTTGGGGCAACCCCCCTCCCTTACTCCAACCATGTGATCCTAGAGGGAGCTGCCAGTCACCCTCCAGGGTGGGCCTCGAACTGGGCTCAGCCAATCAGAGCTCTTCCCTGGGTGTTCTCACCTCAGAACCCAGGGTAGAGAGCTCCTTCCTCTGGGAGTGAAGTCAGGAAGGGGGTGCTGCAGCACTGTCTGTCAGTGGCTGTGAGCTCAACCTGGGGGAGGTTACTCTGTGGTAGAGGAAGAGGCAGATGACCCAAAGAGGGAAGCAAAGGAATGAGATTGAGAGAGAGAGAACCCAGAATATTTGAGTTCCTGATCTCAGTTGTGTCTGAGATTCGGCAAAGTTCCTGCCTTTCCCAGGACTTGGTTACATGAGGCAATGCATTTCTCGGTTTGCTTATATCATGTAAGTTGGTTGTCTGTCACTTGCAGTCAGAAAGTCCTGGCTAACCTACTGTGTACACCCAACTCTTGGATAAACCATAAGCTCTTTCAGGACAGGGATCAGGGGCTGCTTGGCATCAGAGGGCGAACAGGTTGTCTATGAGCAGAAGACCTGGATTTGAATCCTGACTCTGCCCATCCCCTGCTGTGTGCCCTTGGCACCTGATTGTCAGAGCAATTCAGAGTTGAATGAAAACTCCGAGAACGTCAGGTTGAATCAATCCACTGGTGGCTCTTCAAGCTCAGACTGCAGATGAGCAGCAAGTTCTCAGTAAAACTCAGCTTCCCCAACTGTAAAAGGAAGGCACGATTTCTAACGACTTATCAGGCCAAAGGAGCCCTGGTGTTGTAGTGGTTAAGAGCTATGGCTGCAAACCAAAAGGTCGGCAGTTCTACCAAATATATATATATATATATATATATATATATATATATACATATATATATATATATATTTATTTTTTTTTTTTTCACTTAATCATTCAACAAATATGTACCAAGCCCATAGAATATGCCAGTATTTTACTAGGCCATGGGGATCCAACTGTGAACAAGACATTTCCCTACCTTCAAGGGGCTCACCGTGAGGAGGGAGAGAGATGATGGGATTGTTCAGGGATCCTGGACTCTGCTTCACCTGGACCTTTATCCCTCAATCCATGAACAACGCTTAATCTGGAAGGGCCTTTTGGAGGTGGTGGGTTCTGGGCCAGAAAGAGGATCCCACAGGCACCTGGAGGCCGCACCATATCCGCAGTGGTTTAAACAGCTTCCAGGACAGAGTTCTAGGGAGCTGGTGGAGATGAGACCACTTCCTTCTCCAGCTGGAAGCGCTAATCATGACTCGTGTGCTGCTCTGGGGAATGATTACCTGTCAAGGTTCATTTGAGCTGTTGGCCTTGCAGAGACCCTCCATCTCCCACCAGACAGTACTGGTGGCAGCCGAGGAGCTGCCTACCCCTCTGCCCCCAGAGGTGAGCAGGAGACAAATTGCTTCTCCCCCATCTCCTTGTTTGATCTAACAGTTGGGCACAGGGACATCTCGGTCCTGATAACAGAACTGTCACAATCGATGGACAGACTGGCCCTGGGAGGTGAGGATTCCTGGAAATTGTGGAGACTGCCTGTATGTGAGCCACCTCAAATTAGAGTGCCTCGGTGATGATTTCAGATTTTCTGCACATTTCATGTGGAGCATCTCTTCCTCCAACCCTCAGCCAGGCCTGTCATGTAGCTTCCCTCAGCCACCAATTCCTCAAGACCATTGCTGTTAGAGGCAGCCAGATCTGCCCTTGAATACCAGGAAGGCAACTGAGTGAGCAACTAAAGGCAAGTTATTTAATGGCTGTATAGGAAAATGGGAATAATAATTGTTTTAATTGGGTGTATATCTGTTACAAGGGACAGAAATTCAAATTGGCTTAAATCAGCAAAGATAGTTTATAGTCTCATGTAACTGAGAAATTCAAGGGAATCCAGGCATGGTCAGATCCAGGTGCTCAGATGAAGTTGTCAGGCATCCATCACTCCTCATCTCTCGACTCTGCTTTCCTCTGAATGGGCTTCACTCCCAGACAGTCTTTCTCTCCTGGAGGCCCCCAGTAGCTCCAGCAGAAGAGAGCATTTCACTTGCCCAGTGTTGTTGTTTTTGTTAGGTGCCATTGAGTCGGCTTCGACTCAGAGCAACCCTATGTACAACAGAACGAAACTCTGCCTGGTCCTGTGCCATCCTCATAAACATTGTTATGCTTGAGCCAGCTGTTGCAGCCACTGTGTCAATCCATTTCTTTGAGGGTCTTCCTCTTTTTCACTGACCCTCCACCTCACCAAGCATGTCCTTCGCCAGGGATGGATCCCTCCATAATATGTCCAAAGTATGTGAGACGTAGTCTCACCATCTTTGCTTCTAAGGAACATTCTGGTTGTACTTCTTCCAAGACAGATTTGTTTGTTCTTTTGGCAGTCCATGATATATTGAATATTCTCCGCCAACACCACAATTCAAAGATGTCAATTCTTCGGTCTTCCTTATTCATCATCCAGCTTTTGCATACTTATGAGGCCATTGAAAACACCATGGCTTGGTTCAGGCACACCGTAGTCTTCAAGGTGACATCCTTGCTTTTCAACACTTTGCAGCGGCCTTTTGCAACAGATATGCCCAGTGCAGTGCATCTTTTGATTTCTTGACTGCTGCTTCTATGGCTGTTGACTGTGGATCCAAGTAGAATGAAATCCTTGACAACTTCAATCTTTTCTCCATTTATCATGATGTTGCTTATTGGTCCAGTTGTGAGGATTTTTGTTTTCTTTATGTTGAGGTGTAATCCATACTGAAGGCTGTGGTCTTTGATCTTCATCAGTAAGAGCTTCAAGTCCTCTTCACTTTCAGCAAGCAAGGTTTTGTCATATATTTTGACAAGGTTGCCCAATGATTATAATAAAGTCTCAGAATGGAGGCTCATTGGTCAAGCCTGTCATATTGCCACACCTGAACAAATTACTGACCAGGGTGTTGAACTGTTCTCACTGTCCAGGCCAGTTCACATGCTCACTCCTGAAATACAATGATTGGGTCAGCCACACCCAAATGAAGTGGGCCTAGGTGGGGAGGATGGCAGTGGGTCCCCCCCAGAATGGAGGAGCTGTTACTGAAGTAGTGAGAAGCAAGTAAAAGTAATATTTATACAATAATCATGTGTGCCAGGTGCAGTTCTAAGCCCCTTAGTCTATTTAATGCATCTAATCATCCAACAACACTACCAGGTAAGCGCTATTATTGTCTTCATTATATAAATCAGTAAACTGAGACACAGAGAGATTTAATAATTTGCTCAAACTACTTAGTGACAGGGCTGAGATTTGAATCTAGGCTGTCTGGCTCCAAAGTCTGTGCTCTAATGACTGAATTCTCCTGAGGGTGAAATGAGACAATGAAGGCATGAGATGCATACAGGGTCAGTGCTCAGTGAATACGATCTCTAGTATGACTAACTGTTGATGTAACAAACCTGCACTGGGTGCCTGCTGTATGCAAGGCCAGTGCCAGGGGCTAGAGCTTGAGGGGTTTTGTTCAGGAGTGAGCAGATGGGATTCTTGAATCCCTGGGGGGAGAAAGAAATTCTGTTGAAGGTAATGATAGTAGGAAGGGGTCAAGGTGTTGCTGGGGTCAGACATAGCTGGAGAAGCCCATCGGGTGGAAAGAGGTTAGGATAGGCTCTAAAGAGGAGGCAGCAGACAAAATGGTCTTGACAGACAGGCATGTAGTTGTAGCCAATGAAGTCGTCTTTGTTGCAGGCATCTAAAGCCCACTCAAGCTAACTTATACCCATAGGGGGTTCAGGACCCAAGTGTTCTCACCAAATCAAAGGGCGGGGATGTAGTCAGACCCCAGAACAGAAAGGGCCAGCTGCTAGAGGTTCCTCTCACTGTTTCATGTCTCTCACTCTGTTTCTCTCTCTGCAGACCTACTTCCACCGTGTGTCCAGACACATGTCATATAGACACTCAAGTTTACCTGTTACAGGTCTGGCCATGTGAAGAAATTAACTCATGGACCTAATGCCAAACTTCTGATTGGCCCAGCTTGGTCAGGTGACCACTCATGGTTCAATCAGCTGTGGCTAGGGCAGCAGGGTGTTGCACAAAATGGCTGCAGGATCCCACTGCTATAGATCATGGGGCTGTGGGGTAGGGGAAGTTAACTGGGAAGGCACCTCAAAGGAAGCCCTCATAGGGAGAATGTCACTGGGCTATGACGAGGAAGGGAGGGCACTCCAAAACTAGGAGGTAGAAAACATGGTCAGGAACAGCTAATAAGCCACTTGGGTTCAATTGTGAGATCAGTGTAATGGACTCTCGAGAGGTTACCCTAGTAATTGTCCAGTGTTGAGAAGTTACAGTGTGCTGGAAATTGTGCTAAGTAATTTACATGATCTACCTCAATTAAATGTCACATCAAGAAGGTGCAAATATCATCATAAGGATAAGGAAACTGAGGCAGACAGCAGAAATAACTTGCTCAAGTTCACTAAGTGGCTAAGTGGCAGAGCCAGGATTCTGGTGCAGAAGTGCCCAATGCCAAAGCCACACTCTTCCAGATCACGTGACTCCCCAGCTCAACCCTCCAGGTTCCCATCACACCCAGAATTAAATGTGAGGTCCCTCCAAGGCTTCCAAGGTCTTGGCAGGATCTGACACCTCTCCTCCCTGAAGCCCTCTCTCATCCTCTCTCCCTCAACTCTGCTCCAGCCACACTGGCCGCCTGGCCATCCCTTGACCATGCTGAGCATGTTTCTACTCCAGGCCTTGACACTTGCTCTTCCCTCTGCCCTGGGCTCATCCCCCTACTGTTCCTGTCCACAGGGCTCACGTTGCTCATGCCTCTGCTTGAGTGTCCCCTGAGACAGGCTTTCCTGATGCCCACCAACACAGCCTCCATCCTTCCCTCCCCTCCCTCTGCTTATTCCTGTTTGTAGCATGCGTCCCACTCTGACAGAGTGTCATACAACCTTTTGTTTATCTGGTTATTATCCATTCCATGCACTCAAATGTAAGCTCCATTATGCAGAGACTTTGTTCCTAGCACATGGTAGCTGCTCAATAAACTTTTGTGAGTGTGTGAATCTGCTAATGGGCAGGCAGCCCCTGCTCCATAAGGTGGTCTTGTGAGTGAAATTGGAGAATGAACACAAAGCACATACCACAGTGCCTGTCACAATGGACTTTTTCAGTAAAAGACAGCTATTCTTGCTATTTTATTTTTTAATCTTTTCTCCTCAAAAGTGCACTCCTCCAGGGTTCCCACTGAGAAGCACTATCATTCAAGCCAGAGAGCTGGGGTGGGGTCTTTAGTGCTGTTCTCCAAGTGTCTCAGAACTTGACCCTTCTCAACATGTCATAGATTGACTTCCTCATCCTCATGGTTGGCCAGGGCTAGTTAGGTAAGTGTTGTTCTTGTTGTTAGCTGCTGCTGAGTCAGCTCATGGGGACCCCATGCACAACGGCATCAGACTGTTGTGATCCATAGGTTTTTCAGTGGCGAATTATTGGAAATAGATCACCAAGCCTTTCTTCTTAGTCTGTCTTAGTCTGGAAACTCCACTGAAATCTGTTCAGCATCATAGCAACATGTAAGCCTCCACTGGCAGATGGGTGGTGGTTGAGCACCAGGTGCATTGGCTGGGAATCAAATTTGGGTCTCCCACTTGGAATGTAGAAATTCTACCACTGAATCACCACTGCCCTCAGTTAGGTGACTAGTTCTGGCCAATTCATCAGGAGTAAAAATGACATGTATTGAGTCCTGGGCCAGAGCACTTAATACTGATGCAAGACACCCTCTATGTAATCCTCCCCACCCCAAGATCTCTTTCCCTCTGCCATGGTAACAGACAACTTTCCAGACAGTGGCTACTTCATTGGCCTGGGTCCCTGAGTGGAGAACGTGTGAAGCAGGGTCACAGCTGACCCTAATGCATATATATCCCAAGCAAGAAATAAACCTTTGTATATTAAGCCACTGAGATGTGAGGGCTGTTTGTTACTGCAACAGCTTATATTATACTGACTGATGGAGTCTGTATGGAGTCAAATTCACAGAACCATATCCCTCTGGGATAAAGCAGAGCTTGCTGTTGGTGAATGAATTCAGACCTCAACACTTCTCCTCTGGGTTCCTGGAGAAGCCCCTCACTGAGTTTCTGTCCCTAGTCTTGTTTCTTCCATCCACCCTCCATGCCAACTTTTATTGCGACCTTCTTAAGTGCCAAATCCTCCTGTATAAAACCCACTGATGGTTCTCGAGTTTCCAGTCCATTCTCTCCATTTATTATGGATTGAATTGTGCTCCTCCAAGATATATGCTGAAGCCCTAACTCCTGCACCTATGAATGAGATCCTGTTTGGAAAGAAAGTTTCTCTTTTGTTATGTTAATAAGGTGATATTGGAGTAAGGTGAGTTCTAAACCTAATCCCTTCTAAGTGGTGTCTTATAAAGGGGAGAAGAGACACAGAGACACACACAGGGGAAGAGGACATTGTCCAGGTTCAGTTCCAAGAATCTGAGGTCTGTCAGGGTGGCTCTACCTCCCTCACCCTTGAATTCTACATTGCCCACTTGCCATTCACTCTTGAGTAGTCAATGGTGTTTCAGCCTCAAAACTGGGCTAACACTCTCCTTCACATTCAAGAGGCAAAATCAGATCCATTTTTTGTGACAAGGACTCTGGCAATGGCATAGTCTCTGCCAGGCCCTTGGAAGAGCCCACCCTTTGCCGAGCATCTCTGAGACGGATGGTGAATCCCTAGAAACCAGACACCTGGTTCCTCAGCCTTCACCTCCACTTATAGCTGTGTGATCTTGGGCCAGGCACTGCCCTCTCTGTGGCTCAGTTTACCCTTCTGAGAAATGAGAACAACACCCTACCCCCACCCCCAAGCTAGATTTTTGATGTAGTGAATGTGAGAGTATTGCACAATCCAGTCATGAGCCGTTGGTAAATTGAAGAACTAGCTTGGCTCCTCTTTTGTGATCTCTTCCGTGCCACTGAGTTTATGTCCAGTGGTTTCATAATTAGTTCTCTACAGCTTCTCAAGAAGGTGGCCCTGGTCCCTCAGAAATGTTAACACCCCTCATGTGAGGAGATGTGATGAATTGGCCCTGTCTGCTAGCCTGCTTGCTGTCACATTTAATGCAGGACCCAAGCGTGGACACTCAGTCACTGTCATCAAACGCCTCACTCAGAGCTAACACCCAGGTCCTCCCACTAATGAGGCTCCCCTTGGAGACTCCAGTCTTCACTCCAATCTTATCTCTCTTCACTGTTCCTGTCAATGCAGGAGAAAGGTGGTGTTCAAGTTATCTGTCACCCAGAGGAAGCATTAAGTCTCCTTGAGGTGAAATTCTTCAAGGTGGCTACTTTTCTGACTTTCCCCTCTCTGAGGGAATCTTGACTTGGTCATCATGTAGTAGGTACACTCCCATCCATATGCCTGTGTGTGGCATTACCTGCAGCAGAGTCTTGACTGACAGGTTTATGAAATCTATTGAAGAATTCCTTGAGAAACATGAAGTCAATCTATGAGAAGAAAACTGGATATTCACCATACAGGTAATTCAGCACAACAAACTTTGAATGATAGTCAATGGAGTTTGTGACCAAGACATAGTCACCAAATATTGCTATATTTCCCAGCCTCCCTTGCAGTTAAGTTAGCACTATGTGACTAGTTTTGGCAATGGATTGTGAGCAGAAGTAACATGGGCCACTTCCTCCCTGAGGTAGTTAAGAGCAAATGTGATGCCTACATCCCTCTCTTCTTCTGCAGTGATGACCACAGGGACCACATGTCACAGATGGTGCAGACAGACCTTGTTTATTTTGTCCATTTCTATGGTCCCAGCGCATAGACAAGTATGAGGTTCATAAGGAGTGTTCAGGAAACACAGGATGCATGAACAGATAAATGCATGAATGAAATACTTGTTTCTACATAAATTTCCTGTGTTTCCTTATTAAGCGACTGGGGAAAATCCTTCGTTTAAGTGTGGCTTAGAAAAAGGTTTCGGTCTTCCTCCTTCTTCTTACCTGCTTCAAGTTACACGAATCCTTCCCTTGCCCTGACCATACCTTTGTGTGTCCAGAGTTTGCTTTCTTAAGACAAGGCCTTTTGTACGCTGGCAGAAAATCCACTCTCTCTCCATCCTAAATTCTGTGTTTGCATCAAGACCTAACACATTTAAGTTTGCATAAAGATATACACGTTTGCCCTTGCAAAATATCTGCCACTAATTACTTGCTTGGGGGCTGCTCAAATCAATTCCCTGTGGTTTTAGTCTCAGGACAGCATAAGTTTCCCTCCCCTTACCTCTCCTCCCTCCTTCCATCTCTCCCTCAGTCCGTCTCTCCCACGTCCTCCCTTCCTTCCTTTTTTTTTCCTTCTTCTCTCCCTTCCCCCTCCCTTCCTATTCACAGGCAGTTGTAAGATAATACAGGAAGATTCCTCATACACTTTGCCCAGTTTCCCCCAATGGTAATATTTTACAAAACTGTAGTATAATATCACAACTAAGCTACTGACATCAACATAGTTAAGACACTGAACAGTTCTGACGCCACAACAATCTCTCCTATTGCCCTTTAATAACCACACCCACTTTCACGTTCCTAACCCCTGACAACCACTAGTCTCTCCTTGATTTCTAAAATTCTGCAACTTCAAAAATTCATATAAATGGAATAAACCTTTGGGATTGGCTCTGCTCACTCAGTATAATCTCCTGGGGAGTCTTCTAAGATGTTGCACATATCAGTAGTTGGTACCTTTTTATTGCTAAGTAGTATTCCATGGTATGGATGTGCCATGGTTTGTTTAACCAGTCACCAGTTGAAGGACAGTGGTTTTTCTTTTCCAGTTTGTGGCTATTATGAATAAAGCTTCTATAAACATTAGTAGGTTTTTATGTGGACACAAGACCTCTTTTCACTTGGATAAATGTGAAGAGTGCAACTACTGGGTTGTATGGTAGTTGTGAATTATACTGTTGTTGAAGAATATTGACTATACCATGGATTGCTAGAAGAACGAACTAATCGGTTTTAGAAGAAATACAGCCAGAATTCTCCTTAGAAGGGAGGATGGCAAGACTTTGTCTCCTGTACTTTGGATATGTTATCATAAGGAACCAGTCCCTGGAGAAGAACATCATGCTTACTAGCGGGTCAGCGAAAAAAAGGAAGACTCTCAGTGAGATGGTCTGACACAGTGGTTGCAACAATGGGCTCAAACAGCAGTGATTGTGAGGATGGCTCAGGACCGGGCAGTGTTCCATTCTGTCGTACACAGGGTCGCAGTGAGTTGGAACCAACCTGACAGCACCTAACAACATGGTAGTTGCATGTTTAGTTTTTAAAAGAAACCACCGAACTATTTTCCAGAGTGGTTGTACCATTTTACATCCCCATCAGCAATGTGTGAGTGATCCAGTTTCTCCCTATCCTTGCCAGCATTTGGTGCTGTCACTATTTTTTAAATTTTAGCCATTCAAATAGTTGTGCAGTAATAGCTCATCATTTCATTTTCCTAATGGCTAATGATGTCAGAAGGAGCACTGGTGACACAGTGGTTAAAGCACTCAGCTGCTAACAGAAAGGTCAGTGGTCTGAATCCACCAGCCACTCGAGGGAGAAAGATGTGGCAGTCTGTTTCCATAAATATTACAGCCTTGGAAAATGTATGGGGCAGTTCTACATGGTCCTATAGTATCACTATGAGTTGGAATTGACTTGACAGCAATGGTTTTTTTTTTTTTAATATCCTATTTGGTAAAATGTTTTTTATGTTGTTTGCACTTTTTCAAATTGATTTTTTTATTTTACTGTTGAATTTCGAAAGCTCTTTGTATTTTCTAGGTCCTAGTCCTTTGTTTTACTTGGATCCACAATTAATGCCCATGGGAGCAACAGTCGAGAAATCAAATGATGTATTGCACTGGGCAAATCTGCTACTAAATACCTCTTTAAAGTTTTGAAAAGCAAACATGTCACTTTGAGGACTAATGTGTTCCTGACCCAAGCTATGGCATTTTCAATTGCCTCACATGCTTGTGAAAGCTGGACCATGAATAGGAAGACAGAGGAATAATTGATGCCTTTGAATTATGGTATTGGTGAAGAATATTGAATATACCATGGACTTTCATAAAAATGAACAAATCCGTCTTGGAAGAAGTACAGCCAGAATGCTTCTTAGAATTGAGGTTGGCGAGACTGTGTCTCATGTACTTTGGACATGTTGTCAGGAGGAACCAGTCCCTGGAGAAGGACATCATGCTTGGTAAAGCCTGCGAAAAAGAGGAAGACCCTCAAGGAGATGGCTTGGCACAGTGGCTGCAACAATGGGCTCAAACATAGCAATGATTGTGAGGATGGTGCAGGACCTGGTATGTTTTGTTCTGTTGTACATAGGGTCCTTATGAGTTGGAAGCAACTCGATGGCATCTAACAACAAAGTTCTTTGTAGTATAATGGTTTACAAATCTTTTCTCCCAGTTAATAGTCTGTCTTTTTTTCTTTCTTCTTCACATAGGCTTTCACAGAGCAAAGCCGTAAATTCCAATGATGTCAAATTTATCAATTTTTCCTATTACAGGTAGTGCAGTGAAGTCAGTTTTAAGAACCTTTTGCCTAGCCCTAGATCCTAAATATTTTCTCCGAATGGTTTTATAGTTTTACATTTATGTATATTATTCATTTTGAGTTATGTATAAAGTGTGAGGTTTAGGCAAGGGGCTTTTTATTTTTATTTATTTTTTCCCATGGCTGTCCAATTGCTCCAGCACCATTTGTTGAAAAGGCTATTCTTCCTCCACTGAAGTGCTTTTAACCTTTGTCAAATTCAGGTGAGCATATTTGTGTGGGTCTATTCCTGGCTTCTCTAGCCTGTTCTATTGATCTATGTGTTTATCTCTCCATCAGTACTACACTTTCTTGATTGTAGTTGTATTTTAAAATACCATTTTCATTTAAATAGCATTGGCTTGCGGATCAGATGATTTTATGGATTGAATTATGTCCCCCCTCCTCCAAAATAAATGTTGTAAATCCTAACCCCTATGCCTGTGGTTATAAATCCCAACCTCTATGCCTGTGATTATAAATCCCATTTGGGAATGAGTTGTCTTTGTTATGTTAATGAGGCAGGATTAGTGTAGGGTTTATCTTTAGTCAGTCTCCTTTGAGATAGAAAAGAGATTAAACAAGCTAGCAGAGGGGAGATGCGGTAAAATAGATGCATGGAGATCTCCAAGGAACCAGGAGGCAGAAACTGAAGAGACAAGGACCTTCCTCCAGAGCCAGTAGAAAGAGAAAGCTTTCCCCTAGAGCTAGCGCTTTGAATTAGGACTTCCAGCCTTCTAAACTGTGAGAAAATAAGTTTCTGTTTGTTGAAGCCACCCACTTGTGGTATTTCTGTTATAGCAACACTAGGTAACTAAGACAGATGGTGTTATGATTTTTATTTCAGTAATCAAATATTGTTTATAAAACTCATAAGGAAAAAGATAGTGTACTGTGTGTACATATAGGTCTTTTCTTTCTATTATTCCTTCTTTTTTTCCTGGTGCCTCAAGTCCCCGTGTTTTATCATTTCCTTTCTGTTTGAAGAAATTCCTTTAGCCAATCTTTAAGGACAGATCTGCCAGAGACAATTTTTTAAAGTTCTCGTTGTCTGAAAATGTTTTTATTTTCTCTTCATTCCTTCGGGATAGTTTCAATGGATATAGAATTTGTGGTTGATAGTTCTTTTACTTCAGCACTTGAAAAATATTGCGCCACTTCATTCTTTCCTCCACGGATTCTGAAGAGAAATGTGCTGTTGTTGGAACAGGTTTTCCCCTATGGGAAATACTGTTTTCTGGCTGATTCCTTTGTCTTTAGTTTTTAAAAGTTTTATTATCTTGGTGTGGATTTTTTTTTCCTGCCTATCCTGTGTGGTGTTTGTTCAATTTTTTGTTTCTGTAGATTTGTGTGTTTTGCCATATTTGGAAAGTTGTCAGCTATTATTTCTTCAAATACTCTTTCAGCTCTACTCTTTCTCCCTCTCCTTCTAGAACTTTGATGATATGAATTAAATGGATAATTTCTTTTATAAGGATCAGCACAAGTCTGGTTCCTATGAGGCAGAGATTTAGGATGTCCCAAATGTCCAACTTTTCCAGGCTGCTGTACCACTCTATCATCTCTAACATCAACTACTCCCTCTCCCCTCAGTATTCTCCCTCCCGTCTTTAGGTTCCCTTATTCACTGCAACATCCCACACAGAACTCAAAAATCGTATAAAGGAGATAGCTCATGTGGTTGTGGAGGTTGGCAAGTCCCAAATTTGTGGGTCAGGCATAGGCGTCTCCCTGGCCCTCAGTCTCTGTCTAAAGGCACTCAGCTTTTTTGCTCTGTGGGCCGGGAAGCCAACTGTGCCGTCTCCTGTGGGTCTCTCCTGCTGGTCTGTCCTGCCAGTCTCTCCCTCCTTGGTGGTGGTGGGCTCTTCTCTTTCCCACCTCTAGGGTGGCTCATTTCAAGCCCAGGGGGATGGCAAAACTGACCAACCCCCTTGGTAGGTCACAATTACCCTATCACACAGTCCCACCCAATCACCTGGGTGGGAGTTACAAGACCATGGCTAGAAAGGCCACACCAAAGCAATCTATCACACTGAATGAATGTTGGATCTTTTCTTAGCATTCTACAGGTTCCTGAGGCTCTGTTTATTTATTCTCTTTTTTTCTCTGTGGTTCAGATTGGGTGAACACTATTGTTCTGTCCTTAAGTTCAGATTCTGTTCCCTTGTCATATCCACTCCACTATTGAGCCCATTCAGTAGGTTTTTAATTTCTATTATTATATTTTTTAATTCTATAATTTTTTTATAGCTTTTATTTCTTTGTTGAGATTTTGTTTTTTCCTTTGTTTCAAGAGAATTTGTAATTGGTTTTTGAAATATTTTATGATGGCTGCCTTATAATCCTCGTCAAATAATTCCAGCATCTGATTCATCTTGCTGTTTTGTGTCAGCTGATTGTCTTTGCTCATTTAAGTTGTGATTTTCTTGGTTGTTGGTACAATGAGCAATTTTTTATTGTATTCTGGACATTTGATCTATTATATTAGGAGATTTTGGGTCCTATTTCAATCACTTATTTTAGCACACAGTCACTCTGTTTAGATTTAGTATTTATGTCCCAGCAGGCTTAATTTTCAGAGCCTTTGCAGTATGATTTTGATCTGCTTGGTTTATCTGGTGCTGCTGTGGTTCCTACTCATTCTAGTGCTGCCTGAGGGGGTGGAAGGCGTTTCCCCAGGCCAGGCTGCTAGGTATCTCTTGGTGGGGAGGGATGTGGTGGGTTCCCTAACAGTGTCCTCTGACAGTCCTAGTGTCTCTGGGCAGGGGAGGTGAGCTGCAGGCCAATGGGATCAAAGAGGCTTCCTGGACTGGGCCGCTTGCACTATCTAGGTCCCTTACCCTCCTGCTCAGCGTCTCTGGGTGGGGAAGGAGAATTTTGGGCTCTCAGGGACAAAGATAGTTGACGTGAGGTTTTGACACTTTGGGATGTTGGGGATCTCTAAGAAGCTTCAATGTGTGAAGCTATCGCACTGATGTTGCATAGCCAGTTTTGATCACCAGATGTAACGGACGGTGTCATCCTTCTCCAGACAACTATCACTCTCTTCTGAATGACTTGCTAGACTCTAGTCTTCTGACCCTCATATCAGGTCCCGAGACTGACCTCAGAGAACTATTTCTGAAATACAAATCTGACCCTATCACTCCTGCTGAAAGACCATGTAGCAGCTAACACCTTGGGTCCCAGAACTTGATTACCTGGGTTCAAATCTCTTTTCCACCCCTTAAAAGCTGTGTGGCCTTTCATAATTTACTTAAGAGCTCTCTGCCTCAGTTTCCACATTTGTTAGTGGAGATGACAGGAAGCCCTACTACATAGGTTTCTTGTTATATTGAATGAGTTGATATGGGTCAGGTGCTTAGTACAGTGCCTGATGAACAATAGACATCCCATAAATATTGGGGAAAAATGACTCTATAGTGGCCCCTAGGAGTCCCTGGATGGTACAAATGGTTAAGCACTCAACTACTAACCAGAAGGTTGGCAGTTCAAACATACTCATAGGCACCTCAGAAGAAAAGCCTGGCAATCTGCTTCTGAAAGGTCACAGCCTTTAAAGGCCTATGGAATGCATTTCTACTAAGCACACATGGGGTCGCCGTGAATCAGAATTGACTTGATGGCAACAGGTTTTTTTTTTTTTTAGTAAACCCAGAAAGATGTGGAACTCTTTGGCCTGGCATTCAAGTCCCTTCATTATCTGGACCCTGAAGACTTCCCAACCTCATCTCCTACTGTTCCTCAAATCACACTTGGCCGTGAAGCTGCCCTTTAGTTCCTGACACACCTGATCTTTCCGTCACCTCTGCCTTGACTGGTTTCTCCCTGCCTCTCGCTGAAGATTCAGCTCAAGAGCCAGCCTCCCAGCATCCCTCAACTCTCGCCCTACTCCAAAATGAGTTGTGTGCCTCTATTCTGGACTCCCAGAGCCCTTATTCATATCCTTGTCATGGTGGTACAATTAACTTGTTCAGCAATCTTTATTGAACATCTACTATGTGCCAGGCACTGTGCTGGGGGCTGGAGTTACAGTGGTGAAGATGAGCGTGTAGGTGTTGCCTTCAGGAAGTGGACACCCTAGAAACAGACCTGGTGATGGTTGCTTTATCAGTGATGCCCCAAGCTCACAGCCCTTGTGGTGATAATGCTGTGGCCCTAGGGGTCCTGATAAAAGCTGCCCTGCTTCTGGTTCAGAGGGTCCAGGGCCTGGCAGATGGAGAGCAAACACTCCTTTTATCACTGTTAAACTGATGCTGGAGAATGAGGCTCATACAAGCACACACATGGGCCCCTACTGCAGACCCCTGGATTAGCCAGGATGAGCCCACCAGAGGCAGCACTGGGCCCCACAGGCCTCCTAATGTTCAGGGTGTTGGGGGCTGGTGCTACAGAACCTCAGGCAGTGGGAGAGCAGGGCAGACTTGAGATCCAGCGGCAGCCTGGCTCCCAGGGGAGAGCAAGAAGGGTGGGGCCCAGTGAGATTGTTCATCTCCTCCCACACATCACCCAGCTCTGTGGGAGGGGGGAGGCCACAGAGGGGAGACCCCTGCCCAGGAAGCACCCCCATCTCTAAATAACTAAATAACAGCCTGACCACTCACTGAGCATGATTCTGTGTGAGGCACGGCTGTCCCATCTCACGGAGGGGAACTAAGACTTAGAAATGAACTCACTCTTGTCCAAACCCCTGGGAAGGGGGGAGTCAGGAAATGAACCCAGGTTTGACCCAATGCCCTTGTTCTTCACACCCCCCTAAGCGACCACACCAGGCTCTGGACCTGCCTGTCCTCACCTGCCTCCTGGGATGGCTCACTGGGCGCTGACAGGCTCTTACTGCACATGACAGAACGTGAGAACTGTCTCCTGGAAGGTTCTACCTACTGGTCCCTGTTTTGCCCTCTGAGTTTATCTCCTCAGTAACTGCAAATAAATTTAATAAACTCCATTAAAGTGTGTAATTTGATAGACAGGACACAGAATTTCTGTGCTTTGGGCTTCTTTTCTTGCTAACATTGTGGAAATTGCAAGGATTAGAAACTTGGCTGGAAGTGAGGAGAGACTGTGTCACAAAGAAAGTACAAATGAAACAAAACAGCAGGCCCCAAAAGACAGGCTGGGATTTGCATTAAATTAGGAGGCAGGCCTGTGCCCATCAACCCCATGGGGTGCGACAAAGACTTCTAGGGTTTGCTGAAGAAACTGGGAAGGGTGGGAGTGAGGTGGGGAGAAGTATCAGGCCTGGTGATTTGGTGGCAGCCTTTGTTTAAAAAATTAATTTGCTAAATATCTGTGCTTAAAGTAATCTTAGAGATCATCCAGGCTAATCCCTTTTTCCAGACCTGACAATACTAGACCTTCACCCATTACTACCATCCATTCCTCTCCCTCTAGTCTCCTGCCCCAGGGAGGGAGTAACTTGCCCTAGGACATACAGTGGGTCCATGGAAACTAGGACTAGAGTTTAGCCTCTGACACTCCCCCAGTGACCTTTGCACTATATCAATTAGTCCTCGTTCCTGTTAGCTTTGGTGATAAAAGTGGTCACCAAATGGTCGTCAGGAAATATCCATGTTGGCAAAATAAGAGCCTCATGATAAAATGTCCAATGTATGTGAGATGAAGTCACACTGAGGTTTTTCCTCTTTTTCACTGATCCTCTATTTTACCAAGTATGATGTCCTTCTCCATGGACTGGTCCCTCCTAATAACACGTCCAAAGTATGTGAGATGAGGTCGAGCCATCCTTGCTTCTAAGGAGCATTCTGGCCGCACTTCTTCCAAGACAGATTTGTTTGTCCTTTTGGTAGTCCTTGGTATATTCAGTATTCTTTGCCAACACCGCAATTCAAAGGTGTCAATTCTTCTTTGGTCTTCCTTGTTCATTGTCCAGCTTTCTCATGCTTGTGAGGCCATTGAAAACACCATGGCTTGGGTCAGGCACACCTTAGTCCTTAAAGTGACATCTTTGCTTTTTAATCCTTTAAAGAGGTCTTTTGCAGCAGATTTGCAATGTGTCCTTTGATTTCTTGACTGCTGCTTCCATGGCAGTTGATTGTGGATCCAAGTAAAATAAAATCCTTGACAATCCTTTCAATCTTTTCTCCATTTATCGTAATGTTGCTTATTGGTCCGATAGTGAGGATTTTTGTTTTCTTTATGCTGAGGTGTAATCCATACCGAAGGCTGTGGTCTTTGATCTTCATCAGTAAGTGCTTCAAGTCCTCTTCACTTTCAGCAAGCAAGGTTGTGTCATCTGCATAATGCAGGTTGTTAATGAGAATTCCACCAATCCTGATGCCATGTTCTTCTTCACATACTTCAGTTTTTGGATTATTTGCTCAGCACACAGATTGAATAAGTATGGTGAAAGGATACAACCTGACGTACACCTTTCCCGACTTTAAACCACGCAGTATCCCCCTGTTCTGTTTGATCGACTGCCTCTTTGTCTATACAGGTTCCTCATGAGCACAATTAAGTGTTCTGGAATTCCCATTCTTTGCAATGTTATCCATAATTTGTTAGGATCCACACAGTCGAATGCCTTTGCATAGTACATAAAACACGGGTAAACATCTTTCTGGTATTCTCTGCTTTCAGCCAGGATCCGTCTGACATCAGCAATGATACCCCTCATTCCACATCCTCTTCTGAATCCGCCTTGAATTTCAGGCAGTTTCCTGTCCCCGTACTGCTGCAACCGCTTTTGAATGATCTTCAGCAAAACTTTACTTGCCTGTGGTATTAATGATATTTTTAGATAATTTCTGCATTCTGTTGGATCACCTTTTTTTGGAATGGGCACAAATAAGGATCTCTTCCAGTTGGTTGGTCAGATAACTATCTTCCAAATTTCTTGGCATAGGTGAGTGAGCATTTCCAGTGCTGCAACTGTTTGGGGTTGTGGGGAGTAAGTTGGGTCACAGTCTGCCATGCTAACTTGTCCCTGCTGCTCCCCTTCCTCTGTATG
The DNA here is from genome assembly GCA_030035585.1 of Dugong dugon. NCBI lineage: Eukaryota > Metazoa > Chordata > Mammalia > Sirenia > Dugongidae > Dugong > Dugong dugon. The sequence continues at coordinate 54,684,669 of CM057462.1, read as the reverse complement.
ATCAACCACAAGGGGACAACTCCCAAGATTCATACAGGTGCAAGGTAAGCCCTGAAGCTATGCTGTATCATGCTTATATCTTAAGTATAGAAGGGAGCACAGTCAGGGAAAGAGGGAGCACAACTCAGTTAAGTAAAGAGATAGTGTAGAGGGCAACATGCTCTTGAGAAAGTGGCGTCTTTAGTGGAAGTGGCAAAACATGGTACTGTCAAGACGGTATTGTCACCACAGTGACTTTGTTGTCACGGGGAAGACTTGACATTCTCAGAGCATTTGAAAACCTTCAAGTGTGCTGTTAAAAATTCTATGGTGGCACAAATCTTGACATACTGAGAAGCATTGCTTAGACTTTGGTGGGGTTGGCAGCCACCCCTCTGCGCCTGGCTGCCAGGTGCTCATGGCTGGGGCAGCTGGGCATCTGCCAGGACAAACTGATTCCGAGACTCTGCATGTGCCTGCTTCTGCGATACCCACCCCCATCTGCCCTAGCCCTGATCCCCACCTCATTTTCCTCCTCCAATTCGCAGGTCAGGGCTCCGGCCTGTGGAGGTTAATGGAGACCCAGGAGAACGAGCCGGAAGGAAAATCGCTGTTATCATTTTCTCTTTCTTTCCCTTTCTGCTGCTGAGGTCGTTTTGTCCTCATCCATATATCAGGCTGGGGCTTGGGGCTTGTAATTTCCAAGTCCTTTTAACTTTTCTAGGTCAGAACTTTATTGCTTTTGGCCAAAGGCCACTTCCAGATTTAAGGAGCAGAGTAGGTGTGATGCGATTTAGAGTAAGTTGCAGTTCGTCACAGACACGTGGTCTGAGTGAGTGGCTCCGTCCACAGTCTGTCCCCTGAGCTTTCACAGCAGCCTGGACCACAGTTGCCAACCCTACCACGCCGGGTGATTGGATGGGATTTCTGTTGCCCAGGTTTGCTCTGACGGAGCCCCAGCTGTACTTACTGCCAAGGAGCGTGGTGGTGGTTCAGAGCCCGGGCTGAGCGGGAGGTGCCAGAGGGATAGCAGCAGGCAGGCGGTGGCTCGGAGCCCACAGCCTAGCTCTGCACTGACGCCACCACGTGCCAGGTGTGAGCCAGGATCCAAACCTCTCTGTGCCTCAGTTTCCTCATCAGCCACATCAGGAGAATAACAACGCCTCGTGTGTGTGCTTGAGAGTTAAGTGAGGTGATGCCAATGAAGAGTGTGTGCCTGGCATAAAGTCAGATTTCAATAAGCGTGATCTTCGTTCAAGGGCCTCGAACTCAGGGTTTTGGAACTTCTCGTCAGACCCTGCCTCCTGGTAATTGAAAGTGAAAAGTAAATATCAGCAGTTAATTTTCTGACTCTCCCTGAACCTCAGACAGGACCTGTAGCCTTGAGGTGAGATTGGGGCAGCTGTAATGAGAGAAAATAGAGTCGCCGAGTCTGGCCGTGATTGACCACAGGCCTGTCATACCCATGGCTAGACTGAGGCCCGGCACGAACAGAGCAGGGGCCGTAGTCGGGGTGGTGACTCACAGCTGGGTCTGCAGAGTCATAAACATTGGGAGGGCTTCCCAGATTTCTCCCTACCACAGCAGAGGGATGGAGCTGAAGGCTGTGGTCAGGGGCTCACAGACCCCCCTCCCTCCTAGCCAGCTGGTGTGAGAATGCAGCAGGGCCTCCCAGCAGGGTCCCCAGAGGCTGAGCCCATCTTCTGTCCTCTGGGCCTGGGGTTGGGGTCGAGGTTTTTGAACATAAGCTGGTGCCCAGGGAGAGAGGACAGAGGGTCAGGGAGAGAAGGGAAGAGCCGAGGGCAATGACGGGACCAGCCATTTCCGCTCTGAGCCTTGCTGGAGTCCCCCAGGAACTGGAGTGGCGATTTAGGCCCCAGCATTATGTGAGGATGGAGTGGGGCAGCTCTTGGTGGTGGTCAGCTCAGGTCTGACTGAGGAGGTGGTTCAGTGAAGGTGGGAAAGGAGGTGGTGTGTGAACCAACGTGGACATGGTTACCAGAGGTTGGAGTGTGTCAGACTCCCTGAAAACCAAATCAAACCAGATTATGACTTATGGTGACTCCATATGTGTCAGAGTAGAACTGTGCTCCATAGGGTTTTCAGTGGCAGATTTTTCAGACTTAGGTTGCCAGGCCTTTCTTCTGAGGTGCCTCTGCCTGGAGTTGAACCACCAACCATTCACTAACCTTAGCAGCCAAGTGCTTAACCATTTGCACCACCCAGGGACTCCTATACTTACCCAGGTTGCTGGTGAAATATAAACTTCCTGCTTGTCCCCGAGATTCTGATTCCAAGGTTGGGAGGGGTCCTGGGTATCTGCATGTCAACAAACCACCTACCCCCCATTCTAAGGCAGGCAGCTCACTTTGGAGGACCCTGAGGTGTTATCTCAGGACCTCGGCAGGTGGGGACGGAAGCATGAGAACTGATGGGGGGTTTGACTTGGAGCCTGACGGTCTAGCAGGTGCCTAGTGAAGGTTGTGGGGATTGGGGTGACCCCAGGCAAATCACCGTCCTTCTCTGAACCTCGGTTTCTGATCTGGAAAACCAGGGAGGATACTAATCCTCCCTCAGGGGGCAGGTGTGAGGATTAAATGACTTCAGGCCAGTAGAGTCCTTAGACCCTTAGATCCAGAGTCTGGCACTTGATAAACATCAGCTCTTCCCACTGTCTATATAAACTTCCTACTCCACCCCTCAGGTAGCCAGGACCATTGTCCTGAGGCCAGCTCTGGGGACAACTTTGCCATCACCCAGCTCCAGCACCATCTAAGACTCTCCAGGAGGGGAAGCAAGTGGGCCACATGCCCAGCCAGCCCACCACAGGTAGCATCCTCAAAAATAAACCTGTTTTCCTGGTATCCTAACTGAAAAACATATTGCTCGGAAAGTGCTGTTCAAACAGAATTACCGGAACCTGTTATCACCAGAGCAGGCGGCCCACGGTAGACATCTGGTGAAGGTGTCAATTATCTTACTTCATTACACCTTCCCCACATTCCTGACGCCACAGTCTGTCAGCAGGACCACCACATCCAGTCAGAGCCACCTCCTGTGTCTGCGAGGACGGGAGGAGGGAGATTGACCCCATGTCTGGGTGCGTGCTCACCCTGTGCCCCCTGCTACAGGACAGCGGGGTGATGAGTCTCTCCCCATCCTGGGAAGCAACATCCCCCCAACCAGCCCTCAAAGGTTTCTGAGGCTTCAGAACAGGAGGTGAAATGGGAAGCACCTGTGTGTTCAAGATAATAATAATCTGAGTGTAATGATAATAATGATAATATGTAGCAAGCACCTACTCCGTGCCAGGCCTGAGTTAAGCGTGCTATGTACATGCGCTCATTTAATCCTAATAAAATGTGACCATACACTTTATCATCCCAACTGGGATATTTGAGTGGAAAGGGGCACCATTAGTAATTATACTGGGACAGCTGTGCAAATGGTCACCTGACTCATAATGGCCCCCACCCTTCGCAGGTCATCTTCTACACTTCCTTCAGGTCTCAGCTCAAATGTCACTCCCCTGAAAGCTCCCCGCTGAGCTGAGATGTCACTGTTACTGTCCCTTCACACAGTTGTGTGTCCCTGTCCCGTTCATGAATCTCTTCTCTTACCCATCTGTGCCACCTCATGCCCTTGTGTTGTGTCTCCCTCCTGCAGTCCATACCTATGGCCTCCTGGGGTGTTCCTTGGGACCAAATGACTGAAGAAGAAAAGACTTAAGCCAGGTTTACAGATGGGTCTGCCCAATATGTTGGCCCCTCCCGAAAGTGGACAGCTGTACCACTATGGTCCGCCCAGGGGTTACTCTGAAGGACTGTGGTGAAGGGAAACCCTGACGGTGGGCAGAACTTCGAGCAGTACATTTGGCTGTCCACCATGTCTCAGGTGAGAAGTGGACAGAGGAAGGGATCTACATAGATTCACATGCACTTGCTAATGATTTGGCTGGATGGTCAGGCACTTGGGAGGAACAGATTTGGAAGATTGGAGATGAGAAAGCCCGGGCAAGAGTCTGGCCTGTGATGACCTCTCAGAATGGGCACAGATTGTGAAGATATTCATGTCCATGTGGATGCCCGCCAAATGGCATCCACTGCCGAGGAGACTCTTTATAATCAGGTGGATACATGACATACTCTGTGGAGGTCAGTCAGCCTCTCTTCCCAGCCACCCCAATGCTTGCTCAGTGGGCCCATGAACAAAGCAGCCATGGTGGCAGGGATGGACACCATGTATGGGCTTATCAGCTTGGACCTTCCCTTATCCAGGCCAACCTGGATAATGCTACTGTTGAGTGCCTGATGGGTCGACAGTAGAGACCAGCACTGAATCCCAGATATGGCACCATTTCCCAGGGGACCACCAGCACCTGGTAGCAAATTGATTATTTTGGACCTCTTCGCAGAGATTCATCCTCACTGAAATAGATACATATTCTGAATATGGATTTTCCATCCCTGCTTATTATGCTTCTTCCTACCATCCATGGTCTCAGAGAATGCCTTGCCCACCCTCATAACATTCCTCACAACACTGCTTCTGATCAAGAACCTTATCTCACAGTGAAGGAAGTGCAGCAATTGGCTCATGCTCATGGAATCAACTGGATGGTACAAACTGTTAAGCCCTCAGTTACTAACCAAAAGGTAGTACTAACCATAGGCACCTCAGAAGAAAATGCTGGCAATCTACTTTCAAAAGATCACAGCCATTGAAAACCCTCTGGAACACGGTTGTACCTGAAACACATGGGGTCACCATGAGATGGAATCGACTGGATGGCAACTAGGTTTTTTTTTTTTTTTTCAAATCACATACCTGGAAAAGGCTGAATTAATTGAAATATGTAATGGCTTATTGAAGACTCAATGGCTTGTTGAAGACTCAGCTGATGACAACACCCTGAAAACATAGGTGCTATTTTACAGGATGCAGAATACATTTGAATCAGAGACCATGATACAGTGCTATCTCCCCCATAGCCAGAACACATGGGCTTGGGGAACAAGCGGTGGATGTAGCTCCTATTACTATTACACCTGATAACCCACTCACAGAATTTTTGTTTCCTGTCACGTTCTGGCAACTTTGTAGTCTGCTGACTTGTAGGGCTTAATTCCCAAGGGAATAAGCCCTCTACCAAGGGACGCAACAATGGTTCCACTGAACTGGAAGGCGAGATCGTCACCTGGACAATTTGGGCTCCTTATGCCACTGAACCAATAGGCAAGAAAGAGGTTAATCTAACATCTGGGTTGATTGATTCCAATTACAAGAGGTAACTGGGTTGTTGCTACACAAAGGGGCAGGGGAAATATATCTGGAACTTAGAGGATTCTCCAAGGTGCCCCTTAGTACTTCCATACCTGGAGGTAGAGGTTAATGGAAAACTACAGTAACACTACCACTCCCCAAAAAGACAGGATGATTGAGGACTCAGACCCTTCAGTAATGAAGGTTGGGGTCACTCCACTAGGTAAGAATCATGAATACCTAAGGTTTTGTCTGAATGTGTATGTGAGTGTGCTGGGGCAGGGAGGTATGGAACAGTGGTGGAAGAAGAAAGCCATAGATATCAGTTATGGCTTCATGACCCATTAGAGAAATGAGGACTGTAGTAGCTTTGTATATTTTAGTAGCACGCTTGTTCATTTTACTTCTACATGCTAACTATTTTCTTCTGCTGCTTTTTCCCATTTTTATTTTATATACAAGTTATTGGAAGTTAACTTGAGAATTTAGTCTTTAGGTAACAGAACAGCCAGTGGACTGGGACTGAATCTGAGGAGTAAGTCATGGCTAGCGATGGATGCAGTGAGTCTTGAGGGTGTGCGTCTCCTCATTTTGGAGAAACGTCTTGTTCTTTCTTGTAAGACAGAGAGTTGTATCTTGTTAGGAGGAAATAAAGAGTTCTTTTGCTGTTGCCTGGGAATCAAAGGTGTATAAAAGAGTGCAAATGGGGGACGAGTAGCTAAAGGTGTGTTCTGTGCCAGTTATAAATTTATTGCCTCTCAGCTCCAACTCACCCTTTGCTGCCTGATTTGTGAAAGTGGAAATGGGCACCCTCTAAATGTTTTTCATTTGCTAGTTGGATAATGTTAAACTTGGTCAGCAGAGGGCAGTGGAGAAACATTGCCGGAGGAGGACGGTTTACCTTCCAGATGTTGTTAACTGCCGTGGAGTTGACTGGCCTCACAGTGACCCCATGAACAACAGAATGAAAACGCTGCTGGGTCCTGTACCATCTTCATGATCGTTGGCGTGTTTGAGTCCATTGCAGCAGCCATTCATCGTGTAATGCCTTCCAATCGGGGGGCTCGTCTTCAGCACTGTATCAGACAATATTCTGCTGTGGTTCATAGGGCTTTCATTGGCTGATTTTTGGAAGTGGATCATCAGGCCTTTCTTTCTGGTCTGTCTTAGTATGGAACCTCTGCTGAAACTTGTCCACCATGGATGACCCTGCTGGTATGTGAAATACTGGTGGCATAGATTTCAGCATCATTGCAACACACAGGCCACCACAGTATGACAAACTGACAGATGGGTGGTGGCTTCCTTTCTAGTTCTGGTGTTCCCCTCACTCAGCAGGCTATTGCAGCGGAAGTGGCTTTGCCGGTGCCCAGGTCTTATAGTGCCCATGGATTTTCTAGCACCTAGCTCCTGCCGTGTTTGTGGCGTCCCCAGCACCTGACTTCCATAGCACAGGTGGTTTCTCCATCACCCAGCCCTTATGTGGCTTCTCTGCAGCACTCACGGCTTCTCCAGCACTCGGTTCCTGCAGCACAGACGGCTCCCCAGCGCCCAGCTCCTGCAGCACACACAACTCCCCAGAGCCTGGCTCCTGCAGCACACACAACTCCCCAGTGCCTAGCTACTGTAGCTCAGAAGGCTCCCCAGTGCCCAGTTCCTGCAGCTCACACGGCTCCCCAGTGCACAGCTGCAGCTCAGATGGCTCCTCAGTACCAGATCTCTGCAGTGCACAGTGATCAGCAGCACCCAGCTGCCAGCAGCTTCCCCCAGTGGCCCCCGTGGGTAGTTTCATAGAGGAATGCCTTCAGGGAGGCACCTCCGTATGGCAGCTTTCCCTGGCACCCTAGAGAGCAGATTTCTGGCAAGTTATGGATGTAGATTCCAGCATGTTCTGCCCACGTAGCACCACAGAGACTTCGCTGCCATTCAGTGAGCCATGGCTGAGTCCTCTCCAGCAAGGTCTGCGTCTCAGCCCTGGGGGCCCTCTTCCTTAGGGCTTTCTGAGCCCTAGGAATATCAGCTATTCCTGAATCCTTTAGAATTCTCCTCAGTTCTTACTAGCTAATCCTTTGTTATTCCAATTCGATGTTAGAATTAATAATTATTTGTATTCAGCTTTCCCTGTTCAAATTCCTGTGTGGTTTCTGTCTCCTGATAGGACCTAACTGATACCCCTGGGCTGCAGGGCAGGCGGGGCTTCCTGCTGGGGTGCAGGGTGGGAGGAAACACTCAGGGAATATGAAAGCTGGGGAAAGATGAGGGATGCAGCATGAGACAGAGGAGGAAACACGGAAGCCTGGAGCCCAGCTCCATCACCAAACAGCTGTGTGACCTAGGACCTTTCACTTCCCTCTCTAGACCTCTTCTGTGAGACAGCAGCCTGCTCACAGGGCTGCTTTAAAGATGGGGGAGGCGAGAGGGGTGCGGCCCCACTTTGAACAAGTACACGAGGCTCTGGGAGAGGGCTTCACTTTGACTCTCCCAGAGAGCCCAGGCCTCCCTGAGAGGGTCCCCCACTGCTCCCCACCACCAGCAGCGAGCTCATCCCCTGTGCAAGCTTAATTATGGTGCTCAGCCAACCAGGCAGCCTCTGCAGATCCAGCAACCGGGGTTGTTAACCCTTCTGAGTCAGTCACTTAGCAGATGCAGATGAGGGCAAATAGAGGAGTGGGAGGCAGTGTCAACGGAGTCAGGAGATGCGGGTCAGGACCAGGGATGGGCGCATTTCCTCAGGGAGACATAACTCCCCTAAAAGCTCTCTGCACCACTTCCATAAATATTTATTGAGCATCTACTACATGGCAGGCACAGAGCTGGACACTGGGGTACTGGAAGGAGTGAAACAGACATGGCTATTGCCTACCTGGAGGTCAAAGTCTAGCAAGGGGATTGTTGCTGTTGTTAGGCGCCGTCGAGGTGGTTCCGACTCATAGCAACCCTATGTACAACAGAAAGAAACACTGCCCGGTCCTGCGCCAGCATCACAATCTTTGCTATGCTTGAGTCCATTGTTGCAGCCACTGTGCCAGTCCACCTCCTTGAGGGTTTTCCTCTTTTTCTTGACCCTCTACTTTACCAAGCATGATGTCCTTCTCCAGGGACTGGTCCCTCCTGATAACATGTCCAAAGTACGTGAGACGAAGTCTCACCGTCCTCGCTTCTAAGGAGCATTCTGGCTGTACTTGTTCCAAGACAGATTTGTTCATTCTTCTGGCAGTCCATGGTGTATTCAATATTCTTCACCAACACCATAATTCAAAGGCATCAATTCTTCTTTGGTCTTCCTTATTCACTGACCAGCTTTTGCATGCATATGAGGTGATTGAAAATACCATGGCTTGGGTTCAGCGCACTTTAGTCCTCAAGGTGACATCTTTGCTTTTTAACCCTTTAAAGAGGTCTTTTGCAGCAGATTTGCCCAATGCAATACATCATTTGATTTCTTGACTGCTGCTTCTGTGGGAGTTAATTGTGGATCCAAGTAAATGAAATCCTTGACAACGTCAGTATTTTCTCCATTTATCATGATGTTTCAGGGGAATAGATATTAATGAAATAATCATCCAAAATAGATAATTACCAACTGGGGTAAGTGTTATGAGGCGAAATTAGAAGGGCTGTGATGGGTATGAATCACAGAGGGACCTATCCCTGAGGAAGTCACATCTGAGCTGGTGTCTGAAGAATGAGAAAGCATTAGCAAGGCAGGGCATTCCAGGCAGAGGAAACAGCATGTGCAAAGGTCCTGCAGTGGGTAGGAGCATGGTGCCTGTGAGGAACTGAAAGCTGCCAGCATGGCCTCCTCCCTGTCATCTGATGTTGATAATAATAATAATGAAGCTGCCGTTTGCTGACCCCTGCCTCAGGCCACTCCTCTGTTCAATCCTAAGGGTTAACTAGATCAGCATTTTATGGATGAGCATTTTACGGATGAGCATCTTTAACCGAGGCCTGGGGAGTCATATGACACACCCAGAGTTGCACAGCAAGTGAGGGGTAGAGTTGGGACTCCATCCCATCTCATTCTAACTCCAAAGCCTCAGTGTGTCTTTCTCATTCAATTGGCCATCCTGGAATTTTTCAGTTTCCTAAACCTTCTCTGTCCCCCTCCAACTTTGTCCATCAGGGTCACCTGACAACATCATCAAGAAGGCTGTCCACAAGTCCCTGCCAGAGCAGGGGAGACATGGGGCACTCAGGCCACACCCTACCTGCTGCCTGCCATGTCCCTGAAGGCTCCAGCTCTCAGCTGTCTCAGATGTACATGCTTGTTTAGTCTGTTTTTTGCCTCGTGTGTTGAGTCACCTCTTCAAGCAGGTAGCCTGTAGGCAGTGGGCACCTGTGTCCCGGGAGGCCCTCTATGGAGGGGAGTGAGGAGGAGGCAGGTGAACACCAGGGCTGAAGGAGGTGGAGAGGTGGCCAAAGGGGGAGGCTGCTAGCTGGGGAAAGCCTTGTGCTGTCCTGACCTTGCTGGCAAGTATAACTTTGCTTCTCTGGGCCTCGGTTTCCCCATCTGTAGATGGAGGTGAGGTTTAGATCACCCAGTTCCCATCAACACTCACATTCTTGGTTGTCTATTAGGGCTGTGGTGAGGATTAGAGTAGTTATTCCATGTAAAGCACTTAGAACAGGTTCTGGCACACAGCAGACACTCAGTACATGCTTGTGATTATTATTGTTCATCTAGGTCCTGGGGAAAGAGGTTGACTCTGTCCTTGGAGAGGGGAGGGGCTCTTAAAGTGCCACTTACTTCCAAATGTACTCCCCCTTCCAACGGTAAAAACTAAATAAAAGAATTTATTATTGTTACAATTATTAACATTATTATTCTTCCTGATCACACCTGTAGCCACGTCCAAGAGAGAATGGTTCAGGGACAGTCTCTGGGGTTGGTATACCTGCACCACATCCCAGTTCTGTGTCTCTTAGCTGAGAGTGATCTTGGACAAGTCCCTTCACTCTCTATACCTCTGTTTCCTCATCTGTAAAATGGGCATAGTCACGGATGTTGTGAAGGTGAAATGAAATCATGCCTGTAAAGTGCTCGGTATGTGCCTGGCACACATTAGGCACCCAATCCCTGGTTATTATTATCATCAATGAAAGTTTCTTCATCAGGAGTGCAAACATCAATAGAAATGAATCGTCATCAATTTGCTGTGTGGCCTCGGGCAAGCTGCTTTCCTCACTGTTCTCAGTTTCCCCATCTGAACACGGAAGGATAAGGGAGCTCCCAGCTCCAAGTCCATGACAGGGCCCAGGGTTCCTTCCCCAGACCAGGGCCCCCGGAGGATGATGGGGTCACAGCAGCCACTGATCAAGATGCTGCCAGGCTGAGCAGAAGGGGTGAAGAAGGGGGAACATGCCAGGCCTCATCTGGAAACTCTCATTTCAGCCCCTTGTCCAAGGGGTGAAACCTACTCAGGAGCCAGCTTACCCTGCACTCCAGCTTCCCCCCCACCCAATGCCTGAGCCACCTGCACTGGGCTGGGGTAAGGGGTGTCTGGAGAGAGGCAGAAGCTGGCATCTGGCCCCATGAGTTGCCAAACTGGAGGGAAGGCATTCTGAGGGGTCATTTAGAGGGGCGACCTGGACTTGCTTGGAAGGGTCAGAGTTGCATTCCTTGGAACAGGGTGGTGTCCCTCAGACATTCTATTAGGGCACAGAGAGACTGAAGGGAGGGACTGGCAAGAGTAGGAACTAGTAGAGAGGGAAAAAGGCACACACACACACACACACACACACACACACATACACACACACACACACACAGTCACAGGTGCTAGAGGCAGGGAGCTCTCACATGCCGCCCCCTCCAGGAAGCCTCCCTCGACCTTTCCTGCACCAGGTTCCTGGGCCCCTTACTTTGCCCCTCCCTTAGGACACTTCTGCTGTGCTTGATGTTCCCGGCTGTCTGCCTGGGTGTGTCTCCTACATCAGGAAGAAGGTGCTCATCATGTTCACCTCCATCACAGTGGGCCCAATCCTGAAGGAACACCAGTGCAAGGGTCTGCGGTTAACAGAGTGGGAGGTGGAGTCTCAGAGGCTGAGTGACCTGCCCAGGGTCACATAGTGCCAAGAGCAGAACCGGGATTCAGATCCAGGTTGGCCTCACCCCGAGACCCGACTCTTACCTATTCATAGTAACCCTCACTGATCTGAACCACTAAATTAATCACTTTGAAAAGGGTAAGGGCTTCCTCTTGGGGTGGCTGGCAAGGGGTCATGGGAGGCATATCAGAATCTTGGCACATCAACCCCCGGTTTTCAATGCAGGGAAGACTCCTACTCATCCCTTAGAGCCCAGCTAGGCTGAGACCAAGTCCGTTTCATCACTCCAGCTCCAGAGCCCAGCCCCAGCCCCAGCCTGGCATACTGTGAGTTTTCCATCCAAGAGGGATTTTCCATTCATTCACTCATTCAGGAGTCTGCACTGAGCACCTGCTAAGTGAGTGAGACCAAGTCCCTCCCCTGAGGAGCCTGTTAAACAAATTCACAAATTAGTGTGAGATTATAACTCATATTAAATGCTCTGAAGGAAAGGAAATGGATTTGAGAGAGAATCTTAAGAGGGAGGAGCTCATTTAGATTGAGCTACGGTGGTCAGAGAAGGTTCCCTAAGGAGGGGAGGTATCAGCCTGAACAGGAGCAGCAGGGCACAGTGGCCGGTGGGGGCCAGGTCACCCCAGTCCTCATGGGCCCTGAAGGGCTGTGATTTATCCCAAGAGCAGAGGGAGGCACTGCTGGGTTTTGAGCCACGAAACGACAGGGTGATATTTGCATTTTGAGAGGAAGACTAAGCTGAGGGATGGGGAATGGATGAGGAGCAGACATGGAATGGGGAGACCAGTGAAGATGCCATGGGAGTAACATAGGTGAGGGGGAACGGGCTGTGGCTGCGGTCTGGGAGATGGAGAAGAGAAGCAGAGACCTGAGATTAATTCAGAGTTTGGCTGGATCAATAAATAAATGACCACATCAGAGAAGGGGTAATGGAGTTGATTGTGGGGGAAAGGGAAAGTTGACCCACACCCATCTAGGACCCCTGGCAGCCCAGGTTCTGTGATCATGGGGTGCCCCATCCTCACCTGCAGGAGCCCTGGTCCCATAGTGGCCTGGAAAGTGCCAAACTTCCCCACATTACATTCTCTTTCCATCTTGGAGCGTCTACCCTGATGAAGCTGAGGATGGGGTCAAAGGAGGATCCAGGCTTGGGGACAAGGGGCTGGTGTCTCCTGTGACTCTCTCCAGATGGGGTGAATGACCTTGGGCAAGGTCTTTCCCCTCATAGTCCACCACAAAAGAGAGGCTGCAAAAGGGCAGAGAGGCCTGGACTCAGATCTTCTAGGAAGCCCTAGAGCCCTCCCAGCCCCCCACAGAGACCTGGTGAGGACGAAGTGTTAACAGCTGTGATGCTCTGATCAAGCTGCTGGAACCTGCTTGCCCCTCCTGCCCGTGATTAATTCAGTTTGGTAAAGCGGTACTTACGGTGGAAGTTTAATCATCATTTCTACTAGTAAAGGAATTGAAAAATAAATTGAAAGTGTCAGAGGATACATTAGGGAGGGTGATGGAGTGGAAACAGGGGCCGCCCACTCACCTCACCATGGGTGTTTCATGGGCCCAGGAAATTAGCTAAGTTTCTGTTTCCTCAAGTGTGGGGTCAAGAACCAGGGGTGATGGGGTGAGAGAGGTGGGGCAAGGAGGCGAGGTGAGGATAGGAGGAAAGAGATTCCAGAGTGGAGGTAGAGGCAGCATTAGGTGTCACCAGCCCTAGCCATGAGCCAGGGATGAGGAGATGGGCCTGAGAGGGGCAGGGACTGGTCCATAATGACACAGGACATCTCTGGTAATAAGTGAGACTGGGATCATGCCCTCCCTCTCCCAGGGTAGGAGCATCCAGGGAGGGACTGTGCCTTTGAGGGGAGCTCTCCTCCAGGTCTCCCCACTTGGGAAGGGCAGCTCCATCTTCCTCAAGTTGCCCCTCTGCCTCATGCCCAGGGGTCTATGAGAGGGGCCACCTCTGATGGCTTCTGTTGGGACATGGTGAGTTCAGGGCTCCAAGTGTTTGCAGGGACCAGAGTCCCCTCAGCAGTATCTGGCCTATCTCATAGGGCCCTGACCCTATCAAGGACTAGGACGTCCCCATCGGATTGGAAGAGCAGAGCTGTCTCCCCCATCTGATGGGGTCTGTTTAGACAGGCCTATGTCTCCCTCCTCAGACTGGGAACTCCCTAAGGACTATGCACAAACCTCCTTCACTGGAATATCCTCCTCTGTCCTCCCAACACAATGGCTGGAGCTCAGATGTGTAAGTTCCTACAGTCAGTTCAGCTCTGTCCAGGCTTGGAAGGCTGGGAGGGGAGGCAAGAATGATACATGGAAAGGTCTGTGTCAGGAGAACAGGGGTCCGGAGATCATTAGGACAGGCATCTGCTGTACCCTCCAGCCTGGGAGCGACCAGGCAGGGCCAGGATGAGCCCCTGACTATGCTTAAAACTTCCCTCTCCTCAACAACCGTGGAACAGGGAGAGCTCAGTGCTAGGAGAAAGGAGGGCTGGGCTCCAGAACCAGACTTATTCGTTCACTCATTCAGCAAGGGTCTCTTGAGCACCTACTATGCGCCTGGCACCATGCACGGCACTGGGATGCAGAGATGCACAAAGAGACAAGGTTCTGCCCGCACGGAGCTTTCACCCTTGTCGGAGGGAGACCAACCGTAAACATGCCAATGAGCCGATAAGCATAGCCATTTTCAGAAAGTGTTAAACGCTGTGAAGAAAATAGGTGAAAGAGCTTGGTAAAGAGTGCCGGGGGTGGGGGGGGGTGGTGATCCTCTCACTGGGTGGTCCTGGGAAGCCGCTCTGAGGAGGGAACTTGAAGCTGAGGTCTGGCGTCCAGGCACTGGGGCCAGAGAACACACAGCACTCCGCACAAACTAGGAGTGACCTGAGGACCAAGGTGGCCGAGGAGGGGAACTGGGTAAGGAGGAGACGAGATTGTAGACGTTGGCGGGAGATGGGTCCCAGTTCCCACACAAGCTCGTGCACGTGGTGAGGACTGTATAGTTCATTCTGGGAGCAGTGGAAGCCTGTGGAAGGTTTTAAGCGGGAGAGCAAACCAGCCTGGTGCATGTTTAAAGGTCACACTCGCTGCTGTGGGTAACAGAGTGTGGTAGGCAGGAGGGAGCAGGGGACCTGGCAGGAGCCATTGCAGGGTTCAGGTGAGAGCTGAGGGCATCTGGACCAGGGAGGAGGCAGTGGAGGTGGAGAGAAGGAGATGGAACACAGATACATGTGGAGGGCGGGTCAACAGAGCTGGTGATGGATTTGATGTGGGTGGTGGGAAAAGGGGAGAGTTCAGGAAGTCTCTCAAGTTCCCAGCTGGACTAGCCAAGTGGACAGAAGTGCCATTTGCAAGTACACGGAAGGCTGGGGTGGATAGGTTTGAGGGAGAGGAAGTTCTGTTATGAACTTGTTAAATCTGAGCTGCCTCCTAGATGCACAATGGAGATGTTTGACAGAAGGTTGGCTCTTGTCTTGGGCACCAAATATTTCCTGCTTTCCTCCTGGCACATGGCTGGATGTCCTTTTCTGCCCTCTTGAATTTGGGTAAGGTCCTGTGACTTGCTTTGGCTAATAATACATAAGCAAATGTGACATAAGTCACCTCTAGATGGGAGTTTAAGAGCCTGTGCCTGACTCACTTGATCTCTTTGTCCCTCTGGTTTAACAGCCAGCAAGGCTCCACAAAGCTGTTCTATCAGCCTGGACCCTGGAATGAGAGTGGTGTTAATCAGAGCTCCCAGCCAACCAGCAACAACAGATTGGATGAGAAATACATCTGTGTGATTTTAAGCCTCCGAAATTGGAGGGATGTTTGTTACTGCAGCATAGCCTGGCCTTGCCTACCTGATACAACTAAGGAAGTTTGGAATCTGAGGAGAGGTCAAGGGCTGGAAATATAAATTTGGAGTCATCAGATTAGATGACCTGGGAGGGAATGGAGAGAGGGAAGGGAGAAAGCTCAGGACTGAGTCCTCTGACTATGACTCAGAGTGAGGCCTTGGGTTAATCTCCTGCCTCTTCTCCACATTCAGGTCCATATATTCAGATGAACTCACCATCTTCTCCCTACACCTGGGCTCCATCCTTATACATCTGCCCCCCATCTCCCAACCAAAACTCTTAGGCAGATTCTCTGGATCATGTCTGACTCACCTCCTCTCTCCCCTGTCCATTCATCCTCTCAGACCTCTGGAACCAGCTCTTTGCCCCATAGGCCAGTTCTGAGGGGCAAGTGAGGGCTGAGCACCAAGATAAGCACTTAGTAGTGTTCAATATATGCTCAGTGGTTTATATTATTATTTTATGATCAGACTTCATTACTGTGTCCCTGAATCACTGCCTCAGCCTCGTCACCGTTTCCCTGCCTCCAGACTCATCATCTTCAATCCTGCCTCCGTGCAACTTCCAGAGATAGCTCCTTAAAGCATACTCTGATCATACTATATTCCTGCTCAAGAACAATCTATGACTCCCAATTGCCTGGCATTTGTCATTGTTGTTAAGTGCCTTTGAGTCAGTTCCAACTCATAGAGACCCTATAGGACAGAGTAGAACTGCCGCATAGGGTTTCCAAGGAGTGGCTGGTGGATTCAAACTGCCAACCTTTTGGTTAGCAGCCGAGCTCTTAACCACTATGCCACCAGGGCTCCCACCCTGGCATTTAGGGCCCCCATGTATTGATGACAACCTCCATTCCTAATCCTCATTTCTGGACAGTAGGAAAACGATCAGCTTGTTCTCCCTTAAACAAGTCTTTTTTGTTTCCTTCTCAGGGTGCTCTAAAGATCTCTGACTTGCAAGACAAGAGAACTGCTTTGCAGCCTTCACTTTACCACTGATTTACAGTGTGACTTTGGTGAAATTTCTTGCCTTTTCTGGGTTTTGGAGCCCTGGTGGTACAGTGGTTAAGAGCTCAGGCTGCTAACCAAAAAGTTCAGCAGTTCGAATCCACCTTCTGCTCCTTGGAAACCCTATGGTTCCTACTCTGTCCAATAGGGTCGCTTGAGTAGGAATTGACTCGATGGCAACAGCTTTCGGGTCTCAGTTTCCACATCTATAAAATGGAACTTTGGACTTGTCTTCGTTTCCTAGTGCTGCTGTTACACTGTTCTGACTTCAAGATCAGAAATTTTTTTTCTCACAGTCGTGGAGGCCAAACGTCTAAATCAGAGTCTCTCCCAGTTGATTCCTTCCTGTCAGTAGCCCCAGGCGTTCCTTGCTTCTTGGTGTCCTCACATGATGTCTGTCTTCCCCAGTGTGCGTGGGCTTGTCTCTGTGTCTATGCTGCTCTTTATATAACTCAGAATGATTAGTTTAGGATCCATTC
Source organism: Dugong dugon (assembly GCA_030035585.1). Taxonomy (NCBI): domain Eukaryota; kingdom Metazoa; phylum Chordata; class Mammalia; order Sirenia; family Dugongidae; genus Dugong; species Dugong dugon. Next base: position 54,668,034 of record CM057462.1, on the reverse strand, counting down.
TACACAGGCATGCCCTCAATTAGTTGATTACATTACATTAGCTTCCATTATGGAAGGTGATTACATTACATTAGAGTAGACTACATCCACAGGTATAGGGGTTAAGGTCTTAAAACATATTTTTAGGGGAACACAATTCACTCCCTAACAGGACTCAATAAACACTTTCTTCTGATGCAAACATCCTGGGTGTCTCAGAGCTGGGCTGCTACATTTCCTGCCCTGCCTGACCTGTCCCACCTCCACCTCCTTTCCACACTGTCCCCTCACCCTCCCGCCCTGAGATGGACAAATAATAGTAACTACCCCCTTGAGAGCTCCCTGGGGTGGCGCTATGCACACAGCCCCGTCTCCTGTCATTCTCACAACAGTCTGGGCAGCCCAGTTTGAGATGAGGAAAAAGAGGCCCGGAGAGCTGAATCGACAACTAGGAGGGGAAGAGCCCAGGTCTGCAGCCTCCAGGCCTGGCTGTTACCCCCGGGGTGGACTTGTACTCACCCCTGTCACCCACTCCCTAGTTACCCTCATGCCAGCAGCTTCTACCTGACCCTACCTCCATCCTACCAACGTGCTTGGTGTTGTCTACATCCTCCCACCCTCTCTCCTTAGTCAGTGCACATGAACACAGGCACATGTACACATACACGCCCACATGCACACAAACTCATGCACACTTGTGCACACTCACACACACACACACACACACACACTATGCAACCCCTCTTTCTTCAGATGTGTGTCCTCATCCATATCCACTCCCAGTACTCCTTTCTGTAAGAGAGTCCCTCTTTGTAACTCTTATTTCCAGAGGTGTTATGAAATTTATCATCAGATTTACAGATGGGCAAAGTGGAGACAAATCTCATTTTAATTGTCTCTGGCAGGAACTCAATTTCTCAGGTGATAATTATAATAATTAAAAATTCCGTTATCAGCTATGGTGGGGAGGTGCTCAGAGGCCCCGGGACGGTGAGCAGCAGAGAGTTCTGATAACGAGATCCAGCTCCCAACCTCCCTCCACCATCCTGTCCCAAGGGGATTCTGCAGATGTTCTGGGGCTGGAGGGAGCTGGGCAGTGAGCTCAGAAAGAAGAAACTAGGTCTACTCTTCCAGAAAGATGCTCATGACCAGGCAACCCCCACCTGTGTGGGTCCAAGGAGACAAAAAGAGGCAGTGGGGTCCCAGTTTCCACCCTTGAGATGATGCTTGGTGTGGAAGCCAGATGTCCTCAGAACAAAAGGTACCCTCGCTGCGCTGTGGGATGTGGAAATAGCCAGGGGCCTGGTGGGTCCCCTCCCAGGCCGTGCCAAGTGCCTTCTCTAGGGCCAGCCGGACCTGGGCTCTGCTACCGACCCACTGTGTGGTCTTGGGTGTGTAACCCACCCATGCTACATTGTCCTGGCTCTTGGCAGCTGACAGACTCCTTCCCAGCCAGCTCCTTACTGTAGCCACCTGCAATCCACCTTGATAGAAGCTGCCCATCACTGTCTTCAGTGCCCAGAGCAGGGACTGGCACACAGGAGGCTCTGAAGAAATATTAAATATTAGTTTAAGGATGACATAGACGTGTAAGTAAACAGAACAATCTGTAAGGTAGGCATTATTACCCCATTTAACAGAAGAGGAGACTGAGGCTCAGAGAGGTGCAGTGACTTGCTTAGAATCATACAGCTGGTAAGGGGGCAGGGACCAGGAAGGGGAGGGTTGGTGATAGGGCTGAGGGAGTCAGAGCTGAGGGGGGTCGGGTCAGAATTTATAAGTATTTTTCAATGAATGAAGTTTCCAGCTGTCCATGAGGAGATTCAGCCAGAATGTGAGGTCCCAGTGATGGTGGGAGAAACAGGAGGAGGAAGGGAGGACGTAGCCTCATTTGCATAAAGACCCCACCTCCTCCAGTGAGCTGGGCTCAAGGGTGGGAACACTAGAGCCTGTCCACTAACTAAGGCCTGGGAGCAGAGGCAGATGGAGCAAGGCCACGCCACGCCCTGCTCAGTGGTCAGGACCCTTCCCCTGTGCTCATTTTGGATCTGCCCAACTACTTCCCCTCTTTCACCTCCTTCAGTTAGCTCATCAGCCCCACATCAAGGGCAGGAATAATCATCTCCATGTTGCAGATGAGTCAGCTGAGGCCCAGAGAAGCCATGTGATTTGCCCAGAGTCACACAGCAAGTCAGCAGCAGATCCAGAACTGGCACCCAGGCCCCTGATTCACATCCCAAGTTTCTGAGTCCTGCCCTTCTGGCTTCCATCCAGCTGTCCCAGCCCAAGGCCCCTTCTAGACATCCCCACCCCAGGCCTGTCTTGTTACCACTAGCCCCTCTTCCCTACCAAGTGTCCCCACTGAGGGCTTAGCTCAGAGCTGCTGATGGCTCCAGCACCCCCTCCACCTTTCAGTCCTGATCTCTTGAGTCCAGCTGCCCTCAGACACCCAGGTCAGGGACCCACAGACTGTCAGGGCTGGCAGGGACCCCAGGAAGCACCTGGTTCAACCCCCCGAGGGGCAGCAGGTGGGAGCAATGGTTCCTCAGCGGCCACACTGTACCCTGACCTTCACTCTAGAGGCCTCCAGGGCCAACTTGGGGTGCTGCTCCTCTCCCTGCACTTTCCCCCTGCTTCCTGCCTCACTTATCCCCCAGTGGGTTCTGTAAAGCCAGGTTTTGATTTACAAACTTCCGGGGGAAGGATGGTGGCCTGCAGCCCTTGCAATTACTAAGAGGAGGCGGTGATTTACTCTGCTGAGAAATGTTTGCTTCTCCAGAGGGATGGTTTTGGCCCCTTCTTGAAGGCTGTGATTTACTGAGGCTTCCCTTTTCCATGGAGCTGCCTGGTGGCTTTGCGGGGAGCAACAGAGGTTGGGAGGAGCCATGGGCACCCCCAAGGAGTGAAGAGCAAATCTAGACAATGTGGTTAGGAGGAAGACAATGGACTTAAGTGTCACCAGAGGCCTAGCTTTGAGTCTCTGCCCCACATGACCATGCTATGTGACCTTGGGAGGTCACTTAACCTCTCTGGGCCTCAGTTTCCTCATCTGTAAAATGGGAGCAATCACAATGGGATTAGTAACAACATCTGCCTCCCAAGGTGATGAGGCTTAGATGAGAGGATGTATAGAAATGCCCAGCACATAGTAGGTGATCAGGACGTTGGAGCTCTCCTTCTAGCCCACTTGCGGTCTCCCTTTCCCTGACCAGGCCATCTCCTCTGGGTCTCCCCCTAGATTTCCTCCAAGTCCCCTCCCTGCACCTGCCTCTGCCCTCAGGGAGCCCAGACCTTGAGAGTCTCACAGGTCCTACCTCCACTGCGGCCCTACAGCAGGAAAGAAAGCACGGAGGCTCCATCTGCAGGAGCAGACAGGCCAATAATGGCCAGGTGCACAGGAAACCAGGCAGACACGTGGCTCATAAGCCCAGGGATTGTTCAGAAGTGCAGTCATTTCTCCATTAACGAGTTAGCAAATCTTACTCTGGAAAGTGCCCTTGGCAGGGTGAGAGGGTCTCTGGGACACACAGTTCTGCTGCAATCTAAGGGGTCAGCAGAATTCTTTAATGTGTCTCATTTCCAATAAGGAAGGAGGGACTGGCAGGGTGAGGGCTTCATGATGAGCAGATGAGCCAGGGCCTGACTGGGCTACAGTGGGGACAGGGGTCTGATCACCTTGGTGGGAGTCAGTGGGAGGTATTATGATTGGGTCCAGGGACCCCACCCGGCTCCCCTCTCTCCTGAAGTCATCTCAAGCATCCCAAGGATGACACCCCAAATCTGATCAGAAACTAAAAATTCCCTAGTCCACTCTCAAAGTACAATGCAAAGAGCAGCAGGCTCTGGAGTCAGACCCCCAGAACTCAGTGGGACCACCAAAAACCTGGGACTGGCCACAGGCAAATCCCAGCAGAACCTGTCTCCTTAGCCTCAGTCTTCTCACCTGTAAAATGGGAGTGGTGGTTCCTCCCTCACTTGATTGTTGTGAGGGTTAAGTAATGTGATGTGAGTAAAGCCCTTGCACAGTGCCTGACACACAGTAGGTCCTCTACAAAGGATGATCATTGTTACATTATAATAGAATAATGGCCTCCACAGATGTCCACATCGTAATCCCTGGAACATGTGAATATGTTAGGTTACACAGCAAAGGGGAATTAAGATTGCAGATGGATTAAGGATGCTAATCAGATGACCTGAGAATAGGGGGATTATTCTGGGCTATCCAGGTGAGCCCAGTGTAATCACAAAACCAAAAAAAACCGAACCCATTGCTGTCGAGTCGACTTGGACTCATAGCGACCTTATAGGACAGAGTAGAACTGCCACATAGAGTTTCCAAGGAGAGCCTGGCGGATTTGAATTGCCGACTTTTTGGTTAGCAGCCGTAGCTCTTAACCACTTCGCAACCAAAGTTTCCACTGTGCAAGCATAAGGGTCCTTAAAAACAGAAAAAGGAGGCAAAAGAGGAAGTCAGAGTGATGAGATGTGAGAAGGACGTGACTTGCCACTGCTGGGTTTGAAGATGGAAGAAGGACCCTCAAGCCAAGGAATGCCAGTGGCCTCAATGAAGTTAGGAAAGTCAAGGAAGTGGATTCTCCCCTACAGCCTCTGGAAGGGAATGCAGCCCTTAATTTTAACCCAGTGGGATCCACTGCAGATTTCTGACTTCCGGAACTGTAATATAGTAAATTTGTATTGTTTAAGCTGCTAAGTTTGTGGTAATTTGTTACAGCAGCAACAGGAAAACTAATACATATGTGGAACCATATCCTAGCTCCATGAGGGATGGAGTTGGGTAAAGTGTGACCTGGGAGCCCAGCTGCTGGTGTCAATCCCTGTTTGGCTGATACCAGAACTGTGACTTGAGGAAGTGACTTAATTTTTCTGGTGTCTCAGTTTTCTTATCTGTAGAATGGGAGCGATAAAGTACTACCCTAGTAGGGTTCTTGTGAGGATTAAATGAGATATTTGTAAAGTTCTAGAACAGGGCTGGGCACACAGAAAGTCCTTAATAAAAGTAAGGGTATTTAGAGTGTGAAGACAGATTTTTTTTTTTATTTTAGCGCTACTAAAAATTTGGGGACCCCTGCATACTATGAGCTGTCCTTTTAAATTGGAGTTATTAGAGAGTGGTGATGAGGGTTTTTTGTGCTAGAAAGACCTCAGTTCAAAACCTCAATTCACCACTCTGGCTATGTGTCTTTGGGTACAGCACTGTACGTCTCTGAGCCTCAATTTCCTTATCCATAAAATGGGGGTAATAACAGTGCCCAAGGGCTGTTGTGAGGTTTATATGAGATCATCCAAATAAATTACTAAACTCAGTGCCTGACACACAGTAGGTCCTCAAGAGATAGTGGCTGCTGTTATTACATCATCACCACAACTGCTACTGTTAGATTCCAACGTCTGAAGCAATACCCAATGGGCAAAGGCTGCCAGGAATTCAGAAGTGCTGGTGAATAAATTTCTGTCATTGTAATCACAGTAGCATGCAGACAATAAAAATAGAGATCTGTTATGTGCCAGCCAATTATCCCACTGACAGACAGCGCTTGGTGCACAGATGGATTCGGGGACACCCCTTGCAATAAGCACCCCCAGGAGGTCTGGGCCTCAGGGAGTCAAAGCTAATGGGGATTTCTGACATTCACTGTGCTGGTGGGGCTGCAATAGCAGAGGCTGCCTGGGCCCAGGTCCCCACCTGCCCCAGCAAAGCTCAGGGCCCAGATACCCCCGGACCTTCCCTGTGACAGAGCAGGGCCCTCCTTCCCCACTCACCCAGGCACTAGAGACAGAGGTTTGTGGTTCTTTCTTCCCAATGAATACATAATCACCTCGTAGGACAGGCTGAGATGACGCTTGTAATAAAACCGGTTCATTGCATCCTCTACACAGAGCCATTTAATGAACACGCGATCGTGCTCCATGGCCCTTCTGAGCCAAACGCAGATGAAACACATTTCATGGTATCATTTAATTAGCTCCAGGGCTGGAAGGGATGGGGAGAGGGAGGCCATAGTATAGTACAGAGGCAGAGAAAGGAGAGAGAGGGAGAGAGGGTGTTAGGGGACGGGTAGAGAGGATTGGAGGGGGCAGAAAGGAGGGGAAGAGAGTGAAGGAAGGAAGATAAGAGTGAGCAAGTAAGCGGGGAGAAGAGAGGTGGGCCATTTTTGTATTTGACTCTCCAAAGCCCCGTGGAAGGGAGGGCAGGGTTGGGCAGCATCATTGGTCCACTTGGAAAAGTGAGGACCCCAAGTGCTACTCTGCACGTTATGATAGGTGCAGGGAGAACAACAATGGAGAAGACAGACAAGACAGGCAGGATTCCTGCCTCCCCCGAGTGCCTTTGCATGTATATGAGTACACGTGTCTGTGCATGGGTATATGAGTGTGAATGTATGTATGAGTGTATAAGGACAGGAGAGTGTTTATGTGAGTGTGTGTGTGCATTGGTGTGAGTAAATGCATGTAAGAGCATGATTGTTTCCGTGAGTGCGTGCATAGTGTATTTGAGTGTGTGTGTGTGTGTGAATGTACATACACACGGGAGTGTGTGACAATGTGAGTGTGTGGCTGGGTGCACGAGTGCACATATGACCATGTGTGAGGTAAGAGAGTGTTTATGTAAATGTGTGTTTGTGAGTGAATGCATGCATGAGTGGGAATGGGTATGTAAGTGATGTGTATCTGTGTGTGAGTGAATGTGTGTATGAGCATGTGCAAGTATGTGAAAATGTGGTGAGTGAGCATATGTGTGTTTGAGTGCCAGTGCATGGGCATGAGGAGAGTGTGAGTGAATACATATATGAGGTGAATGTGTATGTATTTACGTGGCTGCATGTGTGTGTGGGTGAATGTGTGCATGAACATGTGTGAGTATGTGGAAATATTTTTGTGAGTGTGTGCATATGTACGTGTAGGTGTTTGCTCATAGGGGTTTTCCAGCTCTTGCTGCCCCTGGAGACATAAGGATGAATATGAGCTAGCCTGCTGGAGGATGAGAGGCCATGTGGAGGAGAATGGAGGTGACCGGGCCGACAGCCTGCCAACTGCAGACATACAAGTGAAGCCATCCTAGATTTATCCAGCTGTTTTTGAACCCACCAGCCGATGACAGACCTGTGAAAGACACCAGCACAAATAAGCTGAATTAGTCTAGACCCGATCAATTGCACGGGCAACGAATACAATTGTGAGCTAAATAAATGGTTGTTGTTTGCCACCAAGTTTGGGGGTAGTTTGTTATACATCCAAAGCTAACTGGTAGAGTATAGCTCTACGAATTTTTACAAATGTGTAGACTCAAATAATCACAATTCAAATCAAGATACAGAACATTCCTAGTACCCCAGAAAGTTTCTTTGTTCTCCTTTCCAGTCAATTTTCCCATCACTGAGAGATGGACACTATTTTGACTTCTATTATTATACATTAGTTCATTATAATGTACTTATATCTTGTGTCTGGCTTTTTTACCCCCCTGGCCATGCTTGTGATATTCATCCACATTTTGTGTGTATCAATAATTTGTTCATTTTTTTTTTACTGCTGTGTAGTTCCATTTTAGGACTCTACTACAGTTTGTTTATTTGTTCTCTTGTAGACGGACATTTGGGATATTTACTTTTTTGATTATTTATAAATAAATCTGCTATGAACATTTATACGTATGTGGATATATGGACTCAATTCTTTTGAATATATACCTAGGAATAGGGTCGCTTGGCCACAGGAGGGTGTATATATCACACTCTTTTCCCAGTGTGGCTGAACCAATTTACACTCCTACCCACAATGCATGAGTGTTCCAGTTGTCTAAACCCTTGACATCACTTGGTATTGGAGCAACTGGGATTAGATGTCAGAGGATATCGGTCCCTTAGGGCAGTGGGGTTGGCACAAGGCCACCACAACAGCTCTGAACTGTGCTTGGAAGTTCTGGGCTCCTACAGTTCCAGCAGGCATGACTCCAGAAACCCCATTCCCCAGAGCCTCTTCCTTTCTTTGAGAGTCTTCTTCTTCCTAATACCAGAACTGCCTGCCCTGTTCCCCAACCCTTGGTTAACTTATGTGGGAAAAAGTCTGACCGGTCCAACTACTTTTGTCTCTCCGATGGATAGAGATGGATAGAGTACATTACTGCAGGTCATCTAATTAGCCACCAGACAGCCATTGAATGGTTGAGCAGGCCAGGTGACTTGCTCCTCCCCTAAGGCTGCTTCCTGTAGCAGGGTATTATATGCTGGTCGAAGGAGTACTGGTGGTGCAGTGGTTAAGCACTTGGCTGCTAACTGAAAGGTTGACTACTTAAGCCTACCAGCTGCTATGTGGAAGAAAACACCTAACGATCTGCTCCCATGAAGATTACAGCCTAGAAAACCCTATGAGGGGAGCTCTACACTGTCCTTTAAGGTTACTATGAGTCAGAATCGACTCAAAGACACAGAGCAACAACAACATGGGTTGGTCAGTTTAACAACCCAAAATAACAATTTTTGGTGCTATTATTGTTGTTATAGTCCTTAACATATGTTAAACATCAGCTAAATTCTGGGCACTGGGCTAAGGGCTTTCAACAGCTTGGATTCTCACAACACCTCATGAGGAAGATGTCATTATGATCACCATTTTACAGCTGAGAAGACTGAGGTTCCAAGAGGTTAAACAAGTTACCATGGTATTATTAGACTTCTGTGTGATTAATTTATTATAACTGAACAATAGCCACATAATCACTTGTACAGTATTTATTCAAACTCGGTCTCTCCTGTTACATGGTGAGCTCCATGAGGGTGGGGACTAGGTCCATCTCCTTTACTGCTGTACCCCCAGTGCTTGTCTCAGTACCTGGCACGTAGCTTGACAACCAACTCGAATTCCTGGGGTCTCAGCCCCGCCCGCCTCCCACCACCTCTCGTGATGCCAGGGCTCTGTGATGGAGCATGGGGTGGGGTGCTGCCATGCAGGCTGCCTGCCTCTCTGAAGACAATGTGGGGAAGATAGTTTCCAGAAACAGCAGCTGTGATTAACTCAAATGAACTGTAGAATTGTTTTTGGTTTAAAGGCTTTGCTTCCTGAGGCATCAGGTGAGGGGCAGGGTATGGGAAGGAGGGGCCCAACAGCCACCAGGGCTGCAGCCCCCTGCTCCTCAGTCAGCAGACACTGGCCAAGTGTCCACCATGTGCCTGGTTCTTTGCTGGGCTCTGGGGTTCAGAGAAAGACAGGTGACACTCAAAGTGGCCATGGAATGCTCACAGACTGGGCCGATTGGGAGATGGGAAAACTGACAATATCAAGCCCTTCTATAGGGAGAAATACAAGGAACTGTAGGCGAATGGAGAAAGGCACCAAGCCAGGAGAAGGGATGGTGGGACAGGGAGGTGGTCAGGGAGGACCAGGGCCTCTGGCCTGTGCAAGCATTCATTGGCTGTCTGGTGGCTAATTAGATGACCTGCAGAATATCATGTAGAAGTCCTGGATTCAAATCCCACCGCTACCGCTTCTCAGCTGAGTGACGTTGGCCAAAAGCTTCACCTTTCTGGACCTCAGTTTCCTCTTCTGTAACATGGGGATAATAATTATCCCCTCAGGGTTGCTGTAGGTATTGAATGAGAGGATCACGTAAAGCCCTTTGCACAGCCCTGGTGCACAGTGAGCGCTCAATTCTCCCAGCCATTATCATTAGCCATGAAGGTTGGTGTCAGCAGGTGGAGGATTGGCAAAGGGTGTCCCAGAAAGATGGACCAGCACATGCAAAGGAGGAGGACACAGGAGGGGTGATGGAGTCAGAATGTGAGATGGGGTGATGAGAAAGGAGGCTGGAGAGGTCTGTGTGGCCAGTTCATGCAGGGCCTTGTCGTCTGCATTGAATTGTTGCATTTTATTCCTCAGAGCAGTGGGAGCCATTGCAGGGTTTTGAGAGAGGGCATGGTGTGTTCATACGAGCTGTGGCCTGTGAGCTGAGGCTGGAGTGCAGGAGACCAGGATGGCTGTCAGGTGTCTAGGGAGAAAGATGGAGTCCTGAAAAAGGTGAGGGCAGTGTGGAGAGAGGACAGAGGTGGCATGAGACACAGCAGGGATGGGGCTAGGAGACCGCCTCAGTGTGGGCCTGCAGGGAGGTGGCAGTCTAGGAAAGATGGGCCCCGCTCCTGGCCCAGGCAACAGAAGGGTGGTGGTGCTGAGCCCGGGGCCAGGAATTCTCTACCACAGGCCCCCTCGGGAGAGGAGTGCCAGCCTGGGCTGTGAGAGAGGGGCAGGCACTGCCAGACCCTTCAGCCACCCTCTGCCCCAGCATGTGGATCTTGCTGCCCTTGGGCTGAGGGGAGAGGATGCCCAGATGCCAATCTTCCATTGAGAACCTTCCCTGAGCCCCCAAGCTGGTCCAGCCCCGCCTGGCCCTGCAGTCCTTCCCTCTGCAGGAGCTCAAGACCCCCATCCAGATCATGCAAGCCCTTCACCTCACATCCCAGCTGCGGTGGGCTGAGACCTTGAGCAGGTCACCCTGTGCCCATTTCCTCTCTTCACACAGAGGATGTCTCCCCCTTGCGGAGGATGTAGGAACAGCCCTATGTCCACCCTTACAGAGAGAAGGGGCGCAGGGAGAGTGAACTCCCACCCTGCATAGTCAGGACTCATGTCCAGGTCACAGAAGCCCAAACCAGGAGAGAGCTGGGGACGGGGAGACAGAGACAGACACTGAGAGGGACTCAGTGACAGAAAGAGTGAACGTGACGAGGAGCGAGAAGCAGAGAGGGGAGGCCAGAGGGCAGCCTCTGACCTGAGCCACTGTCCCTCCTCACAGGTCCCGGCTCTGGGGGAGTTGGTTGGGAGTAGGGGTGTCACTGGGCTTCAAATGGTCCCCCTTCTTTGTGGTTGAGCTTCCCAGGGAAAAGGAATCACTCTCCATTCAATTAATCTAATTAAAGGTAATCAAGCTGTGGAGATCTGTGCAGCAGGGTGAGTGATTAGGAAAAATTACTTCCCTGCAAAGAGTTTACATTTAATTTTTGTTCCGTAATCTAAAGACCAAATAGAGACAACTGGGTTCCCTGCTGCTCCTGGCCGAGAGCCAGGAATTTTCTGGCGTGGGGGCATCAGCTCAGAGACAGGGTCAACTGGCACAGGTGGGGGCACCCGGGACCTGTTGAGAAAGTCTCTCACCTGCTTTGAAGAGCCACACCATCTTGAGTCCACCACCCTCGCCCTTGGGTACAGGCCTCTCTCACCCTCACGGCTACTCCTGTGCACCTCCATCTGAGACAAACGCACAGTATGTCCTTGTGACCTGAGACTGTCACACACACAACTTGACAGCCACATGCACACCCTAATAAAGCCTGTATGCACACTCAAAGGGCACTCACACACACACACACACACACACTCAGACACACACATGCACACACACAGGCACACACACAGGTACATGCACACACATGCATAAGTTCACACACAGATACAGACATGCACACACTCATCTCACACAAATGCATCAACAGTCAAGGGTCCTGGGTACTATTCCCACCTCTGCCACTCACTGACGGTGTGAACACTAGGCTTCTTCCCAGAGCCTCAGTTTTCCCATCTGTAACAAGGGAGAGTTAGATTTAATTTCTTGTTCCTCTTCCAGTGTGACAGCTTGGGATCTGATTTTCTTTCAGTCTCTCAGCTTTTCACTCTCTTTTCAAATTGAGAAATACTCAGAGCAAATAAAAGCAGGATGCCTGGCTTTCCAGGGAGAACAGATGCTCCTTATCAAGAGAGATCTCCATCAGCAAACTGGCAACTCCCCCAGCAGCCCCAGCATGGCTCCAGAGCCTGCATCCAGAGCCCGAGAGCAGAGAGGGATATCTGTTCCCCTCTCCCCAGTCTCATAAGTGCACCTGCTTTCACGTGGAGACTTGTCATTATCAGCTCACAGTGCTGGGGGTTATCAGCCAGTGCTTGTCTCTGCCAGGCCCTCACCGTCCCACTGCCCAGGACCAGCACCACAATCTCTTCCTTTCAAAGTCACCCAGCCCACTGGTCCTCCCAGTGCTCTGCTCTGGAACCGGCCTGGGAGGGTCTCTGTCTACAAATACCTGGTCCCAGAGCCTCAAGGACTCCTCTCCACCCTCTGTCCCCCCTCTGCCCTCTCCCTACTCCCTCACCAGACTGAGAAGAGCCTGGAAGCAGGACCCAGGTCCCTGATCTGCAGACCCATCTGCCTGAGCCCTGGGCCCGTGCTGGGAAGGGGAGGGTTAGGCTTGAGCAGCCCTTCCTGCTTAGTGTTTAACTTGCAGTTTCTAAAGGCCATCGGGAGCCCCATGGAGCACACATTTTCCCTCTGAATGACATTGCAGCAGATTAAGGATGGACCCATCTCCCAGAGAGCATTAGAGAGAGACCATCCATTACCCAAGATGGCCTGGTCTGGCAGCTGGAATAACTTTTCTAGAGACATGCCCATGTGAGGGAGAGACTCTCAGCCCTGCTGTCAACAAATCTGCCCTGGTCCCTTTAGCCAGGGCTTGAAGAGTGGGAGTAGGTACCCAGATACCAGGCTGGGAGGACTCTGACAGGGGCTGGGGTTCAACTGAACATGAAAAAGATCTCCCAGTTCAAGTGGACCACAAGCTGATAGCCATTTACCTCTATGGGTTATATAATTCTTAAAGTTGGCTTTAGGAGGGGGCTCTTGTCCTCTTTGGATTATCATCAAGATGGGCCTCTGGGGACTCAGCACAGATAACCCCACATGAAGAGTAATCCTAAATGTTTCCTCCTTAGTACGGACATGTGGTTCAAAGACAGTTCATGCCAAAAATGTGCCGTGGTTTTATGCTTAGGAGATCTGGGTTCGATTCTGCCTTCGTGACCTTGGCAAGTGTCCTAACGATAATTACAGTTATCATTGCTTGAGAATCTACTGTGTGCCCGGTTATTACCAGACACTTTCCGCCGGCTTTTTTGGTTAATCTTCCCCTGTAAGGCAGATGTTTCTGTCCCCATTTTATACGCAAGACTGAAGTTTAGAGAGAGGAGGGGACTGGCCCAGCTTACCCAGCAACAAGCTGGGATTCGAACACTCGTCTGTTTGCTCGTGCTCCTTCAGAGTACTGACCATACCCTAAGAGCCTCAGTGCCTTCATCTATAAAATGGAAGTGATAATATCCACCCTGCATTTGTCACAGGAGTTTGGATGGTACCAGTGAATGGTGGACGGGGAATGAGCTGTGCACATGCCAAGGGCGTTGGACATTGTATCAGTTTTCTGTGGCTGCTGTTACTAAGTACCACAGATTGGGTGGCTTATAAGGACAGAAGTTTATTGTCTCAGTTCTGGAGGTGAGAAGTTGGGAATCAAGGTGTCAGCAGGGCCATGCTCTCTCTGAAATCTCTAGGGGAAGATCCTTCCTTGCCTCTTTTTAGCTTCTAGTGGTTCATGGCAATCCTTGGTGTTCCTTAGTTTGTAGATGCAACACTTCAATCTCTGTCTCCATCTTCACATGGCTGTCTTCCTGCTCTGTGCCTCTGTATCTATGTCTCTTCTCTCTTTTATAAGGACACCACTCATAATGGATTAGGCCCATCCTACTCCAGGATAAACTCATGTTAACTAATAACATCTTCAAAGACCTTGTTTCCAAACAAGGTCACATTCAAAGGTACCAGGCATTAGGACATCATATCTTTCAGGGGGACATAATTCAACCCATAACAGACATACATACAACACGTACATGCTTGTCCCTCTGGGAGACATCAGTCAGTTACTACCCAGGGAGGGTACCCAAGGGCTTTTTTCAAATGAGCTTTCTCTCTCTCTCCACTGAGCACTGGCTAATTTAGCACCTAAAATGCCCTGTGAATGTATAAATTTCAAACATGTATAAAAAACCTTAAGATGTCCATACACTTGACCCGAAAATCCTACCATAAGTAAAGATATTCAGGGCTGAGCATCCAGGCTCACGTGCAAGAATATTCACTATAGCATTATTGCTAACAGACAACATTTGGAAACAAATCTTCCAGTAGGGGACTAGGTATGTAAACTATTGTGTGCGCATGTGATGGAATATTATGCAGCCAACAAAAATCATGATTGTGAAGCATATTTAATGGCACAAGAATGAAACAGCAGAGCCAACACCTCCATGTATGCACACTCCACACAGAGGCATCTTGGCAGGTAAGATGACAGGTGATTTCTATTTCTTCTGTTACTTTTCAGCATTGGATGGATGTATTTGAACAATAAAGGAATAAGATGCACCTCCCATTTTCCTATTTCTAAAATGGGAACTTTAGAGCATCATTTAATTTGGCTGTGTGGTCCCAAGTCATCACTCTCATCCCCACTTGTTCTAGACCCAGGATGGCCCAAGAGACCCTTTACCCCCACTCAAGGCCCAGCCTGCTTTCTCTGCTTCTCTCTTCTCTTCTCTGCTTTCCAGCATCCCAGGCGTCATCCTGGCGTCAGTGTTCTTCTTTCTAGCAGTCCCCCACCCCTCCCAAGGTCCTTATAATCTTGTATAAGGTTCTTACATTATAAATAAAGCAGTGTAATATTAATTTAAGCTAGACTGTGATGAGTTAAGGATTCATATTGACCACTGAATGGGCAAATGCAAGCAAGACTTCATTGAGTCCAAGGGGAAAACAACATATTGTCATCATTACAGCAAATGCTAAAAATAATACAAAGAAGTATATGCAGTTAAAACACCAATGAAGAGGTAGATTGAAATACCAAAAAATACTTGGTTAACCCAAAAGAAGACAGGAAAGAAGGAAAAAGGGAACAAAGAACAAATGGGGCAATAGAAAGATGATAGAAATAGATAAAGACACAATAATTGAAATAAAAGTCTGAGATGCTCAGATTAGTTTAAAAAAGCAAGACCTATCTATGTGAAGTTTACAAAACATACATTTTAAATATAAAGACACAGACAGACGTACGGCAAAAAGATGGGAAAAGATATACCACTCATATGTTAAGCATAAGAAAGCTGGTGTGGCTATAGTAATATCAGAGAAAGCAGACTTTAATGCAAAGAGCATACCAGAGATAAACAGGAACATATAAAAAGGGCCAATTTATCAAGAAGATATGAGTAAAAGGAAGAAAATACAAATTGCTAATATCAAGAATGTTAAAGGGGACATCATGACAGATTGTACTTATATGAAAATGGTGATAAGAGATTATTATGAAAAACTTCATGCCAATAAATTCAACAACTAAGTTATATCTGACAAATTTCTTGAAAAAATAACTTATCAGAACTAATAGAAGAAATAGAAACGCTGAATAGCCCTATATCTAATATTTAAATTGAATGCATAATTAAAAACCTTTTCATAAAGAAAGCTCCAGGACCAAATGGTTTTGCTGTGAATTCTGTCCAGCATTTATGAAATAAATAATACTAGTCTTCCACAAATTCATTCAGATAATAGAAGAGGGGAGTATATTTCACAATTCATTTTAAGAACAACATAGCCATGACATCAAACCCTGACAAGGACATTGAAAGAAAAGAAAATTAACTCAAGAACATGGATGCAAAAAATCACTAAAAATATTAGCACATCAAATCCAGAAATATATAAAAAGGATAATATATCACGATCAAGTGGAAGTTATCCCAAGAATGCAAGATTGGTTCAACATTTGAAAATCAAAGTAATTCAGCACATTAACAGAATAAAGGAGAAAAACGATATGATCATCTCTGTAGATACCAAGAAAGCATCTAAAAAAATCAACACCCATTCATGACAAAAAAAAAAAAAAAAAAAAAAAAAAAAACCTCTCAGCAAACTAGGAATAGAGGGGAATTTCCTCAATCTGATTAAAACAACAACAACAACAACAACAAAAAACAAAAAACCTGTACTTAAAACCTACAGCTAACATCATGCATAGTGCTGAAAAGTTAAATGCATTCCCTCTATCAGAAACAAATCAAGATTTCTGTTTCACCACTTCTATTCAACATTGTCACAGTGGTTAAGAGCTTGGCTGCTAACCAAAACGTCAGCAGCTCGAATCCACCAGCAGCTCGTTGGAAACCCTATGAGGTAGTTCTACTCTGTCCTGTTGGGTCTCTATGAGTTGGAATAGACTTGACAGCAACAGGTTTGGTTTTTGGGTTTTTTGAATTCGACATTGTACTGGAGGTTCTAGTTAGTCCAGTAAGGTAAGACAAGCTTGCAAAGTATGAAGTAAAACTCTAATTATTCCCATGTAACATAAGTGCTTTCATAGAAAATTCTAAGGAATATACCAAAAACAAACAAACAAACAAACAAAAAAACAACTATCTGGGTGATGCAAATGGTTAAGCTCTTGGCTGCTAACTGAAATGTTGGAGGTTCAAGCCCACTCAGAGGAGGCACAGAAGGAAGGTCTGGTGATATACTTCTGAAAAATCAGCCTCTAAAATCCCTACGGAGCACAGTTCTACTCTGACATACATGGGGTTGCCATGAGTTGGCGTCACTTCTTCAGCACCTTTTTTTTTTTTTTTTTTTTTTTTACCAGCAAACTTAACAAGTTGCATAATGCAGCTCTGAACAAAACTATAAACCACAAATTTTATCTCAGTTTAGCAAGTTGCAGCATGCAAGTCAAAGTACAAAAAATAATTGATTTCTTTATGACAGAGGTTGGTGAACTAT
The DNA here is from genome assembly GCA_030035585.1 of Dugong dugon. NCBI lineage: Eukaryota > Metazoa > Chordata > Mammalia > Sirenia > Dugongidae > Dugong > Dugong dugon. Next base: position 54,651,377 of record CM057462.1, on the reverse strand, counting down.
AGTGGCCTTGAGCCATTTGGCCTGCCACTCGCTTTCATATGGCCTGTAAACTAAGAATGGTTTTTAAAATTTTTAAATAGTTGAAAATAATCCAAAAAATAGTGTTTTGTGACATGTGAAAATTATATGTGAAAATTCAAATTTCAGAGTCCATAAATAAAGTTTTATTGGAATACAGCCAAAGCTCATTTGTTTACATATTGCTTATGGCTGCTTCTGTGCTACAGTGACAGAGCTGAGTAGTTGTGACAGAAACCATAAGATCTGAAAAGCCTAAAATTTTTACTCTCTGGCCCTTTACAGAAAAATTTGCTGACTCCTGCTCTATGCTAACAACAATTATTTAATTAAAAAAAATATAATTTCACCAGCACCAAAAACATAATATTTAAGGATTTTTTTTTTTTAATGTACAAGACGTCTATCAAGAAGACCATAAATTATTTCAGAGGAAAATTAAAGAAGACTTAAATAAATAGAAAGCTATATTATGTTCAAGGATTAGAAGACTCAATACTGTTAAGAAGTCAATCCTCCCCAAAATTGATCCATAGGTTTAACACACACACACACACGCACAACCCAAGCAGGGTTTTTGTTTATAGAAATCAACAAGCTGATTCTAAAATTACACACAGATGTAAGAAAAAACAAACAAAAAACCTAGAACAGTCAAAACTGTCTTAAAAAACAACAAAGTTGGAGGACATACAGTACCTGATTTCAAGACTGTGAAGTTACAATAATCAAGAGAAAGTAAGGATAGACCAATAGGTCGATGGAATAGAATAGAGAGACCCAAAATAAACACACACATACATGTTGTCTAAGACTAAAAGATATGTCAATGAGAAAAGAACCTTGTTTTCAATAAATGGTATTGTAACAATTGACTATCCATACGGAAAAATAATGAAACTAGACCCTTACCTCACACCTTGTAGAAAGAGTATATTAGAGATGAATCATAGGCCTAAATATAAAAACTAAAAAAAAAAAAAAAGAAAAAGAAAAGAAACAAAACTTAAGAAAATAAAAAAGATGGAAACAACCTAGATGCCCATCAACAGATGAATGGATAAACAAACTATGGTACATACACACAGTGGAGTACTATGCAACAATAAAGAACCATGATGAATCTGTGAAGCATCTCATAACACGGATGAAACTGGAGGACATTATGCTGAGTGAAATAAGTCAAGCACGAAAGGACAAATATCGTATGAGACCTCTACTGTAAAAACTCATGAAAAAGTTTACACACAAAAAGAAACAATCTTTGTTGTTTATGAGGGACGGGAGAGGTGGGGGAGAATACTAAACAGGCAATAGACAAGTGGTAACTTTGGTGAAGGGTAAGACAGTACACAATACTGGGGAAGCCAACACAACTTGCACAAGGCAAGGTCATGGAAGCTCCATAGACACATCCAAACTCCCTGAGGGACTGAATTGCTGGGGGGAGGGCTGTGGGGACCATGGTCTCGGGGAACATCTAACTCAATTGGTGTAACACAGTTTATAAAGAAAATGTTCTACACTCTACCTTGGTGTGTAGTGTCTGGGGTTTTAAAAGCCTGTGAGCAGCCATCTAAGATACTCCATGGGTCTCACCCCTTCGGGAGCAAGAGAGAATGAAGAAAACAAGATACAAGGAAAAGATTAGTCTGAAGGACTAATGGACCACAACTATCATGACCTCCACCAGACTGAGTCCAGTACAATTAGATGGCGCCCAGATACCACCACTGACTGCTCTGACTGGGATCACAACAGAGGTCCCAGACAGAGCTGGAGAAGGATGTAGAACAAAATTCTAACTCACAAAAAAAGGCCAGACTTACTGGCCTGACAGAAACTGGAGAAATCCCAAGAGTATGGGCCCTGGACACCCTTTTACCTCAGTTCACCGTTCAGCCAAAGATTAGACAGCCCCATAAAACAAAATGAGACTAATGGGACACAACAGTCCAGGGACAAGGACTAGAAGTCAGGAGGGGACAGGAAAGCTGGTAATAGGGAACCCAAGGTTGAGAAGGGACAGTGCTGACATGTCGTGGGGTTGTTAACCATTGCCATAAAACAATATGTGTACTAACTGTTTAATGAGAAACTATTTGTTCTGTAAGCCTTCTTCTAAAGTACAATAAAAAAATAAAAAACAAATAAAAAAATACTTCAGAAAATATCTTCATGATCTTGGGTGTAGACCAAGATTTCTTAAGGACACAAAAAAGCACTAACCATATAACCATAAAAGAAGGAAACAGTGATAAATTGGACTTCAACATAAGTACTTCTGTTCTTCAAAAGGTATCATCAAGAATAAAAAAGTACAAATCACACATTGGGAAAAAAAAATCATTATACATATATGTGACAAAGGACTTGTGCCCAGAATGTATAAGGAACTCCTAGAAATCAATTATGAAAAGAAAAACTCAATAAAAAATGGGCAAAAGACTTAAATATACATTTCACAATAGAAGAGATATAGATAGTCAGAAAGTACATTAAAAATGCTTAATGTTATTAGTTATCAGGGGCATGCATCATGAGTAAAATTAAAAAGACTGGCAATACCAAGTATTGGTGAGGAACGTGGAGCAAATGGAAATCTCATACATTCCTGGAAGGAATAGAAAATAATATGGTCACTTTGGAAAACAGTTTGGTAGTTTCTTTTAATATGAAATAAACGCCTACCATATGACTCCAAAATTTCACCTTTGAGTACCCAAAAGTAATGATAACTTTGGTCCATAAACAGATTGCATGGGTACTTATTTTTTATTTTTTTATTATTTTTTTTTTAAATTATACTTCAGGTGACGGCTTACTGAACCAATAGTTTCTCATGAAACAGTAGTACACATGTTGTTTTATGACATTGGTTAACAACCCCACAACATGTCAACCCTCTAACTTCTCAACCTTTTTTTTTTGGTGAAAATACTGAAAATACACATAGCCAAAGATACACCATTTCAAAAATTGCTACATGCACAGTTTAGTGACATCGACTATGCTCTTCTAATTGTGCTGCTATTCTCACTTTAGATGAAGGCTTACAGAACAAAACAGTTTCTCATTTAACAGTTAGTACACATGTTGCCCTATAACAATGGTTAACAATCTCACAACACATCAACAATATCCTTACTCAACCTTGGGTTCCCTATCACCAGCTTCCTTGTCCCCTTCTGCCTTCTGGCCCTTGTCACTGGACTCCTGTACCTCATTAGTCTCATTTGGTTGTACGGGGCTGTCCACTCCCAGGCTGAACAGTGAACCTCAGAGGTAGCTTCACCACTGAGCTAAAAGGGTGTCTGGGGGCCGTACTCTCGGGGTTTCTCCAGTCTCCTTTAGATCTGTAAATCTGGTCATTTTTTTGTGAGTTAGAATTATGTTCTACATCCTTCTCCAGCTCTGTCCAGAACCCTCTGTTGTGATCCCGGTCAGAGAAGTCAGTGGTGGTAGCTGGGCACCATCTAGCTGTACTGGACTCAGTCCGGTGGAGGCCTTGGTAGCTGTGGAAAATTAGTCCTTCAGACTAATCTTTTCCTTGTATCCTGTTCTCTTCATTCTTCCTTGCTCCTGAAGGGATGAGACCAGTGGAGTATCTTAGATGGCCGCTCACAGGCTTTTAAGACCCCAGATGCTACTTACCAAGGTAGAATGCAGAGCATTGTCTTTATAAGCTGTGTCATGCCAATTGAGCTAGATATTCCCTGAGACCATGGTCCTCACAGCCCTCCACCCAGCAGTTCAGTCCCTGAGGGAGTTTGGATGTGTCTATGGAGCTTCCATGACCTTTCCTTGTACAAGTTGTGCTGGTTTCCCCTGTATTGTGTGCTGTCTCACCCTTCACCCAAGATACCACTTATCTATTGCCTATTTAGTATTTCCCCCCCACTCCTCCCATCCCTGGTAACCAACAAAGATTGTTACATTTTGTGTGTGAACTTTTTCATGGGTTTTTACAATAGAGGTCTCATACAATATTTGTCCTTTTGTGATTGACTTATTTCACTCAGCATAATGTCCTCCAGTTTCATCCATGTTATGAGATGCTTCACAGACTCATCATTGTTCTTTCTCGTTTCGTAGTACTCCATTGTGTGTATGTACCATAGTTTATCCATTCATCTGTTGATGGGCATCTAGGTTGTTTCCATTGTTTTGCTATTGTGAACAATGCTGCCATGAACATAGGTGTGCATATGTCTATTCGAGTGATGACTTTTTTTTCTCTAGGATATATTTCTACGAGTGGGATTGCTGGATCGAATGGGTAGATCTATTTCTAGCTTTCTGAGGAAGCACCATATCATTTTCCAAAAATGGTTGTATCATTTTACCTTCCCACCAGCAGTGCATAAGAGTTCCAATCTCCCCGCAGCCCCTCCAACATTTGTTATTTCCAGTGTTTTTGATTCGTGCCAGTAATGCCGGGGTGAGATGGTATCTCATTGTGGTTTTCATTTGCATTTCTCTAATGGCTAGTGATCGCAAGCATTTCCTCATGTGTCTGTTGGCCATTTGAATGTTTGGTGAAGTGTCTGTTCATTTCCTTTACCCATTTTTTAATAGGATTATTTGTCTTTTTGTTGTAGGGGTGTTGGGTTTTCTTGTAGATTACGGAGATTAGACCTTTGTCTGACTTGCACTGTCCAAAAATTTTTTCCCAGTCTGTAGGTTCTCTTTTTACTCTTTTGGTGAACTCTTTTGAAGAGCATAGGTGTTTGATTTTTAGAAGTTCTCAGTTATCTAGCTTATTCATTGATGGTTATGGTTTGTATCCTGTTAATGCCGTGTATTAAGGCCTGAAGTGTTGGTCCTATTTTTTCTTCTATGAACTTTATAGTTTTAGGCTTTATATTCAGGTCTTTGATCATTTTGAAGTAGTTTTTGTATACAGTGTGAGGTATGGGTCCTGTTTCATTTTTTTGCAGATGGATATCCAGTTTCGCCAGCACCATTTGTTAAAAAGACTGTCTTTTCCCAATTGATGGACTTTGGGCCCTTGTCGAAGATCAGGTGACGGTAGGTGGATGGATTTACATCTGGGTTCTAAATTCTGTTCCATTAGTCAATGTATCTGTCATTGTACCAGTACCAGGCTGTTTTGATTACTATAGCTGTACGGTAGGTTCTGAAGTCAGGTAGTGTGAGTCCTCCAACTTTATTCTTCTTCTTCAGTAGTGCTTTACTTATTCGGGGCTTCTTCCCTTTCCATATAAAGTTAATGATTAGTTTTTCCATCTCTTTGAAGAATGTTGTTGGTATTTGGATCCGGATTGCATTGTATTTGTAAATTGCTTTGGGTAGAATTCTCATTTTCACAATGTTGAGTCTGCCTATCCATGAGCATGGTATGTTTTTCCATTTATGTAGATCCCTTTGGGTTTCATGCAGTAGTGTTTTGTAGTTTTCTTTGTATAGGTCTTTTACCTCCCTGCTCAGATTTATTCCTAAGTATTTCATCTTTTTAGGGGGTATTGAAAATGGTATTGTTTTCCTAATTTCCTTTTCATCGTTCTCCTTATTGGTATATAGGAATCCAACTGATTTTTGAATGTTTATCTTGTATCCTGCTACTCTGCTAAATCTTTCTATTAGTTCCAGTAGATTTCTCGTGGAGTCTTTAGGGTTTTCTACGTATAGTATCATATCATCTGCAAACAGGGAGAGTTTAACTTCTTCATTACCAATTTGGATGCCCTTGATTTCTTTTTCTTGCCATATTGCTCTAGCTAGAATTTCCAGCACAATGTTAAATAGGAATGGTGATAAAGGGCATCCTCTTCTTGTTCCTGTTTTCAAGGGGAATGTTTTCAGCCTTTCTCCATTAAGAATGATGTTGGCCAAGGTTTTGCATAGATACCCTTTATTATGTTGAGAATTTTCCCTTCTATACCTATTTTATTGAGCATTTTTATCACGAATGGGTGTTGGACTTTGTCAAATGCCTTTTCTGCGTCAATTGAGATGATCATGTGATTCTTTTCTTTCCTTTTATTTATGTGGTGGATTACGTTGATTGATTTTCTACTGTTGAACTATCCGTGCATACCTGCTATGAATCCTACTTGGTCGTGGTGTATTATTTTTTTGATATGATGCTGAATTCTATTGGCTAGAATTCTGTTAAGAATTTTTGCATCTATATTCATGAGAGATATTCGTAAGTAATTTTTTTTTTTTTTTGTGATGTCTTTGCCTGGTTTTGGTGTCAGCGTTATGCTGGCTTCATAGAATGAATTTGGAAGTGTTGCTTTGTCTTCTATGCTCTGAAATAGCTTGAGTAGTACTGGTACAAGCTCTTCTGTAAATGTTTTGTAGAATTCTCCAGTGAAACCATCTGGGCCAGGGCTTTTTTTGGTTGGGAGTTTTTGTTATTACTTTTTCAATCTCTTCTCTTGTTAGGGGTCTGTTCAGATTTTCAATATCACTTTGTTGTAGTTTGGGTAGGCTGTGTGTTTCTAGAAATTTATACATTTCCTCTAGGTTTTCAAATTTGTTGGAGTATAGTTTTTCATAATATTCTGTTATAATCCTTTTTATTTCATTTGGATCTGTTGTAATGTCCCCCATTTCATTTCTTATTTGGGTTATTTGTGTCCTGTCCTGTTTTTCTTTTGTCAGTCTGGCCAGTGGTTTGTTGATTTTGTTGATTCTTTCAAAGAACCAACTTTTGGTTTTGTTGATTTTTTTCTATTGTTTTTCGGTGCTCTATTTCATTTATTTCTGCTCTTATCTTTACTATTTCTTTTCTTCCGGTGGTTGTGGGCTTTTTTTGCTGTTCTCTTTCTATTTGCTTGAGTTCTGTAGTTAATGTTTTGATTTTGTCCCTTTCTTCTTTTTTGATATGTGCATCTGTTGCTATAGATTGTCCTCTGAGGACTGCCTTTGCTGTGTCCCAAAGGTTTTGGTATGATGTGTTTTCATTTTCATTTGATTCTAGGAATTTTTTGCTTCCATCTCTGATTTCTTCTATTACCCAGTGATGTGTAAACAGGGTGTTATTCAGTTTCCATGTAATTTATTTTGTTTTCCTTGTGCTTTCTATTGTTAATTTCTACCTTGATGGCACTATGGTCAGAGAAGATACTTTGAATTATCTCAGAGTTTTGGATCTTGTTGAGGATTGCTCTGTGGCCTAAGATGTGGTCTATTATGGAGAATGTTCTATGTGGATTGGAAAAGAAAGTGTACTTTGCAACGGTTGGATGGAGTATTCTATATATGTCTATGAGGTCAAGTTGGCTGATTGTGCCCTTTAGGTCTTCTTTATCTCTGCTTATGTTCTTCGTAGTTTTTCTGTTGTTTACTGAGAGTGGTGTGTTGATGTCTCCTACTATTATTGTGGAACTGTCAGTTTCTCTCTTCAGTGTTGTTAGCGTTTGTTTTATGTATTTTGGAGCCCTGTCATTGGGTACATAGATGTTTATTGTGGTTATGTCTTCATTTAGGATCATTGCCTTTATCATTTATATAGTGTCCTTTTTTGTCTGTTATGGTGGATTTCGTTTTAAAGTCTATTTTATCTGAGATTAGAATTGCCACTGCTGCTCTTTTTTGCTAGTTGTTAGCTTGATATATTTTTTCCAACATTTGACTTTTAATAAATTCACATCTTTGTTTCTAAGGTGTGTCTCTTGTAGACAGCATATTGATGGATCCTATTTTCTTATCCATTCTGTCACTCTCCATCTCTTTATGGGTGCCTGGAGTCCATTTACATTCAGTGTAATTATTGATAGATGTGAGTTTGTTGCTGTCGTTTTGTAGTGCTTATTTTTTGTGGTGCTGATGTTTTCTTTGTTCTTCTTACTCTCTTGTGTAGAGTTACTTTTGTTTGTGGATTTATTTTTTCATTTCTTTTGTTTTTGTAGGGTTTTTTTTGCTGGGACTTTATGTTTTTACTCTTTTTTTTATGAGTATGTTTGTTAACTTTTTTGTGGTTGCAATAAATTTTACCTTTATCTTTCTAAGTTTGAAGCAGTCTACAATTACTTGGTATCGCCTTGCCTTCCTCTCTATTAGAAGGTTCTATACCTATGCCATTTATTCCCTCTTTTATTGTTTTGATGTTGTTGTCATTTACTGATTAACTGCTCTGATTCCCTGTTATATTTCTTTTGGTTTTGGATAGTCCTCGAGAGGTCATTTCCTAGATTGGTATCTGGCTGGTACAATCCTGCATCCTAGATTCTGCCTGTGAGCTGAAGCTGTTTGTCCTCAGATCGAAGAACTCCCTTTAATAATTCTTGTAAGTTTGGTTTGACTTTTACATATTCCCTTAATTTCTGTTTATCTGGGAATGACCGAATTTCAACATCAAATTTGACCGAGAGTTTTGCAGGATATATTATTCTTGACTGGTAATTTTTTTTCTTTCAAGATTTTATATATATCATCCCATTTCCTCTTGCCTGCATGGTTTCTGCACAATAATTCGAGCTTAATCTTATTGTTTCTCCTCTGTATGTGACTTCTTGTTTTTTACGAGCTGCTCTCAGGATTGTTTGTTTGTCTTTGGTTTTGGCGAGTGTGATTACGATATGCCTTGGTGATTTTCTTTTGGGGGTCTATCTTATACAGGGTTCATTAATCTTCTTGGATGGCCAGCTTTTCATCTTTCATGATATTGGGGAAGTTTTCTGTCAGCAGTTCTTCAGTGATCCTGTCTGTGTTTTCTGTTTTCTCCCCCTGTGCTGGAATTCTAATCACTCGGAAATTTTTGCTTTTGATTGTATCCCACGTAACTATCAGGATCTCTTCATTTTTCTTTGTTCTTTTTTCTGAGTTTTCCTGAAACAGAGTTGTATCGAAGTGTTTGTCTTCTATTCCACTCATCCTGTCTTCCACCATTTCAAATCTGCTTCTCAGCCCTTCTATGACATCGTCCATTTCTGAAATCTTATTGTTTATCTTTTGGATTTCTAATTGTTGTCTTTGTATAATTTCTAGTTGTGAATTTATTTTGGCATTTTGTTCCTGCATTATTTTCCTGAATTCTTCCAATTTTTTGTCTGTATTTTCCATGAATTTGTCTATTTTTTCCTCATGTTTGTCAGATTTTTGCCTCAGCTCTTGCAGAATTCTGAGTATTAGAGATTTGAATTCCCTATCAGGTAGTTCTAGTGCATTTTCTTACAGAGGAGAGTCATCTGGTATTTTATTTTGGATGCCTACTGGAATCATCTTGTCCTGTTTTTGTAAATGTTTTGATATTGTCTGCTGTCTTTTGGGCATTCAGTAGTTATTTTTCTTGTTTATTGATTGTAGAGTTGTTTGTTTCATCCCCCCCCCCTTTTTTTTTAATTTGACTATGTCTGAGCAGGTGGACTGTGTGTTGTTTGTTGTTTGCTGATCTGTGGGCACAATAATTTTTGCCTCCTTCTCCAATTGGCAGGGTCAGTCACTCAGATGTGGTACGACAGGGCAGGTCTTGCTGAAGAGGAGTTACTGGGACAGGTTGTTTGTGGCACTTACTACAGCCATCAGAGCAGGTTGGTAATCAGTGCAGGGCAGGTTCCAGTAGGCCGTGCCTGTGCTGCTTGGTGGTGTGATGTCAAGCCCATGGTGTAGGTAGGCAGGATGCAGCAAGGAGATTTTTATATATGGAGCTAAGATGGATATGGGAGAGAAGAGAGAGGAACAGCAGCCAAAAACATACAAACAAACACAAAAGAATGCTAGGGGAGCTTGCCGTTGGAGTGGAGAGATGAGAGACTATGAAATGGAGAAAAATATAAAGGGAAGAGGAAGAAAAGGAAAGAAAAGAATGAATAAATAAAAATAGGAAAGGTTAAAGAACTGCAGATTTCCCAGGGATCCCACTGGTGCAGCTATGAGGTCTGGGGAAGTCACTCTCAGGTGTTGCATTACAGCCTGGCTGGAAGGCATAGAGGTATATAACGCTGGGCATTCAGGGGACAGAAAGAGAAGGAAGATATAGAGAGATGAGAAACTGAGCAATGAATAAAGACAAAAAGCGAAAAAGAGGGAAAAGAAAACAAAACAAATTAAAGAAAAAAAAAAGAACAAGAAAAGCCCCCCAAAAAACAACAACAACAACAACAAAAAACCAACAAAAAATGAAATGCACTCAGGGATCCCTTTGCTCGTCTGTGCAAGCCAAGGGGAAGTCTCCTTGCCACGCAGCACTTCCTGGCCAGAAAAGGCTCCCAACTCAAGAAAAGGAAGAGAAAACAAACAAACAAATGAACAAAAGACCCGGGTTCCCACCAGTGTGGCAGCCCAGACTGGGAAGCAGCTCCACTCTCAAATGGAGCTCCACAGCCCCTCATGAAGAAGCAAAGATGGTGCATAGAGCCAGGTATTTGAGGGAAAGGAGGGGGAGGTGGTGAGAGGTAAGGAAGAAATCAAAATAAGCAGAAAAAAAAAAAAAAGCAACACTAGCAGCCAACAAATGGCACTCAGAGAGCCAGCTAGTGTGGGCTGGTGTTTCTCGGACAAGAGACTGTGTCCGAGGGAAGCAGAGGGTGCCGAGTGTGGGTGAAGAAGGGTAAGGAGTGGGAAAGCGTATATCAGAAATTACCGGAGCTCTGCAGCCCCTCTGGAAGAAGCAAAGAGGGCATCCGGAGCCAGGTATTTGAGCGAAAGGAGGGGGAGGTGGTGAGAGCTAAGGAAGAAATCAAAAGAAGCAGAAAAAAGCAACACCAGCAGCCAACAAATGGCACTCAGAGAACAGGCCCGTTCAGGTGTGTGGAATCCAAGCAGCCGGTGTTTCCTGGTCAAGAGATTGTGGCCGCGGGAAACAGAGGAGGCTGAGCTGGGGTGAAGAAGGGTGGGGAGTGGGAAAGTGTAGATTGCAAATTACTGGATGTATTGTCTCCTGCTGGACACTCCGTGAGGCTGCTTTCTCGTACCCCCTGTTTGCTGGTCTCCGATAGGAGTCCAAGATGGTGGATCCGCACTTCGTTAGCTGGTAGGGAACCTCTGCATGAATCTCTCCTCACTCTCTGTTCTCTGTCAGTTTTCTCACTCTGTCTGGTGCTTGGCTGAGTTCTTTATCTCTTCATTTGATATTTTAGCATTTCAGGATTGTTGTATACTCTGTTCTGCTTAGTTTTTCAGATCTTTGCTGTGGGGGATGGCATGGTGCTTCTGCCTAGAGCAGGAGTATTTTAATAGCATCTTTATTCTTAACAGCCCCAATTGTCCATTAACAGGTAAATGGATAAACAAATTGTGGTATAGCCATATAACGGACTACCACTAATAAAAAAGAACAAAGTATTGATAAACATGAACATTATGTTGAAGGAAAGACTCTAGACACTTACCATAGGATTCTATTTATATGGAATTCTAGAACATGCAAAACTAATCTACAATGGCATAATGCAGATCAGTGGTTGCCCGGGGCTAGGGGTGGGAGGATTGATAGCAATTGGGCACAAAAGTTATTACTGGGGCAATGGAAATGTGATATATCTTAATGAGTGCATACTAAATTATATAAACTCAGGTGGCCCAGGGGGGATGGGGTGGGGTATTCACAGCTTTTGCATCAGCCTTCTCTCCTCCATCTCCCTGCTGTCCCTCCTACCCCTCTTGTCCGTCAACCTACATGGCAGTCAGTCAGAGGCTGACCTCATCACACTCCTGCTTAAAACCTGTCAACTGCTCCTCTTGGCTTTTGGGAGAAGAACCAAAATCCTTAACCCCGCCTCGAGGATCGCACCTGATGCCCCCTCTACACCAGTCACACTGGTCACCTTTCAGCTCTGCAGGCACCTAAGGATTTGAACCTTGGTCTGAGCCCTGATGGCACAGTGGTTAAGAGCTATGGCTGCTGACCAAAAGGACTGCGTTCAAATCCACCAGTGGCTCCTTGGAAACCCTATGGGACAGTTCTACTCTGTCCTACAGAGTCGCTATGAGTTGGAATGGACTCAGTGGCAACGGGTTTTGTTTTTTTCTGTCTAGTGAAGCAGACAGCTACTCCCCTCCTCCCTCCCCCTCCCAGCCCCCTGGGTTGCCTGGGGTGTTGGTGGGATTCCAGAGACTTCAAGACACCTAGGAACAACACTTTTCTCTGAAAGAACCTAATGCTGCTTAACCAGCCTGTGTTTTTATCACCAGCTCCCGTTATAAATAGCCAAACCGCTATCTCGATTCCAACCAGCAAAGAGCCCCAACTTAACACTAAATACATAATTTGTTGCAAATTAAACTTAATGGAACTGGAATAATTATATCGCCTTTTTAAAGCACTTAAAGATAAATACATGATTAAATATTTCAGAATATAAACTTTTCCTATTGTTTTCTGAGGAGCCAGGAGAGAGGAGGCTGAGGTGGGAAAGTCAGAGAGAGATGATGCTGAAGGAGGTGGGAGGGAGGCCTCAGAAACCACGTGCTCTTGTTCTCAGACCCTGTGTGGGAAATGGGACCCAAGCCAGCCTTCTGAGAGAGAAATTTGGCAAAATATATCCGAAAAAACCCGTTACCATCAAGTCCATTCTGACTCATAGTGACCCTATAGGACAGAACAGAACTGCTCCATAGGGTTTCCAAGGAGCGGCTGGTGGATTTGAACTGCAGACCTTTTGGTTACAAGACTAGCTCTTAACCACTATGCCACCAGGGCTCCAAAAAATATATCCAATGCCTTAAAAATGCCCATGCCTTTTGACCCAATGAGACCAGAAATCAGTCACTAGGACTGATGGAGACAAACATCTATTTGCTGGTCAGTCATCCCAGAGTTCTTTATAATGGCCAAATGTCGGGAACCATCTAAATGCCTAACAATGGGGGTTATATCAATTATAAATGGAAATAATGATGATGGAATGCGGCTATTAAGCATGAGACCTTCAAAAATAATTCACTTGGGGAAAATGCTCATAAAAAATAAAGACACGAAGTGAAAGCAGCATATCAAATTGGATATAAAGTAAATTTCCAGTTTTGTTAATAAATGCATAGGAAAAATGAAGCCCAGAAGGATGCCTGCAAAAATACCTTATAGAGGTTATCCCTGCGTGGAGGATTAGAAAATATTGTTACGTTTTGAAACTTTTCTGCAACGAGTATTTGTTGCTAAAACTTTATGTGCATTTTTTTTTTTTTTAATGAGGTGAGTATGAAAGGATCTCTATAACCCCTTCCCCACAAAGAGACTTCCTGGATTCAGCTCAGGGGTTGGAGTACTAATTTCAGAATCTCTCCGTCCATCCTTATTCAAGTCTCTGATTTGCTGGTTAGGGCACCAGCTGTCATTCAGAATCTTATCCTCCCTTCTCCCTTGGTAGCAGAATACCAACGCTGTTGGGGGTGGCTAGGTGTCTTACTTAAAAGCTACATTTCCCACCACCCCTCCTTTCAGCTGGGGAAGCCAGTGGAATGTGAGTGGAAGTGTTAAGTGTGGCTTCCAGGAAAACTCTTTGATGGTAGTTCACAGAGCTGGAAAGAGCATCTTTGCCTCCTTGTCCTCCTTCCTTTTTCTTCCAGTCTGGAAGGTGACAATGGTTTCTGGAGCTTCAGAAGTCATCAGATGACCAGCAGACAATCTTTAGGATGAGGTTCATGTGCTGTGGATGGCAAAGCAAAAACAGAGAGCCGGGGACGTTGACAAAATATGTGTGGAGCTAATGTAGCAGCCTTGGACTTCTTACATCCAAAATTTAACAAGAGAAAAACAAAATCTTCAAATTGTTTAAGCCACTATTTTTTAGATCCTGGTTACTAGCAACTGAATGCAGTTCCTAAAAGATACACTGGAGGACAGTCAAGGATGGCAAAGTGAGGGAAAAACTAGCCAATCCATAGGCATCTCAATGAAATTGATAAGAAAATAGCAACTTCTACTGGAGCAAGGAGCCCCAGTGGTGTAGTGGTTAGGAGCTTGGCTGATAACCAAAAGGTTGGCAGTTTTGAATTCACCAGCCACTCCCTGGTAGTCCTACCGGGGCAGTTCTACTTTGTCCTGCAGGGTTGGTATGAATTGGAATCAACTAGACGGCAACAGTTTTTTAACGGTATTGGAGCAAGGGACAGCAGGGATAGGCCAAGGTGAACTGTGCAGAGAGGTCTCTAAATAGTAATAGTACTTACAAAATAGTGCTCAACAGGCCCAAGCTGCCCTAGGTTTCTGGGCTGTGTACCTGTATATGTGAGTCAGCCTCATAAGATATGAAGGGGTTTTATTGTCAGGACAATGGGGCCAAGAGAGTTGATGTTGATTATTTACTAGTGTCAGTGGATACAGTTTGATGAAGTAGACAGTTAAGCTGGAAATCAGGAGACTTGGACTTTGCCTGTGACCTTCAGAAAGTCACTCTGCCTTTCTGAGCTGTGTTTCATCTGTTAATGGTAGGGGGTTCGTGGACCAGAAGATCTGAGATTTTTCATGATTCCAAGGATCTCTTAACATAACTTGGGCTGGATGATGATAGTACTTGGAAGAATGGGAAATATCAACAGAGGTGAGAGCCTTTGCCCCCACTGTACCCCTCCTTACTTACAGCCTCCTGTCTGGCTCTCAGAGCTTCACTGAGTATGAGAGGCACACGGTTGAGCACAAGTTGGGTCAGAGCTCCCCGGTCCATAAACTGGGTCTGGAGGTGCTTCTACTGTTCCTTCTGGGCTCATGGATTCCCAGGGAAGGAGTCAAAAGAGAGGATGATGATGTGAATAGAGGGTGAACCCAGCCTGACAGTGCTGGGCCACCTTACAGAGCATTTTCTTTTCAAATGTTAGAATTAGGAGATACCTTAGTGGTCTTCTAGTCCATCCCCTTCCTCAGTGCTTCAACTCTTCTTCAACAACTGCCACCAACCCACACAATAACACCATCATCATTGAGAACATCTTCATCACCACAGTCACCATCACCATCACCATCACCATCATCCCCATCTCCATCATCACCACCATAGCCATCATCACCATGACCACCATCATTATCTCCATTGTTATCATCACCATCACCGTCTCACTGTAGTCATGAGCATCATCATCACTAGCATCATCATTGACATTTACTGAGCACCTCCTTTTTGCCAGGCTCAGTGATGGATGCTTCCTGTACCTGATCACACTAAATTCTCACAACAATCCCATTAGGTAGGTGTTGATTCATATTTAGAGATGAGGAAACCAAGGCTTATGAAATGAAATGGCCCAAGGCAGCACAGATAATAAGCACAGGAGGGAGGACTTGGATCCAGGTCTATCTGATGGCAAAGGCACCTCTGTCCACTGCTCCTTGCAGCTCCAGGAGTTTACCTCTACTTGTGCACATGCAGTGGTAGGAGGCCATTATCTCCACCAGGAACCACTCTCCATCTTGGGTTAGCACTGGCAGAAATTTTTTTATCTTGTCAAAGTAAAATCGACTTTCCTGTGGCCTCAGCCATTGGCCCTGGTTTTGTCATGGAATGTGTCCACACAGAAAGAGACTTTCCAATGTCAGAGGACAGCTTTCATGGTCATTTTCACCTTTTTTTTTTTCCTTTTAGGATAAGCACTGATTATTTCAGTGACTCTCACACACTCCTCTGGCTCCTCCCTGGTTCACCTTAA
Organism: Dugong dugon; assembly: GCA_030035585.1. NCBI lineage: Eukaryota > Metazoa > Chordata > Mammalia > Sirenia > Dugongidae > Dugong > Dugong dugon. The sequence goes on along the minus strand of CM057462.1, from coordinate 54,635,807 downwards.
CTTCTGTGATCCCTCCTCCTTAGTATTCTGCTTCTACTTTTGCCCCCAAATCCTCTTCTCCAAAAAGCAGCCAAGGTGATCTTTTAAGGATGTAAATCAGATCATGTCATTCTCTTGCTCATAACTCTGCAATGAATCCTTTCAACATTAAAAATAAAATTCGAAGTCTACCATGGCCTATACATCCTAAATGATCTTCCATCCCCTTACACCTTGTGTCCAACACCCCTGCCCCCCGCATTGACTTTGCTCCAGCCACACTGGCCTCCCCTCTATTCCTTGAACACATCCTGCTCATTCCCTGTGGCTGGAACATTCTTTTGACAGTTGTTGGTAAGGCTGACTCACTTACTTTATTCAAATCTCTGCTCATATGTCACCTCAGGGAAGCCTTCCTTTACCACTTTCTCTGAGGCACCTTCCCCATCTCTAGTCCTTTCCTATTCATTCTATTCATAAAACTTATCGCTTACTGATACATATTCATGTGTTTATTATTGTCTACCTTACTCAGACATGTGGGAGAAAGATATGACAGCCTGCTGCCATAAACATTACAGCCTTGGAAACCATATGGGGCAGTTCTACTCTGTCCAATAGGGTTGCTACGAGTCGGGATGGACTCGACGACAGAGGGTGGTTTGTTTTTTTTTTTTTACTAGGCATAAACTGCATTAAAGCAAGGACGTTGTCAAATCTTCCTCACTCCTCAGTAGTGCCTAGAAGAGGGCTCAGAACATAATAGGATCCTAATAATTAATCCATATGGCCTGGTCTCCATGCCCTTCTCAGTTTGGAGGCCCTGCTTTTAGACAAAGTTCAGCTTATCCATGATTCTGTAGGTTTGTTCTTCAGAAAGGCAGAAGGATCTGAGCTTCCCAATTGAACAGGACTCTCACCTCCCTTTTTATAGTCTCCATGCCTCTATTAATATAACCTGAAAAACAACAGGTTGTCCATAGAAGAGTGTTGCCTTTAGACCCAGATAAATGAAAAGTCAAACTCCTATTGCTTAACCAACCAGTTGCCATTGAGTTGACGCCAATTCATGGTGACCCCATGTGTGTCAGAGTACAACTGTGCTCCACAGGATTGATTTTTCACAAGCAGATCACCAAGTCTTTCTTCCCAGGCACTTTTGATGGACTTGAGCTACCAACCTTTTGGTTAGCAGCCAAGAGAGTGTTAACCATTTGCACCACCCAGAGACTCTTTGTCACTTATTAGCTCTATATTATTTATAATTCCTGATCCTCAGTTTCCTCTAGTATAAAATAGTGCTGATAATACCAACTTTGCAAGTCTGTAGTGAAGATAGAGATGCGTGAGTACCAGTGCCAAGTAAGCATTCAAAAACTGGTAGCTGTCACCATTACCGTTGTTGTTGTTGTTAAGCAAGCTAGGTTTTGGAAACTTCCATCTCACAGGCAAAGTCTTGGTTGGGAATGGCTGGACTGGGAGTGGAGGACTTGTGAAGGGACAGGTGACATGAGACACACATCGCTAGTGGGGTCACACTGATCTCCCTGTCAGCTCCCGTGTCACAGCCTGCCGTGTCAAAGCCTGTCAGCCTTCTCTGTACCTGAGCTGTTGATTTATTTTTCTCCGTCTCAACTCAGAACTCTGCACTGCATGCTAAATTCACATTTACATATTAAATCCCAGCATGTGAGTCTCGCTCTGAGGCTCCAGCCTGTGGGGATTTTCTTTCCTACCCCAGTTCTGCCATCCAAAGTGCTCGCTCTTTTTCCAAGAACTTGTCATCTGCAAATCTGAAGAGCCCGCCTCCCCAGTGGAGGTACAACTAATGACGCTGCCGGTTTCTTTCCTCCTCAGGTGCACTGAGGTTTCCTGGGAGGCAGGATTGCAGCTAACGCTTCAGTAGACTCTTCCCCAAGGCCTCAGGAGAGCCCTGCCCAGAGGATCACCCTGAATCACCGGCTAGTGAGAAGTGATGGTGTCCATGGGCACTGGAAGGTCAACAGAGCAGGGAGGAGCAGGGCTGGCTGAGGATGTGCGACCATCATCCCAGCCTTGTGACACTGGCATCTCACAGACCTGGGATCAGCTCTCAGCTCTGCAATTTACAGCCAGCTGATGACTTAGGGCAAGTGCCTTCACCTCTCTGAGACTCAGTTTCACCATCTGTTAAATGGGAAATCCCCACATTAAATGGTGCCTGGGGAATGAAGGAGACTATGCATGTGAATGTACTGTAGGCGCTGGCACAGCTCCCTGTCTGTGGGGCTGGGTGCTTCAGCAGGTGAGGTCTGAGTGGGCTTGAGCTAAGCTGCGCTGTAGAGCAGTGGGTGAGAGCTGGGCCCTGGAAGGGACCCAGGATTGAATCCTGGCTCAGCTCCCTCTGGCTGTGTGACAGAGGCAAACTGCTCCCCCTCTCTGGGCCTCAGTTTCCCGTCTGTGTCACCATCTCCCTGTCAGAGGATTGCTGAGAGCATGGCTTTACAATAACAAAGTACTGCCCCAGGTAGAGGCTCCATCACTGTCAGCTTCCCCTCCCACCCTCTTCCCAGTGAGGTCCCTACCTGGGGATACTCCTGACAGGAGGCCTGGGGGTTGGGAGGGGGCAGAGGAGAAAAGGAGGCAGCCAGGGGCGAGTGCCCAGGTGCCCACCTGTGTGGAGCCCCAGGGTGCCGTCTCCTTGACTGACAGCAGACAGCTGCAGCTCCTCGAGCCCAGTGGTGCTGACCAGCAGAGAGGCTTCCCCCAGTCCACAACTGCCTGACCACAGACAGGAGCTCTGCAGTGTCAGAACAAGGAGTGAATGCGTGAGCAGGAAGGAAAGCTGAGCTCTGTGATATCGTGGGACAACTGCTGGACAAGTCAGGCCTGGAAGCAGCACACAGCACACCCCCTCTGTTGTGTTTCATGGATCTTCTCCACAGAGGCCATGGGTTCCATCGGCTGCCCCTCTCCATCCTCCTCCTACCCACTCCATCCCCCCACCCATTCTACCTCTACCCCCTTACTCCATCCCCCACCCCGTCATCTTTCATTCCATCTCCCCACCCACTTCATGCTTCTGATCTGCTCCATTGCCCCTCACTCCATTGCCCACCCCTCTCCATCCCAGACATGGGCCCAGCACTCAACTCAGCACCTTCAGGATGACCTGTGCATTCAGTGGTTTCCTATGTGGGACATGCCTGCACCAGACCCTCCACACTCTTGCCAGGCCCGTGTCTGTGACACATATTTGTGAGCAGTCATGGAGGCTTAGAGGCCAGATAAATGCGGGTGGGTGTCAGTCTGTGGGCCAATGGGTTCAGAACTGGTGGATAAATTCTTAATTCAGATGTTGGCTTGTGAAGTCATTAGAACAGTCATAACCTTTGGCCAATGGAGAAACCGAGATGTGACTAAAAGCGGTATGTGAATGGGCATTACAGAGACAGAAGACCCTCTCCAAACCAGTCTTAGTATGAAGAAACTGAGGACCAGAAACAGGAAGTGTCTTGCTCAAGGTCACAGGGCAAGCTGTGGCAGATCCAGGAGTGACTTAGCTCCCTAACACCCAGCCCCCTCTCCTGTCCACTCCATCCCACGAGGAGGCCTGGATAGGAATGGGCTGGGCTTGGGCAGCTCCACTGCCATCCCCAGCAGGGGTGTGTCTCCTCTGTCCCTGTCTCTGCTTCGCATTTGTACACTGAGCCCTTTCAGGACACCTGGCACCACCTAAGGCACTTAACACTCACCATCTCATCTGATCCTGATGAGAGTGTCCCCATTTTATAGATGAGAAACTGAGGCCCAGAGAGAAAAACTGACTTGCCCAGAGTCTCAAAGCTAGTGGGACCAGTCAGCCTGCTGCCAAAGCCCTAATTGGTCTCCTTTACTGTGGGTTGCAAGCAGAGCAAGAAGTGGGTTGGCTTGGCTGCTTGCATGGAATGTCATGGTTTGAATTATGTCCCCCCAAAAATGTGTGTATCAGTTTGGCTAGGCCATGATTCTTGGTACTGTGTGAGTTTCCTGTATGTTGTAAACCTGCCTCTATGATGTTAATGAGGGAGTGTGGGTGGCAGTTGTGTTAGTAAGGCAGGACATGATCTATAAGACTGGATTGTGTCCTGAGGCAATCTTTCGAGATGTAAAAGACAGAAGTGAGCAGAGAGAGAGGGGGACCTCATACCATCCAGAAAGCAGTGCCAGGAGCAGAGTGCGTCCTTTGGACCAGGGTCCCTGCGCTGAGAAGCTCCTAGTCCAGGGGAACACTGATGAGAAGGCCAAGAGAGAGAGAAAGCTTTCCCCTTGGAGCTGACACCCTGAATTTGGACTTCTAGCCTACTTTACTTTAAGGAAATAAATTTCTCCTTGTTAAAACCATCCACTTGTGGTATTTCTGTTATGGCAGCACTAGATGACTAAGACACTTGCCAAAATCCCTTTTGAGGTGCAGGTAAAGGGACCATGGTGGTCCCCTAAAGAGAAAGAATTCCAATCCCTTGCTTCCCAGGTGGCTTCCTGGTGTGAGCTGAAGAGGGTGGAGGGGAAGAACAGCCCCAACCAATGAGGGAAGACAAGCTGAGGTAGAGAGTGAGAGGAACCCATCACAATCACTGTCACTCCACCTGGTGGGATTCCTTTGTGTGTGGTGTGCTCTAGTTTGCCTGTGTGTGTCTGTGAGTGGGTGTGCCTGTGTGTGCCTTATGTGTGTGTGTGTGTTCGTGTATACGTATGTGTACATGCTTGTGGGTGTCTAGGCCTATTGAGAGGGTCAGGGGTCCTGGAGAGGTGGCATGGGTGCTGGAGAGTTCTGGATGAGAACTTAGGAGAGCTGCAACCTCCCTCCCAGGCTACTTTTTGGCCTCAGTGTGTCCATCTGCGTACTGGGGGCTAGAAAGGAGAGTCTCTGAGGGTCCTTCCAGCCCCAAGTCTCTGAGCTGGAGAGGGCCATGTTGGGGCTCCCTGGCCCTGGGTGGCACTGGGCTGGTCAGATGGAGAGGCTGCTGGAGCAGTCCTGCCCTCTCCTGGGGCCACTGATACCTCAGACCCTGTTCTTAGCCATGCAGGTGCTGTTGGCTCAAGAGCCAGGATGCCCTGATTCCTAGACTGCACTGAACTTGGTCATTAGTGAGGGTTCCACTGGGGTCTGGTTTGGGTCAAGTTTGTAGAGAGCCCTGTTGAGTGCCTAGGCCTGAATTTTAGAGGCTGGCTGGGAGGGGGAGCAGATTCAGTATCTGTCACTGGCCAGCGGCCTGGTTTGGCATCTCCAACACTTCCATCTTGGAGTTGGAAGAGACTCGAGGGATTCATTCACTTAATCAAAAATATTGATTGGGTTGTTTCTGGTTTTCTGTTAGTACAACAGCAACTGCCGTGAACATTCTTGTACAAGTCTCCTGATGCACATGTATAGGAGATTCTCTGGGGTATATTCTAGAAGGAGAACTGCTGAATTACAAGGTATGTACATGTTCAACTTTACAAGACAGTGCCAAATTGATTTTCAAAGAGGCTGTATCATTTCCACTACCAGCAGCCATGTGGGAGAGCTTCGCCGTTCCTCACCCGGATGATCCCTTCATTTTGCCTGACTAGTGGGCGTACACTGGAAATTCCCAGTACTCCATAATTTGCATTTCTCTGATCACTAATGAGGTTGCACACATTTTCAAATGATTATTAACCATTTAAGTTTCTTCTTAAAATTTCTGGTCATACCATTTTTCTAAATTTCTATTGGATTTTTATTAGTTTCTTAGTATTTTTAGGAAGTCTTCATATATTTAGGATAGAATCATTTATTTCTCATGTACTGTAACATCTTCTGTCAAGCTGTGACTTATCTTTCCAGCTTGTTTATTTACAGTAACACTGGATGAAAGGAGCTCTGGTGGTGCAATGGTTAAGTGTTCGGCTCCCTACTGAAAAGTTGGTGGTTCAAACCCATCAGCTGCTCTGCAGGGAAAAGGACCTGGCAATCTGCTCCCATAAAGATTTTCAGCCTAGGAAACCCTATGGGACAGTTCTACTCTGTCCTGTAGGGTCGCTGTGAATTGGAATCTACTTGATGGTACACAACAACAACATTGGATGAACTCTTTATTTCAGTTGAGTCAAATTTATCAATCATTTCATTTATGCTTGACCCTTTTTGTATTTTCAGTCTGGTAAATACCTTCTTTCCTACCGAGAGTCGTAAAAAGAGTCTATATTTTCTTCCTAAAGCCTAGAAATGATAAATACAAAACGCAGGAGAGTGGTCATGTCTAGGGATATGGGGAATACAATGGGTGAAGAGACCCCGGGACTTGTGGGTTCTTTAAATCTTAAATTGCAGCTCAAGAGTATTTGTTGTGTGATGATTCTATATAACATAGTGATGGATGGCTATATGGATACATAGGTAGATATATACGTAATCTAGATTCTGTTGTGCATATTGAAAACTACATCATAAAAAGAAGAGATTTAATAAAGTAATGTGTGAAAAGCTCCTAGCACAAGGCCTAGCACATAAAAATGTCAGTTAGGATTGACTGTTCTTTCTGCGAGTGGCACTGCACCAGGTGATTTATATGCACTAGTGCATTTAGTCTTCACAGCAGTCCTACGGTCTCTACCCCATTTTCAGATAAGGAAACAAACACCCAGGAAGGCTAAGCAACTTGCCCAGGGTGATACAGCTAAGAAGGGATCTGAGCTGCAAGCCCAGGTCTGTGTGACTCCAGTGGGCTCCCTCTAGGCCTCCCCAGCCGTGTCACATAGCAGGAGCTCAATAAATGGTAAGACTCTCTGATCCCCTCTGATCACTCAGCAGTACTCCCTCCTCTGAAACCCCTCCCTCCTCTGAGTACTTTGCACAATCATCACATTTTCCCCCACCTTCCTCATATTTGTAGAGTTCCTTGCAGGCCCCTTCAATACAATGATACTGCCTGTGCCTTCTCTGTATTTCTGGTGCCAGTGCTGGTACCCAGCAGGAACTCACCACATGCTTAAACTTTTGTAGGGGTTTTACAGTCTCATCTTATGTTGCAAGGGCCCAGAGGGGCCTGGTTTGTTGGTTCAGGAGGCTAGGGGAAGAAAGCCCCAGGACCAGGAGGAAGGTCTGGCACTCACCCTAGGGGCTGTAGCCATGAGCATCCATAAAGGAGAGGCCAGCCGTTCGTCCCCCTGCAGGATGCTCTGGTCTGTGAAGCTCCTGTCCACAGCACTCTTCATGTGGATCTTCTCCTTGAGGTAGCTGACACTGGCCTTGGTCATGTTCACCGGTTTCCTGCAGAGAAGAGTTATAGGAGATGCAGGCACTGAACTGGGCTGGACAGCTCCCAGAGGTGAGTAGGGAGGTCCCGCAGTCAGGGTGCCAGACCTGGGAGCAGGCAGTCATCCTAGAAGCATCTCTGGATGCTGAGGTGGCTGTGCCTCCACCCTTCCCACTAGACCTAGAGAGATGCTGCCCCCCTAGAGAGGTCAGAGGGTCCCTGCCCTGGGACTTTTCCTGAGGGCAGGGGAGGAGCAGCAGTGACCTCAGGGTGGGTTTTTGCTCCTATGTACTGCTGGCCCAGAGGGCTCAGGAAATGGGAAGGAGAGTCACTCTGGGCCTGTTTGGTGTCATAGCAGACAACACACCCACCCCAAACTAGGAAGAGGCTGCCCAGCTCCAGCCCCAGAATGTCCCTTCCTACATCCACTCTTCTCCTTGTCCTTACCAAGACCTACATTCTGATCCATGTTTCTCCAGCAGTGGGGATGGGTGGCCCAGTGCCATCCTCACTCCCTCCTCTGCCCAGCTGAAGAGGGGTCTCCCCTGGGCAGACACTGAGCCCCAACCTTGGCTTCTCAGCCCTATGCCCATCTTCCCCTCAGAAATCACAAGGCCTGGTCCCAGCACCAGCCACAAAAGACTTGCAAAGAGAACTCCACATAGGGCCCATCTTCCTGTCACATCTGCCAGCCCATCCAGGCCCTGGAAGCAGCAGAGGTAGAAGGTGAGAGGCCCCAGTCTGTTCCCTGGGGACAGAGCTTCTGGAGAGGCCCCAGGTCTTCCAGGCCCAGCTTTATCAATGAGGAGGGCACTTTGTGACTCCAGAAGAACTTGGAGGAAAGTGGGAGGGAGAAAAGGGGTGGGTGGGGATAGGGTGCACAACTCTGGTGATCCAGGGGCTGGGTGACAGGGAAAGGGAACTGCCTTGGAACCTGCGATGAAGCTGGAGAAGAGCCTGAGGGGCCCAATCACAGGGAAGTCTCCAGATGAGAAAATCATTTCCTTCCTCAGCCCCACAGCCTGCAGATTGTGGGGCCAATTGTGGGGCAGACCTGAGAAAGGACTTTCAGGTTATAAGGGCTCACGGACACTGGCTATCAGTGGGGATGAGGAGGCCCATGAAAGTGTCTTCCCAGGCAAGACAACTTCAGTTGGCCTTTTCTGGACTTGAGAGCTGCTTATAGCAGGGGATGGACACAATGGCCTCTGGGTGCCCCTCTTGCCAGGACTGCAATGTCCTTCCTGTGCTAAGAAGACAACTCTGTGTCCATGCTGGGGACCACTGCTGCTGTGCACTGAGGGGGCATGACCTTCCCATCCTGGGTGTGAGATGGCCCAGGTCTCCTCCCCCCATCCACCACCAGGCTCAGGGTATCATCCTCACTGTAGCTGGGGCAGAGCCAAAGGTCTCTCTGTGGGCTGGTGAGGACAAGCCTCTGTGGCCAGGACCCTGACAACCAGTAGGAGATAATGAAGGTGGAAGGGGAAAGAAGAGAAGAAAACAAGAGCAAAGTGGGAGGAAAGAAGATAAAACAGAACTAGGAGGCTACAGAGAAGGAGGAGTGAATGGAACAGAGAGAGAGAGTGAAGGCACAATGATAAGGAAAGAGACAGAGAAATGGGGAAGGGGGAAGAGAGGGAGGGAGGGACAGGCCATAGACCAATAAACCACAGCGAGGGCAGACAGAGGGCCATGGACAGAAGACAGCAGTCAAGCTGAACATTGGTGCCCAAAGTAGACACGTCAATGACTGGATACTGGCCTAGAAGGAAGTCTCCAGTGGAGGACCCAGTCCAGGCCTCTGGGCTTACTTGGCAGAAGAACTACAAAAACAAACCCATCAAGTTCACAGAAGACAGATGCTGGGAGGGACACCTAACACTCAGTTGGCTTCCAGCTGATCTCAATGTGAGATTAAGCAGATGGAATGTAATACAGATACTTTCAAAATTTGGTTCAAAGGTAACCACATACGTAGAGAGGGAGTAAGAGCTGCCTTGTCAGCAATTCCTGCAAGAGCCTAGCTTGAGGCTCAGCGTGAGTCGACGGGATTTGGTTGCTGGAAAAGCAAAGCTAACATGGCATTGGGAGACTCGATGCAAGTAGAGGGTCCCAGGAGGAAGAGGGGAGAGACCCACCATCCTCTAGGACATCTAGGCTGCTCTGTAAGGGGAGAGAGAATAAGCATAGATGGGAGGGAATGTTCTGGAAGGCTTGCAGAGTAAGAGAGGACAGGGAAAGGGTAGCATCAGCAAGTCATGGAGTCAGACAGGAGGCTGTAACCCCAGCTCTGGCACTTTCTGTCACCTCTGACAAGTTTTTTAAACATTTCTAAACCTCAGTGTCTTCATCAGTAAAATGGGAGTGATAATATTTCTTACTCCACAGGGCAGTTGTGAGGATTCTATGTAAAGAACTTAGCACAGAGCTTGGCCCAGAGGAAGCACCCAGGAAATGGTGGGTGTGAAGAGACTAGGGTCGCCTCGGCTGGAGAAGGGGCTGTTGTCACAGAGAGTTATCTGTACTGTTGAAAGAGCCGCCAGTGTCGGGGACAGATCTGGACCACATGTGCACATGTGTGTACACACACATGCACACACACAGAGACAGGCATGCACACATGCATGCATACACACACATGCACACACCTGCATACAGGCTATAGACTCTAGGGAGACCTGTGTGAAGACATTCCAGGACATGGACTCTAGTCTGCTGTTAGGAAGTCCTTCTGACCAGCTGGAGTGGACAGTTCAATCACACAGTGTGGTGGTGGAGAGGACACTGAGGCTCAGGGAGGTTAAGTGACCAAGCTGACTCAGCAGAGCCATGTCTCAAACCTGTGACTGACTAACACTTGCAATCACCACTCAATGGAGAAGACACCTTCCACTTTGGCAGAGCAGGATGGAGCACCTGAATTGCCTCCACGCTGTCCCATGGTTGTCTCCCTTGGATCTTCTCCTTCCTCCAACATGCACTCGATGCCAGGGATAAGACCTCTTTCCCCTGGCAACTTCATCTGTGGGTTTTGTTCAGGTAGTTGTGAACAGAGTGCATCTCAATTTGGGTAATCACTTTGAACTCATAGCAACCTTGTGAGATAGGCAGAATGACCCTCGTTTGGAGCATAAGGAAACAGAGGCTCAGGGAAGTGAATGGATTGGTGAGGATCAAATGACTCCATGCTTGTAAAACTCCAAGCGTGATGCTGGACTCACAGGGGGCTCAACAAACGGCCTTTGCTACTAAACCAGAAGGGAGATGAGACTCTTTAATGTCAGCTAGGATCATGGCATAGGCATGCCCAGACTTGTACACACACATGTGTGCACCACCCCCCACACACACAACCATCCTGAGTGACAAGTCCGTTGGGTTCCTGGGGCTCCTCCCACTTGAGGAAGATCATGTTCTTCCGTGGAGTAAAGGTCAATCCCACCAGGCCCTGGGAGGGAAAAGCAGTGTAGGGCAGGAGAAAGTGGGCTTTGGAGCCAGATATCTAGATTTAAACTCTAGCCTTGCCATTTCCTACTTGGGACCCTTGCTAATCATTCTACCTCTCTGAGCCTTGGTTTCCTCATCTGTGAAATGTGGATGATGATAATCCCTCCCTCCCCAGGGAGGGGTAGGACTGAAGAGAGAGTTGTGTCTGCTGTGTCCCTGGCACATAGAAGGTGTTCAATAAATTCACAATTCAATTCCTCTTGAGATGGAGTGGAGGCTGGAGAAGGAATGTGGAGAGATGGGAGGAGGGACCTGGGTGAAGGAGGTAAGACTGCAGAACGGGGAGCATCCACTCCTGGGGTAGGAGAGGAAGGACACATCTATCTGTCTGTCTGCAGAAAGACGGAGTCTCAGAGGTCATCTATGCACACCACCCCCACCAAGTTCTAGAAGCTCCTGAAACTGGGGCCCAGAGAGGGAAGCAGTTTCCTGGGTCACACAGCAAATGAATGGCAGATCCAGGACTAGAACTCAGCCCGGTGCTACATCTTGATCTCATCTGCCTGCCTGTTCCTTTTGGCCAGGAACTGTCTGCTCAGCATGGTCAACTCTGCACTCAGCTCCACACTAACCCCAGGGTTCCTGGGGGTGCAGGAGGGGGAGAATAGCTTCATCTGGGGCTAAGGCTTGAATCTTTCCCCAGAAGACACCAAATTCCAACTCAGTTTGGACGGAGTGAGGTCTGAGGATTGGAAAGATCCAGCTGTGTGACTTTGGACAAGTATCTTGACCTCTCTATGCTTTGGTTTCATTGTCTGCAAAATGGAAATAATAACAGTCCATCCCTCACAGGGTTGTTGTGAGGAGGAAGTGTCTTGTACTGCAGGTAAAAATTCCAGCACATAGTAAAAAAAAAAAAAAAAAACCATTGCTATTGAATTGATTCCAACTCATAGAGACCCTATAGGACAGAGTAGAACTGCCCCATAGAGTTTCTAAGGAGCGCTTGGTGGATTTGAACTGCCGACGTTTTGGTGAGTAGCCATAGCACTTAACCATTACACCACCAGGGTGGTGCTTGATAACCGTTGGCTGTTATTATTAGGGTTGGGGTTTGCATACGGGCTTGGCCACTTCCCAGCTGATTTTGAGGAACTGATTTCACCTTTCTGTGCCCATATCCACAACCTTAAAATGCAGGTGATCTTAATTGCAACCCCAATGCTTGTGAAGGTTGTTTTGAAGGTCATATGGGATCCTGGGTGATTTAAAAAAAAGAGCCCAGTAATATGTATAAACTCTAAAGTGCTATGCAGATATTTATTATTATTCAGTCTCTGTTGTTCTTCTGCCACCCCTGAACCTAGTCCAGTCCTCCAGAGTGGTCCACTGCCCGCACTGAGCCTGCCTGCTAATGAGCCAGAGGCCTCAGTAATGAGGCTGCTTCATCACTTAATGTGCCGGAACAGCCTCATAGGAAGAGGGAGTGGCGCGGGGGAGGGATCCCCTCCGGTCTGCAGTGCTCAATAAGAGGAGGATGAGGGGCTTCCCTCTGGCCGCCTGAATCTCTTATTGCAAAAACCCCCAGCAGGACGGTTGCCTGGAGGAGCTGGGATTCCTGGGTCATCTAACGCCAATGTCTTTATAAACAAGTACTTGGCTTTGCTTCTTCTGATAATGAATGTCAAGTCCTGGGCACATAGTAGGGCATCTCTCTTCTCTACCCTCTTCCAGGCAGTCAGCAGGCTCAGAAATTGCAAAAGACAGTCTTGGTCATGGGGGACAGTCCAGCTTGGATCTGGACCTGGGCGGGTGCTGGGTCAAAGGGTAGAAGGTGCAGGGCTAGACCTTAAAGGATGGGGCTGGGAGGTTATCCAGGAAATGAGGGCCCCACCAAGTAGGCTGGGAGGGGTTAGCCAAGGAGTGAGGGTCTTGCCAAGCAGGCTAGGGTCAGAGGACGATGTTGGTCCTGGCTTTGTGGTGGAGGTGAGAGGGATCAGAGCTTACCGCAGGGGGGGGCCCATGGGGTAAAGACTGGGATGAGGCTACAGCTCAGAGATTACAGCTAGTGGCCTGAGGCTGTGGTTGTGCCTCCTGCCTTGGTCAGGCCTGGCTCAGGCCCCAATCTGGGCTAAGCTGAGATGGGCTGGCATATGGGGCCTCCAGGGCTGAGCCCCCGGATTTTTCACGAAAGCAACAAATGGAGAAGACTTGTACCCAGGACTCAGCTAGGTTGGAGGGAACAACTTCCTGTTTCCTAATCTCTGCATGGGGGAGGGCAAGATGCAGCTGGTGGAGAAGTAGCTGGTCAAGAGCTCTGGAGACTGGTCCACAGGCATCATCGCTCAGAGTGAGGGTGGGTTAGGGCTCTTGGCTGCAAGTAACAGAAACTCCACAATGACAAGCTTACACCAGAAGGAAGTTGTTGGAATTATGTGGCTTAAAGTCCTGGGGGAGGGGCTGGCTCGGGAGGGTCATCAGGTCTTGGTGTCTCTCCATTCTTGGTTCTGGTCTCCACCAGGATGATTTCACATCCAGGCAAGGCCCCTTCTTGAGATGGCCCCACAGCTCCATGCCCATGCCCTTCTAGATCCAAGCGTATAGAAATCCCCATGTTCAGTCGCATTGGCTCTGATTGAGTCTTTCCTGGACCAGTCACTGCGGCTAGGGGTTGCAAGATCCAGGCCTGGGGATCAGAACACTCTTTGATCTGTGTGTGCAGTGACTTCAACTAGATCCCCAAGGACTGGCAAGGCTGAACAGTGGCGCCTCAAAAAAAATGAAAACAGATGTTCTCGAGGCTGGGCTAGATGCAGGGTGGGCAGAACCATCAGTTGTCTTGACGGGTGGGGTCAGAGATGAGCATGGAAACTTGTCCCCCTACCCTCTCCTTTGCCAAGTCACTGTACCCTCTCTCTATCTTCAGAGTTGGCTACTAACAGCTCACAGCTGCACCATTTTCCTTAAAAATGTCCTCAGCTGAAGGGAGCAGACAGCTGATGAACAGGAAATACCTAGAAGGTTACCCTGTCCCACTGAGAGCGACTTGCAATCAATGACTGATTGACATAGGGGTACAAAATGCTGATCTCCTGCCCAAAGCAGGACAGCTCTATCTATGGTACTTTTGATGCTCCAGAGCTCCCCATGGACTCAATCTGAGGCTGGCTCAACTAAGCCCACATCCTTGCCCAGTGTCTCTCCTGCCTCATCCTGCTTCCTCACTCCTCTTCTCCTAAAGGTTCCCTCTCAACACGTTACTTGCACATGAATCCCCATCTCAGGGTCTGCTTCTAGGGAACCTAACCTAAACTGAACCCCTGTCTAGAACAGACCTCACACACACACCTGCCCTTTGCAGGCTTTTTCCTGTGGATTACATTCTTCCCTGTGTGCTGTTGGGTGAAGGTGGGGGTCAACTCTACAAAGACCATGTTACCAGGCTCCGGGGAAAGCAGGGTCCAAGCCCAAACTCCTGCTGTTAATTCATCCCAATTCTCCCCACAGTTACTCTGGGTTCTCATGAAATCCATCCACTCTATATAATTTCCACGTCTCTCTTGGATCTATGTTTGATTAACAGAAGGTTATAAACAAGTCCCAGAAAGCAGGAAAACCAGCATCTCCCCAGGGCAGCCACAGTCTATTGGCAGAAGGTAAATTACTTTGCAACCGCTATTTTTGTTTTTTGGTTTTTAATTTGTGTATAGATAAACAGGACTAAACTAATTAGGACTTTTTTTTTCTTTCTCCCTCAGGTTTTAGACTACAATGGGAGTCTCTTAGTCTCACAGTGAATTGGTTACCAGGTTTCAATAAAAGGTTTGTCTTTGCAATTACAGTTCATTAATGGATTTACAAGGGAGAGAAGATGGGATGGTCTGCAGCCCTAATAAGAGGATTGTTTTACATTTCTCCTCTTTTAATTACATGGTTATCTCTTGGCTCAATGCTCTGTGAAAAATGGGGAGTGAGAGACCCAACTGCCCCATCTGTTCCAGATGTAGATGCAATTAATATGGGAGACGACAGGAGCCACTCAGGGGCTTCCAGCCTCTCTCGTCTTTAGAGCTGCCTGCATGGCTGGGAGTCTTGCACCAGCGCTGGGTTGGCATAAGGGTGTGCTGGCATGAGGATGAGGCTGCTCTGCTCACTGGGGATGCAATATCTGGGGATTTGGATCATGATCAGGCTTGGTCCTCTATTGAGCTACCTTTTCTTGGGCAGTGTTATGGATTGAATTGTGTTCCCCCAAAATGTGTGTCAACTGGGCTAGGTCAGTATTGTGTAAATATCCACCATTTTGTCATCTGATGTGATTTTCCCATGTGTTGTAAATCCTACCTCTATGATGCTAATGAGGCAGGATTATAGATAGCTATGTTAATGAGGCAGGACTCTATCTACAAGATTATGTTGTACCTTAAATCAATCTCTTTTGAGATATAACAGAGAGAATCAAGTAGAGAGACATGGGGACATAATACCATCAAGAAACAAGAGCTAGGAGAATAGTGCATCCTTTGCACCCAGGGTCCCTGTGCTGAAAAGCTCCTAGACCAGGGGAAGATTGATGACAAGGACCTTCCTTCAGAGCCCGCAGACAGAGAAAGAATTTGCCTGGAGCTGGCGCCCTCAATTTGAACTTCTAGCCTACTAGAGTGTGAGAGAATAAATTTGTTTGTTAAAGCCATCCATGTGTGGTATTTCTGTTACAGCAACACTAGATGACTAAGATAGAATTTGGTACCAGAAGAGTAGGGTACTGTTCTAACAGATACCTAAAATGTGGGAGCAGTTTTGAAGGTGTGAATGGATAGAGGGTGGAAATTTTAAAGTACCTAATAGAAAAAGCCCAGATAGTCTTGAAAAGACTGTTGGTGGAGTTACAGACATCAAAGACAATTCCGGTGAGGACTCAGAAGGAAATGAGGAGAGCTGTTACACAGGAGATGGCGCAGACAGCAAGAAGCAGCAGCAGAGAAACGGCAGCAGCAGAACCAGGAGACCAGCATGAAACAGTGCTGAACTGACCCAATGAGGGAGAGAGCTGAGTGCCTTTGCGCAGGAGGCTTTCTGACAGAGTAGGGTGCCTGTGGGTACTTATCAGTGGAGCTAGCCTTGCGGACCTACAGAGCAAAAGAACTGAGTGCCTTTCGGCTGAAGTTTATTGGTGGAGTAGTGTGCCTCCAGGAAGTCATTGGTGGATCTAAAGGGCTTTGAAACACTTGCCCCAGCAGGGCAGATGATGGTGGAGAGGCCTGAGGGGCTGAGAGGCCAAGGAGCCAGGAAGCAAACACTGAAGAGACAAGGAACACAGGAAGCAGAGCTACCTCAGTCTCAAAGGGTAGGGCCATAACCTCTGGGGGTCTCAAAAGGTGGAGTCGCCACTCAGGTGTACTAGGAGAATGGTATGCCTAAAGCAGAGGGAGCAGAGTTGCTGTCCCAGTGGGCCTGGAAAGTTGAGCTGAAGCCCAGGGCCAAGGGGCCTCCACTCAGAATCTGGAGAGTATGGCCTATACCTAGAGTCTGGAGGGCAGGGCCATTGCCTAAAAGGTCTCAGAGAACAGAGGATTATTTTCAAGCCTTAAAAGCTAATGTAATATATTCTGCTGACTTGCTTGGTACTGATTATCCCTTCTTGCTCTCCAATTTCTCCCATTTGTAATGGAAAAGTCTAGCTTGTGCCTGCCTGTTGCACCATTGTACTTTGGAAGCAGATAACTTGTATTCTAGATTTCACATATAAAGAGGAATTTTTTTTTTGGACTTGGAGTTGATTTAAGACTTTTGCTATAATACGATAGGGTGAATGTGTTTTACATGGGGCAAGGGGATGAATTTTGGAGGGCCAAAGGGTAGAATGTAATAGATTGAATTGTGTCCCCCCAAAATGTGTGTCAACTTGGCTAGGCTACAGTACTGTGTGATTGTCCACCATTCTGTGATCTGATGTGATTTTCCTATGTGTTGTAAATCCCATCTCTGTAATATTAATGAGGCAAGATTAGAGGCAGTTATGTTAATGAGGCAGGACTCAGTCTATAAGATTAGGTTGTGTCTTAAATCAACCTCTTTTAAGATATAAAAGAGAGAAGCAAGCATAGTCGTGGGGACCTCATACTACCAAGAAACAAAAGCTAGGAGAATAGCATATCCTTTGGACCTGAGGTCCCTATGCTGAAAAGCTCCTAGACCAGGGGAAGATTGATGACAAGGACCTTCTTCCAGAGCTGAAGGAAAGAGAAAGACTTCCCCTGGAACTGGTACCCTAATTCAGACTTCTAGCCTACTAGAATAAATTTCTGTTTGGTAAGTCATCCGCTTGTGGTATTTCTGTTATAGCAGCACTAGCTAACTAAGACAGGCACCTACTATGTGCTAGGTGTTTTACATATATTAGTGATCTGTTTTACAGACCCATTTTATAGACAGAGGAACTAAGGCAGACAGATGTGTGTAAGGTACTGGGCTAGGTGTGGGTCTCTGGAAGGGGGGTGAACATTTTACTGATGTTAAAGGGGGGCTTAGAGATGTGCAGGACTTGCCTAAGGCCCTCAAAGTGGAGCTGGAATTTGAAGCCAGCCTACAAATTTATCTGTAAATTTCCTGCTATTTCTATATCCTCTTTGCTGCTATCTGGAGAATGTTTTTGGACTTCAGTTTCCTGTTTTTGAAATGGGCCCCAGACAAGATGAGCTTGAAGGTCCTCTCAGGCTTTGAAGTGGTGTGTCTAGAAGGAGATGGGGGCCTGGGATGGCAGGCACGGAGCTGGTATGGAGGGCCTGGCACCAGGGGCTCCATGGTCGAGGAATGAGAGGCCTGCAGTCCCCACCACTTGAGGCACATCAGCAGTATCTAATCCTTTTACATTCCCTGCATTAAAGACTTTCAAAAGGGCTGGCAGTCCCCTTCTCCATGGACCACCCCCAGATCCCTGACCGGGGAATGTCTGTATGAAGGTCCCCAGGTGGACTTTTCTTTGGTCCTCCTGGCCTCAGGCTGTCTAGAGGCTTTGATAGACCAGGGAGTGACAGCTCAGATCTGACAGTGAGGATATGAGGGGTGTGAAGAGGAGCACCCCAAGGGTGAGGGGGTGAGGAGGAGCACCCTAGTAGGCATCTTTCTTCCCCATTCTCTCACATTCCATTTGCAAACAGCGGAGTTCTTTGAGTCTAAATCAGGTTGTAAATGTCCCCAGGCCAAATGTCAAAGAAGAGCTCCAACCTCAGAGGTGATGGCGTGGAGTAGCAAGACTCCAAGGGCGAGATGACCAAGCACACAAACAGGCTGGACTGCCAGGGCTCCTCAGGAGCCGAAAGTAGACTAGACTCAATTGAACAGAGCAAGGGAGCTTATGACTCAAAGCACAGCAAACAGCAGGGGCATCAGCAGGTAGTGCCAGCTCCCCTGCCCCAAGTCCCGCCAGAAGAAACAAGGATCCAGCTGGTTCCTACACATGCAGGAAGGTTTCACTGCAGCAAGCAAGCCCCATCCCCTTACCCCTGGGAATGAGCAGTGACCTAAACCTGCTTAACTGCCTATATAACTAGCTACAGAAACAGCTCAGTATCAGAGAAGAGTAGGCCTTGCAGTTTGGTCTACTCAGCAAGGATGTGCAGGGATGCCTGGGGCCCATGGAAGCCTGCCTCTCCCAACACACTAAGCCACAGCTTGAGGGCATGACCAAGAGGCCCCAAATAGGCACCCCAGGCACTGTGGAGAGAGCAGGGACTGCAATCCAATGACGTGGGTGTGAATCTAGCTCGGGCCCCAGACATGCTACATGACCTTGGGCATGCGCCTGCATCTCTCAGGGTCTCAGTTTGCTAATCTAGGAAATGGGGAAAATGATTCCTTCTTCAC
Organism: Dugong dugon; assembly: GCA_030035585.1. Classification (NCBI taxonomy): domain Eukaryota; kingdom Metazoa; phylum Chordata; class Mammalia; order Sirenia; family Dugongidae; genus Dugong; species Dugong dugon. Next base: position 54,617,268 of record CM057462.1, on the reverse strand, counting down.
TGGGGTGTTGAGAGTATGAAATGAGATGATGTTTGTAAAGTGCAGAGCACAGGGCGTGGTGCCTATTGGTGCTCAAGATGGAAAACTGCATATTCCTGTTGTGGCAGGTCTGGGGGTTGGGTCCAGGGTGGCGTGTGTCTCAGATCAGCAGGTTTCCCATCAGAGCCTCCAAGATTAAGAACTATCCTTTCCTCCCTCAAGATGTATCTGTTTCTACTCACCCCCTGCAGGGTTCTCAGGGCCTGAACCAGCCCCTTCTGTTGTTCTCCCCTCTCCTTGTAAAGTGCATGCTCGTTGCCCTAGTCAGTGGGGGTGACAGGAAGTCTGGGGTCTGCAGGGAGCCTAGTCTGGAGAGAGGCACAGGGTGATTTGGGGAAGGCAGGCAGAGAGGATGCTCCTGCTCCCCAGACTAGAACAGGATAATAGCTGGGGGCTCTTGGGCAGGCTGAAGGGCTTGTTCAGCATGTGCCACAGTGGACCTGATTACCATGGAGTCACAGTGTGGCCAGCCAGCCGTGCCGTCCACAGAGCTGAGCTGGGCGACGGGCTCGACACTCGACGTCTGATTTTCAGAGACTCCAGTAAGGTTGAGACTGGAAAAGACCCTTGAAGTCACCCAGCTAGTCCCTCTCTGGGGGTTTCCCAGCATGGAATCTGCTGCCCAAAAATCCCCTGTGGAACTTGAAAGAGCAGATTTCCAGGCCCTGGCCTAGAGAGCCTAAATCTTCTAGTGGGTGGGGGTCCTGGAACCTGCATTTCAAGGGCACCCTGGGGAATTCCAAGTGGCCACCCTGCCTCTGCCCATACCTGGGTTTGAGACTTGCTCCAGCAGTAGGCACAGGGAGGTGCTGGGTGAGCCCCTTCCCTTCTCTGAGCCTCGTCCCATCTGTGAAGTGGGGTTAACACTTCCTAGGCTTCAATGGAAGGCTCAGTGAGATGCTGCAATCGAACGCGCCTCGGTCAATGCCTGGCACGAAGCAGGCCCTTAATTAGGATGAACGAACCGGAAACTCCAGCACCTGCAAGGGGGGCTCAGCCCCTTTCTAAGGTGCCCCACTAGGTGGGTGTGATTGCAGGTAAACTCAGACGTGTTTCCCAGACAGGTCCCAGTACTGCCATGTATCCACACCCAGCACCCAGCACAGTGCCTGGCTCAAAACAGGTGCTCAGCAAATACACTTGTTGAATAAATGAGTTACGGAATGGTATCAGAGTCACACAGGACACATCTCTTCCACAGCCCATCAGCTGAAATAATAGTAAATGATATTATATAACAAAAAAATTGTGGTAGTTGATACACATTGAGTGCTTTCCATGTGTTGAACATTGTTATTCATTACAACAACTTGGCCACACAGGTACTGCTATATCTCACTTTACAAAAGGGAAAAGTGAGGCTCAGAGAGCAGAAGGCTCCAATAGCTTGCAGTGGTTTGTGGAAGAGCTGGGACCCAAGCCAGGCCTGTCTACCCCATGTATCCCGTAAGCCTTTTCTCCTTTAGGTGGAAAGCCAGTGTCCTGGGAACTGCCTCTGCAGCCTCTGTCTGTGCGGTTACTATGGCAGCCACCTTAGCTCCAAGGGAGGGGAAGTGGGAAATAGGTCAGACCGTCAGATCAGTAATGAGGCTGCAAAGTTCTGATCTGTCCCCTGATGGGAGCTGGCTTCACAAGGCACTGTCTTCACATCAGAGGCAGCCCTGTGTCTGGGCCCTGGATCAAAGGCCAGCCGCCTCTGAGCCCCAACTGTACCCTGCAACGTCAGTTTGGGGCTCAGGCCTCAGAAGGTCCCTCCTTGATCTTCCTTCAGTGAGTCATGCTGTCACCAACATCAGCTCCTTCCTGGTTTCCTGAGGGAGTCGCTCACTGCCTGGATCCAGCAGTGAGCAGAGGCAGCTGAGAGGGGCCAGGCCCCAAACAGGTCCCATCAGGGTGCCTGAGCACACTATGGGGTGGGTCGTGACTTCCTTTCAAGTGGTGGCTCATGGTTAGACAAGAAGCTTTTTATTCTGACAAATCTAGGTTTGGATTGTGATGCTGTCGCTCCACACTGCGTGGCCTTGGTCATGTGGCTCCATCTCCTTATTGGCCAAGTGGGGATTATAGCCTCCTCCTCGCACTGCTGTCATGAAGACCCTCTGAGGTAATGCCTGTGAGGGCTTAGAGTGTGCAGAGTGGGGTGGGGGCTCCTCTCCAGGGAAGGGACTTCAGGGCAGAAGTCCTGCCTCGACCTCGCGCTCTGTTCCGTTGGGCGCATGTTCAACGTCTCTGAGCCTGAGTTTCCTTATCTGTAAATGGGAATGTTGTGACAATGAGACAAGATGAAACGTCTCATCAAACCTCACCTCTTTCTTTAATACACACGTGGCTCCCCATCCCCCCCCCCCCTTTTTCTTTCTTCCATGGCACTTTCACCATCTCACATGATAATTTTGTTACTTTATTATTAGGTTCATTGCCTAGTATCCATTTCTCCCCACTGGCCTGTCAGTTCCTTGAGGCAGGGGTCTTGCTTGTTCTCCCAGGTGCTAGAACAGTGCCTGGCTGCAGTAGGTGCTGGACAAATGCTGGCTGAGTGAGCATGTAAGTTCCCATGGGGCACAATCAGTGACCACCGAGGTACTGTTTTATCTTTGGGGTCCTCTTCCTGCCCTGCGGCTGCACACCTGTGGTGCTCCTTCCACCTAGCAGCAGGATGGGGGAGACAGCAGGGCTCGACTCCTAGCCAGACCTTCACTCACCCCATCACAGCTAGGGTGCAGCTGCCCTGTTCCCACATAGGTGCGCAGGCTCAGGTACCTGTGATTGCTAATTTCCTCCCTCTACCCATCTGCTGGAGTCCCTGGGTGGTGCAAATAGTTAATGCATTCAGCTGCTAAATGAAAGGTTAGCGGCTTGAGTCCACTCAGAGGCACCTTGAAAGAAAGGCCTGGTGATCTACTTCTGAAACATCAACTATTGAAAACCCTGTGGAGCACAGTTCTGCTCTGACACACATGGGGTTGCCACGGTCAGAATCAGCTTGATGGCAACTGGTTTACCCATCTGCTGCATCTTCATTTTATCCAACCAGTATTTTTTTAGTATCTACTACATTCAGCTATCCAACCAGTATTTTTTTAGTATCTACTACATTCAGCATATGACCTCAGGCTGGGCACCACTGAGGGAGAAGGTTTACAAATTTCCATTTGGATGAACAAGCAGTTATTCACTGATACTGGCGCCAGGCCCTGGCCAGGCGCTGGGGATGCAGAGACCCAGATGCTGATCCCACCAACAGGAACTCACTGTTAACGGAGGTAGGGTGGGTGTAAACTTTAAACAGGCAGGTAAGAGAGAAGCACGGGGGCAAGGCAATGACGGAGCCCAGGGTATGGGTGATGGCTGGGCAGGAGGCTTCCTGGAGGAGGAGACACCTGAGCTGAGTCTCAAAGGTGAGGTGGAGGAGAAGGAGGAGGATGTGTATGTTCTGTGTGTGGAGAGCCTGGCTGGGGTTAGATAACAGATTTCCCCAATCCTTCCACTCTCCCCTAACCCCAAATTCACAGTTTCAGGCTCTGTTCCATGCCCTGTGGAGGGACCATGGCACTGAACAAGACAGACGAGTCCTTGCCCTTAAGGAGCCCCAGTCATTGAACAGGGGGAGGTGGGAGCAGTGACCCCTTTGGGTCCTGGAGGTTGAGCCAAGCACAAGCCGCCTGATTTCCTGCCTCAGACTGGAAAAGGCTGGAACTATCTGGGCCCACCTCCTGCCTCTGCCGGACCAGGTGCTAGTCAGAGCCTCCCCGCTTGTTGGCAGGAACTCAGTCCTGGCTCAGAGAGGGAAGTGGCTTGTCCCCGTGCCAGAGACCAAGTCAGCTGGGCTCTGAGTTCCAGGTCCCTCCACTGCAGGTGGTTCTGGGACCCAATCAGCCTGCTCAGGAGGCCCTGAGGTTGGGAAAGAGGAGGGTCCAGCCCCCTCCAGAGCCCAGCCCCTCCCTGCCTATTCCCCACCTCTCCCCTGCCCTGGATCAAAGTCCTTTGCAGAGAAATCTGACCTGAACCCAGCAGGACAGCCAGCTCCTCAGAGCCCACGGAGCTTGCACAGATTAAATAGTGGAAGAGAGGAAAGGACTTCCACTGCGGAACAGGCCAGTAGATCACGAAAAATAAACAGACGTGAAATGAGAGTGGCTCCTGGCTTCCCACTTCTGCTTTGTTCTGAGTGAGACACACCAGAAAATGTCCTCTGGCAGCCAAGGCTGTGCCCACCGTCCGCCATGTAAAGGGCATCCCAGGGGACAAGTGCCCGGCTGGGAGCACGTCTGCCAAGGCACTGTCCTCAGAGCCTCTGTCACCTGGGGCTTCAGGACCCATCTGATCCACTCAGCACATGGCGGGGGGGATACAGGCGTCCCTGAGATGACATCACCTCAGTTATAACAACAGATGCAATGCCGAGGGGATCCCAGTAGCAATAGGGGGGCCTCCCACACTGGGTCTGGGGGTGGACTGGAGGTGTCCACATCCTGTTTCTCCAGGCTGAAGGGGGGTGGTCCCCAGGAGGCATGTGGGTGGGGGAATCCATAAAGCAGTCTGCAGACTGGTATCAAGTACCAAGGCCTTCTTGGGGAGGGTTTATCTCCCCTGGTGGGTTAACCAGTTTCCGTGGGCTGTGAGGGGGCGGGGTTCTGGGATCGTTGGTTCTCCCCAAAGGCTCTGGGTTCAGCAGGGGAGAGACTGGAGTGAGTCAGGTGAGGACAGGGGTGGAGGTTTTGGATTCAAGGACTCCCAGGGACTCTACATTTTAATGTTGAGAGAAGCTTGGAGACAATTGGCTCAATGTCCTTCCACAGAGGCTGAAATGTGAGAAGGGAAGGTCTTAGAGCCTTTATTCTGTTATACACTTGGAGGGTTTTCAAATCTGTCAGTCCCATTCATGGCATCTAAGATGCACAGAATCTTAAAATTAGAACATCTTTCATAGCCTCAAAGACACTTTGATAGAATCTTTGAATCACATAATCTGAGCATTATGTCCGTTTCACAGAATCCTAGAATTACAGGTTCACAGAGTCATTCATGGACTTAGAGGCCCAAAGAATCTCAGAATTAAAGAATTTCTTGAGAAGTCTCGGAGCCACACCCATAGCTATTGTTGTTGTTAGGTGCCATCGAGTTGATTCTGACTCATAGTGACCCTACCACAACAGAACAAAACACTACCCTGTCCTGAGTCATCCTCACAATCGTTGCTATGTTTCAGCCCATTGTTGCAGCCACTGTGTCAGTTCATCTCCTTGAAGATTTTCCTCTTTTTTGATGACCCTCTATTTTACCAAGCATGATGTCCTTCTACAGGGGTTGGTCCCTCCTGATAACATGTCCAAAGTACGTGGGATGAACTCTAGCCATCCTTGATTCCAAGGAGCGCTCTGGCTATACTTCTTCCAAGACAGACTTGTTTGTTCTTCTGGCAGTCCATGATATATTCAATATTCTTAGCCAACACCGTAATTCAAAGGCATCAATTCTTCTTTGGTCTTCCTTATTCATTGTCCAGCTTTCACATGCATATGAGGAGATAGAAAAAAATTAAGGCTTGGGTCAGTGCACATTAGTCCTCAAAGTGACATCTTTGCTTTGCAACTCTTTAAAGAGGTCTTTTGCAGTAAATTTGCCCAGTGCAATATGTTGTTTGATTTCTTGACTGCTGCTTCCATGGGCATGGATTGTGGATCCAAGTAAAATGAAATCCTTGACAACTTCAATATTTTCTCCATTTATCATGATGTTGCTTATTGGTCCAGTTGTGAGGGGTTTTGTTTTCTTTATGTTGAAGTGGAATCCATACTGAAGGCTGTAGTCTTTGATCTTTATCAATAGGCGATTCAAGTCCTCTTTGCTGTCTGCAGCCAAGGTTGTGTCATCTGCATATCACAGATGGTTAATGAGTTTTCCACCAATCTTGATGCCACATTCTTCTTCATATAGTCTGGCTTCTCAGATTATTTGATTAGCATGCAAATTGAATAAGTATGGTGAAAGGATACAACCTGACACACAACTTTCCTGATTTTAAACCACGCAGCATCTCTTGTTCTGTTTGAACAACTGGGTCTTGGTCTATGTACAGGCTCCTCATGAGCACAACTAAGTGTTCTCAGATTTCCAATCTTTGCAATGTCATCCGTAATTTGTTATGATCCACACAGTCAAATGCCTTTGCGTAGTCAATAAAACACAGGTAAATATCTTTCTGGTATTCTCTGCTTTCAGCCAAGATCCATCTGGTATCAGCAATGATATCCTTGGTTCCACATCCTCTTTGGTATCTGGTTTGAATGTTTGAATTTTCCCTGTCGATGTACTGCTGCAACTGCTTTGAATTATTCTCAACAAAATTTTACTTATATATGATATTAATGATATTGTTTGATAGTTTAGCCATTCTGTTGGATCACGTTTCTTTGGAATGGGCATAAATATGGATCTCTTCCAGTTGATTGGCCAGGTAGCTGACTTCCAAATTTCTTGATATAGCCCAGTGATCTCTTCCTGCATTGTATCTGTTTGTTGAAACATCTCAATTGGTATTCCATCAGTTCCTGGAGCCTTGTTTTTGTCAATGCCTTCAGTGCATCTTGGGCTTCTTCCTTCAATACCATCAGTTGATGATCATATGCTACCTCCTGAAATGGTTGAACATTGACCAACTATTTTTGGTACAGTGACTGTGTATTCCTTCCACCTTCTTTTGATGCTTTCTGTGTCTTTCAATATTTTGCCCATAGAATCCTTCAAAATTGCAACTCAAGACTTGAATTTTTTCTTCAGTTCTTTCAGCTTGAGCAATGCTGACTGTGTTCTACTCTTTGAGTACTCTAGCTCCAGGTCTTTATACATTTCTCTATAATACTTTAGTTCGTCTTCTTGAGCTGCCCTTTGAAATCTTCTGTTCAGCTCTTTTACTTCATTATTTCTTCCACTTGCTTTAGCTACTCTAAGTTCAAGAGCAAGTTTCAGAGTCTCTTCTGACGTCCATTTTGGTCCTTTCTTTCCTCCCTGTCTTTTCAATGACTTTTTGCTTTCTTCATGTATGATGTCCTTGACGTCATCCCACTAGTCTGGTCTTGAGTTGTTAGCATTCAATGCATCAAATCTATTCTCAAAACTGTCTCTGAATTTAGGTGGGATATACTCAAGGTCATATTTTGGCTCTTGTGGACTTACTCTAATTTTCTTCAGCTTCAACTTGAACTTGCATATGAGCAATTGATGATCTGTTCTGAAGTTGGCCCCTGGCCTTGTTCTGATGATGATATTGAGCTTTTCCATCATCTCTTTCCACAGATATAGTCAATTTGATTCCTATGTATTCCATCTGGTGAGGTCCACATGTAGAGTTGCTGTTTATGTTGTTGAAAAAAGTATTTGCAATGAATAAGTCGTTGGTCTTACAAAATTCTGTCATGCAATCTCCAGCATTGTTTCTATCACCAAGGCCATATTTTCCAACTACTGATCCTTCTTTGTTTACAACTTTCCTGTTCTAATCACCAGTAATTATCAATGTATCTCGATTGCATGTTTGATCAGTTTCAGACCGCAGAAATTAGTAAAATCTTCAATTTCTTCATCATTGGCATTAGAGTTTGGTTTGAACATTTGAATAGTAGTCATGTTAACTGATCTTCCTTGTAGCAGTATGGATATTATCCTATCACTGACAGCTTTGTACTTCAGGATAGATCTTGAATTATTCCTTTTGATGATGAATGCAGCACCATTCCTTTTCAATTTGTCATTCCCAGCATAGTAGATCATATGATTGCCTGATTCAAAATGGCAAGTACCACTCCATAGAAGCTCACTAATACCTAGGATATTGATCTTCGTGTTCCTTTCATTTTTGATGACTTCCAGTTTTCCTAGATTCATACTTCCTACATTCCATGTTCTGATTATTAATGGATGTTTTTAGCTGTTTCTTCTTGTTTTGAGTCATGGTAGGTATTAAACCCTTGGAATTACAGAATATGTTCAGAGAAATATAAAGTTGAACCAGACATCCTGGATTCAGAATCTGGAATACAGGAAACAAATTGCAATGTCCCCTGTAATTCAGGGAGCCCTCTCTTCATTGTCATGTAATAACTTGATGTCTTCTAGGGGCAAGGAGGTCACTACCTGACAGGACATTCTGTCCCATTGTTGGGCACACCTGGCTGCTGATGCTGAGCTGAAACTTCCCCAGTGTAACCCACCCACACTTCCTCCCTGGCCTCACTCCCCATGAAGAGCTGAATGTGTAGAGAAGTGAACTGAACCCCAACACAGAGGCCTAAATTGGCCAAATGCAGCTTGGCCCTTGGTGGGAGGGGTCTGTATCCCTCCAGGACAGAGTCGGGTACCAGGACACAGGGACTAAGTGGGATCACTCAGCTCACCTCCACCCACTTCAATTCACTGTTTATCAAGTGAGTCAGAGACAATCCAGTCTGCTCCTCGCCTTGCCTCGGGGAGGGAGTGGTCAGGCACGGAAGCAGAGAGGTGGGAAACTGTCATGAGGAAGGGATGTTCAGTTGTGCCCTGTGAGGGTGTGGAAGAAGGAGGGATGCCCTTCTCAGGGGTCAGGAGGTGACCAGAGATGAGGGTGGGAGGAGCAGGGGGAAAAGACTTATCTGTGGGTCAGTGACTGGTCAGCACTATCCCAGCCAGGCCACTGACCACTGGGCGACAGGGCAAGTTACTTAACTTCTCAGAGCCTCAGTTTCTCCATCTGTAAAATGGGTTAATGAAGCCCACCAGTGAGTGGTGCCTGGGCCTGGTGGGATCCACTGGGAGCATGCAGTCACCTCCCTGCCCTGCCTGGGCACACAGCAGGAGGTGAAATGGGTGAGCTCACTTTCCTTGCTCCCTAGTCTCTCTACCTGGGCCTTGGGGGATGAGGAGACTTTCTGAAGTTGAAGACAATGTGTAAAGGCCATTCAAGGCCAGGAGAACAGCCTGTGCAAAGGTCTGGGAACACAAGCATGTATGGAGTATTTGGGGAGCAGCAGGTACTATTTTTGGGGTATCAGGATGTGCAGTGACACTAGAAGCACAGTATGTGGGGTGTATGAGGCCTGGATGCCATTGTCCAGGAGAATGGAGTGAGGACGATGGAGGTCTGCTGGGAGAGATGCCCCCACCTTCTTTGGTGCCCTGCCTCCCTGCCTGGGCCTGGGGACAGAGGTGTCAGTGCAGCCACCTGGCCTCCAGGGACCTCCCCTCTCCTTCCCACAGTCTGCCCGATCAGGTAGGGGCAGAAAAGTTAAACAAATTAAAAACCACTGGAAACCATCATCAGAAAAGGTGAGATCTGATCCCGGCCAAGTCCTAGCCCTCCCTCCCCAAGACAGAATGATTTGATGGTGAAACTAAACACCGGAGCATTTAGCACAATCTAGAAGGAGCGTAGGAGCTTGCATTATGACAATAAGAGTTAGTTTTACTAAGCTCACTTTGAATGTCAGCTGGGCATGCAGGAGGCCAAGTTTCAATAAGTCTGGACCACAGCACTGGTCCAAGGCTCACTGGGGAAGCAGCCGGAGGCATTTGGGGGGGGGGGGCGGGGGAGGGGGTGCTGGATGGGAATCCAGCTCTGCCCGCATGAGCTGTGTGCCATGGGGCTGGTCACCTCCGTCTCTGTGCCCTGTGAGTCCGGGTCGATGGTGGCAGCTCTCACTGGCAGCAGCCTAGGCGAAATGACACAGCCAGGCCAGACCCCACTGCACCCACACGTGCGCCTGCGCAGCCTTTCTTCCTCCAGGATCTTCACTCCTGCTCTCACTCAGGAGCTGTGCACTCAGTCCTGCGAGGTGTAGTCTCCCATCACGCATATGTACCTTCTCCTCCAGTGCAGTCATTCATTCCTACATCCAGGTACGCACAACCTGTCGCCCAGTTCTCCAGGGAACGGACAGATGCCCCGTCCTGCGTCAGACAGACTCTGACCTCAGCCCTGAAAAGCCAACATCACTCCAGTGCCAGGGAAGGGGCTGGTCAATTTAAAGTACTCAGGTGTGACTTCATTTGGGCCTCGTGGTCCCAGGAGCCCCAGATCCCCGCCTCTACCTCCTCTACACACATCACTCATTATGCCTTAATGGGTGGAGGACAGTCTGAGCAGCGCATCTGGAGGGTACCCGCTGTCTCTGTGGTTCTGTGTGACCTGGGCCAGACCACATGCTTTTGCTCTGCCCTGGCAGCCCTATCACCTTTGGGGAGGGTGGTCTGAACTCCCACAAGGCTCTGGGCTGGGGAAGGTTCTGCCTCTGGAGCAGGTACAGAGAGCAGAGGCCCAGTGTCCACACTGTGCCTCATGGCCTTCCTTTTATGTTGTGAAAACACAGAAGGTCAAAATAATTTCTTCCAGTTGAACCTGGAGGCTCATTCTCTTGAGCTCCTCCTTCTTACCTGGAGGGGCTGGTGTGCCCGTGAGTGGTGGATCGGCTTCCCCTGGAGGCAACGAGAGGGATCATTTAAAAATCTAGTCTCCTGTTACTGTGGTCTGAAGACACCCCACTCCAAAAACACTCCATAGCTGACTGCTCTAATTAATTAATTTAATTATTTTATTTTATTTTTTTGGCCTGTACTTAAGGCCTCTGGAAACAAGGTTGAATCCAAATCCCATTGCAGTCCACCTGGATTGGGCTAATTTCTCTGCTCACTGCCAGAAGGGTGGGAAGAAGTGAGCAGGGGCCTTGGAGCACCCAGATCTGGGTTCGAGTCACAGCCCCACCTCTTGATGCTGCCTGCGATCTTGGGCGAGTCCCTTCACCTTCAGGGCCTGTGTGTCACCATTTGTGCTATGGGGACAGTGACCCTCTCCTCTGTACAGGGCAGCGAAGGTGGGCCCAAGGAAGCAGGTCCTCCATCAACAGAACACACATCATTCCCCTGTAAGAAGCATCCCACTGGGAGTTCCTAAATCACCCATTTTGGAGGCAGCGGGGAGCAGAGTGCCATCAAAAGCATGTCCTCGTTGGAAGGGGATGCTGTGATCCCACCTAATGAATGGCACTGCTCACTGACGGAGTCCTTGCCTTCTTTTCTGTCCAGTATGCTGTGTTTTATGTGCAACCTTTGCCAAAACGCAGCCATTCCTCTGGGGGTGAATAAAAAGTTGGAATTTGAGCAGCCTGGAAGATTAATTCTATATAACAGCTATAATGTGCAAAAATCTGTCAAAAACTGTACAAATCATGTTTGGAGAAGCAGGCCTGAGGTGGGCTCGAGTCTGAGCTGGGACCATAGTAGGAAGGGATGAGTGGGGAAAGCTGCTGGGTTAAAGGATTCATTCACAAGCTTCTTTGAATTGTTAGCTCTGAATTGGGAGCAATTTACAGTTTGTCCACATCTGAGGGTGGGGGCGGGAATGGGCTGAGGTTCACTGCACACCTGTGTGCCAGGTCTGGTGCGTGCTCCACCCCATCAGTCCTGCCACCATCCCCTAGTGGGCACTGCTGCTCCCACTTGTCTAGAGGGGACCTCAGAGAGATGAACTGACTTGTCCCAGGTCACTCAGCACGTTAGGTAGCAGGAGAGGATTTGAGACTCCATCTGGATGACCCCAGAGCCGATGCTCTTTCCCTGGCCCCTGCAGAGGAACACAGGAGATTTGTAAATCAAGGGGAGCTGGGACTACAGACATCAGTGGTAGGATTTGCCATTGACCCAAACTGGGGCTGAGTTACAGGGTCAAGTTCAGTCTTGCTGAGCTTGAGCATTTCCTTGTAAAGCACAGAGCCCGGTACTTGTCGGGAGCTGAGTGAGGCAGGTCTCGGCCCCTGTAATATGCATACCTTTGTGTGTGTGTGTGAGTATGAGCGTGAGTATGTAAGTGAGTGTGTGTGAGTATGTATCTGTGTGTGACTCCAAGGAAGCAAGCAGTGAGCTGAGGCACACAATATTCTGGGGAGTACCTGCCCGGGAAGGTTTCCCTGATGAGACAGGTTGTGAATGCAGAAGAAGTGTTGGTCACATATAAACACTGAGAATCAACGGCCCAGCCAAGTTGACACACAAATATTAACCATCACACCCTTCTCCCAGGACTGCTGTGGGTATGAAATGACCCTGGGGCAGGGCTGGTTATGTAATTTGTGGGCCAAGTTCAAAATGAAAATGTAGGGCCCCTGTCAAAAAAAAAAAAAAAAAAATACAGATTTCAAGACAGTGACTGTGGAGCATCGAAGCCCAAGTGCAGGGCCCTGCTGAGCGTGGGGCCTGTGTTGCATCCATGAAGCCAGCCCTGTCCCCGGACCTCCTGGGTCAGCTAGGTTCCTCCCCTTTTGAAACCTCCCTGGTAGGCCACCTACCCACTGTTAAGGCAGAACTCGCCACTTTCTTGCCTTCTCCCAACCTTTAGAGGCATATTAATTAAAGACTTCCTCCAGGACTCACAGTTCTTGAAATTCGTGGTTAATTAGTACATCCTGCTGGCTCAGGAGTTACATAACATGAACCAGCCTCCCTGGCCCTGGTGAAGCGTGAAGGCTGTGGAGTCTGGCTTCTCCCTGACCGTATTTCTATTTCTGCCCTCCAGGCTTTTTGTTACCCCCAATCTGAGTCTGTTTTACAGCATTTTATATTTGGAACCCAGGGAGCAACTCTACAGAGTCACAGACAGGGAAGTAAGTAAGAGAGGGCAGGTCCTGGCAGGAGGTCACACAGCTGATAAAGGTCAGAGCCAGAATTTAAACCCACTCATTAATTCATTTGTTCACGTGACAAACACTTATCAAGGTCGTACTCTGTGTCAGATCCTGGAACTCCCCAAACTGGGTAAATTTCAACAACATCCAAGGGCTCTGGGGGACCAGCACAGACCTGGCCCAGACGTTAGCCTGCATTGCCTTGCTGCTGGGGCCTCTTTGGCTGCTTTTACTGCCATGATTTCATTTCAGCCCCCAACAGTGATGGAGGATGGGGACATTAATCCACTTGGTGGAGGAGGAAACTAAGGGCCAGCAACTGAAGTAATTACCAACGGCACCCAACTAGGGAGGAGCTTAGGTGGCCCAGCCCTGCACAGTGGACTCTGAGTCCAGTGCTCTTGACAAGAGGTTGGGGATGTGGGTTAGCTGCTAGGAAACAGGGTGAATCATTGCAGAAGGGAGGGGTGGCAAAGAAGGACCCGGGGCTGGAATTTACAGAAGAAGAAGGGTGAAATACAAAATTCTGGACTATCTTCTCCTTTCCCTTTCCACTCTCACCCCTCTCCATATCTCCAGGTGAGGATGGTCAGCTCTGCCTCGGAAACATCCCTTGTACAATTCCAGGTTTGGACATGGCACTGCCTCATAGTACCTGGTGACCGTGGACTCAGAGTTGTCCTAACTAATCTCCTGCAGTAGGCTGGTAAACACTCAGCACAGGGTCCCAGCACACAGGAGGTGCTCAGCAACTGCTGGTTAATCAGTCAGTTCTCTCCTCCTTCCTCCTTGTGGTGAAGTCACTAAGTCCTATCGATGACACCTCCTGCCTCATGACAGGACTTGCTTCCTCCTCTCAGCCCCAGATACCAGGCAGGTCCAGACCACCCTTATCTCCCACCTGACCACTGCAACCTCCTTGTGCCCAGTCCCACTGCCTGGAACTCCCCTATAAGCCTTCCCTACTGAGTACTGCTCAAAGCACAGACTCAATCACAGCCTCCATGGCAACAAACAAACCCCTCACGGCCCATCCTTGCCTTCAAGTTAAAACCCAAGCTCTTAGGCACGGCATTCAATGCCTTCCAAGCTAACGTCAACCACTCTTCCAGCCACATTTCTTGCTGTTGCTCCAAAGTGCCTTCCCACCCCAGCCACATGGGATCCTCCCTCATCACCATCTAGGATGGAGGAGACCATTTAATCAAACAGGATCAGGGATTGTGGGCAGGATCAGAAGATCAGGAAAGCTATGAAACCAGGAAGGGCCTGGCAAATGTGGCAGAATTGATCCAGGTGCCATCTCCCTCCTTCTGATGTCCAGAGCACTCCGTCATCCTGGTAGAAGGGGGACTGGCTGGCTCCAGCCCATCATGCAGTCTCCCCGACTTGCCCCAAGCCTAACTCTCTTGTCTTTCAGCTTGTTACCCTCCTTTCTTTGAGATTCTTGCTCTGCTGGGTGGAGGAGTATCTGCTAATCCATGTGCTGGCCCCCCAATCTCCACCACGCTAAAGCTCCTTAAGAAAAAATCAGTATGTGAGAATAAGTTTTGTTTTCCAGAGAGCAGAGAGATGTTAATTATGGCCAGCGCCTTCCTTGTCCTTTGGGAACCCTGATCTCTGAGCATGGAGATAAAAGGAATTAGATCCCGATTAAAGACAGTACCCTTCTGGGATAGAATTTCCCTGTTCTCAGAGATGGCAGGCAGCAGGGGGGGACGAGGGAAAGAGAGAAAGAGATAGCAGAGAGAGAAGGAGAGACAGGGAGAGAGAAAAGGGGAAAAGCCGTTCAGTGTTTTCAGTGTTTGTGTGGGGACGGAAGCCCAGCGCTCTGAGAACACACAGCCAGGCCTTAGTGGTCCGCAGGAGGGACTGCATTTGACCGTGGGTGAGACCAACAAAACGTGCAGAACTGGATATTCATTTTCCACGACTGATGTCTGGACACACTGAAATGTCCATGCTGCTTGGCCATGGCGGAAAGTTGATTTGTTCAAAGAAAATAAAACGTGCAGCTGAGCTCTCTGTGGCCTGGGAACAGATGTGGGTTCAGCAGAGTGCAGCGGTTGTTTCTGTGCAAACAACCCCCAGACCCAGCTGCTGTCATGCCAGTTGCAGGCTGGAGTAGCTCCAGAGCTCGGGATGTGAGTGTGGTCCCTGGGGCTAGAGGTTTTGGGGCCTTTACAACCCCAACGGCAGTTTCCTTCTTTACTGTAGACACTGATTCTGTATTGGATGGTCTAACGCGAGCAGATGCTGGTATCTGGATGGCAGGTGACTGGCATGGGGGTATTGAGGGCTGGGGGACCACAGTCTCTTAATGTCCCTGGTCTCACTGGCCTGTGGGTAGGAATGCAGACATGTAGCTGGTAAACTGGATCTCAGCAGCTCTGAGTCCTTCCAGCACCTGAGGGAACTGGGGATCCTTGCAAACCTCTAGCGTGGACTCACAAAACCAGCTCATCAGCTAGGACCCTTAGTGGAGACTGTTCTGTCTCCTGCTGTCACTGATCTCTACTTGGGAAGCCACTTGAGGTTCCTCAAGGCACATGTCAGCTGCTCCCAAGGGTGGGGGTGACCGTTGCTCAGAGTACCTCACTGGTGGGGTGGGGGTGGGGTAGGGAGAGCTCTTGGAACAGGGCATTTTGGAGATTCAGGGAGAAGAAAGCTGAGGGTAGATCTGTAGTCTCATTAAAAAGAAAAACAATTGCACCACACTGCAGCTGGTATTAACTGCCTGTCTACTCTGTGCCAGGCCTGTCACCCACGTCACCTTACAGGGAGGAGATGGAGGCTCAGGGAAGCTGAATTTGGGGCCTGAGACCCCAGAGGCAGGAAGCAGCAGAGCTAGACTCAAGCCCACATGGTCCACTCCCTGCCCTGACTCCACCCAGGCCCCTCCACTCCTCACCCTGGCGCTTCCCACTGTGGGGCTGCCTCTGAGGTGTGGTCACTCGTTCACTCATTCCTTCAGAAGACATGACTGAGGACCCACCAGGAGCCCGGCCCTTGGGAAGGGGCAGAAAAGTCACTGGGGTCAGTGGGGCCAAGAGGGCACAGAGGGCCTACAAGGGAGGGAAACCACCGACTTGGTCAGTTGGGGGGATTGCAGAGAGGGGAACCAAGGCTTTCCGGTGGGTGTGGACAGAAACTTGCAGGGCTAGCTTAAGTGATAAACCAAGAACTCACTACAGGGATGGAGTAGGGAAGGGTGGGGAAGGGGCTCAGACCCCAGCAGAAGGAGCAGCTGGACCACAGGAAGGGAAACCCCTAGGCCTCCCACTCCTCTCTCATCCCTTCTCCACCCTTCCCTCTGCAGCCCGCAGGTGAGTTGGGAGCCAGCTGAGGGTCCATCTCCCCTCACACCTCCCACCATGAGCCAAGACTGGCTGGTCTGTGGGCCCAAATCCAAATCTGATGGTTCTGGCTAGGGTCAGGTGTCTACTTCTGGTCCAGTCAGCTATGACAACGGGGCATGGTCACACAGGGCAGACACAGTGGTAAGGGCCCATCCCTGGGGGGCCCAGAAGGGGTGAGAGTGAATGGGGGCTCAGAGAGGTTGTTGAGAGCTGGGCAGGCACTGGAACCAGTCAGCCACAGAAGGCATGACAAGCCAGAGGGGGCGCTGCTGAGCTGAGTGTTGTGAAGCAACCAGGAGCTTGTGGGGTGAAGAAAGGGAGGAGAAAGGACTTGCCAAGCAGAAGGCATGGGCTGTGCCAGGAAATGGAGGTGGGAAAACCGTCATCAGGAAGCTCAGTGCTGAAACTGATACATGGTGATTTCTTTTGCTTCCATCTTTACAGGAAGAGGAAAGATCTTCCTCAAAAAGAACAGTATTCTCTTTTATAACATCTCATTTTTTTCTTCACTATGCTTGTCACAGCTTGTAATGATTTGTTTGTCTGCTTCCTTCATTATCGTTCCTCATTCCCACTGGAATATCAGTCCCAGGAGGCAAGAGTTCTGTCTGTCTCATTCATTGCCCTCATCCCGGTGCCTGGAACATGCTGGGCCCACAGATGGTGGGTGATTCCTGTGTGTGAAATGAACAGATGAATGAATGAACAAATGCTAACAGAGAACAGGATTCTCAAAAAATAGAAGGAAGTAACACCCCTGGTCTTGTATTTTATTTAAGTGGTGGTCATACATAAAGTCCTTATCAACAATAAGCACTAATACTCAGGGCACACTCAGCATGTGCTGGCCTGTGCTGAGCACTTTATACACAGTGTCACGTTTGAGCCTCACAGCAACCCTCCAAAGATGGGAGGGTGCCGTCACTGGTTCACAGAAGCAACGTGAAATGCCTGGGCCACGGAGCTGGTAGAGCAGGGCCGGGACTCGAGCCCTGGCCCATCTGACTCCAGGTTCAGCTCCGAGCCACATCCTACTGCCCTACTGTGTGCCAGGCACTGTGTCGGGTGCTCCCTCAAGAAGTCCATAGTGAATCAGGAAGATAGATGCATAAACAGTTAGAATTAAGGAAGAGACTGTAAAGGTAAATGTGTCTGAGTGGTTGGGGAATTGGTGGAGGGCTTAGCTTGGGTCCAGGCTGCAGACTCGGCACTGACAGACCTGGGTTCGAACCCCAACTCTGCCCTTCCACAGGTTGTGTCCTGGCAGGCAATTTAACTTCTTTGAACTTGAGTTTACTTTTTTGTAAAATGGAGATTATAATAATCCTATAGTTGTGAGGGTTAAATAAGAATTGAGTGAGAGCACTTAGCACATAGCCGGGCACACAGTGAGCAAGGAAGGACTGGTGTTTACTATTATTATAGTGATGATTGTCCACTAGGACAGGGTCTTGGCCTGTCTGGTTCACCGCTGCGTGCCTGGTGAATGCACAGGGCCTGGCACATAGTAGGTGCTCAGTGCATAGGGATCAGACTCCACTGCCAGTGGCCTGGGGTCCCCTCCACAGCTGAGTGGAGCCTCCTGCCCTTGCCTGGACCCTATCTGCCAAAAGCAACAGCAACAGAACCACGTGACCCACAAAGGAAGGACCAATTTCGCTGGATTCTCAATCTCTCTGTTTTTCCCTCCAGCCCTGATCCATTTCCTTATTGAATTCAGTGACTTCATGTGCTAGCTTGTCTCTGAAAGAGGTGGCGGCAAAATGACAGGGAGCCAAGGTCTCGGTGCCCTTTGCTCCAGCTTTTATCCACTGATTTCATGCGCTGGAGTCTGGGCCGCCACTTGGCTGGAGAAATGTCAAAACTATATTAAATCACAGGATGTTGACAGGTGACAGAAGAACACTTGTCACTTACCTCCTGCCCATCCCCCAGCTCCTGAGCCCCTGACAGGGAGAGTCCACCGCTGGTATCTCACTGTGCCCTGAGGGCCTGTCTTATGTCCCCTGCTCTTCTCCATATACTCACTGCTGTGGAATTGGAAGCGATTTTCTCAGGATAAGAGTGGAGGTGGCTGGACACACTTACCCGCAAGTAGTAGCCAGCGATGACCTCACGCCTGCTCTCTAAGCCTCCCACCCAGGGCCACGCAGGGAGTCAGGACCCATCAAAACAGACACATCAGAGGCAGCTGCTGACCTAAGGTTATTTCCCTCTTTTCAATCTCTATTAGTATTTTCAATTAATTTGAGGGTAACACAAACTCACTATTAAATGTTCAAACAATGCAGGAATGCATAAAAAGTGCCCTTTTCCCTTCATCCCAAACATCTGTTTCCAGATAGAACACTGGAAATAATAATAATAATAAGCTTGCTGTCTTGTGGTAAGGCTTTTGGATGTATTAGCTCAGTCAGTCCTCACATCAACCCCATGAGGTAGACACTGTGGTTATCCCCTTTTTTAAGAATGAGCAAACTGAGGTCTACAGTAATAGAGCGAGCCTCCTGATAGCACTCCACTAACTACCAGAGAGATTTAAACCTAGTTCGGTGAGACCACAGAGCCCACACTCTTTCCACTACGACTTACATTCTTCCATACATTTTTAAATTTCTTTTCATTTATAAAACAGGAATATTTGGTACACACTAATCTGTAATTTGTTATTTCACATGAGAATCTCTCCCTTTGTGAATCTGCTCTGTCCTTTCACTGGCTGCCTGGTGTTCTGCTGTTACATTACATTAGATGCTGTCGGATTGGTTCCGACTCATAGCGACCTGTTCAGACAACAGAACGGAAGGCTGACAATCCTGTTGTAGACACTGCTGCTAGGGATACCACCATTTATTTATTCAGGTCCCTGTAATTGTATTTGAGGAGCCTTGGTGGCACAGTGGTTAAAGTGCATGGCTGCTAACCAAAAGGCTGGCCCTCTCAAGCCCGCCAGCCGCTCTGAGGGAGAAAGGGGTGGCAGTCTGCTCCCATAAAGATTACAGCTTGGCCTTGGAAACCCTGTGGGACAGTTCTACCCTGTCCTATAGGATCACTATCAGTCAGAATCGACTCAATGGTAGAGGGTTTGTTTGGGTTTTATTGGCAGTTAGGAGATTTGTTTGTTGATTTACTTTTGTTATTACAAGTATGTTACCTGCCATTTTATTTTCCCCCATTCATTTAAAATTGTTTTTAATTATACATGTGTGATACGCAGGCTTTCTGACTGGTATATATTCAAGCAATTCATACAAAAATAAAGTACCTCTGTGTTAACCTCCCCAGCAACTTGCCTCCAAGTTTTACCCATGCCCCATTGTAACCGCTATGATCAGTGCGGTATATAACCCTTGTGCACTTACTCCTATGTGTTCATATACACACATATATATGCATGCTTAGTACTTCTCTGTGTGTATTTAAAAACACAAAAGATATTTTATGTATTTTTCCTTCCTCCCTCCCTCCCTCCCTCCCTTCCTTCCACCATTCTCCTCCTCATGGATATTTAGGCTCCTTCCATTTTTTTCTCTCTGTAAGCAGTGCTACAATAAGCATCTGTGTGCATGCCTGCTTTGTGCACATGGGAGCATTTCTCTAGTATTGATACCAGCAAGTGAAATTGCTTCGTGGAAGAGTTTGCCAGGCCAGGTCTTATCTGAGGCCACAGGAGGCTGGGGAAGGTCTGGGTTGCAGGTTCCAGGTGGGTGCTTGCTGGCTGTTTGTCACAGGCTGCTGGAAGCAAGATGGGAGGGGATTTGAGCTTTACCTAATAGTCCTCTTTCTGTGGCCACATTTTTGGACAGCTCCTGGCAATGCCGCCAAACTCCTGTGGTCTTGGTTTGTTTTATAAAAGAGGTTAAGATCCCCTGGCTATGTAGCTGTTTGGACAGAATCGTTGAGTCAGCCTTACAGACAATTTGGCTGCCTTCCTGGAATTTTCCACTGGAGCTAATAGGAAAAACTCTTTATTGCCTTTGGGATTGTGGAGTTGCAAACAGTTGCTCAGAGCTACCTTCCTGGCCTCATGGGACTCACCTGAGTGCAGTGGGAGAAACGGAGGTCACTTCACAGAAAAAGGTAGATACGAGCAAAGATAAAAGATGGATGGAGAGGAAGTTCCGGGGACATGGAGATCCTGATTCTGATAGTTCTTTCTGTCCTGAGAGCTCCTGAGCCTCTCCCCCAGCCCTGGGGCCAATCATCTCCCTTCTGTGGGTCTCAGCTGCTGCATGGAGGTCTGTCATTGTGCTCCAAAGATGAGAGTGGGCTCATTAGGTCATGAGGGCTCCTAATGGGCAGAAAGTAGATTGTTCAGGTACATACAAGCATCTCCTCTGACCTGACTCAGCTTCCTGACCTCAGTGAGTCCTATGTCACACTCTGTCTTCTAAAGTGAAGATCTAGTTATATCGCTCCCTTACTTGCTCCCCAGTGCCTGCCCCTTGCTCTTAGAAGCAAGGTTACACTCTTCTGCTTGACGCGCAGGGCCCTGCAAGGGCTGGCCCCTGTGTGCCTCATTTCTCAGCCCTTACCCCTGCGTTCCTTGTGATCCCGCAGCACCAAACTTCTGTCTGCTCCATGGTGGCCCTTCTTGCTTTCCTCCAAGTCTTTGCACATGCTGTCTCCTCGGCCTGGCACACCTTCTCTTCTCTTTTCTGCTTCACTTCCATCTCCCACCTCTAATTTCTTCACCTGGATGGCTCATCTTTCAGGTTTGGAATTAAATATCCCTTCCTCCAGGAAGTCCCTGGGTGTCTCACCAAATGGGTAAGTGCTTGACTACTAACTGGAAGGTTGGTGGTTTGAATCTACCCAGACATGCCTCAGAAGAAAGGCCTGGTGATCTACTTCCAAAAGGTCACAGCCCTGAAAACCCTATGGAACACAGCTCTACTCTGAAACACATGGGGTTGCCATGAGTAGGAATCGACTCATACAGTTCCTCCAGGAAGCCCCCCTGGCCCCCTCCTTTAAGGCTCACAGCATAGCACCATTCAGTTGTGTGGTAGCTGTTCCATGATCTTCATCCCACAATAGGCTGGAGTTCCGTGAAGACACGCTTTGTGTCCATCGTCACTGCACCTCTTGCTCCTGGCCCAGGTCTCAATAAATATGCCTGGAATTAATCAAGGAGCCCAGGGTCAACAGGCACAAGGTGGCTGACTCCAAGGCTGATAGCCTAGCTGGTCACTTTCCTCCAGTGTAAATGAGAATATTATTACCCAGTTCTCAGAGCTCTCATGAAAAAGATAATGTCACAGTATTTGGCAAATGCATTATGCAAATATTAATCTTTAAAGTAGCATTGCGTCAATAAGACTCAATATGCAAAAATTGTTCTGACAAATCTGATAATGTTTCTTCGGGATGCAAATGCAAATATCTCAGATATAGAACAGGGGGGAAAAAGAAACCCACTTAATGAAATGCTGTGAAGTGCCAAGCCTCTACCAGGCAGATCACATATATTAATTTTCTATATAAAGAACTTCACAATTTTTATTAGATTTATTCCTAGACGCTTTGTAATTTTTTTCTATTGTAAATGGCACCTTTACCTCTGTAGATTGATTCTGAGCCCAGCAAACCTGTTAAACTCTCATTATCTGTAGATTCTTTGGGATTTTCCAAATGGGCAATCACAGCGTATGCAAATAATAATAGTTTGCTTCTTGCTTTCCAATCCTTATACTTTTCATTTCTTTTTCTTGTTAAGTGCTCTAGAAAGAACCTCTGACACTGAACAGCAATGGTGATGGCAGACATCCTCATCTTTTTCATGATCTGAAAGGGAAAGTTTTCAAGGTTTCACCATAGAATATGATGTTTGCTGTGGGCTTTTTTTTTATAGATTTTCTTTTATTCCTAATTTTCTAAGGGTTTTATCATCAGTAGATGCAGACTTTTATCAAATGTTTCTTCTGTATCTATTTGGATGATCAAATGCCTTTTGAAAATCTAATGTGATGGATTTTATTAATGAATATACTAATATGATACTAATGTCATATTCCTAGGATAAATCAAACTCGGTCATAATATATTATCATATTTATTCATTGCTGGAATTTTATTTTTAAAATTTTATTTAAGATTTCTTGCATTTGCATTTTTGAATGAGTTTGGTCAACAATTTCCCATTTTTGTGTTGTCTGCTTTAAATTTCAATGTTTTGATAGTCTCGTAAATGGAAGTATTTATGTAAGACTGGAATAATCTTTGTCTTAAATGCTTGAGAGAACTCACTTATAAAACCACCTAGATCTAATGTTCTATTTGTGGGAAGATTTCTTTAATGGTTATAAAATTATGGAAAATTTTTATTTCTTTTTGAGTCCGTTTTGCTGGTTATATTTTTCTAGGTGCATATTCAATTAATCTAAAATTTCAAATTCATTGGCATGAAGTTGTCCATATAATTTTCCTAACTATTTTATTTCCACAACTTCTGTTGCTATTTCCCCTTTCTATTGCTTGTATAGTTTGTTTGTGCTCATTCTCTTTTTCTTTTGGTTCAATCTTGCCAGAATCTTCTCTGTTTCTATTTTTTTTTTCAAAGACAAAACTTTTGACTCTGTTAATCTTCTCTACTGTATGTTGGGGTTAATGTCTCCTTGCCTCTGTTTCCTCATGGGACCCTGAGGAGAAGCCAGTCACTTATATAAACATGTAGACTGGCACCTCCTTCCTACCTGAAGAATTCAGAAGGTCAGAGGTTGGTTGGAGGTTGACCACAACTGCCTGACTGAGCAGGTGTGGGTGAGAGGGCAGCAGTGGGAAGCTTATGCTCCCAGGGCTTGGTGAGGTAAGGGAAGGGGAATTTCCTATGGACCATGTGGAGGTCACAGAATTTCACTGAGCCTTAAGCAATTCTATTGGGACCCTTTCTTGGGAGTAGGGATTCCCAGAGGTGGGATGACTAACAAGGAGGATCTTTGGGGTTGGTGTGGGGCCACAAAACGTTCATCAGAGAGAGGCTCTCCTTTGTCAGGGAACTGTGTAGTTTCAATAAAAGCAGCCACTTGGGCTTAGGAAAGAGCTGGTGTGTGCATACCACCTCTGACCGAGGACCTCCACAGTGGGGGGAGGACCACAGACAGCACCAACCAGGTATGAAAGTGTTCCTCTTCTCCTTTAAAGGCTACCTTCCCCTGCCAGGATCCTGGAGGAGCTAGAAGCAAGGAGGGGAGCAGGGGAAGAAAGAGGAAATAAGCAGACCATGCTCCCCACCTCCCCCACCCTTTCTCAGTGGGAGTCCCTAAGCTCAGGTAAGGTCTGAGGAGAGGGGACAGGTGTGTTACTAGACCCAGTAGGTCCGACTGGACCTTTTAATGCCAACAAGTGGACAGGGCTTAACTCCACAAGATGCTGTTATAGTGAAGGTGAGGGCCTATCTCAGGGAACTGCCTCTGAGGTCCCTGAGGCGTGGGGAGGGGGCTCAGAGGGAGCTCATTTGGAGGCACGGCTGGGTGGGTGACATCAGTCCTGTTTGTGCCTCAATGACTTCTTTAGGGTTTCATAGCAAATGAGTGGCAGGGTCAGGTTTTGAACTCAGGTTCCATCCTGCACTGCTGCCTGTCTGCAAATCCTCCTCCATGTCCCCACTAGAGGCTCCTACCTTCCCTCAGGCCCATCAGTAGTGATTAATTTTTCTCCATCTGTTGGGAAGAGGGTCCCCACGATCTGGTCCCTGTGGCTGTGACTGTGACTGGGTTAGTAGATGTAGGTTGCTGCTGGGTCCTGGCCCTGTGTTTGCACATCCAACAGCTGGTTTTTATCCAGCAACACTGTCTGGAAGGCCCGGGAGGTAGGTCCTGAGCCTCATGGGGGCCTGACGTCTCCTCTGGAATTCAGGAGTGGTTGTCTATGCATCTGTCCCTGAAACCCACCTCCCTCCCAGTACCCCCAGCCCTACCCCAGGCTAGGCCATCAGTATTCACCTCGACCTTGGCGACAGCCTCCTGATTGCCCTCCCCCACCCCCAGCACCTCCAGTCTCCCCTGATTCCCCTCTGTGGAGCTGCCCCATTTTCCATTCTCAGCCAAGTAGTTTGGGTGGGATTGGCCCTGTTCACAGCTCCAGGATGGGACCTATTTGGCCTGAGGCATTTAGCCACTGGCCACAACGACTGGCTCCAGTGGGCGCATAATCACAGCAGAACTAATGAGATTTTAAAATGTTGGCTTAGGCTTCTGGGAAAGAAATCATTCTCTTTTTCACTTAGCTACCCAGTGACCCTCTTCTTCTCCCTGCATGGTGTGGTGTGAGGTTTGAGGCTTGGAGAATACAGATCACTAGGACTGGGGAGGGGCATCCATGACAGGAGAGGAGGCACCATTTAGAGCCTGGAAATGAAGCTGGTATCACAGAAGGCAGGGCAAAGACATGGAGAGAACCTGCATCTCTGTTCACGTCATTGAGCCACTGGGTCAAGCTGTACCTGAAGCTGATTATATGAATCAGGGACATAGCAGGAAATGGATGGTGAACTCAAACTGAGTAACCAGAGGAGAGTTTAGTAAATGGACTATTTATGAAGGTGAGGTCAGAGTGAAGGGTTAGCACAAGGGACAGTGCAGTGCCCCAGGGCTAGTAAAGGAGTCATTGCTACTCTTAGGCCTGAAAAGAGTGAGAGAAGGGACTAGTTAGTGGACTCTGCAGATAGGGCTGTGGAGAGAGGGCTGCCCATTAGGAGCTGCGAGCATTGGTCAAGGGGTGCAGTGAGACCCTGGTAGTCTTGCAGGGAGGGAGCTGAGAAAGTAAATACTCCAGCCTCACTCTTCTCCCAGTCTCTTGCTGGTGATTCTCACTGGTAGAACTATCCAGAAGTCCAGAGGGACTGTGGACATAATGCAGATGGGTCAGTCACCCAGGTACAGAGCAGGGTGGGGTGGATCCAGAGAGAGAAGCAGAAGCTATCCAGCATTTACTTCTGGACTTCCCAGTTGCATGAGCCAATGTATTCCCTTAACTGTTCAAGCCAAAGTGAATATATGGAAACAGGGAGTCCTAACTGATGCGTACACCAGGTAAGGTCCCACTTCCATTCTTTGTGATGCTTTTCCCTCCGCCTGGAATGCCTTCCCCTGCCTCTTGAAATCCCCTCTCCTTGCTCTCCCCATCAGCCCCTATCCTTAAAGACTGTCTAAAACGTGACCACTTGATTTGTAAGTTTTTATTTGTTTATTCATTTATTAATTCAATCAATCAATACCTATTGAGCACCTAA
Organism: Dugong dugon; assembly: GCA_030035585.1. NCBI lineage: Eukaryota > Metazoa > Chordata > Mammalia > Sirenia > Dugongidae > Dugong > Dugong dugon. Next base: position 54,591,991 of record CM057462.1, on the reverse strand, counting down.
TCTTCTAGGTACTAGGAATACTGTGTGGAACAAAACAGACTTGATTTCTGCCCAGATGGAGCTCATGTTCTAGTGAGCCTGAGGGGTAGGAGGGAAACCAAGAGAATGCAGGGTCCTGCCTGGACGTAAAGTAAAGACAATCTTGCAGAAGGTAAAGCTGCTTCCCAGTGTTTGGCTCTCCCCACATAGCCTTGATGGCACCAAACTGCAATTGTTCTTGTCTTATTTCTACTAAACCATAATCAACTCTTCAGAGCAGGAGATGAGTACTATCCATGATATAATCCACGTCTATTTGAGAACAGGTGTTAAAAGCCATGTTTATTGAATGAATGAGTGAAAGATTGAACTTCTGAGGAGCAGCTTTATCTCCACCATGCATACCAGAAGAGTCCCTGGAGGGGTCTGAGGATTGGAGTAGAAACTTATCACTTCCTCAAAAAGCTTTGACCAACTGATAAAGAGACAAGAATCTCAAAGTGGCTTTAGAATCAGGCATACCTGATGTATCAGTCTGTGTCCAATCAAGAGACAGAAAGCACACAGAAATTTGAATCAAGAAAGTTTAACATAAATTAATATTAACTCCTAGAGGCGGCTTGAAAGAAAGGCCTGGCAATTTACCTAAAAAAAAAAATTAGCCATTGAAAACCCTGTGGAGCACAGTTCTACTCTGACACACATGCGATTGCCATGAGTCAAGGCTGATGCGACAGCAGCTGGTTTATGAGAGGGGATTACTTACTAGGGAAAGTACCTGGGTGATGCAAACATTTTGTGTTGAACTACTAACTGAAATGTTGACTGTTCAAATCCACCCAGTGGTGCAACAGAAGAAAGGCCTGGTGATCTGTTCCACAAAGATTACAACCATTGAAAACTCTAAGCACGGTTCTAGTGTGAAACATGTGGGATCACCATGAATCAGAATCGACTCCATGGCAACTTTTTTTTTTAAACCTATTAAGGAGTAAATAGAAGTCTAAACAATACAGGAATAACAGATATAGGGAGCAATCACCACTTCTAGAGCCAAAGCAGAGCATGCAAGGAAGAAACAAATCTGGAAGACCACCTGTGTAGGACTGATATCCAGATCTTGTTGAGGGTGTGGTCATGGCCCATTGCATGGTGAAGTTTGCTGAAAATTGTGAACTTGCTGGGAATCTTCCCTCCAGGATTCAGCGAAAGCTACTCATGCGGAGGTTCTGCACCATGAAACTTGTTGACCAGCAGTTCTGCACCACTGAAATTTGATACGGGAGCATAGAGGGGTGAAGACCTCTGTATACTGTTGACATGCTCTTCAGGAGCAAGCAGAAAATGGTACACCAAAATCAGGGGGAAAAATCTCTTCCTATTCCAATATTCTTACAGTGACTTCTACTGATGAAATTTAATGTTGTGACTTCATACCCCTTCATAGCAATGAAAAGTGGATTTGGAGCTGAGAGGCAATAAATTAAAAACTGACACAGTCCACCCCTTTGGCTAATCAGCTTAAATATGTACCCTTCTGCAAGCATTTGAGCTTCCATGAAACAACAAAACAACTCTGTTTATACCTAACAAGTTACACCTGTGCTTCTTACAGTTGAGAAAGTTCTCATCCATGGCTGATTCTAGGACTAGGTCAGAAAATATACAAGATGAGCCAGGAGCATCTTGCAGTGCCAAAAAGTAAGGAAGTGCTCAAAAAACAAGCACAAAAAAGTCCACATTAATGGGGGAAATGCCAAAGGAACACAGGAGCCAACTTAAAAAGCTCCCAATGACCAAAGGTGGAACAATTTGAGAAACTAAATAAATAAAGTAGAATTAGATTATAACTCAAAGTATAAAATAAATATTCATGAGTTTATACTAATATAAATAAATGATTGAATAAATAAATAAATTGAGGAGAAGAGACAAATATCCCCTGAAGAAGAATTCCAAATAATTTATATAGATACTTTGCCTTCAAGGAGCGGGAGCATAATGCCCCACTTCTTAAGTGGGGCACATAGTGACTTCCTTCCAAAGAATACAGTCTAGAAATAGGTGGTGATTAACTTTACAATAGAGAAACCTGACAAACACTGCCTTAGACAGATGATCATGGTCCACATCAGTAGTGATAAATCATGTTGATAGTCCCTTTATATGATGTGATGAAACTGGTACACTAACTCTTCGATCTTCCTCCCCAAAACTGATACCCCAAGTCTAATCATTAGAAAAACATCTGATAGATTCCAGAAGAGGCACAGCTTATGAATTACCTGACCAGTACACCTCAAAATTGTCAAAGTCATAAAAATAAGGAAAGTCTGAATAACCGTCACAGCCGCGAGGAGCCCAAGGAGATATAATGACTAAATGGGATGTGGTACCCTGGATGTCATACTGGAAAATAAAAAGAATGTTAGGTTAAAACTAAGGAATCAGAATAAAGTATGGACTCTAGTTAATAATTAATGTATCAATAGTGATTGTAACGAATATACTATACTAAAGTAAGATGTTAATAGTAGGGGAAACTGTGCAGGTATATGGGAAATCTCTGTATTCTCAATTTTTGTGTAGTTAAAACTGTTCTAAAATATAAAGTTGATTAAAATAATTGGAAGAAAGAGAGAGAAGAAAATGATTAGCATATACAAATAAGTATATGCATGAAAAGAGAAAATATGCAATGCTACTACAGTCTTCATTTCTGTAATTGATCATGGTTGATGTCTATGGCTTTCTACTTTCACTGTGGTGTTGTTAGGTGCTGTTGAGTCTATTTTTGGTTCATAGTGACTCCATGTGACAGAGTAGAACTGACCCATAGGATTTTCTAGGCTGTAAATCTTTATGGGAGCAGATTTCCAAGTCTGTTCTCCTGCAAAGTGGCTGGTGGGTTTGGATCACTGACCTTTTGGTTAGCAGCCGAGTGCTTAACCACTGCACCACCATGGCTCCTTCTACTTTCACTACCCATTCCTTGTTTCCCTTGTCCTCAGACAGAAACTCAGATGATCAAAGGTCTTTACCTGATGATGTGACCCAAAACTTTACTCATTATTCAATCATCCTGCCCTGTTTTGGTTGCTATTGCTTCCCATTAAATTTTATTATTGGCCTTGGAAGTACTAAAAGGAACCCCAGAAAGTCCTCTGGTTCCACATGTAGTTCTCCTTCCTCCATTGTGTGACAGCAACTCATGTTCCTCTTGGTCATTGGTATCAATCTTGCTAACCAGTAGAGTAACCCCTTTCTTTGCATATTTGTTCAGTGGCATAAAACCAAAAGCAAATCAAATTCAGTGCCATTGAGTCAATTCGGACTCATAGTGACCATACAGGATAGAGTAGAACTGCCTAACAGGATTTCAAAGGCTGTAATCTTTATGGAAACAGACTGCTTAACTGTGCTTAGGAGGAACCTATACATAGATCAAGAGGCAGTCGTTTGAAAAGAACAAGGGGATACTGCGTGGTTTAAAGTCAGGAAAGGTGTGTGTCAGGGTTGTATCATTTCACCATACTTATTCGATTTGTATGCTGAGAAAAAATCAGAGAAGCTGGACTATATGAAGAAGAAAGGGGCAAGATTGGAGGAAGACTCATTAACAACCTGCATTATGCAGATGACACAACCTTGCTTGCTGAAAGTTAAGAGGACTTGGAGCACTTACTGATGAAGATCAAAGACCACAGCCTTCGTATGGATTATACCTCAACATAAAGAGAACAAAAATCCTCACAACTGGACCAGTAAGCAACATCATGATAAATGGAGAGAAGATTGAAGTTGTCAAGGATTCCATTTTACTTGGATCCACAATCAAAACCATGGAAGCAACAGCTAAGAAATCAAAGGATGCATTGCATTGGGAAAATATGCTGCAAAAGACCTCTTCAAAGTGTTAAAAAGAAAAAATGTCACCTTGAAGACTAAGGTGCGCCTGATCCAAGTGTTTTCAATCAACTCATACACATGCAATACATGGACAATAAATAAGGAAGACTGAAGAATTTACGCCTTTGACTTATGGTGTTGGAGAAGAATGTTGGATATACCATGGACTGCCAAAAGAATGAACAAATCTGTCTTGGGAGAAGTACAGCCAGAATGCTCCTTAGAAGCGAGGATGGTGAGACTTTGTCTCACATACTTTGGACATGTTGTCAGGAGGGACTAGTCTCTGGAGAAGGACATCACGCTTGGTAAAGTAGAGGGTCAGTGAAAAAGAAAGACCCTCAACGAGATGGGTTGACACAGTGGCTGCAACAATGGGCTCAAGCAGAACAATGATCATGAGGATGGCGCAGGACTGGGCAGTGTTTCGTTCTGTTGTACGTGGGGTCATTATGAGTGGGAACTAACTCTATGGCACCTAATAACACAACAACAACAGTGTAAGCAGGGATGCAAATGAGTATCCTATTTAAATATATCTTCTGCAGGTGAGATTATCACAGAATTTTCAAGCAGAGGAAAGCTAATCTCCTTAGGGACTGGAGGGAAAGCCACTTCCATTGTCAAGGGTGCTCAGAGCTTGGGAGCTCACAATTTTGGCTTCATCTTGATCCAAGCAGATACTTTTATTTCAAGTTTCAGGCTCTCATTCTTTCCTATGAGAAAGAATTTCCCAGTGATCTAGCTTTCACGTGAAAACTTGGCAAGACTGTAAATTCAACTGACACTGTAATTCAGCAACCTGCATGATTACTTTTGTATTTGATTTTTAGCAATATCAACCATGTGGCTGCAAGAAATAGGAGATTTGTTTAGTGCTGTCCTAGCTGAGAGTTAAAGGACTGAGGATGATTTTTATTCTAAATGCTCCAGTGCACTCAGGAGAATTTACTTCTCACTACAGTCCTTGAAGTCATTATAACTGCCATAACATTCAAGTGCAGTCGCCACGGGGCTCCCGAGGCTCTTGCTTCAGTTGGCTTTCCACCAGAATCAACCACAGGTAATAGCTTGATTAATGGTGATGCCACTCTATGCCATGGCTTACTAGCATTCCATTTCCTATTGGCCAGGAGATCAGCACTGCACTCAAATCAGAGGGTGTAACCAAACGAATCCCAAGAAACCCATCTTTGTGGGTCTGTCTCCTGGGGTCACACCCAGTACCGATTCTTCATCAGTTCCAATCAGAAAGAGAAACCTCACAGAAATTGAACAGGGAAAGTTTGATATAAATAATTATTGACTATACCCGAGAATTGCCTTCCAGGAGGTAAACAGAACTCTAAAGAATGGAAGAACCACAGGTATAAGGATAAATTACTACATCTAGGGCTGAGGCAGAACATCTACGGAAGGAAAAAATCAGGAGGAGCCTCCTCTGCCAGCCACCAGGGCTGAGGTCCTGACCTAGTCAGAGAGCAGAGAAGCTTGTTGTGGTGCTAGAGGAAGCAGCCCACACCAACAGACTTGTTGGCAGCTGCTCATAAGGTTGGTGTTGTTGAAGCTTACTGGGAATGGTGAATGCCACTGAGTGTCCCACAGTGCTGGCCATTGCATGCCTCAGGAACAAGCAGAGGAGAACATACAGGAATCAGGAAGAAAAGCCCCCTTTTTCCTCCTGGGACCCTCCAGTACCCAAACTGACAAAACTTAGCATCATGTCAACTGGCAAGGGAGAAATGTTCCAGTATCACAAACAGATAATGAAAGATTTGGAGCTGAGAGGCAAATACATACTTGGGTGCCATATGCCAGTTGTGTGACTTTAAGCAAGTTATTTCCCTTATCTGACCTCTTGAGCTTCAGTTTCCTCATCTGTAAAGGGAGAGAGTAACCACCTTCCCGCTGGGTTGCATAAGGGTTAACTGAGATAAGCACATCCTGTTCCTGAACAGTCAGTGCTCAATAGACAGGAGGGAACACAAGTTGGTAATTGTTTCCCTCCTCACTCTGGGATCTAGTCCTCTGATCTCCCCTCTCATGGAGACCTCCCCTGCTCCTGTCAAGTCCCTTCCCTGGGTTTTAAAGTCCTGATCCAGAAGCTGAACAGAGGAAGGCAGTACGGCACAATTAAGAGAAGCCAGATAGACCTGGTCCAACTCTTTGTTCCACCCCTTGACTTGCTGTGAATCCTTGGGCAAGTTACCTACCCTCTGTGAGTGTCAGTTTCCTTATTCATCACCTGCCAAATTTCCACACACACACACACCCCACAACCTTGATCTTGCACTTAGTCAGGTGGGCTAGGAACAGCCCTTACCTGCCTTCCAGGAGACCTAGGGTCCAGCTCACCTCTGTCACTAGCTTGCTGGGTGTCCTTGGCAGGTCTCCCTCCCTCTCAGGGCCTCAGTTTCTCTATCTGTCCAATGAAGCGATGTATACTCAATGGTTTCCCAGGCACCCTCCATCCCTCCTTAGAATCTTTGAGTCTGACTCTCAACTGCTCAGCTTAGCAGACAAACGCCACCCAGTGGCATCACATCACCTTGCAGAGGGGAGGCCACGGCAGTGGCGGTGGCATTGGAAGGCTCAGCACATCCACAGCTCCTGGTGGTTAATTACTCTGGCTTCTGTTTACTGCCTCCCCAATTCCCTGAGCACACATCTCCATTACCGGGAGTAGTTTACTGGCACCACCTTCTACTGTGACAACTGGAATCTTTAAACATTGCCCCCACCCCAGCCTCCATAGCCTGAAGGGGCTAAAGTGCATCTCAGGACTTGGGGCTCTCATGCCCGACCCCTGCCTATATAAAGCGTACCTTGAACATGTCTGGGCCTCTGCAGATTGCAATGTAAGTAGTTAGAGAACTAACTCAGGGGACCCAGGACCTGTGTCAGGTCCCAGCTCTGCACTCACTCACTCAATGTGTGGCAGGGGCAAGGTAGTGCTTGCACCACAGGCATACCAAGTGCTCAGTAATCTGGAACTTCCAACCCTAGGCAACCACACAGCCCTCTAGATGCTGCAGGGAAGAAGAGGGTGAGGGTGAGCCCCAGAAATGCGCTCCACTTCCTGCCTCCCTCCTGGCCTGGAGGAGGCTCTGCCTTAAGCCCTCTGGCTTTGCAGAGCGTTGGAACTCTGAGGCAACTTCCTGGGCAACTTCAGAACTTGGTATTCTCCAGAGCAGGTGCTTGACAAGTACTTGTGAGTGAGTGAGGAGACCTGAGTGCTCAGTTCTGGGACCAGAAGTGCTTCTCTGCTTTCCTGAGGCCCTTCTCTCTCCACAGGTGCTCCTGGAATTTTCCTCAGCCTGGTTGTCCAGAGTGTCCATTGTGGGATTGCTGCTGAGGGCCAGCTAAGACAGGCTGGGGCGTGAACTCCTCACGTGGTTTGGGGGTTTCTGCTGCTCTTGGCTCTCTGGGCCTGCCCCTGGTAGGTCTCGCTGTTTGCCCATGACCCTGGATGGAACCGGGGTCTGACGAGACTAAACTCAAGGACAGTGTCTCCTGGGGTGCCCTCACCAGCCCAGCTCAAGCTCAGAAAGGCCTTTGATTTATGAGCTGCTAAACTGAGTGTGGATTCAGCAACGGGGTTTCCAATTGATTTCCAGAGGGGAGGGGAAATGGATTTACAGTTCCTAAACCAGGTTTGCAGTCTTGCCGCAGATCTCCACAAGGCGGTGGGCAGGAAGTTACTGATGTGACCTCCGACCCTGGGGAGTGAAAGATAATAAGGTTAAGAAAAATCCATTTTTGTGGGGCTCATCCCGAGGCCCTTGAAGACGCAGCTTCTACTTTTGATGCAAATACACAGCTCTCCCAGTGCCTCGGGGAAGAGGACAGAGAAAATGAGCTTCTCTTCCTCCTCCCCTCTCTGCTCTCAGAGGAGGCTCTGGTTTTGCAAAGGATTGAAGTCTATAAAAAGTTCCTGGCAACTTCAGGTCTCAGAGATCTTGATCTCCAGAGACCTGGGGGCTGGCTGCCCAGAACCCAGCCTCCCCTCTATGCAGACCCTAGCTAGCAGCCCATCACCACATTGTCTTCCACAGATATGTGGTCCCCTCTGTCTCAGCAGCTCCTAGAACCACGAGAGGAGGAGGAAACCATCTTTTCCATGGGTTTGGGAGCAGACAGCCCTGGTTTTGAATTCTACAGGATTCTTCCACTTATTGGTTGTGGGACCTTGAGCAAGTACCATGCCTACAATGGGCCTCAGTTTTCTCACCTGTGAAATGGGAGACGAGGAGATTTCCTTCCACGGACTGCTGTGGGGATGAAATGAGATGAAGTGTACATTAAATAAGAGATGTGGGACCTGGACATAGATGGATCTGAGTTAGAGTGCTGACTCTAACATCATTATCTGTGTGATCCTGGACACATGTTTCAGCCTCTCTGAGCCTCAGTTTGCTCTTCTATGAAGTGGGAATAGAGTTGTCCTGATGATTAAAAGGGACAGTGTAGTTCAAACACTTAGTACCATGTTGGACCTGTGCTAAATCCTTATTGGATGCTTTTACTGACACGCCTTCTCCCGGGTGGCCAGCATTGCCTGGGCAGAAGCTGTGGGCCTGGCCCAGCACCAGCACAACAGAGTGAGGAACTCCAGATTCCTTGACTCACGTTCCTTCTAATAACGCTGGGGAGATAAAGCAGCTCCCATAAATGGTGCATGGAGAGGAAGTCAAAGCACCGGAGCCTGAATCCTGACCCAGCAACATCACCAGCTGTGAAGACTCAAGGAGGTCAAGTTCACTGTCTGGCCCTCAGTTTCCTCATCTGTAAAATGAGGAGGATGATAAAGATCACAGACACGACTAAGGGATTATTGCATGCCAGGCACTATTCTACATGCTTTACATGTACAAACCTTATGACAATCCTGCAAAGTAGGTATTATGGTTAGTCTGATTTTATAGACGAGGAAACTGAGGCTCAAACAGGGGAAATAACTTGCTCGAGGTCAAATAGGAAGTGGTGGAGGTAGGATTTGAACCCAGGGACTCTGGCTGCAGAGCTCACACTCACTAGCTTCTAGGGGTTGCTCTGACCATCCCCTAAGGTTAAGGGGATGAATGGGCGCTGCCAGACATGGTCACCTTCCATGGGCAAGAGAATTTGAACCTGACAGCAATGGCTGTGCTCTATAAACTGTTAAGTGCTGTGATAACCTTGGCCAGTATTCCTTTTAAGTGCCAGGTATTGTCACACACTTTACACAGAGCATTCCATTTTAGTCTATGGTGAGGTGAGAATCATAACCCCCACTTCATAGATGAGGAAACTGAGACTCCGACTGGTAAAGCAGCTTTGACAAAGTCACGCAGCAAACTGGGATATGAATCCAGGTCTCTCTGACTTGAGTTCAAGCCCTTACCTGCAACAATGTGCCACTGCCCATATTATTACTAAATATTAGCAAATGGTTCAGGGCATTCTGCTGTGTTCAGGTGGAAGATGGGCTGAAATCAGATTTGGGGTGACTGTGGGTCCTGGGGTAATCAGAGGAGATTTTCTGGAAGAGGCAGGCTACACATTGAGGGTGGAGCAGTGGGCAGGAGTTGACAACCTCTGGTCCAGGGAAGGTGCTGGGGAGACCAAGCCCTGTGTCTGTGAGCAAGGAAGGGCAAGGTTAGGCTGAGAGTCCAGCCCTAGGGCTCACTTCCAGGACACAGGTGGGGCCTTAAGGAGTCACTTAACTGACAAGCAAATGCCGGGACCAGGCCATAGACTCTTATGTTCCCCAGGTATCATTCTTTACCACATTAGCTGGTTTCTGTCTATTTTTTTGGGAAGTTGCATGTTTTCTCATATTTCAATGCCATTGTTTTATCAATTCAGTGTCTCAGGAGGTGAGTTGTGGCTTTTCTCCTCTGTCTTTTACTCAGTTCTATTGACTTATCCTTCCTCATTATTCAGCTAGTAATTCTTTTCATGAGCTTCCATTGATTTCCATATTGAAATACTTCTTGATGCACTTTTTAACCAGCATCCTGTTTCATGTCTCCCGACACCAAGTTAGACAATTTTCATTCATTTTGTTGTAAAAACAGCATCAATACCTCACTGGGGACATCTGTGCACACTCCTCCTGGATCCATATTGAGGACACATGAGGTGACCCCTGAGAAGACTGAGCCCAGTGCCAGGCAGGTGGCAGCTGCTCCACAAATGTCAGCTTCTCCTGTCCTTGAGTGGACACTTCCTCACTGTGTTTACATGTGCCCTGGACAGTGTCTCTCTACTTCTGTCATGTCATGTCCTTGTCAGCAAGCATTTAATGAGTGCTGGCTGTATGCTAGACCCTAGGCTCAGAGAATGTTCTTCTGGATGTGAATTGGTCATGTCCCTCCCCTCCTGAACCCTTCAGTGGCTTCTCCTTGATCCCAGGAGTTGGTCCTTATGAGTCTGCAGGACCATCACATTATGGTCAGAGAACACGTTTGGTATTATTTAATTTAAAAAATTGCTGAGATTTGTTTTATAGCATAGAATATGGTCTGTCTTGGTGAATAGTCCATGAATGCTTGATAAAAATGTGAATTCTGATGCCCTTTGGTGGAGTGTTCTACGTAAGTCAATTAGATCCTGCTAGTTGATTGTGTTGTTCAGTTATTCTATATCTTTGCTGATCTTCTGTTTAGTAATTCTATCAGTGGCTGATACAGGGGCATTGAAGTTCCCAATTATAATTGTGGATTTTTATGTTTTTTTCTTTCAGCTTTATTAGTTTTTGCTTCAAGTATTTTGAAGCTCTGTTGTCTGGTGCATAAACATTTAAGATTGTTAAGTCTTCCTGGTGTATTGGTTTTACCTTTTTTAATTGTTAAGTAAAGCCCCACTTTGTCTCTGGTAATTTTATTTGCTCTGAATTCTACTTTATCTGATATTAATATGGCCACGTCTGCTTTTTTATTAATACTTTCATGGTATATCTTTTTTTATCCTTTTAATTTCAGCCTATCTATATCATTGAATTTCAAGTGAGTTTCTGGTAAACAGGATGTAGTTGGATTGTGTTCTGTATCCACTCTGCCAGTTTCTGTATTTTGATTGGTGTATTCAGACCATGTACATTTAAGATAATTATTAATGTGTTAGCACTTAAGTCTTCCCTTTTATTATTTGTTTTCTTGTGTTCTTATTCCTCTGTTTTTCTTTTCTTGTCTTTTAGAGGGTTACTTAAACATTTTAGAATTCTATCTTTATTTACTTACTGTTTTTTAAAATATATCTCTTGGTGTAGTTTTCATAGTGGTTGCTCCGGGTATTATGATATCATATGTAATACAACAATCTACCACTTGAAGTAAAGTATATTGAACCTCACTTCCATTTAAGTTCCTTTAGCTTCCCCATTGATAAATACCATTGTTTTGAGTATCTTATGGTATTATAATTTTTGTTCGATCATTAAATATGATTTATACAACTCATGAGGAAAAGGATAATCTATTGCCTGTACGCATATTTCTGCTTTTTCCTTTGTTCCTTCTTCCTTCTTGATGCTTCAAGATTGCTCCTTTTTTTCATTTCCTTTCTGTTTGATGAACTTTCTTTAGCCAATCTTGAAGGTAGGTCTGATAGTGGTAAATTATCTCAGTTTTCCTTTACCTGAGAATGTGTTTATTTCTGCCTCATTCCTGTAGAATAGTTTTACTGGATATGGAATTCATGGTTGACAGTTCTTCTTTTTTAGTACTTGAAAAATATTGTGCCACTTTCTTTTGGCCTCTATGGTTTCAGAAGAGAAATCAGTTGTCATTCAAATAGGTGTTCCTTTACAAATAATGTGTTGTTTCTCTCTGGCTGCTTTTGAGACTTTTTCCTTTGTCTTTGTTGTTAGGTGCCATCTTGTCAGTTCTGACTCACAGAGACCCTATGTACAACAGAATGATGCCTCGTCCCGCACCATCCTCACAATCGTTGTTATGCTTGAGCCCATTTTTGCAGCCACTGTGTCAATCCATCTCATTGAGTTCACTGACCCTCTGCTTTACCAAGCTTGATGTCCTTCTCCAGGGACTGATCCCTCCTATAACATGTCCAAAGTATGTGAGAAGTAGTCTTTAGTTTTCAAAATTTTAATAATCATATGTCTTGGCATGAATTATGTGTGTGTGTGTGTATTTGGGATTCATGCAGCTTCCTTGATCAGTGGATAGTGTATTTTGCCAAATTTAAAAAGTTGTCAGTCATTATTTTTTAAAATATTTTCAGCCCTACTTTTTCCTCTCCTTCTGGGGCTGTGTTGATATGAATGTTGGATCTTTAGTTATTATCTCCCAGATCCCTGAAGCTCTGTTTATTTATTTATCTTATTCTATTTTTCTCTGTTGTTCAGATTGTGTGAATTATATTGTTCTGTCCTTAAGTTTACTGCACCTCCCATCTCCACTCTACTACTGAACCCACCAGCAAGATTTGTTTTTTAAATATGTTATTATATTTTTCAGTTCTGTAATCTCTGTTCGGTTCTTTTTTTAAATAACTTCTATTTCTTTGTTAAGATTTTCTATATTTTCATTTGTTTCAAGAGAATTTATAATTGATTGTCCAACCGTTTTATGATGGCCACTTTTAAATTATTTTCAGATAATTCCAGCATCTGATTCATCTTGGTGTTTTGTATTGGTTGATTGTCTTTGCTTATTCAAGTTGTGATTTTCTTGCTTCTTGGTATGATGGGTGATTTTTTATTGTATCTTGGACATTTTTTCTACTATGTTAGGAGACTGTGGATCCTATTTAAATCTTTTATTTTAGCAGGCAATCACCCTGTTTAGGTTTAGCACACAGGTCTTGACACACTGTTGTGGGTTGTGATTACAATGATTGTTTAATTTTTAAGGACTTTGTGATGTTATTTTGGATTTCTTGGTTTACTGGTGCTGATGAGACTCGCACTGATCCCTGCTCCCTGAGGGACTATAAGGGTTTTCCTAGGCCTGCTAGGTGTCTCTCAGTGGGGAGCGGTGTGGTGGGATCCCCTTAGTGGTAACTTCCATTTCACTTGGTGTCTCTGGGCAGGAAAAGAGAGTCTTAGGGTACCAAGAGGCTTTCTGGACCAGGCCACTTGTTGTGAATAGGTCCTTGTTGCTAGATATGCTGACTTCCCCCAATGTCTTTGGACAGGAGAGGAGATTCTTGAGCTTATGGAATAAAGAGTCTTCTTGGATGGGGCCACTTGTTTCTGTTTTCTATTTCTGCTGATCCACTCCATACTGGGAATATTTTAACATGATTTAAAAAAACAAACGATTACACTTTCATTATTTCAGATAACTCAGTAATGTTCGAGATAGACACCCTTACTGCCTTTCTAAGAATGTCTCATTGTATGCTAACTCCCAGGGCTCAGGGAGGGAGAGGGAACAAGGATGTCAAAGAGACATGTCACTTGGCAATAAAGAATAGTGATTGTACGTATTGACATTAAGACATGTCTAACTGGCCACCTGAAGATGTCTGGATTTGCAAGTGTCAATAGGGTGGGTATAATTACTTCCATTATTTAACCTCCCTTGACCACAATTAAGGGCTTTGGAGCTTAAGTTTAGATTGTAAATCCCTGTTCAGCCACTTAACTAGTTGCTGGAATGCTCAAGTCCCTTAGTCTCTCTGGATCTGTTATCTCATCTGGCCAATATCCATTGCTGTTGATTCATAGTGACGCTATAGGACAGAGTAGAACTATCCCATAGGATTTCCAAAGCTGTAATCTTGATGAAAGCAGACTGCCACATCTTTCTCCCATGGAGCAGCTAGTGGGTTCAAACCACTGACCTTTTGGTTAACAGCTGCGCACTTAACCACCAGGCTACCAGGGCTGCATCTGACCATCTGACTAATAAAAACCAAAAAACCAAACTATTGCCATTAAGTGAATACTGACTCATAGTGACCCTTCAGCAACCCTATAAGGCTGATAAAATCCTCAACTTCCAGGACGCTGATGTGACACATGTAAACTGCTAAATGCAGCAAGGGATGCCCAGTAGACCCTCCTCAGTGACCATCAGTAGTTATTGTCACCACCTCAGAAGGCCTGCCCAGGCCCAACAGTCAGGCGATATCTTGACTACTGGAGGACCTGGCAGTTTTGGACTGATGGGGTTGATTACTCTGTCTTAAGAATGATAATGAGAATAATAATTACACTACAATCACTATTAATGATGTAGTGTTTAGAAAATAGATCTGGTCAAACCAACACTAACTCACTGGGTGTGACACAGGGAAAGTCACTTAACCTCTCTAAGCCTCAGTTTTCCCATCTGTAAAATGGGGACAGTGATAATACCTAACTCAGAGATGGGTCAGGCAAAATATTTAGCACACGATGAGTGCTCAATAAATGTTGACTAATGTTTACTATAAAGGCAGAGATTTTTGTGTTTTGATTATGGCTGGATCCCTGTATCTCCAATACTTAGAATAGAGTCTGACATGTAACATGTGCTGAGTCCAGGCTATGAGAACTTCTGGTCCAGGGGCTGTGTCTGGTTCACAGCTGTGTCTCCAGATCATAGCCTGTGAGCCTGTCTCATGCTCTTGGAAACTAAAAAACCTTTATCACTAGTGTCAGGGTTTTAAATATCACGAACCTGAAGGGTCCCCTTCCACCAAGATCCTCTCACTTTGATGCCTGAGATTCTTAGTGTCTATTTGGTTCCCATTTCTTAGAAAACTCAAGATGCTCCCCTGGGGGATTATGCACGTGTCCCTCCCCCTCATCAGCAAATCACAGTGCAGTGAGAGGGGATTTCCAGGACCTTCCCTGTTCCCGGTTTTGGTGGGGTAGAAAGCACATGGAGCTGTGACCCTGGGTGAACAGAAGGTGTTGGAAGTGAGGGCCAAAGATTCTAAGATCTACCTACCTGGCTCAGTATACCATCCGATTTATTGGGTACCCTTTGACTCAGAGTCACCAACAGGCCCTGTTGGGGGTCCCAACCTCTAAAGAATGTCTGTGGGGTACCCCATATCCCTTGAATGGGGTACAGTGTGACCCTTATTGCTCTACACACACACCCCATTACCTCAGAGGGCCTCTGGTCCAGGATTCTCATCTTGCCTTTGAAGAATGAGGCAGCGACCTGCCAAGTTCATACAGCAAGTTTGAGGTAGCTGTAGGAGGTCACCTGGAGCTCTTGACTCTGGCTGGGAACTTTCCTTGATGCCAGGCAATAAGGACAGTGGGCTGGAGGGCAATTTGCTGGGCCGAGTGGCTGCAGGGACCTGATGTCAGCAACGGGAGGGTCTCTATGCCAAGCAGCCTCTTTGGTCTCAGCCTCAGCTTTTATTCTCTCTCTTTCTGATTCCCATTTCAAGAATAGTCAGTTTATTGTACTGTGGTGGCTTGAGTGTTGCTGTGATGCTGGAAACTATACCACTGGTATTTTAAACGCCGGCAAGGTCACCCATGGTGGACAGGTTTCAGGCGAGCTTCCAGACAAAGACAGACTGGGAAGAAGGACCTGGCAATCTACTTCTGAAAAAATTGGTCAATGAAAACCTCATGGACAGCAGTGGAACATTGTCTGATATAGTGCCGGAAGATAAGCCACTCAAGTTGGATGACACTCAAAATACAATTGGAGAAGAGCTACTCCTCAAAGTAGAGCTGGCTTCAATAACTTGGATGAAGTAAAGTTTTCGGGACCTTCATTTGCTGATGTGGCATGACCCAAAATGAGAATAATCAGCTGCAAATATCCATTAAAAATTGGAATGTGGAATGTATGAAGTATGAATCAAGGAAATTTGGAAGTTGTCAAAAATGAAATGGAACCCTTGAAAATCTATATCCTAGGCATTAGTGAGCTGAAATGACTAGTATTGGCCATTTTGAATCAGATAGTCATATCGTCTACTATGCCGGGAATCACAAATTGGAGAGGATCAGTGTCATGTTCATTGTCAAAAAGAACATTTTAAGATCTATCCTGAAATACAATGCTGCCAGTGATAGGATAATATGTTTACAAGGAAGACCAGTTAATATGACTATTATTCAAATTTACACACCAATCAATAACGCCAAAGATGAAGAAATTGAAGATTTTTACCAATTCTGCAGTCTGAAATTGATCAAACATGCAATCAAGATGCATTGATAATTACTGGTGATTGGAATAGGGAAATTGGAAACAAAGAAGAAGGATTGGTAGTTGGAAAATATTGCCTTGGTAATAGAAATGATACCGGATATCTCATGATAGAATTTTGCAAGATCACCAATCTATTGGAAATACTTTTATCAACAACATAAATGACAACTATACACATGGACCTCAAAGGATGGAATATGCAGGAATGAAATTGACAACGTCTATGGAAAGAGAAAATGGAAAAACTCAATACTATCAGTCAGAATAGATCATCAATTGCTCATATGAAAGTTCCAGTTGAAGCTAAAGAAAATTAATAGAAGTCTATGAGAGCCAAAGTATAACCTTGAGTATATCTCACCTGAATTTGGAGACCATCTGAAGAATAGATTTGACCCTTTGAACACTAATAACCAAAGACTAGATGAGTTGTGGGATGACATCAAGGACATCATCTGTGAATGCTATGTATGGATTGAATTGACTAGGCTGTGATTGCCAGTATTGTGTGATTGTCCACCATTTTGTGACCTAATGTGATTATCCTTTGTGTTGTAAATCCTAATTTCTATGATGTTAATGAAGCAAGAGTAGAGACAGTTATGTTAATGAGGCAGGACTCAATCTACAGGGTTAGGTTAGATCTTGAGTCAATCTATTTTGAGATATAAAAGACAGAAGTGAGCAGAAAGGAGAGGGATCTCATACCACCAAGAAAGGAGCACTGGGAATGGAGCTTGTTCTTTGGACCCAGGGGTCCCTGTTCTGAGAAATTCCTAGACTAGGGGAAGACTGATGACAAGGACCTTCCCCCAGAACCGACACAGAAAGGCTTCCCTGGGAGCTGGTGTCTTGAATTTGGACTTCTAGCCTCCTTGACTGAGAGAATGAATTTTTGTTTGTTAAAGCCACCCACTTGTGGTATTTCTATAACAGCAGCACTAGGTAACTAAGACAATGAAGAAAGAAAAAGGTCATTAAAAAGACAGGAAAGAAAGAAAAGACCCAAATGGGTGTCAGAACCTGAGACTCAGAAACTTGCTCTAGAATGTAGAGGAGCTAAAGCGAATGGAAGAAATAATGAAGTGAAAGAGTTGGACAGAAGATTTCTAAGGGCGTCTTGAGAAGACATAATGAAATCTGCAAAGACCTAGAGTTAGAAAACCAAAAGGGAAGAACACTCTCAGCATTTCTCAAGCTGAAAAAATTCAAGCATCAAGTTGAAATATTGAGGGATTCTATGAGGGTAAATATTAAACAACTCAGGAAGCATCAAAAGAAGATGGAAGGAATATACAGAGTCACTGTACCAAAAAGAATTGGTCAACATTCAACGATTTCAGAAGGTACCATATGCTCACGAACCAATGGTATTGAAGGAAGAAGTCCAAGTTGCACTGAAGGCATTGGCAAAAAACAAGGCTCCAGGAATTGACAGAATAACAACTGAGATGTTTCAACAAATGAAGGCAACGATGGAAGCACTCACTCATCTATGCCAAGAAATTTGGAAGACAGCTACCTGGCCAACCAATAGGAAGAGATCCATATATGTGCCCATTCCAAAGAAAGGTAATAGGACGGAATGCAGAAATTATCGAACAATATCATTAATATCACACACAAGTAAAATTTTGCTAAAGATCATTCAAAAGTGGTTGCAGCAGTACATCAACAGGGAACTGCCAGAAATTCAAGCCAGATTCAGAAGAGGATGTAGAACCAGGGATATCGTTGTTGATGTCAGGTGAATCTTGGCTGAAAGCAGAGAATACCAGAGAGATGTTTACCTGTGGTTTGTTTACTATGCAAAGGCATTCGACTGCGTGGATCATAACAAATTATGGATAACACTGCAAAGAATGGGAATTACATAACTCTTTATTGTGCTCATGAGGAACTTGTACATAGTTCAAGAGGAAGTCATTCAAACAGAACACGGGGATACTGCGTGGTTTAAAATCAGGAAAGGTGTTTGTCAGGGTTGTATCCTTTCACCATACTTATTCGATCTATATGCTGAGCAAATAATCCAAGAAATTGGACTATATGATGAAGAACATGGCATCAGGATTGGTTGAAGACTCATTAACAACCTGTGATATGCAGATGACACAACCTTGCTTGCAGAAAGCAAAGAGGACTTGAAACACTTATTGATGAAGATCAAAGACTACAACCTTCAGTATGGATTACACCTCAACATAAAGAAAACAAAAATCCTCACAAATGTACCAATAAGCAACATCATGATAAATGGAAAAAATATTGAGTTTGTCAAAGATTCCATTTTATTTGGATCCATAATCAATATCCATGGAAGTAGCAGTCAAGAAATCAAACAACGTATTGCATTGGGCAAATCTGCTGCAAAATACCTCTATAAAGTGTTAAAAACCAAAGATGTCACTTGGGTCACCTGACCCAAGCCGTGGTATTTTCAGTCGCCTCTTATACGTGGAAAGCTGGACAACAAATAAGGAAGACCAAAGAAGAATCAATGCCTTTGAATTATGGTGTTGCGTTGGAGAAGAACATTGAATATACTACGTACTGCCAGATGAACAAACAAATCTGTCTTGGAAGAGGTACCACCAGAATGCTCTTTAGAAGTGAGGATGAGTAGACTTCCCTCTCACACACTTTGGACATGTGATCAGGAAGGACCAGTCCCTGGAGGAGGACATCATGCTGGGTGTCATGGAGTGAATTGTGTCCCCCCAAAAATATATGTATCAATTTGGCTAGGCCATGATTCCCAGTGTTGTGTGGTTGTCCTCCATTTTGTGATTGTAATTTTACATTAAAGAGGACTACGGTGGGATTGTAACACCACCCTTACCCAGGTCACATCCCTGATCCAATGTAAAGGGAGATTCCCCGGGGTGTGGCCTCCACCACCTTTTATCTCTTGTAACAGATGAAAGGGAAGCAAGCGGAGAGTTGGGGACCTCATATCACCAAGAAAGAAGCACCAGAAGGAGAGCGCATCCTTTGGACCAGAGGTTCCTCTGCAGAAAAGCTCCTAGTCCAGGGGAAGACTGATGACAACAAGGACCTTCCTCCAGAGCTGATATAGAGAGAAAGCCTTTCCCTGGAGCTGACACCCTGAATTTGGACTTCTAGACTACTAGACTGTGAGAAAATAAATTTCTCTTTGTGAAAGCCATCCACTCGCGGTATTTCTGTTAGAGCAGCACTAGATAACTGAGACACTGGGCAAAGTAGAAGGTCAGCAAAAAAGAGGAAGACCCTCAATGAGATGGATTAACACAGTGGCTGCAACAATGGGCTCAAACATAGCAATGATTGTGAGGATGGTACAAGATTGGGCAGTATTTCATTCTATTGTACATAAGGGTGCTATGACTCAGAACTGACTTGACACGCCTAACAACAACGACTGAATCCCATTTCAGAAACATTTTCTGTCTGTGAGTTTTTATTCTCCCTTGCCTTTCATTGTGCTTTCTCTCTGGGTAATCTGAGGGTTGCAGGCAGCTAAGTACGACATGTACATCCCAATGAAATGTAATAAAACATAATTGAGCATATTTCTTTCATGTCTGAGTTTGGATGAATATTCCTAACACATCCCTGTTGCTTTCTGATCCCTCATTTTCTGTCTGAGTTTTTCCTCCCTCCCCAGAATACCTGGGATCAGATGGCTCTGTGGTACCTGCTTATCTGAGATACACAAATGGTCCTGACTTTACAATTCATGTTGCTCATCAATAAATCAAGTTCCCAGGGCTGAGAGAGAGAACTGCTAGGGGTCTGAGTGGCCTGAGAAGGTGGCCAGCCCAGGCAAGAGAGAAGAGGGGTTTCCACTGATGAGAGGAGGGAGCAGGAGGTCCATGATGGGAGTGGGTGGAGTTTTGTGGATGCACTTGTCACTTAAGCAGGAATCCAACTGGGCAGACACACCCATCCCTGCCCACACACTTCAAAAAAAGGGTCTTTTTTGATTGCTCTGGAACTGAGACCTGATGCATGTAGACATGACACTTGTAGACATGACATGGGATGAAGAAGAAAGAAAACCCAGAGAGGACCTTGATTTCCCAAGGCCATACAGCGAGAAGGAGTCTGCTCCCACAGCAGGGCCTTCCCATCACGTTGTGCCATTTGCTGCTTCCCTGGACGTCACAGCTGAGTGGCCAAGGCCACTGATTTCCTGTCTTTGCCCTACTAATAGCTTCACTACTCCAGGAACCAATAGTTAAAGGGCCATTGAGTCCAAAGCATGATTTTTGTTCTGATGGTTCAAGGAGAAATTGATAAATGGGTCCTGTCCTTTCCCTGGAGATGATGGATTTACTTTTTCTTTCTTTTTTACTCTTCTCTAGGAAGACTCTCTCCTGGAGCAGCCACAGGCCCTCAGGAACATGGCTCCCATCATCAGGGACCCCTTCCAAGGTGCAGCCCCAGGCAGGCAACACCCCTGCAGGGCCTGACTCCTGTGAGCCTGTCTCTGACACTCAGAGACACTGGTCTCTTCCTCTCTGGTCACTGCTGAGCTCCTTGCTCCTTCCAGGAGGTGGGAGGTTCTCCATCACTAGACAGCCCTGGAGACCAGGCAGGGAACTGAGGCAGCAAATGAGAGAATGGGGCCAGAATAGAACCTTCATTCTCTGCAGTCTCCCCCACCCACCCTCCTCGCCACCCGCAGCACCAAAACAGACAAGGAGGAGGAAGAGGAGAAAGGGAGCCTGCAGTCATCACACTGGTGGGTGGTGCTGGGCTTGGCACTTTGGGGTCTTATTTCATCCCCCCATCTCCAATTCCACCCTCACCCCATCCCATGAGGTAGCTGTGCTTTCCCCATTTCACAGATGAGGAGACTTAGGTCCAAAGAGGTTAAATGAGGCAGTAAGCAGTAGAACCGGTATTTGAACCCAGGTCTTCATTCTCCAAAAGAATGAAGGCTACTCTGTATTGAGCGTTTGACCTTGTGCCTGGCTCTGTGCTCAGCTCTTCTTGTGCTGTGTCTCATTTAACCCTGAGAAGGGCTATGCAATAGGTAGTGTTATCAACCTGAAGATCAGATGGATAACGTGCCTGAGGCCACACTGCTGGTGAATGATGGAGCTGGGATTCAGTCCCAGGCCTGTTGCCCACAGAGTCTGTGTCCGTAACCATTGCACCATGCTGCCCTCCTGCCCCTGCCAGAGTTTTTCTTGAGGTCTTATCCAATTCCCCTACTCTGATTTTCAGACCAACTGCTTAAGGTCATGACTCCAGGGTACACTAGAGGAAGAAACAGGTTACAAAACTCCAATAAGCAAGGAGGGTTTCACTTTATTAACCTCTGTATGTCCCTTAAGAATTACTGAATGAATGAATAAATGCAGTTTCTGCAGGCTGGTAGGAGGTTGAAAGCTAGTAGGAGGTGTACAGGTTGGTAGACGGTGAGCAAGCAGGTAGGAGGTGAGCAGGCAAGTAGGGGGTGAGCAGGCAGATAGGAGGTGAGCAGGCTGGTAGGAGGTGAGCAGGCAGGTAGGTGGTGAGCAGGTAGGTAGGAAGTGGGCAGGTGGGTAGGTAGGGAGTCTATTTGCCACTTTTACCTGTTGCAGATGAGATAC
The DNA here is from genome assembly GCA_030035585.1 of Dugong dugon. Lineage (NCBI taxonomy): Eukaryota > Metazoa > Chordata > Mammalia > Sirenia > Dugongidae > Dugong > Dugong dugon. The sequence continues at coordinate 54,570,399 of CM057462.1, read as the reverse complement.
TCCTCTTCCATAGCCACAATCCCAAGAGTGGGCTCTATCTGAGTTGGTGTGGCCTCCTGGGAATAGTGATTCAGAGTCACTCAAAAGTTATAGTGACTCAGGGGTCCTGACCCAGAATCCCACACAGCTGGGCTCTCTCCCATCTCACCTCATTTAACCTTCCCACGTATGCCTGTTTCTCAGGTGAGCGTACAAAGTTCGGAGGGGAGAGATGACCTGGACAAGGATTCGAACCTTGAGGGCTCTTGCCAAATCACTGTGCAGCCTTCCACCCTCTTCTTCCTTGGCATCTCCATCCCTGGATGGGGGACTCCATCACCACCTCTGAGAGCCCCCCAAGGAGGCCAGAGCTGACCCCAGGGCCACCTCCACGACTCGTTTCATCACAGCCCTGACCCTCTGTGCCCTTGCCTCCCTGATATTCCCTTGCTCAGTGCCAGTGTGAAGGCCTATTTACCTTTCCATTTAAATTTATGATAATTAAATGCAAATGAGGCAGCCTGAAAGTGCTGGAAACCAACTAGCAGACGAAGAATCTCAGAGAAACATTCAGAACACTGGATTGAGGTTCATTCTTTAGAATTTTCCTTCTGAAGCGTTCCTCCACTCCTTGCCAGCACCTATCCAAAGAGCAGGGAGGAGGGAGGTACCTCAGGGAATCCAACCCAGTTGCCCTTTCCTGGAGTGAGGGCACGGGGATCCTGCATTTGAGGATGTTCCGCCCTTCCATTTACGGAGCAGACAGGTCTCCTGGGATAGTCCCAGCCTCCTTAGAACAATCCTATGAGGTTTCCACAATTTACACCCCATTTTACAGATGGGTAACCTGAGGCTCAAACAGGTGAAGCAACTTGCTCATCTATAAAATGGGGGTGCAAATTGCCCATCCACGTTGTCCAGCTTCCATATGCATATGAGGTGATTGAAAATACCATGGCTTTCGTCAGGCACACCTTAGTCATCAAAGTGACATCTTGATTTTTAAGATTTTTCAAGAGGACTTTTGCCATAGATTTGCCCAAAGCAATACACTGTTTGATTTCTTGACTGTGGCTTCTGTGGGCGTTGGTTATTGATCTAAGTAGAATGAAATCCTTAACAACGTCTTTCGTTTACCATGATGTTGTTTATGGGCTCAGTTGTGAGGATTTTCGTTTTCTTCACCTTCAGGTGTAATCCATACTGAAGGCTGTATACTAACTATAGATAACATGTTGTTTTTGTTGTTCGCTACTGTTGAGTTGGCCTCCAACTCATGATGAACCCTGCACAACAGAACAAAACACTGCCCAGTTGTGTGCCATCTCTACAATCAGTAGTGGATTGGACCGTTGTAATCCATGGGGTTTTCGTTGGCTGATTTTCAGAAGTAGATTGCCAGGTCTTTCTCCCTCATCAGTCAGTCTGGAAGCTGCGCTGAAACCTGTTCAGCATCATAGCAACACATTTAAGTCTCCACTAACAGACAGGTGGTGACTGCACATGAGGTGCATTGGATGGCAGTCAAATCTGGATCTCCCATAGTGAAGGCAAGCATTCTACCGCTGAACCATTAGGGCCTGCGTACTGATTGTTTAATGTGCGCTGGGCATTGTCCTAAGCTCTTGACATATATTCACTTACTTAGTTTACATACAACAATGTGAGGGAGGTACTATTGTTATCTCCATTTTTCAGGTGAGGAAACTGAGGCACAGAGAGGTTAAGTGGCAGAGCTGGAACTTTAATCTGGAGTCTGGCTCTTAAAGGAGAGGAGCAGTGAGAAGCCTACAGTCCACCAGCCATAGCTCTCCGTCAGCCTCCCCCACCACCCAGGTGTGAGGTGGCAGGCCTGGGGCACTGATGACTTTGACCACCAAGTAACTGATCAGGGCAGAACAATTGCATCTCTCTGAGGGGAAGGAGCTGTTCAAGGGCCAAATCCTAGTCAGGGGAGGCATTAAAATTGATCTTGGTGCACCTGATACAAAATCTACGAGTCAGGCCATAAATAACCTGTTTAAAGGGCCCGGATTCACCACTTTGGGGGGTGGCCCCATCTGGCACCATCAATAGCTGGAGTGACACTGAAGATCATCAGGGATGTGGTGGGTGTTGATTCTTAATGGGGGTGAGGGGTTCACTGTGCAGCCCTGAAGTCACAACCATGTTTGGGGACAGCCATGGTGGGCTCCGCCAAATCCCAGACAGCCATGACTTGGAAAGAAAGGCCAGGCCTGGCTACATCAAGCACGGTGTAGTGAAATGCACATAGTGCTGGAGTTACACAGACTTGGGTTCAAGCCCCAGCTCTACAGGCACCAGCTGTGTGGTTTGCATCAGTTTGCTCAGTTGTAAAATGAGACTAATAAAAAAATCCCACTTCCTAGGCTTTGGGGAGGGTTGAATAAAAGAATCCTCCTGAAGAGCTGAGCACAGTTCCCTGAAATGATGCCCAGTGACTGTTGGGGTCAGTGTTACTACCTCTGTACCCCTTTGCTGGAAGAAGGGGATCTGGGATTGTTTTGTGGGGAGCTGAGGAAGCCTGGCAACCAGCATTTATTAGACACTCACTGGTGTGAGGAACTGGGCACGTCATATACATTAACTCTTTCAAGCTGATACCATTATTAGCTCTAATTTATAGGTAAGGAGACCTGGTGACACAGTGGTTCAAGCCGTCAACTACTAACCGAGAGATCGGCGGTTCGAAACCACCAGTGACTCCTCGGGAGAAAGATGTGGCAGTCTGCTTCTGTAGAGATTTACAGCCTTGGAAACCCTGTGAGGTCACTATGAGTTGGAATCGACTCGATGGTAGAAGGTTTTTTTTTTTTTTTTTATAGATGAGTAAAGTGTCTTAGTTATCTAGTGCTACTGTAGCAAAAATACCATACGTAGGTGGCTTTAATGAATGCAAGGCTAGAAGTCCAAATTCAGGGCACCTACTCTAGGGGGAGGCTCTCTCTGTTCACTCTGGGGAAAAACCCTTGTCTCAGCTTCTCTAGCATTCTTCTTGGAGTTCCTTGGAGATTTCCACATGGCATCTATCTTTCCCCCACTGTGCTTGCTTGCTTCTGTGCCTAATTTTCTCCTTTTGCAGTTCTACTCTGTCCTGTAGGGTCACTATGAGTCAGAATCGACTCGATGGCAGTAGGTGTTTTTTGTATATTTCAAAATGAGTAAGATTTAAGACACAGCCTACACTGATATGACCTTACTAACATAACAAAGAAAACCCTATTCCCAAATGGGATTACATCCATAGTATAAAAAAAACCAAACCCAAACCCGTTGTCATCAAGTCAATTCCGACTCTTAGTGACCCTATAGGACAGAGTAGATGGCCTCATGGGGTTTCCAAGGAGTGGCTGGTGGATTCAAACTGTCGGCCTTTTGGTTGGCCGTAGAGATCTTAACCACTGCACCCCCAGGGCTCCTCCACAGGTATAATAAGGGTTAGGATTTACAGCACACATTTTTGAGGAACCCAATTCAATCCATAACACTGAGGCTCTGCCAGGTTTAGCCTGAAATCTTGGAGCTAGTAACTGACTGCACCAGGATAGGAACCCAGGTTTGCCTGACTCCAAAGTCCCTTTCCTCTGATGGGCCGCCCTCATGGTCCCGGGGTCCTCCTGCAACCCATTGGGTCCTGCTCAGTGCTCCCATGATTATTTATTCAGATATATCATTACATGGTGTGACAGTTTATGAAACAGTTAATTAGTCCTAATGAGGGTGAGTAATTGATTAGGAGCACAGTTTGTCAACTGCAGCTTGAGTTTCCTCTTCTCAGCTTTTCCATGGATCCTGGGTGTTGTCTGCAGGAGAAGGGGGAGCTGGGACCCCTAGCCTGTGTGTGGACACATGCCTGGCAAGGGGCCATGGTGCTAGTCAGCATAAGCCTGCTCCCTGTGGCCCTGGTTGCCACGTGGCTTCCATGGAGCTGGAGAAGCATGGGTGTCTGTGGGACAGCAGGGACCTTTCTCCAGGAAGCAGTGCAGGGAGGAGAGAGAGGGCACTCCTTAAGGGGGTCCTGGCTAAACAAGGGCAGATCCTCAATCTGGGGATGTCCTGAGGCTCGGGTCCACCAAGAAACTGCCTTGGCTTTGAGAAGACTCCTCCTTAACACCCTCCCTAGCCCCTCTTGCTGCCCTGACTGTCTCCACGGTCACAGTCTGAATCCAGGTGGCCCAGGTTCTGAATAAGTTTGAATCCTGGCCCTACCACTCAGCGATTGTGGGAACTTCAATGCTCCGAGACTCAGTTTTTTCATCTGTGCAATGGGGTTGATGATCACAGGCCATTGTGACTTAATCGACAGAACTTACGAGAATCCTGCTCTGTGTGCCGGGTGCGTGGTGGTCACCGAGGAGGCAGCAGGGAACAGAACAGGCTGCCCCACCCAGGCGGAGCCCACCATCCAGTGGGGTCATCTGTGTGAGGGCTGCACACAGCAGGGGGCTGTCATTGAGGAGGATGCTGCTGCTGATTCCTGACCTGGAGAACAGCCATAGACGTGAGGAGGGGGTGAGTCAGGGGCAGGGGACATTTCTTCTTCTCTAGCCAGCATTTCTAGCCCCAACTTGAATTTGAGGTCTAGATCAGCGCCGACCAATAGAAATATAATGTGAGTCATATGCTGGATTTCCAGAACATGTACTGTTCTTCAAATATGCTGTATGGAATCATCTTCCTCACTAATCTCCCACCTGCAACCCTGACCATGAACCCAGGGCCTAATCCCATCTTCCCTTTGGGCCCAGTTCCAATCACTCCTTCTCCAGGAAGCCTTCCAGGATACATAGACCTTCTCTCTCCTCTGAAGTGGTCCAAACTTAGATACCTCCTGCCTTCTGCCTAAGACTAAAAATCAGTATCTTTTTAAATTTTGTAATCACCTTGTCAAGGAGCTCTGGTGGTGCAACAGTTAAGTTCTCGACTGTTGACTGAAAGGTTGGCAGTTCAAACCCACCCAGTGGTTCCATGGGAGAAAGACCTGAAGATCTACTCCCATAAAGATTACAGCCTAGAAGACCATATTGGGCAGTTCTACTCTATCACTGAGGTCCCTATGAGTTGACAATCTATTTGATGGCACCTAACAACAACAAATCACCATGTTTAAAAAGGTTAAACTGGGAAAATTTACATTAGTATATATTTTATTTAACTCAATATACCATTTCAACTTGTAATCAATATTAAAAAATACTAATAGATTATTATATACTTTTTCCACTCTAAGTTTAAAATTCAGTGTTCCATTACATGTATAGCACATCTCAATTCAGACTGGCCCCGTTTTAAGTTCTCAGTAGCCACATGGGGCCAGTAGCTCCCATGCTGGGCAGCACAGGTCTGGAAACTTTCTAAAAGCCCTCAGCTCCCATGGTCCTAGATTCTGTGTAAGGAAATGGTCTGGCTTTGATTGATGATAGAGCTGACCATGTTGGATTTTCTTCTTTGCTTACCTGCATAACACAGTGTTTATGAGCATGAGCTTAGGAGTGACTGGGACCTTGGTTCAGTTCTCAGCTCTACCTCTTCTCTGTGGAGTGATTGTGACAGTGACTTCACTGTCAGGTGTCAGGAGGATTGAGTGAGATTATGCAGGCAAAGCATGCAGCACAGTGCCACACATGCTAGAGTTTGGCAAACACTTGTTGCTATTCTCATTTATTGTTATTATTATTCTGTCACCCTACATGCACCAACTCCTCCCTGTGGTGTGTGGTGTCTCCACCTCCCAGACCCTGGGCACCCTTGCCTGCCAGCCGATTTGCCAGGTAGCAGCTGCCCAGGGTGGTTTTCACTCTGTAACTCACAGGGGCCAAGGGCACAGAGCCAGGCTTGGGCTGAATGGACGGGGGTTCTAGTCTAGCCCCAGTTGTAACTGCTGTGTGACCTGGTGTGAGCCTTTAACCCCTCCAGGCCTTAGCCTCTCAGTGACCTTCCAAAGTCATCTCCAGTGCAGGAACTTGGTGAAAACAACAGCATGTGTGTAGCACATGGGAAATGTTTACAGAGAGAAGTTTTGGACTGAGGGTAATGCACCAAAATGTGTTTGAATCATGGCTCTCCCTAGGATGACTTGGCTATTGCTATGCATTAAATTGTGACCCACCCCCCGCAAATGTGTTGAAACCTTAACCTGTATACCTGTGGATGTAAGCCTGCTTGGAAATAGGGTTTGCTTTGTTATGCTAATTAGATCATATCTGAGTGGGGTGGGTTCTAAATCTTATCACTTCTGAGTTACATAAAAGAGCAAATTAGGCACAGAAGGCACACATGAGGAAAGACAGATGCCGTGTGAGGACCACCAAGGAACCAAGGAATGCCCCTGACTGCCGACAAGGAAGGAATCAACAGGATAGATTTTATTTGTACTTTTAGCTTCCAGAACTGTGATAAAATAAACTTTTGTTCTTTAAAACCATAGACTTGTGGTATTTCTGTACAGCAGCTCTGGGAGACTAAGACTGCTACAATGTATGAACCTTGGCTTCTTCCTTTAAAAATGGCGTCAATAACAGTACCTACCTCCTAGGGTGTTGTGATGTTTAAATGGGACAATTGGAGCCTCAGTGGCTCCCTGGTTAAGAGCTCGGCTGCTAATCAAAAGGTCGGCAGTTCAAATCCACCAGCTCCTCCTTGGAAACCCTATGAGGCAGTTCTACTCTGTCCTATAGGGTCGTTATGAGTCAGAATTGACTTGACGGTAATGGGTATGCTTAGCACAAAGCTTCCTCCAGGGTCAGTGCTTAATAAACATTTTTATCACAAGTGGGAAGATAAGGGCTGCCCAGTGAGAGGTTTAGCTAGCCCCATTGTCCCTACCTTGGAAGCTAATGGACAACTTGGGAACTTTGGCAACAGGTGACCACCCATCTGCCAGACTGACCAGGCCTGAATAAAGCTGTGGGCTTAGGGGTGCAGGGCACCACACCACAGCCTCCCTCAACAGCTTCTGGGGGCCTGACTGAATCACAGAGGGTCCAGCGCTCCCCACCTCATCCAGCACATGTGTAATTAGTTCATTAATGGCTGCTGGTTTGACTCAGAGAGGTCCCTGGGTGGCACAAACATTTTAACACTCATCTACTAACCTAGAGATTGGTGCTTCCAACCCACCCAGGGGCACATATGGCGTCACTGTGAGTTGGAATCAACTCAAAGGCAACAGGTTTGGTTTTTGGTTTTGGTTGGTCTGACTCAAGTGACCTGCTTAACCAATCCTGTTTGAAGCGTAGCATAATATGGACACAGAGCTGGATTCCAGGTGACTCCCATCACTAGCTCTTGCTAATGATTCTGCAGGAATTAGGGGTGGAGTGGTCACGTTTTAGGGGGAGGCAGGCAGGGCAACCAAGAGGGCCATTGATGTGGGTCGGATGGGGTAGGGCAGAGCCTGAGGTGTCTGGCCGAAACGGCTGGGTCTTTCCCTGGCAAGAGACAGTACCTGCCTGAGGGTTGGGGGTGGGGGTATGTGGACAGGCCATATGCTACCTCAAGCAAGGGGACAGAAGCTGGGAGACAGGGGTAGAAAAAGTGGCCTGGAGGTGAAAGCAGGCAGAGCGGGAACAGAGCCAGGGGTCTGCCTCTCTGGCCCTTGTACAAGCCGCTCTTTCTCCTGGCCTCACCGCAGAGGACACAGACAAGGCAGCTGCGGGCTGCACGGATTGCTCTAGGGAACTCAGAACTACCTGCGGTTGACTCCCTAGCCCAGCCCTAACTGTTCAGGCTCCCTGCCGCTCTGACCACACTTTCTGATTTCTGCTTCCTGGCATCTTCCTTGCAGTTGGTGATCTCCTCCAGGTTGACCTCAGATGAGCCTGATTCATTCAGTCAACAAACATCTCTTCTGGTCCCACCACCTGCCAGGCTCTGGGCCGGGCTCCAGACGTGGTGGTGGGCATGGCTCCTGCTCAGGCACTGCTGGTGGGGAAGGTAACCACCCACTCACTCATTCAACTTCCCTCCATCCTACCTCCCTCCTTTCCTTCCCTGCTTCCCCTTCCTTCCTTCTTTTGTTCCATGAGGCAGGAAGGTAACAAGACCATGCATGTGTGTCCACAGGCACACATAGGGGACCCCACACCTGTGGGCAGGTGCACACCTGCTGTGTGGACCTGCGCCCGTGTTTACCCAGCTCCAACCTCTCAGAGGCCTTTTCATTCTTCTGCAGCTCCCAGAAAATAGAAAAATGAAATGCTAAGAGTCACAAACACTGGAATGTAATGTAAATATTTACCTTGCACAAATGAACACTTTTAACAACAAATGTTTCATGCACTATAATTGAATGATTCATCAGATAATCACAGGGCTTATAAAAAAAGAGCATTCCTTCCCCACAAAGGTGGAATGGACAGAAACAAGAATACGTCTTGGGAGTGGTTAGATGGATGTCCTTTCCATCTGTCCTGTATCCCTGTGACTGTGGAAAGAACCTCTTTTAGAGACAGCATCAGAGGTTTACGTCTGAGGCCTTGAAGAACGTGAGGTAGACAGTCCTACCCCCATTGGGCCCTGCACACACATGTGCTTGCACACCCACACACATACACTCACTTGCACATGCACACAATGTACACATGTGCACACACAGTGTACACACTCACATGTGCACTCCTTGGTGGGGAGGCAGGGGATTGTCTGACTTGAACATTGCCACAGTGACATTTGCAGACATGATGCTTTTAGAGATGAATCTGCTACGTGTGATTATTGTCATTTCATTTTTTTGTCTGTTTTGATTTTGTAACCTGATTTTTATCCCTATTATTATTACATGAATATTTCTTTTTTCAAATATATTTTATTGTGTCTTAGGTGAAAGTTTATAGAGCAAAGTAGTTTCTCATTCAATAAATTGTACACAAAGTGGTCCTTGATGTTGGTTGTAATCCCTGTACATTGTCAGCACTCCCATTTCTGCCCCGGGTTCCCCTTTTATTTTATCTGTTTTTCCTACCCCTTCCTGTCTTCTCATCTTTATTTTTGGGGAAATGTTACCCTTTTGGTTTCGTAAAATTGTTTGTTGTACAGAGCACATTTTTTCCAGTGTTATTGTTTATTTTATAGCCTTGGCTGGAAAGTGGTTTCTGGGAGTGGGTCAATTTCAAGTCATAGGGAAGTCTTAGAGCCATAGTCTCGGGGGTTCCTCCAGTATCTATCAGGCCAGTAAGTCTGGTCTTTTTTACTTTATGAATTCGATTTTTTGTTCTACATTTTTCTCCCACTCTGTCTGGGACCCTCTATTGTGATCCTGGTCAGAGCGGTTGCTAGTGGTAGTCAGGCACCATCTAGTTCTTCTGACGTCAATTGAGTGCATGTATATTTATTATGGTTATGCCCTCTTGGTGTATGACTCTTTAATCACTATATAATGTCCTTCCTTATCTTTTGTGGTGGATTTTGCCTTAACGTCTATTTTGTCAGTGATTAATATTGCCACTCTGCTCTTTTTTGTTATTGTTTGCTTGATATATTTTCTTCTATTCTTTGACTTTTAGTTTATTTATGTCTTTGCATCTGAGATATCTCTCTTGTAGATGGCATATTGATGGGTTGTTTTTTTTCTTCCCATTCTGCCACTCTCTGTCCCTTTACTGGTGCATTTAATCCATTTACATTCATTGTGATTATCGATAGGTATGAGTTCACTGCTGACATTTTATAATGCTTTTGTTGTGTAGTGTTGATGATTTCTTTGTTCTACGTGATTTTTTGTGCTGAGTTCTTTTTGTTTATAAATTTTCTTTTCATTTCCTTCATTGTTGATTTCATGTTTACTGAGTCTTTATGGTTTTCATCTTTTTTATTTTGCTGAGTAGGTTTGTTCATTTTCTTGGTGGTTACCCTAAGATTCACCTTTGTCTTCCTAAGTTTAAAGCAGTCTTTTATTTCTTGATATCGCCTTGACTTCCTTTCTATATGGAAGTTCTATATTGAGGTCTCTGTTTCCCTATTTCTGTCTTTTAGTGTTATTTTGTTTTTGAGAATTCTTTATCTGGGTTGTATCTATGTGATGCTATGATGTGCCTTAATCTCAGGTTGTTGTCTTATATTATTGGTTCTCTGTCTGTAGTCTTCCCTTTAATATTTCTTGTAAGGTTGATCTGGTTTTTACAAATTCCCTTAATTTCTGTTTATCTGGAAATGTCCTTTTTTTTTAATTGTTGTGCTTTAAGTGAAAGTTTATAATTCAAGTTAGTCTCTCATACAAAAATTTATATGTATATTGTTATGTGACCCTAGTTGCTCTCCCTATACTTTGACAGCACACTCCTGCTTCCCAGTCAGATTTCCTGTGTCCATTCAACACTCCCTGTCTTCTCATCTTGCCTCTGGACAGAAGCTGCCCATTTAGCCTCATGTATCTACTTGAGCTAAGAAGCACACTCTTCATGAGTTTCATTTCATGTTCCATACGCCAGTCTAATCTTTGTCTGAAGAGTTGGCCTCAGCAATGGTTGCAGCTCTGGGTCAACACAGAGTCCGGGGTCCATGTCTTCCAGGGTCCCTCCAGTCTCAATCAAACCATTAAGTCTGGTTGTTTTACTAGAATTTGAGTTCTGCATTCCACATTTCTCCTGCTCCATCAGGGACTCTCTTTTGTGTTCCCTGTCAGGGCAGTCATTGGTCGTAGACAGGCACCATCTAGTTCTTCTGGTCTTGGGCTGATGAAGTCTCTGGTTTATGTGGCCCTTTCTGTCTCTTGGGCTAATCCTTTCCTTGTGTCTATGGTTTTTTTTCATTTTCCTTTACTACAGGTGGGTTGGGACCAATTGATGCATCTTAGATGACTACTTGCTAGCTTTTAAGACCTCAGAAGCCACTCACCAAAGTGGGATGCAGAACATTTTCTTAATAAACTTTATTAGGCTGCTTGACCTAGATGTTCCCTGAAACCATGGTCCCCAGACCCCTGCCTCTGCTACCGTGTCCCTTGAAGTGTTTGGTTGTATTCAGGAAACTTCTTAGCTTTGGTTTAGTCCAGTTGTGCTGACTTCCCCCGTAGTGTGTGCTGTCCTTCCCTTCACCTAAGATAATTCTTGTCTACTATCTAGTTAGTGAATACTCCTCTCCCTCCCTCCCCACCCTTGTAACCATTAAAGAATGTTTTCTTCTGTGTTTAAACCTTTTCTTGAGTTCTTATAATAGTGGTCGTATACAGTATTTGTCCTTTTGTGACTGACTAAATTCACTCAGCATAATTCCTTCCATATTCCTCCATGTTATGTTTCACGGATTCATCGTAGTTTTTTATTGTTCTGTAGTATTCCATTGTGTGAATATACCATATTTGTTTATCCATTTGTCTGTTGATGGGCACCTAGGTTGTTTCCATCTTTTTGCTATCATGAACAGTGCTGCAATGAACACGTGTGTACATGTATCTATTCCTGTGATGGCTCTTATTTCTCTAGGATATATTCCAAGGAGTGGGATTGCTGGATCCTGTGGTACTTCCATTTCTAGCTTTTTAAGGAAGTGCCAAATCGATTTCCAAAGTGGCTGTACCATTTTAAATTCCCACCAACAGTGTATAAGTGCTTCAGTCCCTCCACAACCTTTCCAACATTTATTATTTTGTATTTTTTTGGATTATTGCTAGCCTTGTTGGGATGAGATGGTATCTCATTGTAGTTTTGATTTGCATTTCTCTAATGATGAATGATTGTGAACATTTCCTCATATGTCTGTTAGCCGCCTGAATGTCTTCTTTGGCAAAGTGCCTGTTCATATTCTTTGCCCATTTTTTAATTGGGTTATTTATCTTTTTGTTGTTGAGTTTTTGCAATATCTTGTAGATTTTAGAGATTAGACGCTGATCGGATTTGTAGCCAAAAATATTTTTCCCCGTGTATAGGTTGTCTTTTGACTCTTTTGGTGAAGTCTTTTGATGAGCGTAAGTGTTTGATTTTTAGGAGCTCCTAGTTATCTAGTTTCTCTTCTGGTGCTTGTGCGTTGTTACTTATGATTTGTGTTCTGTTTATGCCATGTATTAGAGCTCCCTATTGTCCCTATTTTTTCTTCCATGATCTTTATCATTTTTGCTTTTATACTTAGGTCTTTGATCCATTTTGAGTTAGTTTTTGTGCGTGGTGTGAGGTATGGGTCTTGTTTCAGTTTTTTGCAGATGGATATCCAGTTATACCAGCATCATTTGTTAAAGAGACTGTCTTTTACCCAATTAATGGACTCTGGGTCTTTGTCAAATATTAGCTGCTCATAGGTGGATGAATTTACATCTGGATTCTCAATTCTGTTCCATTGGTCTATGTATCTGTTGTTGTACCAGTACCAGGCAGTTTTGACTACAGTGGCAGTATAATAGCTTCTAAAATCAGGTAGTTTGGGGCCTCCCACTTTGTTCTTCTTCTTGAGTAATGCTTTACTTAGCTGAGGCCTCTTCCCTTTCCATATGAAGTTGGTGATTTGTTTCTTCATCTCATTAAAAAATGCTGTTGGAATTTGGATCAGGATTGCATTGTATCCTGTAGATTGCTTTGGGTAGAATAGACATGGAAATGTGCTAATTTCACCATGGTATTTGAGGGACAATTTTTATGGATATATGATTCTTGGTTGGCAATTTTTTTCTTTCAAGGTTTTATATGTTCCATCCCATTGCCTTCTTGCCTGCATGGTTTCTGCCAAGAAGTCAAAGCTTATTCTTATTGGCTTCCCTTTGTAGGTGATCTTTCATTTTTCCCTAACTGCTCCCAGGAAGCTTTCTTTGTCTTTAGTTTTGGAGAGTTTGACTACAATATGTCTTGGCGATTTTCTTTAGGCATCTATCCTGTATGGGATTCATTGTGCTTCTTAGATGGATATCTTCTTGTCTTTTATGATATTAGGGAAGTTTTCTGCCAGCCTATCCTCAAATATTCTTTCTGTGCTTTTTAATGTCTACTCCTGTTCTTGGATTCCAATCCCACAGAGATTATTCCTCTTGATAGTGTCCCACATAAGTCTTAGGCTTTCTTCATTTTTCTTCACTCTTTTTCCTGATTGTTCCTCAAACAAGTTAATGTCGATTATTTATCTGCTATTTTGCTGATTCGGTCTTCCGTTGCTTCAGTTCTACTCCTATGTCCTTCCATTGAGTTGTCTGTTTCTAAGATTTTATTGTTAATCTTCTGGATTTCTGATTGCTGTTTTTGTATGGTTTCTAATTGTCTATTTTGTCATTTTGTTCTTGTATTGTTTTCCTGAATTCTTCTAGTGTTTTGTCTGTACTTTCTTTGATTTTGTCTATGTATTTCTTGGTTTTGTCTGTGTTTTTATTGATCTCCTTCTTGATCTCTTGAAGGGCTCTATATGTAAGTATTTTGAATTCCTTATGCTGTAGTTCAATTATCTCTTCTTCCTCAGTGAAGTTTTCTGGTTCTTTATTTTGGTCCTTTGCTTGAGCCATCTTGTCCTGCTTCTTTAGGTGATTTAATATTGTCTGTTGTCTCTGAGACATTAAAGTGTTATTATATTTATTTATTAATTACATTTGTTGTTGCATCCTTATTTTTGGTTTTGTTTTGATGTATCCAAGTAGGCAGTGCTGGCATGCTATTCTGATCAGTAGTCTGGCTGCACTTGAGTGCTCACCACCTGTCTCTGGGTGTGTGTGGCAGCAGCTGGATGTGTGGGCATGGATCTCTGTTTGCTGGTCTTGCTGGGTGGCTAAGAATGGTCTGGGTGGAGCTTGGCCACCATTTGTCCTTGGTCTGGTGATATGGGAGGAGGGGTCTATTCTGAGTGGGTGGGGTGGTAGGTGTGATGAGTGTGTTGTGCAAGAAGGGGTGTGGTTGTTTCCACTCTCTAGGTGAGGGTGGATGGGTGGTGGGGAGGGTGGATGGCAAACGAGTGTGCATGGTCACAATGACTCCATGGGTGGGGGTAAGGGGAGTGCTCTCTTCTGTTTAGCAGATGTAGGTGCCCAGGCCCTTCATGTCCTCTGCAGCTGGCAACTGGGACCTGCTCCCAACCAAATGTGAGGAGGGAGAGGGGCCATCCAGGGTCCATTCAGGAGGGAGACCCCCCTGCTGCCACTCCACACCTCATGAATGCCACTCACCACCAGGGTCAGAGTCTGCTGCTTGTGGGCATCTTGTTCTGGATTTGGCTTTCTCCCTGCTCTTGCTTCTGTCCAGGTAGGTCTATATTGTTTCTCTGTCACTTATGGGACTGCTGGGGGTTGTCTCCATGTGTTCCTCCTCCAGAGTTGCTTCTGGTTTTGTCTTAAAAAGGCCACATTGAGTCCAGGTGATTGGTAAAGCCCTTCCATTTCGTGTTACTCCTTGGTCACTGTGTTCATTCAATTTTTCCTTCCAGTAGGCTTTCAATTCAATCCTTTATCCTTCCTATTTGATGTTCAGGGTTCCGGGATTGTTACCTGCATTTATTTCACTTAGTTTTTCCAGTCTTTTGCTGTAAGGGGATGGTAAGTTTTGTCTGACTAATCCACCATCTTGGCTCCACCCCTCCGCTTTTGTCATTTCTGAAAACAGGAAGGAGCTGACAGTGTTTGGGGTTGAGGAGGGAAGCCAACACTGGGGAATATCCCAGAGACATTTCTGAAAAGTGTAGATCATGAATGGGCCCCAGACCCTCCCTCAGGAGCCTGTCGGGTGGGTCAGGTGGGGAGGAAACAGCTGCTTCTTGAGATCCCACTGTGTGCCAGGCACACACATTATTCTGTCCTCTCCTCACAATGACTCTGAAAGTGGGTATAGTTCTCTCTCCATCATAGAGCAAGAGTGGAGGCTGAAAGAGTGAGAGAGACTCTCCCTGCATCACTGGCTGGGAGTGGAATGGCTTGTCTGAGCCTGTTCTCCCTGTGGTTGAGGTCTGTTTCATGACACCAAGCTTGAGCTGAGAAGCCCTGAGTTCTGCCAGCTCCATCACCAGATATGAGCACAGGGCACCATATGCTAAGGACCATAGGTAGGAGACAGAGGAGGGGCTAGAGTAGTTCAAAGGGTGGGAGATTGCATTCAGAGGAGGCAGGAGAGCAAACTCTGGATAATAACACATATGTCTCTTGGATTTGATTGAGTTAAACCACCTGAAGTTTTTAGCCCAGTGCTGGGCACATGGTAAGTGACTGATCAATGCCAACTATTATAATATTATTATTACTATTACATCATTCCTCAACCTTCACTATCACCATCATCATCATCATCATAGTCATCATCATCATAATCATCACTGTCATTTTCATAATCATCATTGCCACTGTCATCATCATTATCATTGTCATCATCATTGTCAAGTTGTCATCGTCATCATTGTCATCATCATTGTTGTTGTCATCGTCATCTTTATTATCATCATCATTTTCATCACTGTCACCATCTCAGCCTTCCCTTACTAAGAGCATCACCTTGTGCTCGGCTCTGTGATTGTTTCCTTGAATCCTCGCAGCACCTATGAGGTGGATGTGATTATCATTCCCCGGTTAAAGATGGGGAAGTCGAGGCATAGAGAAAGGAAAGGACTTTCCCAAGAGCGCAGAACAAGTAGGTGGTAGAGGTGGGATTTGAGCCCAGGCTGTCTGGCTCCAGAGTCAGCATCTTCACCCCTACTGACAACACAAGATCATCTGTTCATTGGATGCTTCCATGTGCCATGAACATATCCACCCAGGATTGTCTCCAGAGCCCCTGGTCTCTTCAGACTCCACATGGCCTCCTGGGCCCACTGCCTGCTGCAGACCATAGGTAGCAGACAGAGAAAAAAATATCTTCCCAATTTTGAGAAAAACTCACCGCTATTAAGTTAAGCTGTTAACAGAGTTCTCAGGGTGGAATGTGTTTTGTTTCAGGCCTTCATCTCTCTCATCTACTGAAAAAATGAATCCTGTCAAACTCCTTGAAGCCAACTGTCAAAGTAAAGCGTTCAGGGGAGACAGATCTCTTACTCTGATGTAAAATTCATTCAAAATGATCCTTTAATCCAGTCCCCCTGCTAAACCTGGAGCTAAAATGCTGAAAGCCTCACACTTGAAACATTCTCTTTTCACTTCTCCTGCGGCCTCCCCTCCCGGGCCCCGCCCTCCATCTCTCACACAATAAAGCAGCAAAGCATTGTAGCTGGCGTAATGATCACCATTTGCTTTCTCACAACAATTTTTTAGGGGGGAAATGACAGCATAAAAAAGCCTTGTCTTTCAGAGTCATTGTGTGCAGGAAGAGGCGTTAGCTGTCAAAGGCCCTGGCACCCAAGGAACAACTACAATAACCAGAGAAGGAGCACAAGGTTGGGGAGGAATGGGACTTCACAGACCTGATGATCTGACATGTGTGCGAGGCTGGAGGAGAGGCAGGAGGGCCTCTGGGCAGAGGACAGAGCTTTGCTCCCGCTGAAGTGAAGCAAGGGGGCTGCCGCCCTTTCTCTAGTTCCTGCTCTTCACCCGGCTTGCTCTCCCATCCTAAATCTCTGTCCATCTGCCAGACTCAATCTTGCATTTGGGTTAGCACTTTACACTTTGCAAAGCACTTTCACATTCACTATGACCACTTATTAATCTTTCCTTCCTTCCATTATTCACACCACAGTAATTGGGATTCATTGTGGGCTCTGACCCATATAACTCTTGGGGGTTTCAGAGAGCTACAAGACAGAACCCTCACTCCAGGATTCTAGAGTCTGAAGGGGGAGGCAGGGTGTAGATAAATGACCATGATCCCATGTGGCAAGGGTTATGGCAGATATGTATGTGGCAATAGTAGGAGCTTCCACTAGTTAGGATGTGTTGGGTAGCACGTAACAGAAAACCCAACAACAATGGCTCAAGCGATTGAGATGTGAAATGCTCTCGCATAGCCAGACATCTGAAGAGAGGTGGTTCCAGGACTGGTCAGATGCTCAGGGATGTCAACAAAGATCTAGGTGGTTCCCTCTTTCATCTTTTGTTTTTAGCTTGTTACCTCATGGTTGCAAGACAGTTGCTGCAGCTCCAAAAGTCATATTCTTTCATGACAGTATTCAAATAAAGAAGAGTGGGGGAAAAAAGTTCCTAGAAGCCACTTTCTCCTATGAGCAGATATCCCCTCATGCCCCAATGACCAGATCTGGATCACATGCTCACCCCTAAAACAATCTCCTGCAAAGGGAAATGGGGTTCCAGGCTTGGTTTATCCCCAGGTCTGAGCATGTTGCTGCAGAACAAACCTGGGGTCCGTAAGTGAAGAGGAGAGGGGTGGAGAAGCTGGGCAGGCAACTCTGTGTGTCTGCCATGTTCTGAGTATCTGCTGACTGGATGTCCTGGGCAGTGTGGCATCTGGGATGGGGGACAGCCCAGGCTGTAGGCAGAAAGTCCTGTTCCAAGTCTCAGTCTCATGCAGGCTATGTGATTTGGGGAAGATCAAAGGCCTTGAATGGCCACATCAGTCTCCTCCCTCCTGCAGCAGGGATGATATCAGCATCCTCCTTGTGGGGCACTTGTGATGATGAGCTGGGATCATGAGGGCTAGAGAGAACAGTGTACAAGATCCAGCATATGTTTATGTTTCTGAGTCACAGATAGGGGATGTTCCAGCTCTGAGAGACATGGAGGCAGCTCAGGGTGGACCCCACCAGGCCTGGGCTTGTTCCTCACTCTGCAACTCCTTTCTTCAGCTCTAGGAGCCTCTGCTTCCCCATCAGTACAATGGGGATGAGGAGGGGATGGCTCAGGGCTATTTTAAGCAGGTGATTCTAGTGGGATGAGAACTCAAGATGGGAACCCCTGATCTGGGTGATCTCAGAGACCTCCTTCCAGCCTTGATTAGACAAATAGATGAAGAATTGATATTTATTTATTTATTTATTTTTATATTTTATTGTACTTCAGGTGAAGGCTTACAGAACAAATAGTTTCTCATGAAACAGTGGTACACATGTTGTTTTATGACATTGGTTAACAACCGCACAACGTATTAACCCTCTAATTTATCAACCCTTTTTTTTTGGTGAAAATACACATAGCCAAAGATACACCGTTTCAAAAATTTCTACATGCACAGTTCAGTGACATTGACTACGCTCTTCCAATTGTGCTGTTATTCTCACTTAATATGAAGGCTTACAGAACAAAATAATTTCTCATTTAACAGTTACTACAAATGTTGCCCTATGACAATGGTTAACAATCTCACAACACATCAACAATATCCTTATTCAATCTTGGGTTCCCTATCACCAGCTTCCTTGTCCCCTTCTGCCTTCTGGCCCTTGTCACTGGACTCCTGTACCTTGTTAGTCTCATTTGGTTTTATGGGCTGTCCACTCCCAGGCTGAACAGTGAACCTCGGAGGTAGCTTCACCACTGAGCTAAAAGGGTGTCTGGGGGCCATACTCTCGAGGTTTCTCCAGTCTCTTTTAGGCCAGTAAATCTGGTCTTTTTTTGTGAGTTAGAATTATGCTCTACATCCTTCTCCAGCTCTGTCCAGAACCCTCTGTTGTGATCCTGGTCAGAGCAGTCAGTGGTGGTAGGCGGGCACCATCTAGCTGTACTGGACTCAGTCTGGTGGAGGCCTTGGTAGCTGTGGACAGTTAGTTGTTCAGACTAATCTTTTCTTTGTATCCTGTTATCTTCAAGAGAATTGATATTTAGATGGATAGTTGGTGTGTTAGATTTCGTGAGTCTGTTCTGACTCAGAGTGACCCTATGTGCAACAGAACAAAACACTGCCCAGTCCTGCATCATCCCCGTAATTGTTGTTATGCTTGAGCCCGTTGTTGCAGCCGCTGTATCAATACATCTCATTGAGGGTTTTCCTCTTTTTCAATGACTCTCTACCAAGCATGATGTCCTTCTCTAGGGACTGGTCCCTCCTGATAACATGTTCAAAATACATGAAACAAAGTCTCTCCATCCTTGCTTCTAAGGAACATTCTGGCTGCACTACTTCCAAGATAGATTTGTTTGTTCTTTTGGCAGTCCGTGGTATATTCAGTATTCTTCACCAACACCATAATTTAGAGGCATCAATTCTTCTTCTGTCTTCCTTATTCATTGTCCAGCTTTCACATGCATATGAGGTAATTGAAAACACCATGCCTTGGGTCAGGTGCATGGAGCCCTGGTGGCACAGTAGTTAACAGCTTGGCTGCTAACCAAAATGTCAGCAGTTCAAATCCACCAGCCACTCCTTGGAAACCCTATGGGGCAGTTCTACTCTGTCTTATAGTGTTCCTATGAGTCAGAATTGACTCGAAGCCAACAGGTTGGGGTCAGGTACACCTTAGTCCTCAAAGTGCCATCTTTGCTTTTTAATACTTTAAAGAGGTCTTTTGCAGCAGATTTGCTTAATGCAATACAGATGTATAGACAGATGATAGACATTTAGGTAGATAGATGGTTAGATAAATAGATGCATAGATGTTAAATAAATAGATATTTAAATGGATAAATGGTTGGATAGATGGATAGAAAGGTCTGAATCTTGGTCCTCCCAAAGCCCCTCCCTTAGGCCCTGAGGCACACTGACCCGTCCTCTCTGAGCCCACAATGCTGACATCCTGTTCCTAAGGTTCGGTGAAGTTTATGTTCTAAGAGTCCAACATTGTCCCATTCTGACATTGACTGTTTTATTGCTTTGTGAACCCTACTTTGTGATTTTGACTCTTTTACTATCTCTATGTCCTGCATCTCTAATCTTCAAAGGTTATAACACGGCATTATTCAACTTTGTTTTAGCACACTCTGATTCTATTACTTGGTGATGCAGCCTTCTGGCACTCTGTGAAATGCCCCCCGCCCCCGCCGTCCCAGGAACAGGCAGTTGGTCCCCAGCCTAGGTCTCTGCAAGGCTTCCAGCCACCCTCTTGCTTCCCGTTCAAATCATATCCAAACCACCCACAGCCTCTCCCTCCTCAGCCCACTTCAGACTTTGTGAGTTTATGACTGTCACATAATGTTATTAGCCATGACAATGGCAATTATACCAATTATGCGGGTGAGAAACTCCAGCCAGATTTGGGCTGACAGTGAGTTATGACCTCACCTGCTGAGGCAGCTGCAGTCACCAAGCAGTGCTGATGGCCTCCACCAGCTGACAGTGTTGGCCACAGTTACAAGGTGATTCAAGTTGGCCTCAGGTTGGCAAAGGGGCTGCCTCTCTGGAGTACTGCTGGCCTGGGCACCTGGAACTCTCACAAGAAGCCCACCCAGACCCTGGGTGTTGGCCGCCAGTGTTCCAGGCTCCCACCTCCCTCTTCTCCTCCTCTGAGCCCTCCTGCTCCCTCCCCTCCCTGCTCTTGGGACAGGACCTGACCTTGTATCTCTGTGGCCTCTCCTGAAGGGCTTTGTATTCTGATTCCAAGCCCCAAAGGAGGAGGCTCAGTCCCTGTTAGTGGTCTCTGAGCCTAGGCACAGGTGAAGAGAAGCAGTGTGGACCATTGAGTGGACCACAGGCTTTGGCTGTTACTGATTTCCAGCCCTGGCTCTGCCACTTTCTCGTTGTGAGATGGTGGGCAAGTTACTTAACCTCTCTGAGCACAGTCCCCTTAACAGTGAGTTGAAAGTAGTAGTAGCAGCATCTGCCTTATCGGGTGGAGACCAGGAGTCAATGAGATAATGCAAATAATGTGCTCAGCAATCACAGTAAACACCATGTATGAGGGCTGTTATTATTATTTTTACTATTGTTTCAAGGCTGGAGATTTCCCTCCTTCACCTGGGAGTGCTGGCCCTGCCCAGGCCTCTCACTCTTGGAGCAGTGAAAGGAGAAAGGGCCTCAGGGTCCCACAGACCCAGGTTCAGATTCCGCTTCCACTACCCACTTGCTGTGTGACTTGGGCGAGTAAGTGGCTTAATCTCCATGAGCCTTGTCAGTTTTCTCCTGTGTAAAATGGACACAATAACATAGATTGCATTGAGTTGTTGTAAAGATTCGACACTTCGATGCACCTGGAGGCAGATTGCTGGGCTCAGATTGCACTTCCAGGTACACTTGGGGGTGGGACCCTGCGCAAACACTTGGCTTCTCTGTGCCTCACCCATAAAATGATGGTTGTGACAGTCTCAGCTCTGTAGGATATTGTGGGGACTCAAGGACAAAATGTGTGATAAATGTCTGGCACACAGTGAGCCCTCAATGCCTGTTAACTGTCATTATTAATGTTATTGTTATTGTTATTTTATTGTGCTTGTGGACAAGGGCTCCATCCTGACTTTGTGCACAAAGCCCTTGGCACAGAGTTTGGTGCACAGTAAGGCCTGACACTCAGAGCAGGAAGAACAGCCCAACTCCACTGTGTGACCTTGGACAAATTCTAAACCTCTCTGAGCACCAATATGTTTATTTGCAAAATGGGGGGGGTGGGGGGTGGGGAGGAATAACAACAGTACCTCCCTCAGAGTTTGTTAAAATAATTATGTGAATTCATGCTTATAAAGTGCTTAGCGCAGTGCCCGGCACACAGTAAGTGCCAAAGAAGTACTGGCTTTTATTATTCCTGGCCCTGAGTGGGTGTTGGCATTGAGGGACCTCTAAAGATCTCTGTTTCTGCCATAACTGCACTTAGAGATGAAGAAACTGAGGCCAAGAGACACTAAATTAAACGTGCGAGAACAAGGCAATATGCGACTGTGCTAAATTATGCAGGGCAGACAATTAGAGAACAAAACGATCTATAATAAAGGGCTAATTGGGCGGGACAGATGCTAAGTGTCCCAGGAGCCAGAGATGAGGGAGAGAAATGAAGCCTGGGACGTGGATGGCCTCGGCCAGGGCCAGGTGTTCTTTATAATAACGTTCACATTCCCTTAATGTAAGTAATGTATTCTTACTGTGGAGCAGTTGGCAAGTGCAAAAAGATAAATATGAGAGTACGTAAATCACCTGGCATCCCACCTCCAAAGATAGTGGCTGTTAAAGTATTGATATCTTTCTTCATTCTTTTGTTTATCCATGACCATTTTAACAATCCATGTACATTTTCATTGTCATGTAACTGTTAGGATAAGCTAGATATGATGAATAACAAACAGACCCCTAAAAAAGCAACAAAGGTTATTTCATGCCCTTGCTGTGGTCAGCAGGGAAGGTTTTGCCCATCACGGACACCCAGGGACTCACACTGATGGAGGCTCCACCGCCACAGGATACCAACATCGCAACATGAGCTTCTACAATCACTGTGACAGGGAAGAAAGGACAGGAGAGTCATGCACTGGCTCTTCAATGCTCCTACCTGGAAGGGACACTCACCAACTCTATTCACATTTCATTGGCCAAAGAAAGTCTCATGGTCACCCTGAACATCAGTGTGAAGGGGACATGTATCCTCCTGGGTCCAGAAGGAGAACTGGGTGTTGGTTAGCTCCAGGTGTCTTCTATGTGGTGCAGATACATATTTGCATCTTTCTTACCTAACACTGTAGTCTGAAGTGGAACACATCTACTCCTCATTCATCATCATCTGACATTCCACATTTACTACAATAGTAAAAAAAAATCTACTATCTGACTGTTTTGCACATTAACAGCCGTGGAACATCCCCTCCATTGAGGAGAGTCTCCGGGCAGCCTCCTGGAAGCTGGGTTGGGATGCCCTGCACCCTCTGCTCCCTCCTGCTGGTAGGGGCACTGTGTCCAGCTACCACACAGGGCTGGCATTCTGTTGGATCACCTTTCTTTGGAATGAGTACAAATATGGATCTCTTCTAGTTGGTTGGCCAGGTAGTTGTTTTTCAAATTTCTTGACATAGATGAGTGAGGACTTCCAGCTTTGTAGCCGTATGTTGAAACATCTCAGTTGGTATTCCGTCAGTTCTTGGAGGCTTCTTTTTTGCCAATGCTTTCAGTGAAGCTTGGACTTCTTCCTTCAGTACCATCGGTTCTTGATCATATGCTACCTCCTGAAATGGTTGAATGTCAACCAATTATTTTTAGTATGGTGACTTTTGATGATTCTTGCATCATTTAATATTTTGCCCATAGAATTCTTCAATATCGTAACTCGAGGTCTGAATTTTTTCTACAGTTCTTTCAGCTTGAGAAATGCCCAGCGTGTTTTCTAACTTTTGATTTTCTAACTCCAGGTCTTTGCACATTTCATTATAATACTTTATTTTGTCTTCTTGAGCTGCCCTTTGAAATCTTCTGTTTGGCTCTTTTACTTGATCATTTCTTCCATTCGCTTTAGCTACTCTATGTTCCAAGCGAGTTTCTGAGTCTCTTCTGACATATATCTTTGTCTTTTCTTTCTTTCCTGTCTTTTTTATTCCCTTTTGCTTTCTTCAGTATGTATGAGGTCCTTGATGTCATCCCACAACTCACCTGGTCTTCAGTCATTAGTGTTCAATGTGTCAAATCTATTCTTGAGATGTTCTCTAAATTCAGGTGGGATATACTCAGGTTATAATTTGGCTCTCATGGACTTGTTTTAATTTTCTTCAGCTTCAACTTGAACTTGCATATAAGCAATTGATGGTGTGTTCTGCAGTTGGCCCCTGACCTTGTTCTGACTGATGATATTGAGCTTTTCCATCATTTCTTTCCACAAGATGTAGTTGATTTGATTCCTGTGTATTCCTGTATCTGGTGAGGTCCACGTATATAGTCGCCGTTTACGTTGTTAAAAAAAGATATTTGCAATGAAGAAGTCATTGGTCTTGCAAAATTCTATCATGTAATCTCCAGCATTGTTTCTATAACCAAGGCCATATGTTCCAACTACCGATCCTTCTTCTTTGTTTCCAACTTCTGCATTCCAATCACCAGTAATTATCAACATATGTTAACTGCGTATTTGATCAATTTCAGACTGCATAAGTTGGTAAAAATCTTCAATTTCTTCATCTTTGGCATTAGTGGTTGGTGCCTAAATTTGAATAATAGTCGTATTAACTGGTTTTCCTAGTAGGCATATGAATATTATCACTTATAGCATTGGAGCCCTGGTGTCAGAGTGGTTAAGTGACACGGCTGCTAACCAAAAGGCCAGCAGTTCAAATCCACCAGCCACTCCTTGGAAACCGTATGGGGCAGTTCTACTCTGTCCTATAGGGTCGTTGTGGATTGGAATCGACTCGATGGCAACAGGTTTTTGGGTTAGACTTGTACTTCGGGGTAGACCTTGTAAAGTTCTTTTTCAAGGTGTATATGATATCACTCCTCTTCATTTTGTTATTCCCAGCATAGTAAACCATCTGATTGATTCAAAATAGCTAATACCAGTCCATTTCATCTCACTAATGCCTAAGATATCGATCTTTATGTGTTCCATTTCATTTTTGATGACTTACAATCTTCCTAGATTCATACTTTGTACATTCTTCATTCTGATTATTGATGGATGTTTTTAGCCGTTTCTTCTCATTTTAAGCAACGCCACATCAGCAAGTGAAGGTCCTGCAAGCTATACTCCATCCACATCATTAAGGTCAACTCTACTTTGAGGAGGCAGCTCTTCCTTAGTCATATTTTGAATGCCTTCAAACAGGAGGGGTTCATCTTCCAGCACTATATCAGACAATGTTCCATTGTTATTCGTAAAGTTTTCACTGGCCAATGTTTTCAGAAGTAGACTGCCAGGTCCTTCTTCCTAGTCTATCTTAGTCTGGAAGCTCCACTGAAACCTGTCCACCTGCTGGTGTCTGAAATACTGATGGCATAGCTTTCAGCATCACAGCAACAGGCATACCACCACAGAACAACAAAGTGAGAGATGGGCAGTAAATCTTAACTGTTATTGTATCTATGATTATATTTTCTAAATTAAAAAGTCAGACAAATGTATGGTCTGAAAACAGAAAAAAAAAATCTTCCATTTTCGCATAACACAGATTTTTGCATAACAACCTGGTCTTTGGAACCTGACCATGTCGATAAGTGAGGAGTGGGTGTATTCCATTTCATTATATATTCTTGGAAATAGTCCATCTTATAGATGGATCATAAACTATTTAACTAATCTCTTAATTATGAAATTTTTATGGTTTCATTTTTTACTATCATAAATAACCTTGCAATGAATATTTTCGTTCTTTAATCTTTCTCTAAATTTCCTTTTGTTAGAATAGACTCCTATAAGAAAATGCTCAGTGAGATAGTATGAAGTTTTAAAAACTAATAATGCATAATATTTATTAAGTGAATAATCCTAAAGTCCTTAACACAGACCCAGATCCATTATATTCTCACCCTCTCCAGGCTCCCATTCTGATCCCACCATCATCAAACTTGGACCAGTGCAGTAGCCTCCTAACTGATCTTGCCTCTGCCCTGGTCCTGCTCCCATCCACTCTCCCCACAGCCACCAGCATGACCCTGTGAGACTGAGGGCAGAGCTGTCTCTTCCGTGCTCTGAACACTCCATAATCCCTGCTTCACTATGTTCTATGTGTAAGACACTGTCCTAAATGAGATAGTTAACATCTGTATTTGTCACATGAGGAAGCAGGCTAAGGTTGGTTCAGGAATTTACTCAGCATCACATAGCTCACAGTGGTGGAGTCAGGATTCCCAAACAGATCTGTCTGGGTGCAGGGCTGGAATCTGAGCACTGTCCAACACAACTCTCATGCAGACATGACTGTTCCAGAATGCTCCAGAAAGGCCATGCTAACTTTCAGCCATATACAAGGGTGACTGTCCCACCACACCACTACCTGCTAAACTGAGGGAGGAAAATGACATGTCAGTGGAATTTAATTTGCATTCACTTCTTTTATTCTGAGTCATGATTGGGATGCACAGGCTCCAGCAGACCAGGAGCAGCTCTGACAGCCAAGGCCCTCTTACCCTCGTCTCCCTGGCCGGCTCATCCTCCTCCATGGCTCCTTATCATCCCTCATCAGGGACTCCCAGATCTATGTCTCCATATCATGTGACCCAGCCACATCACTCAGGGGTGAGCAACACTGACACAGGTGCACTGAGAAAGGTGGTCCAGTACAAACAGAAATTCCTTCTCCTGGGCTGATACGAGTGGGGTATGGGCTGAATTTATAGAAATTTTGGTTTCCAGATGGGCCTTTTGTCCAGTCACTCCTCACATGCCCCTCAGGACCCCCAAGTCAATGTGCTGTGTCCAAACCTTCATGGGCCACCTCCCCTACCCTGCGTCTCTCCCAGATTTCCCTTTCAAAAGAGGCACCACCCTCCACCTGGCCTGCACTGGTCCCCTATGCCTTGCTTCTCCCTGTTCGGTTTAAAATACTTTCTACTTCCCCAGTTTCAGGCTCTGGTCAGGCCCAGGTGACCGTAAGTTCCGTGGGACATTCCCAGAGCCTGAAACCTCCACAAACTCCTCACTTATTTTTCTTTGCCTAAATGACACTGAGTGTTTTTCTGTTACTTGCAAAGAGCCCTGACTCAGATACCAAGGAAACCTGTTTATTTTAATAACTGCTTAAAAAAAAAGCACTGTCTCCAACAATGAATCTCTCTCTCTTTTTCTCAGAGAGGCCTCATCAAATAAAAGGAATGAGGCGCTTGCAAATCTACGTGGAAATTAAACCCCCAATCTGGGCACACACTTGTTTGACAAGTGATAATTAACTGCTGACGATATAATTTCAGCTTGGACGCAAACATGCTTTTCATTAAAAAGTAATCAAAGAGATACTCATACTGGGGAGGCCAGCTCTTCTTCAGGAGCTCGGCTTCTCACTTAACAGTTTCAGTGATGGTGTTGTATGTCCACGGTTCCATGCCAGGTGGGGCTTGGGCCCCAGAAGCAACACGAGGATGGGTTCCTGGGCCTTGTGTGTCCCACAGACCCTAGGACAACTCCAGAAAGGCGGCTCAGCCAATCCATCTCACTAAGGGACCAACAGCCTCCTCAGGGTGTCTCCAGCCTCAAATGTGCCTGGAACTGGTACGAGGGATTGACTTCAGCTTCAGGGAAGTAGATGGGCACCTAATCTCTCCAGACTCTACCACGCCAGGGTCCTGCAGGTGTTGTATCTCATGCCTCCATTTTACAGAGGAAGAAACTGAAGCTGGTGAGGGCCAACAGGAGATTTGAACTCTGACCTGCCTGACTTGCAAGTCTCTGCTACTCCCACACCTGCCCCCCAACTCCTTTTCTTTAGAAAATTTAACTATTCTGTTCTTCAGATTCTTCATCTGTAAAATGGGAATAATATCAGTATGCTCCTTATGAGGTTGGTTGAGGATGAAATAAATTGATATACATAAGGCACTTAGAATAGTGCCTGGAAATTTTGGCAGTGTATATTGGTGATGGTTGTACAACATGATTCATATAATTGATGTCACTAAATTGGATGCATGAAAAAATTAAATTGGCAAATGTTGTGTTATATATATTTTTACAGAAATAAAAAGCAGGAAAAAAAAAGAATGGTGCCTGGCACATAGTAAGCCCTCAATATATGTAAGCTATAATGATTATTACTGAATTATTCTCAATAGTGATAATAAAATTAAAACATCAACACTGATAATAAAATAAAAATATAAATAATACTGATATTATTAGGCAACCTCCTTTCCTCCAACCTACGGACCAATTGACTCTGTCCCTTTCATCATCTCTGTGCACCCCCACCCCCACTGAGGACTCTATCAGATCTCCAGCATCTATGAGCAGGAACTGAAAGGACCCCGTGATGCTGAGTGTGGAGCAAGGAGTTGACTCCCGGGCCTTGAAGGTCGGAGTGCTCTGAGGACAGACAACTCCATTTTCTGCTCACTGCTGTGATCAAAGCCCCACTTGTCTGACCCATGCTCAGGTGGCCAATTATGACCTGCTGCAATATTTTTGTTCTTATTTTCATCTCCTAGCTCTACCTAGATGTCCCTAGAATTTACACACCCCCTTATCCTCTCCTTGTACAAACTACACAGAACCACCCATGGCTCCCAGAACATGCTGTACTCTTTTGACATCTCCAGGCTTTGCACAGGCTGTGTGCCCTACCTGGAAAGCACTTCCTTCTCCTTCCCACCTGGTGAAATAACCACCTTGGTTACCTGAGGACTTGGATCTTATGTCCCCACAAAGACAGGAGATGAGGCCTTTGGTATAAAGCAAGGAGTTGGATATTAGGTGCTGATGTAAAGCTGGGACTTTCAAAAGACAGCATCTTTTTTTTTTTTTTTTTTTTTTTTAAGAAAAACATACTCACAGAAACTAGGAGACAACAGGGCTGCTTGCCAGTCTCTGCCTGGATTCTGGATAACAACAACAACAAAACCAAACCTATTACTGTTGAATAAATTCTGACTCACAGTGACCCCATAGGACAGAGTAGAACTGCCCCATAGGGTTTCCAAAGAGCAGTTGGTAGATTCAAACTGTCAACCTTTTGGTTAGCAACCTAGCTCTTAACCACTACACCACCAGCGCTTCTCTGAATTCTGTGGTTTAAACTAAAACCATAAACCTAAGCAAAGTGCAGGCCTGTGGTTAGACATTCTCAAGGAGATTTTTTTTTTCCTACCCAGAATTGGAGTATTGGTTGGGTAGTGGTTAAAAGCTCGGCTGCTAAACAAGAGATCCTGCAGTTCGAATCTACCAGCTGCTCATTAGAAATCTCATGGGACAGTTCTGCTCTGTCCTATAGGGTTGCCATGAGTCAGAATTGACTCAACAGCAATGATTTTTTTTTTTTTTTTTTTTTTGGTAGACTTGAGAACCCTAGTCAAGGAATTAACATATAGAGTAAAACCTGCAAAAGCCAGAAGCTGTGTCAGGCAGAAACTTGTCAGAGAAGGAGAATGCCACTAATAAAGAGCCATAGAAGAATGGTAAAACTGCACCTCATCAAAGGCAGAAGATTTCTGAAACCTGGAAAAACAAGACAGTCCTGTAGAGCTCCGGCTCTCACAGGTTTCACTGTAGTTGGTGATACCTCTGAGGCTTGTGGCAGAAGCCAAAGTGAAATAGTTCAGGAAGGACCTACCTTCTACTTAGACTGCACAGGATTTCCCCAGATAAAGCCTCCACCAGTCCTGAAGATGAGCTTAAAATCCAAAATTACAGAACAAATACAGATATAATTTATCATGAGAAAGAGTAGGAGAGGCAGAAGAAAAAGCCAAGAAGATGAGAACCCCAAAAGCTTCAAATAAAGCAATTTTGATAGAAATAATAAAATAATTGTTTAAAAAAATTAGAGAGGTAAAAGAAAAACAAAATCATAAGAATAGGACACAACATTATGAAAAAGAACAAGCAGGTAGGGAAAAATAAAATCTCTAGAAAGGAAATACATAATCATTGAAATAATAAAATACCTCAAAGATTGGATTAAGGCAGAGCTGGAGACAGCTGAAGAGAGAATAGGTGATCTGGAATATAGATGAGAAGAAAGTACGCTGAATACAGCACTGACAAACACTGACAAGGAGGATATGAGAGAAGGATTCAGAGCTATGAAGGAGAGTATGAAATGACCCAAAATATGAGACTAGAGTGTGAGAAAGAGGTGATACTCAGATCAGTAAGAATTGAGAGTTATCCACAATTTAAGAAAGATGTGAAGTACTATGAATCCTGAGTAGGATACATAAAATTAAAACCACACTTAGGAAAACACTGTAGTGAAAATGCAGAATACTAAGATAAGGTCTTAAAAACAGCCAGAGAAAAGACAGGACCCTTACCCAGGAATGACAAACAAGCAGCAGATTCTCCACAGTAACACTAGTGGGCAGGAAAGTAGGGAGTCCTACTTTGAGTGCCAGAAGAAATGAGCAAAGTAGAATTCTAGCCCCAGTTAAATCCTCATTCCAAGTTGAACGAGAAAGAAAGATTATTTTCAGGCAAAGAAACATGCAAAGTCCTTGCTAAAAGAACTAATAAAAAAACAATCACTTCAGGAAAAAGAACATTGAGCCCAGAAAGAAGGAAGGAGATCAAACAATCGATAGTGAGCAAAGAAATGGGTAAGTTTAGTACTGGCTATAGAAAATAAGCAAATGCCAGTAGCAATATTAACAACAACTAATATAAACATAAGTCTAGATTGCATAACACCAAGATGGAAAGGGTGATCAGTGCTAACGCATTCTAGGTTTTGTGTTGTTCAGAGGAAGAAGAGAGAGATTGATTTACTTTCGACTGTGTTAAGTCAAGTATGCTTATTATAATTTTAAGACTAATCAATTAAAGAAAAGAATAGAACGTGGAATTTCCAAACCAGTAGAGGGGAAAAAAAGAATAAACAAAGCTTGATCAGTATAAATGGATGGCAGGAAATGAGCCAAACAGAAACAGTGAGAGAAAGAGCGAAAAAAAAGCAAAAGTAAATAGAAAAATCCTTGTAATTGAAAGCACACATTAAGAAGGAAGAAGCATGGCTGTATTATTATCTGTGTGTGACTTTGGGCAAATGGCTTAATTACTTCACCTCTCTGATCCTCATTTTCCTTATCTGTCAACTGGGATAATAGCATGTTCTGTTTAAGGGTTATCATCATGTGGATTCAATTCAGTAACAGCTATAGGAGAGCAAGTTACTTTTATTACTACTAGTTACTCTGTCCCAGGCACCATCCTAAGTGTGCCCCACACGCCATCTCACTTTACCTTCTTAACAGCTCCATGAAGCAGGTACCACTGTCATCTTCACTTTACTGATAAGGAAACTGGGGCACAGAGATAAGAGACTTGCTAAGGTTACACAGCTGGGGAATGACCAAGCTTGGACACAAACTCAAGTATTCTGACCCTGATACCCACTTGTTGGCCATGTGATCTTGAGCAGCTGACATCACCTCTCCGGGCCTCAGTTTCCTCATCTGTGCATTGGGGGTGCACTGGGCTATTGTGAGGCTGGGGAGAGATGAAGTGTGTGAGGCTGAGCAGAGACTATTCCTGGCACAGGGTGACTGGTGAATAAATGGTGGCTCTCATTATTGTGACCAAAGCTGCATGTTTGCTGTTGTCACCTCCATTGTACAGATGAGGAAACCGAGGCTTAGAGAAGGTCAATGGCTGATGTGGCCTTGCAGATTATATGCATACTGGTAGGAATCAGACCTTTGGCTGGAGTGTGAGCTTTGGGAAAGTGAGGCCTTGTCTATCTGGTTTAACCACTTTACCCCCAGGGCAGGGTCTGAGGAATGAGTGAGTGAATGAATGAATGAATCAATCAATCAATGGATCAATGAAATGTCCTTTGGTCCCATCCCATGTGTCTATTATTCCCATAAGAAAGTTCTTGGTACCGAGGAGAATTGTATAGGAGCATTACCAGCAAAAAGCAGCTCTGAGAAGCCTGTGGCTGCAGGACATGGGGCAAGCTTTTTGTTAGGACAAATGAAGCTACCGGACTTGACTTCAAGCTTTATTCATCTCCTTTACACTTATCACCACCTGATACATTTTACGTCTTCATCTCATAGGAGCTGTCTCCCTCAGAACAATGCCAGCTCTATGAGAGTTGGGACTTTGTCTTGTTCATTGTTGTGGCCCCACATGGTAGGTGCTCGGTAAACATCTGTCACTGAAGTGACATCACCTTTCTGAGTCTGTATCCTCATCTGTTCAATGGGGAGATGACATCCCCCTGCAGGACTGTTGTGGAGACACAATGTGATGTTGCTCATCCTGTCTTTTGTGCAGGGCAGACACAGGCAGAGGGAGTGGCTGCCCTTTGCCTCTGCCTTCCAGGGACCCGTGCAAGAAATGGATTTTTATAGTGAATGCCTTCTTTTTCCTTTGTTTGATAAAGCTTTCTGGGGTCAAGCTTTCTTTTCTTTGAAGAATAGGACATAATCAAACTGAATCAAGCAGTTCATCAAGAAAATTTCCAAATGGACAAACAGGCAAAAAACACTTCTGCCTAGACAGCCTCTGATTTATCTTTATCCTTCACTTAGTCCATAACAACAACGACTGTATTTTGAAATATCCCATAAACTGCACAGTTTTACTCTCATTCCTTTGTTTAAACCAGTGGTTCTCAACCAGGAGTGATTTTGCCCTACTGGGGGAAAGTCTAGAGACATTTTTGGTTGTCACAATTCAGGCGGAGGAGAGTTGTTACTGGCATCTGGTGGGTAGAGACCAGGGATGTTGCTAAACATCCTATAATGCACAGCATAGGGCCTGAAACAAATAATTATCCAACCCAAATGTGCATAGTGTCAATGCTGAACAGCCCTGATTTAAACCCCCCAGCAGCACTATGAGAGAGGCATCATCACCCACATTTGAGATGAGGAGACAGAGTTTAGAAGGTCAAGAGGAACCTGCCCAAGGATGTGTCTAAGCTGAGACTCAGATCCAGGTCTGTCTGACTTTGAAGTATCTGACTCCTTGCTCCTTAAACATCTAGAAATTTCCAATCCTGCATTATCAAGAATCTATCCTAACAGGAGTCAGTGCATCATGTGAAAAGGACATTTTAATACCCATGTTTAATTGTATAAAGGGAACTTAGCTCATTTCATAGGAGCTATCTTTGCTTAGAAGCCCTGCTGGTGGTGAAATGATTAAGCGCTCAGCTACTAAGCAAAAAGTCAGCAGTTTCAACCCACCAGTCACTCCGTGGGAGAAAGGTGTGACAGTCTGCTTCTGTAAAGTTTGCAACTATGAACCCAATTGCTCATATGCAAGCTCAAGTTGAAGGTGAAGAAAATGAAAACAAGTCCACGAGAGCCAAAGTACGAACTTGAGTATATCCCACTTGAATTTAAAGACCATCTTAAGAATAGATTTGATGCATTGAACACTAATGACCGAAGACCAGATGAGTTATGGAATGACATCAAGGACATCATACATGAAGAAAGCAAAAGGTCATAAAAAAGACAAGAAAGAAACAAAAGACCAAAATAGATTTCAGAAGAGACTCTGAAACTTGCTTTTGTATGTAGAGTAGCTAAAGTGAATGGATGAAATGATGAAATAAAAGAGCTGAACAGAATATTTTGAAGGGCAACTCGAGAAGACAAAATAAAGTATTATAATGACATGTGCAAAGACCCGGAGTTAGAAAACCAAAAGGGAAGAACACATTTGGCATTTCTCAAGCTGAAAGAACTGAAGAAAAAATCAAGCCTTGAGTTGCAATATTGAAGGATTCTATGGGCAAAATATTGAAAGATGCAAAAAGCATTAAAAGAAGATGAAAGGAATACACAGAGTCACTGCACCAAAAGAAGTTTGTCGACATCAAACATTTCAGAAGGTAGCATATGATCAAGAACTGATGGTGCTGAAGGAAGAAGGACAAGCTGAGCTGAAGGCATTGGTGAAAAACAAGGCTCCAGGAATTGATGGAATACAAATTGAGATGTTTCAACAAACTGATGCAACACTGGAAGTGCTCACTCATCTATGCTGGGAAATTTGGAAGACTGCTCCCTGGCCAACTGACTGAAAGAGATCCATATATGTGCCCATTCCAAAGAAAGGCGATCCAATAGAATGTGGAAACTATCAAACAATATCATTAATATCACACACAAATAAAATTTTACTGAAGAGAATTCAAAAACAGTTGCAGTAGTGCATCAACAGGGAACTGCCAGAAGTTCAAGCTGGATTCAGAAGAGGACATAGAATGAGGGACATTATTGCTGATGTCAGATGGATCTTGGCTGAAAGCAGAGAATACCAGAAAGATGTTTACCTGTGTTTTATTGACTATGTAAAGATATTCAACTGTGTGGCTCATAACATATTATGGGTAACATTTCAAAGAGTGGAAATTCCAGAACGCTTAATTGTACTCATGAGGAACCTATACACAGATATTTGTTTGAATAGAACAAGGGGATACCTCATGGTTTAAAATTAGGAAAGGCGTGCATCAGGACCATATCTTTTCACCATTCCTATTCAATCTGTATGCTGAGCAACTAATCCAATAAGCTGGATTATATGAAGAAGAATGCGGCATCAGGATTGGAGAAAGACTTCAAGACTGCATTTAGACTTTCAGCCTCCAGCAATATGAAAAAATACATTTCTATTCTTTAAAGTCATCCACTGGCGGTATTCCTGTTACAGCATCACTAGTTGATTAAGACACACCCCAGTCTCTTGTTTAGCTCCCTATCTTCTCACAAACACAGCCCACTTCCCATAATTCCTACCTATATCCAGATAAGTTCCCTACCTATATACTAGGTAAGTTCCCCACCCCCATCCTTTGTGACTTTGTGGCTCTTGTTTCCTTTGAGGCTCTGAGTGACTTACTCTGAGTCCTAAAGCACCATGTGTTTACTCCATCAGGGCACTCATCACCTTGGACAGGTTTTCTTGGACTCCTGAGTAGTATATATTTGCTGAAAGGTGAGGAGGTCAACTTGGTCACTCAATCACAGTGTTCCTCCTCTATTAGTGAGGACAATGGGATCGAGACACATTTAGAGTTTCCGCCTTGATTTCTCTCTTCCCAGAACCAGCCCAGTGTAGAGGGCACCCCATGAGTAATTGCTGAATGAATCAGCAAAGGCACAAAGAGCCATCCACCCCACATGAGGCACAGCTTGCAATGAAAGCAGCTCCTGGATGAGACCAGAACCACTGAGTGACCATTAACAGTATTCTGCATCTCCTCTAATCTAGTCTTCTTTAATTTCTCCCCCTCTCCTGCCACTGCCATGGTCAATTTCATAAGTCTAACTAGAGGAGGGCTGTTGACTGTAGCCCAGGCTGGAAGAAGTGGGTGCTAAATAGAGAAGTGAATAGTCAAGAGGGCCTGACACAGATAAGAAGATGGACTGTTCATTAAACCCACAGTTAGGACCTAGATAGGCAGGGTATCCAATGCCTTAGAAAGAGAAAAGACAGCTTGAATGGATTGAACTAACTGAGAAAACAGATATCTGAAAGGGGAAGAGATTACTGAATGACAGATGCAAGATGGGATACAGATATCAGTGATGAGGTCAGCTCACGTGGGCTTATGAGAATCTATGACTAAATTTTGAGGAATTTTGTGCTGATTGTTTAACACAGGCATTACTAAACATTAAGAGACCAATCCTTGGAGAAAGACATCATGCTTGGTAAAGTAGAGGGTCAGCAAAAAAGAGGGAGACCCTGAATGGGATGGATGACACCACACAGTGGCTGCAACAAAGGGCTCAAACATAATGATTGTGAGCATGGCACAGGACCAGGCAACTTTTCCAATGTTGAGCCAACTCAGTAGCACCTAAGAACTACAATTTAATAAATTATTTTAAAAGTAAAATGATTAGGAGACTTCCAGCAAAATGGTGCTCTAGGCAGAAGCACCACGCCGTCCCTCCACAGCTAAGATCCGAAAAACTAAGCTGAGCAGAGAAAACAACAATCCTGAAACCCTAAAACATCAAATGAAGAGATAACTCAGCCAAGCACCAAATGGAGTGAGAAAACTGACAGAGAATGGAGGGCGAGGAGAGATTCATGAAGAGGTCCCCTATCAGCTAATTCAGCGCGGATCCCCCCATCCTGGACTCCTATCGGAGACCAACAAATGGGGTATGAGAAAGCAGCTTCACGGAACTTGCAGCGGGAGACAAAACAACAGGTAATTTGCGATATACGCTTTCCCACCCCCCACCCTTCTGCAACCCCACTTGGCCTCCTCTGCTTCCCGCGGCCACAGTCTCTTATCCGGGAAGCACCGGCTGCTCGGATTCCACCCACCTGAGCAGGCTGGCTCTCTGAGTGCCATTTGTTGCCTGCTGGTGTTGCTTTTTTCTGTTTCTTTTGATCTCTTCCTTACCTCTCACCACCTCCCCCTCCTTTTGCTCAAATACCTGGCTCCGTATGCCATCTTTGCTTCTTCCTGAGGGGCTGCGGAGTTCCGTTCGAATGTGGAGCTGCTTCCCAGTCTGGACTACCGCACTGGTGGGGTCCTGGGGCTTTTGTTCATTAGTTTGTTTTGAATTGTTTGTTTGCTTTCTTTTCCTTTTCTTGAGTTGGGAGACAGTTCTGGCCAGACGGTGCTGTGTGGATTGGAACCTACCCACTCGGCTTGCACAGATGTGCAAAGAGATCCCTGAGGGCATTTCTTTCTCTGTTGGGTTTTTTTTTTTCCTGTTTTTTGGGGGGCTTTTCTTGTTCTTTTTTTTTTTAAATTTGTTTTCTTTTCCCTCTTTGTCTTTCTTCATTACTCAGTTTCTCATCTCTCTATATCTTCCTTCTCTTTCTGTTCCTTGAATACCTGGCATTGTATACCTCTATGTCTTCTAGCCAGGCTGTACTGCAACACCTGAGAACAACTTCCCCAGACCTCATAGCCACACTGGTGGGATCCCTGGGAACTTTGCTGTTCTTTTCCCTTTCTGATTTTTATTTATTCATTCTTTTCTTTTCTTGTTGCACTTCCCCTTTTTGTTTTTCTCCATTTCACAGTCTCTCATCTCTCTACTCCAATGGCAAGCTTCCCTAGCATTCTTTTTTGTTTGTTTGTATCTTTTGAGCTCCTGTTCCTGTCTCCTCTCTCCCATATCCATCTTAGCTCCACACATAACAATCTCCCCACTACATCCTGCCTACCTGCACTGGGTGCTTGACATCACATCACCAAGCAGCACAGGCACAGCTTATTGTAACCTTCCCTGCACTGATTAATGACCAACCCTGGTGGCTGTAGTAAGTGCCACAAACAACCCATCCCAGTAACTCCTCTTGAGCTGGACCTGCCCTGCTGTACCATATCTGAGTGACTGACTCTGCCAGTTGGAGGAGGCAAAAAGTATTGTGCCCACAGATGAGCAAACAACAAAGAACACACCCTGCCTGCTCAGAAATAGCCAAATTAAAAAAAAAGGTAAGAAACAAACAAATCTACAATC
This sequence comes from Dugong dugon, assembly GCA_030035585.1. Taxonomy (NCBI): domain Eukaryota; kingdom Metazoa; phylum Chordata; class Mammalia; order Sirenia; family Dugongidae; genus Dugong; species Dugong dugon. Next base: position 54,533,692 of record CM057462.1, on the reverse strand, counting down.
AATAAATGAGAAAAATAACTACTGAATGTCCCGAAGACAGCAGACAATATGAAAACATATACAAAAAAGGACAAGATGGTTCCAGTAGGCATCCAAAATAAAACACCAGATGACTTTCCAGTGGAAGAAAAGGCACTAGAACTATCTGATAGGGAATTCAAATCTCTAATACTCAGACTTCTCCAAGAGCTGAAGCAAAAAGCAGAAAAAATGAGGAAAAAAATAGACAAATAGATGGAAAATGCAGACAAAAATTGGGAGAATTCAGGAAAACAATGCAGGAAGAAAATGTCAAAATAAATTCACAACTAGAAATTATACAAAAAGAACACTTAGAAATCCAAAAGATAAACAAGATTTGAGAAATGGATGGTGTCATAGAAGGGCTGAGAAGCAGATTTGAAAAGGTGGAAGACAGGATGAGTGGAATTGAAGACAAACACTTGGATACAACTCTGTTTCAGGAAAACTCAGAAAAAAGAACAAAGTAAAATGAAGAGACCCCGAGAGTTATGTGGGATACAATCAAAGCAAAAATTTCCGAGTGATTGGAGTTCCAGAACAGGGAGAGAAAACAGAAAACACAGAGAGGATCACTAAAGAACTGCTGACAGAAAACTTCCCCAATATCATGAAAGATGGCCATCCAAGAAGCTCAACGAACCCCATATAGGAGGGACCACAAAAGAAAATCACCAAGGCATATCATAATCACACTCACCAAAACCAAAGACAAACAAATAATCCTAAGAGCAGCTTGTGAAAAACAAGAAGTCACATACAGAGGAGAAACAATAAGACTAAGCCCAGATTATTCGGCAGAAACCAGGCAGTCAAGAAGGCAGTGGGATGACATAGATAAAAATCTTGAAAGAAAAAAAATTGCCAGTCAAAACTAATATATCCTGCAAAACTCTTGTTCAGATATGATGGTGAAATTTGGTCATTTTCAGATAAACAGAAATTAAGGGAATACGTAAAAGCCAAACCAAATTTACAAGAATTATTAAAGGGAGTTCTTCTATCTTAGAACAAACAACTTCAGCTCACAGAAAGAATCTAGGAAGCAGGATCGTACCAGCCAGTTACCAATCTAGGAAATGAACTCTCAAGTAATATCCAAAGCCAAAAGAAATACAACAGGAAATCAGAGCAGTTAATCAGTAAATGACAAAAACATCAAAACAATAAAAGAGGGAATAAACAGCATAGGTATAGAACCTTCTAATGGAGAGGAGGGCAAGGCAATACCGAGTAATGGTAGACTGCTTCAAACTTAGAAAGATAAGGGTAAAATTCATGGTAACCACAAAGAAAGTTAACAAACATAAAATTAAAGAGGAAAAACATAAAGTCTCAGCAAAAAAAAACCTACAAAAACAAAAGAAATGAAAAAATAAATCCACAAACAAAAGTAACTCTGCACAAGAGAGTAAGAAGAACAAAGAAAACGTCAGCACCACAAAAAATAAGCACTACAAAATGACAGCAACAAACTCACATCTATCAATAATTACACTGAATGTAAATGGACTCCAGGCACCCATAAAGAGATGGAGAGTGACAGAATGGATAAGAAAACAGGATCCATCAATATGCTGTCTACAAGAGACACACCTTAGAAACAAAGATGTGAATTTATTAAACGTCAAAGGTTGGAAAAAAATATATCTAGCTAACAACTGCCAAAAAAGAGCAGGAGTGGCAATACTAATCTCAGACAAAATAGACTTTAAAACAAAATCCACCATAAGAAAAAGAAGGACACTATATAATGATTAAGGGGATGATCCATCATGAATACATACCCATAACAAACATGTACACACCTGACAGGGCTCCAAAATACATAAAACAAACTAACAACACTGAAAAGAGAAATTGACAGTTCCACAATAATAGTAGGAGACTTCAACACACCACTCTCAGTAAAGGACAGAACAACTAAGAAGAAACTCAGCAAAGATACAGAAGACCTAAAGGGCGCAATCAGCCCACTTCACCTCATAGACATATATAGAACACTCCATCCAACTGCTGCAAATTACACATTGTTTTCCAATACACATGGAACGTTCTCCAGAACAGACCACATCTTAGGCCACAGAGCAATCCTCAACAAGATCCAAAACGTTGAGATAATTCAAAGTCTCTTCTCTGACCACAATGCCATCAAGGTAGAAATTAACAACAGGAAGGGCAAGGAAAAAAAAATCAATTACATGGAAACTAAATAATACCCTCCTTACACATCACTGGGTAATAGAAGAAATCAGAGATGGAATCAAAAAAATTCCTAGAATCAAATGAGAATGAAAACACATCATACCAAAACTTTTGGGACACAGCAAAGGCAGTCCTCAGAGGACAATTTATAGCAATAGATGCACACATCAAAAAAGAAAAAAGGGACAAAATCAAAACATTAACTATAGTACTCAAACAAACAGAAATGGAACAGCAAAAAAGTCCCACAGCCACCGGAAGAGGGGAAATAGTAAAGATCAGAGCAGAAATAAATGAAACAGGGAACAGAAAAACAATAGGAAGAATCAAAAAAAACAAAAGTTGGTTCTTTGAAAGAATCAACAAAATCGACAAACTACTGTCCAGACTGACAAAAGAAAAACAGGAGAGGACACAAATAACCCAAATAAGAAATGAAATGGGGGACATTACAACAGACCTAACTGAAATAAAAAGGATTATAACAGAATATTATGAAAAGCTATACTCCAACAAATTTGAAAACCTAGAGGAAATGGATAAATTTCTAGAAACACACTAGCTACCCAAACTACAACAAAGTGATATTGGAAATCTGAACAGACCCATAACAATAGAAGAGATTGAAAAGGTAGTAAAAAAAAAAAAAAACCAACCAAAAAAAGCCCTGGCCCAGATGGCTTCACTGGAGACTTCTACAAAACATTTACAGAAGAGCTTGTACCAGTACTACTCAAGCTATTTCAGAACATAGAAGAGGAAGCAATGCTTCCAAATTCATTCTATGAAGCCAGCATAATGCTGATACAAAAACCAGGCAGAGTCGTCACAAAAAAAGAAAATTACACACCAATATCTCTCATGAATATAGATGAAAAAATTATTAACAGAATTCTAGCCAATAGAATTCAGCATCATATCAAAAAAAATAAACAACACGACAAAAAAGGATTCATAGCAGCTATGCAAGGATGGTTCAACATTGGAAAATCAATCAATGTAATCCACCACATAAATAAAAGGAAAGAAAAGGATCACATAATCATCTCAATTGACGCAGAAAAGGCATTTGACAAAGTCCAACACCCATTCCTGATAAAAACTCTCAATAAAATAGGTATAGAAGGGAAATTTCTCAACATAATAAAAGGCATCTATGCAAAACCAATGGCCAACATCATTCTTAATGGAGACAGGCTGAAAACATTCCCTTTGAAAACAGGAACAAGACAATGATGCCCTTTATCACCACTCCTATTTAACATTGTGCTGGAAGTTCTAGCTAGAACAATAAGGCAAAAAAAAGAAATCAAGGGCATCCAAATTGGTAATGAAGAAGTTAAACTGTCCCCGTTTGCAGATGATATGATACTATACATGAAAAAGCCTAAAGACTCCATGAGAAATTGACTGGAACTAATAGAAAGATTCAGCAGTGTAGCAGGGTACAAGATAAACATACAAAAATAAGTTGGATTCCTATACACCAATAAGGAGAATGATGAAAAGAAAATCAGGAAAACAATATCATTTATAATAGCCCCTAAAAAGATAAAATACTTAGGAATAAACCTGACCAGGGATGTAAAAGACCTATACAAAAAAAACTCCAAAACACTACTGCATGAAACCCAAAGGGATCTACATAAATGGAAAAACATACAATGCTCATGAATAGGTAGACTCAACATTGTGAAAATGACAGTTCTACCCAAAGCAGTTTACAAATACAATGCAATCCTGATCCAAATACCAACAACATTCTTCAAAGAGATGGAAAAACTAATCATTAACTTTATATGGAAAAGGAAGAAGCCCCGAATAAGTAAAGCACTACTGAAGAAGAAGAATAAAGTTGGAGGACTCACACTACCTGACTTCAGAACCTACTATACACCTACAGTAGTCAAAACAGCCTGGTACTGGTACAAGGACAGATACATTGACCAATGGAACAGAATTGAGAACCCAGATGTAAATCCACCCACCTATGGTCACCTGATCTTTGACAAGGTCCCAAGTCCATCAAATGGGGAAAAGACAGTCTTTTTAACAAATGGTGCTGGCAAAACTGGATATCCATCTGCAAAAGAATGAAACAGGACCCATATCTCATGCTGTATACAGAAACTACTTCAAAATGGATCAAAGACCTGAATATAAAGCCTAAAACTATAAAGTTCATAGAAGAAAAAATAGGACCAACACTTCAGACCTTAATACACAGCATTAACAGGAAACAAACCATAACCATTAACGCACAAACCCCAAAAGATAAGGTAGATAACTGGGATCTTCTAAAAATCAAACACCTATGCTCTTCAAAAGACTTCACCAAAAGAGTAAAGAGAAAACTTACACCTGGGAAAAAGTTTTTGGACAGTACAAGTCAGACAAAGGTCTAATCCCATAATCTACAAGAAAATCCAACACCTCTACAACAAAAAGTCAAATAATCCTATTAAAAAATGGACAAAGGTAATGAACGGACACTTCACCAAAGAAGACATTTAAATGGCCAACAGACACATGAGGAAATGCTTGCGATCACTAGCCATTAGAGAAATGCAAATTAAAACCACACTGAGATACCATCTCACCCTGGCATTACTGGCACGAATCAAAAACACTGGAAATAACAAACGTTGGAGGGGCTGCGGGGAGATCGGAACTCTTATGCACTGCTTGTGGGAATGCAAAATGATACAACCATTTTGCAAAATGATATGGCACTTCCTCAGAAAGCTAGAAATAGACACACCATTCAATCCAGCAATCCCACTCCCAGGAATATATCCTGGAGAAATAAGAGTCTTCCCTCGAATAGACATATGCACACCTATGTTCATGGCAGCATTGCTCACAATAGCAAAATGATGGAAACAACCAAGATGCCCATCAACAGATGAACGGATAAACCAACTATGGTACATACACACAATGGAGTACTGTGCAACAAGAAAGAACAGTGATGAATCTGTGAAGCATTTCATAACATGGATGAAACTGGAGGACATTATGCTGAGTGAAATAAGTCAACCACAAAAGGACAAATATTGTATGAGACCTCTATTGTAAAAACCCATGAAAATGTTCACACAAAAAATGTAACAATCTTAGTTGGTTACCAGGGATGGGAGGGGGGGGGGATACTAAATAGGCAATAGATAAGTGGTATCTTGGGTGAAGGGTGAGACAGTACATAATACAGGGGAAACTAGCACAACTTGTACAAGGAAAGGTCTTGAAGCTCCATAGACACATCCAAACTCCCTGAGGGACTGAATTGCTGGGTGGAGGGCTGCGGGGACCATGGTCTCCGGGAACATCTAGCTCAATTGGCATAACACAGTTTATAAAAGCAATGTTCTACTTTATACCTTGGTGAGTAGTGTCTGGGGTCTTAAAAGCCTGTGAGCAGCCATCTAAGATACTCCATTGGTCTCATCCCTTCTGGAGCAAGGGAGAATGAAGACAGCAGGATACAAGGAAAGGATTAGTCTGAAGGACTAATGGACCACAGTTATGGAGGCCTCCACCAGACTGAGTCCAGTACAGATAGATGATGCCCGGCCACCACCACTGACTTCTTTGACCAGGCTCACAACAGAGGGTTCTAGACAGAGCTGGAGAAGGATGTAGAACAAAATTCTAACTCACAAAAATAAGACCAGATTTACTGGCCTAAACGAGACTGGAGAAACCCTGAAAGTATGGCCCCCAGACACCCTTTTAGCTCAGTGGTGAAGTCATTTCCGAGGTTCACCATTCAGCCTGGGAGTGGACAGCCCCATAAAACCAAATGGGACTAATGAGGTACAGCAGTCCAGGGACAGGGGCCAGAAGGCAGAAGGGGACAAGAAAGCTGGTGATAGGGAACCCAAGGTTGAGTAAGGATAGTGTTGATGTGTTGTGAGGTTGTTAACCATTGTCATAGGGCAACATGTGTACTAACTGTTAAATGAGAATCTATTTTCTTCTGTAAGCGTTCATCTCAAATGAGAATAGCAGCACAATTGGAAGAACGTAGTCAATGTCACTGAACTGTGCATGTAGAAATTTTTGAAATGGTGTACATTTTCACCAAAAAAGAAAAAGTTCAAGAAGGGAGAGGGTTGACATGCCGTGGGGTTGTTAACCAATGTCATAAAACAATATGTGTACTACTGTTTCATAAGAAACTATTTGTTCTGTAAGCCTTCACCTGAAGTACAACAAAAAGAAGAAAAAAAGGAGAAAAAAGAAAAAAAACAGAAAAAAGTAAAAAAAATAAATAAAAGTAAAATGATTAAATGCTCAAAATTCATCACTTTCTAATTGTTTTACCACATTTTACTATCATCTATGCTCATGAAGTTATAGACATAATGAAAACACTGTATTATTGTGTGCGTCTGTGCATTGTTTCCCAACTCTGCGTTAAACTTGGAATTGGTCGTCTTAGTTACCTAGTGCAGCTATAACAGATATACCACAACTGAATGGCTTTAACAAACTGAAATTTATTTTCTCACAGCTTAGGAGGCTAGAAGTCTGAATTCAGGGTGCCAGCTCTAGGGGAAGACTTTGTCCCTACATCAGCTCTGGAGGAAGGTCCTTGTCTCTTCTGAGCTTCTTCTCCTGGGCAGTCTTCATGTGGCTTGGCATCTCTCTTTTCCTGTCTCTGCTTGCTCTCTTGCTCGTTTAATGTCTTTTATATCTCAAAAGAGATTGATTTAAGACATACCCTACACTAATGCTGTCCCATTAACATAACAAAAAATCCATTCCCAAATAGGATTATAACAACAGGTAGAGGGGTTAAGATTTACAACACATATTTTGGGGGTACACAATTCAATCCATAACATCAGCCATGTGGAAGTATTTACACCATGAAAATCAACAAGCACCACAAATCAGGGCCTTATTCTCCTGGAGCATTAATTGTTAATTGTTTACAAGCACAACACTAATCCAATGAACTTCCAACTCTGAGACAGCAGAGATGGCATCAAATCGGTTTTTAAGGGACATGGAATCTTCTCCCAGCTACTCCAGGTACTCACTGCCTCTCTGTATCTCTGTTTCTCCTCCTGTGGGGAGGGAGTGGGCTATTTGGTGAGACTCACATGCTGACCTCTAGTCAATGCTGGCTCCGTATCAAGGTCAGTGCAAACCTGGAGATGCGTTATCCCATCATGAAGTTTTATTCAAAGCAGAGTAAAACTTGGGCCCCTCGTTCAGAGCCCACTGACACTTATTTTATATAGGTCATACCAGTTTTTCCTATACTCTTCAGATCTTAGAGGCAGCACCCAGGAAATGGGGGAGGGGCTCAGTCAGACAGACACGGATGAAGTAAAATGAAACACTGACCTGGAAGTGAGGCTAAGCTGAACAGCCACAAGAACGGACAGAGGAGCACTTGGGAGGTGGCCATCTGTTTGTTTATCAAAACCGTCTTTTGTTTATAAAGAAATTTCAGGCATTCATAAAACACACAATATACGATAAGGTTAATTCATTCCTTATACTAGTGTTTACTGAGCACCTACTATGTGCCAGCCACTGTGCTGGGGGCTGAGACTGCACTGAGGAGCAAGACTTAGCTGGTGGGGGAGAAACGCATCAAGAGAAGACACTGTCACCCTGTGACGAGGGATGTGCCCCAGTGCTGTGAGGGTAGGATGTGGTTGGCATTGACAAACTCTAACCCAGATCCGGGTCTAGAATGAGATCTCCCCAATACTGCAGTGAGTTCAGGAATTCAGAGTTGCAGGTCTAGAGTGGGGTTTCACCAATTCTGCAGTGACTCTAAATTTTGAGGAACCACCCTTGTGTTATTGGGGACATGACCGAGGCCCAGATGGGGGAGTGAATTGCTAATGTCCTGGACCCAGCTTCTGATCTCCAAACCTGGGCTCTGTCTGCTGTGTCATCAGCCTCAGAGTCACAGGGTGATGACAGTGACAGCTTCTACCCTGTTCCTCATTCCCAGGCCACCCAGCAAACCTTCCCATGCTGGCATTAATTATACTTTCTGGAGGTTAATTTGTAAAGGAGACAGTGAAAATGTGTTATTTAAATAGTTATTATTAAAATCATGCCCAAGAATTTGCTATATAATAGATAATTACCTGTGACCTAATTGGGAAAACAATATAGTCAGTTCCACTTAGCTCTTTCCACACAGAGTTGATCATGCAGCGCTGCATACTCTGCAGCTTCAGCTGATGGATGTTAAATAATAGCTTCTCACCTCCAAAATGAGGTCCTTAGAAACTTTCTTGGCCCATTTGTCAAGGCCATGCCTACCAGGTGTCTGAATGGAGGCACTTTCCTTGGGGTCTGGAGTTTGCTGCCCTTTGACTTGTCTTCCCCCTTGTGTCCACTGGGGACACATCCATCCATCTACCTGTGTGTTCAAGTATTCACACACTTGTTAATTCATGTGCTTTTGTGTCTATTTATTCATTCACCTCTTCAGTTTTCATTCACTCATTTATTGTTTTTGGCATTCTTTTATTCACACATGCATTAAAAAAAAAAGGTTGTCATCAGCTCGACTCCAAATCATGGTGACCCCATGTGTGTCAGAGTAGAACTGTGCTCTATAGGGCATTCAATGGCTGATTTTTGAGAAGTATATCTCCAGGCCTTTCTTCCAAGGTGCTTCCAGGTGGACTCCAGCCCCCAACCTCCAAGCCAAACTCGTTAACTGTTTGCACCACCCAGGGACTCTGTTGGGAGGCTAGCAATGGCATATTGTACATAGTGAGTGACTTGCAAATGGAATTGAATGTTACAGGGATGCTGAACTTCCAAGCCTGGGTGACTGGAATGATAATAGTATCAATCTGAGTGATTGGAGATGAAAGGCAGGCTGGAACTGAAAGATGATGAGCTTTTTTTTGAATATGTTGAGTTTTGCACATGCTGAGTTTTGAGCATGTTGAGTTTCAGATGACAAAGATGTATCTAGGAGGAAATGTTTGACAGAAATACAGGGAACATGCAGGAAGGGCCCTGGAGTTGGAGCAGAGGATCTGGGGTGGAGTCACAGCTCTGTATCCCTTTCCACTTCTCTGCCACTTGCCATCTCTCTCTTCAACACCCCCCCCCCCCCACCATGGAGTCTGAGGAAGAAACAGTGATTACTGAAGGGAGGTAGTTTGGGCACCTTGACAACCACCAAATCAATTATTCCATGATGTGTTTCATTTTGAGACTGGCTTGGAGCTCCGAGACAGGCTGAATTAAGTTTCGCTGCTTTGCTGAGCTGCTTCAGATCTTACTGAGCAGCTACCGTGTGGAAGACACTGAGTTTGGGGTGATAGGATCAGGTTAAAATGGGCTTATATGGGTGGTGGTGGAGGGGTCTAGAAGGAACAAACACAGTGACCCTGAGGAGGTGTGTCTCCCTCTACCCCTCCTCTGCATGTGGACCAGGGTCCACCTTCCACAGGCAGGTTCAGGTCCCTCTCTTAAGAGGTCACTCGCTCGGTGACCCTTGTGTGGGCAGCAATTCCCCTGGCAGCTGACTGCCCAAGCGTCAGTCCTGAAAACCTTGATGCCCAGGAGCTCCCTGCCTGGGCTTCAAGGTGGGGGTGAGAAGCCTCATTGTTGTCTCAGGTCCTAGCAGCCTTCTCCAGTCAAATTTCACTTTCACCAGCCACAAAGTGCAGAGCGTGATCCCACTGGACAATTCTATGTTCTCATTTGGTCCTCACCAGGAAGGGGAGGCAGGGCTTGTGTGATTGGCGGCCAGGAGAGAGATGCCTGCTTTTTGCCAGCCTAGGCTGCAGTCACTCTCAACCTCAGCCTTTGGGGACTCCTCAGAGAGGTGCAGTACCAGCCTCAGCTGCCTTCTCACATCTTCTGTTTCAAGAACTCAGAACCGAGGCAGCCTGGAGTAAGGAGAGAACATATGATCTGCAGCCAGAGCCAGAGAGCCTACAATCCCGTTCTGGCTGTGACCTCAGGCAGGTCCCATCACCACTCTGAGTCCCAGGTTTCTTAATTTGTGAATGAAGTATAATAAAACCCACCTCCTAGGGTTAGGGGAGTGTGTAGTGGTCGTTCAGTGGTAGAATTCTTGCCTTCCATGCAGGAGACCCAGGTCTGATTCCCAGCCAATGCATCTCATGCACAGCCACCAGCTGTCTGTCATTGGAGGCTTGCGTGTTGCAATGATGCTGAACAAGTTTCAGCAGAGCTTTCAGACTAAGATGGACTAGGAAGACAGCCACTGCTGATCATGGGGATGGTGCAGGATCCAGCAGCATTTCATTCCATTGTGCATGGGGTTCCCATGAGTCTGGGTCTCCTCTCAGGCAGCTAACAACAACAGGATTACGGGGAGGATTAAATGAAACCATGACGGTGAAGGTGTAACACACTCTAACCAAACCGTTTCACTGTCGGAAAAGACAGGGTGGCATTTTTCTCACTTTTGTGTCTTAAATTAAATAATTCCCAACTCACCAGGATTACCCTTCCCTCCACTGCCCTCTCGTCTATTGTCCTTTAACTTCAGCTAATTTAAAATTTAAACTTGGAGGGGACCTTAGGGAACCACATATTGTTTTACACATTAGGGAAACTGAGGCACAGAGGGAGCGATAGGATCTAGCTGCCTGTGGAAGAGTCAGACCCCCACCCTGGAGTCCCAGCCAGTGTCCTTGCTTCACCCATCTCAGCTCCTTGAGTCTCCTAGAGTCTTGCCTGGATTCTCTGTCAGATACTCTTACACCAAACCAAACCAAACCTGTTGCTGTCAAGTCGATTCTGACTCCTACTGACCTTGTAGGACAGAGTAGAACTGCCCCATAGGGTTTCTAAGGAGTGGTTGGTGGATTTGAACTGCTGACCTTTTGGGTAGCAGCCGAGCTCTTAATCCCTGTGCCACCAGATACTCTTTCCAGGATCAAAAACTAACAGGCAAGAAGCCTGGCTTTCACAGTGGCAGGCTCGTTTGCCCTGGAGCTGCTTTTTGGTTGTTTGTTTTCTTTTTTAGAATTCCCTCCATTGCTTAACAGCCACATTTTTAAAAATCTAAACTGGCTGTCAGTTTCACTCCAGGAGAAAACATGTGATCTTTCCCTGCAAGAATGTAGCATCACACCTCTTTAAAAGTCCCATCAAAAGAATCTATTATAGGCAGAAGGGCCTTGATTTGGGAAATTCAAGCTACCACGTACGTATTTTGCCTCCCAACGTTTATATAGATACATGTATCTATATATACATATATATATAGTTTTAACCAAGAAAAAGAAAATTGTTTTGAAAGGTTACCTTCCCCTTAAAAGTACGCTGAATGTGTGTAATTTAAGTGCATGTTGAACATGTGAAATGTTAGTTTTTTAACACTTATATAATCCTGCCTCTCCCCTGCACAGCATCAACCAGCAATTTCTTTTGCAGCTCAACCGTTTGTCTTTTCAATCCCCTCCAAGAGACTGAATACCAATGAAGCCAGGCAGCGGGGAGATTACATTTCAGATTTCTCAGCACCTTTTATAGGGTTGCAGTGAATCGGAACAGACTCGTTGGCAATGGGTTGTTGTTTTGTTTCCATATACTGATCACAAGCTACCAGCCTCAGGGCTACTGTGTGCCTGATGCTGTGCTGGGTGCTTTTTAAAAATTCATCATCTCTAAGCCTCATGCTCTCACCCTGACTCAATCCTCCATTACCTGCTGTCTGGATTATTGCAGGAGCCACCCAACCTTATTCCATTTTCACCTGCATAGCCTCTTCTCCACTGAACAGCAGGAGAGAGGCTTTAAAAATGCTAGTCCAACCTTGTCCCTCCTCTTCTCACACCCTGCGTGGCTCCTATCTTCCTCAGATTAAAGCCAGATTCCTCCACTAGACCCCAAGACCCCAAACCCCATGATCTCTCTGAGCACCCACCTCCTCACTCTGCCCCAGCCACACAGCCTCCTTGCTGTCCCTCCAGTATGCCAGGCACACACTCACCTCAGGGCCTTTGCACTTGTGGTTCCCTCTGCCTGGAACGCTCTTCCCAGGTATACACATGGCTCACAGCCTTATGTCCTTCAGCTCTTTACTCAAATGAGTCCTTCTCACTGAGGCCTTTCTGACCACCTGTATAAAACTGCACTCTAAAACCCCCAACACTTCTTATCCCTCTTCTCTGCCTAATATATTCTCTTATCACTTAGCAATATCAAACATATTAAACATATATATGTACCCTGGTCCTCATACCCTGGTCCTTGGCCTTTTCATATCCTTAGAGCTGAGGGTGGAGGTGGGGGGAGGGAGACAAACAGGCAAAAGGAGGACAAATCATGGAGACAAGTAGAGATCATCTTCTTGTTTTCTTCCTCAAGAAATGAGCAGTTTAACTCAAATTAACTTAAGCACAGTCCATGTCTGAAGAAGAAAGAAAAGTCGATTAGATGCATTTTCTTAATCAACTATTTCAAGCCAGTCTTAATCTATTCATCAGCTGAACTCATCAGGAGAAAATATGCTTCTTCCGGAGTTTTCGAACTGAAAATAAATGCCTCGTTAAATGAAACATGTTAACCTGAGAACAGTGTCAATGTCAGGCAGACTAATGAATGTCATTATGAGGGTGCACTATATATATATATTATATATATGTATATATATTATATATGTATATATATGTATAAATATTATATATATGTATAAATATATATATGTATATATATGTGTATATATTATACATGTATATATTATATATGTATATATTATATATATTATATATATATGCATATATATATAATATATATATAATTTACCCTGTTTATCATCTGTCTACACAAGAATGTAAACTCTATATGAGTAGTAATTTCTTTTTTTTTTTAATTGTACTTCAGATGAAGGCTTACAGAACAAATAGTTTCTCATGAAACAGAAGTACACATGTTGTCTTATGACATTGGTTAACAACCCCACAACACATCAACCCTCTAACTTCTCAACCTTTTTTTTTTTTTGGGTGAAAATACACATAGCCAAAGACATTTCAAAAATCGCTACATGCACAGTTCAGTGACATTGACTACGCTCTTCCAATTGTGCTGTTATTCTCACTTAAGATGAAGGCTTACAAAACAAAACAGTTTCTCATTTAACAGTTACTACAAATGTTGCCCTATGACAATGGTTAACAATCTCACAACACATCAACAATATCCTTACTCAACCTTGGGTTCCCTATCACCAGCTTCCTTGTCCCCTTCTGCTTTTTGGCCCTTGTCACTGGACTCCTGTACCTCATTAGTGTCGTTTGGCTTTACGGGGCTGTCCACTCCCAGGCTGAACAGTGAACCTCGGAGGTAACTTCACCACTGAACTAAAAGGGTGTTTGGGGGCCATACTCTCAGGGTTTCTCCAGTCTCCTTTAGGCCAGTAAATCTGGTCTTTTTTTTAGTGGGTTAGAATTATGCTCTACATCCTTCTCCAGCTCTGTCCAGAACCCTCTGTTGTGATCCTGGTCAGAGAAGTCAGTGGTGGTAGCCGGGCACCATCTAGCTGTACTGGACTCAGTCCGGTGGAGGCCTTGGTAGCTGTGGACAATTAGTCCTTTGGACTAATCTTTTCCTTGTATCCTGTTCTCTTCATTCTCCCTTGCTCCTGAAGGGATGAGACCAGTGGAGTATCTTAGATGGCTGCTCACAGGCTTTTAAGACCCCAGACACTACTCACCAAGGTAGAATGTAGAGCATTGTCTTTATAAGCTGTGTCATGCCAGTTGAGCTAGATGTTCCCTGAGACCATGGTCCCCAGAGCCCTCCGCCCAGCAATTCAGTCCCTCAGGGAGCTTGGATGTGTCTATGGGGTTTCCATGACCTTTCCTTGTACAGGTTGTGCTAGTTTCCCCTGTATTGTGTACTGTCTCACCCTTCACCCAAGATACCACTTATCTATTGTCTATTTAATATTCCCCACCCCCACCCCTCCCATTCCTGGTAACCAGCAAAGATTGTTACATTTTGTGTGTGAACTTTTTCATGGGTTTTTACAATAGAGGTCTCATACAATATTTGTCCTTTTGTGATTGACTTATTTCACTCAGCATAATGTCCTCCAGTTTCATCCATGTTATGCAGTGTAATTATAGATACAAGTGGGTTTGTTGCTGTCATTTTGTAGTGCTTTTTTTTATGGTGCTGACGTTTTCTTTGTTCTTCTTACTCTCCTGTGCTGAGTTACTTTTGTTTGTGGATTTTTTTTTTCATTTCTTTTGTTTTTGTATGTTTTGTTTTTGCTGAGACTTTATGTTTTTCCTCTTTTTTTTTGTTAACTTTTGTTAACTTTCTTTGTGGTTACCATGAATTTTACCCTTATCTTTCTAAGTTTGAAGCAGTCTACCATTACTTGGTATCGCCTTGCCTTCCTCTCCATTAGAAGGTTCTATACCTATGCTGTTCATGCCCGCTTTTATTGTTTTGATGTTGTTGTCATTTATTGATTAACTGCTCTGATTCCGTGTTGTATTTCTTTTGGTTTTGGATAGTCCTCGAGAGTTCATTTCCTAGATTGGTATCTGGCTCATATGATCCTGCATCCTAGGTTCTGCATGTGAGCTGAAGCTGTTTGTCCTCAGACCGAAGAACTCGCTTTAATAATTCTTGTAAGTTTGGTTTGACTTTTACATATTCCCTTAATTTCTGTTTATCTGGAAATGACCTAATTTCACCATCAAAATGAACGAGAGTTTTGCAGGATATTTTATTCTTGGCTGACAATTTTGTCTTTCAAGATGTTATATATGTCATCCATTGCCTTCTTGCTTGCATGGTTTCTGCCAAATAATCTGAGCTTAGTCTTATTGTTTCTCCTCTGTATGTGACTTCTTGTTTTTCACAAGCTGCTCTCAGGATTCTTTGTTTGTCTTTGGTTTTGGCGAGTGTGAATATGATATGCCTTGGTCATTTTCTTTCGGGGTCTCTTCTATATGGGGTTCATGGAGCTTTTTGGATGGCCAGCTTTTCATCTTTCATGATATTGGGGAAGTTTTCTGTCAGCAAATTCTCAATGATCCTCTCTGTGTTTTCTGTTTCTTCCCCCTGTTCTGGAATCCCAATCACTCGGAAATTTTTGCTTTTAATTGTGTCCCACGTAACTCTCAGGATCTCTTCATTTTTCTTTGTTCTTTTTTCTGAGTTTTCCTGAAACAGAGTTGTATCCAAGTGTTTGTCTTCAATTCCACTGATCCTGTCTTCCACCATTTCAAATCTGCTTCTCAGCCCTTCTATGACATCATCCATTTCTGAAATCTTGTTGTTTATCTTTTGGATTTCTAATTGTTGTCTTTGTGTAATTTCTAATTGTGAATTTATTTTGGCATTTTGTTCCTGCATTATTCCTGAATTCCCCCAATTTTTTGTACGTATTTTCCAGGAATTTGTCTATTTTTTCCTCATGTTTGTCAGCTTTTTGCCTCAGCTCTTGGAGAATTCTGAGTATTAGAGATTTGAATTCCCTATCAGGTAGTTCTACTGCATTTTCCTCCACAAGAGAGTCATCTGGTGTTTTATTTTGGACACCTACTAGAACCATCCTGTCCTATTTTTGTAAATGTTTTGTTATTGTCTGCTGTCTTCGGGGCATTTGGTAGTTATTTTTCTTGTTTATTGATTGTAGATTTGTTTGTTTCATCCCTTTTTTTAAAAAATAAAATTTTGACTATGTCTGAGCTGGCGGACTGTGTGTTCTTTGTTGTTTGCTTGTCTGTGGGCACAATACTTTTCACCTCCTTCTTCAACAAGGCAGGGTCAGTCACTCAGATATGGTACGGCAGGGCAGGTCTAGCTGAAGAGGAGTGACTGGGACAGGTTGTTTGTGGCACTTACTACAGCCACCAGAGCGGGTTGGTAATCATTGCAGGGCAGGTTCCAGTAGGCCGTGCCTGTGCTGCTTGGTGGTGTGATGTGAAGCGCATGGTGCAGGTAGGCAGGATGCAGCGGGGAGATTGTTACGTGTGGAGCTAAGATGGATATGGGAGAGAGGAGAGAGGAACAGGAGCCAAAAAGATACAAACAAACAAAAAAAAAATGCTAGGGGAGCTTGCTGTTGGAGTGGAGAGATGAGAGACTATGAAATGGAGAAAAAACAAAAAGGGGAGGGGGAAGGAAAGAAAAGAATGAATAAATAAGAATCATAAAGGTTAAAGAACTGCAAAGTTCCCAGGGATCCCACCAGTGTGTCTATGAGGTCTGGGGAAGTTGTTCTCAGGTGTTGCAGTACAGCCTGGCTAGAAGGCGTAGAGGCATACAATGCCAGGTATTCAGGGAATAGAAAGAGAAGGAAGATACAGAGAGACGAGAAACTGAGCAATGAAGAAAGACAAAAAGGGAAAAAGAGGAAAAAGAAAACAAAACAAATTAAAAAAAAAAAAAAAACAAGAAAGGCCCCCAAAGAAACAGGGGGAAAAAAAAAAACCAGCATAAAAAGAACTTCCCTCAGTGATCCCTCTGCACGCCTGTGGAAGCCGAAGGGGAGTCTCCCTGCCACACAGCTCAGCCTGGCCAGAAAGGGCTCCCAACTCAAGAAAAGGAAAAGAAAACAAACAAACAATTCAAAACAAACAAACAAACAAACAAAAGCCCTGGGATCCCACCAGTGCGGCAGCCCAAACCAAGAAGCAGCTCCACACTCAAAGGGAGCTCCGCAGCCCCTCAGGAAGAAGCAAAGATGGCTCACGGAGCCAGGTACTTGAGTGAAGGGAGGGGGACGTGGCAAGAGGCAAGTAAGAATTCAAAAGAAGCATTAAAAAAATAAATAAATAAAGCAACACTAGCAGCCAACAAATGACACTCAGAGAGCCAGCTAGTGCAGGCTGGTGTTTCTGGACAAGAGACTGTGTCCGTGGGAAGCAGAGGGGTCCGAGTGTGGGTGAAGAAAGGTAGAGAGTGGGAAAGCATATATCACAAATTACCAGAGCTCTGCAGCCCCTCAGGAAGAAGCAAAGATGGCGCATGGAGCAAGGTACTCGAGTGAAAGGAGGGAGAGGTAGGGAGAGGCAAGGAAGAAATAAAAAGAAGCAGAAAAAAAGCAACACCAGCAGCCAACAAATGGCACTCAGAGAGTCACCTGTTCGGGTGTGTGGAATCCAAGCAGCCGCTGTTTCCTGGGCAAGAGACTGTGGCTGCGGGAAGCAGGGGAGGCCAAGTCGGGGTGAAGAAGGGTGGGCGGTGGGAAAACATATATCGCCAATTACTGGTTGTTTTGTCTCCCGCTGGAAGCTCCATGAGGCTGCTTTCTCGTACCCACTGTTTGCTGGTCTCCGATAGGAGTCCAAGAAGGCGGATCCGCGCTGCGTTAGCTGGTAGGGGACCTCTGCATGAATCTCTCATGGCTCTCCGTTCTCTGTCAGTTTTCTCACTCCATTTGGTGCTTGGCTGAGTTCTTTATCTCTTCATTTGATGTGTTAGGGTTTCAGGATTGTTGTATTCTCTGTTCACCTTAGTTTTTCGGATCTTTGCTGGGGAGGGATGGCGTGGTGCTGCTGCCTAGAGCGCCATTTTGCCAGAACTCTCTATGAGTAGTAATTTTTGTCTGTATTTTTCACCACTAAATATCCAGTTACTAAACCATTGACTAAGACAAATATTTATTGTATGAATGAAAAGAAGGATCACATTTGTTGTGTATGGGGTCAAGGACATGCAGATAAAGAATAAGTAAACAAATAAAGCATATAATATAATATTAAGTAGTGATAGGTGCTGTGAAGGGCCTTGTGGCTACTTTAGGTCTGGGAAAGATGGTATTTGAGCTGAGACCTGGATTTAACAGACAAGGCAACAGGCTCAGGGAGCAAATGACTTGCCCAAGGCCTTGTAGGCAGTCAGTTGTAGAGCAGGTTTTGAATCTACAGAGAAGGTGTGCCCAGGCTCCTGGGGTGTTCTGCTGAATAAGTGAAATAACATATTCCTGTATCCTGCAGCACACTGTGCTGACCTTGCCGTGACTTTTTGCCCACTGCATTGTGGTAATCACCCCATGTGGTTCCTTCTCCAGTAGAATCAACAGGTCCTCATCCATCCTTGTGCCCCCAGGGCCAACCATGGAGCCTGGGTCTCTGCAGAAGTTTTTTGAATGAATCAAATGTGCTTATTTCCAGGCAGATGAGAGCATGTTGTGACTATAAACATAGAGGAATGTCTGGCTGTGAGAGGTCCTGGGAATAATTCAATCTATTTATTTTTTTTAAACAGAGGAAACTGAGGCCCAGGGTGGGTAAGAGTTTCCCCAGATCACTTGGTGAGCTAGAGCCAGAGATGGGACTTGAACCTAGGACTTTTGTTGTGGGTCCTCCCCATGGTTAAGAACCCTGGCTCCTCTCACAGGAATCCAGACAGCTCAGAGAGATGGGGATTCTGCAGCTACTAGCTGCAGATGAAATAAAAGTGAGGCTCTGCAGATGAAGTTACAACATTTGCACATTCTGAGAAGACATGTGCCCACCCTCACAATGAAACAGAGCCAGACTAACTTCAAGTTTGTGGCTTTTTTTTTTTTTTTTTTTATTACCCATCAGAGAGCTGAAGTCAAAGAGCAAAACAGACTCAAAATCTGAGAAGAGACCCTCACCCACGGGGAGAAAGGAGATGGAACCCTGCCTCCCTCACTTGTAGTAGAAGCAATAGTACACAGGGAAGAGGAGTTCAAGGAGTCACTGAGAGGTGCTAACGCTTAAATGCTCAACTACTTACCCAGAGTTTGGTGGTTTGAATACAACCAGCGGTGCCTTAGAAGAAAGGCCTGGTGATCTACATCTGAAAAACAGCCATTGAAAACCCTATTGAGCCCAGTTCTGCTGTGCACACATGGGGTAGTCATGAGTTGGGATTGATTTGACTGCAACAGGTAAAGAAGAGTTCAGCTAGAACAATGAAGGAAGTGGTGAAGGCCAAGTGTGGGCTGGCTGGACAGAAAGCCTGGAAGCCACAGAGACAGACCAGCTGGACTAGCTATGTCGACACACCATTGAGGCCTCTGCTTCTGCCACCACGTGAGACCTTCCCTCTCATGCTCTGACTCTCCTGCATACAGCAATCTTCTCCCCTCCCCATACCCTGGCCTCATACCCTGGTCCCTGGCCTTTTCATATCCTTGGAGCTAAGGGCAGAGGTAGGGGGAAGGAGACAAACAAGCACAAGGAGGACAAATCAGAGAGTCAAGTAGAGATCATCTGCTTGTTTCTTCTCCTAAGAAATGAGCAGTTTAACTCAAATTAAGAATAGACATGAACTAAGAATAGTCCATGTCTGAAGAAGAAAGAAAAGTTAGTTAGATGCATTTTCCTAATCAACTATTTCAAGCCCAGTCTTAATCTATTCATCAGCTGCACTCATCAGGAGAAAGCATGCTTCTTCAGGAGTTTTCTAACTGAAAATAAATTCCTCATTACATTAAACATATTAACCTGAGAACAGTGTCGATGTCAGATAGACTAATGCATGTCATTATGAGGATGCACAATAGTCCCCGGAGGGATCTGGCCAGCCATTAGGAACTCTCCGCAAATGTGCTGCACTGTTGTAGGATGTGGAATCATCCAGGGAGGGAAGGAGGGAGAGGAGAAAAGGGGAAAGAGGGAAAGAAGGGTGTACCTGGCACCATGGCTGTCTTGGTTTCCCAATGCTGCTGTAACACAAATCAGAGATTTAGTTTGTCACAGTTTAGGAGGCTAGAAGTTTGAATTCAGGGCACTAGCTCTAGGAGAGGGCTGTCTCTCTGTCCCCTCTGGGGGCAAATCCTTGCCTCAGCCCTTGTTCTCTAGACTCAGTTCCTTGGCAATCTCCACGTGGCATCTATTTTCCCCAGTTTGTGCTTCTTGCTTCTGTGTCTATGCTGCTCTTTATATCACTCAGAAGTGATTAGATTTATGACACATCCTACACTGATATGGTCTCATTAACATAACAAATAAAACCTTATTTCCAGATGGGATTACATTTACAGGTATAGGGGTTAGGATTCCAACATATATTTTTGGGGGACACAGTTCAATACATAACAGTGGCTGTCTCTGTGAACGTTGCCCCTGATTAATTCTGATATCTTTGACACCTGAGAAAGGGCACATGGCCAAGAGTGGACCCTTATGTGATGGGATTCATTGTTGATTCCAAGAGGAGAGAAGCTTGTTTTAGTCTCTAAAGTGTTAGGAGGAGTCAGGCTTGGGTACCAGGAAACCTGGATCCTAGTTCCCGCTCAGAGCCATAGTGGGATTGGAAATAATTTCCAGGTCTTCTCCATTTAACAGTGGACTAGATCTAGTTTCTTCCAGTCTCTATTGAGTCAAACACTGTGCTCAGCACTTTCTCATATGTCATTTTAAGAAACCAAGTTAAACAGATATTTTTATGCAGAATTACAGAAGAGGAAAAACACGACTCAGAGAAATTCATTAACTTTCCCTGCTAGATAGTTAGGACAGGCAGAGGCCTGCAACGGCGCCCTGCCCTGGGCAGACCTTCCCTGGAGAACTGCGCCCACCTATGCTGCTGTTGTTGTTAAATTGTCCTCTAGCCGATTCTGACTGATGGTGACCCCATGTGTGCAGAGTAAAGTTTTTAAGGCTGTGATCTTTCAGAAGCACATTGCCAGGCATGTCTTCCAAGGACCCCTGAGTGGGGTCAGTCTGCCAACCTTTTGGCTAGTAGTTGAGCACTTAACTGTTTGTTCCACCCAGGGACTCTGCCATCTATGCAAGACAGTGTAAAAAGAAGAGAGAAAACTTGAGCTTGCTCAGAGGAGCTTGACCAGCTTGGTGAAGGGGCTGTTGATGCAGAATGCTGAAGGAAGTAGGACTATTGAAACTGGGGAAAGAAAAAACTTGTATAGAAAAAAGAAAATCTTCAAATATGGAAAGAGCTGCCAAATGAAAGAGGGAGTGTATATCAATGTGGCCTGAAAAAAGGTATTTTCAACAGTTAAAGCTGTCCAGATATGGAATGGGCTGTCCTGAGAGGTGATGAGCTCCCCATCTTAGGGGTGTACAAGCAGTGGTTAGATGATTACTTGCTGGGGAGGTTACCAGCAGGATGAACTGATTGAATGACAGCTGTTGTGTTTTTTAGGACAAAATATTTCCCCTCTCTGACCCACAGTTTCCTAATTTACAAAGTGGGGTTGGTAATGTCACCTACCTTGTTGGGTTATTGTGAGGAGTAAATGAAATAGTATATGTAAAACAGTACCTACAAAGCCTAACTAGGAGTGGTGTTTTTTTTTTTTTTTTTTTTTTAATCAATGTTTTATTTTTATTGAGAGGATTCTGGTAGCAAATGAGGCCTTGGAACTTTGTCTTCCAGAACTCAATATCTTTAGAAAGGATCCCTCTATTAATGCTCTGAGAATTAAGGGACTGTGGCCATTATTAATTTATTGCCTTCTAGGTCAAATTACACTCTTCTTTGACTGCTTTGTGATATTGGAGCTGGACCCTGTAAATATTTCTCCTATGCCAGATGGTGTAATGTTAGACTTTGTGAGTAGAGGGTGCTGGGGAGACCCTACAAGCCTATAAAAGAGGAAGGGGCTTTTCTTCCACGTTCTTGCTTTCATTTCTACTTGCTCCTATGATGTGGCTGCCAGTGACATGTGAGTGACCCAGTGGTGCTTATCTTCCAGTAAGTTTTGTTATCACTCAGCAGGTGGCTTCCTGTTCTCTAGCTTTAGCCCGCTGATTGTGGACCATTTCTAGTCTGTGGCACCCCAGTGAACCATTACCCAGTGAACTTCTCCATCATCCACTGAGCTACAGTCACACCATTTCTAGCAATGCCTGAATCTCAGTCTTGGGCAGTGTAGCCCTCTTCCAAGTTTGTTCCCTCCTTGGGTATTTTCCTTCAGCTCTAGAGTAGTAGTGGAAGAGGCTGCATAGGCTCGACTCACTATTATTTACTTCCCATTGCTAACTGCCACGTTGTCTCATGATCTTGTCTTTCCCTCCAGTTCCAGTGTCTACAAAATGTTTAAGATTAAGCGATGTTCCTTTTTGAAGGGTGGAAAACAAGTGATAATGATCTAAGAATGAAAAACCGAACAAAGCATCCATCTTGTGAGAAGAAAACCAGGATGTGACCAGATAACCCCCAAGAATACCAGTAGAAGATTAACTCCTCTGAGACATGACCACCTCAAGGGGAAACTAACACAAACTTCTAAGACCCATAATCCTGTCCCTATAAAAGCCTTCGGCCAATCCCCAGTGGGGGAGATGGTTTTTTTGGAGGAATCTATTCCCCTCTGTCTCCTATATATTGATATATAATAAACCTCTTGCTGCTCACCTCACCCCTGTCTCAGAATTGGCTATTCCAGCAGGTGACTCCAATCCGTGTTATTGCAGTAACAGTAGAGCTCTGTACACTTTTTATTCCTATTTTTTTTTAGTGTTCTATATTGCCCTGTTTGTAATTAACCACTTTTTACAAGTTAATAATTCTTTAATATTAAATTTGCCCTGCTCAAATGACTTTTCTTATTTCTCTTTCCAGATTGCACCCTGACTGATACAGAGTCTCTCTCTTTGTCTCTCTCCCTCTCTATCCCCTCCCCTTTCTCTCTCCCTCCCTCCCTTTTCTTCCTATTCTCCACCTGAGTCCCCCTATCTGCCTCCAGAAAAGGTCCCTAGTAGATCAGGATCTCCTGTCCTGCCTCGCTGTCCAGGGAGAGTATGTCAAGATGGCATGTTTGGTTTCTCCCCTCCCTTTCCTTCTAAGCATATGGAGAGCGACTGATGCTCACATTGCAAGGGGCTATTGGAAACAAGAATGTTCACCAGCATATTCATGGCCTTTGGGGAGTGGGGACAACTTCAGAGCTGAGATATAAGAACGTCTCCTCTGTCCACTGCACAGGGTTGACTGATTGTCTGATGATCTCTCAATCATCTTCTCTGGACTCCAAATTTAACCTCTATTTCAGCCAGAGGAAAAACAGTCAAGATTCATAAAACGTTTGGTGTAAATTACGTACCAGGGCTCCTCACAGAACGGCCCAGTTTCAGTTTTCATCGTCTCTTGGTCTTAGTCTAGAGTCCCCTCCTCCAATGTTCAGCCACTTAGCACTTGTTAATGGATCTAATGTTCAAGGGCTCTGGGTGTTTTCTTGGAATTGATCTTCACATATAAAATATACTTTGGAGAAATAAAATAACCATAAAAGAACCTTAAATGAATTGCACTCTTATCAAGAGAATAAAAACAACCCACTTAAAGATGAACTACAAAGGAAATAAAGAGCTGTTGTGCATGAAGACAGGGAGGGTGATGAGAGGGACCCCGTGTACAGCTGAACTCATTACATCTTGGATCATTCTCTCTTCTGTGTCATGTGGCATTTCTCTGTTCCTTTCATATCCCGGCTCTGCCCCTTACAAGGGAGTGGAGATATTGGAGTCACTCCTCTCCCCTTTCTGAGGAATAATGTCTTTGCCTTAGAGACAGGAGGTGGGGAGAAGTCCACCTCTCTCCTCAAGCCCCCCTCTTTTACTGACCCTCTGCCTCCTCCCTCCTGGGCGCCATCTGCTGAGGAGTGAGACGCCCTGCTAGGATGTTGAGGGAGTGGGGGAAATGATAAGACCTTCTCATATGGGAGGGCTGGCCAGAGGGAGGCAGGCAGAGGCTCTGGGGTAGCAGGCAGGGATTCTGGAAAGGTCCACAATAACAGGCAGGAAAAGAGGGCAGGAGTTGTATAGTGAAGCATGAGTCTACTCTGTTGCTGCAGGATAAGGGTGATGGTTTCACCTGGTTACCAGGCTCCCCCCATGGGGGTGCTCCCAGTCTGGGCTGCACTGTGAATCTCAGAACTTTCCAGCAGCAGCACAAGATCTGCTCATGTACACCCTGCCCTGGGTGGGGCTGATGCCATGGATGAGGCATCTTCCAGGGGCCAGTGTGCCAGAATCACAGTCTCACTTAAACTTCCCAGCAGTCCTCTGGGAAAAGAGGCCCAACTGTGCAGCATTAAGAGGAGAAGGTAGAGGCTCAGAAGCTACTGACGGGTGAGTGTGGAGGAGGAGAGGCTGCAGAGGTGGAGCTGAGACTCCAGGGCTTCTGGGCCTTCAATGGGCACATGCCTCCCCTGGTGTCCCCTGAAGGTGCAGATTCTGATCCTTGGGGGCTGGGGAGGCAGAGGCTGACAGTTAATATGTCTTGCAAATGCAATGATTTAACACAGAGTTATCAAGGTCTGACTACCTGCTGAGCACTGGGGAAGCTGTGGCCGAAAAACAGGCATGGACCCTGTCCTTGCCGAGTTAGACGCAAATGAACATATAAATAATTTTTTCTAGTTTATTGAGGGGAAGACTGATGTGGAAAGAAGGTAAGTCTTATTGCCATTTTATAGTTGAAGGGTGATATACGGAGAAGGGTGATAGTTTCAGCTGGTAACCAGGGATTCAGACAGGTTGGATAACTTGACTCCAGTAAGTGGCAGAGCAAGAAGCAAGCCTAGCAGTCTGTCTCCTGAGCCTGTACACTAACTCCTGGGCTACACTGCCGTGTGGACACCTGTTACACCCCCTTGTCCAACCCAGCCTCTGTTCTAGGTGGAGTTTTGGGTGACATGAGGTTCTCTCTGTCCTCCCTCTCTGACCTCTTTCCTGTGGGTGGGGTGGGACAGACCAGGCTAGGCCCAGCTCTGGGACCGGCCTTTGGGGTGGGACCCATGGTGCTAGGGCCAGAGGACAACTCCCATCCAGTGCAAGGTATGGTGTCTCTGATCTGTTCACTGTGCCATGCTGTGTCTCTGTGTGCATAATATTTATGTATGTGTGCATGCATATATATGTGGATGTACTAACGTGAGTGTGTGTGTGTGTGTGTGTCTATCTCCCAGCTTCAGGAGTGAGGGCTATTTACAGGAGAAAGGGATTCCACTGTTTACAAAAGGATTTGCTGAAGTCTTCTTGGAAGTGCTGTGCTTTCCAGGGGCCAACAGAAAAGGATTTTGATTTATAAACACTTTCCCTTCACACTTCAATGCAACCCTTAAAAAGATGGTCAATTTCTGTTTCAATTTCTATCCAATTTAACCAGCCTTTTTCCAAGTTGCAACTATGTGCTGTGCACTGTGCTGGGCTCTGTGGGGGAACACAGATGAAGACCTGTTCAAAGGAAATGGGCACTGTCAGCTCTCACAGAGAAGTTTAAAGAACTTCTCAGAAGCTCTTGCCAGGGGCAATTGAGCAAGACTCTCTGCATTGTCTTTAAAGTAACCCAGCAGCTCAGATGGGTCTCTCAGGCTGATGGGGTAACCAGAAGGCTCTACGACAGTCAGAAGGAGAGGTAGGGGGGGAGGGTAAGGGAGGGGGGCAGCTCCACAAAACGAGTGCTGTGATGTGATGATTGATGTCTGAAACTATGATCAAAAAATGTTGTTACTGTTCTTAGCTGCCGTAGAGTTGGCCCTGACTCATGGCAATTCTATGTACAACGGAACAAAATGTTGCCCAGTCCCTCACTTCTTCTTGATTATTGGTATGCTCGAGTTCATAGTTGTGGCCCCTGGGTATTTTGAATGCCTTCCCACCTGGGAGGCTCATCTTACAATGCTATAAAAAACCTGTTGCCGTTGAGTCGATTCCAACTCATGGACAATATTTTGCTGTGATCCATAAGATTTTCATTGGCTAATTTTTGGAAGTAGATCACCAGGTCTTTCTTCCTAGCCTGTCCTAGTCTGGAAGCTCCACTAAAACCTGTCCATCATACCACTGACATATCTTTC
Source organism: Dugong dugon (assembly GCA_030035585.1). Taxonomy (NCBI): domain Eukaryota; kingdom Metazoa; phylum Chordata; class Mammalia; order Sirenia; family Dugongidae; genus Dugong; species Dugong dugon. The sequence goes on along the minus strand of CM057462.1, from coordinate 54,507,726 downwards.
AGCATCATAGCAACACACAAGCCACTACAATATGACAAACTTACAGACAGGTGGTAGAAAAAAGAAAGTTAGCTGTGGTTTGTGAAAGCAAGTCCCAGTTATACCCACAGAAGGAGAGGAGGCACCATTTGGAGTTCTCAATCCCCCAACCAGCCCTGTAGTTCACCCAATCAACAGGTATCCTCCCTATCCTCCAATATATAACCTCCCCGTAATGCTGATGTTGGGGCAGGGCTGTGTGAAACCCTGGGGGCAGGATTGCAGTTATAGCTATACTTTCGGCATGTTGTCCGTACTGAATTGAGTTTCTTTATTGATAAAACCTTTAGAAATGATGATATGTTTATTTTGTAATGAGAAAATACAGCGCAATGAAAACATAAAGAATAAAATGAAATTAACGTGACCCACCTCATTAGTTGTTTGAGGATTAAATAAGATAGTACGATACTCACAGTGCAGTGTCAGGCGTATGTCGAGCACTTTAGCTGTGGGGCCACTGTGGCCTCAGGACTATCGTGGCCGTATGCTTATGCTTGTTGCTACTGGCCATCAAGTTTCTTGTTAGGTTGTTGCTGTGTGACTTTGTGCAGGTAGTTTTTGTCATACCAAGGTTCTAGGTCACCAACAAAAGACACAAACCACACACTTTTCAGTGCTCACAACTATGCTTTACTCATACAGAGAAGAGACAGAGGGAGATCAGCTTCACTTGTGGGACTGGTTTCCAGTGGCCATTGAGTCACCTCACAGCTGGTGCAGGACAAATGTTCCTGCACACCTCTTTTGTGCTGCAGATGAGAAAGACCCCATTCCCTCCCCATGGAAACACATAAAGAAGTGGGGTTAGCCAGGTACCATGTGGTGCCCCCACATGAGCAAGAGATGTAGAAAGGGGGAAGGCTTCTCTAATAAAGAGAAGGAACTGGGAGAGAGTGAGAGAGACCCAATTCCTAGCCTCCTTATCAGAGAATGTTCTGGGCCCAAAGCCTCTGCTAAGGCAGCTCAGATGGAAATCGTAGAGGCAGACCATTCTCCCAACCATTTTTCTTCTCTAGGCCTTGGCTGATTCATCTGTAAAATCAGACCCTGTGGTTTCTCCAAACTGGAGGCAAGAGGGTAGACTGAAAGATCACTCTTTCCTTTCTGAAATCTCAGTTTTTGTGTCTGTTGGGTGGGCGGCATTTGATGTTAATGCTACAGGAGGGCAGGAAGATGATTTGGGGTAGCCCTTCCACTTCTCCATGGCTCAGTACCTTCTTTCATTCACTCATGCATTCAGAAAACACTTATTCAGCCCTTTTCTTATTCCCATTCTACAGATGAGGAAACTGAGGCTTGCAACTTTTGTTATATGGCCCTTATCCCTCTCTGTGCAGACAATTGGACTTTCTGCTTGCCTTTACTGTGATATGAAAAGCTCAAGGATTTGCACGGGAAATCATGGCTCCATGGTCTCAGACAGTTTGAAACAATTGGCTCAGTTGAATGGGTCATTTTTTCTGGATCACTGCTGGCAAATCAATATTTGATTGTGCCACCCAGTGTGGTGCCAGTAATGAATAATCTTGACAAAATCTAAATAAAAATGTCTCAGCTAAACTGGAGGGGAGGAAATGTGCAAGGGGCTCCAGAGGAGGCCATAAGTCTGAGGCTGATAAATTACCTGGGCAGGTGTCTCTGCCACCTGCACCCTTGTTCAGGACAGGAACAGCATAATTACTTCTCTGACAGCAGTTATCTGGAATGAGCCAGTCCATTTTTCTAGTTTATTACCATTGGATTCCAGGGAAGGGTCTGCTCAAGTCCCCCACCCTTCACCTCCTTATCTAAATGCTGGATTTATTTGATGGCACCACTAGACCTGGGTAGTGAGGGACAGAGCTTGCCTTGCAGTAAAGAGAACTCAGTCTGTGCCTGCTGGGAAGGTTCTCTCAGTGGGTGTGATTGGTGTGTTGTTGGACAGCCAGCTGTTCATAACTGTCATCCCCATCAGTGGCACCATTAATCCCCCTTCCTTCCCTCCCTTGCCCTGTGGACTGGACATGCCCAAGAAAGGCAGCTGGGCTAGGCTGATGCAGAGAATGACTCAGGTCTTTGGGAAGTATTCTATGCAAGACAGAGAGGGAAAGAAGCAGCTGGCCAGCAGGGCCATCTCCCCATGTCCAGCTTTAAAAGTGGTGCAAATGGTTAATGCACTTAGCTTCTAACTGAAATGTTGGGGGTTCAAGCCCACCCAGAGATACCTGGGAAGAAAGGCTTGGCGACCTGCTTCCAAAAAACCAGCCACTGAAAACCCTACGTAGCACAGTTCCATGAGTCAGAGTCAATTGATGACAACTAGTTTAGTTTTGGTTTTTACGGCATGTTCTGCTGCAGTCCAAACACCAACAGGAATCGGAACACAGATCCCAGGGTGTCCTTTTCTAAGCAAATTGCCTCAGAGCTCTTCTCAGAGCTCCTGGCACTCTGGAGTCAAAGTTACATATTAAAATTAGATGACATTTCTTCCAGGTCCTTTGCATAGGTTTCCCTAAGCAATGTCAGCTTCCCTGAAAAGCATCCAAGTGTCTCAATCTCAGTACTATTGACAATCACATAATAAGTTCCAACATAATGGTGGCTTATACAAGACAATTATATTAGTCTCTCACATAACAGTTCTAGCATTGTCTGTTGAGGCCTCATAGGGTGACTCTACAGTGTTGGGGACCCAGGCTGCTTCCATCTTTTGCGCTGCCATTTCTAATTTGTTGGCCCATTCATTCTGCTGAATATAGCTCAAGTTCATGTCCACATTGCATCCAGAAGGAAGGGAGAACAGGAGGACATGAAAAACATGCTTCTTCCCTTTGAGAGCACAACCAGAAATTGCACACGATTTCTGTTCACAGGCCATCGGTATAGTCACATGGTTGCACCTTGCTGTAAGAAAGCTGGGAAATGTAGTTTTTATTTTGAGCGTTGGAAAATTGAAGTTCTATAAGAAAGCGAGGGCAGTGGCGGTTCAGTGGTAGAATTCTCACCGTCCGTCTGAGATACCCAGGTTAGATTCCCAGCCAATACACCTCATGCACAGCCACTACCCATCTGTCAGTGGAGGCTTGCGTGGGACTATAATGCTGAACAGGTTGCAGCAGAGCTTCCATACTAAGACAGACTAGGAAGAAATGCCTGGCCATCTACTTCTGAAAATTAGCCAATGAAAAGTGTATGGATCACAATGATTTGATCATAGCAGTTCGACCCCATTGTGTACAGGATTGCCATGAGTTAGAGGCTAACTTGATGGCAGCTAGCAACAACAACAGTGAAGAGAAGATGTGGAGAAAAGATGGGGGCAGGTGCAGAATGCCTGGCTCTGCCATGGTTAGGGATATGCATAGGTGTTTCTGGGAACTGGGGTAAGGATGGCAGTGGGGCAGGGGTGGGGGGGAAGAGATGGATTCATTCTGTATTTCTAACTCCTGCCTGCCCAGGGTCTGCTTTTCTTACTTTGACCTTTTTCAACTCTGACATAGGTATGTGGTTCTTTTCTTACCTTAATTTGAATCTTCCAAAGTATCTCTGGATCATCTAATAGCTCTGGGATTCACCAAACTCAATGAGACCACATGAAAGTTAAGAGAATTTAGTTTTTGGGACCTACTCTGTGCCAGACACTGTGCTGGGTGCTAGGGATACAACAGAGAGTAGAAACAGACATACTCCTTTCCCTCCTTGAATGAAGACTGTGGCAGGAAAAAAAAAACCACACACATACACATCAATTTGTAGCTATGGCTGCCACTTCTGGTCAAGATGAAGTAATAGATACTGGATTTACTCTTCTGCCTGAAACAGCTGAAAAAAATTGACAAATATATGAAATAATAACTTCCAAGACATTGGACATGATCCCTGAAAGATGGGAACTAAAAAGGTGAACCCCATGAATCCTTCAATTTTGTATGTCTGAAAAAGTATTTCTTTCTTTTTTTTTTAAGGATATCTTGTAAAGTTTAGAATTTTAGGCTGATTTTTTTTTTTACCTTCTATCCACTGTTTCTCACTTAAATTGTTTCTGAGAAGAAATCTGCTGTCATTCTTATCTTTGTTTTTCTGTGAGTAAAATGGCTTTTGTTTCTCTGGATGCTTTTAAGATTTTCTTTTTCTTACTGGCTTTGAGCACTGTTTATGAAGTGACTTGGTATAGTTTTTCATGTTTCTTATGTTTGGGATTTGTTGATATTCTTGGATCTGTGGATTTATAATTTTCATTAAATTTGAAACATTTTTGGCTGCTGTTTTTTCAAACATTTTTTTTTTTCCTGGAAGAATTAATCACTAGCAGTCCCATACTAGAAGAAATGTTAAATAAAGTCTTTTAGGTAGAAGAAAGTGAGAACAGATAGAAATATACAGCTACACAAAGGAATGAAGAACACAAGAAATAGTAATTACAGAGGTTAATATAAAATATTTTCAGTTATTATTATTAGTTAGATTTCTTTAAAATGTTACTGAATTTTTAAAGATTAACAATAATATTGCTGGATTTATACCACATGCAGAATTAAAATGTATGACAATAGTAGCACAAGACCTGGAAGGGAGAAATGGAATTAAAACATTACAAGGTTCTTATATGTGCAGTGTAAGGGGCCCTGGTTGCACAGTGGTTAAGAGCTCAGGCTGATAACCAAAAGTAGTTCAAATCCACCAGCCACTCCTTGGAAACCCCATGGGGCAGTTCTACTCTGTCCCATAAGGTTGCTAAGAGTCAGAATTGACTCGACAGCAATTGGTTTGGTTTTTTGATTTTATATGTGCAATAGTATAATATCCCTTGAAGGCAGATGGTAATAAATTAAGAATGTGTAACACAAACACTAAAGCAACCACTAAAATAACAAAACAAAGAGTTATAGGTAACGTTCTGCAAAATGGCGCACTAGGCAGAAGCACCACGCCGTCCCTCCACGGCCAAAATCTGAAAAACTAAGCTGAACAGAGAAAACAACAATCCTGAAACCCTAAAACATCAAATGAAGAGATAAAGAACTCAGCCAAGCACCAAATGAAGTGAGAAAACTGAGAGAACGGAGAGCGAGGAGAGATTCATGCAGATGTCGCCTATCAGGTAACGCAGCATGGATCCGCCATCTTGGACTCCTAACAGAGACCAGCAAATGGGGTACGAGAAAGCAGCTTCATGGAGCTTCCAGCGGGAGACAAAACAACTGGTAATTTGCGATATACGCTTTCCCACCACCCACCCTTCTTCACCCCCACTCGGCCTCCTCTACTTCCCGTGCCACAATCTCTTGTCCGAGAAGCACCGGCTGTTTGGATTCCACCCACCCGAATGGGCTGGCTCCCTGAGTGCCATTTGTTGGTTGCTGGTGTTGCTTTCTTCTGCTTCTTTTGATTTCTTCCTTACCTCTCACCACCTCCCAGATTTTGCTTAAATACCTGGCTCCGTGCTCCATCTCTGCTTCTTCCTGAGGGGCTGCAGACCTCCGTTCGAGTATGGAGCTTATTCCCAGTCTGGGCTTCCATGCTGTTGAGATCCCGAGGCTTTTGTTCGTTTGTTTGTTTTGAAATGTTTGTTTGTTTTCTTTTCCTTTTCTTGAGTTGGGAGCCCATTCTGGCCAGCTGGTGCTGCGTGGCTTGGGAACTACCCCCTCAGCTTGCACAGATGTGCAGAGGGATCCCTGAGAGCATTTCTTTTTTTTTTTTTTTCTGTTTTTTTGGGGGGCTTTTCTTGTTTTTTTTTTTTTTTTAATTTGTTTTGGTTTCTTTTCCCTCTTTTTCCCTCTTTGTCTTTCTTCATTGGTCAGTTTCTTGTCTCTCTATATCTTCCTCGTCTTTCTGTTCCCTGAATACCTAGCATTGTATACCTCTACGCCTTCTAGCCAGGCTGTACTGCAACACCTGAGAACAACTTCCCCAGACCTCATAGCCACACTGGTGGGATCCCTGGGAACTTTGCGGTTCTTTAACCTTTCCGATTTTTATTTATTCATTCTTTTCTTTTCTTTTTTCTTCCTCTTCCCCTTTTTGTTTTTCTACATTTTACAGTCTCTCATCTCTCCACTCCAACTGCAAGCTCCCGTAGCATTCTTTTTTGTTTGTTTGTGTCTTTTTGGCTCCTGTTCCTCTCTCTTCTCTCCCATATCCATCTTAGCTCCACACATAACAATCTCCCCACTACATCCTACCTACCTACACCATGCGTTTGACATCACACCACCAAGCAGCACTGGCACGGCCTACTGGAACCTGCCCTGCACTGATTAACGACCTGCCCTGATGGCTATAGTAAGTGCCACAAACAACCTGTCCCAGTAACTCCTCTTAAGCTAGACCTGCCCTGCTGTACCATAGCTGAGTGACTGACACTGCCAATCAGAAAAGGAGGTGAAAACTATTGTGCCCACAGATGAGCAAACAACAAAGAACACACAGCGAGCCTGCTCAGACATGGCCAAATTTTAAAAAAAAGGGATGAAACAAACAAATCTACAATCAACAAACAAGAAAAATAACTACTGAATGCCCCGAAGACAGCAGACAATATCTAAACATTTACAAAAACAGGACAGGATGGTTCCAGTAGGTGTCCAAAATAAAACACCAGATGACTCTCCTCTGGAAGAAAATGCACTAGAACTATCTGATAGGGAATTCAAATCTCTAATACTCAGAATTCTCCAAGAGCTGAAGCAAAAAGCAGACAAAAATGAGGAAAAAAACAGACAAATTCATGGAAAATATGGACAAAAAATTGGAAGAATTCAGGAAAATAATGCAGGAACAAAATTCCAAAATAAATTCACAACTAGAAATTACACAAAGACAACAATTAGAAATCCAAAAGATAAACAACAAGATTTCAGAAATGGACGGTGTCATAGAAGGGCTGAGAAGCAGATTTGAAATGTGGAAGACAGGATCAGTGGAATTGAAGACAAACACTTGGATACAACTCAGGAACACTCAGAAAAAAGAACAAAGAAAAATGAAGAGACCCTGAGAGTTACGTGGGATACAATGAAAAGCAAAAATTTTCGAGTGATTGGAGTTCCAGAACAGGAGAAGGAAACAGAAAATACAGAGAGAATCATTGAAGAACTGCTGACAGAAAACTTCCCCAATATCATGAAAGATGAAAACCTGGTCATCCAAGAAGCTAAATGAACCCTATATAGGAGAGACCCCAAAGGAAAATCACCAAGCCATATCATAATCAAACTCGCCAAAACCAAAGACAAACAAACAATTCTGAGAGCAGCTCATGAAAAACAAGAAGTCACATACAGAGGAGAAACAATAAGACTAAGCTCAGATTATTTGGCAGAAACCATGCAGGCAAGAAGGCAATGGGATGACATATATAAAATCTTGAAAGAAAAAAATTGCCAGCCAAGAATAATATATCCTGCGAAACTCTCATTCAGCTATGATGGTGAAATTAGGACATTTCCAGATGAACAGAAATTAAGGGACTATGTAGAAACCAAAACAAACTTACAAGAATTATTGAAGGGATTTTATCAATGGAGAACAAACAACTTCAGCTCACAGGCAGAAACTAGGAAGCAGGATTGTACCAGCCAGATATCAATCTAAGACATGAACTCTCAAGGACTATCCAAACCCAAAAGAAATACAACACAGAATCAGAGCAGTTAATCAGTAAATGACAACAACATTAAAACAATAAAAGCAGGAATAAACAGCATAGGTATAGAACCTTCTAATGGAGAGGCAGGCAAGGCGATACCAAGTAATGGTAGACTGCTTCAAACTTAGAAAGATAAGGGTAAAATTCATGGTAACCACAAAGAAAGTTAACAAACATAATCATAAAAATAAAGAGGAAAAAAATAAAGTCTCAGCAAAAACAAAACCTACAAAAAAAAAAAAAGAAATTAAAAAAAAAATCCACAAACAAAAGTAACTCAGCACAAGACAGTAAGAAGAACAAAGAAAATGTCAGCACCACATACAAAAGCACTACAAAACAACAGCAACAAGCTCACATATATCCATAATTACACTGAATGTAAATGGACTCAATGCACCCATAAAGAGATGGAGAGTGATAGAACGGATAAGAAAACAGGATCCATAAATATTCTGTCTACAAGAGACATACCTTAGAAACAAAGATGTGACTTTATTAAAAGTCAAAGGTTGGAAAAAAATATATCAAGCTAACAACTACCAAAAAAGAGCAGGAGTGGCAATACTAATCTCAGATAAAATAGACTTTGAAACAAAATCCACCACAAAACACAAGGAAGGACACTATATAATGATTAAGGGGACGATCCATCATGAAGACATAACCATAATAAACATCTACGCACCCAATGACAGGGCTGCAAAATACATAAAAAAACTCTAACAACACTGAAAAGAGAAATTGACAGTTCCACAATAATAGTAGAAAACTTCAACACAGCACTCTCAGTAAAGACAGAACAACTAGGAAGAAACTCAGCAAAGATACAGAAGACCTAAAGGGCACAATCAGCCCACTTAACCTCACAGACATCTATAGATACTCCATCCAACTGCTGCAAAGTACACGTTCTTTTCCAAAGCACATGGAACATTCTCCAGAAGAGACCACATCTTCAGCCACAGAGCAATCCCCAACAAGATCCAAAACGTTGCAATGATTCAAAGTATCTTCTCTGACCACAATGCCATCAAGGTAGAAGTTAACAATAGAAAGAGCAAGGAAAAAAAATCAATTACATGGAAACTGAATAATACCCTGCTTACACATCACTGGGTAATAGAAGAAATCAGAGATGGAATCAGAAAATTCCTAGAATCAAATGAGAATGAAAACACATCATACCAAAACTTTTGGGACACAGCAAGGGCAGTCCTCAGAGGACAATTTATAGCAATAGATGCACACATCAAAAAAGAAGAAAGGAAAATCAAAACATTAACTACAGAACTCAAACAAATAGAAAGAGAACATAAAAAAGCCCACAACCACCAGAATAAAGGAAATAGTAAAGATCAGAGCAGAAATAAATGAAACCGGAAACAGAAAAACAATGGAAAGAATCAACAAAACCAAAAGTTGGTTCTTTGAAAGAATCAACAAAATCAACAAACCACTGGCCAGACTGAAAAAGAAAAACAGGAGAGGACACAAATAACCCAAATAAGAAATGAAATTGGGACATTACAACAGACCCAACAGAAATAAAAAGGACTATAACAGAATATTATGAAAAACTACACTCCAACAAATTTGAAAACCTAGACAAAATGGATAAATTTCTAGAAACACACTACCTACCCAAACTATAACAAAGTAATCTTGAAAATCTGAACAGAAGCATAACAAGAGAAGAGATTGAAAGATAATAAAAAAAAACTCTCAACCAAAAAAAGCCCTGGCCCAGATTGCTTCACTGGAGAATTCTACAAAATATTACAGAAGAGCTTGTACCAGTACTACTCAAGCTATTTCAGAGCATAGAATATGAAGGAACACTTCCAAATTCATTCTATGAAGCCAGCATAACGCTGATACCAAAACCAGGCAAAGATGCCACAAAAAAGAAAATTACAGACCAATATCTCTCATGAATATAGATGCAAAAATTCTCAACAAAATTCTAACCAATACAATTCAGCATCATATCAAAAAATGATACACCATGACCATGTAGGATTCATACCAGGTATGCAAGGATGGTTCAACATTAGAAAATCAATCAATGTAATCCACCACACAAATAAAAGGAAAGAAAAGAATCATATGATCATCTCAATTGACACAGAAAAGGCATTTGACAAAGTCCAACACCCATTCCTGATAAAAACTCTCAGTAAAAAACGTATAGAAGGGAAATTTCTCAACATAATAAAGAGCATCTATGCAAAACCAACAGCCAACATCATCCTTAATGGAGAGAGGCTGAAAACATTTCCCTTGAGAACAGGAACAAGACTAGGATGCCATTTATCACCATTCCTATTTAACATTGTGCTGGAAGTTCTAGCTAGAGCAGTAAGGCAAGAAAAAGAAGTAAAGGGCATCCAAATTGGTAATGAAGAAGTTAAACTGCCCCTGTTTCCAGATGATATGATACTATACATAGAAAACCCTAAAGACTCCACAAGAAATCTACTGGAACTAGTAGAAAGATTCAGCAGAGTAGCAGGATACAAGATAAACATTCAAAAATCAGTTGGATTCCTATACACCAACAAAGAGAACAATGAAAAGGAAATCAGGAAAACAATACCATTTTCAATAGCACCTAAAAAGATAAAATACTTAGGAAAAAATCTGACCAGGAATGTAAAAGACCTATACAAAGAAAACTACAAAACACTACTGCAAGAAACCCAAAGGGATCTACATAAATGGGAAAACATACCATGCTCATGGATAGGTAGACTGAGCATTGTGAAAATTACAATTCTACCCAAATCAATTTACAAATACAATGCAATCCCGATCCAAATACCAACAACATTCTTCAAAGAGATGGAAAAACTAATCATTAACTTTATATGGAAATGGAAGAAGCCCCGAATTAAGTAAAGCACTATTGAAGAAGAAGAATAAATTTGGAAGACTCACACTACCTGACCTCACAACCTACTATACAGCTACAGTAGTCAAAACAGCCTGGTACTGGTACAAGGACAGATACATTGACCAATGGAACAGAATTGAGAACCCAGATGTAAATCCATCCATCTAGTCACCTGATCTTCGACAAGGGCCCAAAGTCCATCAAATGAAAAGACAGTCTTTTTAACAAACGGTGCTGGCAAAACTGGATATCCATCTGCAAAAAAATGAAACAGGACCCATACCTCACACCATGTACAAAAACTAATTCAAAATGGATCAAAAACCTAATTATAAAGCAAAAACTATAAAATTCATAGAATAAAAAATAAGACCAACCTACAGGCCCTAATACACAGCATTAACAGGATACAAACTATAACCATAAACACATAAACCCCAAAAGATAAGCTAGATAACTGGGATCTTCTGAAAATCAAACACCTACGCTCCTCAAAAGACTTCACCAAAAGAGTAAAAAGAGAACCTACAGACTGGGAAAAAATTTTTGGACAGTACAAGTCAGAGAAAGGTCTAATCTCCATAATCTACAAGAAAATCCAACACCTCTACAACAAAAAGACAAATAATCCTATTAAAAAATGGACAAAGGAAATGAACAGACACTTCACCAAAGAAGACATTCAAGCAGCCAATAGACACATGAGGAAATGCTCACAATCACTAGCCATTAGAGAAATGCAAACTAAAACCACAAAGAGATACGATCTAACCCCAGCATTACAGGCACGTATCAAAAACACTGGAAATAACAAATGTTCGAGGGGCTTCAGGGAGATCAGAACTCTTATGCACTGCTGGTGGGAATGCAAAATGATACAACCATTTTGCAAAATTATAGCGTGCTTCCTTAGAAAGCTAGAAATAGACATATCATACAATCCAGCAATCCCACTCCTAGGAATATATCCTAGAGAAGTAAGAGTCATCACTCGAATAAATATATGCACACCTATGTTCATGGCAGCATTGTTCACAATAGCAAAACAGTGGAAACAACCTAGATGCCCAGTAACAGATGAATGGATAAGCAAACTCTGGTACATACACACAGTGGAGTACTATGCAACCAGAAAGAACAACAATGAATCTGTGAAGCATCTCATAACATGGTAGAAACTGGAGGACATTATGCTGAGTGAAATAAGTCAATCACAAAAGGACAAATATTGTATGAGACCTCTATTGTAAAAACCCATGAAAAAGTTTACACACAAAAAGTAACAATCTTTGTTGGTTACCAGGGATGGGAGGGGTGGGAGTGGGGGAATACTAAATAGGCAATAGATAAGTGGTATCTTTGGTGTAGGGTGAGACAGCACACAATACTGGGGAAATCAGCACAACTTGCACAAAGGAAAGTCATGGAAGCTCGCTAGACATATCCAAACTCCTTAAGGGACTGAATTTCTGGGTGTAGGGCTGTGGGGACCATGGTCTCAGGGAACATCTAGCTCAGTTGGCATAACATGGTTTATAAAGTCAATGTTCTACATTATACCTTGGTGAGTAGTGTCTGGGGTCTTAAAAGCCTGTGAGCAGCCATCTAAGGTACTCCACTGGTCTCATTCCTTCAGGAGCAAGGGAGAATGAAGAGAACAGGATACAGGGAAAAGACTAGTCTGAAGGACTAATGGACCACAGCTACCAAGGCCTCCACCAGACTGAGTCCAGTACAGCTAGATGGTGCCGGCTATTACCACTGACTCCTTTGACTGGGATCACAACAGAGGGTTCTGGACAGAGCTGGAGAAGAATGTAGAACGAAATTGTACAATACACAAAAAAGACCAGATTTACTGGCCTAAAAGAGACTGGAAAAACCCCGACCGAGTGTATGGCCCCCAGACAGCGATTTAGCTCAGTGGTGAAGTCACTTCTGAGGTTCACCGTTCAGCCGGGGATTGGGCAGCCTCATAAAACAAAATGGGACTAATGAGGCACAGCAGTCCAGGGACAAGGGCTGGAAGACAGAAGGGGTTAGGAAAGCTGATGATTGGGAACCCAAGGTTGAGTAAGGACAGTGTTGAAGTGTAGTGAGGTCATTAACCATTGTCATAGGATAACATGTGTACTGTTGAACGAGAAACTATTTTGTTCTGTAAACTTTCATCTAAAGTGAGAATAGCAGCACAACTGGAAGAGCGTAGTCGATGTCGCTGAACTGTGCATGTAGAAATTTTTGAAATGGTGTGTCTTTGGCTATGTATATTTTCACCAAAAAACAAAAAAGAAAAAAAAAAAGCTCGAGAAAGGAGAGGGTTGACATGTCGTGGGGTTGTTAACCAATGTCAGAAAACAATATGTGTACTACTGTTTCATGAGAAACTATTTGTTCTGTAAACCTTCACCTGAAATACAATAAAAAAAAAGATAAAACAAAATCAGAAAAATACTCATTGTTTTTCAAAAAGAAGGCTGAAAAAGAAAAAAAAAAAAAGAATAAAGAACAGATGAAACAGAAACCAAATAGCACTGTTAACATATGAAAACCAACTATATCAATAATTACGTTAAATATAAATGGTGTAAATATCCCAATTAAAATGTGGAGATCATCAGATTATATAATAAAGCAAGACTCAACTATATGCTGCTCAAAAGAAATCCACTTTAAATATAAAGAAACAAATAGATTAAAATTATAAAAATGGAAAATTATGTATCATGCTGATGATAATCAATAAAAAGCTGGAGTGACGATACTAATGTAAGAGTAGATTTCAGAGCAAAGAACATCACCAAGAATAAAGAGGGTAATTTTATAATGACAAAGGAGTCAAGGTTTACTTGTCGAAAAACAGAGTTTCAAAATAGTGAAGCAAAAACTGAAAGAACTGCAAAGAGAAATACACAAATTTATAGTCATAATAGGAGCCCTGGTGGTGCAGTGGTTAAGCACTTGGCTGCTCACTAAAAGGCCAGTGGTCCAAACCCACTAGCCGATCTGTGGGAGAACGATGTGGCAGCCTACTTCTGTAAAGATTACAGCCTTGAAAACCCTATGAGGCAGTTCTACTCTGCCCAATAGTGTCACTATGAGTTGGAACCAGCTCAATGGCAATGGGTTTGGTCTCATAGTTATGAAAGAAGATTTCCAAATTACTCTCACAATGATTAATAGAATAAGTAGACAGAAAATAAATAAGGATATAAAAATTTTTATAACAGTATCAGCTAACTTAATCTAACTGACACTTATAAAAGTCTCCACTCAACTAGAATAGAATAGATACTGTTTTCAAGTACACATGGAACATTTATCAAGATAGACCATATTTGGGGCCATAAACCAAGTTTCAATAGATTTAATAGCATTCTGGTAATACAAAGTTTGTTCTGTGACCATTATAAAACTAAATTAGAACTCAATGACAGAAAAATATCTGAAAAACTCCCAAATATTTGTAAACTAAATAATACAATTCTAAACAACTCATGTGTTAAGAAGTCAAAAGGGAAATTAGAAAGTATTATGAACTGAATGAAGATAAAACCTGAAACTATCAAAATTTATGAGATGCCACTAAAGCAGTACTTAGGAAGAATTTATAGCACCGAACACCTATATTAGAAAATGAGAAATGCCTCCGATCAATAACCTCAACTTACACTTGAGAAACTAGGAAGAGTAAATTAAGCCTACAGTAAGCAGAAGACATAAAATGATAAAGAATATTGTAAAAATGTATGAAATGTATTAAATTGATAAAATAGAAAACATAATTACAACAGAGAAATGAAAATGAAATTTTATTTGAGATGATCAATACAATGATAAATATATATTCAGAGTGATAAGAAGAAAAGAGGGAAGATATAAATTATCAACGTCAAGAATAAGAGAGGGGCATCATTATTCACTATCAATTCCAAAGATATTAAAAGGATAATAAAAAAGTGTTATGAACAACTTTATGTAAATAAACTTGACAACTTAAATGAAGTAGACAATCTTATTTAAAGACACAAACTACCAAAGATCACTCAAGAAGAAATCAGTAACCAGAGAGTCTTATGTCCATTAAAGACACTGAATAATAGAATTTGCGGTTAAAAACCTTCTCCCATCACCAAAAAAACTTGAGGCCCAGACAACTTCTATGGGGAATTCTAGTGAACATTTAAGAGCAAAATAATACCAACTCTATACAAAGTAATCTATAAAATTAAAGAGGAGGGACTATTTCCCAGCTCATTCAGTGATCCCCTACAAAAAAGCCCTGATAACAAACACCATACAAAAACCTTACAAAAAAGAAAAAAGAAAGAAAGAAAAGCAAAAGGAAACTACAGATCAATAGCAATAGGTGTAAATATTTTTTTATAAATCAATAAATTGAACACAGCAAATACATAAAGTAGAAAATACATCTTGACGAAATGGAGTTTTTCTTAGAATGCAAGGTTGGTTTAACATTCAAAAATCAATCAAATCAATGGAATTCATGATATTAACAAACTACAAAAGAAGAACCACACGATCATTGCAATAAAACCAAAACCAAATCTGCCCTTGACTCGATTCCTACTCATAGTGACCCTGTAGGACAGAGTAGAATTGCCTCGCAGGGTTTCCAAGGCTATAAATCTCTCTCTCTCTTTTTTTTTTAATTGTGTTTTAGGTGAAAGTTTATAGCACAAATTAGTTTTTCATTAAAAATTTTACACACAAATTGTTTTGTGACATTAGTTGTAATCCTCGCAATGTGTCAGCACTCTCCCTCTTTCTATTTCCACCCTGGGTTTTCCATGTCCATCCGTCCAGTTTTCCTGTTCCTTCCTGCCTTCTCGTCTTTGCTTTTGGGCAGGTGTTGGCCATTTGGTCTCGTATACTTGATTGAACTAACAACCATGTTCATCATGTGTGTTATTGTTTGTTTTATAGGCCTGTCTAATCTTTGGCTGAAAGGTGGGCTTCGGGAGTGGCTTCAGTTCTGAGTTAGGGGGGAAAGCTGTAAATCTTTATGGAAGCAGACTGCCACATCTTTCTCGTGGAGTGGCTGGTGGATTTGAACTGCCGACATTTCAATTAGCAGCTGAGCACTTAACCACTGTGCCACCAGGGCTCCTTGATCATTGCAGTAGATTTGTAAAACCATTTCATAAAATCTGAGATGTGTTTCTGATAAAAACTCTCAGCAAACTAGGAATAGAAGTGAACTCCCTCGTCTTGATAAAGGGTATCTATGAAATACATGGAGTGCCTGTGTGGTGCAAATGGTTAACATGATCAGTTGCTAACTGAAAGGTTGGAGGGTCAAGTCCTCTCAGAGGCACCTCAGAAAAAAGGCCCTGTGATCTACTTTCTTAAAATCAGCCATTGAAAACCCCATGGAGTGCAGTTTTGCTTTGACACACGTGGGGTCACCATGAGTTGAAGTCAACTCAACAGCAACTGGTTTACTGGTATGAAATACATATTGCTAGCATCATACTTAATGATAAAAGACTGAAACCTTTCTATTCAACATTGTGCTGGAGATTCTAGCCAGTGCAACAAAGCAAGAAAAAGAAATTAAAGGCATTCACATTGGAAAGAAAGAAGTAAACCTGTCTTTATTCACAGATGACATGATTGTCCAGGAAGACAATTTTATGGAATTGTCAAAAAAGCTACTTAAATTGAAAAGTGAGTTTAGCAAGGTTGCAGGATATAAAATCAATATGCAAAAATCAATTTCATTTCTACATATGAGCAATGAACAATTGGAAATTAAAAAAAACTGATACGATTTATCACAACATAAAAACATGAAATCATTAGGAATAAATTTAACAAAAGTTGTACAAGACTTCTATACTAAAAGCTACAAAATATTTCTGAGAAAAATTAAAAAAGACCTAAGTACTTGAAGATATAGATAAACTGTGTTCATGTCGAAATGTCCCATTTTTATTAAGATGCCAATGCTCCCTAAATTTACCCATGTTGTTTGTGTTGTTAATTGCTGCCAAGCTGTCTCTGACTCATGAGGGACCCCTGTACAACAAAATGAAAGCCTACCTGGTCCTGCGCCATCTTCAGGTTTGTTGGTATGCTTGAGTCCGGTGTTGTGGCTACTGTGTATTTTGAGGGGCTCTAACGTATGGGATAATCTTCCAGCACTATATTGGACAATATTTTGGAGTGATGCATAGTTTTTTTGTTTGCTAATTTTTGGAAGTAGATCACCAGGCCTTTCTTCCTTGTCTGTATTAGTCTGAAAGCTCTACTGAAACCTGTCTACCATGTGTGACCCTGCTGTTATTTGAAATACCAATGGCATAAGTTCCCACATCCTAGCAACATGCAAGCTACCACAGTACAACAAACTGAATGTAGATTCAATATACTCTCAATCTAATCCAAGCAAGGTTTTGCAGAAATTGAAAAAATCGATTCTAAAATTTCATATGGAAATGCAAAGAATAGCCAGAACAGCTTTGAAAAAGATCAAAGTTGATCTTAAAGTCACACTACCTAACTTTAAGGCTTAGTATAAAGCTGCAATAATCAAGACAGTATTAGCTCAACAAACATTAGCTGTTATTGTTGGAGGTGCTGCTGTTGTGGGTGATGTGTGGAGGCTGGTAGGTGGATGATTCTGCTTGTTCTGGGAAGATTCCTGAGGCAGAGCCAGGCCTTCAGGAGGAAACTCACAGGGGACAGACTGCAGATCTGGAGAAGGAAGACCTTCCTATCGTATGGGCTTCCCTTGTCCACATAGATGCAGGAGCCAAGGCCAGATAAGGCCTAAGTGGAGACTCTAAGGCAAGGAATTATATGGGATGTTGGCCTGAGCCTGAAGCCGTTTATACACAGTTGTGTGACCTTGAGCAAAACCCTTAATCCATTTGACTCTGTCTCCTCTCTGCAAAATGGGGAAAATAATACATACTTCTGTGTGTGTTTGCTGAGAGACAAATATTCTATGTAAGATGTCTGGCAGAGAGCCTGGTACATAATAAGCCCCTCAGAAATGTGAGTTTCCTGCCCTGTCATCATCCCTTAAGTCATCACGGAATACCCATAACAAATCTCCTAGCGTTTGTTCCATACAAGGACCAGTGGACGAGGCAGGAAGGGAGCCACTATGGTCTTTGAGTTCCTGGGTTCTCCTGCGGGACCTAGCTTATAACCTGTTTAAAAAAAAAAAAAATCCGTCGCTGTCTAGTCGATTTTGACTTGTAGAGACCCTGTAGGACAGAGTAGAACTGCCCAATAGGGTTTCCAAGGCTATAATGTTTACAGAGGCAGACTGTTAAATCTTTCTTCCTTGGAGTGGGCTGATGGGTTCAAACTGCCGACCTTTCGGTTATTAGCCGAGCACTTAACCACTGTGCCAGCAGGGCTTATAACAGGGATGCAGTATGGGAGTGGAACATCTGGCCATCTCCCAGTTTCTTGTGACAATAAATCCACATGTGCCTCTTCTTCCCCTTCACAGCCATGTGGTCTTCCCCATGGCCTTTTACCTTCTCCACCTTCATTTGCTGATATGGCGTGACTCAAAATGAGAAGAAACAGCTGCAAACATCCATTAATAATTAGAATGTGGAATGTATGAAGTATGAATCTAGGAGAATTGGAAGTTGTCAAAAATGAAATGGAATGCATAAACATAAACATGCCAGGCATTAGTGAGCTGAAATGGACTTGTACTGGCCATTTTGAATCAGACAATCATATGGTCTACTATGCTGGAAATGACAACTTGAAGAGGAATAGCATCGAGTTCATCGTCAGAAAGAACATTTCAAGATCTATCCTGAAGTACAACGCTGTCAGCGATAGGATAATATCTATACACCTACAAGGAAGAACAGTTAATACGACTATTAATGCAAATTTACACACCAACCACTAAGGCCGAAGAAGAAGAAATCAAAGATACTTACCAACTTCTGCAGTCAGAAATTGATCAAACATGCAATCAAGTTGCATTGGTAGTGCAAACATTGGAAACAAAGAATGATTGGTAGTTGGAAAATATGGCCTGGGTGATAGAAATGATGCTGGAGGTCACATGACAGAATTTGGCAAGACCAACAACTTCATCATTCTTAACTTATTTACATAAGTTGTTAGGTGTCATCAAGTCTGTTCCAATTCATAGCGACCCCATGTACAACAGAATGAAACACTACCTAGTCCTGTGCCATCATCACAGTCATTGTTATGCTTGAGTCCATTGTTGCAGCCACTGTGTCAATCCATCTCATTGAGGGTCTTCCTCTTTTTCACTGATCCTCTACTTTACCAAGCATGAAGTCCTTCCCCAGGGACTGGTCCTTCCTGATAACATGTCCAAAGTACTTGAGATGAAGTCTTGCCATCCTCCCTTCCAAGGAGCATTCTGGCTGTACTTTTCCCAAGAGATATTTGTTTATTCTCCCGGCAGTCCCTGGTATATTTAATATTCTTCGCCAGCACCATAATCCAAGGCATCAATTCTTCAGTCTTCCTTATTCATTGTCCGACTTTCGCATTACATATACAAAGACCTTATTTCTAAATACGGTCACATTCTGAGGTTTCAGAAGTACATATATTTGGGGGGGAGGACACTATTCAATCCACTACAGTCCATCCTCTAACCTCCAAAATTCATGTCCATCCAGAACCTCAAAGCATGTCCTTATTTGGAAATAAGTTCTTTAAAGATGCAGTTAGTTAAGGACTTTGAAATAAAATCATCTTAAATATAGGGTGAGCCTAGGAAGAGCCTAGGAAGAGGAGAAGACACAGAGAGACACAGGGAGAAGACTGACATGGGAAGACAGAGGCAGAGATTGGAATTATTCTACCACAACCCTAGGAACACCTGAGATCACCAGGAACTGGAAGAGGTAAGGAAGGAATCTTCCCCAGAGGCTTTGGAGGGAAACTGACCCTGCTGACACCTTGATTTCAGACTTCTAGCCTCCAGAACTATGAGAGAATAAATTTATTTTGTTTTAAGCCACCCAGTTTGTGGTACTTTGTTATCCTAATCTTACTGAACTAACACAGTTATCTAACCTTGCTGAGCCTCAGTTTCCTCCTCTGTAATAGAGGATTCCAATAGTGTCTACCTCATGAGATTTTTATGAGGATAAATAAGTTAATACATGTAAAAATGCTTAGAACAGTGACTGGTACATAGTAAGCTCTTGATATGCGCCCATTTTTGTGATCTGTGAGACTTTTATTTTTGTCTGGTCAACATTTTTTCCTTTGAGTACAGCCCTACTTTCCACCCCTGCCTACCCCACCCTTGGACTGCTCACTTAGATGAGCCAATGCGTTTCCTTTTAAGCTTTGCCAGGATGAGCTGGGTTTTCTGTCACTTACAGCCAGAGAGCCCTGACTCACACAGGCCAAGTCTGCTTCTCCAGCCATACTCACCCTCTCCTGCTCCTGGTCCCAAACTCTCTACCGTAGCTTCACCAACAGATCCCTCTAATATACCCGGCACACATATATACATATATATATATATATATACACACATACATATATTTATCCACACATGCATGTATATATTATATATGTGTGTGTGTGTGTGTGTATATATATATATACCCAGACTTTGCTCTTGCTGCTCCCTCTGCCAGGAATGCCCTATCCCCTAAACTCTTGGATTTCCCAAATTCCATGCATTCTTTGGACTTTGGACTTTGAAGGCAGAGCACAGAGGAAAGAAAGGGACTCTGGAGTCAGAGAGATTGAGTTTCATCTCTGCTCTACCACTTAAACTTGCGGTGTGATCTTAGACATGGCTCTGAAGTGCTCGAAGCCTCACTTTATTCAGGCAGCAAGTGCAGATGGTAACACCAATCTAACAGGTTCTTAAATGGATTAAATATGACAGTTCATGAGAAAAGGCCTGGCACACAGTGAAGGCCTAAAAAGTGCCCCAGCACCTCCCCTCCAGCAGGGCAGACATGATCCCCAGGGAAATCTTACCCACCAGCCTCGATCTGGGAAAGAGAAATAGAAAATATTCTCATTCTAAAGAGTAAATGTCAGAGGCTTGGGAAGAGATTCTGGAAATAAACACCAGCATAGAAGGGAAGGAAGGAAGGCGAGAAAGAGAGGAGGAGGTGGAGGTAGAGGGTCAGGGTGAGAGGCAGGGATGAGATACCAAGACTCAAAGAGGCAGAGAGATTGAGAGTGAGAGTGAGAACTACGGCGACTTTCATCCTGGACTAGACTCCACTGAAGTCCCTCCGTGAAGGAAGTGGCCTTAGTTTCCTCACCTGTAAAATGCAGGTGTTAGACTAGGTCACCGGTTGTGAATTGGTGCCTATGGGATGTATCCAGCCTATGGACATGCCTTTTCTTTTTCTGCATAATATGTTTTTTAAATATCGAATGAATTTTTCTGATGCTTAAAAATGGAGATATTTTGTATAAAAACCTGTATTCTTTCTACAGCCAATTAAGCTGACTGTCCTCCTTCCCTGTGGGGGCCGGTGTGCAATGGCTGCAAGCAGCAGCCTCCTCAGTGGTGTACCCAGCCTGTTGCACATACAGGTTGCCCTAAGGAACCCTGGAGACAGCCCTTTCCTGCTCTTTAATGTCTCTGACCTCGCTGACCTCTGCTGTCCCTAATCTAGACTCCAGACAGGTATGTGAGATGTCTTTGGAAAACCCAAGGGTACAGTGGCCAGGGTCCACATTGGCCAAGTCACCACGTCCATTCGCACCAAGCTTCAAAACAAGGAGCATGTGATTGAGGCCCTATGTAGGGCCAAGTTCAAGTTCCCTGGGCGGCAGAAGATCCACATCTCCAAGAAGTACAGCTTTACCAAGTTCAATGCTGATGAGTTTGAAGACTTGGTGGCTGAAAAGGGTTTCATCCCAGATGGTTGTGCAGTTAAATACATCCTCAATCGTGGCCCCTTGGATAAGTGGCGGGCCCTGCCTTCATGAGGGCCTTGGTACCACTGCCCCACTTGACCTATGCCCACCAATTAAATGACCTTCCTATCTCTATATTATCCACCAATAAATTGAACTTCCTGTCAAAAACAAACAAACAAAAAAAAAAAAACCTGTATTCCTGTTTCTCTTGACACTTTGGGAGGTCAGGCCACACTGGGATCACCTTTGGCCTGGAAGATCAGCATAGCTGGCAGCTGACAGGCACATGTGTTTCAGTTTGCCACAGTCCCCACCACTCCTGCTGTCCTTTAGCTTGAGGCTGAGTGCCAGTTGCCTTTGGCATTATGTTTGTCCTGTTTTGTCCCTTATGCCAGAACATGTCAACTCTTGGCCTTTGGAAGGTTCCAGATGGTGAGTCCTGGGCTGAGATCTGTTCTGCCCTGAGATTCTGACTCTCACAGCTCCACTGTTACCTCCTCAGAGAGGCCTTCCTTGACCACACCCTGCCTCCTTCACTCTTCATCCCATTGTCAGAAGTCAGAGAGTAAACAAACCAGGAAATAGTACAAGTGGATGCACCAGCTGCCCTGGGGTCAAGCTTCACAGGAAGAGAGCAGCTGGTGGAGGATCTGTTCCTGTCCTCACCCTGTGCAGTAAGGGCCCTACCGAGTTTCCTGGCATTGGAGAAGGATTCATTCTCAGTACAAGGCTGGCTCACAGGACTCAGGATTCCTCTTCCTGTTCTTCACAAGTGGCTGGTCCAGATAGATCCTTCTGATGGGGGTTGGGGGTGCTTGGTGGCCCCAGGGTGGGAGTTTTGCTCCGCAGGCTGTGCAGACTCAAGGAGGCAGTGGAGGGGGTTGGGGAGTGCCAATGCCAGTGTTGAAAACTTACCCTGGAAGGAATTCATATACATACAATCAGCCCACAACACCCTCTCCTCTTTTAGGTAATTGTAATGGGCAAAATATCCCCTGGTGAGCTACACATGCCTTTTAAACACATCCTAGGATAACCCCTGGCACACAGTAGGTCTTTCATCACCATGGCAACTGAGGAAGACAGGTCAGGAGACCTGGGTTATTCTGTTTTTATTACAGTTAGTTCTCTCTCTCTCCGCCTCCTAGTACTACACTAAATTATCTCATTTAATCGTCCTCAAACCTCAGAAGGCAGGCTCTTGAATTAGCCCCATTTTCCCAAGGAGGGATTGAGACCCCAAGAAGCTCAGAAATTCGCTCTAGAAGGAGAAGGTAGAGAAGAAGTGAGAGGAAGAGAGACAAAATGAGATGACCTGTCTCCAACTTATGGTAGAACTTTAAGAAAATCACTTCCCCTTTTGGGGCCTCAGTTTCCCATATGAAAAATGGCAGGGTGCGGGGAGAGAGGAGTTTTAGACTAGATGGCTCTAAACAATATCATCCTTAGAACTGGAATGTCTTCAGTCTGTCTTCAGGAGGGGCAGGGTTAAGGGTCTTCCCTGGAGGGTAGCAAGCTGGGACCTGTTTTAGAGGAGACCACCTTTGGGGTCTGCACCTGAAACAGGCGATATGGGATCTAGGGGGCACATAGGTTGGCTTCTAGGGGAAGATCAGCCACAAAGGAGCCTCAAGTAGTCCAGGAGATGAATGTTTTTGGAGTCCAGCTTTGGCAGGAGGACAGTGTGACTGGAAGCCCCCTCCCCATACCAGAAAACCATGTCCTCCCTACTGTCTATCTGCAACTCAAATGAAGGTCTTTTGTCTCTCTTGAGTCCAGCACTATAATAGGAGAGAAAGACAGACTCAGACAACACCTCTTCAAGATAGCTTGAGATAAGAATTCAGGTGTCCTCTAAGCCTTCTTTGGGGGCAGAGGACCTGCCCTACTGGGGGGACTTTGGAGCCATTGAGCTCTAGAGAGACTTAACGCTGCCACCACACCAGGCTGGGGACACCATCCCTGTGGTCAGAAGCCTGCAGCACCCCAATCGCCTCTCCAAGTCTTCCTGGCAGTCCTGGCTGGTCCCTGAGACCCACCACCGTGGCAGCTCCTGGAAGTCTTTCCTCAGCACCTCCACTCTACCCCCAGCTCCCCACCACCAATGTCCTCATCTCAAGACTAAATGCTCCCAAGTTCCTCCAACAGGGCCCTGCATGGCTTGGCTCCAAGGCCCCCCACCACCCCGGTTCCCTTCTCTGAATTTCCCTGTAAATGTGACATTCACAGCTTCCTGTGCCACCCGGGCCCAGGTTTCATGATAAATATAAAAATATAATTTATATTTATATTAACCACTTCCTTCCAGTCAATAACTGGGGTCTTCTTCAGGTGGGGCTCTGACTCATTCATTTCTTTGTCCTCGGCACCCAATGATGCCTTGACCCTCATTGAGTGCTTCTTAAATTAAACCAAATGGAGAAGTTCATTGTGGGTAAGCCACTGCCCTTCTCTGGGCCTCAGTTTCCCCTTCTGTGAAATGGAGGTGGTAACGGCACCATCTCACCAGGTGCTTGCGGATGCAGTGAGTATGTGCTCGGCTCAGTGCTAGCACATGGGAGGGACTGCTGCTAAGACACTCACCCACTTCCAACCACCTCCACCCTGACAATATTCGCTGCCATTTCCTGGGAAATGGTGCTGAGCCATCGCTGCTGTAAGCTTTCCAGCATCTCTTGACTGTTTCATCCTCACAACCCACAGAGGTGCTAAGATAAAGGTCCTGAGTGATGTGTTTGAAATGCTAAACTGCCCTATCCTCCAGCTGTTCAAAGCTTGTCAATGCCCACTCCCCCTGCTGTTCCTGAAGCAAAGACCCAAAGGTTTATAGGGCTTTCAAGGCCTTGAGAGGCCCAGCTCTTAACCCTGCCTCCTCCAGCCCTGTCCATATTGACCCAGATGCCAAAACTGAAGTCTTGAGAGGTGGCAAGACTCACCAAGGACCCTCTGTCTGGAGATGGCAGAGCCAGAATCAAACCCAGGTCCTTGGGGGCTTGTCTTCCAGGACCTTGTCTGCACAGGACATTCGGAAACATCCATCCTCTAGGCATAAGTGCTCATTTATTTGACCACTTAACATCAGGCAAAGGTTGTTCCACCCCTGCGTCTGGATTTGATGATTGCACACCACTCCATGGGCAGGTAAAATACTGTCCAGCGGAGGGAGTTTATTGATCAGGACGAACAGTCGGCCCATCCATGCAAACACTTCCTGATCGATTCAATTCCACAAACTGGGCCCCCCTGCAGCCCCCGCTCCTCCTCATTTGTTTTCTTCCCAACAGCTACGCAGCTATTGATTCTGAAAGAACTGGTGAGAGGCAGCAAGATGCTCTGATGTGTCCCAGCTATGTTCTGTGAAAACTGAGAGACTTTGAAGCAGATTAGTCATTCATAAGCCCTGTGATTTGGGTATCAGGCCCATGGCCTACGGGAATGTTCCCCAGGCTCCTCATTAAAGAGCTAATTGGGTTAGTTTGACAGTGCAGCTGATGTGTCTGCCATGCCCTTTGCTGGGTCCTTAGAGGCATTTAGATGTTGACACGTGGTTACCACTGAGCATCAGCATCTGAGAACGGATGTCTGGGTGGCCTTGCAGGTATAGACGTCCACTAGAGCCTGGCTCACTCAGCGGCTGCCTCGGTCTGTCCACCAGAGCCTTGGGCACCTGGGTGCTCCCTGCCTTCCCCGGAGTCTCCTCCAGCCCTGCCTGCAGCGACATTTCTTGTCACTGCTGAGCTCTGTCAACCAGGCACCGATGAGCTCGGACTCAGGCTGAATCTCCCTCCTTCTCTCCTGTAGTCATCATGGGACTGGGGGGAGCCCTTAGACCCTGAACTGGTAGGATGCTGTTGTTAACTGCTGTTTAGTTGGCCCCGGCTTATGGCAACCCCATGCATAACAGAAGAAAATGTTGCCTGGTCCTGTGACATGTCCATGATCAGCTGCAAATCAGACCTTTGTGATATATCAGGTTCTCATTGGCTGATTTTTGGAAGTAGATCACCAGGCCTTTCTTCCTACTCTGGAAGCTCTGCTGAAACCTGTTCAACATCATACCAACAACACACAAGCCTCCACTGACGAGCAGGTGGTGTCTGCACATGAGGTGCACAGGCCAGGAATTGAACCCAGGTCTCCCACATGAAAGACAAGAACCCTACCACTGAACTAGGAAGATAAAACCAAACCCATTGCCACAGAGTCGATTCTGATTCATAGTGGCCCTATAGGGTGGCCCCACAGGGTTTCCAAGGAGCGCCTGGTGGATTTGAACTGCCAACCTTTTGGTTAGCAGCTGAACTCTTATTAATCAGCGTGCCCATCTTCAGGGGCTCACAGTATGATGAGATGGGCACCTAAGTGAACAATTATGATGCCAACTGATAAACTCCATGGTAGAAGTGAAGTCAATTTTGCATTCTAGCAGCACTGAAGTCAGGTGGTTAAGGGTCAGAGGCACGTGGGCTAGAGACCCAGCTCTGCAGCTAATCAGCTGTGGGATTTGGGGCCAGTTAATTTGACCCTCAGCCTCTGAGACTCTGTTTTCTTATCTCTACCATGTAAGGAAATTTTAAAACTTGAGGTACCCCAGAAGATCTGAAGTGGTTGACTTGAGGTTTGAATATGACTCTTTTGTGGCTAGTTCTATTTCCACCCTATTAACAGCCATTTTCCATGCAGACATAATCATGAAACTAAGAAATGTCCAGCAATGATGTAACTACCCTTGTCACATACTCTTATGATTACCACTTTGTAACCAATCTAAGAAAGACATGTATACCCTTTTAAGCCAATCGCCTTACCAGTTCCTGCCAAAAGAAGTCCCACCTTAAAATGATCTACTGCTAATCAAGTAATGTCTTTCAATGATCTAAGTTTGTAAACGCCAATCAAGTCCTTTGTTTCTCCCTTGTAAAATGTCACTGCTTAGTTGTCATATTAGATTACTAGATTTCACTGCATGGAGTTCTGTCTATTCCCAGCTTGAGCTCTTTCAATAAATCTCTCAATTTTACATTAATCAGAGCACAGATAGTTACTCTAGGACACTACAATGGGGACCATGTTAGCATCTGCACCACAGGGATTTGGGAGGAATAAATTAGTTGATATGGTTAGGTGCTTGGAAGGTGCCTGGCAAATAATAGCTGCTTACTGAACTGTAGCTCTTAGTTACGTACCCAGTGAGCAGATGGTGGTGAGAACCTGCTGTGTGCCAGGACTGCTCAGGAACTAAGAATTCGATGGTGAAGTAAAGTCAGATACAGTCCTTATTCTCAGGGATCCTAGAGTCCAACAGAGGCACCTGAAAAGGAAGGAGCCACTGACTGACTAATCACAGGGCTGACTGTGAGTCACAAGCTGACATCAGCTCTGGGGGAGATTGAACCCCAAGGGAAGTCTGCAACAAAGGTCCTGATTTAGTTGGTGGGGGATAGTTAGTGAAGGCTCCCCCGAGGAACTGACAGGTAAACTGGGACCTGAAGGACGAGTAAGAGTTAACTAGGTAGAGAAGATGGGAAAACACAACTCTAGACCAAGAAGTAGAACATGCAGGGCCCCTGAGGTTAAATAGTCCTGGGTATATTCTGGACCTGAGAGGGGGCTGTTGTGCCCAAGAGCAAAGGGCCGGGTGCTAGGGAGGGAGGACCATGGGG
Source organism: Dugong dugon (assembly GCA_030035585.1). Taxonomy (NCBI): domain Eukaryota; kingdom Metazoa; phylum Chordata; class Mammalia; order Sirenia; family Dugongidae; genus Dugong; species Dugong dugon. The sequence goes on along the minus strand of CM057462.1, from coordinate 54,480,608 downwards.
AGGGGAGTGCTTTGGGGTGTCCAGGCCATGGCCAGGCTCTCTCTTGTGCTGAGAGCAATGGGACAGTATTGAAGGGTAGGAGCAAGAGGGGTAATGTGCTCAGGAGGGTGCTTCCACTCTCTCCCTTCTCCTGCTGTGGGGAATAGATGGGGGCCATGGAGGGAGAAGAAGAGCAGAACCAGGTAGGAGCCATGGGAGTGGCCAGGCCAGAGGTGACTGGGCGCAGGCTGAGTCAGTGCTTGGGAAGATGGGTAGCAGAGAATGGATTCCAGAGACATTAGGGGTAAAATGGACAGAACTGGATGATGGGTTGGATGAGGGAGGAGAGGGAAGGGCATGTGTTTGATTAGCATCAGAGGGCACCTGCACTGTGGAAAAGTTGGTGATGCTGGTCGAGTGTGCTGCAGGTCACTCTGGAGTGGATAAATCACGCAATATGGGGAGCATTTCAGAGGCCCAGGGGACCACATTGACAATGATGATGATGTCAGTGGAGAGGACAGAAATACCTGTGCAGTGTTTATTATAGGCCAGGAGACATTGTTCTCAGTGTTTTATAAGTACACATGTACTAACACACTTAATCCTCAAACAACCACTTGAAGTAGGTACTATTTCGTCCCTGTTTTAAAGACGAAAAAACGGAAACACAGAGAGATTAAGTAACTTGCCCCAAGTCACACAGCTAGTGTCTTAGTTATCTAGTGCTACTATAACAGACATACCACAAGTGAATGGCTTTAACAAACAGAAATTTATTCTCTCACAGTCTAGGAGGCTAGAAGTCCAAATTCAGTGTGCCATCTCCAGGGGAAGACTTTCTTTCTCTGATAGCTTTGGGGGAAGGTCCTTGTCATCAATCTTCCCCTCGTCTAAAAGCTTCTCTGCGCAGGGACCCCAGGTCCAAAGGACACAAGTGCTCCTGGCTCTTCTTTCTTGGTGGTATGAGGTCCTTCTCCTCTCTGCTCGATTCTCTTTTTTTATATCTCAAAAGAGATCGACTCAAGATACAGTCTAATCCTGTAGACTGAGTCCTGCTTTGTTAACATAACTACCTCTACTTCTTCCCTACTAACATCATAGAGGTTAGGATTTACAACACATAGGATAATCACATCAGATCACGAAATGGTGGGCACTCACGCAATACTGGGAACCATGGCCTAGCAAAGTTGACACACATTTTTCAGGGACACAATTCAATCCATAACAGCTAGTTATTACTTGAATTTGAACCCAGGCAGTGGCTCATGAGTCCACACTCTTAACTATTGTTTTAGGAAATGACTATGCTGTGTCATTGCCCTGGAGGAGCTACAAGGCCACAAGCACATTGGATGTGGTGGAAGATTACTTTTAGCTGCAGGGACTAGAGAAGGCTTCCTGGAAGAGGCAGTATTTTAACTTGGTCCTTAAGGGTGGGGAGTATTTGAACAAGTAGAGAGGTAACATTTCAGTTATGGTGGTTATTGCAAGCAACAGAAACTAGATCTAGCTGATTTAAGCAGAAAGTAAGGCTGTAATTAAAAAGTCAAACAAAAACAAGTTTTAGGAAGGATGTGGAGGAACTGGAACACTCGTACATTGCTGGTGGAAATGTAAAATGGTGCAAGCACTTTAGAAAACAGTTTGACTGTTTCTTTAAAAGTTAAACATAAATTTACCATGTTGTTGCTGTTAGGTGCTGTCAAGTTGGCTCCAACTCACTTACAACAGAACAAAATGTTGCCCAGTTCTACACCATCTTCATGATCATTGGTATGGAAGAAGTTTACTATACCACCCAGCAATTCCACTCCAAGGTATCTATCCAAGAAAAAATGAAAACACATATCCACACAAGAACTTGTACATAAATGTTCATAGCAGCATAATTCATAATAGACCAAAACTCAAAACAACCCAAATGTCCATCAACTGTTGAAAGGATAAACAAACTGTATTCATACAATGGAATACCATTTAGCAATAAAAAGGAGGGAACTACTGATACATACTACAACATGGATGAATCTCACAAACATCATGCGAAGTGAAAGAGGCCAGGCACAGAAGACCGCATATTGCATGATTCCATTTATAGGAAATATCCAGGAAAGGCAAATATAGACAGATAATAGATTATTGGTTGCCTAGGGCCTGCTGGTGCAACAATTAAGAACTCAGCTGCTAACCAAAAGATTGGCAGTTTTCACCCACCCAGAGGCTCTGCAGGAGAAAGACCTGGTAATCTTTCGTAAAGATAGCAGCCTAGGAAACCCTATGGGGCACTTCTACTCTGTCACATGGGGTCACTTTGAATTGGAATTGACTTGACAGTACCCAACAGCAACAGGGCTGGGGCTAAAAACTTCAAATGGGTTCAAGATTTCTTTTTGGGGTGATGGAATTGAATTGTGGTTAAGGTTGCACAACTCTGTAAATTTACTAAAAGTCAGTTAATTTTGCATTTAAAACAAGTAAATTTTATGGTATATAAATTATGTCTCAATAAAGCTATGAAAAATGATATTGGTTTTTTTTGCAGAATTACAGGGAGGGTTGGTGAGCCAGGCTCAGTGGCTGCAGCACCAGGAGAAACATCCCAAATCAATCCACTAGTGACAGCCTCTGAGCCTCCTTCACCAAGCCCTGTACTCACAGCTTGCTCTGCCTTTACCAGATGCTAAAGGCTGCAGCTGAACTGCTGCTATCTTCTTTCCCATGGACACTTATGGAAGCTTTCCAGCCTCTGCTGCCACCTTTGCCAGAATAGACTCAGTGAAGAGAGCTTGCTCCCTGTTGCCAGGAGATTCCAGCCCAAAGTTTGGACAGAAGAATTGGGGGTCATTTAAGTGGCGGAGTCTCATCGCACAGCCACACCCAAGCTGCAAAGGAGCCTAGGAAAGAACATCTCTGGCATTTTCAGGCTGTGTCCTAAGGTGCGGGGGGTGGGGGTGGGGGGTTCCGCAATTATAGGGAAGATGCTTCTGTTGCTGAGTAACAACCAACAATGGTAAACGCTCATGCCACACTGTGGTGGAGGGCATTCAAGAGGAGAGGTCAGCAAATGTACAAGCATAGAGGCAGAAAAGCCCAGGATATTGGTGGAGACCCTCTGTTCAGCTGGAGCAGAAAGACAAATACATGAGGTTCTTTCCCCACCCAAAGGATGCATCTAGGTCCCCCTTCAAGACATCCAAAAGCTGAAAGAGGTTGGAGCTGGGCAGGTGGATTCACTGCTATCTTTACAAAATAGTCTCAAAGAGTTGGGAGAAAAAATAAATAATTGATTAAATATTTGTGTGTGTGTGTGTGTGTGTGTGTGTAGAGAAAGAGTGTGATAGATGATAGATAGATAGCACATATATAATAATGAGACTGACACTGGCTTGCCCTGTGCTGTTTCCTCTGTGAATTGTGATGTCTAGAGTTGAGTGACTGTAGCTGAGGATGCTTCCCATGGTGCTGCTTCCTGGCATTTTCCAGGCAGTGGCAGGGACAGAGCCTGCAGCCTCATTATCTCCTCTTCCAATTATCAAGTTGCCTGGTTTCCCAGGTGCTGGCAGGGGCAGGCTTCTCCCTCGCTCCCCATGCAGCTCTTTGAGGTGTAAAAATAGACGCCTCCACCTCCCTGTCTCTTCCCATGCCAGGGAAAAGCAAGGGCAGAACAATCACCCAGAAAATTCCCTCTGGGAGATGTTGATGTGGGTAGATTCAGCCTGAGGTAAACATGTACATCTATTTCTGGGGTGTCACAGGACCTATGCTCCCCACTCATTCATGCCTTCATTTAACTGATGTTTACTGAGCACCTACTATGCCCAGACACTCAGGATGTCCCTGGTCCCCATCTCACCCCACCCCTGCATCTTCCTATTTGTCACCTACAAAGGTGTTTCTATAAAACATAACTGCTTTGAGATCCTGCATTTTTGGAGGGGAAAAGTTGGGTGCTGTGGTGCCTGGGCTCCTCAAGGGTTCCATTGTTGGGAGGTGAGGGTGGCAGACCTTGCAGTGGTATGAAGAGGAGGCAGCTATGGTGCCCAACAGGAGCCTGATGAAGTTTTCAGTGCCCAGTAGAAGTGGCAGCGGTGCCCAGTGGAAGCAAGGATTCCCTGCAGAAGGGAGTGTGTGTACACACATGTATGTGTGAGGGTGTGTTTTTGAGGAGTGATGGGTAGGAAAACAGTAAGAAAATGGTGGATTTTACTTGATAGCTCACTAGAAAGCTGACCAGTCCTGTCAGGGAACTTGTGAGATGATGAGGATGTTTTTTGGGAACTCGGATTCTGTTAGGCATCAGCAGATGGGACAAGTCAAGGAAACACAATGTATGTATGTATGTATGTATGGATGGATGGATGGATGGATGGATGGATGGATGGATGGATGGACGGAAGGAAGGATGAATGGATGGAGGGATGGATGGTTGAATATATGGTAAAAGGAACAGATGAGAGGAAAATTGTGAAGATGGATGAGAAGAAAAGTGGGTAAGGGAATGTATGAATGGATGAATAAGTGGCGGATGAATGGGTGACTGGGTGAGTGGATACAGACCTAGATGAATCCATGAGTAAGAGTTATCTCCAGATAATGCAATATATAGAAATAAGGAATCTGTATTATATTTTAATAGAATGGCATCATGGAGAACAACAACCCTTGCTTTTTCATCATCTACCATTTCTGTAGTCATTCTATGTGACATTTATTGACACCTGCTCTGTTCCAGCTTGTTCCAGAGCTGGGGCTATACAGAGGAACTCACTTTCTGGTGGGAAAGGCAGACATTGACTCCCAAGCCTCAGGATGCATGCTGGCCATGAGAACAGTGTGCTCAGAACACCCTGGGAAGTATGGTGGCATGTTGGAGCATGTGTCTGCCCCTTTTCTGAGCACTGCTCCCCACACTCACTCCACTAAGGTGCGACATTGCTTACTGGTTACATGGTGCCCCTCCTTTGACTATAGCTGAATGGCCCAGGGCTGGACCCCTGGTCATCTTCACAGCCACATTTCATTTTAGTCACATTGAAAGGCCATGTGTAGTTAGGGTAGTGGAGTGTGGTTCCATTTTCAGCCACATGCATAATGACAAGTGAGCATAGAAAGTCTGTTTTGAGAAAGAGACAAGGGCCTGTATGACCCCATGGAGAGAGGAGGAGGAAGATGTCGTCGTAATTCCTTTGGCTTCCCACACCTGGCACCCATAAGGTTTAGCTGTGCTCTATTCCCAAGAAAGCATCATTAATACTCCTTCATTGGAACTGACCCTTGACACCAAAGAACCTTGACTAAGATGGTAGCAAGGAGAAGGGAGAGACTGACTCTGCCAGGGAAAGGAGTTTAAAAATTCAGAGAAGGCTTCACAGGAACTATGACATTTGACTGTGGGTTTTGAAGGATGACTAAGAGTTCTCCAGGTGGAGGAGGAATATCATGACATTTCAGACAGAAAACTGCATGGACAGAGGTGTTAAGGTGACAAGTGCAGGCAAATGTGTGAAATGATGAGCACATTCCTATGGTTGGAATATAGTTTGCACTGAGAGTTTAAGAAGTGGGGAAAGAGAAGAAAAAGCAATATTTTTGAGCACTTACTAAGTGCCAAGAGCTACACAGATGCTTTTCATACATTATCTCATTTTGTCCCCATATCTGCCCCAGAAGTCAGGTAGAATTATCCCCATTTTACAGTCAAGTAAACTGACACTCCAAGGGACTAGTGAAGGATGAACAGCGAGTATGCAGTAGAGGCAGAATATGAACTCAGGCCCTCCAGACTCAAATTCTGTGCCTTCTTCATGAAACCACACACCATCTCCTACTAGTCAAGGAAAACGGGCTGGGGCTGGCTTGTGAGAAGTCCAGCTGTGCTCCTTTCTGTCAAATACCCTGTGACTCTAGGACATACCTGCACCTTACAGGTGAAGCCCTTGGCCGGTGGTCCAGTGTTTGGTTCTTCCTTCTCCATAGACGTCTGGATGTACAACTGCAAATGCACATAGCTGCCGAAACAAACACTGGATTACTAATGGATGCCATTAGGTAGAGTTGTTCTGTTCTGAAACAAAGTGAGTTGCAAAGGCCGAGTCAAAACAGCCAAATGCAATAGCTAAATAGAAGGGAGAGCGGGCGTTGTTTTTACTGGCAGTGATCCCAATGGCAGTTGGTAATTTTAGCTACGAGCCTTCAATGTAAGAGGTCTGATAAGCTAGAGAGGAGGTTGGCCACTCCCATGGTGGCCATAGAGAGAGTAGGGAGAAGAAAGAGAGGAGAAAACTGGGTAAAAGAAGAGAAGGCAGAGATGAGAAGAGATGAAAAGCAGAGAAGAGTTAGAGAGGAGGGAAGGAAGTGATAGGAGAAGGAGAAATGATTGCAAAAAGGGGCGAGATAAGAAGCGGAAGGAGAGGAGAGGAGAGAAGGGGAAAGAGGAGATGGAAACAGAAGAAGGAAGGCGGCTGAGGGAGAGAAGAGGAGGGGAGGGTAACTATAGAAGAAGAGAAAGGGGGTTACAGGAGAGAAGGGGAAAGAGGAATAGAGGGCAGAGGGGAGAGAGAAAGGGGGAGACGTGTAGAGGGATACGAGAGAGGAAGGGAAAAGAGAGATGGAGAAAGGGCAGAGAAAATAAAACAGCGAAAGGAGGAAACGAAGAACCAGGGATTACAGTGGCAGTGATAGGAGAAAGATATGCAAGGAGAGGGAGGAGAGGAAGGGAGGGAAGGAGTAATTGCAGGAGAGAGGGAAGAAAGAGGGAGAGGCTGCTACTAGAGCCAGTTTTCAAAGGCTCAGCCTAGCTGAGGTTTCCAAAGCTGTGATGATCTCAGCATCTGTGATGATTAAGGTTGTGTGTCAACATGACTAGGCCATGATTTTCAGTGGTTTGGAAGTTATGTAATGATAGAGTTTGGCAGTTATGTAATGATGTAGTTTAGCAGTTATGTAAGATGTAGTCATCCTCCATGATGTGATCTGCTGATCAGCCAATCAGTGGTAAGGAGATTTTCCTTGGGGGTGTGGCCTACATCCAATATATATATGGACCTTCTGGCAAATCTCACTTGCTTGCTCTAGATCTTGCATCTGGTTTGTCATCATCTGACCTACGGTTCTTGGGACTTGATCCAGCTGCCCGCCACATTGCCTACTGATCTTGGAGTTCATCAGCCTCCACAGCCCATGAGCCAGCAACCTACTGTCTTACCTGCTGATCTTGGATTCGTAGGCCTCCCAAGCCAGTGAGCTAGTGTCCTGCTGTCTGACCTTCTGATCTTGAGTTTGTCAACCCCTGCAGCTATGTGAATCAAGAGAAGCCTCCAGCCTGATGCCTGACCCACGAACTTGGGACTTGTCAGCTTCTACAATGGTATGACCCATTTATTTCCTTGAGATAAAATCTCTCTCTCTCCCTCCCTCCCTCTCTTCCTCTCTGTATATGTGTGTGACTATGTGTGTGTGTGTGTGTGTGTGTGTGTGTGTGTGTATACACATACATACATATATCTATATATAGATAGACAGATATAGATATATATGTGCAGCACTGCTTTTGCTTCTCTAAAGAACCAAGCCTAAGACATTTGGTAATGAGTGTGGTTCTAGAGAAACAAAATTGTAAAGATGAGTTTTCTAATTTGGTTCTCAAGTCTGAATAGTTTTAAAGGCACTGATGACTCTGCCTCCAGGAGTAAAGAGGGCACTGCTAATCCATGGCTTGAGGTGGCAATATTAATATGCAAAATATCACCACCAATAGAGCAAGTATTGATGACAAGTGAGGCTCTGGGTGATCGCACATTTGATACTTTTCTACAATTTTGTCAGAATGAGAAGTATAGGGAAAAAGATTGGTTGGATCTACTTTTACTAGACAAAGAGGTGAAAGAAAGAGATAAGCTCAGGGCTTCAGAGTCACAGCTGAAGAGTCACATAAACAACCTCAAGGTTTTCACTTGTTCCCTGAAAGAAAGCCTTACTTCCTGTAGTAACAGAGCTGATATTGCTGAAAACCAAACCAAGAGTCTTATTGTAAGAGTGGCTGAATTACAATGTCAATTGAATTTCCAACCTAGAATGTTGTCTGAAGTTAAAGTAAGAGCACTGATTGGGAAGAAATAGGATCCTGAAACTTGGGATGGGGACATACAGGCAGATAATCAGGAAGCTAGGGACACTGAGCCTCTAAATTCTGTGGAATCACTCCTGCCAACTGAACCAGCCCTCTTATCCTGCTCTGATGAGATCACCCCATCTTTGTCTGCCAGGCTACCCTTCCTAGTAAAACATTATCCCTTCCACCTCTATCTGATGAGATTAACCCATCTGTGCCTGAAGATTCTTTGTCTGAGATATAACCTGGGGCATTGCCTTGGGCATCGCAGGAGGTAGATGCCTTAGAAAACATTGCTGAATGTTCCCAGGACCCACCCCCACCACCCATTTTTGCTTCTAGACCTATAACTAGAATTATTCCAAGCAAACCCCAAAAGAGGAAGTACAAATGTGACCCAGGAAGAAGTATGCTACACTCCAAAAGAACTGCTTGATTTTTCTAATATATACAAACAAAAACCTGGGGAATACATGTGGGAATCGCTATTAAGGGTGTGGGATAATGGTGCAAGGAACATAAAACTGGATCAGCCTGAGTTTATTGATATGGGCTCACTAAGCACAGGACCTTCATTCAATGTTTCAGCTTGAGAAGTTAGGAAAGAATCTAATAGTTTATTTGGTTGTTTCACTGAAGCATGGATTATGTGCTGGCCTACACTAAATCAAGTTGAAGTGCCAGACCTGCCTTGGTATACTGTAGAAGAAGGTATCCAAATGCTTAGGGAAATTGTCATTTTAGAGTGGATTTATCAGGTTAGACCCACATTCCTACACATGGAATGCCTGGAACCAAAAAAAAAAAAAAAACCAAAGGCATTGCCGTTGAGTTGATTCCAACTCACAGAGACACTACAAGACAGAGTGTAACTGCTCCATAGGGTTTCCAAGGAGGAGCAGGTGGTTTCCAACTGCTGACCTTTTGGTTAGCAGCTGAGCTCTTAATCACTGCACCACCAGGTTTCCGGAATGCCTAGAGGACACAACTTTTACCACAACGATGAGAAACAAATCGGTGAAGGGAGCGCCTGCATCCTTGAAAACTGCTGTGATTGTTATTTTCTGTAAGTCAGACTTGACAATGAGGACTGCACTAACTGAATTAAGACACCTAACTACAATGAGGCTGATTAGACCCCATGGTACTAGGGGCCAAGTGGCAGCACTAAATTGATGAAGACAAGGTAGGCATGGTTACTGTAATGGACAGCAGAATCAAAGCAGTAATCAGAAAAGTCTGTCTTGTATGGACTTATGCCATTGGCTACTTAGTCATAATGTCCCTAGGAGTGAAATCTACTAAATATTTACTTGAAATATACAAGCAGAAGAATTCTAGGTCAAGTGAGTGTCAGTCTAACTTGAATCACCAGAATAGAGAGTCACAGCCACTCCATCAATTCCCAGACTTGAGCCAGTTTACAGATCCACAATCCCTTGAATGAAGGAAAGGCCAGGTCCCCTTGAGGAAGGACCCCACTACACTGCCAAAATTTTATACTGTTAATCTTTCTTCCAGCCTTCTCCAAAGGGATATATGGCCTTTTATGAGAGTGACTGTTTATTGAGGAAAAGGAAATAATCAGATATTTGGGGGATTACTGGATACTGGCTATGAATGGACACTAATTCCAGGATACCCAAAATGTTACTACAGTCCACCAGTCAGAGTGGAGGTATATGGAAGTCAGATTATTAATGGAGTCTTATCTTAGCTCAGGTATGTTTCCCGGTGGGTCCAGTGAGTCCCCAAACCCATCCTGTACTGATTTTCCCAGTTCCAGAATGTGTAATTGGAATAGATCTACTCAGCAACTGGCAGAACCCCCACATTGAATTCTTGACAAGTTGAGTAAGGGCTATTATGGCAAGAAAAGCCAAGTGGAAGCCATTAGAACTGCCCTTGCCTAAGAAAATAGTAAACAAAAACAATACCACATTCCTGGAGGGATTGCAGAGATTACTGCCACCATCAAGGACTTGAAGGATAGAGGGGTGGTGATTGCCACCATATCTCCCTTCAATCCACCTATTTGGCCTGTGCAAAAATAAGATGGATTGGGACTTCCAGCAAAATGGCACTCTAGGCAGAAGCACCATGCCATCCCTCCACAGCAAAGATCTGAAAAACTAAGCTGAACAGAGAAAACAGCAATCCTGAAATCCTAAACATCAAATGAAGAGATAAAGAACTCAGCCAAGCACCAAATGGAATAAGAAACTGACAGAGAACAGAGAGCAAGGAGACATACATGGAGAGGTCCCCTATCAGCTAATGCAGCATGGATCTGCCATTTTAGGCTTCTATCAGAGACCAGCAAATAGGGGGTACGAGAAAGCAGCTTCATGGAGCTTCCAGCAGGAGACAGAACAACCGGTAAACAGTGATATACGCTTTCCCACCCCCAACCCTTCTTCACACCCACTTGGCCTCCTCTGCTTCCTGCAGCCACAGTCTCTTGCCAGGAAGCACTGGCTGCTTGGATTCCACCCGTCCACACTGGCCGACTCCCTGAGTGCCATTTGTTGGCTGCTGGTGTTGCTTTTTTCCACTTCTTTTGATTTCTTCCTTACCTCTCACTACCTCCCCCTCCTTTTGCTCAAATACCTGGCTCCGTGTGCCATCTTTGCTCTTCCTGAGGGGCTGTGGAGCTCCGTTCGAGTGTGGAATGGCCTCCCGGTCCATGCTGTCACGCTGGTGGGATCCTGGAGCTTTTTTTGTTTGTTTGTTTTCTATTGTTTGTTTGTTTTCTTTTTCTTTTCTCGAGTTGGGAGCCCGTTCTGGCTGGGCAGTGCTGTGTGGCTTGGGACCTACCCCCTCAGATTGTGCAGACGTGCAGAGCGATCCCTGAAAGCATTTCTTTTTTCATGGTTTTTTTTCTTTCTGTTTTTCTGTTTTTTTTTGGGGGGGGGGGGTTGAGTGTTCTTTTTTTAAAAATTTATTTTGTTTTCTTTTCCCTCTTTTTTCCTTTTTGTCTTTCTTCATTACTCAGTTTCTCGTCTGTCTATACCTGCCTTCTCTTCTTGTCCCCTGGATACCTGGCACTGAATACCTCTACACCTCCTAGCCAGGCTGTACTTCAACACCTGGGAACAACTTCCCCAAACCTTGTAGCCACACCGATGGGATCCCTGGGAGATTGCTGTTCTTTTTTCTTTCTAATTTTTATTTATTCATTCTTTTCTTTTCTTTCTTCTTCTTTCCCTTTTTGTTTTTCTCCGTTTCATAGTCTTTCATCTCTCCACTCCAATGGCAAGCTCCCTAGCATTGTTTTTTGTTTGTTTCTATGTTTTTGGCTCCTGTTCCTCTCTCCTCTCTTCCACACCCATCTTAGCTCCACACTTCACAATCCCCCCCCCCCCCCCCATCCTACCTACCTGCACCGTGCGCTTAACATCACACCACCAAGCAGCACAAGCACAGCCTACCGGAACCTGCCCTGCACTGATTACTGACACCCCCCCCGGTGGCTGTAGTAAGTGCCACAAACAACCCATCCCAGCTACTCTTCTTCAGCTAGACCTGCCCTGCTGTACCATTTCTGAGCGACTGACCCTGCCAATTGGAGAAGGAGACGAAAAGTATTGTGCCCACAGACGAGCAAAGAACACACAGCCCAACTGCTCAGACATAGCCAAAAAAAAAAAAAAAAAAGGATGAAACAAACAAATCTACAATCAATAAATGAGAAAAATAACTACTGAATGCCCTGAAGACAAGAGACAATATGAAAACATTTATAAAAACAGGACAGGATGTTTCCAGTAGGTGTCCAAAATAAGATACCAGATGACTTTCCAGTAAAAGACAAAGCACTAGAACTACCTGATAGAGAATTCAAATCTTTAATAATCGGAATTCTCCAAGAGCTGAGGCAAAAAGCTGACAAACATGAGGAAAAAATAGACAAATTCATGGAAAATACAGACAAAAAAATGGAAGAATTCAGGAAAATAATGCAGGAACAAAATGCCAAAATAAATTCACAACCAGAAAGTATATAAAAACAACAATTAGAAATCTAAAAGATCAAACAAGATTTCAGAGATGGACAGTGTCAACGAAAGGTTGAGGAGCAGATTTGAAACAGTGTAAGACAGGATTATTGGAATTGAAGGCAAACACTTGGATACAACTCTGAGGAAAAATCAGAAAAAAGAACAAAGAAAAATGAAGAGACCCTGAGACTTATGTGGGATACAATCAAAAGCAAAAATCTGCAAGTGATCAGAGTTCCAGAACAGCGGGAGAAAACAGAAGACACAGAGAGGATCATCGAAGAATTGCTGACAGAAAACTTCCCCAATAACATGAAAGATGAAAAGCTGACCATCCAAGAAGCTCAACGAACCCCATATAGGATAGATCCCAAAAGAAAATCACCAAGGCATATCATAATCACACTCGCTAAAACCAGAGACAAATGAAGAATCCTAAGAGCAGCTCAAGAAAAGCAGAAAGTCACATACAGAGGAGAAGCAATAAGACTAAGCTTAGATTATTCAGCAGAAACCATGCAGGCAAGAAGGCAATGGGATGACATACATAAAACCTTGAAAGATAAAAACTGCCAGCCAAGAATAATATATCCTACAAAACTCTCATTCAAATATGATGGTGAAATTAGGTCATTTCCAGATAAACAGAAATTAAGGACTATGTAAAAACCAAACCAAACTTATGAGACTTATTAAAAGATGTCCTTTGATCTGAGAACAAACAATATCAGACCACAGGCTGAATAAAGGACACAGAATTGTACTAGACAGATTACAACCTAGGAAATGAACTCTTCAGGAGTATGTAAAACCAAAAGAATTACAAAAGGGAACCAGAGGGGTTAATCTGTAAATGACAACAGCATCAGAACAATAAAGGAGGGAATAAAAGCTGTAGATATAGAACCTTCTAATGGAGAGGAAGTCAAGTGATACCAAATAATAATAGACTGGTTCAAATCTAGGAAGATATGGGTAAATTTCACGGTAACCACAAAGAAAGTTAACAAACCTACTCATCAAAATAAAGAAGAAAAACATAAAGTCTCAGTAAAAACAAAACGTACAAAAACAAAAGAAATGAAAAATATTCCACAAACGAAAGGAACTCAGCCCAGGAGAGTAAGAGGAACAAAACTGGAGGACATTATGATGAGTGAAATAAGTCAATCACAAAAGGACAAATATTGTATGAGACCTCTACTGTATAACTCAAGTAAAAGTTTACACACAAAAAGAAACAATCTTTGTTGGTTACGAGGGATGGAAGAGGGGGGGTACGAAATAGATAAGAGGTAACTTTGGTGAAGAGTAAGACAGTACACATTACTGGGGAAGCCAATACAACTTGTACAAGTAAAGGTCATGGATGTTCCATAGACACATCCAAACCCCCTGAGGGACTGAATTGCCGGGTGGAGGGCTGTGGGGACCATGGTCTAGGGGGACATCTAGCTCAATTGGCATGACACAGTTTATAAAGAAAATGTTCTCCATTCTACCTTGGTGAGTAGAATCTGGGGTCTTAAAAGCTTGTGAGCAGCCATCTAAGATACTCCACTGCTCTCACCCCTTCAGGAGCAAGGGAGAATGAAGAGAATAAGATACAAGGAAAAGATTAGTCCGAAGGACTAATGCACCACAGCTACCACGGCCTCCACCAGACTGAGCACAGTACAGCTAGATGGTGCCTGGCTACCACCACTGACTGCTGTGACCAGGATCACAATAGAGGGTCCTGGACAGAGCTGTAAAAGGATGTAGAACAGAATTCTAACTCACAAAAAAAGACCATATTTACTGGTCTGACAGACTGGAGAAACCCCAAGTGTATGGCCCCTGGACACCCTTTTAGCTCAGTGGTGATGCACCTCCTGAAGTTGACCATTCAGCCGGGAATTGGACAGCCTCATAAAACAAAACAGGACTAATGAGGTACAGCAGTCCAAGGACAAGGACTAGAAGGCAAGAGGGGACAGAAAACCTGGTGATAGGGAACCCAAGGTTGAGTAAGGACAGTGTTGATGCATAGTGAGGTTGTTAACCATTGTCATAGGAAAATATGTGTACTAACTGTTTAATGAGAAACTATTTGTTCTGAAAACCTTCATCTAAAGTACAAAAAAAAAAATAATTATGTGAGATCAAATTGACAACAGCAACTCAAAAGGTTTTATGGGAAACCTAGGGGACAGTGAGTTGAAGATAATGGTGATGGAATAATTTGGAAAAGGATAGTGAGAATAGCAGCACAACTGGAAGAATGTAATCGATGTCACTGAATTGTACATGTAGAAACTTTAAAAATGGTGTAACTTTGGCTAAGTATATTTTCACCTAAAAAAAGGTCTTCAAGGTTGAGAAGGGAGAGTGTTGACATGTCGTGGTGTTGTTAACCAATTTCATAAAACAATAGGTGTACTGACTGTTTAAGGAGAAACTGTTCGTTCTGTAAACCTTCATCTAAAGTACAATAAAAAAAAAAAAAGATGGATCTTGAAAAATGACAGTTTATTATTGTAAAATTAATCAGGTGATGACTCCAGACATGGTTTTATTGCTTGAGAGATTTAATACATCTCCTGGTACCTGGTATGCAGCTATTGATCTGGCTAACCACTTTTTCTAGATTTCAGTTTTGAAGGAACACCAGAAGTAATTTGCCTTCAGCTAGCAAGGACAGCAATACACCTGCACTGTCCCACCTAGAGGTATATCAAATGTCCAGGCTAATGTCATAATTTAGTACACAGGGAACTTGATCACCTTTCCCTTCCATAATCGTCTTTCCCTTCACACTGATCCATTACATTGATGACATTATGCTGATTAGACCTAGTAAGGAAGAAGTGTCAATGACACTGGGTTTATTGGTAAAACATTTCCATGCTAGAGGGCGGAAAATTAATTCTGCAAAAATTCAGGCACCTTCCACCTCAGTGAAATTTCTAGGAGTCCGGTAGTATGGGGTATGTTGAGATATTCCTTCTAAAGTGAAGGATAAGTTGTTACATCTCTTACAACTAAAAAGGAGGCACAATGCTTGGTAAGCCTCTTTGGATTTTGGAGGCCAGATATCTCTCATTTGGGTGTGCTACTCCAGTGTATTTATCAAGTGACTTGAAAAGTTTCTAGTTTTGAGTAGGTCCCAAACCAAGAGAAGGCTCTGCAACTGCTTTAAGCTGCCATGCAAGCAGCTCTGCCACTTGGACCATATGATCCAGCTGATCTAATGGTGCTTGAAGTGTCAGTGGCAGATGGAGATGCTGTTTGGAGTCTTTGGCAGGCCCCTGTGGTGAATCTCAATGCAGACCCTTAGGATTTTGGAGCAAAGGCCTGCCATACTCTGCAGATAACTACTCTCCTTTTGAGAATCAGCTTTTGGCTTGTTACTGGCCCTTTGCAGAGACTGAATGCTTAACTATGGGCCACCAAGTCACCGTGCAGCCTGAGCTGCCTATCATGAACTGAATGTTGTCTGATCCACATAGTCATAAAGTGAGATGTACAAAGCAGCACTCCATCATTAAATGGAAGTAGTATATAAGAGATCAGGCTTGAGCAGGACCTGAATGCACAAGTAAGTTGTATAAGGAAGTGGCTCAAATGCCCATGGTATCCACTCCTGTCACAATGCCTACCCTCTCCCAGTCTGCATCTATGGGATCATAGGGAGTTCCCTATGATAAGTTGGCTGAAGAAGAGAAAACTTATACCTGGTTTATGGATGGTTTTGTGTGGTATACAGGCACCTCTTGAAAGTGGACAGAGACAGCACTGCAGCCCCTTTCTGGGACTTCCCTGAAGAACAGTGGTGAAGGAAAAGCCTCCCAGTGTGCAGAATTTCAAGCAGTGCACCTGGTTGCTCACTTTGATTGGAAGGAGAAATGGCCAGGTGTGTGATTGTATCCCGATTCACGGACTGGCAGAGGAGTATTTTAACAATCATGTACATAGGTTGATGTGTTCTGTGGATACCAGTCATTCTCTTTCCCCAGCCACTCCCATCATTGCCCGATGGGCTCATGAACAAAGTGGCCATGGTGGCAGGGACTGAGGTTATGCATGGGCTCAGCAACATGGACTTCCACCAAGGCTGACTTGGCTACAGCCACTGCTAAATGGCCAATCTGCCAGCAGCAGAAAACAACACTGTGTCCCTGATATAGCACCATTCCTCAAGGCAATCAGCCAGCAACATGATGGCAGGTTGATTACATTGGAACACTTCCATGATGAAAAGGACAGCATTTCATTCTTAATGGGGTAGACAATTACTTTGAATACAGGTTTTCCTTCCCTGCACACACTGTCTCTGCCAAAACTACCATCCGTGGACTTACAGAATGCCTTATCCACCTTCATGGTATCCCACACAGCATTGCCTCGGATAAAGAGAATCACGTCATAGCATATGAAGTATGGCAATGGGCCCATGCTTATGGAATTCACTGGTCTTACCACATTCCCTATCATCCTGAAGCAGCTGGCTTTATAGAACAATGGAAAGGCCTTCTAAAGACACAATCACTGCACCAGCTAGGTAGCAATGCTTTACAGGGTTGGGGCAATCTTCTCTAACAGGCTTTATATGCTCTAAACCAGCATCCAATATATGGTGCCTTGTCTTAGGCTGGGTTCTCTAGAGAAGCAAAACCAGTAAAGCGTATAAATATATACAGAGAGAGATTTATATCAAGGAAATAGCTCATGCAATTGTAGAGGCTAAAACATCCCAAGTCCACAGATCAGGGTAGAGGCCTCTCCCAGTTCATGTAGCTGCAGAAGCTGGTGAACCCAAGGTCGGCAGGTCGGAGAGGGGCTCCCGCTTACAGGCTGTGAAGATTGGTGAATTCCAAGATCAGCAGAAAAGACAATCAGGTTTCTACTGATTCATGTAGCTGCAGGGGCTGGCTAACCCAAGGTTGGCAGGTCAGGGAACTGGACTCTTGCTTGCAGGCTGAGAAGTTTGACAAATTCTGTGATCAACAGGTAAGCTCCTAGCTCAAGTCCCACGAACTGGAGGTGAGACAACAAGAGGCAGCTGCTGAGTCTGGAACAAGCCAAAAACCTTGGCAAGGCGAGCAGGCAGAAGGTAACCGGCGAAAGTCAGAGATGAAACTGAGAGGGTGGTGAGCTGCCACAGGCCCCTCCTCCGCCAGTACCACTCAGCAGATTCTATCATGGGGGTGATCACAACATTACACAACTACTAAAACACTGAGAATAATGGTCTAGCCAAGCTGACACACAATCTTAACCATCACAGTCCACCCCTTGTCAACTTGGCACCTGTACACATCTCCTGAAACCATACATAATCTCTGAATAAAGACGATTACAAAGTCATACTTGTGCCTAACATGATACAACTAATACGCGTACAATCGAAAACGCACTAGCCCTGTTTACATCTTATATTTTATAAGTGAAGGAAACAAAAATATTAGATGCACACATACAAAACAGAAATACTCATAGCAATTACAGTCCTCATTTCTGCAACTGGTCTCGTGGCAATAACTGGTATTTAGAACTACCTTCTTCCACCACCCATTCTGTATTCCCTTTGCCCTCAGCAAGCACCTCAGCTGGTCATGGTTCTTTTCCTGGTGGGGTGACCCAAACCTCCATTCCTGAAGGGTCTGGGTCATTAGTAGTCATGTTGGAATTAGGTTGATGTAGTTTTCCATTGACTTTAATCACAGGGCATGGTAGTACTAAGAGACGCCCTAAGGAATCTCCTGCATTCCAGACATACTCTTCTTTACCTCCATTATGTAATATAATCTGATTTCCTCTTGGGAATCAGGATCAATCACACCAGCCAGTATGGTAACTCCCTTCTTTGCCTGTTGTTCCAGAGGCTTAAGGAGCCCAAAGTGGCCTGGTGGCATTCTTAACTTCCAGTTCAATGGAATCAGTGATGTGTCTCCAGATGGGAGCATTCTTCCCTTTGGAACTAAGACCTCTAGGCCTGCAGAGGATAAAGTTGAGGGGACAGGAAGCAAAAATCTTGTAACTGTGTCACTAGGGGTAATAGTGAGTGGCACCACTCCCATTTCCACCCCTTGATTCCTGGACCCATGAATCCTGGCTGTGGGAGAAACAGCACCATATATTGGCACTGGTTTAAAGCATATACAGCCTCCTGGAGAACACTGTTCCACCCTGCAAGGTATTGCCACCTAGCTGGTCCCGTAATTGTGTCTTTAGAAGGCCGTTCCATCATTCTATCAAGCCAGCTGCTTCAGGATGATGGGGAACATGGTAAGACCAGTGAATTCCATGAGCATGGGCCCACTGCCACACTTCATTTGCTGTGAAGTGAGTCCCTTGATCTGAGGCAATGCTGTGTGGGATACCATGATGGTAGATAAAGCATTCTGTAAGTCCATGGATGGTAGTTTTGGCAGAAGCACTGCATGCAGGGAAGGCAAATCCATATCCAGAGTAAGTGTCTATTCCAGTAAGGACAAAACGCTGCCCTTTCCATGATGGAAGTGGTTCAATGTAATCAACTTGCCACCAGGTTGCTGGCTGATCACCTCGAGGGATGGTGCCATATCGGCGACTCAGTGTTGGTCTCTGCTGCTGGCAGATTAGGCACTCAGCAGTGGTTGTAGCCAAGTCAGCCTTGGTGAGTGGAAGTCCGTGCTGCTGGGCCCATGCATAACCTCCATCCCTGACACCATGGCCACTTTGTTCATGAGCCCATTGAGCAATGACAGGAGTAGCTGGGGAAAGAGGATGACTGGTGTCCACAGAACACATCATCCTATCCATTTGATTGTTAAAATCATCCTCTGCTGAGGTCACCCTTTGGTGAGCATTCACATGAGACACAAATATCTTCACTTCTTTGGCCTATTCATAGAGGTCTACCCACATACCTCTACCCCATAAATCTTTGTCTCCAATTTTCCAATCATGTTCCTTCCAAGTCCCCGACCATCCAACCAAACCATTGGCCACAGCCCATGAATCAGTATATAATTGCACATCTGGCCATTTCTCCTTCCAAGCAAAGTGAACAACCAGGTGCACTGCTCGAAGTTCTGCCCATTGAGAGGATTTCCCTTCACCACTGTCCTTCAGGGAGGTCCCAGAAAGGAGCTGTGGTGCTGCCGTGGTCCACTTTGGAGTGGACCTGCATATCGCACAGAACCGTCTGTAAACCAGGCATGAGTTTTCTCTTCCTCAGTCAACTGATCATAAGGAACTCCCCATGAGGCCATAGGTGCAGACTGGGAGACGGAAGGTAATGTGACAGGAGTGGAGACCATGGGCATTTGGGCCACTTCCTCACGCAATTTACTTGTGCCTTCGGGTCCTGCTTGGACTGTGAACCCTATAGTGGTAGGAATCTATAGTCTAGCTCATTGCTGTGTCCTCAAGTCCCAGGACATCAAAGGGGAAGCCCCATCAATAAATGTTGAATCAATATATGGGCGTGGGTTTGTCTGAGATCAGGGTCCAGCCAGAAGACAGAAACTCCACCAGTAACTTGAGCCCAGAAAAATTTAATATAAAGAATAGTGAATATGCACCATTATTAGTTGCTGTTGAGTTGATTCTAACTCATGGCAACCCCATATGTGTCAGAGTAGAACTGTGCTCATAGACTTTTCAATGGCTGATTTTTCTTCCAAGATGCCTCTTGGTGCACTTGAACTGTTAACTTTTTGGTTGGCAGCCAAGTTCATTAACCATTTGCACCACACCAGGACTCCGATTAACATGCAAATAGTGGTTAAATACTAATAGGGTTAGACTAGGACTCTATGGAATTCAGGAATAGCAAATGCAAGTAGTGTCTCCTACCTGTAGTGCTGAGAGAGAGAATAATGAAGGAACTAGGAACCTATAAAAGTTCCCACTACCACCAGGGCTGAGATTTAGATTTCATCGGAGAGGGTGTGCTGCCGTAGGAACACATGACATGCCAGTGGCAAAGGAAGTTGCTGGAAGCGGCAGACTGCAGGCTACCTGTGGGATTAGCCAACCAGGGGGATGAAAACTTGCCAGAGGATGCACGAAGACCAGAGAGGTCTATATAGAGTGTTCCACTGGGGTGCCAGAGAAGCATGATGGAGAGTGAACACCACTGGTCATCACACACACTGCTGGCAGTCACACAGATGGTGGGGAAATGCACTGTCACCAGGAAGAGAAGCCCCTTCCTTTGCTATAGCACAGCAGTGTCTCTCCAGAGGCATACGTTGAGAAAGACTAAAATTGTACCAGCTATTTGATGGTATCATGCAGATTCTTCCATAAGCCAGGCTTGAGTTTGTTCTTCCTCAGTAAAATGGTCATAAGAAACTCCCTACGAGGCCATAGGCATGAATTAAGGGAAAAGAGGCAAGGAAGCAGGAGTCAGCATCAAAGGAGTCTGAGCTATCTTCTCATGCAGCTTGCTTGTACCTTCTGGACCTGCCCAAGCCTAGTCCATTAGATACAATTTCCTCCTGATATTAATTTACTGGGGCACATTCACCCAAAATTATGGCAACATCCAGTTCATGACAGGAAACTCAGGCCACTTGGTTACCTGATGTCCTGTGTTTAGACATCCAGTCTCTACTGAAACTCAGTAGCAAGCAAGGTGTTTCTCAAAAGTGGAAGAGTGACTTGCAGAAGAAGGCAGAGCTATTTTGCTCCAAAACACTAAAGTCTGTGCTGTTGTTCTTTTATTGGTACTTGTCAAAAGCTTCACTCTATACAGTATTCCTATTTGCCAGACACTTCACTTGGCTCTGATGAACCCCAAGGCCCACGAGAAGGAGCATCTTGCACTGCAATCTTGACTTTCTGCAAACCCTTCTTTTCTGCAGTTCTCCACTCAAAACTGACAACCTTATGGATGACTTGGTAGATGAGTCAAGGTAGCATACTCAAATATAGTATATATTCCCTCCAAAATCCAAGTTATCATTCCTGTGTGAGACACACAGTAGAATTTCAACAGATTGTATAGTTTTCTCCTTCTAGTTCTACAAAATTTTATTTTTTATATCAGAGTTCATCAAATTTCATATGAGAAGTGGTCTGTTTTTACTCCTTAGAGTAAAAGTAGTTTGAAATTTCCTTGGAAAGATGCTAGTTTGACACTTTCATAAGACAGTTTAGGTTTTTTCTCCTCCTCTCAGAAGTTTGAATCCACTAGCCCTTTCTTGGAAACCGTATAGAACAGTTTTACTCTGTCCTATAGGGTTGCTATGAGTCACAATTGACTCGACGGCAATGGGTCTTAATGCTGAGTTGAAATAGTCAAGATGTCTGGCACTCAGTCTGCTCCCCATGCAAGTGGTCCTTTCGGGCTGCTGGGCATGTAACAGAGCCACTTAGTCACACAGTGCACCTGGTGCACGCACTGGATGGGCCATTGGAGCCTGGCAGTTTGGAGTCGGCTTCCCATGTTTATACTTCTGTGCTGCATGTGCTGATGATGTGGTTCAACACATTTATATGTATTGGGTATCTTCTTCAGCCACTATCTCTTACAGGGAAATAAATTGTATTCATGATCTGACAAACTCACCGCTGTTCTGCAGTTCAGATGTGCTGCTGACAGACTGAATGTGAGCAGGAGCCAGGAGGGACTTAGATCAGTCCCCTAGGGTTGCTGTAACAAATTACCACCCACCGGGTGGCTTAAATCAGCAGAAAGGTATCCTCTCACAGCTCTGGAGGCCAGAAGTCTGATATCAAAGTTTTGGCAGGATTGGTTTCTTCTGGAGAATCTGTTCTATGACTCTCTCATAGCTCCTTGTGGCTTCTGCCAACCCTTGGTTCCTTGGTTTATAGATAACGTCACTTCAATCTCTGCCTCTGTCTTTACATTGCCTTCTTCTCTGTATGCATCTGTGTCTTCTTTTCTGTCTTTTATAAGGACACTTGGCAGTGGATTTAGGGCCCACCCTAATCCAGGACCCATCTGTCAGTTTGTTGTACTGTGGTGGCTTGCATAATGCTGGAAGCTATACAACTGGTATTTCAAATACCAGCAGGGTCACTCATGGTGGACGGGTTTCAGTGGAGATTCCAGACTAAGACAGACTAGGAAGAAAGGCCTGGTGATCTACTTCTGAAAATTGTTGTTGTTTGGTGCTGTTTAGTCAGTTCCAACTCATAGTGACCCTATGTACAATAGACTGAAATGCTGCCTGAACCTTCACCATCTTCACAATCACTGCTATGTTTGAGCCTACTGTTACAGGTACTGTGTCAGTCCATCTCATTGAAGGTCTTCCTCTTTTTGGCTGATCTTCTACTTTACCCAAGTATGATGTCCCTCTCCAGGAACTGGTCCCTCCTGTAACATGTCCAAAGTAGGTGAGACTAAGTCTAGCCATCTTCACTTCTAAGGAGCATTCTGGCTGTATTTCTTCGATGACAGATTTTTTTCATTCTTCTGGCAGTCCCTGGTACATTCAACATTCTGTGCCAACATCATAATTCATATACATCAATTCTTCTTCAGTTTTCCTTATTCATTGACCAGCTTTTGCATGCATATGAGGCAATTGAAAATACCATGCTTGGGTTGGGAGCACCTCAGTCCTCAAAGTGACATCTTTTCTTTTTAACACTTTAAATAGATCTTTAGCCCAATGCAATACTTCTGATTTCTTGACTGCTATTTCCACGGGCATTGATTATGGATTCAAGTAAAATTAAATTCTTGTCTCTGTTTATCATGATATTGCTTATTGGTCCAGTTGTGAGGATTTTTGTTTTCTTCATGTTGAGGTGTAACCAATACTGAAGGCTGTAGTTGTTGATCTTCATCGGTAAGTGCTTCAAGTCCTCTTCACTGAGGTTGTGTCATCTCCAGATTGCAGGTTGTTAATGAGTCTTCCTCCAATCCTGATGCCATGTTCTTCTCATATGCAAGTTGAAGTTGAAGCTGAAGCTGAAGAAAATGAAAACAAGTTCACAATGGCCAAAGAACAACCTTGAGTATATTTTACCTGAATTTAGAGACCATCTCAAGAATAGATTTGATACATTGAACATTAATGACCAGAGAGCAGATGAGTTGTGAGATGACATCAAGGATATCTGAAAATTAGCCAATGAAAATTCTATGGATCACAAAAGAATATTGTCCAATATAGTGCTGGAAAATGAGCCCCCTAAGGTGGAAGACACTCAAAATACACAATGACCTCAACAATAGACTTGAGCATACTAGTGATGGTGAAGATGACACACTATTGGGTGTGTTGGTTAAAATTGTGTGTCAGCTTGGCTGGGCCATGATTTTCAGTGGTTCGGCAGTTATGATGCAGTTTGGTAGTTATATAATAATGTAATCACCTCCATGATGAGATCTATTATTAACAACCAATCAGCTGAAAGGGAGTTTCCTTGGGGTGTGGCCTACATCCAGTATAGGTGGGTTTTCTGGCAAAGCTCATTGGCTCTTGCTTGTTATGGATCCTGTAGCTGGCTCCTGTTCATCTGACCTCAGTTCTTGAGACTTGAGCTAGCAGTTTACCTGCCGTTCTTGGGATTCATCAGTCTCTGCAGCCTGTAAGCAAGAGGACTGCTGTCTGACTTGCCATTTTTGGGTTCACCAGCCCCTGCAGCTACATGAATCAGGAGAAGCCTTCAGCCTGACCCACAGATTTGGGTATTACCAGCCTCTAAAACCTAGTGAGCCATTTCCTTGATATAAATCTCTCTCTATATATGTATTTATATGCTTCATTGGTTTTACATCTCTAAAGAACCCATCCTAAGACACTGGGCAATGTGTCACTCTGTTGTGTATGCAGTTACCATGAGTCAGAACTGACTCGACAGCAACTAACAGCAACAACAAAACAACAAGTAATCCAGGATGATCTCATCTCCAGAGCCTTACCTTAATTACATCTGCACAGACCCTTATTCTAAGTAAGGTCACATTCTGAGGTTCTGGGTGTACATGTTTTTTGGAGCCACTATTCAACCCATCACAAGGCTCCTCACCAAGAGTCAGGTCCCCTGGGTTCCAGGCCTGGCTGGGCTGATAACTTGCTGCCTGAGCTTGGGAAATTCACTTGTCCTCTCTGGGTCTCAGTTTTGCTTAGGCTATCTTTGATGTTGTTTACATCTAGAATGTTCCAGGAAGGTGAAGTTCCAGGCAAATGGTTCAAACTGAACTTCCGTCATTCAACAATTGGGCTCTTATTCTGTGCCAGGCTCACAGCTGTACCCAGGGAGGCAAATGCACTCCCACCTGACCTTGAAGAACAGTCTGGAGGGGAGGGTGACATAAGCTGAGGCAATTATAATGGACTAGAATATGTGCTCCACAGGGCAGGGACTCACTTTTGTTCACGGCATCATAGGATCTGGCACTGAGCAGGGGTGGGCAGTGTTTGATTGATCTACTTTGCAGCCAGTAAGAACTTCAAGAGGATATGCCCTGGGTGTTTGTTTTTGGAGCAGAGAGGAAGGGCAACAGGCCTGGTCTTGAAGTGTCCAGGATGGCTTCCCAGTGGAGACGGTGTCCAAGCTGAGGCCTGAAGGATGGATGACTATGGTCCAGGGAAAGGCGATAGGGATGTACCCAGTGTGGGAATAGCACATACATAGGGGACGTGGTGGGAGAGAGCTTGCTGGTTCATAAAAATAAATAAACAAACAAAAAAGTTGCCATCAAATTGATTCTGTCTCATGACAACCTCATGTGTATCAGAGTAGAACTATACTCCATAGGTTTTTCAGTGGCTGCTTTTTCAGAAGTAGATGGCCAAGATTTTCTTCCAAGTTACGTCAAACCTCTAACCTTTTGGTTAGCAGCCTAGTGTGTTAACTGTTTACACTACCCAGGGACTCCTCAAGTGGTTCACAATGATAGTATAAGACGTGATACAACTTGCCCAAGGTCACACACCTTGTAAGAGATAGAGCCAGCACTTGACCCCAGGGAGTCAGACTCCAGAACTCTCCATTCTGCCTTTTGTTACCTTTATATATCATTATATAACAGTTACTGGAATATATGATTTTTTTCCATTTTATCAATGAGAAAAATGAGATGTATTGGTTTCCTATGGCTGCTGTCACAAATCATCACAAATTTAGTGGCTTAGAACAACAGAAATTTATTATCTTATAGTTCTGGAAGTCAGAAGCCCAAAATCAGTAAGGTGTTGGCAGGGCTGGTTCCTTCTGGAGGATATAGGAGAGAATCTATTTCCTTGCTTTTCCAACTTCTGTAAGATGCCTGCATTTCTTGGCTCATGGCCCTTTCTTCCCATCTTAAAATTCAGCAGTGTAGCATCTTCAAATTTCTGAGTCTCTGAACTCAGCTTCCATCACCAGATTTTCTTCTCTACCTCTGCTTCTGTTGCCTTCTGATTCTTATTTCCTGCCTCCCTCTTATAAGGACCCATGAGATTGCATTAAGCCTACCTAGATAATCCAGGATAATCTCCCCATCTCAAGATCCTTTATTAAACCACATCTGCAAAGTCCCTTTTGCCTTATAAGGTAGCATATTCATAGGTTCTGGGGATTCGGATGTGAACATCTTTGAAGGACCATTATTCAGTTTACCACATGAGGCCTAGAGATGGTAGAGATACGTCCCAGGGTTCAGAGGTATAATTACCGTACAGGAGGCTCTGTCCTAGTCATTGTACAACACTTCCCCACTCCCTGTCTACAGGAAAATCCCAAGCTGCCCTCATCTCAGACTCAGAGGGGAGACCTGTGGGTAGGGGTCTCTCGGGCAGCTAACTGATGGTACAGAGCTGACAAGTTGTAATAACTGGTGTATTTGAAGCAAATGATCTCGCCTACCTGGAAATTTACGGCTCAGACAAAGGGTTGATGAGATGTTACTCCTTGTATGTGAGAGGTCAGGGCTGTACCACACTGGTGCCAACAGATGCTTCCAGCCCCACAGGGACCGACCAGGCAGCAAGAGCACCAAATGGATTTTGCATGGATCCAGCCTCTATTGGGAGTAGTCTTAGGAGCATTGAAGGATGGAAAAAAATCCCCAAGCCTTTACTGGGCAGGAGTCAGGGCAGTAGATGCTAATGCTGCACTTTACAGTTAGTAAAGTGCTCACATGTGCACCTGCTTCACTGACTATTGGAAGCCACCCTGGGAAGTAGATGAGATGGGGATGCTGATCTCACCAAGGATATGTGACTGTAGCTGGGACACGTACCACTTCCCAGACACACCCCAGCCTCTCCAGTACTGGTTCAGAGCCTCTGATGTGCCCAGCAGGATTTATTTTATAATTGATGAAGGAGGATATGTTTGGAGAGTGGCGGGGTGATGGGGACATCTCTTTGAGCCACCTGAGGAACACAGACCAAAGAGAGAGAAAGGAGAGGAAGCACTCAGCAGATGTCATGTGGTGTGTGCCGCTCACTGCCCAAAGACACCCTGCCCAGTGGCCAGTGAAAGCCTAGAGGCAGGACCTGGGCCTCCTTCCTTCCTGTGCACCTGGAGTTGAACACAAGGCCTGGCACCAGGCAGGGGTCTGTGATGATCGAAGAATGAATGAGTGAATGAATGAATGAATAAGGAGGACAAGAGAGGGAGTGCTACGTTAAGAGAACAGGTTCTGGAACCAAGCCTGGGTTTGAATGTTGGCTCTGCCAGTTATGAGCTGTGACCGTGAGCTAGTTATTTAATCTTCTCTGAGCCTCACTATTCCCATCTGTAAAATTGGGGTGTTAATGATAGTGGCTACCTTGCAGGCCTGTTGTAAAGTCAATGCATAGAAAGTGCTTAGAACTAGGTCTGATCCAAAGGGAAGCACTCAGAAAATGCTTGTTATTATTAGATTGAGAACTGTTTCTAGATTTCTGGAATTCTTAACTATTATATAGCAACCAATACATTGCAGCAGAAAGGGTGTCTCTCCTGGTGTCTACCTAAAGTCTTTGTGCTGCAGCATCATCTCCATGCCTCCCACTCACCACCCACGCTCTCATGTCAGACGCTGCCTGGAGGCAGGTTCAGAACCAATCGTGTGTGCAGCGCGGATCACACCGACAGACCCAATCAATCAATGTGCCTGCGGCCCTGACGTGATGCCTGCCTCACATCAATGATGCTTCAAAGTCAGGCAGGTCAGTTGTGATTTCTTTTTCCTCGTGACGCCTGCCTCACATCAATGATGCTTCAAAGTCAGGCAGGTCAGTTGTGATTTCTTTTTCGTCTCCCACTATGTCCTTTCTGCAATAACTAACCACCTCTCTTGCAAATAAACGCCTCATCTCCTGCTGACTCCTCAAGCCCTGGAAGGCTGGCGGGCTCCTCTCAGGGGGAACCTCAGGAGTCTTGCTGCCAGATCCACACCTGGACAGAGCACTGGACAAGGCTCTTTACTCACTGGACTCCACCCTTCCCAAGGCAGCCCTGTGAGGTGGGGTTCAGAGGGGTTGAGTCAGCTACCCAGGAACACACAGCCAGGAAGTGGCAGGGCCTCAGTTTGAGCCCAGAACTAACTGATTACAAACAGTAGCTAACATCTGTTGAGTCTTTACTATGCACTAGGTATTGTTCTAAACGTCCATATTCACTAATGGTGAATGGTCATCCTCATTTTACACATGATAAAACTGAGGCACAGAGAGATAAAATAACTTACCCCAGTCACTTAGCTAGTAGGTGGATTTGCAGGCATTCAAACCCAGGCAGCCTGGATCCTAAATCTCTGCTCGAACTTCCTAAGCTCCCACTGCCTGGGAAGCCCAAGCTCTGTCTTTCACCTCACCCTGCCTCAAGTTGTCCATCCCACCTGCCTTCACCTGAGGCTAGAATCGCTTCTAACGGGCTTGTGCTTGCCCCCACACAGTGACTGGGGTGCTCACCCCCAGTGGGGGTAGTCATCCTGCTGTAGGACTTGTTCATTCATTCAGAGCAGCTCAGTAACTTATCCAAGCTTGGAGAACACTGGGCTGAGATTTGAACCCAGGTCTGTCTGGCTCAAAGCGGGTCCTCCTCTCTCTGAAGCACGAAACCAAACCAAACCCATTGCCATCAAGTCAATTCTGACTTACAGTGACCCCGAAGCATGGTGCCCCTCAAAACTCCCAGAAAACCAGTCAAAATGGTAGAGAGGCTGGGGTGAGACACTGTGGCGCAGACAGTGAGCCTAAGAGCTGAGGAGGGTTTCAGGAGGGACTGTGCCCTGTTGGGTGGACAGACTTAGAAGCCAAGAGGGGTGAAGGGTCAGCAGGCTACCAGGAAAGGTGAGAAGACCCCTGGGATGCAGGAGATGTGAGACAACTGCCTGGCTGATAGATGAGGGAGGTAGAGGAGGGAAAGAAGAGGAGGAGGGGATATGGGATAGGATGGAGTCTGAGGATGTGGACTTTGACATCAGACAGACCTGGGCTGGGAATCCAGGTCTGCCCCTTTCCCACAGGTTGTGCAATTTGCTTAACCTGCCTGGGCCTCAGTCTCCTCACCTGTGGAGTGCAAATCACACCTGCTAAGAAGGTGGTGAAAATTAAATGAGGTAAGTGCGCCCCCACGTAACTAATAGTAATAACAATGATGCAGTCCTGGCAACTGACCTATGGGTTAAGGACAAACCCGCCCCCCATCTGCCAAAAAATAACATTGCTTCTAAAACGCTCCATTTACCCACAAGAAGAGCTGCTTTATTACAAAAGCTCCTCTGGACAAAGACAGAACAAGAAGGCCAATGAAACTCGCTCAGGTTCAGTATCATTTCGGAAATCAATGTGCTATCATTGTGAATCCAGTGTCTGCCAGCAGCCACCTAATTTTAGCCAGATCTTAGCAGCCTTCTCACCAGCTCACCCACTCTCATGGACTGGCAGAGAGGTTCGAGAAGCATCCTTGATCTTTTGACTAAAGTGTCCTAATGAAATACAGATCTGCTGTTGCTTAGAGAGCCATCTGTCATGGTGGCAGGGAAGAAATGCTACCGGGAGAACAATGGCCATAATTTCATTTTAAGACCCAGTCTTCCTTCCCCATTCCCTGCCAGAAAAATCAATTTCTTTCAGTGTTTCAATTTTGCCATGGAGCAATGGGGTGGGAGTGGGGAGCCATCAACAGGGTCTTAAAGATATTTCCAATTATGTGCAAGTTACCTGTTACGAGGTGAGTTAACAGCTATTTACACGAAGGGGAAAGTCAACAAGAGGGTGATTCAGTGTTCTGGCCCTGGTGGAGGTAGGGGGGCATTTAATACTCAGCACAATGGTTCTCAGAGGGCCTGGGGTCCCAGGAAATGAAAACACCAGCCTTAAATAGCAACAGGCCATTAGTGGGTGAAATGGTCAGGATAAGCAAAGCATATCATTTTCTTATAACTCATTGCCTGAGCCGAAGGGATTTCTAGGAATGGAGGGAGAACAGTACTGACTGCTTAGAGGGGGAGGGTGGGCAGCATAGGGCTGGGTCATCAAATCTGATTGGGAACAGCTTCTGAGGGTCCAATTGCCTCATCCTTCAAATGACATCCTTCTGAGACCCAGGGCCAAGAAGCTGACTTGTCCTAATGTCATCTAGGAAGTTAATAGCAGAGAGAAGTTTAGGTCAGCTCCTTAAGGGAAGATGTCTCTCTATTGGGGAAATGATACAGTTTTTCCCAGCATGCATCTTAATGCCCAAAAGTCTGAACTCTTGCTAGAAGGCTCATTAGGCTTATATTTTTAAAGTCAGCTTTATTTTGATAATATAGATATAATAAAATTCACCAATTTTAAGTATACATTTCGATAAGTTTTGACAAATGTTCACAATTTGGATCACTTCCATCAAGCCAAAAAATTGCTTATGTCTCTTTGCAGTCAATCCCCTCCCATAACCTACAGGCTTTGGCAAATAGTCTGCTTTCTGTCACTATGTTGTTGTTGCTGTTATGTGCCATCTAGTCGATTCTGACTCATAGCGACACTGTATACAACAGAACAAAACACTGCCTGGTCCTGCACCATCCTCACAATCGTTGTTATTCTTGAGCCCATTGTTGCAGCCACTGTGTCAATCCATCTAATTGTGGATCTTCCTCTTTTTCGATGACCCTCTACTTTACCAAGTATGATGTCCTTCTCCAGGGACTGATTCTTCCCGATAACATGTCCAAAATATGTGAGACATACTCTCACCATCCTTGCTTCTAAGGAGCATTCTGGTTGTACTTCTCCCAAGACAAATTTGTTCATTCTTCTGGCAGTCCGTGGTATATATTCAATATTCTTCACCAACACCACAATTCAAAGACATCAGTTCTTCTTCAGTCTTCCTTATTCATCATGCAGCTTTTGCATGCATATGAGGCAATTGAAAAACACCATGGCTTGGGTCAGGCACACCTTAAGTTTTCTAAAATTTCACGTAAGTGAAATCAGTATTCAGTCTTTTGTGTCTGGCTCAATATAATGTGTCAACGCCTTTAAGATTCATCCATGATGTTGTATATATCAGTTGTTCATAACTCTTTATTCCTGAGTAATATTTTACTGTGTGGATGTACCACTGAGCTAAGCAAGAGGTACCGTGGGCAAATGCCACCTTCATTTGTTGACTGCTTAATAAGGATCAGCATGAATTCAGTTCTCACCTGAAAATGGATCCAGTCCTCATCTTCCTACTTCTTCATCCACACTGCCAGCCACTCCAAGAAGCACTCTCTCATCCCAGTCACGCTAAGCTAGGTCACTGGAATACCAGCTGCTCCTCCACTTCAGACCAGCCAGCCCCTTCTCTGATCCCAGCCACACTGAGTCAGGTCAGAGCACAGAAGTTAAAAGGACACGGTACTTCAGGTTGACAAATACACAGATGCTAGACCCTACTGGCTCTGACTGCCCCTGTGGGCCAGATAATTCCCTGGAATAACTCGCAGAATTCAGAGAGAGTATCTATACCTATGGAGCCCTGGTGGTACAGTGGTTAAGTGCTCGGTTGCTAACCAAAAGGTCATTGGTTTGAATCCACCAGCTGCTCCTCAGGAGAAAGAAATGGCAGTTGGCTTCCATAAAGATTTACAGCCTTGGAAACCCTATGAGGCAGTTCTACTCTGTCCTATAGGGTCACTGTGAGTTGGAATCTACTCTATGGCAAAGGGTATCTATACTTAGAGCTATTGATTTATTATAACCATAAAGGATACAAAGAGATGCATAGGGCAAGGTCTGGGAGTGGTCTACCAAGAAGCTTCCACGTCCCCAGGGACGCCGGACCCTCCAAAGAGCAAATGTTCTCACCAACCAGGAAGCCCCAAAAAGTTCTATGTTCCAACCCTTTTATTGGCTTCATTGCATATTCATGATTGATTGATTCATTGAATATGCATATTGTTAAATCATGCCCCCTCTCTCTTCCTGAGGTTAGCTATCTGTATAGCCCCCATTCATTTGCATAAATTCTCAAGTGTTGCCTGGGAGTTTTAGATAATAAAGGCACCATGATAACTTGGAAAATTCCAAAGGTTATCTTTCAGTAACCAAAGAGAAAGGACCAATCAAGTTCTTCGTCTTACAACTACGTTTTGTTTATCCATTCACCAGTAGATGACGTTCTTTCCAGTTTTGGGCTACTGTGAATAACAAGCTATATATATATATTCTCCTACAAATCTTTGTGTAGATATGTGTATTGGTTTCTCTTGGTAAATACCTAGTAGGGGACTAGGTAGAAAAGGGAGTCCTGGTGGTGAAGAGGTTAAGCACTCAGCTAATAAATGAAATGTCGGCTTTCAGTTATTCAGGTTTTCTCCCACAGAAAAAAGATGTGGCAGTCTGCTTCCTTAAAGATTTCAGCCTTGGAAAACCTGTAGGGCAGTTCCACCCTGTCTTATAAGGCCTCTACAAGTAGGAATCAACTCTACAGCAATGAGTTTGGTTTTAGGTTTGGACTAGGTGGATCATATGGTAGGAATATGTTTAACTTTTTAAGAAGTTGCCAAATTGATTTTCACAGTATCTGTATCATTTTGCATTCCCACAATGTATGAGAATTCTCCACCACTTATTCTGTCAGTTGGTCATACTGTGGTGGTTTGAGTATTGCAGTGATGTTGGAAGCATGCCACCAGTATTTCAAATATGAGCAGGGTCACCCATGGTGGACAGGTTTCAGCTGAGCTTCCAGACTAAGACAGACTAGGAAGAAGGACCCAGTGGTCTACTTCTGAAAAAACTGGCCAGTGAAAACCTTATGAATAGCAGCAGAACATTGTTTGATACAGTGCCAGAAGATGAGCCCCTCAGATTGGAAGGCACTCAAAATACGACTGGGAAGAGCCGTCTCCTCAAAGTAGAGTTGACCTTAATGACGTGGACGGAGTCAAGCTTTCAGGATCTTGTTGATGTGGCACAACTCAAAATGAGAAGAAACAACTGCAAACATCCATCAATAATCAGAACTCGGAATGTATGAAGTACAAATCTAGGAAAATTGGACATAATGAAAAATTAAATGGAATGCATAAAGATTGACATCCTAGGCATTAGTGAGCTGAGATGGACTGGTATTGGCCACTGTGAATTGGACAATCATATGGTCTACTATGCTGGGAATGACAAATTGAAGAGGAATGGCATTGCATTCATTGCCCAAAAGAACATTTCAAGACCTATCCTGAAGTACAACGCTGTCAGTGATAGGATAATATCCATAAGCCTACAAGGAAGACAAGTTAATATGACTATTTTTCAAATTTACCCACCAACCACTAAGGCCAAAGATAAAGAAATTGAAGATTTTTACCAACTTCTGCAGTCTGAAACGTATCAAATATGCAATCAAGATGCATTGATAATTACTGGCAATTGGAATGCAAAAGTTGGAAACAAAGAAGTATCATCTGCAGTTGGAGAATATGGCCTTGGCAATAAAAATGACACTGGAGATGGCATGATGGAGTTTTGCAAAACCAATGATTTATTAATTTCAAATACCATTTTTCAACGACATAAACAGTGACTATACACGTGGGACCACCACAAAACTGTCAGTTTGTAGTATCGTGGTGGCTTTTGTGTTGCTATGATGCTGGAAGCTATGCCACCGGTATTTCAAATATCAGCAGGGTCACTAAGGTGCACCTGATTTGAGCCATGATATTTTCAGTCACCTCATGTGCATGTAAAAGCCAGACAATGAATAAAGAAGACAGAAGAATAATTAATTCCTTTTTAATTATGGTGTTGGCAATGAATATTGAATATACCATGAACTGCCAAAAGAACCAACAAAAGTTTCTTAGAAGATGTACAACCAGAATGCGCCTTAGAAATGAGGATGGCAAGACTTCATCTCACGTACTGTGGACACATTATCAGGAGGGACCAGTACCTGGAGAAAAACATCATGCTTGGTAAGGTAGAGGGTCAGCAGAAAAACAGGAAGACCCTCTATGAAATGGATTGACACAGTGGCTGTAACAATGGGCTCAAACATAGCAACAATTGTGAGGATAGCACAAGATGGGACATTGTTTTGTTCTGTTGTACATAGAGTGGCTGACTTGGAGCTGACTGGATGGCACCTCACAACAACATACACATGGATTTTACAGGATGGAATACACAGGAATCAAATCAACTGCATCTGGGAAGAGGTGATGGAAAAGTTCAATATCAGTATTTAGAACAGGGTCAGGGGCAGACTGCAAAACAGACCATCAATTGCTCATATGCAAGTTGAAGCTGAAGAAAATTAGAACAAGTCCATGAGAGCCAAAGTACAACCTTGAGTATATCCCACCTGAATTTAGAGACCATCTCAAGAATAAATTTGACGCACTGAACACTAATGACTGAAGACCAGACAAGTTGTGGAATGACATCAAGGACATCATACGTGAAGAAAGCAAGAGGTCATTAAAAAGACAGGAAAGAAAGAAAAGAGCAAAATGGATGTCAGAAGATACTCTGAAACTTGCTCTTGAACGTAGAGTAGCTAAAGCGAACAGAAGAAATGATGAAATAAAAGAGCTTGCCAGAATATTTCAAAGGACAGAGAAGGCAAAGTAAAATATTATACTGAAATGTGCAAAGACCCAGCGTTTTCTCAAGCTGAAAGAACTGAAGAAAAATTCAAGCCTTGAGTTGCAATATTGAAGGATTCTATGGACAAAATACTGAACAATGAAGGAAGCATCAAAAGAAGATGGAAGGAAAACACAGAGTCACTGTACCAAAACGAACTGGGCAGTGTTTCATTCAGTCGTGCGCAGAGTTGCTATGAGTCAGAATCGACTCAATGGCACCTAACAACAACGTCTCACCTTCCAAACAGGAGACTCAGATTCAATTCTGGCCAATGAATCTCAAGCACAGCCACCACCTGTCTGCCAGTGGAAGCTTTCATGTTGCTATGATGCTGATTAAGTTTCACTGGAGCTTACAGACTTAGAGGGACTAGGAAGAAAGTACCAGTGATCTCCTTCCCCAAATCAGCCTTGAGAACCCTATGGATCATCACCAATAGTCCAATCCATTGTGCATGGGGTCACCATTTGTCAGGGACCAAGTCTATGGCAGCGAACATCAACAATACCTTGAAAATAAAGCCGGGTGAGGCAAGAAGGTGGGATTGGGAAAGTGGACAAGGATCCCCACTAGGTGTTCCTATTCCAGGGGGAGGGGTGGTGGTGGGGCTTTGCCCTGTGTCCTCCTCTTCTGGCTCCTCCCAAGCAGTGAGGCTTGTACCCTCCCCGCAAGGGGCAGCTTTGATTGCTTTGCCTTTTCAGCCTCTGCCACCTCTATTCCCACCCCTTGTCATCCTTAGGCTTTCTGCAAAACAGATCCTGTCAGCCTGAATAAATGGACCTCCTCCCACCCCTTTACTCCTAGTGGTCTCTGGATCTCCAACAGGTAGAGAGGCAGAATTTAGGAACAAGGGATGCTGAGTCGCAGCAGCCGGCATCAAACAAGGTGCTTTAGATGTGGGCATGGGCCTGCTCTACTGGGCGTAAGGACGGAGGTCACCCTTATCAAACTCCTGCCTGATGAGGGGACCATGTCACCATGAGGCACAGGCCTGTGCGCTCCAGTGCACTGGGATCTGGATAAATGTCTTCAGCTGCCCCAGACAGAGGTGAAATGCTGGGGACTTGCAACTTCTAACTCAGATCAAGCGGCCAGTGGTGTCAGTAAGAGGACAGCCACAGAAATACCCAGCGTTCAGTACAAATACCTGGCATCATGGGGACCATAGTCATCTTCTTGACAGAGCTTCCTGGAAGTGAACTTTCAAACCATACACTTTAGATTCCCCTTGCCAGGCTGGTCCACCCTTCATCTGTAACTGTGGGTGAAACACTTCATCTCTCTGGTTATATAAGTGAATATATTAAGGATATGGGGAGCCACAGATCTCAGTGTTGGAGCAAGGAGTTACAAATGTAGAAATGGAAACTGGAAAAAAAAAATGTAATCAACCCTGTTTACAAAACTCAGTACCCACTCTGGAAAATGAGCATAATATACTCACCTCCTAGTGTTTTTGTCTTGACACGTATAAAACACTTGTTATTGTGTGTCATCGAGTCGATTCTGACTCATAGCAACCCTATAGAACAGAGTTGAACTGTCCAGTAGGGTTTCCTAGGCTGTAATACTTATGGGAGCAGATCTCCAGGTCTTTTCTCCCACAGAGCCGCTGGTAGGTTTGAGCCACCACTTTGAGTTAGCACACAAGCACTCAACGATTCCCTCACCAGAGCACCCAAAAAAACCAAATCGAACTCAAAGAAGCAAACTTACTAATTTATTATTATCATTTTATTGTTATTACTATTGCTTTTGGATGTCCCTCCATAAAAGTTGTGCTGATTTTCATGGCCACCTGCAGTGTGAGTGGTTTCCAGCTAGTGGTGGAGCCAAGAGTCCCTGATCCTTGACCCTGACCTTCCTTTAATACCATGTGAGGCCCTCCACTGCCCCCGCCCCCCAGTTTTAGATCATCACTGAAGTCCACTCTAGGCCTATGAATGTATGAGTTTATGAATATGAATAGGACAGACATGCCCTTCAAAATCTGGATGACAATTTCCAGTGGTTCAGCAAAACATTGTTCATAGATGTATGAAAGATAAGCATGCCTTGTTCATGATAAATTACTGGGTTCTACTGTTCTTCCCGCAACTATTTGGTCATTTAATACAAATATAAGGTCCCTGGGTGGTACAAGCAGCTTGCAATCAGCTGTCAACCTAAAGGTTGGCAATTTGAACCCATCCATCAGCTTGGGAGAAGAAAGGCCTGGTAAACTGCTTCTGTAAAGGTTACAGCCAAGAAAACCCTATGGAGCAGTTATACTCTGTAACATATGGGGTTGCCATGAGTCAGAATTGACTCAACAGCAATGAATAATAAAAATATAATTATGAGGGACTACTATGGGCACTGTGATAGGGGTTAGGGATACCCATAATTTATTCATTCATCATTCATTCATTCATCCAACAGCTATGTGTTGAGTGTCTACCACAAGGAGATTACAAATTATCCCAAGTGGTGTAAGGGGGCATCCACTCTAGAGGCAGCCTGGCATGGAGCATTGGAGCCTGGGGTCATGGAACGAGGTGTGTGCCCACAGGTGGAGGCGTGGGGGTGGCCAGGGCTGCAATAGGAGATTGATTACACATAGGGGGATAATGGGAGCTAGGGTTCTCACTGTTGGAGAAAGGAGTTACGAATATGAAAAGCAAGAAAACTAGAATCAGCCCCGTTTATAAAGTTCTGCAGTGCAGAACCAAAGTGAAAATGCTTCCAAAAAATGATTTTGTGACAGAGGCAACTGTGCTAAAAATAAGAGATGAGACTTGGCCCAGCCACCACCATGGCTCAGAGCTCTGAGCCTGGGAAGTAAGGATGCCGCCCATGGGGCTGCTGTCTCTGGAGCTGCTGCAGGGCCCTGCCCGGCTTCCAGGGATGATCAGCTCCCAAATTCTCTCACCAGAGGCTCTCACTGTCCAGGAAACTCTGCTTTGCCTCAGGAGGGACCCCCAGTACCCCCCTCACCTGGCCTCATCAAGTCTCATAAAGAGGCCGTCCAACTTCCTCCTAGGTCTCATGGGTCCTAACTCCCTCCTGCCCACCCTCCCTGCTGTAAATCCCATTCTTTCACTCCAGGTGTCCCCTTTCCTACAGGTTCCTCAGGAAGTGGACAAGGTTTAGTGTGAAAAATGTTTATTAGGAAGTGCTTCTGGGATCAACCCCTGTGGAAGAGGAGGGAGGGAAGCAGGAATGGATCTAGGAGGAAACTGAGCTCTGAGCTCTAGAAGTAAAGATTCACCAGGGCTGGATGCCTCGGGTATTTACACCCTGCCTCAGTCAGTCCTAGGATGTGGTAGCAAAGAAAGGAATGTAACTGAGGTAGAAGTGGCTTTCTATAGCTGAGGCAGTCCCTGAAGGGACTGACAACTGAAGGCTGTCATATGACAGGTCTCAGGAGCTGGGACAGCAAGTTCTTCCTTGGAGGGGGATCTGAGTGGCATGTAACCATGTCCACCACAGCTCGCATCCACACTCCACCCCTCAAAGAGTTCACTCTCACTGAGAGGTGCTGTGGTGATTGGCTAGGACCATGGGCTCTGCTCTCAAACAAGCCTGGAGTGAGCCCCTTCCCATGTGACCTTGGGTAAAATATTTAGAAGCTCCAGGCTGCAGTCCCCTTATCCATGTTGTTGTTGCTGGGTGCCATCAAGTCAATTCCGACTCATGGCAACCCTATGTGACAGAGTAGAACTTCCCCATAGGGTTTTCTAGGCTGCAATATTTACGGAAACAGATATCCAAGTCTTTCTCTCACAGAGCTGCTGGTGGGTTCCAATCACCAACCTTTAGGTGAGGAGCTGAGCACTTAACTGTTTGCACCACCAGGGCTCTTATCCATAAAATGGGCCTAATACAGGACTCTCTTAGTTACAAATAGGATGACATGGATATGAGAGGGCTTTGTAAACTGTATAGTGCTGTTTTGTAGACTGTAGAGAGCTGTGCACAGTGTGGCTTTACATAGTGAAGCACAGTGGATGACTGTGAATCAAACCACTCAGGAGCTGACTCTGAGGTCCCTCAGACCTGACCACCCCCCACTTATGTGTCAGTGAATTCTCACAAATACTCCATGAGGCAAGTTTTATTATTCCTGCCTTTAATATATTTTTTAATCTTTATTTTATAATTTGCAAACTGGAATGAGTTAAATATATAAAAATTACAGAGAATGATATAGAATAAAAATAGAGAAGCACTACAATGTAGCAGTTAAGAGCCTTTACTCTTCAGCTGGGCAGCCTAGGGTGGAATCTAGTGACATAATGTAGAAGCTGTGTGATCTTGGGTGAGTTACTAGACCTCTCTGTGCATTAGATGTATCATCTATAATATGGGAAACATAATAATGTTGGCTTCATAGAGTTGTTAATACTACATTTAATCTCCTGCCGTATGGGAATATATGAGTCATTGCTTTTATCATTATTACTATAGCAAACACTCATACAAAAAAAAACAAACCTAATTCCAACTTATAGTGACCCTATAGGACAGAGTAGAACTGCCCCATAAGGTTTCTGTCATGGATTGAATTGTGTTCCCCAAAAATATGTGTCAACTTGGTTAGGCCCTGATTACCAGTATTGTGTGGTTGTCCTCCATTTTGTGATTGTAACTTTATGTTAAAGAGGATTAGGGTGAGACATAACACCCTTGCTCAGGTCACATCCCTGATCCAATGCAAAGCGAGTTTCTCTGGAGTGGGGTCTGCATCACCTTTTATCTTACAAGAGAAAAAGGAAAGGGAAGCAAGCAGAGAGTGGGGGATTTCATACCACCAAGAAAGTAGTGTCAGGAGAAGAGCGCGTCCTTTGGACCCAGGGTTTCTGCTCAGAGAATCTCCTAGTTCAGGGGAAGATTGATGACAAGGACCTTTCTCCAGAGCCAACAGAGAAAGAAAGCCTTCTCCTGGAGCTGATGCCCTGAATTTGGACTTCTAGCTTACCAGACTGTGAGAAAATAAATTTCTCTTTGTTAAAGCCATCCACTTGCGATCTTTCTGTTATAGCAGCACTAGATAACTAAGATGGTTTCTAAGGAGCAGCTGGTGGATTCGAACTGCCAACCTTTCGATTAGCAGCCATTCTCTTAACCACAACACCACAGTATATCAAAATCAGGAATCCGATATTGGCATGATACTATTAACTGGATTATAGACCCCATATTCAGATTTCACCAGTTTTTACATGCACTCATTTGTGTGTGTGTGTGTGTTTGTAGGTCTAAGCAGTTATATCACATGTATAGATTCATATAATCACCACCACAATCAAGATACAAAACTTTTCTATCACCACAACGAACTCCCTCATTCGGGAGCAAGGGAGAATGAAGAAAACAAGACAGAAGGAAAAAATTAGTCCAAAGGACTAATGGACCACATCTACCACACCCTCCACAAGACTGAGTCCGCTACAGCTAGATGATGCCCGGCCACCACCACTGACTGCTCTAACAGGGATCACAACATAGTGTCCCGGACAGAGCTGGAGAAAAATGTAGAACAAAATTCTAACTCACAAAAAAAGACCAGACTTACTGGGCTGACAAAGACTGGAGAAACCCCAAGAGTATGGCCCTTTTAATTCAGTAATGAAGTCACTCCCAAGGTTCACCCTTCAGCCAAAGATTAGACAGCCCCATAAAATAAAATAAGACTAATGAGGTACTAAAGTCCAGGGACAAGGACTAGAATGCAGGAGGGGACAGGAAAACTGGTAATAGGGACCCAAGATCGAGACGGGACAGTGTTGGCAAGTTGTGGGGTTGTTAACCATTGTCATAAAATAATATGTGTACTAACTGTTTAATGAGAAACTATTTGTTCTGTATACCTTCATCTGAAGTACAATATATAAAAAACTCCCAACCAAAAAAAAAAAGCCCTGGCCTGGATAGCTTCACTGGAGAATTCCACCAAACTTTCAGAGAAAAGTTAACATCATTACTACTAAAGATATTGCAGAGCATAGGAAAGGATGGAATACTCCCAAACTCATTCTATGAAGCCAGCATAACCCTGATACCGAGACCAGGTAAAGATACCACAAAAAAAGAAAATTACAGACCAATATCCCTCATGAACATTGACACAAAAATCCTCAACAAAATTCTAGCCAATAGAATTCAACAACATATCCAAAAAATAATTCACCATGATCAAATGGGATTCATACCAGGTATGCAGGGATGGTTCAACATTACAAAAACAATCAATGTAATCCATCACATTAATAAAACAAAAGACAAGAACTGCATGATCTTATTGATTGATGCAGAAAAGGCATTTGACAAAGTCCAACACTCATTCATGATAAAAACTCTCAACAGCATAGGAATAGAAGGGAAATTCCTCAGCATAATTAAGGGTATTTATACAAAGCCAGCAGCCAACATCATCCTAAATGGAGAGATTTTGAAAGCTTTCCCCTTGAGAACAGGAACCAGACAAGAATGCCCTTTACCACCACTCTTATTCAACATTGTGCTGGAAGTCGTAGCCAGAGCAATTAGGCTAGAAAAAGAAATAAAGTCATCCAAACTGGTAACGAAGAAGTAAAATTATCCCTATCCGCAGATGATATGACCTTATACACAGAAAACCCCAAAGAATCCACAAGAAAACTACTGGAACTAATAGAAAATTTCAGCAAATTATCAGGATACAAGATAAATATACAAAAATCAGTTGGATTCCTTTACACCAACAAAGAGAACTTCGAAGAGGAAATCACAAAATCAATACCGTTTACAGTAGCCCCCAAGAAGATAAAATACTTAGGAATAAATCTAACCAGAGACGTAAAAGACCCATACAATGAAAACTACAAGACACTACTGCAAGAAATCAAAAGAGACCTGGGTAAGTGGAAAAACATACCTTGCTCACAGATAGGAAGACTCAACATTGTGAAAATGTCAGTTCTACCCAAAGCGATCTACAGATACAATGCAATCTCGATCCAAATTCCAACTGCATTTTTTAATGAGATGGAGGAACAAATTACCAACTTCACATGGAAAGAGAAGAGGTCCCGGCTAAGTAAAGCATTACTGAAGAAGAAGAACAAAGTGGGAGGCTTCACACTACTTAATTTTAGAACCTATTATACCACCACAGTAGTCAAAACAGCCTGATACTGGTACAACAACAGATACATAGACCAACGGAGCAGAATTGAGAATCCAGACATAAATTCATCCACCTATGAGCAGCTGATATTTGACAAAGGTCCAGAGTCCATTAATTGGGGAAAAGACAGTCTCTTTAACAAATGGTGCTGGCATAACTGGATATCCGTCTGCAAAAAAAAAATGAAACAAGACCCATACCTCACACCATGCACAAAAACTAACTCAAAATGGATCAAAGATGTAAATATAAAATTGAAAATGATAAAGATCATGGAAGAAAAATAGGGACAATGCTAGGAGTCCTAATACTCTGCATAAACAGAATACAAACCATAAGTAACAATGCACAAGCGCCAGAAGAGAGACTAGATAACTGGGAGCTCCTAAAAATCAAACACTCATGCTCATCAAAAGACTTCACCAAAAGAGTCAAAAGACAACCTACAGACTGGGAAAAAATTTTTGGCTACAACAAATCTGATCAGTGTCTAACCTCTAAAATCTATAAGATACTGCAAAACCTCAACAACAAAAAGACAGCCCAATTAAAAAATGGGCTAAAGATATGAACAGGCACTTCACTAAAGAAGACATTCAGGCAGCTAACAGACACATGAGGAAATGCTCACGATCATTAGCCATTAGAGAAATGCAGATCAAAACTACAATGAGATACCATCTCACCCCAACAATGCTAGCATTAATCCAAAAAACACAAAATAATAAATGTTGGAGAGGTTGTGGAGAGACTGGAACACTTGCGCACTGATGGTGGGAATGTAAAATGGTACAACTACTTTGGAAATTGATTTGGCACTTCCTTAAAAAGCTAGAAATAGAAATACCATAGGATCCAGCAATCCCTCTCCTTGGAATATATCCTAGAGAAGTAAGAGTCGTCACACGAATAGATATATGCACACCCATGTTCATTGCAGCACCGTTTACGATGGCAAAAAGATGGAAACAACCTAAGTACCCATCAGTGGACAAATGGATAAACAAATTACGATATAGTCACACAATGGAATACTATGCAATGATAAAGAACAACGAATCCATGAAACATAAAGTGGAGGAATTTGGAAGGCATTATGCTGAGTGAATTAGTCAGTTACAAAAGGACAAATATTGTATGAGGCTACTGTTAGAAGAACTGAAGAAAAGGTTTAAACTCAGAAGAAAACATTCTTTGATGTTTACGAGGATAGGGAGGGAGGGTGAGAGTTATTCACTAACTAGATAGAATTATCTTAGGTGAAGGGAAGGACAACACACACTATAGGGGAAGTCAGCACAACTGGACTAAACCAAAGCTAAGAAGTTTCCTGAATACAATCAAACACTTTGAGGGACAGAGTAGCAGTAGTGCGGGTCTGGGGACCATGCTTTCAGGGGACATCTAGGTCAATTGGCATAACAAAGTTTATTAAGAAAATGTTCTGCATCCTACTTTGGTGAATGGCGTCTGAGGTCTTAAAAGCTAGCAAACGGCCATCTAAGTTGCATTAGTTGGTCCCAACCCACCTAGAACAAAGGAGAATGAAGAACAACATAGATACAAGCAAAGTATTAGCCCAAGAGACAGAAATGGCCACATAAAACAGACACTTCATCAGCCTGAAACCAGAAGGACTAGATGGTGTCTGGCTACCACCAATGACCACCCTGACAGGGAACACAACAGAGAGTCCCTGTTGGAGCAGGAGAAAGGTAGGGTGCAGAACTCAAATTCTAGTAAAAAGACCAGACTCAGTGGTCTGACTGAGACTGGAGGAACCCCGGAAATCATGGCCCCAGTACTCTCTGTCAGCCCAGAACTAAAACCATTCCTGAGGCCAACTCATTGGACAAAGATTGGACTGGACTATGGGACATAAGATGATATTCGTGAAGAGTGTGCTTCTTAGCTCAAGTAGATACATGAGACTAAACGGGCAGCTCCTGTCCGGAGGTGAGATGGGAAGGCAGAGAGGGTTAGCAGCTGGCTGAATGGACATGGGGAATCAGGGGGGGAAAGGAGGAGTGTGCTGTCACAGTATAGGGAGAGCAATTATGGTCACATAACAATGTATGTATAAATTTTTGTATGAGAGACTAACTTGAATGTAAACTTTCACTTACAACAATAAAGAAACAAACAAAAAGTACAATATAAATAAATTAATTTAAAAAAAAAGAACTCACTCGTGCTACCTATTTCTCCTATGTTTTACAGAAATAAAATATCTCCGATGCAGTTGTCCCATCACCACTCTTTGTCACAGACATAACCACTATTTCTAACTTTGGTGAATATTTTTCCTATCCATAGTTTTATATCTTTATCAAATATGTCATATTGTGATGTTGGTGAAGAATATTGAATATACCGTGGACTGCCAGAAGAACAAATAAATCTGTCTTGGAGGATGTACAGCCAGAATGCTCTTTAGAAGCAAGGATGGTGAGACTTTGCCCAGCTTACTTTAGACCTGTATTCAGGAGAGATCAATTGCTGGAGAAAGGCATCATGCTTGGTAAAGTAGAGGGTCGGTAAAAAGAGGGAGACCCTTAATGGGATGGATTAACATAGTATTTACAACCATGAGTTCAGACATAACAATGATTGTGAGGCTGATGCAGGACCCGGCAGCGTTTTGTTCTATTGTACATAGGGTTGCTATGAGTCGGAACCAACTAGATGGCACTAACAACAACAACATCAAATATGTACGTATCCAAAGTAGTTAATATTTACTAAGTGCTTACTGTGTGCAAAGCATGAGTCTAAGTTTTTTACATGCAGTAATGCATTCACACCTCATCAAAACCTAGGTGTCATTATCCCCAATTTTCAGATGAGGAAACTGAGGAAGAAAGATTAAGATAATTTACGTTAAGCTACACAGCCAGAAAGTGGTGGTGCTGGGGTTTGAACCTGGGTGCAGAGCCACTATTCTATACTGACATATACATGTCTTTTTGCCGTAAGTTTTTATCACTCACCATTATGTCTAGGGGAGCCCTGGTGGTGCAGTGGTTAAGAGCTACGGCTGCCAACCAAAAGGTTGGCAGTTTGAATCCACCAGCCACTCCCTGGAAACCTTATGGGGCAGGTCTACTTTGTCCTACAGGGTCGCAGGTCGCTGTGAGTTGGAATCGACTCGATGGCAATGGGTTTTATGTCTAGGAGATTCATGCAAACTGATGCCTGTAGACATAACTCATTAATGTTAGCTGCTCTGTAGTTTGCCCTTCTATGACTACACCACAATTTATATAATCATGTTCTTAGTGGTACGTCCACCACCCACCTGTCAGTTTGTCATACTGTGATGACTTGTGTGTTGTGATTCTGGATGCTGTGCCACTGGTATTTCAACTACCGTCAAGGTCACACTTGGTGGACAGG
Source organism: Dugong dugon (assembly GCA_030035585.1). Taxonomy (NCBI): domain Eukaryota; kingdom Metazoa; phylum Chordata; class Mammalia; order Sirenia; family Dugongidae; genus Dugong; species Dugong dugon. Next base: position 54,435,962 of record CM057462.1, on the reverse strand, counting down.
TTTCAGTGGAGCTTTCATTTCAGACTAAGACAGACAAAGAAAAAAGGCCTGTGATTCACTTCTGAAAATTAATCAAAGTAAACCTTATGGATCACAACAGAACATTGATTTGCTGGCTTTGGACATGTCATCTGGAGGGATCAATTACTGGAGGAGGACACCATGTTTGACGAAGTAGAGAGCCAGCAAGGGCAAGGGAGACTCTTAATGAGATGGATTGGCACAATAACCACACTAATGGACCTGAACATGCTGGTGATCATGGGGATGACACAGGACTGGGCAACATTTTTTTCTGCTGTATATAAAGCTGCCATGAGTCAGAATCAACTTGATGCCAACTATATCTATCTGTCTGTCTACCTACCTACCGTCTGTCTATCTTTTGATGAGCGTTTAGGATGTTTAGACTTTTGCTACTACTCACAATGCCACAGGAACCTCTTTGTCCATGTCATCTTGTGCACACATATCTGAGCTTCTCTGGGCTTTATTCCTGGATGTGAAATCGCTGAGTTGTTGAGTATGTGAGTCTTCAACTCTGGAGGATGTTGCCAAGTCTCATAGTGTTTGGAACAATCTACCCTTCCACCTGCCTTTTATGGGAGTATAGAATGATATATCTTTTTATTTTAATTTTCATTTCTCTGATTCCTAGTAAGGTTGAACATCTATCTTTTGATTATTGACCATGCATTTCTGTTTTCTCTGTGAATTGTCTGTTATATAGCGTATTTTTCGGTAGGGTAGTTTGTCATTTTCTTAAAATTTGTAGGAATTCTTTACATATTCTGGGTGATAATTCTTTATTGATTACATGCATGGCAAATATCTTCTTCCAGTCTGTGTCTTGCTTCCATTTCCCTCTTTGATAATGGTGGCTTTTGTCATAGAGAAGTTTTAAATTTTTTTATATTTAGTTCTAACCATCTCTTCCTTTATGGTTTGTGCTTCTGTGTGTCTTGCTCAAGAGATTCTTTCCCACCTCAAGGTCATAGAGACAGTTGCTTAATTTTTTTCTAGTTGTTTTAAATTATATTTTTCAAACTTATCACCGTAAAGTTTTACTTTATACATTTGTCTTTTGTATATGATGTAAACTTTTCTTTTCCTACATATAGCCAATTTCTTACTGCTTTTTATTACGTTATCTGTCTTTTCCTCCCTTATTTGCAATACTTCCTCTTCCATATATTGAGTTCCCACATACATCTGAGTTTCTTTCTAGTCTTTCCACTGACTTATTTTTCTCACACTACACCAATACCACATGATGCAAAACACTAGAGCTTTATAACAAACCTTGGTGTTGGGGAGAGTAAATTGTCCTTGTTCTTCAAAATTATATTTCATGTGAACTTTTGAAACAGCTTATCATGTTTGAACTAAAGCTCTATTGGGATTTTTTAAAATTATAATTGTATTGCATTTATAGATTAGCATAGTTGACATCTTTAGACTATTTTGCTTCCTATTCATAAACATGTTACATCACTCCCTTGATTCAGGTTTATTTTTATGTTCTTTGATAAAGTTTCATATTTTCCTTAAAGGTCTTGCATATAGTTTATTAGGTTTATTTCTTGGTATCTTGTATTGTTTATTGGAGCTTTGGAGTTGGTCATGGCACACATTGTAGCTCAACCACTTACGAAATTCATGATCCCAGTCAAGTCCCTTAAACAGCTTAATCCTCGGTTTCCTCATAAATAATTATATCTATACCATAGAGTAGGCATGAGAATTGAATGAAATAAAGCATGTGGGGCCCTTAGAACATTGTAAATATCCAATAAATGTTAGCTCATCCTGGAGTTGTATTTCTGAATGAGTGTATACCCACACATCAGTGAGTGTGCATAGGATGTGGTTCCCAAGCAGAAATGTCAGATGTAACAAGATCAAATCTACAAAAAAAGCAAAGGGCATTTAAAAAAGCACTTTAACAATATATGTTAAAACTAAAATTTTATTGAATCTCAGAACAGAGATAATGAATTAAATTTTAAACTCTCTCTGGTTAACTCAGAAAACCAACTATGAAAATTAATTGTAAAGATTTTTTTCTGTTCAACATTTAGTGTGAAGTTACCGTAATTGTTTTTCCAGTCTTTTTTTCACCTCAAAAATGTTTAAACTGATTTTATTTTTTTAAAGTTTTATTTTTATGAAACAAGACATGTTTTATCATAAAAATTTCAAACATTAGAGAAAAGTTCAAAGAAGTAAAGTTTCCCTAAATCATTTCACCCAGATAGAAACATTGCTAACATTTTGGTCAAAATCCTTTTTTATATTTTCAATGTCAATAAATGTACTCCTGGGTTTATGCCTGTTTTTTTTTTTTTCTTTTTCTCAACAGGGTCATATGGATGTCTTTTCATGTTAATAGTTATGGAATTATATCATTATTTTATACCTTACATTATAATCCATTTAATGGATTTGCACTAATTAAATGGATCAATTTCCTATTGAAGTCCATTTGATATTATAAAATAAACCATGCTCCAATGAACCACCTGGTACATAGTTCTTGTTGTTAAATTGAATGACAATTATCATCAATAAATTTTTTGAGAATCTGATTATCACAATAAAAGATATGCTTATTTTACATTTTGACACTTATTGTCAAACTGCCTACTTAACAAGTTTGAATCAATTAACGCTGCCATCATCAATGCATGAGAAAGCCTATCTTCCAATAAGTTACATGGGTTTGTCAATCTTTTTAATCTTTACCTATCTGGTAAGTGGAAAACAAGCCTCTCTTTGCATAAGCATTTCTTCTATTAGTAGAGAAGTTAAACATCTTTTCATCTGTTTATTGGCTATTTGAATTTCTTCTTTTGTATGTTGGTTGCCTCTCCTAGTACTTGGCACCTTCACCTTGTTTTATAAGCCTTCTTTGTGTATTAACACTATGTATAGCATTGTGCATAACAATTTGGGCATCAGGGTTTGTGTATAACATCAACCCTTTGTCCTAGGTGTGGCAAATGTTTTTGATATTTGGTCATTCAAGTTTCAACCTTATTCATGGTATGATTTTTAATGTTTTATAGAAGTACACTATATGGCCAGAAAAGTGTACATTTCATAAACAGCAATAGATCAAGGAACAGAACTTTACTAGAGTCCAAGAAGCCCTCATCCTGCCCCTGCTCACTCACTGCTTTCCACCATGAATAACCACTATCCTGATTTCTACAGAAATAGGTTAGTTGTCTTACTCTTACGCTGGGTTCTCTAGAGAAGCAGAACTAGTGATGTGGATATATAGACAGAGAGACAGAGTGGTGCAATGGATCACTTTTGTGTGGCCTTTGTCAGCATGGTCTTGTAACTCCCACCCCAGTGACTGGATAAGACAATGCAAATAGAGTAATTGTATCCCACCAAGGAGATTGTTCAATTTTTGCCATCCCACTGGGCTTAAAATCAGCCATCCAAGAGGCAGAAGGGAAGAGGATCCCACCATCACCAAAGAAGAACAGCCAGGAATGGAGAGTGCATCTTTTGGACTCAGGATCCTTGTGTTGAGAAGGTCCTGGAACCAAGAGACAGACAGAGAGAGAGAGAGAGAAGCAGTGGCAGAGAAGCAGTAGCAGGAGAGACCGTCAGGAGAGAGTGTACAGTGGGCTTCCCTGCCCATGTAGCGAGAAAGCTGAGTGCCTTTGCATAGAGGCAGAAGGCCAGGGAGAGGTGTGCCTGCGACCACGGCTAGGAACAGGCTGTCCTCATGGAAGAACTGTATGTTGAGCATTTCTGAACCTAACTTTTAACCTGTTACTTCCCTAATAAAGCCCATAATCATGAGTATTGTCTGTGAGTTCTGCGTGGTGATTAAGATGAATTGTCTAACCCAGCAGAGAAGTAGAGAGTTTCATGTGGGGACGCTTGTTGTCAGAATTGGTAAAGATAGTGGAGAGGAGGCATGTTTGACCTCCATCTCATAGGAATCAGCCATGGCTGTTGATCTTGATCCCAGTCCCTCTTGTGAAGAGAGAGGAGGTTAGACACTACCCCCAAACCATTTTTACAGAGAGACAGAGATTTATCTTAAGGAAATGGCTAACAAGGTTGTAGAGGCTGGCAAGTCCCAAGTCCGTGGTTCAGGCGTCAGGCTGGAGGCTTCTCTGGAGTCACATGGCTGCAGGGGCTGATGAATCAAAGATTGGCAGGTCAGATGGTAGGCTTCTGGCTCACAAGTTGTGAAGGCTGATGAATCTCAAGATTGACAGGGAATATAGTAGGCCACTGGCTCAAGTCCCAAGAACTGGAGGTCAGATGATGACAAGCCAGATGCAAGATCCAGAGTGAGGAAAAGCCAGTGAGCTTTTCCAGAATTCCATATATATATAGGATGTAGGCTACACTCTTGAAGAAACTCCACTTACAACTAATAGGCTGATCGCATCAGATTACATCATGGAGGTGATTACATTATTTCACAAAATGGAGGACAATTACATCATTACATAACTGCCAAATGACATCATTACATAACTACCAAACTACATCATTACGTAACTGCCAAACCAGTGAGAATCATGGCCTAATCAAGTTGACACATAAACTTAACTATCACAGTCACCTCTTATCAACTTGGCACCTGAACACATCTCTTTAAACCATAGATAATCTCCAAATAAAGTCATACTTGCACCTAACATGAACAAGTAACGTGCATACAAATGAAAATGCACTAACCCCTTTAACATTTTATATTATATAATAAGTAATGGAATAAGGGAGGGAAGAAAACAAAGATATTTGCTATATATATACATATATACACACACACATACTCATATAACAAAATAAGGAAGAAATACTGAAAACAATTGTAGTCATCATTTCTGCAACTAGTCAATGGTTGTAGCTGGTATTTAGAACTACCTTCTCCTACCAACCATTCCTTATTCCCTTTTCCCTCATCAAGCACCTCAGCTGATCCTTGGTCTCTGCCTGGTGGTGTGACCAAAATCTTCATTCCTGAAGGGTCTAGGCCGTTAGTACTCATGTCACAATTGGGTTGCTGTAACTTTCCATTGACTTTAATCACAGGGCACAGTAGTACTAACAGATGTCCTAAGGGCTCTCCTGCATTCCAGACATAGTCTTCTTTACCTCCATTATGTAATATCAATCCAATTTCCCCTTGATAATCGAGATTAATCACACCAGCCAATACAGTGGCTCCCTTCTTTGCCTGTTGATCCAGAGGCATGCGGATCCCAAAGCAGTTGGGTGGCATTTTTAACTTCCAGTTCAATAGAATCAGTGTTGTGTCTCTTGGTGAGCACATTCCTCCCTTTGGAAATAAGACCACTAGACACATAGAGTATAGGGTCATGGGGACAGGAAGCAAAAATTTTGTGAGTGGGTCACTAGGGGTAATAGTGAATGGTGCCACTCCCATTTCCACTCTTTGATTCCTGGACCCATGAATTCTGGCTATGAGAGAAATAGTACCATATATTGGACGCTGGTTTAGAGCACATACAGCTTCCTGGAGAACAATGCCCCAACCCCTCAAGGTATTGCCACTTAGCTGGTGCCATAATTGTGTTTTTAGAAGGCCATTCCATCATTCTATCAATCCAGCTGCTTCAGGATGATGGGGAACATGGTAGAACCAGTGAATTTTGTGAGCATGGGCCCATTGCTGCACTTCATTTGCTGTTAAAGTGAGCCCCTTAATCCGAGCGATGCTGTGTGGGATACCATGATGGTAGCTAAGGCACTCTGTAAGTCCACAGATGGAAGTTTTGGCAGAAGTATTGCATGCAAGGAAAGCAAATCTGTATCCAGAGGAAGTGTCTATTCCAGTAAGAACAAAAAGTTGCCCTTTCCATGGTGGAAGCAGTCTAATATAATCAACCTGCTACCAGGTTGCTGGCTGATTTCCCCAAAGAATGGTTCCATATCAAGGACTCAGAATTGGTCTCTGTTGCTGGCAAATTGGGCACTCCGCAGTAGCTGTAGCCAAGGTGGTCTTGGGGAGTGAAAGTCCATGTTGTTGAGCCCATGCATAACCTCCATTCCTGCCACCATGGCCACTTTGTTCATGAGTCCATTGAGCAATGATGGGAGTGGCTCAGGAAAAGACAGAGGCAGAGATTAGAGTGATGCAGTCACAATCAAAGGGATGCTGGCAGTGTTCAGAAACTGCCAGAGACAAGGAATGGATTCTCCTCTAGAAACTCTGGAGTGGGCATGGCCTTGACAACATCTTGATTTCAGCTCAGAAAAACTGATGTTGAATGTTTGGTCTATAGAATTATGAGAGAATAAATGTCTGTTGTTTGATGCCACAGAGTTTGTAGCAATTTGTTATGGCAGTCATAGGATGCTAATACACCAAGCAAGAGAAACTCTTGAAGTTTTCCACTGATAATGCATTTCTGTTGGATTTTTCTCTGCATTTTAATATATTTTAATGTTATATAATTGGCTCATATTGGCTGATATTAAAGACTAATACATCTTCACTGTGATTGTATCCTCAATAATTAAAAGTGACCTTCTTTGTTCCATTTTAGTTCTTTGTTTTTCCTCTTGACCTCATCTTTGTTTCCTTAAACTAATCATTTGCATTGAACTCTACTTTTGGGGCTCATTTTTATTGGCCTATTTTTGCACATCATTTGGTGTCTTGTGTAGACAGCATGAAATTAATAAATGTTTTAATCCAATGTGACAGATCCCTTTATCAAATTTATTTTTATTCTGTATCCAAGTATTTTTATAGTATATAGTTTAGCTTGTGTTTCTGTCTCATTAATTTCAATATAAAAATATTCATACTTTTGTGATGCTTCATCTTCCATCTGTTATTTGCCTTATAGTTTTTTTTTCCCATTCTTTATAATTTGTTTGGTTTGTGCTCTGGTTTAAATTTATTTTTATACTTTTAAATAATGTGTTTAGACCATATTTCTCAAGTGATCAACTTTTGTGTCTAATGATTACCTACATGGAAGATGAGGAAATTAACACATTTTAATACCTTACTCCTCTTTCTCCCCACCCGTTCCTTTAACTGCAGGATTTTTGCTCTAGTCTATTATCATCAAAGTATTATTTAATACTATGTAGTATTTCTTTCAAGAACTATAAATATAATATTCTGCTTTGCAACCATAATTAAGGTAGTTTTTTCATCTTAATTTCATGTTTAAAATGATTCAGTATTTCCCGGTCTCCTATACCACAGATTTAGCAGTTGTGAATTCTTTATTTTGATTAATCTTTCAGTTTATTGGGTTAGGTTTCAAGTAGATTCTTCTGGAAAGTTATATGAAAGCCATATTTCTTGAGTTCTTGATTTTTTTTTTTTAATAGACAACAAAGTTTATTAGTGGTTACCAGGGGCTGGAGGGAGGGGAAAAGGGGGGCTAATGGTGATGGAATATCACATTGATTAAGGGTAGGGTTGCACAGCTGATTATTCTAATTCCTGTCAATAAGTTGTACACCTGTAAAAAGTTGAACTGGCAAAACTTGTGTGATAGATATATTTAAAAAAAAAAAAAAGAGGACATATTACTATGAAAAAGGAGTAAAAAATGCTGGGAGGTCAAACGAACCAAAGTCTAACACAGTCTCCTCTCCAAGGTAGACATGCTCGTGATGACATAGCTGGGAGTAAGTCCTAAAGGTTTCCTCACACTTGATACATTCATAGGGTTTCTCTCCACTGTGGATTCTCTCATGCCAACTTAATTTTGATTTAACAGTGAAAGCTTTTCCATAGTCATTACACTTAAAGGGTTTCTCCCCAGAGTGGATTCACTGATGTTTAACCAACTCAGAATTACTTGGGAAGCCATTTCTACACTTTTTACAGTGATAGGGTCTGTCTGCACTGTGGGTTCTCTGATGCCTGATCAGACTTGCATTATTATTAAAGGAGCTCCCACACTCCTCACACTGATAAGGTTTCTCTCCAGTCTGGATTCTCTGGTAGCGAATTAATGAAGAACTCTCATTAAAAGATTTCCCAAACTCCTCACATGGATAGGGTTTCTCCCCAGTGTGAACTCTCTGGTGTCTAACATAATAAAAAAAAGAGCTGAAGCATTTCCCACACTCATCACATCTGAAGGGTTTCCCTGCACAGTGGATTCTCTCAAACTTTCTTCTAGTACTCTTCACTGTGGGGATTTCCTGATGCTTCACCACTTCACATGTTTCTGGAAAGTCAGTTCCCTGAGGAACACTCTTCTGCAGCCCACATGATATCATGTCTCTTTCTCCAGAGATTCTCTGTGTTGATGTGGACTCATTGCCAATGCTGGTCTCAGCACATTTATGGATGCTTTGGTCCTCTCTGCAGGTGGATCATCCTATGTCTCCAGACACCAAGGCAAATCCCCTCCCTCCAGAAGTGAGATCAGAGAAGATTTAGGAACTGGATATCCTGCTGCCAGGCTTTCAGGGTCATAGCTGCTGCCATCTGGGCTCCCTTTTAGGAAAGGACAGGGGCTCTGCTGGCTCTGCACTCTGGAAATACGTCACCACTCATCGCACCTCACTGGGCCTTTGGTTCCTCTTCTCTAGGAAGCTGGAACAGGTCACTGATTCTCCTGATTTTGCTGGGCTGACCACCTACGAGGAGGAAGTGGTTTCGTCTTCGACTCTCTCTCGGTGCTTACTAATCTGGAGCCTATGGTGGACCACTGTTCAACCTTCCATGAGAATGAGAAAGCAAAAGGCCAACCTGGATTCATTCTAGCACTTGGAGATTCTCTTGTCTGACTGTACTCAAACTGGCTCTGCTCTGCTGAATGGACAGGGTCATATTTCATTATAAATGGATCATGGTAACTGCAGTGTGGATCAGTGTGACAAGAGCACAGTTAACAAAAAGAACCATTTGCCATCCAGTCAGTTCCAACTCACAGCAACCCCATATGTGTCAGAGCAGAACAGTGCTCCTTAGAGTTTTCAATGGTTGATTTTTGGAAATTAAATGCCAGGTCTTTCTTCCAAGGTACCTCTGCATAGACTTGAATTTACAACCTTTTGGTTAACAGACAAACACTTGAATCATTTTCACCACCCAGGGACTTTGATAAAAACATGTTGTTGTTGTTTTAGCTGCCTTCGGTTCAGCTCTGACTCACGGCAACCTTATGTGCAACAAAATGAAATATTCCCCAGTTGTCCTGTATCATCCTCACAATCGCCAGTACTAGAGTCCACCACTGAGGCTTACTGCGCCAATTCATCATTGGCCTTCTACTTCACCAAATGTCATGTTCTTCTCCAGTAATTAATCCCTACTGATGATGTTTCCAAAGCAAGCAAATAGGACAATGTTTTGTTGTGATCCATAAGTTTTTTTTTTTTTTAATTGTGGTTTAGGTGAAAGTTTACAGCTCAAGCTAGTTTCTCATACAAAAATTTATACACATATTGTTATGTGACATTGGTTGCAATCCCTACAATGTGACAGCACACTCCCCCTTTCCACCCCAGGTTTCTTGTGTCTGTTCAACCAGTTCCTGTCCCTTCTTGTCTTCTCATCCTGCCTCTGAACAGGAGCTGCCCATTTGGTCTCGTGTATCTAATTGGAATTCTTGCATATTTGAAGATGTATTTCTTTTGCTTTTAGCAATACTGGCAGCTTTGCTGCATATGGAACTATTGAGTAAAGTTGTTTCCTTCAAACTAGTTTTTTTTTTCTAACCCTGAATCAACTGCTTGGTGTTTGTGGGAAAGACAGAAGAGCTCTAGGTTGAGAGTCAAAACACTTGGTCTAGTCCTTGCTCAGCATAGTCTATTGAATTACTAGCCTCAGTTCTTCATCTCTTTATCCCTCTCTTACCATGTTACTTATTTCCCAGCCCCTTGACATTGGACTTCATCATATGACTTACTTTGTCAAACGGATGTGATATAAGCTAGCAGATGTGATATATATAAGCAAGTTTTAGATGTGTGGCTGGGCTTGCCCTCTTGTGTTTCTGCCAATTCCATGAGAAGATGATGACCAGTCTGGCCCACTGGTCTCAGAAGAATGAGAGACTCATGGAGCACAACTGAACCAAACCCATGGTCTGGAGCCAAGCTAGCTGAGCCCAACCAAGATAAACAAATCCATAGCTGCTGATCCACAGACATGTTAAAATATTTTGTTTTAAGCCACCAGGTTTGGATTCATTTGTTACATAGTGATATTTTGATAACAGATGATTGATACTTCCTCCTACTTTTGTTATAAATTGAGTTGTGTCCCCCTAAAATGTGTTGGAATCCTAGCCCCTATACTTGTGAATATAATGTAATGTGATGTGATGTGATCAGGGCTCTGAACCAGTTTTTCCTGGTTCAGCCATGGCTGAGGAAGCGAAACTGGAACAGATCCAAATTTTTAAAATTTGGGTGAACCAGAATGATAACTGTAATGGGAAAAATTGAATCAAAGCCCTGCTAGAAACCTAATCTCCCTTTTATAAAACAAGAGCAGCGTACCTGTTGCATAGCAACCAAATCTCTTGCCAGTTGGATTTTGAGCAGTGTGGGAAACAGTGGTGCCTCACTCAAAGATGGCAGCTGACCATGCTGCTTTGAATGTGTGTTACTCTCCACAGTCCTGTCAATAATCCAATCTCGTGCATCAGGCTCCTGAAAGGGCTCACTAAGCCTCTTACCTGTATCCCATTCCAGAGCTTCAACCTGTAATTTTTCCTGTTCTGGATTACTCAAACTGTAAAAACTCAGGTGTGTTCTGGTTTTGCTTCGTCATCCATGACTCAACCGGTTCAAACCAATTTGAAGCCCTGGATGCTATGTGATGTAATGTAATTACTTTCCATAATGGAATCTAATATAAAGTAATCAATCAGTTGAGGTCACAGCGGGGATGGTGGGTCCTAAAATAATTACTTCTTCGTTATATAAAGAGCAGCATAGACACAGAGCAAGCAAGCACACATGGGGAAAGACAGAGGCATGTAAGAACTGCCAAGGAACCAAGGAACACCCGTGACTACCAACAAGGAAGAAATTGACACAGTCAAGGCCCTGATTTGCTTTTAGCCTCCAGAACTGTGAGGAAATAAATGTCTGTTCTTAAAGCCAAGCACTGTGGTATTTGTTATAGCAGCACTAGCTGACTAAGACAACTCTCTGGCTATGTGCTCTTGTACAAGTCATGCCCCTTATCTGGGTCTCAGTTTCTTTAAATGCAACATGAAGCATTTGATCACTGGGTGATTTCTAGGGTCTCTTCTAATACTAAGATTCTGGATTCCAATTCAAGGTTTGGTGATGATAGGGGAGAAGAGTGTTTCAGAAGAAAAGCCCAGACAAGAGATGTGAAGAAGGCAGTATAAGGCAGGGAAGGGGGGAAGGCGGCAGGTTTGTTCTGCTAGAGCAGTTGATCTGAGTGGGGGTAGGTTGCAGAGGAGTTGATGGAGGAGTATTAATTGTTCACTTGTTCCTTTTCCACCTGCTCCTTAGCTTCTTGCAGACTGACTTCTGACTTCACCATGCTGCTGAAACTGCCTTCTCGATGGACTTCTAATCACCAAATCCTCACTTTAGCCCTCAATCTCCTCATATTTGATGCCTCCTTCAAACTCTCTTCCTTGTCTTGCCACACTCTCCCCTGGATCTTTCCCTCTCCATCTGCCCTTTTTTTTTTTTTTTCCTGACTTCATCACTGTTACTACTCTGAATATGTGCTCCAAGGTTCTTTCCTCAGCTCCTTCTTCTCAACTTAGTAATGGGTCTGCATTTCAGGGATATTTATCCGGGGGAAGGAAGTTGGAGTTCTCATAGGTCAGGGTTCCAGGCAAAGCAGGGAAAGAGCACTAGAAGCAAGCACTAGCTTAATATTGCCAAAAAGAAAATGCTCTTTTTGCTATTGTTTTAGATAACACAAAGCCTTAGGAAGAACTCTGAACAAACACTAGGAGACTCCGTGTCTGAGTCAAAGAACTAATGGATTTCCTGTTTACAGTCCACTCATCCACTCCAGCACAATTATTATTACATTGTATTGTCTGTGCTTGTGGTTACAATAGATGTTCTGAGCAGGTTGGCCAAAGCCATCAGATCATCTTAAAACAAATGCATGATAGCCTGCATTCCTCTTCTTTTCAGCACAGAATGGTCTTCAAAATGCTCCTTTTACTGGAGTCTTATTTTCTCCCTTCGTCTCAGCCACTTGTCCCCTCTCACTGCTGGCATTTCCCATTATCTTGTGGTGCCAAATTCTTAGCACATCCTGGACACCAGCCTGTGGCTGGAAGGATGCTCCATTGTTCGTCTTGCAAATAGCCTTTGCTTTTGCTTGATGAATGCACTTGCTGTTCTTCTTATGAGCCTCATCTTTCTGGATATGAATTCATCTCCGGCCCAAGTCTTTACAAACATGTGGTCACCCTACAGATACTCAGTCATATCCCCTCCTCCCAATAAGACGTTGGCCCCTCATAATTAAACCTTATGACAAGATATACAGAATTTATAGTAGCTGCTACATTCCCTTACAGAAATGGTGGAGGTCTTTAAGCTGATATAAGACTGGAGGCAGCAGGTTCAAGGAGAAAGAGGATGAGGATGAACTTGGAACCAGACACATCTGGGTTCTGATTCTGACTCTATCATTTGCTGGTCCTGGGCAAAATTCTCCCAACCCTCTGATCACACTTCTCTATAACAATGCCCCATGTCTGACACTTGATTGGCTTTCAGTAAACCATAGCCCACCCACCGTAGGACCTAATTCTATCTTTTTTTATTATTGTTGTTGTTGGGTGCCTGGAGTGGATGCCAATTCATAGTGGTCCCATGTGACAGAGTAGAATTACCCCATAGGGTTTCCTAGGCTGTAATCTTTACAGGAGCAGATTGCCAGGTCTTTTCTCCTGCAAACCACTGGTGGGTTCAAACTACAGACCTTTCAGTTTGCAGTCAAGGGCTTAACCATTGCACCACTGTAGTCCACCTGCTGTAGGAGCTAATCCAACCTCTTTTTAGCATTTCTATTTGTCCTATTTTGGTATAACTATTTGCTTATTTTTCTGGACCTCTCACAAGACTGAGAGCTTCCTGAGGGCAGAGATGATGATGTACTTGTATTCTGAACTCCTAGCCCAGTGCCTGCAGTGATGCAAGTGCCTAGTAAATGTAGCCTGATATAATGGAATATGGTAGAGTTCTCTGAAAACTTTGTGGGGTGTGTGTGTGTGTGTGTGTGTGTGTGTGTTCTTCAGCATCACTATGTACCTAACAGATCTCCTTGGTCTGTCTTCCATCCCTCATCCTCTCCTTTTTCATTATTATAACTTTAGTCTTTTTCATTTTGACTTGAGTGATTTCCTAAAGCTGATTCCTCGTTTCCCTGATGGAATTTTGTTATGATTTGTCATTTTTGTTTTGTTTTGTTTTTAATGTGACATTCATCTCTTGTAATGTTTTCATTTGTTTCACTTCTCTCCTAAAATGTACTAACTCATTTTTCTTCTCTCATTTTTTAAGTCTCACTGATAATTCATCTTTGAACCTTACTCTCTTCTTTTAGCTTTAGTTCGATCTGTACTTAGTCATTCTGCATCTGGTTGCTGGGTGATTTCTCTTATGAGGCAAGTTCTTCTCTCATCTTTTCTTATTTTTTTCATTTCTTCCTTTTGGAGGGAGGCACTTCTTGTATGCAGGTCCTATGTTGCTCCTTGCTGGTCAATCCTCATTTTGAATGGGACTGGCCATTTGTTAGCAGGGAAGGACAATAAGTAGGGTGGACCTTAACTTGAATTTGGGTTCTTCATCTGAAACAACTTCAGAGTAAATACATCATTTCCTTTGCCAGGGTCAGGAGGTTGGTGTTGCTCTTGGCAAATCCATTAAGTCTCAGATTTCCTTCTTCCTCCTTCAGGCCTCTTGCCCAGGGGTGTCTTAGCCAGGGGACCAGGTGTGGAGAATGTCAATGGCTTGCCAGCCTGGCGTCTTTTCGGCTTATCACCATTGCCATGTTGAGTTGGAGCACAGGGCCCCTTGTGGCTTGCCCACAAACTCACCTCTCCTTTCTCCATTCAAAAGGTAACTACTAGGACTTTTGAGAACTATGACCCTTAGATTTCAAGTTTCTTGTCTAGTTAATGACAACTCCAGGGGTCCCTGGGTGGTGCAAATGGTGCACTTGACTACTAACTGAAAGGTTGGTGGTTTGAACCCACCCAGAGGTGCCTCAGAAGACAGGCCTGGCTATCTGCTTCTGAAAGATCACAGCCTTGAAAACCCTATGGAGCAGTTCTACTCTGCACACACGAGGTCTCCATGAATCAGACTAGACTCAGCAGCAACTAACCAGAACAACGATGACGACAACTCCATCCTAACAGTAGATTGGCCCAGAAGCCTCACAGTCATCCCTGGCTCCTCTTTTTCTCTCAGTCCCCACATCCAATTCACCAGCAAACCCTGCTGGCTTCACTCTGAGTCTGTGTCCAGAACTGACACCTTCTCACCACCTGTACTCTCCACCCTGCCCCACACCACCATCATTTCTCACCTGCATCACTGCAGTAACCCCCTCCCTGGAACCCTTGCTTCCACCCTCACTCCTGCCCTCACAAGGGGGGTCCTGTAAAAATGTTAGTCTAGTGCCCTCAGTGGCTCCCCATTCTGCCCAGTGTCAAATTCAAAGTTTACAGTGACCCTGGGGCCCTGCATGATCTGCCCCCTCCCCACAGTACCTCTGATACCATCCTCCATTGCTGTCTGCCTAGATCCCTTGGCTCCAGTCACACTCACCTCCATGAAGGTTCCACACTTGTTTCTGCCTCAGCAGCCTTTGCACTGGCTGTTCCTTCTGCGTGGAATGCTCTTCACCGGCAGCTGCCTGCCTAGCTTCCTCACTTCCTTCACAGCTTTCATCCAGTGTTAACTTCTCAATAAGGCATGGCCTTTCCTCTCAGTTTAAAATTCTGGAACTTCCCCCACCCCACTGTACCCCAAACCACTCAACCCTTGATTCTACTTGTATCATGAAAGATTTTTTTTCCTTCCTATTTTTAATCCTTTTTTGCTATTTTTAGTGAGTTTCCATCTTAGGTCAAGCTAAAATGAATGTTACCCATATAGCTCAGGCCATCTCCCCCCAGCCCACTGCACCTCCCATCACAGGTCCTGTGCCTGCCTCAATCCTATGCCCAGACTGGCTTGCATAGACTTGGCAGGCGAGGGCAGGGACCAGCCAAGTGTCATGGCTGAGGGTCCCAAGGTGGGAAGAGAAGGAACTTCAAAGCCAATAGAAGTCACCCAAGGACACTAACACCCCCCAACATTGGCCCAAACACATGGACACCCATTCCACTTAGCCAATTTTGTAGAGCTCTTTTTCCTCCACTCAACAGTGTGACCTATTGGTATCATGAAAATACCTTTGCTCCCTGGCTCAAGATGAGAGATGGAGTTTCTCCACTGCCGTCAAGTCCATTTCCAAGTCTTTCTGGCCTTGGCTATCAGTCTGCAGCAGGTGGAGCTAAGACTGCTGAGTGTTTGCCGGTCACCAGTGCCCTGGTCCCTCTGAGCTGGCAAAGACTCCCTTCCCTCATGGGCAGAATGAGGTTCTTCCTCCACCCCCACCATAACCTGGATCCCCCTCAGGTCCCCACTTGAGCCTGTTAGGAGACTCAGCTTGTGTCCAGCTGCTCAGCACCTCATTAAAGCTCTTGAGGCAGAATGGTGCCCAGGGCCTATTGGCTCCTGCATTTGTTCTCACTTGTGGCCTGGGCCATGTCTCCAGCTCCGTGTGAGGGGAATGATAGGGTGATGTGCCTGGGCCTCAGCCCCCAGAGTACATGAGAGAGAGAGAGAGAGAAATTAAGCAGTGGGCCTAATAGATTCATCACTGAAGCGTCCTCCTCATTCCCTGGTCAGCACATCCCAAACAGTCTCAGAATTCATCCACCTCTCCTGTCTCTGCAGTCACCACCCAGGTCCAGGAATCATCCTTACTTGCTTGGGTCTGTACTGAGCACTTTCCCCCATTTTCTTCCTGCTTCCTCCTTGCCCCCACAGTCCACATTATCTGCTCAGCATCCTGAGCATCTCCCTTTCCTGTGAGAACCTTCTAGACAGAGTTGGCTTTACCTGAGGCTAAAGAAGCTTAAGCTTCAGGGTCCTATACTTGCCAGAGCCCCTTCTAAGGCCTTGGTTGGGGACTAAGCAGTGTGGTTAACAAGCATTGTCCATTCAAAGATTAACTAGGATGAATAACTGTAACAAAACATTGCTGTGCCCTGAAATCCTACCATTCATGCATAAAAGAAATTTGATAGAGGGCTTCCTAAATTTGAGAACGACCTTGAATATTTGCATGATATAATCCATAATGAATTATAAAGTTGAAAGAAACATTTCCAAACTGTCAATAAACTATTGCCATTGAATGGACTCTGACACATGGTGACCCCATGTGTATCAGAGTAGAACTGTGACCCATAGGGTTTTCAATGGCTGATATTTCAGATGTAGATCACCAGGCCTTTCTTCTGAGGCACCCCTGGGTGGACAAAAATCTTCAGCCTTTCGGTTAGCAGCCAAGTGTGTTGAACCATCCAAGGACTCAAAACAGTCAATAGTAGAAAACAAATTTGATCAGACTCTGTTAGAGGAAAGCCAAAATTAGCTTTCCATTCTTCCCATTGAAAATGGTATTACAAAATCATTGTCTTATGAAGAGATGAATTAAGGGGAAAAACCAAAAACCAAACCCATTGTCGTCGAGTCAATTTCAACTCAAAGTGACCCTACAGGACAGAGTAGAACTGCCCCTAGGGTTTCCAAGCAGCTGCTGGTGGATTGGAACTGCTGACCTTTTGGTTACCAGCTGAGCTCATAACCACTGAGTCATCAGGACTCCAGAATTAAGGGAACACAACCCAAAAAATTCAGAAAGGGCCATGGAGGTTATCTTAGTTATCTAGAGCTGCTATAACAGAAATATCACAAGTGGATGGCATCAACAAACAGAAGTTTAATGCTCTCACAGTCTAGTAGGCTAGAAATCCAAATTCAGGGTGCTAGCTCCAGGTGAAGACGTTTTCTGTCTGTTGGTTCTGGGGGAGGGCTCTTGTCATCAATCTTCTCTTGGTCTAGGACCTTCTCAGGCACAGGAACCTTGGGTCCAAAGGACTTGCTCTGTTCCCTGTGTTGCTTTCTTAGTGGTATGAGGGCCCCCTGTCTCTCTGCTCACTTCTCTCTTTTATACTTCAAAAGAAATTGACTTAAGACACAACCTAATTTTGTAGATTGAGTCCTGCTTCATTAACATAACAGTTTCTAATCCTGTCTCATTAACATCATAAAAGTAGGATTTACAACACATAGGAAAACCACATCAGATGACAAAATGGTAGACAATCATACAGTGCAGGGAATCATGGCATAGCCAAGTTGACATGTATTTTGGGGGGACACAATTCAATCCATGGCAGAGGTGTGTCAGGATGTTAAGTAATAAATACAGTACTGTATTTCATGATTTTGTGATGTTTTTGGTAATTGTTAGCTTTCTGAAATTTGTAATTTATCGTGATTTCTTTTTTTCATTCTAAACAAGTATTCATTTAGATAGTTAATTTTGATTCTTAAGTCTAGGTTCTTTTCTTAAAGGGTATGCACCAAATTGTCTCAAGTTTCAGACCCAGCAAAACCTGGATCTGCTGCCTCTGAGGGCTTCCTACCTCACTTAGAATATAACTTAATCCCCTCACGCCCCTAAAGCCTCCCTGACCTGGCCCCACCCACTTCTCTGACCCCATCTCCCATACCTCTCCAGACCACTCACCACACTGCAGACACAAGCCTTCTACCTGATCCTTGAACATGCTGAGCACCTTGGCAAGTTTACGTTTGCTTTATCTCCTGCCTGGGCCTCTCCCCAAATTTTCTCTTCTTATCTTTTGGTGCTGAGCTCAAAATCACTTCCTCTGAGAAGCCTCCAGGATAATCCTACCTGAGGTGGAACCCCCTATCACTTTTATTTTTGTTTTTACTTTTACATCCCTCTGCTTTGTTTACTTTACAATACAAATTTCTATCTATAATGTTCCCTCTTCAGTAACTGTCCAGCTCCCAGAAGTAGGGGCCATGTGAGCCCCAGGATAGTAGGAGCCCATTGTCTTGTCTATCACTGTGCCTTCAGCACTGACAACAATGCCAGGCACACAGTTAACACTGTGAGTGAATAGACTGTTGGTCATAGTTTGACTTGGCGCCTTCTTTCTGGAAGGTATGGAGGCAAAATGCCTTGAGAGCCTTAAAATGTGCAAACTCCATTAATCCCACTTGTAGAAATTAATCACAAAGGAATCATCAGAGAGGCAGACAAAAAGAGAGGTTAGCCTGGTAGTTAAGACCAAAAGCTTTATAATTAATCAGATCTGGGTTTTAGTCTTGACTCCACAAATTAAATAGCTGCTGTGTGACCCTGAGGAGAATTCTAATGTTTCTGAGCCCTGGTTTTATTGTCTATAAAATGAGGATAGTAATAGTACCTACAGAGGGAAGCTTGAGGCTCACATGAGGTCATGTATGGGAAGTGCTTAGTGCAGAGCAATCTATGCTGGCTATTACAGTAAGTAATGGTTTTGTTATAGCCTTGTTTACAGTGGAGTAAAATCTGAAAGGACCTAAATATCCAGCCCAGGGGAACTGTCTAGATAAGTTATGCTACATCTTTAGAGTAAAGTATTGTACAGTTATGAAAAGCCTGTTTTTAAACAATACTTAATAATGCAAGTAAAAGCTAACAAAATGACATTGAGTGGAAAAAGCAAAGTACAAAACCAAATAAAGTTATGATCCTACTTTTATTGTATAAATATATGTTTATTTGAGTGTGCAAATGCATATGTATCCTGCAAGGAAATGCAGAAAAAATCTTAATGAGGCCATCTGCTAATAATGGGATTATGGCAATTTTATTTCCCCTTGGTTTGTAAGTGTGCGTTAATTTTAAAGACAGTGGAGGGATAATGTTGTTTTTAAAGTGTACAGAGCATGTTCAGCTATCTTTTTTTTTAATTTTAACCAGCATTTTTTTAAAATTTTATTGTTATATTTTAAGTGAAAGTTTACAATTCAAGTTAGTCTCTCATACAAAAATTTATACACACATTGTTATGTGACCCTAGGTGCTCTCCCTATACAGTGACAGCACACTCTTCCTTTCCACCCCGGATTTCCCGTGTCCATTCAACCAGCTCCTGACCCTCTCTACCTTCTCATTTCACCTCTGGATAGGAGCTTCCCATTTAGTCTTATGTATCTACTTGAGCTAAGAAGCACACTCTTCACGAGTATTATTTTATGTCCCATAGACCAGTCTAATCTTTGACTGAAGAGTTGGCCTCAAGAATGGTTTTAGTGCGGGGCTGACAGAGAGTCTGGGGGCTAAGCTTTCTGGGATTTTTTCAGTCTTAGTCAGACCATTAAGTCTGGTCTTCCTACTAGAATTTGAGTTCTGCACCCCACCTTTCTCCTGCTCCATCCGGGACTCTCTGCTGTGTTGCCTGTCAGGATGGTCATTGGTGGTAGCTGGGCATCATCTAGTTTTTCTGGTCTCAGGCTGATGGAGTCTCTGGTTTATGTGGCTCTTCTGTCTCTTGTGCTAATATTTTCCTTGTGTCTTTGGTGTTCTTCATTCTCCTTTACTTCAGGTCAGTTGGGACCAATTGATGCATCTTAGATGGCCTCTTACTAGCTTTTAAGACCCCAGATGCCTTTCATCAAAGTAGGATGCAGGCATGTTCAGCTATCTTAATGCATGACCTGATCAAAGCAATCTTTTGTGGATGTGCGATTGTGGATTAAATCACTGGCCCCAATTCTTCATCCTTCCCTGTACCCACATGATCAGCCATGTGACTGTGCAGTTTCTCCCACAGTTCTGCATCTAGGTCTTAAGAGGCATCACATGTTTCCGTGTGTTCTCTTGTGCCTCTATCACTGTCATGAGAAGAAGATGCCCTGACATGTGGGGGAGATCTGCGGCCAACCTGCAGCCTAGAACTGCCTAGCCCACCTGTTTAGGTATGAGAAATGCATACTTAAAGTATGTCACACAGTTTTGTGGTTGGTTGTTACACAGCAATAGCTAACTGATACAGTGTGATTGACTTGTTTCACATGTGCTATAATCAGTCAAAGGAGCCCCAGTGGTACAATGGTTAAGCACCCCGCAGTTCAAACCCACCAGCTCCGTAGGAAAAAAGACCTGGTGATTTGCTCCCGTAAAGATTTCAGCCTTGGAAACTATGTGGGGCAGTTCTACTCTGTCCTATTGATTTCTATAAATTGGAATAGACTCAATAGTACACAACAACAGCAACATAATCAATCAAGGGGATGTCTTTGATTATATCTCAGGAAGTAAACTGGATTGCAATAATAAGAAAGATGAAATCTAAAACATTTAAGAATTAACAAACTACTTCCCAAGGATCTCTAAGGCAAAAGAAGCCCTGACCTGCCCCCAGTGACCTCAGCTCATTTTCAGACACTGTTAATATCTAAGATTTAGAGAACAGAAGTCAAAATATTCTTGTCCTAAGTTATCATGCAGTCATAGGGGCAACCAAATGTTAGCACCCCTTTTAAGAATAATTTATTTTTCTTCTTAGAAACATTATGCATATTTACTATTTAAAATGCAGACAGGCAAAAAGAAAAAGAAAAACCACTCATAATCCCACCACCAAAAAATAACCTCCATCAAATATTGATGTGTATGCATATACAAGTTCATGTACATTTGTTTTTCCCACAAGAGGGAGAGCATAATACATATTGTTCTACAATTTTCTGTTTACATTTGCTATGTCATAAACAGCTTCCATGCCATTTAACATCTTTTATATTATCATTTTGAACTGTGGAATTGTTGGCTAGCTTCTCATCGGATGGATGTTCTGTAAATAATTTTACCTAATGCCAGTGGTAACATGTATAGATTATTTCTAATACTTAGCTATTATAAGCAACATCCTATACATCAAATCTCCACATATAGCTCATTATTTCTACAGGTTAAACACCTAGAGGTGGGATTTCTGGATTGGGGTCACACATGTTTATGAAGCATCTGGTCTCCAAGAGTCAGTGTCCTCATATCACCAGGAGGGATTTGAAGTCAGTCATCTGTGTGATCATCTTTCCTCTCACGGCTTCCTGTTCAGTCCCAATATCCCTGGGGAGGGGGTGCCTCTTGCACCAACATCATCCAAAGGGCCTTAGCTTGACTAGGTCATATCTGCCCAGCAGAAGAGCAGCATCCTGAGATAAATGGGACATGGAAGTGGAAGTTGTAAGGGTGCTAAGGATCTCATTTCGCCTTCAAGTGACTCCATGTACCAGATTCTCTTAATGCAGGCTTACTTGCAGATGAGGAAACTTACATCAAGTGGGACTTGAGGTCAACTCTGGGTCTAGGCCAATTTAATAGCCAAGAGGCCTGATGATATGATTCTCTGGCTCCTACCCATAATTCCTTCAGGCACATTGGTACCTGTAAATTTCCCTTCCCTGCTCAGGTGCACCTATGTCTGAGGTCCCACTGGCCAGTCCTGTGGCTCTGATTCAGTTCTGGGTGCGAAGTGCAGAGGAAAAGAGCCTGGGGCCCTGGGTGCACATTGAGGAGCCCAGGCTCCAGGGTGGGCTCTGCTATAAATCTGCTGGGTCTCTTGGGCATCATTTCCCCTCTCCAGTTGTGGCAGAGACTCTCCAGCTGTTCACCAAATATATTTCTTCTTCTTCCTGGGCACACAGTGAAACTGTACCTCCCACCTTCCTCTACAGGTATGTCTGACCATGTGACCACGTTCCAACCAATAGAATGTGGGCAGAGGTAGCATGTGCTACAGCCCCCATCAAGCCCCTAAGAACCTTCCATGAGCTCCTTCCAATTTTGCCAGCCTGATTCAGACAAGCAGGGTGACCTACTCTTGGTTCCTTGCCACAGGGATGCCGCCACATAGCAGCTTGCTTCATCAAAGTGTGCAAGCCAAGAAGGCAATAAAGAGAGTCAGCTAGTAAAGCGGAACTCAATCAAGTGTTGATTGGGGGGCACCTCCCCCAACAGACTATCCTCAGTTCAACCTTCTTTCATCTTGCAGTACCCACAAATCAAGAACACTTATTTTGGAATTTATGTATAACTTTTATTGCATTTGAGCCATTATCTATTTTGGGCTTGGTTTGTTAGAGCAGTTACCATTACCTTAAGTAATGCTCAGCATTCACCAAACCTCTGTTTTATGAGGCACCCTGTGCTCCACCATCACACACATTTGTCCTTTTAACCTACTTAACAGGACAATGACTTTGGAATTATTTTCCCCATTTTCCAGAGCAGTGATTGAGCTGAGATTCAAACTTGGGTCTTCTGGATCCTGATCCCACTATGGGCACAGCTTTAAGGTTTGAAGAGCCTAATGCAGGAGCCTGCTGGTCCCTGATTCCCAGCAGGTGAGCAGAGTGGTGAAGAGTACACAGGCTGGAATCTAACAGGCTGGGGTTTGAGGAACTGAGGCACTGAGAGGCCTCAGACAAGGGCTTGGCTTACCTATGCCTCAGTTTTCTCATCTGTCAAATGGGACTGCAGTAAGAGGGTAAACCACATGGGGTTGTTTCAGGGTGAAATGAGAACCTGAATATAAAGTGATTGGCATAGAACATGGACTCTCAGGATATGCTGCCAATTATATACTTGCCTGAAGCAAGCCCCCACCCTGCGTGGGCCCTTCCCCTGGTTACCTCCAGCCTCCTTCCACCCCAGTACCTCTTGCCTTTCCTGACTCATCTTTAAGATTTTTCTTCGCCTCTGCTGGGGCACTCCAAAGCTCTGCTTTGCTGGGGGAATTAGTACATCTTTACAGCTCTTCATAGTTGCTCAGGAAGCCGAGATGCCTCTCAATTATTTATTAGACTGTCGCCATCAAAGGACATGGAATTCTGAAAAACTTTTCTCTCTGTTGCCTGCTATGAGAGTTGGAGGGTCCTAGCAATTTAGAGAGAAATGAGAGTCTGCCGCTTCCAAAGGGGAAAACAGACTGGGACTGAACTAAAATAGAAAGGAAGGAAGGTGACCTGCTTTGGGGCTGGCTATTCTGGGCTGGTCTTCAGGGGCTGCTCCCCAGGGTGCTGGGTGAGGTCTCAGGGCAGAAGCACTGGGAGGTCTGGGTGCTGCTGGCACTTCCAGTGGGTGGGCAGAGATGAGTGGGGTGACTGTTGTGAGGGGTCATTGGCTGGGCCTATCTGTGTGCGGCCCCCATGTGAGGGAACCGTGGTTACTGAGGTGCTGGTTCCTGTGAACTGTCCCCAACTTCCCCCCAGGACTCAAGGGTAGCTTTGTGTACTTTCAGCATTCTGTGCATGCACACGCGCTCCCTCTTCCGGATGGCTGAGGTGAGGGCAGGAAACAAAGAACTGACGCAGCCATTTTGTCACCAGATTGAACAAGTCTATTAGCTTTTATTCATTTAAAGTCATTAACTGTTGCTGGCTTTGCTGGCTTGTAACATTTTGGAGCCAGAAGGGACCTAAGCAGTTATAGGGTCTAACACCTTCAAAGAATGAGGCATGTCGTTGTTGTTGTTAGGTGCCATTGGGTTGGTTCTGACCCATAGCGGCCCTATGTACAGCAGAACAAAACACTGTCTGGTCCTGCACCATCCTCACAATCACTGATACGCTTGAGCGCATTGTTGCAGCCACTGTGTCAGCCCATCTTGTTGAGAATCTTCCTCTTTTTTGCTGACCCTCTACTTTACCAAGCATGATGGCTTTCTCCAAGGACTAGTCCCTCCTGATAACATGTCCAAAGTATGTGAGAGGAAGTCTCGCCATTCTTGCTTCTAAGGAGCATTCTGGCTGTGCTTCTTCCAAGACAGATTTGTTCGTTCTTCTGGCAGTCCATGGTATATTCAATATCCTTCACCAATACCATAATTTAAAGGCATCAATTCTTCTTCAGTCTTTCTTATTCATTGTCAAGCTTTTGCAAGCATATGAAGCAATTGAAAACACCATGGCTTGGGTCAGGCACATCTTAGTTCTTAAAGTGACATCTTTGCTTTTTAACACTTTAAAGAGGTCTTTTGCAGCAGATTTGCCCAACGCAATGTGTCTTTTGATTTCTTGACTGCTGGTTCCATGGTAGTTGATTGTGGATCCAAGTAAAATGAAATTCTTATTTTCTCCATTTATCATGATGTTGCTTATTGGTCCAGTTGTAGGAGTTTTGTTTTCTTTATGTTGAGGTGCAATCCATACTGAAGGCTGTAGTCTTTGATCTTCATTAGTAAGTGCTTCAAGTCCTCTTCACTTTTAGTAAGCAAGGTTGTGTCATCTACGTATCGTAGGTTGTTCACGGGTCTTCCTCCAATCCTGATGCCCCTTTCTTCTTTATATAGTCCAGCTTCTTGGATTATTTGCTCAGTATACAGATTGAATAAGGATGGTGAAAGGAACAGTGGGTCCCCTGGCCTTAGGAGACAGTCTGATCTGCTTAGCTCCCCTTTTGAGGTCCTCGTACATGTGCCCTAGGACCTTCCAGCCTCACCTCTGGTCATGTGCCTGCATGGGACTCCCCCCGCCACAACACTGATTGTTCCAATGGTTATGCACCTATCCCAACTGGGCCTTTCTGTGTCTCCGTGCCTGGAAAGCACTTCCTCTTCCCACTTGGTAAATTTCTCAGCATTCACAAATTAATAGCTCTGGTATTATCTCCTCCCTGAAGGTAAAATACCTGGACCCCCAGGTGGAACTAACCACTTTGTCATCAGTGTTCCCACAGCCAGCTCCTTCTCCCTTCAGGGCCTGTGCCTGCCAATTCCCTGCCTGGCAGGCCCTTCAAATGTCTGTTCTCTCTCATCCTTGAATGTTTGACATTCTCTCTCACCCTTCAGCTCTCAACTCAAAGTCTTCTTATCAGGGAGATCTTCCCTGTCTCCACAATCTAAGGCTGTCACTGTCCCACCTTGCCCCAAGTCAATTTCAATAACTTTACTTTCCTGTTTTACTTTATTCCCAACCTCTATCACTGTCTGAATTGCCTTGTTCATACATTTGTTTAACTGTTTATTTCTGGCTCCCCTCACCAGAATATCAGCTCACTTGGGCAGGGAACTTGTGTGTTCACTGCTGCACCCCAGGGGTCTGCACATAGTAACGCTCACATCCTGGGGTCTTCACACAGTATGGGTTCACATACCAGGGTCCTGCACACAGTAGGAGAACCCATACCAGGGTGCTCACATAGTAAGGCTTGCATACTAGGGTCTGCACACAGTAGGGGCTCATATACCAGGGCCTGCACATAGTAGAAGCTTATATACCAGAGCTTCACACATAATAGGGAGACTCACATACCAAGGCCTGCACACAGCAGGGAGCTCAATGAGTTTTTGTGGAATAAATAAACCTGAAGTTGGTCCTTTTTCCAGTATCCCCGTTTCTCTCCCCAAAGACCGGCCAGTGTCCTGAACAGTTTGCTGCTCCTGAGCGGAAAGACCCCCTCTGTCCCCACCCCTCCAGCTGCCAGGGATGTATTTGGTTTATGACTCTCTTCTCTGCCGCACCAAGGACCTCAGAGCCCACAAGCACGAGTTAACCAGTCCTGTCCAGACTCCTCCCTCAGCTTGTCCCCTGTACTTTTTTATTGCTCCTCTCTGGGCTCCTAACACAGCCATATTTTGAGAGTTTGGAGAAGGAGCATTTAGGTCAGTCAAGTGGATAGATCGCATTTTTAAAATGAGGCAAACATGAATTTACACAATGGTCTGTGACAAACGGATCTTCAGGGGACAATATGGCAGGAAACATCCATTTTTCCAAAGGGCATCTTGGCCCAGGGAGAAACAATGAGGCTTTTTTTTAAGATTCTAATTATTCCCTGGAGCTGACGGCTGAACAGCCCAGAGCTGCCGCCAGCTCAGAGCTCAAATTTGCACCAAGAGGTATCTATTCTTGGGTCTCCCAAGTAAGCGCTGAATTAGTTTCTTGTGGCACCGCAAATGAGGTGGTTTAAAACAACAAAATTTTATTCTCACAGTTCTGGAGGCCAGAAGTCCACCATCAAGGTGTTGGCTGGACCATGCTCTCTCTGACAGCTCTAGAAAAGAATCCTTCCTTGCCTCTTCCACTTTCTGGTGACCCCAGGTGTTCTTTGGCTTGTGGCAGCATAACTCCAAATTTTGTCTCCAAGTTCACATGACTTCTTATAAGGACACCAGTCATTGAATTTTGGGCCCATCTTAACTAAACACATCTGAAAAGACCCTGTTTCCCAATCAGGTTACATTCTGAGGTTCCAGTGTACAGGAATTTTGTGTCGACACTATTCAACCCAGTACAAGCATCTTTGCTCCCAAGGCTGGACCTGCTTTTCCGACACCCGTCCTCCCAGTTCCCTGCTTCCTGCCTTTCCCCACACATGACCTCAGAGGGAAAACGGTATGTGAAGCTCTTGGGATCCCAGTGCTCAGGACACAGTAGGTTCTTAATAAATGCTATGTCTTTTCTCTTGTTTGCAGCTCTAAGGCATAATCAGGGAGGTTTCAAGGTCTGCTGAATGAGTCCATCAGGCTTATAAAGCTGAGGGGTCACTGGTTAGAGCTCAGGGATATAGGGTTCTTGCTCAGTAAAGAAATAAAGGACTCCCAGATTGTCCAAGCTGAAAAGGCCCTTACTGGCCATCTACCCAATGCCTTGATTTCCCAGATGGAGCAACGGAGGCAGATATGGGAATGTGGAAGGCGGAATGACACAGGTGAATTGCCTCCATCCAGCTCCCTTTGGGTTACAAGGATACACCGTTTGGAGCCTCTGCTGGGCTCCAGCGACAGCACATGGCTACCTCAGAGCTCACATCAGCCCTGTGAGGTAGGTGTCAGCCAATTTCCCAGATGAGGAATGTAAGTCTCAGAGAAGTTAAGTGACTTGCCCAGAGTACCACAGCTACTTCCTCCTCCATATAAAATTGACTAATCCGGAAAAGATATCCAAACTTCCCAGCTTTAATGGAGGCCAATGATCCCCTAACCCCACCCACTTCCTGCCCCCCATGGCTGGAGGGTGGGGGGAGACACGGGGCAAGATCTAGGGCCTGCTCATTAGGAGGGACCAATCACTGCACTGCTTCATGCTGCTCCCCATACTAATTGGGAGAGGGGCTGAAACAATGAAACGGAGAGAAAGGGTAAGGACGTGGCTGCTGGTTTAGCGCCTCACTGGCCCGTTGCAGAGATGTAGGCTGTGCAGAGCTTCGGAACAGTGTGAGCTTCCTGACATCTCTGCTCCAGGCAGCTCTTCGCCAAGCCCAGAGTGGATCCTGCCTCACACACGTGCTCCACCCCACCACTCCTTCTTAAACCAGGGAGAACTCACTGCCCAGTGCCGCCCAGCTCCACCCTGAGCCCTTGACCCTCCACAGCCTTAGCCGGGTCCTGGCCTCTCACTCCTCGGCCTCTCCCCAGTAACAATTTCTCTGATCACTGGTCCTGCCTATGGGCCCATCTTCACTTCTTCCTTCTTGGATCACACCCCATCAATGCATCCCAGACGCTGCACTAGCTCACACCCTGTCCACCAGAGACCACTGGCTTGCTCCGCATGTACCGCGGCTGATGAGACTTTAGTGAATCCTCAGAAAATGAATTTTCCCTGTGTGCCAACCCGTCATCTCTTGCTGTGCTACTCTCTGAGAATTCTATAGCAGAGAAAAGGGGAAAGAAAAATAGCAAAACAAAACACTTGGGTTTCTTGAGATAAATAGTGAGTGTCTGGGAGGTTGAAGTGTTAAAAACACACCGTTGTCTGCTGTCAACATCATGAATGCCACCTGATAAACCAGGCTGCTGTTATCTTCTTAGAAGTGTTTTGTGCAGAGAGAGGCCCTTCCTCCCCCACCTCCTGCAGCCTTACTGCATTCAGGCTACAAGATGAGGTCCGCCCCCCTTCCCCCTGAGGTAACAGCCACTGCACACAAACCAATTCTGTAACGTCTTTTAGATCCTGCAGCCAGGTGCAATTGACTGGAGCCAGAGTTGATTGATTTTGCATCCTTCTCTTTTGTAAGAGAATGAAAGGGTGGGGAGCACAAACAATGATGAACAAAGGATAGTCTCACTATGCCCACTTCACCCAGTGTGGTCCCTCAGCCACTGGCTGACCCAGCTGCTTGGAGATGCCCTTTTCCTTATCCAGAATATCTCGGGCATCTTCCTAACATCCCAGGGCAGACAGCCACCAGGCTCATGTCAGATCACAAGGCAAAGGGCCTCGGTGAGCACAGAGGAGTCTCAGGTTGTAGCAGGAGCTTGATGGGAAACTGAGCCCCCACTGTGTGCCTGATTCCTGATCCTGGAAGGATCAGAACCCAGGTGAGCTGGGTCCATTATGGGAGGTCATTGTTGAAGCGACACAATATAGACAGAGTTGTTAAGGGTACAGGTTCTTGGTACAAATTATGGCTCAACCAGAATTTTTGCCATCTTGGGCAAGTCACTTTTCCCCACTGGAGTTCAGTTTCCTCATCACAAGACAAGGATAACAATTTGAGGATTATATGAGGCAATGCATGGAAAATGAGTAACAGAATCTTAGACATACTAGGCACTTGACAAGTGTTAACTAAGTCCCTGGGTGCTGCAAATGGTTAAGCACATGGCTACTAACCAAAAGTTCAGCTGTTTGAACCCACCAAGAGAAGCCAAGGGAGACAGATCTGGTGATCTACTTCTGAAAGGTCATAGCTATGAAAACCCTATGAAGCACACTTGAGGTCACCATGAATCGGAATCAACATGATGGTAACTGGTTTGGTTATTTTTGGCATCATCAATTAGTATTAGTATCCACATCAGTATGGATTTGCTGGGCAACACAAACAGCTCTTGAGATCTTGACCCTGAAACTCCAGGGAGGATAAATCACCCCACCCCATGACCTTCCGCAGCTGCAGCCACAGGGAGGGCAACTTTTGCAGACAGAGCTGTGTGCAGGGTGAATACAGGTGATCTGGGGGGCCTGCTCACAGGAAGCCATGCTGACTAGGCTCATTTTGGTGACAACCTGTAGGATTGTTCTTGAAGAGACAGCATGAACATAGGTCAGGCAGGCATGATGTGGGGCCCATCTACCTCCAAGGGAGGCCTGGGTGACCTTCCCTGTTCTCTCATGTTCCAAGGAGCTTAGAAGGGGAGATGGGACCTGGATGGAGCTTGGAGCCTCTGTTCTTACAGGCTAGGATTCCACAAGTGACAAATCCTCAAAGCTTGTCCTACAATTTGCAAATGGGGTCAGTGGGGGTCAGAGGGTGAGGTAGAGCCCCTGGGACTCCACAGTGAGCCTATCACAGCACTGTGGGCCCTGACACCCAGGCTAGGGCTCCAGTACTACCATGCCTCTGCAGGGCACCACCCCTAAGCATCTGCCTGATGAGGCATCTCCCAACACGTCCAAGTGGCCATCTCACTGAAACCTCATCTATGCCGTGGCCTTCCAGATCCTTCTACCAAGCCAAAGGCCATCCCATACCAGCACTTAATGTTCTCTTTGAGAAGCACTTCTTTGGAAGTGTCACGAATTGAATTGTGTCTCCCGAAAATGTGTATCAATTTGGCTAGGCCATGATTCCCAGTATTGTGTGATTGTCTTCCATTTTGTCATCTGTTGTGTGATTTTCCTATGGGTTGTAAATCCTATCACTATGATGTGAATAAGATGGATTAGCGGCAGTTTATGTTGATGAGATCTATAAGATTAGATTGTGTCTTAAGCCAATTTCTTTTGAGATATAAAAGAGAGAAGCAAGCAGAGAGACAAGGGGACCTCATACCACCAAGAAAGCAGTGCCGGGAGCAGAGTGCGTCCTTTGGACCTGGAGTTCCTGTGTGGAGAAACTCCTAGTCCAGGGGAAGGTTGATGAGCAGGACCTTCCTCCAGAGCTGACAGAGAGAGAAAGTCTTCCCCTGGAGATGATGCCCTAAATTCAGACTTCTAGCGTACTAGACTGTGAGAAAATAAATTTCTCTTTGCTGAAACTATCCACTTGTGGTATTTCTATTATAGCAGCACTAGATAACTAAGACAGGAAATAAGATTTTAAGCGTTCCGAAGTCTCTTTTCTTTGGTTAAGGGTCTCTATACTTACTCTCATAGCTCATAGAGACTCCCAGCGACCCTATCAGACAGAGTAAAACTTTCCCATAAGGTTTCCAAGAAGCACATGGCAGATTTGAACTTCTGACATTTTGGTTAGCAGCTGAATGCTTAACCACTGCCCCATCCTGGCTCACTATGAGTCTGAATCGACTCCATGGCAACAGGTTTTGTTTTGTTTTAATACTTACTCTGGAGCTCTGGTGTTTAATAGCTTGACTATTAACCAAACAGTTGGCAGTTCTAGTCCACCAGCCACTCCTTGGGAACCCTATGGGGCAGTTCTCCTCTGACCTATGAGGTCACTATGAGTACGAATCGACTCAGTGGCATTGGAGTTTTTTTTTGCGGGGGGGTGGCAGTGGGGGTGGTTCCTCACAGGGAGCCCTGGTGGTGCAGTGATTAGCTCGGCTGCTAACCATATGTCAGTAGTTCGAATCCACTAGCCACTCTGTGGGAGAAAGATGTGGCAGTCTGCTGCCATAAAGATTTACAGCCTTGGAAATTGTGTGGGACAGTTCTACTCTGTCCTATAAGGTCACTATGAGTCAGAATCGACAAGATGGCAACAGGTTTGGTTTTTATACTTAATCCCACCATCATCCTCTTTCACTTTAAGAATGGGAGTGGGGGATAGGAAAATAAGCCAGCATCTGCTTCCTAAATGGTCCCCACTAACACAGCCAGCCACAGTAATACTTATCTGCACTTGTCTGAAACACTCCCTCCACCCTGAATCATAGTCATGTTGGTAGCAAAGGAATTCACAGCTAGGTTAACATGTCCCCTTCATGTTAAATCCATGGGTTTAGAGTGAAATAGAGTATAGGCAATGGAGAGAAAGAAGGATGATTTGCAAGTGACTCGGTGTTTGGTTTACATTTAAATAATTCTTTCATGTTTTAGATTTGCCTTTTCCTTGTATGTTTTTGGGTGAAATTTATGTCTTGGCTGATCCTGGGAGGCAGAAAAGAAGAGGATACTATGAGTAGCTCAGGTTTCAGCTCAAGCATACTGGATTTGAATCCCAGCTCTGCCATGAATCTATATGGCACCAGGTAAACCACACAACAGTCTGTGCCTTGATAGCTTCATCTGTAGAAGGGGCTAATAAGCATACTTTTACCACAGGGTTGTTGTGAAATTAGAGGAAATATGTATTAGTTGTCTCTTGCTGTGTAACTAATTACCCTCAAAAGTAATGGCCTCCAACAACACGCATTTATTATCTCATAACCTTTGTGAGTGAGAAATCTGGACACATTTTAGCTGGGTCTTCTGTTTCAGGGGGTCTCACAAAGAGGCTGGGATGTTATCTGAAGACTCATCTGGGATGGGGAGGGGGAGGAATCTGCTTCCAAGCTCACTTGGAAACGGTTCCTGAGGGCTGAGGGTGGTGGTTCCTCACTGTCCTTAGCTGGAGGCTGCCCTCAGTCCCTTGCCTTGAGGTGTCTCCCATCTCCCACTTAGCAGCTTGCTTCTTCAAACTGTGCAAGCCAAACAGACAATGAAGAGAGTTGACTAGCAAGACTGAAGTCACATCTTTTGTAATCAAATCATAGCGATGACAGCCCATCACCTTTGCTGTATTCTATTGGCTAGAAGCAAGTCACAGGTCCCACCTACACCTAAGGGCAGGGGATAACACAGGGTGTGAGCACTGGGAAGCAGGGATCATGGGGGTCATCTTAGAAGGCTGCCTCAAAAAACAAACAAACAAACAAACAAAACCACTCGTAGTGTCAGAGTAGAACTGTGCTCTGAAGGGTTTTCAACTGCTGATTTGAAAGTAAATCACCAGGCCTTTCTTTTGAGGTACTTCTGGGTGGACATGAATCTCCAAACTTTTGGTTAGCAGCTAGCCCATTAGCTATTTGCACCACCCAGGGACTCCTAGAAGGCTGCCTACCATAGGATAATTCATTAAAGCTCTTAATGAGCAATCACCTGGTCCTAGCAGCTCCCAGCACTTCATGTTTGACCACCTACTACCATCCCAACCCTTTGACACTCCTTCGTCATTGCTAATTTATTTACCCAGTCATTCATTCAGCAAGTGCTTACTGACACCTGCTCTGAGCCAGGCCCTGGGCTGGGCCCTGGAACAAAATGACTCAGTCCCAGGCAGCCCGTAGTCTGGCAGGGGAAGCATGAACTCACAGTAGGGCCATCCCCCAGTCACCTGACAGTCCTTGGCCGGCATGTACTCTACTCAACCCGCTTAGCACGGTGCAGATGTACATTATACCCCAGTCCTCACATGTCCCTGTTCCGGGCAGTACCTCCTTCTTAGAGGACAAGACCATTCCAAGGCCTCCCTCTGCTTTCTCTCTCCATTTCCCTACCCCCTGCCTAAACTTTCTTGAAGAACTACAGAAGAGAACTTGTTTATCCAGGAGCTTGGTACTGGGAATATTGGCAGATGGCACTGGAATTAGCAGCCCAGCAGATATAGAAGGTATCAAACACAAATAGCTTGGAACAGCCCGGATCTTCTCCCCTCCCCGAGCAGGTGTGGGAGGACCTCTGTGAGCCCCTTCGTGGGTTGGAGCCCCTCCCCCTGTCTCGTGACCCAGGTGTCTGGTCAGCCAGAGCCCCAGAAAGAGGACTCGAGGTCCAGGGTCTCAGGAGGAGGACCAGAACAAAAGGGGGTCATCCTTCACCACTGTGGAGGCTGTCCATACTCCCCTTCTGTAGGAGTGCAGGGCTGGGGCTGGGAAGAGGCTGCCCACCCAAGGATGGATTTCCCCAGGGTTCCCTGCACTTAGATGGGGCCAAGGGACACTTCTGGCCAATGGAATGCAGGTGGAAACAGTGTGGTCACCTCTGGGCTGAGGTGGTTAATTACCTGGGCAGCCTTCCTCTCACTCACTTTCCCTTCAGTGGTGACGTTGGAAGCCACATATGTAGATGGTGTTATCACAGATGGAAGGACCTTGGACCTCTGCATCACCACTTGGACGAGGTTCTCCGTGGAGGAGATCCCCCTGAATTATGTATGAGAGAGGTATCAACTCACTGAGTAAGCCCCTGGGATTTGGGGGCTCTTTGTTAAAGCACTTCACCTGTCCTCATTGATACAGCCCAGTCCTGCCCTCTCGTCATCTAGCACTGCATCCAGCAGGTACTTTTAAGGCTCTTGCTGTGTGCTAGGCTCTGTGCTGAGCACCAGGACACAGCCATGAGCATGGCCAACATGTCCCTGCCCTCCTGGAGCTCTCAAAAGCAGATGAGGAAACAGCTAAAAAAAAAAAAAAATTGAATGAATAACAACAACACAAAAAATGACTGCACTGTGTGAAAAATTCTGTGAGGAGAATAAGCAGGGTGATGAGATGACAAATGTCCAATCTGGGGAGGCTGGGGGGGAACCTTCCAAGGGAGGTTGGGTAGGTACCTCTGAGAAGGGACATGTAAGCTGAGGCCTGAGGGAAGGTGTTGCTGGTGGGATGGGAGGAGATTCTTACAGACAGAACAGCAGGTGCAGCTGCTAACTGTGCACCACCCAGGCCACTGCTCTCAGATTTATGCAAATCACCTCACTTAATCCTCACAACAACCCCTTCTAGGTAGGCAGGCCCAGTGGATCCTCCAGCCTCCTACTGGACTTGATACCTGCATCTCAGCCGGCCTGCTAGGCCAAGGCTTCTCATGCTGTAATGTGCCCACAAATTACCTGGTGCTTGTTAAAGAGCAGGGTTGGCTCATTAGCTCTGGGCTGGGGCCCGAAATCTGTGCCTATACAAGTTTCCAGTCGATAAAGATGCTGCTGGTCACCACTTTTAACAGCAAGGGTCTGAAATACAAAGTAGCTATATTTGAACCCAGCTGGTCTGACCCACAGCCCAGCACCCAACCTCCATCAAGCACTTGGAACCCCCCCAAATCCAGAGGAGAAGGGGTCAGTCTAGGTGACTTCCTGGGGCCTGACCTCAAAGATGGACCCAAGGCCTGGGAGGGGGTGAGAAGTAGCAAGGAAGGGAGGGAGAGACTCCCATTGTCCAGGCCCTTTCAGATTTGTTCACCTGGAGTTCATTCAGCAAGTTTGAGTGACTTGTCCAAGGTCAGGTCACAGTGCTGCCCAAATCCAGCTGCGGCTCAAGATCTGTTTTTTTTTTTTTTTCACCAGGCCTTGGTGCTAGGATTTTTCTCTGACCCATGAAATCTGGGTGTATCTGGCTCAGCGTGAAGCAGTCCTCATGAGAAACATTTCACTCCACAAAGCTCTTCTGAGATGCAAACTCTAAATAGCTCTTGGATCTACCCGGGGTGCAGAGTAATTTGTTCCTGATTAAGCAAAAGGTTAGAGGTCACAGTGTGACCATTTTTAATGTTTAAGTTTTTCTGCTTTCCTCACCTCCGATGACCTATTAATTTCTAATTTTCATCTCTGTTTCCTGTCCTCACTTTGTGCCTACGAACCAAGTCCCCTTTATTTCTCTTCTGTTCCCTTCTCTCCCTCCCTTGCTTTCCTTCTTTCCCTTCCCTCCTTCCTTCCATCCGGTATTTTTGATCCTGTTTTGAGCTCACAGTATTCTTGGTCCCAAGGAAGCAACAGTGAATGAGCTGGACATAGCCCTGCCCTGCCCTCCTGGGGCTTCTGGTCTGTCAGGGAAGACAAGAGAGGAAGATGATGACCTGCCTGCCTTCTAGAGACCTGCTCTCTCACAGACCCTGGGAGTAGAGAATAGTATATAAATCAGTAATGACAATCCAAAAACACTCCCATGGTGCAGTAAAAGCACAAAATGGGGGGAAGAAGGGAATAACTAGCCTGGGTATCAGGGAGGGCTTCCTGAAGGAGAAGATTCCTGAGCTGGGTGTGAGAGGATGAGTGGGAGTGACCAGGAGAAGACGGTGGGCAGATGCCAAGGGGACTCACTTCTGAGGTTGTATTTGTCGAATAGGAATCCCTGGGTGGTGCAAATGGTTAAACGCTTGGCTACTAACCAAAAGGTTGGCAGTTAAAATCCACACAGAGGTGCCTTGGAGATCTACTTCCAAAAAATCAACCATTGAAAACTCTATGGAATGAAGTTCTACTCTGTACCGCATGGGGTCATTACGAGTTGGAATTGACTTCACAACAACTGTTTTTATTTATTTATTTATTGAATGGATGAATGAATGAATAATGAATGAATCTAATCCAGACCCTCCTTTTGGCAGTAGAGCTGGGTGAGATATCCTCCAGGCTCTCTCAGAGCCTGGTGAGACCGCTCTTCTGCCCAAGCAGCCCCTGTGCCTCCCTGGGGGAGAAAGGTCCTTCTCTCTCTACTTCCAGAAGCTTCTCTGAAGCTTCAGTCCACTTCACACAGATAGACAGGGGCCTCCCTCCATTCTGGGAGTCTTCTGGTTCAAGATCCTGGAAGCTCAAAGTCCTGGATTTCTCCATCTGTGGATTTGTTCACTGCTTTTAAGAGGCAGAAGAGTAGTGGGCTCAAACTTCACCTCTGCCCTTTAGCAGCCATGTGGCCTTGAGCAGGTCATCACACCCGTCTGAGCCTCTGAGTCCCCATCTGGAAGTTAAGACTGATTATAATGATGCCTACCTTCAGGTAGGCTGATTGCAAAGAAAGCCCCAGCTGTCCAACCCTGCCTGTATCTGCACTCTTTGCAAGATGACTCCTCCCATCAAAAGGTGGGGCTTCTTCCCTACATCTTGAATATATGCTGCTCTGTGATTTGCTTTGGCCAACAGAATGTGTCTCATGTGACGTTGTGTCAATTAAGAGGCCTTATGTGCTTCCACTCACTCTCTTGGAATCCTGAGACCTCTTTGCGAACGTCAGCTTCCAACAGGTTCCTAACGATTCAGTCATCGCTGCTGGAAACAAGAACTGGATCGAAGCCCTGATGTGAAAAAGCCCGGACCAGCCTGCTGGAGGATCAAAGACCACATGGAATAGATCAGAGTCAGCCCAGTTGTACCAGCTGAGACCGACAAATATGGGACAAATCCAGCCAACTTCAGCAAAGCCAATCCCAGCTGAGCTACCAGCTGACTGCAGATACTTGAAAGAGCTTGGCCAAACCAGAACTGTCCAAACAGTCAAAGACTTGTGAACTGAATAAACATCCATTGACTTAAGCTACTAGCTTTTGTGGTTGTTACACACCATTACTATGGCAATGCATAACTGGAACATACTACAGGGTGTTGTTATGAAGATGAAATAAGTTAGTAGATATAAAATTTGTAGAGTCAGTGTCTAGTACTCAGTAATTCCAAAATGAGTATTAGCTATTGTTACTACTCCAGGGCTTCCTGGCCCTCAGGTGGATCTTGTCATTATCACCAAAGTGAAGGTCAGGGTGCATGGTACTCTCAATGCTCATGATGGTGGCCCCGCATGTCATCACCAGCCTGGATATTATGGTGCTGCTATTAAGTGGCTGTGTGACATTGGGCAAGCATCTTCACCTCTCTGAGCTTCAATTTGCTCATTTGAAAAATGGGTAGGATGATGCCAATCTTGCAGAGTTGCTGGAAGCCTACTCTGCAGTGCAGTAATGGGGTGGAGGGGAGGCAGCAGTCATAATGGATCATGCACTTCAAAGACAATCAAACCACACAGGGATGGAGAAGGACGTAGGCCTGGTGATGCTCTTGGTCCCGTAAGGCCTGGTTCTACTCTATTGTCATAGACTGAATTGTGTCTCCAGTAACTATCTGTCAACTTGGCTAGGCCATGATTCCTGGTATTGTGTGATTGTCCACTGTTTTGTCATCTGATGGGAATTTCCTATGTGTTGTAAATCCTATCTCTATGACGCTAATGAGATGAGATTAGTGGCAGTTATGTTAATGAGATAGGACTCAATCTACAAGATTATATTGTGTCTCCAAGACAATCTCTTTTGAGATACAAAAGAAAGAAGCAAGCAGAGACATGGGGGACCTCATACCACCAAGAAACAAGAGCCAGGAGAATAGCCACCCTTTGGACCTGGGGTCCCTGCACTGAGTAGTTCCTAGTCCAGGGGAAGATTGATGACAATGACTTTCCTCCAGAGCCAACACAGACAGAAAGCCTTCCCCTGGAGCTAACACCCTGAATCTGGACTTCTAGCCTCCTAGACTGTGAGTTAATAAATTTCTTTGTTAAAGCCATCCACTTGTAGTATTTCTGTTACAGCAGCACTAGATGACTAAGACACCTATATTCTTTAAACAAAGTCCCTTTACTGAGTTGCGGGGATTGTTTCTCTTATATCCCAATGTCCCTGGCTGGTCATTTCTGTCTTGCCTGATAAGAGAGCCCAATGATTATCCCACTCCTCAGGTATTTCTCACAAGAGTGGGCCCTCCCCGAGACATTAGGGAATTATCTGTCCCTTCCTTTGTAAGATCCTTGAGGACAGTGACTTTTTTCTTATTCCTCATCGTACCCTCTGACTGAACACGGGGCTTGGCATGTAGTAGCTTCTCACAAACATGTGCCAAATGATTGGATTGCCATCTCCTTCCCCTTCTCTCTCCAAGCTGAAGCAAATACATCCCTTTTAGGTCTTACTGTCCCAACCTTCCTCCATCACAGCTCACCTTGCTGTGGCCTGAGGGTTAATACAGAAAAATAGACCTGGTCATATTAGCCCAGGTTCTTGTCCTGTGACCTCCACTTAAAACACTCCACTGGCACCCTGCTCTTAGGATGAAGATCAAAATCCTTAATGTGACATTCAAGGCCCTTGCATGGTATTGCCCGTGTCCGCTCTCCAGCTCCCACCCACATTCTGCTTTCTAACCTCACAGGTCTTGGAGTTCTTCATGGTCACCATTAGCCCTTAGTCACAGGGCCTTTGCACATGCTATTCCTTGGTCTGAATACCCTTTCTCAGCTCCATGTTCACCCAATAACTCTGGTTCATTCTTCAAACTGCAGCTGGAGTGTCACTTTCTCCATGAAACCTGTCATGGATTAAATTGTGTCCCCCCAAAATATCTGTCAACTTGGCTGGGTCATGATTCCCAGTATTGTATGATTGCGTACCATTTTGTAATCTGATGTGATTTCCTTATGTGTTATAAACTCTATCACTATGTTAAGGTTATATGTGATTTCCTTACGTGTTTAAACTCTATCTCTGTGATGAGGTTATACTGATGAGGTCTACAAGATTGGATAGTGTCTTAAGCCAATCTCATTTGTGATATAAAAGAGAGAAGGGAGCAGAGACACATGGGAACCTCACACCACCAAGAAAGCAATGCTGGGAACAGAGCGCATCCTTTGGACCTGAGGTTCCTGTGCTGAGACGCTCCCAGACCAAGGGAAGACTGATGACAAGGACCTTCCTCTGGAGCTAACAGAGAGAGAAGGCCTTTCCCTGGAGCTGATGCCCTGAATTTGGACTTGTAGCCTACTAGACTGTGAGAGAATACATTTCTCTTTGTTAAAGCCATCCACTTGTGGTATTTCTGTTATGGCAGCACTAGATGACTAAGATAAAACCCTCCCTGGTCTGCCTTGAAACTCCTCATTATATGCTCTCAGAGCACCCCGAACCCCTCCATTACAGCACTTGTAATTGTACACTTCTTTGAGTGAGTGCCTGATTAACCTCTGTCTCCCCCTCTAGACTGTGACTTGCATGGGGTCAGGGGCTATGGCAGTTTTACTTACCCTAAGTCAGTGGCTGCTGCATAGCAGGTGCTAAACAAATATCTACCTAATAAATAAATGAAAGCTGTCCCACTGCAGGTCTGAGTCCCCACAGGGTGGGGAATATGTCTCAGTCACAGGGCTGCTACCAGGGAGAGGCAAGAGAGGTGCCAAAAGCACAAAATTTAAGAAGGCACTCTGTTACCCCCAAATACTTGGTGCCAACCTCAGGCTCTGCACCTAATAATTGGCATCACTAATTGCCAGCTGTAGTAAGAGAGGACAGACAAGAGGAAAAGAGGATTTGGGATTTAAAAGAATCACCAACTCAGCTTCCTGGCCTGTGTCTGTGCACAGAACAGATCCATCTCCACTAGCATAGGCATCTGTTTCCTGAAATAGTCCCGGCTTTGCCTGCCCCACACCTAGATCAAGAATCCCCTGCTGCAGCTGAACTGCTGTGTGTTTTCATGTCTGCAGATGTTGTTTTATTGTGAAGGTTCATTACTGGGAAATGAGCTGTCAGCTTGGGCTGCAGTTGCAGAGCAGGGAGGGGAAGGACTAATTCCCCAATTGTGGGCATAATGGAGGGGATTCATACCTTTACCAGATGCCCAAAGACCAGATTTTTGCAAGGGAAATTACAAGACCTTTGGAAATGAAGTTTTCAGGCTGAGGAGACACTTTGCAGGATTATTGTCTCTGGTGGGCTGATTGGCTGATGGTAAATGGTCTAATGGCCTCATTAGAGCCGCTAGTGGGTCATTGCCTCCCTCACAGCAGACAGGCAGGGACACTGTCATCCCCTTTCCATTCCGGTGTACTTGGGCCTGCAACTTAATGAGTGGAACACTCCTAGGAGTGCCTGTGCCACCTTACGCACCACCACTACCTGAGAGCTGCTTCCCACTTGGCAATAGCTCCACCTGCTCTGAGGAGTGGGCCCAGGGACCAACCCAAGGAAGACCTTGAGCTTCTTATGGAGAACTCGGACCTAGAAGCCTAAAGATCTGGAGCAACACACGGCCAGTGTTTCCACCTCCTGACATCCTCTTCTATTCCATTTTGCCCTTCAGGCCCAGCTTGGGCTCCGCCTCCTCCAGGAGGCCTTCCCTGATTCCTCCAGCCCATGCTAGCCTCCTCCTTTCTAATTTCTCTCTCATGCTGTACCTGGGAGAGTGGGGTATGGAAGAGGACTGGGCCTTAGTAGTAGAAGGCTTGGGTTTGAACCCTGTCCTTTCATCTTGGGAGCCCTGGTGGCACAGTGGTTAAGAGCTTCGCTGCTAACCAAAGGTCAGCAGTTTGAATCTACCAACTGCTACTTGGAAACCCTATGGGGCAGTTCACTCTGTCCTACTGGGTCACTATGAGTTGGAATCAACTCAATGGCAATGGTTTTTTAAATTTTTTCTGCCATCTTGAGCTGAGTGACCTTGGGCAAATCATTTAACTTCTCTGGGACCCCATTTCTTCCATGTAAAAGGGGTGACTGTCCGATGCTTTCCCACTGTCTGTTTCTGGGTCTGTCTCCTCTAT
This sequence comes from Dugong dugon, assembly GCA_030035585.1. NCBI lineage: Eukaryota > Metazoa > Chordata > Mammalia > Sirenia > Dugongidae > Dugong > Dugong dugon. The sequence continues at coordinate 54,395,628 of CM057462.1, read as the reverse complement.
GGCATGATGAGATTCTACAGAGTTGGGACTGTGTCTGACCCTTTTCTGCATTCCCTGGGGCCATAGATGTATTTGAATGAATGAATTGGTATAAATGCAATTGCCAAAGTGCAGTGTTCAGTGGGAATGTGAGGTTTGACATTCTGATCACTGTGCACAGCTTCCGTCCCGGGATACCTGCCATCTGGGATCTCTGCAGAAAGCCCAGCCCTTCTAGGCACCCTGAGTTACACATACTCCCCGGCAGAATATGGGGGACCCTGGGACTCCTGCTTCTCTGGGAGACCAGGTAGTCCCTGGTCACTCTCTTCTTGAGATTCCAGTCTCAGTGGTTGGAGCACTGGCATGGGCATCCGAGAACCCTGGCCTCAGACTCCGTGTTTCCTAACTCACTGGTCTCTCTGGACACGTCTCAGCATGTCTGCCAGCCCCCGTTTCTGCATCTGTAAAGACAGACTAAGGACTACAACACAGCAGAGCCCTCATCCCACTCCCTGGGAGGCCAGGAAGAGAAAACTGAGACCCAGGGAGAGGGCATGACTTGCCCACAGTCACATGGCTGTTAAGTGGCAGAGCTGAGATTTCATCCTCCTCCAAACGGTTCAATCCTCCCTGTGGATGTGTCCTCACACTATATAGCTCTCTGCACATGTGTGGAGTTAGTTATTACCTTCTTCTCCATCATCCACTGGAGCAGGTCCCTGTCTGCAGCCCTGCAGCTCTGGGCCCATTTCTAATATGTCCCTGGGGTGCTGCTCCCACACAGAAATGCCCACCACCTATCAGAACCCAGCCCTCCTCCCTCTCCAAGGGGTGAATGAGCAGATGCTTGTGCTGCTGCTCTGTGAAAACACAGCTGATCGTTCATCTAGCCTCTGTTTTAGTCCCTGGAGTCATGGCCCAATTAGGCTATCTGCAGCTTGTATGGTGAAGTGACTGAGTGACACAGAAAGGGAGAAAAGACCAGGTTTGTTCATGTTTTCCTTCATTACACAAATACTTACTTTGTATCTGTTATGCGCCAGGCGCTGTTTCCCAAGTGGTGGTTACAAAGCAGGATTAAAGTTTATTGGGCTGTAGGAGATAAGACCTGCAACTCAAACTGACTGAGAGCAAAAAGGAAATACACTGGCTGGTGGAATTGAGAAATCCAGGGGAGCTGCTGGCTTCAGGCCTGCCTTGACCCAGTGTGCAGGTCGTGTTCTGGCACTGAGGATTTAGCAGGGAGCAAAACAGATGAGGGCTCTGCTTTCATGGGTCTCATGTTCAGTCTGTCCTGATCATCTCTCTTTTTCTCTGTCTTTCAGAGATTTGTTTACCTGTGTTGGCTTCATTTTTAGGCAGGCTCCTCCTATGGTGGGCACCAGCAACTCTAGTCTTACAAATGACCAGCTTAATATCCCTAAAAAAGAAAAAAAATCCTCTTTTTCACTGCTTTGAGCAAAAGTCCAAGGGCAAACTCTGAGTGGACTAACCTGCTCATCTCTGAGCCAATCAGTAAGATCCGAGGAGTGGAAGTCACTGATTCAACGGGCTTGAGTCACATGTTCACCCTTACAACCAGATGTGGGTTCAAACCTACCCAAATTATCTAGATAGAGTATAATGGTGGGTGAAAGGCCCAATTTCTAAAGGAAAATGAGAAGGATGGATTCAGAGCAGGTAAAACAGGGTGAATTCAACTCCTGGCTCTAGCTTGGCTGCTGAGCTGGGATGACCAACCTCAACTGGGCTATTGTGAGTGACCTTGAGAGACCTTCACAATCAGAGGGAGGCAATGTGCCAGCAATATAGCACTGTCTAAGGACTGTGACCACCCCAGTTCAAGTGACCACATTTACCTTTGATCCACCCCAGCAAACCTGGCCTCCACTCTGAGGGAATGTGTTTCTGATGATGCTGGTGGACAGACCACACATTGACTAAACCTACCTTCGTGGCTGTGTGATATAGAATAAATTCCCCCAACATCTCTGAGCCTCAGTATTCTCATCTCTAAAATGGGAGTGATAAAACTGACCTTGTAGCAGGGAGGATTGTTGTGAGGGACAATATCTGTGAATCACCTGGCCTCATGCCCAGCACATAGTAGGCACTAAATGAGTAGTGTTGCATACATAAGGAGCTCTTGAAATGACAACTATTGCCATGACCTCTAGTTTGGCGTTCTGCCGGTGGGATGGCATGTTTACGACGGTGGAGGGTCTGCCTCCCCCATCTGACCCTGATCTTCTCTAGCACAGAGACATGACAGACCTTCTCTCTGTGCCCAGAGCCCTTCTCACAGCCTGGTACTCCCTGGGCATCATGATTTTTGCTGAGTCATTGGAAACTGACAACCTGGAGGGTGTAAGGGCAGGGAGGACACTTCCTGGTGATTGTCCAACAGCTTCCGGGCCTTGAACCTTTCCTGAAGTCTGTTCACAGCTGCACACATCTCACCAGAACATAAATTTCTTGGCAGCAGAAGTTGTCATTTGAAGTCCCCATTAAAACAGCTGAACCTTGATAGATGCTGAGCAGTTGTTACTGCTGGTGCCTGAGAGGTGTCTGAGATGTGCAGGGATGTGGGGTTTGGATTAATTCCAGACCTTTCTGAGACATCTGCTTTATAGCTGTGTTCAGGTATAAAGATACCAGTATAAAGATCTCAGTGGCAGGAAGGGGCAGCCTGGCACTCACAGCAGGGTGGGCCTTTGTGAATGACACTTGTGTCTTGGGGTTGTGGACAGCCTTGTCCACTTTTCCTTTAGTCTCACTCTCAGAAGTTCACCAAGAGCTGGGCTGTGAACAGCAGAAATGTGAGGAGTGCTGGTGTCAACAAGAGCAAAAATAGACATCACTGGGGCGGCAGGATTAATCAGTCCAACCAGCACTGACACCTGCTGTGTGCTGGGCACATAGTAGGCTCATCATAATTCTTAGCTGTTATTATTATCACGATGATGGTAAAGGTGATGGTGGTGGTGATGCTTGCTCCTCCCATCCCACGTCCCCTACCCTGGCATCAGGTGTCCCCAAGACTCTGTCATCAAGGAGGGGCTTCATTCCTCCTCACGGTCTTTGTTACCCCTCAGACCCACATGTCAGAGGAGAGGTCACATTTACCTTGGCTCAAGGCTTTGTCTTGCTCAGCTCACACTGGAACTAAATTCCATCTGCAGACAGGCCAGCCAGCGTGCCCAGCATGAGGTCATGTCTTTTGACTTCTGGTCATAGTGGTCATGGTTCACATTCAGGTTGGCATTCATTCTCCTTCCTCAGTTTCCAAGGAGAGATCATCACAACAGAACTTGTGCCAACTTCTGTGAATATCTGGGTAAGACCTTCCTGTACAGAGCATAGATTCTCAAACCACCGGAGCAGGGAGGAACTAGGAGATCATCTGGTCCAATCCCTGCAAGGTACAATAATGAAAACTTAGGCCCAGAGTGGGAAGATAACCTGTTCAGGGACACAGAGTGAGCAGGTGGTACAGCAGGAGCCAGGACTTGATCCCCTGACCTCCAGCCAAATTGTTACTGCAATAACGCGGGTTGGAGCCACCTGCCGCAATAGCCAATTCTGAGACAAGGGTGAGGTAAACAGCAAGAGTTTTATTATATATCAATATATAGGAGACAGAGGGGAATAAATTCCTCCAAAAACCTGTCTCTCCTACTAGAGATTGGCTGAAAGCTTTATAGGGACAGGATTATGGGTCTTAGACATTTGTGTTAGTTCCCCCTTGAGGTGGTCACATATCAGATGAGTTAATCTTCTACTGATATTCTTGGGGGTTATCTGGTGACACCCTGGTTTTCTTTTCACAAGATGGGTTCTTTGTCTGTTTTTCATTCCTAGATCATTATCACTTGTTTTCCACCCTCCAAGGAGGAACATCGGCTAATCTTAAACTTTTTATAGAGACTGGAATGGGAGGGAAAAACGAGATCATGAGACAATGCAGGGGTTAGCAATGGGGAGTAATAATAGTAAGCTGGACCTATGCAGCCTCTTCCACAATGATCTCTCGGCCCCCATGTAACTGATCAAGGTCCCAGGCCTGGGGCACTGGTTAGGCTCAGAATTCCATAGGTGATTTAGACATAATGACAGGCAAGGGATTGAAATGAAGTGTCAAGCTGGTGGTTGGCAGCAAAATTAATCCCAGGAAGTAAAAAAGTAAAGGCCTTATGCTTGGGTTCTGGGGGGCCAATGAATGATGGTTCTTTTTGTTCTGATTGGGACCAATGAACTCAATGAACCCAATACCATGGCAGCTACCAGTGAAATTGCCGCAGCTCATGGTGAAATGAGGAAGAAAAGCCAACTTATCTATTGGTATAAAGTTGCCACCTGTTTCTTCTTGGAAAGCTCTGTTTTTACTATAAGGTCATATTGATCTTACTTTGTTGTTGTTAAGCTCTTTTCTTTTACAAAAGGACTGTGATCATAAATTTTTGTTGCTGATTTTGAATGTTCTCTGCAACCATTAGAGAGTTTTGGTAACTGTAGGAATCCTCTGAGCATTTAATACACTAATCTGTGCTGTATACCATGTTCCTCACTTTTATTTGACCATAGAGTAAACCTTTGTTCTAGAAACATAAATTACGACCACCCAGAACTTGTGTTCCCCTGAACCCAGTTTGGGAAATACTGGCATTTAAAAATCAGTGTGATTTGTCAATGAATTTTCACAGAACTGGCTGGGTTTTCCTAAGAGCGTGGGCATAGCGTTAGGAGAAGTGTGTGAGTGTTTATTCTGTTGTTATTAGGTGCTGTCAAGTCGATTTCAAGTTATATCAAACCCATGTTACAGAGTTGAACTGCCCCATAGGGTTTTCTAGGCTGTAACCTTTATGAGGACAAATTGTCAGGTCTTTCTCCTGTGGAGTGGCTGGATGGATTTGAACTGCCAACCTTTCAGTTAACAGCTGAGCACCTAACCATTGGACCACCAGGGTTCTTTTATTTGCTTTACTCCTCTGCATATGATGTGATAAATAATCCTAACAGAGGCCTTATGATGCTAGAGTCTCACCTGCAAGCCCCCTGCTATCTTAGTTTCCTAGTGCTGCTGTAATACAAGTACAACAAGTGAGTGGCTTTAAAGAACATAAATGTATTCTCTCACAGTTCTTCAAGCTAAAAGTCCGAATCAGGATCTTAACCATGCCAATTCCTTCTAAGAATACCTTCTAGTCTCTCTCCTAGTTTCTGGTGTCTGCTGGCAATCCTTGTGGTTCCTTTGTCTGTAGAAATCCTTACATGGCATCTGTTTCCCCCCTGTGTGTTTGTATGTGTGTGTGTGTGTGTCTATGCTGCTCTTTATATAACTCAAAAGTGATTAGGTTCAGGAGCCACCTCATACTGACATAATCTCAATTGATTGATTAATTATATTGCATTAGATTACATTATGGAAGATGATTATATTACATTATATTAGACGTAAGGTAATTTCATTACATTACATTAGATGTAAGGTCATTACCTTATATTACGTTAGTTTACATTCAAAATTAGGATTCCAACATGTATTTTGGAGGAACACAATTCAATCCATAAAACTTCCTAACTTGAGTAAATGCAGATCAAGATCCTTGAGGACCAAACAACACCAGCAGAGTAAAAATATCCCAAGAGATCCCTGGACTATTTGCTCTTCATAATTCAGACTTTGTCAATTTCTTAAGAATGTTCCTTCTGCATCTATTACATTGCAGAACACAGGGACAAGATTCAGTTCCTGGAATTTTTAGAAAGTATGAATCTCACTGGTGTGTCTGGAGCCCCTGTCTGGGTTGGAGATGAGAGAGGTCTTAGAGGCCTAGGTTTCATGGCCAGATGTCACTTTGATTACTAAGGAGTGTCTGACCCAAGCCATGATCTTTTCCATCACCCCCTATGCATTTGAAAGCTGGACAATGAAAAATGAAGACTGAAGAAGAACTGAAGCGTTAGAATTGTGGTGTTGGCGAACAATATTGAATATACTATGGACTGCCAAAAGAATGGACTAATTTGTCCTGGAGGAAATACAGACTGAATACTCCTTAGAAGTGTTGTAGGGGGAAAAGATCACAGAATAAAATTTAATCAAAAGATATTTATATTAAGCCAAGACAAAGGCAGAAACAATTATTTCAATGAGGCATCTGCCAGTGTGCACCAGGCACAAGAGACTAGCAGAATCATTGAATCACAATCAGAAAGTCTCTAATATACTGTCACAGAGGAAGTAAAGATACATCGTTGTCAAAGGCAAGATAAGAAAGTGGGACCTTAAAAACAATTGGTTATAGAGCTTCTGTTGATTAATTACCTACTTAGTGACATTGATTGATTGGTGGCTTACAGTTTTGCTTTAAGGCTCCTTGGGAACAAACCGTAGACGTGAGCTGTTTATGTTAAGGCTCCTTTGGTAAAAAGTTAACAAAATTCTGATTGGTGCTTGGTGAGGTAAGATAGCTACTACTTGGTGATATGGGTGGTTTGTTGGTTAGTGACTACTTAACAACCATAGAGGTTCACAGAGCAGTCACTGGGCATTCTTCTCTGGAAAAAACTCTTCTGGTTTTGTTACATGGAAAACCTACATTCTCTTAGATACCAGAAAACAGACAGAACTGCCTTAACCAGTTTAATTTTCTGGTTCTATAGGTTTTCTACACAAAGTGAATTCCTAGCCTGGACCCACACTCAGGTTCTCTTACTCATGTCAGATACCACATAATAATTTTTAGGGTCTCCATATTGTTCCCTCCATTTGATCAAGGAGTTTGATGGAACATCTTTTGATCACATTTATAAGCATGCTTTCTTTGGCATAGGTTATTGATATGTTGCTTCCATGTGGTTACTCCATGTTATGGCTTATGCTTGTTTTATTCCTGATGTCAAGTCTTTTTCTCCATAGTCAGGGACCACAGATTCCTTGGTTGCAGTGTAGTTCTGGGTAATTCACCATGCTATGTCAGAGCAGCCATTTTCAGTGATCTTATTATGAGATGTCCTTAGCATGGTCTTTATATCCTATATGGTGGCCTGTCCCAACCTGTTCCGGCCTTTAAACTCCCAACTTAGTTACTTAGTCGAATAACATCAGGTTCTTCGCCATGCATCTTGTCTTGATGTTGTTATCTGGGAGGGTAAAGACTCAGAGACCTAGGCAAAATTGGAGGAATATATGGCCTTTTCATCGAAGCTAATATAGGGTGCAGGAATCATTCACCATGTTACAAATGTGGGAGGAATTAATGTACATAAGCTACTTGGGAAGTGAAGAGTTTCCGAAGTTGGACAAATATTTCATAATACATTAGAAAATTCCAATTCCAATTATTATCAGAATAACTAGTCCAGTTTTCAATAAAGTTCTCCCCCACGACCCTATTCCTTGTGGTAACTAATGGAATAAATTAGAAAAAGAAGGTATAGCCATAGGAGGAATGGAGTGAAGCTAAATTGCTTGCTGATATATTTTATGAATGTTCTCTTCCATTTCTTCAGTGATGTTAATTCAAGAGAAACAGGAGGTGTTTGCTATTGATTGAGCTAATCTGACAAAAGCATTCTCTTTTTATGCCTCAGTAGTTATTATAAAGCATAGTAATAAAGAACTTAAGAAAGACTTCATAATAGAGGAAAATTGCCCAAAAGAAATAAACAAGAGCAATTAGCATACAAATGACTGACAAATTAAGACAGGGTCCTTTAAATAAGGGCATATATGAGTAAGCAAGAATGGGTGTGGCAAATAATTTGATGATTATTAAAATACTAACAAGAAAAATATAAAGGAATGTTTTTAGGTTAAAACACATAGAAAGGTTTACTTATTCAAATCTGTCTTATCAATTAGTTTTAAAAAAAAAGCAAATACAAGAAAACTAAATATGAAAAGTCTGAGAATTACATCTCCATTTATGTGGTCTGGTGTTTGGGAATAATTTTACAGGCCTGGTCCTAGATCTTAGGATGAGTTGCCCCTGCTAGCTTTCGTCTGTTTTTCATCCTGGTGATTTTTGAATTTTAGTTTGAGTCCTTTAGTTGGTTGAACTGTCCAAGTAGGAGAAGCAGCTTTCTTCAATTGGTAGAGGTGTATCCAGGTCTTAACTCCCTGTAATTTAGTCGCACAAGGTTTAGCAAGGAGAACTACATACGATCCTTTTCAAAAAGGCTGCAGAGAATCTTTTAATTGATGTCTTTCCTAGTGTATATGTATGCTTCCCTGGAACGATATTAGGCAGATTTTGGAATTTTGGTTTTTGGTTGTCAAAAGCTCCGTTAACCTGTGAAAACATTCTTTAGAGTATTGAATCAAAAAATGACAATATTTAACAATATTAAAGTTGGTATAAATAACATAAGGGAGGGCCATTTGGTTTTGAAGACAAAAAGTTCAAGTTAAATGATTTCACTACTGAAATACAGATCTGGACTGACAAGGGAAAGGAAGGAAAAAAAATTTTAAATATCTAGACAATAGAACATTAAATATTAGCAATATTCTTATATAAATTTTATAGCAATTCTTTAGTTTACCCTGTCTTGTGTAGCAAATTTTGGTTCCATGTTACTCTGGATTAGTAGCAACTTTAAAAAATCTGGAAATTTCTATGTAAGAGTTTTAAAATCTGATTTAGTCCTACTGATTTATGTTCAAGATATTATAGTCCTGTTTATGAGTCTGATACAGGCCATTTTGCTGCATTTTCAGTGAATTAGCAAGGTAAAACTTATCTGTGAAAAGATAAACTTAAAATGGCTACGGTTAATTTATAATAATAATTCTTAAAAATGAAAAGACTTGATGAATGTTAATTACAAAAGTAACGCAAAGCCAAATAAAGTCAAATACAAATTTTAGACAAAAATATCTTTAAACATAATGATTGTTCTCATTTTCAAAGAGCTTCAGATATAACACATAATAATTTTGAGACATAGTGCTATATACTCAGGATCTATGAATAATATATTAAGCTAAACATTTGAATGGTAATAAAAACTTTATGGGTAAACAGTGTGAATTCTTTAGTTGAAACCATTGGCTTTAATGATGCTAGATTTAAAGAAAACAAAGTTGTGACCAAGTTAGCAACTGAAATGATAAAGTTATAACATAATATCATGTATTTGTTGTCTATAAAACAGAAACAAATATTTTGTGGCTTTCTACTTTGAAAGTTGTCAGGAGTTTATTATTGATTACTGAGAAACAATACTTAAGTTATTTAAAGCACAGATTTTAATAGTAAAAACCTTAGATTTTTCAAAACTATGCAGCTTTGTTTTTTGATTCAGGAATGTATTTTGTTGAGCCTTTGTTTCTGAAACAGATTGCACAAAAAATAAAATTATCTTTTTAACCTAGTAATTAAAGAAAATTGTTATTTTAACAGTGAGAAATCTAGTTCTTTTATTTATGTTATTTGATACTAAAAGTTCTTAAAATTCTCATAAATTAATCATCAGTTATAACAATTAAGAACTTTGGCTATATAAAATAAATTTATTTTGATAAACCTTTAAATTTCTTTTCTTGGTTACATATTTCTTATGGTATAACCCTTTAAGTGACATAAAAAGAACATATTAATTATCAGATCTCTCTCTCTCTATATATATATATACATCCTTTTTCTGTGGCATACAAGTAAGAGTCTATAAACTTTAATTGCAAGAATATCCATTAACTGAGTCTAGTATTAGGAAGTTATTTAGTAATTTAAGTTTATATATTACAAGATACAATTACCATAAGAAGTTTAACCTTTATTCTTCTTATTCTAGAATTAATAAAATTGTTCCTTTTATCTAAATGAAACATATTTCATATAATACTTAGCTTAAATAAAATTACTTAGAAAACTTTTGCATTTAAGATTGACGTCTTATAAAACATAAAAATCTTTATTAGAACAAATTCACCTTTATTAATTCCTGGAAATATTTGGACTATTAAACTTATATAAATACTTATTATTAAACCAATTAGAGCAAGTTCTTTGAGGAAATAATATAATCTAATTTAATAATACCATCCAGAAATAGAAAATTAATGTATTTTCATAATTCTGTTTTTTTGCATGTTTCATAGGAATCTTTATAGAAAGCAATTTTATTATATTTTGTTTCTTTAAAGTCTTATTATACAAGTTAAAAATAAACAATCTATAACAGATGGAAATTTATTTTTCAAAATTATCACTGACATTTTAAATTACTTTAAGTATTCTCAGCACAAACAGGTCAAGAACTCCTATTGATGTTACTTACTTTCTTGCAAGATTTGGTGATTTTACCCAACCTTGGAAGTAAAAAGTCAGACTGCAACAGTAAAGCGTTGCATTTGGTTTCTTTGGTTAAAAGACTCTGAGATTCTTTGTAACAACCCTCACCAGTGTGCACAACACCTAGGTTAAGATAAATTTTAAAGCTGACATCCTGGACCAAGAATGTCAATGAGAGAGCAGACAGAAAAATGAATGTTTGCTAGAGTGCAAAATAGAAAATTAAGCTTTATTATAAAGAATTTCTTGGCTATAAAAATAACAGTAGTATTGCAGCAGGGAAAGCCTTAACATAATGGGAAAATCTACAAACCGTCACTAATATAGACTTATAATTAATTGAGAGTGGAAGTTGAATGAAATCTATCTTCCATTTAAGCATTGTTCTGAAGGCAGAGAAAATCTCCTAGGTGGAGCTTTGAAAGGTTTGTCAGAGTTGAATTGGAAGCAAATAGGACATTGTGGTGCCACTTGTTTAGCAGCTCTATAAAAGTGCCTTCACTAATATTATCTTTCTTTAACGGGAATCCTCATGCAGATATTAAATCATGGAAACATGCTAATGTTTAGGTAAAACGAATTTGCTATTTGGTTCTGTTCATAATTTTGTATCAGGTTCTTAATAATAACCCTCTTTTCCTAGTCTTTTAACTTATTAATTTCAGCCATTTGCTAATATTTCTTAAGGCTATTTCAGTAAGGTTATAATTGCTCATGAATAAATTAGAATAGTCTCAATTATAGTCTTTTATAAGTGTAACAATTAATTGTGAGGCAGTTTTATTGTCTTTTTCATTAATTTGGTAAAAATTATTTTTGCTTTACTTGTCTCTTTTCTTGGCAGTTAGAACAATGAGAAATTACATAGTTGATAGGTTTAAAAAATTCTTTATTCTACTAGTATTTTTCTAATAAGAGAATTATTTTATCTCTTCCTAAATGCCAGGGTAAATGTAAATTAAACAGTTTTTTCCCCCTTTTTTTTTGCAGTTTTGAACTTTTGCCCAATTAGTTTTTCTTGAAAAAACTTTAGGGGTGTCATTTGAAAGGAATTTAGCTTACTGTTGATGTACAGTTTATTTAAACAATCTAATACCATATAGGGAGCCCTGGTTGTCCAATGGTTAAGAGGTATGGCTGCTAACCAAAAGGTTGGCAGTTTGAATCCACCAGCCGCTCCTTGGAAACCCTATGGAGAAGTACTACTAGTTCTATAGGGTTGCTAAGAGCTGGAATTGACTCAATGGCAACAGGTTTAGTTTTGGGTTTTGTGAATACCATATAGAAGTAAGAAATTAGTACATTTTTATAAAATTTTCAGTAGATTTCTGAAGATTTAGTAAAACTGTACCTGTTGTGTTTGCTCTAAGGATAAATCCTTTTTGGGGATTCTTTTAACCAGCTGTTTCTGTTTAAGCTGTGCTTCTCCTGGCTCTATAAGCATCTGTCTTTTCCCCTTTTCCCCTTTATTGGAATTTTTAAAGTATTTCTTCAACTGTCTTGTTTTAATGCAAGACTGGCCTGGGCATTCTTCCAGGAAGTGTGTATTTTCTTGCTTGCCTGGGTTTGTAGTTACTGTGGCTACAAAGCTATTAATTTTCTTGACTTTTTAGTTTCTATGGTTTGAGCTAGTTCACTACCTAACCAGCTAGTCTTGGCAGAAGGAATAATTTTTCAGTCAAGTAGATACTTTTTTATTAAGGCTGAAGGCTCATAATTAAGGATATTTTAGTTTCAAGTAGAGACAGGTAGAGAGAACAAAATGGCTAGCAAAGAAGCAGAGGGAATTTTTACTAGGTGTCTGGGCACTTAACTTTGCTGGTTATTTTAGAGCCTCCTTTTTTCCAATACACTGTGAGGAAAAGTTAATTTTTACTGAGTTCAAAATTTTCCCAGACTGGCCACTGGTCTGAAACTCTATCTCTGGCAAGCACATGTCATTTTAATGTGGCCCATAAGTGGCATTCCCTCATCTTACCAGAGCTTCAGCACATGCAACTCAGAATTCAGAAACCTGCAGATACAACCATGCATCACTTGATGACGTGTAAACTTCACCTTTAAGCAATCTTAGAGACAAACCACCCATACAAAAAAATTAGTTTCAGCTTTTCCCAAACCACAAAGAAATACTCTTTGAAAACAGATTTACCTCTGTACTGACTGAGATGCTCAAATTTAAACAATGCAAACAAGAAAAAGCTTGCCAAGACGTCCAAGAGAATCCAAACAGAAAAACATAACAAAAGGCTTAATAAACAATCTTGGAGAACTGCTGCATAAATTATGACCCAGGAATGCACAAAGGCAGAATCAAGTCCCTAGTACTTAGCACCAGGAAATAGGGGTGAGGCTCTGACAGCCCAAGAGGGAAGGGTGTGAGGAAAATCAGGCATTTGGGGGATGGTGGAGAAACCCTAGGAAGGGGTAAGGCCTCAAAATCAGGGCAGCAGGTCAGGGCCCTGGAAGGGAGAGGCTGGGAAATTTCTGGGATCCCTGAGCAGAGTTGTTTGTCCTCTTTTCCTGTGCTGTGATCCCCTGCACCATGCTCTCACCTTCTGGAAAGTCAGTGGCAGATAACAGTGAAGGAAATGGAGGAGGCTGGGGCGGAGCTTCCAGGTTTGAGCAACTTGGGGCAGAGAAAGACAGGTGGCTGCAGGAGGACAGATGGGGAGAGGGGGTATGGAGGTTCAAGGTGAGAGCTGGGCTTTAGAGGAACTGGTGCCAGTAGGACACTGGACAACCCTAGGAATCCTCAGAACTATAGGGTTGGGCTGGACATCTCAGATCGGGGCGAGGGCTGCAGTCCTGTTATTAGCACATTATAGGAAATAGTGCCCCTAGGAAGCCAGAGGTCCCCGGATATGGGAGTTAGGCACGGTATGGGCACAGGCTTCTTTCTCCTCCCCACCCCTCCTTCCAGCCTCCTCTCCCTCAGCAGCTTCAGCTGGTGGAGTGGGAATTGACACCCCCAGGTGCAGCTGTATTTCCATCCATCTCCACTGAGATATTCTCCAAGTGAATGAGAAGACTTGCACTTATAGGAAACTTGGGAGCTGAAGCTGACACTTCCATTTATCTCATTTCTAGTCCCTTGCAGAGCCCCAAGAGGGTTGAGCTCAGTGGCTAGATGAGACTGGGCCCAAAATGATACTGAACATGGCATTGGAGTGTTCAGGGCCTTCCCCTACCTGCCACACCTGTCCCCCAATGTGACCCCTAGCCAGCTCATGATTTCCAGATGAAGTCCTCATAAAATCAGGGTAACTTGGGACAAGGAGATGGACTTGATGAGACTTCACAAGCTGCCTTCATTGTTATTTTTTGATGATTATTGACACATTCTATCAACACTGATTAACAATAATCAATCAGAGAGTTCCGGTAAAATGGTGCTCTAGGCAGAAGCACCACGCCATCCCTCCACAGCAAAGATCTGAAAAACTAAGCCAAACAGAGAATACAACAATCCTGAAACCCTAAAACATCAAATGAAGAGATAAAGAACTCAGCCAAGCACCAAATGGAGTGAGAAAACTGACAGAGAATGGAGAGCAAGGAGAGATTCATGCAGAGGTCCCCTACCAGCTAACGCAGTGTGGATCCACCATCTTGGACTCCTATCGGAGACCAGCAAGTGGGGGTATGAGAAAGCAGCCTCAAGGAGTGTCCAGCGGGAGCCAAAACAATCGGTAATTTGCAGTGTGCGCTTTCGCACCCCCCATCCCTCTTTGACCCGGCTCGGCCTCCTCTGCTTCCCGTGGCCACGGTCTCTTGATGGGGAACTGCCGGCTGCTTGGATTCCACATACCCAAGCGGGTGGCTCTCTGGGTGCCATTTATTGGCTGTTGGTGTAGCTTTTTTCCACTTCTTTTGATTTCTTCCTTGCCTCTGACCATCTCCCCCTCCTTTCACTTGAATGCCTCGCTCTGTGCGCCATCTTTGCTTCTTCCTGAGGCGCCGCAGAGCGCTGGCAATTTGTGATATACGTTTTCCCACTCTTTACCCTTCTTCACCCATACTCGGCCCCCTCCACTTCCCGCGGACACAGTCTCTTGTCTAGAAACACCAGCCCACGTTAGCTGGCTCTCTGAGTGCCATTTGTTGGCTGCTAGTGTTGCTTTTTTTTTTTTTTCTGCTTCTTTTGATTTCTCACTTGCATCTCGAGACCTCCCCCTCCTTTCACTCGAGTTCCTGGCTCCGGTCGCTATCTTTGCTTCTTCCTGAGGGGCTGCAGAGCTCCATTCAAGTGTGGAGCTGCTTCCCGGTCTGGGCTGCCACGCTGGTGGGATCCCGGGGCTTTTGTTCATTTGTTTGTTTTAAATTGTTTGTTTGTTTTCTTTTCCTTTTCTTGAGTTGGGAGCCCTTTCTGGCCAGGCAGAGCTGCGTGGCAAGGAACTCCCATTCAGCTTCCACAGACATGCAGAGGGATCCCTGAGAGCATTAGTTTATTCATAGTTTTTTTTTTTCTGTTTTTTTGGGGGCCTTTCTTGTTCTTTTTTTTTTTTTTTAATTTGTTTTGTTTTCTTTTCCCTCTTTTGCCTTTTTTGTCTTTCTTCATTGATCATTTCTCGTCCCTGTATATCTTCCTTCTCTTCCTTATCCCTGAATACCAGGTGTTGTATACCTCTATGCCTTCTAGCCAGGCTGTACTGCAACACCTGAGAGCAACTTCTCCAGACCTCATAGCTGCACCGGTGGGATCCCTGGGAATGCTGCAATTCTTTAACCTTTCTGATTTTTATTTATTCATTCTTTTCTTTTCTTCCTCTTCCCCTTTCTGTTTCTCTCCATTTCATAGTCTTTCATCTCTCCATTCCAACGACAAGCTCCCCTAGCATTCTTTTTTGTTTGTTTGCGTTTTTGGCTCCTGTTCCTTTCTCCTCTCTCCCATATCCATCTTAGCTCCACAAATAACAATCTCCCTGCTGCATCCTGCCTACCTGCACCGTGTGCTTGATATCACACCACCAAGCACCACGGGCACGGCTTACTGTAACCTGCCATGCACTGATTACTGACCAGCTCTGGTGGCTGTAGTAAGTGCCTCAAACAACCCATCCCAGTAACTCTCTTCAGCTAGACCTGCCCTGCTGTACCATATCTGAGTGACTGACCCTGCCAGTTGGAGAAGGAGGCGAAAAGTATTGAGCGCACAGATGAGCAAACAACAAAGAACACACAGTCCGCCTGCTCAGACACAGTCAATTTTTTTTTAAAAAAAAAAGGGACGAAACAAACAAATCTACAATAAAAAAAAGAGAAAAATAAATACTGAATGTCCTAAAGACATAAGACAAAATCAAAACCTTTACAAAAACAGGACGGGATGGTTCCAGTAGGAGTCCAAAATAAAACAGCAGATGACTTTCCAGCAGAAGAAAAGGCACTAGAACTACCTGATAGGGAATTCAAATCTCTAATACTCAGAATTCTCCAAGAGCTGAAGCAAAAAGCAGACAAAGTGAGGAAAAAATAGACAAACCGATGGAAAATACAGACAAAAAATTGGGAGAATTCAGGAAAACAATGCAGGAACAAAATGCCAAAATAAATTCACAACTAGAAATTATACAAAAAGAACACTTAGAAATCCAAAGATAAACAAGAGTTGAGAAATGGATGGTGTCATAGAAGGGCTGAGAAGCAGATTTGAAAAGGTGGAAGACAGAATGAGTGGAAGAGAAGACAAACACATGGATACAACTCTGAGGAAAACTCAGAAAAAAGAACAAAGAAATATGAAGAGACCCTGAGAGTTATGTGGGATACAATCAAAAGCAAAAATTTGCAAAGTGATTGGAGTTCAAGAAGAGGGGGAGAAAACAGAAAACACAGAGAGGATCATTGAAGAACTGCTGACAGAAAACTTCACCAATATCATGAAAGATGAAAAGCTGGCCATCCAAGAAGCTCAACAAACCCCATATAGGAGAGACCCCAAAAGAAAATAACCAAGGCATATCATATTCACCCTCGCCAAAACCAAAGACAAACAAAGAATCCTGAGAGCAGCTCGTGAAAAACAAGAAGTCACATACAGAGGAGAAACAATAAGACTAAGCTCAGATTATTCGGCAGAAACCATGCAGGCAAGAAGGCAATGGGATGACATATATAACATCTTGAAAGAAAAAATTGTCAGCCAAGAATAAAATATCCTGCAAAACTATCATTCAAATTTGATGGTGAAATTAGGTCATTTCCAGATAAACAGAAATTAAGGGAATATGTAAAAGTCAAACCAAACTTTCAAGATTTTTAAAGCGAGTTCTTCGGTCTGAGGACAAACAGCTTCAGCTCACAGGCAGAACCTAGGACGCAGGATCATATGAGCCAGATACCAATCTAGGAAATGAACTCTCGAGGACTATCCAAAACCAAAAGAAATACAACAGGGAATCAGAGCAGTTAATCAATAAATGACAACAATATCAAAACAATAAAGAGGGAATAAACGGCATAGGTTTAGAACCTTCTAATGGAGAGGAAGGCAAGACGATACCAAGTAATGGTAGACTGCTTCAAACTTAGAAAGATAAGGGTAAAATTCATGGTAACCACAAAGAAAGTTAACAAACCAACTCATAAAAATAAAGAGGAAAAACATAAAGTCTTGGCAAAAACAAAACCTACAAAAACAAAAGAAATGAAAAAAAAAAACACAAAGAAAAGTAGCTCTGCACAAGAGAGTAAGAAGAACAAAGAAAATGTCAGCACCACAAAAAAAGCACTACAAAATGACAGCAACAAACTCACATCTATCAATAATTACACTGAATGTAAATGGACTCAATGCACCCATAAAGAGATGGAGAGTGACAGAATGGATAAGAAAATAGGATCCATCAATATGCTGTCTACAAGAGACACACCTTAGAAACAAAGATGTGGATTTATTAAAAGTCAAAGGTTAGAAAAAAATATATCAAGCTAACAACTACCAAAAAAGAGCAGGAGTGGCAATTCTAATCTCAGATAAAATACACTTTAAAACAAAATCTACCATAAAAGACAAAGAAGGACACTGTATATTGATTAAGGGGATGATCCATCATGAAGATATAACCATAATAAACATCTATGCACACAATGACAGGGCTCCAAAATACATAAAACAAACTCTAACGACACTGAAAAGAGAAATTGACAGTTCCACAATAATAGTAGGAGACTTCAACACGCCACTCTCAGTAAAGGACAGAACAACGAAGAAGAAACTCAGCAAAGATAAGAAGACCTGAAGGGCACAATCAGCCACCTGGACCTCATAGACATGTATAGAACACTCAATCCAACCACTGCAATGTACACATTCTTTTCCAATACACATGGAACGTTCTCCAGAATAGACCACATCTTAGGCCACAGAGCAATCCTCAACAAGATCCAAAACGTTGAGATAATTCAAAGTCTCTTCTCTGACCACAATGCCATCAAGATAGAAATTAACAATAGAAAGAACAAGGAAAAAAAAATCAACTACATGGAAACTGAATAATACCCTGCTTACACATCACTGGGTAATAGAAGAAATCAGAGATGGAATCGAAAAATTCCTACAATCAAATGAGAATGAAAACACATCATACCAAAACCTTTGGGACACAGCAAAGGCAGTTCTCAGAGGACAATTTATAGTAATAGATGCACATATCAAAAAAGAAGAAAGAGACAAAATCAAAACATTAACTATAGAACTCAAACAAATAGAAAGAGAACAGCAAAAAAAAGCCCACAACCACCGGAAGAAAGGAAATAGTAAAGATCAGAGCAGAAATAAATGAAATAGAGCACAGAAAAACAATAGAAAGAATCAACAAAACCAAAAGTTGGTTCTTTGAAAGAATCAACAAAATTGACAAACCACTGGCCAGACTGACAAAAGAAAAACAGGAGAGGACACAAATAACCCAAATAAGAAGTGAAATGGGGGACATTACAACAGCCCCAACTGAAATAAAAAGGATTATAACAGAATATTCTGAAAAACTATACCCCAACAAATTTGAAAACCTAGAGGAAATGGATAAATTTCTAGAAACACACGGCCTACCAAAACTACAACAAAGTGAGGTTGAAAATCTGAACAGACCCATAACAAGAGAAGAGATTGAAAAGGCAATAAAAAAAAATCCCAACCAAAAAATTCCTTGCACAGATGGCTTCACTGGAGATTTCTACAAAACATTTACAGAAGATCTTGCACCAGTACTACTCAAGCTATTTCAGAGCATAGAAGAGGAAGCTACTTTTCCAAATTCATTCTATGAAGCCACCATAACGCTGATACCAAAACCAGGGAAAGACATCACAAAAAAAGAAAATTACAGACCAATATCTGTCATGAATATAGATGCAAAAATTCTGAACAAAATTCTACCCAATAGACCTCAGCATCATATCAAGTAAGATTCATAGCAGGTATGCAAGGATGGTTCAACATTAGAAAATCAATCAATGTACTCCACCACATAAATAAAAGGAAAGCAAAGAATCACATGATCATCTCAATTGATGCAGAAAAGGCATTTGGCAAAGTCCAACACCCATTCCTGATAAAAACCCTCAGTAAAAAACGTATAGAAGGGAAATTTCTCAACATAATAAAGGGCATCTATGCAAAACCAACAGCCAACATCATTTTTAATGGAGAGAGGCTGAAAACACTTCCCTTGAGAACAGGAACAAGACAAGGATGCCCTTTATTACCACTCCTTTTTAACATTGTGCTGGAAGTTCTAGCTAGAGCAATAAGGCAAGAAAAAGAAATCAAAGGCATCCAAATTGGTAATGAAGAAGTTAAACTGTCCCTGTTTGCAGATGATATGATACTACACATAGAAAACCCTAAAGACTCCACAAGAAATCTACTGAAACTAATAGAAAGATTCAGCAGAGTAGCAGCATACAAGATAAACATTCAAAAATCAGTTGGATTCCTATACACCAACAAAGAGAACTATGAAAAGGAAATCAGGAAAACAATACCATTTATAATAGCCCCTACAAAGATAAAATACTTAGGAATAAATCTGACCAGAGATGTAAAAGACCTATACAAAGAAAACTACAAAAGAGTACTGCAAGAAACCCAAAGGGATCTACATAAATGGAAAAACATATCATGCTCATGGATAGGCAGACTCAAAACTGTGAAAATGACAATTCTACCCAAAGCAATTTACAAGTACAATGCAATCCCTATCCAAATACCAACAACATTCTTCAAAGAGATGGAAAAACTAATCATTAACTTTATATGGAAAGGGAAGAAGCCCCGAATAAGTAAAGCACTGCTGAAGAAGAAGAATAAAGTTGGAGGACTCACATTGCCTGACTTCAGAACCTACTATACGGCTACAGTAGTCAAAACAGCCTGGTACTGGTACGACAGATACATTGACCAACGGAACAGAATTGAGAACCCAGATGTAAATCCATCCACCTACGGTCACCTGATCTTCGACAAGGGTCCAAAGTCCATCAAATGGGGAAAAGACAGTCTTTTTAACAAATGGTGCTGGCAAAACTGGATATCCATCTGCAAAACAATGAAACAGGACCCATACCTCACACCGTTTACAAAAACTACTTCAAAATGGATCAAAGACCTGAATATAAAGCCTAAAACTATAAAGTTCGTAGAAGAAAAAATAGGACCAACACTTCAGGCCTTAATACATGGCATTAACAGGATACAAACCATAACCATCAACGCACAAACCCCAAGAGATAAGCTAGATAAGTGGGATCTTCTAAAAATCAAACACCTATGCTCTTCAAAAGACTTCACCAAAAGAGTAAAAAGAGAATCTACAAACTGGGAAAAAATTTTTGGACAGTACAAGTCAGACAAAGTTCTAATCTCCATGTCCATGATCTACAAGAAAATCCAACACCTCTACAACAAAAAGACAAATAATCCTTTTAAAAAATGGGCAAAGGAAATGAACAGACACTTCACCAAAGAAGACATTCAAATGGCCAACGGACACATGAGGAAATGCTCGCGATAACTAGCCATTAGAGAAATGCAAATTAAAATCACAATGAGATACCATCTCACCCCGGCATTAGTGGCACGAATCAAAAACACTGGAAATAACAAACGTTGGAGTGGCTGCGGGGAGATGGGAACTCTTATGCACTGCTGGTGGGAAGGCAAAATGATACAACCATTTTGCAAAATGATATGGTGCTTCCTCAGAAAGCTAGAAATGGACATACCATTCGATCCAGCAATCCCACTCCTAGGAATATATCCTAGAGAAATAAGAGTCGTCACTCAAATAGACATATGTACACCTATGTTCATGGCAGCATTGTTCACAATAGCAAAAAGATGGAAACAACCTAGATGCCCATCAACAGATGAATGGATAAACAAACTATGGTACATACACACAATGGAGTACTATGCAACGAGAAAGAACAACAATGAATCTGTGAAGCATCTCATAACATGGATGAAACTGGAGGACATTATGCTGAGTGAAATAAGTCAATCACAAAAGGACAAATATTGTATGAGACCTCTATTGTAAAAACCCATGAAAAAGTTCACACACAAAATGTGACAATCTTTGTTGGTTACCAGGGATGGGAGGGGTGAGGGGGAAATACTAAATAGGAAACAGATAAGTGGTATCTTGGGTGAAGGGCGAGACAGTACACAATACAGGGTAAACTAGCACAGCTTGTACAAGAAAAGGTCATGGAAGCCACATAGACACATCCAAACTCCCTGAGGGACTGAATTGCTTGGTGGAGGGCTGTGGGGACCATGGTCTCGGGGAACATCTAGCTCAATTGGCATGACACAGCTTATTAAGACAATGCTCTACATTCTACCTTGGTGAGTAGTGTCTGGGGTCTTAAAACCTGTGAGCGGCCATCTATGATACTCCACTGGTCTCATCCCTTCAGGAGCAAGGGAGAATGAAGAGAACAGGATACAAGGAAAAGATTAGTCCGAAGGACTAACTGTCCATAGCTACCAAGGCCTCCACCGGACTGAGTCCAGTACAGCTAGATGGTGCCAGGTTACCACCACTAACTTCTCTGACCAGGATCACAAAAGAGGGTTCTGGACAGAGCTGGAGAAGGATGTAGAGCATAATTCTAACTCACAATAAAAAGACCAGATTTACTGGCCTAAAGGAGACTGGAGAAACCTCGAGAGTATCCCCCAGACACCCTTTTAGCTCAGTGGTGAAGCTACCTCCGAGGTTCACTGTTCAGCCTGGGAGTGGACAGCCCCGTAAAACCAAATGAGGACTAACGAGGTACAGGAGTCCAGTGACAAGGGCCAGAAGGCAGAAGGGGACAAGGAAGCTGTTGATAGGGAACCCAAGTTTGAGTGAGGATATTGTTGATGTGTTGTGAGATTGTTAACCATTGTCATAGGGCAACATTTGTAGTAACTGTTAAATGAGAAACTATTTTGTTCTGTAAGCCTTCATCTTAAGTGAGAATAACAGCACAACTGGAGGAGTGTAGTCAATGTCGCTGGACTGTGCATGTAGAAATTTTTGAAACTGTGTATCTTTGGCTATGTGTAGTTTCACCAGAAAGAAAGGTTGAGAAGTTAGAGGGTTAATATGTTGCGGGGTTGTTAACCAATGTCATAAAACAGCATGTGTACTACTGCTTCACTAGAAACTATTTGTTCTGTAAGCCTTCACCTAAAGTACAATAAAATATAAAAAAGAAAGAAAATCAATCAATATGTTTAAAAGTTGTGTCCAGGACAAGTCAACCGGGAGAAAAATTTTAATGAAAATATTTAGAACATTTAAAGAACTCTTCAAACTCAATAATAAGAAGAAAAGTATCCAATTTAAAAGAGAGAGAGAGATGTACATGTAGAAACGGTTGAATTGGTGTATGTTTTGCTGTACATAGCCTAAAAAACAATAAAATAAAATTTAAAAAATTCAAATAAAAATAAAATTAATATGAAAAAGGAAGAAAGAGAGAGAGAGGTCTTCTTTGAACAGACAATTCACCAAAGAACAGATAAGGAAGGGAAGTAAGCACATGAAAAGATTTTCGACATTATTAGTCATGAAGGAAAAGCAAATTAAAACCATTAGGGAATGAAACACCATTTCACGTCTACTAGAATGGAAAACAAAAACAAAACACAAACTGACAATACCAGTACTAGTGAGGATGAGGAGCAACTGGAACTCTCATGCACTGCTGATGGGAATGGAAAATGGTAAATTCACTTTGAAAAAGATGGTTTGACAGTTTCTTACCAAGTTAAACATGCATTCAAGATGTTGTTGTTATGTGCCATGGAGTTGATTTCGACTCATAGTGATCCTATGTATAATAGAACGAAATGCTGCTCAGTCCTGTGCCATCCTCACAGTCTTTGCTATATCTGAGTCCATTGTTGCAGCCACTGTGTGAATTCATCTTGTTGAGGGTCTTCCTCTTTTTCACTCACCCTCTACTTTATCAAACATGATATCTTTTGGATTTCTTCTTCCTGATAACAAGTCCAAAGTAAGTGAGACAGCGTCTTGCCATCTTCACTTCTAAGAAGCATTCTGGCTGTACTTCTTACAAGAAAGATTTGTTCATTCTTCTGGCAGTCCATGGTATATTCCGTATTCTTCGTCAATACCACAATTCAAAGGCGTCAATTCTTCTTCAGTCTTCCTTATTCATTGTCCAGCTTTCAGATGCATATGATGGCTTGGGCCAGGTGCAGCTTAGTGATCAAAGGGACAGCTTTGCTTTTTAACACTTTGAAGAGGTCTTTTGCAGCAGATTTGCCCAATGCAATACATCATTTGATTTCTTGACTGCTGTTTCCATGAGTGCTGATTGTGGATGCAAGTGAAATGAAGTCTTTGACAACTTTGATAGTTTCTTCCTTTATCATGATTTTGCTTATTGGTCCAGTTGTGAGAATTTTTTTTTTTTTTATGTTGAAGTGTAATCCATACTGAAGGCTGTAGTCTTTGATTTTGTCAGTGTTTCAAGTCCTCTTTACTTTCAGCAAGTAAAATTTTGTCATCTGCATGTTGCAGGTTGTTAATGAATCTTCCTCCAGTCCTGCCGGGTTCTTCTTCATATAATCCAGCTTTTCTGACTATTTGCTCAGCATATAGATTGAATAAGTATGGTGAAGGGATACAACCCTGACACACACCTTTTCTGATTTTAAACCACACAGAATCCCCTTGTTCTGTTTGAAGGTCTGTCTCTTGGTCTATGTATAGGTTCTGCATGAACACACTTAACATATGAGCCAGTAATTCTACTTCTTGATATTTACTCAAGAAAAGTGAAAACACATATTCACACAAACACTTGCACATGGGTGTTTGTAGAAGCTTTATTTGTAATCATATAAACTAGAAACAATCAAATGACCATCAGGAGATGAATGGACGAACAAATTGTAGTATATCCATATAAACCAAAAAAACCCCAAACCCATGGCTGTTGAGTCGATTATGACTCATAGTGACCCTATAGGAAGAGTAGAACTGCCCCATAGGATTTCCAAGGAGCGGCTGGTGGGTTTGAACTGTCAACCTTTTGGGTAGCAGCCTGAGCTCTTAACCACTGTGCTACCAGGGCTCCAATATCCATAGAATGGGTTATTATTCATCAATAAAAAGGAATGAATTATTGATAGATGTAACGACATGGATGAATCTCATGTAATTATCCTGAATGAAAGAAGCCAAGAATAAAAAGAGCACATATTGTCTGATTCCATGAGATAGAATTCTATAAGATGCAAACTAATGTGTATTGACAGAAAGCAGATCAATTGTTGCCTGGGGCCAGGGAGGGGGTACAGTGGTGAGTAATGTGAGGGAGGCTGTCTTCGACTGGGTTCTCTAGAGAAGTAAAACCAGTAAAGCCTATAAATAGAGAGAGAGAGAGATTTATATCAAGGGACTTGCTCACTTGGTTATAGAGGCTGGAACGTCCCAAGTCCATGGATCAGGATACAGCCTTCTCCTGATTCATGTAGCCACAGGGGCTGGTGAACCCAAGATTGAAGAGCAGGGCTCTTGCTCACAGGCTGTGAAGATCAACGAATCCTAAGATCAGCAGGCAACACTGAAGATAAGCTGCTAGCTCAAGTCCCAAGAACTGGAGTTCAGATGAACAGGCGCCAGCTGCAGGATTCAAAGCAAGCAAAAGCCCTTGAGTTTTACCAGAATGTCCGCTTGTATTTGGTTGCAGGCCACACGCCCAAGAAAACTCCCTTTCAACAGATTGGCTACTCACAGCAGATCCCATCATGGGAGTGATCACATATCAAATCTCAAAAGGAAAGTGACCACAACATTATAGGACTGCCAAAACACTGAGAATCATGGCCCAGGCAAGTTGATACACAATCTTAACCATCACAGATGGATTGCAAAGGGCAAAAGGAAACTTCTGGGGATGTTGCATATGTTCGTTATCTTTATTATAGTGATGATTTTATTGGTATAAACTTATGTCCCAGCACCTTACAGAAAGCATGTTCCTGCCCCATCAGGATTGCTTTTTCAGTGGGACATCAGCTGATGTGATGCTTCTTAATGTGGATTAGGCTTGTGCATCAGGGCTGGCTCTGACATCTCTGCCATTACTGTGAGAACATGCCCAGACCAGCCTTCTAGAGGACTGGAGACACATAGAGCAGAGCTGAGTCACCTCCGTCACTCCAGCCATGGTCAGCCTACAACAGTGAACAACCACTGAAACTCAGACATGGAAGTCCAGCCAATATCAGCACAATTGCCTAGCCAACCCACAGCTGACCCCAGAAAAAAACAGCAATAAATGTTTTGACATATGCCAATGAAGTCCTGTGATTTTTGCTAAGAAACAAAATTAAAACAAATGAACAAACAGTTGTTAAGTTAATTCTGACTCATAGTGACCCATGTGTGTCAGAGTAGAATTGTGCTCCACAGGATTTTCAATGGCTGATTTTTCAGAAGTAGATTGCCAGGCCTCTGGGTGGACTCAAATCTCCAACCTTCTGGTTAGCAGCTGAGTGTGTTAACCATATGTATAACTGATTCAGGCCCTATAAGATGGTATTAAAACAAAATAAATAAATAAATAAATCAAACTTGCCGCTGTTGAGTTAATTCTGGTCCATGGCAACCTCATGTGTTACACAGTAGAATTACTCCGTAGGATTTTCTTGGTTGTAATATTTATGGAAGCAGATCACAAGGCCTTTCTTCCACAGTGCTACTGAGTGGGTTCAAACCATCAGTCTTTGGGTTAGTAGTAGAGTACAAACTGTGCCATCCAGGGACCTATAAGATGGAACAGTCTAGGGTTATCTGGGAAGGCTTCCTGGAGAAGGTAAAGCAAGTTGAGTTTGATGATGAGTGTGAACTGGCCATAGGAACAACAAGGGGAGGGCAAAAGAGCAGGGCAGTGCAGAAGCTGGTAGGCCTGACAGAACTCAGTTCAGGAAACTAGAATAATAATTCAGTGTGGCCAGACCAAGAGTGGTTGCATGGAGGGGAAGGGATGGAGACAGAGACCATCCCATGTCTCAAGGGGCTTGAACACTGAGATAATGCATTTTTAGGGGTTTGGGGTTATGGCAGATTTTCAGTGAGGCTGGTCTTTTAGAATGACAGTTCCTGTGGTCAGGTGGAGGGCAGATTGGATCTGGCAGGACGGGAGGTTGAGGCCATGGTGCAGGTGAGTGAGGATGCCGGCCTGAACCCCGGCCTGGATGGAGACCCTGTGAGAGCCATTTGAGGGGCAATGACCCCTGAGGGTGTCCCTGTGACTGGTGCTTCCTTTAAAGAGAGTTCTTTGTTCCAAAGTCTTGCCTCAGCCAGGCCACAGGACCGTTGGCCTGGTCAGACTCACCTCTCACTGCAGCCAGTTAACTTCAGTTTGTCATAAATGTTTAACAGTTTGCGAATCCATAAGAACTGGGCAATAGATTTTAAGGCTCCAAGTGAGGGGGTGAGAAGAACTTCATATGATGCTTGCAAGATTATCGTATTGATCAGATTCCACATCTACCACCTGGGTTATTTTGAGTTAATTACATGGTGCCTAAATGTATCTCTTTATAATCAACCCATATTTAATTAACATGACTGGCTGATTACATGAGAATGATGTGCTCATATGACATGAAAGAGGAGCCTTTTCTGCACTCAAGTGCTGGAGGAAAGTGTGATTGACATGGGTGAGGGGAGTGGACACTTTTGTAACTTCCGAATGGCTTCTCCATTAACTCCAACAAGGTGATCTTTACAGCCTTCAGTGGAGTTTACAAGTTAGTGGACTTCCACCTTCTCGTTGTTTTTGGCTTCCGGCAATTTATACACCCTCACTGGTTGCAGTTTCCTCTTCTTTAAGATGGAATAACATCTCCAGGAGGCAATAGTTCTTTCTTCTCAGAATGTACAGCTCAGACCTGCAGGACAATGCTCTGCCTCCCACCTTGTGCCCCCACAGCCTGAAGCCTCTGCACACAGAGGGTCCTTCTCCGTTTCTTCAGCTGGAAACAGGGGCCCCTCCCTCTGATGGGCTCACTACATCCCAGTTACCAGCCCACCTTGTAGTGAACACAAGTATAATGCTCTGTGTTAAAACCCTTGCCTGGATTAACCCACTGGCTAGAGGATTTAGCTCCTGTATATACAGAAAATCTCCAAAGATTTGTCTCTTAATATTTATTCTGGAAACTGGAAAAGGTAGATTAGATGAGTGTATGACACTGGAAATGCAGAATACATTTACATTCTCTAAGCCACAAAGAGTCACATTCGCATGCATATTACAAGCCTGGCTGGGGGCCCTGGAAGAGGGAATAACCCATTGCCAGCTGATAGGAGATTCTGACAGGTGTTTCTCCAGCAGCAAATGGTCGCTTAGGAGAATCCCAGCAGCTTAGGACCTGACAGTCATCAAAACCTCAAAAAGTGTATTCCTGAGTCTTAGAATCTTCAAACTATAAAATCTAAAGTCAGAACTGTAGGATTTTAGAATTTCAGGGACTCCCAACCATCATCTTGCTCAGACATCCAACTAGCCCCCAAGTCATTCAAATAAGGGGGGCAAAGTCTTCCAGACAGAAGGAACCAATAGCAAGTGCAACGTCCCTGAGGCAGGAATGCAGCTGGCATGCTTGAGAACAGCAAGACCTTGTTTGACCTCTCCAGGCCGTTAAGAACCCAAGACTTTGGAGCACATCAAGAATAAGGGAGAGGCTACTCCTCTGGAGGTAGATGACTTGAGGGCAGGTGGAAGCTTAATAAAAGCCTGAATGTGCTCAGTTCATACCCTACACAGTCAGAGGAACCCTGATATCAGGTGCATTGGAAGAGAGGCTGGAGAGTGACGGGACTGACTAGAAGCCAAGTCAAGTGAGGGGCAGGGGAAGGTCCTTGGAGTGCTTTCCTTGGAGAAGAGAGGGGGAAAGCTTTCTAGAGGCTGTCCTACACAGGGAGGCCTCAGGCCACAAGGAGTGGCTTGTGGCCAAATGAATGGAAGGACCGTGATGTCAGACAGACCCAAACTCGTCTAGGCTCTGTTGGGGACCAGCTGTGTGACCTTGGGCCACGGAGCAACAAGAGAGTGAAGGACCACCTGCTGAGGGGACTTCGGATCCTTCAGGATTTACCTCGGTGACTCAAGCTCAGTGGGACTGGCCAGAGGGCTGGGAGGACAACAGTGTCTGGAGGACCCACACACAGCCCCTGGGGCCTGCTTTCAAAGTCCACATCTGGGTATGGAAGCTCTGAGAACCTCCAGTAGAGAAAAATGGCCCATTATCTTGTAGTCCCTCTGCATAGAAACACTTCCAGGAGGTGGAGGGGGAAGCGCTGAGGGCTATGGGAGACAATGGAGGGGAATAGACTAGGAGGGGAGAGGGAGAAAGCCCAGGGGATGTGCAGGCCTCTGAGGAATTCAAAGAATGCTAATAAATGTCCACTATCGATGAGCACTTACTATGTGTCAGGTAAATTTACAGATTCATTCATTTATCCATTCATTCATAACTTTTCACTGAGCACCTATTCTGTGCCTGGCTCCACGCTAAGACCTGGAAAGTCAACTGGGATTGAGAAAGATGTGGTTCCCATCCTCATGGGGCTGGTGTTCAGGTGAAGAAGACATAAAAAACAAAACAAAACAAATTCCCACAAAACCCTCAAATAAACAAACAAGTGAAATAATGACAGAATGAGGCATGTGCCATGAAACAAACAAACAAGGGCTGAAACAACGGCCATCACTTAATGTTCCAAACCATCCTATATTAACAACAGCGTCCCGTTATGGACCCATTTAACAGTTAAGGAAACTAAGGCCCAGAGAGGTGAGAAAATTGCCCCGAGCCATATGGCTAGAAAGCAGCAGAACCAGGACCCAAGCCTGTGACCAGCAGATGCAAGGGGCTGTGGCTTGTCAACTCCACCTCACCTCTCCTTAAGGACAAGATGTTCTCAGTGGGTGAGGGGAACAGCACAGCCCACCACAGGGACCTCGGAACAGGTGCTTCCCTGTATAGGAGGAGCTTTTGGGTCAGATGAACCTGGGACTGAATCTTGCCTCCATCACTTGCTTGCTGTGTGATTCTGAGTCTGTATACCTCATTTCCCTGCATCTCTGTTTCCTTATCTGTAAAAGGGGAATGATAACATCTACCCTGGATGGCTGTTATGAGGATCAAATAAGAAAAATATATAAAGCGTTCATATTGTTGGGTGCTGTTGAGTCAATTCTGACTTAAAGCGACCCCATGTGACCTCATGTGAAACCCATAGGGTTTTCTTGGCTGTAATCTTTACAGGAGCAGATTGCCAGGTCTTTCTCCTACAGAGCAGATGGATGGGTTCAAACCACCAGCTTTTTGGGTAGCAGAGAGCTCTTCACCATTGAGCCACCAGAGAGCCTCAAGGGGACATATTAGATGTTAAAAATATTCTCAAGACACATGTTGCTATTGTTGTTATGTGTTGTCGGGTCGGTTCTGACTCATAGTGACCCTATAGGACAGAGTAGAGTTGCCCCATAGGGTTTCCAAGGAGTGGCTGGTGGATTCAAGCTGCGACCTTTTGGTTAACATCCAAGCGCTTAACCACTGTGCCACCAGGGCTCCCCAAGACACATACTAGTTGGTACAAAGTTTGTTCTTCTTTATTTGGAGAAAAACTAATTGTCCTTTCTCTCATTGGTTTCAGAAGCTTTTTTCTTAACCACATTTATGGGGTGGCGGGTAGAACACGTGGCCCAGATGCCAGAGGAGACTGAGGCTCTAACCCCGCACTGTGCAGTCTGTCAGACTACTGTACTTCTCTGACCCTCTGTTTCCTCTTCTGTAAAACTGGAGCATGACTCCTCCTTGGAAGGCTGTTGTGAGGCTTGGATGTTGTGAGAGCAGTCGAAGGACTGGTGTAGAACAGGCATAGAGTGGATACTAAAACATGCTCATCTGCTTTCTTTGGAGAATGATGTTCAATTCTTTCTTTGAAGTCAGATGCTCTTTTGGCTTCTAAATGTGCAATGGGATGGAAGAGCAGTGAGGCCAGAAGTTGGAGGAGCTCTGACTTGACTCTCTCCTTTGCCGTGGTCTCACACTTCCCTAACCCTCTGTCTCCTCATCTATAAGATGGAGAAAAATGATACTTATTCTAAACTAGAAACATTGGCAGGGCCCAGTGAACTTCACAAGGCACCCCAAAAAGGAAAGCAGGATGAGGAGTTCTGACTGCCGAGCTATGGGAGCAGCTCTGATCGAAATGTCGAGAAGGCAGCCCATTTAGAAGTAAACACAGGCTCCATTTAAGTATGCATGGAGGACTGAAACACTTCGTTCCTGAACGTGTTTATGTGAAATTAATTGCATCACCTGTTTTCTGCATTTTTAAATTGCAAAACCAATTAACGTTAAAATGCTCCGCTTGTAGCCAAGGGAAGGGAAAAGAAAGCCCGGGCTGGCTCTACAGGCTCTCTTTGTGGAGGCCATGAAGGGTGGCCAGGGTTGGAGGCTGACCCATGAAAGTCTCAGCAGCCCTCATCAGCTGGTCAAGAAGACCCTGTGGGACTTGGGGTGAGTCTAGGAGATGGACAAGACCTCTCAAAGCAGGAAGGTCCTGGGTGGGGCATGGGGATTAGGACATACCTGTGCAGGTGAGCTGAGTGGCCACAGGTCAGGTGAAGGGGTGGGTGTTCCCTAGTGGTGCCCAGAGTGGCCTAACATCAACTCCCCCCCACCCTAGCACCTCTGCTCCCCCTTAGCCTGCCCTTTACATCACCTGACTGGCTATGTATTTATTTATCATCTTTCTTCTCAGTAAAGGAGTCCTTAGATAATGCAAATACTTAAGAACTCATCTACTAACTGAAAGGTTGGTGGTTTGAATCCACCCAGAAGTGGCTTGGAAGAAAGGTCTGGCAATCTACTTCTGAAAGATCACTGCCACTGAAAATCCTGTGGAGCGCAGTTCTACTCTGACACACATGGGTTTGCCATGAGTTGGGATTGACTCAACAGCACTGGGTGTTTTGGATCTATTGTCGGTAAAGTTTTGGCTCTACGATGACATCGCTGTTGTGTTTACTGCTGTGTCTCTGGTGCCTAGAAGAGTGCCTGGCACATAGTAGGTACTCAATAGGAAGGGAGGGAGGAAGGAAGGAATTTCAGCTCAGTGGAAGGAGGAATTTCCACGGGGTTAGAACTGTCCCTGGATGGATGGGCAGCCTCAAGAGGAAGGGTGTTCACTCTGCCAGGGTGGGTGTCACTTAGGTGGAGGAGATTCAGGCACTGTTGGGGGATATATTTATCGTTAGGCCTTTAGCCCAGACCCTCATGCGCACCCCTTCCCATCTGCTCTTCCCAGAGATTCAGGGTTTCTCTCTTCCAGGGGGAGGCAGTGATTTGGTCTCAGTCAAACAAGGGCCCTGCTGATGCTTCTTAACTAGCTCTGTAACAGATTACTTCTTTGTGACTCAATTTTCTCATTTGTTTTTGGGACTAATAATGAATGCCAGATCCTCCAGGCTGTGGAGAATGGGGAGGAAATGTGCTTTGCAAAGGAAAAATGCACGCACACACATACACAGAGCCAATTAACATTCTCACTGCTTCCAGAGTCTGTGGATGCACACAGAGTGGCTGAGAGCTACAGGACGGGGGCGGGTCTGGCTGCACCAGAGATGGTGCTGGGAAAGAGGCCTCAGCAGCCAGGTGCCAGTGGCTAGGCAAAGCACATCCTCCATGAAAGCCCTGTGTCCAAGCACCCCAGGAGGGAGGAGTGGGCAGCAGAGGGGTGAAGGAGGAACAGTGGGGGGAGGATTCCTATCACCTCCCTCCTGGAAGCTCACTCCTCTGCCCCGGCTGCTGCGCCACATTTCAGAGAACATCTTGATCCATCAACACAAGCAGCCTGTGAGATATTTGCACATTCGGAAGGGGGGGGGGGAGATAAAACCCAGGTGGCCTCAAGCATTCCTCTTCAGGTGTAGGGATGAGCACACCTGGAGCCCCCTGCTGGGTACCTGTGAGGCCAGGACCACCTCGGGGAATGCAAGTGTCAGGAGGCTGGGCAGGCATTGGGAGAGGGTGGAGCAGAAGTCAGTGTTAAGGAAAATTATTCAGTAATTCATCAGTGAGTCAGGGAAGAATCCGAAGCCTCGCATTCAAGGAGCCCCTGAATGATGGTCCCTAGATCCTCAGGCCCTGTGTTTGCCTTTCTATGAAGGTGATAGATGGGAAAGCTGCTCTAATGAGCCCAGGGTGGGTTCCCAGGCAACCATGCATCCCCACACAGCTCCAACTGCTGGTATGGCATCAGGGGAGACACTGGATAAACTCGGAGGACTCTGCGGAACACACCCAGCCTAGTGGAGTCCCTGGGGCTGTTCATAGGAGGGGCTGGGCCAGATTTGGCCAAGGGGGCCTTAAGGAGACCCTTGGGCATCATCCACACCTCCTTAGAGCAGCCCCAGGACGTGATCAGGGGTCTCAAGCAAGGAATTATCTGCAATGTGGTGGCCCAAGGCTGTGCCTGCTCCTCCCCAGCACCATCCCAACATCTCACAGTAGAGGTAAGAGCATGGGGGGCACAGTTCATCCACAGTCCTGGATCCAAGCCCCAGTCACCATTTATCTTGAGCAGGCCCATAAACCACTGCCTCAATGACCAAATCTGTAAAATGGGGATAATAATAACACCAACCTCAGATACCAAAAGCTCTCAAAATGTCTTTTACAGCTGGCCCCACACACTGTCCTCCATCCTGGCATACGTGGAGACTGTAGAGAGGTTTTTGGAGGCTACCAGACCTGAATTCAAGTCTTGTCTCCACAGTATGACCCGGGAAAAATCATTTAATCTCACAGTGCCTCATTTTCTTCATCTGTGAAATGGGGATTATGAGGGTTCCCATCACACAGGGTTGTTGCTGTTGTAGTTGGGTGCCGTCAAGTCAGTTCTGACTCACAGCAATCAGATGCACAACAGAATGAAACACTGCTCGGTCCTGTGCCATCCTCACAATTGTTGCTATGTTTGAGCCCATTGTTGCAGCCACTGCATCAATCCATGTCATTGAGGGTCTTCCTCTTCTTTGCTGACCTTCTACTTTACTGAGCATGACGCCTTTCTCCAGGGACTAGTCCCTCCTGAGAACATGTCCAAAGTACGTGAGATGAAGTCTCACCATCCTCGCTTCTAAGGAGCATTCTGGCTGTATTTTTTCCAAGACAGATTTGTTCATTCTTTTGGCAGTCCAGGGTATATTAGATATTCTTTGTCAACACCATAATTCAAAGGTATCAATTCTTCTTCAGTCTTCCTTATTCAATGTCCAGCATTTGTATGCATATGAGATGATTAAAGCACCATGGCTTGAGTCAGGCACACCTTAGTCCTCAAGGTGACATCTCTTGCTTTTTAGCACTTGAAAGAGGTCTTTTGCAGCAGATTTGCCCAATGCAATATGTCATTTAATTTCTTGATTAATGCTTCCAAGGGCACAGGGTTGTTATGAGGTTTAAATGAGCTAATGGAAGCCAAAGCACTTAGCACAGTACCAGGCGCTAGCAAGAGCTCAATAAACAGCGGCCTGTAACATCACCATCATCATCCTCCCCACCATCAGCATTATGGTCATCATCATCTTCTGTTTGTCTCTGCACAGACTGAAATACTGGGGGACCATACTCTGTATTCAAATGAGACCATAGTCTATATTCAATTTTTTTCACTTACTGTTATATCATCAGCATTTCCACATATCGTTAAAAATTCCACAAAAGTATGATGTTAATAGCTTTGAAATTGTACCTCATTTAGAGTCACCCATAACTTACTTCACCATCCTCGACTATCAGATACTTAGAAAATCACACTTTATATACCACTGGGCTGTGCTGAACGTTTTGGGTTCCATTAGCCTGAATCCCTGATCACTTCCTCAGAACAGGTTCCTGGAAGTGGAATAACACCATCAAGAGCAGTGACATTTCTCAGGCTCAGGTCTTTATTACCCCATTGCTTTCCTGAAAGTTACTCTGATTAATAGCCTGAATAGCCCAGGAGGGCCACCATCTCACCACCCAGAGTCCTGACCTGTGGCCCCTGCTTCCCAGATACAAGACCATCAAATCAGATTCCAGGGTGTCCAGGAAGCCTTGCGACAAGGACAAAAAGCAGCCTAGGGTGGGTAGGCCTAGTCAGGGAGTCAGAAGATCTGGTCCCATCCACCCTGCCCACTCTGGCTGTGTAACCGGGGCATGGACCTTCTCCTTCCCTGAGCTTCTGTTTACTCACCTGTTGCTGTAGCCTCCCAGGTGGTCTCCTCCATCCAGTCCAGCCAGTGTCTAGAACAGGTCCTGACAAACAGTAGGTGTTGAAACTTGAACTAGCAAAGTACACTTTATAAAAGATAATTTGGACACATCATTCTCCCAGTCCCAACCTTGGCCAGCCCCCCCGAGTCTGCAGTCAGTTTACTTATTTTCTTCTCTGGCTGCATTTCTCTGCAGTGCAATGGAAGAGAGGCTGAGAACACAGACTCTGAAGTCAGGCAGCCTGTGTTTGAATTTTGGCTGTGCCATTAAGGAGCTATGTGACCCTGGGCAAGTTACTCAACCCTTCTGTGCCTCCATTTCTTCCTTGGTAAAATTGGTATGTTGTTGTTGCTGTCAGCTGCCATTAAGTTGGCCCCCGACTCATGGCAACCCCGTGTGTGTGACAATAGAACTGTGGTCCATAGAGTTTTCAATGGCTACTTTTTAGAAGTAGATCACCAGGCCTTTCTTTCTGGTCTGTCTTAGTCTGGAAGCTCTGCTGAAACCTGTTCAGCATCACAGCAACACACAAGCCTCCACTGACAGATGGCTGGTGGCTGCCCATGAGGCACACTGGTTGGGGATTGAACCCAGGTCTTCTGCACTGAAGGTGAGAATTTTACCACTGAGCCATAAGTGTCTTAAAATTGGTATGTTGTTGTTAGGTTCCATTCAGTTGGTTTCGACTCATAGTGACCCCATGTACAACAGGAGGAGACAGTTCCCGGTCCTGCACCATCCTCATGATCATTGTTATGCTTGAGCCCATTGCTACAGCCACTGTGTCAATCCATCTCCTTGAGGGCCTTTCTCTTTTTTGCTTACCCTATACTTTACTAAGCTTGATGTCCTCTAGAGACAGATCCCTCCTGATACCATGTCCAAAGTATGTGAGACAAAATCTCACCATCCTTGCTTTTAAGGAGCACTCTGGTTGTACTTCTTCTAAGACAGACTTATTTGTTTTTCTGGTAGTCCATGGTATATTTAATATTCTTTGCCACCACCGTAATTCAAAGGCATCAATTCTTCTTCCATCTTCCTTATTTATTGTCTAGCTTTCACATGCATATGAGGCTATTGAAAACACCATGGCTTGGATCAGGCACACCTTAGTCCTTAAAGTGACTTCTTTGCTTTTTAACACTTTAAAGAAGTCTTTTGCAGTAGATTTGCCCAATGCAATGCATTGTCTAATTTCTTGACTGCTGCTTCCATGGGTGTTGATTATGGATCCAAGTAAAATGAAGTCCTTGACAACTTGAATCTTCTCTGTTTATCATGATGTTGCTTATTGTTCCAGTTGTGAGAGTTTTTGTTTTCTTTATATTGAGGAGTAAGGCTGTAGTTATTTATTTTTTTAATTGTTTAAAAAAGAAAAGAAAGAAAGAAAACCATAGGGAGCACAGTTCCATTCTGACACACATGGGGTCACCATGAGTCAAAGAACGGACTCTGCTCGACAGCAGCCGAAGAAGGATAAATGCCATCAAGCCCCTTTTCCTTTCTCTTTGATTGGTTTGCTCACTGATCCATTCATTCAATACATATTTCATGTATTAAGCACTGAGCGAGGGACTGGGACTGGTTGTGGGGGTGGCATTCAATCCAGCCTCAGTCAGCGTCCACTCCTCCCATAATTCTCTTTCTAGGTCCTTCTTGACCTCTGTGTCAACCATTCCTATATGATCCAAATGGGTCAAGGCTGTGCACCCTTGAACTCCACTCACGTCCAAAGTGCAGGATCCTGTGCTTAGGTGGGGAACGCTACAGGCAGAGGAACAGCAGAGGGTCTCTTACCATACAGCCTCTGTGGGAGGAAATCATGGACAAAGCAGCTACTTGGGTTTCTGCCTCTCCCTAGTCTCTGCCCTCCCCCCTTCTCCTCTGCCTGGGGTGGAAACTCTGCCACTTTCCAATCACATGTTTGAGTTACAAGGCTGGGCGCCCAGTGAAAGAAGTAGCTCAAGGATGTATCAGGCTGAAGACCCAGTAAAACAGAAATACCTAGGACATTTCATTTTTTTCTCTACATACACGTCTTCTTTTTGATGTCTGGGGAGTGGGAGGGAAGCAGTGCCAATGCTTGCTGTTTGCCCAGGGCTTCAAAATGAGTTCATTCCAGTTTGAACCCCTGCTGAGAATTTACAGTTCTAACAAGTTCCCTGCTGAGAATCTGCATTTCCACCCCAGATATACTGAATCAGAATCTATATTTTAACAAGATCCCCAGGCAATTCTTATGTATAACTTCCTGGGAATGTGTTAGAAATGCACATTCTCAGCAGGGGTTGGAAGTCCTGGCTTGCCCAGTAAGGCTGCAGTTTTGATCTTCAACAGTAAGTGCTTCAATTCCTTTTCACTTTCAGCAAGCAAAGTTGTGTAATCTGCACAGTGCAGGTTGTTAATGAATCTTCCTCCAATCCTGATGCCCCATTCTTCATATAGCCCATCTTCCTGGATTATTTGCTTAGCATACAGATTGAATTAAGTATGGTGAGACAATACAACCCTTATGAACACTTTTCCTGACTTTAAACCACACAGTATCCCCTTGTTCTGTTTGAACGACTGCCTCTTGATCTAGGTAGAAGTTTCTCATAAGCACAATTAAGTGTTCTGGAATTCCCACTCTTCACAATGTTATCCATAATTGGTTATGATCCACACAGTCAAGTGCCTGTGCATAGTCAATAAAACACAAGTAAACATCTTTCTGGTATCCTCTGCTTTCAGCTATGATTCATCTGACATCAGCAGTGATATCCCTTGTTCACATTCTCTTCTGAATCTGGCTTGAATTTCTGGCAGGTCCCTGTCGATGTACTGCTGTAGCCACTTTTGAATGATCTTCAGCAAAATTTTACTTGTGTATGATATTAATGATATTGTTCAATAATTTCCATATTCTGTTGCGTCACCTTTCTTTAAAATGGGTACAAATACAGATCTCTTCCAGTCTGTTGGCCAGATAGTTGTCTTCCAAATTTCTTGTCACAGATAAGCGGGCACTTTCAGTGCTGCATCCATTTGTTGAAACATCTCAATTGGTATTCTGTCAATTCCTGGAGCCTTGTTTTTCACCAGTGCCTTTGGTGCAGCTTGGACCTCTTTCTTCAGGACCATTGGCTCTTGATCATATGCTACCTCCTGAAATGGTTGAATGTCAACAAATTCTTTTTGGTACGGTGACTCTGTATTCCTTCCATCTTCTTTCGATGTTTCTTGCATTGTTCAGCATTTTCCCTGTAGAACCCTTCACTATTGCAACTCGAGGCTTGAATTTTTTCTTCAGTTCTTTTAGCCTGAGAAATGCTGAGCATGTCTTCCCTGAAAGAAGTTATTTGGGTTTATGTGACTAGTTTTCACCAATGGATTATGAATGAACAGACATGTGGCATTTCCAGTCTAAGCACTTAACAGCCAGTGCAAGACCCATCAGCACTCCTTCTTGACATGGAATCTTGGAGAAGTCTTAGTGCTCTGATGGTGGAGCCACAACATCAAAGCAGCCAGGATGACTCAGTGCCTACTTGGAAGACAAGTGCCCTGGTCTGTAGTAGTCACATGTAAGCAAGAAAGGGACTTTTGCTGTGTGAGGCCACTGAAGTCTGGAGGTTGTTTATTATCGCAGCAGATCCTAACTTGTACTGTCTAGTTCAAAAGGAGCCAGGCAGAGGCCCCTTGGGGATGGTTGCTAACTGCCATCCAAGGAGGGAAGCTGACACTCAGATCCCACCCAATTGGCCAGATCTTCCAAGTTTCAAGAAATGTGAATCTTTCCATGAAATCTTAAGTTCCAGTAAATAAATCAAAGAGTGTTTATTTTTTTAACCCTATATGGGCCCAACAGTTCTTGCTTGCAGACCAGACATGCACACAAGTCATTAGTCATGACTTCTAGTCTACATGACCAAATCCAACCTCCTTGGTCTGGCATTCAAGGCTCACCATGGTCTGGCCCCAACTGGTCTCTCCCACAACTCCTGAGCCTGGACCCTGAGCTCTGGACACACTGGACCACTGCCAGGGCCACTTTCTTGGATGTTTGTCCGTGCTGCTCCTCAGGGAGCAGTGCAGGGGACACAGCATTGGAGCTACACCACTGGATTATAACCCTAGCTCACATGCCTCAGTTTCCTTTTCTATAAAATAGGGGTGAGGATACTCAGCTTGCTGATATTTATAAAAGGCCTGGCAGATTGAGGGTGCTTGGTAAATGTGAATCCCCACTCCACTGTCCACCAGTGGGAGACATATCCTCACCC
Organism: Dugong dugon; assembly: GCA_030035585.1. Lineage (NCBI taxonomy): Eukaryota > Metazoa > Chordata > Mammalia > Sirenia > Dugongidae > Dugong > Dugong dugon. Next base: position 54,357,259 of record CM057462.1, on the reverse strand, counting down.
CTACCCTGTAGAGGGGAGTCTTTGGCAGCTGCTCACTTCACTCCACTCACTGTTGGCTGGCCCTGGGGTCAGTCAGCACAGGGAAGTAACTGCCTGAGAAAGCCCCTTGCCTCAGGCCTGGGGACTTTCACTGAGGGGCTCCATGCTCCCTGCTTGTGCTGAAGTGGGGGAAGAAAACCTACCCAATGTTAGCATCTATGAATTAAGAATGGGCATTGGGAGTAGCTAACAGAACCCTCTAGAATTCTCATTCTTCTCTTTGAAGGCTGCAAGGAAATGGGGAGAGAGGAGCTGCCTGTCAGCAGGGGCTTCTTCTCCAAGGAACAAGGTCGGAAGTCCACCTGTCTTGGAAAATCCACATATGCATGATGTTTGTGTGTGTGAAGGGTATAGTCTGTGTATATGACTATGTGATGGTGTTTATCCATATGAATTTCTTTGTTTGTGGTGTGTGAGTGTGACTGATAAGATGTTGTGAGTTTGTAGGGGTTATCAGTGTTTGTGAGTCTGAGTCTGTATATGGGTTTGGGTATTTGCATAGGGTCACATATACATAAGTGACTGCTGGGGTTTATCCATCTATGTGACTTTGTGTATGTGTGTTTGTGTGTGTGTCAGTGCATGTGTTACATTGTGATGGGGCTGAGAGGGAGTGATTCAGTTGAGGGCATACTGCAAATTTGGGGGATAGTATAAGTCAGAACTGACTCTATAGCAATGGATTTGGGTCCATTACACAAGACAAATAGTAGGGGGAGGGAACATCTTAAATAGGCTTTATCTTAAAAAAGGGATTTATTGACTGATATATATTAGAAGTTTAAAGAGTTAATTGCTTTCAGGTACAGCTGGATCCAGGGCCGCAAACTATTATCAGAACCATGTCTCTCAGCATGTCTGGGTTTATGGAAAGGAGTATGTGTGAGTGAGTGTGTGTGTGCATGTGTATGCACACATGCACCCAAGTACTGGTGTCTATAAGCCTCACATGAAGTTTGTGTGTGTGTTTATCTTTCATACCTGTGTGTGTCTATGTGTCACTGTGTGACAGTCCATGAGGTGTGTTGTCTCTGTCTGTGCGTGCAGATGTCTGTGCCCCAGTCACTGAGTCTAGAGTCTGGAATGGTAACAACTAACGCCTATTGAGCACTTCCTGTGTGCAGGCACTGCCCTTGGTGCAGCACATGTGTGGCTTCGTGTGACAACAACACATGTCAGCAGCATCATGGAGGCTGTTAGTCCCACTTACAGATGAGGAAAGTGAGGCAAGGAAGTGAAGTCACCGGGAAGGTCTGCACAGGGAGTGAGTAGTAGAATGGGATCTAATGCTGGAAACTTCACTCCAGGTGCCCCATCCTATGCAGGGATACTGGGCTTTAGGGCCCATTAACAGCTGAGAAATACTGCTCGTTTCTCACATGACGTCTTGTTCTTAAGAGGAAAAAAAAGAGAAAAGAAACTGCCAGACTTCCCCCTTGACAGGGCTCGTTTACCCAGCTCAGTTGTGGTTCTCTCTGAGCATTCGTTGGAGCCGGGAGTGGCCGCCCCACCCTCAACATGAGCCGGGCCCTCTGCATCAAGGAACATTTTCTCTGAGTTGCCAGAACATGCCCTGAATAATCACCAAGCCTACCTCCGCGAAGAGAGTAGTTCCCTTTCCCACATGTGTGCACAACACTCTACAGCTTACAAAGCAATGGACTTCACGTGTGTACCTTATGCCCACCCAGGGAAGGAAGGCAGGTATCACTATCCCCACTTACAGACCGTGAATCTGAAGCACAGAGAGGGCAAGAGACATCCAAGCCTCTCGGAGAGTCAGTGGCAGAGCCCTGTCTCAAACAAATCCTCAACCCTGAGTCCACTACTCCCCTGCCCACTCACCTGTGCTCGAATCTCTCCCTGTGTGAGTCCCTGACTGGCTTCGGGACAGGCTGCATCAGCACCGCCTTTCCACGAGCTTTGCAGGCAGACAGACCTGGCTCATGCCTTGACTCTGTTGCTCCTAGCTGTGTCCTCTTGGACAGTTACTTAACTCCCTGGGATCCTCAAACTGCCTCATTTGAACCTCAAATTTCTTATCTATAAAATAGTGCTATCCCATAATAGTCCTGTATTAGTTGGGACTCTTTCAGGAGCAAATGATGAAATGCAGCTCAAACTGACTAAAGTCGAGAAAGGACTCATGAAACTAGAAAGTCTAGGGTAGAGTTCCACTGCAGGTGTGGCTGGATCCAGGTGCTTATGCATTGGCTGGCTTCACTCTCAGACATCCTCATTCCTTCTGGAGGTACCCGCAGCTCCAGCCTGACCTCATGTCCTAGGAATCTGTGTTGAAAGCCTATTGTTTCCCTCCCCGGACTCCCAGCAAGTTGATCTCCAGCAAGGTTGAGGGCTCGTGAGCTGTGGCACCCTGCCCTAGGCTGATGGATTCTCCCTGCGCTCTGCTGTCCTTGTGGCAATTTCCCCAGCATGCTCCTGAGCCAGTGTGCAGCTCTGACAAGGCTGGTCTGGGAGGACACAGTGCTCCTTCATCGTTGACACTCGCCTCTGCAGCCACTCTCTAAAAGAGACACTCAGCATTTCCAGGCCACTGCCTGAGTAAATCAGGGCTGCCAGCAAAGCTGATGGTTTGGGGATAAACCCAGAGGTGAGGGGCACCCAAATGGGGAAAACAGACAACCCCTCTAAGCCTTGGTCTCCTCATATCTAAGATGGGATCAACAATAGCCTTATTCACAAGGCAGCTTAAGGATCCTGGAGACAATGAGAACAGAGTGTTTGGCTCAGTGCCTGGCACACAGTATCTCAGCATCAGATGTCCATGGGGCTGTGGGATTCTCATCCAGTTCTCATCCTCAGGAGTTTTCCAGAGTTGCTAGCCAGTCCACACCGAGAGCCAGAGGTAGAATCAGGACAAATATCAGAGAGAAAATGGATTTAACTGAAACCCACACTCCCTCCACTGTGTCTGCTGCCCTCCCTAGCTCTGCTAGGGTCCCTAGGGGTTCCAGAATGTATCTCCCCACTGCGACCACAGTCCAGTCACATAACCCTGGTCCAGAGAGGTCCCAGTGAGCCAAGAGGACCAGAGGAATGGGTCAGCAGAAATGACATTAACTCCTCAGACACCCCGGTCCCAGTCCCTGTGGATTCACGTGCCCCCATTTGTTGTGGCCTTCTAGGTAAGGCCCTGTGTCAGGAGCTTTACACATATGACCCCGAGTCTCTCAGAAGCCCTGCGAGGTGGAGGGGGTGTTGATTATGTCCATTACAGATGAAGAAGCTGGTCTTCAGAGAGGCTGAGGGAGCTGCCTGTTCTTAGAGGACCTTGACAAACACAAACCCCGGCGGCCTGGTCTCTCAGGAGACCTTTTATGCCCAAAGGACTGGGGGGTGGGAGGAAAGTGGCCCTGAGGGGCTGCAGACTCCCGGAGAGGCCAGGGAAAGGGAGAGGGAGGAGGTTAGTGGGGTCTGTGGAAGCACGAAGCCCTATAGCAGCAGGCAGTTTCTTGTGTGCGCGCAGCTGCCATGGGCTGTGAATTAACTGTTTTAGAGACTCAGGTCCCAGTGTCCAGTCAGGTGAGAGTTCACCAGGAGGACCCAGCTCACCGTGAATCTGGGTGGTAGCTCTTCTCTCAGATACTAAGCAGAGAGCCCGCTGAACTCTTGCCCTGGGCCCTTGCACCTATTATTCCCTCTGCAGGGCTCTCTCTGGGCACGAAGCACAGCCCTAAGCACAGCTGTGCTTCATTACCTGTGGGATTACCTATTCCTGTCTCCCCTGCTAGAACATAAGCTCCACGGTGACAGGGATCGTGTCTGTCTCGGTCACGGTTGTGTCCCCTGCCCCAAGCAGAGCACAAGCAGGCACTTGGTACATGTTCAGTGAATGGATGAAGGCAGGAATGACTTAATTCAACTTTGGGGAAGTGATGGAGATGGGGATCCCAGAGCTTCCCAGCTGGGACCCCAGGGAATGAGGAAGACTTTTCTGGATAGGAAATCCCAGGGAGGAGCCACTTTAGGGGATCACAGTGACCTCAATGAGCTGAGAGCCTGGGCCATGTCAGCAGAAGCAACGTTTCCAAAGCCTCCCCTTCTCCCTCCACCTTGAGCACCTCGGCCCTGGCCTCACACCTTGCCCTGTTCTGCCCAACTGAGAAATGGCTCAGAAGCCCCTTCCTCTGGAGCAGCAAAGCCCCCATTTGCAAATGTGAGATGCCTGCCATTTCCCAGCACTTTCTGTTGTTTGAGAAACTCTTGTTCCCCCTCACTTGGTATAATGTATTTGATTTGAAACTTGGAAGAATGTGATGCCAGGCCTGGAGCTAGGCTGCCTTAAGGGGAAGCCGCAGTAGCATTTCCCTGTGACATCCTTGTCTTGGAGACCCCCTTCCACAGTCCACACCTTCTTCCTCTTTCCGTTCATAATCATTATGGAGCCACTGCTGCAGACACGGGGATGGGGCCACTGGTGTGGGATGGTGGATTCACCAAGTATGGCAGAGACAGCGGGTGATCCATCACGGCCCCTGAAGCCCAGCTTGGTGGGGGTAGGGGAGGGGCTGCACTGAGGAAGGAGGCAAGAGGACAGAAGAGGCCTCCGGATACGGAGGCGGAAACAGAATCCTTCATGGGCCCTCACTCCGGGCTGCCGCGGATGTGCAGTGACAGCAAGTTCTATTTCCTCCTGCCTCTCTGGTGATTGTCTCCAGAACACTACCTTGAGAATTTGCCAGAGTGGGATGTAGGTTCTTGATCCTCCACCCTGCTGTGCAATCCTGTGAAAGGGCCACCCCCCCCTGGGGTCTTGGTTCTTTCATCTGTACAAGAAGGTGGTTGGTGCAGCTCAGGGGTCTCAGTCTTGGCTGTGTGTTAGAAATTCTGGGGAGGCTTCACATCCCCAGAGGCTCTGAGGTAGGGCCCAGGTATTAGTTTGCTGAAAACCTCCCCAGAAGATTCTGACGCATAGACTTAAGAACCACTGAGCTACATCCCCCTCTGCTTCCCTGGACATCTGGAGAAACTGAGGCCCCAGGCCTGAGTAATGCAGCTGGGCTGACATTAAGGCCCTTCCAGCTGACAGTCTGGAAGAGTCTGTGTGAGAGCCTGCTTAAGAGCTGGTCCTCTGGAGTCAGACAGACCTGGACTCGGATGCTGGGTCAGCCTCTCACTAGCTGGGTGACCTAGGGCAAGTCCCTGCACCTCTCTGAGCTTCTCCTCTGTGGGAAGAGCATGGTCACGGTACCCAGTGAGCAGGGTTGTGTGAGGATGTATTGGGCCAATGATCCAGAGTGCTCACTCCAGTGCTGGGCACACTGTCAGCAATTGTCATCGGGACTCAGGTCCTAGTGGACTCAGCTGAGCCCTGAGGGCCCCATCCTGGGGGGCCCAGCTCTGTGACTTTCAGCTACAGGAGGCTCTTCCTGCCTCCCTCCCCCGCTCCCCCCACTTGCTGTTTCTGCTGTGTCTCCTTCCCACCCCCTACCCGGGTCTGCAGTGGCTCTGTCTGCTCACCCCTCCTGCTCAGTCTCCCATTTATTCTCCCACTTAACAAACAGCTTCACTTAAAAAGCCATCTGGGAGGATGGATGGCACAAAGAACATTTTGCAGAATAAGTTTTCAGAGAAAAGAGCCAAGAAAATAAAGATACAGCACTTATGATTCCAATTTTATTAGGCTCCTTAACACTGACCCTTAGAAAATTTCTGTTTTATACATTCACTTCCAGTCCCCTGCCACGCTATCTTCCCAAAATTTGGGGTTCCATCTTCATTTATCTCTGAGTGTGCCTGCTCCCAATTTCTTGGTTTTGGCCCCTCCCTTCCTCTCAGCTCAGGGTAAACACCCTATCTTTTATCAGGGATGGCTGTGATTAAGGTATTTCTAATCCGAGACTCTCCACTCTTGTGCAGTCGCTGTCCTGCCTCAGGTAGCTGCTCTTCCTCCCGCCAGGAGTCCTGGGTGAAGGTTTGTCTTCTTCAGGGTCTCCCGAGGCAGATCTGGGGCCAATGGATAGATGCCTGCGAAGGAGAGATGTGTCCAAATGGGGTAGACAGGTGGCCCTGGGGAGGGGTAATGAGCTCCCTGTCACTGGAGGTGTACACAGAGGTCAAGTGATGTCATGGATTGAATTATGTCCCCCCCAAAATGTGTGTATCAATTTGGCTAGGCCATGATACCCAGTATTGTGTGGTTGTCTTCCATTTTCTGATTGTAATTTTATGTTAAAGACGATTAGAGTGGCATTGTAACACCCTTACTAAAATCACATCACTGATCCAACGTACAGGGAGTTTCCCTGGAGTGTGGTCTGCACCACTTTTTATTTTTTAAGAGATAAAGGGAAAGGGAAGCAAGAAGAGAGTTGGACACCTCATACTACCAAGAAAGCAGTGCCAGGAGCAGAGCTCGTCCTTTGGACCCAGGGTTCCTGCGCAGAGAAGCTCCTAGCCCAGGAGAAGATTGACGATAAGGACCTTCCTCCAGAACAGACAGAGAAAGCCTTCCCCTGGAGCTGATGCCCTAAATTTGGACTTCTAGCCTGCTAGACTGTGAGAAAATAAATTTCTCTTGGTTAAAGCCATCCACTTGTGGTATTTCTGTTAGAGCAGCACTAGATAACTAAGACAAGTGAGTACTCAGCAGAGAGGCCTAACAGCAGGCAAAATAACAGACTGGCCAAGAACGTGGGCTTTGAGGGCCGAGAGAGCTGAGCCAAGTCCTGGCCATGCCGCTTACAAGGTATCTGATCTTCAGTATTCGACTCACACTCACTGAGCCTTGGTTTCTTCATTTGGAAAATCAGGCAGAATTATAGCTCCTTTAGGGGACAAAAGGATATAATGTGTGCAAAGCACTGAGCAGAGTGCGTATTGTCATAACAAAGCGTTGGCTGAGATTTTGACACTCTAGCATTTTAAGATTCAAAATGTCTGTAATTTTGAAAATCTACATCTCTGACATTCTATGATTCAATTATCCTAAGATAATAAGACTTCATAAGATTCTAAGGCTTTAGGGTAGTATAATTTTGTTGTTCTTCTTGTTTAAAGCTTGTTAGGAATCTAAGGTTGTGCAATTCCAAGGTTCACATCACACCCCATTCCCCCATCAACAGTGCTTGTCCCAGCCCTGGGCCTTCTGATGCATCGTAAGCATATATTTCAGTCTCTGTTTTGTCTTCAGATCTTCTGTCTTTATGCTCACCAGCCTTAATACTTCTCTGAGGCCGCCTTTGCCCAAATCCGGACTTAGCTATGGCATCTTTTGCCAAGTGGACAGGATTCCTGCATGGAAGGTGATGGGCTGGACCAGCTCTCTCCCTCCACCTCTTCTCCTCCTCCACTGCCTGCAGTGAGAAGGCAAGTCAGCTCTGCAGACCCAGCCACAGTGAGATCAGGGCGGGAGGAAGCAGGAGGTCTCACTCTAGCTTGTTTTGACCTCCAGACCCGTATCAGCCATGGCCGTTTGGGAGAAGAGAAGCCACTCTAGAGATTCAAACAGGGATTTGATACAGGGAATTGTACATATAAGGGGATAGTTGAGGATCCAAATGAGATGAAGAAGCAACTCAGAGATCAGAAATAGCAGGACTCTTCCAACACCCTAGGGCTAGAGGGGCTTATGTGATCAGAGGTCAGAAGCTGGGATTATAGGGTGGGAGCTAGAGTCATGACAGGGGCTACCCAGCAGAAGATACAACCTAGAGGGAGGGGCTGAGCAACAGGAGATAGAATCCCAGAGGAGATGCAGCTCCTACCATTGCCACCTGGAGCAGAAAGAGAGGGAGAGAAATGCCACTTCTTCTTCCCCTCTTCTTCCCACCAACCTGTACCAGGGCCTCCCAGTGGCTCAATCTATCAGGAGGCCAGAGGGCAAAGGGGCCTTGATGTACCAGCAACAACGAGACTAATTAAATCAGATCCTTTTAGGGGTGGCCCAGGCACAGGTAGATTTTCCAAAGCTCTTGATGTCATTCTAATGTGTGTCCAGGGGTGAGGAACCCTAAATTAATAACACCCAAACCTCACCCAGGCCCCCTAATAATTCCCAGTGTAGACTGATGTGGTATATACTGCCATACACAGTAGGAGCTGTCTGTTGGTGATGATCTCACTTTCAGATATGAGGAAAGAACCACTGTGGGCATGTTTATCAGTGACAAACCTGTTTTAAGAACACAAAAGTAAATATGTGTTTGTTTCAGCTGCTGCTACATGTATTTTGCTAAAATAAGAACGTTGGGAACTGCTTGACGATGAGAAGTCAGTTCCCACTGATGTGTCAGCCTTGAGTGCTGGAGGGCCCCTGGCTCTGAGGAGGGGGCTGAGAGGAAATGCCCAGAAAAGCCGTGAGTGCAGGGGCGGGGTGGACCGTGGGAGGCCTGCTGTGGGGTCACAGGACGCTGGAGATCACACATGTCCCTTTAGATTTTCCCGAAGATGGTTTTTTCTTTTTCTTTTTCTTTTTTTTTTTTTTTATTGTACTTCAGGTAAAGGCTTACAGAACAAATAGTTTCTCATGAAACAGTAGTACACATATTGTTTTATGACATTGGTTAACAACCCTACAACATGTCAACCCTCTCCCTTCCAAAGATGGTTTGAGAGGAGGTTCTACCCTGGTGTCCATGACCTGCCACAGCCAGCTCCAGGTTGGCGCTGGGGCCTGCCCAGTCTGGAAGCTGAGGACGGCAGAGCAGGAGGCCCTCTGCTCCTCGTCTCAGTTTCCTAGTGCTGTTGTTGTTGTTAGTTGTCTTTGAGTCAGTTCCGACTCATGGTGACCCCACGTGTGCAGAGTAGAACTGCCCCATAGGATTTTCAAAGCTGTGACCTTTCAGGAGCAGATCACCAGGCCAGTCTTCCGAGGCTCTTCGGGGGGAGTTCAAACTGCCAACCTTTCAGTTAGTAGTCGAGCATTTAACTGTTTGCTGCTGTGTCACCTAGAGACTTTTCTCGTGCTGCTGTGATAGAAATACCACAAGTGGATGGCTTTGAAGAACAGAAATTCATTTTTCACAGTTCTGGAGGCTAAAATTCCAAATCAGGGTCTCAGTCATGTTGGCAGCCCTGGGCATTCCTTGGTTCCTTAAGGATTCTCACATGGTGCCTGTCTTCCCTTGTGTGTATGTGCCTCTCTGTCTAATCTGCTCTTTCTATAGCTCAGAAGTGATTAGGACACACCCTACACTGGTATGGATCATTAACATAACAAAGAAAATTCTATTCCCAAATGGGATTAATCCTCTAGTATTGTTGTTAGGTTCTGTCCAGTCAATTTCAATTTCTGACTCATAGCAACCTCATGTGACAGAGTAGAACTACTCCATAGGGTTTTCTAGGCTGTAATCTCTATGGAAGCAGATAGTCAGGTCTTTCTCTCTTGGAGTTGCTGGATGGGCTTGAACTACCAACTTTTCAGTTAACAAGTGAGCAATTAACCATTGCACCACCAGGGTTCCTTGTTCATAGGTATAGGGGTTAGGGTTCCAACACATTTTTTGGTGGGGAGCCACAATTCAATCTATAACATTCCTCTTTCCATCTGTGCCCATGCCATCCCCATAAATGGTGTACCTTAGAATCACTCAGGGGACAAGTTAAAGCCACAGGCTCCCAAGCTCTACTTTTGGAGCTTCTGATTCCACTGGTGCGGGCTGGCCTGATACTGGTGCCATTTAAAGCTCCACAGGTGATTCTAATGCCCAGCCAAGTGAGGACACTGCTGTAGAGCTAGGGTTTAGGCTGCACTGAGAGGTCTGTGCACGTGGTGGGTGGGTAGGTGGAGAGGGTCCTACTCCTCTCCATTCCTCCAGGGACTCAGGGGACACTGTAGGAACTTACTTTTGAATTCCCCACAGCTCTCTGCAGGACATGCCATTCAGTCTCTTAAGCATTTACTGAGCCTCTACTATGTGCCAGGTGCCAATCAGAAGGGCCTATGTGTTATTCTCTGAGAATGAGCTTCAAAAGCAAAGCATTGATCTTCTCCTGCTCCCTCCCCTGCTCACACACTCTACCCTTCAATGGCTCCCCACTGCCTCTGTATATAAAATCCAGACTCCTTAGCCAGGTGGACAAGTCCTTTTATGATCTTCCTCACTGCCTATGACTCCACTCACCTCTCTCCCCAACCTGCTGCAGGTGCACCTGTGAGCACCCACATCCTTGAGTATTGAATTGGGCTGACGTTCCCATCACTGGAAGGCACCTCAGAAGGTAGCAAGGCTGGGTCCGGGGAAGAAAGCTGAGGGACATCATGTGAAACCTTTGATTCCATGCCCAAGGTCAAAACACATGGAGTTGTCCTTGGGCATCCAACTTCCTGGCCACCCCTAGCCCTTGCTCTGGGCACTGGAAGCAGCCCAGGAGAAGCCAGATGTGATTAGCAGGGACTTGAGGACACTTAGGTGATTTTTAAGCAACAATGTTTATTTAGTTATTTATTTGGGAGACTACAAATAGCGCCTGCTCCTGTAGGTTTTACTTTTATATACTAAGATTGTACTGTGGACAAGAGAGAGCTTTAGACCTGGGCTCAGGGAACCTGCTGACACTTCTTACCTGTGTGGTCTTGAGCACATTAAGAAGGCTTCTGGGCCTCAGGTGTTCCACTTGGGATACTAACACACCTATTGGGCTGCCTGGGAGGTCAAGTGGGAAGGTGTGTGTGGAAGAAGCTTGTAACCTGTACAGTGACTTGTGCAGAACTGGCCAGTAGAGAGTGGTGTTAAGAATGTGGTCTGGGGAAATGGGGTCCTCCTAGCCCTAGAAGATGTAGCCCTGTGAAGCCCCAGTGGTTTGGTTGGGGCTCAGGGCCGAAGTCCCAGTAGTGATGAGGGTCCCTTTGCAGGTCATTGCAGGGAGGAGGGGTTGGTGAGGACAGGCATCAGGTGCTCCAGGACTCTGGTCCAAAATAGTTCAAACCACAAAAGATGCCCACCTCTACTGGACTAGAGAAATAAACACATAAAAAAGAACTTGGTGACTCACTGGCTCAGAGAACCGAAAGTCTAGAGGTAGAAGAAGCTTCAGTTGCAGCTGGATCCAGGTACATGAGTGATGTCAGGAGCACTCAGTCTTTCTATTTTCTGCACTGGCTTCCTTCTCAGCTGGCAGCCTCAGCCACGTGAGAAGAGGCCCCCCAAAGCCAGGACTGAGCCTCCTTGTGCTGTGAAGACCAGCAGGGCAGCTGGTCAATGTCAATGGCAACATGGCCATCTGGGGGCAGCCTGCTTGGGAGGGGTGGGTGGGAAAGGCCAAGGTCCTGAAAGGCTTCATCTGCATCCTTGGGCTTTGGATATATCAGAGAGAGGCATCCGCAGAGAAGTCAGGACTGATGCTGGGGTACTGTGAGGGCACTGCCCGCGCTCGTCTTCCCCAGGGCCTCAGCCCTTCCTTCTGGAAAAAGAGCAGATTCAGCCAAAGGCCTCTAGGAGGCTTTACAAGCTCAGATCCTGGTTCCTCCTGGGCCTGCCCCTAGAGGCCTCAGTTCGCAGCCCAGCAGCCAAATCTCAAAACCCAAAGGTGCTGAGCGGAGCCTTCCTCTTCTCACGCCCGCTGGCAGGGCCTGTGGGTGGCAGATGAAAATTGTTGCTGAAGGTACCTGAGTGATCTGCCAGGGGTAGGGGGGCTGGAGAAGTGGGGGAGAGGTCACTTCTATCTGCACAGGGGACAGTGATGGAATGGAGCAGCCTGACTCTGGATGCTGGAGCCTGTCTGAGGCCACCCTGTTCCCATAGTAACCAGAGCCCTCTGCTGGGGCTGTGCCCCAACCCCACCTGACTCCTGCCACTGGGAAGGTGCAGCCAGGCTGGCCTTCCCCACCCAGGACACGTGCCTGTGTCATGACAGGAGGTGGATGTCAGCTGGCTGTGAGATCCACAACCAGGTGAGGTGTCAGGGCTGATCACAAATCAAGCATCCTCAGCCCCTACTTGTTTTTGATAAAAATCAGGGAGGCTTTAGGACACAGGGGTAGATCCTTCTATGTTTTCTTAGCCTGTGAGGCCAAATGCACTTCTCCTCCAAGACATAGGACAGGGCTCAGGGACCAAAATCAGGTGTGTGCACCAGGTGGGATTGGCTCCAGGGGCTGGTGGAGAGCCAGGCCTGTACAGCACCCTGGGTGGGAAGTCCTGGCACCCGACTCTGGTTATGTTGGGCTGGGCAGGGAATGTGTCTCCCCCACCCCATCCTCCACCCCCTCTCCTCTGGACTGCTGGACTTCTCTCTGTGCAGGTCTGTGCTCATAGCCTGGCCAGATCTCAGAAAAGTGATAGAAGAATGTCTATATTCAATGCTCTACATTCTACCTTGGTGAGTAGTGTCTGGGGTCTTAAAAGCCTGTGAGCAGCCATCTAAGATACTCCACTGGTCTCATCCCTTTGGGAGCAAGGGAGAATGAAGAGAACAGGATACAAGGAAAAGATTAGTCTGAAGGACTAATTGTCCACAGTTACCAAGGCCTCCACCGGACTGAGTCCAGTACAGCTAGATGGTGCCCGCCTACCACCACTGACTTCTCTGACCAGGATCACAACAGAGGGTTCTGGACAGAGCTGGAGAAGGATGTAGAGCATAATTCTAACTCACAAAAAAAAAAAGACCAGATTTACTGGCCTAAAGGAGACTGGAGAAACCTCGAGAGTATGGCCCCCAGACACCCTTTTAGCTCAGTGGTGAAGCTACCTCCGAGGTACACGTTCAGCCTGGGAGTGGACAGCCCCGTAAAACCAAATGAGACTAACGAGGTACAGGAGTCCAGTGACAAGGGCCAGAAGGCAGAAGGGGACAAGGAAGCTGGTGATAGGGAACCCAAGGCTGAGTAAGGATATTGTTGATGTGTTGTGAGATTGTTAACCATTGTCATAGGGCAACATTTGTAGTAACTGTTAAATGAGAAACTTTTTTGTTCTGTAAGCCTTCATCTTAAGTGAGAATAGCAGCACAATTGGAAGAGCATAGTCAATGTCACTGAACTGTGCATGTAGAAATTTTTGAAATGGTGTATCTTTGGCTACGTGTATTTTCACCAAAAAAAAAAAGGTTGAGAAGTTAGAGGGTTGATATGTTGTGGGGTTGTTGATCAATGTCATAAAACAACATGTGTACTACTGTTTCATGAGAATCTATTTGTTCTGTAAGCCTTCACCTGAAGTACAATAAAATAAAAAATAAAAAAAAAAGAGAGAGAAAAAAAAAATGTCTATATTGAGAGCTGCTGACATGAGTGCCTTTTAGCCTCAGAGCAGAGCCTTTCTGAAAGCAGAGAAAAAGTGTTATCAGGGGTTAAAATGCTGCAGCTGTTGGGACCTGAAAAGTCAGCAGACAGGGAGTTTGGACCTTTCACTTGGCAGGGTGATGAGGGGAGGGGAGTGAAGAGGAGGAAGAGTGAAGGCAGCAGGGCCAGCCTTCCCATAGATGGGTGGGTAGGCCCTCAGCCAGCTGGGAATTTCATGAGGCATGGTACCTCTCAGGCAGACGGCCACAGCTGCAAGGGGCCGGCATGGCAGGGAAAATCAACTTACCCTGGTCTAGTCACTGGGCTTGGGTTTGGTCCTGGGACCCCTCCCAGAACCCCACTTTCAGTCTGGGTCCCTGTGAGCTATTTGTCTGAGCTCCCACCCCATGACACAGTGACCCAGTACACACAACTCCAGATGTCTCTCCATTTTTTTTTTTTGGTGGTTTTGAAAGGTCCACCCTGCCCTGCTCCAGTCTGGACCCAGCTCTGGGGCTCACTCACTCTGAGTATCAGGCCTCCGTTGTGCCCACCCTTTACTCACGACCGGCAACACTTTGAATCTCACCATCCGTCTGCAGAGACGCCCACAATTCTACCATTTGTCATTCATTCCTTTGGAGGTAGCATCACATCTCCTGGTTCTCCTGGTCCTAGTTTAGTCAACATCCTGCTTTTTGTCACTGGGGCCTGTTGTGTGAACCTGGATGTCACAGGCCTCTCCGTCACAGCCCATCCAAATCTAACCCTTTTATTCTGTCTCCTTGAGCTTGCTCTGCCCTCCCAACCAGCCCCCAACATCAGCACTTGGGACACTTGCCCTTGATACCCCCAGCTGCCCCACACTCACAGCCAAGCAGGCACCAAGACATCCTGGTGTCTCTGTATTCCATCTCATTCTAACATCTCCACTGCCATTGTCCTGGCCCAGACCTGCTCACACACCGAGCACAGCCTCCTCTCTCCTACGAGTTCAGCAGGAGATCTTCCTAAATCAGACCTGGTCACGTCCCTCCTTCAAAGGCTTGGATGACTCCCCATCTGCTCTGAGGACAAGTTCTATGCTCCCTGGCATGACTTATAAGGCCTTTCATTCATTCGTTCATTCATTCATTCACTCATTGAACAAATAATTACTGAGTCATTATTATGTACCAGAAACTTGTGAGGATGCAGCAGTGATAAAAATAGATATATTTATCATTGAATATGCAGAATGTAAGCCCCAGGAGTGTGGGTACCTTGTCTGGTGTATTTCTCTCTCATCTCTACACACAGCATGTGCCTGGCACATAGTAGGTGCTCAGCAAATGACCTGAGTGAATAGTTGGAATATAAGAATGGAAAGGGACTAAAGAATAAAAACAAAACAAAATAAAAAAACCATGTCCCTTTAAATGGAGCAGAAAGAACTCAGAGAGTTGTTAATTGTTTCATTGGAGGGAGTAGGCTTGTTGTTTTCTTTTCTTATAGCTCACACTACAGAATCATAGCTGGTAATTACAGCTCTTGTTTCTGGTTCATGCTTCCTTGACGTGGGCCCAGGGGGCAAGAACCATTTCATATTTAAGCAGCATTAGTTCTGGGACATTCTCAGGGGAGCGGGATCATGCTTGAGTGTGTAGTTTAATTCTCAGCTATGCTAATTAGATCAGAAAACAACCTGGGCTCAGGGCAGTGCTCCTGTTGGGGGCGGGGTTCTCCCTCAAATAAGCCCCACCTGCCAAGCCCCTGCCCACCTGCACCTCCCCAGCCCCTCCCCCAGGTGCCGCTCCAGACCTCCCCTGGTACAGGACGGTAGCCCATGCCCAGAGGGGTGTCAGCCACCCTCACCCAAGTCCTCTTCAGGGGCTTCTCGGATCCTCTCCTGTGCAGGTAAGGGGCAGCGGGAAGAATTGTGGTGGACAGGTTGGGGGCATTTCTACAGTCAGCCCCCCCCCCCTTTTTCCTACTACCATTGCCGTCAAGTCAATTCTGACTCATCATGACCCTATATCAATCAGAACTGACTCAACGGCAATGGGTTCTCCCCTACTAGGGAGGGTATTTCTTTGATGGATCTTCTTCCTATCAGATCTGCTCATTTCTCCCAGTGCTTTCCATCTTCACCGTCTTCACCACCACCACCACCACCGTTATCCTCGTCATTACCACTATCATCATCATCACCTGACCTACCAGCTCATGGACATTACTGTGTACCAGGCAATTTGCATATGTGATTGAAAATCCTGATGGAAACGCTGCAAAGCAGTATGACCATCCCCAGTTTGTAGATGAGGAAACCAAGGCTTATAAAGATGAAACCCTGACCCAAGGCCCCACAGCTGGTAAGTGGGGTGTGTGTAACTTAAACAGAAAACAGTAAATAGTAGTGGTTAGTACGCAGGCTTTGGCAGCTAACAGGTCGGGGTTTGAGACCTGGCTCTACTAATTACCTTGGGCCTCTTTCTTAACATTTCTGAGTATCTATTTCCTTCTCTGCCTCATCTCCTCCCCAAGGATGCCACATTGTATATTGTGTCCATTTTGTAGATGTAGAGCCCAGGCTCAAGGAAGCTTTGTCCAAGTTTGCACATTATGACATGGTGGTGACAGGACCTGGCTTGAGTCTGCCTGGCATTGGTGTCCCCTCTGCTGTCCTGCCTACCCTGCACCCAGCTCAGTCTGATGGAGCAGTTCACCCTCCCAGGGCTCCCTGGGACAGAAGAGTTTGCTTACCCTTTATGTCAAACACAGGTGATGATGCTCAACACAGGGGGTCAGGTCACCCAACCAAGTGAACTCACACTGTGGGCTGCTGAACATGACCTGGCAGGGGAGGGGCTCTACAGAGTGAGGGAGTCTTGCCCGAGACCCCATGGGCTGGGCATCTTCTCTCCCAACAAGGCCACATAGTGCAGGGGTGAATTATGAGTTTCGAGTCAGAATTATGAGGTTCTGGAGCCCTGGTGGCACAGTGGGTTAAGAGCTCGGCTGCTAACCAAAAGGTCTGCAGTTCAAATCTGCCAGCTGCTCCTTGGAAACCCTATGGGGCGGTTCTACTCTGTCCTATAGGGTCGCTACGAGTTAGAATCAACTCGATGGCAATGGGTTTGGATTTTTGGTTTAGAGTCAGACTGCCTGTGTTAAAAATCTGGCTCTGCCGTGTACCAGTTGTATGATCTTGGGCAGTAATTTAACCTCGAGCCTTCATAGCCTCATCTGTAAAATGGCGCTAATATTCTCTGTTGTTGTTAGCTGTCATCAGGTTGGCCCCAACTCATGGCAAACCCCACGCACAATGGGATTGGAGCACTGTGATCCACAGGGTTTTCGTCTGATGATTTTTGGAAGTAGATGGCCAAGCCTTTCTTTCTAGTCCATCTTAGTCTGGAAACCTTGCTGAAACCTGTTCAGCATCATAGCAATATGCAAGCCTTCACTGACAGACGTGTGGTGGCCGTGCTTGAGGTGCATTGGCCAGAAATTAAACTGGGTCTCCCATACGGACAATGAGAATTCTACCACTACCCCCAATACTAGATAATACCTGCCTTATAGGGTTGTAGTCAAGATGCAATGAGTGATAATATACGAAGGGCTCTGACCAGCTTTTTGCACATGGGGAGCACTCAGTACATACCACCTATTCTCCTATTTTGCCTTGGTTTCATTCTGGGTCCCCTCTGGAACATGGACCAGTCCCCATCCCCTACACTGGCCCACACAGCGAACTCTAGGGAAACCACGACTGGCCTGGAGTCAGGAGCCCCAAGCCCCCTCCCTGACTCTACTATAACTCTCTGTGTGACCTGAGGCACACCCCTACCTCTCTAGCCCTGATTCTCCATCTTTCCATGAAGAGGCTGGAAAAGACAGATGCTCTCCAGGCTGCCAGGTGGCTGTAAGAGGTCAGCCTGCACCCCCACCCGCAGAGCACTTGGCCTGGGGAGAAGAAGGTGACAGAAAACCCACCCAGGAAAGAGGGACAGGAGTCCCATTCACTCTTGTTGCTGCCGTTTATCATTTATTGAGCACTCACTCTATGCTGGCTAATGACCTGAGCACTTTCTAGGCACTACCTCATTCAAAACAACTCCAGGTAGGCATGATTAATATCCCCATTTTACACATGGGGAAACCGAGGTCCCATGCCCAAGGACACCTCCTCCAGGAAGTGATATTGATTCTAAAGCTTATGTTATAAACCTCTTCATTATAGGAACTGTGCTAAGTAAGAACATTAGTATTATTTCATTCAATCCCCAGGCTGTCCCTTTAGTAAGTGGGCTTTCTGAATCCCATTTCACAGATGAAGAAACAGCTCAGAGAGGATAAGCAAGGCCACAGCCAGTAAGTAGTACAGGCAGGCCCACCATGATCACTGCTGACCACTATCAACCACCCACTTCTTGACCTCTCCTACCACTCTCTCTCCATACCCTTCTCTTTCTTGTAGTCTCCTCCTGCACCTGTGGCTGGTTCTTCTCAATCCACTGCTGGGTTCTCTTCCTTCACATCTCGTCTTTGACCAACCCAACTCATCATTACTGGTTTTCCTCAAACTTTTCTTCTCACTCTCATCACTGTCTACGGTCTCTCTGGACAGTTTCATCCACATCCATAGTATCAGCTACCACCTCCAATGCTGAGGATCCCAAACCTCCATCTCTAAATTGTAGGCAGAGATACAGAACTGCTCTGTCACTTACAAACTGCATGGCCTTGGGCAGGTCGCTTGCCTTTCTGAGCCTCAGTTTCCTCACCTGTAAAAGGGGGAAAATGATCCTTCCTCCCTCAGAGGATCTCTCTGATGATCAGATAAGGTCACAGATGTGGCTCTGACCAAAGACCCAGCACACCTTAACTGTTCAGAACAGCTTTTCCTTTCCTTCTCATGAACTTGAATCAACCATGCTGTGGATCTCTCAGGGGAAGGGGGCTTTTTTTTTTAAAGACTTTATTTTATTAAAAAAATTTTTTATTGTACTTTAGATGAAGGTTTACAGAACAAATAGTTTCTCATTAAACAGTCAGTACACATATTGTTTTATGACGTTGGTTAACAATCCCACGACATGTCAACACTCTCCCTTCTCAACCTTGGAGGAACTTTTTTTTCTGGTGAAAATATACATAGCCGAAGGTACACCATTTCAAAAATTTCTACATGTACAATTCAGTGACACTGATTACATTCTTCCAGTTGTGCTGCTAGTCTCACTATGCTTTTCCAAATTATTCCATCACCATTATCCTCAACTCACTGTCCCCTAGGCTTCCCATCAAACCTTTTGAGTTGCTGTTGTCAATTTGATCTCACATAGATAATTATTTTTTGTACTTTAGATGAAGGTTTACAGAACAAATAGTTTCTCATTAAACGGTTAGTACACATATTGCCCTATGACAATGGTTGAGAATCCCACAACATGTCAATACTGTCCTTTCTCAACCTTGGGTTACCTATAACCAGCTTTCCTGTCCCCTCCTGCCTTCTAGTCCTTGTCCCTGGACTGCTGTGCCTCATTAGTCCCATTTTGTTTTATGGGGCTGTCCAATCCCTGGCTGAACGGTGAACCCTGGGGTATCCGGGGACCTAACTCTCGGGATTTCTCCAATCTGTCAGGCCAGAAAATCTGGTCTTTTTTTTGTGTTAGAATTTTGTTCTACATCCTTATCCAGCTCTGTCCAGAACCCTCTGTTGTGATCCCTGTCAGAACAGTTAGTGGTGGTAGCTGGGCACCATCTAGCTGTACTGGACTTAGTCTGTTGGAGGCCTTGGTAGCTGTGGTCCATTAGTCCTTTGGACTAATCTTTTCCTTGTATCCTGTTCTGGAAGGGGGCTCTTTCTGATGGGATGGTCAGGTGAAGCCTTTCTGAGGGGGTCACATTTGATCAGTGATATGAATGAAGCCAGGGAGTGAAGGATGCAGGTATCTGGGGGAAGAGAGTCCCAGGCAAAGGACTACTTAGTGCAAAGGCCCTGAGGTGGGCATGTACTTTTCTGTTCAAGGAGCATCAAGAAGGCCAGTGTAGCTGGAGTGGAGTGAGCCAGGGGAGAGTAGTATGAGATGAGGGAGGAGAAGTGGGTGGGGCTTGGCCAGGTAGGGTCAAGTAGGCCTGTGAACATTAGCCTGTGGAGGATGGGGAGTTGCTCCCTTCCAGAGTCACACATATGTGACATCGGTACATCCAATCCAGTTGTAACTAGCCAAGCTGCTGCTGAAATATCCATTTCCCTACAGAGGGGGTGGGAGACTCTGTCTAGAGTTGCCCTTATCTGCTCCCCACTCTGTGCCACCCCCACCTGCTGGGAGAGAGGACAAAGGAAGTCCCCCCCTGGGAGAACACTGTTGGAGAGCAAAGCAGGGGCTGGTGCCAGCCTTCGGCCTTGACGTAAGATGTGACGTGTAAAGAAGAACAGTGTGGGAGTGAGAGGCCAACTCTTCCCCAACACCTCAGCAATGTTCCATTAATCACTACCTCACTGGGGAAGAAGAAACTTGGTTCTCTAAAAAAGGTGACCCTGAGACCCAGTGTGAGAAGAACTGGGGAGTCCAGAGAACCCATCACCATGTCCCTGAACCCCCCACCCACAGACAATAAATCTACTCCTCCTTGCAAGTTGGCTCTGGTAAAAGCTCAGGGTTCCTCCTTCCCTTCTTTCCTCTCTCCCTCCCTTCCTCTTTTCCTTCCTTCTTTCTTCCCTCCCTTCTTTCTTTCTTTCAAAAAGCATTAATGTCTCTGTGCCTGTCCCAGGCACCAAAGAGGAATGTTCGGATATTATACTCAGCCTCAAAGTGCTTCCTGTCCAATAGGATCATAGGCAAACAGAGCATTACAGCGCCACCTGGTGGTCCTGTGCAGGGGCCAAAGGAGGCAAGAGTTCTGCCTGGATGGGGAGGGAGAGCAGGAAGGGAAGCTTATCTCCATCAGATATTTCACTCTGGGCACAGTGTCAAGGCTCAAGAGCTCTTAAGGGCCTATGAAAATGTTTAAGGCCTGGGAAAACAATTTATCTGGCTACAAAATAAAATGGAAAGCTGCAAAAACTGAAATTGATAAATGTTTAATCAAATGTGTACAAAGCATAGCATTATCAACTGGTCAGTCACCTTTCACTCCAAGTCAGACTTTGCATGTTGTTGCTGTTATTAGGTGCCATCGAGTCAGTTCTGACTCATAGCGATCCTGCGAACAACAGAGCAAAACACTGCCCGGTCCTGTGCCATTCTCATGATCATTGTTACGCTTGAGCCCATTGTCGCAGTCACTGTGTCAATCTATCTCATTGAGGGTCTTCCTCTTTTTCTCTGACCCTCTGCTTTACCAAGCCTGATGTCCTTTTCCAGGGACTGATCCCTCCTGAGAACATGTCCAAAGTATGTGAGATGAAAGTCTCACCATCCTTGCTTCTAAGGAGCATTCTGGTTGTGCTTCTTCCAAGACAGATTGGTTCATTCTTTTGGCAGTACATGGTATATTGAATATTCTTCACTAACACCATAATTCAAAGGCTTCAATTTTTCAGTCTTCCTTATTCATTGTCCAGCTTTCACATGCATATGAGGTGATTGAAAATACCATGGCTTGGGTCAGGTGTACCTTAATCTTCAAGGTGACGTCTTTGCTTTTTAACACTTTAAAGAGGTCTTTTGCAGCAGATTTGCCCAATACAATATGTCATTTGATTTACTGACTGCTGCTTTTATGGGCATTGATTGTGGACCCAAAAATGAAATCCTTGACAACTTCAATATATTTTCTGTTTATCATGATGTTGCTTTTGGGTCCAGTTGTGAGCGTTTTTGTTTTCTTTATGTTGAGATGCAATCCATACTGAAAGCTGTGGTCTTTGATCTTCGTCAGTAAGTGCTTCAAGTCCTCTTCACTTTCATCAAGCAAGGTTGTGTCATCTGCATATCACAGGTTGTTCATGAGTCTTCCTCCAATCCTGATGCCCCTATTCTTCTTCATAAAGTCCAGCTTCTCGAATTGTTTGCTCAGCATACAGATTGAAGAAGTATGGTGAAAGGATACGTGCCTGACACACACTTTTCCTGACTTTAAACCAAGCAGTATCTCCTTGTTCTGTTTTGAACGACTGCCTCTTGATCTATGCACAGGTTTCTCATGAGCACAATTAAGTGCTCTGGAATTCCCATTCTTCGGAATGTTATCCATAATTTGTTATGATCCACACAGTTGAATGTCTTTGCATAGTCAATAAAACACAGGTGAACATCTTTCTGGTATTCTCTGCTTTCAGCTAGGATCCATCAGACATTAGCAATGATATCCCTGGTTCCACATCCTCTTCTGAATCTGGCTTGAATTTCTGGCAGCTCCCTGTGGATGTACTGCTGCAGTCACTTTTGAATGATCTTCAGCAAAATTTGACTTGTGTGTGATATTAATGATATGGTTAGATAATTTCCACATTTGGTTGGATCACCTTTCTTGGGAATAGGCATAAATATGGATCTCTTCCAGTCTGTTGGCCAGGTAGCTGTCTTCCAAATTTCTTGGTATAGACGAGTGAGCACCTCCAGTGCTGCACCCGTTTGTTGAAACATCTCAATTGGTATTCCATCAATTCCTGGAGCCTTGCTTTTTGCAAATGCCTTCAATGTAGCTTGGACCTCTTCCTTCAGTACCATCGGTTCCAGATCATATGCTACCGCCTGAAATTGATGAACATCGACCAATTCTTTTTGGTATAGTGACTCTGTGTCCATTCCTTCCATTTTATTTTGATACTTCCTACATCGTTTAATATTTTCCCCGTAGAATCCTTCACTATTGCAACTCAAGGTTTGCATTTTTTCTTCAGTTCTTTCAGCTCTAGAAATGCCTAATGTGTTCTTCCCTTTTGGTTTTCTAACTCCAGGTCTTTTTTCATGTCATTATAATACTTTACTTTGTCTTCTTGAGCTGCCCTTTGAAATCTTGCGTTCAGCTCTTTTACTTCATCATTTCTTCTATTTATTTTAGCTACTCGATGTTCAAGAGAGTGTTTCACAGTCTCTTCTGACATCCATTTTGGTCTTTTCTTTCCTGTCTTTTTAATGACCTCTTGCTTTCTTCATGTATGATGTCCTTGATGTCATTCCACAACTCACCTGGTCTTGGGTCATTAGTGTTCAATGCATCAAATCTATTCTTGAGATAGTCTCTAAATTCAGGTGGGATGTACTCAAGGTCATACTTTGGCTCTTGTGGGCTTGTTCTAATTTTCTTCAGCTTCAACTTGAACTTGCATATGAGCAATTGATGGTCTGTTCCACAGTAGGCCCCTGGCCTTATTCTGACTGATGATATTGAGCTTTTGCATAGTTATATATAATTTATATTTAATGTGAGATATGGATGCATTTTAGTATGTTTGATCTGATGGGGGAAGGACTTTCTAAAAGTAAGAGTGTCAGGCTGGAATGGTCTTAAGAGAGCCATAGTTGGGGAGAGGAGCAGAGGATGAGGGAGAGCAACAGCAGGCAGACTTCCCAGAGGAAGGGTCATGTGGCTAGGCCTTAAAGGAATGGAGCAGAGCATTCCTGGCAGGGGAACAGCATGTGCAAAGGCCCAGCACATGGAAGATACTGGTGTGCATGAGTAACAGGACACCTCATTGCACCTGCAGCATGGCAGGGGCGGGGCAGGCAGGGAAGGGGCCTGAACACAGGTCCAACTTTCCCTTCTTGAGCCTTTCTCCATCCCTGTGCCTTCTTCCCCACCTGGTTCCACCCTTGTCCTCATACAGGTGGGCCCTGATGCCTGGGCCAGCATGGAGGCCCCACACCATGCTGGGTCCCTCCACTGACCATTCAGGCCTGGCTTCAGATCCCTGGTCTTGTGAACTGCACTTCTATGGGGCCTTGTCCCTGGTCCTGTCATGATAAAAGCAAAGATGCAGAGAGAAAGGGAGAGAGAGAAAAAAATAATAATAATCCAAAACTCTCCAAATGACCCCAAGGTGCTGCAAATCTCTCATCCAGAATGACCCCAAACTCACTTCTTGGGTCATTTCTGGAAACAAGGCAATTTTATCTTCCTGCTTTCTCCCCAGCCCAGTGTTTCAGCTGGAACAGCCTAGGTGCCCATTTACGGGAAAGATGTGCGGTTGCAACCTCCCTTGGGAATGACACCCACTCTCTGCTCAGCCAGAGAAAACCTCTAGGCTGGTGACAGTAGCCTTGAAAATCCCTTGCCTTCCCGAAGCTCTCAGAGGGAGAATCAAAACCAAACCCATGCTGTCTAGTTGATTCCAACTCATAACATTCCATCCCTATGTGTGTCAGAGTAGAACTGTGCCCCATAGGGTTTTCAAGGGCTGATTTTTCAGAAGCCCTGGTGGTGCAGTGGTTAAGTGCTAGGCTGCTAAAAGAAAGGTCTGTGGTTTCAACCCACGAGCTGCTCCATGGGACAAAGATGTGGCATACAGCTTCGCAGAGATTACAGCCTTGAAAACACTATAGGGCAGTTCTACTCTGTCCTATAGGGTTGCTGTGAGTCAGGATTGACTCAACGGCAACAGGTTTGGTTCTTTGGTTTAGAGCACAAAGACTTTCTTCCAAGGTGCCTCTGGGTGGACTCGAACCTCCAGTCTTTTGGTTAGCGGCATGTTAACCATTTGCACCATTCAGGGAACCATAATAATAATAATAATAGTAGTAGTAGTGGTAGTGGTAATAATTATTTGTATTAAGACTGTTATTTGTATTGTGTCAGTACTGCCTATAGAAACAGGGCAAGCAGGAAGCTCCCAAAGCCCTTTGTTGTCTGGCTCCTGCTGACCCCTCCCAGCCTAGGCCCCGGCACTGTCCCCTTTACTCTTCAGCCACACAGAGCTCCCACCTTTGAAAGTCCTAGCTCTTTCTGGCCTCCAAGTCTGCGGACATGCTGTTCCCCCTGCCTGGAATGCCCTTTTTCTCATAATCTTTCCGTAGAAAACTCTTACTCTATTTTAATGAGTCACCTTAGATGTTACCTCCTCTGAGAAGCCTTTTCTGACCCCCCCCCTCCCCCATCTCCTCCTGAACCCACCTGAGTTACCAGCACCTTCTCTGGGATCCCGCAGTGATTGACACATCCCCCTATCATAGCGCCATCACCCAAGAGGACTGTAACTGTCATTTGTCACCAGGTGGGGACTGCCCCCACTGTCTCATTCACCTCTGTGTTCCTGGTCCCAGAACCTCGCTGGGCACCGTGTGGGCATCCACGAGGGGATTGCCGAACAATTAAATGAACAAGGCAACAGTGTCAGTCTCTCCCAGATCCTGAGCCGATTCACACCGCCCTTCCCCTGTTTGTGTCTCCGTTTGTTTCCCCATATGTAATACGGGCGACATTCCCCGTGGGGCCCCCGTTCCCAGGAGAGTAAGGAGCACGGGCTTCCTTAAGCTGGCGGCGCCTCAGGGAGCAGGGCTGTGAAGGCGAAGGTTCTATTATGAAACTCATCAGTCCTGGCGTCTCGCTGCTTTCGGAGAGGAGCTTGGCTG
This sequence comes from Dugong dugon, assembly GCA_030035585.1. Classification (NCBI taxonomy): domain Eukaryota; kingdom Metazoa; phylum Chordata; class Mammalia; order Sirenia; family Dugongidae; genus Dugong; species Dugong dugon. Next base: position 54,332,524 of record CM057462.1, on the reverse strand, counting down.
GTAATTAGGGTCATTAAGGGAGACGGAGACAGGCGGGTACTGATGTCAGCCTCGCGGTGGAGGGAGCATCGGGACCGGACCGAGTGGGCGGAAACCAGCGGCGGCCCCGGATCCCGCCTGCAGGTGGCGCTGCAGCCTCTCGCAAGTGGAGCTCTGCCCCTGAAGCAGCCGGTGCTTGGAGGTGGGAAGGAGGCCTGGAGAGAAAGGGGGTGAGAGAAGAGGGGTGGGGAAAGGAGGAAAAGGAGAGAAATGGGGAGAAGGAGAAGAGAAAGGGGAAGAGAAAGGGATGGGTAAAGAGGATGGAGAGAGAGAAGCAGGGATACTAGAGGGAAGGAGAGAAAATGAGGGGGGAAGGGGAAGGGCAAGAGGGAGAAAAAGGGGCTTCTCCCCATTCATGGTTTCGGAAGAGTAGAGACCCTCTTGGAATCCTCCCCTCCCCCCATGCCTATGGTGTAGTTACTTCCTCACTTAATTATCCCATCCCTATCCATGGCTCCCCAGAACGCTCAGAAAAAAGTTCAAGTTCCACAGCCTTCCTCACGCTATTCTCTGTGATCTGATCTAATTACCCCCCAGCCCTGGCTTTCTCAGCCTCCCACTTCCTCCCTTCACACCACACCACCTTTCTAGCCCTGAGGCGCGGCCTGCCTGGCCTAAGGGTGCCAGGATCTTCCTCTTGCCTGACCTTAGATGTGCTAGGCTGCTGCCAACTTTGTCCACTCCCCTGACTCCCCCCACTTCTCCTTCAGGGGGCGCTGCCACAGGACCTTGTGACACCACTCTGGGGGTGGCCACCCTCTATCACCCTGTCCGACTCAGGGTTAGGACTAGGGGGGTGAGGAATGGGGTTTTCCGGAGCTGCAGGTGGCTCGGAGTGGTGTGACCCATGGTGCCACCCTCTAGGCCACGGCCTCAGGCCTCGAGTGCCCTAGGGCCATCTGTCTACCTCACCCCCCAGCGCTGGCACAACATGGTATCTGTGACCTCTGACACCACCTCCTCTGAGAAGCCCTCTCTGATCCTCATGTCCAGGGTCGGGACAATCCCCTGGGCTCCCCCAGCCCCTACCATGTCTCCCCCTCTCAGCACTGACCACACTGGGTTTGGTTGATTTGTCTGATTCTCTAGCCAGACTGGGAGCCCCCTGGGGGCAGTGACGTGGCCTCCTCTCTCTTGGTGTCCCCAGCGTGGCCAACCCAGGGGCTGAATAGGCACAAGTGGGTGATAGCCCATGCCTGTGTGATGAATGAATGATCTAATGAGAGGCGAGTGTGAGAGCTGGAGAGAGAAAAAGAAAAAGGAAGAAGGAAAGGTGGAGCGAAAGGGAGGAGAGCATAAAAGATGTTGTTTCCACGAGGCAGAGCACTAAGGAGGAGCCCTCAGCCCAGGTGAGGAGGGCGCCAGCCAGCCTCAGCACATCCTCGTAGTTTTGCCCCTCCTATGAACCATGGGTGATGATCTTCCTCCTGAGTTCAGCTGTCCATTTTGGCTCTGGACCCCTCCGACTATTAGAAAGTTCTCTCCATTGTTGGAGTCAGGGCTCTTTAGGGTAACAGAACCTTCTCAGTGGGCTGAGGGTGGAGAGGGGAGCTAGTGTAAGAACTCAAATCACTTAGATGCTGAAACCAAAGATCTCAGTCAGGACTCAGGAACAATCCAAACCAGGGACAGAGCACCATCTAGAACCCAGGCTCTGTCTCTCTTTCTCTTACACATGTACACACACCACACACGACTTCCATTCTCTACCCTTCTCAGTATCCCACAGACCTGAACTAATTTATTCAGCAACAGTTCAAACAATCAAGCAGATCAAACTAGCCTCTTTTAGTCAAATTCACAGGAGAGATGCCCTGATTGGCCCAGCTTCGGCAGCTGTCCACCTGATCCAATCAACTGTTGGGGGTGGGTCCCAAAGCATAAAGGCTGCTGAGGGCAATGCAAAGCATACTGGGAAATCAAGGTAGGAAGCAGCATCCTCATCATTGACTCACTGTGGTGTTCTATGTGGAGCATTTGCTCTTGGCTGGGCACTCTGAGGGGCCATTTTATATGCTAGTAAGTCACCCAGAGGGCAGCGGTAGTTCAGTGGTAGAATTCTCACCTTCCATTTGACACTTGGGTTTGATTCCTGGCCATGCACTTCATGTGCAGCCACCATCTGTCTGTCAGTGGATGCTTGCATGTTGCTATGATGCTGAATAAGTCTCAACAGAGCTTCCAGACAGACTAGTAAGAAAGGCCTGACAATACTTCCAAAAAATCAGCCAATGAAAACCCTATGATCACATGGTCGATCCCGCTGTGCATGGGGCCACCTTGAGTCAGGGCCAACTCAAGGGCAGCTCTCGACAACATCACCCAATCAATTCTTCTACTTCCATTTCACAGGTGAGGGACCTGAGGCTCACCGGCCCATGCTTTTTCCGTCACTCCAGGTTCCCAGTTTGTGTTCTCTCTTCCCACCATCCTGTTGATTTGTCTTGGTCCAGCCCTCTGCCCTCTGGGCCTCAGTTTCCCCCTCTGTGAAATGGGGAGGATAGAGAGAGTGATGAGGCCTCATTTAGCTCTGATAGTTGGGGCTGTCCTCCTTTTGGAGCAGCCAGCAGCCTTGGCAAAGCTCGTCATCTATGCCCTTCTCTCCCCGTGATTTGTTTGCTCTTCGGGACCCTTGGAGAAGCCTCTGGGTAAATATTAATAATGTAGGTTTGTGTTTATTGTCTGAGAAAGAGGATGAATCATTTCCTGCCTCCCTCCTGGGCTCAGAATTGTAGCTAAGGATATTCGAGGTCTTTAGAACAGCTGTGATGGGGCCTGGGTTGATGGGGGCTCATTGCCAAGGATGGTAGAGGGGCTGGGGTAGACCCATGGAATAACTGCCCACTGGCTACCTTGAGAACTGGATCCCACCCTCCCAAAGCCATGCCTGGACCTGCTGTCAGCACAAGGACACTGGTACCAAAAGGCTTAGTATCCAGTCCTGGCTTGCCATGTCCTTGCTGCATAGTGGCTTTGCCTGCTAGGGAGGATCACTGTATCTTCCTGGGAGGGATGAAGGAGGCCAGCATGTGAGGAGCCTGGCAATCTGATGGTGCTCAGAAATACTGATTCTTAGCCTTCTACCTTCACTAAGTCCAGTGCTAATCATACTGTGAAATGATTCCATGCAAGTCTGTCCCCACCCACTGTGGACTCCTCAAGGGCAGGGCCCAGGCTAGAGCAGTCACGGGTTGGCACTGTTGAGAGCATCTGCCCAGCTCACCATGATCCCTAACAGTCCTCTTTGTCTACAAGGGTGAGCCTCCTGGAAGCTGTGCTTGTGCTATTTGACCTGCCTTCAGACTAGAGCAGATGAGACCATAGTGTTGTCATTAGCTGCCATCAACTTGGTCCTCGACTCATGGTGACCCCATGCACAACGGAACAAATTCCTGCCTTTTCCTGCACCATCTCCATAATCAGTTGTGGATCAGACCATTGTGATCCACAGAGTTTTCACTGGGTGATTTTTGGATGTAAATTGCCAGGCCTTTCTTCCTAGTCTGTCATAGTCTGGAAGCTCTGCTAAAAGCTGTTCAGCATCATACCAACACACAAGCTCCACTGACAGACGGGTGGTGGCTGCACATGAGATGCATTGGCCGGTACTCTAATCTGGGTCTCCTGCATGGAAAGCAAGAATTCTACCAATGAACCACCAATGCCTTATGAGATCAGAGTAGGCAATCAGAAAACCGATCCAAGTCAGACCAAGTAGATCTTCTCTCCCAGAAACCTGGGGTCAGGACTAAGAGGATCTGGTTCCAAGTGGACTGTTCTCTCAAGTGGAGGAGATGTATGTGCTCAGAATAGCTATCTGCTGCCATTTAGATGGAGCAGGAAGAAGGGGGCCCTGCCCCATTCTCTAAGCCATCTTTCTGAGGCCCAGCTGCCTTCTTAGCCTTGAGTTCTAGAAGATGTCCCTGTATTGTTATAATAGCCTCCCTTGTTGTTAAGCTAGGTTGAGTTGGTTCCTATACACACCACCAGATTCCTGGCTTGTCCATTCCCAGAAGGCCTTCCATGTGCCAGGCGCTGTGCTAAGCCATTTGACTACATATGCCACTTAGTCCTCTCCTCTAACCTACCAGGTGGGTGCTATTGTCTTCCCATTTCCCAAGTGATGAAACTGACAGTGAGCAAACTCATGTCACTTGTCTGGGGTCACCTAGTGCAAAATCTGATTTTTCCCCCAGCTCTAGCACCTCCTCTGCATGCCAGACTTTATGCAATGCAAATGAACTGGGAGCCAGGGGTCCACACAGACTAGCTGGGACCTCTCCCACCAGAGCCCACAAACTCAGGACCCAGGACTGCCCATCAGACCAGTGGGGAGTTGGGAGCTTACTGGGCAGTCTTGCAGTGACCCATGCTGGAGCTTGGAGAGGGGAGAGCCAAGGGAACCACCACTTGTCATTATCCCAGTAGGCCAGGGCTTTTGCAGTCTGGCACTGCATTTCAAGTCACTCAAATGATTCGAGGATAATTGAAATCCTAGAGCTGTCCATTACTTCCACTCTCAGACCACAAATGATTGTCTACGGCTGCAGTGCAGGGACTTAAATGAACTTCAATTTTTCTCTCCTAGATGGCCAGTGGATTATTTCCTGGCTGGGGCTCCCACTCAGACCCTACCCCCACCATTGGCCCTGCAGGCACTGAGAATAATTGGCTACCTGTGGAGGCTCTGAAAGGAGGTGACCCCCGTGCTTGGAGACGAAGCTATTTATAACGAGGGGCACAGGGAGGGGGCTCCCACAGTCTGTCCCACTGACTCCATGGACTGTGGGCAGCAGCTGCCTCTGCACCTCCAGAGTCCACCTTCAAAGTCAAGGGCAGACCCCAGAGACCACCGTCCCCAGCCCCTTCATTAAACTGTGGAGAGAACAAAATTCCAGGGTCACACAGCGAAGCTGTGACCAAGTCAACATGTTAAGTGGATAGAGATTCCCTAGAATTATGGGAAGCCCTGGGATCCAAGGATAAGTCAGACAGACACGGCCTGCACCCCCGTGGAATTCACAGTTTATGATGGAGAGAAGCCGCTAATTCTTTGTGAATTGTGTAGTGCGTACTGCAGGGACCAAACTGTCTTGGGGTCAGAGAGGGCTTCCCCAAGGAAAAGAGGGTGAGAAGGAGGCGTGAGCTAAGATGCGTGTGTACACATCCGCAGGCACACGGGTGTTCTTGGCAGAAGGAATGAGGGCCCGCACGTGCAGAGTGAGAGGTGTTAGGGGAGCGGCCAGCAGAGCAGCCAACAGGAAGCAAGTGGTCAGCAGGGGCTAAAGGACACGAAGCTGTGGGAGGAACTTGACTCAAACTCAAGCAAAACCAAACTAGTTGACTTTGAGTCCATTCCAACACATGGTGACCCCGTGTGCGTCAGAGTAGAACTGTGAGCCATAGGATTTTCTTGGCTGTAATCTTTACAGAAGCAGATCGCCAGGGCTTTCTTCTGCAGTGCTGCTGGATGGGTTTGAACCTCCAATCTTTAGGTTAGTAGTCAAGCACAAATGGTTTGCGATGCCCAGGGATGACCGTGACTCAAACTCAGGGTTGTCTAAATCCTAGGCTCCTTCCGTGCATCCATTCTGCACAGTGGACCTTCACCAAATCAACAAAATAAAACACCAGTTAAACACTCAGGTTGCCAAGGGGCCACAGAGCAAAGGAAAATGAAAGGAAAAGCCATCCAGTGTTTTGCAATGTTTAGCCATTTGCCATTTGCAAAGGTCTTTTCACACTTACTGTTTCATTTGGTCCCTACAAGAAGCCTATTCCATTCTGCAGATGAGGAAACGGGGGCTCAGATAAGGAACCTGTCTAGCACCTTCTAGCTAGTCAGGGGAGTAAACAGATTTGAATCCAAGCTGATCTGATTTCCCACATTGCATTCTCAGATGCAGACTGCCAGGCAGAGTTCGAAGTAAGTGAATTAGGGAGGGTCTCTCCCAAGGAGGTGAGTGTTAAAGGAACAGGTACTAGATGGCAGGGAACGCCAGGTGAGGAAAGACCAGGTGGAGGACCAGGGCAGGGATGACTCTGCAGGTACAGTCAGCACACCAATAACAGCGGCAATAACCATTCACTTGAGCACCTACTGCATGCCCAGATTTGCTAGCACCTGAGAAGCATCAACAAACGTGTTCCTCAGACAACCCCATGAGGTGGGCACTGTCACATCTGGCAGTGGTGGAGCCGGGATCAGACCCAGGTCTGTCTGTCTGCGGAGTCCAAAGGCTCACTCGGCATGCCCTAAATGGAGCTGCTGCTGCTGAAATCTTTCTCTGGCTGTGTGACCTGTGGTCAAGTAGCTTAACTTCGCTGAGTCTCTGTTTCTTTATCTGTAAAACAGGGACCAGAATACATATGGAATAAAAGAAAGATGTTTTTGTTCACCAGAATTCTATCTTTTTACTGTGGTAAAAATACATGTAACAAAACATTTATCATTTTAACAGTTTTTTTTTACATGTACAGAACATTAACTATGTTCATCATGCTGTGCAACCGTTGCTACTATCCATTTCCAAATGTTTTGATCATCCCTTATAGAAACTCAGTGCCCCTTAAGCAAGCATTAACTCCTCCTTTCTCCCTGCCTCCTGCTCCTGGTAACCACTAACAAATTTTGGTCTTTATGCATTTGCCTATTCTAGATATTTCATATAAATGGGATCATACAATACACGCTACAACATGGATGAACCTTGAAAACATGTTGAGTGAAAGAAATCAGCCACAGAATTCTTCTTAAGGATAGAATGGTGCTTGGTTGTAGAGAAACAAGAGAAACCCATGTGGGACAAAAGCTAACACCCTGTGAGTACGGAGCCAGCTGACGCCAAGGCTTTCTAGAGGGAAGGGGGTGAAAGCTGTCTGCAGGAGGCAAGGAGATGGGGTGTGGAGAAAGGAGAGAAAAGAGGCACTAAAGCTAATAAATTCGGAAAGGCTTGGCGTGGGTGGATATTTTAGAAACTGGTGATGGAGCTGAGCTTTGCACTTGAAATAACCTAGGATGAAAGAAACCCCAGGTGGATAGAGGAGCCCACTTCAGGGGAAGGAGTCCTGGAGTTTGGGACTGCCAGTGGTCATGGGACCACCCAGGGCTCAGGCCAGTGACACATGGTTCTACCAGGGACAAGGTGACCCAGCTGGCAGCTGGTTACACTGACTCTGACAATCATTCTACCATCTCATCATCCCCCCTAGACTCCTCTGGAAGTCATGTCCCTTATCCATTAAAGAGGAGCCTCCTCCTGCCCTCTGGACTCCATCTTCCTCGAGTTTACAAGGTGAGCTATGATCTCCCATGTGAAAAGCAAAACAAGCAGCCCTCCTTGAATCCCACTCCACCTCCAGCTCACTGCAGCACCCTCTTCCTCCTAACCTTGAATAAGCTGACTGCACAGTTATCTCCACCTCCTGACCTGGCACCATTCACGCCTCACCAACACTGGTTTCTGACTTCTCAAGGTCACCAATAACCTCTACGTTGCCACATATTATGGCCACTTCTCAGCTCTGCCCTTGAGGTCTATGACATGAGGAACCACAACCCCTCCTTCCGGAAACACAGCTTCTGTGATTCCATGACCTTCGCTTGGTTTCCCTCCCATCTCATTGGCCCCTCTTTCTCAGTCTGGTTTGCCAAGGCATCCAACCCTCTCCCTTAGGGCTCCAGCTTTGATTGCTAGGTGTGCGTTTTCCTATGCAGAGTTCTTTCAATTGCAGTGGATGTTTTAAACAGCTTAATTGAGGTATAATTGACATACAATAAGCTGAACGTATTTAAAGTGCACAATTTGATAAGTTTTGACATATGTATACACCCATGAAGCCATCGGTGCAGTTGAGATAATGAACATATCCATCTCCCCAAAAGTTTCCTTCTGTCACTTTATCATCCTCCTGTACACCCTGCCCCTCTTCCTAGACAACCACTGTTCTGCTTTCTGTCACTACGGATGAGCTTATATTTTCTAGAATATTATGTCAATGAAATCAGACAGGATGGAGTCTTTTTTTGCACTGCTTCTTTCACTTAACACAATTATTTTTAGATTCATCTATCTTTTCACATCTATCAATAGCTTATTAATTTTTATTGCCAAGTAATATTCTATTGTATGGATATACAACAATCTGTGTATCCACTAACCTTTTGATGGACATTTGGGTTGTTTCCAGTGTTTAGATATTACAGATAAAGCTGCTGTAAACATCTGTGAATATGTCTTTGGTGTGGATATATGTTTTTATTTATCTTGGGTAAATTCCTAGGAGGGGAATGACAAGGTCGTGTGGTAGATGTGAATTTTACTTTTTAAAAAATGTCAAACTTATTTCCAAAGTGGTTAAAAAATTTTTCATCCCACCGGCAGTATTATGGTAAGCAAATCTGTCTTGGAAGAAGTACAGGCAGAATGCTCCTTAGAAGCAAGGATGGCGAGACTTTGTCTCGATTATCTTGGACATGCTATCAGGAGCGACCAATCCCTGAAGAAAGAGATCATGCTTGGTAAAGTAGAGGGTCAGTGAAAAAGGAGAAGACCCTGGATGAGATGGATTGACACAGTGACTGCAACAATGGGCTCAAACATAGCAAGGATTGTGAGGATGGCACAGGACCTAGCAAGTTTCGTTCTCTTGTACATAGGGTTGCTATGTGACTACAATGATGGCACCTAACAATAATAACAACCACCACCAGCAGCATATGACAGTTCTTATTCCTCCTCATCCTCACCAACACTTGCTATGTTCAATCTTTCTAATTTTAGCTATTCTAATAGATGAGTAGTAGTATCTCATTGTGGTCTTAATTGGCATTTGCCTAATTACTAATGATATTAAGCGTTTTTCATGTGCTTATATGCCATTAGTATATATTCTTTGGTAAAGTGTCTGTTCAATTCTTCTGCTCATTTTATTTTGTATTTTTTTTTTTATTGTACTTCAGGTGAAGGCTTACAGAACAAATAGTTTCTCATGAAACAGAAGTACACATGTTATTTTATGACATTGGTTAACAACCCCACAACATATCAACCCTCTAACTTCTCAACCTCTTTTTTTTTTTTGGTGAAAATACACATAGCCAAAGATACACCATTTCAAAAATTTCTACATGCACAGTTCAGTGACATTGACTACGCTCTTCCGATTGTGCTGTTATTCTCACTTAAGATGAAGGCTTACAGAACAAAATAGTTTCTCATTTAACAGTTACTACAAATGTTGCCCTATGACAATGGTTAACAATCTCACAACACATCAACAATATCCTCACTCAACCTTGGGTTTCCTATAACCAGCTTCCTTGTCCCCTTATGCGTTCTGGCCCTTGTCACTGGACTCCTGTACCTTGTTAGTCTCGTTTGGTTTTACGAGGCTCTCCACTCCCAGCCTGAAAAGTGAACCTTGGAGGTAACTTCACCACTGAGCTAAAAGGGTATCTGGGGGCCGTACTCTCAGAGTTTCTCCAGTCTCCTTTAGGCCAGTAAATCTGGTCTTTTTTTGTGAGTTAGAATTATGCTCTACATCCTTCTCCAGCTCTGTCCAGAACCCTCTGTTATATTCCTGTCAGAGCAGTCAGTGGTGGTAGCCGGGCACCATCTAGCTGTATTGGACTCAGTCCGGTGAAGGCCTTGGTAGCTGTGGACAATTAGTCCTTTGGACTAATCTTTTCCTTGTATCCTGTTCTCTTCATTCTCCCTTGCTCCTGAAGGAATGAGACCAGTGGAGTATCTTAGATGGCCGCTCACAGGCTTTTAAGACCTCAGACACTACTCACCAAGGTAGAATGTAGAGCATTGTCTTTATAAGTTGTGTCATGCCAATTGAGCTAGATGTTCCCCGCGACCATGGTCCTCACAACCCTCCGCCCAGCAATATAGTCCCTCAGGGAGTTTGGATGTGTCTATGGGGCTTCCATGACCTTTCCTTGTACAAGTTGTGCTAGTTTCTCCTGTATTTTATACTGTCTCACCCTTCACCCAAGATACCACTTATCTATTATCTATTTAGTATATCCCCCCCATCATCCCATCCCTGGTAACCAACAAAGATTGTCACATTTTGTGTGTGAACTTTTCCATGGGTTTTTTACAATAGAGGTCTCATACAATATTTGTCCTTTTGTGATTGACTTATTTCACTCAGCATAATGTCCTCCAGTTTCATCCATGTTATGAGATGCTTCACAGATCATTGTTGTTCTTTTTCGTTGCATAGTACTCCATTGTGTGTATGTACCATAGTTTGTTTATCCATTCATCTGCTGATGGACATCTAGGTTGTTTACATCATTTTGCTATTGTGAACAATGCTGCTATGAACACAGGTGTGCATAAGTATGTTCGAGTGACAACTCTTACTTCTCTAGGATATATTCCTAGGAGTGGGATTGCTGGATTGAATGGTATGTCTATTTCTAGCTTTCTGAGGAAGCACCATATCATTTTCCAAAACAGTTGTATCATTTTGCATTCCCACCAGCAGTGCATAAGTGTTCCAATCTCCCCGCAGCCCCCCCAACATTTGTTATTTCTAGTGTTTTTGATTCGTGCCAGTAATGCTGGGGTGAGATGGTATCTCATTGTGGTTTTGATTTGCATTTCTCTAATGGCTAGTGATCGCGAGCATTTCCTCATGTGTCTGTTGGCCATTTGAATGTCTTCTTTGGTGAAGTGTCTGTTCATTTCCTTGGCCCATTTTTTAATAGGATTATTTGTCTTTTTGTTGTAGAGGTGTTGGATTTTCTTGTAGATTATGGAGATTAGACCTTTGTCTGACATGTACTGTCCAGAATTTTTTTCCCAGTCTGTAGGTTCTCTTTTTACTCTTTTGGTGAAGTCTTTTGAAGAGCATAGGTGTTTGATTTTTAGAAGATCCAAGTTATCTAGCTTATCTGTTGGGTTTTGTGCTTTGATGGTTATGGTTTGTATCCTGTTAATGCCATGTATTAAGGCCTGAAGTGTTGGTCCTATTTTTTCTTCTATGAACTCTATAGTTTTAGGCTTTATATTCAGGTCTTTGATCCATTTTGAAGTAGTTTTTGTATACAGCGTGAGGTATGGGTCCTGTTTCATTTTTTTTGCAAATGGATATCCAGTTTTGCCAGCACCATTTGTTAAAAAGACTGTCTTTTCCCCATTTGATGGACTTTGGGCCCTTGTTGAAGATCAGGTGACCATAGGTGGATGGATTTACATCTGGGTTCTCAATTCTGTTCCATTGGTCAATGTATCTGTCGTTGTACCAGTACCAGGCTGTTTTGACTACTGTAGCCGTATAGTAGGTTCTGAAGTCAGGTAGTGTGAGTCCTCCAACTTTATTCTTCTTCTTCAGTAGTGCTTTACTTATTTGGGGCTTCTTGCCTTTCCATATAAAGTTAATGATTAGTTTTTCCATCTCTTTGAAGAATGTTGTTGATGTTTGGATCAGGATTGCATTGTATTTGTAAATTGCTTTGGGTAGAATTGTCATTTTCACAATGTTGAGTCTGCCTATCCATGAGCATGGTATGTTTTTCCATTTATGTAGATCCCTTTGGGTTTCATGCAGTAGTGTTTTGTAGTTTTCTTTGTATAGGTCTTTTACAACCCTTGTCAGATTTATTCCTAAGTATGTAATCTTTTATGGGCTATTGGAAATGGTATTGTTTTCCTGATTTCCTTTTGATCGTTCTCCTTACTGGTGTATAGGAATCCAACTGATTTTTGAATGTTTATCTTGTATCCTGCTACTCTGCTGAATCTTTCTATGAGTTCCAGTAGATTTCTCATGGAGTCTTTAGGGTTTTCTATGTATAGTGTCATATCATCTGCAAACAGGGACAGTTGAACTTCATTACCAATTTGGATGCCCTTTATTTCTTTTTCTTGCCTTATTGCTCTAGCTAGAACTTCCAGCACAATGTTAAATAGGAGTGGTGATAAAGGACATCCTTGTCTTGTTCCTGTTTTCAAGGGGAATGTTTTCAACCTCTGTCCATTAAGAATGATGTTGACCATTGGTTTTGCATATATGCCCTTTATTATGTTCAGAAATTTCCCTTCTATACCTATTTTATTGAGATTTTTTATCAGGAATGGGTGTTGGACTTTGTCAAATACCTTTTCTGCATCAATGGAGATGACCATGTGATTCTTTTCTTTCCTTTTATTTATGTGGTGGATTACATTGATTGATTTTCTAATGTTGAACCATCATTGCATATCTGCTATGAATCCTACTTGGTCGTGGTGTATTATTTTTTGATATGATGCTGAATTCTATTGGCTAGAATTTTGTTGAGAATTTTTGCATCTATATTCATGAGAGATATTGGTCTGTAATTTTCTTTTTTGTGACCTCTTTTCCTGGTTTTGGTATCAGCATTATGCTGGCTTCATAGAACGAATTTGGAAGCATTGCTTCCTCTTCTATGCTCTGAAATAGCTTGAGTAGTACTGGTACATGCTCTTCTGTAAATGTTTTGTAGAATTCTCCAGTGAAGCCATCTGGGCCAGGGCTTTTTTTTGGTTGGGAGTTTTTTTATTACCTTTTCAATCTCTTCTCTTGTTATGGGTCTGTTCAGATTTTCAACATCACTTTGTTGTAGTTTGGGTAGGCCGTGTGTTTCTAGAAATTTATCCATTTCCTCTAGGATTGCAAATTTGTTGGAGTATAGTTTTTCATATTATTCTGTTATAATCCTTTTTATTTCAGTTGGGTCTGTTGTAATGTCCCCCATTTCATTTCTTATTTGGGTTATTTGTGTCCTCTCCTGTTTTTCTTTTGTCAGTCTGGCCAGTGGTTTGTCGATTTTATTGATTCTTTCAAAGACCCAACTTTTGGTTTTGTTGATTCTTTCTATCATTTTTCTGTTCTCTATTTCATTTATTTCTGCTCTGATCTTTACTATTTCCTTTCTTCCGGTGGTTGTGGGCTTTTTTTTTTTCTGTTCTCTTTCTATTTGTTTGAGTTGTGTAGTTAATGTTTTGATTTTGTCCCTTTCTTCTTTTTTGATATGTGCATCTATTGCTATAAATTGTCCTCTGAGGACTGCCTTTGCTGTGTCTCGAAGGTTTTGGTATGATGTGCTTTCATTCTCATTTGATTCTAGGAATTTTTTGATTTCATCTCTGATGTCTTCTATTAGCCACTGATGTGTAAGCAGGGTATTATTCAGTTTCCATATAGTTGATTTTTTTTCCTTACTCTTTCTATTGTTAATTTCTACCTTGATGGCATTGTGGTCAGAGAAGATACTTTGAATTATCTCAACGTTTTGGATCTTGTTGAGGATTGCTCTGTGGCCAATATGTGGTCTGTTCTGGAGAACGTTCCATGTGGATTGGAAAAGAATGTGTACTTTGCAGCGTTGGATGGAGTGTTCTATATACGTCTATGAGGTGAAGTTGGCTGATTGTGTCCTTTAGGTCTTCTGTATCTTTGCTGAGTTTCTTCTTAGTTGTTCTGTCCTTTACTGAGAGTGGTGTGTTGAAGTCTCCTAGTATTATTGTGGAATGTCAATTTCTCTTTTCAGTGTTGTTAGAGTTTGTTTTATGTATTTTGGATCCCTATCATTGGGTGGGAGATGTTTATTATGGTTATGTCTTCATGATGGATCATCCCCTTAATCATTATATAGTGTCCTTCTTTGTCTTTTATGGCAGATTTCATTTTAAAGTGTATTTTGTCTGATATTATAATTGCCACTCCTGCTCTTTTTTGGTAGCTGTTAGCTTGATATATTTTTTTCCAACCTTTGACTTTTAATAAATTCACATCTTTGTTTCTAAGTTGTGTCTCCTGTAGACAGCATATTGATGGATCCTGTTTTCTTATCCATTCTGTCACTCTCCATCTCTTTATGCGTGCATTGAGTCCATTTACATTCAGTGTAATTATTGATAGATGTGGGTTTGTTGATGTCATTTTGTATTGCTTTTTTTTGTGGTGCTGACGTTTTCTTTGTTCTTCTTACTCTCCTGTGCTGAGTTGCTTTTGTTTGTGGATTTTTTTTTTCATTTCTTTTGTTTTTGTAGGTTTTGTTTTTGCTGAGACTCTATGTTTTTCCTCTTTTTTTTATGAATATGTTTGTTAACTTTCTTTGTGGTTACCATAAATTTTACCCTTATCTTTCTAAGTTTGAAACAGTCTACCATTACTTGGTATTGCCTTGCCTTCCTCTCCGTTAGAAGGTTCTATACCTATGCCATTTATTCCCTCTTTTATTGTTTTGATTTTGTTGGCATTTACTGATTAACTTCTCTGATTCCCTGTTGTATTTCTTTTGGTTTTGGAAAGTCCTTGAGAGTTCATTTCCTAGATTGATATCTGGCTGGTATGATCCTGCGTCCTAGGTTCTGTGTATGAGCTGAAGCTGTTTGTCCTCAGATCGAAGAACTCCCTTTAATAATTCTTGTAAGTTTGGTTTGACTTTTACATATTCCCTTAATTTCTGTTTGTCTGGAAATGACCGAATTTCACCATCAAATTTGAATGAGAGTTTTGCAAGATATATTATTCTTGGCTGGCGATTTTTTTCTTTCAAGATTTTATATATGTCGTCCGATTGCCTTCTTGCCTGCATGGTTTCTGCCGAATAATCTGAGCTTAGTCTTATTGTTTCTCCTCTGTATGTGACTTCTTGTTTTTCACGAGCTGCTCTCAGGATTCTTTGTTTGGCTTTGGCTTTGGCGAGTGTGAATATGATATGCCTTGGTGATTTTCTTTTGGGTTCTCTTCTATATGAGGTTCGTTGAGCTTCTTGGATGGCCAGCTTTTCATCTTTCATGATATTGGTGAAGTTTTCTGTCAGCAGTTCCTCAATGATCCTCTCTGTGTTTTCTGTTTTCTCCCCCTGTTCTGGAATTCCAATCACTCGAATATTTTTGCTTTTGATTGTGTCCCACCTAACTCTCAGGGTCTCTTCATTTTTCTTTGTTCTTTTTTCTGAGTTTTCCTGAAACAGAGTTGTATCCACACGTTTGTCTTCAGTTCCACTGATCCTGTCTTCCATTGTTTCAAATCTGCTTCTCAGCCCTTCTATGACATCGTCCATTTCTGAAATCTTGTTGTTTATCTTTTGGATTTCTAATTGTTGTCTTTGTGTAATTTCTAGTTATGAATTTATTTTGGCATTTTGTTCCTGCATTATTCCTGAATTCTTCCAATTTTTTGTCTGTATTTTCCATGAATTTGTCTATTTTTTCCTCATGTTTGTCAGCTTTTTGCCTCAGTTCTTGGAGAATTCTGAGTAGTAGAGAGTTAAATTCCCTATCTGGTAGTTCTAGTGCATTTTCTTCCAGAGGAGAGTCATCTGGTGTTATATTTTGGACACCTACTGGAACCATCCTGTCCTGTTTTTGTAAATGTTTTGTTATAGTCTGCTGTCTTCGGGGCATTCAGTAGTTATTTTTCTCGTTTATTGATTGTAGATTTGTTTGTTTCATCCCCTTTTTTAAAAAAAAAATTTGACTATGTCTGAGCAGGCGGACTGTGTGTTCTTTGTTGTTTGCTTGTCTGTGGGCACAATACTTTTTGCCTCCTTCTTCAACTGGCAGGGTCAGTCACTCAGTTATGGTACAGCAGGGCAGGTCTAGCTGAAGAGGAGTTACTGATATGGGTTGTTTGTGGCACTTACTACAGCCACCAGGGAAGGTCAGTAGTCAGTGCAGGACAGGTTCCAGTAGGCCATGCCTGTGCTGCTTGGTGGTGTGATGTCAAGTGCATGGTGCAGATAGGCAGGATGCAGCAGGGAGATTGTTATGTGTGGAGCTAAGATGGTTATGGGAGAGAGGAGAGAGGAACAGGAGCCAAAAACATACAAACAAACAAAAAAGAATGCTAGGGGAGGTTGCCATTGGAGTGGAGAGATGAGAGACTATGGAATGGAGAAAAACAGAAAGGGGAAGAGGAAGAAAATAAAGAATGAATAAATAAGAATCAGAAAGGTTAAAGAACCGCAAAGTTCCCAGGGATCCCACTGGTGCAGCTTTGAGGTCTGGGGAGGTCACTCTCAGGTGTTGCAGTACATCCTGGCTAGAAGGCGTAGAGGTATACAATGCCAGGTATTCAGGGAATAGGAAAAGAAGGAAGATATAGAGAGACTAGAAACTGAGCAATGAAGAAAGACAAAAAGGAAAAAGAGGAAAAAGAAAACAAGAAATTAAAAAAAAGAAAGGCCCCCAAAGAAACAGGAGGGGAAAAAAAAAAATGAAAAAAGAAATGCCCTCAGGCATCCCTCTGCACTTCTGTGGAAGCCTAAGGTGGGTCTCTCTGCCAAGCAGCTCAGCCTGGCCAGAAAGCCTGGCTCCCAACTAAGAAAAGGAAAAGAAAACAAACAAACAATTCAAAATAAACAAATGAACAAAAGCCCCAGCATCCCACCAGCGTGGCAGCCCAAACCAGAAAGCAGCTCCACACTCTAATGGAGCTCCGCGGCCCCTCAGGAAGAAGCAAAGATGGCGCATGGAGCCAGGTACTTGAGCGAAGGGAGTGGGAGGTGGCGAGAGGCAAGTAAGAAATCAAAAGAAGCAGAAAAAAAAAGCAACACTAGCAGCCAACAAATGGCACTCAGAGAGCCAGCTAGTACGGGGTGGTGTTTCTGGACAAGAGACTGTGTCCGTGGGAAGCAGAGGGGGCCGAGTGTGGGTGAAGAAGTGTAGAGAGTGGGAAAGCGTATATCACAGATTACTGGAGCTCTGCAGCCCCTCAGGAAGAAGCAAAGATGGCACACGGAGCAAGGTACTCAAGCAAAAGGAGGGGGAAGTGAGGGTAGGCAGGAAAGAAATAAAAAGAGGTGGAAAAAAAAGCAACACCAGCAGCCAAAAAAATGGCATTCAGAGAGCCACCCATTCGGGTGTGTGGAATCCAAGCAGCTGCTGTTTCCCGGTCAAGAGACTGTGGCCACAGGCAGCAGAGGAGGCCATGTAGGGATGAAGAAGGGTGGGTGGTGGGAAAGCATATATCACCAATTACTGGTTGTTTTGTCTCCCACTGGAAGCTCCATGAGGCTGCTTTCTTGTACCCCCTGTTTGCTGGTCTCCCATAGGAGTCCAAGATGGCGGATCCGTGCTGCGTTAGCTGGTAGGGGACCTCTGCATGTATCTCTCCTCACTCTCCATTCTCTGTCAGTTTTCTCACTCCATTTGGTGCTTGGCTGAGTTCTTTATCTCTTCGTTTGATGTTTTAGGGTTTCAGGATTGTTGTATTCTCTGTTCGGCTTACTTTTTCGGATCTTTGCTGTGGAGGGACGGTGTGGTGCTTCTGCCTAGAGCACCATTTTGCTGGAACTCCTCTTCTGCTCATTTTTAAAATCAAGTTATTTGTTTTAATATTGAGTTTTCAAAGTATATATTCTGAATTCAATTTAATTTATCATGTATATGCTTTGCAAATATTTTCTCCAGTTTGTGAGGTGTCTTTTCGTTCTCTTAACAGTGTCTTTTGAAGAGTAGAAGTTTTAAATTTTGATAAAGTCCAGTTTATCAATTTGTTCTTTTATGGGTTATGCTATCTATAAGTAATCTTTGCCTAACCAAAGGTTACAAAATTTTCTCCTATGATTTCTTTGAAAAGTTTTATAGTTTTAGGTTTTATATTTAGGTTTATGACTCATTTGAAGTTAACTTTTGTATATGGTGTGAGATATGGGTCAAATTTCAAATTTGTTTTGCCTATAGATTTC
This sequence comes from Dugong dugon, assembly GCA_030035585.1. Classification (NCBI taxonomy): domain Eukaryota; kingdom Metazoa; phylum Chordata; class Mammalia; order Sirenia; family Dugongidae; genus Dugong; species Dugong dugon. The sequence goes on along the minus strand of CM057462.1, from coordinate 54,314,802 downwards.
TGATTGTTCCAGTAACATTTGTTGAAAATACTGTTTTTTTTTTTCACTGAATTGCCTTTGCACCTGTGTAAAAAAGCCCAAGTTCCCCTGTATGTGTGTGTTTACTTCTGGATCCTATTCTGTTCTGTTGATTTATTTGTCTATCTTGATGTCAACACCATACTGTCTTAATTACAGTAGTTATAATAAGTCTTGAAATCAGGTAGTGTTAATTTCCCAGCTTTGCTCATTTATTTCAAATTTTTTTGACAGTTCCAGATCTTCTGCATTTCCATATGAATTTTAGAATCAGAATGTAAACTTTTCCAGAAAAAAAACTGCTGATATATTGATTGTGATTACATTGAATCTAAAGATAATGTGGTGAGGATTAACATCTTAAATTAACATAGTCTGAAGTATGAACATGGTATATCTCTACATTTGGGAGTGTCTTCTTTCTCTGCAGTGTTTTGTAGTTTTCAGTGTACAGGTTTCTTTTGTCAAACTTATCCCCAAATATTTTTCTTTCTTTCTTTTTTTTTTTTTTTTTTGAGGCCCTGAGTAATGCAAATGGTTAAGCACTTGACTGCTAACCAAAAGGTTGGCAGTTTCCTTATTAATATTTGGAGCATACACGTAGTCCTTGACTTATGACGGGGTTCTGTTCCAATGATTCTGTCATAAATGGGTTCTGACATAAGTCAAATATCTATTTTTTTTTTTCAGTTTTCATTATTATAGCCTTTTATGATCAGTATCTTTATAAATCTAATCTTTGTCTTTGGGGGTTGGAAACATTACATGTGAACTTACAGATATATTTTGATTAACATATACACACATAAAAAAATACACAGATCATAAAAATTTACTCCAATGATGAAGAAGAGTTGGATAACATTGTAATTTTGTCATTTGTGGTAATAACTCCACTTGTGGAATGTTCTGGATCATCTGAATTATCCCTGGGAATGTAGATGTTTTTTCTAGTGAGAAAATTAGTGACAGTTGCCTGTATGATCCTTTTCTTTTTTCTTCATATATTTCATGGTAACATCCTACTGCTTCCTGAATTGGCCTATCACCTTTAGCAAAGCAATCAGCATTTAAGTTCATGTTTTCAAGCAACTGAAGCCCCTGATTTAATTTAGAAAAAAAACTCCAGCTAATCCTTTCACTGTACATTTTTTTGACAACTTCTCTCCTTCCTCTTCCCCATTATTTCTTTTTTCTTCAGCATTTCTTTCCTCTTCAAAATCCATTAAGTCCTAATCTGTCAATTCCCCTTCTTTGTGACTCCTTCTTGTGTTCCACATTGGTGATATCAATCTCTAGATTCAGCGTTCTTGCTATATGGATGATTTTCCACCAATCTCTTCCATCATATTATCCTGATCAAATGCTTGGAGTGTTCACAAAACTTAGCAATTTTTTTCTCTATCCCCTGCATGCGTTTTCCCGTAACTTTACCCAGGAAGATATACTAATGATAAGATGTAAAAAAAAAAAACCTAAATAAGGGACTGTCGTAAGTGCGGTTTGTCATAACAGAATTCTGTCTTAGTTATCTGATGCTGCTATAACAGAAATACCACAAATGGATGGCTTTAACAAACAGAAATTTATTCTCTCACAGTCTAGGAAGATAGAAGTCTGAATTTAGGGCACCAGCTCCAAGGGAAGGCTTTCTGTCTCTCTTGGCTCTGGGGGAATGTTCTTGTCATCAAACTTCTCCTGGTCCAGGAGCTTCTCAATGCAGGGACCCCAGGTCCAAAGGATGCGCTCTGCTCCTGGCTCTTCTTTGTTCATAGTAATGAGGTCCCTCTCCTCTCTGCTCGATTCTCTTTCATATCTCAAAAGAGACTGACTCAAGATACAACCTAATCTTGTAGATTGAGTCCTGCCTCATTAACAATACTGCCTCTAATCCTGCCTCATTAACATTATTGTTGTGTGCTGTCGAGTCAGTTCCAATTCATAGTGACCCTATACAACAGAATAGAACTGCCACATAAGGTTTCCAAAGAGCAGCTAGTGGATTCAAACTGCTGACAGCTGAGCTCTTAACCATTGTACCTCAAGGGCTCTAGGTTAGAATTTACAACACATAGGATAATCGCATCAGATCACAAATTGGCGGACAACCACACAATACCAGGAATCATGGCCTAGCCAAGTTGACACACATTTTTGAGGGACACAGTTCAATCCATAACATTCCACCCTTTAAGTTGGGAACTACCTGTATAGTTGTTCTTAGTTGCTGTTGAGTCAGCTCTGACTCATGGAAACCTTATGTATGACAGAATGAAGCATTGTCTGGTCCTGTACCGTCTTCACAATCATTGGTATGTTTGAGCTCATTGTTGCAGCCACCATTTTAATCCATCTCATGGAGAGTTTCCCTCATTGTCACTAATGTTTACCTCTCTCATTTCTGATATTAGTAATTTGTGTTTTCTCTCTCTCTTTTTTCTCTCAATCATTTTGGGTATATATGTATCATTTTACTGATCTCTCAAAGAATCATCTTTTGGTTTCATTGCTTTTATCTTTTTTTCAATTTCATTAATTTCTGCTCTAATCTTTATCATTTACCTCTGCTTATTTTGAGTTTAATTTGCTATTCTTGTTCTAGTTTCTTAAAATGGTACCTGAGATTATTGATTTGAGACCTTTTTGCTTTCCTAATATGAGCATCTTAATGCTATACATTTCCTCCAAAGTACTGCTTTAGTTGCATCCCACAGTTTTTGGTATGCTTTCATTTTCATTCAGGTCAAAATACTTTCTAAGAGGCTTTCAGCTTCCATGGCCCAGGAGTCACTGTGTTTCAGGAATGTAGCAGACAGAGTAACTGGCCATAAGAATGTGGACCATCATTCACTTTCTCTAGACCTCAGTTTTCCTACCTGTTATAGGAATGACTCTTGACGGACTTCCATCTTCTAGTGCTCTGATTATGCTCAGTCTAACCCTCCCACTTCCTGGGAGAAAAATCAGATCCCTGAGAGTTAAGTACATCATTTGTGGTCAGGGCCAAGGCAGTCCCAGTACCCCAACCTCCTGACTCCCAATGGAGAGCCCTTCAACACCCAATATTACAATATTACCAGTACAGTTTATTGATCAGTTCCCTTATGCCAGACATAGTATTAGCACTTCATACTTATTATCTCATTTAATCTTCATAACACCCCATGAAGTAGGTGCAATTTTAAGAGCCATTTTACAGATATTTAAACCAAGACTCAGAGATACATTGTTTCTTGCTCCAGGCTCCAATGGGAGAAAGTAGAAAAGCCTGGGCTCAAATCCAGGTCTGTCTGACCCAAGCTGGGCCCTTCACCGCTCAGCAGTTGTCTCTCTTCCACTTCACCACCACCAACTCTGTCCTCTTCCTGATTCAGGGTCTGTGGACACAGCCTTGAGGATTTAGGAGCAGGGTAGCAGAAGAAAAAGACATGGAGGAGGGGGAGGATGGTTGGGGAGGGAGCAGAGAGAGCAAAAGGGAGAAGTTTTCTCATTATGAAAACGTCTTTTGACCTTTTCGTGTTCGTTCAGCTAAGTGAAAAGAGGTTGAACTTTGGTGTGCTATCTTTAAGTACAAATGCAGATTAATAAGGAAGAATCTGCTTTGCTAAGCTTGGAAAACATGGGGATCAAATTGACCATGATATTAAGTCTGATAATGGCAGCTTACAGGGCTGGAGCCAGAACCACAGTGTGGGTCCTGCGTGTGCATCCAGCCACCTCCAGAGATCCTGCTACGAAGCAGAGGCCTTGCTTCATTAAAGGTGAACCCCAGGGGAAGGGACTTGAGCAATTCTGACAAGAGTCTTTGCAGTCCACCCTCCTATCTCTGTCTCAAGACCAGACAATTTGTGACCTTGTAAAGTTTAGCAAACGCTTATAATTGAGATGGTAGGTTTCACAGCCTGATTCTTGCTGGGTTCTATGGGCCCCTCAGGGACACTGCAGAGCAGAACTCAGGCATCTAATCTGGTGGCATGAGGTCAGTGGGGATTTAAAAATGCAGGAGTGGGGAGAAGAAGAAAGTGACTCCACTTTGCTTATGTGACCACAGCAACTTCCTGTACAAATCCCACCAGCTCTGAAACCTTTCTCAGCAGTGAGACTATGTGGGAATACCAATTCGAGCGATTTCCATGTGTTAGCTCATTTAATCTTCACAGCACCCCCTGAAGTAGGGTGCAATTGGGATTTCACAGATGAGGAAATGGAGGCCCAGGGAGGTGAGCTAGCTTCTCCAGGGCCACACAGCATCGATCACACAGTTCAGCCCTTGACCTGGCTCACTGTAGCCCATGTGCTCTTAATGGTGACACTTCCCTATCTACACCTGCTGCTTCCTCCACCTGGGGAAGTCTCATGATTCCACCCCCCCCCCCCACCTCACCCCTGCACATGTTTCCATTTGAAAAAAAAAAATCACTTTGGATTCAAGGGCCAGATCAGGTGTTACTTCCTCTAGGAATCTTCCCCCAATCTCCTTGATCCCAGGGACCAGAATCCCTCTTTGAAAACACCAATCACCTGGCTCTTTAGTGTCCTTCTCTCTCTCTAGACAATGGGTCACACGGTGACACCAATAAACCTTTGATGAAGAACTGGTTATTTAATAGAAACTTGTAATTGACTCGACAGCAACCAGTTTGGGTTTACACTGCCTCGTTGGGCATCTCCTCATCCCAATAGTCTCTGGGTGACCTTGGTCGAATTATTTGACTCTGTGAAGGGAGAGCATAAACCCCAAACTGACTCAAAGCCAGGTGGGGACAGGGATGACTGATCTCTTCAGAACCCTTCTGGTGAAAAAATTGTAATTCTATTCATTCTGCACAGACGTTTCGATGCTCTGACCACCCGCCATTCTTTGCTCCTTCACCCTGCTTTATTTTCCTAAAGGTCCTTCACATCACCTGGCTTCAATATTCAGACATTAATTAGTTTATTTTCTTTTCTCCCTACTAAAAGGCCAGTTCCATGAGGGCAGGGAGCTGGGTCTATCTTGTATGCCATGGGATTCCCTTGCCTAGAATAGTGGCTGCACATGGTAAGTGCTCAAAGAGTGTCTGTTGAAAGAGTGAGTTAATTAATGAATGTCATGATCAGTCTGAAGTTGATCAGATCCAGGTTCAGTAGCTGGCTCTTCCCCCAATCTCCTGTCTGTCCCTAAGCAGGTGACTTTTCCTTTGTGAGTCTCTGTCTTCTCATCCCTAACGTTTCAAGATCTATCCTGAAGTACAACACTGTCAGTGATAGCATAACATCCACTCGCCTACAAGGAAGACCAGTTAATACGGCTATTATTCAAATTTATGCATCAACAACTAATGTCAAAGGTGAAGAAATTAAAGATTTTTACCAACTTCTGCCATCTGAAATTGATCAAACATGCAATCAACATGCATTGATAATTACTGGTGATTGGAATGCAAAAGTTGGAAATGAAGAAGAAGGATCAGTATTTGGAAAATATGGCCTTAGTGATAGAAATAACATGGGAGATCACATGATGGAATTTTGCAAGACCAACGACTTCTTCATTGAAAATACCTTTTTACAGCAGCATAAACAGTGACTATGCACGTGGGCCTCACTGGGTGGAATACACAGGAATCAAATCGACTACATCTGTGGAAAAAGACAATGGAGAACCTCAATATCATCAGTCAGAACAAGGCCAGGGGCCCACTGTGGAACAGACCATCAATTGCTCCTATGCAAGTTCAAGTTGAAGCTGAAGAAAATTAGAACAAGTCCATAAGAGCCAAAGTACAACCCTGAGTATATCACACCTGAATTTAGAGACCATCTCAAGAATAGATTTGATGCATTGAGCACTACTGACCAAAGACCAGATGAGTTGTGGAATGACATCAAGGACATCATCCATGAAGAAAGCAAAAGGTTATTAAAAAGACAGGAAAGAAAGAAAAGACCAAAATTGATGTCAGAAGAGACTGAAACTTGCTATTGAACACAGAGTAGCTAAAGCGAATGGAAGAAATGATGAAGTTAAAAGCTGAACAGAAGATTTCAAAGGGCAGCTCGAGAAGACCAAGTAAAGTATTATAATGATATGTGAAAAGACCTGGAGTTAGAAAATGAAAAAGGAAGAATATGCTCAGCATCTCTCAAGTTGAAAGAGCTGAAAAAGAAATTCAAGCCTTGTGTTGCAATGTTAAAGAATTCTATAGCTACATACAAACTGTTCTCAGTCTCCAGGTGTGGGAATTCAGGCAAGTGACTCAACGCTATGAGCCTCAGTTTCCTTATCTGTAAAATGGAAATAATAACACCTATCCTAGGAGGTTGTGGTGAAGACTCAGTAAGATGATGATGATGATAATGATGATAACTAAATTGATTAAGTGTTTTCTGTGTGCTTAGCCCTGGCTTTACACAAACTGGTGTACTTCATCTTCCTCACAACCTTCGGAGGTAGGAATTACCACTATTTCCATTTTGCACTTGAGAACACTGAGCACATGGCAGGGGACTATCCCAGAGTCAAGGACACCCACACATGCTGCCACATGGCAGCCCTGGGTGAGGGAGAGCTCCTGCCCACACCAAGCTCAGCCCACGTCCCACAGCTCAGCAGGGCAATCTTTCTCAGTGCTTTGTCCCCCCAGAAGAAGGAGATGTTTTCCAAGTATTGGCTGTTCAATTGTTCCTTTGCTTTTTAAAAGAGGTGGACACTTTTGTCAAGGAGGGAGGGCAGAGGAGATGGATGGCTAGGGATTTAAGATGATGAGAAAGTGGGAACAATGTTTGGATCAATAGCAGAGAAGTTGGAGGAAAACAAGCCGTGTTTCCATGTATGCATTTGTTTATTTTAACTCAGATGGATTTCCAAGTCTGTCAAGTTTTGGTGTCAGAAGCAAATGGTGGGGTCGAATCAGGACCTCTGTGGACATGAGTGCCCAGCCCTGGGGAAGGAGAGGGGCAAGTGCCATAGAGAAGGCTCTGTCCCTTGTAGCCTCCTTCTGAGTCACATCTCTGCCTTGCCCACCCCAAGCAGTTCTCCTAGCTCTGTTCTCTGAATCTGTTTCCCTCTTCCTCCAAGTTAGGTCAATTCACTGAAAGTCCATTTCTGAAAATCAACCTCTCAGATGACCAATTATCCAAAAACTAATCTACAGAAGGAATAATTTGCCAAATAACAATTTACCAAAAATTGTCAGACAGATGCATGGTACAGGGCTAGAAAAGTCCATTTCTCTGCCAAAGGTTTAGAAGCGGCAGGAGACAGCATAAACAGTGAAGGGAGCCAAGGGCGTGCCCATCACCTGTGAGCCATGGTTGGCCTGGCAGAGCCTTTCCCTACCCTGCTCCTACCCTCCAACCTGAGCATCAGTGGGCTTTTCAAGTGACTCTTCCCTTCACCCCTACTCAAACATGGCCCTGCATTCATACCCAGAACCTTCTGCTTGTGGCCACAGACCCAGACCAGCACCCTCACCTGAAGCCTGCCATTCCTTCCCACTCCTGCAAGGGGAGGTCAGATGAAAGCCTCTCCCCTTTGGACCCCACTCCCAAGCTCAGCAATGGAAGCCGGAGTGATGGACAAGTCCCTCTTTCCTGCCTCAGAAAGGGATGGCCCCATTAACATGGACACAGACCCCTGGTTGCTATCCTAGGATGTTACACCCCACACCTACCAAACAACATCTATAACTTTAAACAAATAAAATGAACACAGCTAAAGCAAGCCAGAAAAATCAATAGGTAATAAAAGTTAACATGAGAGCAAATGCCTTATCTCAATCACAGAAAATCCTGAGAGTGCATCTGGTAAATTGAGCTCAGCTAAACACCAGAGAGCCATGAATCCTGGAAAAGGTGTGGCCTTGAGGCTTGGAGTGGAGAGGTAAGGGGAGGGCGACAGGCTCAGGGGCTTCATCCATTCCACCCCTGATTCAGCAATCTATGGAAGAATCTGGACTAGGAGCCCATTGTTCTTGAGAAACCAATGCTATATGTCTATCCATCTACTCAACAACTCTTTACTGTGCACCTACTATGTGCCAGGGCAGTATAACACAGCAGTTAGGATTGTGCGTGCTGGAATCTGACTACCTGGGTTTACAACTCACCTCTACCACTTACCTGCTGTGTGTCCTAGGTCAAGTTACTTAACTTCTCTGTGCCTCAGTTTTCTCATCTGTAGAATTTGATAATAATAGAATTTCCCTCACAGGGTTGCAATAAGAAATAAGGTAAGAATCCATAAAGTGTGTTCATCAGTTCCTGGGGGGGCATGGTAAACTCTTGACAAATGTTAATAATTATTAGTATTGTATTGGTCCTGCAGTGAACAAGGCAGACACAGTACATGCTTCATAGTCTATACCTATGAGGTAGACCCTGTTAACTCTGTTTCAGGAGATAAATAAAATGTGGTATCACAAGTTACATGACTTGCCTAAGGTCACCCAGCTAGTCTGCTACAGAACAGTGTTATGTCTGAATCCATTATAACTGTGTTTGACTGCAGGTAACAGAGAACCTGGCTAATAGCTTAAACAAATACAAGTTTGTATTTCTCACCTGTGGAGAGGTCCAGAGGGCAATTTCTGGTGCTGGATGCTCATGATGCTATCAGATACCCAGGTGCTTTCTGCTTTTCTGTTCTGCCATCCTTAGCATGTGTGGCTTTTTGTCTTTGTGCTTGTTACCGCATAGTCACAAAACGGCTGCCACAGCTCCAGGCATCATGTCTGGGTACCAGGCAGGAAGAAGTTTGAGGATAAAGAGGCATAGAATTGTTCCAGTAAAGTCTATCCATTTTCATTGGGAAAACAAATCTTTCCCAGAGACCCCACTCAGCAGATTTCTTCTTACATCTCATTGGTTATAATTGGGTCATATAGTAATCCCTGGGCAAATCACTGATCAATGGAAATAAGTTTACCATGGCTAGTTTAGACCAATCAGAAATATTCCTGTCCCTAAGGGCCTATCCTCCATGAGAGCAAAATAAGAAGGGGGAAGTACCAGGTGAATGTCAGTGAGTGATAAATCGTGTTGGCCAGTCTAAACACTGGGACAGTGTCCTCCACGCTCTGACAGCCTGATACAGAAGTGAGTGAGATGTGCCTCTGCCCTCACAGTCAGTTGGAGGAGGTACACGGGGGTGGGGGGCATTCTATTCCCTGTGATCAGTTCTACAATGAAGATGGACATATAGGACTGTGGGCTCACAGAGGAATCCTCCACCAGTATGGGAAAGTCATGGTGGGCTTCCCTGAGGAGAAGACCTCCTCCCTACAGAGACCTGGAGGTCCAGTAAGGGTAGCCAGGTAAAGCAAGAGGGATTTCTGGGACAGAGGGAACAGCTCGTGCAAAGGCCCAGAGGAGAATCAATGAGCAAGAGAGACTTTAGCTGAAAGCAAGTGGGCCAGTGTGGGCAAGCTGGTTAGTGAGGAGGGACTGTGGCCATGAGAGAGACAATGGGAGAGGCAGCAGAGGCTGGACCCAGGAGGACTTCGGAAATCATGTGAAGGAGTTTGACTTTGACCCTGAGTGCACTGGGGAACCCTAGAGGCAGGGAACACTGGGGAGATTTGGTGGCATAAGATTACAATGCTGTTGCTGTGTGGAGGGTGGGATGGATGGGACAGATGGAGCCTGACGCAGTTAGCAGACATTTGTGTTAATCAGCGTTGGACGTGATAGTTCCCTGGACCAAGGTGGGAATAACAGGGATGGAGAGAAAGGTCATGTTTGACAGAACACTAGGAGGAGGCAGATAAGAGAGGACTTGGTGACTATGTAGATGTGGGTGGAGGAAGCGTAGGTAGAAAAAAGGAGGTGGGTTTTAATGACCAGATCTCCAGTCTGGGTAACTGGGTGGGTGCTTACTGACACATAGAGACACAAAGGTGTCACCTAGAGACCCTATTACTCCAATGCTATTCATCTCTTAAAATGACCAGCCTGGCCTCAGTTGACTTTCATTCATCTCAGGGTAGTTTTCCTGTGATAACTCCCAAAGATACATGTTGTTAGATGCTGTGAAGTCAGCCCCAACTCATGGTGACCCCATGCACAATGGAACAAAACACTACCCAGTCCTGAACCATCCTTATGATCCATTCAAGACTGACCATTGTGATCCATAGGGTATTCAATGGCTGATTTTTGGAAGTAGATCTCCAGGCCTTCCTTCTAGTCCATCTTAGTCAGGAATCTCCACTGAAACGTGTTCAACATCATAGCAACATGCAAGCTTCCACTCACAGATGGGTGGTGGCTGAGAATGAGATGCATTAGCTGGGAATCAATCCCAGGTTTCCTGCATGGAAGGCAAGAATTCTACCACTGTCAACCACATGTCCAAAGACACGTGGCTGCCTATAATTGTCAACTATATCCTAATGTGGGAAGCAAGCTTCAGGCCTCCAAAAGTCCCCCTAACTAGCCCTGCAGGATGTCTTGAAAATTCGTATTCAAACATGGCAGCAATAACATCCCACAACTCCTAGGCTGAGTATGCAGACTGGTCCTCATCTTGAGCCTTCTTTTTGAGTCAGGGTACAAGTGGGTTAATGACCCTTTTCTTTCTGCCCTCCTTATATTAAAGAAACTTTTCCCAGGCTCACTGCCAGGCTGTTTTCTGGAAGCCTCCTTGAGATGGTGTTCTCTGTGAGGATAGGGGCACAGACCCAATTCCCATGGAAGGTTCTGGGCACTTGTGGATTCCAAAACCTGGTCTTCCCCTGACAGTCTGTCTCAGGCTTCCTTTTTCAGTCGTAAACTATGGGGTGGTGGCAGATGCTAGAAGGCCTTTTGGCTTTCTTGGGGGCTGTTTCCTACTCCAGACCTGTGCTTTTCCTTCTCCCAGATGCTCAGAGCTGCTGACACTCAGACCCCAGGTTCAGGACTGTCAAACTTAGAAGCAGAGGTAGCAGATCCTAAAATCAAAAAAGCAGACCGGCAGGCAGGTGGGCGTCAGGGAATGGTACAGGGAAGGACATGCTCTTTTGGCCGTCTCTCCAACTTGTCTGAAGGTCTGCTCACTGATAGTTCAGTCCTCTACTCCCTCTGGTTTTCATGCTACTTCCTCCAAATCTTTTTATCATAGTTTTAATAACCATTTGAAAAACTGCCCATGAAACGGCATTTTTGGAGAATAGTATCAGCTGACATTTATAATGCACTTGACTAGAGTCAGACACTGAACTAAGCACGTCACATGCATTACCTTGTCTCAGGCTCACCACAGCTGTGTGTGGTTGCTGTTGTTAGGTGCCATCAAGTTGGTTCTGATTCATAGTAACCCTATGGACAACAGAAGAAACACTGCCAGTCCTGCGCCTTCCTCACAATCATCACTAGGTTTGAGCCCATTGTTGTGGCCACTGTGTCAATCCATCTTGTAGAGGGTCTTCCTCCTTTTCTTGACCCTCTACTTTACCAAGCATGATGTCCTTCTTCAGGGATTGATCCCTCCTGGTAACATTTCCAAAGCACATAAGAGGAGGTCTTGCCATCCACCTTTCCAAGGAGCATTCTGGCTATACTTCTTCTAAGACACACTTATTCATTCTTCTGGAAGTCCATGGCACATTCAGTATTCTTTGCCAACACCATAATTCAAAGGCATCAATTTTTCTTCCATCTTCCTTATTCATTGTCCAGTTTTCACATGCATAGGAGGCGATTGAAAATACCACAGCTTGGGTCAGGTGCACCTTGGTCATCAAACTGACATCTTTGCTTTTCAACACTTTAAAGAGGTTTTTGCAGCAGATTTGCCCAATGCAATATGCCATTTGATTTCTTGACTGTTGCTTCCATGGGTGTTGATTGTGGACCCAAGTAAAATGAAGTCCTTTACAACTTCAATGTATTTTCTGTTTATCATGATGTTGCTTATTGGTCCAGTTGTGAGGATTTTTGTTTTCTTTATGTTGAGGTTCAATCCACACTGAAGGCTGTAGTCTTTGATCTTCATCAGTAAGTGCTTCAAGTTCTCTTCACTTTCAGCAAGCAAGGTTGTGTCATCTGCATAACACAGGTTGTTAATGAGTCTTCCTCCAATCCTGAGGCCCTGCTCTTCTTCATATAATCCAGTTTCTCGGATTATTTGCTCAGCATACAGTTTGAATAAGGATGGTGAAAGGCTATAACCCTGGCACACACCTTTACTGATTTCAAAGCACACAGTATACTCTTGTTCTATTTGAACAACTGCCCTTGGTCTATGTACAGGTTCCTGACAAGCACAGTTAAGTGTTCTGGACTTCCCATTCTTTGCAGTGTTATCCATAATTTGTTATGATCCATATAGTCAAATGCCTTTGCATAGTCAATAAAACACAGGTAGATGTTTGTCTTTATGGTATTCTCTGCTTTCAGCCAAGATCCATCTGATATCAGCAATGATATCCCTCATTCCACATCCTCTTCTGAATCTAGCTTGAATTTCTGGCAGTTCCCTGTTAATGTACTGCTGCAACCACTTTTGAGTGATCTTCAGCAAAATTTTACTTCCATGTGATATTAATGATATTGTTCGATAATTTACTTATCTGTGAAGTAGGTCCTGTCGTTTCCTGAGTGTATGGATGAGGAAACTGAGGCAGGATAAGGCTAAGTCACTTGCTCAAGGACACATTGCTAGTAAGTCCTGGACCAACCCCCCACGTACTACAGCGCCCCTCTCCACAGCTGCTGAAAAGGTCTGTGATGAATCTAGTTCTTCCCTTACTTTGAAGAAGGAGAAACTGAGGCCCAGAGAGAGCAAGTAAAGGTACAAGGTCACACCGCATGTTAGTAGCCCAGCCAGCCCTCCTGACTCCTGCCCAGGGCTCCTCCCTTCAGGCTGCCCTGACCACCGCCTCTCAGACCCTGGCAGGGAGGTGACCTAGAGGCTAGAGGAGCCAGGACACAGGGAGGTCTAGGCAGCTCTGGAGGGCACCAGGGGGATGCGCAGTGCCTCACAACAGACAGCAAACTGCCCAGAGACTCCTGGGTTCCCTCCTTTCTCCTACCCACATGCCACAGAGAAATACATTCTTTGAAAATGAAAGTCGGGCTTGAAGCAAACAGATTAGTAATGGTTATGTGCTAGCACTTTATTAATTAAGCGTCCTAAATACATTTAAACCTGGGCATTTAATTTAGATTTATAGGGATAATTTAAATTTGTAAGACTAGTTATTATGCATTAAGTACCAAAAATGCCAATTGATTTTCATAGGTGATATTCACTGGAGTATTAAAAAAGAAAACTATGTAAAATTTAATTACCCTTGTGGTGAGTTTAAGAGCTGGTGGGGAAGTTGAAGGGTGGAAGAGAGGGTGTGTGCTTCACTTCAGGAGTCCTTCTCTTATCACATGGATGGTAATTTCATCTTTCCCTTGTTACTAAAAACCAAAACCAAACCCATTGCTGTTGAGTTGATTCCAACAGAGTAGCTATAAGTCCCCTTGACAGTCATCTAAATAAAACCCAGATGTCACACCACGGATAAGTCACACTGTAGCAATAAAGACGCTGACAGGGGCTGGATCTTCACCAACTCAGAGCTGAAAGGCAGAGGGGGACAGACTGGGTGGTGGATGCTGCAGGGGCTGGAAGTCAAGAGCCGTGGGTTCTCCTCCCAGCTCTGGTGCTGCCTTGCCTGTGACTTTGGGGAGCTCTCTTCACCTCTGTGTGTTTAGGCTCCAGATTTCAGAACCAAGTGAGGCAGGACTAGGGGATCTGGTGTCCCTGTCAGGTCAGAAGTTTGATGGATCAGGAAATCTGGTCCCATATCTAGATAGGGGGTGGTCAGTAGGTTTTTGCCAGCGTTGGATGTGTGGTCATAGCCACCTTGATCTCGGTCTGTATCTGTCTCCTCCTCCTCCTCCTCCTTTTCCTTCTCCCCCTTCTTCTTTCCTTTCTCTCTCTCTGTCATGCATCCTGCAGTCCTGTGAACTCTGCTTTCATGATTCTGGGGGTCCCCTGTCTGCAAGGCCACAGCTGACTCTGAGGGTACTCGGATGGTCAGACATCTCTCCACATGATGTCAAACTCAAGCTGCACACATTCTGGCAACAGGAGAAAAGAAAAAGGCTGCACAATATAGGTGCTCTAGTCCCACCTGAAGGCAGGGGTCAGGATTCATCTTGTGGATCACACCAGGTATTTTAAACAGAGGGGATTTAATACAAGAACCCAGTGACGAAATGTTGAAAGGGGTGAAGGACCCATAAAGGAAGTATAGATAATCTAGAGGTTAGTTCCTGCAGGAGGTTACTATGGCCCCTGGTACTGAAGGAGCAAAGGGGAGGTGATGGTGCAACCAGAGTCCAGGATCACTTACTGATGATGCTGGTGGAGCCGGTGCTGGGGATGCCATTGACCTCTACTGCCAGACTCATCAGAGGCTGCTGGAGCACATAACCACCCAGGGCTGTGGCTGACAGAGGGCCCGTGACTGTTGCGAGGACCTCCAAGTTCTCTGCAGTGAGTGCTCCTTGGTGAGCATCTATATGGGTCCCAAATATCCTCATATTATATGCTATTCCAAGAGATCCATCTACACATATCTTCCCCAAACCTCCTTGTCATCAGTTCTCCCATCTTGTTCTTTCCAAGTCTCTGGCCATCTGGCCAAACTTTTAACCACTGCCCATGAATCAAGTAGATCTTTACATCTGGCCATTTCCCCAACCCAGCTAAGTGGACAAAGAAATGTGCTGGATAAAGATCTGCCCACTGGGAAGATTGCTCCTTCTTCTTGTCTTGAGAACCACTCCAGGTCACTGCAGGATTCCACTTCTGGCTGGTGCCAGCATACCTTTCAGCTGCTCATGGAGAATGCCTCATGAGGCCAGTAGTGTGGGTTGAGGGAAGGGTGGCAATGCAGCTGGAGAGGGTGGTGTGGGACTCTAGCTTCCTGCTCATGCAGTTTGCCTGACTCCAGGATGGGCTTGAGACCAAAATTATATTCAGTCAATCCTCACTATGCCAAGATTCTGTAATTGTGAATCTGCCTACTCACTAAAATTTATTTGTAACCTTAAAATTAATACAGTGCTTTCACAGTCATTTACACAGATGAGCAGAGTGGTGAAAACTTCAGGTGACCATTGCACACAATCTTAGCTGATGTCAGGTAAGGTGATGCTCTGCCTTTGTTTCAGCTCTCATACTATAAATTAGTGTCCTGTTCATGAAACACTTAGTGCCATGTTTTTTGCATTCTTTATGCTTTTTTTTTTTTTTTTGGTGATTTATCTGTGTAAATGGCTCCCAAGCATAGTGCAGAAGTGCTGTCTCGTGTTCCTAAGTGCAAGAAGGTTGTCAAGTGCCTTACAGAGAAAATGCATTTGTTAGGTAAGCTTCATTCAGGCATGAGTTACAGTGCTATTGGCTGCGAGTTTAGTGTTAATGAATAACAATATAGATTAAATAGTGTGTCTTTAAACAGAATCATGCATAAAACAAGGTTATGTATTAGTCAATTGATGAAAATGTTGTGACCAGAGACTTGCAGGAAGCTAACCCTGTCATCTCCGTAGGATCAGTGGTTCAGGATCCACTAATTCCCTGTTTGTGGTAACTTTGTAGAGCATAACAACCATAAATAATGAGAATAGACTGCATATCACTTCCACCTGATGATGGACTAATGCTGCACATGTCAACTCTATAACATGGTGGGCCAGGTCATACTCAGGTCAAGATGGCCAGCCCAGGTTGCACAGTCACCTGGTGCCCAGAGTAAGGCATTCCACTGCTACCTGGACCCAGTAAAAAACCAAGAGCTATTTCTTAACTGGAGAATAATTGTCTGTAGAAGAGGACATGGCTTAGTACCAAAAACCTAGGCATCTGTGTTATAATACTCCTATTGAGGCCTGATGCCAGCTCCTTAGAACATCCTTATTTGCACAGCGAGTTTGAGCAGCATTAGATGGGCTGGGTCATAACATGTAGGTATCAACATAACTTGACCTGGAGACTGGAATTGCTGCAGAGCTCTTTCTGGCTCTGAACCCTACACGTGCTTAGAAGTTATTCAGTAAGCGGGTCAGGGCAGCACACACAAACATGATATATGTTGTTTCCAAATTCAGAGAGGCCCACGAAAAGTTGTGCCTCTTTCTTAGAGGCCCTCTCCCTCCGAGTCAATGCCTTCACTTTCAGATCAGAGACTTAGTGGGGTTGTGAATTCAATTTATGTTGCAATTCCACAACCCACAGGATTAAATTTTAGATCTGACTTCCATTTGTATCTGCCCTATGGCTATAAAAGATAAAACTTCCTTTAGGGCAATCATAGAAGATCTCTGGGTTTTTGACCATGCTCTGAGCTGAGAGTTTAAACCTGTTCAGTAAAGTCTCCAGTACTGCCGTAAGTAGCCATCACAATTCACATTCCTTTTAATAGTCATTATTACTACCTTAACGGTCAAGTTCAGCAGCCACTTGGTCTGACAATGCCTAGTGTTCAATAGCTAGTTTATCCCAGGCAATCCCAGGTGATGATTTAAGGAATTCAATGCCACTGCAGGCCATGCAGCACCACAATTCTGATTGTGCAACTGGCAATGAGCTCATTACTGTGTTCAAGCCTAATCAAGTCCCACATCCCATCACTGAGGGTTTGTTTCCTGCTGTCACTTCTAATACCAAGTGCTCTATCATACAATAGGAATTGCAAATAAGAGGGATTTAATATGGGGAACTGACTATAAAATTGTTGAAAGAACTGAAAGAGCAAAAAGGCAAGATAGGGTAACTTTTAGGGCTGGAGGAAATAAAGGGAGGAGGAGGTATTAACAGAGCTCAGGATCAGACTTACTGTTGACTCTGGTGGAGACTGTTGCTGCTGTTGCTGTTGTTGTAACCACTACCCCTACTACTGTCAGAACCTCTTCCAGAAGCAGAGGGGAATAAATACGGCTTCTCCCCTCCTTCCACATTTCAATCTTCTACCAGCACCTTCCATTGGTCAAAACTAACTGGAAGCCAGAGAAGAATTGACACATTTGAACTGGGTTGTTGGTGAAGAATATTGATTGTACCGTGGACTGCCAGAAAAATGAACAAATCTGTCTTGGAGGAAGTACAGCCAAAATACTTCTTATAAGCAAGGGTAATGAGACTTCAGCTTGCTTACTTTGGACACTTCATCAGGACAGACCAATAGCCAGAAAAGCACATCATGTTTGTCAGATGGTCAGCTAAAATGAGGGAAACCCTCAAAGAGATGGATTGACAAAATAGTTGCATCAATAGGCTCAAACATACCAACAACTGTGAGGATGGCACAGGATCGGACAACTGTTTGTTCTGTTATACACAAGGTTACCATGAGTCAGAGCGACTTCACGACAACTAACAACAACTGGAAGCCAGCAGGCAAGGCATCTGGGAAATGCAGTTAGCAGGGATCTGGCATCACATAAGAGTGTGTTAAGGGATCAGACAGCAAATGGACAAATGACTGACACAGTGGTTCAGAGCTTGGACTTTAGTGCTAGTCAAAAGTGCTTGTAAACCCAGTTCTGTGCCACTGAATATGGCAGTTGATCACTCAGAGCCTTGCTTTACCCCTGAGTAAAATGAGATAATAACATCCACCCCTACTGGGTTGTTGAAGGAGGATTAAGTGAGACAAGTATATAGAAGAGTCCATGCCAGTGCCTGGCACATAATATGCTCCCACTCAATGGTGGCTGATGTCATCAGGTTCAGCCTTACCCCTAACTTACTCCATGACCTTGAACAAGTGCCTTGGCCTCTCTGGGCTCTGCTTTCTCATATGTTAATAAACAAGGTTGGATTAGAAGCTCTCCAAGGCCCTTCCAGACTCGATGAACCATGTGGTTGTGAATCACTCTTTCAATGAAATGGACAGGTTGGGACTGGCAGGGTGGGGATGGGGGGGGGGGTAGTCTGACTGCTGGGAAGGAGCCCGGGAGAAGGGAGGCTTACGGGGAGGCACTGGCTGTGTTTAAGAATTCTGAGCTGTGCTTTTCACTGGAGAATGTATTCAAAGGTGAGATAGCTCACACTTCACACAACCTTAACGTTCCCTAGTTCTCTGGGCTAATGTCACCTTGGTAACATCAACTTGGTCTTGTTTCCTTTGAGGCAATGATTCTCAACACCACTCAGTCAACAAGAGCAGCATTTTCTGTGTGCTGTGGTCTGAAAACAAAGAGACTCAAATTAAACCCAACATGAAAATTAAGTTTATAAATTCTGGGGCTGTGAGGGGCCTGAGCACCAGAGCTTTGAGACTCTTCCTGATTGGACCAGAATCATGAGTTTAAACTTGATGGAACTCAGGTTTGGGAGGTCCTGGAGATGCCTGTGGAAGCTGGGGCCCATGGCAAGCACTGTAGTCCAGCACAGAACTGTTCAAAATCCTGCTCTGCCACCTGTAATTATACCAGTACTGCTGCCCCGCTAATCCAGATCACCCCAAAACACACATGATCAGATGCAGATGGACCTGAGTCCATCACCATGGAATCACCTAGGCTGGAGACTCATCATCTACTTCATGATGAACATAGAAGCAAGTGGGATCACAGAGATCTAGGCCCAAATCCTGGCTCAATCACCTAACTGTGTGGCCCTCTGAGTTTGCTTTATCTCTCTGAGCTTCAGTTTCCTCATCCATAACACGTGGATAGCAACTCAGTTGGGCATGTCTTGAGGATGATACTGAACGGTTTACTCCAAGCTCTTTCCTGCTCTGACACTTAGTCTCATTCCCTTATTTTTGCCTAGGATGCCCATTCCCCTCTCTATCTGGTGAACTCCTATTCATCCTTCAAAACCCAGCTCAGCTCCTTTAATAGATATCTGTTTTTTGTACCTGCACCATCCATTCTCCTTCTTTTGGTAAGACCACCCTAAATTTTTTTCTGGGGAATTAGCCCCCTACACATTCTCAGTCCATGCAGTTCTGAGGAGCTGATATAACTCCCCTTCTGCCACTGGTGGCCAAGTGGCTAACATTTATTAAACTCTTAATATTTGTTCAGGCTCAGTTCTAATCACTTTATGCACCAAACAATATATCTTCACTTCAGTGTCATGAGGTTTTTACAATTTCCATTTTACAGAAGAGGGAAATAAGTCATAAAGAGGATGAAACTTTATCCAAGGGCCTACTACTAATAATAGGCAGAGTCAGGATTTGAACCCAGGCAGTGTAGCTCCCTAAGCCTGGGCTCTGACCACTATCCCATTCTGTCTCTCTCCATGCCTGACCTCACAGAAAGGCTAAAGTGACATATACTCACTTCTGAGTCCCCCTTTAGCTAAGGTATTATATTTGATTTATTCCTGTCAGTGGAACTGGAGGGGAAGCCTGCTGAGATTTTTTGGGAAATATTCCTTCCCTAAATAACAGAGGAAATTAGAGGACAGGTCCCTCTTATCCTTCGTTGGCTGTGGTCATGTCACATAATGTCAGATAATCTAATGTCTAAGCAAGAAGCAGTAAATGGTATAAAAAGAGCTGAAAAGCTTTTGAAAACTAGGGAAAAAATAGTTGTAACTCATGATAATGATTGACAGTTAATGTACAAAGAGCTCTTACAGATTGAGTTTATAAAATAACCACTTTAAGAGAAAAATGGATAAAAGACAAGAATAGTTAACATAAAAGAAAAGCAAATAGCCAATAAAATTATGAAAATACCCTCAACCTCAAATAAAAATATAAATAAAATATAGTGATAGGTCCTTGGATTTTTACTTTCAGACTGGAAGAATGAAAACCGTGATAAAATTTAATATCGATAAGAATGTGAGGAATAGGGCATGACAATCCACCATTAATAGGAGTGTAAAATTAATACAAGCGTAAACATTTGAGGAGTACTGTTTATTAATATGTATCAGAGTGAAAATACATGTGCCACTTGATCTAGCACTCCTAATCCTGGCTATTTACCCTAGTGGAGAATACTGAACAAATATGAAGAGATACACACACAAGAAAGTTCATGGCACTGCTGTTTATCATAAAAAGAGATAGCCTAACTATCAACCAATAGGAGCCCTGAGTGGAGCAAATGGTTAAGCTCTCAGCTACTAACCAAAATGTTGGTAGTTAGAACTCCACCCTCCCCCCCAGGCACTTCTGTGAAAAGTCTGGCAATCTATTCCTGAAAGATCACGGCCACTGAAAAACCTATGAGCACAGTTCTACTCGAAAACACATGAGGTCGCTGTAAGTTGGAATCTGGTTATTGACCAACAGGGATTATTTTTAAGTAAACTATGGTGCATCATACAATAGTACACCCCTAAAATAATGATATCTGTCAGTTTGTTGTACTGTCAATTTGTCCAGTCTGTTAGTTTGTTATACTGTGATAGCTTGTGTGTTACTGAGATACCATAAACTTTGCCACTGGTATTTCAAATACCAGCAGGGTCACGCTTGGTGGACAGGTTCAGAGGAGCTTCCAGTCTAAGACAGACTAGGAAGAAGGACCTGACAGTTAACTTTTGAAAAAATTGGCTAGTGAAAACTTTATGAATAGCAGCGGAAAATTGTGAACATATAGTGTCGGAAGATGAGCCCCTCAGAATGGAAGGCACTCAAAATATGACTGGGGAAAAGTTGCCTCCTAAAAGTAGAGTTGACCTTAATGACCTGGATGGAGTCAAGTTTTCAAGACCTTCACTTGCCCATGTGGCACAACTCAAAATGAGAAGAAACAGATGCAAACGTTTATTAATAATCGGAATGTGGAAAGTACAAAATATGAATCTAAGAAAATTGTAAGTTGTCAAAAATGAAAGATCAATACCCTGTGTGTTAATTAGCTGAAATGGGCTGGTATTAGCCATTTTGAATCAGATAATCATATGGTCTACTATGTCAGGAATGACAAATTGAAGAGGAATGGTGTCACATTCATCATCATAAAGAAGATTTCAAGATCTATCCTGAAGTACAATGTTGTCAGTGATAGGATAATATCCATACACCTACAGTGAAGACCAGTTAATATGGCTATTTTTCAAATTTATGCACCAACCACTAATGCCAAAGATAAGGAAATTGAAGATTTTTACCAACTTCTGCAGTCTAAAATTGATAAACATGCAATCAACTTGCATTAATAATTACTGGTGTTTGGAATGCAAAAGTTGGAAACTAAGAAGGATTGGTAGTTGGAAAATATGGCCTTCAGGATAGAAATGACACTGGAGATCGAATGATAGAATTTTGCAAGACCAATGATATCTTCCTTGCAAATTATCTTTATTCAACAACATAAACAATGACTATATACATGTACCTCACCAGATGGAAAACACAAGAATCAAATTGAGTACATCTGTGGAAAGAGATGATGGAAAAGCTCAGTATCATCAATCAGAACAGGGCCAGGGGAGGGTGGGGCCAAGATGGCTGAGTAGTCAGATGCTTCTGGTGGACCCTCTTAAAACAAAGACCCAAAAAAACAAGTGAATTAACTATATATGGCAATCTGAGAGCCCTGAACATCAAAGGCAGAGTTGAGGAACCAGACTGAGTGGCAGGGAGAGGGAGAGACGGTTCTGAAGCAGGGAGGAGTTGCCAGACCTGACCCAGTGAGAGCCTGAGTCCTTCAGGCCTAATCAGCTCTGGGGTGAGCGGTGGGGCAGGCAAATGGCAGTGCTTGGGAGGCACGTTTTCTGTACCACCAGAGACCCAGCACCAGAGAGTCTACACGGCCACCAAGAACCAGTGATAAGCAGCCCTGGATAGGTGAAAGATAAGTAATTGTGTACGGCCTACTGCTCAGATCAAAAAACGCCCCCCGTAGGGAAAAACCTCTCTCCCATTTACCTCCCCACTCCCTGCTCTGCACTGGGTCGTGGACCAGCTTCAGCAATTGCCGAGTCCCCTGGGCCAGAAATAGGATCCTTCACACCCCTGGAGCCATTCTCCCTGCCTTGGAGAGTGAACAAAGGAAACAGGAAAAAGATAAACTGCCAGCTCCCCTAAGCCAGGAAACCAGGGTAGGCAAAGCTCCTTTGCCTAGGCACAGGCATAAGGACTCTACAGACTCTGAGTGCCTTTCCCCCTGCATAGACTTGTGTGGGCCCATCTCAACAGTGTAGGCCCTCATTACCACAGTACAATATGGTATATACCAGAAGTCTAACTTCAACTGTTTCAGCTTGGAAGTGGCAGGTTCTTGACATTTAACACTGCTCTGCCCATTAAGTAGGGTCTTCACCTACCCACATCAGGGGCCTGAGGACTGGTGTTTCCACCCACGCCACCTAGCCACCTGTGATAGGGGCCTATGAATAAGAGGTGCCCCCCAGTCGTT
Source organism: Dugong dugon (assembly GCA_030035585.1). Classification (NCBI taxonomy): domain Eukaryota; kingdom Metazoa; phylum Chordata; class Mammalia; order Sirenia; family Dugongidae; genus Dugong; species Dugong dugon. The sequence continues at coordinate 54,292,491 of CM057462.1, read as the reverse complement.
ACAGCCAACAGCATTAGGTGCTCATAGTCCAGCTGCAAAACCCACCCACCTACATGCTCTAGGGAACAGGGACATGCCTTCCTCCTGGACACTCAGAAGCGGCAGTCAGCCTACTGCCTTGCTCAGAGTGTGTCCCCCTGCTGCAGCCAGATGCCTGTGCCTACACCAATCACACATGCCTGTCTAGGACTGTAAGTGAGAGCCTACGTCACACACTTGCTGGCTATCTACCTGGGCACCTGAGCTGAATCCATACAGGAGGAGTGGCCTGACTTCTGAGCCCACATACCTAGCAACAGATTTAACCATCTGGGGACAGGACATTAGAGCTTCAAAGTTGCCAATAACCAAACTAGCTCATATGAGCAGCCTATTTGGGCATATCAAAACAAAACAAGAAGCTAGGACACAGTAAGCAAACATAAAATAAAAAAATATAATAATTTATTGATGGCTCAGAGAGAACAGTCAATATCAAATCACATAAAGAGGCAATCCATGATGGCTTCAGCAAGCTCTCAAAGGATGTAGAAATTTTCCAGAGGAGGAAAATTTCTTGGAATTACTGGAGGCAGAATACAAAAGATTAATATACAGAACTCTGCAAGAAATTAGGAAGGAAATTAAGCAAAACACAGAAGACACAATAGAGGACTTTGAAAAGACTAGAGAGGAGCATAATGACAAATTTAATAGGCTGCAAGAATCCATAGAGAGACAGCAATCAGAAATTCAGAAGATTAACAATAAAATTTCAGAATTAGACAACTCAGTAGAAAGTCATAGTAGCAGAATTGAGGCAATGGAAGTCAGAATTAGTGAGATGGAAGATAAAGCACTTGACACCAACTTATTTGAGGAAAAATCAGATAAAAGGATAAAAAACATGAAGAAACCCTAAGAATTATGTGGGACTCTACTAAGAGGAATAACCTACAAGTGACTGGAGTACCAGAACGGAGTTGGGGTGGGGGGAATAACAGAAAATACAGAGAGAATTGTTGAAGATTTGTTGGCAGAAAACTTCCCTGATATTGGGAAAGATGACAAGATATCTATCCAAGATGCTCATCGAACCCCACATAAGGTAGATCCCAAAAGAAAGTCACCAAGGCATATTATAATTAAACATGCAGAAACCAAATATAAAGAGAGAATTTTAAGAGCGGCTATGGATAAACGAAAAGTCATCTACAAAGGAGAGTCAATAACAATAAGCTCGGATTACTCAGCAGAAACCATCCAGGCAAGAAGACAATGGAATAACATATATAAAGCCTTGAAGGAAAAAAACTGCCAGCCAAGAATTATATATCCAGCAAAGCTGTCTCTCAGATATGATGGTAAAATTGGGGCCTTTCCAGATGAACAGAAGTTTAGGGAATTTGCAAAAACCAAACCCAAATTACAAGAAATACTAAAGGGAGTCTTCCAGTTAGAAAATCAGTAACATCAGATAACGACCCAAGACTAGAACACAGGACAGAGCAACCAGATATCAACACAGATATGGAAGTAACAAAAGTAAATCAAAGCTAAAACACTGAAAAAAGGGAAACAGACATCAATATGTAAAAGATGACAACATTAAAACAAAAAAGAGGGACTTAAAAAATGTAGACATAGATTTTTTCTTATGGAGAGGAAGTCAAGGTGATATAAAGAAATAAAAGATTGGTATAAACTCAGAAAAATAGGGGTAAATACTAAGGTAACCACAAAGGAAACCAACAATCCTGCAAGTCAAAATAAAAAACTAGAAAAATACAAAGATTCACCAAACACAAAATCAACAACAATGAAAAAGATAAAAAAGAAAATACATAAAGAAAAACGACTCAGCACAGAAAATTAAGTGGAACAAAGAAACTGTGAACGACACACAAAAAAAGACATCAAAATGACGGCACTAAACTCATACCTATCAATAATTATGCTGAATGTAAGTGGACTAGAGAGTGGCAGATTGGATTAAAAAACATAATCCGTCTATATGCTGCCTACAAGAGACACACATTATACTTAAAGACACAAACAAACTAAAACTCAAAGGATGGAAAAAGATATATCAATAAAACAACACTCAAAAAAGAGCAGGAGTGGCAATATTAATCTCTGACAAAATAGACTCTCTTAGTCATCTAGTGCTGCTATAACAGAAATACCACAAGTGGATGGTTCTAATGAAGACAAGTTTATTTCCTCGCAGTCAAAGTAGGCTAAAAGTCCAAATTCAGGGAGTCATCTCCAGGAGAAGGCTTTTTCTCTCTGTCGGCCTTCTTCTCTTCAGCGTGCCCCCGGACTAGGAGCTTCTCTGCACAGGGACCCCGGTCCAAAGGACGCGCTCTACTCCCGGCACTGCTTTCTTGATAGTATGAGGTCCCCAACTCTCTGCTTGCTTCCCTTTCCTTTTATCTCTTGAGAGATAAAAGGTGGTGCAGGCCACACCCCAAGGAAACTCCCTTTACATTGCATCAGGGATGTGACCTGGGTAAAGGTGGTGTTGCAATCCCACCCTAATCCTCTTTAACATAAAATTACAATCACAAAATGGAGGCCAACCACACAATTCTGGGAATCATGGCCCAGCCAAATTGATACACACATTTTTTGGGGACATAATTCAAACCATGACATAGACTTTAAAGTAAAATCTACCACAAAGGATAAGGAAGGACACTATATAATGATTAAAGGATCAATACACCAGGAGGACATAACTATAATAAATATTTATGCACCCAACGACAGGGCTCCAAAATACATAAAACAAACTCTAACAACACTGAAAAGAGAGATAGACAGCTCTACAATAGTAGTAAGAGACTCCAACACCCCACTTTCAGTGAAGGACAGAACATCCAGGAAGAAGCTCAACAAAGACACAGAAGAGCTAAATGCTACAATCAACCAACTTGATCTCATAGACATATACCAAACTCTGCATCCAACAGCAGCCAAGTATACTTTCTTTTCCAATGCACATGGAACATTCTCCAGAACAGACCGCGTATTAGGCCATAAAGCAAGCCTTAACAAAGTTCGAAGCACTGAAATATTACAAAGCATCTCTTCTGACCATAAAGCCATAAAAGTAGAAATGAATAACAGAAAAAGCAAGGGAAAAAAATCAAACACACGGAAACTGAACAACACCTTGCTAAGATTACAGGATTATAGAAGAAATTAAGGATGGAATAAAGAAATTCACAGAAGCAAATGAGAATGAAAACACATCCTACCAGAACCTTTGGGACACAGCAAAATCAGTGCTCAGAGGTCAGTTTATAGTAATAAATGCACACAACCAAAAAGAAGAAAGGGCCATAATCGAAACATTAACCCTACAACTGGCATAAGTAGAAAGAGAGCAGCAAGAAAAGCCCTCAGGTGCCAGAAGAAAGGAAATAACAAGAATTAGAGCAGAATTAACTGAAATAGAGAATAGAAAAACAACTGAAGACTTAACAAGACCAAAAGCTGGTTCTTTGAGAAGATCAACCAAATCGATAAACCATTGGCCAAACTGACAAAAGAAAAACAGGAGAGGAAGCAGATAACCCGTATAAGAAATAAGGTGGATGATAGCACAACAGACTCAACTGAAATTAAAAGAATCATAACAGAAAACTATGAAAAATTGTACTCTAACAAATTTGAAAACCTAGAGGAAATGGAAAAATTTCTAGAAACTCACTACCTACCTAAACTAACACAAACAGAGGTAGAACAACTAAATAAACCCATAACAAAAGAAGTGATTGAAAAGGTAATTTAAAAACTCCCAACCAAAAAAAAAAAAAAAGCCCCAGCCGGGATGCCTTCACTGGAGAATTCTACCAAACTTTCAGAGAAGAGTTAACACCACTACTACTAAAGGTATTTCAGAACATAGAAAAGGATGGAATACTCCCAAACTCATTCTATGAAGCCAGTGTAACCCTGATACAAAAACCAGGTAAAGACACTGCATAAAAAGAAAATTACAGACCAAGATCCCTCATGAACATTGACTCAAAAATCCTCAACAAAATTCTAGCCAACAGAATTCAACAACATATCAAAAAAATAATTCACCATGATCAAGTGGGATTTATACCAGGTATGCAGGGATGGTTCAACATTAGAAAAACAATCAATATAATCCATCACATAAATAAAACAAAAGACAAGAACCACATGATCTTATCAATCGATGCAGAAAAGGCATTTGACAAAGTCCAACACCCACTGATGATAAAAACTCTCAACAAAACAGGAATAGAAGAGAAATACCTCAATATAACTAAGGGCATTTATACAAAGCCAACAGCCAACATCATCCTAAATGGAGATATTTTGAAATCATTGCTCCTGAGAATGGGAACAAGACAAGAATGTCCTTTATCACCTCTCTTATTCAACATTGTGCTGGAGGTCCTAGCCAGAGCAATTAGGCTACAAAAAGAAATAAAGAGCATCCAGACTGGTAGGGAAGAAGTCAAAGTATCTCTATTTGTAGATGATATGATGTTATACACAGAAAACCGGAAAGAATCCACAAGAAAACCACTGAAACTAATAGAAGTTTTCAGCAAAGTTTCAGGATACAAGATAAACATACAAAAATCAGTTGGATTCCTTTACACCAACAAAGAGAACCTTGAAGAGGAAATCACCAAATCAGTACCGTTTACATTAGCCCCCAAGAAAATAAAATGCTTAGGAATAAATCTAACCAGAGACGTAAAAGACCTATACAATGAAAGCTACGAGGCATTACTGCAAGAAACCAAAAAAGACCTGAATAAGTGGAAAAATATACCTTGCTCATGGATAGGTAGACTCAACATTGTGAAAATGTCAATTCTACCCAAAGCGATCTACAGATACAGTGCAATCCTGATACAAATCCCACCTGCATTTTTTAACGAGATGCAGAAACAAATCACCAACTTCATACGGAAAGAGAAGTGGCTCTGAATAAGTAAAGCATTTTTCAAGAAGCAAAACAAAGTTTGAGGCCTCATACTACCTGATTTTAGAACCTATTATACCACCACTGTAGTCAAAACAGCATGGTACTGGTGCAACAACAGATACATAGACCAAAGGAAAAGAACTGAGAATCCAAACATAAATTCATCCACCTATGAGCAGCTGATATTTGACAAAGTTCCAAAGTCCATTAATTGGGGAAAAGACAGTCTCTTTAACAAATGGTGCTGGTATAACTGGATATCCATCTGCAAAAATATGAAACAAGACCCATACCTCACACCATGCACAAAAACTAACTCAAAATGGATCAAAGACTTAAATATAAAATCAAAAACGATAAAGACTATGGGAAAAAAAATAGGTACAACACTATGAGCCCTAATACATGGCATAAACACAATATAAACCATGAGTAACAATGCACAAGCACCAGAAGAGAGACTAGATAACTGGGAGCTTCTAAAAATCAAACACTTATGCTCATCAAAAGACTTCACCAAAGAAGTCAAAAGACAACCTACAGACTGGGAAAAAAATTTTGGCTATGACAAATCCGATCAGTGTCTAATCTCTAAAATCAACAAGATACTGCAAAACCTCAACAACAAAAAGATAAATAACTCAGTTAAAAAAAGGGCAAAGGATATGAACAGGCACTTTGCCAAGGAAGATATTCAGGGGGCTAACAGACACATGAAGAAATACTCACGATCATTAGCCATTAGACAAATGCAGATCAAAACTACAATGAGATATCATCTCACCCCAACAAGGCTAGCATTAATCCAAAAAACACAAAATAATAAATGTTGGAGATGTTGTAGAGAGACTGGAACACTTACACACTGTTGGTGGGAATGTAAAATGGTACAACAACTTTGGAAATCGATTTGGTGCTTCCTTAAAAAGCTAGAAATAGAAGTACCATACGATCCAGCTATCCTGCTCCTTGGAATATATCCTAGAGAAATAAGAACTGTCACACGAATAGATATGCACATCCACGTTCATTGCAGCACTGTTTACAACAGCAAAAATATGGAAACAACTTAGGTGCCCATCAATGGAAGAATGGATAAACAAATTACAGTGTATCCAAACAATGGAATACTATGCAACGATAAAGAACAACGATGAAGCCGTGAAACATCCTATAACATGGAAGAATCTGGAGGGCATTATGCTGAGTGAATGTAGTCTGTCACAGAAGGACAAATATTATATGAGACCACTATTATAAGAAGTCAAGAAAAGGTTTAAACACAGAAGAAAACATTCTTTGATGGTTATGAGGGTGGAGAGGGAGGGTGAGGGTTATTTACTAACTAGATAGTAGATAAGAATTATCTTAGGTGAAGGGAAGGACAGCACACACTACAGGGGAATTCTGCACAACTGGACTAAACGTAAAGCTAAGAAGTTTCCTGAATACAGTCAAACACTTTGAGGGACAGAGTAGCAGGGATAGGGGTCTGGGGACCATGCTTTCAGGGGACATCTAGGTCAATTGGCATAACAAAGCTTATTAAGAAAATGTTCTGCATCCTACTTTGGTGAGTGGTGTCTGGGGTCTTAAAATCTTGTAAGCGGGCATCTGAGATGCATCAATTGGTCCCAACCACCTGGGTAAAGGAAAATGAAGAACACCAAAGACACAAGGAAAGTATTATCCCAAGAGACAGAAAGGGCCATATAAACCAGAGACTTCATCAGCCTGAGACCAGAAGAACTAGATGGTGCCCAGCTACCACCAATGACTGTCCTGACAGGGAACACAAGAGAGAGTCCTGGATGGAGCAGGAGAAATGTAGGGTGCAAAACTCAAATTCCAGTAAGAAGACCAGACTTAATGGTCTGACTGAGACTGGAGGAACCCCAGAAATCACAACCCCTGGATTCTCTATCAGCCCAAAACTAAAACAATTTCCAAGGCCAACTCTTCAGACAGGGATTGGACTGGACTGTGGGACATAAACTGATACTCATGAGGAGTGTGCCTCTTAGCTCAAATAGATACAAGAGACTAAATGGGCAGCTTCTGCCTGGAGGTGAGATGGGAAGTCAGAGAGAGTTAGGAGCTGGTTGAATGGACATGGGGAGTCAGGAGTGGAAAGGAGGAGTGTGCTGTCACAGTATGGGAAGAGCAATTAGGGTCACATAACAATATATATACAAATTTTTGTATGGGAAAAAAATTTTTTTTAAAAAAAGAACAAGGCCAGGGGCCAACTACGGAACAGAACATCAATTGCTCATATGCAAGCTCAAGTTGAAGCTGAAGAAAATTAGAACAAGTCCATGAGAGCCAAAGCATGACCTTGAGTATATCCTACCTGAATTTTGGATACTATCTCAAGAATAGATTTGATGCATTGAACACTAATGACCAAAAACCAGATTAGTTGTGGGAAGACATTAAGGACATAATACGTGAAGAAAGCAAAAGATCATTAAAAAGACAGGACAGAAAGAAAAGACCAAAATGGATGTCAGAAAAGACTCTGAGACTTGCTCTTGAACATAGAGTAGCTAAAGCAAATGGAAGAAATGATGATGTAAAAGAGCTGAACAGAAGATTTCAAAAGGTAGCTCAAGATGACAACGTATTATAATGACATGTACAAAGACTTGGAGTTAGAAAACCAAAAGGGCAGAACACACTCAGCATTTCTCAAACTGAAAGAAGTGAAGAAAAAATTCAAGCCTCTAGTTGCAGTTTTGAAGGATCCTATGGGCAAAATATTAAATGACACAGGAAGCATCAAAAGCAGATGGAGAGAATACACAGAGTCACTGTGCCAAAAAGAATTGGTCAACATTCAGCCATTTCAGGAGGTAGCATATGATCAAGAACCAAATGTGTCATGGATTGAATTGTGTCCGCCTAAAATATGTGTATCAATTTGGCTAGATCATGATTTCCAGTATAGTGTGATTTTCCACCATTTTGTCATCTGATGTGATTTTCCTATGTCTCGTAAACCCTATCTCTATGATGTTGATGAGATGAACATGGCAGTTATGTTAATGAGGCAGGACTCAATCTACAAGATTGAATTGTGTCTTTAGCCAATCTCTTTTGAGATAGAAAAGAGAGAAGCAAGCAGAGAGAAAGGAGGACCTCATACCATCAAGAAAGTAGTGCCAGAAGAAGAGTGCATCCTTTGGGCCCGGGGTCCCTGTGCTAAGAAGCTCCTAGTCCAGGAGAAGATTGATGACAAGGACCTTCTTCCAGAGCCAAAAGAGAGAGAAAGCCTTTTCCTGGAGCTGACATCCTGAATTTGGACATGTAGCCTCCTAGACTGTGAGAGAATACATTTCTCTTTGTTAAACCCATCCGCTGTGGTATTTCTGTTACAGCAGCACTAGATAACCAAGACAGATGGTATTGAAGGAAGAAGTCCAAGCTGCACTGAAGGCACTGGCAAAAAAGCAAGGCTCTGGGAATTTATGGAATACCAATTGAGATGGTTCAACAAATGTATGCAGCGCTGGAAGTGCTCTTTTGTCTCTAACAAGAAATTTGGAAGACAGCTACCTGGCCAACTGAGTGGAAGAGATCCATATTCATGCCCATTCCAAAGAAAGGTGATCCAACCAAATGCGAAAATTATCTAACAATATCATTAATATCACACACAAGTAAAATTTTGTTGAAGATCATTCAAAAGCAATTGCAGCAGTACATCGACAGGAAACTGCCAGAAATTCAAGCTGGATTCAGAAGATGAAAAAGTGGTATTATTGTTGATGTCAGATGGATCTTGGCTAAAAGCAGAAAATACCAGAAAGATTTTACCTGTGTTTTATTGACTATGCAAAGGCATTTGACTGTGTGGATCATAACAAATTGTGGATAACATTGTGAAGAATGGGAATTCCAGAGCACTTAATTATGCTCACGTGTAACCTGTGCATAGACCAAGAGGCAGTTATTCAAACAGAGCAAGGGAATACTGCATGGTTTAAAATCAAGAAACATGTGCATTGGGGTTGCATCCTTTCACCATACTTATTCAATATGTATGCTGAGCAAATAATCCGAGAAGCTGGACTACGTGAAAAAGAAGGTGGCATCAGGACTGGTGGAAGACTCATTAACAACCTGGGATATGCAGATGACACAACTTTGCTTGCTGAAAGTGAAGAGGACTTGAAGCACTTACTGATGAAGATCAAAGACTGCAGCCTTCAGCATGGATTACACTTCAACACAAAGAAAACAAAAATCCTCACAAATGGACCAATAAGCAACATCATGATAAATGGAAAAAATATTGAAGATGTTAAGGATTTCATTTTATTTGAATCCATGGTTAATTCCCATGGAAGCAGCAGTCAGGAGATCAAACAACATATTGCATTGGGCAAATCTGCTGCAGAAGACCTCTTTAAAGTGTTAAAAAGCAAAGATGTCATTTTGAGGACTAACGTGCACCTGGCCCAAGCCCTAACATTTTCAATAGGCTTCTATGTATGTGAAGGCTGGACAATGAATAAGGAAGACTGAAGAAGACTTTATACCTTTGAATTACGGCGTTGGTGAAGAATATTGAATATACCACGGACTGCCAGAAGAACAAACAAATCTGCATTGGAAGAAGTACAGCCTGAGTGCTCCTTAAAAGCAATGATAGTAAGACTTCATCTCATATACTTTGGATGTGTTATCTACAGGGACCAGTCCCTGGAGATGGACATCATGCTTGGTAAAGTAGACGGTCAGTGAAACAGAGGAAGACCTTCAACAAGATGGACTGACACAGTGGCTACAACAGTGGCTCAAACATAACAACAACTGTGAGGATGGCGTAGGACCAGGCAGTGTTTGGTTCTGTTGTATGTAGGCTTGCTAATTGTTGGAACTGACTCAATGGCATCTAACAACAAACAACATAAAAGAAGATCCATGACACATCTTTGAGTGATTTTACAAAACAGTATGCTCAGCACAATCCTATTTCAGTAAAAGTATATACGTCTAGAGAGCTGATGTATTAGTCAGGGTCTTGCCAGAAAGTAGAATATACCCCAGATGGTTAAAACAAAAAGACTTTAATGCAAGGAGAGCCTGTGGAGATGTGGGCAGGGTTAATGGAGCAAACAAGGGAAGTGAGGCACCCAAAGAGTAGCAACACTGGGAAGCTGTTACCACTCATAGGGCTGAAAGGATGACGAGAGGGGACAGTGTTAGTTGAGCCCAGTGAGATCTGGAGCCATGGGAAAGGATCTTCCCATAGGAGTTGTGGTCTCAGGGAGGAGGGACAGAGCCACTGCCAAAGGCACAGATTTGAATCCAGAAAGAAGCAGGAAGAAATACTCTGAACTTTCTCCCCTCTTGCCCTCTGATCTCTTGTAAGTCCCTCCCATTGGCAAACCTAAGAACAGCCAGGTGGCAAGAGGGTCCCCTGATATGGTCCATACAGGTCAGCCTCTCTAGCACAGAGTTGGAAAGAGGGGCTAGAGAATAAATTAAGGTGTAGAGAATAGCCAGCCAAAGATGATTTGAAGAATATTCTCCAAAAAGTTAATGGCATTACATCAGGGTACTTTTCTTTATGTTTTGACATCAATTGAAGTTTTCACAAGGAGTGAGTCATTTGTTTTATGAAACTATTTTAAAATGAAGTCAGCTGTCTTCATGCTCAGGGGCAGAAACAAGGTGAACTTGGTATCAAGACTCCAACTAATAAATTAGGTTTCAATGTCACATCTGAGCTCAGCAGGTGCAAACAGGCTGTGGTGAAAGAGCAGGGTCCAGGATCCCAGAGATCCAGGTCCAGGTTCTTCCTCAACTCCTAACCTGCTGGGTGACCTTGAGTAAATTCCTCCCTCTCCAGGTCTAGGTTTCACCAACAGGCACATGGGATGGCACCATGATCCCTAAGAGACTTCCCAGGAGCCCTCTGAGAAGTAAGAAGTCACCAACATCATCAGGAGCCTGGTGTTTTCCAGTTATGGGAGACAAATGGCTGCAAACCTATTTATGTAGAGGAAAGTAATACAGACAAATGACTCCTGGAAAACACCTGGGAGCACTTCCAAGATGATTAAAATGCAATCGTGAATACTCATAATTAACGTCTCAGACATGAGAGAAAATCAAGACCAGGTGCTGCCACAGCAGTTTGGGAAGGGAAGGAAAGAATCTAGGAACAGCGAGGATGAGCCTGGCAGCTGGAGGTGGGAAAGAGACTGAGTTGATGGCTGGGTCACAATCCCAGCTGTGCCCCTTCTTCAAGAGTGTGACCTTGAACAAGCCCCTTTACCTATGGAGACCATAGTTTCCCCAGCTGTAAAATGAAAGGGTGGAATAGATAATCCCTGTGGTCCCATCCAGCTCTGCATCCACATGGATGAGGGAATCTGGCAGGAGGTAAAACACTGGGGAACAGAAGTTTCTAGGGTCGTCATGGTCAGGGTGCACCCTCAGGCTCTACAGGTCAAGTTGAAGGTTGGCCCCACTCCCTACTGCTTCTGTAACTTGAACAAGGCCCTTATCTTCTCTGTGCCTTTGTTTACTTCCCTAGAGAAAGTATGTCATAATTTATTGGGTTTAAATCTACCATCAGGCTATTTGTTTTTTATCTGTCCTATCCATTCTTTGTACAATTTTTTCTTTTTCTATCATCTTTTGGATTGAGTATTATTTTTGATTTCACTTAATCTTCTCTGCTGGCTTATGAGCTATCACTCTTCATTTTATATTTTTTTAGTGGTTGATTTAGGATTTACAGTATGCATCATTAATTTAACACAGTCTACCTATAAAATATTATACCATTTTACATATAGTTTAAGAACCTCACAACAGTATACTTCCATTTCTCCTCTCCCTGCCTTTGTGCTATTGTTGTCATGTATTTTACTTCTACTTATTCTATAAACCCCACACTACATTATTATTTTTGTTTAAAGAGTCAATATTCTCAACATGGGGAGATCAGAGCTCTGACCCACTGGTGGTAGGATTGTAAAATGGTACAACTGTTGTGGAAAACAGTATGGTGATTCCTCAAAAAATTAGAAATAGAGCTACCGTGTGATCCAGCAATCCCACTCCTAAGAATATACTCTAGGGACCTAAAAGTAGGGACACGAACATTTGTATGCCAATGTTCATTGCAGTACTCTTCACAATAGCAAAAAGACAGAAACAACCCAAGTGCCCTTCAGCAGATGAATGAATAAACTGAATATGCTACATACCTACAATGGAATACTGCTCAGTCTTAAAGAACAATGAACTCCTGATACATACTACAGCATGGATGAACCTCAAAGACATTATGCTGAGTGAAATAAGTCCATCACAAAAGGACAAATATTGTATGAGCTCACTTATATAAAATGATAAGAATAAGTAATTATATAGCAATCAATGGTTACTAGTGGTTAATAAGGGCAAGGGGGAGTGGAAATTACTCACTGATAAATAGTGAATTTTTGTCTATGGTGATGGGAAAATTGACATGGATTAAGGGCAATACATCTTGGCTAAAAGCAGAGAATACCAGAGAGAGGTTTACCTGTGTTTTATTGACTATGCAAAGGCATTCGACTGCGTGGATCATAACAAATTATGGATAACATTGCAAAGAATGGGAATTCCAAAACTTTTAATTGTGTTCTTTTGGAATCTGTACATAGACCAAGAGGCAGTCATTTGAGCAGAACAAGGGGATACTGCATGGTTTAAAATCAAGAAATGTGTATACAGGGTTGTATCCTTTCACCATACTTATTCAATCTGTGTGCTGAGCAAATAATCTGAGAAACTGCACTATATGAAAAAGAATGCAGCAACAGAGTTAGAGGAAGACTCATTAACAACCTTCCATGTGCAGTTGACACAATCTTGCTTGCTGAAAGTGAAGACGACCTGAAACACTTACTGATGAAGATCTAAGACTACAGCCTTCAGTATGGATTACACCTCAACATAAAGAACACAAAAATCCTCACAACTGGACCGATAAACAACATCATGGTAAACTGAGAAAATATTCATGTTGTCAAGGATTTCACTTTACTTGGGTCAACAATCAATGCCCATGGAAGCAGAAGTCAAGAAATCAAACGATGTGTTCCATTGGGCAAATCTGCTGCAAAAGACTTTTTTAAAGTGTTAAAGAGCAAAGATTTCACTCTGAGAACTAAGGTGTGCCTGACCCAAGCCATAGTATTTTCAATCACCTCATACGCATGTAAAAGCTGGACAATAAAAAAGAAAGACCAAAGAATTGACGCCTTTGAATTGTGGTTTTGGCAAAGACTACTGAAGATAGGATGGACTACCAGAAGAATGAACAAATCTGTATAGAAGGAAGTACATCCAGAATGCTCCTTAGAAGCAAGGATGCTGAGACTTCGGCCATGTCATCAACAGAGACCAATCGCTGGAGAAAGACATCTTGCTTGGTAAAGTAGAGGGTCGGCAAACAAGAAGGAGACCCTCAATGAGATGGACTGACACAGTGGCTGCAACAATGGGCTCAAACATAGTAATAATTGTAAGAATGGTGCAGGACTAGGCAATATTTAGTTCTTTTATATATGGGGTCTCTATGAGTTGAAGCATATTTGATGGCACCAAACAACAACAAGGGCAATGATTATACAACCTGACTAACTTAGCTGTTACCATCGAGCTGTACACCAGGAATTAAAAAAGCAAACCCGTTGCTGTCCAGCGATTCTGACTCATAGCAACCCTATAGGAGAGAGTAGAACTGCCCCATAGGGTTTCCAAGGAGCACCTGGTGGATTCGAACTGCCAACCTTTTGGTTAGCAGCCGTAGCTCTTAACCACTATGCCACCAAGTTTTCTGTGGAATAAAAAAAGGGGGGAGAGGGTGAAATAGGAAATAAAGTGTTTTGTATAATTTTATAACTACAACTGCAGACCAAAAACAAACAAACAAAAAAGGCTGTGCCTGTTGATGCTACTTAGGTACAACTAAACACTTCATGGGGTTAGTTTTCTTGGTTCAAAGGTATAAGGTCATGGCTTTCTGAGTGTATCTAGTCAATTGGCCTAACGTTGTTTTTAGAATTTCTGTTCTACCTCCTAGTATGGTGAGTAATACCTAAGGTCTTAAAAGCTTGCAACTGGCCACCCAAAATACAACAACTGGTCTCTTCACCTGGAACAGCAGAGGAAGGAGATCCAGGAATCAGAGAGGGAAATGGACTGCAGGTTTAATTATCTCTATAAACTACTACCTCCATTACCATGAGACTGGAGAAATGGATGGTGCTGGCTACCATTACTAAGTGTTTTGATCAAGGATCCGATATTTGGATATTGATCAAAAGGATGAAAAAATGTGGAAGAGAACTTCAAATTCATATTGAAAACCAGACTTACTGAATACATTGAGAGAGACTGGAGGAACCCATGCTGCCATGAACATAGGCGTGCATATGTCTATTCAACTGACGACTCTTATTTCTCTAGGATATATTCCTAGGAGTTGGATTGCTGGTATCATATGGTATTTCTATTTCTAGCTTTCTAAGGAACTGCCATATCATTTTCCAAAACGGTTGTATCATTTTGCATTCCCAACAGCAGTACATAAGAGTTACGATCTCCCTACAGCCCCTCCAACATTTATTATTTCCAGTGTCTTTGTTTCGTGCCAGTAATGCCAGGGTGAAATGGTATCTTGTTGTGGTTTTAATTTGCATTTCTCTACTGGCTAGTGATCGCAAACATTTCCTCATGTGTCTGTTGGCCGCTTGAATGTCTTCTTTGGTGAAGTGTCTGTTCATTTCCTTTGTCCATTTTTTAATAGGATTATTTGTCTTTTTGTTGTAGAGGTGTTGGATTTTCTTGTAGATTATGGAGATTAGACCTTTGTCTGACTTGTACTGTCCAAAAATTTTTTCCCAGTCTGTAGGTTCTCTTTTTCTCTTTCAGTAAAGTCTTTTGAAGAGCATAGGTGTTTGATTTTTAGAAGAACCCAGTTATCTAGTTTATCTTCTGGGGTTTGTGCATTGATGGTTATGGTTTGTATCCTGTTAATGCCCTGTATTGGGGCCTGTAGCGTTGGTCCTATTTTTAATTCTAAGAACTTAATAGTTTTAGGCTTCATATTCAGGTCTTTGATCCATTTTGAAGTAGCTTTTGTATACGGCATGAGGTATGGGTCCTGTTTCATTTTTTTGCAGATGGATATCCAGTTTTGCCAACACCATTTGTTAAAAAAGACTGTCTTTTTCCCATTTGATGGACTTTGGGCCCTTGTCGAAGATCAGGTGACCGTAGATGGATGGATTTACATCTGTGTTCTCAATTCTGTCCCATTGGTCAATGTATCTGTCGTTGTATAAGTACCAGGCTGTTTTGACTACTGTAGCTGTATAGCAGGTTCTGAGGTCAGGTAGTGTGAGTCCTCCAACTTTATTGTTCTTCATCAGTAGTGCTTTACTTATTCGGGGCTTATTCCCTTTCCATACAAAGTTAATGATTAGTTTTTCCATCTCTTTGAAGAATGTTGTCGGTATTTGGATTGTGATTGAGTTGTATGTGTAAATTGCTTTGGGTAGAATTGTCATTTTCACAATGTTGAGTCTACCTATCCATGAGCATGGTACGTTTTTCCATTTATGTAGATCCCTTTGGGTTTCATACAGTAGGGTTTTGTAGTTTTCTTTGTATAGGTCTTTTACTTCCTTGGTTAGATTTATTCCTAAGTATTTTATCTTTTTAGGGGCTATTATAAATGATATTGTTTTCCTGGTTTCCTTTTCATCGTTCTATTTATTGGTGTATAGGAATCCAACTGATTTTTGTATGTTTATCTTGTATCCTGCTACTCTGCTGAATCTTTCTATTAGTTCCAGTAGATTTCTCGTGGAGTCTTTAGAGTTTTCTATGTATAGCATCATATCATCCTCAAACAGGGACAGTTTAACTTCTTCATTACCAATTTGGATACCCATGATTTCTTTTTCATGCCTTACTGCTCTAGCTAGAACTTCCAGCACAATGTTAAATAGGAGTGGTGATAAAGGGCATCCTTGTCTTGTTCCTGTTCTCAAGAGGAATGTTTTCAGCCTCTCTCCATTAAGAATGTTGTTGGCCGATGGTTTTGCATAGATGCCCTTTATTATGTTGAGAAATCTCCCTTCTATGCCTATTTCATTGAGAGTTTTTATCAGGAATGGGTGTTGGACTATATCAAATGCCTTTTCTGCATTAATTGAGATGATCATGTGATTCTTCTCTTTCCTTTTATTTATGTGGTGAATTATGTTGTTTGATTTTCTAATGCTGAATCATCCTTGCGTATCTGGTATGAATCCTACTTGGTCATGGTGTATGATTTTTTTTATATGATGCTGAATTCTATTGCTATAATTTTATTGAGAATTTTTTCATCTATATTCATGAAAAATGCTGGTCTGTAATTTTCTTTTTTTGTGGCGTCTTTGTCTGGTTTTGGTATCAGCATTATGCTGGCTTTATAGAATGAATTTGGAAATGTTGCTTTATTTTCTATGCTCTGAAATAGCTTGAGTAGTACTGGTACAAGCTCTTCTGTGAATGTTTTATAGAATTCTCCAATGAAGCCATCTGGGCCAGGGCTTTTTTTTGTTAGGAGTTTTTTAAATTACCTTTTCAATCTCTTCTCTTGTTACGGGTCTGTTCCTATTTTCAACATCACTTTGTTGTAGTCTGGGTAGGTAGTGTGTTCCTAGAAATTTATCCATTTCCTCTAGGTTTTGAAATTTGTTAGAATATAGTTTTTCTGTTATGCTCCTTTTTATTTCAGTTGGGTCTGTTGTAACGTCACCCATTTCATTTCTTATTTGGGTTATTTGCTTTGTCTCCTGTTTTTCTTTAGTCAGTCTGGCCAGTGGTTTGCCAGTTTTGTTGATTATTTCAAAGAGCCAACTTTTGGTTTTGTTGATTCTTTCTATTGTTTTTCTGTTCTCTATTTCATTTATTTCTGCTCTGATCTTTATTATTTCCTTTCTTCTGGTGGTTGTGGCTTTTTTTGCTCTTCTCTTTCTATTTGTTTGAGTTGTGTAGTTAGTGTTTTGATTTTGCCCTTTCTTCTTTTTTGATGTGTGCATCTATTGCTATAAATTGTCCTCTGAGGACTGCCTTTTCTGTGTTCCAAAGGTTTTGGTATGATGTGTTTTCATTCTCATTTGATTCTATGAATTTTTTGATTCCATCTCTGATTTATTCTATTACCCAGTGATGTGTAAGCAGGGTATTATTCAGTTTGCATGTAATTGATTTTTTTTTTCCTTGCTCTTTCTGTTGTTAATTTCTACCTTGATGGCATTGTGGTAAAAGAAGAGACTTTGAATTATCTTAACGTTTTGGATCTTGTTGGGGATTGCTCTGTGGCCTAAGATGTGGTCTATTCTGAAGAACGTTCCATGCGCATTGGAAAAGAATGTGTACTTTGCAGCTGTAGGGTTGAGTGTTCTATATATGTCTATGAGGTCAAGTTGGCGGACTGTGCCCTTTAGGTCTTCTGTATCTTTGCTGAGTTTCTTCATAGTTGTTCTGTCTTTTACTGAGAGTGGTGTGTCGAAGTCTCCTACTATTATTGTAGAACTGTCAATTTCTCTTTCCAGTGTTTTTAGAGTTTGTTTTATGTATTTTGGAGACCTGTCATTGGGTGCATACATGTTTATTATGGTTATGTCTTCATGATGGATCGTCCCCTTTATCATTATATAGTGTCCTTATTTGTCTTTTACGGTGGATTTTGTTTTAAAGTTTAAAATTTTTAAAATATAAAAATAAAATATTATATGAGATTAGTATTGCCACTTCTGCTCTTTTTTGATAGTTGTTAGCTTGATATATTTTTTTCCAACCTTTGACCTTTAATAAATTCACATCTTTGTTTCTAAGATCTGTCTTTTGTAGACAGCATATTGTTGGATCCTGTTTTCTTATCCATTCTGTTACTCTCCATCTCTTTATGGGTGTATTGAGTCCATTTACATTCAGTGTAATTATTGATAGATGTGAGTTTGTTGTTGTCCTTTTTTAGTGCTTTTTTTTGTGGTGCTGACATTTTCTTTGTTCTTCTTACTCTCCTGTGCTGAATTCCTTTTGTTTGTGGATTTTTTTTCATTTCTGTTGTTTTTGTAGGTTTTGTTTTTGCAGAGACTTTATGTTTTTCCACTGTATTCTAATGAGTAGGTTTGTTAACTTTCTTTGTGGTTACTGTGAAATTTACCCTTATCTTTCTAAGTTTGAAGCAGTCTATTACTTGGTATTCCTTGCCTTCCTCTCCATTAGAAGGTTCTATACCTACACTGTTGATTCCCTCTTTTATTGATCTGATGTTGTTGTCATTTACTGATTAACTGCTCTGATTCCCTGTTATGTTTATTTTGGTTTTGAATAGTCCTTGAGAGTCGATTTCCTAGACTGCTATCTGGCTGGTATGAACCTGCATCCTAGATTCAGCCTGTAAGTTGAAGTTGTTTGTTCTCAGAGCAAAGAACTCCCTTTAATAATTCTTGTAAGTTTGGTTTGGTTTTTACATATTTCCTTAATTTATGTTTATCTGGAAAAGTCCTAATTTCACCATCATATTTGAATGAGAGTTTTGCAGGATATATTATTCTTTGCTGGCAATTCTTTTCTTTCAAGGTCTTATATATGTCATCCCATTGCCTTCTTGCCTGCATGGTTTCTGCCAAATAATCTGAGCTTAGTCTTATTGTTTCTCCTCTGTATGTGACTTCTTGTTTTTCACAAGCTGCTCTCAGGATTCTTTGTTTGTCTTTGGTTTTGGCGAGGGTGAATATGATATGCCTTGGTTATTTTCTTTTGGGGTCTCTCCTATATGGGGTTTGTTGAGCTTCTTGGATGGCCAGCTTTTCATCTTTCATGATATTGGCGAAGTTTTCTGTCAGCAGTTCTTCAATGATCCTCTCTGTGTTTTCTGTTTTCTCCCCCTCTTCTGGAACTCCAATCACTTTGCAAATTTTTGCTTTTGATTGTATCCCACATAACTCTCAGGGTCTCTTCATTTTTCTTTGTTCTTTTTTCTGAGTTTTCCTCAGAGTTGTATCCATGTGTTTGTCTTCTATTCCACTCATCCTGTCTTCCACCTTTTCAAATCTGCTTCTCAGCCCTTCTATGACACCATCCATTTCTCAACTCTTGTTTATCTTTTGGATTTCTAAGTGTTCTTTTTGTGTAATTTCTAGTTGTGAATTTATTTTGGCATTTTGTTCCTGCATTGTTTTCCTGAATTCTCCCAATTTTTTGTCTGTATTTTCCATCGGTTTGTCTATTTTTTCCTCACTTTGTCTGCTTTTTGCTTCAGCTCTTGGAGAATTCTGAGTATTAGCGATTTGATTCCCTATCAGGTAGTTCTAGTGTCTTTTCTTCTGCTGGAAAGTCATCTGCTGTTTTATTTTGGACTCCTACTGGAACCATCCCATCCTGTTTTTGTAAAGGTTTTGATTTTGTCTTATGTCTTTAGGACATTCAGTAGTTATTTTTCTCATTTATTGATTGTAGATTTGTTTGTTTCATCCTTTTTTTTTTTTTTTTAACTTGGCTATGTCTGAGCAGGCTGGCTGTGTGTTCTTTGTTGTTTGCTCATCTGTAGGCACAATACTTTTCACCTCCTTCTCCAATTTGCAGGATAAGTCACTCAGATATGGTACAGCAGGGCAGGTCTAGCTGAAATGGAGTTACTGGGATGGGTTGTTTGTGGTACTTACTACATCCACCGGGGGGGTTGGTAATCAGTGCAGGGCAGGTTCTGGTAGGCTGTGCCCGCGCTGCTTGGTGGTGTGAGGTCAAGCACACAGTGCAAGTAGGTAGGATGGAAGGGGGAGATTGTTATGTGTGGAGCTAAGATGGATATGGGAGAGAGGAGAGAGGAAGAGAGCCAAAAACATACAAACAAACAAAAGAGAGTGCTAGGGGAGCTTGCCACTGGAGTGGACAGATGAGAAACTATGAAATGGAGAAAAACAAAAAGGGGAAGAAGAAAAAAAAAGAATGAATGAATAAAAATTAGAAAAGAAAAAGAACAGCAAAGCTCCCAGGGATCCCACCTGTGCGGCTACGAGGTCTGGGGAAGCTGTTCTCAGGTGTTGCAGTACAGCCTGGCTAGAAGGTGTAGAAGTATTCAGTGCCAGGTATCCAGGTAACAGAAGGAGAAGGAAGGTATAGAGAGACGAGCAACTGGGTAGTGAAGAAAGACAAAAAGGGAAAAAGAGGGAAAAGAAAAAAAATTTTTAAAAGAATAAGAAAAATTCCAAAAAAAACAGGAAAACACACACAAACACACACACACACACAAAAAGAAACGCCGTCAGGGATCCCTCTGCACATCTGCGTAAGCAGAGGGGTAGGTCCCAAGCCACACAGCACTGCCCGGCCAGAAAGGGCTCCCAACTCGAGAAAAGGAAAAGAAAAAAAATAAACAATTCAAAACAAACAAACAAACAAAACCCTAGGATCCCACCAGCATGGTAGCCCAGACGGGGAAGCAGTTCCACACTCCAATGGAGCTCCGCAGCCTCTCAGGAAGAAGAAAAGATGGCGCACAGAGCCAGGTACTTGAGCAAAAGGAGGGGGAGGTGATGAGAGGTAAGGAAGAAATCAAAAGATGCAGAAAAAAGCAACACCAGCAGCCAACAAATGTCACTTAGGGAGCCACCCAGTTCGGGCGGATGGAATCCAATCAGCCGGTGCTTCCCGGCCAAGAGACTGTGGCCGCAGGAAGCAGAGGAGGCAGAGGGGGTGAAGAAGGGTGGGGGGTGGGAAAGTGTATTCAAATTACCGGTTGTTTTGTCTACTGCTGGAAACTCCGTGAAGCTATTTTCTCATACCCCCTATTTGCTGGTCTCAGATAGGAGTCCAAGATGGCAGATCACGCTGCGTTAGCTGATAGGGGACCTCTGCATGAATCTCTTCTCGGTCTCCATTCTCTGTCAGTTTTCTCCATTTGGTGCCTGGCTTAGTTCTTTATCTCTTCATTTGATGTTTTAGGGTTTCAGGTTTGCTGTTTTCTCTGTTTGGCTTAGTTTTTTGGGTCTTTGCTGTAGAGGGACGGCATGGTGTTTCTGCCTAGAGTGCCATCTTGCCGGAAGTCCTCCCTTTAATATTTCTTGTAGGGAAGATATGCTAGGGAAAAATCTCTTAGTTTGTGTTTATCTGGGAATGTCTTGATATTTCCTTCATTTTTCAAGGATAGTTTTTTAATAAAGAATTCTTGGTTGGCCTTTTTTTTTTTTTTTCTTTTCTAGCACTTTGTATATGTCATCTCCCCAGGATTTGTTGTCTTGCTGTTTGTTGCAGTAGTTGTTTAATGATGTTTTCATATTCATTGTCATGTATGGTCACTGAAGCCTCTGTTTCCTTAGCTTAGTAGTTAGATAATGATTAGACAGATATTTCCTTAAATGCCTTGAACCAGTAAGTCTTCCAGTCTTTTCCAAACGTCTCTATGTGAGAGTTTGGGCACAACTTCAAAACTCAGCCAGGCACTTTACAACTCTACCTTAGCTTTCACTTCCTGCTTGTGCAGAGCTTCAAGGTCAGCCAGAGGTGAGATATTAGAATCTTTTCAGGTCTTTCTTGAGTATGAGCACAGCCCTGGGCGTGTGCACAGCTACACATGCCCATGGCCTTCTAGATTCTCAGGAAATTTCAGAGCTTTTCAAGCCCTTATGGACACCTCATACCTCATCTTTGCCTTTTAAGCTTTTTGATTATTCTCTTGTTAGTTCCAACTGTTATCCACTGTCTCAGGCAGCCATGAATTTAAACAATTGCCTGAAATTTTTTTTTCTTTTTTACAAATGCCCTCCTACTCCACCAGAAAAAGGCTTTTCATACTGACTTAGCTCTTTATTTTAACTTAGGTCACATAAAGACAGACTTACAATTGAGGTTTTTCAAGGAACCACTAGACAGGTAAATAATGGCAATTATCTAGAAATGGGACTTTGCAGAAATTCTAAATCCGTTCTATTCCCTCCAGTGACTTCCAGGCTGCTGGTTTCACCATGACTCTGGGCTGTTGGTTGTCAAACTATCATGGAGTTGGAGAGCAGGGGATTGGGCTACAAGTTAAAAATGCCACAATGTTCTCTGTTCTGAGATTCAGCTGTTTTCTTGAGTAAACACTCCCCATATTGTTGCAAGACTTTAGAGTTCTGAAAAAGTTGATTCTGAAAATTTGTACCAGTTTTCTCATTGCTTTTATGGAAGAGAGAATTTTCAGAGGTCCTTACTATACCATTTTTACTAATGTCACTAACTTGAATTAAGATTTTAAATAACTAATAACCTGCTGTCATCCTTATCTTTGTTCCTTGATGCATAATGTCTTTTTTTCCTCTCGGGATGCTTTTAACATTTTCTAATTATCAAAAGTTTTAAACAATTTGGTTGTGATGTGCCTTGTTATAGTTTTCTTCAATGTATGTAGGTGTGTGTGTGTGTGTGTGTGTGTGTGTGTGTGTGTGTGTGTGTGCGTGCGTGCGTGCTTGGAATTTACTGAGATTCTTGAATGTGTGAGTTACCTTTTTTAGTCAAATTTGGAAAATTTTCAGCCAAAATTTCTTCAAATATGTGTTTTATTTTGTTTTCTGCCCCCACTGTGCTCTCTCTTGTTCAGAGGCTCCAATTACACATATTTTAAGCTTTAAAGTTCTATGATTGACTGATGCTCTGTTCATTTTTTAAATTATTTTTTCTTCTGTGTTTCATTTTAGATAGTTTCCATTGCTTTTTCTTCAAGCTCACTAATCTTTTCTTCTGCAATGTCCAAACTTGCATCAATTCTGTCGAGTACATTTTTAAAAAAGCTTACACACTGAAATTTTAATCTCTCGACATTCTATTTAGATATTTTGTATCTTCCATGTCTCTACTCATTATGTTAAATAGTTCCTGTAGCTTTTTGGAGATATGGAACATAATTATAATATTGTTTTGATGCCCTTGTCTGCTAATTCTGACATCTGTGTCAGTTCTGGGTTTCTTTCTTTTGACTGATTTTTCTCCTCATTTTGGGTCATATTTTCCTGCTTTTTTGCATGCCTGGTAATTTGTATTGGCTGTCAGATATTATGAATTTTACTTTGTTGTGTACTGGATGTTTTCATATTCTTTAATTATTTATAAGCATTGTTCTGGGATGTAGCTAAATTATTTAGAAACAGTTTGATCCTTTTGGGTCTTGCTTTTAAGATTTGTCAGGAAAACCAGAACAACATTTAGTCCAGGGCTAATTTTTCTCCATCACTAAAGCAAGATCCTTCTGAGTTCTCTACCCAATGCCCTGTGCATTAAGTTTTCTAGCCTGCCTGGTTGGAACAGATATTATTCCTTGCCCTATGGGAGCATTAGGGATTATTCTCTACTCTAATCCTTTCAGATGGTTCTTTTCCTGACCTCAGGTAGTTTCCTCAGATGCATAGACTCATTAATACTCAGCTGAAGACTCAAAGAGAATCCTTTCCAGATCTCTAGAGCTCTCTCTCTCTGCATCTCTCTCCTCTTTGGTACTTTGTCCTACAAACTCTGGCCATGGTGCTCTCCCCAGACTTTCAGCTCTATCTCCTCAACTCAGGTGGTCCTCCAGGCTCTGTCTGGGCTCACCCTTCCTGCGTCATGTCCTGGAAACTCTATCAAGGCAGTAAGTTGAAACAATCATAAAACTCACCTCATTTGTTTCCCATCTCTCAGGGAGCACGGTCTTTTGTTGCCTGATGTCAAATGTCTTGCAAACATATATATATATATTGTTCACTTTTCTTTTTTTAAAAAAATTATTTCAGGCAGAAATGTAAACCAGTTTTTCTGCCTTACATAGAAGCAGAAGTCTCAATGAATCCCTATATTTTCCATATACGTGAGCTGTGAACCTTCCAAGCAAGGTAGGTACTATTATTATTGCCACTTCACAGATGAGGAAACTGAGTCTCAGCAAGTTTAAGCAGCATGCTCCAAGTCACATAACCAGCATGTGGTAAATCTGGAGCACAAACTCAGGACTATCTAATTCCTGAACATTCCCTAACTCTGAATGTCCCTTTTCCCCTTATCCATATATTTATTCAAAGACAAAATGACCAGTAATTTAAGAGGTTTTGGTTTTAGTGGCATGTCATGCAGAGATTTTGGAAAAACATTGATCCAGTCAAGACTGAGGAAAATACAGCTTTTATGGTTGCCTTGCCCTAGCACAGGGAGCAGAGGGCCAGAGAAACCTGTTTACATGTATTTAAATGTTGCTCGATGATCCCTCTGTGAGGGGACAGATTGCCCTAACACATTATGCAGAGACAGAGAGAGTGAGCCAAGTGAGAGGTGGAACAGATATTATTCTCTGCCTTGCAAATGTACACATGTACACTTCAGGGGTATGATAAATGTTGAAAGGATTTTTTTTTTTTAATGAAAAGAGAATGTATATTAAATAAAGTCCTTAAAAGTAGTCCCTTTTTCCCACTTAGCAGAGACAGGAGAGCACATGCAGGTGTGGGGTCTGCAGAGCACAATTCCTGCAGAGCATGTGGGTGAGAGAGACCCTGCAGGGCCCAGTGGGGGTGGCAGGAACAACTGAGTCCAGGTGCAAAATGGCAACTTGTGAGCAGAAGAGAAACATCTGCTCCTGGTAACCTGCTGACCTCAGTACGAGGCAGCTCTGGAGCCCTGGGTTGCAGGGCTACTCTGACAAGTGACCCATGTAAAGCAGCCAGTGCAGGGGCTGAACTTGCATAGAAATCAGGGGGATGATCCCACTCTCCTTCTTCACAAGAGGAGATCAGTTCTGGCCTCCTACTGGTGTGGGGACACACTTTTTTAGTTGACACATTTGCTGCTTGGTATTTCTTGGAGTCTTTTGGGTATAAGAGACAGGGTAGGGGGCCTAGGGCCATCTCTCTGCCCATCCTTTTCCCTAAAAGACCATCTCTGGGTCCCTGACACACTTGCACCCCATCTTCTCCTTTATGCATCTATTCAGTAAACTTTGCTAATCCTGACTCCTTTCAGGGCCTGTTCGGAGCTCTTGGAAAAAGAAGGTTAATCATTTTGGTTCTTGCCCTTTAGATGCTCTCAGGCCAATGTGGGGGCATTCATAAAAATGGACAATCACCACACAGTGTAGTAAGAGTCATCACAGCACCACCAACGTTAGGGAGCACTTTACTATGTGCCAGGCACTGAGCTATGAGGTTTACATGCATTATTTCTTGTAATTCTCACAATAACTTAGGTGACTCATAGAAATTCCTTGGTCCCATCTCCATTTGTAAAATAAAGCTATTTGTTTGACTTTTTTTTTTTTTTTAACTTAGTCAATATAGAAGAAAAGAAAGTGGGCCCATTGAAGTAAGTGGTATTAATGGTGCCTCCAAACTCTAATCGTCCTTGAATCTTTAATTCTGGATTTTCCAAGAGCGGACAAAGTTGAGTTTGGTGCTGATGAGCAGTTAGGCTTTTGGGGCAGACCATTAAGGATGGCTAATATAAGGAGTTGGAAGTTGTTGCCTGAATGCATTAATTCTTTTAGCCCCCATGTTGGTCCTCATCCTTCGCTCACTTTACGGTAAGGCTCTGGACCCTCTGAGGCCTGATACATAGAAACTCATCACTTTGCCTCGCTCACCAGGCTTCAGCTCCACTTCTTTCCCTCTATTTTGGGTCTTTGAACAGTTCATGATCCTGTATCCCCAAGGTCTTCTCATATTGTGTTCCATTTGCCAAGAATGTGCTCTACCATTCAGGATACTTGCAGTTGCAGGGGCAGAAATCCAATTCAAACAGGTTCAAACAAAACAGAAACAAAAGGAGGAATTTACTGGCTCATTCACGTGAAAACTCTAGGGGTTGATGGCTTCAAGCATGGCTGAATCCAATGACTCAAATGATACCATTTTGTAACCTAGTCTTTCCATCTCTTGACTGGGTATTCTTCTGAACTGACTTAATCAGTCATGCTGTCTCCTTGGGCAGGGGATGCCTCTGGTAGTTCTATGCTTACATTACACTGGCTTTGCACCCTTTTTCACTGAGAGTTTTAGTCAAAGTTCTCTGTGGGATTCTCCTATTGGCCTGGCTTGGATCATCTGCCTACTTCTCAACCCATCACTGCGGGCAGAGGGGTGGGCAGGTCTGGGTTGATGCCCGCTCTAGAGTCAGAGAGTGGCATCAGCCCCACAAGATGGATTGAGAGTAGGGGTACTTTGTTTCAGAAAGGAAAATCAGGGTGCTGTTCACCAAAAAAGGAGGACATATTTAGGATGCAAGCAAACAAAAACAAACTAAAAGCAACTGCCCAGGATACTTCATTCTCCCCTTTTCTTGACATGTGGATCATCCCCCAGATTTCAGCTTAAATGGCTCCTCAGAGAAGACTTACCTCTCATCTGTATCAGGACCCTCCAGGCCCTTTTCCTTTCCTTTTTGGCTTTTGTTATCCGCACAACTAACATTTGTTGTTGTTGTTAGTAGAGTTAGCTCTGACTCATGGCGGCCTTACGTACAACAGAACAAAATATCGTCTGGTCCGGTACCATCTTCGTGATCGTTGGCATGTTTGAGTCCATTGTTGTGACCATTGTGTAGTGCCTTCTAACCTAGGGGGATCATCTTCCAGCGCTATATCTGACAATATTCTGTTGTGATCCACAGGGTTTTCGTTGGCTAATTTTTTGGAGGTAGATCACCAGGCCTTTCTTCCTAGTTTGTCTTCATCTGAAAGCTCTACTGAAATCTGTTCATTATGGGTGATCTTGATGGTATTTGAAACACTGGTGACACAGCTTTCATAATGATAGCAACACACAAGCCACCACAGCACAACAAACTGACAGACAGGTGGTAGAACTAACCTTTATTGAGTGCTTACTCTATACCAGGCACTGTTGTAATTGTTTTACACATACCAACTACTTTAACCCTTCCAGTAACCCTATGAGATAGATATTTTTATTTCCATTTTACAGATGAGGAAACCGAGGTCCAGAGAGGTTAAGTAAGTAACCCAAGTCCACACAGCCTGTACGTAGCAGAGAAGGGATTCGATCCAGGCTACTGCTCTTCAGAATCCATCCTCTGAACCACTCTGCTGTCAGCTTTCTTCTAAATATAACCATATGATAATCACACAGCTTATGTGTACTTACATGTATTATTGATGTGCTTGTTTACCAAATACCAGCCCCCTCCATCAGACTGGGGAGCCCATGGAGGCAGGACCCTGTGTGTCTCACCCATTGTGGTAGCCCCAGCACTCAATGCCATGTACAGCACAGGGTAAGACCTAGTGTCTTCACTCTTCCAGTGGAAATAAGGAGAATGCCCAACCCTGCCCTCCCTACAAAGGGACTTTGGAGAGAAAAAAAAAAAAAAAGCCTTCTCACTCCTCTTTCCCCATCCCCTTGCTCATTGCCTCTTTCCTTCCCTCACTCTCTTCTCCTTCCTGCCCTCCCTTATCCTTTCTGCCCCACTGTGCACTCTCTCTCCTTCATGCTCTCTCTCTTCTCCCTCTATCCCAGACTGTTCCTCCCCCTCCTCAGCTAATTAAATGATACCTTGGAATGTGTTTCATCTGCATTTGACTCAGAAAGGCCATGAAGCACCATTGCATGTTCATTAAACAGCTCTGTGTAGAAGGATGCAATGAACCAGTGTTATTACAACTGTCATCTTGGCCCATCCTAAGAGGCCATTATATATTCATTGGGAAGAAAGAGAACCATTAATCTCAGCCGTGAGTGGCTGGGCCTGGAGAGGTGAGTGGAGGGAAAACTCCCCTTCTCTGACTCTGGCTGGGCTCAGGCAGCTTTTGTTATTGCAGCCCCACCATCGGAATGAATATCAGAAATCCTCACTGGCTTTGACTAGAGGCCAGTCTGAGACTCAGACCTCCTGGGGTGATACTGCAAGGGGTGCCGAAATCCATCTGTGCACCAAGCTCTGTCTGTAGACATGATGATTGGCCTGGCACATAACAGACTGCTGTTTTTATTGTATGTGTGTTCTACTGTGATTATAATGACAGAGAAATTAATTGAGAAGCATTTCTGAATTCCTAGTAGCCTTTGCCTATGATGTATTTACCCAGTCATTGATATCTAATAATAGTGGTTGTAGTAATGATATAATAACAGCAGCCACTATCTCTTGAGCACCTACTGTGTGCCAGACACTGAGGTTACTGATTTACTTATCTCATGTAAACCTCACAATAGCCCTTAGTGGTAGGTACTGTTATTATCCCCATTTTAAGGATGAGGAAACGTAGGCTCAGAGAATTAAGAATAGCATCCAAAGACACATAGCCAGAATGTGGTGGATAGAGGACTTGAATTCATTCTGCCCAACACCAAAACCCTCATCACTGCTCTCTGTATCTCCAATTTAAATAGACAGCTTATAGCTTTCAAGAGTCCTACACATTTTTTTAAATGTTAAAAATGTTCTCATGCTCAAAAAAAAGGTGACAAGTGATAGTTTCTGCAGAAGACCCACCTTCCTCTCCAGGGTTAACTTGGAATGTCCATAAATTATCTGAGTTGATTGAGGCAAAGGGTGAGTAAGTGTATGTGTAAGGAGGAGGCACTGGGTGGTTGGGAACCCTGTCTTGGGCCCTGATAGTGAAGGGATAAACATCCAGTGCTGGAGATGCTCCTGGCCTGTGGGTCTGAGCCCTGGCTCCACCTGTAACTCGCTAAGTGACAGTCAACAAATTCAACCTGCAGCAAATGGTTGCTGACACCTGCTATGTACCCAGCTCTGTTCTAAGCACTTTACAGGTATTATCTCATTTAATCCTCACAACAGTCCTATGAGAGAGGCACTGTTGTACAGATTGTACATTATACAGATGAGAAAACCCAGACACACTAAGGTTGTTACTAGCTCAAGGTAACAGAGCTGGAGTGTGGCAGAGTAGGGGTTTGAATCCTGGCAGTCTGGTTTCAAAGTACACACTTCCCTCAAACTTGGCTCTGTCTCATGGAACTATAATATAGTCCTGTAGATTTTTTGGAGATCTACTATGTGTCAGGAACCATCACAGGGACTTTACTTCACGTCACTTAACACATAAAATAACCAACCAAACCCACTGCTGTTGAGTTGATTCCGACTCATAGCAACACCATAGGGTTTCCAAGGCTGTAAATCTCTCCCGAAGCAGACTGCCACATCTTTCTCCTGCAGAGCCACTAATGGTTCAGAACTACCAACCTTTCAGTTAGTCGAATGGTTTAACAACTGTGCCACCATGGCTCCCTACAACAACCAAGTGAGGGAGGAATCACCACTCCTGTTTTACAGGTGAGAAGACTGAGGCTCAGGGGACAGAGGTGCTGATGGAATTTTCCCAGGGTCTTGCGTTTTACTGGATCTGACTCCTCCAGACACTGTCCCGACTGGACATGATAGTAAGGTGGGTAGTTTCTCAGTTTTTGATCAGACTCAGAGTCTCACCCTGATAGTTCCTAGGAGCCTGGAGTTCCTTCAGGAGGATATGAGCCCAGGAGGGGTTTCTGAGTCCAGTTTGGAAAACTCCAGCTCACTGCCCCAGGGGTGTTTCCAGTCTAGATGGACCTTGGGTCATCTGTGTTATCGAGGCCAGCACTTCCACCCATATCTCCCTCCTTATTAAGAATCAGACACATTAAAGAACTCTACTGACCCCTTAGATCACAGCAGAACTGTGGGCCCCAGAGACCCCTCACCCTCCCAAGGGCCTTTTCCAGAGTGATAATTGCTAACTCTTTAGTGAGGAAGCGACTGCACTTCTAAACAGTCCCTGGGCTTATGAGCCATCATCTATGCCTGGCTTCCTGTGTGCAAATGGCAGCAGTCGGCCTGTCTACTCCTGCAGATGGAGCCTCAGTTCTTTCTTTCCCTGCTGCCCGGCCACAATGGAGGTGGCCCCTGCAAGACTGGCAGGGTCTGCTATCCTCGAGGGCAGAGGCAGGTGCAGGGAGGGGACTTGGAGGAAGTCTAGGGGGAGACCCAGAGGAGATGGTCTGGTCAGGGAAAGGGAGACCGCAAGTGGGCTAGAAGGAGAGCTCCAATGTCCTGAGCACCTACTACGTGCTAGACATTTCTATACTTCCTTTTGTCTAAGCCTCATCACCTTGGGAGGCAAATGTTGTCATCAATCCCATTGTGATTGCCCCCATTTTACAGATGAGGAAACTGAGGCCCAGAGAGGTTAAGTGATCTGCCTAAAGCCACACAGCATGGCCGTGGTAAGGCGGGGATTCAAAGCCAGGCCTCTGGTGATACCTAAGACCATCTTCTTCCTCTCAGCCACACTGTCTAGATTTTCTCTTCACCGTGTGAGAGTCCTCATACCTGCCACCTTCATCCTTGCTTCCCCCAAGAACTAAGAAAGGGAAGCCTCAGTAAATCACAGTCCTTAAAGAGGAGGGGCCGAGACCATCCCTCTGGAGAAGCAAACATTTCCCGGCAGAGTAAATCACTGCTTCCTCTTAGTAACTGCAGGGGCCAAGGCCTCCCTTCTTCCCCCGAAGTTTGTAAATAAACATTAGACCTGGGTTTACAGAACCCGGTGGGGGAAAAGTGAGGCAGGAAGCAGGGGGAGAAATGCAGGAAGCAGGGGGAGAAATGCTGGGGGGCTCCTGGGGTGGAGGTCAAGGTGCAGTGAGGCGCTGAGGGACAATTGCTCCCACCTGCTGCCCCTCGGGGGGTTTGACCAGGAGCTTCCTGGGGTCCCTGTCAGCCCCAACGGTTTGTGGGTCCCTGACCTGGATGTCTTGAGGTAGTTGGACTCAAGAGCTCAGGACTGAAAGGTGGAGAGGGGGATGGAGCCATCAGCAGCTCTGAGCTAAGCCCTTGGTGGGGGCACTTGGTAGGGAAGAGGGGCTATTAGTAACAGGACAGGACTGAAGTGGGGATTTCCAGCAGGGGCCTTGGGCTTGGACAGCTGGGTGGAAGCCAGAGGGGCAGGACTCAGAACCTTGGGATGGGAATCAGGGGCCTGGGTGCCAGTTCTGGGTCTGCTGTTGACTTGCTGTGTGACTCTGGGCAAATCACATGGCCTCTCTGGGCCTCAGTTGCCTCATCTGCAACATGGAGATCATTATTCCTGCCCTTGATGTGGGGCTGATGGGAGAACTAAAGGAGGCCAAGGAGGAGAAAGCCAGTTGAGCAGATCCATTGTGAGCACAGGGGGAAGAGTCCTGACCCCTGACCTGGGTGTGGCCTAGCCCTGCTCCATCTGCCATTGCTCCCAGTCCCTGCTGAGTGGCCAGGCCTTGGCGTCCCCATCCCTGAGCCCAGCTGATTCGAGAAGGTGGGGCAATTATGCAAACGAGGCTGCATCCTCCCTCCTCCCTCACCTTGTCCACTGTCACTGGGAACTCAAACATGCTGGCTTGATTTTCCCCAGAGACAGACTAGAGACTTCATTCACTGATGAAATACTCATAAATTCTGGGTCCTTTTAGCTCTGGTCCTATTTTCTTCAGGATTCACACTTCTCCCACCTGCCTATCGCTTACCCACCTCTTCCTAATCCCTGCCCCCTTGTTGCCAGCTGTAAGCTGTGTGACTCTGGGTAAGTTGTTTTACCTCTCTGAGGTGCAGTCTCCCCGTTGGTAAATGAAGATATTAATGCCTACCTCCCAGACCTGTCCTGTTCATGAAGGGCTCTTTCAGTCCTACACCTAATAATTCGGAATGCATCTTGTAGTCCAGGCCCTGGTCTGGGTGCTGAGGACAAGGAGGTGGATAGGGAGACAAGGCCTCTGCTCTCTGGGAGTTCCTTTGGGATAGTTGTCAGGTGGCTGCAGAGAGGAGCTGACTGAGAAGGTGTCTGTTCACTGTTAAGAGCCAGGACAATGCAGAACCAGGGAATAACTCATCCAAGGCCACGCGGTCATCAGCATATCCCCAGCCAGGCTGGCCCCTGAATGTGAGGGTGATACCATCCCATAGTGACACCACCACACAACCCTACTGATTTCTGGGCCCCTAAACCTGGTGAGAAGCCCTGGGGGCTCAGTGGTTAAGAACTTGGCTGCTAATCAAAAGGTTGGCAGTTTGAATCCGCCTGCCACTCCTTGGAAACCCTACGGGGCAGTTCTACTCTGTCTTATAGGATCGCTATGAGTCAGAAAGGACAACAAACGATAACGACAACAAACCCAGTGAGGCCTCCTCTGCGAACATTTGGCTTTTGTGGCAAGCATCGACTCACAAGTGGAGGACAAGCCCTCACTAACTCCTCTTGTCACCTGATGTCCAGCCAAAGGCTCTCAGGCCAGGCAGGTGAGGGTCACCCGGTCAGGTGTGTCTCCCTAAAAGAGAAGCCCTCACCTCTCTTTCTCCAAGCCTGCCATCTCTCCCACCCATTCCCAGCCCCAGAACTTCCTGCAGGATTACCTAGGGGCCTGGGGTGGGGTGGGGAGGTGCTTTTGGAGCTGGAGCTGGTTCTCAAGGCACTCATTGTTTCCCTTCCTTCCTTGTCTTTCCTAAAGCACCTTCCCTCCCTACCACTGATAAAGAGTTTTCATTATTATAATAATCATCTGAAAAATCGGGTTCTTGCCACAGACAATTAAAATGAGATTCCGCTCTGATGTCCCTATCTCTCCGCTCACCTTTACATTTGATAGTGAATTTCATAGCACACCAGGAAACAGATATAAGAAGAGGCCCCTAAGGGGTGTGATGTGGACTTGGAGATGCATCTGGGGGCGAGGACCTGCATGCATGTGTGAGTGTGGCCAGTGTATGAGGGTGTGTGCTCATGGAGCGTGTGCATAGTGACTGGGGGGTGACAGGCACAGGTGGTATCTTGTCAGCGGCAGGGTGTGGGAGGTAGGGTCAGGTGACAGACGGTGATGTGAGGGTAACCGAGGAGTGGGTGACAGGTGCAGGTGCAGGTCCACCCCTGGGGGTGACATCCGGGCCCTGGAGGTCGGCAGACCTGGGCTTCCCACTTGCTAGTTGTTTATCTCACCTGTTTAGGCCTCTTTTTCTTCATCTCAAAACAGGCAGAGTTCCTCCCCTGTAGACACTTGTGAGAACGCAGGGGGAGCCCTCGGGTAGAGGAGTTACTATTATTTGTCCACCCCAGGGTGGCAGGGTGGGGGGACAGTGTGATGACCTCGTAAGTGACAGGTCATGCCCCCTGGGTGATTAGAGGCCAGGTCCTGGGGTCTGGTGGCAGGACTAAGCATTAGGCTTGTGGTACTTGGCTTACTGGGGCTTGGCTGCCCTCTGCACAGGGAATGACCATAGCCCCAGAGGTGGTTTACCTGGACAGGTGCTTCCCACCTGACCCTGGTGGCACATCATGAGCCTGTCTACCCAGAGGCTGTGGGGGGAGAGTGAGGAGGAATATGCCCTATCTGGAGCTGGCTGAGACCAGCACAGCCTCTTCTTCTGTCCCACCATCCCACAACAGGAGCTTAGGACCCCAAGAGGGGGCCATCTGGCCCCAGTATTAGAGCCAAGACTGCCAGAGCCTTAGCCCCAAGGGAGAATAGGTGGGCACAGCCCTACTCTGTGCCAAGCACCTGTACCTACCTCTGCTCGCAACCTCCCAACAAGCTCCTGGCCACCCCATTTTGCAGAGGAAGAAATGGAGTCTCAGAGCAGTTGAGTGGCTAGCCCAGGACTGCAAAACTCTGAGTGGCAGGGCTGGGCCATGAGCCTGCGTCTGTCAGAGGACAAAGCCCCGCTCCTTTGCCGGGGTCTCCTAGAGCCCCCCTCTCCCTCTGAAGGGGCCGGGGCAGTGGAGAGTGTGAGCACAGCAGGCAGCCAGCCTAGGGCAGGGTCCACTGCGGGACTTTCCAGTTCTGATACCTTGGGTGGGTCATTGCCTCTCCGCTTAGCCTCCATCTCGTCACCTGTCAGATCAGAACAATGATCCCCACCTGGGGGCGCTGAGGGTCTACACAGAGGCCATGCAGTGTGCTGGTTAAACACAGGGCACTGAGCCTGATGGCCTGGGTTCAGATCCCACCCTTGGCACCATGAGCTGCATGACCTTGAGCAAGTCATGAGCCTCCCTGTTTTCTCTTCTGTCAAATGAGAGGATCATGACAAAGCCAGACCTGGTGTTGAGGTGCTGTGAATGGTTAGTGGTATAGGGCAGGGAGAGCAGGCGGGTCCAAGGTAAATGCTCAGTGCGTGAGTATTCTATCATGAGAGCAGGGTAATTATGAACATTAAACTTAGCGATGAGACTCGGATGCCTCTACAGCTCTTGTAAAGGAGATACAGTGCATGTGAGCCCTTTATTCAGGGTCTGGCTGGTAGGACAAATTCCGCAGATGCCACCATCCCTGTCACTCCATGCCCATCCCAAACTGACCTCTTCCCTGGTGCTGTCCGTGACCCTGCCTCCCTCCGCAGTCCCCCTCCCCAGTGCTCATAGCCCTGCCCACACATCCCCAGGCACACACCCTGGATCCTAGAAAGAAGAGCAACTTTCAAACTGATCTCCCGTCCAGCCTGGGGCTAATCCCAGACCCTGCCTCCCCAAAGGTTAATTACTCAGAGGCTGCTGGGCCCCTGTCTGCTGTGTCTGTAGCCCAGAAGCTGCATGGCTGCAGCTTCCCGACCTGGGCTGGCTCCTCTCCTGCTGCAGAACCTCTGTTGCACGTGGGACAGTTGGTGAGGCTGAAGAGGAGGTGGAGGTGGGGTAGGTCAGGCAGGGCTGGAAATGAGGCAGCAGCTCAGCTCCAAGAGACTCAGGTGTTTACATCACAGAAGAAAGTTTATTGAGTCCAAAGTTCCATTTTACGGATGGAGAAATTGAGACACAGAAGGGACAAAGAACTTCACCAAGGTCACAGTATAAACTAGTGGCAAATTAGCTATAGAACCCAGGTCTCTTGTCTCCCAAGTCAAGCTCTTTAGACCATCCTGAGACAGAAGCAAAAAAAGACTTGTTTAAGGGAAAACATGCTGATCAGTTTTCCTGCTGTGCAGGAATGAGGGTTGGGAATGGAGGTCATCATCGATACATGGAGGCTCTAAATGCCAGGGTGAGGAGTTTGGTCTTTATTATGTAAGCAGTAGGAGCCATGGATGGTTCTTGAGAAGGAGCATACTGTGATCATAATGTGCTTTAGGGAACTGTCTCTGGAAGTGCCATGGAGGTGGAATTGGAGATGATGAGTCTGGAGGCAGGGAGAATGGTGAGGAGGCTGGGGACACAGTGATGAGATAAGACCATAAAATAATGATGTTACACTACTGTGCATCTTTTGAGCACTTACTGTGTGCCCAGCTTGATGCTCAGCACTTTACATACATCATCTCATTTAACCCTCACAATTTCCGTATGAAGTACACACTAAGAATAGCCCCATTTTATAGGAAAGCAAGGCTCAGAGAGGTTAAGTTACTCACCTAGGGCCTACTCCACAGCCCATGCTCCCAACCACCACACAGAACTGACAGGGCTGGGACTGTGATGGGAGGGGTGAGAAGGAAGGGTTGACACAGAGATCTGAGAAGATAAACTGACAGGGGAGGAAGGAAGTAGAATTGGATGAGATGCAGAGAATCAGCCTGGAATTTGGTATAAAGGAAGGTCAGAGTGGAGTTCTGTTTGAGACAAAGACCGCACCCACAGAACAGACAAAATCTGAGGCAGAGAAAAGGCAAAGGGCATTTCTCTCCCTACTCTTTTTCCCAGGATCATCTTTTAAAAAAAGACTTTAAATCAATTACTAATGATTCCCAGATTTACATCTCTAGCCTCTGACCTTGTCTCTCAGATCCAGGTTCTAGTCTTTGTGTATCAGTCAGCCCACGCTATACTATGCTCAGTAACAACTATCCCCAAATCTCAGGGGCTTAAAACAAAAAAGGTGTGATCTCATTTGTGCTATATGTACTTGCAGGGAGCTCTGACCCACATTGTCCTCACTCCAGGTCGTGGGCTGATGGTGTAGCTTCCAAATGCAGGGTTGCTCATCATCAAGGCAGAGGGAAAAGAGAGGCAGGGGGTGAGCCATACATAAGTCACATGACACATCCACATCCATTTTATTTGTCAAAGCAGGTCACATGATGCTGTCCAGGTTTAAGTGGGAAGAGAAGTGTAGCCCCCACCATGTGCCTGGGAAAATAAGGAAAATCAAACCTGTTGCCATGGAGTCAATAAAGTAGAACTGCTCCGTAAGGTTTTCTTGGCTATAAGCTTTACAGAACCATATTGCCAGCTCTCATGACTCCACTGGATGAGTTTGAACTGCTAACCTTTTGGCTGGGGAGTGAATGGGAAATATCTGGTGCACAGGACTAATCCCTACCACAACAGCCAACTTTCTGTTTGTTATCTCCAGTTGTGCATCCAGGAGATA
Organism: Dugong dugon; assembly: GCA_030035585.1. Lineage (NCBI taxonomy): Eukaryota > Metazoa > Chordata > Mammalia > Sirenia > Dugongidae > Dugong > Dugong dugon. The sequence continues at coordinate 54,256,176 of CM057462.1, read as the reverse complement.
GCTAAAACCAAACAAGTCCATAACAAACTTTCTCCCCTCAAACCTAGCACCTCAGGCGTCCCTGTGCCTGCAAATGGCACCTCCATCCATCTGGCTAGTCCAGCTGGGAGCTTGAGGGTCATCCTGGACTCTCCTCTTTTCCCACTACCAACATCAAATCCATCACCAGCTCTGTTGACCTGACCTCCGCATATATCTGGGTTCCATCTCCTTCTCTCTACCTCCACTGCCTCCTCCCTGGTCCCAGCCCCCAGCTCTCACCTGGCACTTGTAGTGGCTTCTGCCAGGTCCCCTGCTCCCTCCTGCCCACCATACTCCATTATCCACAGCAGCATTTAAAAATGCACCTGCCTGGGTTTCTTTCCTGCTTAAAACCCTCCAGGGTCTTCCACTGCTCCCAGAATGAACTACAGAGTCTTCGCCACGTCCACGAGGTTGTCCGGCCAATATCGACAACCTCATCTCTCACCTCCAATTCTACCCCTTATTCCCTCCCGCATTACCACTCAGCCACCCTGGTCCTTGGGTCACTCCTAGATGGTGCCCAGTGATTTGTGCTCACTGTCCCAATGCCTGGGAAGCCCTCCAACTAGTCCTGCAGAGCAGCTCCTTCTCATCCCCCAGACCTCGACTTCAAGTCCCCTTTTCAGAGAGGCCTGGCGTGGGGAGAAGCACTCTTTACCACATCATCTTGTTTTAATAGCTTCTGCAATTACCTTGCTCATTGGACTGTGGCTGTGTTTATTGAGGTGCAAGCTCCATGGGGACAGAGACCTTGTCAGTTTGTGCCCTGCTGCATCCCAGCACCCTGCATGGTGCCAGGTGCATAGTAAGTACCCAAGAGACACTTGTTGAATGGTTGGATGGATGGATGAGCTAGGCTTCCCCTGTTGCATGGTTATTGGGAAGGAAGGGGTTTTAAGAGGGTCAGGAGCTCATCCTGGCCCTGCCTTGTCCCTTCCAGGCTGGAGGACATGATGGGAACCTATCCTTTGGGCCCCTGGGCCTCTGATCATATTGACACAGACCTTCTTCTGTACCCAAGGGATTTGAGGGTCAGCTTTGTGGTCTGCCCCTTCCAGTCCAGGTCTTGTTATCTTCCTGCTCAGCACCTGGCAGACCTAGCTTGACTGATACGACTTCCACAGATTCCACCCACCCCAGGCCCAGCCTGTTGTGAGGAATGAAGACAGGATGTCCAGTGGTTGTCCCTGCCCCTCTCTAGGATCATCTCATTCATGGCTCAGTGCTGCCTCTGTCTCCAGACTGGAATACAGTCCTTCCTATTCTTGGCCTACACCTTTTCCCCCTACTCACTGCTGTGCAGGTAAATACTCAGCAACTGGCTCTCTAGGAGTTAAAGCCCTAATTTACAGTGTTTGCCAATCTCTGTGGAATCCCTGGGTGGTGCAATGGTTAATGTGCTCATCTGCTAACTAAAAGATTGGAGGTTTGAGTCCACCCAGAGGCACCTCAGAAGAAAGGCCTGGTGATCTACTTCCAAAAAATCAGCCACTGAAAACTCTACAGAGCGCAGTTATGCTCTGACACACAGGGCTTGGTTTTTGGTTTTTGCCAGTGTCTGTGATGTAAATACTCCCACTGAGACCAATTTCAAGCTACCAATGTGATGTCACTGAATGTGAAATTGAGAAGAGACTATATCCTCATATAGTATCTCCACCAGATAGACACAACACCAAAATGAAACCCATTGCCATTGATAGATTCCAACTCATAAGCGACCCTATAGGACAGAGTAGAACTGTCCCATAGGGTTTCCAGGGAACAACTGGTAGATTCGAACTGCCAACCTTTTGGTTAGCAGCCTGAGCTCTTAACCATTGCACCACCAGGGCCCCATACAGACACAATAGACATAAATAATCTCAAAAGCATACACAATAGTAAAAAGTTATAAAGTAATTAGGAATTAGTGAGTTCTGAGTGCTTATTACCTTTGCTTCTAATGTTATTTATTTATTTGTAAGTTTATATAATTAAATAGTGGCTGTGTTTAACAACTGGCTCACAAAACCCCTGAAAATTTAACCACCAGATCTTGTGAGTTGGTTTGAATGGGCTCCATCACACCACTACCCCCAGGCCCCCCACCCCATGCCCCTGGTTCCTGATTCTGCAATTATGGAAAGAGAAACTTGCCTAATTTCTCGGGTCTCTAAAACCACCCAATGAGGAAGATGAGTGGTCAGCCCTAGCCTCACTTCATCAGCCCTCCTAATGCAGTATTTGACACTTGCAATTTATTTTTCAATTCCTTTATCATCAGAAATGATGATTAAATTTCTAGCATAAACACCTATTTACCAAACTGAATTATTGTCACCAGGCGGTTAGGTGGGAGCATCTTCAGGGGCCATATCTGAGCATTAGGAGTGGTTAACCCTTCCGTCCTCCCCTTTTTGCTGAAATCAGTTCTGCTGCATTTTCTTCCCATCACCCACAACTGAAAGCACTGACGTGGCTGTTAATATTACTCTGTTGCTGCCCCAACCTCAGAACTCAGTTTTCCCCTCTGTGTGGTATTGGGATTGGTCTGGAGGGAGTGCAAGGGTAGACCCAGCTGTGGCATTCCAGATTCTAAGAACCTGAGGACCTGGTAAGATTCAGAGCTCTCGGAGGCAGAGGCGGATTCTTCTTGCTTAGACCCAAGGGATGTGGAGATGGCAAACAGTGGGAGGGAGATTGGTAAAGACAAGTCAATCATAGCTTTCACTTATTTGCCTGCTGGGGAATTCGGTTCAGGAAAAATGGTTCCAGGAGAGGGAAGAACTCCTTGCTGAGCTCTGGGATTGCTCGAGAACAGGAGGGGGCCTAAAGATTGGGCTGGCCTCGTGGTGACAGTAATACCCATAATCTCTCTTGCCTCTCAGCCCTGATGGCACAGTGGTTAAGTACTGGGCTGCTAACCAAAAGATCATCTGTTTGAAATCACCAGCCACTCCACGGAAGAAAGATGTTTAACAGTCTGCCACCGTAAAGATTTACAACCTTGGAAACCCTATGGGGCAGTTCTACTTTGTCCTATAGGGTCTCTATGAATTGGAATCAACATGACAGCAATGGGTTTGGTTTTGGCATTTCAGTTTCGTAAAATGTGTTCTCATTTGCTTGCACCTCCCATTGCACCAGGCAGAAGGCAGGGTAGAGAGCAGCCTCTTTATATACCCTGTGAGGAAAGGGCGGCTCAGAATGGTTAAGTGGCTTGCCCAAAGTCGCACAACCATTACGGGGCAAACCTGGGCTTGAACCCAGAGCTCTAATCTCTCCAATCTCCAACCTCTCTGGACAGCTCTGTCCCTCCTGACTTGGGTGGCCAAACGTGGCTGAGCTGACGGTGGACACCTCTGGTGACCACACATGCCTGCTTAAGTGGAACTTTCCTGCTGTCACTATATGAGCTCTCAGAAGCTTGGGAGGTGGGAAGAAGATGGTAGTGGAGGGTGGGTGGAGGTGAGGGGAGTGGCCACTGGGTTCAGCAGCAGGATAGCATTGTGGCTAAGATGTAGGTCCTGAGGTCAGACAGTCTGGGTCCAGATCTTGGCTCCACCATCAAGGTTGAGACACCTGGGACTAGTTACTTAACCTCTCTGTACCTTATTCTCTTCACCATAAGATCACTTCCCAGTAGCTGAGTGCAAAGACCAGACCTCTTTACAACAACAACCAGTTGCTGTCAAGTCATCTTAGACTCATGACGACTCCCTGTGTATCAGAATACAGCTGTGCTCCATGGGGTTTTCAGTGGCTGATTTTTTAGAAGTAGATCACCAGGCCTTTCTTCCAAGGGCCTCTGGGTGGACTTAAACCTCCAACCTTTCAGTTAGCAGCTGAGCATGTTAACAATTTTCACCCCCAAGGACTCTGACCTCTTTTTAGGTGAAGTCAGTTCTTCATTGCACACCACACCGTACCGATCTCTGTCTCTCTATCTCATAGAGTTGTTGGGCATTAAATTAGTCAACATGTGCAAAGCTATTCAAATGGTGTCTGACACATAAATCCGTTGCTGTTGAGTCAGTTCCAACTCAGAGCAACCATGTAGGACAGAGTAGAATGGCCCTGTGGGGTTTCCAAGGCTGTAATCTTTATGGAGCAGACTGCCACATCTTTCTCCCATAGAACAGTTGGTGAGTTCGAACCACCAACCTTTCAGTTAGCAGCTGAGTGCTTAAGCACTGCTCCACTGGGGCTCCTTCTCTGGCACATGGTAGGTGCTATGTAAGTGCTATCCCATGATTTCCCTGTTGAGAGGAAATGCTCAGGGCTAGGGAAGTTTCTTGAGGGTCTCAGATCTCACCTAAATCTTACTCAGGGCCCTGACTCTGAAGCCCCCTTCCATGATCTCAGATTTTCTGCATTGCCCACCTGGAAAGCAGCCTTCTTTTCTCTTGGCCTTTGTACCCGAGTTCACCTCATCCCTCAGTCCTGCGCTCCTTTCTCGTCAACCTTCATCCTTTCCGCCTCTTTCAGGAAGCCCTTCTCGATTCACCCCTGAGCCTGCATGCCCTATTCTAGAGTCACAGCTCAGCTTCTCTGCAGTGCTCATGAACCCTGTGGCTGGGTCTCTAGTCCTGCCTCCACCACTGACCCCCATGAGACTCCCAACAACTTGCTTCCCCCCCAGGGCCTCAGTTTCTTCATTTGACAAGTGGGCATGATGACCTCTGCATGATGTATCTCATAGAGCTCCAGTGAAGAGCAAACCAATGAGTAGTAAGGTGGGAGCCTGCTCACACTGTGAGGACTGTGGCTACCGTAAGCTCTGCTATGGCTAAGGGTCTGGCTGCCAGGTCCTGGGGGCAGACTCAGTTAAGGCTGCGTGAGTCTCAGGCAGGTCTGGGTGTGAGTCCTAGCTCTGGCACTTACCGAGCTGTGAGACCTTGGGTGAGTCCTCATCTGTACAACGGACAGAGTGGTGTTACCCCCTCTCAGAGGCGGTGCAGGAGGAGCTAAATAGGAAGAAATAGGTAAAACACGTGCAAGGGGTGGGCAGAGGGGCATTAGGGTCCAATTCTGTGAGCCCAGTGACCCTCATCCAGCCCCAGGATTGACAGAGATGGAGGTGGTATGGTGTGCAAGGAAGAATTTGCCTTACCTGATGAGAGGCCGGAGTCCCTGGGTGGTGCAAATAGTTTATGAGCTCAGCTGCTAACTGAAAGGTTGGAGGTTGGAGTTCACCCAGAGGCCCTTGGAAGAAAGGCCTGGTGATCTACTTCTAAAAAATCAGCCACTGAAAACCCTATGGAGCGCAGTTGTACTCTGACACACGGGACCACCATAAGTCAGAGTTGACTCTGTGGTAACTGGTTGTTGTTGTAAAGAGACACCTGGTCTTTGCTGTCAGCTACTGGGCGGTGATCTCTAGGTCCCTTCGATGTCCTACCTGATAGGAGTATCTTTGTTTGCCTGGAAGCTTTGCCCACTGGACAGTCTGGCAGTGTGATTTATGATGGGGGCTTTGGGCCACACCATAGCAGTTCTGACCTCTGCAATAACCAGTGACTAAAGGTGTCCTGGAAACCCTGGTGGCACAGTGGTTAAACACTATGGCTGCTAACCAAAAGGTCAGCAGTTCAAATCCACCAGGCGCTCCTTGGAAACTTTGTGGGGGCAGTTCTACCCTGTCCTATAGGGTTGCTATGAGTCAGAACTGACTCAACAGCAACCAATTTGGTTTGGTTTGGTTTTAAAGTTATCCTGGAGCTCTGGTGGCACAGCGGTTAAGAGCTCAGCTGCTAACCAAAAGGCTGGCAGTTCAAATCCACTAGCCACTCCTTGGAAACCCTATGGGGCAGTTCAACTCTGTCCTAAAGCGTCACTATGAGTCGGAATTGACTTGACAGCAACCAGTTTTTCAGGAAGGTATCCTGATCTCTGGAAGGGGCTGGAGACTAAAGGTGAGCCGCACACGCAATATGTGACCTGGCCCCATTAAAACTCTTCACCGATGGCTCAGTGAGCTCTTCTGGTTAGCAGTACTCTTCAAGTATTAGCACACATTGTATCTTGGAGGGAATACTGCCCAGGACTTCACAGGGAAAGGACGCTGAAGGCTTGAGACTTCTCCTGCAGTCTGCCCTATGTACCTCTTCCTTTGGCTGGTTCTAACTTGTTTCCATTCGCTTTAATGAAACTGTAATTGTAAGTGTAGTGCTTTCCTGAGTTCTGTGAGTCATTCTTGTGGTCCTGAGGACCCTGAATTGTAGCCAGCTGGTCAGAAGTGAGGGTGGCCTGAGGACCCTGATCTTGCAGCTGGTGTCTGAAGTGTGGACAGTCTTATGGGGATTAATCTCTCTGCCTTTGCAGTCTGGCCTAACTCATTACAGGTGAGCACCCCATGGGTCACAATGTCCAGACAGTGCCATCTCTTCCTGCCCCCACTGCCTTGCCCAGGCCAGACACCCCTGTGATTGTGTTCTTGCTGCTCACCCAGGAGGCCTCACTCAGCCCCTCTCAGCATATCTCCTGATGACCTCCTGGGCTTTCTGCATAGATCTCCCCAGCCTCTTCCACCTCCTGTCAAACCCCAGCTTTGGTTGCTGTCAAGCATGACACAGTCTGGGGGATGACTGACAGACACCAAATGCTGTCAGGATGCGCTGTAGGTGGGGGCAAGGATATGAGGTTGTTGGAGAAACAGGAGCAGATGTGGGCCCAGGAACAAGGGGGAGGAGACGCTTGGCAGGGCCATGTCTTCCCAGCCCCTCCATCGAGAGGGTGCACAGAGGGGCAAGCCCTAGTGGAGTGGATAATGTGACTGTGTGCTCAGATGACCTCACAGAGTCTGGTGGCACCCATGGCCCCCAAAGTCGGTCACAGCCTGGACACCAATAACAGGGCCCATTTGTTGAGCGTTTACTGTGGCCCTTTGCATGCACCTCCTCTTTTATCTTCATAACAGCACTGTGAGGTATCCTTTCTTGTTATTCTACCTTAAAGATGAGCAAATGGACACTAGAAAGGTTAAGGACCCTATCTAAGGATACACAGCTAGGAACGGGGTAGGAACGACTGCACTGTTAAACTCTTAAGCAAAGCACTAGAGGACTGAGATATTAAATGGGGGTGGGGCTCTTCTAAATGGGTCTCTTAAATGGGGTGTGGGGAGAATGCTAGGAGTAAAAAGGAGACCATCTGTCCCCAGGGCTAGTTCCCTTCTTGGCTATCTCTGAGGCCACCTGCAGCTGTGGTGGACAGGTCCCAAGTATGCTGATAGTGTGCTACATCCAGTACCTACCCTCTGAGGACTTTCTCCGGCACTGTGGAACTTGCTCAGCCCTCTTGCAGGGCTTCTGGGAACCCCTATGAGGCATTCAATACCCCCAAAGAACAAACCAGTGAGAACCAGGAGTCCATGAATAAACACTCCAGCTTCTGTCCCTCAGTGGGATGTCCTGAGGTGTGTTCTGCCTGGGTCCTTCAGGGAGTCCCCAGTGACACCAAACCCCAATTACTCACACTCTTCCCTGTCTCATCTCCTACCCTCATCACTTGTGCTTCCTTGGAGCCCTTCCCAAGTCCTTATCTCAGGGTCCCTTCCAAAGGAGCCTAATCTAGGTCACGTGGCCAAGTCCTTTTAAAGGAGCTGGATCTAAACTTGTCTTCCAAACACATCTACAGAAACTTAGGAGACAGAGACCCTATTTCAGGCTCTAGGAGAGAGCCAAGAGTGGCTTGTAGACAACAGAGGCTGAGGCTGCAGGAAATAGAGCAGAAGGAGTTTGAGGAGAGATAGGAACAGAAGGCCAAGCAGTCAGTCTGCCCCAAAATGAGTCCGACAGTAGAAACCAGGGGTGAGGTATTGGAGATAGCTGAGCACACAAGGTGGGATGGGGCAAAAGGGGTGGGTATGCAGGGGCTCCCTAAGGACCTGAGACCTGGCCTCAAGGATTTGTGATGAGAAACCACAGCGCTGACCCAGGCCAGCGAGGAGCTGTGAAGACAGCCCATCTGCACACCGGACATTCAGTTGTGTAATGATCATTTTTCTTTCCTTGCTTTGGCAACTTGGAAGCCCAAGGCCAAGTCTTTGGCTGACCTCTAGCAACAGTACAGGAGCAAATGGTATACATCTTTGTGCACCTATCTTTCCCCTAATGAACTTTTTGTCCATTATCACTTTCCTCCAACTTCCAGTTATATATATTATGCTTTCACATCACGTATAATTTTGTAAGATGCCTCAACTCCTTAGAGGTATGAAGTGGGACATAAACAAACAAATAAAAAAGTACATCTCAAAGGGCATGCAAATGTTGACTCTATTTTAATTAAAAAAGAAGGATTTTTTTTTTTTTTATTGTACTTTAGGTGAAGGTTTACAAAACAAACTAGTTTCTCATTAAACAGTTAGTACACATATTGTTTTATGACATTGGTTAACAACCCCATGACATGTCAACCCTCTCCATTCTCTACCTTGGGTTCCCTGTTACTGGCTTTCCTGTCCCCTCCTGCCTTCTAGTCCTTGTCCCTGGGCTGTTGTGGCCCTTTAGTCTCGTTTTGTTTCATGGGCCTGTCTAATATTTGGCTGAAGGGTGAACCTCAGGAGTGACTTCATTACTGAGCTAAAAGGGTGTCGGGGGGCTATACTCTCGGGGTTTCTCCAGTCTCTGTCAGGTCAGTAAGTCTGGTCTTTTTTGTGAGTTAGGATTTTGTTCTACATTTTTCTCCAGCTCTATCTGGGACCCTGTATTGTGATCCCTGTCAAAACAGTCAATGGTGGTAGCTGGGCACCATCTAGTTGTATTGGATTCATTCTGACGGAGGCCATGGTAGATGTGGTTTATTAGTCCTTTGGACTAATCTTTCTCTTGTGTCCTTAGTTTTCTTCATTCTCCCTTTGCTCCTGAAGGGGTGAGACCAGTGGAGTATCTTAGATGGCTGCTCACAAGCTTTTAAGACCCCAGATGCTACTCACCAAAGTAGAATGTAGAACATTTTCTTTATAAACTGTGTTATGCCAGTTGAGCCAGATGTTCCCTGAGACCATGGTCCCGACAGCCCCCAGCCCAGCAATTTGGTCTCTCAGGGAGTTTGAATGTGTCTAGGGAGATTCCATGACCTTGCCTTGTACAGTTTGTGCTGGCTTTCCCAGTATTGTGTACCCTTCACCAAAGTTACCACTTATCTATTGTCTATTTAGTGTTTTTCTATCTCCACCCCTCCCCTCCCTCATAAACATCAAATATCGTTTCTTTTTGTGTGTAAACTTTTTCATGAGCTTTTACAGTAGTGGTCTCATGCAATATTTGTCCTTTTGTTATTTCACTCAGCATAATGCTCTCCAGTTTCATCCATGTTATTAGATGCTTCACAGATTCATCATTGTTCTTTATCATTGCATAATACTCCATTGCGTGTTATGTACCATAGTTTGTTTATCCATTCATCTGTTGATGGGCATCTAGGTTGTTTCCATCGTTTTGCTATTGTGAACAATGCTGCCATGAACATAGGTGTGCATATGTCTATTCGAGTGACGACTCTTATTTCTCTAAGATATATTCCTAGGAGTGGGATTGCTGGATCAAATGGTATGTCTATTTCTAGCTTTCTGAGGAAGCGCCATATCATTTTCCAAAATGGTTGTATCATTTTGCATTCCCACAAGCAGTGCATAAGAGTTCCAATCTCCCCGCAGCCCCTCCAACATTTATTTCCAGTGTTTTTGATTCGTGTCAGTAATGCTGGGGTAAGATTGTATCTCACTGTGGTTTTGATTTGCATTTCTCTAATGGCTAGTGATCGCAAGCATTTCCTCATGTGTCTGTTGGCCATTTGAATGTCTTCTTTGGTGAAGTGTCTGTTCATTTCCTTTGCCCATTTTTTAATAGGATTATTTGTCTTTTTGTTGTAGGGGTGTTGGATTTTCTTGTAGATTCTAGAGATTAGACTTTGTCTGATTTGTAATAGCCAAAAATTTTTTGCCACTGTGTAGGTTGTCTTTTGACTCTTGGCAAAGTGTTTTGATGAGCATAAGTGTTTAATTTTTAGAAGATCCCAGTTATCTAGCTTATCGTCTGGAGTTTGTGTGTTGTTGATTACGGTTTGTATCCTGTTAATACTGTGTATTAGGGCCTCTAGTGTTGATCCTATTTTTTCTTCTATGATCTTTAGAGTTTTTGGCTTTATATTTAGGTCTTTGATCCATTTTGAATTAGTTTTTGTATATGGTGTGAGGTATGGATCCTGTTTCATTTTTTTGCAGATGGACATCCAGTTTTGCGAGCACTGTTTGTTGACAAAGCTATCTTTTCCCCCATTTGATGAACTCTAGGCCCTTGTTGAAGATCAGGTGACCGTAGGTGGATGGATTTACATCTGGGTTCTCAATCCTGTTCCATTGGTCAATGTATTTTTCATCGACCAGTACGAGGCTCTTTTTTTTTTTTTTTTATTGTACTTCAGGTGAAGGCTTACATGAAACAGTAGTACACATATTGTTTTACGATATTGGTTAACAACCCCACAACATGTCAACCCTCTAACTGCTCTACGTTTGTTTTTGTTTTTGTTTTTTTTTGGTGAAAATACACATAGCCAAAGATACACCATTTCAAAAATTTTTACAGGCACGGTTCAGTGACATTGACTACACTCTTCCAATTGTGCTGTTATTCTCATTTAAGATGAAGGCTTACATAACAAAATTGTTTCTCATTTAACACTTACTACAAATGTTGCCCTATGACAATGGTTAACAATCTCACAACACATCAACAATATCCTTACTCAACCTTGGATTCCCTGTCACCTGCTTCCTTGTCCCCTTCTGCGTTCTGGCCCTTGTCACTGGACTCCTGTGCCTCGTTAGTCTCATTTGGTTTTACGGGGCTGTCCACTCCCAGGCTGAACGGCGAACCTTGGAGATCACTTCACCACTGAGCTAAAAGGATGTCTGGGGGCCATACTCTCAGGGTTTCTCCAGTCTCCTTTAGGCCAGTAAATCTGGTCTTTTTTTTTTTTTTTTTTTTTTTGGGAGTTAGAATTATGTTCTACATCCTTCTCCAGCTCTGTCCAGAACCCTCTGTTGTGATCCTGGTCAGAGCAGTCAGTGGTGGTAGCCGGGCACTATCTAGCTGTACTGGACTCAGTCCGGTGGAGGCCATGGTAGCTGTGGACAATTAGTCCTTCGGACTAATATTTTCCTTGTGTCTTGTTCTCTTCAGTCTCCCTTGCCCCCGAAGAGATGAGACCAGTGCAGTATCTTAGATGGCCACTCACACGCTTTTAAGACTCCAGACACTACTCACCAAGGAAGAATGTAGAGCATTGTCTTTATAAGCTGTGTCATGCCAACTGAGCTAGGAGTTCCCTGAGACCATGGTCCCCACAGCCCTCCGCCCAGCAATTCAGTCGCTCAGGGAGTTTGGATGTGTCTAGGGGCTTCCATGACCTTTCCTTGTACAAGTTGTGCTGGTTTCCCCTATACTGTGTACTGTCTCACCCTTCACCCAAGATACCACTTATCTATTGCCTATTTAGTATTTCCCCCCACCCCTTCTATCCCTGGTAACCAACAGAGATTGTTACAATTTGTGTGTGAACTTTTTCATGGGTTTTTACAATAGAGGTCTCATACAATATTTGTCCTTTTGTGATTGACTTATTTCACTCATCATAATGTCCTCCAGTTTCATCCATTGTATGAGACAGTTCACAGATTCATTGTTGTACTTTCTCGTTGCATAGTACTCCATTGTGTGTATGTACCATAGTTTGTTTATCCATTCATGTGTTGATGAGCATCTAGGTTGTTGCCATCATTTTGCTATTGTGAACCATGCTGCCATGAACATAGGTGTGCTTATGTCTATTTGAGTGACGACTCTTATTTCTCTAGGATATATTCCTAGGAGTGGGATTGCTGAATCAAATGGTATGTCTATTTCTAGCTTTCTGAGGAAGCGCCATATCATTTTCCAAAACAGTTGTATCATTTTGCATTCCCACCAGCAGTGCATAAGTGTTCCAATCTCCCCGCAGCCCCTCCGACATTTGTTATTTCCAGTGTTTTTGATTCGTGCCAGTAATGCCGGGGTGAGATGGTATCTCACTGTGGTTTAATTTGCATTTCTCTAACGGCTAGTGATCGCGAGAATTTCCTCATTTGTTGGTCGCTTGAATGTCTTCTTTGGTGAAGTGTCTGTTCATTTCCTTGGCCCATTTTTTAATAGGATTATTTGTCTTTTTGTTGTAGAGGTGTTAGATTTTCTTGTAGATTATGGATATTGGACCTTTGTCTGACTTGTACTGTCCAAAAATTTTTTCCCAGTCTGTAGGTTCTCTTTTTACTCTTTTGGTGAAGTCTTTTGAAGAGCATAGGTGTTTGATTTTTAGAAGATCCCAGTTATCTAGCATATCTATTGGGGTTTGTGCGTTGATGGTTATGGTTTGTATCCTGTTAATGCCGTGTATTAAGGCCTGAAGTGTTGGTCTTATTTTTTCTTCAATGAACTTTATAGTTTTAGGCTTCATATTCAGGTCCTTGATCCATTTTGAAGTAGTTTTTGTATACGGCATGAGGTATGGGTCCTGTTTCATTTTTTTGCAGATGGATATCCAGTTTTGCCAGCACCATTTGTTCAAAAGACTGTCTTTTCCCCATCTGATGGATTTTGGGCCCTTGTCGAAGATCAGGTGACCGTAGGTGGATGGATTTACATCTGGGTTCTCAATTCTGTTCCATTGGTTAATGTATCTGTCGTTGTACCAGTACCAAGCTGTTTTGACTACTGTAGCTGTGTAGTAGGTTCTGAAGTCAGGTAGTGTGAGTCCTCCAACTTTATTCTTCTTTTTCAGTAGTGCTTTACTTATTCGGGGCTTCTTCCCTTTCCATAAAAAGTTAATGATTAGTTTTTCCATCTCTTTGAAGAATGTTGTCAGTATTTCGATCGGGATTGCGTTGTATTTGTAAATGGCTTTGGGTAGAATTGTCATTTTCACAATGTTGAGTCTACCTATCGATGAGCATGGTATGTTTTTCCATTTATGTAGATCCCTTTGGGTTTCATGCAGTAGTGTTTTGTAATTTTCTTTGTATAGGTCTTTTACATCCCTGGTCAGATTTATTCCTATGTATTTTATCTTTTTAGGGGCTATTGAAAATGGTATTGTTTTCCTGATTTCCTTTTCATACTTCCATTATTGGTGTATAGGAATCCAACTGATTTTTGAATGTTTATCTTGTATCCTGCTACTCTGCTGAATCTTTCTATTAGTTCCAGAAGATTTCTCGTGGAGTCTTTAGGGTTTTCTATGTATAGTATCATATCATCTGCAAACAGGGGCAGTTTAACTTCTTCATTACCAATTTGGATGCCCTTGATTTCTTTTTCTTGCCTTATTGCTCTAGGTAGAACTTCCAGCACAATGTTAAATAGGAGTCGTGATAAAGGGCATCCTTGTTTTGTTCCTGTTTTCAAAGGGAATGTTTTCAGCCTCTCTCCATTAAGAATGATGTTGGCCATTGGTTTTGCATAGATGCCCTTTATTATGTTGAGAAATTTTCCTTCTGTACCAATTTTATTGAGAGTTTTTATCAGGAATGGGTGTTGGACTATATCAAATGCCTTTTCTGCATCAGTTGAGATGATCATGTGATTCTTTTCTTTCCTTTTATTTATGTGGTGGATTATGTTGATTGATTTTCTAATGTTGAACCATCCTTGCATACCTGCTATGAATCCTACTTGGTTGTGGTGTATTATGTTTTGATATGATGCTGAATTCTATTGGCTAGAATTTTGTTGAGAATTTTTGCATCTATATTCATGAGAGATATTGGTCTGTAATTTTCTTTTTTGTGACATCTTTTCCTGGTTTTTGTATCAGCATTATTCTGGCTTCATAGAATGAGTTTGGAAGCATTGCTTCCTCTTCTATGCTCTGAAATAGTTTGAGTAGTACTGGTACAAGCTCTTCTGTAAATGTTTTGTAGAATTCTCCAGTGAAGTCAACTGGGCCAGGGCTTTTTTTGGTTTGGAGTTTTTTTATTACCTCTTCAATCTCTTCTCTTGTTATGGGTCTGTTCAGATTTTCAACATCACTTTGTTGTAGTTTGGGTAGGCCGTGTGTTTCTAGAAATTTATCCATTTCCTCTAGGTTTTCAAATTTGTTGGGGTATAGTTTTTCAGAATATTCTGTTATCCTTTTTATTTCAGTTGGGTCTGTTGTAATGTCCCCCATTTCATTTCTTATTTGGGTTATTTGTGTCCTCTCCTGTTTTTCTTTTGTCAGTCTGGCCAGTGGTTTGTCGATTTTGTTGATTCTTTCAAAGAACCAACTTTTGGTTTTGTTGATTCTTTCTATTGCTTTTCTGTTCTCTATTTCATTTATTTCTGCTCTGATCTTTACTATTTCCTTTCTTCCGGTGGTTGTGGGCTTTTTTTTCTGTTCTCTTTCTATTTGTTTGAGTTCTATAGTTAATGTTTTGATTTTGTCTCTTTTTTCTTTTTGATATGTGCATCTATTGCTATAAATTGTCCTCTGAAGACTGCCTTTGCTGTGTCCCGAAGGTTTTGGTATGATGTGTTTTCATTCTTATTTGATTCTAGGAATTTTTTGATTCCATCTCTGATTTCTTCTATTACCCACTGATGTGTAAGCAGGGTAATACTCAGTTTCCATATAGTTGATTTTTTTTCCTTACTCTTTCTATTGTTAATTTCTACCTTGATGGCATTGTGGTCAGAGAAGATAGTTTTATTATCTCAACATTTTAGATCTTGTTGAGTATTTCTCTGTGGCCTAAGATGTGGTCTGTTCTGGAGAACGTTCCATGTGGATTGGAAAAGAATGTGTACTTTGCAGCGTTGGATGGAGTGTTCTATATATATCTATGAGGCCAAGTTGGCTGATTGTGCCCTTCAGGTCTTTTTATCTTTGCTGAATTTCTTCTTAGTTGTTCTGTCCTTTACTGAGAGTGGTGTGTCGAAGTCTCCTAGTATTATTGTGGGACTGCCAATTTCTCTTTTCAGTGTTGTTAGAGTTTATTATTTTGGAGCCCTGTCATTGGGTGCATAGATGTTTATTATGGTTATGTCTTCATGATGGATCATCCCCTTAATCATTATGTAGTGTCCTTCCTTGTCTTTTATGGTAGATTTTGTTTTAAAATCTATTCTATCTGAGATTAGAATTGCCACTCCTGATCTTTTTTGGTAGTTGTTAGTTTCATATATTTTTTTCCAACCTTTGACTTTTAATAGATTCACATCTTTGTTTCTAAGGTGTGTCTCTTGTAGACAGCATATTGATGGATCCTATTTTCTTATCGATTCTATCACTCTCCATCTCTTTATGGGTTCATTGAGTCCATTTATATTCAGTGTAATTATTGATAGATGTGAGTTTGTTGCTGTCATTTTCTAGTGCTTTTTTGTGGTGATGATGTTTTCTTTGTTCTTCTCACTCTCTTGTGCTGAGTTACTTTTGTTTGTGGATTTTTTTTTTCCATTTCTTCTGTCTTTGTATGTTTTGGTTTTGCTGAGACTTTATGTTTTTCCTCTTTTATTTTATGAGTATGTTTGTTAACTTTTTTGTGGTTACCATGAATTTTACCCTTATCTTTCTAAGTTTGAAGCACTCTACCATTATTTGGTATCACCTTGCCTTCCTCTCCATTTGAAGTTTCAGTACGTATGCTGTTTATTCCCTCCTTTATTGTTTTGATGTTGTTGTCATTTACTGATTAACTGCTCTGATTTCCTGTTGTATTTCTTTTGGTTTTGGATAGTTCTTGAGAGTTCATGTCCTAGATTGCTATCTGGCTGGTACTATCCTGCGTCCTAGATTCTACCATGAGCTGAAGTTGTTTGTCCTCAGATCGAAGAACTCCCTTTAATAATTCTTGTAAGTTTGGTTTGACTTTTACATATTCCCTTAATTTCTGTTTATCTGGAAATGACCTAATTTCACCATGAAATTTGAACGAGAGTTTTGCAGGATATATTATTCTTGGCTGGCAATTTTTTCTTTCAAGATTTTATATATGTCATCCCATTGCCTTCTTGCCTGCATGGTTTCTGCCAAATAATCTGAGCTTCGTTTTATTGTTTCTCCTCTGTATGCGACTTCTTGTTTTTCACGAGCTGCTCTCAGGATTCTTTGTTTGTCTTTGGTTTTGGCGAGTGTGAATATGATATGCCTTGGTGATTTTCTTTTGGGGTCTATCCTATATAGGGTTCGTTGAGCTTATTGGATGGCCAGCTTTTCATCTTTCATGATATTGGGGAAGTTTTCTGTCAGCCGTTCCTCAATGATCCTCTCTGTGTTTTCTGTTTTCTCCCCCTGTTCTGAAACTCCAATCACTCGAAAATTTTTGCTTTTGATTGTATCCCACATAACTCTCAGTGTCTCTTCAGTTTCCTATTTTCTGAGTTTTCCTGAAACAGAGTTGTATCCACGTGTTTGTCTTCAATTCCGCTATCCTGTCTTCCACCGTTTCAAGTCTGCTTTTCAGCCCTTCTATGACACCTTCCATCTCTGAATCTTCTTGTTTGTCTTTTGGATTTCTACTTGTCTTTGTATAATTTCTAGTTGTGAATTTATTTTGGCATTTTATTCCTGCATTATTTTCCTGAATTATTCCAGTTTTTTGTCTGTATTTTCCATGAATTTGTCTATTTTTTCCTCATGTTTGTCAGCTTTTTCGCTCAGCTCTTGGAGAATTCTGAGTTTTAGAGATTTGATTCCCTATCAGGTAGTTCTAGTGCATTTTCTTCCACTGGAGAGTCATCTGGTGTTTTATTTTGGACGCCTACTGGAACCATCCTGTCCTGTTTTTGTAAATGTTTTGATATTGTCTGCTGTCTTTGGGGCATTCATTAGTTTTTTTTTGTCTTTTATTGACTGTAGATTTGTTTATTTTGTCCCCTTTTTAAAAAAAAATTGAACTATGTCTGAGGAGCTGGACTGTGTGTTCTTTGTTGTTTGCTCATCTGTGGGTACAATACTTTTTACCTCCTTCTCCAATTGGCAGGGTCAGTCACTCAGATATGGTACTGCAGGGCAGGTCTAGCTGAAGAGGAGTTACTGGGACAGGTTGTTTGTGGCACTTACTACAGCCATCAGACCGGGTTGGTAATCAGTGCAGGTTAGGTTCCAGTAGGCCGTGCCTGTGCTACTTGTTGCTGTGATGTCAAGCTCACAGTGCAGGTAGGCAGGATGCAGTGGGGAGATTGTTATGTGTAGAGCTAAGATGGATATGATAGAGAGGAGAGAGGAACAGGAGCCTAAAACATACCAACAAACAGAAAAGAGTGCTAGGGGAGGTTGCCATTGGAGTGGAGAGATGAGAGACTACAAAAGGGAGAAAAACAGAAAGGGGAAGAGGAAGAAAAGACAAGAATGAATAAATAAATATCGGAAAGGTTAAATAACCGCAAGGTTCCCGGTGCAGCTATGAGGTCTGGGGAAGTTGCTCTCAGGTGTTGCAGTACATCCTGGCTAGAAGGCGTAGAGGTATACAACACTAGGTATTCAGGGAACAGAAAGAGAAGGAAGATATAGAGAGATGAGAAACTGAGCAATGAAGAAAGATAAACAGGAAAAAAGAGGGAAAGAAAACAAACAAATTTAAAAAAAAAAGAACAAGAAAGTCCCCCAAAAAAAACAGAAAAAAAAAAAAAAGAAAAAGAAATGACCTCAGGGATCCATCTGCACATCTGTGCAAGCTGAGGGGGAGGTCTCTTTGCCACACAGCACCGCCTGGCCATAAAGGGCTCCCAACTCAAGAAAAGGAAAAGAAAACAAACAAACAATTCAAAACAAACAAACAAACAAAAGCTCTGGGATCCCACCAGCGTGGCAGCCCAGACTGGGAAGCAGCTCCACCCTCAAATGGAGCTCCACAGCCCCTCAGTGAGTAGCAAAGATGGCACACGGAGCCAGGTGTTTGAGTGAAAGGAGGAGCGGTGGTGAGAGGTAAAGAAGAAATTAAAAGAAGCAGAAAAGAAAAAAGCAACACTAGCAGCCAATTAATGGCACTCAGAGAGCCAGCTAGTGCGGGCTGATGTTTCTCAGATAAGCAACTGTGTCCGCGGGAAGCAGAGGGGGCCGAGTGTGGGTGAAGAAGTGTAGGAAGTGGGAAAGTGTATATCACAAATTACCGGAGCTCTGCAGCCCCTCAGGAAGAAGCAAAGATGGCGGATGGAACCAGGTATTTGAGCGAAAGGAGGGGGAGGTGGTAAGAGGTAAGGAAGAAATCAAAAGAAGTGGAAAAAAGCAACACCAGCAGCCAACAAATGGCACTCACAGAGCTGGCCTGTTTGGGTGTGTGGAATCCAAGCAGCCGGTGTTTCCTGGTCAAGAGATTGTGGCTACGGGAAGCAGAGGAGGCCAAGTCGGGGTGAAGAAGAGTGGGGGGTGGGAAAGTGTATATCACAAATTACTGGTTGTTTTGTCTCCCGCTGGACTCTCCCTGAGGCTGCTTTCTCATACCCCCTGTTTGCTGGACTCTGATAGGAGTCCGAGATGGCGGATCGGTGCTGTGTTAGCTGGTAGGGGAGCTCTGCATGAATCTCTCCTCACTCTCCATTCTCTGTCAGTTTTCTCACTCCACTTAGTGCTTGGCTGAGTTCTTTATCTCTTCATTTGATGTTTTAGGGTTTCAGGATTGTTGTATTCTCTGTTCGGCTTAGTTTTTCGGATCTTTGCTGTGGAGGGATGGCGTGGTGCTTCTGCCTAGAGTGCCATTTTGCCAGAACTTGACGAGGCTGTTTTGACTACCATAGTTGTACAGTAGGTTCTGAGGTCAGGTAGCGTGAGTCCTCCTACTTTATTCTTCAAGAAGAATGATTATCTTTGTAAAAAAACATATGGCAAATATACAGTGTGAAAATTAATTCTAGCCATACTAGAGAAAGGAAAATAAAATAAAATAAACATCTCCATTACCCAAAAACAACTGTGATGAACATTTGATGGAAAGTTCCACGCATATTTCCATGAATATACACAGGATATGACAGATAGACTGAAAGCAAAAAATGGGATCATAATGTTTATGCTACTTCTAAAATGTATGAGATTTATGTTTCCCTTTATTTAAAATAAAAAATAGGAACTGACATAAAATTTAAGGAACCATGAACTTCAAATAAATATTGTTTCATAAGGATGTGTTATATAATTAAGAAGAAAACATTAGAAAAACATTAAGATGTTAGAGTCATGATTTTAAAATAAGTGCTAGTTAAATTTTTATACCACAAGTGATAACTCCCTGGTATAAAAGATTAGGAAGTTAGTACATGAATATGTCTTCTTGCCTTCCAGCCCCACCACCTCCTGATTTTGTTACATGGTGTTAGTTATAGTTCTCAGTAGTGTTTTGAAACTACAATTGCTGTGACTGTTTAAACTTAGACTTTGTTCTGCATTTACAGAGAATCCGTACTCAGTGCTCCCCGCCCCCGCCCCGTTCCCCCCCCCCCCCCCCCAGTTCCCACCACACACACCCCTGGACTTGCCTTTCTGGAGTTCTTTATTTTTTTGATCAGTTTGTTAATGGTATTTTTTTCAAGAAAGACTCATAAAGGTTATGTTTTCTGAGTTTCAGCACACTAGAGACAGAATATCTGTTGACTTTAAATCTGGAAAAACAATTTTTCCGGGTATAAAATAACTAGGTTATACATTTTTTCTGGAAAATGTTGTGCACTTTTGCTCTGCAGGTTCAGGTTATTCATTGATTTATTTAACTATTGTTTTCTTGCATTATTTCTTAGATTATATTGTACCATCTGCCTCACTAAATGTCTGTATATTTGACAGTCTTTATCGTGCAAAACTTTCTCTCAATCTTTTTTATAATGTTCTTTTAAAGTTAATTCTGGCTTGTTCACAATGTTCCTTCCAGTATTTCTGTCATGTTTATTCAAATTTTTCAGTATTTTAATGTGGCTTTCATCTCTACTGTTTCTTTTTCTCTCTTCCATTTTATACCTAGGCACAGACAGTCCGATTTAGTTTTGTGCTGTTATTTTATAATCAGTTATTTCACTCCATTTGAGCTGTTTTTTTTTTAAGAGACAGTGTGCTATTTCTCATTTATTGAGACCATGGACAATAATTTTTTGGATGTCTTCCCCTGTTTTTCTGATGTATTGCCTTCATCTGGTTTAACTTATATCCTTTTCTCCTTCCTTTGCAGCATATACACATACTGTCTTTTTTCTTTCTTTTAGCACATTGTTGGAGGGGTCAGGTCTTTATGGAAGAGTGGTGTGGGGATAGGTGGGGAGGATGGCCTTAGGCAGTCTGCAGCTTCCGTGTGTGTTTGTCATTGTAGTGTCTTTTACCTCATCAGTTATTTCCTTTGCCATGGTAGCACAGCTCATTATTTGACATCTCAGGGTTCAGCATGACCCCAGAAAAGCTCTTTAAGGAATAACTTCTGAGGACTGTGACCAGGGCTTGCTGGTCCCTCACCATCCCTCACCCCAGCTACCTCTGGCAGCTTCCAAACTGGGGGGATTGGAGACTGGGAAGTAGCATATCAGCGTGGTGTCTCCTGCAGCCCAACCTCCCTGCTGGCCTGCAGCAGCCAACTGGCTCTCCCCAGGGGTGCAGTCCCCTGGGGGCCTGACTGGGGTTCAGCACTTTACCCCAAGGATTTTTTGATGAACAGTTTAAGTTTTGGATACTTCATGTTAATGAAACTGGCTGCTGCTAAAGTCCTGAGGATATTTGTGTGGGTTCTCAGTTTCTTCCTTTGTTCTGGTGTAGGCTTTATAATACTTGGCAGATATGTTTTATATTTTGCAGACGGAGTCATAGCCAATTTCTGGTATAATTAATAAAATACACCCCCTCTGTTTTTCATTTGTGTTGTTTTCTTAGGTTGGTTTTGGAGGAGTAAAATATGAATGTGTCTACTCTAACATTTTCACTTGGACACCAAGTGCTTTCTCATCCATTATCTCTTTCAATTCAGAGAAGTGGACAAAGTGGCATCCCCCTGGAGCAAAGCATAGAACTGGAGGACTCAGAGCCTGAGAGTATAATCAGACTGCACGGCCATCTTAAGTAAGAGCAGGCAGAGCTCACAGGTACCCTGTCTACCTCAGGGGAAAATACTGAAGTGTGGCCCAGAATTCATACACTGTCTGGGCATATGCGAGACCTCAGCATGAATGACAAACTCATGATGTAATGTTCTACTTATGCGTTCCCATGGCAGACATCACTAATCAATCACAGCACTCTTTCTTCTTGGGCATAAACCTAGCCCCAGACTTTTCAAGGTGGTGTATCAATCAGGCAGAAACATACAACTAACTGACACTGGCATGTGAAATTAAACTTACTACAGAATCTCCAGCTATACCAAACGTTGGTGGAGGAGTCAGAAAGACCTGGATGTTAATTCCACTTATTGGAATGACTAGAAGACTGGTTTTGGGCAAGTATATTTGCCACTACAAGCCTCAGCTTTCCAAGTGTAAAATGTGGATTACGTAGCTTGGTTGAGGGGATTACATGAGTTAATTTCCTAATTTATCACGTGCCATATAACCGATGTTTGATAGTAGTTTTAGAAGGAGATGAGAAGTTTCATTCTTCCTCCTTATTCTCCCAGGTGATGGATGTAACTTATAAAGACCAGGGAAAGTTTTATCCCATGTGTTAACTCCAGTATTGAGTAAGATTGTGAAGTCAGGTACAGACTTAGTGGTGCAGATGCTGTAATCCATTACTGATGTCTGCCATGGGCATGTGAAGGAAAGTGGTGATGTGTGCTGCCAAGTACAAGCTGGGGAGTGGAACAGAGGTTGGGAGATCCAGGCCCTGCTCCATCATGCACTTCTCACCATTTCTTGTGGCCCACACAGGTATACGAAGAGAAAAATCTTTTTCTGGCAATGTGGTGTTTCCTTCTGACTTGATTATAGTCTGGTTACTTTGACCATCAAAGCCAAGGAGGAACCAGGATTAATTGGTGTGATGGAAAGATTACTGGGGAAAATATCAGAAAGCTTGTATTCTAGGTCCAGGTTCCTAAGGACCAGCTGCATGACAGCAAGTCTCTTCCTTCATGGGGGAGGGGAGTAGAAGGACAGGAGTGACCTGGAAAATGGGATCAGCCTAGGTAATCTCAGGGATCCTTCCAGCACAGACATGTCATGAATTTTTCTTTTAAAGAAAATCCCCAAATATCCCAGCTCCTTAAACAAACCCAAGAAAGTCACTGTTGATCCCTGTGGAGTTAATGGGCTTGAACCTGCTTCCAAATTTAATGCAAATCCCAGCTTACCTAATTGTGTGGAGGATAATTTTGTACTTTCTTGGTGACACAATCTGTCCCTATTTCCAGGCAAATTTGGAATTCCTATAATTCTAATAGGTTAGCAATGATGGAAAAAAAATAAGTCTCTTACACAGATATTTTGCATCTTGTCTATAAGATTACACACTTTAATGGAGTTTATTATTATTATTATTGCAGTTGCTGAGGAGATTGAACTCACACTGTGTGTCTCCAGAGGACAAAACAAGGACCCATAGGTAGAATCCACCAAGAGGCAGCTTGGAATTCAATGAAAAGAAGCCCTTTCTGGCAGTCAGAGCCTGTCAGCACCAAGTGAGCCGTCCCAGGAGGCAGGTGAGGCCGGGCAGGTCCAGAGCCTAGCATGGTCACTTAGGGGGTTGTGAAGAACAAGAGCATTGGGTCACACCTGGGTTCATTTCCTGACTCCTCCCTTCCCAGGGGTTTGGACGACTGAGTTCATTTCTAAGTCTTTGTTCCCCTCCATGAGATGGGACAGCCATGCCTCAGTGATTGGTCATGCTGTTATTTTGTTATTTAGAGATGGGGGTGCTTCCTGAGCAGGGGTCTCCCCTCTGTGGCCTCCCCCTCCCATAGAGCCGGGTGATGTGGAGGAGGAGATGAACAGGCTCCCTGGGCCCCACCCTTCTTGTTCTCCCCTGGGAGCCAGGCTGTGGCTGGAGCTCAAGTCTGCCCAGCTCTCCCTCTGCCTGAGGTTCTGTAGCACCATCCCCAACACCCTGAACATGAGGAGGCCTGTGGGGCCCAGCTCTGCCTCTGGTGGTGGGCTCATCCTTTCTAATCCAGGGGTCTACAGTAGGGGCCCATGTGCATTCTTGTATGAGCCTCATTCTCCAGCATCAGTTTTATTGACAATAAAGAGGTTTGTTCTACATCCTCCACGTGTGGAATCCTCTCAACTAGTCCAGAAACAGGGAAGGAAACTGGTTGTTTTAATTTGTTTCCCCAAACCCCGGCAATAATATTACCACGGGGACTACAATTATTGGAAAACAAATAATAAAGCCATCTACATCGGTCTCAATTTCTAGAACATCCACTTCATGATGGCAACAGCCATGACCTCTTCTTCAGCACTGTAACTCCAGCTCCTAGCACAGTGGCTGGAACATAAATATTGTTGAAGAAATGAACTTTTGCGCAATACGGTGTATTAAGTATAACAACAAGGATGTGCATAGAGGGCTATGGGAGCCCACTGGTGGTGTGGAGGGCACCTAATCTGGATGGATATTGGGGCTTTAGAAAGGTCAGTATCATGGCTGGTGAGGAGTGTGGATTGGAGGGAGCAAGATTAGGGGCAGGAGATTAGTGGAGAATCCTCTCCAGGAATCCAGCAAAGTAAAGAGCCCTAAATCTACTAAGCAACGTCAAACCCTGCTTTATCCTAGAGAAATGAGATTCCATTAGTTTGATGAATGAATAACTTTAGAGACTCCCTAGCTGTATCAGTCTAGATAGTGTAGGCTCTGTTGCAGTAACAAACAACCCCCATATATCAGTGACTTAAAACAACAAGGATTTATTTCTCAATCAGGCTGCATGTCCATCCTTGCATTCCTAGGATAAATCCCACTTGGTCATCATGTATATCACTTTCAAAATGCCGTTGAATTCGTTTTGCTAGTATTTTGTTGAGAATTTTTGCATAAACAATACCTCATAAGAGATATTGCTCTGTAATTTTCTTATGTTATTTTTGTCTAGCTTTGGTGTCAGGGGAATGCTGGCCTCATAGAATGAGTTAGGAAGTAGTCCTTCCTCTTTTATCTTTTGGAAAAGTTTGAGAAGGACTGGTGTTACTCTTTAAACATTTACTTGAATTTACCAGTGAAGTTATCTGTTATGGATTTTTCTTTGTTGGGAGCTTTTTGATTACTTATTCAATCTTTTTACTTATTGCAGTTCTGCTGAGATATTTCTATTTTTTCTTGTGTTATTTTAGATACTTTTTGTGTTTCTAGAACTTTGTCCATTTCGTCCAGATTATCTGATCGTTGGTGTACAATTGTTCATAGCATCTCTTATAATCATTTCTGTTTCTATAAGATCAGTAGTAATGTCTCCATTTTCATTCAGTTTTAGTTATTTACATCTTATCTTTTTTTTTTTGTCAGTCTAGCTAAAGTTTTGCCAATTTTACTGATATTTAAAAAAAAAAAAAAAACTTCTGGTCTCATTAATTCTATTATTACTCTGGAAACCCTGATGGTGTAGTGGTTAAGTGCTATGGCTGTTAACCAAAAGGTCAGTGGTTCAAATCCACCAGGTGCTTCTTGGAAACTCTATGAGGCAGCTCTACTCTGTTCTATAAGGTCACTATGAGTCAGAATTGATTCGACAGCAATGGGTTTGGTTTTTTGGTTTTATTATTATTCTATCTATTGTTATTTTGAAATTAATTTGTTCATCTTAGTTCTAAAGGTATAAATTTAGGTTATTAATTTGAGATCTTTCTTTTTTTAATGTAGGCATTTATAGCTGTAATTTTCCTGAGGAAAGGATGGAGATGGTTGCACATATCTCATCCCAAGGTCTTCTGATTTAGAATGTTCCTGGCCTTATTCTAAGTTTCTAAGCACTTGACATTCATTTTAGCACAGTTTTTCAGGGCACAGTTCTAGACCCAGCCTACCTGCATTCCAGTCCAGGCTCCAGCATGTACTAGTTCAGATTAAAGCATTCAGAGCAGTCCCTGGCACAAAGTAAATGTTTTATAATACTTGATCTCCTTTCATTATTTTCTTATTTCATACATGAAACAATTCTAAAACGTAGATTTAAGGACACACAGACAATGAGTGAAGAGCTGGGGCTCAAACTCTGCACTATATAACTCTAATGCCAGTGCTCCTAATCACTAGGTGGCCCTACCCTAACTGTACATGCTCCCTGAGCCTACCCTTTGTCCCTGTACCTGTACAGTGGTACCTTACAGGGCTGGGCCCAGGCTTCTGCCCCTTTAAGATGGGGAGAGGCTTCCCAGTAGCCAGGGAAGGGAGTGGGGAGTTGGATCCCTGCCTCTTCATCTCCTCCTGGGCCCACCTTAGATCATCTTCAGGGCTCAGCAACTCATTAGAAGGCAGGTGTCCTCCCTGGGGGACTCTGGATACAATTTGCTGATATTCCCCTGGAGGAGCTCAAACAAGCATCTAGTGAGTTGGATGAGGTGAGAAGGTAACAGTTCAGCCTCAACAAGACAGGACTGAGTTTCAATCCCAGCTTCACCATCTCCCAATCACATGTGTGAAACTTTGTGCAGGCCTCAGTTTCCTCATCTGTGAAATGGGGATATAAGTTGAGCCCAACTCAATGGGCTGTCGTGGTAGGATAATAAATGCTGTGCGCTTGATACAGCTGGCACAGAGTCAGGGCTTGATCAACATTAGCAGTGAGTGTTATCATTTTTTACACGCAGGAGAATCATTGTGGGCTTTTTGCTAACAGGGTTTCTCCCTGGTCTTTGCATCCAAAAGCTATCTGGAGCCCAGAGTCACCCTGAGCTTGCCCTGTCTGAAAGTTGGGCAGAGTCACCTCTCAGCTCTGAGTCCTTGAAGGCTCTTCCAGCCACCTGGACCTCCTGGCCTCAACCGAACCCAACTCTCTCTTGAGCTGGGTGGGCACCTGCTCTCATGGCACTGGAACCTCACTGTAGGATTCCCCTGCTAGTGTATGACCTGGGGAGACGCTGGTCAACTGTCACTTCAGAAGGAAACCCTGAGGGCTTCATAGAGACAGCAGCCCTTCTCAGCATGGGTTGAGAACAGGGAAAGGGAAACTGAGAGCAGAAGACTTTTCCAAAGGCTCTACAACCAGCTCAGTCTGCCTGGGTCTGGAAACTCTGTCTTCTGCTGTGTAACTGCATGTGGCTTGGGCAAGTTCCTTCACTGCTCAGAGCCTTGGATTCTTCATCAGTCATCCAGGTGATGCCATCTGTTCAAAGTGTGGCTAAGAAAGTTATGGAAGAGGAGTATGGGACAAGACTACAGTCTTGAGCTGGTTTATAACAACCCAAAACACCAAACCCATTGCCGTCTAGTCAATTCCAACTCATAGCGACCTTATAGGACAGAGTAGAACTGCCCCATAGGGTTTCCAAGGATTCTAACTGCCGACCTTCTGGTTGACAGCCAAACTCTTTAACCACTGTGCCACCAGGGCTCCTATAGTGGGTGTTTATTAAGCACCAGGCTAAGCACTTTATAAGTATTGTCTTGTTTCATCCTAACAACTGCCTGGAGTAGGCGCTCTCATGACCCCCAGTGACAGAAGAGGTGATGGGTTGAGAGAGGTTGTGTATCTTAGCCATGGTCACACAACTGTTGAGGGAAAGAGCTGGCCTTGAACCTGGGGTGGAACCCTATCCAGGACCCTACTCCCTGAGCTCTGACCCCCACAGCAGAGCCTGTCAGGGAGTGCAGAGTCAGCCCTCCCCTAGCAAAGCCTGCGCAACCCAGCCCCTGACACCCTCTTCCCTCACTCTTCCCCATGCCACACCCCAGTCACCTGCAAAAGCCACCGACCTTCTGAGGGGCAGGTCAAAGTCTCCTCCCAGAAAGCCTTCCTGTAGCCCCCTGAGCAAAATCCTTAGTCGATGTGTGACTTGGCTGAGTTACTAAACCTCTATGGGCATCAATTTTCCCATCTGGAAAATGAAGATAATAATAGTAGGATCCACCTCATAGGGTTGTTGTAGGATTAAATAAGGCAATATGCATAAAGGGCTTAGAACAAATGGTGGCCAGCACATGGTAAATTCTCATTGTCTCAGTAAATATTAGCTGTCACTATTATTCTTCCTCTGAAGGAGCCCCTGTGGTGCAGTGGTTAAGCGCTTGCCTGCTAACCAAAATGTTGGTGGTTCGAACCCTCTAGCTGCTCTGTGAGAGAAAGATATGGCAGTCTGTTCCAGTAAAGATTATACAACATGAGGGCACACAACAATAACATTGTACTTCCTAGTGCTGAGGACATCTACAGAGACCTGGAGAAATGACTGCCTGAGGCCATTCCCCAAGACACAACAACACTGATAGCCCAGCCCTGATCCATTGAGGACAAAGAGCTTGCTTGCCTCGAGCCCAGCCTCTGCTTTACATGCTACGCCACCTGGGCCTCAACTTCTTTCATCAGTCAGGGGGATCACACCTGCCTGACCCCCTGCCAACTCTTGGGTCCTGGTGAGGACAGGGAAGGTGACAGGTGTGGAGGTGCCTTGATCTCACCCCCACTGAGTGCCATGCTGGGCTCTTTCTAGGGGCCATCTCCTTTGATCCTCAAATAACACTGTTGGGAACAGACTCTTATTATCTCTATTTTACAGATGAGAAAACCGAGGCTCAGAGAAATGAGGGCACTTGTGCAAGGCCACAGAGTGGGAAAGCTGAACAGTCAGGATTTACACCCAGGACGTTCTTGCTCTCAGGCCGTGGGTCTGGCCATTGTCCACATGGTCTTCTTTTGAGTTCCTTGTAGAGCTCAACTAGTGAAATGCTGCATGCCAGAGTGGAAGGGCCCTGGAGGTCATCTTGTCTGATGCTCCTGTTGTCCGCTTGGGAAAACTGAGGCCAAAAGAGAGACACTGATCACACAAACAAGCACAATGTGTTAGTGGCAGGAACCAGGCTTGTTGACTGTCAGTCCAGTGCTCTCCAGGACATCCTGCTGCTGCCAGAATGAGGGGCATTCTGTGGCAGGTAGGAGCCTTTAGGGGGGCCTGACCATGTACAGTGCACCTGACCCCTGGCCAGGTGAGGTATCCCTCTGCCAGGCTCACCCCAGCAGAGCCCTCCCCTGACAGTATTGTCACAGCTGGTTGTCTTTTCTGTCTCCCCTCAACTGGATTTTAGGATCCTCTAAGGACAGGCACCTGATTTAGGGGCTGGGAGTCAGTCAACCTGGAATCCTAGCTCCAGCACAAAATGACAAGATGAGCCTCAGTTTCCCCATCTGCAGAATGAGGATGGCAAATAACAGTCATCACCTCATGGGATTGTTGAGGGGGATGAGGGGTTCTGTGTAATCATGGAGAACAATGCCTGGCACTCAGTGGGCCCTGAGGGTCAGCAGGGCAGGACTAGAGCCCTGCTCTGACCAGTTCCTAAATCTCCCTGGAGCTGACCTGCATCCTGCTCAGGAAACTCCCTTAGAGACCTCCTGGGCAAGGTCTCTGAGGAGCCCCTGGTTTTCAGCCCTGCCCCACTCAGTGTCCTCTCTCTCTGACTCCCTGAAAGGACCTAAAAGAGCACTGGACAGGGAGGCAGGAAGCCTGGGGCTTCAGCCCAGCCTGGACAATGTTGTGCTGTGTGATCTTGATCTTCCTTTCTTGGGGCCACATTTCCTCATCTGTAATACGGGGTTGGAGCATGCTGGACAATAATGTTCTTCCCAACTCGGATGTCGAGGTTCTGGGATATGCCCTACGCTGGCCCACTCAATGGGAGGAACGTGTAGGGGACCTGGAGGGAGCCCTCTGCCCAGCTTCCCTCACCCCTGCCACTGCTCCTCGGTGTCACCTCTTTGACAGTGTCACCCAGTGCAGTCTGTACCCCAAACTCCCCCCTAGTGACACCATTGCTCTGGCTCCTGTCATTGCCGAGTCAAGCCTTTGCTCCTTGTGGGATGGCCATCTGCTGACCAGCCTGCTGTCCCCAAGTCAGGGCTGAGTCGTGCTCTGCCACTGCCATGTCCCCAGGCCCAGCACTCCTTCCTCTGCAATAGCCACAAGCTATTGAGGCTCACCAAGCTCCCAACCAGCACTTGGTGTTGTGGTGCCATCTCCTTCAGTCTCCCCAACCCTGTGAGGTGACAGCTACCACTGACTTCGTGTTAATTGGGAGGAATTTTAGACTCAGAGGGATGGATGAGTTGCCAAAGCAAAGGCACAAGCCGATTCCAGATGTGATAAGGGCTGTGGGAAAAACAAAACCGGTGAGCTGTCATAGAGTGACGGGTGTAGGGAGGAGGCTACTGCTGTTAAGGTGGGCAGGGAGGACTTCTCAGAGGAGGGGGCATATGAGTTGAGACAGAGTATGTAAGAAAAGCCACATATGCAGATCTGGGGGGCCGGGGGCTGAGTGGGACCTAAGACTCAGGGAAATGGGGAAAGCTCAGGAAGGGGATCAGGCCATTGGGTCTAAGTTCAGGCTCTGCCTATTTCACCAAACGAGTGACTTTGGACAAGGTGCTTCTCCTTTTGGACCTCAGTTTCTCTATCTACAAAATACAGAAAGATGTTATGCCTGCTTGTGTCACCTTCCTGGGTCAGTAAGTCATGGTGAAATAACAAATCCAGGTGCTGGAGAGTCCATGGTACCCAGGAGGCCTTGGGCCTGGGCCTCCTTCCTCTCTGTGGTTGTCTTTGTGAAGAAGGTGCCTCAGAGCTGCCAGGAAAGGCTGGATATGTATAGAGTGACCAAGCAGAGGGCCTCCTGCTTCAGATTCTTTTCTCCCCTCCCGCCCCTCCTGTCTTTTTTTTTTTTTTTTGATAGCAATT
The DNA here is from genome assembly GCA_030035585.1 of Dugong dugon. Classification (NCBI taxonomy): domain Eukaryota; kingdom Metazoa; phylum Chordata; class Mammalia; order Sirenia; family Dugongidae; genus Dugong; species Dugong dugon. The sequence continues at coordinate 54,226,363 of CM057462.1, read as the reverse complement.
TTTTTTTAGTTGCGTTTTAAGTGCAAGTTTACAGTTCAAGTCAGTTTCTCATACAAAAATTTATACACACATTGCTATGTGACCCTAGTTGCTTTCCCTGTAATGTGACAGCAGACTCTTCCTTTCCACCCAGGATTTCCTGTGTCCTTTCAACCAGCTCCTGACCTTTTTGCCATCTCATCTCGCACCCAGACAGTAGTTATCCATTTAGTCTTACGTATCTACTTGAGCTAAGAAGCACTCTCTTCACGAGTATCATTTTATGTCCCATAGTCCAGTCTAATCTTTGTCTGAAGAGTTGACTTCTGGAAGGGTTTCAATTTGGGGCCAAGGGAGTTCTGGGCCATGTCTTCTGGGGTCCCTCCAATCTCAATCAGACCATTAAGTCTGGTCTTTTTATGAGAATTTGAGTTCTGCACCCCCCCTTTTCTCCTGCTCCATCAGGGACTCTCTGTTGTGTTCCCTGTCAGGGTGGTCATTGGTGGTAGCCATCTAGTTCTGGTCCCAGGCTGATGCAGTCTCTGGTTTATGTGGCCTTTTCTGTCTCTTGGGCTAATATTTTCCTTGTGTACTTGGTGTTCTTCATTCTCCTTTGCTCCAGGTGGGTTGGGACAAATTGATGCATCTTAGATGGCCACTTGCAAGCTTTTAAGACCCCAGATGCCATTCACCACAGCGGGATGCAGAACATTTTCTTAATAAACTTTGTTATGCCCATTGACCTAGATATCCCCTGAAACCATGATCCCCAGACCCCTACTCCTGCTACCCTGTCCCTCGAAGTGTTGGGTTGTATTCAGGAAACTTCTTAGCTTTAGGTTTAGTCCAGTTGTGCTGACTTCCCCTGTATTGTGTGTTGTCCTTCCCTTTACCTAAGATAATTCTTGTCTACTATCTAGTTAGTGAATACCCCTCTTCCTCCCTCGCCACCCTCATAACCATCAAAGAATGTTTTCGTCTATGTTTAAACCATTTCTTGAGTTCTTATAATAGTGGTCTCATATAATATTTGTCTTTTTTGTGACTGACTAATTTCACTCAGTATAATGCCTTCCAGGTTCATCCATGTTATGAGATGTTTTGCAGATTCATCGTTGTTCTTTATCTTTGCCTAGTATTCCATTGTGTGGATATACTATAATTTCTTTATCCATATATCTGTTGATGAACACCTAGGCTGTTTCCATCTTTTTGCTATTGTGAACAGTGCTGCAGTGAACATGGGTGTGCATATATCTATTCGTGTGACAGCTCTTATTTGTCTAGGCTATATTCCAAGGAGTGGGATTGCCGGATCGTATGGTACTTCTACTTCTAGCTTTTTAAGGAAGTGCCAAATCAATTTCCAAAGTGGTTGTACCATTTTACATTCCCACCAATAGTGTATAAGTGTTCCAGTCTCTCCACAACCTCTCCAACATATATTATTTGGTGTTTTTTGGATTAATGCTAGCCTTGTTGGGGTGAGATGGTATCTCATCGTTGTTTTGATTTGCATTTCTCTAATGGCTAATGATCATGAGCATATCCTCATGTGTCTGTTAGCCACCTGAATGTCTTCTTCGGTGAAGTGCCTGTTCATATCCTTTGCCCATTGTTTAATTGGGTTATTTGTCTTTTTGTTGTTGAGGTTTTGCAGTATCTTGTAGATTTTAGAGATTAGATGCTGATCAGATTTGTCACAGCCAAAAATTTTTTCCCAGTCTGTAGGTTGTCTTTTCACTCTTTTAGTGAAGTCTTTTAATAAGCATAAATGTTTGATTTTTACCAGCTCCCAGTTATCTAGTTTCTCTTCTGGTGTTTGTGCATTGTTAGTAATGTTTTGTATTCTGTTTATGCCATGTGTTAGGACTCCAATCACTGTCCCTATATTTTCTTCCATGATCTTTATCGTTTTAGATTTTATATCTAGGTCTTTTATCCATTCTGAGTTAGTTTTTGTGCATAGTGTGAGGTATGGGTCTTGTTTCATTTTTTTGCAGATGGATATCCAGTTATTCCAGCACCATTTGTTAAAGAGACTGTCTTTTCCCCAGTTAACAGACTTCGGGCCTTTGTCAAATGTTAGCTGTTCATAGGTAGATGAATTTATGTCTGGATTCTCAATTCTGTTCCATTGGTCTATGTATGTGTTGTTGTACAAGTACCAGGCTGTTTTGACTATAGTGGTGGTATAATAATTTCTAAAATTAGGTAGTGTGAGGCCTCCCACTTGTTTTTCTTCTTGGGTAATGCTTTACTTATCTGGGGCCTCTTCCCTTTCCATATGAAGTTGGTGATTTGTTTCTCCAGCCCATTAAAAAATTCTATTGGAATTTGGATCGGGATTGCATTGTATTTGTAGATTGCTTTGGGTAGAATACACATTTTCACAATGTTGAGTCTTCCTATCCATGAGGCAGGTATGTTTTTCCACTTACGCAGGCCTCTTTTGGTTTCTTGCAGTAGTATCTTGTAGTTTTCTTTGTATATGTCTTTTACATCTCTGGTTAGATTTATTCTTAGGTATTTTATCTTCTTGGGGGCTATTGTAAATGGTGTTGATTTGGTGATTTCCTCTTCAAAGTTCTCTTTGTTGGTATGAGGAATCCATTTGATTTTTGTACGTTTATATTTTATCTTGATACTTTGCTGAAATCTTCTATTAGTTCCAGTAGTTTTCTTGAGGATTCTTTGGGGTTTTCGGTGTATAAGATCATGTCATTTGCAAATAGAGATACTTTTAGTTTTTCCTTACCAATTTGGATGCCCTTTATTTCTTTTTCTAGCCTAATTGCTCTGGCTGTGACCTCCAGCACAATGTTGAATAAGGGGAATGCTTTCAGACTCTCTCCATTTAGGATGATGTTGGCTGTTGGCTTTGTATAAATGTCTTTAATTATGCTGAGGATCTTCCCTTCTATTCGTATTTTGTTGAGAGTTTTTACCATGAATCTGTGTTGGACTTTGTCAAATGCCTTTTCTGCATCAATTGATAAGATCATGTGGTTTTTGTCTTTTCTTTTACTAATGTGATGGATTACATTGATTGTTTTTCTAATGCTGAACCATCCCTGCATAACTGGTATGAATCCCACTTGGTCATGGTCAATTATTCTTTTGATATGTTGTTGAATTCTATTGGCTGGAATTTTGTTGAGGATTTTTGCATCAGTATTCATGAGGGATATTTGTCTGTAATTTTCTTTTTTGTGGTATCTTTACCTGATTTTTGTATCAGGGTTATGCTGGCTTCATAGAATGAGTTTGGGAGTATTCTATCCTTTTCTATACTGTGAAATACCTTTAGTAGTAGTGATGTTAACTCTTCTCTGAAAGTTTGGTAGAATTCTCTAGTGAAACTGTCAGGGCCAGGGCTTTTTTTTATTGGGAGTTTTTAAATTACCTTTTCAATCTCTTCTTTTAAATTACCTTTTCAATCTCTTCTTTTGTTATAAGTTTATTTAGTTGTTCTACCTATTGTGTTAGTTTAGGTAGGTAGTGAGGTTTTAGAAATTTGTCCATTTCCTCTAGGTTTTCAAATTTGTTAGAGTACAATTTTTCATAGTATTCTGTTATGATTCTTTTAATTTCAGTTGAGTCTGTTGTGATATCACCCATCTCATTTCTTACACAAGTTATTTGCTTCCTCTCCTGTTTTTCTTTTGTCAGTTTGGAGAATGGTTTATTGATTTGGTTGATCTTTTTAAAGAACCAGCTTTTGGTCTTGTTAACTCTTTCATTTGTTTTTCTATTTCATTTAATTATGCTCTATTTTTTGTTTATTATTTGCTTTCTTTTGGTGACTGAAGGCTTCTTTTGCTGCTCTCTTTCTCTTTGTTCAAGTTGTAAGGTTAATGTTTTGATTTTGGCCCTTCTTCTTTTTGGATTGTGTATTTATTGCTATAAATTGACCTCTGAGCACTGCTTTTGCTGTGTCCCAAAGGTTCTGGTAAGATGTGTTTTCATTCTCCTTTGATTTTGTGAATTTCTTTATTCCGTACTTAATTTCTTCTATAACCCAGTAGTTTTTGAGCAAAGTGTTGTTCGGTTTCCATGTGTTTGATTTTTTTTCCCTTGCTTTTGCTGTTATTTATTTCTGCTTTTATGGCTTTATGGTCAGAAAATATGCTTTGTAATATTTTGATGCTCTGGATTCTGTTAAGGCTTGCTTTATGGCCTTATATGTAGTCTATTCAGTAGAATGTTCCATGTGCATTGGAAAAGATCGTATACCTGTCTGCTGTTGTACGGAGTGTTCTGTATATGTCTATGAGATCAAGTTGGCTGATTGTGGCAATTAGGTTTTCCATGTCTTTGTTGAGCTTCTTTCTGGATGTTCTGTCCTTTACTGAAAGTGGTGTGTTGAAGTCTACTATAATTGTGGAGCTATTTATCTCTCTTTTCAATGCTATTAGAGTTTGTTTCATGTATTTTGGAGCCCTGTTCTTGGATGTATAAATATTTATTATGGTTATGTCTTCCTGGTGTGTTGACCCTTTAATCATTATATAGTGTCCTTCCTTATCCTTTTTGGTGGATTTTACGTTAAAGTCTATTTTGTTAGAGATTAATATTGCCACTCCTGCTCTTTTTTGAGTGTTGTTTGCTTGATCCCTCCTGCCTTTTTAAGGCTCTGGACCCCAGCCCATCTCTGCCCCACAGACTCCCACAGGTCCAGCCCAGATGCTCTCTGGAGTGATGATAGGAATACATCCAGGAGGGAGGGAGGGCCCAGCCAGCAGAAGGAACAAGAGAAAATTAAAGTAAAGTGACTGGTATGTCTGAGTTTGGAGGTTTAGGTCATCCCATGGGGCTCCACTCTCTGCCTCCCTCCTTCTACACTTAGGGGCTCCCACTTTTCTTCTGTGCCTGGGACTGAAGGAAACAGACACCTTGAGTCTGGCCAGCTGCCTAGCTGCTGTCCAGAAACCTGACCAGGCTCTCAGGCAGCAGGAAGGAGCCAGGAGAGAGCCCAGAAGCCAGCAGGGAAGTCAGCGTGTGCACCTGTATGTGTATGTGTGCCTGCATGTGTATGCATGTGCGTTGTGAATCTGTGTGAGTGTGAGAGACAGAGAGACAGAGGTACCTACAGAGAGATGCCCAGAAAGAGAGACAGAAACACACATCTACATACACACAGTGTCAGAGAGACAGAGAGGAAGGAAAACAGAGAGATTAGAGTTGTGGACAGAGAAACAGTGACACTAAGTTAGGCCCTTAAGATGGCCAAGAGTGGAAAAGTAAGAGAGGGAGAGTCACAGAGGGAGGGTAGAGAGAAGAAATGAAAACACAGAGAAAAAAGGAGAGAGACAAGAGACCAGCCATAGCAGATATACTCCAGAAGAAGGGGCCAAGAGCCTGGAAGTGGAGAAGTGCAGTGCCATTACCTTCTTGAGCCTCAGTTTACTCATCTGTAAAATGGGGTGATAACAGTACCCCCATCATGAAGTGGTTATGAGGGATCAATGACCCATGGTTTCTCTACCTCTGTGGAGCCCCCTGCGGATGGTCCTTCCCTGAGACTGGGAAGGGGACTGGGAATACCTGAGATGGGGACTGGGTATTATGAATTTAACCCCAAAAATATGTGTTGGAATCCTAACCCCTGTAACTGTGGGTGTAATCCCATTTGGGAATAGCACTTACTTTGCTATGCTAATGAGGCCACATCAATCTTAAACCTACTCACTTTTGAGATATAAAAAGAGCAGATTAGGCACAGAGGAGCAAACATAAACGGAGGGGACGATACATGCCACGTGGAGATCACCAAGAACATCGAGAAGAACGTTAGAGAAGCTGAGACACGGATTTCCCCCCAGAGTGGACAGAGAGCCTTCCCCTACAGCTGGCACCCTGAATTTGGACTTCTAGCCTCCTAAACTGTGAGAAAATACATTTGATTGTTAAAGTCACCCACTAGTGGTGTCTCTGTTATAGCAGCACTAAGAATCTGAGACAGAGGCTTAGAGCTGGGCAGAGGAGGGAGAAGGACACCCCACTGACTGATTCCACCTCCAGCTGTGCCCCATCTCCGCTGCCTGATGGTCCCCATGGGCTGTCCTCTGCACCCCTCCAGGAAACCTCTGCAGCTCCCTCTTTGATCTCTAACAGCTCTCCCTCCAGTGTCCACATCTGGACCTGTGGTCAGGCTACGGCAGCCCCAGAGTCTCCATCTATCTATTCATTGCTCCCTGCACTGTGGCTTCCAGGCTTCCAGCTATACAGAAATGAACTTGTTTAATCTCTACAACAGCCCATTTTACTAGTGATGAGACTGAGGCCCAGACTTGCCCAAGGTCACCCAGGAAGTGGAAGAGACAGGACTTGGGCTTTGATCTTCTGGCTCTGAGTCTAGTGTTTTCCCTACTACACTTGGATGAGGTGACTCAGGGCCCCCCCTGGGATTTGCAACATGTTCCTTTCCTGAGGACCAGCTGAGAGCCACCTGCCTGCCCAAAAACTCTGATTTGTCCTGCTTTGGACCCTCAGATCTGACTCTCCCAGATTTTCCTGGCTGTATCAGAAGCAAATCTGGGATGGGAGGAGCAATAAGTAAGAGAGAGAGAGAGAAATAAAGTGGTTCACTGAGAAACAAAGACAGAGACACTGAGATTAGCCTTGTGTATACCCTAAGAAGGAGGCACACACGCATACAGACATGCACGCGTGTGCACACAGACTCACACATACACACACACTCAAAAAGCAGAGCCGTTCAAGCTCACACAGCTGGTAAGTGGCAGACCCAGCATTTGAATCCAGGTCTGCTGATTTGGGGACCTCCCATATGCCAAGCTGCAGGTCAGCCCCCTTGCAGGTGAAAAGAGACTCAGTGAGGAATCTTGGATTTTCAAAGGTTGGGTGTTTTCTCTACCAGCTGAAGTCCCAGAGACAGGGCCTCAGGCAAGAGGTGTACATTGATAACTTTGAGGCTTGGAGAAGTATTTGGAGGGACGTTCATGTCACATTTATCAGTCCAGGTTCCCTGGGATGTGGAGATGGAGCTTAGAGTTCAAGTTTTATCTGTGAGTAAGGCTGTGAGAGATACGGGGATAGGGGGGTGGCAGCAGAATTGGACCTAATACTATGATATTCTGATCTAAGTCTCCATCAACACAATGAGGCAGACCAGGGTAAAGATTTCCCATAATGGCGTCCCCTTATTTAAAATTTGAGACATCCAGGCAGGGCTTGTGCTTTTCACACTAATAGCAGGTTTGGGCCCATTTCACTGATGGGACAACTAAGGCATAGAATGCTCCTATAGCTGGGAGAGTACAGCTGGCTCTGGCACTGCTGACTTCCCTCCTCTTCTGGGATGAGGAAGAGCCAAATGTACTTCCTCAATGCCTCAAACCACATCCCCAGGAAGTCTGCTTGCCTCATGATTTTCAGGGTCATGGGACTTTAAGACACAGGGACCAGAGGTCAAGAGTGTGTTAAATTCCCCCATATGGCCACTTCTCTCTTTGCCACTGTTGCTCAATTTTGCCAGGAAAACAAGATTGGAAAGACAGGGCTGATTTAATTTGCCAGAATGAATAAAGCTAAGATAAATAAGACAGTAACTGAAGGTAATGACGTTCCAGGAGCATATAATTCACATTCTCTGAAACCTGGGCTTCCTTCCATCATGACTGCCATCCTGTGTTTAGAACAGATTAAGCCCAGACAGTCACAGTTTATTATCTTTCCCTATTGCTAGAGAAAGGCTAGATTCCCCGGCTGGGCAGTGGGCATGCATTGGAGCTGGCTTGTACCAGTTCGTGAGAGCTGATTGCAAGCTGAATGTTAAATATTCAGGAATGTTGTAAGCCAGTTGTTAAGCCATTGGTAGCTTGATATTGGCCGTGGTAGGAGTATTTATACCACCAAAAGCAGTTACTGTTGAGTTAATTATGATTCATGGCAACCTCATATGTGTGCTCCATAGAGTTTTCAATGGCTGATTTTTCAGAAGTAGATAACCAGGCCTTTCTTCAGTGTGGCTTTGGTGGACTCGTGCCTCCAACCTTTCAGTTAGTAGTCAAGTGTGTTAATTGTTTGCACCACCCAGGGACTCCTATTTATACCCCAGAAGTCAGCAAACTGGGTTTATTTGTTTGAAAGCTGGCACACCACTGCATGAGGGTCTTTGTAAACAGGCAAAACACATTAAGGGGAGGAAGAGGTAAAAGGCTTATGGATCTCTCTGTGTCCACAGACCTCCATTACTGGAGGGTGGACTTGAAGAGTGTCAGCTCATTAGTGAGCATTTCACCAGTAACACTCTAAGACTTGGAATGAGTCTCTAAAAAGGAGTTCCTGGGGGTGCTGAAAATGGATTCATCACTGAGCCCTGCAATAGGCCATACTGTCAGGTTGGAACCAGAATACCCAGTGCCAGGGTCAGTTGTGTGCATGGGTAGGGTGTCACTGGTGTACACAGCAGTATACATATCCATGCATGAAGGCCTTCCATCAGTGCACACAGGGGTGTTTTCATGGTGCCTGTGGTGGGTATGATCATCCGGGTATACATGAACCCTGCTGGGTCATTAACATACACAAGATGTTTAGGAGTACTGAAATGTACCAAAATCTGTATTAGTCTCCTATTGCTGCTGTAAGAAATTATCGCAAATTTAGTAGCTTGAAGCAGCACAAATATATTATCTTACTGTTCTCGAGATCAGAAATCTAACATGGGTCAGCAAGACTGTGTTACTCCTGGAGACTCCAGGGGTGTATTGTGTGGGATTTAATCTTAGAAATTAATAGAGAGACACTCAGGTTTGACATGCATAAACTCCTTTAGTTTATTGCAAGGTAGTAATGGCAAAGCACACAATTAAGACTTTGCAACATTCATTTACAACCAGAGAATCAAAATTAACTATTACAATTACAATGTTAGTGCAATGGTTAGAGTCCAAATCTTTAGACTTCAAGCATTTACCTTTAATGAGTGGTCTCAGGAGGCAGACTTGACCATAGCTAGAACTCAGCGGAGTTGAGTTCTCTCTTAGCTAGGATCCAAGGCTGGCCACAGGCTGAGTCTCAGCAGGCTTTCTGTGTTCAGAGAGAATCAAAGACTAGAGAAAGAGCCCTTTGCCTCTGCCTTCTCTCAGTGAGTAAGCATAATTCAGGATTTATATGTGAAATTCTCACCTTGGCTTCACACAATAAGGGCCAGTGTGATGTCAAGGACTAGTATGTCTTGTCTCCTCTCCAGGGTTAGAGATTAGCCAACTGTCACATTTTTTTCTTCAAGGGTAGAGATTAGGGAATAGTTTAGATTTATGTCTCAAGGCTAGTTTACAACGATTAACTACGTTGTTTTCCGTTATCACAGCATGCTGGGTCAAAGCCAACTTAATTTGAAGATTGTTTACCACATTCTTCACATACTTCTATGTTTCAATGTCAAAGTTTAGAAATTCTCTATTTCTAAGTCACATTATCAATTCTTCTTCCGTCTTCTTTATTCATTGTCTAGCTTTCACAAGCATGTGAGGAGATTGAAAACACCATGGCTTGGGTCATAAGCACGTTAGTCCTCAAAGTGTCATCTTTGCTTTTTGACACTTTAAAGACGTCTTTTGCAGCACATTTGCTCAATGCAATATGAAGACCCAAGACCAAAGAAGAACTGATACACTTGAATTATGGTATTGGTAAAGAATATTGAATATACTATGGACTGCCGGAAGAACGAACAAATCTGTCTTAGAAGAGGTACAGCCAGAATGCTCCTTAGAAGTGAGGATGGCAAGACTTTGTCACATGTACTTTGGTCATGTTATTAGGAGGGACCAGTCCCTGGAAAAGCACATCATACTTGATAAAGTAGAGGGTCATCAAAAAAGAGCAAGACCCTCAATGAAATGGATTGACACAGTGGCTGCAACAATAAGCTCAAACATAGCAATGATTGTGAGGATGGCTCAGGACCAAACCAATGTTTCATTCTATTGGGCACAGGGTCTCTATGAGTTGGAACCAACTCGAGGCACCTAACAACAACAATAAGTCACATTATAAGTAACTTATGCATCTGTGGCTTAAGACCATTTTAGAAGCAACATAACAACGTCATATATGATTTAAGAGCATTACAGAATTATATGTGATTTGAGAACATTACAAAAAGCACACATAATGGGAGACTCTGTGTCCTTGTCTTTGCCGTCTTCTAGAAGCTGCCCATATTCCTTGGCTCATGGGCCTCATCACTCTAATTTCTGATTCTGTCACCACATCTTCTTCTCTGACTCTCCTGCCTCACTCTTTCCCTTATAAGACCTCTCATGGCTATACTGAGCCAACCTGGAAAATCCAGGATAACTTCCCCATCTCAAGATCCTTAATCACTTCTACAAAATCCCTCACACTGTATAAGGTAACATTTACAAGTTCCAAGGATTAGGACTCAGACACATTTGGAGGGTCATTATTCTTCCTGTTACAGTCCACACTCTGACCCTCAAAGATTCACATCCATCCCATATGCAAAATACATTCACCCCATCCCAACATCCCCAAACATCTCAAGTCATTATAGCAACTCGAAGTGCAAAATCTCATTAGTTCAAAAGTCCCAAATTTCATCATTTAAATAATCTAAATCAGATATCTGATGAAACTCTGGGTATGATTCATCCTGGGGCAAAATTCTTCTCCATCTGTGGACCTGTGAAACTAAACAAAAACCAGAAAACCAAACCCATTGCCATCAAGTTGATTTTGACTCGTGGCAACACAATGTGTTACAGAGTAGAACTGTTCCATAAGATTTCTTAGCTGTAATCTTTACAGAAGCAGGTTGCCAGGCCTTTATTCTTTGGCACTGCTAGGTGAGTTCAAACCACCAATTTTTAGGTTAGTAGTGGACTACAAACCATTTGCATCACCTAGGAACCTGAAACTAGAACACGAAGTGAAAATTCCTTCTCTTCTCTTTACCACCTGCATGAATTGGGTGAGTTTCTTATTTCTCTGCATCTAAATGTCATCATTTGTAGGATAGAGATTAATAGTTCCCACCTTGTACTAGGGTTCAACCACAGAAGCAGATCCTGAAAGGGCATGGAGTCCATTAGTCTGCCATAGACAAGTACAGAGTAACTGGGGGAATGGTTCACCCTGGGGACCTGAACTGAACCCCTGCTCCATGTGCACTGCTCTGTGACCTGGGCCACTTACCTCATTGCTCCAGGATGGGGGATGGGCATAGCAACTCCACCTCCCAGCACTGCAGTGGGGTGTAACGAGCTGAAATCTGCACGGTGACCAGGTCCCTGATAGATGAGGGCTCTTTCCCCGACCACCCCCAGCCAGGATAGCCCATCGATCAGAGGCATGGGCTCTACAGTCTCACTTCTGGGGCTGTGTCTTGTTCCATTGCTTCCTGTCTGTGCAACTCTGAGCAAGCCTCTTCCCCCTCTGAGCCTCAGTTTCCTCATCTGCAAAATGGAATAATAATAGCACCTCCATCTTAGAGTCGTGGTGAAGACCCAGTAAGACAATTCTCATAAAGTACCTACACAGGGCCTGGCACAAAAGACTCACTCAATCAAAAGTAGTGGAGTCACCACGAGCTGGGGGTCAGAGGAGCCCTGTAGATGGCAAAGATCCCCTGGAGCACAGGGGTTATTATTATTCTCACAATTATTATTCAGCCTGAGTGACTCTTTCAGAATCCTATGTGAGAGTGCATTGCTGTCCCTCTCCTGTACCCCTGCCTCCTAGTGCTTCCCCATCCGGCTCTAATAAGGCTGGTCTGGCCTGAGCTGAGTCTACAGAAATGAATTTTCTGTTGAAGTGAAAATTTCCCATTTACCTTGAGAATCCCAGTGAGAACATTATTTTCCTCTACTCGATTAATGATGAGAACACAGACATGCCAGCATCCCCCTTTGTGCCTCTATGAACAATTCAGGCTGCACACACCCTCCCCACTCCTCACCAGCAAGGGCTCATCTCCGACTATTTGAGGAAACGCGGCCAATCCTTTCAAGACACATGAAGCAAAAGCAGAATTTCCACTGTATGACCTGTTGTTTTATTTCACTCCCTTTGTTTTCTTTAAATGAGATTATCTCTTGTTCACTCTTGTGTCTCATGGAAGATCTCTGAAGGGTGATGATTCCAGGAAATTCATGACTTCCTGGGAAGTTGTGGCTCTTAAAAATGTACTCATACAACATGAAATATGGCTCAGCTTGTGTGTGTGTGTGTGTGTGTGGCAATTTCCCAGGGCCCTGACCGCACAGGTTGACTTGTTTTGCTATGGCTCTGTCTGTAAGTACCTGCCCCTCACAGGTGCTCATGGCTTCCATTTCAAGCTGTGACCCTTAGGGAAGCAGTGCAGGTCTGCCTGTGTTTATCAACCCTGCTTCAGCCTTGTAAGGAAGCCAGGTAAGGCCCCCACTTTTACCCTCTCACCAATACAGGTGGACCCAGGAAGAAGCTGGGGGACACCTCAGTTTTGGATGCTCCTCCCTTCAACCTAAGCCCCTTTAATGGCCAACTCTATCCCTAGGCCTCCGTGTCCTAGCTCTGGTCCTGTCTCCAGACCTCTGTCCATGGGCTTGGCATTGGCTCTGTGAGTCTTGCACTTCTTAATGGTTTGGTCCAGCCTCTTGGGTCCTTCCCATGACAGCGTGGGTTAGATGGCCTAGCAAGTAGAGTGGGGCCTGGATTTCACGCAGTCCTTAGACCTGGACAAGATGGACCCCTGCCCTGGACCCCACACTTTAGAGGACACTGACTGACCCTCCTCTCCATGCCTTTCCTCATGGGACAAGAAATCCATGGGGTTGTGCCCACCTGGAGTCTGCCTGACACCTTCTACCATTCTAGACCATAGTTTCATATCTGAGACCCAGCAACCCCCATCCCAATGGCCTGGAGTCTACTCCCTGAGCCCAATTGGGCCTCTTACCTGGGTCTGTCCTCCTAAGAGTAGGCTGTGCTGTGGGATGAGCTCCCTAGGCATGAGGGTGGCTGAGGGACAGCTGGCCATGGAGGCTGTGGAAGGAACTGGAACATGTAGTGGGGGTGCCATATACATGTTGACCCCTAGAAGAGTAGGGTAGACCTAGTGACAGGGGAAAGGGGGGGGCAAAGAGATACAAATAGCATTGCAACCCTCAGAAATTGTGGGAAAAAAACAGAGAACTAGATGGGTCTACACTATAGGCATTATGGAGAGGTTCAGGCCATCAGAGATGAGAGTCACAGTGAAGCAGAGCCTCTATCACTCCTCTGATAAGAGCGATGACTGGAGAAGCTGTGACCCTTCTCCTGGAGTATGGGCTCTGCCATGACAGGGGTGCAGGTGTTTGAAGGCCCTTGAGGTATCAGAGAATGGAAAGTCACTAGTCAGGGAGATAGTTCACGAGAGGCTTTCAGCTTCCTGTCTCTGACCCCTTGGGCTTTGACCAGTACCAATTTCTACATTTCAAAATTCATAGAATCATAGCATCTTGGGGCTGGAGGGGCCTTTGTCTTGGCATTGACTGAGAATCTGCCATGACAAGGGTAAGTTTTGTCACCACACATGAAGTCACAGTCATCCCCTCCACTCTGCCCCTAAGAGAATCTTATCTCTTCCCACTCAAATTCTTCCCTTCTACTGCTCTCTAAAGAGAGTACTATCTTTTTGAGATGGTTCTAAAATTTGGGAAATGTTGAATCAAGAGAGCTGGTAGTGAAGAGAAAAATAATAGAGAATTCAGAAGAATAAGTTGATCTATGTAATGAAAGAAGGGGAGGTGAAGAACAGAGGAGGCAGAGAAACAAATCCATACTTTCTGAGGAAAGTTTGAAGGTTTGGCTTGTGAGAAGCTTTGTGGTTAGGATGGGCTTTCAAGAAGTATTATGGGGATTGTAAATTGGTGCTCTTTGGTTTTCTTTGAGAGATTGAAGTAAATTTAAAATTATGTTTAAGAATATCTTTTATTATTGAAAGAATGGGGAGGGAAAAATGCTAACTAGATAATGTTGTTGTTGTTAGGTGCCATCAGGTCAGTTCCAACTCATAGCAACCCTCCGTATTACAGAATGAAACACTGCCCGGTCCTGTGCCACGCTCACAATCGTTGTTATGCTTGAGCCCGTTGTTGCTGCCACTGTGTCAATCCATCTTGTTGAGGGTCTTCCTCTTTTTTGCTGACCCTGTACTTTACCTAGCATGATGTCCTTCTCCAGGGACTGATTCCTCCTGACAACATGTCCAAAGTATGTAAGATGTAGTCTTGCCATCCTTGCATTTAAGGAGCATTCTGATCGCACTTCCTCCAAGACAGATTTGTTTGTTCTTTTGGCAGTCCATGGTATATTCTATATTCTTTACTAATACCACAATTCAAAGGCATCAGTTCTTCTTTGGTCTTCCTTATTCGTCCTCCAGCTTTTGCATGCATATGAGGCAATTGAAAAAACACTATGGCTTGAGTCAGGCGCACCTTAGTCTTCAAAGTGACATCTTTGCTTTTCAACACTTGAAAGAGGTCTTTTGAGCAGATTTGCCCAATTCAATACCTCTTTTGATTTCTTGACTGTTGCTTCCATGGGTGTTGATTGTGGATCCAAGTAAAATGAAATCCTTGACAACTTTCATCTTTTCTCCTGTTATCATGATGTTGCTTCTTGGTCTGGTTGTGAGGATTTTTGTTTTCTTTATGCTGAAATGTAATCCATACTGAAGGCTATGGTCTTTGATCTTCATCAGTAAGTGCTTCAAGTCCTCTTCACTTTCAGCAAACAAGATTGTGTCATCTGCATAACCCAGATTGTTAACGAGTCTTCTTCCAATCCTGATGCTACGTTCTTCTTCATATAGTCCAGCTTCTTGGATTATTTGCTCAGCATACAGATTGAATAGGTATGGTGAAAGGATACAATCCCAATGCACACCTTTCCTGACTTTAAACTACACAGCATCCCCTTGTTCTGTCTGAATAACTGCCTCTTGATCTATGTACAGGTTCCTCATGAGCACAATTAAGTGTTCTGGAATTCTCATTCTTCACAATGTTATCTATAATTTGTTATGATCCACACAGTCAAATGCCTTTGCATAATCAATAAAACACAGGTAAACATCTTTCTGGTATTCTCTGCTTTCAGCCAGGATCCATCTGACATCAGCAATGATGGTTCCACTTCCTCTTCTGAATCCAGCCTGAATTTCTTGCAGTTCCCTGTTGATATACTGCTGCAGTTGCTTTTGAATGATCTTCAGCAAAATTTTACTTGCATGTGGTATTAATGATATTGTTCAATAATTTCTGCATTTGGTTGGATCACCTTTTTTGGGAATAGGCATAAATATAGATCTCTTACAGTCGTTTGGCCAGGTAGCTGTCTTCCAAATGTCTTGACATGGATGAGTGAGCACTTCCAGCACCTCATCTATTTGTTGAAACATCTCAATTGATATTCTGTCAATTCCTGGAGCCTTGTTTTTCACCAATGCCTTCAGTGCAGCTTGGACTTCTTCCTTTAGTACCACTGGTTCTTGATCATATGCTATCTCTTGAAATGGTTGAACATTGACCAGTTCTTTTTCATATAATGACTCTGTGTATTCCTTCCATCTTCTTTTGATGCTTCCTGGGTCGTTTAATACTGTCCGCATAGTATCCTTCACTATAGCAACTTGAGGCTTGAATTTTTTCTTCAGTTCTTTCAGCTTGAGAAATGCCGAGCATGATCTTCCTTTTTGATTTTCTATCTCCAGGTTTTTGCACATGTCATTATAACACTTTACTTTGTCTTCTTGAGCTGCCCTTTCAAATCTTCCGTTCAGTTCTTTTACTTCATCATTTCTTCCATTTTCTTTAGCTACTCGATGTTCAAGAGCAAGTTTCAAAGTGTCTTCTGACATCCATTTTGGTTTTTCCTTTATTTCCTGTCTTTTTAATGACCCCTTGCTTTCTTCATGTATGATGTCCTTGACGTCATTCCACAACCTGTCTGGTCTTCGGTCATTAGTGTTCAACACATCAAATCTTTTCTTGTGATGGTCTGTAAATTCAGGTGGGATATACTTAAGTTCATACTTTGGCTCTTGTGGACTTGTTCTAATTTCCTTCAGTTTCAACTTGAACTTGTATATGAGCAATTGATGGTCTGTTCCACAGTGGGTCCCTGGCCTTGTTCTGATTGATGATATTGAGCTTTTCCATCATCTCTTTCCACAGATGTAGACTATTTGATTCCTGTGTATTCCATCTGACGAGGTCCATGTGTATAGTTGCTGTTTATGTTGGTGAAAAAAGGTATTTGCAATGAAGAAGTTGTTGGTCTTGCAAAATTCTATCATGCAGTCTCTGGCATTGTTTCTATCACCAAGGCCATATTTTCCAACTACCGATCCTTCTTTTTTGTTTCCAACTTTCACATTCCAATCGCCAATGCATCCTGATTGCATGTTTGATCAACTTCAGACTGCAGAAGCTGGTAAAAATTTTTAATTTCTTCATCTTTGGCCTTTGTGGTTGGTACATAAATTTGAATAATGGTCGTATTTATTGGTCTTCTTTGTAGGCATATGGATATTATCCTATCACTGACACCGTTGTACTTTAGGATAGATCCTGAAATGTTCTTTTTGATGATGAATGCAACACCATTCCTCTTCAAGTTGTCATTCCTGGCATAGTAGACCATATGATTGTCTGATTCAAAATGGCCAACACCAGTCCATTTCAGCTCACTATGCCTAGAATATCAATGTTTATGTATTATGTATCATTTTTGATGATTTACAATTTTCCTGGATTGATACTTCAGATGTTCCACATTCCGATTATTAATGGATGTTTGCAGCTATTTCTTCTCGATTTGAGTTGTGCCACATCCATAAATGAAGGTCCCGAAAGCTTGACTCCTTCCATGTCATTAAGGTTAACTCTACCTTGAGGAGGCAGCTCTTCCCCAGTCGTCTTTTGAGTGCCTTCCAGCCTGGGGCCTCATCTTCTGGCAGACAATGTTCTGATTCTATTCATAAGGTTTTCACTGGCTAATTCTTTTCAGAAGTAGACTACCGGGTCCTTCTTCCTAGACTGTCTTAGTCTGGAAGCTCTGCTGAAACCTGTCCACCATGGGTAACCCTGCTGGTATCTGAATACTGGTGGCATAGCTTCCACCATCACAGCAACACGCAAGCCCCCATAGTATGACAAACTGACAGATACATGGGAGAACTAGATAATAGCTAAGTGGTAACTTTGCTGAAGGGTAAGACAGTACACAATACTGGGGAAGTTAGCACAGCTTGACCAAAGCAAAGTCATAGAAGCTTCATAGAAGAATCCGTACCCCCTGAGGAACTGAGTTTCTGGGCTGAGGGCTGGGACCATAGTGTCAGGGGACATCTAGTTCAGTTGTCACAACATAGTTTATAAAGAAAATGTTCTACATCCTACTTTAGTGAGTAGCATCAGGGGTCTTAAAAGCTTTTGAACAGCCATCTAAGATACATCTACTGGTCCCACCCCATCTGGAGCAAAGTGGAATGAAGAAAACTGAAGACACAAGGGAAAGATTAGTCCCAAAGGACTAATGGACCATAGCTTCCACCAGACTGAGTCCAGAACAACTTGATGGTGCCCTGCTACCACCATCGACTGCTCTGACAGGGCTCACAATAGAGGTGCCTGGATAGAGTAGGAGGAAAAGGTAGAACAAAATTCAAACTCCCAAAAAAAGACCAGACTTACTGGTCTTACGGAGATTGGAGAAACTCTGAGAGTATGTCCACTGGACACCCTTTTAACTCAGTACTGAACTCACTCCTGAAGTTCATCCATCAGCTAAAGATTAGACAGGCTTATAAAACAAACAATAACACATGACTAAATGGGCACACCAGCCCAAAAGCAAAGAAAAGAAGGCAGGAAGGGAAAGGAAAACTGGACGAATGGAAATGGGGAACCCCGGGTTGAGAAGGGGAGAGTGTTGACACATCATGAGGTTGGCAACCAATGTTATAAAAATAAAAATTATGTGTTAAATTGTTTAATGAGAAACTAATTTGCTCTGTAAACTGTCACCTAAAGCACAATAAAAAATATGTATCTTTTTGTTGCTGGACTGTTTCTTTAACTCTGAGTTCAGACAGGACCCTGAGTTCAGTTAAAGCTAGACCTCCTGGGCCCCAGTTGTAATTGAGTTACCCTGTTATGAGCCACTCACCATGGGGATACAGACACTGCCAGCTTCTCGAAGGTTAGGCTTGGTTTTTGTTTATTTATAGTACTCTATAGAGGGAGAATGCAACAAATACGTGTTGAATTAATTAAGAAAGTTGAAAAAAAAAACAAAAAACAGGGGTACTTGCCTTTTACGAGTTCATATTGTAACCAGATAGATTATGGTATCAAACTAATGAATAAAAGATTTCCGTAAGGGAGATAATAAAATTAACATAATTAGAGAGCCTTCTACTTGCCAGGCAACAATATAATCAGGTGTGTGTAATCATCCCTATTGCATAAAGGAGAAAATAGACTCAGAGAGGAGAAGAGACTCACCCAAGGTCACACAGCCAGGCAGAGTAGAGCTGGATTTAAAACTCTATGCTCTTTCCACTCACCTCCAGGAGCAGAGAAGTGGGAGAAGCAGTGTGCAGCTCTGGGGAATTTGGTCAGGTTCCTTGAGGAAGGTTGTATTTGAGCTGGACTTTCCAGGGTGCCTAAGATTTTTGTGGTAGCCCCTGGGTGGTGCAAATGGTTAACACACTCAGCTGCCAGTCTAAAGGTTGGAAGGCTGAGTCCATCCAGAGATGACTCAGAAGACAGATTTGATGATCTACTCTGAAAAATCAGTCATTGAAAACCCTATGGAGAGCAGTTCTATTCTGACACACATGGGGTCGCCATGAGTCAGAATCAGCTCTACTGCAACTGATTTTAGAATTTTTGGAGCTGGTAGAGTATAAGTAGTAGGGTAGGTGAAGGCATTTCAGGAGACGGGAGCAGCATGAAGAACAGCTGGGAAGTAGGGAAGCCCAGAGCATCTTTGGGGAACAGAGTAATGGCATTTGTAGGAGCAGTAGGGGCAACTATGACTGGATGGGCAGGTGGGCTTGACCACAAAGCAAGTAGCCCGCCAAAAGTCAAGGCATTGTACAATTCCCCCAGCTGACTGGAGTCAAATTTATGGAATCCATTTGGATATTAAGACTCAGGCCCAGTTACTTCCCCTCCACTATCAATAGCCGACTCCCAACCCTCTGTTCAGGTCCTGACCTCTCCACTGAGCTCTAGATCTGCCGATCCAGACCCAATGGACATCTCAATGCAGACCACCCACAATATGAGCCTGGAGCTGACCCAGAAGCCTCCTCTCCTTGCCTGGGAGGAGAGGGCAGGTGACAGATCTCAGGAGGGGAGGGTCCAGCAGAGCTAGCGTCAATGAAAACTCAAGGAATGGAACATCTCGAAGGCTGTCAACGGACAGAACTATTTTGCCCAGGAGGAAACCAAGGCTTAGAGAGGTTAATAGTCCTGCTGAAGATACCCAGGAAGCAACAATGGGGTTTCTAGACCCATTGTCCAAACCCCTGGCCAGCCTCTTCCTGTGGTTTCAGGTTTTCCTCTGCATCCTGAACTGCCCAAGTCTAGCTCTCTTTTTTCTCCCCCTTCTGTAGCGATTTCTTTCACCTTCCGCCTTAGTGGTCGAGGCAATTTCTCAACATCCAGCCAAAGGGAGTAATGGTTATTGGATGTGATTTAAGTCATAGAGCACTTGCTAGCCGAACCATTCTTGTCCACAGAGCTGGGAGCAGTAGGGCATGGTGTCAATCTCGTGCCTGTCTCAATATGAGTGCTCAGTGGTGCTGACCTCCCCTTGCTGTGGCTGCCACAGATCCAGCCACCCATAGCTACACCAGGATACCCTAGAGAGGAAAGGCTCAGGCTTTGGGGCCAGGTGGCCCGGTGTGGCTCTGTCATTTCTAAACTGTGTGAGCCTGGGTAAGACTCTTCACCTCTGGGAGCCTCAGCTAGTTCTTATGTAAAATGGGGATGATGCTGTGTACCCTACAGGGGTTGTTGTGGGAACTAAAGTTCCCCAGGAAGTCCTCAGCACCGTGTATAATTCAGTGTCTTCCTGAGACTCTGTGCTGTAACTCCAAACAGGCAGGGGGCACTGTGGGTACAGCTGCCCTGGTACTGACATCTGGTCTGGAGAGGCTTGGCAGGTCGTGACACTGATTCAGCTTCCAAGTCCTGAGTCCCCTTAACAGCACCCTAACACCACCAGCCAACATCTTCTGAGAACCCACTCAGTGCCAGGTACTAAGTGCCCCACTCTGCATTGTTTCATTTGATCCTTTGGCAATCCCCTCCGTGAGGGCTCTGTGGTCACTCTCATTTTCTCAGTGAGGAAACTAAGGAGCAGAGAAATTAAACAACTGTCACGAAATAACCCAGGAAAGGTCAGAGCTGAAACTTAAACCCAGAACTACCTGATTGCTCACACTGACATACTATCAGAATTCCAACAACCCCAGCTTGTACCCTTCCTGGACAAGGCACTCTCTACCTCCCTGTGAAAACCGGCACATCTCATGGTGACTCTGTGTGGATGGGAGCAAATCAATGCACTTTACTAAATTCTTCAGACCTCAGGACAGGCCCTGACCATCCTCTGCGCCCCCTGCCCTGCATGTGAGGAGGACAGAGCCATTTGGCTCTGGAGAGCTGGGAGACCCAGGTTCAAGTCCCAGCATTTTATCCCCCTTGTGAGCTACTTCCCTCAAGTCTCACCCTCCTCATCTGTACAATAGGGTCAATGGTTCCTACATCTTGGACTTGTTTGCGGGGACTCAGACACAAAGGATAACCAACCAAAACCAATGCCATTGTCATCAAGCTGATTCCAACCCACAGCAGTGACCCCGTGTGTTACAGAGTAGAACTGCTCCATAGGGTTTTCTTGGCTGTAACCTTTATAGAAGCAGATCACCAGACTTTTCTTCCATGGTACTGCTGCGTGGGTTTGAACCACCAACCTTTAGGTTAGTAGTTGAGTGTAAACCGTTTAGGACATCTAAGATACCACCCAGGACCACTAAAGGATGCGTGGGGTCCTTATAAGCTCCCAACTCTGTCCCCCCCCTTGTTTGTGTGATTGTTGTTATCATTGTTATTTTATTTCCTACTGTGTGTCCTGCAGGTTCTCTCAGAGCCCAGGAGCTCATCCTTAGGAAATCAGTCCCTGCTCTCTGACTCTCCTCCTTTTGATCCATGTTTTTCAGTCTGAGGTTCATTCTTTTCTGTTTGTTATTCAAGTTGAAACATGGATAGCTCTGTCCTCTGCTCACAGCAGGGGAGGGTTATGGAGTGGAGGTGTGAAACCTCTGATCCCTCCCCCCAATTCTTCCCATATCAGAGTTGGGAGGAGTAGCAAGACTCAAAGCCAAACCCGTTGCTATTGAGTTGATTCCTACTGATAGTGGCCCTATATGACAGAGTCGAACGGCCCTATATGACAGAGTAGAACTGCCCCATAGGGTTTACAAGGAGCAACTGGTTAGCAGCTGAGCTCTTAACCACTGTGCCATCAGTGGAGGCAAAAATAGGCTAAATTTTCTGTATTGACCTCTGTCCCTGACCTACTATGTGATTTTGGGCAGATCACTGCCTCTTTCTGGGCCTGTTTTTTTTTTTTTTCCATCAGTAAGTGTGGCAGAACAATGTCCTTGGCCTCCTCCCAGTGTGCGTGGGGAGGAACAAATGAAAGAAAAGAAAAAAAAGAGGTCAGTACATTAGAGTGTTTAGGACATTAACATTTAATGTAATTATGTTGTGTTTGGAGTAAGGACTATCATTTTACCATTGATTTTCTATTCATCTCCTCTTTTTTTGTTTCTGTTTCTCCTTTCCTCCCTTCTCTTAAATTATCTGAATCTACTTTTAGCATTTTATTTTCATTTGTCTATTGGCATTTTAGCTATGCCTGTTTGTATTTGTGTATGTGTGCATGTGTGATTGATCTAAGCATTACAAAATGCATCCTTAACATTTCACCTTATAACTATGTAGATTTATTTATGCCCTCCCTCACTATTCTTTGGAGCCCTGATGGCTCAGTGGTTAAGAACTAGAGCAGCTAACCAAAATGTCAGCTGTTCGAATCTACCAGCTGCTCCTTGGAAACCCTTTGGGGCAGTTCTACTCCATCCTATATGGTCACTACGAGTCAGAACTGACTCGACGGTGGCAGGTTTGCTTTCTCACAGTTCACTATGAGTTGGAATCCACTCCACAGATGGGTAGTAGCAGATTCTTTGTGCTATAGTTGTTATACATATTGCATTTATATACATTATAAATTCCACAATGAAATATGTCTTTTGCTTTAAAGAATCTAAAGTATCTTCAAGAAAATAAAGTTTTAAAATAGTCATTTATATTTACGCACACATTTATCATTTCTGGTCTTCTTCATGACTTCTTGAATATTCAAGTTTCCATCTGGTATATCTTTCCTTCTGTCTAAAGAACATTCTTTAGCATTTCCTGTAGTGAAGTTCTGCTGGTAACAAATTCTCTTAGTTTTCATTTATCTAAAGATGTCTTTATTTCACCTTTGTTCTTGAATGATATGTTTGCTGGATACAGAATTCTGGGTTGATGCTGCTTTTAAAGATGTAATTCCACTATCATCTGGCCTCCATTGTTTCTTATTAGAAGTCAGCAGTATTTAAAGTGTTATTCCACTCTATGTAATGTGTTATTTTTCTCTATCTGCTTTCAAAATTTTCTCATTTTTGGTTGTCATCAATTTGACTATAATGTGCCTAGGTGTGATTTGCTTTGAATTCATCCTACTTGGGTATTCCTGAGCTTCTTGAATTTGTAAATATATGACTTGCACTAAATTTGGGGATTTTCAGCCATTATTTTTTTCAAATAGTTTTTTCTGCCCCATTCTCGCTTTTACTTCTGGGACTGCAATTACATGTACATTTAAGTTGTTTGTTTGAAACTGTTCTACAGATCACTGAAACTCTTCTTTTTCTTCCTTCTCTTCTTCCTTCCTTCCTTCCTTTCTTTTAAATTTTATTCGTGTGTCTTTCAGATTAAGAATTACTACTGATATGTCTTCAATTTCCTGACTCTTTCTTCTGTATCCAGTTACTATTAAGCCATCTAGTGATTTTTTTACCGGAACTATTGTATTTTTCCATTCTAAAATTTTCAGTTGGTTCATTTTTCTAGTTTTTATTTCACTGTTGATATTTCCTATAATTTCATTTATTATTATGAGCATACTTTTCTCTGCAGTCTTGAGTTTAATTGTAATAACTGTTTTAAAATCTGTTGGTCTGGACATTATTAAAGATATTTTTTTGTAGAGATTTTGAATTCTGCTGTGTTCCTGGAAAGAATCTTGATTCTTCTTTCAATAATCAAAATTTCAGGTTAAATACTGAAAATTCTGAAATCTCAGTTTAATTCCTTTAGCCTTAGCTTGGCTACTAAACACAGTTAGGGAGTCATCCAGAGATTAGGGCAGAGTTTATACAGAGAATTTGAGGCTTTCTCTCCCTGACTCTCTACTTTGAGATTTTTATCTCTTACTTTCCAACTGCTATGGTTGCCACAAACTCTGTGCTCTGGTTCTTCAAGCAAGTAAAACTGCAAATGCCTGTCCAAGTTTGAGCCACTGCATATGGAGCCAATTGAGGCCTACCCTCTGGCAAAAATTCCTAAAAATTTGGAACTTACCCAGTGACTTCCCTACTTCCAGGTGTGGACCCCATCTGCTTTACTAGCACTCCAGTGACTTTTGGTAACTGTTTTGTTTTGTTTTTGTTTTGATATTTGTATTTATTTCCCAGAATTCATAATAGAGGCATGGTCCCATTGGGGCTACTCATACATGACCAGAAGCTGACCCTGGGTTCTGACTTTTAATTCAGGATCCTTGTACTACAAATGGAGCTTGGGTTATAGTGGTTAGACATATAATTTCTATAAATCAAATTCTTTGGAAGACTTCACCTCCATCCATTATGCTCTGAAAAACACTAACTATGGTTGTAGGGGAGGCTGCTGCTCTTAGTATCTCCAGCCCCAGGGTTTGGTGCTTATGTTCTCTCTGTGGAAGCAATGTCCTCATTTTGCTCTGCCTCACTGAAAGTTCCGTACGTTATAAAATTGTGTCCTGTGCCCACCTCTAAATTAAAATCCCAGTTCTACAGTTACTTCCTATGTGAACTTGAGCAGTTCTTAACCTCTCTGAGCCTCAGTTTCCTTCTCTGCAACAAGGGGATATTAGTATATTCCTCCCTTTCTTCCCTCTGCAGCTCATCTTGGATGCCCTGTAACATCCTGAACATAGGAGGCTCAGGTGGTGGCAGGCCTAGGCTCTAGGGAAGCTGATCCATCCATGAACTTGCGGGAGTTGGAGGTGGGTCCTGTCTATTGCCTCTGGGGGCAGCTGAGGCCAGGGAAGGCATGAGACCTTTAATTAGCTTGGGGCCTGTCCAGCAGAGCTGATTCCTAGCAGAGTCCACAGTTTCCAGTATTTCCCCACTGCAGTCTTCTCAGTATGGCAGACAGGGAATCTTTTCAGAACACAGATCTGGTCATTTTTTTCCATGACCCTATCCCTCCCTGAACAGAGTCCTCCATTGCTCCTGTGATGTTAAAATAAATAACAGACCCAGTATGGTGACCTTCAAGAAAGAATCTGGCCCATGTCACCCTTCCTAGGACAGTGCCTAACATGCCCCTTCCAGATCTGCAGGCACCTTTAGTGTCCTGTGACACCCTTCTTCCTGCCACAGAACATTTTCACTGGTTGTTCCCTCTGCCTGAAGTGCTCTCCTGACCCTGTTTTTTCCAGCTCACTCCTTATCCTTCAATCCAGCTCAGCCATCACCCTCACAGGGACGTCCTCTCTGCCCTTCCATGAGAAGGTTAAATCCCATGCATATATGCCTTAGCAGCACAGCAACTTTCTCCTTCATAGCATCTATTAAAGCTGAAAACTCACATTAATTTGTAATCTCTTTATGATAGACTAGATAGTCAGCTCTATGAGGTCAGAGACCTATAGGTCTTTGCTTCCTTTGTAGCCCTAGGACTGGACACATAGAAAAAGCTCAGTAAATACTTGTTACAAGGTTCAGTCGTCACCATAGTGCAATGTTTGGGGGCTTGGTCTGTTTGGGGGCTTGGTCTCAGAAAACAGGCTGCACTTCTCTACGCTGGGCCTCAGTTCCCTTTGGGATTATGGTTCTGTTCCTTAATTGTGGTTTGTTTTAAGCAGAACCTTTCAATGCAAGACACATAACCCAGCTAGCATAAGCCATCTGTTATGGATTGAATTGTGTCCCAACAAAATACATGTGAAATCTTAACTCCTGTACCTGTAAATGTGGCCCCGTTTGCAGATATGGGTTTCTCTTGTTATGTTAATGAAATCAGACCAGAGTAGGGTGGATCTTACAACTAATCACTTATAAGTTACAAAAAAGAGCAGAATAGACACAGAGATATGCATAGGGAAAATACAGACAGCGTGTGAGGACCCATCGACAAGCAAAGGAATGCCGAGGATTGCTCGCAGACACCAGAAACTAGGAGATAGGCTCACAGAAAGAATCTACATGGCTGAGACCCTGATTTGGACTTTTAGCCTCCAGACCTGAGAAAATAAATTTCTGTTCTTTAAAGCCATCTACTTGTGGTACTTCTGTTATTGCAGCAGTAGGTAACTAAGCCCCCCCCCCTTTTTTTTTTCCTAAAATGTGCAGAAATTCTGCCTGAGAATGAGGTCAGCACAGGGGAAAGTAGAAATAAGAGATGGAGGGAAGAAGATAGAGCCCCAGACCCAGCACCACATGTACCTCCTGTACTTCCCAATTACACAGGACAAAAAATGTTAATTATATTTACCTTAAAACTTGTAATATTATTTTTACAGAAATAAATGTATGAGTCTATTACTTAAGGTTTCCAAGGTAACCTAATGAGGAACTAAAAATATAGTGACTTTGGGAGGTGGGCTGGGATACAAATGAACTAAAGCCTTAGCCATCATAGCAAGAAGCATCATAGCGGCAAACATTATTTAGCTTTACAAGAGAATTAGAGAAAGAGCTAAACAAGTTAACACTGATTACCTCTGAGGTGTAGAATTCAGCAACGATACAAGGGACTAACATTTTTCATTATCAGTCTCTACTTTATGTTTGTTTTTTAATCATATGCATGAACCACTACGAATAAAGAAATTTACAAAAGTAAGTTAGGCACATAAAGTGATTTCTGTTCCTTAAGTGGACTTGGCTGAAAGAACTCATTTATCTTTTGTTTTACAAAAAGAGAATTTCACAGAACTAAGAAAGTTAAACATTAAAAACCATACAGATAATTTTGTTGAAGTAATTACATATAATTAAAGCTTTAAAAACAGGATCCAAAGTAGTTAAGATAAAGAATGATCTGGTCATCTGGTGGACCTGGTCACCAAGACTGTCCCAGGGAGGCTCATCCTTGGAGGAACAAGGCCAAGCCTCCAGGGCCAGGCTTGGTCAATGAGCGGGCTTCTCCTAAGATATACTACTGCCCAAGGGCTCCTTCCATAACTCATGAAGAGGCCCATCAAGGCCCAAGCTGCAGCAGACTTGACCCACAGTTGGGTGGCCCCAGAGTTGGTGAAGGCAGTAATGGTGGGGATGAGAGGCATGAGTGGGTGGCTGGAGGCAGGCCCCTCATTATCACCCCCATCTTCCTTCCATGGATCTCTGGGAGGCCTGCTTCTGGCAGTCACCGGCAGGTTCATCCTACTCCCAGTGAGTCTCCTGGTGAACCTCCCCGGTAGCCCCACACACTCTGACCAGATCTCTGAGGCAACAGCAACTTTATGGCAAATGGTGAGGAGGCTGTGGGGACTGACCTGCACAGGGCAGGGACATAGTCCACAGAGTAGAGGAGAGACCACACTCCAGATGTGCTTTCTTACTGGTTTCCTCTCGGTCAGGATAATCTTCCCAAGTCACCCTCCTTCTGACCTCTCTTCCCATTCAGTCCTTCCACAGACCAAAATCCTAACTTTCCTTCCTGCTCTGGGGAGACAAAAGGTAAAAGGTGGACAACAAGAAGCTCCCCAGAGTCCCTTGAGTTCCTGTGATTCGAAAATTCCACTATTCTAGAATGGACTGTCCAAGAGGACAGAGCCCGTGCCTGTTGCCTTCAACTCTGTGTCCACATCCAGCACAAAGCCTGCACAAAGTGAACGTTCAGAAAATATTTATTGAATGAATCCTAAGATTCTATAACTCTGTCTAAAAACATGATTCTAAGATTCTCCGGCTTCCTGATTGTAGAATCTTAAACAGCTATTACTTTTAACCAAGAATCTCATCTCCAATGCCAATGGGGCCAGGCAGGGAATAGGTATAAATGAAATATATCAGATTTAAGTGCAAACACACAGCTCCTCAGCCCCAGGGGAGCCCTATAAGGCCAGGCTTGGCTGGAGCCCCAGATTGGCCAGGCCATGAGCTTTCTGCCCCAGGCCCACTGATGCCAGGCTGCACTTGTGATTGTTTGCAGCTTCTCAGATTAGCTGCTGCTTGGCTTCTTGAGTCCAGGCCTTTGCTTCCCTCTGGAGTTTGGTTCTGTCCCTTTACTGTGGCTTGTTTTAGGCAGAACCTTTTATTACAAGGGAAAGAATACAAATAACTTAAGCAAAAGTAAAATAATTATTTTTGGCCCATGTAAATGGACAATGAGGGGAGTATTGGTTTCTAGGACTACTGGAGTCAGGGGCTTAAACAGTGTTCTTGGGCTTTTTCTCCTTACTCTCTTCTCTAAGCTCTGCTTCCTTCTGTGGTGATGTCCTTCTCAGGCAGGCTCTCTCCTCACTGTGGGAAGATGCAGTAGCTCCAGGCCTCTGTTATTCTTACTGCTTGTGATCCCAGGGGATCTTCTCCCTCCCAGTGTCCATGTGTCAAATCTCAAGACAGAGTCTGATTAACTGAAGCTGAGTTATGTGCCTGCTCCAGTGGGCAGCACCTGCTCCACCACCTGGAATTGGCTTTTCATCACAAAGAAGATTCTGTTACCCTCTGTGGGAAAGGGGGTGCTAGAGAGCCAAATGCCTCAGAAGGCTTTTACATGATAGAGGAGAAGCAAAGGTTTCCCTGCTGTGATTGTAGCCCTCCTAAACTCACAAGAGGTGAGAGTGTGGCTCAGCAGCTAGTGGCCTGGCCTGGCTCTTCCCAAGCACCATGGGCAAAGGCAAGGGCAGGGCCGGATGAAAGAGCTGAGAGATAGGCCTCACAGAGGAAGCGAGAGATCTGGAATTGGCCTCATAAGCTTCTTGGCTTTCTGCATGGTCATGGAAAGAGAAAGTAATACTAGAGGGACTGGAGACTGGCACTCAACCACCTGCCACAGCCCCCATGGCCCCTGGAAGAGGTCATGCTCTAGTCAATCAGACAGCAACCTGTAGTCAAGGCAGGCAAATCACAGGAGGAACCAGTCAACAGCTGTTCTCTAGTCAGATAGACCAAACTAATGGATTGATTTGTTCAGTCAGTCATGCATTGTGTGCTGATATGAGCTCCTATGAAGATACAGTGGGCTGGAATCAGTGGTGTTGCCAGGTTCCCAAGGTTGGGCCTTCCAGGGGTCTGCTGATCTACCCTATCAGGGGCAACAGCCTTTCTGGCAAATTCAAGACAAAATGACCTCCTATGGGGATCCCACTTGAGGCACATGGTTGGAGTTCTGTCTGACATTTCAGTGGCACTTGGTATATACTTGAGTCATCAAGCTGCCAAGGGTGTCAAAATATTATGATCTTCCTGGGAGAAGGGATGAATGGAACCAAGCAGAATTAAATATAGGTCTACCTTGGTATGTCAGGTTTTTGAATATATTGCTGTGGAGACTCAATATCCTTGCCTTCTCCCCAGGGTCACCAAGAGGTCACACACAGGTTGGGGAGGAGAAGCTTGTCAAGCTTGTCAAGCCCTCCTAGAGACCCAAGTGTCTGTTTCATGTAGTGGCTCTGAAGATCTTATATATATATATATAGTTTTATTTCAATAAAATTAATGTACAAAAAAATTCATATAAGTATACAATTTGATGAGTTTCAACATATGTAGTACACCCATTGTCTTAGTTATCTGGTACTGCCATAACAGAAATACCACAAGTGGATGGCTTTAACAAACAGAAATTTATTCTCTCACAGTCTAGGAGGCTAGAAGTCCTAATTCAGGGCACCACCTCCAAGAGAAGACTTTCTCTCTCTGTTGGCTCTTGGGGAAGGTCCTTGTCATCAATCTTCCCCGGTCTAGAAGTGTCTCAGCATAGGGACCCCAGGTCGAAAGGACGTGCTCTGCTGCCGGCACTTCTTTCTTGGTGGCATGAGGTGCCTCTTTTCTCTGTTCCATTGTCTCTTTTATATCTCAAAAGAGATTGATTCAAGATACAACCTAATCCTGTAGGCTGGGTTCTGCTTCGTTAACATAACTGCCTCTAATTTTGCCTCATTAACATCATAGAGGTTAGGATTTACACAGTAGGATAATCACATCAGATCACAAAGTGGTAGACAACCACACAATACTGGGAATCATGGCTTAGCCAAGCTGATACACATTTTAGGGGGACACAATTCAATCCATAACAGCTGTGAAACCATCATCATAATCAAGATAATGAACATATTCATCTCCCTCCAAAAATTTCCTTTTACCCTTTTGTAAACCTCTTGCCCCATCCTCAAGCAACCATCAAATTGATTTCTGTCACTATATACTATGGAGCCCTGGTGGCACAGTGTTTAAGAGCTCGACTGCTATCCAAAAGATGGCAGTTCAAATCCACGAGTTGATCCTTGCAAACCCTATGAGATAGTTCTACTCTGTCCTATAGGGTCGCTATGAGTTGGAATCGACTCGATGGCAATGGGTACACACTATAGGTTACTATAGGTTAAGTGTGCATTTTCCAGAATTATAAATAGAATTATAGAGTCACTCAGCATAATAATTTTGGAATTTATCCATGTAGGCATGTGTAGCAATAGTCTTTTTCCCCCTTTTTTTTTTTTTTTTGGCTGATTAATAGTCCATAGTATAGATATGCCACCATTTATTTATCCATTCATCTGTTGATGGACATTGGACTATTACAAATAAAGTTGCAGTGAACATTCATGTACAAGCCTTTGTATAAGCAAATTTTTTTTTTTTTTTTGTCTCAGGTTGCATAGGAGAGGAATGGCTGGGTCATATGGTAAGTATATATTTGACTTTTAAAGAAGCTGTCAAAGTGTTCCCCAAAGTGGCTGTGTAATTTCACTTTCCCACCAGCAGTGTATGAGAGCTCCTGTTCCTCCACATCTTTGCCAAAACTTGGTAATGTCAGCCTTTTTGGTTTTAGCCATGCTAGTAGGCTGTAGTTTTAATTTGTATTCCCCTAATGACTACTGAAAAGGAGCCCTGGTGGCGCAGAGGTTAAGCACTTAACTGTTAATCAATGACTCCACAGGAGAAAGACCTGGCAATCTGCTCCGATAAAGGTTACAGCCTTGGAAACCCTATGGGGCAATTCTGCTCTGTCCTGTAGGGTCACTATGAGTCAGAATTGCCTCAATGGCAGGCAACAACAAAGACTATGAGACTGAATATATTTTCACGTGTTTCTTTGCTATTCATATATCTTTATTGATGAAGCATCTGCTAAAATCTTTTGTCCATTTTTAAAATCAAGATGTTTGTCTTTATATTATTGAATTGTAAGTGCTCTTTATAATATTCTAGATAAAAATCCTTTGCCAGATATATGGTTGGACATAGTTTCTCTCAGTCTGTGGCTCACCTTTTCATTTTTGTAACGTTGTCTTTTGTAGGGCTAAGTTTTTAATTTTGACGAAGTCCACCTTACTGATTTTTTTCTTTTATACTTTGTGTAATATTTAGGATCTTCTTCAACTTTGTTCATTCATTTATTCATTCAGAAGACTTTTACTTAACACCTATTATGTGCTAGACACAGAGAACAGGACAGAGTGTTCCCTGTCCCCCCAGAGCAGCAGACATAAACAGATAAACAGATGAATATATAATTTGAAAACGGGGTGCTTATTATGAAGGGAGAGAATGAAACAACATGAGGGAGAAGAGCAAGAGGGCCTGATTTGGATGGGGGTCCATGGAAGGTCTCACTGAGGAAACACATGAACTAAGGAGAGAAAGATCAGAAAGAAGCAGTCAGGCAAAAAAGGGCAAAACGGCCTATGCAAAGGCCTTGAGGCAGGAAGGAGATTGAGGCGCCCCAGGAACAGAGGCTACCAGAGTGGCTGGAGTGAGGCTGGAAACTTGAAAGGACCAGGTTAGGCACGACCACGCGGGCTGTGCCTAGGCCTTGCAATTTTATCCAGTGTTAATGAGGGCCGTGGAAGAGGCTGAAGCTGAGTTGTGATGCTACCAGGCTCGTGTTTTTAAAGCACCTGTAAGGCGTGTTTTATCACAGCATGTATATCACACACAAAATTTTGCTGAAGATAATTCAGCAATACATCAACAGGAAACTGGCAGAAAGTCAAGCTGGATTTAGAAGAGGACGTGGCACGAGGCATATCATTGCTGATGTCAGATGAATCTTGGTTGAAAGCACAGAATACTAGAAAGAGGTTTACCTATGTTATATTGATTATGCAAAGGCACTAGACTATGTAGATCATAACAAATTATGGGTAACATTGCGAAGAATGGGAATACCAAAATACTTAATTGTGCTCATGCAGAACCGGCACATAGACCAAGAGGCAGTCCTTTGAAAAGAACAAGAGGATACTGCGTGGTTTAATATCAGGAAAGCTATGCATCGGGGTGGTATCCTTTCATTATACTTATTCAATCTGTATGCTGAGCAAATAATCCAAGAAGCTGGACTATATGAAGAAGAATGGGGCATGAGAATTGGAGGAAGATTCATTAACAACTTGCGATAGGCAGATGACACCATTGCTTGCTGAAAGTGAAGAGGACTTGAAGCACTTACGGATAATGATCAGACTACAGCCTTCAGTATGGATTGCACCTCAACATAAAGAAACCAAAAATCTTCACAACTGGACCAATAAGCAACATCATGATAAAAAGAGAAAAGATTGAAGTTGTCAAGAATTTCTTTTACTTGGATCCACAATCAACACTCATGGAAGCACCAGTCAAGAAATTAAAAGAGGTATTGAATTGGGCAAATCTGCTGCAAAAGCCCTCCTTAAAGTTAAAAGCAGAGATGTCTCTTTGATGACTAAGGTGCGCCTGACCCAAGCCTTGGTATTTTCAATTGCCTCATATTCATTTGAAAGCTGAACAATGAATAAGGAAGAAGAATCGATGCCTTTGAAATATGGTGTTGGTGAAGAATATTGAATATTCCATGGAATGCCAGAAGAACAAACAAATCTGTCTTGGAAGAAGTACAGCCAGAATGTTCCTTAGAAACAAGGATGGCAAGACTTCATCTCACGTACTTTGGACATGTTATCAAGAGGGACCAGTCCCTGAGGAAGGACATCATGCTTGGAGAAGCAGAGGGTCAGCACAAAAGAAGAAGACCCTCAACAAAATGGATTGACACAGTGGCTGCAATGATGGGATCAAACATAGCAGTGGTTGTGAGGATTGTACAGGACTGGACAGTGTTTTTTCTGTTGTACTTAGGGTTGCTATGAGTTGGAACTAACAACAACAACATCCAGGAGCCAGGTGGTGGCATGTAGAGAGAGAAGGGGAGATGACCTGAGACAAGGGCTGGATCTGGCCATGTGAAGCCTCAGGCACATGGGTAAACCTCTCTGAGCTGCAGCTCTCTCCTCAGGAAATGGGGCTGAGACTCCTTGCTTCACAAGTCTTTCCTGGGGCCTGATGAGCTCATATGTGTGGTACAGGCCAGGCATAGAGAAGGGGCTCAGTACAGCAGTGCCATCCTCCATGTTATTATGAAACCATCTCCTGTGAGGGAGGGGTGAAAGCATCACAACATCCCCAGAAACAGAAAGATCAGGGGTTGTCACTTTTATTTTCCAGATGAGAAAACCAACATCCAGGGAGGGGAAGTGACTTGCCCAAGGGCACTGGTGTTGAGTGGCCTGGGTGCCCAGGAGACAAGGAGGCTGAGGATGGTGGGTGGTTACAGTTAGCACCCTCCAGAGCCATAAGGACATAGGTTGGAATCTCATCTCTGCCACTCACCAGCTGGCTGCCCTCAGTCAGGTGGCCTAACCTCTCTGAACCTCAGTTGCCTCATCTGTAAAATGGGGATTGTATTTTCATCTTCCTCGTGAGGTTGTTGTGAGGACTGCAAGAGATGGTGTAAGGGAGGAGACTGTGTGGTTGCTGGCACCTTCGTTCAGGTATAGTCAATGTAATTGTGGTAGAATCTGGGACTTTCCACAGCCTGGCAGAGGGATCAGGCTAATTGAGGCTGCACCATGTTTGGGGCTATGACTGGGTGGGAGATGCTTAATAAACTGGCAAAAGCAAAGGGCATCAGGGAGAGGCAGCAGCAAGGACACTGACAGCATAGTAATCTTTTTCACTGCTCAGGGAAGCAGAATCCTGCCCTTCTCCCTCCCTTACTCCCTTTTCCCACTATCTCTTGGTGGAATCTGCTGTCATTTCTTCACCAAGATAACAATACATATAATTACTAATAACCCTGAGTCTCAGATTCCATTCTCTTTGCAGAACATTGTTGGTGTCAAGTGCCAGGGGGACACCCATGCTCCCCCAAGACAGGAGGATCCTAAAAGAGAAAACTACAGGCAGAGCTTCCTGTCCCACTTCTGTGTGACACTGAGCTGGTCTGCTCCTGCCCTGGGCCTCAGTTTCACCAGGTGTAAAACATTGTCATTGAACTAGATGCTTAGAGGGGTAGAGAGTGTCAGTCACTCTGAGCAAGTAACTTTGGCTGGGATATTCAGGGAATGTAGGGGGCACAGGGAGGAGGAAGGGAGCAGAAGCCACACAGAAGCACAGCACATAGCTAGAATGATTACAGCGAGCTGGAAACTGTCCTAAGTGCTCTGCATGGACCAACTCCTTTAGTCCCCACATCATCAACATGAGGTCACTATTATCATCCTAACTTTATGGATAGGAAACTGAGGCACAGAGCAGTATGCTCCAGGAGATGGTGACAGATCTGGGCCCCTTGATTTCCTGTGTAACTGTACAGAAGAAGCCTCACCTTCTCAGCTTCAAGGAAGGTGTTGGGAGAACGGAAAGGGAAATCGGTGGGCCAGGCACTGTTCAGTGTCCTTACACGTGATGTTTGATCCTCAGAACATCTTACTGGAGTAGGCATTATTATCTCCATTTTACAGACAAGGAAACTGCTGCCCAGAGAGATTTAGACTTGACTGACCCCAAACAGCAAGTTTCAAGCAGAGCCAGGATTCAAATCCAGGTCCCTCTGATACTCTCCACACCTCACAGGCTGCTTTGGGGGCTAGAACACCCCCACCTGGCTGGGGCAAGGCTGAATTGGAGTGCTGACAGATCTAGCTATCAGTCACATAGGCTCCCAGACCAGCAGGTAGAGGAGATCCAGAAAGAGGGGGATCAGGAGCAGCTTCAGACCCACTGTGACCTGTGGCCAGAGAGGAGAGCCCAGGACTAAGCAGTGAGAGGGCAGGGAGACATGGAGGCTCAGGGGTGAGCAGCTTATGGAAAGGGTGGGCATGGGGCCTGGCCACATGATGGGCTTAGGGATAGCAGTCAGTGGGCCAGTAGGACTAGGCAGAGCCCCAGTGAGTTCAGGGCAAACATCAGAAACCCCTAAGACCTGGGCTGTGCAGGCTGGAGCATCGGCCTCTCAACAAGCCTACAGCTCTGCTCCCCTGCCTTCCTTGACCATGTCCTCCCAGAGGTCAGAAGGAACTTTGGACAGGTAAAGCTCATCACATCCCCCCTCAGCTCCCAGCCTTCCATGGCTCCCTGTCTCACTCAGAGGAAAATCTAAAGTTCAGAGCATGGGCACCCCATCTGCCCCCAGGCTGCCTCTCTGACCTTGTCCCCCCACCCCTCTCTCTCCACTCACACTGACATCCTGCTGTTCCTCAAACAAGCTAACTCCATTCTGGCATCAAGGCCTTTGCATTTGCTGTTCCCTCTGCCAGGAACACGCTTCCCTCAGCCGGAACCAGGACTTGTCTCTTCACTTCATTCAGGTCTCTGCTCAGACATCCCCTAAAATACCACCCACCCCAGCCAACCACCCTCAGCTCCTACCCTGACCCCGCTTTGTTTTTCTGTATAGCACCTATCACCCTCTAATGTCGTTTTATACATTTATATGTGTGTGTGGTTTGTCCCCCCGCCCTCCATCCCATACACTGGAACAGGAGCTCTGTGAGGGCAGGGACTTGGCCTATTCTGGTCCCTGCCGTGTCTCCTGACCACAGGACAGTACCAGCACATAGTAGATGCTCTGTAAATGAAGAAGTGGGAGTCAGACACCTCTGAGGTCAAGTTCTAGTTCCTTCACTCCCTCGTGGTGTGACCTTGAACTGGATATAACCTCTCTGAACTTAATGTCCCTCATCTGTAAAATGGACTTAATAATCGTGTCAGACTCATAAGATGATTGCCAAGTTGTCAAAAGCTGATGCAGGCAAAGGGCCTAGCATGGGGTCTGGCACTTAGTAAGTACTCCATAAATGAAAGATATAATTCCTGTTGCTGCTGATATTATAACAGAAGTAAGGAAGAGTCTCGGTACAATGGTTCTATTCATTGATTCATTGACTTCAAAACCTCCATAGATACATCTGCTTTCAAATGTTGGAGACACAGACAGATCAGCCTAGAGAAGACCACAGTTTAGTGGGGAGACACACCAGGGGCTTGATAATAAAGGGTTGTGGAAACCCTAGTGGCATAGTGGTTAAGAGCTATGGCTGCTAACCAAAAGGTCGGCAGTTTGAATCCAGCAGGTACTCCTTGGAAACCCTATGGGGCAGTTCTACTTTCTCCTATAGGGCTGCTGTGAGTTGGAATCAACTCGACACCAACAGGTTTTGTTG
Source organism: Dugong dugon (assembly GCA_030035585.1). NCBI lineage: Eukaryota > Metazoa > Chordata > Mammalia > Sirenia > Dugongidae > Dugong > Dugong dugon. The sequence continues at coordinate 54,190,306 of CM057462.1, read as the reverse complement.
TTTTGGTTTGGTGCAGAGACAGAAAATAGGCTCAGTGGTGGAGACACATGTCGGGGAAGCTCAGCTTCACTATGAGACAGGGAAGGCTTCACAGAGGAGGGGACGCTGGGTCTGGGTCTTGAGGAGTGATTAGGAGCTCGTCACGTTGACAGGAACGGTAGGGCATCCAGGCAGAGGGAAGGACAGGGGCAAAAGCAGGGGCAGGTGTTTGCCTGGTGTGTCTATTATTCATGTCACACCTCTGAACTTTGCAGGGCCAAGGAGTGTGGACTGTGACTTGAAGTCCCTGGGGATCCTGGGAAGGGCTCCCAGCAGGAAGGACCCAGTCAACCTGTGTCCACTGAGGACCACTCCAGGCAGAGTGGAGGGTGGGCTGCAGAGACTGAGCTTGAGTGCAGAGAGGCCTGTCAGTGAGTGGAGCTGGGACACAAGGGGGTTCAGCCCAAGGGCCAGAGAGGGGCCCAAGGTCAGTGCAGGAGAAATGGCCAGATTGATGAGCAAGATGCTGAAATGTCTAAGCTATGGAATGTGGCTCCTTCAACCCTCAGCTAACATCAGATTCCTCCCACCTTGGCAGGGTTGGGCTGACAGGTAGGGCTTGGTGGCTGTGGGGTCAGACAGCTGAGATGGAGGAAGGTCCAGCCAGGGCATCACCCTCACAGCCCAAGAGGACATCGGGAGGGAACATTATGTCAACCAGAGTCACGGCAGGAATACCAGACGGGACTAGAGAAATTCCCCCACCAGAAAGCCAAAGGGAAACACATTTGTTTCCATGACACACTGGTATTTTTCAGGAGACAATGTGATTGTTTCCCAATTTTGCTCTGGAAAGCAATGAATGCAAGACTCCACCTGCTGTGACAGCCACTTCCTTCCCCCCAGGCACTAAACAATAGATGAAGCTTCCAGGCCCAGCTCACTGGTGCCTGAAATGCCACATTTGGAGCTTTGTTCCTTAGGCTTGCAGTTATAAAAATTCAAATACCTACACAGCAACCATGTATTCAACGAAAATAACTTATGCTCATTCATTTGACAAATATTTACTGAGTCCCTTCTCCAAATCAGACAGTGACTAGAGGCTGGGAATGGAGAGATTAATTAAGACTCAGTCCATACTTCTAAGGAATGCACAAACTATGCCTCTGTGTGTGTGTGTGTGTGTGTGCATGCACGCAAACACACATGCTGAAGAAGGCAGAGGTGGAAACCTAACTATAACAGTGTCAGAAGTGCTGTGGTGGTGACAGGTACAAGATGCATGGAAACCCACAACAGAAATCACTCAGTTATGTGTTGCTCAAGGTCATATGTGAGCTTTAGTTCATTCTGGAGATCTGATACATCAGGGAAGAAGAGAATCCCAGGTGGAGGGCACAGCAGAGGCAATTATATGGAGTTATAGACCAGTATGGTGTGTGTGTGTAGTCGGGGGAGGGCTACATGCAGCTCGATGTGACCTGGGCATAAAATGGAACGAGGGGGTTAGGGCTGTAGTAGTAGCGAGAGGAGTTTACATTGATTTATTAGTTGGATGTTAATAGAGATCTCAGCTGATGGCATCTATCACAATTCTTTGTTGCTTCCCCAGCATCCATTTTACCTTCTCCCACCAAGACTATCAGATGCTCCTTTGGGAAATTGCTCTGTCCCCATTCTCAGCCACCAGATCTGGATAGAAATAACCCACCATCAACTCCAGGGGTGGATCTTGATAGGCTTAAAACAATCAGCATAGCTCATCCTACTAGATGCTGTGATTGGTTCACGGACTAGTTCTGACCAATGAAAGATGAAAAGATGTTTGCTGGGGTTTCTGGGAAAGAGGAGCCTCTCTCTTTGGAGGGAGTTTCTAGAAAGGATACACTCTCTTCTGGTCACTGTAGAGGAGTACAGGAAGGGCCAGGAATGAAGACAATATGTGGAGGAAGACAGAGATGTCAGAGAAATGGAGCCAGAACCTGAAGCCCTCAGTCCAATGGCATCCAAGCAGCTTTACCTCTGTAGTTCTCAGTTAGCTGAACCAGTAAATTCCTGCATTTGTTAAAACCACTTCATGTGTTTTTTTTCTCCATTACTTTTAACTAAAAAATTACTAGCCAGTTCAGGGCATTTATCAAGAACAGAACTTGATAGAGTTGGAGAAAGCGAGCAGCCAGCAGGTGCCTGGAACCTGGGGCCTGTTGAGGGTAGTCAAGTCCCTCTCTTTTTCATTTAATTTTCATCCACAGTTATCACTGTGAGTCTAGATATTTCCCAAGAAACCCCAGCTCCCTAACACTGCCCTGGTGCCTAGAGGACAGGTCCTGATCAGGCAGCCCGGGTGTCAGGAGCCCTGAGTTCTGTCCTCAATCCCACCACTGCCTGGATGTGGGGCCCCGGTGAGTCACAGCCTCTCACTGGTCCTCGGTTTGTGATTCATCCACCAAGCAGCAAACAGTGAACTCCTCAATGACAGCAGTGATATCCAACTTAGCCTGCAGCCCCAGTGCCCAGGACAGGCCTGCACAGAGCAGGCATCAATGGGGGCTGTTGATCCATCAGTGTGGAGCTAGCCCTTCTTGCTCCCAGCCCCAGGATGAGGGCCATGTGTGATACTGACCAGGACCAACTCTAGTTCCATCTTTCTACCCCTAGAGCTTCCTTGAGACCCCAGCCCTGTGCTAGAGCAGCAGGAAGAGGCTTAGCAGGAGGAGATTTTGCATGCAAGCTGCATGGTGGAGGGCTCGCCTCCTACAGAACTTCTAATGCTGTTGAAGGCTTACTGAGCCCAGTTAGAATGAAGAGGAAGAAAAAATCCTAAGAGCTCATAAAAATCCCAAGACCCTTTACTCTCCAGCTGCAGTTGACCTGGGCAATCAAGCTGGGACTCTCCTCAGTCTGCTCTTTGCAGGGAAGGGGTAGTGATCAGGGTCCCCTGAAAGGGGGACCAGCCCAGGTTTATTCTTCAAAAACAGCAAAGCCACTGCTCTGTCTTCTGGGTGGTATGGGCTGAGAGTGTTGGGAGGGTGAGGACTCAAGTCTGTATTCACAGTCAGGAGCAGAGCAGGCAGGGGTAGGGAGACCTGCCCTCTCCATGGAGAGGGTGCAACTCAAAAAGCTCTGGAGGGCAAGTAAGGGGCCCCAGGTCTGGGCTGGGCTGGTGATCTCAGACCCATCTCCAGCCTTTCTAGGACTCAGGTTCCCTTCTTGAAGGTAGGCAGGATGAACATCTAGTGCAGAGGGTGAAAGTCTGGGGTTGGTACAGTGGTCTTGGGAAGGTTATAAGGTTAAGAAGATATTAAATATCCGTAGGATATTATACACACTCATTAATTCATTCACTAGTGTATTCAAGCATGGAACTCACAATTACTATGGGGGTAGTTGGATAATGAACAGAGATTACACAAAAGTATATAATTACTAATCATAACAAGGGTCATGAAGGAAGTCAACTGTAAATAATTAGAAGATGTATGACAGAGATGGCTGAGGAGGTGGGCCAGGGCAAACTGATATTTAACTTTAACCTGAACCCTTTGCCATCAAGTCGATTCCAACTCATAGTGACCCTATAGGACAGAGTAGAACTGCCTCATAGAGTTTCCAAGGGGCGCCTGGTGGATTCCAACTGCTGACCTTTTGGTTAGCAGCCATCGCTCTTAACCACTATGCCACAAGGGTTTCCTTTACATGTGTCTTAATCCTCACAATAATTCAGCGTATCAATAATCACATCACATATAAAAAGTCTAAACATGTCAATGAAAAGACAGATTGTCAAACTGGATAAAGAAGGAAGACCCAACTACATGTGGCCTATAAGAAACACTTTAAATATGAAGACATATAGGTTAAAATCTGTCTTTACTCACCTAAGACATGATTATCTATGTGGAAAATCCAAAAGAATTTATAATATGAAATAGTGACTAGCCCTAAAAAGGGAGTTTAGCAAAGTTACAGGATACAAGCTCAATATACAAATATCAATTGTATTTCTATATACTAGCAACAAATAATCAGAAATGAAAATTTAAAAAACCACACCATTTATGTTGTTGTTAGGTGCTATAGTCAGTTCCGACTCGTAGTGACCCTGTATGTATTACAGAACGAAACACTGCCCGGACCTGCACCATCTTCACAATTGTTGCTATGCTTGAGCCCATTGTTGCAGCCACAGTGTCAATCCATCTCATTGATGGTCTGCCTCTTTTTCATTGACCCTGTACTTTACCAAGCATGATGTCCTTCTCCAGGGACTGATCCCTCCTGATAACATGTCCAAAGTATGTGAGGCATAGTCTCACCATTCTTGCTCCTAAGGAGCATTCAGGCTGTACTTCTTCCAAAGCAGATTTGTCTGTTTTCTTGGCAGTCCATGGTATATTCAATATTCTTCGCCAACATCACAGTTCAAAGGTGTCAATTCTTCTTTGATCTTCCTTATTCATCCTCCAGCTTTCACATGCATATGAGGCAATTGCAAACACCATGGCTTGGGTCAGGTGCACCTTAATCTTCAAGGTGACATCTTTGCTTTTCAACACTTGAAAGAGGTCTTTTACAGCAGATTTGCCTGATGCAATGCCTCTTTTGATTTCTTAACTGTTGCTTCCATGGATGTTGATCGTGGATCCAAGTAAAATGCAATCCTTGACAATTTCAATCTTTTCTCCATTTATCATGATGTTGCTTATGGGTCCAGTTGTGAGGATTTTGTTTTCTTTATGTTGAGGTGTAATTCATACTGAAGGCTGTGGTCTTTGATCTTCATCAGTAAGTGCTTCAAGTCTTCTTAACTTTCAGAAAGGAAGATTGTGTCATCTGCATAACACAGGTTGTTAATGAGTCTTCTTCCAATCCTGATGCCACGTTCTTCTTCATATAGTCCAGCTTCTCAGAGTATTTGCTCAGCATACAGATTGAATAGGTATGGTGAAAGGATACAATCCCAATGCACACCTTTCCTGACTTTAAACTACACAGTATCCCCTTGTTCTGTCTGAACAACTGCCTCTTGATCTATGTACAGGTTCCTCATGAGCACAATTAAGTGTCCTGGAATTCTCATTCTTCACAATGTTATCCATAATTTGTTATGATCCACACAGTCAAATGTCTTTGCATAGTCAATAAAACACAGGTAAACAGCTTTCTGGTATTCTGTGCTTTCAGCTAGGATCCGACATCATCAGTTATATCCCTGGTTCCACATCCTCTTCTGAATCCAGTTTGAATTTCTGGCAGCTCTTTGTGAATGTACTGCTGCAACTGCTTTTGAAAGATCTTCAGCAAAATTTTACTTGAGTATGATATTAATGATAATTGTTCGATAATTTTCTGCATTCAGTTGGATCATCTTTCTTTGAAAGAAGCATAGATATGGATCTCTTCCAGTTGATTGGCCAGGTAGCTGTCTTCCAAATTTCTTGGCATAGATGTGTGAGCACTTCCAGTGTTGCATCGTTTGTTGAAACACCTCAATTGGTGTTCCGTCAATTCTGGCAGCCTTGTTTTTCTCTGGTGCAGCTTGGACCTCTTCTTCAGTACCATTAGTTCCTGATTATATGCTACCTCTTGAAATGGTTGAATGTCAACCAGTTCTTCTAGGTATAGTGACTCTGTGTATGCCTTTCATCTTCTTTTGATGCTTCCTGTGTTGTTTAATATTTTCCGCATAGAATCCTTCAATATTGCAGCCCAGGGCTTGAATTTTTTCTTCAGTTCTTTCAACTTAAGAAAAGCCAAGTATATTCTTCCCTTTTGGTTTTCTAACTCCAGATCTTTGCACATGTCACTATAATACTTCGCTTTGTCTTCTCAAATGAGTAGACATTCTGAAATCTTCTGTTCAGCTGTTTGGCTTCATCATTTCTTCCATTTGCTTTAGCTACTCAGCTTTCAAGAGCAAGTGTCAGAATCTCTACTGACATCCATTTTGCTGTTTTCTTTCTTTCTTGTGTTTGTAATGATCTTCTGCTTTCTTCATGTATGATGTCCTTGATGTCTTCCCACAACCCTCTTAGTCTTCATTCATTAGTGTTCAACACATCAAATCTATTCTTGAGATGGTCTCTAAATTCAGATGGTCTGTAAATCCAGGTCATACCTTAGTTGTTATGGACTTGTTTTAATTTTCTTCAGCTTCAACTTGAAAGTGCATATGAGCAATTGATGGTCTGTTCCACAGTCAGCCCCTGGCCTTGTTCTGACTCATAATATTGAGCTTTTCCATTGTCTCTTTCCACAGATGTAGTCGATTTGATTCTTGTGTATTCCATCTGGTGAGGTCCATGTGTATAGTCTCACTTCAGTGGCAAATTGAAGAGGAATGACGTTTCATTCATCGTCAAAAAGAACATTACAAAATCTATTCTGAAGTGTAATGCTGTCAGTAATAGGGTAATATCCACACACCTTCAAGAAAGACCAGTTAATACAACTATTTATCAAATTTACACACCAACCACTAAGGCCAGAGATGAAGAAATTGAAGATTTTTACCAACTTCTGTAGTCTGAGATTGATTGAACATGCAATCAGGATGATTGTTAATTACCAGTGATTGGAATGTGAAGGTTAGAAACAAAGAAGAAGGATCGGTAATTGGAAAATGTGGTCTTGGTAATAGAAATAATGCCGGAGATCGCATAATTGATTTTGCAAGACCAATGACTTCTTCTTTGCAAATACCATTTATAGTAGTATAAAAATACAAAATTCTTAGAAACAAATCTGATAAAAGACGTGCAAGCCCTGTACACTAAAAGCTACAAAACACTGTCTGTTTGCCCCTAATTGTTCTATAGATACAATGAAATTCCAGTCAAAATCCCAGTAGACTTTTCTTTTTGCAGAAATTGACAAGCTGATTCTAATATTCATACATATACCTGAAAGACCTAGAATAGCCAAAATAACTTTTAAAGAGAAGAACAAAGTTGGAGGACTAACAACACCTGATTTCAAGGCGTATCATAAAGCTAAATAATCAGAGCAGTGTGGCATTGGCATCAAGATTGACAAAAAGGAGAATAGAATAGAATGGAGTCCATAAATAGACCCACACATATACAGACACCTGATTTTTCACAATAGGGTAAAGACCAAACCAAAAAAACCAAACCCATTGTCGTCAAGTTGATTCCAACTCATAGCTACCCTATAGGGAAGAGTAGAGCTTCCCCATAGGATTTCCAAGGAGCACCTGGTGGATTCAAACTACCAACCTTTTGGTTAGCAGCCATAGCTCTTAACCACCACACCACCAGTGTTTCCAGGGTAAAGACAGTCAGTAGAAAAGCAATAGTCTTTGCAAAAAAAGGTTCTGCAATAATTGTATACACATATGCAAAAAAAAAAAAAAAATGACCTCTTATTTCACTAAATGTAAAATCTAAACTATGAAACATCAAAAGAATGCCTAGGAAAAAATTATTACCTTTGCTTAGGCTAAGATTTCTTAGATATAACATCAAAAACACAATTTATAAAAGAACAAACTAATAAATTGGACTTCATCAAAATAAAAACTCTCCTCAAAAGACACTTCTAAAGAGAATGAAAAGATAAGCCGTGGACTAAAAATATTTGCAAATAATATGTCTGATAAAATACATGTATCCACAATATATAAAGAACTCTCCATAGTAAGAAAACAAACAACCAAATTTAAAAATGAGCAAAAGATTTAAACAAACACCTCATCAAAGAACTTATATGGATGGCAGACGAGCACATGAAAAGACGCTCAATATCACTAGTCATTAGGAAAATGCATATTAAAAACACAATAAAATAATAAAATACACCTAATGACTAAAATTAAGAGGAGTTATCATACCAAGTGTCAATGAGGATACAGAGAAACTTGAATCCTTATACACTTCTCGTGGGGATGTAAAATGATACAAACCTTTTGTGGTTAAATATACCCCTACTATATTATCCAGCCATTTCATTTCTCAATATTTACCCAAGGGAAATGAAAACATTTTGTCCATACAAAGACTTGTACATGAATATTAATGAATATTTGTTTTATTTTCCCCCGTGTTTGTTTGTTTTTTTATTCCTTCCTTCCTTCCTCCCTCCCTTCTTCCCTCCATCCGTCCCTCCCTCCCTCCCTTCCTTTCGTTTTTCTCTCCCTTTCTTTTTTCTCTATTTCCTCCTTTCACTTTTTTAAAAAATTTTCTTCAGTTGAAAATAAATCTGCTATGAACATTCATGAACAAGTGTCTATGTATTTAACATAATCCTTCTGTTAAATTTCTCAGGAACCACTTTGAGTATGTTATAAGATCTGACTTACTCTACTTTTCAGCAGAAGCAACTGAATGTCCTCTGTTCCAGATGGAGGATCAGTTAAGTTTATTTTGCCACTTTCCTCACTGGTGTAGCCACTGAAGACTAAAACCATAGTCCTTGGAAAGAAAGTCTGGCTGGTATTTTCTCACACAAAGCTAAGAGCCTGGATGTCTTGAAGATAAGCATCTGAGTGAGATGTATTCCTGGAGAGGTAAAAATATTTTCTCTCCCTCCAAAACTTGTTATTGTTGTTAGGTGTTCATCAAGTCGGTTCCAGCTCACAGCAACCCTATGCACAACAGAACGAAACACTGCCTGGTCCTGCGCCATCCTCACAATCTTTGCTATGTTTGAGTCCATTGTTGAAGCCACTGTACCAATCCACCTCATCAAAGCTCTTCCTCTTTTTCACTGACCACTTACTTTACTGAGCATGATGTCCTTCTCCAGGGACTGGTTCCTCCTGACAACATGTCCACAGTATATGAGACAAAGTCTCACTATCTTTGCTTCTAAGGAGCATTCTGTCTGTACTTCTTCCAAGACAGATTTGTCCATTCTTCTCACCGTCCATGGTATATTCTATATTCTTTGCCAACACCATAATTCAAAGGCAGCAATTCTTCTTCAGTCTTCCTTATTCATTATTCAGCTTTTGCATGTATAGGAAATGATTAAAAATACCATGGCTTGGGTCAGGTGCACCTTAGTCCTCAGGTGACATCTTTGCTTTGTAACACTTGAAAGAGGTATTTTGCAGTAGATTTGCCCAATGCAATACGTTGTTTGATTTCTTGACTGTTGCTTCCATGGACATTGATTGTGGATCTAACTAAAATGAAATCCTTGACACCTTCAATCTTTTTTCCATTTATCATGATGCTGCTTATGGGTCCAGTTGTGAGGATTTTTGTTTTCTTTATTTGAGGTGTAATCCATAATGAAGGCTTCAGTCTTTGATCTTCATCAGTAAATGCTTCAAGTCCTCTTCGATTTCAGTAAGCAAGGTTGTGTTATCTGCATATCACAGGTTGTTAATGAGTCTTCCTCCAATCTTCATGCTGCACTCTTCTTCATATAATCTAGCTTCTCGGATTATTTGCTCAGCATATAGAATTGAATAAATATGGTGAAAGGATACAACCCTGACTTACACCGTTCCTGATTTTAAACCATGCAGTATCCCCTTGTTCTGTTCGAAAGACTGCCTCTTGGTCTATGTACAGATTTCACATGAGCACAGTTAAGTGTTTTGGAATTCCCATTCTTCACAATGTTATCCATAATTTTTTATGATCCACACAGTTGAATGCCTTTATGTAGTCAATAAAACACAGGTAAACATCTTTCTGGTATTCTCTGCTTTCCGCCAAGATCCATCTGACATTAGCAATGATATTCCTTGTTTCACATCCTCTTCTGAATCCTACTTGAATTTCCCTGTTGATGTGCTGCTGCATCCATTTTTAAATTATCTTCAGTATAATTTTATTTGCATGTGATATTAATGATATGTTCGATAATTTCTGCATTCCACTGGATCACCTGTCTTTGAAATCGGCATAGATATGGATCTCTTCCACTCATATGGCCAGGTACTGCTTTCCAAATTTTCTTGGCGTAGACAAGTGAGTGCTTCCAGCATTGCATCCATTTGTTGAGCCATTTCAATTGGTATTCCATCAATTCCTGGAGCCTTGTTTTTCACCAATGCCCTCAGAGTAGCTTGGACTTCTTCCTTCAGTACTTGATAATAGGCTACCTCATTGAAATGGTTGATTGTCAACCAATTCTTTTTGGTACAGTGACTGTATTCTTTCTATCTTCTTTTAATGCTTCCAGTGTCATACAATTTTTGCCCATAGAATCCTTCAGTATTGCAACTCAAGGCTTGAATTTTTTCTTCAGTTTTTTCTGCTTGAGAAATGCCTAGCATGTTCTTCCTTTTGGGTTTTCTAACTCCAGGTCTTTGCACATTTCATTATAATGCTTTACTTTGACTTCTCAAGCTGCCCTTTGAAATCTTCTGCTCAGCTCTTTTATTTCATCATTTCCTCCAATCGCTTTAGCCACTCTATGTTCAAGAGCAAGTTTCAGAGTCTCTTCTGACATCCATTTTTGTCTTTTCTTTCTATTCTGTCTTTTTAATGACCTTTTGCTTTCTTTATGTATGATGTCTTTGATGCCATCCCACAAAAAAAAAAAAAACCCTTCTAAACTACAAGAGTTAAAAATAGACACATAAGTGGTGTCAATCCAATATACAGGCCTGGAGTTCTCTTCTCTCCCACCTCTTCACCTAACACTTACTCACATTGTGCCTCATTTTAAAGCTAATTCTCCCCAGGGAGACTCCTTGACACCCATGCTAGGCTAAGTTCCCCTCCCATGGCTCCACCACCCCCTGTGCCTGAGATGTCCTCATCAAATATTGTAATTCTCAACAGGGAGATGTGAGGAGAGACTGGGTAAAAAGAAGCATGAAGGAATTTTGCATATCTTCATTGGGATGGTACATCCACTATCCACGTGTGTATACATTTGTCAGAATTCACTGACCTGCACACTCAAAACATGTCAATTTTATTGCCTGTAAATTATAATGTTGATTGACTAGACTATTTACTCCCCAGTCCTCAGTGTTACTCAGTCCCTGTACTCCCCCTTCATCTTCCAAAAGGTGGGAATAGAATAGATAACTTAAGGTGAGAATTCAGCTGTTTAAAGTTGTAACTTAAGGTGAGAAATTTCTGTTGAAATGCAATAACCCTGTTTCAGAATGTCTTAGTTATGTAGTGCTGCTATAACAGAAATATCACAAGCAGATGGTTTTAACAAAGAGAAGTTTATTTCCTCACAGTAAAGTAGGCTGAAAGTCCAAATTCAGGGTGTCTGCTCCAGGGGAAGGCTTTCTGTCTCTGTTGGCCTTCTCATCAATCTCCTGGGAAACTAGGCGCTTCTCCTCCCAGGGACCCTGGGTCCAAAGAACATGCTCTGCTCCTGGCACTGCTTTCTTGGTGGTATGAGGTCCCCCTGTTTCTCTGATCACTTCTCCTTTTTATATCTCAAGAGATTGCCTCAGGACACAATCCACTCTTGTAGACTGAGTCCTGCTTTACTAACACAACTGCTGTCCATCCTCCCTCGTTAACATCATAGAGGCAGGATTTACAACATATAGGAAAATGACACAATACCCGGAATCATGGCCCAGCCAATTGATACACACATTTTTGGGGGGATGTAATTCAATTCATGACACAGGACCACAGTTAGAGGTGTCCCCAGTTAAGGAGACCTAGGTGTAGCCTGCATTGTTCATGCCTAGGTAGGAAAATCTGATAGCATCTGTCTAATGGCGTCAGAACATGGGGTAAGCCAAGGTCACGAGAGGTCAATAGTCCATCTCAGTGCATCTACTCAGAACGTTACCCACACCATCACATATTTACAGAGAATGTCATCATGCCATGGTGGGGAAAGCACTCAGGAAGGTCTGAAAAACCTGGGTCTATGTCTCCTACCACTGGATCATGCCATGACCTTGAGTAAATCACCCTCTCCCTCTGAGCCTCAGATTCCTCTTCATCTGTAAAATGAGGGGGATATATCTGATAATTTCTAAGGGCCTTTCCAGACATGATCCACATGATCTTAGGATTTTTCAACCCACTCTGTGACAATCTGTGTGTGTGTGTGTGTATTTTCCATTCTAAAGAAAATCCTATCTTCTATCCTTGAAAGCCACAGTCCCTGGTTCTATATCATATATAGCCCATCAACATTGAAGGGAGGCTCTCCTCATCCTGGATATCCACACCCCTCAGTCCCAAGCTGCTCAGGTGTGCAGTCTTGCTGGGCCAGGGAGGCCTAAGGCAGTCATGGGCATGACTCAAGTTTGGTCAGCTTTGCTGGGTGGATGAAGCACTGATGTCAGATAGAACTGAGTTTCGGTCCAGCCTCACTGTGTGGAATTTTGGAAGGGATATTTCATCTTGTGAGCCTCATGTAAGATTAAAAACCTATCTGACTGTGGTGGCATTCATCCAGGCTGGGTCAGTGTTGATTCCCCTCTCCCATCTCTCTAACATTTACACCCAGTTTTTCACACAGTTAATGATGAGTCACTAATTATTCTCCACGTAAATTTCTTCCTGATTGATCTACTGGATGAAATTTGCCTTCAGCTTCTTATTACAATATTTATTACAGCTATCATTAGTAAACGGATTCATAACTGTTCTCTCCACTAGTATAATTGCTGTTAGACGGATATGAATAATCCCTGCTCTCCTTAACATAATAAAAAGTTGTTAACTTCATTCCTTCACTTGCATGATCTGGATTTCTGCGTCTCTTCAGTTTTCTCCTATCTTGGGCCAACCCATCTGCTTCTTCCAAAAAGAAGGCCCTTTCTCACCTTGTCCCTACATACAGTGGGATGGATTCTGCATCCCTTATTTAAAAAACACGTTTCTTGTAGATTTGCAGTGACTACTCCTGCTGCTATTGCTGCCACTGCTAGAAGTTACCCTAGGCCTTATCCCTATGAGAAAGTTACCATCCTCATCCCATGATACAGATGGGAACACTGACTGTCTTTTCCCAATCATTCTGCTAGTGAGTGATGGAGCTGGCATTTGATTTTGGGTTTTCTGATCCTAGAGCCCGCACTCTAGGCATTTTGCACTGCCGAAAGGAGCCTGTCCTCTCCCTACTTCGTACTCCTGCTTTTTCTTCCTCTTCCTCCCCCAGCTTTATCCACAGCCCAGAATTTCCAAGTCTCCCTTGGATAGACAGACTGAGATCTGTGATTCCGCCTAATGTGCTAGGACAGTGAGGGTGATCTTGCCTGAAAGACTCCCCTCCCATTTTACAGGGACAATTTTAGGGGCCCCAAGTACTGTAGCCCAGCATGAGCACTGCTCCTGCCTCCAGAGCTACCTGGCTGGGTGTTGACACATCAGTTTCCCTTTGGTTTAATCCAGCAACTGGGATGTGGCCCTGACTCTCCTGCAAGCTTCACCTTGATGCAGATGTATGGTCATTATAACCCTACTCCAGGTTCACTGTCACACATCTATGCCAAGGAGCTTCTGAACCTTACATAAGCCTCACAGGATCTAGGAAGAGAGCATTATGTCCACTTGAAATATGGAGAAACTGAGGTCCAGAGTAATGTATTTTTGGAAGTAGAAGACCCTTGGACATCATCAGCCTCCTCATTGCACAGATGAGGAAAAAGACCAAGAGAAAGGAGGTGACTTGGCCGGGAGCCATCACCAGGTCTCAGGGTCCAAGATTACCAGTCCCCCATCTTTAACACAACCTGTGAATAGGTCTAGGGTTTTGTTTGTTTATTTGTTTTTTCAGCATGGTTTCTACCCTGCTTCCACTTCAGAGATCCAAAGGATGAGGAAGGGGCTATCTGGGTTCAGGCTCAGAGCCCCAGGTCTTTCATTGACCCAATGTCTGTGGCCTCAGTTTTCTCATCTGGAGAATGACCTTTCTTGGGACTGGAGAGTTGGGTCTGAATCCCTTTGGTTTTTCTGGATGTGTTCTGAGTATCTCATCACCCCAGGGATATCAGAGCCAGACATAGTCTGTGCGACTCAGCTGATCTCAGCTTGGCAGCAGTCACATTATTTGCCCAGCAATGATTTAATTTCTTCTGCTGGAAGCCCTGACCCATGCACATGGGCTCCATAAATGAATGTGTCAAAATTACCATTTCCTGGGGCTGCTCTCATCAATGGTGAGCAGGCATTGTTCGCATGTTTCTAAAAGAGCCCTGAAGTCCAGCTGGAACAAATCTATCCTTCCAAAGAAACATTTTCCGAGAGGTAGCATTAAATTATGTCATGTTATAATAGCATTTCACTCAGTTCTTTAACCTTTATTTAACTAAACCCAGAATCTCCTTTTTTTTTCCTAGTAGGAGGGTGTCCCAGGCTGTGTGGAGATGATTGTGTTTTGAAGAGGAGAATGGAATGGCAGAGTGAAGCGCTTCTGGGATAAGGAAGGATGGTGGTGTGACGTTGTAGACATTCTAATGTGGGAAGCTGCCTTTGGCAGTCAAGACACTTGGGCATAAGTCTACTTACAGGATTTGTCTATCCATCTTAGGTACCCTGGACACACATTTATTTGTCCATTCATTTTTTTTTTTTTATTGTACTTCAGGTGAAGGCTTACAGAACAAATAGTTTCTCATGAAACAGTAGTACATACATTGTTTTATGACATTGGTTAACAACCCCACAACATGTCAAACTCTTAACTTCTCAACATTTTTTTTGGTGAAAATACACATAGCCAAAGATACACCATTTCAAAAATTTCTACATGCACAGTTCAGTGACATTGGCTATGCTCTTCCAATTGTGCTGCTATCCTCACTTAAGATGAAGGCTTACAGAACAAAATAGTTTCTCATTTAACAGTTACTACACATGTTGCCCTATGACAATGGTTAGCAATGTCACAACATATCAACAATATCCTTACTCAACCTTGGGTTCCCTATCACCAGCTTCCTTGTCCCCTTCTGCCTTCTGGCCCTTGTCACTGGACTCCTGTACCTCGTTAGTCTCATTTGGTTTTAGGGGGCTGTCCACTCCCAGGCTGAACTGTGAACCTCGGAGGTAACTTCACCACTGAGCTAAAAGGGTGTCTGGGGGCCATACTCTCAGGGTTTCTCTAGTCTCCTTTAGGCCAGTAAATCTGGTCTTTTTTTTTTTTTTTGGGAGTTAGAATTATGCTCTACATCCTTCTCCAGCTCTGTCCAGAACCCTCTGTTGTGATTCTGGTCAGAGCAGTCAGTGGTGGTAGCTGGGCACCATCTAGCTGTACTGGACTCAGTCCGGTGGAGGCCTTGGTAGCTGTGGACAAATAGTCCCTCGGACTAATCTTTTCCTTGTATCCTGTTCTCTTCATTCTCCCTTGCTCCCGAAGGGAAAAGAACAGTGGAATATCTTAGGTGGCTGCTCACAGGCTTTTAAGACCCCAGACACTACTAACCAAGGTAGAATGTAGAGCATTGTCCTTATAAGCCGTGTCATACCAATTGAGCTAGATGTTCCCTGAGACCATGGTCACCACAGCCCTCCGCCCAGCAATTCAGCTCCGCTGGGAGCTTGGATGTGTCTATGGGGCTTCCATGACCTTTCCTTCTACAAGTTGTGCTGGTTTCCCCTGTATTGTGTACTGTCTCACCCTTCACCCAAAATACCACTTATCTATTGCCTATTTAGTATTTCTCCCCAACCCCTCTCATCCCTGGTAACCAACAAAGATTGTTACTTTTTGTGTGTGAACTTTGTCATGGGTTTTTACAATAGAGGTCTCATACAATATTTGTCCTTTTGTGATTGACTTATTTCACTCAGCATAATGTCCTCCAGTTTCATCCATGTTATGAGATGCTTCACAGATTCACTGTTGTTCTTTCTTGTTGCATAGTACTCCATTGTGTGTATGTACCATAGTTTGTCTATCCATTCATCTGTTGATGGGCAACTAGCTTGTTTCCATCGTTTTGCCATTGTGAACAATGCTGCCATGAACATAGGTGTGCATATGTCTATTCGAGTGACGACTCTTATTTCTCTAGGATATAGTCCTAGGAGTGGGATGGCTGGATTGAATGGTATGTCTATTTCTAGCTTTCTGAGGAAGCGCCATATCATTTTCCAAAATGGTTGTATCATTTTGCATTCCCACCAGCAGTGCATAAGAGTTCCCATCTCCCCGCAGCCACTCCAACTTTTCCTATTTCCAGTGTTTTTGATTCGTGCCACTAATGCCAGGGTGAGATGGTATCTCATTGTGGCTTTAATTTGCATTTCTGCAAAGGCCAGTGATCGCGAGCATTTCCTCATGTGTCTGTTGGCCATTTGAATGTCTTCTTTGGTGAAGTGTCTGTTCATTTCCTTTGTCCATTTTTTAATAGGATTATTCATCTTTTTGTTGTAGAGGTGTTGGATTTTCTTGTAGATTATGGAGATTAGACTTTGTCTGACTTGTACTGTGCAAAAATTTTTTCCCAGTCTGTAGGTTCTCTTTTTACTCTTTTGGTGAAGTCTTTTGAAGGGCATAGGTGTTTGATTTTTAGAAGATCCCAGTTATCTAGCTTATCTCTTGGGATTTGTGCGTTGATGGTTATGGTTTGTATCCTGTTAATGCCATGTATTAAGGCCTGTAGTGTTGGTCCTATTTTTTCTTCTATGAACTTTATACTTTTTGGATTTATATTCAGGTCTTTGATCCATTTTGAATTACTTTTTGTATATGGTGTGAGATGTGGGTCCTGTTTCATTTTTTTGCAGATGGATATCCAGTTTTGCCAGCACCATTTGTTAAAAAGACTGTCTTTTCCCCATTTGATCGACTTTGGGCCCTTGTTGAAGATCAGGTGACCGTAGGTGGATGGATTTACATCTGGGTTCTCAATTCTGTTCCATTGGTCAATGTATCTGTCCTTGTACCAGTACCAGGCTGTTTTGACTACTGTAGCTGTATAGTAGGTTCTGAGGTCAGGTAGTGTGAGTCCTCCAACTTTATTGTTCTTCATCAGTAGTGCTTTACTTATTCGGGGCTTCTTCCCTTTCCATATAAAGTTAATGATTAGTTTTTCCATCTCTTTGAAGAATGTTGTTGGTATTTGGATCCGGATTGCATTGTATTTGTAAATTGCTTTGGGTAGAATTGTCATTTTCACAATGTTGAGTCTACCTATCGATGAGCATGGTATGTTTTTCCATTTATGTAGATCCCTTTGGGTTTCTTGCAGTAGTGTTTTGTAGTTTTCTTTGTATAGGTCTTTTACATCCCTGGTCAGATTTATTCCTAAGTATTTTCTCTTTTTAGGGGCTATTGAAAATGGTATTGTTTTCCTGATTTCCTTTTCATCGTTCTCCTTACTGGTATATAGGAATCCAACTGATTTTTGAATGCTTATCTTGTATCCTGCTACTCTGCTGAATCTTTCTATTAGTTCCGGTAGATTTCTCGTGGAGTCTTTAGGGTTTTCTATATATAGTATCATATCATCTGCAAACAGGGACAGTCTAACTTCTTCATTACCAATTTGGATGCCCTTTATTTCTTTTTCATGCCTTATTGCTCTAGCTAGAACTTCCAGCACAAAGTTAAATAGGAGTGTTGATAAAGGGCATCCTTGCCTTGTTCCTGTTTTCAAGGGGAATGTTTTCAGCCTCTCTCCATTAAGAATAATGTTGGCCATTGGTTTTGCATAGATGTCTTTATTATGTTGAGAAATTTCTCCTCTATACCTATTTTATTGAGAGTTTTTATCAGGAATGGGTGTTGGACTTTGTTGAATGCCTTTTCTGCATCAATTGAGATTATCATGTGATTCTTTTCTTTCCTTTTATTTATGTGGTGGATTACGTTGATTGATTTTCTAATGTTAAACCATCCTTGCATACCTGCTATGAATCCTACTTGGTCGTGATGTATTACTTTTTTGATATGATGCTGAATTCTATTGGCTAGAATTTTGTTCAGATTTTTTGCATCTATATTCATGAGAGATATTGGTCTGTAATTTTCTGTTTTTGTGATGTCTTTTCCTGGTTTTGGTATCAGCTTTATGCTGGTTTCATAGAATGAATTTGGAAGTGTTGCTTCCTCTTCTATGCTCTGAAATAGCTTGAGTAGTACTGGTACAAGATCTTCTATAAATGTTTTGTAGAATTCTCCAGTGAAGCCATCTGGACCAGGGCTTTTCTTGGTTGGAAGTTTTTTTTTATTACCTTTTCAATCTCTTCTCTTGTTATGGGTCTGTTCAGATTTTCAACATCACTTTGTTGTAGTTTGGGTAGGCCGTGTGTTTCTAGAAATTTATCCATTTCCTCTAGGTTTTCAAATTTTTTGGACTATAGTTTTTCATAATATTCTGTTATAATCCTTTTTATTTCAGTTGGGTCTGTTGTAATGTCCCCCATTTCATTTCTTATTTGGGTTATGTGTGTCCTGTCCTGTTTTTCTTTAGTCAGTCTGGCCAGTGGTTTGTCAATTTTGTTGATTCTTACAAAGAACCAACTTTTGGTTTTGTTGATTCTATCTATTGTTTTTCTGTTCTCTATTTCATTTATTTCTGCTCTGATCTCTACTATTTCCTTTCTTCCCGCGGTTGTGGGCTTTTTTGCTGTTCTCTTTCTATTTGTTTGAGTTGTGTAGTTAGTGTTTTGATTTTGTCCTTTTCTTCTTTTTTGATATGTGCATCTATTACTATAAATTGTCCTCTGAGGACTGCCTTTGCTGTGTCCCGAAGGTTTTGGGATGATGTGTTTTCATTCTCATTTGATTCTAGGAATTTTTTGATTCCATCTCTGATTTCTTCTATTACCCAGTGATATGTAAGCAGGGTATTATTCAGTTTCCATGTAATTGATGTTTTTTCCTTACTCTTTCTATTGTTAATTTCTACCTTGATGGCATTGTGGTCAGAGAAGAGACTTTGAATTATCTCAACGTTTTGGATCTTGTTGAGGATTGCTCTGTGGCCTAAGATGTGGTCTATTCTGGAGAACGTTCCATGTGCATTGAAAAAGAATGTGTACTTTGCAGCTGTAGGGTTGAGTGTTCTATATACATCTATGAGGTCAAGTTGGCTGACTGTGCCCTTTAGGTCTTCTGTATCTTTGCTGAGTTTCTTTTTAGTTGTTCTGTCCTTTACTGAGAGTGGTGTGTTGAAATCTCCTACTATTATTGTGGAACTGTCAATTTCTCTTTTCAGTGTTGTTAGAGTTTGTTTTATGTATTTTGGATCCCTATCATTGGGTGGGAGATGTTTATTATGGTTATGTCTTCATGATGGATCATCCCCTTAATCATTATATAGTGTCCTTCTTTGTCTTTTATGGTGGATTTTGTTTTAAAGTCTATTCTGTCTGAGATTAGAATTGCCACTCCTGCTCTTTTTTGGTAGTTGTTAGCTTGATATATTTTTTTCCAACCTTTGACTTTTAATAAATTCACATCTTTGTTTCTAAGGTGTGTCTCTTGTAGACAGCATATTGATGGATCCTGTTTTCTTATCCATTCTGTCACTCTCTGTCTCTTTATGGGTGCATTGAGTCCATTTACATTCAGTGTAATTATTGATAGATGTGAGTTTCTTGCTGTCATTTTGTAGTGCTTTTTTCTGTGGTGCTGAAGTTTTCTTTGTTCTTCTTATTCTCCTGTGCTGAGTTACTTTTTGTTGTGGATTTTCTTTTCATTTCTTTCGTTTTTGTAGGTTTTGTTTTTGCTAAGACTCTATGTTTTGCCTCTTTTTTTTTTTTTTATGAGTATGTTTGTTAACTTTCTTTGTGGCTACCATGAATTTTACCCTTGTCTTTTTAAGTTTGAAGCAGTCTCCCATTACTTGGTATCGCCTTGTCTTCCTCTCCATTAGAAGGTTCTATACCTATGCCGTTTATTCCCTCTTTTATTGTTTTGATGTTGTTGTCATTTACTGATTAACTGCTCTGATTCTCTGTTGTATTTCTTTTGGTTTTGGATAGTCCTCGAGAGTTCATTTCCTAGATTGGTATCTGGCTGGTACGATCCTGCATCCTAGATTCTGCCTGTGAGCTGAAGCTGTTTTTCCTCAGATTGAAGATCTCCCTTTAATAATTCTTGTAAGTTTGGTTTGACTTTTACATATTCCCTTAATTTCTGTTTATCTGGAAATGACCTAATTTCACCATCAAATTTGAACGAGAGTTTTGCAGGATATATTATTCTTGGCTGGCAATTTTTTTCTTTCAAGATTTTTTATATGTCATCCCATTGTCTTCTTGCCTGCATGGTTTCTGCCGAATAATCTGAGCTTAGTCTTATTGTTTCTCGTCTGTATGCGACTTCTTGTTTTTCACAAGCTGCTCTCAGGATTGTTTGTTTGTCTTTGGTTTTGGTGAGTGTGATTATGATATGCCTTGGTGATTTTCTTTTGGGGTCTCTCCTATATGGGGTTCTTTGAGCTTCTTGGATGGCCAGATTTTCTTTTTTTTATTTTTATTTATTTTATATATATATATATATATATATATATATATATTTAATATTTTATTGTACTTCAGGTGAAGGCTTACAGAGCAAATAGTTTCTCATGAAACAGTAGTACACATGTTGTTTTATGACATTGGTTAACAACCCCACAACATATTAACCCTCTAACTTCTCTACCTTTTTTTTTTTTTTTTTTTTTTTTTTTTGGTGAAAATACACATAGCCAAAGATACACCATTTCAAAAATTTCTACATACACAGTTCAGTGACATTGACTGAGCGCTTCCAGCTGTGCTGTTATTCTCACTTAAGATGAAGGCTTACAGAACAAAATAGTTTCTCATTTAACAGTTACTACACATGTTGCCCTATGACAATGTTTAACAATCTCACATCAACAATATCCTTACTCAACCTTGGGTTCACTGTCACCAGCTTCCTTGTCCCCTTCTCTCTTCTAGCCCTTGTCACTGGACTCCTGTGCCTCGTTAGTCTCATTTGGTTTTATGGGGCTGTCCACTCCCAGTGGATGGCCAATTTTTCATCTTTCATGTTATTGGGGAAGTTTTCTGTCAGCAGTTCTTCAATGATCCTCTCTGTGTTTTCTGTCTTCTCCCCCTGTTCTGGAATTCCAAACACTCGGAAATTTTTGCTTTAGATAGTGTCCCACATAACTCTCAGGGTCTCTTCATTTTTCTTTGTTCTTTTTTCTGAGTTTTCCTCAAACAGAGTTGTATCCAAGTGTTTGTCTTCATTTCCATTGATCCTGTGTTCCACCATTTCAACTCTGTTTCTCAGTCCTTCTATGACACCATCCATTTCTGAAATCTTGTTGTTTATCTTTTGGATTTCTAATTGTTGTCTTTGTATAATTTCTAGTTGTGAATTTATTTTGGCATTTTGTTCCTGTATTATTTTCCTGAATTATTCCAATATTTTAATATGTATTTTCCATGAATTTCTCTATTTTTTCCTCACGTTTGTCAGCTTTTTGCCTAGGCTCTTGGAGAATTCTGAGTATTAGAGATTTGAATTCCCTATCAGGTAGTTCTAATGCATTTTCTTCCACTGGAAAGTCATCTGGTGTTTTATTTTGGATACCTACTGGAACCATCCCATCCTGTTTTTGTAAATGTGTTGATATTGTCTGCTATCTTCGGGGAATTCAGCAGTTATTTTTCTTGTTTATTGATTGTAGATTTGTTTGTTTCATCCCCCCTTTTTTTTTTTAATTTGACTATGTCTAAGCTGGCAGACTGTGTGTTCTTTGTTGTTTGTTCATCTGTGGGCACAATACTTTTTGCCTCCTTCTCCAATTGGCAGGGTCAGTCACTCAGATATGGTACGGCAGGGCAGGTCTAGCTGAAGAGGAGTTACTGGGATGGGTCGTTTGTGGCACTTACTGCAGCCACCAGAATGAGTTGGTAATCGGTGTAGGCAAGGTTCCAGTAGGCCGTGCCTGTGCTGCTTGGTGGTGTGATGTCAAGCGCATGGTGCAGGTTGGCAGGATGCAGCTAGGAGATTGTTATGTGTGGAGATAAGATGGATATGGGAGAGAGGAGAGAGGAGTAGGAGCCAGAAACATACAAACAAACAAAAAAGAATGCTAGGGGAGCTTGCCATTGGAGTGTAGAGATGAGAGACTATGCAATGGAGGAAAACAGAAAGGGGAAGAGGAAGAAAAGAAAACAATGAATAAATAAAAATCAGAAAGGTTTAAGAACTGCAAAGTTCCCAGGGATTCCACCAGTGCAGCTATGAGGTCTAGGGAAGTCACTCTCAGGTGTTGCAGTACAGCCTGGCTAGAAGGTGTAGAGGTATACAATGCCAGCTATTCAGGGAACAGAAAGAGAAGAAAGATATAGAGATATGAGAAACTGAGCAATGAAGAAAGACAAAAAGGGAAAAAGAGGGAAAAGGAAACAAAACAAATTAAAAAAAAAAAAAAGGAGAAGAAGAAGAAACGCCCCCAAAAAACAGAAAAAAAAAAACCAACAAGAAAAGAAATGCCCTCAGGGATCCCTCTGCACATCTGTGCAAGCCGAGGGGGAAGTCCCCTGCCACACAGCACTGCCTGGCCAGAAAGGGCTCCCAACTCAAGAAAAGGAAAAGAAAACAAACAAACAATTCAAGACAAACAAACGAAGAAAAGCCCCGGGATCCCACCAGCGCGTCAGCCCAGACCGGGAAGCAGCTCCACACTTGAAAGTAGCTCCACAGCCTCTCAGGAAGAAGCAAAGATGGCGCACGGAGCCAAGTATTTGAGCAAAAGGCGGGGGACGTGGTGAGAGGTAAGGAAGAAATCAAAAGAAGAGGAAAAAAACAACACCAGCAGCCAACAAATGACACTCAGAGAGCCGGCCATTTCGAGGTGTGGATCCAAGCAGCCGGTGTTTCCATGTCAAGAGATTGTGGCTGCGGTAAGCAGAGGAGGCCGAGTCGGGGTGAAGAAGGGTTGGGGGTGGGAAAGAGTGTATCACAAATTACCGGTTGTTTTGTTTCCCGCTGGACGCTCTGTGAGGCTGCTTTCTCGTATCCCCTGTTTGCTGGTCTCCGATTGGAGTCCAAGATGGTGGATTCACGCTGTGTTAGCTGGTAGGGGAGCTCTGCATGAGTCTCTCCTCACTCTCCATTCTCTGTCAGTTTTCTCACTCCATTTGGTGCTTGGCTGAGTTATCTCTTCATTTGATGTTTTAGGGTTTCAGGATTGTTGTTTTCTCTGCTCAGCTTAGTTTTTCAGATCTTTGCTGTGGAGGGATGGCGTGGTGCTTCTGCCTAGAGCGCCATTTTGCCAGCCATTCATTCATTTATTCATTCAACTTATCAACAAATATTTATTAATCATCTCTGCTAGAGTAATATGCTAGGTGATAAGAACACAAAGGATAAAATCTCACCTCTACCCTTGAGGAGCTCAGTCTTGCACAGGAGAGAGACTGTCATAAGAAGTGCCCTAATAGACATCAAACATTTAACTGCTTTAGGGAGGAATGAATGAAAAAGACATCCGTCTTAGAGTGGGTATCACCCAAAGCAGAATGTGAGACAAGGACATGAGTTCTGGTAGTTTATTTGGGAAGTAATTTAGGAAGTACAAGTGAGGGAGTGATAAGACTGATTCAAGGAAGGGAGAAAGGTCAAAAAAAAGTGTACTGATAAATAGTCACCTCTGTGGGCAACTGAGGCTGAATCCCACTGGGCATTCCTGAGGAACCATGTGGAGCTCACCTCAGAGTCATCCACCTAGAAGATTCTCCACTGACAGTTACCCACAGACTCTCACCCACCACAGTGTGAAGGTTGCTCCTGGGATGTGTTTATTCCTTTACACTTTGATGTTGTTCCTGATCACAGATGGGCAAGTTTTCATGATGCCAGAGAAAGCCCACAGGCAGAGAAGAGAAGTGGGCATTAGAAGAGAAAGGCTGTCAGCATGCCAGGAACTGCTTGCTGCTGCAGGGCAACTCAGAATGTGCCAAGGTGATATGGGGTGAGTGAGCAGCACATTTGCAACAATGTTTTAGAAGAGGTGATGTTTGGGTGCACCTTGAAGAATGAGTAGGAGTTTTTTGCTGAAGCAAGCACAGGCAATGGCTTATTCAGGCATCTGGAACAGTGTGTGGATGGGAGGCAGGACATTCTTTCCAAACAATTGCTGCTTATAAGAGGGAGAGCGGTGGCTTGAGATCCAGGAGAGTTCAAGAGGATTTATTTTAAGGTCGAAGATGAATGATGTTTGGGCAGCCTGTACATAGAGAAGCCTTGGGCAACTGAGGTGGAGGAACTGAAGAAATGGGAGAAAGTGGGAATACTTGAATGAGCCAGGTCATTGCAGAGATGGAAGAGGATAGGATCCAGAAGATGACTAGAGGGATTGGACTTCCACTAGGGGAGGGCTTCTCTGATGCTGAGATGGGTGAGGATAAGTAGTAAAGGGAAAGGTGGTATACTCCTCATGACTCCATTTCTTCAATATTGGAGGAGGCGGATGACTGGCACAAAGTGTGGATCCAGGAGGCTGGGTGGGAGACTAGAGAAGGGCGGAGGTCTGGAATAGTCCTTTGGGATAAAGGGAGAGGGAGTCAACCACAGGAATATCAGAAGAGGGATGGGTGATGCTGATGCCAATTGAGGCTTTTAAGTTTTTAAATGAGCAAAAAATTACATTACTGGGCAAGCTTCCTCTTCCCACTCCAGAGGGAGGGAGAGAGTAGGAAGAGAGTTTAGATGCATTTTACTCTTCTTGAAAAGGCTTTCTCAAGCTGTGTGGTCCCGCTAGCTCAGGTGCAGATACAACAGACACTGAAGCATCTAGCAGTGCTTGCTGCAGGCCTACTGTGTACAGAAAACTGCCCAGGTGGTGGTGCCAGTCCCCAACACACACAGTTTTCTCAGCAGCTCAGATAAGGAATGGAAAGAGCAGCTTATCACAGTGGGCCAGGGCTGGGGTTGTGGCAGGGCAGAGGTCACACAAGGAGAATGTCAGCTGACTAGGGCCAGGACCTCACTGGCTTCCATCTCTTCTCCACCCATTTAGTCCAGTGAAAAGTGTGGGTGAGGGCAGAAAAATTAGAGGACCTCACTCTTCTCCCAGCTCTGCCTCTTGCTTTCTATTTGACTGTGAGCTAGTTAATATCCCTCTCTGGGCCTCCGTGGATTGGAATGACAATAAGACCCATCTAGCCAGCCTCACAGGGCTCTCATAGGGTCCCATGAAATATCAGGTATTAATGGACAGAGAATGGTCCCTGGGTGGCACAAACTGTCTGCATTCGACTACTAACCTAAAGATTGGCTGTTCGAATCCACTCAGTGGTACCTGGCTATCTGCTTCTATAAAGTTTAGAGCCAAGAAAACCTTATGGATCTCACTTTTGCTCTGTAACACATGGGGTGCCCTGAGCCAGAATCAACTGGAAGGTTTGGTTTGGTTTTTATGGGTGGAGAAATCCTTTGGAACCTGAGTAAAGAAACCCTGATGTTAGTAGTTATTTTTATGATTTCTGTCCTCAGTTTTCCCAACTGTAAAGTAAAGGGTGAGAAGCTGAGCCAGTCTAGAACCCAGACATTTCCAGCCTCCTTCCAGCCATTGTTTTGCAAAGCACACTGGGAGGAGTTAGTTGAAAGAAAGGCAGGGATTCTTTAGTGCCTCTTCTTGGCCAGTTCTCAGAAAAATTCTTTATCTCTGTACAGCAGCCAGATTGTTCTCAAGATAGATCTGAAAGAGGAGGAGATGAGAAAAGAGGGCAAAATGAGAGGAGCAAGAGGGAGCCCACATCTTCAAAGGACTCAGATGGGAGGAGGGAGATTCAGAGAAGAAAGGGACAGGTTGGGGTGAGGAGGACATGGATAGGAGCAGAGGGTTCTGCAGGGAAGTGGCTGGAGCAGTGGGGCTCTCTCTGACTTCTAAGGGACAGTCAGGGCTGGAGGCCCACAGAAAGGACTCTCCTCCCAGCTCTCTTCACACAGAGAATGCATTAAGAGAATGAACACAGCCCCAGAAAGCCTCATTGTTCGCTTTGAAATGAGCAATGACATTCCTGGGCAGCCTCACTCTTCCCTTCTCAGGGAGAGAGTAGGAGGTGAGCTTAGGCAGATTTCCTTCTTCTTGAAGAGGCTTTCTCAGCCCCGGGGCTCCCACTGACTCATCACAACCCCCCCCCCCCCCCCCCCCCGCGTGTGTGGATCCAACGGACATGGATGGATCCAACAGTGTTTATTGCAGGCCTACCGAGTGCTGGCCCAGGGCTACAGAGGGTGATGATGGTGGGGTTAAGGGGGACGCTGGCTGGAGAAGATACTGGGGGGCAGCCTGGTTCAGGGTGAGGGGTTTTAAGCAGTGAACATGGCCCAGGCTTTGACGGGCTGCGGCTGTTGAGCTGACACAAGCTCTGGCTTTGGAGTCAGATGATGTGGGTTCTAGTCCAGTGACTGATTGTTTTCTAGCTTTTGACGTTGAACAACTGTCTTCAGTTCTCTGACCCTCAGTTTGCTCATCTGTCAAATGGGCTTGGTAATACCCACCTCTCAGGGTACTGTGATTAGGGACAATGTCCACACTGGGGACAATGTTCAGTAGCTGCAGATGTGATCAAAAGACTTGCAGGATGCAGACTCAGATCTGTCTGAAAAAAGTCCATGCAGACCATGCCCAAGATGTAACCAGGCTCAGATGTAGATTCTTCCATCAGTGGTGTGGGTACCACTGAGCAATATCAGCCTCCTTGTCACTGAGGGACATTGAACCTTATGGTGTAGAACATGGAATGGGCCCTACAAAGCACCTAGTCCCACCTCCTCACTGGACAGAATGAGTCCCAGAGAGGGCAGATGTTTGCTTAGTGTCTGAGTTTAAGATAGACTTGGGTTTGAGTTCCAGCTCTGCCACTTTCATTTATTCATCAAATATTTATTGAGGACTGTGGTAGATTAAATTCTTGACCCAAGTTCCTCACCCCTCCCTGACTCCATGGATTGCATGCCCTTACCATGTGGTTTTATAGTTTTCCCAACCAGAAACAGAATGCCTTTCCTTGCCTTTTTACTATAAGGGAAAGACCATGTTACCTGCTTCATTATGTGACATTGCCTTAGGGCTGAGCCTAGGCCCTAGGACACATCACACGTTTCCATGTGCCGTCTTATATCCCTACCATCAACATGAGAAAGACATGTCCTGGCTAGCCCACTTGTTCCAGGACAATGAGCAACATGTGTGGCAGGCCTGAGCCCAGTGCATACACAAGCCCAACCAGATCTACAGCTTGAAGCAGAGCCATGCATTCAAGCCCAGTTTATAATGGCTGACCTCCAGCCAGACTGGGATCCATGAGTGAGAAGAAATTATTGTTTTAAACACTGAGTTTTGGGACAGCTTGTTACATAGCAATAGTTACTGGTACAAATGCCTGGCGTGTGTCAGGCATTGTGCTCAGCAAAGGGGACATGGAGGTGACAGGATTCACATAACTCCTGCCCTCTTTGTCTGGTTGAAGACACAAATAAAATAAATAAAATTTTCTTTGTTACATCACCGTGTCCAGACCCCTCATCCTTCTTCAGTAGCCTCTGCCTGGCCTGAACTGTGCATGAAGAAGAAGGAGGACCTAGATGAGCACTCACCCACTCACCCCTTCTGTTCTGTTCATCTGACATTTCCTGAGCACCTACCATGCCAAGCCTTGATCTGGAAATAAATGCTGCACATATTGGATCCTATTCTTGCATGAGAAGCTTTCAACAAAGCGAGGGGAGACAGATACCTCCACAGGCACCTGGGTCCAGGATGATTAGTGTCGTGGCTGGATGTCCTGTGACTCCCACTGGATCCCAGGTGGTTTATAATGTCATTTAATTTAATGATTCTGAAGGGATTGAGGATAAGGGGAAACTGAGTCTCAGTATTCTTGTTGCTAAACTCCTTGCTCCCTCTCCAAAATCTGCTCCCCTTTGAATTCACGGTTCACCATCTGCTATTGACAGCTGAGCTGGGCCCTGGGGACATAGAAATGGATGATGGCAGTGTAGCCGTGAGGAGATTCCAGCAAAGTGAAGACATAAATCTGCCTTTCCTCAACACAGCCCAAATAAGACAATGACAGGTAATCTAAGAGAGACACAGATGGTAACGGGGCCCAGAGGACCAGCCTGGAGGCCCAGGAGGGTAGGGTGCTTTTTGTCTTCTTCATTTCTATTCCCCAAGACTTGGGCTTAGTTCTCAGTAGAAGCTCAATTATTCCTCAACAAAAAAGTGAATGAATGATCAAATGACTGAATGAAGAGGTTGATAAATTCTGACTTGGGACAGAGATAGCTTACTGGAAAAGCTACTAAGCTTAACTTCTGGCAAAATGGAGCTCTAGGCAGAAGCACCATGTCGTCCCTCCACAGCAAATATCCGAAAAACTAAGCCAAACAGAGAAAACAGCAATCCTGAAACCCTAAAACATCAAATGAAGAGATAAAGAACTCAGCCAAGCACCAATGGAGTGAGAAAACTGACAGAGAACGGAGAGCTAGGAGAGATTCATGCAGAGGTCCCCTATCAGCTAACGCAGCGTGAATCCACCATCTTGGACTCCTATCAAAGACCAGCAAATGGGGGTATGAGATAGCAGCTTCACGGGGCTTCCAGCGGGACACAGAACAACTGGTAATTTGCGATATACGCTTTCCCAGCCTCCACCCTTCTTCACCCCTACTCAGCCTCCCCTGCTTCCCTCAGCCACGTCTCTTGTCTGGAAAGCACCGGCTGCTTGGATTCCACCCACCCACACTGGCTGGCTCTCTGAGTGCCATTTGTTGGCTGCTGGTGTTGCTTTTTTTCTGCTTCTTTTGATTTCTTCCTTACCTCTCACCACCACCCCCTCCTTTCACTCAAATACCTGGCTCTGTGTGCCATCTTTGCTTCTTCCTGAGGGGCAGTGGAGCTCCAGTAATTTGAGATATATGCTTCCCCACCCCCCACCCTTCTTCACCCCCACTCGGCCTCCTCTGCTTCCCGCGGCCACAGTCTCTTGTCCAGGAAGCCCCGGACACTTGGATTCCACCTGCACGTACTGGCTGGCTCTCTGAGTGCCATTTGTTGTTGCTTTTTTTCTGCCTCTTTTGATTTCTTCCTTATCTCTCACCACCTCCCCATCCTCTTGCTCAAATACCTGGCTCCGTGCACAATCTTTGTTCTTCCTGAGGGTCTGCAGAGCTACATTCAAGTGTGGAGATTCTTCCCGGTCTGGGCTGCCCTGCAGGTGGGATCCCAGGGCTTTTGTTTGTTTATTTGTTTTGAATTGTTTGTTTGTTTTCTTTTCCTTTTCTTAAGTTGGGAACTTGTTCTGGACAGGCGGTGCTGCACAGCTTGAAGCCTACCCCTCGGCTTGCGCAGATGCCCAGAGGTATCCCAGAGAGCATTTCTTTCTTCCTACTGGAAAAGCTACTAAGCTTTTCTTCGTGGGTTTTTTTTTTTTTTCTGGTTTTTGGGGGGCTTTTCTTGTTCTTTTGTTTTTTTTAATTTGTTTTATTTTCTTTTCCTTCTTTTTCCCTTTTTGTCTTTCTTCATTACCCAGTTTCTCATCTCTCTATATACCTTCCTTCTCTTTCTGTTCCCTGAATACCTGGCGCTGAATACCTCTACGCCTTCTAGCCAGGCTGTACTGCAACACCTGAAAACAACTTCCCCAGAGCTCATAGCTGCACCAGTGGGATCGCTGGGAGCTTTGCTGTTCTTTTTCCTTTCTGATTTTTTATTTATTAATTCTTTTCTTTTTTTTTTTTTTCTTCTTCTATCCCTTTTAGTTTTTCTCCATTTCATAGCCTCTCACCTCTCCTCTCCCACAGCAAGCTCACCTAGCACTCTTTTTTGTTCTATTTTACATTTTTGGCTCCTGTTCCTCTCTCCTCTCTCCCATATCTATCTTAGCTCCACACATAACAAACTCCCCCCTACATCCTGCCTACCTGCACAATGCACTTAACATCACACCACTAAGCAGCACAGGCATGGCCTACTGGAACCTGCCCTGCACCGATTACCGACCCACATTGGTGGCTGTAGTAAGTGCCACAAATAACCCATCCCCGTAACTCCTCTTCAGCTAGACCTGCCCTGCCGTACCATATCTGAGTGACTGGCCCTGCCAATTGGAGAAGGAGGTGAAAAGTATCATGCCCACAGATGAGCAAACAACAAAGAACACACAGCCCACCTACTCAGACATAGCCAAATTAAAAAAAAAAAAAAAGATGAAACAAATAAATCTACAATCAACAAACGAAAAAAATAACTACCGAACGCCCCGAAGACAGCAGACAATATCAACACATTTACAAAAACAGGACAGGATCGTTCCAGTAGATGTCCAAAGTGAAACACCAGATGACATTCCAGTGGAAGAAAAGTCACTAGAACTACCTGCTAGGGAATTGAAATCTCTAATACTCAAAATTCTCCAAGAGTTGAAACAAAAAGCAGACAAAAATGAGGAAAAAATAGACAAATTCATGGAAAATAGAGAAAAAAAATGGAAGAATTCAGGAAAATAACGCAGAAACAAAATGCCAAAATGTATTCACAACTAGAAATTATACAAAAACAACAATTAGAAATCCAAAAGATAAACAACAAGATTTCAGAAACAGACAGTGTCATAGAAGGGCTGAAATGCAGAGTTGAAACGGTGGAAGACAGGATCAGTGGAATTGAAGACAAACACTTGGATACAACACTGACGAAAACTCAGAAAAAAACAACAAAGAAAAATGAAGACACGCTGAGAGTTATGTGGGATACAATCAAAAGCAAAAATTTTTGAGTGACTGGAGTTCCAGAACAGGGGGAGAAAACAGAAAACACAGAGAGGATCATTGAAGAACTGCTGACAGAAAACCTCCACAGTATCATGAAAGATGAACAGCTGGCCATCCAAGAAGCTCAATGAACCACATATAGGAGAGACCCCAAAAGAAGATCACCAAGGCATATCAAAATCACACTCGCCAAAACCAAAGACAAACAAACAATCCTGAGAGCAGCTTGTGAAAAACAAGAAGTCGCATACAGACGAGAAACAATAAGACTAAGCTCAGATTATTCGGCAGAAACCATGCAGGCAGAAGGCAATGGGATGACATATATAAAATCCTGAAAGAAAAAAATTGCCAGTCAAGAATAATATATCCTGCAAAACTCTCGTTCAAATTTGATGGTGAAATTAGGTCATTTCCAGATAAACAGAAATTAAGGGAATATGTAAAAGTCAAACCAAACTTACAAGAATTATTAAAGGGAGATCTTCAATCTGAGGAAAAACAGCTTCAGCTCACAGGCAGAATCTAGGATGCAGGATCGTACCAGCCAGATACCAATCTAGGAAATGAACTCTCGAGGACTATCCAAAACCAAAAGAAATACAACAGAGAATCAGAGCAGTTAATCAGTAAATGACAACAACATCAAAACAATAAAAGAGGGAATAAACGGCATAGGTATAGAACCTTCTAATGGAGAGGAAGACAAGGCGATACCAAGTAATGGGAGACTGCTTCAAACTTAAAAAGACAAGGGTAAAATTCATGGTAGCCACAAAGAAAGTTAACAAACATACTCATAAAAAAAAAAAAAAGAGGCAAAACATAGAGTCTTAGCAAAAACAAAACCTACAAAAACGAAAGAAATGAAAAGAAAATCCACAACAAAAAGTAACTCAGCACAGGAGAATAAGAAGAACAAAGAAAACTTCAGCACCACAGAAAAAAGCACTACAAAATGACAGCAAGAAACTCACATCTATCAATAATTACACTGAATGTAAATGGACTCAATGCACCCATAAAGAGACAGAGAGTGACAGAATGGATAAGAAAACAGGATCCATCAATATGCTGTCTACAAGAGACACACCTTAGAAACAAAGATGTGAATTTATTAAAAGTCAAAGGTTGGAAAAAAAATATATCAAGCTAACAACTACCAAAAAAGAGCAGGAGTGACAATTCTAATCTCAGACAGAATAGACTTTAAAACAAAATCCACCATAAAAGACAAAGAAGGACACTATATAATGATTAAGGGGATGATCCATCATGAAGACATAACCATAATAAACATCTCCCACCCAATGATAGGGATCCAAAATACATAAAACAAACTCTAACAACACTGAAAAGAGAAATTGACAGTTCCACAATAATAAGTAGGAGATTTCAACACACCACTCTCAGTAAAGGACAGAACAACTAAAAAGAAACTCAGCAAAGATACAGAAGACCTAAAGGGCACAGTCAGCCAACTTGACCTCATAGATGTATATAGAACACTCAACCCTACAGCTGCAAAGTACACATTCTTTTTCAATGCACATGGAACGTTCTCCAGAATAGACCACATCTTAGGCCACAGAGCAATCCTCAACAAGATCCAAAACGTTGAGATAATTCAAAGTCTCTTCTCTGACCACAATGCCATCAAGGTAGAAATTAACAATAGAAAGAGTAAGGAAAAAACATCAATTACATGGAAACTGAATAATACCCTGCTTACACATCACTGGGTAATAGAAGAAATCAGAGATGGAATCAAAAAATTCCTAGAATCAAATGAGAATGAAAACACATCATCCCAAAACCTTCGGGACACAGCAAAGGCAGTCCTCAGAGGACAATTTATAGCAATAGATGCACATATCAAAAAAGAAGAAAAGGACAAAATCAAACACTAACTACACAACTCAAACAAATAGAAAGAGAACAGCAAAAAAGCCCACAACCGCGGGAAGAAAGGAAATAGTAGAGATCAGAGCAGAAATAAATGAAATAGAGAACAGAAAAACAATAGATAGAATCAACAAAACCAAAAGTTGGTTCTTTGTAAGAATCAACAAAATTGACAAACCACTGGCCAGACTGACTAAAGAAAAACAGGACAGGACACACATAACCCAAATAAGAAATGAAATGGGGGACATTACAACAGACCCAACTGAAATAAAAAGGATTATAACAGAATATTATGAAAAACTATAGTCCAAAAAATTTGAAAACCTAGAGGAAATGGATAAATTTCTAGAAACACACGGCCTACCCAAACTACAACAAAGTGATGTTGAAAATCTGAACAGACCCATAACAAGAGAAGAGATTGAAAAGGTAATAAAAAAAAACTTCCAACCAAGAAAAGCCCTGGTCCAGATGGCTTCACTGGAGAATTCTACAAAACATTTATAGAAGATCTTGTACCAGTACTACTCAAGCTATTTCAGAGCATAGAAGAGGAAGCAACACTTCCAAATTCATTCTATGAAACCAGCATAAAGCTGATACCAAAACCAGGAAAAGACATCACAAAAACAGAAAATTACAGACCAATATCTCTCATGAATATAGATGCAAAAAATCTGAACAAAATTCTAGCCAATAGAATTCAGCATCATATCAAAAAAGTAATACATCACGACCAAGTAGGATTCATAGCAGGTATGCAAGGATGGTTTAACATTAGAAAATCAATCAACGTAATCCACCACATAAATAAAAGGAAAGAAAAGAATCACATGATAATCTCAATTGATGCAGAAAAGGCATTCAACAAAGTCCAACACCCATTCCTGATAAAAACTCTCAATAAAATAGGTATAGAGGAGAAATTTCTCAACATAATAAAGACATCTATGCAAAACCAATGGCCAACATTATTCTTAATGGAGAGAGGCTGAAAACATTCCCCTTGAAAACAGGAACAAGGCAAGGATGCCCTTTATCAACACTCCTATTTAACTTTGTGCTGGAAGTTCTAGCTAGAGCAATAAGGTAAGAAAAAGAAATAAAGGGCATCCAAATTGGTAATGAAGAAGTTAGACTGTCCCTGTTTGCAGATGATATGATACTATATATAGAAAACCCTAAAGACTCCACGAGAAATCTACCGGAACTAATAGAAAGATTCAGCAGAGTAGCAGGATACAAGATAAGCATTCAAAAATCAGTTGGATTCCTATATACCAGTAAGGAGAACGATGAAAAGGAAATCAGGAAAACAATACCATTTTCAATAGCCCCTAAAAAGAGAAAATACTTAGGAATAAATCTGACCAGGGATGTAAAAGACCTATACAAAGAAAACTACAAAACACTACTGCAAGAAACCCAAAGGGATCTACATAAATGGAAAAACATACCATGCTCATCGATAGGTAGACTCAACATTGTGAAAATGACAATTCTACCCAAAGCAATTTACAAATACAATGCAATCCGGATCCAAATACCAACAACATTCTTCAAAGAGATGGAAAAACTAATCATTAACTTTATATGGAAAGGGAAGAAGCCCCGAATAAGTAAAGCACTACTGATGAAGAACAATAAAGTTGGAGGACTCACACTACCTGACCTCAGAACCTACTATACAGCTACAGTAGTCAAAACAGCCTGGTACTGGTACAAGGACAGATACATTGACCAATGGAACAGAATTGAGAACCCAGATGTAAATCCATCCACCTACGGTCACCTGATCTTCAACAAGGGCCCAAAGTCGATCAAATGGGGAAAAGACAGTCTTTTTAACAAATGGTGCTGGCAAAACTGGATATCCATCTGCAAAAAAATGAAACAGGACCCACATCTCACACCATATACAAAAAGTAATTCAAAATGGATCAAAGACCTGAATATAAATCCAAAAAGTATAAAGTTCATAGAAGAAAAAATAGGACCAACACTACAGGCCTTAATACAGGGCATTAACAGGATACAAACCATAACCATCAACACACAAACCCCAGAAGACAAGCTAGATAACTGGCATCTTCTAAAAATCAAACACCTATGCTCTTCAAAAGACTTCACCAAAAGAGTAAAAAGAGAACCTGCAGACTTGGAAAAGGTTTTGGACAGTACAAGTCAGACAAAGGTCTAATCTCCATAATCTACAAGAAAATCCAACACCTCTACAACAAAAAGACGAATAATCCTATTAAAAAATGGACAAAGGAAATGAACAGACACTTCACCAAAGAAGACATTCAAATGGCCAACAGACACATGAGGAAATGCTCGCGATCACTGGCCTTTGCAGAAATGCAAATTAAAGCCACAAAGAGATACCATCTCACCCCGGCATTAGTGGCACGAATCAAAAACACTGGAAATAGGAAATGTTAGAGGGGGTGTGGGGTGATCGGAACTCTTATGCACTGCTGATGGGAATGCAAAATGATACAACTGTTTTGGAAAATGATATGGCGCTTCTTTAGAAAGCTAGAAATAGACATACCATTCAATCCAGCAATCCCTCACCTAGGAATATATCTTGGAGAAATAAGGGTCGTCACATGAGTAGACATATGCACACCTATGTTCATGGCAGCATTATTTACAATAGGAAAAAATGGAAACAACCTAGATGCCCATCAACAGATGAATGGATAAATAAACTATGGTACACACACACAATGGAGTACCATGCAATGAGAAAGAACAGCAATGAATCTGTGAAGCATCTCATAACATGGATGAAACTGGAGGACATTATGCTGAGTGAAATAAGTCAATCACAAAAGGACAAATATTGTATGAGACATCTATTGTAAAAACCCATGAAAATGTTCACACACAAAATGTAACAATCTTTGTTGGTTACCAGAGATGGGAGGGGTTGGGGAAAAATACTAAATAGGCAATAGATAAGTGGTATTTTGGGTGAAGGGTGAGACAGTACACAATACCTGGGAAACCAGCACAACTTGTACAAGGAAAGGTCATGGAAGCTCCACAGACACATCCAAACTCCCTCAGGGAGTGAATTGCAGGGTCGAGGGCTGTGGGGACCATGGTCTCAGGGAACATCTAGCTCAATTGGTATGACACGGCTTATAAGGACAATGCTCTACATTCTACCTTGGTTAGTAGTGTCTGGGGTCTTAAAAGCCTGTGAGCAGCCATCTAAGATACTCCATTGGTCTCATCCCTTCAGGATCAGGGGAGTGTGAAGAGAACTGGATATAAGGGAAAGATTAGTCCGAGGACTAACGGACCAAAGCTACCAACGCCTCCACCAGACTGAGTCCAGTACAGCTAGATGGTGCCTGGCTACCACCACTGACTGCTCTGACCGGGATCACAATAGAGGGTTCTGGACAGAGCTGGAGAAGGATGTAGAACAAAATTCTAACTCACAAAAAGAAGACCAGATTTACTGGCCTAAAGAAGACTGGAGAAACCCCGAGAACATGGCCCCCAGACACCCTTTTAGCTCAGTGGTGAAGTCACTTCCGAGGTTCACCGTTCAGCCCGGGAATGGACAACCCCATAAAACCAAATGGGACTAATGAGGCACAGCAGTCCAGGGACAAGGACTAGAAGGCAGAAGGGGACAGGAAAGCTGGTGATAAGGAACCCAAGGTTGAGTAAGGATAGTGTTGTTGTGTTGTTAGGTTGTTAACCATTGTCATAGGGCAACATGTGTACTGTTTAATGAGAAACTGTTTTGTTCTGTAAACCTGCATCTAAAGTGAGAATAGCAGCACAATTGAAAGAGCGTAGTTGACGTCACTGAACTGTGCATGCAGAAATTTTTGAAATGGTATATCTTTGGCTATGTATATTTTCACCAGAAAAGAAAAAAAAGGTCGAGAAGGGAGAGGGTTGACATGTCGTGGGGTTGTTAACCAATGTCATAAAACAATATGTGTACTACTGTTTCATGAGAAACTGTTTGTTCTGTAAACCCTCACCTGAAGTACAATAAAATAAATACATAAATAAAAGCTACTAAGCTTAATGTTATTGCCCTTACCTCTCTGTGTGACCTCTCTGGGCCTCAGTTTCCCCCTCTATAATGTGAGTTGGTTGATTCTGAAGTGCTGCAACTAGTAACTAGTTCTAAGCCTCTTCCAGATGAGGCAGGAGGAGAAGTTGAATGACTCAATCTGGGTCCCGCACTGACTGTGGCCATCAAGTCCAGAGACCATCCCATAATTTAAAGGAGAGACCTGCCTGTATCCTGTGATGGGGCTGGTGTGAGAGCTGTGAGGAAGATGCATTGGCATGAGCCACAGGACTCTCAGGGAAGGCCAGGCCAAGCCACTCCAGCCAGAGGTGGGAGATGACAAATTATTAGTGCAATGATGATCTCCCCCTCAACTGGAACAACTGGTCATTCTTGTCTCCAAACTAAGCTGGAGCTTGTTCTGGATGTAGGAATCTGTCAGGTGTTGGGGGGAAGGGATGTAAAGGGACAATGGCCCCAAGTGCCTGTA
This sequence comes from Dugong dugon, assembly GCA_030035585.1. Classification (NCBI taxonomy): domain Eukaryota; kingdom Metazoa; phylum Chordata; class Mammalia; order Sirenia; family Dugongidae; genus Dugong; species Dugong dugon. The sequence goes on along the minus strand of CM057462.1, from coordinate 54,153,239 downwards.
AGTCTGTCTTTGATTGCCCATGACCACATCTTTGCTCACACTGGTCATCTCTCCCAGAATGCCCTTATGTTCTCATCCTAGGTATTTTTGAGCCTCAATCAGTTTGGCAAACAGATGTCAAGCGCCCGCTGTGAGCAGAACCCAATTCATGTATCACAGGAACTCACATCCAGTGGATGGATGAGACCAACACAAAAATGACTATAAATATGGCAATTGTAAAATAAAATGTTTACTGAGCATGTACTATGAGCTGTTCTAAGCCCTTAAATGATCTCATTTAATCTGGAAAACATACAAGAGAAGTAGATGTGCTAGCTGGAAGTCTTCTGGTTGAAAATTACAGAGATCCAACTCAAACTGGTTTCACCAGATACGAAATTTTGTGGCTCATAAAACTGGGGAAAATGGGGACAAATAGGTTTAGGCAGAGCTGTATTCAATGATTCCAATTAGACCATTGGGTCTCAATCTCTCTCACTCTCTACTTATTGGGCTTCTCTTTGTGAGGGGGACATTTTCTCTTTGCTGCTGAATGAATTTCTTCAGGAGGAAAGAGGAGGAAAAATGTGGATCAGGACCGTGGACAGCCCCAAATTTGCTACATCTCATTTGGTGACTCCAGAGGGGAAAGCTGCATAAGCTGTATAAGCCCAGAAAAGGAAACTGATAGTCACATGCTCACTTCTTTGATCTACCACGTCTCTTGGGAGTGGGCACTGTGATTGTTCCAACCGGGCCTTTTATTCATATCGAATGAGATAAGGTAGGGCCTGGAACTGGTAATCCTACCACGATTGTGTGGTCTATGTAATGGGAGATGAACAGTTCCCTAAAGATTTTGGGGGGGGGGGTGTCTGGTTACCAAAAGAAGGGAATGGAAGGGATATTGAGTGAACACAAACTGTGAATATTATTATTTCAATTTAATATACAAACCGAGTCTCAGAGAAGTTAATAAATGACCTCATTTTGCTTGACTCAAAAGCCCCACATTCCTAACCGTTAATCTCCTAAGCACTTAGCCAGCCCCTAAACGTGAGTCCTGAAAGGTCTCAACTCATGATTCCAATCCAAACAGGAAGATTCTTAAGGCTCAGGTACTCACGTCCGTGGAAAGCTTGAAAATTTTGATGCCTAATCTTCATGATGGATATAATAAGCAGCTGCTTTTCTTCCCTTCCCCAGCTTGCAGAACAAGTTGTCTCAGGCAGTTTCTTGTCTGAGCAGTATTGAAAGTGAGCATATCAAAGCAAGTAGAGACCACAGCTGCTACTGCCAGGGGCGACATTGTCCAAGAGGTATAAGAAACATTAAAGGCACTGAAGTATGATCTGTTTATCATTTGAACATGCTCTCCAACAAAGTGTGCAGCTCAGAACACTCAGACACAATCAGACTATCACTCCCCACTACTTGCTTCTTTCTCTGGGCTCCCTTCCAGCAATCAGATTCTTCTTCTACTCTTCCTTCTAGTACCAACCTGTCCATTTCATTTAAGAGATGATTCACAGCCACACAGCTCATCAAAGCTGTAAGGACCTTGGAGAGCCTCTAGTCCAACCTTGTTCATTTAACACATGAGAGAACAGAGCGCAGAGAAGATGAGGCACTTTTTCAAGGTCATAGAGCAAAATACAGTGTGTCGGTGAATCTAATAACAGAAGCCTCTGTTTTGTGAGGCATATTACATGCCAGACTCTGTAGCAGTCACTTTTATACAGCTTACCTATGAGATCTATGTTATTACCTCCAATTTGAAAATAGATACTCAGGTTAAGTGCTTGCCCTAGGTCACACAGCTAGTAAGTGATAGTGCCGGATATCAAACACATTTATTTTTGTTACAAAAGCCCAAGCTCTGAACCACTGTGCATATCATTTGTCTATTTGTCAGTTTATCTTCACTCCATTTTTGCTCTCCTTCTGGACCTCTGCAATCTATATTCCCCAGACCTCCAGTCATCTGGTTTGCTGTTAGCTTTGGCCAATGGGAAGCTCTAGAAGGGAATTGGAAGGTGCCATTGGTTGATCTTTCTGTCTTTTTGTTCTGGCATTTCCAAAATAAATAAGGCCCTGCTTCTTTGATGGTCCTGGCAACAGCAACAGTGGGCACCTGCAGCTGCAGTGGACTTCAGTGGCTCTGGGAGCACTGGGCCCAGAGGTTGCAACACCAGCAGCACAGGCAGAGTCAGGAACAACTGCAATGTTGAGCTCTGTTAACACCACCTCCTCCTGCTAGTTCTTCCAGCCCTAGGGGTGGTAGCAGCTTCCTGAAGTTATGATCTCTGTGTTGTCTCACCTTGTCCTTTTGCTCCTTCAGCTCTTTTAAGACAGTTGTAGACAGTTCTCTGGATTACATCTCCTAAACTTGAAATTCCTATTGTGATTTCTCTAGATAAACCCTGAGTGTTACAGCACTTGACCACCTGGAGTGATCCCAGGAAACAAAACCACCAAGAATGAGATTTGGGAATTGGTTGTCTGACTTGCTTAAGTTTGACTGCAATGATGACTTCATTGCCAGTGAAAAATGGGATTCTGGTACTACCTGAGATGCAGTGGGAGTCAGAATTACTTAAATTATCACCTGTGGTTATGAATTGAGATAAAATAACAATAGAAGGCAAGACTCCAATAGACCAAGTTGCTGCTAATTTGACCATATGGTAATACTGATGACTATTTACAAGGAATGTGGAGTGCGTTGGTGACTTATGACTGTACTGGAGAGTTTAGAGATTAAAAAAAAAAAGTCACAAGTTCAGGGCTTTGCACTATTAGCTCAAAGTGTGGTCACTGAACTGAAGATCTTCTACAAAGACATTATAGGAATTAGGTACAGCTGAAAATCAGATCCAGAATTCATTCATGTGCATTCCAGAATTGTGATGTAAGTTGAATTCAGTTTCATCAGTTCTCATATGTGAATATTAAAGTATTGATAAGGAGTAGAAGAACACTGAGAATCGACATGAGAATGCAGATGAATCTGGTATCTTGCTCCTCTACATCTCTCTAAGCTTCCTCTGTCCTCAGAAGTAGCCTCCCCTTCTCTATCTGAGGGAACTAACATTCCCTTTCTTGAAGATCTATAATAATAATAAAAAATAAAACTCAAAGGTGTTCATTCATATCTCAATCCCATTTGACCTGCTGTTTGGCCTGTGCAAAAAGCAGATATAGCTTAGAAAATAACCATGGATTGTCATAAAATGAATCACATAGTGAACCCAATTGGAGCTGCTGTTTAAATCAGCACTGCTTCTAGCACAGTTGAAAATAAACCCTTCCTCTGGTGCTGCTTGCCCTTACTGAGCTGGTGAATGCTTTCTTCTTATCTAATTTGCGATGACCACCAAAAGCAGTTAACTTTAGCCTAGAGGGATAGCAATATGCCTTAGCTTGTCTCAGGACATTCTCAGCTCTCTTAATCTGCCATAATCTAGTCTGAGGCACCTTGATTATTCTGATATCTCACAAAACATCATACAGTGTTACTCATGAATATGGGTGGAAGGGTGAGAATGGATGCTGAGCAGTCAGGGGGTGGACTATGCTGCTCATTTTCCTATTTGTTATCAGCTCCATTCCCACCCTTCCCTCCTCTCCTTCATAATGAAGGGCTGGACCCCTGAAAACTATATTTTACAATTTCCATTGCTATCAAGTTTCCTAAAAGATTCTTCAAATGGGACACTAACGAGAGAGTGGAAGGCAGGGGTTGAAGAGAAGTTGTGTTCTTCTATTTCTGTTCTTCTGTTTCTGGTAGCTTCTCCAGCAGCAGTAGCTGTGTTCCTAGCACCTGGTAGATATTCAGTTCATTCATTCATTCATTCATTCATTCATTCAATACATACTTATTGAGTCCCCATAGATAGAGACGCATGAGACAGTTTCTGCCCTTAAGGAGCTTACAATTTAGAGAATGGGTTGGCAAACTACAGCCCACAAGACAAACCCAGCTGGTCACCTGTTTTTATATGGCCTCCAAGTGAAGAATAATTTTTAAATTTGTAAAAAAAAAAAAAAAAAAGTAAAAATCAAAATAATATTTTGTGACATGTGGAAATTATATTAAATTCAAGTTTTATTGTCCATAAATAAAATTTCTTTGGAACACAGTTACACTGGCAGAGTTGAGAAATAGCAACAGAGACACTGTGGTCCAAAGCCTAAAATATTTATTATCTGATCCTTTACAGGAACTTTTGCCAACCCCTGATCCAGAGAATGAGACAAAGAGTGAAGCAGGAACGTGAGATGAGAACTCTGAGTGGTATGAACTGAGCCCCTTTGCAAGCGCAGAGGAGGGAGAGACTACGTTTGACAAGAACAGCTTCCAGGCAAGGAAATAGCTTACACAAAGGCCTAGAGTTATGAAAACCCAAGGTGTATTTAGGGAAAAGTTTTTTGCTTGGTGTTGGGGTGAGGAAGGAAGAAGGGAGGAGAGGAGGTTGAAAGGGTCAGAGCCAGAGTGGAAAGAGCCTTCAGCACCCAAAGAGGGGAGGTAAGACTTTATTCTGGGGGTAGCAGGCAGAAACTGCAAGCTCTGGAGTAGGTGTCCACTTTGTATTTAGGGAAGGTCTGGCTCCAGAATGGTGGAGTTAAAGGGGGAAAAGATGCATAGCAAGGAGATCAGTTTGGAGTACAGTCTGAGCAGGAGAAAGAGTTTGGGGTCAAGCAGCTCTGGGTTTCCACCCCAGATCTGCCTCTTTCTAGCTGTATGACTTTGAGTACAGCACCTAACCTCTCTGAGATTTCTTCATCAGTCAGGTGGGGGTCACAACACCCTCCTTTATAAAGAGCTGTCAACGATAGGTGATATATCTAAAGGGTTTGGTTCTTAGTGAGCAATAAAAAAGACTACTGTTATTTTTGTTATCATTATAGATATAGCCCTGGGAGGCAAAGCTCCCACCCCAGTGACCAGGCCCTCTTTGTTGTCCCATCCTGCTCGGATTGTTCAGGTCCATGAATCCTGAAAAATGGCTGGAGCAGGAGAGCCAGTTCCTAGAATCCAAGGAAAGAAGGGTCAAGGGTTGGTTTTGGTGAGTGTTCTAAGCCCCAGGAGAGACCCTAGGTAGGGTTGTTGCTGGCAGAAGTAAGACTTACACCATTAAGTGGTGTGCCAAATCATCTTCCGGCAGCAGAGCTGACAAGAGACCCCAGTTCTCTCCATCGATCACTACCAGGCTGTGGGACCCTGTGAAAGTCCTCTCTGGAAAAGAAGAGGGCTGGAGTGGCTGACAATCAAAGCTCTCCTACCAGTGGTTCTCCCTGGCATGGATGGGCTCTCCCAAATTCAGCTCCTGGCAGTTGGGCATCTTATTGCACTAACCAGACCATGAACATCCCCATCACAGAGCCAGCCTGGCCTTCACTGTTCTCATTTCTCTTTGGTCCACGCTGCCCTGTGCCTTGGACCTGACCCCACTTGGGACGAGGCCTGCCCAATACAGGCCCACAGGGTCACCCTGGTCAGACAGTTTGGCCCCTTCAGAATCACGAAAGTGGTGGGTCCAGGACTGCTGGGCTGGGTGTGTAGAAGAGCGACACTGGGGAAGTCACTGACATGGCATCCAACAGCTGGTGAGAACTGAGTGACCAGCCCCTATCCAGAGGTGGGACCACATTTACAGATCCATCAAACCTCAGAGCTGGAACAGACATCCAGACCACCTTGCCTCAGCCTCTCCCGGTTCTGAGATATGCTCAAAGTAGTGAGCTGATTTGCTCATGAGGCAAGTCAGTGTCTAGCCAGTACTAGAATCCAGGGCTGCAGACTCTCAATCCAGTACTCATTCCGCCATGCCTCCCTGTCCCCGATTTGTCCTCTAGCTTTCAAGCTGGTATAGACACAGCCCCAGGCAGCATCTTCCATCATTGTTAAGTATGTCTCTCATTCATGGTGTGATGTCTGGTTTTTATTTAAATGAACAGCAAGGGGAGGGCAAGATTACAGTCCACCAGGGATAGGAACGCCTTGTGAGATGAGGTGTATCTGCTCCACTCCTATGCTTCCCTGTCAGCACGCAAGCTAAACTCAAGTACAATTAAACTTCACGTATTTTTCTTTTTATCCTTCAATAAATATTGCCTGTGAAAACCAGTTGGTATTTTCTGTACTTAATACATAATAACTAGTCTTATAAATCTAAATTATCCTATAAATCTAAATTAAATGCCTAGGTTTAAATGTATTTAGGGCACGTAATCAATAAAGTGCTAGCACATAACCATTACTAATCTGTTTACTTCAAGCCAAACTTTCCTTTTCAAAGGAATGTTTTTCTTTCTAGCATGGAATGTTTTTCTTTGTAGTGTGTGGGAGAAAGGAAGGAGGGAGCCCCAGGCCCCTGAGCAGTTTCCAGGCAGCCGTGGCCGTTGCCCATCTCATAATTCTTTAGGGGGACCTGCTGGTACTTTAGGAGGCCACCCTGAGACTAATGAGAATCAGCCTGAACATGTCCTAGTTCCCTGACACCCAGATGGGGCCATTTTGAGAGATGAATGATGGGTACAGTTAAGGGGCCTCCAAAGGGCTTCACATCCATCCACCCAGGCCAGAGATCTGGACATCACATCCCCTGCTACCTCCTCTCACATCCACATCTAATGATATCTAAATCCTTTCTCATCAGTATCCTCCTAACTGTTTCCTCAACAGAGCCCTTCTCTCCATCTCAGAGTTCCCTCCTTGGTCCAGGGAATTATCATGCCCAGCCTTGATTAATGCAATATCTCCTGCCTTCAAACTGGTCCTGGCTCCCCGTCTGCCCCTCCAGATGACCCTCCACACAGCAGCAGCATCATGATCTTTCTGAAATGCATATCCTACCAGGTCTCCCCAGGGCTTCCTGTCCCTCAAGGCTCCCCAGTGCAATGAGGGTCAGGGACAAACTCCTCCCTGGGGCGCCCAAGACCCCTCAGAGTCTAGACTGCTGCCTCCTCATCTTCTCTCTCAGTGGTCACCCTGCCTCCACCACCTGCCTGACCACACTGACCCCCATGCTGCCCCACAAACAAACATGTCTCGCTCGTTCTCTTTCCTGGTCTTTGCATAAGTTGCTTCCTCTTCCCTCAAAGCACCTCCTGCCTTTCACCTTGCCATGGTTCTGCTGCAGAGAGGCTGGCGCTCATGCCCCAGCCTTCAGCCCCACCCCTTCAGAGAGATAGTCTTTAGAAGGACAAGCAGGTGAGCACCAAGTCTTGTGGGCTGTTTAGGATTGTCTTAGCTTCCTAGTGCTGCTGTGTGGGTGGCTTTAAAGAACAGAAACTTATTTTCTCACAGTTTCAGAGGCTAGAAGTCTAAATTCAGGGCACCAGCTATAGGGGAAGGCTCGCTCTCTCTGTCGATTCTGGGGAAAGATCCCTGTCTCTCCCTACTTCTGGAGCCCTGGTGTTCCTCATTCCTTGGCAATCTGTCTTCACTTGGCATCTATCTCCCCCACCCCCATTTGTGCTCTGTTCTGTGTCTATCTGCTCTTTTTGTAACTCAGAAGCAATTAGGTTTGGGACACATGCTACATTGACATGTCCTCATTAACATAACAAAGAAAACCCTATTCCCAAATGGAATTACATCCACAGGTATAGGGGTTAGGATTCCAACACATATTTTGGGAGCTTACAGTTCAATCCGTAACAGGGGTCATGGTTCCTGCTCTTCCCTTGAACAATGTTTGAAAATTATTATTAAAAGAAAATCTTTGAACGCTTATCCATGGGGTGGGGAAGGATCCTTGGTCCACTAATGGGAGGATGAATCTCCCACCTCTGCTCTGCCGTGAGTTCTTGCCTTCCTGATTCTGGGCCAGTGTCTTTAACTCTGTAGTGGGACCTTGAACGCAGTGAGGTAGGAGTACATCAAGCCCTAATGGTATGGCTCCTGCCTGGTGCCAGGGAAGCTTCATCATCTCTATGGACCACCACAAGGTCTGTACCTGAATGAAGATGGCCTCCACCATTTATTGAGCACCTACTGTTTTCCAGGAATGATGCTAAGTCCTTGCCAAACACCATCTCCATCAGTCCTCACAAGAATCCCGCCAGGGTATGCTCCAATTACCCCATTTCCAGATGACATATGTGGCACTTAGAGAGACTCAGAGTACCAGGTTGATGTTTAAACCAGGCCAGAGTCACTCCGGAGCCCAAGTTTCAACCACATGCACCAGCTGAGAGGCTTTGGGCAAGTGACCATACCTCCCTGTGCCTCAGCCTCCCCATCTGTAAAATAGTGCTTATTGCCCTTGCAGGGCTGATGAAGATAAAATGGGTTAATACGTATCTGGTCCTGGGTGCAGACACACATTAACAGTGAACACTCAATAAACACTCACTACTATTGTGCCCATTTCTTCTGAGAAACACTGATTAGTGTGGCAAATCAAAACTGGAAAGATGAGCTTCCCCATGGCTCTTCCCAGCTCAGCTCTCCTGTGACATGTTCCATGTTCCAAATTCTGTGTTATTTGTGTTCAGTCATGTGGAACATATACTTAAGATGCTTAGGCATTGACTAAAATCTTTGATTTCAGCAAGTGTGACGAGAGCTCATCTCCTGAAGTCACTTTGAGAAATGTCTCAATGTTTGCATAGCTCACCCCTAAACATGCTGTGGGCACTAGTGTTGACCTGACCCCAAAATATCCTCTCCTTGATGCCTGTCATTGTTTTGCTCTCTTTGTCCTTTCATTCACTTAATAAACACCTACTATGTGTTGGGTACTGTGATCAGTGCTGAGGATATAGGGTAAGGAAAACGAGACTTTGCCGTTTGTTCTAGAGTTCACACTTAATCTGGAAGTCACACATTTCATAAAAGAGAACGCCGATGCTCCGAGAGCGTAGAATGTGTGTGTGGTGGTTATCCAGCAGGTCAGGGTCCTCCCTCCCCACTCCCTCCATCTATTTCTCCTTCCTCTTCCCCTTTTCCTCCTCCCTTTCCCCCTCCCCTTCTTCTTCTTCCTTTCTCTCTCTCTCACTCTCTCAAGTAGGAGGGCGCTGGAGGGAGCTGACCCAAGAAGGCAGGAGACAGCAGAGAGAGGGGCAGCTAGTAGCTGACTAAGGAAAGATCCTGTCCCCTCTGAAGAGGAGAAGGGGCTGACTGTCTAGAAATGCCCTAACCTGAAACTATAATTCCTCCTGCTGCCCCATCACCTGGATCCTTCCAGGAAGCTCCTGAAGAGGGCTTGCAGGTGGGGTGGCTTATTCCTTCTCTGACCATCAGTAGATGTCCTGCCTGCCGGGCAGGCTTGGCAGAGGCAGCCTAGGCCCAAAAGGGCCAGTTGTTTCTGCTTTCCCTTGGGCAGGCTGGGAGGTTCAAGAGGTTCACTGGCTTGCACAGGGATGAGACAAGTGGAGTCCAGCCTCTCATGCTGGGCACTGGGAGCCCCATGGCAGCCCGCTCTGAGCTCAGGTTGTTCTCCTATTCTAATTAACATCAGTGAGAATTAAACCCTACACCCCGACAGGAGCCCGCTCCCCGGAAAGCATTCCAGCTCAAATACTGATTAAATGTGAAACGGCTCCCATCCTGAGCCAGAGTCGAGGAGGCACAAAGCAGAGATGGAAGCTGTAATTACCAGCTGATTATTCAGTGCTAGTTATTAAAAGATAAAATAAAATGAAAACCAACATCCCCCAAATAAAAACAATTAACAACACTCTGTTATTTCTGTTCTAGTTAAAGGGACATAGGCTGTTTTATTCTTTATTCCCTCCTTATTCTTGTGGTTCTGAGTATTCATTCAGGCCATTTGGTGAGCACCAGGGAGCCCAGCAGTGAGAAGCGAACATGTCAAACAAGGTGCTGCCCTTCTGGCTCACGGTCAGGAGGGGGACATGGCTCTTCAAGGAAAAGTCATACAAATGAGTGCAATTACACCTCAGGATGGGGCCAAGTATGTCATGTACAGGAACCATGTGAGAGGATAATGAGGGAGACTAACTAAGATGTGGGTGTCTTAGGAGCTGATGTTTCAGTTGAGACTTGAAGGATCTGGTTACCTGAAGAGTGGGGAGAGGGCAGGCAGACCTATCTAGGAAGTAGGAACAGCATGCGCAAGGGCCCTGGGGTGGGGAAGAGTATGTTGAAGGAACTAATGAAGGGACTAGGGTGGAGTGGGTGGTGAGGAGAAAGCATGAAGAGGGTGGAGGTAGCAGCCAGACACCATGGGGCCTCTTGGGCTTTGGTCATTGGGACTGGGTTTCCTCAAGGTTCCTCCGCAGCACTGGAGGGTTTTAAGCAGGGAGTGGCTGATGTGATTAGTTCTTTAGAACAACTCCCAGCCCCTCCATGGAGACCAGAGTGGAAACAGCGTCTCAGGGACAAGGAGGAGGGGGGCATTCAGGCAGGAGCTGATGGCGGCTTGGACTACACAGTGGTTGCAGTAGGAAGAGCAGTGGGTGGATCCCAGCAGTAATTTGGAGGTAGAAATGACCCACCTTGGTGATGGGTGGGTGTGGGGGTGAAGGGTTTGTGGAGATGACCCCCAGGCTTGTAGCTGAGGAGCTGGGTAGATGGAGGTGCCAATTCCTGAGTGGAGAGGCTGGATGAGGAGCAGCCTTGAAGTCGAAGGAGCAAGGTGGGTGTGGAGGGCGCAACTCTTGTGTTACCTCCAGGTAAAGGGGCAGGAGGGGCATCCAGGGAGGCACACGGAAGCCCAGGATGCAAACTATGTGTGACATCATCCATGGACAGAGGGCATTTATGGGCTGGAGCATGTGCCCTCCTGGGAGAGAGGGTGAAGTAGTGGAGAAGGGGCAGGTTGAAGAGTGGTCTCTTCATGCTCCCAGTTATGGGCTGAGGGGCTGAAAAGCCCCTAGCTATCCCAAGGGGCCCAGGGGAGACCATGGTGGGTCCTGACTGGAGGAGGACTTAGGGTGGCTGTTGGGTGTCTCCTGGTCCCCCTTGTCCTCCCACCTTGCTGACTGTCAGCATATTGAGGGCCACCCCAGGCCTGGGCTCTGGCTCCCTCTCCTGTCTGCTCCGGACTCTCAGGGCAGCCTGGGTGAGGTCTGTTTCACATCCAGACACCCTTGCAGGCACCTGGAGCAGAGACCAGAGATGCGTGCAACAGAGATTCGCCCTGTCCATCAGCCAAAATCCTGTCTCCTCCTAACCACCTCCCTCCAGGAACAAAACTACCCCATACCTCCCTCAGCCCCATGCTGTTTCCTCTGCTCCTGCTCCGTATGCTTCTCCTCCGGGGGAGGTGTGGTGTCTGTTGGTTTCATCGGATTTGTTCTATTTGTTTATCAACTTTCAGTTTTTGGAATCTGAACATCCCCCTCAAATGACTAGCTTCCGCTCTGCTCAGGGCTTTCAGAAGAGAGAAAATGGCACATGGCAAGACTATGAGCAGGTTGACTTTTACTGCTGGCTTGTCAGTGTCTCCACTGTTCGGCCACCCACCAGCTCTCCTACTCAGGCGGCAGACACCTGCCCACGAGTATTGTGTGCTGAGACCTGCCCCGGGAGCTGGGGCTACAGAGACGGTCAGGCCTGGGCCCTGTTCCCACTGAGTCCATAGCCAGGGTGTGTGTGTGTGTGTGTGTGTGTGTGTGTGTGTGTGTGTGTGCGCTTCTGCGCGTGTGTGTGTGTGTGTGCGCATGTGCGCGTGTGTGTGTGTGCGCGCACGCACGCATATGCCTGGGGAGGCAGGCATGAAAACTGGTGATTACAGCACAATGTGATTAATGCTACCTGTCCATTTATTCATGCATTTATGCATCATTAAACACATATAAGGATCACCTACTATGTGCCGGGCACTGTTCTGGGCACTGGGGTACAGCTGTGAACAAAACAGACAACAGGCATCCCTGCCTCCATGGAGCCCACAGTCTAGTGAGGAGACAGATGATAAACAGGCAAAGTCTGTAATCTTCTGTCAGGTCAGAGTATGTGCTATGAAAAAAGAGAAAGTTTGGGAAGGGATGGAGAGAGATGGGATGTTATTTGATGGGAGTAGGCCTGGGGAGACCTATTTGAGAATGTGACAGTTGAGGTGAGACCTGAAAGAAGTGAGGGTGTGAGTTATGTAAATGTCTGGGGCTTCTGGACATAGAGAAGAGCAAGTGCAAAGGCCCTGTGGTGGAAACATACTTGGGAAGTCTGAGGAACAGCAATGACTGGAAATTCTAAGGCCTGACTCACAGAGGAAGCAGTGGGTTACTTGCTCTGCCTGGGTGAGGGTGAAGGAATGTTCAGGGAGGGCTTCCTGAGGAGGCCACTATTGTCCTGACACTTGAAGAACAAGCAGCAGTAGGCTCTCCAATGAACGTGTGGATAAGCATCTCTGCAGAGGAAGCAGCACAGGTCACAGAGGAGTGAAGTCTGGCGTATTCCGGATGATGGGAGATGGCTGTAGAGTAGGGTTGGTAGAGGGGACAAAAGAAGAAGTCTGGGGACAGACTGAGAGGGAAGAGGCTTTGTTGCTGATCTTCAAATACACTGGGCTCACTCCCATCTCAGGGCTTTTGCACTTGCTGTTTCCTTGCCTTCTCAGATACCCACATGATTCCCTCCATGTCCTTTAGGTCCCTGCTCAAATGTCCCCTTCTCCCTGAGGCTTCCCCAACCATGGTCTCTGCAACTGAGCTCTTCCACTGATTCCTATCTTAGTTTGCTGCTGTATTCCTCTTGTTAGCATTTTACTAGATTACACAGTGTGTATGTCTCACCTCTTTATTGTCTGTCTCCCCCAACTAGAAATTGAATTCTATGATGAAAGGGATTTGTGCTCACTGATATATCACCAGCACCTAGAATGACATCTCAGGCATATAGTGATCGAAGAAACATTTGCCAAATGAATGAATGGATGAACAAACAGCTTTAAAAGTTGTACTGAGGAGCTTGGGTTTTAGCCTCTGAGCACAGGAAAGCCATCTCAGACTTTTGAGGAGGGAAGTGGCAGGGTCTGATCCAGGAAGAGTTTGTGCCCAAATTGAAGGAGAGAGGCGGCTGTGCTGCCCCTCAGGTGTGCACTGACGGGATCTGGGCCAGGGCAGTGGCAATGGAGAGACTAGAAAGAGATGGGACATGGAGGCTCCAGGAGGTCTTGGTGCCTGCTTAGCTGCGGGGGTGGAGCAGCTAGCTGGGAAGTGTCAAGGGCAAGTGCCTGAACTGCTGATGTTGGGAGACCAGAGCAGACTCAAGGGGACACGGGGGCTCAAATTTAAATGGGTCGTGCTGGAGGAACCTGTGAACATTGGGCAAATACCACAGATGCAGGATAGCCCATAGGATGGGTCTAACTAGAAAACAGGACTAGAAAAGTGGGTGGTGAATGGTAGCACTGTGTGCTTTCTGCAGGGGGATGGGAGAAGTCTAAGTGGTGCTGGACTTGGGTGGGTAACAAGCCAGGGCAGCAGAGGTCTGACCCATGACACGGCTATGGTGTGTCCCAGAGTCAGGGTCAGGTTGGAGCAGGGCAGAGTGGGTCTTGCACAGCCACCAAACAAGAGAGGGAAACCCAAGACCCTGTGCATGGGAAACCTTGTCACCAGAAGGGGTCAGACAGGACGAAGGCCGAGAGTGGGTTCTACGGGGCGGGTGGTCTGTGACTGAGCCCCAAGCACAGTGGCTGGACCACGGCGAGTCCCTTTCCCCTGATCCACCCACTTGCAGCTGTGCCCTATCATGAGTCCAAATAGGACGGATTTGGGAGCGGGGAGGGATTCCCAGGTGGCTCTAAAATCCCACCAGCCTGACGGCTCATCCGTCCTCAGCAAGATGGGCCCTGCTCTCAAGGCCCCGCCACTGAGAAGGGAATAGCTCAGCATCCCCTTCCCTACCTTCCTTTCTGGTTACTTTTCAGTCCAAGGGCTGCAGCATGTTTTATTTTCTATCGTGTGCTTCCTCAGTTTTCGGAGGGGCCCTGCCCTGCGGCTAACAGGTGCCCGTATCAACAGCTCTCAGTACAGACATTCTTCCAACACTTGTCTCAGAGCTGGCCGGGCCAGGGTAGCTGACCCCCACGGAGAGGAGACAGCAGCCAGAGGAGAGGGAGTTGTGGGGGAAGACGTATCCCTCGCCCAGCCCGGCATCAGCCCAGGTAGGGGTGGGGGGTTGCTGTGTCCAGGACCACACTGTGAGCAGGGGCTTCATCGGTTGTTCCTTAAGGTTGAGTTTCACGGTGGACAGGGTGGTCCCTGCATCTGCCCCTCCCTGTGTATCATAGGGAGGACCATGGCCCTTTCTGAACCCGCTTCCTCATCTGTAACACAGGGATGCTAAGAGTGCTGTGGGGTGCACGGCAAGCTCTCGGCACAGGGCCCAGGGCTTTGTGGGAGTCCCGGGGCAGCTGCTCTTACCACTGTGCTGATTATCGTCATTGGTCACTGCAGGCACTGCATCTCCCAGGCCTTGTGCCCCTTTGATGGGAGTCCTTGCAAATGCAGAGTGTCTCCAGGCTTTGAGCGGAGGGCAGAGAGCAGGAACATGACACCTGGCTCAGGCCTGAGAACCAAAGCCTGGAGTCTGCCTGGCTCTCAGATGGGGGCCACAGTGGGCGGTAGAGAGACCTACACCCCAGCTGAGTATTTTCTGATCCCTTTGTGATGTGTGTTAAACCCTATGACCTCCAAAACCAGACCTTCTGCTCCCATCAGAATGTCCCAGGCACGTGTGTGTGTTCTCTGGGGGTGGGTCTCCTCATGGCTTCCGCAGCGTAACTGGCCCACACAGCAGGTGCTAACCACACACCCAGCCATGCCGAGCACTCTGCCTCCTGTAATTCTCACAGTCCCTCTGACGTGGGTGTTGTCAGTGCCCCATCTCACAAGTGAGGGAACAGAGAGGTGACTGGTTCACGATCACACAAGTGGGGAGGCGTGGAGCTGGGTTGCAGAGGCCACCAGCAACTGAGTGTTGGGCCGGGGGAACCCGGCAGTTTGGCCTGGAGCCTGGACCTGGGCCCCATGCCGTCCTGCCCCTCGTGATGCACTTGCCATGCTTTCAACACTGTGCCCATCACGCCTCGTGGCCACCTGCAGTTGTGGGTCTCATCATTCCCTCCTTACAGGGGAGGCAACCAAGGCTCGGAAGGTGAGGGAAGAGGCTTGTGCTAGGATTCGAACCCAAGTCAGCTGCCTCTAAAGCCTAAGCCCTCTTAGACACCCAGCCTCTGTCAGAGACACCCCAGGAAGGCTTAACAGTAGGAAGTAGGGGAGGAGCCAGAGAAAGGTCGGCCATAAGAGCAGAAACAGGGGTGAGCACAGGGAGGAGGCGGGCCTTGGCCAGCTGCTGCATCTGATGGCAGGACTCCCTCCTGGGGAGTTACACAGGCCCGGGCCCTGGAGCCCATCCCACCTGGTACACATGCCTCATTCTGGGCCCCCAAGCCCTGCTCTGACGTCTTGGAAGAGAATGGTTCATTCGACCTCACAGGCTAAGAAAACACAGAAAGATTTGCCCCCTGTCCTAAAGCCTCCCTGATTTTTAATCAAAAATAAGCGAGGGCCAGGGATCTGGGGAAGGGGCAGTAGCCTCCACGTCTGCCCGCCGAGGTGGGAAGGAGCCCTCGAAATAGCCTGCGAAGCAGGCCAAGGAAATGGAGACAGAAGATAAGGCTTTCAAGCAGAAACAAAAAGAGAGAGAAGCAGAAGAAACTCAGAAGCTAAAAGTGAAGGCCTTGGGGAAGGGCCTCCTGGCCACAGATGGAATGAGGAAATCTAGCAAAAAGCAAGCTGTTCTTTGTGCGCGAGGGGATGGTGACCCTTGTCTCCATTCCTGTTTAAACACCTGGATTCCCTGCTATAACATCTGTTGCCAAATGTAGCTAGAATGAAGTGTTGTCTTGAAGCCTGTAGAACATTTAAGAAGAACATGTTTTGTTTAAAAAAGAAGAAGGGGGAGGGGGAGAAGGAGAAGAAGGGGAAAATCATGCAATGGCTCATTTTCTCTTTAGTTCTCCTCACTCCGCCATTCCTACCTGAGCTGGGGCAATGTAAACCCAGTCCAGAGTCCTGCCAGAGCCTGCTCTTCCGTCTTTGTTCATACCCTGAATTCTGTAGCACCTGGAATTAAACCCACTCGTTTGAAAACAAGCAAACACAAATGAAACAAGCGGGCCCAGGATGCTTGATTTCTGATCGGCCCTGACACCTCACCTGGTTGTGGATTTCACAGCCGGCTGACACCCACCTCCCGTCAGTGACACAGGCACGTGTCCTGGGTGGGAAAGTCCAGCCTGGCTGCACCTTCCCAGTGGCAAGAGTCAGGTGGGGGTGGGGCACAGCCCCAGCAGACGGCTCTGGTTACCATGGGAACAGGGTGGCTTCGGCCAGGCTCCAGCATCCAGAGTCAGGCTCCTCCGTTCCATCACCGTCCCCTGGGCAGGTAGAAGTGACCCCTCTCCACTTCAGTAAGCTCCCTCCTTGTTCCCCGCACCCTCAACAGACCACTCGGACACCTTCTGGAACAATCTTCATCTGCCACACACAGGCGCTGCCAGCGGGGGTGAGAAGAGAAAGGCTCCACTCAGCATCTTTGGGTTTTAAGACTTGGCTGCTGGGCTGCAAACTGAGGCCTCTGGGGGTGGGTCCAGGAGGAACCAGGACCTGAGCTTGTAAAGGCTCCTAGAGGCCTTTGGCTCAATCTGCTCATTTTCTGGAAGGGAGGTCTGAGGTCCTGGGCAGTGCCCTCACAGTACCATAGCATCAGTCCTGACTTCTCTGCGGATGCCTCTCTGTGATATATCCAAAGCCCCAGGACGCTGATGAAGCCTTTCAGGACCTTGGCCATTTCCCTCCTGCCTCCCAAGCAGGCTGCCCCCCGGGATGGCCAAGTTGCCATTGACATTGACCAGCCGCCCTGCTGGTCTTCACAGCACAAGGAAGCTCAGTCCTGGCTCCGGGGCCCTCTTCCCACGTGGCTGAGGCTGCCAGCTTCGAAGGAAGCCAGTGCAGGAAACAGAAAGACTGAGTGCTCTTGACATCACTCACGTACCTGGATCCAGCTGCAACTGAAGCTTCTTCTACCTCTAGACTTTCGGTTCTATGAGCCAGTGAGTCAACAAGTTCCTTTTTATGCGTTTATATTTCTTAGTCCAGTAGAGGTAGGGGGTGGATTGGACAATGAGTTCCTAACATAGACCCCTGAGCTAGCGGAGGCGCAGGGGGTGGAGGGGAGGGTGACACACCAGTGACCCCCACCCACCCACCACCCAAGTAAGCCTCTCAAGTTACACAGCCCAAACCCTGGCCGTAGTGCAGTGTCCTCACCTGGCCGGGCGTTAGAAACACCTGAGGAGCTTTAAACTGCCCTGGTGCCAGGCCAGCCAGCACCAATCACTGCACTGGAGGCAGGGCCCATTCTGGGGGTGCTGTGGGTGTAGAGGAAGATGGGCAGTGAACCAGTGCCTGTGCCCCCTGCTCTGCCAGCCTCAGATCCCAGCTGCCCACCTTGGGGCTGGCTGTGGTGGGTCATGGGTGCCAGGGCAGTCACCCTCAAATGGACACCTGCTGTTCCTAGCCCCATTGTGGGTGTCTGTTGAGAGGAAGCTGAGGGGCTATGTGGGATCTTTAAGCACCTCATGAACCCAAACTTGCCTTTGGCTGCACCCCACCCTCGCCTGCCCAGACTTTCAGCTTCTCAGGATGTTTTACTCCTGTCCTGTTCTCAGAACGGGCCCGGCCTCCAAGGCTGTCACAGCAGACACTGAGTTTTACTTCTTCCTGGTCCATCTGCTTCCATCTTTCTTCTTACAGCAAAAGATGTGCAGCAGCCTTAGAAACACACACATTCATGCTCTGTAGTTACTGAGAAGTTCATATTGACTTTTGCCTTCTTAAAACAGATTTGCTATACAGCCATGTGGCCACATTTGATCTTCCCTCATTTTCTGGAGTGAGATCCTCACAGACCCCCAGACAGTCTAAACCACCAGCAGGTCTGGGTGAGATGTGGATACCATTTGACCAGTGGTTCTCACTCCTGGATGTTTGTTAGAATTACCTGGATGCTTCTAAACCATACAAACCACCAGGCTTTGATTTAATTAGCCTTGAGTGATACCAGAGGTGGTGCAAATGGTTTGTGCTCAACTACTAACCTATAGGATTGGTAGTTTGAACACATCCAGTGGCACCACGCAAGAAAGGGCTGGAGATCTGCTTCCATAAAGATTATAGCCAAGAAAACCCAATGGAGCAGATCTACTCTGTAACACATGGGGTCATCATGAGTCAGAATTGACTTGACAGCACTTTTTTTTTTTTTTTTTTTGAGTGATACCAAGGCACTTCATAGATGATTCCAATCCTTCCCCACAACTGAGACCAACTGTTTTAGACGGTATTAAAGCCTGGGTCTCAGGAATGCCTGGATTCAACCTGGCAACTGGAGATCCTATCCCTTCCCTCTCCCTCAAGGTGTCTCAGGGAAGGAGCTACACCCAAAGGAGCAGTTGCAGAGTGGAAGCCAAGGAGCAACCCTGTAGTCGGGTTAAGCTGTGTCAACTTAGCTGAGCAGGGACCACAGTTCCCAGAATCCCCTTCCCGCATGGCTCTGAGTTAGCACTGGCCATGAGGGACATCGTGCAAACACTTTGGAAGGCAGGAGAGAAGTCGCAGCCCTGCAGCTTACCCTCTGCAGGTGAGTGCAGGGCAACAGGCTCCAAACAGTCTCCATTTGCTGGCTCCCCATCTGGCAGGGCACCGCCTGGACGTGCAGTTCTTCATGCTCCCCCAGAACTCCTCAGTCAGTGTCTCCCAGCCCTGAACCTAGTGTACACAGAGTTCTGGGGTGAAAGGTGCTGGCTTCTCCTGCAAGTCACATACGGCATTGAGGATGGAGGTGGTTAGGGGTGCACAAGGATTCCAAAGTGCCCCTGGGGATCCCAGCCTGATGGCTCTATTCCATCCTCGGAGGAGAGGGGCTTTCCATTTGCCCTCATTCCTATCTGCATCCAGCTTTCCTCTTTGATTTCTCATCCAGCTGACATGCATCCATGTGGGGCTCAGCACTAGATGGAGAGGCAACAGCTTCACAGACTGCACCACCAGCTCCGCCATTGCATAAAGTCCATCCCCTGAAAACAAACGAAGAACCATTTTCTATATTACTTAGCCTTTCTGCTTCTCTGATTGAACCTTAACTGATAAAAGTATTACTAATAGCTACGTACATACCTGTGTGTGTCTGTCACCCCACACTTTGGAAGTCTTTGGTAGAGGATGGATTGGAGACCCCAGCTCAAGTCTCATGTCCATCAATGGCCTATTTGCTCTCAGATTCATTCCCTGCCCTACTCTGCATCTGAGCGAGCTACTTTCCCAGCCTCCTTGGCTCTCAGGCCTCCTGATAGGTGGGAGATGGGAGGAGGGGAGAAGTCAGGGTATCTTACTCCCTGTCTCTATGCTTCAGGTGGCATTTTCAGTAGCAGCGGCATCTCCTTTGTGATTCCAGTTCCCACTGTGCAGTCCCTCCCCCACCATTATGGTGCTCACTGGGTGGTTTCTGCCACAACTCTGGCTCCTGCCTGATAATCCCAACTTCCGTGGTCTGGTGATGTCCCCTCCTCTCTTCGTCCTTTCAGCTAAGGCTGCTATCTGCTTGCTGTTACTGCTACGTTCTGGGTATCCTCATCATCTCCTCTGTGGCTCTTCAACTCTTCCATCACCTGTGGAATCAATTCCACGCATTGAATTCCTTGGTTTAAATCTCTAGAGTGGCTTCTCTTTTCCTGAACCACCATAGCTGTTGTAGTCTGGAAGACAAAGTGAGGCTAGAGTGAGACTTCCTGCTTCATCCCCCCCTGACCTCATCATGACTGGATCTTCAGAGCTGACTTGTCCCCTTGCTGCAGGCAGTGGAGGAGGAGACATGTGGGGAGAAAGCTGGTCCAGCCCATCACCTTCCATGTAGACACTCTGCCCGCTAGTGAGCCTGGCCCCATCAGTGTCCTGCCACTGACCAACCAGATCCACACTTTACTCTTCCCTTGGGAGTGTGGAGGGGTCTTGGAAGGCCAACAGAAGTAGGTCTGCCGTGGGGTGAAGGGTGGACATTCCCTCCCCAATAATAATGAGTCAGTCCGTGGTGGTAGCTGTGCTAGGGATTTAGACAAAGTGTGTTGGAAACACTGAGCAGAAAGACATTAAGTTCAGCTGGTGGGTGAAAGGAAGCCTCAGGGAAAACCTATTTTTGACCCTGACCTTGATGGTGAGATTTTAACAGGCAACTATTGGATTTGGTGCAAGAGAAGGGTAGGACAGAAGAAGGTTCAGGAACACTGAGGAGTCTGGTATGTCTAGGACAAAGAGTACAGGGGATCAGGCTAGATTTAGGAAAAGAGGACTCCAGTGGAATAGCAAGGGCTGGTGGGAGTAAAGATGGAAGATTGTAAGTAGGGAGAGGGATAGCGATAAATACTCCAGGTCCATCAGACAGCTCAGGGCTGGGACAAGTACTGCCGATGGGACATGAGTTCACAGCATGATTCTTTTACTCACACAGCCTCGGATTATTAATAAGCCTTAGCCAAGTAGACTTTAAAAAATCATATCTTAAAGTGTTAGATCCTAAGGAGTCTTATAATCTTAGGATAATTGAATCTTTGTATCTTAGAATCTTCAGTTTTTAAAACTACAGCACTTTTGAATCTTAAATTGTTCAAGGGTATCACAACCTAGCCCAGCCCACTCCTCTGGGAACAATAATAAACACTCTCGGTGCTTTGCACACATTATGTCGTTTAGTTCCCGTGACAACCCAGTGGAATAGGAGCTATAATTTTGCCTAATTTTCCAGATGAAGAAACTGAGGCTCAGAGAGTGCGAGTCTGTTACTGAAGGTCAGACACCTTGTAAGTGTCACAGCCAGTGCCTGGCCCAGATCTCTCTACCTCCAAAACCCATGCTCTCGGCCAGTCTGCTATTTTGCCTCCTGTTAAGCATCTCTGCTGATTGTTTACCCATCCTCTGCGCACATTTCCAGTGACAGGGAGTTCTTCACCCCTTCCCAGGGCCATGCACCCATCCCAGGTTTGGACATATCTTTCCTTCATATAGAATCCACTCATTGCCCCCAAATATGCCCTGGGAGACCCTGAGGAAGACATAACTTTGCCCAGGACACCCAGGAGGGTGAGGGGAGCAGCTGTCCAAGATACGACAGCAATTGCACAAGAGTGGAGAGTCTCGAGTTAGGAAAGCCGCAGATGCAGCTCATCCCTGATGAAAGATACGGGCATTTATCCTGAGTTAAGGGGGAGTGAGGACCTGCTAGAAAGAAAAATGAGAACAAAGCCCGGAACAGTGGGTGGTGGGGGCAAGGAATTAATTTATAATACAGAATATAATTCTCCAACAGTCAGAGTTATGAGGCCTAATGCGATTGGAACCATAAGTCCTGTGCCTTTAATTTCTTGGCTCTTCTCCCTGAAAACGTATGCTGCAAAATGTGCCTTGTGCCATCCATCCTCCCAGATGGCTTTTTAAGTGAAGCTGTTTGTTAAGTGGGAGAAGAAATGGGAGACTGAGCAGGAGGAGGGGCGAGCAGACAGAGCCATTGTGGACCCTAGAGGAGGAGATCTAGCTGGAACAGCAGAGCGCTTTTGCTGGGGAGTGTGTTTTTCAGGATGGAGACCAACCCCCAGCCTCAGCAAGGCCCATGAGGTCCAGAGTTCCCATTCTAATTGCTGAAATTTTCTGATCTCTCACTGTGTACCGCACACCATTCTAGGTGTTTCAGATACATTAGCCCAATAAATCCTTACAACTTAAGACCAACTAATTTATTGAACAGGTGGACAAACTGAAGCCCTGAAGGGCACGAGTCATACAGCAAGTCACTGTAGAGGGATAAAAACATAGCCCTCACTGTCTGTGGTCGGGTGATGGATTCCATTTCCATCTCTGCATCTTGTGGTCTTTTTTGTTTTCCCTCCCCTTCCTCCTCCTTCCTGGGTATAGCCCAGTCCGTACTGTCAAGCTGGGCTTTAACGGGCTCTGATGAATCATTTTCTATCCCTGGGTGGACTTTAGAGTGCAGCAGATGGAGCCACCAGTCAAGTATGCTTCCTACACTTGGAGATCTGAGAGGCACGTTTTCATACCCATAACAGTCCACCCCTTGAGCTGCTCAATTCTTCTTCACACCAGTTTAGGAAGGTTTGTGACACAAATCTCAGCACCAATCCCTGTGTCTGATCTCAGAGCTACAACTGATACTCATCAGATCTCCTCCACTATCCATTCTAAATTCCCCTCAGCCATCACCTAGGCAGACCTTGAAGGCCTACCTGGTAGTATAATCTAAATCTTCATTCGTTGGGAGGGTATCTGAGCCCTTGGCAATCATACCTTTCTCAAGCCAGGATTATAATAGATCTGCCTTGGCTGAGCATTCAAACTTCTCTGGAAATCTGCAGCTCTAACAGTTAAACCTTGGGTCTGTTGCTCAGCTGAGTCTGCTCTTGCACTGCAGGAGATAGGGCCTCTTTGTGAGCTACCACAGAGGCCCTCTAGCACCCACACTTAGCCACTAAGAACTTGTTAAGTACCCCCAGTCTCTTATCATCCCCCTGCAAAGTGTGAATACAACTTAGCAGAAACCGGTCAACTCTGCTGTCTTTGTAGGCATTGTTCATCCAATGTTATGAATGTCTGCATCATCACACTTGCCACTGTGTGCTCGCCATTGGAAAAAAGTTGGGATACAATTGAACTACCACCTATGCCAAGCACAACCTTCCTACTAGGATGGTGTCCTCTTCTCTGCCAGGGGTGAGCGAGCCAGTCTCAAACCCTATCTCATCACTGGTTTTCTAGGACCACTTCTTTCTTAGACCACTAACTTGTGTAATTCCAAGTCTTCCAAGAAACAGACACCAAGACAGGATTACGCGTGTAGGAGATTTATTCTGTTAAAGAACTGTGAGAGGCAGATGAGGTGGGAGTCAGGGGTTGTTGAAAGAGCCATCAGACAGCAATGCAAATCTGACCCTTCACTTCGAAGGGGAGAGGGAGGAAGGAAGCTTGGATATAAATACCTTCATCTGCAGTGAGTGGAGTGAGGTAAGCAGCTGCCAGAAAGTTCCCTCTTCATGAGGGTGTTGGGGTGAGTGTTCACATTTACCCAGCACCCACTCAGTGCCAGGCCCTAGAAAACAGCGTTCATACCACCCTCTAGAACTCCTTGTAAGGTGAGTATTGTTAGTTACCATTGAGTCGGCTCTGACTCATGGCGACCTTATGTATAACAGAATTAAATGTTGTCCAGTCTTAAACCATCTTCATGATCACTGGTATGTTTGAGTCCATTGTTGCAGCTATTCTCTAGTGCCTTCCAATCTAGGGGGCTCATCTTCCAGCACTGTATGGAGTAACATTCTTTTGTAATCCATAGGGTTTTCATTAGCTAATTATTTGCAAGTAAATCACCAGGCCTTTCTTCCTAGTCTGTCTTAGTCTAGAAGCTCTGCTGAAACCTGCCTACCATGGGTGACCCTGCTGGCATTTGAAATACCAGTGGCATAGCTTCCCACATCACAGAGACACAGAGGCCACCACAGTACAACAAAGTAACAGGTGGGTAGTGGGAAAGTGAGTATGTTCATCTTCATATTACAGAGGAAAAACCTGAGGCTTAGAGAGGTCACCCAGCTGTCAAAGGATGGAAAGCCAGGGCTGCAATGCAGTGGACCGACACCAAAGCCCATGTCTTGTTCATAGAACCACACTTGCCCAGAGGAACAGCATGGACAGACACCTAGGTAAGTAGCCTGTAAGTGACCCAGTGTCTTAGTTATCTAATGCTGCTATAACAGAAATACCACAAGTGGATGGCTTTAACAAAGAGAAATTTATTCTCTCGCAGTCTAGTAGGCTAGAAGTCCAAATTCAGGAAGTCAGTTCCAGGGGAAGGCTTTCTCTTTCTCTCTCAGCTCTGGTAGAAGGTCCTTGTTAATCTTTCCCTAGTTGAGGAGCTTCTCAGCACAGGGACTCCAGGTCCAAAGGACACGCTCTTCTCCTGGTACTACTTTCTTGGTGGTATGAGGTTCCTCCTGTCTCTCTGCTCACTTCTCGCTTTTATATCTCAAAAGAGATTGGCTTAGGACATAACCTAATCTTGTAGACTGAGTCCTACCTCATTAACATAGCAACCTCTAATCCCACCTCACTAACATCATAGAGGTAGCATTTACAATATATAGGAAAATCACATCAGATGACAAAATGGTGGACGATCACACAATACAGGGAATCATGGCCTAGCCAAGTTGACACATATTTTTGGGGGACACAGTTTAGTCCATGACACCCAGTGTGGAGTAGCCAAAGCTCAGGGTCCAGGTTCAGGAGCTACAGGAGGGATTGGCTGGTACAAGACCATGGTGGGCTTTGAATGCTAGGCCAAGGAAGTTAGATTTGGTTGCATAGGCCAGAGGTCATGCCAGGAGGTCTCTGGGCATATCTGGTCTACAAGCCGGATTTATTTGGCTCACTCGGGGTTCTAAAAAACTTTGATTTGATTTCCAACATTTAAAAACTGCCAGATTTTACATAAGAATTCTCATTTCTGGCTTCTCCAGAAAATTTGAAAGATGTAATCACTTGGGACTCTATTTCCTACAGCAGGAATTTGGATCCGAGTGGTGGCTACCCCTTTCTTAGACAGGACAGGTGCTCTCTGTTTTGCAACCATCCTCAAGGGGCCAATTCAGCCACTTATGTCTCTGCTTGGCCCTTTGTGAGTAGTCAGGATAAGTCAGCCTCTGCTGCAATAACAAAAACAAATCTCCCTGGCTTCACCAACAAAGGCTGATCTCTTTGCTCATACTTAGGTCCAGAGGACTCTCCAGGGCAGCTGTCTTTCATGTAGAAATTGGCAATCACAGCTGCATCCAGGGGTCCACCATTGAAAATAAGGCCTCCTCCATAATGCCCGGGGCAGAGAAAGAGCACTGGAGTGTCTCACATTGGAAATGAATGCTTCAGCCTGGGGCTATCACCAGGGTCTTCTGCTTACAACCCATTTTGGAGACTTAGTCACATGAAAACTAATAACCTCAAAAGGGCAGAGAAGTGCAATCCTCCTCATTACTAATGGAGGTGGAGAACCGCATTTGGGTGAGCAGAAACATCTCTATCACATACCTGCAGTAGGCTTTAAGGCTGTGGCCCTGATATACAAAGCAGCATCTAAAATTCATTATATAGCCCTTATACCTATAGGGACCGTTCTCAGTGCTTTGTCTACAACATTTTAGTTCATCCTTACAACAACCCTATGAGATAGGTACTGCTATCTCAGTTTTAATGAGGGGAAACTGAGGCATAAAGAGATTAAGTAACTTTTGAACCCAAGTTATCTTGCTTCAGGGTCTGTGTTCTTAGCCATCATTCTATACTATCTTCAGTGGGATGCAGTGAAAAGGAAAAAAATACGTAAGTGTTGGGGAGCTTGAGTAAAGGATAATGGAAGAATGATGTGGCTGTGTGTGTGTTTAAAGAGCATTCTGGTAGAGCATTCAGGCTTAAACAAATATTTGTTGAGTGCCTACTGTGCGCCAGGCTCTGTTATAGGCCCTGAATGGACTGGAAGTAGGGAGACTAGCTTGGAAGTTACTGAAGCAGAAAAGTAAACAGAGGCCCAGAGAAGGAGAAGAGCCATGCCTGAATCACACAGCCAGAGTGGGCGGGGTGGATGGGACCAGCAATTCTGACTCTCTGACTAGGCCTACCCACCACAGGCTGCTTCTTGTCCTTATCTCAAGGCTTCCTGGGCACTCTGGAATCAAAGTTGATGATCACGTACCTGGGAAACAGGAGCCACAGGTCAGGACTCTGGGTGGTAAGACAGGCGCCCTCATGAGATGTTGGGGGTTGTGTTAGTTATTTAGTGCTGCTGTAACAGAAATACCGTAAGTGGGTGGCTTTAACAAACAGAAACGCATTTTCTCACAGTTTAGGAGGCTAGAAGTCCAAATTCAGGGCACTGGCTCTAGGGGGAGGCTTTCTCTGTCAGCTCTGGAGGAAAGTCCTTGTCTCTTTGAACTTCTGCTCCTGGGCGATCTTCATGTAGCTGGGCATCTCTCATGAGATTATAACCACAGATAGAGAGGTTCGGATTTACAACACATATTTTGGGGCTGGGAGGGGATACAATTCAATCTATAACAGGTTTATAAATCAGACCAATTTTCAGGAAAGCGATTGAGTGATAAAGACCTGAGCATGAGAAATGTCGCTGCTCTTGAAGGCACGCTTCCACCTCCAGGAATCTGTCCTCAGGAAGTGGTCAGGGGCTCAGGCAAACGGAGCCCAAAACATTCATCACAGCCTAATGATGTATAAAAGAAAAACGCCGTAACCTTCTAAGTATCTGACAGTCAAAGATGATGAAGTATATTATGGTGCTTCCATGTGAGGGATGATTATGAAGCTATTAACGTCATGATTTTGAGGAATTTGCAATGATGTAGGAAAATACTTACGATGTACGGTGGGGAAAAAAATCCTAAACTGAATAGATTGTATGATCCCAATTACATAAAATTCAATATGTGCAGAGTGAAAGATAAAGGCAGGAAGGAGGAAGAAGGAGGAGAAGCAAAACAAAGGAGGAGGAGGAGATGACATTGGCGATGAATACAAAGAAAGAGGTGGAGGGAGGGAGAAGAGAGAGGAGAAGATGCCTCCTTTTCTATTGAGCATTTGCTGTGTGCCTCACGCTTTGCTTCACAACAACCTTGTATGGCTGGTGCTCTTATCTTCATTTTACAGACGAGGAAAATGAAGTCCAGAGACGTTAAGTGACAAGTGCAATGTCACAAAGCTAACACACTGAGCCAGGATTTGAACCCAGGTCTGGCTGACTCAAGCCACTCTGTATCTGCCAAGCCGAGGAGCTACGGCAGAGGTGGGGCTGGAGCGTTTAGTCTCAGGCTCAGGTTTATTTGGCAGGTTGTGAAAGGAGTCCCGTAAGCTTTACAGGGAGTGTGGTCCTTGCAGATCATGGCCTGTCTTTGAGATTGCTGTTGTCATCAACCCCTTTTTACAGATAAGAAGGATGAGGCATTATTTCAGTGATCTGTTCAAGGACAATAGTTGAGGTGGATCTTGGACCCAGGTCTTCCAATTCTATTCCCCACATTCTTACCTCAAGTGTGAGTTTCTGGGATGAGATTGCAGAAAGGGGCAGGCACACACTTAGGCAACTGATGCCCCCTCCCTGGAAAATCCCTTGCCTAAGGCCGCTGGGGACCCTACATGGTTGCTTCTGGGGAGGAGGGAAGACTCCTCTCGACCCCATGAACTGCCCCCCACCCCACCTAGGTCAGCCCAGGCCCCTCCTACAGGTAGCCCCAGTGACTCCATTCAGTCACATCTGCCCTAAAGAGACCTCCGAGTCATCCACGTATCCCCCTAGAAGCTAGAACTGTGTAGGGATGGACAGCCTAGAGGCTGCCTCGTGCCCCACCTTGGTGCATGTGAGCTGCTTCCACATCCAACCAAGGAAAAAACAAAACCAACTCAGTTGCTGTTGAGCCAACTCTGACTCATGGTGACCCCATGTGTGTCAGTAGAACTGTGCTCCGTAGGGTTTTCAGTGGCTAATTTTCCGGAAGTAGATAGCTAGGCCTTTCTTCCAAGTTTCCTCTGGGTGGATTCAAACCTCCAACTTTTCAATGAGCAGCTGAGCGCTTTAACTGTTTGCACCTCCCAAGGACTTCTACATCCATCATCTTCTGAGAAAGGCCAACACCAGGCAGGAGGATCCAGAAACTATTACTCCAGGGCTCCTCACATTCAGAGGCTGTGGCTCCTTTGCTGAGCCAGTGGTGAATGATTTTCCTTATCACGTTGGCTTCTCCCCACCCCCTGCCACCTCATGCTGCAGACACCCGTCCCTGCCTAATCAGAGGCTCCCGGGAACCTCGGGTACAGGAGCACGGACTCTCCTCAGGCCATCTGTTTAGTGGCACATCTCGAAAGGAAGAGCATGAGCTCTCCTCCAGCTGCCTCCTGGGTTTTTCCTCTCTGCCAGTGAATGTGTGAATATCTTATCCGTTGCTTGTGTTGATGGATCAGGATGTCCTGATCTGAAATATGTTGCAGCAGCTCAAGGAGGGAAGTGAGGCTTCTGGGAAGGAGGAGGGAGTTGAACACTTTCCCAGTCCTTGCCCCCTCCCTGCCACCCCTTTGCTTCCCTCTCTTCCCTTCTGAGGGTGCTTGGACAGGAGGCTGTAACAGGGCTGTGCTGTGCCTTGGCCACTGGCAACAGGCTGCTGAGGCCTTTTTCCCAGCACCATCTCTGATCCAGCCAGACCGCTTCCTGTAACTCTCAGCTGCTCCATGTGCATTCATTGGCTGGGGAAGCTGGGATAATTTTAATCAACTCTGCGTGTATGTGTGCATGCGTGCATACATGTGTGCATACGTGTGTGTATGTGTGTGTGTATGTGCTCCCAGAGTTTCCAGCCAGTTAGTAGTGGCAGCTGAACTTGAACTCAGGTGTAACTGATAACAAATCACTGCCTCCCCCTGAAAGAGAGAAACCCAGAATCTCTTGGCAAAGAAGGAGGAGCGGGTCATGAGTGGGACTGGCTAGAGGTCCTAAGTATAAACACATTCCCCCAGCCAATGCCTGAATCTCCTCCATCTAGTCCCTTCAATGGATCTCCCAGCTTCCTGAAAACACTACCAGTGGCAGAGAAAACTCCACCCCTCCCCAAAGAACAGCTCAGACTACAGAAATTTTTCCTATCAATAAACTGAAATGTGTTCCTTCATCCTTTCACTGCTCCATCATTCATACTGACACAATGTGTGCCAGGCTCTGTTCCCCAGGGAGGGGGCAGTGAACAAAGCAGATGTGCTTTCCTGGAGCTTTGTTCAAAGAAATAGTAGACACGGAGTCAGAGGAAAAAGAGCCAGAGGTGCTGGGTCCAGGGGGCTAACGCTGGGTCAATTCTGGCCGCCACTGGGGGCGTCCACTGCTTGCCCTCTGGCTGCTCAGCTCCCTGCTCTAGGAGGCTCCAGCCCCAGGCTCCACCTGCCTGCTCTGAGGGGTCTTGCTGAGCCCCTAGACTTCCCCTGAGTCTCAGAGGGTCTTCTTGGCCAGTGGACAGTGGCTGTCGATACTGCCACAGCCACCCTGGTCTTGTGCCCTGGCCTCCTGCTGTGTCCACCGTAAAACGCAGAGTTTGCAAAGCCAGTCTGTGCTCTGCCATCCCTTCCTTTTGCCAAAAGTTAATTGATTTTGCAATTAAAAAAATACAGAGAACAGGCGATGCAATCAATTTTGCAAAAACTTGTTTGGTAATGAAGTGTTTACTTCCAGTGGGGGCCCTTCTCTTCACGTCAATCCAGGCCTCACACAACATGACAAAGACAGCCTCTCCCTGCCTTCCTCGGCAGGCTGTCTGCCTGTCACGCTCCAGGTTCAGAAAGACCCTGAGGCATCATTTAGGTCAGTCCCTCTGGCTCTAGTTTAGGCGCAAGGATAATTGTCCCTATTTCTTAAAGGACAAAAAGGGGGGTCAGGGAGGTGCAGCAACCCACTCAAGTTCCACGGCGAGGCAGAGGACAGAGTCTAGACACGGGCCCCTTCGGCTTCTGTCCTCACCACTCTTCTGTCTCACTCCTCAGTTAGAAGCCAAAAAAGCATCTGACTTCAAAGAAAGAATTGAATCTCATTCTCCAAACAAAGCAGACAGGTGTCTGCCATTCTATGACCATCCTGTGCCAAGTCCTCGATCCAACCCTCACAGCAGCTTTCTAAGGGCTCATCACATTTCGGTTTTATAGATGTGGAAACAGAGGGTCAGAGAGGTGCAGCAGCCTGACAGAGCCCGCAGTGCACAGGGTTAGAGCCTCAGTCTCCTCCAGCTTCTGGATGGCACGTTCTATTCACCACCCCATACGTGTGGTTAAGAAAAAAGCTCCTGAAATCAATGAGCAGAAGACTAACTAGCCGGGGAGGTATGCCTTGGGCATCGCGTGTATGCCCTGGGCACAGGTTGAGGTGGGGAGCCAATGAACAGTTTATGTTGGACATCATCATTTCTATCACCAGCTGTGAGAGATCATTCATCAGTTTAACACTAATTGCCCTAGGTGCTATTGACAGGCCCCTGTCAGTGAGAGAGAGGAAAGCTGAAGCTCTTTCACCCCCAAAAATGGGAACGCACTTTTAAACACTATGTGCCTGGAGAATATCTTTCACATCTACTATGATCACTTCATATGGTTTTCTTGTTTGATCCTCACAACAGCCATCCAAGATAGACATAGAATTTATCATTCCCATTTTACGGAGGAGGAAACTGAGACGCAGGAAATGAGGTAAACACACTCAGAATCACACAGCAAGCCAGTGGTGGAGGCAGGATTCGGACCCAGGTCTAATCTGACCCAAAAGCTCCTCCCGCACAGGGAAGCACCTGTTCTGAGGTCCCCGTGGTGGGCTGCGCTGTTCCCCTCACCCACTGAGAACATCTTGTCCTTAGGTGAGGTGAGGTGGAGTCGACAAGCCACAGCCCTTTGCGTCTGCTGGTCACAGGCTTGGATCCTGGCTCTGCTGCTCTCTAGCCATGTGGCCCGGGGCAATTTTCTCACCTCTCTGGACCTCAGTTTTCTCAGCTGTAAAATGAGCTCATAATAGGTCTTTCTCCTTAAATAGGATGGTTTGGAGGACTGAGTGAAGCAGATCTTTTAAAGGTGTCCAGGGCCTCACATCCCAGTCCTCTCTTCTAATGTACCCTTTGTCTTGGGAGGCCCTGAACTGAACAGACTCAAGCTTCTATTAAGCATCCACTGTACGCCCAGCGCCTGCCCTCAAGTTGGCTACTCCCACAAGAGCATCCTATCCCTTATTTCCTATGTTTCCTCAAAGTCCCAGGCTCTTACCAGCCTGAGGATGTCAAACAAGGTCTTGCTGTTCTTTGAATAGGCCAAGCACATTCCTGCCTCAGGGCCTTTGCACTTGCTACTCCCTCTGTCTAGGTTTTTTTGAATGACATGCTCCTTCACTTACTCAGTCCCTGCTCAAAGATCTCCTCAGGTAGGCCCTCCTTGACCTCCTGATTTAAAGTATCCTCCCCATGGCAGGGTCTTTTAAAGGAGTCTCAGAGCACAGTGGCTTGGGTTCCAAGATGCTCAAACTCTTTAGCTTCAGCCTATGCAGCAATTCTCCTCCAAGGGCAGACACAGGCACTGTTAGGGTGGACCCAGGGAGGAGTTCAGGTCCCAGCTCTACACTGTGTGGGATCTGAGTCCCTCTGTGTCCCCCCTGTGACAGAGTCTGTCTCTTTGCCTCCCTGAGGACGCATTTTCTCCTTGGGGCCCCAGCATCCAGTGCCCCTGTGATTCAGCTTCAGTGGGTTCTGCCTTCAAAGCTGCTGGCATACCAAAATTCTCATATGGCTACGCATATGGTAAGTACTCACTATGTACATAGTTCCATACTAAGAATGTTATTAGTTCATTTAATTTAAATGGAAATAGGAACTTGCACAATCGCAAGTTCATAGTGTGGAAACTGAAGCACAAGTGGTCAAGTAACTTGTCCAAGGCTGCTCAGCTACCAGGTAGAAGAGCTGGGTTCAAATGCTGACATCTCACTCACAGCCTGTACTCTTACCCATGGTAGCCACATAGCCACTTGGAGCACCTCAGACCCCATGCTTCTAAGTAGGTGAAAATATGATCACAGAGCTTCACACCCTCACCCATGTGAGGCTCAGTCAGGGTCCCAGTTACCCAGAACTAATGCTGACACTACTCCAGCCTTTTGGGCCAGATAGCAGACAACTGGTGTGGTCCATGTAGCCTTGTGGGAAGAGCATCAGTTTTGAAAGCCATTAGTTTATTCATACATCCATTTGTTCATTCAAATCATTAATTCCTTTAGTCATTCATTTCACAAATATTGATTGAGCATCTGCTATGTGCTACGTGCCAGGCCCTGTGCTGGGGATTACCAGTTGACCCCAATTCATGGTGACCGCATGTGTTTTCAGTGGCTGATTGTTTTGAAGTAGATCACTAGACCTTTCTTCCCAGGAGCCTCTACGTGGACTCGAATCTCCATTCTTTTAGTTAGCAGCCAAGTATGTTAACTGTTTGCACCACCCAAGGACTCGACGCTGGGGATTAAAAAAAAAAACACAAAAAACAAACCAGTTGCCATAGAGTCATTTTCGACTCATGGCAACCCCACGTGTGTCAGAGTAGAGCTGCACTCCACAAGGTTTTCAATGACTGATTTTTTTAAAGTACATTGCCAGGCCTTTCTTCCAAGGCACCTTTGAGCAGACTCAAACCTCTACTTTCGGTTGGCAGCTGAGCGTATTAACTGTTTGCACCACCCAGAGACTGTGCTAGGGACACAGTGATGAGCAAGGCAGACCAAACCTGCACTGATGGGCTCACAGTCTGGCAGATGAGAGAAGTCAGACTCAGTGATGTAATCATGAAAATAAATGGAAATGCCACCTACGTCCGGACTCACAAGACAACGCAGAAAGAGCCTTGAGAGCCTGTGATGGCGGATCTGACCTGGTCACGGGGTTCAAGGAGGGCTTCCCAGAGAAGGCAGTGCTGGAGCGAGCTCTAAGGACTGGAAGCCACTTGTTGAAACACCATGGAGGGAATTCGGCTGTGGGTCGGGCAGCTGAGCAAGATGAAGGTTAAGGTCCTGGAAATCCCAAGTTTCTGTGATCTGACCTGAAGTTCAGATTCTGTGGTTATAATTCAGTATTTTGTAGTTTTAAGATTCTATTAAAGTAAAAAAAAAAGTTTAAAACTTCAGAATCTAAGATCCTGGATTCCAACTCAAATTTTATAGTGTTGAGTCTATTAAATGAAGACTCTGAGATGTGAGAATATAAGACTCTGGGATTTGAGGACTGCTGAGTTTTAAGAGGTAGGGGTTCCAGCCTGGTGGCCTTTGCTGCTGGAGATGCACCATCAGAACCTTCCATGCACCGGGAGTGGGTTCTTCCTCCTCCCGGCTCATGAAGTCAATGTAGATGCAGCTTTTTGTGGCTTAGAGGATGTAAATTTATTCTATGGTTCCAGTGTCAGGCGCCTGCCTTAGCTGCATGTTCCAGTCTCCGGAATAAATATTAGGACACAGGTCCATGGAGATGTTCTGTGTGTGCATGAGGTTAGTCCTGATTCTCTTGGGGGCTCATCCATGTAGGGGTTTTAACACAGGGTGCTATTCCTGTGTTCACTACAAGGTGGAGCTGGTACGTGGTCTGCAGCAAGCCCAGAAGAGAGAGGGGCCTCTGTCTCCTCCCAAAGGGACTGAGAAAGGCCCTCCCTGTGCAGAGGCTTCAGGCTGAGGTGGGGACAAAGCAGAAGGAGAGTATCTCCTCACAGGTCTGGGCTATGTGTGCAGGGATGGGGCCGTTCTCCACAAAGCATCTGGGGTTCTCTGTGGGAACCACTGTGTCTGGGCTTACTTGGGGCTCATGCTATAGCAAGCCCCACAGAGTGGGTGGGAGGGAGCAGACACTGTGCTGGGCACTTGGTGAGCTCTGAAATCAGACAGTCAGGGGTGAACCTCGGCTCCCCCACTCAGCAGTGTGACCTTGAAGAAGCCACTTAATCCCCCTGGGATTCAGTTTCTTCAATGTGACCCACGATCCTATGCACTTGCTGGGCGGTTCTGAGGATTCGAGGAAACCATCAAGCAGGCCACGTGGTCAGCAGGCACATAATGAGCTTCAGTCACAACAAATGGTCACCCCTAATGCCTACTGGATGCCAGACACTGCAGGAAGTGCTTTACATAGGTTAACTCAGTTAATATATACCCCATCCCAGAGGAAACTGAGGCACAGAGGTTAAGTAACTAGCCTAACATCAGGCAGTTGGCTCCAGAACCTATGAACAGGTTTAAACACTCCATTTAAATTTTTCCAACAACCCTCTTTGCTGAGGGCCCAGGTGTTGGCAGCCTTTCTGCGCTGGCAGCCTAGGGTCTGGCTCTCATTCTTCTGCTGTGGCTGGTGCCCTGGTTATAGCCAGGCAACAGCGAAATGCTCTTTATGCCTCTGAGCCTTTGCACATTCTGTGCCCTCTCTCTGAAATGCCTTTCCCCTTGCCTTGTCCATCCAGGGAACTCCTACTCACACTTCAAGGCCCAGGCCAGGGATCACATCGCTGCAGACAACCCCCTGCCCCGCCCATCCCTGCATCCCGTGCATCCTCCATTCTAGCACCTAGTGGACTGGGGTGCAGGATGCACTCCTCAGACCTGCCTGCCCTCTCTGTTCACTCCTCCCTAACCCCATCAACGCTGCCCCTGTCCTAAGACTCACATTCTGGGAGGAAAGAACAGCCCTGTGATGTTGGCATCATTGCCCCCATTTTAGGAAAACTCCGTTCAGAAAGATTTTGTCAATTTCCTGAGGCCACAAATCTGGCTAACAGGCAGCAGTCCGGGAATGCTAATCCTCACCATCTGGGACCTCTAACCCCGCTCCAGGCTGCAGAGGCCGTCTGTGGAGTTACTGCAGAAGCCATTCGGAGGCTGTAAAAGTACCTACTCCCCTCAGGTCAGTTGCACCCTGCTACAGCGTTGCCCTGAGTGCAGGAAACACTCCTCCTTCCTGTCACCAAGCACACCACACCCATTCACTCAGCGGTCGTGTTAAGTAAATATGAATTGATTGTGAAGAGCATTATGAGGGAAGAGACACATTTAGGCACCATGTAATTAACTCAAAACAACAGGCAATAAACGTGGAACTGTATTAATGCAATTACCTGCAGACATCACTTAAATTATTTTTACCCCTTCAGTCTGAGATGCACCAGCTGCTGCCTGGATCTTATCGATTAGCAAACAGTTAGAAATAGATGGCAGGTGACGTTAATTGACCGCAGTAAGCGGTGAGTCTGACCAGGCCAAGGGTCCTGTGGCCTGGCTGAGGTGAGACTTCGGAATGGAGAACATTCTGTAAAGGAAGCACCAGCCACACGGACACCCTCAGGTGTCATTGCCCCTCGAATGGCTCTCATGGGGTCTCCATCTGGGCTGGGGTTCGGGTCACCATCCTTGCTCACCTGCACTGTGGCCTCAGCCTCCCATTTTGTCAGCTCCAACCCTACCCCCACCCCAGTGGCAAGCCTGGCTCACAGCCTACTGTGGCTCCCTGTCTCCCCACACTGCCTTCACCTGGCATTCAAGACCTTCACCATGCACCCGGCCTCTATCCCCAGCTTCCTCCAAGCACCCACCCTTGTATCACACTGGATTATCCCAGCACTTTCCCTGAACCATGTTCTTGCAGGCCTATGGGCCTTTGCTGGTTCTTTTGTCCTCTCCTGTCACTCATCTGGTTAACCCCCACTACCCTTAACAGTCATCCTCCAGGAAGCCTTTCCAGATACCCACAGTCTCCCTTTCGTATAGACCCCAGAGCATCCCTCTCTCGTAGTTCTCATGATGCTGCATGTAATGGTCTTTGTTACTCCTGTTTTTTCTACCAAATTGTTGATTCCTCAATATGTGGCCTTATCAATGCAGGATGTCCTCAAGGCCCAGCACACAGTTCAGCGAAATAATAACAATTTATGGAACATGCCATCAAAAGAATTTACCAAAAAAGTGAAAATACAAGCTAACAACTGGGAGAATATCTTCAGAAACCATATATCCAATAAGAATCTAGTAACCAAAATATATATAAAACTTTGACAACTTAACAACAAAAAGACAAATAACCCAATTATAAAATGGGCAAAGGACTTGAATAGATATTTTACCCAATAGAACATTCAAACGGCTACTAAACACATAAAAAGATGCTCACCATCCTTAGTCATCAGAGAAATGCAAATCAAAACTAAACTGAGATACCATTTCACTCCCACTAGGATGGCTAAGATAAAAATAATAATAATAACAACAAACGTTGGTGAGGATGTGGGGAAATTGGAACATTTATCCATTGCTGGTGGTAATGCAAAATGGTACAACCTTTGTGGAAAACAGTGTGTCAGTTTCTCAAAAAATTAAAAATAGAACTATGTTGTTGTTGTGAGGTGCCTTCAAGTTGGTTCTGAATCACAGCCAGCCTATGTACAACAGAAGGAAATGCTGCCTGGTCCTACACCATCCTCACAATCGTTGCAATGTTTGAGCCCATTGTTGCAGCCACTGTGTCAGTCTGCCTCTTTGAGGTCTTCCTCTTTTTCAATGACCCTCTGATTTACCAAGCGTGATGTCCTTCTCCAGGGACTGGTCCCTCCTGATAACATATCTGGCTGTACTTCTTCCGAGACAGATTTGTTCGTTCTTCTGGCAGTCCATGGTATATTCTGTATTCTTCACCAACACCATAATTCAAAGGCATCAGTTCTCCTTTGATCTTATTCTTTTGTCCAGCTTTTGCATGCATATGAGGCAATTTGAAAGTATCATGTCTTGCGTCAGGCACACCTTAATCCTCAAAGTGACATCTTTGCATTTCAACACATTAAAGAGGTAATTTGCAGCAGATTTGTCCAGGGCAATGTGTCATTTGGTTTCTTGACTATTGCTTTCATTAACATTGATTGTGGATCCAAGTAAAATGAAATCCTTGACAAATTCAATATTTCTCCATTTATCATTATGTTGCTTATTGCTCCAGTTGTGGGGATTTTCGTTTTCTTTATGTTGAGGTCTAATCCAAACTGAAGGCTGTGGTCTTTGATCTTCATCAGTAAGTGTTTCATATCCTCTTTGCTTTCAGCAAGCAAGGTTGTGTCATCTGTGTATTGCAGGTTATTAATGAGTTTTCCTCCAATCCTGATGCTGCATTCTTCTTCATATAGTCCAGCAGCAAGGGTTACTTGCTCCACATGCAGACTGAATAAGTATGGTGAAAGGATACAACCCTGATGCACAATTTTTCTAATTTTAAATCATGCACTATCCCCTGTTCTGTTTGAACAACTGCCTCTTGGTCTATGTACAGGTTCCACATGAGCACAATTAAATGTTCTGGAATCCCCATTCTTCATAATGTTATCCGTAATTTGTTATGATGAATGCCTTTAAATCAATAAAACACAGGCAGACATCTTTCTGGTATTCTCTGCTTTCAGCCATGTTCCATCTGACATCAGCAATGATATCCCTCGTTCCGTGTCCTCTTCAGAATCTGGCTTGCATTTCTGGCCGTTCCGTGTTGATGTACTAATGCAACCATTTTTGAATTACCTTCAGCAAAATTTTACTTGCATGTGATATTAATGAATTGTTAAATAATTTCCACATTCCACTGGATCACCTGTCTTTGGAACAGGCATGTATAGGAATCTCTTCTAGTCGCTTGGCCAGGTAGCTGTCTTCCAAATTTCTTGGCATAGAACTACCACATGACCCAACAATTCCACTCCTAGGTATATACCCAAAAGACTTGAAAGCAGAGATTCAACCACAGCAGCACTATTCACAATAGCCAAAAAGTGGAAACAACCTAAATGCCCATCAACAAATGAATAGGTAAACAAAATGTGGTACATACACACAATGGAATACTACTCAGCCAGTAAGTGAAATGAAGTCCTGATACATGTTACAGTATGGATGGAGCTGGCAGACATTATACTGAATGAAGTAAGTCAATCACAAAAGGACAAATTTTGTGAGGCTACACTTATGAAGAGACAACAAAAGGCAAATGAGAACAAAGTTTATTAGTGGTTACCAGGGGTGGGAGCAGGGACAGATTACCCGATAAGAAAGCTTTACACAGACTTACTTGTGCTTACTTACTAATCTGTGGTGTAAAATTTCACCTGTTTTTCACCACGTCAAAGATGTGGTAAAACCCATGTGAAATTGTGCGTTATAGATTAGTAAGTAAACATAATTAAGCCCCGGTGTACCTTGCTAACTGTAAGTCTGTGCATGCCTTGGGTACTGGTTAATCTCCCCCTGGGCAAGAGGGAAGGGAAAAGGGGGAACTAATGGTGATGGGAAAATCACATTGATTAACGGTAGGGTTGCACAGCTGATTGTAGTAATTTCTGTCAATAAGTTGTACACCTATAAAAAGTTGAACTGGCAAAAGTTGTATGATAAATATATTTACAACGGCAAAAAAAAAAAAAAGAGAGAGAGAGAGTGAGAGAGACAGTAGCTGCTGAAACTGCTTATGCACAACCAAAAACCTCATGGGATTTGGTTCCTTGGTTTGGAAGTTTAGGGTCATGGTTTCTTGGGATATCCCAGTTGATTGACCTAATAACTGTTCAGTGCTTCTGTTCTACCTCCTAGTTTGCTACGTGGTGCCTGGGGTCTTAAAAGCTTGCAAGTGGCCATCCAAGGCACAACAATTGGTTTCTATTCACCTGGAGCCACAGAGGAGGAAGGAGAGTCAGGAACAGGAGAAGGATATGAAATATGTGGCTAACTGCTGCCGTGAACAACTGCCACCTTTGCTATGTGACCAAAAGAACTAGATGGTGCCTGGCTATCATTACTGAGCATTTTGATTAAGGATTCTACAGAGGAATCCTGATCAAAAAGGGGGAAAATGTAGAACAGAATTTAAAATTCTCATGGACTCCAGACTTCCTGGAGCCATGGAGGCCGGATGAACCCCTGAATCTATTGCCCTGAGATCATCTTTAAACCTTAAACCAAAAATATCCCTTCAAATCTTCTTAAAACCACCAAGTAGTTTAGCTCAACGAGTAAAAAAAGTCTGCTTTGAGTATTATGCTCTTTTAAGAGCTATCTACATGGGATCAAATTGACAACAGCAACTCGAAAGATTAGATAGGAACCTTAGGGGGCAGTGAATCTATGTTACTGGGAGACGAACAACTCAGAAAAGGAGGATGAGAATTTTGCGCAGCTCGAAGAATGTAATCAATGTCACTGAATTGTACAGGTAGAAACTGCTGAATTGGTGTATGGCTTGCTGAGTATATTCTCAACAACAACAACAAAATAAATAATTTTTTTTTAATTTAAAAAAAGAATTTACAAAACACGTATTATATGGCTGAGCTCTGTAGATAGATAGATATACAGGTGCTATCCAGTCGACTCCGGCTCATGGCCACCTTATGTACAACAGGATGAAACATTGCCTGGTCCTGCATTATCCTCACAATGACCAGCATGTTCAAGTCCATCATTGCAGTTATTGTGGCAATCCATCTCACCCAGGATCTCCTTCACCTTCACTAGCTCTCTACTTCCTTAAGTACAATGTCCTCCTCTAGTGATTGATCCCTCCTGATGACAGTTCAGCCACTTGCTCCTGCTCCCGGGACCTGCAAGGTCATGTATGTGGGAGAAACACTCAGTAAAATAGAGGACACCTGAGTTATGTGGGACAATTTGCCAGGCTGAGGATTTCTCGGGATGCGGTTTCACTGCTGGTGTTGGAGTGTGCCTCAGGGATTTCCATCTTGTGACAGTTCAGCCAAGCGAAGAGCAGGTCCCCAACGCCACTCGGTGCTGACAGATGATTTAGTACCCTGCAGGGCAGTGGGATAAAGCAGACGCTCTCACGCCTCCTAACGTCACATGCCCAGCCAATGCTGTGAAGAGCCATTGTTAAGTTATACCAACTAACTTGTACATGCTTTACCTCAGTATTTCCCAGACTGGGTTCACAGGAGCATCTGTTCTGGGTGGTGGCAACTGGTGTTCTAAGGACAAAGGTTTATCATAGTTAGTGCCTAATAAGGGTGAGGATCATTATATACAACACACATTCGTGTACTAAAGGCACTGAGAAGGCTTGCAGTTACAAAAACTCTCTGATAATTGCAAAGAAGTTTCAAAAGAATCAGCTAAAGTTTACTCTCACGTCCTTTCATTAAAAAAAAAAAAAAATGAGTTTATCCTTCCCTCCACACACACACATGCACAAAAACGAAAACGTAAGAATGACACAATTTCATGGTAAAGGACAGGCCTTTTCAAAAAAGAGTAGTTGACAACTTTATACCAACAAACTGCACTGACCTTATTTTTCTCATTTTGCTGTGAGGCTGTAACAATTTCACTGCAGGCTGCCATGACATCAGGTTCAGATCTGTCCATCAGCCCCAATCAGAACTGGGGAAACCCTCATTCGCTAGCACTGCAGAGCTCTAGAGGCCCCAGGGTGAGGCATTTACTCAAAAGGCTTAATTTCACTGCCCCTCACCAAGTCCTTGCCTCCTCTCCAGCCCTGCCCCTACCCTTGTATTGAATTCTAGGCTCTGCCGGCACCCCAGACCTGGGACCCAAGTTGGCTAAG
Organism: Dugong dugon; assembly: GCA_030035585.1. NCBI lineage: Eukaryota > Metazoa > Chordata > Mammalia > Sirenia > Dugongidae > Dugong > Dugong dugon. The sequence continues at coordinate 54,113,007 of CM057462.1, read as the reverse complement.
GTGGAACTGAGAGAGGATCAGCCAGGAGTCAGGAGATCAAGCTCTGGCCCCTCTTCTGCCACCAACTCTCTGTGTAGCTTAGGCAGTTCATGTCCCTACTCCACACCTCCGTTTTCCCAGTTGTACCCTGCAGGGATTGGACCAGGTGATCTCCTAGTTCCTCCCTGCTCTGGTGGTCCGAGAATCTATGCTCTGTACAAGAAGCTCTTATCCATATATTCATAGAAGTTGGCACAAGTTCTATTGTGATGACCTCTCCTTGGAAACTGAGGAAGGAGAATGAATGCCAGCCTGAATGTGAACCATGACCACTATGACCAGAAGCCAAAAGACATGACCTCATGCTGGGCATGCTGGGCTGTCTGCAGGTGGAATTTAGTTCCAGTATGAGCTGAGCAAGTCAAAGCCCTGAGCCAAGGTAAATGTGACCTTTCCTCTGACCTGTGGGTCTGAGGGTTAACAAAGACCGTGAGGAGGAATGAAGCCTCTCCTTGATGACAGAGCCTTGGGGACACCTGATGCCAGGGGAGAGGAGGGATGGGAGGAGCAAGTGTCACCACCACCATCACAATAATAATAACAATTAAGAATTACGCTGAGCCTACTATGCACCCAGCGCACTGTAGGCATCAGTGCTGGTTGGACTGCTTAATCCTACCGACCCAGTGATGTCTATTTTTGGATCTTTTGAAACTGTACCTTCTCACATCTCTGTTGTTCACAGCCCAGCTCTGGAGTGAAATTAGAAAGTGGGAATCTCTCTAGAATTAGAAGGTATTAGTTTGACCCAGAGGACCCCTGGTGGCACAATGGTTAAGGGCTCAGCTGCTAACTGAAAGGTCGTTGATTCAAACCCACCAGCTGCTCTGCAGAAGGAAAGACCTGGAGATCTGCTCCCATAAAGATTAAACCCGAGGAAACCCTATGGGGCAGTTCTACCCCGTCACATAGGATCGCTACGTGTAGGAATCAGCTCTATGGTACACAACAATTTTGAACCAGGAAACACAATCCTGGCCCTACAGAATCTCATTATTCATCAGGAGACCAATGTGGAAACAGGCAATGGGGAGGCAGCAGTTATCACTGCCCCCCTTTTACACGGAGGAATGGGGTCCCAGAGAAGTTAAATGATTTGCCCAAGGTTGCATAGCTGGAGATGGCAGAGCAAGACTCAGACCCAAGCTTTCTACCACTAAGGCTTATGCCCATTCCACACTCAACTGCCCAGCAGAGCAAGTGAGAGGAGTTAGAAAGGACTAGGCCAGCATCAGGGGAGGCTTCCTGCAGGAGGCAGAGCCCAAGCTGGACCAGAAGGACAAAATGAAGAAGAAGAGGATGCAGGCAGGGGGAGCACCAGCGATGTGCTGCTCCAGATCTTTAGGCCTCTGCGTCCGAATTCTTCATGAAGAGTTTAAGGTCTTCCTCGGGCAGGCCCCGGGCCCCCTCCCCAGAGCAGATGGAGCTGCACCCTGGGCCACATGGGAAGCAGTTCTCCAGCCGGCTGGTAGACAGGGTGTAGCAGGAGCTTCGGAGAACCTTCCATTCATTCAGTTTAGAGCCTAGGTCAACCTGAATGGAAGAGGGGATGACAGCATCCTCACTTGTCTTCTATGAGGAGGACAATGACTCAAAAGGGACTCTGATGAGGCCGGGGCCATTTTCCATCAGCCAGTCAGCCCCACCGGAGACGACAATCCTGCAGTGTCTCATCAGCCTGAGAACTTCATTCCCAAGGGTCCTGTGATTTTCTTTGCAAATTTCTCATGCTCTAGGCATCTGTGAAGGTACGAATCCCTTCTTTTATGTCACAGTTGGTGAATTAGTCCATTTCCTTCCCGCTCTGCCACTGCAGCCCGTGTTGACAGCCCATTTCCCCGTAATGAGTCTGCAGAATAAAAACATCTCTCGAGGATAAAAATACACAGCGGCTCAGCTGCCACAGGGGATTCTTGATCTATGGGTGGGGCGACAAAGCTGGGACTATTTTAGGAACCAGATGCCTGCACTGGTGGGGACAAGTCTGCTGTATGCACAGGTTAGCTTTCGGGATGCGGGTCAGGGAGGTGAATCAGTGATTCTTTTACATCTCAAATTCCTTTCCCCTCCTGTCTTTCCTTTTTTGATAAGCACTTAGCGATGTCCATTAGGTTCAGACCCTGAAGTGGGCACCAAGCTTTGGAGATGACTGAGGAAGATTCCCACCCTTTGGGGTCACCCATCTGGCTGGAGAGACAAGTACACTAATAGAGAGAGACCCTGCAGTGACAGCATGCTTTTATTTAATCTGCACATTCATTGAGCACCCACTATGTGATAGCCACTGAGTTAAAGGAATCGACAGTAAGCAAAACTGCCATGGTTTCTGCCCCCAGGAAGCTCACAGTGTAGAGGAAGAGAGATTAATCTAGAATCACACAATTAAATGTACAGTGGCACAGGCTGTAAAGGAGAGGCTCGTTGTGCTACAAGAGCATATAACAGAGATGGAGGTCTAAGGGAGACCAGGAAAGGCTATCCTGAGAACTAGGTGCCTAAACTTGATCTGAAAGATTAATAGGAATTATCTGTCAAAGGAACAGCATATGCAAAGGCCCTGTGGCTGAAGATGTCTTGGCAAGCATGAAGAACTCCATGGCCTGTGTGGTTACAGAGCAGTGGGTGGGTGGGAACCTGGAGACCGGGCCACAGGCCAGACTGTGTCATGCCTCAAATTCCACATGAAGGATTTAGATCTTCATCCGAAGAGCAGTGGGAACTTTGGAGTATTTTTAGTGGTGCTGCCAAAAAGAGAGCTTGGATTAGACCCATTCATTTATTCACTCTTCCATTCAATAAATATGACCTTGGAAGTGAGTCCTCTTGACATGCTCTGCCCTGGCATCCACCCACTATCTTCCCCTGCTCACCCCTGTTCATCCTAAAACAGTTTTTCCAGGAAGCCGTCCCTGATCTCCAAGGTTAGTCACTCTCTGTTCTGGGCTTCCTCAGAACCTAGGAGCATCCCTGGCTTGTCACTTCTAATTTATGTTCCAGGCCCCCTGAACCCCTACTTGAGGTCCCATGAGGGAGAAAGATTCAGGAGGGAAGCAGGGAGAGGCCCCTTCATAATCTCTTTGCTCTATTTTTCTCCCTTTAGACTGGAAGCCCAGAGGGCAGGCCAGGGCTGTGTTCATGTTGTACACTATTGTTTACCCAAGGCCTGAAACATTTCGGAGAACACATCAGGATCAAACACCCCGAATGGGAGGAAGGAGGGAAAGGAGAAGGAAGGAAGGGAGGGAGGAGGATCCAAAGGGAACTTGGTTCTGAGGCACAGCATGAGGACAGGAAGCAGAGAAGAAAACTGGAAATTAATAAGTTGTGCCAGGTAAGGAAGGCAGAAAAGATTAAAGATTAGAAATAGTCACACTGTGACCTATAACATGTTGCTTAATCAAGCACAAATTGCTCTGCACCTCAGGTAGATGTGAGAACTGGTCAACGTTTATGTCTCACAAGAGCTTTCTGGAGTGAAGCATTCCTTAAGAGGATCATTTCACGCTGAGCCACATACATTTAAGATTCCAGGGGCAGGAGAGAAATCCCAGCATTGTGGCCTGGGAAAGAGAAGAGATCCTGAGCCCTCCTGGGTTTGGGCCTCCTGTCCACCCCTCTAGCAACGGGTTTGGACTGTCCGAGAAACCAACCACACAGACCCCAGGATGTGGAGGGACCCTCTGCCACACCCTCCTCCCAGCCCTGCCCACAGGGCCCTGGTCTCAGGGCCCAGGTCCTGGTGACGCCTACTTGTCCCTTGTCTATCTAAGGGTGAGAGCTGAGCCAGGGCCAGCTGGCTCCAAGTCTCTGGGAAGTGCCAGGTCCTGCTTCCTGGTGATTTCCCTAGCATGACACCCTAAACCTCTCCTCAGGGTCCCCTTCCCAAGCATCTGAGAAACATTCACTAATGTGGCTGATAGATATAGAACCCTCCTTGCCTGGATCAGTCTTGGCTAACTGCACGTTCCTTTAACCCTGCAGGTGTCAGTTTTCTCATCTATAAAATGGGAATAATTCATTCATTAAACAAATATGTATTGAGTGCCTGGAGTATGCCAGGTACTGTTCTGGGTGCTAGGAAAAGAGCAGTGGGGAAGAAGGGACCTGGGCTTCCATGGTGTTCACATCTAATGTGCAATCTTCCTCCCTCCCTGGCTTGGGGAAACCAGGATTGATGGACATAGAGCCCGAGGCACAGAGCCTGTGCGCTGCCCATGTTCAGGAGACATCTGTGGGACAAAGGGCCACAGCAGAGAAGCAGGCCCTGAGCTTAGAGGTTTCAGAGATGCTGACACCCTCGCCCCACTCCTCAGCCCAGCCCTGAGGGTTGGTGCTGCTCCTCCATTTTAGAGATGGTGAAACTGAGGCTCAGAGAGGTGAAGTGCATTGCCCAAGGGCACACAGCCATCCTGGGAGGACCCACCAGATCCCAACTATGCTCTTCCCATAACTCCAGACTGCGTTTCTGGCCCTAAGGTGCCTTCTGCAGCCACTGGGGTCATATCCCTGGGGATCAGAGAGGCCTCCCAGGTCATTCCACAGGACCTTGGTGCTGGGTCCAGCCAGACCACCAACCTCTTCTTCCCCTCTGGCCATGGCTCATCTCTACTCCATGAGATGAACCCTAGCTGGGCCATTCCTTGGTGTGTGACTTGGCCCTGTCACTCTACCGCTCTTGGGTCACAGTTCCTTCCCCTGTATAAAGGGGACAATAACAGTCCCCTCGTCTGGGGCCCTGGTGGCATAATGGTTCTCCTCTGTCCTATAGGGTCGCTATGAGTCAGAATGGACTCAATGGCAACAAGTGTGTTTTTGTCCCGCTCTGGGGTTGTGAGTGTTGTGAGTGCTAAGTGATTTGCATAAAGCTGGGAACACATGGCCCCCCTGCACACCTGCTGTTCTATCTCCAAGAAACTCCTTCCGGCCCTGCCTGCCCTCTCCTTGCCTCCGACCTTGGCTTAAATGTCCCTCCTCAGAGACACTTCCTGACCATCCTCCAAAGGTGGCTCCCTCCACCAACCTTTCCAAATCTAACATTTGCCAGCTGGTCTCCTTACTCTCATAGCAATTTTATTTTTTCTTCACAGAAATTTTCAGTCTAGGTGATGATTTTATTTATTTATTAATTTAATCTTCTTTTGGCTGTTTTCCCAGCTGCTTCAGAGAGCTTCTGTTGGTCATGTCCATGGCTGTGTCCCGGTGCTCAGCACAGAGCCTGGCTCTGAAGAGAAGCCAGAAAGATACCTACTGGGTGAAAGGCTGGATGAGGAGGGAGACTGGGCTATATCAGTGAGGATGAGTGAAGTAACAAACAGCCCCAAGTAAGAGCCAATTTCTCTCTCGTGCCAAGTCCACGTGGATGGCCCTAGTCAGGGTGTCCTCTGGATAGAGGCCTCCGTCACACAGCAACAAGAGTAGGCTCCTTCCCTCTGTGATGTTGCCATCTCCTTACATGACCTCTCAGATTGCCAGGGAAAGGAAGTGCACGAGCGGAAGGCTCTTGGGCCACCCATAGTCTCTGGGCTTCTGGGAATCTACCTTCTTATCAGAAATGCTGCAAAGATTGACTCGGCCCAGGCTTTCATGGATAGCCCCGTGCTTGCACTAGCTCAACCTGCATTAGAACCCTGACTTTGCCCTTTCTAGCCCTGGTGTCTTGGGGGCAGGGAATGGCGCTCATGTAATAAGTCTTTTCTCTGCTGAACTACTTTGATTTTTTGTGCTATTCTTACTGCCTGCAACACTCTTCCCATCTCTCTCCACCTGGATAATTCCTACTCATGCTCTCATCTCAGCTTACAACAGCCTCTGGGAAAACTTCTTTGACTCTCTCACCCCACCCTGGTTTGTGTTTAGTTTCCCTGGGCGCCTGGGCCCTTTTAGCAAGCATCGCCTTGTATTGTCCTCATCTGTTTACATGTCTGCCTCCCCACTCTGACTTCCCCAGTGCAGGGCTGACCATATCTGGGTCACAGCCACATACCCAGTGCCCAGTCAGTGCCCAGTGTGCTAAGATGCCCGATAGAGATGAAAGGAACAAAGGATGAGCAAATGAACCTCTCTCAATCTCAGTTTTTCATCTGAAAAATGGGATCAATAATTCCTCCCTCCCAGGGTAGTTTCAAGAATTTGACGTGATCATGCAAATGTGGTAGGTTGTTTGCCAAAACGGCTACAAGTATTTCCCTCCCTGTATTTTGCTCTGTCTCAATGTGGCTTTGCATCTCCTCCAGCTGAGATTTGGAGTCTTTTTCCCCACGTCCAAATCTGGGCTGATCTTGGGAGTTGCTCTGGCCAAGAGAATGTATCAAAAATAGTATTGTGACATTTCTGTGCCTAGACTTCAAGAGACCACATGCATTTCTCTCTCTGCCCCAGGCCTCACGACTGCCACCTGAAAAGTCCAGGCCAGGCCAGGCCACATGCACCAGAGCCAGGTCTGGACAAAACTCCACGAAATGACAGAATACCAATTGAGATGTTTCAACAAATGGATGCAGCTCTGGAAGCGCTCACAGCTACCTTACCAATCGACTGGAAGAGATCCATATTTATGCTTTTTTCCAAAGAAAAGAAAGGTGATCCAACCGAATGTGGGAATTATCAAACAATGTAATTAATATCACACAAAAGTAACATTTTGCTGAAGATCATTCAAAAGTGGCTGCAGCAGTACATCAACTAGAAACTGCCAGAAATTCAAGCAAGTTTCAGAACAGGACGTGGAATGAGGGATATCCTTGCTGATGTCAGATGGATCTTGGCTGAAAGAAGAGAATACCAGAAAGATGTTTACCTGTGTTTTATGGACTATGCAAAGGCATTCGACTGTGTGGATCATAACAAATTATGGATAACATGGAATGGGAATTCCAGAACACTTAACTGTGCTCATGAGAAACATAGACCAAGAGGTAGTTGTTCAACCAGAACAAGAGGATAGTGTATAATTTAAAATTAGAAAAATCGTGCATCAGGGTTGTATCCTTTCACCATACTTATTTAATCTGTACGCTGAACAAATAATCCAAGAAGATGGACTATATGAGGAAGAACAAGGCATCAGGATTGGAGGAAGACATTAACAACCCACATTATACAGATGACACAACCTTGCTTGCTGAAAGTGAAGAGGACTTGAAGCACTTACTGAGGAAGATCAAAGACCACAGCCTTTAGTAAGAATTACACCTCAACATAAAGAACACAAAAATCCTCACAACTGGACCAATAAGCAATGTCATGATAAATGGAGAAAAGATTGAAGTTGTCAATGACTTCATTTTACTTGGATCGACAATCAACACTCATGGAAGCAGCAGTCAAGAAATCAAACAAAGTCTTGCATTGGGCAAATCTGCTGCAAAAGACCTCTTTAAAGTGTTGAAAAGCAAAAATAATCACCTTGAAGACTGAGGTGTGCCTTGATCCAAGCCATGGTGTTTTCAATCACCTCCTATGCATGTGAAAGCTGGACAATGAACAAGGAAGACTGAAGAACAATTGATGCCTTTAAATTGTGGTGCTGGTGAAGAATATTGAAATATCATGGACTGCCAGAAAAGAAAACAAATCTGTCTTGGAAGAAGTACAACCAGAATATTCCTTAGAAGCAAAGATGGTGAGACTATGTCTTACATACTTTGGACATGTTATCAGGAGGGATCAGTCCCTGGAGAAAGACATCATGCTTGGTAAAGTAGAGGGTCAGTGAAAAAAGGGAGGACCCTCAACAAGATGGACTGACACAGTGGCTGCAGCAATGGGCTCAAGCATAACAATGATAGTGAGGATGGCACAGGATTGAGCAGTGTTTCGTTCTGTTGAACATAGGGTCGCTATGAGTCAGAACCAACTGGACAGCACCTAAGAACAACAACAGGCCACGTCACATGGACCAGAGCCAGGTTAGTCAATCAGCAACAGCTAAGGCCCTGGACACAGGAGAGAGCCAGCCAAACTGGCAAAGCACCCTCCACCCCCATGCCGACTGCCCACTGATTGCAAACCCAAGAGGGAGGTGGCCCAGGGCCAGCCAGCACCCAGTGATCCCAGGCTTGTGAGCAGAATTAATGCTTCTTGTTTTAGGTTGTTACATTTTGGGGCAGTGTGACCCAGTCCCAGCTAGCTGATAGAACAGGCAAAGTGCCTAAACAGTAGGCTTCCTAAGGTTACTCCCTTCAGTGAAAAATCAGTCAAAATGGGGGAGAGGGAGGAATGAATATGGGGAACACAGGAAGTTTTAAAGGCAGTGAAACTATTCTGTAATGGTGTAATTTAATGGTGGACACATGACATTATGTGTTTGTCAAAACCTGTAGAACTGGAACACACAAAGAGTAAACCCTAATGTAAACTATGGGCTTCAGTTAATCGTAATGTATCACTATTTGTTCATTAATTGTAACAAATGCAAGATGTTAATAATAGGAGAAACTGCAAGGGGGAGAGAGAGTATATGGGAATTCTTTGTACTTTCTGCCCAATTCTCCTGTAAACCTAAAACTGCTCTAAAAAGTATATTGTGTGTGTGTGTGTGTGTGTGTATATTTAATCAAAAGCATTTGAGTGAGTTGCACTGGTAGAAACAGGTGTTACAGGACTAGTTAGTGCAGAATTGCTGTGATCTCAAGGTGGATGAGAGTAGGCAATTCTCCTGTAGCTGAATGAACACCAGAGTTGGAGGAGGTGGGGATGGAGCCCCCCTCGGGGAGATAAAGGAAACTTGACTTATCAGAGGCATTCTCGATGTTGGCAGCAGGCGAAGATGCGGTTTCAACACTTCAGCCTCCAAGACACTCACTATTTATCTCAATAAACGCCAGGGTGACTTTTCTCCCCTCCGCTTTTCTCTGCTATAAAACGTTCAGGGAGTCGCGCTGCAAGAAGACGAAGGGTTGACACGCAAGGAAAACTCATTTTTAGAGTTTTCAATAAAGTCCCATCAGCTGCGTGCTGTGTTAAGCAGAGCCAGGCAGGCAGAGGCAGGCTGAGGAGCAGGCGGGGTGGGGGTGGGCAAGGCGGGTTAAGGGTGGAGGTGGGGACTCTGGGAGAGGAAGCCAGGGGTGAGCTTCTTTGGGATTTTGAGCTCTGGGCAGGAGAGAGGGAGGAAGATGACAAGCATTGAAGGCAGGTCCACCTTTAAACCAGGTGACTAGGGGCCCCTGCCCTGAGTCCACACTATGGAGAGTCCTGCTCTGTCCACCCTCTGGCAGTGTACTGCCTCATGATGTGACATTCTTCAGGGCTGAGAGGACATGCCCACTCAGAGCCTACACTTCCCTTCTTACACCACACTTGTGTATCCACGGTCCTGGAACACCCTTTAAAAAGCCCTAAGGCCACTTTCCACCACCCATCTGTCAGTTTGTGGTACTTTGGTGACTTGGGTGTTGCTGTGATACTGGAAGCTATGCCACCAGTATTTTCAATACTAGCAGGGTCACTCATGGTGGAGAGGTTTCAGCATAGATTCCAGAGTAAGATAGACTAGGAAGAAGAGCTTGGCAATCTACTTCCAAAAATTATCCAATGAGAACGTTATGGATCACAATACAACATCGTTCGACTTGCTTGCTTTGGACACATTATCAGGAGAGATGAACAGATGGAAGAGGACATCATGTTTCGTGAAGCAGAGGGCCAGCAAGTGTGAGGGGTACCCTTGGTTAGATAGACTGACACAATAGCATGATGTACTTGAACACGCTGGTGATTGTGAAGATGACACAGGACTGGGCACCATTTCATTCTGTTTAACACAAGGTAAATCTGAGTCGACTTGATGGCCGCTAACAACAACAAGTCCACTTTAGCCTCTTCCCCAGGTCCCTCCTCCCAAGAGTGGTCCACCCTGCCCCATGGAGGGTACAAGGGGCTGTAATGGCAGAGGATGGAGGGATGGGTGATTCTTGGACTTACAGTGTTCCATGGGAGCCAAGGTCTTCATGGTCCAGGACAGAGCTGGAAGTGGGAAGCGGAACGGCGCACGGATGGGGGCCTCCATACGTACTCTTCCCCTATAAATGATAGGACCAGTTCTGACTTGAAGATTCTAGTCCTTTCCCAGCTCTTCTTTCACTGAATTCTCCTGGCAGTCCCAGAAATAGGCTGTGTATTCCCACTTTGTAGGAAAAAGTGGGGCTCCACAGGTTAGTGGCAACCTAAAAGAACACTCAGCTGGTGAGAAGCAGAACTAGGGTTGGAAGCCCCATCTATCTACCCCTGGGACCTGGGGTTGGCAGGGGGAGGTACTTGAGCACAGAGGTTTAGAACCTGGATGTGCTCCAGACTAACCGAGTGTGAATCCCAACTCTTTCCCTTGCTAGCCGGGAGACCTCAGACAATTACTTATCCTGTTGTTGCCCCAGTTTCCTCCACCATAAATTTGCTAATAATTCATGTTCACAGTTCTTTACCTGTAATTCCCAAATCCCCAACTTCCCAAAAGAAAAATTTGAGTTTTCTACTTACATTTGGTACAAAAGGAGCCATGGTGGTACAGTGATTAAGAGCTTGGCTGTTAACCAAAAAGTCGGCAGTACAAATCTACCAGCCGCTGTTTGGAAACCCTATGGAACAGTTCTACTCTGTCCTACAGGGTCACTATGAGTCCGAGTTGACTTGATGGCAACTGGTTTGGCTTGCTTTTTTTTTTTTTTTGGTGATACTAAAATTATTTTGATGCAAAACCTGACCTGAACTAACGTGAGGTTATTTATAGTCTATATTTAAACCACTCAATCCAAGTATTCATGTCTTTTCTGAAGAAGTGTTGCTGTGTTTTATTATCGGATGCCGACCCAGGAGTCTCTAGGTGGTACAGTTACGCGCTGGGCTACTAACCAAAAGGTTGGCAGTTTGAATCACCCAGAGGCTCTTCAGAAGAAAGGCCTAACAATCTGCTTCCAAAAGGTCAAAGCCATAAAAACCCTATGGAGCAGTTCGCCTCTGAAATACTTGCGTCATCATAAGTAGGAATCAATGGCAACTTTTTTTTTTTTAACTGACCCCAGGGTTTGGAGTAAGGGACTGTGGACCTGCAGTAGCTGCTTCAAAGAGTTTCTCTGAGGATTACAGAAACAAAGGGCAGAGTTTCTTCAACCACTAAAGAGAGCATGAAGGAGAAATTATTGACTAAAAGAGACATAGAGGATTTACCAACCCATTGCAATATGTCAAATACATTTAAATCCTGAGTTAAACTATAAAACAAAGACAAGAACAAAACATCTACGAGACCGCTAGAAGAATTAAATATTGTCTGGAGATTTGATGATATTAAGGGAATATTGTCACTTTTGGTGAGTATGATAATGGTACAGTATGGTGTTAAAAAAAAATAAAATAAAGCAGACTTGGAAAAAAAAAGTTTAATGTCACTAAGGCTATAATTCAGCTGAAACCACCACCTTCCACTTGAAGCCTTGGCAGGTAGAGACCATGGTTTTGTTTTTCTCTTTACCTGTGACAAGCATGGTATCTGGCTCCAAGTAAGAATTCAAGGAATTCAAAGGTGATCCAGTGAGGTACAGCAACTTGCCTAGGTATATCAATAACCAGTTGCTATTGAGTTGATTCTGACTCATGGCGACCCCATATGTGTCAGAGTAGAACTGTGCTGCATAAGGTTTTCAATGGCTGATTTTTCAGAAGTAGATCACAAGGTGTTTCTTCTGAGGCACCTCTGGGTGGACTTGAACCACCAACTTTTCAGTTAGCAGCCGTGCACGTTAACCATTTGCACCACCCAGGAACTCTCCTTTAGGGGTACACATAAACATTGGAAACTGAGGTCTGGAACCTGGTGTTCAGGGTTCTGTTGGCTCAGGACTCTTCAGCCAGAATTGGGCCCACATGCAAAGAACCTCTAGTGGTGTCAGGATCTGTGACGAGAACCCATCAACAACAATCAACAATTGATGCACTTAAAAAATTTTTTTTCTTTTTTTTGCACTAAGCAATGTTGCCTCTAAACTACTTAGATACGAAAGAGATCAAAACTGGCTACTACACTTTGAAGCTCCTCCCATCAAGAGGGGGAGTTTGTCTCCCCAGCCCTCTCATATAGGCTAATCTTGGCACTTGCTTTGATCAACAGAACTCAGCAGAATTGACATCGTGCCACTATGGAAAAGTGACAAGGAACCTGTGAGCAGAGTCGAGAAAAATGGCAAGCAAATTGTTAGCAGAAGTGGGAAAGGCAGAGAGGAAACTACTATAGCAGATTTGAAAAATGATGGCCTATGTTATGTAGATCTGGAACAATTGACAGTAACTTGGAAGATGGAAAATGTACCTAACCAACCAACAGAATTTGGCAAAATGATTTGCAGGCAGAATGATGAAAGTATCTGTCTGCTTCTTACCTATGAGAAAACATGAAAAGACAGAAATGAGCTAGCAACTACGTCAGTTTGCAAGCAAAAGTTAGAGAAAATAGAGAGTGGCCAGGCCTTGCAGGTTGGAAAATAGAACTGTTTCTTATCCTCAGTCTCCTCAACCTGTAAAAAAATTGTAGAGTGAAACAAAGTCTGTTGCCTAAGACCCAGTTGATGCTGAGACTTTAAGACCTTTTGTTAACAGCAAAGGTTTAAGGCAGTAACTCGTAGAACCTCTCAGCTAAAGGTTTTCTAAGAACCTTAAGGATATGAGGCCAAAGCTGCTGGCTGCAACCAAAGTATAGAGAAGCAGGCTGTGAAAACAATGGTGGGTGGGCTTCTTGTCAAATGAAATGGAGGATAATCAGATGGATAGAAAGCCCAGAGAAGTATTGGGTGTGTTGTACCAGCAAACCGGCGTCCAATCTGGACCAAGTGGGCTAGGTCCCTGACACTTTAAGGGTGGGAAGCAGGCTGAGAAAGCCACTCAGCTGCACACACAGGCTGCTTCTTAGGCAAAAGGAAGGACTCAGAGGATGGGGCCAAGAGCTGCAGAGTCGAGCCAGGACCATGGAGAACAATGTATGGGGGAGGCCATTCCCAAGGGGTGTAACAGGGCCCTAATCAAAGACCCCCACCTCTCTCTGCAGTGGCAGAACCTGACAGTGTTTGCCTCTGGGATTTCAGAATTGTTATGGACCAGTGGCTGCTTGGTCACCCTGTTCTTCCCCTTTTCTGATGCGAAGTTCTGTTGCAGTTATCCTGTCTGTGCCCTATGGTTTTATGGTGGGTGTGTGTGTTGGCGAAAGATGGTCAATAATTTGTCATTTTAGCTCCTTGTTCAAGAGAGCCATCTCCAAGGTGCCTCAGCCTCATACAGACCTGATTTAGCTCATGGGGTCCAGGACATATAGATTTATGATGTAATTGGCTGAGATTTGGGGGGTCCTGGGATAGGGTTGCTATGAGTTGGAATCGATTCAACGGCAACAGGTTTGGTTTTGTGATAGGGAGAAGGTCACTGGGTGGTGGAAATGGTTTGTGCTTGGTAACTACCATAAAAGTTGGAAATTCAAAATCACCCAGCCACACCATGAAAGAAAGCCCTGGCTATCTGCTTCTGTAAAGATTACAGCCAAGAAAACCCTGTGGAGCAGTTCTACTCTCTAACACATGAGGTTGCCATGAGTCAAAATTGACTCTATGGCAGTGGGTTTAATGTTGTTTTTTTTTTTTTTTAATTGAGATAAGGAGAATATTTTGCACATGGGAGTAATGTAAATAATTGTGGCCAGAGAAAGGATAGTGGTAGATAGTAAAAATGGTCACCATGCTCTGCTGTTCTTGTCACCAATAGTTTATTGTCGCAACCCTGCCTTTCCGTGTGAGTGATTGCAGTGTGAATGCATGTGTTGAATCGTTTTCTTTCCTGACTTTTATCTGATGGGATGGCTGGGTCACACCCGTCCATAGCTCTTTACTTGTATTAACCACTTTATCCTCACAGCATTCCACAACACAGGGACCATTATAGCCCCATTTCACAGAGGAGGAAACTGAAGGACAAAAGGTGAAGTCTCTAAGACTTCAAGGCTGGGAAAATGTTGGACCAGGAGTCTTACCCAGCCAGGCTGCCCCATAGCCTGCCCTCTCTGCCCTACCTAGTGTTTCACAACCCTGAGGCCCTGAATGGGCCACACGCAGGCAGAGATACTGCTCCTCTCAGCCCTGGGGCAGGAGGGTGGGCTTGTTCAGCCAGAAGCCCTGGCTGGTAGTTCTTGCACAGGGAGCAGTGCTGTCCCCTGCCCCAGGGCACCAGGCAATGCTGCCATTTTCCAGGTGGGCCCCGATGATGGAGCAAAGACTAGGAAGGGGAAGTGCAGCTTGGTTCTGTGCTGGGAGTCCTTGCACAGTGGACATTTTAACCAAGGCAGTCATTCCTGGTCATATTGCTGGTGATATTATTATTATCACAGCTACAGGCAATTTCAGGGAAACGCTCATCATCCAGGAAGACACAGAGGTCAGCCACATGTCCCTGCTGGGTTCCTGCTCTGGAGAAGCAGGCCAGGTCCAGTCGGAACCTCCAGGCCTCTTTTACCCTTTAGTCCACACTAGCGGTGGGTCCTGCTGCCTGCTCTGTGCTCCTTTGCCTGAGGCTCCCCGGGGCTTCAAGGAGTGGGACTTCCTTTTTTATCACAACAGGTCTGGTTGTGACCCCCATTTGAGTAAATACAAATATATGAGGGAAGAGGGCATCAGTTATAGGGACTAGATGAAATGCAATAATCACATCCCCTGATACGCACATCACTCATCCTCGGCCCTCCTGGGGACACTGACTCTCCCCATGTCCCCCAAGGAAGTCACCCTCGGGCCCACCAATCCTGGGAGCCCATGCTCTGTGGCTGGGGCAGGGACAAAAACAAAGAGGTTTCAATGCCCCGGTCTCAGAGTAGACTGGAAACCTCTTGTAGGAGTTGGCTTGATGCTTTACTAACGTGACGTCACATAAAGCCAAACAGCCTGCTGTAGAAACGTTGGTGCCATCTCTAATTTCCTGATGCTCTGTTTTAAATGCAGTCATTACTCAAAGGCCTCCAGGTGTTTAGAGAAACAACTTAGCAATACGGCTATTGCCTCATGTGCAAGTGGAATTACGGTCTACTCTGGAGCCCCTAGCTTGTTACAGATGTTTGATTTAAAACCAAGGAGGGCTCGGCTGTATAAGGAGAGAAGATCATGCCACTTTAGGACAGTTGGGCAGGCTGGGGGTACAGGAGCAGGAATTTCTTTAGACCGACAAGGTTGACTAGCAAGTAGGGTGACCAATAGTCCCAGTTTATCTGGTACTGAGGGCTTTCCTGGAACAGGGGATTTTCAGTGCTAAATCTGAGAAAGTTCTCGGCAAACCAGAATGGTTAGTCACCCTACAGGCAGGGACAAATCCCAGGTTAGAGGACACCTCAGTCAAGACTGGGGGTCTGTCATGGGTTGAATTGTGTCCTTCCAAAATATCTGTCAACTTGGCTGGGTCATGATTCCCAGTATTGTATAATTGTGTACCATTTTGTAATCTGACATGATTTCCTTATGTGTTGTAAAGTCTATCGCTATGATGTAATAAGATGGATTAGCGGCAGTTATACTGATGAGGTATACAAGATTGGATAGTGTCTTAAGCCAATCTCTTTTGAGAGATAAAAGAGAGAAGCAAGCAGAGACACACGTGAACCTCATATCACCAAGAAAGCAGAACAGAGTGCATCCTTTGGACCTGAGGTTCCAGTGCGGAGAAGCTCCCAGACCAAGGGAAGACTGATAACATGGACCTTTCTCCAGAGCCAACAGAGAAAGCCTTCTGGAGCTGATGCCCTGAATTTGGACTTGTAGCCTACTGGACTGTGAGATAATAAATTTCTATTCATTGAAGCCATCCACTTGTGGTATTTCTGTTATAGCAGCACTAGATGACTAAGACAGGGTCCAAGTCATCTGATGTGGCCCAGAACTCTAGGGATCTGCAGAGATGGCGGGCGGGAAACCACAATATAAGTTTGACGGCCAGTAGCCAGCATTTCTTTGGTTACTTACTATGTGCAAGTAATACCCTCAGCGCTTTGTATTTATTTATGTATTTTATACTCTTACTCTCCTTTGAGAAATGATTGTCCCCATGTAGCAGATAAGGAAATTGAAGTACAGAGAGGTGAAGTACATTGCCCAGGGCCCCACAGCTGATTAGTGGCAGAGCTGGGATTTGAACCCTTGCCATCTTGTCCCAGAGCCTGCTCTCATAGTTGCAGTGGTAAACTCCAGACTCTTCAGCTGGGGACAGAAAGCCTCCCCTAATCTGAGCCTTCTTCTCATGTATTAGTTAGCTGTTGCCACTTAACAAGTGTCTTTGTTATCTAGTGCTGCTGTAACAGAAATATCACAAGTGGATGGCTTTAACAAATAGAAATTTATTCTTTCACAGTCTAGGAGGCTAGAAGCCCAAATTCAGGTTGCCAGCTCCAGGGGAAGGCTTTCTGCCTCTGTCAGCTCTGGAGGAAGGTCCTTGTCATCAATCTTGCTCTGGTCTAGGAGATTCTCAGTACAGGGACCCCGGGTCCAAAGGAGATGCTCTGCTCCTGGCACTACCTTCTTCGTGATGTGAGTTCCTCTGTCTCTCTGCTTGCTTTTCTCTCTTATATCTCAAAAGAGACTGACTCAAGATACAACCTAGTCTTGTAGATTGAGTCCTGCCTTATTAACATAACTGCCTTTAATCCTGCCTCACTAACATCATACAGGTAGGATTTACAACACATAGGAAAATCACATCAGATGACAAAATGGTGGAGAATCACACAATACTGGGATTCATGACCTAGCCAAGTTGACACACATTTCTGGGGTACACAATTCAATTCATAACAACAAGCCATCCCAAACTCAGTAACTTAAAACAACAAGCATTTATTATTATTTCTCTTGATTCTGTGGGTTGGCTGGGCAGCTTTTCCTGTCTGGGCCAGCTCTCTGGGGCTGGTTGGCCTCTCGTGGCCTCATTCACCTGTGTGGGCCTCAGCTGGGACAGCTAGAATGACTTGGGTGGCTGGGGTTTCTCTGCATGGTCTCCTGTACTCCAAGAGGCCAGCTCAGGCTTTTGTACATGGTGAGGGCTACAGAGTTCCCTGAAACTGGAAAAGACTGGCCCCTGAGTACAAGTACTTTTCAAGCTTCTGCTCATGTTGCATTAGCTAATGACCCTTTTTGCAAAAGCAAGTCACCAGGCTCAGCCTAGATTCAAAGTGTGGGGAGACAGGTTTTCCCCTCATCAGAGAAGCAGCAACACCATCCTAGCAATGGGCATGCACTCAGGGGTGGGGGAATTAGTAGCCATGGTTTGCAATCTACCACCCCATGTCTCCAGCTTCACCTCTTACCACCCTCCCACCACCCTGGCTACAGATCTCAGCATGCACCCCACCTTCTTTCTTCACCTTTGGGCACACACCATACATGCTGCTCTCCTGCCAGAAATGCTTCTTCACCTGGGAAGCTGTTTGTATCCTTTAAAACTCAGCTCAGGAAACACCTCCTCTGGGAAGCCCTCCCTGACCACCTATTCCAGACACCCAGCAGATTGGGTTGGGGCCTCCCCTGCACTCCTCCTGCATCCCTTCTCATCATTCCCACAACCTCTATCATCGTGTGGTGTTTGTCCCTCCTCCACGACATCCTCCAGAGGGACAGCTCAAGGGGGACGGCCTCCAGAACCCTCAAACCCCAGTGCCCAGCACAGGGCCTGGCACAAAGGATTAGCTCAGTAAATGCTTTCAGGGCTGGAAGGAAAGGAGGGAAGACAGAAAAAAATGAGTAAATGAATGATCCTGCGATAAAAGGTCAGGGTAACCAGGGGTTGGCGGCCAGGCCAATGACCAGGCAGGGCCAGGCCCAGGCCAGGTCATCAGCTGTGAGAAAGCCCCTGGACCCCCAGGCAAAGGTCTCCTGATATCCTTCTTCCCCATTACAGCCACACCCCACCTATCACATGTTGGCCTGATCCACAGGGCAGCCACACCCACACATCTGACTAGAGTTGAGGAGTGGGGACAAGGGGAAATTTGAGGGTAAAGGTAGTCCCTGCATTTATTGAAGGTCAAAATGAGCCAGGCTCAAGGAATACAACAGTGAACAAGATGAGCGGATCCTGGCAGGGGATTAAAATGTTTTCTAGTTAATTGCAGTAAAATTACCCCAGTAGGGAGCACTGCCCAGGAAAAGGACAGAGTTACATGAAACAGGTACAAGGGCTTGACGTGGTCCTGGGTGAGATCAGGAAAGGCTTCCCTGAGGACGTGATACTTGAACTGAGAAGGCATTTAGTAGATGAGGAGACAGGAGGGAAAAGAGTTGGGAGGGAGGCAGAAGAGATCAGGGGACTGGAGGAGAGGGAGGTCAGGCATTAATTCCCTGCTCCCTCCTGTTGAACCACGTAGGCAGTGGCTGTGTTTCTCTCTATGGTTCCAGCTTCTGTGGGGTGCCTCCGCGTGGTGGCAGCTCTCTCAGGGTTCTGGGAATAGCCCCCTCCTTTGACCACCTTCAGGACTGGGATGGTAATAGCTCCCCACCTGTTGCTAGCTCCCAGGTGCTTCCCCACCCCCTGATGGTCCCTCTTAACCTTTCACACACCTTAGTAAACTGTCTCTCTGTTAAGAGCTCTTCAATGACCCCTCTCCTGGTCATCTGCTCCCTGTTAGCACTTTAATTGTTACCCCGTGATGACAAGTTTGGATTTTATTCTAAGGCACTAGGAATTCTTAAGCAGAGAACTTAATTTTGATTCAACTTTTTGAAAGATCCCCCTGTATCTGAGAAGGGGAGGCAAGAATGGATGCGGGATATGTTGGGGACTATTTCAGGATTCAGTACGCTCTGATAGGTTTGGTCCAAGGTGAAAGCAGTGGAGATGGGGCCCAGGTCAGGCAGGACCAGTAGCCAGAGAGATTGAACCTTGAGTTTCTTTTCCAGGATCCTGAAGCCCAGACAAGGGAGACTGGAGGATGAGGGGCAGGAACCCGGCTAAGCCAGTGACTGAATGACAAGGGGCCAGCTGTGGAGGCCAGGCCGCACTGGGCAGTGAGTCCTCCCAGGAAGGAGGAGTGGGGTGGGGGCACATGTGTGAGAAGCAGAAGCCACTCTCGGCTTGGGGAAGTGCTGCCTTGAGCAGGCATGTCAGGAAGCCCACATGGTTCTCTCACCCATACACTGCCATTAAGGCACTAAACCAGCAACCATAGTTCTCACCCTTTCCATCCTTCCAATTGTGTCACCGCTCTTCCACCAGTGTGGGGGACACAGTTCGGGGCAGTGCGGCAGCTGGTCCCCCATCACCTCTTAAAGAGCCGGGCCATGATGCCCAGGCTCCTCTGAGTCCGAGGCCTGTGCTCAGTCCTCTGTGCTGGCCATTGGCCGGGTGTTGGACACCAGCCAGGTGCTGGGCGCTGGCTGAGTGCTGGGCACCCAGGAGAGAGGAGGAGGAGAGATCACCACAAGTCATCACAGAGACCTCAGTGAGAGGTGCATGTGTCAGCAGGAAGGCAGAGAACTGCAAGGACATGGACTTGAAACGCCGTGCCTCCCTCGGGACCGGAGTGCTTACCTGGAGACCCCAGAATAGACTCTGATGCCAATGTGAACACTGAGCACGTGGCAGTTCTCGGCCATTCAGCCCGTCAGCTCCGGGGAATAATTAGAATCCTGAAAAAGCCTCATTATTTCTCCGAGGGCTGTGGCGCCCTTTGGAAAAATGAATGTTTCCTGTCAGATTATCCCCTGAAGATCTGTTTGTCACAGGCTTTTGTGTAAATCCTTGTTTGCCCATTTTTAAAAATGCGATTTACCCACTTGACTGACCTTAACGTTCCTTCTCCAAGCTCTCAAAATGTGGCTGTTACTTGGAGCCCAGAGAGGAGCAATAAAATATTACAGGGGCAGCTGAGGGAGGAGTCAGGAGAGGATCCGCTAACTCCCGCCCGTGGGCTCTGTGCTACAAAGAAGAGGGTCAGAAATGCCAGGACCCTGGCCGCTGATAGGGTGGGGGGCGGGGGGACGGGTTCTGCTCAGGAGCAGCAAACTGTTCAGGACACCGTCCAAGTTTCTCTCCTGTCCAAGTCTTCAAGGGAAAGAAACTGAGATGCTAGAGAAAGGACCAACTTCAGGTTCATTCATTCCAGAATATTTATTGAGCCCCTACTGTGTGCAGGTCCTGGTATGTGAGCCCTACTATGTGCAGAGTCCTGGTATATAAGCCCCTACTATGCAGGGGGTCCTGGTATGTGAGCCCTTACTGTGTGTGGGACCCTGGTATATGAGCCCCTATTCTGTGCAGGGCCCTGGTATGTGAGCCCTACTATGAGCAGGGTCCTGGTATGTAAGTCCCTACTATGTGGGGGGTCCTGGTATGTGAGCCCTTACTCTGTGCAGGGACCTGGTATGTGAGCCCCTACTGTGTGCAAGTCCTGGTGTGTGAACCTTCCTATGTGTGGGCCCCTGGGGTGCAGCAGTGAACACATAAGTTCACTGTCCCAGGGAGCTGATGTTCTGGAATGGGGATCCAGGAAGAAAGAGGTAAACAAATGCATGAACAAGGTGAGTCAGATGGTGAAAAGTGCTAGCAAGAGAGTAATAAAGGGTGATGTTATTGGGGCTGACTCAGGCAGCATTGGACAATGACAACCTTAGACTGTGGGGACAGGGAAGGTCACTCTGAGAAGGGGACCTTTGAGCTAACACATGAAGGATGAGAGAACAGACACTTGAATATCAGGGGGAATTACCCGTCAGGCCGAGGCATAGCTGTAGGGAAGAGTGAGCCAGGGTGGTAGGAGCAGGGCTTGAGGTGGGGAAAGGGTGGGAGAGAGAGAGAAGAGCCTCTCCTGAGGCCCACACTGAGCAATGCTCTGTGCCCACCCTTCTCTGGACTCTCCTCCTCATCTGCAGGGCTCAGTTGAAACATCTCTTCTCCCGGACACCTTCCATGTTTGACAGAGTGGGAGGACGTGTTATTTGCAGCCTTGACCCCTGCCCCTTTCTGTGCTATTCAAGGCAAGTATAATCATTCCTTCAACTTTTCTTCCTGCTACCATTTCAACTCATAGAGACCTCAGGTGTATCAGACTAGAACTGTGCTCCATAGGGTTTTCAGTGGCTGATTTTTCAGAAGTAGATCACCAGATCGTTCTTCTGAGGTGCCTCTGAGTGAATTGGTTAGCAGTGAAGCACATTAAGAATTTGGGCCACCCAGGGACCCTTGCTTCCTGGTAGACACTAACATTCATGAGGGGGACACCAGGTCTGTCAAAGTCATCGAAGCATCCCCAGCACCCTGCAGTCCTGGCCCACAACAGGCACTCAGTAAATGTTTGTAGGCTGAATTAAGTTAATTCATCCACTCTAACACAATTTTCTCCTGCCAACTCCTAAACCCTCCTTTACTAATTGCTGTTGTTGTTATGAGGTTGCAGGCTGATGTGTTGGCATCAATCTAAGATGTTGAGCTGTGATATGTCATTGGGTTAGGCAGTCTTTAAGATGGCCCCCAGTGATCCTCACCTCCTGGCAGTCATGGGTTTGTGCAGTTGCCTCCCTTTCAGTGTGGGCTAGACTTATTGCCTTACTTCTGCCAAATACTACATACCAAAAACAATGGGATTTGCTTCTAAGATTTGGTTATAAAAAGACTGTGACTTCTGTCTTTGGTGTTCTTTCTCACTCCTTCTTGGATTGCTCATCATGGGGGAAGTCAGCTGCCATGTTGCAAGGAAGCCCTGTGGAGAGGTCCATGTGAGTGACCTTGGAGGCCAATCTGCTGAGGCCTGCCAATAGCCAGAGTGAACTTGAAGCAGATCCTCCCCCAGTGGAGCCTTAAGATATTGCAGCCCTGGCCAATGCTTTGATTGCATCCATGTGAGAGACCTTGAACCAGAGGCATCCAGTTAGGCCCAGATGACTAACCCAAAGAAACTACGAGATAATAAATTGTTGTTTTAAGCCACTAAGTGTTGAGGTCATTTGTTACGTAGCAATAGATAACTAATACAGTTATTCATCTGCTTAAAATGCTCTTATGGCTCCTCATTGCCTGCAGGATAGTTTCCAAAATCCTTTTAAGTAGAGTTATCAGCAGTGTGAGGTCACAATCTTGTGCTAATTTCATATGTGTCTTCAATACTTAGCACAGAGCCTGACTTATAGTATCTGTTTATTATTTGTTTGTGGAATTAAATAATGAAGGAAAAACTGAAATTCAGGTTTTTAAATATAAATGTTTTTGTTGTTGGGTGCCAGCAAGTCTATTCCAACTCATAGTGATCCCATGTGGCAGAGTAGAACTGCCTCATAGGGTTTTCTTGGCTGTAATCTTTATGGGAGCAGATCTCCAGGTTTTTCTCTCATGGAACCGCTGGGTGGGTTAGAATCACCATCCTTTCAGTTAGCAGCTGAGTGCTTAACCACTGAACCACCAAGGCTCCTTTTACATATAAATACACATACATAAAAGGGGCCCTGATAGCACAGTGGTTAAGAGTTTGGCCGCTGACCAAAAAAGATTGGCAGTTTGAATCCACAAGCTGCACCTTGGAAACCCTATGGGGCGGTTCTACTCTGTCTTATAGGGTCGCTGTGAGTCAGAATCGACTCAAAGGCAGCGGTTGGGTGGGTATACATAAATATAAATATATAATCGGATCACATTACAACTTTGCAGAGTGGGTGGGACTTAATCATCCTGAGAAACTGACGTGGACCATGAATGCTGTAAGACACTCAGGGAATCGCACTCACCTTGACACAGTAGTTGGCTCAGGGAGAGTTCTATCAGTGCAAACCTTAGTATTTTTGCTGAGAATTCTGGAACATTAATATTCTCTCTATTTTTGAATGACTGGTGTGAGAATATGAAACTAAGACCCGATGTAGCCACTTTGTCATCATGAGAGAAGCCAGCCTAAAGCCAAAATTAATATATGAGGGTGGACACAGAAAACTGTAAAGAAATGAATCTGGCACCCTAATCAAACCACTCTTGAAGCTCACTTTCAGAATTTTTTAGTTCCGTGAGTCAGTAAACTCTCTTTATTGTTTTAGGAAGTTTGTGTTGTGTTTTCTATTTCTAGAAACGGGAAAAATCTAATATATGTTGCTGTCTTCAGAAGTCTTCTTTGTCTTGCTTCCCATTCTGCTCAGCTGTCTAATGAGTCTGTTAATCAGTGTTTACTATGCTAAGCCCTTCTACTTGTCCTGGGACAGAGACTTATCCTAGTAACACAGTAATAAAAACTAGACAGCCCACAACTTAAAGATCCTCATCATCTCTGTGGGAAGGAAGAGAAAACAAATTACAAAGGTGCTTGGGAGCAAAAAAGAGTTCTTTCTTGCTAGGATCAGAGAAGGCTTCAGAAAGGACGTAACATATGAACTACTCTTCAGTGCGTGCTGATAATTTCACCAGATGGGAAAGAGGAGGAATATTCCAGACAGGGAAGACACAGGTATAAATGCCCAGACCTAGAAAGGTGCATAATGTACTGGGAGAAGTTTTATTGTGGCCAGGGGTGACAGTCCATGCAAGGGAGAGGTCAGAGGCAAGGCTGGAAGTATGACAGACCTCAAATGTCCTACTACAGGGATCAGACTCTATCTATCCAAATGTAAGGGGCCCCCTTCAGAAATGTTTAAGCAGTGAGTAAATCACAGTTTTTGAAGGTGTTAGACCCTATAACTTTTAAGGTCCGTTTTAGTTCTAAAATGCTCTGAGCCAGCAAAGTCAACAATGGCTGTTGACATTAATTGGATGAAAGTTAATATACTTGTTTGAATCGAGATTACTCAGATTGATTTGTGGTGACATGAAGTCCTGGGGGAAAGTTGGTGGCAGGTCACAGAAATCTGGGCTGGTGTAGTAGACCAGAGCCTTACCCCTTTTGTGACTTGTGGGACATAACATATCCCAACTACTTTTTATGCCTCTGGAGTTCTTTGGAAAAGAGGTAGCTCAATTTTAATGCTTTTAGTCTCAATGTGGGAGGCTTTTGAAATGCATGAAACTTAAGAACCCTGAGCTGGAGCCTCATTTTTGTGTAGATTGAGAATTGTCTTAGGTGATGCCTCCTAGATGTGTGAATTTTCTGAACTTTTGACAGGTTTGCCTTTATTTCTGTGTGATAAGCCTCCTCTCTATGTTCCCCAGTTACTATATTCTCGTGAGGATGTACTTATCGCAAGAATAAGCTATTCCTAGTCTTCATTCAGTCATAGTGGTGATTTTCTCCCTAATGTTACCAGGAACTCTGACTCCTGCTCAGCATGACTCCGTCCCAGGCCAAAAAGACAGAGACCCAGTTGGGAAGAACAAAAGGCAACTTTATTCTTTGGCCAAGAAAGGAGACAGCTAAGGCTAAGTGCTTTCCAGGACTGCTCACAGGCACCTTGTTGAGGCTGGTTTATATAGGCAAGATCAGTTACAAACTACAAGATGGCGTGTGTGCAGGCGCAGTGCGTTCCAGAATGAGTAAGCGTTTTCTAGGGCGTGGTTTGATTCCCGGTGCAGGAGGAAGATAGCCGTTTTTGTTCATTAGTATGTCAGCTCTCCACCCAGGGCAGAGAATTTACCATGCATGGGGCAGTTAACGAGCTAAAGGTTATCTGGAGTGTCAAGATGGAGGGCAAGACCCATTTCATCCAGTTCTGGCTAGCTGGTGGCTGTTACTTTTCAAGGAAGTCCTGAAGAGAAGAAACAACTTCAGGAAATGGGCTGGGTAAGGGGCTGTCCTGAGGAGACAACGATTTTAAGAAAATGGTTCTTACAATGCCATTCATTGCTTCCAGGTGTTACTGCCTCGCAGCTTTTCTAGTCTTTGACCAGTAAATAATGCCTTTGCAGTAAAGAACAATGCATTGCAGTGGTACTTTCTAGGAGACTAGAACTCCTATAGGTTATTCTTACCCTGCATTTAATCTTAGGGACCAATCATTGCTTCCACGCGTAGCAGGTGGAATGCACACTGTGAGTAGTTCTGCAGTATTCCAGGGCAGCTGCTCTACTTCTTAGCTGTTAATACTGTTTTCTTAGAGTGAAGAATACATAGTCGTGATAATTTCCTGAGATACAGATTCCTTTAGTTTTATTTATTTGGCCTGTCAGTACTGCTTTTGCAGTAATGAAGAATGCATTGTAGTGGTAATTTTCCTGAGATAAAAAATCCCCTGGCTTTATTTGGGCTGTAAGTACTGCTTTTTCAGTAAGAAAGAATGCATTGTATCATGTTTTGAAAAGTTTCATGAAAAATAATAAAAAGGCTAAGAAGAAGGAGACTAGAATAAAATGTATGTGCAGTCATTGCCAGGTACCTTTATGTTTTACCTCATGTTTTCAAATTTTCAAGAAATAAAATTTTTCAAAAATTAAAAAGAGATTTTATCATTGGCTCATAGAGGCAGGGTTTATGATGTCCAGAGTCTCGTGGGACATACGTGATCTCAGATAATAGGGATCAAATTCCATAGATCATAACAAAAATTCTTAATTGGCCCTTTAATCAGCATGCCTTCCACATGGTATCAATAAAAAATTCAAAGGAGAACACAACTGAGTCTTGAAAGGGTTAGTAACATGGCTCCCTCACACATAGAAAGAACCAGCCAAGCATCAGGATTAATCCTCCTGAGGACAGCATCCCCGCTCAGCTCTTGTCACACGCCAAATGTGCCAATAGTACCTGGACTGCCCGTTGCTTCTGCTGGTAATTCTCACATACCTCCCTCAGAAGAAGCTACCCAAGGCCGGACCCCCTCCAAAAAAAAAAAAAAATTCTAGCCCCAAACAAATTCAAACCTTCTCCTCTTCTCTTTTAGAGTTTACAGTCAAGTTTCCCCTTTGGGGGTGTGGCAGATACTCTTTTCTCTCCTTTGTCTCATCAAAGTAGTAGGAACCAGCAACTCTCACAGCAAGCGATATAGGCCCTTTGAATAAGGAAGTTAGGTCAGTAAAAAACCAAAGGCAGTTTGACTTCCTAGGTAGTGGTTGAATAATGGTGATGGGGCCCCAATTTCTCCAGTCACATGGAGCTCTGGAGATCTCCATGGGGGTGAATAAAAGTCTTTTCTTAAAGATAATCCAGAAAAACATCTTCAAATGACCTCATGTGGTGGATCCTCTTACTGCAGCTCTATTTGACAGATTAGGAGACTGAGGTTAGGTAAATCAAGCCCATGCCTGAGGCTTCCATTGGCAAGCACCGCTAACCGTGGCCTTCAGATTCCAGCCTGTAGGTTCTTCACAATTCTGCTTATCTGCTGAAAATCCAGAACCTTAAAGCTGTGCTTATCATGGAATTAGGATCCAGAAGACCCGAGTTTGGACCCCAGTTTTGTTACTGATCTGGAACTTGGGGATAATAATTCCCAGGTCATGATTCTGTTGTGAGGTTGATTACCTTCCTTCCTTCCCCTATTTATAGATGAGGAAAATAAATCCTTGAGTATTATTAAAGACAATCCTAGCCACTCTAAAAGACATATCCTAACATATATAATGATCTAACATGATAAAAGTAGATTTCCCCACTTCTTCCAACCACTGCAAAGTACACATCCTTTTCCAATGCACATGAAACGTTCTCCAGAATAGACCACATCTTACGCCACAGAGCAATCCCCAACAAGATCCAAAACGTTGAGATAATTCAAAGTATTTTCTCTAACCACAATGCCATCAAGGGAGAAATTAACAATAGAAAGAGCAAGGGAAAAAAATCAATTACAGAGAAACTGAATAATACCCTGCTTACACATCACTGGGTAATAGAAGAAATCAGAGATGGAAGCAAAAAATCCCTAGAATCAAATGAGAATGAAAACACATCATACAAAAACCTTTGGGACACAGCAAAGGCAGTCCTCAGAGGACAATTTATAGCACTAGATGCACATGTCAAAAAAGAAGAAAGGGACAAAATCAAAACATTAACTACAGAACTCAAACAAATAGAAAGAGAACAGCAAAAACAGCCCAAAACCACCAGAAGAAAGGAAATAGTAAAGATCAGAGCAGAAATAAATGAAATAGAGAACAGAAAAACAATAGAAAGCATCAACAAAACCAAAAGTTGTTTCTTTGAAAGAATCAACAAAATCGACAAACCACTGGCCAGACTGACTAAAGAGAAACAGGAGAGGACACAAATAACCCAAATAAGAAATGAAATGGGGGACATTACAACAGACCCAAATGAAATAAAAAGGACTAGAACAGAATATTCTAAAAACTATACTCCAACCAATTTGAAAACCTAGAGGAAATGGATAAATTTCTAGAAACACACGGCCTACCCAAACTACAACAAAGTGATGTCGAAAATCGGAACAGACGCATAACAAGAGAAGAGATTGAAAAGGTAATAAAAAAAACTCCCAACCAAAAAAAGCCCTGGCCCAGATGGCTTCACTGAAGAATTCTACAAAACATTTACAGAAGAGCTTGTACCAGTACTACTCAAGCTATTTCAGAGCATGGAAGAGAGGGCAACACTTCCAAATTCATTCTATGAAGCCAGCATAATGCTGATACCAAAACCAGGCAAAGATGTCAGAAAAAAAGAAAATTACAGACCAATATCTCTCAGGAATATAGATGTAAAAATTCTTAACAAAATTCTAGCCAATAGAATTCAGCATCGTATCAAAAAATAATACACCATGACCAAGTAGGATTCATAGCAGGTATGCAAGGATGGTTCAACATTAGAAAATCAATCAACGTAATCCACCACATAAATAAAAGGAAAGAAAAGAATCACATGATCATCTCAATTGACACGGAAAAGGCATTTGACAAAGTCCAAGACCCATTCCTGATAAAAACTCTCAATAAAATAGGTATAGAAGGGAAATTTCTGACCATAATAAAGGGCATCTATGCAAAAACAATGGCCAACATCATTCTTAATGGAGAGAGGCTGAAAACATCCCCCTTGAAAACAGGAACAAGACAAGGATGCCCTTTATCACCACTCCTATTTAACATTGTGCTGGAAGTTCTAGCTAGAGCAATAAGGAAAGAAAAAGAAATCAAGGGCATCCAAATTGGTAATGAAGAAGTTAAACTGTCCCTGTTTGCAGATGATCTGATACTATACATAGAAAACCCTAAAGACTCCACGAGAAATCTACTAGAACTAATAGAAAGATTCAGCAGAGTAGCAGGATACAAGATAAACATTCAAAAATCAGTTGTATTCCTATATACCAGTAAGGAGAACGATGAAAAGGAAATGAGGAAATCAATACCATTTATAATAGCCCCTAAAAAGATAAAATACTTAGGAATAAATCTGACCAGGGATGTAAAAGACCTATACAAAGAAAACTACAAAACACTACCGCATGAAACAATATCAAAACATTTACAAAAACAAGACAAGATGGCTCCAATAGGCGTCCAAATTAAAACACCAGATAACTCTCCTGTGGAAGAAAATGCACTAGAAGTACCTGATACGGAACTCAAATCACTAATACTCGGAATTTTCCAAGAACTGAGGCAAAAAGCTGACAAACATGAGGAAAAAATAGACAAATTTATGGAAAATACAGACAAAAAATTGGAAGAATTCAGGAAGATGATGCAAGAACAAAATGCCAAAATAAATTCACAACTCGAAATTATACAAAAACAACAATTAGAAATCCAAAAGATAAACAACAAGATTTCAGAAATGGACGGTGTCATAGAAGGGCTGAGAAGTAGATTTGAAACCATGGAAGACAGGATCAGTGGAACTGAAGACAAACACTTGGATACAACTCTGTTTCAGGAAAACTCAGAAAAAAGAACAAAGAAAAATGAAGAGACCCTGAGAGTTATGTGGGACACAATTAAAAGCAAAAACTTACAAGTGATTGGCATCCCAGAACAGGGGGAGAAAACAGAAAACACAGAGAGGATCATTGAGGAACTGCTGACAGAAAACTTTCCCAATATCATGAAAGATGAAAAGCTGGTCATCCAAGAAGCTCAACGAACCCCATATAGAAGAGACCCCAAAAGAAAATCACCAAGACATATCATATTCACACTCGCTAAAACTAAAGACAAACAAAGAATCCTGAGAGCAGCTCGTGAAAAACAAGAAGTCACATACAGAGGAGAAACAATAAGACTAAGCTCAGATTATTCAGCAGAAACCATGCAGGCAAGAAGGCAATGGGATGACATATATAAAATCTTGAAAGAAAAAAATTGTCAGCCAAGAATAATATATCCTGCAAAACTCTCATTCAGATTTGATGGTGAAATTAGGTCATTTCCAGATAAACAGAAACTAAAGGAATATGCAAAAGTCAAACCAAACTTACAAGAATTATTAAAGGGAGTTCTTCGATCTGAGGACAAACAGCTTAAGCCCTCAGGCAGGACCTAGGACCTAGGACGCAGGTTAACATGAACCAGATACCATTCTAGGAACTGAACTACAGACGACTTTCCAAAAACAAAAGATATACAACAGGGAATCAGAGAAATCAATCAAAGGATGACAACAACATCAAAACAATGAAAGAGGGAACAAACGGCATAGGTATAGAACCTTCTAAAGGAGAAGAAGGCAAGGCGATACCAAGTAACGGTAGACTGCTTCAAAATTATAAAGATAAGGGTAAAATTCATGGTAACCACAAAAAAAGTTAACAAACCAACTCATAAAAATAAAGACGAAAAACATAAAGTCTCAACAAAACCAAAACCTACAAAAACAAAAGAAATGAACACAAAATCCACAAACAAAAGGAACTCAGCACAAGAGAGTAAGAAGAACAAAGAAAACTTCAGCATCACAAAAAAAAGCACTACAAAATGACAGCAACAAATTCACATCTATCAATAATTACACTGAACGTAAATGGACTCAATGCACCCATAAAGCGACGGAGAGTGGCAGAATGGATAAGAAAACAGGATCCATCTATTTGCTGTCTACAAGAGACACATCTTAGAAACAAAGATGTGAATTTATTAAAAATCAAAGGTTGGAAAAAAATATATCAAGCTAACAACAACCAAAAAAGAGCAGGAGTGGCAATTCTAATCTCAGATAAAATAGACTTTAAAACAAAATCTACCATAAAAGACAAAGAAGGACACTATATAATGATTAAGGGGATGATCCATCATGAAGACATAACCATAATAAATATCTATGCACCCAATGACAGGGCTCCAAAATACATAAAAAAAACTCTAACAGCACTGAAAAGAGAAATTGACAGTTCCACAATAATAGTAGGAGACTTCAACACACCACTCTCAGTAAAGGACAGAACAACTAAAAAGAAACTCAGCAAAGATACAGAAGACCTAAAGGACACAATCAGCCAACTGGACCTCATAGACATAAATAGAACAATCCATCCAACCGCTGCAAAGTACACATTCTTTTCCAATGCACATGGAACGTTCTCCAGAATAGACCACATCTTAGGCCACAGAGCAATCCTCAACAAGATCCAAAATGCTGAGATAATTCACAGTATCTTCTCTGACCACAATGCCATCAAGGTAGAAATTAACACTAGAAAGAGCAAGGAAAAAAAATCAAACACATGGAAACTGAATAATAATCTGCTTACACATCAATGGGTAATAGAAGAAATCAGAGATGGAATTAAAAAATTCCTAGAATCAAATGAAAATGAAAACACATCATACCAAAACCTTTGGGACACAGCAAAGGCAGTCCTCAGAGGACAATTTATAGCAATAGATGCACATATCAAAAAAGAAGAAAGGGACAAAATCAAAACATTAACTACAGAACTCAAACAAATAGAAAGAGAACAACAAAAAAAGCCTACAACCACCGGAAGAAAGGAAATATTAAAGATCAGAGCAGAAATCAATGAAATAGAGAACAGAAAAACAATAGAAAGAATCAACAAAACCAAAAGTTGGTTCTTTGAAAGAATCAACAAAATCGACAAACCACTGGCCAGACTGACAAAAGAAAAACAGCAGAGGGCACAAATAACCCAAATAAGAAATGAAATGGGGGACATTACAACAGACCCAACTGAAATAAAAAGGATTATAACAGAATATTATGAAAAACTATATTCCAACAAATTTGAAAACCTAGAGGAAATGGATAAATTTCTAGAAACATACGGCCTACCCAAACTACAACAAAGTGATATTGAAAATCTGAACAGACCCATAGCAAGAGAAGAGATTGAAAAGGTAATAAAAAAACTCCCAACCAAAAAAAGCCCTGGCCCAGATGGCTTCACTGGAGAATTCTACAAAACATTTACAGAAGAGCTCGTACCAGTTCTACTCAAGTTATTTCAGAGCATAGAAGAGGAAGCAACACTTCCAAATTCATTCTATGAAGCCAGCATAACGCTGATACCAAAACCAGGCAAAGACATCACAAAAAAAGAAAATTACAGACCAATATCTCTCATGAATATAGATGCAAAAATTCTGAACAAAATTCTAGCCAATAGAATTCAGTATCATATCAAAAAAATAATACACCACGACCAAGTAGGATTCATACCAGATATGCAAGGATGGTTTAACATTAGAAAATCAATCAACGTAATCCACCACATAAATAAAAGGAAAGGAAAAAATCACATGATTATCTCAATTGATGCAGAAAAGGCATTTGACAAAGTCCAACACCCATTCCTGATAAAAGCTCTCAATAAAATAGGTATAGAAGGGAAATTTCTCAACATAATAAAGGGCATCTATGCAAAACCAACAGCCAACATCATTCTTAATGGAGAAAGGCTGAAAACATTCCCCCTGAAAACAGGAACAAGACAAGGATGCCCTTTATCACCACTCCTATTTAACATTGTGCTGGAAGTTCTAGCTAGAGCAGTAAGGCAAGAGAAAGAAATAAAGGGCATCCAAATTGGTAATGAAGAAGTTAAACTCTCCCTGTTTGCAGATGATATGATACTATACATAGAAAACCCTAAAGACTCCACGAGAAATCTACTGGAAGTAATAGAAAGATTCAGCAGAGTAGCAGGATACAAGATAAACATTCAAAAATCAGTTGGATTCCTATACACCGGTAAAGAGAACGATGAAAAGGAGATCAGGAAATCAATACCATTTTCAATAGCCCCTAAAATGATAAAATACTTAGGAATAAATCTGACCAGGAATATAAAAGACCTATACAAAGAAAACTACAAAACACTGCTGCATGAAACCCAAAGGGATCTACATAAATGGAAAAACATACCATGCTCATGGATAGGCAGACTCAACATTGTGAAAATGGCAATTCTACCTAAAGCAATCTACAAATACAATGCAATTCCGATACAAATACCAACAACATTCTTCAAAGAGATGGAAAAACTAATTATTAACTTTATATGGAAAGGGAAGAAACCTCGAATAAGTAAAGCACTACTGAAGAAGAAGAATAAAGTTGGAGGACTCACACTACCTGACTTGAGAACCTACTATACAGCTACAGTACTCAAAACAGCCTGGTACTGGTACAACAACAGAGACATTGACCAATGGAACAGAATTGAGAACTCAGATGTAAATCCATCCACCTACGGTCACCTGATTTTTGACAAGGGCCCAAAATACATCAAATGGGGAAAAGACAGTCTTTTTAACAAATGGTGCTGGCAAAACTGGATATCCATTTGTAGAAAAATGAAACAGGACCCATACCTCACACCATATACAAAAACTACTTCAAAATGGATCAAAGACCTGAATATAAAGCCTCAAACTATAAAATTCATAGAAGAAAAAATAGGACCAACACTTCAGGCCTTAATACATGGCATTAACAGGATACAAACCATAAACATCAACACAAAAAACCCAACAGATAAACTAGATAATTGGGATCTTCTAAAAATCAAACATCTATGCTCTTCAAAAGATTTCACCAAAAGAGTTAAAAGAGAACCTACAGACTGGGAAAAAATTTTTGGACAGTACAAGTCAGACAAAGGTCTAATCTCCATAATCTACAAGAAAATCCAACACCTCTACAACAAAAAGACAACCAATCCTATCAAAAAATGGGCAAAGGAAATGAACAGACACTTCACCAAGGAAGACATTCAAATGGCCAACAGACACATGAGGAAATGCTCGCGATCACTAGCCATTAGAGAAATGCAAATTAAAACCACAATGAGATACCATCTCACCCCGGCATTACTGGCATGAATCAAAAACACTGGAAATAACAAATGTTGG
Organism: Dugong dugon; assembly: GCA_030035585.1. Classification (NCBI taxonomy): domain Eukaryota; kingdom Metazoa; phylum Chordata; class Mammalia; order Sirenia; family Dugongidae; genus Dugong; species Dugong dugon. The sequence continues at coordinate 54,079,791 of CM057462.1, read as the reverse complement.
AGGGGCTGCGGGGAGACGGGAACTCTTATACACTGCTGGTGGGAATGCAAAATGATACAGCCATTTTGGAAAATGATATGGCGTTTCCTCAGAAAGCTAGAAATAGACATACCATTCGATCCAGCAATCCCACTCCTAGGAATATATCCTAGAGAAATAAGAGTCATCACTCGAATAGACATATGCACACCTATGTTCATGGCAGCATTATTCACAATAGCAAAACGATGGAAACAACCTCGATGTCCATCAACAGACGAATGGATACACAAACTATGGTACATACACACAATGGAGTACTATGCAACGAGAAAGAACAATGAATCGGTGAAGCATCTCATAACATGGATGAAACTGGAGGACATCATGCTGAGTGAAATAAGTCAATCACAAAAGGACAAATATTGTATGAGATCTCTATTGTAAAAACCCATGAAAAAATTCACATGCAAAATGTAACAATCCTTGTTGGTTACCAGGGATGGGGGGGGGGGATACTAAATAGGTAATAGGTAAGTGGTAACTTGGGTGAGAGATGAGATAGTACATAGTACAGCGGAAACTAACACAACCTGCACAAGGAAAGGTCATGAAGGCCCTATAGACACATCCAAACCCCCCGAGGGACTGAGTTGTTGGACGGAGGGCTCTGGGGACCATGATCTCGGGGAACATCTAGCTCAATTGGCATGACACTACTTATAAAGATAATGCTCTACATTCTACCTTGGTGAGTAGTGTCTGGGGTCTTAAAAGCCTATGAGCGGCCATCTAAGATACTCCACTGATCTCATCCCTTCGGGAACAAGGGAGAATGAAGAGAACAGGATACAAGGAAAAGATTAGTCCGAAGGACTAATGGTCCACAGCTACCAAGGCCTCCACGGGACTGAGCCCAGTACAGCTGGATGGTGCCCGGCTACCACCAATGACTCCTTTGACCAGGATCACAACAGAGGGTTCTGGGCAGAGCTGGAGTAGGATGTAGAGCATAATTTTAACTCCCCCAAAAAAAAAAAAAAAGAAGACCAGATATACTGGCCTAAAGAATACTAGAGAAACCTCGAGAGTGTGGCCCCCAGACACCCTTTCAGCTCAGAGGGGAAGTTACCTTCAAGGTTCGATGTTAAGCCTGGGAATGGACACCCCAGTAAAACTAAATGGGACTAACGATGTACAGGAGTCCGGTGACAAGGGCCAGAAGGCAGAGGGAGAGTAGGAAACTGATGATAAGGAACACAAATTGAATAAGGACACTGTCGATGTATTGTGAGATTGTTGACCACTGCTATAGGGCAACATTTGTAGTAACTATTAAATGGGAGGCTGTTTTGTCCTGTAAGCCTTCATCTTGGGCGAGAATGGCAGCACAATTGGAAGAGCATAGTCAATATCACTTAAATGTGTAAGTAAAAAGTTTTGAAATGGTGTTTAAATAAAATAAAAATAAATAAATAAATAAACAAACAAAGGAGACTAAAGAGGTACAATAGTCCACTGACAAGGTCCAGAAGACAGAAGGGGACAAGGAAGCCCCCTGGTGATAGGGAACACAAGGTGGAGTAAGGATATTCTTGATGTGCTGTGAGATTGTTAACCATTGTCATAGGGCAACATGTGTAGTAACTGTTAAATGAAAAACTATTTTGTTCTGTAAGCCTTCATCTTAAGTGAGAATAACAGCACAGTTGGAAGAGCGTAGTCAATGTCACTGAACTGTGAATGTAGAAAATTTTGAAACGGTGTATCTTTGGCCATCTGTAATTTTCATCAAAAAAAAAGGTTGAGAATTTAGAGGCTTAATACGTTGTGGGGTTGTTAACCAATGTCAAAAAAAACAACATGTGTACTACTATTTCATGAGAAACTATTTGCTCTGTAAGCTTTCACCTGAAGTACAATAAAATATATTAAAAAAAAAAAAAAAAAACCAACGCAAAAAAAAAAAAAAAAAAAAAAAAACACTACTGCATGAAACCCAGAGGGATCTATCTAAATGGAAAAACATACCATGCTCATGGATAGGTAGACTCAACATTGTGAAAATGACAATCTACAAATACAATGCAATCCCTATCCGAATACCAACAACATTCTTCAAAGAGATGGAAAAACTAATCATTAACTTTTTATGGAAAGGCAAGAGGCCCCAAATAGGTAAAGCACTACTGAAGAAGAAGAATAAAGTTGGAGGACTCACACTACCTGACTTCAGAACCTACTTACTATACAGCTATAGTAGTCAAAACAGCCTGGTACTGGTACAATGACAGATACATTGACCAATGGAACAAAATTGAGAACCCAGATGTAAATCCATCCACCTATGATCACCTGATCTTCAACAAGGGCCCAAAGTCCATCAAATGGGGAAAAGACAGTCTTTTGAACAAATGGTGCTGGCAAAACTGGATATCCATCCACAAAAAAATGAAACAGGACCCATACCTCACGCTGTATACAAAAACTACTTCAAAATGGATCAAAAACCTGAATATAAAGCCTAAAACTATAAAGTTCATAGAAGAAAAAATAGGACCACCACTTCAGGCCTTAATACACGGCATTAACAGGATACAAACCATGACCATCAATGCACAAAACCCAATAGATAAACTAGATAACTGGGATCTTTTAAAAATCAAACACCTATGCTCTTCAAAAGACTTCACGAAAAGAGTAAAAAGAGAACTTACAGACTGGGGAAAAATTTTTGGACAGTACAAGTCAGACAAAGGTCTAATCTCCATAATCTACAAGAAAATCCAACACCTCCACAACAAAAAGACAAATAATCCTATTAAAAAATGGGCAAAGGAAATGAACAGACACTTCACCAAAGAAGACATTCAAATGGCCAACAGACACATGAGGAAATGCTCGCGATCACTAGCCATTAGACAAATGAAAATTAAAGCCACAATGAGATACCATCTCACCCTGGTATTCCTGGCACTAATCAAAAACACTGGGAATAGCAAATATTGGAGGGGCTGTGGGGAGATCGGAACTCTTATGCACTGCTGGTGGGGATGCAAAATGATACAACCATTTTGGAAAATGATGTGGCGCTTCCTCAGAAAGCTAAAAATAGACATACCATTCAATCCAGCCATCCCACTCCTAGGAATGTAACCTGGAGAAATAAGAGTCGTCACTCGAATAGACATATGCACACCTAAGTTCATGGCAGCATTGTTCATAATAGCCAAACGATGGAAACAACCTACATGCCCATCAACAGATGAATGGATAAACAAACTATGGTACATACCCACAATGGAGTACTATGCAACAAGAAAGAACAACAATGAATCTGTGAAGCACCTCATAACATGGATGAAACTGGAGGACATTTTGCTGAGTGAAATAAGTCAATCACAAAAGGACAAATATTGTATGAGACCTCTATAGTAAAAGCCCATGACAAAGTTCACACACAAAATGTAACAATCTTTATTGGTTACCAGGGATGGGAGGGTTGGGTGGGGGGGGAATACTAAATAGGCAATAGATAAGTGATATCCTGGGTGAAGGGTGAAACAGTACACAATACAGGGGAAACTAGCACAACCTGTACAAGGAAAGCTCATGGAAGCCCCATAGACACATCCAAACTCCCTGAGGGACTGAATTGCTGGGTGGAGGGCTGTGGGGATCATGGTCTTGGGGAACATCTGGCTCAGTTGGCATGATACAGCTTATAAAGACAATGCTCTACATTCTACCTTGGTGAGTAGTGTCTGGGGTCTTAAAAGCCTGTGAGCAGTCATCTAAGATACTCCATTGGTCTCATCCCTTCGGGAGCAAGGGAGAATGAAGAGAACAGGATACAAGGAAAAGATTAGTCCAAAGGACTAATGGTCCACAGCTACCAAGGCCTCCACGGGACTGAGTCCAGTACAGCTAGATGGTGCCCGGCTACCACCACTGACTGCTCTGACCAGGATCACAGCAGAGGGTTCTGGACAGAGCTGGAGAAGGATGTAGAGCATAATTATAACTCACAAAAAAAAAGACCAGATTTACTGGCCTAAAGGAGACTGGAGAAACCCCGAGAGTATGGACCCCAGACACCCTTTTAGCTCAGTGGTGAAGTTACCTCCGAGGTTCACAGTTCAGCCTGGGAGTGGACAGCCCCGTAAAACCAAATGAGACTAACGAGGTACAGGAGTCCAGTGACAAGGGCCAGAAGGCAGAAGGGGACAAGGAAGCTGGTGATAGGGAACCCAAGGTTGAGTAAGGATATTGTTGATGTGTTGTGAGATTGTAAACCATTGACATAGGGCAACATTTGTAGTAACTGTTAAATGAGAACTATTTTGTTCTGCAAGCCTTCATCTTAAGTGAGAATAGCAGCACAATTGGAAGAGCGTAGTCAATGTCACTGAACTGTGTATGCAGAAATTTTTGAAACTGTGTATCTTTGGCTATGTGTATTTTCACCAAAAAAAAAAAAAGGGTTGAGAATTTAGAGGGTTAATATGTTGTAGGGTTGTTAACCAATGTCATAAAACAATATGTGTACTACTGTTTCATGAGAAACTATTTGTCTGTAAGCCTTCACCTGAAGTACAATAAAATATTAAATAAAATAAAAAAAGGTAAGGAAGTTAACCATGCAGATAGCTGATAAGAGGAATTACCCAAGAGCCAGAAGAAAAGTTCAGATAAGACAGCAGAGTGACTAAACACAAAACAAAGCAAAAAACTCAAAGAGCCAAGAGCTCAAAGAAGAGTTATTGATGGTAATTATGAAAAGAGATGAAATATGAACTGATATATCTTAGAAAAGAAATTAATGACAGCATTACAGAGAGTAATGCTATAAAAATCAATCAACATGAATAAGCATAAGTGGAAATTCCATCAGGGACACCGAAAATCCATTTCAGGAAATCATTCAAATCAAAATGGGAAAGAACAAAGTTGTAAAAATGACTACAGAAGCTCCTCACCAGGCCCTGCCCTGCAGTGGCTGGGTACAGCATGACTTCCAGCAGGTCACGTGCAAGGTCATGTTGAAATGGGTGGTGATGGTACGGTGACCAGACTGAGGGCCTTCACCCACAATGACCTGTTTCACTTCAACATCAACTTGGATCCACTTACAGGAACCCACTTACAGTATTTTGCCTGCTGGCCAGAATAAATCATAGTTACTTGGTGGAGAGTTAATGTGTTATGTTATGGATAAATCATGAAGGTTCGGTAGCTAGGGAAGGCTGGCAGGGACATATCACACTTTATCCATTTTCCTGGAATTTCCATGCCTTGGTTTGGCTGTTAAACTAATAGAGATTTTAGAGGAGATTTCAAAAAGAAAGAGTGGATTTTTTATTATTATTGATCTCTTTGTAAGAGTATCCAGTCAAGTTGCAGTCAACATGTGCAAGCAGGTGGGCTAACAGCAAGTACAATACCGTCACAGAGTACCACTCAACCTGCAATAGCGAGCTGAGTGAAGATGCCTACCATATGAGGAACGCGTTTTCCAGGGGCACAGAGAAAAAACCCATTATGCCGTTACCTCATACTGTGAGGCCTGAAGATACTGAATAACTACGGGCAGTGGTTCATAGGTGCTGCTCCAGATATTTTATGGACAACATTATTTTCTCTGGACGATTTTACAGTTCTATTAGGAAAAAAATAGTCCCTTAGGTCTTAGACTTCTAGAAAATACAATTTATAAATTTATTTTCATTCTGTCTAATTAGCAATATTGTATCTACTAATGCAGTTTATTGAAATAAAATGCAATAAAAAAGTCATCTAGGTCAAAAGGAGACGTTCCACTTTCATGGTTCATTGTACAGCTAGTATTAACATAGCATTAACTACATGCTAGGGAGAAAATGAAATCCCTGGGTGGTGCAAATGGTTAACGTATAGCAAACCGCTAACCAAAAGGTTGGAGTTTCAAGTCCACCCAGAGATGCCTCAGAAGAAAGTCCCGCCATTCTACTTCCAAAAAATCAACCACTGAAAACCTATGGAGCACAGTTCTACTCCGACACACATGGGTTCGCCCTGAGTCAGAATCGACTCAGCAACAACTGGTCTGAGGGAAACAACAACTGTATATATATATTTTTTTCATTGAACAGTTAGTTGAAGCTTTAAAATAAAATATGCAATGTATAAATCTTAAAATGTATAATAAAAAAACACATTGTGGATTCTAAGAAAAAAAAGAATATAGAGAGGACAATAGAAGTGCAAGACAGGCCAAGGAGATCTGATATATACATAGTGCTACTAAAGAAGTGAACATGATATCAGAGCAAAGCAGTATTCCAAGGACTCCACTATGTTCCACTAAGAACAAAAAAAAAAAAAAAAAAACACCATTACCATCGAGTGATTCCAACTCTTAGAGACCCTACAGGACAGAGTAGAACTGCCCCACCGGGTTTCCAAGGAACAGATAGTAGGTTCAAACCACCAACCTTTTGGTTAGCAGCCAAACACTTAACCACTCTGCCACCAGGGCTCCAAAGCAGGGCATATATACTGGGCATTTCCTACGTGGCAGGCACTGGGCTGGAAGCTACAAGTACAATAAAGATGCTGTTCCTGCCCTGTGAGCTCTTGACCCTGTGGGGCTACAGGCAAATAAAATGAGCAGATGAACAAAACACAATTGGAGGAAAAATAGAAAAGAGCTTAGCACTGGGCACTATGGGGGGTGGACCATGACTTATTATGACACGATGTATCAGACACTGTGCTCAATTCTGTAAGACCATTGCTGTGGAGAAATGTGTAATCAGAGGGTTGAGAGTGACTTGCCCCAAGATCATAGAACCAAAACATGATAGAACCTCAATCTGAACCCAGGTAGGGTTGCTGTGAGTCGGAATCAACTTGGTAACAATGGCTTTGGGTTTTGGTTTGGTGTCTGGTTCCAAGTTTATCCTCATTTTCGTTGAACATGCTGCCTCCTCGTACATCAGACATCCATCACCCCTGTAAGGGCAGTACAAGTGAGAACAAATCCTGTGCATCTTGCCAGAGGGGTTACTCATGAGGGGCCTGGGTTTTACTGGCAGCAAGCAGGAGGCAGGCTATATATCTGTGGGATGACCACAGGTTTGTAAGACTTTGGCTGGAATTGGTTACATGCCCAAGAAAACGAGGCCTCTAAGAAGAACAGCAAGAACATTCATCAAGCAAAATCACACTCCAAGGCAAAGGCTATTTGCAAGATGAACAATGGAGCACCTATCAAACCACAGGCATGCCCAGGGTGTGCTAAGGATTCAGGACCACAAGACAATGGGAGGCATCAGCAGTGAGAGGGGTCAAGTGCCTGAGAGGAACAGATTAAATAAGACTCCAGGAAAAGAACATTCTGAAGACAATTCTGTGCTGAAAAGAAGAGGAATGGAGGCTGCCAGCCTTTGCTTTATGTTGGCCTGAGGGGTTTGACTAGACCATCTATTGTAGCCAAGCAACGTAAGAATGATTGTGCTAGAGTGGTGAGTGGGCGTGGAGCTATAACCTGTACTAGTTCTTAAAATGGGGCACTGTGTCCCTGGGAAATTGCCTAAAGGCTCTCTCAAAGGCCTTGCATTATTTTTGAAAAACATAGCAAAAAGAACCTCTATCTTTAGGCAATATCATGGTCCTGATTGCTTCTAGTGCCTTGTGCTTGCTGCCTGTAATCCTGACCTGTAATTAGGCACCATCCAGTCAATTCTGACTCATAGCGATTCTATATGACAAAGTAGAACTGCCCCATAGGGTTTCCTAGGCTGTAATCTTTACAGGAGCAGACCACCAGGTCTTTCACCTGTGGAGCCACCGGTGGATTTGAACTGCTGACCTTTCAGTTAGCAGTCAAGTGCTTTAATCCCGACTTACAGCTTTCTAAGTCAGCTTGCCCAGGCTGTTAGTAGGTCAAAGAGAAGGGACTACAAGCAAACCTCGGGGGCATCCTCAGACAAGAAGTACGGAAGAGAATCAGGGAACAGGAAGAGAGGGACAGAAGGAAGGTGGGAGAACGAAGGCAGTGTTGGGTCCCAGAAGACCAGGAAGAGAAGTGGGTGTGGGGAGAGGTCCAGAGCTGAGGCCAAGGCAAGTATTTGCTGGTGAGGAGTTATCATGGAGAAAGCTCCAACCTGGAGGTGTGTCAGAGCCAATTTGGAAAGTCAGAGAGGTGAAGGAGGAGCAAGGGTAGCTTCCTAGGACCCAGGACCCAGCATTCCTGCACCAACCCCTAAGCCCCCCACCTGCAGGTCTCAGACTGCCTGCTGCATCCCCTTCCCCTCTCAGCCTTCTGTCTACCTTGGATCTGGGCTTCCCTCCTGGAATTCTCTCCTCCCCTCTTGCCACCAAAACTTGTCATGGTGTTATTTTTCAAAACGTTAACAAGGCTCTAATGTGAATTTGCAGTGCCTGGGTATCACAAACCATTAACTGCTAGACTATTAACCAAAAGGTCGGAGGTTCAAATGCACCAGAGGTGCCTCAGAAGAAAGACCTGGTGATCTGCTTCTAAAAGTTCACAGCCTTGAAAACCCTATGGAATCATTCTCACCAGGTGTTCTTGTGAGAGTGACATTGTCTTTAAACCCTATGTGGCAATCCTGATGTACCACCATGATGCCCAGGGAAGACAGGGCAACTGGGAAGTCCAACTACTTCCTTATGATCATCGAACGTTGGCATGATTATCCAAAATGCTTCATCATGGGAGTAGACAATGTGGGCTCCAGGCAGATGCAGCAGATCTGCATGTCCCTCCATGGGAAGGCTGTGGTGCTGACTGGCAAGAACACCATGATGCACAAGACAATCTGAGGGCATCTGGAAAACTTCCCAGCTCTGGAGAGACTATTGCCTCACATCCAGGAGAATGTAGGCTTTGTGTTCACCAAGGAGGACCTTACTGAGATTAGGGACATGCTGCTGGTCAACAAGGTGTCAACTGCCACCTGTGCTGGTGCCATTGTCCCATGTGAAGTTACTGGCCAGAGCAGAACAGTGGTCTGGGTCTTGAGAACATCACCTTCTTCCAGGCTTTGGGTATCACCACTAAGGTCTCCAGAGGCACCACTGAGATCCTGAGTGATGTACAGCTGATGAAGCCTAGAGACAAAGTGGAAGCCAGCAAAGCCACCCTGTGGAACATGCTGAACAACTCCCCCTTCTCCTGTGGGCTGATCATCCAGCAGGTGTTTGACAATGGTAGCATCTACAACCCTGCAGTGCTTGACATGGAAGAGGAAACTCTGCATTCTCGCTTCCTGGAGGGTGTCCGCAACATTACCTGTGTATCTCTGCAGACTGGTTACCCAGCTGTTAACTCAGTATCAATGGGTACAAGTGGATGCTGGCTTTGTCTGTGAAGACTGCTTACACCTTCCCACTTGCTGTGAAAGTCAAGGTCTTCTTGGCTGATCCATCTGCATTTGTGGGCTGCTTCTGTGGCCACGGCCAGCACTCCTGCTCCGGTGGCTGCTACAGCCCTGGCCAAAGTTGAAGCAAAAAAAGCACTGGAAGTGATGGACAAGGATATGAGATTTGGTCTCTTTGACTAGTCATCAAAAACAACCAACTCAGCGAGCTTTATTTGTGAAACAAAGAAATAAAGGCTTACTTCTCTTAAAAAAAATCTATGGAATCGACTCCAGGGCAATGGGCTTGATTTTTTTATTTGTTTTTATTTATTTATTTGTTTGATTTTTTTATTGGATGTTCACTAAAGTTTCTCCATCCTTGGTTTCCACTGAATATTACATGCCTCTCACTTTTTCCTTATTATTTTTTTTTTCTTCCTAAAATGTCAAGCTGCTCTTTTTTTAGAGCACTAGATGTAGATAAAGGGGATTAGAGGATAATTTGACCCATTTAAAGGTAATCTGGAGCTAATGTGGTACACAGACCCACTTGGAGGCTGTGCCTCCTCTCCTTTCTTCCTGGTGGCTCCTGCCTTCCTGCTCCTGATCCCACCTTCTCAAAGGCTTCCCTGGGAACTCTCAAAAGTGGGAGGATTAACTAGGCCAGAGCATGCCCTGAAGACATCCTGGGGTCTGCTCTGGGATGGCCAGGGAGTTGTGCATGGCCTGGGAAGGACTCGCCTTCAGAGCTGGGCAGAGGCCTCCAGAGAACTGCACAGGGTTGGGGGTCCAGGGGCTGAGAACTCAGGCCTGCAGCTTGGTAAGGAGGCCCAGGGTCCTGGGCCCAGCCTACAGTTTCTGCTTCCACCCTGAGTTCAGGGGCCTGAAGGAAGGTTCTGGTTTCTGGGAGAGGCTAGGCTGTGCCATGACCCCTCCCCTGAATGGGGACAGGAAGCCCCTGTCCCCATGAGTCCTCATCATGGCAGCTGGGTCAGACAGAGGAATTCCATCTCCTCCTTTGGGACCAAGCTCCAGAGCCAGAAGACCCCAAAAAACTCAAAAGAACAAACCCCTTGCCATTGAGTCGATTCCAATTCATACCTACCCTATAGGACAGAGTAGAACTGCCCCATAGGGTTTCCAAGGAGTGGCTGGCTGGCTGGTGGATTTGAACTGCCGACCTTTTGGTTAGCAGCCATAGTACTTAACCACTACACCACCAGGGCTCCTCCAGAAGACCCCAGGGATCATCTAATCCTACCCAATTATTGTCCAGGCAGGAAACTGTGTCTAGAGAGGGAAGGACTCCCTCCGGGTCACAGGGGCAGTTGGAAGCAGAGTAGAACTCTGGTCTGTTCACTGGACGGTGCTGTTTTCCATTGTTCCTTCTTGGTGGTTAGTGGGAGGGTTCCAAGCATCTGAAATTTAGAAATAGCCTTTTAATGTTAATACTGTATTTCAGTTCTGAGACACTTTTTAACCTTCCTAAAATAAGATGCACGGTTCAATTGATCTAGACTTTTCATGTGGTCTTTCGTTCCTTGTCAAAGCTGTTATTAACTTGATGGTCAATTTTCTGATGGATGGCATTTTAGAATAAAGCATATAGGTTAACGGTGCAAAACAATATTAGTATTAATACTATTATTTTAGTTGATGTCTATATTTCCAGCATGGTGTTAAGTGTGAACAGGCTTTTTCTCATTTAATTCTCCCAACAATCCCATGAGGTGGGTACTGTTGTAAACTCATTTCACAGCTGAGGAAACCGAATCTCAGAGAAGTCCAGTTACTTGTCCATGGTCACACAGTAAGTGGAATTTCTATTCCATTTAAACCCCAGACAGTGTGATCCCAGAGCCTTCCCTGGACATGGTACGCTTCACCACCTCACTCATTCACTAATCCTTGCTGGATACCGGAATTGCCAAGATGAAAACCCTAGGCCTGCCCTTAAGGAGCTGACCCTCTAATGGAGGACATCAGTGTCTCTCTTCCTGCCACCAACTTGCTGTGTGGCCTTAGAACAAGTCACCTTTCCCTCTGTGGGGGTCAGAGACCCCATCTATGGGATGAGGGGCTGGACCCTTAGAGCCCCCACTCAGATCTGATGACCGACTGGGCCAGAAAGCACCTGCCCCACAGGTCAGCCAGGGCTTTTCTCCTCCCTCTTTACCTGGGAAGCCCAACTGCCCTGTGACAGTTTGGGAGATAATGATGCACTTTATTCTGTTCATGGTGCCCAGTAATGACTGCTGGTATTGAAGGACAGTGTTTCCATTCTCGGGACCCACGGACCCTTTGGGAGCCCCCACCCTGCCACCTCCTTAGCCACTTGCACTGGACAAAGAGTGCTGAGTCACCCTCCCCTGACTCCAGCTCATGCAAATTGCTGGTGGCTAAGAGCCCTTGTAACAGGTGGCTCGTGCATAATTGGAGAAATCTTTAACACCCTGTTGATGACTCCCCCCCCCCCCCCTTTGCTCTATAACAAAGCAGAAATAGTGAAAGATATCAGTTTCCCAGGACTGAGCTGTGAGGCCAAGATCAAGGGAGGGAAGGGGTGGTGGTGGTGGTGGTGAGGGGTAATGTAAGGCAAGAGGGCCAGCTTTTACAATGAAATTATGGCCATTGTTCTCCTGGTAGCATTTCTTCCCTGCCGCCATAACAGATGGTTCTCTAAGTGACAGCAGATTTGTATTTCATTAGGACACTTTAGTCAAAAGATCAATGATGCTTCTCGAACCTCTCTGCCAGTCAATGAGGGCAGGTGAGCCTGGCAAAGAAACCTGCTAAGATCCGGCTAAAATTAGGAGGCTGCCGGCAAATGCTGGATTAGCAATCATAGCTCATGGATTTCCAAAGTGATGCTGAACCTGCCTGAGTGAGTTTAGTAGGTTTCCTTGTTCTTACTCTTTAAAGAGGGGGCATCTATAGTAAAGTGGTTCCCCTGGTGGCACAGTAGTTAAGAGCTATGGCTGCTAACCAAACGTTTGGGAGTTCGAATCTACCAGCTGCTCCTTGGAAACCCTATGGGGCAGTTCTACTCTGTCCTGTAAAGTCACTGTGAGTCAGAATTGGTCTGATGGCAAGGGTTCTCTGGGGAAATGGAGCTATTTGAAGACACGCTTAGTATTTGACTGAGTGTGGTATTGGGTTGGATGGTCCAGCAGAGAATGGGAGAGCCCGCTTTGCCCTTGATTAGCTGTGTGACACACTGGGCAAGTTATTTCACCTCTATTTCACCATCTGTGAATACCTGGAACAACAACAGAAATTGGGTTGTTATAAAGAATAAGTGACATAAAGCTTGTAAGCTCTTAGCATGATGCCTGGCACACAGTCAATAATCAATACATTTTTGAGCTATTCTTATTAATAAGCCACGGACTCCTAAGGTAGCACAAAACCACCCTTTCTTTTTACAAAGGAGGAAATTGAGGCACAGAGAGGTTAAGAGGCTTGGCCAAGGTCACACAGCAAGTTCTTGGCAGAGTTAGGCCTAGAACCCAAGTGTCCAAATGCCCAGCCAAGTACCCTTTCCACCATAGGCATGTTTATGTGTGGATGGTAACCCTGTCCCCATAGACCCTCCAGGCTGGTTAGGGAGAGGGAAGCTGAAACGGCTTTGACTCTGCCAAGCCCTGAGTCAGGCTGAGCTGTTTCCTATGTGATAGCGGTGTTAGGGGTAGGAAACACTTGTTTACATTGTTTCTGCCGGGGACCCTTGACCAAGCACTTATTGGGCCACAGGGCCGCCTTGGCTCCTTTGTTGCCAAACCTGACTATAACAAAGGATAGAAAACTTCCATGGAATTTCATCTTTCTTGTTGTTAGTTGTCCAGTTGGTCATGGTGACCTTATGTGCAACAGAAGGAAATGTTGCCCTGTCCTGCACCATCTTCATGATCTTTGACATATCTGAGCTCATCATATGGCTATGGTGTCAACTCATCTAGCTGAAAGTTTCTCTTGTTTTCACTGACCCTCTACTTTACCAAACATGATGTCTTTTTCTAGCAATTGGTCTTCCTGATGACCTGTCCAAAGTAAAAGAGCCGAAGTCTCGCTATCCTCACTTCTAAGGAGCATGCCAGTTGTATTTCTTATAAAATTGATTTGTTCGTTCTTCTGGCAGTCCATGGTATATTCAGTATTCTTTGCCAACACCGTAATTGAAATGCGTCAATTCTTCTTCTGTCTTCCTTTGTCACTGTCCAACTGTCACATGCATATGAGGCCACTGAAAAGACCACAGCTCAGGTCAGGTGCACCTTAGACATCAAAGTGACACCTCAGCTTTTTAAAACTTTCAAGAGGGTTTTTGCTGCAGATTTGCCCAGTGCCATATGTCATTTGATTTCTTGACTGCTGCTTCCGTGGACATTGATTGTTGATCCCAGTAGAATGAAATTGTTGGCAACTTCAATTTTTTCGCCATTTACCATGATGGTATTTGTTGGTTCAGTTGTGTGGATTTTTGTTTTCTTCACGTTCAGGCATAATCCATACCCATGGCTACAGTACTTGACCTTTATCAGCAAGTGCTTCAAGTCTTCTTCACTTTTGGCAAGCAAGGTTGTGTCATCTGGATATTGCAGGTTGTTAATGAGTCTTCCTCCAATCCTGACGTGGAGTTCATATAGTCCAGCTTCTGTGATTACTTGTTCAGCACGTAGATTGAATGAGAGGCCAAAACACTCCTGCTCTGAGGAATCTGGCGTGGCAGAACCTTTAGGAGCTGGCTCTGGGGGCGGCTCCTTCCTCCTTCATTTCTTTCTTTTGCTATCCCTCTCCACACATCCCCTCCCTATCTACTCCATCCAGTTATCCAGCCGTCTACACTCACACTCGATTCTTCTTCCTTGCGTTTCCCTTTTCTTTCCTTTTTCTTCTGCCTTCTCCCCCACCACCCTCTATTTTTGTAGCCGTCTCTGCCCCTTTCCCCTCTTCTTTTTCTCCTCCTTTCCCCTTGCTTCTCACCCCCATAACCTCCTCCTTTCTTTCCATCTTCACCCTCCCCTTCCCTCCTCCAGCACCTATTCCTTCTCTCTTCTCTCACTCTGCTCTTCTCCTTTACTATACTCGTCTTTCTTCTTCTCCCCTGTCTATCTCTTCTCCTCTCACTCCTGCTTTTTGTTCTTAGGTCTGCTTCTCCTAGGCCCTTCCTTTTTATCTCTTCTTCCCTCTCCTCCGATCTTCTTCCTGATCTCTCCTGTCTGTGACTCCTTAGTCTTTCTCTACTCCCCTTCTCCTCCTCTTTCCTCCACTGCCTCCTCTTTTGCCTCCTTCTCTTTCCACCTTCTTTCTTCTCCAGGGATTTTCTCTGGCCACTGTGGGAAGGGGCCACATCCCCATCCTCACAATGGGCCCTTGAAACCCTGCCCCACAAGTGCTAAGACCTCTGTGCTGCACTGAAGTCTCATACTGAAACCAGCCCTAGTATTATGGGTTGCAAGGACCTGAGCCCCTGAGCACCTGCTCATACAGCTCACTGCCTGTATGAATAGCACACCCTCTCTTCTGCCTGTGGTTTAGGTCATCGGTTATCAGGAAATGCCCACTTTTTGGCTGGGCCTATGCAACTCACTTTGTGGCTGGTCAGAGCAACTTCACTAAATGTCTTCTTCAGGCAGCTGCTGTGTCCTGCAGGAAAGGAAGAGCCAGACAACGGCCCCCAGCCCTGGGTTTCTCCACAGGTAGCAGAGGGAATCCCAGAGTCCCAGGCTGTTTGACAGAGAAGGGACCTCTGAGCAATTGGATGGAGACTGAGCTAGTGCTGAGATGCAAAATGACAAGCAAAATGGGAAGAGAATGGGTTTGTGGGGTGGGGGGGGGGGCTGTGGTGCAGGAATAGAAAAAAATTCATAATAGGGTCATCAGAATCCATGCTTCCCACTACCCCAAATCCCTAGCCAAAGCAGGTAGTCTTTAGAAGCCCTGATAGGTAGACATTTAGCCTGCTAGTGTGAACACTTAGCAACAGGGAGCTCAGTATCTTGGGAAACAGCTTACTCTTTCATATTCAGCCAACAATTGCCATACTCCAGCTTTCTGTCAGGTGTTTTTATCTCCTGCACTAACATCACCACCATTGTCACTGTGGTCCCCTGGGGGCTCTAAAGTGCTCCCCAGTTGTGTGACTCATCCTGTACCAAGAACTTAACCTTATCAATGAATTTGTTCCTCCCAACATTGCTGTGGTGTAGATACTAGCATGATCCCCATTGTAGAGATAAGAAAACTGAGGCTCAGAGGTCAAGTAACTGGCCTCTAGTCCCACAGTTGGTTGGTGGCAGAGTCAGACCTCAAGCTCACATGCTTCTGAACCTTAACCACTTCAACTCATTGCTGTTAGAATGCATACCCACTCTCACCCTTACCATAGAGCTTATCACACTGCATCATAATAGTGTACTTATGCACTTGCCTCCCCCATCAGACTGTGAAGCTATGAGGATAGACCTCTGATTTGTATCCCCTTGTCCCCCCGGCTCAGGGCCTAAGGGCTCCCCAAGTCCCATGATGACTACAGGAGAAAAGAAGGGGGCTGTGGCCAAGAGACCCTCCTAATCAGTGTCTGATGAATGAAGTTCAATAGTGCTCAGAGATGCTGCTGCAGGCAGATCTGGAGGAGACCCTGGGGAAGGTAGGGAGCACCCAGGTGCCCACAGCTCTGGTGGATCAACCAAGGTGGCCACTGGGTAAGCTGGGCTCTGTGGGCAACTACGTCTGCAAGGCCACCCAGACGTCATTCTCTGCACGCCCATGTGCCATGGCTAAATGCTCTAAAGACTCAGCAAAGGGCAGAGCAAGATAATGCTAAGTGAAATAAGTCAAGTACATAAGGACAAATGTTGTATGATCCCTCTTTTAAAGAAGACAAGAATAGACATATATGAAGAGTCCAGTGTTCAACGGTGGTTACCAGGGGAGAAGGGAAGGAGGGGGAAGCATGCTGTAGATTGTAAATACTTGTTATTTTTGGTTATGGGAAAAATGGCATGGAATGTGGGTGTAGTGAGCACAGCTTGACCAAAGTAAATGATGTCACTAAGAAGTGCTCAAGAGAAAAAGATGCTTGTACTGAAGAAATTGACATATATAATTTGGCAACAGTACCAACAATGACCCAAAAACCAGTATATGGTCATATATTATATGTGTATAGGTATACAAGTACAGGTGTATATGATAAGTGTGCAAAAATGGAAACATCTGTATGTACATGTAAGCACAGATATGTGTGTGTAGGCACGTATATTCATACAAGACACAATTACAGATACTTCTCGGACATAACCAAACACCTTGTGAAATTGGTGACCTAGATTTGAAGGCTGAGGACCTTAGTCTTATGAGACAACTCAGTCTACTGGCACAATATACTTCACAAAGTTCATGTTCTGCATCCTAGTGAAGGGAGTAGTGTCTGAGGTCTTAAAAGCTTGCAAGTGGTCATCTAAGATACAACTATTGGTCTCTATTTGTCAGAAGAAAAAGAGTAAAAAGGCAACCAAAATCACAGAAAAGAAACAAGTCTACAAGGCTGATAGCTTACATGAGCTACAACCTCAACCACCCTGAGACCAGAAGAACTATATGGTACCTGGCTACCACCACTGACCAGCGTGCCCAGGGCCACAATAGATGATCCTGGTTAGAATGGGAGAAAAACGCAGAACAAAACTCAAATTCATAAAAATGGCCGGATTAGGTGGACCACTGAGACCAGAGGACTCCTTGAAACTATCGTCCTGAGATGCTCTTCAAATCTTGAACCAAAATTACCCCCTGAGATCACTTTTTAACAGAAAAACAGAGTGACACACAAAATAAAGGCTATTACCTGCTAGACAGGCTCTCTACTAAAAAAAAAAAAATCTGTGTGAGACCAAAAGGTCAACATTTAACCTAAAGCAAAGATGAGAAGATAAGGTAGCAGGAAATCCAGAGTCCTGGAAATGGAGCAACCAGAACACAGTTAATGAGAAAGTTAACACAATGTGAAAAATGTAACTATTGTCACTGATCAATTTGTGTGGAAATTGTCAAAAAAGAACCTAACTTGTTGTGTAAACTTTCACCGAAAACACAATAAAGTATTATTTAAAAAAGGAGAGGGGCCAGAGCAGGCATATCAGCTGCGCTGTCCTCCTCAGCTACTTCAAAACCAACCCTGTTAGCCCTCTAATGAGGAGCCCAGGGAACAGCCACGTGGCCACGAGCTGGAACCAAACCACAAAGGCTGTAAATCACTAATCCCTTCACAGGCTCTCAGGATCTCAGCAAACTGCCTCAACAGGTTAGATCCTCTCCCACCTCCCACGGGCTCCTTTTTAAAATCAGCAGATGTGTAGTCATGAGGGCAGGGTGCAAATCAGGGGAGCTGGAGCATGCATTGGGCCTAGGGCATGGCTGGTGGAGCACAGGGCTCTTACCAGCGAGGCCGCTGTACGCATGTGAGTTGATAAACACCTTTGGCTGGGCAGCGTGTGACTTTTAAACGTGAACACAGAGAAGAAGTATCTTTGGCAGCTGTTAAAAGGTCCATCAGATGGGCATATTGCCAGAAGGGGACATTTCTGGACAGTCTGTGCAGGGTGGCAAGCCCCAGGGCCTGACCCTGATGGGCTTGGGTTTGAATCCCGCTCTGCCATCTCCAGACAGAGGGGCCTTGGTGAGTCTTGTCACCTCTCTGAGCCTTAGTTCCAAAACTTGGATCAATGTGGATGGGGCCGGAGTGTGGTGGGATGGGGGTGGGTGGGTTAAGAGCTGGGCCTCTCAGGGCCTTGAAATCCCCCTAGGGGTATAGGTCTTTGCTTCTTGAGCACTGGGGAGCCACCGACAAGCCTTTAAACAGCTGGAGAACAGGATGGTTTTGCATTTCAAACACATCACTCAGGATAGTTATCTCAGCCCTTCTGTGGGTAGTAAAAAAGAAATGGTCAAGTGCTGCTGGAAAGCTTAGAGCAGAGAAGGCTCAAAGCCATTTCCTAGGAAATGGCAGCAAATATCAATATCGAGGTAAGTGGAGGCATGTTAAGTGAGAAACAGACCAGTGGCTCTGATGCCCTCACCACCTACCCCCATCGTGGCAGCTCTCCCTCCTGCACACAGGTGCTAAGCCAAGCCCACACTCCTCCCCACACTGCATCCTCACAGTATCCGTGAGGCATATGTTATTACTACCCCATTTCACAGAAGGGGAAACTGAGGCCCAGAGAAGGGCAATGGCTTGCCCACAGTTAACTGTCCAGTTTATTTTCATTCAAGAAGCACTAAATAAGGGCCAAACTGTCATCAAGGACCGGGGACACAGAAACAAGTCAGACATAGCCACCACCCAGAAGTTCTCAGAAGTTTTCTCCTTCCCAGAGAGAGGAGGGGTTCTTAACATAAATTATATTTTGACATTTAGCATGAAATGGGCAAAAATGGAAGTGACTGTAAGGTACAGACATGATGCTCAGGACAGGATGAACTCCAGGAAGGTTGGGATGATCAGGGAAGGCTTCTGGGTGGAGGTGACAGGTCAGGAAGGGAGGCCAGATCCCCTCCCCCCTCCTCCAGGGCTCTTTCTCTCAATAGCAGGGAGTGGTAAATGCACTGGTGCTTTTTCCTGAGTGAAAAGATAGGGTCTGTCAGGCTGAGCTGAAGGAGGGAGGAGCTACTCTGTCACATCCTGTCCCCATCCTCTGCTGGGCCACCCTCATCTCACCTCTGCCGTCTCCTCTTCCCCTGGGTCCTGGGCTGGGCTCTGCCATAATGACATTGTAGCACTGTAGGGACTTACCTGACATCGTCCTTCTCCCTGCCCCACACAAGGCAATGGCATTTAATCATTCATTCACTCATTTATTTATTCAATATGTATGTTGTGTGCCAGGCACCATGCTGGACCCAGGCATGAAGAAATGAGGAAAGACTCAGCTCTGTCATCATGTTGCTTACAACTGAGTGGGAAAAATTAGTCTTAAAGAGCTGCACTAACATATATGCAATTCCAGCTGTGACCTGTAATACTGAGGAGAGCTTCATGGAGCCAGGAGACGCCCCTCCATTGATATAGGATTTGAGATAGATGAGAAGTCTGGAAGGCCTTCCCTGAGGATGAGATGATGGGGCAAAGATGAGCAGGATTAGCAGAATACCTCCTGGATATATCCTGGGCAAGGAATAGAGGAGCAAGCAGAAGCAAGGCAAGGACAGAGAACTGGAAAACAACCAGAGGAGCTGGATCATAAGAACAAGGAGAAGCATGGTGGAGGGAGACAGTCAGGGCCTGCAGACTACAGCCAGGCTTGTTGCATATTCCAAGAAAAATCAGGAGCCACAGGAAGGTTTGCAGTAAGGCATGGTGTGGTCATATCTGCCCTTCAAATAGTTCACATGGAAACTGGATCTCACCAAATCCATCATCTGTCCCCAGGTCAAGTTTTCCCCGCTGTTATGGATTGAATCATGTCCCCTCAAAATATGTGTTGAATTCCTGGGCCTTTTACCAGTGGATATGATCCTGTTTGGAAATAGGGCTTTTCTTTGGCTATGTTAGTAAGGCCATACCAGCCTAAGGTGGTAAAAAAGAGCAGAATATATACAAAGACACACACACTGAGGAAGATATATACCACGTGACGATCCTCTACAAGCCAAGGAATCAAGGGACACCTGGAGTGTGCTGTGTGCAGTGTGTAGTGTGCTGTGTGCAGTGTGCATTGTGCTGTGTGCAGTGTGCAGAGTGCTCTGTGCAGTGTGCATTGTGCTGTGTGCAGTGTGCAGTGTGCCGTGCGTAGTGTTCTGTGTGTAGAGTGCAATTCCTACAGACAAGGAAGGAATCAACATGGCTGAGGCTTTTAGCCTCCAGAACTGTGAGAAAATAAAGTTATGTTCTTTAAAGCCATGCACTTGTGGTATTTCTGTTACAGCAGCACTAGGAAACTAAGATACCCCCATACCTGGGAAGACAGAGGAAATGAGGCTAACTGAGCCCCTGCTACTACCAGGGCATGGACTTTCTGGGGTACATGTATGGATGACAAGCAATATGCAAATAAACAATTATGAACTATGTCAGGTGGTGATAAGTGCCATGAATAAAAATGAAACAGGGAAAGAGGGACAGAGAGTGACCAGGGCTATGACGTCAGATACGAGGTGAGGATGGTGGTGTAGGAAAAGCCTCCCTGGCCAGGTAACATTTGAGCAGAAACTTGGATGAAGTGAGGAGTGAGCCCAGTCACTTAGAGCCTGGCTGGATGAACTCAGGGCATTTAGTGGGAGACTGAAAGACAGAAGATAGGGAGCAGGGGGCACAGGAAAGAATGCTAAGGGTTCACTGATGGGTCCTCGAACTGGTTAGAACTGAAGGAGGGCTAGGATTACAGACCTGAGGTTCGCAGGGGTTCTGACCTGTCCAGACAGCAGCACAGCCCTGCTGTGTTCACAGCATTACATTTTTACGAGAGATTTGAAGAAGGCCACTCGTCATCCCCACACTCTGCTCAGTGGCACCAGAGTTCCTTCAGCAGGAGCATGTCTTCTGTGACCAAGCCCCCCACAACAGCCAGCCCAGGGGTCACCTGAATCCCGAACCCCAGGTACCTTGAGGAGGCACCTGGCAGAACACCACACACGCGCACACACATGCACTGTCACCATTCCTGTCCCTCTCCGAGTCTTCTTATCTCATCCCTGCCTCTCACCCTGGCCTCCACCTCCACCCCGTCTTCTCTCTCACCGTCCTTCCTTCCTTTCCTTCCGTGCTGGGTGTTTATTTTCAGAACCTCGGAATCCTTCCCAAGCCTTTGACATTTACCCTTCAGAATTAGAACACTTTCTATTTCTCTTTCCCAGAGGGAGGCTGGTGGATCAGATTTCCCTGGGGATCATTCCTGCCCTGCTGGGGGGAGGTGCTGGGGCAGAGTTGGCTTAGGTGAACCAAGCACTGACTGTACCCACCAGCAAGTATTAGGCCCGCACAGTGTTCCAGACCTATTTCCATGAATTATAATATTTAATCCATTTAAGAACCTGTGAAGTTGCTGTTACCATCTGCACTTGCCAGATGAGTAAACCGAGGCTTGGAGTGGTTCAGAACAATGTCTTAGATCACACTGCAAGTAAGGGGTGGAGCAGAGATGAAACTCAATCTTTCTGACTCCAGAGTCCACTTCTTTCCTCTGTGCTCTGCCTTCAAGGTCTACGGGTGCTGGCGCATTGAAGGATGTGTGGCATTTGGAGAAATGAAGAATTTAGGGGAGAGGGCATTCCAGGCAAAGGAAACAGCAAAGGCAAAGGCACCAAGGTCGGACCATGCTGGGCATCACTGAAGGGCCAGCCAGTGAGGTTGGGGTCCAGGGATTAGAACTGGGAGGCGGAGACCATGAATATGGCTGGAGAGGCAGACTTGGTCTGTGTGAGCCAGGGCTTTCTAGTTGCAAGTAACAGAAAACTCAGCTTGTCCTGGCTAAGTTTAAAAGGAAATGCAACGGCTCATTTAAAAGGGCAGTCCAAGGGTAGGGCAGGCAGAGATGGGGGAGGGGCTAATCCCAGAAGAAAAATGTACTACTCAGACAAACCCCATCCTCCTCCCCAAAATTTAACAGATCTCAAGGAGCATTTTCCAAGGGCTTACTGTGTATCAGGCACTGTTCTAAACTTTTTACAAGTATTACTTCATTTATCCTCACAACAAACCTATGGGGTAGATATTATTATTTCCAGTTTATAGAAGAAATTGAGGCTCAGAGGGGTTAAGTAACTCACCCAGGGTCATTCAGCTAGTAGGTGGCAGAGACCAGATTTGAACCTCAGCTTCTTACTCCAGAGCCTGGGCCTTAATCACTGCATTGCACCAGCCTCCTGTGCCACCTTCACAGGCCTGATCGTGGGCAGCCTGGCCTGCTGAGTTGAGTGGCTCCCATCAGTAGGAAATGAGGAGCCCTCAGATGTTCCTAATGAGCAGTGTGACAGTCAGAGCTGTGCTTTTGAAACATACTCAGAGACATCGTGAGGCAGGCGTGGGGGCGGAAGGGCTAGGCAGTGTCCAGGGAGGAGCCAGTGAGGGCTGAGTCAGGCAGGACAGTGGGGAGGGAGAAGGGGACATTGGGATGCTCTCTGAAATTCCTGTGGCTGCTTGCCTTGTGCTGGTTGAGCAAGTGGTGGGTGCAGGGAGGGGCTGGGTGATGACTGACCACATGGTTCTGAAGGTGCCTCTGGGTTTACTTCATTTTCCGGCTCATTCTCCTCACTTCTGGGAGAAGGAGGCAGTGAGGACCTGGCCTGCACACTCTGCCCATGGTCAGCCCCTGGGAACAGCCCACCGCCAGATAGGGATTACCAGCAGGCTGCGCACCAATGAACTTAGAGCACCTGAGCTGTCTGTAGTCTTCCCTCCACAGGGAACACGCAGGGTGTGTGGGGGGCCTGGGATTTCCTGAGGGTCTGACATGTATCAGGGACATAGCCCCCCTCCTCTGGGTTCTGATTTGAACATCTGCAGGGAAGCTAGCTGACCCCAGGCTGGATGGATGGAGGGAGCTTCCCTTCACAGAGGATCGATTGATGGGATAATGGACATAGCTAGAGATGGAAACCGGGTGACTAAGCCCTCCATCGCCTGATGTCTGGCTGTTTAGAGTAGAAGAGCAGGGCGTGGCTCCAGGGAAGGCAATGGTGCAGACCCTCCATCATCCTTCCTCATTGTGTCTCAGAGATTCTGGTCCCAGGGAACTTCAAGAGGCCTTCCCTGATCCTCAAAGATCAACAAAGGACATTGGCCAATAATGGCCCTGTCTTTAGTCTTAATGCCCCTGACTCAAGTAACTGGCTTATCTGGACTACAAGATTTGTCTACTTTTTCCCATCAAGTGTTGCCTCAGATCAAGCCCATCAATGACTCCCACCACCTCTAACTGTCTGGCCAGCAGGCAGCTCTTCTCCATGTGGTGATTCAGGGACCCAAGCTCTATCCATCTCATGGCTCCTCCAAGGCTTCTGACTCCACAGAAGAATGTCACACCTCACATGAACCTTCCATAGAGGGGAAAGAGTGGAGAAGGCACATCTGCTTCTTAATCACCTTGGCCCAGGATTTCTCAAAACCCACTAGTAAGAATTAGTCACATGGACACACCTAGATGCAAAGGGGGCTGGAAAATGTAATCCTCTGCCTGGGCCACCACTTTCCAGCAACCTCTCTGCATAGCTCCTCACATCTATCACCACCCTTGTCAACATCATCATCCCCACATCACCGGTAACACCATGGCCTTTGACCACCATCATCACCTACAACTTCTGTGGTCCTGGAGGAGGGTGGAGTGGTGGTTAAGAGTCCAGGCAGGAATGGGTTCAAATCCAGCTTTGTGAACGAGGGCAGGTAATAGTCCCTCTCTGATCCTCAGTTTATTCATCTGTAAATGGAGGACACATGCCCACCTCATAGGGCTGCCATGAGGCTTGAATGAGTTACCTCCTGGGCAGTGTTCAGCAGAGCCTTAGCATTTGGTGACCCTTTGTTCAGTGGGGACAGCCATCATGAGAAGACCTCCACTGAGGGGAGGGGAAGGAGGTGCTGAGGAAGAGAGTGAGCTCAAAAAATGGCATTTCCAGCTGGTCTGTCACATTTGAAATTTGATTCAAAAACAAGAAACAAAGACTTCACTGAAAGAGAAATACATTATGATGGGTAATACAGGGAGAGAATGGAAACGTATTCTTTCCAGACCTGTTTTATCTCTTCCAAAAGTGCATCTCATAATAAAAACAGCCACAATGCTAACTGAGATGATTTAGATGAGAGAGTGCTGAGCTCCTGAGAGGAAAAATGCCAGCAGTAATTGTGGTGATCTTTGTAAATCTCAGTCACTCAAACTGCAGCCAGAGAAGAGGAATCAGGAGCCCCAGTGGCCACCTCAGGGAAGTCACATAGGGAATTGGAGCCTCCATTTCCTCATCTGCCCCCAAAAGGCACAATCACACCCAACCTCCATTCCATAGAGAAGGTAAAAGGCCACAAGGCAGACCCCATGACTATGAAGGAGAAGAGGCACACGTGGATTTACTGTCACAAGGAACTGGGAGAAGGCCAGATGTTCCACTCCCATGTTTTCTGTGTCACTGTTGAGGGTCAAGTCTTTCATGAGGCCCCTGGGACTCAGAGATGAAAGCAGCCCTGTTAGTGGTGAATTAAGAAACCCTGGAGGTGGCAGGAGGCCCACAGTTCTGGAGGGCCTATTTTGTGCCAGGCTACCTGCTGGTTGGTCCTTTACAGAGGACACTCATTTTTCCCTGACAGCACACAGATGTATTATCTGAAAGACTGAGTGTCTTGCCCAAAGTCACACAGCTGAAAAGTAGCACCAGGCTCAGCCAGCAGCCCCTTCCCAGACTGGGCCACAGCACCTCCATCCTGTCCTCACAGCCATGGCAGTGACACTGCTAGGACAGGGCACCTCCCACAACTCTAAGCCTAGCAGCTCTCCTTTCTCCAGAGGTCCCTGAGGGTGCTGCCTCTGTGTTTGGAGACCTCAGAGAATAAGTGAAATCAGCACAAGTCAATAGTATGATGCACCAACAACAAACCCTTAGGCTACATTAATAAAAGTATGATGTCTAGAATGTGGGAAGTGAGAACATGTCTCTGTCCATTCTAGGCTATTACAACATCTTAGCCTGGTTCGTAGTGACCATTCTCCAGATCTCAGCTTAAACATCTCTTTCTCCAAGAGTACTTCCATGATCCATCCTAATACCCCTGCTATATGGGGTCTATGTGGGGAGATGTAAACTAATATCTCTGGACGCCCCTCTCATGACACACTTTACATTTTGCCATTATTGTTTCTCCAGTCTTGCTTCCTTGCTGCGTCCATGAGGGTAGAATTCTTGATTTCTTACTCTTGGTCTCCTCAGTGTCTTGCTCTGAGCTGGACTTATAACAGACACTCAGTACAGGCTTGTAAATGAATGAATAAACAAATGAGTGAATGAATGAAACTGGTACTGCTGCTTGGTCACTCCTCCCCTACTTGGACACAGACAATGTAGATCAATGCACACAAGAATTTCATTTCATGCATTTGTTCTTCCACTCTCCTGCAATTACTTATTGAGCACCTACTATGTGCAGACCCTCTGCTTGGGGCACCGGGGACAGAAGACAGTGTGACCCCTGCTTCAGATGGGGACATGGCTAGTAGCACTGACAGGTAGTTAACCAGCCACAGATGCAGTGAGTCCATGAAGGGTCAGATGACAAGGGTCACCTACTCCTCCAGCCCTTGTTCTGGAAGAACTGAAGACTGTTGACTCATTAATTGGCATTTGACAGAGGCATGTGGTGTCCTCTGTCTGAGCTGGAACTCCAGTGAGGCCACTTCTGGTCTGTGTGCCCTTGGGCAAGGTGCTCAACCTCTCTGTGCCTCAGTTCCTCACCTGTGAAATGGCAGCTTTTATGAGGATGAGGGAGATGATTTGCATGAAGCACCGGGCACTGGGCCTGGGTCGTGTAGAGCACTGACACGTTAGTTATCATTAGTGTTAATTACAGCACGGAGCCCTGGCATGTCCTCATAGGCAGACATGAAATATTCACCCCTCAGGGAACCTGGGGTCTCCTTTGGAAGTGCCCCTCCCCATCAGCATGTCCAATTCCTCACCTTAGCCCCTTCACAACTGCCTCAGGTTTGGGCACGTCCAGTCCACAGAGCAGGGGGAGGGGGAAGGAAGGGAAATTTATGGTGCCACTGATGGGGATGATGGTTATGAATGGCCGGCTCTCCATGCTCCAGCAACCCACCAATCACACCCACCAAGAGAAGCCTCCAAGCAAACGTGCTCAAAGGTGAGTCCTCTTACTGCTTGCTGAGCACGCTCTGGCCCTCACCACCCAGCCTGGTGGAGCCATCAAATCAATCCAACATTTAGATAAGGGGGCTTCAGAGGACTCTTTTCTGAAATGCAATAGCAATAAACTAGAAAAATAGACCCACTCCCCCAGATAACCGGAGAAGTAATTATGCTGCACTTGTCCTAACCTAGGATGCAGGTGGAAAAGGCACCAGCCCAGGTAATTCATCAGCCTCAGATTTACGGCCTCCTGAGAGCCACCTGCACACCATCTCCATCCAGATTACTCAGGAGACCTCTATGCAGATGGTGTCAGGTGTCCGGATAGTTGGTCTTCTCTGCCATCCCTGAGCAGGGAGAAAGGTACCATACTGTGTAGCACAATTGAATATTGATTTGTTGGCAATGACCTAGAAGAAAAACAGTCCATTCAAGTGAGCCAATTGTTTCCAACTACCCAAGGCCTTTGCATGTATTTACATTTCTCTAATGTTTGACCCCTTTAAAACAAGCATTTAGTTTCCTTTATGATGAGAATGCAGTGGAAACATGTTGTTGGGTGTCATTGAGTCAATTCCAACTCTTAGTGACCCCATGTGACAGAATTAAAACTGCCCCATAGGGTTTTCTTGGCTGTAATCTTCACAGAAACAGATCATCAGATCTTCCTCACTCGGAGCCACTGGGTGGGTTTGAACCACCAACCTTTTGGCTACCAGTTGAATGCTTAACCCTTTTGCCGCCAGGGATCCTTAATGGAAATATGAACCCAAACCAAACCCGTTGCCGTTGAATCCATTCCAACTCATAGTGACCCTATAGGACAGAGTAGAACTACCCCATAAGGTTTCTAGGGAACAGCTGGTAGATTCATACTGCCAACTTTTTGGTTAGCAGTCCAGCTCTTAACCGATGGAAATAGAAATAAATAAAATTAATACATAAGCATGCCTCTCAGCAGGTTGCAGTGAGGGTTAAATGAGATGATGCTCACAATACCCACAGCACAGGGCCTACACATGCCAAGCACACAATGCTTGAAGTTGCCAGACTGCTCCAATTACTGTGGCAGGTGTTCTTATGGTTGTGCTCTTAGAAGCAAGGATCTTGGCAGGGGTGTTGATTGTGGATCTTTGGCAAGTGGGGTAACTGTTCTGACCTTGGAGTCATCTCTAAAATTAGAATGACAGAGAACTTCCTCAGCCTAATAAAGAGTCTAATAAATGTAAAAACCCACAACTAACATCATACTCATAGTGCCCAATAGGGTTTCCAAGGAGCATCTGGTGGATTCGAACTGCCCACCTTTTGGTTAGCAGCCGTAGTTCTTAACCAACAACTACACCACCAGGGTTTCCTCATACTTAATGGCAAAGACTAAATTCTTCTCCCCCAAGAACAAGATGAGGATGTTCTCTCTGGCCATGTCTAATCAGCATTGCACTGAAGATTTCAGCCAAGGCAACTAAGCAAGAAAAAAAATAAAAGGGATCAATATTTGAAAAAGAGAAGTTAAGCTATCTCTAGTCACAGATGACATGATCATAAATATAGAAAATGCTAAGGAAGCCACAGATCTAATAAATGAGTTCAGTAAGGTTGAAGGATACAAGATCAATATACAAAAATCAATTTTATTTCTATATGCTGACTAGCAATTAACAATCCAAAAACAGAATTAAGAAAACAATTCCATTTAAAATATAATTTTTAAAAAATCCAGAAATAAAATGAATTGACTTTCAACAAGATTGCCAAGATAATTCAATAGGGAGAGAATAGTATTTCTAACAAATGGCTCTGGAACAAGTGGATTTCCACATGCAAAGGAATGAAGCTGGATCCCTACCTCACATTATACACAAAAATTAACTGGAAGTGGATCATAGACTTAAATGTAAGAGTTAAAACTATTAAACCCTTAGAAGAAAACATAGGAGTAAATCTCCAACACCTTGGATTAGGTAATGGTTACTTAATTACAACACCAAAGCACATAGGACAAAATAAAAAAAATAATAAATTGCATTCCATAAAAATTTTTTTTAAAAATTGTGTTTCAAAGGATACCATCAAGAAAGTGAAAAGACAAGCCATAGAATGGGATAAAATATTACCAAATCATATATTTGATAAGGAATTTGTATCCAGAATACATAAAGAACACTTACAACTCAACAATAAAAAGACAAATAACACAATTTGAAAATGAAGAAAATTTTTGAATAGATATTTCTTTAAAATAGATATACAAATTTCCAATAAACTCATGAAAAGATGTTCAGCATGACTAGTCTTTAGATAATGCAAGTCAAAATTGCAATGATATACCACATCATACCCACTGGGATTTTTTTTTTTAGGTGCTGTCAGGTCAGTTCCTACTCATAGTGACCCTGTATGACAGAATAAAACTGCTCCATAGGGTTTCCAAAGAGCAGCTCATGTATTTGAACTGCTGACCTTTCAATTAGCAACCAAGCCCTTAACCACTATGTCACCAGGGCTTCACCCACTAGGATAGTTATACAGTATTTTTATGCAAATAATGCCTGCCTTCTACCTTTATTTGCCAACCCGGGCCCTTCCCCCAGAGGTATTTTCATAAGCGCACTATGCTAATTTTTTTTTTTTTACAGCACCCTGTCAGAAAAATTGGCATAGCTGCACTTATGAAAATACCTCGTGGGGGGAGGGCTTGGTTGGCAAACAAGCGTAGAAGATGAGCGTTATTTATATAAAAATACGGTAATAAAAAAGATGGATGATCACAAGTGTTGGCAGAATGTGGAGAAATTGGAACCTTCATACATTGCTAGTGCGAATGTAAAATGATGCAGCCACTTTGAAAAACAGTTTGATAGTTCATCAGAAACCTAAACATAGAATTACCGTATGTCCCAAAAGAAATGAAAACATATATCCACACAAAAACTTGTACATCAATGTTCATAGTATCATTATTCATAATAGCCAAAAAAAGTGGAAAAAACCCGAATGTCCACCAACTAATGAATGAATAAACAAAATTTGGTATAGTCATACAATGGATTATTATTCAGCAGTTAAAAGGAATGAAATACTCATACATGCTACAACAAGGATTAATCTTGGAGACACACTACATGAAAAATGTTGGTCACAAAAGACTGTGAATCGTATGCTTCCATTTATATAAAATTCCAGAATAGGCAAAACCAGAGACAGAAAGTAGATCAGTGGTTGCCAAGGGCCATGAGGAAGAGGGGATTAGAGAGTGACTTCTAATGGGCATGAAATTTCTTTTCGAGGTGACAAGAATGTTCTGAAATTAGATAGTGGTAGTGGTTTCACAAAAGGAACCCTGGTGGCACAATGGTTAAGTGCTCAGCTCCTAACGGAAAGGTCCACGGTTCGAACCCGCCAGCCTCTTCATGGGAGAGATATGTAGCAGTCTGCTTCCATAAAGATTACAGCTTTGGAAACACTATGGGGCAGTTCTACTCTGTCCTATCGAGTTCCTATGAGTTGGAATTGACTCAATGGCAATGAGTTTAGTTTCTAAGGTTTAGTGGTTGCACAACTTGGTTCATATAGTAAAACCACTGAAATGTACACTTTAAAAGAGTGAGTTTTATGGTATGCAAATTATATCTCAATAAAGCTGTTTAAAAAATCGGAAAATCAGAATAGCACTGTCTTCCTGCTTAGAGTCAGATGGATGGACCCAATGACATTTCAGGCCATTTCCAGTCCATAAAATCCCTGTTTGTGAGTTACTGCGGGGTGAGACCTTGATGTCAACACCTCCAGAGGACTGGAGATGGCGGGAGTGGCCCATTCAGTTCTACATGATCCAAAGCCTTCAGGTACTCACTCATTCACTCTTTCATTCATCCAGGCATCCAGGGACATTTATGTGGCACTGTATAAGTTAGTGGAAACCCTGGTGTCATAGTGGTTAAGAACTATGACTGCTAATCAAAAGGTCAGCGTTCGAATCCACCAGGTGTTCCTTGGAAACCCTATTGGGCAGTTCTACTCTATCCTATAGGATCACTATGAGCTGAAATCGATTCACAGCAACGGGTTTGGTTTCAGGTTTGGTATAAGCTGGTAAACACTTAATTGTGCTCATGAGGAATCTGTACGTGGATCAAGAAGCAGTCATTCAAACAGAACAAGGGGATACTGCATGGTTTAAAATCAGGAAAGGCATGTGTCAGAGTTGTATCCTTTCACCATACCTATTCAGTCTGTATGCTGAACAAATAATCCAAGAAGCTGGACTGTATGAAGAAGAACAGGGCATCAGGATTGGAGGAAGACTCATTAACAACCGGTGTTATGCAGATGACACAACCTTGCTTGCTGAAAGTGAAGAGGACTTAAAGCACTTACTGATGAAGATCAAAGACCACAGCCTTCAGTATGGATTTCACCTCAACATAAAGGAAACAAAAATCCTCACAAGTGGACCAATAAGCAACATCATGATAAACGAAGAAAAGATTCAAGTTGTCAGGGATTTCATTTTACTTGGATCCACAATCAACACCCATGGAAGCAGCAGTCAAGAAATCAAACTACGTATTGCATTGGGCAAATCTGCTATGCGAAAGAGCTCTTTCAAGTGTTAAAAAGCAAAGATGTCACTTTGAGGCCTAAGGTATACCTGACCCAAGCCATGATGTTTTCAATTGCCTCATATGCATATGAAAGCTGGACAGTGAATAAGGAAGACCATAGAAGAACTGATGCCTTTGATTATGGTGTATATTGAATATACCATGGACTGCCAGAAGAATGAACTAATCTGTCTTGGAAGAAGTACTACAGCCAGAATGTGTCTTAGAAACAAGGATGGTGAGACTTTGTCTCACATACTTTGGACATGTTATCAGGAAGGACCAGTCCCTAGAGAAGGATATCATGCTTGGTAAAGTAGAGGGTCAGCAAAAAAGAAGACCTTGATGAGATGGATTGACACAGTGGCTGTGACAATGGGCTCAAACACAGCAATGATTGTGAGGATGGTGCAGGATCAAGTCATGTTTTTCATTCTGTTGGATATAAGGTCATTATGAGTCAAAACCGACTCGACAATACCTAACACCAACAAGAGCATCTTTTCAATTGCTGCAGGATATTTGTGGTATTTCCTGTTTTATTCCTGATATTGATTATTTGTGTCTACTCTCTGCTTTTCAGTTTTTCAAAAGATTTGTCCGTTTTATTATTTTTTGTCAAAATAACAGCTTTATCTTTCATTATTTTTTCTGTTTCTTTTTCTGATCTCAGGTTCATTGATATCTCCTCTTTATTATATTCTTTCTTCTGCTTAGTATGGGTTTATTTTGCTCTTATCTTTCTAGTTTCTTGAGATAGGAACTTAGATTATTTATTTGAGAGCTATATCTTTTTGAATACAAGCATTTCATGCTTTAAATTTCCCTCTCAGCACTGCTTTAGCTGCTTCCAACATATTTTGATGTATTCTATTTTGATTTTCATTCAGTTACATATTTTTTAATTTCCTTTGGAACATACTCAACTTGTAAATTATTTAGATGTGTGTTGTTCAAGTTCCAAGTGTTTGGAGATGTTCCTGTTGTCTTTCTGTCATTGATTTCTAGTTTAATTCCATTAAAGTCAGAGAAAATACTCTGTATGATTTCAATATTTTTAAAGTACGTTTAGGCTTGATTTATGGTCCAGGATGTGGTCTATATTGGTGAATGTTCCATTGTTACTTGAAAAGAAAATGTGTATTCTGCTGTTGTTGTGTGGAGTATGCTATATGTGTCAATTAGATCCTATCTGCTGATGATGATGTTGAGTTCTTCTACACCTTTTCTGATTGTCTGTCTAGTAGTTGTATCAATAGGAGCCCTGGTGTCTGTTAACAGAAAGGTTGGCTATTCGAACCCACCCAGTATCTTTGCAGGAGAAAGACCTGGCAATTTCCTTCTGCAAAGTTTATAGCCTAGAAAACCTTATGGGGCAGTCCTACTCTGTCACATGGGGTTGCTATGAGTCAGAATCGACTGGACAGCACCCAACAACAACAACAGTAGTTGTATCAATCACTGAGAACTGAGTGTTGAGGTCTCCATCTATAATTATGGATTTGTCTATTCTTTCAGCTCTGTTAGTTTTTACTCTATGTATTTTGAGTATCTGCTGTTTGGTGCATTTGGTGGATTGATCTTGTTATCATTACATAATGCTCCTCTTTGTTGCTAATAATTTTATTTGCCCTGAAGTCTACTTTAATATTAATACAGCCACTCCTGCCTTTTAAATTAATGTTTGCATGGTGTATCTTTTTCCGTCTTAGGTAGTGAGTCATGAAGACGTCTGGGGGAGGGGGATCCCAGGCAGAGGAAGCAGCAAGTGCAAAAGCCCTTTGAACAGGAGCAGACCCAGCATGTTCAAGGAAAAGCAAGAAGCCAGTGTGGCTGGAGCAGAGGAGGAAAGATGGAGAGTAGGAGGAGACAAGACTGTGAGGTGGCTGAGGTGGGGACTGGGTTCATGTAGTGCTGCTTGACCACTGTAAGGATTCTGGCTTTTTCTCTGTGTCACAAAAAGACAACTTTCAGTGCAGTCAGTAAGACAGAGGCATAAAATTGAGTCTTAGTCATCCAGTACTACTATGACAGAAATACCACAAGTGGATGGCTTCAACAAACAGAAGTGTATTCTCTCATAGTCAAGTAGGCTAGAAGTTCAAATTCAGGGCATCAGCTCCAGGGGAAGGCTTTCTCTCTCTGTCGGCTCTGGAGGAAGGTTCTTGTCATCAATCTTCCACTGGACTAGGAGCTTCTCAGAGCAGGGACCCAGTCCAAAGGAACTGCTCTTCTCCTGGCATTACTTTCTTGCTGGTATGAGGTCCCCTTTTCTCTCTGCTCATTTCTCTCTTTTATATCTCAAAAGAGATTGGCTTAAGACACAATCTAATTTTGTAGATCTCACCAATATAACTGCCACTAATCTATCTCATTAACATCATAGTGATAGGATTTATAACACATAGAAAAATCACATCAGATGAAAAAACGGTGGACAATCACACAATACTGGGAATCATGGCCTAGCCAAATCGATACACATATTTTTGGGAGATACAATTCAATTCATGCCACCATGCTAGCTAATTTTAATCTGGTTTCTAGACTATCAGCTATTTGTTTTGAGAAAAACATGTTTTTCCACAGTGGTCAAAACCAGGATATGAAAGCATATACCCCGAGATGTCTTAAGCAAGTGACCATCTGTGTCCCTCAAAATACCCATACTCCAGAAGAGTGCTATCCGGATGCTGTTGCCAACAAGATATTTTTGCAAGATACACAAGGAAAATACATGTAAGCATCTTGTGACCATGATATAAGCATCCTGTGAAACTATCTGTAATCACTAATTGTACTGTTAATAAGCAGTAACCAGTCAGAGTGTGATTATTGTAGTATTCATTGATTTTTATATAATTGCTCTCCCCATGGTTTAATTCCTTGTTTTATTCCATAAGAATACTTGTATAATGAAACTTCCCCAGGACCACTTGGTTCCATTTTCAATGGACTATATCGTTCCCCAATTGCAATTGTTTTAAACACTTAATAAACTTCTCTGTTTTAACTTGAAACAGTGTTCAAATTCTTCTCTACAGCATCTTTGACTGAGATGGGAGCATTACAAATTTCTGAGCAGATTACAGACATGATCTGACCAATATAAGGATATCCAATGAGATCACTCAGGCTGCTCTGTGAAGAGTGTACAGTCAGGGGAAAGCCAGGAAGCAGGGAGAGCAGTTAGGAGGCTCCCGCAATAATCCAGAAGAGAGAGGATGGGTTCTGGGATGGAGGCCAGGGAGGTAGCTGTGGCGGTGAAGAGAAGTTGTGAAGTTCTGGAAATGTTTCAGAGAAGAGCCAGTAGGTTTGTTGATAGGTCTGACATGGGGTGTGATAAGAAAAGAGGAAGGGGTCAAGAATGTTTCCAGGTTTCTGGCCTGGACAACCAGCAGTGTGGAATTGTCTTAAATGAAGTGAGAGAGACTGAGGGAGCAGCAGGTTGGGAAGTGAGGGGGAATGGAGAGGGGAATTTCAGTTTGGCATGTGTTAAGTTTGAGATGCCTGTTGGACATTTAGGTGGAGACATTGAATAGGGAATTGGGTACACAAACCTAGAGGTGAGGGAGAAGTCTGGGCTGAGATGTAAATTTGGGATCCACAGTATATGAGGATCTGTTGATGTCCCCAAGGGGGTGAGTGAGAATGAGGAGACACAGACCAAGTAAGAAGCCTTGAGACCATGCAAGGGTTACAGGTCCAGGAAAGAACAGCAAAGGAGACTGGGGAGAAGCAGCCAAAGAGATAGGAGGAAACCAGGAGAGGGTGCGGTCCTGGGAGTCAGGGAAGGAGAGTGTTTCAAGGAGTGAAGGGTTGAGTAAGATGACATTTGAAAACTAATCACTGAATGTGACAGCATAGAGGCCGCTGGTTATTTTTACAAGAGCAGTTTTGGATGGAGGATTGGGGGTGAAATCCTGATATGAATGGGTTAAGAGATAACCGGAGGAGAGAAATTGCATATGGTGAGTATAGACAATGTTTTCAAGGGGTTTGACTATAAGGGTAAGCAAAGAGATGTGTTTGAGACAAGAGAGGGTTTTTCTTTTTTATTGTATGTTTTATTCTCTGTTTCTGGAGAAATAAATACTGGCATGCTTGCACTCTGATGGGAGTGATCCAGTGGAGAAGGGAACTTTGGCAATGTAAGAGAGGGAAGGGAGGGTTGCTGGGGCGATGTTCCTAAGCAGGTAAGAAAGGATGAGATCTCATACTCAAGTGACATTGGATGGGAACATGTCAGTGAGTCTCAGACCCATTATGGTTTTTCCCAAGGATCTTCCAGTACAGGTGTCATCCTTCTATATATTTATCTGTGCACAAACCAAGATGGACAGGTTTTTTGTTTGTTTGCTTGTTTGTTTTACATTACACTGTTAATATTTTTCAGCAACGTGTTTTCTTTATTCAAAAATATGTCATGAAGATCCTCCCATGTTAGTGCATTGAGACCAAACTCAATCTTTTTAATGGCTGCTTAGTATTCGATAGTATGGCTATGTCATTATTTATTTAACCAATCTCCTATGGATGGACATTTAGTTTGTCTCCAATGCTTTTTTGCTATTGCAAATAATGTTGTAGAGAACTTTCTTGCATAAATATATTATCCTTGAGGTTTTCAGAATAATCAATTCCCAGAAATAAAATTGTTGGTCCAAAAGATAGGTGCATTTTGAATTGTGATAGATGTTGTTTAAGGTCCTCCACAAAGACTACTTCAAAGCACATCCCCACTAGCAATGTGGGAGTATGACACAAGTAACAGCAGGTTTGTTTAAAGTAAGGTTCGACTTTAAAGTGGTATCAGAAACACCCTAGATAAACTACTGATCTGGTGAGCTGGAGAGGCAGAAAATTAGGACAGAGAGCAGAGAGGCAAACAAGATTGGGGGCAAGAGTACAGATTTAGAGGAGCCTTTGGGTGGTCTGGTGGGGAGACCTGGGAGTAGGATGTCAGGATTCTAGCTGGGCTCTGCAAACAACTCGCTCTATGGTCCTGGCAAGTGGCTCAGCATCTCATTGCTTGTTCACAACCACAAATACACCGTGTGAAGATCCATGAGGTAACAAATATGTACATGAGATGATAAATGTTGGGACAGAGGCTACAGGTTGCCCACTGATATTTATTTTCCTCTTCTTACTTACTAACCCATTACCTACTGCCGCCGAGTTGATTCCACCTCATAGCAACCCTATAGGACAGAATAGAACTGCCCCAGAAGTTTTCCAAGGAGTGGCGGGTGGATTCAAACTGCCAACCTTTTGGTTAGCAGCGGAGCTCTTAACCACTGCACTACCGGTACTCCTACACCAGTACAGAACTCCTATTTTGTCAGGGACAATTTCTCTTGCTTAAAAAAATGACATTTCCCACCTGGGCTGCAGATAGTCATGTGACTCAGCTCCGACCAATGAGCTGGGAGCAAAGGTCCCTGGGCTGGGCTCTCTGAGAAAGCTCCCTCACTTATCAGGGTCCCCTGCTGGACTAGCCTTGGACTGACCATCAGTCTCCTGAGACTGGACACAGGCCCTGCGGTGGAGCAGCCCCGATGTGAGCTGATGGCCATGCGCACACTCCCTGAAAGCCGATTGGAAACAGAAGAGAAAAGTGGTCACCAAAGTCATCTTGGAAGTGCTGGGCCTTCACGGGCTACCATCACTATGTGACCCTAATACTCCATAGTATGTTTTCTCCTTTCCAAAATGGGTGACTAAGAGCTTAACAAAACTCACACCATGATAAACCTGTAAGTCTTTTTTTTTTTTTCTTTTTTTGCCTGCCTTCTCCTTTCTGCATACCTTTGTTAATGACTTTGTTTTGCTCTGTCTGGCCACCTGTGACTTACGAACCCCCACAGGAAGATGAGAGCCCAGATGTCTGGCATGCATATCTTTAGCCTGATAAAGAGATGTCCGGCATGTATCTCTTTAGTCTGATAAAGAGTCTCATAATTATCTTGTAATGAATAAGTCATCTGGCCATGCCATCTGTGGGCTACAAAGACACTTCTAACCTTTATAAAAATCATATATAAGCTCTAATGTAAAATTGCCTTTCAGGACTCCATAGAGACTGGCTGCCTTGCTGTCAGATTCCCCATTGGTGGACCCCTCCTAAATAAATTTTGTCACTCTTTCTGACTTGGAGTATGCTTCATTGGCTTGCCTGCTCCAGGGTATGGACCCTAATTGGGCAACAACTAGACACCTCATTTGGTGATAAAAATAAACCTAATTTGTTCACGCCTCTGTTGGTCAGGTTTTTCTTACGCAGTGGATTGCATTCCTGGATCTTCCATTAATGGGCCTTGAGACCACTGGCCAGGCATGTAACTTCTCTGGATCTATCTTCCTTCATCTGTGAAAGTGATAGAGTTGGACCAAAGGATTTCTTTTATATATAAGCTTTTTTTTTTCTAATTCTTATTTTAGAGAAGTTTAGAATTACAGAAAAATTTCACAAGAATACAGACAATTCCCTTATACCCCTCCCCCTGTTTACCTTATTGTAACATCTTACATAACTATGGCTCATTTGTTAAACCTAAGAAACCAATGTTGGTACATTACTGTTAGCCAACTCCTAATTCAGTTTTCACTAGTTTGTTTTGTTTTGTTTCCTAATGTCCCTTTTCTTTTCCAGAATTCCATCCAGGACACCAGGTTACATTTAGTCATCATGTCTCTGTACCTTCCCATGGTCTATGACCGTCTCTCAGTTTTTCCTTGCTTTTCATGACCTTGACAGTCTTGAGGGGTTGTTGTTAGTTGCCATGGTGGACTCATGGTGACTTTTTGTATAACATTGACTGGCCCTGCATGGTCTCTATGATCTCTGATGTGTTTGAGCCCATTGTTGAGGCTATTGTGTTACTCCGTCTAATGGGGGATTTCCTCATTTTTGCTGACATTCTACTTTCACAAATATGATGTCTTTTGCTAGTGATTGGTCTTTCCTGATGACATGCCCAAAGTAAACAAGATGAAGTCTCTCCATCCTCTTTTCTAAGGAGCATTCTGGTTGTATTTCTTCTAAGACTGATTTGCTCATTCTTCTGGTCAGGTATTTTGTAGAATATGCCTCAGTTTGGATTTGTTTGACTTTTTTCTTTCTCTCTTTCTTTTAATGGTTAGACTGGGTTCATGGATTTGGGGGAAGAATACCACAGAGGTAAAGTGGCCTTCTCCTCACATCATATCAGAGGGCATATGTTATCCATTGGACTCATCATTCGTGATGTTAACCTCCATCACTTGGTTAAGATGGTGTTTACCAAGTTTCTCCACAGGAAAGTACTCCCCATCCCCCACCCCACCCTTTGTACCTTCTACTCTTTGTAAGCAAATCACTAAGTGCAGCGGACACTCAAGACATCAGGAATTAAACTACAACAATTAAAAAAAAAAAAAAAAAGAAGACATAGGAATTAAGCTCCACCTGACCTGGCCTATCCAGGCATCTCTCACCTGTCTACAGACTCTCTGAATGCCAGATTCTGTCTCCCATAACCTATCTTCTTCCTGTCTACTTAGAAGAAAGAGTTTGTTGCCCAGATCATCACTGCTTAGCATCTGGTCCACCTCAATGTCTGCCCACCCTCCTGCTGCCATATGGTGCCTGGAGCATCCCAGATGATCATCAGTAGGTGTCATGGATTGAATTGTGTCCCCCAAAAATATGTATCAATTTGGCTGGGCCGTAGTTCCCAGCACTGTGTGGTTGTCCTCAATTTTGTGATTGTAATTTTATGTTACAGAGGATTAAGGTGGGATTATAACACCCTTTCTAAGGTCACATCCTTGATCCAGTGTAAAGGGAGTTTCCCTGGGGTGTGGCCTGCACCACCTTTTATCTTACAAAAGATAAAAGGAGAGGGAAGCAAGCAGAGTGTGGGGACCTCATACCACCAAGAAAGCAATGCTGGGAGCAAAGTGTGTCCTTTGGAGCTGGGGTCCCTGCATAAAGAAGCTCCTAGTCTGGGGGAAGATTGATGAGAAGGGCAACAGAGAGAGAAAGCCTTTCCCTGGAGCTGACGCCCTGAATTTGGACTTCTAGCCTACTAGACTGTGAGGAAATAGATTTCTCTTTGTTAAAGCCGTCAACTTGTGGTATTTCTGTTATAGCAGCACTAGATGACAAAGATAGTAGGAAACAGAATTTATCACCACCCCACCCCCAGTTAAACAAAACCACCTGTGAACCTGTAACTCAAGTCAGCAGTCAGTTAGTTAGCTGAGCACCTACTGTGTATCAGGCACCATGCTGAGAGCTTCCCCTAGATCCTCCCCTGTGACCCTCACACTGCCCTGTAAGGAAGGGTTCTTCAGCTCTGCTTTCCAGGTGGGGAAACTGAGGTTCTGAGAGGTTAAATAAGCACCCCAAATCACCCACATAACCCTAAGGGACCCTGAAGGGGTCCCTGTGGGAGGAACCAGATGACACACAACCCCTCCCTCCCAGTCCTCCTGTCTGTGGAGATGTGGTTCTCAGTAACCTCCAAGTACAGCCTCATGCTGCTGCCCTCTTCATAAACACTTTATGGGCACTGTTGACATGGAATAAGCCCCAAGTGTCCTCTGAGTATATGTCAGTGCCCAAGGCTGGTTGCTGAGCAGAAACGCCATGTAAAATCCAGCCCTGCTCCTAATTGTGACTTATTTACCTAACAATAATTAGTACATTATGTCTGAAGTGTGTCCTAGTCCCCTTGAGGCTTTGCAGTCATTACAAGATGGTATATTATTAAAAATGATTTATGGAGATTAAAAAGCCATGGTTGAAGATCTCAGTCACGAGATTGCTGGGTTAAGTTTGGAACTTGCCCAAGCTCAGAGCCTGAGTCTGAATCCAGGACCTGCAACTGACTCCAGATGCCATGCCATTAACGACTGCCTCTCACTGCCCTCCACTCTTGGGTGTCCATTTGTGCAGCTTTTAGGGTTCATCTCCACAATCACCCTGTGAGGTCGGGGCAGATCGAATCACAGTCCCCCACCTAGAGTCAAGAAAATTGAGGCCCAGAGAGGGGAGGCAATTTGCCCAAAGTCACACGGCAGGGAAATGGTGGAGCCAAGATGGGAAGCCTTGTGTGTTTAAGTCCTCCTCTAGTGCTCCCTTCTCTGCTCCCCCCACAACAACATCCCTCAGAGGGAAGTGCAGACTAGGGGCCCCTTCTCCCTGCAAGTGGCAGCTTCTTAGGATCACAGAGAAGCCCCTATTTGCAGCATTCCCTGCCCCAGAGGCCACTCCTCCTAGGTCTACACCACACTCTACCCTCTCTCCCTCTTGGGAGACGCCAAGGTTGTTACTTCCTTAATGTGCTGGCTTTCACTATCACCTTCAAGGAGAGACTCAATCAAGGAGGTAAACACACACACAAAAATGCTTCTTACAAT
The DNA here is from genome assembly GCA_030035585.1 of Dugong dugon. Classification (NCBI taxonomy): domain Eukaryota; kingdom Metazoa; phylum Chordata; class Mammalia; order Sirenia; family Dugongidae; genus Dugong; species Dugong dugon. The sequence goes on along the minus strand of CM057462.1, from coordinate 54,039,575 downwards.
TGAACTTATTGGTGCCTCCCTCAGAGGCAAATGGAGGCCCACTGCAGCCCCTGCAGTAACATGCCATTAACCTCCATCAGGGCTGAACTACCACCCAAACATCACTCACCTGCCTGTCACTGTGGGTGCTGGGACCCAGGCAGTACATTGCAGTGGTGCAGGCCCAGGAAGACAGTCCACTTGGCTTTGCATCCTGCTCCACTGCTTACTTAATGTGAGACTCAAGTTACCCAGCCTGATGAGTCCAGTTTCCTCATCTGTAAGACAGGAATAATTCTTTAAAAAACAATTTTCCCCTCAATAAACTGGAAACATTATTTATAAGTTGAATTATTTGCAAGCTTGGCAATGACAAAGTCCTCTCCCCGCTGTGTCCCAGCACACAGCATATAGTAGGATGACAACAACCTTTTGTGTAAAACCCATCTACCTGCTTTCTTGCTACTGTGCCCTGCCCTCCTTGAGTGAGATAGGGAGCAGGACCTCATCTCTCGCCTGTGGGCCCTGCTTGTCCCTCTGCCCTCTGAGCTGTGCCCTAAGGCCCATCCAGCTCTGATGTTCCAGAGTCCTGGCTCAGGACATTGGGTTCAGCCAGAGGAGCTGGCAGGGCACCTCCATGTCTGCAGTGGCTGGTCTGTCACCTAATGGGGACGGACACTTCGAGAGTCAGGAGAGGAAGGGGCTGAGCTCAGGAAACCTTGAAACTGAGTCAGTTCGTGCATAATTGGATGTGGAGGCATCCCTGGAGGTTCTTGCTTTTTCCTTAGTTAAGTTTTCTAGTGCCAGAAAATGTCTTCCTTGCAGAGCACTGGTGATGGAAGTTAAAATCACCAGCCATAAGTTGCATGCAGGGGTGGATTATCCAATAGGTGAGGTAAGCACAGTGCTTCCTTTGCTTACCAGATCATCTGTAGTGAACAATTTCACATTTTTCACCACATCAAAGACTCTACTTCTAGGTATGGCTGGTATCTGTCTCTCTCCCAACCCCACAGCACCTTCCTACAGAATCAAAGCCTTTTTTCAAATTGACAGTCCCTGACAGGGTTGGATTACCCAGTGAGCAAGGTAAGCACAGACTTACTTGTGCTTACTTCCTAATCTGTAGTGAAAAACATGTGAAATTGTTCATTACAGATTAGGAGCAAGCACAAGTAAGCCGGTACTTACCTTGCTTATTGGATAATCCGCCCCTGGTTACATGGATACTATGTGCCCCCGATATGATGTGATGTGATTACAGGAAGGGGATGAGGATCTGAAGTCAGTTGGAACAAAGCAGGACTGATAGATCCCTCTTTGCCCCTCTGTTGTCCCCTCTGGGGCTTGTGACAGCTGCGAGGATGGGAAGAGTGTTGCATGTTTCCCCTCTCATGAAATCAGCGGTGAGCCTGGACCACCTGGAATGCCTCCTCCAGCTCCAGGATGCCACAATTCTCCTCATTCCCCCAGTCCTGGCCCCACACAGCGAACACTGGCAAGGCAGGTGCCCCGTCCAAGGCCCCCTGACTCCCATCCAGTGCTTTTGGGTCCTCCATGCCCACTGAAAGTCGGACATGGGTGTTTCTCTCAGGCCAACTCCCTTGGGAGGTGAGTGGGTGAGTCTGTGCCTTTAAGGCATAGCTTCCTCACCTCCTGATCTCACATGGAGAAAATGGATTTGAAATGGAAGTTGCCTACTAATCTATTTTACAGATGAGAAAACTGAATCTCAGAGAGGCCAACTAATTTTCCCAAGATTTTACAGGTGGGAAGTGGCAGAGCTGGGATTCAAACCCATGTCTCAGTGGCCACGGCCTGAGCTCTTGGCCAGAGCCTGAGCCCTGGATCCACTGGTCTGCTCTCTGCCAGATCCAGGGAGCCCCAGCAGGGCCCAGCCTGCTTTCTAACCTCATGCTAAGCCCAGGCCATGGGAGCAACTCTGCATCATTTCCAAAAACCTCTGCCTTTTCTCACTGAGCCCCAACCCTGGCCTCTGCAGCTGAGAAAACCCTACCGCCTTAGATATTGACAGCCCCTGAGACTGCAGCTGACCTGGCCCTGCCGTCTGTGCTCCTCTTGTTGCCTGCTGGGATCTGGCATTTGGATTCTGGCTGTGCTTGTTAAATCTCATTAGCAGGTGTCTCACGCTGCTCCAAAGCCCAAGGCCTGTCAGAGCTCCCCAGGAGAGGCAGAACAGCCAGGCCGAGCCTTCTAGCACCTCTCCCCAGGCTGCCTTGTACAAGGACACAAAATGTCCAGCACCACTGAGAGGAGCAGCAGGCTCAGAAACCGGAAGCCCACACTGAGCAGACAGCAGAGTCCAGTGACCAAAACTCAGCAAAGCCCCAGCGGTGCCCACTCTCCACCTGCTGGCCTGGTAGGGCTTGAGGAGAGCTGCCAGACAGCATCAGGACAGCGCTTGCTCTGGTGAGAGCTTAGTTGTTGTCAGTTATCAGAGGGCCGGTAGATTTTGCTGGTCCTGAGAGCCTAAAGCCCTGGGTGCAGTCACTACAGCAATTGCTGTGGTGTCTGCCCTGGCCCAGGGGCTCCCACCCTCACACCCTCGAAGGCTGCTCACTGTAAACACCTCAGCTCTCTGTGCCTCGCCCCTCCATTAGAGCCCGCATGATGACATACACTCCCAGAGCAGAGTGCCCCCGTGCACTGGTGCAGCTCCAGGCCCAGGCTTGGCTCTGAGCAGGACCAAGAGGTAGTCCTCATGAGCTGATCCTGGTGGGGAGAAAGACATCAGCCAACACATCCACACCAAGAGTCAGGTGGTAACGTGCTAAGAGGGGCACGTGCAGGGTAAGGGGACTGAGGTGACTGTGTGCTGGTGAGAGGCTGTCGAGGCCTTGCTGGGCCTGGTGGGAGGGCAGGGACCAGGACGCGTCCTTCCCTGAGTCCCCTGCCCCAGCACAGAGACCAGCACAGGCCACCCTTGGGAAAGATCTGCTGACTGAGTGTCCCCATGACCCAAGCCCCCTCCTAGGACCACAGTCAGGTGAGGAACCGGCAGGGGACTGGCCTCTGTTCTCTTGTCTCTGGTGAGAGATCCACATGGACACCTTCCCTGAGAATTAGGGTCCATGTGCTCCCTTTTTCCCATTGTCTCCAGGGCTTATACCTCAGTTGGCAGGGCCCAGGAGGGAGGACGCAGAGGATAGGTAAGGGGGCTGGAGGAAAGAGCAGGACCTCTCCCCACCTCCCTTCTCCAGGCTAAGCCATCACCCCCAAGGGAGATGATTTAGTTTCCTGGTGTTGCTGTAACAAAATACCATGATGTGGGTGGCTTTAAAGAACAGAAATTTATTTTCTCGAAGTCCTGGAGGCTAAAGATCCAAATCAGAGCCTCTGTTGTGTTGATTCCTTCTGTAGGCCTCTCTGCCAGTTTCTGGTAGTTGCTGGTGATCCTTGGGGCTTCTTTGTTGCTTATAGATGCATCTACCTCCATCGACACATGGCATCTCCAGCTGTGTGTCTCTCCTAGTGTCTGTTCGCCCTTTAAAAGTACCACTCAGAAGGGATTAGGTTTAGGACCCACCCTACTCCAGTATGGCCTTATTAAGCTATCAAAAGAAAACCCCCATTTCCAAACAGGGTCATACTTACAGGTACAGGAGTTAGAATCTCAACATAACTTTTGAGGGGGAAAGAATTCAATCCATAACAAGAGGAGAGGAGAGGGCCTCGGATGGTCTCTCCCTGAAAGAGACAGATTAGGATGGGGAGAGGAGCAGGAAATGCCAACACAGAGAAACTGATCCTTTCCCCTCTCAGATGCAGGTGCAGTAGAAAGAAAGTAACTCAGCTGCGCACGGGTCCCTCCTTGCCAGCCCCGTCTCAACGCACGACAGACCTTCATGTCCCTAGTAGAGCTAGTTTCAAGGGGGTTGTTTTTCTCTGCTTGATAAAGTGTAATTCATTTAAGGCTTTCTGATGGTTATTTCATGTTTCCAATGCGTGCTTTTTAGAGGAAGATCAATTCCAAGAAAACACCTAGAGTCTGTGGAAATTAAATCTATTAATAAGTGGTCAGTCACTAGAGGAGGGGGCCTCTGACTCTGACCAAGAAGTGGGAAAACTGAAAGTGCCGCTCTGCTGGGAGAGCTGGTGTGGGATTTACAAAGCGGTGTTACAAGTCTTGGTATTTTATTTTTTTTCCCCTGGCTGAAATTAAACTTCATTTCTGAGTCCAGAGAAGATTGTTAAAGGATACTCACATGAGAGCAAGTGGGCCCTGTGTGGTGGACGGAGGGCCCCCGCCAGATCACCTCCTAAGAAGGGGGTCTCTGCTCCTCCCAGGCAGGGAACATTGGGGAACAGCCTCCTCACATGCACAGGGGCAGTGGGAGCCGGGACACCTAAAGGATCCCCCACTTCAAGGCCCAGTCCATGGGGGAAGGAAGGCCAGAAAGGGTGTTCTGAGCCAGTAGAGACCGTTTCTAGAAGCCAAGAGAGAACTGTTGGGAGGAAGAGGTGAGAAAGCAACGGTCCCTTAATTCTAGAATATTTGAAAAGGGGTAATTTCCAAAGATGCTGAGTGCTGGTAGGGTCAAGGACTAAAGCCTCATTTGATTCCAGAATCCCTCCGATAAAAATAAAATGTTGACTGTAGAAGTAATATTAGCTCCCAGACACTTGCAGTCCATTATGCGCCTGGCCTTGTGTTAAGGACTTTCCACATATTGCCTCATTAAACCTCACCATAGCTCAATAACACGAAAATATGGTAAATAGCATTGTTATCTCCTCTTTACAGGAAACTGAGGCTCAGAGAGGTGAAGTCATTGGCCCTGAAGCACACAAAAGCTGTGATTCATTCCTAGGTTGTCCTCATATTATACCTTTCAACAAGTAGTCATCTATTCCTGCTTGCACACCCCAAAGGATGAGGAGATCACAACCTATCAAGGCAGTTCATTCAGTCTCTGGACAGCTTTGTCTTCCAGCCACACTGAGAGCAATTACTCCCTTGTTACTACAGGGTTTTCCTTCTCTGGGTTCAACTGCCCCACTTCTTTCAGCATTACTCATCACACATCCTTCACAAAGTTTGCTCTTAAGTTTCCTGTCTCCTTCTACGCTGTCTGACAAAGTTGACTGCAGTTCTTCAAGGAAGAGCTTATCGGGGAGACCGGCGCTGAATACATAATTGCAGTGGAATTAAAAGTAACATTGTACCATTCAACACCTGAAGTACTCCAGCCTGAAATTCAGTTGCTACCTCATGCTCAGCCAGAAAGCTCAGCACCTACTTTATGAATGAGTAAGGGGAGCTCACACCCAGAAATGAACAGCTGTGCTTCCTCTGTGTGGTGGGAACATAGGCTCCAAATCACAGGAGTCCCCCGCAGTCCTGCCCCAGGTTCCTCGAGCTTGTGCTGACACATGGCAGAAGGGCCTGTCTCTCCACAGGCAAGACTGGGAGGAGTTCAGCTGGTTTTCTAGTCTCCTGCCCCCAACACACAATCTGCTTTAGAGCCAAATCAGGGAGAGAGAGGAGCCAACAGCCACTTTCCAGATACCCATAGTTTGCAGGAAAAGGAACTGCCATCCTGCATGGCCTGCTGATGTGAGAGGCACCAGGGCGAGTGGGGAAATCATGGCACTTTGGTCAGACAGACCCTGGGTGCAAATCCTGGCTCTTATGAGCTATGAGACCCTGAGATAGTCACTCAGCACCTCTGAGCCTGGGTTTCCTCACCTGATACTGGGGCTAATCACCACCTGGCAGGGATTGTTTTATTTTTGGAATCAAATGTGATCTTCAACATGATGGCCCGAGGCAGGTCTAGCGTATGTCCATTCCCTCACAAATCAATGAGGAGGGAGACATGGGGTAGGCTAGGATATTAAAGCCTGTAAGATGAATTTCTACTTCTTTTTCCTTTTACCTCATCCTTGGACCAGACTTCTAGCTGACATGACCATTTATATAGAGTTCTCTCCTCTCTGTCCCCGGCAGAAGTCTGGCTTGCCCAGTGCACACCTAGAAGGCACCACTTCCACACTCTCCCAAATTCTCTCCTGTGCCATTCCCACTCAATCTGCCTCTGTCTCCAAATACTTCCCACTCTCTCTGCCCTCATCTTTGGGACTGGACTCACTCCAGTGCCCTGGGATCATCTCCTCCACTCAGCTGTGAACTCACTGGTGTAGGAGACCATGTCAAGGTCATATCTGCATTGCTCAAGAAGCCAGGCATGTAGTAGGCTCTGGGAGAATGGGTGAGGGCTATGAGGTTTGGGACTGGCCATCAGGAAGGGCAGCTCTTCTCCTCCACATGTCATTGCCTAGCCCTTCACCAAGGACCGAACCCTGCCTAGATGGACCAGGAGCCCAGGGCACATCAGGCAGGACCAGTGCCTCTTGAGTATCTGCGGTGTATTGGGAACTTGTCTTTATTCCAAAGTTTAATGCTCACAGCAAGCCCATGATATGGCACTACTCATTCCCATTTTTTTTTTTTGATAAAGAAACTGAGAATCAGAGAAGTAACTTGGCCCAGAGCTCACAGCCAGTATGTTTCTGAGCTAGGATTTAAATCAAGGTCTATCTGGTTCCTGAGGTCTGTGATTTGCTTTTCACCTCATTGCTTCGTGGGTGGTCATGGAGAGAGCTCTCTCCCACACAGTTGTAATTAAGACATTACAGAATTCTGGAGTAGATGATTTTGGAGGGCTGTGAAGACAGACCACCCAGAAGAGCAGAAGTTTGGGGCTATGAGAGGAAACCCTGTCCTGGGTCGGCCAATCTGGGTGTAAGTCTCAGTTCTCCTCCCCACACACTGGGCGAACTTGGGAAAGTCACTTCTCTGAACTTCAGTTTCCTCGTCTGGAATCCTGGACCAAAAACACCCATCTACCTGGGTTTCTGTGAAGGTTGCATGTGTAAAACGCATGTGAAAGTGCCCAGCACAGGGCTTGGCTTAGTGAAGGTGGCTGAAATGAAGCTTGTTCACTGTGACATGGAGAAGACCTGGCACTAGAATCCAGGGGTCCTGATGCCTGAATTCTGACCCTCCTGCCCTCATTCCTATTTTAGAGACTAAAACCAGCATCTCTCGTCTTGGGACCAACAGTGTCGCCCAGGGTGCCTCCCTTGGCCACATGCCCTTTCACAAGCATTCAAGATGGCAGCATTCATCAGAGGCACTACTCACAGGGGTGACCGAAGCTCAGCAAAGCTTCCTTTCCCAACCATCTCCCTCTGTCTCTCCCTCCCTCGGTGATGCCACATCATCGTACAATACTTCAGAGCATTTTCAGAGAATTCCTAACGGTGAGATGAGTCCCTCTGGGGACTATTGCACATCCTCATAATGACGTTCATTATTCTGTCTGACATCAATACTTGTTCTCAGGTTAATACGTTTAACTTAATGAGGCATTTATTTTCAGTTAGAAAATTCCTGAAGAAGCATGTTTTCTCCCAATGAGCTAAGCTGATGAATAAATTAATCCTAGATTTGAACAAACTGACTAAGAAAATCGATCTAACGGGCTTCTTTTTCTTCTTCAGTTATGGGCTGGGCTTAAATTAATTTATGCTTAACTTAGGGGAAGGAATAGGAAGACGATCCCTATTTGACTCTGTGATTTGTCCTCCATTTGCTTGTTTGTTTCCCTCTCACCCTCCCAGCTCCAAGGATATGAAAAGACCAACAATCGGTGTACGATGAGGGGAGTGAAAAATGTCCCCATTGAGCAGTGGAGAGGCTGGAGCATGACAGGGAAGCTCTCACTTGGCAGCAGAGGCCGTGGCCACAGTGGACAGGGCAGGGGCTCCAACTGGCCCATCTCTGTCATTACCAGCCCTGTGTGGTTCTCTTTGTAGCCCCAGTGCCCAACACTTAGTGAGCATCCATACATATTTGCTGAATGAGTGAAATAGACACTTAACAACTGGTGGCTCTTACCATTACCCAAGAAGGCATTGGTGGTTCAGCAGCAGAATTCTTGCCTTCCATTCAGAAGACCCAGGTTGGATTCCTGGCCAATACACCTTAAGTGCAGGCACAGCTCATCTGTCAGCGGAGACTTACGTGTTGCTGTGAAGCTGAACAGATTTCAGCGGAGCTTCCAGGCTAAGGCCGACTTGGAAGAAAGGCCTGGTGGTCTACTTCTAAAAATAAAAAAAAATTTTTAAAAATCAGCAAATGAAAGCCTTATGGATCACAATGGCCATATCCTGTTGTGCATGGGGTTGCCATGAGTGGAGGGCCCACTGGATGGCAGCTAACAACAGTGTTGTTTTTCACAGAATCACATGATCTGAAAAAGGAAAAGATGCTGATGTCCCAGACACATCTAGTGGGTAAGCCAGTACTCAGTGACTCCTGGCCCAAGGGTCAAGGGGACCCAAAGGCCAGTGTTCCTTGGCAATGTGACCACTGGCTACTTCCACTTCACTCCTCCTATGGACACTGCCAGATATACCAGCCAGTATGTACTTTCCTTTCTCCCAGCAATGGGGCTACCAGGCCATGTCAATTCAATGCCTGCCCCAACCCTAAGTCAGAGAATAGGGAGGGGCCCAGCACCCTCTCGGCCCCTTTCCTGCTTTCTCAATGGCCAAAATTCACCCTGAGGGGCAAGACCAGCCCAGCAGGCTGACAGAGCTGTGGAATCAGGGAGACTAGTTGGGCAGCTTTGGCAATAATCCAGTTAGGAGATGATAGTGGAAACATTAATGGACCCCACTTGACAGAGTTGTGTTGTGAGTTATACATAATCTTTCTTTTTTTCAAAAGCACCCAAAACAGTGCCTGCCACACAGCAGGCCCTCAGGAAATGGTAGCTGGCATGATCAGTATATGAATAGTGCTGGGAAATCTGAAATGCAGTCTCCCTGCATCCAGTCTCTCCAAGGAGATGAAAAAGACAAACCCTCTGGCTGCAAAGGAAATTTGCTGATGATGTGGTGCAAAAGGAAGGTCCCTTGCCAAGGTTTTGGCAGCAGTGGAGAAAGACAAAAGGGCAGGATTAGGTAGGTGATAAAACACTAACATTTCACATGTTTAACGTGAGCTCAGGTGACACCTATCCAGAGCATTTTGAAGGGGAAGGTAACCTTTAAAGGCCATGTTCTGTATCTCAATTTTTAAAAAGTAAGTTTAGGAGTCAAAATATATATGTGGTAATCTGAATTCTCCCAGATCAGACCCTTTCATCTTGTAATATATTCTTTTGACAAGATTTTAACTGGATATAATTACATCAATAGCATGCTGTGCTCACGTGGGTGGTAGATCACATAGATTTCTTTTGGAGTGAGACTGACCGCCACTTTGGATCAGTAAATGTGGCTTTTAAGTGTGTATGTGGGGAGGAAGGGGAATTCTAAGAAGAAAAGACAGCCCCAGGGCAAATTAGCCTCCAGCTTTTCAAAGGCAGCCATTTCTTGCTTGTTGGCTTTGTTCTTGGTGAGTGTATCTAGCAGAAAATTAAGAGGCGAGGTCAAACATCACCCCAGTGAAGAAAGAGGGGAGCCACATCAGAGCAGTGACCTGGGCTGGCCTGGCTCTTCTATAGCCAGATGTGTAATCTTGAGCCTGTTCTTTGGACCTCAGTTTCCCCAGTGTGTAAAGGGAAGCCGTTGAACTAGTTGGTCTCTAAGGCTCCCTCTGAGTCAAACATTCTAAGTCAAAGTGAAGCCCAAATGAAGGACAGTAAACGAGCAGGGAGTGGAGAGGAGGAGAGAAGGAGCATCCTGATGAGCTTACGATTGTTTAATTTCAGGAATTACTAAAAGTGAGCCAGAGGGAGCCAAAATGCCATCCCGGCTTGCCTCAGTGAGAATGGTGTGCTGGAGCTGAGAGAGCTGATTTTGTACATCTCATCCCGACTCCAAGTTCAGTGATGTTCCATTGGTAGCTTGATATTGGCCATACTGGAGCATTTACACCAGGAAATATGCAAGGAATCAGGAAAGAATTGAGACTTTTCTTCCCCCTAATAACCAGCTTATGCGCACACCACTAGTAATAAGTAACACATAAATAAAACGTCAGAGTTTGTGATCTCTACCTCCAAAGTCTTGTATAACCCTCCCCATAGTCCCAGGAGTTGGGTATTCTTATCTGCATTTCATGAATGCGGCACCTGAGACTCAGAGGGGTGACTGACTGGACGTGCCCCAGGCCACATGACTGATATATCACTGGCCAGAAGAGGATTTCAGGTCTTCAACTCCAGATCCCATGTTCTCTCTGCACTCCAGAGTGCCTAGGCTCTGAATTCTCAATACAGAAGACTTCAAACATGACCTGAGGCTGGTACTGCACTTTTCTAAGGTCTCTCCTAAACCTGCAGTTGACAGTTATTGCAATACGGTTAACAGATGAGGTCTGATTCTGGGTGTCAATCACACAAGCCCCACCCCCTTTTCTATATGGGTCAAATGAGAAAATAGAAGGGAGTTGCCAGATGGGATCAGACTCTTGGCTTTGTGGCTGGCAAAACTTGGTTGGAGAAAGCTGTTTGGGCCTGAGACGCAGTGAGGCTTCTCACCCCTCCCTCTAAATCTAGGCAGAGGACTCCTGGGGACTCAGGGTTTTCAGAACCAAGACCTGGGCAGTCAACTGCCAGGGGAATTGCTGCCCACACCTCTCCAGCCTTGAGAGCAGGGGTCCCTGAGAGAGGGGGCCCCTGAGAGAGAAGGGGCTCTTGAGAGAGAGGCCTAGACCTGCCTGTGGAAGGTGGACCCTGGTCCACATGCAGGGGAGGAGTGGAGGGGAAACACCCCCTCAGATCACAGTCTGAGTTTGTTCTTTCCAGACCCACCACCCACCTTGACCCATTTTAACCTGATCCCATCATCCCAAACTCAGTGTCTTCCACACAGTAGCTGCTCAGTAAGATCTGAAGCAGCTCAGCAAAGAAGTGTAGTTAACCTTGACCATTTTAGAAGTGTCAAATAAATTTTAAAATGAAACACACTGTGATGGTTAAGGCTGTGTGTCAACTTCACTGATCCATGATTCTCAGTGATTTGGCAGTTACATAATGATGTAGTCATCCTCCATAATGTGATCTGATGTGATCAGCCAATCAGTTGTAAGGGAAGGTTTTTCAGGGGTGTAGCCTTCATCCAGTATATATCTGAACGTTCTGGCTCACTTACTCTGGATCCTGCATCTGGATCATCACCATTTCACCTCCGGTTTTTGGGACTTGAGCCAGCTGCCTGCCATCTTGCTTGCCGATCTTGGGATTCAATGGCATCTGCAACATGTGAGCCAGCAGCCCGGCGTCTTACATGCAGATCTTGAATTCATTAGGCTCTGCAGACCATGAGCCAGCGGCCTGCCATCTGACCTGCCATCTTGGGTTCGTCAGCCCCTGCAGCTACATGAGTCAGGAGAATTCTCCAGCCTGATGCCTGACCCACAGACTTGGGACTTGCCAACCTATACAGCCGTGTGAGCCATTCCCTTGAGATAAATCTCTCCCTCTCTTGCCCTCTCTCTATCTCTCTCTCTCTCTCTCTCTCTCTCTCTCTATATATATATATATATATATACATATATATATATATATATACACACACACATATACCTATACCTATACCTACCTACCTACCTACCTACCTACATACATACATACATACATACATATATATGGAACCCTGGTGGCACAGTGATTAAGAGCTCAACTGCTAACCAAAAGGTTTGCAGTTTGAATCCACTAACTGCTCCTTGGAAATCTCATGGGGCAGTTCTACTCTGTCCTACAGGGTCACTATTAGTTGGAATTGACTCGGTGGCAGTGGGTTTGGTTTTATATATCTATGTTTCACTAGTTTTGCTTCTCTAGAGAACCCAGCCTAAGACACACATCATGAAACAATTGATTTGGTGGTTGTCATGATGTCCAAACCACTTCCCTTCAGACATCACTATTTCTTGTTGACACCCTGTATGGGGAGGGGAGGTTCAGCGAGAGATGGAAAATGGCAGAGAAGTGGGTCCCCCTGGCAACAGTCCTGGAAAGGGCCACAGAGGTGAGACTCCACCCCAGGTCCTCTGCTCTAACCCCACGCTTCTTCCATCATTCTCTGCATTTCTGACATCAAGAGTTGTCAGAAAGCTCATCCTGGTATGCTGTTCGCACCTAAAACTCAAGAAGTCCAAAACTAGGCTCAGCATCTCTGTCCTTCCTGCCCCTCAACTGGGTTCTACTGCCAAGATGGATGTTACAACTCTCACAGTGACCAGGCTTGGACTATCAGGGTCATTATAAAGTTCGATTCTCTTTTATAGATTACCTGCTAAATGCCTTGTACCGTTTCTAATCTTCCCCATCCTCCTTTAAAGTACACACCACACTCCGTATCGTGGAGCTATAACCAGCGCTGCCAGATCCCTGCCCATAGCATCTTGTCTTTACCACCTCAGGCCAAGCCTGACTTCCAACCATCAGCCCCTGCACTTTTTCCCTAGAGTCTTTTTCTAGTCAACAAAGTCCACTCTGATGCTCTGTATGGAGGATTTAAGTGATGGGAATTGATGCCCCATCCCCACAGGAGAGTCCTCAGTCAATGACTATTGGGGTGTGTGTGTATGTATATGTGTATATATATATATATATATATAAAATGTATTTATGTATATAGTTGTTGTTGTTAGTTGCTGTTAAGCCAGCTCCAACTCATGGCAACCTTATGTATAACAGAAGGAAACATTGCGCGGTGCTGTGCCATCATCATTATCGTTAGTATGTTTGAGTCCATTGCTGTGGCTATTGTATTAATCCATCTCATTGAGGGGTTCCCTCATTTTCACCTGTTTTATCTGTTGAAAGGGGTAAATGAGACAGTGCATATGATGCACGTAGATATTTGTCTGGCACAGAGTAACTGTAGTAATAATAATAGTAAACTGCTCGCATATGTTGCTTACTGGATTTAATCCTCGTGACAGCCCTTAAGTGAAACATGCTATTTGTCTTAGTTTCTTAGTGCAGCTATAACAGACACATCACAAATAGGTGGCTTTAAAGAGCAGACATTTGTGCTTGCTTGTCTAGGTGTCTAATCTACTCTTTTTACATCTCAAAAATCATCAGGTTTAAGACACACCCTACACAGATATGACCTCATTAACATAACAAAGAAAACACTATTCCCAAATGGGGCTACATCCACAAGTATGTTGTTGTTAGGTGCCTTCAAGTCAGTTCTTACTCTTAGCGACCCTATGTACACCTGAATGAAACACTGCTTGATCCTGCACCATCCTCACAATCATTGTTATGCTTAAGCCCATTGTTGAGCCACTGTGCCAATCCATCTCGTTGAGGGTCTTCCTATTTTCTGCTGACCCTCTACTTTACCAAGCATGATGACCTTCTCCAGGGACTGGTCCCTCCTGATAACATGTCCAAAGTACATGAGAAGAAGTCTCGCCATCCTCACTTCTAGTGAGCAGTCTGGCTGTACTTCTTCCAAGATCGATTTGTTCATTCTTCTGGCAGTCCATGGTGTATTTAATATTCTTCACCAACACTGTAATTCAAAGGCATCAGTTGTTCTTCAGTCTTCCTTATTCATTGTCCAGCTTTCACCTGCATACGAGACAATTGAAAACACCATGGCTTGGGTCAGGCGCACCTTAGTCCTTAAAGTGACATCTTTGCTTTTTAACACTTTAAAGAAGTCTTCTGCAGCAGATTTACCCAATGCAATGCGTCTTTTGATTTCTTGATGGCTGCTTCCATGGATGTTGATTCTTGATCCAAATAAAATGAAATCCTTGACAACTTCAATCTTTTCTCCGTTTATCATGATGTTGCTTACTGGTCCAGTGTGAGGATTTTTCTTTTCTTTATGTTGGGGAGTAGTCCATACTGAAGGCTGTGGTCTTTGATCTTCATCAGGAAATGCTTCCAAACCTCTTCAGTTTCAGCAAGCAAAGTTGTGTCATCTGCATAATGCAGGTTGTTAATGAGTCTTCCTACAATCCTGATTCTCTGTTCTTCTTTATATAGTCCAGCTTCTCGGATTATTTACTCAGCATACAGATTGAATAAGTATGGTGAAAGTATACAACCCTGAAGCACACCTTTCCTGACTTTAAATCACTTAGTAGCCCCTTGTTCTGTTAGAACAACTGCCTCTTTGTCTAAGTACAGGTTCCTCATGAGCACAATTGTTCTGGAATTCCCATTGTCTTAGTCATCTAGTGTTACTGTAACAGAAATACCACAAATGGATGGCTTTAACAAACAGAAGTTTATTCTCTCACAGTCTAGTAGGCTAGAAGTCCAAATCCAGGGTGCCAGCTCCAAGGGGAGGCTTTCTCTGTTGGCTCTGGAGGAAGGTCCGTGTCATCAATCTTCCCGTGGTCTAAGAGTGTCTCTGCGCAGGAACCTCTGGTCCAAAGGACACGCTCTACTCCAGGCATTGCTTTCTTGGTGGTATGAGGTCCCCTACTTTCTGCTCTCTTCCCTTTCCTTTTATCTCTTGTAAGATAAAAGGAGATGCAGACCACACCCCAGGGAAACCCCCTTTACATTGGATCAGGAATGTGACTTGAGTAAGGGTATCACGTCCTACCCTAATCCTCTTTAACATACTCTGATCTTGCCTCATTAACCACAAGCAGAGATTAGGATTTACAACACATAGGAAAATTACATCAAATGATAAAATGGTGGACAATCACACAATACTGGGAATCATGGCCTAGCTAAATTGATAGATATTTTTGGGGAACACAGTTCAATCCATGACACTCATTCTTTGCAATGTTAGCCATAGTTTGTTATGATCCATACAGTCAAATGCCTTTGCATAGTCAATAAATCACAGGTAAACATCTTTCTGGTATTCTCTGCTTTCAGCCATGATCCCTCTGACATCAGCAGTGATATCTGACATCAGCAATTTTACCACAGGTACAGGGATAAGGATCTCAACTCATATTTTGGGGGGACACAATTCAATCCATAACACTGCTATAGTCCTTTAACAAAATGTGCTATATTCCCAAGTTTACATATGAGGAAACTGAGAATCAGAGGGGTGAAGTCATATTCCAAAGTCACAAGATAATGAATGGCAAAGCCAGGATTCTTTCATCTTATTTGTGTTTTCTATCTATTCTGGTTTTTCTTTGCTCCTTTCTTTGCTTTCTTTTTGGCTCATTTCCTTCTTCTGTACCTATTTGCTTCTGTTGGCTTGGAAAGTCTACATTCTGTTTCTCTCAATTTATTAGTTATCTTAAAATGAAATAAGCAATAGTTGACTTAACACAGCCTAAAGTTAATCAATATTTTTCCCTTCCCTCTGAACAACACCAAGATCTTAGTATGTCTTTACTCTGATCTTAATGTTGTTTTTATCTAGTGTTATTGTTCTATTTTCTTTTTAAACATTCCCAACTTAGTCATTACTGTTATTGTTGTTGGTTTTGCCTTTGTTTCATATAGTCAATGAGCAATTAGATTCACCACAAATACACGGATATTTTGCATACTGTTGCTTCTTTCCTCTTATTCCTTATTTGCAGGTCCCATTTTTTTCTTCTTGCAGTGATCGTTTATTAATTCTTTTAGCAAGATTTTGTTAGTGTTAAAGTCAGGGTTTTTGTTTTTGTTTTTTCTGAAAACATCTCTTTATCCCTCAGTTTTGAATGATGGCTTAGCTGAACTAGAATTCTACTTCGGTGGTTAGTCCTTTTGGCATGGAAAAAGTTATTCCATTGTTATCTGATCTCTATTGTTGTTGCTGAGCAGTCTACTATCAGTCTAATAGTCTTTTATTAGATGATAATCTGTCCTTTTTCTTATTGCCTTTTTTTTAAATTGTACTTTAGATGAAAGTTTACAGAACAAATAGTTTCTCATTAAACAGTCAGTACACACATATTGTTTCATGACATGGGTTAACAACCCCATGACATGTCAACACTCTCCCTTCTCAACCTTGGAGGATCTTTTTTTTTTTTTTTTTTTTTGGTAATACAAACTTTTTTATATACATATATACTCAGAAGCTCTCTCATACTGCCATCCAATCACTATCCCTCCACCAAGGGTAAATACTTCTAACACTGTAGATTAGTTTTGCTAGTTTTAGATCCTTTTATAAATAAAATTGTAAGTCTTTTTTTTCTTCTTCTTAACATTATGTTTGTAGTTGCAGCCCATCAATTCTTATTGATACAGGTAAGAGTACAGATATATAGAGATATGTGCAGATATAAATAGAGATCTAGGTCTAGATAAAAATATCAATTGTATATAGCCTTATTAGGATTCATAAGTCTTCTTGAATTTGAAAATCATCTTTTATACATTCTGAAAAACTCTTGGTCCTTATTAATTTGCACATTCCCTCTTTTCTTATATTGTAGAACCTCTATTTCATGTATGATGGGTCTTCTTATTCTAACCTAATGTATCTTAATTTCACTTTCATGTTTTCTACCAAATACTTGACTGGTCTATATTCTGAAAAGTTACTTCTTGTCTACATGCCTGTTCCCTTCCCCCTCTCCAAGTTTTACCTGATCTATCATTTTATTCATTCACTGGGAGTTTTATTTCAAAGATTATATATGTTATTTTTAGGAAAATGCTTTATTTCTCCGTATACCTACTCTTTTTTCATAATGCCTGTTCTATTCTTATTATTTTGAGTCTTTCATTCATGTCTTTATTTTAAACATACTTATTTAAAGTTTCTCTTAGAATTTGTTCTATTATTTGAGGTTTTCTGGGTTATCTTCCTATTCTTTTTCACCAGTTAAATTTTAGGTATGACAGCCATTCTTTGTTTTGCAATTCTGGTTTTGGAGTTCCTCTTCACTGGGGCTTTTAATTTGAGAATTCTGTGCAGCCAGAGTGGAGGGTGTACCCCTCCCGAACTATTCTTCATTGACTTCTTCAGATGCCCTAGAAGTGCCACCAGCCTGAGACCAACTATAGATTAATTCCTTGGCTTCTCTGTTCATAAATCAAACTTAAAACTACAAACTAAAACTACAATTAAAGTAAAGCTATATAAATTAAACCAAATTAAAACTATAATCCCAAGGGAGGTGTAAGACTAGGTTTACAAATTCTCAAGAAGACCCATTTTTGTTGTTTTTATGCTTAAAGTTCAGGCAGAGACAGACAGGCTTTCCTGTCATCTCCAGAAACAGTGAGTAGTTCTGTGTAGCCAGTGAGGGAGAATAGGGTGGGAGGGAGATATATTCTAGGGACATCTATGAAGACCTAGAGGATGGAGGAAATGGTAACAAAAATGTTCCAACAGGTCATAGTTGGCCACAAGCTGAGCATAGGTCAGACAAGTGGGACTTTCGTAACAGCAGCCAGCATAAAATGAACATGTCTGTCCTCAGACATCTGGCCTAGGAAGTAACTCACTCAACATCATGGGGTCCCAAAAATGGATACTGGAGATCTGACAGAGTCTAAAGGGGATACAGAGGTGATTAAAGTGCAGAACCGATTTGTGAGTGGGTTGGAGAAAAGAAATTTGCCCTGTAATATCAGTATGCTGTTGATATTATTATTAATATTGATAATAATTAATTAATTAACATTATATCATCAAGAAGCATGGATAATTACTGGCGGTTGGAATGCAAAAACTGGAAACGAAGACGAAGCATAGGTAGTTGGGCAATACGGCCTTGGTGATAGAAACAATGCTGGTGATAGCATAATAGAATTTTGCAAGACCAACAAATTCTTCATTGCAAATATCTTTTTTCAACAACATAAATGGCAACTATACACGTGGAGTTTGCTGGATAGAATACCCGGGAATCAAATAGACTACATCTGTGGAAAGAGAACATGGAAAAGATCAATATCATCAGTCAGAACAAGGCCAGGGGCCAGCTGCAAAACAGACCATCAATTGCTCATATGCAAGTTCAAGTGGAAACTGAATAAAATTAGAACGAGTCTAAGAAAGCAAAAGTACTACCTTGAGTATATCCCACCTGAATTTAGAGACCATCTCAAGAATAGATTTGACAACTTGAACACTAATGACTGAAGACCACATGAGTTGTGGAATGATATCAAGGACATCATACACAAAGAAAGCAAGAGGACATTAAAAAGACAGGAAAGAAAAAAAAGACCAAAATGGATGTCAGAAGAGACTCTGAAAATTGCCCTTGAACATAGAATAGCTAAAATGAAAGGAAGAGATGATGAAGTAAAAGAGCTGAACAGATTTCAAAGTGTGGCTCAAGAATAAAAAGTAAAGTATTATAATGAAATATGCAAAGACCTGGAGATACAAAACCAAAAGAGAAGAACACACTCTGCATTTCTCAAGCCGAAAGAACTGAAAAAAAAATTCAAGCCTCGAGTTGCAGTATTGAAGGATTCTATGGGGAAAACATTAAATGCCCCAGGAAGCATCAAAAGAAGATAAAAGGAATACATGGAGTCACTGTACTAGAAAGAATTGGTTGATGTTCAGCCATTTCAGGAGGTAGCATGTGATCAAGAACCGATGATACTGAAGGAAGAGGTCCAAGTTGCACTGAAGGCATTGCTGAAAACTAAGGCCCCGGGAGTTGACAGAATATCAATTGAGATGTATCAACAAATGGATGCAAGTGCTCACTCGTCTATGCCGAGAAATTTGGAAGACAGCTTCCTGGCCAACTGACTGGAAGACATCCATATTTGTACCCATTCCGAGGAAAGGTGATCCAACTGAATGCAAAAATTATCAAACAATATCATTAACATCACACACAAGAAAAATTTTGCTGAAGATCATTCAAAAGTGGTTGCAGCACAACATTGACAGGGAACTGCCAGAAATTCCGTTTGGGTTCAGAATAGGACTGGAACAAGCGATATTATTGCTGATGTCAGGTGGATCCTGGCTGAAAGCAGAAAATACCAGAAAGAGGTTTCCCTATGTTTTATTGACTATGCAAATGTATTTGACTACGTGGATCATAAAAAGTTATGGATAAGATTGCAAAGAGAGGGAATTATAGAACACTTAATTGTGCTCATGAGGAACCTGTGCTTAGACCAAGAGGCAGTCATTTGAACAGCACAAGGGAATACTGGGTGGTTTAAAATCAAGAAAGGTATGCATCAGGGTTGTATCCTTTCACCATGACATCCCTGGTTCTGCATCCTCTTCTGAATCCAGCTTGAATTTCTGGAAGATTCCTGTTAATATACGGCTGCAGCTGCTTTTGAATGATCTTCAGCAAAATTTTACTTGCCCTGGTGGTGCAATGGTTAAGAGCTCGGCTGCCAACCAAAAGGTCAGCAGTTCAAATCTACCAGTCGCTCCTTGGAAAACCTGTGGGGCAGTTCTACTCTGTCCTTTAGGGTCGCTATGAGTCGGAATCGACTTGATGGCAACAGGTTTGGTTTTGGGTATTGTGTGATACATATATAAAACACTTAGAACTGTTCCTGGCACATACTATGCTTCATAACCTGTTAACTAGGTTTGTTATTGTTCAGCAAAAAAGAATACCTTCAGTAAGATGGATTGACACAATGGCTGCAATAATGGGCTCAAGCATACCAACAATTGTGAGGACGGCGCACCAGGCAGTGTTTCCTTCTGTTGTACATAGCGTTGCTATGAGTTAGAACTAACTTGATGGCACCTAACAACAACAGTGGCGCAGTGGTTAAGAGCTCACCTGCTAACCCAAAAGGCCGGCAGTTCTACTGTGTCCTGTATGAGTCAGAATAAACTCGATGACAATGGGATATGTATATATAAATATATATATACATATATATAGCTATTGTTATTGTTGTTGTTAGGTGCCGTCGAGTTTGTTCTGACTCATAGTGACCCTATAGGACAGAGTAGAGCTGCCCCGTAGAGTTTCCAAGGAACAGCTGTTGAATACGAACTGCCAACTTTTTGGTTAGCAGCCGAGGTCTTAACCATTAGTCTACCAGGGATGTGTACATATATAAAACAATGCTCCAGGAATTGATGGAATACCTATCGAGATATTTCAACAAACGGATGCAGCACTGGAAGCACTCACTCATCTATGTCAAGAAATTTGGAAGACAGCTGCCTGGCCAGCCAACTGGAAGAGATCCATATTTATGTCTATTCCAAAGGTGATCCAAACAAATATGGAAATTATCGAACAATATCATTAATATCACATGCAAGTAAAATTTTGTTGAAGAACATTCAAAAGTGGCTGCAGCAATCAACAGGGAACTACCAGAAATTCAAGCCACATTCAGAAGAGGATGCGGAACCAGGGATATCAGAGCTGATGTCAGTTGGATCCTGGTTGAAATCAGAGAATACCTGAAAGACGTTTCCTTGTGTTTTATTGACTATGCAAAGGCATTCTGCTATGTGGATCATAACAAATTGTGGATAACATTGAGAAGAATGGGAGTTCCAGAACACTTAATTGTGTTCATGAGAAACCTGTACTTATACCAAGAGGCAGTTGTTTGAACAGTACAAGGGGATAGTGGGTGGTTTAAAGTCAGAAAAGGTGTGCATCATAGATGTACTCTTTCACCATATTTATTCAATCTGTATGCTGAGCAAATAATCTGAGAAGCTGGACTATATAAAGAAGAACAGGGAATCAGGATTGCAGGGAAGACTCATTAACAACCTGCATTATGCAGATGACTCAATCTTGCTTTCTGAAAGTGAAGACTTGAAGCACTTACTGATGAAGATCAAAAACCACAGCCTTCAGTATGGATTACACTTCAACATAAAGAAAACAAAAATCCTCACAACTGGACCAATAAGCAACATCATGGTAAGTGGAGAAAAGATTGAAATTGTTAAATTTTTCATTTTACTTGGATCCACAATTAACACCCACGGAAGCAGCGTCAAGAAATCAAAAGATATGTTGCACTGGGCAAAATTGCTGCAAAAGATCTCTTTAAAGTGTTGAAAAGCAAAGATGTCACCTTGTAGACTAAAGTGCGCCTGGCTCAAGCCATGGTGTTTTCAGTCACCTCATATGCATGTGAAAGTTGAAGGATGAATAAGGAAGACCGAGGAAGAATTGACGCCTTTGAATTGTGATGTTGACCAAGAATATCGATTATACAATGATCTACCAAAAGAATGAAAAAATCTGTCTTGGAAGAAGTACAACGAAAATCCTCCTTAGAAGCAAGGATGGTGAGACTACGTCTCACATACTTTGGACATGTTATCAGGAGGAATCAGTCCCTGGAGAAGGACATCATGCTTGGTGGAGTAGAGGATCAGCGAAAAAGAGGAAGACCCTCAATGAGATGAATTGACATAATGTCTGCAGCAATGGGCTCAAGCATAACAACGATTGTGAGGATGGCTGGCATAGGACCAGGCAGTGTTTCGTTCTGTTGTACATAGGGTCGCTATGAGTCTATATATAGCAACTATATAGAGTCTATACAGCTATATATGTATATATACACATATATATAACAACAACATGTATATATAACAACAACATATATTTATATGCATATGTATGTGTATATATACATCACTAAGAATAGAGTTATATATGTACAACACCAGCTGCCCTTTGGAAACCCTATGGGTCAGTTCTACTCTGTCTTATAGGGTCGCTGTGAGTCAGAATTGACTCGACGGCAACAGGTTTGTTTTTTTTATTTTACATACAACACCATTTTTATATATATATTAACTTATTTATATATCACCTAATATATATATCAACTTATTTCATACGCAAACAACCTCATTAGGATAATAATTGGATTATCTCTACATATGGATGAGACACCTGTAGCACAGACCAGTTGAGCACACTAGAGAAAAGGTGTTAGGGAAGTAGGGGTGGTGTGGAACAGACTTGGGAGTCAGACAGGTCAGAGTTCAAATCTCCTTTTGGTGCCTCACCAGCTATGTGGCCTTGAACAAGTGACTCCACATTTCTGAGCCTCAGTTTCCTCTCTGTAAAATGGGGGAATGGGGCGTGGTAGGAGGTGGAGAGACAAGAGTGCCTCTTTGTCTCTCAAGCTGGGGTTAGCACCAAGACCCCTGCCGGTCAGGTCTGGTCACGTTTGGAACCAATGATGCCCAGAGGAGAAGGATGCTCCCTTACTGAGAAAGGAATTGGCGGAGCCTCCTTCCTAGAGTCTGTGGAACACAGAGCCCAGGGACCTGACATTCCAGTGTCCCAATCCCACCTGGCAGGGAGTAATAGACACCGAGTACCAAGCCTGAAACTATCAGCAGAGGACCCCAGCTCCTGCAGACGAGGCCGGACTCCCCTGTGCAAGTATCTCCTTGATTACTTTTTAATGAAAAACACGTCTTCTTCCCAGATGAAATTATATTGTCAGCAGGTAATTATCACTTGTTAAACAAGTATGTGCCCAGACTGTGGGTTTAATTTTCATAAAGATTTCCAAAATCCTCCTTTCTCTTATTTATGAGAGCTCTCTGAGACAGAAACACTCATTGTTAGAAATGGAGCCTTTTTTATGCAGATTTTTCTAAACAAACAGTTTTCCTTGGCATCTGAGTCAGAGCTCTTTGTAAGTAACAGGAAAATGCTCTGTCTAGTTTGAGCAAAGAAATATGGGGTTGGGAGCATTACTGGATCAGGGTGTCTTGAGGAACTTAAGGGACCTGGGGCTGACCCAGGCCTACAACCTGACCCAGGCAGCCGTGCCCAGCCCTTTCTTGGGGCTGACGGTGTTTCCTCTGGGCCCCTGTGCACTTCAGTCTCATGCTTCCTTCTGTAGCCAGATTCCCTCAGCTTCTGCATTCATGTTGCAGGTCTGGCCCTCTCTTCTCTCTTGAAATCAGCCAGCAGAGGCTGACTCCCAGACCTGGGTTCATGTCCCAGTTTGACCACTGACTCACATATGCCCTTGGGTAGGTCTCACTTACCTGTGTCTGTCTCCAGGGCTAATGCCTGGCTTGCAGAGTTGTATGTGTGCTAAATCCCATTTGAGGAGTAGATGCTTGGCCTGATGCAGGCACATGGTGGCTCTGCAAGGACACAAAACTGTGGCTGTTTTTGTTGCTTGTACCTGTGTCCTAGGACTGCCATCGCAGAGTACACAAATTGAGTGGTCTGTGAGAACAGAAAGTTATTATCTCACAGCTCAGGAGGCTAGGAGTCTGAAGTCAAGGTGTCAGCAGGCCATGCTCCTTCTGAAGGCTCTAGGGGAAGATCTTTCCTTGTCTCTTCCAGCTCCTGGCAGCCCTAGGCATTCCTTGGCTTGCAGCTGCAGTGTAACTCCAACTCCGCCGCTGTCGTCACTCGCCTGTCTTCCCTCTGTGTGTCTTTCTGTGTCTCTTCTCTTTTATAAGGACATCACTCATGTTGGATTAGGATCCACCTTACTCCAGTATGACCTCATGTTAACTGATAACATCTTCAAGGATCCTATTTCTAAATAAGGTCACATGCGCAGATACTAGGGGTTAGCACTTCAATATATCTTTTGGGGGGACATAATTCAATCCGTAATGCTGCAGTGTGGTTATTCTGACAATAACAGTAACATTGCAACTATACAAATACTGTTCCCTGACCAGTCTGGGCACAGCTCCTTGCAGGGGAGGCCAAGATGGGTTAAAGATGTTGTTCTCTGTTAGGCCCTCACTGGATGACCCAGAGATCCAGAGCAGGAGCCGTGCAATCTCAGCCCAGAGCCCTGAGCTTCGGTTTCCTTGACTGTAAGCAGGTCATTGTAGGGACACCCTGCGATAAGGGAGACTGGCATATAATATTTGTTCAATATATGCTGATCTGTTTTCTCACACGGTGTCTTGACTATGATCGTTGCTAGCTATCGTCCAGTCCATTCTAACTCATAGAGACCCCATGGGTTACAGAGCAGAGCTGCTCCATAGGGCTTTCTTGGCTGTAATCTTAATGGAAGCAGATCGCCAGATCTTTCCTTCTGTGAAGCCTCTAGGTGGCTTTGAACTGCCAACCTTTAGGTTAGCAGTTGAGCACAAATCATATGTGCCATCCAGAGACCCTCTTGATGATGGCAGGGTTTGATAAATGTCCAATGATTGGAGGAAAGAAGGAGAATACACTGATGCTATTTTGGGTGAACAGATATGGTAGTGGATTTAAAGGACTCAGCTTAGCACCTGGAGCATACTACATATGTTCTCAGTAAATATCACCCATTATGATGATTTTCTAAGGTTCATGTGACTGCAGCATAAGGTGGGAGGAGAGTGGAGGGAGGCTAGGGGTAGGACCCTGGAGAGGTGGGCCAGCTGCCTTCTCTGAGGGGGAAGGATCAAGGAGAACTGTTGTGGGGGGGCTGGGTTTGGTCTCCTCTCAGCCCCCAGGCCACATTTCCCTCCATCCCTGCCATTACTGATGTTAATGGGGTTTTAGTTTCTAATCATTTTCTGCAATTTGAAAAATGTGTACTTTTATTCATGCAAATGGAGTTACACCATCAACTTTGCTGTGGTTTCTCCCTCTCCTTTCCTGGAGAATCTTTATGAAAATGGTGCTGCAAAAGTGTTGATTTGTAATGGAGTAAAAAGAGGAATAGCTTAAAAAAATAAATAAATAACCCTGAGTGGGAGGAGAAACGGAGAGAAGAAAGGCAGCCTCAGAGCATAAGGATGATCCAGGAGATAATGTGAGTAATTCAGTCAAATTAGATTTTAACTAAGAGTTAGTTCCATTTACCTCCTAATGGACCAACCTTATTATCTCCTGTGAAATGAGGCTTTTTCTTCTTCTTCTTCTTATATTCCCATCTAGTCCTGAGGCCCTCAGCCCCCACAATTCCTGCCCAGGAAAATGGGGCAGAAGCAAACAGAAAACTCAAAGATGTTGAGTGTAAAACCAGACGTGCTCTGAGGAACCATCTAGTCGGGCTGTGAGTAGAGATATAGGTCTTGGCCATGTGGAGGATGGGGGGCAAATTTGCCCCAAAAGCCCTGGGGAGGGAGACTGAGGTCAAAGTGATCTGTCCACGTGTGACCCTTCACCACTTCCTGTTCAGCCTCCCCTGCCCAGGACACTGGCCTTCCTGCACAGCCTCTCCCAGGTCAGGGGTAGATGGTGTTTCTTTCCTTTACTATTATTTTCAGTCTAGCATTTTCACAACTTTCACCCTAATTTGATTGGCATCTGGGAATTCGAATGTGTTCTGACAGATACAAACCTGTTTTGCCCCTGGAAGTGTCCAATTCCCCCACACATCCCTGTGGAGTCCGGGGTCTCTGAGAGGCCATGCAGCGCAGCCACATGAGTAAGAAGGCCCCTGGGAGGGGGCTGTGTGATGCTGGCCAATCCCCTCAGCCTCCTGTCCCAGGCGAGGTTGTCCTAGCATCGGGGAACTCTGCACAATGTCCTCCCTTTTATCACATCCCTCAGAGATAATCTTTCCTGAAGAGGGAGTAAGACAGAGATTATCGTGATCCTGTCCTACAGAGGTGGATACAGAGGCCCAGCCAGCATCGTGACCAGGGACATGATGTCTCCATGGAGTTTCTAGTGGAGCAGGATGAGCTGGCATTAGACAGGTAACTATAGAAGCAATCGGTGATAGTGTGTTGTTGTTAGGTGCCATCGAGTTGGCTCCGACTCATAGCTACCCTATGTACCACAGAACAAAACACTGCCTGGTCCTGCGCCATGCTCACAGTCCTTATGCTTGAGCCCATTGTTGCAGCCACTGTGTCAATCCATCTCATTGAGGGTATTCCTCTTTTCTGCTGACTTTGAACTTTACCAAGCATGGTGTCCTTCTCCAGGGACCGATCCTTCCTGACAACTTGTCCAAAGTACAAAAGACGTAGTCTTGCCATCCTTGCTTCTAAGGAGCATTCTGGTTGTACTTCTTCCAAGACAGATTTGTTCATTCTTTTGGCAGTGCATGGCATATTCAATATTTTTTGCCAACACTACAATTCAAAGGTGTCAATTCTTCTTCAGTCTTCCTTATTCATTGTCCAACTTCTGCATGCATAGGATGTGATTGAAAATACCGTGGCTTAGTCTTCAAGGTGATATATTTGCTTTTCAACACGGTGGTAGTATGAGTGCCAATAGGGACATAACCCTGTCAAAGGGAGGTCAGGGCGGGCTTCTCTGAGGAAGGGACAATTCTATATTGAGATCTGAAAGACACAGAGTCGGTCAGGTGAGAGGCAGTGGAGGATGCTCCAGGCAACAGAGACAACATGTGCAAAGGCTCAGAGGTTTGAGAGGCAGGAAAAGGCCAGTGTGACTGGATCATCTTGAATGGAGGGACCAGAGGCAGGGGCTGAGGATGCAGAGGTGGGCGGAGCCAGACTGTCTTCCCTTTGGAGGCTACATCAGAACTGGAGGTTGTCCAAAGTGCCACCAGAAGCACTGAGCTTTGCTTTTAAGGCTCTTTCTGGAGGCCATGTGCAGAATGGCTGGTTGAAGGGGCACAGGGTGGAACAGCAAAATGAGGATGGAGGCTAATGCAGTGAACGGGTGCGCAACGATGATGCCACATCCAGGATGTGGAATAGAAGTCATCATGAAGGAATATGGGTGGTACTGGGAAGGTATACTTGTTGAAAATGGGTGATTTACTGGATTGGGGCTGATGGGGAAGAAGGTACAGAGGTAAATCCCAGGCCAGGTGAAAGGTGATGCTTCTTGTGAGAAGGAAACCTGGGAGAGAGGCACAGTTGGGGAGGTGGCCCAGGCAGGTTGGGTGTGTTGACTTGTGGGGGGCTTAGGGATGTGTAAAGGGAAGGAATCAGGAGGAGGCAACTGGACAGTCCAGTGTGGAGCTCAGACAAGAGACCCAACCAAAAACAAAATTTTTATAAATTCATCCCTTGCCCCGCTTACATCAGCCCCAGAGAAGGGACTCCTCCTCCTTGTCCTGGACCACAAGAAGGCACCTTTCCCAGTCCACCCAGAGAGTCCTGTGGGAATCTTGGCCCTGGCAATTGCAGCGTCACTCGTGGTCCCTGTGCACCTGCATGAACGTTTCTCTGGGTTCACCAGCAATGGACAGGTGATATGGAGAAGTAGATCTGGGAGTCCCTGATGAGGGATGATAAGGAGCCATGGAGGTGAATGAGATGACCAGGGAGGTGAGATCAAGGGGACCTTGACTGTCAGAGCTGCTCCTGGTCTCCTAGAGTCCATACATTCCAATCAAGACCCAGCTTAGAGGTCAGAATAAAATAAGTGAATGCAAATGAAAATTTCTATGAGATGTCATTTACCTTCATCAAATTAGCAAAGATTCAGTGTGGCAATGGTATGGTATGATGGTCACCCTCACACGCTACTGAACATTAACATGGCCTCTCTGGAACATTCTGGAATAGTCACACCTGCGTGAAAACCACATCGGGCAAAGCTCAGACTCCAGCTCTGGAGAGGGAGCTGGGCAGAGCCCAGGAAGGAGGTTCCAGCTGGAGGAAACATGTTATGGATTGAATTGTGTCCCCTAAAAATGTGTGTGAAC
This sequence comes from Dugong dugon, assembly GCA_030035585.1. Lineage (NCBI taxonomy): Eukaryota > Metazoa > Chordata > Mammalia > Sirenia > Dugongidae > Dugong > Dugong dugon. Next base: position 54,012,165 of record CM057462.1, on the reverse strand, counting down.
TTGGCTAGTCCATGATTCCCTTATTGTGTGATTGTCCACCATTTTGTGATCTGATGAGATTTTCCTACATGTTGTAAATCTTATCTCTATGATGTTAATGAGGTGGAATTAGTGGCTGTAATGTTAATGAGGCAAGAGTTAATCTACAAGATTAGGTTGTGTCTTGAGCCAATCTCTTTTGAGATATAAAAGAAAGAAGCAAGCAGAGAGACAGGGGGACCTCATACCACCAAGAAATAAAAGCCAGGAGAATAACACATCTTTTGGACTGAGGGTCCCTGTGCTGAGAAGCCCCTTGGCAGGGAAGATTGATGACAAGGACTTTCTCCCAGAGCTGACAGGGAGAGAAAGCCTTTCCTTGGAGCTTCTCAGCTTCAGCTGGTGCCCTGAATTCAGATTTTTAGACTCCTAGACCATGAGAGAATAAATTTCTATTTGTTAAAGACATCCACTTGTGTATTTCTGTTATAGCAGCACTAAATGGGTAAGACAAAACATCAAGGGCAAAAGCTTTGAGGTAGGAAGGTGCTCAAGGGCTCCAGGTTGAGGAAGGAGACAGTGCTCCTGAAAGGGAAAGAACAAAGAAAGAGGGGGTGAAATGGGGCCCAGAGGTGAAGGGGTGGAGGCCCAGGACTACTACCAGCCCATGGACTGTGTCCATGTGAGGCAGAGGCCACATAATGTTGAGAACTGAGCAGAGATGGCTCTACCCTAAGTCTCTCAGGGTCATGCTGGCTACTGTGGGAGAGTGGACAGAAGCAGGGCCAGGGCAGAGGTGGGGCCAGTTTCTGCTCCAGGTCCTGCTCCAGGCTACTGCTCCAGACTAGGAGTGATGATGATGCAGCCAAGTTGGGAGCCTGGAGAGAATGAGAAGATAGCAGACATACCTTCTTAACACCTTGTATGTGTTAAGGTCTAGCAAAAAGGATTTGAGTATTATTTGCTCGATAACTATTAAGCATTATTAGTTTTTAAAACTTCATACTATTTCACTGAGCATCTCCTTATAGAAGTCTAGGCTAACAAAATAGAAATTTAGAGGAAGATTAAAGAATGAAAATATTCACGGCAGTATTATTTGTGATAGCAAAAATGAAACCATCCAAATTACATAAATAGGAGAGGTATTAAATAATTTATGGTCCATCCATAATATAGACAATTCCCAAGAACATAATGAGATGAAAAATGTGCCAGACTAAAGCGTCAGGTAAGACAGAGGCAAATTTGTATCCGTACCCTGTGAAGGACACAGCTGGGGCTCTCCAATACCAGTTCTTCTGGACCCACAGGAGGATACGTGTCCCCATCACCTTGATGTTCGGGGTGACCATGAGACCTTCTTTGGCCAATGAAATGTGAACAGAGGTGGTAAGTGTCCCTTGCAGGTGGAGTATTTAAGAGCCATTGCACGACTCTCCTGTCCTTTCTTCCCTGTCACAGTGGTAGAAGTGATTGTAGATTGTAATATCTTGAGGTGTTAGTATTCTGTGGTGGTGGAGCCTCCATCAGCCTGAGTCTCTGGGTGTCCATGATGCACAAAGACTACACAGACATGTAGCAAGAATGATAAATAATCTTTGTCGTTGGGAGAGTGTCTGTTATTGCATCATATCCTAACCTATCCTGGCAGTCATACAAATGTGAAATCAACTACAAAAGTACATAATCAAATGTGAATAGAAAAAGAATGAAGAAAGGTATCAATACTTTAATGGTTACTATCTTTGGAAGGTGATATGCCCCATGAGCTACATACACTTTTATATACATCTTTGCACTTTCCAAGTGTTTCACAGTAAGTATGCATTACTTAACCACTGGCATTAAAGGAAGATGTTCAAATTACACAGAAGGTATTGGCAAAAAACAAGCCTCCAGGAATTGACAGAATACCAACTGAAGTGCTTCAGCAAACAGAAGTCACACTGGATGTACTAATTCATCTATGTCAAGAAATTTGGAATACAGTTATTTGGCCAACCAACTGAAAGAGATGCATATTCATGCCCATTCCAAAGAAAGGCCATCAGATAGAATGAGGAAATTATCGAACATCATTAATATCACATGCTAGCAACATTTTGCTGAAGATAATTGAAAAACGACTGCAGCTCTACATCAACAGGAAATAACCAGAAGTTCAAGAGGACATGGAATGAGGCACATCACTGCTGATGTCAGATGGATCTTGGCCAAAAGCAGAGAATAACAGAAAGACATTTACCTGTGTTTTACCGACTATGCAAAGGCATTCAACTGTGTGGATCATAACAAATTATAGATAACATGTGGAAGAATGCAAATTCCAGAACACTTAATTATGCTCATGGGAAAACCGTACATGGATAAAAAGGCAGCCGTTCAAACAGAACAAGGGGTTACTGCATAATTTAAAAATTAGAAAACATGTGCAGGAGGGTTGTATCTTTTCACCTTACTTATTCAACCTATATGCTGAACAAATAATCTGAGAAGCTGGACTGTATGAAGAAGAACGTGGTATTAAGATTGAGGAAGACTTATTAACAACCTGTGATATGCAGATGATACAACCTTGCTTGCCAAAAATAAATACAACTTGAAGTACTTACCAATGCAAGTCAAAGACTGCAGCTTTCAGTATGGCTTACATCTCAACATAAAGAAAACAAAAATCTTCACAACTGGACCAGTAAACAACTTCATGAAAATGGAGGAGAAATTGAAGTTGTCAAGAATTTCATTATACTTGGATCAACAACCAATGCCTATGGAAGCAGCAGTCAAGAAATCAAACGACTTATTGCTTTGGGCAAATCTGCTGCAAAAGACATCTTTAAAGTTTAAAAAGCAAATGTGCCACTTTGATGACTAAGGTGCATCTGACCCAAGCCATAGTCTATTCAATCATCTCATATGCATGTAAAAGGTAGACAATGAAAAAGGACACAAAAGAAGAATCGATGCATTCGAATTTTGGCGTTGACAAAGAATTTTGAATATACTGAGCACTTTCAAAAAACAAACAAATCAGTCTTAGAAAAAATACAACCAGAATGCTCACTGAGAAAAGGATGGTAAGACTTTGGCTCACTTAGTCTGGACACATCATCAGGAAAGGGCGATCACTAGAAAAGGGCATTATGTTTGGTAAAGTCAGAGAAAATGAGGGAAATCCTCAATGAGACAGACTGACACAGTGGCCATAACAATGGGCTTAAACGTATCAATGATCATGAAAAAGCAGAAAAAGGCAATATTTCGTTCTGTTATACTGAGACTACCCTGAGTGGGTGCTGACTTGATGGCACCTAACAACCACAACCCATTACTTATATTAAGAGAAAATTAACGTTATTATAAAGAACACCTGGCCCTGGCCGAGGCCGTCCACATCCCAGGCTGCATTTCTCTCCCTCATCTCTGGCTCCTGGGACATTTAGCATCTGTCCTGCCCAATTAGCCCTTTATTATAGATCATTTTGTTCTCTAATTGTCTGCCCTGCATAATTTAGGACAGTCGTATACTGTCTTGTTCTCAAATGTTTACTGTCTTGTTCTCAAACGTTTAATTTAGTGTCTCTTGGCCTCAGTTTCTTCATCGCTAAGTGCAGTGATGGCAGAAACAGAGATCTTTAGAGGCCCCTCAATGCCAATACTCCCTCGGGGCCGAGAATAATAAAAGCCAGCACTGATTTGACACTTACTGTGTGCCAGGCACCACGCTAAGCGCTTTACAGGCATGAATTCACTTAATCCTTACAACAGCCTTATGAAGAGGGCACTTTTTTCATTCCCTCATTTTTACAGGTAAGGAAATCAAAGCACCTTGAGGTATAGAAACTTGTCCAAAGTCACGCAGCTAGGAAGTAGTAGGGTTGGATTTTGAACCCAAGCTGTCTTCTCCCGAGTCCCTGATCTTCTTGCCCAACTGAGTGCCTCCTGGCCTTTCTGTGTATAGGCCAGTGTGCTGGGGGCTCTGTGCACAAAGACAAGAAGAGAACTTCCTGCAAGCAGAATAATAATAATTATACCCACTGCCATCAAGTCAATTCTGACTCACAGCAACCCTATAGGACAGAGTAGAACTGCTGCTGGATTTGAACTGCTGATCTTTTGGTTAGCAGCTGAGCTCTTAACCACTGCACCACAATAATAATAGTAATGTTGTTTTTGTTAGGTGCCATTGAGTCAGTTTTGACTCATAACGACCCTATGTACAACAGAATGAAACGCTGCCCAGTCCTGCTTCCTCCTCATGATCATTGTTATGCCTGAGCCCATTATTGCAGCCACTGTGTCAATCCATCTCATCGAAGGTCCCCCTCTTTTTCTCTGAACCTCCACTTTACCAAGCATGATGTCCTTCTCCAGGGACTGGTCCCTCCTCAAAACCTGTCCAAAGTATACGCGTCAAAGTCTCCTTATCCTCACTTCTAATGAGCATCCGGGCTGTACTTTTTCCAAGACAGACTGGTTCGTTCTTTTGGCAGTCCATGGTGTATTCAGTATTCTTCTCCAGCACCACAATTCCAAGGTGTCAATCCTTCTTTGGCCTTCCTTATTCATTGTCCAGCTTTCACATGCATATGAGGCTACTGAAAACACCATGGCTTGGGTCAGGTGCACCTTAGTCCTCAAAGTGACATCTTTGCTTTTAAACACTGGAAAGAGGACTTTTACAGGAGTTTTGCCCAATGCAATGTGTCTTTTGATTTCTTGACTGCTGCTTCCATGGGTGTTGATCCAAGTAAAATGAAATTCTTCACAAATTCAATCTTTTCTCTGTTTATATGATGTTGCTTATTGGTCCAGTTGTGAGGATTTTTGTTTTCTTTATGTTGAGGTGTAATCTATACGGAAGGCTGTAGTCTTTGATCTTCATCGGTAAGTGCGTCATGTCCTCTTTCACTTTTAGCAAGCAAGGCTGTGCCATCTGCATAAAGTAGGTTGTTAATGAGTCTTCCTCCAATCTTGATGTCCCATTCTTCTTCATATAGTCCAGCTTCTCAGATTATTTGCTCAGCATACAGACTGAATAAGTATGGTGAAAGGACACAACCCTGAAGCACACCTTTCCTGACTTGAAACCATGTAGTATCCCCTTGTTCTGTTTGAACAATTGCATCTTGATCTATGTACAGGTTCTTCATGTGCACAATTCAGTGTTCTGGAATTCCCATTCTTTGCAATGTTATCCATAATCTGTTATGATCCACATAGTCGAATGCCTTTGCATAGTCAATAAAACACAGGTAAACATCTTTCTGCTATTCTCTGCTTTCAACCAAGATCTGTCTGATATCAGCAATGACATCCCTCTTTCCACATCCTCTTCTGAATCTGGCTTGAGTTTCTGGCAGTTCCCTATCGAAGTACTGCTACAACTGCTTTTGTCCAGACTAAGACAGGCTAGAAAGAAGAAGCTGGTGGTCTACTTCTGAAAAAAAGCTTTCCAATGAAAACGTCATGAATAACAGCAGAACATTGTCTGCTATAGTGCCAGAAGAGGAGCCCCTCAGGTTGGAAGGCACCTGTTACCCGAATAGGGTCCATGCCCTGGAGCAGTCGAACCACTGAAACACACTCCAAATCAGAAGGAGTGAGAAAGTTTTAATTCAGGAAGCGTACATCACCAGGGACCCAGCAGCAACTCAGGCTGTCCTTAGGGAGTCCCAAACAGCATTTTTATGTCAGAGCTTGTATATGATTTTTACAAAGGTTAGAAGTGTTGTTATTCACTCCAAGACAATGACAAGAGACTCTTTCTCATACTAAAAGATAGGGAACCGGACATTTCCTTATCAGGCTAAAGATATACGCCTCTGACATCGGGGCTCTAATCTTCCTGTGGGGGATCCTAAGTCATAAAACAGAGTTATTAATAAAGGTATGTGCAGAACAAAGCCATTAACGAAGGTATGCAAGAAGGGAGAAGGCAAAGAAAAGAGAAAAAAAAACTTATAGGTTCATTATAGCGTTAGTTACGTCAAGCCTTCAGTTGCTCACTTGTAAAAGGAGAAAACGTGCTGAATAGTGTCACACACTCAAATTACAACTGGAGAAGAGCTGTCTCCTCAAAGTAGAGTTGACCTTAATAATGTGGATGGAGTCAAGCTTTTGGGACCTTCATTTGCTGATGTGGCACAACTCAAAATGGGAAGAAACAGCTGCAAACATCCATTAATAATCGGAACTTGGAATGTAGAAAGTATGAATCTAGTAAAAATTGGAAATCATCCAAAATGAAATGGAATGCATAAACATCAATATCCTAGGCATTAGTGAGCTGAAATGGACTTGTATTGGCCATTTTGAATCAGTCATGTGGTTTACTATGCTGGGAGTGACAACTTGAAGACGAATGGCATTGCATTCATCTTCAAAAAGAACATTTCAAGATCTGCTCTGAAGTACAACGCTGTCAGTGATAGAATAATATCTATACGCCTACAAGGAAGACCAGTAAATACAATTACTATTCAAATTTACGCGCCAACCACTAAGGCCAAAGATGAAGAAATTAAAGATTTCTACCAACATCTACAGTCTGAAATTGATCGAACACGCAATCAAGATGCATTGATAATTACTGGTGATTGAAATACAAAAGTTGGAAACAAAGAAGAAGTATTGGTAGTGGGAAAATACAGTCTTGATAATAGAAAAGATGCTGGAGATCGCATGATAGAATTTCCCAAGACCAACGACTTCTTCATAGCAAATAGCTTTTCTCAACAACATAAATGGCGACTATACACATGGACCTCGCCAGATGGAATACACAGGAATCAAATTTACTACATCAGTGGAAAGAGATGATGGAAAATCTCAATATCATCAGTCAGAACAACGCCAGGAGCCAACAGTGGAACAGACCATCAGTTGCTCATGTGCAAGTTCAAGTTGAAGCTGAAGAAATAGTAATAGTAATACAAGGAACCCTCGTGGCGCAACAGTTAGCGTTCAGCTGCTAACCCAAGGGTTGGCAATTCAAACCCAGTGAGTGGCTCCAGGGGACAAAGACCTGGCAATATGCTTAAGTTTACATAAAGATTACAGCCAAGAAAACCCTTTGGGGCAGTTCTATTCTGTCACATGGGGTTACTCTGAGTCACAATCTACTCAAAGGCATCCAACAACAATAGTAATAATAGTAACAACGACAGTTAACATGCATTGAGAGCTCACTGTGCATCAGACGTTTAACACACATCATGCCCTTGAGTTCTCACAACATCCTGCAGAACTCAGTCTGTCTAGGTCATCATTTTATGGATGAGGATCCAAGGCATCCAGAGTCCTAGACCCAAGTACACCCTGGAAGTGCCATTTGAGCCTAAGAATTTGCTTCTAGCTGCATTATTGTGTCAAATCCTTGCAACAGCCGGATGTGGTCAGTATTATTGTGCTATTTTACAGAGGAGGAAACTGATGAGGCCCATAGAGGTTAAGTAACTTGCCCACCATCACACAGTGAGGAAGAGGCAGAGCCAGGATTGGAAACCACCGTTGGCCAAAGCCTATGGTCTACTTGATGGTCCACATTGCCTCTCTCCACCTGTGCCTGGGGCTCAGAGACCACTAACAGGGACCAAGCCTTCTCTTTTGGGTATTGAAATCTGAATACAAAGCCCTTCAGGGGAAGCCACAGAGATACAAGGTCAGGTCCTGTCCAGATAGCAGGGAGGGGAAGGAGCAGGAGCGCTCAGGCAGGAGCCTAGAACACTGGCAGCTCACACCCAGGGCCGGGGTGGGCTCCCTGCAACGGTCCCAGGTGGCCCAGGTCAGCACTGCTGGCCGGCCCTCTGCCTACCTAAGTCCAGAACTATTTGCTTTGTATCTGAAGCCTGATGTTGTTGTCAGTGGAGTCCTCAGTACAGCGGGGTGACCAGCGGCCACCTCAGCTCAAGAGGGCATAACTCACTGTTGGTCGCAATTGTGACTGGAGTTTACTGCCTAACATGATTGTTCTAATTGCTATTGTCATGGCCAATAACATGTGACCGCCATAAACTCCAAGTTTGGAGAGGCCTCCAGAGATGGGAGCATCTAAAGACAGTTTGAACATGATTTAAAAGGGAATGAAGGGGGACTCAGGTTAGGGGGCTGACAGTGCATAACGGAGACCACGTATCGTTTCAAAGCTTCACTGAGGCTATACCCACAGAGTATTAGAATCAGAGGATGTTAAACTGAGTCAAATAATGAAATGTTAAAATCATGGGAGATTATTAACGCACAGTTCAAGAGAATAATACTGTCAAAATCACAGCACAGGGATCACAAAACAGTAAAACAGTTGGATGTAAGGATAGGACACTATCAGACCCTTAGAACAGTAACATGCCAGAACCTTGGAAACAGGATATCAGCATCCTGGGTGTAGATCGCCAGAGTGGTGGGAGGCTGGCGGCCAAGGGAAGGGCTTTGGGGAGAGGTCTGTAGTTAAGTTTTAGCTCTACTACTTGTTAGCTCTGGGACCACTCGCTTACCTTATGTAAGGAGGGTCTGGAATCCTTCATGATGTAGTGAATCCTAAATGGGATGATGGGTGTCTTAGTCATCTAGTGCTGCATAACAGAAATACCACAAGTGGATGGCTTGAACAAAGAGAAATTTATTCCTTCACAATCAAGTAGGCTAAAAGTCCAAATTCAGGGCATCAGCTCCAGGGGAAGGCTTTCTCTCTCATGAATGTTCCCCAGGACTAGGAGCTTCTCTGCTCAGGGACACTGGGTCCAAAGGATGCGCTCTGCTCCTGGCACTGCTTTCTTGATGGTGTTAGGTCCCCAATTCTCTGTTTGCTTCCCTTTCCTTTTATCTGTTACAGGAGATAAAAGGTGGTGCAGGCCACACCCCAGGGAAACTCCCTTTACATTGGATCAGGGATGTGACCTGGGTAAGGGTGGTGTTACAATTCCACTCTAACCCTCTTTAACACAAAATTACAATCACAAAATGGAAGACAACCACACAATTCTGGGAATCATGGCCTACCCAAATTGTTACACACATTTTTGGGGGGACATAATTCAATCCATGACAGACGACAACCACACAATTTTGGGAATCATGGCCTAGTCAAATTGTTATAGACATTTTTTGGGGGGACACAGTTCAATCCATGACAGTGAGTAAACAATGCTTAGCATGATGCCTGGCTCTTCGTCATAAGTGAGAGATACAGGTACAGAGAATAGATACAGTTGCCAGTTGCCATCGAGTCGATTCCAACTCATGGAGACCCCATGTGTGTCCGAATAGAGCTGTACTCCATAGGGTTTTCAGTGGCTGTTTTTTTTTTTTTTTTTTTAAGAAGTAGATCACCAGGACTTTCTTCTGAGCCACCTCTGGGTAATCTCAAACCTCCATCCTTTCACTTAGCAGCTAAGAGCATCAACCGTTTGGGCTACAGGTATAGATACAGGTATAATGTCAGAGTTGGGCAGAATCCTCAGATCTCTGACCTCGACCTGTCCACTGGAATCACCTGAGGGCTTGAAAACAACCCTGATGTCAGGTCCCATGGGATCAGGGTTGGTAGGGTTGGTTCCCCTGCTGTATCTCCGACACCTAGAACTGGCCTTAGCTTAGAGTCAGTGCTCACTAAATACTGTTGAACAGATAAATAAATGAAGAGTGAGGGAAGCTTAAGGGGCAGAGATAGCCACAGCCATGACCTTGAATAAATAGATATGAATTGAATTCCTCTCTCTGTGAGCCCCATGCCTCCTTTTCTGAGGCTGAGACATGGAGAAGTAGTGCCAGCCTCACACAGTCGCTACAAATCCCTGGCGAGTGCAGGGTGACTCTGTAACGTACGTTTTTGTTTCATCTCAGTGGCAGGGTGACTCTGTAACGTACGTTTTTGTTTCATCTCAGTGGCAGGGTGACTCTGTAATGTACGTTTTTGTTTCATCTCAGTGGCAGGGTGACTCTGTAATGTATGTTTTTGTTTCATCTCAGTTGTGTCTCATCTGCTGTCTAGCTAGGAATTCCAGCAGGGAAGTAGAGGAGATGGTGAGAGTGGAGACAGGCGTGGCCCCATCTTGGGGCCCTAAGTGCCAGCGTACAGAGTTCAGATTTTTCCAGTAGGTGGTAGGGAGCCATTGGTGTCTCTGAGCAGAGCAAGACCGGGAAATGTGAGTTTACTGGGGCTGATCCAGCAGCAGAACTACTGGAGGCATGCAAGAGATGCAGCTGGCTGGCTCACCCGGAGCCTCTGAACTGTGCCCTGCGAAAGGGTTCTCCTGGGTGATTCTGATAGAGTCCATCTCTGTGGAGCCAACTGTGGGGCTGCCGGGTATTGAGGTGGTCAATTAGTGCAAGAGCCAAGTTCAAAGTAACAATCAAGCCTTCATTCACTTCCTGGGACAGTGCAGGCAAGAGGCCAAAGAAAAAGGCGTTGGCTCCACAATGTTCCATTATTCCCCATTGAACAGCATCAAGCAAGGGTCAGATGACATGCAAAACAGGTATGGCCATCGTCTCACTGGCTCGGGGCCCCCAACAAAAAGTTCTAGCCTTTCTATGGGCCCTGGGCACCAGGGGAAGGGGAAGGGCTAAAAGTAGAAAAATATGAAGTCAGAGTGGGAAAAAGTGCCTCAGCCAAGATCCCCCAGTAATGAGGCTTCTGAATAGAGGCGCCTGGCCTAGGAATGCAGACATGCATAACAACAAGGCTGGCCCCAGGGCCTGAGTCCTTGACTGCAACTCCCGCACTGCACCAAGTCTGTGTGGGACACGCAGCTGCCCCATGAGGCCCTCCAGGCAAAGCCTTGTAATTGCCCACGGTTGGGCCTGAAAGAGCACGCAAAGGATTTTGGCCTGGAGCCAGACCTTTCATGAACTTTTGGGAACTGTTCTTCTGGTGAGACCAGGGCTGCCTTCCAGCCCACCCATCCACCCCTCACCTTTAATGATAAGAACAGAAAATAGATTACCTGACTTTCTAAGATCACTCTAAGAGGAGGCTGGGAGGGCCAGGAAGGCTGGAAGGGCATGATGGGTACAGGTTTGAGGGGCTGCTGGTCTCATCCCACACTTTGTGCCAGGCTCACAGCACGGCGCCGGCAAGGAGCCCGTGTGCAAACATTAAGCTACATGTAGGTGTAGAGTTGTTGGGAGTGGTTTTTGCATATTTTGATAAATCTATAAATACGGAGTGTAATTATCCATCATTATCATATGCTTATGTTCTGCATAGTGTATATTGTTTCCCCAAAGAATGCAAGCTGCCACTTCACCCAAGAAACACTGACACCAGCCTGGCAACCATGTGACCTGCACCTCTGCTGACCCAAATGTGGCCATTCATCATCCTGTGGATGGGGGGCGGGAGAGTGAGCAAATAGTCCTGTGCCAGAGGCAGGCTTTCGGTGCCTGGAGCTCTGGGAGGGACAGAGAACAGGGTGGGGACAGAGGTCAGCCCCAGCCACTGCCTGGACTGAATGATGGTCAGCAGGTGGGGAGGGGTGACCTGTGGCCGCTGCACCCAGGGGCCTGCAGTGGGTAAGAGCAATGTGGCTGAAATCTGACGATCTGGGAGCAGCACTCTCCACCCTCACCTGATGTGGCATCACCTCCGGGAGCCTCAGGGTCTTCACTTAAAAACAGCTCCCTCCTCATGGGGTGGTTGTGAAGATTAGATTTTTTTTTAATATTTTCATATTTCTATAGTGCAAAGTGGTAAAGTAGAGGCTCAGTGAAAAAGAGGCAGACCCTCAGGGAGATGGACTGACACAGTGGCTGCAACAGTGGGCTCAAGCACAGCAACGATCCTGAGGATGGCACAGGACCAGGCAGTGCTTTGTTCAGTTGCGCGTAGGGCCGCTATTAGTTGGAACTGACTTGACGGCACCTAACAACAACAGAGTGCCAGCAAAGAGCTCCCAGCACATGTAAGAAAGTTCAAAAATACGGGCTACTACTCCTGTTGCCGTCACTCCCCCAGGACTGTTACCAAGTAGGTACCATGTGCCCATTTTACAGATGTGGCCTAATCACTGCAGTAGCTAACTGTTATGAATCACCGTCCAGAAGACAGGCACTTACTTGCACGATCTCATTCCATCTTATAATTGCAGATGAGGCAGTGCTGTTATCATTCCTGCTCCGCGGGGGCTGACTGAGTCCTTCCCCAGATCACACAGCCAGGGGGACACAAGACTAGAGCAGGGCTTCCTGCCCCCAGAGCCTGGGCTTGGCCACTACCCCAAACACCACAATGCAATCTGATTGAGAACACGATGGGTAAGGTAGTTGCCTACCTGGTCATTTCCTCTCTCCTTTCTTTACTTGCAGAACCCTGTGTTTGTTCTGCAGCAACATGCTCAGACCTAGGGGGCCCCTCCTCCATTTTCAAGGCTGAAGTCAAGCCTGGCACTCCACCCTCCCTTCACCAGAGATTATTTTTGAGATGGGCATGTGACCCGGATCTGACCATTGATGTGCGAAGAGAAATCTGCTTATGAGAGGGGGCTGCTTCTAGAACATATTTTTTTTCCAAATTAAAAAAAGAGAGAGAGAGTTCATTGCAGGATAAAAGGCCCCCTTTCTGCCCCACCCAACTCCATTTATTCTGTTTGACTTGAACGCTATAGTACAAAGATATGAATAGTTGGAGCTGTGGCAGCCATCTTGCAACCAAGAGACAACAACTAAGAAAAAACCCAACACAGCCAATGATGATAAAAAGAAGGGGGGAAAGAGCCTAAGTGTTTATTCGATCACTGAGCATCTGATTAATCCTGGAACCATTTCCCTCTAGACATTCTTTTTGTGCAATATCATTACATGCGTTAATTGCTCAAGCCACCATTGTTAGGTTTTCTTTTACTTGATACTCAATGCACAGGGTCATGGCTATTTGTCCACACCCTGTGTTCCATATCAGATACTGGATTTCTGAAGGCAAAGGAGTGTCTTATAGGTCTCTGTAACCTCAGATCATCACACAGATCACAGGCCACAGTAATGATGGATGGATGGAGGGATAGATGGACAGACAAAGGGGTCAATTACGGATTCAATTAAAATAATAGATGTAGAAGTGCTTTGCAAATATGACATAATGTTCTGCCAGTTACATGGAGCTGCGGGATGAGATAAGTGGCCAAGTAGAGAGCAGGAATTAGAGAAAGAGCAACTGCCTCTTTGCTTCAGCAGGAACAAAGGCTCTGTCCTTCACCCAGATGTTGTTCCTGCCTCTCCTCCTACCTCAGAGCAGATGCCAGGTCTGTGAAGTCCTGTCTCCTCTATGTGCTCCTTCTTAGGTTATTGCTGTTGTTCCCTAGGTGTGTGTGTGGGGTGGGGGTGGGGGGTTGACAGTGAGCGCTTTTCCCTGTCCCAAACAGACTCTGAAATATAAGGCTTTATGCTCTATTTTTTCCCCCCTAAAAAACTGTGTGAGAAAATAAATGGTGATCATTATGCCAGCTGCAATGCTTTGCTGCATTATTTCTAAGAGACAGAGGGCGGGACCAGGAAGGGAGGCCTCGGAAGAAGTGGAGGCAGACACTTTAAGACGTGCAGCTTTTAGGATTTCAGCTCCAGGTTTTGCAGGGAGACTGGATTAAAGAATCAAATCAAATGAATTTTGCCATCAGAGTAAAAGATCTGTCTCCCTGAAAATGTTTTAATTTGACAGTTGGCTTCAAGAGATTTGACAGAATTCATTTTTCCAGCAAATAAGATCAAGGTATGAAACAAGACTCGTTCTATTATGAGAACTCTGTTAATCACTTGACATGACTGCGGGTTATCCAAGGAGGGTGTTTTCTTGCAAAACTAAGGAGTCATTTTTTCTTTGTTTTTCCCCACTCAGATGCCTCGCATTTCTGGTGCCCGGAAGGGGTGCTGTTGGGAGGAATCATTGGGTGGGCCGTGAGCGACTGTGGGGAGGCCCAGCCCAGCCCTCATTCTGCTCGCTTCCCTTGGAGTCAGGAAGAGCACCAGGAGGGTAAGTATGGGGCAAATATAAAAGACATTTTCCCTCATTTTTAAATCACTTCACAGAGTTTGATGGTCAGCAGGGCGGGGAGGGGTGGCCTGAGCACCCACTGTGTCCTGGCTCCACCCAGTGGCCTGCAGAGGGTAAGAGCACAGCCCTGTGGCTGGAATCTGGTGATCCGGGGCCCCAGGAGGCCTGTGTAGGCTTGGGAGGAGAGCAGGGGCTTTGGAGCCAGGCAAATGCAGGTATGAATTCTGTGTGGGCTTTTCTGTGGCACACGGAGGCATCCAATGAGTGGCTGCTCTTGTGTCGTCAGTGGGGCTGAAGATGCTGACTCTGGTGCCAGACTGCCAGGTTCAAATCCCACCTCCACCACCTACTTACTCTGTGCCCGTAAGAAAGTCTTTGCACCTCTCAGTGCCACGACATCCCCCATCTCTGAACGAGGGATGCTAATCACACCCACGTCACAGGTGCTGCAAGGGCTCAGGGAGATGCTCACACAGCGGGGCACAAGGTGATGCTCACTAAGGGGAGGCTGAGATGGTGATGGACCATGAAGACAGTGGTGATGACAATGATGATGATGAAGACGACAGTGATGATGATGATGGTGACAAAAATGACCATGCCAGTGACGGTGATTATGAGGACCCCTCCCTCGGGAATGATGGTAATAATAGCAATACTAACAACGATGGGCATTGATCCAGTGCTCACTGATCTTTGTGTTAGTCCCAGGAGGCTTGGCCTTATTACTCCCACTTTCCTCTCCCGCCTCCTCTGACTGCAATCCCCCACTCCCTGAACTCCTCTAGCGCGTCCTCTATCCCCTACCTACGGCCCTTAGCGTATGGTGCCCCGTGCTCAGATCCAGTGATGGAGCTGGCAGAACTCAGGGCTCCACAGCTCAAGTTTGGTGTCAGGAGCTCAGGCCCCAGACACAGGGACAGCAGGCTCAGACCAGCCATTCTGCTCCCAGCCGGTGACGCAGGGAGAGTCCCTTTGGCTCTCTCAGCCCCCACTCCTCGTCTGTGATGAAGAGAGAGCTATACCCACCTTCAGAGTCATTGTGAGGAGAGGACAGAAGAATGTGTGTGCCTGGAACACAGTAGGATCTCAAGAAGCAGCCTTTCCTCCCCACCTGACCCACCCCGCAGGCCCCCGGGGAGGGTCTTCAGCCTTTCCAGAAATGCCTGAGGGATATTCCCTGGTGTCATCTTCCCTCCTCAGCCCCAAAGACTGTCAGCTCCTCTCTGTTTTCAGAAATGATGAGAATGACACGTAGCAGCTTCATCTCTAAGAGCAACATGTCTGCAAAGGTCACTGTGGTGAAGTTCAAGCCAGACAATCCCCTGCCTCCCCACCAAGAGGTACACATGTGCATGTGTGTGCACGTGCGAGTGTGCACACGTGTGTGTTGTGTGTGTGCACGTGTGCACATGCATGTGCAGGGTCCCAGGGAGAAGGATGGTCTACCTTGCATTCTTCAAGGCCTTAGATATGAACCTTCGATGCTCTCTCTAAAAGACGTGCTCTCCACAGCAACGGGGACACGGGACAGGTGATAAAAGGTGAAGACATCTACCTGATACATTTATTGTTATGAGTGTTAATTTGTACAATGCAAACACGTTACATCCTAGTGTTTGTGATTGTTTTAGCATTTCTTCATTTTTCACTTTTCTGGGAGCTGCAAAAGAGTGAAGAGGCCTGGGCTGCTCTGGGTCTCTGAGAGGCTGGTGGTGTGTGGACTCGGGCTCAGGTGACGGCACATCCACGCAGCAGATGTGCACCTGCCCACAGGTGTGAGGTCCCCTGTGTGTGCCTGTGGACACTTGCGTGAGATTTGGTCTTGGTATCTTTTTGCCTCATGGAAGGAAAGAAAGAAGGAAATACAGGAGGTAAAAAGGTGAAGGAAGAAGAAAAGGGAAGACAGATGAAGGAGGGAGGTGGGAGGGGGAGAAGGAAATGTGGAAGAAAGAAAGACAAAGAAGAAAGTGTAAGTGGATGAGAGGTAAGCAAGAAGGAGGAAGGGAGGGTAAAAAGGTGAGTTAGTCTATTGATTGCCCACAAAGTTCCAGGGCCTTCCAAAATCTTTCATCTCAGCAGAGGCTGTCCTGACCTGGAAGTATCCTGTGAGGTAGACAGTTTTATGCCCATTTTACAGAGGAGGAAAGTAGGGCAGAGGGAAGCCCAGCAACTTGCCCAAAGTCACACTGTTGTAAATGGTTGAGCCACAGCTCAGTCTAGGCCTGCTTGAGGTTAAAGCCTCACTTTCCACTGTGGATGTGGAGTGAGGGTTAAACACTGGGGCCTTGAACACAGACAGACCTGGGCCAGTGCCTGGCTCTTCCAATGACTCGCTCTGTGACTTCTCTGTGCCTCAATTTCCCCCTCATAGAGGGCTATCTTGGGGTCACCCTCTGTTCCAAGTGCTTTGATCGGGTACTGCCTGAAGGGGTGGGATGGTGGATCAGTGAGATGATTCCTGACAGAGGGCACAGCATGAGTGAAGTGTGAGGCACATTTGAGGAACAGCATGTGTTCTGGGGAGCCAGCAGCTCAGAGAGTAGGGGGGAAGGTGGAGAGAAAAATGCCAGGATCAAAGTAGAACTTTATCACATGGTCCTGGCCTTCCTTTCCAAGTTGGTGCTGCTCTGGGCCTGGGTGACCCCACCGTGGCTTCAGGACTGGAGAGTGAACACGTCATTCTTGCCTCTGCTACCCAAGGTCAGTCCTTGCCCCCTTCCCTGGTAAATGCACTTTCAGCATCACCCAGCTGGTGGTGGTGCCAAGCAGCGCCACAGGTCCCACCCTGGCCTACCCACTGCTGTGTCTCCAGACCCAATAAAGGAGCAATTTACACACCTGATGCATAGATTTGTATGAGCCACACCAAGATCAATTCGAGTGCCTCCCCTGGCTAGTATTTGGCCCTTAAACAGCTCCTTCCCCTTGGAGAGACCTGAGTGCTCTGCCCTCATCAGTTACCTGGTGGTCAAGTCAGTGCCCCAGGCCTGCCACCTCATGCCTGGGTGTTGGGGAAGGTTTTTGGGGAGCAGTGGCTGATGGACCTTGGGCTTTGTCTCAGTTATCTAGTGCTGCTATAACAGAAGTACCACAAGTGGATGGCTTTAACAAAGAGAAATTTATTATCTCACAGTCTAGTAAGCTAGAAGTCCAAATTCAGGGCGTCAGCTCCAGGGGAAGGCTTTCTCTGTTGGTTGTGGAGGAAGGTCCTTGTCATCAATCTTCCCCTGGATTAGGAGCTTCTCTGCACAGGAACCCCAGGTCCAAAGGACGCACTCTGCTCCCAGCGCTGCTTTCTTAATAGTATGAGGTCCCCATGTCTCTCTGCTCGCTTCTCTCTTTTATATCTCAAAAGAGATTGGCTTAAAACAAAATCTAATCTTGTAGATTGAGTCTTGAATCATTAACATAACTGTCACTCTAATCCATCTCCATTAACATCATAGAGATAGGATTTACAACACATAGGAGAATCACATCAGATAACAAAATGGTGGACAATCACACAATACTGGGAATCATGGCCTAGCCAAGTTAGCAGATATTTGGAGGGGACACAATTCAATTCATGACAGGCTTCTTGCTTCTCCTCTCCTTTAAGAGCCAGACTCCATATTAAAGTGCCACTTAACCTCTCTATACCTCAGTTTCCTCATCTGAAAACTGGAGATAATAATAGTACCTACCTCACTTTGCTGTCATGTGGACTAAATAAGTTAATATATATACAGAGCTTAGGACAACGCCCAGTGCACATTAAGCAATCAGTATGCCTTAGCTAAGGAATCCCTGGCTGGTGCAAATGGTTAACAACACACTCAGCTGCTAACCAAAAGTTCAGAGGTTCAATCCACCCAGAAATGCCTCAGAAGACAGGCCTGGCAACTTACTTCTGAAAAATCAACCATTGTAAACCCTATGGAGCACAGCTCTACTCTGACACACATGGGGTCCATCAGAGTCGACTTGATGGCAACTGGCTATGTGTTAGCTATAGGACTGAGATGGCTTCTTCAGGCAGAGGGAACAGCATTTGCAAAGCCTTGCATGGGAGGCAGAGAGAGGGCTATGAAGAAGTGGGGGTAGTTCAGTCTGCTGGAGGGTGGGTTTTGTAAGGCAGGGAGGGGCAAGAGAGCTGGGCAGGGACAGGTCAGGGACTGGCACCCAGGCAGGGCACATGCTCACCTCATCCCACTGGAACAAAAGGACCAGGGTCGTGCTGAGGGTGGGGACCACAGGCCAGATCTGATGGAGAAAACTGGTTTGTCTGTGGGAGGTTTTGGGGTTAGACCTGGGTAAATCCTGGCTCTGCAGGACATAAGACAGGAAAGAGCTTCATGCCATCAGGCAAGTTGCTTCACCTCTCTGAGCCTCAGGTTGCCCATCTGTAAAATGGAATTAAGGAAATTATAAGCCTCCTAGGGTCAGGTCCTTGTGAGGATCAAGTGAAATTACGTATGTAAAGTGTCAGGTACCTAGTAGATGCTCAGTAAAGAGCATGTGATGTGAGAGGCTGGGGCTACTCCAGAAGGCCTAGCCCTACCAGGGGTGGGGCAGGGGGGCACCCTGAAGCTCAGGACCCCACTACCTGTACCGTAGAAAAGGGCCAAATGTGTGGATTCCCTGGGGTCTCAGTCCTTCCTCCCTCTCCGTCAGTTGGGGAGTTGGGGGTGCTGAAAAGGTGTGGGGAAACCCCTCTAGAAGGGAAAATCCTAAAAGGATGGACCACAGGGAAGTGCTCTAGGGAACCCTGGACTTCTTAGCTGGATTGTTTCCAGGGCTTCCAGGGTGTCTCCTTCGCATTTAATTTGCATAAATCTAAATATCAAAGTCAGAGGACTAACCTTCAGGCACTGATCAAGGGAATAAAGTAAAGGTCAGGTTCAGTCAGCCAGGGTTGGGAGGAAATGGGGCCCTCAGGGTGGGGGCAGGGAGCAGGACCCCTGGTGGGGATTCCAGGCTCAGCCGGTAGGGATGGGGCAGTGGGAAAGCAGACACCAAGGAGGGAGAGAGTGAGGGCAGAAGGCATCCTCCCTGGACGCAGCCTTGGTTGTGGGGAGGAGGTTCTATTCCTGGCTCCTCCTCCCCTCACCAGCTGTGTGACCTTGGCCTGGTCACTTCACCTCCCTGAATCACAAGGTCCTCACCTAAGAAATGGGAAGTATGAAATGTCCTCTCAGGAGATAGGGCATTTAAATGACATAGGACAGGAAAGAGCCTGGTGGTGGTGAAGATCCATGGTAAGGACTCTGGGAAAGTACTCCACAGGAGGAAACAGAACCCCAGACTTGGCCCCACCCACCCGTCAAATGCTGGCCGTGGACAGGAAGTACTCTAGTCACACTAAAGAAAGACAGAGGGGCCTCCCCAAGGGTCCCAGGGGCCAAGGCCACAGCAGGTTAAAAAAGTGAGACTGATGATGCAGAATCCAGCCAGCACACTCACCTCTTACCAGTCTGCCTGCCTCCCCCTGACCCCCTCACCCTCCCCCACCTCCTCACCCCCCAACCGCAGGCCTGCATGCCTCCTTCCGGCCTATCCACCTCCTCCCAGCCTGCCCAACTCCTCCCAGCCTATCCACCTCCTCCCAGCCTATCCACCTCCTTCCAGCCTATCCACCTCCTCCCAGCCTGTACATCTCCTGTCTGTTTGCTCTCCTCTTTCATGCCTGCCCACCTCCTCCTGGTATCTAGCTGTAAGTCTTGTGTGGATTAAGTGGGATACAGCACATGCAGAGCCTGGTACAAGGTAAGTGCTCAGTACAGAGCAGCCCATGTTCTTTCGGAAGCAAGTGGCGCCTTTGGGGAAAGCCAGAAAAACCTGAGTTCAAATTTCAGCTTCAGTGTTTAGTACCTTAACTTCTCAGAACCTCAGTCTCCTCATCTGTGAAATGGGGAAAACACAGTTAACTCACAGGCTGGGGTGGGGGTGGAATTGGAAATTGGGGGTGAAATCAGACAGCAAAGTGCCAAGCCCAGCACCACCCACCAACGTGACAACTGCAAGCTCCCCTCCTCTTTCTCCGCTTCCTCCTCCTCTTCCTCCCCCTTGTCCCCTTTGGTGTTGGAACTGTCTGGGAGGAAGGGGTGGAGGAGGATGCAGAGGATGAAGGCCCCATCACAGCCTCAGTCTTGCATTTGATGTCTAAGCACCCTGCCTGGTCTCTGAGGCCCCTTTAGTGATGGGGAGCCTCCCACCTCCTGGACTGGGAGCAAGAAGCTCAGGGGTGACCAGCGAGGTTGAGGCCCCGGCTCAGAGCTGCTGCAGCCTCCACTCTGCAGTGCAGCCTCCACTCTGCAGTGCAGCTTCCTGGTGTCAGTCCCTGCGGGGATGTCACTCGCCCAGGGCCACAGCCTGGAAGGGGTCCTTGGAACACAGGAGCAGTGTTCCTGAGGCCTCTGGCTGCTCAGGGAGAGAGTTTGCATGCTACAGAGAAAGCTATGGGAAAAAAAAAAAAAGAAAGAAAAAAGGAAATCTATAATCCCCAGGGGAAGGACAGGTCCCATTTATCAATTTCTCCCTGAACCATCGGGAAAAATAACACTATAAACTCAAACCAAACAAACAAAAAAACCCCAAGCCTATTGCTGTTGAGTCAATTCTGACTCATAGCAACCCTATAGGACATGGTAGAACTTCCCCACAGGGTTTCCAAGGAGTGGCTGGTGGATTCAAACCGCTCACCTTTTGGTTAGCTGCGGAGCTTTTAATCACTGCACCATCAGGGCTCCACTATTAACTCAGTGGCCCTTTAACTATTGGTTGCAGGGGTGAGGTGATGGAGCTATTAGCCCAAGACCTGCAGGGTGGAGCCAGGAGAGCAGCTGTGACATTCAGGGAGGCAGCAGGTCCTGCTCTGGGAGCTGCCTCCCTCTAGCTGTGTGACCTTAGGGAATCAAGCTCCCTCTTTGGGCCTCCTTGCTTTCTTGTCCCATGAGAGATAGAAGCAAGCGGTCTCTAAAGCCTGCCCAGCAATGAGCTGATGCTTGGAATCTGAAATGGCCACAGCGCCGGGAAGAGAAAAGCTGACAAAAAAAGACCAGAATGGAAAGAAGAGGCCTCTTCCACCTGGGAAAAGTGAGGAAGGGAAAGACCAAAGAGGTACAGCCACAGTGACCACTACCTTCCCTCCCAAACCTGCACCCCTGCCCTGGCGTTCTGACTGTGCTGGAGCCTCCAGCCTTCAGAGGGAAACCTCAGAGTCATTCCTCACCCCTCTCTCCTTCAACATTCCTGGATTTTCCCCAATTTTCAACCCCAGCCTCAAGGACCACCACTCGGCCCTGAATTCGCCACCCTCCCTCCTACCATGAGGCCTTTGCACATGCTGTTCCTACAGCCCAGAACACACCTCCTCCTTATGTTCACAGCTTCCTCCCCATTCCCCTCAGGTCTCACTGCCAGCATCCCCTCCTCAGGGAAGCTCACCTTGACCTTCCTGACATCCTGTCACAGGCTCCATAGCTCTGGGGACTCACCCTCAGTGCACGGATCACAGGGGCAGGTCCCAATTATTTGGAGGAGCATCTGCATCCCTCACTCTGGGCTCCGGGCCAGGGACCATTGTCTGTTTTGTTCACTTCTGTGTCCCCTCAAATGGCACCTCACAGGTGCTCAGTAGTTATTGAGGGAGGAAGATAGGGAGGGAGGGGTATTGACAGAGTTAGCTATGCTTGAAGAAAGAGACAGAAACAGAAAAACAGCAACACACAACGAGAGGAGGGAGAGCCCAGGGCTCTGAGTCTGCCACCTGGGAAACTTGGGGGACACCATCCCGAGCTATAAGCCCTTGAAGCCTTATCAGGGGACAGAGAATGAGACGTCCTCTGTGATGCTCCAGATGGAGGCCCAAGAGGCAGGAGCGACAGGAGGAACACTTTGTCACCCTAGAGGATAGCAGTGTCCTACTCAAGGCTGAGGAAGAAACCGCTACTCTGGCCATGTCCCTTCTCCACTCCCAAAACTTCCATGGCTCCCTAGCACTGGGCTGATAAATTCCAAACTCAGGTCCTCTGTGGTCTTGCCCACCCACCTTCCTCCCTTTGTCCCCAAACTCCCTATCCCTCAGGCTCAACCAGACCCTTCCCAACTCCCTCAGCCCACAGTACTCATCATGCTCCCTGCTTCTGCCCCTGCTGTGTTCTCTCCTGGACTGCCCGTCCACATATCCCCTGCTCCTGACACAAAAGTCCTCCTTCTAGGCTCAGCTCAAGGGTCATCTCCTCCATGAGGTCTTCTCTGAGTCCTTTTGGTGCCAAATTTGCTTGTCCCTCCTCTGTCCCTGGCAAGCACAGCTCACATCCCTCTTACAGAGCTTGTTTTAGTCTAACTAGTAGAAGGTGAGCTCCTGGAGGCTGACAGGAGGTCTTAGTTGTCTCTCCCTGATGGTTGGCACACTGCCGGGCACATAGTAGACACTCAGAATGGGCTGGATGAATGAATGGTTGGATATTACTAGCCCCCATTTATTTATTACCCACTATGTGCCAGGCACCATGCTAAGCATTTTACAAGCATTATTTCCTTTAACCCTTTTAACAGCCCCTTGTAGTGTGTACTGCTATGTGCCCATATTACAGATAGAGAAACTGAGGCTTGGAGAGGTTGGGTCACTTGCTCGAGGTCACACAGGAGTAAATTGAGGCAGTGGAACCCAGCCCTGTCTGACACTCTCGCTCTCCTCCTGAGCTGAGCCAATAGGTTTAGGGTCATGTCCAGGTCATCCGTGCTGATCCGGCACTCCCTGGGTACCCAGCATGGCTGCTTTGGCTGAAGGTTACAATCACAAAAGTCAGGCCTCAGTTCTAGGCAACAAAGAAGGACCTGCCATGAATATGTCTCCCAAGGGTCCCTGTGTATGTGACCATCGTGGACCTCCCTGTCCCACTCTCTCATTGGTGGAGACCTGTCTCCTCTCCTGCCCAGGCTGACCGCCCTTCCCAGGCCATGCAGAAGCTGGCAGTTTCCTATCTTGGCCCTGGGAACATCATTTATCCATCATGGGGTCATGAGCTGTAAAGTCAGGACCATTTGTGTATCTCAGATGAGCAGGTACCAGGGAGCCACGTGATCCCAGAAATTCTGGTGAGGGAGGAAAAACTCAGACAGAAACTGAGGGAGCAAAGAGGAACAGGGATGTGATGAGGAGATCACTCCACTGCTCAGACATGAAAGAAAGATGCTCAATTATGTTTTATTGCATTTCATTGGAATGTACACATCACAGTTAGCTGCCTGCAAGCCTCAGATTACCCAGAGAGAAAGCACAATGAACGCCAAAAGAATAAAAGCACAGACAAAAGAGTTCCTAAAATTGAAATCATTAAGAGAGAGAAATAAAAGCTGAGCTTGAGAAAAAAGAGGCTAGTTGGCATACAGACTCTCAGTGCTGACACCAGATCCCCATGGCCACTCGGCCTAGAACCAGCCACCACCGGCCAGGTCCTCCTATTAGTCAGAGTCAAGGGATACTACATGGTTTAAAGTCAGGAAAGGTGTGCTTCAGGGTTGTATCCTTTCACCATACTTATTCAATCTGTATGCTGAGCACATAATCCAAGAAGCTAGACTCTATGAAGAAGAATAGGGCATCAGGATTGGAGGAAGGCTCATTAACAACCTGTGATATGCAGATGACACAACCTTGCTTGCTAAAAGCTAAGAGAACTTGAAGTACTTACTGATGAAAATCAAAGAGCACAGCCTTCAGTATGGATTACACCTCAACATAAAGAAAACAAAAATCTTCACAACTGGGCCAATAAGCAACATCATGATAAACAGAGAAAGTATTGAAGTTGTCAAGGGTTTTATTTTACTTGGATCCGCAATCAATACCCATGGAAGCAGCAGTCAAGAAATCAAATGACGTATTGCATTGGGCAAATTTGCTGCAAAAGACCTCTTTCAACTGTTAAAAAGCAAAGATGTTACTTTGGGGACTAAGGTGCCCCTGACCCAAGCCCTGGTATTTTCAGTAGCCTCATACGCATGTGAATGCTGGATGATGAGTAAGGAGGACCAAAGAAGAATTGATGCCTTTCAATTAGTGTTGGTAAGAATACTGACTATACCACAGACTGACTGCTAGAAGAACAAACAAATCTGGCTTGGAAGAAGGACAGCCAGAATGCCCATTAGAAGCAAGAATGGCGAGACTTCATCTCAAGTACTTTGGACATGTCATCAGGAAGGACCAGTCTCTGGAGAAGGACATCATGCCTGGTAAAGTAGAGGATCAATGAAAAAAAAGGAAGACCCTCAATGAGATGGATTGACACAGTGGCTGGAGCAATGGGCTCAAACATAGCAACGATTGTGACAATGGCTCAGGACTGGGCAGTGCTTCGTTCTGTTATACATAGGGTTGCTGTGAGTCAGAACTAACTCAAGGACGTCTATCAATAACAACCTCCAATCCTGATGCCCCGTTCTTCTTCATATAGCTCAGCTTCTCAGATTATTTGCTCAGCATCCAGATTGAATAAGAATGGTGAAAAGACACAACCCTAATGCAAACTTCCTGATTTTAAACCACGCAATATCCACTTATTCTGTTCGAACGACTGCCTCTTGGTCTATGCACAGGTTCCTCATGAGCTTGTGCTCTAGAATTCCCACTCTTTGTAATGTTATCTGTAATTTGTTATGATCCACACAATTGCATGCCTTTGCACAGTCAGTAAAACACAGGTAAACATCTTTCCGGCATTCTCTGCTTTCAGCCAGGATCCATCTGACATCAGCAATGATATCCTTTCTTCCACGTCCTCTTTTGAATCTGGCTTGAATTTCTGGCAGTTCCCTATTGATGTACTGCTGTAGCCAGTTTTGAATGGTCTTAAGCAAAATTTTACTTGTGTGTGATATTAATGATATTGTTTGATAATTTCTACATTCTGTTGGATCACCTTTCTTTGGAATGGGCACAAATACGGATCTCTTCCAGTCAGTTGTCCAGGAAGCTGTCTTACAAATTTCTTGACATAGACAAGGGATCTCCTCCCATGCTGCATCCATTTGTCGAAACATCTCAAATGGTATTCTGTCAATTCCTGGAGCCTTGTTTTTTGCCATTCCCTCCGGTGCAACTTGGAATTCTTCTTTCAGTACCTTTGGTTATTGATCATATACTACCTCCTGAAATGGTTGAACATGGACCAATTCGTTTTGGTACAGTGACTGTGTATTCCTTCCATCTTCTTTCGATGCTTCCCGCATTGTTCAGTATTTTCCCTATAGAATCCTTCAATATCTCAGCTGGAGGCCTGAATTTTTTCTTCAGTTCTTTCAGCTTAAGAAATGCTGAGCATGTTCTGCCTTTTTGGTTTTCTAACTCCAATCTTTGTACATGTCATTACAATACTTTACTTTATCTTCTCGAAACAGCCTTTGAAATCTTCTTGTCAACTCTTTCACTTCATCATTTCTTCGTTTTGCTTTAGCTACTCTACATTCAACAGCAAGTTTCAGAGTCTCTTCAGACATCCATTTTGGTTTTTTTCTTTCTTTCCTGTCTCTTAATGACCTTTGTTTTCTTCACTTATGATATCCTTGATGTCAGTCCACAGATTTGGTCTTTGGTCATTAGTGTTCAATGCTTCAAATCTATTCTTGATATGGTCTCCAAATTCAGGTGGGATATACCCAAGGTCATATTTTGGCTTTCATGGACTTGCTCTAATTTTCTTCAGCTTCAACTTGAACTTGCATATGAGCAATTGATGGTCTGTTCCACAGTTGGCCCCTGGCCTTGTTCTGACTAGTGATTTGGAGCTTCTCCATCATCTCTTTCCCACAGATACAGTCAATTTGATTCCTATGTATTCCTTTTGGTGAAGTCCATGTGTATACTCACCATTTATGTTGTTGAAAAAAGATATTTGCAATGAAGATGTCATTGGTCTTGCAAAATTCTATCATGCAATCTCTGGAGTTGTTTCTATCACCAAGGCCATATTTTCCACCTATGGATCCTTTTTCTTTGTTTCCAATTTTCACATTCTAATCACCAGCAATTATCAGTGCATCTCGATTGCATGTTTGATGAATTTCAAACTGCAGAAGTTAGTAAAAACTTCAGTTTTTTCATCTTTGGCATTGGTGGTTGGTACATAAATTTGAATAATAGATGTATTAAATTAACAATATTAATGATATTGTTCAATAATTTCCACATTCTGTAACTGTAGGCATATGTATATACATGAACGTGTGTGCTGCATATATATTCATATATATGTAATAAAGCACATAAGGGGCACAGATGCGTAGACATAACCAAACGCTTTACGGGATTGGTTTATTGGCTTTGAAGGCTTAGGACCATAGTCTTGTGGAACAACTCGATCAACTGGCATAACATATTTCATAAAGTTTGTGTTCTACATCCTAGTTTGACGAGTATCATCTGGGGTCTTAAAAGCTTACAAGTGGTTATCTAAGATACAACAATTTGTCTCTACTCATCAGGAGCAAAAGAGAAAGAAGGCAACCAAAGACTCAAAGAAGAAGCTAGTCTATAGGACTAATACCTACACGAACCAAGTCCTCAACTATCCTGAGACCAGAAGAAGTAGATGGTGCCTAGCTACCACTACCAACTGTTCTGACCTAGGACACAATAGCTATTCCCAGATAGAATGAGAGAAAAATTTAGAACAAAATGAAAATTCTCTAAAAAGGCCAGACTTGTTGGACCAGGAGATACTAGAGGAATCCCTGAGACTATTGCCCTGAGATACCCTCTAAACTTTGAACTGAAACCACTCCCAGAGGTTATCTTTCAGCTAAATAACAGATTGGCTCATAAAGTAAACAATATCACCTGTGAGTACTGGGCTTCTTTAACAAATCATCTATATGAGATCAAACAGTCAACATTTACCCTAAAATTTACCCTAAAGCAAAGACGAGAAGGTAAGAGAGGGGGGCAGGGAAGCTAGATTAATGAAAATGCAACAACCAGAACAGAAATAATGAGAATGTTGACACACTGTGAAAAAAAGTAGCCAGTGTCACTGAACAATATGTATTAAAAAAAAACCAAACTCACTCCCGTCAAGTCAATTCCGACTCATAGCAACCCCAGAGGGTTTCCTAGGCTGTAAATCTCTACAGAGACTGCCACATCTTTCTCCCTTGGAGCCACTGGTGGTTTTGAACCACTCACCTTTCAGTTAGCAGTCAATTGCTTTAACCACTGTGCTACCAGGGCTCCTGGTGTTATAGAAATTGTTAAATGGAAGCCTAATGTGCTACATAAACTTTCACCAAAAACACAATAAAATACTATAAATAAATAATAATAAAATTTAAAAAGGCATAAAGAAAAGCTAATAACTTACCTCCCAAGGAGTGAGTACTGGAGTCAGGATTCAGATCCAGGCTAGTCTGAACAAGTCAGGTCTGAAAACATTACACTGTTAATAGTGATAGTAACCAGTTAACCAGTTGCCGTGGAGTAGATTTTGGCTCATGGTGACCAATGAGTGTCAGAGTAGAACTGTGCTCCATAAGGATTTCAATAGATGTGATCTTTTGGAAGTAGATCACCAGGCCTTTCTTCTGAGGCACGTTTTGGGGAACTAGAACCACCAACTGTTTGGTTAGCAACACATTGTGTTTACCATTTGCACCACTCAGGGACTCAATAACGATAACAGTGTCATTCTCATTACCACTATTAAGACAGACAAGATCAACCCCACCAGCCACAGACCACCAGATCCTCCAGCAATCAAGTTTCTAGGACCTGGTAGGGCCTTCTGAGGTGATGACAATAATCACCAATGTTCCCTGAGCAGGGTCCACCAGGTCTCTCACTATGCTCAGCATTTTACACACATCAGTCTCCAGCAGCCTAGGAAGTGGGGACTATCATCACCCCCATTGCACAGATGAAGGCACTGAGACCCAGAAAGGCTGAGAAACCTGACCAAGGGTCACAAGCTAGTAAGTGAAGGAGCTGGGTTTCAAACCTGGGTATTTCTTCTCCAGAGTCTGTGACCTGCAGCACCTCCTGTCTCATCCAAACACAGTACAATATGCAGAAAGGGGTAAGGACTGGGCCAGAGACACTTTGGGGTCCCACCAGGGCTTGGGGTTATCTGCAGGATCCCCTGTGCTCTCTGCCTTATCTAGACCAACCCTGAAGCCCAGCCATGTGGGGGAAAAGGCTGTTTGACTGGGTCAGAATTTCCCCTGAGGACTCTGCTGGCAGAGTTGGGAATGGAGGCCTGAGCCAGAAGCCCAGCAGAAGGGGCTGGTGTAAGTGGGTAACTCTGCCCTATCCCTGCCCCTGCCCCACCTCCGGCCTGGGTATGGCCAGCCCAGTGTGGGGCCTTCGTGGGGGCTGATCTTATAGGAATCTCAAGACCCTGGGGGAACCCAGGGACCCACCGCTGATTTCCTCCCATTCAGCCACCCATCCCTCTCCCTAGTGTCACTCTCCCCATTTTACAGATGAGAAAGCTGAGGCTTGTCACAGAATGGTCAGTAACTGAGGTCTGATTTCTCCTTCGCTACAGGATCCTGAGGTCCCACACAGTCTGAGGCTCCACCTCCTTCTGAGTAGCTATGTGACCCTGGGCAAGTAACTTGCACTTCGGTTCTCCCCTCTGTAAAACAGAGATAATAACAGTGCCTACCTCATAGGGGGGAATAACCCATTGCCTTGGAGTCGATTCCGATTCATTGTAACCCTATAGGACAGAGTAGAACTACCCCATAGGGTTTCCAAGGAGCGGCTCGTGGATTCAAACTGCCGACCTTTTGGTTAGCTTAACCACTGCGCCACCAGGGCTAATACAGGGTGAGCAGGAGAACTAAATGATTTGCTATCATAAAGACTTAGCATAGGTCCTGGCCCACAAGAAGTGCTGAGAAGCAGCACCCAGCCGGGATGTCAGCCAATCCCTTCAGACTCCTCCTGTTTCCTGGGGCTGTCCTTCCAGCAGGTGGAGGATGCTGCCTTCTTCTGAGCATACTCAGTGCCCCAGCAGACCCCTCGGCCCTGCCTGCCCTGCCTGATGGCCCAGGGGACACAGGAGGGGACAGGGCCCTCCGGGCTCCTCCATCACACTGCATGGTGGGGTCTCCCAATATACGCAATTTAAGAAAAAATTACTCCTTGGAAGTGAAAAAGAAAGCACTGTGCTGGAGACAGCCACAATTTCATCTAAAGGAAAAAGACAACAGCATTAAAATGTGTCTTTTTTTATTATGAAGTCATGTTTTCTTTGCATTCTCCCAACTCCAGTAGCAGTCGCCTGCCGAGACACGAACCTAACAGAGTCACGTGTGAGTTAGTGAGATGGCAGCTCTGCTCACGAAGCCCAGCTTGTTTGCCGGGAGGGGCCGGTGCGGGAGAGGGAAGGAGCTCAAGCTCACTCCAGGGCTACTCCCTTCTGTTATCAGGTCCACACTTATGTGTGCACTAACTAAGGGGCCAAACAGCCCGGTGGCTGAGGCCTGGACTCTGGGGGAACCCGATAGTTCTGGGATTCAGTTTCACGTCCACCACTTACCAGCTGTGTCAGCTTGGGCAAGAGACCGAACCCTCTGAGCCTCAGTTTACTCATCTGTAAAATGGGCATCAAAATGTTGCCCACCTCACAGTCTCCTTGGAGCAACTAATGAGATAATGTCTGCAAATGAGGGGAGCCCTGTGGTGGCCCCAGCCTACAGCCTAGAGAGAGTTTCCAGGCCACGGACAGGGAGGGGGAAGCAGGTGAAGACAGGTGGGCACCATGAGTTGAGGTGGAGCTGTGAGTCCAGGAAGAACGAGGCAATAGAGTTTGCAGGACCAAAGACTGTAGAGGAGACAGCTGCACAGAGAGAGAACCCTGCAAATCTGCAGAGGGTCTAGAGCACTCAGCTGAGTACTAATCAGCATTTATGTGTGAAGCAAATACTTGTGACTAAAGAAAGAACTGTTCAAAACGATTGGAGGGAACAGCGCCCAGTGCTCACACTGGGCTGGGAACAGTGCCTGATCTCACCAGCCAGCCTGGAAAATATCCTGATCACAGACCATTGGGTAGAGTACTCAGAAGAACCTTGCCTCAGTGGCTGGGAAAATTAGCCCTAGGCTAAACACCACTCTGGTTCCACCTGAGAACGCTTAAAAGCGAGACCTGAAAAGATCAGACTGTTTCTAGGTAGCTTAACTAGGTCCCAGAACAAAGCCCAAGAATATTTACAGGGATACAAAAATATCCACCATCTACAAGGTAAAACTGAGAATGTCTGGAATCTAATTAAAGATCACCAGGCATGCAAGGCAGGAAAATATGACCCATGACAAGCAGAAAAATCAATCAATTAAAGCCAACCCAGAATTGGCAGAGATGTTAGAATTTGCAGACAAGGACATTAAAACTGTTATTAGCACTGTATTCCACATGTTCAAAAAGTTGAGAAATGGAAAATATGTATATTTTTAAAAACAGCCAAATCAAAATGTTAAAGAATAAGCAACTTCCAAAATCCAACAAGAAATAAGAAACCAAACAACCAAATTAAAATATGGTCAAAGATGTTGGTGGGAGGAAAGACACATAGGTCAATGGAACAGAACAAAGAACCTAGAAACTGACCCACAAAAATACGTCCAACTGATTTTTGACAGGAGTGCAAAAGCTATTCAAGAAAGATAGCCCTTTCAAGCAATGGCACTGGAGCAATTGGACTTCTGTAGCAAAAAAAAAGAAAATGAATCTCATCCTACGTCTCACGCTTTATACAAAAATTAACTTAAAATGGACCAAGAATTTAAATGTAAAACATAAAGCTATAAAACTTTTAGAAAACAACATAGAAGAAAATCTTTGAAATCCAGGGCTAGGCAAAAAGATCTTAGACTTAAAATCAAAAGCACAATCCACAAAAAGAAAAAATTGATAAATCAAATTTCATCAAAATTAAAAACATTTGCTCTGTGAAAGACTTTATTAAGAGGATGAAAAGAGACGCTACCGAGTAGGAGAAAATAATTGCAAACCACATGTCCACCAAAGGACTAGTTAGTGTCTTATACATAAAGAACTCCCAAAATTCAGCAGCCAGAAAAAAAAAAAAATCCAATTAGAAAATGAGCGAAAGACATGAAAAGACATTTTACCAAAGAGGATATACAGATGGCAAATAAGCATATGAAAAGATGTTCAACATCATCAGCCATTAGGGAAATGCAAATTAAAACTACAGTGAGATAATACTGCATACCTGTTAGAATGGATAAAATGAAAATATTGGAAAAATACAAAATGTTAGCTAGGAAACAGATGAACTAAGACTTTCATACATTGCTGGTGGGCATGTAAAATAGTACAGCTACTCTGAAAATGGTTTGGCAGGTTCTTATAAAGTTAAACACACTTAGCACATGATCCAGAAATCCCACACCTGAGATAGACAAATGCATAATTATAATAAGAGATTTCAATGCCTGTCTCTCAATTACGGACAAAGTAAATAGTTTGAAAATCATTAAGTATGTAGAAGAATTGAACAACACAATTAACCAACTTGACCTAAAGTGACATTACACCCAACAACAGCAGAATGTATATTCTTTTCAAGTGGACACAAAACATTTTCCAATATAGAACATATCCTGGGCCATAAAACAAGCCTTAATAAGTGTAAAAGGGTTCAAGACATACAAAATATGTTCTCAGACCTCCTTTGAAATAAAAATCAATAACAGAAAAATATCTGGGTAAGTCCTAGCTTGATTTATAAAACCAGCGTTACTCTAATAACAAAACCAAGCAAAGACATTACAAGGGAGGAAAACCAAACCCAAACTATAAATCAATATCTTTCATGAACACAGATGCAAATATTTCTTAACAAAATTTTGACAAATCAAAACCAACAACACACACACACACAAAAAAAAGGATAATGCATCATGATCAAGTGGGGGTTATCCCAGGAATGCAAGGTTAGTTTAACATTTAAAAATCAATCAGTGTGATACACCATATTAAGAAACTAAAAAACAAAAACCATGTGATCATCTCAATAGACTCCCATCAAAAAATTTGATAAATCTAGTATCAATTAATTATAAAAACAATCAGAAAACTAGGAACTGAAGGAATTTTCCTCAACCTGATAAAGATATGCAACACCTATAGCTAACATCATAGTTAATAGTGAAATGTTATTAAGATCAGGAACAAGACATATTTTTAAGTTTGTACTGGTGGCTCTAGCAGATACAATAGGGCAAGGAAAAGAAATAAAGGCAACCAGACTGGAAAAGAAGAAGTAAACCTGTCTTTATTCATAAATACCATAATTGTCTATACAGAAAATCCAATGGACTCTACCAAAAAAAAAAAAAAACCTACTAGAACAAATAAGTGACTTTAACAAGGTCATAGGATAAAAAGTCAATATATGAAAATCAATTGTATTTCTATACACTGACAATGAAAATCAGAAATAGATGTTAAAAAAAACAACACCATTTACAAGACCATCAAAAATATTAAATATAAAAATTGTGTGACAGAAAAAAATTATTAAATATGCAGGGAGTGAGCCCTGGTGGTGTAGTGGTTAAGAGCTATGGCTGCTAATCAAGAAGTCAGCAGTTTGAATCCACCAGCCGCTCCTTGGAAACCCTATGGGGCAGTTGTACTATAGGGTCGCTATGAGTCAGAATCGACTCAATGGCAATGAGTTTTTTTCAATGCATGGATACATATGACAAAAGATGTATTAAACCTAAACTCTGAAAACTACAAAATATTACTGAGAGAAACTGAACAAGACCTAAATAAAAGGAGAGAAACATTATGTTCTTGGAAAACTCCGTATTGTCAACATGCCAATTCTCACCACAGATTAAGTGCAATGACAAACAAAATCTCATGTCTTTTTAAAATGTTCTACATTCTACTTTGGTGAGTAGCGTCTGCTGTCTTAAAAGCCTGTGAGCAGCCATCTAAGATACTCCACTGGTCTCACCCCTTCGGGAGCAAGGGAGAATGAAGAAAACAAGATACAAGGGAAAGATTAGTCCAAAGGACTAATGGACCACAGCTACCATGGCCTCCACCAGACTGAGTCCAGTACAACCACTGACTGCTCTGACTGGGATCACAACAGAGGGTCCTGGACAGAGCTGGGGAAAAACGTAGAACAAAATTCTAACTCACAAAAAAAGACTAGACTTACTGGCCTGACAGAGACTGGAGCAACCCCAAGAGACTGGCCCCCGGACACCCTTTTAGCTCAGTTCACCGTTTAGCCGAAGATTAGATAGCCCCATAAAACAAAATGAGACTAATGGGCACAACAGTCCGGGGACAAGGACTGGAAGGCAGGAGGGGACAGGAAAGCTGGTAATAGGGAACCCAAGGTTGAGAAGGGACAGTGTTGACATGTCGTGGGGTTGTTAACCATTGTCATAAAACAATATGTGTACAAACTGTTTAATAAGAAACTACTGGTTCTGTAAATATTTACTAAAGTATAACTAAAAAAAAAATCCCATGTCCTTTTTATAGAAATTGACAAACTGATTCTAAAACTTATATAGAAATGCAAAGGACCTGTTGTTGTTAGGTGCCATCGAGTTGGCTCCAACTCGTAGTGACCTCATACGTAACAGAAGGAAATGTCCTATAGTGCGCCATCCTCACAGTCACTGCTATCTTTGAGTCCATTGTTGCAGCCGTTTGTGTCCCTCCATCTCATGGATGGTCCCCCTCTTTTTTGCAGACCCTCTACTTTACCAGCCATGGTGTCCCTCCAGGTGATATGTCCAAAGTAAGTAAGACAAGGTCTCACCATCCTAACTTTTAAGGACCTTTCTGGCTGTACTTCTTCTAAAACTAATTTGTTCGTTTTCTGGCAGTCCATGGTATATTCAGTATTCTTTACCAACACCACAGATGGAATGCATCAATTTTTTCTTTGGTTTTCAAAGGACCTAGAATGACAAAAAAAAAAAAAAAAAATCTCTTTTTGGAGGACTAACACTACCTGATTTTAAAACTTAATATAAAACTTCCAAAATTAAGATAGTCTAGTTTTGGTGAAAAGCTAGATCAATGTCCATGGAAGCAGTAGTCAAGAAACCAAACAATGCATTGCATTGGGCAAATCTGCTACCAAAGACCTCTTTAAAGGGTTGAAAAAGAAAGATGTTACTTTAAGAACTAAAGTGCACCTGACCCCGAGCCATGGTGTTTTCAAATCACCTCATATGCATGTGAAAGCTGGACAATGAATAAAGAAGACCAAAGAAGAATCAATGTCTTTGAATTATGGTGTTGGTGAAAAATATTGAATATACATGGACTGCCAGAAGTATGAACAAATCTCTCTTGGAAAAACTATAGCCAGAACGCTCATTAGAAGCAAGGATGGCGAGACTTCATCTCACCTACTATGGAAATGTTATCAGGAGGGACCAGTCCTTGGAGAAGGACATCATGCTTGGTAGACTAGAGGGTCAGCAAAAAAAAGGAAGACCCTCAGCAAGATGAATTGACACAGTAGCTGCAACAATGGGCTCAAGCATAACAGTGATTGTGAGGATGGTGCAGCACCGACAGGGTTTCATTCCGTTGTACTGACTCCACAGCACCTAACAAGAACAGCAACATAAACAAACAGAACAATGGAACAGAATAGAGAGTTAAAAATAAACCCCCACACACATGGACAACTGATTTTTGACAAAGATAAATCGGTGGGAAGGGAAGAATCTTTTCAACAATTATGCTGGAATAAATGCATGTCCATAGGCAAAAAAAAAAAAAAGAACTTCAACCCATACTTTGCACCATATACAAAAAATTAACTCAAAATTCATCATAGACCTAAATCTAAAATCTAAAACAATATAGCATGTAGAAAAAAACATAGGATAAAATATTTATGACCTTGGGTTAGGCAAGCATTTCTTAGATACAACACTAAAAGCACATCCATAAAAGAAGAAAATGACAAATCAAACTTCATCAAAATTAAAAAACTTCTGCCTTTCAAAAGAGAATGAAAAGATAATTCACAGACTGGGAGAAAATATCTGCAAGACATATACCTAATAAAGGATTTTATATTCAGAGTTGACAAAAAACTCTGAAAAATCAGTAATAAGAAAAAAAACAATTCAATAAAAATGACCAAAGATTTGAAGAAACACTTCAAAAAAGGTAATAAAAATGGCAAATAAGCAAATAAAAAGATGTTCAACATCACTAGACATTTAAAAAACCAGTTTTCATGGAGTTGACTCAGACTCATGGTGACCTCATGTGTGTCAGAGTAGGACTATGCTCCATAAGGTTTTCAGTGGCTGATTTTTGGGAAGTAGATTGCCAGGCCTTTCTTCTGAGGCACTTCTGGGTGGACTCAAACCCCCACCCTTTAGGTTACTAGCTGAGCACATTAACCATCTGCACCACCTAGAGACTCTTCATTAGACATGAAAAACCCATTGCCGTGAGTTGATTCCGACTCATAGAGACCCTATAGGACAGAGTAGAACTGCCCCATATGGTTTCCAAGGAGCACCTGCTGGATTTGAACTGCTAACTTTTTGATTAGCGGCTGTAGCATTTAACCACTACGCCACCAGGGTTTCCCTCATTAGACATTAGGGAAATGGAAAATAAAAGCACAGTGAGGTATAACTACACTCCTATTAGAATGACTAAAATTTAAAAGGTTGACCATACCAAGTGTGGGTGAGGATATGGAGAAACTGAAACTCTAGACACTATTTAGTGTTTTGGAAGACAGCGTTTTAGTTTCTTAAAAACTTAAAGATACACCTATCATATGATCCAGTCATTCCACTCTTTGGTATTTGCCCAAAAGAAAGCATACGCCTATACAAAGCTTTGTACATGAATGTTTATGGCAGTTTTATGTGCCATAGCCAAAAAACCGGAAACAACTCAAATGTCCATCAACAGGTGAATGGATAAACACATTGTGATGCATCCATGCAACGAAATACCACTTACCATTATAAAGGAATGAACTAGGATACACACAACTAGATAAATCTCAAAATCATTATGCTGAATGAAAGAAGCCAACAAAAAAGATCACCTACTGTATGACTCCATTGATGTAAAATTCTAGAAAACGAAATCTAATCTATAGGGACAGTAAGCCCATCAACGAAGGGGGCAGCAGGGATGGGGAGGGATGACAGAGAGGAAGAAGAAAATGTTTGGAGTGATAGAATTGTCCACTATCTTGATTGCGGTGACTGTTTCATGGGTGTATACATTTGTCAAACTTATCAAACTGAACACTTCAAGGCAGTTTATTGTATGTCAATTACAACTCAATAAAGCTATTAAAATATATTTTTAAAAATTTTATACAGGGGACTCGGGCAGACATGGCTGTGGCAGCATGCTTGTCTGTTTTTCCATTCTCACCTATTCTGTGGTATTCTTTGGCCTCCGGCAGACATGGCCCTGGCAGCATGATTGTCCAATTCCCACTTCTGCCCTTTTGAATATATGCCGAAGAAAACTTTCCTTTTGCTTTACTAAACTTTGTGATGTTTTTCCCCTACAACAGTTAATGGCGTAGTCGTCAAGGATCTGAAGCTAAGAATCCAGTCAACCTCAGAAAGACCTGGACTGCAGAGCAGAAGCCGGCAAAGAAAGCTCCTATCTTCTGGACCCACGTGTTCCCACTCCATGTCCCTTCGACATTGACGGGGTGAGTGCTCTCGGAAAATGAACCTTCGCTTATTCTTTGCTGTTCTCTTTCTCATGTTAAGTTTTGTTTGGCATATTTGTTTAAAAACCGGTTGATTAAGGAGAATCTTAGATTTTTGCTTGATCATTTGGTTAAGAGTGACATTTAGTAACTCTTTAAGTGGACTATAGTTTAGGCTTGGATTCGGGCATTTGAAGAGGTAATTGTATTTTCAGAGAGATTTGAGTCACTATAAACCACAAAATTCGGGCCTTCTTGTGGCTCAGGGAAAACAGTGCTCCGCTTTGCCAGATTCACAGGGAGAGGTGGCAGCTCTTGCCTATTTTGCCAGATTCTCAGGGGGAGGTGGCAGCTTCTGACCTGTTTTGATATTTAAGGGAGAAGTGGTAGTTCTTTGAGTCGATCTTACCAAAAATTGCTGTATACACTTTAAGAAACTAAGATCCTCATATCCTTGTTTGTGAGGTATTATCTGGTGAGTTTATGTGGTCTTTCTGTCTCCTTTTGTTCTAAGAGCTTGCTTCTGGTCTAGAGCATTGTGTCTAAGTTTGTCTTACATTAGATTGGTGGCTATGGCTAAGAATTGCTGTTTTTTGTAAGGCTAGTCATAGAACCTCAGTTCTTTCTTCGTCCAGAAAAAACTGTGTCTTGTGTCTGTCTTATGATTTAGAGTTATAATTGCTACTTGGAGAAACTTTGATACAAATTGGTCTATTTGAAAAGTACACTAAGATCTTTATGTTTTATACTATGCCACTCTTAAAAGCGAAACCTTTCTAAGTAACTTAAGCTAGATATGAAATGTGTTTTATTTAAGGAAAAAGGATAGTTTTGTCTTAAAGTAAAAGCAGCAGTTCCAGAACAGTAAAAAAGAAAGAAATTAGCTATCTTTTGTCTTTCAAAATGCCTCCATCAACTTAAACATATGTAAATGTCTTTCATGAGTCAAGAGAGTGAGGGCTGGTACAATCAGGCCTCCCCAGCTCCTGCCTCCAAGATCACGTAGCTCCAGGGAAGCTTTTGAAAGACCCTTCCTTTCCAGCTAGGTGGAGACTCTTTTATGACAAAAGATAAGAAAAATTGCTGCTTTGCTATAGTTATCAGAAATTGGGTAGATCCTAATCATAAAACTGTGAACAAGTTCTCCCTATTTATTATAGGGGAACTTTAAGAAGTAAAAAAAAAAAAAAATAGAAATCACAATGAGACACACCTGAAATGGCCTGGAAAAATGTTTCCAGCGGTAGCCAAACACTTAAGGTTATATCCATATCAATGAATTGGTCAAGTGAGCAGAGACTTTGTGATTTCCAAAGCCAGTTGATACAATCTTTAAGAGCTAAAATTAGACTGGGAAAAATACGAGAAGCAGTAAAAGTTGAATGAAATCTTAGAATGTTTAAACAGACTTTTCTTTCAACAACAGTTATGTTTTATGGTATACAGGCCTAAAATAATTTCAAAGACATTTTAGGTAACTTAGTGATGTTAAATTGAGTTAATAGATATTTGTCATAATTTAAGCTTATATACTTTGGCTTTTTATGCCGCAAGAAAAAGGATAGACAGATACATATATTTAAGTCTGCTAATGAGTATTTATTTTTGCTATTTAAAGGGATACACTATAAGAGGTACACAACACAGGCAACGTTTAAGAGGTTTATTGAAAAAGAAATTTACTTGTTATGGTTAAGTTTCATCTGTCTGACTAAAGTTTAATGGTTTAATTTATGAGATTTTCAGGAGTTTTAATGTTAAGTAGCATATAAAACAAAGAATTGGGTTTCTCTGTTGAAATAGCAAATTTTTTTTTAATTTGAGTTAAAGGGTTAATTTCTTCTTTGTGTAATCTGCCTGGAAGACAAAGGTTTGGCCTCTCATTACAATGAGATTCCTGAGTCTGAATACTAAGCTGCATGGCTTTTAGAAAAGAAAGCTAAGGTTTTTACTTTAAGATCTTTGGTTAAATAACTTAAGTATTGTTTCACAGTGACCTATAATATTATTATTTCTTTATTGTTAACTTTGTCCCAACTTTATCTTTTTGAATCTAGCATCATCAAAGCCAATGGTTTGATTGGGGAATTCACATCATTTACCTATGAAGTTTTTTTTATTACAATTCAGGTATTTAGAGATTTGATAATCTTGGTATATTTTTGGTATATCTTGACTATATGATATTTTGTCTCAAAATTATTATGCCTTATATCTGAAGCTCTTTGAATATGGTTAATGGCTATATTTAGAAATATTTTTATCTAAAGTTTTTTTTAACTGATTTTATTTGGCCTTTATATTATGCTTATAATCAATTTCTATCAGGTCTTTCACTATTAAGACTATTATGTTTATGAATTAATCATGGCCATATTAAGTTTTGTCACCTACAGATAAGTTTTTACTTTGCTGATTTGCTGAAAAAGTTTGACCAAAATATAGCAACAAAAAGATGGACTATACTGGACTTGCTAAAAAGACTGTGACTAGACTGAATAAAATTTCCAGAACTCCTATGCAGAAGCTGATGATTTCATAGACTGTGGCTGATCCAGAATCACGTGGAACAGAAATTAACTACATAAGACTGAATAAACGAAAGGAAACTATGGTTTTTTTGTTTTTTTTTTAATATTGCTGATGTTTTAAGGTCCTACTTTCTGGATATGAGAAACTATTTTCCCTTCTCCTTAATTATCTAACTAATGGGTTTAGATATTGTAACTCTTGAATTAGAAGTTCCTGTTGGTAAACTTAGCAAAGTTGTAAGTATCATAACCAGAGAAGTATTTGAAATTTGAGCTATGACTTTACAAAATAGAACAGCATTAGATTTCCTGTTAGTCTCTTAAGAAACAAGCTTTAGTAGATCAATGTTGCTGTATTTATATTAATACTCAATCTGAGGTTTTGCAGAATGTAGTTGCTGTTGAGGCACATGAAAAGCAGTTACTGATGCTGCTTACGTAGAGACATAGAGACAAACACCTCATGAGATTTGTTTCCTCGGTTCAAAGACCTTAGAGTCATGGTTTCATTCGTTATTTCAGACAATTGCCTAATATAATTGTTAGTGTTTCTGTTTTATTTCCTAGTTTGCTGTATGGTGCCTGGGATCTTAAAAACCAAATGATGTCCAATTGCCATTTAGTGAACACTTTTGATAAAAGAGTCTATAGCGAGATCATGATCCAAAGGAAAGAATGATGAGAGAGTTGTATGCAATTCTCCTGGAATCCAGATTTCTGGTTTTCTTGGAGGTTGAGGTAACCCACACAGGCTATGGTCTTTGGGTATCCCTTTGAACCTCAAGCTTTGAGAAAAAACTGGTTCCTGAAGCCACTTTGAGTCAAACAATGGTCCAGATAAACTAGTAAGACCATTTTGCTCTGGGCATTGTGCTTTTTTTTAGAAGAATTCAGTCTGTTTTAGGAAATTAACTTAAAAGATCAGACTGAAGTTATGTTTAGGGTAAATTAGTAATT
Source organism: Dugong dugon (assembly GCA_030035585.1). Lineage (NCBI taxonomy): Eukaryota > Metazoa > Chordata > Mammalia > Sirenia > Dugongidae > Dugong > Dugong dugon. The sequence continues at coordinate 53,971,995 of CM057462.1, read as the reverse complement.
AGTTTAATCAGCCTTTAAGACAATGTCATATGAAATACCTGTCTAATGTCTGTAATCAAACTTTCACCCTCTTACGATGCAGAAAATTATGTATCTTAAAGAAACCAGATTCTCAGAGGAGCTCGACCTCGAGGCTCAGACTCCGTTTTGTCTTTGGTTCCATTTCTGCTTCTGAGAAAGTGACTCATGACTGTTAATAGATAAACCAAGGAGGGGCAGCTTGCCCTTGGGAAGAACACTTAGTATGTTTTAAACAGACTAACTGAAGACCTCCAACAGAAGAGGTCCATCCTGTGTTATCTTGCTAGTCATTAGTTCTCTAATGAAAACTTGTTGTCACATGTAAATTTTTCTTTTGCTTCTAGACAAACTTTGAGTGCACTTTAAGGATATACGTTTCTGTGTGATAGATCCAACTATACTAATTTAGATGATCCTTTCGAACTGATAGTGAATTTATATGGGCAATCTTGTTTAAATTACTGACGAATGCATGGACAATGCACTTCGGAAACTTTAGGATTATCTTTATTCATAGTAACAATGCTAGTAAATACTGGAAAGGTAATGTTAAATTGTCACGCACTGTAAAATGAAAGTCAGAAGAAAACCCATTGGTCCAACACTCAGGATATTGTTGGTAGCTTTAATTCTTACTCATGGTATAGTTGAATTGGAGAAATTTTTAAGAAGATTTGTCAGTCACTATGGGACAAATAACAGATGAGATGGAAGCACAACAGTGAGCTCTGATCTCATAAGCCAAGGTGACATAAGATAACAAAATAGCCTTAGATTTTTTTTATTAGTGTAGCCTGTGCTGTAGACAAGATATACATAGAATTAGACTGTAAGCTACTTGGTTACACATTGTCACGCTTATAAACACCAGATTTGTTTGGTTGGTTACCATCAGGAATAAATACATGGGCTAGATCAGTATTACAAGGAATAGTAATATTCTTCGTCTACATCCTGATAGTATTAGGTATAATAAAACTTATCCTTTATTGTCTTACACACATAAGAGGCAAAAGAAGGCCTCGGGCTAAATTGTCAATGTACATTGAGTCTGCTCAATCCGGCAATGCAATTGATGGGAGCATTGCTCTTACTTCATAACCTGGTGAAGAACCAGATGGTATCCAGTGGAAAACCAGCACTGTGAGTTTAAAGAGCCTGCCATGGCCTCCATCTAGGGGCTCGACGAAGTCCAGGTATTGATCATTGATGTGTTATCTCCAATCTCTGATCAAAAGGAGGGAATGATTTAGAAATAATATTTGGAATCATTGTTCCCTGACCATGAGCATGGATAAATGTGACCCAGCTGGGGCTGGGCCCTCACAGACTCACAAAGACACATCAACTGGGCCCTGAGATGAGACAATAGATGGGACAATCTCAAAAATTATATTAAGAAAGTTTTCACAAAAGGGCGATAAAACCTAACCCGAAGGACTTCTCACTTTTTGTCTTTTTCTATTAACATTTAGTGAATAGGAATTTGTTGGACCAATGAAGACCTTCTTGACTTTCATAACTGAAACCCATACCAATGACTGTTAAGAAAGATGATTTAAAATGTAAGATTACAATTTCTAGCCAGTCAGTGAAAAGGTGACGATTTCAATGATTCTACCCATTTTGTGATATTGATATATACTGATGATTCTGTAACCTTTGGACTCTGGCAGACATGGCTGTGGCAGCATGCTTGTCTGTTTTTCCATTCTCACCTATTCTGTAATATTCTCTGGACTCAGACAGACATGGCTCTAGCAGCATGCTTGTCTATTTTCCCACTTTTGTCTGTTCTGTGATATTTCCTTGGACTCCGGCAGACATGGCTCTGGCAGCATGGTTGTCTGATTCCCACTTCTGCCGTTCTGAATATATGCCGAATAAAACTTTCTTTTTGCTTAAAAAAAAAAAAATTTTATACAGGAAGGGACTAGCCCCAGCTCACCTGCTGCTGTAGTGAGCCAGCTCTGCTGGGCTCTGCCCTCCAGCATCACCCTGGCTTGGGGGTCCTGGGCCGAGCATGCTGGCCAGTGTGCACTGTCACTTGTGGATGAGTGCCCTGGCCTCTTCCAGCTCTCCTTCCCACAAAGTCCCTTCCAATTCCACAGGTGGGATTATGGAGAAGGAAGGGAGAAGTGAACCAGGCACTCAGAGCACAGTAAGACAGGTGTGGGAATGTGGGAGCCTCTGGGGACAGGCAGGAGGTGGGTGATGCGTGTTCTCTTACTGCTCACTCATGCCTTGTGATTTAATATAGTTTTGACATTTTTCCAGCTGACTGACATCCTGGGCTCCAGCCACATGAACTCAAGTGGGTAAAAGCCAGAGCAAAGGGCGCCAAGACCTTGGCTTCCTGTCATTTTGCTGCCGGCTCTGCCAGAGCTTTGCTGACACCTTAAGTCACTAGAGTTGATAATGGAGAGAGATTGAGAATCCCTCGAAATTTGCCCTTCTTTGTGAATCATGTGATTCTGTTGCTGCCATGTTTGGCAAAAGGGCATCAAGTAGAGGAGGCTCCACCCAGCTGTGGAGGGGACCCCAGGCCACTACCATTGGAGTTGAGTCCCAGGCACTGAGCACGTACTATGTGCCAGGCCCTGTGCAGGCACCAGGCATGCAGCAGTGAACAAGACAGGCCAGACCCCTTCCCTGGCCCCAGGATTATTCACTACGATAATAAAAGTAAATAGTAGTCCTTCCTTGCTCACTATGTGCCCAGCTCTGTGCTCAGTGCTCTACTCAGGGGATTCTCACACAGGGTGATGCTGCACCTCAGGGAACATTTGGGAAAAACTAGAGACATTTTGGTTGCCACACCTGGCGGGTGGGGTGCCACTGGCATTTAGATTATAGAGGCAAGGGATGCTGCTAAAAACTTACAACGCACAGGACAGTCTCCACAACAAGGAATTGCCTGCCCCCAAATATGTCGATAGCACTGAGGTTGAGAACTCTGCTCTGCACTCATTTCTCATTTAACCCTCACAACTGTCCAATGAAGTAGAATTATTATCATTCTCATTTCACAGGAAAAGAAGCTGAGACCCAAAGAGGCTAAGTCCCCCACCATAACACAACCTGTGAAAAGGTGGAGTTAGGACCTGAACCCAGGTCTGTCTGTGCCCAGAGTGCACCCTGGCCCACTGAATGGAACAGCACCCCTAGCATATAATACAGAGTAATCTGGATGCCCAGGGTCCTGATTTCAAGTCCCAGTTGAGCCCCATGGGGTACTGGGTGAATCGTGAAATCTCTCCAACTTGGGAGCACTTTGCTTTTAAAATTGGACTCCCAATCCCTGGCCTGGGTGAGCATGGAATGAAGTCAAGTCCTCCTACTTAGAAAAATGCTGGGGAAATGTAAGGGACTTTACCTTCATTTATTTATTTACCAAGTATTTGTTGAGCACCTACTACTTGCTTGGGGAATCCCTGGGTAATGTAATGGTTAATGCCCTTGGCTGTTAACTGAAAGGTTGATGGTTGTCTTAGTTATCTAGTGCTGCTATAACAGAAATACCACAAGTGGATGGCTTTAACAAAGAAAATTTATTCTCTCACAGTCTAGGAGGCTGAAAGTCTGAATTCAGGGTACCAGCTCCAGCGGAAGGCTTTCTCTCTCTGTCAGCTCTTGGGGAAGGTCTCAATCTCCCCCTGTTGAGGAGCTTCTCAGCGTAGGTACCCCAGGTCCAAAGAAAGTGCTATTCACCTGGCTCTTGTTTCTTGGTGGTATGAGGTCCCCATGTCTTTCTACTCACTTCTCTCTTTTATATCTCAAAAGAGATTGACTTAAGACACAGCGTAATCTTGTAGATTTAGTCCTGCCTTATTAACATAACTGCCTCTAATCCTGCCTCATTAACATCATAGAGGTAGGATCTACAACACATAGGAAAATCACATCAGATGACAAAATGGTGGACAATCACCCAATACTGGAAATCATAGCCTAGTCAAGTTGACACACATTTTTAGGGACACAGTTCAGTCCGTAACAATGGTTCAAGTTCACTCAGAGACACCTCAAAAGAAAGGCCTGGTGATCTACATCTGAAAAATCAGCTGCTGAAAACACCATGGACCACAGTTCTATTCTGACACACATGGGTCGCTATGAGTTGGAGTCAACTTGATGGCAACTGATCACTATGTGCTTGGCACTGTGATAAGCACTGGAAATGAGCAGTGGAGAAGACACTCTAGGTCCCTGCTCTTGGGATTAGTACATTCAGGAGGATTCTGGGATATTTGAACAATCAGGTCATTATCCCAGGCAGGCAAGGCCACGTAAATGAACAACACTGTCACCAGCCCCTTTCACCTCTGGAAGTGACCAATCTTACCACCATTTGCCAGCCCCCTTCCCTGAATCCTGGGAGGACTCCTGGGAGTAGATGAGAAACAAAAGCCACCTTCATCCCTCCGTGACTTTTATGCCCAGCACTGGGCCTCTGCCCTCCCTCCCTTCCTTCCTACAAAGTGAAGATTTTATAACATGTCATTTATAAAAAACTCTAGGTCTGCAATACAAATCAAACTCCATGTTGATGGATACCTAGCCAGATTGGGGCTGTTGTTGCTGTGGTTTTCTGTAATTTTTTTTTCTTTTCAACCACCTGCTGTAACAACATGTCTACATGACCTGAATTTAAGGAAGTAGCTTTCCCTCCCATCTCTCCCTCCATCTACCCCACGTGGCTGCCCAGTTAATTCCCAGGAATCCACACAGGTGACGTCACACCCTGCGCAAGCCTGCCACGGGCCCTGGGAAGCTCCTGGGGTACAGGCCCCTCAGCCAGTATCCTCAGTGCACAAACACTACCCGACTCACCCAGAGCTTCAGCCCTTCCTCCATTCTCACTCCTTCCTGGAAGACAGGACTCTGTCACTTTGGACAAGCCCCTGACCCAATCCAGGCCTCAGTTTCCCTATCTCTAGAGTGAGGTCTAGACAGGGGAACCACCAAATGCAAATACAAACTCCACTCACTCTTGCGCCTCCACCTCCCTGTGGGCCCCTTGGGGTAGGACAGGCCTCCTTCATCTCATGTCCCCGGCACAGGGCCTGGCACACAGAAGGGCAGCACAGTGTGGCTCTGAGCTGAATCTGGAGTCAGATGGGCCGGGGCTGAAGTCCTGGCTCTGCTCTTCACCAGCTCCATGGCCGGGGTAGTTCACTTTGCTGCTGTGAACTAGTGAGGGTACCCTCCCCTCCTCGGAGGGTTGCTGTGAGTCTCAAATGTGACTGTATGTGTAAAGCGCTCAGCACAGTCCTGCACATGCTGAGTGTACACTGCGTGTTAGTGCTATTGTTGATAAGGACTTTCTGTGTGACAACTACTTAAATAAAATACAAGGCCAGGGGTGTTACTTCCTTCTGTTTTGAGACTCCTGTTCTCTGTTCATTCATTTGTTTATTCGTTCATTCATTCCACACACAGAAATCACCCACCTTTGCTGGGCCCAGCAAGTTCCAGGCACTGGAACTATGACAGTGAATAAGACAGACAGGGCTCCTCCTCCTGGGACAGATATTCCAGTGGGGACAAAGGATGATAATCAAGGAACCAGACAAATAAATTAAATCGTTACATGCTATGACAAGTATAGCAAAGAAATCAGATGTTGTAAAAGAGAATAGTGTTCTTTCTGGGAAAGATCTTTCTTCTTTGTGTAAGGATGGAAACAAAATAACCCTCCACATCAGCTTCAGACAGGCCTTCAGCTGCCTGATGATAGTCTAGCTTTTCACTTCCTTGTCTTGGCACAGTAGCACCCTTTCTGGCCATCGTGCCTTCCAAGGCTGACCGTCCAGGTGCCTGCCCAGCTCTCAGCAACCTCCCTTTCTCAAGCACTGCTCCCTCTCTCCCCTTTGGGACTCCCATGGATGAGCCCTTACAACTGTGTTTGCACTGTGACCACTCCCCTTTGCCGTTGCTGAGTGGAACACAGCTGGGCACTTGACCAGAGCCAGACCAATCAGATTTACATTTGAACTTGGGCCTGAGAGCAGCAGGCCAGTCTGTTTAGAGCCTTGTCAACCTAGTCAACCCCCCAAGTGGGCTGGAAAGAGAGGGCTGGACTGCAGAGGGAGGGAGCAGGCATGAGAGAGGAGAGGGGTCTAGGTAGTCTTTCTTCCTCAGCCTCTGCTGCCACCCTCCTGGTAGACCTGTGTCCCCTGCCCACCCCAACTTCATTCACATAATAAGTTCCCTGCCTTTGGCTTAAGCCCATCCTAGTGGGTTTCTGTACCTCCTGGCCGATTTACCTCCCCCTGTCACCCCACCCCCAATCTTGCTAAGTCAGTGGCTTCCCCCCACAGCCCCTCTGTACCCCCTAGGCCCCACTGACCCCATGCCTCCCAAGGGCCAGGCTCTGTTGACTGAGCCTGGCTCCTGGTGAAGGAATTAGTGAATAAGTGACCACACCTCAGAGGCAGCCCCCACAGAGGGAAGAGCCAGAGACCAGGGGTGGACACACCTTTGATTCCAGCTCTGTGGTTTCAGGTCCAGTACACAGTAGGCACTCAGTTAACGCCAACTGATCCTTGCGGCTCAAAATCTTTAAAAATATTTTTTTTGTTTTAATAAGAGATTGCAGATCTAGCCTCAGCTTCCTTTTTCTTCCTAAATGTCCCACTCCTAGAACCAGGAGTGCTGGGAACAGCCAGGAAATAGAAAATAGAAATCCTTCCTGCCTCCACCACTGTCTAGTGACGGAGGCTTGGGGGATGAGGGGGAGAGGGAATCCTTGATCAACCATTGTTGTTAGTTCCGTTACAAACAAACAAACAGGTCTGTTACCATCGAGTAGACTCATAGTGACCCTATAGGACAAGGTAGAACTGTCCCGTAGGGTTTCCTAGGCTGTAATCTTTACGGAAGCAGATTGACACATCTTTCTCCAGCTGAGCGGTTAATAAGTTCAAATTGCAGGCCTTTCAATTAGCAGCCCAGCACTTAACCACTGGGCCACAAGGGCTCATAGTGGTTTTATATAACAAAGCAGAACTGCCTCATGTGGTTTCCTGCCCTGATGGCGCAGTGGTCAAAGTGCTCAGCTGATAATAGAAAGGTTGGCGGTTCAGACCCTCAGCCATCCTAAGGGAGAAAGATGTAGAAATTTGCTTCTATAAAGATTATAGCCTTGAAAACCATATGGGGAGGTTCTGCTCCATCCTATAGGGTCGCTGTGAGTCAGAATCCATATGATGGCACACAACAACAATTACTCCAGGGGGGCAGAGGAGCCTCAGTCTGCAGCCCCTGAGACCCTGGTCACCCCCATGTCAGGAGGTGGAGAAGGTGGGGGAGGGGAGATGTGTCAGGGTGCTGGCTGCTCAGCTCAGTTCATGCAATGTCTCCTGGACAGGTAGGGAAAGTGAGGGCCCAGGAGGAGGGGCCCAGCACAGGCCAAGTGAGACTGAGCAGGGCTTTGTAGGGAGCTCTCTGCCCACCTAGAACCTCAGAGGTTACAGCTCTGGGGGATGGAGGAGAGAAAGAGGAAGGAGAAGGTGGAATTTCCCTTGGAGGAAGAGTGAAGAGTAGGGACAAGAGAGGGGACAGTGTCTTCTAAAGCAGAGAGAGAGCACAATCCTTTAGTTTTTTGAAAGGATTTCTAACAGCATATCAACTCTAAAGGACGTTTTGTGATTATTACCTTTTTTAAATCCTCGTATCTACATCTGGCTTTCCAATGTTCAGACTTCAGCACCCAAATCAGGTTCTGCCCAATCCCAATCTAATCTGCCAGGTTGGAGGCCCTGACTCTCTCTGGACAGATCCATACACTCACCTGGGGGTGGGGACAGGGGCTTTCCTGAGCTTTGTCCTCTGACACCTAAGAGACTGAGCACTGAGCTGGGAGGGAAGAGAACTGGGCCCAGGAGAGTGACTTGACCACTTCTTGGTTTGTGGCCTTGGGGAGGTGGGCATTAGCATTCCTCATCTGTAAAATGGGCATGAGAACCTCAAAGGGTTGTGGTGGGTGAGTGATACTACGGGAGGAAACTCAGAGCTCAGCAGGAGTTCCTGTGGCCACAGCTCCTCCCAGCAAAGACAGAGCAATGTGGACAGTTATCTAAAATATTTTGGTTGCAAGTGATAGTGAGGCCAACCTAAACCAACTTAAGCAAAAAGGGAATGTATTTGTTCAGTGTAATTGAAAAGTATGTAAGGAGTCCAGGCTCAGACTTGAAACCTGCCTGGAGCAACAGGAACACAGAAAAGAAAAGCAGCACCTGACTGGAAGCCCAACAACACCCTTTATACTTTGGGGAGAGGGAGTCTCCGGGTCCTGAGCTGAAAGAAGAGCCTAGGTTTCTCTGGGCAGACACGTGGCCCAGGTCTAGAGGCTGAACTGCCAAAGCTCACAGCCAGAGCTAGGGTGAAGTCTGGGTAGCCCCTTCCCAGCAGATGAGGAGAAGTTAACCCTGAAGCCAAGGGGAATAATGTGCTGATAGTGGAAAGGAGGCTGTGTTAACTCAAGAAGCATCAGTGTTGGCTGGTGAGCTCAGCCTGTGGGTAGGGTTTGTTCTGCAGCTCTGAGTGGCAGAGCCAAAAGACCCTTAGAAAAGGAAGTTTCCAGGGAGGCAGGCCTCATCAGAACCCAGAGGGAGAGCCCCAGTGCTTGGCTCCCCTCCCCGTGCCCTCAGGCTGGTCCTTCCCTGGGCTCAAGGACCAACGCTGTGGAGAGAGGGAATAGATTTCAGCAATCCCAGCCCAAGGCTTCGGTCCCTGCTCAGAGCCTAAGCTTGGCCATCTCTGTCATCTGGGCCCTGGCATGGTCCCTACCTGGGGCCTCTGCTGGGGTCAGGCCCTGCTGGTCCTCAGGCTCTGCCCTGCTCCTGCTCACCCCCCTCCCAGCCAAGTCGGGGCTCCACCACTTCCTCCATCATGTTTAGGGTATTTCCCCCTATTTGCCCAGCATCTGCAATATTTCACCACTACCACACCAACAACGGCATCAACAATAATAATAAACCGGTAACACCATCGCCTTCAGTCAATTCCGACTCACAGCGACCCTGTATTATTCTGACCCATAGCCACCTTATTATCATAGGGTCGCTGTGACAACAATAAAAGAGGGGGAACATTTAGTGAGTACTGAAACGGGCCAGCCCTGTGCTAAATGTTTCTCAAATATTATCTCATTTCAGCTTTTAAACAGCCCTAAGAAGTGGAGATTCTGGGTTAATTTGCTGAAAATCCATTTAGCAAATAGTCAATTCATCAAATGACCAATTTACCAAAAATCGATTTGCCCAATGATCCATTAGATGCCCTGACACGCAGAAGCATTAGTCCTGGTCCGGGCAGAGAAACCAGGCGACTGTCTCACTGGAGAGTCAGAGACAGGACAGGGCAGTGGCAGCAAAGGGCCAGGACCTAAATCTACAAAAAGAAAGACTTTCAGTGATCACTGTTAAAAGGCAAGCCCATCCTTTTGAAGAATTGCTTTCCTGGGGAACAGCTTCCTGAGATGAAGAAATTAAGGCCCAGAGAAGCCAGGTAACTTGATCAAAGTCATTCAGCTGGGAGTAGGTCCTCGGAATCAGATCCACTCTTGTGACTCCAAAGCCCCCCTGCCATAGGGGTGGCCCAGGAAGTGCAGGCTCTGTGCCCAGTTGATGACCTTTGCTACAAGGCCTCCTGCAAGTCACTTCCCTCTTCATGTTCAGCTTCCCCATTCATAAAGAATGGGCAGGTTTATCTCTAAGATTCTTCTGAGCTGACATTTTATGAAACAAAGGCTCAGAGACAGCAACTTGCTCAGGGCCACACAGCTGGTCAGCAATAGAGCAGCATCTGCCTAGATCTTCTGCCTCCCAGTCCAGAGTCTGTCCCTCCTTCCTGCTGCCTTCAGTCACAGACCTTCCTGGGATACCACTTCATCAGCTAAAATAAGCCATTTTTGTCACTTCACAAGGCAGAAAATTGTCCTTGTCAAGAGATCAATGAAAAGCCATATAGGAAAAATTGGTCCTGGACACAACTTGGCTAATTGCACCCACCTACAGGTTCAGCTCTCAGCATACCCTCAGACTAGGAGAGCTGTCAGCTCAGCAGAAGGCTGTGCTGGTCTCAGAGGGTCCTAGGTCACTGCTCCCCGCCCTGCCTGCGGGTCTGAGGCCCCTCCAATGCCTACTATCTTAGTTTCCTAGTGCTCCCATAACAAAAACCACCACAAGCTGGTGACTTTAAAGAACAGAAATGTATTTTCTCATAGTTATGGAGGTTAGGAGTTCAAATTCAGGGTGTCAGCGGGGCTAGGCTCTCTCTTTCTGTGGGCTCCAGGAGGAAGATCCTTGTCTCTCTCTGCTTCTGTGGCCCTGGGCGTTTCTTGGCTCTTATAAATGTATCTTCACATGGCCTCTGTCTGCCACTGAGTGTGTCTGTGTCTAGTCTGCTCTTTTTATAAGATACCACTCAGAAGAGATGAGGTTTAGGACCCACCCTACTCTGGTATGGCCTTATTAACATAAAAAAAGAAAACTGCTATTTCCAAACAGGGTCATATTTATAGGTACAGGGGTTAGGACTTGAACATAACTTTTTAGGGGACACAATTCAATCTATAACCCACTCCCTGAGATTTTCCCTGCACATAAAAATGGGAAAGAGTGCCTGCTGTGGATGGAATTGGGGCTGATATGAACAAATGCATCCTGTCATGACTGAGGAGGAACTTAGAAGTTTACAGCCACGTTTAAGGGCTTCAGCACTGTGTCGGTCTGGGTGCTCAAAAAAGCTGGCCCAGAGGCCATAACAAACCTCCTCTTCCAATTCTTGGCTAGGTCAGTATCCACTTGGGTGACCTGTCTATGCCCTGCTCTCTTGGTTCCTTGACCTCCTCTTCTCCAGGGATCTTGCCCCCACTCAGCTGCCCTTCCCTATGGTCTTGCACCCCATGCATACACTCCAGCCCCATCTCCTAAGAACCCTACTCACCAGACACTTTCCTTCTTAGTGGGACTTAAAGCCATGGCCTCTCCCTCTTTTTCCCACTCTCACCTTCCTGCTGCTCCTGCTTCCCTCCTGTCCCAGCCAAGATTACACAGTCCATTATTGTAGTTATTCACTTACACACCCTCAACTCTCTTATCCCTCCCTCCTCCTATTGGATTTTTCCAGCAAAATCCTAGCCCCAGTTAAATTCAGCTCTCTGACCCCTCCACATTGCACCTGGGCAGCTGAACACCCCTGGAGAAAACACCACCACCACCACACATCCAAACCCAGCAACCTCACGTGGGCCTGCTGCTGCCTGGTGAGCCCACTGCGTCCTCCTAGACCGGTCACTCTCTGGCTTTCTATTACACAACTTCTCCTGTCTCCTCAACCTTTTTCAGTCTCCACCAGTGACTTCAATTTTTACCTGAGAGAACAGAGAAGCCCCAGGCTTGGGTGTGGGTATTGCTATGTTCTCCCTCCAGGAGCTCTCCCCACCCACCTGCCTCTGTGCCCGTATCTGCTTTCTTTCCATCACATGGATAAATCTTCCCCACTTTTGCCTATTCTGCAAACTCCTATTCATCCTTCAAAGCCCAGATTAAAGTTCTCCTTCTCCTCTGCAAAATCCTCCCTGCCCTCTCCCATTCCATGTAGAGTAAATCATCTCCTCCTCTCCACTGCTTCTAAACCACGTAACTTCCCCTCTAGGGGCCACTATCAGCGGGTTATAATTTATTTGTTTTTATGTTTGTCTTCCTGACCCGTCCATACAGGTGAACTTGAACGTTGGCAGGAGGCCAGCACATACCCTGGCCAGGTATGTGGAGCCATTCACACACTCAGGGGCATGGTTGTTCCTACCCCGGGAGAAGCGGGGTTTAGGGAGCAGACAAGCATGAGCTCTTGCAGCTCCTGGGACTCTAGGCCTCTGTACCCACCAGATGCGCACTCCCTGAGGGCAGGGACAGGTGCCTTCTGTTTCTCTCTGCAGCCTCACTGTTGGAGGGGCTGGCAGTGCTAGGTGCTCAGCACTCAGGAGACTGTGTCATGGAGCTGGGAGGGGCATTCTCCCACTTCTGTGTGGAGCCTGACCTCAGTCTGTAACTAGAGGTCCGACAGTTTCAGGAGCATGAGGACCCAGTCCCCTGACACAAACGCTGCCATCCCCATTGGGGAGGGTGTCCAGCAGGGGCACCTCGAGGCTCCTCTAGAGGCTTCCTGAGCAGAGATTGGTGACAGAGGGGAGGACAGCGGCCTCCACACATGGTCACAGCTGATGGGTTGGTTTTTGAGCCCACATTGGACATCCTAGGGACTCTCAGTTTGAGGGTCGGGGGTAAGGGTTGGCAATTCCTCAGGTGCAGGAGGGACTTTGAGCTGCTCAGCTCTATCTTTTCCTGTTACATGGCAGCAATTCCAGGCACAGGCTGGTGAGACATAACGGTCGTCTGCTACAGCAGCTGCCAACCCGAGTTCCCATTCCCCTAAATGCCCCTTGGACCTGCCCCTACAGCCTGGAATCAGCATCTATAGTGAGGAAGGAAAACTGGCCCCTTTTTGCTATAAGATCCAGGTTCTTCTGCCCTAGGAGTCACATTCATGCCCACAGCCCTGGAGCTATTTCTGCCTGCAGTTGGTGTGACAGCAACTGGGTCGGAGGGCCATTTGCACAGAAACTCTGCCTCACTCTGCTGAACCGGCATTTGTACCCAAGCCAAGGAGAGCTTGGCGGCACATTTTATTTTCTTTGAACAAATTAACTTTCCACCACAGCCAAGCAGCGTGGAGAGTAGAATGTGTCCAGATATCAGAGTTCTCAAAATGAATCTCTAATTCTGCAGGTTTTATTGGTCTCACCCACTGTCACCCTCTGCTCCCCTCCTGGCATCATGGAGGCCTGGCAGTGTGTTCTCGAAGCCCTGTACTTCGACCCCCAACACAAACGAGCACTGCTTGGCCTTTGTCTCTCTTTTCTTCTCATGCTCTCTCTCTGAGAACGGGGAAATGCCATCTCAGAATGGTGCTGTCTTCCTTTAATCATGATCCGATTCTTTTTTTGCAGTGCTCAGAGATGGAGGTTTTCAAAGGAGACAAGGAAGACACTGGCCAAACATCTCCCTGCTCTCTGGAAAACAAGAATTGTTCCACGGTGTGAATTTCTTCTTAAGGAGCTTCAGCGCAGGAGACGCTGGGGGTCCAGCCCATGGATTAGCAGAAACTCCACCCAGCAAAGCAACAATTCCAAGGGAAAGAGGGTGCCAAGCTGAGAGACAAGAGATAGGATTGGGGAGCCTGCTGAGCCCCCTCTACCAGGATGGCTGGATGCGCTGGACCTCAAAGGGAGGGAAGAAGGGAGGGGAGGTGGCACCTAGTGCAGTTTTGCTAAGTTTGTAAGACCTTTCCTAAGTCCTTCCCAACTCACCTGCTTTTCTGACTCTGCCACCCCCCCATCACACGGCCAACCCAGACATTGAGGAAGGACAATCTTATGTGGCACTTTGGGGCAGCAGCAAGAAATGAGGAGTAGATGAGGTTGACTCAGGAAAGGCATAGAATGCTGAACCTTACAGTGTGTATTACCCTGAAGGCAGCAGGGAGACTTCGTTGTCTGTCTTCTGTTCTGTTTCTTGTGGTAGATGTCTTGATTGGATTTGCCTTTAAGGCAACAACTCAGTAAGGGGAGATGAATGGGAGAGATCAAGGCAGGGGGGCAGGTGGGAGGCTGTCATCGTCATCAGTGGACATGATGGTGGCCTGGACAGGGTTGTCTGCTATAGTGGCTCCCAGCTGGAGCTACCATTCCCCTGAATGCCCCTTATACCAGCTTCTGCAGCCTAGAGTCAGTAACCGCAGTAAGGAAGGAAAACTGGCCCTTTTTTACAATGAGATTCAGGTTCTTATAGTACAGCAGAGCTAGAGAAGGAGGCAGATCCCATCAGGAGGCAGGTGGTGGCATGGATAGGGCTTGGTGACTGTGGCATGAGGAGGGGAAGGAGGACAGAATTGACTCATGAATTAGCAATCACTGACCACCTACTGTATGCTGAGCATTGTATACCTGCTCCTCATCAGAACATCCCAGCCCCCATGGGTGATGACTTTGGTAGTCTCCAAGGAGGAATCTGGGGCTTAGTGGGGTCAAGGAATGTGTCCAATGTCACCCCCAGTAAGTGTCAAGGCCCATGTCCAAACCTGGAGTGGTTCCAGGGATGTTACTGAGGTAGAGTCAACAGACCCAGTTCATTAGACTGGGTGTGATGGAAGGAGGAGGAGAGAAGGAGTTGAACATTTTACATCCAACCTTGCCCTCGGACTACAGAAACAGATAAAATGGATTTTGGAAAGCCCATCCAGCCTGGTCCTAGCCCCACCCAGCACCTCTCTGTGAGAAGAATAGGTTCAAGGGGAAAGGACCCCACGTTTAATTTTCTGAAATAAAAAACATTTGCTAATTTTTGTTCTTGTGCTACAGCACATCTTGATAAAAACAGGGCCCTGAGTAACAGGGTGGATGACAAGACTGTACGTTCAGAAAAGATGCCCCAGAGGCAGAACCTTCCCCATCCCAGAGCCTCGTTGGAGCTCAGACCACTCTCCCCAGTGGGGAAAGGGCTGGCGGGGCAGAGCGAAGGCAGGTGGTCTGGCCCAGGTCACGTAGACAGGCTGCTCAGACCTGGCCTCCAGGGTCCAATGGGAGCCCTTAGTGACCTAGGTAGAGGAGGTGGGGCGGGGATCTGGGGCTCCAGGGTCATGAGACCCAGATGAAGTACCGCTGAGTTTTTATAATTCCCAGCACATTTGAGTAGCCTGGGAGAGATCACATGTTTTCTCTCAGTCAAGGCACAAGGACAGGGGCTTGCTCACATCTGGAGAAAGTCTGCATAGCCGGATTGAGAATACCAGGGTGCTCAGAGAGGTCAGGGAACTTGCCTGAGGTCACACAGCTCCTAGGGACAGAGCTGAGACCCCAGTCCAGGCAGCCAGGCCACACTCCTGGCCACCACTCTCCACCCATCTTTGTGGTCCGGCCTCCACACTGGCTGGTACAATTCATTCTCACATCTGACCCAGGCAGGGGCCGTGGCCCCAGGTTCATAAAGAGACAAGACCTCCCTTAGCTCCAACTTACATTTGAAGTGAACTGGATAAAACCCAGCTCTTTAAGTCAGAGTAAAACTCCAAAGCTCCCTGTACATTGTGCTAAATATTTCCATGCTCAGTTTTACCATCAAATAACTCCATCTTGGGGAAGGAGGGCTGAGATTTGGCTAGCAATGCATCTCACCTTTTCAGATGATAGTTTTCAGTGGTTTTTCACTTGGCTCAACTTTTCTGCCCCTGCCTGATTGGGAGGAGGGGGAGGAGAGGGAAGGTCCCAGAACACAGGTTGATGCACTGACACACTTTGTCCCCACTCCCAGGCAAAGAAGGTGGGAGTGTCCCTGCTAGGAGGCCACCTTCACCTCCAGGACTCCCAGCGCCTTCCCTCTACTCTCCTGGACAGTGGCATCCAAGCTTACTGCCTGCTACTCTGTGTGCTTCCTGCTTCACTCCACATCCTGACACCCCAAGAACACTACCTGCTGCTCCCCAAATACTCCAGACACTCTTGTGCTCCCAGGCCTTTGTACAGGCTCTTCCCCCTACCTGGAACGCCTTTCCCACATCTCCATCTAGAGAAACCCTGCTTATCCCCCAAGGCCCAGGTAGAGAGAGGAGGGAGTGAAGAAAGGGAGCTCATCCATTTTGCCACCTGCCTTGTGCCCAGGGCAAGGCAGGGAGGTGACTGCATGTTCTCAGTGGATCCCACCAAGCCCAGGCACCACTCATACAAGGTGGGCTTCATTAGACCGTTTTACAGAAGGAGAAACTGAGGCTCTGAGACATTGAGTAACTTTCCCAAAGCTGCCCAGTGGTCAGTGGCATAGCGCTGACTGGTCACTGACCCACATACCAGGCTTTTCCCCCAGCTCCACCCACCCCCATCTCTGGTTACCACCTGACCCCGAGAAGGGCATCTCTCCTTCTCCCGCACCCCCACAGGACACTACCAAACATCCTTTCTTTAAGGCTGTTTCCCATCCCTCTGCCTCTGTCCCTGACTGGTCCCTCTCTGAGGCGAGGAGCCGACTAGATTCATCTCTGACTTGCTTGGTGAAAACTGAACTGAAGTGAGTCAGGAGTGCTGAGTGGTCCCACCATGTCCCTGTCTCCTGGTGCCCGACTGCCCTGGAGGGAAACAGACTCCTTTCACCAAGGATCAAGCTGTGTTTGGCCAGTTTAAACCTCTATGTTGGGGTCCAAGTCACTTCTCTACATGTTCAGCTCCTCATGGGGGAGGGCCCAAGGAGGGAGGATATGCCCAACAGTGAGACATGTCCTGCCAGATGGTGAGCTCCCCATCCCTAGAAGAGTTCAAGTTATGTGACAATGAAGAGAGGGCTTCCTGCACTACAGGGAGCATTGCAGATCATTTCCTGCATTCCAGATTCTAATTCCAGCTCCAAGTCTTTCTGAGCAATTTAATTCTGAGATTCTTTGGGCCTGAGAGTCCATAAGTTCGTCTGTGATCCTGTACTTCCAGGATTCTGTGACAGGAATAAGACTCTCAGATTCTGTGAATCAAAGATTCCATTAAGGTGTCTTTGAGTCTATGAAAGGTGGTATAATTCTGAGACTTCTGCATCTCAGATGCCATGAATAGGTCTGACAAGTGTATGAAAGAATCAAGACTCTAAGACCCTCCCTTCTTGAATTTTAGCCTCTATTGAAGGACATTGGGCCAGCTATCTCCAAGCTCCTCTCAGCATTAAAATGTGGAGTCCCTGGGAGCCCCTGATTCCAACCCCTCCACCCTGTTCTCACCTGCCTGGCCGCAGTCTCTCCCCCACAGGACCCTGGGCCCTCAGGGGGTGAACCAACCATCCCAGAAGCTTCTACCTGCACCTGCCCCCAACCTAAGCCTGGTTAACCTGCCTACAGATATAAACCCTCCCCAGGAGGGCCTTGGTACTTGACACTAGTTTACAAACTATCTCTTGGACTTCTCTTTGAGGACTTCCCCATTCCCAGTCCGAAGAAACAGCTGGGACCTGCCTCTTCCCTCAACTTTTCTCCTCCCACACCCTACCCCCAAGACCTAGGGCAACAAGTGTGGCCACACCCCTGCTACTGTTAAAACCCAGGTAACGCATCTCAGGGACACCTGCACCCCTCCCCCCCATGTGCTGAGTGTGTCAAAGGGTCCTGAAGCCCCAAGTAACAGAGCCCCTGAGAACAGCAGCTTGGCAGACGTGCTTCCAGCTGGGCACTTGTCCCTGGGGGATGCCCTTTACATGGAAGATGGTGGGCACAGCCTTGGCTGCCAGGGGATGTTTTCCTGTGTGTCTCACGCAGAACAAAGCAGCAGAAGCGGGAAGCGAGGAGCCACTCTCATTTCATGTCTGTTTATTTTTCGTGATCTACTGGCCTGTTCCGCCATGGAGGCCCTTCTTCTCTTCCCCTGTTTAATCTGTGCAAGCTCCATGGGCTCTGAGGAGCTGGCTGTCCTGCTGGGTTCAGGTCAGTTTTCTCTGCAAAGGACTTTGATCCAGGGAAAGGGAGAGGTGAGGAATAGGTGGGGGTGGGGTGGGGGGGTGGTATTGGGATTCTGGAGGGGGCTGGACCCTCCTCTTTCCCAACCTCAGGGCCTCTGGAGCAGGATGGTTGGGGTCCCGGAGCTGCCTGCAGTGGAGGGACCTGGAACTCAGAGCCCAGCTGACTTGGCTTCGGGGATGCGGACAAGCCACCCCCCTCTCCTAGCCAGGACTGAGCTCCTGTAAGCAGGCCGGGGAGGCTCTGTCACCCAGTGAAGTTGAGGCAGAAGCTTCTACCGCTGCACATACCCAGGCTGTAGGCCCAGATAGTTCCAGCCTTTTCCAATCTGAAGCTGGAGGCCAGGCCAGCCTGGCTTAACCTCCAGGACCCAAAGGGGCTGCTGCTCCCACCTCCTCCTGTTTAATGACTGGGGCTCCTTGAGGGCAGGGACTCCTCTGCCCTGTTCACTGCTGAATTGCCAGGATGAGCCCAGGGCCTCCTGCAACATCCTGCCACTTGAAAGGAAGACACAACCTACCCACAGTGGTCCTCAGATACCCTGGTGGGAGCTCTCTGGGGCCTGGCCCCTCTCAGCTGCCTCTGCTCACTGCTGGATCCAGGCAGCAAGCGACTCCCTCAGGAAACCAGGAGGGAGCTGATGCTGGTGACAGTGCGACTCACTGAGGGAGGATCAGGGAGGGAACTTCTGAGGCCTGGGCCCCAAGCCAAACTTCCAGGCCTCACCTGGACCCAGGAAGCTGGTTCTTGGCCATGAGGGGCCCACCTGGCCAGGTGGGGGAGAGGCAGGCAGGGTTCTCAAATGTCCACCCCTTGAATGTAGACATACTCTCATCCACCCACCCAGCAGATCCCATCAGTACACTCATCACCACACACTCACCCAGCCCCACACACCACCCCCCCCCCCCGCCGCCTAAATGAACCATCTCCAGTGCAGAGGGAGAAACAAAGTAGTGATCAGACAGTAAAGTCCTCTGAAGCCAGCAGGGTAGAGGTTGGGTGTGTGAGTATAAGGAGTGGCAGCGCCACTGGAGCCAGCCTGGCAGAGACCACCCATCAGTCAGCCTCCCATGACCCTCGGGCCTGGCCAGAATGTCCTTCCCCTCCACTTTCCTGCCTCCTCTGGCAGAACATGACCAGAAGTGCATCCCTCAGCCACCGGACTAAGGCAAGTCTTTGACTCAAGGCCCCAAACCATGGCTAGCACCTCCAGTGTGGAGCTGCCTTCTGAAGCCACAGCCATCAGGACAGAGCAGAACTGTGCAGGCTCATTACCGATATGGCCTGTTTTTCACTTCCTGCCCCAAGCTAAGATGGTTGCTTGTAAAAATGGTGGCATGGATGTCTGACCTCCTCTAACTTCACAAGGGGGGAGAATCAAAGATCAAAGTCAACATCAACCCAAGACTGATTCCTATAAGGCAGAGATCTGACATACCTGCTTTCTCCAATCTTTTTCCCTATTCTGACACCAGCCGTCCCTCTCACGGCACTCTCTACTTCTCTGCTGGGTTCAATAATTTGTTGCAATAACCACACAGAACTCAGACCATATGGGGTTTATTAGGGAATTAACAGGTTAAAATTTAGGATCATGAATGACTTAGGATACAGTTCTTTTGGTCAGGACAGCTTCTTCTCAGCCATGCCACAAACATGTTTCTCTCTGGTCCTAGGCCTCTCAACCTCTGCCTGGGCAAGTGTTTCAAAGCTCTTTATCTCAGCCGATAAGTGCCCAGGGGCACCCCACTCCACCAGTAAGCCTCGGCCCAAAGGCACTCAGCTCTCTCTTGCTCCATGGGTCAGCAAGCCTAGCTCTGTCAAGTGCCCAGAGGCACCCCACTCTGCCTGGAAGCCTCCTGCCCAAAGGGGTTCAGGTCTCTCACTCTGTGGGCTGACACACCCACTTTAACCGCCTTACTCTGTGGGCCGGGAAGCCCACTGTGCTATCTTGTGCAGGTCACCTGGGTCTGCTGGCACGGCTTCTCACTGTCTTGGCTGTCTCTGGTGTTACAGCTCTCTCTATTTCTCTCTCTCTGTCTCCTGGGTCTAGGAGGTTCTCAGCACAGGGACCCTGGGTCCAAAGAATGTGCTCCCCTTCTGGCTATTCGTGGTGGTAGTAAGGTTCCCCCCTTTCTACCTCTAGGATGGCTCATTTTAAGCCTAGTAAGATGGCAAAACTGACCAATCCCCTTGTTAGGGTTCCATACACCTTATTTGCATGGTCTTACCCCACAAGCATTCCATGCACCTTATATGCATTATCAGAAAACCGTTCAGTCCTCTGAGTGGGCCACAAGCACCTTATTTGGAAGTTTTAAGACCGTGGCGAGAAGGACCATATAAAAGCAATCCATTCACCTCACTGCTACAGTAACCGCACAGACCAGGCTACAGAGATGGCTCCCAGGACACAAGTTACAGGGGCATCTCAGGTCCCAGAGCCTGCTGGGGCCCCAGGGACTCAGGGAAAGAAACTTGGGCATTGAGGGCCTGAGTGAGGGAGCTAGGGTGGCCTTGGCTGGGAGGGAGGGAGAAAGAGAGGGAAAAAGGGAGAAGGGCACGTTTTGTGCCTCTTCTGCCCCTGTGTTGAGCATGTGATATACTGTCTTATTTTATCCTTACAACCAACCACCTAACAGTAAATACGGTGTTTCCATCTTGAGCACTAACAGGCACCACACCCTCTGATCTGCACTTTACAGACATCATCTCATTTCATAGTCTCAACACCCCACTGAAGAAGGAATCATTCTCCCCATTTCATAGATGAGCACACTGAAACCCTGGGAGGTGCAGGCACATGGCCAAGGTCATGCAGCACTTCAGGGACTGAGCCACTTTCACACTCAGGTCTTTGGACTGCAAAGTCAGTATCTTCTCCTTGGTGCTTGGGGGGAATTCTTGAGGCCTGTATCAGTCAGAGTTCATCCAGGAGGCAAATCATACAGTGATGCAAATACCAGCCAGTTGTCATAGAGTTGATTCAACTCATGATAGCCCCGTCAGAGTAGAACTGTTCTCCATGGTTTCCAATAGCTGATTTTTCAGAAGTAGATCACCAAACCTTTCTTCCAAGGCACCTCTGGGTGGGTTCGAAAACTTTGTACCACCCAGGGGCTCTTAGTGATTCAAATAGGGGAAGTTTAATATAAAGAATCATTAAACTATATTAGAGGAATGTCTATAAAGATGAAAGGACAAATCTGAACTGAACCCTAGGGCAGAGGGAGAGTACCTAAGGGGTTCAGACCTTGTCACAGTCCAGTGGATGGTGCAGAAGTTTGCTGGGCCCTGGCCAGAGCTGGCCACAGTCTCCAGGCAAGCAGGAAACACCCCTTTGAGGCACAGGTGGGCCAAGGCTAGTGGGCAGGTGCACAGAGGCAGTTAGGGTACAGCAGGAACAAGGAAAAGCAAAACAATGCAGAACAATTTCTCCTCAGTGTCCCTCCAATGCCCTCTACTTACAAAGCTTTACATGGCGCTCACTGCAAAGGTAAACTGCTTAGAGTTAGTCCATTATTGCAGAGCAGGTGCTGAAGGGGGACTTGGAGCTGAGAGGCAATAAATCAAGGTCTGCAAAATACAGGCCCGCGGGTCAAATCTGGCCTGTTGCCTGTCTTTGTGTGGCCTGTGAGCTAAGAATGGTTTTTACATTTTTAAATAACTGAAAATTCATCAAGAGGAGAATAAGATTTCATGACATGTGACTATTCCGTGAAATTCAAATTTCAGTGTTCAGGAGTAAAGCTTTGCATTGTACCAATAAAAATTATGGAGAATTGGTCTTTTGTTACATAACTACCTACATAATAGCTTTGATTTTGTCTCTTGGCCCACCAACCCTAAAATATTTACTATCTGGTCTTTGAAGAACCCAGGGACCTTAACAAATTGTGATAAATTGATAACTGGCACGGGTGCCCTTAGTCACCATTATTTGGCTCCCCACAGTATCCCTCACATTGTCAGGTTGGGGCTGCCACCACCCCCCGCCAGGTCTGGTAAAACCCCTGGACAGCAGAAAACTGGTGAGACCAAGTGTAGTCAGATCAGGAATCCTCACACAGACATCTGGAAATGAGAGATCCTGGAAGGTGGCCTGGCTGGGGAAGGGGTACAGTCTTCTCTGAAGGTGCCATCTTCTTTCCTAAAGTTTGCCCCTTGACAGAGGTCACTGACTGCCTCAGGAGACTCGGAGCGGAAAATGAAAGGGACTCAGATGTAACTGAAGTGTCTCAAGTGATGGGAATGGAACGAACTCTCTCTAACAAGGTCTGAACCTTCTCCCGGTGCTAAAGACTGCAGGCTCCTCAATCCTGGACCACAGAGCCCCTGGGGCCAGACCCCTCCATACCAGCTCTGAGTCTGCCATTCCAGGCCCCCATTTTCCTCCTAACACAGCACTCCAAAGTCTAAGAGAGCCCTCAGGTTCATCTTGTCTGGTCTCTGGGGCCCATTTCCCAGACAGGGGAACCGAGGCCCAGAAGGGCTCTCTAGATAGCAGCAAAGAGAGAGTGGAAGTAGTAGGAAATTTGAAGATGGTGTGTCTGACTTCAAATTCCAGCTCCACCTCAGGTGTGTTAGGCAAATCCTGCAAGTCTCTGAGCCTCCATGCAACATCTCTAAAATTTTTATTACCCTCCCAGCTCCCAACACCTGTCTACCTTAGCTCTTCGGTCTGTAAAATGGGTCTGAAAAATGGATCACTGTGAAATTTAAATTGGAAAATATATGTAAAGCACCTAGCACATAGTAGGAGCCCAAGAAACAGTAGCTCAATAGAAGACCAAGCTTGATCCTGACCCAAATTCCCAGATATTGCATCCCTGGTAAGCAGAGCAGCCGAGCCTCAGAGCCACACAGGCGCCTCTGAGGAGAAGGCATTCTTGGCTTCTGTTAGCAGGAAGGCCCTAAGCAGCTCCTATCTTGCCCATATTAATTGCTTCTGCATCTGAAACAGATGGGATGTGGATCTACTTTTCCTCATTTTTCAAAGAGTTTTGGTCCAAGAGATAGCTGTGTAATTAAAAGAGGAGAAATGCAGAACAACCCTCTTAGTGGGTCCTCGCCATCTTCCCTCCCTTATAAATCTGTTAATGAATTGTAATTGCAAAGATAAATCCCTTATTGAAACCTGATAACCTGTTCACCTTGATAGCCCAAAAGATTCTCATTGTAGCCCAGGACCTGAAGAGGAAATGGAAAATACGTTAATCAGCTTATTCTGTTTATCTATACAAAAATAAGAAAATATATCTTGGTTGCATAGTAATTTAACATTTGCCAAAAGACTTATCTGTCAGTTTGTTGTATTCTGGTGTCTTCCATGTTGCTGTGATGCTGGAAGGTATGCCACCAGTATTTCAAATACCATCAGGGCCGAAGTGTCTCCACCCAAAATCCAGAGAGTGTGGCCAATACCTAGAGTCTGGAGGGCAGGGCCATTGTGTAAATGGTCTCAGAGAACAGAGGATTATTTTCAAGTCTTTAGGGGTAATGCAATGTGTCCTGCTGACTTGCTTGGTGACTGTTATCCCTTCTTTCCCTCCAGTTTCTCTCATTTGTGATGGAAATGTTTACCTTGTGCCTGTTCCACCACTGTGCTTTGGAAGCAAATAATTTGCATTCTAGATTTCACAGATGAAGACAAATTTTGCAGAAGATGAGATTTTGGAGTTGGAATTGATTTAAGACTTGCTATGATATGATGGGGTGATTATGTTTTACATGTGGCAAGGACATGAATTTTGGGGGGGGCAAAGGGTGGAATGTCATGGATTTAATTGTGTCCTCCCAAAATATCTGTCAAGTTGGCTGGGCCATGATTTCCAGTATTGTGTGAATTGTCCACCATTTTGTCATCTGATGTGATTTTCCTATGTGTTGTAAAACCTTTCTCTATGACGTGATGAGATGGGATTAGCAGAAGTTATGTTAATGAGGCAGGACTCAATCTATAAGATCACATTGCGTTTTAAGCCAGTCTCTTTTGAGATATAAAAGACAGAAGCAAGCAGAGAGACATGGGGACTTCATACCACCAAGAAAGAAGCACCAGGAGAATAACGTGTCCTTTAGACCCCGGTTCCCTGCACTGAGAAGCTCCTTGACCAGGGGAAGATTGATGACAAGGACATTCCTCCAGAGCCTACAGAGAGAGAAAGCCTTCCACTGGAGCTGGTGCCCTGAATTTGGACTTCTATCCTCCTAGACTGTGAGAGAATAAATTTCTGTTTGTTAAAGACATCCACTTGAGTATTTCTGTTACAGCAGCACTAAATAACTAAGACAATCACCTATGGTGGACAGGTTTCAGTGGAGCTTACAGATTAAAACAGACTAGGAGGAAGGACCTGGCAATCTACTTCTAAAAAAAATAATTATCCAGTGAAAACCTTATGAATAGCAGTGTAACATTGACTGATACAGTGCTGGAAGATGAGACCTGCAGTTGGAAGGCACTCAAAATACGGCTGAGGAAGAGTTGCCTCCTCAAAGTAGAGTCGACCTTAATGACATGGACGGGATAAAGCTTTTGGAAGCTTCATTTGCTAATGTGGGAAGACCTCAAAATGAGGAGAAACAGCTGCCAACACCTATTAATAATCGGAAAGTGGAATGTATGAAGTATGAATCTAAGAAAACTGGAAGTTGTCAAAAATGAAATGGAACACATAAAGATCGATATCTTAGGCATTAGTGGACTGGTATTGGCCATTTTGAATTGGATAATCATACGGTTACTATACCAGAAATAACAAATTGAAGAGGAATGCTGTCACTTTAATCTTCAAAAAGAACATTTCAATATCTATCCTGAAGTACAATGCTGTCAGTGATAGGATAATATCCACACACCTACAAGGAAGATCAGTTAATATGACTATTATTCAAATTTATGCACCAACTAATAATGCCAAAGATGAGGAAATTGAAGATTTTTATCAACTTCTGCAGTCTGAAATTGATCAAACATGCAAACAAGATGCACTGATAATTACCAGTGATTTGAATGCAAAAGTTGGAAAAAAGAAGGATCAGTAGTTGCAAAATACGACTTTGGTGATGGAAATGACACAGGAGATCTCATGGTCGTATTTTGCAAGACCAACCACCTATTCATTGGTGATACCTTTTTTCAACAATATAAACAGCGACTATAAACGTGGACCTCACAATATGGAATATACAGGAATCAAATCAAGTATGTCTGTGGAAAGAGACCATGGAAAAGCTCAGTATCATCAGTTGGAACAAGACAAGGGGCTGACTGCAGAACAGACCATCAGTTGCTCACATGCGAGTTCAAGGTGAAGCTGAAGAAAGTTAAAACAAGTTCACAAGAGCCAAAGTACCATCTTCAGTATATTCCACCTGAATTTAGAGACCATCTCAAGAATAGATTTGACACACTGAACACTAATGACTGAAGAGCAGATGAGTTATGGAATGACATCAAGGACATTATACATGAAGAAAACAAAAGGTCATTAAAAAAAAACAGGAAAAAAAGAAAAGACCAAAATAGATGTCATAAGAGGCTCTGAAACTTGCTCTTAATCATAGAATAGCTAAAGTTAATGGAAGAAATGATGAAGTAAAAGAGCTGAACAGAAGATTTCAAAGGGCAGTTCAAGAAGACAAAGTCAAGTATTATAATCAAATATGCAAAGGCCTGGAGTTAGAAAACCAAAAGGCCAGAACACGTTCAGCATTCCTCAAGCTGAAAGAACTGAAGAAAAATTTCAAGCCTCAAGTTGCAATACTGAGGGATTCTATGGGCAAGATAAGGAACCCTGATGGCACAGTGGTCAAAGCATTTGGCTGCTAACTGAAAGGCCAGAAGTTCAAACCCACCAGCTGCTCCTCTGGAGAAAGATTTAGCAGTCTGCTTCTGTAAAGATTACAGCCTTGGAAACCCTAGGGAGCAGTTCTCCTCTGTCCTACAGGGTCATTGTGAGTTTGAATTGACTCGACGGCAACAGGTTTGGTTTGGTTTTGGTTATGGGCAAAATCTTGAAAGACACAGGAAAGCATCAAAATAAGATGGAAGGAATACACAGAGTCCCTGTACCAAAAAGAATCAATTGATGTTCAACCATTTCAGGAGATAGTATACGATCAAGAACCAATGGTATCAAAGGAAGAGTTCCTAGCTGCACTGAATGCATTGGTGAAAAACAAGGCCCCGGGAATTGACAGAATACCAATTGAGATGTTTCAACGAATGGATAAAGTGCTTGAAGTGCTCACTCGTCTATTCCAAGAAATTTAGAAAAGAGCTACTTGGCCAGCTGACTGGAAGAGATTCATATCTGTGTCCATTCCAAAGAAAGATGATTCAATAGAATGCAGAAGTTATCAAACAATATCATTAATATCACACAAGACTATAAGTTTGCTGAAGATAATTCAAAAATTGTTGCAGCAGTACATTGACAGAGAACTGCCAGAAATTCAAGTTGGATTCCAAAGAGGACATGGAATCAGGAATATCATTGCTGATGTCAGATGGATTTGGGCTGAAAGCAGAGAATACCAGAAAGATGTTTACTTGTGTTTTATGGCTATACAAAGGCTATGCAAAGATCCACTGTGTGGATCATAACAAATTGTGGATAACATTGTGGAAAATGGGAATTCCAGAACACTTAATTGTGTTCATGAGGAACCTGTACATAGACCAAGAGGCAGCTGTTCAAACAGAACAAGAGGATACTTGGTGGCTTAAAATCAGGAAAGGTGTGTGTCAGGGTTGTATCCTTTGACCAGATTTTGTCTGTATGCTGAGCAAATAATTTGAAAACCTGTGCTATATGAAGAAGAATGCAGCATCGGGATTAGAGGAAGATTCATTAACTACCTGCAATATGCAGATAACACAACCTTGCTTGATGAAAGTAAAGAGGACTTAAAGCACTTACTGATGAAGATCAAAGCTTTTCATATGGATTACACCTCAACATAAAGAAAACAAAAATCCTCAACACTGGACCAATAAGTAACATTATAATAAATGGAGAAAAGATTGAAATTATCAAAGATTTCATTTTACTTGAATCCACAATCTATGCCCGTAGAAGTAGCAGTCAAGAAATCAAAGGATGTATTGCACTGGGCAAATCTACTGCAGAAAATCTCTATAGTGTTAAAAAGCAAAGATGTCACTTTGGGACTAAGGTGCTCCTGACCCGAGTCATGGCACTTTCAATCACCTCATATGTGTGCTAAAGCAGGACAATGAATACGGAAGACTAAGGAAGAATTGAAGCACTTGAATTTATGGTGTTGGCAAAAAATATTGAATATACCATGGACTGCCAGAAGAACTAACAAATCTGTATTGGAAGAAGTACAGCCAGATCCTCCTTAGAAGCCAGGCTGGCAAGATTTCATCCCATGTATTTTGGCCATCTTATCAGGAGCGACCAGTCCCTGGACAAAGACATCATGCTTGGTAAAGTAGAGGGTCAGTGAAAAAGAGGAAGACCCTCAATGAGATGGATTGACACAGTGGCTGCAGCAGTGGGCTTAAACATAGCAACAATTGTGAGGATGGCGCAGGACCAGGCAGTGTTTCATTCTGTTTGTACATAGGGTTGGTATAAGTAGGCAATGACTCCACAGCACCTGATACAACAGCCCTGGGGAGATTCTGGTTTTTCTTCTTTGTGGGGCTTGTTTATAACCTTCTGTTAATCAAATCAATTGATGAAAGAGATTTGTATGTTGCATTTCATGAGGATCAGGAGCAGATGTGGGGAGATTTGAGATGAGTTAATGGCAAAAGTTGGGGTTTGAGAGAGATCCCAAGATGATGGCTGATTCCTTGCTAGGAGCCTGGTGAGACAGAACTGGCCCCCACACTCACCAACATGCAGGGAAAACATACTCCATAGGAAGACACCAGCAGAGGGCAGTTGTATGTACGAGGGCTAGATTTGCCCTCTGCTTAGGTCTGGTTCCCTAGATGTAGAGCCTGAGATGGGGATTTGCATGTAAGAGATATGGTGAGGGATAGCTCTCAGGTGAAACCTGTAAGGGAGTGAGGAAGCAGGATGGTGTAGGAGAAAGGCCAGGCAAGTATGTCGGCTCAGTTGGGTCTAGCCTCAGGATGAGCCCACAGGGATCTCTGGAGTATGTATGACACCACATGGTTGTCCTGTCTTAAGGCAATGAAGCTGGCCATTTGTACACCTGTGTCAGCCAGTGATTGGCTGCAGGTCATTCCAGGGAAAGGTGTAACTTCTCAGGAGGCATTTTTTCAGGTGAGTCACCAGTTAGTTCCCTTCAGCTAAGGACAAGTCTCCAGCGGAGACTCACCACAGCTGGAGGATGGGGGCACTGGCCTGGTAAACGGCATCTGGAAGGGGCCCCAACAGCTTCTGCCTCAACTTTCCCTCAACTCTGACTCCATCTACCAGCGACATATGATAGTTCAGCCCACCTGGTGTTGTTTTCCTTGGGAACCTCTGCTCAGCCTTCTCGTCTCTTATTGTTCTAGAAGAAATCACTACCCCCGGATTCAGGGGTGAGCAGATCCCCAGGCCTGGCCAATCAGCGTCTTGCATCCCCCTGACCACAGTGATCAGTTCAGGGATGGGTGGGTCAGAGATGGGGGTGGCAGCTAAGGCGGGTGCTGATTCTTGTGTGATTTAAAGAGGTAGTGTCTCAGGAGAAACTAGGAAGGGAACAGACATGTGAGTTGTTTCCAGTTCTTGGCTAATACCAATAAGGTTTCCATAAATATTTTCATCATGGACTTTTTGTAGACATATGTTTTAATTTATTTAGGAAAAATAGCTAGGGTAGAATCACTAAGCCATAGAGTAGGTATATGTTTAACTTTATACCAAAGCCAAATTCATTGCCATTAAGTCGATTCAAACTCATGGCGATGTCATGTGTTACAGAGTCCAGCTGTGCATCATAGGTTTTTCTTGGCTGTAATTTTTCATGGAAGCAGATCATCAGGCCTTTCTTACACGATGCCACTGGGTAGGTTCGAACCACCAACCTTTAGGTTAATAGTTGAGTGCAAACCATTTGGGCCACCCAGGAACTTTATAAGCGACTGACAAATTATTTTGCAAAGTGGTTGTACCAGCTTGCATTCCCACCAGCATTGTATGAGAGTTCCAGTGTCTCCACATCCTCATCAACACTTGGTGTGGTCAGTCTTCTTAATTCTAGCCATTCTAGTGGGAGCATAGTATCTCACTGTAGTTTTATTTCACTTTTCCCTGATAACTAGTAATGTTAACCAATTTTTCACATGCTTATTGGCCATCATAAATCTTCTTTTGTTAAATGTCCATTTGAGCATTTTGACCTTTTTTACTGTACTTTTCAATGTGGAGCTCTTGTATATTTTTTTGGTTGAATTTCTTTGTATTTTTGGGTTTTGTTACTATAATAAATAGCATTTTTACTTCACTTGCTTTTTTTGTTGTTGTTGCTAGTACATAGAAATAAGTTTATTTGTGTATGATGACCATGTACACCCCTCATTTAGCATAAAAGCTAGCAGTAAACAAGTGTTTATTTGAGCTCCGTGAGTCTGTTTAGGTTTGATGGTGCCACAAGTGTGAGAGAATGGAGGGAGAAATAAGTCTTTCTCATCTGCAAAATGAAAATAAGTCTAATAGCTGACATGTATATAGCATTTAGTATGCACCAAGTACTGTATTAAATGTGTATGTGTCTGTGTGTATGTATCTATCCACAGACACATATTGTACTCATTAATCCTTAGAACCACCCCATGAGGGAGATATTGGCATTACTTATTCCATTTTTACTAGGAAACAGAGGCACAGAAAGCTTGTGTAACTTGATGAAGGTCACCCAGCTAATAAATGCAGAGCTGGGATTCAAATCCAGCCAGCCTGTCCCCCAAGCCTGTGCTCCCAGCCCCAATGCTGTCCTGTCTCCAGTGTTTCCTTGAGATGAACTTGAAGGTTAATTGACGTGTGTCTACAAAGGGCTGAGCACAGAACCCGGCACATAATCGGCACTCAATAAATGCTGGCTAAGGATCAGGGGCTACTCCAGCACTCTGAAGTGACTGAGTCAGATGCAGAGCCACCCTTGGGGGGAGGGAGCTTCCAGTCCCATGAGGAGGACAGAGGAGTGAACTGTCCGTTAGCGTGCAGAGAGAAGGGCTGGGACTGGGGATGCTCATGGGCTGCAGGAGCCCAAAAAGGGAGGTAAGATGGTGTCCAGACAGAGGAGGGGACAGCAGGTGCAAAGGCTGGTGGTGAGGAGGGCGTGGCAGGTACAGGGGCCCCAGAGAGGAATGACTGGAGTCATTGCAGCAGGAGCCAGGCAGGGACACAACGTGATCAGAGAGGATTTCACAGGGCCATTCTGGGACAGTGCCAGGAATAGACTGCAGGTGTTGAGACTGAAGTCGGGGATGCCAGTAAGCAGCTGCTGGGGTGGAGGCTGGGCTCATAACCAGGCCCCCACCCCCTTACACTCCTTGGGCATGGAGGGTTTTCCCAATAAGAGCTGCCGGGGGCATGGACAGGACAGGTATAGGAGGTGAGGGGCTGCTGTCTGTGTGCACACAGAAACCAGCATGTTCTGTAGAGCTCAGAGGGCCAGGCTCAGACCCCTGAAGGCAGATTGGCTGGTTCCCATCACCCTCCGACCACTTCTTACTCTCCAGCTACCTGCAAACAGACCCTAAGTATGGGAGGTACCCAGTGCTCAGAGGAGATGGGCTGATCCTGGGCATCCATGTGCATGTGTGTGTGGGGGGAGGAGGGCTTGTCATCTCCTCCTCCTGGGGCAGTCATTGTCATCATCCAAAAGGGACCCGTGCGGCTGGTGCCTTGGCCCATCCTACAGGCCCCTCTGTGACCTGGTAGGCATGGAGGAGCAGTGGCTGGGGACAGGTGGAGCAGCTGTCTGGCGAGCGTGTGGAGGGGAGTCCTGCTGGCCACCAGCTTCTCTCCCAAGTGTCATTTCCGGTCTGGATGCCCAGCCTATGGATGAGCCTGGTGGTGGGAAGCAGAGACCTTGCAAAGGGAGTGGCCTGGCTGGAGTGAGGTCCTGCTGGAGCCAGGTGCCACTGTGCAGGGAAGGGAGGTGGCTTCAACTGGAAGGGTGTGAGGGCGGCCCCTGAAGATCTGCCAGTTCTCTTCCCTAACCCCAGGGTGTGGGGGTCTCTAAGCAGTGGGGGTGGTGTGCACCCCAGCAAACCCCAGCTGGAAGGACCCAGCCTGGTGTTAGACAGGGATGCGTTTCCTGTGCATTTTGTAGTGGGCAGCATGAACCCCAGTGCATCTCAGAATTCAGAACATAGAATCTTGGATTCCTGGATTTTCATAAATCCAAGATTTGAAATTCTAAGGGTCTCAGAGTTTAGAATTGTAGAGGCTCAGACCCCGGGACGCGAGAGCTGCCAGGTTATTCAAGGTTGTTCTAGTCTAACAGAACTCTCTTCAAAACACAGAAGCAAACAAATGAAAACAAAATTTATTTAAAACAGAAAATAAAAATCCTCCCCTGGGAGCCCAGTGCACAGGGCAGAAGAAGGTTGAGCAACTCTGGTTGAAGCTAGGGTGGGGGTTTCTGAGGCCCTCTGCCCACCATCCCCTCCCCTTGCCCTACCCCACTCTCTCCATGCACTTCCAGGACACTGTGGTCCAAGCACCTTAATCAAGAGATGGCAAGGATGAGGCCCGGAGGGGGCATGGCCCGTGTGAGGTCACCCAGGGAGCCAGAAGCAGGGCCAGAGCCAATGCTGCCCTCTTCCCACCTTGGCTCTTGCACAGCACCTGCTGCTGCCAGGCCAGCACACCCGGGCCAGGTGGCTGCCAGAGCAGATGTCAGGGCTGCCAGGAGCAGATAAACAGCTGCCAAGGGGAAGACAGAGAGCTGACCAGGACTCTCTCCCCTCACCTGGCCCAAGGCCAGGCCCAGACGGGAGACTGAGCTGGAGCAGGGCTGAGAGGGATCGAGGATGACCCGTCCAGGGCATCAGACCACAATTTTCCCCTGCCCTGGTGTCTGCACAGCTTCTCAAATCAAAACATCTAAAGCCATCACTTGCTGAGTAGTTACTATGTGGCAAGAGCTTTACACACATCTCCCATTAAAACATTAGTTACTGAGCACCTACTATGTGCCAGGTACTGTTCTGAGAAAAAAGCTGGCGAGGTGGAGCATGTCCTTATTGGATCCTGGCCCATGAACCAGGTTTTACTCCCTTTTTGCCAATGAGGAAACTAATTAAACGACTTGCCTATGTCACTGGGCTGGTCAGTGGCGGGTCCTGAGTTGAAGCCAGGCACAACTACAAAGCCCATGTTCCTCAGGGCCACAGGTGTGAAGGGCCTCATCATGTCTGGCACACAGTAGGTGCCCTGTGAGTGACAGGTCCTTGTCCTCTTCAGCAGGAGGCCTGCCCTACAGGGGTCCCGAGAGGTGTCTGTGAATGGGGTGGGGGGATAGAGAGGGCTGTAAGAAAGGGTCAGATTGCTTTGTTTGATTTTGTTTTGGAGGGTGGCATTTTGTACCTTAAAAATCTACTCCTAAGAGAGAGTGATGTAATGGTGGGGTGCTGTCCTCCAGCCTGGCAAAGAGAGCACAGGTGCTAAGTTCTTTGCACAGAATCCTTAGGAACTATTTGTGAACTAGAAACTACTATCACTCCCATTTTACTGATGAGGAAACTCAGGCTCAGAGAGGTGAAGGGACTTGTCAGAGGTGACAGAAAGTGCCAGAGCTGGGGTTACAACCTCTTGTCTGACTCCACAACCTGCTGATGCTACCCTGCTCTTCTTTCTCTGTCCTCTCTCACTCTGCAAGCCTTCCAGAACATTCCCTCCACCTGTGCTTGTCCTCCCTTCCCTTACAGAACATCCCAGTGGTGCTGGGCCAGCCCAGAGGATGGTGTATCTCTCCCCTCCTCCTCCCAGGACCTTCTATTGCGTCAAGTCTCCCAATGCCATGTTAGCTTTGCTTTTGCAGCAACCAAACCCCGTCGACTCACACTAAGCCTCCAGCTCGGCTTCTGCAGGAATTGCTGACAAAGCAGCTCTCCCTCCCTACAGGATACAGAGGCTGTCTTGACCATCCCCTGCCCCAGGCAGCTCTGGAGTCCAGGACAGGCTGACTGAGTTTGCCTGCCTGAGAAGACGCTTTCATTCACTTCCTCGTCCCCACTAATGGCCAGTGTCCCTGAGACCTCATAACCTGGAAGTCCTTTCTCAGGTCTACCCCACAATCTGCAAGGGGATAATTCTCTGGTCCCAGCCTTCCATGTGATTGGGCCCCTCGGGCACTTCTCCATCCTCATTGTGGTCCCAGCCTCTGGACCCCTGGAGCACCAGAGCTAGCTACCCTGCCTTCCCACCCCTTCTTCTCCCTCCTACTTTCCTCCAAGTTCCTCTGGAGTCACCAGCTGCTCTCCTCATCTATAAAGCTGGGCCTAGAGGACCCAGGGCCTCTCCAGAAGCTCTGCTCCCAAGAGACAGACTGGGGCCTCTCACCTTCTACTTCTGCTGTTTCCAGCGGCTGGATGGGCTGGCAGATGTGGCAGGAAGATGGGCCTTGTGTGGAGTTCTCTTTGCATGTCTTTTGTGGCTAGTGCTGGGGCCAGGCCCAGTGGTTTCTGGGGAGAAGATGAGCACGGGCTGAGAAGCCAAGGTTGGGGTCCAGTCCCTGCCCAGGGGAGATCCCTCCTTGGCTGGGCAGAGGAGAGGTGAGGATGGTGCTGGACCACCCATCCCCCCTGCTGGAGAAACTTGGATCAGAATGTAGGTCTTGGCAAGGACAGGGAGAAAGAAAGATGGAGGTGGGGACACACTGGGGCTGGAGCTGGGCAGCCATCTTCCTAGGTTGGGGTTGGGGTGTTGTCTGCTGTGACACAAAACAGGCCCAGAGTGACTCTACTTCCCATTTCCTGGGCCCTGGGGGCCAGCAGGACTTAGAAGCAATGTCCCAGCCCAAGGCCCATCCCTTGTTCTCAGCAAAGGTCCCTGGGGTAGGGATCCTGACTGTCCTTTTCAGGGGGCCAGCATCTCTCTGGGTCTGGTGGGAAGGGTGGAGGCAGCGGCATGTCAGCATCCAGAGATGGTTCTAGGATGACTGTCTGCTCCTGAGTCAGGTCCCCTGACTGCCAGGCTTCCCCAACCACCCCTGGTGGCTATCCAGCCCCGCTCAGCTGCTGTATCTCCTATCAACCCCTCTGCAGGAAACCAGTGAACATGACCAAGGCCACTTTCTACTACCACCAGGAGAAGATACACACGATGAGCACCATGGACCAGAGCGTCACGGACCAGAGAACCCTGCAGGAGGACGAGTAGCTGGGCTTCTCCTTCATGTACACCCACAGCTACGGCCCCCTGGGGTGAGTGCACCTCCTGCCCCTTCCTCCCGGCCCTGGGGCTCCCTGCTCCCAGCCTCCTGAGCCAATACACCAGACTCCTCCAGGGACCTCCCCACATCAGATGAGTCTGTAGGACCCCTAACCAAAGTTTAAGCATTTTGTGAGCTCCTGCTGGATACCAGCCTTGGCACCAGAAATACAGAGAAGGCACAGGCAGTATTGTTGTATTGGAGGGGCTTGCAAGGAACTGTACAAAGGTAAGAGGAAGGCGAGGTCAAATGTGATTGTGCAAATTGCTCCCGGACATCAGAGGAGAGAGTGAAGCCGTGGGAACAGAGTGGATAGGAGCATCTCACCATTTCACCATTTATTGAGCACCCACTGTGTGAGAGGTGGGAAATCCAGTGGCTGAGAGGGACAGTTCCAGAGTCACATAGACCAGGGCTTGCAGCTCACATCTCAACTGTGTAAGTGACCCTGTGCAAGTTGGTTAGCCTCTCTGGGTGTCTGTTTCCTCATCTGTAAAATAGAGTAAATACCATAGGGCTGCTGTGAAGACTAAATGCAACTGTGTGGGTAAATCACTTAGCGCTGGGCCTGACTCACAGAAAAGAAAGCAGTCAGTCCTAACTGACATTATTTTTATGTGCTAGGCCCTGCACTAATAGCTTTTCACATACTATTACTTCATTAAATCTCTTCTTTTTACAATGTAATATTTGATTGGTACAAAAATTATATCCTATGTATTTGTAAATTCTGAAGCATAATAGTATAATAAATCCCTGTGAATCACAGCTTGGGAAGTAGAATATTGCCAGGATGTCCCTGGTGTCCCTCCCTAATTGCATCCCCCACTGCCTCCCAAAGATGACTAATGTCCCGATTGTTGTGTCCATCTTTTCTCTGTAGTTTTGCCACATATGCATGTATTACCAAACGAGGCATTGTTTAGTTTTGCTTGTGAGTGAGGTTTTTTATAAAAATGACCTCATTATGGATGTGTTCTTTGGTACCTTGGTTTTTCACTCATCATTGTTTCTTGATATGTCCATGCAGATGTGTGAAGCTGCGGTTCAATTATTCTACTGATATGTGGTATAGATGGATAGATACATACATGACAGATAGACAGACAGATAGATAGATAGATGCCATCGAGTCAACTCTGAATGCTGGCAAATTTATGTTCAATAGTCGGAAACATTGCTTGGTCCTGTATCATCCTCATGATCACCACCACTTTCTAGTCCATCCTTGCAGCTACTGGGCTAATCCATCTCACTGAGGGTCTCCCACACTCTCATTGGTCCTCTACTTCACCAAACATGGTGTACTCCTCTAGCAATTGATCCCCCTTGATGACGTGTCCAAAGCAAGTAAGTCAGACAAGGACTGTTTTGATCCACAAGGTTTTCATGGGCTAATTTTCAGAAGTAGATTGCCAGGTTCTTCTTCCTAGTCTGTCTAAGTCTTGTAAGCGCCACTGAAACTTGTCCATAATGGGTGACCCTGCTGCTGTTTGAAACACTGGTGGCATAGCTTCTGGCATCACAGCAACACGCAAGCCACCACAGTACGAAAATCTGAGACAGATTGTATTCCACTCTATGAGTATAAGACAATTTGTGTATACATCCTCTTCCCCATGCATATTTGAGTTGTTCCTAGTTTTTTGTTGTTTGGGGGGTTTATTTGTTCTATTTTGTTTGTTTTTGGTCTGTTATTACAAACAAGACTGTTGTGAACATTCTCCTATGAGTCTGCTGATGCACCTGTACAGGAGATTCTCTGGGGGTGTGTACTAGAAGTTGAGTTGCTTGCTTTTGGAGTATGTGCATGCTCAACTTGACAAGACAGTGAAAATTGTTTCATAATGTCGATTGTCCTGCAGCAGTGTGTAAGGGTTTCCATTCCTCCACACCCAGACCCAAGCTTGTCAGACTTCTACATTTTTGATGGAATAGTGGATATAAAATGGTAATTCTCTGTGTTCATAATTTTCACTTCCCTGATTACTAATTAAACTAAACATATTTTCAAATGATTATTGGCCATTCAGGTTTCTTCTTCTGTGAAATGCCTGTTTATGCCTTTTACTTAATTTTCTATTTGTTTGTTGCTATCCTAGTCATTTTTAGGACTATTTTATACATTTAGGATAATAATAATTTATTGATTCCATGTTGTGGATAGCTTCTCCTCATTTCAGACATGTCTTTTCACTTTATCTGTAGCGTTTAGATGAACAAAAGTTCATTATTGTAATTTAGCCAAATGTTTCAATCTTTTCCTTTTGTGGTTAGCGCTTTTAGTGTTTTGGTAAGGACAGCTTTCCCCATTTAAAGTGATAAAAATAGTCTGTTTTTTTCCCTAAGATATTTAATTTCACATTCAAATCTTTGTCCATCTGGAATTGACTTGTGTTGTGTTTTCTAGTTAGTGATTTGATTTTTTTTAAAACCATGTGGATAACCCATTGTTCTGACATAGTCCATCTTTTCCCCACAGGTCTATAATGAAACCTCTGTCGTATGTCATCTTTCCATGTGCATGTGGATCTGACTCTGAGAACTCTTTTCTCTTCCACTGTTGTTTTTATTAATGTTGTTGTATTGTGTTTTGTTTTTTTAACTTGTCCTAATACAAATCACTGTGGCTTTGTAAGTCTCTGTATCCGAGATGGCAAGTCCCCTGCCTTGTTCTTCAGATGTGTCTTGGCTATTTTCTTCCTTATTCTTTTCCTTGTGAATTTTATAATCAACTTGTCAAGTTCCTTGAAATATACTATTGGGATTTTGATTGGAATTTTACTGAATCTGTAGAACAATTTAAGGAGAACTGACATTTTTATAATATTAAGTCTCTTCACCTATGAATATATCTCTTCACAGTTAGATATGCCTTGAATGCCTGTCAATAATTTTCTCTATAAACGTCTTAAACATTTTTTGTTAGGTATATTCTTGTGTCTCTTCTATTTTTGATTGCTATTGTAAATGATATATTTTTAAACTGTAATTTCTAACTGTTGCTGGTAAAAAGAAATACAAATAATGTTTGTGAATTGATATTATATCTATCCACTTTGACTTTCTTGTTCATTCTAATAATTTTTCAGTAGATTCTTTTGGCTTTTCTATGAGTAAAGTCAAAACATTTTAAAATAATGACATTTTGTTTCTTTTTTTCCCAATTCTTAGTCTTTCATTTCATTTTCTTGTCTTACTGCACTGGCTGTGGCTGGGACTTCCAGTACAATGTTGAGCGGAAGCAGTGATAGGAAATATCCTTGTCTTGTTTTCCCGATTTTAAAGGGAATTCTTCTAATATTTTAACATTTGCTATATATTTTTGGTAGAAGTATTTGATCAGGTTAAAAAAGCTTCCTTCTATTTCTAGTTTGTGTTTTTTTTTTTTTTTTTTTTTTTTTTTTTAATGGGTGGTGTGGACAATTAATGCTATCAACATTCTGAGAAGGGATGTCTTGAGGCAGGGTGGTCGGGGAAGACTGATACTGGCAGGATTTGACTGATAATGAGGTGATAAAGGCACTGTAGGTAGAATTCATAGCATGGGTAAATAAGAAGTTGGCTAATATAGGGAGGTTAACATGGGTAAGAAAGAATATGATAGGATTACTTGGTTGTTTATGTTTCTTAGAATTCCATTGCCTTCATTCTGTATTTGAAACAAGTTCTTGTTTTAATGGAAGCATACCCTCTCAGGGCTGTCAGTGACCAACTTACTCAGTCATAGATGTAATATATTTACCTGTACTTCCTTTGAGTATCGCTGAACTCCCACCCAACATGGGTCCCTTGGAATCTTGTGCTCAGGGGGCATCGTGAACACTATTTACAAATGGGGCAACAAAGAACAGTGGATGCACATATTGCACCTATCTCCTCTGCTCACATGCATCCTCCATTGTCCCTTTGGACTTCACTTACAAAACAGAAGTTCAAAAATAAAATTATTAAGAATTTCAAAATGGGAATAACAGAGCATTAAACAAAGTGTGGTGTTCTTCTGAGCCCAGGGCCCTGTACACCTGCACAGGTTGCAAGCTCAAAAAGCCAGCCCTGGTTCTACTGTTTGAAAATAAAGAGGTGGAGGCTGGGACAGTGGGTGCTAAATGGAGAAAGGAGATTTAAGAACATCAGTTCTACAACCACAAGGAACTGAATCCAGCCAAAAACTTGAAGAACTTGGAAGAGTTTTTATCCCCAGAAAGAAATGTTGACTGCTGACACCTTGATTTTGGCCATGGAAATACAGATAGGAGAACCAGTTGAGTCACTGAATTTGTGAAAAATTATTACAGAAATAACAGAAAATTAAAGCACAAGGTAAACAGGTGAATAGAATTCCAAAAGATGACCAATCCCTTTGAGGAGAGAGAACTTTTTGCAGAACTTGAATCAAGATGCAGCCACCATAAAAGCTGAAAGGAAGAAAACATCTGTTTTTTAAAACAAATTATTAATGGCTAAGTGTGGGCTAGCATGACAGTTTAGAATTCCTAGCAGCCTAGATACAAGCAAAAGGTAAAGGAAACCCATTGCTAGAGGTATTTTAAGCCTATGGTGTACTAGAGTATAGCACCAACAAAACCTAAACTAAAATCAACTCTTGACTTGATGTGACTCAAAGCACCACACTAATGCTAGAGAGAAGAGCAGATATGCTTATTTCTAGGTGTAAATACTGTTTATCTCAGTCCCTATTTTTCTATACATAATGTCCAGCATTTACTCAAAAACTATGAGATGCAAAAAAAAAAAAAAAAATCAGGGAAAAACAATACTTTGTCAATAGATAAAGTAGTCAGCAGGACCAGATCCAAAGATGAGCCAGATGTTTGAACTTTCAGGTAGATATTCTAAAAATAACTGTGAATACTAATATAGTAATATGTATTATTATGTTGTGAGAAAGGTGAAAAACATACTTGAACAGGTAAAAAGTTTCATCAAAAAAAGAAGGAAACTATAAAAAAGAGCCAAATGGAAATGCAAGAAATAATAATTTTAAAAAACATGATCAGAAATAAAGGATTACTTTGATGGACTTATCAGCAGATTGTTCAGCAGAAGGAATCAAGGACCTTGATAATATATCAATATAAATTATCCAAATGATAAACAAAGTGGGAAAAAATCTTAAAAGAAGAAAAAAAGTCGAGCATCCAAAAGCTATGATCTAACATACATATAATTGGAGTCCCACAGGAAGACAAGAAAGAGAGAGGGACTGAAGAAACATCTGAAGAGAGAATGGCCAAGAATTTTCCAAATTTAGTGAAAGCTAAGCCATAGATCCAAAAAGAAATTCAGAGTACCTCACAAAGGAAACACACACACACATACTCGCCACCTAAATACATCATAGACAAGCTACTGAAAACCAGAGATTTAAAAAAAAAAAAAAAAAAAAAAACTTAAATTCAACCAGAGGAAAAAAAATTACTTATAGAGGAAAAAAGATAATAATTATAGCTGGCTTCTCATTAGAGACTCTGAGGTGCCAAAGAAAATTAAGTGCTGTCTTCATCATCTAGTGCTGCTATAACAGAGATACCACAAGTGGATGACTTTACAAATAGAAGTTTATTCTCTCACAGTCCAGTACGCTACAAGTCCAAATTCAGGGCATCAGCTCCAGGAGAAGGCTTTCTCTCTCTGTCAGCTCTGGAGAAAGGTACTTGTGATGCATCAGTCTTCCCTTGGTCTGGGAACATCTCAGCGCCGGAACCTCAGGTCCAAAGGATGCACTCTGCTCCTGGCACTGCTTTCTTGGTGGTATGAGATTCCCATGTGTCTCTGCTCACTTCTATCTTTTATATCTCAAAAGATATTGAATTAAGATACTATCTAATCTTGTAAACCTCATCAGTATAACCTCATCACAGTGATAGAATTTACAACACATAAGGAGATCACATATAACCTCATCATAGTGATAGAGTTTACAACACATAAGGAAATCACATCAGATTACACAATCATACAATACTGAGAATCATGACCCAGCCAAGCTGACAAATATTTTGGGGGGACACAATTCAATCCATGACAAGTTCCATCTTTAAAGCAATGACTAAAAGAAATAAAAAACAAAAAAAACTGCCAGCCAAGTATTCTACACTCAGCGGAACTATCTATCAAAAACAAAGATAAGGAGGAGGAGCCAAGATGGCGGAGTAGCCAGACACTTCCTGTGGTCCCTGTTACAAAAAAAGACCCGAAAAAAACAAGTGAATCGATTATATATGACAATCTAGGAGCCCTGAATATCAAAGGCAAAGCTGAGGAATCCAACTGAGTGGCAGGGAGGGGGAGAGACGATTTGGAAGCAGTGAGGAGTTGCCAGACCTGACCTGGTGGGAACTGGTACCCTGCAGGCCAGATCGGCTGGCAGGTGCAGTGAGGCAAGTAGTGGCATTCGGGACACATTTTCCACAACAGGAGAGACCAAGTGGCAGAAAGTCTATCTACTCAAGCCTCCAGAACCACTGAAAAGAAGAGCTCAATAGGCAAAAGATAAATACATGGGTCTAACCCACCACGTGGATCAAAAAACACCCTGTTTGGGAAGAACCTCTCTCTCATTTACCTGCCTCCTCCCTGCTCTGCACTGGGTCTTGGACCAGCTTAAGTGATTGTCGTGTCCCCTGAGCCAGAAGTAGGACCCATCATGCTCCCTGAGCCATTCTCCTGGCCTTGGAGAGGGAACAAATTAACAAACAGGAAAGAATAATCTGCCAGCTCCCCTAAGCCAGGAACCCAGGGCAGGCACAGTTCCTTTGCCTAAGCACAGGATTAAGGGTCCATGGATTTTCAGTGCCTTCACCTCCACATAGACCTGTGTGAGCCCATTTCAACAGCATAGGCCCTTATTAGCACAGTAGAAGAGGGTATATACCTGAAGCCTAACTTCAACTGTATCAGCTATATAGTGGAGTGGCAGGTTCATGACATTTGACATTGCTCTGCCCATTAAGCAAGGTCCTCACCACCCACATCAGGGGCCTGAAGACTGGTGACTCCACCCACACCACCTAGCCACCTGTGACAGAGGTCCAAGAATAAGTGGTGTCTCCCAGTCCTTACAGCCAACAGTACTGGGTGCCCATAGTCCTGCTATAAAACCCACCCAACTACGTGCTCTAGGGAACAGGGACATGCTTTCCTCCCAGACACTCAGGGGCAGCCATCAGCCCCCTGCCTTTCTTAGCGCATGACTCGCTACTGCAGCCAGATACCTGTACCTACTCCGGTCACCCCCTGCTCATCTAGGACTGGTGGTGAGAGCCTGCATGGCACACTTCATGACCAACTACTTGGACAACTAAGCTGAATCCATACAAGAAAAGTAAACAGACTACTGGGCTCACAAATACCTAGTAACAGATCCAACCACCTGGTGACAGGACATTAAAGCTTCAAAGGCACCAATAATCAAACTAGCTCACACAAACAGCCTATTTGGGCATATCAAAACAAAACAAGAAGCTAGGACACAGTAAGCAAATATAAAATAAATAAATTATAATAACTTATTGATGGCTTAGAGACAAAACTCAATATCAAATCTCATAAAGAGGTAGATGATGATGGCTTCAGTAAGCTCCCAAAACAAGGAATCAAGAAATCTTCCAGAGGAAGAGGACTTGGAATTACCGGAGGCAGAATATAATAGATTAATATACAGAACTCTTCAAGATAACAGGAAGGAGATCAGGCAAAACACAAAACAAGTCAAGGAACACAGAGAGCAATAGAGGAACTTAAGAAGATTATAGAAGTGCATAATGACAAATTTAACAGGCTGCAAGAATCCATAGAGAGACAGTAAACAGAAATCCAGAAGACGAAAAAGAAAATTTCAGAATTAGACAACTCAGTAGAAAGTCATAGGAGCAGAATTGAGGCAATGGAAGTCAGAATTAGTGAGATTGACGATAAAGCACTTGACACCAACTTATTTGAGAAAAAATCAGAAAAATAAAATAATTTTAAAAGATGAAGAAATCCTAAGAATTTGTGGGACTCTATCAAGAGGAATAACCTATGAGTGATTGGAGTACTAGAACAGGGGGGATAAC
This sequence comes from Dugong dugon, assembly GCA_030035585.1. Taxonomy (NCBI): domain Eukaryota; kingdom Metazoa; phylum Chordata; class Mammalia; order Sirenia; family Dugongidae; genus Dugong; species Dugong dugon. The sequence continues at coordinate 53,929,963 of CM057462.1, read as the reverse complement.
AGATAATACAGAGAGAATTGTTGAAGATTTGTTGGCAGAAAACTTCCCTGATATCGTAAAAGATGACAAGATATCTATCCAAGATATATTCATCAAACCCCACACGTGGTAGAACCTAAAAGAAAGTCACCAAGACATATTATAATCAAACTTGCCAAAACCAAAGATAAAGAGAGAATTTTAAGGGTGGCTAGGGATAAACAAAAAGTCAACTACAAAGGAGAGTCAATAAGAATAAGCTCGGACTACTCAGCAGAAACCATGCAGGCAAAAAAGCAATGGGATGACATATATAAAGTCTTGAAGAAAAAAAATTGCTGGCCAAGAATTATATATCCAGCAAAACTGTCTCTCAGATATGATGGCAAAATTAGGGCATTTCCAGACAAACAGAAATTCAGGGAATTTGTAAAAACCAAACCAAAATTACAAGAAATGCTAAAGGGAGTCCTTCTGTTAGAAAATCAATAACATCAGATAACAACCCAAGACTAGAAAACAGGACAGAGCAACCAGATAGCAACCGAGATAGGGAAGTAACAAAAATAAATCAAAGCTAAAACACTGAAAATAAGGAAACAGAGATGTCATTATCTAAAAGATGACAATATGAAAACAAAAAAGAGAGACTAAAAAAATTTAGTTTCAGATCTTTCATATGGAGAGGAAGTCAAGGTGATATAAAGAAATAAAAGATTGGTTTAAACATAGAAAAATAGGGGTAAATATTAAGGTAACCACAAAGGAAACTAACAATCCTACACATCAAAATAAAAAACAAGAAGAACATAAAGACTCAGCAAATACAAAATCAACAACAATGAAAAAGATGAAAAGAAAATACATAAAGACAAATGACTCAGCACAGAAAATTAAGCAGAACAAAGAAACTGTCAGTAACACAAAAAAAACATACATCAAAATGACAGCACTAAACTCATACCGATAAATAATTATGCTGAATGTAAATGGACTAAATGCACCAAAAAAGAGACAGAGTGGCAGAATGGATAAAAAACGATCCATCTATAAGTTGCCTACAAAAGACACACCTGAGACTTAAATATACAAACTAAAACTCAAAGGATGGAAAAAAATATGTTAAGCAAACAACAATGAAAAAAGAGCAGGAGTGGCAATATTAATCTCTGACAAAATAGACTTTAAAGTAAAACCACCACAAAGGATAAGGAAAGATACTATATAATGACTAAAGGGTCAGTATACCAGAAGGACATAATCATAATAAACACATACATATCCACCAACAGGGCTCCAAAATACATAAATCAAACTCCAATGGCATTGGAAAGAGAGACAGACAGCTCCACAATAATAGTAGGAGACTGCAACACACCACTCTTGGTGAAGGACAGAACATCAAGAAAGAAGCTCAATAAAGACACAGAAGATCTAAGTGCTACAATCAACAACTTGATCTCATAGACATATACAGAACAGTCTACCCAACAGCAAACAAGTATACTTTCTTTTCCAAAGCATATGGAACATTCTCCAGAATAGACCACATATTAGTCCACAAAGCAAGCCTTAACAGAATCCAAAACATTGGAATATTACAAAGCATCTTTTCTGACCATAAAGCCATAAAAGTAGAAATCAATAACAGAAAAAGCAAGGGAAAAAAATCAAACATATGGAAACTGAACAACACCTTGCTCAAAAACTACTGGGTTATAGAAGAAATTAAGGACAGAATAAAGAAAGTCACAGAATCAAATGAGAATGAAAACACATCCTACCAGAACCTTTGGGACACAGCAAAAACAATGCTCAGAGGCCAATTTATAGCAATAAATGCACACATCTAAAAAGAAGAAGGGGCTAAAATGAAAACATTAACTCTTCAACTCAAGCAAAGAGAGCAGCAAAAGAAGCCCTTGGGCACCAGAAGAAAGCAAATAATAAAAATTAAAGCAGAATTAAATGAAATAGAAAATAGAAAAACAATTGCAAGAGTTAACAAGACCAAAAGCTGGTTCTTTGAAAAGATCAACAAAATCGATAAACCACTGGCCAAACTGATGAAAGAAAAACAGAAGAGGAAGCAAATAACCTGAAGAAGAAATGAGATGGGCAATATCACAACAGACCCAACTGAAATTAAAAGAATCATAACAGAATACTATGAAAAATTGTACTCTAACAAATTTGAAAACCTAGATGAAATAGACAAATTTCTAGAAACACACTACCAACCTAAACTAACACAAAGTGAGTTCAAAAAACTAAATAAACCTATAACAAAAGAAGAGATTGAAAAGATAATTTAAACACCCCCACCCCCACCAAAAAAAAAAAAAAAAAAGAAGCCCTGGCCTTGACAGCTTCACTGGAGAATTCTACCAAACTTTCAGAGAAGAGTTAACACCAGTACTACTAACAGTATTTCAGAGCATAGAAAAGGATGGAATACTCCCAAACTCATTCTATGAAGCCAGCATAACTGTGATACCAAAACCAAGTAAAGACACCACAAAAAAAAATTACCGACAAATATCCCTCATGAATGTAGATGAAAAATCCTCAACAAAATTCTAGCCAATAGAATTCAACAACATATCAAAAAATAATTCACCATGACCAAGTGGGATTCATACCAGGTATGCAGGGATGGTTCAACATTAGAAAAACAATCAATGTAATCCATCACATTAATAAAACCAAGACAAGAACCACATGATCTTATCAATTGATGCAGAAAAGACATTTGACAAAGTCCAACACCCTTTCATGATAAAAACTCTCAGCAAAATAGGAATAGAAGGGAAATTCCTCAACATAATAAAGGGCATTTATACAAAAGCCAGCAAACAACATCATCCCAAATGGACAGAGTCTGAAATATTCTCCTTGAGAATTGGAACCAGACTAGTATGCCCTTTATCACCACTCTTATTCAATATTGTGCTGGAGATTTTAACTGGAGCAATTAAGCTAGAAAAAGAAATAAAGGACATCTAAATTAGTGAGGAAGAAGTAAAAGTATCCCTATTTGCAGGTGATATGATCTTATACACAGAAAACTTCAAAGAACCCAAGAAAGTTGCTAGAACTAACAGAAGATTTCAGCAAAGTTATCAGGATACAAGATAAACATACAAAAATCAGATGGATTCTTCTACACCAACAAAGAGAACTTTGAAGAGGAAATCACCAGATCAATACCATTTACAATAGCCCCTAAAGAGATAAAATACTTAGGAATAAATCTAACCAGAGACATAAAAGATCTATACAAAGAAAACTACAAGACACTACTGCAAAAAACCAAAAGAGACCTGCATAAGTGGAAAAACATACCTTGCTCATAGATAGGAAGATTCAACATTGTGAAAATATCTATTCTACCCGAAGTGATCTACAGACACAATGCAATCCTGGCATTTTTTTTAATGGGATAGAGAAACAAATCACCAACTTCATATGGAAAGGGAAGAGGCCCCAGATAAGTAAGCATTACTGAAGAAGAAGAACAAAGTGGGAGGCCTCACACTACCTGATTTTAGAACCTATTATACCACCACAGTAGTCAAAACATCCTGGTACTGGTACAACAACAGAGACATAGACCAATGGAACAGAATTGAGAATCCAGACGTAAATTCGTCCACCTATTAGCAGCTGATGTTTGACAAAGGCCCGAAGTCCCTTAATCGGGGAAAAGACAATCTCTTTAACAAATGGTGCTGGCATAACTGGATATCCATCTGCAAAAAAACTTAAACAAGACCCATACCTCACACCATGCACAAAAACTATCTCTAAATGAATCAAAGTGCTAAATATAAAATGTAAGGATAAAGATTTATATTTATAAAATCTAAAAATAAAGATCATGGAAGAAAAACTAGGGATAATGCTAGGAGCCCTAATACATGGCATAAACAGAATACAAACCATTATCAACAATGCACAAACACTAGAAGAGAAACTAGATAACTGGGAGCTCCTAAAAATCAAACACTTATGCTCATCAAAAGACTTCACCAAAAGAGTCAAAAGACAGCCTACAGACTGGGAAAAAATTTTGGCTACAACAAATCTAATCAGCATCTAATCTCTAAAATCTACAAGATACTGCAAAACCTCAACAACAAAAAGACAAATAACCCAATTAAAAAATGAGCAAAAGATATGAACAGGCACTTCACCAAAGAAGACATTCAGGTGGCTGACAGATACATGAAGAAATACTCATGATCATTAGCCATAGAGAAATGCAAATCAAAACTACAATGAGATACTATCTCACCCCAACAAGGTTAGCATTAATCCAAAAAACACCAAATAATAAATGTTGGAGAGGTTATGGAGAGACTGGAACACTTATACACTGTTGGTGGGAATATAAAATGGTACAACCACTTTGGAAATCAATTTGGTGCTTCCTTAAAAAGCTAGAAAAAAAAAGTACCATATGATCCAGCAATCCCACTCCTTGTAATGTATCCTAGAGAAATAAGAGCAGTCACCCGTATAGCTATATGGACACCCATGTTCATTGCAGCACTGTTCACAGTAGCAAAACGATGGAAACAACCTAGGTGCCCATCAACGGACAAATGGATAAACAAATTATGGTATATTCACACAATGGAATACTATGCAATGATAAAGAACAATGATGAAAAGCTAAAAAGTTTCCTGAATACAACCAAACACTTCGAGGTACAGAGTAGCAGGGGCAGGGGTCTGGGGACCATGGTTTCAGGGCATATCTAGGTCAATTGGCATAACAAAGTTTATTAAAAAATTGTTCTGCATCCCATTTCGGCGAGTGGCATCTGGGGTCTTAAAAACTAGCGAGCAGCCATCTAAGATACATCAATTTGTCCCAACCCACCTGGAGCAAAGGATAATGAAGAACACAAAAGACACAAGGAAAATATTAGCCCAAGAGACAAAAGGGCCACATAAACCAGAGACTCCATCAGCCTGAGACCAGAAGAACCAGATGGTGCCGGGTTACCACCAATGACTGCCCTGACAGGGAACACAACAGAGAGTCCCTGATGGATCAGGAGAAAAGTGGGGTGCAGAACTCAAATTCTAGTAAAAAGGCCATACTTAATGGTTTGACTGAGACTGGAGGGACCCCAGAAGACATGGCCCTCGGACTGTCTGTTAGCCCAGAACTGAAACCATTCCAGAAGCCAACTCTTCAGACATAGTTTAGACTGGACTATGGGACATAAAATGATACTCGTGAAGAGAGTGCTTCTTAGCTCAAGTAGCTACATAAGACTAAATGGGCAGCTCCTTTCCAGAGGCGAGATGAGAAAGCAAAAAGGGACAGGAGCTGGTTGAATGGACACCAGAAATCCAAGGTGGAAAGGAGGAGTATGCTGTCAGTTTATAGGGAGAGCAACTAGGGTCACATAAAAATGTGTGTATAAATTTTTGTATGAGAAACTAACTTGAACTGTAAACTTTCACTTGAAGTACAATAATAATAATAATAAAGCTCTCAACCCAGAAAAAAAAAGTGAATAAGAAATGAATTTGGACCAACAAAACGTGAGAAATTTATTATAAGCTGACCTGCACTACAAGAAATGTTAAGGGAATTTCTTCAGGCAGAAAAACCATGCTATATGACTGAAATTTCAGCCTACATACAGGAAAAAAAGAGCAACAGAAATGGTGAAAATTAGTGTATTTTCATCATCTAGTGCTGCTATAACAGAAATACCAAAAGAGGATGGCTTTCACCAAGAGAAATTTATTTCCTCACAGTAAAGTAGGCTAAAAGTCCAAATTCAGGGTGTCACCTCCAGAGGAAGGGTTTCTCTCTCTCTGTCAGCTCTAGAGGAAGGCCCCTGTGATGCATCAGTCTTCCCTTGGTCTGGGAGCATCTCAGCACTGGAACCTCAGGTCCAAAGGACACGCTGTGCTCCCAGCACTGCTTTCTTGGTGGTATGAGGTCCCCCTGTCTCTCTGCTTCCTTCTCTCTTTTATATCTCAAAAGAGATTGGCTTAAGACACTATCTAATCTTGTAGATCTCATCAACATAACTGCCACTAATCCATCTCATTATATCATAGTGATAGGATTTACAATACATAGGGAAATCACATCAGTTGACAAAACAGTAGACTATCATACAATACTGGGGATCATTACCTAGCCAAGTTGACAGATATTTTTGGGAAACACAATTCAATCCATGACATAGGGTAAGTATAATTTTTTTCCTAGTTTTTCATCTCTTTCAAAGATAATTGACCATCTGAAGAGAGAGTAACAACCAGTTGCCATTGAGTCGATTCTGACTCATGACATCCACCTGTGTATTTCAGAGTAAAACTGTGCACCATAGGGTTTTCAGCAGCTTTCAGAAGTAGATCGTCAGGTCTTTTTTCCAAGGTGCCTCTGGGTGGATTTGAAATGCCAGCATTTAAATCAGCAGCCAAGTGCAAACCATTTGTGCCACCCAGAGACCCCGAAGAGATAATAACAGTGTACTGAGAATTTGTAACACGTGTATAAGTACAATTTACGGCAACAACACCACAAGGAATGAGCAGGGGAAAATGGAAGAGTTCTACTAAACATTGTTACACTACAAGTAAAGAAGTGTATTTTACTAAGGTAGACTGTGATAAGGGAGCCCTGGTTGCGCAGTGGTTAAAGCACTCGGTTGTTAACTGAATGGTTAGTGGTTTGAACCTATCAGTTGCTCCACAGGAGAAACATGTGGCAGTCTGCTTCTGTAAAGATTTACACCTTGGAAACCCTATGGGGCAGTTCTACTCTGTCCTTAGGGTTGCCATGAGTCAGAATCGACTCAATAGCCGTGGTTTTTTTTGTTTATTTTTCTAACCGTGGTAAGTTAAAGATCAAAATCAAACCTGCTGCTGTTGAGTCAATTCCAACTCATAGCAACCCTATAAGACAGAATAGAACCTATACAGTTCCCAAGGATCACCTAGTGGATTCAAACTGCTGACCTTTTGGTTAGCAGCCATAGCTCTTAACCACTATGCCACCAGGGTTTCCAAGTTAAAGACGGATATTATAAATTATATATATATATATTCAAATTCAAAGGGAAAGGATATCGTTTTCAACAAATGGTAGTGAAAGAGCTGGATTAAAAAAAAAGAATCTCAACCCATACCTCTCACCACACACAAAAATTAACTTGAAATAAATCTTATTTTATTTATTTGAAATGTAAGAGCTAAAACCATAAAACTGTTAAAAGAAAACATAGGGGGAAAATCTTTGTGACCTTGAGTTGAGGAAATATTCTTAGGACACACACACAAAATGATAATAGATTGGACATCATCACAATTTAAAAAAAAATTGGTGCTTTGACGCTCTTCAGGAAATGAAAAGCCAAGCTATGGATGGAGAGAAAATATTTGCAAAACAAATACTGTATCTGATCAAAAGGCTTGTACATATGGAGCCCTAGGGCACAACGGTCCAAGAAAATCCTGGGGGTGGGTCTACTCTGTCATATAGTGTTGCTATGAGTCAGAATGGACTCTACAGCATCTAACAACAACAACAATATCCAGGGTATATAAAAACAACTCAATAGTAAGAAGAAAAACAATAAAACAATGGCAAAAGATTTGAACAGACTCTTCACCAAAGAACAGAGACTGATGGCAAATAAGCATCTAAAAGATACCCAACACCATAAGTCACTAGGAAAAAGCATATTTTCCACAATGAAATACCACTACACATCCATGATAATGGCTGAAATTAAAGAGATTTACAATACCCAGTACTGTAGAGGATGCACAGCAACTGGAAATCACATGTATTGCTGGTGGGTATGCGCAAAGATACCAAAAACAAACAAACAAACAAACAAAAAAAAAAAAACCACTGCTTTCAAGTCGATTCCGACTCTTAGAAACCTTATAGGATAGAGTAGAACTGCTCTACAAGGTTTCCAAGCCTGTAATCTTTTATAGAAGCAGACTGGCACATCCTTCTTCTCTGGAGCAGCTGGTGGGTTCAAACCACTGACCTTTTGGTTAGCAGCTCAGCACTTTGGCAACAGGGCTCCTTGCACTGAAGTACAGCCACTTGGAAAAACAGTTTGACAGTTTTTCTATTTTCCATTCCACCCAGTAATTCTCCTCCTAGGCATTTACCCAAGAAAAAATGAAAACGTGTCCACACACAGAGTAACACATGAATATTTATAACAACTCTATTCATAATAGTTATAGACTGGAAACAAATGTCTATTAACTGGTGAATGGTTAAACAAAATGTGGTACATCTGTACAATGGGCTACGACTTAGCAATAAAAATGAAGGACTGCACACCACAATGCGGATGAAGCTCATAAACATGCTGTTAAGTGAAAGAGGCCAGACACAAAAGGCTATTTACTTTTATGATCCCGTTTATATGTTATTCTGGAGAAGATAAAACTATAGGGACAGAAGTCAGGTCAGTGTTTTTCAGGAGCTGAAGATGGTGGGAGGGGATTTATCCCAAAGTGGAGTAAGAGAACTTTATAACCGTGATGGAAATATTGTATTTCTTGATTGAGGTGATGGTTACACAACTGTATAAGTTTGGCAAAATTATCAAACTATACACTTTAAGCACCAGGAACCTCCTTCAAGCCAGAATCAAACCAGTAACCTGAGAATGTCCACAAGTGTCCAGTCTACAGTCCTCTACTATACTAGGTGAGCTGTTGAAAGGTGCTCAAACTATACACTTAAAAAGGTGAATTTTTATTTGATGTAAAATATACTTCAATAAAAAAGTCTGCCCCCAAAACATTTCATCTAAAAATCTCTGTTATAAAGTGATTGTATTCATGCCCTAGCTGACTGACCACCCCCCCACCCCCCCCCCCACCCCCATCTCTCTGGCCTCTAAGTCTCCATGACTATGCGCAAATGTGTGTCACAGACACGGGCCTGGGAAGAGTGTGGAGGGTCTGGTGCAGGCGTGTCCCACATAGGAAACCACTGAGTGCACAGGTCGTCCTGAAGGTGCTGGGTTGAGTGCTGGGCCCTGGTCTGGGATGGAGTGGAGGGAGGGGATGGGATGGGGTAGGGTGATGAGGTGAAGGTTATGATCTCTGCGGAGAAGGTCCATGAAATCAAACAGAGAGCATGAGCTGCAAGGGTGCTTTCAGGCCTGACCTGTCCAGAACTTGTCCCACCAAGTCACTGAGCTCAGCTTTCCTTCCTGCTCAGGGAGTAAATCCCTGCAGAGCCTCAAGTTTGATCAAGCGGTTGGGGAAAGCCTCTCTGCTAGTTGACACCAATCAGTGCATGAAGTTGCCACATTCAGTCTAAGAGACGGTGCCCCTGGGGCTCTGGCAGATAGGCGCCTCCTGGGCACCTGCCCCTGGCTGCCTCCTTTGCTCCTCTGCCTCCCCCCGGCACCCAGGCCTCCTGGGAAGAGGGTGGGAGGGAAAGCTGACTGTGATGGAGCCTCTACCTGGGGCAGCACATTGTCATCATAAAGCCATGTTCTCAACAATCCTCTGACAGGGAGATGATGATACAGATGGGAAACTGAGGCACAGAGAGGGAGAGCAGTTGACCTCTGTCACACAGCCAGAGGGAGCTGAGCCAGGATTCAATCCTGGGTCCCTTCCAGAGCCCAGCTCTCACCCACTGCTCTACAGCTTAGCTCAAGCCCACTCAGATCTCACCTGCTGAAGCACGGAGCCCCACAGACAGGGAGCTGTGCCAGCCCGTACAGCACATCCACATGTACAGTCTCCTTTATTCCCCCAGCGCCATCTTCATGTTACAGGTGGGGAAACTGAGTCTCAGAGAGGCGAGGGGACTTGCCCTAAGTCATCAGCTGGCTGTAAATGGCAGAGCTGGGAATTGATTCCAGGTTTGTGAGATGTCAATGTCAAAAGGTTTGAATGATGGTGGGCACATCCTCAGCCAGCCCTGCTCCTCCCTGCTCTGTTGACCTTCCAGCTCCCATGGACACCATCACTTCTTACTAGCCTGTGATTCGGGGCGTTCCTCTGGGCAGGGCTCTCCTGAGGCCTTGGAAAGAGTGTCTCCTGAAGTGTTAGCTGCAATCTAGCCTCCCAGGAAACTTCAGTGCACTTGGGGAGGAAAGATACTCATGGCATCATTAAGTGACTGAAGGGGAGGGGGGAAAAGGGCTCTTCAGATTTTCAGATGACAGATTCTTGGAAAAAGACCAAGTACTTTGGATGGAAAAACTTAAGTAGGAAAGAAAATCCCCACAGGCTGGAGCCTCAGAGCGAGACTCACATGCTGGGATTTAATATGTAAATATGAATTTAGCATGCAGTGCAGAGGTCTGAGCTGAGATGGAGAAAAACAAATCAACAGCTCAGGTACAGAGACGGCAGACAGGCTTTGAGATGCAGTTGACAGGGAGATCAGAGAACCTAGTAGGTGACACATCTCTCAAGTTACCTGTCTCTTCACAGCCTACCCTCATCCCAAGTTCTATTTCCAACTAAGGGTTTTCCTATGGGATGTAATGACCCCAAAACCTAGTTACGTTAATAACAGCAACAATTGTATTAAGAACCGCCAGTTAAAGAGTGATTTCTCTGCACTGGGTAGCTGCATGATCTTTATCCTCTCAACAATAAGCTTTTGAGATTGGTATTATTAGCATCATTTTACAGAAGAGGGAACTGAAGCTCAGAAAAGTTTTAAAAAACACAGAGATAGTAAGTGACAAAGCTGAGATTGGAACCTCAGTCTATCTGACTCCAAAGCCAACTCTTTGCTATGTATATCCTGCTGCTTTTAAAGACGTATTAATAGAGGTATGAATCTAGAAAAAGGGAATTGAGAGTCCTGTTCACCTCAGACGCAGGTGCCATTCTAAGGAATCAACCTAGAGAGTCATGGATAATCTAAACCTTGTCTAAAGGGCCTCCAGACTGAGAAGGACATGGGAACCAAATCACATGGATTAGTTACTTTATTAATTCAGTAAAGTTTTATTAGTTTCCCATTATGTTCTAGATTCTCTTCTAGGAACTGAAGATAGAGGGATGAGTAAGAATGACAAAGGCCCTGCATTCATGGAGTTTACATCCTAGTAAGGGAGAAAGATTTAATGAACAAGTAAGTATATAACAGGAAGTGACAAGTTCTATGAAGAAAAAGGATGAATGGGGCAGGAATAGAGATGAGGGGGCTATATCAGAGCAGGTACTCAGGGAAGACCTCTCTGAAGAGGTAACATTTAAGCATCACTGAATGAAGTGAGGGAGTGAGTCTTGCTGATAACTGTCAAGAGAAGGCCCTGGTCACAGGGAACATCAGATGCAAATGCCCTGAGGTGGAAATGAGGGTGATGTGTTCAAGGAAGTTTAATGTGGCTGGAGAAAAGCAAGTGAAGGGGAGAAATCAGTAAGAGACAAGGTGTGAGGGGTCAACAGGAGGAAGATCATTTAGGGTATATAGCAGCACCCCCTCCACCCCTCAGCTAGGGGATGTTTGGCAATGTCTGGAGGCATTTTTGATTAGTACAACGGGGGAGTAGGTGTTACTGGCTAAGCATCCAGCCCCCACAACAAAGAATTATCTGGTCCAAAACGTCAGTAGTGCCAAGGTTGAGAAACCCTGGATAAGTTTTTATTCTTAGTGTTGAGGACCTTTATTGCAGTGTTTGGAGTAAGAGAGTGATGTGATCTGATGTATATGCTGTTAAGAAGACGACTATGGTTGCTCAGTAGAAAATAGGCTGTTGTGGAGAAAAAGGGTTGTAAGAATCAGGTAGACCAGGAGGAGGGTTGCAGAAGTCCAGGAGAGAGACGATGGTGGCTGGGATGGGGATGGGGTATAGGAGGACATAGAGACGGTCACTCATATAGTTGTTGAACGAACCAGATGATACCCTAAAAAGATGTTCAGGTGCACACAAGAGCTGCCCTCCAACTCAGAGGGGCTGTCACCTGGACCAGAAGTTAGACCTATTACGTAGGGCCCAACCAACCAGGGTCATGGGTGAGGCCACTGGTAATCTGATTTCATTTTGCATAGACAAAGAGCTTTCTGTCAGTCCTGACTAAAGATGAAGTATGCTTCCTAATGGAGGTGTGAAAGCCAAGGTCAACTTTCAGGGCTACAAGGACTAAGTTTAGCCTTTGTCATAAGACAGACCTGGATTCAAATCCTCCCTCTTCTTATTATCTTATTATCTGTGCTGTCTTGGGACATGTCACCTTGCTGAGTCTCAGTTTCTCTATACGTAAATCAGGACCTCTACCTACCTCATTGCATTATTGTGAGAATATAAAGAAATCAGATATGTGAAACAGCTGGCACTGTGCTTGGAACAAAGTAGATGCTCAATAAATGGCAGTGGTGATGAAAGTGATGGTGGTGATGATCTTGGTGATGATATTGATGATGACCGTGATCATGATGATGATAACAAGGTAGTAATAGTTGTGATGATGTTGCAAATGCTGATGATGGCGATGAGGATGTTATTGATGATGATAGTTTTATTGTGAGTGTTGATGTTGGTTGTTGAAGAATGAATTCAAGCATCAAAGAAAGGGTTGGACTAGAACACCAGTAAGGTCTCCTCCAAATCTAAAGCTTGATGTAAAAATCACTAGCCCATCACTAGCAGGCAGGGCTCACTCTATCTGTTGTCATCACTCTCTCTGTTGACTCCCTCCCGGGGAGCTCATTCATCCAGCAGAAGCAAATGAGACCCAACCAGGTCTAGCTTCTGGACTGAGAGGTCTGACGCATCTTGTGCTTGACCGTGTGCTTCCTACACTCTGGGAAGCTGTGGGAGCCAGGGAGAAGGCTGAAGGTAAGTGAGGAGTAAAATGGGAGGATGGCAAAGGCTTTCACCTCTGTTGGCGTCTCCTTCTGTTCCACATACTATAGTCATCCATTCTGGTTATGATCAGAATTCCCTGGAGTCATGAGGAAGCTTAGATCCTCTCCCTTGCTCCAAGAGAAGTATCTTACAAATTTCATTGAAATTACATAATTTTTTACCCTGGCTCAGTGTGTCTGTTAGGAACTGAATTTGGCTAGTAGTAAGAATCTGAAAGTCACTGGCTTAAAATCAGATTGAGGGTTTATCGGTCTCTTGTGTAAGACAATTCTAGAGATATGGTGTCTTCTTGCATAATTATGTCAATATCTCAGTCTCACTTTTTGTTTTTGATTCACCATCCACAGTACATAAGTTCATCCTAAAAGTTGTCTCCTGGACATATTATGGCTGCTGGAGCAATCACAGCTGCATTACAGACAGAAAGCAAAAGGGAGAAAGAGAGCAAGAAGCTCCTACCAGCTGCATAAGCTCTCATCAGAGAGCTTTTCTGGAAGCTGCCCTCATGACTTGCACTTGCATTTCATTGTCCCCCTCCCTCCCCATCATCCACTAGGGAGAGCTGGGAACTGTAGTTTTATAGCAGGGGGCATGGCCACTACCAACCATGTCAGCATTCTAGTATTGAGGGAGAAGGGGAAGTGGGATTCTGGGAGATGAACAGAATCCTGTGCCCCAGCAAGAACCAGGAGACTTGAACATGGATCAAGAGATCCAGAGATCAGAGCTCAACCTCAGAGCTTAATCCAGGAAGTCCTCTGGTACAGAAATGGGGTGTGGAGATTCTTTCTTACCTATATCCATTTAAAAGACTAAGACTAACATATTAGCAGTAGATGCTCATTGCAGAAAATTTAGAAAACATAAAAAATAGAAAATAAAATTAAAATCCCTGTAATCCACCACCAAAGATAACAACTGTTGGCATTTTTGCATGCATCCTTCTAAACTTTATTATTTCTGTGTATGTGTATATATATATATATATATATATATATATATATATATATATATATATATATATAAACAGCTTGGAATGTATTTTGTATCCAGGTTTATATGCTCTTTTCTCCAGCTCTTAATTTATAAGCATTTTCCCAACATAAATTACTTTTGAAGGTCTCATTTTTAATGGCCACATAACATGCCATCATCATTTCATGGATAATTGATGTAGCTAATCCCTCACTGTTAGACATTTAGATGGTTCCCAAACGTAGCTGTTATAAATGATGGTATGATGACCAACCCTGCACAGGGATGTTTGTCTCCATCTCTGATGTTTTCTTAACGACTGATTTCTGGTCTCATTGGGTCAAAGGGTATGGGCATTTTTAATGCTTTTGATGCCTATGAAATTGCCCTCCTGAAAAGCTGGCCTGGATTGCGTTTTCTTCATGGAGTCTGAGAGCATCCTTAAATGGGTTTTTGAGGCCTCTGTTCCACCTTCTACAGTATCATCTCTCTGACTTCACCACCTCAGCCTCCTCTCCTCTGACTCCTTTGGGAAACACAATAGAAAAGGTTTCTGTTCTGAAATATTTAATTATGTGTTTAACTGGAAGTGTTTTTAAAAGTCAACGTAATTACTCTAGCTCCATTCAGTTTAATTTACAACAAATTATGCATTTAGCATGAAGTTGAGGTTGCTTTGCTGGTTGAAGCTAAGATAGGGTCTGGTTATTTATGACAGGAGAGCTGGGGATAAAAACACAAGCTGGTTAAGGAGCATTAGTTCCCTCAGAGGAAGGGGTTATTGCCAGGTAGGGAGCCTCAGTGCCTTAGAGCCCTCTAGAATTGCACCAACGCCACAGGTGACCCTGGGGACAGAAAGTTATCTATTGTTGCATGACACATTACCCCAAAACATCAAAACATTAAATGGCTGGGAGCAACAAGCACTTATTATATCACACTTTCTGTGGGTCAGGAATCTGGGAGTGGCTCAGCTTGGTGGTCCTCGCTCAGGGTCCCTCCCAGGCCACCATCAAGCTGTCCCCTAGGGCTGCAGCCATCTCAAGGCTTGACCAGAAGAGGAGATGCTTCCAAGATCACCCCCATGTTCTCTCCACAGAGATGCTTCACGACATGACAGCTGACTCCTCCCAGGGAAAACAATTCAGGAGAGAGCCCTCAGGAGGGCAGCCACAGTCTTTTAATGACCAAATCTCAGAAATGCCATCCCATCATTTTTGCCATATTATGCTGTTAGAATTGAGTCAATAATTCCAGCCACTCTCAAGGGAAGTAAACACCAAGGGGCAGGGAATACAAGGGCATAAAACCAGGAGATGGGAATTATTGGAAACCATCTCCAAAGCTGCCTACCACTCTGGAATAGGGAGAGGGGAGGGGAGTGGCCATCAGGTTTATAAACAGAACAAGGTTCGTGTTTTGGAGTGTCTGGGGATCTAAAGAGCTGCTGTCATACAGGTAAGCATGGGGAAAAGCCAGAGAAGCCAAGGAGTCAAATCACACGACATCTTGGGCGCCATCCTCTCAAAAGCCAAGAGTTACAATTGAATAGCTTTAGGCAGGAGTTTGACATGGTCAGACTTGCCTTATGGGAAGCTGTCTCCTGCTGTCTTGGGGGATGGATGGGAGAGTCATGAGAGACATTAGGGTGATGAATGATGACAGAAGCAGACATTGTTGATGTTCATGTCTCCTCACCACCTCTACCTTCACCTGCGGCTGTGGTGGGCAGTTCCTGGCACACCAGCTACTCCCCTCTCAGGCCCTGCTTCTCTGCTTCTCCACCTGGAGGCATTCACCAGCATCCTGGAAGCTTGACCAGCCCATGGGCAGGGAGGCTAGGTAATACCAGGAATTCAACAGCCTAGGCCACCTCTCAGCCAATGAGGGATGGGAGTGGGTGAACAAATGCCCAGAGTCCCTCCAAGGGACAAGTCTAGGCCACCTTCTACACTTCCTCAGAAGGTCCCAAACAGTACTGCACCCCACAGTGGTGACCAGCTCTGATTCAGCCTTTATGAGCTCTTCTCCCTCCTTGACCCACTGTCCCCACCCTCACTGTGCCTCCTGGGTTCACCTCCCAAATAAACCACCTGCACTTTTGGATCATTCCAGAGCAGCAGCAGTGGAGTGGAGTAAAGTGGAGGATTTGGAAGATACTAGGGAGATGAAAAGGAGCCCTGGTGTTGCAATGGTTAAGCACTTAGCTGCTAAGAGAAATGTCAGTGGTTCGAACCAACCAGCTACTTCACAGGAGAAAGAAGTGGCAGTCTGCTTCCACAAAGATTACAGCCTTGGAAACTCTATGCGTCAGTCCTACTCTGTCCTATAAGGTCATTGTGAGTCAGAATTGACTCAATGGCAGTGGGTTTAAGGAGATGAAGGGTCAGGACTTGGTGATGGACAGGAAGTCAGGGTGAGGAGCAAGAGGTCAGTGTGACCCAGACTGATAAACTAGTAGATGGTGGCCCCTTCCCCCTCATTTCCTTACATATTTTTTACAACCAAAGTATAAACCTATGTCATCAACACCCCATTAAGATGTACAACATTTTTATTACACCAGTAATATCTCTGTACCAACTTGTAATCAATCCTCCCACTCTCGATCCCTGGCAGCCACTAATCTACTTTCTACCACTGTAGATTAATTTTGCATTCTTCTAGAATTTCATATAAAAGAACTGTACAATAGATTTCTGGCTTCTTTCACTCAACATAATGTTTTTGAGATTTATATATGTTTCTATCTTTATTAACAGTTTGTTCTGTTTTATTGCTCGGTAATTGTCCATTTTATGCAAATTCCACAATTTGTTTTTCCATTCACCCATTGATGGACAAATGAGTTATGTCTAGGTTTGGGCTGTTATGAATAAATATGCTATGAAAATATTTGTATAAATATATTTGTAGACAAAGGTTTTGAGTACTTTTTATAAATATTTGGAAGTGAAGTTGCTGGACTACAGGCCAAAGTGTTTTCCAAAATAGCTGCACCATTTTACACTCCCACTGGCAATGTGTGAAAATTCCATTTGTCCCACATCCTCCCTAACACTTGATATTTATCATCAGACTTTTAAATTTTAGCCAGGACTACTACCTCATGATATTTTCAATTTACTTATCTTTGATGACTAATAACATTTAGCCTCTTTACATGTGTTTATTGGTTGGTCACGTATATCTTTTTTTTTTTGGTGAAGTGTCTAATCAAGTATTTTAACCAGTGTTTATTCAGCTGTTTGTGTTTTTATTATTGATTTACAGGATTTCTTTATATATTGTACATAAAATTCATTTGTCAGATATATGTAGTGTGAGTATTTCCTCCCAGTTTGTGACTTGCATTTTCACTTTCTCAAGGTATCTCTGGAGATCAGAAGTTTTTCATTCTGAAGAAATGCATCATATCATTTTTTCCAATGGTGAGTTTTTTTGGGGGGAGGGAGTGGGGAGGTGACAGGGAGTTCTATCTCAGAAGCCTTTCCTAGTCCAAAGTCTTGAGGCTACTCTTTTTTCTGTTTTTTTAATCTATAAAGTTTATAGTGTTAGCTTTTTCATTAGGGCTATGATCCACCCCAAATTATTTTTTGTATGTGGTGCAAGGCAGACGTCTGGGTTCACTATTTTTCTGTACGGATATTCAGTTGCTACAGCACCATAGTCATTGTCTAAAATAGATTGACCTATGTGTGTGGGGTCTCTTTCTGGTCTTTCTATTCTAGTCCATTGAACTACTTGTCCATCCTTCTTGTTGTTGTTAGGTGCCATCAAGTCAGTTTTGGCTCATACTCTGTCTTAATTATAATACCTTTAGTTAGTCATGAATCAGGTAGTGAGTGCCTTTGAGTTTGGTTTTCTTTTTGAAGACTGGTTAATATCAGTCTCTTACATTTCTGTATACGTTTTAGAACCAGCTTGTTCTAAAAACTGGATTTTTTTAGGTTGAACCTATGAATCAAATTGGTGAAGATTGGCATCTTAACAATATTGATTCTCTAAAGACATACGTAATGAACATTATGTCTTTCTATCTATTTAAGTCTTCTTCAGTTTCCCTCTGCACTGCTTTACAGTCATCAACATCAAAGTATGGAATTTTTTAAAAATATTCCTAAATATTTTATGTTCTGTTGTTGTTCGGTACCATCAATTCGGCTCCAAATCACAGTGACCCTACATATAATAGAACAAAATGTTGCCTGATCCTGCGCCATCCTCACCATAGTAGGTTTGTTTGAGTCCACTGTTGCAGCCACTGTGTCAATCCATCTCATTGAGGGTCTCCTTCTTTCCCGCTGACCCTCTACTTTACCAAGCATGATGTCCTTCTCCAGGGACTGATCCTTCCTGATAACATGTCCAAAGTACTGAGAAAAAGTCTCGCCATCCTCACTTCTAAGGAGCATTCTGGCTGTACTTCTTCCAAGGCAGATTTGTTCGTTCTTCTGGCAGTCCATGGTATATTCAATATTCCTCATCAACACAAAGAACATACTTCGTATAATTTCAATTCTATTAAACTCATTAAGATGTGGTTTAAGCCCACAATATAGTCTATGTTGGTGAACAGTCCATGAGCACTTGAAACAATGTGGGACTTGCGATTATTGAATGTAATGTCTTATTCATGCCAATTAGTTCAAGAGCAGAGCACTATCAAGTGAGGCAGGGCTTGGCTCCCAGAGCTCCGCCCTCCTGAGCCTGTCGTGCCTATCACACAATGGACATCTCCTTCAAAGCCACAGACTGAGTGAGGGGGGTGTTACTTTACTGGCCAGAGGGAGTTGCAGAAACACACCCATGTGGATACCTGGACTCAGAGTCCTACAGACATTCAAAGGAACAGAGACACTTAAGTACACACCTATAGAGGGAAACTTGGAAACACAGAGAAAAATTGTTCAACAGAAAGACCCACCAACTAACCCTGAGCAGACCGACACTTGGACACATACAGAGGGTCTGAGCTACAAAGAGACAGACATGGGCACACAGACAACTTAGACACACTCAGAGATATCCAGTCACAGAGACACAAGCACAGCGATACCTGGACCCAGGTAGATTCCCAGATCCAAACCTATTGATGCACACCTAGGTATATACATTAATAAAAACTAATGGCAAAAAATGGACACAACCATACAGACATCAGAAACAGGCATAGAGAAGAAACCCACAGTCCCAGACACACAACTGTATACATGTTCATAGACAAACATACACTGAAAAGACACAGACTTATGTCACAGAAAACTCACACATAAAAATGCCCAGAAACACACTTATAGACAGACAAAGAGTACAGGGACACACAATAATGCATGAGTACACAAAGATACACAAATATATAAGGGTGCATGTATACACACAAACACACATACACTCATGAACACTCAGATCCACCTAGATCCAGGATCCTGTGCCTCACATACATGTACGTGTTTGTCCACCAGAATGGACTTAGGTACAGATTCATACAGCCACATGAATACATGTGCCACCATGGTCATGCTGATATACAGATGCAAATTCATCCACATGCAGACATACAAACCCCAGCACAGTTATCAGCTTAGACACAGAAGTCTCAGGCAATGGCAGAACCTGGGGTGGGGCTATCGTTGGCCTGGTGGGTTCTAAAACAGAGCAGGAGGCTTCCTAAGCCTGCCCCAGCCTCTGAATGGGGGATGACATGAGGCTAAGGCTGGTCATCTCTGCTCTGGGCTTCCCCTGGGTCACACCCTAAGGACCCAGTGTGGGCTGGGCTTCCGGGCTGAGGGAGCGAGTAGCTGCCATCCAGGTGGAGGTGGCCATGTTCACAGCCCCATAGTGCTCAATTTTCCCCCTCTAGGTCTGTGTCCTCCTAGTGGGCTCCTCAGGTCTCTCCCCTGGCCAGCTCTCCCATGGACCCATCAAGCCCTGTCCACTCCCTGTCTCACAGCAAGCTGAGTGCATGTTCAAGTTGAGAGCCTGTGCAGACTGTGTGTGTCCCTCCCACTCCCCCCACTGCATGCTGGTCACTAGACACCAATACATAAATTACTCTGGTTTATTGTCTTCATAGCTCTCATTGGTATCTGCAAGTATCTTGTTTCTTCTACTTGTTTACTCATTTATTGTATCCACCCCTCAAATTGAGCACAGGGGCCTTGTCTATCTTGTCCACTTCTGTGTCCCCAGTGTCTAGCACTTTCCTTGACACAGAGTAGGGCTCAAAATATTATTATTCCTTATTGAGTAAGAGAATTATACAGGTCTTTGCTACAGCTGCATATTCATACTCAGCTGTATCTCACTTCTATAGAAGTCAGGTCTCTGGCAGCTTCAGATATTTGCATCCAAACAGCAAACTCAAAAGGTCTTGGAGTTACCAAAATGCAAGCCACATGGGCCATGTTCCAAAACAACAACTTTTATTATTATTATTATTAATCCGAGGTACTCCCTTCACAACCTCACTCAGACATCAGGGACTCCTATATTCCAGACACAGTTCTAACATGCCCAGTGATCTTGTCTCCCCACTGACTCACAGGTTAGAGGCAGGATACTGGGAGGGGTGGGGGGACTGCTAGAAAAGGAACACTGCCACCAAGTGCCTGGAAAAGGAGAGACCTCCAGGCAAGAGCAGGCTGGGCCCTGAGTGTAGGGTAAAGGGTCTCTGGAGACACTCTGGGACTAGAACACGTGGGGGTGAGAGAGATAACATGGAGACATGGAGCAAAATTACATGATGCTCCACAGTCCCTTTTCTACAATTCAGGAACCTGGGGTACATTTTATTTATTGACTGTCATAACCTGTATTGTTTTAGTGAAAAAAATAACATAAAATAAACAGAAGAAAAAGAACTCACCTATCATCTTCCCTGCAGAGATGCCTCCATGGGGAGCAAGTGTACATGTAGGTGTTGGTTCTACTCTTTCATTCCCATGAATATGAAATATGCTTAACAATCGTGATTTTTATCAGTTGTATAGAAGTCCTTTTCATGGATACACAATAGTTTACATACCTATTCCCCTATTGGACATTTGGGTTGTTTTCCATTGTTGGCTGTTCTCTTCAATGTTGTAGTGAACATCCTTGTACCGAAGCCTGGATACTCAGCCTTAATTATGTTCCCTGATGGTAGAACTACAGGGTCAATAGTGTAGGCATTTTAAGGAGTATGATATATACTGGGGAACTCATACATTCATAAGCTGAGTATCAGGGCATTTTCACATTTTAGAGGAACTCATACATTCATAAGCTGAGTATCAGGGCATTTTCACAGTTCAGATGCTAACTTAACCTGAGAATGGTGGATAAACAGTTAAGGCTCTGTTACTTAGAAAACCCACTCAGTCTGGCACCTCATTCCTGGATAGTATGTGACTGGTACCAGGATCCTGCATGATCACACTTGTGCTTGTAAGTGTGTGTTCATGTTTGCGTGTGTATGCACATATGTGTGTGCCTGTGTGTCCAACATCTGTCCCACGTACATGATGTATTTCCCATCCATCATTTCACGGACATAATCCACCTCCATATGAAGTATACCAAGTGTATATATCACCCCCATTTTACAGTTAGGAAAAACTGAGGCTCAGAGGTCATGCAGTGTACAGTAAAAAGGAGCATGAGCTTTGGAGGAAAGTTCACATCCCAGCTTTGCCACTGGGTGAGCTTGTCCAGTATCTTCCCCTCTCTCAGTCTCAGTCCTCTTATGTTTAAAATGGGGACAGAAACACCTGTCTGCATGGAAGACTAAATGAGAGATTGAGTAGAAAGCATCTGCATGGCTGGGCATATCGTAGATGCTCAAGCAATCGTCATTGTTAGGAAAGTCACTTTCCCAAGGTCCCAGAGGTAAGACATGGACTCTTGTCTCCCATCCACAAGTCCAGCTAATTTTCTAAGCTCCACAGGCCTTTGGACCACACCCCTGAGGAAAAGGGACTTGGACAACTCTACATGTGGGATTATGCATGCTGGACCCACAGAGGCTCACTCTGCTGAACATCCAAAAGGGATATTTTCCCCTGCCTAACACAACTTTAACATCATACAGCCCAATGAGGCCAATGGTTGTCAGCTTGTGTTCTACTAGGACTGGAAGATTTTTCCATGTTGAATTGAGGCTCAGCCTATCTCAGTGTCCTCCCAGACTGGTTGATATCCTGCCTTCCCCCAGATCCAGGACCAGAGAGACCAGACAGGACTGTTGATAGAGGGGATGAGAGGACCCCTCCCCCACGGAGGTCTCTGGGGAAGTTATTCCAGCTGTCAGGCCAGGCCATGCCGGGTAACGGATGGTCTCTCTCTAATGCTCTCTGGGAGATAGGTCCGTCCTTAATCTGCTGCAATGTCATTAAGAGAGAAAATGTTCACTCCATGGGGCTCCTGAAGGCCTTTAGAAACTGCCAGTTAAACACTAACCAGGAAGGGCTGCTCAAGTTTAACCTTCCCCTTCCCAGCATGGACCCAGGGCTCAGGCAGATGGGTCTGCAGATCAGGGACCTGGGTCCTGCTTCCAGGCTCTTCTCAGTCTGGTGATGGAGTAGGGAGAGGGGAGAAGGCCGACAGAGGGTGGAGAGGAGTCCTTGAGGCTCTGGGGCCAGGTATTTGTAGACAGAGATCCACTGAGGCTGGTTCAACAGCAGAGCACTGAGAGGTCTGATGGGCTGGACAACTTTGGGCCACTTCCTTAGCCTCTCTGTGTGCTGGCTCCTGCAGGGGAAAGGACCAGGCAGGCCTCCCAGCTCTGAGGGTCTAGGATCTGTGCTTCACAGTGCAGCCAGGTGGCCTCTCTGAGAGGGTGACATGTTGCCCCTGTAGACCCCTGCTCAGACCACATGTGTCCAGATCTGGAGGCCACCTCTAGGGGCAGAGGGGAGCAGGTGACCTGAGTGAGCTGAGAGAGGGAAGGGAGCTCCAATCCTTCCCACCCCAGACCCTGCTTCCTCCAGCAAGTCCTCTCTGACCGCTGCCAGCTGGGCTTTGCGTTGTTTGAGTTCCCAAATCAGTTTTAGGTTTTGCTGCCCTGAGTCCCAGACCCAGGTAAGTGGATAATCACTGAGCGCTGACTTGGCCAGGCCAGGTGGGGGCTGAAGAGGGGCAGGGACAAGCATCCACTGAGTGCCTGCGGGGCACCTCCTTTGTCCAGGGAGCTGTGGTGCTCCAAGCAGGGCTCCAGGCCTGTGTGCAGATGAGGAACCTGAGCTCAGAGCGGGAGGGAGCACTTGGGGCCATGCAGGGAGTCAGGGGCTGGGGCCAAAGCCAGGCCAGACCCTAGAATCCACACCCTCCGCACACAGAGACATTACTTGCTTGGGGAGCTCTTCAAATCCCCACCTCCCACCCTCAGCTGGGGCAGCATTGGTCCTGGAACCTGGGGGTGTCTCACCTGTGAGGTAGGGGCTCAGCAGCAGCAGGGGTGCAGAGAAGGGGCAGAACAGGGAGCTGCAAGGCAGGGCCCTTAGGTCCCTCCTCAGTGCCCCTATCCCACCTCTGCTTTTTCTCAGTCCTGCCTTCAGCCCACACCGCTACCTGGGGACTCAAGGCCCCCTCGCTGACTGTCTGGCCACCCCCTTTTCCTGAACTGTCCCCAGGGCCACACTAGCTTGAGAAGCCACAGGGAAGACAGGAATCTGTTTTTATCTTTCTAGCTCCAGATGCTCTGTGCTCTGTTCTCTTGCCTTCCCGGGCTGCTCCCTTGCCAGTTAAATGAGCAAAGAAATATGAAAGCAGCAGATGGTGGTGCCAGTTCCTGGGCAGTGGAAGGGTGAAGGCCTGGCCCTGGACTGGCACTGGATGATAAATAGAAGCCCAGAGAGCTGGAAATGACATATCTTTGTGTGCATGTGTGACTGTGGGGCAGGGTGAGGCAGGGGGAGAGGCAGTAAATCCTTCCCTACTCCCCAGACCCTGGTCAGGCTCTGGGGCCTTGCCAGGCCCATGGAGTCCTGCGGTGAGTTCTTGGTTTGCTGATGGAAGTCTCACTTGATAATGAGTGTCACTTCATGGATTCCCCTTGGCTACCACCTCCCAGGCTTCATCTTCTTTGAATCATTCTCAATTTGAAAGAAAGAGAGGCTAAGAGAGAAAAAATCAAATTCCAAGCTGCAACAGCCAGAAAGAGCTCTTTAAATCAATTATATTGTTACAGATGGGGAAACTGAGGCCTGGGGCAAGTGCCAAATGTTCACACGGCCAGTGTGTATGTGTGTGGTGGGATGTGTGTATGTGAAAGGAGGTGTGTGTGTGTGTGAGAGAGACAGAGAGGTGGTGTATGTGTGTGAGGTGGTATGTATTTGTGTGTGTGTGAGAGATGGTGTTATGTGTCTGTGTGTGTTGTGATGGTGTGTGTGTATATGTGTGTGTATGAGATGGTGAGTGTGTGGGAGAGAGAGAGATGGTGTGTGTGTGTGTGCGTGTGTGTGTGCCCTATGAGTGTGTACAAGATTTATTAGGGTGAGTGCATGGCCATCCTGAGTTGTGTGTGACAGTCTCCTGTCCCAGTTGTAGTCCGACCCTCTGTCTAAGTGGGTGCCCCCATCTCAGGGAATTCTCAGATCTTCATCAGTTGCTGAGGATGGGCAGGGAGGAGAATGGGAAGAAAGCCCATTCTTCTTTATTTGGTTTTTAGATTATAAAATGAAGATTAAATGTAAACTCTTTGCAGGGAGGTAATTTTTCCTAACCACTCACCCTGTTGCACAGATCTCCACAGCTTGATTATCTTTAATTAGATTAATTAGATGGAGAGTAATTTCTTTTCTCTGGCAAGATCAACCACAGAGGAGGGGCACCCAGTGTCGCCCCTTTGCCCAAACAACTCTCCCAAGGCCCATCTCTGCTTCTCTCTCCTCGTCACACTCACTCTTTCTGTCACTGAGTCCCTCTCAGTGTCTGTCTCTGTCTCCCCGTCCCCAGTTCTCTCCTGGTCTGGGCTTCTGTGACCTGGACATGAGTCCTAATTGTGCAGGGAGGAGATTTACCCTCTCTGAGCCCCTTCTTTCTGTGGGGTGGACACGGGGCTATTCCTACATCCTCCCCAAGGGGGAGACATCCACTCCTTGTGAAGAGAGGAAATGGGTACAGGGTGCCCTGCTCAAGATGGCAGTCCACCGCAGCTGGGATGTGAGGTGAGGGGGCTTGCATTGGCTGGAAATGACAATCTGAGTGCCGGCAGAGGAAAGGCCTGCAGGCCTGCAGGGCTGGACCAGCTGCAGGGCTCAGGAGAGATTCCAGATTGAAGATTGGGGTCCCGAGGCCCAAGGGCAGCAAGATCCATGTGCTGGGGCAGAGGGAGGCTGAAGGATTTGGCAGTGCCTGTCCCTGTCCCACCACCCAGGCTGGAACCCCCTTTCCCAATCTTCCACCCGCCTGACACCAACCTTCTTCATGACCCAGTTTAATGGCCAATGATAATGAATGGGAGGATTGAGCGCTCACTGTGCACCAGGGCTTCACGAAGGGCTTTACACAATCCTCTCATTTAACACCCACAACAACCCTGCAGGGATAATTATTACCTTCATGTTACAGAAGAGAAAACTGAGGTCCAGAGAGGTAAAACATTTGGCCAAGGTCACTCAGCTAAGTGTGGAATCAGGATTTGAACCCAAGTCATTTGCAGGATGTCACCTCTCCCTGTTCCACCACCCTCTTCCCTAGGTCAGGGTTCCTTCCTCCATGCTCTTGTGTTTTGCATATAGAAGCGCTTGCTGGGCTGTTTTGGTATTCTCAGTTTCCCAGTCTCCTCATCAGGCAAAGGCTGTGAGCTCCCCATGGCTGCCCAGAATCTCATCCAGTTCCAAACCCCAGAGCCCAGCACAGGGCCAGGTATGTGGTGGGCACATGGTTAGTATCAGTTGCCTGAGGGGTGCGGATGGCAGCCTTGCTGGCTGCCTGGCCCCTCCCTCTTACAGCCCCCACCCTTGCCTGCCACCAACATCCTAGTATGCAAAGCCTTTAAACTAAATAGAGTTTTACAGTTCATTTGAGTTAATCACAGCTGCCCTCTCTGGAAACCATCTTCCACAAATTGCCTGTTGAGGTATGCAGCCTGCTGGAAGCTCCCTCACCCCACCCTCCAGCTCTGCATCACAGCACCCTGAACCCTAGGGGGCTGCAGGAGGGGAGCACTGGGACTGGCCAGGCTGAGGACTCCACTGGATCAGGAGATGTGGCGCTCCTAGCCTCTTTGCTCAGCACAGATGGGGGCTTCTGAGGCAGAGAGGATTTGGTTTATCTCTGAGCTCTCAATGCTTAGCCAGGCCCTGGCACACAGCAGGAACTCAGGTGAATTTGGTGAAGATGAAGCCTTACAGCCCCCACCCACCTCTCCAGCCACACTTCCTGCCAGCATCCCCAGGGTTCCATGCCCCAGGTACCATGAGCTCCTTGAGGTGTCCCTGCCCACACCCTTCTCTCTCATGCTTCAAGTCCTTCTCCCCAGAACCCCCTTCCTTTACATTTTACTTGTCTAATTCCAAATCACCCTTTAAGCCTCTGCTCAGGTGCCATCTCTGCTCAGGTGAAGTTAGGGAACCCTCTTCAATCCCCACAACCTCTGAACTACCTCTCTCCCTTAACATGTCACCCCCTAGGTGGTGATAGTGGGTCTACCTG
The DNA here is from genome assembly GCA_030035585.1 of Dugong dugon. NCBI lineage: Eukaryota > Metazoa > Chordata > Mammalia > Sirenia > Dugongidae > Dugong > Dugong dugon. The sequence continues at coordinate 53,903,516 of CM057462.1, read as the reverse complement.
CCCCTGCCCACTGGATCAGGGGCTCCTCAAGGGCAAGGACAGCCTCTGAGACAGCCACAGGTCCCCAGAGCCTACTGCAGGACCTGCCCAGAGGAAGCACCTGTCAGTGTTCAGTGGGTGTGGGATCATGACTGCACCATCCCCAGGGGCATCACAATGGGGTTGGGATGAAGGAAGGCTGAGGAGCCCAAGCCTGGCATAAGGAACCATAAGCTGGCCTTCCAGATGACCACTTACTCATCTCTCTCTCTAATTGCATGTCCTAAATCATTAGGTTCCTTACACCATGAGAAGGGTGGTGGAGGGAGAATAATTCCAGGAAACCTAAGCTGTGGTCAAGAAATTCAGAGAGCCTCTGGAGGGGACTGGCGCCTGGCCCTCTGCCCTGTCTCATCGCAGGCATCTTAATGGATGTAGGTCACCATCAGAGCCATGTTAGACACTGCCCAACATAGCTTCTGCCAGTTCCCCCTACCCCCCACTCCCACCATGGCTGAGGTCATCTGGCCCCACTTGCAGTCTCACTTCTCAAGTCCTGGATCATCCCTGATCTGTAACAGGAGAGTGTGGGGGCTCCAGTCCCAACCCCCGGGGCTCCTGACTCACCAATTCCTGCATCCTAAGATTCATCTTCTGTACCAGACATCTTGTATACAGCATCACCAATCTTCTCACTCTAGTCCTACCTTCATTAAAATATAAAACCTAGAGCATGGTGGGTACTGGGAAGGACATAGGACAAGGAAATGTGATGGAAAAGATTTCCTCTCTCCTTGGGTCAGCCACTATCACCTCTCACCTGGATCTTGCAACAGCCTATTCACTAGTCTCCTGGATTTCAGGCTTACCCCCTTAAACCCACATCTGGCTGTGTAATTTTTTCAGTTAAAACTTCACACAGATTCACATGGCCTTCAGGACAAAAATTAAAATCCCCAGTAAGGCTCATAAGGCCCTCACCTTGACCCTTGCCCACCCTCCAGACTCATTTAATGATATTTTTCTTTTAACTGTGCACTCCAGCCCTACTGGTCAGATATAGCAGCGTGTGAATAGTCCTGGGGGTGGGAGATGCATGCTGTGTCCAGAGAACTGCAGGTGTGCAGGTAATGTTGAAGGAGACAGGTGATGTTAGAGTCGATCCTGCAGGACCTTGTATACTGTGCTAAGACTTTTAGACCTTATGTGTCCCTTGCCTATATTATCTTCCCACATTGACTGTAGCTCCTTGGGGGCAGGGGCTGTATTTTCTTTCTTTAAGTTCGGAGATGAGCAAAAATTTTATCAAAAGAAAAGGCCAATATGATGTGGCCTGGTAACAGTACTGTTGGCCCAGGGCTCAGCTGGAACAGATCTTGGGAAAAAGGATGATCTGATGTTAAGAGTAGCCAGGACCAAGGGGACAAGTTTTAAGGAAGACAAATGCAGAGGTAAGCAAGATAGTCATACGTTGTGTTTCAGCACCACGGAGAGCTCTTAGGGCAGATGAAGGTCTTTATCTTCAGATTCCTGGGGTCACTCATTTGCCTGTGTCTTCTAGTTGGAATTATCTGGTTGCTAAAGAAAATTTGCTCTTGCAAACTGTACTTTGTGATCCAGAATGAGGGCATAGACTCTGGAGCCAGACTTTTTTAGATTTGAAACTGTGTTCAAATTCTGGATCCACCATGTACTAATTGTATGAACTTGACCTCATTTCTTAACCTCTCTATGCTTTGGCTGCTCTGTCTGGCAAAAAAAGATAATAAGGTTGTGGTGAGAATTAAATAAAATGCTGAGAATGATTAACCTAGCATAGAAACTGGTACATAAAGTGCTTTAAAAAGTAAGCTATTATCATTGTTATTAACCCTAAAAGCTATCCTATATAATAATGTGGGTAGCAAGGGGGAGTGCTACAGAAGGTATTCATGTTCTCAGGGGTCTGGCAACTTTGTTGGGAAACTAAATCATATTGAGTTGGATTTATGCCCTTTGCAGCTGAAAGAATCCTGATTGATAATACACATTCCTGGCAAAAGGAATAGCATACGAGAAGGCTCTGAGGAAGGAAGAATCATGACCTATTCAAGGAACTGAAAAAATTCTAGTGTAACTAAAGCATGGTGAACAAGTGGAAAGTGATGACTATCTGAGTTTTCTTTTGGGAGGTATGTTGATATATTTGATGGGGTGAGAGGCAGAGGCTAAAAGCCAGGCCAGAATGCTGGTATCAGCTGTTTTTTAATGAACTATATTACTTTAGGCGAGTCATACAACCTTTCTGGACTCCACTTCCTATGTGAAAAACAAGGCTGTTTATTTTATAGATATGGTTCGAGTGCGTTTTTATTTTCCTTTCCTTTCTTTCTCTATTTTCCTTCTCTCTTTCCATAAATATATTTATGCATTGCTTGATAAACTAAAAACAAAATAATATAAATTATGATATTAGACCATGTGGTATTTAAAGGCCATTCCATCCATAAGAGTCCCTGAGACTTTGACTCTACACTTGCCAAGAGTGGACAAATTTTTGGGTCTTAACGAAAATTGAGGTCTTAGGGCAGACAATGGAAGGCAATTATTGAAAGGAGTTAGGAGCTGTTGCTTTGAACATGTTCACTCTTATAATCCCTACATTGGATCTACCCTCTTCTCCCAACTTATGCTTAAATTTCTTGAACTCTTTAAACCTTGGTACGCAGTCATCACTTTCCACTTGTTCACCATGCTTTAGTCATGCTAGAATTTTTTCAGATTCTTGAATAGAGAATAATTATTTCTTCCTCATATGCTATTCCTTTTGTCAGGATTCTTTCAGTTTGAAGGGGTACAAATCAAACTCAATATGATTTAAATAAGATGGACAAAAATAGGGTGGGTGGCTATGATGGTTCAGATTGAATGTCAACTCGGTTAGGCCATGATTCTCAGTGTTTTGGCAGTTGTATAATGTGATCACTTCCCCATTGAAATTTGATATGTGATCACCCCCCATGATGGAATCTGCTGAGTAGTACTAGTGGGGGTGAGCCCTGTGGAGGCTCACCAGCCACTCAGCTTCATCTCTCTGCCCTCCACCACTTACCTCCTTCCTGCTTGCCTTGCCAAAGTTTTTGGCTTGTTCTAGACCCAACAGCTGCCTCTTGTCATCTCACCTCCAGTTCTTGGGACTTGAGCTAGCAGCTTACCTGTCAATCTTGGAATTCATAGATCTTCACAGCCTGTGAGCAAGAGTCCTGTTCCCCGACCTGCTTATCTTGGTTCACCAGCCCCTGTAGTTACGTGAATCAGAAGAAACCTTATGGTCTTGACTGCTGATCTTGGAATTTGTTGACCTTCACAGCCTGTGAGCAGGAGCCCTGCTCTCTGACCTGCCGACCTTGGGTTCTTCAGCTTCTGCAGCTGCATGAATTGGGAGAGGCCTCTACCCTGATCCACGGACTTGGGACATTCTAGCCTCTACAATCACGTAAGCTGTTTCCTTGATATAAATCTCTCTCTCTATATATTTATACACTTTACTGGTTTTGCTTCTCTAGAGAACCCAGCCTAAGACAGTGGATTATCTAGCTCATTCAACTGAAAAATCCAGATTCAGGCATGGCTGGATCCAGGGATTCAAATGACATTGTCAGGATCTTTTCTTTCCATCTTAGTTGGGTTTTCTTTTCCACTGGCTTCATTGTCCAGAAGTTTCTACTGTCTAGATGGGAGATGGCTCAGGTACCTCCAAACTTACATCACACTGACTTATCACACTTCTTCCCTTGTAATTTAAGCAAAAGTCCCCAGTATTTTCTCTCATTGGCCTGGCATGGATCCTCTGCTCACCTCTGAACCAATCACTGTGATCAGGAGTGAATTTCACTAATTAGCCAGCCCTGGGTCGTGTGTACACTCTGGAGCAAGACGGTAAGATCAGCACCACTTAAATGGACTAAAAGTGAAGGGTAACATTGTTTCCTCTGAGACCCCAAGGAAAATCAAGTGGTGTTAATTGAGAAAAAGAAGAAGGATGCTGGGCAGATTATATATATACTGAGTGTTCCTCTCCCTCTTGCCTGGACTGATTCCTGGCCATTCCATCAAGTTTGAACTTATGCAGCACTTACTTGGGGAAGACTTCCCTGAACCACTGGCCTAAACCAGTACCCTTCAATCTTTTTCTTTCCCATTTTACCTCTCAGTATAATAATAACTAACGTTTACTGATCACTTAATATATATCAGGAACTATTCTAAGTACTGTATATGTATTGACAAATTTAAATTTCATAACGACTCTATGAGGTGGGTATTTTATGATCTCAATTTTTTAGATGAGGAACTGAGGCCTAGTAAGGTTAAGCAAGTTGTGCAAATGGCTCACAGCCAGGATGTAGCAGAGCTGGGATTCAAACCCAGACAGTCACTCTTCAGAGCCTATCTTCTAATAAGGTTGTTCATCTTCTATAAATATAATCAACAATAATCACACAGCCACTTGTACTTACATGTATTATTGATGTGGTTATTGCTCAATGTTTACCTCCTCCACCAGACTGTGGATCCCACAGAGGTAGGACTTTGTCTGTTATGCCCATTAGTGTATCCCCAACACACAGAACTGTGTGTAGCACAGAGTAAAACATGGTTTTCTCACTTTTCCATTGGGAATAATGAGGCCTTCCCAAATCTTCTTTCCCTACAAGGGGGCTTTGGAAAGTCAAATACAAAAATGGGGTGACCCATCACCCCTTGTCTCTCTTTACTTGCTCACTCCCTTTCTCCTTCCTCACTCTCTTACTTTCCTTCCTGTCCTCTCTTTGTCTGTGGCCCTGACAATCTCTCTCCCTCACCCTCATGTTCTTGCTTTCTCTGCCTTTATTCCATACTATCTCCTTCCTCTCTCCACCCCCACCCCCAGATAATTATATGGTACTATTAAATGTGTTTCACATGCATTTGACTCAGAGGCCTTAAGAATGTCAGCAGCTGCATGTTCATTAAATGGCTCTGTGTAGAGGGATATAATGAACAGATTTTATTACAACCATCACCTCAGACTATCCTATGAGGCAATTATATATTCATTGGGAAGAAAGAAAACCACAAAGTACAGCCTCTAGAGTCTGGTGTTTGGAAGTGAGTGGGGGAGAGAAGGTCCAACTCTGACTCAGGAAAGGACCCATGTTGCCCAGTGCCCTGATCTCTGCTTATTAGGAGGACGAGAAAGCAAGGCTGAGCCCAGACAGGCCTTTCATTACTGCAGCATCACCATAACTGTGAATGTCAGAAATCCCATGGGCTTTGACTAGAGCAGAGCAGATGTTCCTACCCAGGGAGTTCAGAACTCCTTAGGGTGCTTATTGCAGAGGGCTCCCAAATTCATCTCTGTACCAGGAGTTGTCTATAGATGAGATAATTGACTTGGCATAGCACAGGACCACTAGTTTATTATATATACATGTTACTGTTATTATAATGACAGAGAAATTCATTGAAAAGCATCCATAGGAAAACATTACGATGATTCTAGTCTCTCTTCACTAAATTGCCTCTAAGAGGATCAGTGGTAGTGACAATAATAGCATTAGCCATGTTGAGCTGGGCACTGGACTTGGTGATTTACCTGGATTGTCTCATTTGATCCTCAAATCACCTATGAGGTAGAAACCGTGATTATTCCCATATTATGGATGAGAAAACTGAGACTCAAAGAAGTGACATGCCCAAGACCATGTAACCAGGATTTGGCGGATTCAGGATTTGAACCCAGGTCTGTCCACACAAGAGGCTTCACCACTGCTCTTCACTGCCTGCAGTTTCAAAGGATATATTATGATGAGAACAAATGTAGGACATGAGATAACACCATGTACCCATTTCTCCACAAAAAACATAAAAAAAAAAAAAAAAGGAAAGAAAAAAGGGCAGAAACTAGCAGATCCAACTTTGTCAGAACTCTGGAAATCAGTCAAAGGGTTATAGCAACTGTTATGGATTGAATTGTGTCCCCCAGAAATGTGTATAAACTTGGCTAGGCCATGATTCCCAGTACTGTATGGTTGTCCACCATTTTGTCATCTGATGTGTTGTAAATCCTACTTCTAGGATGTTAATGAGGTGGGATTAGCAGCAGTTATGTTAATGAGGCAGGACTCAATCTACAAGATTAGTTTGTGTCTTAAGTCAATCTCTTTTGAGATATAAAAGAGTGAAGTGAGCAGAGAGACAGGGGAACCTCCTACCACCGAGAAAGCAGTGCCAGGAGCAAAGCGTGTTCTTTGGACCCGAGGTTTCTGCACTAAGAAGCTCCTAGGGGAGGGGAAGATTAATGACAAGGACATTCCCCCAGAAATGACAGAGAGAGAAAACCTTCCCCTAGAGCTGGCATGCTGAATTTGGACTTCTAAGCTCCTAGACTGTGAGAGAATAAATTTTTCTTTGTGAAAGCCATCCACTTGTGGTATTTCTGTTATAGCAGCACTAGATGACTAAGACAGCAACTAAGTGAACACTGAATCAAGAAAAAGGTGTCATCAAAATGGCATACAAAGAAACAGGAAAGAATGGTCCATTCAAAAGAACAAAATAAAGTGGCAGAAATTGTTTCTGGGGAAGCCAGATAACGAGACTTACTAGACAAAGACTTTAAAACAACAGTATTAAATATACTGAAAGAGCTAAAAGAAAGCACAAACAAAAATATAAAGGAAATCTGCAAAACAATACATGAACAGAATGAGAATATCAATAAAGATATCAAAATTATAAAAAAGGAGCCAAACAGAAATACTGGAACTAAAAATTACAATCACTGAAAAAAAATTCACTGGAGGTGTGGAAAAGCAGATCCGAGCAGGCAGAAGAAAGAATCAATTAACTTGAAGATACGAATTGAAATTATCAATTCAGAGGAGAAAAAATAAAAAAGGATGAAGAAAAAATTAAAAAGTAAACAGAGCCTGAGGGACCTCTATGAAATGTTAAAGGGTATGCTACAGGTGGAAATGAAAGGACACTAGAGGGTAACTCAATGCCATATGAAGAAATAAAGATCTCCAGTGAAAGTAATTTCATGGGCAAATATAAAGGACATTGTCTTAGTTATGTAGTGCTACAGTAACAGAAATACCACAAGTGGATGTCTTTAAAAAACAGAAATTTATTTTCTCACAGTTAAGGAGGCACAAGCTCTAGGGGAAGGCTCTCTCTCTGTTAGCTCTGGGGGAAGATCCTTGTCTCTTTCAGCTTCTGTAGGCCTGGCATTCCTTTGTTCCTTGGCAATCTTCACCTGGCATCTATCTCCACCCCCTCTTTTGTACTTCTTCCTGTATCTAATTCTGTTGAGGGAGAGATGCTCGTGTGTGCAGGGTAGGAGGATTGGGATAGGAGGAGGGCAGGGCAGACTCCAGTGGAAATCATGGAGGTTTTTAACAGACTGAGACCGAGGGCGATTCAAAGGCTGCCTATAGAGGTCTGAAGGGACTATTAAAAATAAAGGCTGAGAAATGGCCACTGAAACAACAATAAACAACTATAAAAAACTAACCTTTATTGAGGAATTTCTGCATGTCTGGCTCTTTTCTAAGTACTTCATAACTATTATCTCATTCAATCACCACAACAACCTTATGAAAGAGGTATTATTATTATTACCCCCATTCTACAGATGAGCAACATAGCATTTCTGTGAGTTGGAACCAACTCGATGGCACTTAATAACAAAAACAACAGATGAGGAAACTGAGGCATAGAAAATTCATGTCACTTCCTTAAGTCACAGCATTGATATGGGCCAAGCAGATACTGAATCCAGCAGTTGTGCTCCCAAGACCACATCCTACCCAACTCTACCCCCTCATGGAGCTAAGATATATTTCCATGTCATTACAACCATCCATCATGGGAGACCTATTATGTGTCAGGCATTGTGCAGGGGCTTTACTCATATCATATCACTTAAGCCTCACAACAACCGAGTGAGGGAGGAAACACCACTCACGTTTCACAGGTCAGAAGGCTGAGGCTCAAAAGACAGGAGTGCTACCGGGATTTGTCTGCCCAAGGTTCTGGCAGGTCTGATACTGTACCTCCCTGGGATCCAATAGCACAGAGGGTTGTTTCTCAATTTCTGATTAGATTCAGGGCCTCCCTTCAGGTAGATGTAGAGCTGGCTGGGGTACCTTCACCCCGTCTTGACTCTTTGCACTCTTTCCCACCAGGGCTCTGAGCTCAGCCACTGCCCCAGATGAGTCAGGCCCTGGTTTTCCTGTCCGACCAAGGCCAGTGCCCCTGCCATTTCCTTCTTACTTTCTAGAAATCAGGCAGATTAAAGAATTCTGCTGACTCCTTACACTGCAAAAGAACTTTGGGCTCCAGATGCCTCCTCACTCTGCCAAGGGCCCTTTCCAACAGCGAGATTTGTTAACTCATTAGCCAGGAAATGGCCACACTTCTAAATAATCCCTGGGTTTATGAACTACCATGTGTGCCTGGCTTCCTGGGAACACGTCTACTGGCCCGTCTGTTCCTGTGGATGGAGCCTTAGTGTTTTCATTCCTGCAGCTGCAGTGAGGGCAGGACCTGTGAGAAGAATGAGGTCCAGAACCCCTGAAGCAGAGAGACCTGTGAGGGAAGGGGAACTTGGAGGGAATCTAGGGGGATGACCCAGAGGAAGTGATCTGGTCAAGGAAAGGGAGACTTCAATAGGCTAAGCAGAATTCAAGTGTGTTGAGCATTTACCATGTATCAGACCTTCTTCTGTGACATCTCATCTAAGTCTCATCACTTTATGGGATAGTTGTCACTGTTCCCATTTTGCAGATGAGAAAAGTGAGGCTGAGAGAGTTTAAGTGACCTGCCAAAGGTCACACTACTTGGCCGTGGTGGAGCAAGAATTCAAACTCTGGCCTCTGGTGACACCTAAGTGCATCTTCCTCCTCCCAGCCAAACTGTCTAGATTTGCTCTTCACGGTGTGGGGGTCCCTGTGGCTTCCTCTACCACTGTTGCTCCCCCCAAAGCCACCGGGCCGCTCCCTGGGAAAAGGGAAGCCTCAGTCAGTCACAGCCTTCAAAGAGGAGGGGCCGAGACCATCCCTCTGGAGAAGCAAACATTTCCAGGCAGAGGCACCTCCTCTTAGTAACTGCAAGGGCCAAGGCCTCCCTCCCTCCCTCGGAAGTTTGTAAATAAACCTTAGACCTGGGTTTACAGAACCTCCTGGGGATAAGCAAGGCAGGACGCAGGGGGAGAAATGCAGGAGAGGAGCAGAGTCCCAAGTCGGTCATGGGGAGCTACTGGAGTGGAGGTCAAGGTGTAGTGAGGCTGCTGAGGGACCATTGCTCCCACCTGCTGCCTTAGTGGGTTGGTCCAGATGCTTCTTTGGTCCCTGCCAACCCCAACAGTCTGCGGGTCCCTGACCTGGGTGTCTAGGGGCAGTTGAACTCAAGGATTCAGGACTGGAGACTGAAGAGGGGACATGAGAGCCACCAGCAGCTCTGAGCTAAGCCCTGGGTAGGGCATTTGATGAGGAAGAGGGGCTGGTGGAACAGATGGGAGAGGCCTGGTATAGGGTGCCCAGCAGGGGCCTTGGGCCAGGACAGCTGGAAGACCCAAGTGGCGAGACTTAGAACCCTGGGCTGGATGTCCAGGGCCAGGTGCCTGTTCTGGGTCTGCTGTTGACTTGCAGTATGACCTCCAGCAAGTCACATGGCCTCTCTGGGCCTCAATTGCCTCCTCCACAACATGGAGATGATTATTCCTGCCCTTGATGCCAGATTGTTGGGAGAACTGAAGGAGGTCAAGGAGGGGAAAGCGGTTGGGCAGGTCCATGGTGAGCACAGAGGGGAAGGTCCTGACCCCTGACCTGGAGGGGTGGGGCCTGGCTCTGCTCCTTCTGCCTCTGCTCCCAGCCCCTGGTGAGTGGTCAGGCCCTGGAGCCCCCGCCCCTGAGCCCAGCTGATTGAAGGAGGCAAGACCCTAAGAAGGCTGCCACCTCCTTCCTTCCTCAAGACCACCATCACTAGGACCTTATATACTGGCTTAAGTTTCTCTAGGAACTGCTGGAGCCTAGTATAATGTTTGCTTTATTTTCTAAAGGTTGGGAGCTGGAGCCTGTTATCAGAACACCCTGCTGCTCATTGTCCCATAGCCACAGTAAGCGCCTCCACCTCTCCATTCTGATAACAGAATTTTTAATTATTATAATTATCACCTGAAAAATTGGGTTCCTGCCATAGACAATTAAAATGAAATTCAGCTCTGCTTTGCCCATCTCTCCCTTCAGCTTTAAATCTGATGGTGAATTTCATAGCAGACCTGGAAACAAGAGTTATAAGAGCGGGTCTCTGAGGGAGACTTGGTGCAGCAATGAGTCTGGGAGTGAATGTGGATGCGGAGACATGTCTGGGGGTGAAGGCCTGCATGTGGGCATGTGTGTGCAAGTGTGCATGAAGGTGTGCATTTATGTGTGCATGTGTGTGTACATATGTGAGTGTGCCTGCAGATGTGCATATGTATGAGTGTGCATGTGCATGGGGGTGCATGAGTGTGCATGAGGGTGTGTGTCTGTGTGAGCACATGCTGTGTGCACACATGATGACAGGGGGTGGCAGGTGCAGGCAGCCCCTTGTCAGGGACAGGACATGGGAGGTGGGGTCAGGTGAGAGATGGTGGCATGAAGGTAACTACAGAGTGGGTAGCAGGTGCAGGTGGAGATGCAGGTCTGCCCCTGGAGGTAACAGCCAGGCCCGGGAGGTCACAGACCTAGGCTCCCCACTTTCTAGTTGTTTATTTGCCTCTAAAGGCCTCTTTTTCCTCCTCTCAAACTGGGCAGAGTGACTGTTCCCCCTGCAAAGACAGTTGTGAGAATGACAGGAGATGGGGCTGTGTACACAGTGCTGGCCCAGGGGAGCCCTTAGGGAGGGTTAGTTTCTATTATTTGTCCACCCCATGTGGTGCTGATCTCAACAGCCTGGGTTGAAATCCCAGCCTTGGCACCATGACTTGAATGACCTAGAGCAAGTTGCGAATCTCCCTGTTTTCTCATCTGTCAAATGAGACAATCATGACAAAGCCAGACATGATGTTGAGGTGCTGTGAGTGATTAGTGGTATAGAGCACGGAGAGCAGGCGGGTCCAAAGAAAATGCTCAGCGCATGAGTATTCTGCCATGAGTGCAGGGTGCTTATGAACATTAAACTTAGCAGTGAGACTCGATACCTCTACAGCTTTTGTAAAGGGGATACAGAGTGTGTGAGCCCTTTATTCAGGGCCTGGCTGGTAGGACAAATTCTGTGAATGCCACCATCCCTGTCACTCCCTGCCCATCCCAAGGTGACCTCTTCCCTGTGTGCAGCCCGTGACCCCATCTTCCTCCACAGTCCCCTTCCCCACTGCTCAGAGCCCTGCCCACCCATCTCCAGGCACACGCCTTGGATCCTAGAAACAAGAGCAACTTTCATACTTATCTCCCATCCAGTCCTGGGGCTAATCAGATCCTGCCTCCAAGAAGTTTACTTATTCAGAGGCTGCTGGGTCTCTGTAGCCTTCTTCTGCAGTGTCTCTGAGCCCAACAGCCCAGCAGCTGTGCAGCTACAGCTTCTCCACCTGGGCTGACTCCTCTCCCACTGCAGAGACCCCCTTGATTGGTGCAGAGCAGTTGGAGGTGGGACAAGTCAGGTTGGAAATGAGTAGCTGCCCAGTCCCCAGAGACCAGGGTGTTTGTGTAAGAAGGAGATGTTTAGCTGATTGAGTCCAAAGCCCCATTTTATGATGTGGAAACTAAGGCCCAGACAGGGCAAGGGACTGCCCCAAGGTCACTGTACAGGATAGTAGCAGATCTGGGGCTAGAACCAGATCTCCTGACTCCCAGGTCAGGGTTCTCTAGGCCATCCTGCAAGAGCATTTCAAAAGACTTGTTTGTTTGCTGCTGTGTTGGAAAGAGGGTTGGGAGGGGAGATTGTAGCCCGAAGGTGGAAGGCGTAAATGCCTTATTATGTAGGCAACAGAGAGCCATGGATGGTTCTTGAGCAGGAGTGTGACATGATCAGAGCTTTCCTTAAGGATCTGTCTCTGGAAGCACCATAGAGACAGGATTGAAGCGGGTGAGTTTGGAAGCAGGGAGACTAGTGAGAAGACTGGAGCAGTGACTAGGCCAAGGTGATGAGGCTTGACCATTAAATTATGATTTAACACTAGTGAGCATATACTGAGCACTTACTGTGTGCCTACTTCTGTATTCAGCATTTCAAATACTTCACCTCATTTAACACTCACAACCTCACTAACAGGTAAAGACTATGACTGGCCCAATTTACAGGAAACTGGGGTTTAGAAATGTTAAGTTACTAACTCAGGATCATCCAGCTTGTAAGTGGGAGACCCCTCTGCCACCTTCTCCATGGCCCATGTTCCCAACCACCACATGGGACTGACATACCAGAGGGACCATGGCTGAGGATGAGGAGGAGGGGCTGGCACAGAGATCTGAGAAGAGAAACTGACAGAGGAAGGAGACAGCAGATTTGGATGGGACTCAGAGAATCAGCCTAGGGGTCAGGCTTTGAGTGGAGGTCAGTGTGGTGCCCATTTTGGGGAGAAGACAGTGAGCTCATCAGACTGATATGAAATGCGAGGTAGAGAAAGGGCAAGGGGCATTTCTCTCCCTACTCTTCTCTCCCTCTTTCTCCAGGTTCATCTAATCCAGAAAGAAAAAAAAAAGTGGCATAAAATCCATCACTGATGACTTCCAAATTTACACCCTCGGCCCCAGAAGCCAATCTTTGTATCAGTCATGCTAGGCTATGCTAGGCTGCATAACAAACATCCCCAAATCTCGGTGGCTTAAACCCACAGAGGTATGTTTTTCACTCATACTACCTGTCCTTGCCAGTCACCTAGAGCTCCAATTCGCATTGTTCTCACTCCAGGTGTGCTGATCATTGAGGCTGAGAGGAAAAGAGAGTGAGTGGAATCCTGCACAGGCTCTTAAGCACCCACCAGCCTGTGTCTGAGGTGACTGTTTCTGTGTGCCATCAAGTCGGTTCTAACTCATAGCAACCCTATAAGACAGAGTCAAATGGCTCCATAGGGTTTCCAAGACTGAAATCTTTATAGAAGCAGATTACTACGTCTTTCTACCAAGGAGTGACTTGTGGGTTGGAACCTCTGACCTTGGGTGAACAGCCAAGTGCTTAACCACTGCACCATCAGGGCTCGTCTGAGTCTAAGGAAGGAGACATAATCCCTCCTTTAGGAGCTCAGAATCTGAGGAGCGAAACCTCATTCTCAGGAGTCCCCAGCTACAACAGGAGATAGGTCTACCTTTAGAAGTATTCAGTCTGATGGAAGAGTCTTAGTCCTCAGTAGCACCAGGGACCCCCTGGGATGATACCTGATACTGAAGAGACCCAGGACCCTGCATACTCACAGAGACATCAGATCACATTGTGCCCACTGAGACCATCAATAAGGTGGCACCTCTCATAGGTGGCATCCCCACTAAGACCTCTGGGGTTGAGGCAGAGGGGCAACTTGGGAGACATGGATGGGTTCTGGGAAAGGGCTGCCAAGGCCAAGGGTTTTCTTCCCTCCGGAGGACCAGACCCTCTCCAGCCCTCCCCAGACCTGGTGATGGAAGGAGGGGGGCCTGTATCCCAGCCTCACTTTACCCACAAAATCTTGTGTAATTGTGGACCACTTTCTGTTCCTCTTTGGCCATCTCCTCATCTGTGCCTCAGGGCTGAGGCTGGTGACGTCTAATGCTGCCTCTGCCTCCACATTGGAATCTCTCTCTCTTCCTATCCTCATCTGTCCCCTTTGCCCCCACGCTCCCACCTCTCTCATGCCATCACCCTGGTTCTTGATCTTACACTTGTGGAAACAGAAAGTTAGCTAATTTCTTAAGCCTGTGAAGCATCCATGAGGAGGGTGTGGACAGCCGCCTGTTCCACCCTATCACCCACCCTTATGTATCACCTGACACTTTCAATTTATTTTTCAATTCCTTTACTACCAGAAATGATGATTAAATTTCCAGCATAAATACTTTTTTACCAAACTGAATTAATCATGGGCAGGAGGGGGTAAGCAGGCTCCAGAAGTTTGATCAGAGCATCACAAAATTAACCCTTCATCCTCACCAAGGCCCCACAGGAGCAGGAGGGCTCAGATGCCTCCTGGAAGATGACATGAAGAATCTCACTGGGGTCACATGAGCCCACTCCCTACGTCCTCTTGCAGCCTTTCTCCTTTTGGGGTAGTCTAGGGCAGCAGAAGTTGGAAGGGACTTCCTCATTTTGCAGATGGGGACAATGAGGCCCAGAGAGTGGAAAAGTCTTGTCAATGTTAACAACCTTGTCGAGGCAGAGTCAAGAGATGACAGCAATCTCTTGCCCCCAGTCTTGGCTTCTTTTCTGATCCTGTCTTCAGGTTCAGGTGTAATCCATATTAATAGATGCATAAATTCTAAACAAAATTTTAACAAATAGGATTCAGTGATAGAAAGGATAAAGCATCATGACTAACTGGGGTTTGTCCCAGGGCTGCAAAGTGGGCTTAACATTGAAAAAATCAATCAAAGTTAAGATATAACTATTGGTCTGTACTCATCAGGAGCAAAAGAATAAGAAGGTAACCAAAATCTCAGAGAAGAGACAAGTCTACAAGGCTGATAGCTGACACAAGCCACAGCCTCACCTACCCTGAGACCAGAAGAACTAGATGGTGCCCAGCTACCATCACTGACTGTTCTGACTGGGGTCACAATAGATGGTCCCAAATAGAAAGGGAGAAAAGTGTAGAACAAAACCCAAATTCTTTAAAAAAGGTCCAGACTAACTGGACCACCTGAGACCAGAGAACTCGCTGAGACTATCACCCTGAAACATTCTTTAAACCTTGAACTGAAACTATCCCCTGAGATCACCTTTTAGTGAAACAGCAGAGTGGCACACAGAATAAAGGATATTAACTGTAAGAATGGTGCTTTACTAAAAAAAAACAAAATCTGCATGAGAACAAAAGGTCAACATTTACTCTAAAACAAAAATGAGAAGATAAGGGAGAAGGGAAACTGGAGTACTGAAAATGTAACAACCAGAACACGATTAAAGAGTATGTTGACACATTGTGAAAAAATGTAACCAATGTCAATGAGCAATTTGTGTGGAGATTGTCAAATGGGAACCTAACTTGTTGTGTAAACTTTATTCAAAAACACAATAAAATATTATTATTTAAAATATATTCAATCAATATAATTCACCATATGAACAAATTATTATATAAAACCATACGATCATCTCAATAGACACACAAAAAAAAAATTGGCAGAAAACCCAGCATCTTTCCTGATTTAAAAACAAGCAAGCAAACAAACCTCTCAGCATAACAGGATTAGAAGGGAACTTGCTCAACCCAACTAAGAGAATCTATGAAAAACCTTCAGTTAACATCATACTTAATAGTGGAAGATTGAATGCTTCCCCCACTGCCCCCCGAAGATCAGGAAAAGACAAGTATGTCCACTCTCATCACTTTTCAACATTGTACTGAGGGTCTAGCCAGTGCAATAAAGTAAGAAAAAGAAATAAAAGGCATTCATATTAGAAACAAAGAAGTAAAACAGGCTTTATTTGCAGGTGACATGATCATCTATGCAGAAAATGTGATGGAATTGACAAAAAAACTACCAGAACTGATAAATTAGTTCACAAGGTTGCAGGATACAAAATTAGTATTTTTAAATCAATTGTATTTCTATATATGAGGAACAATCAGAAAATAAAATAAAAATACGATATACAGTAGCATCAAAAATATAAATTATTTAGGGTTAAATCTGACAAAAGCTGTGAGATACTGATACACTGTAATCTACAAAGAATTTTAGAAGAAATTAAATAAATGTCCTAAATAAATGGGCAGACATACTATGTTCATGGGTCAGAAAACTCAGTTTTTTTAAGATGTCAATTCTCTTCAATTTCATCTGTATACTTAAAGCAATCTCAATCAAAACCATTTTACATTTTTGAAAAACCTGAAAAATTTATAAAGAAATGCAAAGTATCTATTTTAGAATAGCCAAAAACAACTTTGGAAAAGAATATTAAAGTTGGAGGAATAGTATCATCTGATTTCAGGACTTATTTTAAAGTTACAGTAAACAAGACAGTGTGCTACTAGCATAAATGTAGAAAAATATATAATGAAACAGAATAGAAAATCCAGAAATAAACTCACAAATATGTGAACAACTGATTTTCAACAAAGGTGCAAAGGCAATTCAATGGAGAAAGGATAATCTTTTCAACAAATTGTGCTGAAACAATTAGATATTCAAATACAAGAAGGAATGAAGGGATAGAGGGACAGAAGGAGAGAGGAAAGAAGGGAGGATGGAAGGAAGGAAGGAAGAAAGGAAGGGCTTTGATTCGCACCTTGCACCATATAAAAAATAAACTCAAAATAAATTGACCATAAACCTAAATGTAAAACTTAAAACTATAAAATTTCCAGAAGAAAACACAGAAGAAAAAGTTGTAACTTTGGGTTAGACAGATTTCTTGTATGATAACAAAAGCATGATCTGTAAGATAAAACATTAATAAATTGCATTTCATCAAAATTTAAAAGTTCTCTTTGAAGGGCATTATTAAGAGAATGGAAATCTAATTTGCATGATTGGAAAAATATTTAAGAATTATATATCTAACAAAAGATTCGCACCAGAATATGTAAAGAATTCTCACAATTCAATAATAAGAAAACATATAATGCAATTTTAAAATAGGCAAAAGATCTGAATAGACCTTTCACCAAAGACGATAATACAAATGATCCATAAGCACATGTCAAGATGCTCAATTCATTAGTCATTAGGAGAATGCAAATTAAAACCAGTATGAGATACTATTAAACGCTGATTA
Organism: Dugong dugon; assembly: GCA_030035585.1. NCBI lineage: Eukaryota > Metazoa > Chordata > Mammalia > Sirenia > Dugongidae > Dugong > Dugong dugon. Next base: position 53,886,617 of record CM057462.1, on the reverse strand, counting down.
GAATGGCTAAAATTTAAAAAGACTGAACATATCAAGTGTCAGCAAGGATATAAAGGAACACTTACACACTGCTGAAGGGAACATAAATTATACAACCACTTTGGAAAACAGTTTAATTTAACACTTTCTTAAAATGTTAAACATACTATAATATAACCCTGTCGTTCCACTCCTAGGTTGTCGTTGTTGTTAGGTGCCCTCAAGTTGGTTCCAACTCATAGAGACCCTATGTACCGCAGAACAAAACACTGCCTGGTCCTGTGCCATCCTCATGATGTTTCTTATGCTTGAGGCATTGTTGCAGCCACTGTGTCAATCCATCTCATTTATCTTCACCAGTAAGTGCTTCAGGTCCTCTTCATTTTCAGCAAGCGAGGTTGTGTCATATGTGTATTATAGGTTGTTGATGAGTCTTCCTCCAATCCTGATGCCCTGTTCTTCTTCATATAGTCCAGTTTATCAGATTATTTGCTCAGCATACAGATTGAATAGGTATGGTGAAAGGATACAACCCTGACACACACCTTTCCCAACTTTAAACCAGCAGTATCCCCTTGTTCTGTTCAAATGACTGCCTCTTGATCTATGTATGGGTTCCTCATGAGCACAATCAAGTGTTCTGGAATTCCTATTCTTTGAAAAGTTATCCATAATTTGTTATGATCCACCCAGTTGAATGTCTTTGTATAGTAAATAAAGCACAAGTAATCATCTTTATGGCCTTCTCTGCTTCCAGCCAGGATCTATCTGACATCAGCAATGATATCCCTTGTTGCATGTCCTCTTCTGAATCCAGCTTGAATTTCTGACAGTTCCTCTTGATGTACTACTGCAACCGCTTTTGAATGATCTTCAACATTTTACTTGTGTGAGATATTCATGATGTTGTTCATAATTTCCACATTCTGTTGGATCACCTTTCTTTGGAATGGACATAAATATGGATCTCTTCCAGTTGGTTGGTCAGGTAGCTGTCTTCCAAATTTCTTAGCATAGACAAGTGAGCACTTCCAGCGCTGCATCTGTTTGTTGAAACATCTCAATTGGTATTCCGTCAATTCCTGGAGGCTTGTTTTTTGCCAATGGCTTCAGTGCAGCTTGGACTTCTTTCTTCACACCATTGGTTTTGATCACATGCTACCTCCTGCAGTGATTGAATATTGACCAATTCTTTTTGGTACAGTGACTTTATATATTCATTCCATCTTCTTTTGATGCTTCCTGTGTTGTTCAGTATTTTGCCCATAGAATCCTTCAATACTACAACTCAAGTCTTGAATTTTTTCTTCAGATCTTTCAGGTTGAGAAATGCCGAGTGTGTTCTTTTCTTTGGGTTTTCTAACTTAAGATCTTTGCACATGTCATTATAATACTTTACTTCATCATCCTTTGAAATCTTCTGTTCAGCTCTTTTACTTCATCATTCCTTCTGCTTGCTTTAGCTGCTTGACATTCTAGAGCAATTTTCAGAGTCTCTTCTGACATCTGTTTTGGTCTTTTCTTTCTTTCCTGTCTTTTTAATGACCTCTTGCTTTCTTCATGTATGATGTCCTAGGTATTTACCCCAAATCAGTGAAAGTATATGTCAATTTAAATACTTGCACATGAATGTTCATAGTGACTTTATTTGTAATGTCAAAAACTGGAAAGAGCCCAAATGTCCATCACTGATGAATGAATAAACAAACTGTGGTATATCTTCACAGTGAAATATCACTCAACAATAAATAGGAATGAATTATCTATAAACAATGACATTCCAGTAACAACCTAGATCTTGGTTTCTAATACCATTCTCCAATAAAAGAAACCAGGGCTCCCTAGAGAAATGGCTGATTCTGGGACTGGAACACCAAATATACAAGATGAGCTTGGTGCATCTTAAAGTGCCAGAAACTAAGGACGTAATCTTTTTTAAAAAAATGTTGGAGATATGTCAAAGAGACATAGGAACCAACTGAAAGAGTTCCCAATGGCCAAAGCTGAAACAATCTGAGAAACAAAGTAACATTAAATTGTAACTCAAAGTATAAAATAACTATCTGTGAGTTCCTACTGATACAAATAAGTGATTGAATAAAGTAATAAATTTGGAGAATAGAAAAATCTCCCAGGCAGAATCCTCAATAATTTGTGTACATACTTTCACCCTCAAGGAGGTGGAGCAAAACTCCCACTCCTTAAGTATGGACTGCACATAGTGACTTCATTCCAAAAAGTACAGCAAGGAAAGGATAGGGAGAGTAACTTTACAGTGGAGAAATCTGGCAAACACTACCTCAGTCATTTGTTTAAGCTTAACGTCAGCAGTGAGGAGTCATATTGATTATATATATACATATATATATACACATATATGATAAGAACACTTTACCTCTGTAGTTTTCCTCCCCCAAATCCATAACTCTAGAATAATCATGAGAAAAACATCAGACTCAACTGAATGACTGGTACTCCTCAAAACATCAAGGTCATCAAATTCAAGGAAAGCCTGAGAAACTTACAGCCAAGAGGTGCCTAAAGAGTCATGATGAGTAAATGTAACGTGGCATCCTAGATGGGATCCTGGAACTTAAAAAGGACAGTTGATAAAAACTAAGAAAATCAGAATAAAATATACTTTGGTTAATAATAATGTATCGGTATAGGTTCATTAATTGTGACAAAAGTACTATCCTAATGCAAAATGTTACTAACAGGGGAAACAATGTGGGGCATATGGGAACTGTTTGCACTATTTTTTGCAATTTATCTGTAAATTTAAAACCTTTCTAAAATAAAAGTGTATTAAAGTGAGCTGAAATTTAGAAAGAATGAATTGAACTACTGATACAAACTACAATATACATGAATTTCATAATAAATATGCATATTGAAAGAAACCCTCCACCCTCAAAAAAAAAAAAAAAAAACTGAAGACATTCTGTATGAACCCGTTTATATACAATTCTAGGAACTGCATACTCCTCTACAATGACAGAGGTGGCAGGAGGGAGAGATTACAAAGAGGTATGGGGAAACTTTTGGAGTGATGATTATATTCATTATTTTGATTGTGACAATGAATTTATAGGTGTATAAATCTTCTAAAACTTATCAAATTAGTTAGTTTTAACCTGTGCAGTTAATTATTGTGCGTCAATTATACCTCAATAAAAATATACTTGGAGAAAATCTTGGCAACTTGTATACTGTAAATGTGTGTGGTTTATTATAAGTCAACTATACTTCAGTAAAGCTGTTTTTAAAAATTAGTGAATAAAAACCTACACTGCAGTTTGTATTTTTCCCTTCTAAGTCCCATCCTCTTTCCCCATCAGGTTATCATGAACAGGTGCAGTGTGCTGTCATCACTGTGGGGATGTTGGAACTCGGTTTTTATGGAGATAATGTACCTTCAGTAATTTTCCAGTAAGGCAGGTATTTCTTGTGAGATGCACTTATTTGTGGCCTTTCTTTGCATGTAAACTCTTTACCTGTCCTGAAGATTCTGGATGAACCCAGAGAATGGCTGCTCTTAGAGACCATTGGGTGACCACCATGGGCCCTGTTCTCTGCTGGGCCCCACAAACATTAGTCACGTTTCATCCACACAACAACCCTGCAACATTACTTCTGTTTTATAGATGAAGAGACTAAAGATGAAAGAGGTGAAGGAACATGGCTGAGGTTCACAGCTAGGACATAGTAGAGCCAGGATTCCAACTGTTGGAACTTAACAACACCCCATACTCTCCATTACCACACAAGCCACCTTACATTGACTTGTAACCAGAAGTAAAGTAGTTTGCTTGCTATTTTAGGCAAGAGCCCTGGCATTTCCCCAGATGCAACCCCCACTCAAGCCCCTTCTGTGTTCTGACTCCTGGAGCTGCCCCGTGTTAGATCTCAGGGGTGTCCTGCTCCAAAGACCTGGCTCCTCTCAAATTACTTCTTGGATTTAACCTTCACAGGCAGAACCCAAGACTTGGTTGACCGAAGCTTGCCCTGGAGCATCCTGGCTTATTTGGAGGTAAGGCTTGGGGGAGGGGTGAGCAGTCCTGGTACTTCCTAGATATATTAAGGACCCAAGTTATGATTTACAAAACCAAGGATTTGAAGGTGGTGCTTGAGGGTCATCTCTGAGGACAGTTAGTTGCTTTATGAACCTAGAATATATTCCTAACCACTATCTCTCTGACTCGCTACAAGGGAAATTGAGGCAGCCTACCTCAGTCATCTCTCTCATTACCAGCCCAGAGAGAAGACTGGGGTCTTGGCATTTCTAGTGAACTCGCTCCCAATCCCTTCTCCAAAGCCCAGTGATCAGGGACTATGGATATAGTTCAAGGGGTTTCTCAGTCCTTGGGTTCAGTGTGCTGGGGTCTGGCTTGGGTGGGGTTGGATGGGGATATAGGGGAAGGAGGAGGAGGTTTATATCTTTATTTTCTTGTAGGGAACAGGTTAAACAAGGCTAATTGCAGCTCATTTTGGAGGCTAAGCTACCCTAATGTAAATCAGAAGCTGTCATTTCTGCTTGGCTATGGTTTTCCACCCTGGCTGCACCTGGAGAGTTATTTTAGCTCCTCATCCTGCTCCATTGAGTTGGGAACAAGGAGAGATAAAGACGAAGTTCTGACTCGATTCTAGCATCATGGAAAACTCTGGAGCAAGAGTCACCTGTGGGAGCCGGATGTTCCTGGAGGTTGTATAACGAGAGCAGTCAAAATGTACCATAATTCATATTTATGGAGATTTACATAGCCCTGTACACTAACACCAGCTACCTCATTCAACCCTCATGGTAACCAGTGTGAGGCAGAGACTGGGGTTTTAATTTCATGGATAAAGTAACCAAGGCTCAAAGACGAACGTCACAGGCCCAGGGTCAGATCATCAGTGGTCACCCTGACATTCCATCTTGCTCAATGTGACTCGATGCCCACTCTGTTAACAGAGAATGTCGATGTCTGCCACTCTCATCTCCTCACACTATTAAGAGTCCTGCAAGTGGGCAGGGTACAGGCCAGGATCCCCATTATAAAGATGAGAAAACAGAGACCCAGGAACGAGGGTGCCTTGTCAACATACTGCAGCTTGTTTGTGGCTAGACTCTAGCTTCTCAGCCTGAAATGTGTGAAATAACTGATTGGGGAGGAGGGGAAACTACACTTTAGAACTTTGAGACTTGTTACTTTTGGTGATGGGAAATGTGGCTCTGAGTGTGGAAGTAGTGAGTACAGCACAACCATAGTAAAGATGAGTGTTTGAGCACAAATACAAGGATATAGGCACAATTAAAGAGAATGCTGACAAATTGTGATAAATGCAACTAAAGTCAATGAACAATTTATGTGAAAATTTGTAAAAAAAAAATTCATCGAGGGATATATACTTTTGCAACAACAGTAATAACAACTAAAACATGTGTTTGGTTACATAGTATTTATGTATGCATAAATATGTACAGGAAGGCATATATGAATATATGGATGTGTATGTAAAAGGTGTGTCTGCAGGCATATGCATATATATGTCTATGTATGCTGCATATATTTTCAAACACAAAATAAAGCACATGGGGGCACAGTTATTGATATTTCCTAGACACAACCAATTAACTCACAGGATGGATCTGCTGGTTTTGAGGGCTTTGGGCCATTGTCTCATGGGGCAACTTGATCAATTGCCACAATATAGTCCATAAAGACAATCTTCTACATCCTAGTTTGATGAGTAGAATCTTGGGTCTTAAAAGCTTGCAAGCAGCCATCTAAGATACAACCATTGGTCTCTAATCATCTGGAGCAAAAGAGAAAGAAGGAGACCAACGACTCAGAGAAGAAACTTGTCAATAAAACCAATAGTCTACATGAACAACAACAACACCCACTCTGAGACCAGAAGAACTAGACAGTGCCTGGCTACTACTACCAACCGTTCCAACCAGGGACTCAATAGATGGTCCTGGATAGAATGGGAGAAAAAAGGAGAACAAAATTCAAAATCCTAAAAGAAAAGCCAGGCTTACTGGACCAGTAGATACTAGATGAATCCCCAAGACTATTACCCTGAGATACTCTTTAAACTTGGAACTCAGACCTCTCCTAGAGGTCACCTTTCAGACCAATGACAGATAGACCCGTACAATAAATAATATCACCCATGAGTATTGTGCTCCTCAAAATAATCATCTATGTGAAACCAAAGGGTAAACATTTATCCTACACCAAAGATGAGAAGGCAAGGGGGAACAGGGAAGTTAGATTAGTGGAAACAGAACAACCAAAATGGAAATAACAAGAATGTTGATATATTGTGAAGAATGTAACCAATGTCACTGAACAATATATATAGAAATTGTTAAATGAGAACCTAATTTCCTATGTAAACTTTCACTAAAAAACACAATAAAATATTTTTTAAAAAAAGAAAGAAAAAGAAACAATTGGTTTCATTTCACAGTTAGTCCCCGGTTCCTGATCTATGGAGATGGATAAGGGTTTTAAAACACAGATTTCCAAGCCAGACCCAAGGATACTGATTCAATAGGTATGGAGTGGAGCCAGGGCATCTGTATTTTAAAGAGGCATGCCCTCTGTCCCCAACTTCCCCCTTTCAGCCTTAGGCGTTTCTAATGCAAGTCTTTTGCAGACCACACTTAGAGCTAAGTGGTGGCTTGGAATGTTCCAGACTCCATACAACTATTCCACATGCATTTATAGCACAGTGGTTAGGAACATAGATCCTGGAACCAGCCTATCAAAGTTCAAATCTGGGCTCTGTGACACTTACTAGCTCAATTTCAAGCATTTAGAGTAATGCCTGGCACAAAATAAATGCTTTATAATATTTGCTGTTTATTATTATTTTCTTATTTAATTATTGAAACTATCCTAAAACATTCTGAACCCCATTACACAGGTGAGGAAATGTGGGCACAGAGAGGTAAGGTAACTTGTGTATGGACACACAGCTAGTGAGTGAAGAGCTAGGGCTCAGACTCTTCTCCATCCATCTGTAACACAGTGCTCCTAACCACAAGGCAGCCCTGCTCTGACAAACAGCATGTGCTCCCTGAGCCTGCCCTTTGCACCTGCATGGTGGGGCTCCACAGGGGTAAGTCAGGAGTGGCCCCCTCAGGCCCTGGCAATGCCCTTTAAGATGGAGGAGGGGTGAGTCCCTGGGTTTAGGTGTTGGAATAGGGTTTTAGTCCTTGTTATAGATTGAATCATGTCCTCAAAAAAACACGCGTTGTAAATCCTAACCCATATACCTATGGTTATAATCTCATTTGGGAATGAGTTTTCTTTGTTCTGTTAACGAGGCAGTATTATGTTGTTGTTGTTAGGTGCCTTCGAGTCAGTTCCAACTCACAGTGACCCTATGTACTACAGAATGAAAAACTGCCAGGTTTGTTCCATGCCCACAATCGTAATGCTTGAGCCCATTGTTGCAGCCACTGTGTCGATCCATCTCGTTGAGGGTGTTCTTTTTTGCTGACCCTGTACTTTACCAGCATGATGTCCTTCTCCAGGGACTGATCCCTCCTAACAACATGTCCAAAGTATGTAAGACATAGTCTCACCATCCTTGCTTCTGGTGGTACTTCTTCCAGGACAGATTTGTTCGTTCTTTTGGCAGTCCATGGTATATTCAATTTTCTTTGCCAACACCACAGTTCAAAGGCGTCATTTGTTCTTCAGTATTCCTTATTCACTGTCCAGCTTTTGCATGTATATGATGCATTTGAAAATATCATGGCTTGGGTCAGGTGCACCTTAGTCTTTAAGGTGACATCTTTGCTTTCCAACACTTTAAAGAGGTCTTCTGCAGCAGATTTGCCCAATGCAATGTGTCTTTTGATTTCCTGACTGCTGCTTCCACGGGTGTTGATTATGGATCCAAGTAAAATGAAATCCTTGACAACTTCAATCTTGTCTCCATTTATCATGATGTTGCTTATTGGTCCAGTTGTGAGGATTTTTATTTTCTTTATGTTGAGATGTAGTCCATACTGAAGGCTGTGGTCTCTGATCTTCATCAGTAAGTGCTCCAAATCCTCTTCACTTTCAGCAAGGAAGGTTGTGTCATCTGCATAATGCAGGTTGTTAATGAGTCTTCCTCCAATCCTGATGCCTCATTCTTCTTCATATAGTCCAGCTATATGAGTATTTGCTCAGAATACAGATTGAATAAGTATGGTAAAAGGATACAGTCCTGACACACACTTTTCCTGACTAGAAACCAGGCAGTATCCCCTTGTTTTGTCCGAACAACTGCTTCTTGATCTATGTACAAGTTCCTCATGAGCATAATCAAGTGTTCTGGAATTCCCTTCTTCACAATGTTATCCATAATTTGTTATGATCCACACAGTGGAATGCTTTTGCATAGTCAATAAAACACAAGTAAACATCTTTCTGGTATTCTCTGCTTTCAGCCAGGATCCATCTGACATCAGCAATGATATCCCTTGTTCCATGTCCTCTTCGGAATCCAGCCTGAATTTCTGGCAGTTCTCCATTGATATACTGCTGCAGACACTTTTGAATGATCTTCAGCAAAATTTTACTTGCCTGTGATATTAATGATATTGTTCAATAATTTCCACATTTGGTTGGATCACCTTTCTTGGGAATAGGCATAAATATGGATCTCTTCCAGTCAGTTGGCCAGGTAGCTGTCTTCCAAATTTCTTGGCATAGATGAGTGGGCACTTCCAGTGCTGCATCCATTTGTTGAAACATCTCAACTGATATTCCACCAGTTCCTGGAGCCTTGTTTTTCACTAGTGTCTTCAGTGCAGCTTCGACTTCTTCCTTTAGTACCATCAGTTCCTTATCATATGATACCTCTTGAAATGGTTGAAAATCAACCAATTCTTTTTGGTATAGTGACTCTGTGTATTCCTTCCATCTTCTTTTGATGCTTCCTGCATCGTTTAATATTTTCCCCCATAGAATCCTTCACTATTGCAACTTGTGGCTTGAATTTTTTATTCAGTTATTTCAGCTAGAGAAATGCTGAGCTGCTTCTTCCCTTTTGGTTTTCTATCTCCAGCTTTTGCACATGTTATTATAATACTTTACTCTATCTTCTCGAGCTGCTCTTTGAAATCTTCTGTTCAGTTCTTTTACTTCATCATTTCTTCCTTTTGCTTTAGCTACTCGACGTTCAAGAGCAAGTTTCAGAGTCTCTTCTGACATCCATTTGGGTCTTTTCTTTCTTTTCTGTCTTTTTAGTGACCTCTTGCCTTCTTCATGTATGATGTCCTTGAAGTCATTCCACAGATCTTCTTGTCTTCGGTCATAAGTGTTCAACACGTCAAATCTATTCTTGAGATGGTCTCTAAATTCAGGTGGGATATACTCAAGGTCGTACTGTGGCTCTTGTGGACTTGTTCTAATTTTCTTCAGTTTCCACTTGAACTTGAATATGAGCAATTGATGGTCTGTTCCACATTCAGCCTCTGGCCATGTTCTGACTGATGATATTGAGCTTTTCCATCGTTTTTTTCCACAGATGTAGTCGATTTGATTCCTGTGTATTCCATTTGGTGAGGTCCATGTGTATAGTCACACGTTGTTGAAAAAAGGTATTTGCAATGAAGAAGTCATTGGTCTTGCAAAATTTTATCATGTGATCTCTGGCATCGTTTCTATCATCAAGGCCATATTTTCCAACTACTGATCCTTCTTCTTTGTTTCCAACTTTCTCATTCCAATCACCAGTAATTTTCAATGCATCCTGATTGCAGACACTGGTAAAAATCTTCAATTTCTTCATCTTTGGCCTTAGTGGGTGATGTGTAAATTTGAGTAATAGTCGTAGTAACTGGTCTTCCTTGTAGGAGTATGGATATTTTCCTGTCACCGACAGCGTTGTACTTCAGGATAGATCTTGAAATGTTCTTTTGACAATGAATGCAATGCCATTCCTCTTCAAGTTGTCATTCCCGGCATAGTAGATCATATGGTTGTCCAATTCAAAATGGACAATACCAGTCCATTTCAGCCCACTAATGCCTAGAATATTGATGTTTATGTGTTCCATTTCGTTTTTGACCATTTCCAACTTTCCTAGATTCATACTTCATACATTCCACGTTCCGATTATTAATGGGTGTTTGCAGCTGTTTCTTCTCATTTTGAGTAGTGCCACATCAGCAAATGAAGTCCCAAAAGCTTGACTCCATCCATGTCATTAAGGTCTACTCTGCTTTGAGGAAGCAGCTCTTCCCCAGTCATCTTTTGAGTGCCTTCCAGGCTGGGGGAGTTGGGGGGAGGCTCTTCTTCTGGCACTATATCAGACAATGTTCTGCTGCTATTCATAAGGTTTTCACTGGCTAATTCTTTTGAGAAGTAGACTGCTGAGTCCTTCTTCCTAGTCTTTCTTAGTCTGGAAGCTCAGCTCAAACCTGTCAGCCATGGGTGACCCTGCTGGTATCTGAATACCGGTGGCATAGCTTCCAGCATCACAGCAACATGCAAGCCCCTACAGTACGACAAACTGACAGACACTTGAAGAAGTAACAGCATAAGATGTGTCTTAAATCAATCTCTTTTGAGATATAAAAAAGCAGATTAAGCAAGGAAGCAAGCAAGCACAGATGGGGGAAGATAGATGCCACACCACATGAGATCTCCAAGGAGCCAAGAAACAGAAGCTGAAAAGAGACATGGGCCTTCAGAGCCAACAGAGAGAGAAAGGCTTCCTCTAGAGCCGGCACCCTAAATTCAGACTTCTAGCCTCTTAAACCATAAGAAAATAAATGTTTATTTGTTAAAGTCACCCACTCGCGGTATTTCTGTGATAACAGCACTAGATGACTAAGACAGTTCTCCTGTCTTTTCATCAGTCTCCTGGCCTGGTCTCAGATCATCTTCAGGACTGCACTCCTCACCTGAGAACAGGCATCCTCCCTAGGGGACTTGGGTACAAGTTGCTGATACTCTTCTCGGGGGAGCTCAAGCTGGCTTGAACTGGGTGAGAAGGTAACAGTAGAACTTCAGTTTAGACAGACCTGGGATTCCAATCCAAGCTTCACCACCTCCCAGCCACATGTGTGAGACTGCAGGCAGATCATTCATCTGTGAAATGGGAGAAAAAGAGAGACCCATCCATGGGCTGTTATGAGGAAATAATGTGGGTTCATTGTTCTGCATCGTGGCTTGCAGAGTAAGGGCTGTTATTAAAAAAAAAAGTTAGCATCTAGTGTTATTATCATGATCTACACATAGTCTTGGAATAAGTACAGCCAGAATGGTCCTTAGAAACAAGGATGGCGAGACTTCGTCTCACATTCTTTGGACATGTTATCAGGAGGGACCAGTCCCTAGAGAAGGACATCATGCTTGGTAAAGTAGAGGGTCAGAGAAAAAGAGGAAGGCTCTCAACTAGGTGAACTGACACAATGGCCGCAACAATGGGCTGAAGCATAACACGATCGTGAGGATGGCGCAAAACTGGGCCGTGTTTCGTTCTGTTGCATGTTGGGTTACTATGAGTCAGAACCGACTTGATGACACCTAACAACAACAACAACACCACACAGGCAAAGTGGGCCTGTCCCTGACACTGTTCCTCCTGACCTTTGCAATCAAAAAGAATCTGGAGCCCAAAAGTCACTCTGAGCCTACACTGACCAATAAGTCCCTCCTCTGGAATTGTGTTGAGCTTTCAGGACAGTCACAGGGGCCAGGGCAGGGCCAGATCACAGGGCGAGTTTCTGGAGGCTCCTCTCCTAGCCCAGCTCTCTCCTGAGCTGGGCCGCACCTGCTTGGATGGAGCCAACCCTGACCATGTGACCTGGGGAGATGTTGGCCAAATGATATTTCAGGAGGAACCCTTGAGGGCTGCAGGGAGACAGCAGCCGTTCTCAGCAAGGGTGAAGAATGGAAAGACATTCAGGCTCAGAGAGATGGAAGGACTTGTCCAGGGCCCAACAACCAGCTGGGTATGGCTGGAAAATAACTGTCTTTTGGCACACACAGTTACTGTATGACCTCAGGCAAGTGACTTTACCTCTCTGAGCCTTGGATTCACATCTGTGACCAGGAGAGATACCACCTGCTCTGCTCTCCTCACAGGCAGAGAGTGAGCAAAGAAGGAAAAACTCACTGCTGTTGAGTTGACTGAGTAGAACTGTGCTTCATAAGGTTTTCAATGGCTATGATCTTACAAAAGTAGATAGCCAGGGATTTCTTATGCAGAGCTGCTGGGTGAATTTGAACTGCCAAACATCTGTGTAGTAGCTGAGTGAAAATCATTTGCACCACCCAGGCACCTAGGAGAAAGCACCATGTAAACTGTAAAGTGCTGGTAAGAAGGTGTGAAGACGAATGAGGGATAAGACTATAGCCTTGAGGTCATTACTAACAACAGCAATTAACATGTCTTGGGTTCTGTGCCAAGGGCTTCACAACTCTCAGCTCTCAACTCGTTTCATCCTGACGTTAAGTCCATGGGGCAAGCCCTATCATCACCCCAGTACCAGATGAGGCATAGGCCCAGGGGGGTTAGGCATCCTGTCCAAGTTCCCATAGCTGGCGAGGGGAGGAGCTGACCTTGAACCTGGGGTGGAGTGACTGAGTCCAAGTCCCTGACCCTGCAGCAGGAATGTAGGTGAGTCAGTCCTCCCTGAGCAGAGCCTGCCCATCACCCCCCACCACTGGCCACTGGGACCCACATCCCTCACAACCCTCTTCAACCCCCAACCCCAGCCACCCTGCAAAGGGCACTCACTCTGAAGAGCAAGTGGGAGTCTCCTACTGTGTGAGGCCTTCCCCAAGTCTGCCCTAACAGAGGCTTTAAAAGATGAGTGACCTGGGCCAGTTTCACATTACCTAGATCACATCGGCTGGCTTGTAAAATTCTTGGAAATATAACAATGATCTCTCAAGAGATATGCAAACTAGAGGCAGCACACCAATGTTCTAGGCCAGTTACCTCACTGCTCAGAGCTGGGGGATTGGGATAGTAACCCTACCTCTCAGCACAGAATGAGGAGTAATATAATGGGGAGTAATGGGCTGAAATATGTATAGAGACCACGTCCCTTATAGATGGGGGCTCCCTCCCCAACCACCTCAGCCAGGACAGCCCAGCAGTCAGGGGCGTGGGCTCCTAAGTCCCACCTCTGGGGCTGTGTCCTGCTCCACTTCTTCCTGGCTGAGTGGCCCTGGGCAAGCCCCTTCCCTTTAAGAAGCCTCAGTTTCCTGATATGTAAAATGGAGATGATAATGCACCTCTGTCTTAAATTCATGATGAGGACCCAGTGATACAGTCCTCATAAAGTGCCCACAGAGGGACTGGCACAACAACACACTCAATCAAAGGCAGCAGAGTCAACATGAGCTGGGGGGTCAGAGGGGCTTTTTAGATTTTGGAGACCCCCTGGGTGCACATGAGGGGCTCTTATCATTCCCACAATCGTCATTTACTCCAGTGTCCTTTCAGAATCTCATGTGGGGATCCGTGGCTGTCCCTCTCCTGTCAACCTAACTTCTTGCACCTCTCCACCTGGTTTTAAAGTCTGGCCTGAGCTCAGTCTGTGGAAATGATCCTCTGTGCACATAAAAACTGGCACTTCATCCTATGAGTCTCACAGAAAACACTTGATTGATGATGGGAGCATGGACATGTTGGCGTCCCCCTTTGTGCCTCTATGAACAGTTCAAGCTGTGCACACTCTCCCCCCTCCTCACCAGTGAGGGGCTCATTGATGATTTGGAAAAATGTGGCCATCCTTGTAAGACACATTATATAAAAAGCAGTTTCCACCATACAAGCTGTTACTTTTTTCCCTTTCTTTTCTTGAAACAACACTACCTCTTGTCCACTCTTCTGTCTCATGAAAGATCTACAAAGCATGACAAATCTATGCAATTCATGACCTCCTGGGAAGTTTTGGCTCTAAAAAACATACTCATTTACAACATGAACTATGGCTCAGTGTGTGTGTATGAACCCAGGCAATTTCACAGTGCTGGTTGCTGTAGATCTGTCTATAAAGTACCTGCTCCTAACAGGTGTTCATGGCTTCTGCTTCAAGCTGTGACACTCAGGGAAGCAGTACAGATCTGTCTGGGTCTGTAAGGAAGACCGGTAAGACCCTTACTTGCACCCTCTCACCTGTACAGGTAGACCCAGGAGGAGGCTAAGGGACACCTCCCTTGAATCTAGAGCCCTTCTCTGGCTAACTCTATCTTTGGGGCTTCGTGGTCCAGCTCTGGTCCTGTCTCTGGACCTCTGTCCGTGGCCTTGGCATTGGGTCTGTGAGTCTTGCTCTCCCGCATGGCTTGGTCCAATCTCTTGGGTCCTTCCCAAAGTAGCACAGGTCAGATGGCCTAGCAAGTGGAGCTGGGGCTGGATTTCATGCTGTCCTTACCTGGGCAAGATGGACCCCTGTCCTGGACCCCACACTTTAGACAGTGCTAGTCTGGCCCTCCTTTGGCCATGCCTCTCCCTATGGGACATAGAATGTGCATGGCCAAAAGGATGTGACACCTGAAACCTGGTCACCTCTCCTATTCTAGACCTCAGTTTGGGTAACTGGAACCCCAGAATTATCTGCACAAATGGCCCAGAGCCCACCTCCTTGGCTTGGATGAGACTATTCCCTGGGCATCCTCTTGAGTGTGTGATCAGATACCGGTGTGAGCTCCCCAGGCCTGAGGGTGGCCAAGGAGGTTGTGGCAGGCTTTTGGACATGTCCACAAACTGTGTGAGGCCTCTCATGGGGTAGGATGGATCCAAGGTGAGAAGATAAGAGGAGCTGGGAGCCAAGGGCCAAGGACCACTTCTCCCTGTGCCTCACCACTCTGGGGTAGAACTCTGAGGGGTCTGGGTATTTAAATATCAAGCTTCACTTCTCAGTCTGCTGTAATGTTGTATTTGTAAAAATTACAGAATAGAACATATTTTATTAATTCATTTACTTAGTTTATATACTTTTAAATTTTTTTTTTATTATTGTACTTCAGGTGAAGGCTTACAGAACAAACAGTTTCTCATGAAACAGTAGTACACATATTGTTTTATGACATTGGTTAACAACCCCACAATATGTCAACCCTCTCCCTTCTCGACCTTTTTTTTTTTTTTTTTTGGTGAAAATATACATAGCCAAAGACACACCATTTCAAAAATTTCTACACGCACTGTTCAGTGACATCAACTACGCTCTTCCAATTGTGCTTCTATTCTCACTTTAGATGAAGGCTTACAGAACAAAAGTTTCTCATTTAACAGTTAGTACACATGTTGCCCTATGACAATGGTTAACAACCTCACAACACGTCAACACTATCCTTACTCAACCTTGGGCTCCCTATCACCAGCTTTTCTGTCCCCTTCTGCCTTCTGGCCCCTGTCCCTGGACTGCTGTGCCTCATTAGTCGCATTTGGTTTTATGGGGCTGTCCACTCCCTGGCTGAAAGGTAAACCTTGGAAATGACTTCACCACTGAGCTAAAAGGGTGTCTGGGGGCCATACTCTCAGGGTTTCACCAGTCTCCTTTAGACCAGTAAATCTGGTCTTTTTTGTGAGTTAGAATTTTGTTCTACATCCTTCTTCAGCTCTGTCCAGAACCCTCTGTTGTGATCTTGGTCAGAGCAGTCAGTGGTGGTAGCCGGGCACCATCTAGCTGTGCTGGACTCAGTCTGGTGGAGGCCTTGTAGCTGTGGTCAATTAGTCCTTCGGACTAATCTTTTCCTTGTATCCTGTTCTCTTCATTCTCCCTTGCTCCCGAAAGGGTGAGACCAGTGGAGTATCTTAGATGGCCGCTCACAGGCTTTTAAGACCGCAGATGCTACTCACCAAGGTAGAATGTAGAACACTGTCTTTATAAACTGTGTTACAACAATTGAGCTAGATGTTCCCCGAGATCTTGGTCCCCACAGCCCTCCACCCAGCAATTCAGTCCCTCAGGGAGTTTGGGTGTGTCTAAGGGGCTTCCATGACCTTTCCTTGAACTGGTTGTGCTGGTTTCCCCTGTATTGTGTACTGTCTCACCCTTCACCCAAGATACCACTTATCTATTATGTATTTAGTATCCCCCCACCCCTACCCCTCGCATCCCTGGTAACCAACAAAGATTGTTACATTTTGTGTGTGAACTTTTTCATGGGTTTTTGCAATAGAGGTCTCATACAATATTTGTCCTTTTGTGATTGACTTATTTCACTCAGCATAATGTCCTCCAGTTTCATCCAAGTTATGAGATGCTTCACAGATTCGTCATTGTTCTTTCTCATTGCATAATACTCCACTGTGTGTAAGTACCACAGTTTGTTTATCCGTTCATCTGTTTATGGGCATCTAGGTGGTTTCCATTGTTTTGCTATTGTGAACAATGCTGCCATGAACATAGGTGTGCATATGTCTAGTCGAGTGACGACTCTTATTTCTCCAAGATATATTCCTAGGAGTGGGATTGCTGGATCGAATGGTAAGTCTATTTCTACCTTTCTGAGGAAGTGCCGTATCATTTTCCGAAATGGTTGTATCATTTTGCATTCCCACCAGCAGTGCATAAGAGTTCCGATCTCCCCACAGCCCCTCCAACATTTGTTATTTCCAGTGTTTTTGATTCATGCCAGTAATGCCGGGGTGAGATGGTATCTCAATGTGGTTTTAATTTGCATTTCTCTAATGGCTAGTGATCAGGAGCATTTCTTCATGTGTCTGTTGGCCATTTGAATGTCTTCTTTGGTGAAGTGTCTGTTCATTTCCTTTGCCCATTTTTTAATAGGATTATTTGTCTTTTTGTTGTAGAGGTGCTGGATTTTCTTGTAGATTATGGAGATTAGACCCTTGTCTGACTTGTACTGCCCAAAAATTTTTTCCCAGTCTGTAGGTTCCTTTTTTACTCTTGGTGAAGTCTTTTGAAGAGCATAGGTGTTTGATTTTTAGAAGATCCCAGTTATCTAGCTTATCTTTTGGGGTTTGTGCATTGATGGTTATGGTCTGTATCCTGTTAATGCCATATATTAAAGCCTGTAGTGTTGGTCCTATTTTTTCTTCGGTGAACTTTATAGTGTTAGGCTTTATATTCAGGTCTTTGATCCATTTTGAAGTAGTTTTTGTATACGGCATGAGGTATGGGTCCTATTTCATTTTTTTGCAGATGGATATCCAGTTTTGCCAGCACCATTTGTTAAAAAGACTGTCTTTTCCCCCTTTGATGGATTTTGGGACCTTGTTGAAGATCAGGTGACAGTAGGTGGATGGATTTACATCTGGGTTCTCAATTCTGTTCCATTGGTCAATGTATCGGTCGTTGTACCAGGACCAGGCTATTTTGACTACTCTAGCTGCATAGTAGGTTCTGAAGTCAGTGTGAGTCCTCCAGCTTTATTCCTCTTCTTCAGTAGTGTTTTACTTATTCGGGGCTTCTTCCCTTTCCATATAAAGTTAATGATTAGTTTTTCCACCTCTTTGAAGAATGTTGTTGGTATTTGGATCAGGATTGCGTAGTATTTGTAAATTGCTTTGGGTAGAATTGTCATTTTCACAATGTTGAGTCTACCTATCCATGAACATTGTATGTTTTTCCATTTATGTAGATCCCTTTGGGTTTCTTGCAGTAGTGTTTTGTAGTTTTCTTCGTATAGGTTTTCTACATCCCTGGTTAGATTTATTCTGAAGTATTTTATTTTTTAGGAGCTATTATAAATGGTATTGTTTTCCTGATTTCCTTTTCGTTGTTCTCCTTATTGGTGTATAGGAATCCAACGGATTTTTGAATGTTTATCTTGTATGCTGCTGCTCTGCTGAATCTTACTATTAGTTCCAGTAGATTTCTCATGGAGTCTTTAGGGTTTTCTATGTATAGTATCATATCATCTGCAAACAGGGACAGTTTAACTTCTTCATTACCAATTTGGATGCCGTTGATTTCTTTTTTTTGCCTTATTGCTCTGGCTAGAACTTGCAGCACAGTGGTAAATAGGAGTGGTGATATAGGGCATCCTTGTCTTGTTCTTGTTTTCAAGGGGAATGTTTTCAGCCTCTCTCCATTAAGAATGATGTTGGCCATTGGTTTTGCATAGATGCCCTTTATTATGTTGAGAAATTTCCCTTCTATAAGTATTTTATTGAGAGTTTTTATAAGGAATGGGTCTTGGACTTTGTCAAATGCCTTTTCTGCATCAATTGAGATGATCATGTGATTCTTTTCTTTCCTTTTATTTATGTGGTGGATTATGTTGAACCATCCTTGCATAACTGGTATGAATCCTACTTGGTCGTGGCGTATTTTTTTTTTGATATGATGCTGAATTCTATTGGCTAGAATTTTGATCAGAATTTTTTCATCTATATTCATGAGAGATATTGGTCTGTAATTTTCTTTTTTTCTGATGTCTTTGCCTGGTTTTGGTATCAGCGTTATGCTGGCTTCTTAGAATGAATTTGGAAGTGTTGCTTCCTCTTCTATGCTCTGAGATAGCTTGAGTAGTACTGGTACAAGCTCTTCTGTAAATGTTTTGTAGAATTCTCCAGTGAAGCCATCTGGGCCAGGGCTTTTCTTGGTTGGAAGTTTTTTTATTACCTTTTCAATCTCTTCTCTTGTTATAGGTCTGTTCAGATTTTCAACATCACTTTGTTGTAGTTTGGGTAGGCCATGTGTTTCTAGAAATTTATCCATTTCCTCTAGGTTTTCAAATTTGTTGGAGTATAGTTTTTCATAATATTCTGTTATAATCCTTTTTATTTCAGTTGGGTCTGTTGTAATGTCCCCCATTTCATTTCTTATTTGGGTTATTTGTATCCTCTCCTGTTTTTCTTTTGTCATTCTGGTCAGTGGTTTGTCGATTTTGTTGATTCTTTCAAAGAACCAACTTTTGGTTTTGTTGATTCTTTCTATTGTTTTTCTGTGCTCTATTTCATTTATTTCTGCTCTGATCTTTACTATTTCCTTTCTTCCGGTGGTTGTGGGCTTTTTTTGCTGTTCTCTTTCTATATTTTTGAGTTCTGTAGCTAATGTTTTGATTTTGTCCCTTTCTTTTTTTTTAATGTGTGTATCTATTGCTATAAATTGTCCTCTGAGGACTGCCTTTGCTGTGTCCCAATGGTTTTGGTAGGATGTGTTTTCATTCTCATTTGATTCTAGGAATTTTTTGATTCCGTCTCTGATTTCTTCTATTACCAGTGATGTGTAAGCAAGGTATTATTCAGTTTCCATGTAATTGATTTCTTTTTCCTTGCTCTTTCTGTTGTTAATTTCTCCCTTGATGGCATTGTGATCAAAGAAGATACTTTGAATTATCTCAACGTTTTGGATCTTGTTGAGGATTTCTCTGTGGCCTAAGATGAGATCTATTCCGGAAAAAATTCCATGTGCATTGGAAAAGAATGTGTACTCTGCAGCGGTTGGATGGAGTGTTCTATATATGTCTATGAGGTGAAGTTGGCTGATTGTGCCCTTTAGGTCTTCTGTATCTTTGCTGAGTTTCTTCTTAGTTGTTCTGTCCCTTACCGAGAGTGGTGTGTTGAAGTCTCCTACTATTATTGTGGAAATGTCAATTTCTCTTTTCAGTGTTGTTAGAGTTTGTTTTCTATATTTTGGAGCCCTGTCATTGGGTGCGTAGATGTTTATTATGGTTATGTCTTCAGATGGCTCGTCCCCTTAATCATTATATAGTGTCCTTCTTTGTCTTTTATGGTGGATTTTGTTTTAAAGTCTATTTTATCTGAGATTAGTATTGCCACTCCTGCTCTTTTTTTGGTAGTTGTTAGCTTGATATATTTTTTCCAACTTTTGACTTTTAATCAATTCACATCTTTGTTTCTAAGGTGTGTCTCTTGTAGACAGCATATTGATGGATCCTGTTTTCTTATCCATTCTGTCACTCTCTGTCTCTTTATGTGTGCATTGAGTCCATTTACATTCAGTATAATGTGATTTTGTTGCTGTCATTTTGTAGTGCTTTTTTTTTGGTGCTGACGTTTTCTTTATTCTTCTTACTCTCCTGTGCTGAGTTACTTTTGTTTGTGGATTTTTTTTATTTCTTTTGTTTTTGTAGGTTTTGTTTTTGCTGAGACTTTGTGTTTTTCCTCTTTATTTTTATGAGAGTTTGTTAGCCTTCTTTGTGGTTACCATGAATTTTACCCTTATCTTTCTAAGTTTGAAGCAGTCTACTATTACTAGGTATCACCTTGCCTTCCTCTCCATTAGAAGGTTCTATACCTATGCCATTTATTCCCTCTTTTATTGTTTTGATGTTGTTGGCATTTACTGATTAACTACTCTGATTCCTTGTTGTATTCTTTTTGGTTTTGGATAGTCCTCAAGAGTTCATATCCTAGATTGGTATCTGGCTGATATGATCCTGCATCCTAGATTCTGCCTGTGAGCTGAAGTTGTTTGTTCTCAGTTTGAAGAACTCCCTTTAATAATTCTTGTAAGTTCGGTTTGGTTTTCACATATTCCATTAATTTCTGTTTATCTGGAAATGATCTAATTTCACCTTCATATTTGAATGAGAGTTTTGCAGGATATATTATTCTTGGCTGGCAATTTTTTTCTTTCAAGATTTTATATATGTCATCGCATTGCCTTCTTGCCTGCATGGTTTCTGCCGAATAATCTGAGCTTATTCTTATTTTTTCTCTTATGTGTGTGACTTCTTGTTTTTCATGAGCTGCTCTCAGGATTCTTTGTTTGTCTTTGGTTTTGGCGAGTGTGATGATGATATGCCTTGGTGATTTTCTTTTGTGGTCTCTCCTATATGGGGTTCATTGAGCTTCTTGGATGGCCAGCTTTTCATCTTTTGTGATGTTGAGGAAGTTTTCTGTCAGCAGTTCTTCAATGATCTTCTCTGTGTTTTCTGTTTTCTTCCCCTGTTCTGGAACTCCAATCACTCGTAAATTTTTGCTTTTGATTGTATCCCACAAAACTCTCAGTGTCTCTTCATTTTTCTTTGTTCTTTTTTCTGAGGTTTCCTCAAACAAAGTTGTATCCAAGTGTTTGTCTTCAATTCCACTGATCCTGTCTTCCACCATTTCAAATCTGCTTCTCAGCCCTTCTATGACACCATGAATTTCTGAAATCTTGTTGTTTATCTTTTGAATTTCTAATTGTTGTCTTTGTATAATTTCTAGTTGTGAATTTATTTGGGCATTTTGTTCCTGCATTATTTTCCTGAATTCTTCCAATTTTTTGTCTGTATTTTCCATGAATTTGTGTATTTTTTCCTCTTTTTTGTCGCTTTTTGCTTCAGCTCTTGGAGAATTCTGAGTATTAGAGATTTGAATTTCCTATCAGGTAGTTCTAGTGCCTTTTCTTCCACTGAAAAGTCACCTGGTGTTTTATTTTGGATGCCTACTGGAACCATCCTGTCCTGTCTTTGTAAATGTTTTGATTTTGTCTGCTGTCTTCGGGGCATTCAGTAGTTATTTTTCTCATTTATTGATCGTAGATTTGTTTGTTTCATCCCTTTTTTTAAAAATTTGGCTATGTCTGAGCAGGCGGGCTGTGTGTTCTTTGTTGTTTGTTCGTCTGTGGGCACAATACTTTTTGCCTCCTTCCCCAATTGGCAGGGTCAGTCACTCAGATATGGTACCTCAGGGCAGGTCTAGCTGAAGAGGAGTTACTGGGCTGGGCTGTTTGTGGAACTTACTGCAGCCACCAGTGTGAGTCGGTAATCAGTGCAGGGCAGGTTCCAGTAGGCCATGCCTGTGCTGCTTGGTGGTGTGACATTAAGCACATGGTGCAGGTAGGCAGGATGTAGCAGGGAGATTGTTATGTGTGGAGCTAAGATGTATATGATTGAGAGGAGAGAGGAACAGGAGCCAAAAAGATACAAACAAACAAAAAAGAATGCTAGGAGAGCTTGTCGTTGGAGTGGAGAGATGAGAGACTATGAAATGGAGGAAAACAAAAAGGGGAAGAGGAAGAAAAAGAAAAGAAAAGGAAAGAAAAGAATGAATAAACAAAAAGCAGACAGGGAGAAGAATACTAAAGTTCCCAGGGATCCCACTGGTGCAGCTATGAGGTCTGGGGAAGTTGTTCTCAGGTGCTGCAGTACAGCCTGGCTAGAAGTTGTAGAGGTATACAATGCCAGGTATTCAGGGAACAGAAAGAGAAGGAAGATATAGAGAGACGAGAAACTGAGTAATGAATAAAGGGAAAAAGAGGGAAAAGAAACCAAAATAAATTAAAAAAAAAAATAGAACAATAAAAGCCCCCCAAAAAAACAGAAAAAAAAAAAAACCAACAACAACAAAAGAAATGTCCTCAGGGATCCCTCTGCACGTCTGTGTAAGCTGAGGGGGTAGGTTCCAAGCCACGCAGCACTGTCTGGCCACAATGGGCTCCCAACTTACATAAAGTGATACTTGTGAAGAATGTGCCTCTTAGACAAGTAGATATAAGAGACCAAAGGGGCAGCTTCTGTCCGGAGGTGAGAGGGGAAGGCAGAGAGAGTTAGGAGCTGGTTGAATGTTCACGTGGAATCAGGGGTGGAGGGGAGGAGTGTGCTGTCACAGAATGGGGTGAGCAGTTGTGGTCTCATAACAATGTATGTTAAAAAAAAAATTCTGTAAGGGAGACTAACTTGAAATGTAAACTTCATTTAATTACAACAATTTAAAAAAAAAGGAAGAAAAGGAAAAGAAAACAAACAAACAATTCAAAACAAACAAAGGAACAAAAGCCCTGGGATCCCACCAGCGCAGCAGCCCAGACTGGGAAGCAGCTCCACACTCGAACGGAAGTCTGCAGCCCCTCAGGAAGAAGCAAAGAAGGAGCACGGAGCCAGGTGTTTGAGCGAAAGGAGGGGCAGGTAGTGAGAGGTAAAGAAGAAATCAAAAGAAGCAGAAAAAAAGCAACACCAGCAGCCAACAAATGGCACTCAGGGAGCCGGCCCTTTCAGGTGTGTGGAATCCAAGCAGCCAGTGCTTCCCAGAGAAGAGATTGTGGTCTTGGGAAGCAGAGGAGGCCGAGTGGGGGTGAAGAAGGGTGGGGAGTGGGAAAGTGTATATCGCAAACTACCGGTTGTTTTGTCTCCCACTGGAAGCTCCATGAAGCTGCTTTCTCGTACCTCCTGTTTGCTGGTCTCTGATAGGAGTCCAAGATGGTGGATCCACACTGTGTTAGCTGATGGGGGACCTCTGCATGAATCTCTCCTCGCTCTCCATTCTCTGTCAGTTTTCTCACTCCATTTGGTGCTTGGCTGAGTTCTTTATCTCTTCATTTGATGTTTCAGGGTTTCAGGATTGTTGTTTTCTCTGTTTGGCTTAGCTTTTCAGATCTTTGCTGTGGGGGGAATGGCGTGTTACTTCTGCCTAGAGCGCCATTTTGCCAGAAGTCCCATACTTTTAAAATTTTTGACATATGGTATATGGGTCTCCGTTTTTCCTCTTGCCCTGGAATAGCCTCAAGCACCTTCCCCTGAAGCAGGGAAGAGGCTGAAGATATACAGGTCACACAGGCTGCCTCATTGCATTATCATGAGTTGGGGGAGCCAGGTGGCATCCTCTGGTCCAGGAGCAGGCAGAGTCCTCACCAGCCAATATACTCTGCCTGCGGGACCAGTCACTCTGCTTGTCCTATCTGTGGGGGAGTCATTTTATTGTACTGTGAGAGAGGGGACATGCTTTGCTTAAGTGTGTGTTCAACTGAGGTGTGCCCTGGAGAAAAACAGGGCCTTTTAAAGGAGGCTTGGCTGAAGGAGGGGGCAGGAGCTTTGCAACAGGTTTACGGGCTTAATCTTCTTCCCTCATGGCCTCATTTCTTCCTCAAGCACCTTGTGCAAGGGCAGTACCATTTTTCTCCCATTTCTCAGGTGACAATACTAAGGCCTAGAGAGGTGAATGTCCCTCGTCTAGTTCACACAGTCAGCAAGTGTAGCCCCATCCTCTGGCTTCTAGGCCAGGCCACTTTGGAGGTTGGCAGAATGTGAGGAGCATGTGCCAGTAGTAGGGCCAGAGGCTGGGGTGGCAGAGAGCAATGTCAATGGTGTGAGGTCTTAGTCACCCCTGTCTCCACCCTGGACCATGAGTACTCAGCACAGGGCATGGCACAGAGAGAGTTGGGGAAGAGATGACCCAGCTGGGAACCAGAGTGGGGCTCTCGCCATGACCACCTCAACCTCATCCTTTCCTCCTTTCCCAGCCTTGGTCAGGCCAGGCTTTCCTGTGCTGCTCCCTCTGCCTCCAGCCCATGGGGCCATTCTCAATCTCCCAGAATGCACCTGGCTCCCACCCACTATGGGGCCTTCTTTCCTTCTCTGAGCTCTGTTTTCCTCTCTGGTGACACTGTTCCAGGCAGGCTTTCTCCTTATTGCAGGGAAGATAAAGCAGATCCAGGCCTTCATGGACCTTACAGCTTATAATCCTGGATCCAAGTATCCATCTATCAAATCTCAAGGAAGACTCTGATTGGCTGAAGCTAAGTCACATGCCTGCCCCAGTGGGCAGTCCCAGCTATACTATGGAATTGGCTTCACACCACAAAGGTGATTATGTTAGCCAAAGAACAAAAAAAGGTTCTAGAGAGACAAACACCTCAGAGGTCCTCTACGTGACTTGATGCTCTCTTTGGTTTCATAAGACCCCAGGAGAACAAAGGTCTTCCTGACATGACTGTAGTCCCCCTAAGCCCACAGAAGGTGAGAGTGAGTCCCCATGAACTGGTAGCCCAGGCCTAGCTCTGCCCAAGTTTTATGGACCAAGGTAGCAGCAGGACTCAGGGGACAGGTCTCATAGAAAAAGTAGGAAAGTTTTTTGAAGTCAGCTCCCTGGCTCTCTGCTTGGTGGTGGGAATAGAAGAAAACTCTGGAAGGAAGGGAATTCTAAAAGGACTGGACACCAGGACTCAATGCCTTACGACAGTCTCCTTAGCCCTTGGAAGAGCCAAAAGCCCAAGACACTCTCAAGGTCTCTGGGTCTCTGTTAAGCTGTCTCATGGGCTGCAGGCAGAATGAATAAACAGTAGAAAGATGGATGCCTTAGAATAACCCAGGATTGGGACAGAAGACAATTACCACACAAGGAAATCACAAGAGGAGCCAATGAGCAGCTGCCTCAAGTCAGATGGACCAGTAAGATGAATTCATTTGTTCAGTCAATCACATATTGAGAGCGGCTATGAGTTCTTATTAAGAGACAGGTGGGCTGGAATTTGTGGTGCCTCCACATACCCAAGGAACCCTGGTGACACAATAGTTAAATGCTCAGCTGCTAACTGAAAAATGAGCAGTTTGAACCCACCAGCCATGCCATGGGAGAAAAGACCTGGCAATCTTCTCCTGTAAAGATTATAGCCTAGGAAACCCTATGAGGCAATTCTACTCTGTCCTATAGGGTCTCTATGAGTTGGGATTAACTTACTGGGACAGAACAACAACAGCCAGGTTCCCAATGACCTTGTGCCTTCAGGCATCTCCCACCCCCTCCACCAGGGGCACATCCTACCCAACAAGCAAAGGACAAAATGGCCTCCTGTTGGGTGAGAGCCTTGTGAGGCATGCAAGGGGGCTGAGGGGAATCCTGTCTGACATTTCAGTAGTGCACTGATGCATTCATGTCCCAAGCCTGTCCAGGATGTCAAAATGTTATGATTTTCCTGAGAGAAGTGATGAGTGGAACCAAATGGAATTGAATATAAGCCTGAAATGAGATGTGGGTTTCTGAGTGTGACGCCATGGTGACAACATCTCTGTTGACTTTCCTGCTTACCAAAGGGACACAAGCAGCTGGGGAAAAAGGCCCGTCAGGCCCTCCTGGGAACACTGCCTCCAGGTATCTATTTCTCTCAGGAACCCTGACGACCTTCAACTTTGTTCATTTATTCACTCCTTCAATATATTTGCTCAGTATCTATTTTTACTAGGCATGGTAAACAACAGGATGTTCTTTGCCCCCACAGAGCTTATATTATTGGGGGGATATCAGTGATAAACAATCAAACAAATTGATATATAAATTGCAACTGGGAAGTATATTATTAAGAAAATGAATGGGACAATATGTGAGAAAGAACAATGGAGCCCTGGTTTGGATGAGAGGACAGAAAAGTCCTCATTGTGGAATTATTTGAGCTGACACTAGAGGGGTCAAAAGGAGCCAGTCAAGAAAAAAGAACAGGGAAGAACTTTCTTGGTGGCAGGAATGGCCTATGCAAAAGTCAGGAAGGAGGAAGAAAGTTGAGGCACCCCAGAAACAGAGGTCACCAGTGTGGCTGGAGCAAGCCTGGAAACCTAACGATGACCAAGTCAGACAGGGCTACAAGGATGTGCCAAGGTCTATCGGCCTTATCTGAGGCCGGTAGGGGCCATAAAAGTGGTTGAAGCTGGGTTGTGATACAACTGGGCTTCTGTTTTTAAAGCTCTTTTGGCTGTGGCATAGAGAATCGACCATGGGAGAGGCAGGAAGGAAGAAGAAAGTTCGAGGAAGAAGGAGCAGCTCCAGGGCAAGTCAGACCTGAAGAATTGAGGCAAGTTCCAGGAAATGCCGGGATCCAGGTGACAGGACACAGCACAGGAAGGGGAGATAGCATGGGATAAGTGTGGGCTTTTGGTCAGAGCCAGGTTACATGGGGCCTCCCATGGTATATGTCGAATGTACACTTGAATAGTATGTCTGTTCTGCTGTTGATAAATGGAGTGTTCTATAAATGTTAATGAGGTCAAGTTGGTTAATAGTGTTGCTCAAGTCTTCTATAGTCATACTGATTTTTTTGTCTACTTGTTCTATCAACTATTGAGAGAGGGGTGTTGAAATCTCTGACTATATTTGTAGACTTGTCTTTCTCCTTGTAGTTCTATCAGTGTTGCTTTATGTATTTTGAAGTACTTTTGTTAGATTCATAAACGTCTGGGACTGTTGTATCTTCTTGATTAATTTACCCCTTTTATCATTGTAAGAAGGGCTTCTTTATCTCTGCTAGTATTGTTTACTCTGAAATCTATTTTATCTAATATTAATGTAGCCACTCCAGCTTTTTAAACTAGTGTTAGCAAACAATATTTTCCATTTCTTATAACCTACTTGGATCTTTATATTTAGCATACATTTCTTATAAGCAATATATATTTTTTTAATCCAATCAATCATCTGCATATTATTTGGATATTTTGATCATTTACATTTAATGTGATTATTCATATAGTTCTGTTTATCATCTTGCTATTTATCACATCTGTCTTTTGTTCCTTTGTTTATATTTTTCTTCTTTCTTTTGCATTAATTGAATATTTTTTATAATTCCAATTTATCTCCTTTGTTGGCTTATTAGCTATAACTCTTTGGTTCATTATTTTAGTGGTTGCTTTATGGTTTATCGTAAACATCTTTAACTTATCATAGTCTTCTTTTAAGTGATAATGTATCATTTCATACATAGTATGTTGTTAGGCAACGTCCAGGCAATTCATAGCAAACCTAGGTACAACAGAATGAAACATTGCCAGGTCCTGCTCCATCCTCACAAATGTTTGAGCCTATCGTTTCAGACACTGTGTCAATCTATCTCTTTGAGGGGCTTCCTCTTTTGCACTGATCCTCTACTTTACCAAGCACCATGTCCTTCTCCAGAGATTGGTCCCTCCTGATAACATGTCCAAAGTACATGAGACAAAGTCCCACCATCCCTTGCTTCTAAGGAGCATTCTGGCTGTACTTCTTCCAAGGTAGATTTGTTCATTCTTCTGGCAATCCATGGTTGTCTTAGACTGGGCTCTCTAGAGAAGCAAAACCAGTAAGGTGTATAAATGTATATATATATAGAAATTTATATCAAGGAAATGGCTCACACAATTGTAGAGGCTAGAACGTCCCAAGTCTGTGGATCAAGATAGAGGCTTCTCTGAATTCCCGTAGCCACAGGGGCTGGCGAACCCAAGATCAGCAGGTCGGATGAACAGGAGGCAGCCGCAGGATCCAGAGCAAGCAAAAAAACAGAACATCTGCTTATATTCAGACGCAGACCACACCCCCAAGGAAACTCCCTTTCAACTGATTGGCTACTTACAGCAGATTCCCTCATGGGAGTGATCACGTATAAACACTGAGAATCATGGCCCAGCCAAGTTGACACACAATCTTAACCATCACAATGTTATATTCAATATTCTTCACTAACATCATAATTAATATATATCAATTCTTCTCTGGTCTTCCTTATTCATTGTCCAGCTTTTGCATGCATATGATGGGATTGAAAATATCATGGCTTTGGTCAGGCGTACCTTAGTCCTCAAAGTGGTATCTTTGCTTTTTAACACTTTAAAGAGGGCTTTTGCAGCAGATTTGCACAAAGCAACATGTCATTTGATTTTCTGACTGCTGCTTCCATGAGTATTGATTGTGGATCCAAGAAAAATGAAATCCTTGACAACATCAATCTTTTCTCCATTTATCATGTTACTTATTCGTTCAGTTGTGAGGATTTTTATTTTCTTTATGTTGAGGTGTAATCCCTGCTGAAGGCTATAGTCTTTGATCTTCATCAGTAAGAACTTCGAGTGCTCTTCACTTTCAGCAAGCAAGTTTGTGTCATCTGCATATCGCAGGTTGTTAGTGAGCCTTCTTCCAATCCTGATGTTACATTCTTCTTCATATAGTCCAGCTTCTCGGATTATTTGCTCAGCATACAGATTGAAAAGTACAGTGAAAGGACACAACCCTGACACACACCTTTCCTGATTTTAAACTATGCAGTATCCCCTTGTTCTGTTCGAACAGCTGCCTCTTGGTCTATATATAGATTCCTTATGAGCACAATTAAGTGTTCTAGAGTACATAGAATAAGAGACAAAATAATATTCTTTATTTATGCTATTGTCATAAATATTTATGCTATTGTCACTTTACTTATACATATGTTTGAAAACCCACAATACGTTGTGGTTATTTTTGTTTAACAATTGAATTATCTTTTAAAGAGATTTAAATAATAAGAAAAAATCTTATGCAGTTACCCATGTATTTACCATTTCTGATGCTTTTTATTCCTTTTTGTAGATCCTTTACTCCATTTGAAAGAATTCCTTTAAGATTTCTGGTAGTGCAGGTCTGCTGCTGATGAATTCCTTTAGTTTCTGTAAATCTGAAACTGTCTTTATTTTGCCTTCATTTTTCAAGATATTTTATCTGGGTATAGAATTTTAGGTTTTTTGTTTGTTTTTTAGTATTTTGAAGATGTTGCTCCACTGTTTTCTCACTTGCATTAAACAAAACAATCTACTATCATCCTGAAGTTTGTTCCTCTGTGGGAAACAGGTCTTTTTTCTATGGCTGCGTTTAAAATTTTTAACTGGTTTTAAGTATTTTGTTTATAATGTTATTTGGTGCAATTTTCTTCATGTGTCTTGTGTTTGAGTTGCATTGAGTCTCTTGGATCTGTGGGTTTATAGTTTTCATCAAATCTGGAAAAATTTAAGTCATTTTGTTTCTTCAGACATTTTTCTGTGCACCCCCTTTCCCATTTCCTTCAGAGACTCCACTTACATGTGTATTAGGTTGTTTGAAGTTGTCTCACAGCTCCGTTATGCTCTCGTTTCATTTTTATTGATTATTTTTTCTGTGTTCCATTATGGATTGTTTCTGTTGCTATACATCACTGACCTTTTCTTCTGCAATATCTAATTTACTATTAATACCATCCAGTGCTTTTTTATCTCGGGCATTATAGGTTACATCTCTAGAATTTCAATTTTGGTCTCTTTTATATCTTCTGTATCTCAACTTAACTATTCAAACAATTGGAATACAGTTGTAATAACTGTTTTAATCTTCTTGTCTGCTAATGCTAACATTTGTGTCAGTCTGGGTCAAATTCAGTTGGTTGATTTTTCTACTCACTATAGATTTTATTTCCCTGCTTCTTTGCATGCCTGGTAATCTTTGATTGTATGCTAGACGTTGTGAATTTTGCCTTGTTTGGGTTGGATATTTTTTTGTCCTTATAAATATTCTTGAGCTTTGTTCTGGGATGCAGTCAAACTATCTGAGTAAGTTTGAGCATTTGGACTCTTTCTTTTAATATTTGTTAGTCAGGACCAGAGCATTGTTTAGTTTTGTCTTTGCGTTGTTTTAGACAAAGTGTAACTGAACCTTCAGTTTTGATTCATCCACCGTCTGGCTATGAGTTCCCTGAGGAAAGGAACAACCTGCTTGCATCCACAGTGTTAAGAATAGGCCTGGCACAGAACAGGCATCAATGGTTGATTATGACCAGTCAATGCTGGAGCCGCATCTTCTTCCCCTCCTCTTTTAGTATTTGGGGCCACAAGTGACACTGACAGGAACTGAGTGATATTCTGCCTGTCTACACAGAAAGGATTCTAGAGACCCTTAGATTCTTGTCAGAGCTGTGGGAGGAAGAGATTTACAATGTAGGCTGCATCACAGAAGTTCTCAGCTCATACAGAATTTCTGGTGTCATTGAAAGATCATTGAGGTAAAATTGTATTGTTTGTGAGAAAAATATCCATAACTTCTAGCCTTTTAATTTCTGGATGATAGGCAGGAAAGGTGAGTCAAGCGCCTAGGGTCTGGGCTGGGCTGTTGATCTCAGACTTGTCTCCAGCCTTTCTAGGCCTTAGTTCCTGTCTGGTAGGTAGGGGGCAATACATATACAGAGGAAGAGGGTCTGGAGTAGGGATTAAGTTGCCATAGAGGGTGAAAATGCTTCAAAAATTCATTGTGGGACATTTAATTACTCACTCGTTTATTCATTAATTTATATTTGTATGAGAGCATTAGCAGTTGGGAGCCCTGGTGGCATAGTGGTTAAGAACTCAGCTGCTAACCAAAAGGTCAGCAGTTCGAATCCACCAGTTGCTCCTTGGAAATCCTATAGGGCAGTTCTACTCTGTCCTATAAGGTTGCTATGAGTTGGAATTGACTTGACAGCAACAGGTTTGGTTTTTTAGTTTTTATTAGGAGTTGAACTAGTTCTTAGCTATATTCAGGGTGGTGGTATTATAGAAGGTGGAGAAGGAGTTAACAGTGGAAATGACAGAACTGGACCTAGGGGAAACTGATGGTCTGCCTTGGGCTCAAGGTCTTCAGAGTCTATACCTGACATGAGGATGGAGGGCAAGAGGTGAATGCCTTCAGAGTAGGGCATGGACAGTGAGTGGTTAGGGGGAAGGCAGGACCTTGGTCTCCCAAAGTAGTAAGGGAGGAAGGGAGGAATCCAGAGGGATGACATTTGTCCTCAGTGCTTGGTCCAGGAGCTGGGCACTAATGAGAATCCTGAGTATAGGTCCCCATGCTGAGGAATGAGACTGACCCACAGAGCATCATGGCCAGGGTGGCTCCACTATTTTGTGCTCTAATTGCTCAAAGGTCTAAGGCAGCCAGAGTACTCTTATCTCTGACCTAGGAACTCAGAGCTTTCAGGTAAAGGGTTTCAATAATGCCCACGATGTGGCGCTCCTGGGCACAGGGCTTGGATTATCTCTATCAGAGCAATCCAGGAAGACTATCCTGAGGAAGTCTCAGAGGCTGAGCAGGAAGTTTTCAGAGGTGGAGGCGACATTCTGATTAGAAGTAATGCCAAAAGCAAAGTATGTTGGAGGGCAGGAGAGAGAATTGCAGGCTTGACATGCCTAGATCGTTGTTTGGGGGTGGGGTGAAAGATGTTGAACTGCCTGCTTAGGACTGTGGTCTTTAGTGCTTATATTTTAAAAGAAACATTTATATTTATTGTATTAGACCTTGTGGGTTACTGGAAACAGCATCCAACTCTGACTAGTCTAAGCAAAAATAAGGATTTGTTGGAGGGAAAGTGGGTATTCAAATGCTGAGATGCATGCTGGGAATGACCTAGCATTGGAGCAAACCCAGGAAGTGCCCTTTCATCTATCTCACTGTTTCTCTCTATGAGAAGATTTTGGGTTTTTTTCTCCCTGCAGACAAGCTTTCTCTGTGCCTCAGCCTATCTGGAGGAATGTAGCTGTCATAAGCTACCAAGCTTGCGAGATGTCAGTATCCTTCACCATGACAAGAGGGGAACTTAACCTTTTTCAGTTTTAGCTCTGAAATCTCAGGAGGCCTCTATTGTCCCAGTTTGTATCAGAACCTCATTTCTAGAGTAATCAACTATGTCCAGAGAGTTGGTCCCAATTCACTCATGTGGCAGATTCTGAGCTGACCAAGTTGTATGGTTTGGAAGGAGGAAAAAGAGGCAGATTCCTGAAGTTGGTTGGGGAAACCAGATTTTTTGGGTGCTGAATAATTTATCTCATTTAATTTTCCCACAACCCCATTTCAGTGAGGTTCAGAGTGGTTGGATAACTTGCCTGAGAAGTCACACAGCCAGGAAATAGTCAGGTAAGTACTAAACCCCAGACCTTCTAACTCTGTACCCAGCACTCTCTATATTTCCCTTGACATTTTAAAAGATGCTGGACTTGGAGCAAGATTTAATTTCTAGAGTAATCTTTCCAACTCAACAGCCCCAAAATTCCAGAGGGGGATGATGGGCATGTCAGGGTGGGCTCTTTTTTCTGGAATCTTGGAGTCCTGCTGCTCATTTAGTGGCCTGATCACATGGGAGTAGGAAAGGGAGAGACACTAAGCCCCAAGGATCAGGTTATGTGTCTTCCACAGTCAAATAATGGACCAGATTTTCAGGGAAGGAATGCAGTGGGAAAGTTTGTATTCTGCCTCTGCCACATATGTGCTGTTTGATCTCAGGCAAGTGACCCAATTTCTCTGAATCTATTTTTTCACTTGTGAAATGGACTTAATCATGCTAATCACATATAAATTACATCTACCATATCACATGTCACATAGTTCAATATGTGTGGTTCCCTTCCGTCCTTCTTTCTTTGCCAGATCCTTTGGGGCCTTAATTCTAATTTCTTCCTCAGGAACATACTATTAAAGTCCTCACTCTTGGTTCACAAAGATATGAAATGAATCCAGGCTAAAGTAATACTAACTGGAGAGTGGCAAAGGTTTTCACGGGAACAGGCATTTAACAGGTTGCGCTGGGAACTGTCATGGATGCTCTTTGTGAGAGAGAGGTCAGAGCCAATCAGATACGAGGTTCACTTCCAACATGTGGGTCAGAGATCCCAAACAGCAACATCATGTTGGGATGGAGCAGGTGTGTGTGTGCAGGAGAGGATGCAATTCAGGAGAAGGACAAAGATGGAAGGGGCCTTAAGGTTAGAATTCATTTATTGAAATAGACAGCTCCCACTTCAGTACCCCAGACAGAGCCTGCCTTCTTGAAGAAGGCTCTCAAGGAACCAGCAGGAACCAAGTCCAGGAAAGGGAACCTGGTAACTTTCAATTAATGGCATCGAGGTGAACCCGAGGTCACGGAGAGTCCATCTGGTCCAACCCACTGCATCTAGGCAGCACTTCATCAAGACCACTGTGTAGTTACAAATGTTCAGAGATCATCATTAGGGGTTGTGAGGAAAGAGCTAGGAAGGAGTCAGGAATTCAGGATTGGAGCTCCTCTCTCTTACCACTGGCTCATCCCATGACCTTGGACAGGTCACCTCCCTCCAGTTTCCTCCACTGCACCAGATAGGATGCCCCATGATCTGAGGATATTACAAACCCTCTAGGAAAAAGCATCTTTCTTGGTAAAGTACAGTGTCAGTGAAAATGAAGGAAACCCTCAATGAGATGGATTGACACAATAGCCACAACAGTGGACTCAAAGATAACAATGATCATGGAGATGGCATAGAACCAGGTGACATAAAGTCGTCATGAGTTGGTGACAACTTGATGGCAACTAACAACATAGAACTATAGAAATATGTTACAGAAAATCCAGTCTTTTAGACTTGCAGACCATAGTCCCTGGTTATATTTCCCACCCAGCCCATCAGCACTGAAGAGAAGGTCCCCTCAGTTATCTTATAGCCCTTAGTCTCTGGCTGATCTGTCCCAGATCTTGTTGGGCCTGGGTGGCCTGGGAAGGTCCAGGCTGAAGACTTGGTGTTGGACAACTTTGATGAGTGGTCACAGCATTGATATCACACAGAACTGGGTTGGAGGCCAGGATCCACTACTCACCCAGTATGGGATCTGGGAAATGTTCATTCATCTCCTGTGTCTCATTTGATATTGAATGCTGACCACAGTGCATACCCCAGAGTGGCTGCCCCATGGTCAGTGCCTGGTCACTGTGATCCATATCTCCCATCTCTTTAATGTTCACACGACAGTCATTTGCTCATGAGTTTCCATTTACATTTCTTCCTGATTGATCTAGTGACATGAAATTTACCTTCAGTTTATTACAATAATCATTATAATCACCATCAGCATATGAATTTATAACCGTTCTCCCCAGTAATATAACCGTTATCAAGCATGTACAACAATTCCTGTTATCATTAACGTAATAAAAAAGTTGTTAACTGTACTTCGTCATGAGTGTGGCTTTGGTCTCTATGCTTCCCTGGATCTCTTTCTGCTTGGGAAAACTCATCTGCTCCTCTCTAAGAACAAATTCCTTTGAATTCCTGTCTCCATGATCATCAGGAGTGATTCTGAAGCCCCTCCCTAAGGTCACATCACCTTGTAGATTTGCAACAACTACTTCCACTGCTGCTACTGCTGCTGCCTCTGCCACTGCTGGCTGCCGTGTATGGAGAACTTACCCTGGGCCAAGCATGGTGTTAAGATCTTCACCAACATTATTCTATGAGAGGTGCCATTCTCATCCTCAATTTATGGGTTATGTAACTGAGGGTTAGAACTGAGAGACTTTGCCACAAAGATTCAACCAGTGAGTGACGTAACCAGTCTATGATCTCAGATTTCTCCATTTCTAGGAAAAAAACAAAAAACAAAAAACATTGCCATCTAGTTGATTCTGACTCATAGCAATCCTATAGGACAGAGTAGAACTGCCCCATAGGGTTTCCAAGGAGCAGCTGGTGGATTCGAACTGCTGACCTTTTGGTTAGCAGCTGAACTCTTAACTCTTAACCACTGAGGCACCAGGGCTCCAGTTCATTTCTAGAGCCCACTCTTTTTTGAACTAGAGTAAGAAGTTTTTCCTTCTCTTCCTCCCTCCTGCTGCTTCTCCCCCTTCTCTTTCTCTCTTTCCCTCCCCACTTTGCCCTTTGCCCACAGCCCAACACTGCCAAGGCCCTTGGACTGGAAGCCTAAGATCTGAGATTCATTCTTCTTGTGAATTGAAGACGACCTGGCCTCAGAGACCTATCCTGAGGAGGGCAGCTGGGTATTCTAGGATCTACAGGCCACACAGAGGCCCCTCCCCTGGTTTGAGAACTGCTTGGTTGAGAGTAGGAGTGACACAATTGTTTCTCCTTTACTCTGGCTAGCAGCTGAGATGTGGAACTAGCTCTACCCTCAGCACCACCTGGCTACAGGCATGTGAGTGATGATAACATTGTCTGGGGATTACTTTCAAAGAACTGTGCCAGTGAGCTTCTTCTGTACCTCACATGATATGCACACCATCCCAGGAACTACAGCATTGTGTCCACTTGGCAGATGCAGAAGCTGAAGCCCACAATGTCATAGATTTTTGTAGATGGGAAAGCCCCTTAAAAATCATCAATGCCCGCATTTTATAGATGAGGAAACTGAGGCCCACAGAAGGGAATGTTTTTGTCGTTAGTTGCTGTTGTGGTGATTTTGACTCATGGCAACCCCATATGTTCAGAAGGTTTCCAAGGCTCTGACCTTTTGGAAGTAGATTTCTAGGCCTGTCTTCTGAGGCACCTCTGTGTGTTGTCAAATCACTAACCTTTCAGCTAGTATCTGAGTGCTTAACCGTTTGTGCTACCCAGGGACTCCAGAGAAGGGAAAAGACTTGCTCAACATACGGCAAGTGAGGGGCAGAACCAACACCAGATTCCAGGTTCCCTGACTCCCACACCAGTGTTTTTTAACTGGATATCAAGAAAACACTATGAACCAGTCCAGGACTTTTCTTAGATTTCAGCATAAGTCCCACTCTGCCTGCCCTGGAGAGAAACTGGGGGTTGGAATTGTCTGGATTCAGGCTCAGAGTCCTAGCTCCACCACCAACTTGCAGTGTAACCTTGGGTCAGCCCAGTGCCTTCTGCAAGCCTCTGTTTCCTCATTGTAAAAGACTGTTTGTGGTACTAGGGTGCTGCACTGGAGTGCCCCAGCATTCTCGACATGCTCAGAGTCCCACCCCGTTTCCCCCAGGGAATAAAAAGCAGATAAGCTGCACAACTCAGCCAACCTCAGCTTGGCAGCAGCCACTTCAATTCCCCAACAATTTTAATTGCTCCTGCTGGAAACCTTGATCTATGAATCCATTTCCAAATAAACTGATTTGTAGAAGTGATCATTCCCCAGGGCTATTCTCACTGGCTACAAATAGACGGTTCTTCTGGGCACTTCTGAAGAGCTCTGAAATCCAGCTGAGACAAATCTGTCCTTCTAAAGTGACATCTGCTGGGAGGCAGCATTGAATTATGTCCCATTATAATCACATTTCACTGTGTTCCTTTAACTTTTATTTAACTCCAGTTGGAATCTCCCACTGAGAGGTTCAATACTCTGAGGACTTTTCCTGGCAGGAGGATGTCTTGGTCTGTGCATGGCAGATTGTGTCACAGAGAGAAATGGAGTGTCCAAGAACAGAGTGAAAGGCTGGGGTTGGGCTGGGTATGTAAGAGGATACCTTCTGTTGTAGGATGCGGTTGACTTTGAGAGGATTAGATGCATTAGTGTAACTCACCTAAAAGGATCTGTCTAGCCCTTAAGGTATTCTGGAGACTCATTTACTCATTCATTCACTTTATCATTCATTCAACAAGCATTTCATAGCCATCTATTTGCCAGGGCACTGTATGTACTTAGTGAGGGGGACACAGAGATAAGAAATTGACTGTACCGAGGTGGGGCTAAGATGGTGGAGTAGTCAGATGCTTCTGGTAGTCCCTGTTACAACAAAGACCCAAAAAAACAAGTGATTCAATTATACATGGCAATCTGGGAGCCCTGAACATCAAAGGCAGAGTTGAGGAACCAGACTGAGTGGCAGGGGGAGGGAGAGATGGTTCAGAAGCAGCGAGGAGTTGCCAGACCTGACCCGATGAGAGCCTGAGCCCTTCAGGCCTGATCAACTCGGGGCAGAGCAGTGAGGCAGGCAAGCAGCCCTGCGTGGGAGGCATGTTTTCCACACTGAGGGAGACACAGCACCAGAGACTCTACAGGACCACCCAGAACCAGTGAGAAGCAGCCTTCCATGAAAGATAAGTACTTGCATTTGGCTTACCACGTGGATCAAAAACACCCTCCTTAGGGAAAAGCCTCTCTCCCATTTACCTCCCCGCTCCCTGCTCTGCACTGGGTTACAGACCAGCCTCAGCAATTTCTGAGTCCCCTGGGCCGGAAGTAGGATCTATCACACACCCAGAGCCATTGTCAATGCCTTGGAGAGTGAACAAATTAACAAATGGGGAAAAATAAACTGCCGGCTCCCCTTAGCTAGGAACCCAGTGTAGGCACAGCTCCTCTGTGTAGGCACAGGCATAAGAGATCCACGGACTTTGAGTGCCTTTCCCCCGGAATAGACTTGTGTGGGCCCATCTCAACAGCATAGGCCCTCATTACCACAGGACAACAGGGTATATATAGGAACTCTAACTTCAACTATTTCAGCTGTGAAGTGGCAGGTTCTTGACATTTGACACTGCTTTGCCCATTAAGCAGGATATTCATCTACCCATATCAAAGGCCTGAGGACTGGTGGTTCCACCCACACTGCCTAGCCACCTGTGAGAGGGGTACATGAATAAGAGTTGTTCCCCAGTCCTTACTATGAGCTTTAGGTGCTCATAGTCTGGCTGCAAAACCCACCCACCTACAAGCCCTAGGGAACAGGGATGCACCTTCCTCCTGGACACTCAGGGGTGGCTGTCAGGCCACTGCCTTTCTCAGAGTGTGTCCCCCTGCTGCAGCCAGATACCTGTGCCTACACCAATCACCCATGCCTGTCTAGGATTGTAAGTGAGAGCCTACACCACGCACTTGGTGGCTAGCTACCTGGGCACCTGAGCTGAATCCATACAGGAGGTGTAGGCGGACTCCTGAGCTCACATACCTAGTAACAGATCTAGCCACCTGGTGACAGGACATTAAAGCTTCAACTGTGCCAATAATCAAACTAGATTACATAAGCAGCCCATTCGGGCATATCAAAACAAAACAAGAAGCTAGGACACAGTAAGCAAACATAAAATAAATAAATATAATAACTTATTGATGGCTCTAAGACAACAGTCAATATCAAATCACATAAAGAGGCAATCTACAATGGCTTCAGCAAGCTCTCAAAATAAAGACTCTAGAAATTTTCCAAAGGAGGAAAATTTCTTGGAATTACTGGAGATTAATATACAGAACTCTTCAAGAAATTAGGAAAGAAATTAATCAAAATGCAGAACACGCAATACAGGAAATTAATAAGATTAAGAAGAGCATAATGACAAATTTAACAGGCTGCAAGAATCCATAGAGAGACAACAATCAGAAATCCAGAAGAGTAACAATAAAATTTCAGAATTAGACAACTCAATAGAAAGTCATAGGAG
The DNA here is from genome assembly GCA_030035585.1 of Dugong dugon. Classification (NCBI taxonomy): domain Eukaryota; kingdom Metazoa; phylum Chordata; class Mammalia; order Sirenia; family Dugongidae; genus Dugong; species Dugong dugon. The sequence goes on along the minus strand of CM057462.1, from coordinate 53,848,104 downwards.
AAGAATTGAGGCAATGGAAGTCAGAATTAGTGAGATTGAAGATAAAGCATTTAATACCAACTTATTTGAGGAAAAATCAGATAAAAGGATTTTAAAAAATGAAGAAACACTAAGAATTATGTGTGACTCCATCAAGAGGAATAACCTATGAGTGATTGGAGTACCAGAAAGGGGGGATAACAGAAAATACACAGAGAATTGTTGAAGATTTGTTGGCAGAAAACTTCCTTGATATTGTGAAAGATGACAGGATATCTATCCAAGATGCTTACCGAACCTCACATAAGGTAGAGCCCAAAAGAAAGTCACCAAGACATATTATAATCAAACTTGCCAAAACCAAAGATAAAGAGAGAATTTTAAGAGCGGCTAGGGATAAAAGAAGTCATCTACAAAGGTGGGTCAATAAGAATAAGTTCGGACTACTCAGCAGAAACCATGCAGGCAAGAAGGCAATGGGATGACATATATAAAGTATTGAAGGAAAAAAACCTCCAGCCAAGAATTATATATCCAGCAAAACTGTCTCTCAAATATGATAGTGAAACTAGGGCATTTCCAGGTAAATAGAAATTTAAGGAATTTGCAAAAAACAAACCAAAATTACAAGAAATACTAAAGGGAGTCCTCTGATTAGAAAATCAGTAACATCAGATAAGAACCCAAGACTAGAACACAGGACAGAGCAATCAGGTATCAACCCATATAGGAAAGTTACAAAAGGAAATCAAAGCTAAACCACTGAAAATAGGGAAACAGATGTCAATATGAAAAAAATGACAACACTAAAACAAAAAAGAGATACTTAAAAAAATGTAGACATAGAGTTTTCATATGGAGAGGAAGTCAAGGCGATATAAAGAAATAAAAGACTGGTATAAACTTAGAAAAATAGGTGTAAATTTTAAGGTAACCATGAAAGAAACTAACAATCTTACAAGTCAAAATAAAAAGCTAGAGAAACATAAAGACTCAGCAAAAACAAAATCAACAACAATGAAAAAGATGAAAAGAAAACACATAAATAAAAATGACTCAGCACAGAAAATTAAGTAGAACAAAGAAACTGTGAACAACACACAAAAAAGACACCAAAATGACAGCACTAAACTCATACCTATCAATAATTACGCTGAACGTAAATGGATTAAATGCACCAATAAAAAGACAGAGTTGCAGACTGGATTTAAAGAACACAATCCATCTATATGCTGCCTACAAGAGACACACCTTAGACTTAAAGACACAAACAAACTAAAACTCAAAAGATGGAAAAAAATATATTAAGCAAACAGCACTAAAAAAAAAAGCAGAAGTGGCAATATTAATCTCTAACAGAATAGACTTTAAAGTAAAATCCACCACAAAGGATAAGGAAGGACACTGTATAATGATTAGAGGGTCAATACTCCAGGAAGACATAACTATAATAAATGTTTACACACCCAACAACGGGGCTCCAAAATACATAAAACAAACTCCAAAGGAACTGAAAAGAGAGATAGACAGCTCCACAATAGTAGTAGGAGACCTCAACACACCACTTTCGGTGAAGGACAAAACATCAGAAAGAAGCTCAACAAAGACACGGAAGAGCTAAATGCTACAATCAACCAGCTTGATCTCACAGACATATACCGAACACTGCACCCAACAGCAGCCAAGTACACTTTCTTTTCCAACACACATGGAACATTCTCCAGAATAGACCACATATAGGTGATAAAGCAAGCCTTAACAAAATCCAAAGCACTGAAACATTACAAAGCATCTTTTCTGAACATAAAGCCATAAAAGTAGAAATCAATAACAGAAAAAGCAAGGAAAAAGAAAAATCAAACACATGGAAACTGAACAACACCTAGCTCAAAAGTTAGTGTGTTACAGAAGAAATTAAGGATGGAATAAATAAATTCATAGAATCAAATGAGAATGAAAATACATCCTACCAGAACCTTTGGGAAACAGCAAAAGCAGTGCTCAGAGGTCAGTTTATAGCAATAATGCACACATCCAAAAAGAAGAAAGAGCCATAATTAAAACATTAACCCTACAACTGGAACAAGTAGAAAGAGAGCAGCAAAAAAAAAAGCCCTCAGGCACCAGAAGAAGGGAAATAAGAAGAATTAGAGCAGAATTAAACGAAATAGAGAATAGAAAAACAATTGAAAGGGTTAACAAGACTAAAAGCTGGTTCTTTGAAAAGATCAACAAAATTAATAAACCACTGGCCAAACTGACAAAAGAAAAACAGGACAGGAAGCAAATAACCCGTATAGGAAATGAGATGAGTGATATCACAACAGACCCAGCTGAAATTAAAAGAATCATAACAGAATACTATGAAAAATTGTACTCTAACGAATTTGAAAACCTAGAGGAAATGGACAAATTTCTAGAAACTCACTACCTACCTAAACTAACACAAACAGAGGTAGAAAAACTAAATAAACCCAAGAGAAAAGAAGAGATTGAAAAGGTAATCTAAAAACTCCCAACAAAAAACAGCTCTGGCCCTGATGGCTTTACTGGAGAATTTTACCAAACTTTCAGAGAAGAGTTAACACCACTACTACTAAAGATATTTCAGAGCACAGAAAAGTATGGAATACTCCCAAACTCATTCTATGAAGCCAGCATAACCCTGATACCAAAACCAGGTAAAGACACCACAAAGAAAGAAAATTACAGACCAATATCCCTCATGAACATTGACAAAATTACCTTTTACCCCTCCTCCATGGCTCCAGTTCTCACTGGGCGCCAGAAACTCTGTTCCTTCCTCATCCCTTTAGCCCTAGGAGTGCTAATAGCTTCCTGGTGTTACTCTCTGGGTGCTGCACACCTTTTGTTTTCTCCCTTAATCCTGCTGTTACCTCTATAAGCAGTTCTTTCATTAAAGTCTCTTTGTTTTAAACCATCTTAGGGTGAATTGTATTTCCTACCAGGGCTCTGACTGACACCTTTGTCCTCTCTGCATAAATGTCCAACACTGTAGTTTACCCAGATAGGATTGTGCTAGACTTCTTTCCTTATTAATAAATATTGATATTCACCATTGCTTTTAGTGACGATTAAATGTGTTTAGTGATGATTAAAAGTAGAAGACAGCCTGGGGGTATTGAGTCAGCTCCTCCAGGACCACATGGACTGATTATGGGGTGACAGAGTATTCCCCAGGAAAAATCAGTGCTGTCACCACAAAAAAGGAGAATGAATGCTACAGGTACAAACAACAGATATCATTAGAAGAGAGGATAGCTGCACTTGGTTTGAAGGATGAATAGGAGTTCAACAGATGGAGAAGTGGGTGGGCATTCCAAGCAAAGAAAATGAGCTAAGGCACCACAGCATAAATGAACTCAGAGTAAGCAAGTTAACAGCATCTTCAAGACAAGTCCATGAGGTAAGTTTAGTTATTTTACACAAGTTACAGATAGAGCAACTGAGGCTCAGGGAGGTGAAGTATCTTGTCTCAAGGTCCCACAATAAGGGGTCAGCTCAGGATTTGAAGCCCAGCCTGTGTAACACCCAAGCCTGTGCTTGCTCTTTCTCCTCTCCATTTTGCTAGGTCCTCCCTCCATCCTTCCTTCCAGTCCCAACTTATCCATTTCATTTAAGAGGTGGTTCACAGCTACGTAGCTCATCAAAGCAAGGAGGACTTTAGGGAGCCTGTAGTCCAATCTCTTCATTTATAATGAGAAAATAAAGCCCCAGAGAGGCGAAGGCACTTGTTCAAAGTCAGAGAGTAAGTGAGGGATGAAGCTGAGTCTGATAACAGCATCTACTCCAGAGGGAGAGCATGTTATGTGTCAGGAACTGCATTAAGGTCTCTTACATCCTTTACATGATTTACTCCTCATCTAACAACCTTGTCAGTGGATATTTAATCCCTATGTTACTCATTAAACTGATTCTCAGAGCATTTACTATCATACACCTGGAAAGTGACAGCACTGGTTTTGAACTGACTTGTCTGGTACAAAAGTTCAAGTCCTGAACCTCTGTACTGGTCATTCTGCAGCTGTCTCTTTGCTGTCCCTTCATCACCACCATTCTGTGTCCTGCTGGACTCCTGGGAGCTGCCTTTATCAGACTCCATGGCCCGCTGGTTTCCAGTTAGCTTTGGACAATAGGAGATGCTGGCAGAAGACTGGAAGATCGGAGGTGGGGAGAAGCTGCTACTCTCCATTTATCTTTGCTTCTGATTTTTCCAGCAGCACTAGTGGTCTACAGTGGCCTTGGTGGCCCTGGCAACACCAGGGACTTTAACAGTTTCAACAGCAGCCATGGCAACAGCACAGTGTCCAGAAGAGTCAGTAGCAGTTTCTCCAGCCATTGGGAGAGGGATGGTGAACAGCCATTTCCTGTCCCTACTAATCTCTGGGTTATCTGCCCTTCCCAATTTTGCTCCCTCAGTCCTTTCAAAGCTTTCATACCAGTTGTCTATCATATCTCCTCTGTGTGAGATTACTATTGTGGTTTCTGTTTTCCTAAATGAATTCTGAATGATACAACATTCAATACCAGGAGTGTTCCAGCGAAACAAGCCTTCAAAGATGGGATTTGGGGAAGGGCTGTGTCTTAGGCTGGATTCTCTAGAGAAGCAAAACCAGTGAAACATATATATATACAGAGAGAGAGACATTTATCTCAAGAAATGGCTCACACATTTGCAGAGGATGGCAAGTCCCAAATCCATGGGTCAGGGATCAGACTGGAGACTTTTGACAGATATAGCTGCAGGGGCTGATGAACCCAAAATCAGAAGGTAAGACATCAGGCCACTGGCTCACAGGCTGCGGAGGCTGACAAATCATAAGATCAGCAGGAAATACAGAATGCAGCTAACTAAAGCCCCAAGAACTGAAGGTCAGATGATGACGAGCCAGATGCAGGATTCAGAGCAAGCAGACAAGCTTTGCCAAAACATCCGTTTATATATATGATGCAGGCCACAAGTCTGAGGAAACTCCTTTTACAATTGATTGGCTGATCACATCAGATCACGTTATGTAGGATGACTACCTTATGACATAACTGCCAAATTACATCATTGCATAATTGCCAAACTACATAATTACTTAACTGCCAAACTACATCATTGCATAAGGGCCAAAACACTGAGAATCTTGGCCCAACCAAGGTGACACACAACCTTAACCATCACAGTCCACCCCTTGTCAACTTAGCACCTGTACACATCTCCTTAAACCATACACAATCTCTAAATAAAGTCATTCTTGCACATAACATGATATAACTAACATGCATACAACCAAAAAGGCACTAGCCCTGGTTACATCTTATATTTTATAAGTGAAGAAAATGAAAAATATTTGATGAGTACATACAGGGAAGAAATACTCATTTCAACTACAGTCTTCATTTATGCCACTGGTCATGTGGCTGTAACTGGTATTTATAACTACCTTCTTCCACCACCCATTCCATATTTCCTTTATGCTCAGCAACCACCTCTACTGGTCGTGGATCTTTCCCTGGTGGGGTGACTCAAACTTTCATTCCTATAGGGTCTAGACCACAAGTACTCATGTCAGAATTGTGTTGCTATAGTTTCCACTGATTTTAATCACAGGGCATGGTAGTATTAAGAAACTTCCTAAGGGTTCCCCTGTATTAAATACATACCATTTTTTACCTATGTTACGCAACATCAATCTGATTTCCCTTTGGTAGTCAAGGTCAATCACAGCAGCTAATATGGTAACTCCCTTCTTTGCCTGTTGATCCAGAGGTATGAGAAGCCCAAAGTGGCCAGGTGGCATTCTTTACTTCCAGTTCAAAGGAATCCATGTTGTGTCTCCTGGAGGGAGCATCCCTCCCTTTGGAACTAAGACCTCTAGACCTGTAGAGCATAGGTTCGCAGGGACAGGAAGCAAAAATGTTTTGAGTGGGTCACTAAGGGTAACTGAGTGGTGCCACTCCCATCTCCACCACCTGGTTCCCGGAACCATGAATCCTTGCTATGGGAGAAAGAGCATCATGTATTGGATGCTCGTTTAGAGCATATACAACCTCTTGGACAACATTGCCCCAACCTTACAAATTTTTGCCACCTAGCTGGTGCCATAATTGTGTCTTTAAAAGGCTATTCCATCGTTTTATCAAGCCAGTTGCTGCTTCATGATGATGGGGAACATGGTAAGACCACTGAATTCCATAAGCATGGGCCCGTTGCTATACTTCATTTGCTGTGAAGTGAGTCCCTTAATCTGAGACAATGCAGTGTGGAATACCATGACAGTGGATAAGGCATTCTGTAAGTACACGGATGGAAGTTTTGGCAGAGGCAGAGAATACAGGGAAAGCAAATCTGTATCCAGAGTAAGTATTTATCCCAGTAAGAATGAAAAGCTGCCTTTCCATGATGAAAGCAGTCCAATGTAATTTACCTGCCACCAGATTGCTGGCTGATCACCTTGAGGAATGGTGCCATATCAGGGACTCAGTGTTGTTCTCTGATGCAGGCAGATTGGGCACTCAGCAGTGGCTGTAGCCAAGTTTGCCTTGGTGAATGGAAGTCCATGTTGCTGAGCCCATGCATAACTTCCATCCCTGACACCATGGCCACTTTGTTCATGAGCACTTTGGACAATGACGGGAGTAGCTGAGGAAAGAGGATGACTGTTTTATACAAAAAGTATCATCTTATCCACTTGATTTATGGGAACAGGAGTGGGAGGGGGCTTCTCGTAGACAGGGAGTCCATCCAGGGCCAGATGTGTCATGGGTTGAAGACAAGGGCAGAGGCACTGGGCTGTTAAGGAGTGGTCCCTAGTCACTGTTTGAGGGCACCATCTCAGTGACTGCAGCTGACCTATGGCAGCAAGACAGCTTTCCTGTGAGTCAGAGGGCTCTGCCTACCCTTCACCACCATCAAAGGCAAGGCCCTGTGGCCTTGGGTATGGAGATTAGGGGAAAAGGAAGAGTGCAAAAGGGAAATTCAGAAACTCCAGAGCTTGGCAGGTTGAATCAGGCATATGAGGGAAGTAAGAAAATGGGCATCCTCAACAATTCTTTTTCCATACCAACTCCTGCCTGATTCAAAGTGGAACTGGGCCAGGCCACTGACTTTTCTGGGCCTCAATGTCCAGGGTGGGAGGACAGAGAAGAGACTGCGGTTATGCTAAGTTATCAGAAAATAATAGTTGTATTAACTGGTCTTCCTTGTAGACATATGGATATTATCCTATCACTGATAGCATTGTACTTCAGGATAGATCTGGGAATATTCTTTTTGATGATGAACGTGACGCCATTCCTCTTCAATTTCTCATTTGCAGCATAGTACGTCGTATGATCGTTCAATTCAAAATGGCCAACACCAGTCCATTTCTGCTCACTAATGCCTAGGATATTGATGTTTATGCGTTCCATTTCATTTATGACAATTTCCAATTTTCCTAGATTCATACTTCCTACATTCCACATTACAATTATTAATTGATGCTTGCAGCTATTTCTCCTCATTTTGAGTTATACCATATAAGCAAACGAAGGTCCAGAAAACTTGATTCCATCCAAGTCTTTAAGGTAGACTCTACTTAGAGGAGTCAGCTCTTCCCCAGTTGTCTTCTGAGTACCTTCAAACCTGAGGGGCCCATCTTCTGACATTATATCAGACAATGTTCCTCTGCTATTCATAAGGTTTTCACTAGCTAATTTTTTTCAGAAGTAGACCGCCAAGTCCTTCTTCCTAGTCTGTTTTAATCTGGAAGCTCAGCTGAAATCTGTCTGCCATGGGTGACCGTGTTGGTATTTGAATACTGGTAGCATAGCTTACAGCATCACAGCAACTCCCAAGCCCCAACAGTAAGACAAACTGACAATTTGATGAAGAAATCGAATATTTTTACCAACTTCTGCAGTCTGAAATTGATCAAACATGCAATCAGGATGCATTGATAGTTACTGAGGATTGGAATGCAAAAGTTGGAAAAAAGAAGGATCAGTAGTTGAAAAATACAGCCTTGCTGATAGAAACAATGCCAGAGATCACTTGATAACGTTTTGCAAGACCAACGACTTCTACTTTGCAAATGCTTTTTTTCAGCAACATAAACAGCAACTACACACGCGGACCTCACCAGATGAGTTATACAGGAATCAAATCCACTACATCTGTGGAAGAGACGATGGAAAAGCTCAATATCATCAGTGAAAACAAGGCCAGGGGCCAACTACAGAATAGAACATCAGTTGCTTATATACAAGTTCAGGTTGAAGCTGTAGAAAATTAGAACAAGTCCACAAAAGCCAAATTACAACTTTAAGTATATCCCACCTGAATTTAGAGAACATCTCAAGAATAGATTTCGCATATTGAAAACTAATGACCAGACGAGTTGTGGAATGACATCAAGGACATCACACATGAAGAAAGCAAAAAGTCATTAAAAAGACAAGAAAGAAAGAAAGCACCAAAACGGATGTCAGAAGAGACTCTGAAACTTGCTCTTGAACGTAGAGTAGCTAAAGCGAACCGAAGAAATGATGAAGTAAAAGAGCTGAACAGAAGATTTCAAAGAGCAGATCTAGAAGACAAAGTAAAGTATTATAATGACATGTGCAAAGACCTGCAGTTAGAAAACCAAAGGGAAGAACATGCTTGGCATTTCTCAAACTTAAAGAATTGAAGAGAAAACTCAGGCCTCAAGCTGCAGTAATGAAGGATTCCCTGGGCAAAATACTGAATAAAGCAGGAAGCATCAAAAGAAGATGGAAGGAGTACGTGGAGTCACTGTACCAAAAGGAATTGGTTGACGTTCAATCATTTCAGGAGGTAGCATATGATCAAGAACCAATGGTAATGAAGGAAGAAGTCCAAGCTGCACTAAAGGTATTGCCAAAAAAACAAGGCTCCAGGAATTGATGGAATAATAACTGAGATGTTTTAACAAATGGATGCAGTGCTAGAAGTGCTTAGTCATCTATACCAAGAAATTTGGAAGACACCTACCCGGCCAACCGACTAGAAGAGATCCATATTTATGCCTATTCCAAAGAAAGGTGATCCGACAGAATGCAGAAATTATCGAACAATATCATTAATATCACAGGCAAGTAAAATTTTGCTGAAGAAAATTAAAAAGCATTTCCAGCAGTACATCCACAGAGAACTGCCAGAAATTAAAGCCAGATTCAGAAAAGGAAGTGAAACAAGGGATATCATTGCTGATGTCAGATGAATTTTGGCTGAAAGCAGAGAATACCAGAAAGTTGTTTACCAATGTTTTATTGACTATGCAAAGGCATTTGACTGTGTGAATCACAACAAATTACAGATAACATGAAGAATAGGAATTCTAGAATACTTAATCATGATCATGAGGAACATGTGCATAGATCAAGAGGCAGTCTTTTGAACACAACAAGGGGATAGTGCGTGGTTGAATGTCAGGAAAGGTGTTTGTCAGGGGTGTATCCTTTCACCATACTTATTCAATCCATATGCTAAGCAAATAATCGGAGGAACTGGACTCTATGAAGAAGCACATGGCATCAGGTTTAAAGGAAGGCTCATTAACAACCTGTGTTATGCAGATGACACAACCTTGCTTACTGAAAGTGAAGAGGACTTGAAGTACTTACTGATGAGGATCAAAGACCAGAGCCTTTAATATAGACTACTCCTCAATATAAAGAAAACAAAAATCCTCACAACTCAACCAGTAAGGATTTCATTTTACTTGGACCCACAATCAACACCCATGGAAGCAGCGGTCAAGAAATGAAATGACATTAGGTGGGGCCAAGGTGGCGGAGTAGTCAGATGCTTCCTGTGGTCCCTCTTACTACAAAGACCCCAAAAAAACAAGTGAATCAATTGTATATGACAATCTCGGAGCCCTGAACATCAAAGGCAAAGTTGAGGAATGGGACTGAGTGGTGGGGGAAAGGAGAGATGGTTCCAAAGCCGTGAGGACTTGCCAGACCTGACCCAGCGGGAGCCTGAGCCCTTCAGGCCAGATCAGCTGTGTGTGGTGAAGCTAGCAGTGGCATAGTCAGGAGGCATTTTCCTCTTTAGGAGAGGCCCAGAGGCAGAGAGTCTACTCTGCCATCCAGAACCAGTGAAAAGCAGCACTCAAGTGGCTAAAGATAAGTACTTGCATCTGTCCTACCGTGGGGATTAAAAAAAAAAAAGCAACTCCATGTGGGAAAAATCTCTCTCCCACTTACATCCCCCTCCCCTCTCTGCACTGGGTCCCTGGCCGGCTTCAGTGATTCCCGAATCCCTTGGGCTAGAAGTAGGACTATCACATGCCCTGAGCCATTCTCCCAGCCTTGGAGAATGAACAAATTAACAAATAGGGAAAAAATAAGTTGCCAACTACACTAAACCAGGAACTCAGTGTAGGCACAGCTTCATTGTGTAGGCACAGGCATAAGGGGTCTGTAGACTCTGAATGCCTTTCACCCCGGCATAGACTTGTGTGGGTCCATTTCAACAGCATAGGCCCTCATTACCACGGTACAACAGGGTATATACCTGAAGTCTAACTTCAACTGTTTAAGCTGTGAACTGGCAGGTTTGTGAAATTTGACACTGCTCTGTCCATTAAGCAGGTTCCTCACCTTCCCACATCAGGGGCCTGAAGACTGATGGCTCCACACACACCACTAAGCCACCTGTGACAGGGGTCCAAGAATAAGTGGTGCCCCCCCGCCCCCCAGTCCTTACATCCAACAGCACTGGGTGCTCATAATCCAGCTGCTAAGCTCACCCACCTACTCACTGTATGGAACAGGGACACGCTTTCCTTCTAGATACTCAGGGGCAGCCGTCAGTCCTTACTTTACTGCAGCCAGATACCTGTGCCTACACCGATCACCCATGCATGTCTAAGACTGTAGGTGAGAGCCTGCACCACAAACTTGATGACCAACTACCTAGACACCTAAGCTGAATCCTTACAAGAAAAGTTAATGGACTCCTGGGCTCACATACTTAGTAGAAGATCTAACCACCTGATGACAGGATGTTAGAGCTTCAGGGGCACTGATAATCAAACTATTTCACACGAGCAGCCTATTTGGGCATATCAAAACAAGAAGCTAGGACACAGTAAGCAAATATAAAATAAATAACTTATAATAATTTATTGATGGCTCAGAAAGAATAGTCAATATCATATCACATAAAGAGGCAGACCATGATGACTTCAGCAAACTCCCAAAATAAAGAATCAACAAATTTTCCGGAGGAAGAGAATTTCTTGGAATTACTGTAGGCAGAATACAAAAGATTAATATACAGAACTCTTCAAGAAATTAGGAAGGAAATCTATCAAAACACAAAGAAAGCCAAAGAACACACAGACAAAGAAGCAGAGGAACTTAAAAAGGTTATTCAAGAGTATAATGACACATTTAACAGGCTGCAAGAATCCATAGACAATAATCAGAAATGCAGAAGATTAACAATAAAATTTTAGAATTAGACAATTCAATAGGGAGTCATAGGAGCAGAACTGAGGCAGTAGAAGTCAGAATTAGTGAGATTGAAGATAAAGCACTTAACACCAACTTATCTGAGGAAAAATCAGATAAAAGAATTTAAAAAAATGAAGACACTCTAAGAATTTTGTGGGACTCTATCAAGAGAAATAACCTACGAGTGATTGGAGTACCAGAACCAGGGGGATAATGAAAATACAGAGAAAATTCTTGAAGACTTGTTGGCAGAAAACTTCTCTGGTATCATGAAAGATGAGAAGACATCTACCTAAGATGCTCATTAAATCGCACATAACGTAGATTCCAAAAGAAAGTCACCAAGACATATTATAATCAAACTTGCCAAAACCAAAGATAAACAGAGAATTTTAAGAGAGGTTAGAGATAAACGAAAAGTCATCTACAGAGAAGAGTCAATAAGAATAAGCTCGGACTACTCAGCAGAATCCATGCAGGCAAGAAGGCAATAGGATGACATATAGAAAGCCTTAAAGGAAAAACATTGCCAGCCAAGAATTATATATCCAGCAAAACTGTCTCTCAAACATGATGCCAAAATTAGGGCATTTCCAGATAAACAGAAGTTTAGGGAATTTGCAAAAACCAAACCAAAATTACAAGAAATACTAAATGGAGTCTTTTTGTTAGAAAATCAATAACATCAGATGACAGCGCAAGACTAGAACACAGGATGGAGCAACCAGATATCAACTTAGATAGGGAAGTTACAAAAATAAATCAAAGCCAAAACACTGAAAATAGAGAAACAGAGATATCAATATGTAAAAGATGACAACATTAAAACAAAAAAGAGGGACTAAAAAATGTAGTCATAGATTTTTCATATGGAGAGGAAGTCAAGGTAATATAAAGAAATAAAAGATTGGTTTAAAACTTAGAAATACAGAGCTAAATATTAAGGTAACCACAAAGGAAACTAACAATCTTACACATCAAAATAAAAAAGATGACAACATTGAAACAAAAAAGAGGGACTAAAAAATGTAGTCATAGATTTTTCATATGGAGAGGAAGTCAAGGTAATATAAAGAAATAAAAGATTAGTTTAAATTTAGAAATACGGGGCTAAATATTAAGGTAACCACAAAGGAAACTAACAATCCTACACATCAAAATAAAAAACAAGATAAATATAAAGACTCAGCAAATACAAAATCAACAACAATAAATAAGATGAAAAGAAAATTCATAAAGAAAAAAACTTAGAGCAGAAAATTAAATGGAACACTGAAACTGTCAGCAACACACACAAAAAAGACATCAAAATGATAGTACTAAACTCATACCTATCAATCATTACACTGAATATAAATGGACTAAATGCACCAATAAAGAGACAGAGCATGGCAGATTGGATAAAAAAACACGATCTGTCTATATGCTGCCTATGAGAGACACAGCTTAGACTTAAAGACAGAAACAAACTAAAACTCAAAGGATGGGAAAAAAATATGTTAAGCAAACATCACTCAAAAAAGAGCAGGAGTGGCAGTATTAATCTCTGACAGAATAGACTTTAAAGTAAAATCCACCACAAAGGACAAGGAAGGACACTATATAACGATTAAAGGGTCAATACACCATCAGAACATAATTATAATAAATTTTTACACACCCGACGACAGGGCTCCAAAATACTTAAAACAAACTCTGACAAACGGCACTAAAACAGAAATAGACAGCTCCACAATAGTAGTAGGAGACTTCAACACACCACTTTCGGTGGAGGACATAACATCCAGAAAGAAGCTCAATAAAGATGCGGAAGAGCTAAATGCTACAATCAACCAACTTGATCTCATAGATATATACCAAACAGTGCACCCAACAGCAAACAAGTATACTTTCTTTTCCAATGCACATGGAACATTCTCCAGGATAGAACACATATTAGGCCATTTAAGAAAGCCTTAACAGAATCCAAGAGTATCAAAATATTACAAAGCATCTTTTCTGACCATAAAACCATAAAAATAGAAACCAATTATAGAAAAAGCAAGAAAAAAAATCAAACACATGGAAACTGAACAACACCTTGTTCAAAAACTACTGGGTTACAGAAGAAATTAAGGATGGAATAAATAAATTCATAGAATCAAATGAGAATGAAAACACATCCTACCAGAACCTCTGGAACACAGCAAAAGCAGTGCTCTGATGTCAGTTTATAGCAGTAAATGCACACATCCAAAAAGAAGAAAGGGCCAAAATCAAAACATTAACCCTACAACTCGAACAGGTAGAAAGGGGGCAGCAAAAGAAACCCAGGGCACAGAATAAAGGACATAATAAGAATTAAAGCAGAATTAAATGAAATAGACAATAGAAAAACAATTGAAAAGAGTTAATAAGATCAAAAGCTTGTTCTTTGAAAAGTTCAGCAAAATCAATAAACCATCGGCCAATCTGACCAAAAAAAAAAAAAAACCAGAAGAGGAAACAAAAACCCATAGAAGAAATGAGATGGGTGATATCACAACAGACCCAACCGAAATTAAAAGAATCATAACAGAACACTATGAAAAATTGTACTCTAACAAATTTGAAAACCTAGAGGAAATGGACAAATTTCTAGAAATTCACTATCTAGCTAAACTAACACAATCAGAGGTAGAACAACTAAATAAACGTATAATAAAAGAGGAGATTGAAAAGGTAATTAAAAAACTCCCAACAAAAAAAAAAAAAGCCCTGGCCTGGACAGCTTCACTGGAGAATTCTGCCAGACTTTCAGAGAAGAGTTAACACCACTGCTACTAAAGGTATTTCAGAGCATAGAAAAGGATGGAGTACTTCCAAACTCATTCTATGAAGCCAGCATAACCCTGATACCAAGACCAGGTAAAGATACCACAAAAAAAGAAAATTACAGACCAATATCCCTCATGAACATTGACACAAAAATCCTCAACAAAATTCTAGCCAATAGAATTCAACAACATAGCCAAAAAATAATTCACCATAATCAAATGGGATTCATACCAGGTATGCAGGGATGGTTCAACATTAGAAAAACAATCAATGTAATCCATCACATTAATAAAACAAAAGACAAGAACTGCATGATCTTATTGATTGATGCAGAAAAGGCATTTGACGAAGTCCAACACCCACTCATGATAAAAACTGTCAGCAAAATAGGAATAGAAGGGAAATTCCTCAACATAATTAAGGGCATTTATACAAAGCCAACAGCCAACATCATCCTAAATATAGAGACTTTGAAAGCATTCTCCTTGAGAACAGGAACCAGACAAGGATTCCCCTTTTCACCATTCTTATCCAACATGGTTCTAGAGGTCCTAGCCAAAGCAATTAGGCTAGAAAAAGAAATAAAGGACATGCAAATTGGTAGGGAAAAGTCAAAGTATCTCTATTTGCAGATGATATGATCTTATACACAGAAAACCACAAGAATCCACACGAAAACTCCTAGAACTAATAGAAGATTTCAGCAAATTTTCAGGATACAAGATAAACATACAAAAATCAGTTGGATTCCTCTACACCAACAAAGAGAACCTAGAAGAGGAAATCAGCAAATCAATACCATTTATAGTAGCCCCGAACATGATAAAATACATAGGAATAAATCTAACCGGATATGTAAAAGACCCATACAATGAAAACTACAAGACACTACTGCAAGAAACCCAAAGAGACCTGCAATAGTGGAAAAACATACCTTGCTCATGGATAGGAAGACTCAACATTTCAACATTGTGAAAATGTCAGTTCTACCCAAAGCGATCTACATACACAATGCAATCCCGATCCAAATTCCAACTGCATTTTTTAATGAGATGGAGAAATAAATCACCAACTTAATTTGGAAAGGAAAGAGGTCCCGAATACGTAAAGCATTACTGAAGAAGAAGAACAAAGTGCGAGGCCTCACGCTACCTGATTTTAGAAACTATTATACTACCACAGTAGTCAAAACAACCTGGTACTGGTACAACAACAGACACATAGACCAATGGAACAGAACTGAGATTCCAACATAAATTCATCCACCTATTAGCAGCTGATATTTGACAAAGGCCCAAAGTCCATTAACTGAGGAAAAGACAGTCTCTTTAACAAACGGTGCTGGCAAAACTGGATATCCATCTGCAAAAAACTGAAACAACACCCATACCTCACACCATGCACAAAAACTAACTAAAAATGAATCAAAGACGTAAATATAAAATTGAAAACAGTAAAGATCTGGAAGATAGGAACAATGCTAAGAACCCTAATACATGGCATAAACACTGTACAAACCATAAGTAACAATGCACAAGCACCAGAAGAGAGACTAGATAAATGGGAGCTCCTAAAAATCAAACACTTAAATGTTCATCAAAAGACTTCACCAGAAGGGTAAAAAGACAACCTACAGACTGGGAAAAAGTTTTTGGCTACGACAAATCCTATCAGCATCTAATCTCTAAAATCTAAAAGATACTGCAAAACCTCAACAACAAAAAGACAAATAAGTCAATTTAAAAATAGGCAAAGGATACAAACAGGCACTTCGCCAAAGAAGTCATTCAGGTGACTAACAGACACATGGGGAAATAGTCACGATCATTAGCCATTAGAGAAATGCCAATCAAACCTACAATGAGATACCATCTCACCCCAGCAAGGCTAGCATTAACTCAAAAAACAAAATAAAAAATGTTGGAGAGGTTGTGGAGAGACTAGAGCACTTATACACTGTTGGTGGGAATGTAAAGTGGTACAACCACTTTGGAAATAGATTTGGTGCTTCCTTAAAAAGCTAGAAATAGAAGTGCCATGCAATCCAGCTATCCCACTCCTTGGAATATATCCTAGAGAAATAAGAGCCATCATACGAATAGATATATGCACACCCATGTTCATTGCAGCACTGTTCACAATAGCAAAAAGATGGAAACAACCTAGGTGCCCATCAATGGACAAATGGATAAACAAATTATGGTATATTCACAAAATGGAATACTATGCAAGGATAAAGAACAGCGATGAATCCGTGAAACCTCTTATAACATGGAGGAATCTGGAAGGTATTATGCTGAATGAACTTAGTCATAAAAGGACAAGTATTGTATAAGACTGATATTATAAGAACCCAAGAAAAGGTTTAAACACAGAAGACAACATTCTTTGATGGTTACGAGGGTGGGGAGGGACGGAGAGTGATATTCAGTAACTAGAAAGTAGACAAGAATTATCTTAGGTGAAGTGAAGGACAGCACACACTACACGGGAAGTCAGCACAACTGGACTAAACCAAAAGCTAAGAAATTTCCTGAATACAACCACACACTTCGAGGGACAGAGTGGCAGGGGTGGGGGTCTGGAGACCATGGTTTCAGGATACATATAGGTCAGATGCAGAAAATATTCCGCATCCCACTGTGGTGAGTGGCGCCTGAGGTCTTAAAAGCTAGTGAGTGGCCATCTAAAAAGCATCAATTGGTCCCAACCACCTGGAGTAAAGAAGAATGAAGAACACCATGGACACAAGGAAAGTATTAGCCCAAGAGACAGAAACAGCCACATAAACCTGAGACTTCATCAGCCTGAGACCAGAAGAACTAGACGGTACCTGGCTAGCGCAACGACTGCTCTGACAGGGAACACAGCAGAGAGTCCCTGAGGGAGCAGGAGAACTGTGGGGAGCATAACTCAAATTCTAGTAAAAAGACCAGACTTAATGGTTTGATTGAGACTTGAGGGACCCTGGAAGATGTGGCCCCCAGGCTCTCTGTTAGCCCAAAACTAAAACCGTTCCCGAGACCAACTCTTCAGATAAAGATTAGACTGGACTATGGGACATAAAATGATACTGGTGAAGAGTGTGCTTCTTAGCTGAAGTAGATACATGAGACTAAACGGGCAGCTCCTGTCCAGAGGTGAGATGAGAAGGCAGAGAGGGTCAGGAGCTGGTCAAATGGACACGGGAAATCCAGGATGGAAAGGAAGAATGTGCTGTCGCAGTATAGGGAGACCAAGTAGGGTCACAAAACAATGAAATTTTTGTATGAGAGACTAACTTGAATTGTAAACTTTCACTTAAAGCACAACAATTAAAAAGATAGAAAGAAAGAAAAGACACATTGCATAGGGCAGATCTGTTGCAAAAGACCTCTTTAAAGTATTAAAAAGCAAAGATGTCTTTAGGGACTAAGGTGAACCTGACCCAAGCCATGGTGTTTTCAATCACCTCATATGCATATGAAAGCTGGACAATGAATAAAGATGACCAAAGAATTGATTCCTTTGAATTATGTGTTGGTGAAGAATATGGAATATACCATGTACTGCCATAAGAACAAATTTGTCTTGGAAGAAGTACAACCAGAATGCTCCTTAGAAGTGAGGATTGTGAACTTCATCTCACATACTTTGGACATGTTATTAGGAGGTATTAGTCCCTGGAGAAGGACATCATGCTTGGTAAAGTAGAAGGTCAGCAAAAAAGAGGAAGACCTTCAACGAGATGGATTGACACAGTGGCTGCAACAATGGTCTCAAGCATAACAAAGATAGTGAGGATGGTGCAGGACTGGGCAGTGTTTCATTCTGTTGTACGTTGGGTTACTATGAGTTGGAACTGACTCGACAGTACCTAAAAACAACAAGAAGTTATCAGTGGCAATGGACCTCACAGCTAGGACCCCCATTGCAGGGCTCAGAAATGAAGGTTTGAGAAAAGAGAATCTAGAAGGGAAGCTACCTGGCTGGTAGGTGTGTAATGTGATGAATGTTCACAGTGAACTGGTGAGTGAGAAGTGAGTCATGGCAGGGAGGAGCCAGACTGCAGGGAGGCAGGTGCCACTCCTAGGACCAAGGGGAGAGCCCAGGAGAAGCCATAGATGAAAGAAGTTATAAAGCAGTTATAATGATATTACTTGATTCTATTCACATTACAGGGGGTGTAGCTCAAGGGTAGAGCATTTGACTGTAGATCAAGAGGTCCCCGGTTCAAATTTGGGCACCCCCTGCCAGGTCACATTTTAGATTCTTATGCCACAAATTTACGCTTTTCCCCTTGCCCCAAAATGTCCTCAGGGGCAGAAATGAATCCTCTTCACACTCACTTGTGGAGCCTCTCCGGTGTGGGCAGTGAGTCTGGCCTGGTTCTGGCTTCTGACCGGGGCTTCAAACCAATTCTTCCCGGTTCAGTCACGGCCGAAGAGGCGACAATGGAAAAGATCTGAATTTATTTAATTTGGGTGCCCTGGAACCATAACTAGAATTGGAAGGATTACAAGTCAAAGCCCTCCTAGAAACTGAATCTCCCTCTTAGAAAACAAGGTCAGTGTCCATGTTGCATAGCAAACAAACCTCTTGCCCAAAGAATTCTGCACAGAGTGGCAAACAGCAGTGCCTTTCTCAAAGATGGTGGCCAACCACGCCACTTTGAATGTATTTTGCCTTCCTCACTCCCTGCAAAAATCCAGTCTCAAACATCAGGCTCCAGAAAAAGGCTCACCACACCTCTTCTAAGTCTTCAATTCTAGGGCTTTGACCCATAATTTTCCCCATTCTGGTTATGGTTCCACATCATCCAAATTTTTAAAGTTCAGGTCTATTCTGGTTCTGCTTCATTGGCCATGAATGAGCTGGTACCAACCAGTTTGAAGCCCTACTTCAGACAGACCAGGACCAGGGCTTAAATTCTGATTCTGCCTCCTACCTGCCTTGTAATTGTTAGAAAGTCACTGAATCTCAGCTTCCTCACAACCAGCTTCCTTCTAGAAATGAGAAATATATCTGAAATGAAAGATAGGTAGATGAGATTAACAACAGATTAGACATAACAGAAAAAAAAATTATTGAACATGAAAACAGAAATAAAAACTACAAAAATGAATCAGAGAAAGGCAGAAGGTAGACAAAAAAAGATCCCAAGTAAGGAGTGAGACATTGTCAAGCAGTCCACACTTATGTATATGAATTCCCAGAAGAAGAAAACTGTGGGCAGGAAACAGTAAAAATATTTGAAGAACTAATGGCCCCAAAACTTTCAAATTGGATGAAAACTGAAAAATCCACATATAATAATCTCTACAAAACCCTAGCGCAACAAACATAAAGAAAACCATACTAAGGCATAGCATAATGAAATTGCTGGAAACCAGCGTTAAAGAGTAAATATATTAAAAACAGTCAGAGACAGGAAAAAATACAATACATATAGAAGAATAAAAGCAACCTTTTCATCAGAACCCAGGCAAGGCACCAGGGTAAAAAGGAACATCTGTAAAATGTTAAAAGGAAAAAAAAAAAAAAAAGGTTAATTCTCTACCCAGTGAGTTCTATGCTCAGTGAAAATATCTTTCAACTATGAAGGCGGAGCAAATATTTTCAGACCAGCAAAAGTGGAGTGAATTCAACAGCAGATATGCCCTACAAGAAATGTTAAAGGAAGTTTTTCAAGAAGAAAGGAAATGTTACCTAATGAAAATCTGGGTTTGCACCAAGTGATGAAGGGTGCCAGAAATGGTCAATATATGGGTAAAGAAAAAAGACACATGAAGAAGTCCTGTGAAGATACCTACACGGCAAGGAATTGAGGATTCCTGCCAACAGTCAGTGAGGAACTGATCTCTCTCTAACAGCCAGGTGAGTAAGAAAACTTAGAGTGGTTCCTCCAGCCCCTGTCAGGCATTCAGATGACTCCAGCCCAAGCTGACATCTCATCTGTAACCTTTGGGAGAATTTGGGGTCAAAATTCATCGGAAGCCACTCCATGAGTTTACTGAACCTCCAAAACAACATGATATAATACATATTTACTGTTTAAAGTTACACACATAGAGTTATATGAGTCAGCATCAACTCGACTGCAAATGGAATTTTCTTAAGCAAAGTATATAATTAATACAGAGTACCTCTCACATCAATACTGACACATCTTCCTTAGGAACAATCAATTCTCTGGGACTGACTTGGGAAGATAGAAAAAAGACAGTGATCTGGAGATGAGGGAGAAAGAAAAAAAAAAAGTTTTTTAATTGACGTTGGCATTGATGGAAAGGGTATTATAGGGAACCCATGAAGGAGGAGATAAGTCAGCAGTGAGTGGTAGGATATATAAGACAGAAAGTTAAAGCAAAAGTTGGAAGTTCAAAAGCTTTAAACAGATGTGGAATTGAGAGGAGAGATGAGAGAGAAGGTCCTATTAGTCCTATACGGCGGTTATTATTAGAAAGTGATCTCAGCTGAAAGTCTGGCACTGAGAGTCGTAGTCCTTGTTAAGCAAGCATCACCTCCTCTCTGGTCTTCATCTTCTGCCCATATACCAAGACAGGCACAGAGTTTGTTGTCTCAAATGGAACCTTTGGTGATCTTCCTAGCTGGTAGCAAGTTGTGGTGGTGCATATTTGGGAATGGAGATAAGTTACGGCACTAAGGCAATCCATTTACATTTGAACAGGACTAGCAGCTCTCTGCTGAGTCAGAATGAGTAAGCTAAGTGTGAGTGGAAATATAAAGGAATACTAATTACATGTTGCCTTTAAGTAAAGGAGGTATATCTCAGTGGTAGAGTACTTGACTGCAGATCAAGAGGTTCCTGGTTCAAGTCCAGGTTCCCCCTTTGAGGGCTTCCTTTTCCTCTTTGAGTCCAAGTTCCCAATGTCAAGTTTTCCAGAGACCACATTCTAGTCATCTTAAAGGACAAGACTTGCTGTTGTTGTTAAAACCCTTTGCCTTCAAGCAGATTCCAACTCATAGCTACCCTATAGGACAGAGTAGAACTGCTCCACAGAGTTTCCAAGGAGTGGCTGGTGGATTCAAACTGCCAAACTTTTGGTTAGCAGCTGAACTCTTAACCACTGAGCCACCAGGGCTCCGTTGTTGTTAGGTGCCATCAAGTCAGTTCCAACTCATATCCACACTATGTACAACAGAAGGAAACAATGCCCGGTCCCCTGCCATCCCCACAATAATTTCTGTTTCAGAACATTGTTACAGCCACTGTGTCAATCCGTCTCATTGAGAGCCTTCCTCTTTTTCACTGACCCTGTACTTTACTAAGCATGATGTCCTTCTCCAGGGATTGGTCCCTCCTGATAATATACCCAAAGTACGTGAGATGAAGTCTTGACATCCTCACTTCTAAAGAGTGTTCTGGCTGTACTTCTTCCAAGACAGATTTGTTGATGTTCTTCTGACTGTCCAAGGTATATTCAGTATTCAAAGGAGGCGGCTAGATGGAGTCTATTAATCAGCCTCTTTATGTTCAACTGCTATTATTCAGGGTTCAGTCAGGCACTGAGCACTGTACTGAAGCCCAAGGACAAGACCTAACCCACTCCCAGAACCCACTTTGAAGGACTGTTTACTGAGAACACGCTGGTATAAATTTCTAAATCAACCAGAGTCCAATCAGGGGATAAATGCTTCATTAGTCATTTTAACAGAGAGAAGTTAATGTAAATATTGTAAACCAGGAACTAAAGAGTTGAAAGTGCAAAAAGGGAAGAGTAAGTATCATGCTTGGTAAAGTAGAGGGTCAGCAAAAAGGAGGAAGACCTCAAAGAGGTGGATTGACAAAGTGGCTGCAAAAATGGGTGCAAACGTAACCACCATGAGGATGGTGCAGGACGGGGCAGTGTCTTGTTCTGTTGTGCATAGTGTCGCTGTGAGTCGGAATTGACTCAACAGCAACTAACAACAACAAGTATCATAGAGGTAATCACTGCAGCAGCAGCTACCAACCTTGGCCGGGGAACAAATATAAGAGGTTAATTGTATTAAAAATGTACACTTTTTGGGGAGGATCCCTTTGTAACAGATACCCAGACCCCTAAGGAGGTGCCAGTATCCCAGAGGAAGATTGATGAGGCTGGCCTTGGGAGTAAAATACTGCAAACTGGAGTCACTGCTGCTACTAGAGTGAGCTGTAACTGCTGGGGTTACACTGACAGTAATACATACAAGGAGAAAGCAACAAGTGCCATCCAGCCTCCTCAAGTGCCCTCTTGACAGATCAATCAGAAACCACCTAACAAAGAAAAACTGTGCAGGGTAGAGTCCCAGAACCAGCATCACAAAGAAGAGCACAGAAGGGTGAATTTGTGGCTTAGAGGAATAATTTTTTCAATCATTACTTCAGAACACTCATCTCAACCATCAGATAAAAGGGTTGGATATATATGGAGATGACAGAGAGAAGGTCAGCCTGTGCCCTACAGTGTGACTTTTTTGGGAAGAGCTATGATTCAGGATTCAGACATGTGAGTGTGGGTTCTGTCTTTGAGAAGTTGCATGCTTGGCCAGGCCATTGGTCATCTGGAGTCTCTGTTTTCAGGTGCTCACCCCAAACAAACAAACAAAAACCAATGTAGATGTCACTATAGATCCTTCCAGCTGACAGGTGAATTCTCTTCCAGGTTACTGTCCTCACCCAGGGACTGAGAATTAAGAAGTTGTAAGGCTGAGGGAGAAGTGAACCTGTTGATTCCTGTAAGGTAGGGAGGTGAGTTAGCAGAAAACCAGGCCTGGGAAAAACATCATGAAGGAGTATCTGTGCCAGAGCCTGTGGGTGTGGCTGCACAGGGGAAGAGTGTTAATTGTCCCTTGCTAGCATACCAGGGGGTATAGCTCAGGGGTAGAGCATTTGACTGCAGATCAAGAGGTCCCCAGTTCAAATCTGGGTGCCCCCTAGCTTTTGAGTCAATAAATTGGTAAAGGAGTTCCATTCTCCTCTCCCTTTGCTGAGTCTTTCTGCAAAGGGTGAGGAGTCAGAGGACTCCCTGAGCAGAGCAGCTCAATCTCAGGTGATGTACTTATCACAACCACTACTCCTCTGGTCTCCCCACTCTCCCCTCACTGGTCTCCATGCTCTACAAGGTGTACTTTGACCTTCTGGCTGAGTGTGAGGACTCTGTCCTTTGAAGGCAGTCAGAGAAATCTGAGATCACCTACAAGGGAATAATAGTTCAACTGCTGGCTGACTTGTCAACAGTAGCAAGGGAAGCCAGAAGATAATTCAATAACACATTCAATATGTTGAAAGAAATAAGTCAACTTAGAATTCTGTACCCAGCAAAACTATTCTTCATCAACAGACAAAGCTTAGAGAGTTTACCACTAACAGACCCTCACTAGAGAAAATTCTGAAATATATACCTTAGGGAAAAGTGAAATGATCCCAGATGGGAAATTGAGATACCAGAAGAAATGCTGAACAAATACATTGGTATATAACAGTAATTCTGAAAGTCATTGATAACTATATTAATGTCTAATTTGTAAATTTCTTAAAGATAAAACCAAAATACTGGTCAACAATAACATGTAAATAAGGGAACATTAAAGTGTCATAAGCTCTTTCTATAATTTGGGAGAAAAATATAGATATTGATTAACATTAGACTTAAAATTTGTGTGCAGAAATTTCTAGTATATCATTTTAAAAACTGTAATTTTGCAAGTAAAAGGAGGTAAGAGAATGGAGAATGTGGGATAGTAGAGCAAACAAATGAAATGAAATGAGAAAAATCCCAGTTAACGCTAAAGAAGTCAAAAGACAAAAATTCAAAGAAACATGAGACAAATGGAGTGCAAGTCCTTGGGTCAGGGTTCAGTGGTCAGGCTGGTGGCTTCACTGACAAACCCAAACTGGCAGGCCTGACGGCAGACCACTAGATCATAAGCTGTGGAGGCTGATGCATCCTAAGATCCATAGGCAATTCGACTGGAAGCTAGCTAATGTCCCAAGAACCAGAGGTCAGATGATGACGAGCTGAATTCAGGGCCCAGAACAAGCAAGTGAGCTTTGCCAGAACGTCCATATATGTACTGAATGCAGGCGAAACACTGAAGAAACTCCCTTTACAATTGATCGGTTGATCACACCAGGTCACTTCGTAGAGGATGACTACATAATTGCATAACTGCCAAAATACATCATTGCATAACTGCCAAATTACATCATTGCATGACTGCCAAATTACTTCATTATGTAACTACCGAACTACATCATTATTTAACTGAAAAACTACACCATTACATAACTGCCAAACCACTGAGATTATGGCCCAGCCAAGGTGACACACAACCTGAACCATCACAGTCCACCCCTTGTCAACTTGCCACCTGTACACGTCTCCTTAAACCATACACAATCTCTAAAGAAAGTCATACTTGTGCCTAACATGATACAATGAACATGTGTACAACCAAAAACACACTAGTCCAATTTCCATCTTATATTTTATAAGTGAAGCAAATAAAAAATAATCGATGCACACATACAAGGAACAATTACAGTCCTCATTTCTGCAACTAGTCACTTGGCTGTAAGTGGTATTTAGAACTACCTTCTTCCACCACCCATTCCATATTCCCTATATGCTCAGCAACCATCTCAGCTGGTTGTGGGTCTTTGCCTGGTGGTGTGACTCAAACTTTCATTCCTGAAGGGTCTGGGCTATCAGGAGTCATGTCAGAATTGGGATGCTGTAGTTTTTCATTGATTTTATTCACAGAGAGTAGTAATATAAACAACCTAAGAGATTCCCTGTATTCCAGACAAACTCTTTTCTACCTCCATCAATCTGATTTCCCTTTGGTAGTCAAAGTCAATCACACCAGCCAATACAGTAACTCCCTTCATTGCCTGTTGATCCAGAGACATGAGGAGCCCAAACTGACACCAGGTGGAATTCTTAACTTCCAGTTCAATGGAATCCATGTTGTGTCTTCAGGTGGGAGCATTCCTCCCTTTGGAACTAAGGCCTCTAGACCCGCAGAGCATAGGGCTGTGGGGAGAGGAAACTAAAATTTTGTGAGTTGGTCACTAGGAGTAATAGTGAGTGGTGTCACTCCCATCTACATCACTTGATTCCTGGAAACATGAATCCTGGCTATGGGAGAGATAGCACCATGTATTGGATGCTGGTTTAGAGCATATACAGCCTTCTGGACAACATTGCCCCAACCCTGCAAATTGTTACCACCTAGCTGGTGCCATAATTGTGTTTTTAAAAGCACATTCCATCACTCCATCAAGTCAGCTGCTTCAGGATAATGGGAAACATGGTTAGACCAGTGATTTCATGAACATCGGCCCATTGCCATACTCATTTGCTTTAAAGTGAGTCCCTTGATCCACGGCAATGTTGTGCGGGTTACCATGACGGTGGATAAGGCATTCTGTGAGTCCAAGGATGGTTGTTTTGGAAGACACACTGCATGCAGAGAAGGCAAGTCTGTATCCAGAGTAAGTGTCTATCCCAGTAAGAACGAAACACTGCCCTTTCCATGATGGAAGCAGTTCAATGTAATCAACCTGCCGCCAGATTGCTGGTTGATCACGTTGAGGAATGGTGCCATCCAGAGGACTCAGCGTTGGTGTCTCTTGCTGGCAGACTAGGGACTCAGCAGTAGCTGTAGCCAAGTCAGCCTTGGTGAGTAGAAGTCCATGTTGCTGAGCCCATGCATAACCTCCATCCCTGCCACCATGGTGACTTTCTTCATGGGCCCATTGGGCAATGACAGGAGTGGCTGAGGAAAGAGGATGACTAGTTTTCATAGAAAACGTCATTCTATCTTCTAGATTGTTGGGAACTGGAGTAGGGTTGTGGGGAGGTTCTCCCAGGGAGGAGGTCCATCCAGGGTTAGGTGTGTCCTGGGTTTTGGACCAGGGCAGAAACACTAGGCTGTTAAGGAGAGGTCCCTGGTCCCTATTCAAGTGTCCCTTCTCAGTGACTCTAGCAGGCATGCTGTGCCAAGGGAGCTTCCCTGCGAGTCAGGGGTCTCTGCCTAACACCACCACCATCACACTCAAAGCCCAGTGGCCTTGTATATTGGAATCAGGGGAAAAGGAAGCGTGCACAGGGTGGCAGGGAAATGCAAAAACAACAGAGCTTGGCAGGTTAAATCAGGCTCTGAGGGAAGTAAGAGAATGGGTGTCCTGAACAATTCTTATTCCAGACCGAAACCTGCCTGATTCAAGAAGCAGGCAAGGCCACTGACCTCTCTGGGCCTCAGAGTCCTGGTTGGGAGGACAGAGAAGGGACTATGGTCATGCAAACTTATCACTGGTAATAGATCTCACAGCTAGCACCCCACTGCAGGACTCAGAAGTGAGCATTTGAGGAAGAGAGACTCTAGACAGGGATCTACCTGGCAGGTGGGTGTGCAATGTGATGAATGTTCACAGTGAACCTGTGAGTGAGGAGTGAGTCACAGCAGGGAACAGCCAGGCTATGGGAGGGCAGGTGCCACTTTTAGGACCCGAAGGGAGAGTTCAGGAGCAGCCATGGATGAAAGGACTGTGTGGTGCCTGTTACAAAGGTATTATTCAGTACTACGCACATCACAGGGGGTGCAGCTCGGGGGTAGAGCATTTGACTGCAGATCAAGAGGTCCCTGGTTCAAATCCGGGTACCCCCTGCCAAGTCACATTTTAGATTCTAAAGCCAGAAATTTGCGCTCTTCCTCTTGCCCCCAAATGTCCTCAAGGCCTGAAATGGGTCCCCTTCGCACTTACCTGGGGGGCCTCTCTGGTGTGGGCAGTGAGCTGACTTGTCTCTGGCTTCTGACCAGGGCTTCAAACGGGTTCTTCCTATTTCAGTCATGGCTGAGGATGCAAAACTGGCAAAAACGCAAATATTTTAAATTTGGGTGCCCTGGAATTATGACCACAATGGGAAAAATTATGGGTCAAAGCCCTGCTAGAAACTGAATCTCCCTCTTAGAAAACAAGGGCAGCATATATGTTGTATAACAACGAAATCTCTTGCCCACAGGATTCTGCACAGAGTGGCAAACAGTGGTGCCTAGCTCACAGATGGTGGCCGACCACGCCACCTTGAATGTGTTTTGCTCTCCTCGCTCCTGGCATTAATCCAACCTCACAAATCAGTTTCCAGAAAGAGCTCACTACATCTCTTCCAAGTCTCCAATTCCAGGCTTTCGACCCATAATCTTTCATTCTGGTTATGGTTCCACATCACCCAAATATTAAAAATTTCATGTCTGTTCTGGTTCCACTTCATTGGCCATCACTGAGCTAGATCGAACCAGTTCAAAGCCCTACTTCAGGCAGACCAGTATCAAGGCTTAAATCCTGATGCTGACACCTACCTGCTTTGTATTTGTTAGCAAGCCACTGAGTCTCAGTTTCCTCACAAACAGGGCCCTTGCCAGCCTTAAAGGAGCAGACCACATGACAGTAAACCAAGTTATGCCACATTTGCATTTTACTATCTCTCTGCATTTCTCACAAGCAGTTAAACCAGGAGTCCTGGTCCTCAAGCTGCCCTTGTTCAGCTATAGTCCAGTTGTGGTCTGTATCTTCTTGCCTCATGTACTTGCCTTGGTTAATTCAGTTTCTGTGTGTGTCCATGAAAAGCCCCAACACAGAAATGTGTAGAATCTGCACAAAATCATTTTAGAGAGGCCACTGCTTCCTCCATTGCACAGGCTCTCTCTCAACCTTGACAGATGCAAATTCCTAAGGGAATCAAGTGCTCCCATCCAGGTCCTACTACCCCTGTGTTAATTTCCCTTTCAGAGAATCCCACTTCCTCTCCCATACTCAGTAAAGCCCAGCCCAGGCCAACAGAACCAATAGTCATCCTTAATCCTTAAGAGGGTGGGGAGGGAGAGGAAAGGGCCCAAGAATCTTTTCTTCCAAGAGTGTCTTCTTTCTGTGTACATTTACGAATGCAAATAGGTACTTGGTGATGGGATCCTCCAATTCCACCAACAGTAGTTACACCCCGATGTAAATGCAAATTGCTTAGAGCAATGACAGGTACATATTTAGTGCAAAATAATAATACTACCTCCCCTCTTCCTTCCCCCTTATGTTAGGACTCCAATTTCATCTGCAGCTATTACCCATTTCAAGTTGTAACCTCCAGTCATACCAATCTTTTTGCCTTTTGTGGAGGAAAAACTCATTTAGTGGATTAATTAAAACACACACACACACACACACAAAAGACTAGATACCTAGACTTTCGATAATGGTTGCAGAACGTGAAGAATGTAATCAATGTGATAGAATTATTATAGAAATTGTTGAATTGGCAAACGTTTTGTTATGTATATTTTCACCACACACACAAAAAAGAATTAAATGTTTAAAGCAAAAATAATAGCAATGTATTATGGGATCTATAACATACATAAAGATAAACTCTATGACAACAATAACACAAAGGACAAAATAGGGGAAGTGGAAGCATATTATAAGATTCTTACACTACAAGTGAAGTGATATAACATTATTTGGAGGTAAAATATGAAAAGTTAAATATGGTACTGTAAACTTTAGATAAATCACTAAAAGAAAATAGCAAAAAGGGGTAGCTAATAAACCAATGACGGGGATAAAATGGAATAATAAAAAATACCCAATTGATACAGAAGTTAGGAAAAAAGAACAAAGAATAGATGAGACTAATAGAAAACAAATAGTAAGATGGATTGACACAGTACCTGCAATAATGGGCTTAAACATAGTGACAATTGTAAGGATTGCAAAGGACTGGGCAGTGTTAAATCGTGTTCTGCACGGGGTCACTATGAGTCAGAATCAACTCAAAGGCACCTAACAACAACAAGATTTACGTGTAATCCTATATGCAATTACACTAAATGTAAATGGGCTAAACACTCCAATTAAAAGGTAGAGATTGTCAGACTGAATAAAAAACCTACATGCTATCCATAAGAACACCACTTCAAATATAAAGACATAAATAGTTTAAAGTAAAACAATGAAGACAGATATAACATGCACACTCATCAAAAGAAAGTTGTAAAGGCTTTTTATAACAGTCTTCAAAATGAGGATTGTTACCCAAAATAAAGAAGAATACTTCATAATGATAAAAAGGTCAATTCATCAAGAAGACATATCGGTCCTGTATATCCCTACCTTTAATAATGTAACTTCAAAATATATGAAGTAAAAATTATTCTCTTTTGAGATTGGATCTGGGTTGCCACCTGAAAAAATAAGCAAAATACTCAAGAATTCTAATTGAGAATAAACAGGAATGACAAATGAATAACATAAGGAAGGAAAAATAGAGAATGACTAAATGTATTTTTATAATACAAGAGAATTCATTGTAAAGCTTCATTCTATTCACTTTTAAAATCTGCATAAAACAGATTATTTATGAAGTAAAAATGAGTTACTAAAACAGACCCAAGGAGAAGTGGAACACCTAAATAGACCAATAATGAGTGATAATAACACATTCAAAAGAGAGTTAAGGAACTCTTCATCACAGGCACCACACCCAGAAGCCTAAAGGCAATTTTTAGACTGATAATGAAAGTTTGTCTAATTTTTAATTAAGAATACATCCTTTTTTGGGCTATATATGATGTTCTGGAGTACAGAAAAGTAAGGAAATCTCTCCAAATAATTCTAGGGAGCTTGCATAATCTTGATATTAAAAAAAAAAAGAAAAGACTGTTTTTGTTGCCAGGTGCCATTGAGTCAGTTCCAACTCATAGCAATCCTATGAACAACAGAACAAAACACTGCCCATCTTGTGCCATTCTCATAAGCATTGTTATGCTTGAGCCCATTGTTACAGCCACTGTGTCAATCCATCTCATTTAGGGTCTTCCTCTTTTTCACGGACCCTCTACTTTACCAAGCATGATGTACTTCTCCAGGGATTGTTCCTTCCTGATAACATGGTCAAAGTGTGTGAAATGAAGTCTCCCTATCCTTGCTTCCAAGGACTATTCTGGCTGTACCTTTTCCAAGTCAGATTTGTTTGTTTTTTTGGCAGACCATGGTATACTCAAAATTCTTTACCAACACCACAGCTCAAAGGTGTCAATTCTTCTTCGGGCTTCCTTATTCATTGTCCAGCTTTTGCATGCAGATGAGGTGATTTGAAAACACTATGGCTTGGGTTAAGTGCACCTTAGTTTTCAAGATGACATCTTTGCTTTTTAATATTTTAAAGAGGTCTTTTGCAACAGATTTTCCTAATGCAATGCATTGTTTGATTTCTTAACTGCTGCTTCAATGGATATTGATAGTGGATCCAAGTAAAATGAAATCTTGACATCGTCAATCTTTTCTCCATTTATCATGATGTTGCTTATTAGTCCAGTTGTGAGGATTTTTGTTTTCTTCATGTTGAGGTGTAATCCTTGTTGAAGACTGTGGTCTTTGATCTTCATCAGTAAGTGCTTCAAGTCATCTTTCAGTCATCTTTCAGCAGGGAAGGTTGTGTCATCTGTATAACACAGGCTGTTAATGAGTCTTCCTCCAAACCTGATGCCATGTTCTTCTTCATATAGTCCAGCTTCTCGAATTATTTTCTCAGCATACAGATTGAATAAGTATGGTGAAGAGATACAACCCTGATACACACCCTTCCCGACTTTAAACCACACAGTATCCCCTTGTTCTGTTTGAACGGCTGCCTTTTTATCCATGTACGGTTTTCCCATGAGCATAATTAAGTGTTCTGGAATTTGCATTCTTCCACATGTTATCTATAATTTGTTATGATCCACACAGTTGAATGCCTTTGCATAGTCAATAAAACACAGGTAATCATCTTTCTGATATTCTCTGCTTTCAGCCAGGATCCGTCTGACATCAGCAATTATATCCCTCATTCTATGTCTTCTTCTGAATCCAGCTTGAATTTCTGGCAATCCCCTGTCAATGTACTGCTGCAACTGCTTTTGAATGACCTTCAGCAAAATTTTACTTGCCTGTGACATTAATTATATTTTTCTATAATTTTTGCGTTCGGTTGAATCACTTTACTTGTGAATAGGAATAAATATGGATTTCTTCCAGTAGATTGGACCGGTAACTGTCTTCCAAATTTCTTGGCATAGTGCTACATTCTTTTGTTAAAACATCTCAATTGATATTCCATCAATTCCTGAAGCCTTGTTTATTGCCAATGCCTTCAGTGCAGCTTGGACTTCTTGCTGTAGTACCATCGGTTCTTGATTATATGTTACCTCCTGAAATGGATGAACGTCTACCAATACTTTTTGGTACAGTGACTCTTCATTTCGTCTTCTTTTGAAGTTTCCTGTGTTGTTTAATATTTTCCCTGTTGAATACTTCAGTATTGCAACTCGAGGCTTTAATTTTTTCTTCATTTCTTTCAGCTTGAGAAATGCCAAGTGTGTTCTTTTCTTTTGGTTTTCTAACTCTAGGTGTTTGCACATGTTACTATACTACTTTACTTTGTCTTCTTGAGCTGCCCTTTCAAATCTTCTGTTCAGTTCTTTTTCTTCATCATTTCTTCCTTTTGCTTTAGCTACTCGACGTTCAAGAGCAAGTTTCAGAGTCTCTTTTGACATCCATTTGGGTCTTTTCTTTCTTTCCTGTCCTTTTAATGATCTCTTACTTTGTTTATGTATGATGTCCTTGATGTCATTCCACAAGTCATCTGGTCTTCAATTATTAGTGTTCAACGTGTCAAATCTATTCTTGAGATGGTCTCTAAATTCAGTCGGAATATACTCAAGGTCATACTTCGGCTCTCGTGGACCTGTTCTATTTTTCTGCAGCTTCCACTTGAACTTGCATATGAGCAATTAATGGTTTCTTCCGCAGTTGGCCCCTGGCCTTATTCTGACTGATGATATTGAGCTTTTCCATTGTCTCTTTCCACAGATTAGTCGATTTCATTCCTGTGTATACCATCCTGCTGCTATTTATAAGGTTTTCACTGGCTAATTCCTTTCAAAAGCAGACCTCCAGGCCCTTCTTCCTACTCTGTCTTAGTCTGGAAGCTCAGCTGAAACCTGTCTGCCATGGGTGAACCTGCTGGTATTTAAATATCAATGGCATAGCTTCCATCATCATAGCCACACACAAGCCCCACAGTACAACAAAGTGACAGACGTGTGGGAGAAATAAGACTAGCATATACCAAAAAGAAAGCTATAGGCCACTATCACTTTGCAAAAAAATAAATAAAATATTAGGAAATCTTATCAAGTGGTCTAGTACGACATAACAAAGAAGGCCTCAGAACATAACTGCAATGATGGCTAAATATTAAAAATAGATTACTATAAATCAGGAGATCTTTGAATTCCAGAACAAGTAGGCTCAGTGCCCAGTCTCAGGCCCTCCAACATCGCTGACATCTAGATTTGCCATTGCCCACTCCTCTTTCCCCAAATGCTGGGACTGGAACTTCATCGGTCAGATGTTTCCCCTGGGGTAAGCCAAGCCACTGAGAGCCCCATCATGGCCGAGGAGAAGGAAACCAAAGCAGTGAGTGTTAGATGGAGAAAAATTTAAAAGACAAAGCATTAGATATTGAGGGGAATGGGTAGAGTTCATCTTGTGACCCAGTAATAGTAATAAGGGAGGGGGTGAGAAGTGCTCTGAGAAGAGAGCCATTCAGGTGGGCATAGGTGGGAAGTCTCTGGAGGAAGAAAGCAGATTCTGATAGGTGTGAAAGTGAGTGTGAGAGGAGAAGCTCTTGTAGCTCCCTAGGGAAGTGCTGGATGATGAGAGCAGCTTGGGAATGCTGGTAATTATGAAAGAATCTTTTTTAAGGAATGACTGACAGGTGGGGGTGTAGCTCAATGGTAGAGCATTTGACTGCAGATCAAGAGGTCCCTGGTTCAAATCCAGGTGCCCCCTGTGTCATGTCTTTTTTACTCTCTGAGACAGCTAGTGTAAGTAGTGCTCCCTGTTACCTTATAGATTCAGGTCATGGAGCCAAAGTTTCCAACAAGCAGTAAAGACTTAAGTGTTCCACTTACAACATTTTCCATATATTTCATTTCTACCTCCTCAGCAATAATCATTTCCTGGAGAATTAGAGGATGTCTGCCCTAGGCTTCCTGGGTGTTTCCCTTGTGCCTAATTATTATCATCATGATTTTATTTGTTTATACCAAGCTTGCTTCAAAAAACAGAATTGAGACAGCTTCCATTAAAACACACAATAAAACTTCAAGGATCAAACAAGATAAGGCAAACACTGAACATTTAAGAGAGGAGGTAAAAGGAAGTAACTATTGCAGAGAGCCTAGGTTAGGAGAAGTTACTACTGCTGCATACAAAACCTATCTCTGAGCTCACTGGTAATCAAACAGAAATGAAAACACAACAGTTCATCAACTGAGAAAACTATTTCATTAGTGCTGAAAAGCAGAAGACATTTATATGATAGGTCTATATAGATGGAACACTGGTCAGATGATGATTATTCCCAGGGCAACCATGAACAGTCACACAGGTTGTGAATTATGCATTTCTACAAACTACATAATGCCCTGCAGTTATGTGACTCAGCAAACCTGAATATTGGCCATATTTTATCCATCTTACAAAAAAAAGTAGGAAGTTGACAACTCAATGCAATCTTTTCCTTTTAATAGAATGTTGTGAAACCAACACCATTACTATTTCCAAATTTTTCATCACTTCAAACAGAAACTCAGTACCCCTTAAGTAATACCTTCCCATTTCCCCCATCCCACCCCTAGTAACACTAAGAAACTTAAGTCTCTATGCATTTGCTTATTATAGATATTTCTTGAAACGTGCCCTAGTGATGCATTGGCTACTCACTCAGCTGCTAATAAAATGGACTGTGGTTTGAACCTCCAGCTGCTCAGCTGGAGAAATGGCCTGGTGATCTGCTCTTGTAAAGATTACCTAGGAAACTTTATGTAGCCATTCTACTCTATCCTGTGTGGTCACCATGAGTCAGAATGGACTCCATATCACACAAAAACAACAGATATTTCCTATAAGTGGGATCATACAATATTTGTCCTTTTGCATCTGACTTCTTTCACTCAGTATAATGTTTTAAAGGTTTATCCATGTAGTAGCATGTATCAGAACTTCTCTTTATGGCTGAATAGTATCCCACTGTATGGATAAAAAGGAGTCTGCTTGGTGCAGTGGTTAAAGCACTTGGCTGCTAACTGAAAGATCGGTGGTTTGAATCCACCATCCACTCCCAAGGAGAAGGATGTGGCAGTCCGCTTCCATAAAGATTTAGAGTCTTGAAAACCCTATGAGGCAGTTCTACTCTGTCCTACAGCAACTGTATGAGTTGGAATCAACTCAACGATGATGCATTTGGTTTGGTTTTTGTATGAACAGACCACTTTTTTTTTTTAATTGTACTTCAGGTGAAGGCTTACAGAACAAATAGTTTCTCATGAAACAGAAGTACACATGTTGTTTTATGGCATTGGTTAACAACCCCACAACATATCAACCCTCTAACTTATCAACTTTTTTTTTTTTTTTTTTTGGTGAAAATACACATAGCCAAAGAGACACCATTTCAAAAATTTCTGCATGCACAGTTCAGTGACATTGACTACGCTCTTCCAATTGTGCTGTTATTCTCACTTAAGATGAAGGCTTACAGAACAAAATAGTTTCTCATTTAACAGTTACTACAAATGTTGCCCTATGACAATGGTTAACAATCTCACAACACATCAACAATATCCTTACTCAACCTTGGGTTCCTTATCACCAGCTTCCTTGTCTGACTGCTTTTTATCTTTCAAAATTTCGTTGAAATATCTGTTCTCTTGTTACCTCTTTTCTTGTCCATCTCTGTTAATACCTATTGTATTCCTTTTCTATCATTTATTTCATGGTGGTTTGGTAGGGCAAAAAGAAAAATCCTGGGGAGATTTGTGATTTTTAATCCAAACCTAAAAATGCCCTTTTTTACATGGAAGAAGAAAAAAGTACATCTGCTGATTTGAAGAATGTTTTAAGATTCTGGGGACTTTCAGTTGAGCCAAGACATTCTCATCGTATGCACTGATTGAAAGATTTTGGCCAAATTGATTATTTCTTTTTCTTTTTTTTTTTTTAAATATTTTATTGTACTTCAGGTGAAGGCCCACAGAACAAATAGTTTCTCATGAAACAGTAGCACACATGTTGTTTTATGACATTGGTTAACAACCCCACAACATATTAACCCTCTAAATTCTCAACCCTTTTTTTTTTTTTTTTTTTGGTGAAAATACACATAGCCAAAGACACACCATTTCAAAAATTTCTACATACACAGTTCAGTGACATTGACTACACTCTTCCAATTGTGCTGTTATTCTCACTTAAGATGAAGGCTTACAAAACAAAGTAGTTTCTCATTTAACAGTTACTACAAATGTTGCCCTAAGACAATGGTTAACAATCTCACAACACATCAACAATATCCTTACTCAACCTTGTGTTCCCTATCACCAGCTTCCTTGTCCCCTTCTGCCTTCTGGCCCTTGTCACTGGACTCCTATACCTCGTTAGTCTCATTCGGTTTTACGGGGCTGTCCACTCCCAGGCTGAACAGTGAGCCCCGGAGGTAACTTCACCACTGAGCTAAAAGGGTGTCTGGGGGCCATACTCTCGAGGTTTCTCCAGTCTCCTTTAGGCCAGTAAATCTGGTCTTTTTTTTTTTTTTTTGGGAGTTAGAATTATGCTCTACATCCTTCTCCAGCTCTATCCAGAACCCTCTGTTGTGATCCTGGTCAAAGCAGTCAGTGGTGGTAGCCGGGCACCATCTAGCTGTACTGGACTCAGTCCGGTGGAGGCCTTGGTAGCTGTGGACAATTAGTCCTTTGGACTAATCTTTTCCTTGTATTCTGTTCTCTTCATTCTGCCTTGCTCCCGAAGGGATGAGACCAGTGAAGTATCTTAGATGGCCGCTCACAGGTTTTTAAGACCCCAGACACTACTCACCAAGGTAGAATGTAGAGTATTGTCTTTATAAGCTGTGTCATGCCAATTGAGCTAGATGTTCCCCAAGACCATGGTGAACAGACCACATTTTATCTATCCATTCATATGTTGATGGATAATGAGGTTGTTTCTATATTTTGGCTATTGTTAATAATGCTGCAGTGAGGAGGCAGGGCCAAGATGGCAGAGTAGTTAGACAATTCCTGTGGTCCCTCTTAGAACAAAGACCAGAAAAAACAAGTGAATCAATTATATATGACAATCTATGAGTCCTGAACATCAAGGATAAAGTTGAGGAGTCAGACTGAGTGACGGAGGGAGAGGCAGTTCAGAAGCAGACGGATTTGCCAGACCTGATCTGGTTGGCACCCTGCAGGCTGGATCAGCCAGCTGGAGCAGGCTGAGGCAAGCAGTAGCCCTCAGAACACGTTTTCCACATCGGAGAATCTGAATGTCAGAAAGTCTGCACAAGCCTCTGGAGCCAGCGGGAAGTGGCACTGAATATGTGAAAGTTAACTGCCAATGTCTAACCTACTGCATGGGATCAAAATAACCCCTCCACCTCTGGGAAGTACCTCTTTCCTTTTCACTTGCCCCATCCCTGCAGCATCCCCTGGGCCAGAAGTGGGACCTGTCACATGCCCCTAGCCATTTCTCTCAGCTTTGGAGAGGGAATAAATTAACAAACAAATAGTAAATGGGGAAAAATAATCTGCCAGCTCCCATAAGCAGGGACCTCAGAACAGGCACAGCCCCTTTGCCTGCCCACAGGTATAAGGAGTTCACAGACATTAGAAGCCTTTCACTCTTGCCTAGACCTGTGTGGGCCCATTTCAACAGCATAGGGCCTCATTAGCAACTTCAGGTATATACCGAGTATATACCTGAAGCATATGTTTGACTGCAACAGCTGAGGGGGAGTGGCAGATTTGTGACATTTGACACCACCCTGTCCATTAAGTAGGGTCCTCACCTACCACTGAGGACTAGTGGCTCCATCTAGCCACCCAACCACGACAGGAGTCCAAGAATAAGTGATGCCTTCCAATCCTTACAGCCAACAGCATTGGGTGCCCAAAGTCTGGCTGCAAAACCACCCACCTACACACTCTAGGGAACAGAGACATGCCTTCCACCCAGGCACCCAGGGACAGCTCTCAGCCCCCTACCTTGCTCAGCACACCAACCCCTACTACAGCCAGATACCTGTGCCTGCTTCAATCACCCTTACATAGCCCTGACCATCTAAGACTGTAGGTGAGACCCTACACCATGCACTGGGTGACTGACAACCCGGACACCTGAGCTGAATCCACACAAGGAAAGTAAATGGATCCCTGGACTCACATAATAGTAGCAGTTCTAACCACCTGGTGACAGGATGAGAGAGCTTCAAAGACTCCGATAATCAAAGTAGCTCACACAATCAGCCTATTTGTGCATATTAAAAAAAAAAAAAAACAAGCTAGGACACAGCAAGCAAATAGAAAACAAATAAATATAATAACTTATTAATGTCTCGGAGGCAACAGTCAATATCAAATCACATAAAGAGGCATACCATTATGGCTTCAGCAAGCAACTAAAATAAAGAAACAGGAAACCTCCTGAAGGAAGAGAAGGTCTTGGAATTACCAGAGGCAGAATTCAAAAGATTACTATACAGAGCTCTTCAAGATATCAGGAATTTCAGACAAAACACAGACCAAGACAAGGAACACACAAACAAAACAACAGAGGAAATTAAGAAAGTTATATAAGAGGTAAATGACAAAGTTAACAGGCTGCAAGAATCCATAGAGAGACAGCAAATAGAATTCCAAAATATTAACAGTAAAATTTCAGAATTAGACAAGTCAATAGAAAGTTACAGGAGCAGAATTGAGGCAATGGAAGTCAGAAGTGGTAAGACTGAAGATAAAGCACTTGAAACCAATTTATTTGAGGAAAAATAGATTAAAAGAACTTTAAAAAATGAAGAAACCCTAAGAATTATGTGGGACTCTACCAAGAAGAATAACCTACGAGTCACTAGAGTACCAGAATGGGGGGTAAACCCCAAAATATAGAGAAAATTGTTGAATAACTGTTGGCTGAAAACTTCCCTGATATCATGAAAGACAAGAAGATATCTATCCAAGAAGCTTATTAAACCCCAGATAGGGTAGATCCCAAAAGAAAATCTCTAAGATGTATTATACTCCAACTTGCAGCTAAGGATAAATGAAAAGTCATCTACAAAGGAGAGTCAATAAGACTAAGCTCAGACTACTCAGCAGAAACCACACTGGCAAGAAGGCAGTGGGATGACACATATAAAGCCATGAAGGAAAAAAATTGCAAGTCAAGAATTGTATATCCAGCAGAACTTTCCCTCAAATATGATGGTGAAATTAGGGCATTTCCAGATAAACAGAAGTTAAGGATTTGTAAAAACAAAATCAAAATTGCAAGAAATACTAAAGGAAGTTCTCTGGTTAGAAAATCAAAAATATCAGATAATAAGCCAAGACTAGGACAGAGGACAGAACAACCAGATATCTACCCAGATAGGGAAGTCACAAAAATAAGTCAAAGCTAAAACACTGAAAATAGGGAAACAGAGACGTCAATATGTAAAAGATGAAGTCATTAAAACAAAAAAGAGGGACTAAATAATGTAGTCATAGAACTTTCCTATGGAGAGGAAGTTGAGGCAATATCAAGAAATAAAAGACTGTTTTAAACTTAGACAAATAGAGGTAAATTTTAAGTTAACAACAAAGGAAACTAACAATCCTACACATCAAAATAAAAAAGAAGAAAAACATAAAGATACAGCAAATACAAAATCAACAATAATGAAAAAGATGATAAGAAAATACATAAAGAGAAACAACTCAGCACAGAAAATTAAATGGAACAAAGAAACTGTCAACACACACACAAATACATCAAAATGACAGCACTAAACTCATAACCATCAATAGTTACACTGAATCTAAATGGACTAAATGCACCAATAAAGAGACAAAGAGTGGAAGAAAGGATTAAAAAACAAGATCCATCTACATGCTGTCTACAAGAGACACACCTCAGACTTAGAGACACAACAAACTAAAAGTCAAAGGATGGAAAAAATATATCAAGCAAACAACACTCAAGAAAGAGTAGGAGTTGCAATATTAATCTCTGACAAAATAAACTTTAAAGCAAAATCCACCACAAAGGCTAAGGAAGGAAACTATATAATATTAAAGGGTCAATACACCAAGAGCACATACTCATAATAAATATTTACACACCCAACGACAGGGCTCCAAAATACATAAAACAAACTCTAACTGCACTGAAAAGAGAAATAGCTCCACAATAATAGTAGGAGACTTCAACACATCACTTTTGGTGAAGCACAGAATATCCAGAAAGAAGATCAATAAAGACATGGAAGATCGAAATGCTATAATCAACCAACTTGATTTCAGAGACACACACAGAACACTCCACCCAACAGCAGCCAAGTATACTTTCTTTTCCAAAATGCATGGAACATTCTCCAGAATAGACCACATGTTAGGCCATAAAGCAAGCCTTAACGGAATCCAAAACAACGAAATATTACAAAGCATCTTTTCTGAGCATAAAGCCATAAAAGTAGAAATCAAGCTAAAAAAAATCAAATACATAGAAACTGAAAAACACCTTGCTCAAAAACTACTGGGTTATAGAAGAAATCAAGGATGGAATAAAGAAATTCATAGAATCAAAAGAGAATGAAAACATATCCTACCAGAACCTTTGGGACACAGCAAAAGCAGTGCTCAGAGGTCAGTTTATACAAATAAATGCACACATTCAAAAAAAAGAAATGGCCAAAATAAAACATTAACCCTACACCTCAAACAAATAGAAGGAGAGCAGCAAAGGAAGCCCTTGGGCAACAGAAGAAAGCAAATAATAAAAATTAGAGCAGAATTAAATGAAATAGAAAAACAATTGAAAGAGTTAACAAGACCAAAATCTGGTTCTCTGAAAAGATCAACAAAATTGATAAACTATTGGCCAAACTAACAAAAGAAAAGCAGGAGAGGAAGAAAATAACCTGAAGAAGAAATGAGATGGGAGATATCACAACAGATCCAAAGAAATTAAAACAATCATAACACAGTACTCTGAAAAATTGTACTCCAACAAATTTGAAAACCTAGAGAAGATGGACAAATTTCTAGAAACACACTACCTACATAAACTAACACACACTGAGGTAGAAAAACTAATAAATCTATAGCAAAAGAAGAGATTGAAGAGTTAATTTTAAAACTCCCAACAACAACAACAAAAAAAGCCCTGGCCTTGACGGCTTCACTAAAGAATTCTACCAAACTTTCAGAGAAGAGTTAATACCACTATACTAAAGGTATTTCAGAGCATGAAAAAGGATGGAATACTCCCAAACTCATTCTATGAAGCCACCATAACTCTGATACCAAAACCAGATGAAGACACCACACAAAAAAGAAAATTACAGACCAATATCCATCATGAACATTGATGCAAAAATCCTCAACAAAATTCTAGCCAATAGAATTCAACAACATATCAAAAAGATAATTCACCATGATCAAATGGGATTCATACCAGGTATGCAGTGTTGGTTCAACATTAGAAAAAAAATTAATGTAATCCATCACATAAATAAAACAAAAGACAAGAACCACATAATCTTATCAATTGATGCACAAAAGGCATTTGACAAAGTCCAACACCCATTCATGACAAAAACTCTCAGCTAAACAGGAACAGAAGGGAAATTCTTCACCATAATCAAGGGTATTTATACAAAGCCAACAACCGACATCATCCTAAATGAAGTCTGAAAGCATTCCCCTTGAGAGTGGGAACCAGACAAGGATGATCTTTATCACCACTTTTATTCAACACTGTGCTGGAG
The DNA here is from genome assembly GCA_030035585.1 of Dugong dugon. NCBI lineage: Eukaryota > Metazoa > Chordata > Mammalia > Sirenia > Dugongidae > Dugong > Dugong dugon. The sequence goes on along the minus strand of CM057462.1, from coordinate 53,806,978 downwards.
TTCTTAGCCAGAGCAATAAGGCTAGAAAAAGAAATAAAGGGCATCCAAATCGGTAAGGAAGAAGTAAAATTATCCCTATTTGCAGATAATATAATCTTATACACAGAAAACCCCGAAGAATCCACAAGAAAACTACTGGAACTAATAGAAGATTTCAGCAAAGTATCAGGATACAAGACAAACATACAAAAATCATTTGGATTCTTCTACATCAACCAAGAGAACTTTGAAGAGGAAATCACCAAATCAATACCATTTACAATACTCCCCAAGAAGATAAAATACTTAGGAATAAATCTAACCAGAGACATAAAAGACATAGACAAAGAAAACTACAAGACACTACTGCAAGAAACCAAAATAAGAAAAACATACCTTGCTCATGGATATGAAGACTCAACATTGTGAAAATGTCAATTCTACTCAAAGCAATCTACAGATGCAATGCGATCCTGATCCAGATTCCAATGGCATTTTTTAACGAGATGGAGAAACAAATCACCAACTTCGTATGGAAAAGGAAGAGGCCCCAGATAAATAAAGCATTACTCAAGTAGAAGAACAAAGTGGGAGGCTTCACACTACTTGATTTCAGAACCTATTATACTGTCACAGTAGTCAAAACAGCCTGGTACTGGTACAACAACAGATACTTAGACCAGTGGAACAGAATTGAGAATCCAGACGTAAATTTACTCACCCATGAGCAGCTGATATTTGACAAAGAACCAAAGTCCATTAAATGGAGAAAAAACAGTCTCTTTAATAAATGGTACTGGCATAACTGGATATCTATCTGTAAAAAAAATGAAACAAGACCCATACCTCACACTATGTATAAAAACTAACTCAAAATGAATTAAAGACCTAAATATAAAATCTAAAATGATAAAGATCATGGAAGAAAAAATAGGGACAATGCTAGAAGCCCTAATACATGGCATAAACAGAATACAAACCATAAGTAACAATACACAAACAGCAGAAGAGAAACTAGATAACTGGGAGCTCCTAAAAATCAAACACTTGCGCTCATCAAAAGACTTCACCAAGAGAGTAAAAAGACAATCTACAGACGGGGAGAAAAGTTTTGGCCACGACAAATCCAATCAGCGTCTAATCTCTAAAATCTACAAGATACTGCAAAACCTCAACAACAAAAAGACAAATAAATCAATTTAAAAATGGGCCAAGTATATAAACAGGCACTTCACTAAAGAAGACATTCAGGAGGTTACCAGATACATGAGGAAATGCTCACGATTATTAGCCATTAGACAAATACAAATCAAAACTACAGTGAGATGCTATCTCACACCAACAAGGCAAGCATTAATCCAAAAAACACAAAATAATAAATGTTGGAGAGGTTGTGGAGAGAATGGAACACTTACACACTGTTGGGAATGTAAAATGGTACAACCACTTTGGAAATTATTTTGGCGCTTCCTTAAAAAGCTAGAAATAAAAGTACCATACGATCCAGCAGTCTCACTCCTTGGACTATATCCCAGAGAAATAAAAGCCCTCACACGAATAGATATATGCACACCCATGTTCATTGCAGCTCTGTTCACAACAGCAGAAAGATGAGGACAACCTAGGTGCCCATTAAAAGATGAATGGATAAACAAATTATGATATATTCACACAATGGAATACTATGCAACAACAAAGAATAACAATGAATCTGTGAAACATCTCATAACATGGATGAATCTGGAAGGCATTATGCTGAGTGAATTTAGTCAGTCTCATAAGGACAAATATTGTATGAGACTACTATTATAAAAACTCAAGAAAAGGTTTAAACACAGAAGAAAACATTCTTTGATGGTTATGAGGGTGGGGAGGGAAGGAGAGGGATATTCACTAACTAGATAGTAGACAAGAATTATCTTAGGTGAAGGGAAGGACAGCACACACTACACGGGAAATCAGCACAACTGGACTAAACCAAAAGCTAAGCAGTTTCCTGAATACAACCAAATACTTTGAAGGATAGAGTAGCAGGGGTGGTTCCTGAGGGCCATGGTTCAGGGGACATCTAGGTCAATTGGCATAACAAAGTTTATTAAGAAATTGTTCTGCATCCTACTTTGGTGAGTGGCATCTGGGGTCTTAAGAGCTTGCAAGTGGCTATCTAAGATGCATCAAATTGTCCCAACCCACCTGGAGCAAAGGAGAATGAAGAACACCAAGGACACAAGGAAAATATTAGCCCAAGAGACAGAAAGGGCCACGTAAACCAGAGACTGCATCAGCCTGAGACCAGAAGAACTAGATGGTGCCCAGCTACCACCAATGACCTCCCTGACAGGGAACACAACACAGAGTCCCTGATGGAGCAGGAGAAAAATGTCGTGCAGAATTCAAATTCACATAAAAAAATCAGACGTAACGGTCTGACTGAGACTGAAGGAATCCTCAAAGACATGGCCCCCGGATGCTCTGTTAACCCAAAATTAAAACCATTCCTGAAGCCAACTCTTCAGACAAAGATTACATTGAACTATAAAACATAAAATAATACTTGTGAAGAGTGTGCTTCTTAGTTCAAGCAAATACATGAGACTAAATGGGCTACTCCCGTCCGGAGGCAGGATGAGAAGGCAGAAAGGCACAGGAGCTGGTTGGATGGACATGGGAAACACGAGGTGGAAAGGGAGAGTGTGCTGTCACATTATAGGGATTGCAACTAGTGTCACATAACAATATACGTATAAATTTTTCACGAGAAATTAAAGTGAGCTGTAAACTTTCTCCTAAAGTACAATAAAATAATCATAATAATGCTGCAATGAACAGTGGTGCATAAGTATCTGTTTAAGTCCCAGCTTTCAGTTCTTTTGGGTCTATGCCTAGGAGTGGAATTACTGGATTATGTAATAATTCTATGTTCAATTTTTTGAGGAACCACACACTGTTTTCCATAGTGGCTGCATCATTTTTTAAGTCCCACCAGCAAGGGATGACGGCTCCGAGTTATCCAAAACCCCACCAATAATTGTTATTTTCCATTTTTCTGATAATAACCATCTTAGTGAGAGTGTAGTGGTATCTCACTGTGGTTTTGGTTTGCATTTCCCTAATAACTAATGACGCTGAAAGTATTTTCTTGTGTCTATTGTCCATTTGTATATATTTTCTAAAAAAAACCAATATTTTATTGTGTTTTCAGGGAAAGTTTACACAGCAAATTAGGTTTCCATCCAACAACGTCAACACAAATTTTTCGGTGACATTAGTTGCATTCTTCACAACGTGTCAACATTCTCATTATTTCTTTTTTTTAACTTTGTCTCTTTAAAAAAAAAAATTATTGTACTTTAGATGAAGGCTTGCAGAGCAAACAAGTTTCTCATTAAATAATTAATACACATATTGTTTTGTGACATTGGCAGCCAACCCCACTACATGTCAACACTCTCCCTTTCTCAACCTTGGGTTCTCCATCACCAGCTTTCCTGACCCCTCTTGCCTTCTCACCCTTGCCCCCGGGCTGTTGTGCCCATTTAGTCTCTTTTTGTTTTATGAGCCTGTTTTATCTTTGACTGAAGGGTGAACATAAGGAGTGACTTCATTACTGAGCTAAAAAGGTGTCTAGGGGCCATACACTCAGAGTTTCTCCAATCTCAGTCAGACCATTAAGTCTGGTCTTTTGTGTGTGTGTGAGTTAGAATTTTGTTCTACCTTTTTCTCCAACTCTGTCTGGGACCCTCTATTGTGATCCCTGTCAGAGCAGCCAGTGGTGGTAGCCAGGCACCATCTAGTTGTGCTCGACTCAGTCTTGTGAAGGTTGTGGTAGTTGTGGTCCATTAGTCCTTTGGACAGATCTTTCCTCTGTGTCTTTAGTTTTCTTCTTTCTCCCTTGCTCCAGATAGGGTGAGACCTATAGAATATCTTAGATGGCCACATACAAGCTTTTAAGGCCCCAGATGCTACTCACCAAAGTAGAATGTAGAATATTTTCTTTATAAAGTTTATAAATGTTATGCCAATTGAACTAAATGTTCCCCAAGGCCATGGTCCTCAGAGCCCTCATTCCAGTACTTTGGTCCCTCAGGAAGTTTGGATGTGTCTATGGAGCTTTCATGACCTTGCCTTGGACATGTTTTGCTGGCTTCCCCAGTATTGTGTACTGTCTTATCCTTCACCAAAGTTACCAACTTATCTATTGTCTATTTACTGTTTTTCCCTCCCACTTCTCCCCTCCCTCATAACCATCAAAGATTGTTTCTTTTTTGGGTAAACCTTTTCATGAGTTTTTATAGTAGTGGTCTCATACAACATTTGTCCTTTTGTGATTGACTTATTTCACTCAGCATAATGCCCTCCAGATTCATCCTTGTTGTGAGATGCTTCCCAGATTCATAATCGCTTATCGTTGCATAGTATCATTCTCATTATTTCTGTTCTGATTATTCCATTTCCAGTAATCTAGACTCCCTTCCTTCTTGCCTTCACATCTTTGCTTTAAATTAATTGCTGACAATTTGGTCTTATATAGTTTTTTTTTTTTTTAAAGGAGCGCAGTACTCACAGGTGATGTTCTTTATTTTGTGAGCCAATCTATTATTTAGCTAAATGGTAACCTCAGGGAATAGTTTCAGTTCAAGGCTTAAAGAGTATGTCAGGGCCATAGACTCAGGGAGACCTCCAGTCTTAACTGGTCCAATAATTCTCGATTTTTTAAGAATTTGAGTTCTGTTCCAAATTTTTCTCCCATTCTATCAGGATCCAACTATTGTGACCCTCATCAGAATGATTGGTAGTGGTATCCAGGCACCACATAGTTCTTCTGGTCTCACGGTAGAAGAGACCATAAATGAGTTCAGGGACAGTCGCATGGACTGGTTTCTTCTCAGAGTCTTGAGTTTCCTTTTTTCTCTTTTGCTCTGAATGAGTAGAGATCAATAGTTGTATCTTAGATGGCTGCTCTGTATGTCTTCTTTGGTGAAATGTCTATGCAAGTTCTTTGCCCATTTTTTAATTGAGTAGTTTGTCTTTTTGATGCTAAATAATTTTTAACATTAATCACATGTTGAAATTATAATATTTTAGATATATTGGCTTAAATAACACATCATTAAAATTTACTTCAACAATTCTTAATGTGGCAACTAGAAAATACAAAATGATATACGTAGCTTACATTTGTGGCTCACATTATATTTTTATTGGATAGTGCTGCTCTAGAAGGTGAAGCAGGATCTTAGGATATAAAACCTAAGTGGTGTTAACAATCAACGGGGAAAGGGTGGCCTATACAGTAAATGGTGCTGGGATAATTGACTTCCTAAATAAAAACATTGCATACATTCCCTACCTCATTCCATTAAAAAAAAATCCATATGGATTAAAGACCTAAATATGAAGGCAAACTTTTAAAAGAATATATATATATATGTATAACCCAGGAAAAGATTTCTTAAACACTACCCAAAAAATACAAATTATAAAAAATAGATAAATATGAATATAAGAAAATTTTAATTTTTATGTCAAAAATTCCATAAACAAGAGACTCAAAATTTTGCAACACATATGATAGAGAATGGTTTTGTACCCAGTATGCATAAAGAAAACTCAAGCAGATCAATCCTATAGACCTATAATAAGGGTGTCTTCGTCATCTAGCTCTGCCATAACAGAAATATCACAAGTGGATGGTTTTAACGAAGAGAAATTTATTTGCTCACAGTCAAAGTAGGCTAAAAGTCCCAATTCAGGGCGTCAGCTCCAGGGGGAGGCTTTTTCTCTCTGTCAGCCTTCTTCTGTTCTGTGTTCCCCTGGACTAGGAGCTTCTCTGCGCAGGGACCCCAGTTCAAAGGACGCGCTCTGCTCCCAGCACTGTTTTCTTTATGGTATGGGGTCCCCCGTCTCTCTGCTCACTTCTGTCTTTTATATCTCAAGACATTGCCTCAGGATACAATCCAATCTTGTAGACTGAGTCCTGCCTTACTAACACAACTGCCACCCATCTTCCCTCATTAACATCATAGAGACAGGATTTACAACATGTAGGAAAACCACACAATACCAGGAATCATGGCCTAGCCAAATTGATACACACATTTTTGGGGGTACATAATTCAAACCATGACAAAGGGTCAAAACTTAGCACGCTCCAGGGGGCACATACAAACTATAACTCAGGAGGAAATGGCTTGGACACCTCAAAAATGCAAAGCTTTTCCAATATATGTCAGCAGAAATCTAAGGAATGTGTAAGGAGGTGAAATTTAACGCTGTTACACCAAATGGGGTAGAATATAACACGTTCGTTACTGCATTTTGTGTCCTTTTTTCTTTTTGATGGCATGTGTTTTAAGTATTGGAATGCATGCTTACTAATTAAGTCTGTTTGAATTTTTGGTTGGTAATATGGATTCTGAGAAATATGATCTGGCAATACAATTCGCCAATGAGGCGAGTGGCAATTTTGTGCCACTGATCTGTGGCATGACAGTATGCCACTGAGAACTAGAATAATGAATAGATAATTCATTGATGACACGCTTCCATTAAGTTACATGTGGAATCACTGGTTTTCCTAAAATGATACGAAAAAAACAAAACAAACTCATCAATCTCCCTATCACGCAGGAAAGTCATAGTTATGCTTGCAAGCCTTATCTCACAGAAATAAAATTTAAAAAAAAGAAAAAGTTTACAAAACAAGCACACCCAAGAAGAATCTCCTATAGGAATGTTCAATCTACATAACTATGAGGCTCCAACTCCAGTCAGCTGAGCTTCATGCATTTCAAAAGGGACCTACCTAGATGCTAAATGCATTAGAACTGGAATAAAGTCTTACTTCTGAGGTCCAGAGACATAAAAAGCAGCTGGCAATGGTAAGGAAAGACATAACACTGGCTGAATTCACTGATATGGGTGCAATTGCCAGATACTCTGAATTTAATGTGTTAGCTAGTGCAACTGGAGATGGCTCTAACAGTTTACTTGGTTGGTTGGCTGAAAAACATGGCCTCAAAAGTGGCTGTCATGGATTGAATTGTGTCCCCCCAAAATATCTGTCAACTTGGGAGAGGGGCAAGATGGCGCTCTAGGCAGAAACACCACGCCGTCCCTCCACAGCAAAGATCCGAAAAACTAAGCCTAACAGAGAATCAACAATCCTGAAACCCTAGAACACCAAATGAAGAGATAAAGAACTCAGCCAAACACCAAACGGAGTGAGAATACTAAAAGAGAACGGAGAGCGAGGAGAGATTCAGGCAGAGATTCCTTACCAGCTCGCGCGGCGCGGATCCACCATCTTGGATTCCTGTCGGAGACAGGCAGACGGGAGAGCAGCCTTGCAGAGCATCTGGTCGGAGACATAACGACCGGTAAACTGCGGTGCGCGCTCTCCCACCACCCACCCCTCTCCGCCTCAGCTGGGGATCCCCTGCTTTCCATGGCCAGAGTCCCTGGGCTGGGGGGTGCTGGTGCTTGGATTCCGCGCGCCTGGGCTGGCGGCTTTCTGGGAGCCGTTTGCTGGCGGCTAGCGAACCTTTCTCTGCCGCCTCCCCCTCCTTTTGCCTGGGTGCCTGGTTCCGAGTGCCGTCTCTGCTCTCTCCTGCGGAGCTGTAGGGCTGCGTGCGGGCGTGTGGCTGTTTCTGGGTCTGGGCTCCCGCGTGGGTGGGATCCCGGGGCCTTTGTTCGTTCGCCCCTCTGCTTTCCGTGGCCGGAGTCCCTGAGCTGGGGGGCGCCGGTGCTTGGATTCCGCGCGCCCGGGCTGGAGGCTTTCTGGGGGCCGTTTGCTGGCGCCTGGCGGGCCTTTTTCTGCCGCCTCCCCCTCCTTTTGCCTGGGTGCCTGGGTCCGGGTGCTGTCTCTGCTCTCTCCTGCGGGGCTGTGGAGCTGCGTGCGGGCGTGTGGCTGTTTCTGGGTCTGGGCTCCCGCGTGGGTGGGATCCCGGGGCCTTTGTTCGTTCACCCCTCTGCTTTCCGTGGCCGGGGTCCCTGGGCGGGGGGCTGCCGGTGCTTGGGTTCTGCGTGCCCGGGCTGGGGGCTTTCTGGGAGCCGTTTGCTGGCACCTAGCGGACCTTTTTCTGCCGCCTCCCCCTCCTTTTGCCTGGGTGCCTGGTTCCGAGTGCTGTCTCTGCTCTCTCCTGCGGGGCTGTAGGGCTGCGTTCGGGCGTGTGGCTGTTTCCAGGTCTGGGCTCCCGCGCGGGTGGGATCCGGGGGCCTTTGTTCGTTGGCCCCTCTGCTTCCCGTGGGCACGGTCACTTAACCCCGAGACTATCGGCTTCTTGGAATTCGCGCCCCTGAGTGGGGGCTCTCTGGGTCCCATTTGTAGGCACTGACTGCTGGTGTTGCCCTTTTTTTTTTTTCTCTCAATTTTATTTTTCTTCCTTTTTGGATTAGTTTTGTCATATTTTACCTCTTTTTCTCTTTTGTCTTTCTTCATTGCTTAATTTCTTGTCCCTCTATCTCTTCCTTCTCTTTCTGATCCCTGAATACCAGGCGATGTATGCCTCTGTACCTTCTGGCCAGGCTGAGCTGTGAAAATTGAGACCGACTCCCCCAGACCTCATAGCTGCATCGGTGCGATCCCTGGGAACTTTGCAGTTTTTTAACTTTTCTGATTTTCATTTGGTCATTCTTTCCTTTTCTTTCTCTTCCCCCTTCTGGTTTCCTCCATCCCATAGTCTCTCATCTGTACATTCCAACGACAAGCTCCCCTAGCATTCTTTTATGTTTGTACGCTTTTTGCTCCTCCTTCTCTCTCCTCTCTCCCATATCCAGCTTAGCTTCACACATAACCATCTTCCCGCTGCACCCTACCTACCCGCACCATGCACTAGACATCACATCACCAAGCGGTGCAGGCACGCCCTATTGGAACCTGCCCAGCACTGACTACCGACCGTCCTGGTGGCTGCGGTGAGTGCCACAAGCAACCCATCCCAGTGGCTCCTCCTCAACTAGATCTGCCCAGCTGTACCACAAGAACGAAAAAAAAAAAAAAATCTACAATCAATAAACGAGAGAAATATCTACTGAATGCCCCGAAAACAGCAAACAATATCAAAACATTTACAAAAACAAGACAAGATGGCTCCAATAGGCGTCCAAATTAAAACACCAGAAAACTCTCCTGTGGAAGAAAATGCACTAGAAGTACCTGATACGGAACTCAAATCACTAATACTCGGAATTTTCCAAGAACTGAGGCAAAAAGCTGACAAACATGAGGAAAAAATAGACAAATTTATGGAAAATACAGACAAAAAATTGGAAGAATTCAGGAAGATGATGCAAGAACAAAATGCCAAAATAAATTCACGACTCGAAATTATACAAAAACAACAATTAGAAATCCAAAAGATAAACAACAAGATTTCAGAAATGGACGGTGTCATAGAAGGGCTGAGAAGAACATTTGAAACCATGGAAGACAGGATCAGTGGAACTGAAGACAAACACTTGGATACAACTCTGTTTCAGGAAAACTCAGAAAAAAGAACAAAGAAAAATGAAGAGACCCTGAGAGTTATGTGGGACACAATTAAAAGCAAAAACTTACGAGTGATTGGCATACCAGAACAGGGGAAGAAAACAGAAAACACAGAGAGGATCATTGAGGAACTGCTGACAGAAAACTTTCCCAATATCATGAAAGATGAAAAGCTGGTCATCCAAGAAGCTCAACGAACCCCATATAGAATAGACCCCAAAAGAAAATCACCAAGACATATCATATTCACACTCGCTAAAACTAAAGACAAACAAAGAATCCTGAGAGCAGCTCGGGAAAAACAAGAAGTCACATACAGAGGAGAAACAATAAGACTAAGCTCAGATTATTCAGCAGAAACCATGCAAGCAAGAAGGCAATGGGATGACATATATAAAATCTTGAAAGAAAAAAATTGTCAGCCAAGAATAATATATCCTGCAAAACTCTCATTCAGATTTGATGGTGAAATTAGGTCATTTCCAGATAAACAGAAACTAAAGGAATATGCAAAAGTCAAACCAAACTTACAAGAATTATTAAAGGGAGTTCTTCGATCTGAGGACAAACAGCTTAAGCCCTCAGGCAGGACCTAGGACCTAGGATGCAGGTTAACATGAACCAGATACCATTCTAGGAACTGAACTACAGACGACTTTCCAAAAACAAAAGATATACAACAGGGAATCAGAGAAATCAATCAAAGGATGACAACAACATCAAAACAATGAAAGAGGGAACAAACGGCATAGGTATAGAACCTTCTAAAGGAGAAGAAGGCAAGGCGATACCAAGTAACGGTAGACTGCTTCAAAATTATAAAGATAAGGGTAAAATTCATGGTAACCACAAAAAAAGTTAACAAACCAACTCATAAAAATAAAGACAAAAAACATAAAGTCTCAACAAAAACAAAACCTACAAAAAAAAAAGAAATGAACACAAAATCCACAAACAAAAGGAACTCAGCACAAGAGAGTAAGAAGAACAAAGAAAACTTCAGCATCACAAAAAAAAGCACTACAAAATGACAGCAACAAACTCACATCTATCAATAATTACACTGAACGTAAATGGACTCAATGCACCCATAAAGCGACGGAGAGTGGCAGAATGGATAAGAAAACAGGATCCATCTATTTGCTGTCTACAAGAGACACATCTTAGAAACAAAGATGTGAATTTATTAAAAATCAAAGGTTGGAAAAAAATATATCAAGCTAACAACTATCAAAAAAGAGCAGGAGTGGCAATTCTAATCTCAGATAAAATAGACTTTAAAACAAAATCTACCATAAAAGACAAAGAAGGACACTATATAATGATTAAGGGGATGATCCATCATGAAGACATAACCATAATAAATATCTATGCACCCAATGACAGGGCTCCAAAATACATAAAAAAAACTCTAACAGCACTGAAAAGAGAAATTGACAGTTCCACAATAATAGTAGGAGACTTCAACACACCACTCTCAGTAAAGGACAGAACAACTAAAAAGAAACTCAGCAAAGATACAGAAGACCTAAAGGACACAATCAGCCAACTGGACCTCATAGACATATATAGAACACTCCATCCAACCGCTGCAAAGTACACATTCTTTTCCAATGCACATGGAACGTTCTCCAGAATAGACCACATCTTAGGCCACAGAGCAATCCTCAACAAGATCCAAAATGCTGAGATAATTCACAGTATCTTCTCTGACCACAATGCCATCAAGGTAGAAATTAACACTAGAAAGAGCAAGGAAAAAAAATCAAACACATGGAAACTGAATAATAATCTGCTTACACATCAATGGGTAATAGAAGAAATCAGAGATGGAATTAAAAAATTCCTAGAATCAAATGAAAATGAAAACACATCATACCAAAACCTTTGGGACACAGCAAAGGCAGTCCTCAGAGGACAATTTATAGCAACAGACGCACATATCAAAAAAGAAGAAAGGGACAAAATGAAAACATTAACTACAGAACTCAAACAAATAGAAAGAGAACAACAAAAAAAGCCTACAACCACCGGAAGAAAGGAAATAGTAAAGATCAGAGCAGAAATCAATGAAATAGAGAACAGAAAAACAATAGAAAGAATCAACAAAACCAAAAGTTGGTTCTTTGAAAGAATCAACAAAATCGACAAACCACTGGCCAGACTGACAAAAGAAAAACAGCAGAGGGCGCAAATAACCCAAATAAGAAATGAAATGGGGGACATTACAACAGACCCAACTGAAATAAAAAGGATTATAACAGAATATTATGAAAAACTATATTCCAACAAATTTGAAAACCTAGAGGAAATGGATAAATTTCTAGAAACATACGGCCTACCCAAACTACAACAAAGTGATATTGAAAATATGAACAGACCCATAACAAGAGAAGAGATTGAAAGGTAATAAAAAAACTCCCAACCAAAAAAAGCCCTGGCCCAGATGGCTTCACTGGAGAATTCTACAAAACATTTACAGAAGAGCTCGTACCAGTTCTACTCAAGTTATTTCAGAGCATAGAAGAGGAAGCAACACTTCCAAATTCATTCTATGAAGCCAGCATAACGCTGATACCAAAACCAGGCAAAGACATCACAAAAAAAGAAAATTACAGACCAATATCTCTCATGAATATAGATGCAAAAATTCTGAACAAAATTTTAGCCAATAGAATTCAGTATCATATCAAAAAAATAATACACCACGACCAAGTAGGATTCATACCAGGTATGCAAGGATGGTTTAACATTAGAAAATCCATCAACGTAATCCACCACATAAATAAAAGGAAAGAAAAAAATCACATGATTATCTCAATTGATGCAGAAAAGGCATTTGACAAAGTCCAACACCCATTCCTGATAAAAGCTCTCAATAAAATAGGTATAGAAGGGAAATTTCTCAACATCATAAAGGGCATCTATGCAAAACCAACAGCCAACATCATTCTTAATGGAGAAAGGCTGAAAACATTCCCCCTGAAAACAGGAACAAGACAAGGATGCCCTTTATCACCACTCCTATTTAACATTGTGCTGGAAGTTCTCGCTAGAGCAGTAAGGCAAGAGAAAGAAATAAAGGGCATCCAAATTGGTAATGAAGAAGTTAAACTCTCCCTGTTTGCAGATGATATGATACTATACATAGAAAACCCTAAAGGCTCCACGAGAAATTTACTGGAACTAATAGAAAGATTCAGCAGAGTAGCAGGATACAAGATAAACATTCAAAAATCAGTTGGATTCCTATACACCAGTAAAGAGAACGATGAAAAGGAGATCAGGAAATCAATACCATTTTCAATAGCCCCTAAAAAGATAAAATACTTAGGAATAAATCTGACCAGGAATATAAAAGACCTATACAAAGAAAACTACAAAACACTGCTGCATGAAACCCAAAGGGATCTACATAAATGGAAAAACATACCATGCTCATGGATAGGCAGACTCAACATTGTGAAAATGGCAATTCTACCTAAAGCAATTTACAAATACAATGCAATTCCGATACAAATACCAACAACATTCTTCAAAGAGATGGAAAAACTAATTATTAACTTTATATGGAAAGGGAAGAAACCCCGAATAAGTAAAGCACTACTGAAGAAGAAGAATAAAGTTGGAGGACTCACACTACCTGACTTGAGAACCTACTATACAGCTACAGTACTCAAAACAGCCTGGTACTGGTACAACAACAGAGACCTTGACCAATGGAACAGAATTGAGAACTCAGATGTAAATCCACCCACCTACGGTCACCTGATTTTTGACAAGGGCCCAAAATACATCAAATGGGGAAAAGACAGTCTTTTTAACAAATGGTGCTGGCAAAACTGGATATCCATTTGTAGAAAAATGAAACAGGACCCATACCTCACACCATATACAAAAACTACTTCAAAATGGATCAAAGACCTGAATATAAAGCCTCAAACTATAAAATTCATAGAAGAAAAAATAGGACCAACACTTCAGACCTTAATACATGGCATTAACAGGATACAAACCATAAACATCAACACAAAAAACCCAACAGATAAACTAGATAATTGGGATCTTCTAAAAATCAAACATCTATGCTCTTCAAAAGATTTCACCAAAAGAGTTAAAAGAGAACCTACAGACTGGGAAAAAATTTTTGGACAGTACAAGTCAGACAAAGGTCTAATCTCCATAATCTACAAGAAAATCCAACACCTCTACAACAAAAAGACAACCAATCCTATCAAAAAATGGGCAAAGGAAATGAACAGACACTTCACCAAGGAAGACATTCAAATGGCCAACAGACACATGAGGAAATGCTCGCGATCACTAGCCATTAGAGAAATGCAAATTAAAACCACAATGAGATACCATCTCACCCCGGCATTACTGGCACGAATCAAAAACACTGGAAATAACAAATGTTGGAGGGGCTGCGGGGAGACGGGAACTCTTATACACTGCTGGTGGGAGTGCAAAATGATACAGCCATTTTGGAAAATGATATGGCGTTTCCTCAGAAAGCTAGAAATAGACGTACCATTCGATCCAGCAATCCCACTCCTAGGAATATATCCTAGAGAAATAAGAGTCATCACTCGAATAGACATATGCACACCTATGTTCATGGCAGCATTATTCACAATAGCAAAACGATGGAAACAACCTCGATGTCCATCAACAGACGAATGGATACACAAACTATGGTACATACACACAATGGAGTACTATGCAACGAGAAAGAACAATGAATCGGTGAACCATCTCATAACATGGATGAAACTGGAGGACATCATGCTGAGTGAAATAAGTCAATCACAAAAGGACAAATATTGTATGAGACCTCTATTGTAAAAACCCATGAAAAAATTCACATGCAAAATGTAACAATCCTTGTTGGTTACCAGGGATGGGAGGGGGGGGGGAATACTAAATAGGTAATAGGTAAGTGGTAACTTGGGTGAGAGATGAGATAGTACATAGTACAGGGGAAACTAACACAACCTGCACAAGGAAAGGTCATGGAGGCCCTATAGACACATCCAAACCCCCCGAGGGACTGAGTTGTTGGACGGAGGGCTCTGGGGACCATGATCTCGGGGAACATCTAGCTCAATTGGCATGACACTACTTATAAAGATAATGCTCTACATTCTACCTTGGTGAGTAGTGTCTGGGGTCTTAAAAGCCTATGAGCGGCCATCTAAGATACTCCACTGATCTCATCCCTTCGGGAACAAGGGAGAACGAAGAGAACAGGATACAAGGAAAAGATTAGTCCGAAGGACTAATGGTCCACAGCTACCAAGGCCTCCACGGGACTGAGCCCAGTACAGCTGGATGGTGCCCGGCTACCACCAATGACTCCTCTGACCAGGATCACAACAGAGGGTTCTGGGCAGAGCTGGAGTAGGATGTAGAGTATAATTTTAACTCCCAAAAAAAAAAAAAAAAAAAGAAGACCAGATATACTGGCCTAAAGAATACTAGAGAAACCTCGAGAGTGTGGCCCCCAGACACCCTTTCAGCTCAGAGGGGAAGTTACCTTCAAGGTTCGATGTTAAGCCTGGGAATGGACACCCCAGTAAAACTAAATGGGACTAACGATGTACAGGAGTCCGGTGACAAGGGCCAGAAGGCAGAGGGAGAGTAGGAAACTGATGATAAGGAACACAAATTGAATAAGGACACTGTCGATGTATTGTGAGATTGTTGACCACTGCTATAGGGCAACATTTGTAGTAACTAGTAAATGGGAGGCTGTTTTGTCCTGTAAGCCTTCATCTTGGGCGAGAATGGCAGCACAATTGGAAGAGCATAGTCAATATCACTTAAATGTGTAAGTAAAAAGTTTTGAAATGGTGTTTAAATAAAATAAAAATAAATAAATAAATAAATAAATAAATAAATAAACAAATGAGACTAAAGAGGTACAATAGTCCACTGACAAGGTCCAGAAGACAGAAGGGGACAAGGAAGCCCCCTGGTGATAGGGAACACAAGGTGGAGTAAGGATATTCTTGATGTGCTGTGAGATTGTTAACCATTGTCATAGGGCAACATGTGTAGTAACTGTTAAATGAAAAACTATTTTTTCTGTAAGCCTTCATCTTAAGTGAGAATAACAGCACAGTTGGAAGAGCGTAGTCAATGTCACTGAACTGTGAATGTAGAAATTTTTGAAACGGTGTATCTTTGGCCATCTGTAATTTTCATCAAAAAAAAAAAAGGTTGAGAATTTAGAGGCTTAATACATTGTGGGGTTGTTAACCAATGTCATAGAACAACATGTGTACTACTATTTCATGAGAAACTATTGGCTCTGTAAGCTTTCACCTGAAGTACAATAAAATATATATTAAAAAAAAAAAAAAATATCTGTCAACTTGGCTGGGTCATGATTTCCAGTATTGTATAATTGTGTACCATTTTGTAATCTGATGTGATTTCCTTATGTATTGTAAATTCAATCACTATGCTCTAATAAGATGGATTAGCAGCAGTTATACTGATGAGATATACAAGACTGGATAGTGTCTTAAGCCAATCTCTTTTGAGATACAAAAGACAGAAGCAAGCAGAGACACATAGGAACCTCATACCATCAAGAAAGCAGTGCCAGGAGCAGAGTGTGTCGTTTGGACCTGAGGTTCCTGCGCAGAGAAGCTCCCAGACCAAGGGAAGACTTATGCTTCACAAGACCTTCTTCCAGAGCAGACAGAGAGAGAAAGCCTTTCCCTGGAGCTAATACCCTGAATTTGGACTTGTAGCTTACTAGACCGTGAGAGAATAAATTTCTCTTTGTTAAAGCCATCCTCTTGTGGTATTTCTGTTATAGTAACACTAGATGACTAAGGCAGTGGCCTATATTTAATGAAGTTAAGGTACCAGAGTTTCCCTGGTATGGTGTGGAAGAGGGAATCTAAAGGTTTGGACAGACCAAAGTATCAGGCTGGATTAATCAGTGTGGTTTACATATCCAATCCCCAACTATGATCCACAAGAAAGCCCAGAAGACATTAAGAAATATATTAGTGAAGTGATAGCTTCCATCCTTGAAAACCTCTGTAGTTGCTTACCTTTGTTGGCCAAGTAGGACTATAGGGGATGCCACAAAATTGATGGTCTCTCTGATTTCAGTGTGGATGGTGATATCAGAGTAGCAGACATCAAGTGGCAGCACCTATCCACCAAAGACAAGGTGAGTACATCTAGCATAAAGGGAAGCAGGGACGTATGTGTAATCACACTGCATTAGCTGCAGAGCTATTTGATGGTGGTCAATTGATTACAACATTCCTAGGAATGAAGTAGATGGGCAATCTAGTAAAGTATTGCTTGATCTATATAACAAGAGAAACTCTCTACATCTGGTAGCAAAAAACCTGACTTGAGTTGCTACAGTGCAGAGTCACAGCCTCTCGTCCAGTTTCCAGACCTAAGTCATTTCACAGACACAAAGTCCCTTGATTGAAAGTGAGACCACCTCCCCTAGAGTAAGGACCCTACACCATTGCCACAAATATGTACCATAAATCTTCCTCCAAACCTTCCCCAGAAAGACCTATGGCCATTTTCTGAAGTGATTGTGCACTGGCAAAAGGAAATATACAGACTTTTGTGATAACTGCCAGGGGCTCTGAAATGAAGCTAAAACCTGGGTACTAAAAATGCCACTGTAGCCCACAATTCAGTGGGAAATTATGGGGGTGAAGTGATAGATGGAGTCTTAGCTCAAGTCTGAATTACATTGGGCCCAGTTAGTCAATAGACTCACTCTGTATTTAATTTTCCAGTTCCTAGATGTATGATTAGAAAATATATATTTAGTAACTGGTGGGATGAGTCTTTGACCCATGAGGTGAGGGCTATTATGGTAGGAAGGGCTAAGCTGAAGCCCCTAGAACTTCTCTTCACTACCCAGAGAGTAAGGCAGAAGCAATATTATTACCCTGGGGTAACGGTAGAGATTAATGCCACAAACAAATACTTGGGATGAAAGGGGGATGACAATACCCACTGAATCCCCATTTAACACATTAATTTGACCTGTGGGAAGTCACATGGGTCTATAAACTATTGTAAACTTAATCAAGTGCTGATTCTATTTGCTGTTGCTGTCCAAGATGTAGTATCCTTACTGGAGCAAATGAACATGTGTCTTAGTAATCAGACCTTTTTGAGGGTCCGCTTTTCCTCTCTGAGACGAAGTTGACAACAGAGAGAAATCTAGCACCTAATTTTACATTTGCCGTGTAAAATTCACAGTGCCCAGCAAACAAACTGAAATTAATAGGCATGCAAAAAAAGTGGAAAAATATTTGTCATTATCAAAACTAAAAAAGAATAGAAACAGATCCAGAAAAATGAGAGGTGATGGAGTTAGCTGAAAGGGACCTTAAACCAGCTATTATAAATCTTAAAAATATCTTTAGATATGTATAAAAAAACAAGAGCATGATGAGGAGAAAAATGGGAGACATCAGAAAGACCCAAGTATTCTTAAAAGCTTGAGAGCCGCCATCTAAGATACATCTATTGGTCCCATCCCACTTGAAGCAAAGGAGAATGAAGAAAACAAAAGACACAAGGAAAATACTAGCCCAAAGGACTAAAGGACCAAATGAACCAGAGGCTCCACCAGCATGAGACCAGAAGAACTAGATAGTGCCTGGCTACCACCAGTGACTGCCCTGACAGGAAACAAAACAGAGAGTCCAGAAAAGAGTAGGAGAAAAATATAGAACAGAATTCAAATTCACATTTAGAAGACCAGACTTAATGGTCTGACAGAGACTAGAGGAACACCCAAAACTATGACCCCCAGACACTCTGTTAACCAAAACTGAAATCAGTCCTGAATTCTACTCCTCAGACAAAGATTAGACAGGACTACAAAACAAAAAAATAATACACATGAGGAACGTGCTTCTTGGTTCAATAAGACATGCAAAACCAAATGGCAGCTTCTGTCCAAAAGCAGGATGAGAGGGCAGGAAGGGACAGGGGCTGGTAGAACGGATGCAGGGAGCCTGGAGTGGAAAGGGGGAGTGTGCTGTCACACTGTGGGGATTGTGACCAATGTCACAAAACAATATGTCTGTGGATTTTTGAAAGAGAAATTGACTTGAGATATATACTTTTACCTAAAGCACAATAAAAAAGACCCAAGTATAACTTCTAGATATGAGAAATATAATATCTGAAATGAAAGATGAATGGATGAGATTAAGAACAGATTAGACATTACAGAAGAAAACCTCATTGAACTTGAAAACATAGCAATAAAAACTACCAAAATGAATCAGAGAGAGGACGAAGACAGATAAAAAGATCCCAAGTGAGAAGTGCGACAATGTCAAGCAGTCCAATGCATATGTATATGAAGTTCCAGAAGAAGAAAATAGTGAGTGGGAAACAGTAAAAATATTTGAAGAAACAATGGTCCAAAAATTTTCAAATTGGATGAAAACTAAAAATCCACAAATAATAATCTCAACAAATCCCAAGCATAGCAGGCATAAGATATACCATACCAAGGCACAGCATAATAAAATTGCTGGAAACCAGTGATAAACAGAAAATACATTAAAAAACAGTCAGAGACAGGAAAAAATATATTACACACAGAGGAATAAAAGTAAACTTTTCATAAGAAGCCAGGTAAAGTAAGAGGGTAAAAAGGAACATCTTTAAAATGTTAAAAAAAAAAAAAAAAACAAAAAAAAACCCTATTACTTCTCTACTCAGGGAGTTCTATACTCAGTGAAAATACCTTTGGACAATAAAGGTGGAGGAAATACATTTTCAGACTAATAGAAGTAGAGAGAATTCAACACCAGACACGTCCTACAAGAAATGTTAAAGGAAGTCCTTCAAGAAGAAAGAAAATGTTGCCTAATGAAAATGTGTGTTTGCACAAAGTAATAAAGAGTGCCAGAAATGGTCAATATATGGGTAAAGGAAAAAGACACATTAAGAAGTACTGTGAAGATACCCACATGGCAAGGAATAGAGGATTCCAGCCAACAACTAGTGAGGAACCGAGTTCTCTTTCTAACAGCCAGGTGAGTAAGCAATCTTGGAGTGGTTTCTCCAGTCCCATCAGGCATTCAGATAACTCCAGCCCAAAGTGACATCTCATCTGCAACCTTATGTGAGAATTTTGGGCCAAAATCCATCAGAAGCCACTCCCTGAGTTTACTGAACCTCCAAAACAACATGATATAATAAACATTTACTCTTTAAAGATACACACATGGGATCATATGAGTCAGCATCGACTCAACCGCCACTGGCATTTTGTAATGCAACAATACATAATTAATACAGAGTAACTCTGCCATCAATACTGACACGTCTCCCTTAGAATCAATCAGTTCTCTGGGATCTACTTGGGAAGATAGATGAAAGACAGTGATGTGGAGATGAGAGAAAAAAAACAAAAACAAATTTTTTTTTTTAAATTAATGTGGGCACAGATGGAGAGGGTGCTAAAGGGATCCATGAGGAGGAGATAAGTCAGCAGTGAGGGTTTGAATAAATGAGACAGAAAGCTGAAGCAAAAGTAGGAAGTTCAAATGCTTTCAACGGATGTAAACTTTGGAGGAGAGGTGGGAGAGAAGGTCATCTTGCTCCTACACTGCAGGTTATTGTTGGAAAGTGATTCAACTGAAAATCTAGCAGTAAGAGTTCCAATCCTTGTTCAGGCAAGCTGCACCTCCCCTCTGGTCTTCATTTTCTGCCTGTATACTAAAACAGGCACAGACTTCGTTGTCTCAAGTGGAACCTTTGGTGACCTTCTAAGCTGGTGCCAAGTTATGGTAGTGTGCATTTGGAAAAGGAGGATAGTTATGGCAGTAAGGAGGTCCATTTACAGTTGAGCAGGACTAACAGCTCTCTGCTGAGTCAGAATGAGAAAGCTAAGTGTGAGTGGAAATGTAAAGGAGTACTAATTACATGTTGCTTTTAAGTAATGGGGTATAGCTCAGTGGTAGAGCATTTGACTACAGGTCAAGTCCCTGGTTCAAATCCAGGTTCCCCCTCTGAGAGCCTCCTTTTGCTCTTTGAGTCCAAGTTCACAATATCAAGTTTTCCAGAGATCACATTCTAGTCCCCTTAAAGGAAGAGGTTTGTTGTTGTTTGGTGTCATCCAGTCAGTTCCGACTCACAGTGACCCAATGTACAAGAGAAGGAAACAATGCCCAGTCCCGCACATACAGTCATTCCTTTGTTTGAGCCTATTGTTGCAGTGACTTTATCAATCTTTCTCATTGAGGTTCTTCCTTTTTTTTACTGACCCTCTACTTAACCAAGCATGATGTTCTTCTCCAGGGACTGGTCCCTCCTGATAATACATCCGAAGTACATGAGACAAAGTCTTGACATCCTTCTAAAGAGCGTTCTGGCTGTACTTCTTCCAAGACAAATAAGTTCGTTCTTCAGGCACTCCATGGTGCATTCGATATTCAAAGAAGGAGGCTAGATGGAGTCTATTAATCAGCCTCTTTATGTTCAACTGCTATTATTCAGGGTTCAGTAAGGCACTCAGCACTGTACTGAAGCCCAAGGACAAGACCTAACCCAATCCCAGTACCCTCTTTGAGGGACTGTTTACTGGGAACACACTGGTATCAACTTCTGAATCAGCCATAGTCCAATCAGAAGATAAAAACTTCACCAGTTATTTTAATAGAGAGAATTTAATATAAATATTGTTAACCAGGAATTATAAAGTTGAAAGGGCAAAAAGGAGAGAGTAAGTATCATGGAGGTAGTCACTGCAGAAGCACTTAGCCACCCAGGGTTGAGAATAAATAGAAGAGATTGAATGTATAAAAATTGTAGAAGGTTTGGTGAGGATCCCAGTGGAGCAGAAACCCAGACCTCTAAGGAAGTGCAAGTTTCCCTGAGAGGCTTGATGAGGCTGATCTTCTGAATGAAATGCTGCAAACTGGAGTCACTGCCACTACTGAGTGAGCTGTCACTGCTGGGGTTACACCGACAGAAATACACGCAAACAGGAAGCAACAGGCAGACAAGAAGCAACAAGTGCTCTCTTTCTCCTCATTCACTCCAGCCCCGTTCAAGCTCCTTGTTGGCAAGACCAATCAGGAAATTACCTAACAAAGAAGAACTGTGGGAGACAGAATCCCAGAACCAGTATCACAAGGCAGAGCACAGAAGGGTGAATTTGGGACTTAGAGGCAATAATTTCTTTAATCATTACTTCAGAACACTCATCTCAATCATCTAATAAAAGGGTTGAATATATATGGAGATGATGGAGAGAAGGTCAGCCTGTACCCCAGAGTGTGGCTTTGTAGGAAGAGCTATGATCCAGGATTCAGACATGTGACTATGGGTCATATCTTTAAAAAGTTGCATGCTTGGCCAGGCCATTGGTCATTTGAAGTCTCTGTTTTCAGGTGCTCACCACAGAAGAACAAAAGCAAGCAAAGAAACAAAACAAAAAACTAAAAAACAGTGTAGATGTCACTATAGATCCTTCCAGCTGACAGTGAATGCTCCCCCAGATTACTGTCCTCACCCAGGGACTGAGGATGAGGAAGTTGCAGGGCTGAGGGAGAAGTGAACCTGTTGATTCCTGTAAGGTAAGGAGATGAGTTAGCAGAAATGCAAGCCTGGGAAAAACATTATGAAGGAACATCTGTGCCAGAGCCTGTGGGTGTGGCTATACAGGGAAAGAGTGTTAATTGTCCCTTGCTAGCATACCAGGGGGTATAGCTCAGGGGTAGAGCATTTGACTGCAGATCAAGAGGTCCCCAGTTCAAATCTGGGTGCCCCCTAGCTTTTGAGTCAATAAATTGGTAAAGGAGTTCGGTTCTCCTCTCCCCTTGCTGAGTCTTTCTGAGGACTCCCCGAGCAGAGCAACTCAACCTCAGGTGATGTGCTCATCACAACCCCTGCTCCTCTGGTCTTCCCACTCTCCCTTCACTGGTCTCTATGCTCTACAAGGTGCACTTTGAGCTTCAGTCTGGTCTTCCTACTCTCCCTTCACTGGTCTCTATGCTCTACAAGGTGCACTTTGAGCTTCAGCTTCATGCTGAGTATGAGGACTCTGCTTTGAAGGCTGTCAGAGAGAAACCTAAGATCACCTCCAGGGAGCAATACTTCAATTGCTGGCTGACTTGTCAACCGTGGCAAGGGAAGTCAGAAGATTGTTGAATAATACATTCAATACGTTGAAAGAAAGTAACAGCCAACTTAGAATTCTATTCCCAGCAAAAGCATTCTTCTTGAACAGACGAAGCTTACAGAGTTTACCACCAACAGACCCTCAGTAGAAAAAATTCTGAAATATATACTTTAGGGAAAAGTAAAGTGGTCCCAGATGGGAGATCTGAGATACCAAAAGAAATGCTGAACAAATACATTGACACATATACAGTAATTCTAAAAATCATTGCTAATATAACAATATTAATGTCTAACTTGTAAAATTTTTTAAAGATAGAACTAAAATACTGGTCAACAACAACATGTAAAGAAAGGGGCATTATATTTGAAGTGTCATAAGGTCTTCCTATAATTTGGGAGAAGAAAATAGATATTGATTAACATTAGACTTTTAAAATTTGCAAGCAGAAATTTCTAGTATATCATTTTAAAAATTGTTGTTTTGCCAAGTAAAAAGTGGTAAGAAAATGAAGGATGTGGGCTAGTAGAAAAAACAAATGAAATGAGAAAAATCCCAGTTAATGCAAATGAAGGCAAGACAAAAAAATCAAAGAAACATGAGAATAATGGAATGCAAGTCCATGGATCAAGGGCCAGGGGTCAGGCTTCTCCTGATTAACGTAGCTGTAGGGGCTGATGAGTCCAAATCAGCAGGTCGGATGGTCAGCTGCTGGATCCCAAGATCGATAGGCAATACAATAGGCAGCTAGCTAAAGTCCCAAGAACCTGAGGTCAGATGATGATGAGCTAGATGCAGGGTCCAGATCAAGCAAGTGAGCTTTGCCAGAAGGTCCATATATATATTGGATGCAGGCCCAACCTGGAGGAATCTCCCCTTACAACTGATTGGCTGATCGTATCAGGTCACATCATGGAGGATGACTACATTATTACATAACTGACAAATTACATAATTACATAACCGCCGAACTACATCATTACTTAACTGACAAACTACATTATTACATAAATGTCAAACCAATGAGATTGTGGCCCAGCCAAGGTGACATAACCTTAACCATCACTGTCCACCCCTTGTCAACTGGGCACCTGTACACATCTCCTTAAACCATACAAAATCTTTAAATAAAGATAATTGCAAAGTCATACTTGTGCCTAACATGTTAGAGTGAACATGTGCACAAGCAAAAATGTACTAGCCCCATTTACTCCTTATATTTCATAAGTGAATAAAACAAAAAATAATCGATGCACACATACAAGGAAGAAATACTCAGAACAATTACAGTGCTCATTTCTGCAATTGGTCATGTGGTTGAAATGGGTATTCAGAACTACCTTCTTCCAAAGCCCATTCCATATTCCTTTTACCTTCAACAACCACCTTAGCTGGTTGTGATTGTCTACCTGGTAGAGTAACTCAGACCTTTATTCCTGAAGGGTCTGAGCCATTAGTAGTCATGTCAGAATTGGGTTGATGTAATTTTCTATTGATAATAATCACAGGGCATAGTGGTATTAAGACATGTCCTAAGGGATCCTGTATATTCTAGACATATTCTTTTTTATATTATTATGCAACATCAAACTGATTTCCTCTTGGTAGTCAAGGTCAATCACACCAGCCAATATGGTTATTCCCTTTGTTGCCTGTTGATCCAGATGCATGAGGAGTCCAAAGTGATCAAGTGGCATTCTTAACTTCCAGTTCAATGGAATCTGTGTTGTGTCTTCAAGTGGGAGCATTCTTCTCTTTGGAACTAAGACCTCTACTCCCACAGAGCATAGGGTAGCATAGACAGGAAGCAAAAATTTTGTGAGTGGGTCACTAGGGTTAATAGTGAGTGGTGCCACTCCCATCTCCACCCCTTGTTTTCTGGCACCATGAATCTTGGCTATGGGAGAAAAAGCACCATATATTGGATGCTGGTTTAGAGCATATACAGCCTCCTAGAGAACATTGCCCCAACTCTGCAGTCACAGATTAAATAGTGTCCCCCAAAATATATGTCAACTTGGTTAGGCCATGATTCCTAGTATTACGTGATTGTCAACTATTTTGTGATCTGATGTGATTTTCCCAAGTGTGTAAATCCTACCTCTTTGATGTTAATGAGGTGGGATTAGCAACAGTTATATTAATGAGGCAGGACTAAATCTACAAGATTAGGTTGTGTCTTAGGTCAATCACTTTTGAGATATAAAAGAGAGAAGGGAGCATAGAGACATGGGGACTTCATACCACCAAGAAACAAGAGCCAGGAGAATAGCATGTTCTTTATACCTGGGGTCCCTGTGCTGAGAAGCTTCTCGACTAGGGAAGACTGATGACAAGGACCTTGTGCCAGAACCAACAGATGTGGGGATATATGCCATTTAAACATGGCTGCACTATTGACAACCGCAGCCCCCACAGGCCTCTATGCTGTATGCGACATGTTGAAGAC
Organism: Dugong dugon; assembly: GCA_030035585.1. Taxonomy (NCBI): domain Eukaryota; kingdom Metazoa; phylum Chordata; class Mammalia; order Sirenia; family Dugongidae; genus Dugong; species Dugong dugon. The sequence goes on along the minus strand of CM057462.1, from coordinate 53,781,907 downwards.
TTCTCAGCCACGAAAAAGAGATTAAGCACAACTTGTTTTTCCAAACCCTGTTACTGATTTGCTTGTTTATCTGAATGTCTTCTCCCTTGCCCGAAACTTATTGTTACTCACCCTAAACCCATTGTTCTGTTAATTGCTTTACTGCTTGCTGTATTGACCATAAAATAAATTCCTGGGACTGAAGCCGGGGGTTGACTCCTCAGAGTGACCCTCCTGGCCCCACTTCTCTGTAAGAGTTGTGGCATGGTTACTGTCTCCACTGCTCGCTGTGGAAAACAGAGAGAAAAAACCTTCCCCTGGAGCTGGCACCCTGAATTCAGATTTCTAGCCTCCTAGACTGTGAGAGCACAAACTGTTTGTTAAAGTCATCCACTTTGTATTTCTGTTACAGCAGCATTAAGCAATTCAGACACTTGCAAAGTGTTGCCACATAGCTGGTGCCGTAACTGTGCCTTTAAAAGGCCATCCTATCATTCTATCAAGCCAGCTGCTTCAGGACGTTGGGGAACATGGTAAGACCAGTGAATTCCATGAGAATGGGCCCATTTCCATACTTTGTTTGCTGTCAATTGAGTCCCTTGATTTGAGACAATTCGGTGCAATTCTGTGAGTCCATGGACTGTAGTTTTGGCAGTCATTGCATGCAGGGAAGGCAAATGCATATCCAGAGTAAGTGTCTATCCTAGTAAGAAGGAAACACTGCCCCTTCCATGATGGAAGCAGTTCAATGTAACCAATATGCCACCAGGTTTCTTGCTGATCACCCTGAGGAATGGTGCTGTATCAGGGATTCAGAGTTGGTGTCTGTTGCTGGCAGATTGGACACTCAGCAATGGCTGTAGTCAAGTCAGCCTTGTTGAGTGGAAGTCCATGTTGCTGAACCCATGCATAACCTACATCCCTGCCACCATGGCCACTTTGTTCATGAGTCCATTGGGCAATGATGGGAGTAGCTGGGGAAAGAAGATGACTGGTTTTCACAGAACACATCATCCTATCCACTTAATTATTGGAAACAGGAGTGGGGGGACATCTACCAAGGAAGACATCCATCCAAGGACAGGTGTGTCCTTCCTGGGTTGTGGACCAGAGCAGAGGCTCCGGGGTGTTAAGGAGAGGTCCCTAGTCCCCATCTGAAGTCCCCATCTCAGGACTTCAGCTAACCTGCTGTACCAAGGCAGTTTTTCTATGAGTCAGGGGGCTCTGCCTACCCCACACCATGACAGGCAAGGCCCTGTGGCCTTGGGTATGAGGATCAGGGGAAAAGAAAGAGTGCTGATCATGGCAGGGAATTGCAAAAACAACAGAGGTTGGCATATCAGGCATATGAGGGAAGTAAGGGAATGGGTGTTCTGAAAAATTCTTGTTACAGACCGACTCCCATCTGATTCAAAGGCGAAGTGGGCAAAGCCACTGACCTCTCTGGGCCTCAGTTGCACTGGGTAGGAGAACAGAGAAGGGACTATGGTCATGCTAAGTTATCAGTGGCAATACATTTCAAAGCTAGCATCCCTCTGCAGGACTCAGAAGTGAAGGTTTGATGAAGAGGGACTCTAGAAAGGAAGCTACCTGGCAGGTAGGTGTATAACATGATGAATGTTTACAATGAACCTGTGAGTGAGGAGTGAGTCATGGCAGGGAGAGGCCAGGCTTCAGAGGGGCAGGTGCCACATCTAGAACCCGAGGGGGAGAGCCCAGGAGTAGCCATGGATGAAAGGATTAGGTGGTGGCAATTATAAAGGTATTTTAGGTACTACTTACATCACAGGGGGTGTAGCTCAGGGGTAGAGCATTTGACTGCAGATCAAGAGGTCCCTGGTTCAAATCCGGGCACCCCCTGCCAAGTCAAATTTTAGAGTCTTATGCCACAAATTTGTGCTCCTCCCATTGCCCCAAAATGGCCTCTAGGACTGAAATGAGTCACCCTCATGCTCTTCTGCAGAGCCTTTCTAGTCTGGGTGGTGAGTTTGGCCTGGTTCTGGCTTTAGACCAGGGCTTCAAACCAGTTCTTCGCAATTCAATCATGGCCAAGGAGTCAACACCAGAACAGACCTGAATTAGTAAAATTTGGGTGGTGTCATGGATTGAATTGTGTCCCCCTAAAATGTGTCAACTAGGCTAGGCCATGAATCCCAGTACTGTGTGACTGTCCACCATTTTGTCATCTGCTGTGATTTTCCTGTGTGTTGTAAATCCTACCTCCATGGGTCGCTGTTAGTCAGAATTGACTCGATGACAATAAGTTTGATTTTTTTATGAGGTTAATGAGACAGGATTGGAGGCAGTTATTTTAATGAGGCAGGACTCAAACTACAAGATTAGGTTAGGTCTTAAGTCAATCTCTTTTGAGATATAAAAGAGAGATGTAAGCAGAGAGACAGGGGGACCTCATACACCTAAGAAACAAGAGCCAGGAGAATAGCCCATCCTTTGGACCTAGGGTCCCTGCACTGAGAAGCTCCTAGACCAGGGAAGATTGATGACAAGGACCTTCTCCTGGAGCTGAAAGAGAGAGAGAAAGCCTTCCCCTGGAGCTGGCATCCTGAATTTCAATTTCTAGCCTCCAGACCATGAAAGAATAAATTTCTCTTTGTTAAAGTCATCCACTTGTGGTATTTCTGTTGTAGCTGCACTAGATGACTAAGCCGGGTGGCCCGGAACCATAACATTAGTGGGAAAAGTTACTGGTTGAAACCCTGCTAGGAAATTAATCTCCCTCTTAGAAAACAAAGGCAGTGTATGAGTTGCATAGCAAACAAACCTCTTCCCCATAGGATTCTACGCAGAGTGGCAAAGAGCAGTGCCGGGCTCAAAGATGGTGGCCGATCATGCCACTTTGAATGTATGTCGCCCTCCACAGCCCTGGCAATAATCCAATCTCACACCTCAGGCTTCTGAAAGGGCTCACTACACCCTTTCAAATCTCCAATTCCAGGGCTTTGACCCATAATTTTTCCCATTCCAGTTATGATCGCAGATCACCCAATTTTTTTAAATTTGGATCTGTTCTTTTCTGCTTCATCAGCCATGACTGAACCAGTTCAAACCACTGCTTCAGACTAACCAGGCCCAAGGCTTAAATTATGATTCTGCCTCCTATCTGCCTTGTAATTATTAGCAAGTCACTGAGTCTGTTTCCTCACAACCAGGCTCCTTGCCAGCCTGAAAGGAGGAGGCCACATGATAGAAAACCAAGTTGTATTACATTTGTGTTACACTATCTCTCTGCATTTCTCACAAACCTGAATACCAGGAATCCTGGTCCTCAAGCTGCCCATGTCCAGTTATACCTCACCTACAGTCTGCTTCTGCTAGCCTCATGTGCATGCCTTGGTATTTTCAGTTTCTGCTTGTGGCCAAAGGTCAGTGTGTCCATGAAAAGCCCCAACACAGAAATGTGTAGAACCTGCACAAATTAGTTTCAGAGAGACCACTACTTCTTGCAGAGGACAGGCTCTCCCTCCCCCTTGCCAGATGCATTCTCCTAAGGGAATCAAGTGCTCCCATGCAGATCCTACCACCTCTGGGGTGATTTCCCATTCAGAGACTCCCACATTAGCTCTCATACTCTGTATAGTCCAGCCAAGACCAACAGGATCAAAAGTCATCCTTAAATCTCAAGAGGGTGGGGAGAGGAGAGGAGAAGAGAGGGTCCCAGAGCCTTTTCTCCCAGGAGTATCTTCTTTCCATGTACATTCATGAATTCAAATAGGTCCATGAGGGTGGGATGCTCCAAATCCACCAACAGAAGCTATACTCCAACGTAAATAACAATTGCCTAGGACAATACTGGGTATGTAGTCTGTGCAAAATAATACTACCTCCCCTCTTCCTCCCCCCTTATTTTCAGAATCCAATCCCATCTCCAGCTATTAACCATTTCAAATTCTAACCTCCAGTCATACCAACCTTTTTGCCTTTTGTGGAGGAAAAACTCATTTAGTGGAATAATAAAAATAATAACCACAAGACTAGCTACCTAGGCTTTTGAACTGCAATCCTCTGTATTTTATCTCCCTCCTCCCCATACCATCTCACCCTTCAATCCAAAAATTCACCAAATCCTATGGATTTTTCTTCAAAAATTCTATTTTCAATCTGTCCCTCCTCTCCATCTCACTACCCCTCCTTCATGCTCCCTTCCCTGAATCATTGCAACTCCAAAGTCACTGCCTGTAGTTTCTTCCATGCTACTGTCTGATATGATTACCATCATGAGGTTCCTGAAAAATCAAAGCAGATTAATTTACTCTCCTAAATAAAACGCTTTGTGGCTCCCCAGTGTTTACAGGATGAAAAGCAAAGTCCTTCCTGTGGAACTCTAGGCCCTTGCAATGGAGGCTTTGCCCAGCTGTTATTTTTAACATAATAAAATTGAAATTTTTAAAAATAAAAATATTAAAAAAAAACCAACTGTTGTCATCTAGTTGATTCTAACTCAGTGACTCTATAGGACAGAGGAGAACTGCTCCATAGGGTCATCAAGGAGTGGCTGGTGGATTTCAACTGCTGAACTTTTGGTTAGCAGCCAAACTCTTTAACCACCGAGACACCAGAGCTCCAAAATAAAAATAACTATTAAAAATCTTATAATACATTATTATATCAAATATAAAAATACTTGAAGAAACAATGACCTAAAAGTTTTTAAATACGATGAAAACTAGAAAGACACAGATCAAGAAGCTAAACAAAACTCAAAAGAAGAAACATAAAGAAAATCATATCAAGACACATCATAATAAAATAGCTGAAAACAAGTTGTAAAGAAAAAAATCTTAAAAATAGGCAGAGGTGGGAAAATTACATTACACAGAGAGAAATGAAAGGAGACTTTTTATTAGAAATCATGCAAGCCAGGGAAGGAAGAAAGGAACGTCTTCAAAATGCTAAAAAAAAAGAACCTTGCTAATACTCTACTCAGTGAATTCTATACTTCATTGTTAAAAATACCTTTCAACAATGAATATGAAACAACTATTTATTTCACATCAACAAAAGAATTCATCAGCAGCAGACAAAAAAATGATACCAAATAAAAATCTGGATCTGCACAAAGTAATGAAGAGTGCCAGAAATGGTCAACATGTGGATAAATATAAAATATATTTTTCCCATTTTCAAATCTCTTTAAAAGATGATTGATTTTCTATTAATGGTGGTGGAATAATTTGAAAAACAGTAGCATAATGGCTGCACAACATGAAGAATGTAATCAATGTCACTGAATTATTGTAGAAATTGTTGAATTGGCAATGTTTTGTTGTGTATTTTCACCACACACACAAAAAGATAATTAAATGTTTAAAGTAAAAATAATAGCAATGTATTATGGGGTTTATAACAAACATAAAAGTAAAACTTATGACAACAATAACACAAAGGACAAAATAAGGGAAATGGGAGCATACTAATAAAAGATAATTACACTACAAGTGAAGTGATAGAATATTATTTGAAGGTAAAATATGAAAAGTTAAATATGGTACTGTAAACTTTAGATAAATCAATAAAAGAAAATAGCAAAAAGTAGTAGCTAATAACCTATTGGTGGGAATAAAATGGAATAATAAAAATAGTCAATTAATCCAGAAGAAGTTATGAAAAAAGAACAAAAAATACATGGGACAAATAGAAAACAAGTAGAAAACATGGATTGATACAGTAGTTGCAATAATGGGCTCAAACATAGCAACAATTGTAAGGATGGCAAAAACAGTCATTGTTTTATTCAGTTGTACATAGGGTCACTATAAGTTGGAATCAACTCAAAGGCACCTAACAACAACAACAAGGTTTAAATGTAACCTTATATATAATTACATTAAATGTAAATGATCTAAACACTCCAGTTAAAAGGTAGAGATTGTCAGACTGGATAAAAAATCTACATGCTATCTACAAGAACACCACTTCAAATATGAAGATTGTACAGTTCAAAGTAAAAGGATGAAAAGAGATATACCATGCACACCCATCAAAAGAAAGATGTAAAGAATGTTTTATAACAGACTTCAGAACGAGAAATGTTACCAGAAATAAAGGACATTTCATAATGACAAAAAAGTCAATTCATCAAGAAGACATATCAGTATTAAATATATATACCTCTATTAACAGAGCTTCAAAATAAATGAAGTAAAAATTACTAATATCTGAGATTAGATCAGGGTTGTCACCTGAAAAAATAAGCAAATACTCAAGAAGTCTAACTGAGATTAAACAGAAAAGACAAATGAATAATATAAAGAAGGTAAAATAGGACATGACTAAATATATTTTTATAAGAGAATTCTATGCACAGCTTCATTCTATTCACTTTTAAAATCTGCATAAAACAGATTATTTTTGAAGTAAAAATGAATCACTAAAACAGACCCAAGGAGAAGTGGAACACCTGAATAGACCAATAATGAATGATAAAATACATTTAAAAGAGAGTTAAGGAACTCTTCTTCACAAAGGTACCACATCCAGAAGACTTACAGGTAATTTTTAGCCTTATAGGCAAGTTTGCCTAATTTTTAATTAGGAGTAGATCATTCTCTGCTATATATGATGTTTCAGAGTATAAAAAATAAGGAAATCCCTCCAAATCATTCTAGGAAGTTTGTATAATCTTGATATATTTTTAAAAAAATAAGACTGTTGTTGTTCTTAGGTGCCATCAAGTCAGTTCCGACTCATATTGACCCTATGTACAACAGAACAAAACACAGCCTGGTCCTGTGCCATCCTCATAATCATTGTTATGCTTGAGCCCATTGTTGCAGTCACCATGTCAATCCATCTTGTTGAGGTTCTTCCTCTTTTGCTGACCATCTACTTTATCAAGCTCCAGGGACTTGTCCCTCCTGATAACATGTCCAAAGTATGTAAGAAGTAATCTCACCATCCTTGCTTCTAAGGAGCATTCTGACTGTACTTCTTCCAGGATAGATTTGTTCGGTCTTTTGGCTGTCCATGGTACTCAATATTCTTCACCAACACCATAATTCAAAGGCATCAATTCTTCCTCGGACTTCCTTATACATTGTCCAGCTTTCGCATGATTATGAGGCAATTGAAAACACCACAGCCTGGGTCGGGCACATCTTAGTCTTCAAGGTGACATCTTTAATTTTTAACACTTTAAAGCGGTCTTTTGCAGCAGATTTGCCCAATGCAATGCCTTTTTGATTTCTTGACTGCTGCTTCCGTGGGTGTTGATTGTGGATCCAAATAAAATGAAGTCCTTGACAACTTCAATCTTTTCTCCATTTATCATGATGTTGCTTATTGGTCCAGTTGTGAGGATTTTTGTTTTCTTTATGTTAAGATGCAATCCAGATTGAGGGCTATGGTCTTTGATCTTCAACAGTAGGTGCTTCAAGTCCTCTTCACTTTCAGCAAGCAAGATTGTGTCATCTGAATAACACAGGTTGTTAATGAGTCTTCTTCCAAACCTGATGACACATTCTTCTTCATATAGTCCATCTTCTTGGATTATTTTCTCAGCATACAGATTGAATAAGTATGGTGAAAAGATACAACCCTGACACAAACCCTTCCCGACTTTAAACCACGCAGTATTCCCTTGTTCTGTTTGAACGACTGTCTTTTGATCTATGTACAGGTTCCTCATGAGCATAATCAAGTGTTCTGGAATTCCCTTCTTCACAATGTTATCCATAATTTGTTATGATCCACACAGTCGAATGCCTTTGCATAGTCAATAAAACACAGGTAATCATCTTTCTGATATTCTCTGCTTTCAGCCAGGATCCATCTGACATCAGCAATTATATATCCCTCATTCCATGTTCTCTTCTGAATCCAGCTTGAATTTCTGGCAATTCCCTGTCAATGTACTGCTGCAACTGCTTTTGAATGACCTTCAGCAAAATTTTACTTGCCTGTGATATTAATTATATTTTTTGATAATTTTTGCATTCAGTTAAATCACTTTTCTTGTGAATAGGAATAAATATGGATCTCTTCCAGTAGATCGGCCAGGTAGCTGTCTTCCAAATTTCTTGGCATAGACAAGTGGGCGCTTCTAGTGCCACATTCGTTTGCTAAAACATCTCAATTGATATTCCATCAATTCCTGGAGCCTTGTTTTTCACCAATGCCTTCAGTGCAGCTTGGACCTCTTCTTTGAGTACCATCAGTTCCTGATCACGTTTCCTCCTGAAATGTTTGAATGTAGACCAATTCTTTTTGGTACAGTGACTCTGTGTATTCTTTCCAACCTCTTTTGTTGCTTCCTGTGTCATCTAATATTTTCCACATAGAATCCTTCAATATAGCGACTCGAGGCTTGGATTTTTTCTTCAGTTCTTTCAACTTGAGGAATGCTGAGCATGTCCTTCCCTTTTGGATTTCTGACTTCAGGTCTTTGCACATGTTATTATAATACTTTATTTTGTCTTCTCCAGCTGCCCTTTGAAATTTTCTCTTTAGCTCTTTTATTTCATTCATTTGCTTTAGCTACTCGATGTGCAAGAGTGAGTTTGAGTCTCTTCTGATATCCATTTTGTTCTTTTCTTTATTTCCTGTCTTTTTAATGACCTCTTGCTTTCTTCATGTTTGATGTCCTTGATGTCATTCCACAACTCATCTGGTCTTCAGTTATTAGTTCAATGCATCAAACCTATTCTTGAGATGGTCTCTAAATTCAGGTGGGATATATATATATATATATTGGCTATTGTGGACTTGTTCTAATTTTCTTCAGCTTCAACTTGAAATTACATATGAGCAATTGATGGTCTGTTCCACAGTTGGCCCTTGGCCTTGTTCTAACTGATAATATTGAACTTTTCCATCATCTTTTTCTACAGATGTCGTCGATTTTATTCCTGTATATTCCATCTGGCCAGGTCCACGTGTATAGTCGCTGTTTATGTTGTTGAAAAAAAGTATTTGCAAAAAAGAAGTCGCTGGTCTTGCAAAATTCTATCATGTGATCTCCAGCATCGTTTCTATCACCAAGGCTATATTCCACCTACTGATTTTTCTTTTTTCCAACTTTTTCACGTTCCAATCACCAGTAATTATCAATGCATCCTGATTGCATTTCGGTCAATTTCAGACTGCAGAAGTTGGTAAAAATATTCAATTTCTTCATCTTTGGTCTTAGTGGTTGGTGCATAAATTTGAATAATAGTCATATTAAGTGGTCTCCCTTGTAGGCATATGGATGTTATCCTATCACTGACAGTGTTATACTTCAGGATAGATCTTGAAATGTTCTTTTTGACAATGAATGCAACACCACTCTTCTTCAAGTTGTCTTTCAGGTATAGTAGATCATATGATTATCCAATTCAAATTGGCCAATACCAGTTCATTTCAGCTCACTAATGCCTAGGATATCAATGTTTATGAATTCCATTTCATTTTTGATGATTTCCAATTTTCCTAGATTCATACTTCGTACTTTCCACGTTCCAATTATTAACGGAAGTCAGCTGTTTCTTCTCATTTTGAGTCGTACCACATCAGCAAATGAAGGTTCTGAAAGCTTGACTCATTCATATCATTAAAGTCAATTCTACTCTGAGGAGGCAGCTCTTCCTTAGTTGTATTATGAGTGCCTTCCAACCTGAGGAGCTCATCTCCTGGCACTATAAATCAGACAATGTTTTGCTGCTATTCATAAGGTTTTCACTGGCTAATTATTTTCAGAAGTAGAATGTTTGATGCCTCTTCCTCGTCTGTCTTAATCTGGAAGCTCAGCTGAAACCTGTCTGCCCTGGGTGACCCTACTGGTATTTGGATACCAGTGGCATAGATTCCAGCATCACAACAACATGCAAGCACCCATAGTATGACAAGCTGAAAGAAGCTTTCATAATCTTGATATAAAAAAATACATGCAACTAGCATATACCAAAAAGAAAGCTAGAGGCTGTTATCACTTTGCAATAAAGTAAATAAAATAGTAGGAACTCTTATCTGAGGTCCAGTACAACATAACAAAGAAAGGCTCAAAACAAACTGCAATGATGGCTCAATATTGAGAAACTGATTGCTATAAAGAAGAGTCCCTTTGCATTCCAGAACAAGTAGGCTCAGTGGTCAGTCCCAGTCCCTCCAGCTGTGCTGACATCTGGATTTGCCTTTGTCCACTCCTCTCCTCCCCAAATTCTGGGGCTGCAGATCTATTCACTAGATGCCTCCCTTGGGGTAAGCCAAGCCCCTGAGAGCCTCCACCATGACCCAGGAAAAGGAAACCAAAGCAGTCAGTGGAAAATGGAGAAAAATTTAAGAAACAAAGCATTAGATATTGAAGGGAATGGGTAGAGTTCATCTTGGGACCCAAGAATAGTGATAATAAGAGAGGGGTGAAAAGTGCTCTGAGAAGAGAGTTATTAAGGTAGGTGTAAGTGGGAAGACACTGGAGGAGGAAAGCAGATTCTGACATGTTTGAAAGTGGGTGTGAGAGGACAAGCCCAGGTAACTCCCCAGGAAGACACTAGATGATGATAGCACCTTGGGAATGACAGCAATTATGAAAGAATTTTTATTAAGGTAGGGCTAGCAGGTGGGGGTATAGCTCAGTGGTAGAGCATTTGACTGCAGATCAAGAGGTCCCTGGTTCAAATCCAGGTGCCCCCTGTGTCATTTCTCTTTTACGCCCTGAGACAGCTAGTGTAAGTACAGCTCCTTGTTACCTTATAGACTCAGCCTCATGAGCCAAAGTTTCCAACAAGTAGTAAAGACTTAAGTATTCCACTATAACATTTTCCATGTTTCACTTCTACTTCCTCAGCCATAATCATTTCCTGGAGGAGTAAAAGGTGTCTGTCCTAGGCTTCCTCAGTGTTTCCCTTATGCCTAATTATTACCATTATGAGTCTGTTTGCACAAAACTTGCTTCAAAAAATAGAATTGAGGCAGCTTCCAATAATACACACAATAAAACTCTAAGGGTCAACCAAGAAAATGCAAGTACTGAACATCTAGGAGAGAAGGTAAAAGGAGGTAAATGACTATTCCAGAGAGCCTAGGTTAGGAGAAATTACTACTGCTGCATACAAAGCCTATCTCTGAGCTCCCAGATAATGAAACAAGAGTGAAAATACACCAATTCATCAATTGAGGAAACTATTTTAATTAGTGCTGAAAAGCAGCAGACATTTATGTAATAGGTCTATATAGATGGAACATTGGTCAGGTGATGGTTATTGCCAGGGCAACCATGTACAGTCACACAGGTTGTGAATTATGCAACTCTGCCAATTACATAGTGCCCTTGAGTTATGTGACACAGCAACCCTGTATGTTGACAATATTTTATCCATTTTACAAAAAAAAGAAAAAAAGGAGGAATTTGACTACTCAATAAAATCTCTTCCTTAGTAATAGAATGTTGTGAAACCATCGCCATTATCTATTTCTAAATTTTTCATCACCTCAAACAGAAACTCAGTATCCCTTAAGCAAAACCTCCCCATTTCCACTTTCTCCACCCACCCCTAGCAACCACTAAGAAACTTTAGTCTCTATGCATTTGCTTATTCTAGATATGTCTTAAAAGGTGCCCGGGTCGTGCAATGGTGAATCGGCTGCTAAACAAAAGGTCAGTGGTTTGAACCCATAGCTGCTCCAAGGGATATAAGAAAAGTATGTTCCTGTAAAGATTATCTAGGAAACTCTATTAGGCAGTTCTGCTTTGTCCTGTGGGGTCACTATGAGTCAGAATCGACTCCACAGTACACACCAACAACAACAATAGATATTTCATATAAGTGGAATCATACAATATTTGTCCTTTTGTATTTGGCTTCTTTCACTTACCATTATGTTTTCAAGGTTCACCCATGTAGTAGCATGTATCAGGACTTTATGCTGAAAAATATTCCACTGTATGAATAAAAAGAACTCCTATTGGCTCATGGGTTAAGGAGCTTGGTAGCTAACTGAAAGGTCAGCTGTTTGAACCCTCCATCAGTTCTGCAGGGGAAAGATGTGGCAGTCTGTTTCCATAAAGATTTACAGCCTTGGAAACCCTATTGGGCAGTTGAACTCCATCTTACAGGGTCAGCACGTTGGTTTGGGTTTGGTATGAATAGACCACATTTTATCTATCCATTCGTCTATTGATGGACACTTAATACCTTTTGGCTATTGTGAATAATGCTGCAATGAACATTGGTGTACAAGAATCTGTTTGATTCCCTGCTTTCAGTTCTTTTGGGTCTATGCATAGGAGTGGAATTGCTGGGTCATATAATAATTTTATGTTTAACTTTTTGAGGAACCACCACTCTGTTTTCCATTGTGGCTGCATCATTTTACAGTCCTACCAGCAAGGGATGAGAGTGCCAAGTTATCCAAATCCTCATCAATTCTTCTTTCCCATTTTTCTGATAATAGACATCATTGTAGGAGTAAAGGGGTATTTCATCGTGGTTTTGGTTTGCAATTTCCTAATGACTAATGATGTTGAGAAATTTTTCATGTGCCTACTGTCCACTTGTATATCTCCTTTTTTTTTAAAAAAAAAAAAAAAACAATATTTTATTGTGTTTTCGGTGAAAGTTTACACAGCAAATTAGGTCCCCATTCAACAATGTCTACACAAATTATTCATTGACATTAGTTGCATTCTTCATAATGTGTCAAAGTTCTCATTATTTCTGTTCTGATTGTTCTACTTCTCCTTACCTTCATCTCTGCTTTAAATTAATTGCTGACAATTTGGTATCACAAAGGTGATTTTTTTAATGGAGTGCAGTACTCACAGGTGATGTTCTTTATTTTGTGAGCCAATCTGTTATTTAGCTAAAAGGTGATCTCAGGAGATAATTTCTGTCAATATTTAAAGAGTATCCCAGGGCCATAGTCTTAGGGAGTCCTCTAGTCTCTACTGCTCCAGTAAGCCTGGTTTTTTTAAGATTTTGAGGTCTGTGCCAAATTTTTCTCCCATTCTATCAGAATCCATCTATTGTGGCCCTGATCTGAATGACTGGTAGTGATAGCCAAGCATCATCTAGTTCTTCTTCACTCAGGGTAAAAGAGGCCATGAGTTCACATAGACAGTCCTATAGACTGGTTTCTTCTCAGAGTCTTGAATTTCCTTCTTTCTCTTTTGCTCTGGATGAGTAGAGATCAATAGTTGTATCTTAGATGACTGCTCTGTATATATTCTTTGGTGAAATGTCTATTCCAGTTCTTTCCTCATTTTTAAATTGGATAGTTTGTCTTTTTGTGTTAAATACCTCTTAATATTAATTACATGTTGAAATGATAATAATTTAGATATATTGGGTTAAATAAAATATATCATTAAAATTTATTTCAATAATTTTTAATGTGGATACTAGGAAATATAAAATGATATATGTAGCTTATATTTGTGGTTCACGTTATATTTTTATTGGACAGCACTGCTCTAGAAGATGAAGCATGATCTTAGGACATAAAACCTAACTGGTGTCACCAATCGTTGGGGAAAAGGTAGACTATACAATAAATGTACTGGGATAATTGACTTTCTGAAGAAAAACATCACATACAGTCCTTACTTCTCTCAATTAAAAATATCCATGTGGATTAAAGACCTAAATACAAAGTTAAACTTTTATAAATATACATATATGTATAACAAAGGAAAAGATTTCTTAAACACAACCCAAAAAGCAAAAAGTAGAAAAAATAGACATATATGAGTATATCAAAATTTTAGTTTTAATTTTGATATGACAAAAAATTCCACAAACAAGACTCAAAATTTTGCAACACGTAATAGAGAATGGATATGTACCCAGTATATATAAAAAGCTCATGTAGATCAATCCTATAGACCTATAACTAAGGTCAAATCTTAGCGTGCTCTAGGGGGACACATATACACTGTAACTCAGGAGAAAACAGCTTACACACCTAAAAAAATGCAAAATTTTGCTAACATATATCAGCAGAATCCTGAGGAATAAGTAAAGAAGTGGATTCTAAAGGTATTAGACCAAACAGGGTAGAATATAAACCTTTCATTACTACATGTTTTCTCCTTAATTTTTTTTTTTTTTTGGATGGCGTGTGTTTTCAGTATTGGAATGCATGCTTAATAACTGAATGTGTTTAATTTTTTGGCTGGTAATATGGATTTTGAGAAACATGATCTGGTAACACAATCCATCAATGAGGTGGATGACACTTTGGTGCCACCAATCTGTGGCATGACAGTATGCCACTGAGAACTAAGCAGATAATTTATCGTTGGAGCCTTTCCATTAAGTTACATGGGGAACCTCTGGTTTTCCAAGTATGACACAGAAAAACCAAAACAACCCCATCATGGCTCCCTAACTATCACACAAGAAAGACATAATTATGCCTGCAAGCCTTATCTCACAGAAATAAAAGAAGAAAAGCAAAAGTTTACAAAACTAACATACCCAAGAAGCAACCTACACAACAATGAGACTCCAACACCTGTATGCTGAGCTTCATGCGTTTCAAAAAGGACCTACATTGATGTTGATGCTAAATGTATTAGAACTGAAATAACACCTTATCTCTGAGGTCCAGAGGCATAAAAATTGGCTGGCATACCATTTGTGCCAGTGGTAACAAAAGGGATAATACTGACTAAATTCATTGATGTGGGTGCACTTACTAGATGCACTAAATTTAATGTGTCAGCTAGTGCAACTGGAGATGGCTGTAACAGCTTACTCGGTTGGTTGGCTGAAACCTGGACTAAACAGTGGCTTTGATTTAATCAAGTTAAGATGCCAGAGCTTCCCTGGCATGATGTGGAGGAGGGAATCTAAAAGTTTGGGAAGACCAAAGTATTGTCTGGATTAATCAGTGTGACTTGCATATCCAATCCACCACCATGACCCACAAAAATGCCCAAAAGACATTAAGAAATATAATTGTAAGGCGATAGCTTGCATCCTTGAAAAGCTCAGTAATTGTTCACTTTTGTTGGCCAGGTAGAACTGTAGGGGATGCGACAAATGAGATAGTCTCCCTGATTTCAATGGGGATGTTGGGATACCAGAGTAGCTGAGGCACTTATCCACCAAAGACAAGGTGGGCTCGTCTAGCATAAAGGGAAGCAGGAATGTATGTGTAATCACACTGCCTCAGCTTGCAGAGCTCTTTGATGGTGGTCAATAGCTCATAGCATTCCTAAGAATGAAACAGATGGGCAGTCTGCTAAAGTTTTCTTGACGTATGTAACAGGAGAAACTCTACATCTGGTAGCAAAAAACCTGACTTGAGTTGCTACAGTGCAGAGTCACAGCCTAACACCCAGTTTCAGACCTAAGTTAATTTACAGACACAAAGTCCCTTGATTGAAAGAAGGTTGCCCCCTACCCTCCCAGAGTAAGAACCCTACACAATTGAGACACATGCATACCATAAATTATCATTCATATCTTCCTCGAAAAGACCTGTGGCCATTTTCTGAAGTGACTGTGCACTGGAGAAAAGGAAATATACAGACTTTTGTGATAATTACCAGGGGGTCTGAAATGAGGATAAAACCTGGGGAAAAAAAATGCCACTGTAGCCTAAAAGTCAAGGGGGAAATTATGAAGGTCAAGTGATGGAGTCTTAGCTCAAGTCTGACTTACAGTAGGCCCAGTTGGTCTGTAGACTCACTCTGTAGTTAATTTTCCATTTCCTAGATGTATGATTAGAATATATATACTTGGTAACTGGCAGGATGGCTTTTTGACCCATAGAATGAGGGTCATTATGGTAGGAAGGGCTAAATGGAAGCCCCTGGAATTTCCCCTCACTACCAAGATAGCAAAGGCAAAGCAATGTTATTACCTTGGGGAAATTGCAGAGATAAATACCACGAAAAAATACTTGAGAAAAAGGGGATGGTGGTACCTATTGAATCTCCATTTTACTTGTCATTTTGGCCTGTAGGAAGTCATATGGAACTGTAAATTATTTTAAACCTAATCAAGTGCTATTTCTATTTGCAGTTGCAGTCCCAGATGTAGTATCCTTCCTGGCGTAATTAAGCATGTCCCCTAGCAATCAGTCCTCTTTGAGGGTCTTCTTTTCCTCTCTGAGACCAAGTTGACAACATAACAAAATCTAGCACCTAATTTTACATTCACCATGTAAAATTCACAATGTCCAGCATACCCACTAAAATTAATAGGCACGCCAAAAAGCAGACAAATATTAGTCATAATCAAAAGTAAAAAAGAATAGAAACAGATCCATAAAAAAGAGAAGTGAAGAAGTTAGTAGAATGGTATCTTAAACTAGTTATTATAAATCTCATAAATATCCTAAAATATGCACAAAAAACAAGGGCACGATAGGAGAAATATAGGAAACATAAAAACTACCCAAGTATAACTTCTAGAGATGGAATATATAATATCTGAAATGACAGATAAATGGATGAGATTAAGAACAGATTAGATATTACAGAAGAAAATATTATTGAACTGGAAAACACGGCAATAAAAACTACCAAAATGAATCAGAGGGAGAAAGAATACAGATAAAAAAACCCCCAAGTGAGCTGTGAGACAATATCAAGCAGTCCAATACATAAGTATATGAAGTCCCAGAAGAAGAAAACAGTGGGCAGGAAACAGTAAAAATATTTGAAGAAATAATGGCCCCAAATTTTTTTAATCAGATGAAAACTAAAAATCCACATATAATAATCTCAACAAATCCCAAGCACAAAAACCATAAAGAAAACCATACCAAGGCAAGCATAATAAAATTGCTGGAAACCAATGGTAAAGAGAAAATAAATTAAAAACAGAGACAGGAAAATTATATTATACACAGGAATGAAAGCAAAGTTTTCATCAGAAGCCAGGCAAGGCAACAGGGTAAAAAGGAACATCTGTAAAGCATTAAAAGGGGGAAAAAAAACTTAATTCTCTACCCAGTGAGTTCTATACTTGGTGAAAATATTCTTAAACAATGAAGGTGGAGCAAAAGTATTTTCAGACCAACAAAAGTGGAGAGAATTCAAGAGCAAACCTATCGTATAAGAAATGTTAAAGGAAGTTCTTCAGGAAGAAAGAAAATGTTACCGACTGAAAATCTGGATTTACACAAAGTGATGAAGAGTGCCAAAAATGATCAATATATGTGTAAAGAAAAAAGACAAATTAAGAAGTCCTGTGAAGATACCCACATGGCAAGGAATTAAGGATTTCTGCCAACAGTCAGTGAGGAACCGAGTTCTCTTTCCAACAGCCAGGTGAGTAAGCAATCTTAGAGTGGTTCCTCCAGCCCCCATCAGGTATTCAGATGACTCCAGTTCCAGCTCACATCTCATCTGCAACCTTATGGGAGAATCTTGGGTCAAAATCCATGTAAGCCATTCCATCAGTTTACTGAATCTCCAAAAGAACATGAAATAGTAACTGTTTACTGTTTAAAGATACACACATGGGGTCGTATAAGTAGGCATCAACTTGACCAGAACTGGTATTTTATTATGCAACAAGATGTAATTAATAAAGAATACTTCTCCCATCAATACTGACATACCTCCCTTAGGATCAATCAATTCTCTGGGACTAACTTGGGAAGATAGAATAAAGACTGTGATCTGGAGATGAGAGAAAAAAAATTTTTTTAAATTGATATGGGCATGTATGTAGGGAGTGTTAAAGGAATCCAAGAAGGGGGACATAAGTCAGCGGTGAGTGGTAGGATATATGAGACAGAAGGCTAAAGCAGAAGTTGGAAGTTCAAATGATTTAAACAGATGTGGAATTTGGAGGAGAGATGGGAGAGAAGGTCCTATTGGTACCACACTGCAGGTTATTGCTGGCAAGTGATCGCAACTGTAAGTCTGGCAGAGTTCCAGCCCTTGTTCAGCAAGCTGCACCTTCTCTCTGTCTTCATCTTCTGCCTGTATACCAAACCAGGTACAAAATTTGTTGTCTCAAGTGGAACCTTTGGTGACCTCCCAAGGTGGTGCCTTTTTGGAAAAGGAGGATAGTTACAGCAGTAAGGAGGTCCATTTACAATTGAACAGGACTAGCAGCTCTCTGCTGAGTCAGAATGAGCAAGCTAAGTGTGGGTGGAAAAGTAAAGGGGTACTAATTACATACCCCCCTGAGTTAAACGGGTTATAGCTCAGTGGTGGAGCATTTGACTGTGGATCAAGAGGTCCCTGGTTCAAACTGAGGTGACCCCTTTGAGGGTCTCCTTTTTCCTCTTTAAGTCCAAGTTCACAGTGTCAAGTTTTCCACAGACCACAGTCGTCTAGTCCTCTTAAAGGAAGAGGCTTGCTGTTGCTGTTGTTAGGTGCCATCAAGTCAGTTCCGACTCATAGTGACTCTATGTACAACAGAAGGAAACAATGCCCACTCCTCTGCCATCCTCACAATCATTGTTATGCTTGAGCCCATTGTTGCAGCCACTGTGTCAATCCATTTCATTTGAGGGTCTTTCTCTTTTGCACTGACCCTCTACTTTACCAAGCATGATGTCCTTCTCCAGGGACTGGTCCCCCATGATAATATGTCCAAAGTAAGTAAGAAGATGTCTCGACATCATAGCTTATAAGGAGTATTCTGGCTGTACTTCTTCCAAGACAGATTTATTCGTTCTTCTGGCAGTCCATGGTATATTCAATATTCAAAAGAGGAGGCTAAATGGAGTCTATTACTTAGCCTCTTTACAGTCTTCTCCTATTATTCAGGGTTCAGTCAGGCACTCAGCACTGTACTGAAGACCAAGGACAAGACCTAACCCAGTGTCAGTACCCCCTTTGAAGAACTATTTCCTGGGAACACACTGGTATACAATTTCTGAATCAGAAGACAAAAACGTCACCAGTTATTTTAGTGGAGGAAATTTAATATAAATATGTTAACCAGGAATTAGATATTTGAAAGGACAGAACGGGGACAGTAAGTATCATGGAGACAGTCGTTGCAGAAGCATCTACCAGCCCAGGGCTGAGGAATAAATAGAAGAGGTTGAATGTATAAAAAACGTAGAAGCTTTGGTGAGGATCCCAGTAGAGCAGGAAACCAGACCTCTAAGGAGGTATCAGTTTCACTGAGAAGGCTTGATGAGGCTGGTCTTGTGAGTGAAATGCTGCAAACTGGAGTCACTGCTGCTACTGGAGAGAGCCGTCACTGCTCGGGTTACACTGACAAGAATACACACAGACAGGAAGCAACAGGCAGACAGGAAGCAACAAGTGCTCTCTTCTTCCTCATGCACTCCAGTTCCCCTCAACTGCCCTGTTCACAGGACCAATCAGGAAACCAGTTAACAAAGAAGTACTGTGGAAGGCAGAGTCCCAGAACCAGTATCACAAGGCAGAACACAGAAGGGTAAATTTGGGGCTTAGAGGAATAATTTCTTCAATCATTACTTCAGAACACTCATCTCAACCATCAGATAAAAGGGTTGAATATATACAGAGATGACAGAAAATGGAGAGAACTTCAGCCTGGGCCCTAGAGAGTGGCTTTGTGGGAAGAGCTATGATCCAGTATACAGGCATGTGAGTGTAGGTTCTATCTTTGAGAAGTTTCGTGCTTAGACAGGCCATTGGTCTTTTGGAGTCTCTGTTTCCAAGAAGCTCAGCACAAACAAACAAAAACCAATGTAGATGTTGCTATCGATCCTTCCATCTATCAGGTGAAGTCTCTTCCAGGTTCTGTCCTCACTCATGGGCTGAGGACAAGGAAATTTCAGGGCTGAAGGAGAAGTGAACTTGTTTTTTTCCTCTATGGTAGGGAGATGAGTTAGCAGAAAAGCAGGTATGGTCACTTTAAGGAAACCCAACCTGAAGGTGCATCTGTGCCAGAGCCTGTGGGTGTGGCTGCACAGGGGAAGAGTGTTAATTGTCCCTTGCTAGCATACCAGGGGGTATAGCTCAGGGGTAGAGCATTTGACTGCAGATCAAGAGGTCCCCAGTTCAAATCTGGGTGCCCCCTAGCTTTTTAGTCAAAAAAATTGGTAAAAGAGTTCCAGTTTTCTCTCCCCTTGCTGAGTCTTTCTGCAAAGGATAAGGAGTCAGAGAACTCCCTCAGCAAAGCAACTCAATCTCAGGTGATGTGCTCATCACAACCCCCACTTTTCTGGTCTTTCCACTCTCCACTTACTTGTCTCCATGCTGTCCAAGATGTACTTCGAGCTTCTGACTGACTGTGAGGACTCTGTCCTTTGAAGGCAGTCAGAGAGAAATCTGAGATCATCTACAAGAGAGTAATAGTCCAACTGCTGGCTGACTTGTCAACAGTGACAAGGGAAGCCAGAAGATAGTTCAATAACACATTCAATATGTTAAAAGAAAATAACAGCCAACTTAGAATTCTATACCCAGCAAAACTATTCTTCATGAACAGACAAAGTTTAGAGGGTTTACCACCAACAGACTCTCACTAGAGAAAATTCTGAAATGTATACTTCAGGGAAAAGTAAAATGATCCCAGATGGAAGATCTGATATACCAAAAGAAATGCTGAACAAATAAATCAGCATATATACAGTAATTATAAAAGTCATTGATAGTATAACACAATATGAAAGTCTAATTTGAAAATTTTTTCGAAGATAGAACTAAAATACTGGTCAACAATAACATGTAAAGGAAGAAGCATTAGAGTTAAAATGTCATAAGGTCTTTCTATAATTTGGGAGAAAAATATAGATACTGATTAACCTCAGACTTTTAAAACTTGCATGCAGAAATGTCTAGCATATCATTTTAAAAATTGTTGTTTTTTTCGAGTAAATGGGGTAAGAGAATGTAGGATGTGGGATATTAGGAAAACAAATGAAATGAAATTAGAAAAATCCCCGTTAATCCAAAAGAAGACAAGAGACAAAAAAACAAAGAACATCAGACATGGAATGCAAATGGATGAAAGAAATTCTGTTATATTGGTAACACAGTAAAACCTGCAAAAAAAAAAAAAAAAAAAAAAGGGAACCTATGTAAGGGAGAAACCTGTCAGAAAAGGATTAACTCAAATATTTTCCACTAATAGAGAGCAATAATTGACAGTGGATAATAGAAAAGTGGTAAGACTTCACCCTGTTAAAGGTGGAAAACTTGGGAGACCCAGAAAAACAAGGCAGTCCAACTGAGTTCCAGCTCTCCACAGTTTATGTAAATAGAGAAAACTCTCCAGTTAAAAGCCAAAGCCATTAAACTAGATTTAAAAAACAAAACAAAAGAGATCCCTCTGTAGTCTCTGTGCAAGCATTACATCTAAAAAAGGTTTAAAGTAAAAGGATCAAAAAGGATATGCCAGGGGAGGCTTACTTGAGGTTCATGATCATTAATTTAGAGGAAGACCAGTTAGTATGGCTTTGTGTTTTTTTCTCCAGCCATGATCAGTTGTGTAGGAGCAGATGTTGAGTTAGTAAAGTAGACTTACACAAAGTTGTGCTTTTGCCAAGCAAAATGGAGTAAGGGAATGGAGGGTATATGCAAGGAATGATTGTAATAATGTATCATGAAACATGGGCTAATAAAGAAGATAAGGAGGTAATGACAGTGAAAATGTGGTAGGAACAATTGATTCAAGGTCTTGGTGGGGGGAATAGTGAAAGGATTGTTGGGTTCAGGTAATAGAGAGTGCACTGGAAATATTGAAGATGTTTCTCAAGTGGAAGCTGAAAGAGTCCCATGCACTTAGAATAAGACCTGGCTTTCCTAGACATCCTCAATGTCATCAATAGGAGGGATGGGAATGCATGTGATTATGAGTCACTGTCAGAAAGCGAAATGAGTGAAATTTAGATTATGGAGAGGTGGTAGTTATTAGTAATGACAGAGTCTAAGGAATCACCTACAGAAGGAATGACTGAAGAAGAGCTAAGGAAAGAAACATTGGAGGAGAGGAGTTCAAGGAGTTGAGAGGCTGGGTTGGAGAGAGTGAAATTGTGTTATAAGATGAGATGATCATCAAGAAACGAGGGGAGTTTTTGGCAAGGCCAAGATGGCGGAGTAGTCAGATGCTTCTGGTGGACACTCTTACAAAAAAGACCCAAAAAAACAAGTGATTCAATTATACATGACAATCTGGGAGCCCTGAAAATCAAAGGCAAAGTTGAGGAACCAGACTGACTGGCAAGGGGAGGGAGAGACAGTTCGGAAGTAGCAAGGAGGTGCCGGACCCTAACTGGTGAAAGCCTGAGTCCTTCAGGCCTGATCCGCTCAGGGGTGAGTAGTGAAGCAGGCAAGCATCGGTGCTTAGGAGGCGTATTCTGCACAGAGAAAGACAAAGCTGCTGAGAGTCTACTCAGCCATACAGAATCAGTGAGAAGCAGCCCTCAATTGCTGAAAGATAAGTATTTGCGTCCAGCCTACCGCCCGGATCAAAAACACCACCCTGAGGGAAAAACCTCCCCACTCCTTGCTCTGCACTGAGTCCTAGACTGGCTCCAGCAATTGCCTAGTACCCTGTGCTGGAAGTAGGATCCGTCGCACACCCTGAGCCATTCTCCCAGGCTTGGAGAGTGAACAAATTAACAAACAGGGGAAAAAATAAACTGCCAGCTCCCTTTAGCCAGGAACTCAGGGTAGGCACAGCTCCTTTGCCTAGACACAGGCATAAGGGATCCACGTTGAGTGCCTTTCCCCCTGCATAGACTTGTATGGACCCATTTCAACAGCGTAGGCCCTCATTACCACAGTAGAACAGGGTACATACATGAAGTCTAACTTCAACTGTTTCAGCTGTGAAGTGGCAGGTTCATGACATTTGACTCTGCTCTGTCCATTAAGCAGGGTCTTCACCAACAAACCTCAGGGGCCTGAGGACTGGTGGCTCCACACACGCCACCTGCAATAGGGGCCCATGAATAAGAGGTGCAACCCAGCCCTTAAAGACAACAGCATTGGGTGCTCATAGTGAAGCTTCAAAACCCACCCACCTACTCACTGTAGAAAACAAGGACACGCCTTCCTTGACATTTAGGGGTGGCCGTCAGCCCCATGCCTTGCTCAGAGTGTGTCCCCCTGCTGCAGCGAGATGCCTGTGCCTACACAAATCATCCATGCCTGTCTAGGACTGTAGGAGAGCCTGCACCACACACTTGGTGGCTACCTACCTGGGCACCTGAGCTGAATCCATACAGGACGAGTAGGCGGACTCCTGAGCTCACATACCTAGTAACAGATCTAACCACCTGGTGACAGGACATTAGAGCTTCAAAGGTGCCAATAATCTAGCTCACACGAGCAGCCTATCTGGGCATATCAAAACAAAATGAGAAGCTAGGACACAGTAAGCAAACATAAAATAAATAAATATAACAACTTAATGGTGGCTCAGAGACAACAGTGCATACCAAATCACATAAAGAGGCAATCCATGATGGCTTCAGCAAGTTCCCAAAATAAAAAATCAAGACATTTTCCAGAGGAGGAAAATTTCTTGGAATTACTGGAGGCAGAATAAAAAGATTAATTTACAGAACTCTTCAAGCGATTAGGAAGAAAATTAAGCAAAACACAGAAGACACAATAGAGGAAATTAAAAAGATTATAGAAGAGCATAATGACTAATTTAACAGGTTTCAAGAATCCACAGAGAGACAGCAATCAGAAATCCAGATGATTAACAATAAAATTTCAGAATTAGACAACTCAATAGAAAGCCATAGGAGCAGAACTGAGGTGGTGGAAGTCAGAATTAGTGAGACTGAAGATAAAGCACTTGACGCCAACTTATTTGAAGAAAAATCAGATAAAAGGATTTTAAAAAATGAAGAAACCCTAAGAATCTTGTGGGATTCTATCAAGAGGAATAACCTAGGAGTGGTTGGAGTAAAGAACGGAGGGAGATAACAGAAAATACAGAGAGAATTGTTGAAGATTTGTTGGCAGAAAACTTCCCTGCTACCATGAAAGATAACAAGATATCTATCCAAGATGCTTATTGTACCCCACATAAGGTAGATCCCAAAAGAAAGTCACCAAGACATATTACAATCAAACTTGCCAAAACCAAAGCTAAAGAGAAAATTTTAAGAGTGGCTAGGGATAAACAGAAAGTCATCTACAAAGGATAGTCAATAAGAATCAGCTCAGACAACTAAGCAGAAAAGATGCAGCCAAGAAGGCAATACGATGACATATATAAAGCCTTGAAGGAAAAAAATTGCTAGTCAAGAATTATATATCCAGCAAAACTGTCTCTCAAATATGATGGTGAAATTAGGGCATTTCCAGATAAACAGAAGTTTAGGGAATTTGCAAAAACCAAACCAAAATTACAAGAAATACTAAAGGGAGTCCTCTGATTAGAAAATCAGTAACATCAGATAACAACCCAAGACTAGAACACAAGACAGAGCAACAAGATATCAACCCAGATAGGGAAGTCACAAAATAAGCCAAAGCTAAAACACTGAAAATAAGGAAACAGACTTCAATATGTAAAAGATAACAACATTAAAACAAAAAAGAGGTACTTAAAAAATGTAGTCATAGATTTTTCGTATGGAAAGGAAGTCAATGCGATATAAAGAAATAAAAGACTGGTATAAACTACAAAAAATAGGGGTAAATATTAAGGTAACCACAAAGGAAACTAACAATCCTGCAAGTCAAAATAAAAAACTAAAAAAAGATAAAGGCTCAGCAAATACAAAATCAACAACAATGAAAAAGATGAAAGAAAACACATAAATAAAAATGACTCAGCACAGAAAATTAAGTGGAGCAAAGAAACTGTGAACAACACACAAAAAAAGACATCAAAATGACAGCACTAAACTCATACCTATCAATAATTACGCTGAATGTAAATGGACTAAATGCACCAGTAAAGAGACAGAGAGTGGCAGATTGGATAAAAAAACACAATCCGTCTACATGCTGCCTACAAGAGACGCACCTTAGACTTAAGACACAAACTATCTAAAACTCAAAGGATGGAAAAATATATATTAAGCAAATAACACTCAAAAAAGAGCAGGAGTGGCAATATTAATCTCAGACAAAAGTGAATTTAATGAAAAATCCACCACAAAGGATAAGGAAGGACATTATATAATGATTAAAGGTCAATACACCAGGAGGACATAACTATAATAAATATTTGCGCACCCAATGACAGCCTCCAAAATACATACAATAAACTCTAACAACATTGAAAAGAGAGATAGACAGTTCCACAATAGTAGTAGGAGACTTCAACACACCACTTTCAGAGAAGGACAGAACATCCAGAAAGAAGCTCAGCAAAGACACAGAAGAGCTAAATGCTACAATCAACCAACTTGATCTCACAGATATATTCCAAACATTCCACCCAACAGCAGCCAAGTATACTTTCTTTTCCAATGTACACGGAACATTCTCCTGAATAGACCACATATTAGGCCATAAAGGAAGCCTTAACAAAATCCAAAGCATCGAAATAGAACAAAGCATCTTTTCTGACCATAAAGCCATAAAAGTAGAAATCAATAACAGAAATAAACAAGGAAAAGAAATAAAAAAACATGGAAACTGAACAACATCTTGCTCAAAACCTACTGGGTCACAGAAGAAATTAAGGATGGAATAAAGAAATTCATAGGATCAGTGAAAACACATCCTATCAGAACCTTTGGGACACAGCAAAAGCAGTGCTCAGAAGTCAGTTTATAGCAATAACTGCACACATCCAAAAAGAAGAAAGGGCCAAAATCAAAACATCAACCCTACAACTGGAACAAGTAGAAAGAGAGCAGCAAAAGAAGCCTAGGGATGCTAAAAGAAAGGAAATAATAAGAATTAGAGCAGAATTAAATGAAATAGAGAATAGAAAAACGATTGAAAGAGTTAATAAGACCAAAAGCTGGCTCCTTGAAAAGATCAACAAAACTGATAAAACATTGGCTAAACTGACAAAAGAAAAACAGGAAATGAAGCAAATAACCCCTATAAGAAATGAGATGGGTGATATCACAACAGACCCAACTGAAATTAAAAGAATCATAACAGAAAACTATGAAAAATTGTACTGTTACAAATTTGAAAACCTAGAGGAAATGGACAAATTTCTAGAAAGTCAGTATCTACCTAAACTAACATAAACAGAGATAGAACAATTAAATGAACCCATAACAAAAAAAGAGATTGAAAAGGTAATTAAAAAACTCCCAACAACAACAAAAAAAAAAGCCCTGGCCCAGATGGCTTCACTGGAGAATTCTACCAAACCTTCATAGAAGATTTGACACCACTACTACTAAAGGTATTTCAGAGCATAAAAAAGGATGGAATGTTCCTAAACTCATTCTATGAAGACAGCATAACCCTGACATCAAAACCAGGTAAAGACACCACAAAAAAAGAAAATTACAAGTCAATATCCCTCATGAACATTGAGGCAAGAATCCTCAACAAAATTCTAGCCAATAGAATTCAGTAACATATCGAAACATTAATTCACCACGGTCAAATGGGATTTATACCAGGTATGCAGGGATGGTTCAACATTAGAAAAACAATCAATGTTATCCATCACATATAGTAAAACAAAAGACAAGAACTACATGATCTTATCAGTTGATGCATAAGAGGCATTTGACAAAGTCCAACACCCATTCATGATAAAAACTCTCAACAAAATAGGAATAGAAGGGAAATTCCTGAATATAATTAAGGGCATTTATACACTGCCAACAGCCAACATCATCCTAAATGGAGAGACTTTGAAAGCATTCCCCTTGAGAATGGGAACCAGAAAAGGATGCCCTTTATCACCACTCTTATTCAACATTGTGCTGGAGGTCCTAGCTAGAGCAGTTAGGCTAGAAAAAGAAATAATGGGCATCCAGATTGGTAGGGAAGAAGCCAAAGCATTTCTATTTGCAGATGATATGATCTTATACACAGAAAACCCCCAAGAATCCACAAGAAAACTACCAGAACTACTAGAAGATTTCAGCGAAGTTTCAGGATACAAGATAAACATACAAAAATCAGTTGGATTCCTTTACACCAACAAAGAGAACCTTAAAGAGGAAATCACCAAATCAATACCTTTTACAATAGCCCCCAAGAAGATAAAATACTTAGGAATAAATCTAACCAGAGATGTAAAAGACCTATACAATGAAAACTACAAGGCACTACTGCAAGAAACCAAACGAGACCTGCATAAGTGGAAGAACATACCTTGCTCATGGATAGGAAGACTCAACATTGTGAAAATGTCAGTTCTACCCAAAGCTATCTACAGATACAATGCAATCCCAATCCAAATTACAATGGCATTTTTTAATGAGATGGAGAAACAAATCACCAACTTCATATGGAAAGGGAAAAGGCTCCAGATAAGTAAGGCATTACAGAAGAAGAAGAACAAAGTGGGCGGCTTCACACTACCTGATTTTAGAACCTGTTATACTGCCACAGTAGTCAAAACAGTCTGATCCTGTTACAACAATAGATACATAGACCAATGGAACTGAATTGAGAATCTGGACATAAAGTCATCCACCTATGAGCAGCTGATATTTAACCAAAGCCCAAAGTTTGTTAATTGGGGAAAAGACAGTCTCTTTAACAAATGGTTCTGGCATAACTGGATATCCATCTGCAAAAAACTGAAACGAGACCCATACCTCACACCATACACAAAAACTAACTCAAAATGGATCTAAGACTTAAATATAAAATAAAAAATAATAAAGAACATGCAAGAAATAGTAGGGACAATGCTAGGAGCCCTAATACATGGCATAAACACAATACAAACCATAAGTAACAATGCACAAGCACCAGAAGAGAGGCTAGATAACTGGGAACTCCTAAAAATCAAACACTTACGCTCATCAAAAGAATTCACCAAAAGAGTAGAAAGACAACCTACAGACTGAGAAAAAAATTTTGGCTATGACATATCCTATCAGTGTCTAATCTCTAAAATCTACAAGACACTACAAAACCTCAACAACAAAAAGACAAATAACCCAATTAAAAAATGGGCAAAGAATATGAACAGGCACTTGGCAAAAGAAGAAATTCAGGCAGCTAACAGGCACGTGAAGAAATGCTCATGATCACTAGCCATTAGAGAAATGCAGATCAAAACTACAATGAGATATTATCTCACCCCAACTG
The DNA here is from genome assembly GCA_030035585.1 of Dugong dugon. Taxonomy (NCBI): domain Eukaryota; kingdom Metazoa; phylum Chordata; class Mammalia; order Sirenia; family Dugongidae; genus Dugong; species Dugong dugon. The sequence continues at coordinate 53,753,865 of CM057462.1, read as the reverse complement.
GGCTAGCATTAATCCAAAAAACACAAAATAATAAATGCTGGAGAGGTTGTGGAGAGACTGGAACACTTATACACTGTTGGTGGGAATGTAAAATGGTACAACCACTTTGGAAATCGATTTGGCCATTCCTTAAAAAGCTAGAGATAGAAGTAACATCCGATCCAGCTATCCCACTCCTTGGAGTATATCCTTGAGAAATAAGGGCCATCACATGAATAGATATATGCACACCCATGTTCACTGCAGCACTGTTCACAATAGCAAAAAGATGGAAACAACCTAGGTGTCCATCAACGGACAAATGGATGAACAAATAATGGTATATCCACACAATGATAAAGAACAACTATGAAGCAGTGAAACATCTTATTACATGGAGGAAGCTGGAACTCATTATGCTGAGTAAATTTAGTCAGTCACAGAAGGAAAATATGTACAAGACCACTATTATAAGAACTCAAGAAAAGGTTTAAACTCAGAAGAAAACATTCTTTGATGGTTACGAGGGTGGGGAGGGAGGGTGAGGGTTATTTTCTAACTAGATAGTAGATAAGAATTATCTTAGATGAAGGGAAGGACAGCGCACACTACAGGGGATGTCAGCACATCTGGACTAAACCAAAGTTAAGAAGTTTCCTGAATAAAATCAAACACTTTGAGGGACAGCATAGCAGGGGTAGGTGTCTAGGGACCATACTTTAAAGGAACATCTAGGTCAGTTGGCATAACAAAGCTTATTAAGAAAATGTTCTGCATCCTACTTTGGTGAGTGGCAGCTGGGTTCTTAAAAGCTTGCAAGTGGCCATCTAAGATGCATCAATTGGTCCCAACCACCTGGAGTAAAGAAGAATGAAGAACAACCAAGACACAAGGAAAATATAGCCCAAGAGACAGAAAGGGCCACGTAAACCAGAGACTTCATCAGCCTGAGACCAGAAGAACTAGATGGTGCCCGGCTACCACCAATGACCGCCCTGACAGGGAACACAACAGAGAGTCCCTGATGAAGCAAGAGAAAGGTGGGGTGCAGAACCCAAATTCTGGTAAGAAGACCAGACTTAATGGTCTGACTGAGACTGGAGGAACCCCAGAAAGGACGGCCCCCAGATTCTCTATCAGCCCAGAACTAAAACAATTTCTGAGGCCAACTCTTCAGACAGGGATTGGACAGGACTGTGAGACATAAAGGGATACTCGTGAGGGGTGTGCCTCTTAGCTCAAGTAGATACAAGAGACTAAACAGGCACCTTCTGTCCGTAGGTGAGATGGGAAAGCAGAGAGGGCTAGGAGGTGATTGAACGGACATGGGGAATCAGAGGTGTAAAGGGGGAGTGTGCTGTCACAGTATGGGGAGAGCAATTAGGGTCACATAACTATGTATGTATAAATATTTGTACAGGATACTAACTTGAAATGTAAACTTCATTTAAACTACATCAATAAACAAAAAAAAATTTAAAAAATGAGGGAAAGTGACTACATACTGGTGCATGATGGGAATGGTGACAATATAGGCTGATGACATGAGACTCAAAGCTGGTGGAGGGAGCAGTTGGGAAGAAGAGAGGGTGAATAGTTTATAAGAAGCAGCATCAAGCAAATGCATCTTCTCTGAGACCATCTCTTTGCCCAGTGTTGTAAGAGGGTTTCCTGGAAGGCAGAGTTTCAGGGAAGTCCAAGTTTCTGTTTAGAGCAAGAAGTTGAAGGAAATGTTCAGAGAAGAGTCAGATAATGGACTGTGAATTCCAAAATCATAATAGCAATGTTCAGAAGTCAATGAGAGATGGAGAACGAGTAAAATCTTATGGAATTTGAATGTAGGAAATGAGGAGAGATGAAGCTTTCATGTGTGACTGACATAAACAAGGATAAAGGGTGTAAAACAATAATCTTAGTGGACTCAAGATAGGTACTGTTGTAGAAGCTGTGAGGATGGAGGTATCGTAGAGAAGGGTAAGTGCTGGGGCTACTTCTAGACCACTGCCAGGTCCAGGAAGTCCCCTGTTGACCAGAACTGATGGAGATTGGGAGAGCTGGGGTGTGGGATATTACTCTGATTGCATAGGGCTTGCCCTTACCTCCTTAAAAACTGTGAGATCATGAAAATATTCTATATTTTCCTCTAAAAGTTCAAAAATTTTCCTTTTGCATTTAGGTGTGGCAGTCTACTAGCTAAAGGTCCTGAGCTGATCCACACATTCATAAAATCCTTCCTGTCCAAAAACCCCCATCTGAGAGAATTATTTATATGTTCAGGGATAGAAAGACTTGATATCTTATAGATATGTTATCCTCACAAGATTCTATAGATTCATAATCCTAACAAAGATTCCAATGGAATTTTTAATGGTACTTGTCATGGTTTGAATTATGTCTCCCAAAAAATGTGTGTATCAATTTGGCTGGGCTATGATTCCCAGAATTGTGTGGTTGGCCTCCACTTTGTGATTGTAATTTTATGTTAAAGAGGATTAGGGTGGGATTGTAACACCACCCTTACCCAGGTCACATCCCTGATCCAATGTAAAGGCAGTTTCTCTGGAGTGTGACCTGCACCACCCTTTATCTCTCAAGAGATAAAAGGAGAGGGAAGCAAGCAGAGAGTTGGGGACCTCATACCACCAAGAAAGCATTGCTAGGAGCAGAGTGCGTCCTTTAGACTGGGGTCCCTGCACCAAGAAGCTCCTAATGAGAAGGCCGATAGAGAGAAAGCCTTGCCCTGGAGCTGACACCCTGAATTTGGACTTTTAGACTACTTTACTGTAAGGAAATAAACTTCTCTTTGTTAAAACCACCCACTTGTGGTATTTCTGTTATAGCAGCACTAGATGACTAAGACAGTACTTAACAAAATGATTTTTAAAGATACATGGAAATGCTAAGGGTCAAGAATAACCACACCATCCATAAAGACAAATAAAAAACAGGACATGCTTTATCAGATAAGGTGACTTATTAAAAGGTATAATTCAGGAGAACTGAGGAAACAAATAGATGGATGTAACAGAATATGGAGATTAGATATACACCTTATAAACGAGAATGATGTTATCATGGCTTGCCTAATGGTTCTTGGAAAATTATTTATGCATTAAAAAATAATTTTTCATCAGTTCAAAGTGGATTTAAGATTTAAATGTGTAACTCAAAACTTCAAAACTTTTATAAGAAATTATAGAAGAGTATTTTATGAGTTTGGGATAATGAAGGAAAGATAGATACACTTGCTGTCTTAGGCTGGACTCTAGAGAAACAAAAGCAGTAAAGTGTCTCTCTCTCTCTCTCTCTCTCTCTCTATATATATATATGTACATATGTATATATATGTGTATATTCATATAGAGAGAGAGATTTATATCAAAGAAATAGCTCACATGGTTGTAGAGGCTGGAAAGTCCCAAGTTCGTGGGTCAGGCTGGAGGCTTCTCCTGACTCACGTAGCTGCATGGGCTAGGGAACTCAAGATCGGCAGGTGAGACTACAAGCTTTTAGCTCACAGGCTGTGGAGGCTCACAAATCCCAATATCGGCAGCTAAACTGGAAGGCTGCTGGCTCACAGACTGCAGAGGCTGATGAATCCCAAGATCAGCAGGTAAGCTACTAGCTCAAGTCCCAAGAACCGGAGGTCAGATGAACAGGAGCCAGCTGCAGGATACAGAGCAAGCAAAAGCCCACAAGCTTTGCCAGAAAGTCCACCTATATTGGATTCAGGCCACATCCCCAAGGAAACTCTCTTTCAAATGATTGGCTACTCACAGCAGATCCCATCATGGAGGCAATCACATTATATCAGATCTCATCATGTAGGTGATTACATATGACTGCCAACCTACATTATAACTGCCAAACCACTGGGAATCATGGTCCAGCCAAACATACAATCTTACCCATCACAGTTGCCTATCTTAAAAATAAGACCTCTTGAATCAATAATCTAAATATAAGAGCCAAAACCATAAAATTCTCAGAAGAAAGCGTAGGGGTAAATCTTCAAGATCTTGTATTTGGCAATGGATTCTTAGATATGACACTAAAAGCATGAGCTAAAAAAGACAAAGTGGATCATTTGGGTTTTGTCAAAAAGAAAAAAAAAACTTACGTACATCAAAGTACAAAAAGAGAGTGAAAAGAGAATATACAAAATGGGAGACAATATTTGGAAACCACATATCTGATAAGGGTTTAATATCCAAAATATATAAAAAATCCCTACAACTCAACAATAAAAGGACCAAAAAAAAATTTTTTTTAAATGGGCAGAAGACCTGAATATTCATTTCTCCAAAGAAGATATAAAAGTGGTTAATAAGCACATGAAAAGATACTGAACATCATTAGTCATAAAGCAAATGCAAATCAAAACCATTTTGATAATGGTTATTATTAAAATTAAAAAAAGGAAAATAAGTGTTGTCAAGGATATGGAGAAACTGGAACCTTCATCCTTGCTGGTGGGAATGTAAAATGATGTGACCACTGTGGGAAACAGTTTTTCAGTCCCTCAAAAAGTTAAACATAGAATTATCATATAATCCAGCAACCTCACTCCTAAGTATATACCCAAAAGACTTGAAATCAGAGACTCAAACAGATATTTGTACAAATATGTTCATTGCAGCATTATCACAATAACTAAAAGATGTAAACAACCCAAGTGTCCATAAAAGATGGGTGGATAAACAAAATGTAGTCTGTTCGTACAATGGAATGTTATTCAGCCATAAAGAGAAATGAAGTTCTGATACATGCTACAACATGAATAATCTTTGAAAACATTATGCTCAGTGAAAGAAGCCAGGCACCTAAGGACACATATTGTATGATCCCACTTATATGAAATATCTAGAATAGGCAAATGCATAGAGACAAACATAGAACTGTGGTTACCTGGGACTGGGAGAAGAGGTAACGGGAAATTAGTGCTTAATGGGTACTGTTTGGGGCAATGAAAAAGTTTTGGAAGTAGATGATGATAAACGTAACTAATGTCACTGAATTATACACTTAAAAATAGTTAAAACAGAAAATTTTGTATCTATTTTAACACAATTAAATAAAAATACCTCTTTTAATCAAAATATAAAAGAAATTGAGAAGACAAGCTACACGCTACCTGAAGATGGTTGAAATGCATATAAAAGACAAGAATCTAAAATATATAGCATATTCCTTTGAATGAGAAAAAAAACATACAGGCAAAAGAGGTAAGCATATATTTCAAAGACAAGAAAATGATGATGAATTAACATGTGTGAAAAGATGCTCAATCCTATCAATAATCAGAGAAATTAAAATTAACACCATTTTACCCTCACACATCAGAATGGCAAAAATTTTCAAGCCTGACAATACCAAGTGTTGGTGAGAATGTAGACAATTCAGTTGTATGGCTGTACTGATTGTTCACTGAACTGCTTCCCTATTGGTTGTTGTATAGGTACAGACCCACACGCCCACCATCATCTCTGCCCTTCCTTGGTGACCCCACATACCTCCCAGCAACTAAAGGGGTCTCCAGGACCCTGATACAGAAATAAGGCCAGTGACTGCCTGTTCTGATTATTGGGGCCTGGGCTTCCATCAGTTGTTAACTTTTTTTTTTTTTAATATTACCAACTTAGTATTATGCTATTATACATGGGTGATAAGAGTATAAATTAGTACCATTTGGTTAAAAAAAAGAAAAAAAGATTAGCATTGTGTTGTAATGTGGTGTTGCATAATTCATGAACCCAAAATTCCACTCTTAGGTCAATATACTGAAAACTCTTGTATTAAATCTCCACCAGGAAACATGTGGAAGAATGCTCAAAGTATCATTATTTGAGAGGGCAAAAAACTGTTCATAACCCAAATGTTCATTGACAAGGTAATGGATAAATAAACTGTGCTATATGCATATGTTATGGGTTGAATTGTGTACCCAAAAATATGTGTTGGAATCCTAACCCCTATACATGTGAATGTGATCCTATTTGGGGACAGGGTTTTCTTTATTATGTTAATGAAGCCATATCAATGTAGAGTGTGTCTTAAACCAATCATTTTTGAGATATAAAAGGAGTGAATTAAGCACAGAAGAAAGCGAGCTTTCTTTTGTTAATGTTCTGCAAGATGTATATTTTTTTCATCCTTTTACTTTCAATCTTTCTGTGTCACTAAGGTTTAGATTCATCTTTTGTAAATAACATACAGTTTTTGTGTGTTTGTTTTAATCCAATCTCATCATCTTTGTCTTTTATCTCAGGGCATTTGATTTATTTACATTTAACATGATTTTTATATATTTGTATTTAATCTACTATCTTATTTTGTGCTCTCAATTTGTTTTGCCTATTTATGTTTCTCCTTTTTTCCTATTCTTTTTGAATTGAAATTTTTATAATTCCATTGTTTGCTAGTGTGAAAAGTATGAATGCTGTTTCTTCTATTATAGTGCTTATACTAGAAACTCAATATGCATACTTATTTCCCAAAGTCTGTGATTAACCAATAACTTTATCATCCTCTCAGTTAATGTAAGCATCTTAGAACACTTTAACTCCATTTACATCCCTCCCAATTTATATGCAATTTTTGTTTAAATTGTTCCATGACTTGTTTTAACCTCATTATTGTTGTTTTATACAGTTAATGTTCTTTTAGATTTGTTCACATATTATTTATTTGCCTCTTCCTTTCTACATCTCTGTCCTTTGACCTAGATAATTTCCTTTCTGCTTGGAATATACTTCATAGAATTTCCTTTAGTGCAGCTGATGAATTCTTTCAGTTTTTGTTTGTCTGAAAAATGTCTTTATTTTTACCTCACTCATGAAGAATGTTTTACCTAAGTATAAAAATTTATGTTGATAGTTCTAGTATTTCAGCAGACAATTCCACTGCTTTCTGACTTTCACTGCTGTCCATGAGAACTCATTTGTTAATCCAATTGTCACTCCTTTGAAAGTAACATATCTTTTTTTTTTTTTTTCAGGTGTTTTAAAGATTTTCTTGTTATCTCTAGGTTTCTGAAATTTTACTGTAATGACTCTAGGTATGGATTTAATTTTGTTCATCGTGCTTGATTTTCATAGGGATTTTTGAATGTGTAGACTCAGGGCGAAATTACCCAATAAATCCATGTGAAATTTTTCACTACAGATTGGTAAATAAACACAAAAAAGCCCGTGTATACCTTGCTTGCTGGATAATCCACTCCTGTGGGAGTGATATCTTTCATTAGTTGTGAAATATTCACAGCCATTGCATCCTCAAATATTGCATATCCTTCATTCCCTCTCTTTTCTTCTTCCATCACTCCAAGGAAATGTACCTTAGACCTTCTCATTTTTTATATCCTCTGTGTTTATTAACGTCTATTTTGTGTTTGCCATACTTTTGTCTCTTCATGCTTTATAATGGATTGTTTTTTCTGCCCAGTTTTCTAGTTCACTGACTTTCTCTTTGGCTAAATCTATTCACTGAGTAGAATATAAACCTATTCATTGAGGTTTTAATTTTATATATTGCTTTGTTTTGTTAGAGAAGGAGCCCTGGTGGCACAGTGGTTAAATGCTGGGCTGCTAACCAAAAGATCAGTGGTTAGAACCCACAAGCCATGCCAGGGAATAAAGATGTGGCAGTCTGCTTCCATAAAGATTTACAGCCTTGGAAACCCTACAGGATAGTTTTACTCTGTTCTGTAGGGTTGCTATGAGTCAGAATCAACTCGACGGCAAGGGATGTGGTTTTTGGTTTTTATTTTTAGATATAAAATTTCTGTTTTGTTCTTCCTTGAAATCTGATTACTTTTTATGATTTCCAGTTTCTTCTGAAAATTTCAGGCTTAGTTTTTATCTCCTTGAACACTGTAAGCATTTTTTTATTTTGCACTATGTTTCTGATAGTTCTGATACCCAAAGTCCATGTGTTTACTTCTGTAGTCTGTTCTTTCTACTGGCATTGACTCATGGTTTTTTGCTTCCTTATGTACATGGTTATCCTTAACTATGTGCAGAGCACTGTGTTACAATTTTCTCCATAAAACTAATTTGAGGCCAAGAATGATAATATCTTCCTTCACTTGCTTTTTCCAGGTATCTGAAAGGCACTAGCCGTCAGACTACAATAATACAACTTCAAGGATGAGATTTTCCTGGGTCATTAGATGTCACAAAGCCCACTGATAAATTCTTGCAATGGTTGTTTTTCTTTCAGTTCACACTTACACCTCAGGGTCCTAGCCTAAAGCCAGAGCTGAATTTACCAGTGTTCCTGCTCTTCTTGGGCCCAGAATTCTGACTTTTATCTCAAAGTCGTGAGAGGCTCCCAGAAGTTCCACTCAGCCTCTAAACTGCCTCTTCTGGATTAGTCAGGGCCAAATCATCCTCTACTATGGGGCTTTAACTTTCTGTTTCCCATTCTTTCCAAATTTCCATTCAGTAATTCCTGTATAACTAGCTAGCTATTTCATGCTTTTAACAAGATGGTTTTTGTATGTATTTTCAGCTTTTTTATTTGTCTTCATAGGAGAGATTGTTTTGAAATACCTTGTTCATCAAGGAAAGTGGAGATTTCTCTTTACATCCATTTATATGTCTTAAATATTTTATGTTCTCAGATTATCTGTTCAGCATATAGATTGAATAAGTATGGTGAAAGGATACAACCCTGATGCACATCTTTTCTGATTTTAAACCACACGGTATGCCCTTATTCTGTTCAAAACACTGCCCCTTGGTCTATGTACAGGTTCCATATAAGCACAATTAAGTGTTCTGGAATTCCCATTCTTCACAATGTTTTCCTTAATTTCTTATGATCCACACAGTTGAATGCCTTTGCATAGTCAGTAAAACATAAGTAAACATCTTTCTGGTATTCTCTGCTTTCAGTCAGGATCCATCTGACATCAGCAGTGGCATCCCTCGTTCCACATCCTCCTCCATATCTAGCTTGAATTTCTGGCAGTTGCCTGTCGATGTACTGCAGTAACCATTTTTGAATTATCTTCAGAATAATTTTACTTACATGTGATATTAATGATGTTGTTCAGTAATTTACACATTCTGTTGAATCACATTTCTTTGGAATGGGCACAAATACAGATCTCTTCTAGTTGGTTGGCCAGGTAACTGTCTTCCAAATTTCTTGGCATAGATAAGTGAGCTCTTCCAGTTTTGCATCTGTTTGGTGAAACATTTCAATTGGTATTCCATCAATTCCTGGAGCCTTGTTTTTTTTCCAATGCCTTCAGTGCAGCTTAGACTTCTTTCAGTAATATAGGTTCTTGATCATATGTTACCTCCTGAAATGATTGAACATTGATTAATTCTTTTTGGTACAGTGACTGGGTATTCTTTCCATCTTTTTTTGATGCTTACTGCATCATTCAATATTTTGCCCATAGAATCCTTCAGTATTGCAACTTGAGGCTCGAATTCTTCCTTCAGTTCTTTCAGAGTGAGAAATGCGGAGCGTGTTCTTCGCTTTTGGTTTTCCAACTCCAGGTATTTGCATATGTCATTATAATACTTTACTTTGTCTTCTCGAGCCACCCTTTGAAATCTTCTGCTCAGCTCTTTTACTTCAACATTTCTTCCATTGGTTTTAACTACTCTACATTCAACAGGAAGTTTCAGAGTCTCTTTGAACATCTATTTTGGTCTTTTCTTTCTTATCTATCTTTTTAATGACCTTTGCTTTCTTCCTATAAGACCTCCTTTATGTCATCCCACAACTCATCTGGTCTTCAGTCATTAATATTCAATGCATCAAATCTATTCTTGAGATGATTTCTAAATTCAGGTGGGATAAACTCAAGGTCATACTTGGGCTTTTGTGGACTTGTTTTAATTTTCTTCAGCTTCAGCTTAAACTTGCTTATAAGCAATTGATGGTCTGTTCCTCAGTCGGCCCCTGGCCTTGTTCTGACTGATGATATTGAGCTTCTCCATCATCTCTTTTCACAGAGATAGTTGATTTGATTCCTGTGTATTACATCCAGTGAGTTCCACTTGCATAGTCCCCTTTTATGTCGTTGAAAAAGGTATTTGCAATGAATAAGCTGTTGGTCTTACAAAATTCCATCATGCGACCTCTGGGCTCATTTCTATCACCAAGGCCATATTTTCCAACTACCGACCCTTCTTCTTTGTTCCCAACTTTTGCATTCTTATCACCAGTAATTACGAATGTATCTTGAATGCATGTTTGATTGATTTCAGACTGTAGAAATTGGTAAAAATCTTTAGTTTCCTCATCTTTGGCCTTAGTGGTTAGTGGGTAAATCTGAACAATAGTTGTATCAACTGGTCTTCCTTGTAGGTGTGTGGATATTATCCTATCACTGACAGCCATGTACTTCATGATAGATCTTGAAATGTTCTTTTTGATGATGAATGTGATGCCATTTCTCTTGACAGTGGGGCTGAGGAAATGAGACATTCAGAGAGAGAAAGTGAAGTCCCCACATGACCACCAAGGGCAAGATCACCAGGTAGGGTGTGGGCTAAGCTAAGTTGATTGGACTCTTCATTGAAATATGACCCTAGTAGTTCTTGTCTGGCGCCCTGGTGACACAGTGGTTAAGAGCTCCACCATTAACCAAAAGGTTGGCAGTTCGAATCAACCCAGCCACTCCTTGGAAACTTTATGGGGCAGTTCTACTTTGTTCTATAGGGTAGCTAGCAATGGGTTTGGTGCTTTTTTTTCCTTTTAAGCCATTGTCTGGATGATGGTAGGAGTGCTCCTTGGAGGTGGTCTTCATCTAGACCCTAAATTTTTACAAGACAAAGCACATTAGTTTCATGGAAAAATGTAGGGAGAAGGAGCGGAAATTCCAGCATCTGCTTCAATGATTTAAAGGGCTAAATAAGTAAGGGACAGTCGGACTTGCCACCACTCATCTGTCAGTTTGTCCTACTAACAAGTTTCCAAGAAATGACAGAATGCCAACTGAGAAGTTTCAACAAATGGATGCAATGCTGAAAGCACCCACTCATCTATGCCAAGAAATTTGTAAGACAGCTACATGGTCAACCACCTGGAAGAGATCCATATTCGTGTCCATTCCAAAGAAAGGTGATGGAACAGAATGCAGAAATTAATGAACAATATCATTAGTATCGCACACAAATAGAATTTTGCTGAAGATCATTCAAAAATGGTTGCAGCAGTACATAGATAGCAAACCGCCAGAAATTCAAGCCAGAGTCACAAGAGAATGTGGAACAATGGGTATAATTGCTGATGTCAAATAGATCTTGGCTGAATGCAGAGAATATCAGAAAGATGTTTACCTGTGTTTTATTGACTATACAAAGGCCTTTGACTGTGTGGATCATAACAAAGCATGGATAACATTGAAAAGAATGGGAATTCCATTACAATTAATTGTGCTCACGTGGTACATAGACCAAGAGGCAGTCGTTCAAACAGAACAAGGGTATACTGAGTGGTTTAAAATCAGAAAAGGTGTACATCAGGGTTGTATCCTTTTACCATACTTATTCAATCAGTATGCTGGGCAAATAATCTGAGAAGCTGAACTATATGAAGAAGAACATTTGAATTATGGTGTTGGTGAAGAATATCGAATATACCGTGGACTGCCAGAAGAAGGAACAAACCTGTCTTGGAAGAAGTTCAACCAGAATGCTCCTTAGAAGCAAGGACGGTGAAACTTTGTCTCACATACTTTGGACTTGCTATCAGGAGGGACAAGTCCCTAGAGAAGGACATCATGTTTGGTAAAGTAGAGGGTCGGTGAAAAAGAGGAAGACCTTCAATGAGATGGATTAACACAATGGCTACAACAATGGGCTGATGCATAACAAAGATTGTGAGGATGGTGCAGGACCAGGCAATGTTTCGTTCTGTTGTACATAGAGTTGCTATGAGTCGCAACAGGCTCGACAGCACCTAACAGCAACAACATACATATTGTTCAGTGACATTTGTTCCATTTTTCACAATGTGTCAACATTCTCAATATTTCCATTCTGTTTGTTCCATTTCCATTAATCTATCTTCCCCCTCCCCCCTCCCTTCCCCTTACCTTCTCATCTTTGCTTTAGGTTAAATGTTGACCTTTTGGTCTCATATAGGTGATTTTTTTTTTTTTTTAAGAGCACAGTACTCACGGGTGATATTGTTTACTTTATGAGCCAATCTGTTATTTAACTGAAAGGTTACCTCCTGGAGTGATTTCAGTTCCAGATTTAAAGGGCATCTCAAGGCAACAGTCTCAGGGATTCCTCTGGCCTCTACTGGTGCAGTTAACACTGGCCTTTTTAAAGAATTTGAGCTTTGTTCTACATTATTCTCCCATTCTATCCAGGACCATCTTTTGTGTCCCAGGTCAGAATGATCAGTAGTGGTAAACAGGCACCATCTAGTTCTTCTGGTCTCAGGATAGATGAGGCCATGGTTCATGTGGGTTATTAGCCCTGTAGAGTAATTTCTTCTTTACATCTTTGGTTTCCTTCTTTCTCTTTTGCTCCAGACAAGTAGAGACCAACAGTTGTATCTTAGATGGGTGCTTTCAAGCTTTTAAGACTGCAGACACTACTAACAAGACTAGGATGTGGAACATAAACTTTATGAACTGTTATGCCAATTGACTGAGCTGTCCCATAAGACTGTGGTCCTAAGACTTTATAACCTGGGAGGTGTTTGTTTATGTGTCTGGTAAGTATCCATAACTGTGCCTCTGTCTTAGGCTGGGTTCTCTAGAGAAGCAAAACCAGTGAAGTGCATAGATTTATCTCAAGGAAATGTCATATGTGTGTATAGAAGCTTGTACGTCTCAAGTCCATGGGTCAAGTGTCAGGCTGGAGGCTTCTCATGACTCATGTATGTGCAGGGGCTGATGAACCCAAGATCAGCAGGTCAGATGGCATGTTGTTGGCTCATGGGCTGCAGAAGCTGATGAATCCAAGCTTGGTAGGTAGGATGACAGGCTGTTGGCTCAAAAGCTGCAGAAGCCAACAAATCCCAAGATTACTAGGCAATACAGCAGTCTGCTGGCTCAAGTCCTAAGAACAGGAAGTCAGATGATGACAAGCCAGTTGCAGGATCCAGAATGAGCAAAAGTCAGTGAGCTTTGCTGGTACATCCATATATATTGGATGCAGGCCACACCCCTGAGGACACTCCCTTTACAATTGATTGATTACATCAGATCACATCATAGAGGTGATTATATCACAAAATGGAGGTTAACTACATCATTACACAACTGCCATATTACATCATTACATAACTGCCAAAACACTGAGAATCATGGGCCAGCCAATGTGACACACAACCTTAACCATCATAGTCCACCCCATGTCAACTTGGCACCTGTACACATGTCCATAAACCATACATAATCTCTAAATAAAGACAATTACAAAGTCATATCTGAGCCTAAAATGATACAATTAACATGCATACAATTGAAAAGGCACTAGACCCATATATTTTACGTACACATACAAGAAAGGAATATGCATAACAATTACAGTCCTCATTTCTGCAACTGGTCACTTGGTCGTAGCTAGTATTTAGGACCACCTTCTTCAACCACTTATTCCACATTCCCTTTGCCCTCAGCAAGCACCTTGGCTGGTCATGGTTCGTTGCCTGCTGGGGTGACCCAAACCTTCATTCCTGAAGGGTCTGGGCTGTTAATAGTCATGTCAGAATTGTGTTGCTTTAGTTTTCCATTGACTTTAATCACAGGGCATGATAGTACTAAGAGACATCCTAAGGGATCTCCTGTATTCCAGACATAGTCTTCTTTATCTCGATTATGTAATATCAGTCTGGTTTCCCCTTGATAATCAGGGTCATTCTCACCAGCCAGTATGGTAACTCCCTTCTTTGCCTGTTAATTCAGAGACATGAGGAGCCCAAAGTGGCCAGGTGGCATTCTTTATTTCTAGTTTAATGGAATCTCCTGCTGGGAGCATTCCTTCCTTTGGAACTAAGACCACTAGACCTGCCCAAAGACCATAGGGTCACGGCGACAGGAAACAAAACTTTTCTGAGTGTGTCACTTGGGGTAATAGTGAGTGGTGTCACTCCCATTTCCACCCCCTGAATCCTGGCTATGGGAAAAACAGCACCATATATTGTACACTGGTTTAGAGCCTATTTAGCCTCCTGGAGAACATTACCCCAACTCTGCAAGCTATTGCCACCTAGCTGGTGCAATAATTGTGTCTTTAAAAGGCCATTACATCCTTCTATCAAGCCAGCTGCTTCAGGATGATGGGTAACGTGGTAAGACCTGTGAATTCCATGAGCATGGGTCCATTGCCGTACTGCATTTGCTGTGAAGTGAGCCCCTCGATCCAAGGCTACGCTTCTGGGATTCCATGACAGTGCATAAGGCATTCTGTGAGTCAACTGATGGTAGTTTTGGCAGAAACTATGCCTGCAGGGAAGGCAAATCCATATCCAGAGTAAGTGTCTATTCTAGTAAGAACAAAACTTCGCCCTTCCATGATGGAAGGAGTCCAATGTTGGCAACCTGTCACCAGGTTGCTGACTGATCACCTCAAGGAATGGTGCTGTATCAGGGACTCAGGGTTGGTCTCTGCTGTTCGCAGATTGGGCACTCAGAAGTGGTTGTTGCCCAGTCCACCTTGGTGAGTGTAAGTTCATCTTGTTGAATCCATGCATAACCTCCATCCCTGCCACCATAGCCACCTTTTTTTTTTTTATTGTACTTCAGGTGAAGGCTTACAGAACAAATAGTTTCTCATGAAACAGTAGTACACATATTATTTTATGACATTGGTTAACAACCCCACAACATGTCAACCCTCTAACTTCTCAACCTTTTTTTTTTTTTTTTTTGGTGAAAATACACGTAGTCAAAGATACACCATTTCAAAAATTTCTACATGCACAGTTCAGTGACGTTGACTACGCTCTTCCAATTGTGCTGTTATTCTCACTTAAGATGAAGGCTTACAGAACAAAATAGTTTATCATTTAACAATTACTACAAATGTTGCCCTATGACAATGGTTAACAATCTCACAACACATCAACAATATCCTTACCCAAACTTGGGTTCCCTATCACCAGCTTCCTTGTCCCCTTCTGCCTTCTGGCCCTTGTCACTGGACTCCTGTACCTTGTTACTCTCATTCGGTTTTATGGGGCTGTCCACTCCCAGGCTGAATGGTAAACCTTGGAGATAAATTCACCACTGAGCTAAAAGGGTATCTGGGGGCCATACTCTCGGGGTTTCTCCAGTCTCCTATAGGCCAGTAAATCTGGTCTTTTTTTTGTGAGTTAGAATAATGTTCTACATCCTTCTCCAGCTCTGTCCAGAACCCTCTGTTGTGACACTGGTCAGAGCAGTCAGTGGTAGTAGCCGGGCATCATCTAGCTGTACTAGACTCAGTCCGGTGGAGGCTTTGGTAGATGTGGACAATTAGTACTTCAGCCTAATCTTTTCCTTGTATCCTGTTCTCTTCATTCTCCCTTGCTCCCGAAGGGATGAGACCAGTGGAGTATCTTAGATGGCTGCTCACAGGCTTTTAAGACCCCAGACACTACTCACCAAGGTAGAATGTAGAGCATTGTCTTTATAAGCTGTGTCATGCCAATTGAGCTAGATGTTCCCCTAGACCATGGTCCCCAGAGCCCTCCGCCCAGCAATTCAGTCCCTCTGGGAGTTTGGATGTGTCTATGGGGCTTCCATGACCTTCCTTGCACAAGTTGTGCTAGTTTCCCCTGTATTGTGTACTGTCTCACCCTTCACCCAAGATACCACTTATCTATTGCCTATTTAGTATTCCCCCCCCCCCCCACATCCCTGGTAACCAACAAAGATTGTTACATTTTGTGTGTGAACTTTTTCATGGGTTTTTACAATAGAGGTCTCATACAATATTTGTCCTTTTGTGATTGACTTATTTCACTCAGCATAATGTCCTCCAGTTTCATCCATGTTATGAGATGCTTCACAGATTCATTGTTGTTCTTTCTCATTGCATAGTACTCCATTGTGTGTATGTACCATAGTCTGTTTATCTGTTCTTCTGTTGATGGGCATCTAGGTGGTTTCCATCGTTTTGCTATTGTGAACAATGCTGCCATGAACATAGGTGTGCATATGTCTATTCGAGTGGCGACTCTTATTTCTCTAGGATATATTCCTAGGAGTGGGATTGCTGGATCGAATGGTAGGTCTATTTCTAGCTTTCTGAGGAAGCGCCACATCATTTTCCAAACTGGTTGTCTCATTTTGCATTCCCACCAGCAGTGCATAAGAGTTCTGATTTCCCCGCAGCCCTTTCAACATTTGTTATTTCCAGTGTTTTTGATTCATGCCAATAATGCCGGGGTGAGATGGTATCTCATGGTGGTTTTCATTTGCATTTGTCTAATGGCTAGTGATCGCGAGCATTTCCTCATGTGTCTGTTGGCCATTTGAATGTCTTCTTTGGTGAAGTGTCTATTCATTTCCTTTGCCCATATTTTAATAGGATTATTTGTCTTTTTGTTGTAGAGGTGTTGGATTTTCTTGTAGAATATGGAGATTAGACCTTTGAATGACTTGTACTGTCCAAAATTTTTCTCCCAATCTGTACTTTCTCTTTTTACTCTTTTGATGAAGTCTTTTGAAGCACATAGGTGTTTGAGTTTTAGAAGATCCCAGTTATCTAGCTTATCTATTGGGGTTTGTGTGTTGATGGTTATAGTTTGTATCCAGTTAATGCCATGTATTAAGGCCTGAAGTGTTGGTCCTATTTTTTCTTCTATGAACTTTATAGTTTTAGGCTTTATATTCAGGTCTTTGATCCATTTTGAAGTAGCTTTTGTATACGGTGTGAGGTATGGGTCCTGTTTCATTTTTTTCAGCTGGATCCAGTTTTGCCAGCACCGTTTGTTAAAAAGACTGTCTTTTCCCCATTTGATGGACTTTGGGCCCTTGTCGAAGATCAGGTGACCGTAGGTGGATGGATTTACATCTGGGTTCTCAATTCTGTTTCATTGGTCAATATATTTATCGTTGTACCAGCGGGCTGTTTTGACTACTGTAGCTGTATAGTAGGTTCTGAAGTCAGGTAGTGTGAGTCCTCCAACTTTATTCTTCTTCTTTGGTAGTGCTTTACTTATTCCGGGCTTCTTCCCTTTCCATATAAAGTTAATGATTAGTTTTTCCATCTCTTTGAAGAATGTTGTTGGTATTTGGATCGGGATTGCATTCTGTTTGTAAATTGCTTGGGTAGAATTGTCATTTTCCCAATGTTGAGTCTGCCTATCCATGAGCATGGTATGTTTTTCCATTTATGTAAATCCCTTTAGGTTTCATGCAGTAGTGTTTTGTAGTTTTCTTTGTATAGGTCTTTTACATCCCTGGTTAGATTTATTCCCAAGTATTTTATCTTTTTAGGGGCTATTGAAAATGGTACTGTTTTCCTGATTTCCTTTTCATCGTTCTCCTTATTGGTGTATAGGAATCCAACTGATTTTTAAATGTTTATCTTGTATCCTGCTACTTTGCTGAATCTTTCTATTAGTTCCAGTAGATTTCTCGTGGAGTCTTTAGGGTTTTCTATGTATAGTATCATATCATCTGCAAACGGGGACAGTTTTAACTTCTTCATTACCAATTTGGATGCCCTTGATTTCTTTTTCTTGCCTTATTGTTCTGGCTAGAACTTGCAGCACAATGGTAAATAGGAGTGGTAATATAGGGCATCCTCGTCTTTTTCTTGTTTTCAAGGGGAATGTTTTCAGCCTCTCTCCATTAAGAATGATGTTGGCCATTGGTTTTGCGAAGATGCCCTTTATTATGTTGAGAAATTTCCCTTCTGTACCAATTTTATGAGAGTTTTTATCAGGAATGGGTGTTGGACTTTGTCAAATGCCTTTTCTGCGTCAATTGAGATGATCATGTGATTATTTTCTTTCCTTTTATTTATGTGGTGGATTATGTTGATTGATTTTCTAATGTTGAACCATCATTGCATACCTGCTATGAATCCTACTTGGTCGTGGTGTATTATTTTTTTTGATATGATGCTGAATTCTATTGGCTAGAATTTTGATCAGAATTTTTTCATCTATATTCATGAGAGATATTGGTCTGTAATTTTCTTTTTTTCTGATGTCTTTGCCTGGTTTTGGTATCAGCGTTATGCTGGCTTCATAGAACAAATTTGGAAGTGTTGCTTCCTCTTCTATGCTCTGAAATAGCTTGAGTAGTACTGGTACAAGCTCTTCTGTAAATGTTTTGTAGAATTCTCCAGTGAAGCCATCTGGGCCAGGGCTTTTTTTGGTTGGGAGTTTTTTTTATTATCTTTTCAATCTCTTCTCTTGTTATGGGTCTGTTCCAATTTTCAACATCACTTTGTTGTAGTTTGGGTAGGCCGTATGTTTCTAGAAATTTATCCATTTCCTCTAGGTTTTCAAATTTGTTGGAGTGTAGTTTTTCATAATATTCTGTTATAATCCTTTTTATTTCAGTTGGGTCTATTGTAATGTCACCGATTTCATTTCTTATTTGGGGTATTTGCATCCTCTCCTGTTTTTCTTTTGTCAGTCTGGCCAGTGGTTTGTCGATTTTGTTGATTCTTTCAAAGAACCAACTTTTGGTTTTGTTGATTCTTTCTATTGTTTTTCTGTTCTCTATTTCATTTATTTCTGCTCTGATCTTTACTATTTCCTTCCTTCCGGTGGTTGTGGGCATTTTTTGTTGTTCTCTTTCTATTTGTTTGAGTTCTGTAGTTAATGTTTTCATTTTGTCCCTTTCTTCTTTTTTGATATGTGCGTCTGTTGCTATAAATTGTCCTCTGAGGACTGCCTTTGCTGTGTCCCAAAGGTTTTGGTATGATGTGTTTTCATTCTCATTTGATTCTAGGAATTTTTTGATTTCATCTCTGATCTCTTCTATTACCCAGTGATGTGTATGCCGGGTATTATTCAGTTTCCATGAAATTGATTTTTTTTTCCTTGCTGTTTCTATTGTTAATTTCTACCTTGATGGCATTGTGGTCAGAGAAGATACTTTGAATTATCTCAACGTTTTGGATCTTGTTGAGGATTGCTCTCTGGCCTAAGATGTGGTCTATTCTGGAGAATGTTCCATGTGCATTGGAAAAGAATGTGTACTTTGCAGCAGTTGGATGGAGTGTTCTATATATGTCTATGAGGTGAAGTTGGCTGATTGTGCCCTTTAGGTCTTCTGTATCTTTGCTGAGTTTCTTCTTAGTTGTTCTGTCCTTTACTGAGAGTCGTGTGTTGAAGTCTCCTACTATTATTGTGGAACTGTCAATTTCTCTTTTCAGTGTTGTTAGAGTTTATTTTATGTATTTTGGAGCCTGTCATTGGGTGCATAGATGTTTATTATGGTTATGTCTTCATGATGGATCATCCCTTTTATCATTATATAGTTTCCTTCTTTGTCTTTTATGGTAGATTTCATTTTAAAGTCTATTTTACCTGAGATTAGAATTGCTACTCCTGCTCTTTTTTGGTAATTGTTAGCTTGATATATTTTTTTCCAACCTTTCACTTTTAATAAATTCACATCTTTGTTTCTAAGGTGTGTCTTTTATAGACAGCATATTAATGGATTCTGTTTTCTTATCCATTCTGTCACTCTCCATCTCTTTATGGGTGCATTGAGTCCATTTACATTCAGTGTAATTATTGATAGATGTGAGTTTGTTGCTGTCATTTTGTAGTTCTTTTTTTTGTGGTTCTGACATTTTCTTTGTTCTTCTTACTGTCTTGTGCTGAGTTACTTTTGTTTGTGGATTTTTTTTTTTCATTTCTTTTGTTTTTGCTGAGACTTCATGTTTTTCCTCTGTATTTTATGTTTGTTAACTTTCTTTGTGTTTACCATTAATTTTACCCTTATCTTTCTAAGTTTGAAGCAGTCTACAATTACTTGGTATCGCCTTGCCTTCCTCTCCATTAGAAGGTTCTATACCTATGCCGTTTATTCTGTCTTTTATTGTTTTGATGTTGTCATTTACTGATTAACTGCTCTGATTCCCTGTTGTATTTCTTTTGGTTTTGGGTAGTCCTCAAGAGTTCATTTCCTAGATTGGTATCTGGCTGGTACGATCCTGCGTCCTAGATTCTGCCTGTGAGCTGAAGCTGTTTGTCCTCAGATTGAAGAACTCCCTTTAATAATTCTTTTAAGTCTGGTTTGACTTTTACATATTCCCTTAATTTCTGTTTATCTGGAAATGACCTAATTTCACCATCAAATTTGAATGAGAGTTTTTCAGGATATATTATTCTTGGCTGGCAATTTTTTTTCTTTAAAGATTTTATATATGTCATCCCATTGCCTTCTTGTCTGCATGGTATCTGCTGAATAATCTGAGCTTAGTCTTATTGTTTCTCCTCTGCATGTGACTTCTCGTTTTTCATGAGCTGCTCACAGGATTATTTGTTTGTCTTTGGTTTTTGCGAGTGTGATTATGATATGCCTTGGTGATTATTTTTGGGTGTCTCTCCTATATGGGGTTCGTTGAGATTCTTGGATGACCAGCTTTTCATCTTTCATGATATTGGGGAAGTTTCTGTCAGCAGTTCTTCAATGATCCTCTCTGTGTTTTCTGTTTTCTCCCCCTGTTCTGGAATTCCAATCACTCGAAAATTTTTGCTTTTAATTGTATCCCACATAACTCTCAGGGTCTCTTCATTTTTCTTTGTTCTTTTTTCTGAGTTTTCTCAAACAGAGTTGTATCCAAGTGTTTGTCTTCAATTCCACTGATCCTGTCTTCCACTGTTTCAAATCTGCTTCTCACCCCTTCTATGACACCGTCCATTTCTGAAATCTTGTTGTTTATCTTTTGGATTTCTAATTGTTGTCTTTGTATAATTTCTAGTTGTGAATTTATTTTGGCATTTTTTTCCTGCATTATTTTCCTGAATTATTCCAATTTTTTGTCCTTATTTTCCATGAATTTGTCTATTTTTTCCTCTTTTTTGTCAGCTTTTTGCCTCAACTCTTGGAGAATTCTGAGTATTAGAGATCTGAATTCCCTATCAGGTAGTTCTAGTGCATTTTGTTCCACTGGAGAGTCATCTGGTGTTTTATTTGGGATGCCTACTGGAACCATCCTGTCCTGTTTTTGTAAATGTTTTGATATTGTCTGATGTCTTTGGGGCATTCAGTAGTTATTTTTCTCGTTTATTGATTGTAGATTTGTTTGTTTCATCCCTTTCTTTTCTTTTTTTTTTTTAAATTTGACTATGTCTGAGCAGGCGGACTGTGTGTTCTTTGTTGTTTGCTCTTCTGTGGGCACAATACTTTTCGCTTCCTTCTCCAATTGGCAGGGTCAGTCACTCAGATATGGTACAGCAGGGCAGGTCTAGCTGAAGAGGAGTTACTTGGATGTGTTTTTGTGGCACTTACTACAGCTCCCAGAGCGGGTAGGGAATCAGTGCAGGGCAGGTTCCAGTAGGCCATGCCTGTGCTGCTTGCTGGTGTGATGTCAAGCGCACAGTGCAGGTAGGGAGGATGCAGCGGGGAGATTGTTATGTGTGAAGCTAAGATGGAGATGGGAGAGAGGAGAGAGGAACAGGAGCCCACAACATACAAACAAACAGAAAAGAATGCTAGGGGAGCTTGCCGTTGGAGTGGAGAGATGAGAGACTATGAAATGGAGAAAAACAGAAGGGGGAAGAGGAAGGAAAGAAAAGAATGAATAAATAAAAATCAGGAAGGTTAAAGAACCACAAAGTTCCCAGGGATCCCACCAGCGCATCTATGATGTCTGGGGAAGTCGCTCTCAGGTGTTGCAGTACAGCCAGGCTAGAAGGCATAGAGGTATACAACACCATGTATTCCGGGAACAGAAAGAGAAGGAAGATATAGAGAGACAAGAAACTGAGAAATAAAGAAAGACAAAAAGGGAAAAAGAGGGAAAAGAAAACAAAACAAATTAAAAAACAAAAAAAAAAAAAAAAATAAGAAAGGTCCCCCCAAAAAAAGAAAAAAAAAGAACACCAACAAAAAAAGAAATGCTCTCAGGGATCCCTCTGCACATCTGTGCAAGCCAAGTGGGATGTCTCCTTGCCACGCAGCACCGCCTGGCCAGAAAGAGCTCCCAAGTCAAGAAAAGGAAGAGAAAATGAACAAACAATTCAAAGCATACAAACGAACAAAAGCCCTGGGATCCCACCAGCATGGCAGCCCAGACCAGGCAGCAGCTCCACACTCGAACGGAGCTCCACAGCCCCTCAGGAAGAAGCAAAGACGGCCCACGGAGCCAGGTGTTTGAGCAAAAGAAGGGGGAGGTGGTGAAAGGTAAGGAAAAAATCAAAAGAAGCAGGAAAAAAAAGCATCACTAGCAGCCCACAAATGGCACTCAGAGAGCCAGCTAGTGCAGGCTAGTGTTTCTCGGACAAGAGACTGTGTCTGCGCGAAGCAGAGGGTGCCAAGTGTGGGTGAAGAAGGGTAGGGAGTGGGAAAGCGTATATCACAAATTACTGGAGCTCTGCAGCCCCTCAGGAAGAAGCAAAGATGGCACACGGACCCAGGTATTTGAGCGAAAGGAGGGGGAGGTGGTGAGAGGTAAGGAAGAAATCAAAAGGAGCAGAAAAAAGCAACACCAGCAGCCAACAAATGGCACTCAGAGAGCCGACCCGTTCAGGTGTGTGGACTCCAAGCAGCTGGTGTTTTCCGATCAAAAGACTGTGGCTGCAGGAAGCAGAGGAGGCCGAGTGAAGGTGAAAAAGGGTGGGGGGTGGGAAAGTGTCTATCGCAAATTACCTGTTGTTTTGTCTCCTGCTGGACTCTCCCTGAGGCTGCTTTCTTGTACCCCCTGTTTACTGGTCTCCGATAGGAGTCTAAGATGGTGGATCCGCACTGCGTTAGCTGGTAGGGGACCTCTGCATGAATCTCTCCTCACTCTCCATTCTCTGTCAGTTTTCTAACTCCATTTGGTTCTTGGCTGAGTTCTTTATCTCTTCATTTGATGTTTTAGGGTTTCAGGATTGTTGTTTTCTCTGTTTGACTTAGTTTTTCAGATATTTGCTGTGGAGGGACGGCGTGGTGCTTCTGCCTAGAGTGCCATTTTGCCAAAACCTCCCATAACCACTTTTTTCATGAGCTCATTGAGCAATGACAAGGGTTCCTGGGGATATGATGACTGGTTTCCACAGAACACATCATCCTATCCACTTGATTGTTAAAATCCTCCTCTGCCAAGGTCACCCTTTAGTGAGCATTCACATGAGACACAATATCTTCACTTCTTGAACAATTCAGAGAGGTTTATCCACATACCTCTTCCCCATACCTCCTTGTCTCAAGTTTCCAATCATGTTGCTTCCAATCCCTGACCATCCAGCCAAACCAGTGGCCACAGTCCATGAATCAGTATACAGTCACACATCTGGCCATTTCTCCTTCCAAGTAAAGTGAACAACCAGGTGCACTGCTCGAAGTTCTACACATTGGCAGGATTTCCCTTCACCGCTATCCTTCAGGGAAGGCCCTGAAAGGGGCTGTAGTGCTTCCGCTGTCCATTTTCAAGTGGTGCCTGCATTTCACAAAGAACCATCTGTAAAGCAGGCATGAGTTTTCCAGTCAACTGATCATAACGAATTCTCCATGAAGCCATAGGTGCAGACTGGGAGACGGCAGGTAATATGACAGGAGTGGAGACCATGGACATTTGAGTCACTTCCTCATGCAACTTACTTTTGTCTTCATGTCCTGCTCAGGCCAGATATTGTGTATACCACTCCATGTAATGATAGAATTCTGCTGTGCAGGTCCAACCTTATGACTCTGTGGGCCAGACAACACTCAGTTCATATTGGGCAGCTGAGGCCGCATGGTGACTTGGTGGTCCGTGGTTAAGTGTTTACTCTCTACTAATGTCCAATAACAAGCCAAAAGCTGTTTCTCAAAAGGAGGGTATTTTTCTGCAGAGGATGGTGGGGCTTTGCTCCAAAATCCTAAGAGTCTACACTGAGATTCACCAATAGGGTCCTGTCAAAGGCTCCAAATAGCATGTCTGTCTGCCATTGACACTTCAAGCACCACTGGATCAGATGGATCATATGTCTCAAGTGGCAGAGTGGCTTGCACGGCAGCCTGAACCTGTTGTGGATCCTTCCCTTGTTCTCTGCCCCACTCAAAATTAGCAGCTTTTTGAATCACTGGAAAAATAGGTAGAAGTAGCACACCCAAATGAAGGATATGTTGCCTCCAAAATCCAAAGAGGCCCACCAGGCATTGTGCCTCCTTTTTAGTAGTGGGAGGGGCCAGATGCAATAACTTATCCTTCACTTTAGAAGGAATATCTCAACATGCCCCACACCACTGAACCCATAAAAATTTTACATAAGTGAAGGTGGCTGAATTTTTGTGAGATTAATTTCCCACCCTCTAGCACACAATATTTTACCAATGAGTCCAGAGTCATTGACACTTCTTCCTTACTAGGTCCAGTCAGCATAATGTCATTAATGTAATGGACCAGGGTGATGTCTTGCGAAAAGGAAAGGTGATCGAGGTCACTATGGACTAAATTATGACATAGGGCTGTAGAATTGACATACTCCTGAGGCAGGACAGTGAAGTTTGCTGGCATTGCAAACTAAAGATAAAAACTGCTTCTGATGTTCCTTCGAAACTGGAATCAAGAAAAAGGTATTGGCTAGATCAATAGGTGTGTACTAGGTACCAGGAGATGAATTAATTTGCTCAAGCAATGAAGTCACCTCTGGAACAGCAGCTGCAATTGGAGTCACTACCTAGTTAAATTTACAATAATTCACTGTTATTCTCCAAGATCTGTCTTGTTTTTGCATAGGCCAAATATGTAAGTTGAATGGGGATGTGGTGGGAATCACCACCCCTGTAATCCTTGAAGTCCTTGATGCTAAACTTTGCAATCCCTCCAGAAATGCAGTACTGCTTTTGGTTTACTATTTTCCAAGGTAGGGGCAGCTCTAATGGCTTCCACCTGGCTTTTCCTACTATAATAGCCTTTATTCCACTCGTCAGAGGTCCAGTGTTTTGCCAGTTGATGAGTATGTCTATTCCAATTATGCATTCTGGAACTAGAGAAATCACTACAGGATAGGATCAGGAACTCACTGGACCCACTGTGAAATACAGCTGAGCTAAAACTCCATTAATAACTGACCTCCACACAACTCTACTCTGACTGGTGGGTCACAGTGACATTCAGGGTCTCCTGGAATTAGTGTCAGCTCAGATCCAGGTTCCAGTAATCCCTGAAAAGTCTGATTATCTCCTTTTCCCCAATGAACAGTCACTCTTGTAAAAGACTGCAGATCCCTTTGGGAAGGCTTGAAGAAAGACTAATAGTATAAATTTTTGGCAGTGTAACGGGGTCCTTCCTCAAGGGGACATGGCCTCCTCTTCATTCAAGGAGTTGTGGGTCTGTAAACTCTATGAAGTCTGGAAATTGACTGAGGGGATGAGACTCTCTATTCTGGCAATTCAAGTTAGAATGCTGTTTACTTGACCTAGAATTCTTCTGCTTGTGCAGATCAAGTAAATATTTAGTGGATTTTCCATCTATTTCCTTCTTAGGGATACCATGACTAAGTAGCCAATGCCATAAGTCCATACGAGTCACACTATTCTGATTACAGCTTTCACTCCACTGTTCATTATGGTAACCACACCCACCTTATCTTTATTGATTGAGTGCCATCTCTTGACCCCTATCACCACAGGGTCCAATCAGGCCCATTTTAGTCAGGTGTCTTAAGTCAGTTAGGGAAGTTCCCACTGTCAAATCTGACTTACATAAAATAGCAATCACAGCAGTCTTCAAGGATGCTGGGCTCCCTTCACAAATTTTTTTTCCTCACCGTTGTGGTAAAAGGTGTATCCTCTGGACACTCCGTGTGTGGATCTGTGTGTCTAACTTAATAAATCCACTCTAACACGCCAGTTTCCCTAAGCATTTGGATACCTTCTTCTACAGTATACCAAGGCAGGTCTGGTATTTCAACTTGATTTAGTGTAGGTCACTGCATAATTCATGTTTCAGCAAACCAACCAAATAAACTATTAGATCCTTTCCTAACCTCTCAAGCTGAAACACTGAAGATTCTGCTTATTGGGCCCCTAACAATAAACTCAGACTGATCCAATTTTATGTTCCTTAAACCATCATCTCACATCCTTAATAGCCATTCCCACAATATTCCCCAGGTTTCTGTTTGTACATATTAGAAAATTCAAGCAGTTCTTTTGTAGTGTAGTGTATCTCCTCCTGGATCACACTTTGTACTTCATCTTTGGGGATTCACAGAGACTTAATCCAGTCATAGGGCTAGAAGCAAAAATGGGTGGTGGGGGTGGGTCCTGGGAACATTCAACAATGTCTTGTAAGGCATCTACCTCAGGCAATGCCCCAGGCAAAGGCCCAGGTGCTGCCTCAGGTGATATCTCAGACAAAGCCTCTTCAGGCACAGCTGGGTTAACCTTGTCAGATGGGGATGGAAGGGATAGTGGCTTTACTGAAGAGGGTGAATTAGCAGACAAACATGGAGTAATCTCTTCAGATGGGAGTAAGAGGGCTGGTTCTGTTGGCAGGAGTGATTCAGCAGAATTCAGGGGCTCAGTGTCTCCAGATTCCTGATTATCTGCCAATATGTCACCATTGCAAGTTTTAGGATGCCATTTCTTTCCAATCAATGCCCTCACTTTAACTTTAGACACCATTCAAGGTTGGTAATTCAACTGGTGTTGTAATTCAGCCACACTTACAATAAGACTCTTGGTTTGGTTTTCAAAAAATCAGCTCTGTTGTTACAAGAAATAAGGCTATCTTTCAGGACACAAGTGACAACTTTGAGGTCTTTTATGTGGCACTGGAGCTGTGACTCTGAAGCCCTGAGTTCATCTCTTTCTTTCACCACTTTATCTAGAGAAAGTGTGACCGACCAACCAGCTTCCCTTTACTTCTCATTCTGACAAAATTATAGAAAAATATCAAACATGCAATCACCCAGAGCCTTGCTTCTCACCAATACTTGATCTATTTGTGGTGATATTTTGCATATTAATATTGCCACCTTATGCCATGGTTTAGCAGCACTGTCTTTACTACTGAAGGCAGAGTCATCAGTGCCTTTTGAAGACTAGTCAGACTTAAGAACCAATTTAGAAAACTCATTCTTACGATGTTTCCCTAGAACCACTCTCGGTACCAAATGTCTTAGGCTGGGTTCTCTAGAAAAGAACAGTGAAGCAGCACATATATATATATATACACACACATATATACATATATATATATAAACGATTGCCATCAAGTTGATTCTGACCCATAGCAACCATACATACATATATATATACACACACACATATATATTTATATTTATATATGGAGCCCTGGTGGTGCAGTGGTTAAGAGCTATGGTGAGCTACGGCTGCTAACTAAAAAGGCTAGTGGTTTGAATCCACCAGCTGCTCCTTGGAAACCCTATGGAGTGGTTCTACTCTATCTTATAGGATCACTATGAGTCAGAATAGACACAAGGATAACACATTATATACATACAGAGAGAGAGATTTACCTCAAGGAAATGGCTCACACAGATGTAGATGCTGGCAACTCCCAATCCTTGGGTCAGGCATCAGGCTGGAGGCTTCTCCTGACTCACATAGCTTCATGGGCTGATGAACTCAAGATCAGCAGATGAGATGGCAGGCTGCTGGCTCACAGGCTGCAGAGGCTGATGAATCCCAAAATCAGCAGGCAATACAGCAGGCAGCTGGCTCAAGTCCTAAGAACTGGAGGTCATATGATGACAAGCCAGATGCAGGATCCAGAGCAAGAAAATGAGCTTTGCCAGAACTTCCATATATATATATATATATATATATATATATATATATATATATATATAGGATGCAAGCCACACCCCCAAGGAAACTCCCCTTACAACTGATTGGCTGATCATGTCAGATCAAATCA
The DNA here is from genome assembly GCA_030035585.1 of Dugong dugon. Taxonomy (NCBI): domain Eukaryota; kingdom Metazoa; phylum Chordata; class Mammalia; order Sirenia; family Dugongidae; genus Dugong; species Dugong dugon. The sequence goes on along the minus strand of CM057462.1, from coordinate 53,725,933 downwards.
TGAAGGTTACTACATCATTACATCATTATGTAACTGCAAAACTACATCATTATATAATTGATAAACTACATCTTTATATAACAGTCTCAACCATCATAGACTGTATGTCTGATTAGGCTTGAACACAGTGACGACCCCATTGCCAGGGAAAAATGGAACACTTGTTGTTCATGGCACATAGACATAAATTGTCATCTGAGGTTGCCTGGGAAGGAATGCCAATTAAAGACAAGACTTTAGTAGACCAACTAACTGGCTGCTGCATTTGACCATGAACATTGATGCCTATTGCAAAGAGTATGGGGTGTGATGGCTACTTCTGACTGTGCTGGAGAATTACAGAAAGAAAATGACAAGATGAGTGCTTTAAACTCTCAACTTGAAGCACAGAAGAGAGTTAGAAATCTTCTATGATGATCCTAAAGAAACGTTTTACTTTTTGCAGCCACAGGGAAGAAAGACACAGCTAAAAATAAGGACAAAAAATTAAATTTGTGGGTTGCAGAATTACAACATAAATTGAACTCACAGATTTGCCAAGTCTCTTTGTAGCCATGTGACTTTGGATAAGGCACTTAACCTTTGAGACTTCATCATAAGTCAGGTGCAATCACCTGGTCACAGCTGCCTGCGCTTCCTTGTGTCCACTCCTCTGAGATCTGTTAAGTGGATTAGATGAGATGATATATTGAAAGTGTTTGGTTCTTAGCAATCAAACATTGCCGCTGTTATTGTTGTTATTGGAAATGGCTCTAGAAGACAGGCCTCCCACCCCAGCTTCCAGGTGCTCCCTGTAGCCACATCCTACTGGGATTTATCATGTCCATGAATCCTGAGAAATGACTGGAGCATGAGAGCCAGTTCCTGTAGGCCAAAGAAGGAAGGGTCAAGGCTATTTTAGGTGACTGTTCTGGACCCCAGGAGAGATGCTGGGGAAAAGAGAGATGGGCGGGAAAAAAATCTAAACCCTCATGTGATTTACCTAAGTTACCATTTGGCAGTGGAGCTGGTGACAGATCCCAACTCGTCTCACTTGTTACTACAAGACTCTGGGAACTTGTGATAGCTGCCCTCTTTGAGCCTCAGTTTCACAATCTGGAAAACAAGGGCATTAGAGTAGATAAACACCAAGGCCACCTCCTCCACTCATTACTAGGAATCCATCACAGACTTCCGGGCAAGACTGGGGCTGTCTTTATATTTGGCTCCTAATAACTGGGCATCTTATCTCCTACTAAACCACAAACTCCTCCAGGACAGGACCTGAGCCTTCTTTGCTCTCATTTCTCTTTCAAACATCTACCCACAGTGTCCACCGCGTCCCCCATGACCTTGCAGATGTGGGCTCTTCATAATCATGAAAACAAAACTCTTAGGACTGCAGGGGTTTGACAGCGAGAGAGCAAGATGGCTTTGGGAAGTAGTAGCTATGGCATACATCAGCTGATGGGAACTCAGTGGACATCCCCCATCCAGATGTGGAACCAGGTTTCCTGATCCATCAAACATCCAAGCTGGCAGGGACACCAGTCCCCCTAGACCTGCTCCTCCTGGTTCTGAGATCTGGAGAACTAAGCACAGAGGTTAGGTGAGCTCCTCAAGGTCACAGGCAAGGCAGCACCAGAACTGGGACAAGAATCCAGGGCTCATGATTCCCAGCCCATGCAGTGTCCATCACCCACTCTGCCCCCCTCTCCCCTTCAGCTCTCGAGCTGGGGGAGACCTAGCCCCATTTGGCATCTTCATCACTAAGAATGCCTCACCCATGGTGTGACATTTGGGTTGTATTTAAATAATTATCAAGGAGAAGATGAAATTAAGATCTACCACAGAAAAAAACATCTTGTGAGATGAGGCACTTCCACCCTCCTAAGCTTCCCTGTCAGGTCTCAAACTTAACACAAGGGTAATTAAATTTTACATAGTTTTCTTTTTCACACTTCAATAAATGTTGTCTGTGAAAACCAATTGGCATTTTCTGTACTTCATGCATAATAACTAGCTTATAAATCTAAATTATCCTTAAAAATCTAAATTAAATACCAGGTTTAAATGTATTTAGGACACTTAATTAATAAAGTGTTAGCACATAACCATTACTAATCTGTTTACTTCAAGTCCAACATTCATTTTCAAAGGATGTATTTCTTTGCAGTGTGTGGGTGGGAGGAAGGAGGGAGCCCAGGAGTCCCTGGGCAGTTTGCTGGTTGCTGTGGGCACCGCCCATCCCCATGGTGCTCTCCAGAGATATCTGGACCTCCTGCTTCCCCCACCCTCTGGATCACCTCCCTGCCAGTGTCCGAGGAGAAGTTAGCCAGAGTAACCTGCATGTGGACGAGCCCTGAGCAGGAGTTGGGAGGCCTAGCTCTGCCACTAATGTGCTGGGTGACCTTGGAGGGGTTACCTGCTCTTTCCGGGCCTCAGTTTCCCCTTCTGAAAAATAAGATAAGGACTAGATCATCATAGAGGACCTTTTCAGCAGCTGTGGAGAGGGAAGCTGTGTGGTGTGGAGGGCTAGTCCACAATGATCAGTGTGACCTTGGACAAATGACTTAAAATCTTCATGTCTCAAGCATACATTCAGATAATAACAGTACCTACCTCCTAGGGCGTTGGTGAGCCTGAGGCAAGGTAATGCATGTGACATGCTTAGTTTAGTGCCTGACCCTAGTTGACAGCCCTATAAATGTCTCAGTCATTATTATTTCCCAAAATGGTCACTCTGTGGCCATTTTTAAATGGCCTGGTACCAAAGACGTGATGTCTAGAGTTGCAGCTGCCATTTCATGACCAGGAGGCTACAAGTCAGAGGTCAAGAAGCCACATATACTGAAGATGGCAGAGGAGAAAAACCTGGGTCCCATGGGGTATCATGAACAGGTGATAGAGGACCACCAGGCATCCAACTCTTTTCAGGTGAGAAAAAACAAACCTCTGTTTTACAAGCCACTGTTTGCCAGGTTCTCTGCCACTTGCAAACAAACACAGCCCTAACTGATACAGACAGACCTGGATTCAAGTTCCTACCCTCACACTGACTAGCTGGGTGACCTCAGGCAAGATATTTAATCTTTCCAACCTTTCTAAGTTTCTCCAAATGCAATTTCTTTTGTTAAAATGGAGTTGACAGTTTCTACCTCATCTATATGCTCCGCAAGGGGAGGGATTGAGTCTGTCTTGCTCAGTGCAGGACGTAGTACAATAATAAAAATTGCTAACATTTATCAAGAGTTTACCATATGCCAGGCATCAATCTAAGCAGTTTGCGTGAATCGTCTCCTTCGATTATTATCACATTCCTATAACATTAAGTATCAATATTATCATCCCTCATTTTGCTAATGAGGAAACCAGGGCACAGGGAGGTTAAGTAATTTGCCCTGAGACACACAACTGGTAAGTGGCAGAGAAGAGATGTGAACACAGGCAGTAATATCCCACAGCTCACACCATTAAACATTATGCTACACTGGGCCGGCACATAGTAGGTGTTCAACAAATGGTTGTTAAAATAAATGAATGAACACAGTGAGTGAGTTACTCAAGAACACATGGGCTTCTGGTTCAGCTTTTTCTGCCACTACCTTGGCTTGTGAGGGGACAGCTATAGAGACCCTGAATCCAGTGGGCAATGGGTGGGGCCCCTAAGTCTACCCCTTCCTTACCCCACTCCCACACACACACCCTCACCCACCCAAGTCTGCATCTCCACTAGCTCATGGGCCCTTAGATGTGTCACTGGGCTTGGTTCATCTCACACCTCGGACACCTTCTTGGCTCCTTCTGTGATTGAGATAATACACTTGCTCTTGTGTTAAGTTTTATTACTTATTGATTTTCCCTGGCCTATCTTACCATGTCCATTTTTATCTGCTTAAAGTTGTAGAGGCCATTTGGTGGGAGAAGCAGAATGTAAAAAAATTCTATGACCACAAACAAGGACTCATATTAACGGAGCCCATCACCTTCTGAAGAGGTCCACCCATCACCCTAAGCACCACTACTGGGCTAGGAGAGTCCAAGTGGGGACTCTCATCTTTTCTCCCATAGAAGAGTTTGGGGGTTAGCTGGGCCTCTGGGAAGCCACAAGGTGAGGGGTCTGGGTGTGGATCCAGGATTGAGAGTGTCTTCTTGGGTGACCAGAGACAGATGGTCCTGAGGGTAAATGCAGGGTCATGTCTGAAATGGAGACCAAGAGAAGGATTGGGATGAGAAGCCTCAGCAGTGGTCAGACAAGATGAATAATAACAGGGCAGGAAACAGGAGGTGAAGTCAGCGGTCATCCCCCAACCCAGGCAAGAAGACTCTGAACTGGGTGCTCACTATGAATGGGAGCTTGCAGTGTGTCATCTCATCAGTCGCTACCACACTACATGAGGAACAAAGGCCAGAGCAGTTACATCACTTGCCCAAGTGCTCAGCCAGGCATCAACCATCATACCACATTCCTGCTGGGATGGGGCCATCATGGTGGCAACCTTTGTGGACCCCCTGAGGGAGGTCTAGAAGGCTGTACTATAGGAGAAAGAGCACTCTGCTGGACTGTGGAGGCCTGGGTCCACCTCTGGTTCCACCACTTATTAAATAGGGACCCTGGACAAGTCCTTCACTTCCCTGAGTTTGATTTTCTTTTCTGTGAAGAGGAAAAATAGTAGTACCTGCCTCTTGGGGTTGTTGTAGGGGGCAGGTAATGAGGTCTTGACACAAAGCACCTCCTTGTGGTCTTGTCACTAAGCACTCCTTTGTGCTGGTGCATAAAGGGGTTCAATAGAGGGGAGTTGTAATGATAATGACGATTATGGTGATGATTGTGATGATTATCATAATGGTAAGGATAGTGGTGATAATGATGTTGATGATGGTGACAGTGATAATGGTAATAATGAAGATGATGATGGTGATGGTTGTGATGGTGGTTATGATGGTAGTGATGATAAACATGATGGTGAAAACATGATACGATGATGACAATGACAATAATAGTGATGGTGATGATGATGATAATGTGGTAATGGTGATAGTGACTGTCATAGTTTCTTAGTGCTGCTGTAACAAAAATACCACAAGTGGGTGCTTTAATGAACAGAAATTTATTTTCTCACAGTTTAGGAGGCTAGAAGTCTGAATTCAGGACACCATCTCTAGGAGAAACCTTTCTGTCCTCTCTAGGGGAAAATCCTCATTTCAGCTTCTCTAGCCTGGCGTTCCTCAGCTCCTTAGCAATCGCCACATGGCATCTATCTTTCTCCCATTTATGCTTACTTGCCTCTGTGTCTAATCTGTTCTTTTTATCTTAAAAGTCATTAAGTTTAAGACACACCCTACACGGATATGGCCTCATTAACATAACAAAGAAAATCCTTTTCCCAAATGGGATTATATCCTCAAATACAGGAGTTAGGATTCCAGCACATACTTTTGGGGGCACAATTCAATCCATAACAGTGACAATATAGTGATGATGATGACAATGATAGCAATGATGGTGGTGATGATGATGATGAAGATGATAGTGATGGCATTGGTGATAATGATAATGGTAATGATGAAGGTGGTAACGATGATGGTAGGGATGGTAAGGATGGTGGTGATGATGATGATGATGATGGTGATGATAATAGTGACGAAGGTGATGGTGATGAGATGACAATGGTCATGACAGTGATGTGATAATGATGGTGATAATGATGATGGTAGTGGTGATAATGGAGGGGGAAGATGCAGACAGAAGACAATTAGCAACACCTGACCACCCCATCCTTGTATTATCTACCCTCGTAATGTCATGACCCACCACCACCCCCATGTCTGATTCCAGCTGTAATTCTTCATCCTTTTGTGTTGTGTTAGGGTCATGTTTGACTCTCACTGGATTATCATTTCCATGACTGCAGAGACTGGGTCTGTTTCCTTCATAGCTCTATCCCCAGCACCCAGCTCAGTACCTGGCACATAACAGATGCACAATATGCATCTTGAAGAGGAGACAGAGACTCAGGAATCAGTTCCTTTATGGGCCCTGATCCCTGAAGATCCATAGGATACTCTAGTGTCAGTGTCTCTTCAACTCAGATTCCCTTCCTGGGTCTCAGAGGACACTGAGAGGGCTTGGACACCCTCAGGACTGAAGAACCTCCTTCTCAGAGGTTTGCCCTCTGGATCCCTGACTTCCCTGGATTGATGGCAGCTCTGCACAAAGCAGTCAGTGACCATTTGCCTCTTGGTGATGCTGAACTTTTATGGTGAAGAGGCAATGTTCTTTCTGACAGAATTCAGAGATAGATAGACTTCAGGATTCAGGAGACTCCCTCCAAGGTTGTCCAGCAAGAGCTCTCACTGGGTACAAAGCCTGCCTACTCCAATCTTCTGGGTGACATGCACTGGCTGGAGGATGGCAGGGCTGGGAGACAATTCCATTGTTCCCCTCCATCTAGGGCCTGTTCCACTCCCTCTTCTATTCTCTATAGAATGAGTTTGCATTCTATGTGCCCCCATCCATGCTCTTAGCATCTGATCCCCAATCAAGAGTCAAAGTTTGCACATCCAGCCTTTGCGAAGGTCAATGGCACTCATTAGTGGAGGCCTCAGTCTCTCTGCAGTGACCCCCATTCTCCCACAGCCTGCATCATCAGGCTGGAACTAAGTCCTATGTTTCCAGTTCCAAACAAGGATGAGGAAAGAGTCTTGCTCTGCTGAATGCCAGAGTGACTTAAGGATTCATTTCATGCATTATCACTGACGGTTGTGAGCAAAGATGACAGGAAAGCGCTTGTCTGTGTGTTGCCAGGCTCCCTTCTGAGGGCAGAGGTGAAGTCATTTAGCAATGGAGTGTGAGGGACACAGGGTCAGGGAGACAGGCAGGCATCTAGGTGTTTCTAATTTACTGACAAGGAAACTCACACCCAGGGAAGTGAAGAGGCAATATTCTTCCTGAGTTCAAGAGGCTTAGATAGACTTTAGGATTCATGAGGCTCCCTCCAGGGATGTCCACCATGAGGTCACACAGCATGTCAACAGTGGAGCTGGGACTAGACCTCAGCTCTCCCAGCCCAGTGCTCTTTTCAGGGCACCATCAGCCCAATATCAACACTCCAGGTGTGGGGCCAGGAGAAGGAGATAAGAGTGGGGTGGGCTTGGTGGGGGGTGGGCAATGGAAAGAGGGTGCAGAGGGCCCAGCCCCATGTGCTCCCTGAGGACCCAGTCTGGCCTCCCTGGTTTCCTGCTGCATCTGCAGGGCCTGGTACAGCAGGTGCTCAATGAACATCTGTTCCTTGCAGAGGCCCAGCCCCTGCCCCCTGAGCTGCCAGGGCTGGGTGGGGAGGTGTGGGCTGAGTGTTCACTACAGCATGTTCCCCCTCTCCTTCCCCATGGCCAGCGGTCACATCCATAAAACTCCTGTTTCCCTCCTAACACCGAAACAACTTGATGAAGACTTGGAAATCCATCTGAGCTAAAATAAATACATACATAAAAACACTGCTGGTTTTCCTCTGACTTCTTGTCAAGCATCATTCCCACTTTTCCAATAACCTTAAATCACCAGCCATCTGTCTCCTCCCTCTACCTCTCTTCAGGCCAGAAAGGCCCCACCTCTTCTGGAAAACAAAGGGATGATTGGAGAGCCAATAATTGGGACACATCACCTGCCTCCTAGGAGACAGAGGAACAGAGAAGAGACAGTGTAGGACGAGGGCTGAGCTTGGTGTGGGGCGTGCTCTCACCACACTCAGGGTCACAGCATGCTGGCATGTGCTGCACCCTGACTCTGGGGACCCAGGGCAGTCACAATGCTGGTCAGCCTGAGTCAGAGCCCAGCCAGTCAGAGCATAGTCACAGGTACCGAGCCTGCTCTGGCTGTCGTCATCCATGAGACACTGTTAAGCACCTGTTCTCTGCAGGCACTGTGCTAGGCACCGGCAACACAGCACCACATGGAGCTGACACCCTAGTACAGGAGACAGACTGGAAACTGATAAATGAAAAGGTATCTAAGCATCAGGAGATAATAAGGCCATGGGGAAACATAGAACAGGGTGAGGGCAGCAAGGTGTCCAAGCCACACCCCAGAGCATCCTCATCTGATGTCAAGGTCACTCCCCCTGTCAGTGTTGTCCTGCCAGAGGAGTCCTGATGCACAATCTTCTTGGCAAGGCGCTGGCATAGCTTCGCTCTGCCCAGTCCCCTCACCCGTTACCTGGGTGGGGCTGCTGTCCAGCCAGGTGGTGAGGCCAGAAGGGTAATGTGCAAAAGGGCTCCAAAGACCTCATATCTGGGCCTGGGGTCAGGCCTTCAGTGTGCCACTCGGGGCCTCTCCTCCCTGTCCCTTCAGCTGTTCCCATTTAACAGCCCCTGCCCCCACTACCCCCACTCCCACAGACATACCTCCATCACTACCTCTTCACCCAACTCTCTGTGACCATCCCACCCCCCACTGACATCCCTCCATCACTGGATCTGCAACCAGTTCTCTGTGACCATCCAGGAAAGCAGTGGTGTGAACTCTCATACCCTGTCCCATGGGGGCTCAGCAGTTAACAAGCACAGGTCCAGAGCTGGCCAGGCCTGGCTGCTCACCACTTGTGCAAACTTGATCGTGTATCTTCACCTCCCTGAGCCTCAGTTTCCTCACCTGTGAAGTGGGCATGCTGATGGCACTTGCCTCTCAGGGGTGGCAGATGGAAATGGGTGGGATGATGCCTGACACAGTGCCTAGCATGCCGTGAGCCCTCCTGGAGCATTTCCTCTGTGTAGTGAGTGACATCATAGCCCTGTCTTCCTCCACCTGAGCCATAGCGCCTCCCTTCTTTCTAACCCCGCCCTCCATGTCTCAGCCAGCTGCTGCCTCCAGCCTCCATACTCCAGGCAGTCTCAGAGAGGTGTTTTCTTAGTCACAAACCTGATCCCATCACTCCTGGCTTAACGGTCCTTTTTCAATGGCTCCCATCACCATCACCTACCTAGTAATGTGCGAGCCCCTTAGCCTGGCAGCAGGGGCAGCCCCAGAACATCCACATGGGAGGGCCTGGGGGCAGTAATCTCATGGGAGGAGGGGTGAAAACTTCTCTTAATTTTTACTTAGATTGTATCTTAAAGATGAACCAAAATAGCAAAGTTTCCTAAAGATGCTTTTCTATGTTCTTCACATACAGATTTAGAAGATGTTGCTCATCCGTACCATCATCATCATCACCATCATTCATCTTTGGGGTGGCTTGGCAAGATACTGATTGGCTTATTATAAGCATTTATTGAGCACCTACAATGTGCTAGGCACTGCCTGAGGAAATTAAGGAGCAATTAAAGTCCCCCAGGCCACCTGTTGGGGCTGCTGCCGCCTGAATTTATGTTCCTCCATGATGTAGCCCTGCCCACCTCTGCAATCACACTCCCCACCCTCACACAGTAATCTCTCCCTCTCATCTCTTCTCATAAGAGCATAGAAGCATCTTTACAGAATTCATAGAATTGTAAACTCTACGTTGGAAGAGACCTCAGGAGAACACTCATATCCCTCCTTGTCACTCACTACCCACCCAGCCTGGAGGCAGCTTGGGGTTTACAGTCACCACATTGCAGAAGATTCGAATGATTTGGCCAAGGGCACCAGAGACTATTGGAGTGAGGAGATGCCCAACTAGGCCCTGGGCCTCCCAGAGCAGTGCAATTTCTAATAAATAACCAGGTCGTTTTTCAAGGGTTTATTGATGCCACCATGTGCCAGACTCCAGGATCTTTTCTCTAGAGGGGAAGAACCTTATGGACACATACTAAGGATGCAAGAGATTTGAGATTTCATGGAAACTCTGCTCTCAGGAAGAGGAGAGATCTGGGAAGGCTTCACAGAGGAGGTCAAACTTGATTGGGCCCTCAAACCAGTTCTTTTTTTTTTTTTTCTCAAATGGAAAGAGATGAAGGGCTGGAGTGAAGATGAGCCATCCCAGAGAGAGGAAGCAGTTAGGGAAGTGTCACCATTAAGAGCACAGGCTTTACAGAGAGGCGGGTCAAGGTTCAAACTGTGTGGTCAGTGCTGTGTGACTCTGGGGAAGCCAGTTCACCTCTCCGGGCCTCCATTTCCTCATCTGTAAAATCCTAATATCAACTGCTTCAGGGGAATATTGCAAGGGTTAAATGAGTTAGCACGCGGAAAGCACTTCAGGGGGTGCCCCCACACAGACTCTGTGCTCAGCAACATTAGTGACCCACCCAGGGAGACAGAGCCCAGAGGCAGTGGTGGGAAGATGGCCTGGTGCAGGGGAGGACACAGCCCTGAAATCATACCAGAAGGGCTCAAACCCTGGCTTTGCCACTTGCTGGTGTGACCTTGTCATGCTAACCCCCCACCTGAGCTCCTGTTTCCCTTCTGTAAATAGAGGGATCAGGCCCACCTTGCCAAAAGCTACTGGGGGAATGAGTGATAACACAGGCCAAGCGCCTGGAGTGCAGAGCAGGTGTTCACAATGAGCATTGTTTGAAGGCCCAGCTGCAGGCGAGCTCAGGTGGGGTATGAGACGTTTGGGAATTATCAATGGAGCGGTGATAATTGAAATCTCAGGAATGCTAAGACCCCCAGGGAGTGTGTGGGAAGAGAAGAGATGAATGTGGAAACAGCACCAAGAGGAGATCCCTGGGATCCCTGGCTCAATTCTGCCCACGGACTCCTCTGAGGTCACAGAGGAATTTGACTCTGGCTGCAGCAGAAGATGAACAGGTGGGCACAGAGAGAAACTTTCTCATCATGAAGAAGACAGAGTGCAGTGGATAAACCTCAGGCCGTTGCAGGTCACTGAGAGAGACAGGAGTATGGAGAGAACGTCCCTGGCCCTTTGAAGCTGATATCAAGGAAATGACCAGTTTCTCCCAGCTGCCCCTGGAAGCTTCTGTCCTGAGAAAGAATGTCAACAAGAATTGCAGGACCCAAGGGGAAGATCCTGAGCATTCACACATGCCTCAGCCCCTCAACGAAGGAGTTATTCCTGGCTTTCAGATGAGAAACCTTAGGCTCAGAGGTGGGACATGACCTGTGCAAAATCACACAACCTAAATTTGTCCCCAGGTTTGTCTGAAGCCTCTGCCAGCACTTTTCCCTGAAGCACATTGAAGCTACACAAACAGGGCAAGTTTTATTTTGTTTTTATCTTACGGAATCCAGTCCCTTCCCTGTAGGGGAACCAGTATGGAAGGGATAGTGGGAAGTTGGGTGTGGGCAGAATTAACTGGAACTTGGTCATTGCCACTTGGATCCCTCAGCAGCCTCAAAACATGGCGATAGAGCTACAGCCCTAAAGACTGAGGAAGACACAACGTTGGACTGCCCAGGCTGAGTGAATTCTAGCCCTCCTAGGTTGTCACTCTCATCCTTCACTCATATAAGAAAACTGAAGCTCAGGGAGGCTGAGTGAACTCCCTGAGGTTGCACAACAGGTTAGGAGGCGAGTCAGACTCACACCCTTCCCAGTATCCTGATTCCACACCAGTCTTCTGCCCACGGTTCGAAGCCGCTTCTAGCAAAGGTTTACTAGAAACCACATTTACGTCAATACTGATGATTCCTGGACCAAGACTAGAGAGGTCTCCAAGCCAGCTGTCCTGGCTTGGAATTTAAGGTACTTTCCCAAAATTCTCTGCACACTGACAACATGGACTTCCCATATCCCCTCCATTTCCTACCCAGACCTTATTTCTTCCTCCTGCCTCTCACATGCTGTACCTCCCTCAGGACACCGTGGTGCCTCTGTGTCCCATAGCTACTGGCCACACTCCTATGAGGAGACAGGGGCTGTGGGCTCCCAGCCAAGGCCCCTGTGGGTTCTCTCAACCTACAGCAGCAGACTGCAGGCAAACACTCAGAGTGGCCACAGCTATCAGGTTCCTGGGTAAAGGCTGCCATCTTGGCAACAAATATTAACTATTCCTTGGCCACTTCTCATTCACCTACCGCTCCTTCCTTGCACAGACACCTTCTCCCCTTATGACCTTGATCTAGCAAGGGGAGCCTTTCCCAGTGTCTTTCCCTCCCAAAAATGTAGAACAAATGTTGGCTTTGGCTCTAGCATTTATAAGCTGTGAGAATCCAGGCAGTAGAGGCCCTCTCTGAGCCCCTGTTTCTTCATATGTAAAATGGAGATAGAAGTAATGTCTTCATAGTGTGTGTGTTTGAGATTGGAATGGAATTATAAAGGCAAAGCCCTTGACTCCTAGAAGGGGCCCCATAAAGGTTCATTTATGCCCTGCCTTCCCTCCTTCTTTCACTTCAGCGAACTTAAAGGCATGTGGGTTTTGACACTAGAAAGCTCTGGACTTGAATCTTTGACCCATCACTTATCAGATGTGTGAACTTGAACAAGTTGCTTAACTTTTCTAAACTTGTTTCCTCTGCTGTTAAACCCAACAAAAATGAGTACCTCCTCCCACCTCGTTGAATTGTTTCAGTGAAGATCAAATGAAGTACAGCGTGCCAAGAACCCAGCACAGTGCCTAGCCCATCTTAAGTCCTCAACATATGCCAGCAAATTCCTCCCATTGAGTCCTCCCCTTCCCCACTGCATCTTCTGGGCAGGTGAGCTGGGTCTCCACCACGTAAAACACCGCATTAAACTCCACTTGGCCTTTTTCTTCTGTGCCTGCCCTGATGGCCACTCTGCGTGGATTTCACAGCAGAAATGACTGTTTTTGCAGAAATGGATTGTGATGAAATCTGAAAACAATGATTCAGAATGAAAAATAGCAGCTGCCAACACAGGCACATGTGAGAACAGTGTCTGTCTAGGGAAGCCTGGAATCTTGGGACTAGGGGGTAGGCGGTGGCTTCCATGTTATTGAGCCCCACACAAAAGCAATGACCCTGTCAAGAGGTCATCTCCTTGTGCTGGGACCCCTCCAGGGATAAGTGGAGGGAAAGAACATGGATGTGCACTCAGACAGACCTAGACTCCTGTCCCAGCTTTTCTACCCACTTCCTGTGTACCCTTGGGTGAATCCCCTTCCCTTTGAGGTTCAGCTTCCTCACCCTTAAAATGGAGATACAGGTACTCCCCAACTTACAACGTATTCGAGTTACAATGGACCACAATTACGACAGTAGTTTTTTTCTTGTATGTCCTTATCATATTAATACATACCACATAAATTGTTGCAGTGTGTAATTTGCTGATGTTATCATTCTCAGATGTTCATTCCCGGATGTTCAAAGATCAGATTTATAAAGATACTGATAATCAAAGTCAATAATAATGAAAACTAAAAAAAAAAGAGGTATTGAACTTATGTCAAAACCAACTTACAATGGAGTTGTCCAAACAGGGCTCTGTCACACGTCGGGGACTACCTGTACTAATGGCAGCCACCTCCCCAATATGGTGAGGATCTAATGGGACAGCTCATAAGAAATGGTCAGGGCAGTACCTCACAGGTGCTAGATAAAAGATATTGGTAATTATTGTTCTTGCTGTTGTTAGTTGCCTGCCATCGAGTTGGCTCCAACTCATGGTGACCTTATGTGTAACAGAATGAAATGTTGCCTGGTCCTGTGCCATCTACATGATCATTGGTATGTTTGAGCCCATTGTTGTGGCTATCATGTCAATCCATCTCATTGAGGGTTTCCCTCATTTTCTCTGACCCTTTACTTTACTAAACAGGATATCCTTTTCTAACTATAAGGAGCAATCTTGTTGTGCATTTTCTAAGTCTTATTTGTTCATTCTTCTGGAAGTCCCTGGTATACTCAGTAGTCTTCACCAACACCACAGTTTTAATGCATCAATTCTTTTCTCTCTTCCTTTTTCATTGGCCAGTTTTCACATGCATATAAGGCAATTGAAATAACCGTGGCTTGTTACTGTTATTTAAATCCAGCATCCCTCCATTACTAACTGTGTAACTGTGGGTCATCCCTTACACATTCTGAGATTCTGTTTCATTATCTCTAAAATGGGAATTAAAATCCTCATCCTTCAGGACAATGAATCTAGACCACCTTGTTTTCAAGGCCTAGCACATAGTAGGTGCTCCGCACAAGTACAGTCCCTTTCTTCCTGCTGCTGATGGTTTCAAACACCAACCTTTTGGTTAGCAGTCGATTGCTTTAACCTCTGTGCCACCAGGGCTCCTTATACCCTATACTAGTCACAATTAAGTAACTACTTGCAAAATGATTGGTTTCTGATTTCCATTGAAAAATCTGTCTGATTTTATAGCTGTCTAGCACAGTGTCTGGCCTAAACTTTTTATGCAACTACTCTCTCACTGAAAGAATGAATTGATTAGGCCGTGGCTTTGCTGTGTGATCCTGGGCCAGCTTCTGCCCCTCTCTGGTCTTTCATTCCCTTGGCAGTATGGGAAAGGGCTAGGGACAGTTGTCTCTGGGGTCCTCCATTGCTTCTGCCCTTGATTTTGAATGCAGCGTACAGACATGCGGAGACAGCTGCTGTCCACAGTCTGCAACGTCAACAGAATGGACTGTGGGGAGCCTCCCTGCCCCATCCTTCATGAAGTGTTGGGGTCACCCTCCCTCTGGGGCAGCCACAGAGCCAATTGCTCTTACAGCCTAGAGGCAGGTGGTGAGTAGGATTTGGGTCTGATTGTGAGCCCTGCACTGGAAATGACCCACTGGCCCACCTGGGAGAGAAAAACGGAAGGTCATTTACATCACCGCACCAGGCTGGACCCATGGCCACCAGGCAATCATTTGTACCCTATGAGTAATGGTAATGATTGGGCCTAAGGTTTTAATTATCCTCAGATCATTCAAATGACTTAGAATGGAGACTTGACCCTTGAGGAACCATCCAATTCAGGTAATGATAGTGGAGCTGCATCCAAGTCTTTCATGCATCTGAGCTTCAGAAACTGTCTCCGGAGAGCTGTCCTGGGCCTCACGGAGCTCCCAACTACCCACCCTGTCTGGCAGGCACCCCCGGCATCTGAGTTGGTGCATTCTAAGTTAGGAAAGTCCATCCAAATCCTGACTCGCAATCCATTTGTACTATGTAAGTATTGGAGTGGGAGGATGCATCACAGGATGTTGTTCTTGTCAGGCACCATCCGGTCAATTCCGACTGTCAGCGACCCCATGTACAACAGAACGAAAGACTGCCAGGTCCTGAGCCATCCTCACAATCCTTGCTATGTTTGAGTCCACTGTTGCAGCCACTGAGTCAATCCATCTGTTTGAGGATCTTCTTCTTTTTCGCTGGCCCTCTATTTTACCAAGCAAGATGTCCTTCTCCAGGGACTGATCCTTCCTGATAACATGCCCAAAGTATGTGAAACATAGTCTCACTATCCTTGATAGCAAGGAGCATTCTGACTGTACTTCTTTCAAGACAGATTTGTTTGTTATTTTGGCAATCCGTGGTATCTTCAATATTCTTTGCCAGCACCATAATTCAAAAGCATCGATTCTTCTTTGGTCTTCCTTATTCATTGTCCAGCTTTCACATGCATATGAGGCGATTAAAAATACCATGGTTTGGGTCAGGCATACCTTAGTCCTTAAAGTGACATCTTTGCTTTTCAACACTTTAAAGAGATCTCTGGCAGCAGATTTGCCAAATGCAATGCGTCGTCTGATTTTTTGACTGCTGCTTTCATGGGTGTTGATCATGGATCCAAGTAAAATGAGATTCTTGACTACTTCAACATTTTCTCCGTTTATCGTGATATTGATTATTGGTCCAGTTGTGAGGATTTTTGTTTTCTTTATGTTGAGGTGTAATCCATACTGAAGGCTGTGCTCTTTGATCTTCATCAGTAAGTGCTTCAAGTCCTCTTCACTCGCAGCAAGCAAGATTGTGTCATCTGCATATTGCAGGTTGTTAATAAGTCTTCGTCCAATCCTGATGCACCATTCTTCTTCATATACTCCAGCTTCTCAGATTGAATAAGTATGGTGAAAGGATACAACCCTGACACACACCTTTCCTGACTTTAAACCAAGCAGTATCCCTTATCCTCTTGGTCTATGTACAGGTTCCACATGACCACAATTAAGTTTTCTGCAATTCCCATTCTTCACAATGTTATCCACAATTTGTAATGATCCACACAGTCGAATGCCTTTGCATAGTCAATAAAACACAGGTAAACTCCCTTTTGGTATTCTCTGCTTTCAGCCATGATCCATCTGACATCAGCAGTGATATCCCTGGTTCCACATCCTCCTCTGAATCTGGCTTGAATATCTGGTAGTTCCCTGTCGATGTACTGTTGTAACCACTTTTGAATGATCTTCAGCAAAATTTTACTTGTGTGTGAAATTAATGATATTGTTCAGTAATTTCCACTTTCTGTTGGATCTCCTTTCTTTGGAATGGGTACTAATATGGAGCTCTTCCAGTCGGTTGACCAGGAAGCTGTCTTCCAAATTTCTTGGCATAGACAGGTGAGCGCTTCCAGTGCTACAGCCATTTGTTGAAACATCTCAGTTGTTGGGATTCCGCCAGTTCCTGGAGCCTTGTTTTTCACAAATACCTTCATTGCAGCTTGGACTTCTTCCTAAAGTACAGTCGGTTCTTGATCATATGCTGCCTCCTGAAATGGTTGAACACCAACCAATTCTTTTTGGTACAGTGACATCTTCTTTTGATTCTTCCTGAATCGTTCAATATTTTCCCTGTAGAACCCTTCAGCATTGCAACTCGAGGCTTGAATTTTTTCTTCAGTTCTTTCAGCTTGAGAAATGCTGAGCATGTTCTTCCTTTTTGGTTTTCTATCTCCAGGTCTTTGCACATTTCATTGTAATGCTTTACTTTGTCTTCTCGAACTGCCCTTTGAAATCTTTGGCTCTCTTGGACTTCTGATTTTCTTCAATTTCAACTTGAACTTGCATATGACCAATTGATAGTCTGTTCCACAGTTGGCCCCTAGCCTTGTTCTGAGTGATGATATTGAGCTTTTCCTTTGTCTCTTTCCACAGATGTAGTCAGTTTGATTCCTGTGTATTCCATCTGTCGAGGGCCACTTGTATAGTCGCTGCTTATGTTGGTGAAAAAAGGTATTTGCAATATAGAAGTGGTTGGTCCTGCAAAATTCTATCATGCAATCTCCAGCATTGTTTCTATCACCAAGGTCATATTTTCCAACTACCAATCCTTCTTCGTTTCCAACTTTAGTATTCCAATTGCCCATTGTAGGACAGTGAGATAAAAATCCAATTCTGTTTTGCATGATCCTGGACAAGTAACAGAAACCCTGGTGGTGTAGTGGTTAAGAGCTATGGCTGAGAACCAAAAGGCCAGCAGTTCAAATCCACCAGGTGCTCCTTGGAAACTCTATGGGGCAGTTCTACTCTGTCCTATATGGTCGATATGAGTTGGAATCAACTTGATGGCAACAAGTTTTTGGTCGGGACAAGTGACTGGAGCTCTCTAGGTGTCATTTTCCTCACTTGCAAATAGGAGTATTGTTGAAAGGAGTAAATGAAGGAATGTAAGTAGAATGGCTCAGTACAGCACCTGGCACATGAAGACCTTCAGCTACTGGAGTAGCCGGGACTGTTTGGTTGCCTATAAGGGAAGCATCTCAAACTGGCTTAAGCCAAAGTAGGGGATTCATTATAATGAAGAAGAATCCAAGGATAAGAAGTAGCCAGGACTCAGAAAGGGACTGGGCCAGGGAAAGGACTGTGATATAAAAGAAACTAAAATTTCTATCTTTTGCACCTGGTTCTCCCTGCTCTGGAGTCCTGGTGGTGCAGTAGTTAAGAGCTCAGCTGCTAACCAAAAGGTCAGCAGTTCAAATCCACCAGCCACTCCTTGGAAACCTTATGGGACATTTCTACTCTGTTCTATAGGGTCACTATGAGTTGGAATCACCTTGACAGCAACGGGCTTTTTGGTTTTCTCCCTGCTTCATCTACATGTAGACCAGAAGGAACTAGAATCTCTCAGTCCTGATTCTAGATCTCTTGGACAGAGCTGGATCAGTCATGTGGTAGATGGTAAGAATGGGCACACCCTCTTCCCCTCCAGCACCTGTACCCTTACCATTGATGCTGCAGAGCCTCCCATGAAGTGGCAGTCTATTTCTCTACTCCTTGGGTCTGAGTTGCCATGTGACTTTCTTTGGCCCATGGGACATGAGCAAATGTGATTCAAGGAGATACTTTAAAAGTACTTGTGCACTGGGGCTTGGTCTCTGGCTATGTTTAACCCTAAGCCTGCCGTGTGAAAGCATCCAGCCTAGCATGCTGGGTGGGACATAGAGCCCAGTCTCCCCTGAGATCCAGAGAGACTCTGGAAATACTAGCTAAGGCCACCCACTTACGATGTGTCAGAGCCAGGACGAGAATCTAAGCCTTTTGATACTAGTGTTTCTTGAAATCCAGGCATGGCTTAAGAGTCTCTGATGATGCAAATGGTTACACACTCCACTACTAGCTGAGAGGTTGGCAGTTTGAACCCACGCAGAGGCACCTCAGAAGACACGCCTGGTGATTTGCTTCCAAAAGGTCACAGCTTTGAAAATGGAGCAGTTTTACTGTACACACATGGGGTTGCTATGAGTCTAAATTGACTCAATAGCAACAAACGAGAACAACAGGCGCGGCTTTGGGAATTTAGTGGAAATTCAGGCACCAAAGTAGGCAGTGGGGAAGCTATTTTGTGGCTGTCCCTGAGCCCCATCTGTCTTCCTTGACAATGAGGCCTCATCTTCCCACTACCACCACAGTTGCCCAAAAGTCCAACACATTTTTAGTTAAGAATCTGAGCTCCAGAGGAAGGCAGGAAATGATTCATTCTCTTTCTCAGCCAATGTACACAAAGGCACATTATTAATATTTACTCAGAGGTTTCTCCAAGGACCCCAAAGAGCAAATCATAGGGAGTGAAGAGAACAGAAGATGAGCTTTGCTAAGCCTGCTGGCTGCCTACACTTGGAGCGAAGGGGTCTGCTGAACATTCTGCAGGACCCAGGCCCACCAGTGTCAAAGCTAGAAGGGGCCTCACAGCTCCTTCCACCTACCCGAGAGGGCAAGGGACTCACCCATGGCTACCTAGAAAGGTCGTGGCACAGGAGGGAACAGAATCTGGCAATATGGATGAATAGAAAAAGCATGGGGCTGGGAGGCTTAGGTCCTTCATTTGTAAAATGAAGAAAAAAAGTACTGCCTGGGTAGGTACAAAAGGAGATGTAAAAAGGCTACCCACAGCATCTGGCAAAGAACAGGTGTTCCACACGTAGTATCAATAGCAAGTAATGATGAGGATGCCCATGTCATTTCCTGTTCCCATTTCCCAGTGTGCTTTGCAGTGGCCCCCATGGCCTTTCGGGGGAGGGAAAGAAGCATCTGGCTCCCTAGGCTGGGCTGGGCAAATGGAAACCAGATTGAGAAGGTGTCAGTTACTCAACACTCGAAATGATGCCTCTGCAATTCTTTCCACAATCTCCCTTCCAAGGGACCAGGCAGCAGCTCTCTCAACCCTAATCTGCCCCCCAAAAGCCCCATTGTCAGGCCTCTTCCCAGGCTTGGCAACCACCCCCTGCCCCTACAGACCTAGGGAAGTCTGTGGCCCTCTCTATGCCACTGCTATGAGGAAGGAGACCCAGATGTCGTTTTCCTCCTGCAGGCACCTGCTGACAGCATCACTAGACTGTAATGGCAGATCCTCTCTCCCTTTTATGTTCGACACACTCCCTTCTGCCTCTGCCAGGGAGTTTATTAAATGGCCTATTAAATCTCTGCCTTTGCTTGCAAACTGTCTCTTTTACAGATGAAAAAATACTGAGACCTAAAGAGGCAAGATAAACGGCCTGAAGCCACACAGCTAGAAAATGACTGAGCTGGAAGTTTGTGGGTAATTCTGATGGCACCTGCCCCTTCTGGGGACTTAGGTGTGGGAGGCTGAATAATTACCTGAAAGGTATCCAAGTTCTAATCCCTGGAACCTAGGAATGTTACTTTATATAGCAACATCTATATACAGCACTTGACGTTGCAGATGTGATTAAGAATCTTGAGAGGAAAAGGCTACGTGATGATGGGAGCAGAGATTGGAGTGATGCACTTGCAAGATGAAGGAAGGGACCACAACCCAAGGAGTACATGTGGCCACTGGGAGCTAAAAAAAAAAAAGGAAACAGTCTCTTTCCTGGAGCCTCCAGAAGGAACACAGTCCTGCCAACACCTTGATTTCAGCCCAGTGAAACTCATTCCAGACTCTGGACTTCACAACTGCAAGAGAATGAATTTATGTTGTTTTTTGCCACTAAGCTTGCATTAATTTCTTTCAGAGGCAGTAGGCAGGGAAGGAATGGGACAGAGGGCAGACACATTTTACCAAAAGCACAGGGTTCCAGCAGGGATCCAGGCTGGTGTAGGAGGGGCAAGGAGTTTCAGAGGCGGGGACCTTGTGATCACGGGGCTCATTCCTTCATGGACAAATACTGAGAAAACCCATAGGGCCTGTACCAGGGCCTGGGGATTTGAAGGTCTTTCAGTTACTCTGAGGGCCCTGAGGAGCCTTGTTGGGGTGGGGGAGGGAGAAGGAGGAAGTGACCACACTGTAGGCATGGGGGGAGGAGAGAGAGGAAGGGGGATGCCAAGGGGATCTGGGCTCCTCCGACCCCGTGACTGGGGAGAAGCCTCTCTCTCCCCTCATGCTCCGCCCCCTTCTCTCCCTCTCATTTTGTCTCCTTCCCTCCGGTGGTCTCCTGCTTCTCTCTCCCTGTCTGTCCTGTTTCTCCACTCTTTCCCCTCATTCCTTCTCCTCATTTCTCTCCTTTTCCTCCTTCTCCCCCCTCTTCACTCCTCATCCCCATTCTCTCCGGACTCCCTCCCCATCTCCAAGAACTGGCTAGTCCAGGGCTGAGCTGTACTTGGGAGAGGCTGCAGCGCCACCTGCAGGCGGGAGCCGGGGCCGCTGCTGGTCTCCGTCCACGCCGGGAGGAGACAGCGCGTGTCCGGTTCTCTGCCCACAGGGGCAGGGGCCAGGAGGTGCCGCCCACTTGGTCCTGTCCCGGTGCTCCCTCCACCGAGAGGCTGACATCAGTACCAGCCTGTCTCTGTCTCCCTTAACGACCCTAATTACCAGCCAAGCTCCTTTCCCAAAGCAGCGAGACGCCAGGACTGATGAGTTTCATAACAGAACCTTCCCCTTCACAGCCCTGCTCCCTGAGGCGCCGCCAGACTAAGGACGCCCGCGCTCCTTACTCCTGGGAACGTGAGCCCCACGGGGGCGCTCACCCATACTGCAGACGGGCAAACGGAGGCACAGACAGGGGAACGGCGGCGTGAATCAGCTCAGGATCTGGGACAACCTGGCACTGTTGACTTGTTCATTTATTTGTTCAGCTGTCACTCGTGGATGCCCACACCGTGCCCAGCAAGGTTCTGGGAGCAGGGACACAGAAGTGAATGAGACAGTGGGGGCAGATCCTGCCTGGCGACAAGTAAAGCGACAGTTACAGTCCTGGGTGATGGCGCTATGATGGGGGATGTGTCAATCACCGCGGTTCCCCAGAGGAGGAGCTGGCAACTCAGGTGGGTTCAGGAGGAAGTGAGGGAGGGGAGGTCAGAAAAGGCTTCTCAGAGGAGGCGAAGTCTGAGCTGACTCATTCGGATAGAGTAAGAGTTTTCTAGGGAAAGATGAGAAAAAGGGTGTTCCAGGCAGGGGAAACAGCATGTCCACACGCGTGGAGGCCAGAAAGAGCTAGGGCTGCCAGAAAGAGCTAGGGCTTTCAGAGGTGGGAGTTCTGTGTAGCTGAACAGCAAAGCGGAGAGAGGCCCGGTCTGGGAGGAGTCAGCAGGGGCCAGACCACAAAAGGCTTTGGGAGCCTCCTCTAGGCATTAGGAAGACCAGATTTAATAGTAATTATGATTTTATTAATAGCCTCAGCTAACACTTACTGAGGGCTTTTGGACTGACAGGCAGACACATTCTGAACACTTTATACATCTATTTCTTTCCCTAATCCTAAGAGGTAGGCACAATTCTTAGCATCTCCGTTTTATAGATAGGGACACAGGCACAGAGAGGCTAAGTCACTTTCCCCAGGTCAGTCAGCTACTAAGTGGCAGATTTGACTCCAGCATCCTGGCTCCGGCGTCGGTGCCTTCAACAAAGACGCTCAGAAAGGGGTGTAGGGTGGAGAGGGGGGAGATCCCTGAACTCTTTAGGAGATAGGTCTGTCTGGGCTGAGCAACTGATTAGATGTGGGGGTGAGAGAGGAAGAAGCGAGAATGATGTCTTGGTTTGGGGCCCTAGGACTTAGAGTGATGTTCATACATTCACTCTTTCCTAGAACTGATACCTACTAGGGCCTGCTCTGTGCCAGACACTGTGCTGTGCGACCCTGGGAATATGACAGAGAACACAACGGACCTGGTCTCTGTCCACAGGGGCGTGCCCTTCAGTGGGTGTGAACAAGCAATAACATGGAAGCACAAGAGCAAAGACCATAATTTCAGATGGTGATAAATACTATGAAGATAACTGAACATGAGTGTGATGACTGCGGTTTGTGGGGGCCCAGCGGGGGAGCTTCTCACTTGGGCTCTAACCTCCTGGCACATACTTTTCAGCCCTTTTTCTCTGAGCACCTTGAACCCTGCACCCTGGGGCACTGTGGGGACTGCAGGGGGAAGGGGTCCTGGAGAGCCCTAGAACCTACCTTGCGTCTGGAAAATGCCCCTAAAAACCCCTCTCCCTTCTGGGTCGGCCCCCTTCTGCCCAGAGCATTGTTTGCCAACTATCTGCCTTGGAGACATCTCATTAATGGACCCCAAATAGCAAAATTATGGGCTTCCCTGACCCCTCTCCAGGGCTAGGAGTGGGGACAGTGAGCTCAGACTTTAGAAACAGTGTTGGTCTCTTTCTTCTCTCAGTGAGTAAGGCAAAGAGATTCCCCACCACATGCTGTGTGGTTTTGAATAACTCCCTGTGTTACCTGTAAAATATTAGACACAGAGAATCTGAAAGCACTAGAGCTTAGAGCCTTAAACTGAAGCATCAAATTATAGACTCTGGGACTCTTAGAATAATGAGACGTTAGAAACAGAGCCTCTTAGATGATAGCATCATTAAATTATGGATTTTTAGATTAAAAAAAAAAGTCTTTAAGAATTTTAGAACCCTAGGATTTTCGAGCTTGGACTTGCAGGGAACTTGACTTGCAGGGTGTCTTTGGGCATTGACTTAATCTCTCTGTGCCTCATTTTCCTTGTTTGTTAAGAGGAGACGGTAACAGTCTGTATCTCGTAGGGTTCCTGTGAAGATACAGTAAGTTACTATACGCAGAGGGCTTAGCCCAGTGCTAACTACAGGATAAGCTGTGAGCTTTACCAAATATTCCTACAGCTAATCTAGTTTACCTTCCCTTGCAATACAGGTTAACTAGCTCAGTACCCCTCCTTCACCCCAGTTCCTGTGTAGAGGTCATCCAACCTAGACTAGATTCCCTTTTAATAGGAGATTGTCTTAGTTACCTGCTGCTACAAAAAATACCACATGTAGGTGGCTTTAAAGAACAGGAGTGTATTTTCTCACAGTCGGTAGACCAGAAGTCCAAATTCAGGGCATGGCTCTAGGGGAGGTCCCTCCTTATTGGGAGCCTTGGTGGTGTAGTGGTTAAGAGCTTAGCTGCTAACCAAAAAGTTAGCAATTCAAATCCGCTAGTTGCTTCTTGGAACCCCTGTGGGGCGGTTCTACTCTGTCCTATAGGGTCGCTATAGGATTGCTGTGAGTTGGAATCAACTTGACTGCTCTGGGTTTGGGTTTGTTTGTTTTGTTTTTGAGATCCTTGGCTCCTTGGCCTTCTTTGGAGTTCCTTGGCACCTGTCTTCCCCCGTGTGTCTCTATTTTGCTCTTTTTATAACTCAGAAGTGATTAGGTTTAGGACCTATTCAGCTCTGACCTAATTAACATAACTAAGAAAACCCCTATTTTCAAATGGAGTCATATTTACAGGGACAGGGATTAGTATTTCAACACATATTTTGTGGGGTACACAATTCAATCCATAACAGAGATGCCCGTGTCCACAGAAACCTCCTTCTGAATGGCACTGGTTGCTCAGGAATGCTTCTTCTTTATCACTCCCAAGCCTGCTACCTTCCAGGACTCTCTGCCTGCCTTGTCCCAGTGATGTGTCCTAATGATGGAGACCCCCACTCCCCATACCCTACACAGCCACAGGGGTTCAGCCTGTTCAGACTTTCCTCCCAAATGGCCTAGTGGGGTTGGAGTTGATACCATGTGTCTCGGAACTGCCCAGTCCCCTCAGACTTCCCTTTTCCTCCTTTCTCAGAATGCTATGGACCCTCCTCCAACTCCCAGGTTTCCAGGCCACTCTTATACCCTACCTTCTATGGAGAAAAGCTTCCACTCATTCTCCTGGGGTCAGAGGGCATGTGCAGTTTGTAAAGGAAGCCTCCATAAGAAGACAACTGTTACCCTAAAGCCATGACTTGCAGATGGTGGGATCTCAGGTATCACCTGGGACAAGTGGATCACCAGGTTGGAGCAGAGGGGAGTTTAGAGTGGCCCCTACCTCAGAACCACAGCACTCAAGTGGCCACCAGCTTTGCCTGGTGCTCATCTTCCTCCCTGTTGCTTTGTGTCTTGAGTAAGATCTCACTTTTGCCCCTGGTGAGGATGCACACACAGATAGGCACTAATGGTGGCTTACAAGTCCATGATCCTGCTGTATTAATTGACTATCCAGCCCCAATAAATCTCCCCAGCTTTGTCTCTAGGGACTCCAGGAAGGAGCAGCAGCTAGGGAGCTGGGGCATTTGATTGGTGATTTTCATTCACCAGCCCAGAGGTTGTCTGTAGATGTAATCAATGGTTAAGTGCTCAGCTGCTAACCGAAAGGTTAGCAACTGGAACTCACCAGCCACTCCATGGGAGAAAAGACCTGGCAATCTGCTCTCATAAAGATTACAGCCTAGGAAACCCTATGGACAGTTCTACTCTGTCTACTCTGTCATATGGGGTCACTATGAGTCGGAATTGACTCCACGGCACCCAACAACAGTGAGACCTTGGGTGGTGCAAATAACACTCAGCTGCTAACAAAAAGGTTGGAGATTTGAGTCCACACAGAGGCACCTTGGAAGAAAAGCCTGGCTGTCAACTTCCAAAATCTCAGCCATTGAAAACCCTATAGACCACAGGTCTACTCTGACACATGTAGGGTCATCATGAATCAAAACTGACTCAGTGGCAACTGGTTTGGTGTGAAATTCCCAAATTGGGACACTTGAACTATTTTGGCTGAAATACTGGTCT
Organism: Dugong dugon; assembly: GCA_030035585.1. NCBI lineage: Eukaryota > Metazoa > Chordata > Mammalia > Sirenia > Dugongidae > Dugong > Dugong dugon. The sequence continues at coordinate 53,700,701 of CM057462.1, read as the reverse complement.
GGAAGAAAAAGAGAAGTAGAACTTGGTTTATTTCTGGAAATTCAATGAGAAGAAATTTTGAGGTTAGTTTTGTGTTTTTTAATTATTTACCTTTTCTCCCCCCTCCTCTCTTCTTCTGATGCCAAGGCCCCGTGAGGAGAACTGGGGTTCACAGGACGAGGGATCTGGAGCCAGGCCCTTGTGGCCAGTGGAGGGACCCAGGCTGCCTTGGAGTCTCTGTGCTAAGCCAGGTGTCAGGCCTCACCTCTATGGGGACAAATGCTAAGCTAGGCATTAATGGTGGAGAAGAAGGCACAAGGGTGAAGAGAGGCTCAAGAAGGGAAATTGTGACCTGTGCCTAGGCCCCTCCCTTGCCTGCCCTGCCCCCACTTCGTGCTGAAAGCTCAATGAATGGTCTTGTTCTGCACACACGCAGGGCTCTTCCATGCGCTGGGCCTTTGCACATGCTGTTCCCCCTGCCAGGAATGCCCTGTTCCTTTCTGGTTAAGCCTCATACTTCAAGGCCCAGCCACACACCCCTCCTCTGAGAAGCCCGCCTGCTGCTGCTCTCCCTCATTCCCTGGTCTCCCTCCCCCTGCCCCTCACCCTAACACTGCTTTTTTTAAGGTCTTTCCCGACCTAGATATTCTTAATTTTGGAAACTCCTTCCTCCATCAGATCAGACAAATTAAGATCCTACATTAAATCAATGTATATGTAACCATGGAAGAGCCAAGTAGAGCAGAAAACAACTAGTTACATCTTTGTTACGTTTAATTAAACATTTACCTATTTCAATTTTGCAGCTTTGTGTTTGTACTTTAATCCCAGATATATGTTTTTTTCTTTTCAGAACTTAAATATTTTGGAGACCCTTGAAGAACTCTTTGGCCCTGGCCCTGTGCCCAGAGCAGAAAGTCTGATGGAAGAAATGATTCACTCCTTCTCCCCCCACCAACCGGACAGAACTGGTGGCTCCTTGGGCCCCTGCACAGGACATCTGGGGGTGCCATAATTATCTGTTTGTCAGTATCCTTCATTGAACAAGTCAGGGGGCATGTCTCGTAATTTCTACATGCCACTTGCTCAGCCCAGCCAGGGCCAGGCAGAGAAAAGTCATTAAATGTTTTGAAAGTAAGTGATCAAGTTAAGGAGCCCTTCCAGCAGAGCAGGCCTATAGTAAACATCAGGCATGAGTGTCTGGATTTTGTGATTTCTGGAAAGTGGGGAGAGACTTCTTAGACCTCTTGTCCAACTAATACATAATAACCAGGTATCAGAGATTCCTTTCTCTAGGGACCAAGCGTTTTCATCCCTTACTTGGAGGTTCCACCTCCCGTCTGTCACTTTGTTGCACTGTGGTGGCTTGTGTGTTGCTGGTATGCTAGAAGTTATGCCACCAATATTTCAAATACCATCAGGGTCACCCATGGGGGACAGATTTCAGCAGAGCTTCCAGGTTAAGGAAGACTAGGAAGAAAGGCCCGGTGATCTGCTTCTGAAAATTAGCCAATGCAAACCTTATGGATTACAGCAGAACACTGTCCAACTTGCTTCCTTTGGACACATCATTGGGTGAGACCAATTACTAGAGGAGGACATCATGTTTGGTGAAGTAGAGGACCAACAAGAGCAAGGGAGACCCTCAGTGAGATGGATTGGCACAGTCACCAGAACAGTGGACTCGAACATGCTAGCGATCGTGAGGATGATGCAGGATGTGGCAGCATTTCATTTTGTTGTACATGTGGTCACTAAGAGTTGAAGTGGACTCAACAGCAACTAACAACAACAACCACTTTGAGACTGAATAATTAAATATTTACCGAGGCCCTACTGCTTGCCAGGTGTTGGGTGAGCACTGGCCTTGCACTCTCACACTGCCCCTCCTGAAGATGCTTTTCTGAGAGATCCTGGGGAACCTTCACAAGAACAGCTTCAGGGGAGCCCTGGGGTGGGGCCCAGAGGGTGGACTGAGAGTAGGGTGGGCAGGGAGAAGTGAGACAGTGAGCACAGACAACTCTGTCTTTTGTGACACGAGGAGAGTGATGACAGTCCGGGCCAGTCGATGAGGGAGAGCAAGCAGGAAAGGAAGGTAACGAGGAAGAAGTAAAATGGTTGTGGAGCATCTAACGTGACCCCTTCTCCCCCTAAATTTTATTAGCTGGTTTACATTAATTGAGGCAGAAGGAACTTAGAATACGAAGTCACAGCCATATAGTTTGAGTCTCGTGTCATTCCTTGCTAGCAGTTTGTATGATCTTGCTTAACCTTTCTGAGCCTCGTTTTTCTCATCTGTAAAATGGGACTCAGAAAGTCCGCAATTACAACAAAGTCTAGATATGAGGGATGAATGAAATAACTCATGTAAAGTTCTGACTTAGCACAATGCCCATCATTGTCAAAAACATGGGCTTTGTAATAAATGTCACTTTCTGGATGAGGTGTCCTTGGGCATGAGACCTCAGTTTCCCCACGTATAAAGTGGGGATATTAATTTTGCCTACCTGGAATTGTTTTAAGTGAAGCAAGACCCACAAAGCACAGCACCCAGTGCAGAGTGAGTGAGTGCACAATAAATGATGAACGGCAGCAGCAAGAGTGAGTGGGATTCTGGTCCCTCTCTTTCCTGGGTGGGTTTTCTGCCATCTTCATCTCCCCAGGCCCAGTGCTCTTGCTGGGGATGCAGACTGACCTCAGCCTGTGCCTCTATTCCAGCCTCTTCATGCAAAGATGAGAAATCAGGGCCAGAGAGAGGGGGAGTGCCCCAGGTCATACAGCGAGTTATGACAGAGTCAGGCTTGGGGATGCCTAGTGCCAGGCCAAGGCCACATCCCAACTCACTGTTTGGGCTGGGGCAAGGCCTTGGGGGTTGGTCCACCTTCCAGAGTGGATCCCAGACTGAACCAAACCAAAATAATGAAGTAGCTATTGTGTACTAAGTGTTCACCACACATGTACCAATGTCTGAACATATTTCATGTTGTGATTCATTTCATCTTCTTGATACATCAGTGAGGCAGGTACTGTTATTGTCTCTCTCCTTACGCATGAGGGGAAAGGACCAGCCAAACAGCACGCAACTGGGACATGGCAGAGCCAGGATTGCATCCCAGGCATCTTGGCTGCACTAATGCTAACAAATTCTCTTCTGTGCTATGTGCCTCAGACAGAGGGAGGGGGAGGGAAGTGAGGAAGGGAGAGAGGAAAAGCCCTGCCTCCTGGATGTGGGGTGGGGAGTGGGTAGGGGAAGAGATGTCTAGCATACACTGCAGCACATAGCATGAGTTCCTTTGTTTGGATGACCTGATCCTCTGTGTTGAGCATCATCTCCCATGTTTGATATGAATAGTATTCTTATTCCTGAGCGCACACTTCTGTCCCAGGGAACCCCAGAAGGGCAAATTGCTCCACTAAACAGCCAGGTGCAGTGTAGGCAGGATGGCAGAGGGGAGACCAACTCCAGACAGACTTGAGCCAGGTCCTGGGGCCACCATGTCGTAACTGCAAACTTGAACAATGCTCTTCCCTTCCCTGAGCCTCGATTTCTGCATCTGCAAAATGGGTGCAGTGTCTAACCACTACCTTGTGGTGTTGTCAGAGGATTCAAATGAAATAAGATAGAGAAGGAAGTTGATGCTCAGAAATGTGAAGGAATGTGCCCAGTAGTCACACAGCTGGTGTACCAGGAGCCAGGACTCAGGCTCAACTGCCCTCTGTTCTAGCCTCACTGCCCTGCTTATCAGCTGCGGGCCCAGTGGTTTCCCTAAAGCCTTGGTTTTCTCATCTGCAGAATGGAGATAATGATACTGTCTTGCAGGTTTTCCTTCAGGATTTGCAATCTTGTGTTTAAATTGCCCAGTACTTAGTGACATCCATGACCTGGTTGCTAAGATGATGATGATGATGATGATGATGATGATTGGTAAAGAGCAGGCTGAATTGAGAAAAAGTAATAGGGAAAAGAGAGTTGATCAAGGAAAGACCCTGTCCTCACTCTGTCTATAGGTGCCCCACCAGCCCATCACCATCCTGCCCTCTGCCCCTCCCCACGTGCCATGGAGGAGGGGCTCCCAGAAGCTTCTGAGGAGGCCTTGAGGGGAAGGTGGCTGACTCTCCCTCTAAACAGTGGCTTCTGCCCTGCTTCCCACAGGAGATCTGTCAGTCGTCACAGGCATAGTTATGCTGTCCCCTGGGGACAGGGGCTAGGAAATTCAAGATGGGCTGGTGGAGTAAGTGTGGGCAACAGCAGGTGGGGCTTGGCCTCCCTGGCTTGTTAGTGGGTGACCCCCCACCCCCAGCAGCCTTGCCCTGAGCCCAGGCAGTTTTCCTGATCTAATTAGCATTGCTGAGAATTAAACTACACAACCCTACATGAGCCTGCTCCCCCAGAGCATTGCAGAACTAATACTGATTAAATGTGCAACAGTTCCTCTCTTTGGGGCAGGAGTCAAGGAGGCACAAATCAGAAATGGGAGCTGTAATTACTAGCTCTGATTATGCAGTGAGTTTTTAAAAAATAAAATAATAAAAAGAAATGAAACAAAACAAAATAACCCCCCATCCCCAAAATAAAAACAATTAACAATGCTCTGGGTTATTTCTATTCTATTTAAAGGGACATAGGCTTTTTTATTTGTCACTGCTTTCCCATTCTTAGGAGCCCTGGCAGAGCAGTGGTTAAGAACTAGGCTGCTAACCAAAAGGTCAGCAGTTTGATTCCACTAGCCACTCCTTAGAAACCCTGTGGGACAGTTCTCCTCTGTCCTGTAATGTCAGTATGAGCTGGAATCAACTCAACAGCATCAGGTTTGGTTTCTTTTTTTTTGGTTTTTTTCCCATTCTTTTTTTTTTTTTTTTATTGTACTTCAGGTGAAGGCTTACAGAACAAATAGTTTCTCATGAAACAGTAGTACACATATTGTTTTATGACATTGGTTAACAACCCCACAACATGTCAACCCTCTCTCTCTTGACCTTTTTTTTTTTTTTTTTGGTGAAAATATACATAGCCAAAGACTAGTGTTGTGGCAGTGGAGATGGCTAAAAGGGGATGGGAGAAAAAGGAATAAGGAAGAAAGACAACACCCCGATGGGAGGTGGGGTTCGCAGGAACACGATCATGTGGGGAGTTACCGATGCTGGTTACCCGCTGGGAAGAACAGACTTGTGGAGACAGAGAGGCTCAGGTTTAGACAGGTTGAGACGGAGGGGCCTGTGGGCACCCAGCCTCACACAATAAAACCTAGGGTGGGCTAGCGAAGCTTGATTTGTGATCAGCCCTAACACCTCACCTGGATATGGATTTCACAGCCGGCTGACATTCTCCACCTCCCATCAGTGATGCAGGCAGGTGTCCTGGGTGGGGAAGGCCAACCTGGCTGCACCTTCCCAGTGGCAGGAGTCAGGTAGGGGTGGCAGGCAGCCCCAGCAGAGGGCTCTGGCTACCACGGTTACAGGATGGCCTCTGCCAGTCTCCAGCATCCAGAGTCAGGCTCCTCCATTCCATCACTGTCCCCTGTGCAGGTAGAAGTGACCTCTCCCCACTTCAAGAAGCTCCCCCCTTCTCCAGCCCCCCTACCCCTGGCAGATCACTCAGGTTCCTTCTGGAACAATCTTCATCTGCCACCCACAGGCCCTGCCAGTGGGGGTGAGAAGAGAAAAGCTCCACTCAGCACCTTTGGGTTTTGAGACTTGGCTGCTGGGCTGCAAACTGAGGCCTCTGGGGGCGGGCCCAGGGGGAACCAGGATCTGAGCTTGTAAAGGCTCCTAGAGGCCTTTGGCTGAATCTGCTCTGAGACCCTGGGAAGAAGAGGGCAGGCAGTGCCCTCACAGTACCCCGGCATCATCCCTGACTTCTCTGCAGATGCTTCTCTCTGGCGAACAAAGCCCCTGAATCCCAGTGAGGCCTTTAGCGTCCTCAACCATCTCCTGACCCCTGCAGCAGGTGGGCTCTGGGTTGGGCATACCTACAACATAGACTGGGGTATGCTGTCTTCACAAGTGACAACGAAGGATCAGCTGCCCACAGGGCACAAAAAGCCCCAAATCACCACCCAACCCCATGCCCATTCCTGCTCCCCGCTCCCTCCCTGCAGCCTAGGCCTGTGACACCCAGGCCTAACTATGCACCAAACCCAAGGGCCCACTGTGGGATTGGTAGGGACAAGGCTGGGAAATGAGCAGCATTTGGTGCACAGTCTGGGTTTTTCTGGTGCATGTTTTTGGTGCCCAGACAGGAGATGATGATGGAGATGAAGGGAGGGCCAGGACACGGAGTCCTGTGAACCGGGCTCAGTGTATGGACCATCGCAAGGCATGTGGCAGCTACTGAAGGCTGCCAGGATGGGAAGCAATGTGACTGGTCTTTTATTTGGAATGGTCGCTCTGGCTAGTGTCTGGTGGTGGTCTGTGCAGCCCATTTGTGAAGCCCAGGACAAGAGGACCAAGGAAAACCCACAGACCAAGTGACTAAATATTTCAAAGTTATAAATCAAGCTAACTAATTATTCAATAAAGTAAGTTCTGTTCTCCTAACTGTATGAACTCTGGAGCTCTGCACTGGAATGTGGGGAGCAGACAGAGCTGGTCCCAGCCCCCGCCTGGATCTGTGGGCAGCCCCCTTTCCTTCCCTCCCTCAGCTCAGCCCCACACTACAAAGGGCCTCCCACAGTGTGTGGATGCCCCAGCCTGCAGGTCTCATCTCTGTCCACATGCCACACACACATGCACAGTTGCACTCAGGTCTAATTGAGAGCGCACTGCAGTGCGGGTCACCCTGAGAGGGACAGACAAGGGAAGAGACCCTCACAGGCCTGGAAGCAGGTTCAGGATACACCAGGTAGGAAATTCTGGAGTTGGAGGACTCGAAGCTTCCCCTAAGCCCCTCAGATTCCTGATGGAAGGGGCATGACTGGAAGAAGGCTGTCAGTCCCCTTGCTCAGGCCTAAGGTGGGGACAGGGTGGATGGATTGTAGGGGTGGGACTGGGTGTACAAGACCAGGAGGGCATTGGATGTCTGGGCCACAGACAACTGTGTCTGAGATGGGGCAGTGGTGATGGGTGTGTGTATATGTTGGGGGACAGATTCCAGAGGGCAGAGGATGCAGACCCCCAGACAGAAAGGCCAAAGAGGTGGGGGCAGCCTTTCTAGCTCAGCTCTATGTCCCCAGCACTTAGAACATGCCAGGCACATCAAAGGCCCTCAGTAGGGATCATGGCTCAGGAGAAGGTCTGGCTAGAGATGGAGATGTGGGGCTGTGAGCATATCAATTGTAGACAGACCCCAGGTGTGGACAAGCTCACACAGGGAGAGGCAGAACATAGGAGGGTGATGGGAAGACCCAGGATACCCACACTGACCTCATCATGGCTGGGTCTGCGGAGCTGACTTGCCCCTCTTGCTGCAAGCAGTGGAGAAGGAAGTGTTGGGGGAAGGAGCTGGTCCAGCCAATCACCTTCCATGCAGGACCCTGTTCACTAGCAGGCATGGCTCCATCAGTGTCCTGCCACTGACCAACCAGACCCACACCTCTTCCTTCCCTGGGGGAGTGTGGTAGAGTTTTGGAAGGGTAACAGAGGTGGATCTGCTTCGGGAGAAGGGCGGGCATTTTCTCCTTAACAGTAAGGAGTCAGACTGTGATAACTGTCACAATCATTATTTAAACAAAGTCCACTGGGAAGACAGAGGCCAAGGATGCTCATTTCAACTGGGAGTTGAAGGAAGCCTCATGGAAGTTCTTTCTTTGACCTTGGCCTTGAAAATAGGGTAGGATTTCAATAGGCAAAGATGGGGCTTGGTGTGAGGAGTGCGAAGAGCAGGAGACAGATGCGGGGGGTGGTGCAGGGCACAATTCAGTAATGCTCAGGGGACCAGTTATGCTTGGAACAAAGACTGAGGGGTTAAGGCTAACAAGATGCCATCAGGTAGGTTCCAACTCATGACGCCCCACATGTGTCAGAACAGAACTAAGCTCCATAGGCAAGGGAGAAAGAAGAAAACCAAAGACACAAGGGAAAGATTAGTCCGAAGGACTAATGGACCACAACTACCACAGCTTCCACCAGACTGAGTCCAGCACAACTAGATGGTGCCCAGCTACCATCACTGACTGCCCTGACAGGGATCACAATAGAGGGTCTCAGACAGAGCTGGAGAAAAATGTAGAACAAAATTCTAACTCACCAAAAAAAAAAGACCAGACTTACTAGTCTGACAGAGACTGGAGAAACCCTGAGAGTATGGCCCCCGAACACCCTTTTAGCTCAGTACTGAAGTTCACCTTTCAGCCAAAGTTAAACAGGCCCATAAAACAAAATAGACTAAATGGGCACACTAGCCTGGGGCAGGGACAAGAAGGCAGGAGGAGACAGGAAAGCTGGTAATGAGGAATCCAAGGTTGAGAAGGAGAGAGTGTTAACATGTTATGGGATTGGACACCAATGTCACAGAACAATATGGTATTAATTGTTTAATGAGAAAATTTTTGCTCTGTAAGCCTTCATCTAAAGTATGAAAAAAAAAAAAAAATCTAAGCTCCATAGGGTTTTCAATGGCTGTGAACTTTTGGACATAGATCTCCAGGCCTTTCTTCCAAGGCACTTCTGGGTGGACTCAAACCTCCAACCTTTTGGCTAGTGGCCTAGCACATTAACCATTTGTACCACCCAGGGACTCCAGATAAGGATAGAATTAAGAGAAAAGTGATGCTAGAGCAGTAGCAAGGGCAAGTGAGGAATAAAGATGGAAGATTTAAAGTGGGGAGAGGGACAGAGATAAATGCTCCCCATGTAGGAGATAACCTACTTCTGTGACAAGCACTGTTGTTGGTGGATGGGTTTAGAATATGAATCTTGAAACCATACTGCCTTAGATTCCTAATGAGCCTTAGATGAGAAGAATTACAAAATCACAATTTGTTAAAGCTGTAGAATCTGAGGGAATCTTATAATCTCAGGATAATTGAATCATTGGATTTCAGAGTCTCAGATGTTAAAACTGCAGCAATTTTGAATCTTATATTGCTCAAGGGTGTCATAATCCAGCCGCCCCTCCCTCCTGGTTACGATAACATGCATCCTGTGCTCAGAGCTTTGTATATTATGTCATTTCGTCCCTGTGACAACTCTGTAAAGCAGAAGCTATAATATTGGTCAGTTTTCCAGATGAAGAAACTGAGACTCAGTGAGTGTAAGTCGAATGCTGAAGGTCAAACACTTTGTAAGCAGCATGGCTAGGACTTGGCCCAGATCTCTCTGCCTCCAAAGCCCATGCTCTCAGCCACTCTACTATATTGCCTCCTGTTAACTACCTCTACTGAGTGTTCACTCATCCTGTGTGCACACCTCCAGTGACAGGGAGCTCATTACCGCTCCCCAGAGTTGCACACCCATCCCAACTTTGGATACATCTCTCCTTCACAGACATCCATACACTGGTCCCAAATCTGCCTTGAGAGATGCTGCAGAGAAAGACAAACCTTCACGCAGGCCTCCTGCAGGGAGGGCGAGCAACTACCCAAGTGGGACAGAGACTATGCAGGAGTGGAGAGTCTCTGAGCAGGAAACTACAGATGCAGCCCATCCTGATTAAAGAAGGGATGTTTATCCTGAGGGAGGGTATAAGCTGGAGGAATTGGGAGCAGGCCACTCAAAAGACAAATGAGAACAATGCCCAGAATATTGGGCAGGTGAGAGTGAGGGATCAATTTACAATATAGAAATACAATTCTCCTAGGGTCAGGGTTATGGAGCCTAATAAGAGTGGATGTGTCTTTAACTTCTTGGCTCTTTTCTCTGAAAACTTATTCTGCAAAATCTGCCTGTGCCATCCATCCTCCCAGATGGCTTTTTAAGTGAAGCTGTTTGTTAAGTGGGAGAAGAAAAAGTGGCAGAAGGGGAGTGGGTGGAGCATCCGCAGGCCCCAGGGAGGGGCCAGGGGAAAAGACTCAGCAGGAACAGCAAGTGTGGGTCAAGGAGAACAGAGAGAGCGCCTCTGTGGTTTTGGCACAGAGCTCTGCCTCCCAGGGCTCAGCTGAGCCCACAATGACCAGAGTCGCGATGACAATCGCTGAGTGCGCCCAGCACTGGGGTGAGCGCTCTGGATCATTGGCCCAATACATCCTCACACAACCCTGTGCAGTGGGTACCTTGACCATGCTCATGCCACAGAGAAGCTCAGAGAGGTGCAGGGACTTGCTCAGGGTCACCTAGCTGGTGAGAGGCAGCCCTGGGATTCGAACCCAGGTTTGTCTGACTCCAGATCCCCAGCTCTTAACCAGGCTTTCACACAGCCTCTCCCAGACTGTCAGCTGGAAGGACATTAATGTCAGCCCCACTGCATTACTCAGGCCCAGGGCCTCAGTTTCTCCAGCTGTCCAGTGAGGTGGTTGATGTAGTTCAACGGTTCTCAAGCCTGACTACGTATCAGAACTGCCTGGGGGGCTTTGCAGCAGTACTGATGCCTGAGCCCCACCTGGGGCAGATGGAGTCAGAGCCTCTGGGCATGACGCTCAGGTATCTAAATGTTTTAAAAGGCCTGCCTTAGACAATACTAATCACTACCAAAGATACACAGCCATAAGAACCCTTATTCATTGCTGGTGGGAATGCAAAATGCTACAGCCACTTTGGAAGATACTTTGGCAGGTTCTTACAAAGTTAAACATAGTCTTATTATACATCCAGCAATCATGCTCCTAGGTATTTACCCAACTGACTTGAAAACTTATGTTCACACAAAAACCTGCAAGTGAATGTTTATACTCACTAATAACTGAAGCCAACCAAGATGTCTTTCGATGGGTGAATGGATAAACTGTGGTACATCCATACAATGGAGTATCATACAGCTAGAAAAAGGAATGCACATCAAACCAAGCAAAGACATGGATGAATCTTAAATGCATACTGCTAAGGAAAAGCAATCAGTCTGAAGAGGCTACACTTATACAACTTTCTGGAAAAGGCAAAATTATAGAGATAGTAAAGTAGTTGCCAGGAGTTTGGGAAATAAAGAGGGTTGAATAGATGAAGCACAAGAGTTTTTTTTTTAGGGCAGTAAAACTATTACGTGTAATACTACAATGGCAGATCAACAGTACCGTGTATTTGTCAAAACCCATAGAAATTTAAAGCAGAAAAAGTGAACCTTAATGGATGCAGATTTTTAAAAAATCATTTAGGCAGTAGGGGGATACCAGGAAGGATTTCAGACTGTGACAAAAGAATCTAATTGTATTACAAATGTGTAAAACAACCACTCTAAAGGAGGTAGAGATAAAAGTTGCTTTACTACTTAACTTTCTAAATGAATGAAATTGGTAAGACTAAGGGCAAAAGGAACTGCATATAAGCACTGTAATCTAGTGGATAAAGTTGTTTTCGATGGAGTTGTTGTTGTTGTTGTTAGGTGTCGTTGAGTCAATTCCAACCCATAGTGACTCTATGTACCGCAGAACAAAATACTGCCTGGCCCCGCTCCATCCTCACAATTGTTGTTATGCTTGAGCCCATTGTTGCAGCCACTGTGTCAACTCATCTCATTGAGGGTCTTCCTCTTTTTTCATGACTCTCTACTCTACCAAGCATGATGTCCTTCTCCAGGGACTGATCCCTCCTGATAACATGTCCAAAGTATGTGAGACAAAGTGTCATCATCCTTGCTTCTAAGGAGCATTCTGGTCGAACTTCTTCCAAGATAGATTTGTTCGCTCTCTGGCAGTCTGTGGTATATTCAATATTCTTTGCCAACATTGTAATTCAAAGGCATCAATTCAATTCTTTGGTCTTCCTTATTCATCGTCTAGCTTTCACATGCATATGAGGCGATCGAAAACACCCTGGCTTGCATCAGGTGAACCTTAGTCTTCAAGGTGACATCTTTGCTTTTCAACACTTTAAATCTTTTGATTTCTTGACTGCTGCTTCCATGGGTATTGATTGTGGATCCAGGTAAAATGAAATCCTTGACAACTTTAATCTTTTCTCCATTTATCATGATGTTGCTTATTGGTCCAGTTGTGAGGATTTTTGTTTTCTTTATGCTGAGGTGTAATCCATACTGAAGGCTGTGGTCTTTGATCTTCATTAGTAAGTGCTTCAAGTCATCTTCACTTCCAGCAAGCAAGGTTGTGTCATCTGCATAACACAGGTTGTTAATGAGTCTTCCTACAATCCTGATGCCCCATTCTTCTTCATAGAGTCCAGCTTTTTAGATTACTTGCTCAGCATACAGAGAGAATCGGTATGGTGAAAGGATACAACCCTGACACACACCTTTCCTGACTTTAAACCACATAGTATCCCCTTGTTCTGTTCAAATGACTACCTCTTGATTTATGTACAGATTCCTCATGAGCACAAGTAAGTGTTCTGGAATTCCCATTCCTCGAAATGTTATCCATAATTTGTTATAATCCACAGTCGAAAGCCTTTGCATAGTCTATAAAACACAGGTAAACATCTTTCTGCTTTCAGCCAGGATCCATCTGACATCAGCTATGATATCCCTGGTTCCACATCCTCTTCGGAATCTGGCTTGAATTTCTGGCAGTTCCCCATCAATACACAGCTGCAGCTGCTTTTGAATGATCTTCAGCAAAATTTTACTTGCATGTGATATTAAAGATATTATTCAATAATTTCTGCATTCAGTTGGCTCACCTTTCTTGAGAATAGGCATAAATATGGATCCCTTCCAGTCAGTTGGCTAGGTAGCTGTCTTCCAAATTTCTTGGCACAGATGAATGAGAGCTTCCAGCTCTGCATCCGTTTGTTGAAACACCTCAATTGGCATTCTCTCAAATCTGAGAGCCTTGTTTTTCACCAATGCCTTCAGTGCAGTTGGGCCTTCTTCCTTCAGTACCATCAGTTCTTGATCATATGCTACCTCCTGAAATGGTTGAAAGTCTACCAGTTCTTTTTGGTACAGTGACTCTGTGTATTCTTTTCATCTTCTTTTGATGCTTCCTGCATCCTTTAATATTTTCTCTTCAGAATCTTTCTATATTGTGAGAGGCGGGGCCAATATGGTGGAGTAGTCAGATGCTTCCAGTGCACCCTCTTACAACAATAAGGACCAAGAAAACAAGTGATTCAATTATATATGACAATCTAGGAGCCCTGAACATCAAAGGCAAAGTTGAGGAACCTGACTGAGTGGCAGGGGGAGGGAGAGACGGTTAGGAAGTAGCAAGGAGGTGCAGACCTGACCTGGTGAGAGCCTGAGACTCTCAGGCCTGATCAGCTTGGAGGTGGGCTGTGAGGCAGGCAAGCCTCGGTGCTTGGGAGGTGTATTTTGCACAGAGAGAGACACAGCTGTTGAGAGTCTACGTGGCCGTGCAGAACCAGTGAGAAACAGCCATTGATCGCCAGAAGAGAAGTATTTGCGTACAGCCTACCACGTGGATCAAAAACACCCACCTCATGGAAAAATCTCTCTCCCCTTTACCTTCCTACTCCCTGCTCTGCACTGGGTCCCAGACCGGCTTCAGCAATTGCTGAGTCCCTTGTGCTGGAAGTAGGATCCATCACACACCTTGAGCCATTCTCCCAGCCTTGGAGAGTGAACAAATGAACAAACAAGGGAAAAAATAAACTGCCAGCTCCCCTAAGCCAGGAATTCACTGTAGGCACTGCTCCTTTGCCTAGACACAGGCATAAGGGATCCACAGACTTTGAGTGCCTTTCCCCCTGCATAGACTTGTGTGGGGCCATTTCCACAGTGTAGGCCTTCATTACCACAGTACAGCAAGGAATATAGCTGAATTTTAACTTCAACTGTTTGAAGTTGAAGCTGCAAAGTGGCAGGTTTGTGACATTTGACTCTGCTCTGCCCATTAAGCAGGGTCTTCATCTAGAAACATCAGGGGCCTGAGGACTGGTGACTACACCCATGCCCCCTAGCCACCTGCAATAAGGGCCCAAGAATAAGAGGTGCCTCCCAGTCCTTTCAGCCAACAGCATTGGGTGCTCATAGTCTGGTTGCAAAACCCACCCACCTACATGCCCGTCAGCCCCCTGTCTTGCTCAGAGTGTGTCCCCCTGCTGCAGCCAGATGCCTGTGCCTACACCAATCACCCATGCCTGTCTAGGACTGTAAGTGAGAGCATACCCCACACAATTGGTGACTATCTACCTGGGCCCCTGAGCAGAATCCATACAGGAGAAGTGGGGGGACTCCTGAGCTCACATACCTAGTAACAGATCTAACCACCTGGTGACAGGACATTAGAGCTTTAAAGATATCAATAATCAAGCTAGCTAATACAAGAAGCCTATTTGGGCATACCAAAACAACACAAGAAGCTAGGACACAGTAAGCAAACATAAAATAAATAAATAAATATAATAACTTATTGATGGTTCAGAGACAACAGTCAATATCAAATCACATAATGAGGCAATCTATGATGGCTTCAGCAAGCTCCCAAAATAAAGAATCTAGAAATTTTCCAGAGGAGGAAAATTTCTTGGAATTACCAGAGGCAGAATACAAAAGATTAATATACAGAACTCTTCAAGAGATTAGGAAGGATATTAAGCAAAATGCAGAACACGCAATAGAGGAAATTTAACAGATTAGAGAAAAGCATAATGACAAATTTAACAGGCTGAAAGAATCCATAGAGAGACAGATATCAGAAATCCAGAAGATTAACATAAAATTTCAGAATTAGACAACTCAATAGAAAGTCATAAGAGCAGAATTGAGGCAATGGAAGTCAGAATTAGTGAGATTGAAGATGAAGCACATGACATCAACTTATCTGAGGAAAAATCAGATAAAAGGATTTTAAAAAATGAAGAAACCCTAAGAATTATGTGGAATACTATCAAGAGGAATAACCTACAAGTGATGGAGTACCAGAACAGGGAGGGAAAACAAAAAATACAGAGAGAATTGTCAAAGACTTGTTGGCAGAAAAGTTCCCTGATATCGTGAAAGATGAGAAGATATCTATCCAAGATGCTCATCAAACCCCACATAAGGTAGATCCCAAAAGAAAGTCACCAAGACATATATAATCAAACTTGCCAAAACCAAAGATAAAGAATTTTAACAGTGGCTAGGGATAAGCAAAAATCACCTACAAAGGACAACAATAAGACTAAGCTCTGACTACTCAGCAAAACCCTGCAGGCAAGAAGACAATGTGATGACATATATAAAGCCTTGAAGGAAAAAAATTGCCAGTCAAGAATTATATATTCAGCAAAACTTCCTCTCAAATATGATGGCAAAATTAGGGCATTTCCAGATAAACAGAAGTTTAGGGAATTTGCAAAAACCAAACTGAAATTACAAGAAACAGTAAAGGGAATCCTTCAGTTAGAAAATCAATAACGTCAGATAGCAACCCAAGACTAGAACACAGGACAGAGCAACAAGATATCAACCCAGATAGGGAAGTCACAAAAATAAACCAAAGCTAAAACACTGAAAATAGGGGGAAAAGTGTCAATATGTAAAAGATGACAATATTAAAACCAAAAAGGGGGATTAAAAAATGTAGACATAGATTTTTCATATGGAGAGGAAGTCAAAGAGATATAAAGAAATAAAAGACTGGTGTAAACTTAGAAATATGGGGTAAATATTAAGGTAACCACAAAGGAAACTAACAACCCTACAAGTCAAAATAAAAACCTAGAAAAATGTAAAGACTCAGTAAACACAAAATTAACAACTATGAAAAAGATGAAAAGGAAACACATAAAGAAAAATGACCCAGCACAGAAAATTAAATGGAACAAAGAAATGGTGAACAACACACAAAAAAGACATCAAAATGGCAGCACTAAACTCATACCTATCAATAATTACACTGAATGTAAATGGACTAAATGCACCAAAAAAGAGACAGAGAGTGGCAGATTGGATTAAAAACACGATCCATCAATATGCTGCCTACAAGAGACACACCTTAGACTTAAAGACACAAACAAACTAAAACTCAATAGATGGAAAAAAATATATCAAGCAAACAACACTCAAAAAAGAGCAGGAGTGGCAATATTAATCTCTGACAAAATAGACTTTAAAGTAAAATCCACCACAAAGGATAAGGAAGGACATTATATAATAACTAAAGGGTCAGTACACCAGGAGGACATAACTATAATAAATGTTTACACACCCAATGACAGGGCTCTAAAATACATACAAGAAACTCTAACAGCATTGAAAAGAGAGACAGACAGCTCCACAATAGTAGTTGGAGACTTCAACACACTACTTTTGGTGAAGGACAGAACATCCAGAAAGAAGCTCATCAAAGACATGGAAGATCTAAATACTACAATCAACCAACTTGATCTCATAGATATATACAGAACACTCCATCCAACAGCAGCCAAGTATACTTTCTTTTCCAATCCACACAGAACATTCTCCAGAATAGACCACATATTAGGCCATAAAGCAAGCCTTAACAAAATCCAAAGTATTGAAATAGTACAAAGCATCTTTTCTGACCATAAAGCCATAAAAGTAGAAATAAATAACAGAAAAGTCAAGGAAAAAAAATCAAACACATGGAAACTGAACAACACCTTGCTCAAAAACTACCAGGTTATAGAACAAATTAAGGATGGAATAAAGAAATTCATAGAATCAAATAAGAATGAAAACACTTCCTACCAGAACCTTTGGGACACAGCAAAAGCAGTGCTCAGAGATCAGTTTATAGCAATAAATGCACCCATCCAAAAAGGAGAAAGGGCTATAATCAAAACATTAACCCTACAACTGGAACCAGTAGAAAGAGAGCAGCAAAAGAAGCTCTCAGGCGTCAGAAGAAAGGAAGTAATAAGAATTAAAGCAGAAATAAATAAAATAGAGAATAGAAAAACAATTGAAAGAGTTAATAAGACCAAAATCTGGTTCCTTGAAAAGATCAACAAAATTGATAAACCATTCACCAAACTGACAATAGAAAAACAGGAAAGGAAGCTAATAACCCCTATAAGAAATGAGATGGGTGATATTACAACAGACCCAACTGAAATTAAAAGAATCATGACAGAATACTATGAAAAATTGTACTGTAATGAATTTGAAAACCTAGAGGAAATGGACAAATTTCTAGAAACTCACTACCTACCTAAACTAACACAAACAGAGGTAGAACAACTGAATAAACCCATAATGGAAAGAAGAGATTGAAAAGGTAATTTAAAAACTCCCAACAAAAAAAAGCCCTGGCTGGGATGGCTTCACTGGAAAATTCTACCAAACTTTCATAGAAGAGTTAACACCACTACTACTAAAGGTATTTCAGAGCATAGAAAAGGATGGAATGTTCCCAAACTCATTCTATGAAGCCAACATAACCTTGATACCAAAACCAGGTAAAGACACCACAAAAAAAGAAAATTACAGACCAATATCCCTCATGAACATTGATGCAAAAACCCTCAACAAAATTCTAGCCAATAGAATCCAACAACATGTCAAAAAAATAATTCACCATGATCAAGTGGGATTTATACCAAGTATGCAGGGATGGTTCAACATTAGAAAAACTGTCAATGTTATCCAACACATAAATAAAACAGAAGACAAGAACAACATAATCTTATCAATTGATGCAGAAAAGGCATTTGACAGAGTCCAACACCCATTCATGATAAAAACTTTCAACAAAATAGGCATAGAAGGGAAATTCCTTGATATAATTCAGGGCATTTATAAAGCTAACAGCCAACATCATCCTAAATGGAGAGACTTTGAAAGCATTCCCCTTGAGAACGGGAACAGATAAGGATGCCCTTTATCACCACTCTTATTCAACATTGTGCTAGAGGTCCTAGCTAGAGCAATTAGGGTAGAAAAAGAAATAAATGGCATCCAAACTGGGAGGGAAGAAGTCAAAGTATCTCTATTTGCAGATGATATGATCTTATACACAGAAAACCCCCAAAAATCCACAAAAAAAAAACTACTGGAACTAATAGAAGATTTCAGCAAAGTTTCAGGATACAAGATAAACATACAAAAATCAAATGGATTCCTTTACACCAACAAAGAGAATCTAGAAGAGGAAATCACCAAATCAATGCCATTTACAATAGCCCCCAAGAAGATAAAATACTTAGGAATAAATCTAACCAGAGATGTAAAAGACCTATACAATGAAAACTACAAGACACTACTGAAAGAAACCAAATGAGACCCGTATAAGTGGAAGAAAATACCTTGCTCATGGATAGGAAGACTCAACATTGTGAAAATGTCAATTCTACCCAAAGCGATCTA
Organism: Dugong dugon; assembly: GCA_030035585.1. Taxonomy (NCBI): domain Eukaryota; kingdom Metazoa; phylum Chordata; class Mammalia; order Sirenia; family Dugongidae; genus Dugong; species Dugong dugon. The sequence continues at coordinate 53,682,463 of CM057462.1, read as the reverse complement.
CAGATACAATGCAATCCCAACCCAAATTCCAACGGCATTTTTTAATGAGATCATGAAACAAATCACCAACTTCATACGGAAAGGGAAAAGGCTCCAAATAAGTAAAGCATTACTGAAGAAGCAGAACAAGTGGGAGGCCTCACACTACTCCATTTTAGAACCTATTATACCACCAAGGTAGTCACAACAGCCTGGTACTGATAAAACAACGGATACATAGACCAATGGAACAGAATTGAGAATCCAGACATAAATTCATCCACCTATGAATTGGGGAAAAGACAGCCTCTTTAGCAAATGGTGCTGGAATAATGGATATCCATCAGCAAAAAACTGAAACAAGACCCTCCTCACACCGTGCACAAAAACTAACTCAAAATGAACTGAAGACTTAAATATAAAATCGAAAAGGATAAAGACCATGGAAGAAAAATAGGGACATTAGGAGCCCTAATACATGGCATAAACAGAATACATACCATAAGTAACAATGCACAAGCACCAGAAGAGAGACTAGATAAATGGGAGCTCCTAAAAATAAAAAACTTACGCTCATTAAAAGAATTCACCAAAAAAGTAAAAAGACAACCTACAGACTGAGAAAAAAATTTTGGCTACGACAAATCCGATCAACATCCAATCCCTAAAATCTACAAGATACTAAAAATGGGCCAAGGATATGAACAGGCACTTTACCAAAGAAGATATTCAGGCAGCTAACAGACACATGAAGAAATGCTCACGATCATTAGCCGTTAGAGAAATGCAGATCAAAACTACAATGAGACATCATCTCACCCCAACAAGGCTAGCATTAATCCAAAAAACACAAAATAATAAATGCTAGACAGGTTGTGGAGAGACTGGAACACTTATACACTGTTGGAGGGAATGTAAAATGGTACAACCGCTTTGGAAATCGATTTGGCGCTTCCTTAAAAAGCTAGAAATTGAAGTACCATACAATCCAGCTATCCTGCTCCTTGGAATATATTCTAGAGAAATAAGAGCCATCACACGAATAGATATATGCACACCCATGTTCATTGCAGCACAGTTTACAATAGCAAAAAATGGAAACAACCTAGATGCCCATCAACGGGCGAATGGATAAACAAATTGTGGTATATCCGCAGAATGAAATACTATGCAACAATAAAGAACAACGATGAAGCTGTGAAACATCTTATAACATGGAGGAATCTAGAGTGCATTATGCTGAGTGAATTTAGTCAGTCACAGAAGGACAAATATTGTGTAAGACCACTATTAGTCACAGAAGGACAAATATTGTATAAGACCACTATTATAAGAACCCAAGAAAAGGTTTAAACTCAGAAGAAAACATTCTCTGATGGTTATGAGGGTGGGGAGGGAGGGTGAGGGTTATTTACTAACTAGATAGTAGATAAGAATTATCTTAGATGAAGGGAAGGACAGCACACACTACAGGGCAAGTCAGCACAACTGGACTAAACCAAAGCTAGGAAATTTCCTGAACACAATCAAACACTTTGAGGTACAGAGTAGCACGGGTAGGGGTCTGGGGAACATGCATTCAGGGGATATCTAGGTCAATTGGCATAACAATGGTTATTAAGAAAATGCTCTGCATCCCATGATGGTGAGTGGTGGCTGGCATCTTAAAATCTTGCAAGCGGCCATCTAAGATGCATCAATTGGTCCCAACCACCTGGAGTAAAGGAGAGTGAAGAACACCCAAGACACAAGGAAAATATTAGCCCAAGAGACAGAAAGGGTCACATAAACCAGAGACTTCATCAGCCTGAGACCAGAAGAACTAGATGGTGCCCGGCTGCCACCAATGACTGCCCTGACAGGGAACTCAACAGAGAGTCCCGGATGGAGCAGGAGAAAGGTGGGGTGCAGAACTCAAATTCTAGTAAGAAGACCAGACTGAAAGGTCTGAATGAGACTGGAAGAACCCTGTAAAGCATGGCCCCTGGAGTCTCTATCAGCTCAGAACTAAAACAATTTCTGAGGCCAGCTCTTCAGACAGGGGTTGAACTGGACAGTGGGACATAAAGTGAGAGTCGTGAGGAGTGTGCCTCTTAGCTCAAGTAGATACAAGAGACTAAATTGGCAGCTTCTATCTGGAGGTGAGATGGGAAGGCAGAGAGGGTTGGGAGGTGGTTGAATGGACATGGGGAATTATGGGTGGAAAGGAGGAGTGTGCTGTCACAGTATGGTGAGAGCAATTAGTGTCACATAACAATGTATGTGTAAATTTTTGTATGGGAGACTAACTTGAAATGTAAACTTCATTTACACTACAACAATAAACCAACAAAAAAAAGAATCTTTCAATATTGCAACTTGAGACTTGAATTTTTTCTTCAGTTCTTTCAGCTTGAGAAATGCTGAACATGTTCTTCCCTTTTGCTTTTCTGTCTCCAGGTCTTTGCACATCATTATAGTACTTTAATTTGTCTTCTCAAGCTGCCCTTTGAAATCTTCTGTTCAGCTCTTTTACTTCATCATTTCTGCCTTTTGCTTTAGCTACTCTACATTCAAGAGCAAGTTTCAGAGTCTCTTCTGACATCCATTTTGGTCTTTTCTTTCTTTCCTGTCTTTTTATTGACCTCTTGCTTTCTTCATGTATGATGTCCTTGATGTCCTTCCACAACTCCTCTGGTCTTTGGTTATTAGTGTTCATCACGTCAAATCTATTCTTTTTTTGTTTTTTTTTGTTTTTCCTAAATTAGTTCTCAAGTCTGACTAGTTTTATTTTATTTATTTTTTAAGACTCTTTTTTTTAAATTGAACTTAGATGAAGGTTTATAGAACAAAGTAGCTTCTCATTGAACAGTTAGTACATGTATTGTTTTATGGCATTGGTTAACAACCCCAGGACATGTCAATACTCTCCCTTCTCGACCTTGAGTTCTCTATTACCAGCTTCCCTGTCCCTTTCTGCCTTCTTCCTTGACCCTTGGCTGGTGTGTCCCTTTAGTCTCGTTTTGTCCTACGCATCTGTCTAATCTTTGGAAAAAAGGTGAACCTCTGAAGTGACTTCATTACTAGGCTAAAATGGTGTCTGAGGGCCATACTCTCGGGGTTGCAACAAATCTATTCTTGAGATGGTATCTAAATTCAGGTGGGATATACTCAAGATCATACTTTGGCTCTCATGGACTTGTTCTAATTTTCTTCAGTTTTAACTTGAATTTGCATGTGAGCAATTGATGATGTGTTCTACAGTTGGCCCCTGACTTTATTCTGACTGAAGATATTTAGTTTTCCATCGTCTCTTTCCACAGATGTAGTCAATTTGATTCCTGTGTATTCCATCTGTCGAGGGCCACGTATATAGTCACTGCTTATGTTGGTGAAAAAAGATATTTGCAATGAAGTAGTTGTTGGTCTTGCAAAATTCTGTCATGGGATCTCTGGCATCATTTCTACCCCCAAGGCCATATTTTCCAACTACCAATCCTTTTTCTTTATTTCCAACTTTTGAATTCCAATCACCTCTAATTATCAGTGCATCCTGATTACATGTTCGATCAATTTCAGACAAGAGAAGTTGGTAAAAATCTTTAATTTTTTCATCTTTGGTCTTAGTGGTTGGTGGATAAATTTGAATAATAGTTGTATTAACTAGTCTTCCTTGTAAGTATGGATATTATCCTATCACTGACAGCGTTGTAGTTCAAGATAGATCTTGAAATGTTCTTTTTGACGATGAACATAAAGCCATTCCTCTTCAAGTTGTCATTCCCGGAATAGTAGACCATATAATTTTCTGATTCAAAATGGTCAGTACTAGTCCTTTTCAGCTCACTAATTCCTAGGATATTGATGTTTATGAGTTCCTTTTCCTTTTGTTGATTTCCAGGTTTCCTAAATTCATACTTTGTACATTCTATGTTCCAATTATTAATGGATGTTTGCAGCTATTTCTTCTTATTTTGAGTCGTGCCACATCAGCAAATGACAAGCCGAAAAGCTTGACTCCATACACGTCATTAAGGTTGACTCTACTTTGAGGAGGCAGCTCTTCCCCAGCCATATTTTGAGTGACTTCAAACCTGAGGGTACAGGTTAACAATTCTGAAATTACTACACGTGTATATTGTGACAGGACAATTACTAAGTACATGTATGGCAGATGGTGGGAACCAAGTTTTTCATAGTTGGAGTGGGACGTTACAGAAAAGCAAGAAGAAAAGGCTAGAATGACCCATGTTGTAATCGACTGAAATTGAAGACATCATTATGAACTCATGTTTAGCTTAATATAGATCCATGTGTTTACATATGGAAATATTTATGTATGTGTGAATATACACACATATATTTTCTTTATTCTGTTGTGTAAGGGGGCCTAGAAGCTACAACACCTCAGTAGCTACCAGCATATGTAGCACCTAAATCTTGGCTTTTAATACCATTCTCCAATAAATGAAACTAGGTATCCTTGGAGTTATGGCTGATTCTAGGACTGAAGCAGGAAATATACAATATGAGCCTGGCACATCTTGCACAATGATGGGGTATACCAAAGGGATACAGGAGCCAACTGAAAGAGCTCGCAATAGCCAAAGCTGGAACAATCTGGGCAAGAAAATAAAATAGCTTTGGATTATAACCCTAAGTATAAATAAATATACATGAGTCCATACTGATATGAATAAATGATTAAATAGATAAATAAATATAAGGGAGAGAAAAGATAAATCTCCCATGAAGAAGAATTTCAAATAATATATGCAGATATTCAGCCCTCAAGGAGATGGAGCTTAACTTTCTATCCCTTAAGTATGGGCTGCGCATAGTGCTTCCTTTCAAAAATGGAAAAGAAGAAAAAGAGTAGCTTTAGAGTGGAGAAACCTGACAAACACATCTTAGCCATGTGATCAAGATTAACATCGTCAGTAATAAGTCATGTTGGTAGCATTTTCCCTAGATATGATATGAGGAAAATGACATTTTATCTCTGTGGTCTTTCTTCCAAAACCCTGTAACCCCAACCCAAACATGAGAAAAACATCAAACAAATTCCAGTTGAGGAGTATTTTAAATACGAAATGCTTCATTAGTACTCCTCAAAACTGTCAAGGCCATCAAAAACAAGGAAAATCTGGGAAACTGTCACAGCCAAAAGGAGCCTAAGGAGACATGACTACTTAATTTAATGTGGCATACTGGATTGCATCCTGGAAAAGAAAAAGAACAAAGGTAAAAGCTAGGGAAATCTGAATAAAGTATCATTCATGTTAATTGAAAAAAGAAAAATCCCACTTCACCCCCAGGACATGCTAATACGTAGCCAGGGTTGAGTTCACTATTGAAGTCATCTGGGCTGGGTTATTCATGGGAAGATTTGTAGCAACAAATTCTATTTCTTTAATAGATATGTCTATTCCAATTATCTATTTCTTCTTGAGTGAGGTTTATGTCCTTCAAGGTATGTGTTCATTTCACCTAAGTGGTCGAATTTATTGCATAAAGTTTTTTTGCAGTATTCTCTTATTAGCCCTACAGAATCTGTGATATCACCTCTCCCATTCCTGCTATTGATTAATCTGTGTTTTCTCTCTTATTTGTTCTTCTTGATCAGTGTGGTCAGAGGTTTGTCAGTTTTATCAGTCTTCCCAAAGAACCAGCATTGGTTTCATTGATTTTCTCTATTGCTTTTCTCCTTCATTGATTTCTACTATGATACTTATTATTTCCTTTCTGCTAACTACATTGTATTTAATTTGTTCTTCAGTTTCTAATTTTTTAAGGTAGAAGCTAAGATCATTAACTTGAGACATTTCTTCTTTTCTAATGTAGGCATTTAGTACTATAAATTTTCCCTAAGTACTGCTTTAGTGACATCCCACAAATTTTGATATATTGTGTTTTCATTTTCATTCATTGCAAATTACTTTCTAATTCCCCTTTTGATTTATTCTTTGACACATGGGTGATGTAGAAATATGTTGTTTATTCTCAAATATTTGGAGATTTTTCAGAGATCTTTTTGTTACTGATTTCTGATTTTGTTCTGATTCTATTGTGATCAGAGAACACAGTTTGTACAACTTGAATCATTTAAATTGAGACTTGTTTTATGACCCAGAACATGGTCTATCTTGGCATATTTACACATGCCCTTAAAAAGAATGTGTTCTTTGCTTTCAGTGCAATGAATTACTTAACATGGCCCTTCTAGCCACATGCTTTGTGACTCACATACAATGATTGAGTGGGACTATGCAAATAAGTTGTATGGAACCCTAATGAAGGGATTGGTCAGTTTTGCCATCCTGCTAGGCTTAAAATGAGCCATTCCAGAGGTGAGAAGAGAGGATCTCATCACCAATAAGGAAGAAAAGCCAGGAGTGGAGTGCATCCTTTGGACTCAGAATCCCTACACTGAGAAGCTCCTGGAACCAGGAGATCAACAAAGAGAGAGCTGTAATGCTGAAGACGGCGAGAAGCAGTGGCAGAGAAATGGCAACAGGAGAGACCAGCAGGAGATAGCGCAGTGGGCTTCCCAATCCATGGAGCGAGAAAGCTGAGTGCCTTCAGGCAAGAGGCTTGCTGGTGGAGTAAAGTTCCTCCAGGCACTTGCTGGAGATCGGTTTGCTGACCAACAGAACTAGAGCTGAGCACCTTCAAGCTGAGGCTTACTGGCAGAGTGGGGTGCCTCAGGGCACTTATCCACAGAGCTAAAAGAGCTTTGTAACACTTGCCTGAGCAAAGCAGAGATGGAGGGGACAGAGAGAGGTATGCCTGACAGTACGGCTGAGAAGAAGCTGTCCTCATTGAAAAACTGTATCTTGAGTGTTCCTGAGTCTGAATTGTAACTTGTTACTTCTATAATGGGACAATGAATAAGGAAGATCAAAGAATTGATGCCTTTGAATTATGGTGTTGGTGAAGAATATTTAATATACCATGGGGTACCAGAAGAACTAACAAATCTGTCTTGGAAGAAGTATAGCCAGAATGCTCCCTTGAAGTAAGTATGGCAAGACATTGTCTCACGTACTTTGGACGTATTATCAGGAGGGACCAGTCCCAGGAGAAGGACATCATGCTTTGTAAGGTAGAGGGTCAGTGAAAAAGAGGAAGACCCTCAACGAGATGGGTTGACACAGTGGCTGCAACAGTGGGCTCAAACATAACAATAATTTTGAGGATGACACAGAACTGAGCAGTGTTTCCTTTTGTTGTACATAAGGTCACTATGAGTCGGAACTGACTTGACCGCACCTAACAACAACAACCAGTTGCCATTGAGTCTATTCTCACTCATAGCGACCCTATAGGACAGAGTAGAACTGCCCCCATAGGCCTTCCAAGGAGCAGCTGGTGGATTTGAACTGACGATCTTTCAAGCTCTTAACCACTGCACCACCAGGGCCCCACAAAAACAGCAACACTTCCCTAGTAAACCCCATAATCATGAGTGTTGTCTGCGAGTTCTGTGAGGCCATTTCATTGAATTATAGAGCCAAACAGAGAAGTAGAAAGCACCATGGGAGGGACAGTTGGTGTCAGAATTGGTAAAGATGGAAGAGAGAGGAGGCATGTCTAACCTCTACCTCATAGGAATCAGTCTTGGGCTGTTGGTCTTGTTTCTCCTTCCCTCTTGTTAAGTTAGAGGAGGTCAGATCAGATGATGTCTCTGCCACACCATTTTTACACTGCTGTTGCTGGGTGGAGTGTTCTATAAAAGTCAATTAGGTTAAGTTGGTCGATATTATTAATCAAGTCCTCTATATCTGTCTTAGTTATCTAGTGCTACTGTATCAGAAATACCACAGATGGGTGGCTTCAATGAACAGAAATTTATTTTCTCACAGTTCAGGAGGTTAGAAGTGCAAATTCAGTGCACCAGCTATAGGGGAAGACTCTTTCCCTGTCAGTTCTGGGGGAAGAAGATCCTCATCTTTTTCAGCTTCTGTAGCCCCAGCATTCCTCAGTTCCTTGGCAATTCTCAAGTGTAATCTATCTCCCCTCCCCCCACTTTGTGCTTTCTTCTGTGTCTAGTTTGCTCTTTTTACAACTCAGAAGAGATTAGGTTTAGGACATACCCTACACTGTTATGTACTCTTTAATATAAAAAAGAAAACCTTATTACCAAATGGGATTACCTCCACAGATATTGTGGTTAGGATCCAATATATATTCCAGGGGGATACAATTCAATCCATAACAATATCCTTTATGATTTTCTGTTTGTTCTGTCAATTATTTTCTTTTACATTTATTTATTTATTCTACTTTATTGAAGGTTTACAGAACAAACTTCATAGAAGTTTACAGAACAATTAGTACACATATTGTTTTATGACAATGGTAAACAACCCTATGACATGTCAACACTGTCCCTTCTCAACCTTGGGTTCCCTATTACCAACTTTCCTGTCCTATTCTGCCTTCTAGTCCTTGTCCCTGGACTGTTGTGCCCCCCTTAGACTTGTTTTGTTTTATAGGGCTGTCTAATCTTTGGCTGAACGGTGAACCTCAGGAGTGACTTCATTACTGAGATAAAAAGGTGTCCGGGGGCCATATTCTCGGGGTTTCTCCAATCTCTGTCAGGCCAGTAAGTCTGGTCTTTTTTTGTGAGTAAGAATTTTGTTCTACATTTTTCTCCACCTCTGTCTGGGACCCTGTGTTGTGATCCCGGTCAGAGCAGTCAGCGGTGGTAGCCAGGCACCATCTAGTTATGCTGGACCCAGTATGGTGGAGGCGGTGGTAGGTGTGGTCCACTAGTCCTTTGGACTAATATTTTCCTTGTATCTTTTCTTCTTCATTTTCCCTTGCTGCCGAACGGGTGAGACCACTGCAGTATCTTAGATGGTTGCTCACAGGCTTTTAAGACTCAAGATGTTACTCACCAAGGTAGAATGTAGAACACTTTCTTTACAAACCGTGTTATGCCAATTGAGCTAGATGTTCCCCGAGACCATGGTCCCCACAGCCCTCCACCCAGCAATTCAGTCGCTCAGGGAGTTTGGAAGTGTCTATGGAGCTTCTGTGACCTCTCCTTGTACAAGTTGTGCTGGTTTCCCCAGTATTGTGTATTGTCTCACCCTTCACCCAAGATACCACTTATCTATTGCCTATTTAGTATTTCCCCCCACACCACTCCCATCGCTGGTAACCAATAAAGATTGTTACTTTTTGTGTGTGAACTTTTTCATGGGTTTTTACAATAGAGGTCTCATACAATATTTGTCCTTTCGTGATTGACTTATTTCACTCAGCATAATGTCCTCCAGCTTCATCCATGTTATGAGATGCTTAACAGATTCATCATTGTTCTTTCTTGTTGCATAGTACTCCATTGTGTGTATATACCATAGTCTGTTTATCCATTCATCTGTTGATGGGCATCTAGGTTGTTTCCATCATTTTGCTATTGTGAACAATGCTGCCATGAACATAGGTGTGCATATGTCTATTCGAGTGATGACTCTTATTTCTCCAGGATATATTCCTAGAAGTGGGATTACTGGATAGTATGGTATGTCTATTTCTAGCTTTCTGAGGAAGCTCCATATCATTTTCCAAAATGGTTGTATCATTTTGCATTCCCTCCAGCAGTGCATAAGAGTTCCGGTCTCCCTGCAGCCCCTCCAGCATTTGCTATTTCCAGTGTTTTTGCTTGGTGCCAGTAATGCCAGAGTGAGATGGTATCTCATTGTGGTTTTAATTTGCATTTCTCTAGTGGCTAGTGATCGCAAGCATTTCCTTATGTGTCTGTTGGTCACTTGAATATCTTCTTTGGTGAAGTGTCTGTTCATTTCCTTTGCCCATATTTTAATAGGATTATTTGTATTTTTGTTGTAGAGGTGTTGGATTTTCTTGTAGATTATGGAGATTAGACCTTTGTCTGACTTGTACTGTCCAAAAATTTTTTCCCAGTCTGTAGGTTCTCTTTTTACTCTTTTGGTGAAGTCTTTTGAAGAGCATAGGTATTTGATTTTTAGAGGATCCCAGTTATCTAGCTTATCTTCTGGGGTTTGTGTGTTGATGGTTATGGTTTGTATCTTGTTAATGCTGTGTATTAAGGCCTGTAGAGTTGGTCCTATTTTTTCTTCTATGAACTTTATAGTTTTTGGCTTTATATTTAGGTCTTTTATCCATTTTGAATTAGTTTTTGTATATGGCGTGAGGTATGGGTCCTGTTTCATTTTTTTGCAGATGGATATCCAGTTTTGCCAGCACCATTTGTTAAAAAGACTGTCTTTTCCCCATTTGATGGACTTGGGCCCTTGTCGAAGATCAGGTGACCATAGGTAGATGGATTTACATCTGGGTTCTCAACTCTGTTCCATTGGTCAATGGATCTGTCGTTGTACCAGTAACAGGCAGTTTTTTTTTACTACTGTAGCTGTATAGTAGGTTCTGAGGTCAGGTAGCGTGAGTCCCCCTACTGTATTCTTTTTCTTCAATAGTGCTTTACTTATTTGGGGCTTCTTCCCTTTCCATATAAAGTTAATGATTAGTTTTTCCATCTCTTTGAAGAATGTTCTTGGTACTTGGATCGGGATTGCATTGTATTTCTGAATTGCTTTGGGTAGAATTGTCATTTTCACAATGTTGAGTCTACCTATCCATGAGCATGGTATGTTTTTCCATTCATGTAGATCCCTTGGGTTTCTTGCAGTAGTGTTTTGTAGTTTTCTTTGTATAGGTCTTTTACATCCCTGGTTAGACTTATTCCTAAGTATTTTATTTTTTTAGGGGCTATTATAAAAGGTATTGTTTTCCTGATTTCCTTTTCATCTTCCTCTTTATTGGTGTATAGGAATTCAACTGATTTTTGTATGTTTATCTTGTATCCTGCCACTCTACTGAATCTTTCTATTAGTTTCAGTAGTTTTCTCGTGGAGTCTTTAGGGTTTTCTATGTATAGTATCATATCATCTGCAAACAGGGACAGTTTAACTTCTTCATTACCAATTTGGATGCCTTTTATTTCTTTTTCTTGCCTTACTGCTCTAGCTAGAACTTGCAGCACAATGTTAAATAGGAGTGGTGATAAAGGGCATCCTTGTCTTGTTCCTGTTTTCAGGGGGAGTGTTTTCAGCATCTCTCCATTAAGAATGATGTTGGCTGTTGGTTTTGCATAGATGCCCTTTATTATGTTGAGAAATTTCCCTTCTATACCTATTTTATTGAGAGTTTTTATCAGGAATGGTGTTGGATTTTGTTGAATGCCTTTTCTGCATCACTCGAGATGATCATGTGACACTTTTCTTTACGTGGTGGATTATGTTGATTGATTTTCTAATGTTGAACCATCCTTGCATACCGGTATGAATCCTACTTGGTCATTGTGTATTATTTTTTTGATATGATGCTGAATTCTATTGGCTAGAATTTTGTTGGGAATTTTTGCATCTGTATTCATGAGAGATATTGGTCTACAATTTTCTTTTTTCATGGCGGCTTTGCCTGGTTTTGTTATCAGGGTTATGCTGGCTTCATAGAATGAGTTCAGAAGTGTTGCTTTCTTTTCAATGTTCTGAAATAGTTTGAGTAGTACTGGTAGAAGCTCTTCTCTGAATGTTTGGTAGAATTCTCCAGTGAAGCCATCTGGGCCAAGGCTTTTTTTTGGGGGGGTCGGGGGGGGAGGTTTATTACCTTTTCAATCTCTTCTCTTTTTATGGGTCTATTCAGAATTTCAACATCACTTTGTTGTAGTTTGGGTAGGTAGTGTGTTTCTAGAAATTATCCATTTCCTCCAGGTTTTCAAATTTGTTTGAGTATAGTTTTTCATAATACTCTGTTATGATACTTTTTCTTTCAGTTGGGTCTGTTGTAATGTCACCCATTTCACTTCTTATTTGGGTTATTTGCGTCCTCTCCTGTTTTTCTTCTGTCAGTCTGGCCAGTGGTTTGTAGATTTTGTTGATTCTTTCAAAGAACGAACTTTTGGTTTTTTGATTCTTTCTATTGTTTTTCCGTTCTCTATTTCGTTTATTTCTGCTCTGATCTTTATTATTTCCTTTCTTCTGGAAGCTGTTGGCTTTTTTTGCTGTTCTCCTTCTATTTGTTTGAGTTCTGTAGTTAATGTTTTATTTTGTCCCTCTCTTGTTTTTTTGATGTGTGCATCTATTGCTATAAATTGTCCTCTGAGGACTGCCTTTGCTGTATCCCAAAGGTTTTGGTATGATGCATTTTCATTCTCGTTTGAACCAAAACTTTTTGGTTCCATCTCTGGTTTCTTCTATTACTCAGTGGTTTGTAAGCAGGGTGTTATTCAGTTTCCAAGTACTTGATTATTTTTTCTTGCTCTTTCTGTTGTTAATTTCTACCTTGATGGCATTGTGGTCAGAGAAGATACTTTGTGTTATCTCAACATTTTGGATCTTGTTGAGAATTGCTCTCTGGCCTAAGATGTGTTCTATTCTGGAGAATGTTCCATGTGCATTGGAAAAGTACTTGTACTTTGTAGCTGTAGGGTTGAGTGTTCTATATATGTCTGTGAGGTTAAGTTGGCTGACTGTGCCCTTTAGGTCTTCTGTATCTTCGTTGAGTTTCTTTCTAGGTGTCCTGCCCTTTACCAAGAGTGATCTGTTGAAGTCTCCTACTGTTATTGTAGAACTGTCAATTTCTCTATTTAGTGCTGTTAGAGTTTGTTTTATGTATTTTGGAGACCTGTCATTGGGTGCATAGACGTTTATTATGGTTATGTCTTCATGATGGATCATCCCCTTAATTATTATATAGTGTCCTTTGTCTTTTATGGTGGATTTTGTTTTAAAATCTATTTTATCTGAGGTTAGTATTGCCACTCCTGCTCTTTTTCTGGTAGTTGTTTGGTTTGTTTTTTTTTTTTTCCATCCTTTGATTTTTAATAAATTTACATCTTTGTTTCTAAGGTGTGTCTCTTGCAGGCAGCATATTGATGGATCCTGTTTTTTTAATCCATTCTTTCACTGTTAGTCTCTTTATGGGTGAATTTAGGCCATTTACATTCAGTGTAATTATTGCTAGGTGTCAGTTTATTGCTGCCATTTTGTAGTGCTTTTTTTTTTTTTTTTTTTTTTTTTGTGGTGCTGACGTTTTCTTTGTTCCTCTTACTCTCCTGTGCTGAATTCATTTTGTTTGTGGATTTTTTTTCATTTCTTTTGTTTTTGTAGGTTTTGTTTTTACTAAGACTTTACATTTTTCCTCTTTATCTTGATGAGTAGGTTTGTTAATTTACTTTGTGGTTACCTTGAAACTTACCCTTAGCTTCCTAAGTTTGAAGCAGTCTATTATTACTTGGTATCACCTTGCCTTCCTCTCCATTAGAAGGTTCTATACCTACACAGTTTGTTCCCTCTTTTATTGTTCTGATGTTGTTGTCATTTACAGATTAACTGCTCTGATTCCCTGTTGTATTTCTTTTGGTTTTGCATAGTCCTTGAGAGCTCATTTCCTAGTTTGGTATCTGGCTGGTATGATCCTGCACCCTAGATCCAGCCTTTGAGCTGATTTGGCTTGTTCTCAGATTGAAAGACTCCCTTTAACAATTCTTGTAAGTTTGGTTTGGTTTTTATATATTCCCTTGATTTCTCTTTATCTGGAAATGTCCTAATTTCACCATCATATTTGAATGAGAGTTTTGCAGGATATATTATTCTTGGCTGGCATTTTTTTTCTTTCAAGGTTTTATATATGTCATCCCATTGCCTTCTTGCCTGCATGATTTCTACCAAATAATCTGAGCTTAGTCTTATTGTTTCTCCTCTGTATGTGACTTTTTGTTTTTTTTTTTTTTTTTGAGCTGCTCTCAGGATTCTTTGTCTTTGGTTTTAACGAATGTGATTATGATATGCCTTGCTGATTTTATTTTGGGGTCTATCCTATATGGGGTTCATTAAGCTTCCTGGAATGTCAGCTTTTCATCTTTGATGATATTCGGGAAGTTTTCTGTTAGCAGTTCTTCAATAATGCTCTCTGTGTTTTCTGTTTTCTCCCCCTGTTCTGGATCTCCTGTCACTCACAAATTTTGCTTTCAGTTGTATCCCAGATAATACTCAGGGTCTCTTCATTTTCCTTTGTTATTTTTTTCTGACTTTTCCTCAGAGTTCCATCCAAGTGTTTGTCTTAAATTTCACTGATCCTGTCTTCCACGGTTTCAAACCTGCTCCTCAGCCCTTCTATGACACTGTCCGTTTCTGAAATCTTGTTGTTTATCTTTAGGATTTCTAATTGTTGTTTTTGTATGATTTCTAGTTGTGAATTTATTTTTACATTTTGTTCCTTCTTTATTTTCCTGAATTCTTCCATTCTTTTGTCTGTATTTTCTATGAATTTGTCTGCCTTTTCCATGAATTTGTCTATTTTTTCCACATTTTTGTCTGCTTTTTGTTCAACTCTTTGATATCTCTGAATATTAGAGATTTGAATTCCCTGTCAGGTAGTTCTAGTGCCTTTTCTTCTACTGGAAAGTCATCTGGTGTTTTATTTTGGACACCTACTCAAACTATCCTGTCTTGTTTTTGTAAATGTTTTGATATTGACTGCTGTCTTCAGGGTATATGGTAATTATTTTCCTTGTTTATTGATTGTAGATTTGTTTGTTTCATCCTGCTTTTTTTGTTTTATTTGGTTATGTCTGAGCAGGCTGGGTGTGTGTTCTTTGTTGTTTTTTCATCTGTGGGCACAGTACTTTTCACCTCCTTCTCCAATGGGCAGGGTCACTTGCTCAGATATGGTACATCAGGGCAGGTCTAGCTGAAGAAGAATTGTTGGGATGGGTTGTTCGTTACATGTACTAGGGCCAACAGGGTGGGCTGGGAATCAGGGCAGGGTAGGTTCCGGTAGGTTGTGCCTGTGCTGCTTGGGGTGTGATGTTCAGCACATGGTGCAGGTAGGCAGGATGGAGGGGGGAGACTCTGATGTGTGGAGCTAAGATGGGTATGGGAAAGAAGAGAGAGGAACAGGAGCCAGAAACATACAGACAAAAAAGAGTGCTAAGGTAGCTTGCCATTGGAGTGGAGAGATGAGAGATTGAGAAAAGGAGAAAAACAAAAAGAAGAAGAAAGAAAAAAATGAATAAATAAAAATTAGAAAGAAAAAAGAAAAGAAAAGCCCCCAGGGATCCCACCAGTGGGGCTGCGAGATCTGGGGAAGTTTCTCCCAGGCCATGAAATACAGCCTGGCTAGAAGGGGTAGAGGTGTCACTCAGCGCCACGTATTCAGGAGAGAGGAAGAGAAGGTAAGTATAGAGAGACAAGAAACTGAGTAATGAAGAAAGAGAAAAAGAGAGAAGAGAAAACAAAACAAATTTTAAAAAAAGAATAAGAAAACCCCCTAAAAAAACAAGAAAAAAGAAATGTCCTCAGGGATACCTCTGTGCATCTGTGCAAACTGAGGGGATAGGTCCCAAGCCATGCAGTACTGCCCAGCTAGAACGGGCTCCCAATTTGAGAAAAGAAAAAAACAAACAAGCAATTCAAAACAAATAAACAAAAAAAAAGCCCTGGGATCCCACCAGCATGGCAGCACCGGCTGGGAAGCAGTTTCACATTCGAGCGGCATTTCACAGCCTTTAAGGAAGAAGCAAAGATGGCAGACAGAGCCAGGTATTTAAGAGAAAGGATGTGGAGATGGTGACAGGTATGGTAGAAATCAAAAGAAGTGGAAAAAAACAACACCAGCAGCCAGCAAATGGCACTCAGGGAGCCGGACAGTGTGGGCAAGTGGAATCCAAGCTAGTGCTTCCCAGCTAAGAGACTGTGACAGCAGGAAGCAGAGGAGGCCGAGTGGGGGTGAAGAAGGGTGGGGCGTGGGAAAGCGTATATCACTATTTACCATTGTTCTGTCTCCTGCTGGAAACTCCGTGAAGCTGCTTTCTCAAGTCCCCTGTTCACCGATCTCCAATAGAGTCCAAGATGGCTTATCCGTGCTGCGTTAGCTGATAGGGGACCTCTGCATGTATCTATCCTTGCTCTCTGTTCTCTGTCAGTTTCTTATTCCATTCGTGTTTGGCTGAGTTCTTTATCTCTTCCTTTGAAGCTTAGGGTTTCAGGATTGACATTTTCTCTGTTTGGCGTAGTTTTTCGGATCTTTGCTGTGGAGGGATGGCGTGGTGCTTCTGTCTCTAGAGCCGTGTTGCCCGGAAGTAAGTTCTATCAGTTATTGAGAGGGTATTGAAATCTCTCAATACAATCATGGATTTGTCCATTTTGCCTTACAGTTCTATCAGTTTTTGTTTCATGTATTTTGAAGTGCTGTTATTAGGTGCCTAAACATTTAGGGTTGTTATGTCCTCTTGATGAATTGACCATATGATATCTTTTTTTTCTGGTAATATTGCTTGCTCTGAAATGTACTTTGCCTACTATTAATATAATCACTCCAGCTTTCTTTGTCAGATATTGTGACCTTTTCCTTCTTGGGTGCTAGATGTTTTCATATTGCTATAAATATTCTTGAGCTTTGTTCTTGGACACAGTTATTTGGAAACAGTGTGATACTTTTGGGTCTTGGTTTTAAGACTTTTTAGATGAGACTAGAGCAATTCTCACTCTAGGACTAATTTTGCCCAACAGCTAAGGCAAGACACTTCTATGAACTCTCCAGAATTCTCTGTCTGGGCAGCTCTCTCCTCTCCAGTGCTGTGTCCTGAGAATTCCAGCCACCTTGTCTTCTTGGAATCTCTGCAGCATCTCCCTAACTCTGAGAGTTCTATGGGCTATGCCTGGGTTCATCCTTCCTGCCCACGATCTAGAAACTCTCTCAAGGCAACAAGCCAGGGCAATTTGGGGCTCATTTATTTCTTTCCCATCTCTCAGGAATGACCGTCATTTGCTACCTGATGTCCAGTGTCTTATAATCATTGAATCATATATTTTCTCTGTTTCATTGGTTGCTTCAGATGGAAGGATAAATCTGGTTCCTGTGACTCCATCTTGCCTGGAAGTAGAAATCTCCACCACCAGGATTGAGAACCACTGAGCTACACCAATTATCTCATTGTTCAAATGGAGAAATTGAGGCTCTGAGTTGCAGACACTTGCACAGGGTCACACAGTAGATTGGAGGGTTTAGAACATGAATAATTCCCTCTGTGGGATTTCCATAAGAGTCCCAAGGTGAAGTTTTTGTGGAGACTATTACCAGAGAGCAATGAAAAAATAGAAATTCCCCTTACTGCACATCTATGGCAACCCAGTTGAGGACTCATGACAGATTCTGTTTTCCTCTCTGCATCTCCCAGTTCTTTTCATTTTTCTCCATTGCTTCCTCCTTCCTCAGCACTGCCCAGGTTCTCATCGTGAGTGGATTTTAAGCTGCCTGATGGACCCCTGCTACCTCCAGAACAGATGGTGCCTCTTGCACCCTGCACAAGCCTCCCAACCGCATGTCTAGGGCAGAGGCTTAATAAATGATTATAAGATTATAAACAATGGGGAAGAATAAAAAGCCTGGGAAGAGGATGGTGCTCGCAGGCCAGGATGTTGAAGGAAAAAGCCACGCTGCCTTTCTCTGGAGGCCAACCCGGTTCCAGACCCATCATTATGTTCTCCCAAGTTTCAAATTAAAAAAAATATATATACAGACCTAGTTCTAAACAACACCAAAACCAAATCCACCGCGGTTGAGTCGATTCCAAATTATAGTGACCCTATAGGACAGAGTAGAACTGCCCCATAGGGTTTCTAAGGCTGTAAATCTTTACGGAAGTAGACTGCCATATCTTTCTCCTGCAGAGCGGCTTGTGGGTTTGAACCACTGACCTCTTGGTTACCAGATGAGCGCTTTAACCACTGCACCATCAGGGCTCCTGACCTAGATCTAGATCTATAAAATTAACTTCTTTCCATCCCTTGCCTTTCCCTCCCTGGGTAACTAGTGAATTGTTCTAGCTCTTTAGCAGCCTCCAGTTGAGGAAAAAACAAGAATTTCCCTCATATGGCTGAAAAATGACAATGTTGGAGAGGCATTCTTCATACCCTCTGGGAAAAACAAGCCAAGATTTGAGGCTATCATCCTCAGTTCTCAAGATGAAGAGAGAAGAGGAGGACTCAGAAGCCCTGCTGACTTGACCAAGGAGCCTCAGAGCTCTGCAAGCGCATTGTGGTCCCCCAAAGCCACTCAACCCTGGGATTTCCTATCCCAGAAATGCCCTCCTCATCCCCTGGGGTCCCAGGCTGGGAAGCCCCCCTCTCCATCACTCTCTCAAAGTTGAATTAAGTCATTCTTGCCTTCATCTATTCACGAAACATGGGTCAAGTGCTTACTGGGGGCCCTAGCCCATGCCGGGGACACAGCTGTGACGGAGGTGTTTTTGCTGTTAGGTGCCGTCAAGTCAGTTCCGACTCATAGCGACCCTATGCACCACAGAACAAAACACTACCCGGTCCTACGCCATGCTCACAATCGTTTTGCTTGAGCTCATTGTTGCAGCCACTGTGTCAATCCATCTCCTTGAGGGGGGTCTTCCTCTTTTTCACTGATCCTGTACTTTACCAAGCATGATGTCCTTATTCAGGGACAGATCCCTCCTGACAACATGTCCAAAGTATGTAACACGTAGTCTTGCTGTCTTTCTGTCTAAGAAGAATTCTGTGTACTTCTTCCAAGAAAAATTTGTTCATTCTTTTGGCCATCCAGGTTATATTCAATATTCTTTGCGGACACCACAATTCAAAGGCAATAATTCTTCTTTGGTCTTCCTTATTCATTGTCCAGCTTTCCCATGCATAGGATGCTAATGAAAATATCATGGCTTGGGTCAGGTGCACCTTAATCTTCAAGGTAACATCTTTGCTTTTCAACACTTTAAAGAGGTCTTTTGCAGCAGATTTGCCCATTGCAATGTGTCTTTTGATTTTCTGACTGCTGCTTCCATGGGTGTTGATTGTGGATCTAAGTAAAATGAAATCCTCGACAACTTCAATCTTTTCTCCATTTATCATGATGTTGTTTATTGGTCCAGTTGTGGGGATTTTTGTTTTCTTTATGTTGATGTGTAATCCATACTGAAGGCTGTGGTCTTTAATCTTCACCAGTAAATTCTTCAAGTCCTCTTCACTTTCAGTAAGCAAGGTTGTGTCATCTGCATATCGCAGGTTGTTAATGAGTCTTCCTCCCATGCTGATGCCACATTCTTCTTTCTATAGTCCAGCTTCTCAGGCTATTTGCTCAGCATATAGATTGAATAGGTATGGTGAAAGTATGCAACCCTGACGCATACCATTCCTGACTTTAAACCACATAGTATCCTCTTGTTCTGTCCGAACAACTGCCTCTTGATCTGTGTACAGGTTCCTCATGTGCACAATTCAGTGTTTTAGAATGTTATCCACAATTTGTTATGATCCACACAATCGAATGCCTTTGCATAGTCAATAAAACACAGGTAAACATCTTTCTGGTATTCTCTGCTTTCAACCAGGATCCATCTGACATCAGTAATGATATCCCTGGTTCCACGTCCTCTTATGAATCCGGCCTGAATTTCTGGCAGTTCCCTGTTGACGTACTGCTGCAACCTCTTTTGAATGATCTTCTCAAAATTTTACTTGCGTGTTATATTAACGCTGTTGTTCGATAATTTCCACATTCGGTTCTATCACCTCTTTTGGGAAGTGATGGAGGTAGATTGTCTAATTCATGGAGGTTTTATGGATTGAATTGTGTCCCCCCAAAATGCGTGTCAAATTTGGTAGGCCATGATTCCCAGTATTGTGTGGTTGTCCACCATTTTGTGATCTGATGTGGTTATCCTATGTGTTGTAAATTATAATCTCTATGATGTTAATGAGGTAGGATTAGAGGGAGTTATATTAATGACGCAGCACTCAATCTACAGGATTAGGTTGTACTTTGAGTCAATCTCTTTTGACATACAAAGGAGAGAATTGAGCAGAGAGGAGAGGGACCTCGTACCATCAAGAAACAAGAGCCAGGAGAGAGTACACCCTTTGGACCTGGGGTCTCTGCACTGAGAAACTCCTAGACCAGGGGAAGATTGATAAGAGCCTTCACCCAGAACTGACAGAGAGAGAAAGCATTCCCCTGGAGCTGGCACCTTGTACTCGGACTTCTATCTTCCTTAACTGTGAGAAAACATATTACTCTTTGTTAAAGGCATCTACCTGTGGTGTTTCTGTTAAAGCAACACTAGATAATTAAGACAGAGCTCTAGCAGATGAGACAGGAACAGGTAAGCTCACAGGTAATGAAGCACAGCTGTGCTGAGGGCTATAATTGTTGCCCAGAGAGCTACGGCGTAGTGGAAGGGAGAGGGAACCTTGCCAGAGAGTTTGGCAGATGGAAGGGCCCTGAGGGAGATCTTGGCAGGTTCTCTACAGAGGGAGGCCCTAGGCTCCCCAGCTCTGTGATGCTGAGTCTCTGGGGCAGAGCCACTCCCCACCCCAACTTCACAGTGATCCCGGGTCCTCCTGGTGGACTCTTACCTGACTGGCCACTGGAACCTAGATTCTAAAACAGTTAATTTGCTGGCCCAGGCTGGCTTCACCCATAAATGGAGCTGCTGCGCTGCCTGATGGCCTCGTTCTTCCGTTACCTCTGGTCACTAACCTCTTCCCTCTGCCCTTCTCTGGCCTCTCTGGGGCCTGAAATTCCCTGTAGGTCCCCACTTCTTTGGGCACTGAATGTCTCCTGAGGGTCTGAAGGTCCAGGACTTGTATTTGATGTGGTTCTTTGAGAGCAATGCTATGAGCTCCTACCAAGAGGCTGCTGCTGCAATCTCCCTCAGCGTCTCTGAAAAGCAGCTTCCTATTCTTTAATGAACATAAGCAATCCCCCCTCACTGCCAAGAGACTCAAGGGTCACAGGTAAATAGTGCCTGATGCTGCACCTTGCCTAGGAGGGCTTGACAAAGGGTGAGTTTCACTTTGTGAATCCACAGGGACTTCGACAGGATGTCTGAGGAGAAAATGTCATTTCCCTTGAGGCCACCCAGTCCCTCAGGCAAACTGGCCTCTGCTGACCAATCTCTCTGGTCCTCCTTGTTCCCTTGGGCCTCTCTGGGCAAGGGTTATGTGACTGTGGATTGTGGTGGCAGTGGGAAAACACATTCTGGAACCCCTGTTTTTGTTGTTATTAGGTGCTGTCTAGTGGTTCTGACTCTTGGCGACCCTATGTACAACAAAACAAAGCACTGCTTCGTCTTGCGCCATCCTCACAGTGGTTGTTATGCTTGAGCCCATTGTTGCAGCCACTGTATCAATCCATCTCATTGAGGACCCTCTTTTTTGCTGACCCTCTACTTTACTTAGCACAATGTCCTTCTCCAGGGACTGGTCCTTCCTGATAACCTGTCCAAAGTATGTGAGACAAAGTCTCACCATCCTTGCCTCTAAGGAGCATTCTAACTTGTACTTCTTTCAAGACAGATATGTTCATTCTTTTGGCAGTCCATGGTATATTCAATATTCTTCACCAACACCATAATTCAAAGGCAATAATTCTTCTGTCTTCCTTATTCCTTCTCTAGCTTTCACATGCATATGAGGTGATTGAAAACACCATGGCTTGGGTGAGGGGCACCTTAGTCCTTAAAGTGACATCTTTGCTTTTTAACACTTTAAAGAGGTCTTTTGTAGCAGATCTGCCCAATTCAATGCATTGTTTGATTTCCTGTCTGCTGCTTCCATGAGCATTGTGGATCCAAGTAAAATGAAATTCTTGACAACTTCAATCTTTTTTCCGTTTATCATGACGTTGTTTATCGGTCCAGTGGTGGGGATTTTTGTTTTCTTTGTGTTGAGGTGTAATCCATACTGAAGACTGTGGTCTTTGATCTTCATCAGTAAGTGCTTCAGGTCCTCTTCACTTTCAGTAAGCAAGGTTGTGTCATCTGCATATCACAGGTTGTTAATGAGTCTTCCTCCAATCATGATGCCATATTCTTCTTTGTATAGTCCAGCTTCTTGAAGTATTTGCTCAGCATACAGATTGAATAGGTATGGTGAAAGGATACAACCCTGACGCACACTTTTCCTGACTTTAAACCACATAGTATCCCCTTGTTCTGTTCGAATGACTGGCTCTTGGTGTAAGTACAGGTTCTTCATGAGCACAATTAAGTGTTCTGGAATTCCCATTCTTTGTAATATTATCCATAATTTGTTATGATCCACACAGCCTCTGAGCTGGAACCCCTTAAAAAGCTAGGGAGGGCAGCAGACACAGTGGAGGGGGTGTGGGCTTCAGTCAAATCCTTTTTCTCTCTAGTATTTGTCCTGATCTGCCTCTGGCTTTGGGTGTGGACAGGCCAGCAACTCTGGGAAATTCCCGAGGATGAGGAATGAATGAGAATCCCACATCTCCTTGGGTATCTGATAATGATGCTGAGAATCATGACCTGCCTACTGTGTGCCAGGCACTGAGCCAAACTCTCTGCAGTCATTCTCTCTGGGATCCTCAACCTGCCTCGTGAGGAAGACATTACTACCGATCCCTTCTAGAGATGAGGAGACCGAGACTCAGAGAGGCGCCATTGCCTGCTTTCCTCCATTTAGGTGCCCCTCACCTCTGGGTTTACCCCAAAACCATCAGATTTACTGGCTGGCACTGACTCACCTAGGCAGCAGCCTGGAAATGGTGAATGTCTCTTTTAGAGAATGGCTGTGGAAACAAGTGTCAGGGAGGAAGGGGCACGGTGTCCTCCCAGACCAGACTTGTCAGAGCTGAAAGCCAGCTTAGAGGCATGCTGAGGAAATTGCTATGAGGGCAGTAGAGAATAGGGAGAACCCATCAGCTAGGGGCAGGGGGGTGTCCCTGTGATTCCACAGCCAGACTGGAAATTGGCCTGCTGGGGAGAGATAAGGCTCTGCTTGTGGGGTGAAGAATAGTAACTTCTAGGTTCAGAAGTAACTTCTGACTCATGTTGGTCCAGTGAAATTCAATTCCAGATGTTTTTGTAATGACAGTTGGAAAGAGGGAATGTCTTTTTCCTGTGAACTTGGAACTATGGGACCAGTCCAGGAGCTGCAGGGAACTCCATGAGAAAAGAAGCTACCTGAAGAGAGAAAAAGCAAAGCAGAGCCTAGAGATGAAGCCAGAGGGACCAGGGCTTGATGACACTGTTTAAGCACCTGGATCTAGCCACACCAGTCCATCCATTGACATTTTCATTGTGAGAGTTCATAAATTTCATTTTGTTCTACTTGCTAGCTTGAGTTGAGTGCTCATCACTTTCACCTGAAAGGGTCTTGACTGATAAAGAAATATTATGGGATAACAATATTTTATAAGTGAGAAAATCTAAGTTCAGAGAGGTTAAGTAACTGCCCAAGAGGACTTAGCTAGAAATGACAGAGTCAAAGCTTGAATCCAGGTCTGTCTGCCTGTAGAGTTTATGGGAAGGGAGTGATGATACAGCCTGTCCTGAGACCAGACAGGGACCAACATGGGGAGAGAAGACTCAAGCATAAGGGAATGAGGTGGGGAGAGATGACTCTTCAGTTCTTTGTGTAGATCCATATTTCCATCTTGTATCACATTCCTTCTGCCTAAAGAACTTCCTTTAAGATTTCTTTTAGTGCAGGTCTTTTGTCAATGAGTCCTCTCAGGTTTTATTTATCTAGAAACAAAAAAAATCTTTATGTTGCCTTCATTTTTGAAAGATGTTTTCCTTGAGTATCAAAATTTGGAGTAACAATTCATTTCTGTAAGTACATTGAAGATATCACTCCATTGTCTTCTGGCTTGAATAGTTTCAGACGAGATGTCTGCTGTAGTTCCTATCTTTATTCCTATGAATGTAACGTTTTTAATTTTCTCTGATTGTCTTCAATGTGTTCTCTTTTATTTTGTTTTCAGAAACTTTACTATAATGTGTCTAGGCATTTGTATATATATCTGTGTGTCTCTGTAAGTGTGTATGTGTGTGTTTAGGATTTTTCCTGCTTCAGATTCTCTGAGATTCCTGAATTTGTTTAATTATGAAAAATAAATAATTATGGGAAATTCTGTCAGTATCTCTTCAAATATCTCTCCTTCCCTTGCTCTCATTCTCTTTCCTCCTTCTCCTCCACCTCCTCCTCCCCCTTCCCTTCTAGTATTCCAACTGCACTTATTTTAGATCTTTTAATATTTTTCCCCACAGCTCTTGTATGTTCTGTTCTAGTTTTGTTCTTTTTTCTATTTGTATTTAAGTTTAGATAATTTATTTTTACCTGTCTTCAACTGCACTGATTCTTTATTTTGCTGTACCCACTCTGCTGATAAACATGTCAAAGGGATTATTTCTCTCTAATATTGTGTGTGTGTATGTGTGTGGATGGGTTCCTAGCATTTTTATTAGATTTTTTTTAAGTTTCAGTCTCTCTACTAACATTCCGCACCTATATATTTTTCCCACTTTTCCAATAGATCATCTGTCATATTAATCATAGTTACTTTAAAGTCCAGTGGTGCCTGCATCTGGGTCATCTCTAAGTCTGCTTCTGTTGAGTGCATTATCTCTTGAGAATGGGTTATTTTTTACTTGGTTTTTTTCTGTTCCTCATAATTTTTGACTAATGCTGGACATTGTGTGTAGAAGAACAATAAAAACTATAATATTTGTATGTGCACTTGGAAATGACACCCATCTTCTCTCAAATTGCAGGGATGAGTTAAATCAGTATTGTCAGTAGTTGAGCTGTGCTTGGGTTTGTTGTTTCTATAATTACCTTTGGTTCACCCCAGACTTCTAATTCCTCCAGTGGTTAACATCCACTAACCTGTGCTTAGTGTGGGGCCTGGAGTTGTGGAGGGATTTTCTTGGTGTTCCTTCCCCACTCTCAGCCTTCAGATGGTCCTAATTGCCTACACCACAGACATAGGTCTCTATCTACTGCTCAGGACAGTGCTATTGTTTGTTACTTGGTGGAAGGCTTATGGTAGGGAAAAGAGAAGTTTGAATTTCATGCTCTAGCTTCAGTCTTAGGCAAGATTTGTGAGCCTGGGTCTTGGAGGTAGATCTTTCTCAGTGATCCTATTCCTTTCCCCATAGCATCCAAACACTATCATGTATTTATTGGGGGTCTTACGCAAGATGCAGTTCCCTTCTTCCAATGATGAAAAACCTCTGCTTTGTATCAACTCAGGATTGTGGGCTCATGCAGATTTCCTGTCCCTTCCCCAGGGACAGACAACTTTGACTTCGACTGTTTGTTCAACATGAGTTTATTTTTGTTTGTGACCAGGGATGGGAAAGTTTCCTACCCCTTCCACAGCAGCAAATAGATTTTGCTTCTACCACTCCCCAGGAGGCAGTAGATCATTTCCTGAGACTTGGGAGTGATTTAAGGCTTTTGCTTCGTATGAGTGAAGGAGCTGGAATGTGGAAGGGTTTCGAATACTTTGTACCATAGGGAGAGTGGCTTTCTCAGGACTTGCCCTGTTCCCATTCCTTCTCATGAATATCATGGGAAACAGTTTGTGAATCCATGTTTACTCTCCTTTTGTCTGGGGCTCACAGGGACTCTAAACTGTCATGCCAATCCACACAGTCCATTTAAGAATTTATTAAGATTTTAGCTGTTTTTGTTTTTTGTTACCTGCTTTTATAGCATCCACTTCTTCTAGGGTTCTGCCAAAGATGCAACAATTTGTGTATTCTGTCTTTACTCAGAGGATCTTGTAATCCTTTGTATTTCCATTCACTTGGCTGCTTTTCAAATTCAGACCTCTGATGAGTTCATGAAAAGTTATGAATTTGTATGTTATATGGCTTTTTTCTCATGTTTTTCACTTTCTCTCATGTGTCTTTTTATATCCTAACTAGAAGCAGAAATCCATGAGACTAAATAAGTAAATAGAATGTTGTGAAGCTCAAGCAAATGTTAGAGGCAGCATAATGACGTGGTGAAATTTCTCTTTAGAAAGGTCACTTTTGTGGTTCAGTCTTCAACAAATATTTGTTGAGCATATATTATGTGTCAAGCACTGTTCTAGACACTAGATGACCTGGAGTCAGGGAGACCAGCTGGGAGGCTATTGTAATAGATTGATAAACAAAGGCCCAGAGGGGGAGATAGATACAGGTCACAGAGTGAGTGAGGAAAGAGCTGGGATGGGACCCCAACTCTTCTGACTTCCTGACTGGGGTTACTCTGTCAACAGGCTGCCTTTTGTTGTGAGATTTTCTGGAAGCCCTCAGATATAATTTGATTATCACCATTCTGGGAAACAGAAGCCACAGATCAGGGATCTGTATCTCCAAAAGACAAAGAAATATAATTTGGGGCCTATGAAATTAGTAAAGACTAAATCAAAAGAGAATAATCAATGCTCTTAAATGTGTGGTGAGGTGGGCACTCTCATGCATTGCTGGAAACCTTTCTGGAAGGCAATTAATAAAGATCATAAGCCTTAGAAATGTCAGTGCTCTGATGCAGTGATTCCACCTCCAGAAACTTGTCCTTAGGAAGTGATTGGCGGTTTGGGAAAAGATTATAGCCAAAGACGTATAATGCAGCCTGATGATAAGAGTGAAAAACTGTAATGCCCTATTCATCCAACCATAAAGAATGACAAAGTACATTATGGAGCATCTAAATGAGGGACTATTACGAAGCTATTAACATCTTGCTTTTGAGGAACTTTTAATGATGTGAAAAATGCTCTTGATATAATGCTAAGTGTAAAAAAAAAAAAAAGAAAGAAAGCTGAATATACAGTAAGATCTCAATTACATAAAATACATTGCATATATTTTATGTAAAATTACATAAAATGTATATAAATATATACAACATATGCCCATAGAAAAGCTATATAATAATAACCATAATAATAATAAAAGCTTTTATTTGCACACTTGCTATATGTCAGGTTCTGTGCTGAGGCTTTGCATGCGTTAGCTCATTTAACCTCAAAACAAACATATGTGGAGGAAAATGAGGCACAGAGAGGTTAAGTGATAAATCCAGTGTCACAAAGCTGAGGGTTCAAGCTAGGATTTGAACCCAGGTATGGAAGATTCCTATCTCTACTGTAATCTGATGGGGTTTAGGAGATAGTCAGACACAGTCTTGGATCACTGTGCCACAGACCCAAGCCCTTGAAGAATCCATGTGATGTCTCTGGGGAGTCTATGAAGACTCTCCTGACTGTCTTGATAAACTGAGACCCAGAGCCCTCCTTGGCCACCTCTTCCAGTACTCTGAGTTAGTCAATGTGTTTACCCAATGGACCATGCTGACAGCTCCAGATGCTTGGAGATGGATAATGACCTTGCGAAAGTCTCATAGTATGGGCCCTGCTTCAGAATCCATCACCATCAGCAAAAGGCAAACACCAGGGCAGGAGGATCCAGGAATTATCCCTCAAAGTCTCCACAGATGAGAGGGTGGGGGGAAGATAGTGCCTTTCTTGATTTCTTGATGATTTTTTCCTTAATGCATCAGTTTCTGGTGCCTCTGCCCACCTCTGGGTGGCCTGCAGCTCTTCCTACCTAGCCTGTGGCTCATAGTCACATAGAGAGGAATCACATGAGGCCTCCCTAGATTTTATCCTCCCCTTCCCTTGAATGTGCAGATATCTCATCTACCTCTTTTTTTGATGGATCTAGATGTTCTGGTCTGAAATGTGGTGCAGCAGTCTGAGCAGGGGAGTGAGGCTTCCTGGAAAGAGGAGGAGGGAACCAAACAATCCCTCCCCAGCTCATCCGCCCCCCTTCTGCCACCCACCTTTACCATCCTCACCTCTGTCCTGTGGGGACTGGGAACTGTCAGTTATAATGGGGCATGCTAGTGTGTTGGCCACTGGTGTCAGGCTGCTCAGGCCTCTTTCCCAACAGAGTCTTAGAACCAGCCAGGCCCCCTTTTTTGTAGCTCTTAGCCTGTATTATAGGAATAGTTGGGAGTAGAGAGGATTTTAATTAACCTTGCACGTGTGTCTATTTTTCTGTACAAAGCGTTTTCCTATCCCTTCTCCACATCCTTGCAAAGCCAGGGGATTTATTTTATAGGTAAGGAAACTAAGGCATAGACAGGCAAGCTGTTTACCACACAGCATTACCCAGCTATTTAAGTAATGGACATTGGACTCAAACTCAGGTTTGTCTGATACAAAGTCACTGGCTTCCCCTGTGTCACAAAGTGGATTCTCCAGAAGCAGATACTGAGATGGAGTTTGGGGTGAGAGATGTTTATTAGGGATCAACAACTGTGAAAGGAAGGAGAAAGAAGCAGGATTGAACGAGAGAAGTCAAACTGAGACTCAGGCTTGACAAAGCCTTAGCCAACCTGGTAGGGAGCAAGAAGTAAGTACCATCTGTCAAAGCTGACTGGCATTGAACAGAACTGAACAGGTATTTATGCTTTGTCAGCCATTGGATGTGGGCTCCTCAGGAAGGGAGCGCTCTGTAGTTGAGGTGGACCTGAAGGACCTGACAGCTGGAGGCTTTCTGTTGATTGGATTCTCTGCAGCTGGACAGCAAACCCTTCCTTGAAAGAGCATCTGAGTGGTGCATCTTCATATCTATCACTTCAAATTAAAAGTTCAAGTTTAAGAGAGTAAATAGATTCCTAACGTTAACAGAAGGTCAGTAGGTGGCTCAAGTGGCTTGCGCTCAACTGCTAACCTAAATGTTGGTGATTAAAGCCCACCCAGAGACACTGTGGAAGAAAAGGCCTGGTGATCTTGTTCTGTTAAGATTACAGCCAAGAAAACCCTATGGAGCAGTTTTACTCTGTAACACATGGGGTCGCCATGAGTCGTGACTGACTCAACGGCAACTAACAACAACAACGTTAACAGCATAATAGATGAATAGAAAGGGTAATCTGCCAGGGTATCTGAGTCCACTCTTCAAGCTACAAACCTTATAGAGTGTTGGAATGGCCTATTGAAGGTTCAGCTAATGTGCCATTTGGAAGACTCTGAGGATAGAGTTCTATCCTCCAGGATGTAATACATGCATTGAATCAAAGCCCTTTATATGGGGCTGTGTTCACAATGAGACTAATACATACATTTAACAGCCAACAGAAGCTTAAGTGGTCCCACTTAATTATCACTCCCAGTGAACTACTTACCAGTTGACTACATCCTCAAGGAATAGTGCCATATCAGAGGCTCAGTACTGGTCTCCGTTGCTGGCAGATTGTTTTTCAGAAGCAGCAGTAGCTAAAGAAACCTTGGGCAGTGTAAGTCCATTCTATTGAACTCATGTATAGCCTTCATCCCAATCATACTAACACAGGGGTGGCAATAGCAAAAGCTGCTGTTAACTGGTTAGGTCATTTTACCTACTTGTTTGTATAGTGCTTCTTCCTTGGGAGATGCTCTCTGGTGAGCATTAACTTGTGATACAAAGATTCAAGCACTTACTGAGAGCTTACTATGTACTAGGTGCTTATGTATGCACTTTACGTATTAGCTCATTTAGTATGAGATAGGAACTTGTACCATCCCCATTTATAGTTGAGGAAACTGAGACACAGAAAGGATCAAGTTACTTGCCCAAGGCTACTCAGCTAGGGAGTGGAAGATCTGGGGTTCAAATGCAGGCATCTGGCCCCATAGCCTTGCTGTTACTAATGGGCCCACACAGCTTCCTTGAATTGCTAGAACTAATCCTGGTCCTATTCTCTCCTCTAGATGCCTTCAATCCAGTGCTCCTCAGTGAATGAAAATGGACACAGGGTCGGAGAGAAGCTCTGTCACTGACTCCACACACCCTCCTCCATGTGGGATGATCCAAGGTTCCAGTTACCTGCTGACATTAATCCAACCTTATGAGGCAGATACATTGTATTCAGGAGTGCCATGTCGCCATGTGGGACATGGTCATTGAGTATCTACAATGTTCCATCTCTTTTTTGGAATTCCTCAATGAACAAAAGAAGACCCTGGATCCTGAGGGTTCAAGGTGGGGATGGAGGTCAAGTTTAAAATGACACATGTGGCAGGTCTCCTAAAGCAACCAGACTGATCCATGAGCTCCTGTGCTAGGGTTTTGATCTAGCCAGGGGGTCAGGTAGGGCTTCCTTGAGGAGTCAATGCCAGAGCAAGATCTGAAGCCTGGAAATCCACTTGCTGGAACATTTTAGATGGGATTTGGAGGCCAGCTGGGTGTCTGGGCAAGATAATGGTTAAGATCGTTGAAATCCTAAAAGCCTGTAATTAGGACTCGATGTTTTATCATGTGAAGGTTATATTAACCTAAGATTCTAAGACTTGGGAATTTAAGATTCTGTGAGTTGAGGACTGTTGGGTTCTAAGGTGTTGGGATGCTTACGTATAAGTCTGGTACTGGAGCAACACCAGTCAGAACATTCCATGGACTGGGAGGCTTTCCCCTCTGCCTGGACCCCTGCCTGGCCCAAAACACAGATGTATATGCAGTTCTTTGTAGCTTAAAGAATATAAATTTATTCTGCATTTCCAACATCAGGCATTCACCTTATCTGCATGTTCCAGTCTCCAGAATAAATATTAGGACACATGTCTGTGGAGATTTTCTGTGTACATAAGTTAAATCCTCCAGCCAGTGGTTAATCCAGCCAGGGATTTCAACAGAAATGCTATTCTTATATTAATTACAAGGAGGAACTGGTAACTGGGCCTCTGTTACCAGCTGAGAAGAGGATCTTATTTCCTGCTGAAGGGACTGAGAAGGGGCCTTTGTGTGCAGAGGCTGAGGGGCTGAAGGGGAGGAAGGGTAGAAGGAAAAGCATCTCCCAGAGGATCTGAGCCATGTGTGCACTGATGGGGCTGTCCTCTGCCAGAGAATCTGGGAATCTCTCTGTAAACTCTTGTGTTTGGGCTCACTGGGGTTGATGCTATAGGAAGCCTCCCCAGAGAGGATGAGGGGCAAAGCAGCCCCTAACACAAGTGACACAAGTGCGGAATCAGCCACTCACCAACTTAGCAGTGCAACCTTGAATAAGCCACTTAACTTCCCTGGGATTCAGTTTCTTCAATATGAACCATGATCCCATGCACTTGCTGGGCAGTTCTGGGGAGTCTCAGCAGGCATCAGGTGTATAACGCACATCAATCATAGCAGTCTCTCAGCACTAACTCCTACTGGGTGCCAGGCACTGCTGGAAGCACTTTACATAGATGTCTTAGTTTCTTAGTGCTGCTGTAGCACGAATACTTCAAATGTGTGGCTTTAATGAACAGAAATTTATTTTCTCACAGTTTAGAAGCCTGGATGTCTGAATTTAGGGCACTGGCTCTAGGGGAAGGATCCCTGGTGGTGTCGTGGTTAAGACACTTGACTACTAACCAAAAGGTCAGCGGTTCAAAACCATCAGCGGCTCTGTGGGAGAAAAACATGGCAGTCTGCTTCCGTAGTTTTTTACAGCCTTGGAAACTCTATGAAGTTGCTATGAGTCGAAATTGACTTGATGGCAGTGGGTTTTTTGGTTTGACGCTAGGGGAAGGCTCTCTCTATTCTGGGGGAAAATCCTTGTCTCAGCTTCTCTAATGCTCTTCTCAACATTTTTTAGAGATCTGTACATGGCATTTATCTTTCCCCCATCTGTGCTTGCTTGTGTGTCTAACCTGCTCTTTTGATGTCTCAAAAATGGCTAGGTTTAAGACACACCCTACACTGATATGATCTTATTAACATAACAAAGAAACACCTATTCCCAAATGGGATTACACACACAGGTACACCCACTGCCGTCGAGTTGATTCCCACTCACAGCAACTCTATAGAACAGAGTAGAACTGCCCCATAGGGTTTCCAAGGAGTGGTTAGTGGATTTGAACTGCCGACCTTCCCGTTAGCAGCCAAGCTCTTTAACCACTGCGCCACCAGGGCTCCATCCACAGGTTTAGGAGTTAGGATTTTCAAAATATATTTTCAGGGGATACAATTCGATCCATAACATTAGGTCAACTGATTAATCCTCACCACAGTCAAGTGAAGGAGGTACTAGTATTATCTCCATTGCACAGATGAGGAAGCTGAGGCACAGAGAGGTTAAGTAATTTACCAGCATTATACAGGTAGAATGTGGTGGGTTTTCAATCAGTCTGATTGGCTCGTAAGTCCATGAGCTTAACCACTACACTGATAGTTATTTTCATTACTGCTACTACTATCATCATTTCATTTAAATTTTTCCAACAACTCTCTTAGCGAGGGTCCAGAATTTGGTAGCCTTTCCGTACTCGCACCCTAAGATCTGGCCCTCATTCTTATGCTGTGGCTGATGCTCCGGTTATAGCCAGGCAACTATGGAATGCTGTTTATACCTCTGAGCCTTTGCTTATGCTGTGCCCTCTATCTGGAAGACTCCTCCTTCTTCCCTCTTCCTTGTCCACTTGTCCATCCAGAGAACTCTTACTCACACCTCAAGACACAGACCAAGCATCATGTACTGAAGACAGCCTCCACCTCCACCCCTTCCCTGCACCACGTGCATCCTCTACGATAGCACCTAGTGGGCTAGGGTGCAAGATTCCACTCTCAAGACCTGCCTGCCCTCTCTGTTCACTCATCCCTTCCTCCATCAACATTGGCCCCTATCCTAAGACTTATATTCTGGGACGGAAAAACAACCCCATGGTATCGGTATTATTATTCCCATTTAAGAAATGAGAAAACTCCCACTCAAAAACGTTTCACAAATTTCCTGAGACCACAAAAACAGCTAGAAGGTAACAGCCCGGGAACTCTAATTCCAGCAATCTGGAACCACTAACCCTGCTCCAGAGTGCAAAGATCATCTTGTGAGTGTTAATGGAGAAGCCATTTGGAAGCTATAAAGTGCCCAGTCACTTCGTCAATGTCAACTATACTTTCTTACAGCATGTGAGTGTGGGAAACTCTCCTCCTTCATAACACATAAGCATATCATTCCCATTTAATCATCAGTCATGTTAATTAAATATGAATTGATTGCAAAGAACATTACTTAAGATTTAAAAGATACACATTTAGGCACCATGTAATTAACTCTAAACAACAGATAAAAAATGTGGAACCATATTAATACAATTATCTGGCAGGCGTCCTTTAAATTCTTTTCCCCCTTTACTCTGAGACTCACTAGAAGCTGCCTAGTTCTTATTGATTAGCAACTGTTAAAAATTGATGGGCAAACCAGCACAACTTGTACAAGGAAAGGTCATGGAAGCTCCATAGACACATCCAAACTCCCTGAGGGACTGAACTGCTGGGTGCAGGGCTGTGGGGACGACAGTCTCAGGGAACATCTAGCTCAATTGGCATAACAGTTTATAAAGGCAATGTTCTACATTCTACCTTGGTGAGTAGCATCTGGGGTCTTAAAAGCCTATGAGCAACCATCTAAGATACTCCACTGGTCTCATCCCTTTGGGAGCAAGGGAGAGTGAAGAGAACAGGATACAAGGAAAAGATTAATCTGAAGGACTAGTGGACCACAGCTACCAAGGCCTCTGTCAGACTGAGTCCAGTACAGCTAGATGGTGCCCGGCTACTGCCACTGACTGCTCTGACCAGGATCACAACAGAGGGTTCTGGACAGAGCTGAAGAAGGATGTAGAACAAAATTCTAACTCACAAAAAAAAGACCAGATTTACTGGCCTAAAGGAGACGGAGAAACCCCAAGAGTATGGCCCCCAGACACCCTTTCAGCTCAGTGGTGAAGTCTTTTCCAAGGTTCACCATTCAGCCAGGGAGTGGACAGCCCCATAAAACCAAATGGGATTAATGAGGCACAGCAGTCCAGGGACAAGGACTAGAAGGCAGAAGGGGACAGAAAAGCTGGTGATAGGGAACCCAAGGTTGAGTAAGGATAGTGTTGATGTGTTGTGAGGTTGTTAACCATTGTCATAGGGCAACATGTGTACTAACTGTTTAATGAGAAACTATTTTGTTCTGTAAACCTTCATCTAAAGTGAGAATAGCAGCACAATTGGAAGAGCGTAGTTGATGTCACTGAACTGTGCATGTCGAAATTTTTGAAATGGTGTATCTTTGGCTATATATATTTTCACCAAAAAAAATAAAAATAAAAAGGTCGAGAGGGGAGAGGGTTGACATGTCGTGGGGTTGTTAACCAATGTCATAAAACAATATGTGTACTACTGTTTCATGAGAAACTATTTGTTCTGTAAACCTTCACCTGAAGTACAATTTAAAAAAATAAATTAAAAAAAAATTGATGGGCAAATGAAATTAATTGGCTGCAGTGAGAAGTGAGTTTGACCCAAGCTAGGGTCCTGTGGCCTGGCTGAGGTGAGACTGGGACTCTATAAAGGAAGCACCAGCCTCATGGACACCATCGAGAGTCATCGCCCCTCATATGGCTCTCACGGGGTCTCCATAGAGGTCAGGGTTCAGGCTGCCTTCCTGCTCACCTGCACTGTGGCCCCAGCTGCCCATCTCATCAGCTCCCATCCTATCTCCCATCCCCCACCCCATTCCAGGACCTCCTGCTCTCTCTAGTCACCAACTTGTCTCATGGCTTCTCATGGCTGTGTGTTTAGGGCAGAGGGAAGGAGCAAGGACAGACCTGACTTTCAGATGAGAGAGTGAAGCCTGTGTTCCTTCATCCTTTGCAGAGCTCCTGCTTGCTTTGCTTCAAATCATTCCGGGATTTATCAAATCATTCACTCAGTGTCTGCTCAGCGCTGAGCGGGGTGCATTGGGGCAGGAGGACAACACATCACTGAGTTCTAACCCGAGGAACCATTGGTCAATCATTTTACCTCTCCAAGCCTCAATTATCTTAACTGTAAAATAGGGATTAAAATGTCCACCTCACAGGGATGTGGGTGGGTCTGATGAGACCATCCTATAAATCGTCAGGCACAGTGCCTAGCACAATAGTCCTGCTTGTCATTACCAAATCTGAGAAGGCACCTCAAAGGGGTGGCCAGAGAGGCACGGGGAGCCCAGAGCACCAGGCCTTGAGACCTCAGTTTGGTCCATGTGCCTGCTCTGGGACAAAGCTGTGCTCTCTGAGCCTCAGTTTTCCTAATCTTTAAAACGGTCAGGATGGGAATCATATAAGAACATGTCTATGAACATGTCTGTGGACCCCAAATATCACTTGCTGTTTTCAGCTGCTCAACGACCCCCCTTACCCCCACTGCTAGTCACCCCTGAGGAAATAGACATTCAGAGATGGCACCAACATGGGTGTCTGGTATGGACCTAGCCCTCTGTCTACATTACCTCATTAATCCGCACCACAGTCCTAAGAGGCAGGTGCTGTCATAATCTCAGTGTTGCAGATGAGGAAGCCGAGGCACCAAGTCTGCATGGCTTACTCGAGATCACCCAGCTAGTAAGAGGCAGAAACAGGGCTTGAAACCAGGTCTGTCTGCTCCAACCCTATGCTCGTGGCCACCGGGCTGTGCTCTACCCATGTCACAAAGCGGGGTGGGAGGTGCAGAGGCAGGCACAGGCACCCCTGTCTCTGAGGGCCCTGCCCTTGCTTTTCCTGCTGCCTCCTCTTTCTCAGCTCTCCCTCCTCCCTCCTCCATGACTCTTCTGTTTGAAGCACTCTCTGAGGTCAGGTTACAGCTTTGTCTCAGGGAGCAAGCTCAAGGGCCACAGGGAGAGCTGAAGGGCCACAGGGCTGTCCTCTGCATCCAAGAGGCCCTGGAACCTGGGCGCAGGCCCAGGGCAAGCCTCCGTCTTCCAGCCCGTCAGGCTTGCCTCCGTTCCCAGCTCTTCAGGGTCTGCTGAGGAGGGAGTTGCTCAGAATTTGAGCCTGATCGCTAGATCCCAGTAGCCCCTGGTGTCTTCTTACCTGGGCTGGGTCCCCCACGGTCTTAGAGGGGAGAAGACCAGGTCTGGTCTGAAGATGGGGGAAGCAGCACTCATGGGAGGAAACATTCACATATTGGATATCTACTGTGTGCTGGGGCCCTGGTGGCACACTGCTTAAGTTCTCAGCTGCTAACCTAATGGTTGGTAGTTCAAACCCACCCAGGGGCTCTGCAGAAGAAAGATCTGGAGTTCTGCTTCCGTAAAGATTACAGCCAAGAAAACCCTATGGGTCAGTTCTACTCTGTCACATGGGGTCGTTACGAGTTGGAATTGACTTGATGGCACCTAACAATAACAACAACTGGGTGCTGGACAATTCTCATGACAAGCAAATAAATATTCTTACATGTTATGCAAGGAGGCCCCATTCTAAGCACTTTACAGGAATAAATTTATTTAATCCTCACAACAGCCTTTGGAGGTGGATACTCTCAATATCCCTACTTAGGGATGGGGAAACTGAGGCCCAGAGAGGGAAGTGGCCTGCCCAAGTCTCCACAGCTAGTGAATGGCAGCTTGGGATTTGTACCCAGGTTCATGCCTCTGGTGTTACCTCCATGTCTGGGATCTGCTGAGGTGGGGGCAGTTTTCTATCCTGGCTCTTCCCATACCCATACCCGCCCCTAGTCTGATCTGAGCAGAAGCTTTGGCAACTCTATCCTTGCTGTTTTTGGTCAGGCCCCAAGACAGAGGAACATCCTTGATCCCTACTTTTCTCTTGATCCACAGCCAGTCCCCTCGGAAACCCTCTTCCTTCAAAGGCCATCTCCAGGGTCCTTCCTGGTCTGAGTCACCATCTTCTCTCACCTGAACTATTGAAGAATCCCCAGAACAGGTCTTCCTGCTTTGGGCCCATCCATGGACCATCCATAGTTATTTCAACCTACAGCTGGAGGATACTTTTAAAATGACAACCAACCCTTGCCACTCCTCTGCTCAGACCCTGCTGTGGCTCCCAGCTGTCTCTCAGTAAGCACCCAAGGCCTTCCAGTGGCCTTCAAGGCCCCATATGATCTGGATCCTATAGCCCTCTATTGCTTCCTCTCTCTTTCCTCCCCTTCTCCTCACTCATTCCCTTTGCTCTGGCTCTTTCCTCTGCCAGGAATGCCTTCCTGTCATAGTTATCTAGTGCTGCCAGGATGAAAATTACAAGTGGGTGGCTTTATAAAACACAAGTTTATTGTCTCACAATTCAGGAGGCTAGAGGTCTGAGTTCAGGGCATGGCTCTAGGGGAAGTCCTTCCTTGTCAATAGCTCTGGGAGTTGCTTGGCACTCCTTGGCGTGTGTCTATGTGTCTGTTCTGCTCTATCTATAACTCAGAAGTGGTTAGGTTTAGGACTTACCCTACTCTGATATGAACTCATTAACATAACAAAAGAAAACCCCTATTTCCAAACAGGGTCATATTTACAAGTACAGGGTTAGAGTGTCAACAATTATTTTGAGGGGACCCAATTCTATCCATAACACCTCCCCAGATGCTTTCTGGGCTTACCCTCACTTCCTTCCAGTCTTTGTTCACAATGGCCTGCTCTGACCATTCTACTGAATACAGCATCCTACCCCCAAACACCTACTCTCAGCCTTCTTGTCCTCATTTTCTCTCCTGCTCTTCTTTTTTTCCATTGCAAATACCACCTGCTAACATCTGGAGAGCCTATTACTTTTACCACTTATGGTCTGTCTCTCCTACTAGGATGCCACCTCCATAAAGCCAGGGGTCTTTGTCTGTGCTATTAACAGATGCATCTCAGCACCCAGAAGAGGGCCTGGCACGTAGTAGGTGCTCAATAGACACTTGATGAGTGAACGATGACTGAGATGAGATCTGAGATAATTAAAGTGACAAGAGCTGGGCCTTGGAAATTCATGACAGAAAGAAGTCCTCCCACCCCTCCTTATTCCCCTCCTTCCTGGGCCCAGGCCCCTTTTTTCTGGGACAGTCCACCCAGTTTAGTAGCCCTAAGATGCTCTCCTCTCTTCAGCCCCTCCCAGGATCAGCCCAGATATTCCAGAGCCATGCACAGCTATTGTTTGAAGAGGAATTGGTGGCGGGGCCCCAAGCAAACACCCAAGGGGGCCTAGCTTTCTTACAGAGATTTTGAGCCCTGAAAAAAATAAAGGATTAAATATGTCCACTCTTCCCAGGATTTTATTCACCTTTAAACTGTCAGAAAGGGTGGTAAAACCCAGACATGAAGGGAAGAGGAAGCCGACCCCTGCAAGCTGTGCTTGTTCCCCCCTGGATGTGCTGGATAGAGCCCGGGCACCCTTCCACAGAGCAGAGAGCCCCAAGTTTAGCAGCTCAGAAACTTCCAGCCCTGCATCCTCTCCTGCCAGGGCCTAAAACAGGGTGGAGGGGAAGAGACCTTCCCTGTCTAGAGGCTGCAGGTCCAGCAGAGCACACAGTAGGTGCTGCCCCTCCCTGCTCCAGATCCTGAAGTGGAAACTTCACCTGGCTGCTTTCTAGAGGCATCTTGGCTTTTCTTAAATTCAGGAGAAAATCAGAAAATAGGTAATGAAATTGTCATCTGCATAATGAGTAGAAAATACAAAATCTGAAAGAAAAAGAGAAAGCGGAGGCGGTTAGAGGGGAGAAAAACATGCATTGATGGTAAATTATGGCACAGGCTCTCCAGGGGCAGGTAGGAATTTCAGAAGAGAAGGCAAACAGGAGGGGCCCCAGCCAGGCCTTGGCTTTCTTGTCTGTACCTGGGGGCAAATGGAAGTCCCCTCAGTGGCTACGGTAAAGATGGTGCACGCAAAGTGCCTGGACCAGCACCTGGTGGGGAAAAGATGCCTGAGCACTGACAGGTATGATGGTTAAGGTTGTGTGTCAACTTGACTGGGCCATGATTCTCAGTGGTTTAGCAGTTATGATATAGTTTGGCAGCTATGTAGTGATGTAATCACCTCCATAATGAGATCTTATATAATGTAATCACCTCCATGATGAGATCTACTATGAGCAGCCAATCAGTTGAAAGGGAGTTTCCTTGGGGGTGTGACCTGCATCCAATATATGTAGACTTTCTGGCAAAGCTCAGGGGCTTTTGCTCACTCTGGATCCTGCATCTGGGACTTGAGCTAGCAGCTTACCTGCTGATCTTGGGATTTGTCAGCCTCCATAGCCTGTGAGCCAGAGGCCTATTGTCTGACCTGGCGATCTTGGGTTTGTCAGCACCTGCAGCTACGTGAGTCAGGAGAAGCCTCCAACCTGACCCATGGACTTGGGACTTCCCAGCCTCTACAACCACATGAGCCATTTCCTTCATATGTACATTCACTGGTTTTGCTTTTCTAGAGAATCTAGCCTAAGACAGTAGGTATTGTGCTTGTTACAGGCTGTGACTACAGCAGAATCCCTGCCCAGGAGGTCTACAGTCAGGGAGAGCAGATCACAGAGACAAAGAATGAGGGATGCAGTGTTAGCACTTCCAAGTGTCTCCCCATTCCATTCCCACACACGCCCAAGAGGTGGGCAGGGCTGGTACTTACCCCCACTGTACAGATCAGAAAACTGAGGCTCTGAGGGTGGGGCAGCATGGGGGTTGAAAGCAAGGATCTGGGATCAGATAGTCTGGGGTCATCACTACTTGCTCTTGTGGGACCCTGGAAAGTAACTCAGCCTCTACTTCCCCCTGCATAAGGTGGGAGAATTCTTACCTTCCATGTGGGAGACCCGGGTTCAATTCCCAGCCAATGTACCTCATGCACAGCCACCACCAGTCCCTCAGTGGAGATTTTCGTGTTACCATGATGCTGAACAGATTTTGGTGGAGCTTCCAGACTAAGATGAGTGAGGAAGAAAGGCTACTTCTGAAAATCAGCCAATGCAAACCTTATGGATCACAATTCTTCTGTTGTGCATGAGCTTGCTA
Organism: Dugong dugon; assembly: GCA_030035585.1. Taxonomy (NCBI): domain Eukaryota; kingdom Metazoa; phylum Chordata; class Mammalia; order Sirenia; family Dugongidae; genus Dugong; species Dugong dugon. The sequence goes on along the minus strand of CM057462.1, from coordinate 53,642,915 downwards.
TTAGTTGGGAGCTGGCTGGGTGGCAGCTAACAATAACAACAAAGTGGGGATATTCGTGGCTCTTACCTCATAAGTTTGCTGTGTTGCATTAAATTAGATAAATGTTTGTGAATGACCTGGCACTGTGTTTGGCACATAGTATATGGTTCAATAAAAGTTAAAATAATAATAATGATAGCAATAATAATTACTGATGTTATTAATATTATTTTACTAAAGTAACTTATCCTCATTTGGATCATGGCCTTTTTGTGGGGTAAACTTGACACCCCCAGGATGACTGCATCAGCCATTTTGATTTATGTATCTTCTGTCCCTGCCATGACTCTCGAGAATTTCAGATCTTGTTCTTGATCAAAGTCTCCATGTCCTCAAGCCCATTTTATTACATTTTCTAAGAAAAATAATTTGTTTTGCCTGGTGGTAACATGTTCACAAGTTTATGAGTCTTCATTTATTAGAAATAATTTCTTCTTGCATCTCTTAGATTCCTTGCTGAGATGTCCTACACTCAAGTATCGGGGACTATGTTGCATAAGAAATTGTGGAATGTCATTTTTGGTTACTTAAAAAAAAAAAAACTGTTAATAAACTACCAGTTTAGTTTAGTAGGGAGTTGACATTTTTAATATTGAAAAAGATTAGTTTAGAAAATCCCACAATTAGTAATAATAATTTCTACCATTTTTTTTTTAGCACTTACACTCTCACTGCTTTTACACAGGGGACACAGTGGGGAGTGGGGTGTAAAAGTTCCTGCTCCTGAGTAGTTTTCATCCCTGTAGGGGGTCAGGTAATAGTGATACAGACAGATACAGAGGTTCATGTGCAAAGGTCCAGAGGTGGGAAAGAGTGGGACACGTTAGAGCCACTGGAGGAACCGAAAGGAGGCCTGGGTGGCTTCAGGCAGGTGGTCAATGTGGGCATGGCAAGGCCACATCTTGCATGGTCAGGTGTCCTATTTTCAATCTGAGAGGGGATGGGCCACCATGAGGGGAAATTCCTGAAGACTAGACGACCCTGCACTCAGAGCTGGGGGCAATTCTTGTAGGAAATACGGGGGTGTCTTTGTTATTGTGATGGTTAAGGTTGTACTTGGCTGGGCCATGATTCTCAGTGGTGTGGTAGTCACATGAGGTTGTGATCACCTCCATGACGGTGTCTGCTGTGAGTAGCCCATCCGTTTAAAGGGAATTTCCTTGGGCATGTAGCCTGCATCAAATATAAGTGGACATTCTGGCAAGACTTGTGGGCTTTTGCTATTTCTTGATCCTGTAGCTGGCTCCTGTTCATCAGACTTCCAGTTCTTGGGATAGTGAGCTAGTGGCTTTCCTGCAGTCTTGCCTGCCAATCTTGGAATTCGTCAGTCTTCGCAGCCTGTGATCAAGAGCCCTGCTCACTGACCTGCCGATCTTGAGTTTGTCAGCTTCTGCAGCTCTCTGAATCAGGAGAAGCCTCTATCCTGACCCATGGACCTGAGACATTCCAGCCTCTATAACCTAGTAAGCCATTTCCTTGATATAAATCTATATATATATATATTTATATGCTTTACTGATTTTGCTTCTCTAGAGAACCCAGCCTCAGGCAGTTATCTAGTGCTGCTATAACAGAAATACCACAAGTGAACGGCTTTAACAAACAAATTTATTCTCTCACAGCCTAGGGGGCTAAAAATCTGAATTTAGGGTGCCAGCTCCAGGGGAAGGCTTTCTCTCTCTGTCAGTTTTGGGGGAAGGTCCTTGAATAAATCTCCCCTTGGATCTAGGAGTTTCCCAGTGCAGGGACCCTGGGTCCAAAGGACATGCTCTGCTCCTCCCTCTTCTTGCTTGGTGGTAATGAGGTCCCTCTCCTCTCTGCTCGTTTCTCTCTTTTATATCTCAAAGAGATTGACTCAGGATACAACCTAACTCTATAAATTGAGTCTTGCCTCATTAACACAGCTGCCTCTAATCCTGCCTCATTAACATCATAGAGGTTAGGATTTACCACACCTAGGATAATTAGATCACAAAATGTAGGACAACTACACAATACTGGGAATCATGGCCTAGCCAAGTTGACACACATTTTTGGTGGACAATTCAAAACATAATACGGGGTAAGCCAGACCTCCCCAAGGGTGACGTGACCATCTGTGTACCACTAAATCCAGACCCCAAAGCTAAGACCAATGACCCCCATCATCTCCCATCCAGACAGGGGCTCCAGACACACCAGAGAGATTCATGTTTGTTATGACAGTTCAAGCTACTAGCACTTGCTCTTTAAAAAAAAAACAAACAAGCAAACAGTTTTCATTGAGTTGATTCCTACTCATGGTGACCCCATGTATGTCAGAGTAGAACTGTGCTCCATAGCATTTTCAGTGGCTGATTTTGCAGAAGTAAATTCCCAAGTCTTTCTTCAAAGGCACCTCTGGGTGAACTCAAACCTCCAACATTTCAGTTAGCAGTCAATCACTTAATCATTTGCACCACCCAGGGACTCCAGCACTTGCTCTAGGGACCTGCAATGTCATATATTCATAAGAAACACTTCTAATGAAATAGAGAATTATGTGAGGCAATTGGCAGACCCAGGGTCTCCTGGGTTGCAGTTTTTCTGCTGGTATTGGTATATCCCTGAGGGATTTCAATGTTGTGCCTGAATGAGGAGGGCAGGGACAACATCACAGTGCCTCTGACAGGATGATTTATTACCCAAGATGGCAGAGGACTAGAGCAAACACATGCCCACTCTTCCTAACACCTCGCGTAGGCTTTCAGGAAAGCCCAGCCACTTCTGTGAAAGTTAATTGCTAAATCACACCAATTTTAAAATACACTTCCCAAACTGGGTTCAGGAGTCCCCAAGTTCTGGGTAGTAGTAATTGGTGTTCCAAGAACAAATCATTTGAGAAACATTGCATACAGTGCACATTAATATACTCTAACAGGCTCCAAGAAGTTACAAAAACTGCCTGTTATAAAGAAAGTTCAGAAGCAACAACTATCATCTATCTCACTTTCATAAAACGAGGGAGAGTTTAACAAACAAAAACGTAAGTCTGTTATGGCAATAGATGTTGGTGATGGTTGCACAACATGATTGATGTAATTGGTTTCATTGAATTGTACAAGAGAAAAATGTTGAGATGGCAAATGTTGTGTTATCTATATTTTTACAACAATAAAAAAAATCATAAAAAAGTAAGATCAACAGGATCTCACAGTAAAAGCAAAACTTTCCAAGAAAGAACAGTTGACAACTTTATACCAACAAACTGCAGCGATCTTATTTTTCTCATCTGACTATGAGACTTTGATAATTTCACCATAGGCTGCCATGACATCAAGTACAAGCCTGTTCATTGGACCCAATTAGAACTGGGGAAACCCTCATTTACTGGCCCTCCAGAGCCCTAGAGACCCCAGTGTGAGGCATTTACTCAAAAGGCTTAGTTTCACTGCTCCCATCAAGTTCTCACCTCCTCTCCAGCCCTGCCCCTCTCCTTGTTGGCCCCAGATTTGGAATTCTAGGTCCAACCAGCACCTCAGGCTTCAGACTCATATTGACTAATGCAGAGCTGAGACAGCAGCAGCTGGAGGTCAGGGGATCAAGTCCTGGCTACTACTCTACTACCAACTTGCTGTGTGACCTTGGGCAGGTTGTCCCCCACTCTGGGCCTCAGTTTACCCATCTGTAGCAGGAGGAAGTTGGACCAGATAATCTAGTTCCTTTCTGCTCTGGTTGTCCAAGACTCTATAATTCTTTATAGGAAGGTCTTGCCCAGGTATCTAAGTCTATTAACAATGATCTCTATTTGGGAGATGAAAAAGGAGAAAACAGTGTCAGCCTAACCATGAACCATAATTAGAAACCGAAAGACACAACCTCATGCTGGTCACTGCTGCCTTGATTGAGGGATATTTTAGTTCCTAGCATGGCTAAGCTCTATTAAACCAAGATGATGTGCCAAGACAATAAAAACATAGCTCCACCTTTAATATGTGGGGTTTTAGGATTAAGTAAGCTACCACTCGTCTGTCTGTTTGTCTTACTGTGGTGGCTTGCATGTTGCTATGATGCTGGAAGCCATGCCACCAGTATTTCAAATACCAGCAGGTTTCAGTGGAGCTTCCAGGCTAAGACAGACTAAGAAGAAAGATCCGGCAATCTACTTCAAAAATTAGCAAATAAAAATTTTATGGTTCACCAAATACCAACAACATTCTTTAAAGAGATGGAAAAATTAATCATTAACTTTATATGGAAAGGGAAGAAGCCCCGGATAAGTAAAGCACTATCAAAGAAGAAGAAAGTAGGAGGACTCGCGCTGCCTGACCTCAGAACCTACTATACAGCTACGGTAGTCAAAACAGCCTGGTACTGGTACAACGACAGACACACTGACAAATGGAACTTGAGAACCTAGATGTAAATCCAGCCACCTACGGTCACCTGATCTTTGACAAGGACCTAAAGTCCATCAAATGGGGAAAAGACAGTCTTTTTAACAAATGGTGCTGGCAAAACTGGATGTCCATCTGCAAAAAAATGAAACAGGACCCATACCTCACACCACATACAAAAGCTAATTCAAAATGGATCAAAACCCTAAATAGAAAACCAAAAACCATGAAGTTCATAGAAGAACAATTGGATCAACACTAGAGGCCCTAATACACAGCATTAACAGGTTACAAACCATAACCAACCAACAACACACAAATTCTAGAACATTAGCTAGATAACTGGGATCTTCTAAAAATTAAACACACTCATCAAAAGACTTCACCAAAACAGAACATACAGATTGGAAAAAAATTTTGGACATTATAAATCAGACAAAGGTCTAATCTGTAAAATCTACAAGAAAATCCAACACCTCTACAACAAAAAGACAAATAATCCAATTTAAAAAAGGGCAAAAGAAATGAACAGACACTTCACCAAAGAAGACATTCAAGGGGCCAACAGACACATGAGGAAATGCTTGTGATCACTAGCCATTAGAGAAATGCAAATCAAAACCACAATCTCACCCCGGCATTACTGGCACGAATCAAAAAAACTGGAAGTAACAAATGTTGGAGAGGCTGCGGGGAGATCAGAACTCTTTTGCACTGCTGGTGGGAGTGCATAATGATACAACCATTTTGGAAAATGAGATGGCTTTTCCTTAGAAAGCTAGAAATAGAAATACCATATGATCCAGCAATTCCAGTCCTAGGAATATATCCTAGAGAAATAACAGTCATCACACGAATAGATGTATGCACACCCATGTTCATTGTAGCATTGTCCACAATAGCAGAAAGATGGAAACAACCTAGATGCCCATCAGCAGATGAATGGATAAAGAAAACTATGGTACATACACACAATAGAGTATTACATGTTAAAGAACAATGATGAATCTGCAAAGCATCTCATAACATGGATGAATCTGGAGGGGGTTATGCTGAGTGAAATAAGTCAATCACAAAAGAACAAATATTGTATGAAACCACTACTATAAAAACTCATGAAAAAGTTTACACACAAAAAGAAACAATCTTTGATGGTTATGATGAAGGGAAGGGGTGGGGATGGAAAAACACTAAATAGACAATTGTATTATAGGTGGTAACTTTGGTGAAGGGTAAGACAGTACACAATACTGGGGAAGCCAGCACAACTTGTACCAGGAAAGGTCATGGAAGCGCCATAGACACATCCAAACTCCCTGAGGGACAAAATTGCTGGTCTGGATGGCTGTGGTGACTATGGTCTTGGGGAACATCTAGCTCAATTGGCATAACATAGTTTATAAAGAAAACGTTCTACATTCTACTTTGGTGAGTAGCGTCTGGTGTCTTAAAAGCCTGTGAGTGGCCAGCTAAGATACTCCACTGGTCTCACCCCTTCAGGAGCAAGGGATAATGAAGAAAACTAAAGATACAAGGGAAAGATTAGTTCAAAGGACTGATGGACCACATCTACCATGGCCTCCACCAGACTGAATCCAGTACAACTAGATGGTGCCCAGTTACCACTACTGACTGCTCTGACATGTATCATAATAGAGGGTTCTGTACAGAGCTGGAGAAAAATGTAGAACAAAATTCTAACTCACAAAAAAAGACCAGACTTACTGGCCTGACAGAGACTGGAGAAACACCAAGAGTATGGCCCCCGGGCACCCTTTTAACTCAGTAATGAAGTCACTCCCGAGGTTCACCCTTCAGCCAAAGACTCAACAGGTCCATAAAACAAAATGAGACTAAAGGGGCACACCAGCCCAGAACAAGGACAAGAAGGCAGGAGGGGACAGGAAAGCTGGCAATAGGGTACCCAAGGTTGAGAAGGGACAGTATTGACATGTCGTGGGATTGTTAACCAATGTCATAAAACAATATGTGTACTAACTGTTTAATGAGAAACTTGTTCCTTCTGTAAACCTTCATCTAAAGTACAATTAAAAAAAAAAAGGCTTATGGATCACACTAGAACGTTATCCAGCTAGCTTACTTTAGATGCGTCATCAGGAGGGATCAATCACTGGAGGAGGATATTATGTTTAGTGAAATACAGGGCCAATGAGAGCAAGGGAGACCTTCAATGAGATGGACTGGCGCAATTGCTGAAAACATGAACTTGAACATGCTGGTGATTACGAGGATGATGCAGCACTGGGCAACGTTTTGTTCTGTTGTACATAAGGTCACCATGAGTTGGAGTCAATTCAATGGCAGCTAACAACAAGAAGAAACCAGTGAGAAGGAATAAAGCCCTTACTTAATGTGAGAATTTTGGGGAAGATGGACCGGGGAGGAGGGAATCTGCCTTTTGATGACAGGAAAAGGGCAGTAGGAATGGGGGTGAGCATATAAACAACAATAATAACAGCTAATATGTAGAATGAGCCCACACTATGCACCAGTCTCCTTCTCAGTGCTCTTTGTAAAGCAGCAAGCCCAGGGCCCAGCACGTAGTAGGTGCACAATGCTAGATGGGCTGATTAATCCAACGACCTCAGTGACATCTATTTGTGATACTACTGAAAGAGTATTCCCTCTCATATCTGTAATGCACAGCCTAGCGCTCAGTGAACTTCTGAGAGTGAGGTTAGAGGAGAAAGCGGACAAGGTTCCCCACACCTTGATCACGGTGGCATTTACAAACACCTGCCCACTGTGAGTGTGAGTCTGCCTCTTCATATCTTTACCATGGACATAATCCAGGCATCTTGGAAAGGCCTTGAATAAATGCCTCCCATGTGTCCCTGCCTATTTCAGGCACCTCTCAGGCCCCAGTGGTAACGACTGCTCGGTTTCTATCAAGGTTTAGCTGTTTTACTGAGGACTTTAAATTACAAGCTCTGCTGCCAAGAACTTTATGTCCTGGTGAGACGTGTGTGGCTGTGAACAGAATTTCAAGAGACGTGCAAGGTCTGGTGGCTGTTGGACAATGACCATGAAGTGCCCTCCTTACCCTTACACTCTCCGGGTTGTCAGTTTTCAATGACTCAGCAAATATCATGCCGCCCATGGAGCACCAGGCCGTATGAAGGGCTCTGGGAACAGAGAGAGGGATCAGTCATGGCCTGTGCTGGAGGAAGTCACAGTCAGATGGCAGAGGCAGACCAGCCACCCATACACTATTTCACCTGCAGGGAGCGAGACTAGAGGTCACAGCAATGGCTGCTGTTTCATGAGCACCTACTCCATACAACTCTACCCATTTAGTGCTTACTATGAACCAGTGATTCACAAGCATTGTCACTAACCCTCACAACACTCCTCCCTGCTACAAGGTCAGTTATATCATTCCCATTTTAGAGATGAGAACACTGAGGCTCAAAAGTGGGGGTACTTACTCATTCACACAGCCAAGAAGGCAGATTTAGTCAATGTGTGCTCTGTGGACATCCAGTATGAGAATTGCTCTACCAACCCACATTGCCTAGAGGCCTGGTCTATTGAATGGGCCAAAGGCAGATCTGGCTATCTGAACCAGTGGCCAGAACCCAGAGGAAGTGCTATATTGTAGGCACATTGTCTCCCTTTGATTGTTGAGGTTCCTCAAGGTCACCCACATTAGCCCAGGTCATCCCAGCCCAGCAGCCAAGCAAGAGGCAAGAATCAAGTTCATTTTGTACATTGTCTGGAGTGGATATCTATTGCTTTTTTTGCCTGCTCAGAATCACTTTCTCCTTGTCCTTTAAGAACTCCTCCTGTCTCACCGTCCCCATTTCCCACCCTTCTCTTCTATTTATCTAGGTATCTTGGCTGGGGCTAAGCACACACCTGGTTCCACAGGGGATCATGTGACACAGGGCTGACCAATGAGTGATTTGCATTCCCCTGACCATGATGATTGGCTCAGAATTGGGCACATGACCCAAGCTGTTCCAATCAGAATTAGATCTTGGATTTTTTTTTCTGAAAAGTTTGGTGGTAGCTAAGCTGGTCAGTATGAACCAGATTTGTTTGCTGGTGGCCATCCTGGGAGGAACCTACCTACGAATGAAGCCAGTGCAGACAAATACACCTCTGAAAGATGACGAGAAAGAAAAGGGGGAAGCTTGTGTGTGTGCTTGTACAGGCCCTGATCACACTGAACTTGAGCCCCACAAAGGCAGAGTTCCTCATCTGTTTTACTCCCTGCTGTATCCCCAGCACCTAGACCCCTGCCCAGCGTAGAGCAGCTACAATTGTTTGAGCCTCTAGTCAAGACAAGTCTGAAGCCAGCAGCACCTCAGACTTTACTGAGCTAAAACATTATCTTTTCCATTTAAGTGGGTTTGAGTTCTATCACAACTCAGTGAGTCCTAATGTTTCTCTGGAGTTCCTCATCCCACACACCTGGGGAAACCCAGTTTTGGGCTTTCTGAGATGTGTCACTGCAGGTGGGCCCAGGATGCCCAGAAGGGCCAGGCGCTCTGCAAAGATCACGGACAGCTGGTGTCCCTGGAGGGGAGCGGGGCACAGCGGCCAGAACGTCAAACCTCACATTCCCACTGAACACTGCACTTTGACAATTGCATTTATGCCCATTCATTCATTCAAATACTGCTGACCCAAGGAATATGGAAAAAGCTCAAATGCAGTCCCCTCCCTGGAGAACTCATCCTCCCATAGAGGAGATGGACCTGGAAACACAATAGGAAAGCAGCAAGCAGTTCCCCCTGTTATCACTGCTCCCCTTTTACATGGAGGAAATGGGGTCTCAGAGAAGTTAAGTGATTTGTCCAAGATCACACAACTAGAGATGGCAGAGTGAGGCTCAAACCTAAGCCTTCTAGCACTAAGGCCTATGCCCCTTCCACACCCAACTGCCCAGCAGAGCATGTGAGATGAGTTAGAAAGGAGGCCAGCAAGTGGCTGGAAGCGTCAGGGAAGGCTTCATGAAGGAGGCAGAAGCCAAGCTGGACCTGAAGGACAAAATGGAGGAGAAGAGGATGCAGGCAGGAGGAGCACCAGAAATGTGCTGCTCCAGATCTTTCGGCCTCTGAGTCTGAATTCTCCATGACAAGTTCAAGGTCTTCCTTGGGTGGGTCCCCATCCCTTCCCTAGAGCAGGTGCAATTAATGCTGGATGGGAAGCAGTTCTCAGGTAGGGGTGGTGGGCAGGGCATAGCAGGTGCTCCTGGAAATCTTCCATTCATTCAGTTTCTGGCCCAGATGAGCCTGAATGGAAGAGGTGATGACACCTATCTGCTGTGAGGGGGACAGTGACTTACAAGGGACTCTGATGAGGCCATCAGACCATTTTCCATCAGTCAATCAGCCCCAGCAGAAACATCGACAATCCTGCAAAGTGTCTTATCAGCCTGAGAGCTTCTCTCCCAATGGTCCCATGATTTCCCCTGTAAATATGAATCCCCTCCATTATGCCCACAGTTGGGAAATAGTCCCTTCCCCTCCTTGCTCAGCCGCCACAGCCCGTGCTGACAACCCATTTCCCTGTAATGAGCCTACAGAATAAAACATCACACAAGGATGAAAATACATAGCAGCTCCATGGCCGTGGGGCTTATTGGGGTGCGGGTGGAACCCGCAAAGCCGAGACTATTTTAGGAACCAGATGCCTACACTAGTGGAGATGGATCAGTTTTCTGCACAGGTCAGCTTTCCAAATAGGGGCCAGGGAGCTGAGTCAGCAATTCCTTTATATATCAAGTCCCTTTTTTCTCCTGCTTGCCTTTCTTGGCAAGTATTTACTAATGCCAATTATGTGTGGACCCTGAGGTGGTCACCAGGCTGGGGGACAACTAAGGCCTATTCCCACCTTTGAGGGACATCTCATCTTGGGAGAAAGTGCACTAATAGAGAGATCCTGCAGTGTGGCAGCACTTATTGGATTGTCAATGCTAATTCCTTTGCAGAATCCCGCCCGCCCCACCACCCCCACCACCACACAACTAGGGGCCAATGAGGGCGGAAAACTCTTGAGGGCAGGTGGAGGTCACGTCTTGATGTTCTATTATTTTCCCTCAAAACAGGAAGCACTAGAAAGCTTCCCTGGTGCCTAAAACATTGTGGAAATTACAGCAGAAGCTCATGAACACTGGACTGAAGGAAGAAGGGAAGGAGGAGGAGAAACTAAGTGGATTTGGTTCAGAGGCATGAAGTAGAACTGGAAACAGAGAACAAAATTGGAAAGTAATAGGTTGTGGGAAGTGAGGAAAGCAGAAAAGCTTCAACATTAAAAATGGTCACACTGTGACCTCTGATGTTTAGCTTAATCAGGAACGAATTGCTATGCACCCAGGTAGATCTGAAAGCTTTCTGGTATAGAACATTTCTGGCATCACCGGTTCATACTGAGCTGGACACATCCTGGATCCCAAAAGCCACAGAAAAACCCAGCCCCTCAGCTAGGAGGGAGCAGCAGCTCCAGCAAGAGGCTGAGTGTGAGCTTCTTCTGTTCCTCTCCAGCTGTGTGAACATGGACGGTCACACTCTCAATCCGGGAGCCTCTCCTCAACCTTCTCTTGCCACTTCCTCCCCCCTATCCAGGGCCATCTCTGCGGATTCGGGTCACCCCCACCCCACCTCCCAGGAAGTCCCCTAGAGTGTCCCCACTCCTCTGGACTTGGGAGCTCAGAGTGTTTACTGTGGAGGTTCAGTGCCCTCCTGGGGTCAGACCAGCAGGGTTCAAATCCTGGCTGTCTGCATTCTAGCACTTGTGACTCAAATGGTCCCTAGAGCATCAGCATCATCTGGAAGCTTGTGAGAAATGCAGAATCTCTGGTCCCACCCCAGATCTGGATCCGAATCTGCACTTTCACAATTTTCCAAGTGACCCAGGCACAGGAGGCATTTCCAGGTTGGCTCTGACATTCACATCTCCACATGAGGAAGAAAGGAAGAGGGAGGGAGGGAGGAAACAGGGAAGGAAAGAAGGAGATCGTTTTTCACGCACTTTATAGAACAATATTCTGCCCACCGTTCACCTCAGTCCAGAGTCTACAGACCCAGATAACAACATCAGTGGTGGGTTTGGGGAGGTGCCCAGTGCTGGCCTGTGCAGAAAGCCACAGAGACCTGGGAAGAACTCAAAGGGTCTTGTGGCCACTCTGCCCACAGTCTCAACAGGTCTCTTGGAGGTGACCGCATGTCCCTCCCAGGCCTGCTTCAGCCCATCTTGGGGGAGGGCTGGGCCAGAGTTGAACAGAAGGGCTCAACCCTGGGAAGTGCCAGACCTGCTCACTGAAGTTTCCCAGTGGGTTGGCACTGCTTGTGACACCCAAGCCTATCCTGAGGTTCCTTCCAAAGTATCCAAGAAACCCTCAGCAATGTGTCTTGGTGGAGTAGGAAGACCAGGGCTTTGGGACCCTCCAGACAGAGATTCAATTTTGGCTGCTCTAACTGCCAGCTATGTGACTGTGAGCACGTTCCTTTAACTCTGATGGTGTCAGTTTTCTCATCTATAAAACAGGAATAATTCATTCATTTAACATATACGTACTGAGTGCCTGGAGCATGCCAAGTGCTGTTCTGGGTTCTGAGGACAGAACAGTGGGGAAGAAGGGACCCGGGCTTCATGACACTCCCATCTAGTGTGCAATCCTCCTCCCTCCCTGGCTTGGGGAAACCAGGATTGATGGACATAGAGCCCGAGGCACAGAGCCTGTGCACTGCCCATGCTCAGGAGACAACTGTGGGACAAAGGGCCACAGGGGAGAAGTAGCCCTGGGCTCCGAGTTTTCAGAGATGCTGACACCCTCGTCTCACTCCTCAGCCCAGCCCTGAGGGTTGCTGCTGCTCCCTCATTTTAGAGATGGGGAAACTGAGGCTCAGAAAGGTAAAGTGCATTGCCCAAGGGCACACAGCCATCCTGGGAGGACCCAGACCAGCTCCCAACTATGCTCTTCCCATAACCCCAGACTGCATTTCTGGCCCCAAAGGTGCCTTCTGCAGCCACAGGGGTCACATCCCTGGAAGTTGGAGGGGCCTCCCCAGGTCATTCCACAGGACCTTGGTGCTGGGTCTAACCAGGCCACCAACCTCTTCTTACTCCCTGGCCATGATCCATCCCTACTCCATGAGGGCCCAGATCGAATCCCAGTCCTGCCACTTTCTGGTGTGTGACTCCACCAGGTCACTCCACTGCTCTGGGGCCACAGCTCCCTCCTCTGTAAAACAGGGGCAACAACAGTCCCCTCCTCAGGGCTGTTGTGAGGATTAGCTGAAGCTGGACAGAGCTGGGAGCAATGGCTGGTGTATGCTTAGCAGCTACTCCTGCTGCTCTCGCTGTAAGAATCTCCATCTGCCCTAGTGGCTCCCTCCTTCCCTGAGGCACTTCCTACCACCTATGAAGGTGCGCCTCCCCAAATCTGCTATTTGTTATCACCCTGCTTATTTCCTTCATATAATTATTTTTTGTCGTTCCTTTTTTGGGGGCGGGGGACCTGTTGGTCATGTTGACAGCCATGTCCAGGTACTTAAGCACAGAGCCTAACACACAAAAACCAGTACCAGCTGCCATCAAGTCGATTCTGACTCATAGTGACCCCACGTATATCAGAGTAAATGTGCTCCACAGAGTTTTCAGTAACTGCTTTTTCAGAAGTAAATCATCAGGTTGTTCTTCCAAGGCACCTCTAGGTGGACTCAAACCACTAACCTTTGGGTTAGTAACCAAGAGCGTTAACCGTTTGTACCACCCAGGGACTTGTGGCACACAAAGGAGCCTGATAAACAACTTCTGGATGAAGGGTCAGATGTGGAGCGGTACTGGGTGTATCCATGTGGAAGTGCTGTAACAAAGAACACCCACATCCCAGTAGTTAACCCAGTAAGAGCTGATTTCTCTCTCATGCGAAGTCAAAGTGGATGCTCCTGGTCAGGAGGATCTCCTCCAGGGAGACAACTCCTCCAAGCTGGACTCCTTCCATCTGTGATGACAACATCTACACACGTGGCCTCCAAGATCACCATTGAAGGGAAAATGAGTGAGGAGAAAGCCACCCAGGTAATTAACCACCTCAGCCCAGAGGTGACTACATCATTTCTACCCACATCCCATTGGCCAGAAGGGCCCCCCAGCCTCACCCAAATGCAAGGGAACCTGGGAAATGTCCCTGGGTGGGCAGCCTCTTCCCAGCCCCCACTGTGCACTCCTACAGAAGGGGAATGGTGAAAGACGACCCCTTTTCATTCTGGTCCTCCTCCTGAGACCTGGGACCCTGAGTACTCTCTCTGGGGCCCTGGCTGACCAGACACCTGGGTCACAAGACAGGGGGAGGGGCTCCGACCCAGGAAGGGGCTCACAGTACTGCTCCTACACTTGCTCGAGGAGGGGAGAAGATCCAGGCTGTTCCAAGCTGGTTGTGTTTGATACCTTCTGTGTCTGCTGGGCTGCTAATTCCGGTGCCATCTGCCTGTATTCCCAGTACCAAGCTCCTGGATAAACAAGTTCACTTCCATAGTTCTTAAAGAAAGTTTAGGCGGGGGTAGGGAGATGGAGAGAGAAAGCAGAGGGAGGCCTCAGAATGGTCTTGTCCTCTAAGAAGGAGGTACTGCCCTGATGAGGGACATGTGAGGACTGGGGTGTAATGTACATCTGCATCATGTTCTGAGCCTCATAGAAACCGCCTGAGGTTGGAGTGATTAGCCCCATTTTACAGATGAGGAACCCGATGCCCAGAGAAGTTAGCGAATTTGCTTAAGGTCCAACTCTCCATTAGAGCTGAGCAGAGCTGGGGGCCTCCTTATTTTCTGTTGTACCTCTTTGTGGATCATATTTTCCTGCTTCTTTGTTTGCTTGCAATTTTTTTTTATTAAATGCCAGACATTGTGAACTTTACCTTTTGGTGTATGTGTTATTTTTGTATTCCTAAAGATATTCTTGATCTTTGTTCTGGGATACAATTAAGTTACTTTTTTACCCAAAGCAGGTCCTGCCTGGTGCAGCTTCTCCTCAAAAAAGACACACCAAGGTGAGGAGGGAGGAGGAGCATTTATTGCAAGAGGGAAGGCAAGGAGCAAGGAGGAGTATACCTCAAATCAAGCTCCCCAAACAAAGGGAGGCAGAACCATTTATCCTGTCCTTCACAAGGAAGTACATACAAACATCATGGACTACATAGGTTATCATGGTGCGAAGGCACAGTAAGACAAATTGCATGTTTTTTCCTTTAGTATGTACAGAAAATGGCAGATAAGTCCGGCCCTGGATGGAGACTTTAATATTTAATTAGGTCTTAATGAGCCTTAGGTTACTTTAGGACACTTTTGAGGCTAGTAAACTGTTTTGACTGGTTTTATCTGGACTTTGTTTTTCTCTAGCTTTTTTTCCCCCGTTGCAGATGGAGAAGTGTTGGGAGGGGTTTTAGCTGAGGAGCTGACTCAAGGCTCCTGTATCAACATAGACACTAAGTTTAATCTTTTCAAGTATTCCTTTTAAGCTTTGTTAAACAAGAACAGAGCAGCATTTAGTCTACAGCCAATTTTCCCCCACTACTGAAAAAGTCCCTTCTGAATACTTTATCTGATGCCCCATAAACGATTTGGTTTTCCACTCTGACTAGTGGGAACAAGAACTGTTTGAGTTTCAAGACCATTCCCTCAATCCTTCTGACTATTTTACTCTCCCAGCATTGGGTAGTTCCCTCACATGCTGTGGGCCGGTCAGTACTTGGCTCAATACTTCAGGAAGCCCTCTGCAAATCTCCAGCGTGGTCTCACTATGCAGTTCTTTGCTCTCCAGGAGTTCTAGATGCTTTGCTTTTCCTGTATTCCAGCTCTGTCTCTCCAGAAAGACAACCCAATTCAACCTGGGTTCTCCCTCCCTATGCCCTGGTCTGTAATCTCTCTCCAGGCAGTGAACTGGGGGAAACCAAATGGTTGTTTTCCATCTTGAAGTCACTGTCCTTTGTTACTTGATGTCTAATGTCTTGGAAACCATTGTTTCATACATTTTGTCTATTATTTTAGTTGTTTCAGGCAGGAAGGTAAATCTGGTCCTTGTTACTCCATCTTGACTAGAAGCAAAATTCTTGCCAACATTTATTGAACACTCATATATGCTAGGCCCCGTTCATAGAACTTTACTTGTATTAACCCATTTTATCTTTGCAACATCCAAAAACAAAAAACAAAACCCATTGCTGATGAGTCAATTCTGACTCATAGCGACCCTATCGAACAAAGTAGAACTGCCCCATAGGCTTTGGAATACTATAAATCTTTATGGAAGCAGCCTGCCACATCTTTCTGCAGCTGGTGGGTTCCAATTGATGACCTTTTCAGTTAGAAGCCGAGCACTAAACCACCGCACCACTAGGGCTCCTCCAACCCATGACCTAGGGACCATTATTGCCCCCATTTTACAGATGAAGAAACTGAGGGATGAGAGATGAAGTTATCTCCCCAAGGCCACACAGCTGGTAAATGGTAGAGTGTATATTCATTCCCAGCCAGGCTGCTCTCTCCAACCCTACCCAGCACTTCCCTACCTTGGTGCCCTGAATGGGTCACATAAGGACCCTGCTTGTTCCTGAAGTAGGTGACTGGTAGTTCTCACACAGGGAACAGTGTTTCCCCTTTCCCCAGGGCCCTCGGCAGCTGCTGCCATTTTCCAGGTGGATCCTGACAATGTAGAAAAGGTTGGAAAGTTCAGCTGTACTTTATGATGCGCATCCTCTCACAGTTCACACTTAATGCAGTGGCTATGGAAATATCTAGAATAGCAAACTGTATACAGACCAAAGTTTATTAGTGGTTATCAGGGGTGAGCAGGAGGGGAGGGAAAGGAAGATTCAATGCTTGAGGGACACAGAGCTTCTGTTAAGGGTGAGGGAAAAATTTGGGAAAGGATAAGGGTGATGGTCGAGCAACATGGTAAACGTAATTAATGTAACTAAACTGTTTGGTGAAGATTGTTGTAATGGCCAATGTTTTGTTACATACTTAACACAATAAAAAACAGTAACACAGTAGTTATCATTGTTATTGTTGCTGTTGTTGATGATGTGAGATGGTAAGATATTTGGGAGAAGAAGCATTCTATAATCTTATAATTAAATCTGTTTTCCTATTGGGCCAGCGTCCCTGGGCTGTGGTCTTCAGAAGAGTTACTTAGCCTTTTCTTTTTTCCTCCCTTCCGTGAGACAGGAAGGTTATGTCCCTTCTCCCAGGTCAAATACCGCTCTGGTAAAGCAGTTTCCCTTGAGGAAAGGTGAGAAAAGAATGCTCTGGATGAATTCCAAAATGGTTACTTTTCCCCTTCCCCTGCCAGTAGCATGAGGGAATTTTTCTCCAGTCTTCACCATGAGAACTTGGTATGACTCCTGGAAGTGCAACTCATGAAAGTGTGAGCCTCTTCCCTTCCCGGCACCCACCCCCACCTCCCCTACTCCTCCCCCACCCCTCCAAGATTGGGTCTTCAGGAGTTTCAACTCTCAAGCTGGCCCATACTCAGCCTCCAATAATTTGTCAATTTACCTTGCAGGTGTTCGTACCAGTTAACTGGCTCTAGCAGCTTCAGCTCCTAGTAAGATGTGATTCTTTGTATTTGCCTGTCAAGTTTTCAGGGCAGCGCTTTGCCCTGTGATGGCAATTCTCTGATGGATTTAAGAAGAGCTGTTGATGATTTCCAAGCAGAAACCAGAAGCATTATTGTTGTTGTTTATATTATTATTATCATCAGAGCCACAACTCAGCTTGGACTTGGTGTCTCAGGATGTACACACATTAGCAATGTAAGAGCCTGTAATGTCAGCTGCAAGTCCACATTGGTCTCCTGCTCTAGAGAACTGAGTCCAGACCCTTCTGTTACTCCAAGGCCCTGTTTACCCATTAGCCCAGATTAGAGGTGGGTACTCCACAGGGCTTCAAACTGATTTGTTCTGGTTTAAACCTCTGTTGAGAACTTGTATTTCTACCCCAGATATACTGAATCAGAATCTACACTTTAACAAGATGCCCAGGTGATTCTTATGTATAATAAATTTTGATAACCACTGCTCTACTATGGAGGAGCCCTAGTGGCACATTAGTTAAAGTGCTCAGCTGCTGACCAAAAGGTTGGCAGAGTAGGGGTGTGATCTTATTGCCAAAAACAGATACGGCATTCTCTTCTATAGGTTTAAGGAAGAATAAAGACACATGGGGACTCTCAGTTACATGGATTTTGGGGTTAGAGAAACATAGGCTCAAATCCTGGGTCCCTATGAGCTCTGTTACCCTGAGCTTCCATTTCTTTATTTATACATTGGGTGTTGTAATAGCTACCTCACTGGGCTATGGTGAGGTTAAATCACATCACAGATGGGGAAGGGCCTAGTACAGTACTGGACTAGAGTTTGCCCTTGTCAGAACTGCTGCAGTAATCATCTAGTGGTCCTTGGATAGGTTGTCTCACTTCTCTGAGCCTTGGTTTTCTCATCTGTAAAATGGGGGAAATAATACGATTTTCTTCATATTTAAAGTGTATGGATGAAATGAGATAATGACAGCCCCTTGATTTTCTACATTACTCACCTTGGCTACTTTTGGGTAACTAACTGCCCCCATCCTCTTTCTCAGACCCTCAAGTGTAGACACTCTCAGCCCCCACCCCCCATTCTTGGGCTCCCCATACTTTGAGGCTGGGGGGAGCAGACAGAAAGGGTCTCGATGCCCCTATCTCAGAGGAGACAGGAAGCCCTGTTACAGGAGTTGGCTTGATGCTTTACTAATTTTCCGTAAAGCCCAACAGCCTGCCGTAGAAACACTGGTGCCATCTCTAATTTCTCTGATGTCTGTTTCAAACGCTGTCATTACCCAAAGGCCTCCAGGTGTTTAGAAAAACAATTTCACAATACAGCTATTGCCTCTTGTGCATGTGGAATCATGTTCTCCCTAGAGCCTTGTATGTGTTGCACATATTTGTTTTAAAACCAAGTGGATCTCAGCTATAAGAGACAGAGGAAATTCTGTCATGACAGAACATCTGGACAGGCCTGAGTGGGCAGAGGGTCAGGAGCAGGGATTGCATTAGACCCACAGCGTGGCCTGGAAACAGCACACACTAAATGGTTAGGAGTCACATCCAGTACTTCAGATGGTCCTGAGGGTCTGAGTCAGCTGACACAGTCCAGAGGCCCAGTGGTCTGACAATGGAGCAATCTGGAAACACAATGCGAGGTCAAAAATCAGTATTCAACAACTCCTGAGCACTTACCATGCTCTAGGCACTGTTCGTTGTCCCCATTTAGCAGATGAGGAAACTGAGGCACAGAGAGGTGAAATAACCTGCCGAAGTCCTGTAGCTGGTGAGTACCAGAGCTGGGATTTGAACTCAGGCCATCAGGTTCTAGAGCCCGCACGAGAGTCACTGTAATAAAGTCCAGACTCCCCAGCCTGCCACTGGAGGCAATCCTCCTCCTCAATTTAGCTCCTTCACACATTAGTTTTTGTTGCATAACAAACCATTCCAAAACAGAGCTTAAAGCACAAATGTTTCTAAACATTCTGTGTCTTAACTCGGCTGGCTCAGCTAGGGATGGATGATCTTGGGTGGCCTTATTCATCTGCCTGGGCCCCAGTTGGGACAGCTGGGATGGCTGGGGCTTCTCTCTACCTGATGACTCATCCTCCAGGAGGCCAGCCAGGATTTGTCCAATGATGGCAGTCACTGGGTTCCCAGCAGCAGAAAGAGTTGACCACTGTGCACATGCAGTTTTCAATGCCCTGCTTGTGTTGCATTTGCTAATATCCTCTTGGCTGAAACAAGTCTCAAGGCCAAGCCCCAATTCAAGGTGTGGAGAAGCAGACTCCACTTCCTGATCAGAGGAGCAGCAACATCACACAGCAAAGGGCACACAATTGGGAGTGGGGAATTTGTGGTCACATTGCCATCTACTACCCCATGTTTCCAGCTTCTCCTATGGCCATCCCTCTCCACCCAGCTGTAACTATAGTTTCAAGAATGTTCTGGACTTCCACACATGCCACTCCCTCTGTTCTGCCTGGAACACTACTTCCTCAGCTTCCTCTGGGTAGCTCTTATGTATCTTTCAAAACTCAGCTCAGGGGACACCTCCCCTGGGAAGACTTCCCTGACCACCTGCCCGAGACACTTGACAGGCTCCTTCTCATCACCCTCACAGCACACGTCATGCTGTGGTGTGTGTCCCTCCTCAAGAAAACTGGGTACCCCTGAGGGCAAGGAGCAGCATCTCAGATACCCAGTGCCCAGCACAGGGCCTGGCACAAAACATTAGCTCATTCAATGCTTTGGGGGCTGGGAGGAAGGAAAGGACAGAGAAGGAAAAAGGAAGGAAGGAAGGGAGGGAGGGAGGGAGGAAGGAAGGAAAGGACAGAGAGAGGGAGGGAGGAAGGGATAAAAGGAGAGAGGGAGGGAGGGAGAGGAAGGGAGACGGGGAGAAGTAAGTGAAAGAATGAGACTGGGGTGAAAGGATAGGTGTAACCTGGAGGCAGATGCCAGGCCAATGAACAGGCAGAACCAGACCCAAGTCCAGCAGCAGCTATGAAAACTGATGTTCTCCTTCCCAGAGACCCAACACCCCAAGCACAGATGAGCCTGAACCCAGAGCGCATATCCTGGCGAGAGAGTAAAACATTTTCGAGCTAATAACAAAATGAATTACCCAGGAGAGCGCTGCCTAGGAGAAGGACAGATCCCCTGAGGTGGACACTAGGACATGATCTGGTCCCAGGTGAAGTCGGAAGGCTTCGCTGAAGAAGTGGTAACTGATCAGACACGGGGATGAAGTAAGCTAAGTAGATGAGGAGAGAGAAGGGGAAAGGTGTGGCAGGCAGGAGGAACAGGTGTGTCCTCTCCTGAGAAGGGAGAGGCAGAGCCTGTTTGGGGAGCTGAAGTAAGACCCCAGGAGCAGCCATGCAGGCAAGGAGGCAGGAGGTCATTGTGTAAGGCTGAGAGGGTAGACTGAAGGTTAGGCCCTGCTTGTGAATCCCGCACAGCTTGAGGAAATCTGTAGGTTGTGAGAGGGGTTGAGTCTCAGTCCTGGAGGTCTCAGGAAGAGGAGCAAGGCAACAGCTCAGACTCTGAAATCACAACAATAAGCACTTATGTAGCACTTAGGAGTCCCTGGGTGGTGCAAACCGTTAACAGGCTCACTGCTGAGAGTTTAGTGGTTCAAGTTTACCCACAGATGCTTCAGAAGAAAAGCCTGGTGACTTACTTCCAAAAAATCAGCCATTGAAAACCCTGTGGAGCACGGTTCTACTCTGACACACTTGGGGTCACCATGAGTCAGAATCAACTCGACAGAAACTGGTTGTTGGTTTTTATGCAGCACTTACTACTACAGGCCAGGTATGGTGCTAAATGTTTACTCATTAATCCTCACAGCAACCCAATGTGGAGCGTGATCTCATTGTTCCCATTTAACGGATGAGGAAACTGAGTCACAGAGATGCTAAACAGCTTGCCCAAGGTCACACAGCTAAGGAAGTGGTGGAGCTGGGCTTTGAACACAAGCAGTGTTGCTGCAGAATCTGTGCTCTTACTACACTCTCCTGCCTCGTTATTAGACAGTCATTCAACAACCATCCATTCATCACCTACTGTATGTAGACACTGCACTTGGTGCAGGGAACAGATCGGGTCCTGGTCTTTTGGCTCTGATGCTCCAGCTAGACAGAGAAGTAAAACAGCAAATGTCGGATAGTGGTACATGTTGTGAAGCAAATAAAGCAGGACACTGTGATAGAAAATAATGGTTGAGTGGGACATAGTGGGCAAGTTAGATGGTTGGTTGGAAAGTCCTAGGAGGAGGTGACATTTGTGCTCAGCTTTCAATGTCGTGAGAGAATTAGGAGGAAGAATCTCCCAGGTAGAGGAAACAGCAGGTGTGAAGGTCCTGGGGCAGGAATGAGTATGGTGTATTTGAGAAACTGAGAAAAAGACAATGTGGTGGAAATACAGTGAGTGAGGGGCAGAGGTCAGGATTTAAGGACAGAGGGGCAGGCTGGGGGCAGAACCAGCTGAACTTTGGGGGCCACATGTGCTGACATCTTCCACGTGTCCCTCTAGACCCACCCTCCCCTCCACTTGACCCTCGTCTTTGCCAGTAAGACTGACTGCGAGAATGATATCAACAGGGCCCCTGTACCCTTGGGCTGCTGCGTATGGAGCCACCTGAGGAGATGAGGAGAGGGCGGGAGGGGAGAAGCCAGATTTTGTCCCCAGCTCCCTCCCTCTGAGCCACTTTGGCAGCGGCTGCTTTTCTCTCGGAGGCCCCAGTTCCTGTAGGACGCCCTCTCCATGGCTCCTTCCTATGGGGCCTTCAGGACTGGGATGGTAACAGCTCCCCACTGTTGCTGGCTCCCAGGTGCTTCCCCACCCCCTGTTGCTCCCTCTTATCCCTGTCCCAACTGGTAAACTGTCCCTCCATTAAAACCTCTTCCATTACCCCTCTCCTGGAAGTCTGCTCCCTGCTAAGACACTGAACAATACTCCCCAAGAAGAGTTTGGATTTTATCTGAAGTGGGATGAGGAAGCCACTAGAGGTTTACATTAAACAGAGGAGGAACTTAGTCTCATTCATCTATTAGAAAAATCTCCTTGGCTGCCATGGAGAAGGACAGGAAGTGGGCAAAATGGATGGGAGACACATTAAGGATGATGGCATGGTCTGGGCAGGTTTGATGGAGTTTGGTCCAAAGTGGAGGCAATGGAGGCGGATCCAGGTCAGGCAGGACCAGGAGCCAGAGGATTAAACCTGTGGCCCTGGAGCTCCTTGTCCAGAGTCCTGAAGCTCCTGATGGCACCCTCAGCCAGGATCCTAGCTGAGCCTATGGCAGGGCCAAGGGAGCTCGGTGTGTCAACAAAGATCCCTCCAGGATTTAGGAATGAAGGACAAGGGTGTGTGTCCACGTGGAAGCCATGAGCCACTATGTGCCTTGATGAATAGCTGCCTTGAGCAGGGACGTCAGAAAGCAGATAAAGCCTCAAAGCTCTGGGCAGCCTCCATCTCTATGAGGGGTCACTACGGCACTAAGCCAACAGCCATACCCTCACCCTTTCTCTCCATCTAATTGCTTCAGCCTCCCTATTAGTCAGGATGGGGGTCACAGAGCAGGGCAGCAATGTGGCTGGTCCTGTGTCACCTCCTAATGATAGGAGTCAATAAGAAGCTCAGATCTCAATCAAGGTCCCTGGTCCTGCCCTTTGTCTCCCTCCCTCTCCAGCCCTGATGGACAGGAAATGGGTGGAGTTGGGGATCACTGGCTGGCAAGAAAGCTGGGGATTTCAGTTGTCTTTTCCCAATTGTCCAGTTTTGTGTGGAAAAGGAATTTGCTGTGGAGCCCTGGGCAAGTCACTTAACCTCTCTGAGCCTTACTTTCCAATTCTGGGAAACAGGTTAACACCTACCTTACAGTGCTGGTAAGAGCCCTGAGTGAGATGACACATGTGCTGTGCCTGGTACCCTGCAGGGGCTCAAAATGGGTGTGTCCTTGTCCCCACCACAGACAGCTTGACACCCACAATTCTCCTAGCAGCACCCACATCATTTTGCCCTTGACATCCCTGTATCTGCCTCCATTCCCCCTTCTGGGAAATCAAGGCATTGGATGGATGGCCACCAAGAAGCTTTTCAGCTTAAACAGTCTGGGAGCCCCTATTTCTCTACTGAGTAACAGTCTCATAGCCTGAGCTCTAACCACTGAACACCCCAGCCTCATAGCCTCTTGGATGCATCTGGGTGATTAGGTCCACTTGAGGTATAGGTGGGAGGATGTACCTAACATTAAATAAGGTGGTCTGTGGGTGGTGCATAACAGCTAATGCACTTGACTGCTAGATGAAAGGTTGGAGGATCGAGCCCACCCAGAGGCACCTCAAAAGAAAGACCTAGCGATCTACTTCCAAAAAATCAGCCACTGAGAAACCTATGGAGCAGGAAGCATTGAGTTTATGTAAATAGAGGTGGAATGATTTGGAAAAGGATAGTGAAAATGGTTGCACAACTTGAAGAATGTAATCAGTGTTACCATAGAAATTTTTGAGATAGTGTATGTTTTGTTATGTATATTTTCACCACAATTGAAAAAAAAAAAACCTTTGGAGCATGGTTCTACTCTGACACACATGGGGTTGCCATGAGTCACAGTCAATTTTTTTATATCCTGGGCACTGAGCTGTTCCCTCTGTGATGGGGGTTGTTATCACCCCATTTCACAGATGAGGAGACTGAGCCTCAGAGTTGTTAGGTGTGGTCAAGTTGGTTCTGACCTCATAGTGAACCCACGTAAAACTGAACGAAACACTGCCTGGTCCTGCACCATCCTCACTATTGTTATGCTTGAGCCCATTGTTGCAGCCACTGTGTCAGTTCATCTCCTTGAGGGTCTTCCTCTTTTTTGCTCACCCTCTACTTTACCAAGCATGATGTCCTTCTTCAGAGACTTGTCCCTCCTGATAACATGTCCAAAGCACATGAGATGAAGTCTCGCCATCCTCGCTTATAAGGAACATTCTGGCTGTATTTCTTCCAAGACAGATTTATTTGTTCTTCTTGTAGTTCATGGTATATTCAATATTCTTCACCAACACCATAATTCAAACTCATCAATTCTTCCTCAGTCTTTCTTATTCATTGTCCAGCTTTCACATGCATATGAGGCAGTTGAAAATACCATGGCATGGTTCAGACATACCTCAGTCATCAAAGAGGTATCTTTGCTTTTTAACATTTAAAGGGGTCTTTTACAGCAGATTTACCCAGTGCAATATGTCGTTTGATTTCTTGACTGCTGCTTCCACGGGCATTGATTGTACATCCAAGTAAAATGAAATCCTTGACAACTTCAATCTTTTCTCCATTTTTCATGATGTTGCTCATTGGTCCAGTTGTGAGGATTTTTGTTTTCTTTATGTTGAGGTTGAATCCACACTGAAGGCTGTGGTCTTTGATCTTCATCAGTAAGAGCTTCAAGTCCTCTTCACTTTCAGCAAGCAAGGTTGTATCATCTGCATATCACAGATAGTTAACGTGTCTTCCTCCAATCCTGATGCCGCATGCTTCATAGAGTCCAGCTCCTCGGAATACTCGCTCAGCATACAGATTGAATAAGTACAGCCAAAGGATACAACCTTCACACACACCTTCCGTGACTTTTAACCACACAATATCGCCTTGTTCTCTGTGAACAACTGCCTCTTGATCTATGTACAGTTTCTGCATAATTAAGTGCTCTGGAATTCCCATTCTTCGCAATGCTGTCCCTAATTTATTATGATCCATACAGTTGAATGCTTCTGCATAGTCAATAAAACACAGGTAAACACCTTTCCAGTATTCTCTGCTTTCAGCCAAGATCTATCTGTCATCAGCAATGATATCCCTCATTCCATGTCCTCTTCTCAATCTGGCTTGAATTTTTGGTAGTTCCCTGTCAATGTACTGCTGCAACCATTTTTAAGTTATCTTTAGCCAAATTTAGTTGCATGTTGTATTAATTATATCATTTGATAATTTCCACGTTCTGGATCACCTTTCTTTGGAACAGGCACAAATATGGATCTCTTCCAGTCAGCTGGCCAGGTAGCTGTCTTCCAAATTTCTTGGCACAGGCAAGTGAGCGCTTCAAGCTTTGCATCATTTTGTTGAGCCTCAGAGATCTATGACCGTCTAGTGGAAGGTGGAGCCAAGACTTGAATCCAGGCCTGCAAGACTCCACACTCTTCCTCTGCCCCTTCCACTCTCCACGTGGCACCAAACTTTATAGCTTGTACAAGACTTTTCTCTTCCCACCACAGACAATCCTGCCGTGCACTCAGTATTGTCACCATTACCTCCATTTTCTAGAGAACAGAGGTTCTGAGTGGGAAACAAGAGGCCCGAGGTTACCCAGGCTTATCTGACTCCACAGCCTGTGCTCTCTCCTCCATGCCAGGCACCCAGAGGAGAAGAGGAGGAACAATCACCACAAGTCATCACAGAGACCTCAGTGAGAGGAGCATGAGTCAGCAGCGAGGCAGAGAACCTTGAGAACATGGACTGCAAAGGCCAGGCTGCCCTCAGGAATGGGTCACTTACCTGGAGATCCAAGGATAGACCCTGATACCAGTGTGAGTGCTCAGCCATTCAGACCATCAGCTCTGGGGAATAATTAGAATCCTAAAAAAGCCTCATTGTTTCTCCCAGGGCTGTGACACCCTTTGGAAAAATGAATGTTTCCTGCCGGATTGTCCCCTGAAGATCCGCTTGTCACAGACTGTTGTGTAAATCCGTGTTTGCCCATTTTTAAAAATTCCATTTACCCACTTGACTGACCTTAACGCTCCTTCTCCAAGCTCTCAAAATGTGGCTGTTACTAGGAGCCCAGAGAGGAGCAATGAAATATTACAGGGGCAGCTGAGGGAGGAGTCGGGAGAGGACCGGCTAACTCTCACCTGCGGGCTCTGTGCTACAGAGAAGAGGATCAGAAACTCTGGGGCCCTGGCCGCTGATGTGGTGGAGGCTGGGAGGGTTGTTCTGCTCAGGAGCAGCAAACCGTTAGTGGCATTGGCCAACCACCCAAGTTTCACTCCTCTAGGAAAGAAATTGGAATGCTGGAGAAAGGACCAGTTTCAGTTTCATTTATTCTGCAAAGATTTATAGAGCCCACACTACATGCAGGCAGAGTCCCTGGGTGGTAGTTAATGTGCTCAGCTGCTAGCGGAAAGGTTGGAGCATTGATTGTTAACGTGTCTTCCTCCAATCCTGATGCCACATGCTTCATAGAGTCCAGCTCCTCGGAATCCACCCAGAGGCATCTCAGAAGAAAGGCCTGGCTATCTAGTTCCAAAAAGTCAGCCACTGAAAACCTTATGGAGCACAGTTCTACTTTGACACACATGGGGTCATCATAAGTCAGAATCGACTCAACAGTCACTGATTTTCTATGTGTACCAGTTGTGGGGCCCTGAGGGTACAGCAGTGAACAGATAAGATCTTTGACCCCAGGAAGCTGATGTTCCGGAGTGGGGAGTTAGAAATAAACAAGTAAACAAATGCATTTACAAGATGATTCCAGATAGTGATAGGTGCTGGCAAGGAAGCAAAACAGAGTAAAGTTATGGAGTCTGACTCTGGGGTGGGATGTGCTCAATACCCATTAGATGTGGGGTCAGGAAAGTTCTCTCCAAGAAAGGAGAATTTGAGCTGAGAGCTCAGTGACAATAGGGAGGACAGAGCAGTTACTTCTGCCTGGTGGGATCAGGGAAGTCTTCCAGGAGGAGGAGACATCTGGTCTCATCTTGGCGTATGCTTAGAATTGCACCAGGTGTGAGAGAGGAAGTGTATTCCAGACAGAGAAGACAGAGGAAAGTCCCAGAGCTGTGCAGGTTCATAACGTGTTGGGGAAACATGTACTGTGGCCAGAACTGGGGCCGGAAGTGTCCTGGGAGCAGCATATTACACAACTCAAATGCTGTGCCTAAGAGGTGGGAGTCTATCCTAAGGTGAAGGGGGCCCTTCAGGAAATGTTTAAGGAGCTAGCAAATCACACTTCTGAAGAGGTTACACTCTGTGACTTCTCAGGCCCCTTCCAGCTCTACAATTCTATGAGCCAGGCCTGCAAAGGCTGTTGACTTTAGTTGAGTTAAAACTGAAAATTAATAGACTTGTACTCAAATAGATTTGGGATGTCAGGAGAGAACAGAGCTGGTGGGGAAGTCAAGAGCCTTAGTAACCGCAGCTCCCTGAAGTGGGACAGACACAGGCAAAAGCTGGGATTTCAGTCTTCCTTGAAACAGTCTCCCCACTCAGCTCCATCCACGCGCTGGAAGTGCCAGGAGCACCCAGACCTCCCAGTGCTTCTGCCCTGAGTCGTCACCCAGCACCCTCTGGAGTAACCCCTGAAGAACAGCCCAGAATAGCCAGCCCCAAACTAGATCAACTTCCCTCCTTTCTATTTTAGATCAGTCCCAGTCAGTTTTCCCCTTTGGGAGAGGCAGACTCTCATTTCTCTCTCAATTGCTAGGACCCTGTGACTTTCACAGCAAGCGAAAGAGAGAAAAGTTTTCCAGAATTCCATGTCCTTTGATGGTGAGAGTCTAATAAATAATTGAGAGACATCTCAGCTTCCTGAGCAACCATGATGAGTGGCAAAGATGTCCCAGTTCCCCCAGCAAAGCAGAGCTTTGGAGTGCTCCAGCAGAGGTGAAGGAAACCTTTCATTAAATCTGAGTCAGGAAAGGCAAGAGGGCTGGGGTGAAAGGAGGCTGGAGGCAACCAGGGAAAGGGCAATGCGGGGAAAGGGCTTGCTTCAGGCAAGTATGTAGTCAGTGCACACAGGCAGACCTGAGTTTGAAGCCCCTTTGCTTGGGCATAATACAAGTTCAGAAGCCCGGCTCATCCTCTCCTCCAAGTGGCCAAAGGGGAAGGGGAAGGCCATGTCAAAGACTGCTCCAGGCTTACAGCAGCCCAGTCAGGGAACACAGGACTCCTTCCCTGCCCAAACCCGAAAATCAAACCCGTTGTGGTGAGTCAACTCCAGCTCATAGAGACCCTACAGGACAGAGTAGAACTGTCCTATAGGGTTTCCAAGGAGCGGCTGGTGGATTTGAACTGCAGACTTTTTGGTTAACAGCAGTAGCTCTTAACCACTGCGGCCCCACCCATTTATAAAACCCCAAGGAAGGGCCCTGATTGACCTGGCTTGAGCCATATGCCTACTCTTGCACTAATCACTGTAGATACCTGGATGCAGTCTTGTGATTGGTCACTTCTGGGTCACACACTTACCCTTATGGTGCAGGGAGAGGGGAGGGAGATGGTTGATGAGCAGCCCCACCAGAACCACATAGAGTAGGGAGGAACAAACAAGAAAGAAATGAAACACTGTTAGCAGAAGGATGGAGGGAGTGTTGCAGGGGATTTGGCTAAGCATTCAAATGCCTTAGTGATCTGGCCCCGGGCTACCTGTCCAGCCACATCCAGCCACGCCCCTTCTGCAGGCTGCATTCTAGCCACTTGCGTATTTGCAGGATGCTGAATGTCTCTCTCTGTGTCGCCTTACCTCCATGCTTTGGCCAGTGTTCCCTCTGCCTTGAATGACTTCCCTTCCATCACCTGCATAGCAAACGTCATTATTTCTTTAAGTCTCAGGCATCATTGCCTTTGGTAAACCTTCTTCAACCCTGCCCTCTGTGCTCTGCTCCCACAACACCCTGTGAAGCTGGGATGATGATGCTGGTGATGATGATGTAACTTTTTCACACTGGTCTGCCTCTGTTCACAGTCCCATCCCCCTTGAGAACAGAGATTTAATCTTATTCTCTTCTGTTTCCCCAGTGCCTTGCATATTACCTGACACATGGTAGGATCAACGAATGTTTGTAGAATGAATGAATGACAGCTATTGGCAGATTGGCCTTTTGCATACCTGGGAAGGGAAGCAGCTCTCCACCTCTTGTGGTTTTAGGGTTTTGGGGAGATGTCCTTGCCCCAGGTTATATTCCCAATAGGCATCTTGAAGAAGTTGCTTCCCCTCTCTGACCTCAGTTTCCATATCTGTGAAGTGGAAGACTGGACTCCCTAGCCTTTAATTCTGGCCCGAGTCTTGTGAGTCATGGAAAGGACCAGCCTTGGGAAACATAGAGCTAACCTGGGGCAGCCAGGAGGGTGCTGGGAGCCTGGCTTTCTGGGAAGCAGAGGGCAGGGGGCTGAGACATGAGAAGGTTTCAAGTGCACAAAAGAGAAATTCTGCTGAATTTATAATTTTCCTAATGTTAGAATACTTTGAAATATTTCTAAAACTCAAGAAGGAATTCTGAACTCTTTGTATTTTCGTGGGGAAATTTAGACCTATCTTTGAAAGCACAATAAAATCTCATTAGCACAAACTGGTCGTAATTCTGGGCACCTTTGCATTTGCTAGAAAAAAAAAAATGTTTCGCTAAACCAATTAAAAATATAAACAGGACTGGAAGTGGGAGTATTTACCCTACTAAAATGAGCAAATTGTTTTCAAGCCTTTTATTCACAAATTCATGGGTCTGCAAAGGACCTCAGGATCTTCTCACTGGTCTCTCTCTTGCCTCAACCCATGTTACCTATATCCAGGTGAGCTCTCAGAAATGCAATGATAGGTAACAGTCATAAAAGACCTACTGTATACTAGAAACTGGGCTAAGTGCTTTACACAATTACCTTTTAATCCTTACAATTCTACTTCTATTCTCAACATACACATGAGGAAACCCAGGCACAGGGAGGAAGCCTTGGCCCAGATAACTTGCCAAGCACCCCATAGTTAGCAGTGCAGCTGTGATTCAAACCCAGGTGGTTGACTTCAGAGCATATTTTCTTAACTGTTCTACCTTCTACCCTCCATAGCACAGCTAACCAAATCACTCTCCTTTGCAAACACCTTCAATGACTCTCCACTGGCTAAATGCCTAATAGTCCAAATCCTTTGCCTGGCATTCAAGGTCCTACATAATCTAGTCCCAATTTACCAAACCTGCATTTTCACCTTAGGCCAATATGGACTCCTTGCTGTCTCTGGAACATAGGCCTTTCTGACCTCTATACCCTTACCCACGCTCTTCTCTTTGCCTGATGTGCCCTTCCTCCCTTCTCTACCTGGAAAATTATGCACATTCTTCATAGGCCAGCTCAGATCTCTGTAAAGCTGTGTCTTTACCCATACTGGTAGATGATTTATCCCACTACCCCTTGGGCTGCCAAGGTACCTCACCTCTACCCTTATTAGAGCATTATTCTTATCCTGTTGTATAGTATCCACCTCTAGCACTTTGCACATGCTGTTCCTTCTACCTGGAGCTCATTCACCTATACCCCCCCTCCCCATTTCTGCATGGCTGGATCCTTCCCATCATCCAGGCCTGAGCTCCAATGCCATTTCCTCCAAGAAGCCCTCCCTGATCATCCTATCAGTGTCTCCCTCCTCCTGTCCCCAGAGCATCAGCCTTGGTTATTTCCTTCATAGCTCTCATCACAGTCTGAAATGAATCTACTTGTTGATATACTTGTTTATTATCTGTCTCCTCCTCCAAAATGGAAGTTCCTGGAGGGTGGAATTCTTGTCTGTCTTTTTCACAGTTGCATCCCCAGTGCCCAAAATAGTGATTGGCAGAGACCAGGGACTCCATAGCCATGTGTTCGATGAACAAATGATTGAATGATTTATTGAATGAGTGAATGAATTTCTGTTTCCCCAACCTTAACCTTGCCCATGGTGCTTTCCAATAAGTGTTTATTAAATTAACAAATGGATGAAGAAAGGACAGTAGACCCAACTAACTCAGAATGTATCATGAATCAGTCTTGAGGCTCATCTTTACTGCCTCTATGAAACAAGCTTTCCTTAGTCATTTGAAAGATTGTGAAGGGCTTGTCTGTTCTGTTTAAAAGAATACCTTGTTTTCTGGCCATTTGTATTCATAAATGTATCACCTGGAAGGGACTTCAGTGATCACAAAGGACCACAGGCTCACTGAACAGATGAGACCACCGAAATTCAGAAAGAGGGAAAATCACTCAGCAAGATCGTCCATGGTGTCAGAGGAAGATCCAGGACAAGAAGCCAGCGGTCTCCATCTTGTCACACCAAGAAGTGCTTTCATAATCTGCTTGCCAGTCACAAAAACTGGCACAACTTTTCTGGAGGCAATCTGAGAATAATTACAGTAGTAGCTAATTTTTGTTTTAGTGCTTTCAATGTGACAGACTGCGGTAAACACTTAAATTCTTCATAAGAACCCTAAGGCGTTATTGTCCCCATTTTCTAGATGAGAAAACTAAGACACAGGGTGGCCAAATATTTTGTCTGTACTCAGATAGCAAATAGATGGTGCAGCCAAGGTTTGAGCCCAGGCAGGCTGGCAGTGTGCATCAAAAGCACTTGTTTTGACAAATCCCTTCTAGGGATTTATTGTAAAGAAATGGTCATGGTCCAGGGGGCAATGCATATTAAAATGAATGACCCTGTGTTTCTCTGGACTGCCCTCTTCGCATGGATTCACAGACATGCCTCCTGGTCCGAGTCACGATGTTTAAACCTCTGAGTGGCTGAGAATAAAAGGGTGGGAGGAGGTGCATTTATTCAGGCTGCAGGAATCTGTTTTGCAGGCAGGCCCGGGATGACAAGAGAACAGGAAGATGCAGGTGCTGAAAAGGCAAAACTGTCCAGGCCGCTCGTGAAGGGAGGTGCAGCCTCGCTGCCTGTCCTGGAGGAGCCAGATGTGAGGAGGACATGAAGGCACAGCCCCTGCCCCTTCTTCCCGGAACAGAGACACCCGGCAGGGATGCAGGTGTCAATCCCAGCTTCTCACTTCACCTGGTTTCATTTATGGAGACATTAAGAAACACCAGTTGCTGAGTTCACTGAGATTTCTACATCCTGCGGTTTCTACTGAATATTATATGTCTCTCACTTTTCCTTTTTTTTTCCCACTCTCCTAAAATGTCAAGTAGGTCTTTACCAGAAGCACTGAATGGAAATAAAGGCGATTAGAGGATGATTTTATCCCATTTAAAAGTAACCTGGGGTGAATGGGAGTAAACAGACCCACTTGGAGGCTCCACGTCGTCTCCCTTCTCCCTCCTGGCACCTGCCCTTCTGCTCCCTCTTCCCCCTCCTCAAAGGCAGTGCTGAGAGCTTCCGACACTGGGGGGATTAATGCGTCTGCCAAGGCCTGCCTTCCAGAAATCAATTCTCACATCAACCTGGGTCTAAGGAGCCCTGGGAGCCCTGGTGGTACAGTGGTTAAGAGCTGGGCTGTTAACCAAAAGACTGGTGTTTTGAATCCACCAGCTGCTCCTTGGAAACAACATGGGACAGTTCTACTCTGTCCGATGGGGTCGCTAGGAGTTAGAAGAGTCGGAATCAACAGCAACGGGTTTGGTTTTTTGTTTTGTTTTTTTTGGTAAGGAGCCCTGGTGGCCCAATGTTAAGTACTTGGCTGCTAACTGAAAGGTCAGTGGTTCGAACCCACCAGCAGCTCCGTGGGAGAAAAGGCCTGGTGATCTGCTCCTGTGAAGATTAAAAAAAAAAAAAACCTGTTGCCGACAAGTTGATTCTGACTCCTGGCGATCCTACAGGACAGAATAGAACTGCCCCACAGGGTTTCCAGGGGGCAACTGATGGATTCAAACTGCCGACCTTTTAACTAGCAGCCCGAACTCTTAACCACTACACCACCGGGGCTCCAAGGTGCCTCTAGGTGGCCTCAAACTTCTAACTTTTTGTTAGTATATAACCCTGTGCATCACCCAGGGACACCGTTTTAAGAGCAATGATTTTATTTCCCCATGACTCCATATCTTCTGGGAACCCTGCACCTCTGCTGCCTCCTTAGGCACGTATGCTGGGCAGTACCCGAGGACAGAGGCACTGAGTCACCCTCCCCTGACTCCAGCTCATGCAAATCAGTGTTACCTAACTATCGGTGGCCAACGGCCTTTGCAAGAGGTAACTGGCACATAACTGGAAACATCCTTAACACCCTATTGATGGCTGTCTCCTCTATTGCTCTGTGACAAAGTTGAAACAGGTAACTGGCACATAACTGGAAATATCCTTAACACCCTATTGATGGCTGTCTCCTCTATTGCTCTGTGACAAAGTTGAAACAGTAAAAGGTATTGACTTCCCAGAACGGAGCTGTGAGACCAAGATCATAGCAGGGAAGGTGGGAGCAGTGGGCCCAGAGCAAGAGGACTGGTTTTAAAATGAAATGATGGTTATTGTTCTCCTGGTAGCATTTCCTCTGGACCAAGTGGCAGGTGGCTCTCTGAGTAATAGCAGATTTGTACAGTATTTCATTAGGACGCTTTAGTCAAAAGA
This sequence comes from Dugong dugon, assembly GCA_030035585.1. Classification (NCBI taxonomy): domain Eukaryota; kingdom Metazoa; phylum Chordata; class Mammalia; order Sirenia; family Dugongidae; genus Dugong; species Dugong dugon. The sequence goes on along the minus strand of CM057462.1, from coordinate 53,609,671 downwards.
TCAATGATGCTTCTCAAACCTCTCTGCCAGCGCACAAGGGGGGGTGAGCCTGGTGAGAAGCCTGCTAAGATCCGGCTAAGATTAGGCAGCTGCCAGCAAACACAGGATTCGCAATCATAGTGCATCGATTTCCAAAGTGATGCTGAAACTGAGTGAGTTTAATTGGCTTCCTTGTTCCGTCTTTGGTGGGAGGGACCTCGCATAATAAAGTGGTTCCTTCTCTGGGGAAATGGAGCTATCTGAAGACAGACTCAGTATCTGGGAGAGTGTGTGTGTGTTTGGAGGGGAGAGGAGTACAGGCTTGCTTAACCCAGAGCTTGGTTGTCAGGCTCCTGGGCTCACAATAAAAAGGAAAGGGTTGGCATGTTGTAAGAAAGAACTCAGCTGACCAGCCAAGTGGTCTCAGGAGTCAACCTTCTGGCCTCCATTTTTCTAGTCGATAAAATGGACATAACAGTGGTAGCTCAAAATCTTTGGGGAAGGGGTGGATCTGGGTTTCAAGTACAGGTCTATATGATGTCAAAGTCCACATCATCCCGATCCATCCTAACCCACGTCAGCTCCTCCTCCTCCTCTTTCCTCCCCTCTTCTTCCTTCATCTGCCTAGCCAGGTTGTCTTCGCACTCATTCTCCACACAGTGGGGGCCTTCTTGCCTCTGCCTGGACTCCTGCTGGCCCGTCTCCCCTCTCAGCTACTCAGAGTCTATACACTGTCAGGATTCAGTGCCTCCTGAAACCCTCCCCAGTTCTTGGGCTCACAGTGATCTGCGACACTGAATGCCTGCCCTACAGCATCTCACCCTGGCCTCACTTCTGCTTCACCACATTTATGGTAAAATATATATAACTTAAAATTTGCCACTTCGACCATTTTTAAGTGTACAATTCGGTGACATTAATTACATTCACAATGTTGTGCAACCATCACCACTATGTCCAAAACTTTTTCTTCACTCTAAACAGAAATCTGTACCCATTAAGTAGTTGCTCCCTACTCGCCCCCTCCTCCCAGGCCCTGGTAACCTCTAATCTATATTCTATCTCTATGCATTTGCCTTTTCTAAATATTTTATGTAAGTGGAATCAAGCAATATTTGTCCTTTTATGTCTAGCTCAGTTAACACAATGTTTTCAAAGTTCATCCATGTTGTAGCATGTATCAGAACTTCACTTCTTTTTATGTCAGAATAATATTCCATTATATGATATACTGCATTTTGTTTATTCACTCATCTGTTGATGGACAGTTACGTTCTTTCCACCCTTTTGGGTATTATGAATAAAACTACAATAGACATTTGTGTACAAGGATCTGTTACAGTCCCTATTTTTACATTTTTTGAGTACATACCTAGAAGTGGAATCACTAAGTTATGTGTAATTCTATATTTAGCTTTGTAAGGAACTGCGAAACTTTCCCACAATGGCTGCACCACACAAATGTCTATTGCCTCATTATTCATAATACCCAAAAGGCAGAAACAACCTAACTGTCCATCAACAGATGAGTGAATAAACAAAATGTGGTATATCACTGGCAATGTATGAGGGTTTCATTTCTACACATCTTTGCCAACACTTGTTTTTGTGTGTGTGTGTGTTGTTGTTTTTTATAGTCATTCTCATAGATTGGAGGAAGACTTACTAACAACCTATGATATGCAGATGACACAACCTTGCCTGCTAAAAGCGAAGAGGACTTGAAGCACTTACTGATGAGTATCAAAGACTACAGCCTTCAGTATGGATTGCACCTCAAGATAAAGAAAATAAAAGTCCTCACAACTGGACCAATAAGCAACATCACGATAAATGGAGAAAACATTGAAATTGTCAAGGATTTCGTTTTGCTTGGATCCACAATCTATGCCCATGGAAGCGGCACATTGCATTGGGCAAATCTACTGCAAAAGACCTCTTCAAAGTGTTAAAAAGCAAATGTGTCACTTTGATGACTAAGTGTGCCTGACCCAAACCATGGTATTTTCAGTCACCTCATATGCATGTGAAAGCTGGGCAATGAATAAGGAAGACGGAAGAAGAGTTGATGCCTTTGAATTACAGTATTGGGGAAGAATATTGAATATACCATGGACTGCCAGAGGAATGAACAAATCTGCCTTGGAAGAAGTACAGCTAGAATTCTCCTTAAAGAACTTCATCTCACGTGCTTTGGACATGCTATCAGGAGACCAGTGCCTGGATAAGGACATCATGCTTGGTAAAGCAGAGGGTCAGCAAAAAAGAGAAAGACCCTCAATGAAACGGACTGACACAGTGACTGCAACAATAGACTCAAACATAGCGACAATTATGAGGATGGAACAGGACTGGGCAGTGTTTCGTTCTCTTGTCTTCATAGGGTTTCTATGAGTCATAACAAACTCGACTACACCTAACAGTAGATGTGAAATGGTACCCCATTGAGGTTTTGATTTGCATTTCCCTAATGACTAAGGGTGTTGATGTTAATGTGCTTATTGGACATTTTACTATCTCCTTTGGTGAAAGATTCAAGTCATTTACCCCTTTATTAATTGGGTTGTTTATCTTTTGGTGTCAAGTTGTTGGAGTTTTTTATATGTTCTAGAAATTAAACCCTTATCAGATATATGATTTACAAATATTTTCTCCCATACTGTCAGTTGTCTTCCCTTTCCTGATAATATACTTTGATACACAGAAGTTTTTAATTTTTATGAAGTCCAAATTATCTATTATTTTCTTTTGGTATCATATCTAAGAATTCTTTGCCAAATTGTGTCTTTGGCTCTCAAGTGAGTCTCTTATAGTCATTGTTTTGTGGCATCTTGCTTTTTTATCCTTTCTGCCAATCTTAGTTTAATCCATTTACATTTAAAGTAGTTGCTGAAAAGGAAGGATTTACTTATGCCATTATCCTATTTGTTTTCTTCATGTCTTAGACTTTTTTTGTTTCTTGCTCCACTATTACTTCCTTCTTTTGTATTTAGTTGATTTTTTGTAGTGAACCGTTTTGATTCTCTTCTCGTTTCCTTTTGCGTATATTTTTTTAGAAATTTTCTTTGTTATGACCACAGAGATTGTACTTACTATCCTAATTTATAACAATTTAATTTAAATTGATACTTACTTTAATAGCATAGGAAAACTCTTACCCCTATAGAACTTCACCACCCCCTTTACGTTGCTATTGTCACAAATTACATCTTTATACATGTGTGCTCAATAACATAGGTTTATAGTTATTTTTATACATTTGTCTTTTAAATCATGTAGGAAATAACTAGAGGAGTTACAAGCTAAAAATATGATAATAATGGTTTTAAGTTTGCCCCTGTAGATACCATCACCAGAAATTTTTATTTCTTCATTCAGCTTCAAGTTTCCCTCTAGGGTCCTTTCATTTCTACCAGCGGCTCTCTTAGCATTTCTTGTAAAACAGGTCTGGTGATAACAAACTCCCTTAGCTTTTGCTTACCTGGGAATGTCTTAATTTCTTCCTCACTTTTGAAGGAGAATATATTTTGCTGGATACAGAATTCTTGGTTGACAGTGTTCTGTGTGTGTGTGTTTTTTCTTTTGACACTTTAAATATACCATCCCACTGCCTTCTGGCCTCCATGGTTTCTTATAAGAAATTAGCTGTTAATTTTATTGAGAATCCCTTGTACATAATAAATTGTTTCTCTCTTGCTGTTTCTAATATTCTCTCTTTGTCTTTGACTTTGAACAATTTGATTATAATGTGTCTCAGTGTGGCTCTTTTTTAGTTTATCCTACTTGTAGCTCATTGAGCTTCTTGGATGCACAGTGTCTTAGTCATCTAGCGCTGCCATAACAGAAATACCACAGGTGGATGATTTTAACGAAGAGAAGTTTATTTCCTCATAGTCAAAGTAGGCTAAAAGTCCAAATTCAGGGCACCAGCTCCAGGGGAAGGGTTTTTCTCTCTGTAGGCCTTCTTCTCTTCAGTGCTCCCTCAGACTAGAAGCTTCTGTGTGCAGGGACCCTGGTCCAAAGGACACACTCTGCTCCTGGCACTGCTTTCTTGATGGTATGAGGTCCCCCTGTATCTCTGCTCACTTCTGTCTTTTATATCTCAAGAGATTGCCTCAGGACACAATCCAGTCATGTAGATCCAGTCCTGCCTTACTAACAGAACTGCCACCCATCCTCCCTCATTAACATCATAGAGGCAGGATTTACAACATATAGGAAAATCACACAGTATCAGGAATCATGGCCCAGCCAAACCGACATACACATTTTTGGGGGGACATAATTCAAACCATGACATATAGATTCATATATTTATTCATAGTGGGAAATTTCTAGCTGTTATTTCTTCTATAATTATTATTTCTGTCCCTTTCTTCCTCTCGTCCACTTCTGAAATGCCCATAATGGTCTGCTTGATGGTATCCCTTAGGCTCTGTTCACTTTTCTTCATTCTTTTTTCTTTCTGCTCCTAGACTGGATAATTTCACTTGTAAAAACAGAGATAATTAAATTAGCCTCTCAGGGGTTTTTAGTAGGATTAAATTAGAAGATTGTAAAAGGCTTAGCAAAAGGCCAGCACAGGTAAGGACTCAATACACGGCAGTCACAGTTGAATAGATGACATCGCTAGGCTCAAAAGGCCAAGACTAAGGGATGTGACTGTCTAGCTTTTTAAGTATTTTATTTTTACATACCGGACTGATTTAACTTGTAGAAAAATGCAGAGAATAATAACAAGAAATACAGAATATAGGCACACAGGCTATACCATGTAACTGTTAAGAGCACACACGCTGCAGTTAGTTGGCCTGGGTTCAATCCCTCAGCTCTGCCACTTATTTGCTGTGCAAACCCCTCTGTGCCTCAATTTCTCACTTGTGAAATGGGGGTAATATCAGAATCTTGATCATGAGGATGTTGTGAAGGTGAAAAAAGATGGTACGTGCAAAGTGCTGGAAGAAGGTCTGGCTCTTAACAAGAGAATAATAGACACCAGTTATGTAAAAGCGCAGCTATTAAATCTGACTGATTTTTATCAATGACCTGGAGGGAGCCTATAAGGGCATAATGGGGATGGTAAGGGATGCAGCTCCATGTCTTATGGAGGATTTTAAACCTGGAGAAGAGAAGTACTGGTGGATTGGAACCAAAGCCTATCTGCAGCTATCTCTGGCTGTCCCAGGGAAACATGTGAACATGTTCCATGTGGCTCCAAGGGAAAGATCTAGAAAGGAATTAGTGGAAGCTAGGTTGCAGACTAAGAAACAGAAGAACTTTCTAAAGTCCTCTGCAGAGTTCTTTGACTGGAGCCCCAAGCTTCTTGGTTTGGCATTCAAGCCCCGCCCAGGATCTTGCCCCTCCTCCTCTCTAGCCTCCCTTTCCAGCCAGCCCTTTGCCCTCCAGCTATTTGGACCCACCTACAGTTCCCTCTTCTCACCCTACATTCACACCTCCCTGTCTTTGCCCTTGCTACTCACCACTAGAGTGTCCTCTCCTTTCCTGTCCACATGGCCAACTCTTGCTGGTTCTCCAGGAACCAGCTGAAGGAGCCTCTCCTCTCTGAGCCCACCTCCCCAGTCACTGCAAGGCTCCATACATGCCTGCTATTATCATTTTTAATCAGTTAGTCTTTGGCTTAAATTGAGGCTCTGCCACTATCTGGCTGTATATTTTTAGGTAAGGGAGTCAACCCCTCTGAACCAGTTTACATAATGAAATAGAGAGCAAGAACCCCCACCTCACAGGGCTGCTTCAGGGCTCTGTCCAGGTAGGGAGATGGCAACAAACCTCCAGAGAACCCCTGAGAGGAGCCTACCCACCTTCCAGGGCCTGAGGAGCTGGCAGGAGATGAGGCATTTATTTGCAAGAGAAGTGGTTGATTATTTCAGAAAGGACATGGTAGGGGAGGAAAAAGAAATCACAACTGACCTGCCTGACTTTGTAAGCATCATAGATGTGAGGTAGGTGCGACGTCAGGGCTGCAGACGTCTTGCATGCTTGGGCTGGGCCTGGCCTGTCAGTGTGATCTACACTGTACACAGGATGGATTCTGAACCTGACCTCCTGGTGCACTGATTACAGGGGATAGAGGAGCCCATAAAGCTGCAACAGGCACAGTCAGCCTCCAGCCAGCCAGGGGAGAAGCAAGCTGTGCAGGAGCATCATCAGTAGCACCTGAAGGAAAAATAGTGACCACTTGACGTGCCCCATTCCCAGGAAAGCACGTTGGCCACACTCTGCTACTGAGGCAGCATTGCAGTCAGAGGAGGGAACGGCAGTGAACAAATGAGCAGACATTCCTGCCCTCATAGGGCTTCCATTCTGTATACTGTAGTGACTTTTCCACGTGTCCTTACCCCAGAATGTGTATTCTTTGAGGTCAGGGAGCAAGTCTGCATCCCTAGGATATAGCTATGTGCCTGGCACATAGTAGGTATTTACTTATTTAATAAATGAAGTCCTTTAGCTCCCATTTGCCTGAAACTTTGCATTCCTGGAGCATTCAGGCTATAAACATCAAAGATCACCTAGGGGAAACTGAGGCCCAGACAGGGAAACAACTTTCCCAAAGCTGCATAGCAAGGTATTGTCCCTGGCAGGACAGGAACCCAGGAGTGCCGACTTTCTGTATGGGGCCCCTCCCGGCTCCTGCTCACATCCACTCCCCCTGAAGCACGTTTGAGGATGCAAAACAGCCATGATCTTATCAGATTATAAAGACAATTCATTTTCCCCTGAAACTAACTGAAAAATAAACAATGGAAGAAGATACTTAAATGTAGATAAATATGTTAAACACATCATCAGCACATACAGCACAGAAGTATAAACAGGCGAAGGTAATTCCAAATGGCCAGGTCCCAGCTGTTCCTACTGCATGCGCAGCGTGGCTACTGCATGCGCAGCGTGGCTGAGCTGCTCAGTCACTCACCTGACAGTCCAGGGGGACCACCTGGCTGAGGCAGACCAACCCGCCAGAAAAGTGAGCTCCAGACGTCTTGAATATTTCAATTTAACAGCGTTAGGAGCAGGAGACAAAATCTAAATTATCTTATAAAAGTGCCAAACTAGCATCTTTCACAGAAAATTTCAAATGACTTTTAGTCTAAGGGAAAAAACAGGCCACTTCTTATGTGGAATTTGATGGGCTCTGACATAGAAAAGAAAATGTTATAGAACAAGGAGGAGAAAAAAAATACATAATCTGTTGAAATTCTACTGTGTGTCTCACACAGGGATGAGTACTTCTAACTTGTTTTTTAAATCCACACATGGCAACCATGTGGAACAGGTATTATTATTCCCAAAGGCCAGTTCTATGCCTGCTCCACAAATATCTGCTAAAGAAGGAACCCCCATTTTACAGATAAGGAAACAGAGGTTCAAAGAGATTAGATGGCTCAGCCCAGGCTTGCTGTCAAAGTGCCTCTGACTTCTGGGTCAGCAGGCCAGGGTCAGATCCTGGCTCGACCACTTCACTCCACTCCTTGCTCTGTGTCTCAGTTTCCCCGTTTGTACATGTGAACAACAGCATCTGCCAACACCAGGCCTGGTACAAAGGAAAGGCTCAGCGGGTAAAGGGAGAATAGTTAGTTCTGGGAGGCGCCAGGATTTGAACCTAGTTTCATCCGACGCAGAGCTGGGCCTGTTCCTCTGTCCTGCAGTCTGTGGGACTACAGCAGACCCCATACTTTTTGTGTCTTCCTGAAACTTCCCTGTGGGGAAAGTATGTCATTCTCCAGGTGGGAATGTGACCAGGACATTTAACCAACAGCCTTATCCTTAAACATGTGAACAACAAAGTTTGGGCTTCTGTGTGATGAATAAGGTCCCCAGAGGGAGGCTGCCTTTGTTACTGGACCTAGACTGCAGTGAAGAGTGTGAAAAACTTTAAAATAGGGGAGGGGAAGAGAAAAAGATTAGAGAGTGTCCCATGTGGTGAAAGCTTGTCTCTACCTTTCCTTGTCTTTGAACTATTTTACAACTGTGTAAGTTGTAAAAATCTGATAGAAATGCAAATGATTCTTGTCCATAGAAATACAAATTAAATGTGTATGGTGAAATGCAATTGATTATTGCAATTCATTATGGACACACTCATTGTGCATCTACTTGTGAATGTTTTCAGCATTCCTTATCTGCCTATATACCTGTAGGATACTTCGAATTCGTCCTCTAACTGGTCCTCACATCTTACTGCTTGCCTCACTAATTAATGACTTCAATAAAATCTTTGACATGTGTTCACTTTTATATTTGTATGAGTGTCATGATTATACCTGCACAAAAGTACGTCCTTTAACTAAAGCTTGCTCTGCCTCTGCCTTTCATGATATTACCAAAAAAAACCAAAAATACCCTTAGTCAGCACCTACTCTGTGCCAGGTACTATGCTAGTTGCTCTGACATAACATTCACTACAACCTTACACTGGAGATATGTCATGGATTGAACTGCATCCCCCAAAAGGATCTGTCAACTTGGCTAGGTCATGATTCCTTGTATTGTATGATTGTGTACCATTTTGTAATCTGATGTGATTTCCTTATGTGTTGTAAACTCTATTCCTATGACATAATAAGATGGATTAGTGGCAGTTATACTGATGAGGTCTACAAGGTTAGATAGGGTCTTAAGCCAATCTCTTTTGAGATATAAAAGAGAGAAGCGAGCAGAGACACATGGGGACCTCATACCACCACACCAGGAGCAGAGTGCATCCTTTGGGCCTGAGGTTCCTGTGCAGAGATGCTACCAGACCAAGGGAAGACTGATGCATCACAAGGACCTTTCTCCAGAGCCAGCAAAGAGAGGAAGCCTTCCCCTGGAGCTGATGCCTTGAGTTTGGACTTGTGGCCTACTAGACTGTGAGAGAATAAATTTCTCTTTGTTAAAGCCACCTACTTGTGGTATTTCTGTTATAGCAGCACTAGATGACTAAGACAAGGTACTATCACTACCTCTATTTTATAGGTCACAAAATGAGGCCCTGAGACGTAGTGGTGGTACCAGGATTTGAACCCAGGCTGTGAGCTACTGTGCTGGGCACCCTCCATCCTAGATTCTTTCTTCCTCTCACCTCAAAGGTATGTCACAGCTTCCAGTTAATAAAGAACTTTCTCATTCAGGAGCTCATCTGACTCTTCTGGACCTCAGCACTGCAGGGATTGTTATTGCCATTTTACAGAGGGCAAAACTGATGCCAGGGGAGGGGATGTGACTTTCCTGAGGTCGCCTGGGTAGTGAGACTAAGACCCCGTCCTGCCTAGCCCTGAGACCCTTTCATACTAGAGCCAGCCTGGCCTGGTGGAGCCAGTGCACACTCTGGGATCTGACAAACCTGTGTTCAATCTTGGCTCTGCCATTTATGAACCCAGGAAACCTCGGGCAAGAGTCTACTTCCTCATCCATAAAAGAGATGATAAGTTCCACCCTACTCTACATGGTTTTCCTAAGGCTGAATCAAGATAATACATAATATAATGATACCCTTTACCCACTGCCTTCAAGTTGATTCCCTATAGGACAGTCATAGCAACCCTATAGGACAGCGTAGAACAGTCCCATAGGGTTTCCAAGGAGTGGCTGGTGGATTCAAACTGCCAACCTTTTGGTTAGCAGCCAAGCTCTTAACCACTGCACCACCAGGGCTTCAGTATAATGATAACTAATATTTATTGAGAACTTACTGTCAGGTATTGGGGGTGTGGTATTTTATATGGGGTGGTCCAGGAAAGCCTTTCTGATAAAGTGACATCTGAGTAGAGAGTTAAAGGAAGCTGGGCAGTGAGATACACAGGTATCTGGGGATGGACAGAGGATTCCAAGCAGAGGGACCAGAGAGGGCAAAGGAGGCCCAAAGACAGAACTATGCTTGGCACACTCAAGGGAAAATGAAAAGAACAGGGTTCTGTCCTCTCAGTGATGGCCAGAGAAAGGGAAGTGACGTTGGTTGACCCCATACCTATGGATTGGGGACCAGGTTGAGGCAAAAAGACCTTCATTGCCCTGCTCCTGTCCACCTCTTGGGCCTCATCCCCACCATCTGCTATGGCCAAGTCAAGACTCTTCTGGTTGCAAAGAACAGAAATTCCCTCAGGTAAGCCCACACCAAGGATGGGAGGATGGATATTATAAGGTACATAAGGGTCTCACATATACAAAGGGCAGGAAATGCAGCCAGACTCAGAGACTAGAAATTGATGAGCAGCCAAATGGTGTGCCTTTATGGTTTCATCTATGCCCATCCACATTGTGCTTCTTTCCATTTCTCCAGATATCCAGCCATCCCATGGATCCTGAGTTTACGTTGCCTCCATTCAACGGACTTGCCAAGACTTTCTGGGGTCTCCAAAATCTAATTTCAGGTTCTTAGGGGAGAAAACCTGATCAGCACAGCTGAGGTCAGTATCCTTAAACTCATGGTCCAGTCAGGGAAGGCTCTTGGGGATAACCCCCAAGAGCAGAAATGGCAGATTTCAGAGACAGAACCCATAAGCTGGGAAGAGACCCCAAAATTTGCTGCAAAATATTCCCACCCTTTGCCCAAGTCATACCAGATTAGGGAGTTCCCTGCTTGTGTGATGCAGTTTTTGCCTTCATGGTTTGCACATGCTGCTCTTTCCTGGAAGGCCCTTTCCTGCCCCAGTGATTTCATCTAATATCTTCTAATGCTCAGTTTAAGTGTCACCATTTCTAGGAAGATCTGTCTGACCTGGATTCCCTATCTGTGCTCCCATCACTCATCCCCCAGACAGACCTCTGTCAGAGCCCCTGCCACACCTATTTTCACCTGTCACCCACTCCTGTGAGCCACCTCAGGGCACAGATTTCACCTCATTTGACTATGGATCTCCAGCACTGGCAAAGGGCCTGGTATACATAGCACATATTTGTTGAATGAATAATATTTCATCACTGAGTGGGCAGAATGCTGTTCTTTTCATTTTCCCTTGAGTGTGCCAAGCACTGTCTGTCTTTGGGCCTTTGCCCTTCCTGGTTGCTCTGCTTAGAATCCTCTGTCCACCCCATTAATATTTGCTGAATGAATAAATAAATGAACAAATGAAAAAGGGAAATGCTAGGTACCAACAAGTAACCTCATCCAGTTCTCACAACTCCCCTGTGAGATAGGTAACATCATCCCCCTCTTGCAGGTCAGAAAACCAAACCCCAGGTCTGAGACTGGTCCAAAATCACACAACCAGTGGGAGTTGGGGGAGAAACAGTTCTTACCAGGGATCAAAGGGCCATTCAGACATCAACGCTGTGTCAGTCAGGGTCCATTCAGGAGCAGAAATCACTACAATTATATGGACAGGAAGAATTCAATATAAAGAACTGCTAACTAGGTATAAAGTTGTGACCAGAAAACTGAAAGGGTCAAAGGAGAACTCTGAAGTACCATAGAGGCAGCAGCTGCCTCTCCTAGGGCTCAGGGAACAGAGGGAAGAGGCTGGAATTGTCAAACTTAAGAGCTAAGAGAAGAACCCCGTGGTAGTGGGACCCAGACCTCTGATGAGGAAACATTGCTCTAAGACGGCATGATGAAGCTGGTTCTACAAACTGCAAACTGAATTCAGCAGCTGCTATGGAAGGAACTCTGGCAGGGCAAAGGATTGCTAGGGAGATGCTTTCAGAAACAGGAGCCAGAAAAGTGGTCAGCTGAGTCCTCAGCACAACAAAGCTGAGTATAGACAGGCCAGTTTGGAGCTGAGACAACGGCTTAATAGTTGGCACAACCAAAGGGGTTTATTCGAAACTCTGTAAACCTACTCCTTACTCACTGTTCATCCTTCACAAGTCCCTTTGAGCCTTAGTTTCCTTATCTGTAAAGCGGAAGGAATACTACCCAACTTGCGGGACAGGTGTGAGGACAAAATGAGATTTTGTATGTTGAGGAACTTGCTTGGTCCTTGGCGCTTAGTAAATACTCAGTAAATGTTACTTTTTTCTTCCGTTTCCCTCCCCACCCTGTGGTTGGCAGAATAGTGCCCCCTACCAAATATGTCCACATCCTCTTTCCCAGGCCCAGTGATTGTTACCTTACATGGCAAAAGGGACTTCACAGATGTGATTAAGGTTATAGACCTTGAGATGGGAGCTTGTCCTAGATTACTGGGGTGATCTCAGTCTAATCACACAAGCTCTTAAAGTGAATGGGGGAGGCAGAAGAGTGAGCCAGAGAGATGAGAGTGAAGAAGGAGGAGTACTTTGAAGTATGAAGATGACTCGACTTACCATTGCTGGCATTGAAGTTGGAGGAAGGAAGTCATGAACCAAGGAATGCAGGCAGCCTCTAGAAGCTGGAAACAGCCCTCAGCTGGCACTCAAGGAGGAAATGGGGACCTCACTTCTACAATTACAAGAAGCTGAATTCTGCTAACCACCCTAATAATATTAGCAAGGAAATAGATCCTCCCCTAGAGCCTCCCAACACCTTTATTTTATTTTAATTTTTTTAAACCCAGTATTGTGTACTGTCTTACCCTTCACCAAAGTTACCACTTATCTATTGCCTATTTAGAAAACACCTTTATTTTAGCCTGGTGAGATTTACGTAAGACTTGGATGAACCTACAGGGCCATAAGAAAGTAAATGTCTGTGTGTGTGTGTGTGTGTGTGTGTGTGTGTGTGTTTAAATTGTACTTTAGATGAAGGTTTACAGAGCAAATTCGTTTCTCATTAAACAATTAATACATATATTGTTTTGTGACATTGGTTGCCATGTCCACGACATGTCAACTCTCTCCCCTTCTTGACCTTGGGTTCCCTGTTACCAGCTTTCTTGACCCTTCCTGCCTTCTTGTCCTTGCCCCTGGGCTGCTGTGCCCATTTAGTCTCATTTTGTTTTATGGGCCTGTCTAATCTCTGGCTGAAGGGTGAACCTCAGGGGTGACTTCAGTACTGAGCTAAAAGGGTGTCCGGGGGCCATACTCTTGGGGTTTCTCCAGTCTCTGAAAGGCCAGAAAGTCTGGTCTTTTAATGAATGTCTGCGGTTTTAAGCTGCTAAGTTGATTGTAATTTGTTACAGCAACAATAGAAAACAAATACACCTTCCTCTCTGTCCAAACTCTCAATGCAAACTCCCAATGCAAACTCCAACTACCGGAATGTGCTCACTATTTCTCAAACCTGCTGGGCACTTTCCACCCTAATGCCTCTGTCCATGTCTCAATGTTCCTCCATCTGGAGAACTCTTACCCTTTTAAAACTCACTGTGCCATTCACCCACTCTCCATGGGACTCCGACATGGGTCGTGAGTGCTGGACCAGGGTCAGGCCCAAATGGCCGATGCGTGAAAGTATTTACACTCATCCTTCAGTGTTCTTAGAGTCAAACTTCTCCCACTTTCCTACTTCTCAGAGAGTGTGGTCTTTCTCCTTTTAACCTCCACCATTCCATCAGGCACCTCAACCCCCCCTTAGCCTGCTCAGTTGGCCTGCAGGATCCAGCTGCTTTGATGAGTGGGTGACTCTAATTTGGGGCCTGGGCAGCACAGGCCTGTTGGCCAGCATACCTAAGCCACATTCTCCAGCCTTGGCTTCAACAGAAATAAAAAGGATATTTTGTTCTCCTTCTGTCTGACTCCTAGGTCATTCCTTCAGTTGGTTCCTAACTCAGCTGGGGAGAGTGGGGTGTTATTTATTGACTCCCCTCAAACTCCAACAATGGTGCCTGATTAGATGTAAGGAGAGGACCCGTGTCCCCCCTTTTCTTACTGCCTGTACTATGGCAGCCCTGGCACTCATCTGTCACCTGAACCTTCACAGAGGCCTCTGAGCTTATCTCTTTGCTCAGCCTCCCTCCCTGTTTTAGCTGCACCCAGGACCTTCCCCAAACGAGGCCCTGGGCACATCCTCCTGCTGAACCCAGAAAGGGCCGTGAGCCCCGTGGCTGGCAGATTAGGATGCAAACAGCACATTCGAGGCCCCTCCTGCTCTGACTCCTGCAGTCCCACCGCCTGTGCTGCCTCCTCCTCCAGACATGACGATGTCTCAGCTACCTGAACACTTCCCAGTTCCGTGATGGCCCTTCAATCTCTCTTGAACCGGGCCCCACCCAGGCCGGTCCCTCAGCCTTGGTATCCTCCCCATCTTCACTGCCGGTGAAGCCTGCTCATCATCTAGGAGTCAGCCCACAGGTGACCCTGCAGGGCCAATGCTGAGCTCCACACCGAATGCCATCAGGGTAGGTGATCCACTCTGCTCTAACACCACCTCACCCTGCCATGGTCCGTGAAGCCTCAGGGAGAGGCCAGCCTGGTCTCCTCTGGGTCCCTTTGGGGCTTCTCAGGCCAGGGCTGGCAGAGCAAGACCAGCCTCCAACTCTGCATTACAGGAGGAGTCTCAGAGCACCACCAACAAGCATGCTCCAGTCCAGGCTCATGACTGTAAACCCCTTATGGGACTCCTCTCTTCTGGGTGAGCTGGGCTCTGCGGGCATGTATACCTGCCAGGCCACCCAGATGTCAGTTCTCAGGCACTGATGCTCATCGGTGCCCATGTGCCACGTCGAAACGCTTCTGAAGACCCAAAAGGCAGAGCAGGCACATCAGCTTCTCCAAAACCAACCCTGTTTGTTGTCTAATGAGGAGCCCAGGGAGCATCCACACAGCCACAGGCTGGGACCAAATCACAGGGGTCATGAATCACTAATCCCTTCATAGGCGCTCACGCTGTGGGCAAACACAGCCAAGACAGATCAGAGCCTCTCTCCAACCCCCACTGGCTCCTGGCTAAATCAGTGCAAGGCCCCTCCCCTTCCCACAGGAGGTTCATGATACACAGGGATCTCTCTTGGGCAAGCTGTCTCTTGGGCAAGGCCATGCTAACATGTAGGTCAATAAACACCCTTACCGGTCAGTATTTTACAGGTTGTGAGCAGCGTGTGACAATCAACATGGACATGGGCAAGAGCATTTTATCAGCCATTAAAAGGTCCATTGGATGGATACATATCACTGGCTGAGCCCCAGAGACTGACCCTGACGGGTCTGGGTTTGAATCCAGCTCTGCCATCTCCAGATGGAGTAGACTTGGGTGAGCCTTGTCACCTCTCTAAGCCTCAGTTCCAACACTTGGATCAACCTGAAAGGGCCTGGAGAGGGTGGAGGTTAAAAGTTGGGCCACACAGACAGAGCCTTGAGAGCCCACCTAAAGTTTGGATCTTTGCTTTAGGAGATGCTAGCCCTGATGATGTGCTTTAAACAGCTGGAAGACTTTTTCTTTTTTGGCATTTGCATTGGTTTTGCATTTCAGAAAGATCACTCAGGCCCTTTATCTCACTTCCTTTGCTAAAAAGCTTAGGCCAGAGATGGCACAGAGCAGATTCCCAGGAAATGGCAGGAAATATCACTGAGGGTAGGTGGATGAAGTGAGAAAGAGACCAGCAGCTCTGGATAGATGCCTTGCTTACCCTCACCCTTCATAGCAGCAGCCCTTCCGGCGTGTGGGCGCTGAGCTGGGTGCTGAGCCGCACGCGCACTCTCCCCTCACTGCATCCTCACATACTCAGCATCGGGTGAAGCAGATGTCATTACCACCATTTCACAGAAAGGGAAACTGAGGCCTGGAGAAGGGCTGTGGCTTGCCCACAGTAAACTGTTCAGTTTGGTTCCATTCACATAGCACTAAATAAGGGCCAAGCTATCACCTGGCACTGGAGACACAAAAATGAGTCAGACACAGCCCTTTCCCTGAAGAAGTTCCAGTTTCATGGGATAGGGGAGGGGCGTGGGGAGTACTAATATAAATCAGGAATTACAACTTAACGAGAAATGAGCAAGAATGAAAATGAGTACAAGATGCAGAAGTGATACAGAGGAGGAAGAAATGGACTCCACGTAGGGGGATTGGGGGAGGCTGGAGGGAAATCAGAGAAGACTTCTGGGAGGAGGTGGCAGGGCTAAGAATGGAGGCCTGAGCTTTTCCCTCCCCATCTAGGGCTTTTTGTGCCTTACTCCAACCTCAGGGAAGGCAAAGAGTGGGGCAGGGCTGTAGGCCACATCCAGGATTTGCATTTGTCTAAGGACAATAAGGAGCCACAGAAGGATTATAAGCAGTGACATGACATGGTTGGATCTTTACTTCGAATCTGTTACTTGGTACCAGTGGAAGGGAGCACCGTACAGTAGAAATTGCTTTATTGTTGTTTTCCTCTGAAGATACATTTAAAATGGTCAACAATAAAAATAAAATTCCGTCTAATCTCAACCCCAGAGAGAATTCCTTCTAGATATTTTATCTACATAAACATATGTAGGTTTATAACACACACACACACGTATATATGTGATTTAAAACCTCTCAAATTCATTAATTTATTCATTGAATACTGTTGAGCACCTACTATGTGCCAGGCACAGCGCTAGTCCCTAGGGACCCTGACCCAGCAGTGAACAAAGCTAATGGAAGCTCACTTCTGCTTAGCAGCAACAAAGCCCCCCAGCAGAGACTTTGGTGAAACTCAGGTCTTGGTGCCCAACGAGCAGCCACAGCAACCTGGCAGAGCAAAGCACAGGTTTCGCAGTGAGACACACCTGAGGTTGAATCCTGGCCAGCCATACACTGGCTTTGTGACCTCAGGCAGGTTACTTTACTTCTCTGAGCCTTATGTTCCCATCTATTAAATTGGGATTATGATCCTGACCAAACAGAAAGAGAATTAAGTAAACAGGACAGGCACAGCCCCTGCTGTGGTGCCTAGCACGTATTCAATAACTGGTGGTTTCTCCGGCCCCTCCCACACCCCTCTGCTCAGTTATAGCCAACAAGCATCTTTTGAGCACCATTGGGACATAATTGAGAGGTGGATGGATGATGCCCTGGGCAGTCAATCCTCCAGCTCTGATGTGATATCCAGTCTACTGGGGCTGTTCTCTGCCCCGGGTGTGTTCTTAGTCCTTAGGCTTATTGACATCTGGGCCACCATCTGCCAGCTCCAATGTCCACATGCCTCCCTGAGGCCTTGGAGGGAAGAAGTTAGGGCTGAGGGACTGGACTCAGATCCCAGGGAGGGCAATTGTCTGCCTCAACTGCAGAGGAGGGGGGCCTGGCTGGGATGAAGCAGGACTTTCTGGCCCCAGATAGTACAGGGAGCTGTGATCTTCATTTTCACAGGGGAATTCAGAGAAGGGAACTGGAGAGGCTGGCGGGGGTAGGGGGAAAGCCTTGGAGCCGAGTAATGCAGGGCCTGGTGGGAGGATTTTGAGGGTGTTCAGTCTGGGGAAGAGAACACTGGCAGTGGGGAGTCGGGAGTGGGGTAGGGGGAGCTGAGGAAGGACTTCAAGGAGCTGCCACAGTGCACCCAGGGACTGGCCAGGACTTCCAGGAGGACTTGGAGAGGAACCGCAGTGCTGCAAGCTTCTGACAACAGGGACGGTGTCCCCAGCCTGGTGTGTTTGCAGCATTGAGTCTTCCTAGAGCTTGAAGATAGCAGCTCCCCTACACACACTCTTCTCAGCAGGTCTAAAGTCCTCCCAGCAGAGCAGGTCCAGACCCCAAAATCCACCCTCACAAGCGAGAGCCCTGGACCCTGACCCATCTGGAGAGAGACTGGTCCTGGGTCTGAGGGCCTAGAGTCATGTAGTGTAAACTTCCTCACCCCATTTTTCCAACGGGAAACTGAGGTGTAATGGAGGAAATTAATTTTCTCAAGATCCCACCACAAGTTGGAGACAAGATGGCACTTTTCTTCTCTCTTCCTCTCGCTTCTTCTCTCCTCTTTCCTTCTCTTCATTTTTTTTTTTTTCCTTGTCTTTTATCTGTGTCCTGTCCCAGGTCACACAGTGGGTCTGTGTTGGGAGCCAGGCAGACTTGGGTTCAAGTCCTAGCCCCTTCTCTTCCTGGACACAGCATCTCGCAGGAATCACTGAGCTTCTCAGAGCCTCAACCTTCCCTGGAAATGGGGCCAATCCAAAAGTCTGCCAGTAGGATTCTGGGGAGGATTACATGAGAAAATGTCTGGAAAGTGCTTAACACAGTTCCTGTTCTACATGTATGGAAAGAGATGAGATGAGGGGCAGGGGGGATGGAATAGAAGGAAAGAGAGACAAGATAAAAAGAGAAAGAACCAAGGGGGATAAAACCAGAACCCAAGTCCCCTGACCCATCATCCTCAGCTGCCATAGTGATGAAGGACCTACTGTGTGCCAGGGTCTGTCTTAGGTTGTGTTTAAAGGACATATGAGGGTCATTTGGGGATATTTTACCCATTTTAATTTAAAAAAATGGGGCATTATGGATTTAGTAACTGTCTATAAGCGGCAGAGTTATTTTTTCATTCCCATTGAACAATTCCTTTCATTGTTGAGAAATGCAATGAAGAGTGAAGGGAATGGGTGGGGACTATTTAGTCTCAGGTGGTCGAGGAAGGCCTCTCTGAGGAGGTGACATTTGTACTGCAAGTCATAAAATCTCAGGGTGGAACAGGTAGAGTTGGATCTTCCAGGGCAAACATGATGCAAAGGTATCGGGCACTCAGCCTCAGAGCTGGAGGGCTGTCAGGAGTCTTGGGGACTGTGTCTAACCAGAAAGCCTAAGCCCTGCCTGTGGGGGGAGAAGCTGCCCAGCTCCAGCTGACTGTCCAGGCCACAACCCAGTGTGGCCAACCCAAAACTAAACCCATTGCTGTCGAGTCAATTCCAACTCATAGCGACCCTTCAGGTCAGAGTAGAACTGCCCTATAGGGTTTCCAAGCCTGTAATCATTATGGAAGCAGACTACCACATCTTTCTCCTGAGGAGCAGTTGGTGGGTTCAAACAGCTGACCTTTCAGTTAACAGCCCAGTGCTTAACCACTGTACCACCAGGAATTCTCTAGTGTGGCCAGGCCTCTTGATTTTTCAAGGAAAAAGGAAATTGGATTTTTTAGTTTAATATTCCAATTTTTAAACTTGGCCAACTTGTTGAATTTTTTAAAAGACATGTTTGAGGAGAAAACAAAGCACATCGGTCAACTGGATGCATCCTATAGCCATCCTTTTGCAACCCCTGACCTAGTCCCACTCCCACATTGTTTGGGGATGGGGAGTGGTGCAGAATTGAGGCCATTTTCTATGTAGAAGGACTGAAATGAAGTCCAGTCGAGGATGAAAATGATTCTCTGCTCTCTTCTCCTCTCCCTTCCTCTCCCTCCTCTTCTCTTCCTTCCCCTCCCCTCCACTCCTATCCCCTCATCTCCTCTCCTGTCTGTCTTCTGAGTCTGGGTATCTCATCCCTCCCTCTTACCCTGGCCCTCTACCTCCACCTCCTCCTCTCTCTCCCACCTTCTCTCATTCCCTTCAGCGCTGGTTGTTTATTTTCAGAAACCTGGAATCTTTCCCAAGCCTCTGACATTTACTTTTTGGTATGAGAATATTTTCTATTTCTCTTTCCCAGAGCTAGGCTAGTGGAGAAGATTTCCCCGGGGATCATGCCTGCCCTGCTGGAGGGAATGTGTTGGGGCAGAGCTGGCTTATGTGAACAGACCACTGATCATACTAGTCAGCAATTATTAGGCACCCACTGTGCACCAGGCCCCGTCTATGAATTATTGCATTTAATCAATTTAAGAATTCTGTGAAGTTGGTATTACCAGCTGCATGTGTCAGATGAGTGAATCAAAGCTTGAAGCAGTTCAGAAACATGTCTACCGTGATACTGTAAGGAAGGGATGGTACAGTGATAAAACTCACATCTCTCTGACTCCAAAGTCCACTTCTTTCCCTGTGGTTTGTGTTCAAGGTTCATGAGCTTGGTGCACCGAAGGATGTGCAGCATTTTGGCAGACCAAGAATTTTGGAGGGAGGGAGGGCATTCCAGGCAGAAGTGACTACAAGACAAAGGCACAGAGTTAGGAACAGGGCATCTCAGAGGGGCCTTGATGAAGTTGGGGTAGAGGGTTCAGGTCTGGGAGCAGAAGAGGTCAAGTACAGCTGAAGAGGCAGATGTGGCCTGTGCAAGTAAGGGCTTTTTGGTTGTAAGTGACAGAAAACCCAGCTCTTCTTGGCTAAGCTTAAAAGGAAATGTATTGGCTTATCTAAGCGGGCAGTCCAAGGGTGGGGCAGACAGGGGTGGGAAGAGGAGCTAATCCTGAAAGGAAAATGTCTTGGTCGGACAAGAAGGAAGAAGAGGAAGAGGAGAAAGAAAAGAAAGAGGACAAGAAGGAAGGAGGGGAAGAGGACAGAGAAGGAAGGAAGAGGAGAAACTAACAGATTACTATCAGGCACTGTTCTAAGCATTTTACATGCATTAACTCATTTATCCTCATAACAACTCCGTGAGATACCTATTATTACTTACAGTTTATAAATGAGGAAACTGTGGCTCAGAGAGGTTAAATGACTCAACCAGAGTCCCACAGCCAGTACATGGCAGAGTCAAGATTTTGACCCGGGAGCCTGGCTTCAAAGTGTGTGTCTTAAGTTCTGCACTCCACAGCCCTCCAGTATGGCTGTTAATGGGCCTGGTCCTTGTGGCCTCACCTGCTAAGGTGAGTGGCTTCCTTCAGTAGGAGATGAAGAGCCCTTGAATGTTCCTAAGCAGGGAGTTGACATGGTCAGAGATGTGCTTGAGAGAAAGTACATGGCAGCATCATGAAGGCAGGCCTGGGGGAGGGAGGAATGTGCAATGTCAGGGCAGGAACCAGTGAGGGCTGACTTGGGCAGGGCAGTGGCGAGAAAAAGGAGGAGATATATGAGATGCTTATTAATCTCCCCTCAGTCACTTGCCTTCATGCTGTTTGAACATGTGGTGACTATGGGAAGGGGCCTGTTGATGACACACAGCCTGGCTCTGAGGATGCGTCCTTCCCCAGTGCTCCTTGCCCCCAGAGAAGGCAGCCAGGGAAGAGCTCTGCATGCTCTCCCTGCGATCTGGCCATGGTAACAGTTCTGGCTGCAGGGAAGGCATCCCAGCAGACTCCTCCCAAAACAGACTGAAAGCACCTGAGTTGCCTGCAGCCCTGCCACCACAACTAGCTTCCACTCACTCCTATAGCCTCAGATCTTCTCTGTCCTCATCATAGGATGTACTCTAACCATACAGAACTACTCAAGGTCTCCAAATGCACCCAACGTTCTCCTATGGACCTTTCCAAATGCCAATTCGTCTACCTGGTACACTTTGCCCACTTCCCACTGGTCACTTTGTACTTTTTCAAGACTTTGCACAGGCATCAGCCCCTCTGGGAAGGCCTCATTCCTTGACCAGGCTAGGCTGAATCCCTCCATCATACACTCACTCACTGCTCCCAGAGCACACCTCTAACACAACCAGCCAACAGGCAGCTCTCCTCTATGCGGTGATTTGGGAGCCCGGGCTTTTTCCATCTCATGACTTCACCCTCCTCCAAGGTTTTAGATTCCTCTGCTTCCACTGGCAGAGGAGAAAGAGGACAGAGAAAGGACACCCGTTTCTTAATCACCTTGACCCAGAAGTGACACATATCTTCTCCTAACTCACTGGTGAGAACTGGTTACACAGACCAAGCTAGACACAAGGAGGGCTGGGAAATGCAGTCTCTGCCTTGGCAGCCACTTTCCAGCAACATCTCTGCACAGCCTCTCACATCCATCACCACCCTTATCATCATCTTCATCCGCACGTCACCAGTAACCACATCACCATCATCACGTACAACTTCGGGGGTCCTGGAGGAGAGTGGAGTGGTGGTTAAGAGTCCAGGTTCTGAGTCAGACAGAAGTGGGTTCAAATTCCTTCTTTGCCTGGGAGCAGCTATCATGAAGAGAAGACCAGCCTACTGAGGGAGGAAGGGAAACAGGAAGCTGCTGAGGAAGGATGTCAGCTCAAAAAACCTCGACATCTCCAGCTGGACTTTAACATTGCAGGTTTTGAAACATGCACAGAAACAGTCTCAGTTGAAATGGAAATGTGTTATGATGGGTAAAATGGGGAGAAAATGGAAACTGCATTTGCTTTCATGACATGTTTTATGTCACTCCTGAAAGAAAATCTTCCTAATAAAAGCAGTCATGATGCTAATTGAGAAAACTGAGATGAGAAAGCACTGAGCTCCCCAGTGGAAAGATGCCAACAATAATTGTGGCGATTGCTGTAAACCTCAGCAACCCAGGGATGCAGCCAGAGAAGAAGGTCTAACACTGATAACGGGGAGCTTGCAGGGAGCCAGGAGTCAGGATCCCACTGGCCACCAACTTGCTGAGTGACCTCAAGGAGGTCACTTACAGCTTCTGAGCCTCCATTTCTTATCTGCCCTGTGACTGAACAAGATCTTGTGAACCAATCTCATGTATACTTAAATGTTATGACTGTGGTGTTTGCTTCAATTGTTGATTCAGTCCCCAGAATCCTCACCAGACCCAGGCTGGTCGCCCCCTTCCCAGCAGGGCCTGAGTCCCTACCCCAGCATCTCCATTCAGGCAGGGGCCTATCTACAGAAAATAGCACCTATGGCACTTAGTTTTAAATTGCTGAATGATCTCTCACAGCTGGCAATGGCTAATAGAAACTGCTCATTAGCACCCCTCCTCAAGTGAAGCCCAGGGCACACGCCCTACCTGCCATACCTGAGTTACACCTCTGCATGTTCAGCATCCAGGCCTCACCTGGATGCAGTTCCAACACTCTGGGGAGGGCAACCGACCACTTCCCTGCTCTGGGCAACTCACCTGGTTGGAAAGTCCCTTCTGCAGAGCTGTACTCTTCCCTGGAGGTTCCTCTTGCAGGTTCTGGATCTGCATCCAGGACAAGTGGAATCACAGCCTTCAGACAACATCAACCACATCAAAGCAGCACCAGTAATAATAGCTGACACTTGTCGGGTGCTCTCTGTCTACCAGGGATTCACTCAAATGAGCTCACTGAAGCTCACAGCAACCTGGGAGGGAGGAGCTGTTGTTATCTCATTGTGCAGATGAGGAAACTGAGGCTCATAAAGGCAAAAGGTTTGCCAAGGCCATGCAGAGTTTGAGTGAGTGTTCAGTAAAGAGCAGTTGGTGCTACCTCTTCTCCCTCTCCCCTGCCCCTGGATCCTGCTGACTCCTTGCTGGGGTCCCTTTCTTGATTGTCTTAAAATCCTAGAATGGTCCTAGAAGGGCCTTAGCCGGCCTGTGCTGGGCCAGGGGAGGTTGTTCGGTGTGCTAAGCACAGATCACATGGCCCTCAGTGATGGAGGTGAGTGTCCCGCAGCCTCATTTCTGTCACATGAGGACATCTGATGAGTCCCCTCCAGTCCTCAGGGAGATTTCTGCCCAGGGAACTAGACTTGCTGACTGGAGTCAGAGCCTCCACAACCCAGGCAGTGTGAGGATGAACTGACAGAGTCAGCACCCAACACAGATTGAATTTTGTCACCTCCACAGTGTCCCTTGGTCTCCCCCACTCCACTCACTATGCTTCCTCCCTTGTTCCTCCCACCTCCCCTGCATCCTGTCCATGTGTCACAGCTCCTGAGTGCTTATTGCTCTTAAAGATTTCATTTGAGCCAGGCTGTTTCCTGGTGGCCAAGGGAGGCCCCCAGTCTCAGCACTAAGCTCCCTCCGTGTGACTGTGGGGGAAAATGTGGGTTCCCCAGAACAGATTCAGGTTTCAGGGCCTCCAGCTATTTCAGGAATAAGTGTCAGCACACCATGCCCAGACAACATGTATTCCTCAGCCCTTCAAATTCACCCCCTGCCTACCCCCAGCAGGTCCTGGTCAGGGCAGGAAGTGGGTCAGGACCCTCCATACCTCCAAAGGAACTGAGCATCTGGTGGCCTGGGAGGAGCCTGTCACCTGTGAGCTTGTGAGCTGCAGCCCTCCCTTGGACCCGCCCTGCCATAGACCAAGCTCTCCGGGTACTGCTCATGAGAATCCAGAAAATCCTGCTAAAGCAGATCCAAGAGGATTTATACAAGAACATGGTAAAGGGGTCCTCTGTGAGGCCCAGACTCAGGACTCATAAAACCATCAGGGCCAAGGCATCTTCTCACTTCATCTCTCTGAACTCTCACTGTTCTTGCCTGTACTTCTCTGCACATCTGCTTCATTCTTCTCCCTAAATCAGCTTTTTCATCTTCTCCAGGAATGGGGCCACCATTTAGGTCCCAAGTTTATTCTCAAGTCATGTGACCAGCCCAGACTGGCCAGCATCTCTGGAACAGAGGATGTAATGAACACAGTAAATTCATGTGGACAAGTCCAGCTGCCAAGGCTGTACCCAGGATAAGGGGGAGCAGGTGCTGCTGTCATGGAGGAGGGGTGCGGGCAGGGAAGAGATGTTGAAATATGTCTACTACATCCCCCAGCATCCAAGGCCCTACTCAGGATAGATAAGCCCAACTCGGTGTGACCCACGACCTGGGCTGTTGTGTGTGGTTCCCTGGGCCATGCACTGCACAGTGCTAGGAGGCACCGTGCACATAACTGCCTGGAGCCTCATCCTCTCATGCTCAGTCCCTGAGTTCCTTGTGCTGCTGGATCAACCAAACCTGAAACCTTATCCACCCCAGTTTCTCAATATGTGCAGTGAAGACGAGTGTTGTTATTGTGTAAGACATTTTGAGTTGTGGTTTTATTTACTTGGAGTCTGAAGTGTCGTTATACATACAAAAGTTATAATAATTTACAGGACTAATGTGATTGCTAAAAGATATTATCAACAAAGTAGGCACAAAGCTGGGAGAAAATAGAAACCTGGATGTGATTCTAAGCTTTCACACTAATGCTACCTTCTGTCTGCCTCATATTACACAGCTCTCAAAACACTTTTTGCTCTGGACCTGTCCCCCAGCAACCCTCTGATAGAATTGTGATCAGAACCCCCCATTGGAGATGAAGAAACTGATGCTCAGAGTAGTGACGTCACTTGCCCAGGTATGGATTCTAATTGTCTGATGCCACATTCAGTGAGCATTTGCCTGCACCATGGTTCTCAACCAGGGATCAGTTTGTTACTTCTCTACTCCAAATCCTCCCTTCTTTGCTCTACTAGGTCCCGTTAACATTTTTGCTTTGCCAGCTGACTTGATGATAAGCTCTGTCAATAAAGGATGCTGGAGGGAAATGGCAACACCTTAGAAGGAGAAATATTCCTCATCTCTGCTTCAGATGGGCTTATTTTCATGCAGAACCCAGCAGGAAGCCCAGTAGCACTCACCTAAGGCCCTACACAGCCAACCTCCAGCCACAAACTTGCTTGCCACCCATCAGACTGATCACCCAGCAAGCTTCTCCACCACCTGGTGGCACTTTCCTATGTACCAGCTGTAGGGGAGCCCTGAGACAAGTTTTTTTTGCAATTAGCATACTGTGTTCCTGTGGTATCCACACTCTCCCTAAAGAAATCTGAATCTCAGCATTGGTGAGGGGAGGGGTGTAGAAGACTCTTCTAAGTTCTTACTTTTTTCCTGACTCACGCTTCTTCAGCCCTAGAGTCATAACGTAAGAGTGGCTGAATTACAATACCAACTCAATTGCCAACTTCAAGAGGTATCTGAAGTTAAAGTGAGGGCATGAACTGGGAAGAAATGGGATCCTGAAACTTGGGATGGGAGCCTCATACCTTCAAGAAACAAGAGCCGGGGAATAGCACGTCCTTTGGACCTGGGGCCCCTGAGCTGAGAAGCTCCTTGACTGGGGAAGATTGATGACAAGGACCTTCCCCCAGAGCAAACAGAGAGAGAAAGCCTTCCCCTGGAGCTGGCACCCTGCATTCAGATTTTTAGCTTCCTAGACTGTGAGAGAATAAATTTCTCTTTGTGAAAGCCATCCACTTGTGGTATTTCTGTTACAGCAGCAGTAGATGACTAAGACAATTGGCTATTTCTATACCCCTTAGTTTCAGGTGTTGGTGAAGAATATTGAATATACCGTGGACTGCCAAAATAATAAACAAATCAGTCTTAAAATAAATACAATGAGAAAGTTTCTTAGAAGTGAGGATGGCAAGATTTTGACTTACTTACTTCCAACATTTCATCAGCAAAGAGCAGTTGCTAGAAAAGGACATCATGTCTGGCAAAATAAAGGACAAAACAAAAACGAGGGAAACCCTCAATGAGACGGATTGACACAATAACCACAACAGTGCACTCAAGCATACCAATATTCATGAAGATGGCACAGGACAAGGAAACATTTTGTTCTGTTATACATAGGTTGCCATGAGTCAGCGCTGACTTGATGGCAGTAACAACAACAACATACCCCTTAGTATTCTATACCTCCTTTTAGTAGTTAACTATATTTTACTAGTTAATAATTCCTTATATTAAATTTTTCCTGTTCAAATTCCTGACAGGGTTTTCTCTCCATTGGATCCATACTGATACAGAATTGACACTGGAAGTGGTCCCAGGAGAGAGACCTTCAAAGATGGCATTTTTAGTTTGGTTTGGACATAGCCTTGTACTTGAGCCCAACGCTGAGCTCCTTCCTAATGGGAAGTAGGATACTAATAGTTCGTGGTATGCAGTGGGATCACAAGTAATCAAGTTAGCACCACTGGTTGATTGTGATGAAGTGCCAACTGAAGCAAGTGCCTTGGAGCACAAGTGTCTACTCAATGAAACCATTATGGCAGTAACGATGATTTCAAAAACTGAGGTGTGTGATGGATGCTTCTAAATACATTGAAGCATTTATGGAGAGAAAAATAATAAGCTCAGTTCCTTAAATTCTCAGTTCAAATCATTATCTGAGAACCAGAGAGATTCCATGGCAACCCTAAAAGAATCTCTTACCTCTTGTAGCAACAGGACTAATATTGCTAAAAATCAAGCATAATTCAATTGCATGGGTTGCAGAATGACAATGGCAATTGAATTCACAGCCTCATCAAGCTTCTTATGTTAAAATTAGAGCCTTGATGAGAAAAACTTAGAATGAAACTTAGAATGGAGACATCTATTTGGATTCAGAGTCAATGAGAATCCTGAAGCCCCAAGTCTCACAGATTTCCCTTGCCAGTGTAAGCAGCTTGAAATTAACCTTTTTTGCTTGAAAGCCCTGTGATAATTGCACCTGAGGCAGATGCCTTCCAAGGGTATGCTCATTCTCCTTAAAATCCAACACAACCGTCCCTTTTTTCCACTGAACCATAAGTAGGGTCAAATCTCAGCATACTTGAAGAGATTGTTGTTGTTGTTAGTGGCTGTTGAGTCAGCTCGGAGTCATGGCGATTTTGTGTATAACAGAAGAAGAGTGTCCCTGTTCTGCACCATCAGGTTTCCCATAAGACCCAGAAAGAAATAGCTTATACACCAAAATAACTGAAACATTTTGTTATTTTTATCAGCAGAAACCAGGAGAATATACATGGAAGTAGAACAGGGAGAGCGAACTATAATACTGGATCACACTGAATTTGTTGATATGGGTGCACATACTAGAAATTCTGAATTCAATGAGTTAGCTCATGCAGATGGAATTGATTCAAACAGCTTACTTGGTTGGTTGTTTCTCAGTGGTGGGCTCTGTTTAATGGCATTTCAAAATATCAGATTTTTCCTAGCATAATGGGGAAGAAGGAATCCAAAGGTTTCCAGATAACAATAATGGAGATTTATCATGTGTGATCTGCACACCCACCCCTCACCTACATTCCACAAGAAGGCTCAGAAGACCCTGAGTTCACTAGGTCATTGAGATATACATTAGTGAGGGAAGCACCTGAATGGTGAGCCATTCCCATAGACCAGTTAACTCTGGCCTGCATCCTCTGGCAATTTCCTTCGCCACCAGTAGGCTATCTGTCCCTGTGATGGCCACTTCCCTTTTAAAGAAGTCTGAATCTCAGTCTTGAGGTTTGGGAAGACCCTCTTCTAAGTTCTTCCTTCCTTCCTGGATCACTCTCACTCAGTCCTAGAGACAGAATTCTAGAAGTAGTAGCTGCTTTCTGTATTTGCTACTTCCATACCTCTTAGAGGCTTTTTATCCCATATAGTAGCTGACCACATTTTTATTCATTAAATTCTTTATATTACACTTTCCATGTTCAAATTATTGCATCCCCTGTTGGAATTATTGCTCAAAATCCTTTCTGATACATCAGCTCTGTTCTGATGAAGCAATCACATCCTAGGGCTTATACATTTGAAACAGTTTCAAATTTTGACCAAATGAAGAAGAAAAGAAATGGATGGGAGGAGTGACAATAAAAATTAACATAATTCATAATTATGAATAGAATCTGTTAAAGACATCATGTTTGGTAATGTAGACCACCAGCAAAAATGAGGGAAACCTTCAGCGAGATAGATCAACACAATAGCCACAACAATGGACTCACACATACCAATGCTCATGAAGATGGCACCCAATCAGGCAACATTTCAGTCTGTTATATATGGGATCGTCATGAGTCTGAGCCCACTGAAATGCAACTAACAACAACGAGGTCCAATCATACCTTTTCCCTCTGGTTTCTGAACCAATTGAGAGAGGAGTACCTGGGGCAGGTGGGAGTCAGAATATCACATTTATTACTGATGAAAAGGATGAGACCTGAGGCCAAAATCAAGCCTCTGCTTCCTTCTCCTTGAACTGGACATAACCCCAGGAATGGTTGATCCAGCTGGATGACCACAGATCTCTCCCTACCTCTCCTGCCTGCAAGGCTGGAGTGAGTCTTAGTGCCTGGAGGATGGAGAAGAAGATATGTGACCTGCAGGCTGCTGGAGAGGGGGAAAGAGAGAAAAGACTCATGCTCTGTGCCCTTCTTCCCCAGTCGCACTCATCAGACAAGTCCCTCCTCATCACGCAAAGAAGAGCAAGTGAGAGGTAGAAACTAAGGCAGAAGCTTCGGGCCAATGTTCTCAAGATGGAGGACGCTCCTATTTTAAGGGTCGGTGGGAAAATGAAGAGAGGGAGAGAATGATGCCCTGTCACCCCAACTCTAAATGTAGCATCAGTTGTGGTCACTCACCACCGGCCATGGTGCAGATGAAGTGGGCTGAGTTTTCTTGCGAACCCCAAGTCCAGCCATTTCCCTCCACTCAGGAAAGCGTACAGGGATGCTAAGGAAGAGGCAAGGGAGACAGAGTGTCTGCTCCTCTCCTGGGAGAACCCACCCCAGGCCTTCCTGGAATGGGGGTGAGCAGTTTCCCAAAAGAGAAAGCGCTTAGACTCATTATGCCCTGAAAGTATTGTTCTTTCTCTTTTCATGCCAAGGCTCAAAGTGCCAAGTTTAATCCATAGAAGCCTTTACATTGGTTATTAGACTAGAGGGAGGTCATCAAGGACTAATGGGGACAATTTTAATCAATGACGCATGGTCACAGCAGCTGCCAAAGGAAGGGCTTTAGCAGTCGGAGCCTGTCCAGTGCTCCAGTGCTCTGGAACTCGACACCAAGGTGTGAACTGGGTTTACTGCTGCGGTGGGTGCTTTGCTCTGGATTTTCTTTCTTGCCTCATTGGTGGCTTTGAACCTGTCCCGACTTGCACAGATCCAAGCGTGTAGACCAAAGAAGCCAAAACCCCAAGAATCATAGATGCATCTTCAGTGGAGGCAACAAAGGAGTCACAGCAGCCTCTGCCCTGCCAAGACACAGGAGGTGGCTGGGAGACGTGTCTTCCCACAGGGCCCAAACTTTCCTGCTCAAAGGCCTTTAAAAGTTTCCTCTGACCCTGACCAGAGAGATTGAACTTCTCAACATGACCCGCAAGACCCTGCCTGACCTTGATCTAGTCTCATCTCACACCCTACTCCCTTCACTTCATCTGCTCCAGCCACAATGGCCTCCTGATCATGCTGAACTCCCACAACAGGGCCTTTGCACATGCTCTCGCATTTGCCTAGAATGCTCTTTTCTCCCCCTCTTCTCTGAGAAATTCCATTCATCACTTCCTCAAGAAAGTCTTCCCTGACCTCCCTATACATAGCACCATATACCTCTACCTTGAAGCACTCACTGCAACTATAACTATATACGCACTACCATATTTTTACAAAAGTAACACACACCTACATTTGTTTGCCAACCGCGCCCTTCCCCCATGAGGTATTTTATAAACATGCTATGCAGGTTTTTTTTACAGCAACATGTAAAAACAAATTGCCATTGTGACACTTGTGTAAATGCATCATGTGGGGAGGGTGCAGTTGGCAAACAAATGTAGAAGGCGTGTGTTATTTGCATAAAAAATATGGTATTTTTTTAATTGTCTGCTCCTGCTGTAGTCCTTGCCTCATGATTCTACTCTCTATGTATCCCCAGAACCTGTCTGTCACACAGTGAGTACCCAGTAAATATTGAGTGAGCAAATGAATGAATAAACAAGGAGTTTCAACAGTGGTTACCACAGATGGTGTCTTAGTTACTTAGTGCTACTGTAACAGATATACCACAAGTGGGTGCCTTTAACAAACAGAAACTTATTTTATCACAGTTTAGGAGGCTAAAAGTCCAAATTCAGGGCTCTGGCTGTAGGACAAGGCTCTCTCTGTCCGCTCTAGGGGAAAATACTTGTCTCAGCTTCTCTAGCATTCTTCCTGACATTTTTTGGAGATCTCTGTGTGGCATCTATCTTTCCCCCATTTGTGCTTGCTTGCCTGTGTCTCACCTGCTTTTTTGATATCTCAAAAGTGGTTAGGTTTAAGATACACCCTACACTGACATGGTCATTAACGTAACAAAGAAAATCCTATTTCCAAACGGTATTACATCCACAGGTATAGGGGTTTGGGTTCCAACATATATTTTGTGGGGGACACAATTCAATCCTCAACAGATAGATAAGGTGCTTTCCAGTTAAACATAGTACCGGTGGTGGAGTCTGCCAGTGGCCGCCTCAGTATATTCTTCTCGTCTTCCTTTAATAATGGAACCTCCAGTTTCAACTTGGTACACAGCTGCTCAGAATAAAATCTCCATTTCCCAAGGCTGAGAAAATCTCGACCTCAGCCTGATCATGCTGCCTTGAATTGGACACTTCCTGTCTTCAGAGCATGGGAGGGAAGGAAGGGAAATTTATGGTGCCACTGATGAGGATGACAGTTATGAATGGAGACTGTCCCAAAACCCACCCATCACACCCACCAAGAGGACCCTCTGGGCAGGCAGAGACTAAGGCCCTCATCACCCAGACCTAGTGGAGCCATGAAATAAATTCAACATTTAGATAAGGGGGTAGGGGGTGGGGGACTTCAGCAGACACTTCCCTGAAATCTAACGGCAATAAAAGAGAAAAATGGACAAGCTCACTCCAGATAAACACCGCCAGAGAAGTAATTATCCCACTTCTGGTCCTGAGCAAGGATGGAAGAGGCAGAGGTACCTGCCCAGGTAATTCATCAGCCTCAGATTTATGACCTTCTCAGAAGCCCCTTGTACAAAGTCTCCCCTCCAGTTCACTCGAGACAACTCTATTTAGATTTTATCAAGATTATTGCTCTTCTCTGCCATCACTAAGTGGGGAAGCAGGCACCACACTGGATGGCACAATTGAATATTGATTTGCTGGTGCCAACCCGGAAGAAAAATGTCCATAAGTAAGCCAATTATTTCCAACTGCAGGAGACACCCCGCACCCCCACCACAGGGCCTTGGTTTCCCTCTCAGGTCACTGAGCTGATGTTATGTCAGGCAAACTGAGAGCCCATCTCTGTGCTCACAGGGAACAAAGCTTAGCCATGTAGAAAGTGTTGCAAGCCTCAGTTTTCTCATCTGTAAAGTGGGAATAAGGGGAGTGGGATGATGGGAACTCACACAGTCTCTATTGCTTGAAGTCTTTTTAAATGAGATTTTCTTTTTGTACTTACAAAATAATGCACAATGAAAATATAAATAAATAAAATAAGGTACAAGTACTTTTCAGGTTGCTGTGAGGGTTAAGTAACTTGATGCTCACAACTTCCACAGCCCAGGGCTTAGATTTGCTGAGCATGCAATGCCTGTAGCTGCCAGGCTTCTCCAATTATTCTGGCAGGTGACGTTATGGTTGTAGCTATTAGAAATCAAGGATTTTGGCAGGGGTGTTGGCTGTGTGACCTTAGACAGGGGCATTAACCTTTCTGAGCCTGGGCTGATTCATCTGTAAAATCAGAATGACATTGTCTTCCAGTCCAGAGGCAGGGAGATGGACTGAAAGACCATCTCAGGTCATTTTCAATCCCTGAATTTCCCATTTGTGAGTCATTGTGGGGCTTAGACCTTGATGTTAACACCTTAAAAGGACAGGAGATGGCCAGAGTGACCCATTCAGTTCTCCGTGGTCCAACGCCTTCATTCACTCACTCATTCCCTCACTTGTTCATCCAGACACCTGGGAACGTTTATACAGTGCTGGATGAGCCATGGCTTAGTCCTCTGGGAGCTATAAGCCTGGTGGGTGAGGAACAACAGGAACAGACAAGTCTGGGACAATGAAAGGTACAGCTATGGGGATGTGCATGACGTGGAGGAATGCAGAGCAGTGCTTGGTTGAATCTGCCTGGGTAGGCCGGGGAGCTTCACAGAAGAGGTGACATTGAACTGAGCTGAGAAGGCAGAGTAGGAGTTCGTTGAGTGAACTTGGTGGGAAGGGCACTCCAGGTAGGGGGACAATATGTACAAAGGCTTAGAGGCTTGGAAACATTTGCCCTGTTCAAGGAAGAGCACATGGTTTGGAATGGCTGGAAAATGGGGTGTGTGTGTCAAAGGTGAGAGATGAGGCTAAAGAAGGCAGTGACTAGGGTTCCTTCTCCCTCATTTTCTCCATAAACAGTGCCCTATAGGACTTCTTTCTGCATCTGAGTTCAAATCCCAACTCTGCTCTTGAGCCACTGACCCTGACCCTGAGCAGGTGGTTTCACCTCTCTCCAGAGATAAAATGGGGATAAGATGTACTTCATAAGCTTACAAAATGATTAGAGATCTCATTCATTTATTCATTTACTCCTTTATTCAGCAAGTGTTTATTGAGTGGTTACTCTATACCCAGCTCTGTGCTGGACACAGGGACACAACATAGACTTGACCTCATGTAACCTGGACTCATGTAACCAACAGTCCAGTAAGAGACACACTAATAAATACGATCAATCCTCATGATTTGTAGATTCACCTACTCACTGAAATTTATTTGTAACCTCAAAATTAATACAGCACTTTCTCAGTCATTCACAGACATACACAGAGTGGCAAAAATCTGAGTCATCCAATGTGATCACTCTCAGCTGAAGTACTACAAGGCAATATACTCTGCCTTCTTGTTTCTGCTCTCATACTTTAAACAAAGATTTTTTTTTTTTTACGGTCTATTTAGTGCCGTGCTTTTTGCATTTTTATGTTTTTTCTTGAATGTTTTGCTGTTTAAAATGGTCCTCAAGCATAATGCTGAAGTGCTGTCTAGTGTCCCAAAGGGCAAGAAGGCTGTGATGTGCTTTACGGATAAAATGGGTGTTAGATAAGCTTCATTCAGGCATGTGTTATAGTGCTATTGGCCATGAGTTCAATGTTAATGAACCAACAGTATGTATTACATAAGGTGTCCGTAAACAGAAACACACATAAAACAAGGTTATGAGGCTGATGAAAATGTTATGACCACAGGCTCGCAGGAATTTTACCCTGTATTTCCCCTAGGGGCAATGGTTCGATATTCCCTAATTCATTGTTTGGGGTGACTTTATAGAACATAACTACTAATAATAATGAGAATCGACTGCAAATGATTTTTAAATATTATGAACACAGTGAAAAGAAACTAAAGAATGTGGTGAGCGGTTAGAACAAGGGAGGAAGGCATCAGGGAAGACTGCTGTGAGGAAGCGACTGAGCAGGCAGAAGGTTAGGGATGGGGCATTCCAGATGGAGGGACCAGTTTGTGTGAGGGCCTTGGGGGAGACTGACTGAGGTCCGCTTATAGGACATCAATTAGATCAGTGTGGCTGGAGCAGGGGCTAGTTCTGCCTCCTATAAACTGTGAGACTTCAGACAATAATGTCCCTCTCAGAGCCTCAGTTTCCTCATTTGTAAAACAAAGGTGTTGACAGTTCCTTCTTCATAAAGTGAAATAAGATAAAGCACAGCTTTGTGCAAGGCATATAGTAAGCACTAGTGGTTGGTCACTAGTGTTAGTCTGAACAGTATGTAGCTGCAACCTGAGCCCCTTCAAGGTCCTCCCTCTGGCTGACTCCTCTTCTCACTCCGGGACCCCTGCTGGTACACATGTGAAATCAGCCCTGCTCCAGTTCTAAGGCCAATCTTGACTTTGCCCTGGAGAATCTAAGCAGCTTTAGCCCAGCCCCAAGCTGAGCTGCAACCTCAACCCCTGGTATGTGGTGGGAATTTGATGTCAATGAGTAAATGATTTTATTGGAACAGCATCCTCCCTCCTGCTGCCCAGTACTGCCTGTGCCTCAGCTTCTGCTCTATTCTGTGGCCAGTCCCTACCCTGCCTAGGGCAGCCATGTCCAACCTGTGACTCTGCTCACAGTTCCATCCCTGAGCTTCAGGTCTGTGCTCGGGGCCTGATACAGCCCAAAGACCTCCCTGACGCTGACTGTCCACCTGGCCACCATGTGTTGCCACCTCTGAATCCCCCCTTTCTTCACTCTCTTGTCTGACAGGACAGCTTTGGCATTTCACCTGAAGCCTCCAGAGCTAAGTATTTTCTGAACTGCAACAAGCTAATGTGTGGGTCTTAGGAAAGCTAGGTCTTTCCCAGGAAATTGAGCTTTTCCTTCCCATTCCACTCTGCCTCTCCCAGGCTCCCTGCTGGCCAGAGTCCAAGCCTGCCAGACCCTCCTGGAAAAAGGCAAATGACATGGGGGCAGAGGCAGGTTCAGGAGCAAAACATGCCACGAGATGACCTCCTAATTTCCTAGGTTCTTCCCAGTCTCAGAATGAGACTTTTTCCTTGGAAAAAAAAAAGAAACTGAAAGGAGGTAACAACCATAAAAGATGAACCCAAATTTCAGAAATTTAAAATAAAACATAATCATATGGTATCACAATAGCAGCATAAAAAATGAAATGCTTAGGAAGAAATTTAACAAAAGAAGGGAAAGACTTGAAAACGGAAAACTGCAAAACAGCTGAGATCAACTAAAGAAAATCTAAATAAATGGAGAAACATTCCATGTGCATGAATCAGAAGACTCAACATTGCCAAGATGACAATTCTCCCCAAATTCATCTACATATTCAGTGAAATCCCTATCAAAATCCCATCAGGACTTTTTGTAGAAATTGACAAACTTATTCCAAAATTTGTATGGAAATGCAAAGGATCGAAAATAGGCAGAACAATTTTTAAAAATAAGACTCATACTGGTGGACTTACACTACCCATTTTAATACTTTCTATAAAGCCACTATAATCAAGACAGTGCGACATTAGTGCAAGGGTAGGCATATAAATCAATGGAAAAGAACTGAGGGTCTAAAAATAAGCCTTTACATTTATAGTCAATTGATTTTCAACTAAGATGCCAAGACAATTCCGTGAAGAAAGAGTAGCCTTTTCAATAAATGATGCTGGAACAATAGGACATCCATAGGCCCAGAAAAATGAACTTAGACACAGATCTCACACCTTTCACAAAAACTAACTCAAAATTGACCATAGACTTAAATTGAAAATGCAAAACTATAAACTTCTAGAAGAAAACGTAGGAGAAAATCTAGGTGACCTTGGATTTGATGACATTTTTAGAAGTAACACCAAAAGCATAATCGATGAAAGAAAAAACTATTAAGTTGGACTGTATTAAAATTAAAAATTTCTGCTCTGCTAAAGACACTGTTCAGAGGATGAAGAGACAAGCCACAGACTGGAAGAAAATATTCACAAAACACATTTCAGATAAAGGACTTGTATCCAAAATAGACAAAGATCTCTTAAAAGTCAACAGTAAGAAAACAAAGAACCCAATTTAAAAAATAGGCAAAAGATCTGAACAGATACCCCATAAAAGAAGATATACAGATGGCAAGTAACCATCTGAAAAGATGCTCAACATCATTTGTCACTTGGGAATTGCAGATTAAAACAACAGTGAGGTAACACTATGTGCCTACAAAAATGGCTGAAATCCAAAAAGCCGACAATACCAATTACTGGTGAGATGCAGAGCAACAGGAACTGTCATTTATCACTGATGGTAATGCAAAATGGTACAGCCACTTTTGGAAATAGTTTAGCAGTTTTTACAAAGCTAGATATAGTCTTATCATATGATTTAGTAATTACTTTCCTAGATATTTAAACAACTGATTGAAAATGTATATCCACACAAAAGCCTGCATACAAATATTTATATCAGCTTTGTCCATAATCACCAAAACCTGAAAGCAACTAAAACGTCCTTCAATAGGTGAATGGATAAACTGTGGGACAACTATACAATGAAATATTATTCATCAATAAAAATAAATGAACTATTAAGCCACGCAAAAGCATAAATGAATCTTAAATGCATATTGTTAAGTGAAAGAATCCCGTCTGAAAAGGCTGCATGCTATTGTATAATTCCATTTATGACATTCTGGAAAAGACGAAACTAGAGAGATGATAAACTAATCAGTTTCCTCACCACATATACTTGCACATCTCAGAGGCACCTCAAACTTAACTTGTCAAAGATGTAACTCCCAGAAAAATGTAGAACAAAATTCTAACTCACAAAAAAAGACCAGACTTACTAGCCTGACAGAGACTGGAGAAATCCCTGGAGTACGGCCTCCGGACACCCTTTAGCTCAGCAATGAAGTCACTGCTGAGGTTCACCCTTCAGCCAAAGATTAGACAGGTCAATAAAAGAAACAAGATTTAAGAGACACACCAGCCCAGGGGCAAGGACTAGAAGGCAGGAGGAGACAGGAAAGATGGTAATGGGGAACCCAAGGTACAGAATGGAGAGTGTTGACATGCCTTGGGGTTGGTAACTAATGTCACAAAACAATATGTGTACTAATTATTTAATGAGAAGCTAGTTTGTTCTGTAAACCTTCATCTAAAGTACAACAATAATAATAATAATAACAAAGTACGACTTCTTAAAAAAAAAAAAGATGTAACTCTCAGTCCTCCAGTCCACACCTGGTCATCTGTTGTCACTGTCTCTGTAATGGCAGCACCATTCACTCGTCCGGTTACTTAAGTAAGAAACCCAGGAGTCACCCTGACACCTCCCTCTCCCTCACCTCCAATACCTAGCCCTTCACCAAGTCCCAATGACACTATCTCCTAAATGTCTCTTGAATCTATCTACTTGACCACATTTCTGTGCGCCCCCCCAAACCTAGCTCCATCGTTGCTTCCCTACAGGACTATGTCATAACTGAACTCTCTCTGGCCATCCCACTCCAATTCATTCCCCATTCACCAGCCATTGTGATATGTGAAAGGCAGCTCTGATCATGTCATTCCTCCACTTAAAAACCTCAGTGGCTTTCTATTTCCCTTGAGTTAAAAACAGAGCTCTTTGGAGTGGCTTCTACCACCTTTCCAGGTCCAATCCCTGCTCATCTCTCTGGCTCAACTCTCAGCACAATCCCCCTCTCCACCCTGGGCTCCAGCATCACTGACCTTCTTTCAGTTTCTTGACTGTGCTGTGCTCCATTCCACCACAGGGCCTTTGTACATGCAGGTCCCTCCTCCAAGACCGGCTGCTCCTGATGCCCTCACTCCTACCCACCTCAGCAGCACTCAAGGCTCACTGACCCAAACCCACTCTCCCACAGGGAAAAAAATAGATAAAAGGAAAGCTGTCACTATTACATTGCCCCAGGAGTCACCACCCCAATAGCAGAGACAGAAGCAGGTTCTAAAATGAGTACAGCTTGCGGTTGCAATACGGGCAGAGTCTATGCCTGGTGGGGTTCCTGAGAACTCTAAAAAGGCACTGCTCACCACTTACCTGCCTTTTCTAGGTATAACTGGGACTTATTCTCAATAATGGCTTTTTGTGGTAGCTTCAAAGACCATCATGTCAACATATTATCCAATTTTTTTTCCCCAAAAGCACCACTTTTGTAGAATATGCCCAGTGGGGGTAGAAAGGGGCAGAGTAGCTGTTCCCACTCCCCAGTTCACAGCAATTTTTCTGCCTATAGCCAAGTTGCTTCTGACTGCCCAGCAGTCTGCAAGACCAAGGGTGCCTCTTCATTCTGAGCCACTGGTTGAATTTGCTTATGATGCTTAAATCAAAAAGAGAAAAAAGAAAAAAAACCAAACCCATTGTTGTTGAATAGATTCCAACTCATAACAACCCTAAAGGATAGAGTAGAACTGCCCCATAGGGTTTCCAAGGAGCAACTGGTGAATTTGAACTGCCGACCTTTTGGGTAGCAGCCGAGCTCTTAACCACTGTGCCACCAGAGTTTCTATGATGCTTAGGGTCTTGCTAAATTCCCTGTGACATCAGATTCCCAGGCGAGCTCTTCTTAAAAGCTTCCTCTGTGAGAATTTAAGGTGTCAGCTTCCCTTTGAGCACGGATCCTCTTCATCTTTGTTCCCCTACAGTGCCAAGCACAGTGCCTGGCTCTTAGTAGGAGCTTAGAAAAATGCCAATTGAATTGGACAGAGCTTCAAACAGAAATTAAGCATGTTAAGGGCTGCATTGGAGAATGAAAGGAAAGTGTTTGTAAATCAAAATCAATCGCAGTCCCCTCGAGAGCACAGGATTTCAAGGAAGGCCTTGGAAAATCCTTTTGTGAAGTGCAAAATCCCTTTCTATTGTAAATAGCCTTTACTTTTGAAGCTGTGTTTCTCATACACACACCCACTAATTATAAAGTAATAAATGACTGTTGTAGAAAAGAGAGAGATGAGGGAGAGATGGAGGGAGGGAGAGAGAAAAGATAGGTTAAAATAAGAATCTTCTCCTTTATCTCTCCCGTTGCACCCCTCCAGGACACCCACTGTTAATATCTGTGAGTGTTCTAGGAACTTCTCAGATTAGGTATCCAAAATAAACCAAACCCATTGCTGTCAAGTCAATTCCAACTCATAGCGACCCTATAGGAAAGAGTACAACTGCCCCACAGGGTTTCCAAGGAGCAGCTGGTACATTCGAACTGCTGACCTTTTGGTTAGCAGCCAAGCTCTTAACCACTGCGCCACCAGATTAGGGATAGCTCTCCTCTAAATGTCAGATATGACTTTGATTTTTTTTTTTTTTCTTCAGAATGAGGTGGAAATTTCAGGAAATGTGGTGCCCAATGACACCTAGATGTTACCACACTTCCCCCACTTTTTGGTCTGGACTGTTGTCCCAGATTTGGAACAGGTCACCAGATCTGTGGAAGGAGCTACTGGGAGGGAGTAGCTTACCTTAGAATAAGCTTCTACCAGTGACTGCTCCAAGGTGGGGTCCTGACCCCTTCTGCTGTTCTCAGGGCAGAAGTGTGGCCACTGGTGACAACCATCACAGATTTCTTATCTCATTTGGTTAACCGAAAGGGAGGAATTTTTTTCATTTTTTTTTTCCTAAATTTTATTGAAAAGCAAGTAGACATAATTTGTAGACAAATTTCTAGAGTTCAGGGAAAAGTCCACGCTGAGATGTAAGTTTTGGATCCATCAGCATATGAACATCATGTAAAGGCTGTGAGTCTGGTGATGTTTCCAAGGGGCTGAGTGAGGATGAGGAGACGAAGACCAAGGATGGAGCCCTGGACTGTGCAAGGTTTACAGGTTCAGGAACGAACCAGCAAAGGAGATTGGGGAGGAGCAGCCAGAGAGGTAGGAGGAAACCAGGAGAGCAGGGCCCTGGAAGTCAGGGAAGTACAGTAACTCAGATAGGAGTGAGCAACAATGCCAAATGCTTATAGGTCTAGTGTAATTAAGAGTCAACCATTGGGTTTATCAATGCAGTGGTCATTGTGGTTGAGTGTGAGGGGTTAAATCCTAGTAGAGCTAAAAGAAAATGGGAGGAGAAAAACTGGAGAGACCAGATGTGGTATTTTACTGTAAAGAGAATCAAAGGTAGCAGGAGAGGTTTGATACTGATTTGTGTTTGTTTGTGGGGGATTGGAGAAATGATGGTGTGTTTATAGACTAATGGGAAAGGTCCACTGATGATGTAGGCAAATAGGAAAGTGATCTCAGGCACAGGTGGCCTTGGGTGAGAAGATGGAGAGTTTATGTAGTCAGAGGGTCTCAGACCCATGAGAAATTTTCCTGAGGGTCTCCCAGTGCAGGTGCATGTCCTTCCAGATATTTATCTGTGAACAGAGATTATTAGAATTTTTATGCAAAGTAGCATCATGATGTTCATAGTTTTCAGCAACCTGTTTCCTTTATTCAAAAGCATATCATGGGCATTCTCCCAAGTCAGAGCATAGAGGCCAAAATCAGTCATTTTAATGGCTGCTTAGTATTTAATAGTATGAATATGCCATGATTTATGTAACCAATCTCCTACTGATGGACATTTAGATTTTTCCAATTTTGCTATTACAAATAGCGTAGTAGTGAAAATCCTTGCATAACCGTATACTCTTGAGTATTTCAGAATGATTGACTCCTATGAGTTAAATTGCTAGGACAAAAGGGTACGTGCATCTTGAATTTTGATAGATGCTGCCCAACTGTCCTCCACAAAGGTTACCCCAATGAGCATCCAACCAGCAGGAAATGAGAGAGCGAGTGGTTTGAGTTTGGACTTTCCGTGGCAGATTTGCTTAAAGTGGGTTCAACTGAAAGTGGTGTCAGAAATATAATTCATAAACCACTGCCCCCTCGTCTCCACAATGCAAGAATGTGCTGACCAGAGAACTGGGACAGAGAAAAGAGAAAGGCAGACAAAGATGGAGCAGGGAGCAAGAGTACAGATTTGAGGGAGCCTTTGGGTGGTTGGTTTGGAGATCCCAGCATAGGAGTCAGTGTTTTTCTAGCCGGCCTCCAAAAACAACTCTATGTGGTCCTGGCAAGTGGCTCAGTCTCTCAGTGAATGTTCCTAACAACATATACACTGTAAGGACCCATGAGGGAATAAATAGGAACACGAGACTATAAATGGTGGGGCAGAGACTTCAGGTTGCCCACTGATATTGATCTTCCTCTTCTTTCTTACTAACAGAACCCCTATTTTGTCAGGGACAATTCCCCCAGCTCAAAAAACTGCATTTTCCACCTGTGCTACACACAGTCATGTGACCCAGCTCTGGCCAATGAGCTGGGAGCAAAGATGCCTACTGGGGGCAGGGGGCACTCTGGGAAAGCTCCTTGAAAGGGCGAAGCCTCTGGACTCCACCTCGGACAGACCACCGCAAGTCCTGAGGCTACACACAAGCCCAGCAGTGGAGCAGCCAAGCTGTGAGCTCA
Source organism: Dugong dugon (assembly GCA_030035585.1). Lineage (NCBI taxonomy): Eukaryota > Metazoa > Chordata > Mammalia > Sirenia > Dugongidae > Dugong > Dugong dugon. The sequence continues at coordinate 53,568,492 of CM057462.1, read as the reverse complement.
AGGTCATGCACACACTCCAAGGGCACCAAGTGCAAACAGGTGGAAGAGGCTGGGCCCGGATGGCATCTTGGAGCTGCTAGGCCTTCACCAGTGGCCATCTCCAGACATCTTGTTTGGTGAAAAAAGTAATCTCTAATTTGTTCACACCTCTGTTGATCATGTTTCTGTTACTCAGCACAATGTCATCCCTAACTGGTACAAGTGGCACTGTGGGGTGGTGAAAGGGCACCAGATTGGACTCTAGGACACCTGGCCCTGCTCCCTCTTCAACCGTGTCTTAGTTACCTAGTGCCACCATAACAGAAATATCACAAATGGGTGGCTTTAAAGAACAGAAATTTATTGTCACACAGTTCTGGAGGTTAAAAGTCCAAATCAGGTGTCGGCCGTGTCAATTCCTTCTGTGAGCCTCTCTCCTAGTTTCTGATGTCTGCTGGAGATCCTTGGCATTCCTTGATGTTCCTTTGTATCTGTCTCCCCCTGTGTGTCTCTGTCTATTCTACTCTGTAACTCAGAAACGATCAGGTTTATGACCCACTCTACTCTGGTATGGCTTCATTAACAGCAAAAGAAAAACTCAGTTTCCAAACAGGTTCATATTTATAGGTACAGGGCTTAGGATTTGAACCAATATTTTGGGAGGGCACAATTCAATCCATAACAACTACTGACCAACTATGTGACGGAGCCCGGAGTGCTGGGCCTCTTTTCCCTCATCTGTAACTACAGCCAACAGCCTTACAGGGATTAAATGAGGATAGAATGACATAAACTCTTTGTAAACTTCTCTCCTGGGATGCAGGAGGTTTGGGAAAGTTCTGATCCCTGAACAGGAGGTTGGGGTTGGCAGTGTGACCTTGGTAAGTCCCTTACTTCTCTCTGGTTCTCAGTTGCCCCATTTTAAATAGGAGAGTTGACACACTTTGCAAAGGGTGACACTGTTCATGGTAGAGAGGTTGTTACTTTGTGAACATGGGGCACAATTATTTAGACTTCTAGATGGTTGATGGTCCATGCAGGGGCCCCAGGGATCTCAGACCTGGGCTAGTGAAGCCAGCAAGGTTGGTGTTTGGTAAGATAGCATTAGTCTGGGAGTCAGAGCCCTTCCACCTGGGCACTCTGCCTCCCTTGGAATGCTCCTCCTCCCTGGGCCAGCAGGGTTCTGACTAAATGGCCATGAAGGGCATCACCATCTCTCATACTCTTGAAGCTAACTTTGCTTTCATAGGAGAGGCCGGGGTGGAGGAGAGGGAAGCTCTACTTCGCAGTTAGCATTAAGAAGTGTAAAGGAACGTAGGATCCTCCCAGGAAGGCCTCCAGCCAGGCCCAGCTGGACAATTTTGAAGTGGGGAGAGGATGGAAGAGCCAATGGGGTGGTGAGGGATAGCCCCCTCCCCTTCCATCCAGGGCAGGGTGGACTCCAGCCAAGCAGGCTGCCCTGCCTGCACCTGAATGAGCCAAGGTTCAACTTATAGAGGTTCATGTGATTCAGTGGCGCCTTTGAGCAAATGGGCCTTTTACCAAAGAGCTGTGTAACCTCGAACACTTAACCTCTCTGGGTCTCTGTTGACCTCTTTGTGAAAGTCAGGATGTCAGACCAGGTACTTTTGAAGGTCCTTCAAACACCAGAATCTGGGATTCTAGACTTAGAATAATAGTGGCTCCAGTCTCATTAGATGATTGGGAAGATGGAATGAGGTCAGTCATGCTTCATGGATATTAGAGTTTTCTTCCCCCTTGATTTCTGTTAATGCATGTGCTTTTCTTGTCCTTTACCCAAACTCGATAGAGGATATCTGGGGCGGAGGTGGGGGGTGCAGTTTTACTATCCTATCCAGCACTCTTGCACCATTTCACTGGTAAAGCAGTGCTCAGAATTTTCTTTATGGAACCCTGACCCCCACTTTCAGACTACCCCTGGCTTAGGCTGGGTTAACCCCACCCCCAGCTTCTAGAATGGGCCCTGATTGGATTAAGCCAATCACCACACTCCTTCTCCCTGACCTTAGAGGGATGAGGCTGTGACTCTTGGAGCCAGTGGGAGTAGGCCTAGGACTTTTGATCAGCTATTAGAGAAAAGAAGCTCTCTCTTCTCTGCTGGACTTCCTGGCCACCAGGAAGGGGGCTCTGAGAATGGCCTTGCATGGGGTGAGATGCTAAAAGACAGAGAAGATCCTAGTAGTATCATTTGAGCCTCTGCAACAAGCTGTGACTAAAGGCCCCTCCATCCACCCTGAGATTTTCAGTAGCTTATACCAATAAATCCCCCTGAGTTCAAACCAGGTTGAGCTGAGTTTCCTGTCAGGGGAAATGTAAGAGACTAGTACTGCCCCCATCCAACACCTAAGTCTCTGAGCTGAGACCAGAGCAAAATGTTGCTGCGTCTCTGAGTTTCCTCTAGGGTGTAAGTCGGCCCATCTCCAGCTGCCCCTTCTCCCCCTTTCTTCCCTCTCACAAAGGAAGCTGCAGAAACCACCCCATAATGGCATCTCCAAGGGCAAGGACACATGAGCTTCAGACTAATGAACTGAGCAGCCTTGTCACTGCCAGATCCAGCCTCACGCAGTGACCAGGAGCTGCCAAGTCAGCACTGTGGATCCTGGTGCTGACATGCCTTCCCCTGGCCTGGGTTAACTGGGCAGCCACTGGTAATATTTAGGGCAAGGAAGGAGAGCGAGTGAGCATCACACAGAACTTGTAGAGTCAAGACCCAGTTAGTAAGGGGTCTTAGATATGACCTCATTTTGCACATCTGCAGACTAAGCCCAGAGAGGGTGAGTGACTTGCCTCAGGTCACACAGTAATTTAGAGGTGGAGTGGGCCCAGAACCCAGACCTCCCAATTCAGAATTCAGTTGCTCCTTTTACTCTGCTATTTTGTCCTCCAAGAATTAGATCTATTTCCTACCCAGCACCCTCCACTCCTTTCTCATTCCATTCTTTATGATTCTTGCTAGAGTTAGTCTGAAGCAGCCCCTCCCATAGTATCATTGATCACTCCCAGAGACTATGCCCCACTCAACACCCCCAGTTACCCACCAAATCTTCTCAGTTCTTCCTCCATCAGCAAGTCCTGCAACAGAGCACTGGCAGCATCTGTGACTCTTTGATCTCCCAAATTCCCAGGGCTTAGGGCTTCATCCTGAGCTCCCTGGGCACTGCTCCTTTTCTCATAGCATATGAACACTGACCATACCCCTTAGCATTGTTAGGGCACTCCTTGTCACCAGCTCCTGGGTCCCCATGGTGGGTGGGGCTCTGCCTGCCTGCAAGACACATGTGTGTTAACTGTTGTATTGCTGGAATATGTGATCTGACCATTCTGGCCTCATTTACCTTCCCCAGTCACTCTATATATTGAATCTTCACCAATGGCTGAGGCCCCCTGTAGCCTTCTTGTCTACTTTGGCAGGTAAGTCTATTGGCCAAACCTCTGATTCTCCACATCTGGTTCACCTCAGTGTCTGCCTACACTTCTGCTGGTAAGTGATGCCCAGAGCATCCTCAGATGATCAGCAATGGGACAAGTAAGGGTTAAAAGCCAAAGCTCCACACCACCAGGACACATCAGCCGCGTATGTTGTCTGTGCACACAACTCAAGTCAATGTTGTTGTTATTGTTAGTTGCTGTCGGTTCTGACTCATAGCAACCCTGTGTACAACAGAAGGAAACACTGCTTGGTCCTGCACCATCCTCACAATTATTGCTACATTTGAGTCCATTTGTTGCAGCCACTGTGTCAGTCCATCTCTTTGAGGGTCTTCCTCTTTTTTGCTGACCCTCTACCAATATGATGTCTTTCTCCAGGGACTGGTTCCTCCTGATAACATGTCCAAAGTACATGAGATAAAGTCTCACCATCCTCACTTCTAAGGAATATTCTGGCTATACTTCTTCCAAGACATATTTGTTCATTCTTCTGGCAACCCAAGGAATATTCAATATTCTTCGCCAACACCATAATTCAAAGGCATCAATTCTTCTTCAGTCTTCCTTATTCATTGTCCAGATTTCACATGCATATGAGACAACTGAAAATACCATGGCTTTGGTCAGCCCAACCTAGTCACCAAGTTGACATCTTTGCTTTTCAACACTTTAAAGAGGTCTTTTGTGGTAGATTTTCCCAATGCAATGCATCATTTGATTTCTTGACTGCTGTTTCCATGGGCATTGATTATGGATCCAAGAAAAGTGAAATCCTTGACAACATCAATATTTTCTCCATTTATCATGATGTTGTTTATTGGTCCAGTTAGGAAGATTTTTGTTTTCTTTATGTTGAAGTGTAATCCATACTGAAGGCTGTGATCTGTGATCTTTACCAGTAAGTGCTTCAAGTCCTCTTCACTTTCAGCAAGCGTGGTTGTGTCATATGCGTATCGTAGGTTGTTAATAAGTTTTCCTCCAATCCTGATGCCCTGTTCTTCTTCACATAGTCAAGTTTCTCAGATTATTTGCTCAGTATACAGATTGCATAAATATGGTGAAAGGAGATAACCCTGACGCACACCTTTCCTGATCTTAAACCTTGCACTATCCTTTTATTTTGTTTGAACTACTGCCTCTTGGTCTATGTACAGTGTCATGGATTGAATTGTGTCCCCCAAAAATATCTGTCAACTTGGCTAGGTCATGATTCCTAGTACTGTATGACTGTCTACCATTTTATCATCTGATGTGATTTCCCCGTGTGTTGTAAATTCTATCACTGTGATGTGATAAGATGGATTAGCGGCGGTTATATTGATGAGATCTACAAAATTAGATAGTGTCTTAAGCCAGTCCCTTTTGAGATATAAAAGAGAGAAGCGAGCAGAGACACTTGGGGACCTCATAGCACTAAGAAAGCAGTGCTAAGAACAGAGCACATCCTTTGGACATGAGGTTCCTCCACTGAGATGCTCCCAGACCAAGAGAAGACTGATATCAAGGACCTTCCTTCAGAGCTAACAGGGATAAAAAGCCTTCCTCTGGAGCCGGGGCCCGGAATTCCAACTTCTAGCCTACTGAAATGTGAGAGAATAAACTTGTCTTTGTTAAAGCCATCCACTTGTGGTATTTCTGTTATAACAGCACTAGATGACTAAGACATACAGGATCTGCATGAGCACAATTAAGTGCTCTAGAATTTCCATTCTTTGCAATGTTATCCATAATTTGTTATGATCCACACGGTCGAATGCCTTTGTGTAGTCAGTAAAACACAAGTAAACATCTTTCTAGTACTCTTTGCTTTCAGCCAGGATCCATCTGACATCAGCAATGATATCCCTCATTCCATGTCCTCTTCTGAATCTGGCTTGAATTTCTGGCAGTTCCCTGTCAATGTTCTGCTGCAACCATTTTTTAATTATCTGCAGGAAAATTTTACTTGTGTGTGATATTAATTATATTGTTTGATAATTTCCACATTCTGTTGGATCATCTTTCTTTACTATGGACAAAAACATGGATCTCTTCTAGTAGGTTGGCCAGGTAGCTGCATTCCAAATTTCTTGGTATGGATGAGTGTGCTTTTCCAGCATTGCATCTGTTTGTTGAAACATCAGTTTGGTATTTCATCAATTCCTGGAGCCTTGTTTTTCACCAGTGTCTTCAGTGCAGCTTGGACTGAAAGAAGATTTTGACCTATGCTACCTCTTGAAATGTCAACCAATTCTTTTTGGTACAGTGACTCTGTGTACTCCTTCCAACTTCTTTTGATGCTTCCTGCGTTGTTCGGTATTTTGCCCAAAGAATCCTTCGGTACAGCATCTTGAGGCTTGAATTTTTTCTTCAGTTCTTTCAGCTTGAGAAATGCCGAGCGTGTTCTTTCCTTTCGGTTTTCTAACTCCAGGTCTTTGCACATTTCATTATATTGCTTTACTTTGTTTCCTCAAGCTGCCCTTTGAAATCTTCTGTTCAGCTCTTTTACTTCATCCTTTTTTCCATTCACTTTAGTTACTCTACATTCAAGACCAAGTTTCAGAGTCTCTTCTGACATCCATTTTGATCTTTTCTTTCGTGTCTTTTTAATGAGCTTTTGCTTTCTTCATGTATGATGTCTTTGATGTCATCCCACAACTCATCTGGTCATTAGTGTTCAATGCCTCAAATCTATTCTTCAGATGATTTCTAAATTCAGGTGGGATAGACACAAAGTCATACTTTGGCTCTCATGGACTTGTTTTAATTTTCTTCAGCTTCAATTTTAACTTGCATATGAGTAGTTGGTGATCTGTTCTGAAGTCAGCCCCTGGACTTGTTCTGACTGATGATATTGGAACAGGCGGCATAAGCTCAATTACTACCATTGCTGAATAATTGATTACCATTAATTACTAGCCCCACTTTGTCTCATGATATTTCTTTTTCTTTCTCCCTCCTCCTATTCCAGTCCTTATAAAAGTTTAAAATTAAAGTTTCTCCTTGGAGGGAGACAAAATAAATTGATAGCCCTCAAGGATTGCCGGAAAAAGGATTAACTCATCTGGGACATGACCGCTGTGACTAATGGCGCCAGATAATCCTCAAGGATTGCCAGTAAGAGATTAACTCATTTGAGACATGACAATAGTGACTACCATGAAGAGAAACTATAATCCTGTCCATATAAAACCTTCAGCCAGTTTCCAGCTCCAGGAGACAGGTTTTTTGGAGGAGCTCATTCCCCTCTGTCTCCTGTATATCGATATACAATAAAACCCTCTTGCTGCTCACCTCACGTCTGTCTCAGTATTGTCTTTTGTGGCAGGCGGCTCAGATCCCCATTTTGCAGTAACAATATTGAGCTTCTCTATCATCTCTCTCCACATAGGTTGTTGATTTGATTCCTGTGTATTCCATCCATCGAGGTTCACATGCATAGCCACCATTTATGTTCTTGAAAAAGGTATTTCCAATTAATAGGTCATTGGTCTTGCAAAATTCTATCATGCAGTCTCCAGTGCCGTTTCTGTCACCAAGGCCATATTTTCCAACTACTGATTCTTCTTTGTTTCCAACTTTCACATTCCAATCCCCAGTAATTATCAATGCATCTTGATTGCATGTTTGATTAATTTCAGACTGAAAAATTTGGTAAAAATCTTCAATTTCTTGTCTTTGGCATTTGTAGGTGGTGCATAAATTTGAATAATGGCCATATTAACTGGTCTTCCTTGTAGGCACATGAATATTATCCTATCACTGACAGCGTTGTACTTCAGGATAGATCTTAAAATGTTCTTTTTGACAATGAACACAACACCATTCCTCTTCAAGCTGTCATTCCCGGCATAGTAAACCATATGATTGTCCAATTCAAAATGTCCAAAAGCGGTGCATTTCAGCTCACTAATGCCTAGGATATCATTCTATGTGCTGCATTTCATTTCCAATGACTTACACTTTTCCTAGATTCATACTTTGCACATTCCATGTTCCAATTATTAATGGATGTTTGCAGCTGTTTCTTCTCATTTTGAGTCTTGCCACATCAGCAAACGGAGGTCCAGAAAGCTTTACTCCATCTGCATCATTAAAGTTGTGTGATGGTTAAGGTTGTGTGTCAACTTGACCGGGCAATGATTCTCAGTGTTTTGGCAGTTATGATGTAGTTTGGCAGTCGTGTGATGTTGTGATCACTTCCATGATGAGATTTGATATAATATAATCACCTCCATGGTAGCATGTGGCCTGCATGGAGTATAAGTGCACATTCTGGCAAGACTCGTGGGCTGCTTCTTGCTCTGAATCCTGTAGATCGCTCCTGTTTGTCTGACCTCTGGTTCTTGGGACTTGAGCTAGCAGTGTACCTGCAGTCTTGCCTGCCAGTCTTGGGATTCATCAATCTTCGCAGCCTGTGAGCAAGAGCCCTGCTCTCTGACCTGCCAATCTTGGGTTTGCCATCCTCTGCAACTGTGTAAATCAGGAGAAGCCTCTTTCCTGACCCATGGACTTGGGACGTTCCAGCCTCTACAATCTCGTGAGCAAATTCCTTGAGATAAATATCTCTCTGTATATATTTATATGCTTTACTGGTTTTGCGCTTCTCTAGAGAACCCAGCCTAAGACAGGTCATCTCTACTTTGAGGAGGCAGCTCTTCTCCAGTGGTATTTTGAGTGCCTTCCAACCTGAAGGGCTCATATTCCAGCACTATATCAGACAATGTTCCACTGCTATTCATGAGGTTTCACTGGCAGATCTTTTTAGAAGTAGACTACCAAGTCCTTCTTCCTAGTCTGTCTTAATCTGGACGTTCCACTGAAAACTGTCCACCATGGGTGACCCTGCTGGTATTTGAAATACCAGTGACATAGCTTCCAGCATCACAGCAACACAAAAGCCACCACAGTGCAATAAACTGACAGATGAGCAGTAGTCAGGTCAATGGCCAGTTAGTTGTCTGAGCACCTACTGTGTACCAGGCACCATGGTGAGAGCTTTCCATAGATCCTCACTATGACCCTCGCACCCACCGTATAAGGAACAGTCCATCATCTCTACTTCCCAGGTGGGGAAACTGAGGATCTGAGAGGCTAAGTCACCACCCTAAGGGACCCTGAGGGGGCTCCTGTGGGAAGAGGGAGAAGACACACATCCTCTCCCTCCCACTGCCCCTGTTTGCAGAGATAGGGTTTTCAGTAATGTCCAGGTACACCCCCATGCTTCTGCCCCCTTCATAAGCCCTTCCTGGCCGTTGTTGACATGGAATCATTCCATCGAGCCTGCTGAGAAAATGTCAGAGATTGTCTCCTGGAACCAGTGCTGGTAACCATCTGGCTGGCAGACACTGTTATGAAACCCCAGCCCTGCTCCCGGAGGGGGACTTGTTTAACCAACAGTCTTTGATGTTCTGTGTCTGCAGAGGGGCCTGCTCCACTTTGTACTTTATGTAATTACAAGATGGATTGTTATCAAAGATGATTTATGGAGGCTGAAAGGCTTTGGATGAAGATCTCAGTGGTGGGACTGCTGGACTCGGGCAAAAATGCACGGCCTTCAGTTAGCCATTTGGGTAAAACACAATGACTATCATGAAATTTTAATTGAACTATTACTAGTTAGAATAAATCAAGTAAGGGATTCAAGCGTGCTGATTGCCTCGGGCCAGCTCTGGAAGGAATGCCTGAGTGACCTCTGTTCAGGCACAGGGCTCTGTGAAATCTGCAAGTGCACCAGGTACTGAGGGTGCAAAGATGAGACTTCACCCTTCACCAGCATTACCCATCCTCTCAGAGAAGTCATTTTCTCCCCATTTCCTGCTCTGACTGGCCCAGCAGGAAGTGGCAGGTGAGAGGAGCAGATGGGAGGTCAAGAGAGAAAAGCAAGAGGGTTGAAGTTTGGAGTTCAGCCCACCCTAAGGTATGAATCACGATTCTACAGCTTGCTAGCCACGTGATCTTGACCAATTCACTTACCTCTTTGAGTTTCGATTTCCTTATCTGAAAAGTGAGGATTATAACTCCTGTCTTTTTAGAAATGTTGGGTATTTTGTCCCTATCCATCCCTCTCTGCTCAGTCCACAACCCTGCTAAATTCCCCATCTCCACCAGTAATGACCCTCAGCTTATTAACAGTATTGGACAAACTATCAGCTTCTTTTTCCTGGGAATGTCGATTTGGGACACGCAGACAGAGACAATAATCTGTGGAAAGTCAACCTGGAAGATCATGTAAGAGGATGAGTAGTTAACCAGTTTCCCATCAAGTCATCTCCGACTCACAGTGACCCTATGTGTGTCAGAGTAGAACTGTGCTCCATAGGGTTTTCAATGACTGATTTTTCAGATGTAGATCACCAGGCCTTTCTTCCAAGTGTGGATTTAAACCTCCAACCTTTCAGTTAGCAGCCAATTGAGTTAACTGTTTGCACCACCCAGGAACTCCAGCTCAGGGGTAGAGGCTACAATTTGATATGTCCATGCTGGATCGTGAGTGAATAGAGAAGCCAGTCTGCAGAAAGAATGAAGAAGATGAGCAGAGGAAACTAAAGATGAGTCTTCCCACAGATTCAGTCAGGAAGGTACAGTCAGAGATGCAGAGAAAGATAGGAAGGTCATCATATCCCCAGCTCCAAGAAGCTTGACCATACTTTCTGTAGTTGGTGTCTGAGGGGTCCCCTGTGTTCTTCCATTAAGTCCTTTTTCTACTTCAGCTTTTTTGGATGGGTCAGTGAACCAGTGAGTCTTCTTCAGTGTTGTACATGGCAGACAACCCAAACTGGCTTAAACTGAAGGGAATCCATTGACTCATATAATAGAAATTTTCAGGGTTAGAGTTGGTTTCAGAAATGGCCTCCAGTGATGTCACCAAGACCTGGCTTCTCTGCACTTCCCCTTTATACATTATCTTCATTTTTAGGCTGCATCTAAGACGGTGGCAACAGCTGTCGATTGTGAATTCATGTTCAAATTAAACGGCAAAGAGCAAGAATCTCTTTCGAAGAAGCCCCAGTAAAAAGCCTATTGGATCATATTGGATCTGATGAGTCCTATACCCTCCCTGAGCCAATTACTGTGGCTAGAGAAACACATTGCACAGATTGGTTTAAACTATAATCACATGCCTCACCCCTGAGCTACAGGTACATCCTCACCCATCTACTGAGATTGGGGAAGTGAGTGACCAACAACAAAAGTCAGCGCAGCTGCTTGAGGAAGAGGAATGCAAGCAGCAAGCTCATCTTTGGACATTCCAAGACAGGACCTCAAAGGGGTGGAGAGGGTAAAATACAGTCCGTAATGAAATGTGTTTGGAACAATGCAGGTGCTTAATAAATGCTGATTTTTCTTTCCTCTTGCCCCCAAGTTAGTAGCTTTTCTGAACAGCTCATTGAGGCTAGGAACCCAAACCCCTCCTTCTAACCATTCAGCAACTTGACCTTTTGAGACCTGCAGGCCACTTTCCTCACTGCCTCTGCATCAACCTTGCATGTGAAGTCCCCTAGTCTGAACTGCCCTTCTCACACCATTATTTGTTCAATACTTGAAATGAGGACCGGACTACTGGTTGGCGTGGATTAGGACAAAGGGAGTAGGGTAGGGTTGAAAGGAGGAGGTGGGTATGATTATAAAACGGTAACATGAGGGATCCTTGTGATGATGGAATTGTTCTTGACTGTGTTAGACAATACACAAACCTACACAGGTGATAAAATTGTATACAATTAAACACACACATATACACAAGTATAATCTGAATAAAACAGGTGGATTGTATCAGTGTCAATATCTTGGTTGTGGTATTGTACTATTGTTTTACAAGATGTTACCTTGAGGGAAACTAGGTAAAAGGTACACAAAATCTCTCTGTATTTTTTTTAATTAAACTTTTTATTTTGAGATAATTGAAGATCTGTATGTAGATGTAAGAAGTAAAATTGAGAGATCCTACTGGGGTTCCAAACGGTCCCTGCTGGTGCTGCTGGACAAGGCAGAAGGAGCTTCCCCAGGCCAGGCTGCCTATTGTCTCTAGATGGGGAAGTGAATCTTTCATCTGAAGGATGAGATCTCCCTCTCCTGTGTCTCTGGGTGGAAGAGGGGAGTCTCTGGTCCACAGGGAAGGACAGCACTTCCCCTGGTCACTTACTGTCAGTGGGCTCCCCTGGGGTTGTCAAGACTCCTCATTAGATTCAGGAGAGGAATGAGCCTACCTAAGCAGCCTTCTGTCGTTAGGTTGAGGGCAGGGAAATCCTGGGCTTCAGTCTCCTTCTTCTGTTGGGTTGCTGTTGTTGGGTGCCATCAAGTTGATTTTCAACTTATAGTGACCCTATGTGACAGAGTAAAACCGCCCCCATAGGGTTTTCTAGGCTGTAATCTCTATGAGGAGGAGCACTGGTGGCACAGTGGTTAAGTGCTCATCTGCTAACCAAAAGGTTGGCAGTTCAAACCCACCAGCCACTCCATGGGAGAAAGATGTGGCAGTTTGCTTCCATAAATATTGCAGCCTTGGAAACCCTATCGGACAGTTCCACTCCATCCTATTGGGTCACTATGAGTCAGAATCAACCAGACAATAATGGATAATCTTTACAGGAGCAGTGGGGGGTCTGAAATGTCCTGCCACTATATTGTTCCTATAATCCTGGGATCCCTGACCAGTTCACCTTTGGCCACATTCCAGAGTGCTCCTTTGGTTGTTTCTTGTGTTATTTCCAGAGTTCATAGTTGTACTTAGCAGGGAGGAGCAGGGAAAGATCTCTGTATTATTTCTTAACTTATAGATTCTCAACTTCATGTGAATCTATAAATAGCTCAAAATAAAATGGTTATGTTAAAAAATAAATACACATATGCAATAAAACAAGACAAGCACCACCAGTCTCATTTGGGTAGTTGTGAAAATTAAGTAAGTTAACATAAGCAAAGAAGTTAACCCATACCGAGCACTCAGCATGATGGATATTCATTTATTGGAGAATAATTTAGAAATGTTGTATTCTAAAACTTTAGAACTCAGCATGTATATTTTTTATAAAATTCAGCTGTAGACTATGATTAGTTCATCTAAGAGCATCTAATAGTTTATACTACTAATAATTATGAATAACAATGTTTCTTTGGGAAAATGTAGTTCGAACTCCAGACACAAGCTCTCTTCCCTAGGCTACTCCCAAGAAAGAAAGGTATTTTGGCTAACTAAATCAAAGAGGGCTATGCAGACATAGGGGGCGAGGGGTGATGGAGGCCACCAGCATGAATGCACCTTGGATTCACGTCCATTAGAACATCAGTAGTAAAACCCACCATTGGTTGGGTGTTTACTGTGCACCAGGATCTAGAAGTGCATCATCTCATTAACTTTCACAATCACCCTTTAAGGAAGAGACCATTAACCCATTTTACAGCTGAGGGAACTGAGACCTTGAGAAGTTAAGGAATTTGCCCAAGGTCACAGCTTGGGTCTGAATCCCAGACCTGTGACTGACTCCAGACCCCATGCCCCGGCCACTGCTCCTTGCTGGCCCTCCACTCCTGGGTGTCCATTTGTGCAGCTTTTAGGGTTAATCTTCATAATCACTCTGTGAGGTAGTAGCTGATCAAATCACTATCCCCCATCTGCAGATGAGGAAACCAGGCCAAAGAGTGGGAGGGGACTTGCCCAAACTCATATAGCAGAGAAGTGGCAGAGCCAGGATGGGAAGCCCTGTATGCTGACTCCTCCTCTAGTGTACCCTCCCCTGCCCTTCACCACCCCCAACATCCCTCATAGGGAAGCACAGACTGGATCCCCTTTTTCACTGTAAGGAGCAGCCTCTCCAGCTTACAAAGAAGCTTCGAATTTGCAGCATCCTCTACCCTGGTGGCCATACCCCTCCTTCTAGGTCTATACTACACACTTCCCTTCTTATCTTCTAGACAGCATTGGGGCTGTTACTTACTTAACATGCTGGATTTAATTATCAACTTCAAAGAGAGACTCAATCCGGGAGGTAACCACAAAAGACTTGCTTCTGATAATTGAAGGTACTGGTGCCTCCCTGGGATGCAAATGGAGGCCCCACCACAGCCCTTGCAGCAACATGCCATTAACCCCTGTCAGGGCTGAACAGCCACCCAAACATTGTGCATCATCAGTCTGTTCCTGAGGGTACTGAGGGCCATGGGAGGAGCATCATGCAGAATATAAGGGCGAATCCAGGACTCTGGAGTTGAATAGCCAAGCCTGGAAAGTACTAGGGCCAGAGGGGTCAGGGACCAGAAGGATCAGTGGATGGCCAGTAGCAGCTCCATAATGCAGGGGAGATACAGAGCACAGTGGCCACCTTTTGCCCTTAAGATCCACTCAGACCCAGGGGACATTAGGGGACACTGCTAGGGGTTCAGGCATCTCTGAGTCCCCTCAGCTCCTAACCAGGCACTGTTCCCCACAGATGTCCCCCTTAAGCCCCTTTGCCTTGGTTGCGGGGTTCAGTTTTCCTAGATGTGGATCTCAGTTTCCACTTGGATTCCACTTTGGAATAACCCTTAAGTCCCAAGGCCATGCCCTGTCTGGGATGAGAACAGTCCTCTGATTCTGGCCTTGTGTGGCACAGCCCAAAGGCCAGCCACTTCCCAGCCAGCCTGTGAAATTATTTAAACAAGCCAATCACATCCTCCTGCAGGAACGAGGGATCACCTCACCTTCTTGTTACTACAAAGTCTGCCTCCCACATCCTCTGCTGGTTCACTCTACTCACGGGTGCAAACCCCAGGTAGCCCTGCCTGGCATGAGGTCTCCTTCTCCCCTGGTCTATGAGTATACGTGACTAGTAACTGCTGTCAGTCTCATGTATCCAATGCCAGGTGTCATGTCATCAGCCATCTTGTACCATTTAGGGCAGGGAATCCCTCCTACACCAGTAGGGTGAATAGTAGGTGGTCAGAACACTTCCACTCCCAAACCCCCTAGAAAAAAAGAGTTCAGACTGCTCTCAGAGGAGAGAGCTTCATTTCACCTAAACACTCCACCACCTAGAGCAGAATCTGGTTGGACAATGGAGGCTGGCTGGGAAGTGAGACTCATTAGATTGAGGACTGGGTCAAGTACAGCTGGTTGGAGAACTAGCCAGGTGGGAACCCTTTCCCACTGGGTAAGGACTGGCGTATCTTATAGGAACAGAGGAACTCATGATTAGGCCTTTGTGGCCCTGTGAGGCTCAAAGATGTCAAGACAGCACTTGAAATTTAGACCTTATAACGCAGAGAGGGAGGGGATGGGAAATAAGCCCAACTGGGCCCAACTTTGTGGCCGATGCACACACCACAAGCTGCTCCTGGATCCAAATTCACTGATATAGTCAGGGCCTTGGAGAAGCAGAGACTCTTTTCCAGGGGTATGAGGGGGGGTGGTGACGTGGGAGGGTCTACTGCACAGGGCTGGCTTGTCTACCCTCGTAATCATCTTCTCTGGCCTCCAAAATGAACCTTAATTTCAGGCAGAGAAAAAAAGGGGGCTCATAAAACCCTTGTAAATGCCACTCCAGGGCTCCCAGCAGAGCAGCCCAGGCAGAGTTTCTGTCTTTTCCTGGTCTTAGTCAAAGGCCCCTCGGTAAATGATTGGCCACTTAGCACTTGTTAATGGCTCTAACTTCCATAGACTTTAAGTGTTTTCTTGAAATTGATCTTCCTGTGAAAAGTATGCTTTGGAGACATGAAATAACCATCAGAGAACCTTAAATGAATTACACTTTATCAAGCAGAAAAAAACAATGCACTTGAAACAAGCACTACCAGGGAAATGAAGGGCCATCATGCGTCCAGACCTGGAGGGTGAGGAGAGGGACCCTTGTGCAGCTGAGCTAATTTCTTTTTACGGCGCCTGCATTCACTAGGGAAACGTTAGTCCTGGATCGTTTTCTCTGCTGCATGATGCAACATTTCCCTAATCCTGTCCCCGCCACAGCTCTGCCTCTGTCAGGGAGAGGTGGTGTTTGATTCACTCTTCTCCCCACCATATGAGGTGATAGCTTTGCCAGAGAGATGATTAAGAGGGCAGACAGCATAATGACTTCAGCTTCCAGCCACTGGAATCTTATATGTTAGTGCTTTACATGTATTACTTCATTTAAACCTCCTAATAACCCAATGGGTTGAGTAGTATTATTACCTTACTTTATAGATGAGAAAACTGGACTTAGAAGTCTTTTGCTCTGAACCTCTCAAGCTGTGATTCGAGGCCAGATTTGTCTGATGTCAAGCCTGAGCATGTCATTTCACTATTACGCCTCCCTTTAACTCCTGCTTGCACACCCCCAAGATGGGGACCTCACTACCTTTCAAGGTAGCCCATTCTGTCTCTGGGCATCTTTAACTGTTGGAAACTCCTTCCTTCAGACCACACTGAAAGTACCTACTTTCACGTCCAGAAGGCAGTCCTTTCTGTATTCAAAGATAACGCTTTCATCTTTCCAAGGTTTTCTATGCCCCATGTTCTACAATCCCACTCCTTCAGCATTCCTCATTAAACAGCCCCTCTGCCCAAGCTAGAGTTTCCTGCTCCCTTTTTGCATTGTTTGACAAAGCTGGATGCAGTTCTCCAGAGAGGGTCTGCCCAGGGCAGAACCCAACCAAGGCCTCTCTCTGTTCCAAGGATCCAGCAAGACTCTGAGTCAAGTTTTTTACCTTTTCTGCAGAGTCTGCCTGAATGAGGAGACGTCTACCCACACATGGGGTGGGTCATAGACAGCTGGGTGAACTCTCCTTGATTCCCCTCCCCTGTCAGAAATCTACCTTCTGAAGTGAAGCTGGAAATTTCAATAATAAGAGTTATTTAACTGCTTTATCGAGGTATAATTGGCACAAAATAAACTGGATGTATTTAAAATGTACAATATGGTAAGTTTTGACATAAGTATACATCCATGAAACTATCACCACAATCAAGATAATGAACGTATCTATCGCCCCAGAAAGTCTCCTCTGTAATCTCTCTCTCTCCTGCCCTTCCCTGTCTTCCCACTGTCCCCATCCCCAGACAACCATGAATCTGCCTTATATATAGAGAAACTATAGATTAGTTCACATTTTCTAGAATTTTATGTAAATGAAATCATACAAAGTGTAGTCTTTATGTCTAGTCTCAGCATAATTATTTTGAGACTCATCCATGTTGTGTGTATTAATAGTTATCGTATTGCTGAGTAATACTCCATTGTATGAATATATCATACTTTGTTAATCCATTCACCTGCTGGTGGATATTTGGGTTGCTTCCAGTTTGGGGCTATTATGGTTAAAGTTTCTATGAACATTCGTATTCTTCTTGGGTAAATACCTAGGAGTGGGATGGCTGGATCATATAGTAAGTGTTCGTTTAATTTTTTTTAAATCTCCCAATTTTTTTCTCAAAGTGGCTATACTATTGTACATTCTTACCAGCAGCGTATGAGAGTTACAGCTCCCCCACATCTTTTCCAAAACTTGGTATGATCCATCTTTTTAATTCTAGCCATTCTAATAGGTGTGTAGAGAAATCTCATTGTGCTTTTAATCTGTGTTTTCCTAATGACTTAGGATGTTCAGAATATTTTCATGTACTTGTTTATTTGCCATTCATATATCTTCTTTGATGAATTATTCAAATCCTTTGCCTATTTATTACTGGGTTATTTGGAGAGTTCTTTATATATGCTAGATGTAAGTCCTTTATCAGATATATTCTTTCCAAATATTTTCTCCCAGTCAATGGCTTGTATTTTACCTCTCTTGACAGTGTCTTTCAGAAAGCAGAAGTTTATACTTTTGATTGTCTAAATTATCAATGTTTTCTTTTATGAATCATGATTTTGGTATCATATCTAAGAAAGCTTTGCTTAACCCAAGGTCACAAAGAGTTTCTCCTATGTTTTCCTTTAGAAGTCTTAGAGTTTTAGGATTTATATTTAGGTTTATGGTCCATTTTGAGTTAAGTTTTTATATGGTATGAAGTATGGATCCAAGCTCACTTTTTTGTGTATGGACATCAAATTGTGCCAGCACTATTTGTTGACAAAATTATTCTCCACTGAATTACCTTTGCATCTTTGTCAAAAATCAGATGTCCATATATGTCTAGATCTATTTCTGGACTGTGTATTCTGTTCCATTGATCTATTTGTCTATACTTATGTCAATACCATGCTATTTTGATTATTATAGCTTTGTAATAAATCTTGAGATAAGGTAGTGGTAGTCCTCCAACTTTGTTAATCTCGTTCAAAGTTGTTTTAGATATTTGAGGTCTTTTGCATTTTCGTATGAATTTTAGAATCATCTCGTCCATTTCTACCAATAATAAAAATATCCCGTTGGGTTTTGATTAGGATTGACATGATTCTAGAGATCCATTAGGGGAGAACTGACATCTCAGTATTCAGTCCTCTGGTCCATGAATGATATGTATCTCTCCACTTATATGGATCTTCTATCATTTCTTTCAGCAATGTTTTTTTTAGTTCAAATTGTACAAATCTTGCATGTCTTTTGTCAGATTTATCCCTAAGTATTTCATAAGTTTTAATGTTTTCAGAGATGGCACTGTTTATTTCAATCTCCAATTATTCACTAGTAATATATAAAAATACAATTGATTTTTCTACATTTATCTTGTATCTTGCCACACTGCTAAGCACACTTATTAGCTTTAGATTCCTTATGCATTCCTTTGGATTTTCTACATAAATATTCATGTCTGCAAATAAAAAAAAAAATTACTTCTTTCCAATATGAATGCATTTTATTTCTTTTTCTTGCCTTATTTCACTGGCTAGGACCTCTAATACAATGTTGAATAGAAGTGAGGAAAGCAGACAGCTTTGTCTTTTTCCTGATCTTAGGGAGAAAGAATTGAGTCTTTCACCATTAAGTATGATGTTAGCTGTAAATTTTTCAAATTTATCAGTTTGCAGAAGTTTCTTTTTATTCCTACTGCAGACCTTTTGGTTAGCAGCTGTAGCTCTTAACCATTACACCACCAGGGTTTCCCTTTTATACCTAGTTTGCTGAGAATTTTTATGAGGAATAGATGTTGGGTGAATAAAAGGATGTTAAAGCATATGTGAATTCCTAATTCATTCTATGAATTAAGTGTCACCCTGATACCAAAACCAGACAAAAACATTGCAGAAAACTATAGACCAATATTGTTTATGAATAGATGTAAAAATACTCATCAAAATACTAGCAAATGGAATCCAACAGCATATTAAAAACATTATACACCACGACCAAGTGGGATTTAACCCAGACTTCTAGGGCGGTTAAACATATGAAAATCGATCTGATAATATAGCACATTAACAGAATAAAGAAAAACACTACATGATCATCTCATCTGGGAAAATCAAACATTTCTTCATGAAAAAAAAATTAAAAACAAAGCAGCAGTAATGTGCAGTAAAGATCAGCATGAATCCGTTCCTCAAAATGTGTAAATTGATCCAGTCCTCATATTCTCGCTTCTCTATCCTCATCACCAGCCACCCTCCGTGGCACTCTCTCTCTTTCTCTGACCCTAGCTGGTCGGAGCTGTATCAGAGTTCACACGTTAAAATGACACTGTCCTGCAGACTGCCAAATAGGCAGATGCCAGCCACAAATTTGGGGAGTCCACATGACACCTCCACCTTCTGATGCTGGCCCCAAATTCAGAGCTTGTTTCATGGTACCACTTCAGGATATGAGCCACAAGCTCAGGAGTCTACGCAACACCATTACTTTCCAGCCTGCTGGCTCCTACTGCTCCTTTGGGTTCAATAATTCACTAGAATGATGCACAGAATTCACAGAGTATACAATACTTATGACTACAGGTTCATTATAGCCCAAAAAGATACAAAAAAGAAACTTATAGGGCGAGGTCCAGGAGGATTCCCAATGTAGAGCTTTCATGTCCCAAAGGACATGCTACCCTCCCAAGTGCAGGTGTTCTTGTTAACCAAGAAGCCCTCTGAGCCTCCATGAGTCAGGGCTTTTATCAGCCAATCCTGCAGGATAGGGCAAATTATCCCTTCTGAGACTAACTGACATCAGCCTCTCAGATGAGTCTTTTCTGGTCTGTCCAGCCCCCTCATCACCAGCACAAATTCTCTGATGTGGCCTTGGAAGTCCCAGACCAAAGCACTTCAATTGCTCCAAGGGTTATTTCTCTGACTACAAAGACAAAAGTCACCTTATTTAGAGTAAAACTAAGTCCTTTACCCTACAAGTAGTTAAAACAGTCTGGTACTGGCATTAAAGTAGATATATGGACTATTGACATACAATTGAGACTCCAGAAATACTCCCATACATCTATAGCCAACTGAGTTTTGAAAAAGATGTCAAGACCATTCAATGGAGAAAGAATAGTCTCTTCAACAAATGGTGCTGGTACAACTGGATTTCAACATGCAAAACAATGAAATTGGACTCCTATATCACACCATATACAAAAATTAACTCAAAATGGATCAACAAGATATATAAGAGCTAAAATTATAGAATATAGGGTGAATCTTCACGACCATGGATTTTGCAAAGGATTCTTAAATATAACACCAAAAACATTTAACAAGGGGGAAAAAAAAGACAAAATCGATAAATTGGACTTCATTAAGAACATTATCAAGAAAGTGAAAAAACAACCTACATAATGGGGGAAAATACTTGCAAACCATATATATGATAACAGTCTAGTATCCAGAATATATAAAGAAATCTTACAACTCAGCCAAAAAAGACAAACAACCCAATCGAAAAATGTAAGAACTTGAATAGACATGTCTCCAATGAAGATATACAAATGGCCAACAAGCACACGAAAAGATATTCAACATCATTAGTTACTAGAGCAATGCAAATCAAAACCACAAAGTACCACTTCACACCCCCTAGGATGACTGTGAAAAAAGAAAGAGACAGAGAAACAAAAAGGAAGGAAGGAAACAAAAAGGAAGGAAGGAAAGAAACAAAAAAAAAAGAAAGAAAGAGAGAGACAGAAAAAGAAAATAACAAGTGTTTATGATGATGTAGAGAAATTTGAACCCTTGTTCATTGCTGGTAGGAAGATAAAATGGTGCAGCCACTGTGGAAAATGGTGTGGTGGTTCCTCAAAGTTAAACGTAGAATTATCATATGCCTTTGTCTCAGATTCTTCCCACTCTCTCTCCCTGCGCACCCCGACCCCTTGGACTTTCTTCAGTGCCCTGGGGTCATCTTTCCCACTCGGATACAAACTCCCTGGTTTAGGAGATCATGTCGTGGTCGTCTCTATCCCTTGTGGTACCTGGCACATGTTGGATCCACAACGAATCTGTATGGACTGTGGAATTTAGGACTGTCCCTAATAGCTGGGTTGGACATCAGCAAGGGTAGCTCTGCTCCTCCACATTCCACCTGACCTAGTTCAATCTCTCTCCAAGGACCAAATCCAGCTAAAGAAACAGGAGCCCAGCACACAGCAGGAAGGATCAGTGCTTCTTGAGCACCTGATGTACGTTGGGAGCTTTGCCTTTATTAGCACATATGACCCTCACGATAAGCCTGTGGTGTGGCAATACTCATTCCCATTTTGTCAGTAAAGAAACTGAGACTCAGAGAAGTAACTTGGCCCAGGGCTCGCAGCTGGTATGTTCTTGAGCCAGGATTTAGATCAAGGTCTATCTAGCTCCTGAAGTCTGTGATTTGCCTTTCACCTCATTGCTACTTGTGTGATCATGGAGAGAGTTCTCTTCCACACAGCTGTAATTAAGATATTCAGAATTCAGGAGGAGTTGATAGAGGGGGGCTTTAAAGTCAGACCACCAGGAGAGCGACAGTTTGGGGCTGTGAGAGGAAACCCCAACCTGGGTCAGCCAACCTGGGTCTAAGTCTCATCTTTCCCACTCATAAGCTGGTTGACCTAGGCAAGCCACTTAACTTCTGTAAGCCTGTTTCTTCATCTGTGATCCTGGGCCAAAAACACCTGTCTACCTGGGTTGCATGTGTATAACGCATGTGAAAGTGCCCAACACAGGACTCGGCTTAGTAAAGATTGGCCGAAACTGAGCCTAGTCCACTAAGATGTGAAAAAAACTGGCACTAGAACTCAGGGTTCCTGATGCCTGAACTCTGATCCTCCTGCCGTTGCTCCTGTTTTAGAGCCTAAAACCAGCAGCCTCCTCTTGGAACCTACAATGAATCATGTCACACACGGTGCCTCCCTTGGCCACGTGCCCATTCACAAGTATTCAAGATGCCTCAGGGATGACTGCAGCTCAGCAAAAGCTCCTTTCCCGTCTGTCTTCCTTCTTCCCTCCCTCCCGCCTTCAGTGATTCCACATCATACAATAGTTTGTGGAGAGTTCCTAATGACTGGCCGGGTCCCTCCAGGGACTATTACGCATTCCTCATAATGACACTCTTTAGTCTGTCTAACATCAATACTGTTCTCAGGTTAATATGTTTAACTTAATTAGGCATTTATTTTCAGTTAGAAAACTCCTGAAGAAGCATGTTTTCTCCCAAAGAGCTAAGCTGATGAATAGATTAATACCAGGCTTGAAAAGCTGACCAAGAAACTGAATCTAACTAGTTCCTTTTTCTTCTTCTTTAGTGAATCGCTAAAATGAATAAATTAAGCCACACATGTAAACTGACTATCACAGTAAGTGCTCATTGTCTGTGTGTAAAATTGAATTGAAAGGAGAAAGAGCTGATATCGCCAACCTCATCCCATGATTTTACCTTCCAGCCTCCTCAAACCTATCTTTCCAGATGCTGATGAATTGTCCAGCCTAGCATAATTCCATGACTTGAGCCATGGGGTTCTTCATGGCCCAGCTCCTCCACATTTCTGGTGCCCACCCTATTGGTTGCATCTACTCATCCAGGATCCTGACAGCTGGCCCATCTAAGGTCTTGGATAAGAACACAAGCACAATTTTTGAATGCTCCCTTCACTGTATCCAGAAACTCTCCTCCCTTCATTCGTATGAAAGATATCAAGGCTAATAGGAGGGAGCTTGACTCTGGTGTATTTTGGTATGCTGGACCACCCAAGTCTAGGACAGACATGGCCTCAGGACTTCATCAGAGAGAACACAAAGCTATCAAGCTGCCATCCTCCACTGCTGCCCTGTCTCCAAAAGCCCCTGTCATATCTAGTTTCCAAGGCTTTGGAGGCAATAGGAAGAAAGATTCTCGGGTGGATGGAGTGAGTCTCTGAAGCCAATTGCGTCCTCCTCCCCTTGGCTGTGGAGGGGTAAGGTCTGATGCTTTCTCTCCTTCAGGACCTTGGACAGCAACCGTGGTGTTCCCAGGTTCTAACCCCAACTTCTGTTTGTGTCTTTTATTACTCAAGGAATTGTACATTAATATAGCAGAA
This sequence comes from Dugong dugon, assembly GCA_030035585.1. Taxonomy (NCBI): domain Eukaryota; kingdom Metazoa; phylum Chordata; class Mammalia; order Sirenia; family Dugongidae; genus Dugong; species Dugong dugon. Next base: position 53,545,724 of record CM057462.1, on the reverse strand, counting down.
AGAAATCTGAGAGTCCAGCTTAGTTCATCAGTCCTCTCTTCATTTTAAAGGTCAATAAATCCAGGAGAGTTGAAGCAAATTGTGATATAGTTTGACAAAGAGTTCACTGGACTAGAAGGCCCATGTATTGGATTTACTGTGTGACCTTGAACAAAACATTTCCCCTCTGCGAGCTGGCAGTGGGTTTGATTTAGTTTATGAGCCACAGCACCCCTGCACTTTATGATTCTAGGATGACTAATTTGGAGTAAAATGTAGGTTATGCCTCTATGTTTTGCAGCCTAATTCTGTTCCCATATGGGGAAAGGGAACCTATAGGGTTCTGGGTCTGCTGACTGTTGTTAGGTGCCATTGAGTCAGTTCTAACTCATAGCAACACTATGTACAACAGAATGAAACACTACCCTGTCCTGCACCATTCTCAAAATTGTTATGCTTGAACCCAGTGTTGCAGCCACTGTGTCCCTTCATCTCATTAAGGGTCTTCCTCTTTTTTGATGACCCTCTACTTTACCAGGTATGATGTCCTTCTCTAGGGGCAGGTCTCTCCTGATAACTTGTTCCAAGTTTGTGAGACAAAATCTTGTCATCCACACATCTAATGAGCATTCTGGATGTACTTCTTCCAAAATAGATTTTTTTTTTGTTCTTCTGGCAGTCCATGGTATATTCAATATTCTTTGCCAACACTGAAATTCAAAGGCGTCAATTCATCTTCTATCTTCCTTATTAATTGTCCAGCTTTTGTATGCATATGAGGCGATTGAAAACACCATGGCTTGGGTCAGGCATACCTTAGTACTTAAAGTGACCTCTTTGTTTTTTAACTCTTTAAAGAGGTATTTTGCAGCAGATTTGCCCAATGCAATGAGTCTTGATTCCTTGACTGCTGCATCCACGGGTGAGGATTGTGGAGCCAAGTAAAATGAAAACCTGGACAACTTCAATGTTTTCTCCATTTATCATGATGTTGCTTATTGGTCCAGTTGTGAGGATTTTTGTTTTCTTTATGTTGAGGTGTAATCCATACTGAAGGCTGTAGTCTTTGATCTTCATCAGTAAGTGCTTCATATCTTCTTCACTTTCAGAAGCAAGGTTGTGTCATATGCATAATGCAGGTTGTTAATGAGTCTTCCTCCAATCCTGATGCCCTGTTCTTCTTCATATAGTCCAGCTTCTCAGATTATTTGCTCAGCATACAGACTGAATAAGTATGGTGAAAGGATACAACCCTGACACACATTTTTCTTGACTTTAAACCATGCTGTATCCCCTTGTTATGTTTGAAAGACTGCCTCTTGGTCTATGTACAGGTTCCTCATGAACACAATTAAGTGTTCTGGAATTCCCATTCTTTGCAATGTCGTCCATGATTTGCTATGATCCACACAGTTGAATGCCTTTGCGTAGTCAATAAAACACAGGTAAACATCTTTATGGCATTCTCTGCTTTCAGCTATGATCCATCTGACATAGCAATGATATCCCTTGTTCCAAGTCCTCTTCTAAATCTGGCTTGAATTTCTGGCAGTTCCCTGTGGATGTACTGATGCAACTGCTTTTGAATGATCTTCAGCAAAATTTTACTTCTGTGTGATATTAATGACATTGTTTGATAATTTCCACATTCAGTTGGATCACCTTTCTTTGGAATGGACACAAATATAGATCTCTTCCAGTTGGCTGGCCAGATAGCTATCTACCAAATTTCTTGGCATAGATGGGTGAGCGCTTCCAGCACTGCATCTGTTTGTTGCAACATCTCAAATGGTATTCTGTCAATTCCTGGAGCCTTATTTTTGCCAATGCCTTCAGTGCAGATTGGACATTTTTCTTCAGTACTGTCAGTTCTTGATTGTATGCTGCCTCCTGAAATGATTGAACATCGACTAATTCATTTTGGTACAGTAACTCTGTGTATTCCTTCCATCTTCTTTTGATGCTTCCTGCATCATTTAATATTTTCCTCATAGAATCCTTCAATGTTGCAACTCGAGGCTTGAATTTTTTCTTCAGTTCTCTCAGCTTGAGAAAAGCTGAATGTGTTCCTCCCTTTTGGTTTTCTATCTCTGGGTTTTTGCACATTTCATTATAATACTTAACTTTGTATTTTTGAACCACCCTTTGAAATCTTCGGTTCAGCTCTTTTACTTCATCATTTCTTCCTTTCGCTTTAGCTACTCTACATTCAAGAGCAACTTTCAGAGTCTTTTCTGACATCCATTTTGTCTTTTCTTTCCTTCCTGTATTTTTAATGGCCTCTTGCTTTCCTTATGTATGATGTCCTTGTTGTCATTCCACAACTTGTCTAGTCTTTGGTCATTAGTGTTCAATATATTAAATCTGTTCTTGAGATGGTCTCTAAACACAGGTGGAATATACTCAAGGTTGCACTTTGGCTCTTGTGGACTTGTTCTAATTTTTTTCATCTGCAGCTTGAACTTGCACATGAGCAGTTTTTCTTTTATTGATGTAATTAAATGAAGTTTACATTTCAAGTTAGTCTCCCATACAGAATTTTTTTTAATTGGGTTATTTGTCTTTTTGCTGTTGAGGTTTTGGAGTATCTTGTAGATTTTAGAAATAAAACGCTGATCGGATTTGTCATAACCAAAAATTTTTTCCCAATCTGTAGGTTGTCTTTTCACTCTTTTAGTGAAGTCTTTGGATGAGCATAAGTGTTTGATTTTTAGGGGCTCCCATTTATCTAGTCTCTCTTCTGGTGCTTGTGCATTGTTTCTTATGGTTTGTATTGTGTTTATGCCATGTATTAGGGCTCCTAGAGTTGTCCCTATTTTTTCTTCCACAATCTTTATTGTTTTCGATTTTATATTTAAGTCTTTGATCCATTTTGAGTTAGTTTTTGTACATGGTGTGAGATATGGGTCTTGTTTCAGTTTTTTGCATATAGATATCCAATTATGCCAGCACCATTAGTTGAAGAGACTGTCTTTTGTCCAATTAATGGACTTTGGGACTTTGTCAAATATTAGCTGCTCATAGGTGGATGAGCTTATATCTGGATTCTCAACTCTGTTCCATTGGTCTATGTATCTGTTATTGTACCAGTACGAGGCTGTCTTGACTACCGTGGCAGTATAATAGGTCTTAAAATCAGGTAGTGTAAGGCCTTCCACTTTGTTCTTCTTGAGTAGTGCTTTATTTATCTGGGGCCACTTCCCTTCCCATATGAAGTTGGTGATTTGTTTCTCCATCTCATTAAAAAATACCTTTGAAATTTGTATCGGGATTGCATTGTATCTGTAGATTGCTTTGGGTAGAATTGACATTTTCACTATGTTGAGTCTACCTATCCATGAGCAAGGTATATTTTTCCACTTATGCAGGTCTCTTTTAGTTTCTTGCAGTAGTGTCTTGCAGTTTTCTCTGTAAAGATCTTTTACATCTCTGGTTAGATTTATTCCTAAGTATTTTATCTTTTGGGGGGCTATTGTAAATGGTATTGATTTGGTGGTATTTGGTATTTGGTATTCTTTGTTGATGTAAAGGAATCCAATTGATTTTTGTATATTTATCTTGTATTCTGAAACTTTGCTGAAATCTTCTATTAGTTCCAGTAGTTTTCTTGTGGATTCCTTGGGGTTTTCCGTGTATAAGATCATATCATCTGTGAATAGAGATACTTTGACTTCTTCCTTACCTATTTGGATGCTCTTTATTTCTTTTTGTAGCCTAATTGCTCTGGCTAGGACCTCCAGCACAATGTTGAATAAGAGAGGTGATAAAGGACATCCTTGTCTTGTTCCCGTTCTCAGGAGCAATGATTTCAAAATATCTCCATTCAGGATGATGTTGGCTATTGGTTTTGTATAAATGCCCTTAATTATACTGAGGAATTTCCCTTCTATTCCTATTTTTTTGAGAGTTTTTATCATGAAAGGTGTTGGACTTTGTGGAATGCCTTTTCTGCATCGATTGATAAGATCACGTGGTTCTTGTCTTTTGTTTTATTTATGTGATGGATTACACTGATTGTTTTTCTAATGTTGAACCATCCCTGCATACCTGGTATAAATCGCACTTGGTCACGTTGAATTATTTTTTTGATATGTTGCTGAATTCTACTGGCTAAAATTTTGTTGAGGATTTTTGCGTCAATGTTCATGAGGAATATCGATCTGTAATTTTCTATTTTTGTGGTGTCTTTACCTGCTTTTGGTATCAGCATTATGCTGGCTTCATAGAATGAGTTTGGGAGTATTCCGTCCGTTTCTATGCTCTGAAATACCTTTAGTAGAAGTGGTGTTACCTCTTCTTTGAAAGTTTGGTAGAATTCTCCAGAGAAGCCACCAGGGCAGGACTGTATTTGTTGGCAGTTTTTTAATGACCTTTTCAATCTCTTCTTTTGTTATGGGTTTATTTAGTTGTTCTACCTCTGTTTGTGTTAATTTAGGTAGGTAGTGAGTTTCTAGAAATTTGTCCATTTCCTCTAGGTTTTCAAGCTTGTCAGAATACAATTTTTCATAGGATTCTGTTATGATTCTTTTAATTCTGTTGCGTCTGTTGTGATATCACCCATCTCATTTCTTATATGGGTTATCTGCTTCCTCTCCAGTTTTTCTTTTGTCAGTTTGGCCAATGGTTTATCAATTTTGTTGATGTTTTCAAAGAACCAGCTTTTGGACTTGTTAACTCTTTCAATTGTTTTTCTGTTCTCTATTTCATTTAATTCTGCTCTAATTCTTATTATTTCCTTCCTTCTGGCACCTGTAGGCTTCTTTTGCTGCTCTGTTTCTACTTGTTCCAGTTGTAGGGTTAGAGCTTTAATTATGAGCCTTTCTTGTTTTTTGGATGTGTGCGTTTATTGCTATAAACTGACCTCTGAGCACTGCTTTTGCTGTGTCCCAAAGGTTCTGGTAGGATGTGTTTTCATTCTCGTTTGATTCTATGAATTTCTTTATTCCATCCTTAATTTCTTCTATAACCCAGTAGTTTTTGAGCAAGGTGTTGTTCAGTTTCCATGTGTTTGATTTTTTTTTTCCTTGTTTTTTGTGTTGTTGATTTCCATTTTTATGGCTTTATGGTCAGAAAAGATGCTTTGTAGTATTTTGATGTTTTGGATTTTGTTAAGGCTTGCTTTATGGCCTAATACGTGGTCTATTCTAGAGAATGTTCCATGTGCATTGGAAAAGAAAGTATACTTGGCTGCTGTTGGGTGCAGAGTTCGGTATATGTCTATGAGATCAAGTTGGTTGATTGTAGCATTTAGCTATACTGTGTCTTTGTTGAGCTTCTTTCTCGATGTTCTGTCCTTCACCAAAAGTGGTGTGTTGAAGTCTACTACTATTGTGGAGCTGCCTGTCTCTCTCTTCAGAGCTGTTAGAGTTTGTTTTATGTATTTTGGAGCCCTGTTGTTGGGTGCATAAATATTTGTTATAGTTATGTCCTCCCGGTGTATTGACCCTTTAATCATTATATAGTGCCCTTCCTTATCTTTTGTGGTGGATTCTACTTTAAAGTCTATTTTGTCAGAGATCAATATTGCCACTCCTGCTCTTTTTTGAGTGTTGTTTGCTTGATATATTTTTTTCCATCCTTTGAGTTTTAGCCTGTTTGTGTCTTTAAGTCTAAGGTGCATCTCTTGTAGGCAGCATATAGATGGATCATGCTTTTCTACCCAATATGCAATTCTCCGTCTCTTTATTGGTGCATTAGTTCTGTTTACATTCAGTGTAATTATTGATATGTATGAATTTAGTGCTGTCATCCTGATATCTCTTTTTGTGTGTTGTTCACAGTTTCTTTGTTCTCCTCAATTTTCTGTGCTGAGTCGTTTTTCTTTATGTATTTGTTTTCATCTTTGTCTTTGTTGTAGATTTTGCATTCGTTGGGTCTTTATGTTTTTCTACTTTTTTATTTTGATTTTTAGGATTGTTAGATTCCTTTGTGGTTACCTTAATATTTACCACTAATTTTCTAAGTTTATACCAGTCTTTTAATACTTTATATTGCCTTAACTTCCCCTCCATATGAAAAATCATTGTCTCCATTTTTTAAGCCCCTCTTTTTTTGTTTTAATATTATCCTTTTTTTTCCTACATATTGATATCTGTTTCCCTGTTTTCAGTGTTTTAACTTTGACGTAATTTCTATTTCTGTAGCTGAGTCAATATCTGGTTGCTCTATCCTGTGTTCTAGTCTTGCATTGTTAGCTGGTGTTATTGATTATCTAACCGTAGGACTCCCTTTAGTATTTCTTGTAATTTTGGTTTGGTTTTTGAAAATTCCCTGAACTTCTGTTTATCTGGAAATGCCCTAATTCCGCCTTCATGTTTGAGAGACAGTTTTGCTGGATATATAACTCTTGGCTGACAGTTATTTTCCTTCAAGGCTTTAAATATGTCATCCCATTGCCTTCTAGCCTGCATGGTTTCTGCTGAGTAGTCTGAGCTTATTCTAATTGACTCTCCTTTGTAGATGACTTTTCTCTGATCCCTAGCCGCTCTTAAAATTCTCTCTTTATCTGGTTTTGGTAAGTTTGATTATAATATGTCTTGGTGACTTTCTTTTGGGATCTACCTTATGTGGGGTTCGACGAGCATCTTGGATAGGTATCTTCTCATCTTTCATGATATCCAGGAAGTTTTCTGTCAACAAATCTTCAACAATTTTCTCTGTATTTTCTGTTATCCCCCCCCGTTCTGGTACTCCAATCACTCATAGGTTATTTCTCTTGATAGAGTCCCACATGACTCTTAGAGTTTCTTTACTCTTTTTAATTCTTTTTTCTGACTTTGCCTCAAATAAGTTGGCGTCAAAAGCTTTATCTTCAATGTCACTAATTCTAACTTCCACTGCCTCAGTTCTGCTCCTATGGCTTTCTATTGAGTTGTCTAATTCTGAAATTTTATTATTAATCTTCTGAATTTCTGATTGCTGTCTCTCTGTGGATTCTTGCAGCCTATTAAATCTGGCATTATGTTCTTGAATAACTTTTTTAAGTTCCGCTACTACTGTGTCTGTATGTTGCCTGGCTGTCTCTGTGTTCTGTCGAATTTCCTTTCTTATTTCTAGAAGAGTTCTGTATATTAATCTTTTGTATTCTGCCTCTGGTAATTCCAAGAAGTTCTCTTCCTCCATAGAATTTGTTGATTCTTTATTTTGGGAGCTTGCTGAAGCCATCATGGACTGCCTGTTTATGTGACTTGATAATGACTGTTGTTTCTGAGCCATCAATAATTTATTATAATTTTATTTTGTGTTTGCTTAGTGAGACCTAGCTTCTTATTTTGTTTTGTCTTGATATGCCCAAATAGGCTGCTCATGTGCACTACTTTGATTTTTGACACCTTTTGATCTCTAATGTCCTGTCACTAGGTAGTTGGTTCTGTAACTAAGCATGTGCACTTCAGAGTTCGTTAAAATTTCTTATATGGGATCAGTTCGGGTGTGCAAGCAGTCGATCACCAAGTGTGTGATGCAGGCTCTCACCCCCAGTCCTAGAGAGGCATGGGTGATTGGTGCAGGCACTGGACTCTGGCTGTGGTAGGGGATCACGCCCTAAGCCAGGCAGGGGGCTGACGGCTGCCCCTGAGAGTCTGAAAGAAAAGTGTGTCCCTATTCTCTAGGGTGAATAAGTAGGTGAGTTTTGTAGCCGGGCTAAGAGCGCCCCACTACGGTGGCTGCAAAGACTCAAAGACTCGAGCACACCACTTTTTCTTGAACTCCTGAAGCAGGTGACTAGGCACTTTAGGAGCTATCACCAGTCCTCAAGACCCTGCTGCAGATCAAGAAAAGTGCCTACTTGAGGGGCAGGGCTGTTTCGAGGATCACAAATCTGCCCGTTCACAGCTGAAGCAGTTGAAGTTAAACTTCAGATGTTTGCCCTGTTGTACTGTGGTAGTGAGGGCTAACGTTGTTGAGATGGGTCCCCACAAGTCTATACAGGGGTGTATGGCACTCAGAGTCTGGGGACCCCTGATTTCTATGACCAGCAAAGGAGTTGTGCAGACCCTGTGTTCCTGACCTAGGGGAGCCAGCAGCTTATTTGTTCCCTCCCCAAGGCCAGAAGAATGGGTCAGGGCACCTTTTGGGATCTATTTCTGGCCTAGTGGACTTCCGATGCAGAGTGGGGAGGGAGGCAGTAAAAGGAAGAGAGGATTTTCCCAAAACCAGTGGAGAGCACGGAGGTAGGAGGTAAAAGGGAGAGAGGTTTTTCCCAAATCCAGTGCAGAACGCAGAGATAGGAGGTAAAAGGGAGAGAGGTTTTTCCCAAATGGGCTTTTTTTTTAAACTCTCTGTGAAAAGGTGCGTGCATGTACTTACCTTAGCCTCTTGGGAGCTGCTCTTCACTGGTTCAGAATGTCCAAGCAGAATCTCTGCTGCTGGGTCTCTCTCGATGTGGAAACTGCTTCTCCAGTGCGCACAGCACAGCTGTTTGCCTGCTTCACCACAGTCCGGCATGGCTGTGTCTCTGCTGTGTCGCCGCCATGGTTCTAGCGCTCCTCACGTTTTCCAAATGGTCTTCCTCTCCGGTATGACTCAAATGGATTTCTTAACCTTGCCTTGTACATGGCTGCCGGATGTTCACATAGAATCAAATCACTTGTTTTTCCAGGTCTTTGTTGTAAGAGGGATATAGGAAGCGTCTAACTAGTCCGCCATGTTGACCACACCTCGCACATGAACAGTTGATGGTCTGTTGCATAGTCAGCCCCTGGCCTTGTTCTGACTGATGATATTGAGCTTTTCCATGATCTCTTTCCACAGTTGTGGTCTATTTGATTCCTATGTCTTCCATCTGGCAAGGTCTACATGTTATAGTTGCCATTTATGTTGTTGAGAAAAAGGTGTTTGCAATGAAGAAGTTGTTGGTCTGCTGACTACCTACCATATTTTGCTTTCCAACTATTTTACCCCTTCTTTTCTCCTATGTAGAGGATTCTTGATGAATGGCTAGTTGATGTGATCGTATTTCTTGACAGCAACTATTAAAAGATTTTGTTAAAACTTCTTTATCAGGTGCCTCATGAAATATTGAAATGGTCTTCAGGTCAAGAAAAACACTCCCAGATTAAGAAAATGTTCCAGCTGGAAGCATGTCAGAAAGTGTTCCATCCAACCGCCTTCATTTTATAGATGAGTAAACTGAGGCCCAGGGAATAGATAAAGACTTTCTTAGAGTCCATCTGTGAATTAGTGACAGAGCTGGGGCCAGAACCAAGATCAGCCAGTAACCACGTCCACTTCCCTTTGCAGATGCAGGAGAAATCAGCCCCAGGACATTTTTGTCATGTCCCTAGGCTGATGGTCCTATGGTTCTAGCATTTATTTGGCATCACTCTGTGTAGCTGTTCTGAGATCTTTATCCCACTGACTTTTCAAAACAGCTTTATGAACTAGGTCCAAATGTTATCTCTATTTTAAAGATGAGTAAATTCAGGATAAAATGACCCTTGGCTCATTAGTGGGAAATATGAGATACACCAGAGACTTAATTGCATGAAAGCCCATGCTTTTAACCCCATTCTCTTCATCTCTCAAAGGGCCTCTATGTCAACTATCTCTGTATCCTTACTCTACCCTCACACCTTACCCTAACCCTCACCTACCCCCAAATCAATGATTCTCCAGTTGGTGGCCCCAGACACTTTGAACCATAAGCCAGCCTTCCTAGAGCATCAATATTACTCAAAGGTTTGGTGGGAGATTTTTTTGTCCAAGAAAATATGAATATATTATGGAATGGAAGGCAAAATTCACATGGCTTATTTAAGATAAGTGAGCAGTCCTAAAAATTCTTTCTGTGGTGGCTCATTTCTTTCAATGCCCTCAGACTCACAGAGAGCATTTACTATCTCCTGCCCTAAGTGTGCTTTGCAAAAAAAGTTTGAGGAGCATTGCCTTCAACACTAACCAGCAATGTAAAAATCATCCAAGCCCTCACTAACAGTAATTCCTAGAAGTCAACTTGATCATAAGAGGGTGATCTGTGTGTATACCTGGGGAGAGCATTCTAGGCATAGGGAACCACAAGTGCAAAGGTCTTGAGGTAGGTATACGCCTGGTGTACTCAAAGGACAGCAAGCAGTGAGGGGAAGTAAAAGAGGTGAGGTCAGAAAGGTCATGAGGGTTTTGGAATGCATTGTAAGGACTTTGGCTCTACCCTGCGGGAGACAGGAGTCATGGGGGTATGAGCAGAGGAGGGACGTGGTCAAACTGGCATTTTTAAAGGTTGTTTGCTGCTGTTTAGTGGAAAAGAGACCATGGGAGCAAAAGTGAAATCAGGGAGACAAGTTGGGTGGCTCCTAAAATAATCTACACAGGTAGTGGCTGTGATCAGGGTGGGAGCTTAATAAAGATCTACTTTGTAGGGTTTTGTTAAGTGTTGTAGCGAATGAATAATAATTTTTAAAAAATAAAAGCACCCAACATAGTAGATGGCACGTAGTAGGTCCTCAGAGGGTGGTAGCTGTTGTTATCAGTATATAGAAGGTGCTGGGAAATCTGAAATCAAATCTTGCAGCTGCCTGGCCTCATCTCTCTGAGTCCAGTAGCACCATCCAGTATCTAGGAAGGAACTGATAAAACAAACCATCAGGCTGCAAAGAGAAATTGCCAGTGACACAACAGCACAGGGAGGTAAGTCCCTTGTCCAAGTCTCACAGTGGTGCAGAAAGGCTTAAATAAATGATAAACTACCCACATTTTACATGTGCTTGAGGAACACATTATCTGGAGTGTTTTAAAAGGGGAAATAACTTTTCTTGGTTTAAAAATTAAATCAAAGGTTAGGAGGCAAATACAAATATACATACACACTTGAATTCTCCCAAGTCAATCCTCTTCTTCTGTAATATACTTTCTGATTATACTTTTAAAGTGGATGTAATTCAAATAGCATCTATGTTCATGGGTAATAGACCAAGAGTGCTTCCTTTGGAGTGAAACTGACAGCTAGTTTGGATCAGAAAATGTGGCTTTTGGTGCAGGACCAGGCACGTTTTGTTGTGTTGTACACTAGGTCGCCTTGAGTTGGAGCCAACTCCATGGCAACTAACAACAACAACAAAAAGAAAATATAGCCCCAGGGCAAATTAGCCTCCAGCTTTTCAAATGCATCATTCATGCCTGCGTTTTTTGCTTTTGTTGAGAATATCGGTCAGAAAATTCCCAGACAAGATCAAACATCTCCCTGGAGAGTAGAGAATTGGAGTCACATTGGAGCAAGGACATTCATTGTTCTGGGGCTGGAACTCCCGAGTGGAGGAAGAACTCAACTACAGCTGGCTGGGTGACCTTGAGTCCACTGCTTTCCTTCTTTGAGCCTCATTTTCCCCAGTGTGTAAAACAAAAGGTTGGACCAGTTGGTCTCTAAAGATCCTTCTGAGTCTAAAATTATAGTAAGTCAAAGTGAAACCCAGATGAAGGAAGATAAATGACCAAGCAGTGGAAAGGAGGGAAATATAATCCTGCAGGATAATGCAAAGGACAAAAGCTAGGGAAAATGTCATCCCCAGTGGGAACACTATGGCTAACCCCTGTATGAATGAGACAAACACCTTCACCTCCATTGTCGGTGCTTAATCCTCTCCATAGTCCCAGGACCAGTTTCAGCCAAGTTGATTCCGACTCACGGCAACCCCATGTGTGTCAAGAGTAGAACTGTGCTCCATACTGTTTTCAACAACTGTGATCCTTCAGAAGTAGAATGTTAGGGCTTTCTTCTGAGGCACCTCTGGGTGGACTTGAACTGCCAACCTTTCAGTTAGCAGCCAAGTGCATTAACTGTTTGTACCACCCATGTACTCCCATAGTCCCCGTTGGTGAATAATATTATCACCACTTCATGAATATGGACTCTGGGAATCAGAAAGGTGAACGGACCTGCCCAAGATCACGGGGCAGGTAAGTCAGGGAAAGAAAGCAGCAGGAAAAGTGGATTCGGCTGGTTACAGCCTCTGGTACAGTCTACTGGACATCATCTCCAGGGTGTGCTGTTGGCACCTCAAACCCAGCACAGCCAAACTCAACATGTTCCAAACTGAACTCAGCATCTTCCCACTCCAGCCTGCATTTTACCTCCTAACCACCAAGACTGGTGCTATCATCTTCCAGACACCCAGCTGAAATGGGTGAGTTGGAATTTAAGCCCAGGTTTAATTAGTTTTAAAGTTCAGTTCCTTTCTGTCCCATGACTTTGCCCCTCACAGTCAATCAGATGCCAAGTTCTACATGCTCTCTCTATGAAGTTTCCTCTACCTCTTTCTCTTATATCCAACTGCTTATCTTTGAATCATAGGAAGAAAAGCCCAGTGTATGTCTCTAACACAATCTGTGAACTCTGCTAGGGCAGCACCCAGCCCTGATTTATCTCTGTGTTCCCAGCATCTGGAAGAGGACCTGATACATGGATCAGGTACCCTAGGAGGCCCTTCTCCCTAAAAAAGCTCCAATATGGGAAAGGCTGGACCAGGCCCAGAGGATGTCACCCAGAGTGGCCTGAGGATGTATCTCCAAGACGGAAAGAAAAAGCCAACAGCAAGACTAAGGAGGAAGGAGGCCTGCACTGATGCCCCAGGGAGGGGCAAAAACTTAGAAGGAGAACTGAGAAGCTAGGGAAGAAGAACCTCCAGACAGACAAAGGTGAGATGTGGTCAAGTAGCTCAGGGGAAAGTCTAGGACAAAGGTTGCCCCATACACTGCTGGTGGAAATGTATATCAGAATAACCACTTTGGAAAACTGTTTGGCAGTATCTCTAGAAGCTGAATATACGCATAATCCATGACCCAGCAATTTCATTTCTAAGTGTCCACTCAGCAAAAATTCATCCATAAACATTCAAAAATCAGTTGGATTCCTATACACCAGTAAGGAGAACGATGAAAAAGAAATCAGGAAAACAATACCATTTTCAATAGCCCCTAAAAAGATAAAATACTTAGGAATAAATCTGACCAGGGATGTAAAAGACCTATACAAAGAAAACTGCAAAACACTACTGCATGAAACCCAAAGGGATCTACATAAATGGAAAAGCATACCGTGCTCATGGATAGGCAGACTCAACATTGTGAAAATGTCAATTCTACCCAAAGCAATTTACATATACAACGCAATCCCAATCCAAGTACCAACAACATTCTTCAAAGAGATGGAAAAACTAATCATTAACTTTATATGGAAAGGGAAGAAGCCCCGAATAAGTAAAGCACTACTGAAGAAGAAGAATAAAGTTGGAGGACTCACACTACCTGACTTCAGAACCTACTATACAGCTACAGTAGTCAAAACAGCCTGGTACTGGTACAACGACAGAAACATTAACCAATGGAACAGAATTGAGAACCCAGATGTAAATCCATCCACCTAGGGTCACCTGATCTTCGACAAGGACCCAAAGTCCATCAAATGGGGAATAGACAGTCTTTTTAACAAATGGTGCTGGGAAAACTGGATATCCATCTGCAAAAAAATGAAACAGGACCCATACCTCGCACCGTATACAAAAACTACTTCAAAATGGATCAAAGACCTGAATATAAAGCCTAAAACTATAAAGTTCATAGAAGAAAAAATAGGACCAACACTACAGGCCTTAATACATGGCATTAACAGGATACAAACCATAACCATCAATGCACAAAACCCAACAGATAAGCTAGATAACTGGGATCTTCTAAAAATCAAACACCTATGGTCTTCAAAAGACTTCACCAAAAGAGTAAAAAGAGAACCTACACACTGGGAAAAAATTTTTGGACAGTACAAGTCAGACAAAGGTCTAATCTCCATAATCTACAAGAAAATCCAACACCTCTACAACAAAAAGACAAATAATCCTATTAAAAAATGGGCAAAGGAAATGAACAAACACTTCACCAAGGAAGACATTCAAATGGCCAACAGACACAAGGAAATGCTCGCGATCACTAGCCATTAAAGAAATGTAAATTAAAACCACAATGAGATACCATCTTACCCAGGCATTACTGGCATGAATCAAAAACTCTGGAAATAACAAATGTTGGAGGGGCTGTGGGGAGATGGGAACTCTTATGCACTGCTGGTGGGAATGCAAAATGACACAACCATTTTGGAAAATGATATGGCGCTTCCTCAGAAAGCTAGAAATAGACATACCATTCGATCCAGCAATCCCACTCCTAGGAATATATCCTAGAGAAATAAGAGTCGTCACTCAAATAGACATATGCACACCTATGTTCATGGCAGCATTGTTCACAATAGCAAAAAGATGGAAACCTAGATGCCCATCAACAGATGAATGGATAAACAAACTATGGTACACACACACAATGGAGTACTATGCAACGAGAAAGAACAACAATGAATCTGTGAAGCATCTCATAACATGGATGAAACTGGAGGACATTATGCTGAGTGAACTAAGTCAATCACAAAAGGACAAATATTGTATGAGACCTCTATTGTAAAAACCCATGAAAAAGTTCACACACAAAATGTAACAATCTTTGTTGGTTACCAGGGATGGGAGGGGTGGGGAGGAAATACTAAACAGGCAATAGATAAGTGGTATCTTGGGTGAAGGGTGAGACAGTACACAATACAGGGGAAATTAGCACAACTTGTACAAGGAAAGGTCATGGAAGCCCCATAGACACATCCAAACTCCCTGACGGACTGAATTGCTGGGCGGAGGGCTGTGGGGACCATGGTCTCGGGGAACATCTAGCTCAACTGGCATGACACAGCTTATAAAGACAATGTACTACATTCTACCTTTGTGAGTAATGTCTGGGGTCTTAAAAGCCTGTGAGCGGCCTTCTAAGATACTCCACTGGTCTCATCTCTTCTGGAGCAAGGGAGAATGAAGAGAACAGGATACAAGGAAAAGATTAGTCCAAAAGACTAATTGTCCACAGCTACCAAGGCCTCCACCGGACTGAGTCCAGTACAGCTAGATGGTGCCTGGCTACCACCACTGACTGCTCTGACCAGGATCACAACAGAGGGTTCTGGACAGAGCTGGAGAAGGGTGTAGAGCATAATTCTAACTCACAAAAAAAAGACCAGATTTACTGGCCTAAAGGAGACTGGAGAAACCTCGAGAGTATAGCCCCCAGACACCCTTTTAGCTCAGTGGTGAAGCTACCTCCGAGGTTCACTGTTCAGCCTGGGAGTGGATAGCCCCGTAAAACCAAATGAGACTAACGAGGTACAGGAGTCCCGTGACAAGGGCCAGAAGGCAGAAGGGGACAAGTAAACTGGCGATAGGGAACCCAAGGTTGAGTAAGGATATTGTTGATGTGTTGTGAGATTGTTAACCATTGTCATAGGGCAACATTTGTACTAACTGTTAAATGAGAAACTATTTTGTTCTGTAAGCCTTCACCTTAAGTGAGAATAACAGCAGAATTGGAAGAGCGTAGTCAATGTCACTGAACTGTGTATGTAGAAATTTTTGAAACGGTGTATCTTTGGCTATGTGTATTTTCACCAAAAAAAAAAGGGGGGGGGTTGAGAATTTAGAGGGTTAATATGTTGTGGGGTTGTTAACCAATGTCATAAAACAACATGTGTACTACTGTTTCATGAGAAACTATTTGTTCTGTAAGCCTTCACCTGAAGTACAATAAAATATAAAAAAAAAAAATCATCCATATGTTTACCAAGAATTTCATAGCAGCACTGTTCATAATGGCCCCAAATTGGAAGCCACCCAAATTTCAAAGTGATATGGATAAATAAATAATTGTATACTCATACAATAGAGGAGTCCCTAAGTGGTACAAATGGTTAATGTGCTCCACTGCCAAGTGAAAGGGTAGAGGTTCTAGTCCACTCAAAGGTGCCTCAGAAGAAAGGCCTGGGGATATACTTCAGAAAAATCAGCCATTGAAAACCCTATGGGGCACAGTTGTACTCTGACACACACGGGGTTGCCATGAGTCAGAGTTGACTTGACAGCAACTGGTTTTCATACAATAGAACACCACACATCAGTAAGAACGAACAATGCACAACTTAAAACAACAACATGGATAAATCACACAAACAATATTAAACAAAAGAAGACGTAGGAGCACAAGACAGTATGAGTCCATGTATATGAAGTTCTGGAACAGACATAGGTAATCTATGCTATTAGAAGTCAGGACACTGATTACCTGTCCTGATTTGGAGGGATAGTGTCAGGCAGTGGGCATAAAAGGAGGCTTCTGGGATATTGACTTCTCTTGCTTGACCAAGTGTTAGTCCCACAGGTATATTTAGTTTTTTTAAAAGTTCATCTAGCTCTACACTTAGGATTTGTTTACTTTCGTCTATGTAAGTTTTACATTATATTATGCTATAATAATAAATTTCCTGGCAAAAAAAAAAAAAAGGCAAGCCCCAGAACCTTTTTCCTGAAATTCCAGAATATGTCAGAGAGGTAGGCATGTCTGCAATCATGCTGCACGCATATGTCCAACACATTATGTATTAACAAATCACTCTTTGTTGAATGATGAATGTATGAATGTACAAGTGTATGAAGCATTGAATAAACAGTGAACCAAGAAGTAATGAATAAATGAATGAATGAATGAGCACATTTAGGATGAGTGAACGAATGAACCACTGAAATAATGGATGAAAGAATGAAAAAATCACTGTTTGACTGAGAGAGGAGCTCTGTGCACAAAACAACAATGGAAGAATGAAAGGACAACCAATGGAAGTAGAAACGAATAGATCAAGGTGTGAAGTAAAAAAATAAATTAGCACATGAATGAGCATGCAAATAAATGAATGAAAGAAAAAGTAAACAAGTGGAATAAACTGGTGGAAGAGGTGAATGGATTGATGGATGGACGGATGGATGGATGAATGGATGGATGGATATAAATGCATAATAATAATAATCAAATGAATAATCATACAAAGGCATAAATGGATGAACGTGTTCTGGCTGGACATGAGAGGGAATTATGTTGTAGAGCCGAAAACTCCCGACTCCAAAGAAAGCATCTCTACTCAGACACCTGGGACCATAGTCTTGGCAAACCAGTCATGTTCCTCTCAGGGAACGTTCCTAAAGTGACTTCAATTTCAACATAATAAGAATATGATTGAACAAATGTCACTAATGCCACTGAGTGCGCCATTCGCTCCCCAGGATTAACTTCTGGGTTCTGTGGGAAAAGCTAAATAGAATTGACTATATTGTTTCCCCAGTTACCTATTATGTATGCAGATAATTACCTATTATGTAGAGAAACCCCAGCATGATTTTAATAATTGCTATTTAAATAACACATTTTCATTGTCTCCTTACAGATTAACCTCCGGGAAGTGTAATTAATGTCAGCATGGGAAGGTTTGCTGGGTGGCCTGGGAATGAGAAACAGGGTAGATGCTGTCCTGTGATTGCCCTGTAAGACTTTGAGGCTGGTGACACAGCAGACAGAGCTCAGGTTTGGGGATCAGAAAAATTGAGTCCAGAACTTCAGCAAGTCACTCTCCCTTCTGGGCCTCAGTCATCTCCCCTGTAACATAAGGGTGGTTCCCCAAAGTCTTGAAATCTGCTGCTCTAAATTCCTGAGCTTGCTGGGGTATCAGGGAGATCTCACTCTAGGCCCGGAGCAGGGTCAGAGTTCATCATCTCCCAGTTGTATCCCCACAGCTCAGGACACATCCCTCATCACAGGGTGACAGGGTCTTCTCTTGATGTGCTTCTCCCCAGTACAGTCTTCCTCCTCAGTACAGTCTCAGCCCCAGCACAGTGTCTGGCACATAGTAGGTGTCCAGTAAACATTGGTAGAAGGAATGAATTAACCTTATAATATATTGTGTGTTTTATGAATCCCTGAAATTCCTTTATAAACAAAAGATGCTCTTGTGGCTCTTGTGGCTGTTCAGCTCCCGCCAGGTCAGTCATTCCATTTTACTCCATCGCTGTCCGCCTGACTGGGCCCTCTCCTGTGAGTTGCTGCTAACCTCTGTGAAGCTGAAGGGTATAGGAAAAACTGTTAAGGTTATGTATGAAATAAGTGTCCTGAATGAGGGGCCAAGTGCATGAGGAAAGAATGCATCTCAGGGTCTCTACAGTGACCCCGACATGGAGCTGCATCGACTAGAGGTCAGCATGTGGATTTGACCAAATAGCCAACTCCTCTCCCACAGGGTCTGCAGAGGGACGGTGACTTGCCTGAGTCCCCCAGTGAGCACATCTACAGGTATAGGGGTTAGGATACAGTTATGGATTGAATTGTTTCCCCCAGAAATACATGTTGTAAATCCTAACCCCTATATTTATGATTATAATCTTGTTTGAGAATAGAGTTTTCTCTGTTATGTTAATGAGGCAGTATTAGTGTAGAGTGTGTCTTAATTCAATCTCTTTTGAGATTAAAAAGAGCAGATTCAGCAAGCAGAAGGAGAGATAGAGGAAGATATATGCAGCACCACATGAAGATCACCAAGGAACTGAGAAACAGAAACTGAGAAGAGACAAGGAACTTTCCCTAGAGCCCATAGACAGAGAAAGCCTTTCCCTACACTCAATGCCCTGAATTCAGACTTCTAGCCTCTTAAACTGTGAGAAGATAAATTTCTGTTTGCTCAAGTCACCCACTTGTAATATTTCTGTTATAGCAGCACTAGATAACTAAGACAGATACCAACACATCTTTTGGGAGGGCACAATTCAATCTATAACAGCAAACAGTCAACACCTATTCTGACAACATCTTCAGCAGAAGAACTGAGTTCCCAGGCAAGCTCAGATTCTTAGGTAAGTATGAGGGAAATGGCTGGATCAGATGGTAGGTATATGTTCCACATTTTAAAGAACTGCCAGACTGCTTCCCACAGTAGTTACAATATTTTACATTCTTACCAGCAATGCACAAGGTTCTAGTTCTTCCACATCCTCACCAGTACTTGTTATTTTCAGGCTTTTTAAATTTAGCCATTCTAGTGGGTGTGTAATGGCGTCTCATTGTGGCTTTAATTTGCATTTCCTTGATGACTAACGATGTTGAGCATCTTTTCTTGTGTTTATTGGCCATTCATGTATCTTCTTCTTTGATTACTTTTTAATGAAAAACACATTTTCATCCAAACTGAAATTATATTGTCAGCAGTTAATTATCACTTGTCAAACAAGTGTGCACCCAGATTGTGGGTTTAATTTTCATGTAGGTTTGCAAATGCCTCATTCCTCTTATTTGATGAGGACTCTCTGAATGAGAAACATTCATTGTTGGCAATGGTGCTTTTTTTAAAAGCAGCTTTAAAAATAAATAGGTTTCCTTAGTGTCTGAGTCAGGGCTCTTTGTAAGTAACAGAGAACCATTCAGTCTAGTGCAGGCAAAGAGAAATTGTGTGTGGAAGGGTATTTTACAAAGCTGGGGGAGGGGGGAGGTCTCAAAGCATTTATGAACAACTGGGCCTCACCAGGGCTTGGAACAGGGTCTGGAAGCCCCTGCTGGAGGCCCAGGCAGCAACCCACCCCTACCCTCCAGGGGCTTATCTTGTTCATTCTCTCTCTACATTCATTCTCTACAGTCAGTCTTCCCTGGTTTGTTCCTCTCGCTGCAAGAATGAGCTTCCTGGAGTTCTGGCAAGATGGCGCTCTAGGCAGAAGCACCACGCCGACCCTCCTCAGCAAAGATACGAAGAACTAAGCCGAGCAGAGAATACAACAATCCTGAAACCCTAAAACATCAAATGAAGAGATAAAGAACTCAGCCAAGCACCAAATGGAGTGAGAAAACTGACAGAGAACGGAGAGCGAGGAGATTCATGCAGAGTTCCCCTATCAGCTAACGCAGCGTGGATCCACCATCTTGGACTCCTATCTGGTCTCTGATAGTGGGGGTACGAGAAAGCAGCTTCACGGAGCTTCCAGCAGGAGAGAAAACAACCGGTAATTTGCGATATATGCTTTCCCACCCCCCACCCTTCTTTACCCCCACTCGGCCTCCTGTGCTTCCTGCAGCCACAATCTCTTGACTGGGAATCACCGGCTGCTTGGGTTCCACACAACCGAATGAGCTGGCTCTCTGAGTGCCATTTGTTGGCTGCTGGTGTTGCTTTTCTCCAAATCTTTTGATTTCTTCCTTACCTCTCACCACCTCCCCCTCCTTTCACTCAAATACCTGGCTCCATGCACCATCTTTGCTTCTTCCTGAGGGGCTGCAGAGCTCCTGTAATTTGTGATATATGCTTTCCCACTCCCTACCCTTCTTCACCCACACTTGGCCCCCTCTGCTTCCCATGAACACAGTCTCTTGTCCGAGAAACACCAGCCCACACTAGCTGGCTCTCTGAATGCCATTTGTTGGCTGCTAGTGTTGCTTTTTTTTTCTGCTTCTTTTGATTTCTTCCTTACCTCTCACCACCTCCCCCTCCTTTCACTCAAATACCTGGCTCTGTGAGCCATCTTTGCTTCTTCCTGAGGGGCTGTGGAGCTCCATTCGAGTGTGGAGCTGCTTCCCAGTCTGGGCTACCACGCTGGTGGGATCCTGGGGCTTTTGTTTGTTTGTTTGTTTTGAATTCTTTGTTTGTTTTCTTTTCCTTTTCTTGAGTTGGGAGCCCTTTTTGGCCAGGCAGTGCTGTGTGGCATCAAGAAGTCCCCCTTGGCTTGCACAGATGTGCATAGGGATCCCTGAGAGCATTTCTTCTTTTATAGGGGTTTTTTTTTTTTTTTTTCTGTTTTTTTGAGGGCCTTTCTTGTTCTTTTTTTTTTTTAATTTGTTTTGTTTTGTTTTCCCTCTTTTTCCTTTTTTTGTCTTTCTTCATTGCTCGGTTTCTCATCTCTCTATTTCTTCCTTCTCTTTCTGTTCCCTGAATACATGGCGTTGTATACCTCTACACCTTCTAGCCAGGCTGTACTGCAACAACTGAGAGCAACTTCCCCAGACCTCATAGCTGCACCAGTGGGATCCCTGGCAACTTTGCTGTTCTTTAACCTTTCCGATTTTTATTTATTCATTCTTTTCTTCCTCTTCCCCTTTCTGTTTTTCTCCATTTCATAGTCTCTCATCTCTACACTCCAACGGCAAGCTCCCCTAGCATTCTTTTTTGTTTATTTATATATTTTTGGCTCCTGTTCCTCTCTCCTCTCTCCCATATCCATCTTAGCTCCACACATAACAATCTCCCCACTGCACCCTGCCTACCTTCACCGTGCGCTTGACACCACACCACCAAGCGGCACAGGCACAGCCTACTGGAACCTGCCCTGCACTGATTTCCTACCCGCTCTGGTGGCTGTAGTAAGTGCCACAAAAACAAGTCCAAGTAACTCCTCTTCAGCTAGACCTGCCCTGCCATACCATATCTGAGTGACTGACCCTGCCAATTGGAGAAGGAGGCAAAAAATATTGTGCCCACAGATGAGCAAACAACAAAGAACACACAGCCCACCTGCTCAGACATAGCCAAATTTTAAAAAGGGGGGGGGGGCAAAACAAACAAATCTACAATCAAAAAACGAGAAAAATAACTACTGAATGCCCCAAAGACAGCAGACAATATCAAAACATTTACAAAAACAGGACAGGATGGTTCCAGTAGGCATCCAAAATAAAACACCAGATGACCTTCCAGTGGAAGAAAAGGCACTAGAACTACCTGATAGGGAATTCAAATCTCTAATACTTAGAATTCTCCAAGAGCTGAAGCAAAAGGCTGACAAAAAAGAGGAAAACATAGACAAATTCATGGAAAATATGGACAAAAAATTGGAAGAATTCAGGAAAATAATGCAGGAACAAAAATGCCCAAATAAATTCACAACTAGAAATTATACAATGACAACAATTAGAAATCCAAAAGATAAACAACAAGATTTCAGAAATGGACGGTGTCATAGAAGGGGTGAGAAGCAGATTTGAAATGGTGGAAGACAGGATCAGTGGAATTGAAGACAAACACTTGGATACAACTCTGTTTCAGGAAAACTCAGAAAAAAGAACAAAGAAAAATGAAGAGACCCTGAAAATTATGTGGGATACAATCAAAAGCAAAAATTTGCTACTGATTGGAATTCCAGAACAGGGGGAGAAAACAGAAAACACAGAGAGGACCATTGAAGAACTGCTGACAGAAAACTTCCCCAATATCATGAAAGATGAAAAGCTGGCCATCCAAGAAGCTCAATGAACCCCATATAGGATGGACCCCAAAAGAAAGTCAACAAGGCATATCATAATCACACTCACCAAAACCAAAGACAAACAAAGAATCCTGAGAGCAGCTCATGAAAAACAAGAAGTCACAAACAGAGGAGAAACAATAAGACTAAGCTCAGATTATTCGGCAGAAACCATGCAGGCAAAGAGGAAATGGGATGACATATATAAAATCTTGAAAGAAAAGAATTGTCAGCCAAGAATAATATATCCTGCAAAACTCTCGTTCAATTTTGATGGTGAAATTAGGTCATTTCCACATAAACAGAAATTAAGGGAATATGTAAAAGTCAAACCAGACTTACAAGAATTATTAAAGGGAGTTCTTCAATCTGAGGACAAACAGCTTCAGCTCACAGGCAGAATCTAGGACACAGGATCGTACCAGCCAGATACCAATCTAGGAAATGAACTCTCAAGGACTATCCAAAACCAAAAGAAATACAACAGGGAATCAGAGCAGTTAATCAGTAAATGACAACAACATCAAAACAGTAAAAGAGGGAATAAACGACATAGGTATAGAACCTTCTAATGGAGAGGAAGGCAAGGCGATACCAAGTGATGGTAGACTGCTTCAAACTTAGAAAGATAAGGGTAAAATTCATGGTAACCACAAAGAAAGTTAACAAACATACTCATAAAAATAAAGAGGAAAAACATAAAGTCTCAGCAAAAACAAAACCTACAAAAACAAAAGAAATGAAAAAAAAATCCACAAACAAAAGTAACTCAGCACAAGACAGTAAGAAGAGCAAAGAAAACTTTGGCACCACAAAAAAAAGCACTACAAAATGACAGCAACAAACTCACATCTATCAATAATTACACTGAATGTAAATGGGCTCAATGCACCCATAAAGAGACAGAGAGTGACAGAATTGATAAGAAAACAGGATCCATCAATATGCTGTCTACAAGAGACACACCTTAGAAACAAAGATGTGAATTTATTAAAAGTTAAAGGTTGGAAAAAAATATATCAAGCTAACAACTACCAAAAAAGAGCAGGAGTGGCAACTCTAATCTCAGATAAAATAGACTTTAAAACAAAATCTACCATAAAAGACAAATAAGGACACTATATAATGATTAAGGGGATGATCCGTCATGAAGACATAACCATAATAAACAGCTACACACCCAATGACAGGGCTCCAAAATATAAAAAACAAACTCTAACAACTGAAAAGAGAAATTGACAGTTCCACAATAATAGTAGGAGACTTCAACACACCACTCTCAGCAAAGGACAGAACAACTAAGAAGGAACTCAGCAAAGATACAGAAGACCTAAAGGGCACAATCAGCCAACTTGACCTCATAGACATATATAGAACACTCCATCCAATTGCTGCAAAGTACACATTCTTTTCCAATGCACATGGAATGTTCTCCAGACTATTCTGGAGCACAGAGCAATCCTCAACAAGATCCAAAACGTTGAGATAATTCAAAGCATCTTCTCTGACCACAATGCCATCAAGGTAAAAATTAACAATAGAAAGAGCAAGGAAAAAAATCAACTACATGGAAACTGAATAATACCCTCCTTACACATCACTGGGTAACAGAAGAAATCAGAGATGGAATCAAAAAATTCCTAGAATCAAATGAGAATGAAAACACATCATACCAAAACCTTTGGGACACAGCAAAGGCAGTCCTCATAGGACAATTTATAGCAATAGATGCACATATCAAAAATGAAGAAAGGGACAAAATCAAAAAATTAACTACAGAACTCAAACAAATAGAAAGAGAACAGCAAGGGAGAATGAAGAGAATAGGATACAAGGAAAAGATTAGTCCAAAGGACTAATTGTCCACAGCTACCAAGGCCTCCACTGGACTGTGTCCAGTACAGCTAGATGGTGCCCGGCTACCACCACTGACTGCTCTGACCAGGATCACAACAGAGGGTCCTGGACAGAGGTGGAGAAGGATGTAGAACATAATTCTAACTCACAAAAAAAAAGACCAGATTTACTGGCCTAAAGGAGACTAGAGAAACCCCTAGAGTATGGCCCCCAGACACCCTTTTAGCTCAGTGGTGGAGTTATCTCTGAGGTTCACTGTTCAGCCTGGGAGTGGACAGCCCCTTAAAACCAAATGGGACTAATGAGGTACAGCAGTCCAGTGAGAAGGCCAGAGGGCAGAAGGGGACAGGAAAGCTGGTGATAGGGAACCCAAGGTTGAGTAAGGATAGTGTTGATGTGTTGTGAGGTTGTTAACCATTGTCATAGAACAACATGTGTCCTAACTGTTAAATGAGAAACTATTTTGTTCTGTAAGCTTTCATCTTAAGTGAGAATAACAGCACAGCTGGAAGAGCATAGTCAATGTCACTGAACTGTGCATGTAGAAATTTTTGAAATGGTGTATATTTGGCTATGTGCATTTTCACCAAAAAAAAACGTTGAGAAGTTAGAGGGTTGACATGTTGTGGGGTTATTAAGCAATGTCATAACACAATATGTGTACCACTGTTTCATGAGAAACTATTTGTTTTGTAAGCCTTCACGTGAAGTACAATTTTAAAATAATTTTTAAAAAATAAAAGAATGAGCTTCCCTCGTCTTGAAATTACACCTCCTCAGGCCAAGGGTCAGCAGAGACTGCCTGACTAATGGGTCATATCCTCATGCCCTGGCACAGTGTCCTAGAAAATCCTTAGCCTCACTTTTCCATATATGTCACCGGGGCCAAGTCTTACTTTGCAGGGTTGTGTGTGTGGAAAGTCATCCAGCAAATAGAGCTCTTTATTCTGGGGCCTGGTGTGATCCATCGCCTTGGCTGAGGACCAAGAGGGGGCAGCTTCTGTGCCTGTCAGCTCAGGAACAGTCAGTAGGGAGGGCAGGGGCAGGGGCTCGGGGTAGGGAACTAGTCAGCTCTGCAGGCAGAATCCATCGCTGACTCCTGAGAAGGTGAGGGTGGTGGCATCAGCTGGTCAGGGCAACTCGACCTTCTCATTGTGTCCATCCAAAGGAGCTTTGGGAGGGGAGTAGGGCATGGGAGTGGGAGCCACTCCCGTCTACCTTACATGGCCTTACCTTCTCCCTTAAACTAGTCTTCTAGAAGTATCTCTACCTCTGCCCTTGGCCAGGTGGATGCATAACTGTGTAGGGGATGAGTGTATGCTGGTGTGTATCTGTTGGGTCGGGGGGGGGGGGGTTTGTGTGTGAGTCAGTGTATCTGTGTGTGTTTGTGTGTTGGAGATGCTTGTGTGTGAGTCAGGTGTATCTGTGTGTGTCTGAGTGTTGAGGGATATTTGTGTGTGTGTTTTATATATCTGTGTGTGTCTGTGTGTAGAGTGTGTGTGAGTTGGGTGTATCTATGTGTGACGGTTAAGGTTGTGTGTCAGCTTGGGTAGGCCATGATTCTCAGTGGTTTGGCAGTTATGCTGTAGTTTGGCAGTCATATAATGACGTGATCACTTCCATGATGAGATTTGATATAATATGATCACCTCCATGATGGGATTTGCTGTGAGAAGCCAACCAGTTGGAAGGGTGTTTCCTTGGGGGTGTGGACTGCATCCAATATAGGTGAACTTTCTGGCAAGGCTCGTCAGCTTTTCCTTGCTCTGGATCCTGCAGCTGGCTCCTGTTCATCCAGTCCCCAGTTCTTGGAACTTGAGCTAGCAGCTTACCTGTCATCTTCCCTGCCAGTCTTGGGATTTGTTGGTCTTCACAGCCTGTGAGCAAGAGCCCTGCTCTCTGACCTGCCATTCTTGAGTCTGCCAGCCCTATCCATAGACTTGGGACATTCCAGCCTCTACAACCACGTGAGCCATTTCCTTAATATAAATCTGTATATATACGTATTTATATACTTTACTGGTTTTTCTTCTCTAGAGAACCTGCCTAAGACAGTATGTATCTGAGTGTTGGGGGGCATTTGTGTGTGAGTCAGTGTAGCTGTGTGTATCTGTGCATTGTGGTGTTTGTGTGTGAATCATGTGTATCTGTGCATGTCTGTGTGTTAGGGAGTATTTGTGTGTAAATCAGTGTATCTGTGTGATCAGATGGGGGGTGTTTGTAAGTTGTATGTATCTGTGTGTGGGGTGTTTTTTGTATGAGTTATATATATCTATATGTGTCTGTGTGTAGGGTGTCTGTGTGTGAGTTGGGTGCATCTGTGTTATCTAGTGTTGGGGGAAGTTTGTGTGAGTTTTTTTTGTTTGTTTGTTTGTTTTTGTTTTGTTTTGTTTTAGTAAAAAGTTAGGTTTATTTGTCACTTATTCACCTTATCTCAGTTATGCCATCTTGGCAACCACAGTAACAGTCCCCTGAAAGTCGGAGTCAGCACCCGCCCACCCTGATCTGCAACCACAGAATGTGAGCTCAGGCTATGCAGGGCCCAGCTGGACAACTCCTACTGACAATAGCACACTGGTTACAGGCTAAGGCAGGACCGCAGGCTGCCCCCATGAGGCCTGGCACCCCTCAGCTCACATATGTGTATCTATGGGAGGGCTGTTTGTGTGTGAATCCTTTGTACCTGTGTGTGTCTATGTGTGCACTGCACATATCTGCACACCGGTATGCACACATGGAAGGCTCTTGGTGGAGCCTGCAGGGTTTCCCTAAGACGTAGGACCCAGCAGAAGCCCAACTCCAGGACTCCAGGACTCCAGTCCCCTGGTCCGGTGCTCTTTCTGCTGCTCATATTGCCCCCCATTACCAAGGAGGGCTTGCCGTCTCCAGCCCCACCACTGCCCAGGCCACCTCTCCTTCTATCTCCACCTGTAACTGACATAAATGCTGTTGTAATTTCTAATCATTTCCTGCAATTTGCAAAATGGTTTCTTTAGTTCCTGCAAAAGGTGCTACACCATTAGCTCTGCTGTGCTTCTCCCTGGAGGATCTTTATGAAAATGATGTGGCAAAAAGTGCTGTCTTGTAGTTAAGCAAAAAGAAGGAAAAAAAATAGTCAAGCATCCTGAGAGGGTGGGAAGACAGGAAGAAGAGAGTCAGCTGCAGAACCTGAACGTGATCCCAGGAGATGATGTGAGCAAGCCATTTAAACAAATCATGGTTTAACTAAGAGTCAATTCTCTTAATGGACCAGCCCCACAGTCTCCAGTGATAGGAGTTTTTTTTTTCTTTTTCCATCCAGCCCTGCAGCCCTTGGCCCCCACAATCCCTGCCTGGGAAAAGTGGGCCAACGCTGGCAGATAACTCGGAGACGTTGAGTGTAAAACTAGACCTATTCTGAGGAATCTTCCAGTCAGTCTGTGAGCAGAGATGCAAGTCTTGGCCATGCAGGAGGCGGGGGGTGGATTTGCCCCAAATGCCCAGGGGAAGGGATACCAAGGTCAGAGTGATCTGTCTATGTCTGACCCTTCACCACCCACTTCCTGTTCGGTCTCCCCTGCCCAAGACCCTGGCCTTTGTGCACAGCCTCTCCCAGGTCAGGGGTAGATGGTGTTTCTTTCCTTTACTATTATTTTCAGTCTAGCATTTTCACAACTTTCGCCCTAATTTGATGGGCACCTGGGAATTCGAATGTGTTCCGACAGATACAAACCTGTTCTGCCCCTGGAAGTGTCCAGTTCCCCCACACATCCCTGTGGAGTCCGGGGTCTCTGAGAGGCCATGCAGTGTAGCCACATGAGGAGGAGAAGTCCCACCCGGCCCTGCCCTGCTGTGTGATGCTGGCCAACCCTCTTAGCCTCTCTGGTCCCTGGCTGCCTCCTGTCCTGGATGAAGTTGTTCCAGCAACGGGAAACTCAGTACAACATCCTCCCTTTTACCAAACCCCTCACAGAGGGTCTTTCCTGAAAGTGAGTAAGACAGAGATCATCATGATCCCCGTCCTACAGAGATGGACGCAGAGGCTGGAGAGGTGAATGGCCCAGCTGATACCAACGCCAGTGCATGGGGTGACGTGGTGTCCCTGACCCCAGAGTTGAAACGCTTCTCCCTTAACCAGCAGAGCTTCTAAGAGGATGGAACAGACATTCCTGGTGGCTCCGGTGGCCATACCAGGTAAGGAGGGCACATGAGCCGATTACTCACTGTTGCCCACTAACCAGACCAGCTGCACCAGCACACATCAGGCTCATCTATAGAGGGGCTATGGCTTCTGGTTCCTTCCTAATAGGTCAGGCAGCTGTGCGCAGAGCACTTTACATCCTTCAGCACTAGCCAGTCCCCCATCCTGGTCATTCCCTCCCGCACCCTCACAGGGGTCTCTTGCTTCCCAGGTGAGATGCATGGAAGATGCTCCAAGCAGAGGGAACACCATGTGCAAAGGCTCAGAGGTTTGTGAGGCAGACGAAGGGCCAGTGTGACTGGGTTGTCTTGAATGGGGTAACCAGAGGCAGGGCTGAGGATGCAGAGGTGGGCAGAGCCGGACTGTGCAGGGCTGGGCCACTGTTAGCATATGAACTGTGCTCGAGTGAAGCAGGAGCCCTGGGTGTTCAAAGCAGAGCAGAGACGGCTCTGCCCTGAGTTCCACAGGGTCCCACTGGCTGATGCAGGGAGAGTGGACGTGAGCAGGGCCAGGGCAGTGGCAGGACCAGTCAGTAGGCTACTGCACTAGTCCAGGCATGATGATGGTGGAACCGAGGGGAACCTGGAGAGGGTGAGAAGATCGCCGATGTGGGTATGTGTTAAGGTCCAGCGAACAGGACTTGAGGATTATTTGCTCAATAACTGTTAGGCATTATTAGTTTGTAAAACTTCATACTATTTCACTGAGCATCTCCTTACAGGAGTCTATTCTAACAAAATAGAAACGTAGAGGAAGATAAAAGAATGAAGATATTCACTGCAATGTTATTTATGACAATAAAAAACGAAAGCATCCAAATTACATAAGTAGGAGATTAGGTAAAGAATTTATGATCCATCTAAAAGACAATTCCCGAGAATATATAATGAGATGGAAAACTGGTCAGATGAGAGTGTCGGGTAACAAAGACACAAATCCATACCTGCAACCTGTGGAGGACAAAGCTGAGGCTCACCAACACCCAGTTCTCCTTCCAGGCCCACTGGAGGACGCATGTCCTTGTCACCTTAATGTTCAGGATGACCATGAGACTTTTCGACCAATGAAATGTGAATAGAGGTGGTGAGTGTCCCTCCCAGGTAGGCGCATTGAAGAGCCAGTGCATGACTCTCCTGTCCTTTCTTCCCTGTCACAGTGATTGTAGAAGCTCATGTTGAGATGTTGGTATCCTGTGGCGGTAGAGCCTCCATCAGTGTGAGTCCCTGGGTGTCCATGATGGGTGAAGTTCTCCCTGCTGACCACAGCAAGGGCATGAAATAACCTTTGTTGCTTTTTTAAGGGTCTGTTTGTTATTGCATCATATCCTAGCTTATCCTAACAGTTAAACATGACAATGAAAATGTACATGGATTGTTAAAATGTTCATAGGTAGACAAAAGAGTGAAGACAGATATCAATAGTGAGATGGGAAGGCAGAGAGGGTTAGGAGCTGGTTGAATGGATATGGGGAATCAGGGGTGGAAAGGAGGAGTGTGCTGTCACAGTATGGGGAGAGCAATTAGAGTCACATAACAATGTATGTATAAATTTTTGTATGGGAAAAAATAATTAAATAAAAGAAAGATATCAATACTTTAACAGCCACTGTCTTTCGAGGTGGGATGCCAGGTGATTTATGCACTCTCATATTTACCTTTTTGCACTTTCCAACTGCTCCACCGTAAGAATACATTACTTACATTGAGGGAACACGAATGTTATTATGAAGACCACCTGGCCCTGGCTGAGGCCGTCCACGTCCCAGGCTGCATTCTCTCCCTCCTCTCTGGGCTCCTGGGACATTTAGCATTTGTCCCGCCCAATTAGCCCTTTATTATGGATTGTTTTGTTCTCTAATAGTCTGCCCTGCTTAATTTAGCATAGTCGCATACTGTCTTGTTCTCACACGTTTAATTTTAGTGTCTCTTGGCCTCAGTTTCTTCATCTCTAAGTGCAGTGATGGCAGAAACAGAGATCTCTAGAGGTCCCTCAAAGCCAACACTCCTCGGGGCTGGGAATAATAAAAGCCAGCACTGTTTTGGCACTTACTGTGTGCCAGGCACTGGCTAAGCACTTTAAAGGCATGAATTCACTTAATCCTTACAACAGCCTTATGAAGGGGGCACTTACATCATTCCCTCATTTTCACTGGTAAGGAACTGAAGCACGATGAGGTGTTTGTTAGAAACTTGTTAGAAATTGTTAGAAACTTATCCAAGCTCACACAGCTCAGAAGTTGTGGAGTTGGGCTTTGAACCCCAGCAATCTGCTCCCAAGTCCCTGCTCTTCCTGCTGTACTGAATGCCAAGCCTTTACTATGCCTCACCTGTGTGCTGGACGCTCAATGCACAAAAGATAAGATAATATGGGCACTTGCCCACAAGCAGAATAATAATAACGATAGCAATGACAGTTAACATGCACTGAGGGCTCACTATGTGCCAGGCGTTTAACACACGTTATGCTCTTGAATCCTCAGAACAGCCTACTGGAAGACTGAATATACAAATGGACAGTGGTCAGATCACATATAAAAATAGAACTCTGATCCACAACCTCTGCAGTAACCAACCCCAAATGGTCAGGGCTTGGCCAATAACTGCAAGCTTCCCTAATTTTTGTCCCCACTTCCAACTAAAGACCAACCAGAGAAAAACAAATATTCCCCACTAACCAATCACATAGGATGGCCCACTTTTAGTTAGCCTGCCTCCAGCTTCCCCAGTGCCATCAACCGCCCATCAGTGCATACCTGAAGCCTTCCCTTTTTTCCACTATAAAGCTTTCCCACTCCCCTGTCCGCCATGGAATCACTGCCAAACACAAGTGATGGTGGCCGACTCCCTTGTTATAGCCAGGTCTGAATAAATAGATTTTGTTTGTTCTCATTTAGGTGGTCTTTGTTTATTCCCACACAATGTAGCAGAGACTGTCACAGACACTTTTTGACAGATGAGAAGCCGACACAGTGAGGCCAAGTATTTGATCTAGAATCTCGCCCCCAAGTGTACCCTATTTGAACCTGTGAATCTTCCTCCAACAGATGTACCCTCACCACATCCTCACAATAATCCTATGTGATCGGTGTTGTTGTGCCCATTTTACAGAGGGGAAAACTGATGAGGCTAAGAGAGCTTAGGTCACTTGCTCAAGTCATACAGCAAGTGGGTGGTGAAGACTGAATTTAAACCCAGGTCTGTAGATTCCAAAACTATTCTCTTCTCATTGCTCCATGAGTAAGAGACTTGGGCAAGGCCAGCCACACTCCAGGTGCAGGAGCTGCCTACCCAGGTGTATTTGGGGCCAGAGAAATCACCAGCACCGAAACAACAATAATAGTAATAGTAATAACTGCCATCATCCGTGGAGTGTTTGCTGTGATTGCTGAGCACATTACATATATTATCTCATTTAATTCTGGCCTCTACCCCATAAGGTAGATGCTCTGTTATCTTCAACTCATTGTTGAGGGAACTGAGCTCAGAGAGGTTAAATAATTTGCCCAAGGTCACATAGCGAAGAAGTGACAACAGGTGGGCCCCACTGCCTCTCTCTACCTGTGTCTGGGGCTCAGAGACCACTAACAGGGACCGAGCCTCCTTTCCGGCTTGGAATCAGAATACAAAGCCCTTCAGGAGAGGCCACAGAGATACAAGGTCAGGTCCTGTCCCTACAGCAGGGAGGGGAGGGAGCAGGAGGGCTCAGAAGAGGAGAGGGAGGTGGGAGCCTGGAACACTGACAGCCAACATCCTGGGGGTGGGTGGGCTTCCTGCAGGGGTCCCAGAAGGCCCAGGCCAGCACTCCTGAAGAGGGTCAGTGCCCTCTGCCCACAGGAGCCCAGAATGAGACTCTGTCACTGCAGCCAACTCTGTCAGCCAGTGGAGGCCGTCAGCACTGCCGGGTGACCACGGCTGCCTTGGCAGGTGAGGCCATAACTCACTGTCAGCCCCAAATCTGGCTGAAGTTTCTCACCCGCATAATTGTTCTAATTGCCATTTTCATGGCTAATAACATTATGTGATGGTCATAAACTCACAAAGTCTGAAGTGGGCTAAGGAAGGAGAGGCCATGGGTGGTTTGGACGTGATTCAAAAGGGAAGCAGGAGGGTGGCTGCCAGCCTTGGGGAGATTGCCCTGGGGGGGGCGGGGGGCATTTCACAGAGTGCCAGAAGGCTGCATCACCAAGTAATAGAATCAGAGTGTACTAAAACAAAGTTGAATAATGCCGTGTTATAACCTTTGAAGATCAGAGCTGCAGGACATAGAGATAGTGAGACTCAGAATCTAAAGAAAGATTCACAAAGCAATAAAGTAGTCCGTGTTGGAGTGAGACAATCTTGGATGCTTAGCACATTAACATCACAAAATTGGGCTCAGAGAGGCCGGGGCAGTGTGCCGCAGGGACTAAGGGGCCTTGGAAGAGGCCAAGATTCAAGTCTTTCTATCCAGCTATCCAACCATCTATCCATTTAAATGCCCATCTATTTATCTAACATCTATCATCCATCTATTTATCTACCTAAATATCTATCATCTATCTTCTACATACCAGTCAATCATCTGTCTATCTAACTAGGGCTGGAAGGAGGCCTCCGAGACCACCCAAACCAGGCATTCTTATCTCAAGCTCCCATCCCATTAGGATCACCTGCTTCAAAACAATATCTCCCCCACCCCTCCCCTGTCCCCATTGCACAGATGGAGAAACAGAGGCTCCAAGAGCTGAAGAAGGAAGTGGCAGAGCAAGCAGTCAGTTCAGGCCTAGCTGGGTCCACCCTGCACAGCCTTCACGTCTCTCAGCACCTGGGATATCCCCCTCTCTTGGCTCTGACCACCCTAGACTGTCATCATTTCTTCCCCCACCCCCTTGCTAAGGGGAAGGCGGGAGAGGCGCTTCCCTCATCCTCAGCATGGAGGCCCACATGTGACCCAGAAGCGTGAACATCTGCTGAATTCGTGAGTGGATGAAGGAATGTCCTCTCTCGGCAAGCTAAGTCCCCCACAAGCCCTTTACATATATCGTCCCTGTCCCTCACTCCCTTCAATTCCCCACTCAAACGTCATCTTCTCAGTGATGTCTTCCCTGACCCCCTGCATGCCCCCCACCTCAACCCTCTCCACTCACTTTAGGTGTCTTCACCTAAAGTCACCTGGCACTGCCATCAGCACTTATCTGTTCATTGTCGCCCCCACCAGGATGCAAGCTCCCTGGGGGTGGAAACTTGCTTTGTTCATAGCTGAATCCCCAGTGCCGAGAATCGAGCTTGGCACAGAGTAGGCACTCAGTGAATTCTTGGTAAGTGACTGCAGAGGTAAATGGGCCTCAGTTTTTCCACCCGTAATATGGGAAAGTACAAGGTCAGCAAAAATGAGAGAAATCCTCAATGAGATGGATTGACACAACAGCCACAACAATGGGCTCAAACATACCAACGATCATGAAGAGATGGCACAGGACCGGGCAATGTCTTGTTCTGTCACGCGTAAGGTCGCCATGAGTCGGAGCTGACTCAATGGCAAATAACAACGGCAACAATATGGGGAAGTTGCTCTCCTCAGTCTCCAGGGTCTCTCCTCAGTGTTCCACTAAGGTCTAATGACCAGGCCTTCAGTCTGGGAAGCAGGGAGGGCCAGGAAGGCTGGAAGGGCTTGATGGGTGCAGGTCTGGGTGGTGCCAGCAGCAGTGATGACCAAGGGTCCCCACAGGGCTGAGCTTCTGGTTTCATCTTACACTTTGTGCCCAGGCTCACAGCACAGTGCCGGCAAGGAGCCTGAGTGCAATCATTAAACTGTGATGTGTACGTGGGTGTAGAGTTGTCAAGAGTGGTTTTTGCATATTTTGATAAATCTATAAATATGGTGTGTAATTATCTGTTATTATCATATGCTTACATTCCACATAGTGTATACTGTTTCCCCAAAGAATGCAAGAAACACTGACACCAGCCTGATGACCATGTGACCTGCACCTCTGCTGACCCAGATGTGGCCATTCATTATCCTGGGGTTGGGGCGGGGGGGGAAGGGCAGTGAGCAAATCTCCCTGTGCCAGAGGCAGTGTCTCAGGGCCTGGAACGCTGGGAGGGACAGAACAGGGTGGGGAGAGAGGTCAGCCCCAGCCACAGCCTGGACTTGAACGATGGTCAGCAGGTGGGGAGGGGTGACCTGTGGCAGCTGCACCCAGGGGCCTGCGGTGGGTAAGAGCAATGTGGCTGAAATCTGACCATCTGGGAGCAGCCCTGTCCACCCTCACCTGACGTGGGATCCCCTCCCTGAAACTCGGTGTCCTCACCTGAAAACAGCTTCCTCCTCAGGGGGTGATTATGAGGATTAAATGAGATGGTGCAAATAAGGGGCTCCCAGCGCATGTAGGAATGTTCAAGCACACGTAGGAATGTACAAAAATATGGACTACTATTTCTGTTTTTGTCACTCCCCCAGGGTTGTTACAAAGCAGGCATCATGTGCCCATTTTACAGATGTGGCCTAACTGCTGCAGTAACTAACAGTTATGAACCACCCCTATGCTCCAGGCACTTACCCCACAATCCCGTTTCATCTCCACAACCACCTGACTGGGTGATGCTGTTACCATCCCCACTCCAGTGGGGAGGAGACTGTGACGTGGGTAAGTCAAGGCCTTACCCAGATCATACAGCCTGCAGGAGGCAGAGACTCAGAGCAAGTTTCTGCCCCCAGCCCCGGCTAGGCCCCCACCCCAGACACCACACTCCCCTGGACATTCAGTCAGTAAATGCTGAGAATACAGTGTACACACGGGGCTGCCTGCCCCAACGCCCCCTCTCCTCTGCCTTCACTTACAGACCCCAAGTTTGTTCTGCAGCAACAAGCTCAGACATGGGGTGGAAGCCATGCCTGGCACCCCATTTCCCTTTCCTGGAGATTTAGGGCAGGCATGTGACCCAGATCTGACCACTGAGGTGTGAGGGGAAATCTGGCCATGGGAGGGGGCTGCTTCTAGGAAGTATCTTTTTCCTGCTGCCCCCACCCTCTCCTTCCTGATTTGAACATTATTGTGAGAGAGCGTGATGTTTGGAGCTGTGGCAGGCCATCATCTTGCAACCATGAGGCAAAAGCTAAGGACTAAAAGCCAACCAAGTGTGATAAAGAAGAAAGATAGTAAGATCCCAGGTCTTTCTTGATATCCCTGAGAAGCCGACCAAGCTGGAACCACCTCCCTCTAGACATCCAGTTATGTGAAAGCATTTCATGTCTCAATTGCTTGGGTCACTGTTGTTGGGTTTTCTATTACTTGGTGCTCAAAATATCTAAACTGATGGCAGCACCCTCTACTCCAAGCACCCAGCTATTTGCCTATAATTCTGTCTGCTTCACCAATCCCTGAGCCCTTAGAGGGTGGAAGTTGTGTCTTGCTGATATCTGTACCCCTCGGGAACTAACACAGAGCAAGGCACACGGTCAACCCCAGTTCCACATGCTGAGTAACGTGAGTAGATGATGAGCAGATGCACAAAGGAATGAATACGCATAATGGATGTGAAAGCGCTTTGCAAACTGTAAAGTGCCCAGCTCAAATGGAGGATTAGGATCTAGCAGGTGAACACGGGATGGGAGAGGGTGCCTGGTGGGGAGCAGGAACTAGAGAAAGGGCACAGCCCCATTGCTTCCCTTCAGCAGGAACAGCGCTCTGTCCTTCACCCAGACACCCCTCCTGCCTCTCCTCCTGCCTTGCACAGACATCAGGTCTATGAAGTCCCATCCCCCCCCCCCACCACCACCACCCACCCCTGTGTGCTCCTTCTCTGGTTATTTCCCTTGTTCTTTGTGTGCCAGGGCCTTTGGCTGTGAACACCTTTCCCTGCACAAAACGACTCTGGAAGACAAGGCTTTGTGCTCTGTCATTTTTCCCAAAAAAATTGTTGCGAAAAACCAAACAGGTATCATTGTGCCAGCTGCAATTCTTTGCTGCATTATTTTGTAAGAGATGGAGGGTGGGGCCCAGGAGAGGAGGCAGAGGGAGAAATGGAAAGAAACCACTGTTTAGGGTAAGTGGCTTTTAAGATTTCAGCTCCAGCGTTTTGCAGGAAGACTGGATTAAAGGATCATTCGAATGAATTTTGCCATCAGAGTAAGAGAACTGTCTCTCCAGGAATGTCTTAATTTGACAGTTGGCTTCAAAGGGGTTTGGCAGAATTCATTTTGTGAGCAGACAAAATCAGAATCTTAAACAAAACACATTCTGCCATGAGAACTCTGTTAACCACTTGACGTAATTGTGTTTCATCCCGAGTTGTGTTTTTCACAAACTGAGGAGTCATATTCTTTCCATTGACGTCTCACGTTTCTGGTGCCTGGAAATGGTCCTGAAGTGGTGAAGTCGGTAGGCAGGCAGGGGCCTGGGTGGAGGTGGCCCGAGCCCCTCCCCCATCTGTCTTCTTGCCCCGAGAGTTGCCCTGGGGAAACCAGCAATCCAGAGCCCTAAGTAGTAACAGGCTCTGCACCTGACCTTTTTTTCCAAGGTTCCCAAGGCCTGCTAGCTGACCCCTGAACCCCTGCACTGTCCCCAGGCCAGAGGGTGGCTTTCCAGATGGACAGAGAACCCCCTGCCCCTGTGCTGGCTGCCCAGATAAACACTCATCCTTTCTCTGGTATAGACACTTCCAGCATCACCCTTGCTGACATCAAGTGCCCCACTCAGCCCTCCCCACTGACGTATCTCCAGGCCCAATAAACAAGCTATTTACAAACCTGACACATAGATTTATATTAGCTGCACCGAGATCAATTATAATTCCTCCCCCTGACTGAGATTTTGCACTTAAACAGTTTCTTCCCCTCAAAGGTACCGGAGTGCTCTTCCCTCATCAATTACCCAGGCAGTCATATCCTCCCCCCGGCCTGCCCACCTCCTCCTAGCCTGCCCACCTCCTCCCGGAGGAAACTACTGGACAGACCTGGGTTCAAATCCCAGCTCTACTTCTTACTGCCTCATTTAACCTCTCTGAACCTCAGTATCCTCATCTGTAAAGTGGAGAAAACACAACTAACTCATGGGATGGGGCTAGGGTGGAATTGGAAATGGGGGGACGAAATCAGATCCCAAAGTGCCTAGCGCAGCACCACCCACCAGTGTGAGGACTATAGACTTCCTTCCTGCTCCTCATCCTCCTCTTCTCCTCCTCCTCTTCCTCATCTACTTTGCTGTGGGGGGTGGTGGGACGGCAGGGTGGGGGAGACTGCAGGCTCCTTTCCTCCTCCTTGTCCTCTTCCTCCTCATGTCTGCTTTGGTTTTGGGGGTGGCGGGGAGGGTGGGTGGGGGAGACTGCAGGGAATGAAAGTTCTGTTCCAGCCCCAGTCTTGCATTTGCTGCCTCAGTTCCCTGCCTGGTCTCCAGGGCCTGTCTAGTGATGGAGAGCCTTCTGCTCTCTGGACAGGAGCA
Organism: Dugong dugon; assembly: GCA_030035585.1. Classification (NCBI taxonomy): domain Eukaryota; kingdom Metazoa; phylum Chordata; class Mammalia; order Sirenia; family Dugongidae; genus Dugong; species Dugong dugon. Next base: position 53,508,175 of record CM057462.1, on the reverse strand, counting down.
AGAAGCTCAGCGGTGACCAGAGAGAATGAGACCAGTGTCTCTGGGCATCAGAGAAAGGCTCACAGGCGTCAGGCCCTGCAGGGGTGTTGCCCGCCCAGGGCTGCACCCTGGAAGGTGTCCTCAGATGATGGGAGCTGTGTTCCCGAGGGCCTCTGGCTGCTCCAGGAGACAGTCTGTGTGCTAGAAGGAAAGCCATAGAATAGTACAAAATAATCACCAGGGAAAGGAGAGGGCCCATTTATCAACTTCTCTTTGAACCATCTGGAAAAAAAAAATGTATATTGTAAACACAGTGGCCCTTTAACTGTTAATTCAGAAGCTGTGGCTGGCCTGACAGAGCCAGGAGAGCAGGAAGCTCAGCCACTCGGCCATGATGTCCAGGGAGTTGCCTCTCTCTGGCTGTGTGGCCTTGGGAAATCAAGCTCCCTCTCTGGGCCTCCTTTCTTCCTCATGCATGAAGGGGTGGGACCAGGGGGCAGGAGTAGGGCAGAAAGACACTGAACAGAAAAGGCAAGAAGAGCCTCTTTGACCTAGGAAAGTGAAGAAGGGAAAGGCCAGAGAGGCGGAGCTATGGTGACCCAGGACATTCCCTCTCAAATCTGGCCCCAGGTCCTGACTGCGCTGGAGACTTCACCCTCCCCTGAAAGCCTCAGAATCATCTCTGACCCCTCCCAATCCCTCCACACACCCCTACATCCAGTCCACCTCCAGATCCTGTCCAACGGAATGAATGTCATCTTCCTGTTTCCAACCCACAGTCCCTTCCCAACAATCACCTCCAGTCTTGACCTTGGCAGCAGCTTCCCCCTCCCCGCCCCCTGCTCCCACCCTTCTCCCCACAGGTCTGTCCTGACCAATAGCTGGGGAGAGGGGTGCATCACAGAAATCTGCTCATGCCTCCCTCACTTTAGAGCCTTCAAGGTTTCCCCAATGCTCTAAACATAAAAACAAAGCTTCTCCTCAAGGCAAACATGCTCCTTTGAGACTTGGCCCCGCTCTTCACCTCAAGCCTCACCTGGTTCCTCATGTCCCAGACTCAGGGACCTCTATTCAGCCCTGAATTCTCACAGCCTGGAACACACCTCCTCCTCATCCTCACAGCTTCCTCCCCATCCCCTTCAGATCTCAGTGCCAGCATCCCCTCCTCAGTGAAGCTCTCCTTGACCTCCCTGACATCCCCTCACAGGCTCTGTAGCCCTGTGGACCTCACCCTCAGCTCAGCGCACTGATCACAGGGGTAGGCTCTGATTGTTTGGGGAACATCTACATCCCTCACTAAACAATGAGCTCCAGGCTAGGGAGTGTTGTCTGTTTTGTTCACTGCTGTGTCCCCTTGAACAGTACCTGGCACCTCACCAGTGCTCAATGAATATTGGGGGAGATAAAAAGCAAAGGAGGGAAAGACAAACGCAGGAAAAGTGCCACGAAGGGAGGGAGAGAGGGAGGAAGAAGGGAGAGAGGGAGGGAGGGAAGATGCATTGGGAGCCAAGTCTGTCCAAAGAAAGGTAACTTAAAGAAAATAGGGACACACAATGAAAGGAGGGAGCAAGGGGGCTCTGAGCCCACAGCCTGGGGGACCCAGGGAACACCCTCTCCAGCTACAAGCTCCTGAAGCCCCATCAAGGGACAGAGGGTAAGATGAACTCTGTGAAGCCCTAGATAGAGGCCCAACGGGACGGAGCGACAGGAGGGACGCTTTGTCTCCCTAGAGGAATAATGGTTTCCTGCTTAAGACTGAGGACTTGCCACTCTGACCATGTCTCTCACTCACTCCCAAATCTTCCATGACTCCCTAGCACTGGCCTGATAAATTCCAAACTCGGGTGCTCTGTGGTCTTGCCCACTCGACTTCCTCCCTTTGTCCTCACACTCCCTATGCCTCAGGCTCAACCAGACCCCTCCTGACTTCATCAACCCACAGCTACTCTTCATGCTTCCTGCCCCCGCCCCTGCAACTCAAGTCATCCTTCGAGGCTCAGCTCAAGCATCACCTCCTCCACGAGGCCTTCTCCGATTCACTTTGGTGATTCATTTTGCTTGTCCCTCCTCTCCTTCTGGCAAACACACTCTTGTCCTCTTGCAGAGCATGTTTTAGTCTCACCGGTAGAACGTGAATCCCTGAAGGCCGACAGGAGGTCTTACTCTCTCTCTGATGGCCAGCACACTGCCTGGCATATACTAGGCATTCAAAATGGGCTGGATGAATGAGTGAATGAATGAATGGATATTACTAGCCTTATTAAATAAGCACTGTAAAATTCTTAGTACCAGGCACTGTGCTGAGCATTTTACAAGCATCATTTGATTTAATGATCCCTACAACCCCCTGTAAGGAGTCCTGATGGCACAATGATTAAGTGCTAGGCTGCTAACCAAAAGGTCAGTAATTCAAACCTACCCAGTGGCTGTAAGGGAGAAAAGGCCTGGTGATCTGCCACTGTAAAAATTACAGCCCAGGAAATCCCGTGGGGCAGTTCTACTCTGTCATGTAGGGTTGCTGTAAGTCAGAATCAACTCAATAGCATACAACAACAACCCCTTGTAATATGTACTGATATATGCCCATATTAGGGGTAGAGAAACTGAGGCTTGGGGAGACTGGGTCACTCACGCAAGATCACGAAGTGACTAATCTGAGGCAGTAGAACCCTTCTGGCTCACCTCTTCTTAATGCCTCTCCCTCTCCTCCTGACCTGAGTTGAGGGGTCCACCACTGCATCCAGCACAACCCTGCTGATCCCACTCTCACTGGGGACTTACAGGCTGCTTTGGCTAAATGTTACCATCACAAGTATCAGGTCTCAGTTCTAGAACAACTAAGAAGGACCCACCACCAGTGTGTCTGCCCAGGAGGGTCCCTGTGTAAGTGATAGGTGCATCCCCTGTCCCCATCATGGACCCCCCTCCTGCCCCTTGTCAGTCAAGACTCCCCTCCTCTCCCACCTGGGCTGGCTGCCCTCCCAGGCCATGCAGATGCTGGCCATGCCCTCTCTCTGCCCTGGGAACTTGGTGTATCAACTGGGGACACAGCTGGGACGTCAGGATCATTTGTGTGTCTCAGATGAGCAGGTACCAGGGGGCCGCATGATCCCAGAGGCTCCAGGGAGGGAGGAAAATCTCAGACAGAAAATGAGAGAGCGAAAAGGAAACAGAGATGTGTTGAGGAGATCACTCCATTGCTCCGACATGAAAGAAAGATGCTCAATTATGTTTTATTACATTTCATTGGGATGTACATATCGTACTTAGCTACCTGCAAGCCTCTGATTACCCAAAGAGAAGGCACAATGGAATACAAAGGAGAATAAACACACAGATGAAAAAATGTTCCTGAAATTGAAATCACTGAGAGAGGGGAATCAAAGCTGGCTTGAGATAAAAGAGGCTGCTTGACACACAGATCCTCTCACACTAACACCAGGTCCTGTGGCCACTCAGCCCAGCAAACTGTCCTCTAGCCTGGCTGTCCCAATCAGCCAGCATCAGGGAAAGGTCCATTCCCGAGTCAAGAGCTACAAGTGACCTCCTAGAACTGCCCCCTCTGAGGAGGTCACGTTTAAGCTGAGACACAAAGATGAGAGGGAACCGACAAGGATCAAAATGAGACCCACATGCTGGACAGCAGAGAGCAGGGGAGAGAAGAGGGAGATGGGGCAGGGGATGGGCAGGGGCCAGACCACACAGGGCCTGGGTGCCATGAAGAGAAGTCCACACTTGATCCTGGGGCCAAGGGGAAGCCACTAAAGTGTTCACAGGGGAGGGAGATGACAAATTCACACTCAGAAGAACATTCTCTGAATCCAAGGCTTAGCTAGCACAGGGCCTGGAATACAGTTGGCACTCATTAAATTCTTGCTGACAGGGACATCATATGATGGCGGTAGAGAGACTGTCCAGGGCAGACTCTGACGTGCCTGAGTGGGCAACGTGCACGTGTAAATGCAGTGAGGGAGCATCCACTCAAGGACGGGAGAAGCTGGCATTTGTGGAGCAGCTGCCATCCGCCTGGCACTGGGCTCAGGCTTCTCGAGGATCACCTCACGTGTCCTCAGTGTGGATCCAGGAGGAGAGTGCACAGATGTCCCCAATGAGGTATTGATGCTGTTTGTACAATAAAATGAATGAAAATGTTCTAACCTGATGTCAGGAGACATGAAACAGGATTCTCATTAAAAAGTGCATCAAGAAATATTTCAGTACGGAAGTCAATGGAAGCTCATGAAAAGAATTACTAGCTGAATAATGAGGAAGGACAAGTCAATAGGACTGAGTAAATGGGAAAGAAAAGCCACAACTTAACCCCTGATTACAGGGTCTGAGACACTGAATTGTTAAACAATGAAATATGAGAAAACTTGCAACTTCCTAACGAAATAGACAGAAGCCAGCTAATGTGATAAAGAATGATATCCGGGGAACACCAGAGCCTGCGACCTCCTCTACGCACTTTCTAGTCACGTAAGTGGTGAAGAACTTTGAATATACCATGGACTGCTGAAAGAACAAACAAATCAGTCTTAGAAGCAATACAATCGGAATGTTCCTTAGAAGCAAGGATGGCAAAACTTTGACTCGCTTACTTTGGACATGTCATCAGGAAAGACCAGTTGCTGGAAGAGGACGTCATGCTTGATACAGTAGAGGGCTGGTGAAAACGAGGGAAATCCTCCAAGAGATGGATTGACACACTAGTGATGTAACACAACAATGGGCTCAGATGTACTGATGATCGTGAAGACGGTGCCAGACCAGGCAGTGTTTTGTTCTGTTATACATAAGGTCCTCGTGAGTCGGAGTTGAACTTGATGGCAACTAAGAACAACAACAAAGTGACTCCCTGAGGCCTCACCTGTGTCCTGGAAGTGACCCCTTCATCTTAGAGGATCTTCAGAGCATGAGCTCTGGAGCCAGACTCCCCGGGTTCAAATCCTGCCTCCACCACTTCCTACTTGACCTTGGGCAAGTTACTTCCCCTGTTTGAGCCTCAGTTTCCTTGTCTATAAAATCAGACTAACCATAATACCTATCTCGCAGGATGGTTGTAAGGTTTATACGTGTAAACATGTAGAATAGTACCTGGCATGCAATCATCCCTCAGTCATGTCTGCAATCTTTATCACCCTCCCCATTTTACAGAAGAGAAGACTGAGGCCCAGAGAGCAGACGTGACTTCCTTGAGTCCTCACAGCCGGTGACGTTGCTGAGTCAGAATTCAGACTCCCGTGTTTTGACATCCTCTCCATGCACCATTTAAGGGAGCTGTTTTATCTCTCCAGTGTTATTAGAAGGGACGTGAGGGAAGGAATCTGCAGTCCCTCACTCTGTCGTGCTGGTACAGGGCCAGGCCTGCAGCTTCTGCCCAGGCAATGCTGGCCACCCAGGAGAAGGGGTGTCAGTAAAGTGTTCAAAGAGGACTTAGCACATATCTGACATGGTGCTAAGCATTTAAACTGCATTGTTCCTTTTAATCATCACAACGACTCTATTCCCACTTCACAGAGGAGCAAACTGAGGCTCACAGAGGCTAAGACAGTAGTCCAGGATCAGACAGTAGTCTAAGATCACATAGATAGTGGCTGTTAGGGTCAGCACTTTAACTCAGTTCCATCTGTGCCCAGGACCCACACCCCACCCTCGAGGTGCCAAGTGCTCGGCTGCTCCTTTACATATGTCATCTCATTTCACCCCTACAGCAGTCCTCTGAGGGAAATCTCCTCATCTCCCATTTCACAGGCGAGGGAACTAAGGCTCAGAGTAAGCATGAAACTCAACCAAGGTCTCACAGCCAGTAAGTGAAAGAACCCTATAGAATTCAAACCCAGGGCTGTCTGTTCCCAAACCCCCACAGCAAAGATGGTTTCCTCCTCCCCGCATGGTTCTAGGAGCTGCCAAGGTACAGGGCGGGCCACTGTTCTAGGACCTGTAGAGAGGGGAGACTGAGCAGTCACCAGATCTCCAGAGTTCACCCAAGTTCTGAAGTTTCCAGGAACTTTTCTACAGAGTTCAATCCCTTGGCAAAGCCAGAGGGCTTAAGGCAGAGCCAGTCCTCGGAGAGTCCAGGAAAGGAGGCAGCAAGTGAAGCTCATTTCCCAGGTTTACACCTCATGTTCCTCTTCCCTGTGGCTTTAGGAGAGCTGCATGTCTGCATCACGTCACATCTCCAAGGGCCTAGACATAAACCCTGTGAAGATGGATTTATCATAAACTCATTATTTTTCGCTCCCCAGCGTTGGAGGTCACATCAATAACTTCCTGCCGACTGCCTTGAGGAGATCTGCGGCAAGCCTGTTTTAGGAGCTATAAATCCACCCCCCTTCCCCCTGGAAATCAATTGGAAACCCAGTTGCTAAATCCACCCTAAATGAAAAGCTGTTAAAACCACAGGCCCTTTGTGGGCCTGTGCTGAGCTGGCTGAGGGCACCCTGAGGAGATGCTGTCCTTGAGGCTCATCTCCTCAGACCAGTTCCATACAAGGTCAGGGGGAAGAGCGAAATCTACCAGAGACCAGACTCAGTCAGGGACGTAGAGAGCAGGTGACAGTGGAGAAGCTTCAGCTGAGCAGGCTCCTGTGGTTAGTGTCTCCCTCTCTTCCTGCTCAGAGGCCCATTTCCTCCATGATACTCTCTATCAAAGGGGGAGAAGTTCAGCTCAGAGAGGGCAGGGTCCCACTCAGGCTTCCACAGTCAAGCAGGCCTCAGTACGAGCATCCTGGCCCAGCTCCTCAGTCCAACCTTCAGTCCAGGAGACAAGGCTTTCTCCCTGCATCTGACCCAGAATCACAAGCCCAGGCTTTTCCTTAAGATAAACTGGCTCTGAATTACATCGACCAGATTGATCGCCCTAAGCTGCTCTTGCTGTTTGTGGAGAAGAGACAACTTCCAAGTGCAGGCAGAGAATTGACAGCCCTGTATTCACAGGAACGGGAAGGACTGTTCCCTGCCAGCACAGCAAGGGCTCCAGCCTCCTCTTGTCTTCTTGTGTTCTGGATCAGGCCATGTGAGCTTACTGAGTGAATAGATGGATTGATTTGGGTGGGTCAGATAGAAATATGGCACCAGGAGTTTGGGAATAACCTTTGACCAGCTTTCTGCACTAGCAAGATTCGCCATCACCAGTGGTGGCAGTTTTAAAACAATATTGCAAATTCTTTTTCCTCCTTAGAAAGATGGGGTCTATGTCCTTTCCCTATGAGTGTATGAGGGTATATAACTGCTTTGACCAATAGTGTATGGTGGAAGCTCTATGGCTTCCAGGGCTAGGTCATAGACGCTGTCATGTGAGAAGTCCAATGACTCCAAGGCTGCCAGGATGGGAGGAAGCCCATGCCACATGGAGAGGCCATAGCAAGTGTGTTCTAGTTGACATTCTCTGTTGAGTCTGGCCTTCAAGGCTATCCCAGCTCAAGCATCAAATGTGTGAGCGAAAAATTCTCTGGAAGGTTTCAACACCCATCTGTTCAAGTCACTCCCAGCCATTTGAGTCTCTCCAGCTGAGGTTCCAGACACTGTGGAATGGGGATCAAACCACCCTCACTGTGCCACATCCAAATTCCTGAGTCATAGACTCTGTGAGCTTAATAAAATAGTTGTTATTTTACACCACGAAATTTATATTTATATAGCAATAGATAACCAGAATGCCAATGTAAGGTATAAAGCAATATTCAAAATGGTTTGACTCTGAGCTTCCGTCTTGACATTCTCAGGGAGTTTATTTTCTCATCCTAGGAAAGACCACCAATGCTGAGCGTTTCACGTAGCCTTTGCTGTGTAACAAGCCACCCCAAAACTTAGAAACTTAAAACAGTAATGCATTATTTCTCACAATTCTAGGGCTGGCTAGGCAGTTTCTCTGCTGGCTTTACCTGGATTTACTCCTATGCTGCATTCAGTCTGGCTTGGAAAGCTCCCTCTGGCTTTACTAACATGACTAGTAGCTGACTGTTAGCAAGGGTGCCTTAGTCCTCCTCAACCTGCCTCTTATCCTCCAACAGGCCCGCTCAGCTTCCTTACACAGCCATCTCAGGGCAGTTTTCCAAAGGGGCAAAAACAGAAGCATAAGGCCCCTTGAGGCCTACCCTCAGAAGTCACATAACATCTTTTCTGCTGCATCCTATGGAAAAAGCAAATCACAGGCCTGCCCAGATTTAAATGTAAATAAATAAATAACCACACCACAGTTGCCTTTGAGTCATTTCCAGCTCATGGCGACCTCATATGTATCAGAATAGAACTGTGCTCCATAGGGTTTTGGGTGGCTGATTTTTCAGAAGTAGATCGCCAGGATTTTCTTTTGAGGTACGTTTGAGTGGATTCAAACCTCCAGCCTTTTGGTTAGGAGGTGAGCACCTTAGCCATTTACACTACCCAGGAACTCTACCCATATTCAAGGGGAGAGAAAATAGACTCTACTTTTTGATGGGACAAGTGACAAAGTCACACTTCGGTGTACACGCCAGGATGGAGGATTCTGTGGTCATATTTTATCAACTACAACACTGAGAAAGCATTCAGCAAGCCTGTGAGAAGAGAGTGTGTGTTCTGTGCAGAGAGGTTCGGGGTGTGAGCCTAAGAACCCCAGGGCGCATGCTCAGTCCCAAGGGGCAAATCCGGGTTACTACTGCCTCACTGAGAAGAAAGCAGCTCTTCAAAGAAAACCCGTTCTCCATGGCTCTGTTGCTGCCACTCCTGCCGTCAGGGGTCAGGGAGCAGTGTTTGGACACTTCCCGCCCTGGTGTTATGTAAGCAGTTTGCTTTCTATTCCCAGCCCCAAGACTTCTGCAATGGGTGGCTCCCTGTACATGCACAGAGGGCCCTTTGGCCCTGCTGAGAACTGAACAGGTGTGGGTGGCAAGTGGGCCTGGGGCAGGGTTTGCCTGTCAGGCTGGGAGTGCTGCATGGTTCCACATAATGGAGGGTGGGTTGAGTCCAGTTCCCAGAGGTAACCCAGGAGAGAGGGGGGACAGGGAAGAGAAAAGGAAAAAGAAGAGCTAACAAGATGGCATGAGGCTGGGCCTGTTAAGAAAAGGGATACCTCAGGTTCTACTGGAAGCTTCCCAGGGTGATGTGAGGTAGATTCCTCCTCCACAGCCCCCACCTGGAGAGAGTAGCCCTCTGGGAATTCTACCACTAACGGCATGTGGAATGGGGATTCATACCAGTCTTATCTAACTCTCAAGGGTCTTCCAGTTGGAGAACCAGGACTGGCCCAGCTTTGTTCAGGTACCAAATTTACACTAAATAATAGTGGCCTGGGGAGGGGGCAGGGCCAAGTAAGACCATGGGAGCACCCACTATCTCCATGTGGAAAAGAGTGGAGGGAAGATGCCAAGAAGAGGGAGGAACTAGGCAAATTGTAATCCCTATTTCACAGATGAGGAAAACTGAGGCTCACAGAGCAAAAGAAACTTGCCTAAGGTGACACAGTAAGTGACAGAGCTGAAACACAGGTCCATCAGGCTCTGGAGTCTCTGATCTAACCACCAGGAAACAGAGGCACAGACCGGAAACTTAGGAGAGTCTGCAGAGGTTGGAAGGGGCTGCAAGGAGGCAGGGACCAGGCAAAAGGGTCCTGAGTCCCAGGACACCAGGGAAGACTGACACTCTACCTTTGGTGCCCCTTAGCCCTGCTCAGAAAACCTGGTTATGTGGGCATGTCCACGGTGTGCTAACCAGGATGGGGGCATGTCTTGAAGCTTCCACTCCTGCAGCCAAAATCAGTGCCAGTAAATTACTCCCAATAATGGGGTTGTTTGCTCAGAAAATGGAGGAGGCAGTAAACAGTTGGCAAAGTAATTAAACAAAAACAGAGGACATGCCAGGCTTTTCAGTGCTGCCAAGCTGCTTTAGTGTCACCAATGCCTCCCCTCCACAGGGTGAGATGAAGCCACTGAGTTGCATTTGTCTATTGAGTTGGGAAACTGAGAGTTTGAAAATCCAAGAAAAGCCAGAGAGGGATGAAGTGGGGGATACCTTAGAAACCTCTAAATATAATCCCCTCAGTTTACAGACCCCTGGGTGGTGTAAACGGTTAATGCCCTCAGCAGCTAACCAAAAGTTTGGAGGTTTGAGTCCACCCAGAAGTGCCTTGGAAGAAAAACTTGACAATCTACTTCTGAGAAATCTGTTACTGAAAACCCTACAGAGCACAGTTCTACTCTGATACACATGGAGTCATCATGAGTTGGAAGCCACTCAATGGCAACTGGTTAGGTTAAATTATATTAGTTTACAGATGGGGAAACTGAGACCCAGAGAGAATGAGAGACCTGCTCAAGGATACACAGCAGGCTAGTGACAGAAGTGGACTGGATCCCAGGTCTCCTGGAAGGCAGGTCAGGGCTATTCTTGGCACACTTGACTAAGTACAGGGTCAAGGTCATTGGGGAAAGGAGAATAGACAGAGCTCTGGCAAGCAAAGGATGAGGAACTGGCACTCACAGAGGGTCTGTAGCTTGCCAAGTTAAGAGGCAGAATAAGGAATTGGACCCAGATCCGTCTGACATCTCTTAATTGTGTTCTGCTACCTTTCTCTCTTCATCTTCTAGATCAGAATTTAAGGGACAGAGATTGAGGGAGTTCAGGGATAGCAGATTTCCAGAGGAAAGGGAAAGTATTCCAGGCTGAGGGAAAAGCATGAGCATAGGAATGGAGGGGGGACCTTGCTTGGTGTGTGTATCAGTTAGGACTCTGTGTGGCAAGTAACAAAAGTCCCACTCATCCTGGCTCGAACAGTTAAGTGAACACAGCTTATGTCACTGAGAAGTCCAGAATTAAGTACTGGACATCTGCCATTTGTCCTTCAAGATCCACCCTATCTGCTCTGTGCCCTGGAAGGATGACCTGTGTGGATTACATCCACAGTCCCTCTGGCTTCTAGATGGTTCAACTAGTGGGGATCATCAACATTGGAGGGAGGGAGGAAAGACAGTCCAAGGTATTTACTTCCTTGGCTCTCCCCCTGCGGGGCCACCAAGGGCTGGCTGTGCCCCTCGACCAATACTCAAAGCTCCTATAGAACAGCTCTTTCCACACAGCCCTGTGTCTCCAGGTTCCGATAACTGCTCACTTTCCAACCCTTTTTAGGCCCAGAAAAAGTCCCACTATTACTCATCCTGGGTACTGAACTATTCTTTATGGTGTCCCTTCACCCTCCCCTCAGCTTTGTAAATTCTCCATTTATTAAACTCTGTTCAGATTGCCTGGTTTGTATACACCATCCGTTTCCTACCAAAACCCAGTCATAAACTCAGCTTCAGGTGTGGCTTGGCCCAGTAGCTCAAATGGTATCAGCAGGGACTCAGGCGCTCTGCATCTCCCTGCTCTGCCTTCTGCAATACCAGTATAATCAACAGGATTTCCATGATGGTGTCCCTCCCCCACATCCCTTCCCACCCCCATCTTCCCACCTCACTCCACGCTCATCTCCAATGACCACAATTTTCAAGTCTCACATTCCCACATCATACCATCCAGGAGGAAATACAGAGTCTCTTTGAGTAGCTGAATGGAAAAAATAAAAATAAAAAAAAATTTCTTTCCCAGAAGCCAGAGCAAACATCTCCACACCTCATTTGTTTTGATGTGATTATGCGCCCACCCAAACCACTCACTGTGGCCAGTGGCTAGCTAGATCAGGCCAATCAGGGCCCACCCTGGAACTATGAGCAGGGTTAAACCCACCCAAACCACACGGCTGAGAATGGAAGAGGGGGCAGCTCCCCAGATGGGAATCAGGGAGAGACTGGGGGTGCTTGGGGCAGGGAGAGGGCCGTCAGGAGCCTGTCACCATGGTCCAGGTGAGCACTGATGGGCCCGGCCTGGGGCAGGGCTGAGGGCAGAGGGAAGGGGGTGAGGTTCAGGGAGAGATGTATAGACACCCACTCCTGTATTCCGGAGAAGGCTTCAGGCCCCATGTGGTTCAGAGCCTGACTCCCAGAGCATCCTGGACAGTGTTGCTGGATACACAGGAGCTGCAGGAGGTGCGAACAAAGGGCCAGGTCTAACAGCAGCCCATGCCTGCAGTCCCAGTCATGGTCATGGGGACCAAGCCAAAGATGAAGCAAAATTAAGCACACAGATGGGCCTGAGGTAGTGTATATCCTCTAGTGGAGAAAGTCCAACAGCCATGCAGGACAGGTGAAATGCCTGAACTGTGGAATCTCTTGGACCTGAGTTCAAATGCTGGCACTGCTACTCACTGTGTGATGCTAGGCAAGTTATTGACCTCTCTGAGCCTCAGGTTTCTCATCTGTACAAAGAGGGTTAGACTTAATTACAGAAATAAGCCACTCTAGTCAAATTCTTGAAGCAATGTGGACTGTGTAACTCAAAGATCCATCCCTAACACAGTAACAAGAAATTACTCTCCCTGCATCCCCCTAAGCCCAACACTTAATTGAACTGTTCGGATATTGGAGACAATATTGGCCTCATCTAGGTATTTTGTTGACCCTTATGTGTAAGTTGATCAGAAAATCTACAAAAAGTATCTGGGGACCTGATCAGCAGCTGGTGCTAAAAGCCGCGCAACACCAATGTCTCAGTAGCCCCACCCTTGGGACCTATAAGCCCCAAGGACCCTCTGGACAAAGGGAGTCAGTCACCATTCAGAGGTACTCCTTGGGATTTTGGATTCTGCCTCCTGACACAGCCACCCTCTACACTCCATGTGAGAAACAGGTACTGGTCTGCTCTGGGGCCCTTGTGGAGACTTACTGCCTTATGCAGGACTTCCAGGTAACACTGTGCCCAAATATTCCCATCCTGGGTTGGGTCCACTAAGATGCTGACCACAGCATTAGAAAATCACAACAGTATCCTCTTATTAAATGAAAAAGGTGTATTCAAAAGGAAGCAAGTCTGGTAACACAGGTGTATCCCTCTAGTATGGAAAGTGTATGACCATTACATAAGTAGATGTGTATGCATATGTGTATATAGGAAGGTACATGTGAGTATATGGGTGTACATGTATAGATATATCTGTAGGCATATGTATATACACGTTTGTGTGTGCTGCATATCTATTCATATATATAATAAAGCAAATAGGGAGCAAAATTGTGGATACTTCCTAGACATAACAAAACACTTTTTGGGTTTGGTTTACTGGGTTTGAAGGCTTATGACCATAGTCTTGGGGGACAACTCAGTCAACTGGCATAACAGTTCATAAAGATACTGTTCTACAACCTAGTTTGGTAAGTACCGTCTGGTGTCTTAAAAGCTTGCAAGTGGCCATCTAAGATACAACTATTGGTCTATACTTATCTGGAGCAAAAGAGAGAAGGAAACCAAAGACTCAAAGAAGAAACTACAGCCTTATCTATCCTGAGACCAGAAGAACTAGATGGTGCCTGGCTACAAACAACAACCATTCTGACCTGGGACACAATAGACGGTTCCAGATAGAAGGGGAGAAAAATGTAGAACAAACCTCAAATTCCTAAAAAAAGGCCAGACTTATTGAACTAGTAGAGACTAGAGGATCCCCCGAGACTATTGCCCTTAGGAGGTACGCTTTAAACTTGAAACTGAACCCACTCCCAGAGGTCACCTTTCAACCAAATATTAGATTGGCACTTAAACAATACCTCCATGAGAACGGTGTTCCTTCAGATAATCATCTGTATGAGACCAAACGGTCAATATTTACCATAAAGCAAAGATGAGAAGGCAAAGGGGGCAGAGAAGCTAGATCAACAGAAACAAAATAGCTGAATATAAATATTGAGAATACTGACACATTGCAAAAAATGTAACCAATGTCATTGAACAATACATACAAAAATTGTTAAATGGGAACCTAATTTGCTGTGTAAATGTTTACCAAAAATACAATTTAAGAAAGGGTGTGACCACACCTTTAGGGGCTGTTGTACCTCCCCTCAATTACCTACAGGGGCAGCCTTTGACTACCTGGAGACCCCGGTTATGGAAAGTCCTTGAGGATGCTTGGGCTTGGTTGACTGACAGCTCAGCCAAACTCAAAGCTGATGGTGTCCACTGGGCAGCCGTCCAGCCCTAATGAAAACTCTGGAAGCCCAACTATAGTAAGGGTTAGTCAGCACCATGGGTCAAATTGAAAGCCATCACCCTGGTCTTGGACAATACTCCTAAGGACCAGGCATGTTATATTTTCACCAACTTTTAAGTTGTGGCTAACAACCTAACTATCTGGTCAGGTATGTAGGATGATGACTGAGCGGTATATTAAATGCACCCTTCTGTGGGGCTGTTGGCTCTGAAAAGCCACTGCCACAGCCTGATGGGACATTTATAAAACCATATGGGTGCCATGACCAGACAAGACTGAATGGACCAATGTGGCTAATCAGCCCTGCATAGCCCAGGCCAGCATCACAACTGGAATACATTACTGGGTTGGGCACAGCAATCCTGTCACTATAACCCAATGGGCGCAAAACATGTGTCTCCATCTGCATGCAAGGATGCTAAGATGGGGATGTGATATCTGTCAGCAGTTAACTCATGTGTCTACAGGTGAACAAGGATACCAGTTGCCTTCAAGTTGATTCTGACTCATGGTGACTCCATGTGTGCAGAGTAGAACTGCACTCCATAGAGTTTTCAAGGCTGTGACTTTTTGGAAGCAAATCACCAGACTTTTCTTCCAAGGTGCCTCTGGGTGGGTTCAAATGGCCAACCTTTCAATTAGTAATTGAGCACTTAGTCTTTTGCACCACCCAGGAACTCCAAACAAGGACAGGGCCCTGTATAATGCACGTCCAGAAACAGGTGTCAGAAACAGTTGTTTGTTGAACAATTCGTTGCACATCTTCCCTCGACCTTTCCTAGGGCTTGCTAATGGAGTAGACGCAAAAAGAAACTTTGCCATCGAATCAATTCCAACTCATAGCGACCCCATAGGACAGAGTAGAACTGCCCTGTAGGGTTTCCAAGGAGCAGTTGGTAGATTCAAACTGCTGATCTTTTGGACCTGGCCTGGAAAACCCTTCAACCCAGAGGCTCCTTGGAAACCCTGTGGACAAGTTCTACTCTGTCTTATAGAGTTGCTATGAGTCGAAATTGACTCAACAGCAATGAATTTGGTTTGGTTTTGGGGTGGCGCGGTGGTTAAGGGCTCAGCTGCTAACCGAAAGGTGGGTGGTTCAAACCCACCAGCCACCCCACAGGAGAAAGATGTGGCAGTCTGCTTCCGTAAAGGTTACAGCCTTGGAAACCCTATGAGACAGTTCTGCTCTGAAACACATGGGATCACCATGAGCCGGAATAGACTCTACAGGAATGGGATGGATAGTGATGGGTTACATACCACCCTGATAAAAGTGTACTATGGGGAAGGGATTGAAATTTGGAGGTGGGTTTTCAGGGAGAATAGAACAGAGGCACTTTTTCTTTACCTGAATTCTTGAATGTATAACAGTGAGACTGTCTTCACACAGCACTTGTATAAAAATAATTTTAAATGAATGGGGGAAATGCGAGGGTATGCTCCTTATAACATTGTTGTAATAGCTGAAGAGCTAAAAACAACCTAAATATTCATCTATAGGGAACTAACTAAATAAACAAAGATACCTATGGCAACAGAACACCTGGCAGCCAGTGAAAGAATGGAGCAGATCCATGTGGGAAGATAGCCCGAAACAAAAAAGCAACTTGAAAATATCAAGTATCATATGATCCCACTTTTTGTAAAAGAAAGAAAACTTAAAATATACATAAGATATATGCTATAGTATAAAGAGTATGGGCTTTTGACTCACACAGACCTGGATTTAAATTTCTGCTGTGACAGTTACTAATGGAGTGGCTTTCGGCAGGTCACACCACTTCTGAGCCTCAGTTCGCCAATCCTTAAATGGGCATAGCAACCGTATCTACCACACCAGGTTTGTGAAGGATTCATTGAACTAATGTATCCAGAATGCTTATCACCACAGACATGAGAGAGCAAGCTCAAGATGATATTATTGTTGATGTTATTTTCAGTGTTTCATCTTGAAAGTGAATTTAGAGTGGAAGGAATCGGGTGCTTTTTTAGGGGCGGTGGTGCTTCCGTGGTAGAAGTCTAGCCTTCTATGCACAAGACCTGGGTTCCATTCCCAGCCAGTGCATCTCAAGTGCAGCAACCACTCATCTGTCAGTGGAGGCTTGCTTACTGCTATGATGCTGGACAGGTTTCAATGGAGCTTCCAGGTTAAGAAAGACTAGAAAGAAAGGCCTAGCAATCTACTTCCAAAAAATCAGCCAACGAAAACCGTATGGATTGCAATGGTCCAGTTCTATTGTACACATGGTTGCCATGAGTCGGGGGTCAACTCAACAACAGCTAAAACAACATCCTTTTTTAAAAGAATTTTATTGAAGTATAACTGAAATAAAATAAACTGAGCATATTTAAAGCATACAATTTAATAAGTTTTAACATATCTACATATACCCATGAAACCATCACCATGATCAAGATAATGAACATATCCATCACCCCTAACAGTTTCCTCATGCCTCTTTGTTATCCCTCCCTTTCCTACTTCCTGTCCTCAGCAACCACTAATCTGCTTTCTATCACTATACATAAGTTTGAATCTCCTATAATTTAATATATATGAATTCACAGAGTATGTGTGCCTTTTTGTCTGGCTCTTTTCACTCAATGTAATTAGTTGGAGATTTATCCATGCTGATGCATGTATCAATAGTTCAATCTTTTTTATTGCTGGTAGTATTCCATTACATACACCAAGAGGCAGTCTTTTGAACAGAACAAGGGAATACTTCGTGGTTTGGGATCAGGAAGGGTGTGGGTCAAGATTGTGTCATTTCACCATACTTATTTAATCTGTATGTTGAGCAAATAATCAGAGAAGCTGGACTATATGGAGAAGAAGGCAGCTTCAAGATTGGAGGAAGACTCATTAACAACCTGTGATATGCAGACGACACAATCTTGCTTGCTGAAAGCAAAGAGGATTTGAAACACTGATGAAATCAAAGACTACGGCCTTCAGTATGGATTACACCTCAACTTGAAAAAAACAAAAATCTTCCCAACTGGACCAATAAGCAACATCATAATAAACGGAGAAAAGACTGAAGTTGTCAAGGATTTCATGTTACTTAGATCCACAGTCAATGCCCATGGAAGCAGCAGTCAAGAAATCAAATGATGCATCACATTGGGCAAATCTGCTGTGAAAGACCTCTTTAAAGTGTTAAAAAGAAAAGATGTCACCTTGAAGACTAAGGTGCACCTGACCCAAGCCTTGCTGTTTTCAATCGCCTCATATGCATGTGAAAGCTGGGCAATGAGTAAGAAAGTCTGAAGAAAAATTGATGCTTTTGACTAGAGAAATAAGTGTCATCACATGAATAGACATATACAAACCCATGTTCATTGCAGCATTGTCCACAATTGCAAAAAGATGGAAACAACCTAGATGCCCATCAACAGATGAATGGATAAACAAACTATGGTACATACACACAATGGAGTATTATGCAATGATAAAGAACAATGATGAATCTGCGAAGCATCTCATAACATGGATGAATCTGGAGGGCATTATGCTGAGTGAAATAAGTCAATCACAAAAGGACAAATATTGTATGAGACTACTACTATAAAAACTCATGAAAAGGTTTACACACAAAAAGAAACAATCTTTGATTGTTACAAGGGAGGGGAGGAGTGGGGATGAAAAAACACTAAATAGACAATAGATAAGTGGTAACTTTGGTGAAGGGTAAGACAGTATCACAATTCTGGGGAAGCCAGCACAACTTGTACCAGGAAAGGTCATGGAAGCACCATAGACACATCCAAACTCCCTGAGGAACCAAATTGCTGGGTGGAGGGCTGTGGGGACCATGGTCTCAGGGAACATCTGGCTAAATTGGTAGAACATAGTTTATAAGGAAAATGTTCTACATTCTACCTTGGTGAGTAGCGTCTGGGGTCTTAAAAGCCTGTGAGTAGCCATCTAAGATAGCCCACTGGTCTCACTCCTTCGGGAGCAAGGAAGAATGAAGAAAACTAAAGATACAGGGAAAGATTAGCCCAAAAGACTAATGGACCACAACTACCATGACCTCCACCAGACTGAGTCCAGTACAACTAGATGGTGCCTGGCTACCACCACTGACTGCTCTGACAAAGATCACAATAGAGGGCCCCAGACAGAACTGGAGAAAAAGGTAGAACAAAATTCTAACTCACAAAAAATGACCAGACTTACTGGCCTGACAGAGACTAGAGAAACCCCAGGAGTATGGCCCCCCAGACACCCTTTTAGCTCAGTAATGAAGTCACTCCCGAGGTTCACCCTTCGGCCAAAGATTAGACAGGCCCATTAAACAAAAAGAGACTAAAGGAGCACAACAGTCCAGGAGCAAAGACTAGAAGGCAGGAGGGGACAGGAAAGTTGGTAATAGGGAACCCAAGGTCAAGAAGAGAGTGTTGACATGTGGTGGGGTTGTTAACCAATGTCGTAAAGCAATATGTGTACTAACTGTTTAATGAGAAACTAGTTTGTTCTGTAAACCTTCATCTAAAGTACAATTAAAAAAAAATTGATGCCTTTAAATTAGGGTGCATGGACTGCCAGAAGAATAGACAAATATGTCTTGCCAGAATGTTCCTTAGAAGTGAGGATGACGAGACCTTTTCTCGTGTATTTTGGACATGTTATCAGAAGGGACCAGTCACTGGAGGAGGACATCATGCTAGGTAAATTACAGGTTATTGAAAAAGAGGAAGACCCTCAATAAGACGGATTGACTCAGTGGCTGCAACAATGGCCTCACACATAGTAAGGATGGCACAGGACCAGGCAGTGTTTCATTCTGTTGTACAAAGGGTCGCTATGAGTCAGAACTGATTCCGTGGCACCTAACAACAACAACAAAGTATCCCATTGTCAAGTTTATATAAATAGTTTATGCTTTATCCCTAAGTATTTCATATTTTTATGTTATTGCAAATAGAACTTTTAAATTTAAATTCCTGATTGTTTGTTGCTATTGAAATAATCATATATTTTTAATATGCTAATATAGTGAAGTCCATCAATATTTTTATAATAGATGTAGGGTTATTAAGGTTATCTATTTCTTCCTGTGTGAGTTTTGTGTCTTTCAAGTAATTAGCCTGTCACATCTAAGTTATCAAATTTATGTGCATAGAGTTATTCATGGTATTCCTTTATTGTACTTACAATGTCTGTGAACTTAATACCCTTGATATTGGTGATTTATGTTCTCTCTCTTTCTTTCTCTCTCTCCAAATGACCTGGCTAGGAATTTATTGGTTTTATCAGTCTTTTCCAATAACCATTTTTTGGTTTCAATGATTTTTTTTTTATTGCTTATCTGCTTTCATTTTCATGATCTATGCTCCAATTTTTATCATTTCCTGCCTCTGTTTGCTTTAGGTTTAATTTGTTCTTCTTTCTCTAATTTCTTAAGGTTATTGATTTTATATCTTTCTTATTTTTTAATATAACAATTCAGTGCTATAAGTTTCCCTCTATGTACTTCTTTAGCTGCCTCCCACAAATTTTAATATATTGTATTTTAATTTACTTAAAAATTATTTTAAATTTCCCTTAAAACTTCCCCCTTTGATCCATGATTTATTTTTGAGTGTGTTGTTTAATTTCCAAATATTGAGGATGTTCCAGACAGATATTATTGCTTTCTAGTTTAATTCAAATAAACCGTTCTTTTAAATTTTTTGGAAACACTGGTGGCATAGTGGCTAACAGCTGTGTCTGCTAACCAAAAGGTTGGTAGTTCAAATCCACCAGAGACTCCTTGGAAACTCTATGGGGCAGTTCTACTCTTTCTTATAGGGCCGCTATGAGTCTGAATCCACTCGACAGTAATGAGTTCAGTTTAATTTGTTAAATTTTTATGGCCTTACCTATTGTTTACCTTGGTCAATGTTCCATGTGTACTTCAGAAGACCATGTACTCTGCTGTTGTTGGGTGGAATATTCTATAAATGTTAATTAGATTAAGTTTGTTGATAGTGTTGTTCAAATCGTCTATATCTTTACTGATTTCTGTCTACTTCTGTCAATTAAAAAAGAGAGGGGTATTGAAATCTCTGACTACATTTGTGATTTGTCTATTTGTCCTTTGCAGCTCAGTAGGTTTTTGCTTTAAGTATTTTGAAGCTCTTTTATTAGTTGCATACACGTTTAGGATTACTATATCCTCTTGCTGAATTTCCTTCTTTATCATTATGAAATGACTTTCTTTATTCATGTTAATATTCTTTGCCCTGAAATATACATTTTGTGATATTAATATAGCCACTCCAGCTTTTTTTTGAATAGTTTTAGTTGGAATATACTTTTCTTCCTTTTTATTTTAATCTATGTGTATATTTATGGTTGAAGTGTTATTTCTTATAGGCACCATATAGCTTGGTTTCTTTTTTATCCAAACAAACAATCTCTGTCTTTTAAGGGGGATATTTAGACTATTTATATTTAAAGTGATTATTGATACACTTAGGTTTAAAACAAATCTACTTGTTTTCTATTTGTTCTATCTGTTCCTTCTTCCCTTTTTCCTCTTTTTCTGTCCTCTTTAGGCAGAAATATATTATAGTGAAACCTGAGAGAGTCAAAACTCATTGACATCTCCTTGTTTTTCTGGGTCTCACAAGTTTTCCACCTTTGACAGGTTGCAGTCTTACCACTTTTCTATTGCTCATTTTAGTGGAAAATATTTAAGTTTTCCTTCTTTGACAGGTTTCTAGCTTTCACAGGTTTTACTGTATTTGAATATTTTTTATTATTTCATTTTGTCTCTTTTGTTGGCCTATTAGCTAGAGCTCTTCATTTTGTTATTTTAGTGGTTGCTTTAGGTTTTATACTATACCTCTTTAACTTATTACCGTTTATGGACAAGTAAATTTTCCACTTCATTTAAGGTATAAGTACCTTTTAATAGTATACTTCTATTTCTCCCCTCTAACCTTTGTGCTATTGTTGTTATGCATTTTACTTTTATGTATAACACAAATCCACACTGCATTTTTGTTATTTTTGTTTAAGCAGTCAAATATTTATAGATACTTAAATAAGAAAAAAGTCTCATATATGAACCCATGTAATTACCATTTCCGGCGTTATTCATTTCTTTAGATAGACTCTTACTTCCATCCAGTATGATTTTCCTCCTGCCTAAAGGACTTCCTTTAAAATTTCCAATACTACGGGTCTGTTTGTGATGAATTCTTTCAGTGTTTATATGTCTAAATAAGCCTTTATTTTGCCTTCATTTTAAAAAATATTTTTTACTAGTTCTAGAATTCTAAGTTGATTTTTTTCTGTTTTTTTGAAGATATTTCTCCACTGTCTTCTCACTTGTATCTTTTTCCAACAAGAAATCTCTTGGCATATTTATCTATGTTCCTCCGTATGTGATGAGCTCCTCCCTCCCAAGCTGCTTTTAAAATTATCTCTTTAGGACTTCTAAGCAAAATGGGGCTATAGTCAGAAGCATCATGCCATCACTCCACAGCAAAGATCAGAAAAACTAAGTCAAACAGAGTCACACGTCAGTCCTGAAACCCTAAGTATCAAATGAAGAGATAAAGAACTCAGCCAAGCACTGAATGGAATAAGAAACCGACCAAGAACAGCGAGCAGGAGAGATACACGCAGAGGTCCCCTACAGCTACTGCAGCATGGATCCGCTATCTTGGACTCCTATTGGAGATCAGCAAACGTGTGATGGAGAAAGCAGCTTCACAAAGCTTCCAGCAGGAGACAGAACAACCAGTAACCAGCGATACAGGCTTTCCCACCCCCCACCCTTCTTCACCCCCACTTAGCCTTCTCTGCTTCCTGCAGCCACAATCTCTTGGCCAGAAAGCACCAGCTTGACCCCAGTGTCACTTGGATTCCACCCGCTCACACAGGCCGGCTCCCTGAGTGTCTTTTGTTGGCTGCTGGTGTCGCTTTTTTCCACTTCTTTAGATTTCTTCCTTACCTCTCACCGCCTACCTCTCCTTTCTTTCAAATAACTGGCTCTGTGTGCCATCTTTGCTTCTTCCTGAAAGGCTGTGAAACACCACTTGACTGTGAAACTGCCCATGCTGCCATGCTGGTGGGACCCCTGGGACTTTTTCATTTGTTTGTTTGCTCTGATTCGTTCTATTTTGATTTGTTTCTTTGTTTTCTTTTTCTTTCTCAGTTTGGGAGCCCCTTCTAGCCGGGCAGTACCACATGGCTTGGAAGCTACTCCCTCACTCTGCGCAGATGCACAGGGACATCCCTGGAGGCATTTCTTTTTGTTTGTTTGTTTGTTTGTTTTCTTTTGTTTGTTTTTTTATGTTTGTTTCTTTGCTTTGTTTTCTTCTCTCTCTTATTCCCTTTTTGTCTTTCTTCTTTTCCTGTTCCTCAACTTATTCATTTTTTTCTTTTACCCTTTTTCTTTTTTTTTTTTCATTTTTGTTTTTCCTCATTTCTCAGTCTATCATCTCTCCACTCCAATAGCAAGCTCCCTTAGCATTCTTTTTTGTTTGTGTGTATGTTTTTGGCTCTTCTTCCTCTCTCCTCTCTCTCATCTTTCCCATACCCATATTAGCTCCACACATCACAGTCTACCCCCTCCTTCCTGCCTACCTGCACCGTGCACTGAACATCACACTCCCAAGCAGCACAGGCACCGCCTACCAGAACCTGCCCTGCACTGATTCCCAGTCCACACTGACAGCCCTGGTATGTGCCACAAACAACCTATCCCAGCAACTACCCTTCAGCTGGACCTGCCCTGCTGTACCATACCTGAGTGACTAACCCTGCCCATTGGAGAAGTGAAAAGTATTGTGCCCACAGACGAGCAAACAACAAAGAATGCATAACCCCCTTGCTCAGATATAACAAAATAAAACAAAAAAATAGGATGAAACAAACAAATCTACAATCAATAAACAAGGAAAATAACCACTGATTGCCCCATCCAAAGACACAGACAATATCAAAACATTTACAAAAACAGGGCAGTATAGTTCCAGTAGGCATCCAAAATAAAACACCAGATGACCTTCCAGTAGAAGAAAAGACACTAGACCTAACTGATAGGGAATTCAAATCCCTAATATTCAGAATTTTCCAAGAGTTTAAGCAAAAAGCAGACAAAATGAGGAAAAAATAGACAAATTCATTGAAAAGGCAGACAAATTCATGGAAAATACAGACAAAAAAATGGAAGAATTCAATAAAATAATACAGGAACAAAATGCTAAAATAAATTCACAACTAGAAATGATACAAAAACAACAATTAGAAATCCAAAAGCTAAACAAGATTTCAGAAATGGGCAGTGTCATAGAAGGGCTGAGGAGCATGTTTGAAACTATGGAAGATAAGATCAGTGAAATTGAAGACAAACACTTGGCTACAACTCTGTTTGAGGAAAAATCAGAAAAAAAGAACAAAGAAAAATGAAGAAACCCTGAGAATTATGTGAGATACAATCAAAAGCAAAAATCTTCGAGTGATCGGAGTTCCAGACAGGGGAGAAAACAGAAAACACAGAGAGCATCATTGAAGAATCGCTGACAGAAAACTTCCCCAATATCATGAAAGATGAAAAGCTGACCATCCAAGAAGCTCAACAAACCCCATACAGGATAGACCCCAAAAGAAAATCACCAAGGCATATCACAATCACACTTGCTAAAACCAAAGACAAAGAATCCTGAGAGCAGCTCGAGAAAAACAAAAAGTCACATACAGAGGAGAAACAATAAGACTAAGCTAGGATTATTTGGCAGAAACTCTACAGGCAAGAAGGCAATGGGATGACATATATAAAATCTTGAAAGAAAAAAATTGCCAGCCAAGAATAATATATCCTGCAAAACTCTTATTCAAATATGATGGTGAAATTAGGTCATTTCCAGATAAACAGAAATTAAGGGACTATGTAAAAACCAAACCAAACTTACAAGACTTATTAAAGGGAGTCCTTCGATCTGAGAACAAACAACATCAGACCACAGGCTGAATATAGGACACAGGATTGTACTTGCCAGATACCTACCTAGGAAATGAACTCTTAAGGACTATGCAAAACCAAAAGAATTACAACAGGGAACCAGAGAGGTTAATCTGTAAATGACAATAGCATCAGAACAATAAAAAAGGGAATAAACTGGGTAGGTGTAGAACCTTCTAATGGAGAGGAAGGCAAGGCGATACCAAGTAATAATCTACTGGTTGAAATCTAGGAATATAAGGGTAAATTTCAAGGTAACCACAAAGAAAGTTAACAAACCTACTCAGCAAAATAAAGAAGAAAAACATAAAGTCTCAGTAAAAACAAAACCTACAAAAACAAAAGAAAAATCCACAAACAAAAGGAACTCAGCACAGGAGAGTAAGCGGAACAAAGAAAACGTCAGCACCACAAAAAAAAAGGACTTCAAAATGCAATCCCACTCCTAGGAATATATCCTAGAGTAATAAGAGCCGTCAGACGAATAGACATATGCACACCCATATTCATTGCAGCACTGTTCACAATAGCAAAAAGATGGAAACAACCTAGATGTCCATCAACAGAAGAATGGATAAACAAACTATGGTACATACACACAATGGAGTATTATGCAAAGATAAAGAACAATGATGAATCTGTGAAGCATCTCATAACATGGATCAAATTGAGGGACATTATGCTGAGTGAAATAAGTCAATCACTAAAGGACAAATATTGTATGAGACCTCTACTGTAAAAACTCATGTAAAAGTTTACACACAAAAAGAAACAATCTTTGTTGGTTACAAGGGATGGGAGGGTTGGGGGGAAAACTAAATAGACAATAGATTAGTGGTAACTTTGGTGAAGGGTAAGACGGTACACAATTCTTTAGGAAGCCAGCACAACCTGTACAAGGAAAGGTCATAGAAGCTCCATAGACACTTCCAACCTCCCTGAGGGACTGAATTGCTGGGCAGATGGCTGTGGGGACCATGGCCTCAGGGAATGTCTAGCTCAATTGGCATAACACAGTTTATAAAGACAATGTTCTACACTCTACCTTGGTGAGTAGCATCTGGGGTCTTAAAAGCCTGTGAGCAGCCATCTAAGATATTCCACTGGTCTCACCCCTTCAGGAGCAAGGGAGAATGGAGAGAACAAGACACAAGGAAAAGATTAGTCCAAAGAACTAATGGACCACCGCTACCACGGCCTCCACCAGACTGAGTTCGGTAGAGCTAGATTGTTCCAGGCTACCACCACTGACTGCTCTGATCAGGATCACAATAGACGGTCCTGGACAGAGCTGGAAAAGGATGTAGAACAAAATTCTAACTCATACAAAAAAGACCAGATTTACTGGCCTGACAGACTGGAGAAACTCCGAGAGCATGGCCTCCAGACACACTTTTAGTTCAGTGGTGAAGTCACTCCAGAAGTTCACTGTTCAGCCGGGGATTGGACAGCCTTATAAAACAAAACAGGACTAATGAGGCACAACAGCCCAGGGACAAGGACTAGAAGGCAGGAGGGGACAGGAAAGCTGGTGATAGGGAACCCAAGGTTGAGAAAGGACAGTGTTGACATGTCGTGGGGTTGTTAACCATTGTCATAGGGCAATAAGTGTACTAACTGTTTAATGAGAAACTATTTGTTCTGCAAACCTTCATCTAAGGTACAAAAAAAAAAAAAGGAATTATCTACGAGAAATCAAATTGACAACAGCAACTCGAAAGGTTTGATGGGAAGCCTAGGGGGCAGTGAGTTGGAGATAATGGTGATGGGATAATTTGGAAAAGAATAGTAGCACAACTGGAAGAATGTAATCGAAGTCACTGAATTGTACCCGTAGAAAGTTTTGAATGGTTTAACTTTGGCTATGTATATTTTCACCAAAAAAAGGTCCTCCAAGGTCGAGAAGTGAGAGTGTTGACATGTTGTGGGGTTGTTAACCAGTGTCGTAAAACAATATGTGTACTGACTGTTTAATGAGAAACTATTTGTTCTGTAAACCTTCATCTAAAGTACAATAAAAAAAATTTTTTTTAATAAAATAAAATTATCTCTTTATCATTGGTTTCTATCAATTTGATTATTGTGTATTTTGGTGTAGTTTGCTTTGTTTTGCTTGTACTTGAGCTTATTGGATCTGTGGGCTTATAATTCTCATTAAATTTGATAAATAATGATTATTTTTTCAAATATGTTTTCCATCCCCCTCCCCCTTTTTATAGGGATTCCAATTATAAGTATTTCAGGTTGTTTAAAATAGTCTCACAACTCACTGTTGGTCTTTTCTTTTTTCTTTTTTTTTAATTCTCTTTTCTTTATGTGTTTCATTCTTGATAGGTTCTATTGCTGTACCTTCAAGTTCACTAATCCTTTCTTCTGCAATCTCTAATCTATCTTTAATCCCAACCAATACGTTTTTCCTCTCATAAACTGTAGTTTTCATTTCTAGAAGTTCAAGTGTATCTTTTTTATATCTTTCATGTCTTTACTTCAGTTTTTGAACAAATGAAATGCAATTATAACTGTTTCAAAGTTTGCTACTTAACATTTGTGTCAGTTTTAATTGGTTGATTTTTCTCCTCATTATGGAGCCCTGGTAACACAGCGATTAAGAGCTACAGCTGCTGACCAAAAGGTCAGCAGTTCAAATCCACCAGCCGCTCCTTGGAAACACTATGGGACAGTTCCACTCTGTCCTATAGGGTTGCTATGAGCTGGAATCAACTGGACCGCAACAAGTGTGGTTTTTGTTTTTTTATGGCTCGTATCTTCCCACTTCTTTGCATGCCAGGTGATTTTTTTTTGGATTTCAAACATTGTGAATTGTATTTTCTGGGATGCTGAATATTTTTGTAATTCCATACATTTTCTTGTGCTTTGTTCTGGGATGCCGTTAAGTTACTTTGAAACAATTTGATCCTTTCAGGTCTCGCTGAAATAATAAATAATTATTTCCGATTCCAGAGGACCCTCTGCTTATCTCTGAAGATCTGTACCTCTCTCCTTTTCAGTACTGTGTCAGGTGGACTCTAGCTGGGTTGGTCAGCCCAGACTCTCAGTTCCGTGTCCTCAAGTCAGGGAGTCCACTGGGCTTTGGATTTCCCCTCCCTTCATGTCTTAGGCTGGGTTCTCTAGAGAAGCAAAACCAGTAAAACATATAAACATACAGAGAGAGAGAGATTTATATCAAGGAAACAGCTCACGTGATCATAGAGACTGAACGTCCCAAGTCCATGGATCAGGATAGAGGCTTCTCCTGATTCACGTAGACACAGGGGCTGGAGAACCCAAGATCTGCAGGTCAGAAAGCAGGGCTCTTGCTCACAGGCTGTGCAGATTGACGAATCCCAAGATCAACAGTAAGCAGCTAGCTCAAGTCCCAAGAACCAGAGGTCAGGTGAACAGGAGGCAGCTGCAGGATCCAGACAGAGCAGGCAAAAACCAGAACGTACACTTATATTTGGATGCAGGCCACACGCCCAAGGAAACTCCCTTTCAACTGATTGGCTACTCACAGCAGAACCTGTCATGGGGGTGATCACATATAAACACTGAGAAACATAGCCCAGCCAAGTTGACACATAATCTTAACCATCACACTGCATTACATATGTCCTGAAAACTCCCAAAGCAGTGAGGTAGGACAATCACAGGACTCACCTCATTTGTTCCTCATCTCTCAGAGATCGCTGTCCTTCATTGCCTGGTGTCCAGAATCTTAGAAACTGAAGATTTGTATATTTTGTGCATTACTTGGTTCTTTTAGGTGGGAAAAAAAAATCCAGTCCCTGTTACCATATCTTGGCGAGAAGCAGAAGGCTCTTGTTTTTACTTTTCATAGACTTACAGTGTTTGACTTTGTAGAGTGCTTTTGTGTTATTTTCAAAATTAATTTAAAAAGGCATACTAATAAATATTCGTGTGTGGGTGGGAGGTGTGGTAACCCAGCCCAGCAGCTGCCTCTAACGTGTCCTTTCTGCTGGGCTGTCCACTCTTGTGTCACCCTAAAGTAGGATCTGGGGCCCAGAGTGCCAACCATTGCTGGCTTTAGCTTCTGAGTGTGTGCACCTGGTCATCTCCACTGTCATCTCAAGAAAAATGCTTTCAAATCCACAACAGTGATTATGGAGAAATGCATATGATATAAGCCAGATCTTCAGAGCACAATGAGGTAGGCCATGATGATCCCTCCCCACCAAGGGCTTAAATGTGGGCAACAAGTGTTCTCTCATTGCTCATGCACACCCTGTGATTTAACATAATTTTGAAATTCCTCAACTGCATGGTGGCCAGCACCCCAGCCACATGATATTGTGCAGATAAAAAGTTGATCAAAGGGTACCAAGACCTTGGCTCTCTGACATTTTGCTGCCATCTCTGCCAGAGCCCAGCATGCACATTTAATTGCTAGAGTCAATAAAGAGATGCTTCAGGGACTGAAATAAAGGAGAGAAAAGGGGGAAAGATTGAGATTACTGCAAAGTGGGTTCTTCTCTGAGAGATGCATGGTTCTATTGCTGTCACTTTTGGAGAAAGGAGGATCATGCAAGTTATGGGAGGCTCGATCTAATTGTGGAGAGGAGACCACAGGCTACTGGCAGAAGAGACAACACCAGCCCTATCATAGGGTATTGGATTGACATGGCTCCACAGAAATGTAGCTATCTGCTCTGTCAGTCTTTGACCTGCAGGGCATAGGTCAGTTTGGTAAAGGAGAAAATATCAGTCAGCTCTACTATGTAATGGAGTCTAAGGGGCTCCAGTCCCATGTAACAAGCACTAAGTGCCAGGCCTGTGCAGGTACCAGGGACACGGCATCAAATAAGGCAAGCAAAGCCCCTCTCCCTGTGGACAATCATCATGATAAACAACTGTAAGCGCTCAACTGCTTACTGAAATGTCGGTGGTTTGAACCCAGCAGCAGCTCCACAGGAGAAAAGACCTGGTGATCTGCTCTCGTAAAGACTACAGCCTAAGAAACCCCATGGGACAATCCTACTCTTTCATATAGGGTTGCTATGAGTCAGAATTGACATAACAGTACACAACAACAACAATAATAATAATGGCCTCATTCCCTGGTTGCCTAATATGTGTCCAGTACAGTGCTAAATGCTCCACGAGGATTTTCTCATTTAATTCTCACAAACACTCCCGAAATAGGATTTTACAGGAAAGGAAACTGAGGCTCGGAGAAGTTAAGCACATTACCAGCTATAAAATTCATTGTAAAGACAGCATTGGAATTTGAACCTAGACCTTCTCTGTTTACACGACAGCGCACTGCATGGCGTGGAATCTCTAACTCTCTAGAACTCTTCTGGGACCCGGGGACCTGAGTGCAAGTCCTAGCTGAGCCCTGTGTGGCACTGAGTGAGTCATTAAACCTAGTAAAATTGACTAAATAGCCCTTGCCCTGGGTATATACTTGTGTGATTTCTAACAGCTCATCAACTCAAGAAGGGGTTTTCTAATTATTATTTTTTAAAAATTCTATATCTCTAAACCTAGCCTTTTCCAGTGTTCAGATTTCAATCCCCACCTCACATACCTTCTTCCTGACTCCGAATCTAATCAATCAAGGGTGGACCCCCCTCCCCACCGCAAGTCTTCTGGGAAGATCCATAGGTTGGAAGGAGCTGACTGGGGCAGGTAGTGATGACTAGAGGGAGCTCCCCTGGGTTTTCCTGTCTGACACCCCAGGACTAAGCACTGAGCTGGAATCAGGGGGGAGGAAACTGGGCAGAGGATTGAGTGGCTTAACCAGTTCCAAGTTTGGGGATCTTAGGCCTCTGTGTCTTCATCTGTAAAACAGAGGTAATAAATTCAAAGGGTTGTGGTGGATATGATAGTACGGGAAGAAACACGCAGCCCTATTCTCAGCTCTCAGTAATTGCTCATAAAATGTTAAGCTCCCTTTGCTGTGCCCACAGGTCCTTCCTGTAAAAACAAAGCAATGCCGAGGACCAGTTGGAATTTTTTTGTGCAAAGATATAAACCCCAATTTGACTTAGCAACAAAGGGAATTTATCAGCTGCAGTAACTGAAAAGTCCATCGGGAGTTCTAGCATCATCCAGGGGAGTTCACATGTCCAGTACTTGGTTTCTCTTCTCCACCTCTCACTTTCAACCTTTCTGGCTGGTCTGGCTGCATCCTCAGACAGACCCTATGCTGACGGAGACAAAATGGGGGCAGCAGCAATGCGTCTGTTCCCAGGGTCAAGAGAGTCTTTCGCTAGTAGGCTCAGCACAAATTCTGAGAGTTGCTTTGATGTCTTGCCTGGTCTTTATTATTTCTTTCTTTAGCTTATTTTGAATTTAATCTACTCTTCTTTTTCTAGGTTCTTAAGATTGCAGCTGTAGTCTTTGAATTGAGATCTTTCTTCTTTTCTGATATAGGTATTTAGTGCTAGAAATTTTCCTTAAACACTGCTTCAGGGGAATCTCACAAATTTTGGTATGTGTGTTTTCATTTGCATTCAGTTCAAAATACTTTCTAATTTCCCGTTTGATTTTTTCCTTGACCCACGAGTTATTTAGAAACATATTATTTAGTGTGCAAATATTTGGAGGATTTTCCAGGGATCTTCGTGATTTGGTTTTCTAATTTAATTTCACTGTGGTCAGAACATACTTTGCATGACTTGGATCATTTTAAATTTATCAAGACATTTTTATGGACCAGAATAAGGTCTGTTTTGGTAAATGTTCCATGTGCACTTACGAATAATGCATATTCTGCTGTTGTTGGGTGGAGTGTGCTATGAATACCAATTAGATCAAGTTGGATAATAATGTTATTCAAGTTTTCTATAGCCTTACAAATTTTCTACTTGTTTTATTAAATATTGAGCGGGGGTATTGAAATTTCTGACTGTAATTGTGGATTGATGTATTTCTCCTCTCATTTCCATTAGTTTTTGCTTTGTGTATTTTGAAATTCTGTTAATAGGGGTATAAAAGCTTGGGATTCTTATGTCCTCTTGGTAAATTGACTATCATTATGAAATGTCCTTCTTTCTCCCTCATTGTGTTCTATGTTCTGAAATCTACTTTTTCTGATATTAATACACCACTCCAACTTTGTTTTGATTAGTGTTAACATAGTATGTATTTTTCTGTCCCTTTTATGGAAGTAATTTTTTCTTTATATTTAAAGTGTATTTCTTGTAGACAGCGTACAGTTGGATCTTGCTTGTTTATCGATATGATGATCTCTACTTTTTAATTGGGGTGAACAGATCATTTATATTTAATGTGATGATTTATATAGTTAGGCTTAAGTTTCTTATCATACTGTTTGTTTTTTATTTGTCCAAATTGTCCTTTGTTCCCCTTTCCCCTTTTTCAGCCTTCCTTTAGACTAATTCAGTATTTTTTTGTGATTCCATTTCATCTTTCTTGTTGACTTATTAGATCCACCTCTTAGTTTTGTTATAGTAATGGCCGCTTTAGGGTTTAGAGTATACATGTTTAATTTATCACTGTCTACCTTCAAGTGATATCATACCACCTCACAGGTAGTATGAGAACTTTACAACAGTATACTTTCTTTTCTCCTCTCCTGGCCTTCGTACTATTTTCCCCATGCATTTTACTTCTACATATATATGTTATAAACTCCCCAAAGCATTGTCATTAGTTTTGCTTCACAAACAATTATCTTTTAAAGAGATTTAAATAATAAGTATTTTATCATTTACCCACACAGATACAATTTCCATATTCATATTTTCACCTGGTAGTATTTTCCTCCTACCTAAAGGACTCCCTTTAACATTTCTCCTAATGTGGGCCTGCTGGTGAGAAATATTTTCAGTTTTTGTATGTCTGAATAAGTTTTTCTTTTGTTTTGCCTTAGTTTTGGAAGGTATTTTTGCTGGGTATAAAATTGTTGGTAGAGTTTTCTTTTTTTTTTTTTTCCCTTTCAGTGCTTTAAAGGTGTTGCCTTACTGCCATCTTGCTTTCCTTGTTACTGACAAGAAATCTGCTGTCATCCTAATCTTTGTTCCTCTGTATGTAACATTGTTTTTTTGTTTTGTTTTGTTTTGTTTTGTTTTCCCCTTTGGGTACTTTTAAGATTTTCTCTTTATCAACTGGTTTTGAGGAATTTTTATTACGATGTGTCTTGGTGTAGTTTTCGTTATGTTTCTTGTGCTTGAAGTTTGTTGAAATTTTGGATCTATGGGTTTATACCTCTCCTCAAATTGGAAGTGTGGGGCCATTATTTCTTCAAAAAATTTTCTATCTATCTTCTTTTTACAGGAACTCCAGTTTCTATCTTCTTTTTACAGGAACTCCAGTTATACATATATTAAGCCTCTTAACATTGTTCCATAATTTACTGATGCTCTTTTCTTTTTTTTTTTTCCTTAAATTCTCTTTCTCTATGTTTTATTTTGGATAATTTCTATTGCTATGTCTTCAAGTTTACTAGTCTTTCCTTCTGCAATGTCTAATCTGTTATAAATCCCCTTCAGTGTATTTTTCCCCTGAAACATTGTAGTTTTCATATTTAGAAGTTCAATTTTAGCCTTTTTTAAATATATTTTATGTCTCTGCTTAATATATTAATCCTCTAACTTTTTGAAAGTATGGAAGACAGTTATAATATCTTTAAAACAGTCCTTGTCTACTAATTCTAACATCTGTGTCTCTTCTTGGTTAGTTTAAATTCATTGATTTTTTTCTTATTATGGATTGTGCTTTCCTATTTCTTTGCATATCTGGTAATATTTGATTGAATGCCCTATAATGTGAATTTTACCTTGTGTGCTAAATATTTTTTTTTATCCTTTTCAATATTCTATTCTTTATCTTTTTTTCTAAGATGCAGTTAAGTTACTTGGAAACAGCTTTATCCTTTCAAGTTTTGCTTTTAAGTTTTGTTAGGCATGACCAGAGAAGTGTTTGGTTTAGGGCTAATTTTGCCCAGCTGATGAGGCAAGACCCTTCTGACTACTCTACGTGATGTCCCATAATTATAAGGTTTTCCCATTCTAACTGATGAAAACAGGAACTATTCCTGTTTCCATGTGAGCTCTGAGGGTTGTTCTTTCTAGCCCATTCATACGGTTCTCTCCCTAGCTTCACATACTTTCCTCATATGCATGCACTGACCCATTCTCAGCTGATGACTTCAGATTTTCAGAGTTCTAGCTCTGTGCAGTTTGTGCTTGGCTGCTATCTGAAAGATTGGCAATTCGAATCCACCCAGCTGCACAATGAAAGAAAGGCCTGGCAATCTACTTTCATAAGATTAAACCAAAAACCCATTGCCATCGAGTTGATTACAACTCCCAGTGACCCTATAGGACAGAGTAGAACTGCTCCATAGGTTTTCCAAGGAGCAGCTGGTGGATTCGAACTACTGACTTTTTGGTTAGCAGCCAGGCTCTTAACCACTGTGCCAGCAGGGATCCTCCATAAGATTATAGCCATTGAAAACCCTACTTTGACACACATGGGTCACCATGAGTCAGAATCAACTTGATAGCAGTGGGTTTATCTCTGTGTAGCTCTCTCTTTTCTGGTACTCTGCCATGCAAGCTACTCTGGTTCACTTAGCCTCTCTGTACTCTCAGCTCTATCCCGTCACCTTGGAGAGACAGTTGATCTCTGCCTGGGATTCCCCTCCCTACATCCTGGGCCAGAAACTCTCACCAGGCAGTAAGCAGGCAATTGTAGGACTCACCTCATGTGTGTGTGTGTGTGTGTGTGTCTCACCCAACCTCATAACTTGCTGATGGCTCCCTGTCCAGAACCTCAGGGCTTTTGCACCCAGAAGCCCAACAGTACAGTTCCCCAAGGATGGTAGCCTCCAAAAATTCAAAGTGAATCAACATTTCCTATCAATCTGATAGAGAGGCAGCTGAATATACAGTGAAACCTGTGAGAGCCGAAACTCGACATGACTGCCTTGTTTTTCTGGGTCTTGCAAGTTTTCCACCTTTGACAGGGTGTAATCTTACCACTTTTCTATAGCTCTCTATTAGTGAAAAATATTTGCATTTTCATTCTCTGACAGATTTCCACCTTACTCAGATTTCAGCTTTCACAGGTTTTACTGTAAATAACACAAAGGAAGCAGGTGAAGTGGGGACTTTGGCGCCACTAAATCTCAGCCACACAGCCCTCTTTGAGATTAATATCAATATGGAGTTCCACAGAGTTGGCGCTCTTGAGGATAGATGGGAAGACGGGAGGCATTCATGTTGAGCACCTATTACGTGCCAGGCACTGTGCTAACTGTTACACACACCTCATAGGTCTGTGAAGAGGATTAAATTAGGTAATTGTGTAAAGTGCTTATCTCAGCACCTAGTATTTCTAATCCCTTGGTAAAAAGTAGCTATTACTACTACAGTTATGGTGGTTGTGTGCTGTCCAGTAAATACTGACCCATAGAGACACTATAGGCTGCAAATCTTTACGGAAGCAGATTGCCACATCTTTCTCCCACAGAGCAGCTGGCGGGTTCAAACCACCGACCTTCCCAATAGCAGCCAAGTGCTTAACCACTGTACCACCAGGGCTCCTTTATTATTGCTATCTTCCTCAATAATCTTAACAACTTAATGGGACAGGCATTTTGATCCCTGAGCTACAAATAAGTAGACCAGGATAAGAGAAGTGAATCAGTGGGACAACGGGGATTTTAATCCAGGTTTGTGTGACTCTAAAGCCTGGTCTCTTTACACCACCTGCTCTGTCCTAGCCCTCCAGGTCAGGAGCCTGGGCTAGCAAGGGCAAGGCAGGACTGACCCACAACCCAGAGGATTTCTGGAAGAGTGTCCATGCAATGGGACCGGATTGAGCCAGACAGACAGCTCAATTCTGGCTTCAGTATGAAGGATCCAGGCAGAGACAAAAAGAGATCCCAGTAATAGTGAGGGGATAGCAAGAAGAAACGAAACCAAGGACTCTTTGGCCGGGTGTTCAAGACCCTTCTAGACCTAGCCCTGAACACTCCTCACCTCACCCTTCACGTGCCTACTGCCTCTGGACACTCTGTGTTGTTTCCTGCCTCCATCTTTTGACAAAGACTGCATTTTGTTCTTAAGATACCCTCCCTACCTTATCCAATCTGCAAACTCCTATTCATCTAACAGAACTCCAAACAGGCCACATTTTCTGAAAATTCCTCCCTGCCCTCTCTCAGTCTTTGTAGAGTAAATCATCTTCTCTCCACTGCTTCTGAACCCTGTAGCTTCTTGTACAAGGGTCATTGTTGACTAGAGTGTAATTTGTTTATTGATATGGATGTCTTCCCCTCCCATAGGCATAGAATGTTGTGGGGAAGCCAGCACATACCCCGTCCAACCATACACTGGTACACTCTTGTTTCTCATCCATTCCATGAGATGCAGCACTCTCCAAGAGCAGGGACTAGAACCCTGTCTTCTTCATCTCTGCAGCAGGGGTTGTACTTAGTAGGTGTTCCAGAACCAAGAAATAAAGTGCATCGTGGAACCTGACCCTGCTCTGGTAACTAGAGGATGGGCAGCTCTAGGAGTGTGAGGACCCAGACCCCTTAGTAAAACCACTGGCGTCCTCACTGGGGGTGCAACCAATAGGGGCACTTTGAGGTTTCTCTAGAGGCTTCCCAAGTAGAGATCAGTGACAGTGGGAGAACAAAGCAGCCCCACTCATGGTCATAGCAGATGGGTTGATCTGTGAGCTCACTACAACATCCTAGGGACTCCCAGCCAGTGGCTTTACAGGTGACCCTCAGGTTTAGGAGGGATTCTGTTGGCGAGATCCAGGTGTTCTTGTTACATTTCCATCCACAGGCCAGTAAGACCCAGAGACATTCAGAGACTGTGGCCATCCAGCCAAAAGTGTCCTTCTCCTCAATATCCTCCATGTCAGTCCCCTGCTACCCAGATGCCAGCATCTGTCCCTGTTAAAGTTTCTGACGTAGAGCCAGTGTCTACAGTAAAGAAGGAAATGAGCATAATTTGGTTGTAAAGGGCCCAGTGTTTCCAACACCAGCAGCCACACTCACATCTACAGCCCTGGAGCTCTGAGGACCTACAGACAGCAGCTGGGTCTAGGTGCCTTTTACACAGAAACACCGCTGCACTCTGCTGAATCGACATCTGTACCCAGACCACGGAGAGCTCGGCAGCACATTTGATGTTCTTCCTTTAACAAATCAGTGTGTTTGTACCACAGTGGAGCAGTGTGGGAAGAAAAATGTATCCAGGCATCAGAGATATAAAAACTAACTCCTAGTTTCGTAGGTTTTGTTGGTCTCACCCACAGTCACCCGCTGCCCCCTCCCAGGGGTCACCCAGGGCCTGGCCAAGTGTTCTCAAAGCCTGTGCTTCCATCCATAGCACAAACACACTGAAAGGCTGTTTTCTTTTTTCCTTCTTTCTCTCTTTTTTGCCTTCATCCTCTCTTGCTGCCTGTTGTGTCTGAGAACTGGGAAACGCGACCTCAGAATGGTGCTGTCTTTCTTTAATGGGGATCTAATTCTTTTATCTCCATGCTCAGAAATGGGAGTTTCCAAAGGAGACAAGGAAGGCACTGGCCGTAATTAACATCTCTCTGCTCTCAGGAAATGGAAATTATGCCCATGTATGAATTTCTTTTTAAGACGCTTTATTGCAGAAGACGCTAGGAGGCCAGCCCATGGATTAGCAGATACTCAACCCAGCAAAACAAGAACCCTGAGGAAAGGAATGTGGACAAGCTGAGACAAGTGGGTGAGCCTTGAGGCAGGGTTGAGGAGACACCACAACAGGGGCGGCTGTTAGTCTAGTCCCTCACTACCAAGATGGCAAGATGCTCCAAGTCTTCAGATGGAATAGGGAAGGTGGTACCTGGACCAATTCTGCCACAATTGCTAGATGCTTCCTAGTTTTAAACATCTCCTAGTTTTCTGATCCTGTTCAACCCCATTGTGCTGTGTTAATTTAAATGGTCTCCTCCATCCCAGAAGGTGATGAGGGAGGATCCATTGTGGCCTGCATGGAGGGCACTATAGGGGAGAAGCAGTATTTGAGGATGGGACGGGGAAACCCAGTGAGAAGCTGTCATAGTCATCAGGTGAGTTCTGGATAAGGAGAGAAGGAGGCAGATCCAGTCATGAGGCAGGAGGTGGCATTAATGAGACTTGGTGACTGTGGCCATTTAGAATGGGACTTAGTGAGAAACATGTTCAAAGTTACCTCAATTAAGTGGCAGGGCCACTTCTAAACCCAGATGTTTCTGATGCAGAACTGACTATCCTCATTGACTGCCCAGGGATGGAGAGGGTACAAGTGGGAGGGGGGAAGACGTCCCACAGTTCATGGTTCACCTTTCTTCTCCTGTGAATTCCAGACCCGGGACCTTCTTCACCACCCTTCCCTGGACATGATTCACCTTTTTTCCTAGCAGCTGACCTGCATCCATGATCTCTTGGCAAGAGCACTGGACTCAGAGTCTCTGGGCCTCAGTTTCCTCCTCCACCAAGTGGGTTAATGTCCCTTTCCTCCAACACTGTTGGGTGCTGAAATGAAATTATGTCAGTAAAAGGACCCAGAAAAGGCCCCAGCACCAAGGCAATGCAGGTCAATATCTGGGCCAGATGTGTGCTCCTGGTCCCCCAGCGCCCTTGGATGATGTTAGAATTTACCCAATTTGAGGAGTTCCAGGATCTGAGACAGAGTATGACCTCGATAAATGTTTACCCCCATGAACTAATGAGTTAATTAATGGATTTGAATTCTTCCTCTGACATTTAATATTTGTATATCCTTCAGCTGGAGTGTAACCCATCTCAGAGTCCCAGTTTCCTTATCTGTAAAATGAGAACAACAGTGATCTCCATGACGTAGAGTCATTCACTTCCTAGATTCCAAGTAAAAATCTCAGTTGAACAGATCCAGATTCAAGGAAGAGGGTGGAGGCTGAAGGAAAGGAATATAAAGGAATACAATCAGGGAGATAGGGCTGGCTTCATGCACATACAGCCTGTGCAGTCACACAGGGCCTACACTCAGAAGGACCTCGCTCTTTGTTTAATGCTCTGCTGTCACCATCTTGAAATTCATAATACTTTTGTCTTTGTACTTGTGTTTTGTAAGTGAAGTCTAATGGAGTAATATATGTGTGAGTAGAGGAGATACATGCAATATGTGTGTCCACCATTTCTGCTGCTCTATTCGCATAGAGCATTCGTGATACTCCCTGAGCATGGAATTCCAATGGGCCCATGATGTGTGGAGTTCAGTGAGACTCAAAGCAAGTACAAGGTAAGTGTGCAATGTCTACGCTTCTGTAAGTAGGAGTGCTGACAGCCCCAAAAGGTCACATTTTCCATTTGAACCAGAACTTGCTTAGAATGCAGAAAAAAGGCAGTGGCTTTTTTTATATATTGTACTTTAGATGAAGGCTTACAGAGCAAACTATCTTCTCATTAAACAATTAATATACATATTGTTTTATGACATCTGTTGCCAACCCCACAAATGTCAGCCCTCTCTTCCTCTTCACCTTAGGGTCCCCATTACCAGCCTTCCTATCCCCTCTTGCCTTCTTACCCTTGCCCCTGGGCTGGTGTGTCCATTTAGTCTTGTTTTGTTTCATGGGCCTGTCTAATCTTTGGCTGAAGGGTGAACCTCAGAAGTGACTTCATTACTGAGCTAAAAGGGTGTCCGGGGCCATACTCTCGGGGTTTCTCCAGTCTCTGTCAGACCAGTGAGTCTGGTCTTTTTTTTTTTTTTGAGTTACAATTTTGTTCTACATTCTTCTCCAACTCTGTCTGGGACCCTCTATTGTGATCCCTGTCAGGGCAATCAGCGGTGGTAGCCAGACACCATATAGTTGTCCTGGACTCACTCTGGTGGAAGCTGTGGTACTTGTGGTCCATTAGTCCTTTGGATTAATCTTTCCCTTATGTCTTTGGTTTTTTTCATTCTCCCTTGCTCCTGAAGGGGTGAGACCAGTGGAGTATTTTAGATGGCCACTCACAAGCTTTTAAGACCCCAGGCGCTACTCACCAAAGTAGAATGTAGAACATTTTCTTTATAAACTATGTTATGCCAGTTGATCTAGATGTTCCCTGAGACCATGGTACCCACAGCCCTCTGCCCAGTAATTTTGTCCCTCAGGGAGTTTGGCTGTGACTATAGAGCTTCCATGACCCTAAAAGGCAATGGCATTCTAAGAAACACCAGTGACCAAGCAACTCTAACATACACTTTTCTACTCATGCCACTTCCCTGTATTAGCCAACCACTTAGCACTGAAGAGAATGACACAGAAGAAAGGGAATGATAAGGGAGCTCATAGTTCCTTTTCCTTCCAGTCCTTTCTTACTCAACAGTAAATCAAAGGTAAAGAGTGTTGATAGAATGTGTGCATATCCAGAAGTGAAATAAAAGCAGTTGAGTGAATTTTGTGCAGTGTTTCCACTGTTCTGGCAAGAATGAACTACATATGCATGCAAGAAATATGAGATACAAATTGTGTAATTTCAGTGATTTTGCATACAAGTTAAATGCTCTTATATTTGCATTTAAAACTGCCATTGCACAGTATACAGATGAATGGTAAAATTTATGCAAATAATTTAAAATTCTAATTTTTCTTTACTTAGAATGACATTAAATAGCAAAAAAAAAAAAAAAAAAAAACCCACCATGGCAAGACAAGAGAGACTGTGGTAGAAAGGAAAAAGCTTTAGATTTTAACACGCCTGAGAGCACTTTTTTCTGCTGTTTTAACAGGGCCTCAGTTCAAGGGGTCTCACATATTCATTTTGCACTTGGCCCTACAAATTGCGTAGCTAGTCTTACAGGGAGAAGCCAGACTCCACAGCCTTCACACTTTGCCAGGGCTAGAAGTCTGTGTTCTCATTACGCAACTCCTGGGCTAGCAGGATGTGCTAATTAACCACAGAACTTCAGGAACTGTGAGTCCTGGAGGAAGTCTTTAATTAATATTCCTCTGAAGGTTGGGAGCAGGTGGGGCGGCAGGAAGTCCTTCCAGAACAGTGGGTGAGCAGCCCTCCCACCCCACACCCACCAGGGTGGCCAGGAGAGGCCAGGCATCCAGTTGATCCAGAGGCCCTGGAGCTAAGGCCAGCCTCTGGGCCCCATCAGAGGAAGGTGAGAATAGGGGAGAGAAAGGTGGGGATGGGGGCTGGTGTCTGAGAGCACACACTATTTTATGCACTGTCCCTGAGCCAGGTACTTCCACACACGTCTTATTTTATACCCACCGCAATCCTGGGAGAAGAAGACTATCATTCACTTTTATAGATGAGGGACTGAGGCTCAAATATAGGTGATCCCTACATAAGCACCAATGGGCTCTCTCCCAGGACCTGCCCCACTCCCCCCACCCCACCCCTCCTGCCCCAGTGTCAGGCTTTCTGCTTGGCAGGAAAATGCTTGAGCTAGCAAGACTGAATTTGAACCTCTAACTCAGCCCCAGATTGGGTCAATGGCAAATCCCATCCTGCCACCTAAAGAGCTGAGTGGCCTGGGACAAGTAAGTTCATCTCTCTGAAGCTCAAGCAAGGCTCAAGACCCCTCCAGACAAGTGAGAGTGGCAATGCCCGCCAGGACTGATGGGGTGGAACACACTTCCAGGCCTGGCGCACAGTGGGTGTACAGTGAGCGTCAGCCACCACCACCCCCCGCCCCCAGGCAGCAAATTCTGTAAAGTGCATCCAATTCAGAGCTAACAATCCACAGAAGCTTGTGAAGGAATCTTTCATCCAAGCAACCTCCGACCCCTACCCTGGCCCCACTCTCCCCACTGTGGCCCCAGCCCAGACTTGAGCCTACCCTCGGCCCTGCTTTCCAACATAATTTGTACAGTTTTTGGCAGATTTTTGCAGTCATGTGTGTTCTCCACTATACAGAGTTAATGTTCCAGGCATCAGTATGAAGGATTCATATTCCAACTTTTTATTCCCCTCCAGAGAAATGGCTGTGTTTTGGCAAAGGTTGTACATAAAACACACCATATTGGACAGAAAAGGAGGTGAGGACTCCGTCAGTGAGCAGTGCCATTCATTAGGTGGTATCACAGCGTCCCCTTCCAATGAGGACATGCTCTCGATGGCACTCTGCTCCCCGCTGCCTCCTAAATGGGTGATTTAGGAACTCCCAGTGGGACACCTCTTAAAGAGGAATGATGTATGCTCTGTTGATGGCGCTCCTGCTTCCTTGGGCCAGCCTTTGCCCTGCAGTCAAGAGTGTCACTGTCCCCACTGCCCAGGTGGGGACACGCAGGCCCTGAAGGTGAAGGGACTCGCCCGAGATCACACGCAGCAGCAAGAGGTAGGGCTGCAATTCGAACCCAGGTCTGGGCGCCTCCAAGGCCCGTTCTCACTTCTCCCCGCTCTCCCAGGAGTGAGCCAAGAAATCAGCCGAATTCAGGCAGACCTCACGGGGCTTTGGGTTCAACCCAGGCCTCTGGTTGCTTGCATTATATTTGCATGCCGAGGCCTCAAGTATAAGCAATAAAGTCCATTAATTAGTGCAGCCAACCAGTGGGCACTTAACTGCAGGATGCCCTTCATTAAGGTAAAAAGCAGAATAGATTTTGAAAACAATCTGTCTCATCACCTCCTGGGTCAGCAGAGCTGACCCTGAACTGGACTCAACCCCCACCATCAGCCCCTTCTGGATGGAAGTGAGATGCTCAAGGGAAAAGGATTCCCATGCTTAATTTTCTGGAAGAGCAAATTTTTGCCATATTACAGCACGTCTCCATGACACCAGGACCGTGAGGCACAGGGTGGACACTGGGCCTCTGCTCTCTGCACTGTTCCAGAGGTAGAGCCTTTCCCCAGCCCAGAGCCTCCTGGGAGCTCAGACCACCCTCCTCTGAGGTGAAAGGGCTGCCGGGGCAGAGTGAGGGCAGGTGGTCAGACACGGTCACACAGAACCACAGAGAGATAGCAGATACCCCCCAAGATGGGCTGCTCAGACTCACCTTCCCTTTAATGTGGAGTCCCTGAGTAACCAGGGTGCCAGTAGGTGGGGGCAGGGATCCAGGGCTCCTGGGGCCACGAGGTCCAAATGAACACCTGAATATTTTAAACTGCCCAGCCCCTTCCCAGGCATGGGAGTGATGTTGGCTTTTCAAGGCTGAGGTCAAAGTCTGACACAGGCCGGGGCATCTGTCCCCCTGGAGAAGGACTGGGTGGCGGGTTGTGCGTGCCTGGATGTAGGAATGAATGACTGTGCTGGAGGAGAAGGGACACATGCGTGATGGGAGACTACACCTCGCGGGACTGAGTGCACAGCTCCTGAGTGAGAGCAGGAGTGAAGATCCCAGAGGAAGAAAGGCTGTGCGGGCGCACGCGTGGGTGCAGTGGGGTCTAGCCTTGCTGTGTCATTCTGCCTGGGCTGCTGCCAGTGACAGCTGCCACCAACAATCTGGACTCACAGGGCACAGAGAGGGAGGTGACCAGCCCCAGGGCACACAGCTCATGAGGGGCAGAGCTAGATTCCCATCCAGCACCCCCTCGCCCACACACACATGCCTCCCGCTGCTTCCCCAGTGGGCCCTGAGCCAGTGCTGTGGCCCAGACTTACCAAAGACTTGGCCTCCTGCCCTCCCAGCTGACGTTCGAAGTGAGCTTAGTAAAACCAACTCTTATTGTCAGAATGCAAGCTCCTACGCTCCTTCTAAACTGTGCTGAATGCTCCGGTGTTTAGTTTCACCATCAAATCATTCCATCGTGGGGAGGGAGGGCTAGGACTTGGCCGGGATCAGATCTCACCTTTTCTGATGATGGTTTCCAGTGGTTTATTTGTTTAACTTTTCTGCCCCTACCTGATCGGGCAGGTAGTGGAAAGGAGAGGGGAGGTCCCTGGAGGCCAGGCGGCTGCACTGACACCTCTGTCCCCAGGCCCAGGCAGGGAGGCAGGGCACCAAAGAAGGTGGGGGCGTCTTTCCCGGGAAGCTCCCGGTGCCCTCACTCCACCCTCCTGGATAATAGCATCCAGGCCTCATACACCCCACATACTGTGCTTCTAGCATCACCCCACATCCTCACACCCCAAGAATAGTACCTGCTGCTCCCCAAATTCCCACACACACTTGTGTTCCCAGACCTGTGCACAGGCTGTTCCCCAGACCTTGAATAGCCTTTCCACATTGTCTTCAACTTCAGAAAGTTTCTTCATCCCCCAAGGCCCAGGTGGAGAGAGGAGGGAGCAAAGAAAGGAAGCTCACCCATTTCGCCTCCTGCTGTGTGCCCAGGCAGGGCAGGGAGGTGACTGCATGCTCACAGTGGATCCCACAAAGCCCAGGCACCACTCACACAAGGTGGGCTTCGTTAACCCATCTTACAGATGGAGAAACCGAAGTTCTGAGATGTTGAGTAACTTGCCTAGTCGCCCAGTGGTCAGTGGCAGGGTTGGGATAGCACTGACTGGTCACTGACCCACAGACCAGGCTTTCCCCCCACCACCACTCTCCCCCATCTCTGGTCACCTCCTGACCCCTGAGAATGGCATCCCTCCTTCCGCACCCTCACAGGGCACAACCAAACGTCCTTTCCATCCCTCTGCTTCTTTCCCTGACTAGTCCTTCCCTGAGGTAAGGAGCAGACTGGATTAGTCTCTGACTCACTCTGTAAACAGTGAACTGAAGTGCGTGGAGGTGAGCTGAGTGGTCCCAAAGTGCCCCTGTGTCCTGTTGCCCGACTCTACCCTGCGTTTGGCTGTTTTAGGCCTCTATGTTGGGGTTCAGTTCACTTCTCTACACATTCAACTCCTCATGGGGGGAGGGGCGAGGGAGGGTGGGTGGATCACATGGAGAAGATTTCAGCTCAGCATCAGCAGCCAGATGTGCCCAACACTGTGACAGGTTGCCCTGTCAGATGGCGAGCTCCCTGTCCCTGTAAGAGTTCAAGTTATTACAGTACGGTAAAAAAAGGGAGTAGGACTAAGACCATTTTCTGTGCTAATATCCTAATTCTGAGATTTCTGTTTCAACTCTGCATTTCTCTGAACAGATTCTGCAATTCCAGTAGTTTAATAAGCTTTAAGTTGGAATTGATTCAACAGCAACGGGTTTGGTTTCTCTGGTTTAGAATAAACTGTGGATGTGGCTCCAAGTCCTCGAGAGATTTCTTCTGAGAATCTTTGAGGCTCTGAGTCCATAAATGATTCTGTGATCCTATAATTCTAGGATTCTGTGAAAGGGACAGGATGCTTAAGAGTCCATGATTCAAAGATTCTATGAAAGACACTCTAATGCCAAGATTCTCGAGGTCCCGGATGCTATAAGTAGAATTGAGAGGTTTGAAAATCCACTGACTATATGAAAGAATCCGGGCTCTAAGACCTTCACCTCTTTCCTTTCAGCCTCTGTGGAAGTATATTGGGCTGATTATCTCCAAGCTTCTCTCAACATTAAAATGTAGAGTCCCTGGGAGTCCTTGATTCCAGCCGCTCCACCTCTGTCCTCACCTGCCTCATCCCAGTCTCTCCTTCCCAGAACCCTCAGAGTGAACCAACCATCCTAGGATGCCCCATCTCCACCCCGCCTCCAGCCCACTTAGCCTTGGTACTTGACACCATTGCAAACTGCCTTTTTTCCTTCAGCTTGGAAAAACAGGACGGAACACCTCCAGTCCACCTCC
The DNA here is from genome assembly GCA_030035585.1 of Dugong dugon. Taxonomy (NCBI): domain Eukaryota; kingdom Metazoa; phylum Chordata; class Mammalia; order Sirenia; family Dugongidae; genus Dugong; species Dugong dugon. The sequence continues at coordinate 53,463,568 of CM057462.1, read as the reverse complement.
GGACCCAGGGCAGCAGGTGTGGGCCATCCCCCTGCTGCTGCTGGGACCCCTCGGCAGTGTGTCTCATTACAATCAGAGTGAAGCATCTCAGGCTGCCTTGCCAGCCCCCCCTCCACCACATGCTGAGTGGGATAAATGGGCCCTGAAGCCCCCGGTGACAGAGCCCATGAGGATGGCACCTCAGCAGACGTGCTCCCAGCCGAGCACTCGGCTGTCGCTGTTGTTTTGTGTAGTATCGGTTACAGTATGATGGGACACAGCCTTTGCTGAGTAGAATTCTCTGGTGAGTCTCCTTCAGCATAAACAGCTCAGGAACAGGAAGCGAGGAGCCACTTTCATTTCATGGCTGTTTATTTTTCATGATCTACTCACCCTGTTCCACTGTGGAGGCTTTATCCTCTGTTCCATTGTTTAATCTGTGTATGGTCCATGGGCTCTGAGCAGTGGCTGTCCTGCTGAGTTCAGGTCTGGTTTCCTTCTAAAGAAATTTGATCCTGGGCAGGGGAGAGGTAGGGGACTAGGCAGGGAGAGCCTGGGGTCCAGGAGGGGGCTGGACCACTGTAGTCCTACAGGACACTCCCGGGGGCCCCTCCCTCAACCCCAAACTCAGCAGCTCCTGAGCAGGATGATTGGGGTGCTGGAGCCCCCTGCAGTGGAGAGGGGACCTGGAAGCACCAGAGCCTCCCAAGAAAATCCCCTGAGATGGTGAGGCCTGGGTTTCTGTGAGTTGGCAGGGGAGACTCTCCCTCACCATGCCTGCACCCTAATCCTGGTGCTGGAGACTGGAGGCCCCTTTCTCCTGGACCATGGAGACCCTGGTGCTGCACCCCTCTATCCCAGGCTGTCCACCTTCTTCAAAATACAGTACTCCAAAGCCTAAAGGGCTTTCAAGCTCATCTTGTCTGGTCTCTGGGCCCATTTCACAGATGAGAAAACTAAGACCTAGAAAAAATCACCAGATAGCAACAAAGAGGGTGTAGAAACAGCAGGAAATTTGGAGAGGACAAGCCTGGCTTCAAATTCCAGCTCTACCTGGAGTGCCTGAGGAAAATCCTGCCAGTCATCTGTTAAATGAGCCTCCATTCAACGTCTGTAAATGTCCATCACCCACCTTCTCTGCACCTAGCCCAGTGCCTGGCACACATGTGTGCCTTAGTCCCCATGAAAAATGGGCCTATAAAACAGATCATGGTAAAGTTTAAATTAGAAATATGTATAAGGCATGTAAAGCACCTAGCACATAGTGGATGCCTGAGAAACAGTAGCTTAATAGAAGACCAAGGCTGTCCTGACCCAAATCCCCAGATATTGCATCCCCTATGAGCAGAGTAAGGGGTCTTGGTGGCACAATGGTTAAGAGCCCAGCTGCTAACTGAAAGGTTGGCAGTTCGAACCCACCAGCAGCTCTGAGGGGAAAAAGACCTGATGAAGTACTCCATAAATATTACAGCTTAGGAAATCCTATGGAGAAGTTCTACTCTGTCACCTAGGATCGTTATGAGTTGGAGTCAAATCAAAGGTACACAACAACAATAACACATGAGCAGAGTGACCCCACCCCATGCCAACATGCCCTGATGAAAATGGAGCTCTGGTGGCCAAGCCTGCCAGCCATGCAGGCAGCTCTGAAGAGGAGATAGGCACAGCCTCCATTAGCCTGAAGTCTAATCCCCATACCTGTCTTCTCCCATATTAATTGCATTTGCATCTGGAACGGATGGGATGCTGGAACTTCCCCCTCACCTCCATCTCTCACAGACCTTTGGTCCAGGACATGGCTGTGTAATTAAAAGAGGAGAAATGCAAAACGGTCCTCTTAGTGGGACTTCACCATCTTCCCTCTCCTGTAAATCTATCAATGAACTGTACTTTCTGGGACAGACCTTGTGGTAAATCATGGCAACCAATTCACTGTGGGGAAAAGAGATTCCCATTGTAAGCCAAGGCCTGAAGAAGGAAAGAAATATATATTAATTAGCTTAGTAATTCTTTATTTTAAAAAAAAAACAGGAAAACAAACAAACAAACAAAAAATCCTGGTTGCAGAAATAACTTGCTGTCTGTCAATAGACTGCAGCTGCCCTGGGGGGATGCCGGTTTTCCTTCTTCAGGAAGACCTGTTTGTAACCTTCTGTTAATCAAACTTACATATGAGAGAGACGTGGAAATAATATGGAGAGGGTGGATTTCATGGGGACCCGGAGTAGCTGCGGGGACAATTGTGATGAATTAACAGCAGAAGTTTGGTTTTGAAAGACCCCAGTATGCTGGCCCCTGCCTTCCTCAGAACCTAGGTATATGGTCTTTTTAGAACTGACCCCCTACCCCCACCCCATGCAGGGACAAATTTGATTTCACCAGAGAAAATCTGCGTAGGGTAGACATGTGTAGGAGGTCTCTTCTAGACAGGGGCTCAGTTTAAATCAGGTTCCCTAGAAGTGGAGCCTGAGATGGGGATTCATATGCAAGTGAGGTACTGAGGGGTAGCCCACAGGAGAAGGAGAGTGAGGAAGCAGAGTAGAGCAGGAGAGTGGCCGGGCAAGGATGTGCGCTCAGTTGGGTCTAGCCTCAGCCGAGCGCATGGGGAGCTCTGGAGTATGTATGGCAGCACATGGTTGTCCCCCTTCACGGCAATGAGACTGGACTTTCGTAACCTCCATATCAGTCAGTCAGAGTCCCTGTGTGGTGCAAATGGTTAACATGCTCGGTTACTAACCAAAAGGTTGGAGGTTCAAATCCACCTAGAGGCACCTCAGAAGAAAGTTCTGACAATCTACTTTTGAAAAATTAGCCCTTGAAAACCCTATGGAGCACAGTTCTACTCTCACACAGATTGGGATGACATGAGTTGAAGTCAACTTGATAACAACTGTTTTGTTCCGTTTTGTTTTTGATCAGTCAGTCATTAGCTGGAATCCACCGTGTGGGGAGGGGGTAACCTCTCAGCCTTTTCAAGTTTCGTTTGCAGTCAGCTCCCTTCAGCTGAGGTTAATACTCCTCACAGCTAGAGAATGAGTGCATCGTGCACTGATCCAAAGAGGGTCTTGATGAGGAACCACCTTCCACACCCATCTCTGACCCCACCCAGTAAGACACTTGATGGTTCTGCCCACTAAGCATCGAGGATTGGCCTCTGATAACAGACTCCTCATTTTCCTTGAGGAATCAGTGTACAGCCCTCTCTGTCCTTGGGACTCTTACAGAAATCACTCCACCCCCAGAATGGGGGTGGAAGAACTCCAGGGATGACCAATCAGAGCCTTGCTTACCCCTGGCTGCAGTGATTGGTTCAGGAATAGGCACTGGACACAATCAGCGCCAATAAGGCTTAAATTCTGGGACTTTTGTGGACCTGGAGCGGGAAGAGAGTGGAGCTGTGGGGCCAGCGTGGAGGAGACTAGAGTGCCAAGAATGAAAAGAGAGTGACACCTGACGGCATCATTTATTTAACTATTAAGCTTTCATTTCCCCCATCATCCTGATTTCTGTGTATTATTATATCAAATGTATAACTACAAGCTGTTCAGATCAATTTTGGAATTTATAAATTAAAAAGCTATTTTAAAAAATGGTTGATTCAGGTTGACTTGATGCAATCCAGGGTGACCTTGAATTAGGAGGTGGAATTGCGCTACTAAACAAAAATTATAGCTATCATTCATTGAAGGCAAATTATATATCATATGTAACATGTATTACATGTTTTACATCCTGCTATGGATTGAATTGTGTCCCCCAAGAATGTATGTGGAAGTCTTAACCCTTGTATCTGTAAATATAGCCATGTCTGGAAATAGGGGTTTTCTTTTATGTTAATGAGTTCATCAGAGTAGGATGGGTCCTAATCCTAATCATTTCTGAGAGGTGTCTTACAAAAAAGGAAAACAGACACTGAGAGAAACGCACAAGGGGAAGATAGATGCCATATGAGGTTCCATCTATAAGCAAAGGGATGCCAAGGATTGCCAGCAGACACCAGAAACTAGGAGAGAGAACCACACAAGAAATCAACATGGAAGAGATCCTAATTTGGACTTGGAGCCTCCAGAACTGTGAGACAATAAATTCTGTTCTTTAAAGCCACCTACTTGTGGTATTTTTGTTATGGCAACACTAGGTAGCTAAGACACATGCATTACCTTAAACCTCCCAAACATCCCTATGAGACAGAGCCTATTATCATCCTATTTTTTTCAGCTGAAGAACTCATGTTACTTTCAATCAGCCACTTCTGTACCCTGATACAAAAAACATACAAAGAGAGTACATAAACAAAAAGAAACTACAGACCAAAATCCGTGATTTTATTTTCCTGCCTTCCTGTGTGTTACTTGAATAATTTTCAGACTTTAATTTTTGTTCATCTAAGGTATGTTTAGGAGCCCTGGTCTTGTAATGGTTAAAGCGCTCAGCTGTTATCTGCAAGGCTGATGGTTCATACTCACCAGCAGCTCCACAGGAGAAAGATGTGACAGTCTGCTTCCATAAAGATTTACAGCCTTGGAAACCCTGTGGGGCAGTTCTACTCTGTCCTACAGGGTCACTATGAGTTGGTGACTCAACAGCAACGGGTTTGGTTTTTGGATTTGGATGGTGTATTTGAGTATATCTCTTTGTATAGCTTTTTTAGCATTTGCTCTGTATGTTACGTTATAAATACGTAACATATCACGGTCTACTAGTGTCATTATTTTACCAGTTTAAGTGAAGTATAGAAACCTTACTTCCCTTTACATCCCTTTACACACCCCAATTATAATATAAATGTCTTAACTATTTCCTCTACATACATTTAGAACATCACACAGTGTTATAATTTTTGCCTCAACCATCAAACACAATTTAGAAAATGTAAGAGGAGAAGAAAAGTCTATTGTATTTACCTATATTTTTGCTTATATGTTCTTTCTTCCTTCCTGATGTTCCAAGATTTCTTCTCTTATCATTTCCTTAGCCATTTTTTTAGGGTCTGCTGGTAACGAATTCTCTTAGTTTTCCTTCATCTGAGACTGCCTTGATTTTCTTTTCAGTCCTGAAGGATATTCTTGCTGAATATACGATTCTGCGTTGACAATTTTTTTCTTCCAGCACTTGAAAAATGTTGTGTCACTTATTTCTAGCCTCCATAGTTTCTGATGAGAAATCTGCTATCATTGTAACTGGCTTTCCCCTATAGATAAATCATCTTTGCTGTCACGGCTTTCAAGACTTTTTTTTTTTTTTTTTTTTTTTGTCTTTAGTTTTCAGAAATTTGACCATGATAAATCTGAGTGTAGATTTATTTAGATTTATCCCATTTGGTGTTTGCTCAGCTTCTTCAATCTGTAGGCTTTTGCAAAATTTGGGAAGTTTTCAGCCATTGTTTCTTTGAGTACTTTTTAAGCCTTTCTCTTTTTCTTCTTCCGAAACTCTGATAACACAAACGTTCGATTTTTTGTTATAGCCCCACAGGTCCCTGAGGCTCCATTATTTTTTCTTAATCTTCCGTATATTTTCTTTCTGTTGTTCACATTGTTTAATTTCTATTGTTCTATCTTCAAATTCACTGATTCTTTCCTTTATCCCCTCCATTCGGCTATTGAGCCTATCCATTTAGTTTTTTATTTCATTTATTGTATTTTTCAGTTCTGGAATTTCCATTTGATTCTTCTTTATATTTTCTATTTCTTTGCTGAGATATTTTCTTTTTTTTTTATTTGTTTCAAGATAATTCATAATAGCTTGTTGAATAATTTTTACAATAGCTGCTTTAAAATCCTTGTTAGATTATTCCAACGTTTGATTCATCCTAGTGATGATGCCTATTAATTATCTTTTCTCATTCAAGTTGCCCATAGGGTTTCCAAGACTGTAATCTTTACAGAAGCAGAATGCCATATCTTTTTTTTCCCAGGGAGTGGCTGGTAGGTTTGAACCACTGACCTTTCCGTTAGTAGTTGGGTGCTTAACCACTATGCCACCAGGGCTCCTTTTCTCATTCTTGGCATGACAAGTAATTTTTTTTCTTGCATCCTGGACATCTTTGATATTATAAAACTCAGCTCCTCACTGTGCACTGTTGATTCTGGGGATGGGAGAAGCTGTAGGCTGACACACCACTTTATTACAGTAGGGTGGAGGAAGAAGCTCAGATTCCCAATAAGCCCTGCTAACACCAGGGGAGGAGGAGGGGTGAAGCAGAAAGCCAAATAACTCCATGTTTCACCACTTCATTCTGCATCCTTGATGCCAGATTGAAGTTGAGGCTCAGTTCCTCTCTGGGTCCCACTGACACTGGTGGGGAGGGAGGATGAAGTCTCAAACAGCCCTGCCTTATACCACCTCATTTTGCCTTGTTAATGTCTGGAGAGGGGGAAGCAGAGTACCAGCCAGCCCCACCTCACACTGCTAGTTCTGCTTCACACCCCACCATTCAGTCTTGCTTCTGTCTGGTGAATCCCGCTGACACTGAGGGTGTTGTGAGGGGTGGTGGTGGTGACTAGCCCTGTATCATACTACCTTGTTAAGTCTCATTGCTTCTGAGTTAAGGTGAAGACTCAGCTTACTGATGCACCCCCCTGACACTACCCTGGCAGATGAATCAGAGGGTCACTGCCTGCTTAAGAAGGATGGGAGGTGCAATGAAGTGGACGATCATCTTCCTGCAAGGTCCTGCTGAAAATGCATGTGAGTTGTGGCGCAGGAGCAGTTTTTCTGTTGGTGTGAGGCTACAGTATGGCACGTACTGACAAAAAAGTTTTCTGTCGTTATGCCACCCTTTTCCCAGTCCTTTGGCTAGGGGGATAGGTTGTTCTTGGATATTTTTTTCTTTTTCTTTTTTTTGTCTGTTCCTATTGATGGTTATGCATTGGAGCCTTCTGCAGTGCCCTGTCCAGGATATGTGGGAGGCAATAAGGAAACCCAAAAGAACCCATCATCAGGTTGTCCTGAGGTCCCAAGGCAGCCACCTTCTTATTTACACCATCAGAGACTTCCTATGCTTCTTGCTGTGTTATGCCCAGGGTTTTTTAGTTATAAGAGAAAAGACTTGGGAAGCCAGAAATGGAAATCTCCTACTTTACATATTTCAATGTCACTGTTAGATATAAACAGGAAAGCCCTGCCTAACCCCCACAATAGATCATGTTTAAATGATGACATGTGTCCATGGCAACCCATGCGCTTCCTGTGTGGCACTATCAGTTGTGTGTTGTTGTTGTTATGTGCCGTTGAGTCAGTTCTGACTCATAGCAACCCCATGTACAACAGAACGAAACACTGCCCGGTCCTTCGACATCATAATCGTTGTTATGCTTGATCCAGTTGTGCAGCCACTGTGTCAATCCATCTCGTTGAGGGTCTTCCTCTTTTCTGCTGACCGTCTAATTTACCAAGCATGATATCTTTCTCCAGGGACTGGTCCCGCCTGATAACAGGTCCAAAGTATGTGAGACAAAGTCTTGCCATTCTTGCTTCTAAGAAGCACTCTGGCTGTGCTTCTTCCGAGACAGATTTGTTCGTTCTTCTGGCAGTCCACTGTATATTCAATATTGTTTGCCAACACCATAATTCAAAGGCATCAATTCTTCAGTCTTCCTTATTTATTGTCAAGTTTTTGCATGCATATGAGGCGATTGAAAACACCATGGCTTGGGTCAGGTGCACCTTAATCCTTAAAGTGACATCTTTGCTTTTTAACAGTTTAAAGAGGTCTTTTGCAGCAGATATACCCAACGCAATGAGTCTTTTGATTGCTTGATTGCTGCATCCACAGGCGAGGATTGTGGAGCCAAGTAAAATGAAATCCTGGACAACTTCAATCTTTTCTCCGTTTATCATGATGTTGCTTATTGGTCCAGTTGTGAGGATTTTTGTTTTCTTTATGTTGAGGTATAATCCATACTGAAGGCTATGGTCTTTGATCTTCATCAGTAAGTGCTTCAAGTCCTCTTTGCTTTCAGCAAGCAAGGTTGTGTCATCTGCATATCACACGTTGTTAATGAGCTTTCCTCAGATCCTGATGCCGTGTTCTTCTTCATACAGTCCAGCTTCTTGGATTATTTGCTCAGCATACAGATTGAATAAGTATGGTGAAAGAATACAGCCCTGACCCACACCTTTCCTGACTTTAAACCACCTAGTATCCCTTCTTCTGTTCATACAATTACCTCTTGGTCTATGTACAGGTTCCCCATGGGCACAATTAAGTGTTCTGGAATTTCCATTCTTCACAATGTTATCCGTAATTTGTTATGACCTGCACAGTCTAATGCCTCTGCATAGTCAGTAAAACACAGGTAAACATCTTTATAGTGTTCTCTGCTTTGAGCCAGGATCCATCTGATGTCAACAATGATGTCCCTTGTTCCATGTCTTTGTCTGAATCCAGCTTGAACTTCTGGCAGTTCCCTGTTGATGTACTGCTGCAACTGCTTTTGAATGATCTACAGCAAAATTTTACTTGTGTGTGACATTAATGATATTGTTCAGTAATTTCTGCATTCTATTGGATCACCTTTCTTTGAAATGGGTGCAAATATAGATCTCTTCCAGTCAGTTGGCCAAGTAGCTGTCTTCCAAATTTCTTGGCATTGACAGGTGAGGGCTTCCAGTACTGCATCCACTTGTTGAAACATCTCAATTGATATTCCATGAATTCCTGTAGCTTGGACCTCTGCTTTCACTACCATCGGTTCTTGATCATATGTATGTAGGTATATGTGCAATTCCTCAACTAATATCAGTTTCCATCTTTCCACCTTATCAATAGAGTCCCATGAGGGCCCTTAGGGCAAGAAGTGTCTACCGTAGTGCTATGCCCTCTATGCCTAGCACTGAATCTGACACATATCAGGTGCTCACAAGTTTATGATGAGGAATAAATTCAACAAATATGTATTAAGATTCTACTACATGCCAGGCCTTGTGCTGGGCATGGAGGATTACATGGTTCAAACATGCAAGAGCCCAGTTCACATGGGGCTCAGATTCTAGTGGTGGTGGTGGGGTGACAGACTCTAAATAAGAAAACAAGCATATGAACAAGGTAGTGATAGAGAGGTATGGCCTGGAAGGGGAGGACAGTGAGACTCTTTAAGAGCACAGGGGTGGGGTAGGGGCTCCCTTAGATAGACAGTCCTAGAGAGTCTCTCCGAGGTGGTGGTGTCTGGGCTGAGGACTGAAAGACTTGACGGAGCCAGGTAGGTGAAGCCCTGGGCTTCTCTGGTAGAGGGTACATCAAATGGCAAAGCACCAGAGTGAGGATGATCTGGTGTATTCCTGGAGCAGCAAGTAGGGTGATGGCTGGAGAGGGAAGCAGGACACTAGATCATGTAGGTCATCTTGGGCCAATGGAGGAAGACAATGAGAAGCCATTGAAGGGATGGAGCAGGGGGTAGAGAAGGCACAATCTGGTTTGGGTTTCAGGAAGTTCTGTTCTGTCTACCATGATCCATGTAGACTGCAACAGTCCATGTGGACTGTGTTCTGTCTAACATAATGCCAGTAAGGAGTATGTTGAAACACTGGATGAGAGATGAGATGGGGCCTGGGTTAGATTAAGGGAGGAGGTTAAGGGGTGGTGGATTTGAGAATAAATGACACTCCACCTGCACAGGGGAGGGAAGGGGTAGCAGTGGGATGGAGTGTAGGAAACACCTGGCACACGGGAGGTGTCCCCTCATCAGAATCTGGTTTCTGTCCGCTCTCAGCTCAGGGCTTTTCACCCTCCCCAGAGGCCTCTGCTGATCAGAAAAGGATGCTGTCAGCTGGCTCCCTGCAGAAGCAGATGGTGTTCCTCCACCTTCTGCCTGTGACTTCTCTTGGCAAGTGCCAATTGGGGCCCAGCTGTCCCATCTCAGTGCACTCCAAACCTGGGGCCCCCACGGAAGCACCTCCCCCAAAGCCTCGTCTGCTAAATCTGGCCCGCCTCACTTCAGGCCAACCTGCCCACCAATACCTACCAGAAATCTGGCTTGTCATCCAGAGACTGTAAACGGGATCCTGTTTTGAATGTGCAAATGGAGCTCATTGTTTTTGAAGCCAGCTACTAAGTCTGGAATCTCCAGCAAGAATCATGTAGGCAAAGTGTGTTAGTGCTAGAAGTCTTCTCCATTCCTGTCACTTACAGATGGAGAAACTGAGGCTCAAGAGGGAAAAGTCCCTGAGGATGTCTAGGATAATAGTTAAGGGGTGGGGGACTTGGGGTCAAGTAGACCTTGGGTTCACATTCTAACTCTGCCACCTAATTGCTGAGATCTTGGGCAAATGACTTTACTCCTCTCAGTTTTCCTCAACTGCAACCTGGGATAATACTAATATCTAACACTTACCCTGTGTTGTTTTGTTGTTAGTTGCCATTGAGTTCATTCCAACTCATGGCAACTCCATGTGTGCAGAATAGAACTGCTCCATAGGGTTTTCAAGGCTGTAAGCTTTTGGAGGAAGATCGTCAGGCCTGTCTTCTGAGGCACCTATCGGTGGGTTTGAACCATCAACCTTTCAGCTAGTAGTCAAACACTTAACCATTGTGCCACCCAGGGACTCCTAGGCATTGTTTTTAAGTCCTTTATATATACTCACTCATTTAATCCTCAGAACCACCCCATGCAGTAGGTATGTCATTATTCACTCTACTTTTCATGAGGAAACTGAGGCACAGAGAGCTTATGTAACTCTGTAAAAGTCACCCAGCCAGTAAATGCAGAGCCAGGATTCAAATCCAGCCATCCTGTCTCCAGTGTTTCCTTGAGATGACCTTGAAGGTTAATTGATACATGTCTATAAAGGGCTGAGCACAGTCCCTGGCATACAATCAGCACTCAATAAATGCTGGCTAAGGATCAGGGACTGCCCCAGCACTCCGAGGACACAGGGGTGACTGAGCCAGATGCAGAGCCGGTCCTCGGGAGGCTTCCAGCCCCATGAGGAGGACAGAGGTGTGAACTGTCCACTACAGTGCAGAGAAAAGAGCTGGGACTGGGGAAGCTCAGGGGCTACAGGAGCCCAAGAAGCAAGGTGGAGATGGTATCCAGGCAGAGGAGGGGAGAGCAGGTACGAAGGCTGGTGGTGAGGAAGGCATGGCAGCTACAGGGGCCCCAGAGAGGAATGCATCCCAGGCAGGGATGCAGCGTGATCAGAGGGTTTCACAGGCCATTCTGGGGCAGTGCCAGGACTAGAGTGGGAAGCAGTGAGCTTGGAGTGGGGAGGCCAGTGAGCGGCTGCTGGGGTGGGGGCTGGGCTCATAACCAGGTCCTCAGTCCCTCACATTCCACGGGCATGGGGGGCTTTCCAATAAGAGTGTGTTTGGGGTGCCTCTCACTCTTTCTTAATGACCATTCCACACTAAGGCAATCCTGTGGCAGATTCCACAGCTACCAGACTGTGGGGAAGTCAGGCAGCCCCGCCTCCCCCAGCTTTTCCGCCTATCCCTTCCCCTCTTCTTCCGAGGCTGTTCCAGTGCATAAAGTGATGAAGCAGTCTCATTACTGAGACCTCCGGCTCATTAGCAGGCAGGCTGGAGGGGGCGAGGGGGTGACTCCAGAGAGACTGGATTGCGGGGAGGGGCCAAACAATAATAAATTTCTGCATGGCACCTCAGGAGTCCTGGTGGCATGGTGGTTAAGAGCTCGGCTGCTAACCAAAAGGTTGGCAGTTCGAATCCACCAGCCACTCCTTGGAAACCCTGTGGGGCAGTTCTACTCTGCTCTATAGGGTCACTATAGGGTCACTATGAGTTGGAATTGACTCAACAGCACATAACAACAACAACATGGCACTCCACTGTATACTGAGTTTGGTGTATACAGATACACTAGGCTCTTTTTTTTTTTTTTTTTAAACCCACAATCCCATTTGATCGTCACAGCGATCTGTGGCACCAGGTCATTATTAGGATCATCCCCATTTTAAGGCTGTGAATATGGGCACAGGGAAGGAGAATGACTTCCTCAAGGTCAGGCAGCTGGGAAGTGGCTGAGCAGGGGTGCAAACCCTGGTCCTAACAACAACTGGCATTTATTGGGGTCTTACGTGCCAAGATCTTTACCTGCAGTTTGAGACACTTCCTCACAACAATCCTGTGAGGGAGAGACTGTCATCATCCCCATTTTACAAAGAAACTGAGACACAGAGAGCTCGATACCTACCCAAAGTCACATAACTGGATCTTTCTTACCCTGAAATCCTGCTCCTTCCACAATGAGATGGAATTGGGGTCTTCCAAGGAAAAGTCCAAGCCTCACAAAGATGTGACCTTGGACTCCGAAGATGCCATCCTTCCCTTGTCCCACCCTAACTCTAACCCCCTAGAACCCTGGAGTCAATGAGGGGCTAGAGTGTTGTGTTGACAGTGCTAGTAAGGACGGCACAGGGTGATGGTGCACCCATCAGATGGCACAGAGAAACAGGAGGTCAGGGCTTTGGGGAAGAGGACTCCTCTGACCCAGGACACCCCTCGACCCAGGCCAGCTCGTCTTTGTCCTCCCTTGTCCCCACTCAGGGCTCAGAGCCCTGGAGAAGGACATTCTGTGATCCTGGGCAGGCAGGGAGCACACATCACCTCCCTTCTGAGGCCATGGGTTCGGTTGTTGAACGTCATGACATCACTGGACAGTGTCTTGCCTAGAGAGGTGACTGGCCAGGTCTGTCCAGAGAGCCTTCCCTCAGACACCTTGCAGAAGCAGAGGACTTACTTACTTCCAGCTTTTCTCCTGGAGAGTCCTGCCCAGGGAGACCCAGGGATGGGCTTTCTAGAAGGCCAGAGCAGCTGGCCAGAGAGGACCATCTCTCCAGAATGGCCAAGAATGTGGCTCCTCCTCCTCTCCTTAGCCTCTTTAGGGAGCTGATGCCTCTGCTCGGGAGAAGGTTTTGGAGGCAGGAGGGGTGCGTGAGAGCACGGTGTAAATGAAAGCACAGTGTGTGCACAAGGGTGGGTGTGGTCTGGGTACGGGGTGTATACAGAAGTTGTGGGTGCGGATGCAAGTATGTGGGGGATGTGCCTTAGTGTGCAGGACCAAGTATGTGGGACTGTGTGTGTGTGACAGAGAGGGAGAGAGATTGAGGGTAACCCAGGAAAGGAAGAAGTCAAGAAATCCGAGTCCCTTCACCTCTTTGAGCCTCCCTTTCGTTATCCGATTAATGAGATCATCCTGTCTATCTCACAGAATGGCTATAAGAGTTAAATGTGATAGCCCAGATTAAATTGATTACCCCCAAAAAACCAGGGCCAGGGCCCTGGTCCAGGCATCCAAAGGCCTAGGACCTGCTCTGGACTCTGCCACTGACCCTCAGGGTGTCCCAGGGAAGACCATGACTCTCTCTGGGACTCAGCTTCCCCATCTGTGAAGTGGAAGTCAGACCTCCTCTACCTACCCCACTCTGCGATAACATTAGGGCTCTTGACCCAGCTTGTGCTTTGGGTTCACCATGACAGGGTGACCTGGCTCCTTTAATGGACCTCATGTTCCAGAAGCAGTTAGGGTGGGTGAGGTTTGCCCTGGGAGTCCAGCTGGAGTGCTCTCCATTCTTCCCCTCCCAGCATAGGCACAAGCAAAGGGCTGGTCCCTCAGGAGCAGAGGAGCCTGCAGGGTGCTTTCTGCAGGGGGTGAGGGCAGCTCCAGGTGAGCATGGTTACCTTTGAGTGTGGGGGTGTCTGCATAGGAGTGCTCGGTTCTGCGCATGTGTCTGTGTGAGCATGTCAATGTGTATGTTTGAATATGTGTATATGAGTATGTGTGCATACATACATGTATGTATTTGTGCATGTGTGTGAATTACACATAAGGATAACATGAGTATGAGTTTATGTGTGCAACTGTGAGAGTGTGTGTGTCAGCGTGTTTCTGTGTACAAGTGTGTGTGTATCTATATAAGTGTGTCTGTTGATGTGTGAGTGTGTCTTTGTGTGTATTTCTCCGTGTGTGTGCATGCGTGTGTGAGTGTGTTTGAGTGTGTGTGAAAGCTCTGCCCTTTGCCCCTCCTCCCCCTCACTTCAGCAACAAGAGGAGGTTTCAGAAGGGGCCTCAGGTGCTGACCCTCCTCATCTGAGCCCAGCCAGCCCTGGGGACAAGGAAGGTCCTTCTGACCTGTTCAGTCTCTGGACAGCCCCCTCCGAGCCCTTCCCTGCTGGTTGAGTGCTGCCTTCAGCCCAGCCTACTGGAAGGCCCGTGGACACAACTGTGTTGTTCTCTCTTTGCATGCTGCCAGGAGAGACCTCTATGCCTACTCCTACTACCCATAAGTAGCTCTGCCTGGGACTTCTGAGTCCCGGGCCCCTCCTAGCGTGAGATCCCCATTTCCACCTCTCTGGCTGGGGCTTGGACTTCACACCCTGCCTGGCTTAGTGTCAGCCCCGGCTCCCCACGGCCACCTCTGTCTTTGAGTTTCCCACCTCTGCAATGTCTCCTCTGCATCTTCCTCCTCGTCTGGTGGTCACAAGCGTGGTTTTGTAGTCAGTCATGGGTTTGAGACCTGCCTCTGCTGAGTCAGCCTAGGCAAGTCACTTAACCTCCCTGAGCCTCAATGTCCTCTCTGCCACCAGAAGCAGCCCTGTGTGATTGGACTGTCCACTCCAGCTGGTTGGAAGGACTTCCTGACACCAGACTAAAGTCCATGTCCTGGAATGTCCTCCCTAGAGTCTATAGCCTGTATACATGTGTGTGTGTGTGCATGTGTGTGGTCCATAACTGTCCCTAACTCTAGCAGCTCTTCCAACAGCACGGACAATGCTCTGTCATGACAGCCCCTTCTGCAGCTGGGGCCCCATACTCTTCACACCCACCATTTCCTGGGTACTTCTCTGGGCCAAGCTCTGTGCTTTACACAGAATCCTCATAACAATCCTATAGAGTAGGAAGTACTATCACTCCCATTTTACTAATGAAGACACTGAGGTTTAGAAAGGTTTAAAAACTTATCAGAGATCACAGAAATTGCCAGAGCTAGGGTTACAACTTCCTGTCTGACTCCATGACCTGCCAATGCTACTCTGTTCTTTCCCTGTCCTCTCTTACTCTGCAAGCCTTCCAGAACATTCCCCTGACCTGTGCTTTGTTCTCCCTCCCCTCCTCCTCCTGGAACCTTCTACCTGCATCAAGTGTCCCAATGCCATGTTAGCTTTGCTTTTCCAGCAACCAAACCCCATCGACTCAAGCTGAGCCTCCAGCTTGGCTTCTGCAGGAATTGCTGACAAGACAGTTCTCCTTCCTTCCCTACTTCTGCAGTTAATTTTTGAATCCAAAACTTTTTTTATAACTTTTGAATCAGAATTTTTGAAAGATTCCATATCACATTCCATCTGCTTAATCTCACATTGAGATCAGCTGGAAGCCAACAGTGTGTTAGCTGTCCCTCCCAGCATCTGTCTTCTATGGATCTGATTGGTTTGTTTTTGTTCTTCCAAGTAGGCCCAGGGGCCTGACTGGGACCAGAGCCTTGTGGTCCTCTTCTGGAGACTGCCTTCTAGGCCAGTTTCCAGTCATTGATGTGTCTACTTTGGGCACCATTGTTCAGCTTGACTGCTGTCATCTGTCCATGGCCCTCAGTCCATCATCTTTGTTGTTTACCAGTCTCTGGCCTGTCCCTCCCTCTCTGCCCCCTTTGTGCCCACCTCTTCTGTTTCTCTTATCACTGTACCTTTACTTTGTTCCTCTTTCCTTCTCTGCATCTCCTAATTCTCTTTGCCTCTTTCTTCCCCCTTTCCTCTCCTCCCTTCCTCATCCACCTTGTCTCTCATGTTGATAGTTAAGGTCACACCACAGAGGCTTGTCTACAACTGCCCCAAACAGACCTTTGGCTCTGCCCCAGCCATAGTGAGAGTGATGCCCAGAGCCTGGTGGGGAGTGCAGGAGGAAGCCTGGGCCCGCTGAGCTGTCCTGAATCCAGGCAGGGAAGGCCATGCCCACCTCCCTACCTCCCCACCCCCACACCCCCTGCACTGCACAGCAGCAGTGGTCCCCAGCATGAACACAGAGCTATCTTCTCAGTACAGGAAAGACATCGAGGACCTGGCAGGAGTGGCATACAGAGGCCATTGTGTCTGTCCCCTGCCCCAGGCAGTTCTTGAGTCTAGAGTTCTCCTGTCTGGGAAGATGCTTTCATTAGCCTCCTTGTCCCAACTGATGATCATTGTCCCTGGCCCTTATAACCTGGAAGTCCTTTCTAAGATCTGCCCCACATCTTGCAGGCTGTAGGGCCGACCAAGGGAACAGCTCTTTCTTCTGGAGCCTTCCCTGTGATAAAGTCTCTTAGGCTCTTCTCTAGCCTCATCACTGGTCCCAAGGTGTTTTCCTTTGCCTATTGTTCAGTCCCTTGATCACCAGACTGAGTCCCCTGACTCCCGACCCCACTTTCCTCCCTCCTGCTTTCCTCCAAATTCCTCCAGTCACAAACTGCTGTGCTCATCTATAAAGCTGGGCCTGAAGGAAGGAACCAGTGGGACTTATGAGTGGGACCCCAGTCCGAGGCCACTGCTGCCCCAACCCTGCTCTCAGCAAAGTTCTCCAGGGCAGAGATCTTGCCTGTCCTCTCTAAGGGAAGTATCCCTCTGGGTCTGGTGGGAAGGATGGAGGCAGAGCTGCCTTGACATGCAGATATGCTTCTAAAATGGCCACCTGCTCTTGGATCAGGCACCCTGACTGTTGGGCCTCCCCACATACCTCTGGACACTGTCCAGACCAGCTCAGTGCCCACATCTCCCATCAGTCCTCCTCTGTAGAAAGCCAGTGAACATGACCATGGCCACCACCAACTACCAACAGGAAAAGGCCCGCGTAATGAGAGGCATGGACTGGAACTTCATGAAACATAGTACCCTGCAGGAGGATGAAAGGCTGAGCCTCTCCTTCATAAACACCACAGCTACAGCCCCTGGGGTGGGTGCTGGGCCCATCTGCTCCTTCCTCATGGTGCTGGGGCTCCCCTCCCCCAATCTCCTGAACCAACAGGACCAAGTCCTTTGGGGCCCACTGATGTAAGAAGAGTTCTATAAAACCTCTAACCAAAATTTAAGCATGTAGTGAGTTTCTGATGGGTACCAGCACTGACACTGGAAATGCAGAGAAAGCACAGGTGTTATCATCGTATTCATTTAGGAGATTTGAGAACTTAGATGCATGCTCACACAAGAGGTATGAAAATAATTACCCCTCAACTGGATCCTGCTCTGGTCCTACCTAACAAATTTTAAAAGCAAGACACAGGAGGATCAAAATGTTTCCAAGGAACTTAAGTGTGTCCCAGAATAAAGTTCAAGAATATTTGTAGGAATACAAAAATATCCAGTAAAATCACAATGTCTTGCATCCAATCAAAAGTTACCAGACATGTACAGAAGCAGGAAAATATAAACAACGGTGAGAAAAATTACCCAATTCAAACTGATCCACTATGTAGAGCATCATCAAAGAGCAGACGGGGAAGTCAAGTTGTGTTCAGGAGACTGGAAGGGAGTCTCAGAGTCTCAGCAACTTCTGTCTTCTTTCCCTACTCACCATCACTAGCCCAGACACCGCTTCCATCCTTTCTTCTCCAAGGAGTAAAGACCTGACCTCCTGTTGTTTAGATCTGAAAGCAATGTTAATTTTGATATGTCTTCAATATGCACGTTTTTAAAGAGAGATTTATTGAGCACACCTAGCATCCGGATCTTGGAGTCTAATACCTTTCTCCAATAAAAGGAACCAGGGATCCTTGAAGAAATGACAATTCTAAGATTGGGGAAGGAAATACACAAGATGAACCTGGAGCATATTGTAGTGCCAGAAAGTCAACAGGAAGAGGAAGTGCTTCAACACACACACCACACACTGGCTGAGGTATGTCAAAGGAATCTGGGAGCCTAGTGAAAAAGACCACAATGGCCAAAGCTGGAAAAATTTGAGCAAGGAAACAAATACAGTAGTATTAGATTATAACCCCAAGTATACAATAAATATCTATGAGTCCAGACTGATTTAAATAAATGATGGAATAAACAAATGGGGGAGAAGAGGCAAATCTCCCTTGCAAAATAATTGCAAATATTGTATTTTGATACTCAAAGGCGAGCTTAACTCACCTCTCCTTAAGTGATTTCCTTCCAACGAGTACAGTATGGAAAGGGAGAAAAAGAATAAGTTTACAGCGGAGAAACCTGACAAACACTAACTTAGCCAAGTGATCAAGGTTAACATCATCAGTTATAAGTCATCTTGATAGCATATACCCTTAGTATGCTGTGGTAAGAATGGTGCTTTACCTCTGTGGTCTTCCCCCAAATGATAATAGTAGTAACCCCAGTATAATCAAGAGAAAAATATCAGGCAAATCCCAAATGAGGGTCAACAAAAAATGCTGGGCAACTGGATATCCACACACAAAAGAATGAATTTGGACCCCTGTGTCATGCCATATACAAAAACTAGCTCAAAACGGATCAAAGTTCTCAATGTAAGGGCTAAAACTATAAAACTCTTAGAAGAAAATACAGATGCAAATCTTCATAACCTTGGATTAGGCAATGGTTACATAGGTATGACATCTAAAGCACAAACAACCAA
Organism: Dugong dugon; assembly: GCA_030035585.1. NCBI lineage: Eukaryota > Metazoa > Chordata > Mammalia > Sirenia > Dugongidae > Dugong > Dugong dugon. The sequence goes on along the minus strand of CM057462.1, from coordinate 53,445,053 downwards.
GGAAAAAAGTAGATAAATTGGACTTTATCACAATTAAAACTTTTGTTCTTCAAAGAACATTATCAAGACAGTAAAAAGATAACCCACAGAATGGAAAACAACTTACAAATTATGTATCTGATAAGGATCCAATATACAGAATATATAATGAATTTTTACAACTCAACAATGAAAAGATAAATAACCCAATTTAAAAATGGGCGAAGTATTTGAATAGACATTTCTCTAAAGAAGATATACAAATAGCCAATATATGCATGAAAAGACGCTCAACATCATTAGCCATCAGGGAAATGCAAATCAAAGTTGCAATGAAATATAACCTCACACCCACTGGGATGGCTATAATAAAAAAAAAATGAATAATAACAAATGTAGTTTGCAGAGAAATTGAAACCTTTATATATTGCTGAAGGAAATGCAGAATGGTGCAGCCACTTTGGAAAACAGTTTGACAGTTCCTCAAAAAGTTATACACAGAGTTACTATATGATCCAGCAATTCTGCTCCTAGGAACATAATCAAGAGAACTGAAAACGTATAGTCAAATAAAAACTTACATATTAATGTTTGTATTAGCACGATTCATAATAGCCAAAAAGAGGAAACAAGCCAAATGTCCATCAAGTGATAAATAGATAAACAAAATGTGGCATATTCATACAACGAAATATTATTCAGCCATAAAAAAAAATGAAGTATGAACCTTGAAAACATCGTGTTAAGTGAATAAAGCTAGACACAAAAGGCCACAGATTGTGTGATTCCATTTATATGAAGTGTCCAGAATAGGCAAATCCATAGAAACAGGAAGTAGATTAGTGCAAGGAAAATATGAAAAACTATCACTGAAGACATGATGATTAAATGTAATGTGATATCCTATATAGGATCAGAAAAGGACAGTAAGTGAAAACTAAGGAAATTTGAATAAGTGTGTCATTGTTGTTACTTGCCATTCAGTAGGCTCCAACACATGGCAAGCCCGTGTACAACAGAACAAAATGTTGCTGAGAAATGTCTGTTCAAACAATGCTGTAGTCCATTTCTGTGACCGCTGTGTATTTTGAGTGCCTTCCTCCCTAAGGGGATCATCTTCCAGCACTATATTGGATAATATTCTATTGTGATTCATAGGGTTTTCATTGGCTACTTTTTAGAAGTAGATTGCCAGACCTTTCTTCCTCGTCTGTCTTAGTCTGGAAGCTCTACTAAAACCTGTTCACAATGGGTGATCCTGCTAGTAATTGAAACACTGGTGGCGCAATTTCCAGCATGGTAGCAACACACAAGTTACCACAGTATGACAAACTGACAGATGGGAGGAGGTTGAATAAGTATACACTTTATTTAATAATAATGCATCAACACTGGTCCATTAATTGTGGCAAGGGTTCCATACTCATGTAAGATGTTAATGATAGAGGAAACAAGGTGTGAGCTATATGGGAACTCTCTGTACTATCTTTGCACCTTTTCTATAAATCTGTTCTAAAATAAACTTTTTTTTTTTTAATGGACTTACATTAAGTTGTAGCAGGCTGGTGTGAGGGACCTTGCTGGGAACTTCCTGAGCTATTGGAATGGAACCCCCGCTGACTCTGAGGCACTGCCTGGAAAAGCCCCCAGGTCTTCCTAGTTCCTGTCCCTCCTGGTGGCTGCCAGTGGATTCCAAACATGCACGAGTCCCTTTCATCACCACAAATGCCCTTTTATCAAAGAGAAATAAACAGGGGATGCACAGTGGACAACAGGGCCCCAAAGTCAGACGGCCGGCATGTGAATCTACCACTGCCCCCTCCTTGCCGTGTGACCAGGGAAAGCTTGTCTCCTGGGCTCTGGGTACATAGGGCAGAGCGTCACGTCATCATTTGTAGTTCTGGTCCTGCCCACCAACCACATGTGCCAAACATCTTATGCTGCTCTTGGACTCAGCCAGGAGGTCGCCCCAGTATAGCTCTGGCCTCCTGACATGATCCTGACCAGGTGGTGCTATTTGCTCATCCTCAGCCACCGTAGCTCTTCCTGTGCCCTCTTTCAAACCCGCTGAGGACTGCCAGCCCTTCAAGGAGCTCTGGGCTGAGCAGCTTGATTCCCTGCCACCCTCTTGCCCCTCCTCCCCCACCCGGAGAGCTCTCTGTTGAGCTGTCAGCACGGTTCCCATTAAGAGCACTAGGAACCCTTTGTCTCACCAGTCCCCGACTTCAGAGTTCCTGAGAATTCTTTGAATAAAGTGGAAATTCTCCGTGTTGAAATCTGTGCGTTTCTTTTGCTGCAGCTGCCTCCTTAGAATCATCTCCCCAAAGCTACCTTTTAAGTCCTGGTTCAAATTCTTAGATTAAGGGATATTAAAGATGGGCCATGCTCCACTCTTGGCAGCGTCTTCTCTCCTCTGAGAAGCTGCTCCAGCTTTCTGGTACTCGGGATTTCTGACTTCACGGTAAATTCTGATAATAACACCAACAGTTACAGGGATTCACCACGTGCCAGACAATGAACTGAGTACATTCTTCATCTCATTTAATATTCACAATACCTCTAACCTGTTACCATCGAGTCGACTCCAACTCATAGCTACCCTGTAGGACAGAGTAGAACTACCCATAGGTTTTCCAAGGCTGTAGTCTTTATGGAAGCAGACGGCCACATCTTTCTCCAGCAGAGTGGCTGGTGGGTTTGAACCACCAACTTTTTGGTTAGCAGCCAAAACACGACAAAATATAAGAAGCAACTGTTTTCCATTATTAGACAACAGGAAGCTCAGGAGTAATCCCTGAGAAGAAAAACAACACAAGGCGAGTCCTATGTTTGCGTGTGAGTGTGTGTCTGAAGTGGGTGTGACCAAGTGGGGCTGTTCTCAGGCCTTGATCTTAGGATTTAGGGGGGATGTCCTTGAGATGCTGACCAGAAAAGCCAGAGGACTGGGGTGGGTCTGGGGAGAGAATAGTTTTCCCAGGGGTGTGTGGAGACTCTGTGAACCTCTCGACCTGTTTCCGCAACTGGCCAAGGCCCCTGCACAGACTGTCAATAGAAATGCTTGCTCAGGAGAAACACCTCTATTCAGGTGTCTCATGTGAATCTGCATAATGGGTGGCAGCAGCAGCTAATTTCTGGATTTGCTCGTCTTTGAACAGAGTTAATTGCTGGGGGTTGCCAGTGTTCCAGAAGATTCCCTGGAATATCAGAAGGAAGGAGGGGACACTATCTCAGGCTCTGCTGAGGGCTGCCGCCTGCTGGCAGTGCGGTGAAACCTGGACGGGTGGCGCCCTCTTTGGAGAGCAGCGAGATGGAGTGAGGGTATCACAGGGTCCCAGCACAACAAGGCTGGCTGGGCCTCAGAGGTGGGAAAACTGGGATGCAAAAGGGAAGGGACTTGCTCAGGGTCACACAGCATGGGCCTCACTAAGCTCCTTGGTTTCAGGGAGCAATCCAGCGGCCCTCCACATTGACCATGCCCCCCTCAACACTGGTCCATCCGAGTTCCCCAGGCTGGGGCAGGTGTGTCAGAAGCTCCTTCTCTGACTGTAGGAGATCAGCACAGTGGTGGGGTCACTGAGGCCAGCAGCCTCCTGGGGGTCTCGCCTTGGCACCCATGCGGCCGGAAGGGCTCCCCGTACGACACAGGGCAGCTGCACCCAGGAGGACTTGTGGGCGACCTGCTGCAGCACATCAACCAGATGAGACAGCTGAGGGTTACAGCTTCAAGCAAGAGTAGGAGGTGCACAGTCATTCTGGCCAGGATCCTTTGCCAGGACCCCACCTGTTTTCTCCTCTCTGTGGATCCTAACCCTGGTCTGTCCTTAACTGGACCCTGACCATAAACACAACCCCTTTGACCTTGATGCTGACTCTCAACCTAGTCTCATACTGATCTGGACTCTGACTCTCATCCTAACACTGGTTTGAACTCTTGACTTTGAAATCATTCCTCTCTTCATGAGAACATAGAACATGACCCTTATTCCAACCCTAATCTGACTCTGATCTTACCTTCTGGACTTTGTCCTTGAACCTCATCCTAACATATATCTGATTGACCCTAATCCTAAACCTGACTCTTATCCTATAATTTCTCTGATTTTTGACCAACCCCATCACTTCCCTCTCCCACCCTATTCCTTGATTTTAAACCCTTGTCTCTTGCTGATTAAGGTAAATGCAGTTACCTTACCTCAAGCCCCAATGTTGGCCCTGACCTCTGCCTTTACTGTGGCTCAGCCCCCAGCCTGCTCACTTGATCCCAGCTGAGGGGGTTGACCACCACTTTCCTTCCTTGTAGAACTTCTGTTAAAGCTGGGATAACATGGAGAAGAAAGTTAGGGTCAAGGGTGGCAAGCAGGAGCTCATGCCTGCCTGTGAGTTTTGCAGAAGGGCCTGGAGCCTGGAAGGTAGGACGAGACCAAAAGGGAGGTTCCCCAGGTGAGCTTAACCCAACACTAACCTTATCCTTAGTACTTCATGCCATCACTTCACTGCATCTAGACACACTGAGGTTTTCATCCCCACTCCCCCACTCACTAGGTGTGCCACCTTGGGCTGGTCACCTCCCTTCTCAGACCTTCATATCCACCCCACAGAGTTGTTATAGAGATGAAATAAGAAATGATGAATGCAAAGCACTTGGCCTGTATTGGGTACTTAAAGAGTGGCAGCTGTATCACTATTGTTGTTATCTTTATTCCCCACATGCTGACCTACACATTCATCCACAATAAAAAACAAAAAACAGTTGCTGTTGAGTGGATTCCAACTCATGGCAACCCCTTTTGTATCACAGTAGAACTGTACTCCACAGGGTTTTCAATGGCTGATTTTTTTAGAGTAGATCACCAGGCCTTTCCTCTCAGCTGCCTCTGGGTAGACTCAAACATCCAACTTCCAGGTTAGCAGCTGAGCATGTTAAGCGTTTGCACCATCTATGGCAGGTTGGTTCAAGTAGGGTTGGTCCAATCTGCAGAATCTGTGGTTGGACTCCATCACAGACCACCACCCCTGCCTCAGCTTTGAGCTTGCTCCATCCTCCTCACATCCCACTGGTGCCCTCCATGGAAATCTCCAGGTTTCTGTCCCCTCCCCAGTCCTCACATCCTCCCTGTCCTGTTCCAGGAACAGCACATCTTGGTCCATGAAGCAAACCTTGAGTCCTGCCTGTATGGAGACACCACCATCCGTCAGCAGATTCCAGACCATCTACAAGGAGATGATCCACACTGAAAAGAGACTCTCCAAGGGTCTCTGAGCTGAGGGAGGATTGTGTTGGGGCTCCCTGGCCTTGGGTAGGACTGGAACCGTCAGACGGAAAAGCAGCTGGGGAAGTCCTACCCCCTCCTGGGGCCGTTCATAACTCAGACTCCTGTTCCCAGCCATGCAGGGGCTGTTGTCTCAGGAGCCAGGAGATTCTGATTCCCAGGCTAAACTGAATTTGTCGCTAAGGGATCAGCTGGGGTCTGATTGGGGTGGTCAGGTCTGCCGGGAGCCCCATTGGGCACGTAGACCTGAGTTTTGGGGTCTGACTGGGTCTGACCCTGAGGAGCTGCCAGTCAGGCTGCATCTGAGCCTTCAGAGTCCTAGCATGGGGGGATAGTGGACCAGGGAGAGTCCTCCCCACTACCCGCCACATTTCTCTGCTATGCCTCTTGTAGAATTGCAAAGGGCAGGTGAAGGTTTTATCAGGGCTCAAGTCAGGGTCAAGACCAGGAAGAAACTAGACAAGGTCCAGGCCCCAGGAGTCTGTGCCAGCCCCTGGGATCCATAGAAGGGCCAGGGGTCAGGGTCAGGGAATAGGGGGTGTAGAAAAAGAGCATTAGGAGAAGGAGGGGGACATAGCATGGGGTGGGGCATGGCAGGACACCAGGAAGAGACTTGGAGCTGAAGCACTGGTTGGGAGAGGACTGAGTTCTAGGCCCATCTGGCAAGACAAGGAGAGGGAAGGAGGGTCAGAGTTAGTGACTGTCACTTCCTGGGGGGCATCGACTGGGGTCTCAGACCCTCCCAGTTCTGCAGTTGGAAAGAACCCAAGATGTTCATTTAGAAGAAGATAGTTCTAAATATCACTTGTGACCATGTGACTAGTTGCAAAAATGAGGACTGTAATTGTTATGAGTATTTCTTCCTTGTATGTGTGCTTTAAATACTTTTGTTTTCTTCACTTATAAAATACAAGGTATAAATGGGGTGTCTTAGGGTGGGTTCTTTAGAGAAGCAAAACCAGCAAAGTGTATAAATATATACAGATAGAGAGAGATTTATATCAAGGAAACAGCTCACTCAATTGTAGAGGCTGGAAAGTCCCAAATCTGTGGATCAGGGTAGAGGCCTCTCCCAAGTCATGCAGCAGCAGAAGCTGGCAAGCCCAAGATCGGCAGGTCAGAGAGCAGGGTCCCGCTCACAGGTTGTGCAGATCGACAAATCCCAAGTTCGACAGATAAGCTGACAGCTCAAGTCCCAAGAACTAGAGATGAGACAACAGGAGGCAGCCACAGGATCCAGAGAGAGCAGAAAGTCTGCTTATATTCAGATGCAGGCCACATCCCCAAGGAGAATCCCTTTCATCTGATTGGCTACTCACAGTATATTCAATCATGGGAGTGATTACATTAAAACACTGAGAATCATGGCCCAGCCAAGTTGACACACAGTCTTAACCATCACACAGAGTTAGTGCATTTGGGGTTGTACACATGTTAGTTGTATCATGTTAGGTGCAAGTATGACTTAGTAATTGTTTCTGAACCTCAGTTTCTTCATATGACAAAGGTTTGGTAAGGATCTCTGGCTCTATGATGCACTGATTCTATTCACAAGCTGGCTGCCGCTCTGTGCCTCGGTTTCTCCATCAGCCAGGAGATACGATCTGTTCTAATGACTTCAGAATCCAACATCCCCTAATCTAAATTAAGAATTTGTTGGACAGTTATGACATTTCAGCTCCTTCGGTTGACGCCATCGCTTCTCACCAACCAACAATCCTGGCGTGCTCCTCTGGGCAAGGCTCTAGCTTTCAGGAAGAGTGTGTTGTAGTAAAGTGTCAGCTGCAACCCCTGCTTCCCAGGAGCCTGAAGTCATTGGCATCATTATCAGTAACTGCACTGGGGAGACTCTTTTCAGATTTGCACATGACAGGTTCTTGGAGAAAGAGTGAGCATGCTGAAACAGAGTGGAAAAGAAATCCCTGCAGGGCAGAGCTGCTGATTGAGACACATGCGTTGGGATTTAATGTGCAATAGTGAATTAAACACGCAGTGCAAAATAAATCAACAGCTCAGGTACAGAGGAGGGAGACAGGCCTTCAGATGGGAGTGGGCAGGGAGCTCAGTGTGAAATCACAGGCTGATATATCTTTCATGTCACCTCTCCCATCACACCCTCCCCCAACCAGGGCTTCCAACGGGTTCATTCTGGTTCAAATCCCTGCTGAGAATTTGCATTTCTAACAAGTTCCCAGGAACTTACATATAAGAATCACCTGGGGATCATGTTAAAATGTAGATTCTGATTCAGTATATCTGGGATAGAAATGCAAATTCTTAGCAGGGAACTTGTTAGAAATGCAAATTCCCAACAGGGGTTTGAACCAGAACAAACCATTTTGAAGCCCTGCCCTCGATGATAGTCCAGTTATTTCCTACTCAAGGCTTTTCCCATGGAATGGAATGCCCTAAAGACAGGTTAGCTTAATGTCTTAGTTACTTCTTGTTGTGTGCCTTCAAGTCAATTTGAGTTCATAGGGATCCTATAGGACAGAGTAGAACTGTCCCATACGGTTTCCTAGGCTGTAATCTCTATGGGAGCAGATTGCCAGGTCTTTTCTCCCACGTAGCTGCCGGTGGGTTCCAACGGCCAACCTTTTGGTTAACAGCTGAGCATTTAACCATTGGGACATGAGGGCTCCTTCTTAGTTACCTAGTGCTGCCATAACAACAACAGCAAAAAAAAAAAAAAAAATCACAAGTAGGTGAGTTTAAGGAACAGAAATTCATCACACTTCTGGAAGTTAGAATTCTGAATTCAGGGCATGGCTCTAGGGAGGGGTCCTTCTTTGTCTATTTCAGTTTCTAATAGCTGCCAGCTATCCTTGGCATTCCTGGGCTTCTAAATGCATGTGCTATGTGTACCTGTCTTCCCATGGTGTTTTCCCCCTGTGTGTATGTCTCTCTGTTTCTGTACTCCCCTTTATAAGACATCACTCAGAAGTGGTTAGGTTTAGGACTCACCATACTCTGGTAATGGCTACACTAACATAGCAAAAGAAATCCTCAATTTCAAAACAAGCTCGTATTTACAGGTACAGAGGTTAGGACTTCCATTTTTCTCTTTGAAGGACACAATTCAATCCATAACATTTAAGAATAACAATAACAATAATGGTAATAGTCACTCGTTACCAAATGCTTAGGTACTCACATGATCTCTCTCCTCACAATAAAGCTTGAAACGTTAGTATTATTAGCATCATTTTATACAAAAGGATACTGTGGCTCAGAAAAGCTAAATAATACAGAGCTGCAAGTGGCAGAGCCGAGATTTGAATCTAGCTGCATCTGATTCCAAAGCTAACACACTCAGTGCACATCCTGATGTCTTTCCAGCCATGTAAATAGAGTTGAGTCTAGAAAAAGGGAGGTGGGAGTCCTGTTCAACTGGAAGGCTCAGATCCTTGTGTCATTCTAAGAATCACACCTCAAGATGGTCATGGACAAGCTGAGCTTTGTCTCCAGCATGAGAAGGGCTTATGGATTAATTAATTAAGTCAATAATTTTATAAGGTTTCTGTTATGTTCTGGGAGCCCTCGTGGTGCAGTGATTAAGAGCACGGCTGCTAACCAAAAGGTCAGCAGTTTGAATCCGCCAGCCAATCCTTGGAAACCCTATGGAGCAGTTCTACTCCGCTCTATAGGGATGCTGTGAGTCAGAATCAACTCAGTGACAATGGGTTTTATTTTTTTCCTTTTTTTGGTTTCATTATCTTCTGGGCCCTCTCCCAGGCAAGAAGATAAAGGCGTGAAGAAGATTGACAAGAGTCCCTCCTCTCCTGGAGTTTACATCCTAGCAGGGGAGATAGATAATAAGCAAATAAGTATATGTCAAAAGTGCTAAATTCTATGAAGAAAGGACTAGAGATGAGGGGTCTTTACTAGAGAAAGCAGTCAGGGAAGGCTTGAGGAGGTGACATTTGAGCAGAGAACCGAATGAAGTTAGGAAGAGAGCCTTGTTGATAACTTTCAAGAGAATGTTCCAGTCACAGAGAATAGCAGATGCAAAGGCCCTTAGGTGGGAATGAACGTGATGTGTTCAAGGAACAGTGGAGAGGCCAATGTGGCTGGAACAAAGTGAGCAGGCATGGGGAGAGGAGTAGGAAATTAGATATGACAGCTTGGCAGGAGGAAAATCATTTAGCGCCTGAGGTCATGGTAAGGGTTGGATGTTATTTTTAGTGTTGAGGGGATCCACTGCAGGGTTTTGAGCAAGAGAGCAATGTGATCTGATGTGTGTTTTAAGAAGACCGCCTTGGCTGCTGGGTGGAGAAGAATCTGTTTGGGTAAAAGTGCAAGCAGAGTGACCAAGGGAAGAGGGATCACAGAAATCCAAGTGGACCAGGGTGGAAGCAAAGAAGGGTATAAGAAGTGGTCCCTCACACTTGGAGTTATTGAAGGAATAGGATATTCATCCTAAAAAAGAAGAAGAAGAAGAAGAAGCTCAGGTAAACACGACAGCTGACCTGGAACTTCAGAAAGACTGTCACATAGAGCAGAATGTGGGTCCATTCTGCAGGCCCTCAAAGGTCAGAATCAGGACCACAGGGGAGGCCACAGGGAAGCCATTGATACTGGCCAAAGACGAAGTGTGCTTCCTGATGGAAGTAATAACCTTCCTACCACTGGAGGTGCAAAGCACAGGTCAACTCTTAGGATGGAGAGGGTAAAAAGACAGAGCTTTTGTGATCAGATAGACCTGGGTCCAAATCCTCCCTCTTATTATCCATTCTGCCTTGAGCCACTTTACGTTTCTGAGCTTCAGTTTCCTCATCTGTATATTAGAACTGATACCTACTACATTGGGTTGTTGAATAGAATGTGTAAGTACCCAGCACAGTGCCTGGCCCATAGGAAGTGCTCAACAAATGGCAGTGGTGATGAACATGGTGATGATGGTGCTGGTGACAATGATATAATGGTAATGATGAGCAGGAGGAGGATGGTGATGATGATGATGAAGAAGAATATTGTGATGAATATGATGAATGATGACAAGAGCAATGAGGAGGTTAACGATGTTGAAATGGTTATTATGGTTGGCAATGGTTCTTGTGGAAGAACCAGCACACCAAACAGGGGATAGGACCAGAAGATATAAGGTCTCTTCAAATATAATATTTGATGAGAAAATGCTCTACAAGGTGACCACTCTTTCTGTTGACATCGTCACTCCCTCTGTTGACTGTGCTAGAGACAGTGGGTTGGAGACTCTTGTACTAGCAGCATCGGCCTCTGCACAGGGAAATCCTGGCCCAAATGATGGTTGACACCATGCCGCCCATGGTATGGGGTACTTCAGGGGCCAGGGAGGAAGCTAATGTTCAGCTTGGGGGAGGCTGTTACTTCTGTCAACATTTCCTGGTCTCCCTTATGCTATAAAAGTCCAAAAGGAAACTTAGACTTCCTCTCATCCAACTAACCCCTCCCATTTAACAGATGGGAAATTGAGGCCCAGAAGGAAAAGGGATTTGCTTAAGGTCTCAGCCAGATCTCCTGACTCATAGTTTCTCTCTTTCTATTTCAACAAAGTGTATCTATTTATGCCAGTTATCAATTTATTGCTTCTCACCTCCAAACTCACCCCTCAATACCTGATTTATAATGAAGGACAGAATTCCTTTAAGCATTTCTCCTCTGTCATAGTAGAAGCACCAGACTTACACTCTGTTAAAAGTGAAAGTAAAGAGTTTTATTGAGGAATAGAGAGATTAAAGAAATGGAAGATATTATTACACCCGGGCAAAGTACAATAATGTTCTGAAGTGTGGAACGGGAGTGAAGATTTTTATAGGACGGAATAAGCAAAGGCTATGTGCTTGCACGCAGGAGGGAGGTGTAAGGCAAAAACCACAAAGGGGTCCTCAAACCACAATTTTTCTTCACATTAGCAATTCTATTTAGCATACTAAAACATCCTGAACAAATCATTCTTCTGAGAACATTTGCACTAAACTTTCTGTAACAATCATATATCTTATCCATTCCTCTTATCTTAAATAACAGGCTGTGCTTCAACCCTAAGTTACAGATATACAAACAGTCATGTGAAAAGCAGGAGTGGAGCCAAGGTCTTAGTGAGTGAATCAAAATGGAGTCTGATTTAGGTCTGGGTCAGCTATTCAGAATTACGCCAGATGCCTCAGGTTTTAGGGTCCACTAAGACATTTCCCCCTTTTGATCAAGCCACCACTAGGGGGCACAGATCACTCAGAATATCACCTTCAATGGAGTTACCTTTCTTCTGCAAGAACTTCTTATGTAGATTGTAGCCCCAAAATGTTGAAAGTGTTAGACTTTGGAGTTGTTAGGCTAATTTTCTTCTTCACTTTGCCATAGCTTTAGGTCTCATTTTCAGGGTGACTTGATTATGGTTGGGATAAGTGTTGCAGATAAGACCATATTACGGGAAAAACTTGGCATTTCTAAAAAGAGTCTGATCCCAGAACTAAAATTCATTCTCCTTGATAAAATTAGTTTCTTTTAAATGGAAATGCCAGATGTTTCGAGGGTTGGTTGCAGCAATGAGAGATGCAGTACATAATACATTTAACAAGCCCTATAATAACAATTACAATGATTAAAAAGAGTAATCAAGCTAGTAAAAAGGAGTGTAAACCAGATCCAATACTTTTGGAGTAACCAGACAAAAATATCAAAGGAGGAAGGAATGGTCATGGGAGGAATGGTATGTAACCAGGAGACCTTTTGGTGTATTTTAGTGATGTCTTGTTCTACTTATCCAGAGGTGTTTATCCATGAACAGCAAGAAGTATTGGCAATAGCACAAACTCCTCCTTGGGCTAGGAGAAAATCAACAATCATTTTGTTATCTAAGACAACTTTAGCAAGAAATTCTAAGGATTTCTTCTGAGCTGCCATTCCATAAGCAACATTATCAGCAATTTGAGCCATGGTAGCAGATAGATTGTGGATAGATTTTTCTGATTGTAATATACCATAAGTCAGGAAAAATGCCTGAAAAAATGACCAGCCCCATCCAGGCTTATCATAATGGGATTATCTGAGAGAGAAAGTTCTCTCTTCTGTGTGGATATTAACTTCAACTTATTGTTCCACTGTAAGCTATCATTATATGAATGGTTACTCAGGAGAACTCTAAGTGTACCTAGGTTATATCGGCCCCACATATTCTAGTCATCTAAGTATGGGAAGGCCCAAATATACAGTGAAATATCAGACTTTTTTCTTAAATAAGCTTATCCTCTACATAAAAAGAAGCATCCAGATGGGACACATAACATACCTGTCCTGGTTTCCTTATTGGGAAATGGAAGAGACTGATTGGCACTTCTGAGTCAGTCTGCAGTAAATGAATCATCACAAATGGACAATTCCCCAAATTTCTAGGTTATTGAGGCACAGACTGGAAGATTGTGGTTGTTTTCAAGGCACCTACTTAGTAATTCCACCACTCATCTGTCAGTTTGCCATATTGTAGTGGCTTGAATGTTGCTGTGATACTGGAAGCTATGCCACCAGTATTTCAAATACCAGCAGGCTCACTCATGGTGGACAGGCTTCAGTGGAGCTTCCAGACTAAGACAGACTAGGAAGAAGCAGCTGGCAGTCTACTCCTGAAAAAACTGGCCAATGGAAACCTTATTAATAGCAGCAAAACATTGTCTGATATAGTGCCATAACATGACCCCCTCCAGTTGTAAGGCACTCAATATATGACTGGGGAAGAACTGCCTCCTCAAAGGAGAGTCCATCTTAATGATGTTGATGGAGTCAAGCTTTCAGGACCTTCATTTGCTGATGTGGCATGACTCAAAATGAGAAGAAACAGCTGTAAACATCCATTAGTAATTGGAAAGTGGAATGTACGGAGTATGAAATTAGGAAAATAGGAAGTCATCAGAAATGAAATGGAACACATAAACATCAATATCCTAGGCATGAGTGAGCTGAAATGGACTGGTATCGGCCATTTTTAATAGGACAATCATATGGTTTACTATGCTGGGAATGACAACTTGAAGAGGAATGGCATTGCATTCACCATCAAAAATAACGTTTCAAAATCTATCCTGAAGTACAACACTGTCAGTGGTAAGATAATATCCATATGCCTACAAGAAGACCAGTTAATACGACTATTATTCAAATCTACAAAACAACCACTAAAGCAAAAGATAAAGAAACTGAAGATTTTTACCAACTTCTTCAGTCTGAAATTGATCAAACATGCAATCAAGATGCATTGATAATTATTGGTGATTGGAATGTGAAAGCTGGAAACAAAGGAGGATCAGTAGATGGAAAATATGGTCTTGGTAATAGAAACGAGGCCAGAGATCTCACACTACAATTCTGCAAGACCAATGACTTATTCATTGCAAATACCTTTTTTCACCAACATAAACGGTGACTATACACATGGACCTCACCAGCTGGAATACACAGGAATAAAATCAACTACATCTGTGGAAAGAGACTATGGAGAGGATCAATATAATCAGTCAGAACAAAGTCAGGGCCAACTGTGGAACTGACCATCAATTGCTCATATGTAAGTTCAAGTTGAAGTTGAAGAAAATTAAAACAAGTCCACAAGAGACAAAGTACAACCTTGAGTATATCCCACCTGAATTTAAAGATCATCTCAAGAATAGATTTGATGCGTTGAGCACTAATGACCGAAGACCAGACAAGTTGTGGAATGACATCAAGGACATCATACATGAAGAAAGTAAGAAGTCATTAAAAAGACAGGAAAGAAAGAAAAAAGATCAAAATGAATGTCACAAGAGACTCTGAAACTTCCTCTTGGACGTCAAGTAGCTAAAGCAAACAGAAGAAATGATGAAGTAAAAGAGCTGAATAGAAGATTTCAAAGGCCACCTGGAGAAGACAAAGTAAAGTATTACAATGAAATGTGCAAAGATCTGAAGATTAAAAAAACCAAAAGGGAAGAATACGCTTGGCATTTCTCAAGCTGAAAGAACTGAAGAAAAAATTCAAGACTTGAGTTCCCAATATTGAAGGATTCCACTGGAAAAATATTAAATGATGCAGGAAGCATCAAGAGAAGATGGAAAGAATACACAGAGTCACTGTACCAAAAAGAACTGATCAATATTCAACCATTTCAGGAAGTAGCATATGATCAAGAACCAATGGTACTGAAGGAAGAGGTCCAAGCTTCACTGAAGGCATTGGCAAAAAACAAGGCTTCAGGAATTGATGGAATACCAATTAACATGTTTCAACAAATGGATGCAGTGGTCACCTATGCCAAGAAATTTGGAAGACAGTTACCTGGCCAACCCACTGGAAGAGATCCATATTTGCACCCATTCCAAAGAAAGGTGATCCAACAGAATGCAGAAATTATCGAACAACATTGTTAAAAAAAATCACACAAGTAAAATTTTGCTAAAGATCATTCAGAAGTGGTTGCAGCATTACATTGACAAGGAACTTCCAGAAATTCAAGCCAGTTTCAGAACAGGACATGGAACGAGGGACATCATTGCTGACATCAGATGGATCGTGGCTGAAAGCAGAGAATAACAGAAAGATGTTTACCTGTGTTTTATTGACTATACAGAGGCATTCAACTGTGTGGATCATAACAAATTATGGATAACATTTTGAAGAATGGGAATTCCAGAACACTTAACTGTGCTCATGAGGAACCTGTACTCAGGCCAAAAAGCAGTCGTTCAAACAGAACAAGTGGATACTGCGTGTTTTAAAATCAGGAAAGGTGTGTCTCAGGGTTGTATCTTTTCACCATACTTACTTAATCTGTATGCTGAGCAAATAATCTGAGAGGCTGGACTATATGAAGAAGAATGTGGCATCAGGATTGGAGGAAGACACGTTAACAACCTGCGATATGCAGATGACACAACCTTGCTTGCTGAAAGTGAAGAGGACTTGAAGCACTTACTGATGAAGATCAAAGAGCACAGCCTTCAGTATGGATTACACCTCAACATAAAGAAAACAAAAATCCTTACAACTGGACCAATAAGCAACATCATGATAAATGGAGAAAAGATTGAAGTTGTCCAGGATTTCATTTTACTTGGATCCACAATCAACACTCATGGAAGCAACAGTCAAGCAGTGAAAGGAGGTATTGCATTGGGCAAATCTATTTCAAAAGACCTCTTTAAAATGTTAAAAAGCAAAGATGTCAAGGCGTGGTCAACATGGCGGACTAGTTAGACGCTTCCTATATCCCTCATACAACAAAGACCTGGAAAAACAAGTGATTTGATTCTATGTGAACATCTGGCGGCCCTGAACAAGGCAAGGTTAAGAAATCCATCTGAGTCATACCAGAGAGGAAGACTGTTTGGAAAAGGTGAGGAGCGCTAGAGCCGCAGTGGCAACTGAGCAGAGACACAGCCACGCCAGGCCGCAGTGAAGCAGGCAAACAGCGTGCGCTCTAGAAGCAGTTTCCACATGGAGAGAGACCTGGCAGCAGAGATTCTGCTTGGACACTCCGAACCAGTGAAGAGCAGCTCCCAAGAGACTAGGATAAGCACATGGCGTGCACCCTTTCGCAGTGAGTTAAAAAAAAAAAAAAAAAAAAAAAAGCCCATTTGGGGAAAACCTCTCTCCCTTTTACCTCCTACCTCTGTGCTCTCCACCTGATTTGGGAAAAACCTCTCTTCCTTTTACCGCCTCCCTCCCCGCTCTGCACCAGGAGTCCACTGGGCCAGAAATAGATCCCAAAAGGTGCCCTGACCCATTCTTCTGGCCTTGGAGAGGGAACAAATAAGCTGCTGGCTCCCCTAGGCCAGGAACACAGGGTCGGTACAACTCTTTTGCTGGCCATAGAAATCAGGGGTCCACAGACTCTGAGCGCCATACACCCCTGTATAGACTTGTGGGGACCCATCTCAACAGCGTTAGCCCTCACTACCACAGTACAACAGGGCAAACATCTGAAGTTTAACTTCAACTGCTTCAGCTGTGAACGGGCAGATTTGTGATCCTCGAAACAGTCCTCCCCCTCAAGTAGGCACTTTTCTCCATCTGCAGCAGGGTCTTGAGGACTGGTGATAGTTCCTAAAGTGCCTAGTCACCTGCTTCAGGAGTTCAAGAAAAAGTGGTGCCCTCGAGTCTTTGCAGCCACCGCAGTGGGGTGCTCTCAGCCCGGCTGCAAAACTCACCTACCTATTCACCCTAGAGAATAGGGACATGCTTTTCTTTTAGACTCTCAGGAGCAGCTGTCGGCCCCTTGCCTGGCTCAGCGCGTGATCCCCTACCACAGCCAGAGTCCAGTGCCTGCACCAATCACCCATGCCTCTCTAGGACTGGGGGTGAGAGCCTGCATCACACACTTGGTGATCGACTGCCTGCACACCTGAGCTGATCCCATATAGGAAATTTTAACGAACCCTGACGTGCACATACATAGTTACAGAACCAACTACCTGGTGACAGGACATTAGAGATCAAAAGGTGTCAAAAATCAAAGTAGTGCACATGAGCAGCCTATTTGGGCATATCAAGACAAAACAAAATAAGAAGCTAGGTCTCACTAAGCAAACACAAAATAAAATTATAATAAATTATTGATGGCTCAGAGACTACAGTCATTATCAAGTCACATAAACAGGCAGTCCATGATGGCTTCAGCAAGCTTCCAAAATAAAGAATCAATAAATTCTCTGGAGGAAGAGAACTTCTTGGAATTACCAGAGACAGAATACAAAAGATTAATATACAGAACTCTTCTAGAAATAAGAAAGGAAATTCTACAGAATGCAGAAACAGCCAGGCAACATACAGACACAGTAGTAGCAGAATTTAAAAAAGTTATTCAAGAACATAATGCCAAATTTAATAGGCTGCAAGAATTCATAGAGAGACAGCAATCAGAAATCCAGAAGATTAACAATAAAATTTCAGAATTAGACAACTCAATAGAAAGTCATAGGAGCAGAATTGAGGCAGTGGAAGTTAGAATTAGTGACATTGAAGATAAAGCTCTTGATGCCAACTTATTTGAGGAAAAATCAGATAAAAGAATTAAAAAGAATGAAGAAACTCTAAGAGTCATGTGGGACTCTATCAAGAGAAATAACCTACGAGTGATTGGAGTACCAGAACAGGGGGGATAACAGAAAATACAGAGAAAATTGTTGAAGATTTGTTGACAGAAAACTTCCTGGATATCATGAAAGATGAGAAGATACCTATCCAAGATGCTCGTCGAACCCCACAGAAGGTAGATCCCAAAAGAAAGTCACCAAGACTTATTATAATCAAACTTACCAAAACCAAAGATAAAGAGAGAATCTTAAGAGTGGCTAGGGATCAAAGAAAAGTCATCTACAAAGGAGAGTCAATTAGAATAAGCTCAGACTACTCAGCAGAAACCATGCAGGCTAGAAGGCAATGGGATGACATATTTAAAGCCTTGAAGGAAAATAACTGTCAGCCAAGAGTTATATATCCAGCAAAACTGTCTCTCAAACATGAAGGCGAAATTAGGGTATTTCCAGATAAACAGAAGTTCAGGGAATTTGCAAAAACCAAACCAAAATTACAAGAAATACTAAAGGGAGTCCTACAGTTAGATAATCAATAACACCAGCTAGCAACGCAACACTAGAACACAGGATAGGGCAACCAGATATTGACTCAGCTAGAGAAATCAAAATTACATCAAAGTTAAAACATTGAAAATAGGGAAATAGATATCAATATGTAAAAAAAAAAAAAAAGATAATATTAAAACAAAAAAAGAGGGGCTTAAAAAATGGAGACATTGATTTTCTAAATGGAGGGGAAGTTAAGGTGATATAAAGTAATAAAAGACTAGTATAAACTTAGAAAATTAGGGGTAAATATTAAGGTAACCACAAAGGAATCTAACAATCCTACAAATCAAAATAAAAAAGTGCAAAACATAAAGACCTAGCAAACACAAAATCTACAACAAAGAAAAAGACGGGAAAAAAAATACACCATAAAGAAAAACGACTCAGCACAGAAAATTGAGGAGAACAAAGAAACTGTGAACAACACACAAAAAGAGATATCAGGATGACAGCACTAAACACATACCTATCAATAATTACACTGAATGTATACAGACTTAATGCACCAATAAAGAGACAGAGAGTGGCAGATTGGATAAAAAAGCATGATCCATCTATATGCTGCCTGCAAGAGATGCACCTTAGAGTTAAAGACACAAACAGGCTAAAACTCAAAGGATGGAAAAAAATATATCAATCAAACAACACTCAAAAAAGAGCACGAGTGGCAATTTTGATCTCTGACAAAATAGACTTTAAAGTAAAATCCACCACAAAAGATAAGGAAGAGCAGTATATAATGATTAAAGGGTCAGTACACCAGGAAGACATAACTATAATAAATATTTACGCACCCAACAACAGGGCTCCAAAATACATAAAACAAACTCTAACAGCTCTGAAGAGAGAGATAGACAGCTCCACAATAGTAGTAGGAGACTTCAACACGCCACTCTCCATCACCCCAGAACTAAAACAATTTCCAAGGCCAACTCTTCAGACAGGGATTGGACTGGACTATGGGACATAAAGTGATACTCATGAAGAATGTGCCTCTTAGACAAGTAGATATAAGAGACCAAAGGGGTGGCTTCTGTCCCGAGGTGAGAGGGGAAGGCAGAAAGTGTTAGGAGCTGGTTGAATGTTCATGTGGAATCAGGGGCGGAGGGGAGGAGTGTGCTGTCGCAGAATGGGGTGAGCAGTTGGGGTCTTCTAACAATGTATGTTAAAAAAAAAAATTCTGTATGGGAGACTAACTTGAAATGTAAACGTCATTTAATTACTTCAATAAAAAAAAAAAAAGCAAAGATGTCAGTTTAAGGACTAAGGTGCACCTGACCGAAGCCACGGTGTTTTCAATCGCCTTATATGCATTTGAAAGCTGGACAATGCATAAGAAAGACTGAAGAAGAACTGATGCCTTTGAATTACGGTGTTGGCACAGAATACTGAGAGCTATGGTTGGGAGTAGTAGTTGAGAGCTATGGCTGCTAACCAAAATCTTGGCAGTTCAAATCCAGCAGCTGCTCCTTGGAAACCCTGTGGGGCAGTTTCTACTCTGCCCTATAGGTTTGCTATAAGTCAGAATCAACTACATAGCAACAGGTTTGATTTGGGTTTTGGCCAGAAGAACAAACAAATCTGTCTGAAAGAAGTACAGTCAGAACACTCCTTAGAAGCGGGAATGGCCAGACTTCATCTTACATACTTTGGACATGTTATCAGGAGGTACCAGTCCCTAGAGAAGGGCATCATGCTTGGTAAAATAGAAGGTCAGCACAAAAGAGGAAGACCCTCAAGGAGATGGATTGACACAGTGGCTGAAACAATGGGCTCAAGCATAACAATGATTGTGAGGATGGCGCAAGACCAGGTGATGTTTCGTTCTATTATACGTAGGTCGCTGTGAGTCTTAACTGACTCAACGGCACCTAACAACAACAACAGCAAAGCTTATGAAGTCCAAAAGTAATGCTTCTCAAATTTAAAAGGCCCAAAGCGAGAACTTTGGTCCAAGACAAATCTAAGGATTCAGAGAGCTAAGCAAGTTGGGCTTTTATTATGCCATTTGTTCTTTCTACAATCCAGAGGATTGAGAATGATAAAGACAATGCAATCTCTGATGTATGGGAAAGATTCGGCATAATTCTTGAATAACTTGTTCAGTAAAGTGGGTTCCTTAGTCACTGCAAAGAATCTTTTGTGCTCCTCAAGTAGGTATTATGTTTTCAAGGAGCTTTTTGCTACAAAAGAAGCAGTGGCACATCAGCATTGGAAAGCCCTTACCCAATGTGAAAATTTAACAAATATTTACCAAGGCATATTTATAACCATTCAAGGTTGGAAGTTCGATGAAGTCTAGTTGCCATTCAAGCATAGGTCCAGAAGACAAAGGGTATTGCCCACGTAGTCTTAAGATGTTTACCAGGGTTATAATGAGGGCAAATAGGGCAATGAAGAGTCACATGCTCAGCTGCCTCAGAAAATTTTCCCAACCAATTTTTTTTTATTTCAATCATTTTATCTCTCCCCAGATGAGTATTTACAGAATAAACAGCTGCCCAGTCCTGCGCCATCTTCACAATCATTGCTATGTTTGAGCTCATTGATGCAGCAACTGTGTCAATCCATCTCATTGAGGGTTTTCCTCTTTCACATTGACTCTCTGCTTTACCAAGCATGATGTCCTTCTCCGGGGACTGG
The DNA here is from genome assembly GCA_030035585.1 of Dugong dugon. NCBI lineage: Eukaryota > Metazoa > Chordata > Mammalia > Sirenia > Dugongidae > Dugong > Dugong dugon. The sequence continues at coordinate 53,424,565 of CM057462.1, read as the reverse complement.
TCCCTGCCCCAGTGTGTCTGTTAGGAAATGCATTCATCTGATAGAAACGGGGATCCAGAAAAATAGGATCTTAAATCTGTTAAATATTTTAATTTTTTTCTTATGTAAGAGAAGTGTGGATATAGTGGCTCCCAAAGTTGTCAAAGAAAACCCTGGTGGTGTAGTGGTTAAGAGTTCAGCTGCTAACCAAGAGGTCGGTAGTTCAAATCCACCAGGTGCTTCTTAGAAACACTATGGGGCAGTTCTAGTCTGTCCTATAGGGTCACTACGAGTCAGAATCGACTAGATAACAATTGATTTGGGTTTTTTGGTTTAAATTCATCAAATTCCCAGATTTTCTCTTTCCACCATCCACAGTGGCACATACTAAAGGTTACCTTATGGTTACATGATGGCTGCTGGAGTTCCAGCCCATTAGAGCTGTATTCCAGGCAGAAAAAAAAAAACCATTGCCGTTGAGTAGATTCCAACTCATAGTGACCCTACAGCACAGAGTAGAACTGTCCCATAGGGTCCAAGGCTGTAATCTTTATGGAAGCAGACTGCCACATCTTTCTCCTGCAGAGTGGCTGGTGGGTTCAAACCACCAACCTTTAGGTTAGCAGCTAAGCGTTTAACCACTGTGCCACCAGCGGCAAAGGGGTTCCTGCCAGCTGAATATGTGCTCCTCAAAGAACTTCCTTGGAAGCTGCAACCACCACCTCCGCTAATATTTCATTGGCCACCCCTATTTGCAAGGGAGGCTGGAAACACAAAGCCACCCACAACAGCATTGGCCTCTTGTGCCTAGCAGAGAAAGAGAAACTGGATCCTGGGCAAATGATCGGTAGACTCTGCTCCAATCAGCAACCAGGAGATTTGAATACTAACAGAGAGAGCCTGAGATTTGGGCTCCCAGTTACAGAACTTCCTCCAGGAAGTTCCTTGGGTGGGGAGGAGATCCCTTCTCACATGCATCTACTTTAAAAATAGTAAAATAGCAATAGTCACTGCAGAAATTTTTTTAAAAACATAAAAAACAGAAATTAAAATTAAAATATTCCTTAATCCCATCATCCAGAGATTAAAAACGGTCTGTGTTTTTGCACACTTCCTTCTTGGTTTTCTCTTTCTGGGTATATTTAGAATGTATTTTACATCCAGGTTTATATGCTACTTTTTTCTCTCGCTCTTATTTCATAAACATTTCCCCAACTTTTTTAAGATCTTTTTTTTAAGTGGCAACACAAGATTCCATCATAATTATTTCTTCCATGTTTGATATAGTTAATCCCCCATTATTAAGTATTTAGATGGTTCTCATCTAAATTTGGCCATTAGAAATGATGCTGTGATGACTGACCCTACACATGGACCTTTGTCTCCATCCCTGGTTATTTCCTTACAGCAGATTTCTGATCTTACCATGATAAAAGGTGTGGGCATTTTGAAGGCTTTTGATGTTTTGATGGACAATTTTATGTGTCAACTTGGCTCTAGCCAGTCATGATAGCTGTAGCAGAGCTATAGTCTCCAGTTATTCAATAAAACAGGAATCTAGGTGTTGCTGTGATGGTACTTAGTAGATGTGATTAAAGTCCATAATCAGTTGACTTTAAGTAAGGGAGATTATGCTACATAATCTGGGTAGGCCAGATTCAATCAGTTGAAAGGCCTTATAAGCAGAACTGAGGTTTCCCAGAAGACAAAATTTCTGCCTGTGGACTGCAGCTTCACCTCATGCCTGAGAATTCCAGCCCGTCCTTCCTGATGGCCTAACCTATGGATTTCAGATTTGCCACAGACATACTGGTCCTGTTTCTCTGGTGGAACTCTGACTGATACAAATATGTTTTGCCAAATTGCTCTGCCAGAGGGCTGACCCTCCCATACACAGGTCTAAGAACAAGAGCACGTGGTTTCTGAGGTCTGCCTTCCACCTCCTTCAGCATCATCTCTCACTGACTTTCCCTCCACAGCCTCCTCTCCCCTGGTTCTTTCAGGAAAAACAATGGAAAAGTTTATATTCTGAAATATCTAATCATGTATTTATCTCCTAGTACTTTAAAAAGTCTACATAATTACTCTAGTCGCATTAAGTTTAATTTGCAGCAAATTATGCATTTAGCATGAAGTTGGGGTTGTTTTGCCTGTTGGAGTCGAGATAGAGGTTTGGCTATTTATAACAGGAGAGCTGGCCATAAAAACACAGGCTGGTTAAGCAATGTTTTTTGTTTTTTGTTTTTTTTTTCCCCAGAGAAGTGTTGTTCCCTGGTTCTTGGAGCCCTCTGGAATCAAACCAACATCCCAGGCATCCCAGGGGGCTGGGAGAGGAAAGAAGGAGGGGAGTGGCTGTCTACTTCACTGGACCAACTGGGGTTCAAATCCTGGGATGTCTGCAAAGCTGAAAGCTGGCCAGTATGGCTGGTGTACAGGGAGGCATGGGGCACAGTTGACTGGTTTTAGGCAGGAGTGTGAGGGGGTCAGATCTGCCGTGTGGGAAGCTGCTATGCTATGGGGGGTTGGATGGGAAGGGCACAAGGGCAGGGAGACTGGGAGGAGGGGAGGCTGATGCAGTCACCTGAGTGAAGGATGAAGCTGTGGATATCTTGCCTTATGTCCCCTGGACCACTTCTACATTCATCTGCAGCTGATCACTCTCCCATCAGGCCTTGCTTCTCTCTCCTCCTCCAGCTGGGGATGTTCTCCAGTGCCCTTGGAGCTTGATCAACCCATGGGCATGGCAGCTGAGAAGTACCAGGGATTTTACATCCTCAAAAACACCCTTCAACCAATGAAAGATGGGAGTGGGTAGACAAATGGCCCAGCGTCCCTCCAAGGGACAGGTATTAGCCACATTCTACACAGTCCCTCAGAGGGTCCCCAGCAGGACTGAGCCCCACAGTGGTGACTAGTGCTCTGCTTCAGCCTTTATGGGCTTTTCTCCTCCACCCCTCACTACCCCACTCCTTACTGTGCCTCCCGGGTTAACCTCTCAAGTAAACCACCTTCACTTTTGGATGAATCTAAACTCAGACATACTGGATCATTCCAGAGCTGCAGCAGTAGAGTGGAGTCAAGTGGAGGATTTGAGAGAAATTCGGGAGATGGGGGATCAGGGCTTGGTGATGGACAGACTGACGGGGTGAGGAGAAGCCAGCAGTCAGCACTGACTCCCAGCTGCCTGGCTGGGCCATCTAGTGAATGGTAGTTCCTTCCCTCATTTCCTTACCTACCTTCTTGTCTTTCATCTGGTATGATAAGCCTCCTCACAGCCTTTTTGGATCAAGGCAGCAGAGTAATAAATCAATGTCTGGGATGAGTATTTGACCTCTACTGTCACATAGTGCCTGCTCTTCAGGGTAGTTACTAGATTGTAAGTTCCTCAAGGGCAGGATCTTTGTATTGACTCCATATTTATAGCTCCCTGGAACAAAGATAACTGCAGGGGACATTCACTTATCAAATCTTTATTGAGTACCTACTATGTTCTGGGCTCTGTTCTAGTGTCAGCAGATACAGCAGTGAACAAGACAGCAAAAATCCCAACTCTCAAAGAGTTACATTCAGGAGGCAGTCAATAAACACACATACAGAATTTAAATGTATTTCAAATGGTGATAAATCTATGGAGTAAGATAAAACATGGGAGAGGGATTAGGGTGCAAGGGAGGTGGTCGCCATTTGAGAGGTCAGGGAAGTGTTCACTGATAAGGTGATATCTAAGTAAAGTCCTGAAAGGGATGAGTGAACCACACAGATACTAGAGGAACATGTGTTCCTGGAGGAGAAAACAATAAGTACAAAGGTCCTGAGGTAGGAGCCTGGCCTGTTCAAGGAAGAGAGAAGAGGCCAATGTTGCTCGAGCAGACTGACTGAGGGACAGATTAGCAGGAGATGAGGTCAGGGAGGTAATGGGGCCTGAATCTTGTAGGGCCTTGAGACCAGCTTAAGAGTTTTGGCTTTTACTCAGGGATGGGAGCCACTGGAGGGCTTTTGTAAGGAGGCATGGCATTGTCTGGCTTTTGTTTAAGGGGATCACTCTGGCTGTTGTGTTGAGGGTAAGGGAAGAAGCAGGGGACCAGAGAGGTATCAACTGAAAAAATACAGATAAGAGATGACAGCATCTTGGTCCAGGATGGTAGTGGAGCAGTTACTGAGAAGTGATTGAATTTGAATATATTTTCTAGGCAGAGCCACCTAGATTTGCTGATGAATGTTAGGGGTGAGAGGGTTATCAGGGACGACTTCCAGGTGCCATCTTCATGATTGTTGGTATGTTTGAGTCCATTGTTGTGGCTATTGTGTCAATGTAGCTCCTGGAGGGTTTCCCTCATTTTTGATGACCCTCTACCAAACATAATGTCCTTTTTTAGCGATTGGAATTTCCTGGTGACATGTCCAAAGTAAGCGAGCTAAAGTCTTGCCATCCTTGCTTCTAAGAAGTGCTCTGGTTGTATTTCTTCTAGAACTGAATTGTTTGGTCTTCTAACATTACATGATATATTCAATATTCTTCACCAACACAATTTAAATGCATCAATTCTTCTTCTGTCTTCTTTTTTCATTGTTCAGCTTTGGTAAGCATATGAGGTGACTGAAAACATCATGATTTGGATCAGGGGCACCTTAGTCATCAAAGTGATATATTTGCTTTTTAAAACTTTAAAGAGGTCTTTTGCAGCAGACTTGCTCAGTCTAATACATTTTTTATTTCTTGGCTGCTGTTTCCATGGATGTTGATTATTGCCCACATAGAATGAAATCGTTGACAACTTCTATTTTTTCTCCATTTATCATGTTGTTGTTTATCAGTCCAGTTGTGAGGATTTTCATTTACTTCATGTTCAGGCATAATCCTTGATAAAGGCTACAGTCTTTGACCTTCATCAGTAAGTGTTTCAAGTCAACTTCATTTTTGGCAAGCAAGATTGTGTCATCTGCATATCACAGGTTATTAATAAGTCTTCCTCCAATCCTGAGCTGTGTTCTTCTGCATATAGTCCACCTTCACAGATTATTTGTTCAGCATACAGATTGAGTTGTTGTTGTTAGGTGCTATCAAGTTGACTCCAACTCATATCAACCCTATGTACAACAGAACAAAACACTGCCCAGTCCCGCACCATCCTCAAAATCATTGCTATGTTTGAGCCCATTGTTGCAGCTACTGTGTCAATCCATCTCAGTGAGGGTCTGGAGTAAGTAAGGTGAAAGGATGCAACCCTGCCACACACCTTTTCCAATTTTAAACTACCCAGTATGTCTTCATTCTGTTTGAATGCTGTACATGTACAGCCATTTACAGATTCCACATGAGCACAATTCGGTGTTCTGGAATTTCCATTCTTTGTAATGTTATCCATAATTTGTTATAATCCACGCAGTTGAATGCCTCCCGTAGTCAGTAAAACTCAGGTAAATATCTTCCTGGTATTCTCTGCTTTCAGCCAAGATCCATCTGGCATCAGCAATGATATCCCTCATTCCATGTCCTCTTCCAAATCCAGTTTGAACTTCTGGTGGTTCCCTGTTGATGTACAGCTGCAGCCATTTTTTAATTAACTTCACCAAAATTTTCTAGCATTTGATTTTAATTAATGATAATATTTGATAACTTCAGCATTCCATTTGATCACCTTTCTTTGGAATGGGCATGAATATGGATCTCTTCCAGCTGGTTGGCCAGGAAGTTATCTTCCAAATTTCTTGACATAACTAGGCTGAAATCTAACATACCCAACTGGACAAGTATTGGACCTGTCAAGAAAGAAGAGAGATTATATATCAATGGAGCTGCAAGACCTGGCTATAGGTACCAGCAGGAACCTGAAAAATATGTAAAGAAGAGGATCCTGGGGATACTGGATCAAAGAAAGCTGATTATAAAGCTGGATAAGAATGATTTTTTTATATAGGAGGACTGCCCTGTGACACTAGATTTGACATTGTTGAAAGGGGCCTGGAGATGGGTTTAATATGTGGATGTAATGAATCTTGGAAAACAGCAAAGAGCAGCATTAAATGAAGGTGCATTGCCAGAATGGCTGTGGTCGACTGTGGAGGAATGGGTCAAAAGTTTCAGAGCAGTGGACATGCTAGAAAAGGTCTACTGTGTAAGAACAGAAAACCACCAGTTGTCTATGTTCCTCATAGGGGCCTGAAGGGCACTTCACTTGCTAAGGTGATACAGAAAGTTCTGGTAACTTTCTCACTTTTGAGAAACTCAGTGTTGGCTGAGCTCTGTGGGCAAGGACTGATGTTAAGAGGCTCTGTTCCAGAACAGGGTTCCCTGGTAGTGGAGGATGATAAACCCAAGCCAAATCTGTTGCTGTTGAGTCAATTCCGACACAAAGCATAAGGGATGATAGGATCCCAAAATGACAGACAGCATTTAACCGTCAGAAACAAGCAGCATATTTATCTTAATGAGCAGCAAGGTTGAAATGGCAGCCTCATTAAATCTAAAACCTTGTGAGATGCAAAATATACTCATAAGAGGTTGAAAAGCAAGCCACAGACTGGGAGAAAATATTTGTAAATCATATATCTGATAAAGGATTTGTATCCAGAATATATAAAGAACTCTCAAAACTCGATAAGAAAAAAATAATCCAATTTTAAAAATGGACAAAAGACTTCAGCGATATGAATGGCAAATAAGCAAGTGAAAAGATGCTCAACATCTTTAGTTATTAGGAAAAGGCAAATTAAAACCGCAATGAGACACTACTTCACACCTATTCGAATGATTAAAATTAAAAAGACTGACAATACCAAGTTTTAGTAAGGATGTGGAGCGATATGGAGCAGGTGGAAATATGAAATAGTTCAACCACTTTGGAAAAAAGCTTGGCAGTTTCTTAAAAAGTTAAACACGCACCTGCCACATGATCCAGTCATGCCTCTCTGAGGTATTTACCCGGGATAAATTAAAAAGAAGTTTGCACAAAGACTTGTACAGAAGTGTTCATAGCAACTTTATTTGTAATACCCAAAAATTGGAAACAACCTAAACATCCATCAACAGGTGAGTGGATTAATAAATTGTGATATACCCATACAATAGAATACTACTCAGCAATAAAAAAGGAACAAGCTAATAATACAGGCAACAACATGGATAAATGTTAAGATAGACAAATGGACAGCCAGACAGAGAGATAGATAGATGATAGATGGATGAATGGATGAATGATGGATAGATGGATGGATGGATGGTTGGATGGATGGATGGATGGATACGTGGATACGTGGAAACATGGATAGATGGTGGATGGATGGATTGACGTATGATAGATACATAGATGATGGATGATAGATAGATAGACAGACAGATAGATAGATAGAGACAGATAGATAAATGGCTGCCACAGAGTAGTCTCCAACTCTTGGCAACCTTATGTACAACAGAAAGAAACATTGCCTGGTCCTGCATCATCCTCATGATCACTGGCATGTTCAACTCCATCGTTGTGGCTGCTGTGCCAGTCCATCACACTGAGGGTCTCCCTCACCTTCGTTGGCCCTCTACTTCACCAAACTTTATATCCTCCTCCAGGAATTTACCCCTTCTAATGATCTTTCCAAAGCAAGCAAGTTGGACAATATTTTGTTGTGATCCATAAGGTTTTCACTGGCTAATTTTCAGAAGTAGATCCCCGGGCCTTTCTTCTTAGTCAGTCTTACTCTGGCATCTCCAATGAAGCCTGTCCACCAGATTTTTTACACACCAGTGGCACAGCTTCCAGCATCACAGCAACACAAAAGCTATCAACAGTACAACAAACTGACAAATGCGTGGTGGGTCAAAATAGCTGGGCTGAGTAAAAGAAGCCAGAGAAGAGTACATACTTTATAATTCTAGTTTATAAAACAATAGAAAATGCAAACCAATTTACATTGACAGAAAGTACATCAGTGATTGCAGGCAGCAGGGGTACAGAGCAGGTTAAAAAAAGAAGAAGAAATAGTAGCACACATTAAGGCAAATGGCTGTCCACTGTGGCCCCCTGGGACTGGAAGCTCTCTCTTGTGTTGAGCAAAGCCCCAGCCTGTCTCCATGTGTCCCCAGCCTGTTCTCCCCCAGAGTGTGTGGCAGAAGGACCAGGAAGGATTTGCTGATGGTGATAATGAAATAACCCCTCCTCCACCCAGGTCTCTGGGAAAGTTATTCCAGCCGCCAGACCTGGTCAACCCGGGTAACGGATGGCCTCTCTTCAATGGTGGCTGAGAGATGGGTCCATCCTTAATCAGTTGCAGTGTCATTAAGAGATAAAATGTTTGCTCCATGGGCCTCCTGATGGCCTTTAGAAACTGCAAGTTAAACACTAACCAGGAAGGGCTGTTCAAGCTTAACCCACCCCTTCACAACATGAACCTGTGTGCACAGGAAGAATCTGAGCCCAGAGCAGAGAGGAGGCTGCTGGGGGTCATTCAGTGAGTCAGTGGCTGGATCCAAAACCAGGCCAGACTCCAGGATCCACCTGCAGTGGAGTTCTTCAAATCCCCCGTTTCCATCATCGTTTGGGACCAGAGTGGTCCTGGAGCCTGGAGCTGCCTGTAAAGCAACCACAGCTGTGTAAAGAAGGTGGCAGAACAGGGAGCAGCAAGGCAGGGCCCTCATGGTAGGGTAAGTCAAGTGAGGCCCCTAGGGTGCCAAGTTTTAAGGCTACACTCACTCTCAGGGCCCTGCTAGTGCAGCTCTGTGGACACTCTCACTCCCTCTGTCTATTCTTGGGCCAGCCTATAACCTTCAGCTCCACCAGGGACTCCAGCCCTCCTGGCTGTATACTTGCCAGTTCCTTTTCCAAAAATTGTTCCCAGAGTCAGATTGTAGCCACAGGGCATGGATTAATCCATCTTTCGTCTTCCAGCTCCAGATACTCTATTCTCTTGCTTTCCCAGGCTAGTCCCCATCTGGCTAAACTCTCAGAGAAATCTTAAAGGAACAGATGATGGTTGCTGGTCCCAGGTGGTGGGAGGGTGGAAGCCTGGCCCTGCATTAGTGATGGATGATAAATCCCAGCACTTCCAGCTAGTAATGACTTCTCCTGCAGATATGTCTCGTTGTGAAAGCGAGGTGTGCACGTGAGTCTGTGTGTGTGTGTGTGAGCGCCCTGTGGGTGTGCAAACAGGTTTTCTTAGGGTATGCTCGTGGTTGTCCTAAGTTGTGTGTGTGACAGTCTCAGGACACAAGTGTGAAGGTCACAAGGATGCCCATTTGTCTCAAGGTGGGAAATGCATGAGCGTAACTGTCAGAATGTGAGAGAGGCCTGGAGGTAGGATGCAGCTGCCCTGAGTGTGAGGGTGGTGGACTCACAATAAAGCCGCTCTTCCAGACCGTGCAGGTGACTGTCTCAGCATGTTCACATGGGGTGGGGATTCAATGAATAGTTTCAGAACACAGGGAGGACTGGAGAGGAAGATGGGTGACAGCGTATGTAATGTGCCTGGCACTAAGGCTGAAGCCCAGGGTCCAAGACTTGGTGCTGAGCCCCAGGGGGTGCAACTGGAGCCCCCACCCTCTCCTACTTCAGGTCAGGGCTGACCCAGGACTCAGGCTGTGAGCCTGCAAGTGGGGCCAGCAGTCCTCAGCCATGGTGGGAGGCAGCCTTCTGAGGCTGGACTTGGTAGTGTCTAAAATGGCTCGGATGGTGACCTACATCCATTAAGATGCCCGCGGTGAGTCAGTCCCTCCCAGGGTCTCTCTGAATGCCTTGGCCAGCAACTCCACTGCATTCTTCCAGATACCCTGGTATTTTGCTGAGTTGGGTTTCCTGGAATCGTCCCCCATATCTGTTTATGGTGAAAGGGACTCAGTGATTTCAGACACACAAGGGCAGCAGTTAGAAACATGAGGGCGGGTTTTCAGGAGGCCAACTCACTGTCCTTTGGGGGTACCCACACCCTGATCCAGTCCTCCCTTGATCCCGATCTCACTACCGTGACCCAGAGGAGAATGCCATGCCCAGGCGGGGAGGACAGGGGAGGTGACTGAAGTGAAACCACACACTTATGCTCTCCTGCCCATAGTGTGATGGTTAGGAGTTTGAATTTGGCAATCAAAGAGACCTGGCTTCAATTTACCTGTGGCGTGACCTTGGGAAAGTCCTTCTACTTGGAGGACAGACATCTTGTCTGGGCAGGCCCCTCGCTGGGCTCTGGGACTGTGGGGCTGTCTTGGAGACTATTCATCTGCTCAGAAGAGAAATCACTCTCCATCCAATTAATCTAATTAAAGGTAACCAAGTTGTGGGCATCTGTGCAGCAGGGTGAGTGATTAGGAAAAATTACCTCCCTGCAAAGAGTTTACATTTAATTTTTTGGTTCCATAATCTGAAAACCAGATAAAGAAGACTGGGCTCTCTGCCACCACCCCCAATGGCCCAGAGTTCCCCGAGGTGGGACCACTTAGAGGGTCAAATGATCAGCAAGGGTGGGGCACAGGCACAGTGGTGCTGAGACATCACCCACAAGCTTCGGAAGAGCCCTGATATCTCGAGTCCACTACCCTCACCCTCAATGACAACTGTGTCTCACCTTCAGGCATCTCTCACATCCAGACAGCTACCCTCATGAACTCCCCCACCCTGAGACAAATGCCCATGTCTGTCCTTGTCCTTCTAAGAATCTTTTTATCCTATTTCAACAGCCCCGCCCTCAAAAGAACTCAGAATTCCTGGGAGCCAGGGATGGTCATTTGACTCGTGTGTATGTGTGTGTATGTGTGTGTGTGTGTGTGTGTGTGTGTGTGTGTGTGTGTGTGTGTGTGTTGGAAGAGGAGTTGTAGCAACTTCACTGTTTCCGACCTCCTGCCTCTCTCAGGTTTGGCTCAGGTGAAATGGAGTAGGTAGTTAGGACAATCAGTGGGTTTCATTGTGAGAAGCTTGGACAAGCAGACTGAGGGATAACTCTGGGGTAGGGCAATGTTAGCCCACAGGGATGATTCCCTGATGGTGGGAGTGCCTTTAAGGGTCCCTTAAATAACACCCCCTACTTCTCCCTAAGGTGTCTCTGGGTGCTGCAGTTAACATGCTAGGCTACTAACCAAAAGGCTGTTCTTTCAAATCCACCCAGAGGCACCTCAGAAGAAAGGCCTGATGATCTAATTTGGAAAGGTCAGCCATTGAAAACCCTACGGAACACAGTTCTACTCTGACACACATGGGGTCCCCTTAAGAGGGCATTGACTCAATAGTAACTGTTTTGTTTTATTTACCTCTCCTTCATCGAGAAGTAAAACCTTTCAGGATATGGAGCCTATTTGCTGAGAGGAGTTCTCTGTCTAGGCCATCGGTCACTTGGGGCTGGACGAGGCCGAGACAAGTACTTTCAGCCCTGCTGAGTCAGGCAGAGCAGCCCTTCCATCCACACTCTTTCTAAACATGTTAGCCAACGTGCATGGGAGCACTCACTAAAAAGATACTTCAAAACACAAGAGAAACCAGGAGAAAGGGGACTGCCTGAGGGTGTGGGACGGGGGAGGGAGGGTTTCCCTTTACCAGTTGCCTGTTGGTGGGGAGAGGGAGACAAAATTCTTCAGAGGAGCTGGGAGGTTGCAGGGATCACCTTCTCTTCCCCAGCACCTGCCTTTGGATTTGAAGAGGAATAAATAGGATGTAATGGACCAGTTTTATTACAACCGTCATCTCCGCCCAATCTCTGAGGTGATTATGTATTCATCGGGAAGAAAGACAACCACAAACTTCAGCTTAGAGCACCTAGGGTTTGAGAGTGGCAAGAGGCGGAGGGCCTTGCTCTGAATCCAGGAAGGGCCTAGGCTGCTTGGGCCCTGGGCTCTACTTGGGGCATGGATGGGGAAAAGCAAAGCTGGACCAAGGAAGTTTCTGTGTCTGTGGCATCACCATAACAGTGAATGTCAGAAAACCCCATTAGCTTTGACTAGAGCCAGGTCAGAGTGCTGGTTATTAAACTCCTGGGTGTGGTTATTGCAAGAGGTCTCCGAATTCATCTGTTGTATCCCCAGCACCTAACAGTACTGCTATGGATTGAATTGCGTCCCCACAAAATGTGTGTTGGAATCCTAACCCCTATACCTATGGATCTGATCCAAGGGTGGTGCAAATAGTTTGACCTCAACTGCTGAACAAAAAGTTGGTGGTTCAAACCCACCTAGCATACCTAGGAAGAAAAGGCCTGGGGATCTACTTCCATTAGATTACAGCCAAGACACATCTATGGTCAACTGACTTTTAACAAGGGTGCGAAGTCCACTCCATGGGGAAAGAAGAGTCTCTGCAAAAAATGGTGCTGGGAAAATTAGATTTTCACATGTAGAAAAATGAGACAGGATTCATGCCTCACACCATACACGAAAACAAATTCAAAAAGGATTAAGGACCTAAATGTGCAAACTGTTGTTGTTGTTGTTAGGTGACCTCGAGTTGGTTATGACTCACAGCGACCCTAAGTACAACAGAACAAAACACTGCCCAGTCCTGCGCCATCCTCACAATCGTTGTTATGTTTGAGCCCATTGTTGCAGCCACTGTGTCAGTCCATCTCGTTGAGGGTATTCCTCTCTTTTATTGACCCTCTACTTTACCAACCATGGTGTCCTTCTCCAGGGACTGTTCCCCCGTGAAACATGTCCAAAGTACATGAGACAAAGTCTCGCCATCCTCCCTTCCAAGGAGCACTCTGGCTGTACTTCTTCCAAGACAGACTTGTTCATTCTTCTGGGAGTCCATGGTATATTCAATATTCTTCACCAACACCATAATTCAAAGGCATCAATTCTTCTTCAGTTTTCCTTATTCGTTGCCCAGCTTTTACATGCCAATGAGGTAATTTAAAGTATCAAGGCTTGGGTCAGGCGCACCTTAGTCCTTAAAGTGACATCTTTGCTTTTTAACATTTTGAAGAGGCGCTTTGCAGCAGATTTGCCCAATGCAATGCATCATTTCATTTCCTGACTACTGCTTCCATGGGCGTTGATTGTGGATCCAAGTAAAATGAAATCCTTGACAACTTCAATTTTTTTCTCCAATTATCATGATGTTGCTTATTGGTCCACTTGTGAGGACTTTTGTTTCCTTTATGTTGATGTGTAATTCTTACTGAAGGCTGTAGCAAGTACTTCAAGTCCTCTTCACTTTCAGCAAGCAAGGTTGTATCATCTGTATAATGCAGGTTGTTAATGAGTCTTCCACCAATCCTGATTCTCTTTTCTTCTTCATGTAGTCCAGATTCTCTGATTGTTTGATTAGCATACAGATTGAATAAGCATGGTGAAAGGATGCAACCCTGACACACACCTTTCTTGATTTTAAACCATGCAGTATCCCCTTGCTCTGTTTAAATCACTGCCTCTTGGTCTATGTACAGGTTCCTCATGAGCACAATCAAGTGTTCTGGAATTTCCATTCTTCACAACGTTAACTATAATTTGTGATGACTCAAACAGTCGAATGTCTTCACGTAGTCAATAAAACACAGATAAACATCTTTCTAATATGCTCTGCTTTCAGCCAAGATCCATCTGACATCAGCAACGATATTCCTGGTCTCACATCCTCTTCTGAATCCTGCTTGAATTTCTGGCAGTTCCCTGTCGATGTGCTGCTACAATTGCTTTTGAATGATCTTCAGCAAAATTTTACTTATGTGTGATATTAATGATATTCTTTTATAATTTCTGCATTCTGTTGGATCAACTTTCGTTGAAATGGGCACAGATATGGATTTCTTCCCGTCGATTGGCCAGGTGGCTGTCTTCCAAATTTTTTGGCTTAGACAAGTGAGTCCCTCCAGCACTGCATCCATTTGTTGAAACATCTTAATTTGTATTCCGTCAGTCCCTGGAGCCTTGTTTTTCACCAATGCCTTCAGTGCAGCTTGGACCTCTTCCTTTAATACCATCAGTTCTCGATCATATGCTCCCTCCTGAAATGGATGAACACTGACCACATCTTTTTGGTACAGTGACTCTGTGTATTCCTTCCATCTCCTTTTGAAGCTTCCTATGTCATTCAATATTTTGCGCAATAGAATCCTTCAAAATTGCAACTTGAGGCTTGAATTTTTTCTTCAGTTCTTTCAGCCTGAGAAATGCTGAGCATGTTCCCCCCTTTTGGTTTTCTATCTCCAGGTCTTTGCATGTTTCATTATAATACTTTACTTTGTCTTCTGCATCTACCCTTTCAAATCTCCCATTTAGCTCTTTTACTTCATTATTTCTTCCATTTGCTTTAGCTACTCTATGTTCAAAAGCAAGTTTCAGTCTCTTCTCACATCCATTTTGGTCTTTCTTTCATGTCTTTTTAATGGCCTTTTGTTTCTTCATGTATGATATCTTTGATGTCTTTCCACAATTTGTCTGGTCTTCAGTAATTCGTGTGCAACACATCAAATCTATTCTTGAGATGGTCTCCAAATTCAGGTGGGATACACTCAAGGTTGTATTTTGGCTCTTATGAACTTGTTTTAATTTTCTTCAGTTTCAATTTGAACTTGCATATGAATAATTGATGGTCTGTTCCACAGTCAGCCCCTGGCCTCGTTCTGACTGATGATATTGAGCTTTTCCATGGTCTCTTTCCACAAATGTAGTTGATTTGATTTCTGTGTTTTCCATCTGGTGAGGTCCACATGTATAGTTGCTGTTAATGTTGTTGAAAAGAAGGGATTTGCAGTAAGAAGTTGTTGGTCCTGCAAAATTCTATCATGAGATCTCTGGCATCGTTTCTATCACCAAGGCCATGTTTTCCAACTACCAATCCTTCTTCTTTGTTTCCAACTTTCTCATTCCAATAGCTAGTTATTATCAATGCATCTTGATTGCATGTTTGATCAACTTCAGGCAGCAGAAGTTGGAAAAAAAATTTCAATTTCCTCACCTTTGGCATTAGTGGTTGTTGTGTAAATTTGAACAGTAATCATATTAACTGGTCTCCCTTGTAGGCATATGGATATTATCCTATCACTTACAGCATTGTATTTCAGGTTAGATGTTGAAATGTTCTTTTTGACAATGAATGCAATTCCATTCCTCTGCAATTTCTCATTTCCAGCATAGTAGACCATATGATTGTCTGAATCTAAATGGCCAATACCTGTCCATTTCAGCTCACTAATGCCTAGAATATCAATCTTTATGTGTTCCATTTCATTTTTGGTGACTTCTAATTTTCCTAGATTCATACTTTATACATTCAACCTTCTGATTATTAATGGATGTTTGCAGCTGTTTCTTCTCATTTTGAGTCATGATACATCAGCAAATGAAGGTCCTGAAAGCTTGACTCCATCTACGTTATTAAGATAGACCCTACTGGAGGAGGAAGCTCTTCCCCAGTTGTATTTTGAGTGCTTTCCAACCTGAAGGGCTCATCTTTCAGCACTATATCAGACAGTGGTCTACTGCTATTCATAAGGTTTTCACTGACCAATTTTTTCATAACTACACTGCCAGCTCCTTCTTCCTAGACTGTCTTAGTCTGGAAGCTCCGCTGAAATCTGTCCACCATGGGTGACCCTGCTGATATTTGAAATACTGGTCGCAAAGCTTCCAGTATCACAGCAACACACAAGCCACCGCAGTTTGACAAACTGAGAGATGAGTGGTGGATATGCAAATTAAAACCTTAAAATTCTTAGAAGGAAAAACTTGGGCAACACTGTCAGGCATAGCTTTTAACAAATTGTCAAACATAGTAACAAAATCACAAGCAGCAAAAGACAAAATAAATAAATTGGACCTCATAAAAAACAAAAACTTTTGTTCATCAAAAGATTTTACCAAAAATTGAAAAGACAAGCTACTAACTGGGAGAATATCTTCAGAAAGCATATATCCGACAAGAATCTAATAACCAAAATATGTATAAATCTTTGACAACTTAACAACAAAAAGACAAATAACCCAACCATAAAATGGGCAAAGAACTTGAATAGACATTTCACCAAAGAGGACATTCAAATGGCCACCAAACACATGAAAAGATATTCAGTATCATTAGCCATCAAGAGATGCAAATCAAAACCACAGTGAGATACCATTTCATTCCCACTAGGACAGCAAGGAGCCCTAATGGCACAATGGTTAAGAGCTCAGCTGCTAACCAAAAGATCAGTACTTTGAATCCACCAGCTGCTCCTTTGAAACCCTGTGGGGCAGTTCTACTTTGTCCTATAGGGTTGCTATGAGCTGGAATCTACTCAACGGCAATGGTTTTGGGTTTTTGGAAGATGGCTAAGATAAAAAAAGAAAAAACATAAAATAACAAATGTTGGTGAGGATGTGGGGAAATTGGAACACTTACCCATTGCTGGTAGGAGTGCAAAATGGTATAGCTGTTTGGAAAACAGTGTGGCAGTTCCCCAAAAACAAAAATACAACTACCATATGACCCAGCAATTCCAGTCCTATGTATATACCCAAAATACTTGAAAACAGAGATTCAGACAGAGACCTGTACATCAATGTTCATTGCAGAACTATTTACAATAGCCAAAAGGTGGAAACAACCTAAATGCCCATCAACAGATGAATGGATAAACAAAATGTGGTGCATGCATACAATGGAATACTGCTCAGCCAGTAGGGGAAATGAAGTCTTGATACATGCTACACTATGGATGGAGCTGGAAGATATTATGCTGAGTGAAATAAGTAAATCACAAAAAGACAAATATTGTATGACCTCACTTATACAGAAAGACAAGAAAAGGCAAATGTACAGACAACAAAGTTTATTAGTGGGTACTAGGAGCGGGAGGGAGGAGAAAATGTTGGGGGGGGATCAACAATTATGGAAGTATTGTGTTGATTAAGGGTAGAGTTGCACAGCCAATTATTGTAATTTGTGTCAATAAGTTGTACACCTGTAAAAAGTTGAATTGACAAAAGTTGTGGGATAGATATATTTACAACAATGACCAAAAAAAAAAAAAAGAGTAGCTGCTGAGGCTGCTTATGTACAACCAAATACCTCATGGGATTTTGTTCCTTTTTTGGAGGTTTAGGGTCATGGTTTCATGGGACATCCCAGTTAACTGGCCTAATAACATGTTTAGTACTTCTGTTCTACCTTCTAGTTCAATGCATAGTACCTGGGATCTTAAAAGTTTGCAAGTGGCTATCTAAGGCACAATTGGTCTGTGTTTGCCTGGAACAACAGAGGAACTAGGAGAGTCAGGAATAGGAGAGGATGTGGAATGTGTGGCTAATTGCCTCCATGAACAACTGCCTCCTCTTCCATGAGACCAGAAGAACTGGATGGTGCCCGGCTACAATTACTGGATATTTTGATCAAAGTTTCCATAGAAGAATCCTGATCAAAAAGGGGAAGATGCAGAACAGCATGTCAGATTCTCATGGACTTCAGACTTCCTGGAACCATGAAGGTTGGATGAACCCCTGAAACTATTGTCCTGAAATTATCTTTAAACTTTAAACCAAAAATACCCCCTGAAGTTTTCTTAAGACCAAACAGTTTAGCTTAACTAGTAAAAAATGTCTGCCTTGAGATTATGCTCTTTTAAGAATTATCTATATGGGATCAAATAGATAGCAGCAACTTGAAATATTAGATAGTACGTCAGGGGGCCATGAACTTATGTTAATGGGGGAGGAACAACTCAGAAAAAGAGGGTGAGAATGGTTGCACAACTTAAAGAATGTAATCAGTGGCACTAAATGGTACATGAAGAAACTGTTGAATTGGTGTATATTTTGCTGTGTATATTCTCAACAACAAAATAAATAAAATTATATGTAAAAAAAAAAAAGATTACAGCTAAGAAAACCCTATGGAGCAATTCTACTCTGTAACACATAGGGTCCCCATGGCAACTAATAAGGACAACAATATACCTGTGGATGTAATCTTTTTTGGGAATAGGGTTGTCTTGGTCATCCAGTGCTGCTATAACAGAAATACCACAAGCGGGTGGCTTCAACAAACAGAAGTTTATTCTCTCACATTCTAGTAGGCTAGAAGTCCAAATTCACGGCCTCAGCTCCAGGGGAAAGTTTTTTCTCTGTTGGCTCTAGAGGAAGGTCCTTGTCATCAATCTTCCCCTGGTGTAAGAGATTCTCAGGCGCAAGGACCCAAGGTGCAAAGGAAGCACTCTGCTCCTGGCGCTGCTTTCTTGGTGATCTGAGATCCCCCTGTCTCTCTGCTCCCTTCTCTCTTTTATATCTAAAAAGAGATTGTCTTAAGACACAATCTAATCATGTAGATTGAGTCCTGCCTCATCAATATACCTACTACTAATCCCATCTCATCAACATCATAGAGACAGAATTTACAACACATAGGAAAATCACATTAGATGACAAAATGGTGGACAGTCACACAATACTGGGAATCATGGCTGCCACGGATTGAATTATGTCCCTCAAAAAATATGTATATCCATTTGACTGGGCCATGATTCCCAGTATTGTGTGGTTGTCCTCTATTTTGTGATTGTAATTTTATGTTAAAGAGGATTAGGGTGGGATTGTATATCACCCTTACTAAGGTCACACCCCTGATCCAATGTAAAGGGAGTTACCCTAGGGTGTGGCCTGTACCACCTTTTATCTTACAAGAGATAAAAGGAAAGGGAGGCAAGCAGAGAATTGGGGACCTCATACCACCAAGGAAGCATCCCCGGGAGCAGAGCATACCCTTTGGATCTGAGGTTCCTGCGCTGAGATGCTCCCAGACCAAGGGAAGACTGATGAGAAGGCTGACAGAGAGAGAAAGCCTTCCCCTGGAGCTGACACCCTGAATTTGGACGTCTAGCCTACTAGACCATAAGAAAATTAATTTCTCTTTGTTAAAGCCATCCACTTGTGGTATTTCTGTTATAGCAGCACTAGATAACTAAGACAATGGCCTAGTCAAGTCAACAGATATTTTGGGGGGACACAATTAATTGATGACAGGGGTTTTCTTTATTATGTTAAAGAGTCCATTCAGTATAAGATGTGTCCTAAACCTAATCACTTCTGAGTTATAAGAAGCAGCCTAGACACAGAAGCAAGAGAATACAAAGTTGGGGCGGGGTGGGAGGATGGATGTCACATGAAGATCACCAAGAAACAAAGGAACGTCAGGGCTACAGAAGCTGAAATAGACCAGGAAGGACCTCCACCCAAGGGCCACATCCTGAATGTGGATTCTAGCCTCCTGAACTGTGAGAAAATATACTTACATTCTTTAAAGCCTCCCACTGGTAATATTTGTGTTACAACAGCACTAGGAAAATAAGATAAGTATCTGCACTGTCTGTAGATGGAATAATTGGCTTGGCACATAACAGACCACTATTTTATCATATATGTGTGCTACTATTATTATGGTAACAGAGATTGAAAAGCATTCCAGAATTTCTGGTAAGTTTTGCCCATTGTGTACTTCCTCAGTCATTTGTATCAAATAGTAGCAGTATAATAACAGCAACCACCATCCACTGAGTAGTTATTGTATGAGTATTGGGCTTAATGATTTAGTAGATTATTTGATTTAATCCTCCCAACAACTATGGAGTGGGGATAGTTACTGTTTTTATTCTTCTTTTATGGATGGGAAAACAGAGGCTCAGAGAGGTAAAGTGCCAAGGCCAAGGTGATGCATCTAAAACGTGATAGATCAAGAATTTGAACTCATATCTACATGCTTTAGCCACTGCACTCTTCCACTTCCAATTTAAAAGGACAAGGGACTTCTAGCAAAGATAGACTAACAAGGGCCAGTTTTATCCTCCTGCCTGAAACAACCAAAAGAAAAAGCACAAAGTTCATGAAACAATGGGTTTCAGTACAGTGAACATTAGGTAAGGGAGGAGCGTGATCCCTGAGAGACAGGACACAAAAACATGAGCCCAGTGATTGCCCAGCTTACTGTCTTGAGAGAATTTCCAGGCTACGATGCAGGGATGGTGAAGCTAGTTTGCCCAGCACAGTTTCCCTGAATTAAAGAGACTGAGCTGGGAAACCAGTAAGAACGAGGCATCTAGAGTTTACAAGACAGAGTAACAAAAGGAGAGATATGAAAACAGAGAGAACTCTAAAGCTCTGCAGAGGGTCCATCTAAACTATTCAGCTGAGCACTGATGAGCACAGACATGTGAGGAAACTGTCAAACTCTGTGGAAAGAACCACCTGAAAGGATTAGAGGTAAAAATGCCCAGTGCTTACACAGGGCTGAGAATAGTGCCTGTTCCACAAACAGACTGAAAATCTCATGGTTCACAGAGAATTCAGTGAAGGACACAGAAGTTTCTTGCCTTATTGTGGGAAATAAATAGCCCTAGACTGAGCATTGCTTCAGTTTCACCTAACAAATCTTAAAATAAAGACCTACAAAAAGCAAACTAACAAGTTAACAGATAACTACACCTCAGAAAATAACTACAAGAAGTGTTATACAAAAATATCCAGCACCCAACAAGGTAAAATTCACAATGTCTGGCATCCAATTAAATATTAGCAGGCATGCAAAGAAGCAGGAAGATAAAACCCATGAAAAGGAGATAAATCAATCAAAACTGACCCAGAACTGACACAGATGTTAGACTCAGCAGGCAAGGACATTAAAACAGTTATTATAACCATAATGCCTATGTTCAAAAAGTTAAAAAGAGACATGGAAGATATAAGAAAGACCTAAATTGAACATAAAGACATGAAAACTACAAGGTCTGAGATGAAAAATACACTGGATGGGATTAATAGCAGATTAGAAATTGCACAAGAAAAGATTAGTGAACTTGACAACATAGTAATAGAAACTATTCAAACTAAAAGACAGAGAGAAAAGAGAACTTTTTAAATTGTACAGAGAAGCAGTGAGCTATGGTACAAATTCAAACCATCTAACATACATGTAACTTGAATCCCCAAGGTGGGGAGGACAGAAAAAATATTTGAAAAAATAATGGCTGAAAATTTTCCAAATTTGACTAAAATTATAATCCCACAGATCAAAGGAGCTCAACAAAACCCAAGGACAAGAGTCATGAAGGAAACAGACTTTTGTAGAAATTGACAGATTGATTCTAAAATTAATATAGAAATGCAAAGGACCTATAATAGCCAAAACAACCTTAAAAAGAACAAAGTTAGAGACTAACACATCATGATCTCAATATTTATAAAACTACAGTAATTAAGACGGTGTGATGTTGGCATAAGGAGTGACAAATAGATCAGTGGAACAGAATAGAGCGTCCAGAAATAGACCCACATGTATATGGACACTTGGTTTTTGACAAAGGTACAAAGACAACTCAGTCTTTTCATCAAGTGGTGCTCAATATCCATATGTAAAAAATAATGAACTTAAATCCATACCTCATGCCATATATAAAAAATGACTCAAAGGGTAAAACCTAAAACTATAAAGTTCCTATAAGAAAACATGGGAGAAAATATTTGTGATCTTGGGTTAGGCAAATATTTCTTAGATGCAACACCAAAAGAAAAATCCTGTAAAGAACTAATGATAAAATGGACTCCATTAAAATTTTAAAAATATGCTCTTCAAAAGACACTGTAAGACAATAAAAAAGATGAACCACAGACTGGGAGAAATGTTTGTAAATCACATTCTGCTAAAGAACTTATATCCAGAATATAATACAGAACTCTTACAACTCAATAATTAAAAGACAAATAACCTAATTTAAATACGTGCAAGTGTTGAATTTAAATATGTTAAATGTTAAAAAGCAAAGATGTCACTTTGAGGACTAAAGTGTGCCTGGCCCAAGCCATGATATTTTCAGTCGCCTCATGTGCATGCAAAAGCTAGACAATGAATAAGGAAAACCGAAGAATTGATGCCTTTGAATTATGGTGTTGGTGAAGAATATTGCATATACCATGGACTTCCAGAAAAACAAACAAATCTGTTTTGGAAGAAGTACAGCCAGAATGCTCCTTAGAAGCGAGAATGGAGAGACTTCATCTCACATACTTTGAACATGTTATCAGGAGGGACCAGACACTGGAGAAGGACATCATGCTTGGTAAAGCAGAGGATCAGCAAAAGAGAGGAAGACCTTCAAAGAGATGGATTGATACAGTGTCTGCAACGATGGGCTCAAGCATAGCAATGATTGTGAGGATGGCACAGGACCAGGCAGTGTTTCACTCTGTTGTACATAGGGTTGTTATGAGTCAGAGCTGACTCAATGGTACCTAATAACAGCAAATATGGGCAAAAGATTTGAATAGACGTTTCTCCAAAGATATATAAATGGCCAATAAACACGTGAAAAGATGCTCAACATCATTAGTCATTAGGGAAGTGTAAAATGCAAATCAAAACAATGAAATATCACTACACACCAATTAGAATGGCTAAAACTAGAAAGATTAATCATAACAAATGTTGGCTAGGGTGTGGAGGAACTGGAACTCTTATATACTGCTGGTGGAAATGTAAAATAGTACTACCACTTGGAAAATAGTTTGACAGTTTATTAAAATGCTAAATGTACACCTAATATATGATCAAGCCATCCCTAGGTATTTTCCAAGAGAAAGGAAAGTATATGTCCATTCAAAGACTTGTACACGAATGTTCATAGCAGCTTTGTATGTAATGTCTCAAAACTGGAAGCAACCCAAATGTCCATCAACAGGTAAATGGATTAAGAAATTTAGGTATATCCATATGATGGACTACTCCTCAGCAATAAAAAGGAATGAGCTATTGATACATACAACATGAGTAAATCTCAAAATAATTATGCTGAGTGAAAGAAGCAAGGTAAAAACAAGATCCCACATTTTTTATCGCTATTTTAAAAAATATATATAAAAATGCTTTCACACTTAGAATATCTGGTGATAAGTAATGGTTTCTGCAGAAGGTTCACCTTCCTCTTCAGGTTTAACTTGGAATGGGCTTCAAAAGCATCTGAGCTGATTGCATATGTGTAGAGGAGATGGACATTTTGGGGGTCAGGAACCCTGTCTTGGGATCTGATAGTGCTGAGGAAATCAGCTAGGGCTGGGGATGACTTCTGTCTTGGGAATCCAGAGTTGTGGGTCGGAGCCCTGGTTCTGCCTCTAACTCATCAAATGACATTTAACAAATTCAACATGCAACAAATGCCTATTGAGCACCTACTATGTGTCAGGCCCTGTTCTGGGCAGTAGGGATACAGCAGTGGAGAATTCCTGCCCTGGAGAAGCTGACATTCCAGTGTAAGGGGAAGACATGCCCTGGCCATATTTGACCTTCGTTTACCCAACTGTACAGAGAGCAGGCTGAGGTTTCTGGGGCTCGGCCACAAACTCAAATGTCAACAGGAGCTAAGCAGGTAATAGGAGTGACTCATGCAGACAGATGGGGAGTGTAGAACCCTGAGTCTCCCAACTACAGGGGCAGCTGAAGCTCAGCTCCTGCCAACTACTGCTGTGAGAATGGCCACCCAGTACTGGTACAACAGATACATAGACCAATGGAACATAATTGAGAATCCAGACATAAATTCATCCACCTATTTGACAAAGGCCCAAAGTCCGTTAATTGGGGAAAAGACAGTCTCTTTAACAAACGGTGCTGGCATAACTGGATATCCATCTGCAAAATACTGAAACAAGATCCATACCTCACAACATGCACAAAAACTAGCTCAGAATGGATCAAAAACTTAAATATAAAATCAAAAACAATGAAGATCATGGAAGAAAAGATAGGGACAACACTAGGAGCCCTAATACATGGCATAAACACAATATGAATCATAAGTAACAATGCACCAGCACCAGAAGAGAGACTACATAAATGAGAGCTCCTAAAAATCAAACACTTATGCTCATCGAAAGACTTCACCAAAAGAGTAAAAAGACAACCTACAGACTGGGAAAAAATTTGGCTACAACAAATCCGATCAGCATCTAATCTCTAAAATCTATAAGATACTGCAAAAACCTCAACAGCAAAAAGACGAATAACCCAATTAAAAAATGGGCAAAGGATATGAACAGGCACTTCACCAAAGAAGATATTCAGGCAGCTAACAGACACGTGAAGAAATGCTCACGATCATTAGCCATTAGAGAAGTGCAGATCAAAACTACAATGAGATACCATCTCACCCCAACAAGGCTAGCATTAATCCAAAAAACACAAAATAATAAACACTAGAGAGGTTGTGGAGAGACTGGAACACTTATACACTGTTGGTGGGAATGTAAAATGGTACAACCACTTTGGAAATCGATTTGGCGCTTCCTTAAAAAGCTAGAAATAGAAGCACTATACGATCCAGCTATCCTGCTCCTTAGAATATATCCTAGAGAAATAAGAGCCGTCACACGAATAGATATATGCACATCTATGTTCACTGCAGCACTTTTCACAATAGCAAAAAGATGGAAACAATCTAAATGCCCATCAACAGACAAATGGATAAACAAATTATGGTATATCCACACAATGGAATACAACGCAACTATAAAGAACAACGATGAAGCCGTGAAACATCTTATAACACGGAGGAAGCTGGAGGTCATTATGTTGAGTGAATTTAGTCAGTCACAGAATGACAAATATTGTACAAGACCACTATTATAAGAACTCAAGAAAAGGTTTAAACACAGAAGAAAACATTCTTAGATGGTTATGAGGGTGGGGAGGGAGGGGGAGGGTTATTTACTAACTAGATAGTAGATAAGAATCATCTTAGGCGAAGGGAAGGACAGCACACACTACAGGGGAAGTCAGCACAGCTGGACTAAACCAACACTAAGAAGTTTCCTGAATACAATCAAACACTTTGAGGGACAGAGTAGCAGGGGTAGGGGTCTGGGGACCATGCCTTCAGGGGACATCTAGGTCAGTTGGCATAACAAAGCTTCTTAAGAAAATGTTCTGCATCCTACTTTGATGAGTGGCATCTGGGGTCTTAAAAGCTAGCAAGCGGCCATCTAAGATGCATCAATTGGTCCCAACCACCTGGAGTAAAGGAGAATGAAGAACACCAAAGACACAAGGAAAGTATTGGCCCAAGAGACAGAAAGGGTCACATAAACCAGAGACTTCATCAGCCGGAGACCAGAAGAACTAGATGGTACCCAGCTACCACCAATGACCACCCTGACAGAGAACACAACAGAGAGTCTCGGATGGAGCAGGAGAAAGGTGGGGTGCAGAACTCAAATTCTAGCAAGAAGACCAAACTTAATGGTCTGACTGAGACTGGAAGAACCCCGAAAAGCAAGGACACTGGATTCTCTATCAGCCCAGAACTAAAACAATTTCCGAGGTTCTTCAGACATGGATTGGACTGGACTGTGGGACATAAAGTGATACTCGTGAGGAGTGTGCCTCTTAGCTCAAGTAGATACAAGAGACTAAATGGGCAGCTTCTGTCCGGAGGTGAGATGGGAAGGCAGAGAGGGTTAGGAGCTGGTTGAATGGACATGGGGAATCAGGGGTGGAAAGGAGGAGTGTGCTGTCACAGTGTGGGGAGAGCAATTAGAGTCACATAACAACGTATGTATGAATTTTTGTATGGGAAAAGATAAAAAAGAACGGCCACCCAGTGTGTCTGCACTTCGAATTTTCAAGAAAAGCCTGAAGTCTGGGGTTTTTGCATGAAATCTTCAGATTATTGAATATTAACAACAGGTTAAAATTTTAAAAACCATTATGAGTTCCCTCTCCCTTAATGGATCACGCACTTGGCTGTTAAGAGTGAAGCTCCATGAAAATACACAGCAGCTGGGGGAGAGGTTGGAGGCGAGAGGCACTGCTGAGTGCCTGAGTTGCCCACAGTTTCCAGGATGAGTCCCAGACCCTGGGCAAGGAAGGCCTTCTTGTACTTTGTCAATAGGAATGAACCTGAGATGACCCCGGGCCCTCCTGAGTCACCGGTTAGGGGAGAGGTGCTTGCGGAGGTGGGAGGGGTAGAGGATTGAAATGCACAGAGGGCAAGACAGAGCCCAGACGAAACCATAAGTCTTTAACAGACCAAGGGGAACTCACAGGAAGTGTGTAGATGTCTGGAGGGGCCATTAAGAACAAAGGCTAGACCGGGGCAGAGTATCCAATAAGCAAAGTAAGCACAGGCTTACTTGTGCTTGTTTACTAATCTGTAGTGAACAATTTCACATTTTTTTCACCACATCCAAGATTCTGCTTCTAGGTGTGACTGGCATCTGTCTCTCTCCCAACCCCACAGCACCCTCCCACAGAATCAAAGCCTCTTTTTTCAAATTTACAATCCCTGGCAGGGGTGAATGACTCAGTAAGCAAGGTAAGCACAGGCTTACTTGTGCTTACTTACTAATCTGTAGAGAACAATTTCACATGGGTATCACTTTGACGTGTATGGTGAAATCCATGTGAAATTGTTCCCTACAGATTAGTAAGTAAGCATAAGGAAGGCTGTGCCTTCCTTGCTTGTTGGATAATCCACCCCTGAGCTAGACAATGGCCATTGTCAAAGCAGCAATAAAAAATCTAACTTGGGGCTTGTTTTGTGTCATCCTCTGCTCCAAGCACTTTACAAGGATTATATCATTTAATGTTTGTAATGACCCTATGAGGGAAGTACTATTGTTATCCCCATTTACAGATGAGCAAACAGGCACAGAATGTTTAGCTCACTTCCTCAAGTCACAGGCCGAGCAGGAATTGAAAGCAGCAGTTGGGCTCCGCAGTCACACCCTACCATGAGGCTAGGATATGGTTCCAGGTCATCACAACCATCCTTTGTGAAAGACCTACTGTGTCAGGTACTCTGCAGGGGCTTTACTGACATCACTAAACCGTCACAACCATCAAGCGAGGGAGGAATCACCACTGTCATTTTACAGGTGAGAAGACTGAGGCTCAGGAGACAGAGCTGCTGCCAGGATTTGCCAGTCCCAGGTCTTGGATGACTCCACTGGGTTCTGGCGGGTCTGCCTCCAGAGCCCACCCTCCTCCCAACACCGTACCCTGATGGAATGCAGGGGTGACTTTGAAAACAGATGAGGTTATTTTGAGGTGCCCCTGAGAGGCCAAGATCACCTAGAGATCCCTTCAGAGGGAGTGGAACTGCCCCCCCACTCACTCTCCCCAGAGGTCTGACTCCGGACCCCGCTATAGCCCAGTCAGACCCTTGCTCTTCTGTGCTGAAGAGGCCAGCACCCCCACTAGTCCTTCTTTCCTTGTTGGAAATGAGACCCATTAAAGAATTCTGCTGACCCCTTAGATCAAAGCAGAACTTTGGGCCCCAGAGACCCTCTCACCCTCCCAAGGGCCCCTTCCAGCCTGAGATTTGCTAACTCACTAGCAAGGAAGCCACCACACTTCTAAACAATCCCTGGGCTTATGAGCCACCATCTCTGCCAGCTTCCTGCATGCACAGCGGTGGTCGGCCTATCTACTCCTGCAGATGGAGCCTCAGTGCTTTCTTTCCTGCCGCTCAGCAGCAGTGGAGGTGGGACTGGCAGGGTCTGGGCTCACTGAGGGCAGAGGCAGGTGCAGGGAGGGGACTTGGAGGAAATCTAGGGGGAGACCCAGAGGAGGTGGTCTGGTCAGGGAAAGGGAGACTACAAATGGGCTAGAAGGAGAGCTCCAATGTCCTGAGCACCTACTATGTGGTGGGCATTTCTATACATCCTCTCATCCAAGCCTCATCACCTTGGAATGTTGTCATTAATCCCATTGTGATTGCTCCCATTTTACAGATGAGGAAACTGAAGCCCAGAGAGGTTAAGTGACCTCCCAAGGTCACACAGGTTGGCCATGGTGGGGCAGGGATTCAAAGCCAGGCCTCTGGTGACACCTAAGTCCATCTTCTTCCTCCCAACCACACTGTCTAAATTTGCTCTTCACTGCTTGGGGTTCCACATGGCTCCCCCCACCTCTGTGGCTCTCCTCAAAGCCACCAGGCAGCTCCCTGGAAAAGGGAAGCCTCCCTTCAAAGAGGAGGGGCCGAGATGATCCCTCCAGAGAAGCAAACATTTCCTGGCAGAGTAAATCACCGCTGCCTCTTAGTAATTGCAGGGGATGAGGCCACCCTCCTTCCCCCAAAAGTCTGTAAATCAAAACATGGATTTACAGAAATTGCTGGGAGATAAGTGAGGCAGGAAGCCAGGGGAGAAACCCAGGAAAAGAGCAGTATCCAAGTCTGCTCTGGGGGGCTTCTGGAGTGGAGGTCGGGGCACAATGTGGCTGCTGTGGGACCATTGCTCCCACCTGCTGCCCCTCATGGGGTTGGACCAGGTGCTTCCTGGCGTCCCTGCGGCCCCAACAATCTGTGTGTCCCTGACCGAGGTGTCTGGGGACAGCTGGACTCAAGAGGTCAGGACTGGAGACTGGAAGGGGACTTGAGAGTCACCAGCAGCTCTGAGCTAAGCCCTGGGTGGGGCATTTGGCTGGTAACACAAACAGGACAGGCCTGAGGTAGGGTGTCCAGCAGGGACCTTGGGCCCTGACAGGTAGGAAGAAGCCAGAGGGGCAGGACTCAGAAACTTGGTCTGGGAGCCAGGGGCCTGAGTACCAGTTCTAGTTCTGCTGATGATTTGCTGTGTGACCTTGGGCAAGTTACATGGCATCTCCGGGCCTCAACTGATTCATCTGCAAAATGGAGATAACTATCCCTGCCCTTGATGTGGGGCTGTTGGGAGAACTGAAGAAGATCAAAGAGGGAAAAACCTGTTGAACAGATCCATGGTGAGCACAGAGGTAGGATCCTGACCACTGAGCTAGAAGGAGCCTGGCCCTGCTCTACTTGCCTTTGCTTCCAGCCCCTGGTGACTGGTCAGGCCTTGGTGTCCCCACCTCTGATTGGAGGAGGTGGGGCCCTTATGCAAATGAGGCTGCATCTTCCCTCCCTCCTTCTTCCTGCTTCTCCCCACAAGGCCACCATCACCGGGACCTCACACAGGCTGGCTTGAGTTTCCCCTGGTACAGCTGGAGCACAGGAGCTCTGGCTGTCCCTCTCCCGGGGTTCATCCTGCTCCCTCAGCCCTCTCACTGACCCTCACCTTCCTAATCCCTGCCCCCTTACCAGCTGTGTGATTCTGAGCAAGTCACTTCACCTCTCTGAACATTCTTCTGTTAAATGGAGATAATAATGCCTACCTCATATTGTCCTGTATATGTACACATCCATTTCATCCTTAAACTAATATTTAATATTCTTCAGAACCTTCTGTGTGCCAGGCCCTGCTCTGGGCACTGAAGACAGCAGTGGGCAGTTGAGATGAGGCCCCTGCTCTCTCAGAGCAGATTCAGTGGGTTGTCAGGTGGCTGCAGGAAGGAGCTGGCCGGAAGGAGTCTGTCAGCTGCCAAGAGCCAGGACAATATAGTACGGGTGGGTGACACACAGTGGGTTCATCGCAAAGCCCAGGCCAGGCTGGTCCCAGAGCAGGCACTCAGCATTGTCTGGGAGGGGACCCACCATGTACCCTGCAGGTTTCCAGACCCCACAGCCCAGCAAGAGCACCTTCTGCTCTGGGGGCACTCAACCCCCATGCCAAGCATCAGCCAAGAGGCAGAGACTGGGACCCCGCTGGCTTCTCTTGTCTCTTTAGGCCCAGCCAAGGGCTGTTGTCCTGAATATGTGAGGGTCACCTGGTCAGGTGCATTCCCCTGGAACAGTGGCCTCTTCTTCTTGAACTCTTATCACCCTGTTTTCTAGCTCCAGAAGGTCCAGCAGAACTGTCCTGGGACTTTGGGCAGGTGTGGAGCTGGAGCTTGTTATCACAATATTCTGCCTGTTCTTCATCCTGCAACCGGCTGTGCTGGAGTGCCTCCCTCCACACAGATGATAACAGAATTTTTAATTATTATAATTACTGCTTGAAAAATTGGATTATTGCCACAGATAAATAAAATGAGATTGGCTCCTCTTTGCCTATTTGATGGTGACTTTCATAACATACCCAGAAACAAGAATTGGTAGGAAGTAGGCCTTCATACAGAAGGGGGCGGGGTGTGGCGGACATGAATGTGGGCGTGCAGACGCATCTGGGGGTAAGGGCTCGCACACAGGTATAAATGCTCACTTGTGCACCCGCCCTCGTGCACGTGCAGTGACTGGGCAGGTGCAGGCAGCCCCTTGTCAGGGGAGGGCATGGGAGGTGAGGTCAGACAACAGAGGGTAACTGGGGAATGGGTGACCAGTGCAGGTACAGGTCTGCCCCCGGAGGTAACAGCAAGGTCCTGGAAGCCAGCAGATCTGGGCTCCCCTCTTCCTAGTTGTTTATTCACCACCCCAGGCCTCTTTTTACTCATCTCAATCTGGGCAAATTGTTCCTCCCGCAAAGACCGCTGGGAGAATGACAGGGGACGGGGCTTTGCAGGCCCAGGGGGAGCCCTCAAGTGGGTTAGTTTCCACTATACATCCACCCCAGGTGGCAGGGTGGGAAGACTGTGTGGTGACCACACACGTGACCGGGCATGGGGTCCAGTTCAAGTCCTGGGGTCCAGGTAGTAGGGCCCAGGTGTTAGTCTAGGCTTGGCTGGGGACCCAGCTGGCCTCTGCAGAGAGCTGTCCATCTTCCCAAGAAGTAGTCTGTGGGCTGTGACCAGCTCAGCCCCTTCATCTACCTCCCACTCCATCATCCCATAGCAGGAGCTTAGGACCCAGGAGGGGACCATCTGGCCCCGGTATCAGAGCCAATACTGCTAGAGCCTCAGCTCCAAGAGAGAATGGGAAGAGCACAGCCTCCCCGAGTGGTGCAGATGGTTAACATGCTCGATTGCTAACCAAAAGTTTGGCAGTTGCAGTCCACCCAGAGGTGCCTCAGAAGAAAAACCTGGTGATCTGCTTCCAAAAAATCAGCCACTGAAAGCCCTCTGGAGCACAGTTCTACTCTGACACACACACAGGTTTGCCATGAGTCGGAATCAGCTGGTTTGGCTCCCTCCTCCCCGGACTTTGGTTTTTATTTGTTTGTTTGTTTACTCTGTGCCAGGCACGTATGCCTATCTCTGCTCCCATTCTCCCAAAAGCTCCTGGCCGCCCCATTTTGCAGAGGAGGAAATGGAGGCTCAGAGCAGTTGAGTGGCTAGCCCAGGACTGCAAACCTCTGAGTGGCAGGGCTGGGCCATGAGCCTGCGTCTGTCAGAGAACAAAGCCCCTTTGCCGGGGTCCCCTAGTGCCCCCCTCCCCCTCTGAAGGGGCTGGGGTGGTGGAGAGTGTGAGCACAGCAGGCAGGCAGCCAGCCTAGGGCAAGGTCCACTGCGGGACTTTCCAGTTGTGATACCTTGGGTGGGTCATTGCCTCTCCGCTTAGCCTCCATCTCGTCACCTGTCAGATCAGAACAATGATCCCCACCTGGGGGCGCTGAGGGTCTACACAGAGGCCATGCAGTGTGCTGGTTAAACACAGGGCACTGAGCCTGATGGCCTGGGTTCAAATCCCACCCTTGGCACTTACATGCTGTGTGATCTTGAGCAAGTTGCTTAACCATCCAATTTTCTTATCTATAAAATGGGGGAATCATAATAAAATAATAGGTGCCTGGTGCAGGTGTCATAAAGATTAGGTGAATTGGGAAACTTAGGAAGTTACAGCAGGGCCCAGCTCAGGTGTAAATGCTCGGTGAATGGAGCCCTTGATGATGGGGTAGTTATGAAGATTAATCATAACAATAATAGCTGACACATAGCACTTTATATAGCTTGATGTTGGTGAGGATTTTACTCAGGACAAGCTCAGTGAATGTCACTGTCTCCAACATTCCCTGCCAGCCCAAGCTGACCTGTCTCCAGGCCTGGCTGCCACCCACCAACCGAGGCCCTCTCCACTGTCCTCCTTCCCCACCAGTGCTCAGGGCCCTGCCCACCCATCCCCAGGCCTCCCTGAATCCTGGAAACAAGGAGCAACTTTCACTCTAGTCTCTAGTCAAGCCCTGGGTCTAATCAGATCCCGCCTTGCCAAGGTTTACTTACCCAGAGGCTGCTGGGTCCCCGTGGCCTCTGTCTGCAGCATCTCTGAACCTGGATTCCACACGTGGGCTGACTCCCACTGCAGAGCCCCTGTCGGTGGTCAGGCAGCAGGTGAAACTAGGGAGGAGAAATAGGGTGCGCCAGGGCAAGGAAAGACTCCAGCCTGGCTCCAAGAGGCCCAATGGAAAAACTAAGGCCCAGAGAAGGCAAGAAATTTCCTCAAGATTACACTATAAATTAGGGGCAGAGCAGGGACTAGAACTCAGGTCACCTGTCTCCCAAGCCAGGACTCTTTAGACCTAAAGGGCTTGTTTAAGGGAAAACAAGCTGCTCGGTTTACTGCTGTGTGGGAGAGAGGACTGGGAAGGGAGACCTTTTATACCATGGTAAAGAAGTTGAACTTTATTATATAAGCAATAGGGAGCCATAGATGGTTCTTGAACAGAAGAGTAACATAATCAAAGCTTGCTTTAAGGAACTGTCCCTGGATACAGCATGGGTGCAGGATTGGAGATGATGAGTCAAGGCAGGGAGACGGAGAGGAGGCTGGGGCAGTAGTTCAGGTGGGTGGTGACAAGACCTGACCACAAAAGAATGATGTCACACCAGTGACTGTATATTGAACAGTTACAGATGGATGTGCTTTACACTTCACATACTTCATCTCATTTAACCCCAAAGACTGTCCTATTATAGCACCGTTGAGGAAGAAACTAAGGGTCTGAGAGGTTAATTACTCACTGAGAATCACACATCTATTAGGCGGCAGACCTCAGGCTTAAACCCAGTGCTGCTTGCTCACTCCACACAGGGTTAACCTGTCTGGGACTGTGGCGGCAGGGATGGAGAAGATTCCCCCCAAGAAGATCTGAGAGGACAATCTGACAGGGAAGGGAGGTGGCAGAGTTGGTTGAGGCTTGGAAAATCAGCCTGGGAATCTGAGCCTTTGAGCTGAGGTCAGGGTGGAGACTGGTTTGGGGACAAGATAGCACGCCCATTGGACAGATGCATAGCATGAGGCAGAGAAAAGGCAAGGAGTGTTTCTCTCCCTACTCTCACACCCAGAGTCTTCTAACTAAAAAATAAATCCATCAATCAGTGGTGACTCTCAAAATTTCACGAGCGCTTCTCTGAGTTCCAAACTCCAAGCTTTGCCTCAGTCAGATTAGGCTAGTCGTACTGAGGTGGCTTGCCTGTTGCAACAATGCTGGAAGCTATGCCACCAGTATTTCAAATACCAGCAGGGTCACCCATGGTGGACAGGTTCCAGTGGAGCTTTCAGACTAAGACAGACTAGGAGGAAAGTCCTGGTGATCTACTTCTGAAAGTTGGCCCCTGGAAACCCTATGGATCACAACAGAACGTTGTCTGATATAGTGCTGAAAGATGAGCCCCTAGGTTACAAGGCAACAATGGATTCAAGGATGCTAGTGCTCATGAGGATGGCACAGGACTGGGCAGTGTTCTGTTGTACATGGGGTCACCATGAGTAGGAGCTGACTTGACAGCAACTAACAACAATATCCCCCAAATCTTAGTGGCTGAAAATCACTAAGGCTTCTTCCTCATTCATGCTACCTATCCTTGTTGATTGCTGGTGCCTCAGATCCACGTCATCCTCTCCCCACATCCCAGGCTGATGGAGCAGCCTCCATGAGAGCACTGCAGGTTGTCCAGGCAGAAGGAAAAAGAGAAGTCAGATGAATTGTGTACAGGTCCTTAGGCTCCCATCTGCATGTGTCACGTCCACTCACATTTCATGGAGCAAAGCAAGTCACGTGGCCTCATCCAAGTTCAAGAGGCAGAGAAGTGCAATCCCACTATGAGTCTGGGAGGACAATAGGAAATATTGGGCCCACAGGGCAAGTGCCAACTGCCTGTTTGATGTGCCCAGTTGTGTATCCAAGAGGCAGGTCAAACTTGGCATATCCAAAAGAGAGCTTCCTCTCCCTTAAACCTATCCACCCCAGCCTTCACAGTGCCATCAGATGGCACCTCTGTCCACAGGTTAACCCAGGTGGGAACTCAAGAGTCATCCTGGACTCTCCCCTTTTCCCACCACCCACATCAAATCCATCACTGGCACTATTTACTCGACCTCCATATGTATCTGGGTTCTATCTGCTTCTTTCCACCTCTACTGCCTCCTCCCTGGTCCAGCCGCCCCCAGCTCTCACCTGGCGCCTGCGTGGCTCCTGCCAGATCCCCTGCTCCCCGCTGACCACCATACTCCATTATCCACAGCAGCGTGCGTGACCTTTAAACACGTAACAGACTGGGTCGCTCTCCCGCTTAAAACCCTCCAGGGGCTTCCGCTGCTCCCAGAATGAACTATACAGTCCTCACCATGCCCATGAGGTTGTGTGGGAACCACAACCTGTCTCAGGCCGATGTTTACAGTCTCATTGCCCCCTGCTCCTTATCCCCACTGCTCGGCCAACTTGGTCCTCAGGTCACTCCTAGGTGGTGCCAGTGCTTTGTTCTCACCATCCCCAGTGCCTGTAGGGCCCCCTGCTCCTTATCCCCACTGCTCGGCCAACTTGGTCCTCAGGTCACTCCTAGGTGGTGCCAGTGCTTTGTTCTCACCATCCCCAGTGCCTGTAGGCCCTCCCTGCAGCCCTGCAGGACAGCCCTGCCTCATCCCCCAGACCTCAGCTTCAAGTCCCCTCCTCGGAGAGGCCTTCTCTGGCCACCCAGTGACAGGAGTGCCCCCCAGGCACTCTTCACCATGTCCTCCTTCCTTATTTCCTTCATGGCATTTAACGCTTTCTGAAATGACCTTACTTATCTGCACATGTTTATTGTCAGTCTTTTCCCAACAAGGGTGCAAGCCCCGTGGGGGCAGGACCTTGCCTCTTTGTGCCTCTCTGCATCCTGGTGCCCTGCATGGTGCCAAGTGCATAGTAGGTACTCAAGAGACCTTTGTTGAATGAATGAATAAATGGGTCGGGTCTGAAGCCCAGGCCTTCTGCCTGCCAGTGGCTGGGCTCTCCCTGTTCTATGATTGTTGAGGAGGAGGAGGTTTTAAGCATTATCAGCAACTGGCTGTGGCCCTGCCTGGTCCCTCCCAGGCTGGAGAACACAGTGGAGGGCTGTCCTCATGGTCCCTGGGCCCCTGGTTCTCCTGACACAGACTTTTCCTTGTATCCAAGGGATTTGAGAGTCAGCATACTGCTCCTCCCCCTTCCAGCTTTCTGTCTACCACCACCACCACCCCCAGGTTGGCCAGATATGGACAGAGCCAGCCTGACCACTGAAATGTCCACAGACTCTGCCCACCCCAGGCCCCAGTCTGGTATGAGGACTGAAAAGAGGATGCCCAACTAGGAGGGTTTGTCTACCACCTTCAGGGAGGCCTCAGGCGGGTAGGGTGGTGGGAGGGGGTGGCAGGGTGGCAGCCTGAGCGGGGATGCACAGCCTTGCTCTCTAACCTGAAGGGAGAGTCAGAGACCTGCCTTCAGGAGTCCTCAGTCTGATGGGAGAGATAGTTCTGTCTTTAGAAGCATCCAGCCTGATGGGGGCTTCCTAATCCTCATTAGGGTCAGGGGCCCTCTGGGATAGACCAGGTACAGCTGAGGAGACCCCAGTCCCTACAAATTCACAGAGACATGAGCTCACATTGTCCTGACAGAGACCACCGTGAGGGCACCATGGACACCCCCTTCCTGAACCCTGGCTTGAGGCAGGGGAGCAGCTTGGGGGAGATGGAGACTTCCCTCCCGCTGTGGGGGCACCCTGGAGCAGAGCTGCCAAGGGCTTCCCTTCCCTTGGAGATCCAGACCACCAACAGTGTCTTCGCCTGGCCTGGTGGTGGGAGGAGGGAGGCCCAGATCCCAAACCTCACATTATCCACAACATCTCATGTCATTGTGGACCAGTCCCTGCCCCTCTCTGGCCCAGCCCCTCATCTCTGGCTCAGGGCTGGGGCTGGTGACACCTGATGCTGCCTCCCTCCACCTCCACACTGGAATCTCTCTCCTGTCCTCATTCCATCCCCCTTGCCCCCTCCCTCCTTACCCCATCGCTTCTGCACTTGTGGGAACAGAAACTTAACTAATTTCTTGGGCCTGTGAAACACCCACAGGGAGGGGGTGAGTGGTCCCCGCTTCCACTCCATCACCCTCCCTAATGTATCACCTGACACTTTCAATTTATTTTTCAATTCCTTTACTACCAGAAATGACGATTAAACTTCCAGCGTAAATACCACTTTACCAAACTGAATTAATCACAGGCAGGAGGGGCGAGCAGGCTCCAGCAGCTTGATCAGAGCATCACAGCAGTTAACCCTTCGGCCTCACCAGGTCTCTGTGGCGGGCTGGGAGGGCTCCAGAGCCTCCTTTCCCCTCAGGTTTGCTCACCTGGTCCCTCCAACTGGGGTGTCCTCCCCACCACACACTTCCAATTAGATGTCATCTCCTCTGAAAATCTTATCTGACCACCATCCTCCAATCTAAATTAGTGTTTCCTTCCTAAGATTCTTTCTCAAATCCATTTCCTTTCCTTCAGAGCACTTAACATGAATTATAATCACACACTAATTGGTGGGTTTGTTTAATAGGCTCCTCAGGGGAGAGACTTGGTCTGACTCACTCGGTGCTGCAGCCCTAGATGTAGCAGGTGCTCAGTGCAGGCTTCTGAATGAGTGGCTGAGTGAATAAATGAGTGAGTGAATGACAAACCCTTCCTGCTGCCAGGCTGAGCCCTGAAGCTGAGCTCGTGAACTGGATATGGCCTCAGCCCTTACCATCCTCATAGTCTTACAGGGAGACAAACAAGTAAACATATGACAATCCAGCAGGAAACCGGGGTGGGGGTGGAGGGAAAGGGTGATCCGTCCTGGGGGCTGTCAGTGGGAAAGACTTCAAGGAGAACCTAAAACCTAGCTGGGCTCTGAGGAATGAGTAGGAGTTTGCTCAGAATTAAAGGCATGGAAGGGCACTCCCAATAGAGGGAACAGAATGTGCAAGGGCCATGATTGTTTAGGAAATGGTGGGTTCAGTGAGGCTGGACCATAGGGGTGCATAGGGATTGTGGCCTCCACAAGGCCAGAGAGGTCAACAGGAGCCAAACCTAGAGGGACCTTGAACACCAGGCTGAGGTGTGTGAAATTTACGCTGGGGGTGATAGAGTAGGGCGGATCTTAGGAGGGTTTTCAGCTTCAAAATGACTGGATCTGATAGCTGAGAAGAGACTAGAGGCCACGAGGCTAGAGGGGAGTCCTCTGCAAGTTCTCTGTCCAGATGTGATGGTGGCCTGGGCTGGGAATAGGGGTGATGAGAGAATCATATGGGGCAGAGCCAGAAGCTGCAATTCCAAGAGGGCAGCCTACATCCTCATGGTTTCCTCCTGGTGACAAGAACGGGAAGTCCATGCTCACTTGGAAGTGATTAATTTAGTAGTTTAGATGGGTTCTTACAGAGCCTGTGGATTCCCTGGGTGGTGCACATGGTCAAGCACTTTGCTGCTGACCGAAAGGTTGGAGGTCCAAGTCTACCCAGAGGTGCCTTGGAAGAAAGGCCTGGTAATCTACCTCCAAAAACCGGCCATTGAAAACTATGGAGCACAGTTCTAATCTGACACACATGGGGTCATCATGAGTCAGAATCAACTTAAGAGCAACTGGTTTGGTTTTGGTTTGATTATAGAGACTGTAAGAGGCCAGGTCTCAGGGTTAGGCAGATCTCAGTTTGAAGCCTGTTCTTCCCACCATGCAATCCTGGGCGGGTCACTCAGCCTCTGTCACTCAGGATCTGTCCAGGGATGATAGAGGTGAATACATTACAGCCTTCACCATCTCAGTGCTCCCCCTGGTGGAGGAGACACACCCAAGCACAAAGAGCCAGGAGCACCAGGCACAGCAGAACTGCACTAAGGGAGGAGCAGTCAGAGCTCCAGAAGCCCAGAGGAGGGCTAGTGAGATCAGGAAAGGCTTCCTGTGGAGGCAGCACATCAGAGCTCCCTGCCTCTCACTCCTTATGACTCTCTTTGTGTCTCCGCCTGTAGCTGCTCTTCCCTGGCCCCATTTCTGTGCCTCAGTCTCTCTCTCTGCAATGATGGGAGAGTAAGGGATGCACACCTGCCAAGGGATGTGAGTCAGATCCCTCCAAGTGGCTCCCTCAGAATAGTCTCTTCCCATGGGACCTCCAGCCCTCCTGGTGTCTCCACACTCCACCAGCCAGCCAGGGCACCAAGCTTGGGCAGTGAGGAGGGAAAGCTGGAGTGAAGGTGAACAGAGACCCACCTGCTGACCACTTAGCAGGTTCCTATTGCGGGGGAGCAAGGTAGCATTTATACAGTGGCCCAGAAAGAGGTAGAGCTTCTTCAGGAATCAGGGGCTCCTGCACCCTGCCAGCCTAATGTGTGTGGGGCAGGGGCAGCAGGTGGACCTGAACATGCCGTGTCTCCCAGGCACGCGGCCATCTTTCTTGGGGCCTCAGCTTCACAGATTATAAACCATGAGAAGATTCTCAGAGTCACCTTCCCAGCCCACCTCAGCTCCAACTGGGCTCCTGCAGGTCAGTCCCTTCCCCTCGCTGAGTTTCTCTTTTCTCACCTGTGATACTTGTTCTGAGGGTTGAAAATGTGGGGGGATAGCGATACAGGCTGGAAAGATTTTGCGAACTCAAGAGCTGGGCCCATGTTGGGGGTATATTGGTGAGGATGCAGAACTGGCTGGGCTTGGGAGACTCATTCTGGTCCCTTTTTGTTGCCAGGTAACTGGATTCGTCAAACTCTTCTCTGTCACTCATTAATTCACCAATTCATTCAAAAAATTATTTAAGGACCGACTACGTGCTGTGCATTGTGCAAGGGGCTGCGTCACAATAGGGAGCAGAGCTAGACCCTCAGTCTAGCTAGGTCCTCAGTCTCCTCCTCCGTGAAATGGGGGACTAACTAGATGATCTAAGGGCCTCTCCAGCCAGCCCTGAGTCCTTTCATTTAGAATGACTCCCTGAGGCCTGGTGGAGGGTGTTCCTGGTGTGCCCAGAGCCTGGGAGGGGCAAGGGAGTGGTTTGAGGAAAGAGGCTGCAGACAGTGCAGTGGCTGGGAGGGAGGAGGAGGGGGCGTGGCTCCTGAGCAGGTCTCACCCCTCAGACACAGGGCTAAAGGGGAGAGTTTCCTGATGAGCCTGGTATGATCCCCCACCCCTACCCCTCCTGCTCAGCCCAGCCGGCCTCTTGGCCAGTGGCTGCTGTGACTCTGGGGCCACAAGCTGGAGAAGGATTCCTGAGGCTCTGCCATTTACCTGAAGCCTAACTCAAGGTATCTGAGTCTGGAGCTCCCTTATCCCTCCGAGTTCAGACGGGGAAACCATGGACAGTGAGGAAAGCAGCTTTCCCAAAGGCCACACAGCAAATTGAATACAATGAGTTCTACTGATGCTTGTGCTTCTGATAAAGAAGCTTTTAAAAATAATAATAATAACCAGGGATTGGGCACCTACTCTGTGCCAGGCACGTGCTGAGCACTTCACTTTCATTTCACTTTCACAGCATCCCCTTGGGTGGATTCCATGACTGGCCCCATTTTACAGATGAGGAAACTGAGGTGCAAAAAGAGAAGGGACTTGTCCAAGGTCACTCTTAGCTAAGAGACACAGAGTTGGAATGTGGTGCAGGTGCACCAACCCCAGAGCCTATCCCTGATCACTGAAACATTTTGTCTTGGACAGCAGCAACAGGACTGTAAGGAAATGATAATAACAACACTTACACATAGCCTTTACCAATAGAAATTACCATGTTGTTTTTGTTGTATGCCATCAAGTTGATTCTGACTCACAGCGACCCTATAGGACAGAGTAGAACTGCCCCATAGGGTTTCCAAGGAGGGGCTGGTGGATTCGAACGGCTCATAGGGTAAGTAAATTTGGAAGCAAGTGGTGCTTTAAGAGCCCCTCTCCTCTCCAGAGACAGAGTCAACCTTTTCCCCCAAGATTTAGACTAACAATAAAAACAATAATCATGAGCATTTATTGAGTGCCTGCTGTGTACCAGGCCCTGTTCTAAGTGCTTTATATGTATTGACTATTCTAATCCTCACAACAGCCCTAATGGACAACCTAAAATATAGGCGCTGGTGAAGACTGGGTGATCCAAACCTCACCTCCAGTCTGAAGATGGGGAAACTGAGGCCCAGATAGGTAAAGAGACACTTTGTGACAAATTTCTGGGGTGGAGGCCAAGCTTAAACAAACTTCCCGGGTGAATCTGATATGTTGCAGGTGTGGGAACCCCTGGCAGGTGAACTCCGGCAGACCCAGGTCCAGTTCTTGCTCTGTTTTTCCCTCTGTAGATGGGTGAACTTGGGCTAGTGGCTTCACTGCTCTGAGCCTCAGTTTCCTCACCTGCGCAATAAGTTGTTGGAATATTCAAGACCATGGATGCACATGCCTAAAACACATCAGGGGATGGAGAAATGGTGGCTTCTTCATTATTATCATCCTCAGACGACAGGGACAGGGCCACAATGGCAACTCATTCTCCCAAACACACTCTGCACCGTCCCACCTCAGGGCCTTTGCACATGCAGTTCCTGCCGCCTCCTTCTCTTTTTTGCCTTGCTAATGCCCTTGTGACTTTCAGGTCTCTGCTCAGATGTCACTTCCTCAGGAAATCTTTCCTGACCACGCCCTCCTTCGGTGATCTGCTCTCATCCCAATCCCTCTAATCCCCACCCCATCCCAGCAGCACTTAAAAAAACAAAAACAAAACTGTTGCAGTCAGGTCAGTTCTGACTCATGCAATCCCTTGTATTTCAGAGTAGGACTGTGCTGCATAGGGTTTTCAATGCCTGTGACTTTTTGGAATCAGACCACAAAGACTTTGCTCCAAGGCGTTTCTGGGTGGATTCAAACTACCAAACTTTAGGTTAGTATCCGAGTCTTTAACTGTTTGTACCACCCAGGGACTCCCTGGAACACTTACCCCAGTGGGTAATTATCTATCTGAGTAATTATTTTATTAATGTCAATTCCCCCTGCTAGACACTAACGTCCAGGAAGGCAGTGGCCATGCCTGTTTCACTCCCCACAGTGACCCAGCACCCAGCACATTACCAGGCACGTAGAAGGTGCTCAGTAGATGTTGGTTGAATGAGCAGGGCAAAAGGTGGGGCAAATAGGTACAGAAGATCCTCAGAGGACCTGAATCTTCCAAAGGCACTGATTCCCAGCCTTAGAGCTGGGCTGGCCCTGCCTCCTGGCCCAATTGACACTGCCTCCCACTCCTCTATTTGTCCACATCCGCAGATGCTAAGTGACTGACTCAGAAGGGTTAATAGCCCCAGTTGTCAGATCTGCCGCGCCTGCCTGCTTGACTGAGCATCATAATTAAGGCCTGCATAGGGGATGAGTGCGCTGCTGGAGGATGGGCCGGCAGGAGGGCTGGGGACCCTCTCAGGGAGGCCTGTGCTCTCTGGGAAAGTCAAAGTGAACACCGCCTCCCAGAGCCCCGTATACTTACTCAAAGCACCGCTGCACCCCCCACCTCCCCCATCTTCAAAGCGGCCCTATCAGCAGGCTGC
This sequence comes from Dugong dugon, assembly GCA_030035585.1. Lineage (NCBI taxonomy): Eukaryota > Metazoa > Chordata > Mammalia > Sirenia > Dugongidae > Dugong > Dugong dugon. Next base: position 53,383,193 of record CM057462.1, on the reverse strand, counting down.
TGTCTCACATATGAAAAAGAGGCTCAGAGAGGGAGGTGACAGGTCGAACGTCACACAGCCCTTTGGTGGCAGAACTGGGCCTCAGGCTCCTCTGTCCCCTCTTCTGTCTCATGCTGCGTCCCTCATCTTTCCCCAACTCTGCCTGGTGGTTGACCACACCGGCGTTCATATTCCCTGAGCATCGCCCGCCCTCCCTGTACCTCCACAGGGAACCCTGTTACTTCTGAGAGGAGCCCTACCTGTCCTCCAGTCCAGGGGACTCACTCGACTCAGCAGCTCATCCCCAGACCCAGGAGCAGATTAACAAATGTCACGAATTGTGTTCCCCAAAAATATGTGTATCAATTTGGCTAGGCCATGATTCCCAGTATTGTGTGATTGTCCACCATTTTGTCATCTGATGTGATTTTCCAATGTGTTGTACATCCTATCTCTATGATGTCGATGAGGCAGGATTAGTGGCAGTTATGTTAATGAGGCAGGACTCAATCTACAAGATTGGATTGTGTCTTGAGCCAATCTCTTTTGAGATATAAAAGAAGCAAGCAGAGAGACAGGGGGACCTCATAGCACCAAGAAAGAGCAGGAGCACTTGTCCTTTGGACCTGGGGTTCCTGCAGGGAGAAGCTCCTAGACCAGGGAAAGATTGATGACAAGGACCTTCCTCCAGAGCTGACAGAGAAAGCCTTGCCCTGGAGCTGGCACCCTGAATTTGGACTTCCAGCCTACTAGACTGTGAGAGAATAAACTTCTGTTTGTTGAAGCCATCCACTTCTGGTATTTCTGTTAAAGCAGCCTTAAATAACTAAGAGAAGTAAACATGGTATGCAATGGCTTACAGTAAGCAAGGTACACGTCTCTGATGTGGTGAAAACCAGGTGAAATTGTACACTACAGATTAGTAAGTAAGCATAATTAAACCTGTGCGTACCTTGCTTATTGGCTAATTCATCCCTGCCCAGACCCAAGCTGCCCTGCAGCCCCTTTTCATGCCTTACTAGTGGCTGAGAGTGGCAGAAGTGCTAACAGGAGTGTCATAACCCAGCAAAGCCCTAGAGAGGAGACATGAATTCGTGTCCCAGTTCTTCTAATCCATGACATGTCATTAATTCACTCACTCATCCATTCATTTATCCATCCAACAAACGTTTGGGGGGCAAATCCCACGGGCCAGGCCCTGTTCTAGGCACTGGGCATAGCAGTGTGCCGACAAGACCTGGCCTCCTCACGTGGAGCCCCCCATGGTAAAGGGGGAGGATAGACCCAGAAACAACTGACCAACGACGTATCATGCCAGGAGGCGGTGAGGACGATGCAGACGGCATAAGAGAAGGGACTCATGGGCAGGATGGAGACATGAAACAGTGTGAGGGGACAGTGGCTAGAGGTGTGGCAGTGACCTCAGAAGTGGAGGAGTGACCTGTCCAGGAGTCCATGGAAGTGGCCTGTTGTAAGTTAGGTGACCGTTGACGCTGCTGTCCTAGTGTAATTATTAACAGTGCCCTCTTTTCACTTTCAAAACTGCCCCAGTTGGGATAATGAAGTATATGGTCACACTTCACATTAGGATTAAATGAGCTCGTGTGCATAGCATGCTTAACTCAGGGCCCGGCACACAGTAGGTGCTCAGTGCATGACAGACATATTATCATTATCATCATTACACTCTATTGTTGTCCTGATCGCACAGGTGCTTCCCATTCACCTCCTATTTTGAGGCTTCAGAAACCTTCAGCAAGGAGTGATTGGGGAAATAACTGGCTCCCCGGATGAGGAGGGACTCAACACCCTGACCTCCCACGGTGGGAGGTATAGGAGGCATGCAACCAGGTGTGAGGTCAATCCCCCTCCTGTCCTTGCAGACAAAGGAGGTGGCTCCGATTGAACTTGGCCATTCCTGCTGACAGTCTATCATGTCAGGAATCTGGAGAAGATCTAATTAATTATGATAACTGATGCCTTCACCAGATGTCTACCGCGGAACGCCTGCTCTGGTGATAAAAGGTTCCGGTAATTCTGTTTGAACGGCACTTTCCAAGCAATATGCTTTTCATTTAGGGCACCAGGAAAACAGGATTTATTTTCCAGGACGATACTTGTGGTGGGCTGGCCCCCGGGGCACTTGGCCCCGTTTGCACCCCTTCTTGGAGGGTCTTGAATGGTGCCAGAACTGGATGACGGCAACGTTGTCTCCAGGGCAGACAGAGCTTAGAATCAGATCAGCTTCACTCAGTGCACGGGGCATGTCTGCTGAGAGAGCTACATTCTCCTGGGGCCTCATGGCAATTCACTGAAGATTATAATTCACCTGCTCTGCCCCATTTTTCTCTGTAAAGTCACATAATGGGTGGGGGACTTCACCAGTTTACAACTTCACCAACTCCCAATCCTCCTGCCCCTTGCCCCCCATCACACACAGATCTTGGTATGTTTTGTTCCTGATGTGTTTCAAGCTCCTGGAATAGTGCCTGGCACATAGTAGGTGATCAATGAGTGAATGCATCCTTAATAATAACAGTGCACGCAGACTCAATACACACTAGATGCCCAGCACTGCACCAGGCCCTTCCCGGGCTCTCATTTAATCCTCACAACAGTCCTATGGGGTGATAAAACCAAAAAAGCCAAATCAGGTTGCCGTCAAGTCGATTCTGACTTATGGCTAGCCCATGTGTTTCTTCTGAGGCACCCCTGGGTGGATTCAAACCACCAACTTTTGGTTAGTAGCCAAGCTTTTAACCGTTTGCACCACACAGGGACTCCTTAGGGGGTGGTAATGGGGTGAAATCATAGCTAGTGTCTATTAGCCATTAACCACGTGCTGTGCCAGCACTGCTCTAAGCAGTAGCACATATACTGACCCGTTTAACCCTCAACTCACCAGCTGTTCCTCAGGAGAAAGATGTGGCAGTCTGCTTCCATAAAGATGACAATCTTGGAAACCCTGTGGGGCAGTTGTACTCTACAGGACACTATAGGGTCACTATAGTCGGAATCGACTCAGCAGCCAACAGCTTTTTTATTTAATCCTCAAGAGCCCGTGGAGTGGGTACTATTATTAACTTCCATTTTACAGATGGGTTAAGTCCCTTGACCAAAGTCACATGACTGGAGAGTGGCAGAGTTGAGCCTTAAATCAAGAATCTCCCTGAATATGCTAGAGTCTGATTGTGACCCACTGGGCTATGTTATCACCCCCAATTTTAGATGAAAACTAAGGTTCAGACAAGTGTTCTGGTTTTCTATCCCTCTGAAACAGACCACTCTAAAATGTGGTGGCTTTAAAAAGTTGCCATTTTGGCTGGGGTTGTCATGAGGGCTAGGGGTGGGGTGTATCCTAGAGGGTGGCTTGAGCCCTAGAGCTCGCTGAGGTGGCACCTCAGGGACGACGGCGGAAGGCCATAATCACAGCACCAATATACTGGCTGCAGAGACTGCAAGTCTGGAAGAGCAGTGGCAAGGATGGGGAGAAGTGATGCTGAGGGCTGACAAAGCCCTCTGATGGGAAACAGCCTGGTTTCCACCTGCCATCATTGAGGTGGTTTCTTTGGTATTTCTGATGATCTATCATCTAGATCCATCTGTTCTTTCTGGTGTTTCTTGTTTTATTATGTTTTTGTGCTTGGCTCACAACCTTGTTCCCATTCTGGCACCTAGAATTTTTGGCTCCAATAAATGGACCATGGAGCAACAGCAAATATTCCATGAAATTTGCAGCAATCTAGTAAAAACTCGAAGCAGAGCTGTGGGCTGGTGAAAATGCTTCTTTACACTAAAGGAAGAAAAGCCTAATGTGTACTTCATAACTGCCTTAGGCTGGGTTCTCTAGAGAAGCAAAACCAGTGAAGCATATATATACACAGAGAGAGAGAGAGATTTATGTCACACTGTTGTGGAGGCTGGCTTCTCCTGACTCACGTGGTTGCAGGAGCTGACGAACCCAAAGTCTGCAGGTCAGATGACAGGCTGCTGGCTCATGCCCCAGGAACCAATGGTCAGAGGATGATGAGTCAGATGCAGGATCCAGAGAGAGCGAGCTTTGCCAAAACATCCATAGATTTTGGATACAGGCCACACCTCCAAGGAAACTCCCCTTTCCTTGGCTGATTGGCTTGATTGATCTGATTGGCTGGTCTGACTGGCTCTTGATCTGATTGGCTGCTCACATCAGATCACATCATGGATGGTGATTACATAATATCTCCTGAACCACTGAGAATCATGGCCTAGCCAAGTTGACACACAATCTTAACCATCACAATGGCCATAATTATTTCTCTTCCTGTGGTTGCTTGGGTGGGAAAGCAAGTCCACAATCTTTTTCTCACCTACCTGATCGTAACTTTCCCACTGTTGCTTCCTGGACTAAACCAACATGGAATCCTTTTGAAGCACATTGGAATGGCCAAGAGGGAGATAAACAAGCTACTCAAACAAAAAGCAAAGAATGAATAATGCGTCTGCTTTCTTCAGTGTGATTAATGGAGTATACATTGTCCCTGGGAATGGTTTCTACTATGCCATTTGTATACTAAAATGTTACAGAAGTAGCTCTTCGCTGCCCCTTATTCTTCCCTTAGTTAACAGAAATTCAAGACTTGCCAAGTAAGGCTTTGTGCATAGTGTCTTCATGGCAAGTATAGCTGGGTGCGTTCTCATCAGTTGACCTTATATGGAAAACTCATTTGTGAGTACTGACTTGTTTTCATTTTTCTCACCCACAGTTAATTGAATTCTTATTTTTAGGCAATTCTCTTTAAAATAATATAGTGCTGAACTTTATCTTTTAGTACAGTTACCAGTGACACTTGATAATTGTTCAAGTTAATGTTTGCTTAAGCTTGACACAAGGTAGTGGTCTGTGGCTGTAGGAAGCCGGTTCTATTGTCTGCTTCCAAAGACTGCTTCCAATAACTGTCTGGCTCATGAATGTTGTTGTAGTTAGATGCCATCACGTCAGTTTCAACTCACAGAGACTCTATGTACAATAGAATGAAACACTGCCCAGTCCTGCGCCATCCTCACAATCGTTGCTATATTTGAGCCCATTGTTGCAGCCACTGTGTCAATCCATCTCATTGAGGGTTTTCCTCTTTTTCGTTGACCCCCTACTTTACCAAGCATGATGTCCTTCTCCAGAGATGGTTCCTCCTGATAACATGTCCAAAGTATGTGAGACAAAGTCTCGCCATTCTCGCTTCTAAAGAATATTCTGGCAGTACTTCTTCCAAGACAGACTTGTTCGTTTTTCTGGCAGTCCATGATGTATTCAGTATTCTTCGCCAACACCATAATTCAAAGGCATAAATTCTTCGGTCTTCCTTATTCATTGTCCAGCTTTCACAGAGACAATTGAAAATACCATGGCTTGGGTCAGGTGCACCTTAGTCTCCAAAGTGACATCCTTACTTTTTAAGTAAACTAAATCCAAGCAACAGTAAAGTAAACCCTTAGAGGGTTTTTAATAGCAGACTTCCAAAAGATTGTACTTAGGATTTCTAACATAGCTTTACTTTCATATTTTCAGCTGACTGAAACTAAAGTACATAGCAGGTTAAGACTCGTGTCTACGACCTTCCCTCCAAAACCAGCCAATGAAGGACAAAAGTCTTCTTAGGTTAGTCAAGATTCATTTCTGTAGAAAATACCTTATCCTACTAATTTTTCAAGACCAGAATAAGTCCTTAAAAGCAAACCTCAAGATTCTCATCTTATGGTAGTACAGACCCTTTCAGGCCCCACAGGTTTGGAATAGGAGGTAGGGACTGTGCTGGAGTCTTACTTTTTTTCTGGATATTTCTCTGAAGAATGCAAGGGCTGTTGGTGAGAGCTGACTGGAGGAGATGATTGTTGGCCTCTGATCTGCATAGATTTTGTAACTCCTTGTAAAGTTTCTCATAATCATTCTCTCCTTTTCAGTAACGAGAAATTTAGAGTAGTTGAAATCTATAGGAGTGATCCTCCGAGGTCAAAAATATTGCAACATATTTGAGAACAATTCTTAAACTCGGATTAACTAGGTGTCATAGTTTTGTGAATCTATTGCAGTCTTACTGTAAACTTTACCTTGTGGTGTATCTGTCCCTAAATAAATGGTTTCCCCCTTTCTGGTTAAGAAGTTTGGCTGCTAACCAAAAGGTCAGCAGTTCAAATTCACCAGCTGCTCCTTGGAAACCCTATGGGGCAGTCTACTCTGTCCTATAGGGTCACTATGAGTTGGAATTGACTCGACGGTAACAGGTTTGGGTTTTGGTTTATACTGCGTAGACAGTAGCGCCCATGTAGCATACGTTTGGTTTTGTTTGTTTTTTTTAATGTTTCATATGAAACTTATCTTAATTTTACAAGTGTTTTTTCATTGTAAATAAGCCTGTCTTCCTATCTGGATTTTTTTGTGTGTGTGTATGTTCTGCTGATTAACTACTTTTACAGTTTAATCCTGTATTATTTATTTTACTTTGTTTTGTGTAAAAGGAGAAACTTTTTTTTAAAGCTGGAATCTCAAAAAAAATAAATAAATAAAGTCACCATTCTATTTTGCTCGCGATTTTCTGGGTCAGGAATTTGGGCAGGACATAGCAAATATGGCCAGGATCTGTGCCATGGTGACTGGGCCTTGGCTGGGATGACTTACTGATGGCTGCAACGGCGTGACTAAGGCCATATATCTAGACCTGGGTTCTGGTTGTTGGCTGGCTCACAAGTTCGAGGCTGGAAAGCCCGAGGTGCCTTCTCTACCCACGTGCATAGTACTGGGGCTGGCACAGCCGGCAAAGCTGAGGTCAGCCAGGCACTTCTCTCTCCTTTAGGGCTGCTTGGGCTTCCTCACAGCGGACAGTCAGACTTCTTTCATAGGGGCTGGCTGACCCAGACGCACTGCTCCAAGAGGCAGGAAGGGAAAGCTCTGGTTGATTAAGGCCTAGGCTCAGAAAGTAGCACGATGTCACTTCTGCCATTCTCTACTGGTCAGAGCAGCCACAGAGCCCCCTTCCAGATTGGAGGGGACAAAGTTACTCCCTGGGCTCACAAGGAAACAAAGCCATGGAAGTGTATACCCTAATGTTCATGTGAGCTCTGCTTGACAGACTTTACCCAGAAGCAGGTCTAGAGTCTTGAACATCATCTTACCTGTCAAAGCCCTGTTCTTCCCCCTCCATAGGCTCTGCACCACCACCCCTCCACATACACACATCTTTTTTTTTTTTTTTTAGGATTTTTTTAAATTGTACTTTAGATGAAGGTTTACAGAACAAATAGTTTCTCATTAAACAGTTAGTACACATATTGTTTTATGACAATGGTTAACAGCCCCACGACATGTAAACACATGTCCCTTCTCAACCATGGGTTCCTATTACCAGCTTTCCTGTCCCCACCTGCCTTCTAGTCCATGTCCCTGGACTATTGTGCCATTAGTCTTGTTTTGTTTTATGGGGCTGTCTAATTTTTGGCTGAATGGCGAACCTCGGAAGTGACTTCATTACTGAGCTAAAAGGGTGTCCAGGGGCCATACTGTTGGGGTTTCTCCAGTCTCTGTCAGGCCAGTAAGTCTGGTCTTTTTTTGTGGTTAGAATTTTGTTCTACATCCTTCTCCAGCTCTGTCCGGGACCCTCTGTTGTGATCCTGGTCAGAGCAGTCAGTGGTGGTAGCTGGGCACCATCTGGCTGTACTGGACTCAGTCTGGTGGAGGCCATGGTAGTTGTGGTCCATTAGTCCTTTGGACTAATCTTTTCCTTGTATCTTGTTTTCTTCATTGTCCCTTGCTCCTGAAGGGATGAGACCAGTGGAGTATCTTAGGTGGCTGCTCACGGGCTTTTAAGCGCCCAGACACTACCCACAAAGGTAGAATGTAGAACATTTTCTTTATAAAATGTATTATGCCAATTGAGATAGATGTTCCCAGAAACCATGGTACCCACAGCCCTCCACCCAGTGATTCGGTCCCTCAGGGAGTTTGGATGTGTCTATGGAGCTTCCGTGGCCTTTCCTTGTACAAGCTGTGCTGGCTTCTCCAGTATTGTGTACTGTCTTACCCTTCACCAAAATTATAATTTATCTATTGTCTATTTAGTATTTCCTCCACCACCCCTCCCATGCCTTGTAACCAACAAACATTGTTTCTTTTTGTGTGTAAACTTTTTCATGAGTTTTTATGGTAGAGGTCTCATACAGTATTTGTGCTTTTGACACACACATCTGTATCCATCACCTGCTGCACCCTCAGGCTACAATTCAAACCCCCTTCTGCCCCTACCTGCCAAGGTCCTGAGACGGCAATTCAGGATCTCCCAAAGTAAGCTACCTGCCTCAGAATAGGGGAGGAGGCTTGTTGACATGCAAATTCCCAGGACCCTCCTCACACCCCAGAATCAGAATATGGGGGAAGGCAGGGAATCGTCTGTATTTAACCCACTGCCTGGGAGTCTGATATGCTCCAATGTCTGGGAGCCATGTTGGTTCACTCACAGCCTCTTTTCCCACCTTCGCTGAACCGCCTGCTTGGCCAGGCCTAGGCTGACCACTGTCACTGGCCACCTCACACACCATCCTCACCCAACACTGAGACCTGAATCTCCACTCCTGTTCTTGGGGAGTCTAGCAAAGCTCAAAGAGGAAATGGCTGGTCCCATCACTGCCCTCAGCTCCTTCCTCCCCTTTCTGACCCTCTGGTCCCCTCTCCCTGGGCACCAGCTTACATTCAAAAACCTCAAACCCAACCTCAGGCCGCAGAGGACACGAGATAGGCAATAGCCTCTGGGGGCCCTGCTGGGAGGCCCTGCTGCATTCTCACACCAGCTGGTCCAGGAGGAAGGGGGGTCTGTGAGTCCTTGACCATAGCCTTCAGCTTCATCCCCCTGCAGTTGGAGGGAGAAATCTGGGAATCCCTCCTGGTGTTTACAACTCAGCAGACCCAGCTGTGAGTCACCACCCCGGCCACAGCCCCTCCTCTTTTCATGCCGGGCCTCAGTCCAGCCTTGGACATGACAGGCCTGTGGTCAGTCAGGCTCAGATCAGGTGACTCTATTTTCTCTCATTACAGCTTCCTTGATCTCACCTCAGGGCCACAAGTACTGTTTGAGGTTCAGGGAGAGATAGAAAATTAACTGCTGATATTTGCTTTTCACTTTCAATTACCAGGAGACAGGGTCTGACGGAAAGTTCCAAAACCCTGAGTTTGAGGCCCCTAAACAAACATTACGCTTATTGAAAGCTGACTTTCGGCCAGGCACACCCTCTTCATCGGTGTCACCTCACTTAACCCTCAAACACACATACGAGGCGTTATTCTCCTGATGTGGCTGATGAGGAAACTGAGGCACAGAGAGGTTTGGATCTTGTCCCCCACCTGGTACGTGGTGGTGTCAGTGCAGAGTTGGGCTGTGGGCTCCGAGCCCCTGCCCCCCTGCTGCTGTCCCTCTGGCACCTCCTGCTCAGCCCGGGCTCTGAACCCCCACCAGGCCTCTTGGCAGTAAGTACAGCCAGGGCTCCGTCAGAGCAAACCTGAGCGAGAGAAATCCTGTCCAATCACCCGGCATGGTGGGGGTCAGTGACTGTGGTCCAGGCTGCTGTGAAAGCTCAGGGGACAGACTGCGGACGGAGCCACTCACTCAGACCACGTGTCTGTGACAAACTGCAACTTACTCTAAATCACATCGCACCTACTCTGCTCCTTAAATCTGGAAGTGGCCTTTGGCCAAAAGCAATAAAGTTGTAACCTAGTAAAGTTAAAAGGACTTGGAAATTATGAGCTCCGAGCCAAATGTGGCTGAGCTGATGGTGGACATCTCTAGTGACCACACACGGCTGCTTGAGTGGAACTTTCCTGCTGTCAGTATATGAGCTCGCAGGGGCCAGGGAGGTCCGAGGAAGATGGCAGTAGGGATGGGTGGGGGGTAGGTGGAGGTGAGGGGAGTGGCCTTTGCATGTAGCATGGGTGTAACATCTTGGCCAAGATGTAGACCGTGAGGTCACACAGCCTAGGTCCACCATCATGGCTGAAGGACCTGAGGCCAGTTACTTAACCTCTCTGTACTCTGGTCTCTTCATCTGCAAGATGGGGACTGATTAAAGTCCCCACCTCATAGGTCTGAGCAGAGGTTTAAACCAGTAAACCAGCTGTCGTCAAGTTAACATTTATTCATGGTGACCTTATGTGTGTTAGAGTATAACTGTGTTCCATAAAGTCATTGTCGTTGTTGTTAAGCAAATAAACAAATAAAAGGAACAAATCTCACAGTGTTATAGTTTTTAACATATTCCTTTTTAAGTGAAGTATAATGAATCTTGTTCTGTAAACAAAATCTGTAAATTTGTGGAAGCAAAATTCTGTTTAAAAAAATGCATTTTGATTTTGTAAAAATGGCAAATACAAAGTGCAAAACATTCAAGCGATACTGAATATCACTAAAAAGAAAGTAAAATAAAAATCCTCATCATCCAGAAACAACTGTGATCAATATTTGGTGAATCTCATTCTGGGCACCTCTCCAAACATATACATAACATAGAAAGAGAGATTTAAAAAAAAACCCATTGCCGTTGTGTAGATTCCATCTCATAGTGACCCTATAGCACAGACTAGAATGGCCCCACAGGGTTTTTCCAAGGCTATAATCTTTATGAAAGAAGACTGCCACGTCTTTCTCCCTCTGAATGGCTGCTGGTGGGTTCAAAGCACTAACCTTTAGGTTAGCAACTGAGCACTTAACCACCGTGCCACCAGGGCTCCTTAGAAAGAGAGATACCAAAAAAACCAAACCCATTGCTGCTGAGTTGATTATGACTCATAGGGACCCTATAGGACAGAGTAAAACCGCCCCGTTGGGTTTCCAAGGAGTGGCTGGTGGATTTGAACTGCCAACCCCTTGGTTAGCAGCCAAGCTCTTAACTGCTACACCACCAGGGCTCCAAAAAGAGAGATAGATGAGGAAAAATGAGATTATATTGTTGTTAGTTGTTGTCCAGTTGATTCTGACTCATGATCATCTCATATGTTACACAGTAGAACTGCTCCATAGTGTTTTCTTGGCTATAATTTTAACAGAAGCAGATCACCAGGACTTTTCTTCTGTGGTACCAGTGGGTGAATTCAAACCACCCACTTTTAGGTTAGCAACTGAAAGAAAACAGTTTGTGACACCTAGGGACATTTGAAATTATATTATGCATGCTATTTTTAATAAAAGAGTATTAAATTTAACTTTACTTGCATTTAACAGAAGAATTAGAAATTGAGGTGAAACTGAAATAAATATTCATTTCAGATGAATGTTGCTTCACAAGGGTTTTGCTTTTTTTATAATTTATAAGAGACACTTTTGCAGTTTAAGAGGAAAGAAAATTTATAAAATATTAACATGCTGCAGTCATGCTTTAAAAATGAAATCTATATGTTTTTATATTAGACCCAATGTATTGACTTCCTGGTAGTAGTTTTAAAAATTGGCACATATATACTGTTCTTTATAACATTATCATTACTATTTCAGGATTTATAACATTTCAGGCTGTTCTGGAAGTACAATTCTCATGGCAATTTATTTAGACTAGGTTCGGCATTAAATAGAATTGGTTCTCAGCACCAAACCTTTCGCTCTTTCTTTCTCTCTTTTCTTCTTCTTTTTTAATTTTAACCATCTTTTGCCTTTCCTTTGTTCTTTTTAAATTTCAAATCTTTCTTACTAGAATTTTTTTTTCAATAAGGACTCATGAATGCTGTGTTTCCTGAGTTCTACACACTTGAAGATATCACCATTGCCACCTTACTTAAAAGACAATTTGGCTGGGTATAAAATTCTTTAGTTGTATTTTCATTCCCTCAGAACTTGGTAGACATTGTTCCACTGCCTTCTGATGTTACTAAGGAGATGCTTGTGCCAACCTGACTTTCCCCTACATTGTGATTTAATTTTTTGACCTAGATGACCAGACGGATGGTTTATCCTGAAGCTCAATTATGTCATTTAGATTTGTTTTAGTACTAATATTTCTTCAGCAACTTTTCCTGAAAGACATATGCATTTTTGCTCTACAGATTCATGTGTTTATTTAAAGACTGTTTTATTTTAGTATGTCTTTAACATTTTTGTACCATTTTCCCACAGAATGTTTATTCATCGGATAACCTTTGTCCATCTTGTATGCCTCTCATTTTCTCTCTAATCTGTGACCAAAAGAAAAAGTTCTTCCTTTCCATTTAATTTTTTTGTGACTTTCTATGGCTTATCCAACAATACTTTCATTGTAGTTTAGTCATACTCGCTTTACTTTTGGTGTTTCTAATGTGGTTTTAATCTCATTTCTTTTTTCTCTCTCCATTTCATTCCTAAGAACAACCAGATGGATTTTCATCTCATGCTGTTATTTTGTAATCACTTCTTTCAATCCTTATATTTCTTGTTTGAGTCTTTTAAAAGAGACAGCACGTCATTTGAAATTTATTGAGACTGTGAAGAATTTTTTCTTTTCCGTGTTTCTTTGAGCAATTCCTCTTGTGGTGTATTTTCTTCATCTGCCTTCGTTTATGTTTCTTTTCTCTCTTTTTGCAGCATCTATGCATAGCTCTTATACTGGTTTCTTAAGTCATTTTTGTATGGAGCCAGCTCTTCGTGGGAGGATAATGTGGGGAGGGGTGGAAAGAATGGCCTCCGGCAACCTGCAACTACACTTGGGGTTTATCATTTTAGACTCTTTCTTACCAAATATTTAATTCCTTTGCCATGGGAGCACAGCTCAGTTTTTAACATCCCAGTAGTCAGCATGGCTCCAGCAAAGCTGTCTGAATCACAGTCTCTGAGGACTATGACCAGGGCTTGCTGGTCCCTCACCATCCCTCACCTCAACTAACTCTGGCAGCTCCCAGGGTGGGGGGACTAGGGACTGGGATATGGCACATCAGAGTGGCTTCTCCTTCAGCTCAGCCTCCCTGCTGGCCTGCAACATCCAACTGGCTCTCCTCAGGGGTGACCTCCACTCCCCTGAGGGCCTGGCTGGGTCTCAGCACTTTAAGCCAAGGATTTTTGGATAAAGTTTCCAGGGCTGGGATGCTTACTTTGGGATATATCCCATAAAACCTCAGCTTCCCAGTCGGTAAAACATGCTAGGAATGTTTGCATGGATTCTAAGTTTCCTTCAGCATTCTGGTCTAGATTTCACAGTTTAGGAGCAGAAAGACTTCAGAGTTTGTGGTTTGGAACTGTGGTGATTTCTGGTTTCAATAAAAATGAAGAGAAACAATCCTTCCCCTATATGCAGTTTTTTGTTGTTATCGTTGTTTTCTTTGGCTGGTTTTGAAAGAGGACGTCAGAGTCAAGTGCATTTATGTCATCATTTTTACCTGGAAATTAAATGCTTTCTCGTTCATTTCTTTTTCAATCCTAACACCAACCCTGGGAGGTGGACAAGGCTGTGTCACCCTGGGTGGATAGGGATGGCAGTAGAGCAAACAACAAGAGGCTCAGGCCTGAGCATAGGGCAAGACTGTATGGCCATCTTAAATAAGTACAGGTAGTGCTCCCAGGTATCCCTGCTCAGCCTCGGTGACAAATCCTTCCTGGGAGAGGGAGGTTGTGGGGAAAGGGCAGAGGAGGTAGAGGAATGTTGTCTGACCTTGAAAACGGGGTTAGCTCAGATGAACACTAACAGATGAAATGGATTAATTTTTTAAAGAAAGACTGCCACCAAATCACCAAGCCTGACGTCCCTCCCCCCTCACTCCCACCCTTCCCAGTTTCCTCAGCAAACCATAGAAGTCTCTGTTGGTCCCCCATGGGGTTAATGGGCACAGGTCTGCCTCCTAATTTAATGCAAATCCCAGCCTGCTTTATTGTAGGGGGAGTTTTGGTTCATTTGTACTTTCTTGGTGACACAGTCTGTCCTCATTTGCAGCGAAGTCTCTAATCCCTGCAGTTTCCATGGTGCTAGTAATTATTAAAAAAAAAAAATCTGAAGCACAGAAATTCTGCATCCTGTCTATGAGATTACACAGTTTAATGGAGTTTATTAAATTTATTTGCAGTTACTGAGGAGATAAACTCACTTTGTGTGGCTCCGGAGGGCAAAACAGGGACCAGTAGGTAGAATCTTCCAGGAGACAGTTCTCACGTTCTGTCATGTGCAGTAAGAGCCTGTCAGCGCCCAGTGAGCCGTCCCAGGAGGCAGGTGAGGCCAGGCAGGTCCAGAGCCTGGTGTGGTCGCTTAGGGGGTGTGAAGAACAAGGGCATTGGGTCACACCTGGGTTCATTTCCTGACTCCCCCCTTCCCAAGGGTTTGGGCAAGTGAGTTCATTTCACGTCTTCGTTCCCCTCCATGAGATGGACAGCCTTGCCTCACACAGAATCGTGCTCAGTGAGTGGTCATGCTGTTATTTAGTTATTTAGAGATGGGGGTGCTTCCTGGGCAGGGGTCTCCCCTCTGAGGCCTCCCCCTCCCACAGAGCTGGGTGATGTGGGGGAGGAGATGAACAAACTCACTGGGCCCCGCCCTTCTCACTCTCCCCTGGGAGCCAGGCTGCCGCTGGAGCTCCAGTCTGCCCTGCTCTCCCACTGCCTGAGGTTCTGTAGCACCAGCCCCCAACACCCTGAACATGGGGAGGCCTGTGGGGCCCAGCACTGCCTCTGGTGGTGGGCTCATCCTGTCTAATCCGGGGGTCTGCAGTAGGGGCCCGTGTGCATGCTTGTATGAGCCTCATTCTCCAGCATCAGTTTGTCTGGGATAAAGGCAGTGTTCGCTGTCCATCCGCCTGGCCCTGGACCTTCTGGATTGGTCCAGCACTTGGGAAGGGAAACCTGTACTCCAGTGGGCCTCCAAAACCTCAATGTTATTATCACAAGGATAAGAGGGTGGGAAACTGCTGGCAAAGAAGCCAGCCGATATCTACCTTATGTTCAGAGGGGAGAATTCCAAACTCAGTGCAAGACATGGGGAGAAGGGTGGGCAGGTTGCAGTCTAGCCCCCTGCTGGTGAGTTTGGAGAGCCGTGCATGCACGGGGTGGTGGAGAATGTTGGGGGACTAAGCAACCAAGTCACTGAGTATGTGAGTTTGGTATAGGGTTCAGCAGAGAGAAGGGGCTGGTGGGCAAATGTGTGGGGTAGGGATGGAGGACCAGATACAATAGAGGGTGACTATTAAGGGCAAGACTTTAACATGAGTCAGACCTGGATGGAGTACTGGGTCTACCCCTTACTAGTCATGCAGCCTTGAGCAAGTCACTTTGTTGCTGTTGTTAGTTGCTGTCAGTCAGCTCTGACTCATGGTGATTTTATGTATAACAGAATATAACATTACGCAGTCCTGTGTCATCATTCAATCACGTGTGTGTTTGAGCCTACTGTTGCAGTTATGTGTCAGTCTGTCTCACTGAGCATTTCCCTCATTTTCGCTGACCCTCTGCTTTACCAAACATGATGTCTTTCTCTAGTGACTGGTCTTTCCTGATGATGGATCCAAGTTAAGCAAGCTGAATGAAGTCTGTACATCCTCACTTCTGAGGAGCATTCCAGCTGTATTTCTTTGAAGATGAATTTGTTCGTTCTTCTGGTAGTTTCCAGTATTTTCAATATTCTTTGCCAACACTACAATTTGAATGCAGCAAGTCACTTAGCCGTCCCAAACCCTAGTTCCCTTGTCTGGAAAATGGGCACAACAGAGTTAGTAAGCAGTAAGTAAGATGGCACATGTCTTAGTCATCTATTGCTGCTACAACAGAAATACCACAAATTGATGGCTTTAACAACGAGAAATTTATTCTTTCACAGTCTAGTAGGCTAAAAGTCCAAATTCAAGGCATCAGCCCCAGGGGAAGGTTTTCTCTCTGTGTCAGCTCTAGAGGAAGGTCCTTGTCATCAATCTTCCCCTGGTGGAGGAGCTTCTTGGCACAGGAACCCCAGGTCCAAAGGATGTGCACTCCTGCTCTTCTTTCTTGGTGGTATGAGGTCCCCTGGTATCTCTGCTCATTTCTGTCTTTTATATCTCAAAAGAGATTGGCTTAAGACACAATCTAATCTTGTAGATCTCATCAGTATAACTGCTGCTAATCCATCTCATTACATCATAGAGATAGGGTTTACAACACATAGGAAAATCACATCAGATGACAAAATGGTGGACAATCATACAATACTGGGAATCATGACCTAGTCAGGTTGACAGATATTTGGGGGCGAACACAGTTCGATCCATGACAGCACACATAGAGCCTAGAGCAACACACAGCCGTGGTCCCGTAAATATTGGCTGCTGCTTTTGTTCATTATTGAGTGGACATCTATTGTCACCTGCTGGGGCCATCTGCCAGGGTCCTTTCTACCTCCTGATGTAGTTTGGGTCCTCCTGTCCTACAAGTCTATGGTGCTGTCTGCTTCCCCTTTTCTAACACTCATTACTCTTGTTCAGTGTCTGCCTCTCCCTCTGGAACATCTGCTCCAAGAAGGTAGGACTAGGATGCTCTCCATTTCCATGTTACCCCAGCCTTAAGCAGGATGCCTGGTACATAGTAGGTGCTCAATAAATATTGCTGAATGAAGGAATTTTGCAACAATAAAGTGTTAAGGGCCATGACAGGAATATGCATAAAAGGAATCCCATTAGACGTGGGGGACACCTAGTGCAGGTGGGGTGGGAGGTGGGGGGTTTGAAACAGTCAGGAAAGCTCCTGGGAGGGGTGCCCCTGAGTTGAATCTTTAAAGCAGGACTTCAAACCAGTTCATTCAGGTTCGAACCCCTGCTGAGAATTTGCATTTCCACCCCAGATATGCTGAATCAGAACCTACATTTTAACCAGATACCTAGGTGTTGTGGACTGAATTATGTACCCCCCAAAAAATATATGTATCGGTTTGGCTGGGCCATGATTCCCAGTATTGTGTGGTTGTCCTCCATTTTGTGATTGTTTTTATGTGAAAGAGGATTAGGGTGGGATTGTAACATGCTTACTAAGGTCACATCCTTGATCCAATGTAAAGGGAATTTCCCTGGGGTGTGGGCTGCACCAGCTTTTATCTTATAAGAGACAAAAGGAAAGGGAGGCAAGCAGAGAATTGGGGACCTCATACCACCAAGAAAGCTGTGCCCGGAGCATTGCGTGTCTTTTGGACCCAGGCTCCCTGTACGGAGAAGCTCCTAGTCCAGGGGGAGATTGATGAGAAGGCACACAGGGACAGAAAGCCTTCCCCTGGAGATGATGCCCTGAATTTGGACTTTTAGCCTCCTTTACCACGAAGAAATAAATTTCTCTTTGTTAAAGCCATCCACTTGTGGTATTTCTGTTATAGCAGCACTAGATGACTAAGACACCAGGTGATTCCTATGTATAATAAATTTTGAGAACTACTGCTCTACTAGTGATTCTCAGAATTGGTTCCTAACCAGCAGCATTAGCATCACCTGGGAACTTGTTAGAAATGCAAATTCTCAGCAAGGATTCGAACCTGAATGAACCAGTTTGAAGCCCTGCTTCAAAGTAAGGCAGGGAGAAGCCAGTCCAGGCAGAGGTGACAGAGAGATCAGATATGTTGGGAACTAGTCAGAGTGGCTGGAAGGTCAGGTCAGGGAGTGACAGGAAAAGAGATAAAGAAGACCAGTGGGAGCCACATGGTAAATGGCCTTGAATGCCAGGCCCAAGACATGCTAGCCTGAGGCTCCTGGAGAAACTATTCCCCTCTGCCCTAACTTCAGGCAGGATTCTAATCACTTAACGTGTATTAACTCATTCAATTCTACAAGAAGCCTGGAGGATAGACGTCACTATCATCTCCATTAACAGTTGTGGAAACTGAGGCAGAGAGAGGCGAGGTAAAGTAGAGAAGACCACACAGCCATTAAGTGGTAGAAGAGGGATTCAAACCCAGGCTGGCTGGTTCTGGAACCCTCATTCTTAGCCACTACACTGTTCTTCAGCAGCAGAGGGATGGGGTCAGATGTGATCTTAGAAAGAGTCCTCTAGTGACCACTCTAGAAGCCTGATTTCAGAACATAAAACTTGAGGTGATAGGTTTAAAAGTGAGTGACCATCATCCAGTGAATAACAACACAGTGGCATTAGCTGCATCAATTACATCAAGAACAGCTATGGCGCATCTGCATGGCAGCTTCTCTAGACCCCAGCTTCAGCGTGCCAAACTCCCATGCTATCCTTACACCAAAACTACTAGGGAGACCAATGTCGGAAGCCCCAAACAAGTGATTCACAACAGAAACTTCACGGGGGGCAAATGTGCTCCTCAGGAAAGCTGTTGATGAAGACTTGGATTTAGTGTGTAGAGAGTGTGGCTTTTCCGCAAATGCTGGAAAGATCTGTGTCTTTAAGGAAGTAGCATCAGGAGACAGAACAGTACGAGAAGGAGCAGCAGGGACTCTTACAGGCAATGACCCATGAAACCTGCACCAGGCAAGAAGGAAGAGAAGAAAGAGGTCTTTATCAAAGCCACACCTGTATGAAGTGTTTTCTGGTTGCCCAGTGAGAAAACATTGGAAATTCATATAGAGATTTCATTCATGCATCATGTATTTATTTAGCAACTTCTATATGCTTTTGCTATGTGTGGGTCACAGAGGTGGGCAAGATAGGCAAGGTCTTTGTCTGTGTGGAGCTTATGTTCTAGTGGGGCCCTGTATAGATCAGGATAATGAATGCCAGCCACAATCATAGACAAATCCAAAAATCCCAAGGGCTTAACACAATGAAAATTTCCTTTTGCTTATGTCACAGTCTGATGTGGGTCAGTTGGCTCTTCTCTATGTTGTAGCTATGCTGTCTGATTACTTCCCCTCACAGTTTACTGGCCAGAACTAGTCACATGGTGTGAACTTAACTGCAAGGGAAGCTGGGAAATGTAGGGCACCAAGTGAATAATCTGGTGAATACTACATGTTACAAACAGTTATTGCATTCAGCTGCTAACCAGAAGGTTGGCAGTTCTAATCCACCCAGAGGTGTCTCAGAAGAAAGATCTGGCAATCTACTTCTGAAAAATAAGCCATTGAAAACCCTATGGAGCACATTTCTACTCTGACGTACATGAGGTTACCATGAGCTGGCATCAGCTCAAAAGCAACCAGTACTGGTCTTGGCCACAGGCTCCATTATCATGCAAAGTTGCATTTAACTAGTCTTAAGTTACCCATACACTGAATTGTCAACAGCTCTCTTCTCATAGGTTGATTCTATCTTCCTCAAGGAATCATCTAGTCAATATCAAAAAGCCCTGAGTTAGGCAATGTTGCACACAGCCAAATGGAGGGAGATGGTAAACAGGACCACAGCCAAGATTCTGCAGCCCAGGAAGGGTCAAACCAGGAAGACAGACCCTTAAAGAACTTCACCTCAACAAGGCTTAACATTTCCTGTGGGTGACAGATAACCTGAACACAACCTTTCTCCTGAATGTGACAGGAAGGACAAAGAGAGACAAGATTGGAGTGAGGGCTGTGGTCTCCAAGGGGAGCTGTGTTAGTGGGAAGGATCCTGGTGTTCACTCTGAGTAAGGTGTTCGATGACAGTGACTAAGTGGCCAGGCTTGGAGCCTGCATTAAATGTGACTGCAAGCAAGACTGGAGACACAGCCAATTCATCATGTCTCCTAATCTGAGGGGTGTTAACATCTCTGAGTGACCATGGCCACCTTCTCAGGAGAATGCAAGAACCAGGAAATCACAAGGACACAGAGTTGTGAGTCTGGAGGGACTACAGAACAGGAGTCAGTCCAGGTTTCTCATTTTAACAATGGCCCACACTCCTGCCATGCTCTCATATTCATTATCTCACTTAGTTACCTCAAGAATCTAGTGTGTATGTTGGGCGAGTCGATTCTTGTTATCCCCACATGTCAGAAAAGAAAATTGAGCCACAGAGAGGGTAGTGCCTGGTCCAAGGTCACACAGTTAGTTCATGGAGGAGTGGGGTGTGGAAACCAGGACTCTTCTGGCTTCCATGTTGCCATCCTTTCCAGAAACCAGAGATGGGATGAGAGCTGAATTCAGTCAGCAACAACAAGCCCTGCTTTATCCTAAAGAGCTATTGTTCTACTGTCTGATTGAGGGGTTACCTTACTAGCCTCCTATAACTCTACCAGTCAGGATAAGCAAGGCCCTGCTGAGATAACAAATGACCCCCAAATCAACAAGGTTTATGGCTTACTCAGGCTTCCTGTCCACTGAGGCTCAGCTGAGGCTTGTCCCCATGTGGTCTTTACTAAGGGACCCAAGCCAACAGAGCAGATAATGATTAGTACATTGCCAGGCAGAGTAGCAGACAGACAGAGAACCGTGGAAAGTCTCACATCAACATTAAACACTTCACTCAGAATTGACACACATCAATTTTGCTCACAACAAATTGTCCAGCATTAGTTACTCAACTAGTCCTCTATCCTCACTCAACCACAGAGAGTGAGGAATCAATCCTGCAGTGTGCAAGGAAGGGAGGAGAGCAGAAATACTTGGTAAGCAGCTCTAATGATTCCTACACCCAGCTTTTCAACACAGGTGACTGGGTGGATGATGGCCACAGAATCCTGGAGGAGGAGCACAAGTGAAAGATAATGATGACTCTTATTGAAAAATTGCCTCATGTCAGCCTGTGCCTTCCTGATCTCCTTACAGTCCAGCAACTAATGGGGTAATATCCAGCCCAGCAGGAGGCCTCCAGGGCCCTACACAGATCTGCCATCCTCCAATATGATTGGTCAATGTCTACCAGTTGATATATATTTTGAACCTCACCCCTCTAAAAAGGCTATTTTTGCCAAGTCTAAACTCATTCTCCCTTTCTCTGAAGTAACAGGCTCCTCCATTTTTCTTTGGAGACTCATACACCCACCCCTTCCTGGGTCCTTGTGGTTTGGGCACCAGGAGATGGGCATATGACTTCAGCATGGCCAATCAGAGCATCCCCTTCCTCTGGCTACAGTAATTGGGTTAAGGATGGGCACATGACTCAGAACTGATCAATGAAATTCTATCCTGAGACTTTGTTGGAACTATTGGGCAGGTGAAACTCTCTCTTCTGCTGGGACTTCTGAAGGCCTCTGTAAGGACAGGGGCTGCCAGCAGAGAAGTGAAAAGAGAGAAAAGCAGAGCCAAGTTATGGGGAGAGACATATTCCTCATCTGTGCACCTGGATCCAGCCATACCTGAAATTCCGCTGGACTTTTCACTTAATAAGCCTATAGTTCCCTTTTTTGTATTTCTTTCCCTTGTGATAGAGTCCAGACTGATACAATCATTATCCCCATGAATTATTATCTCTGTGGAGTAACTTAACTGCAGTCAGTTACCACACGGGGATTCAAGCCCAGATCCAGCTGTCTCTAATGGTGGTGGGTTTAGAGGAAAAGCTTTTAGAGTTGGGGCTGAGAGAAACAAAGTGACAGGCCCTGGTCAAGATGCAATTTGCAGAGTCTGAAATCACTCACCAAGGCAATCTAATTTGAGGTGGCCCAAATTGCGAGCAATCTCCACAATTTCCTGGAATCCTTACCATTCACCTCCCAGGGCCAGTCTGTCCACAGACCACGACAGTTACGTTATCAGGTCTGGCAGGACATAGCTGTCACTGCGACTGCCAATCCAAACAGGTAGTGAGGTACAGCGAAAGGTAATTTTCCTCCCACTCACTTCCTGGGGAGCAGCTCCTCGGCTGCCATCAGTGCTGTCTGGTGGGAGATAGAGGATCTCCACGAGGCCAACAGCTCAAATGAACCTTGACAGGTAATCATTCCCCAGAGCAGCAGGCAAGTTGTGATTAGTGCTCCCGGCTGGAGAAGGAAGTGATCTCGTCTCCATCAACTCCCTAGAACTCTGTCCTGGAAGCTGTTTAAACAACTGCAGGTGTAGTGCAGCCTCCAGGTGCCTGTGGAAACCTCTTTCTGGCCCAGAACCCACCACCTATTTTCACCACCCAATACACCTAAAAACCCTGGACAGAATGCAGAGAGCAATTTTCTAAGAACTCTTAAAGGTAAAAAGTAGCAGCAATGTCAGAGAGAAAAATAAAAATTTGAAGAACTACCAATATAATTATGAGCATTCTGCTTTTTTTCCTCCAATATCTCCAGCTAAGACTCACTCAAGGGCAGAGAGCAGGGACAGAAAAATCTTCAAGAGAAAGCCTCTCTTTCTGTCAGAGGACTGGGCAGGGAGGCCTGGTGCAACAGGGTCAGGTAAATTCCCTGGTGTTTTTTTGTTTTGTTTTGTTTTTGTTTTCTTATTCTCTCCAAGATCAGGCCAAAGGTAAGTCCCAGTCCCAAGACTGTAACTTCCCAAATCCATGGTGGCAATGTCAGCAGCAACAGCCACGCAGTCACCTAAAACTCTGAAAAAAATAAATAAATAAATCCTTCTCTCTGACCAGATGGACTGATAAAGGAGACCCTGTGGTTAAAAGAGTAGAAGAAATCTTTGTTACTTTTTTCCCTCTTTTTTTCTCTTTCCACTTCACTCCAGAGGCAAATTCAGTCATAGAAAGTACCCAGTGGCATGAAGATACTAAAGCTCTGGCTTTCTAGTCAGAGGAGCAGGAAAGAGGGCCCTCAGAGCCAGAGAGTGTGGGAGAAAAACACAGGGAAAGAATAGCTTGAGAAAGATATCCAATAAAGCTGTGTATGAAGTCCAGGGCCCACCCCAAGCTGTGCATGTATAGAACTGACCCAAAACAGTGTACTAAAGGCTTTAAGAGCTTAACTACAATGTAGACTTCTGCCAGGGAGCCATACACATGGGGAATATCCTACAAAAATCATTGAAACTGAACTGAAATTGAAACTACAGAAAATAGCTTAAGACTTGTGGCCTGGATTTTACCAGATTGACTGCCTGCTTAAAAAAATTTACATTCTCCACAGAATTTTAACAGGATCCAAGATCTCAAAATGTCCTCAATACAATTAAAAATTACTCAGTATGTAAAGAACTAGAAAAAATCTCAACAACTTTCAAGGGAAAAAACTATCAATAGTTGGCAACCTCAAGATGACAGAGATGTTAAAATTATCAGAAAAATATTTTAAAGCAGTTATGATAACAATGTTCCATGAAGTAAGAGAAAATACTCTTAAAACAAGTGGAAAGATAGAAATATTCAGTGAAACAGAAGGTATAAAAAAAGAACCAAATGGAAGTTTTAGAACTGAAAAAATACAATAACTAAAATTTAAAATCTCACTGTGTGGGCTCAATAAAAGAATGAATATAACAGAGGAATGGGCCAGTAAACTGAAGATAAATCAATAGAAATTA
This sequence comes from Dugong dugon, assembly GCA_030035585.1. Taxonomy (NCBI): domain Eukaryota; kingdom Metazoa; phylum Chordata; class Mammalia; order Sirenia; family Dugongidae; genus Dugong; species Dugong dugon. The sequence continues at coordinate 53,359,960 of CM057462.1, read as the reverse complement.
TCCAATCTGAAAAACAGAAATGGGAAAAAAAGTTTTTAAAAACTAAAAATATTCTCAGGGAACTGTGGTACAATATCAAAAGGTCTAATATTTGTATCATTGAGTTTCAGAAGGACAGGAGAAAGAGATAAGTGCAAAAAAAGTTATTTGAAGAAATAATGGACAAAAATTTACCAAATCTGGAAAAAGACATACTTTTATGGATTTAAAAACTCAACAAACCCCAAACAGGATAAACTAAAAGAAAATCATGCCTAGACACATAACCATACAGAAAAACAAAAGTAATGAAAAACATCTTTAAAGCAGCCAGAGAGAAACAACACATTACATACAGGGCAACAATCATATGCATGACTATGGATTTCTAACCATAATCCATAGAGTCAGAATACAGGAACATTTTTAAAGCATTGAAAGAAAACAGTCAACCCAGAATTCTGTATCTAATGAAAATTTCTTTCAGGAATGAAAGCAAAATAAAGACTTTCTCAGATGAAGGAATAACTAAGAGAATTTGTTGCCAGCAGAATTTCTCTAAAACAAATGCCAAAAAGAATTCTTCAGACAGAAAGGAAATGGTACCAGAAGGAAACTTGAAACTTCAGGAATGTAGTGTTATTACAGCATCATAATTTATAAACATTTGGGTAAATACAATGAACTATTGTTCTCCCTTTAATTCTTTACAATATGTATGACAATTGAAAGCAAAAATTATAACATTATCTGGTAGAGTTTTCGATGTATGTACATGTAATATATATGACAACTATAATACAAAGGAGGAACATAAAGAAACTAATAAGGTTGTTAAGTTTCTAAATTTCACTTAAAGTGGAAAATATTTAATTTTAAGTAAACTGTTAAGTATGTATATTGTATGTTGCAAATGTATATTGTAGTCCCTGGAGAACCACAAAAAAAAAATCAAGACAAAAAGATATCATGAAAAAGCCAATATAGAAATTAAAATGGAATAATAAAAATATATTAAAATAATCCAAAGAAAATGATAAAGGGGAAATCAAGGAATAAAAAACAGGGAGAACAAATGAAAAAGAAATAATAGAGTGGTACTCCTGATCCAACTACATCAACAATTATATTAAATGTTAATGGTCTAAGTATGCCAATTAAAAGACAGAGATTGGTAGACTGGATTTTATCTAAAGACCCATAAGAAACCTACTTTATATATAGTGATATAGATAGGTTAAGAGAAAAAAGATAGGAAATGATAATCAAAAGAAAGCTGCAGTGGCTATACTGATATCATAAAAAGTAGATGTCAGAACAAAAAAATTACCAGAGATAAAGCATGAAATTACACAATGATAAAAGGGTCAATTTAGCAACAAGTCTTTTGTTGTTGCTAGCTGCCATCGAGTCAGCCCTCAAATCATAGTGGCCCCATATGTTACAGAGTAGAACTTCTCCATAGGGTTTTCTTGGCTATAATCCTTACAGAAGCAGATTACCAGGCCTTTTCTTCCGTGGAGTCACTGGGTGGGTTTGAACCACCAACCTTTCTGTTAGCAGCCAATCACAAACCACTTGCACCACCCAGGCTCCATAACAATCTTAAATATGCATGGGGCTAACAACAGAGTTTCACAATACATGAGGCAAAAACTGTTGGAGCTTAATTTAAAAATCCACAACTATAGTTGAAGACTTCAACATACTCTCTCAGTAGTTGATAGAATAGTCAGAAAATCAGTAAAGATAGAGAAGACCTGAACAATACTACCAACCAATTTGACTAACTGACATTTAGAAAACACTCCACCCAACATTAGAAGAAAACATTCTTTTCAAGTGCATATGGAACATTCACCAAGATAGACCATATCCTGAGTCATAAAACAAAACTTAACAAATTTAAAAGGATTGAAATCTTATAAATTATCTTCTCTGATCATAATGGAATTAGCTATAAATCAATAACACAAAGATATCTGGCAATTCCCAAATACTTGGAAGTTTAACAATACTCTTCTAAGTAATCTATAGATCAGAAAGGATATCTAAAGGTAAATCATAAAATACTTTGAACTTAATTAAAATGAAAATACAACAAATAAAAAAATGTAGAATGGAGCTAGAGCTATAAATTGTAGGAAATTTTATAATGTTAAGTCCCTATATTAGGAAAACTAAGAAAAATCTAAAATCAATAATCTAAGCTTCCATGTTAAGAAAGTACAAAAAAGAAGAGCCAAATAAGTATAAAGCATGCAGGAAAAAAGGAAATGATAAAGATAGGAGCAGAAATCAATGAAATTGAGAAAAGAAAAATAATAGAGAAAAACAATGAAACCAAAACTTGGTTTCTTGAAAAGATCATTAAATTAATAAATCTTTAGTCAGACCAAGGAGAAAATACAAATTGCCTATATCATAAATGAAAGCAGGGACATCACTATTGGCCCCACAAATATTAAAAGGAAAATAGGAGAATATTATGAACAACCTAGACAAAGTTGACCAATTCCTTAAAAGATACAAACTACCAAGCTCACTCAAGAAGAAATTGATAATCTGATAACCCTATATGTATTAAAGAAATTAAATTTGTAGTTACCAAAAAAAAAAAAAAAAAACTTTCCAAAAAAGAAAATTCCAGGCACAGATCGTCTCACTGGCAAATTCTATCAACATTTAAGGAATGTGAAAATACCAAATCTAAACAATCTCTTCCAGAAAATAGAAGAGGAGGAACACTTTGCAACATACTTTATGAAATCGTTATTACCATGATAGCAAAACCAGACAAAGAGAGTATAAGGGAAAAAAAACCTAAAAATTAATATCCCTTATAAACATAGATGAAAAAGTCCTCAACAAAATACTTGCAGATTGCATACAAGAATATATAACAAGAATAATACATAATGACTGATTTGGTTTATTTCAGAAATGCATAGGCTGATTGAAATTTAAGAATCAAATCAATGTAATCCACAGTATCAACTGACTAAAGAAGAAAGAATATATGATCATATCAATGCAGAAAATGCTTTTGAAAAATTTCAATTCTGTTCATGAATTAAAAAAAAAAAAAATTCAGAAAACTAGGAATACAAGGAACTTCCTTAACCTGATAAAGGGCATCTATGGAAAATTTATAACTAAGATTATACTTAAAGGCATTTCTGCTAAAATAAGGAGCAAGGCAAAGATGCCTACTCTCCCTACTGTTATTCAACATTGTATTAGAAGTTCTAGTCAGTACAATAGGGCAAGAAAAACTTAAGACATACAGATTGGAAAGGGAGAAATAAAACTGTCCCTAGTCACAGACAAAATGATTGCCCATGTAAAAAATCTCAAGGAATCTACAAAAGATCTCCTAGAATTAAAAAGTTCCAGCAAGGTCATAGGATACAAGGTCAATACACAAACATCAGTCATATTTCTACGTAATAGCAATGGACAATCAGAAACCAAAATTTTAAAAACAGTACTATTTACAATACTACCAAAAAACTAGAAGTACTTATCTATAAATTTAACAAAATATGTGTAGGATCCATATGCTGAAAACTACCAAAAAATGTTAAAAGAAATCAAAGAAGACCTGAATAATTGGAAAGACCTATCAGGTTTATGGATTGGAAGACTCTATGTCACTAGGATGTCAATTCTCCCCTATATTAATGTATAGATTTCATGCAATTTAAATCAAATTTGCAACAAAATATTTGGTTAAATATAGACAAGCCAATTCTAAAATTTGTAAGGGAAGTTTATAAGTAACTGGATTAGTGAAAACATTTTCAAAAAATAAGGATGAAGTTCTTGAGGACCCAACTACCAGATTTTAAGACTTATTCTTTAATAAGACTTTATTGTAATAAAACTACAGTAATCAAACTCAAAGTGTGATACTGGTAAAAGGACAGATAGAAGGATACATGGAACAGACTAGAGTCCAAAAATAGACCCATACAAATATGGTCAATTAATTTTTGACACTAGTGCAAAGGTAATTCAATGAATAAAGGATCATCTTTTCAACAAAGGATGCTGGAACAATTAGACATCCATGTGCAAAAAAAAAAAAAAGAAAGAAAGAAAGAAGTTCAACACACATTTCACACTTTATGTGAAAATTAACTCAAAATGGATCATCAGTTGAAAAGCAAAATGTAAACCCATAAAACTTTAGAAGAAAACGTAGGAAAAATTCCTTGTGAACTTGTTTAACTTGTCTTAAATATGACAGCAAAATAATCATCCACCAAATAAAGTTGATAAATTGGACTTCATCAAAATTAAAATCATTGCTCTGTGAAAGGCTTTGGAAGAGAAAAAATTAAACTATAGACTGGAAGAAAATATTTGCAAATCACATATGCAGCAAAGGACTTATATCCATAATATATAAAGAACACTCAAAACTCAATAATATGAAAACAAACAGTTCAATGAAAAATAGGTAGAATATTTGAACAGGCAATTCACCAAAGGAAGCATGTTGTTATTTTTGTTAAGGGTCATCGAGTCAGTTACAACTCATAGGGACCCTATGTACAACAGAACAAAACACTGCCTGGTCCTGCACCATCCTCGTAATTTTTGCTATGACTGAGCCGATTGTTGCAGCCACAGTGTCAGTCCAACTCGTTGAGGGTCTTCCTCTTTTTCGCTGACCCTCTAATTTACCAAACATGATGTCCTTCTCCAGGGACTGGCCCCTGCTGATAACATGTCCAAAGTATGTGAGACAAAGTCTCACCATTTTTGCTTCCGAGGAGCATTCTAGCTGTACTTCTTCCAAGACTGATTTGTTCATTCTTTTGGCAGTTCATGGTATATTCAGTATTCTTTGCCAACACAATCATCAATTCTTCTTCGGTCTTCCTTATTCTTTGTTCAGCTTTCGCACTGCATATGAGGTAATTAAAAACACTATGGCTTAGGTCAGGCACACCTTAGTCCTTAAAGTGATGTCGTTGCTTTTTAACACTTTAAAGAAGTCTTTTGCAGCAGATTTGCCCAATGCAATGCGTCCTTTGATTTCTTGACTGCTGCTTCCATGGGCGTTGATTGTGGATCCACATAAAATGAAATTCTTGACAACTTCAATATTTTGTCTGTTTATCATGATGTTGCTTATTGGTCCAGTTGCAAGGATTTTTGTTTTCTTTATGTTGAGACATAATCCATACTAAAGGCTGTAGTCTTCAAACTTCATCAGTAAGTGTTTCAAGTCCTCTTCGTTTTCCACAAGCAAGTTTGCGTCATTTGCATGTAGCAGATTGTTAATGAGTCTTCCTCCAATCCTGATGCTACCTTCTTCTTCATGTAGTTCAACTTTTTGGATTATTTGCTCAGCGTACAGGTTGAATAAGTATTGAATAAGATTGAATAAGATGAAAGGATACTACCCTGATGCACACCTTTCCTGACTTTAAACCACGCAGTATCCCCTTGTTCTGTTTGAATAATTGCCTCTCGATCTATGTACAGATTCCTCATGAGCACAATTAAGTATTGTGGAATTCCCATTCTTCGCAATGTTATCCATAATTTCTTATGATCCACAGAGCTGAATGCCTTTGCATAGTCAATGAAACCCAGGTAAACATATTTCTGGTGTTCTCTGCTTTCAGCCATGATCCATCTGACATCAGCAATAATATCCCTTATTCCACATCCTCTTCTGAATCCAGCTTGAGTTTCTAGCAGTTCCCGGTCGATGTACTGCTGCAACCACTTTTGAATGATCTTTAGCAAAGTTTTACTTGTATGTGATAATAATGATATTGTCCAATAATTTCTGCATTCTGTTGGATCACCTTTCTTTGGAATGGGCACAAATATGGATCTCTTCCAGTTGGTTGGCCAGGTAGCTGTCTTCTAAATTTCTTGACATAGATAAGTAAGCCCCTTCATCGCTGTATCTGTTTATTGAAACATCTCAATTGGTGTTCCATCAATTCCTGGAGCCTTGTTTTTTGCCAATGCCTTCAGTGCGGCTTGGACCTCCTCCTTCAATGCCATCGGTTCTTGATCATATGCTACCTCCTGAAATGGTTGAACGTCGATGAATTCTTTTTGGTACAGTGACTCTGTGTATTCCTTCCATCTTCTTTTGATGCTTCCTGCATCGTTCAATATTTTGCCCATAGAATCCTTCAATATTGCAACTCAAGGCTTGAATTTTTTCTTCAATTCTTTCAGCTTCAGAAATGCTGAGCATGTTATTCCTTTCTGGTTTTCTAGCTCCAGGTCTTTGCACATTTCATTTTAATACTTTACTTTTCCTTCTTGAACCTCCCTTTGAAATCTTTTGTTCAGCTCTTTCACTTTGTCATTTCTTCCATTCACTCTAGCTACTCTGCATTCAAGAGCAAGTTTCAGAGTCTCTTCTGATACCCATTTTGGTCTTTTCTTTCTTTCTTGTCTTTTTAATGACCTTCTGCTTTCTTCATGTATGATGTCCTTGATGTCTTTCCACAATTCATCTGGTCTTCAGTCATTATATCAATACACACAACAACATGCATAAATCTCAAAATAATTATGCTAAGTGAGAAAAGCCGGACTCAAAAGGCTACGTAGTGTATGATTCCATTTGAATGGCATTCTAAAAAAGGAAAAACTATGGAGATGGAGTACATGTCAGTGGTTCCCAGAGGTTAGAGATAAGGAATGAGTATGTCTACAAAGAAACAGCACAAGGGAACTTTAGGGGGTGATGGATCTGTTCTGGGACCTGACTGTGGTGGCAGTTACCCAAATCTATGCATGTGCTAGAACTCATAGAACTGTACACCAAAAAAAGTGAATTTTTCTCTACTTAAATTTAAAGTTTTTAAACATAAAATTATATTTTAGAAAGAGTCATTGACTGTTTCTGCTCATCCTCTGGTGCGCCTGTCATTCATCATGGAAGAACACACCCAGGGAGACTGCTGGTTCAAGGAGTGATCTGAGGAGTGGACTTGGAGCCCACTCTCAACCTGAAGCAGAGCTGCCTCTCCCGCATCACAGATCCATGAGCAAAGAAAATAAATGTTTGTTATTGTAACCCACAGAGATTTTGAGATTGCTAATTCAGTAGCAAAACACTGCCGAATACGGTTATGCAAATTGATTTGTATGGAATTCTTTCCCGGAAAACACCTGTTAACATCTTTCAGCACACAGCATCCCAGGGAACATGCTGCTGTGGGCAGGGTAGATTATGATCCAGGTAACCAGAATGTCTCAGCCTTCCCCAGCCTGCAAGAAATAAAGTAGCACATTAAGACGTTAATCATGTTAATGACGTTAGTGATAGATTATAGCGTTTCCCCCACCTAGATGACCGTACAATCTCATTTCCTGCTTGAGTCTCCCCAGTTATCACTCAGCGTCCATGGTGGGTGAGGAACATGCTCAGGACTCTGTCTACCCTCAGCTATCCATTCTGCTCTCTTCATAGACTTCCTACTGCCTACAGGCCAATCAGGGGGCCTCCCACCTCTGCTACTGGTGCTGGGGTCGCCGAGAGCCTGAACCTCTGCTGAGGGCTGGGGTCTCTCCCACTGGAAATTCTCCACCACTGTGTCCATCCTGAGACCCTAGAGGGTCCAGGCTGTGCTGAATCAGTGGCCTGCTCTTCACTGTGAGTGCAGGCCTTGACAAAGATATTTTGCACCCCAGGAAGAGGGCATCAGTGGTACCCATTAATATAACCGCACCAAAAAAGTAGTCTACTTATTCGTTTACTTTATTGCAAATAACAATTTGACAAACTGAGGAAAATCATATAATAAAGATACACTTAGTAACAAAGTAGGAAATAAACGTTACACACAGACTACTCAAACCAAACCTCCTGCCGTGGAGTCAATTCTGACTCCTAGTGGCCCCGGTTCTTATTCATCCAAAGCACCCTGCTGTCCTTCACCCATTTTCTGGGTGACAAACTGAGGCTCAGAAAGGTGAAGTAACTTGTCCAAGGTTGCACAACTGCTAAGTGGTAGAGATGGAGGTGAGCCTCTATCATCGGTGGCTTCTAAAGCTCTTTCTCCTATGACTGATTTTTAAACTGTTCTGTGTGGAAGGCCTCTAATGGGGTCCACTTGGAGGCAGGAAGGAGAGGTTGGGGGCAGAGGCCACCTGGGCAAGTGGAAGGTCCTTTGAAGTCTTGGTGCTTATCTTTAAAATTCACATGACTCTATGATATATCTCTCTCGGTGTTAATCAAAAATATTTCATATTATGCGTTATCTGGGGAGGAAAAATGTTTGTATTCATATCCCGTGTCATGGCATAGATCCCCAGGGATGAGTCTGTCCTGGGTTGAGAATCCCAGGTCCGTACACTCTCGTCTAAGGGATAGAGGGAGAACGTGCCACTGTCAGGGTGGGGCTGGCTCACCTGTTGTTACAGGCTCAGGAGAATTAGGCTTGGGGTGGGGTTGGGGGGTCTGCAGTGTCATCTGCCAGCACCAGGGGAAGATCAGGAAATTCAATCTAGAAAACCAATAAACACGGACTCTGATGCTTACAGTTTACAGATGGAAAAACTGAGAACCAGAGAGAGAAGGCAATTTGCCCAAAGTCACCCAGAAAATGGTAGCCAAATCAGGGCCAGAGTAGGGTCTCCTTGTAAGCAATCCAGGAATCTCCTTAACGGAGTTGAGTGTGTGGAGGCCGCCCTCCCAGGGCTCTCAGGCCCTGCCCTCTTGGTGACTGCAGTGGTCTCCGTGGTGCTGAACAGAGATGGATGGTCATTGGTCTGTTCTCTACGAGCTTTCAGGTCAGATGGGAGAGGAGGCAACCAAGGTCACTCCCCAAGCCCTACTCAGCCACCCTTAGGCTGTGTGACCTTGGGCAGTGACAACGTCTCTGAGCCTGGGTCTCATCAGCTGTGAAATGGGGACAATAGATGACCCTATAGGATTGTGTGTGGTAAGATCTGTATGAGATAAGGCAGGCGGGTGCTTACTATGGTGCCCACCCAGCACAGAGCTGCTGCTCTGCATGTGTCACCTTAATAGTTTGTACTTATGATTATGACGATCATTGTCATAATCATTCCTGGAGGCAGATTCAGGAGGACGGAGGGTCTGAACACAGCTTCAGAACAAGGCAAGGGCTGATCCAGTTGGGGTCCAGGCAGGCTTTACGGAGGACCCCCCATCTGAGCTAGGCCCTAAAGCACAGAGGGGCAAGGGACAAAGACTTCCTGGTGCCAAGGGCAAAGGGTCCAGGCAGGTAGAAAAAGCCAAGAAAGATACCAGCCTGACCCGACTCTGGTCCAGTGCTCATCACGTGCTCATCCACTACTCACAGCAGCCCCAAGAGGCAGGAGTTATGCTCTCAAGTCACTTGGGAGGAAATTGAGGCTCAGAAGGGAAGTCCAGGTATAAAATGTGAGCTTGAGTCTTTGACTCCATTGTTCTGCCTTGAGAAACATCTGTCACCACCACTAGGTAAACTTGAGGGAGAGAGAAAGATTGATTTTCAGATCAGCTCCCAATCCATAGTTGCCAAGAAAGAAAAAAGACCCAAACAATCATGAAATTAAATCAAATGAGTTTCTGGATGCTGAGTAGAGGTCTCTCCTATCCATGGACTCCTTCCACATGTCCCTTGGGAGGAGATGATGAATGAGCTCACATAGGTGTGTTCAGCCACAGGTCCCTCTGGCCATCCGTGCATCTCTGCAGTCAGCAGAGATTTATTATGCTCCTACTGTATACCCAAGCCTGTGCTTTGTGCCAGCAATCCAGGGATGAATAAGACAAACATCACCCCTCCTCATGGATCCACTGACTGGCGGGGGAGTCACACCTTAAACAAGCAGTTACCACTCAGGACTAAGTGTTGTAATTGGGAAACACAGGGTTCCATGGGAACAGTCAGAGAGGGTAGGGGAGAGAGAGGAGAAACCTGGGAGGGCTTCCTAGAAGAGGCTGAGTTTGGCAGCTTGAATACCAGTGAGCCAAGCAAAGGCTAAGCGAGATAATAAAGGTCTCTGAGTACCAAGTTATTAGGACTTTGGACTTTTTTCCGAGGGCAGTGGAGAATTGTGGGAGGGTTTGAATCAGTAGAGTGGTATGATCAGATTCGTGAGGAATCTTCACCCCAGCTACTGTAGGAAGAATGAACTGAAGGGGAGCAGTGCAGTGGGTGGGGAGGACAGACAGGGGTTCTGCATCCTTCAGGTGAGAGGTGAACCCAGGTCTGCAAAATCCCTGGCACAGAAATGTTCACATGCTGAGCGGTCACCACAAGGCAGCAAACAAAACATCTCACTTCCAAAAGCACGCCCTCTCCTCCTGCAAGTCTTCCACCAAAGTTCTCCTCAGTGAGGCCCACCCTAACTACCTCACTTAAAACTTCAGTCCCTCCTCCCAGCTCTCCGGAGCCTCCTAATCCTGCTCTTATCATCTTCAAACATACAGTATAATTTACTTATTTATTGCGTATATTGTTTGTTGTCTGCCCACACATACACTCACACTCAGGAGTGTAAATGTAAACTCCACGGCAGCAAGGAATTTGTTGTGATTTGTTCCTTGATGCATCATCAGCACCTAGAAAGGTACCTGGCACATAGTAGGTACTCAGTAAATACTTGTTGAATGAACGACTGAATGATCACCGACCTAGACAAAATTGCCATCATCTACCACCCCCAGAATGAAGATTGTCCTGCTGGGACCAGTACCTGAGCATAGCCCACGAGTGAGAGTCACCTTTCTCGGTTGCCACTGGGGGTCAGTGGTGGAAGGCATCTGGAGCTCAGGAGGGGGAGGGGATGTACCCGAAGGAGGAACAGGAGGATATGTGGCCAAGCAGAGAACAGGTGTGTAGCTGATGGTGGTGGCATTTTCAGGGAGATGCTAGGTCTAAGCAAGGGCTAGGATAGGAAAGGGGAGGTGAGGAGCAGAGCTTGGGTGCAAGCCAGGGCAGGGGTGGAGCCAGGAGGGCCAGCAGGAGACACCCTACTCTCCTGTGGGATGTTTACCCATCCTGTGCCCCTCCACCTTGCACAGGGGACTCAGGCTCTGGCACACTCCCCTTCCTGTCATCTCCCTCACCTGGCACAGGCCTGGGCATGAGGGAGGGCTGAGAATGGTGACCATATCACCTATCCTAGAATCCAAGACTGTTCAGGCCAGCCAAGCATTCAGGGAACCCTCATCTACCCACAAATGAGGCCCAGAAAGGGCAAGAAAACACCTTGGGACACACAGCAGGATATTTTTCTCAATTTCCCCCTTCCTGCTTCCGAATGGTGGGATGGGCTCTAAACTAGAAGTCAGGAGGCCTAGCCACTCGTCCCAGTCTCTTCGTCCCTACCCCTGTACCATTGGGCAAGTCGGTATTCCAGCCTCAGTTTTCCCATCTGTAAAATGAGCACAAGAGGCCAAGCCTTACTTCCTTTGGGCCTGCCTAGCCCCTCCAAGCTTCTGCTCACTCTGGGCAACAACATGCCTTTTGAACAGAACAGAATGATCCTCCAGTTTCTCCCTTGCTGGGGTGAAGGGGAGCTCAGATTTATTGAGCAGGTCCTGTGTGCCAGGCTCTTTCTCGTATGTTCTCTCATGACAGTCCTGGGAAAGTTCCCATTTTACAGCTAGGGAAACTGAGGCTCAGAGACGTGAAGCAACTTACCCAGCAACACGAAGCCAGTGGGTGGCAGAATGGGGATTTAAAGCCAGCTCTGCCTGAGGCCAAACCTACTGTCCTCTCTGTCCCTGCCTCCATCCCTGCTCTGGGAGACGGGACCCCACCTTATTACCCAGGACCCTGCCTCCTTGCTCAGCGTCCCACCCCCACAGACCCCTCAAAATGATAGACCTTAAATTCTTTCTGTCTGCTCCGCCTGGCTCTGCTTGGCTGGCTGAGTCAGCCGCCTCACTGTGATGAATATTCCCCTTTCTCTGATTGAATCCCTGGGCCTGGCACATCTTTGCAAACAGAGCTTAGGAAACTGCCATTTGGAATCCGCTTGCTTTGAACTCAACCCCCCAGCTCCCTTCCCTGAACAATGCGGCTGAGGAGCAGCCTATCTAGAAGACACTGGGCAGGTGTGTCAGTTTGTAGTACTTGGGGCTTGTATGTTGCTGTGATGTTGGAAGCTATGCCACCAGTATTATAAATACCATCAGGGTTACCCATCATGGACAAGTTTCAGCAAAGCTTCCAGACTAAGACAAACTAGGAAGAAAGGCCTGGCTATCTACTTCTGAAAATTTACCAGTAAAAACTTATGGATCACAACAGAACATTGTTCAACTCACTTGCTTTGGCCACATCATCAGGAAGGATCAACTGCTAGGGGAGAACATGTGTTCGGTGAAATAGAGGGCCAGCAAGGGCAGGGAGACCCCCCTGTGAGATGGACTGGCACAGCAGCCGCAACAATGAACTTAAAAATGCTAGCAATTGTGATGGTGCCACAGGAGTGGGCAACATTTTATTCTGTTGTACGTAAGGTCACCGTGAGTTGGAGTCAGCTCAACGGCAGCTATCTGTCTATCTAAGGCAGGTCAAGGATCCACCAGCAGCTGTGACTGGCTGTCGAGCTCCCACTTCTGCTCTGAGCTGGGGCTCTCAGGGGCTCCTGCCAGTTCAGGACAGTTCACTCTGCCCTCCCCTACAGGGTTGCCCCTAATGTCATGGCCCTAATTTAGAGATGGAAAGAGAGGAGGCCTGGTTTGAAGTCTGAATCCTGCCTCCTCCAACACAGAGAGGCATGACTTTGGGCAAGTAAAATTGCTTCCCTGGTCTCAATTTCCTCACCTGCAAAATGAGGATGATGATAGCAATTACCTGGCAGGGCTGGTGAGAGGATCAAATGAGAGAATGTAGAGAATGTTTCCGGTTCATTTGTTAATTCATTCCAATATTCACTGAGCGTCTACCATTAGTCAAGCACTATCTGGACCCTGGAGACATGGCCCTGAACAAAACAAGTTTCATGGAGCTCAGAATGGGGGTGGCAGACAATGCATAAACCATGCAATGCCTGGTGCTATGGCATGGAGACATATACGCTGTGAAGGGACATGAAGCAGGGTCAGGGGAGGGAGCGATAATGGTGGGGGGGCGGGTGACACTTTAACAAAGTGGTCAGGGAAGGCCTCCCTGCGAAGGTGACAGCTGAGCAAAGAGCTGGTGGGGCTCAAATGATGTGAGTTTCCTTCTCCCCAGCTCGCATTTTTCCTGCAGATGCGAATGCTCGGATGGAGCCCCATGCCCTGGAGAGTCCCAGCCTCGGGTGGGAGGAGGGCACAGCCTCTGCAATCCAGCAGGCCCAAATTCAAATCCTCGATGCATCCCTACTTTCCGTGTGATCTTGCAGAGTTGCCTCCTGTCTGTGAGCCTCAGTTTTCTCATCTGTAAATGGGGATCGTAGCCCTTGCCTCAGAAGGCTCTTAGGAGAAAGAATTATAATGAGGACCTGCACCCAGCACGTGGCAGAGTCTGCTCCACAAATGGTAGGCCCAGGATCAAGTAGCCTTTCCTCCATGGATCCGCCAGACTGGGAGTGGGCTCTCAGCGAAACATACCAGAGGAGCCAGCTGGCTGCTCGGAGGCTTTTATGGCTGGTCTGCACTTGGCAGGAGACACAGGTGTAAAGAATCCAGGCTCCAGCACTTATAGACTTGGACAGGTTACCTTCATCCTTGACATTGAGTCTCCCCATCTGAAGAATGGGCTCATAACACTGCCTGGTACCCAAGGATATCTGGGTCACCCAGAGCTGACTTTGTGGTAGTGCCTTCACTACAGACACAAGGCAGAACTTGTGCTCGCAAAAGGCTGCTGGGCCCAGAGCCTCTCAGGTAATAGCTGCCAGAGGAGGTGTGGGTAGCAGGTGACCCCCAGGTGGGGCCTGGAGGACAGCTACTGGTGGAGAGACCTGATTAGAGGAGGTTTAATAAAAAAGAGAAATCAGAGGACAGGGTATCCCCTAAAGGAGTCATGGGCAGCTCTCCAGAAACTCAGCTTTGCCCCCAGAAATGGAGCAGTTAGAGGACAATGTCTGGGTTCAAATCCTAGTGCACAAATTACTATTCAGTAAACTTTGGCCTCAATTTCCTCAACTGTAAAATGGTATGATAATAATAGTACCTACCTTCCTTAAAGGGTTGTTGTGAAGCTTAAATGAGTTAACATGCTTAGAACAACATACATGAGAAGTTCAATAAATATTAACTATAAATGGTAAAAAAAAAAAAAAAAAAAATTTAGTCTTTGCAGAATGGAATAAACAAAAGAAAGTTACATTCTCGCACTACCCTACCACCCAGAGGTGGGAAATAGTTACAGTTGTACCCACATTTTAGAGCATATCCTGTTTGACTTTTTCTGCCTATTACCTATCTTCTTTTTTTTTTCCAAACAAAGAACAGATTATACTGAATATATGGTTTTGAAACCTGTCTTTTCCATCTAAGAATACATGGGTTTTCCAATCATGTTAGTTGTTTTCTTCTCTTGAGATTGTAATTGAAGACCTACTGTGTGTCTGGCTCTACACTAGGTGACGGAGTGGGGGGGTGCAAATGAGGGGTCTGCCCCCAGGGCTTTCATAGTCCTGTCTGTGGGGACTTTGTCATCTGTAACTGTTAAGTATTTATAAAGTGCACTGGAAGGAAAGCCCATGTGGGCCCTTCTTAAATTGTTTCCACAAGATAAACTCACCACATGGAACTGAATTCCTGGTCAATAGCAGGCATGTTTTTAAAGCTGTCAATACATGGAGTCAAATCACCCTCCAAAGGATGTGCCGCTTAATTATCCCAACCACTGGGTAGGGTTGGTTTGTTTGTTTTGTGTTTTAAGTGAAAGTTTACAGCCCAAGTCAATTTCTCATACAAAAACTTACACACATTGTTATGTGACACTAGTTGCAATCCCTATAATGTGACAGCACACTCCCCCTTTCCACCCCTTTCTGCCTTCTCATCCTGCCTCCAGACTAGAGCTTCCCATTTAGCCTCGTGTATCTGCTTGAACTAATTAGCTCACTCTTCACTAGTATTATTTTATGTTTTATAGTCTAGTCTAATTTTTGTCTGAAGAGTGGGGTTTGGGAATGGTTTTATTTCAGGGTTAACAGGGACCACTGGCTTCAACGGTTCCTTCACTCTCAGTCAGACCGTTAAGTCTTGTCTTTTTACTAGAATTTGAGTTCTGCACCCCACATTTCTCCTGCTCCGTCAGGGACTCGCTATTGTGTTCCCTGTCAGGGCAGTCATTGGTGGTAGCCAGGCACCATCTAGTTCTTCTGGTCTCAGGCTAATGCATACTGGGTAGAGCTTGAAAGGACAAGCCCAGCTTCGGCTTACAGGGGGAAACTGCAGAGAGCTGAGGCTGTGCTGGGCGGGCTGCAGGGCTTGGAGGAGCAGTGCATGGGGTTCTTAGGCCTTCACTGGTCTTCTGACTCCTCCTGTCCACCCCATTGGTGAAAGAGGGACCTCTGCCCTAGATAGTATGAGATGATCAAACACACAGCACCCGACACTGGACAGGTGAGACTGGCAGCAGTTTACTAGTCATGTACACTCACAGCTCAGAGGAGGAGGAGACCTCCCACCATACAGGGCCACCATGCAAGGCTCATGCTCCAGAGCAGAGTGAACCAGCAAGGGTGTGAGAGGCAGGCTTTGTAGTAACAAGAGGGTGGGGTACCCCCTGGTTCTTGTGGGAGGATGTGGTTGGTTTGTTTGAATAATTTTGAGGGCTGGCAGGGAGATAAAGTCCATTGAGAATCAGGTAGGGTGTAGCTGGTCCAGGTGATAGAGGAACTAGCCCAGTGGGTGTCTTTCCCCAAAGTGGAGGGGCATAGCTGGAAAGAGCAGGGAACTTATGGATAGGCCTTTGGGGCCGTGTGAGTCTCATAGATGTCAGGGCAACACTTGAAATTTTAGGCCTTACAATATAACTGGTATGTTTCCACAAACATTGACATTTGCTGAGACGACACAGGCTTGATACTAAAAGGAGAACCATAATCACTAGGAAAACAAGGCAGATCTGTCCAGACTTGACCTTCACCCCTCTGACGTTCAATTCCCCAGGCTTCCATTCCAGCTTGCAGCTGCTACCCCAGGACAGGACAGTTCCAGAACCAGGAGAGAGGGGGCTGGGCTCGTGGTGGCATGCTTGGGCTTAGAGCCAGCTGGGCCTGCATTTGAATCTCAGCTCTGCCTCTCACTAGCTGAGTGCTCTTGAATAAAGTATCTCACCTCTGCACCTCAGTCTCCTCCTCTGTAGAATAGAGTTGGTAATAATGGCACCTGCTGCATGGGGTTCTTATGTCACTATCTTCCCCTGTTCCCTCCTGATTTGTAAGGAAACCAGGTGCTGGACCTGTTTAGCCTTTATAGTTTTCACCTGCTGTCTACCTTGAATAAGTCTGTGAAGAATAAAAGGATGCTGTTATGAAAGCAAAAGGTCATTAAAAAGACTTGAAAGAAAGAAAAGACCAAAATGGATTTCAGAAGAGACTCAAAACTTGCTATTGAATGTAGAGTAGCTAAAGCAAATGAAAGAAATGTTGAAGGAAAAGAAATGAACAGAAGATTTCAAAGGGCAGCTCCAGAAGACAAAGTAAAATATTATAATGAAATGTGCAAAGAGCTGGAGTTACAAACTCAAAAGGGAAGAATATGCTCGATATTTCTCAGGTTGAAAGAACTGAAGAAAAAATTCAAGCCTCGAGTTGCAAACTGAAGGATCCTATGGGCAAAATGTTGAATGATGCAAAAAGTACAAAAAGTAGATGGAAGGAATACACAGAGTCACTCTACCAAAAAGAATTGGTTGATGTTCAACCATTTAAGGAGGTAGCATATGATCAAGAACAAGTGGTACTGAAGGAAGAAGTTCAAGCTGCACTGAAAGCACTGGCAAAAAAAAACCAAGGCTCCAGGAATTGACAGAATACCGACTGAGATGTTTCAACAAACAGATGCAATGCTTGAAGCGTTCACTAGTTTATGCCAAGAAATTTGGAAGACAGCTCCCTGACCAACTGACTGGAAGATATCCATATTTGTTCCCATTCCAAATAAAGGTGATCCAACAGAATGCAGAAATTATCTAACAATATCATTAATATCACACGCAAGTGAAATTTTGCTGAAGATAATTCAGAAGCAGTTGTAGCAGTACATCAACAGGGAACTGCCAGAGATTCAGGCCAGACTCAGAAGAGAACATGGAATGAGGAATATCATTGCTGATGTCAGATGGATTTTGGCCAAAAGCAGAGAATACCAGAAAGATGTTTACTTGTGTTTTATTGGCTATGCAAAGGCATTCAACTGTGTGGATCATAACAAATCATGGATTGCAAAGAATGGGAATTCCAGAACACTTAACTGTGCTCATGAGGAATCTGTGCATAGACCAAGAGGCAGTCGTTCACACCGAACAAGGGGATACTGTGTGGTTTAAAATCAGGAAAGGTGTGCATCACGGCTGTGTCTTTCACCATACTTAGTCAATCTGTATGCTGAGCAAATAATCCAAGAAGCTGGACTATATGAAGAAGAACGTGGGGTCAGGATTGGAGAAAGACTCATTAACAGCCTGTGATATGCAGATGACACAACCTTGCTTGCTGAAAGTAAAGAGGACTTGAAGCACATTCTGATGAAGATCAAAGACTACAGTATGGATTACACTTCAACACAAAGAAAACAAAAATCCTCACAATTGGACTGATAAGTAACATCATGATAAGTGAAAAAACAACTGAAATTGTCAAGGATTTCATTTTACTTGGATCCACAATCAACATCCATGGAAGTAGCAGTCAAGAAATCAAACAACAGAGCCAGGGCCGAGATGGCGGAGTAGTCAGACTCTTCCTGTGGTCCCTCTTACAACAAAGACCCAAAAACAAGTGAATTGATTATATGTGACAATCTAGGAGCCCTGAACATCAGAGGCAAAGTTGAGAAATCGGACTGAGTTGCAGGGGGAGGGAGAGACAGTTCTGAAGCAGCAATGAGTTGCCAGACCTGACCCAGCAGGAACTGGCACCCTGCAGGCTGGATTGGTTAGTGTGCATGGTAAGGCAAGCACTGATGCTCAGGAAGCGTTCTCCACATCAGTAAAGACCAAGCAGTGAAGAGTCTACTCAAGCCCCCAGAACCAGCGAGAAGAGGTGCTCAATTGGCAAAAGTTAAGTACATGTGTCTAATCTACCGCACCAATCTAAAAACACCCCCTTTGGGAAGAACCTCTCTCCCATTTACCTGCATTCTCCCCACTCTGCTCTGGGTCCCAGGCCAGCTTCAATGATTTCCACATTCCCTGGGCTGGAAGTAGGACCCATTGCACACCTGATCCATTCTCCTGGCTTTGGAGAGGGAACAAATTAACAAACAGGAAAAAATAATCTGCCAGCTCCCCTAAGCTGGGAACTTAGAGCAGGCACAGCCCCTTTGCCTAGGCACAAGTATAAAGGGTCCACGGACTTTGAATGCCTTTCACCCCTGCATAGTCCTGTGTGGGCCCATTTCAACAGTGTAGCCCTCATTACCACAGTACAACAGGGTATATACCTGAAGCCTATTTTCAACTGTATTAGCTATAATTCATGACATTTGACACCTCTCTGCCCATTAAGCAGGGTCCTCACCTACCCACATCAGGGGCTTGAGGACTGGTGGCTCCACTCATGCCACCCAGCCACCCACAACAGGGGCCCAAGAATAAGTGGTACCTCCCAGTCCTTACAACCAACAGTACTGGGTGCCCATAGTCTGGCTGCAAAACCCACCCACCTATGCACTCTAGGGAACAGGGACACACTTTCCTCCCAGACACTCAGGGGCAGCCATCAGCCTCCTGCCTTCCTCAGTGCATGACCTCGTACTGCAGCCAGATACCTGTGCCTACTCCAGTCACCCCTGTCCATAAAGGACTGTAGGTGAGAGCCTGCATCCCATGCTTGGTGACCAACGACCTGAACCCCTGAGCTGAATCCATACAAACATACCTAGTAACAGCTCTAACCACCTGGTGACAGGACATGAGAGCTTCAAAGTTGCCAATAATCAAACTAACTCACACAAGCAGTGTATTTGGGCACATCAAAACAAAAAAAAACAGGAAGCTAGGGCACAGTAAGCAAGTATAAAATAAATAAATATAATACTTATTGATGGCTCGGAGACAACAATCAATATCAAACCACATAAAGAGGCAGACCATGATGGCTTCAGCAAGTGCCCAAAACAAAGAATCAATAAACCTTCCAGAGGAAGTGAACTTCTTAGAATTATCAGAGGTAGAATTCAAAAGATTGATATACAGAGCACTTCAAGAGATCGGGAAGGAAATCATTCAAAATGCAGAATAAGCCAAGGAACACACAGACAAAGCAATAGAGGAACTTAAGAAGGTTATAGAAGAGCATAATGACAAATTTAACGGGCTGCAAGAATCCATAGAGAGACAGCAATCAGAAATCCAAAAGATTAACAGTAAAATTTCAGAATTAGACAACTCATTGGAAAGTCATAGGAGCAGAACTGAGGCAATGGAAGTCAGAATTATCGAGACTGAAGATAAAGTACTTGACACCAACTTATTTGAGGAAAAATCAGATAAAGAGAATTTTTAAAAATGAAGTAACCCTAAGAATTATGTGGGACTCTATGAAGAGGAACAACCTATGAATGATTGGAGTACCAGAACAGGGCGGGGACAACAGGAAATACAGAGAGAACTGTTGAAGTTTTTTGGCAGAAAACTTCCCTGATACCATGAAAAATGAGAAGATATCTTTCAAGAAGCTCATCGAACCCCACACAAGGTAGATCCCAAAAGAAAGTCACCAAGACATATTATAATCAAACTTGTCAAAACCAAAGATAAAAAGAGAATTTTAAGAGCAGCTAGGGATAAAGGAAAAGTCGTCTGCAAAGGAGAGTCAATGAGATTAAGCTATATAGACCAATGGTACAGAATTGAGACCCCAGACATAAGTTCATCCACCTATGAGCAGCTGATATTTGATGAAGGCCCAAAGTCCGTTAAATGGGGAAAAGACAGTCTCTTTAACAAATGGTGCTGGCATAACTGGATATCCATCTGCAAAAAAATGAAACAAGATCCATACCTCACACCATGCACAAAAACTAACTCAAAATGGATCAAAGACCTAAATATAAAATCTAAAATGATAAAAATCATGGAATAAAAAATAGGGACAACACCAGGAGCCCTAATACATGGCATAAACAGAATACAAAACATTACTAACATTACACAAACACTGGAAGAGAAAGTAGATAACTAGGAACTCGTAAAAATCAAACACTTATGCTCATCAAAAGACTTGACCAAAAGAGTAAAAAGACAACCTACAGACTAGGAAAAAATTTTGGCTACAACTTACCCAATCAGGGTCTAATCTCTAAAATCTACAAGATACTGTGAACCTCAACAACAAAAAGACAAATAACCCAATTAAAAAACGGGCAGAGGATATGAACAATCACTTCACCAAAGACGACACTGAAGGTGGCTAGTAGATACATGAGGAAATGCTCAAGATCATTAGGCATTAGAGAAATGCAAATCAAAACTACAATGAGATACCATCTCACCCCAAAAAGGCTAGTATTAACCCAAAAAACACAAAATAAAAAATGTTGGAGAGGTTGTGGAGTGACTGGAATACTTATACACTGCTGGTGGCAATGTAACATGGTACAACCACTTTGGAAATCGATTTGGCGCTTCCTTAAAAAGCTAGAAATAGAAGTACCATACGATCCAGCAATCCCACTCCTTGGAATATATCCTAGAGAAATAAGAGCCATCACACAAATAGATATACGCACACCCATGTTCATTGCAGCACTTTTCACAATAGCAAAAAGATGGAAACAACCTAGGTGCCCATCAACAGACAAATGGATAAATAAATTACGGTATATTCACACAATGGAATACCATGCAACAATAAAGACTGAAACTGGAAGAACCCTGGAAGACATGGCCCTCGGACTCTCTGTTAACCCAGAACTAAAACCATTCCTGAAGCCAACTCATCAGACAAATATTAGACTGGACTATAAGACATAAAATGATACTCGTGAAGAATGTGCTTCTTAGTTCAGGTGGATACTTGAGACTAAATGGGCAGCTCCTGTCTGGAGGCGAGATAAGAAGGCAGAAAGGGACGGGAGCTGGTTGAATGGACACGGGAAATCCAGGGTGGAAAGGAGGGGTGTGCTGTCACATTATAGAAATAGCAACTAGGGTCACATAACAATGTGTGTATAAATTTTTGTATGAGAAACTAACTTGAGCTGTAAACTTTCACTTAAAGCACTATTTAAAAAAAAAGAAATCAAATAATATATTGCATTAGGCAAATCTGCTACAAAAGACCTTAAAAGTGCTAAAAAAAAACAAAGAAGTTGCTTTGAGGACTAAGATGCGCCTGACCCAAGCCATGGTATTTTCAATCGCCTCATGCGTGTGAAAGCTGGAGTATAAATACAGAAGACCGAAGAAGAATTGAAGCCTTTGAATGATGATGTTGGTGAATACTGAATATGCCAAGGACTGCTAGAAGAACAAAGTACAGCAAGAATGTTCCTAAAAAAATAAATAAATAAATAAACCCATTGCCAGAGAGTCAATTCCAACTCATAGCAACCCTATAGAACAGAGTAGAACTGCCCCTACAGGACTTCCAATGCTCCTTAGAAGCGAGGATGTCATGACTTCATCTCACATACTTTAGTCATGTTATCAGGAGGAGCCATTCCCTGGAGAAGGACATCGTGTTTGATAAAGTAGAGGGTCAGCAAAAAAGAGGAAGACCCTCATCGAGATAGATTGACACAGTGGCTGCAACAGTGGGCTCAAACATAGTAATGATTGTGAGGATGGCGCAGAACCAGGCAGTGTTTCATTCTATCGTACGTAGGGTCACCATGATTTGGAACCAACTCGATGGCACCTAACAACAACGAGAGTTCCTGACATGTAGTAGGTGTGCAGTGTATAGGGAGTGGCTGAGACCAGACAGCCTAGGTTCAAATCCCAGCTCTGTTCCTCCCTGGCTGTGTGGCTTTGGGAAAGCTACTTCAACTCTCCGGGCCTCAGTTTCCTCACCTGTAGAATGCGGGTGAGGATAGTGGCACCTATGTAAAGCGTTTGGGACAGGGCCTGGTATACAGTGACTGTGACATGTGCCATTGTTATTTATGATGACACTGTGCTCAGCAGGCACTGTTTTCCTGACCCTCCTGCCTGTGGCCTGTCCCTTGGATGCCTACTCATTTCCTGCCCACGTTGAATAACGTGGGGCAAAAGTTTATGAAAATAAAATGTGAAGGGTAAAGGATATGCAGTTGTATGTGCCGGACATCAGGTAAAAACCACACACACATGTGTATGCACGCATGTGCGCACACACACACACACACACAGACACACACACACAGACACACAGACACACTCACAGCAGCTGGCCACCCTGTATTGCTGGGGAGAATAACCAGCTGTGACTGGACGAATCTCCCTGCTGCTGCTCACCTGTATGGAGATCCCTGGATGAGAAGCAGCTTGATCGCAAAGCAGAGCACCTGTCCCTGTGACTCCTGATGGGGGTGGGACAGGCAGGGCAGGGGTGGGGGCATATGTGAAACTTCCATCTGCTATGACCACCCACTGCATCTGGATCCACCGGGCGGGTCCTCCCAACAGCAGCCCTGCAGGCTTCCCACTGTCCCTAGCTTCAGTTTACTGCTTGGTGGCTGACAATTTCTTTCAGGTGCCCCCAAGCCCCCCAGCAATGAATTTTGAGGAGGCCTCATTGCTTTTAAGTCAGGCCAGCCAAATGAAGCCGCCTAATTTGATGGAAACCTACAGAGCTATTTTCACCAACTGGGATACCAGGCAGATAGGAGCTTAATTTGACTTACAGCAATATGCACGGAAGGAAAATGAAAAGGAAATAGGCTGTAATATTAACAGTGGCCATCCCTGAGGAGGGGATGATGGCAACTGCTACCTTCTTCTTCATACTTTTTGGTGTCTTCCATAAGAGACATGCATCACTTTCAGAATCATTTCAAAGCCAACATTCTTCATTAAAAACCTGCTCTGCATTCTGTGTTTTCCTCCACCAAGCCACATGTCCTTGTCCCCCACAGGGGATCGTGAGCAGGTGTGGTGTGCTGGCGTCACCATGGGCTGTTAGGACTGGGTTTGCATCGAGACTGGTACCCAGGTCAGTAATTTTCCAGAAAGGTAGGTTCTACTTGCATCTCTGCAACTTCCCTGTCCAGAGGACTCTGGATAGGCTGAGGGTGATGGCAGCCACGGGCCATAAATGGCTGCGACCGGCCATCACAGGGCCTGGCCACAACCCTGTGAAGTGGGCATCACTCATCCTGTTGGATGGATGAGGCGTATCAGAGAGGTGAAGTCACAGGGCTAAGGTTGCACAGCTAGGATGAGGTGGAGTCAGGATGCCAACCAGTGGGCCACTAAGGCCTGATTAAGGCTTTTAATACCCCAATAATCTCCATCACTCCCCCACCATAAATCTTAAGTAAACATTGCCTAAGGTAAAATACAATTTTAGGACAGGAGCCCTGGCTCTCCCCCAGCTGCTCCCCAAGCCGCTCCTGGGTTGGAATCCTGGAGCCGCCTAGTGTTAGATCTCAGGGGTATCCTGCTGCAAAACTGAGCTCCTCCCTCCTCCCTAGATGACCTCTCAGATTTGGCCTCCTAGGAGGGGAGCCCAGAACCTGGCTGACCAAGGCTCATTGCGGCAGCATCCTTGGCTTATTGAGGGTGGGGGTGATGAGGGTAAGGGGCCCTGTTACTCCCCCTGGGTGTGTTGATGACACCGAGGCTGGTACGGGGGAGAGAGAGCATCTCTAAAGGCAGCTAGTCGGTCAATAACCCCAGAGTGTGTTTCCAGCCATGGCTTCTCTGAGCTGTTCCCTCTTTGATCTCCCTGGGACCACCTTGGGGAAACCAAGGCAGCCCACCTCAGTTATGTCTCATTGTCAGCCCAGAGAGCACAGCTGGGTCTTGGCACTTCTAGTCACTCCCTCCCCATCTCTTCTCCACAGCCCAGTGAGCAGGGGACATGGGAACACAGATCACAGAGCTTTCTCTGTCCACGAGGTCTGGGGCAGGGGTTAGAGGTGGGTGGGAGGAAAAAGAATTGGATCTGCACCTTCATTTTATTGGGGACACAGATTGAAAATGACGCTAATTACAGCTCACTCACAGGCTGAACAACCTTAATATAATCAGCAGCTGCCATTTCTGCTCAACTATGGTTTCCACCCTGCTTGCACCTGGACAGTTAGTTCAGCTCCTCGTCCTGTTGTTATAGAGGTGGGAAGAGAGAGAGAAACATCCCATGCTGACTCAGTTCCAGCATCAGCAAAAAGTCTGCAGTGAGAATCACCTGTGGCAGAGGGTGTTGCTGGAGGTTTTGGGAACTAGAGCCAGGGCTTCAAACCAGTTCTTCCCTGTTCAGTTGTGGCCCAGGAAGTGAAACCGGAACAGACTCGAATTTTTTAAATTTGGGTGAACTGGAACAATAACCAGAATGGGAAAAATTATGGGTCAAAGCCCTGCTAGAAACCTAATCTTCCTCTTAGAAAACAAAGGCAACAGTACACACTGCACAGCAACCAAATCTCCTGCCCGTCAGATTTTGAGCTGAGTCAGAAACAGTGGTGCCCCACTCAAAGATGGCAGCCAGCCACTGTAGCTCTCCACAGTCCTGCCAGTAATAATCCAATCTCACACCTAAGGCTCCTGAAAAGGCTCACTACACCTCTTCCGAGTTTCCCATTTCAAGGCTTAGACCCGTAGTTTTTCCAGTTCCAGTTATATTCTGGATCATACAAACTGTAAAAATTCGGGCCTGTTCCAGTTTCACTTCATCAGCCATGACTGAACCAGTTGGAACTCATTCAAAGCCCTGAGTAGAGCAGATAAAATGCATAAA
Source organism: Dugong dugon (assembly GCA_030035585.1). NCBI lineage: Eukaryota > Metazoa > Chordata > Mammalia > Sirenia > Dugongidae > Dugong > Dugong dugon. The sequence goes on along the minus strand of CM057462.1, from coordinate 53,334,979 downwards.
AACTCTCATTTATGGAGGGACAGGATGGATGTGACCTGGCGCTACACCTGCTGCTTCATTAAACCCTCACCGTAACCAGCGTGGGGGAGAGATTATTGTCTCCACTTCAAGGACCAGGAAACCAAGGCCCAGAGGGGACAAGACAAGGTCAGACCACATCATCAGCAGAGCTGGGATTCCATCTCAGGTCAGTGTGACTCTGGGGCCACCTGTCACCAGAGACAACTGCAGCCGCCACCACCTTCATGGTCTCAGCATCCTAGAGGTGGGCAGTGAGGGACCAGGATCCTCATTAAACAGACAGAAACTGAGACTAGGGGATGTGGGTGACCTGTCTGGGGGACCACAGCCTGTTTGCAGCAGGGCTTCCTCCAGAACTCGGAGCTCCAGCTTTTCAGCTGACACTTAAGAAATAAAGACATGATTGGTCTCATTACACTCTCAGCCCCTTGTTCTAGTCTTCAGGTTGCTTAAGAATTACCTGGGGAAGGTGAGTCTGTTTAAAATGCAGGCTCCCAGGCCCCACCTAGCGATTCTGATGTGGTAAGTACGCGGGTAGGGCTAGGGAATGTGTATTTTAAAAAGGAAATACCCCCTCACCTAGGTAAGTCAATGCAGGTCTTGTACAGACCACCCTTGGAAGAACATTGGCTTAGGGTGTTCTAGCCCTGCACTAAGTGTTGTATGGACGTTTATAGCCAGTGTTGAAACTCAAAGATTGTGGATTCAGCTGACATGGGTTTAGGGACCAGCTCCTCCACTCATCAGATCACACCCGGGGGAGTACCCAGTGTCCCCTTCATAGTAGTGCCTCTCTCTTAAGATCCTTGCAAGGAATGCTGAGTTCATACAAACGGAGCTCTTAGAACCGTGCTCAGCACAAAGTGAGGCTTTATAATGACAATCCTTGAAATAACCCTATGATGTGGAGACCCTCAGCCCACTCTACAAATGAGGAAATGTGGGCTCATAGAGGTAAGTGTGTAAGTACACACAGCTAGTGAGTGAAGAGCTGGGGCTCAAACTCCATGCCTTTCGTCTGCAACACAGAGCTCATAACCACTTGGCTGCCCTGCTGGACAACACAAGCTCCCTGACCCTACCCTTTGTACCTGTCCACAAGTAGTGTCACACAGAAGGGAGTCAGGAGATGCCCCTCAAGTGCTAGACACAGGCCACTGCCACTGTGAGCTTGGGGTAAGAGGTCAAGTCCCCAAGGGTGGTGAGGGAATCGGGAGGTGGAGCCAAGCATCTTCATCTTCCCCGTGGCCTGGTCACAGATCACCTTTAGGACTCTACATCTAACCTGAGGACAAGTGTCCTCTCCAAGGGACTCAAGCTCAAGTTGCTAACATACCCTTGGGGAAGCTCAAGCTGGCATCTCCTGAGCTGGGTGAGAAGATATGCATGCAGGTTTGGGCCACACAGACCTGGGTTCAAATCCCAGCTCCACCGCTTCCCATCTGTTATGGATTGAATTGTGTTCCCCAAAAATATGTGTTGTAAATCCTAACCCTATACTTGTGGATATAAACCCATTTGGGAATATGGTTTTCTTTGTTATGTTAACGAGGACATATCAGTGTAGACTGTGTCTTAAGTCAATCCTTTTTAGATATGAAAGAGCAGACACAGGGGAAGACCCATACTATCTGAAGACAACAGCAGCAGACTGGTCTACAAGCCTAGGAGATCTGAAGGAATGTTGAGAAGAATGTTACAGAAGCTGAGACAAGGATTTTTGCCCAGAGCAGACATAGAGAGTCTTCCCCTAGAGCTGATGCCCTAAATTTGGACTTCTAGCCTCCTAAACTGTGAGAAAATAAATTTCTGTTTGTTAAAGCCTCACACTTGTGATATTTCTGTTATAGCAGCACTAGATAACTAAGACACCACTCATGGATGTGAGATCATGAGTGGCATTAATTTTCCCTGCACACCTCACAGGCTAGAGTGAGGAGAAAGGGCAGGAGCTGTAACCCGTAAAGTGCTACTAAGAATGTGGTAGAAGAGCAAGACAAGGCTGTGGCCCCAAGGTCAACAACCAGCCATTATCCCAAACATTTCACAACTCTTGTCTCATTTACTCCTCACAACAGCCCACTATCATCATGCCCATTCTACAGATGAGGTAATTGGTCACACAGCAGGTAAATGAAGAACTGGCCTTGAACTCAAGGTACTGTGACCCCTGTCCAGGCCCTGGCCCTGCACCTCTGACCCCCAGAGCAGAGCCTGTTGGTGAGCATGGAGTCTGCCTTCCTTGAGCACAGCCAAAGGCTTAGGCACTCTGGGCTTCCATATGCAGCCTTCTACACATATTTGAACTTCCATTCAACAGTGAAATAAGTATGTGCCCACCTATAAGATACAGTATCCTTCATACAAGTAAGGAAGTTGTGCCCACCAAAATGAGGAAATGCTTAGTCCCAACAGTCTTTATAACCATCTCTAGCTATATTAATTATTCATCAAATTTAGTCAGAGTGTCACTGAATGTTCTGTTACCTCAAGATTAAAGTGTTCTTCTAGCTTACTATTGTTCTAGGGAAGGGAAGTTCCAGGTCTGTCTACTCCAATTACACTTTCAGAAACTAGTGAAATAACCAGTTTTGTTCACTTAGATGAACTTGAAATAAGACTCCATCTGTCACTTGATTCTTGTAAGTTCCTACCTTGATCAATGGCCACAGTAGTATTTTGGGTCCCCAGGATTTAGTATCAATTCATAGCCACCAGTACCAGTGCCAGCTGCCATTGAGTTGATTGCAACTCATGGCGACCCCATGTGTATCAGAGTAGAACTGTACTCCATAGCGTTTTCAATGGCTGATTATTCAGAAATATATTGCCAGGCCTTTCTTCCAAGGCATCTCTGAGTGGATAAGAACCTCCAACCTTTCAGTCAGTAACCCAGAGCTTAACCATTTGTACCACCTGGGGATCTAGTAATCTCTAAAATGTCTGGGTATTTTCTTTTCTCCAATAGTCACTCTAGTACAGAGATTGGCAAATGATGGCCTATGGGCCAAATCTGGCCCATCACCTAATTTGAATGGCCCACAAGCTATGAATATATATTATATTTTAAAGAGTTGTAAAATATATGTATATATATACCATCACTGCTGGTCTATATCCTGGGACCACTCCCAATACCAATTCTATATCAGTCAGGGCCTAGTTAGAAGATAGGACCACATAATAATTTAAACGGGGAAAGTTTAACATAAAGAATTATTGACTAGTAATGAGATTATCTAGGAACCCTGGTGACGCAGTGGTTAAGCATTTGGCTGCTAACCAAAAGATCGGCAGTCTGAATCCACCTACTGCTCCTTGGAAACCCCACGGGGCAGTTCTACTCTGTCCTATAGGGTCGCGATGAGTTAGAATCGACTTGACAAACTGAAAGGTCATCGATCAGAACCTGCCAGCAGCTCCACAGGAGAAAAACATGGCAGTCTGCTTCTGTAAAGATTTAAAGCCTTGGAAACCCTATGGGGCAATTACACACTGCCCTGTAGGGTTGCTATGAGTCAGAATAGACTCGATGGCAATGGGTTAATGAGTTTAACTAGTAGGGAGTAAAGATAACTCTAAAATAAACAGAAATAGTCAATATATGAGCTAAGACAGAGTACCCAAGGAATAAACAAATTTGGAAGAATCACCCCCCAAAGCATTCCTCGCCAGTGCTATGACTCAGATCTCATTGGAGAGGGTGAGGCTGTAGCCCACTGAACAGTGAAGACTGTGCTGAGGTGCCCCAGGCTGAGGCTGGCAAGCAGGACATAGCCGACTACAGTGCTGAAGGCATTTGCCAGGAATCCGCTCTTGGGAGTATCACTAAACCTCCCTGAGAAATCCACTCAATCTGCAAGATGGAGATAATAATAGTACCCCACTCATAGAGTTTCTGTGAGGATTGAATGGTTCAAAACATGTAAAGCACTTAGAGCAAATAATGTTTGGCCTGTAGTAAAAACCAGTTGCCATCGAGTTGATTCTGACTCATGGCAACCCCACATGTGTCAGAGTAGAAATGCACTCCATGGGGTTTTCAGTGGCTGTGATCTTTCAGAAGTAGATCACCAGACCTTTCTTCTGAGGCACCTCTGGGTAGATTCAAACCACCAACCTTTCGGTTAGTAGCCAAGCGCTTGACTGTTAGCACCACCCAGGAACTCCTGGCATGTAGTAAGTTCTCAGTAAATGTTCTGTATTGCTGTCATCAGCAGCAGCGGCAGCATTTCCATTATTACTACTATCCCCATGGGGAGAAAACTGAGCTAGGCAAAGTGATCTGCCTAAGGCTATCCCCAGGACACTGCAACACTGGAATCCAAAGCCCAGCCCATCTGCTGCCAAAGATCATGCTGTTTCCACTCGTACCAGGCAAGAATCTTCTGATCCAGCCTCGGCATTAGATAAATGGGGAAACTGAAGCCCAGAGAGCAGAAGGGACGTGCCTGAAGTTGCACTGAGAGAAGGGGCAGACTGAGGTCCAGGCCTCCCGCTTCGCCTCCTCTGAGCCGAGGTGTGCAGACAATAGCGATCCCAGTCACCCATGTGTCAGCCCACTTTGCTAACGTCTCCAGCAGCTCCCGTCCTTTATCCTCTTTCTCCCTCTCTTCCTCCTTGTCCAATGTTGATTTAACCTGCCGCTTTATGGTTAATCATCTTGCAGTAAATCTCTTTTTTAATCTCCCACTGGGCCACCCAGGCTGACTTTTTATTAGGAAATAAATAGAGCAGGCACTTTGTGCCACACTGTGGCCAGCACTGGGAGCTTGGCAGCAAGAAGAGAGGCGGCAAGCCTGGGGACCCTGGAGGCTTGGAGACAAAGAGAGGTATGAAAATAATTACAAGACATTGGGTGTATGGGCCAGGGTTGTGCAAGACATGAAAGCTGTAATAAAACTGGCTTTTGCTTCAAAGCTCTAGGTGAGATTTTAAATGAAATTGATCAGCTCAGGGATACTGGCTGGGTTTGGAGACAGGAGCTCTCTGTTGGAGTCTGGCTCGAGTCCCACACTGCCGCCTGTACAGTGAGCCACCTGAGGCTCCCAGGGTCCTCGCTGGGCCTCAGCTGCCTCACCTGTCAATCAGGGGTGACTCCGCCCACCTACCCCCAGCTGTGGTGAGAGTGGATGAGGTCCTGCTCAGAAGGAAGCTCCTCAAGCATGCTTGTCCGCTTCCCACTTTTGTCCTTTTGAATATATGCCAAATAAAACTTTCTTTTTACTTTAAAAAAAAAAAAAAAAAGAAGGAAGCTCCTCAAGAAACCCCCAGGCCGGAGGCCTCTGAGAAGCCCCTGAAGGTCAGCCCTGTCCCACCCAACTTCCTCTCTCTCTGACTCCCTGAGAGGACCTGAAAGAGCACTGGAGAGGGAGTTAGGAAACCTGGGGCCTCAGCCCAGCCTGGATAATGATGTGTTGTGTGACCTTGGATGAGGGTCTTCCCATCTTGGGGCCTCAGTTTCCTCATCTGTAAAATGGGTTGGGAGCATGCTGGACACTAATGTTCTTTCCAACTCGGGTGTCAAGGTTCTGGGATCTGCCCCAGGGTGGCCCAAACAATGGGAGGAAGGTGTGGGGGGCCTGGAGGGAGCCCTCTGCCCAGCTGCCCTCACCACTGCCACTGCTCCTCGGTGCCCCTCCGCCTCCCTTCCCACCACCACCTCCGGGGGCCCCATCTGGCACCACCCTCATTCCCACGCCCCAGATGCTGAGGGGAAGATTTCAGTGCGTCTCAGTTGGACCCAGAGAACTAAGTCCCCCTCCAGCTGGAAAGTCCTCTCCTGCTCCAAGCCCTAAACTTAGACGTGTTAAAAGATGAAAACCAGAAGCTCTAACTACTCCTTTCTGTAGCTGTCATCCTGCAATCTGTGCTTCCAAAATGGTGTCAATAATAACAATGCTAACAGTTGATTACTGAGCACTTACCGTATAAGTACTGGGCACTGCTTTAAGCACTTCACATGCATTAACTCATTCACCGCTCACAAGCCTGTGAGAAATAAATCATCATTCAAATTTCCCAGATGAGGAAACTGAGGCACGAGGAAGCTAAGTAATTTGTCCAAGGTCACACAGCTGGTCAATGACTGAGCGAGGACTGGACCAGACACACTGGCTTCTGAATCCTCATAGTGACTCCACTATGACTATCCCAGACTTCCTGAACTTTTCATGGACTTGAACCATGAGGCTCCAGAGGCAGGCTCCAGGGAAGCTGGGGCAGATAAGAGTATGAGGACTGTCCCCATCCAGCCCCTTCCCCACAGTCCCCAGGGGCTCTCCACGACTGTCCCTATGGAGAGAGAGACACACTTGGCCTGGAGGGGAGGAGCCCCCCTTCCTGCTGCAAGAGGAGCAGTGAGGACCAGCGGGAGGCCTCTAGCTGGGGCTGCTTCATCCCCTCATCGCGGGGTTTTAAAGCAGATTCTGTCACATGGCACATGGGGATGGACCAGGAGCTGCTGGAAGACCCCGTGACCCCTGAGAAGGAGAGTCACTGAGTCTTTAAATGCCAACAGCATGAGTTATGAAAGGTGACAAGTCACAAGTAGAAAAGTTTATGGGCTGTGAGGCTTGGCAAGTGCCTGCCTGAGACCCCCTGAACCTGCTTCCCTGACCCTTCCTGGCCAGTGGCAGGATGCTCACAGATTCACTGCTCTTAATAAAGACAGCGGCCGGGCTTTCTGGATAAGTAAAGTTCCAGAGTTTGGTCATCCTCAAGGAGGCTGGGGTCAGCTCTGGCTGAGCCCAGGGAAGTCAGACGTCAGGGCCTCATCTGCTGCCCTTCCTCTGGAAGGTTGGCAAACGTCCCCCAAAGGTCAACACCACCTTCAAGAAGTGGCCGCAGGCAAGGCCTGCCTGCCTTCCTCCTGCCTGGCCAGTGCCTCAGTAACGTCCTCGACTTGCTGTACAGATTATCGTTGTCTTAAAAATCAGAACCACAGCTGATTTCAGAGATGGCATGGGCTAGAGGGAAAGAGGAGATGCTGAGGGCCAGGTGGGCCTGGGTCACAGACTCAAACAATCCACTACCCATCTCTGAACCTCAGTTCCTTGGCTATGAATGAGAATGATGATCCCACCACGCAGGTTGTGGCGAGGATTAAATGTGATCCTCTTTGTGGGGCTTTGACACTTATAACTGTTCAGTCACCTCTTTGCTCTTGACGGACTGCTTTTTCGTGACTTGGGAGGTACCAACCAGTGAAAGGGAACAAGAAAACATTTAAAAGTAAAACACCACCAGGTCCAAGCTTTGAAAGCCAAACCTTCCCTCCCAGGTTCAGGCCAGGACCTTACAGGAATCCTGGCTGTCTGCCCCCCTCCTCCCCAAACTCAGGGGATCCTGCTTTGTTTCTGTGCCTGGGACACCTGGAGCCCAGCCAGCTCCTGAGCTGCTGCCAGAAAAGGGCCAGACTCAGAGGCGGCAGGAGGGGCTGGGAGAGAGGCCAGAAGGCAGCAGGGAAATCAGTGTGTGTGTGTGTGAGAGAGAGAGAGTGTGAGTGTGTGTTTGAGTGTGTGTGCATGTCTGTACCTGCGTGAGAACGTGTGTGTGAGTGTATATGTGAGACAGAGAGAGAGAGTGAGAGATACAGGGAGACAGAAAAGAGAGTGGCAAAGACAGACAGAGACACCCACGCAAAGAGAAAGACAGACACACATGCAGAGAAAGACAGACAGACAGACACATACACACACACACACACACACACACACACACACACACACACACACACACATGGAGCCAGAGAGAGGGAGACAAAGAAGGAGAATTCACTGTGTGTGAGTTCCCGCTCTCATCTTACCCTGGAGCCCTTCTTCCCCACTGTGAAATACCATTCACAAATATGACTTGGTTCCAGAATCCCCTGTGGACTGGGATGGGTGGCTGCTGTTACCACTGCTTTCTAGATGAGGAAGGGAAGACTCAGAGAGGTTGAGTAACCTGCCAAGGACACACAGCAGCAGTCGGTACTCCTGACTCCTGGGAAGCACTGAATCCAACCCTCCTTTGACAGACAGGGGGGCTCAGACTCAGGGAGAGGCAATGATAAGTCCAAAATCACCAGCCAGGGTGGTATCAAGGCTGACAAGGACTCACACCCAGGACTTGTCTGTCCCAGCCCAGGCTCAGTCCTGGATTCAGGCTATTTCCTTCCCTTAGGTTGCTCTGCACCCTCACCGCCTTCCTTTCTCACCCCAGAGGCTACAGCAGCCCTTGTTCCAGCCCCACTTTGTCCTTAGCCTTAGGAAGCCTGCTGTCTGGAGCTTCCCAGGCTTCCTGAGCCTTTGGCTCCTCATCTGTAAAATGGGGGTGGTAACACCCATTTCACAGGGCTGTGGTGAGGATGGAACATGACAGTGTGGGAGAGCCCCCCAACCATAGCCTGACACCAACCAGGGTCCCAGTCATTGAACTTGCCCTGGGCACTGCTGCAAAGGGGTTTCCTGGTCCTGGAGTCTCCCTGGGGAGTCTGGGGCAGGTCTTCTCCGTTCGCCCAGGTTGGAAGGCATTTGGTAGGTGGAAATCGGCTGGTTAACAATTATATGAGCTGACACTAGTAATGTGCAGGGTGCTGTGCAAAACACTTTTCATTATCCCACTGAATCCTCCTAACAGCTCTCACAAGGCAAGTGCTGTGATTCTCCCATTTTACAGACAAGGAGACCGAGGTCAGTGGTGAGCAGTGCCTTGCCCAAGGCCCTATAGGTGGCAAGTTTGGGAACCCAGTTAGAACCCAGCCAACCTCCCCACAGAGCCCACTCTCCCTGCCAGCAAAAACGGGGATGAGCACGGTAGTAGGAATAATAACACTCATGTATTGCACACTTACGCTGAACCAGCCCCTGAGCTAAGTGATCACAACAGGATCTCCCAGGGGTTTTCAGTCCCCTGAGGTGACAGCCCCATCTGTGAGTATGAAGCCTCTACTCTTCTTCCATGAGACCCAAAGACTCAGCTGTATATCTGGCCCCCACCCACGGACTAGGGCAGACCTGCCCAGGATACCATCTCCCACAGCTTTATCTGTTGAGCTGAGCAAGCCTACAGGATGGAAGGTGAGCATGCCTGTGCTGACACTCCTGCAGGATGGGGTGGGGAGAGTCCAGCAGGGCTGGAGGAGGGATGGAGGGGGTCTGCTCTGCAGTCAACATCAGATGGTGGGGACACCTATCAGGACCCCAGCTTTGGATGACTTCCCCCTATTCCTTGGTTACTCAGTACCTTTGTACCTTCTTCCTCTCCTACTGTCATAACTGCACCCAGGAACAGATCTGCTCTCAGCCACATACACAGAAGTGTCAATGTGGACAGAGGGGAGATGGCCATTGTTAGGGGGCCACGCAGGGTTCCCTCACCTGATGGGAAGGAGCTGGTGGTGACAAAGGGAACATGCTTTGGGCTGCACTTTGGGGTCAAGTCACTTAACCTTCCTGTGCAAAGTTTCCTCGTCTGTAAAATGCAGACAATAAATCATGCCTCAAGAGGAGGAAGCGTGAAAGTAATGTGTATAGACAGCTCAGTACCAGGCAGGCCAGCTGCAAGCCCTCAGTAAGTACGTGCTGCTACCATTATTATAATAAAGATCATCTGGTCTAAGTCTTTTAATTATACAGACTGGGGAAACTGACTCCCAGAGAGAGCAAGAGATAGGATCCAGGTCTCAAAGTTGTGAATAGAGGAACAGGAAGGAGATCTCAGGTTTCTGATTCTGTGTCCCCAACACTGACGGATCTCAGCTTTACTAAGGGTTAGGGTTAGAGTTAGGGTTAGGGTTAAGGTTGGGTGTCCTCAGAGTAGCCAGTGAATTCCCACTTTCAAATGGTAATTTTCTAAGACAGGAAACACTCCTTGTCCCTGGTGTCCGACCCAGAGTCATGTCAGTGTCCTATAGGGGCTGCTGGGACAAGGAGGGTACTGGGGAGGGAGCCCAGAGTCCAGAACCCAGAAGGGACTTTACAGAGACCCAGACACACATTTAGCACCTACTTCGTGCCAGGCAGATGGTCAGATAAGACTGTGCTTAGATCCCAGCTTTGCCACTGACTTGCTTTGGCCTTGGGCAGGTCCTTTACCTCTCTGAGCCTCAGTTTTCTCATCTGTGAAATGGGAATATAATATCCATTTTATGGGAGAGTGGTGAAGAATAAATGCAATAACTTACATGAGAGCTCCTGCCACACAGTGTGAGCTCACACACTCTAGTTCTCTTTCTCTCAGCCCTGACCAGCCTGGTGGCCTGGATGGCCCCTGGATGGTCCTCTGCACAGTAAGGGAACTCACCCTGAGGCTTCAGTACTCCTCCCGGAACACCACATTTTCTCCACTCTTTACAAGTCAACAGTGTTTGCCAGGGCCAGGCTGGTAGAGGAGGGGGTTGGGGGGAAGAACAGTCACTCAGGAAGAAGGAGGGGACACTCTTTGAGAAAGAGTCAGAGGAGGGGCAAGTAAAGGGGACTGGGAACAAAGGAACCCTACCCTTCATTTCCTCAAGACAGAATGCTGAGCAGCTCTGTCTCCGTTTCCAAACTGAACAGGATAGTGGTAAGGATGCTGCTGTTGCTGATGATGACGGTGATGATGATAGTGGTGGTAATTATGATAATGATGATGGTGAGGAGGCAGAGGATGGTCAAGATGATGATGGTGATGAGGAGGAGGAGAAGGTGAGGAGGAGGATGGTGATGGTGAGGAGGATGATAATGGTGACAATGACTACATCAGGGGGTTATACAGCACCTACTACATGCCAATGTTTTAAGCACTTTAAATGTATTAATGCCTTTAATCTTCCCCACAACTCTATAAAGTTGGTATCAATATTATTCCCATTTTGCAGGTAAGGAAACTAGCTACAGAAAGGTTACATAACTTGCCCAAGATCGTGCAGCTGATAAGTGACAAGACTGGGATTCAAAACTATCTGGCTACAGAGTCTACATTTTTGATCATGATGTGATGACAATATGACAGTAAAATAATGAACACAAATAATAGGAGAAGTTGTGGTGATTAAGACTGTGTGTCAGATTGGCTGGGCCATGATTCTCAATGTTTTGGCAGTTGTATAACTTTGTGATCACTTCCATGTTGAGATTTGATATGTGATTATTCCCACGATGGGAGTAGTCAATCAGTTGAAAGGGAGTTTCCTGGATGCATGCCCTGCATCGAATATAAGTGGGCATTCTGGCAAAGCTCAGGGGCTTTTTGCTCTCGCTGGATCCTGCAGCCGGCTCCTGTTCACCTGACCTCTGGTTCTTGGGACTTGAGCTGCTTGTGGTCTTGCCTGCCAGTCTTGGGATTCATTGATCTTCGAAGCCTGTGAGCAAGAGCCCTGCTCTCTGATCTGCTGATCTTGGGTTTGCCAGCACCTGCAGCTACGTGAATCTGGAGAAGCCCCTATCCTGACCCATGGACTTGGGATGTTCCAGCCTCTACAACCATGTGAGTCATTTCCTTGATATACAGCTCCCTCTATATGTATATTTATGTACTTTAGTGGTTTTGCTTCTCTAAGGAACCCAGCCTAAGACAGAAGTCAAACATTATTAAATGATGACAGTGTACCAGAAGCTGTTCTAAGCACTTTATTATTTCGTTTAATTTTCACAATACTCCTATTAATAAAGTACTATTCCCCCTCCCCCTATTTTATAGATAGGAAACTGAGACTCAGAGAGGCAGAGTAACTGGCCCAAAGCTCAGTGATGGAGCTGGAGATTTGAACATAGCTCTGTCATACTCCAAAGACTGTGCTTTAACTTTAGACAGCACAGGGTGGAGGCAGGAGCTCTTCTTGGGTCTGGGGTTTCAGAATCTGGGTTCAGCTCTGCCCCTCACTCACTGTGTGCCCTTGGTAAGCTGCTCACCCTCTCTGACTTCTGCCAGCCCTCTGAGCCCATCCCATCCCCTTCTGATTGCTATTCTCTCTCCCCTTAGAAGCTGCCTGCTGGATCCTCCCCATCCCCTAGATATCCCACATGTCCCTTGAATCCACCCATCCAAAGCTAAATTCCCAGTCACCTACACACACACACACACACACACACACACACACACACACAGAACCTGCCCTTCCAAGGTCACCTCTCCTGGATCCATAGATCTTGTGAAGTCCAGCCTTCCTTCCAGTAACCAGAATAGAAACTGTGGCACCATCTCCAGATCTCCCTCTTTCTCTCTTATCTCCTCATCCCACTACCTAAACAACAGTTATGGAGCCAGTTCTTCCTCCTAATAGCACGGAGGTCAGGAGCATGGGCCGTGGAGAGTAGCAAACCCAGTCCTTGGAATCTCAGTCACTTGCTTGTGATCTTAAACAAGTTCCTTTAACTCTCTGAGCCTCTGTAATATACCTGCAAATTGTGGATAACAAAAGTACCTACCTTATGGAGGGGTTGTAAGGATTAAATGCGATGATGTATTGTAAAGTGCCTGGAGGTAGAAATTGCTCAGTTAATGATAGCTGTTATTATTATTATTCTCTGACACATTTTAGCTATCCCTACCCTAGTTCAGACTCTCATCACATCTCTGTCCTTGCTTAATGAAATTTCCTACTCCCCAGGTCCTCTGCCTGGAGTGTCCCCCACCTCACCCTATCCATGTGCATCTTGCACCCTGGTAGCCACTGACCCTGACCCTCCTCTGCTCCAAAACCATCAGAGGCTCCCACTGCAGGTCTAACCTGACATTCAAGGCTCTGCCTCATTACCCCACCAGCCACTACCTGCCCTGCAGCCATAGTTCCCACCACTTCCCCTCTCATGGCCAGTCGTCCAAGCAAACCAAGCTCCTCTGTGGTCCCAGGAACATTCACTGAGGTTTCCCACAGCCAGGCCTTTGCTGGGGCTGTTGCCTCTGCTAGAATGCCCTTGTGCTTATTTCTACGTCTCCAAATCCCACCCAAACTTCAAGGCCAGCTTACATGCCTCCTCCTCCAGGAAGTCTGCTTGCCTCCTTGCCTCCTCCTGGGCCTGGCTGGATTAGCAGTCCTTCTCTGTCCTCTCCTCCTGCAGCAGACCCCTGGGCTTCCTGCCCTTGCAGCTCTTACCAGAGTGAACTCCCACCATCATTTTTCACACAGGCTGTCCCTTCTGCTTGGGGCAGCTCTTGCTCACCTTTTTGGCAGGTCAGCTCCTTCCCACCCTTTGGTTCTCAATTCTATCATCAGCTCCTCAGGGAAGCCCACCTTGACCTCCAGATGAGGTTGGACCAGGTTCTATGTGCTCATCACCCCGTACTCCTTCATTATGATGTGTCCAGTGGCTGTTTCAATGCTCCCTGTCTTCCCCACTAGGCTGAGATTCCCTGCTGCATCCCCGACCCCTGGCACATACTGGGGCTCAATAAATATTTGTTAAGTGAATGAACATATCTGTCTGAGAGGGGCTGCTGTCTGACCCAGCCCCGCATGTTGAGCAGGGCAGGCTGGAGGCCCTGGCCCTGCTTCCCCAGCATAAGGCCTGATCCCTTCCTTGACTGCACATCAGTTTCCAGGGTCTTGGTCTCCCTGGGATCCCCAGCAGGCCTGATCCCAGGATTCTCTACTTCTGTGGAGCTCCCTGAGAGTGCCCTTCCCTGGGAATGGGAGTGGGACTGGGAATACCTGGAATGCGGGGGAGGGAGAGGCCCAGAGCTGTTCTGAGGAGGCTCACCCACTGACTAGTTCTACCTCCTGCCCTCCCCGCCACCCACACTGTCTGATGGTCTCCAAAGTCTTAAACCTACTCACTTTTGAGATATAAAAAGAGCAGATCAGGCCCAGAGGAGCAAAGAGAAACGGAGGGGACAATACTTGCCCCGTGGAGATCACCAAGAAAGTCAAGAAGAACATTGGAGAAGCTGAGACAAGGATTTCCCCCCAGAGTGGACAGAGAGGGCCTTCCCCTACAGCCAGCACCCTGAATTTGGACTTCTAGCCCCCTAAACTGTGAGAAAATACATTTGTTTGTTAAAGTCACCCACTAGTGGTATCTCTGTTATAGCAGCACTGAGAAACTGAGACAGAGGCTCAGAGCTGGGCGGAGGAGGGAGAAGGACACCCACTGACTTGTTCCACCTCCCGCTGCACCCCATCTCTGCTGCCTGATGGTCCCCATGGGCTGTCCTCTGCACCCCTCCAGGAAACCTCCACAGCTTCCTCGTTGATCTCCAACAGCTCTCCCTCCAGCGTCCACACGTGGGCCTGTGGTCAGGCTGGGGCAGCGGTGGAGTCTCCATCTATTCATTGCTCCCCGCACTGTGTACCAGGCTTCCAGCCCTACAGAAATGAACTAGTTTAATCTCCACAACAGCCCCATTTTACTAATGAGAAGACTGAGGCCCAGACTTGCCCGAGGTCACCCAGGAAGTGGAAGAGATAGGACTCGGGCTTTGATTTTCTGGCTCTGAGTTCAGTGTTTTCCCTACTACACCTGGACGAGCTGACTCAGGGCCCCCCTGGGATTTGCAACATGTTCCTTTCCTGAGGACCAGCTAAGCCACCTGCCTGCCCGAGAACTCTGATTTATTCTGCTTTGGACCTTGAGACCCTCAGATCTGAGTTTCCCAGATTTCCCTGGTTATATCAGCAGCAAATCTGGAATGGGAGGAGTAAGCAACTAAGAGAGAGAGAGAAATAAAGTAGTTCATTGAGAAACAAAGACAGAGACAGCCTTTATGAAACACTAGACATGCACGTGCACAGATGCAGGCACATACGCACACACACACACACACTCTAACCGAAGGAAAGGGAGAACACACACACACATGTGGTAAGAGATGGTGGGAGGTGGAGATGAGACCGTAGGTATAAAGAGAAAGGAGAGAGGGAAGGAGAGAACGGGGAAAAAGGAGATTCACACTGGGAGGGAAAAACAAAGAATAAAAACAGAGAGCGAGAGAGAGAGAAATATAAGAACAGATTGAAAAACACAGAACACACCTCTATACAGACGCAGTTACGACAAACGCGAAGGGTGAGAGCCACTGGGAAAGGATGTAAAATTCAGAAAGAGACCGAGGCACAGAAAGTGAGAGAGATGTGAACGACCCTTACAACAGACACCCAGGCTGAGATGGAGAGAGACGGAGACAGTGACAGAGGAAGAGAGACAAGTTACAACAGGTATAGGCAGAGGGAGAGATGGACAGATGGGGGAGATAGAAAAAGACATAACATGGCAAGGAGAGAAGGGGGAGCAATAAACAGAGAAAGAGCGAGGCAGCAAGAGAAAGGTGGGGAGGAGAGAGCTGGTGGGGATGCAGGAGCTGGCAGCACCCCCTCCAGCATCACGTGCTCCAAGCTCTCACCCTGCCTGCTCCTCTCTGCTCCACCACCTCCTATTGGCTCACAACAGCCTGAAATGCAAGCCCTGAATGGAGAAATTAATTCTCCCAACTCCAGCAGCCAGAGCCGCTCTCTGCATCCCACCCATGTGCCCTTAAGAACCAAGTGGCAATGTGGGAATCGATCTGCATTTAAGCAGGGGTTTTTTTCTCCACTTATCTTCACTTTGAACCAGACACATTGAGGGAAGGAGGCTTGCACAAAACATTTGTCCGCCTTAAGTCCAGGCCTTTCATCCTCTTGGGTCTGCCTGCTGGTCTCTGAATCACACGGGCTAGAAGTGTGCACAGCCCTGCACCCCTCAGCAAGCATCTACCAGGCACCCACCATAATCAAGACACAATCCCTGCCCCAGGGAGCCCCTGCGTGGGAGGCAGACTGGGCTGGGTTCGAATGCCCCTTACCGGCTGTGTGACTGTGCTGAGTCACCTGAACTCTCTAAACTTCAGTGTCGATCTCTGATATGGACATAATTTTGCCTACCTCTAAGGTGAATGCTAAAATCAGAAGTTGATGCTGGTGAAGCACCTTGCACAGAACTGACATATAGTAGGTGTACAATAAACACTGGCTTTCTCTAATTGGGAAAGTCTGGAAAATAGAAATAAAAGCAGAAAGTGAGGCGTAGGCAACAAGTCTATCAACCAAGAGTTAGGGGTTTCCTTCCTGGAAGAACCCCCCTAACTCTTGGGTCAGGGGAGACTTTCATGGTATTTGAACCAAACTATGGAGTATGTTGTTGTTGCTGTTGTTGTTGTGTGCTGTCAAGTCGATTCAGACTCATAGTGACCCTATAGCAACCCTGTAGGACAGAGTAGAACTCCCCTAGACGGTTTCCTAGGCTATAATCCTTATAGGAGCAGGTTACTAG
Source organism: Dugong dugon (assembly GCA_030035585.1). Lineage (NCBI taxonomy): Eukaryota > Metazoa > Chordata > Mammalia > Sirenia > Dugongidae > Dugong > Dugong dugon. The sequence continues at coordinate 53,318,747 of CM057462.1, read as the reverse complement.
GTCTTATTCTCTCTGGAGCCACTAGTGGGTTCAAACTGCCAAACTTTTTTTTTTAATGGTGTCACATTTTATTTTATTTTATTTTTCCCATACAAAAATTTATACATACATTGTTATGTGACTCTAATTGCTCTCCCCATACTATGACAGCACACTCCTCCTTTCCACCCCTGATTCCCATGTCCATTCAACCAGCTCCTAACCCTCTCTGCCTTCCCATCTCACCTCCGGACAGAAGCTGCCCATTTAGTCTCTTGTATCTACTTGAGCACACTCCTCAAGAGTATCACTTTATGTCCCACTGAGTGCTTAACCATTATGCAACCGGGGCTCCTTCCTTGGAGTACAGGGAGCATTTGAAAGTGAGAAATGGAGATGGGAGGGCAGTACTCCTGGCAGAGGGAATGGCATGAGCAAAGGCAGGGAGACAGCGATTGTTCCGAAGTGGAAAGCCATGCAATTGGGTTGGAGTGTAGGCCATATGTGGGGCATGGGAGGGAAGGATGAGTACAGTACTCACATCTCATAGGTGGGGAAACTAAGACCTAGACAGGTTAAGTGACTCGTCTAAGCTCATACTGCTGGAAAGTGGCAGACCTAGCATTTGAATCCAGGTTAGGGTGACTTGGGGATGCTCGCTTTTGCCAAACTGCGGGCTAACCCATTGCAGGTGAAAGCAGAGACTCAGACATCAGAAATCTTGGGTTTGGTGTTTTCTCCACCAGCTGTGAAGTCCCAGAAACTAAGTTTCAGCAGATGAGTAAGTAGCAGTTCATGACTGCAGGAGTCAACATCTGCCAGAGAAGCATGTGGAGGGGCATCATGCCCAGCCTAAGCTTTGGCTGTAGGTGCCACTAAGGTGGAGTAAGGGGGACTCATCAGGCCTGGTGGTTCACAGATGGGGCTCAGTCTCTGACTGTGAAACTCTCTCAGTGGCCTGCAGTAGACACGTATGAGATTCTGGAGAGTTTCCCGTGAGCCTCTGGGAGTCTTCTGGTCTCAAGTTAGAGCTCTACGGTTATTAATCTGGGTTTTGTGGGTGACAGGATGAGATTCAGGAAGACCAAACCTCCTCCTCAAAATGTGATCAAACTTAATATTACAAACACAAACACACGTAATTCCTAATTATATCATTATAATTAAATTTCTATATGCCTTCTTGGAGTCCCTGGGTAGTGCGAACAGTTAAGCAGTCAACTACTAACCAAATGGATGACCGTTCAAACCCACCCAGAAGCACCTCAGAAGACAGGCCTGGCGATTGACTTCTGAAAGGTCACAGCCTGGAAAACCCTGTGGAGCAGTTCTGCTCTACACACATGATGTCGCCATGAGTCAGAATCAACTCGACAGCAATGGCTCTGGTTATGTCTGGGAGCCCTGGTGGTGCAGTGGTTAAGAGCTACAGCAAGCCACGGCCACTAACCAAAAGGTCAGCAGTTTGAATCCACTAGCCACTCCCTGGAAACCCTCTGGAGCAGTTCTACTCTGTCCTGTAGGGTTGCTGTGAGTCAGAATCGACTTTATGGCAAGGGGTTTGATTTTGGTTTGGTTGTGTCTGGGACCCCCCAGAAAAGCTAGGAACGTTAGGGTGGCAGCAGGAGTCTCAAACTTTTATTTGTAGACTTACTTTTATCAGCACATCCTGAAACCTTTTATGAAAATACAGATTCCCAAGCAACAGGCTTGGAGGCTTATATTACCTGCACCAGGTATTTGTATTTTTTTAAAAGTCCCACAGGAGAATGTGTAGAACCCTTGGAGTGAAGGGTTCTCCAATCACAGGGCTAGGAGTTGTCTCAGAGATCATCCTGGCTTAGAACCTAAAAGTAGACCCTGCTCTCCACTGTCCACATCCTTCACGCTGCCAGTGTGGAATGACAAAGCCATTCTGTAAGGTTGAGGTCAGGCCTCACTCAGGATTCCAGAGCCCAGGCCTGTGATTTTCACACTGACACTAGCATTGGGTCCATTTTACTGATGGGATAAGTGAGACACTGAATGCTGTACTAAACCTAAAATTGCTGCCCCCCTCATCCATGTCTGATATAAGGAAGAGGCAAACATCCAAACCTGAATGCCCCAAATTGCAACCCCAGTAGGTCTGATCAACTGGTATTTTCCGGTGCAGTGGGCCTTTAAGACACAGGGAGCTAGAAAGTGCTCAAACAACCCCATCATGGCCAGTTCTTTCTTTGCCACTGCTGTTTAATTCCTCCTAGAGAACAAGATTGGAAAGACAACGCTAATTTAATTTGCCAGAATGAATAAAGATACGACAGTAACCGAGGGTCATGAAGTGCTGCCTGGGAGTATATAACTCACATCCTCGAAATCCAGGTTCCCTCTATCATGACTGTCTTCCCTATGTTGGAGCTGGTTAAGCCAAAATGATCACTGTTATCTTTCTCTGTTGGTAGGGCTTCCCTAGCTGGGTGGTGGGTGTGTAGGAATTTGTAAATGGGCAAATTGGATTTAGGGGAGAAAGAAGCAAGGGTTTGTGCATCACCCTAGTGCTCACAGGTGGCCACTGGGGGCCAGACACTTGGAGAATATGTCCATTAGTGAGCCATTCACCAACCACCCCCTGACTTAGAGTCTGGTATTCCTAGAAGGTGTTTCTGCATGTACCTGAAAGTAAGTGGGTTCATCACTAAGCCCAACAGCAGACAGTCCTGCCAGGCTGGATCCAGAACAGTGGGCACTGGGATCAGCATTGGACACTGGGCACACAGAGGGCATCACTAATACACAGTGGGGCATATGTACCCCTGTGCACAAGAAGGCTTTTCATTCATGCACACAGGATGATGTTGCTCATGGTGCCTACGGGCGGTGCTCATTGGTGTGAGGGTATAGTTGGGAGCTGGTTCATCACCATATACATGAGTAAGTTGTAGTTAGATGCACCAGGATTCAGACAGCCCTGGGCGAAATTCCCTGCCCCACTACTAACCGGTTGCATGACCTTGGCCAAGTTGCTTCTCTCAGTGTCTTTATCTGAGGAATGGAGATGTTAATAATACCCATCTCATAGAGTTCCAGGGAGGACTAAGAGACAGTGCCTGAAAAGAGCCCAGCTTGGTGCCCAGCACACAGTCAGGCTCCATGATCACTAGTTATCATCAATGGTATTATCATAGTGATCACCTGGTTTCTCCTTCCTGTGTGAACGTGGGAGCATATTTATTGGTGCACATGGTGATGGGTCCACAGGGTTGGTCATGGACTTCATAGGGAGCTGCATTTGTGGCCATAGGGAAAGACCTTCCTCTCACATTTAAGGTGTTATTCTATCTTCCTTTGTGGCTCAGAGAATGAGGACCTGGTGGCTGGCTAGGAGGGAGGAAAAGAAGGTGGAAAATGCTCCTCCAGGGCTGTTTGAGCTTTATACAAAGCAAAAAACTTCCTTTGCTGGAACTGGAAGCAATTTGCAGCAACACGAAAGGATGTGTTAGTGAGAGAGCTAGGAGCCCCAGCAAAGGAGAGGCTGGAGGCTGGGAAAGAAAGGGAGGAGCTGGCTGGGGGAAGAGCGATTCCAATGCAACCAAAGAACACATCTGCCAGGAGCCTGGGCTTCCTTTCTAGGGAAATGGATGATCCATGACACAGGTGCTTGGCCAGGCTGATGAGGAAGGCAAGCAGTACCCCCAGAACTGCTGAGAGTCGGGGGCTGGGCTTAATTTCCTTTGTTGTGGAGGCTAAAATGAGGACAAATGGATCTTACTGGCAGCTTAGTGCTGGGGGCAGGGGTGGAGAGGATCCTGGGACTCAGTCTGACAGGGACTGGAATTTTTTGTGGGTGAGGAGGAGGGTGGCGTCACAACGCAAGATGGAAGGGTTTGGAGGTGGGCAGCCCTTTCCTTACCAAGCTTCAGTTCAGGGAGGGAAGGCCGGCTGTGAGTGGCAGAGCGTGTGAAGGTCCCTAGGTCAGGAGGAAGAAGCAGGTGAGACTCAGGACTAAGACTGTGAAGGGAGGGATGGGGATGTGGTGCCAGGTGTGTGAGGGGCCTGATATCTTCAAGGAACAGGAGCCGGGATCTTAGCTCCCCACCTCAACCCTGCACACTGTTGGGCTCTATGACCCTTTGGAATCCTAGACTGTCCTGGATTGAGGAAATGCAAGGGAACCCCAATGTCAAGGGATCAGAGAATCATAGAGAATTGGAGGTGGAACCAAACCAAAAACCAAACCCATTGCCTTTGAGTTGATTCCGACTCATAGCGACCCTATAGGACAGAGTAGAACCGCCCCATAGGGTTTCCAAACTGCTGGTGGATTCGAACTGCTGGCCTTTTGGTTAGCAGCAAGCTTTTAACCACTGTGCCACCAGGGCTCCAAAAAGCCTTCCCTCTTCAGTAATCGAACCCAGGCTGCAGAGGTGAAAGTGCCAAATTCTAGCCACTGGACCACCAGGGAACTGAAATAACCCAGCGGCATAACTATACAGAGAATCTCAGAGTCTAGAGATGGGCAGTAACTTGCCCAAAGTCTCTGTGATAGTTTGGTTTATTTTCAGCAAATGTTCACCACCCGCCCCCTTGGGGCAGAGTATATTTCTCCACCCTACTGATGTAGGGCTCACCCATATGACCTGTTTTGGCCAAGAGAACATGGGTGGACATGACATTGCTAGTTCTCAGTCAAGTTCTTCAGAAGCTTCTGTGTTTCTGTTCATCTTCTGTGCTCGTGCCGTCTCCCATGAGAACATGCCTTCGGGAGCCACTGATCTACAGAGGATGAGAGACACAAAGCAGACCTAAACCCAACCCAAAGCTTGGAGCCCAGCCCAGCCAGCCCGTCACCTGAAACGGAACTGCCCCAGCTTTCCACAGACAAGTAAGTGCCTACTGTTGTAAGCTGCTGTGCTGTTGGTGCTATTTCACACAGCTTTATCATGGCAGCAGCTGACACGTCAGCCACACAGCATGTTAGGGACTAAGCTGGACCTAAATCACAGGGAGTCCCCAGAGAATAAAGGCCTCTTTCTGCACCACCTCTGGGCCACATTATAGCCAAGGTCCACCTCTAAGAAGCTGTGTTTGGGCAACTCCGGCTGGGGTTGGCCCGTCATCCATGAGCCCATCAGCAGGAATTCATCTCAGACCAGCCAGAGACCCTGCAGCCGCAGTGGGTGAGGTCAGCAGGCAGCTGCATAGCAGAACAAGCCCAGGAGGGGGTGCTGGGTGGCAGGCAGTTGACATGAGGGGTGGGTGTCCAAGGGTTGGGAAGGGTCACAGGGAGGAGACAGGTGCAGAGGACTTGGGGGATGACGCACCCAGAGACCTTTCTCCTGTAGCGAAGAGCTCTTGGGGTATGGAATGAGCAGATGGGGAAATGAACCCCTGCTCCACGTGCACTGCTCTGTGACCCTGGCCAGTTACCTCACTGCTCTGATCCGGGGGGATAGGGATAGTGACCCCACCTCCCAGCACTGCTGTGGGGAGTAACAAGCTGAAATATGTATTGTGACCAGGTCCCTAATAGACGTAGGGCTCCCTCCACTACCACCCCCTTGGCCAGGACATCCCAGCAGTCAGGGGCATGGGCTCCACAGTCCCACTTCTGGGGCTGTGTCCTGCTCCACTGCTTCCTGGCTATGTGACCCTGGGCAAGCACCTTCCATTCCCCGAGCCTCAGTTTCCTCATCTGCAAAATGGGATAATAATAGCACCTCCATCCTATAGTCATGGTGAAGACCCAGTAAGACAATTCTCATAAAGTGCCTGCACAGGGCCTAGCACAAAAGACCCGCTCCATCAAAACCAGCAGGGTCACCGTGAGCTGGGGGGGTCAGAAGGGCCTTTTGGACGATGAAGACACCCTGGGCACACATGAGGGGTTGCTATCATTCCCACGATCATCATTCTCTCTGAGTATCCCTTCCAGAATCCCACACGGAAGTCATTGCTGTCCCTCTCCTGTCCCCCACATCTTGCCCCCAATGTCCTGTTTTGTCCAGTCTGGTGTGGCCCGAGCTGTTTCAGTGGAAATGGATTCTCTGTGCCCATGAAAATCTCATGGAGAACAGTGGCTTCATCTACCTGATTAATGATAAGAACAAAAATGTCTCCGCACTCTTCCTTTATGCCTTTATGAGCAAACAGGCTGTCCCCATATGGGAGAGGTTCATCAAAAACTATTTGGAAAAATAGGACTCCGCTTATTATGCCACAATTTGTTAGAAGCAGTTTCCACTCTATTGCCTGGTTCCTTTTTTCTCTTCTTTTCTATTAAATGAGAATATCTCTGGCTCATTCTTGTGGAAGATCTGCTAAGGGAGACGAATGTAGGAAAGTCGAGAACTCCTGGAGAGATACAGCTCTTTAAAAAGTATTTATTTGCTGCGTGAAATGCAGCCAAGTGTGAGTGTGTAAATCACGAGGCCATTAGGGTGCAGGTTGAGCTGTCTTGCTGTAGATCTGTTCGTAATTACCTGCTCCTCATGGGTGCTCACAGCTTCTGTTGCGAGTTGTGATCCACAGGGAAATGGAAAGGGTCTCCCTGGGTCTGTCAGCCTTGTCACGGTCTTGGGAGGCAGCCAGGTAAGGTCTCACCTTCTCCCTCTCACAGTTCCCTTGAGCCCAGGTCCCTTTTCTAGCCAACTCCCCCTTGGGGTTCTAAGCCCTAACTCTGGTTCTGTCTCTGGATCTCTGTCATGGCCTTGGCATTAGATCTGGGAGTCTTGCTCTCCCTGATGGCTTGGTCCAGCCTCTTGGATCCTTCCCACAGCAGCACAGGGCAGACGGCCTGGCAAGGGGAGCAGAGGCTGGATTTCATACGATCCTCAGACCTGAGCAAGATGGCTCCCTACCCTGGGCCCCACACTTTAGAGGATGCTGGTGCAGCCCTTCTCTGGGCTGTGCCTCTCCCCATAGAATGAGCAAACCATGTGCCCAAAGGGATGAGCTCATCAGAGACTATCCACCCACCCACCAATTTAGACAATGCTTTGATACCTGGGATCCTGGAATCCCTATCCTTGCCCAAACACAAGTGGGCCTCTTCCTTGGGCTCACCTCCCTGAAGGTGGGCTGTGCTGTGGGGTGAGCTCCCCAGGCCTGAGAGTGGGCTCAGGGCAGCTGGTTGTGGAGGCTGTGGAAGGAGTTGGAACACATAGGTGGGGGTGACTCATGCATGTAGGTCCCTCAAGGAATGAAATGGACTCGGAATGGCATTGGGGTGGGGGCAATGGAACTCTAAGAAGCCTGAAAATCTTGAAATCCAACCTGGTCTCCCAGGTTGCTGTAAAGTTATTTGTTAAGGTAGCAAATAGAATATATTTTATGTAACAATGTGCTATAACTCTTAGATAATCAGCTATATGGTAGATGGCCCTTCATTGTGCTTTTGCCCTGGGTCCCTCAAATGTCAGGGATGCCCTGGAGCACCTACTGTGTGCAGACCACGGTGCTTGAGCTAGACCCTGGGGGTCAAGGGGAGGAAGCCTACATCTGGGCAGGTAATATGGCCCCTCCTTACATGATTACAAGTGAGGGGGAGTCAGGTGGTCTCCTCTGGTCCAGGGGCAGGCGGAGTCCTCACCAGCTGCTGAGCTCTGCCTGCAGGACCAGCTGAGCTGCTTGTCCTGTCTGTGGGGGAATCAGTCTATCACTCTGTGAGAGAAGGGACATGCTCTGCCTAAGTGTGTGTTCAATGGTGTGCCCTGGAGAAAAGCAGGGCCCTTTAAAAGAGGCATAGCTAGAGAAGGGGGCAGGAGCCTTGTAGCTAGTTGATGGGCTCTGGCTTTCCCCTCCCTCTCCACCCCCACCCCACAGCCCTTCCCCTGCCTCATTTCCTCCTCACAAGCCTCTGTGAGGATGATATCATTATTGTCCCATTTCTCTGGTGATGATGCTGAGGCCCAGAGAGATGAAGGCCCCTGCCTGAGGTCACACAGCATATGCACCCCATCCTCTAGCTTCCAGCCCAGGGTCCTTTTGGGGGTCAGCAGAACATCAGGAGCATGTGCCAACAGCAGGGCCAAAGGCTGAGGACAATGTGGGGAGGGGGCTGGGGTCAGGTGACAGTGGTCTTAGTCACCCCATATCCATCCTCAGGACCCTGAGCATGGCACAGAGAGCATCACTTGGTGCATGTGTTTGGTGGAGGGCTGACCCAGCTGTGGGGCCAGGATGGGAAAGGCTCCCCATGATACCCTCAGCCTGGCCCCTCCTGTTTCCTCGAATCACTAGTTCCCTTTGCTACTCTCTCTGCCTCCAGCATTTTAGGCCTTCTCTCAGTCTCCCAGAATGCACAGCTTCTACCCACCACAGGGTCTTAGCACATGCCTTTCTCTCTGCGTAGAAGACCCTCCTAGTCCCCATGGTTCATCCTTGCCTTCTTGGGGCAGGTCAAGTCTATATTATTGTTTCTCTTTCAGAGTATCAAATCCTTTCCTGTGTGGCACTTGCCCCAAATGTGATGACTAATGATCTGCTCAGGGAGTAGTTCAGTGCATCTCCCTCCACTGGTCTGCAGGCTCCCTGAGGGCAGTCACCACTCCTGCTCACCTGTGTCTCCAGCACCATTGTTGGTGCACAAGAAATGCAGAATGGATGACTGACTGAATGAATGACTGAATAAATGAAAGGGGTGAGAGCTGAACTGAGTCCAGTGACTCTGGCTAATGTCTGGGGCCTGAGACCACCACCCCACCCCCATCTAATCCCCAGACTCAACTCGACGACCTCCTCTATCTTCCCTTCCCTTGCGATCACACTGTCTTTGGAGCCCTTACCATGCTGCTTCGTAGATGGTCTGTGTCCCCACCTGCCTCCTCATACAGACCGGGGACTCTGAAGGCCAAGATTCACCTCTGGGACCCCAGTGCCCACCTAGGGCAGGCCACAGGGTGGGGGCATCAAGTGTTTGTTGAATTAAGGAATGGAGGCATTCAAAAGAAGGGAGGGTCACAGTTCTACTCAAGGGTAAAAATTCTAGCCCTTTACTCTGCTGGCTGGGCTGCTGGTGCCTAACCCCACACCCTACCAACACACACACACACACACACACGCACACACGCACACACGCACATGCACACACACACATATGCACGCGTGCCCTGTCTATGGTACAAATTTGACAGCAGCCTTCAGAGGTCCTGCAGGGAGACACAGGAAATAAGACAGCCCCCTGTAACTGAGGGGACTGGAAGAAGAGCTGTCAGAAATTGGAGTCCCAGTGAAGCTGGGCCTCCCACTCCTCTGATAGGAAGCAGGCATGAGTTTACCTGAAACTATCCTCCTGGTGGCCAGACTTCCGTGGGGCAAGGGTGGGTGTGTGGGTTTAGGAAGTTTGCAGAGTTGTTAATATCTAAGAGGCATTGGAGGGAGCAATGGCCTTCAGCTCATCCCCATTCCCTTGGGGTTTGATAAAGGTCTACATCTAAAAATTGACTGAATCACAGCACCTCAGGGCTGCAAGGACTTTCCTAGGCACTTACTGATAACCTGCCAAGCCAGGATCAGTGTTTACTGTCAAGTGCGTATTTGCAACAATTGCACACACAAGCATACACTCATGAGAATGTTATCTTTGCCCATTCAGCTTATCCCCTTCTCCTGCCCTCTAAATCAGAATATTATCTTTGCAAGATGGTTTCTGATGTGCATGTGCACATGCATGGTGCCAAACCAGGAGAATCAGGATGGAGAGAAAACAAGAGAGACGTCAGAAAGAATAAGTTGGTCTTTCTATGTCATGAAGATGGGGGCAGCTGTCAGACAGAGAAGGCAGAGAGAACTCTGCAGGGTTGTTGTCTGGGGAAATTATGAGACTTTGACTCGTGAGAGGCCCTGCAGCTCTCTCATGGTGAGGAATGGGACTTTCATAAAGTGTTATGGGGATGGTAAATTATATCCCCTTTAGTTTTCTTCAGGTAGGAATTCCTACTAAAAGTATTGTTGGTTACTGGACTGTTTCTTTGAATACAACAGAGTTGAGCCTGGGCCTCATAGGGCCCCAGTTAAAACCAGGTCACCCTATTATGAAGGATGCAGACACTGTGAGCCTCTCAAGAGTAGGGATTGGGTCATGTCTGTGTCCCCAGTACCCAGGACCTGGCCTGTACAGAGGAGACATTTAATAAACAGTCATTGAACAAATGAAGAAAGATAAAGCAAAGAAGAGTCCTGACTTTTTGGAGTTCATTTTATAGTCAGAGACTGTGGGCCAAAAGTAATGAATAAAGGACAGTCAAAAGAGGGATAATTTGCACTTATCAAGTGCATTTTTGAGAGTCAGAAAAGCACCTGGTCAGTGGGTATCATCATCTCCATCACACAGTTGAGGAAATAGACTCAGAGAGGGGAAGAAACTCACCCCAAGTCACGCAGCTAGGCAGAGTGGAGCAGGGCCCAAACCTGGTCTGCCTGGCTTTACCTCAGTGCTCATTCCAGTCACCTCTAGGGGCGCAAGGTAGGAAGAGGCAGTGTGAAGCTTAGGGGGATCTGGGCAGAGTTGTGGGGAAGGTCACTGTGAGCTGGACTTTCAAGGGTGCTTAGGATTCTGACAGGCAGAGGTGCTCCTGGGCATGTTGTAGTTACAGATGAGTGCAGCCCCAGGCTCCTGGCATGTTGCCCTACCTGGGCATGGGATCCTATTTTCTGGCTCTAGAAGGAGGACAGGGTTCATGAAGACTGGTCAGGCAGGGGGCCCTGCTTTAAGACAATCCATTCTCTACCTGGCAGCTGCAAAATCATTTCAGAACATTGATGTTATCATTTGCTTCTCCTCCTTGGCCATCTCAGGCCTGCTCAAAGTCTTCTATGACTGACTCACCTGCCTTTAGATTAAAGAAGAATCCCCAATAGTGGCCTTCAAGGCCCTGCATGGTCTGGCCCCTGATCTCCTCCTAGAACACTCCAGGTCTATGGGTGCTTTTCAGTCCCCTGTGACACTCCTGATGGCCACAGGGCCTTTGCACAGGTTGTTCCCTCTGCCTGGAGTGATCTTCTATACTCTCTATAAACCAACTAGACCTAGCATACATATACAGAACACTCCACCCAACAATAGTAGAATACTCACTGTTCTCAAGTGAACAGGGAACATGCCCCAGGATAGTCCATATGTTAGGCCATACAGCAATTCTCAATAGATTTTAAAAAATCGAAACTATACAAAGTATCTTCTCCAACAACAATGGAATGAAGCTAGAAATCAATAGCAGAAGGAAAATGGGAAATTTTGCTAATATGTGGAAATTAAACAACACACTCTTAAACAACCAATGGGTTAAAGAAGAAATCATGAGGGACATTAGAAAATACTTGGAGATGAAAATGATAACAGAACATACAAAACTTATGGGATGCAGAGAAAGAAGTGCTCTGGGGAAGGCCTACTTAAAAAAGATCTCAAATCAGCAATCTAATGTTATACCTGAACAAATTAGAAAAAGAAAAGTAAACCAAACCTAAAGCCAACAGAAGGAAGGAAATAATAAGATTAAAGCAGAGATAGGTGAAATAGAGAACAGAAAAACAATAGAATCAACGAAACCAAAAGTTGGTTCTTTGACAAAACCAACAAAACTAACAAACTTTTAGTTGGCTGACAAACAAAAAAGAGAGAAGATGCAAATAACGAAACTCAGAAATTAAAGTGGGGGCATTAATACCAACCTTACAGAAATTAAAGGATTATAAAATAATACTGTGATGGTAAGACCGCGTGTCAGCTTAGCTGAGCCATGATTCTGAGTGTTTTGGCAGGTGTATGATGTTGTGATTACTTCCCTGTTGAGATTCTACATGTGATCACCCCCATGAAGGAATCTGCTGTGAGTAGTCAATCAGCTGAAAGGAGTTTCCTTGAGCATGTGGCCTGCATCGCATATAGGCAGACATTCTGGCAAGGCTTGGGGGCTTTTTGCTTGTGCTGGATCCTGCAGCAGGCTCCTGTTCGTCTGATCTCTGGTTCTTGGGATTTGAGCTAGCAGCTTACCTGTGGTCTTGCCTGCCAATCTTGGGATTCATCGATCTTCACAGCCTCCTGATCTTGGGCTTGCCAGCTTCTGCAGCTATGTGAATCAGGAGAAGCCTCTATCCTGACCCACGGACTTGGGACATTCAAGCCTCTACAACTATGTGAGCCATTTCCTTGATACAAATCTCTCTATATGTATGTATTTATATGCTTTACTGATTTTGCTTCTCTAGAGAACTCAGCCTAAGACAAATACTATGAACCATTGTAATACAAACTAGCTGATCTAGATGAAATGGACAAATTCCTAGGAACACATAAATTACCAAAACCTACTCAAGAAGAAACAAAAAATCTCAACAGACCTAATAACAAGAGATTGAATCAGTAATCAAAAACCTCCCAACAAAGAAAAATCCAGGACCAAATGGCTTCACTGGTGAATTCTACCAAATATTTACAAGAGAACACCATTCTTACTCAAACTCTTCCAAGAGGAGGGAACCTTTCCTAATACATTCTATGAGGCCAGCATTACCCTGATACTAAAGCCAGACAACGGTACCACTAGAAAAGAAAACTACAGACCAATATCCCTTATGAATATAGACACAAAAATCCTCAACGAAATACCAGCAAATTGAATCCAACAGTATATTAAAAGGATTATACAACCATGACCAAGTGCAATATGTCTCAGGAATGCAAGGATGGTTCAACATAAAAAAACCAGTCAATGTAATACACTATATTAACAGAACAAAGGAAACAAACTACATGATCATCTCAATAGATGTAGAAAAAATTATTTAGCAAAATCCAACACTCAGCAAAGTAGGACTAGAAGGGCATTTATGAAAAATTCACAGTTAATATCAGATTCAATGGTGAAAGACTGAAAGCATTCTGTTTAAGATCAGGAATAGGACAAGAATGCCACCTTTAAACACTGCTATTCAACATTGTACTGGAAGTCCTAGTCAGAGCAATTAAGCAACATAAAGAAAAAAAAAGTCACTCAGATTGGAAAAGAAGAAATAAAACTATCTCTATTTGAAGATGGCATGGTTTTATGTATACAAAACTGCAAAACATCCACACAAAAAACTACTGAAGCTAATAAATAAATTAAGCAAAGTTGCAGGGTACAAAATCAACACACAAAAAGCAGTTGTATTTCTATACACCAGCAATGAACAACTGGAAAAGGAAATTAAGGAAATAATTCATTTACAATAGTATCTAAAAGAATAAAATACCTAGGAATAAATCTAAGCAAGTAGGTGAAATACTGTACTCTGAAAATCACAAAACATTGCTGAAAGAAATTTTAAAAGACCCAATTAAATGGAAAGCCATCTTATGTTCATGATGGAAAACTATAATTGTTAAGATGGTAATACTCTGCAGAGTAATCTACAGATTCAAAGAAATTCCTATCAAAATTCCAATGGCATTTTTTGCAGAAATGGAAGAGCTGATCTTTACATTCATATGGAATTGTAAGAAGCCCTGAATAGCCAAAACAATATTGAAAAAGAAAAATAAAGGATTCACACATCCCGATTTCAAAGCTAACTACAAAGCTACAGTAATCAAAACAGTGTGGTACTGGCATAGGATAGAAATACAGACCATTGGAATATAACTGAGAGCCCAAAAATCAACCCAAACATCTACAGATAGTCCCCAACTTACAACGGGTTCCATTCCAACAACTCAGCCATAAGTTGCTTCAAATTCCTCAATTTTTTTTTTTTAGTTTTCATTATTACTGCCTTTTATTATCAGTATCTTTATAAATCTGATCTTCATTTGTGTTTTGGGGTTGGAAACATTACATATAAACTTACAGATATATTTTAATACATATATACATTAAAAAATATACAAATTATGAAAATTTACTCTAATGAAAAACAGTTGGACGATGTTGGAATTTTGACCATTATGGTAATAACTCCACTTGTGGAAGGTTCTGGATCATCTGTATCATCCCTTCATCCCTGGGAATGGGGATGGCATTTCTAGTCAGAAAATTAGTGAGAGTTGTCTGTATGGTCTCTTTCTTTTTTTTCTTCATATATTTCATGGTAACATCTCACTGCTTCCCAAACCTGCCTATCGACTTTAGCAAAACGATCAGCATTTGGGTCCACGTTTTCAAGCAACTAAAGCCCCTGATTTAGTTTAGAAAAAACTTCAGCTAATCCTTTCTTTCACTGTAAAATTTTTTGACGCCTTCTCTCCTTCCTCTTCCTCATTATTTCTTTCTTCTTCAGCATTTCTTTCCTCTTCAAAATCCATTAAGTTTTGATCTATCAATTCTCCTTGTTCATGATCTATGAGTTATTCCACATCAGCCGTATCAAGTTCTAAATTCAATGTTCTTGCCATTTGGACAATTTTTCTACTGATCTCTTCCATCATATTATCCTGATCAAATGCTTGGAGTGTGTTCGCATAACTCCCCAATTTTTTCCATATCCCTGCAAGCATTTTCCCTCAACTTCCTCCCAGGAAGATGCAATCTTCTGGATACACTGAAGAATACTATAATTCTTCCAGAAATTGTATAATGTTACTGCTTCTGTTGTAGCTATTGCCTGAGCAAATGTAGTCCATAGGTAGTATGCTTTGAAGGTGGTGAGTGCACTTTGATCCATAGGCTGAATCACAGCTGTCATATTGGGAGATAGATACGCCACTTTCATATCTTGATTTAGATCTTCTATGTGAGGAGGATGTCCTGGGACATTATCAAGTAATAGCTATCAGGGTATACACAGTTCAGTTGTCATATGTCATTAGAGTTGAATATTGCCCAACTTCCTATCCATTACAACTCCTGACACCAACACCCACACCAACTTCATTGTAGACCAGGCTATAGCCTGCTATACGGCAACGTTATGAACAGTAAATCATAACATTGAACATCTGCAAGTGAACTTCTGAGAATGACAACATCAGCAAATTATGAGCTGCAACACTGTATGTACGTATTACTAAAGATAAGATGTACAAAAAAATACGGTCATAAGTGCAAGTCATCATAACTCAAATATGTCATTAGCCAGCGACTAACTGTACAGCCAATTGATTTTCAACAAGGGTGCCAAGACCATTCACTGGGGAAAGAATAGTCTCATCAACAAATGGTGCTGGGACAACTGGATAACCACAAGCAAAACCTGAAGGTGGACCTCACTCCTTATACAAAAATTAACTCAAAATGGATCAACAACATAAATATAAGATCTAAAACTATAAAAACTGTTAGAAGAGTCATACTGTGGTGGCTTGTGTATTGCTACGATGCTGGAAGCTATGCCACTGGTATTTTGAATACTGGCAGGGTCATCCATGGTGGACAGGTTTCAGCAGAGCTTCCAGCTAAGACAGACTAGGAAGAAAGGTCTGGTGAGCTACTTCAGAAAACTGGCAAAAATGAAAACCTATGGACCACAACAGAACATTGTCCGGCCCACTTCCTTTGGAATCAGGAAGAATCAGTTGAGGAATCAGTCAATCAAGGACATCATGTTTGGTGAAGCAGAGGGCCAGTGAGGGCAAGAGAGACCCTTAGTGCAATGGCACTACAGCTGCAACAATGGGCTGGAACGTGCTGGCGATTGTGAGAATGACACCAGACCAGACAACGTGTCATTTTGTTCTGCTGTACACAGGGTTGCCATGAGGCAGAAGCTATGCGGCTAGCTAGCTATATATCCTACCTATCTATAGGTGCCAATTAGCGTCGCCCCTTTGCAATGTAAATTTTCAAAAGTGAAAAAGTACCAGAAAATGAAATGACACTGAGTGCCAGTGATTTAATACTTGGTAAAATTTTAAAGTTGTTTTATATCATGTTCTGTTCCCCAAATAAACAATTTTTAAAAAACTAATAGAAGAAATCATAGGGGCAGATCTTTATGTCCTCTTATTTGGCAAGGTATTCTTAGATTTGACATCAAAAGCAGGAGCAATGAAAGGACAAACAGATAAATTGGACTTCATAAAAGTTAAAAACGTTTATGCATCAAAGGACGTTATCAAGAATGTAGAAAGATAGCTTATAGGATTGGAGATATTTGCAAATCATATATCTGATAAGGATTTAATATACAGAATATATAAAGAATTCCTACAACTCAACAACTGAAAGACAAATACTTCAATTTTAAAAATGGGCAAAGAACTTGAAAAGACGTTTCTCCAAAAAGATATACAAATTGACAACAAGTACATGAAAAGATGTTCAACGTCATTGGTCATTAAGGAAATGCAAATCAAAACTACAATGAGACACCACTTCATACTCACTAGAATGGCTATAAACAACTTTTTTTTAATGGAAATAACAAGCGTTAGCAAGGATGTGTAGAAATGGGAACCCTTGTACATTGCCAGTAAGAATGTAAAATGGTGCAGCCGCTGTGGAAACAGTTTGGCAGTTTCTCAAAAAGTTAAACATAAATTTACCATGACCCAACAGTTCCACTCCCTGGTATATACAAAAGAGGAATTAAAATATATGTCTACTCAGAAACTTGTTCACAAATGTGTGTAGCAGCATATTGACAATAGCCAAAAGGTGGGAACAACCCAAATGTTAATCAACGGATGAATGGAAAAACAAATTGTGGAATATACTCACAGTGGAATATTATTCAGTCATAAAAAGGAATGAAGTACTGATTTACCCATTACGCATAGCCATCAAGTCAATTCCGACTCAGCGACCCTTTACAGAAATGGGAAGTACTGATACATGCAACAAATTGGATGAACCTCGAAAACATTAGATTAAGCTAAAGCCAGAGATTAAAATATTTGTACAAAAGATCACATATTGTATAATTCACTTTATATGAAATATCTAGAATAGGCAAGTCCATAGAGACAGAAAGCAGACTGGCAATTGCCAGGGAATGGGGGAGGGGTAAGGAGAGTGATTACTTAATGGGTACAGGGTATTCTGGAGAAATGAAAAAGTCAGCAGCCACACACACGCTGGTTGGCTCTCCAGGGCAACAGCAGCTACTTCACTGCAGGCAGTGAGGAGGCCGTGGGAAACGACCTGCACAGGACAGGGACACAGCCCATGGAGTAGAGGGGAGGCCATGCTCTAGACGTGTTTACTTCCTGGTTTCCTCCTAGACAGGCAGGTCTTCCCAAGTCACCCTCCTTCTGACCTCCCATCCCAGGTCACTCCTTCCACAGACATTTCTTCCTCTGCAGGGACGAAAAGGCAAAGCCGAGAAGCCCTCCAGAGCCTCCTTCAACTCTGAGTTCCTGTGATTCAAAAATTCCATGACTCTAGAATGGACCGTCCATGAGGACAGAGACAGTGCCTGTTGTCTTCAACTCTGTGTCCCTGTACCCAGCACACAGCCTGCACAAAGTGGACATTCAGAAAATATTTATTGAATGAATTATTGAATACTATTGTGGTTTTTAGGTGCCATCAAGTCAGTTCCAACTCATAGCGACCCTATGTACAACAGAACAAAACACTGCCCAGTCCTGTGCCATCCTCACAATCGTTGCTATGTTTGAGCCCACTGTTGCAGCCACTGTGTCAATCCATCTTCCCAAGGGTCTTCCTCTTTTTCGCTGACCTTCTACCTTACAAAGCATGATGTCCTTCTCCAGGGTATCCCTCCTTGAAACCAAGTCCAAAGTATATGAGACAAAGTCTCACCATCCCTGCTTCCAAGGAGCACTTTGGATATACTTCTTCCAAGACAGATTTGTTTGTTCTTCTGGCAGTCTATGGTATATTCAATTCTTTGCCAACACCATAATCCAAAGGCATCAATTCTTCTTCGGTCTTCCTTATTCATAGTCCAGCTTTCGCATGCATATGAGGCGAATGAAAATATCATGGCTTGGGTCAGGCGCACATTAGTCCTCAAAGTGACTCAGTTGAATACTAAGATTCTATAACTCTAAGTGTCTAAGAGTATGATTCGAAAATTCTGTAGTTCAATGAGCCTAGAATCTTAAACTGCTGTTACTCTTAACCAGGGATTCCATCTTGAATGCCAACAGGGCTGGGCAGGGAATGGGTATGAGTGAAATGGGCCAGATGTAAGTGCAAATGAACAGCTCCTCAGCACCAGGGGAACCCTGTAAGGCCAGGCTTGGCTGACGCCCCAGATTGGCCCCGTCAGGCACCCTCTGTCCTAGGCTCACTGATGCCTGACTACACTTGTGATTGTTTGCAGCATTTTGGCTCTGCTGCTTCTCTGCTTCTCTGTTCCATGCCTTGCTTCCTTTATGGAGTGTGTTTCTGTCCCTTGATTGTTTTTGGCAGAACCTTTCATTGCAAGGGGAAGAACCCAAATAGCTTGAGCAAAATGGAAATAACTATTTGCTGGCCTATGTAACTAGAAAATGCAGGGGGTGAAACTGGCTTCAGGGACAGCTGGAGGCAGGGGCTTAAACAATGTCCTTGAGCTGTCTTTCTCCTCCCTTCTTTGAGTTCTGCTTCCCTCTGAGCTGAAGCCCTTCTCGGGCAGTCCTTCTCCTCACCAGGGGAAGGTGCAGCAGCTCCGGGCCTCAGGGTCCTTACAGCTGTGATCCTAGAGAAAGAGGGACCTTCTCCAACCCAGTGTCCATGTGTCAAATGAATCTCATGGAAGAGTCTGATTAGCTGAAGTTGAATCATGTGCCCGCTACAGTGGACAGCCTCAGCTGTATCATGTGTAATTGGTTCCTTACTACGAAGAGGATTCTGTTAACAGAAGAGAAAGAGAGGGTTCTAGACAAGCACCTCAGAGGTCCTCTACATGACCTGGTGTACTCTTCACTTCAAAGGGCCCTGGGAGAACAGGGGTCACCCTGACATGGCTACAGTCCCCCCTAAACCCACAGAAGGTGAGAGTGAAGCAAGGTTAAACAAAGACAGAGATGGGGCTGGATCAAAGGGCTCAGCAGATGATCTAGTGGAAAACAGCTGCTCCCCAGCTCTCTGCATGATGTTGGGAAGAGAATACTGCCCCCCCACCATGATCCCAATGGTCTCTGAGAGAAGTCATATCCCATGTGCTCTCCAAGGCTCAGGGCAGCTACTAGTCTGGCTCCTGCTCTGTGAGCATAATGAATAAACAGAAGAAAGATGGATGCCTTAGGACAATACAGGATTGATGAGGATGGTATTTAATCACACAAACAATTCACAGGAGGAGCCAATCAGTAGATAACTGTCAGATGGACCAATCAGGTGAATTCATTTATTCAGCCAGTCATGTATTGAGTGCTGCTATGAGCTTCTATTAAGAGACAGGTAGGCTGGAATTGGTAGTGCCTTCAGGTTCCCAATGATCTTGGGTCTCCAGCATCTCCCACTTCCCCAACCAGGGGCACGTCCTACCCAACAAGCAAAGGACAAATTTGTCCCTATTGAAAAGCACGCAAGGGGGTGGGAGGGTCCCTGACTGACATTTCAGTGGCACATTGATGCACTCGCGTCCTCAGGCCCTCAACAATGTCAAAATGTTATGATTTTCCTGGAAGAAATGATGAGTGGAACCGAGTCAAATTAACTATAGGCCTGACTCAGGAGGCGGTCTGCAGAGTGTGTAGCCATGGTAACAGTTCCTTGCTGACTCTCCCACACACCAAAGGGGACACAGGCAGTTGGGGGAGAAGGCACCTCTCAGGCTCTCCAGGGCACCCCACCCCTGGATCTCACTTTCATTCGGGTGTCTGAGGACCCTCAACTTTGTTCATTAATTCACTCATTCAATTTATTTACTTAATGCCTATTTTGTGCTAGGCATCGTGAACACCTGAGTCCCTGAGTGGTGCAAAGAGTTAATGTGCTCTGCTAATAATCAAAAGGCTGGAGGGCCAAGTCCACCCAGTGGTGCCTCTGAAGAAAGGCCTAGCAATCTACTTCTGAAAAATCAGTCATTGAAAACCTTATGGTGCAGAGTTCTACTCTGACATACGTGGGGTCGCCATGAGTCAGAGTCGACCTGCAGGTGACTTTTTTTAATCATAAATACCACAGGGTGTCCCTAGCCCCAGAGAGCTTATAGCTTAGAGGGGAGAGAGACATATATAGATAAACAGATGAATATAATTTGAACTACGGTGCTTATTATGAAATGAAAGACTGAAACAACATGAGGGAGAAGAACAAGAGAGCTTTATTCGGATGTGGGTCCAGGGAAGTTCTCCCTGAGGAAATATTTTAGCTGAGATCAGAAGGGTCAGAAGGATCCAGTCAAGCAAAAAGGATGGGGAAGCACTTCCTTGGTGGCAGGAACAACCTATGCAAAGGTCGTGAAGCAGGAAGGAGTGTGGAGTACCCCAAGAACAGAGGCCGCCAGTGCGGCTTGAGAGAGGCTAGAGAACTGACAAGGGTCAGGTCAGGCAGGACCATGCGAGCTGCGCCAAGGCCTTGCAGCTTTATCTGAGAGCAGTGGGGGCCATGGAATGGGAGGGAAGGGAGGAAGGGAAAAGAGTGTTCAGGGAAGAGGGAGCAGCTCACAGCAGGTCAGGCCTGAAAGAACACCTGGTCCGAGAACCACCAGCAGCCAGGTGGTGGCACAGAGAGAGAGAGAAGGAGATGGCTCAGATGACGGTGGGGATTTGGGTGGGGCCAGGCCACAGAGGACTTCGTAGGTGCCAGTTCAGAGGAAACAGGGGAAGTGACATGATCCAACATATATCTTTTAAAGTCCCCCTTAAGCTCAGCCTTATTTTGTTCTACAGCCAACTCTAACCAAGGTGTCAATAGGCTCAGCCCCTAACAGGATGAGGTGGGGTGTAGAATCAGAAAGAACATGGCCCTAGGGTCAGGCAACTCAGGCATTAGGGTCCTGGCTCTATCCTTCCCAGTCGTGTGGCCTCAGGTAAGCCCTTGAAGTTTTCTGAGCCACAGCTCCCTCCTCAGGAAACGGGGCTAAGACTCCCTCTTCACAGGGCTTTCATGAGGGTCTGATGAGCTCATGTGTGGGGCACAGGCAGGGCATACAGCAGGGGCTCAGTGTTCGGTGCTTTGTCCATATTGTTATGAGCCGATCTCTTGCGGAAAAGGGGGCAGGGACAGAGGTGGCATCACAACATCCCCAGTGGCAGAAAGGCCAAGGGTTGTCACTTCCATTCTCCAGATGAGAAAACCGAGGTCCAGGGAGGCAAATGACCCACCCGAGGGCACTAGTGGTGGGTGGATGGGATGCCCAGGAGACAAAGAAGCTGAGGTTGGTGGGTGGTTAGGGTTGATGCCCTCCAGAGCCACATGGACATAGGTTTGAATCTGATCTCTGACCTACCAGTCACTAGGTGGTATCCTAGGTCAGGTGGTCTAACCTCCCCGGACCTCAGTCATCTCATCTGTAAAATGGGGAATGTATTTTTACCTGCTTCATGGGGTTGTTGTGAGGACTGCAGGAGATGGTGTAAGGGAGGAGGCTGTGCTATTCTTGGCACCTTCATTCAGGTATAGTCAATGTAATCGTGGTAGAATCTGGGACTTTCCCTGGCCTAGCAGAAAGTTCAGACTGACTGAGGCTACCTCATGTTTGGCATCCAGGACTGGGTGGAAGATGCTTAATAAACTGGCAAAAGCAAAGAGCATCAGGTTAGTAATGGGTCATAATCACTCTCCCCCTCTGGAGAGCAGCTGCCATGACCACCCTCCCGCACCGAGCTTCTCTTCTCCTACTTGACTCTTAGCTGGATTCACTGTCATTTCTGCACCAATAACAATAACAATAATTATAACAATTCCATCCTCCCATCCTCTCTTTCCGCAGAGCTTTGCCAGCACAGACTGAACCCCCTTCCACCTTCCTAGAGAGAAGAATGCTAAAGCAGTCTTAGAGCGAACAGCCAACACCAACACACTGTGTGACCCTGAGCAGGTCCTGTCCCATTCTGGGCCTCAGTTTCTCCATCTGCACATCACAAATGTTGAATTATATACATATAGAGGTGGAGAGTCAGTTGCATTCTGCCATTAAGTTCTGCAGGATTGCTCAGGATCCGAGTTCGAGTCTGCCCCCTCACCCTCCAGGCCACCTCTCTGACCTTGCCCCCCGCCCCTCTTCCTCACTTACCAAACTCCACCCAAAATGACCTCCTGATGTTCCTCATACAAGCTAAGTCCATTTTGGCTTCATGGCCTTTGCATTTTCTGTTCCCTCTGCCAGGAACACCTTCCCTCAACTGTAATCAGGGCTCATTCTGTCACTTCACTCAGGTCTCTGCTCAGACATTCCCTAAAACATCACCCACTCATCCATAACAAATTATGGATAACATTGTGAAGAATGGGAATTCCAGAACACTTAATTGTGCTCATGAGGAACCTGTACATAGACCAAGAGGCAGTAGTTCGAACAGAACAAGGGGATACTGCATGTTTTAAAATCAGGAAACGGGTTTGTCAGGGTCATATCCTTTCACCATACTTATTCAATCTGTATGCTGAGCAAATAATCTGAGAAGCTGGACTATATGAAGAAGAATGTGGCATCAGTATTGGAGGAAGACTCATTAACAACCTGCAATATGCAGATGACACAACCTTGCTTGCAGAAATCAAAGAGGACTTGAAGCACTTACTGATGAAGATCAAAGATTACAGCCTTTAGTTTGGATTACACCTCAGCATAGAGAAAACAAAAATCCTCACAGCAGGACCAATAAGCAACATCATGATAAATGGAGAAATATTGAAGCTGTCAAGGATTTCATTTTACTTGGATCCACAATCAATGCCCATGGAAGCAACAGTCAAGAAATTGAATGGCATGGGGATGGAAAAACACTAAATAGACAATAGATAAATGGTAACTTTGGTGAAGGGTAAGACAGTACACAATACTGGGGAAACCAGCACAACTGGTCCAAGGCAAGGTCATGGAAGCTACACAGAAACATCCAAACTCACTTACGGACTGAATTACTGGTCTGAGGGCTGTGGGGGCCATGGCCTTGGGGAACATCTATCTCAATTGGCATAACATAGTTTATTAAAAAAATGTTCTACATTCTACTTTGGTGAGTAGTATCTGGGGTCTTAAAATCTTGTGAGCGGCCATCTAAGGTACTCCACTGGTCTCACCCTGTATGAAGCAAGGGAGAATGAAGAAAACCAAGACACAAGGGAAAGATTAATCCAAAGGACTAATGAACCACAACTACCACTACCTCCACCAGACGGAGTCCAGCACAACTAGATGGTGTCCGACTATCGCCACTGACTGCTCTGACAAGGGATCACAATAGAGGGTCCCAGACAGAGCTGGAGGAAAATGTAGAACAAAATTCTAACTCACAAAAAAAGACCAGACTTACTGGCCTGACAGAGACTGAAGAAACCCCAAGAGCATAGCCCCCAGACACCCCTTTAGCTCAGTAATGAAGTCACTCCTGAGGTTCACCCTTCAACCCAAGATTCGACAGGCCCATAAAACAATACGAGACTAAAGGGGCACACCAGCCCAGAGACAAGGACTAGAAGGCAGGAGGGGACAGGAAAGCTGGTAATAGGGAACCCAAGGTCGAGGAGGGAGAGTGTTGACATGTCGTGCGATTGGTAACCAACGTAACAAAACAATATGTGTGCTAATTGTTTAATGAGAAGCTAGTTTATTCTGTAAACCTTCATCTAAAGTACAACAATAAAAAATCAAATGACATATTGCATTGGGCAAATCTGCTGCAAAAGACCTCTTTAAAGTGTTAAAAAACAAAGATGTCACTTTGAGGACTAAGGTGCACCTGACCCAAGCCATGGTATTTTCAATCACCTCATATGCATGTGAAAGCTGGACAAAGAATAAGGAAGACTCAAGAAGAATTGATGCCTTTGAATTATGGTGTTGGAGAAGAATACTGAATATACTATGGACTGCCAGAAAAACAAATAAATCTGTCTTGGAAGAAGTACAACAAGAATGCTCCTTAGAAGCGAGAATGGCAAGACTTCATCTCACATACTTTGGACATGTTATCAGGAGGAACCAGTCCCTGAAGAAGGACATCATGCTTGGTAAAGTAGAGGGTTGGCAAAAGAGAGACAGACCCTCAATGAGATGAATTGACACAGTGGCTGCAACAATGGGCTCAAACATAGCAGCGATTGTGAGGATGGCACAGGACCAAGCAGTTTTTCGTTGTGTTGTACATAGGGTCACTATGAGTTGGAACCAACTCGACAGCACTTAACAACAACCAACGTCTCACTCTCTGCTCCTTGACCTTGCTTTATTTTTCTGTATAGCACTTATCACACCAGTTATTTTATACATTGATGTGTGTGTGGTTTGTCCCCCCTACTCCACCCTATACACTAGAATGGGAGCTCTGTGAGAGCAGGGACTTGGCCTGTTCTGTTTCCTGCTGTGTTCCCTGACCACAGGACAGTACCCATCACATAGTAGGTCCTCAGTGGGTGAAGAGGTTGAAGCTAATTCAACTGGCTTCTGAGTTCAAATCCTTGCCCCTTCACTCCCTCCCAGTGTGGCCTTGGACTGGAGTTAACCTCTCTGACATAATGTGCCTCATCTGTAAAGTGAGCTTAATAATCGTGTCAAAATCACAAGGTGGTTGTGAAGCTATGGTGGATAAATGCAGGCAAGTTGCGTAGCACGGTGCCTGGCATGTAGTATATGCTCCAGATATAAGAAATATTAATTGTTTTCTTTTTATTATAATGGTAGCAAGGCCATTCATTCATTCTCCCCACAAGCATACACTGATACTCTTTCTGCTGTCAGATGCTGGGATGTGGAAAAATCAGACCTTGACATGTTCAAGATTTAGTGGGAAGACAAACCAGGAGATCAGTAGTGAGGTCTGTGTGCAAAGACAAAAGTAGGCTCAGTGATGGAGATGCAGGGCAGGGGAGGCTCAGCTTTACTGTGAAAATCAAGGAAGGCTTCACAGAGGAGGTGACACTGGGGCTGGGTCTTGAGGAGTGAGTAGGAGCTCACCAGGGTGACAGGGAGGGTAGGGCATCCAGGTAGAGGGAAGGGCAGGGGCAAAAGCAGGGGCAGGCGCTTGCCTGGTGTGTAACTGCCTAATGTTGTGCCTCTGGGAGGCTGGAGCAGGAGCTCACCAGGGTGACAGGGAGGGTAGGGCATCCAGGTAGAGGGAAGGGTAGGGGCAAAAGCAGGGGCAGGCGCTTGCCTGGTGTGTAACTGCCTAATGTTGTGCCTCTGGGAGGCTGGAGCAGGGCTAAGGAGTTCAAACTGTGGCCTGAGCGCCCCAGGGAACCTGGGAAGTGTTCCCAGTAGGGAGAATCCAGTCAGCCTTGTGTTCGTTGATCTGATCGCTCTGGCCAGAGTGAAGGGTGGACTGGAGGGACGAGCCTGAGGGCAGAGAGGCTCGTCAGTGGGTGGAGCTGGGACACAAACAGTGAAGCCTTCCTTGATTTTCACAGTAAAGCTGAGCCTCCCCTGCCCTGCATCTCCATCACTGAGCCTACTTTTGTCTTTGCACACAGACCTCACTACTGATCTCCTGGTTTGTCTTCCCACTAAATCTTGAACATGTCAAGGTCTGATTTTTCCACATCCCAGCATCTGACAGCAGAAAGAGTATCAGTGTATGCTTGTGGGGAGAATGAATGAATGGCCTTGCTACCATTATAATAAAAAGAAAACAATTAATATTTCTTGACCTGAGGAGCAAGGAGGGGCCCAGTGACCAGGATGGGCCCAAGGTCAGCTCCAGAGAAGCAGTTAGGCCAGTGGGCTTGATGCAGAAATGTCTAGGCTGTACAAGGAAGCTTCTTCAAAGCCCCACCTAACACTGGGGGCTACACCAGCCAGGCAGAAATGAGCTTGGTGATCGTGAGGTCAGAGAGCTGCGATGGAGGGAGGGTCAGCCAGGGTATCGCCCTCATAACTCGCAGGGATGTCAGGAAGGAATGGTCTGTCAACCAGAACCAGGGCGAGGAAACCTGACAAGATAAGTTTCCTTCCACCAGAAAGCCAAAGGGGAAACACATTTGTTTCCATGACATCCTTGTGTTTTCAGGAGACAACATGATTGTTTTTGCACAGGACTGCCATGAATGGAAAATTCTACCTGCTGTAACAGCCACTTCCTCCCCCAGGCACTAAATCATAGAGGAAGCTTCTGTCCCCAACTTACTGGTGCCTGAAATTCTACCAGTGGAGCTTCATTCCTTTGGCTTGAGGCTTTGTCATTTGTTAAATGCAAGTAACTTCACAGAATCCATATCCGGAACGCAAATTTATTTTCATTAATTCAACAAATTTTTATTGAGTTCTTTCTCTAAACCAGGCAGTGGCCAGAGCCTGGGAATAGAGAGATTAATTAGGATTTGTCCAGGTCCATGTCTCGAAGGAACAGGCAAGCTCTGTGTGTATAGGGGGAGGGGAACTGAGGAGCGCAATGAGGTAACTCGACAAAAACGATGTGAGTGTTGGTGGTGGGAACGAGGTGCCCTGGGAACTCACAGCAGAGGTAACTCATTTCAGAGTTGCAGAAAGTGATGCTGGGACCTACAGGATGAATGTGAGGTGGGTGGAGATGCCAGGTGGAAGGCACACAACCATCATGAACAGCCTGGACTATTGGGACTACATGCTGCTCAGCACAGTTTGGGCATAAGGTGGAACATGGGAGATGGGGCTGGAGGAGCAGCAGGGAGGAATTTCCTTTGGTTGAATGTTATTAATAATTTCAGGTGATGGTGTCTGTCACAGTTCTTTGTTGCCTCCCCAGCTCCCATTTCATCTCCTCCCACCGAGACCTTCAGATGCTCCTTTAGGGAACTGCCCTTTTCCCACCCTCAGCCTCCTAGTCTAGGTGGGAATGACCCACCCTCAGCTGCAGGGATGGGTCCTGTTGGCTTAAGCCTCTCAGCATATTCCTGTCCTGCTGGGTATGGTGATTGGTCCAGGGAAGAGCACATGACCCAGTTCAGACCAATGAAAGGGGAGGAGATGTTTGCTGGGATCTCTGGGAAAAAGGAGCCTCCTGTCTTTTTGGAGGGAGCTCTCAGAAGAGACATGCTGTCTTCTTTCCACTATGGAGTGAGGGTGCAAGGGGCCAGGAATGAAGGCAACATATGGAGGAGGGCAGACAGGAGAGAATGTCAGAGAAATGGAGCCAGAGATAGGCATAGGGTGCAGTCAGTGGCACGTGGGTAGACCCATCTCTGTAGTTCTCAGTTAGCTGAGCCAGTACATTCCCATGTTTGTTTAAGTCTCTTTGTTGTTACTGTCATCTGAAAAGCTCCTAATTGGTGCAGGGCCATTTTTCAAGGACAAAATTTTAAAGACTAAGACAGAGCAGCCAGTTGGGTGTTGGGAGCGTGGGGAGGTGTGGAGTTGGGGGTGGGTCAAGTCAAGTTTCTGTTCTTTTAATTTCATCTCTATATACAGTTCTCATCATGAGTCAAGATCTTTCCCCAGGAACCCCTGCTCCCTAACTGCCCTGGCACCTGGAGAACAGGTCCTGGTCAGGCAGCCTGGGCATCAGGAGCCCTGGGTTCTTTCTTCCACCCCACCACTGCCTGGCTGTGGGGCCCAGGGTGAGTCACAGCCTCTTGATGCTCCTCAGTTTGTGATTCATCCATCGGCCAGCAGACTCTGAGCTCCCCAAGGGCAGGGACAATATCCAACCTGGCCCTGCAGCTCCAGTGCCCAGGACACGCCTGCACAGGGCAGTTGTCATTGGGGGCTGTTGACCCATCAGCGTAGAGTTGCCCCTTCCTGGATCAGGGCCATACATAATGCTGACGGGGACCAGCTACGGTTCCCTCCGTCCACCCTAAGAGCCTCCTGGAGACCCCAGCCTTGTGCTAGAGCATCAGGAAGAGATTTTTGCCTGCAGGCTGCATGGTGGAGGCCTCACCTTCTACAGAACCTCTAATAATGTTGAAGGCTCACTAAGCCCCAGTCAGATCAACGGGGGAGAAAAATCCCCCAAAGCTCAACTTTTTAATTCTGATTGCAGCTGACCTGGGCAGACAAGTTTTGGGATTCTCTCCTCAGTCTGCTCGTTGATGTATGTGTGGGGTGGGAGACGGTGATCAGGGGTCCCCTGCTGGAGGACTGACCCAAATGGTAAAATGAATCCATGGGGCCAACCCAAGTTTATTCTTTGAAAGCCAGCACAGCCACTGCTCTGCCCTCTGGGTGGCATGGGCTCAGAGTTCTGGAAGATGAGGACACTGGTCTGTATTCACAGTCAGGAGCAGGCAGGGGTGAGGAGGCAGATGGGGTGAGGAAGTGGGCAGGGGTGAGGAGACCTGCCATCTCATGGAGAAGGTGCAGCCCAAAGAGCACTGGAGAGCGAGTCAGGGGTTCGAAGGAGTCATTTTACTTGGTGTGTGTGTGGGGAAGGGTGGATGCAGGGAGGATAAACTGGGGAGGAGAAGGAGGAAGTGGTAGATGATGATATGGGGAAGCTAGCCAGAAGCCTGAATAGAAAAGCCTTGAATGCCAAGCTAAGGAGCTTGAACTTTGCCCTGCAGGTGGCATACCCCACACATATCCCCTGCCAGAGGAATTTTGACAATGTACAGGGGCACATGAAGCCATAGGATAGACATAGGGCATTTTCCTTCTGTGTCAACTTTAAGACAGAAAATGCCCATTATTTTGTATTTCATATTAAAATAATTGTGACTATATCACAGAGGGCAAAATATACATGGATTCAAAATACTAAACTGGCAAAATCAAAGAACCTGTGAACCTGTGGCTGGATGCAGTCCTCTCAGTCACCTGAGTGTCCCCAGGTCCTGACACTATTAGTGGGAGGTTCTCAGTTTCTCCTTCCTTTGTTGTTGTTGTCAAGTCAATTTCGATTCATAGTGAACCCATGTGACAGAGTGGAACTGCCCGATAGGGTTTTCTAGGCTATAATCTTTACGAGAGCAGATCATAGGTCTTTTCTCCTGTGGAGCCGCTAGGTGGGTTTGAACCACCAACCTTTTGGTTAGCAGCTGAGCACTTAACCGTCTGCACCATCAGAGTTCCTTTTCGCCTTCCTAAACTTGTCAGAATCTAATTTCCAGCCTTGTCCAAGAGATTAAGATCCTGTCCATGGTGCTGAAGCAGGATTAAGCTATTTCAACAGGTGAGCTCTAATCTTAAGGTTTCTCTTCTGTCTCTACTTCTTAGAAGCTGAATGAAGAAAAGGAGCTCAGAGAAGACTCCAAGAAGGTGATCACTCCTAAAGACTTTGCTTCTCCCCCACCCCAGTTTAGGGGACAGGATCCTCAGAACAAGGTAGGGCTGGAGGGGAGGGAGGGGGGCAGGAGGAACAAGATTAGGACAATTATTATGTATGGCATTCACAAGTTCCCAGAAAAAGAATTGTCTTGAGTTTGGAGGCTTTTTTCTGCTTCCTAAAGACCACTCAGGGTTCTTAAAGAAGGAAAATAGCCCCAACGGTCTCTTCTTGTGGGGTGTGTGTGTGTGTGTGTGTGTGTAATTGCTTCTATATGCATGTGTGTGGGTGATTGACTCTACATTTAATAGACTCTGTGTGGTGATACATAGCTCATATGAAAACAACTGACATTTCATAATTCAATTACTCAGGAGGTAAAATCTAGAACAAATATTCAGCTGCTATTTTATCCCAATTCAAAAATGTGTTCATCTTGAGTTCCACCTCCATCCACAGTCCTGTGATCACAGCCTATTAAGAAGAGAAAGTTCTGGTGTCCACGTGTGGGGGATGGTGGAGGCTGCTTTGGTGGAGGCTGAAGAGGAAGCCTCCAAAAAGTTCATACTCCCAGGAAGCTAGAAAGCCCACAGCTCAGTACATCCAGCTTTCTGGCCTTGCAGATCATGGTCCCTGGTTATGCTTCCTGTTCATCTCATGAGGACTGAAAGGAAGGTACCCTCACCCCAGCTTTCTATACCCCTCAATTCTGGAATGGTCTATCTCCCAATCTTGGTGGGCCTTGGAAGCCTGGGAAGGTCCAGCCCGAAGACATGATGTTGCCCAACTTTGATAAGTGGTCACAGCATTGGTACCAGACAGAACTGGGTTGGAGGCCAAGATCCACTACTCACCCAGTATGGGATTTGGGGAATGTTCTTCCACCTCCTGTGCTTCATTTGATATTGAATGCTGACCACAGTGAGTGCCTAAGGGTGGCTGCCCCACAGTCAGCACCTGGTCACTGTGAATCCGTCTCTCCCATCTCCCTCATGTTCGTACCCACTGTTTATACACATGGCAGTCATTTTCTCATGAATCTCCATTTATGATTTTTCCTGATTGATTTATTATCATGATATTTGCCTTCAGTTTCTTGTTATATTAATTAGTATAGCCATCATTAGCAAGTGAACTCATAACTGTTGTCTTCATTAATATAATTGCCAGGTAAGAATAATTTCTGCTACCATTAGTACAATAAAATTTTGTTAACTGTATTCCTTTGCATGTGATCTGTGTTTCAGGCTTCTCTCAGCTTGAATAAACCCACCTGCTCCTCTGCATGAAAAAGCCCATTTGCCTTCATGTATCCACAGTCAGTGGGATAAATTCTGCAGCCCCTCCCTGAAGAATACACTAATTTATAGATTTACAGCTACTTGTCCTGCTTCTGCTGCCACTGTAGCTACTGTGTATTGAGAATTTACTGTGGACCAGGCATGGTACTAAGCGCTTTGCCAAGATTATCCCAAAAAATCATCTCTATTTTACAGATATGAAAACTGAAGCTTAGAAAGATTGAATGATTAGCCCAAAGTCCCCCATCTACTGAGTGGTGGAGTCAGCCTTTGATCTCAGGTCTTTCTAACTCTAGAGCCCACACTTTCTGCTTGTATTTTGCTCCATAAAATAGAGCTAGTCCTCCTCCTCCAGGTTGTCTTTCTTCTCCTTCTCTGCCTCCTCTTCCTCTCCCTATTGTCCTCCTCTTCTTCTTTCCTACTGCCTTATAAACCTCTTCTTTCTCTCTTTCCATTCCCCAGCTCTTTGCCCACAGTCCAGCTCTGCTAAGGCCCATTTGGACAAGCAACCTAAGATCTAAGATTCTATGCCACTTTCTGGAAAAGCAGGGATGGGTAGGGCTTGTGTTTTCTGAGACACCTCACCCTATGGGGAGGGATTTCAGGGCCTCCAGATTTTCCAACCCACCCTGAGATCCCTCTCCCAGAACTTGCTGGCTGGGAGAGGACACGCTAGTTTCTCCTTCACTCCTTCTAGCAATTCAGATGTGGAACTAGCTCTACCCTCCTCACCACCTTGCTGTAACTGTGTAAGTGATAATTCTGTTCCAGGGTTCTTTCACAGAACTGTGCCAAGGAACTTCTTCTGGGCCTTATGTGATCCTCACAGCATCCCAGGAAGTAGAGAATTATGCCCACTTGACAGTTGGGGACACTGAGGTCCAGAGTGTCCGAGAGTTTTAGAGCAGAGAGGCCCCTTAGAGATCATCAACCTCC
This sequence comes from Dugong dugon, assembly GCA_030035585.1. Classification (NCBI taxonomy): domain Eukaryota; kingdom Metazoa; phylum Chordata; class Mammalia; order Sirenia; family Dugongidae; genus Dugong; species Dugong dugon. The sequence goes on along the minus strand of CM057462.1, from coordinate 53,287,397 downwards.
CCATTTTACAGATAAAGGAACTGAGGCCCAGAGGAGGGGACAATCAGCCCAATGTCACACAGCAAATGAGGGGCAGAATGGGCACCAGCTCTACAGGGCCCCTGATTCCCAGGCCAGTGTCTGCAACAAAATGGCAGGTACAGCCTGTGAGTCAGTCCAGGGTCTTTTGTTTGCTTGCTTGCTTGTTTGTTTGTTGCCCTTTAGCGGGACTCTCAGCCCGGCTGCTCTTCAGAGAAGCTGGAGGAGAGAGGCAGAGCTGTCTGGATTCAGGCTCAGAGTCCCAGGTCAGCCACTGACTCACTGTACTTGACCTTGGATAGCCCCCTCTGACTCCACAGGCCTCAGCTTCTCATCTGTAAGATGGTCCTTCGTGGGACCAGGGTGCCAGGTGATGCCCCAACCTCCTGGATGTGCTCGGACCATCCTGGTCCCCCAGGGTTTCAAAGCTGGACATGGTCTCCGTGACTGCTTGGTTTGGCAGCAGCTGCTTCACTCCCCAACATTGGTTTTAATTCCTTCCCTGGAAACCTTGCTCTGCATTGGAGCTGAAGGAGTTGATTCGTAGAAATCTCCTTCCCTGGGGCTGCTCACATCAGAAGCAGCAGGTGGCTGTTCCCAGTGCTTCTGAGTGAGCTCTGGAGTCCACTTGGGACAAATCCATCCCTCCAAAGCAACATCTGCTGGAGGCAGCATTGAATGATGTCACGTGATAATAGCATTTCACGGGGCTCCTGTAACCTTTATTGAGCCAGAGTCAGAGACTACCGCCGACAGACCCTCTCATCTTTCTGGGGACTTTTCCTGGCAGGAGGCATCCTGGCTACATGGAGCAGACTATCACAGAGGGCTGGATGGAGTGTCAATGGCGGAGTGATGGCCCCCGGGCCTGGGCAGCACGGGTAGGGATGGGCCTGCTGACAGGAGAAGAGACGGCTGGGCTGAGTGGGCCCCACGCAATGGGGGATTTGCTTCCCGGGGTCTGTCCACCCAGCGGAGGTCCCTGGGGACTCATCTAGTCATCCATCACTCACTTCCTCACTCCCTCACTCGGTCAATAAACACCTCCCGCCATTGCTGTGCTGGGTGGTGTGCCAGGTGATAAGTGCGGAGGGCAGTAGAGCTTGTCTTTACCCTCAAGGCGTGCACAGTCTGGCACAAGGGACAGGAGCCTAAACAGGGAGCCTCTGCCTCAGAAAGTGCAATAACAGACAACAGCAGGCAGGAGGGGCCAGTAACTCCCTCGGGGGTCAGCTGGGGCAGGCATCTGCCTTAGGGTGGCTGCCCAGAAGCAGACCTGAGCTAAGGACTCTGGGGCCAGGAGTTTATCTGTGGGTGGCCCCAGTGAGCCCAATGGGAGAATGGAGAGAGTGAAGCAGGGGATGGGGGGGAAAGCCAAAAAGCGAGTATTCATGAGCAAGCGACAGCTGTGGGCAACCGGGGCTTGGTCCTGCTGGGAACCCTCAGAGGACTGTGGAAGATGCCTCAGTCACCGTCGTTGGGGACATGGAGGCTAGGGCATCTATCCACTGATTCAGGGGGGAGGGACATTCCTCCCTCCTGCCCCCTACACCTGCCACACAGTCAAGCAAGATCTCCTGGTGTTGGAGGAAGCTCTCCTGCAGGCATTTAAGATGGGAAGCTGTCAGCATGTCAGGAACTGTCTGCAGCTGCAGGAGAACTCACAGAGCCAAAGGGAGATGGGACAAGGCATCAACAGCATCTGCTGTGGTATCTTAGAAAAGTTGACATTTTAACTGGGTATGAAGCATGAGTAGTTTTTCATCTGAAACAGGCATGGAGAGTGCTAATCTGGGCCGCTGGAACAGTGTGTGGACGGGAGGGAAAGAAGTGAAAGTGGCTCAAAGGGCCAGAGGATTTCAAGGATATAATTTATTTTAGGATTAAGCACAGGGGAGATTTGAGCAGGCTGTATGCAGGGAATCCTTAGGTGGTGGCGTTGGAGGAGTTGACAAATGAGAGAGACAGAGATAGGTCAATAGGGACAGGCTCCTGCAGAGGCCAAAAGGAATGGCTCCAGAGGACAGGAAGGGATTGGCCTTCCACCAAGAGAGGAAACATTCTCTTCCTGAGATGGCTGAGGATAAGTTTAGCAACAGGAAAGAAGGAAGTATTGGAAGAAATCAGGTTGTCTGCTGGGAGTGAGGGAGCTGCTGCTTGGGAGGTGGGGGAGGAACAGTGCTTGAGAAGAGTGGAGGACTTGAATAGTCCTTGAAGGTAAGGGGAGGGAGGGCAGAAGACAGGAAGGTCAGAGGAGGGATGGGTGATGCCGGAGCCAGCTTACATTGGCACTTACACCTTGGTGGTGTTGCCAGTACTCACTAAATGCATTTTTCTCAGCAGCTCCCCAGAAGCTCAGAACAGGAGTTGAGAAAGCAGATGGTTGCATTGGAAAATGGCTGAAGTTTGGCAGGGCAGGAGTGTCAAGAGGAGAATACCAGCCAACTGCAGGCACAGTATTCCTGGGGGCAGGACTTCACTGGCTTCCCATCTCCTTTCCTACCCTTGCACCAGGAGGAAGAATGGGGGAGGGTTGACAAGAACCCGGCTGGGAGTTAGAGGACCTGGGCTTCCTCCAAGCTCTGCTGCACACTTTCAGTACCACTCTAGGCAAGTCACTTCCCCTCTCTGAGTCTCAGTTTCTACACTTATTAATTCAGGGCTCCTCAATCTTGGCACTATTAACATTTTGGGTCAGTAATTCTTTGTCGCAGGGGGCTGTCCTGTGCATTTTAAGATATTTAGCAGCATCCCTGGCCTCCACCCACTAGATGCCAGTAGCACACCCATTGTGGCAAACATGTCCTCTAGGAGACAAAATTGCCCCCAACTGAAAACCATTATACTACTAATAATAACATAATTGGAATAATAATATGATCTACCCAGTCAACCCATGAGAGTGAGGGTTCTCATAAGAGTCACATTAAATAATGGGAACAAAGGCAGGGGAGAAAACCTCTGGCAACTGATTAGAATAGCTTAGATATGAGTAGTTACTTATCACTTCTCCTCAGTTTCCCCATCTGTAAAATACATGATTAGAGGCTGGGCTGGGCTGAGAATCCAGGCCCCTGATTCTGAGGTCCAGGCTCTTTCCACATTACCCTTTGTGAAATGTTGCCTTTTGCAAAGCATCCCAGGAGATAGTGATTAAATCAAAGGCATGAGATTCCTCAGTCCCCTTTACTACATCTTTGTCTTTGCTTGGTAACTGGATTGTTCTCAAGGCAGATTTGAAAGAGGCCATGGTGAGGATAAAGGCCAGGATGAGAATAACAAATCTTCAAAGGGCCAACCTAAATGCAGCAAAAGAGGCCAAGTGGGGTGGAGAGTATATAAGTCTGGGTTGACTCAGGAGACAGATTAGTAACATGAACATGCAAAACATTTAGTGTAAAATATTAATTGGTAAAAGAAGTCTAACTACTAAAAAGGGTAAAAGAGGACTCTAAAGCATACAGTAATAGCAAATGTAGGGTGTGGCTGAAGCTTGTCTGTAAAACTGGCAGCTAGGTGAGGAGAGAAGTCCCTGGATGTTGCAAATGATTAATGCACTTGGATGTTAACCAAAAGATTGGCAGTTCAAGAGGTGCCAGAGGTGCCTCAGAAGAAAAAACAGCAATCCACTTCCATAAGATTATAGCCATTGAAAACCCTATGGAGTACAGTTCTACTCTAATGCACATGGGGTTGCCATAAGTCAGAATCGACTCAACAGCAAATGGTTGTGGTAGTAGGTGAGAAGAGGATAGCCTGAGGGTACAGTAGATTTGGTCCATGATGGCTGCTGAGGTGAGTACCACTGGGCAGCTCCTACACTGAATAAAAGAAAACGGAAGGAGGTCCAAAACCCAGACAGGAAGTGCCTTCTGCTGCTATCACCTTGCAATATCCCTCCAGGGACCCCTGTTGACAGAGACTAACATTGTGCCAGCTGGCAAAGAAGAAATGTTTACAGGGTCCAGCTCCAGTACCACAACGCAGGGCAAAGAGGGGTAGATTTGGAGCTGAGAGATAATAAGGTGAATTGTCACAGTCCTCACCTTTGGCTAATCAGCTTCCATATATACCCTTCGATACACGTTTGGAGGACTGGAGGAAGACTCGTTAACAACCTGCGTCACACACATGACACAACCTTGCTTGCTAAAAGTGAAGAGGACTTGAAGCACTTACTGATGAAGATCAAAGAACACAGCTTTCAGTGTGGATTACACCTCAACATAAAGAAAACAAAAATCCTCACAACTGGACCAATAAGCAACATCATGATAAACGGAGAAAAGATTGAAGATGTCAAGGATTGCATTTCACTTGGATCCACAGTCAACATCCATGGAGGCAGCAGTCAAAAAATCAAAAGATACATTGCATTGGGCAAATTTGCTGCAAAAGACCTTCTTAAAGTGTTGAAAAGCAAAGATGTCATCTTGAAGACTAAGGTGCACCTGACCCAAGCCAGGGTGTTTTCAATCGCCTCAAATGCATGCAAAACCTGGATGATAAATAAGGAAGATCAAAGAATTGACGGCTTTGAATTGTGGTGTTGTCAAAGAATATTAAATATACTATGGACTGCCAAAAGGATGAATAAATCTGTCTCGGAAGAAGTACAACCAGAATGCTCCTTAGAAGCAATGATGGCAAGACTACGTCTCATGTACTTTGGACATGTTATCAGGAGGGATCCGTCCCTAGAGAAGGACATCATGCTTGGTAAAGTAGAGGGTCGGTGAAAAAGAGGAAGACCCTCAATGAGATGGATTGACACAGTGGCTGCAACAATGGGCTCAAGCAAAACAACGATTGTGAGGATGGCGCAGGGCTGGGCAGTGTTTTGTTCTGTTGTACACAGGGTCGCTATGAGTCGGAACCAACTGGATGGCACCCAACAACAACAACACACATTTGAACTTCCATTCAACAACAAAGCAACTCTATGTTTATTCCTTACAAGATGCAGTTATTCTTTGTACAAGTAAAGAAGTTCTCCCATTTGCCTCAAAATGAGGAGATACATAGTTCCAACATCATTGTATCCATCACTGGCTATATGAAAGAAAAAACAAAAAACCATTGCCGTCAAGCTGATTCCAACTCATGGCAACCCCATGCGTGTCAGAGTAGAACTGCACTCCATAGGGTTTTCAATGGTTAACCTTATGGTAACCTTATGGAAGTATAACGCCAGGCTTTCTTTGGCAGTTCCACTGGGTGGATTCGAACCACCAACCTTTTGGTTAGTAGCCAAGCACAAAACAATTGCACCACCCAGGACTTATATGAACTACTCCTTAAATTCAGTATAGTCACATTAAATATTATTTTACCTAATTAAATTATAAAGTTAACCTCTGTAACTTGTATGTAAATAATAATGAGAAGAAGAAGAGACAAGAAGAAAATGATTAAATGTAGATATAAATGTATACACATAACAAGCAAAGAGAAAATATGCAAAACTGTTACAGTTCCATGTCTGTAATTGGTCACAAAGCCATAACTGATATCATAATGATTTTCTTCTTTCACTATCCATTCCACATTTCCTCCACCCTCAACAAGAACCTCAGCTAGTTGAGTTTCTTTACTGGGAGGAGTGATCCAAAACTTCATACTTGTTTTGTATAAGTCCTCAATCATTCTGCTTTTTGAGGTGCTGAAGTTTCCCAGTAACCTTTATTATGGGGCATGGAAGTACTAAGAGGCACCTCAGAGAATCCTGAGTTCCATATAAAGTTCTCTTTGCCCACATTGTATAGCAGCAGCCCAATTTCCCCTTGGTAATCAGGATCAATCATTCCAAAAAAATAACCTTTTTCTGCTTGTCTTTAAAGTGACATAAAGACTTAAATGGCTAGGTGGCAGTCTCATCCTCCCACTATTGAAACCACTGTTGTGTCTCCTGATATTCCCTTCTTGGGAACAAAGATACCCAAGCCAGCAGACCTCATATTTGCTAAGAAGCAAAAATTCTGCAAGTGGGTTATTAGGAATAATAGTGAGAGGAGCCTATACCAGTTGTTATTTATTGCCTCTCAGCTCCAGATCTACCCTTCATTGCCTGCTTGTGATACTACAAGTTTTCTCCCTTGAGAGCTGGCATGGTGTAAACCTTTATCAGTAAATGGCACTGGCAGTAGAGGAAGGGACTTATCTTCCTGGACGCAGTGTGCTTTGCTTCTTCTCGCTCCTATAGCAGTAGGTAGTGTGCAGGACCCCAGTGGAGCACACCCCTAGTGACATCAACAGCACCCCACAGCTGGATTCCCAAAGGCAAGATCCATGGGAGCCCTAGCTTCCTTCCCAACAGCTTCCCAATGATGGCTTCCCATTCTACTCTACCTCTGTGGGAAACTTCTTGGCATCTTTCCAGTAAGTTCAGCAAGTGCCCCAGCTGTCTTCCCAGCAAGTTCAACATCACCCTCCCACAGGAAACTTCACAGCAAATTTCATCATCTCCTCATCAGTCAGATATCTGCCCACTGGCCTTGGCCCACCAATATAATACCAACTCTGACTCAAACAACGCAATGAACATTTCCACCATTCATAGGGCAGCAACTACACCCTCTCCAACAAGGTCTGAATCCCAGCCATGGGGAGGATCTTTTCTCCCTTCCAAGTTTTGTTCCTTGCATATAATCCCTCAGCCATATGGTATTCTTTAGACTTCTCTTTTATCCCCTTAGTCAATTCAATGTGGTTCTTGCCTCCTGATTGGACAATGACTAGCAGAGAACCACTCCCACTTCCCTCTTTTGTTTAATATACCCATGCATTCTAACAATAGAGGAGGCCGCACTATTTAATAGTGTCTGATTCAAAGTATGTATTTCATCTTTTTGGGCTTTGTCTCCCAGCTGGCGCCGTACCTGAGCCTTCAGTAAGCCATTTCACCTTTCAATTAGGCCAGCCATTCCAGGTGATGAGTTATGTAGTAAGACTAGTTAATTCCACTGGAATGAGCCCAAGGCTGCACTTCCTTTGCTGTGAAATGAGTTCCTTGCTAAGAGGCAATTCTGTGCAAAAATATCATGATGGTGGATAAAGCATTCCATGAGTACACAGATGGTGGTATGGGCAAAATCATTACAGGCAAATCCACATGCAGAAAATATGTCTATCCCAGTGAAGAATAATCTCTGTCCTCTACATGATGGAACAGGTCCAATGAAATCAACCTGCCACCTAGTGGATGTCTGGTCCATCCAGGAAATGATGCCATATTTTGGGCTCAGTGTTGGTCCTCTCTTTTGAAAGACTGAGCACCCAGCAGTAGCAGTAGCCAAGGCAGTCTTAAAAAGGGGAAATCCATGTTTTTTAGCCCATGCATATTTCCATCCCTGCCACTTTATTTATGGGTCCACTGAACAAGCACTGAGCTGGCGGGGTAAAGAGGCAACTGATAGCCACAGAGCATTTATATTGTTCACCCGATTATTAAAAGCCTCCACTGTAGTAGATTCCCTTTAGTTAATGACAGCATTCACACTGCACACAAATATTCACAGTCTGTGCCCATTCTAAGAGGTCCATCACATACCTCTCCCCCCAGAATTCCTTGTTATCGATTTCCAATCCTGTTACTTCCAAGCACCTGACTATCCAGCCACCATTAACAACTGCTCTTAAATCAGTGTAGATTCTTACTTCTGGACATCTTTCCCTCCAAAGTGGACAACCAGTATACTTTGAAGTTCTACCTACTGGGAAGATATTCTGTCACCATTGTTTTTCAGGGTCACTCCTGAGCAGAGCTGTAATGCTGAAGGCTTCTAATGTAGGTTATACTAGCATAACATGCAGCACCTTCTGTAAACAAGACTTGAGGTTTTTTCCCTTCGTTAACTGGTTGTAAGAAACTCCCCCTGAAGTCATAGACATATTTGAGAAAGAGGAAGCAACGAAGCAGGAGTTGATGTTGAGTCTGAACCACTGATTCACGTTAACTTACTCCTATCTTCCATACTTGCCCAAGCCTGGTCTCTTTTATACCATTCCCATTTGACAACGTACTGAAGACTGAACTTGCTGCAGAGCCTTCCTTTTTGATGGTCTCCATTCAAAACGTGCAGCTTTATGGAATTTTGTAAATGGGTCAAAGTAGCACACACAAATGTTGTATATGTTGCCTCTGACATCTAAAAAGCCTACCAAGCATCATGCCTCTTTTCTTCATGGTAAACCAAACAAACTAAACCCATTGCCATCAAGTCGATTCTGACTCATAGCAACTCTATAGGACAGAGTAGAACTGCCCCCATAGGGTTTCCAAGGAGGGGCTGGTGGATTCGAACTGCCGACATTTTGGTTAGCAGTCAAGCTCTTAACCACTGCGGCATAAAGTGCAGCAACTTGACTTGTACCTTGGAGGGGATATTTTAACATGTTCCAGACCACTGAATTCTAAAGTAACTTCACTAAGATAGCAGACCTCTGAATTTTTGTGGGGTCCTTTTCCCACTCTCTAGTTTCAATATGTTGTACTAAATATGGCCTTGATGATAGAAACAACACTGGAGATCACATGATAGAATTTTGTAAGACTAATGACTACTTCACTGCAAATACCTTTTTTCAAAAACATAAATAGTGACTATACATGTGGACCATAACAGATGGAATACACAGGAATCAAATCGACTACACTGTGGAAAGAGATGATAGAAAAGCTCAATATTATCAATCAGAACAAGGCCAGGGGATGACTGCAGAACAGACCATCAATTGCTCATATTCAAATTCAAGATGAAGCTGAAGAAAATTAAAATGAGTCCACGAGAGACAAAATACAACCTTGAGTATATCCCACCTGAATTGAGAGACCATCTGAAGAATAGATTTGACGCACTGAACACTAATGACTGCAGACAAGATGAGTTGTAGAATGACATCAAGGACATCATACATGAAGAAAGCAAAGGTCATTAAAAAGATAAGAAAGGGAGGCGGGGCCAAGATGGTGGAGTAGTCAGACGCATTCTATGGTCTCTCTTACAACAAAGACCTGAAAAAACAAGTGAATTGATTATATATGACAATCTAGGAGCCCTCAACATCAAAGGCAAAGTTGAGGAATCAGGCTGAGTGGGTGGGGGGGGCGGAGACAATTCAGAAACAGCAAGGAGTTGCCAGACCTGACCCGGTGGGAACCGGCACTCTTCAGGCTGGATCATCTGACAAGTGCAGTGAGGCAAGCAGTGGCTTTCGGGATACTTTTTCCACATCAGGAGAGAACAAGTGGCAGAAAGTCTACTCAAGCCTGCATCACATACTTGGTGACTGACTACCTTAACACCTGAGCTGACGCCAGAAAAGCGTACTTAGTAACAGGCCTAACTACCTGGTGACAGGATGTGAGAGCTTCAAAGGTGCCAATAACCAAACTAGCTCACGCAAGCAGTCTATTTTGGCATATCAAAACAAAACGAGAAGCTAGGACACAGTAAGCAAACATAAAATAAATATAATAACTTATCGGTGTCTTGGAGACAACAATCAATATCAAACCACATAAAGAGGCATGCCATGATGGCTTCAGCAAGCTCCCAAAACAAAGAATTGAGAAATTTTCCAGAGGAAGAGAACTTCTTGGAATTACCAGAGATAGCATACAAAAGATTAACATACAGAACTCTTCAAGATATCAGGAAGGAGATCATGCAAAACACAGAACAAGCCAAGGAAAACACAGACAAAGCAATAGAGGAACTTAAGAAGATTACAGAAGAGCAAAATGACAAATTTAACAGGCTGCAAGAATCCACAGAGAGACAGCAAACAGAAATCCAAAAGATTAACAATAAAATTTCAGAATTAGACAACTCAATAGAAAGTCATAGGAGCAGAATTGAGGCAGTGGAAGCCTGAATTAGTGAGACTGAAGATAAAGCTCTTGACACCAACTTATTTGAGGAAAAATCAGAGAAAAGAATTTTAAAAAATGAAGAAACTCTAAGAATTATGTGTGATTCTATCAAGAGGAATAGCCTATGAGTGATTGGAATACCATAATGGGGGGAAAAACAGATAATATAGACAGAATCGTTGAAGATCTTTTGGCAGAAAATTTCCCTGATGTTGTGAAAGATGAAAAGATATCTATCCGAGATGCTCATCAAACCCCACACAGGGTAGATCCCAAAAGAAAGTCACCAAGACATATTAAAATCAAACTTACCAAAACCAAAGATAAACAGCAGCTAGGGATAAACAAAAAGTCATCTACAAAGGAGGGTCAATAAGACTAAGCTCAGATTACTCAGCAGAAACCATGCAGGCAAGAAGGCACTGGGATGACATATATAAAGCCTTGAAGGAAAAAAATTGCCAGCCAAGAATTATATATTCAGCAAAATTCTCTCTCAAATATAATGACAAAATTAGGGCATTTCCAGATAAACAGAAGTTTAGGGAATTTTCAAAAACCAAATCAAAATTACAAGAAATACTAAAGGGAGTCCTCTGGATAGAAAATCAGTAACATCAGATAACAACCCAAGACTAGAACACAGGACAGAGCAACCAGATATAAACCCATATAGGGAAGTCACAAAAATAAACCAAAGCTAAAACACCGTAAATTTGGAAAAGAGACATCAATATGTAAAAGATGACAACATTAAACAAAAAAGAGGAACTAAAAAAATGTAGTCATACATATTTCATGTGGAGAGGAAATCAAGGCAATATAAATAAATAAAATATTAGTTTAAACTTAGAAAAATAGGGATAAATATTAGGTAACCACAAAGGAAACTAACAATCCTACACATCAAAATAAAAAACAAGAAAAACATAAAGACTCAGAAAATACAAAATCAACAGTGAACAAGATGAAAAGAAAATACATAAAGAAAATGACTCAGAACAGAAAATTAATTGGAATAAAGAAACTGTCAACAACACAAAAAAAAGACATCAAAATGATAGCACTAAACTCATACCTATCAATAATTACACTGAATGTAAATTGACTAAGTGCACCAATAAAGAGACATAGAGCGGCAGAATGGATTAAAAAACACGATCCATCTATATGCTGTCTACAAGAGACACACCTTAAAGACATAAACAAACTAAAACTTAAAGGATGGAAAAAAAATATATCAAGCAAACAACACTCAAAAAAGAGCATGAGTGGCAAGATTAATCTCTGACAAAATAGGCTTTAAAGTAAAATCCACCACAAAGGATAAGGAAGGACACTATATAATGATTAAAGGATCAATACACCAGGAGGACATAACCACAATAAATATTTATGCACCCCACGACAGGGCTCCAAAATACATAAAACAAACTCCAACAGCATTGAAAAGATGGATAGACAGCTCCACAATAATAATAGGAGACTTCAACACACCACTTTTGGTGAAGGACAGAACATCCAGAAAGAAGCTCAATAAAGACATGGAATATCTAAATGCCACAATCAACCAACTTGATCTCATAGACATATACAGAACACTCCACCCAACAGCAGCCAAGTATACTTTCTTTTCCAATGCACATGGAACATTCTCCAGAATAGACCACATATTAGGCCATAAAGCAAGCCTTAACAGAATCCAAAGCATTGAAATATTACGTAGCATCTGTTCTGACCATAAAGCCATAAAAGCAGAAATCAATACCAAAAAAAGTAAGGAAAAAAAATCAAACACATGGAAACCAAACAACACCTTGCTCAAAAACTACTGGGTTATAGAAGAAATTAATGCTAGAATAAAGAAATTCACAGAATCAAATGAGAATGAAAACACATCCTACCAGAACCTTTGGGACACAGCAAAAGCAGTGCTCAGAGGTCAATTTATAGCAATAAATGCACACATCCAAAAAGAAGAGCCAAAATCAAAACATTAACTTTACAACTCGAACAAACAGACAGAGAGCAGCAAAAGAAGCCCTCAGGCACCAGAAGAAAGCAAATAATAAAAATTAAAGCAGAGTTCAATGAAATAAAAAATAGAAAAACACTTGAAAGAGATAACAAGACCAAAAGCCGGTTCTTTGAAAAGATCAACAAAATCAATAAACTATTGTCCAAACTGACAAAAGAAAAACAGGAGAGGAAGCAAATAACCCGAATAAGAAATGAGATGGGTGATATCACAACAGACCCAACTGACATTAAAAGGATCATAACAGAATACTATGAAAAACTGTTCTCTAACAAATTTGAAAACCTAGAGGAAATAGACAAATTTCTAGAAACATACTGCCTACCTAAACTAACACAAACAGAGGTAGAACAACTAAATAGACCCATAACAAAAGAAGAGATTGAAAAGGTAATTTAAAAAATTCCCAACAAAAAAAGCCCTGGCCCGGATGGCTTCACTGGAGAATTCTACCAAACTTTCAGAGAAGAGTTAACACCACTATTACTAAAGGTATTTCAGAGCATAGAAAAGGATGGAATACTCCCAAACTCATTCTAAGAAGTCAGCATAACCCTGATATCAAAACCAGGTAAAGACTCCACAAAAAAAGAAAATTACAGACCAATATCCGTCATGAACATTGATGCAAAAATCCTCAACAAAATTCTAGCCAATAGAATTCAACAACATATCAAAAAAATAATTCACCATGATCCACTGGGATTCATACCAGGTATGCAGGGAAGATTCAACATGAGAAAAACAATCAATGTAATCCATCACATTAATAAAACAAAAGACAAGAACCAGATGATCTTATCAATTGATGTAGAAAAGGCATTTGACAAAGTCCAACACCCATTCATAATAAAACTCTCAGCAAAATAGGAATAGAAGGGAAATTCCTCAACATAATAAAAGGCATTTATACAAAGCCAACAGCCAACATCATCCTAAATGGAGAGAGTCTGAAACCATTCCCCTTGAGAATGAGAACGAGACAAGGATGCTCTTTATCACCACTCTTATTCAACATTGTGCTGGAGGTCCTAGCCAGAGCAATGAGGCTAGAAAAAGAAATAAAGGGCATCCAAATTGGTAAGGAAGAAGTAAAAGTATCTCTATTTGCAGATGATATGATCTTATACACAGAAAACCCCAAAGAATCCACAAGAAAACTACTGGAACTGACAGGCAATTTCAGCAAAGTATCAGGATACAAGATAAACATACAAAAATCAGTTGGTTTCCTCTACACTAACAAAGAGAACTTTGAAGAGGAAATCACCAAATCAATACCATTTATAATAGCCCCCAAGAAGATAAAATACTTAGGAATAAATTTAACCAGAGGCATAAAAGAACTATACAAAGAAACTACAAAATACTACTACAAGAAACCAAAACAGACCTACATAAGTGAAAAAACATACCTTGCTCATGGATAGGAAGACTCAACATTGTGAAAATGTCTATTTTACCCAAAGCAATCCACAGATACTACGCAATCCCGATCCAAATTCCACCGGCATTTTTTAATGAGATGGAGAAACAAATCACCAACTTCATATGGAAAGGGAAGAGGCCCCGGATAAGTAAAGCATTACTCAAGAAGAAGAACAGGGGGACCTCAGACCATCAAGAAAGCAGTGCCTAGAGCAGAGCGCGTCCTTTGGACCGGGGTCCCTGCGCAGAGAGGCTCCTAGTCTGGGGGAACACTGAAGAGAAGAAGGCCGACAGAAAGAAAAAGCCTTCCCCTGGAGCTGACGCCCTGAATTTGGACTTTTAGCCTACTTTGACTACGAGGAAATAAACTTCTCTTCATTAAAACCATCCACTTGTGGTATTTCTGTTATGGCAGCACTAGATGACTAAGACAGAATTTGATACTGAGAGGGGGGTGCTGCTCTAACAGATACCTGAAATATGGAAGTGGTTTTAAAACTGAATGGATAGACGTGCAGCAGTAACAGAGGACCAGCAGCAGCAGAGAACCTACAGCAGCAGAGAAGCGGCAGCAGCAGAGAACCAGCAGCAGCAGAACCAGGAGACCAGTGCGAGACGGCACTGGAGCCGACCCACGGAGCAAGAGAGCTGAGTGCCTGTGTGCGGCAGGCTTCCTGGCAGAGTGGGGGTGCCTCTAGGTACTTACCCGTGGAGCTAGACTTGCCGACCCACGGAGCAAGGGAGCTGAGTGCCTGTGTGCAGGAGGCTTCCTGGCGGAGTGGGGTGCCTCCGAGCACTTATACCCGTGGAGCTACAGAGCTTTGGAACACTTGCCCCAGCAGGGCAGATGTGGGCATGAGGCCCAAGGGCCAAGAGGCCACAGGAAATAGAGGCAGAAGCTGAAGAGACAAGGGACACAAGAAGCTGAGCTGCTTCAGCCTCAAAAGATTTCACCTGTGGACAAAAGAAACTCAGCCCAGGTCCTCTGAGGAACCTTCGCCTGACTCTCCCGAGACTCCGCCCCCAGAGGCTGCCCCGGGGAGAAAGGCCCGCCCCTCGTGCCCAAGACCACCTGCGGACAAGCAGCCCGCGTGCGCGTAGATTACTTCCTATCAGGTGCGGGGGGGCACGTTTGCGAAAGGGGTTGCATAATTGTAGCGGTAGCTCCTGCGTTGGTGATCAGTGTATCTTTCCTCCCAGACGGGCGGATTTCACGGCAGCATCATGGTCGAGGAGGTACAGAAATATTCTGTGCACACACTTGTGTTCAGGTCATTGAAGAGGACCCATGACATGTTTGTAGCTGATAATGGAAAACCGTGCCTTTGGATGAAGAGAGTCACAAACGAAAAATGGCAGTCAAGCTTCGTAATGAGTATGGGCCTGTGTTGCATATGCCTACTTTAAAAGAAAATTTTAAAGAGAAGGGCCTTCAGAATTCATCAGATTCATATGGTCACAAACAATATCCTGCCAATCAAGGATAAGAAGTTGAATAGTTAGTGACGGGTACACATCCATACCCACCAGGACCTGGGGTTGCTTTGACAGCGGATACTAAGATTCAACGAATGCCAGGTGAATCAGCTGCACAATCTTTAGCTGTGGCATTACCTTCTTCTCAGGCCAGGGTTGATGCAAATCACACCGCCCCTGGTGGAAGTGAATACCGACATCCTGGGGCCTCTGACCAGTCACAGCCTCCAGTGATGACTTCAGTTATTATGGAGGCTGGCAATGCCAAGAACTCTGCACTGATGGCCAAAAAAGCCCCTACAATGCCAAAACCCCAGTGGCACCCACCTTGGAAACTGTACAGGGTCATCAGTGGGCACCTCGGCTGGGTTCGCTGTATTGCTGTGGAGCGTGGAAATCAGTGGTTTGTTACTGAATCTGCCGACAGAACTATAAAGATCTGGGACTTGGCTAGTGGCAAATTAAAACTGTCATTGACAGGGCATATCCGTACAGTGCGTGGTGTGATCGTAAGCACAAGGAGCCCCTACGTGTTCTCTTGTGGAGAAGACAAGTAAAATGCTGGGATCTTGAATATAATAAGGTTATAAGACACTATCATGGACATCTAAGTGCCGTGTATGGTTTGGATTTGCATCCAACAATAGATGTGCTGGTAACCTGTAGTCGAGATTCAACTGCACGGATTTGGGACGTTAGAACTAAAGCCAGTGGCACACTTTTATCTGGACATACCAATGCAGTTGCTACAGTGAGATGTCAAGCTGCAGAACCACAGATTATTACTGGAAGCCATGACACTACAATACGATTATGGGACTTGGTGGTTGGAAAAACGAGTCACACTAACAAATCACAAAAAATCAGTCAGGGCTGTGGTTTTACATCCAAGACATTACACATTTGCATCAGGTTCTCCAGATAACAAAACAGTGGAAATTCCCTGATGGAAGTTTCATTCAAAATCTTTCTGGCCATAATGCTATTATTAACACATTGACGGTGAATTCTGATGGAGTGCTGGTATCTGGAGCTGATGATGGCACTATGCATCTTTGGGACTGGAGAACAGGCTACAATTGCCAGAGAGTTCATGCAGCTGTGCAACCTGGGTCTTTGGATAGTGAATCAGGAATATTTGCTTGTGCTTTTGATCAGTCTGAAAGTCGATTACTAACAGCTGAGGCTGACAAAACCATTAAAGTGTACAGAGAGGATGATATAGCGACAGAAGAAACTCATCCAGTCAGCTGGAAACCAGAAATTATCAAGAGAAAGAGATTTTAATGTAGTATTGTCTTCACGGTGGTTCCGCCTTTTCCCCCCTTACCTTGGCTTGGATGAGGATACCCAGTCACTGTGTGCTCTGACTGGGAGTATAAAGCAGAGACTTGCTCAAATCATTGCCGGGTCATCACATGTTACAATAAACTGCTCCCTTTTCTCCCCCTTCCCCAGTGTTTTTATTTTTGAAATAAACCATTTTTGATCCTAGGAAGTAAGATGCAGATTAAAAAAAAAAGGAGAAGAACCAAGTGGGAGGCCTCACACTACCTGATTTTAGAACTGATTATACCGCCACAGTACTCAAAACAGCCTGATACTAGTACAACAACAGATACATAGACTAATGGAACAGAATTGAGAATCCAGATGTAAATTCATACATCTATGAGCAGCTGATATTTGACAAAGGCCCAAAGTCCATTAAATGGGGAAAAGACTGTCTCTTTAACAAATGGTGCTGGCATAACTGGATATCCATCTGCAAAAAAAATGAAAGAAGACCCATACCTCACACCATGCACAAAAACTAACTCAAAACAGATCAAAGACCTAAATATAAAATCTGAAACGATAAAGATCATGGAAGAAAAAATAGGGACAACACTAGGAGCCCTAATACATGGCATAAACAGAATACAAAACATTACCAACAATACACAAACACCAGAAGAGAAACTAGATAACTAGGAGCTCCTAAAAATTACACACTTATACTCATCCAAAGACTTCACCAAAAGAGTAAAGAGACAACCTACAGACTGGAAAAAAACTTTGGCTACAACAAATCCGAGTAGCGTTTAATCTCTAAAATCCACAAGATACTGCAAAACCTCAACAACAAAAAGGCAAATAACCCAATTAAAAAATGGGCAAAGGATATGAACAGGCACTTCACCAAAGAAGACATTCAGGCAGCTATCAGATACATGAGGAAATGCTCACAATCATTAGCCATTAGAGAAATGCAGGTGAAAACTACAATGAGACATCATCTCTCCCCAACGAGGCTAGCATTAATCCAAAAAACACAAAATAATAAATGTTGGAGAGGTTGTGGAGAGACTGGGACGCTTATACACGGCTAGTGGGAATGTAAAATAGTACAACCACTTTGGAAATTGATTTGGCGCTTCCTTAAAAATCTAGAAACAGAAATACCATAGGATCCAGCAATCCTACTCCTTGGAATATATCCTAGAGAAATAAGAGTTGTCACACAAATAGATATATGCACACCCACGTTCAGTGCAGCACTGTTCACGACAGCAAAAAGATGGAAACAACCTAGGCACCGATCAATGGACAAATGGATAAATAAATTATGGTATATTCACACAATAGAATACTATGAAAAGATAAAAAGAAACATAACATGGATGAATCTGGAAGGCATTATGTTGAGTGAAATCAGTCACAAAAGGACAAATATTGTATGAGACCACTGTTATAAGAACTCAAGAAAAGGTTTAAACACAGAAGAAAACATTCTTTGGTTACAAGGGTGGGGAAGGAGGGAGAGGGGTATTCACTAACTAGATAGTAGATAAGAATTATCTTAGGTGAAAGGAAGGACAACACACAGTACAGGGGAAGCCAGCACAACTGGACTAAACCCAAAGCTAAGAAGTTTCCTGAATACAACCAAACACTTGGAGGGACAGAGTAGCAAGGGCAGGGGTCTGGGGACAATGGTTTCAGGGGACATCTAGGTCAGTTGGCATAACAAAGTTTATTAAATGTTCTGTATCCCATTTGGTGAGTGGCATCTGGGGTTTTAAAAGCTAGTGAGCGGCCATCTAAGATGCATCAGTTGGTCCCAACTCACCTGGAGCAAAGGAGAACGAAGAACACCAAAGACACAAGGAAAATATTAGCCAAGAGACAGAAAGGCCACATAAACCAGAGACTCTAACAGCCTGAGACCAGAAGAACTAGACGATGCCTGGCTACCACCAATGACCACCCTAATAGGGAACTCAACAGAGAGTCCCTGACAGAGCAGGAGAAAACTGGGGTGCAGAACTCAAATTCTAGTAAAAAGACCAGACTTTATGGTCTGACTGAGACTGAAGGGACCCCGGAAGACATGGACCCTGGACTCTCTGTTAACCCAGAACTGAAACCATTCCCGAAGCCAACTCTTCAGACATAGATTAGACTGAATATAAGACATAAAATGATACTCATGAATAGAGTGCTTCTTAGTGCAAGTAGATACATGAGACTAAATGGGCAGCTCCTGTCCGGAGGCGAGATGAGAAGGCAAAAAGGGACAAAAGCTTGTTGAATGGGCATGGAGGATCCAGGGTGGAAAGGAGGACTGTGCTGTCACATTATAGGGAGAGCAACTAGGGTCACATAACAATGTGTGTATGAATTTTTGTATGAGAAACTAACTTAACTGTAAACTTTCACTTAAAGCACAATTTAAAAAAAAAAAAAAAAAAGACAAGAAAGGAAGAAAAGACCAAAATGGATGTCAGGAGAGACTCTGAAACTTGCTGTTGAATGTAAACAGCTAAAGCAAATGGAAGAAAGAGAAGTAAAAGAACTGAACAGATTTCAAAGGGTCGCTCAAGAAAACAAAGTAAAGTATTATAATGAAATGTGCAAAGACCTGGAGTTAGAAAACCAGAAGTTAAAAAATATGCCCAGCATTTCTCAAGCTGAAAGAACTGAAGAAAAATTCAAGCCTCCAATTGCAATACTGAAGGATTCTATGGCCAAAATATTGAACGACGCAGGAAGCATCAAAAGAAGATATAAGGAATACACAGAGTCACTGTACCAAAAACAATTGGTCAATGTTCAACCATTTCAGGATGTAGTATATGATCAAGAACTGAGGGTACTGAAGGAAGAAATCCAAGCTGCACTGTAGGCATTGTGGAAAACAAGGCTCCAGGAATTGATGGAATACCAATTGAGACGTTTCAACAAACGGATGTAACACTGGAAGTACTCACTCGTCTACACCAAGAAATCTGGAAGACAGCTATCTGGCCAACCAACTGGAATAGATTCATATTTGTGCCCATTCCAAAGAAAGGTGATCCAACAGAATGTGGAAATTATGGAGCAATATAATTAATATCACACACAAGTAAAACTTTGCTAAAGATAACTCGAAAATGGTTGCAGCAGTACATCAACAGGGATCTGCCAGAAATTCAAGCCAAATTCAGAAGAGGACATAGAACAAGGGATATCATTGCTGATGTCAGATGGATCTTGGCTGAAAGCAGAGAATACCAGAGAATGGGAATTCAAGAAGACTTAATTGTGTTCTTGCAGAACCTGTACATACACCAAGAGGCAGTCATTTGAATAGAACAAGGGGATAGTGTATGCTTCAAAATCAGGAAAGGTGTGTGTCAGGGTTGCATCCTTTCACCATACTTATTCAATCTGTATGCTGAGCAAATAATCTGAGAAAATGGACTATATGCAGAAGAAAGCAGCATCAAGACTGGAGGAAGACTCATTAACAACCTGTGATATGCAGATGACACAGACTTGTTTTCAGAAAATGAAGAGGACTTGAAGCACGTACTGAAGAAGATCAAAGACTATAGCCTTCAGTATGGATTACACCTCAACATAAGGAAAATAAAAATCCTCACAACTGAACCAATAAGCAACATCATGATAAATGGAGAAAAGATTGAAGTTGTCAAGGATATCATTTTACTCAGATCCAAAATCAAAGCCCATGGAAGCAGGAGCCAAGAAATCAAATGATGTATTGCATTGGGAAAAACTGCTGCAAAAAACCTCTTTAAAATGCTAAAAAGCAAAGATGTCGCTTTGAGGACTAAGGTGCACCTGATCCAAGCCATGGCATTTTTCAATCACCTCATTTGCGTGCGAAAGCGGGACAATGAATAGAGAGGACTGAAGAAGAATTGAAGCCTTTGAATTATGGTGTGGGTGAAGAATACTGACTCTACCATGGACTGCCAGAAGAATGTTCAAATTTGTCTTGGAAGAAGTACAGCCAGAATGCTCCTTAGAAGCAAGGATGGCGAGACTTCATCTAACATCTTTGGACGTGTAATCAGGAGGGAACAGTCTCTGGAGAAGGACATCATGCTTGGTAAAGTAGAGGATCAGTGCAAGAGAGAAAGACCTTCAACGAGATGGGCTGACACAGTGGCTGCAACGATGGGCTCGAGCACAGCAATGATTTTAAGGATGGCAAAGAACCCAGCAGTGTTTCGTTCTGTTATACACAGGGTTGCTATGAGTCAGAACCAACTCGATGGTATCTAACAACAAAGATCCCTGTGGGCTAAGGTATTCCACTTATTGGTACAACCCTACTGTCCTTTACAGTAAATGCATCCACTTTGTCTTTGTAATTAACTGATGCCACTTAGCCTCTGCCACTCCAGGATCCTATAATTCCCATGAAATCAGGGAGCCTGTGTAAATGATAGCATACTCCATGGTAACACCTGGCCTACAAAGGTAAGCTTCCATAGAACTTCTTAAGGATGCAGTTGCTTCCCTTACCTTAGTGAAGAAACTGTCTTCTGGTAATTTTCATAGAGCATAGTTTGGGAGTGGATGTGCAGGTCACACATGATAAATCCACTTCAACATTCCTATCTCCTTAAATCCTGGATTCTCTTTCATATCATGCCATGGAAGCTCTGGCATCCCAACCTCATTAAATATAAGCTACCTTCAAGTCCAAGTTTCAGTCAATCAGTCAAGTAAGCAGAGCAACCTTCAGCTGCACAAGCTAACTCATTAAATCCCAAATCCACATCAATGAATTTAGTATTATATCCAACCCTTAGAATCAACTCCCACATATATTCCAAGGATTACACCAAATCTTTCCACTAGCAAAATCTTGCTGTTTTTGTTGTTGTTGTTGTTGTTGTGTAAGCTACTTCCTTCTGGGTCATAGTGGGTACTTGATCCTTTGGAGCGTGCTGAGATTTAAACTTATTTATGGATCTAGTGGCAACCAAGGGTACTTGTGGTATGTCTTGGGTAGAATGGGCATCTCCTTTCAAAGCATCAGCTTGATATAAGGTTATCACTGAATTTTCAAAGGAAAACTAGTCTCCTCAGATACAGGAGGGCAAGTTATTTCCATCTGCAAGAAAGTGACTCAGGGATTCATGATTCTCCATTTCATCTGAGTCCAACCAGATGTCCCTATTCCAAGTTGCAGATCTCATTCTTTCCTAGTCTATGCTCAAACTTTCACAAGAGAAACTTGGCAATGCTATAAATTTAAAGGACATTTTAATTCCGCAACCCACACAATTAAGTTTTATGTTTGATTTTCAGCAGTATCAGTCCTGTGGCTACAGTAAAAAAAAAAAAAAAAAAGGAGACAGAGATTCTTCTAAGGCTGCCATGGAAGCTCTGTGGTTCTCAAACCATGATTTGAACTGACTTGAACTTGTCATTTTCTTTCTAGTAAATACTCCAGTGCACTCAAGAATTTTCCCCACCCCACGGTCCTTGTAGTCATCATTATATCATCACTGCTGTAATGGTCAAGTCACTTGGGCTCCCAAGACACTTGCTCTAGTTGACATTGCCTCAAAATCAATTGCATGTGATAGCATGATTGATTATGATGCCATAAATTACTAGCATCCCATTTTCAATTGACAAGGACCTCAGCCCTGTACTCAAGCCCAAGAGTACAACAAAACTAAATCAAAATCCCATTGTTGTGGTTCTGTCTCCTGGGACCACCTCTGTTACCAATTCTATATTAATCAGGATCCAGTCAGGAGACAGAATCCACACCCATAATTTGAACATGGAAAACTTAACATAAAGAATTGTTCATTAGAAAAGGATGGTTAACTACTAAAAGGAGTGAAAGAAGACTCCAAGGGGCCCATAATCAGCTACGTACAAAAAAGCAACTACTACGTCTAGGCTGAGAGGGAATGAGTAATGAACTAAGGATTCAGGAGAAGTCCTAATCCCAAGGCTGAGATTCAGACCTCTTCAATGAGGGAGTGACTACTACAAGAACATGGAGCCTCTATGGCAAAGAAATTTGCCAGAGAAAGTGGGCTAGCGCTAGTCTGGGTGAGAGCATGATCCAAATGTGTGGCTAGAGCCAGCCTGTAGAAGTCGCTGCCAAATGCAAAGAATAAAACCTGAGGGTGCATCTGGACCAGGCCTATGAGGGCCACTGAGGATCTAAGTGGTGGGCCTTGCCTCCCATGCTGAATTAAAAAATAAAACAGAATGAAGGTAAGAACCTGGAAGGGAAGTGGCTACCTGCTGCTAGCACCTTGCCCTCTAGTGCCCTCTACTGACAGAGCCTAACATTGCTCCAGGTGGAAAAAGAACTGTTTACAGGGTCCAGCTCAAGTATTACAAAGCAAGGCAAAGAAGGGTGTATTTGGAGCTGAGAGACAATAAATTGATTACTGGCATAGAGAGACGGGTAAACATGGCAGGGAGCAAAGGGTTTGGCAAGAGAAGAGGTTAGAGGAGCAAGGATTTGTCTGTCTTTTGTGAGGGAGAAGGAGGTAACACACGTGGGCTGGAGCCCTGGGCAAAGAACTCTGTCTCTAACTCTCTTCAAAATGAGAATGCATTCAGACAATAAACACAGCTCAAGAAAGTCACATTGCTCATCTATCAAATGAACAGAAAATAAAATTCCTGGACAGGTTCCCTCTTCCCACCCCCTGGGAAAAGGCAGGAAGTGAATTGAGATGCATTTCATTTTTCTTTGAAAAGCCTTTCTCAGCTTCTTGTCTCGTGCTGACTCAGGCTACCCTCACCATCTGCAGATTCAACAGACATTCCATCATTAATTCAACAGCGTTTTCTGTAGTCCTACTGGGTGCCAGGCGCTAAGCCTGAGAAGCCTGTCTGTGGGCTTCCACTGAGCCTGTTTACAGCTGTCTGTGGCTGAGCCTGGCTTGAGTGAGTGTTGAGAGTGCAGACTGATTCATGACAAAAAATTTTAAACAATTAATGTGGTTCAGGTTTAGATTTTCTGGCATTTCTATGAACATTACAAGAGCAATGGGGTCAAGTGACATGAGTTCTAACACTGCACTGGTTCCTTCCTAGCTGTGTGACCTTTAGCGAGTCACGTCACCTCTCTGAGCCTGTTTCCTCATACCAAATGGGCTTGGTAATATCTAACTTCTCAGGATTGCTGTGATGATTAGGGACAAGGTCTGTACTAGGTATAATGCAAGGACCCGCCAGATAGGTGTCCTGGCCCATCAGACAAAAGCCCAGACTGTACTCAAGACTTCAACAGACTCAGAAAGCAGATGCATAGGCCAGTGACCTGGGCACCGTTGAGCAATGTCAGTCCCATTGTCACTAAGGGATGTTGAACCCAACAGAGTCCTACTTGGAATGGGCTTCTAGGAGGCACCTAGTCCCACTTCCTTATTGGGAAGATCAAGAAACTGGGCCCCAGAGGGAGCAGATGTTTGCTTAAGGTCACACAGCATATCGGTGACAGAGCCAAAATTGGAACCTAGCCTCATGGCACTGAGATATGTGAGAGACTTGAGAGACTGTATCATGATGTACCTAAGAGTGTGGGCTTTGGAGCAAGACAGACTTGAGTTCAAGTCCCAGCTCTGCATCTTTCATTCATTCAACAAATATCTGAGTGTCTGCCATGTGCCAGGCACTGTGTTCAGTGAAGGGGACAAAGGGGTGACAAGATCCACATTGTCTGGCCTTCTCAATGCTCACAGTCTGGTGGAGGAGGTAGTGAATAAGCAACCAATGAATAAATAAGCTCATCACACCCCTGAGGGACACACAGGTCGGGGCCCCAAGAGCAATGGGGGCAGTGGGAGCAGGAGGGCCACTTCAAGGTGATCAGGGAGGGTCTCTTGAGGAGGAAACATCTGAGCTGAGGCCTGGACACCCAGGAGCCAGCAGTGCAGAGACTGGTGAAGGGTACCCAGCCAGAACTCAGAGTGACAAGGAGAGGCGAGGCTGGAGTGATCAGAGGAGCGAGCAGGAAGCTGGGTCAGAAGGCAGACCCAGGCCAGGCAGGGCCTTGGGGGCCACTGCGAGGGGCTCAGCTTCTGTTAACAAAGCAACAGGAGTGCTCCAGAGGGTTTGAGCAGGCGAGAGATGTGGCCAGCTTATTTGTTTCAAAGGATAACTCTGGCTGCTGCTGTTTGTGTGACATGTGGTAGTCTGTGACCTTGGGCAAGTTACTTGACCTCTCTGAACCCGTCTTCTCATCTGCAAAATGCGGATGATGATAATACTTACCTCACAGGCTTTGTTGGATTCTGACGCATGACAACCCATATAGAGCACTTAGCAACACGTCCCACGCGTTTTAAGTGCAAAATAAAGGTTTGCCTTTTTATATCACCTTATCCAAAGCCCTTGTCCTCCACCAACAGGCCATGGCCGCACTTGAACCTGTGGGTTCTGCCTATGCAGTGGCACAATTGTCTCTCCACTGCCCTCAGCTATGGAAGTGTTGAGGTCAAACCTCATTAAGCTCCTGTCCATCGGAGGTCAGCGGGGAGGTCAGCGGGAGCCCAGTGACAGAGCAAGGCCAGGCCCCAT
Organism: Dugong dugon; assembly: GCA_030035585.1. Classification (NCBI taxonomy): domain Eukaryota; kingdom Metazoa; phylum Chordata; class Mammalia; order Sirenia; family Dugongidae; genus Dugong; species Dugong dugon. The sequence continues at coordinate 53,262,720 of CM057462.1, read as the reverse complement.
TCTTAATTAGGGCCTTGCAAGTGGCTTTTGCATCCATCAAAGTCATGGACCCATCTCCCGGGTGCCCAGGAAATACAACATATCCCAACCCAGGGCCAGCTGAGAGGTCCTGAGAAGTAATAATTGCTTTGGCCAGCTCCTATGGTCAGATTTATTATGACATAAAAAAAAAAATTTAGCTCCTGGTGGTAATAGCAAATTGGCCCATCCAAACTTGCAGAAATCCTATTTGCAAGGGCCTGGGTGGATACAGGCTTACACCCCACACCTGCTCAGCCCACGGCCCTGGCCAGAGTCAGGCTGGACCACTCATCTTCCTGTGCTCAAGGCACCTTGTCCGAGAGGCCCCCGCCTGACACACTTCACAGCATTGAATAATGCATGCCCAGGTCACACATTCACTGGTGCTGCATCAAAGGGACCACTAGCTTCTGACACTGCCCAGAGAGGCCACAAAACAGCTAAAGGCACAGGCTTTGGAGCCAGCCTAAACACGGGTTCAAGTCCCAGCTCTGCCACATAATAGCTGTGTGACTGTGGGTGAGACTTTGTTTCTTTCTTTCCAAAATGTTTATGGATTAAATGGGACATGGGTGGTGTAAGTCATCTACCACAGTAAAACAAATAAACAAACTTACTGTCATAGAGTCAATTCCAACTAATGATGACCCCATGTGTGTCAGAGCAGAACTGCACTCCATAGGGTTTTCAATGGCTGTAATCTTATGCAGGTAGATCACCAGGCCTTTTTCTGTGATGCTGCTGGATGGATTCAAAAACCTAGCACAGTAATAGGTGCTCAACAAAAGTTAGAGATCACCGTTTTCATTCTCCAGGGATTTTGGTATTATGAGATGACATTTATTGAGGGCCAATTATATCACCAAGCAGTCAGAAATCAAAAGATGCATTGCATTGGGCAAATCTGCTGCAAAAGACCTCTTTAAAGTGTTGAAAAGCAAAGATGTCACCTCGAAGACTAAGGTGTGCCTGACCCGAGCCAGGGTTTTTTTTCAGTCACCTCATATGCATGTGAAAGCTGGACAATGAATAAGGAAGACTGAAGAAGAATTGATGCCTTTGAACTGTGGTGTTGGCAAAGAATATTGAATATACTATGGACCGCCAAAGAATGAACAAATCTGTCTTGGAATAAGTACAACCAGAATGCTCCTTGGCAGCGAGGATGGCGAGACTTGGTCTCACATACTTTGGACATGTTATCAGGAGGGACCAGTCCCTGGAGAAGCACATCATGCTTGGTAAGTTAGCGAAAAAGTGGAAGACCCTCAACAAGATGGATTGACACAGTGGCTACAACAATGGGCTAGCACATAACAGCGCTTGTGAGGATGGCACAAGACCGGGCAGTGTTTTGTTCTGTTGTACATAGGGTCGCTATGAGTCAGAATTGACTCGAGGGAACCTAACAACAATTCTATCACCAGGGGCTATGCTAGTTCTTTTCAAATATCTTATCTCTAGCCCTCAAAACAGGGTAGATATCATTATTTTCATTTAGGAGATTAGGAAACTGAGCCACAGTGTGGTTAGGGAACCTGTGCAAGGTCACCCAGCTGGTGGGATGCGAACCTGGGGACTGGAACCTTGGCTTGTTGATTCTAGAGCTGGTGCTTCTCCTAATATAATGCCTACCTTCCCAGTTTCTCTGAAAGGCTGTGTAAGGCTATTAGTCAGACAGGCAGGCAGTCCCATACTCCCTTTTTTCTTTCTCTTCCTCATACCAACATTTCTTGAGTACCAGCTCAAGACAAGCCCTTTGGTGGACACTGGATACACAAAGAGGTATGCAGAAGAGCTCCCTGCCCTTGAGGAGCTCAACACCTGGCAGGCAAAGAGGAAAGCTGCAGCCACACTGTCCATAACACCTACATATCAGTTTTTGTTCTATAACAAATGGTCCCAAAACTTATTCTCTTAAAAGAAAGAACAATTTATTATTTCTCCCAGTTGTAGGGGTTGGCTGGGCAGTTTCTTCTCCTAGGCTTATTTGTACAGCTACACTCACCTGACAGGTTGGCCTGGCTGCAAGGTCCCATTCACGGGTCTGGCAGTTGGTACTGGCTGTTCATGGAATGCATCAATTCTCCTCCAAGAGCCCTCAAATCCTCCTGTAGGCCACACAGTCTTCCTTATATGGCAGTTTCAAGGCAGGGTGCCAAGAGAGCAAAAGCAAAAGTTGCCATGCCTCTGGAAGCCTGGGATCCACTTCTGTCACATTCTATTGGTCAAAGCAAGTCACATTCTGTTGCTTGGTCAGTATCTATAAAACACGTGTGACTCATCAGGCAAGGCTTAGAGGTCAGTTCAGAATGAGGGTGAGGAGGGTCAGTCTGTGGCCTAGCCCAGTAGGATCATCACTGTCCAGTAAATGTTTAATTCAGATGAGAGTATGTTGAATTGTGAGGTCGTTAGAATGGTTCATATCCTTTGGTCAATGGAGAAACTGAAGCACAGACAGTCAGCCAGTGTGAGTAGAATCAGTACATCATAGAGCCAGAAGAACCTCACCAAACCAGTTTTCGTATGAAGAAATCAAGGACCAGGAATAGGAACTGTCTTGCCCAAGGTCACACTGTCTTGGGTCCCTAACACCCAGCCTCCTCCTCTTTCCACTCCACCCCATGAGGAGGCCTAGGGATGGAATGGGCTGGGCTTGAGCAGCTCAACTGTCATCCCCGGCAGGGGTGTGTCTCCTCTGTCCCTGTCTCTGCTGCACACTTGTAAACTGAGCCCTTTCAGGACACCTGGCACCATGTAAGGCACTTAACAATCACCATCTCATCTGATCCTAACGGGACTGTCCCCATTTTACAGACGAGAAACTGAGGCCCAGAGAGGACAACTGAGTGGCCCAGAGTCTCACAGTTAGTGGGGCCAGTCTGCCTGACACCAAAGCCTGCATCTCCCACAGTGCTGCAGGGAGAGTTCAACCCTGATCCAGGCTCCCAGTGGGGAGAGAGGCAGCTCCCTGGCCCTTGGGGGTCTCAAGATAAAGCCCATTGTCAAGAACAGGTATATACAATGAAACCAAAGTTCACTGGTGGTTACCAGGGATAGGTGGGGGGAGGGGAAGGTCGCTCTGTAGATAATAGACACTTGTTACTTTGGGGGATGGGAAATATAACAAATGTGGGTGAAGTGTGCACAGCTTGACCAAGGTAAATGATGTCACTAAGAAGCAGGCAAGAAAAAAGGACGTTTTTGGTAAATGCTAGGACATATACAACTGTGAAACAACAACTACAGAACAGGAGTGTGGACACGTGTATGTATGTGTGCATACAAGTGTATAGGCATGTATATGCGTGTGTATATAGATGGGCATGTATAGATGTATTTATATGCAGGTGTATATATATATGTAAGCATATGCATCCACATATATTCATATATACAACAAAGTACATATGGAGCACAAACACAGATACTTAGTAAACACCTTGTGGGATTGATTTTAGGGGTCTGAAGACTTAGGACCATAGTTTCATGGGACAACTCAGTCAACTGACATAATATAGTATGTAAAGTTTGTTCTACATCCCAGTTTGACGAGTAGTATCTGGGGTCTTAAAAACTGCAAGCAGCCATCTAAGATACAATTATTGGTCTCTACGTGTAAAAGAGAATGAAGGAAATCAAAGATTCAGACAAGAAACTAGTCCACAGGACTAATAGTCTGCCTGAACCATGACCCCATCTACCCTGAGACCAGAAGAGCTAGATGGTGCCTGGCTACCACTACTAACCGTTCTGACCAGAAACACAATAGATGGATCCTGACAGAATGGGAGCAAAATGTGGACAGAATTCAAATATTTAAAAAGCCCAGATTTACTGGGCCAGTTGAGACTAAAGGACTTCCCAAGACTATTGTCCTGAGATACTCTTTAAATCTTGAATCAAAACTACTCCATGAGGTTATCTTTCAGCTAAATAACAGATAGGCTCATAAATAAACAATATCACTCACCACTGAGTACTGTGCTCCTTTAAAAACCATTTATATGAGACCAAATGGTCAACACTTACTCCAAAACAAAGATGAGAAGGCAAGGGGGCAGGGAAGCTAGATTACTGGAAATGGAACAACCAGAACGGAAATAATGAGAAAGCTGACACACTGTGTAAAATGTAACCAATGTCACTGAACAAATTATGTACAAATTGTTAAATGGGAACATAATTTGTGTAAACTTTTACCAAAATTACAATAAAATACTATTTTAAAAAAATAAATAAATAAAGCTCATTGCCTGAGGAAGTACTTCAAAGGCCTGGGTGGAAGCAGCAATGGCAGGGCCTAGAGCCGCCTCTGAATATGGAAGGACTAGAGCCATACTCTGGTCCACACCTCCATTTTGTGGATGGAAAAACTGAGGCCAGACCAGTACCCAGGCCTCTGAGTCCCAGTCCAGGGCCCTCCCACTGCACAGGGCAGCTGGGAGAAGGTGAGTGGGGCCCCAATCAAGCTGGTCAGACACACAGGGCAGCTCTGTGGCATTCAGAGAGCATGTTTATTTACAAAGCGCTTTACAAACATCGGCTTATGCCTCCCCACAGCCCACTGTGAGGTAGGTCAGTAGTCATATCTACAGTTTACTGATGGGGAAATTGAGGCACGGAATGGGGTGTGGCCTGCCCCATTTTAAAGAGAGCTTCCCATCCACCCATCATAAAACAACAAAATAAACAAACAAAAAAGCATAGATCCTCTACCCCAAAATATTCCTTCTTCCTCCAAACTCCAGGGATTATTTCACCCCTGCTCTGGCACTGCCCCCTCCCCAGAGAGCCACAGAGAGCTCACATCCAGGAGCTATTGTTCAGCCTTACAGATTGTCACTGGCCCAGGCTAAGCAGGGCCAGGCCAGTGAGGCCTGAAAGTTATGGGAATCAGGGGCTAAGGTGACTTCATTCTGCAGATGGTGGGTCAGGCAGGGAAGGGCCCCACATGGGGCAGGGTAGAGACAGCCAGATCCTGGTTCAGGGAAGCTCAGAGCACATGTCAGGGAAGCAGAAGTGGGGAGGGATCATGAGCAGATATCCCTGGGGCTGCAGAGGCAGGGGCTGGAGGAGGGAGCTGCAGATCCCCCTGGGGAGGGCAGACTGGATGTGAACCACTGGCAAATCAGATCAGTATCCCCAGGACCCTCAGGGGCTGGGCCAGATGGGATTCTAGAGGCCAAGCCCCATGCCCCCAGGGAGCCAAGCTAGGTGGAAACCTTGGCCTGGTACACCCTTTGCAGGGCCTCACCCATCTCTGCCAGGGTTGGGATGGAGTCAAGGGACTCGGGCCTGGGTCCCCCAGAGCTGGCAGTTGTGAGTTCCTGCCTGCTGCTCCAGGCCATGCCAGGCTCTCAGCACAGGCGGACAGGACCCTGTGGAGGTGAGGCAGGGCTGCAGCCTTGCTCAAGTGCCTCCTTGGCACACGGCCTGCCCCCAGGTAATGGTGAAAGGCCCTGCCCACAGTGGAAGGGGCACCAAGGTGGCCCAGCACCCACTCCAGTGCTTCCCCCATAGGGGCAGTGACCAAGCATAGTTGGAGACACAGGTCCTCCTCTCCAGTCCTGGACAGTGGGCCTGGCCCTGAGTGCACAGAGGGTGCCCCAGGCCAGGGGCCGCTATCTTGACTCCAGCCCTTCCAGGTACTCCAGGGCCACATCATAGCAAAAGTGGTACTGTTCCTGGAGGGTAGAGGGAGAGAAGGAATCAGGAGCCAGACCCCACCCTAGTACTGGGGGTGAAGGGGAGAGGGGGAGTACGAGGAGAGGGGACCATCCTTGGAGGGAAGGGGGAAAAGGGGAGTAAAGTTTTCACACTACTTGGCCAGACCCCAAGACCCAATTGTAGGGACCAGATACAGAAGAGTAGGTGCTGAGGGTCCTGGCAGGGCATGGACTGGGAAGTTGGAAGTAGCTGGGCACAGGAGAGAGGCCCCTCACCAGTGTCTCCACCATATTGGGCTTGTAGTTGCGAAGCGTTTTGGCAGCAAAGAAAACGTCCACCAGGTTGTGGCAGCGAATCATCTCCAGGACTGTGGCACAGGCACAGAAAGTGCCACTGCGGCCGCCTCCATTTCTAAATGAGACAAACAAAAGGTGTAGGGGTCAGGCCAGGGAACCCAAAGGTGAAGGGCAGGACCCGCAAACCGAAAGGGAGGAGGGGCAGGGTTGAGGAGCCCAGGAGAGAGGGGGCAGGGCCAGATGTTAAGGGGTGGAGTCAAAGGCTAAGATCGACATACTTAAGGTTGCTAGGAAGACATGCTGAAAAAGAAACAAGATTCTGAGAGAAAGGAGACCAGATATACTCCAAGAGAAAGACTCTGAGAGAAAAAGTCAGCTGAGAAGGAGAGCTGGGCAGCAAGCAAGCACCAAAGAGCAAAATGGAAAATAAGCCCTGAGAAGACCAGTCACCACCCCTGCAACCCAGACCCACAGGGTGTACCCACCACACACACACACCCAGTGACACTCGCTGCCTCTCACACAAAGACCCTCCCATCCCCTCAGCCCCTCTCCCTCATTCCCTGTGGTTCCTGGGTGTGGGTGCCTCCCAGGGGACAGGGTACTGACTAGCCCCTTAGCCCCCTCCTCAAGGGCATTCAAGGCCCTGAGGGCCCTGATGACTCAGCTCCCACCCCCAGCATCCAGTATGCCCAGCCTGACATTGAGAGGGGAAATGCCAAAAGCACGAAAAAGTGGGGAGCAAAGGAGTGACTGTATCCAGACATGAGTGAGTAAATGAATTTATGAATGAGGGCACGTATATGTACGAATGGATGGATGGATGGATTCATCAAAGAAGGGTTGCATGCATGCATGAACGAAGATTGAAATTCCTTTGGCTTAACAAATATGCTACCATTTCGTGGGATGAAAAATTCTGACACAGGACTCTGTTTAATTGACGAGCTCAAAGGTCACACAAACAGCACTCCCTGGAAGCGGACTGAGTTTCTCCAATGAAGGCAGGCCCTACCTCGCTAGCTGAGCAGAGGCCAGGCTACAGCCCTCTGGGAGCCCAGGGGTCTTGGGGCCAGTCTTGGGGGCTCTGTCAGACTGGACTTCTGTCCCTGTCCTGTTGGCTCCCAGCTCCCCCTCCTGCCGCCCTCCCACAGGGCCAGCACTCACAGGCAGTGCACAATGGTGCGCCCATCCCCGCTCTCCGCCTGCCACTTGTCCACCTCAGCCAGCAGGTGCAGGAAGGCCTTCTTGGAGTCAGGCGTGTCCCGGTACGCGGACCAGCGCAGGAACTGAAAGTGCCGCACCAGCAGGTGTCCCTCCTGCAGCTGGGGGTACGGCAGCCAGACAGGGGGACATAAACACCCAGGTCAAGAGAAGGTCATTAAAGGCCACCCCAACCACCACACCCATTCTCACCCTGAGCTCTCCAGATCACTCACCCGAGAAATGTTCTGCACCCGGAAGACTCGGGCCACCAAGTCCTCATCCGCAGTGCCTGACACAAACTCCACCTCCATGAGGCCATACTGCTGTTGGCCTGGCTCTGGCCAGTACTGCAGACAGGGCTGGGGGACCGGCACCAAGAGATGAGAGCTGAGTAGAACCGGGCTGGGACAGCTGTGCTCACATCCACCCCTAGACCTCCCCTTGCCCCAGGGCTCCCATGCACCCTGGCCCACCCACTCACTCTAGACTCACCTTCAGAGCCCTCTCACTCACCACCACTCACCCATCAGACTGCAGTGTACACTGGCCCCATGCATCTGCACCAACACATTCAGATCAGCTGAGACCAACCCTTCACAGACGGCACTGATGCCCACTGCCATGTGGCTACAAATCTGCACCTTAACTCTCTCACACACGCATGCACATACAGACGTGCACACACATGCATGCACACACACACATGCACGCACACACTCCTAATAAGGCTGCCTCCTTCCAGCCTAATAAGGTTGACCCCTGCCCTGACCCTCTCACTGCCTCTGTCCTCAGCACCAGCTCACAGAGATGGGCTGTCCTTGATGCTGTGACACAGCTTAGCACCTCCACTCCTGACCCAGGACCCCTCCATGAGTCAGGGTTCTAAATGCACCTCTCCCCCAGGCCACAGACTCAAAACAGTGGAGGGACAGAAAGGAGGCACAGCCCCTGCACGCACACATACACAGGTCTTCCAGCTTAGTCAGTCGGAGCCCCAGCTTCTAGCTTCAGCTCTGCCTAAAGCCTGGGAAAGGCTCTTCCTTTCTCTGGGTCCCTAACTCCCCAACTGCAACAATGTCCCCAAGCTCCCTCCCAGAACACACCATGCTTCCTCTCTGACCACAGTTCCATCAGGAGAGGATGCTACCTTCCTCTTTTTTTTCCTAAAAACCTGGCAACTCCTTGCATGTAGGCCTTTGTACATGCTGTTTGTTACCAATCTTCCCCTACCTCTTTGCCTAGTTAACTCTCCTCTTCCTACACATCTCAGACCAGACACCACCTCCTCCAGGATATTCTCCCTGATACACTATTCCCCAGGCTCCTCTGTGGCCCTGTGTCAGCTCCATGATAGCCCTTTTCCCTATGTGCTGTCACCATCTGCTTTTATACTTGCTTCCCTCCAGAACCATGAGATCCTGGGAGGGGCTGTGTCTTCTCCCTCTCTGTCTCCCCACTGCCCACTGCAGAGCCTTCCAGGAAAAGTTGTTTGAATGACTGAGCAAAATCAGTGGCCAGTGAATGATGTCCAGGTGAGGGTCCCTCCCCTCCAGAGGGCACCGTCCTTCCACAGCTGAGATTGCCTCCAGCTTCCTGCCCCGGGGCTGCAGCCCATTACCTTGCAGTCCTGGGTCATTTACACCAAATGCCTGACACATAAAGAGCCCAGTTAATGAAGTCTTCTGGAAGAGGCCATTAAGAGGCTGCCATGCTCATTTTACAGCAAATCCTCCTGGCCAGAAAATACTGAAGTTGTAAAGAATTTCATTTTACTTGGATCCACAATCAACGCCCAGGGAAATAGCAATCAAGAAATCAAACAACGCATTGCTTTAGGCAAACCTGCAGCAAAAGACCTCTTAAAAGTGTTTAAAAGCAAAAACGTCTCTTTAAGGACTAAGGTGCGCCTGACCCAAGCCGTAGTGTTTCCAATTGCCTCATATGCACGTGAAAGCTGGACAATGAATAAGGAAGGCTGAAGAAGAATTGATGCCTTCGAATTATGGTGTTGGCAAAGAATATTGACTATACCATGGACTGCTAGAAGAATGAACAAACCTGTCTTGGAGGAAGTACAGCCAGAATGCTCCTTAGAAACAAGGATGGCAAGACTTCATATCACATACTTTGATATGAGGAGGGACCAGTCCCTGGAGAAGGACATCATGCTTGGTGAAGTACAGGGTCAGCAAAAAAGAGGAAGATCCTCAACGAGATGGATTGACACAGTGGCTACAACAATGGGCTCATGTGTAACAACGATTGTGAGGATGGCGCAGGACTGGGCAGTGTTTTGTTCTGTTATACGCAGGGTCGCTATGAGTTAGAACCAGCTCAATGGCACTTAACAACAACAACAATCTGGGCAGAGAACTGGTGAGGTAGGGGGATCAGGGATCTAAAGGCTCTGGTCACACGAGCTGGAAGGCTGGGCATCTGTACTTCCCGGGAGCTCCAGCCTTGGGACACCCAGCCTTGGGAGGCCCAAAAGTAAATGGGGGCAGCCAGAGAGGCTGCCCCAGGGCTGTGGTCACAGAGGCAGTGTCTGGAAGGACCTCAGAAGTCATTGTTGCCCTCATCATCTTCATCCCTGCCATGTATGAAGTGCCTACTACATACCAGGCATAGCACAGTTCTAAGCATTTAACACACATCTCACATAGTCCTCACGATAATTCCCCGAGAACAAGTCCTGTGATAGTCTCCATTTTATAAAGAAGGAAACTGAGGCTCAAAGGGGTAGATTAATTTACCCTAGGTCACACCGTCAAAAAGCGAGGAGGCCTGGGTTTTACTCTGCCTCAAAGGCCCCATCATGGGCAGTCTAGTCAAATAAGTAAAAGAGCAGAAGCTCTGGAATGAGGCAGCCCGTGGTGGGGGACACAGCTCTGCCACTTTCGAGACCTTGGAGAAGTCACTTCACTATTTGGGGTCTTAACTTTCTGCCCTGAAGCCTTCATCACCTGGTCCTTGTAAGGCACACAACCGGGATTGTGAAGCAGTCTCTGGCATACAGCAGGTGATCAATGAGCCCTGGTAGCTCAACAATTAAGTACTCAATTGCTAACCAAAAGGTTGGCAGTTCAAACCCACCTAGCGGCTCCAAGGGAGAAAGACCTGGCAATCTGCTTCTGTAAAGATTACAGCCCAGGAAACCCTATGAGGCAGTTCTACTCTGTCACACAGGGTTATATGAGTTACTTGATGGCACCTAACAACATGTTTCTCCAGTCTGGGACCCTTGCTTTACAGATGGGGAAACCAAGGCTCCGGGAGAGGGAGTGTGACTTGCCTAAGGTCACACAACAAAGTGGCAGAGCTGGGATCAGCCACTTGACTTTTGGGATCGCATCCTTGAACAAACTGGTGTCCTGGGGTGGCAGCAGCCTGCCCGGCCAGTGGGATGCCTCACCCAGGCGGAGTTGGACTGGTTCAGTTGGTTGAGCATGACGATGGAGGTGCACCCGTAGTCATAGACCAGCCTCCAGAAGTCAGGTGTGGTGCTCTGCAGTGGGTGTAGGGTCACAATGAAGGCCGCGCTCCGTGTGTAGCTCTGCAGGGAAAGCAAGAGTCAGCTGGGCCCTGTTCACAGCCCCACCATGGGCTGAGCCTCTGCCCAGGCTGTCCTTCCTGCCCTGCCCTGCCCTTCCTAGATGGACAGCTCTGCCCCCACAGGAGCACACTGCCTCCAGCAACCCATTTCAGAGGGTGGCACACTGAGGCCTGGGTTCACAGAGTAGCCTTCAGGCCTCTAATGCATAAACCCACAGCACCCTGGGAACTGAACAGCAAAAGGTGCTCAAATATGTGGCAACAGGAGCTCAGACATGGTGAGCAAAGGTTGGCCAAGCCTGCTCTCCACCTCAGGGGCTCCACATCTGCTGTTCCTGCTACCTGGAATGTTTTCCCTAAATGTCTGCGTGGCTCCCTCTTTCTCTTCTTTCTGGTCTTTGCTTAACTGTTACCTCCTCAGTGAGGCCCCCCTGATTGCCTTCTCACTGAAAACAGTCACAGACATAGCTACCCAAACCCCCATTAAACACTTCTGCCTGGTTGTTTTTGTAGAAATTATCAGTGCTTTATATTCCATCGTATATTAGTTTATTGACTGTCCCACCCCACACCCAAATGCAAGGTCCAGGAGAGCAGATTCCTGGGTATCACCTGTGCCCAGAGCATGGCAGGGCTTCAGTAAATATTTTTGAATAAATGAATCTCTCATGGTCCTCCCAACTGCATGGCTGAAGGGTCTGAAACCCCAGCCCAGGTACTCAAATTCAGTAAAGGAGTAAAGGAATAGTCCCTCTAGGATAGGGGCAGAGGAAGGGGCTTCTAAATGGCTCCTGAACCCTCAGAACATGGCCAGAATCGGGCCAGGGAACAAGTCACCACAGCAGGCCGGGTCCTGGAGCAAGTTCCAGCTCAACCAGCCCAGGAAAATCTCCCCTGGCTGCAGATAGCAGATCTCAAGCCCCCATCCCATACCTTCCCTCCCGGCCTCCCCAGCCAAAGCTCCCTGAATCACTCATCCTACCCCAGACTCTATTGGGCCTGATCCTGGAGACAGCCCTGCCTGAACTCCAGGACCCAGAGCTCCACTCAGGTCAAGAGTAATACCTGCGGGGGAGCACTGGGTTGACTGTCCTGAATGGAAGATCACTGTGGAAAGATCATTGAGGGTAGGGGGTACTCTATGGGTCTGGTCCCCAAAAAGAGAAAAGGTCCCCTCCACATCAGAGCTCTCAGCTCTGCTCCCTTGGCTCCTGGGTCTTCCCAGGTGCTGCTGGGTGGGGGAGTCCCAGAGCCCCCTACCCCATCCCCAAGCTCTCACATCAGTCAGGGCCGCATTGATATAGTTGTTGGGGTCCCCGTCGGTGGAGATGAGGAAGGGCAGGCAGCGGTCAGGTGGCAGGACGTCCATGCTGCGGTTCTTGTCACGGTTCCGGGGCAGCAGGGCGATGCTGCACTCCTCCACATCCAGGGGTGGTGTCACCGAGTTCAGCGTCTATGAGGGGGGAAGGGATGGGAGGGTCATATCCAGTGTCCGCTGGGTCTTCTCACAGCCCCCTGAAAGAGACTAGGCTGGGTTATTAACTCCATTTTATAGATGGAGAAACTGAGGTCCAGAAAGAAGGGAGAGAGGGCAGGGACTCAGGCTCCCTGTCTCCTGGGCCTTCTGCTCCCCTGTAGAGATCGCCTGGTCTGATGCCCCCTTTGCAGCTAGGGAGAGACCACCACCTTCTCCCGTGTGAGGCCACACAGGGCCTAGATGGAGCTCAGCCTCCTGGCTCAGCTATGTAACGCTAGGTAAGCTACTGTTATCTCTCCGCCTCAGTTTTCCCGAACTATAAAATGGGGTAATAACAGGCTTAGGCTGTGGGACTATTGTGAGGATACAGTGAGATGATGCCAAGCACCTAGCCTGGCACACACGGAGCTCACTAAGCAGAAGGCTCAGTGATGCCCATGAGTAGCTGATCAGCCCTTTCATATAGACAAGCCCTAAAACCTCATGTGTTCCACAAAGTGGATCTCAGGTACCTGGCAGAGGTGGCTGCCTTCTTTAGTCATAGCCCTGTCTAAACAGAACGAAAGTCCTGAGCACTTCGCATGATATCAAGCCAGGTACTCTGACGTCACTTCCTCCATCCCTCTGCCTTTCTGCCTCATGCCATTCCAGATTCGCGGGGTCTCAATGGGAGGAATAGTTTCTCTTGTTCTTGGGGATCCCTGCCAGGGAACTTCAATCTTTCATGCTCCCCAAAGTCCGACAACCTTCTCCAGGAAACACAGCCAGCATTTCTGTGGGATCACTCTGTGCTAGATCTAGAGCGCCAGGCATGCACCATGTGCCATCCTGCTGAACTCTCACAGGAACCCTGGGGTAGAAAGGACATCTGGGGTCTCTGCCCGCCCAGTGACGACTCTCGGACTTGTCTCTGGAGAACCAGGCTTCTCCCATCACAGTCCGAGGGACTTGGGTGAGGCTGACCCCACCTCCAGAACCAGGCATTGGGCATGTGACCAAGGTCTGGGACAATCAGTGTGTCCCATCTCTCTGGCCTCAGTGACTGGTTCAAGGATGGGTAGATGAGAGTCTGGTTCAGGACTTTTGTTACGGCTGTCTGTTGGGAGCTGGAAGTGTTTTTTTCCACTGAGTCTCCTGGCAGTAAAGATGAGTGAGCCTGGCATTGCTAGCAGCCAGGGTGCAGGCCTGAGAACAAAGCCAAACATGGAGGAGAGCAGAAGCAAGAGTGGACACACTAGATACAGGCATCATTATGAGCCCCTGGATCCAGCCATAACTGAAGCTGCACCACTCTTAGACTTTTCAGTTACATAAGCCAGCTGAGCCAGATTTTTGTCACTTGCAGCCAAAAGAATCCTGATGAATACAAACCTCACAAGGTAGATATTAACTTTTTTTTTTTTATGGATAAGACAACTGAGGTTTAGAGAGATAAAGTGACTTGTTCAAAGCTAATAGCCCAACTCAGTCCACTGTGGTTTCAACCTGCTCCCTCCCTGCTTGGCCCTCAATGTCTTCTTCAGCACAAGGATCTCCCAACACACTCATACCCACTCATACACATGCACACACACACTCACACATAAACCCACACATCTGTGCACACACATCCCACACCTGGAACTCTTCCCGCAGCTGGGAGGAATTACTCTGAGGGTCAATGCGGATCATCTCCTTGTAGGTGGCCTTGAATTCACTGACAGGGATGGTGGTCTCCCCACACAGACAGGCTTCCAGGATTGCATCGTGAATGAAGATGTACTGCTCCTAGAATAGGAGGCAAGATATGAGGAACCAAGAGGGGCCTAGAAGCTGGAGATTTTGGGGTGGGGGTTGGGGTGGAGCAAGTTGAAGGTTGAGGCAGGGGTACTTTGAGGTGGGGTCCAAACATATGTTACTACAGGTTGGGCCAACCCTACACAACCCCTCATGGATATTTGGCCCAGGCATGGGGGGAATAATGGTAGTAATAATAATACACATTGCTGTTGAGTCGATTCCAATTCATAGCAACCTCATGTGTGTCAGAGTAGAACTTCACTCCATAGGGTCTTCAATGGCTGTAATCTTACAGAAGTAGACGGCCAGGCCTTTCTTCCAAGGCACCTCCGGGTGGACTCAAATCACCAACCTTCCAGTCAGTAGCAAGGGCAAACTGCTTGCCCTTATGTAATATGATATAATAATAGCTACCATTTACTGAGTAACTACATGCTGGGCACTGTACTACATGCTTTACATTCCCACGTCTCATATTCCATCCCTATAACAACCCTGTGAGAAGCTCTAAAAGGTGACAGCACAGCCCAAGTTCTCACATCTAGTGAGGTTATAAGCCTGGGTACGTTACGACTACAGAGCAGTGCTTCTAACTCATTCATTCTAGTTTCAAACCCCCGCTGAGAATTTGCATTTCCACCCCAGATATACTGAATCAGAATCTACATTTTAAGAAGATCTCCAGGTGATTCTTATGTATCATAAATTTTGTGAACCATTGCTCCACTAGCAGAGCCCTTGTGGCACAGTGGTTAAGAGCTCAGCTGCTAACCAAAAGGTCGGCAGTTTGAATCCACCAGCCACTCCTTGGAAACCCTATGGGGCAGTTCTACTCTGTCCTATAGAGTTGCTATGAGTTGGAATCTACTTGACAGCAACAGGTTTTTGGTTTGGCTCTGCTAGTGCTTCTCAGAATTGGTCCCTAACCAGTAGCATTAGAATCACCTGGAAACTTGTTAGAAATGCAAATTCTCAGCAGGGGTTTGAACCAGACCATATCAGTTCAAAGCCCTTCTACAGAGCCCATGACCCTGGCCCATGGCTGTTGGACCTCACCTAACAGAACACACTGGAGCTGAGTTTGGGAAGACTCTAAGAGGTTGGTAGCCCAAGTTCTGGGATGGGAAAGAACAGGGGACACCCTGGGGAAGGGAGGAGCCTAAGGGCAGCCTTCTGACACACTACACCAGCCTTAAGCTCCCCACAAGGGACCAAGTGCTTGAGGGGGAAGTGGGGACAGGGCTGGGTCTCCACACCTCAGTCTGGATCATGTTGACGCGTCGGGAGCATAGAGTCTTCACACAGTTGTAAATGTCCACAACGCCCTCACACTCTGCCATGTCCAACATCACATCCAGGACGATGTAGCAACCTGTGCGGCCGGTGCCAGCGCTGGAGAAAGAGTGGCCCCAAGCCAGGTCAGAGACTTCTGGGAGGAGCCCAGGGCCATGCAGAAGGAGAGGGGACCAGGCACATGGCCATATCTACACCAATGGAAGTCAGGGGACACAGAGAGATTTTAATTTTCCCCTAGCAAGAAAGAGCCAGAGGACTTCCGGCAAAATGGCGCTCTAGGCAGAAGCACCACACCGTCCCTCTACAGCAAAGATCCAAAAAACTAAGCTGAACAGAGAAGAAAACAATCCTGAAACCCTAAAACATCAAATGGAGAGAAAGAATTCAGCCAATCACCAAATGGAGTGAGAAAACTGACAGAGAACGGAGAGCGAGGAGAGATTCATGCAGAGGTCCCCTATCAGCTAACGCAGCACGGATCTGCCATCTTGGACTCCTATCGGTGACCCGCAAACAAGGGGTACGAGAAAGCAGCTTCACGGAGCTTCCAGCAGGAGAGAAAACAACCGGTAATTTGCAATATACGTTTTCCCACCCCGAACACTTCTTCACCTCCACTCAGCCTCCTCTGCTTCCCACAGCCACAATCTCTTGTCCAGGAAGCACTGGCTGCTTCGATTCCACCCACCCGAAAGGGCCGGCTCTCTGAGTCCCATTTGTTCGCTGCTGGTGTTGCTTTTTTCCGCTTCTTTTGATTTCTTCCTTACCTCTCACCACCTCCCCCTCCTTTCGCTCAAATACCTGGCTCCGTGCACCATCTTTGCTTCTTCCTGAGGGGCTGCGGAGCTCTGTTCGAGTGTGGAGCTGCTTCCTAGTCTGGGCTGTCGTGCTGGTGGGATCCCAGGGCTTTTCTTCATTTGTTTGTTTTGAATTGTTTCTTTGTTTTCTTTTCCTTTTCTTGAGTTGGGAGCCCGTTCTGGCCAGGTGGTGCTGCGTGGCCTGGAACCTATCCCCTCGGCTTGCACACACGTGCAGAGGGATCCCTGAGGGCATTTCTTTTTTCATTGGTTTTTTTTTTTTTTTCCTGTATTTTTGGGGGCTTTTCTTGTTCTTCTTTTTTTTTTTAAGTTGTTTTATTTTCTTTTCCCTCTTTTTCCCTTTTTGTCTTTCTTCACTACTCAGTTTCTCATCTCTCTATATCTTCCTTCTCTTTCTGTTCCCTGAATACCTGGCATTGTATACATCTATGCCTTCCAGCCAGGCTGTACTGCAATACCTGAGAACAACTTCCCCAGACCTCATAGCCACACCGGTGGGATCCCTGAGAACTTTCTGTTCTTTTCCCTTTCTGATTTTTCTTTATTCATTCTTTTCTTTACTTTTCTTTTTTTTTCTTCCTCTTCCTCTTTTTGTTTTTCTCCATTTCATAGTCTCTCATCTCTCCACTCCAAAGGCAGGCTCCCCTAGCATTCTTTTTTTTATGTTTGTATGTTTTTGGCTCCTGTTCCTCTCTCCTTTCTCCCATATCCATCTTAGCTCCACACATAACAATCTCCCCACTACATCCTGCCTACCTGCACCGTGCACATAACATTGCACCACCAAGCAGTACAGGCACGGCCTACTGGAACCTGCCCTGCACTGATTACCGACCTACCCTGGTGGCTGTAGTGCCACAAACAACCCATCCCAGTAACTCCTCTTCAGCTAGACCTGCCCTCCCGTACCATATCTGAGTGACTGACCCTGCCAATTGGAGAAGGAGGCGAAAGTATTGTACCCACAGATGAGCAAACAACAAAGAACACACAGCCTGCCTGCTCAGACATAGCCAAATTTTTAAAAAAAGGGACAAAACAAACAAATCTACAATCAATAAATGAGAAAAATAACTACTGAATGCCCCGAAGACAGCAGACAATATCAAAACATTTACAAAAACAGGACAGGATGGTTCCAGTAGGTGTCCAAAATAAAACACCAGATGACTTTCCAGTGGAAGAAAAGGCACTAGAACTACCTGATAAGGAATTCAAATCTCTAATACTCAGAATTCCCCAAGAACTGAGGCAAAAAGCTGACAAACAAGAGGAAAAAATAGACAAATTCATGGAAAATACGGACAAAAAATTGGAAGAACTCAGGAAAATAATGCAGGAAGAAAATTCCAAAATAAATTCACAACTAGAAATTATACAAAAACAACAATTAGAAATCCAAACGATACACAACAAGATTTCAGAAATGGACAGTGTCATAGAAGGGGTGAGAAGCAAATTTGAAATGGTGGAAGACAGGATCAGTGGAATTGAAGACAAACACTTGGATACAACTCTGAGGAAAACTCAGAAAAAAGAACAAAGGAAAATGAAGAGATCCTGAGAGTTATGTGAGATACAATCAAAAGCAAATATTTTCTAGTGATTGGAGTTCCAGAACAGGGGGAGAAAACAGAAAACACAGAGAGGATCATTGAAGAACTGCTGACAGAAAACTTCCCCAATATCATGAAAGATGAAAAGCTGGCCATCCAAATAGCTCAATGAACCCCATATAGGATGGACACCAAAAGAAACTCAACAAGGCATATCATAATCACACTCACCAAAACCAAAGACAAACAAAGAATCCTGAGAGCAGCTCATGAAAAACAAGAAGTCACATACAGAGGAGAAACAATAAGACTAAGCTCAGATTATTCGGCAGATACCATGCAGGCAAGAAGGCAATGGGATGACATATGTACAATATTGGGAAAAAAAAATTGCCAGCCAAGAATAATATATCCTGCAAAACTCTTGTAGAAATATGATGGTGAAATTAGCTCATTTCCAGACAAACAGAAATAAAGGGAATATGTAAAGCCAAACCAAACTTACAAGAATTATTAAAGGGAGTTCTTCGATCTGAGAACAAACAACTTCAGCTTGCAGGCAGAATCTAGGATGCAGGATCGTACCAGCCAGACACCAATCTAGGAAATGAACTCTCGAGGACTATCCAAAACCAAAAGAAATACAACAGGAAATCAGAGCATTTAATCAGTAAATGACAAAAACATCAAAACAATAAAAGAGGGAATAAATGGCATAGGTATAGAACCATCTAATGGAGAGGAAGGCAAGGCAATACCAAGTGATGGTAGACTGCTTCAAACTTAGAAAGATAAGGGTAAAATTCATGGTAACCACAAAGAAAGTTAACAAACATACTCATAAAAATAAAGAGGAAAAACATAAAGTCTCAGCAAAAACAAAACCTACAAAAACAAAAGAAATGAAGAAAACAATCCACAAACAAAAGTAACTCAGCACAGGAGAGTAAGAAGAACAAAGAAAACGTCTGCACCACAAAAAAAAAACACTACAAAATGACAGCAACAAACTCACATCTATCAATAATTACACTGAATGTAAATGGACTAAATGCACCCATAAAGAGACGGAGAGTGACAGAATGGATAAGATATCAGGATCCAACAATACGCTGTCTACAAGAGACACACCTTAGAAACAAAGATGTGAATTGATTAAAAGTCAAAGGTTGGAAAAAATATACATATCAAGCTAACAACTACCAAAAAAGAGCAGGAGTGGCAGTACTAGTCTCAGATAAAATAGACTTTAAAACAAAATGCACCATAAAAGACAAAGAAGGACACTATATAATGATTAAGGGGATGATCCATCATAAAGACATAACCATAATAAACATCTACGCACCCAATGACAGGGCTCCAAAATACATAAAACAAACTCTAACAACACTGAAAAGAAAAACTGACAGTTCCACAATAATAGTAGGAGACTTCAACACACGACTCTCAGTAAAGGACAGAACAACTAAGAAGAAACTCAGCAAAGATACAAAAGACATAAAGGGCACAATCAGCCAACTTGACCTCATAGACATATATAGAACACTCCATCCAACCGCTGCAAAGTACACATTCTTTTCCAAATGCACATGGAACATTCTCCAGAATAGACCACATCTTAGGCCACAGAGCAATCATCAGCAAGATCCAAAACGTTGAGATAATTCAAAGTATCTTCTCTGACCACAATGCCGTCAAGGTAGAAATTAACAACAGAAAGAGCAAGGAAAAAAAAATCAATTACATGGAAACTGAATAATACCCCGCTTACACATCACTGGGTAACAGAAGAAATCAGAGATGGAATCAAAAAATTCCTAGAATCAAACGAGAATGAAAACACATCATACCAAAACCTTTGGGACACAGCAAAGGCAGTCCTCAGAGGACAATTTATAGCAATAGATGCACATATCAAAACAGAAGGGACAAAATCAAAACATTAACTACAGAACTCAAACAAATAGAAAGAGAACAGCAAAAAGAACCCACAGCCACCGGAAGAAAGAAATAGTAAAGATCAGAGCAGAAATAAATGCAACAGAGAACAGAAAAACAATAGAAAGAATCAACAAAACCAAAAGTTGGTTCTTTGAAAGAATCAACCAAATCGACAAACAACTGGCCAGACTGACAAAAGAAAAAGAGGAGAGGACGCAAATAACCCAAATAAGAAGTGAAATGGGGGACATTACAACAGACCCAACTGAAATAAAAAGGATTATAACAGAATATTATGAAAAACTACACTCCAACACATTTGAAAACCTAGAGGAAATGGATAAATTTCTAGAAACACACGGCCTACCCAAACTACAACAAAGTGATGCTGAAAATCTGAACAGACCCATAACAAGAGAAGAGATTGAAAACGTAATAAAAAAAAACTACCAACCAAAAAAAGCCCAGCCCAGATGGCTTCACTGGAGAATTCTACAAAACACTTACAGAAGAGCTTGTACCAGTACTACTCAAGCTATTTCAGAGCATCGAAAAGGAAGCAACACTTCAAATTCATTCTATGAAGCTAGCATAATGCTGATACCAAAACCAGGCAAAGACATCACAAAAAAAGAAAATTACAGACTAATATCTCTCATGAATATAGATGCAAAAATTCTGAACAAAATTCTAGCCAATAGAATTCAGCATCATATCAAAAAAATAATACACCACGACCAAGTAGGAGTCATACCAGGTATGCAAGGATGGTTCAACATCAGAAAATCAATCAACGTAATCCACCACATAAACAAAAGGACAGAAAAGAATCACATGATTATCTCAATTGATGCAGAAAAGGCATTTGACAAAGTCCAACACCCATTCCTGATAAAAACTCTCAATAAAATAGGTATAGAAGGGAAACTTCTCAACATAATAAAGGGCATCTATGGAAAACCAATGGCCAACATCATTCTTAATGGAGAGAGGCTGAAAACATTCCCCTTGAAAACAGGAACAAGACAAGGATGCCCTTTATCACCACTCCTATTTAACATTGTGCTGGAAGTTCTAGCTAGAGCAATAAGGCAAGAAAAAGAAATCAAGGGCATCCAAACTGGTAATGAAGAAGTTAAACTGTCCCTGTTTGCAGATGATATGATACTACACATAGAAAACCTTAAAGACTCCACGAGAAATCTGCTGGAACTAATAGAAAGATTCAGCAGAGTAGCAGGATACAAGATAAACATACAAAAATCAGTTGGATTCCTATACACCAATAAGGAGAACGATGAAAAGGAAATCAGGAAAACAATACCATTTATAATAGCCCTAAAAAGATAAAATACTTAGGAATAAATCTGACCAGGGATGTAAAAGACCTATACAAAGAAAACTAGAAAACACTACTGCATAAAACCCAACGGGATCTACATAAATGGAAAAACATACCGTGCTCATGGATAGGCAGACTCAACATTGTGAAAATGACAATTCTACCCAAAGCAATTTACAAATACAACACAATCCCGATCCAAATACCAACAACAGTCTTCAAAGAGACGGAAAAACTAATCATTAACTTTATATGGAAGGAGAAGAAGCCCCGAATAAGTAAAGCACTACTGAAGAAGAAGAATAAAGTTGGAGGACTCACACTACCTGACTTCAGAACCTACTATACAGCTACAGTAGTCAAAACAGCCTGGTACTGGTACAATGACAGACACACTGACCAATGGAACAGAGTTGAGAACCCAGATGTAAATCCATCCACCTATGGTCACCTGATCTTCGACAAAGGCCCAAAGTCCATCACATGGGGAAAAGACAGTCTTTTTAACAAATGGTGCTGGCAAAACTGGATATCCATCTGAAAAAAAATGAAACAGGACCCATACCTCACACTGTATACAAAAACTACTTCAAAATGGATCAAAGACCTGAATATAAAGCCTAAAACTATAAAGTTCATAGAAGAAAAAATAGGACCAACACTTCAGGCCTTAATACACGGCATTAACAGGATGCAAACCATAACCATCAACGTATAAACCCTAATAGATAAGCTAGATAACTGGGATCTTCTAAAAGTCAAACACCTATGCTCTTCAAAAGACTTCACCAAAAGAGTAAAAAGAGAACCTACAGACTGGGAAAAAATTTTTGGACAAAGGTCTAATCTCCATAATCTACAAGAAAATCCAACACCTCTACAACAAAAAGACAAATAATCCTATTAAAAAATGGGCAAAGGAAATGAACAGACACTTCACCAAAGACATCCAAATGGCCAACGGACACATGAGGAAATGCTCACAATCACTAGCCATTAGAGAAATGCAAATTAAAACCACAATGAGATACCATCTCACCCCAGCATTACTGGCATGAATCAAAAACACTGGAAATAACCAACGTTGGAGGGGCTGCGGGGAGATCGGAACTCTTATGCACTGCTGGTGGGAATGCAAAATGATACAACCATTTTGCAAAATGATATGGCGCTTCCTCAGAAAGCTAGAAATAGACATACCATTCAATCCAGCAATCCCACTCCTAGGAATATATCCTAGAGAAATAAGAGTCGTCACTCGAATAGACATATGCACACCTATGTTCATGGCAGCATTGTTCACAATAGCAAAACGATGGAAACAACCTAGATGCCCATCAACAGATGAATGGATAAACAAACTATGGTACACACACACAATGGAGTACCATGCAACGAGAAAGAACAGCAATGAATCTGTGAAGCATCTCATAACATGGATGAAACTGGAGGACATTATGCTGAGTGAAATAAGTCAATCACTAAAGGACAAATATTGTATGAGACCTCTACTGTAAAAACCCATGAAAAAGTTCACACACAAAATGTAACAATCTTTGTTGGTTACCAGGGATGGGAGGGGTGGGGGGGAAATACTAAATAGGCAATAGATAAGCGGTATCTTGGGTGAAGGGTGAGACAGTACACAATACAGGGGAAACCAGCACAACTTGTGCAACGAAAGGTCATGCAAACTCCATAGACACATCCAAACTCCCTGAGGGACTGAACTGCTGGGTGGAGGGCTGTGGGGACGACAGTCTCAGGGAACATCTAGCTCAATTGGCATAACACAGTTTATAAAGACAATGTTCTACATTCTACCTTGATGAGTAGCATCTGGGGTCTTAAAAGCCTGTGAGCAGCCATCTAAGATACTCCACTGGTCTCATCCCTTCGGGAGCAAGGGAGAATGAAGAGAACAGAACACAAGGAAAAGATTAGTCCAAAGGACTAATGGACCACAGCTATGAAGGCCTCCACCTGACTGAGTCCAGTACAGCTAGATGGTGCCCAGCTACCATCACTGACTGCTCTGACCAGGATCACAACAGAGGGTTCTGGACAGAGCTGGAGAAGGATGTAGAACAAAATTATAACTCACAAAAAAAAGATCAGATTTACTGGCCTAAAGGAGACTGGAGAAACCCCAAGAGTACGGCCCCCAGACACCCTTTTAGCTCAGTGGTGAAGTCATTTCCGAGGTTCACCGTTCAGCCGGGGAGTGGACAGCCCCATAAAACCAAATGGGTCTAATAAGGCACAGCAGTCCAGGGCCAAGGGCCAGAAGGCAGAAGGGGACAGGAAAGCTGGTGATAGGGAACCCAAGGTTGAGTATGGATGGTGTTGATGTGTTGAGAGGTTGTTAACCATTGTCATAGGGCAACGTGTGCACTAACTGTTAAATGAGAAACTATTTTGTTCTGTAAGCCTTCATCTAAAGTGAGATTAGCAGCACAACTGGAAGAGCGTAGTCGATGTCACTGAACTGTGCATGTAGAAATTTTTGAAATGGTGTATCTTTAGCTACGTATATTTTCACCAAAAAAAAAGGTCGAGAAAGGAGAGGGTTGACATGTTTTGGGGTTGTTAACCAATGTCCTAAAACAATACGTGTACTACTGTTTCATGAGAAACTATTTGTTCTGTAAGCCTTCACCTGAAGTACGATAAAAAAAAAAAAAAAAGAAAAAGAGAGCCAGAGAGAAGGCTGAAGGAAGAAATACTATAGAGTTCAGAGCTGGGGACAGGCCTTGGGGGAGGAGAGGAAAGGATGGAGCAGGGAGAATGCAGAGGTGAAACCAGTCCAATTTAGAAACTTAGATCAGGGGTGGGGGTAGGGGGAAGAGGGGCAAAAATGACGCTCAGAGCTTAATCTAAGAATGTTCTTTCCAATGGTCATTTCTAAATGACCATCAACAGATGAATGAATAAACAAAATGTGGTACATACATACAACGGAATACTACTCAACCATAAAGAGAAATGAACTCCCGATACATGTTACAACATGGATGAACCTTGAAAACTTCACGCTGAGTGAAATACGTCAGACAAAAAGGGCAAATATTGTATGATTCCACTTACATGAAATATCTAGAATAGACAAGTATATAAAGACTTAAGTTTGTTAGTGGTTACCGGGGTGAGAAGGAGGGAGAGAAGAAGGGGGACTCATTACTTAGGAGACACTGAGCTTCTGTTAAGTGTGATGGAAAAATGTGGAAACAGATAATGGTGATGGTTGTGCAACTGATGAACACAATTGAATTGTACAGGTAAAGAATGTCAAATGTTTTGTTACACATGCATTTACCACAATTTAAAAAAAAAAAAAATTTAAGAAAATGTTCTTTCCTTGTGCATATCTTCAAATCTCCTGCCCATACTTCTAAGTCCTACGCATGTGTCATCTCCTCCCTAGCCCTCCAAGCAGGTATCATTCTCTTTGAGTTCCCAGAGCAGTTTGGGCAGGCTTTTATTAAGACATTCTTCCTGCTATGCGGTCACTGTTTATGTGGCTGTCTCCCTAACCCGATGGGAGCTCACTGAGGGCTGGGGCTGTGTCTGAAGCATCTCTGTGATCTTCATGCTCAGCACTGGGTTGAGTAGCGCTGGAGGGAAGCAGGGAGCAGACAAAGATAACACCAAGATTTCAAGATTTCAAATGGTGGTGAAGACATAGAACAGCTGGATCTCCCATACACCAACGGTGGAGGCTTAAATTAGTACAACCACTTTGGAAAACTGTGTGGCAGTATGTACTGAAGCTCTATGTTCACATACACACCAATTCCACTCCTACGTACAAACCTAACAGAAATAGGTCCATATGTTGGCCAAAACACATACGACAGAATGTTCTTAGCAGCACTATCCATAATAGATCAAAAACTGGAAACAACCTAAATGCCTATCAACAGTGGAATGGATAAACGCATTGTGGTTTATTCACCCACTGGAAAATGATACAATATGGATGAATCTTACAAACAGAGGGTTGAGGGAAAGAAGTCAGAGCCAAAGAGTACATACTATATGATTCCATTTACGCAAAGTTCAAAAACAGGCAAAACCAATCTAGTGTTTAGAAGTCAGGATAGTGATTGTTCTGGGGTATGGGGATAGAGACTCAAAGGGGGCTCAAGGGGACTTCTGGGTGCTGTTACTGTTCTGTTTCTTGATCTGAGTGCTAGTTATTTCACAGGTGTGTTCAGTTTGTGAAAATTCAGTGAGATATACATACACTTAAGATTTGCGCACTTTGCTTTACATACATCAATCAAGTTTTATTTTGAAGAGGTGGCATCTTAAAGAGGCTTAAAGAAATCAAAGAGAAGCTGGTTTGGGGTGGGAGGGCAGGGAGAAGAATGTGTCTGGCATGTGACATTCAGAGAGTTGATAAGAATCCAAGTAGAGGGACCAGGACAAGATATGGAGGTCGAGGACTTGTGGGCCCACAGACCTCATTGAAACCACAAGGGTTAGAGGTTAAGCTCCCCAGGGGGGAGAGAAGGGGTAGGGCCAGGACAGAGGGCTGGGCCTCCATTTAAGAGGCAAGAGGAAGATGTGAGCCAGGGAGGAAGCAGAGCAGAGAGAGGAGGGCAGTTAGGGACACAGGAGCCAGTCAAGGCAGGAGTTGGGAAAGGAAGAGGGAGTGAAGAAGGCCAGAGGTTGCAGACGGTGGGAAGGCCAAGGAATGGGGAAAGCCCCCTGGGTTTGGTGAGGAGAAGATGAAGTCCTTCCCAGCACCTGGCCCAAACCTAGTAGGCAGCAGGAATGCAATGAATACTTGCTGAATGAAAACAAACTGGATTCGATCCTGCTTGGTGCCTTGCCAACCCCAAGCCCCTTCCATGTCTCCAATGCCTCCTTGGCATCTGGGCCAAGGGGCTCCACAGGTCTTGGGGATCACATGAAGGTGACAACCTCAGAGCCAAAGTGCAAAGAGCAAAGAGCCTTTTTGGGAGACATTCCCTCCTGTCCTGTCTCCAAGCAGGATGAGCCCAGGACTAGTCCCCTCTGAACAAACCCCACTTCCAGCCCAACTTCCCCTCTTCTCCTAGGGATTCTCAGCGCCCCCACCTGCAGTGGATTACAACGGGCCCAGCATCAGGTGGGGTGGAAACCTTCACACGCCGGATGAAGGCCAGCAGCCCTGTAGCGTGGTAGGGGACACCGTGCTCTGGCCACGCCGTGAAGTGGAACTGGCGGACCTCATGCCGGGCAGAGTAGCCTCTCTGGGGGAGAAAACAGTAAGTAATAACAGTCAGAGTCACCACCAGCATCTATTAGAAACTGACTGTGCCAGGCTCCGTGTGAGCATCTCACAGGCCTGACCTCAATAATTCCAATAATACACTCAGGAGTGGGTACTAATGTTCCATTGTGCAAGTGAGGAAACTAAGGCTCAAAGAAGAGAAACCACTTGCCCAAGGTTAGGCAGATACCCAGCCCTGTCTGATAGCTAAACCTGGCCTATTAAACACTCACCTCTGCCACCAGATTGTGTGTGACCCTGGGAGATTATTTTGACCCTCCAGGTCTTGGTTTAAAGGGGGGAAACTATTCCTCCTCTGACAATTTTACAGAGTGGATCAAATGGGATCATGAACAAGAGGACTCACTGTCCATTCACGTGTGGCCTTTTATAAATGATGTAACCACTCTGAGCCTCACTTTCCTTATCTGTAAAATGGGGCTAATGGCAAGCACCTCATCCTGCAGAGCTTTCCAGGCCTGAAAAACAATATGTGTACCAGGCTCAGCATAGTACCCAATACAGCTATCATCATCATCTTCATCATCTCTACTTCCCCTTGGAGTAACCAGCAAAGATATCATTGAGCCTTTTGCTTACTGAGCCATGCAGGTGCCAGCAAAGATAGGCACCATCTTCCTTCCTTCCATGGGGCTCCCAGCAAGCAGTTTCCAAGTAGCTGCCTCCTCACCCCTCCTGCTCCCTTCTCACACCTGGCTTGGGGGAGGTGGAAGGTGGGGAGTGGAGGGGCCCTGCCCACCTCCTCACACACAGGTGATGGGCTGACTTACCCGCTCCAGCGCAAAGGTTCGCACGACATATTCAGCTAGAGTCTCTGTCTTCACCAGTGTGATCTTGATGTCCCCATACATGTCTGAGTCTTCTGGCCAGTACCGTGAACATTTCACCTAGAGTTCCCAGCACACAAGTCTCAGTGGGCTCTTCACCACTCACCTCGGCCCTCCATGCCCCCCACCCCACCCCACGGCCCTGCTTACCCTGCCCACCTCCACCAGCTTGGTGATCATGACGATGCTGGAACAGTGCTCCTGCCACACCATGCGCCAGAAGTCATACACCATCTCGGGCTTCGGCCCTGGGGGCAGGTGGGGCTTGTCCCTAAGGCAAGGTCTCCACCCAGGACCAGCACACCCCTGTGGCCCAGCACCACCACCCCAGGCCAGGAGGCTTCCTGAACCCCAATGGGGCTTTCCTGCACACCCAACATACACCCCACCAAGTTCCAAATCATGCTTGTAGGGCCCTGGGGGTGAGTAGTACCAGGGCCAGGAGACCCCAATCATCCTGAGTAAGACCCAGGAGGTAGAGCTGGAGGGCCAGACAGTCAGTCCATTGCACAACTCTCCAGGAGGGATGGACAGAGGACAGTCAGAGGGGAACACACAGGTGGACGGGCCCAGGCTGTCACCAGACCGAGGCAGAACCCACACCCATGAGGACTGAGCCTGGCTAGTCCTTCTGCATGAACCACCTTGGAGACAGACAGATGGACCAAAGAGCTATAGATGGACTGATCGCATTGGGGAGACACAAACATCAAGGGGGCAGAGACTGACGCAGCCGAATTCTAAGAGATCTGGCCTGAATCAGGATGCAGGGGACAGACCGACAGATGGGAAGGCAGGCAGGGAGTCAAGTAGATCAACAGGGAAGACAGAAAAGCAGGCAGAGAACATTCCAGCACACTGGTGGCACACGGGGTAGAAGGGAGTACGCAGAGGCGCCAGGTACCTTGAGTGGCTATAAAGTGGTTTGACCTGTGGTAACCCTGGAATAGGAGAAGAGGGCATGGTCAGACCCCAAGGAGCAACTCCTCACTTCCTCCAACCTTCTTTGCATGCTTCTTCCAGAAGCAACACCCCCTGCCCCACTCTCATCTGCAGGATCTCCTAACCAGGGTGACCCTGTCTTCCCAGTCCCCAACTAAGAAGGGTAGTGCAGCTGGGACACATGTGTGCTGGGTTTAATCCCACTCTTGCTGTGTGACCCTAGGTTGGACACAACTCCTTTATGGGCCTAGAGGGTTTCCCCATTCATAAACTGGGGATAGTTATCCACAATCTGCTTACAACCGGGCTACTGTTTAGAGACAAAGTCCAGAGTGGTCCTGCCCTGTCCCCAAAACGTCCGAGGCCCTAGTCAACCCCAAACCCAAGAATGAGTCTTGTCAGCTATTCCAACCCCCTCAGGACAACCAGGATGGGCAGTACTCCCCATTCCAGAGCTTGGTTGGGGAGCCCAGACAAAGTTGTCAGGTTGGGAGCAAATAAGCAGAGGGATTACTCATGGCCCTTAGAGAAAATGTTTTTTAAATCTTTAAAATCAATAATCACAAAAAGAAAGAACATTATTCTGAGAACCTGTTATGGTCACGTACTGTGCTAAGCACTTTACCTTCATTATCTCCCACGAAAGAGAGGCCAAGAGCTATTTCATCCTCCTCCCAGAGCCCTCAGGCTAAGAACAGGAGCCAGGTTGCCCCAACTCCCTCCCAGGGCCACAGTCACGCATGCAGTCCTACCCACAAAATCTCATCTCTCTGGGGAACAGAGCCCACCAGATACCCAGGCATCAATGCAGGCAACACAGGGTGGGGAAGAAGCACTGCAGGGTTGGTGCAAAAGACAACCAAGCCCAGCTCCTTGCCTCGAGTGCATGCCCTCAACACAGCTCCCAGCAACTCAGACTACAAGGGTTCAAATCCCAGCTCTACCTCTTGCTAGCTGTGTGCCATTAAGCAAATCCCTTCACTTCCCTATGTCTCAATTTTCACATCTATAAAATGGGAATAAGTAGTATTTACTTCCTACAGCTGTTGGGAGGAGTAAATAAAGTAATATGTCAAGTGTTTGGTGCTACTATTAATATTATTATCTTACGGGTCAAACAGTATCCTTGAAGATCCAAATAGTGTGTATGTCAAGAATTCCTGGGGTGGGAGGTGGTTTACTATGGGAGTGAAGAAATCTTGGAGTCAAATGGACCTGGGTCCCAGTCACAGCTCTGCTAAGCAGCACCTATGTGACTCTGAGCACTAAGACAGGCTTCTCAGCCTTTAACGTGCACATGAATCTCCTGGGGATTTTGTTAAAAGGTAGATTCTGATTTAGAAGGTCTGGGGTGGGGCCCAGGATTGTGTATTTCCAGTCAGCTCCCACCTGGGGCTGATACTGCTGGGCCTTGCAACACACTGTGAGTAGCCAGGCTCCTCATCTCCCTTAGCCTCTGCTCCTCGCCAGCAACACAGGGACAATAGTGATCTATACACCTCGCAGACTCTGTTGTGTACGTATATGCCATTCCCACAGAAATGGTCAAAACATAGTAAAAATTATTAATAGTGAAAAGCCTCCCAGAGTCACTCAGCCCTCGCTGCTGGGAACTTCTCTGGGTCTGGTCTAATTCTCTCCTGCTATAGCTTCAAGAGGCAAGATGTTGTCTCTACTTCAAGGTGAGGAAGGCAGAGGTGCAGGATGAGAGGGGCCCATTAAAGAGCCAGCCAAGCATGAGGACAGGCTTTGTTGTGGTTGTTAGCTGCTGTCGAGTCAGCCCCTGACTCATGGGGACCCCATGCACAATGGAACAAAATGCTGCCCAGTCCTGTGCCATCCCCATGATTGGCTGTAGATCAGACCATTGTGATCCATAGGGTTCTCACTGGCTGATTTTCAAAAGTAGGTCGCCAGGCCTTTCTTCCTAGTCTGTCTTAGTCTGGAAGCTCCACTGAAACCTGCTCAGCAGCATAACAACACACAAGCCTCCAAGCAAAAATGCACATGAGATACACTGACTAGAAATCGAACTTGGGTCTTCTGCATGGAAGGCAAGAACTCTACCACTGAACTACCACTGTACCCCACATCTAAAACCAGTTTGCCTAAGAATCACACTTGAGAGCAGGGACCTCATCTGATACATTCATCTCTGTCCAGTGCCCAGCACGGCACCAGCACTCAGATGGTAGTCAACAAACAGCTAAGGAGTGGAGTTCAATTAAAATTGATCGATACGCCCAACAGCCAGTTAGTCTAAAATTCAACCCTATGACAAATGTTTCTGCATGGTTCCTGTGTCTTCTTTTGTCATTTGGAGGACAGCTCTTTGGATATAATATGGTGCAGTAGTCACACAAGGTATTTTATCACATAACCCTATTTGGAAAAAGTTTTTTAAGCAGGTAACCCTTGATAGCTGTATATTAACTTTTTAATTAGTACATATATTACTACACAATTATATTACATAGAGTACGTGGAAATTAGAAAGTTTAAAATGATCAGATTTGAAAGGAAGGTTAACAGGTCATCTGAGCATGCCTGCTTTGGAGACCAGCATTAGAGAGCACTGGTCCTTACGCTTCAGAGGGCAACAGCATATTCTAGGAGCTTGGCCCGGGGCAGACACCTGCCTGGAGACTCTGACTGGGTTGAGCTGGGGGCAGGGGAAGCCTGGACACCCGCATTGTGGGTAAAATTGCCGATGTATCCTGATGTTCCTCAAAGGGAGAGAACCACCAGTCTAGTGTTAAGGGTCGAGAGCTGAGGCTGGGTTTGAGGCCCATAAAACCAAAAACCAAAGCCGTTGCTGTTGAGTTGATTCCAAGGCCCAGCTCTGCCAATTTAAAGCTGCATGGCCTTGAGCAAGTCACTTAACACCTCTAAGCCTCCACTTTCTCATCTGCCAAGTTGGGATAAACATGGCACCTACCTCGCAGGGTGTGGTAAAGATTAACTGATGTGTCTCAAGCGCCTGGCACATAGCATGTGCTCAGTCAATGACACTTGTTAACTGGTATTTGAAGAATTATTAAGCCAAGTCTTCTAAGGGTATTAAGAGTCTGACAACAATATACCAAATGGGTAGGATTTATGAGTGAGTGGGTTGTTCTGTGGAAATTGAGAGGTAAAGAACCATAATGATCTGTATTTGTCACCCTCTAATGGGGGCCCTGGTGGCGCAGTACTTAAGTGATATGGCTGTTAACCAAAAGGTCAGCAGTTCGAATCCACCAGCTGCTCCTTGGAAACCATATGGGGCAGTTCTACTCTGACCTATAGGGTTGCTATGGGTCAGAATCCACTCGATGGCAATGGGGAATGGGCACTAATGCTAGGTATGTCTACTGTGTTTCATGAGCTTAATAGTCTTTTTAAATTGGAGAACTTTACAAACCAACTGTTTATGCACACTGAAGGGGGCAAGTCTGGTAGTACGTATAGAATAACCGGTCACCTCTGACAAATGTGACTATGGAGAACCTTTCGCTTTGTATACAAGGCATCTGCATGTTGTCTTAGAGTTTGATAATGAGCACATAGTTTTGTAATCAGATAAAAAGCAAAAGAGATATTTTTAAAAGAAAAAAAGGAGATAAAATAGAAAAAGTGCCCATAAAAATAGCAAACAATTCCATCAGCCATCAAATGTTATGAAAATAATATATATGAATTAGAATTTTTTTATTTTATTCTTAAAAGGCCAAAAAAATGGCAAGTTTTGTAAAACAGAATATACCCAAGCTGGCCCAGAAAATTCATATGACAGCTAGACTGCAGGCAAAGTGATTGGGGTTGCATTTCAAGCAAACTAGTCAGAAGGGGGTTTGACCATTAGGGAAACTAGTTTTAGGGGAAGTGACCCAGGGCTGTCTTTGCTTCTGTGAAGACCTTGACTTCTAAGCAGCAGAGACAGGACCACCAAGGGCAACTTCCCCTATGCTCCATCCCTTCCCAGAGCCCTGCAGAGAGTGTGGCTAATGAGGACTTGTCTGGAATACTGGGGCTGGGGGACCAAAGATGACAGAAGCTGGTGGTAGGGTCAGTGTAGAATGGGGGACGCACCCCAACACTGCTGCCCTGTCTCAAGGCAGTGGAGGATGGAAGGGGATTGCTTACAACAGGAATATTGCTGAGTCTTCAGCCCTGGGAAGCCCCTGGCCAGGCTGCTGAAATGGACAGCTGGTGTCGGGCACACAAGTGGAGGGGAAGGAGGACAGAGACAGAGAGAGAGACAGCCAGAGACTGTGAGAGAGTCTAAGGTACAGCCAGTCAGACAGACAAGAGGAGGAGGAGAAGGGGAGAGATACTTACTTCTCGGTTTATCCGAATCTTAATGATTCCAGTGAGGGAACAGTACAAAGCAAAAGAGACAGCTATTAGGCCGGAGGCAGATGGAGGTGGATGGAGCACAGGAGTGGCCAGAATGGGTGATGGGAGCAGGGGAGGCCGAGCAAGACAGGTGAGCCGGGCTGGGCCAGATAGCAGGGAGTGGTCAGGGCCAAGGAGAAGCCAACTGGCACCTTGACGAGACTGAGGAAAAGCCCCTGTCTCCGAAGCTGCCCAAGTCTGAGAGGCCAGGCCCAGCCCTCACCCCAGCCAAGGGAGAGGATGGGAGGGGTGGGAGAAGGCAAGGAATGCTGGGAAATACAGGGTAGCATGTCTGGCCCCCAGGAGGAGGATAAGAGGGAGAGGAGAGATGATCTCCAGAGTCCCAACTATGCCCAACCACAGATACATGCCTTCTCCTCCTGCCCACCTTCAGGCCTTTGCCCTCTTCTCCTCTCCTCTCCAGACACCGACAGCCAGCTCAACCCCACCGCCTCCAAGCAGCCTGCCATGACTCACCCCAGCTCTGCCACTAACTTGCAGTATGACATTAGGAAAACCATTTCTCTTTTCGGACCTGTGTTTTCCCATCTTATCTGAAATGACTTATTTGTATATAAGTTTATCTATCTCCCCCAGTAGAATACATATGTTCTAGGAAAGTAGGGACCATGTCTGTGTTGCCTACTGCTGTATCCCTGGTGCCCAGCACAGTGCCTGGCAAATAGTGGGTGCTCAAAATATATTTGATAAATGATTCCCAAATGTAGTTTCTAGAAGGGGTGCAGTTGTCTGACACCTAAGCCTAGGCATCCTGGCTGCCCCCCCATCTCTGGCCCTCCCCTGGTCCAGCCAGATCCACTAGCTGCAGTGGATGGCAGTATAGCCTAGTGATTAACAGCAAAGGCACTGGAGACACAGACAAGTCGAGGTTTCAGTCTATTCTTCACCATGCACTAGCTGTGACCTGGCACAAGTAGCTTCACTGCTCTAAGCCCCAGTTTACTCATCAGTAAAGTCAGGTCATGATGCTAATTACCTCATAGGGTTGGAGAAATTATATAAAATGAGATGTCGAGTATAAAGTGCTTAGCACAATGCTTGGTGCACAGTACATACTTAATAAATATAAGTTATTATTCTTAAAGTACCACTCTGATCACGGTCAAGACACTTCCACGACTCCCTGGTGCCCGAAGGAAAAAGCTCCAACTCCACGGCTGCCATTCGAGGCCTTCACACTCCAGCCCCTGCCTGCTCTTCAGCCTCAATGTATATCATGTAAATCCTCTGACCTCTGGGCTTCTCATCCAAAGGGGATCCTTCCTCACCTCTAGGCCTAGCTGTCTGCCCTCTTCCCTTCTTTCTGCCTCACTGAGGCCCCCATCTCCCAGGGCAACTCTAGCCTGCAGGAGGTGGGGGGGGGGCGGCTCAGAGCTCAGCCCTCTGAACCTCCATTCACTCCCTGGCAGGTTACACCCTGCCTGGACAGTGAGCCTGAAGCAAGCAGGGCCAGGTTAGCATCACACGAACAACAGGAGCTCAGGGTGTGGCCAGTGGCAGCAGAAATGATGGGGGTGAGACACTCACGTCTATATAGTTGGCGTTAATGTAGTCAGCATTGGGGTCTCCCAGCATCGGGTGGAGTTTTACTCGGTGCCGATCATCTGTAAACACAGAGCAGGTGTCCATGGGGTAGGTAGGGGCTGAACTGGGGAACCCAGAATGGGGGCACTCAGGGAAGGCTTCCTTGAGGCCAGGGCCAGTCAATAGGTTCTGGGCACCAGCAAAGGCAGGACAGGCCAGGGCAGAGTCTGGGATGTGAAACTGAGTGGCCTCGAAGTTGTGTGCTGGTCTATTAGCTGTGTGACTTTGGACAGGGTGGTTAACCTTCCAAGCCTCAGTTTCCTTATCTGTAAAATGGGAATTGTAATATTCCCCACGTCACAGGGTTACTGAGAGGAATAAACGTGCTAACGAGTATAACATGCTCAGCATAGGTCCTGGCACATAAAAGGCACTCAATATATGGCGGCCAAGACTACTATAATCTCTGAGACTGCCCAGAGCTTACTCTGGCTGTGCCCCCTTTCTAGTTCCCTCCCATCCACTCCCCAGGCCCCAGGTCCTTCCCCAGGACTCACAGGCAGGCATGGGCTCCTGCCGGCCACCCTTGAGCTTTTCTTTCTTCTTCGTGGCATCCCAGCCTTCAAAGAAGCTCTGCCAGGTGGGAAAGTGGTCGTCAGTGGGGGAGAGGGACCCCTACTCATCAGAGCCCTTCCCTTCAGTAAGGATGATGTGGGCAGGATGGGGGTGGAGTCATATAAGGCTCAGCACCAAAGCTGGGGCCTGAGATAAAGACACTGCATATTCCTTTATCAGCCAAGGACCAGGTTCAACACCAAGGTATGTGGGGAGGGAAGTAAGAAAAGAGGGTCAGAGGCCAGGGAAATTTTAGAATGAGAGTCAGGGTTAGGGTAAGTCCAGATTTGGGTTGGGAAGAAGGTAAAAGTCAAGAAAGAAGGTAAAGGTCAGGGTCAGATTAAGATTAGGATAAGGATTGGATCAGAGCCCAAACAGAGGTAAAATGGGATTCAAGTCAGAGTTCAAGCGGGGTTTAGGATTAGGGTCAGGATCAAAAATCACACTGGGGTTAGATTAGAGGTCAGGGTAAGTGTTGGTGGTGAGGTTTAGGTGAGGGCTAGCATAAAGGCCATGATCAGGGTCCAGGTGGAGATAGACGTTAAGATTCAAAGCCAGATTTCAAATTGGGATTAGGATGAGGATGAGAATCCAGGTCAGTCTGGGATTAAGATGAGAGCCAGCGTCAAGGTAGAAAATGGTTAGGTTGAGTTGGGGATCATCAGAGTTGGGGTTGCCAGGGTCAGGATCCAGAGTGAGGAACAGCCAGGCAAGGCCCTGGCAAAGGGTCCTGGCCCAACTGGCCATGCACCTCATACTCCTGCTTGAAGCCGTAGCCCTCAGCAGTCTTCATCTGGTTGATGTGCTGCAGCAGGTCGGCCACACGCACTGCCGGATGCAGCTGCCCAGTGTGGTACGGGGAGCCTTTCCGGCCACACGGACGCCGTGGCGAGCCCCCTAGGAGGCTGCTGGCCTCAGTGACCCCGCTGCTGCGCTGATCTCCTGCAGTCAGAGAAGGAGCTACTGACACACATGCCCCAGCCTGGGGAACCCGGATGGACTGGGGAGGAGAGGGGGGAGCGTAGTCAATGCGGAAGGCGGCTGGATTGCTTCCTGGAACCAAGGAGCCTAGCGAGGCCCACCTTGTGTGACCCTGAGCAAGTCCCTTCCCTTCTGCATCCCAGTTTTCCCAGCTGTAAAAGGATTGGGTGAGATCACGTGACCTCTGAGGCCCTACCAGCCCTGTTGTGCTGTGACCCTGTGATACTCTAACTCCACCCTGCTGCTCACAATAGGGGCGCCACCCCTGCATGCTTCATCGCGCTGCCAGCAGGGGGCAACACTCAGCAGAGCCTGAGACAGTGTCCCCTCCTTCCTACCCTCCCCTTCCCCACTTCAAGGGAACAATCTGGAACTCTGGCAGCTCCCAGAAATTACCCCTATCAAAGAGAAGCAGATCCCGAAAGTAGCTGCTGCTGCCACCCCCTGTGCAGATTAACACAAGACACCTGAATAGAGGCATTTCTCCTGAGCAAGCCTTTTCATTGTCAGCCTGTGCAGGGGCCTCGGCTGGTCAGGGAAAGAGATCAAGAGGTTCACAGTATCCCTACACTCCCAGGCCCACTCTAGTCCTCTGGCTCTTCTGGTTAACATCTCAAGGACATCCCCGCCTACCTGCCCCCCGCCCTCACCCTGGGATCAGGACCTGATGATGAGAAAGGAGCCCCATTCAGCCACACCCACCTCCCACACGCACTGGCACACACTTGACTTGTTTAATCCTCAACCCCTTCCTCCTGTCAGGGGTGAGGCTGCAAGGGGCTTACACAAGCCTAGCCCCCGGCATTTCTCCAGCTGTTCTCTGCCAAGCCAGAGCTGGCAAGGACTAGTGAGGGGGCTCCCAGTGCAGCCTGGATGCCTACGTCCTCACTTACGTGCCTTCATACATGCTGTTCCCTCTGCTTCACACACCCTTCCCCTTCTTTTTGTCTAGATGAGGTGAAACTCCTACTCATCCTTCAGGTCTCCTCTGAAATGACCCTCATTGCCGGGGGCGGGGAGGGGGGACTTCCTTAGTGCCTTTAGGTTTCCTTGGCTCCAGCAGTATCCATGATTCCCTTTCTGAGGCAATCCATTAACCACTTGTCTCACCTCTGATCTGAAAGGTCTGTAACTGTGTCTGTCTGGCTCAAAACTCTAGCCTAGCCCAGTGCATAGCCCATAATTCCTACTCAATGACTTTGACAGAATGAATTCATAATCACCAAAGTAGACCCCCTGCTGAGCTCTACAAAATGCAAACACACTCCTGGCCAGGACCTGGGCTGGTCTCTGACCAGGGCCTAGGAGTATGACAGGTGAATCATAAAGGGCAGCCTTCTTCAAAGGCCTAGAGAGTAGATTAAATGGCACCACCTTTGAGAAAGTACTTTGTCACTTGTACAGTTATATACTCACAGCTTCATGTTTTACCCTTCAAATAGTAAAAAACCTACACACACACCCACCCCTAAATGATACTGTTTGAGGGAAATCAAGCACATTAATTTGATAACTGGCCTACAAAATGTATTTAACACAGGATGGACCTTCCTGGCACTACTAAGATTTAGCTGGCAAATGTTTACCCATATG
Organism: Dugong dugon; assembly: GCA_030035585.1. Classification (NCBI taxonomy): domain Eukaryota; kingdom Metazoa; phylum Chordata; class Mammalia; order Sirenia; family Dugongidae; genus Dugong; species Dugong dugon. Next base: position 53,225,602 of record CM057462.1, on the reverse strand, counting down.
GTGGCCCAGAATAGGGCTCCCTGGCATAAAGGATTTAGTGATGTGAAACATTACCCGAAACATGAGATTACCCATCAGAGGATTGAGAGTCAGCCAGCCAGAGCTGAAAGGAAGCTGACCCCAACTAGCTCAATCCTTTAATTATTTCATCTACTTTACTGACGCATAATTTATATAAAATAAAATATATACATTTGAAATATGCAGTTCAATGAGTTGCATACCCAGGTAACCACCACCCAAAATACAGAATCTCTCTGTCATCCCAAAAAGTTTCCTCCTGCCCCTTTGCAAATAATTCCCACCCCTACTCTGCTTTCTGTCGTTACAGATTTGTTTTGCCTTTTCTGAAATTTCATATAAAGGGAATCACACAGTATGCACTCCTTTGTGTCAATTCTTTAGTTCAGCATGTTTTTTAGATTCAACTATGTTGTTACATATATCAATAGTTTGTTCCTTTATAACACTGAATAGTATTGTATTGTGTGAATATACCACAATATGTTTATCCATTCTCCCATTGTTGGGCAATTTGGCTGTTTTCAGTTTTTGGCTATGGTGAACATGTGCCGTGAACATTCATGTACAAGCCTTTGTGTAGATATATGTTTTTATCTGTCTGGGTGAATAACCTAAGAGTAGAATGCTGAGTCATAGAATAAGAATATGTTTAAATGTATAAGAAACTTCCAAACTGTTTTCCACAGTGCGTTTATACCTCCACTAACAATATATGAGAGTTCCACTTGCTCCTCTTCCTCACCAACACTTAGTATAGTCAGTCTTTTTAATCATACACATTCTAGTAGGTATCTCATTGTGGTTTTAATTTGCATTTTCCAGGTAAGATGTTAAGCATCCTCTCATGTGCTTATTGACCATCACATATCTTGTTTTGCAAAGTGTCTGTTCAAATCTTTTGCCCATTTTAAAATTGGGTTCTCTTCTTATTATTGAGCTGTAAGAGTTCTTTATATATTCCAAATACAAGTCTTATGTAGATATATATATTGCAAATATTTTCTCCTACTCTGTGGTTTGCCTTTCCATTTTTTTTTTTTTTTTTATGATTTGTGGTCTGTGTGGCCTAGTCAGAAATTTTTGCCTACCAGCAGATCATGAAAATTTTCTCTTATGTTTTCTCCTAAAAGTTTTATAACTTTCACTTCTACATTGAAGTCTGTGATCCATTTAGAATTAATTTCTGTGTACAGGGTGAGGTACAGGTTGAGATTCAAAATTCTCCATTTGGATATTGTTATGGATTAAACTGTCCCCCAGAAATGTGTATCAACTTGGCTAGGCCATGTTTCCCAGTATTGTGTGATTGTCCACCACTTTGTTATCTGATCTGATTTTCCGGTGTGTTATAAATCCTACCTCTATGATATTAATGAGGCAGGATTAGAGGCAGTTATGTTACAAGACTAGGTTGTATCTTGAGTCAATCTCTTCTGAGATATAAGAGAAGTGAGCAGAGAGACAGGGAGACCTCATGCCACCAAGAATGAAGAACCAGGAGGGCAGTGAGTCCTTTGGACCTAGGGTCCCTGCACTGAGAAGCTCCTAGAGCAACCGAAGATTGATGACAAGGATCTTCCCCCAGAGCCAACAGAGAGAGAGAGCCTCCCCCTGGAGCTGGCACCCTGAATTCAGACTTCTAGCCTCCTAGACTGTGAGAGAATAAATTTCTCTTTGTTAAAGCCATCCAGTTGTAGATTTCTGTTACAGCAGCACTAGATAACTAAGACAGATATCCAGTTAGTCCAGCACCATTTGTCGCAAAGATTGTCTTATTCTCCTTTGGACCTTGTTTGAAAATCAATTAACTATCCATGTGGGAGTCAATTTCTAGATTCTATTCTGTTCCATTGATCAATATGTCTATCCTTATACCAGTTCCACACTGATTTGATAAATGTAGCACTATAGTAAGAACTGAAATCAGTAGTTGGTCCTTCAACTTTGCTCTTCCTTAAAATTGCTTTGGCTTTTCTGTAGCCTCTGCATTTTCATATAAGTTTTTGAATCAGCTTGTGCATTTCTACAAAAATCCAGCTGGGATTTTGTTTGAGGTTGCACTGAATCTACAGTTCAATATGGAGAAAATTGACATCTTGATAATACTGAGTCTTCCAATCAAGGAACATAGTATATATTCCACTTATTTCGGTCAGCTTTAATTTCATTTAGTGTAAAAATATTACTCATATTTTGATAAATTTGTCTCCAAATATTTTGTGGTTTTGGATGCTATTGTAAATGGTGTTTTTAATTTAATTTTCTAATTGCATATAAAATACAATGAACTTTTGTATATTGACCTTTGTATCCTGTGATCTTGATAAATTCACTTACTAGTTCTAGTTGCTTTTTTGTAGATTAGTAGAATCTTCTACATAAAGAATCATGTCATCTGAAAGTAAAGACAATATTACTTCTCTTTATAATCTATATACAAACATAATAAATATATAGAAAATACATATATACAATGTATATTTTTTTTCACCTTATCACTCTAGCTGAGATCTCTGGTAGGTACAATATTGAATAGAAGTGTTGAGAGTGAACACCCTAGACCTGTTCCCAAGCTTAGGGGTAAAGCATTCAGTCTTTTACCATTAAATAGGATATTAACTATATGTTTTTCATAGACTGAGGAAGTCCTGAGTTGGTGAGGTTTTTTTTTTTATCATAAATAGTGTTTAAATTTTTAAATGTTTTTTTTTCTATATTTAGTGAGATGGTCATATGTTTTTTCCTTTGTTTTGTTAATATAGTGACTTATATTGATTGATTTCATAATATTAAACCAACCTTGAGTTCCCGAAATAAACCTTGCTTGATCATGATGTATTGCTAATGTTTTCTTCATAAATTTTGTGTCTGTGTTCATGGGGATATTTGTCTCTCATTTTCTTTTACTTGCAATTTCTTGTCTGGTTTAAGAATCAGAGCAATACTGGCTTCATAAAATGATAGGAAATGTTCCTTCCTCCTCTCTCCTCAAAGAGTTTGTGTAAATTTTGTAGCATTTCATCCTTAAATGTTTGATAGAGTGTACCAATGCAGCCTGAAGCTGTGAGAAAGTTTTTAATTACAAATTCACTTCCTTTAATAGGTATAGGACTATTTGGATTTTCTGTTTCTCTTCTTGTATTTGTTTTGGTAATTAGTGTCTTTCGAGGGATCTGACAATTTCATCTAAATTGTGAAATTTATTGACATAAAATTATTCATAATATTCCCTTATTGTCCTTTTAATGTCTGTAGGATCTGTAGTGATATCCTCTCTTCATTCTTGAAATTAATCATTTGTGCTTTCTCTTTTTATCTTAATTATTCTTGCTAAGAATTTTTCAATTTTATTGATCTTTTCAAATAACCTGTTTAGGTTTCTTTGGTTTTCCTTTACTGTTTGTCCATTTTCTATTTCACTGATTTCTGCTCTTATATTTATTATGTCCTTCCTTCTGCATATTTTAGGTTTAATTTGCTCTTTTCTGGCTTCTTAAGGTGAAAGTTGTGATCATTTATTAACAACCTTTCTTTTTTTCTGATGTAATCACTGAAAGTTTAAATTTCCCTCAAAGCAATGTTTACCTGCATCCCACAAATTTTTGATATGTTCTTGTTTCATGATCATTCAGTTTAAAATATTTTCTATTTTCGCTTGTGCTTTGATCCATGGGTTATTAGAAGTGTGTTGTTTAATTTCCAAATATTTGGGGATATTCCAGACATCTTTTTGTTGTTGATTTCTAATATAATTCTGTTGTGATCAGAAAACAGAATCTATATTATTTCAGTCCTTTTAAGTTACTTGAAGATCATCTTGGTCCTTTGAAGGCCTTTTTAATTTTTTTTTTTTTTTAGGGTAGGTCTGTTGTTGTTATGCTGTTAGTTGCCGTCGAGTCGACACCAACTCATGACAACCTTACATATAACAGAACAAAATGTTGCCCAGTCCTGTGCCATTTTCAGGACCATTGGTATGTTTGAGTCCATTATTGCAGGTACTGTGTCAATCCATCACGTTGAAGGCTTCCCTCATTTTCATCAGCTGTCTACTTTACCAAACAAGGTGAGTCCTTAATCTAAGAATGTTTAGCCTTCCTACTAAGATGTGCCCTTTCTGGGTCTCTGCTAATTGCCCCAGGTATTCAATGAAGTTTCTCCACTCTGCTAGTCAGAATTCAAGTGTCTTCCAGCCCCTGTATGAGCTTTGGAAAACTCTCAGCTTATAGCTCCCTCGTAGTTTTTTTTTCTTTCCCAGGTAGTTTTTCTTTGCCTGGCCTAGTGGAGTCTCACTTTATGCACACACAGCTTAGTATTCAGCCAAAGAGTCAAGGGACCCCATGCAGATCACTGCATCTCTTTCTCTGTTTAGCTCCCTCCTTCCCAGTGCCCCACCCTGTAAATTCCAGGTGCCTCAGTTTCCCCAAACTCCAATCTCTGTCTTGTCAAATCATGTAAGTTGCCATGCTCGCCCTGAGTTCCACCTTCCTGTGCCACAATTTGAACACTCCCTCCAGATAGAAAGTCATGGCAATCATAAGACTCAACCTATTTGTTCCTCTTCTCTTGGGGATCACAGTCCTGAGCTGCCTACTGTCCCGTGTCTAAAAACAACTGTTTTTCATATATTTTATCCAGATTTCTAGTTGCTTACAGCTGGAGGGCAAGTCAAGTAGCAGTTACACCATCATGGCCAGATGCCCCAAACCCTTAATTTTATGGATGGGGAAATGGAGGTCCAAAGAGTAGAGACCTGCCTAATACTGCGGCTGCCAAAATGTGTTCCAGAAAATAGTAGCTCTGCAAGACGATTAAGTGGTGTTCCATTAAGAATAAGAAGAGGAAAAGGAGGATGCAGAAGGATTCTGTGTTTTAATTGAGTTTCGGAAATTCTGGTTTAAACAAAAATAAGTAGGTTTCTTCCCTGTAGAACCTCTCAGGGCTTCTGACATGTAAATGTGCATTTTAAAGTTCCAAGAGGTAAGTGGAAATAGCGACATTTCACAAATGTCTTTCACCATGAAGTGCTTTTTTTGTTTGTTTCATGAAACATCCTCAGGGGAACACAGTGTAATGTGGAGATGAAGTGACAAGCTCTGGAATCAGACAAACCTCAGTTCAAATCCCAGCTCTGCTTGAACTTATAGGAAGGGCTCAAAAAGAGGAACCTGGTAAGAGAGAAGGCTCCTGGTGCTCTTTGTGGAAACCATGCTGCCAGCTCCATAGAGAGCTTTCCAGGTAGAGAAAACAGCCAATAAGGGTAGCAGGAAATCAAACAGTTCACACTCACAAGTAGACATGCCATCAGCTTGCAATGGCTAAGGACAAGCAAAAATTCCCACTTGGTTGGGATACTGACAGGAAGCCAGAGCCAAATCCAGCAGCATACACCTGAGCCCAAGAACAACACACAATGTTCCACAAATAGCCACAGAAGGGGACAGGAAAATGAATGGTGATGCTTCCAAGAGGACTCTCCACTTCCTGAACCCTAGGAAGACAGGTCCCTCTTCTTCCCCTGTGGGATTTGAGACACATACAAACACACAAGGACCAGCTTGCCCACAGCTGGCAGCCCCCGAGAGAGGGAGAGGAAGGTGAGAAACAGCCCTCAGTTTCAAGGTCACCACCCAGAGATCCTCTCAGGCCCTCCTTAGTGCTGTCATAATTGTGCAGCATCTTTAATGAGTAACCACTGGATGGCTGATGCTTTATGGGGAGGCCCGGAGAAAAGAATACTGGGTTCAGAGTCAGAGAGACCTAGATTCAAATCCTGACACAAGTCATGGCCTCATTTCCTCATCTGAAAATGAGGATCCTCAAACTTTCCTCAGAGATGGGCACTTTCCCTGATCCCTACCCACCTTCAGATGAAAGTAGGCTCCCACTTATACAATCTCATAGCACCCTACACTTTCTTTCACTGTTTTCAATTAGAAAGTAACTTCCTAAAGAAACACAGTCTATAAAAATAGCTTAGAATATCTAACATATTGAGCAATTTCATGTGTCAGGTCCAATTCTTAAGTCATTTAATCCTTAGATTATCCCTATAGACTATTATTATCCCCTTTATGCAAATGAGGAAACTGGGGCCAAGAAGGGTTAAGTTACTTGCTCAAGGTTACACAGCCAGTAACTGTCAGCACTAGGATTCAAACACAGGCCCATTTGACTCTGGGGACCTACTGTCCACCGAGTTTTCTCTGTTCCCTCTTCCTGATAAAAAAAGAATTTGCGAGGATAAAAAACCCCGGCACTGATTTGGCAAACCATTTAGCCAGAACCCACTGGCACCCATAGGGGTAAAAAACTCCAGGTGGATGGGGCCCAGAAAGTCTGTGGGTTTTCATAGGCAAGACTTCAGAGACAATGGTGGCACATTCTAACATGTTGGAAACATCCCAGCTGGCTTCTTCACCAGCCTACCACCACTTACCCAGCATGATAAGTCCCTATTTAAAATCTTGCCTATTGAGACTGCATCAAAAGCAATATGACTTTCTGATCTAAACCACAAAAATCTGGCCACCATTGCTTGGAAAAGAAAAGAAAGAGGTGGAGGCTAGACCCGTGGGTGATGAGTGGAGAAAGAAATAGAAGGTACTGAGACTCAGTTCCATCACCTGAACAGACCTTGTGTTTCCCAGCTATCATACCTTTGCCTATGCTCTGTGTCCTGCCTCAGTGCCCTCTCCCTCCTCACCAACAGTCAAATCCTACCCATCTCAGTTGAACCACCCTACCCAAAAGTGTGTATTCTGAAAACTCTGGCAGTACTAGTTGTTCCCATTATCCATGTGGCATTTAGCATAGTCTTGTCTTCCCTGGGTCAGTCTTGTCTCTCCAACTAGTCAGGGAGTTCCTTGGGAGCAATGTCTGTGTTTCCTGCCTCTTTATATCTGTCAACCGGACTCAGCAGCAAGACATGCCCCTTCCACTCTCCCCCACACCCACTTGAGGATTTAGTCCAAACAGATCTCTCCATGTTATCCTTACTTGCCAATCTCCGTTCATTTGCACAAGCTGTTCTTCATCCATGAATGCCCTTTCTTTCCCATCTCTGCCTGTCCAAATCCTACCCTTTCCTCCAGGCCTAGCATAATACAGTAGAAACAGCAATTTGCAATTCAGAAAGACCTGCATTTAAATCCTGGCTCAGCCACTTTCTGGCTGTTCAACCTGGACAAGTGAGTTCTCTCTGAGCCCCTGTTTTTTCATTTGTAAAATGAGGGGTCGATAATACCTACCACGCAAGTCTGTGGTGAAGATCTAATCAGAGAGATGACAAAGAGAATATGATGAATAAATGTATGTCAATGAATTTGAAAAAGTAGATGAAATGGACAAATTTCTAGACAAATATAACTTAACATAGGTGACTTAAAAAGAAATAGAAAGCCCATATAGTCCTTTGCTCGTTTAAATAAATTGAATTAGAAGTTTAAAATCTTTTCATAAAGAAAACAACATAACAAGATTGTTTTACTGCTCCCAACACCAAACTTTCAAGAAAGAGATCATTCTAATCTTCCAGATAAGGAAAAAAGGGAATAGTCTCCAATTCATTTGATGTTGTTGTTGTTGTTGTTGTGTACCATCGAGTCGAGATAAGACTATTATAATATTGGTACCAAAAACTAGATAAGAACAGTACAAGAAAGAAAAGTTGCAGGCTAATGCCACTCAGAAACACAGCTTTAAAATCTTGAACAATATTACAAGTATACTGAACCCAATAATACATAAAAAATATAACACATCATGACCAAATTGGATTTACCTCGTAAATTTAAGGTTGTTTTAACGTTAGAAAATCTAAAAATGTCACTCATTTCACCAGTAGATTAAAGAAAGAAACATGATCATCACAACAAATGCAAAAAAAAGCATTTGGTAAGTTTAATGACAATTTAAAATAAAACCTGTTAGCAAACTGAAAACAGAAGGCAATTTCCTTAATCTAATAAAATGCTTCTACCAAACACCTAGAGCAAACTTCTTTCTCAGTGTTTAAATGCTAGAAGCATTTAAAATCAGGAAAACAAGACAAGAATTCCTACTATAACCACTTCTGTTGAACATCTCAGCCAGTGGCACGCAGAAAGACAAGGAAAAAAGGATAAGAAGTGGGAAAGAAGAAACAGACCTGTCAGTATTTGCAGACCCTTTAGTTGTACTCAGAAAATCTGAAAAGATTCTACAGACAAATTAGAATTAATAAGAAAGTTTTCCAAGGAGATGAATATAAGATCAATATGCATACAAAAATCAACTGCATTTCTATATACCAGCAATAGTTAGAAAATGTAATTTTTTAAGTATAACCATTTACAATAGCAATCAAAACTATTAGGAATCTAAAAATATATCTAACAAAAGGTGTGTAAGATTTTATGGAGAAAATTATTGCAAGACATTAAAGACCTAAATAAATGGGATTATATATATTTATATATTTATAAATAGAAAGGCAAATTCATAAAATGTTAGTTCTTCCCAAATTTATCTATAGATTTAACACAAATCCCAATAAAAATTCCAACAAAATTTTTCAAGGAACTTGACAAGCTGATTCTGAAATTTATAAGAGAATGAGGATAAAAATAGCCAAGATATCCTTTACAAAGAACAAAATTGGGAGGGTTTGCTATTTCAGATATCAAGACTTAGATAGCTACAGTAATTAGATAGTGCGGTATTAGCACAAGGATCACAAAATTCACCAATGAAAGAGAACAGGGAGCCCAGAAACAACTCCATATACATGGAAACATTATATATGATAGGGCTGGCACTGCAAATCAGATGCTGGTGCACTTGGTTACCCCTATGGAAAAAAATAAATAAAATCCTTAACTCACACCACACATACAAATCAATTCCAGATGTATAAAGACTTACATGCAAAATGCAAAACACTAAAAGTTTTAGAAAACAGTTAAAAATATACCTTGGGTAGGGAAGAAATTCTTTAAGAAAACACAAAAAGTGGAACTCAGAAAGGAAAAGATTGATGAATTTGACTAAATTAAAATAAAAAACCTTCTGTTCATCCAAACTCACTATAAATATCCTGAAAGGATGAGCCACAAACTGAGAGAAGATACTACCAATTCACAAGCAACAAATGATTATTATCCTAAATATATAAAGAACTCCTAAAAATCACTAAGAAGCATCAGGAAACCCAGTAGAAAATTAGGAAAGAGACATGAACAGGCATTTCACGGAAGAAGAAACCTGAATGGCCAATAATGACTTGAAAATATGTTCAAACCTCATTAGTAATCACAGAAATGCAAATTAAGACTATAGAAAATTACCATTTTATACAAACTTGTTCAGCAAAAGTTAAGAAGCCTGGCAAATTTTGATCTTGATGTAGAGCAACGGAAACTCTTACATACTGCTGCTGGGAGTGCAAACAGGCAAAGCCACTTAGGAAAATAATTTGGCACTGTCTTGTCAAGTTGGAAATGCACATACTCCACAATCCAGCAATTCTACTCAAAGATTCTCCTGTACAGGTGCATCTGGAGACTTGTAAGAATGTCCACAGAAGCCTCGTTTGGAATAACAAGAAAACTAGAAACAAATGGAATGTCCATGGAAGGCAGAATGGATACATAAATTAAGGTATATTCACACAGTGGAAAACTATACATCAGAGAAAATAAATGAACTATGGCAAAACAGCCACATGGGCAAATATTAGAAATGTGATGAAATATGTTGAAATATACAGTGTAGTTTCATTTTTATAAAGCTTAACAATGAGCAAAACTATCTATTCCATTGTTTGGGGAAACATGCACACCTGGTAAAACCACTCCCCATAAAAGGAAGAAAATGATAAACACAAATCTCAGATGAGCGTTTACGTCTAAGAAAGAAGTAGAGGACATAATTAGAGACGGGTACCCAGAAAATGCTCTAACTCATCAGTGGGTTTCACTGGTGTTCATGGTATTATTATGCTTAATAATTTCCATAATCATCACATATTTTCTTCTGTACAAATCAACATTAAATAAATATATGTGATGGAGCAAGCTCTTAGCTCATAATAACATTATAATAAGCTCCTAGCACATAATAACCATGCCAGCTAAGATTCACTACATCCTTCCTATGTGCCAGGCACAGCACCAAATGATTTATACACAATCTCATTTAGTCTTCACAGCAGCCCTATGAGCAGAGATGATCTTTATCCCCATTTTACATATTAAAAAAACAGAGGTTAAGCAACTTGCCCCGGGTCACACAGCTAAGGAGATATCTGATCTGCACGCTCAGGTCTGTGCAACTCCAGAGCGCTCCCTGTTGGCCAATGGATCTCCCTCCTGTCACACAGCAGGCACTCAACAAATGATGAGCACTCTGATCCCCTCTGATCACACAGCAGCACTCCCTCCTGAGGCCCCTCCCTCCTCTGAGCACTTTGCACAGTTACCACATTTGACTCTTATTTGTGTAGAGTTCCTTGCAGGCCCCTCCAATACAACGATACTGCCTGTGCCCTTCTCAGTATTTCTAGTGCCAGTGCTGGTACCCAGCAGGAGCTCAATAAATACTTACATCTTGGGTAGGGGTTCTACAGAACTCATCTGATGTTGGGAGGAGCCCAGAGGGGGGCTGGTCTATTGATTCAGGAGGCTGGGGGAGGGGAGCCCCAAGGCCAGAAGGAAGAGGAGGGCACTCACCCCGGGGGCTGTAGACATGGGCATCCATGAAGGAAAGGCCCAGACGCTCGTCCTCCTGCAGGGTGCTCTGGTCTGTGAAGCTCCGGTCCACAGCGCTCATCATGTGGGTCTTCTCCTGGCGGTAGTTGACGGTGGCCTTGGTCATGTTCACCGGCTTCCTACATAAGGGGTGATGGGAGACGTGGGCACTGAACTGGGCTGGACAGTGTCCAGAGATGAGTGGCGAGGCCTGGCAGTCAGGGGCCTGACCCAGGAACAGGCAATCATCCTAGAAGCACCTCTGGATGCTGAGGTCGCTGTGCCTCCATCCTTCCCACCAGACAGAGAGAGATGCTGCTGCCCTAGAGAGGCCAGGCAGGATCCCTACCCTGAGGGCCCTTGCTGAGAGCAAGGGGTGGGGCATTAGTGGCCTCAGCCTCCCCACCTTCCTCACCTTCAGGCTCAGCTTTATAGATTAGGACAGCAGTTTGTGACTCTGGAGGAATTTGGGAGGAAAGTAGGAGAGAAGAAAGGGGAGTAGGGAGGCAGGGGACTCAGCTCCAGCGATGGAGGGGCCAAGCAACAAGCAAAGGGAAACACCTTGGGACCTGTGACAAGGTTAGAGAAGAGCCCAGGGGCCCAATCACAGGGAAGGCTGGAGACCAAACAGCCATCCCCCTGCTTGGCCCTACCAACTGCAGGATGTGGGGTAGATCTCAGAAAAGACTTCCAGGTTATAAGGACGCAGGGACACTGACCATCAGTGGTGATGAGGAGGCCAATGAAGGTCTCTTCCCAGACAGGCAAACTCCAGACTCAAGAGATACCTGTGGCAGGGAATGGATGGATGCCTCTCCTGCCAGGACCGTGATGTCCTTCCTGTGCTAAGATGGCTCTGTGCCCATGCTGGGGACCACCGCTGCTGTGCACTGAGGGGGCACGGCCTTCCCAGCCTGGGTGTGAGATGGCTCGGTGGGCCCAGGCCTCCTCCTCCACCCACCACCAGGCTCTGGACATCATCCTCACTGTGGCTGGGGCAGAGCCAAAGGTCTCTCTGGGGGCCAGTGAGGACAAGCCTCTGTGGCCAGGACCTGACAACCAGTAGGAGACAATGAAGGTGGAAGGGGAAAGAAGAGAAGAAAACAAGAGCAAAGTGGGGGGAAAGAAGATAAAAGAGAACTAGGAGGCTACAGAGAAGGAGGAGCAAACGGAGCAAAGAGTAAAGTTACAATGATAAGGAGAGAGACAGAGAGATGGGAAAGGGGGCAGAGAGGGAGGGAGAGACAGGCCAGAGACCAGTAAACCACAGCAAGAGCAGACAGAGGGCCATGGACAGATGACAGCAGTCAAGCTGAACAACTGTGCCCAAAGTAGACATGTCAATGACAGGATACTAGCCTAGAAGGAAGTCTCCAGTGGAGGAACCCAAGGCTCTGCTCCCAGCCCAGGCCCCTGGGCCTACTTGGAAGAAGAATTACAAAAACAAATCAATCACACCCACAGAAGACAGATGCTGGGAGGGACACCTAACACACTGTTGGCTTCCAGCTGATCTCAATATGAGATTAAGCAGATGGAATGTAATATAGATACTTTCAAAAGTTCTGAATTTAGATTCAAAAATTAACCGCAGAAGCAGGGAAGGAAGAAGAACTGCCTTGTCAGCAATTCCTGCAGAAGCCGAGCTGGAGGCTCAGCGTGAGTAGACGGAGTTTAGTTGCTGGAAAAGCAAAGCTAACACGGCTTTGGGAGACTCCATGCAAGTAGAAGATCCCGGGAGGAGGAGGGGAGAGATCCACTGTCCTCTGGGCTGGCCCAGGGCCACTGGGATGCTCTGTAAGGGGAGGGAGGACACGCACAGGTGGGGGGAATGTTCTGGAAGGCTTGCAGAGTAAGAAAGGACAGAGAAAGAAGAGCACAGTAGCACTGGCAGGTCATGGAGTCAGACAGGAGGTTGCAACCCCAGCCCTGGCACTTTCTGTGACCTCTGACAAGTCCCTTCACCTCTCTGAGCCTCAGCTTCCCCAACACTAAAATGGCAAATGGGATGTTAATAATAATTCCTATCTCTTAGGGCACTTGTGAGGATTCTGTGTAAAGTACAGAGCCTGGCCCAGAGGAAGCACCCAGGAAATGGTGGGTGTGAAAAGACTAGAGCCCCGGCTTGAGAAAGGGCTGTTGTGACAGAGCATTGTCCATGCTGTCAGAGAGCTGCTGGTGTTGGGGACAGATATGGACCACACATACATGCACACACACACACGCGCGCACATAACACACACGTATACAAGCTGTAGACTCCAGAGTGAGACCTGTGTGAGGACATTCCAGGACATGGACTTTAGTCTGGTGTCGGGAAGTCCTTCCAACCAGCTGGAGTGGACAGTCCAATCACACCGGGCTGCCTCTAGTGATGGAGAGGACGCTGAGGCTCAGGGAGGTTAAACGACTTGCCTAGGCTGACTCAGCAGAGCCAGGTCTCAAACCTGTGACTCTGACTACAAAACCACACTTGTGACCACCAGACAAGGAGAAAGAAGCAGAGGAGAGACTGCAGAGGTGGGAAACTCGGAGACAGAGGTGGCCATGGGGAGCTGCGGTTGACAGTAGGCCAGGCAGGGTGTGAAGTCCAAGCCCTAGACAGAGAGGGCAGAAGTGGGGGTCTCACGCTAGGAGGGGCCCGGGACTCAGAAGTCCCAGGCAGAGCTACTTACGGGTAGTAGGAGTAGGCATAGTAGTCTCTCCTGGCAGCATGCAAAGAGAGAACAACACAGTTGTGTCCACAGGCCTTCCAGGAGGCTGGGCTGAAGGCAGCACCCAACCAGCAGGGAAGGGCTCGGAGGGGGCTGTCCAGAGACTGAAAAGGTCAAAAGGACCTTCCTTGTCCCCGGGGCTGGCTGGGCTCAGATGTGCAGGGTCAGCACCTGAGGCCCCTTCTGAAACCTCCTCCTGTTGCTGAAGTGAGGGGGAGGAGGGGCAAAGGGCAGAGCTTTCACACACACTCAAACACACTCACATACACATGCACACACATGGAGAAATACACACAAAGACACACTCACACATTAACAGACACACTTATATAGATACACACACACTTGTACACAGAAACACGCTGACACACACACTCTCACAGTTGCACACATAAACTCATACTCATGTTATCCTTATGTGTAATTCACACACATGCACAAATGCACACATACTTGTATGCACCAACACACTCATACACACATATTCAGACACACACATTGACATGCTTACACAGACACATACGCAGAATCCCAGCACTCCCATGCAGACACCCCCACACTCAAAGGTAACCATGCTCACCTGGAGCTGCACTCACCCCCTGCAGAAAGCACCCTGCAGGCCCCTCTGCCCCTGAGGGGCCAGCCCTGTGCTTGTGCCTATGCTGGGAGGGGAAGAGTGGCAGGGACATGGAGAAGGCAGGGTGAAGAGCACTCCAGCTGGACTCCCCGAGCAAACCTCACCCACCCTAACTGCTTCTGGAACATGAGGTCCATTAAAGGAGCCAGGTCACCCTATCATGGTGAACCCAAAGCACAAGTTGGGTCAAGAACCCTAATGTTATCGCAGAGTGGGGTAGGTAGAGGAGGTCTGATTCTCACTTCATAAATGGGGAAGCTGAGTCCCAGAGTCATGGTCTGCCCTGGGACACCCTGAGGGTCAGTGGCAGAATCCAGAGCAAGCCCTAGACCTTTGGGCACTTGGACCAGGACCCCAGCCCCAGAACCACTTCTGTGCTCCCTCCTGATCTCCATCCAGGCCCACTCCAGGGGTCCTCCACTCACCCACCCCCACAACATCCCAACAGCAGGGACCCCACTAACAAGCTTCCACAAGGAAATCTTGCAGATTTTAGGAAGGAGAAAGGAGAATAGAAAACTGAGGACCAGTGAGGTCAGGAGATTGGCTCAAGGTCACATAGCAAGTCTCAGCCGTCCCAGGGAGAGAGGGGAGTGTCAGGTCCTTGTGGTTGGTCATACAGGCCCCGCCGGGGCCGGGGGGGGGGGGGGGGGGACCTGGAGGGGATTCCTCTTATCTAAGCTGAAATGTCATTTCCTCAAAAGGGGCTTCCCTGATCACTCCCCCACAGTCCCCAACTAAATTGTCTCCCAGTACCCTCTCTCTGCCCCCCACCCCAGTACTCTGTTCTTTCTGTTATAGCACCCGCCACAATTTGTAATCATCCATTTGTATTTTTTCTAGCTAATGCCAGTTACCCCCCCCCGACCACCACTAACCATAAAGTACAAGAGGGCAGGGTCCTTGTCTGTTTTGCCCACCACTGGATCCTCAGAGCCTAACCTAGTGCCTGGCACAGTATAATACTTAAAAAATGTTTTGTTGATCAAGTAATCAATAAATGAGTCAAAATAAATAAAAGAATGTCACCTCTATGAGCTTCCATTTCCTACTCTAAAAAAGGTGAGGTTAATAATCCCCACCACGGGGCTGTCCTGTCGTGAGGCTTAAGCCCCATGACGTGTGCTCAGCAGGGGCTCATAAGAGGCTCCTCCCCACCTCCCTCCTTCAGAAGGCTTTCTCCCACAGTTGAGTTGGGGGAAGAAGGCAGGACTTCAGGAGGACCCAGCTCCACTGGGCCAGACCTCTCTCTCCCTCAAGAAGCTCTCCATCCAGCAGGGAAGATAAACATCAAGCAAAGCATTAGGAGTCATTAATTGAAAAAGTGAAGGCTGAACAAAGCACTGCAAAGGAGAAGGGCAGAAAACTTTGGAAGCAGAACAAGGGAATCTGACCTGGCCTGGGGTCAGCCAGGCTTCCCCTTCCATGACCTGGAACTCCCCTGACCATACATTCCCAAGAAAAAAGCCTGGCACAAGGTCAGGTCTGCCAAGTCTGATTGTCCACAAGGTCAGAACAGAACAGAGTTTGAAATCTCCCAGCTGGCCCCTGACTGCTTCCCATCTTCCCCCTTCGGCCTTCTCCTTCCTCCAACAAGGGCTGGACATGGGGGTAACTGCTCTCCTTCAACAACCTCTTCATTTATTTGTTACATTCACACCACAAGTTGTTCTGAACACCTCACCTCCATCCTTCCAGAGCAGCTGTCTCCAAGGACAACCCACAGTCCAGACTTGGGGAGCCCTGAGGAGCTCAGTGGACGCTGGAAGATCCAGAGAAGGATCCAGGGGGTCGAAATGAGAAGCTATGCAGTGGGACTGAGTAGCATTTAGAGAAAGTAAGGAGCTCCTGGGGCGGGGGTCCTAGAGGCTGGTTCACAGGCTTTGGGAGTAACCTGGAAGGCTTTATGGGGGTAGCAGCTGCATAAAGTAGAGAGGTTCCTAGTGAGGCACTGGCAGCATCTCTGACCCAACTGGGGCCAATTCTTTTCGCAGGGGTGGGCGATACTCCCCACTTTGCCAATCCTCTCTCCTTGATGGTAGATTTGTAGGACCTCAAATACCACCTGCAACCCCCACCCCAAAATCTGACCCCTCTCCTACAGCCCTCTCTATCCCCCCACCCCATTCACAGACACCTCTTGGGACCCCTTTAGGGAAGGCCCCCTGCTGAAGAGGACAAGAACTGTCACTCACCAGGCACCTACTGTGCACCAGACGTGATGAGGCCCCTCACACCTGTGGCCCTGAGGAACACGGGCTTTGTAGTTGGGCCTGGATTCAACTCAGGACCTGCCACCAACCAGCCCAGTGACAAAGACAAGTCATTTAATTACAGTTTCCTCATTGGTAAAAAGGCAGTGAGACCTGCTTCATGGGCCAGGATCCAAAAAGGATATGCTCCACCTTGCCAGCTTTGTTCTCAGGATGGTACCTGGCACATAGTAGGTGCTCAGTAACTAATGTTCTAATGGGAGATGTGTGTCAAGCTCTTGTCACATAGTAAATGACAGTTTAAAATATTTTGTCTCATGAAGCTGTGCAACAAGTAGGGCAGGGAAAAATTCGAGCCTCCCATCCTGGACAGGCCATCTGCCCACCACACCATGCTGGCACAGTGACCGCCAGTCTCCCTCTCCTGCTGGTGCCTGGCCTCAGGCAAGGTGCCCCCGGCCAGTTCTCTCATCTTCCTGGATCCTACTTATCTGCACCAAGCAGCTCTGAGATCCACTGCTAACACACCCATGTGTGCCCAGCCTGGCAGCAGCAGGGACTGCAGAAGCCAGAGCCCAAGTGGGAAGGGGGCGGAGCTGGCTCTGCCTCTGGCTGTATGGGTGAATTCAGGTGGGCCCGTGCCCGCTCTGGGTCTCAGCATCTCCATCTTCAACTAAGGCATTTGGACCATGGCCTGGTAGGAAATGGGGTAGTGGGGGCAGGGAAATGAGAAGCAGGGGGCCTCAGAAGCGTCCCATCCAGCTCTAATTAGAAGTGCTCAGCCTTCATCTGCTCTAGGCACTGGGCTTCCCGGGGAGGATTTTTGGTGTTTTGAAGAAGGTTTTTTTAGCTTTAAAAAGATCTGAAAGCCACTAGACTAGATGTCCTTGAACTACATGGCGTTTCTCACTTTCTGAGGCTCTGAGCCTCTACAATTAATTTTGAGATTCTTAGAATTCCAAATCCTGGATTTCTGAAATTCTAGATTCTAAGACATGCTGGAATTCATGCTGCCACGGCAACCTGCACTAGAAAACGTCCCTCACGAACACCAGCCTGGACCTTTCAGGCCAGTGGACAGCAAGGACAGGAGGGGAGTTTTCTCTCCATCATGGGCCCAAGAGGATGCCTCAGGGATCCATAATAACAGGGTCCAGGGCATGCTGGGCCCAGGACAGGGCAGGGTCCAGGAAGAGCCATGGCTTGGGGCCCTTGGCTTGAACGGGAGTGAGCCCTACCCCCACTGCTCAGGGTCAACCCACAATCCGTGGTGGTCGGGGCAGACAAGTGGACAGAAGGGCTGCAGGGGGCTAGGAATTCAAATTCAAACCACCCCTCAGACCCTCCTTGCTAGAACGCCACAGGAGGGCAGTGCCCACTTCCAGCACAGCTCCTTGGCAGGAGGTACTGAGCAGCCTTCCCTGTATTGCAGCACCTGGCACCAGCCAAACTTGGGTTCCAGCCAAGCCATTCCGGGGCAGCTCCATTTGCCAAGTCTCTGGCTTCCCACTGCCCAGTTCGGCTCCATCCACAGGCCTGATGCCCAGGCTGGCAGGCCTCTCCACACCCACCAGGCGGCTGCCCACCTGTCCCCAGCCATGTTTCTTCTACACCCACCAGACCTCTGAGGGGCAGGAGCAGCAGGTGGACCAGGGCACTGGTCTCACTCACCCCTTACGGATGATGACAATGATGGCCCCCAGGAGGAGGATGAGGACAGCAAGCCCCCCTGCACAGATGCCCAAGATGAGCCCCATCTCCTCCGATCGCTGGGACACCTCCAGCGGCCGCTTGTTTTCCTTGCAGGCAGCTGGGGAGAACAAAGCAGGACAAAGCATCAGAGGGGACAGGGACCACCTACCCTCTGCCTGCAGGGGTCTGAGCTCCGCAGAACAGGCTGGGCTGCACAAACACACAGATAGCTGGCCCTTGCCTCCAACACTGTTCTGCCTTTCAGTCAGACTTATCTCCACCTTCCCCGGCAGTCCCCACCGCTCTCTCCCACCACAGAAGTGTGAGGGGGCAGATATAGAGCCTAGAACCAGCTCCTGGTAACCATCAACCCTATGGCCCAACCATAATGACTCTCCCTCCACAGAACTGCCCCAGACTCCTGTCAAGGCCCCTGCTGTGACCACCCTGGGGACCCTGCTGTCCAGCCTGGACGAAGGAGGTGGGGTACATGAGGACTTAGAGGGAAACCCTTCCTGAGCCCAGGCCTGCAGGCCAGCCCTCCTCTGCTTCCACAACCTGGGGTCCTCAGGACCCCCTCCCCAGAGCTGCGCAGGCGAGGAACCCGAGCATAAGGGCTGAAGGAACCCAGCGGGACTTACCTTTTCGGGCAATGCGGATGCAGTTCAGCCGGGTCTCCTGGAGGCATAGATAGGGATCTCAGCGCCGCTGATGTCCCAAACCAACCCTCCCTGGGCCGGAATCTCAGGCAGAGTTTCTTGGGCCCAGTCAGGGCTTTGTCTGCTGCGGACTGTAACTTAGGACACCCCACCCGGCAGGAGGGCCTGCGGGGAGCCACGGAGGGAGGGACCTGAGAGGGGAGGGGTCTGCGAATGAGGGCAAGAGCCTTAGGAAAGAGGGGCAAGGCAGAGGAGATCAAGGAGAACAGGGGAAGGAATGACAAAGCGAAGGGGGTGGGGCCTCAGAAATGAGGGCAGGGCCTAGACTCAGTGGTCCAGTTTGGGAGAAATTAGGCGGAAGAGTTCACAGAAAGGAGTCTTGAAACGAGGGTGGCGCTTCAGGGAGGAGGGCGGGTCCTAAGCCTCAAGATCTGGTTAATGAGGAGGAACCTGAGAGGGGCGCCTCTGGAGAGAGCAGAGCCTGAGACGGGAAAACCAGGGGCTCAGGAACGGGGCAGGGACTAGCCTGAGGACCTGGATAGAACGGGAAAAGCCTGGGAAAGAAGGCTCAGGAAGGGGGTAGTGTTCTGTGAGAAGGTGCCTGGCATCAGGAGGGTGGGGCTCAAGAGAGCAGGCGGGACTCGGGAAGTGGGGGTACTCCAAGGAAGGGGCGGGACTCAGGGGAAGGAATGGGGATCAGGGGAGGAGAGTATGGCTCAGGGGGAAGGGCAGAGCTCTGAGGAATAGGCGGGCCTCATGAGAGGGAGTGGTGCTCAGGGTTGGAGGGCGAAACTCAGGGGAGGGGGCAGGGCAAGTGGGAGGGGGCGGGGCCTAGGGGGGTGTGGCTGCCCCTCTGGCCTCTGTCATGTGTGAGCTCCTAGGCGTCCCCAGCCTGGCCCCCCTGTCCACCTCCACCACATCCCCAGCCAGTCCCTCACCCCCTTCAGGTGGCTTGTTGCCTGGAAGTAGATGAGGTAGGCCTTCCTCGGTTCAAGCGGTGGATTCCAGAAGCCACGATAGGTCTGGTTGTCACCCACGGTGAAGGGCATGGGCTCGGGCAGGCTGCTAGACACCAGTTCAGCACCGAAATAATGCACCAGGCCGCGGGCCAGTGCCGTCTCAAAGGTCAGTGGCACCGGGAAGCAGTCCTGGCCACCTGGCTCCCGCCGCAGCCGCCGCTGCCGCTCCTCCTCCACAATCACCTGGTACACGCTGGACAGAGACGGGAGGCACATCATCACGAGAGGCCAGAAGACAGGGAGAGCCATCCAGTGGCAAAGGACACGGGCTTTGGGTCAGGCAGACCTGGGCAGTAATCAGGGCTCTGCCTCTTACTAGCTGGGCAGGTCACTTTGATCTCCCTGGGTCTGTTTCCTCCTCTGTAAAATGGTAGTGACCACAGGACTGTTCTATGAGGTAGATGTGAGATGAAATGAGGTACAGTACTAAGGAACATGGCAGGTTTAGCAAGGAGCCAGTGCATATCAGCTGTTATGACTGTTACTAACTAGAGCTGAGAGAGTCCTGGTCACCCACACCAAGCCCTGAGATCCCACCCCACCTCTTCAATGGGTCCCCCTGTGCCTAACACATACTCACATACATAAGCCTCTGGCTCCACCCCTAGGTGACCAATGACTCCTTTCTGGGCCTTAGTAAATCAGAGGGTTAGACAGGATGTATTCATTAATTCATCAAGTATTTACTGAGCTCAGACAATGGGCCAGGCACTGTGCTAGGCACTTGGGGATCTAAGCTTCCTAGTCCTGACACTCCAGTGAGGGAGGCAGTCACTAAGCAAGCAAACAAGGGCACACCTAACATTGTGTCTATGTGCCCTTCCAGCCCTTAAGACAGCCTCTAGGCTGCAAATTCAAGCCCCACTGTCCCCTGGGCCCTGACTCCCCACTCTGATGTGTGTTCCCTGGTCTCGACTTCTATGCTTCTGTTTATTCTATCACTTTATTGAATGGGCTTTTGCTGTGAGCTCCTCTAAATCCTCTGTGGAACAAAGCCGAGAGTAAAAACACAAATGCTGACAAATTTAAATATTTCCACTCACAGCCTCAGTCACATCTTGGCATGTGACATCCCATACTGACAGCCTCTGCTCTGAGAAGCAGACACCTTTTCCTTGCTCTCCAACTGTTTCTTTTGAGCTTCAAAGTTGCAGAGGAATCATCCCAGTGTCCTGTGTTTGAGCCACAAGCCCATTCTCTTTCTCTATCCCACTATAAACACTAGCCCAGACCCCTCTCAGCCTCCCAGACTGAGGTCAGGCCTCCCTGGCTCCGACTCTCACCGGAAGATATAATAATAGTTAACATGACCTGTTATCAGGAGGGACCAGTCCCTGGAGAAGGACATTATGCTTGATAAAGTAGAGGGTCAGCGAAAAAGAGAAAGACCCTCAGTGAGATGGACTGACACGTGGCTGCAACAATGGGCTCAAGCATAACAATGATCATGACGACGGTGCAGGACAGGGCAGTGTTTCATTCTGTTGTACATAGGGCTGCTATAAGTCAGAACAAACTTGACAGCACCTAATAACAACAACATTAGCCATGAACACAATGCATCTTAATCTGGGAAATTACATTTAACTCTCATAGTCACCCTATAAAATAGGCGGGATGATCACCATTATGCAGATTAGGAAACAGAAACTCAGGGAGGTAAAGGGAGGAGCCAAGGTCACACAGCCATCAGTTCCCCTCACCCTGCCTCATCATTATCATTCCTGAGGGATGATGACCAGTGCTATTCACAGGATCCCTCAAGAGAAGAAAGGAGAAGGTACTATTGGGTTCCCCAACTCCTCTGGGGTTCCATTGCACAGGGGCCCTGAGCTCCTGTAAAATGCCCCACAGATGCCCTGACTTTTTCCTGGGCCTCCTCTGAGGCTCTGAGAATCACCCTGGGACAGAATTGGCAGTGGAAAATAGCAGGGAGACAAGCAGGAGAGGATAATGGAGACAGAAAGGAGGGGTGAGGAAATGAGGGGCTGTCAAAGGTACCTGGGCAACCCGCTACCTTCTTGGGAGGCTGACTGGGACCCCAAGCTTCCTCCACACATACCCCATATTAAAGCTGTCACTCTCTCCCAGTACCTACACCTTTGTGGAAGGAAGGTGTGGTCCCGAGATGGGCAGGGAGGCTCTGAGACTTCAAGAAAAGGTCCAGGTTCTGTAGGCAGACCTGGGTTCCAAATCCTAGCTCCATCATTTACTAGCTGTGTGGCCTTGAGCAAGTTACTTAGGCTCTCTGAGCCTATTTTCTGATGTGTAAAGTAAGGGTAGTAATACCCACTCCACAGGACTGCCATGAGGATAATGTAGCTTCATGTATGTAAAGGCCCTAGCACAGTGCCTGCCACGTGTATGTGCATACACTTGCACACACCTCCGAATACCCTCATACATACCACAACTCTCATACACACACACACACCTCCATGCTACACATCGTGCACACACATCACATGCTCACCCTCCCATACACATATGCAGCACCTTCTCCCCAGCAGGGGCAGCCACCATGGCATCAGCAGCCCCAGCTTCCTCTGGGAAGAAGCCAGTGGAGTAGTCAAGCTCTTGGCCACTTCAGAAAGATGGTCCTCGCTGGCCAGCTGCCCTAGCCTTCTAGAAAGCCCATCCCTGTGTCTCCCTAGGCAGGGTCAACCCTCCAGGAAAAAATCTGGGAATTTAAATAAGGCCCCAGAATTTCAATTCTACAAGGTATCTGAGGGAAGGCCCTCTGGACAGGCCTGGACAGTCACCTCTCCAGGTGGGACACTATCCAATGGTCTCATGACAGACACCCATGGCTTCAGAGGGGAGGTGACATGAGCTTCCTGCCTGCCCAGGATCACAGAACATCCTCCTCCAGACCCTGTGAGCCCTCAGTGGGGGACCAAGGGAGGATAAGGGTGAGATGGCCTGGGTGGGGGGCCTTGGGTCAAAGGAGGGGCCTATTCTCTACGGCCCTGAACTCCCACCCTTCCATCCGGCTTTCGCACCTGATGGGCGCACCACGGCCCTGTGCCGGCCTCAGCAGCACGGTGATGGTGTTCTCAGACTCGCCCAGGGGTGACGGCATGTCGGCATAATCAAAGCTGGGAGCTGTGGGACAGGACAGGGACATGAGCACAGAGCCAGACCACTGGACCAGGAAAGCCAGGCCTCTAGCCTCCCTGACCGCTGTCCTCAGATCTCTTGCCCTTCAGCCTTAGCCTCCATGATCCCTCTGACCTGAGCTTCCCTGGTCCCTGACTTTGGGCCCTGTCTTTGGGCACTGATCCCCTAACTCAGCCCTCTGATTCCACTGACCACTGTCTCTTGAGCCCTCTAACTTAATCCTCCCTTACCGCTGACCTCAATCACTAAATGGTACATTTATCTCAGGAGGGGCCCTCGGTACCCACTCCTAAGTACCCTCCCCACCTCCTTCTCTGCCCACAGAACTCTGGAATCCTGGGCCACCCCCAGAGTTTCACCTCCAGGCTGAGGCTAGGTGGGGCTCACCTGAGATGTTGGTGGTGATCTCAGTGAGCGCTGCCTGGCCGAAGCCTTTGCCTGTGCGGGCCCGCACTGAGAACAGGTAGGTAGTACCTGGGTGCAGGTTGGAGAAGACGTGGTAGGTCTCATTGCGGAGCTTGGAGATGGTGCGTCTAGGGCCTGGCACATTCACCGCCGGGTCTGATGACTCAATGCTCTGGTAGCTGATCTGGGGACAGGATAGGCAGGTAGGCAGGCACAGGGGTGGGAGAGGGTATCACTGGCCCTGAGGTTCCCATCCATCAACTTTCAGTTGAGCTGGGGATGAGGCTTGGCAAAGGACAGAGGCTCAGTGAGACTGTGGATTCCCATTAGCCCAGGCCCCTGGGTACCTTCACCACTCCCTCCTTCTCTCAGGGTCCCCTTCCCCATAATCCACAGGGCAGAGACCCAGGCTGTAGTTAGAGGAACCTTGACAATCACCTCTGTTGCCCCTACATGCCTACCTCTCCAAGCTGTGTGCAACAGAGGGAAAGAGGATCTTCCTCCTACCTTCTACCAAGGGTCCCCATTGTAACAGGGGCCCAAACCCACCTCATACTGAGTGATGAGACCATTGGGTTCCTGGGGCTCTTCCCATTTGAGGAAGATCATGTCCTCCAGTGGAGTGAAGGTCAGGGACTCAGCTGCAATCCCACCAGGCACTGCAAGGGAAAGGCAGTGTAGGGCAGGAGAAAGTGGGCTTTGGGACCAGATATCTAGATTCAAATTCCAGCCTTGCTGTTTCCCAGCTGTTACACTTGGACTACTCATTCAACCTCTCTGAACCTCAGTTTCCTCATCTGTAAAATGGGGATGATAATAGCCCCTCCCTAACCAGAATTAGGAGTCCCTGGGTGGCGCAAACATTAATGTGCTTAGCTGCTAACTGAAAGGTTAGAGGTTCAAGTCTACCCATAGTTGCCTTGAAAGAAAGGCCTATTTCCAAAAAATCAGCCATTGAAAACCCTACGGAGCACAGTTCTACTCTGATACACATGGGGTTGCTGTGAGTTGGCGTCCACTGGTGAGTAACTGTTTTTTTTTAACCAGAATTAAATGAGATGATGTACATAAAGCCCCAAGACAAGTATCAGCAATTTCATGTGGTTCAATCTATTACTGAGTACTCAAAAATGATAGCTGTCATTTTCATCACTGTGCAGGTTGCATTCAGCAGAGAAGAATGTTTAAATGCTCCTATTTTATTCCAGTTGGATAGTTTTCAGAGAATACAGACATTTGTCAGAGAAACAAAAACAACAATTGCATTAGGGTGGCAGGTTTATGGGTGGAGATGTTTCCCTGTCTAAAATTTTTTAATTACATAAACGTAAGTTCAATGTAGAAAATCTAAATGATCATAAAGAAAATGAATGGTACCTACAATTCCACCACCTAGAGAGAAATACTGTCAACATTTTGGCATACCGCCAGTAAACCCTTTCAAACATGTTTTTTTGTTGTTGATTTATTTTGTTTTAATGTATCTTCTTAACAAAGGGCACAGGAATTTCTTCTAGGAAGAGAATGGTCTTTGTCTGGAAAAACACTTTGATAAACCATTGAGGGGAAGCTGAAGCCCTAAGGCAGTGGAAAGCAGAAACTAAGTAGCAATCCATGGCAGCTAAGCTGCTCTGTGTTAAAATGAACAGTTAACAAGGTCACCCCACTTTCTACCCACCAAAATAGTAAAATGAAGAGAGAATTCCAAGTGTTGGTGAGGATACAGAGTAACCAGAATTCTCACACACGGCTAATGTGAATGCAAAGTACAACCACTTTGGAAAATTGTTTGGTTATATCTACTCAAGATGATCCCATATCCTATAACCAGCCATTCTACTCCTAGGCATAAATGCATCAGAAATGTGTATATTACAGTTTATAAAGAAAATGTTCTACATTCTACCTTGGTGAGTAGTGTTTGGGGTCTTAAAAGCCTGTGAGCAGCCATCTAAGATACTCCACTGGTCCCACCCCTTCGAGAGCAAGGGAGTATGAAGAAAACAAGAAACAAGGGAAA
Source organism: Dugong dugon (assembly GCA_030035585.1). Taxonomy (NCBI): domain Eukaryota; kingdom Metazoa; phylum Chordata; class Mammalia; order Sirenia; family Dugongidae; genus Dugong; species Dugong dugon. Next base: position 53,200,372 of record CM057462.1, on the reverse strand, counting down.
GATCAGTCCAAAGGACTAATGGACCACAACTACCACAGCCTCCACCAGATGAGTCCAGTACAACTAGATGGTGCCCTGCTACCACCACTGACTGCTCTGACCAGCATCACAACAGAGGGTCCTGGACAGAGGTGGAAAAAAATGTAGAACAAAATTCTAACTCACAAAAAAAAAGACCAAACTTACTGGCCTGACGGAGACCAGAGAAACCCTGAGAGTATGGCCCCCGGACACCCTTTTAGCTCAGTAATGAAGTCACTCCCAAGGTTCACCCTTCAGCCAAAGATTAGACAGCCCCATAAAACAAAACGAGAGTAATGGGGCACAACAGTCCAGGGACAAGGACTAGAAGGCAGGAGGGGACAGGAAAGCTGGTAATAGGGAACCCAAGGTTGAAAAGGGACAGTGTTGACATGTCATGGGGTTGTTAACCATTGTCATAAAACAATATGTGTACTAACTGTTTAATGAGAAACTATTTGTTCTGTAAACCTTCATCTAAAGTACAATTAAAAAAAAAAGTGTATATCTACCAAAAAAAATACATCTACAAGGATTTTTATTGTAGCATTATCCAAAATAGCTGAAAACTGAAAGCAACCCAAATGCTCAACAACAGTAAACACAGTAAGTAAACAGTGGTATATTCACATAATGGAATAAGTACTACACAGCAATGAGAATAATTGCTGTGTACTATGGAACTGCAACAACAGCTATAGAATGACTGCTGTATATCACAGAACGCAACTTGGCTGAATCTCTCAAGCAGAAAGTTGAAAGAAAGAAACCAGACACAAAAGAATACATATTGTATGCTTCCACTTATATAAAGTTCAAAACCAGGGAAACATTAATCTATGATGTTATAAATCAGGATAATGGTTACCTTTGGGAATTAGTGACTGGAGCAGGGGGAGGTGGCACAGGGGCTTCTGCATTGCTGATCATGTTATTTCTTGATCTGGGTGTGGGTAATCCCAATGTGTTCAGTTTGTGAGAATTCATTGAGCTGGCTACTTAAAATAGGTGTAGTTTTCTGTAAGTATTATACTAATACTTCAATCAAAAGTAAAAAATACTAAACAATGATCAGTTATTGGAAGTGGGGTGGATGGGAAGAGAAAGAAGAAGGTCAAGCATCCCCAGTGAGGCCTAGCCAGGGTGGGGTGAATTGGCCACAACATACTTGGGGGTGGGAGAGTGCAGAGCTCAACAAACTTTAAGAATGGGATGGTCTGGTGTTCAGCTTGAGGTTGTTTGCAGTACTTCAGGATAAACCCCTCCAGTCCTCACCCTTATCCCAGGAAATCCTCAGTGCAGGGCATACACACTGCCTTGGGTAAGTGGGGTTTTGTGGAAATCAAGGAAGGAGCTGAATTTTGTGTCTGGGCCAATGCTATGCAGAACAGAAAACTGCATGTGGAGCAGCAAGAAAAGCTATAAACCAAGGCACTCAGGAGTACCTGGGGATTTCCAGGGATCTGGGGAAGGCTTTGGACTCACACAAAGTGTAAAATTGGAGATCTGGTTCAAAGAAGCAAAGATCCTACCTATTAATAGTGATACCTCTGAAGCCAGATGACCAGTTTGAATCTCAGCTCTGCTACCTACCTACTAGCTACGTGATCTTGGGCAAGCTACTTAACCTCTCTTTTCCTCAGTTATCTCATCTGTAAAATGGGGGTAATAAGAGTAGCCTACTACATACGGTTGCCATAGGATTATATGCACTAATATATGAAAAGTACTCAAAATAGTGCCTGACATGTAGTAAACGCTTAACAAGTATTAGCTTGACATATGTAGCACACTGCACCCAAAATGACAGAATGCATTTTTTTTTTCAAATGCACTTGGAGCATTTGCCAAAATTTAAACATATGCTAGGCCAAAAAACAAGGATTAAATTTCAAAAGACTAAAATTAGAATACATATTCTGACCACAGTAGAATTAAGCTAGACATCAATAACAAAGAGATAATTAGAAAAGTACCAATTACTTGGAAATTAAGCAACATAATTCTAAAACTCTTGGGTCGAAGAGGAAACCATAACAGAAATTAGAAAATATTTTGAACTGGATGATAATGAAGACAGGACACAGCAAAACTTGTAGGTATAAAATATTGCTGAAAGAAAGTCAAGAAAACCTAAATAAGTGGAAAGACATTCCACATTCATGGATTGGAAGACTTAATATTCTTAAGATGTCAGTATCACTAAAGCAATCTACAGATTCAACACAATACTTATCAGAATTCCAACAGCCATTCCTCAAATTCATAGGGAATTGCAACAGGCCCCAAATAGCCAAAGCTATCTTGAAAAAGAAGAACAAAGTAAGAGGACTCACACTTCCTGATTTCAAAACATCCTATAAAGCAACAATAATCAGAACAGTCTGGTAGTGGTATACTGATAGACACATAGACCAATGGAATAGAATTGAGTATCCAGAAATAAACCCATACATCTATGGTCAATTAATTTTCAAAAAGGGTGTTAAGTCTACTCAGTGGAGAAAGAACAGTATTTTCAATAAATGGTGCTAGGATAACTGTATATCCACATGCAAAAAAATGAAGTTGGGCCCATACCTAACACCATATATGAAAATTAACTCAAACTGGATCAAAGACCTAAACGAATGAACTAAAATCATAAAACTCTCAGACCAAAACATAGATGTAATGCTTTGGGACCTAGTTTTTGAAAATGGATTCTTAGATATCACACCAAAAACAAAAGCATGAGCAACAAAAGACAAAAGAGATAAACTGGACTTTATCAAAATTAAGAATGTTTCTGCATTAAAGGACTTCATCAACAAAGTGAAGAGACAACCTACAGAATAGAAGAAAATATTTGGGAACCATATCATTCATCTAACAAAGTTTGATATCCAGAATATATAAAGAACTCTTACAATTCAACAACAAAAAGACAAACAACCCAATCAAAAAATGGGCAAAGGCAAAACTAAAACCATTCCCGACGCCAACTCTTCAGACAAAGATTAGACTGGACTATGGGTCATAAAATGATACTTGTGAAGAGAGTGCTTCTTAGCTCAAGAAGATACATGAGACTAAAGGGGCAGCTCCTGTCCAGAGGCAAGATGGGAAGGCAGAGAGGAACAGGAGTTGGTTGAATGGACACAGGAAATATGGGCTGGAAAGGAGGAGTGTGCTGTCACAGTATAGGGAGAGCAACTAGGGCTACATAATGATGTATGCATAAATTTTTTGTATGAGAGACTAACTTGCATTGTAAACTTTCACTTAAAGCACAACAATAAATAAATAGAGTCTTTAGTAGACACCGAAAAAAAAAAAAAATGGGCAAAAGACTTGAATAGACATTTCACTAAAGAAGATAAATAAATGGTCAATAAGCAAGTGGAAAAAATGCTCAAACTTATTAGTCATTAGAGAAATGCAAACCAAAACCACAATGAAATACCACTTCACACCCACTACAATGGTCATTATCAGAAAAATGAGATATATCAAGTGTTGAGGACGTGGAGAAATTGGAACCCTCATCCATTGCTGGTGGGATTTAAAATTTAAGTTGCAGCCTCTGTGGAAAACAGTTTGGCAGTTCCTCAAAAAATGAAACATAGAATTACAAATTATCATAAAAACCAAAACCAAACCAAACCCATTGCCGTGGACTCAATTCCAACTCACAGTGGCCCTATAGGACAGAGTAGAACTGCCTAATAGGGTTTCTTTACATAAGCAGATTGCCACATCTTTCTCCCACAGAGTGGCTGGTGGGTTTAAACCACCAACCTTTTGGTTAGCAGTCGAGCACTTAATGATTGTGTCATCAGGGCTCCTTAGAATTACCATATGACCCAGAAATTCCACTCCTAGGTATACACCTAAAAGAAATTGAAAGCAAGGACTCAAACAAATACTTACACACCAGTGTTCATTGCATCATTATTCACAATATCCAAAAGGTAGAAACAACCCAAGTGTCCATCAACATATGAATGAATAACTAAATATACATACGATGGAATATTATTCAACCATAAAGAGAAATGAAGTTCTGATACATGCTACACCATGATTGAACCTTGAAAACATTATGCTGGGTGAAATAGAGACAAAAGGACAAATACTGTATGATCCCACTTATATGAAATATCTAGAACAGGCAAATGTGTAGAGACTAAAGTTTATTAGTGCTTACCAGGGATAAGTCGGAAGGGGAAATGGGGAGTTAGTTACTGCCTAAGGGATACTGAGTTTCTGTTAAGGATGATGAGAAAAATTTGGAAACAGTGGTGATGATTGAATGACATAGTGAACGTAATTAATGTCACCGAATTGTACATGTTAAAATTGAAAATTTTTTACAAATATATATATATGTATATGTATATATGTATATATACCTTTTTATACCACAATAAAATTTTAAAATTTACCAAAAAACAACTCTGAATCAGCAAAAGCAAGGCTTAGAGGGAAATTTATAACCTTAAATGCATATACTAGAATGAAAAAAAGCTCAAAATCAATGATCTAAGCTTCCATCTCAAAAGCTAGGAAGAACAGCAATCAAACCCAAAGAAAGCGTAATAGAGTAGAAAATAAATATACAATAAAGAAAATCAACAGAGTCAAAACCTGGCTTATTGGAAAGATTAATAAAATTTATAAACCTCTAGTAAGAGTCATTAAGAAAAGAGAAATTACCAATATTAGCAATATCAGGAAGGAAAAATGAGATATCACTATGGATCCTACAGACATTAAAGAAGCATAATAAGATATTATAAACAACCTTGTGCCAAGAAATTTGACAATTTAGATTAAATGAGCAAATTTCTTCAAAAACACAGGACACCAAACCTGAATATTCTTATATCTATATTCTTATGGAGCCCTGGTGGCACAGTGGTTAAGCCTTCAGCTGCTAACCAAAAGGTCAGCAGTTTGAATCCACCAGCCGCTCCTTGGAAACCCTACTGGGCAGTTCTACTCTGTCCTGTAGGGTCGTTATGAGTCAGATCAACTTGATGGCAACAGGTTTGGTTTGGTTTTTTTATATTCTTATATCTATTTTACAAATATCCCTAGTCTATTCTATATATTCCTATATCTATCTTAAAAATATTCCTAGTCTATCCTATATACTCCCATCTATTTTAAAAATTAAAACTGTACTCCCATATCTATTTTAAAATTGAAACTATTATTAAAAACCTTTCCACAAAGAAAACTCCTGGCCCATATGACTTCACTGCCGAATTCCTCCAAACACTCAAGAAAGAAATTATACGAATCTTATACAAGCCTTCTAGAGAATAAAAATTAGCTATCATTACTTTTTCGTTAGACAGTTGGTATGCTCCGAAGCTAAAAATTTCCTATATAAATTTCAGTTCCAGACACTTGGGGCAACTGTAGTAGACACCCAGCACCCTGGGAATGGGGTTGAGACTCTTACCATCCTCATCGGTCTGGAAGGTGACCTCCTTGCCCTCCTTGCGCCCCTCGGGGTTCGTGAGCACAAGTCGCACCTGGACGTTCCGGTAGGGCTGCAGGTTCTTAATGGTGTAGCGGCTGGTGCCCCGCTCCATCTTCACACACTCCTGGAGGGTCTGGTTGTGGCTGCTGCCCAGGGTGTAGCGATAGCACAGGGACACTGTGTAGGTGTGGCAACGCGTCACGTTGTAGCCCAGCGGTTCCCACTGCAGGGTCAGCTGGCGGGCCTGGATCTCCGCGAAGGCCAGGCCTTTGGGGGCCCTCATGGGCTCTGGGGAGCCCAGGAAGTAGAGAGAGGAAGGTAAAGGAAAGGGAAGGAGAATAAGGAAGAAGGACAAGGAGAGAAACATCAGACAACTGACTGAAACCATACCTCCTTTGCCCCCAACAGCTCAAGGGACCCCTAGAACGTGGAACAGGGAGTAAAAGTACATGCTTTGGAGTCAGGCCACATTTGAATCGTGGTTCTGCCATTTGTCAGCTAACAACCACCAGCTGAGTCGCTTTACCTCTCTGAACTTTAGTTTCCTCAACCGCAAAATGGGACAATAATAGGCCCTACCTCATAGGATGGTTGTGAGGTAATGTATGGAAAGCATATGCATCAATGGCTAATACACAATAAGCCCTTCAGAATGTTTGCTATAATTTTTATTTAATAACACAATTCACCTTCTAATTCAAGGTCATCCTGAACTACATCAGGCCAGTCTGTATCAACCTATTGCTGCATTTTTACTTTATCGTTACAAATTTGTTCTGAAACAGCTTGGAGTAATACATATTATTAAAGAACAAACAGAAATCAACATGATGGGAGAAATGAGAGCCAAGTAGTTAAATAAAGCCAGAAAATGTCCAGGAAACAAAATTGTATGCCATTAGGTCCTATGTGGTTTCTGAAGGTAAGGTTCAAATTAAATGGTGAATTCCCTAGCTACCAAAGCAAAAAGGAAAACACAATGTGTTATATAATTATAGTGATGATGATGATGATGATGATGAAACGGTAGCTAACATTTATTGGGGGCTTTCTATGTGCCGAACACTGTTCTAGAGGCTTTAAGTGCTTTATCTCATTTAATCCTCACTGTAATCCAATTAAGGAGCCCTGATGGTACAGTGGTTAAAGCACTTGGCTGCTAAACAAAAGGTGGGCAGTTCAAACCCACCAGCTGCTCCAAGGGAGAAAGATGTGGCAGTCTGCTTCCATAAAGCTTTACAGCCTTGGAAACCCTACAGGGCATTTCTACTTTATCCTAAAGGGTCGCTATGAGTCAGAATCAACTTGATGGCAGTGGATTTGGTTTGGGTAATCTAATTAAAACTAAACAAAACAAACAAAAATCTGTTGCCATCAAATCAGTTCTGATTCATGGTGACCCCATGTGTTTACAGAGTAGAAACATTCCACAGGGTTTCCTTGGCTACAATCTTTACAGAAGCATATGCCCAGGCCTTTCTTCCATGGTGTTGCTAGGTGGTTCAAATTGCCAACCTTTAGGTTAGCAGTCTAATGCAAACCACTTGTGCCACCTGTTGTTATTAGCCCTGTGTTACTGATGTGGAAACAGATGCACAGTTAAGCATCTTGTCCACAGTCACACAGACAGTAAGCAGAGAAGCTGGAATCTAAACCTGGTCAGGTGGCTCCAGAATTCATGCTTGTAACCACCACTACCCTGCCTCTGGATGAGAAATTTACTGTTCAAAAAAAAATCACAGCAATGCCCCAGAAGAGAGACAGCTATCCACTATGAAAAAGGAGCATGGTGTTATGCTTTACGGCCTCCTGACAACTCCGTGGGGCCAGAAAGTCATCCCCACTTTATAAATAAAGAAACCGAGGCTTCTGAAGCAAAGCTAGGATGGAGCCCAGGGGCTCAGCCCCCAGGCCTGGCTCTGCATTGACCAGCTGTGTGATCGTAAGTGAATCTCTGGGTCTCAAACTCCTCATCTGTAAAATGAGAGGAAAAGCCAAGATGACTTTTAATGATCCTTGTCTCTTGCACCCTGATTCAGTGAAATAGTTTTGTCCCTCTCAAGTTCTGTGAGCACCTGCAAAGGGTCTCCAATTAGAGCAGCTCAGAACATGCCTTAATGAACAGGTGATAAAGTGCTGCTGCTTGGCCTCTTCAGACGATTAAGCATGACCTTATTATCGTTTTTTATATGATTAATTTGCTCAGAATGCCTGTTACAAAGAAGACACAAAGGGAAACATCAGCCCAGCCTGCTCTTAACTCAGAAGTGTGCAGGCAGCACAGCTTTAGATGCTGGTCGCAAGTACAGCACAACACAAGTTTCTCCTCCCACCCAGGAACTTCCCTTTCTGACCTGTCTGCAGTTGTATATCAGTTCACCAAGGTGAGTTATTTCAGCATCTGCTAGGAGCAGCGCCTACCCCCGACTTCTGACAGCGAGCCTGGCTCCCTTCTCCCCACAAGGCATGCCCAAGTCCCATCCCACATGGACATTACAGGCCTGGCTCCCTGTACTCACATTTCCTGTGGGATGCTGGCTGCAAGCCTCCTTACCACCCTTATGCTTCCTGGTCCACAGAAATTTTGATATAGTTTTGTTTTAATCTCCACCATCTGTCAGTTTGTCGTACTGCAGTGGCTTGTTTGTTACTGTGATGCTGGAAACGGCAGGATCACCCATAGTGGACAGTTTTCAGTGGTGCTTCCAGACTAAGAAACACTAGGAAGAAAGACCTAGCAATCTACTTCTGCAAATTAGCCAATAAAACCTTATGGATCACAACAGAACATTATCCAACTCATCTGCTTTTGGACCCATCATCGGAGGGATCAATCACTGGAGGAAGACATCATGTTTGATGAAGTAGAGGGCCAGCAAGGGCGAGAGAGAGACTCTTGGTGAGACAGACTGGCACATTAGCCACAACAATGGACTTGAGCATGCCAGCAATCGTGAGATCGTGAGGATGATGCAGGACAGGGCAAGACTTTGTTCTGTTATACATAAGGTCCCCATCAATAGGAGTCGACTTGATGGCAGCTATTTATCTATCTTGTAATCTGTCATTCTTATATATTTGGAATGGAGAGAGTGGGTTTTGCGTGTGCTCACTTGGACATCTGGGGCAGAAGTCCTCACATTATTCCCTGACTTTCTGGTTCTGGTTCTGGGATGGTCTGGCCGCCCACGTGTACTGTCCCAGGGTGTCACGGGAGCCAAGGTGCCACTGCTGTATTCGCACTAGTGAGAGTGGGTCTTGGTTTCCTGCGGCTCTGCTCACTTGATCCCCACCCCCTGGAATACCAGCCCCACATTCATCCAGTCTTTTCAAGCTCAGCCGAAGTGCGCTGCTTTCTCTGCCCTCCTGCAGCATTTAGAGAAAGGCATGAAAACTTAAATGTAAACTGATGACATGAGCCAGGTGGAGACTATGGTAAACAAAACAAGACAATAGGTGTCCCATCCACATGGGGAAGCTGCTACTCAGCTCCAGGCGACTGTTGCCATTCAGGACTACAGGCTTAAGGTTGTTAGATCCTCCCATTTTTCTAGAAAATCCAGAAATTCCGATTTTTATGTGAAATCACCAGATTTTTAAATACTGGCAAACCTAATCCAAACCAAACCTACTACTGTCTAGAAGATTCCAGCTCATAGATTTTTAAAAACCACCTTTCAAGGCACAAAATAGCAACCTCTGACTTGAGTGATGAAATGCTTAACCTCATACTTGGGCATCTCATCGTCCAAAATGTGTGTTAACTCCCATCCATCTAGCTAGACTGAGGGGTCTTTGAAGAGAAGGCCCATTTCTCTCTTTTCTTCCTACGCTGATCAAATCCGGGCGGATCCAGGGTGCTCAAATAGTTTGTTGACTACAGACTGATATGTTGATTGAGGGGTGTGAATTAATGAGTCTCTCTGTGTTTCCAAAAACCATCTGGCACCCAGACACACTCTCTTCAGCTGCCAACACACACTGGCAAAACAGAACGTGGGGATCTCAAAGCCCAATCCCTTTAAATTTCACAGGACTGCAGGCCACGCAGAGATCAAAGGTGAAATGCACATTAGAACAAGGAGGGTAACTTTTAACCTCTGTTAAATTAGGTCAAAATGTGTTGGGTTTAATACTGCTAATAAAGATGTAATAACCCTGAAACATTCAACTATTTCTAGTGGATGGGGCTGTTGACTGGGGTCAGGTACACCAAAGTTCAAATCCCATTTCCACCCCTCATTAGCTCTGTGACTTTGGGCAAGTTATTTAACCGCCTTTGAACCTCAGATTCCTTGACTGAAAAATGGAGATAACAACAACTACTATAGAGAGTGACAGGGGCCCTGGTGGCGCAATGATCAAGTGCTCAGCTGCTAACTGAAAGGTCAGCAGTTCGAACCCCCCAGCTGCTCCACAAGAGAAAGTCTGCTTCCATAAAGATTTATTTATAGCCTTGGTAAACCTATGGGGCAGTTCTACTCTGTCCTACAGGGTTGCTATGAGACAGAATCGGCTCAACAGCAGTGGGTTTGCAGAGTAAGCATAAGAGTTACACGAGTTGATTTGAGTCAAATTACTCACTAATATTAAATGGAGTCCCTGGGTGGTGTAAAGTTAACACATACTGCTGCTAAGCAAAAGGTTGGGAGTTTGAGTCCATCCAGAGGCACCTCGGAAGAAAGGCCTGGTGATCTATTTCTGAAAAGGCAGTCACTGAAAACCCTATGGAGCACAGTTCTACTCTGACACACATGGGATTACCACGAGTTGGAATCAACTCGACAGCAACTGGTGGTAATGTGAAACACTAGTAGCTGTATAAATTAATACAATCATTTTTTTAAAAATATATATGTGAATGTCCTTTCTTGAACCACTTCTATGTATCCTAAAGAAATAACTCAGAAAAAAAAGAACTATAAGCACTAAGTTTTTTAATGTAGTATTATTTATAATACTAAAAACCAAAAACCAAACCCCTTGCCACAGAGTCAGTTTTGGCTCATGGCAAACCCACATGCCACAGAGGAGACCTGCTCCATTGGGTTTTCTTGGCTGTAATCTTTACGGAAGCAGTTTGCCAGGTGTTTCTTCTGTGGAGCTACTGGGTGGGTTCAAACCACCAACCTTTAGGTTAGCAGCAGATCTCAAACCATTGCGTTACCAAAGGACCTCTATTTATAATAATAGGGATCTGAAAAAAAACTAATAGTCCAGCAATACAAGGATACTCAATGGACTTCTCACAGCCAATAAACATAATAATTATAAACAACCTAACACATATACGACATACAACACCAAGCAAATGAAGCCAAATACAGAACGCAATCTACATCCCGATGACAAGGGTGTAAAAATGTGCACTGCTGGCATATGGGTAGAGATTTGAAGAACACAGAAAAACTAAAACAGCTGCTGGGCTGGATGATGAGATTTAGGGTAATTTTTTTTAAGTGCCTTTTACTGATGTTATATTATTGTTTTCACAGTAAATAATATTGTGAGAGGGGAGCTTCATGGGAATGGAAGAGAAGACAACACAGCTGGCCAGCAGCACAACAACTACAGGCCAAAGCACCTAAGCAAAGGAGGGTGTGGTGATGTCAACAAAGAGAAGCATGTAATCAAGAGGGGCAGGATGAGTTGTTTCAGCCGTGTCTGCCTGGCCCCTGCTCCAGCTTCCATCCCGGCCGGCCTATGGAAAATGCTTAGCACAGTGCCCAGCACAAAGTGGATGCTCAGCACATGACAGCTATTGTTGTTACTGTTAAAAACACTGGGTTAGAAATCAGGAGATTCAAATTTTGATTCTGGCTCTGCTGTGGACTCACTGTGTAGATTTGGGCAAGTGATTCAATCTCTAAATCCTCAGTTTACTCATCTGTAAAATGGGAATAACAATAGTATGGTGAAATCTGGGTTCCTGATCCACTGTATGCTGACAGGCAAGTCCCTTCCCCTTCTAGGTCTTGGTTTCCCCATCTGTATACCAAGTGGAATGGAAAAGAAATTCTCTATGGAACCCTTAGCTCTGATTTCTTTTATTCTAAGTGCCTGGCTAGAAATGGCTTTGAAAAGTTAAAACATCATAATAATGATAGTGATCATTTACTAAGTGCTTAGTCTGTGTTAAACACTACATGTCACATGCATTTAATGCATTTACATGCAATTACCTGCATTTAGGAAACCCCGGTGGTGTAGTGGTTAAGAGCTACGGCTGCTAACCAAAAGGTTGGCAGTTTGAATCCACCAGGAGCCCCTTGGAAACTGTATGGGGCAGTTCTACTCTGTCCTATAGGGTCGCTATGAGTCAGAACTGACTCGACAGCAACCAGTTCGGTTTGTTTTTGTTTTGTTTTTTTTGGTTTTTGCCTGCATTTAATCTCCTGAACACTGGAAGGTCCTCGGACTCTCTTTTCCATCTACACTTATTCCCTAAAATCTAAAGACTAATCAGAGGTTCTCAATCAGGTTCTCTAATTGACAGTTGGGGCCCAATAATTCTTTGTTGTGAGGAGATGTCCTGTGCCTTGTAGGATTTTAGCAGCATCCCTGGCCTCTACACCCTGATGTCCAGTAGCACCCCCTCCCCAGCTGTGACAACCAAAAATGTCCCTGGACATTGTCAAATATCTCCTGGGGGACAAAATTGCCCTCAGTTGAGAACCACTAGTGTAAATAATCTCAGCCAGTCTCATGACTTTAAATACCATCTATACCATCTCTATGCTGACAACTTTCAAATTTATATCTGCAGCCTGAACCTCTTTCCTGAACTCCACGCTTGTGTATCCATCTGCCTGATGGATATACCCACTTGAACATCTAATAGGCATCTCAAAGTCAACACTTCCAACACGGAAATCCTGATCTATAACACTGCTATCAAACTCGCTACTCCCGCAGTCTGCTCCATTGCAGTAAATGACAACTAACTCCATCCTTCCAGCTGCTCAGGCAAAAACCTTGGAGCCATCCTTGACTTTTCTCTATTTCCCTTTCTCATAGCATATCCAATCCATCAGCAAATTCAGTTAGCTCTACCTTCAAAATACATCCAGAATCTGACCACTTTTCACCGCCTCCCCCACTTCCACTCTGCTCCCAGCCACCATCTTCGCTCAGCCTCCTCCCTGGTTTCCCCTCTGGTACCCTTGCCCTCCTGGAGTCTATTCTCCACAAAAGGTCCAGAGTGGTCATTTGAAACAAAAGAAAATGATGTCACTCCTGCTCTCCAAGCCCCTCGGTGGCTCCCCAGATCACTCAGCATAAAATGGCTCTGAGCTCCACGTCCCCAGCACAACTTCACCCTCATCTCCTGCCATCTCCCCCTCAGTCACTAGACACAGTTACATGGGTCTTCTTGTTGCTCCTCACATACGGCAAGCACGCTCCAGCCTCCAGACTTAGTGCTTGCTGTTTAATCTGCCTGGAATGCTCCTTCCTCCAGCAATTCCCCCAGCTTTCTGCATGGTTCAGTCCCTCCCCTCCTTCAGGTGTCTGCTCAAATGTCACCATCTCAGTTATTTTTTTAAAATAACAACCCTCCTACCCCCACGCCCATCCCCTTCTCTGCTTTATTCTTCTTCACAGCACATATCATTATCTGACAAACTATATGTTTCACTTGCTTACTTATGTATCGTCTGTCTCTTCCCACCAGAATGTGAGTTCCATGTAGAGTTCCACCAGGAACTCATGTGCTGGTGGTCTTTGTCTGTCTTGCTCACACCTGTATATCCCTAGCAACTGGAATATTGTACCTGGCACATAATGTTGTTGTTAGTTGCCATCAAGTTGATTCCAACTCTTGGTGACCCCATATGTGTAGAGTAGAATTGCTCCATAGGGTTTTCAAGGCTGTGACCTTTCGAACGCAGATCACCAGGTATCTTAGTTATCTAGGGCTTCTATAACAGAAATACCTCAAGTGGATGTCTTTAACAAAGGGAAATTTACTCTTTCACAGTCTAGGAGGCTAGAAGTCCAAATTCAGGGTGCTAGCTCCAGGGGAAGGCTTTCTTTCTCTGTCGGTTCTGGGGGAAGGTCCTTGTCATCAATCTTCCCCTGGTCTGGAAGCTTCTCTGTGCAAGAACCTCAGGTCCAAAGGCCATGTTCTGCTCCCAATGCTGCTTTCTTTGTGGCATGAGGTCCCCATGTCTCTCTACTCGCTTCTCTCTTTTATATCTCAAAAGAGATTGGCTTAAAACACAACCTAATCTTGTAGATTGAGTCCTGCCTCATTAACATAACTACCGCTAATCCCACCTCATTAACATTATAGAGGTAGGATTTATAACACATAGGAAAATCACATCAGATGACAAAATGGTGGACTATCACACAATACTGGGAATCATGGAGTAGTCAAGTTGACACACATTTTGGGGGGATACAATTCAATCCCTAACATTGATACAATTCAATTCATAACACCAGGCCTGTCTTCTGAGGTACCCCTGGGTGGATTTGAACCACCAACCTTTCAGCTAGTAGTCAAGTGCTAAATCATTTGCACTTGAATGAACTGTACACTAAATCTGTACGGTAAAGGTTACTATTATCCCCACAAGGGAACTTAAACTCAGAAAGGTTAAGTAACATGACTCAGATTCCTCAGCTAGAATGTGACTCTGACTCACCACCCAAGGGTTTCCCCAAGTGTGGCACTAAACTAGATTTCAAATGGTTCGCAGACCAGCTTTAAAAACACACTGAAGGATACTGAGAAGCAAAAATGAATCAATAAGTAAACCCCAACCTAAACTTCACACCTTATACAAAAACTAATTCAAAATGGATCATGCACTTAAATGTAAAATGTAAAGCTATAACACTTTTAAAAAATATATATAGAAGAAACTCTTGAGAACCTACGGCTAGGCAAAGTGTTCTCAGACTTGGCACCAAAAGCACAGTCCATAAAAGGAAAACCCAATAAATTGGACCTCATCAAAATTAGAAACTTTTGCTCTGTGAAAGCCCATGTGAAGAGAGTAAAAAAGACAAGCTACAAACTAGGAGAAGATATATACAAACCATACATCGAACAAAGGACTAGTAACTAAAATACATAAAGAACTCTCAAAACTCAACAGTAAAAAAAGCAAACAACTCCAATTATAAAATGGGCAAAAGATATGAATAGGCATTTCACCGAAGAGCATATATAGTTGGCAAATGAACACATGAAAATACTTTCAACATCACTAGCCACTAGGAAAACACAAATTAAGACCACAATGAGGTATCACTATACACCTCTCAGAATGGCTAAAATAAAAAATAGTGATACCCATGATGGCAAAGATTGGGAAAAACTGGAATATAAACTGGTACAGCCACTCTGGAAAACAATTTGGCAGTTTCTTATAAAATTAAGCATGCAATTACCATATGATCCAGCAATTGTACTCTTGGGCATTTATCCCAGAGAAATGAAAAGTTATATTCACACCAAAACCTGTACACAAATGTTCATAGCAGCATTATAGCCAAAAAATGAATCAGCCAAGATGTCCTTCAACAAGCGAACGCTTAAACAAATCATGGTACATCCATACCATGGAACATTATTCAGCAATGAAAAAGGATGAAATATTGACACAATTGACACGACTCAATTCTACACATGTGATAAAACTGTATAGAAATACACACACATGCACAAATGAGTACAAGTGAAACTAGGGAAATCTTAATAAGATCTGTGGATTTCATCAATGTCAATAACTTGGTTGTGATATTACACTACAGTTTTGCAATATATTACCGTTGCAGGAGACCAGGTAGAGTGTACACAGACTGTCTCTGTATTTTTTCTTACAAATGCATGTGAATCTACAATTATCTCAATAGAAATTCTAGTAACAAAAAACTGAAATGACAAAGTAAGAAATTTGTTCTGTCCTCAATTTTCCCTCTGATTAAATAACCTCTGGTGCAGGTATGACTTCACTCCTAACAGCTGCTTGACCCTTTTTAACAATGCCCTTGCAGACCACAGAATTTGGCTCGATTTATTTGATGGCATTTAGTTGTTTTTTATCCAGATGGTGTAATTTAGGATTAAGAACACAGATTCTGGAGCCAAATCATCAGAGTTTCATTCCCAGCTCTGATCTTAGGCCAGTTACTTATGGTCTCTCTGTACCTCAGTTACCTCATCTGTGAAATGGGTATAACAAGTGTACCTACATGGTGTTGTGAGTTTTAAATCAATAAATGTTGTGTGTAGAAACATATTTTTAAGTGTCTGGCACAAGGTGATAGCTTTCATTACCTTTACCATAACAAGGATTAAGGAGAAATCATGACATTTTAAAAATTTTAAAAAGGCAGATCCAAGTCATACTACCTCTTGGAATGTGCCCCTGAGCCCCTCAGTTGCCCTGAACCCATATCCTGGTGTCTGGACATAGGCCAGGGGCCACGAGGCAGCAGAAGCACCCACCTGCACATTTCGTGCGGCTGATAAGGGGCGGCCCGGGGCGGCCTGTGCCGCCGTCGCCAGGGCGCGTGAGCAGCACGCTGATCTCGTACTCGGTGTCCGGGTCGAGATGCCACAGCTTATAGGTCTGTAGGTTGACAGCGTGCACCTCGGCCCACGGGCCGCGCGCCATGCGGTACTCGATCTCCTTGCGCACGATGGGCCCGTCGCCAATGATGGAGTTGGTATTGAGCTGGATGATGAGGTAGGTAGGGCCAGCGCGCAGCAGCTGCGGGGGCGCTATGGGGGTGGGGGGCTCTGCGAAGGGACGGGGAAGGGAGGATGCGGAGCCGGCGGATGCTGCTGTGAGACCCTGACCCCCAACTCCGTACCCCACCACACCCAAATCCCCGAGAGTCCTTTCTCTCCTCCCAGCCCTCTCAAGCAGCCACCAAGCCCTGCACCAGATAGCTTCTGTCGCCCCTACTAAATCCTCAGGCCCTAAGGGGTACTGGTTCAAAAATCTGGCCCCGCCCATCCTCTGTAAGACCCCGGCCCGCCCTCACACTTCAGCCCACACCCTTTCCTGCACTCCCGTGGGAATCCCTAAGTCCCAGCCTCCTCAGGCTGACTGCACGCCCCCTCCAGTCAACCCCTTGGCCCCACAGCTAGACCTCACCTCATCTCGCTCTCGCTGTCACCCCGACTCTGACCCTGCCCCTCCTCAGGCCCCGCCCCTCTATTAGACCCCGCCCCAGTCAGGCCCGGACTTCAGCCAGCGCTCAGAGGGTGCTCCAGCCGCGCGTGTTCGCACTGACCCTTGACAATGAGCTCGGCAAAGTTGGAGACGCCGGCGCCGCGCGGGGCCTGGGACACGCAGCGGTACAGGTCCTGCTCGTCGCGGCCCACCGCAGCCAGCGGGAAGGTAGCCAGGAAGCGCCGGTGGCTGATGTGCCGCACACCAGCTGCGGGCACAAGCACCCCGCTCTGACGCTGCGGGGAGGGACAAAGTGGCAGGGCAGGGGCGCCAGGGACTGAGGGGTTCTGATCCCACTCTGACCTAGGCAAGGGGCAATAACTGTCCTGTCCCCATTTAGCTATCCCTTCCTGGGGCGGTAAGTGCGAGATTAGAGGCTGATTAAGAGAGGTGATGGCTCTGCCTTTAGTGGGAAGAGGGATTAGGGGACCCTGGAGCTGTGTTCTGCCCTGGGAGGAGGGGGCACCCAAAGGGGCAGGGCGGAGCCGCGGGGCTCACCATGAGTGAGGAGAGAGCCGGGAGGTACGTGTATATGTATTGGAGGATAAAGGCAAGACTCAGCAACCTGCAAGAAAACTAGGACCCAGAAGAAACCTTCCTTACCTGCAGGAGGAAGCGCTCTGCCTCGGCCACCCTGCCAGCCGCCATGCACTGGAACGAGGCGTTCTGGCCCGCGTTGACCTCCACGTCTCCCAGGCGGGAAAAGTGCGGGGCTTTTGCTGCGGGAATAAAAACGTGATGAGCTGGGCCTGCGCCCCCTGCAGGCAGGAGCCACG
The DNA here is from genome assembly GCA_030035585.1 of Dugong dugon. Taxonomy (NCBI): domain Eukaryota; kingdom Metazoa; phylum Chordata; class Mammalia; order Sirenia; family Dugongidae; genus Dugong; species Dugong dugon. Next base: position 53,182,907 of record CM057462.1, on the reverse strand, counting down.
GCCGCCCGCATCCCTCTCCCCTGCACCCTCAGTGGGCTGGGACTCACCGCAGGGGTAGCTGAGAAGCAGGATGTCGTCTAAGCCCATGTAGCCCCTGCGGTCTGGGGAAATGAGAGCCTCAAACAGCACCTAGAGGAGGCAGGAGGGCCCGTCATACTGACATCCCTCTAACCCTGCCTGGTGAAATGCCCACAAAAGCCCCCGTTCAGCTCTGCCCCAGCTTCATCCTCCTCAACCAGCTAAGGTCAGCGGAGCTCACGTTGACCTTCCCCACCAAGCCTGTTGGGGGAGGAGAGATAGCACCCAGAGCTAACAAGGTCAAGGCCAGAGGTTCCATCCCAATCCTGGACTGTTACCTTCAAGCAGCTTCTCAGCCAGACAGGGTTTCCAAGTCAGCACTGTTCCAACTTACCCTTGCCCCTATGAATAACAGACTATTCCTATTCACAACTGACCCCCGATGCTGAATCCAGACTGACCCTTGTCACTGAATAACCCAATGCTGACCACAGACTGAACCCTGATGCTGAACATAGACCAACTCCAACCTCAGTCACTCACTAACTAATCCCTGACCTCAAGATGACACTCTCCCCCACCCCCAACCACAGGCTGACCCCAGACTGAACCCAGCTTACCTGATACTCATTGGGCCAGAAGGTGCTGACTGCCAACTCAGCCTGGTGCCACTGATGGCCGTGGGATCCAGTCATATTCCAAACAGCACTGCCCAGAGGGCCCCCATTGACTCGCACGTAGACACCCAGGGTGCCCGGGCTGTGCCCATCCCAGCTGTACAGGAAGTAGCTGAACTGCACACAGTGGGTATCATTCTCGCTCAGGCTCTGGAAGATGACATGGGCCCGCTGGCCTGGGCCATGCTGGGAAGCATTGACCATCAAGTAGGAGCCTGGAAAGAGCAGGAAGAGGCAGGAGCTGAGGAAGCATGGGGGAGGACCAAGGTCAGGTGGGCACCAGGGAGAGGGGCAGAAACAAAGGACTCCAGGCATATGGACCCACTGGAGTCAGGGGTTCTGAGTTCTGTTCCAGCTCTGATTTGCTGGCTAAGTCCCTTTACTTCCCTGGGCCTCATTCCCAAAGGAGAGAGTTGGAGCAGCAAAAAAAAAAAAAAATAACCCACAAATCTGACTTTGTCAAAACCTTTCTGTAGTTCCTCACCACCTACGGAACCAGCCCAAGCTCATGCCCTGCCAGTCCCCAGCTTTCCCCATGTCCTGAGCCATCCTTGGAGGCAGGAGTCAAAAGCCTGGCACATAATAGGCCCCTGAAGGCCACCTCTTTCAAAGCCTTCCCTACATATCCCACTGTGGCTTCTCTCTCCATCCTTGGATCACTAATACACATGTCCTCAGCACGGGCTCTGAATCGAAGCTGAATGAATGTGTAAAACAGAGACTGAATGAAAGGACTCTAGCTTCCCTTCCAGGCCCGAACCCCTGAGTCTAAATTCCAGGGAAACAAATTCTCTTGATTTCCACCTGGAGAAAGGCAGGCCCTGTCCCTTTCCCAGAGATCCAGGCTGCATGCTGGCAAGGAGCTGGGGAGAGACTTTGCAGGGCCAGGCTGGAGGATTATGGCTTTCCTTCTAGCGGGAGAAGGCCCCAATAGCTGTCAAGGGGCACCCTTAGCTACCCAGCGACGCTGCCTCCAGGGCTTGGCTGCCAGCCAACACAAGCTCATTCAGCTCCCAAACCACAAGGCTCCCCACTCTGGGAGGACTCCCTGGGGACTCCATTGCTGCTGGAGGGGATCTCATTCATCTCTGTGAGCCAGGAGCCATGTGGAGGCGGCTCCTGTATCAGTGCTGTTTAGCAATGGGGCAAGACAGTAAACCCAGGAAGGGGCACATCCATGCCCTGACACAGCCGCTCTTGCATTCCTCCTCTCTTCTCCCTGTAAGCAGCTGTGTTCGTCTTTCCCCCCCTTCCTAACTCACTTTGTTCTTGCCTCTTCCTCCTGCTCCCTCTGCCTCTCTTCTTTTTCCCCAGTTTTTCCTCCCATTCTTAACCCTCCCCTTCTCTTTCATTTACTCCTTTTGTCCCTTCACTCTACCTTCTCCTCTCTCCTGCTCTCTGCCCTGGGTCTGAATCTCTCTCTTTCCTTCTCTTTCTTCTCCTGCCCAACATCCTCCCCTAGAATGTAGGCACTAAGAGAGCAGAGACTGTCCATCTCCCTCAGCCCTACATCCCCAGTATCTAGCACAAGGCCCTTGCTAAATACTACACTTCTCTCTCCCCTTTCCCACTGGCTATGTCACAGAGCCCGCACACGGTAGTCAGAGCTGGAAGAGGTGAATTCAATCAGGTTCCCGGTACCCAAGTGCAGACCCTGTGCCAGGCCAAGGCTGGGCCCTGGGGATATGGAGATGGGTCCCTGCCACATCAGATAGTTTTACAGATCACTCTCAGACAAGTGCAACTAGGATACCTGCTAGTATAGGGTCAAACAAGGAGCTGAGAGCCCCTGGAGGCAGAAATGAATGCCCACATAGGGCACAGCGTGAGCGGTTGCAGAGGGGGAGGCAGGGATGCCTCCAGGAGGCAGGGCTAGTAATGGGAGACAAGCTGTGGAGGCCACCTGTGCCAGATCCTGGAGGGGCCCTCTCCTGTTGGCTTCAAATCCCAGCCCCACCACTGGCTGGGCCTTTGATGTCCCCCACCCCCTGCACCCCAACAGCAGGTGCAATCTCAGCCATGCTACGAGCTAACCAGGACGGGCTCTGGTCCAGTACTGTGACAGAGCAGGGGGAGGGGCTCCTTAGGCTGTCCATTTCTGGGGTTCAGTCAGCAAGCACATTTGGTTCTCACGCTATGCTATGCCCTCTGGCCAACTTTATCAGGAATAAAGTTGATAATTTGGCCTCCATCTGTTTTACCTTTTCTTTATCTCCCAATTAAGTCTTAACCCAGGCAGTGAGGCAGTGTGCTAGTTTGAGGGGTCCTCAAACACCCCAAACAATAGCAACTAAACATTAATTGAGCCCCTACAGTCCACCCCCATGCTATGGACTTCACAGGCATTATCTAATAACCCTATCAGGCATTATCTAGCAGAACATTATTGTTTTCCCCACTTTATAGTTAAGAAAATGGAGGCTCAGAGAGGTTAAGTGACTTGCCCATGGTCACACAGCTGGTAAAGTGATGGAGCCAGGCTTTAAACCTGGGTCTTCATGACTCTAGAGCCAGTGCTCTAGGGGGCCATCATCTGAATATGAGGCCAGGACTAGAACCCACATAATTATTTTCCTGACTCCCAGTCCAGTGCTCAGGATGTCAAAAGTGTCCCATCCTGAAATAGGGGTGGAGCAAGGTGGAAGTTGGGAAGGATCTGGGACTTCCAGGAAGAAGGGCACAAAAGAAGGAAGTTTATACACACACCCAGCCCCCGATGTTACTGCTCTGTCAGTATCTTCAACTCCTGGGGAGACCAGGATTCAGAGGTTCTCAGAAAAAAGAGAACCTCCATGGAAGTGGAGGATTCAGGAAGACCAGTGGGAGTGGGGTAGATCCTGAGCTGAGCTGCAAGGGGAGTAATGGGAAATAGGCTTTAACCTACTTCATTAGCTGGTCCTGCATCCATTTTACAGTTAAAACTACCTGATATGCATAGTTGGAGAGCACCCAAAGAACTCCCCATTCAGTGTCATGTATTCATTACAGAAACAAAGGCAGATGAGGCCCAGAGAGTTTAAATACTGTACCCAAAGTCACACAGCAGGTGGGTAGAACTGCCCCTGGAGGAGATGAAGGGGGATGGGGATGGGAAGTAGACTCACCATGGGGCAGGTCCACAGGGTTCTGGGTGCCAGGGTGGCTCCGTACCTGCTCCCACTGAAAGTCGTTGTACTGGGCCTGGCTGTACTCACAGGGCACTCCTGGGTCACTCACCTCCTCAAAGGTGCAGCCAGCTGTGAGGGCAGGACCTGGTTAGCTCAGGCCAGGGCAGGGCTGCCAGCCAGGGAGGGTACCTGGGGCTGCCCTCCAGGCCCCCACCACTGCCCTGTCCTTCTACTCAGGCCCATTCTCCTCTCTTCTCTCTCCTCAGGTCCTCCTCCAACTATTCCCACCCTCTAACAAAACTCTCCCCTCTCTGCTTTCTCCTTTTACCAAAACCCTCCCCTCACTGCCCTCTCCCAATAGCAAGTCCTCCCCACACTGCCTATTCCCCCAGAACTCCCCAGGACCCCCCACTGTTCAACCATCCATCAGAGACCCTCCTCAATAAATACTAGTTATCATTATTACTGTATCATTGGAGCTTCACAACAACTCTGCAAGATCAGAACTAGAATTATCCCCATTTTACAGACGAGCAAACTGAGGCCCAAAGAGACTAAGTGACTTCCTTAAGGTCATAAAGCTAGTTAGCAGCAGAGGTGGGGTTTGAACTTTGATCTCCTGCCTTCTAGCCAAGGTTCCATCACCATCTTCACAAACAGGACAGACAATAGACACTCCCCTACCTCACCCCAGGACTGGTAGGATTATGAACACCCTAAACCAGCCCTGACAATATCTCCTTAATACAACAGTAATCACCACCAATCATCTCACGCTTACAAGGAACCAGGCACAGTGCTAAATGCTGTAACTGCAGAATCCCGTTTAGGCCTCACCTTCTGGGGCAGGTACCACTACTATTCCCATTTGACAGATGGGCTTAGGGGATTTAGTCATTTGCCCAAAGTCACCCACCTAGTTCCCTGCCTGCAAATATGTGAAACACAAAAGCATGATCCTATGAGGATTAAGCACACATATGACTAGAGGCAGCAAATCCCCATGATTTAGAACCATTGGCACAGTGGTCGAGAGCTCAGCTGTTAACAAAAAGGTCAGCAGTTTGAATCCACCAGTTGCTCCTTAGACACCTATGGGGCACTTCTACTCCGTACTATAGGGTCGCTATGAGTCGGAATTGACTCAATGGCAATGGGTTTATTTATCAATGTTACAAATTAAATGAGGAGAAAGCAGGGGTAGGGAGGTAGCTGGAACAGGAAGAGGTTGCTGAAATAGATGGAAGTCCTCTGGTTGGTAAGGAGATCCATGTATCTCAGCTTGCTCATCAGAGCCCTGAGTAGGCACCTAATAAACCTGAGAACACCGCTGGTTCTGGAAGTAACTGCAAACCAGTTCCCTGCACTCACTCCTAAAACTTAACACTTGGGGCCCCCTCAGGAATAGTCCTCAGGGATCTGAGATTCAGGAAAATGCCTAAGCAGGCAGCAAAGAAGCAGGTACAAGTTATGCTAGGCCCTGTCCTGGGTGTGTGCCAGGCACTGGTACTTCTCCCATTTAACAGATGAGGTGACTGAGGCTCCAAGGAGTGAAAGAATTCACCCACATTATAACATGGTAGATAAGTGAATGAGCTTTGAAGTCACACAGACTTGGGATTGAATCTTGACTCTGCAGTTTACCAACCCTTGTGACCATGGGCAAGTCACTTTGCCTTTCTGGGCCTCAGTTTCCCCCTCCATACGTGGGGTTTTTGAGGTTCTGTGCAGTGATCCACTTAGCATAATGTCTGGCACACAGTAAGCGCTCAGGAAATAGCAGTTCTTAATATGTGCCCCTTGAGGCAGGATTTGAACCCATGTCTATTAGATGCCAAAGTCCATACTTCCCATCAGTGAGCCTTAAGTATGAGAAGGTGCAAACTTGAGCTGCTTCCCAGTCTCAAGGAGAGAAGGGGAGGGAGATAGACAATAATTGGAAAGTAAGTGCCATGTGCCAGGCACCGTGCTAGGCTCCTGCTCACACAGCAAGTTATGTCACTTTTAGGAGATTCAGGTGTTCCATCTCTAACAGCTACTTCTCTGTGGATCATGTGGATCATGTGAAGCAGCATATGGAAATATGGCTAGCCAAGCAAGGCACAAAGAAGGGGATCACCATTTTCAGGGTCTCCCTCTCCCTTTTGGGGGCCCCATCAGAGTGTGAAAAGGTAAGGTGTGGGCTGAGGCTGGCACAAAAGGGTGGGACAGAATAACAGGAGACTCTCTCCAGGGCTAGGGCAGGACCCTGGCTGAGCTCTTTGTCTCTTTGTTTGAAAAGCCCTGGCCAGCGTCATGCCCTGTGGCATGTGGGAGGTGGGTGTTAACCCATCAGCGCCAGGAGGACCTCCGCTCTCCTCTAGAAAATGACTCACAGCAGAGAGGGGACATGGCCAATAGGTATGGTCAAGGAGAGCTTCCTGGAGAAGGCGGGACAGCTGACCTCAGCCCGAGCTGGGCCCCCCACTGAGGGTCTTAGCCAAGGCCTCCCTGAGGCAGAGGGATTGCCAGAAAAGGAAGCCCAGGATCTAGAGCCTAGGCTGGGGCCCAAGCCCTCCGTGTTCCTGCACAAGTCACAAGGCAGCTGCCCCAGGATGTCTCACCCACCAGCTCCTTGGGTTCCTCCCATCCATCCTAGGCCAGGCCACATGATCTACCAGGGCTCCCAGACTGACTGACCTGGTCAGATTGATGGTCAGGCTGAGGTCTCTACTCAGAATGACCTCCAGCCATCTGACCTCTGCCAGAGGGACCCCCAGATTGACTGACTCTAGTCACATGAAGTCCCAGACTGACTGACCTCACCCAGAGTGACCAGATGACTGCCAGCCCATCTGACTTCACCCAGAATGACCACCAAATTGATGGACCCCAGGCTGACCAACCCCGGCCAAAGTGACACCTGACCCAGATGATCCCTACCAAGTAACCTCAGTCAGGGTATCCTCCAACGCTAACTGACCCTCCAGCCAAGATGACTGCAGACTGACTGCCCTGGGTCAGAGTGAGCTCGGGGCAACTGACCAAAGCCCCAGCTGACCACCATGCTCTGTCAGCCCATCCCCAGTCCCGCTTCTCTGGGCCAGGCCTCATTCCAGCAACAGCCCAAAGGGTAATAGCTCTGGGGCCAGGCTCCCCGAGGAGGGCCCCACCACCACCTCTTCCCCAGTTCACCCTGGGATAGGAACAATCAGCCCTCCCAGCCCTGAGAAAAGCGCTCCATCACCTCCAACCTGGAGGACTCAGGAGCCAGGAGCCCCAAAGTCAAGTCCCAACTCCTGCTGGAGACCCAAAGAACCCTGAGGCCAGCAGCCCAGGGGAAAAATCTAGATCAGACTTTGGGTTCAGAGCAAGAATGGTAGCAAGGAATCCCTCTCAGCCCCATCTATACAGACATGGGCACAGGCACACACACACACATCAACACCACCACGAGGAGCTGCCACTTACCACCATGTCCACCACGCTTCAAATGAATCTTCATAGCAGTCCAGAGGTAGGTACTATTATTATTCCTACTTTGCAGATGGAAACAGAGACCAGGTTGCTTGCCCAAAGTCACAAAGCTACAAAGTGCAGAAGCTGGGACTTAAGCTATCTTTATTCAAGGAGACTGTTGTTAATCGCCATGGAGTCCACGCCTTGTGTGTAGAGAGCTGCTCCGTAAGGTTTTCAAGCAGATCACCAGGCCTGTCTTCCAAGGTGCCTTGGTGGGTTCAAACTGCCAACCTCTCGGCTAGCAGTCGGGAGCTTAACCATTTGCACCACCCAGGGACTCCTCCAGGAGAGCAGGCACAAACAAAAAAAAGGGGCCCTAACATTCTGCTGGCCACATGTGCTAATTCAGTTTCATTCAAAGGATATTTATTCACTAATACTTAGAACAAAGCAGTTCCAAGCTGGCACTATGAGAGGCAGGCATGAGGCTGATTAAGACTCCGCCCTGCCCTCGAGGACCTCCCAGTCTGGGAAGGGGTGAGAGAATGAGACAAAGCAGAGAAGGGTCAAAGCCCAAGGGGAGGGGTGACAATGTGCTCAGGGGCTCAGGGGAGCCAGGGGTTTCGGGAGGGGGTGGTTGCAGGGGAAAGGCTTCCTGGAGCAGGGTGCATCTGAGCTCACCCTGGAAGGATGGGTATCATTTTAGCCAGTAGCGATAAGCATAAGGGCATTTGAGGCAAAGGGCCTCGCAGTAGCAAAGCAACGCAGTAACGCGGTTTGTGCGGGGCTCGGAGAGGAGCCCAGATTCCTGAAGTAGTGGAAGATGAGACTAGAGGAGGTGAGGGCTAAGGCCAGATCATGGAGGGCTTTAGATGCCAGGGTGAGGAGTTTGACCTCATTTCAAATTGGGGAACTGCAGGAGGTGTGTAGCAGAGGAGTGTCTGGATTCAGATGACACAACTAATACACCCTATTATCGCCATAGAGGAGAGCGCATGTCTTCTCTACAAGGCACTGGAGGGAGCTTGGGACTAAGCGACCATGAGGTCCAGAGTCAGATGTCAGGAATTACTAAGGAAAGGAGACTCAGGTCCCCACTTTGGATGCAAAAAGTATACATCCCAGTCATACCCAGAAAGATGCACAACACACACACACATACAACTCCACACTCAGATGTTCATATCAACACTCCCTTTCCCTAGCCTAGTCCAAGCTTTGGGAATACAGTCTCAGCTGGGCCAAGGAGAGGGAGAGAACCAGGCCTCTCCCTGGGTACCCCAACTCTGCCGGGGCCTCCCTGAGGGAGGGGGCTTAGACAACCCAGGACTCCCATTGCCACCCCCAGCCCCAGCTCAAACTGGCCCAGCTACATTCCTCAGCTAATCTCCCCAATCTGGCGGGCGGTTGCCTGAGCAACCGTCAGCCACAATTTGGGAAGGCAGGGGGATGGTTTATCCACATCCGGCTGGTCTCTAGATGGGGTGATATAAGGGGCAAAGCAACCTCTGGAGGGGGTCTCCTGATGTGAGAGTCTCCACGCCTCCCTATGTGTGTGTTTCCGTACGAGGGGTGTGTGTGGTATGGGCGGCGGGGGGGGGGGGGGGGTGCCCATGTGTGCATGCTTGAACATGTGTGCTTGTATGCATATGGCTGTAACAGTGACAGCTTGGCACCAACTTGCGCACACTCAGCTGGATGGCAAGAGACCTAGGTCTTATTCCTGCTGAGCCTCTAAATCCCTGGGTGACTTTGGGCAGGTGACTTGCCCTCTCTGAACCCCTGCTTCTCACCTATGAAATGAGAATAGGAAACCAGGGGATCTTTAAGGTGGCTTCTAGCTCTGGGATTCTGATTCCATTCATGTGAGTATGCATACGAGCAAGAATAATTCGGAGGCAGAGAGAGATACTATAGAGGGAGAGGTATGTAAGGGTGAGCATGGGTGTCTGAAAGTCTTGGTCTCCCAGGAAGTGTGCTCCCAAGAAGTTGTGGGTGTGTAGATTATGTATTTATATGCAGAGGTACACAGGCATGTTCAGTGATATGCATGGGCCTATTATTGTAGAAGTGAGTGTATGTGGTGGGGCGGGGGGAGGTGTATGTGTGCGTGTGCATGTGCGTATATGTGTGCGTGTGCGTGTATGTGTGCGTGTGCGTGTATGTGTGCATACCACCCACATGTATGCACCAGATTTTTCTCACCACCCAATGAGGAAAAGTATTCTGTGCCAACTGAGCCTGCAGCCACCATCACAATGTTTTCTGAAGACCCAAGGTAAACAGAGCCTGTTTGCAGTGAGATTTTTTCCCTCTGGTTTGCCAATACACCACCCAGTTCCCCAGGGTGGCCCCAGGAGAAACAAAACTTCTCCAACAGGGAGCAAACTTAGGGGCTGGGTTCACAACCAACTCCAAATACAGCCCCAACCCTGGCCTAGGGAACCGAAACACAATCCCAATGACAACTCTGGTCTGTTTCATCAACCGAAGCCACATCCCTATTTAGGTAGCCCAACCCAACCCTGGAACCAATCCTGGCCTCACCCCCTGGACAGTTTCATCCAACCCAGCCCTATTCAGTGATCTCCACCCCAACTACAGCTCCTTCTCAGGCCGGCTAAGCCCCAACTTCTCTCCTCCTGAGATCAGGGACTATCTCATGCCTTTGAACCCCATCCCCAAGCCCTGGGTATAGTAGATGGTCAACAGTGGCTGGACTTATTGACCCCATGACCCTAGCTACTCTGACCCTGATCAACCCCACCAAGCCTCAAGGACCATGACTGCAGCCCAGAGGCCTGGCCCAGCCCACCTCACTCTTGTCCTCGCTCCGATTGCCACATACAGACCTACGCCAAGGCTCCCCGGAGCTGCTGGCCACAGCCCTGAATAAATGATGAACAACTGATTAAGGGCAGGGCTGACAACCATATGCCCATCTTCTAAATACCCAGGGTTCAGCACAGCTGCAACCAGGGAGCACACCCAGGGCCAGTCCATAGGAAAAGAAAGCAGAGCTAGAACCATCCCCAGGAGCCAACACAGAGCCCAGCAATGCCAACATCCTGCCATCTCCACTGAGAGTGAGAGAAAGCCAGCTACAGCAGGGGGAACTTAAGCCAGACCCATTCACCAGCTCCCTGATCAATGGCACTGCAAGTCCCAGAGCTAATGTTAGAGTTGCCATGTTGGCAGTATAAGGCAGGCAGTGGTAGTTCAGTGGTAGAATTCTCACCTTCCATGCAGGAGACCTGGGTTCACTTCCTGGCCAATACACCTCACACGCAGCTACCAACCGTCTGTCAGTAGAGGCTTGAGTGTGCTACGATGCTGAACAGGTTTTGGCAGAGCTTCCAGACTAAGATGGACTAGGAAGAAAGGCCTGGCAATCTACTTCGGAAGATCAGCCAATGAAAACCCTATAGATAACAACAGTCTGATCTGCAACGGATCATGGGGTCGCCATGAGTTGAGGGCCAACTCAACAGCAGCTAACAGCAACAATAAGGGAAAGGCACGGGGGGGTCAGATGCCACATAGAGGTGAAGGGCTGAATGGAGAGCTGTGCTGTGCAGAAGTACAGTGGACAAAGAGTATAGAGATCTTGTGGTGCAGAAGCCCTGCGTCATATAAAGATGCAGTGCAGAGCAGAGGGGCAGAGAGCTGTGCATGGACCTGTGCAGTGGGAAGAGCTGTACTTTATAAAGGTACCGTGGAGAGTAGAGGCTATGTAGTGCCATGTGTAGTGTGTCTGGGTGCACAGGCCCCTGCAGTGCAGCAGCCCCTCACTGCACAGGGTTATACGACACAGGAAAGCAGAGCACATGGTGTGTACAGACGCCAGGCAGACATCTAGTAAAGCATAGCAGAAGTGGTCAGTGCCATGATGCACCACAGAGGTGAGCGTGACCCAGAGCCGCACAGAGGCACCACGCACCAGTGTGATGCAGTGCATTTAGTGGTACACCGGGCTGGTGCTTACTGCTATATGATATGTGTGTGGAGGAATGCCTAAGTGGTAAGTTCAAGCTTACTAGCTCTTCTCCCTCTCCCGACACCAGCACAGGGCCAGGCACATCAAAGGAGTCTCACTGAAAGAATGTGCCAAGCATAGCCTGCAGAGTGGTACAGAGATACAGGGAAGGGGAAGCATCAGTGTGGTGCAGAAGGAACTGCTGGGTGTGGAAACCCAGTCTGGAATACAAGCTCAACACAGTCCCAGGGAGCAGCAGTAGAAAGTGGCACAAAATGGAGTGCAGTGATGTTGCGGTGTGGAACAGCGGATTCCAGGCAAATGCTCTAGGTCCTGAAATCCAGCAGAGTGCATACAATCCAAGAATTGACCAGGTATGTGGCAGCACAGGTGTGCTATAGAGGCCCATGGCAGTAATCTAGGGCAGTGCACAGATGCAGTGCTGGGATACTGGGCAAAGGGGCTGCCCTCAAAATCCCAGGTCAGCAGGGTGGTCCCAAGCTGCAGTGTAGGTTGAGATTCCCTGAGCAGCGTGCAATGTGGAGCAGAGGTGCACTGCAGTGAGGACACTCAGTGCAGAGGTGTTGTTCAGCTGCGGCTGCCAACAGAAACCTGGGAAGGACACAAGCCAACATCCCAGTGGTAATACAGTGAGAGGCCAAGATGCCACAGGGGGCAGTGTTACAACAGCAGTGGTTCAGTGTAAAGGGCTGGGCCCAGAGGAGGTCCAGATCCAATGCAGTGCAATGAAGCAGTGGAACAGAAGCGCTATGTGAGGCACAGGTGCACCGTGCTGGCAGTGCAAAGGTGGAATGCAGAGGGGCTGTGCCCAGAAACTCAGGCAAATCCACATGCCCAGTGCAGTGCAGATGCCCACTGCAGTAATACAGTGCAGTACAGGGATGCCATGTAATGCAACAATGAAACATTGTCGTGGAATGCCATCTGTTGGTATAGTGCAGCGGTGCAGTGTGAGGAACTATGCCCCAAACCAAAGAGTCCATGTGCCCAATGCAATGTAGACTGCCCTGTGAGGTAATGCGGTATGGGACAGAAACACTCTGTGATGCAAACATGCCAGGTGACCACAGAAAGGCATGTGTTGGTCTCAGGCAATAATGCAGTGTGCGGGACTCTACCCAGAAACCCAGGAGAGTCCACCTTCCCAATGCAATGCTGCTGTCCAGCAGACTAATGCAGCATAGAAGAGAGCTGCAAAGGTACAAATAGCAGTACAACTGCAGGATGGAAGTAAGTGCAATGGGACAATGCAAAGGCAGAGTGTGCAGAAACTCAGACGAGTCCACACACCCAAGGTAATGGAGAATCCCAATGCGGTCATCAGAGCACGGCTGAGATGTTGTGCAGGGTGGACATGCAAGGCAGTGGCCCTGTCGTGAAGTGCTGGGTCCAGCCACCCCAGATAGCACACATCCAGGGTAGTCCAGAGCTGCACTGCAAATATTGCCGGGAGGGTTGCAGATGCCTCCCAGTGATACACTGGAGGGAAGGGGAGCCCAGACCACTGGAAAACTATGCCTTCAGCTCTGTCAGGCTAGGCTGGCTCACCACATGGGTTGGAGCCTGAGGTCTTGTCTGCTTGTGGGCTTCCCACCATTCTGCCCCTCATGCCCAATATCTTCCACCCCAGTGACTCTGCAAGGGCACAGCATGAAGCCACTGCTGCCCTCGGGACAGGCAGCCCAGAACTGAGCACATTGTCCAGGTATTTATATCTGAGCAGGGCCCCAGCTCTCTGGCAGACAATGAATTCAGATTCTGCTGAAAAGCTTTGGACAATTAAAGCACATCCTCTGGCCCCCAGTCCAGGGCAGGGCAGTGCAGAGCAGGACAGAGGAGACAGAGAGAAAGACCTATTGGATCAGGCTCTGGCACAGGGTGGGCAGGGAGTGGGCTGAACAAGGAAGAGGGTGTATGAAAGGTGTCAGACCCAACCAACATGGCTAGTCACCCCAACCCCATCACCACCCCTCCCAGACCTGGACTTCATCAGAAGCCAAGAACGAAGTTTTCTGAGCACACAGGAGGCACACACACATAAACCAAAAAACCAAACTTGCTGTCATCAAGTCAAGTAGAACTGCCCGATAGGGTTTCCTAGGCTGTAAATCTTTACGGACGCAGACTGCCGCATCTTTCCCATGGAGCAGCTGGTGGGTTTGAGCCACTGATCTATCGGTTAGCAGCCACCAGAGCTCCTTACCACACACACACGCACACAATAATAGTTAACACTTAACAGTGCTTATTATGTGCAGAAACTGTTCTAAACTATATATGCATATACATAATATAAACTCACAACAACCCCACGAAGTGTGTTCTATTATTATCCCCATTTCACAAGTGAGAAAACTGAGGCTCAGAGCAGTCAAGTAATTTGGCCAAGTGTTACATAACTAGTAAGTGGTGGAGCCAGGATTAGAACCCAAACGGTCTGGCTCATGAGCCTATGCTCTTAACCACCACAGTCTAGATACAAAGACATATTTACACACAGATACAACTGGAAGGGTGCACATATACACACGTGTGCACACACACATGCACATATTCTCAGGGATGTATTTCCCACCGTCTCAGCTGGACCCACCTATCCTGTCCAAATAGGTTTCTGACACCTCCCAGTTGTCACCCTCATCCCCCAGCTGTCCCCAATGCCCTGTTCTCTCCACCCCATCTGTCCCCAACCCCTAGTTGTGCCTCCATACCAGCTGTCCCTTCATCCTCCAGCTGTCCCCCAAAACCCCAGTTGTCCCCACCCCACAGCTGTTCCTTCATCCTCCACTGTCCCCTGCTCAACCTCCAAATATTCCCATCCCTGAGATGTATCTTCATCCTCAGTTATCTCCCGCCCCCCATGTGGCTCCCATCCCCCGGCTGTCACCCTATCCCCAGCTGTGACCTTGCCCATCAAATATCCCCACCAAATTCCTTCCCATTTCCCCATCCCAACTGCTCCCCTAGCTTCTGCCCTTAATAAACTCCAAAACCTCAAGCAGCCCCCATAAAGCCCCCTTCTTCTCAACCTTTCTGATTTAGCACTGTGTCCTGGAGTTCTGCACCCTGGGAAAGTGCCAAGAGCTCTTGGGTCATCCAGTAACAGCTTCTTCTGGTCCTCCCGCAGCCATCCTGCAGGTAATGGCAGCCCCTGCCCAGAGCCAGACAAGGGGGTAAACCTGTCCCGCCCATGGCTGCCCTCAGCTCTACCCCATCCCAGCTTTCCCTATGCATTCGGGGTTCACACCAAGGCCAACACGTAGTGGACACCTGCCAGGTACAAGGCCCTGGAGGCACAGAGATGATGAAGACCCAGCCCAGCCCTCAGGGAGCCCTCAGTGTACAAATATGCATACTGCCATATGTGCATTATGGGAGAAATCTGACCAACTGTGCCCAGAGGGGTCTGGGAAGCCTTCACTGGGGAAGTGACATCGGAGATGGGATCTGAGAGCTGAGAAGTAGGCAGACCTCCACAGGTAAGAGGGGTGGGAGGGGCATTCTCAACAGAAGGCTTGGCATGGGCAGAGGTTCAGAGGCAGGAAAGGGCATGGCAGGTTTTGGGATCAGCGAGTCGTCTGGTGATCATGAGGTGGGTGAGGAGGAGTGGGGTGCAAGGGAGGAGAGGCATAGCATGAGGCTGTTGTAGAAGCCAAGGGCTGGGTCGTGCAGGAACTCGAATGCCATGTCAGGGTTTGTGTTGTATACCTTGGGTGCTGGGGAGCTTTAGCTAGGTGCAAGGGAGTGGCAGCATCCTATGTCTGTCTTAGAGAGGTCATTCTAGTCACCGGGCAGTGGAAGGACTGGAGAGCAAGAGGCTGACGGCAGAACAGAGACCAAGGAGGGAGCTATTACAATAGTCCAGGCAGCAAATAATGGGGCTGGGGAGAAAGGGACATGGATTCAACAAAACCCTTTTTCATGGCAGTGAGTGATGGCCCGTCCAGACCAATTGCAACCCCTGTGGTGGCCAGACCTCACTCACTAAAGATGCTGCAGGTCTCAAACCCCTAGACCAGCACTGTCAGTAGAACTTCCTGTGACGATGGAAGGGTGTTCCACCTACACTGTCCAATACAGTAGCCCTTGGCCACGTGTGACTACTGAAGACTTGAAATCTGACTAGTGCAACTGAGGAATTGAATTTTTATTTTAAATAATTTAGATCTAAATAGCCACATGTGGCTAAGTGGCCACTGTATTATAAGGTGCTGGTGTAGAACAAAGGGACCCTGGTAGTGCTGTGGTTAAAACACTTGGCTGCTAATCAAAAGGTCAGCGGTTCAAATCGACCAGCTGCTGTAGGGGAGAAAGACGTGGCAGTCTGCTTCTGTAAAGATTTACAGCCTGGGAAGCCCTATGAGGCAGCTCTGCTCTGTCCTATAAGGTCACTATGAGTCAAAATCGGCTCAACAGCAGCGAGTTTGGTTTTGGGTTTGGTGTAGAACATTTCCATCACTGAAAGTTCTATCAGATAACACAGTTCTAGACTGACTGGCCTTTCCTCCGTGGTTCTAATCATGGAGAAAAAGAACCACTGGGGCCTCCTCCAGAGGCTCTTGGCTTTGGGATCTGAAAGGGGATCAGGAGACAAGCCTCAGGGAAGAGTGTGGCAGAGGCTAAGCTGGCAAAGCCCTGGTTCCTGGTCAATACCTGGGCACGGTTACTGGTAAACTCTCTACCGAACCCATGCACATCCCATTCCTGGGTACACAGACAACTCCCAAAAGACACCAGGGCAGCTCCACACCTAAATATACAAATAGACACACCGACAACCAAACTCACAAACATATGGATCCTCCCTTCCAACACATGGATACCTCATTCCTGGATGCATAGATACCCCCACCCTCAGATATCCAGACACTCAGATACCTGGACACAACACAGAGACACTCCTGCACTTGAACTCCCACTAACCTGGGGACTCCCAGACACCTGGAAACACCCACCTCCAGATCCAGAGATGCTGGGATATCCTTATGTTTGAACACCCTGATCCTCACAAACCCTGATAGTAGGACAGCGCCTGCACAAATAGTTTTGTACCCAAACCCCAGGAATTCAACACTTGGGTACCCAGACACCCTAATATCAGGCTCCCCAATCATGAAAGCAGCTGACTCACCAGACTCAGATTCCAGCATACCTGGGTAACCAGATGGCTGGACACCTGACAGGCCATATAAGTGTCTTGTACCTCAGGCTACAATCACAATCACAAACACACACACGCGTGCACATGCACGCATGCACACACACATACACACACCACTCTGACCACCTGGATGCCAGGGTCCTACCCGCACATGCTCTGACAGAGGTTGGTCAGGCCCTGCCGCAGCTCCCTGCCCTCCAGCTCACAAGCGGCTGGGACAGAGGATGTGACCCTACTGGCCCACCCCAAGATCTGAGACTGAGGATGGGGGAGTTTGCCAGGAAGCCCTCCTCTCGCTTTGGATGCAGGGCCCTCCATCCCTCCACCCCCTCCCCAGAAGCTCAGACTGACAGTTGGGACTGATGCTTCCTTACCAACTGGCGAGGACTCCCGAACAAAGGGCTGGGGCTGGGGCTGGGGGCTGGATGGGCCCTGCCAGCTGCTGGGGGAGGGGCTGGAGGAGAGGGAGAGGCAGTGCTAGGAGTCTGAGGGGAGGGGCTGGCAGGCAGGAGACCCGCATCCTTCCCTCTCTGCCAGTTAGGGACTTCAGCTCCCCTCACAGCTCCCAGATGACACTCTCTACCTGGCATTTTCACAACACAACACCATCCCCCAGCAGAATTTTCCAGATTCCTGTAGCAAAAACCTATTTCTTTAATCCCTACCTCCAGTGGAGTCAGTGCGCCCCCTTCTGGCCACTCAAGCTCTGAACTTGATCCACTCAACTCCAGTCATTCTTTCATGCCATATATATTTACTCAACACCATGCAGGCCAGGCCTTGGGCCTTCACTGAGGATTCAGAGATGAACTAAATATCCCATCCCTGTCCTCATGGAACTCAAAGACAGGTGAGGGAAACAGGAACAATACACTGTAATTACAATAATTACCAAAAAAAAACCAAAAAACCCAAACCCAAGTCAATTCCAACTCATAGCGACCCTATAGAACAGAGTAGAACTGCCCCATAGGGCTTCCAAGGAGCAGCTGGTGGATTCCAACTGCCGACTTTTTAGTTAGCAGCGAGCTCTTAACCACTGAGCCACCAGAGCTCCTCAATAATTACATACTGTGTAAAAATTCGATCAACAACCCCCCCCCCAACACACACACACACAACACACACACTCCAGGACAAGGAGTAACCAGGGAAGGCTTCGGAGAGGAGGTGATGTCTAAACTGAGACCTGAATGAGGAGCAGGAGGTCACCAGGCAAATAGGTGGAGTTAGAGAGTCCTGGGGAGAAAGCACAGCTTGTGCAAAGATCCACAAAGGAGACGGTGCTTAATGGGCATTTAGGGAGCTATTGGTAAGTGAGTCATAAGATGCAAAAGGCAAATGGCACGAGTTGTTGGGGCTGGACAGACAGGGAGGGGCTAGAGCAGGTGGCTGGGCCAAGCGGGAGGGATTTGGCCCAGAAAGCAATGGGGAAACTTTGAAGGGTTTTGGATCTCTTTAAACCATGCGTTTTAGGAAGATCCCAGGCACCGTGGAGAAAGGGATGGAAGGAAGAGGCTGAGGCCTTCCAGCAGGTGAGAGGTAGCTGGAGATGGAGAGAAGGGGTGAGTTGAAAGAGGCCAGAGAGAGGCATAAGGATAGGATGCATATGGATGCAGGAAGGGCGACTTGGAGAAGGGAAGGAGGTAGAAGGAGGAAGAGGGGTACAAGACACCCCCCGCAACTCTGGCTAACCTGGGCCTGCAAGCCCAGGTCACCCTACAAGCCCAGCTTAACTGATGAAAGAATGGAAGGATGGAGGTGTGCCCCAAGCAAATGGGGTGCCCATCCTGTATTTTCCCTGACCTGGGAGTTGGGCAGAAAGCTGCACAGGAGCTCAGCGCCCTCTCCAACCCGTCCCCCCATGGCTACCATCACCAATGCCTGAGTCCCCTCCTCCAGCCACAGTGAGAAGGAGGGCTGCCCAGACAAGCCATTATTGCCCAATCTGAAACCACTGGGCAGCCTCTCCCTCATTCCTGCTGTTCACAACTCCAGCCACCAAAAGGACAAAATGAGCTAGAACATGATGGAATAAATTACTGCCAGGTTTGCACGGTTGAGAAACATCACACACCGCCCCTATCCAAGGGACTCAGGAGGCATGCAGCAGCTGGGCTGACTACTCAGATTGGGGCAGGGGGTGACCCCACCCCTTCTATTAAGGGCTTGGCTTCTGAATTACACTCTAATACTAAGCTACAAGAGTTACCAGGATCTTTACCCACGGCGTGGCCACTTTCGTTTTGTAGATGAGGAAACAGGCTTAGGAGTGAAGTGGCTTTGCCCAAGATCACAGGCAGCAAGTGGCAGAGGCAGAATTTGAACCCAGGTCCCTCTGGCCTCAAATCATAGCCTCCAGGGCTCTGTAACAGCCCTTAAACCCACCTTTTGTCCCGTTACACTCACAAGCAAGCCTTGCTTTATAGTCTACCAAGTACCATACACCATCATTATTACTCTGGAAGCACAGGAGGAAACTAAGGCCTCAAGAAGGTCTCAGTCCCAAACCTCAGTTCTTCACAGTTTCCCCCTACTGGCAACAGTTCGGGACACGAGAGGGTCCTCCGAATAAAATGATGCGGGGTCGGGGTGGGGGGAGCACAGAACGTCCAGTGGGTTTGCTCTAGGGTGGGGGAGGGGTAAAGTTGCCGCCGAGGAGAGGTAGGCGGGGACAGGGAGGGAAGTTGCCTTGGGCGTCTCTTCTGCACCTCGAGGTCAAAGGTAACGCTGTACCCCGAGCACGGAGTCCGTGGCAGGGGCGATCGCAGGAGCCCAGAGAACTCCGGCCGAGAGGCCTGAAGGGGCGCCCGGGCCGGGAACTCGATCCCGGGGAGGCCAGTTCTCGGGGTCGGCGGCCGGGAGGGGCTTCTCCAGGGGTGAGGCGGCTTCGGCACGCCACTCGGCTTGCATCCGCGCCCCGGGCGTCTCCCCGTTACTCAGCGCCTTGGTCCTGGGCTAGAGCCGAGGAGGAGGGGGTGCTGAGGCCCCGGGAGGGAGAGGCCACCCCTGCCCCAGGGGAGGGGTCGGGATACACTCGGCTGGAGGGGCAAAGCTACGGGATCCCCGGTCCTGTGGGGTTTTTCTTGGGGGAGTGGATTAGACATACACCCAGATCCACAGTCCACAACGCACGCTCCGATGGGAACACACACACACGCTCCGGCTACACACATTCGGATAGACGCTCTCACACACACGTACACACAGCACACTACAAGACACCAGGCTCCAAAACACCCAGAGACAGGGCGATCACAGCAGACAGAAGCGCGGAGACACACACACACACACTCACGCACTCTCTCACACACATGTACACACGCAACGGTCCACGCGGGCGGGAGGTCGCACAAAGTTGCAGAGTCGACCCAGGGAGTGTCCCCAAAGACCCTGGCGTCAGCGGCGCCCCGGGCACACACGGGAGGAGGCGCCGTCCCGCAGCCGAGACCCAGGCCCTCCCTCTCCCCGACTTCGCAGTCCCGCCCCGGCACAACCTCCACAACCGCAGGAGCGCTCGCCGGCCCGGGCCGCCCCCCTCCCCCGCCGGGGCCCCAGCCAGGCCCTCCCCACGCGCCGGTCCAGGCGGCCCCGCAGCCCCGGCGCCGCTCGGATCCGCCGCCGGCCAGCGCGGCTCGGAACTTGTGAAACAACAAAACAGCCCGACATGTCGGAGTCGGCGGCCGCGGGCCCCCAAGCCTCTCTCCAGCCTCAGGCCCCGCCCGACCGGGCCTGGGGGCGCCACCGGGACAACTTATTTCGGCCCCGCGAGGCCAGACACGCACACACACACACACACACACACACACACACACACACACACACACAGACCCTGCCACTGCCCCCTCCGTCGGCCCCAGGCCCCGGCACACACAGCCCCGGCCCAGGCACGCGCACACTCACAACATTCCTGGACAAGCAGTCAGCATGCACGGACACACTAACGCACTCACATCCGCTCCAGACACGCTCCTACACACGGATTCCCGGCACACTTAGCATTCACTCGGACCCACGCAGCTCCCGGCGGCACACACCACACACCCAAACACTCACACGTACATATCGCGCACACAGTACACAGACACACGTTCCGGACTCGTTCCCACACCTTCACATATGTACACGTATCCCACAAGCACACACACCACACACACATTCCCTGATCCACACTCGGGCAAAATATACAGAGTACTCTCAACCCCACACACAACACAAACACACAACACATTCTCAGACACACAACAAACAGCATTCCCAGCTATGGCAGACAAAGTGCAAACAAATGCAACACATTTCCAGATACAACTCTAGCCACACAACGAAACTCAGATGCACACACAACAGACACACAACCCACTCGGCCGCACAAACGCTACACACTGGAAGACACACAAGACACTCAGCGCACACCCAATACCTCGATGCACACATTAACGCGAACATACTCGTAGTCATACAACACAGCCACCTTTTCTTGAACACGTAACTGACGGACTCACAACATTTGCAGCCACACAACACCCTGAGCACACGATCGCACAGGCAACACTCAGACACACACAGGAAGCACGCTTGTAACGCCCAGTCACCCAACACTCACACTTTCTTCCAAGCTACGCCACGGGCCCGGAGGGCTCGGAGGGGCAGGCTCGGTCCGACCGCTGCGCGCTTACCTGCCGGAGTCTCAGTCTCCGGCGCGCAGAGCTGGAAGGTGAGCGCCAGGACCAGCGCCTGGGCGCGAGCCATCGTGCGCCGCCGCCTGACTCAGGGCCCGGCGCGGGGGGGGCGCCGCCACCGGAGCCGGAGCCGAGCCCGAGGCGAGCCGGAGCGGAGCGGCGCGGCGCGGCGCGGCGCGGAGCGGGACTGGCGCCGAGTCCAGAGCGGGAGTCGGAGCGAGCGGAGCGCTGACGTCAGGCCCGGCCAGAGTTCCGCGGTCTCGCAGCGCCCCCTGCTGGCCGCAGGGAGCGTTACTGCTCCGTCGGGCTGCCTGCGGGTCCGGGCGCTCCCTTCCCCCACTCCCGCACCCCTGCCTAGACATCTCGCGTCTGAGCCTAGACACGCATCGGCCTCTGCCCAGACTAGGCACTGACATTTTCAGACGACCACGCTCACTGCCCACACCTGCTCCTGCTTGGCTCTCTCAGGACAGTGAACCAGGAACAACGCCTCTCTGTCCCATATGATTCTTGAATTCTTTCTACCTTGGCCCCTACAAACGCGCTTTCGTTACATCCCTTCAAGGATCCGGCACTCCGTGACCTACTAGGCGTGCACATTGGGTCCTTGAAGCCGTTGGCGTTTATAAAGTTCTTCCTTTCATGGTGTGAAGGCGGCTTCCTTCACTCTCACTGGTCCTACTTCTCCCTTCTGGCTACGCAGGGTGAGTATGTTTGAACCTCTACCCAGTATGAGCTTTTGTACAACGACCAGCAAACTCCCCAGCCCTTCTGTGTAAGACCAGGCACCTTCTATGTGATTCACCCACATGTACTTATTTAATCCTCGCGGTAACCCTATTAGGTATATAGCGTTATTATCCGCATTACACAGTTGAGGAAACTGAGGTCCAGAGAGAGGAAGTGACTTTCCCAAGGTCATGTGTTAGTGTAGAGAAGCACCAGGATTTGAATCAGGGCCATCTGGCTTGCAGTGAATCAGACCTGAGACCTGGCTCCCATCTGGAAGCCCATTCATTCAATAAATTCTTACTGGATACTGATTCATTTGTTAAACACTTACTGTGAGCTTACATTCTGGTGGGAAGACACAAACAATAAACAACTGAAATAAAAGCAAATTCTGTGGTATATGACACAGTGATAAGGCATATAGAAAAAACGTCAGTGAGGGAGAAGAAACTGTTAGATTTAAACAGAGCATCTACTATGTGGCATGTGTATTATTTGTCTCTGCCTCTAGATTGTGAACTCCTTAAGGGCAAGGGCATGGTCTTATATCCTGGTGCCTAGAATCTGGTGTGTAGTTGGTGCTCAGAAAATGTTGAATGAATAGATGAGTACATGAATGAATGAACGTAGGCATGGCCCCTGCCCTCATGAGGATATGTTCTAGTGGAGGTGACCAACAGCAAGCATGCAAATAAATACATAATTACAACCCAAGGCATGCACTCTGAAGGAAATTGATGGAGTTTTGTGATAAAGAACATGATGGGCACCAGTGTTCACTGCAGCACTTTTCACAAGAGCCAAAATGTGGAAACAACTGAAGTGTCCATCAACAGATGAATGGATAAACAAAATGTGGTGAATACATACAATGGAATATTAAAAACCAAAAACCAAACCCGTTGCCATCAAGTTGATTCCAACTCATAGTGACCTTATAGGACAGAGTAGAACTGCCCCATACAGTTTCCAAGGAGCACCTGGTGGATTCGAACTGCCAACCTTTTGGTTAGCAGCCGTAGCACTTAACCACTACACCACCAGGGTTTCTAATGGAATATTACTCAGCCATAAAGAGAAATGAGATCCTGATGCCTGCCACTATATGGATGAAAACATGCTTAGCGAAATAGTCACAAAAGGACAAATACTGTATGATCTCACATGAAATAAGCAAATACACAGAAACCAACAATTATTAGCAGTTACCAAAGGTGACAGGGAGGTGGGAATGGGGAGTTTTTGCTTAGGGATCATTGAGTTTATGTTAATGGTGGTGGAATGACTTGGAAAAGGATAGCAAGAATGGTTGCACAACTTGAAGAATGTAATCAATGTCACTGAACTATACATGTAGAAATTGTTAAATTGGCTAATGGTTTGTTGGGTATATTTTCACTACAATTAAAAAAAAAAAAGAATATGGTGGGGATCTACTTTAGATTAGGTGATCCAAGAAGGCTTTCCTGAGGAAGCGACATGGTGACATTTGAGATGAGACCTGAAATATAAGAAGGACCCAGCCTCATGCAAATCAGTGAGGAGGAACTTTGCAGCCAGAGGACAGCCATGTGCAAAGATAGGAGGTGGGGGATTTGAGGAACTGCAAGGAGGCCAATGTGGCTGGACTGGAGTGAGTGGAGAGGAGACAGAAGCCAGGGGCAGCTGAAGTGGTTCCAAGGCTTGCAGGTCATGCAAGGAAATGTGGGCAAGGAAGGGGCTTTGGGTTAAACCTTAAGAGCAGTGGAAAGCCACTGAAGCATTGAAGTCCCCCGAGCAGTTGAATGAAGAACAGACTGTGGAAGCAGAGGGACCCCCAGGCAGATGCCGCACTCATCCTCCAGACAGAGAGGGTTAGGATGGACTGACTGGTGGGCAGTGACATTGGACAGATCTAAAGTTTCAGTGTGTATCCAGGCCCTCCCTGTGCCCTGCCTCCACTCCCTAGGGACGGGGCAGCTGGAACAGGGCCTAGCTGGCTCTGCACTGAGGTTGGCACACCTGGCACCACCATAGGCCAGAAGGAGGAAGAGCTGAGGGTGCCCAGCTTTTGGTCTCCTCTCTCGTGAGCGCTGATGAACTCCAGGCTGAGCTGGGGAATGGGCTGAAAGAGACAGAGCAGGGAAGAACCAGAGGCAGAGAATTAACCAGAGAGAGAGTCACAGAGAGAGACAGGAGCAAGAACAATGACAAGTGATGAGAGGAGTCCCTGGGTGGTACAGACCATTAAGCACTTGACCACTATCTGAGAGGTTGGTGGTTCAAACCCACTCAGAGGCACCTCAGAAGGTAGGCCTGGAGATTTGCTTCCAAAAGGTCACAGCCTTGATAACCCTATGGAACAGTTCTAGTCTACATACTCGGGGTCACCATGAGTTGGAATCAACTCAATAACAGCTAACAACAACAATGTGTATACTTAGCAAACTAACTCAGAAAAGTGATGATAGGGAAGAAACAAACAGACACTGGAGTAAAGAGGAGAGACAGAGAAAGCTATCCAGAAAAGAAGACTTAAGGAGAGAAAACTGGTACCTGGGAGAAGAAACAGGCAAGCATGCTGTTTGCAGAGCTCTCTCATGGAAGTCTAATGTCAGGGGTTTACCACCAATCCTGGATGTGGAACCCAAGGCTCAGAAAGCATAAGGCACTCGGCCAAGGTCACACAGCTAGTAAATGGTGGATCCAGAACTCGGACCCAGATCTGACTGATTCCAAAACCCTCTACTCTTTGTACAGGGGAAGACAAGAGAGATTATGATGGAGGGAGGAAGAGAGCACAAGCAACAGGTGGACAGAAGAAAAGAGAAAACTCTGCTTTACTTTAAAAGCTTTATCATCCTGGAGAGGAGCAGGAGTCTAAGGAAAAGGGGACAGTACCACAGGCAGTGCCAGGTCACAAGGAAATTCAATTACCTGCAACTCATTGAACATTTATGACACCTACCCTTGCCAGGCCCCATATTGGGTGCTGGCGTCATGGAGACGAACCAAACATGGCCCCACTCTTGCCCGGAGCGGGAGGTAGGCACATAAATAACTAAGAGACAATGTCCCAAAGGCCATAAAACCAATCTAGAAAATACTGGGAATGCATAAAAGCAGCAGGGGTTGACTAGGAGGCTGGGAAACAACATCAAGGGAATGACATCTAAACCTGGAGTTTCCTGGGTAGGCAAGGCAGGGAAGAGCATTTCAGCCAAAAGGAACAGCCTGAATAAAGGCACAAGACCAGGACGAACTAGGAAAGGTTGGCATGAGGTGCAGTTGGATCATGATCCAACGGCAAGAGATCAAACTAGAAAGACAGGGTGGGAGTCAGACTGTGAAGGATCTTAAATGCAAGGCCAGGGCAATTGGACTTGAACCTCTGCATCAGTGGTGTTCAAACTGTGCCCCTGGAGGAACCTAGGTGTCCCTCAATCCAAGATGAGAGGTTCTGCCATTAAATTAAAACCATAGCCATCTTCTCCTAATTTGCAAGAAGGTGGATTAAATTACGATGAATAGAATTTTCTTGGTCCTAAGGTGTTTATCCTCCATATATTTTTCTGAAGACTTTAGTGCATGTCAGTTGTGTGAAAGAATAATAGAATGAGGATAGAATCATGTTTTGAGTTTTTTTTACAATTTTAAGTTTAATATGTCAATAACTCATTGTGTTCTAGAAAGCATTGTGATTTCCAGTTTCTCCCTAAGTATTCAGAGTCAAGGAAGAGCTGGAAGCAAAGGAAAGACAAAATTTGATCTTTTTGTTGGAAAAAAAAAATCATTCTGGAGACCTGGGAAAGAAAGAATTGGAGAGGAAGAGGTAGGAGGGCAGAGGAAGATCCCAGTTAGGGAGTTGACAAGATAAAAACAAGACCTGGTGGCCTGGACTGAAGGTGAGGGCAGTAGGGATGAAGGGGGAACAAATTCCAGTGCTAAGGAGGGAGAGCTGCTGAATGATTTCCAGGCTTCCTGGCTGGGCTATCTAGGGAATTCTAGAGAAGGAGTCAATTTGGTAGGAAAGATAATTTCAGTGTCACCTAGGGAAACTTCCAACAGAAACCTACTTCTGTACCTCCCGACATAAGTAGGCCTGTGTGGCACCATGAAAATAGAAGGTGAGCAGGATCAGGGTGTGTGTGTGTGTGTGTGTGTGTGTCCAACTGTTGGACTACCCATCATGGGACACAAACTTTCTCTAAGAATCAAAACAAGCCCTGACATTTATTGAGCACTTGCTATGAACCAGATCCTAATCTGAGAGATTTACGTGTGCTGCTTCTCATTTAATGTTCATAGTAACTGCCTGTAACATTTATCAAATGCTTCATGTGCCAAGCATTGTGCTAAATGCTGCAATGCTTCAAATGAATAATATCTCACTTGATCCTCACAACCAGTTGAACTAGGTACTACTATTTCCTCTCATTTTAAGAACAAGGAAATGGAGACATAGGGAAGCCAAGTGACATGTCTAGGAACAAAAGCCTAGAAAGTGGCAGAGCCAGGACTCAAAGCCAGATTTTCCCCCAGTCCAGATCCTGATCTCAGTCACAGCACCTTGCTGTCCTCTTTCAGAGTAAAGGCTCTAGCAAGCTTCAGGTCAATAAAGTCCAGAGAAAGGAACTCTTTCTTAATCTTCCAAGCCCTGGCTCAGTGTTTCTCACAGTCTGCCTCTTGGGCCGCCTGAATTAGGATATTCTTGGGATCTTGTAAAAAAATGTAGATTCCTGGATTTCTCCCCCCAAGATTCTACAGTTCTACTCTGTAACACATGGGGTGACCATGAGTTGGAATGAACTCCACAGTGGGTTTGGTTTTTTCATTCAGGTGGGGCCTTAGGTGATTTTTATGCACACTGAAGATTAGGAGACGGAAACCATGTGTGGTGCAAATGGTTAAGCACTCGGCTATTAACGAAATGGTTGGCAGTTTGAATCCACCCAGAGGCACCTCAGAAGAAAGGCCTGGCAATCCACTTCTGAACGATCATAGCTATTGAAAATCCTATGGAGCACAATTCTACTCTGAAACACATGGGGTTCTCATGAATTGGAATCTACTCAATGGCAACTGGGGTTTTTGTGTGTGTTTGAAGATTGGGAATCACCGGGCTTATTCCAACAGCACCTCCTCCATCCTCCATCCCACCCATCCCAGAAGCACCTCTCCTTCAGACTCCAACAGTACACCCTGTCATGCTCTTACGTTCAGCTGGGGTTTTAGTTATTTATGTCTATGTCTTCCTTCCCCTAAAAATAAGATCTGGCATCTTGACTGAGTTACACCTTTTGACAAACCACTTCCATTGCCCCAGTTAATTTCCTTCTAGACGGTAAGCATTTTGAAGGGAGGACCCTCTCCTTATGATTCCTCCCTTATATATCCTAACACACTTAGCATTTTACAAAGCGCCTTCACATCCACAAAATTATTCTATTATTTCATCCAGTCCTCACAACAGCCTTGAAGGAGATATATTATCCCCATTGCATGAAGAAGAAAAGAGACTTCTAGTTTCCATCACTTGCCCTAGGTGGCCCAGTTAGAAAAGTAGCAGGGCTAGGCTTTGAACCCAAATCCTCTAACTCCAAGCCCAGTACTCTTGCCTCCGTATCAGTTTACATATACTCTATTCAGTGTAGGGAAGTAGGCTTCACCTTCCTATGCAGTTCTAGGTTAGTGGGGGTTAAATGAGAAATACTTATAAAGAGCCTGGCATAGTGAGCCCTCAAAAATGGTAGGGAGAAGGGGAAGCTGAGGCCAGGGAGGGTACAATGACTCTCCCAAATCAAACACGTAAGTGCAGCCCCGGTTGTAGGCACAGCTTTAGGCCAATCCCAGACTCTCCTTATTAGGAGAGCAGCTTTGGCGCCCTCGGAATCTCAGGTCCCTCCACTTCCCACCTCGTCTCTCCAGACTGTCTCCCCAAGCGCCACCACGTGGCCGACAGAGGAAAGAAACCGCCCTTTAAAAAGAGCAGAGGGGCGCGCCCGTGGGTGGGGTTTCGCCTGGGGGCGGAGCAGGAGCGCGGTCGCGGAAGGATGACGTATCCTGGTTGGCCCGGCTCAATTTTGACCGAGACGAGCATGTGGGTCTGCGGTGCGCTGTTCCGGGCGCGACCCCTGGCCGGGCCGCGGCAGGGGCAGGGTCTGTACCCGGCTTCGGGATGCCGCGGGCCGGCTACCTCCTCTTACTCCGCATCTGCCGAGCCCTCCTGGGTCCGGGCGCTGGTCTATGGGCACCACGGGGACCCAGCCAAGGTCGTCGAGTAAGGTGGCGCCGAGACGGGGGAAGAGACCCGGGTTCCTGGTGTGGTTTGAGACGGGCTGAGGAGAAGCGGGGCTAGGAAGGGAGGGACAGGGTCCGAGGAGGGGGCAGAGAATAGCAAGACCGAAACTGAAGCCCACGGAGCGTTTGGTAGCTCAAAAAGTCTGTTCTGCAAAGTAGCTGAAGACCCGTGGGGCACGATTATAACGGTAATAATCTAAGTAACGATGACTGACATTTATTGATCGCGTACCATGTGTCAGGCAATCCCTTGTTTAAGTAGATACTCTCATTTAAGGGTGGGTACTATCCCCATTTTGCAGATGAGAAAGCTGAGGCGTACAAGAGGTAAAGTCACTTGCCCAAGGTCACACAGCCAGTGACAGAGTCGGCATTTAAACCCAGGTCTGACTGACTGACCTACCTGAGTTCTTACCCTCTATTATTTTTGGTTTCTATAATTCCGTACATCCGTGGAGGGGGTTTTCAGGATTTTTTTAAGTCCGTTATTTCATTTAGACCTCACCTCTCAGTAAAGTCGGTCATTGATCAGTTTCCATTTTGCAGAGGGCAAGTGATGTGTCCAAGGTGATATGGCCAAGGAATGCATGGTTCCTGACTCCTAGTTCATATGATGGCCTCTCCACTGCATTGTATACGCACCTTGGCTTAGTTTGGTAAAAAGGGCTCCGGGTTTGGAGCCATACCAACCTAAGATCAAATACAAACTCAGTGTCTTAGGAGCTGTCTAATGGGACAAGTCACTTAGCGTCTCTGAGCCCTCCTTTATGATTATGTCCTTCTTCTCAAATTCCTTTGGATCTTAATGCATGAAATTTTGCATGTTGTTGATAAGAACAGTATGTGAGTTGTCAACCATTATAAATCTGCACATAAATAGCTTTAGCCATTCAGAAGAATGAATAAGGCTACTGGAGTGGAGCTAAAGCAAAAGCACTGTTCTGGAAATCAGAAGAACTGGGGTCAAATATCTGCCATCTCCTGTCTTAGCTGTGTGTGTATGGCAAGTTACTTAGATTCTCTAAGCCTCAGTTTCGTCACTGTTAAAAAATAGAGACAATACAAGCATAGCTCATAGTGCTAATCACCTGAAATCAATCTAAGGCACTCCACCAAAAAGTACCTGCATGCTTTCCCGAAGTCCCTTGTTTACAACTCTGCTTTGATTCCCAGCAAATACTTTATTTTCCAAAGGACAGGTAAACATGGAATTATTTTAATGGTTAAAATCCAGGCTACATATTTTGACACCTGAAAGGGATAAGCCTCAGACAGATTCAATGTCATGCACTCAGCCTAGCCCATGCACCGTTAGAGCAATTGGAAAGAATATTGAGAAGACACATCAGTCAATAAACCCCAAATTGTATGTTGATCGGAGGTAATGAATCACCATGTCAGGAAGACATCTCTTTGGAGGACTCTGCTGTAATGAACTGGTAAAGCTCTGGTGAGCACTTCTCCATTTCCAGGAAAGCACATCAAATGGGACGGTTTAGTGACTCACTCACAGGCTTGTAATGTATGTGTCTAACGCAGGACCTGCTACAAAACAGGTGCTCCAAAAGTTCTGGTTAAATCTGAATCTAGTGTCAGTAAGAAGTGCACATTGTACTGAATTCTTACTATGCTCATTTGTTTAAAAAAAAAAAAGGGAGGAGTGAGATGTGTGATGATGAGGAAGATGTCTTAGATGTTCAGGGACCCTGGAGAAGGTTCTGGGGTGGGCGGTGGGGGGTGGGAGGGGCAGTTAGGCAGGAGAGGGAAGGTGTTTGCCTGACAGAGCTGAGGACAGTCCCTCCTGATGGATTCCTTCATCTTAGAGAGCAAAGGAAGCTGGACCAAACTGTTGTGGTGGCAGATGCCACTTAGGACACAAAGGCAGCTTCTCTTGTGTTCTTGTGTGGAACCACAGTAATTTCCCAGAAGTTCGAACCATGACACTTCCATGAAGCATTGTGTTCAACCTTGGCTTCACATCTCAGCTGTCTGTGGAGCTTTTAGAAACTACATATTCCCAGGCCCCACTACTGAGGTACTTAGTAGGTCTAGGGTAGCCCCTGAGCATCTGTATTTTTTAAAGTTCTCCAGGTGACTGATGCCGAGGCCAGGGTTTAGAACCACTGCCCTGTGGTACAGATTATCAAGCAAGCAGTAATTGTCCTTCTGCCTCAGAAGGAGTGCTCTCCCTTCTGACCCAGATTTCTGGTGACTTGACTTGTCCGTGTATGGACTGAAGCCAGAGGCTGGGATTCTCTTTGTAGTCATGTCTTATAAGATTGAGGGTAACCACACTGTCACAGAAAGAATCAAATGTCCTTAAACATCCCGGTGACTGGGTGTCTGTGTCAGGTTACACCAGGTAGCGTCATAGAACTACCCAGCGCCGGAGCATAGCATTCCCCAAACTGGGGTGATTTGTGATACTGCACTGTCGGCCAGAGCTCTGGGAGGGATGAGGTGTGGTCAGCCAGGTCTGAGGGCTGTGGAACTCCTCAAAGTGAGGCCCCCAGGTATCTCCTATTCTCGTGTCTACATTTTGAATGTCTCTTTCTTCATTCCTGTCAGCCTCCAAATTTTCCAGATATTTTTTTCCTCTACTAAACTGTTTTCCACTGTCTCTTGCAATTTCTCTCCCTTCCCCCACGAAATGGGTTCCCCTAAACACTCAGGCCTTTTCACTTAAAGGATTTAACTGTTAACGTAAATGAAGTAAGACCACAGAAGAAAATGTCAAGCATGGGGGAGTTACAAACATTATAGAAGTTTCAGGCATCTTCATGGCCATTGTCCCTTGTGTAGAGTTGTCGATTCTGTTTATCAGATAGCTCTCGGAAACCCTGATAGCCTTCTCTTTCCTTTTATTCCTGGAAGTTCCCTCTTGTGACTTTGCTGTTCTCGGGTATTATGGTAAAACAGCTCTCATTTATTGCACACCTACTACATGGCAGGCATTGGGCTAAATTCTCTACATATACTATGGCATTTAAAAAGCACAGTAACCCAGTTTGATCACTGTTATCCCCATTTTACAGATAAGGGAACAGGCTCGAGAAGGTTAGAATCACTTGCCCAAGATCTTGCAACTAGGATGCCCTTTCTTTATTTAAATTCCTTGATACGTAGACCTGAAGAAACAATAACAATCATCTCAAAAATTTTTTGAGAATGAGTTGGGGTATAAAATTGGTAATAAGCTGGGTCAAAAGAGAAGGTGAAATTATAGGTCATTCTGGTGACCCCAAGTCTACTCTTCATAGGAAGGGCAGCCCTATCCTGGGGAAGACAGTAGAAATACCTTCCTCTGTCTCCTCCTCTTTTCAGGATCCTGGAGCCTTCATAAGACAGCATCCTGATCTTCATGGCTTTCTCACAGACCTGCGGCTAGTACAGAATGAGTTCCTGAAGCTAAGCTGTGAAGTCTGTGGACATGTCCCCATTCTGTCTCAGGCTAGGTGGAACTTGGGGAGCAGGTCATGAGTTCTCACTGCAGGGCACTGTTTTCCACAGTGGGTTTCCTTTTTTCACAGTGGATGTCAGTGTTTAGAACCAAAACTTCATGCAGGTGACTTGGTTTTTAAGATGGAATTATTGTACTTTAAAAAAAAAATTAGCATTCTGGTTTGGTGCTCTATTGAAAACTGGGATTTTGGTGTTTTTTTAAGTCTCCTGTAGTTCTTTATTGTGGACATAAATGAAAGGAAAGAGAACAGAACTCATTAAGTTAGCCAGCATTTATTCCTGGAGAGCCCACTAAGTGCTAGGCACTGAGGAGGCAGAGATGAATAATGTGATCTTTGCCCTCAAGGAACTCACAGTCTAGTCTAGGAGACAGCAGCTATAGCCCAGTGGGGTAAGTGCTCAGACGGGATACGTTCACAGTGCCGTGGACGCACAGAAAAGAGGCACCTACTGTATTTTTATGCAAATAATGCGCGGTCTACATTTTTTTTTTGCCAACCCCACCCTCCCCTTGCAAGGTATGCTAATTTTTTTTTACATGTTGCTGTAAAAAAAAAACACCTCCCTGGGAGAGGGCTGGTTGGCAAAAAATCAGAACGGGTGCGTTATTTGCATAAAAATACAGTAACCCCCTCACTGCTTTCTCTGAAGACGAGATGTCTAAGTTGGGTCCCCCAGAAGATGAGCGGGCAGCATATGAACAGAGGAAGTGTAGAAGTGTCCAAGCAGAAGAGCCAGAGCCTCATGTGTAAAGACCCAGAGGTAAGAGAAAACAGTATGTCTGATTAGTATTTAATGAGAGCCTAGTGTCCTTGATATAGAACCCTGTGAGGAAGGGATCTTTTGAAGCTGAGGCTCAGGGGGGACTTGCCCAAGATCATGGGATTCAAATTTAAGCCAGATTGCACTTCCTGTAGCCCATGGACATAACCTTCCATCTGGACCTCACCACTAGACTGTGGAGTTCGGGGCCAAGCCCATCTATGCTGGTTTCCTCATTCTTGCCTCTGAGGGTGAAACTTGGCAGACACACCTCAGCAGAACTGCACAATAGGGGATTTTCCCCCTGTGTCTGTAGCTTCTGCGAGGAATGCTGCCACTCAGTGCAACTCCAAGTTATTATTACAGTTTGGCCCTCTCCTAGCTGCTACTGCAGCTCTCTGCTAGGGTTCTAGGCCTTTCCCACCTTGGGTGGGTGGGAGGGGTCCTCTTTTTAGAGAAGGAGGAGCAAAGATGACACAAGATTAGATTGTGGCTCAGGGTGTTTCATTTGGGGCCACCTGCAAGAGCACTGACCTGGGAGCTAGGTGACCTGGGTGCCAGTTCAACTCTTCCACTAATTAGCGTGAGGAAATCACTCCACTCTCCATTCTCCAGGTAGTCTTTGATAAAGTAAAGGGGTTGACCAAGGTCAGCAGTAGTAAATGTGGACAGGCATGCTGTCACCCATCTTCTGTGCCAGTAACAGACCTTCCATGTCTATACACCTCAAAACCTACACACCTCTTTACCTCTACCCCAGCCCCAAACAGCACTCCTTCCTGTTGAGACTAGATGAGGCCTCAGCATTCTTCTTAGCATGGTGCTGCAGCCATGGGAGTTGTTATGAGACGTGAATCCTCTGCATTCCCTCGACCAGTCCCAGCTCTGACGATTCCATGAAACTGAAGCAGGCATCACCCTGCGTGCTCACCAGTGGTTGTTCCAGCAACTTCCAGGGAGCAACAGTATGGCTAGAAATCTGGGATCCTGGATACAAGATTTCACCAAGGGCCCCTTTGCCCTTGATTGGCTACATGATCAGCAGCCCCCCGAGCCTCCAGCCCAGCGGGGACTGCATGGTCATCTTGTACCTGTCAAAGAGACAAAGACAGCTATTGGCAGGGACTGTCCCCTGCTGTAGTCCAGTCTTGCTGTCTGGAGCAACAAGAAGAGTTAGGCCTCAGCAAACTAAGCAACAGAGACTGCAATTCCCTTCAAGCAGAGTTTCCCCAATGTCAGTGGATGTAGAATATTATGGAGCTCACAAGGTTTCTGGAAATTTCAGTTGAAGAAACGTAGGAAGAGGGTTTCTTTGCCAACCTCTGGTAGAGACTTCCAGAAGTTGCCCTAAGTCTCTGATTTCCCTCAGTTCAAAGCGATTGTGCTAAAGAGCAAAAAGATAGGTCCTGAATGGTGGGAGGGTGGAATTACTTCAGGGCGGGGGCACCACAGAAGTCACAGGGAGGAGATGGGTGTTCTTGGCACACCAACTGACATGGGACAAATGAGCTTTGCTCAGGGGAAAATAGCGCTGCCTGAGATCCCCAGGCTCCCTGAGAAGCCCAGGAGCTGAGGCTGCCAACACCCTCTGTTGGGTGGTGAACTGAGGTACTTCATTCCCTCCCAATTGCCCAGTTGTGCCCTGCTTATTAATTATTATTCAGATCCCAGAACAGTGTACCCAGCTCACCAGACATTTCACTAAATCACAGAAGGTGGCTTGTTTGTGACCACAGGGACTGCAGACAGGCTGGGGAGAGCCGTGTAAGGTGTCGATTTCCTTTCCCCCATTCCCCGTGATGAGACACATTCTAGGCTCTCTGTACTGAGCAGATGAGAAAGTACCTGTGACCAGTAACACTCTCTCTGCCTGCTCTTCCTGTTCAAAATGATATTGACCTGGTGACTGAGTGGAAGATGCAAGATAAGTATAAATGGTTGCTAATTAAACGTGGAAGGCGGGAAAGATATCTTAGCGGAATTGGCGAATGACGCCTTACACGGCGAATATAGCTGAGCCAGTCTCCAGGGTACTGGCCTCTTTTTTTTCCTGCTCTCAAAAGGCTCTTTCTTCCGCCTGCTTTTGTCTCCCTTGTACTTTACACAGCATCACAGGTGTACAGCTCGGCCTCAAAGGAGCCTTTGTGACCTTATCCAATCTGGGATCTGTCGATTGAAGACAGTGGCATCCCACCGGGTTGCATGGCGCCGCTGCCCTCACAGGAGAAGCCGAGAACAGTGCAGGGGAAACGACTTGAGATCTAGCTGGGCTGTGTTCGGGTGCTTTATTTGCATTCCACGACACAGCCACCTGTTCCTTTGGTGAGTTTAAAAAAAAAAAGGAACAGTGAAGAAATTGCTAACATTACACCAGAGGTCCAACTCCTGGAATTCAGACTTGGCCTCCAGTTTCCTTCCTGTCTCGGCAGAGTGGTATCCTTGACGACGCTGTTAGAACTGTCTGCAGGAACAGTGGTGTCTGTGATATTGATGGCATTCCTTGGGGCAGGCTGGGGCTGGTCTCCCTGGAGAGACTTGGCTGGACCAACACTTGTCCTCCTGGGCATGCAGCCATGTGTCAGGCCTGCCCCCTGCCATCACCCACCTGTGTTTGCAGCTTCAGTTTCCAATGTCCTAGGCTCTTGTGCCCACCTCACTCTTCTTCCCTCCCACTGTGTGAATCTCAGCTTGCACCAGGCAGCTAGGCTCCCCAGAAGACAACAAGAAGAACTGGGAGGGATTTATAGCCCAATGGTGTTTGAGGGAATGCCGTTCTGCAGGCTGTTGTTCCATAGCCATGAAAATAGTGTTCCTAGCCCAGGTTAGATCAGGGGAGGTCTCGATTACACAAAGCCAAACTGGTTTCTTAATTTCTCAGAGCCTTTATAATTCTAATGTGCAATCTGAATCTTATAAGGGGAGTTTAGCATTTCCCAAACATAGAATCCCGGAAAATACCTCATAATATCTCCCAGAATTAGAATCCCACAAACAGTTTAGAGGATGCTGGCATAGTATTTGATAGGATCAACTTTGGAGTATAACTTAAGATCAGATTTTACCACTTACTATGTTTGACCTTGGGCAAGTTACTTAATTTCTCTAAGCCTTGGTTTCCTCTTCTGTAAGCTGGGAGTGACCTGGCGTAGTATTTGATAGTATGAACTTTGGAGTATAACTTAAGATCAGATTTTACCACTTACTACGTTTGAGCTTGGGCAAGTTACTTAATTTTCTAAGCCTTGGTTTCCTCTTCTGTAAGTTGGGAGTGATAATGCCCTCCACTTGGGTGTTTTGAAGATAAAATGACATGTACATAAATGCTAAGCACAATGCCTGGAGCTTAGTAAGCCGTCAATGTTAGTGTTATCACTTAATTGCCAAAGCCAAATCACCCAGAATAAGTTTATTCACTATCTTAGACTCCACCTACACACAACTGACTCAGTCTTTATGTCCAGAGTGCCCTCTGCTCCGTATCTGTACTGCCAGCCACCTGCTTAGAACTTCAAGTACATCACCTTCCTCTCCACTGCAAGTCCATTCTTCCTTCCTCCCGATCAGTATCAAGTTAGCACGCCAGAAGCTGGGAGCCATCAAAGACTTCCCACTCCAGACAGACAGACAGACAGACACACACACACACACACACACACACACACACACACACACACACACACACACACACACACACACACACACACACACACACACACACACACACACACACACACACACACACACACACACACACACACACGGAGTTGGTCACCAAGTGACATCAATGTCACTTCTTATTTAAGAGATGCCAGGTTATTGAATCCTCTCTATTCCTACAGCTTCAATTCGGACCACACCTCTTGCCTGGCCTACTGTCAGGTCAGATGATTTGCCATTCCTTCTGGCAGCAATACCTTCCTCCCTCGCTCAGTCTACCCAATAAACTCCTATTTATCCTTCAAGCCATAACTAATATATCGCTTCTTCCAGAGACTGTTTTCTCCCTTCAACTCTCAGTAGGCTTCAAGAACATGGAGGCTGCTTCAGTTAGAGCACTTCTCCCAGAATCTCCCCATGTGGGTTCCCATGTAATCAAGTTGCCGGCAGCGGGGTTTATTCTTTAAACCCCTTGACACAGCACCTGCTCTTAGTAGGACAAATTTAATATTTATTGAATTAAATGCGTTTGAATTTTCCAAACGGTTGCTGTCTTCTTTCAGTGATTCTTTTCAGAAGTACAGACAGCTAATTGTTTCAGAGGTTTCCTTGATTATTCCTACCACTGATAACAGCTGTCATTTCTTCGGCATCTACTGTGTGTCGGGTACTGTAGTAAATGTTTTATGTGCATTAACTCATTGACTCCTGTGAGCTGGATTCTAATGTTGTCCCCATATCACAGATGGGTTTTCTGAGGCTCATCTACCTGATAAATGACTACTGCAGGATTCAAACCCAGGATTGCCTGTTTCAAATTCATGTTCTTTCTAGTATACTGTCCTCTGTCTACAAACACATCTACTTGTATTCTCTTGACCATGGACATCTAGATTTTTAAAAAGTGTAATCATATTGCAAAATTGATCTGCACTTTCCTGTGAGAAAAGAACCATGGGTCTTTGCTTAGATTGAACTCTCGTAAGAATAATCTCCATTTTTATTTGTGTCCGTCCTTCCGGGGTATTTTCCTAAACATCACAGAACCAGGGAGAACTAATACAAGCCTCAGTAGCTAAGTCCCCTTGGTTTGAAATGAAGGCCCCCTCCCCTGATTCCCTAAACAGCTGGCAATTTTATGCCACATTTTCTCACCAGAGAGAAAAATTAATAATGCCCTTAGGAAGCATTATTGAACATTGTCTTGGTCTGAGGCCCTGTGCTAAACACTGACTTAAGGAAGACTAAAAGTTCTCTGCCCTCCGTGAGCTCACAGTCTGACAGGGAGAGATACACACATACTGACTAGGAGGTAAGTCAGCATGGATGAACCTTGAAAACATTAGGCTGGATGAGATAAAGTCAGTCACAAAAGGGCAAATACTGTATGATCCCACTTATTTGAAATATCTAGAATAGGCAAATGCATAGAGACCAAAGTTTATTAGTGATTTCCAGGGGCGGGAGGAAGGGGGAAAGGAAAGTCGTTGCTCAAGAGTCACTGAGCTGTTAAGGGTGATGGAAAAAATGCGGAAATGAGTAGTGGTGGTTGCATAACATGATGAGTGTAATTAATGTCACTGAATTCTACACGTACAAAGTTTTCAGAAATGGCATAAGTTATGTATAATTTTGAGTCCCTGAGCTTTGCAAACAGTTAACGTGCTCAACTGCTAACTGAAAAAGTTGGCAGTTTGAGTCCACCCAGAGGTGCCTCAGAAGAAAGGCCCAGTGATCTACTTCAGAAAAAGTCCACCATTAAAAGCCCTATGGAGCACAGTTCTACTCTGACACACATAGGGTCGCCATCAGTCAGAATCTACTTGATCGCTGCTGGGTTTTTCAATATATATTTTTACCACAATGAAAAATAAAAAATAATTAGGTGGTAAGTAAAAAGCACTGAGCTTGGAGTCTGAAAGACCTGGATCTAGATCCACATTTGTATCTGCAATTCCAAAATTCACAAAGCTCTAAAAACTGACAGTTTTTCATAGTTCATTTGGAGGCAAAACCTGACCTGGCATGAGGTTTTTATGTGGTCTTTATTCATCCCATTGAGTGTGACCTCATACATTTTGCTGCAGAAACTTTAATGTGTGTGATTACAGGGTGCTGCCCCAGCACCCACTGGAGTGTATATAATAAGTGTTTCTGAGCTCTGGAGCACCTCTCACCCCAAAAGTTTTGGAAAACAGATTGTGAACCTATGCTTTTTCGTGATCAATTGGAAAAAAATATGTGAAAAGACTTTGTAAACGAAAAAGCAATTAACTCATGTAAGATGGTCTCAAACAGTACCCTAGCCCCTTCTGACAGTGTAATGGGAGCTCTGAGGATGGAGCAAATCTTTTTTTTTTTTCCTTCAGGACCAGAAAGTGGGTCAAAAGGCATCTTAGAGGAAGTAAAATTTGAGCTGGGTCTTGAAGGGTGTGTTGAATTGCTCGGTGGGTAGAGAAGCTGTGGGAAAAGGAATTCTGGGCTGAGGAAGAATGTGTAGAAAATATGTAGAAAAAATGTCTTTAAGCTACTTGAGCGCATTGACTTTGTCAGCTTATAGAAAAACTGATTATCTGTCAAAATGCAGGAGAGAAGCAGTACAGATAATATAAAGGGGCAGCTAGTCCAAAATCATTTGCTCTGGGCAGGATTTTCCTTTGGTATGCAGCCTTGTGCATACATTTACAGAAACAGTACCAGCACCCTCCTGGCTGATGCCTCCCTGCTTATGGCGGGGGGTGGGGGAGTTGGAGCCTGTTGGCTCCCCCTCCCACTCCCCATAAAGCAGATCCAGCGAGGATCAACCCCGAACAGGAGTCTGGTGGATGTTCATCCCACTGGCCTCTGCTTGGTCTGAGGCCAGCCCCTCACCAGCTGGCTTCTCTAGCATTGCATTGCCAGGGTTCAA
Organism: Dugong dugon; assembly: GCA_030035585.1. NCBI lineage: Eukaryota > Metazoa > Chordata > Mammalia > Sirenia > Dugongidae > Dugong > Dugong dugon. The sequence goes on along the minus strand of CM057462.1, from coordinate 53,144,030 downwards.
TCAGATCATCCACTTACTACTTTTGGTGACCTTGAGCCAATTATTTAGTTCTTTTGTGCCTTTGCTTCTCAGCTATAGAATTAGAATAATAGAATATCAACCCTGAACACGAGTCCAGGTGGATGTTCATCCCACTGGCCTCTGCTTGGTCTGGGGCCAGCCCCTCACCAGCTGGCTTCTCTAGCGTTAACACTGCCGGGGTTCAATCAGATTATCCACTTACTACTTTTGGTGACCTTGAGCCAGTTATTTACCTCTTGTGCCTTCGTTTCTCAGCTATAGAATTAGAGTAATAGTATCTAAAGGTTAAATGGAAGCTGGCATTTACGGTACTTGGCATAGTACCTAACTGGTAAGTACTTGACACACAGTAGTTATTATTACAAGGACTCCCTCTCCTCCGTGTATAAGCACGTACATTCCTTAATACTTAACTTTAAAAAGCCCTTCATTCTCTCTGCCCCGGTCAGCAACTCATTCCTAGTTAACTATTTTCTGTAGAGAGTTTGCCTATTTTTATTTTCAATCACGGTGAGGCATGGCCTCCCATACTTTGGTCATGATTCAGTACAGGGATTCCCCGCTTGGGGTCCCCAGACCCTCAGGGGTCCCAGTAGGCAGTCAGGGAAATCCCCAAACTAATTTCAGGGTGCTGATGTGGAACAGGGTAAAAGGAGCACCAGCTTTGGAATTAGATAAACCCTGCCTCTTCTCAGGTATCTTACCCGAGATAAGTTTCATCATCTCCGGGAGCCTCAGATTCCTACTTGATAGAATGGGAATGTTAATACTTTCTTCACAGATCTTAAGTCAGATCATATATTTAAAGCCCTTGGCACTGGACCTGGTGTATAACAAGCACCTAATAAATGCCTGCCATTATCATTACTATTAATACAAAAAATTTCTTGAAAATCACATTTTTACCCCAAGATCAAGCCTCAGGTATAATTAAGGGGTAAGATTTTTGTAGGAAGTAGGTGGAATTACATCAGCTTAGTGCAGTGATGCTATCGCCTCATGCCAACAACCTCTGGTTGGCAGTTATGTGTGTCTTTGATAAGTAAAAATGAGGAGAATTACTGCTTAAGAAATACATTTGGGCAGAGGAAAGCATTACATACAAAGTCTTAGGGGTGTGGAGAAAGAAATAAAAGAAATCTCTGGTAATTAAAAAGTCAAGGGGCCCGTAGGTCTAGTTCACTGATCAGTTCTGCCTGATTGGTAGGTTTCCTTTTTTTAAAAAATAAAAAATTTTTTTTTTTTTTTAATTTCAAAGGTAATACATGGACATAGTCACTGTGGTCTCCCTCAAAAGGTTTTACCCATTAACCAGAGTTCCAGTGGAATAAAGATGTTGGTACCATGGTGTCAAGGACCCACCATGAGCAAAGGGAGTTAACACATAGACTTAAAATAGGAGAGGCTCTCAGAAGTGAGCAAGTCCAAACCACCATCACCCCACCTGGCTGTTTTCCAAGTGGAGAAATGGGGGCCCAGAGCAAGGAAGAAAGTTGCCCGAGGTGACAGAGCCATCCTGTGGTGGAGCTTCACACCTAAGGCCCCCAGCATTCTGTTCAGACAGACCAGGATCCTCACCCAGAAGGGATATCACTACAAGGGGTGAATCACAGTCACCCAGGGCGTTCTTTCCAAACTACAGAGGCCATCTCTCCATTTCCTCCACCCTGTCTGCAATAGACAGAAACGTCTCCTCTCCTCTATATGTGTTGGGGCCAAAAAAAAAAAAGTGGATAATAAGTGAGCTAGCCCCAGGTTTCCCAGATATGTTGTTCATAAGAATTACTTGGGATACCCCTTCTCTGGAGATCCTGGTTCAGTAAATCGGGCTGGGACCTGAGAATCTGTATTCTTAATAAGCACACCAGGTGATTCTTAACCATCAAGCATTTTTGTGAAGCAAGGCTAATCCAGGCCAACAAAAGTTTTAACCGTTTTCTGTTCCAGAGTGGGCAGTGGGGCTTCGAGGTGATTTGGGAATATCCACTTGCAGGTAATGAGAGAGTTAACTTGTATGCTGGGTTAGTTCCTTACAGCACCTCTCTTTTCTAACAGAACCCTGGGCGCACAGTGGCAGCCCAAAAATGTTGCCTGACCTACTTTGGGGAGATGATTTGAGTGAAAGACGCCCTGTCTAGCCTGGGTGACATTAACGTCTCTCTTCGGCTTTGTGCTTAGACTGAAGAACCTGGAGCTGCCTGCTGTGGGTGGATCAGACGTCCGTGTGAAGATGCTGGCGGCCCCCATCAATCCATCTGACATAAATATGATCCAAGGTAACCTTGGTCTCTGTGGATTATGTTAATTGGCTTTTTTGCTTAGCTGCCCCCTCATTTTCATTCCTCCTCAGGTACGGGTGTGAAATTCCTGTGATTAGCAGCAGCTGTTCTCCAGATGCTCTGTCTGCAGACTGTGTCAGCCCTCTCTGGCCTTCCCTCTCTGGAATGTGAGGCTTTTTAAGAGTTAGGATTGCAGTGGGGGTAAACTAACCGTTATGAAGTGCCTATGGATATGCTGGGCTCACTTCATATGTTATCTAAACCTCACACATAATCATGGACGCTAAGCAGTATTATCCCTTTCCAACAGATGAGGAGTCCCTGGGTGGTGTACATAGTTTAAATGGTTAGAGCACTTAACTACTAACCAAAAGATTGATGGTTCAAACCCACCCAGAGTCACCTCAGAAGAAGGGCCTTGCAGTCTGCTTCCAAAAGGTCACTGCCTTGAAAACCCTATGAAGTGCAGTCACCATGAGTCAGAATTGACTCGATAGCAACTGGAGACAGATGAAGAAGCTAAGATGCAGAGAGGTTAGTTACACAGCTACCCAGAGGCAGAGCCCAGATCAGGCTTAGGTCTGTCTGACTCCAAAGCCGATGCTCTTTCTCTGTCTAAACTTAGTTGGATGTCCCTCTCTGCCCTTCTCTTTTAGGAAACTATGGCCTGCTTCCCAAACTGCCTGCTGTTGGAGGGAATGAAGGCGTTGGACAGGTGGTAGCAGTGGGCAGCAATGTGACTAGGGTGAAGCCAGGAGACTGGGTGATTCCAGCAAATCCCGGCTTGGGTAAGTTTCTCCAGGTGTCAGCAGCCTTTTCTGTTGTTCACCCGCACTGAACGTTTGCTCATTGGCTCAGTGTAACTAAGCAATGCAGAGTTTGTTATTAAACCCATGTACCTGCCTCCAGTAGGAATGGAAGCTGAACAAGGAGAGAGCAGAAATTCTCCGTTTCTTTTGCTCTGCAGGTGATGCATCTGCTCTCTCCCTGGGCCCATGTTGCTGGAGCTGTAATCCTCTGTATCTCTGCTGTAAGGTATAATGGGGAATACAAATCAGACAGCCCTGCCCTCCAGGAGGTTAAAATCTGATTAAAGAACTCTCTGAACCTCAGTAAAGGGAATGGTAGGAGTTCTCGGGGAAAAAGGGCATACTCTGTGTACACGTGTATATGTGTGAGAGACAGCCACAGGGAGTGATCAGAAAGGACTTCCTGGAAGAGGTTTCATCAGGATGGACCTTGGTGGATGGATCTTGTTAGGTGGAGATGAGCCATAATCATTTCATGTGGAGGGAACAAAATGAGCAAAAACACAAAGATGTGTCGGGGGAATGGCAGAAAATCCAGCATAGCCTAAGCAGAGGATTTGCATGTGGGAAAGGACTGCATAAGTGAGAAGGCCAGAAAGGTAGAGTGGGACCACCTGGGGTAGGACCCTGCAAACACCAAGCTAAGGAGTTGGGACTTTCCTTGATACATTGTAAGGAGCCATTGGTGAGTTTTTGTTTTTTTAGCACTTGATGGTTTTCAAGGTATATCCTTTGAATAAATGGATTCTCACAGCAGTCGTGAAAGGGAAGCAATGCAGACACGATCCACACCATCAGACATATGAGGTACTAAAGCTTGAGAAGTGAAGCTCTTGTCCAAACTCTCATAGCAAACAGGGTCCACCAGGCTCCTGGTTCCTGTGTTTTTCCACTTCACTCCAGTGGTAGTTCCCTTTGGGTTATAACTTACAGAGACCCAACTCAAAGTTGCTTTATAAAAACAAAAAAAAAAAAGTTAATTAACCTGTGGAACTAGGAAGTGCAAGAGATTGAAAGGAACCCCAATGATACATCCGAGTTCTGTCTCTCTCTCGTTCTTACTAGTTCTCAGGTGGGATCTCCCCACATAGTGGTACAGTGATAATAAAAAAAATATGTATTCACCACTCCCTTTGTGACAGGCACTGTTCTAAGCACTTCATATATACTAACTCAATTATTCCTACAACATAGGATACTTTTATTATTCCCATTTTTCAGATTTAAAGGATTAAGCAACTGGCTCAAGGTCACCCAGCCAGTAAGTGGTGGAGCTAAGATTCAAGCCCACTCTGATATATACTGACCCTGCCTAGGTCCTTCCCCATCCCTGAACCAGTCACCAGGTGGGTGGGGTTGGGTTGCTATGATTGCCCTGGTTAGATTTCTTCCCCATGTCTGTGGTACAGAGGATAGACTCTTGTGGTTGACAGCCCCAAAGGTTAGGAAGGAGCAGTTCTAGGAACACAAAGGTACCAAGCATAAAAAGCAATAACAGAAGTCTACTACAAGCCATTTGCTTCTGTGAGATCAGGGCAACTGTCAGGAACAGCTCCACCCTCACCCTTACCCAGCATTGAAAGAGCCCAGACATCTGAGCAAATTGTGAGCTGCAAGGATTTCACTAGATACTAATTGGCACTTTGTGCCAGCCCCTGTGCTAAGGGAAGGACACACCAATGCGGGTCAGACACAGTCCTGCCCTCACAGTGCTCTCAGCTGCAGGTGGGGGTTGCAGGGATGGGAAAACAGCACATAATACAAGCAATGTAATCAGTGCTATAATCCAGACAAGAGTCCCCTTATCCTGGGGAGCGTTAGGATAGGCTTCCCAGAGAAGTGATGCTTGAACTAGGTCTGGAAGACAGACTAGACACGCAGCTAGTGGGCTGGGTGGGCAAGGGCTTCCCAGATAGAGAGCGCAGGGTGTGCAAAGGTCTATTGATGGGCACAGCACAGCAGAGAACAGCAGGTAGCACCATGTGGCTTGGCCATGGGTGGGAGTGGGGAGAAGTGGCGATGAGGCAGAAGAGGTAAGCTGGGGCTCGACTTCATGGTCAGAAGGGGCCCAATGAAGAGTTGAGTGAAGAGTAATTTGATCAGATTTGTGCTGGAGGCAGGAGGCCAGTGAAGAGGTGACTGAACAATTCAGGCTTCAGAGGATGAGGGTCTGAACAAGACAGGGCTGGAGAGGAGCGGGTGGATTGAAGAGCTAAAGTAACAGGACTTGGTAATCATTTGGATTTGGAGAGGAGAAGAATAAAGGATATCTTCCACATGTGTAGGTAATTGCATGTGCGGTGGTGGTGGTGGTGGTGGTGGTGGTGGTGGTGGTGGTGGTGGTGGTGGTGGTGGTAGCAGCCAGAATGGGGATTCCTCCCTGGAGAAAAGGTGAGTCTTTTAAACAAGGTGCCAGTCAGGGAGGATGAGGATTTTGTAATTGTCAGGACTATAATTAACTCAGTTTATTCAGTAAACATTTTGTAAGCATCTGGAACATGCTGGGCTCTGGGATACATACAGCAGTGAACAGACGGGGTCTTTCTTCTCATGAAAACTGCAGTTTAGTAAGAGTGGCAATTATGGAACAGATAAGTCCTCAATGGTCGGACCTTGGTAGTTTTTCATAGTACCGAGCTGTCGCTGTGCTATAGCCAGCCTTTTCCCACATGTACCCAGTCCCAGGGGAGCTGGGGCCAGGGGAGGTGGATAGATCTTTGCCAACTAATTTTGTCATTGAGAAACACTCAGAACTCTCTACAGGGCAGTAGAAAGAGCACTGTCCTGGGAATCAGATGCAGTTTCTCCTTCCAGCTCCTCTGTGTGACCTTGTTTAAGTCCCAGCTACTTCGATCCTCAGATTCCTTATCTCTAAAATGGTGCTGATAGTCGCTGCCTTGCATAGCTCAGCAGACTCTCACACAGCCCACCTGAGAGAATGCATGTAGAGATGTCTTGCAAACTCTGAACTTCTGTATGCATTAGATCATGGGTCAGCAAACTTATTTCTTGTGTGTGTGTGTGTGTGTGTGTGTGTGTGTGTGTGTGGTGTCAAATGCCTACTTTTTTTTTAATTGTGGTAAAATATACACAACATAAAATTTGCCGTTTTAACTATTTTCAAGTGTACAGTTCAGTAGCATGAATCATATTCACAATTTTTTGCAGCCATCACCACCATTTGTCTCCAAAACTATTTCATCAGACCAAACAGAAACTCTGTATCCATTAAACAGTAACTCCCCATTCTTCTCTACCCCCAGCCCACGCTAACTACAATCTACTTTCTGTCTCTGCATTTGCCTATTCTAGATATTTCTTTTAAATGGGATCATTTATAATATTTGTCCTTTTGTGTCAGACTTATTTCACTCAACATAATGTTTTTAAGGTTCATGCATGTTGTAGCAGGTAGTAGAGCTTCATTCCTTTTTATGGCTGAATCGTATTCCATTGTATGTATGTACTACATTTGTTTATCCATTCACTTGTTGATGGACAGTTTGGTGATTTCCACCTTTTGGCTATCGCGAATAATGCTGCAGTGAACATTGGTGCAAAAGCATCTGAATCCCTGCTTTCAGGTTTGTTGACCTGAAATTCCCAGGAGTGGAATTGCTGGGTAATATAAAAGCTTGTTTTTATTAGTCTGACCCCTTCACACAGGTGCCTACTACACGTGTGTTTCTTTGAAAAGGCGGTAGCCACACAAGTGATTTCCTTTTAACTCTCCTGGATTTTTACTATTATTATCTGTCTTAAAAACCATTTGTTACACATTTAAAGGTGCTTAAGACAGCGTCTGGAACATATAGTTAGAGCCATCTACTGAGATAATACAAAGGAATGGTTGTCCAATCAGACTCACAGGAATCAGAGATCTTACTCAATATCAAATTGTCCTAATAATGCTAAGAACTGACAATCACAATAGGCAGACAAAGCATGGCAAAATCTGAGCCTGCAAAGCGATTCCCCAGGTACTTCTTTGCAGCATTAGGATGTACCCTGTTACAGATTTGGAGTCCCTGGGTGGTGCAGATGGTTGAGCGCTGCGCTACTAACCAAAAGGTTGGTGGTTCAAATCTACCCAGAGCCACCTCAGAAGAAAGGCCTGATGATCTACTTCTGAAAAATTAGCCATTGAAAAACCTATGGAGCAGTTCTACTCTAATACACACAGGGTAGCAATGAGTTGAAATCAACTTGATGGCAACTGGTTTGTTACAGATTTAATTTATGAGGTTTCTAGGTGCCAAACTTATTTCTTAAAGGGCTAGATAGTAAATATTTTAGGCTTTGCAGGCCATATCTTCTTTGTTGTAACTACTCAGCTCTGCTGTTGTAAACAGTCATAGACAATATGCAAACAAGTAAGCATGGCTGTGTTCCAGTAAAACTTGATTTACAAAAACAGGTGGTGGGCCATATTTGCTAACCCCTGCATTACATGATAGAGATGGTTAAGGGTCAGTTGCGCATGAGTGGAGAATAGGAGTCCTCATAGCTAGAGCATGGGACCAGGATCAGGAAAGGAAACCAAAATGTTACACACCTGCTATGTGCCAAGCACAGTGATAATCTCTGTACAAATGCCATGTCGTTTCATCTGTACACTATGACAAAGGTGTTATTGTCTTCATTTTATAGAGCAGGAAACTGAAACCCAAAAAAGGTGAAGTAATAATTCGAGATCACACAATTAGTGTGTGACAGAGCAGAGTTTTTTAAGCTGATCTCTCCCACTCCATAGTCTAAGGGTTTCCACTTTAAAACCCCGCAACCCCTTGGAGCTGACTATGGGCACTGTCCTCATCCCATCCAGGCTCTTTTGGGAAAAGGATTGGTGTTGTTGTTATTAGGTGTCGTCGAGTCTATTCCGACTTATAGCATACAACAGAATGAAACACTGCTATCTTCACAATCATTTTATGCTTGACCCCATTGTTACAGCCACTCTGTCAGTCCATCCCCTTGAGGTCTTCCTCTTTTTCAATGACCCTCTACTTTACCAGCATGATGTCCTTCTCCAGGGACTAGTCCCTCCTGATAACATGTCCAAAGGACGTGAGACAAAGTCTCGCCATCCTTGCTTCTAAGGAATATTCTGGCTGTACTTCTTCCAAGACAGATTTGTTCATTCTTCTTGAAGTCCATGGTATATTCAACATTCTTCGCCAACACTATAATTCAAAGGTATCAGTTCACAAGGATTAGGGACTGCTAAACCCCAGAAATGCATGTCAATGGCTGGATTTCCATGGTCATGCCATTAAGGGTAACTAGAAAACACCCTTAAGTTTATGCACAGAAAGCCCCATACAAAATGTCTGGCACAGAGTACAGTAAATGTTAGCCTGGGCTGGATGATGCCCAGAGAATGCAAAAGGCACCTCCTAGATCCAAGAGGAATGGTTCAAATGGCCCCCCCATTCAGCTTCTCAGTATTGTTTTCTCAGCCACAGGCCTACTTTGGGATTGAAACACCTTTAATAAATATCATTCCTGCCTCCCCTCCCCAATTCCTGGTCCCTAAAGCCCATGTCATTTCCCCCTCCTTCAGGGCAATTAGTAATCACCTGGGCTGCCCCTGCTTCCCACAGCTGACCATGTAGGACTGGGCACTGTTAGAACCCCAGCAGCTGGATAGCGAGTGGATGCACTCAAGAGCTTTGGTAGGATAGGCCTAGGGCCCCTAAGACACCACAGCCACCTGACACTTTGAGCCAACAAAGCTCCAAGCTACTTCACTAAGATGATATAGGAGTAAGTGGTAGAGCAAGACTTGAATCCACATGTGTCTGATGCTAAGGGCTGTCCTCTTTACCTGCACTTTATACTAGTTCCCACTGGCATGAGAGGACCTGTCACCTCTCACCCAATCCTTATCAAGTCCTATTGTTTCTCTCTCCAAAATATAACTTGGATCCATCTACTGTCTTCATCCCCACTACCAAAGTCTTGTTCTAGGCCACCATCAGCTTGCATCTCAACCTCTCCAAAAGCCTCCTCTTGGTCTCCCCACTTCCACTCTGCCCCCGCACCCCACACCTTTTCCACAAAGCAACAAAGTGATTGTAAAGCATAAATCCAGTCATCTCAGTCTTCCTCTTAAAGCCTGTTAGAGGCTTCCATTCACAAAATAAAATCCACTCTCCATACCAGGACCTGTCAGGCCCTGCATGAGCTGTGTGGTTTTCAGACTGCAGGTTGTCACCCATTAGTAAAGTCAATCTAGTGGTTTGCAAGCAGCACTTTTTTTTTTTTTTTTTTTACCTGAAATCAAGCAGAATAGAATAAAAAATACAGTACATCACACATAGTAAGGGTAAACATTGTTCTGTGAAACTTGTTTCATATGTACCCGCACACACACAGTTACAATGTAAAATGAAATTCCTACTATGGGTCAAGATTATGAAAGTTTGTGTAACACTGATCTAGCCCATGCCATGTCAGCCACATCTCAAGTCCCTCTTCCCATCACTGTCAGCCCACCAGAGTGTATTCTTCCAGTTCTGTTCTTAGATCTTTCCTGCCTCAGAGTCTTTTCTCTACGCCTAGAATGTTCGTTTCCTCTTTGAGTAGCTAGTGTCTCTATCCTTCACTCTCAGCTTAATGTCACCTCCTCCAAGAACCTTTCTTGGCTCCCCTCTAAAGTAATTCTTTCCACTGTATTACCCTCTATCTCTATTTATATTTATTTTATGTGTTTGCTTTTCACCTACCCCACTGGAACGAAAATTCTGTGAAAGCAAGGAACCTGTCTGTGTTGTTCAACTGTTAAATCCCAACACCTAGCAGAGTGCCTAGCTCAGAGCAGGTGCAGAATAAATATCTGTAGATGGAAGGGAGGCCCAGATACCTGGGCTCTAGCTCCAACTCTGCCCAGATTAGCCAGATGGCTCTGGGCGAGTCACTTCCTCAGTTTCCTGGCCTATTCAATGAGGAGTTTAAATGTGATACTCTGAGGGCCCTCTGAGTGCTGACATTCTGTAGTTCTGTTGTCTGGCACTGGAATGTGGGATGGAGGTCAATGATTGTTTCTTTCCAGTTGACATGATTTTTTCACTTCCATTATTCATTTGCACAGTGCTGTTGGAGGAGGCCACTCAGGCTGCTACCACCATTGTTGTTTACATATTAGTGTAACCGAGACTCCATATGATTTTGGAATTTGTTCAGCATAGCAGAGTAGCAAAGCCAGGTCTCAAACCTAGGCCTCTGGACTTCTACTTGCATGCTCTTTTCCATAAAACCATATACACACACACATCTAGATGAGATGAATGAGGCCTGAATAGGAAAGTGGGGGCTTTCTCAGCTTCTCTTGCCCTGGTGATGAGCTTACTGTCCTCCCCTCAGAGTCCAGTACTGCTCGAGATCTGCTCTATGACATTAGATAAATCAGGTAACCTCTCTGAACCTCTGCTACCATGTTTGTAAAATGGGAATAACAAAATTGACCTTACGTGATTGTCACAAGGACTCAAAGGTATTGAAAGAGACTTCAAGATTTTCTTTTTTTCTCTAAGTATTATTTGAAGTCTGCCATCCTGAGGAGGGTGAACTGGGGATGGGGGTGAACAGGGGTCCTTCCTCCCTACTCTGGACTCTTCCCTGATGCAGGAACCTGGCGGACCGAGGCTGTGTTCAGTGAAGAAGAACTGATCGGAGTTCCAAGTGACATTCCTCTTCAGTGTGCTGCCACCCTGGGTGTCAATCCCTGCACGGCCTACAGGATGTTGATGGACTTCGAGCAGCTGCAGCCAGGTAGGGCCCCGCAGCCTCTCCCTACTGGAGTGTGGACAAAACCTGACCCTGCCGCCATGGGAACTTCCCCGTGAGGGGGCTGAGAGGAAGACAGGCCCCTAACCTAACTGAGTGTGCTGTTGCTGCTTGATTCCTAGAAAAACATACTGAAACCTCATGAGGAATACACTCTTAAAAACTGCAAAGGATCACATTCCCTAGAGATTGGGATGGAATTCTTTCATTCAGCAAAAATACATTCAGCTGTGCTAAGCTCCAGGGATCTAAAGCAGGGAATAGACAGCAGTCTCTGTGTTTGGAATAAAGTGCTGAAGTTGGTATTGTTAATTCCGTTCGGCATTTATAGCATTTGCAGTTTACATAAGGACCTTTACATGCATTACCCCAACTGAATGTGTTAAACCTTCAAAGCAGTGCAGTGAAGTTGGTGTCATTGTCATTGGCTAAGAGCTCTAGCTAGACCACCAGTCAGACCACCTAGTTCTGAATTCAAGCTCCACCTTTCCCTGGTTGTGTGACTTGACCTCTCAAATCATCAGATTTTTCATCCGTGAAATGGAGAATCAGGAGTGCTGAGGATTAACTGAAACATTGCAAAACATTGCGATGTAACACTTAGCACAGTGCCTGGCATACAGTGCGGTACTCTCAGCTGCTTTCATTATTCTTCCTTTTTATAAGTGAGGAAACTGGTTCCAAGAGGTAAGTTATTTGCGTGAGATCACCCACAAGTAAATGAGTGTTTTATTTGGGGTTCCCCTTCAGGCAGAGCCTAAGACAAGGACTGGGGGCAGATGGTTCATTTGGGAGATGATGTCAGGAAGCAGGAGTGAGGGAATAGGGAGAGTGAAACAGGGAAGGAGGAAAAGCCAATGAAGGTAGTTACTACCGTGGGCAACCACGGCTCAGTCCCACTGGGACCCTCTAAAGAACCTCACAGAACCCGCCTCAGCATTAACCTACAAAGAACAGGAGGCTGGGCCAGTTATCCACCCACTGCCATCCCCCATGGTTTGAGCGTTGCCCCAAGGGCCATCAGCTGTCCCCTGGGGTCACCCCTTGCACACAACACATATCCTTGAGCTGGCAGGGGGTTGTAGAAATCACCCAGTCTCGTTCTCATACCAGTGAGGAAACTGAGGCCAAGAGATGTTGGAGCACAGTGGACTTAGGTGGCTGGCCCCTGCTCAAAGCCTGGCAGAGGGATCCTAAGAGCCTTCAGTGGAGTAGGTGTGACTAAGGACCTTTGCTCAAGTCCTAGTGCAGCAGATACTTTGTCACCTGTGTCACATCCCCCCAGGCACATCTGATTTCACCTGCAGCTGTGGTGGATAGATCTGAGCATGCTGACAACACCCCATCTCAAGTGCCCACTGGACATCTCTCCAATTTTCTGCCTTGTAGCTGATGTGACAGAGGCTAGATCAGTGTTAAACAAACTTATGGTTTTGATCTATAGTAAGAACTACATTTTACACTGCAACTCAGTGTGTATATATATGAATGAAACCAAAATTTAAAGGAACAATATTTACCCTTACTGTGTATAATGCAGAAGCCCTGGTGGCACAGTGGTTAAGAGCTAGACTGCTAACCAAAAGGTTGACGGTTTGAATCCACCAGCCACTCCTTGGAAACCCTATGGAGCAGTTCTACTCTGTCCTATAGAGTCGCTATGAGATGGAATCGACTCAACGGCAGCAGGTTTATGTATAATGCACTCTGCTGTTTTTTTATTCTATTCTTGATTTTAGTAAAAAGAAAAAAATGCTGTTTGTAACCTGCTAGATTGATTTCATAACCCACTAATGGGTTACAATCTACATGCTGTCCCCTGGCTAAGAAGAATGGACTTTGTCCTTCCAGGAAGTCCTCTATCTCTAGTTCCAGTCCATTGTACACCAGCTCCCAGCTCCCTCTCAAAAATAGCATTTCAGGTTTTACAAAGCATTTCCTGGACACAGTGGCATTTGACCCTAATTGTAGCCCTGGTTGGTGCTGCCTGGACTCCCGTTTTATGGGGAGGAAACTGACATTCAAAGAAGTCATGACTTGCCCCGTTGTCATTCAGTTACAGTAAGTGGTGAAGCTGGGACTCACACCCAGGTCCATATCGTTCCACAGCCCATATTTTTCCCAACATGCTACGCTATCCATTGGCTAATTCCAAAGCTAGGCCTGGACTTTGACCACAAACTGTCTGTTGGACCCTATTTCCAGGGCTACCGGTTTCACCAGTACTGTTCTAATCTCATTTCAAGGCAGTGTACTTTGTTAAGTGGTGCAGAGGAGAATAAGACATGGCCCTTCCCCTCAAGAAGCTGCAAGCTATTGATAGAAATGCACCTATATACAACCAAGTATAAGACGGGGTAGGCGAAGGTGTGTGCATTCATAGAGGTGCATCCAGGGTGCTGTGGGAGCGCACAGAGGGGAGAACCCAGGAAGGCTTGATGAAGGAAGCTGCACTTGAGCTGTTTCCAAGTTATCATAGGATTTCAAGAGGAAGGGAGAGGGGGAGGAAAACATTGCAAACCAAGGAAATCACCTAAGCAGAGACTTGACATAGAAGTTAAGAGGAGGATGGATATAAAATCACTTGTACCAAACCAAAAACCCATTGCCGTCAAGTCAATTCTGACTCATAGCAACCCTATAGGTCAGAGTAGAACTGCCCCATCTTTCTCCTGTGAAGCAGCTGGTGGGTTCGAACTGCCAGTCTTTCAGTTGGCAGCCGAGCACTTTAACCACTGTGCCACCAGGGCTCCTAATCATTTGTACAACAGGGTGTAAATTATGTCAAGTATGGACTGAGTTGCCAAGTCCTGGCAGGCATCGCAGGTGTTGTGGAAGTTTGGGGGCACTAGGGGGAAAGTGAGTGACAGTCCAAGGTCTTAAAAGGCTCAGCAGCCAGGTCCTGGGTCCCTTTTGAGCCTGTGGATTCTAACTCTTGCCCTGTAATAGGATCCCAGGCTGGGAGCCCTTGACCTACAGAGCTTGACTTGGGTGTCTTCCTGGTTCCACAGGAGACTGTGTCATCCAGAATGCATCCAACAGTGGAGTGGGGCAAGCCGTCATCCAGATCGCCACAGCGCTGGGCCTGAGGACCATCAATGTGGTCAGAGACAGGTGCATGGGGAGGCCTTATTCCAGATCACCTAACCCAAACCAAACCACCTGGCAAGCGTGAAAAGTACAAATCCTTCGACTTCCACTTCCAGTTACAGCCTTGCAGGTGTCCACATCTCCACCAGATGGCACCCTTGCACAAGCAGCCCACCTTTATGGGTAGGAAGCTGTTGGCTAACAGTTGGCAGCTGAAACAGATGAGTCAGCCACCAGAAATGCAGTCCAGGTGGCCTTTGGCTATAGGATGAGTGAATCTTTGAAATGTAAAGGGCGGGCAGGTAGGAGGTGGAGACTGCCCTTACTGAACAACCAAAACCCCATGTTTTCAAAACCACAGTTCATACTGGGGAATGTTTTATGCTGTATTGTTCTTTCTGTGAATCATCTACTCCGAGGCCCTTTTTTCCCCTGCATTTGTGTGGTATTTTGAGGTGTACTAGATACAGATGTGAAGGAGATGGGGCAGGTTTGTCCTCTCAGTTTTACAGATGAGGAAACTGAAGCTTCAGGGAGGGGGAGCACCTGCTTAGGGAGACACAGCAAGTAACAGACTGAGTTTCCTGTCTTGTTCTCTTCCTAGCGTATCATCCAGTTCCCTTAATCTTCACTGTCCCCAAATGTGGCCTTGTTTGTCATGAAGTCCTGCCTCAGTGGGGAAATCGATACCTGTTTCAGTTCCCCCAATCCTTGCAGTTGTGCTAACAAAAATTACTCTGTTTGCCTAGAGCCACTCCCAGGCTGGAGTGTGTATGCACAACACTCTGAAGAGCCCCTTGAAAAGAGAGGTGGAAAAAGGAAGCAGAGTGTGTCACCTCAGTAGAAGAAATCAGGAAATGAAATGCCTTCTCCCTGGGCACAGATGGTTTCTAGCATCCTTGGGCTGGCAGGGGCTATAGAAATCACCCAGCCTAGCTTCTCCTACCAGTGAGGAAACTGAGGCCGAGAGATGTTGGAATATGATGAAATTAGGTGGGCAGCCCCTGCCCAAGGCCTGGCTCAAACCTAATTCCAGCTTCCAGCAAAGAGAAACTTGGGCCAACAGGTTCTAGGAGCCTTCAGTGGAGAAAACGAGCAGGTGTGACCAAGGATCTTGGATTGTGTTTGGTTTCCAGACCTGACATCCAGAAGCTGACCGACAGACTAAAGAATCTGGGAGCTGAGCATGTCATCACAGAGGAGGGACTAAGAAAGCCTGAGATGAAAAACATCTTTAAGGTACCTGGGATGAGAGACATTGCCCCTCTTTTTCCTGCTTACCTCCATTTGAATTAGAAAAGCTGGGACTGGCCCTGTTGTTCCCCTCCAGGAATCCCCCCTTGCCTCTTTTGAGAAGGAGGAAGCCCATTCCCCTTAGTCAGGGGACAGCTTGCATTAAATGCCCAGTGGTGATGCAATGAGGGAGGCAGGAGACACAGAAAAAGTTCAGGAAACCCTGTGTGATTTTGCAGTTTTGAATGTTTATGGTGGGCCCTGTCAGTCCACACAGCTGGCGTGAATCAGAGCTGGGAGAGGGCCTCAGGAAACTGAGGCACAGAGGGAAGAGAAAGAAAAGTAGCATTTCCTAAGCACCTACCTTACATTTCATCCAGTAAGCCCCACAGTAGTTCTATACAGTAGGCATTATCTATTTTATATATAAGGAAACCAAAACTCATAGATAAAGAACTTTACCAAGACCTTAGTAAGTGGTGGAGGCAGGTCTGGGTCCAGGTCTCTGAAATCAAATCCAGTTAACATTCCAGAACATCCACCACCCAGCACATGCCTAGTAAGTGAACAAACCTGGGAGGTACCTCCATCTAGGTTTCCTTTCACTGAACCATCTGGGGAGACCAAACTCACACATATTCACTGGAGAACACATACCTCTTGACAACATTTTTGAAGCAGTAGATCAGCACATCTAATATCAACTGAACCATAAGTACTGAGAAGAGGAGCGCTCAGGGAGATGAAGTCAGTCAAAACCAAATGTAGATGCCCTTTGTCTATTTTCCTGGTGTCTTAGTTATCTAGGGCTGCTATAACAGAAATACCACAAGTGGATGGCTTTAACAAACAGAAATTTATTCTCTCACAATCTAGCAGGCTAGACGCCTGAATTCAGCATGCCAGCTCCAGGGGAAGGCTTTCTCTCTCTGTCAGTTCTGGGGGGAGGTCCTTGTCATCAATTTTCCCCTGGTCTAGGAGCATCTCAGTGCAGGGACCCCAGGTCCAAACAACATGCACTGTTCCCAGCTCTGCTGTCTTGGTGGTAGGAGGTCCCCCTGTCTCTCTGCTCACTTCTCTCTTTTATATCTCAAAAGAGATTGACTCAAGATACAACCTAATCTTGTAGATTGAGTCCTGCCTCCTTAACGTAACTGCTTCTAATTCTGCCTCATTAACATCATAGAGGTAGGATTTACAACACATAGGACAATCACATCAGATGACAAAATGGTGGACAGTCATACAATACTGGGAATCATGGCCTAGCCAAGTTGACACACATTTTTGGCGGACACAATTCAATCCGTAACACCTGGGAAAATAAGTTGTGAACCAAGTCCTGAAATGGACAACAAGATTAAGCTGGCAAAAGAAGACCCTTCCTGGTCAGAGAAAAAAGAATTCAAAGGCATGAACATCCTGTTTTCTTCCCTCCCTCTCTTTAACACAGCACTTGGGCCAGGGAAGTGCAGTTGTAGCAGGCTTCCCCACATGGAGAATGGTAGCTCCTTCACTGTGGGTTTCTTATTTTGCAGGCCATTCCCCAGCCACGGCTTGCTCTCAACTGTGTTGGTGGGAAAAGCTCCACAGAGCTGCTGCGGCAATTAGCGTAAGTCCCTTAGCCCTGCAAGTCTACTTCATCGGAGCTCTCCAAGCCTGTAACTGGGAGGACCATCAAGTGACCAAGTCCTAATGGACAGTGTGAGCCAAGGCCAGGTCAACATGATGTTGAGTAGGAAACTAGGACCAAAGTCATCTCCTAGTTACCTGGGCTCTTCCTTTTTCAACCTCCTCCTTTGTAAATGACCAAGAGGCCCGTTCAGCGTTATTTCTCCAAGGGAGCCCAGAAAGCAGACTACTAAACTGTCTGTGAGACGGAGATGGTCAAGAATTCATAACCTGGGGCACCTTAAAAAGTCACTACCAAAAAACCCGTTGCCATTGAGTTGAATCTGTCTCATGATGACCCAGTAGGACAGAGTAGAACTGCCCCATAGGGTTTCCAAGGAGCACCTGGTAGATTTGAACTGCTGACCTTCTCGCTAGCAGCCAAGCTGTTAACCACTGTCCCACCAGGACTCCTAAAAAGTCACTTAGTTCTAGCTTATTAGCTTTTAAAAATTTGTATTAGCTTTAAAAAATGAAATCCTAATTTTAGAGGGAATACTATGTGTATTGCAAAACATTTTGAAAGCATATAAATGTACAAATGAGAAATTAAGGTACAGAAGTTACCTATTATTCCACCACCAAGGGAGATGAGCACTGTTAACAATATGTTGCATGTCCTTCCCATCTTTTTTCCCCTTTTCGTTTCCTAGGGCTGCCATAAAAAACCACCGTATACTTGATGGCATAAAACAACAAATTCTTTCACAGTTCTCAACGCCAGCAGTCTAAAATCAAGGCGTTGGGAGGGTTGGTTCCTTCTGGAAGCTCTGAGGGAGACTCCATTCCATGCCTCTCTCCTAGTTTCTGGTGTCTGCGAAGTGATCCATGGTGTTCCTTGACTTGTAGGTGCATCACTCCAATCTCTGCCTCCATCTTTACAAGGCCTTCTTCTCTGTGTCTCAAATCTCCCTCTCCTTTCTCTTATAAGGACACCAATCCTTTAGGCCCACCCTAAATCCAGGATGATCTCATCTCAAGATCCTTAACTTAATTATATCTGCAAAAAACCTGTTTCCAAATAAATCATTCACAGGTAACGAGGATTAGGACTTGGACATATCTTTTGGGGGCACCTAATTCGATCTACTACATGAACTAAAGCAGGAGTCCCCTCAATACATAACCGTCTGAGAACTCACAGGACAGATGGGAACATGTGACCAGAGATCTGTGATAATAGTCACTGAGCAATTACCGTGCACCAGACTCTGTGCAGAGTGCTTGGCTTACCCTCCCTCAAGCACATAGGTGAAGATGCTATTCCTGTCTTAGCCATCTAGTGCTGCTGTAACAGAAATACCGCAAGTGGATGGCTTTAACAAAGAGAAATTTATTTCTTCACTAGGCTAAAAGTCCAAATTCAGGGCGTCAGCTCCAGGGGCAGGCTTTCTCTCCCTGTCGGCCTTCTCATCAATCTTCCCCCAGACTAGGAGCTTCTCCGCGCAGAGACCCCGGGTCCAAAGGATGCCCTGTGCTCCCGGCACTGCTTTCTTGGTGGTGTGAGGTCCCCAACTCTCTGCTTGCTTCCCTTTCCTTTTATCTCTTATAAGATAAAAGGTGGTGCAGGCCACACCCCAGGGAAACTCCCTTTACATTGGATCAGGGATGTGACCTCAGTAAGGGTGTTACAATCCCACCTTAATTCTCTTTAACATAAAATTACAATCACAAAATGGAGGGCAACCGTACAATACTAGGAATCATGGCCCAGCCAAATTGATACACACATTTTTGGGGGGGACATAATTCAATCCATGACAATTCCAATCCCTATTTTACACGTAAAGAAAACAAGACCCAGAGAAAGTGATTTCCTTGCCCAAGGTCCTGCAGCTAGGAAGCAAAGCTTCTGGGTGGACCCCAAGTTCATGTGACTGTAGAGCACACGTCTTCATATCCTCCAGTGACAGCCTCCAAAGCTGTCAGTGTAGGAAGCAGCATCGTGTGGTGGTTACATGTGTGGGCATGGGAGTCAGACTGGCTGAGTTCAAGTCCCACCTCTGCTACTTACTAGCTGAGAACCTATGAAAAGTTAGGCAATACATGAAAAACGGCCCAGGCCTCACTCTTCATTTGTAAAATCGGACTGACATAAGCCCTTTCTTCTCAGGAAGTTAGTTTAAGGCTCACTGAAGTGATGCACACACACCTATACAAGTGAGGGATGGACCTCAGGTTTCTCGTCAGTAAAATGAGAATAATAATTTTGCTTCCTTGGTGTTACTATGAGGTTTCACTGAGACAATACATGTGAAGTGCTTAGAGCTGTGCTTAGCACGTAGTAAACACCCAATCAACGTTAGCAAAGGTTGGAGATTTGAGTCCATTCATAGACGCCTCAGTAGAAAGGTTGGTGATCTACTTCCAAAAAATCAGCCATTGAAAACCCTATCGAGCACAGTTCTACTCTGACACACTTGGAGTTGCCATGAGTCAGAATTGACTTGACAGCAGCTGATGGTGGTGGTGAATATTCTGATTAGACCAAGAGCAGTGGGGACCGCAGAGGAGAGAGGCCTTGCGGCCTTGCTTCCCCCGGAGCTACTTTCTAGAGCAAGTGGCAGTTGAGAGGGACCTTAAGTCCAAACCACCCACCAGCCTTAGGCATAAAGTGTTACCCTTACCTGCCTCACACAGCAGCTGCTTTCCGTTCTGTAGTTTACAAAGTCTCTCTTGTGTTGTCCCAAACAAACCCCTAGAAGAGACAGAAGATAGGGAGGGAAACATAAGTTAAGTCAGCATGTCAAGTCTTAGCTTATCAAGCTTTTAAAAGCTGTACAGTATTAGCACCTCTCCCGTTTGACTGCCGAGGTGGGTGTGTGGGTGTCATACCAGGTACTGACAAGGCACCTCTTGCAATGAGAGGACAGTTGTCATTGTCCTTCACCCCATCCACACTGTTTCCTTGTCTGTGTAGTGACCCGTCCATCCTGATACTTAGAATAAGCATTTACAGATGCCCAGGTGAAGGCCTGGGCCATATTCAATGCATTGCCCAACGTCACATACCTCTAAGTGGGAGGAGGGCCAGGACTGAACGTGAGTCTTGAACTTTTCTGAACACAACGCACTTCTTTGCAGCACTTCATCAAAGCCTGACTGGGTAGGTTAGATCAGTGGACTCCCAAATCTGGCTAAACATCCAACTCATCTCGGGGGTGGGGGTTTTGATTGTTTGTTTGTCATCTTTAATGAATATAGATTCTTGCCTCCTGATTCACTAGAACTCTCTGTATTTTTAAAAACCTTCCCAGGGATTCTGAGAGCAAGGTTTAGCAACCAGGGTTGTTGTATAAGTGCTGTGGCAGGTTCCAGAAGGGATCTGTCTCTGCCTGCACCTACTCTTTGTTCTCTCTGGACTCTTCAGGCCTGGAGGAACCATGGTGACGTACGGTGGGATGGCCAAGCAGCCTGTCATAGCCCCTGTGGTAAGCTGGTGGGGGAGGCACACCTGGAGACAGGTCTGGGCACTTCAGCCAGGCCTCTTCCCCTGACACCACAGTTGTCTAAACTCAGGCACTGTCCCTGTCCCGGAGGTTGGGTGGGATCTGTACCCGTCATCAGTACCTGAAGTTCTTGTCGTCCAAGACCTAGCATGCCCTTCCTGTGTCCACAGAGTCTGCTCATTTTTAAGGATCTCAAACTTCGGGGCTTCTGGTTGTCCCAGTGGAAAAAGGACCACAGCCCAGGTAAGTGGATGAGGGCCTCAGTGCCAAGGGTCACAGGAGAGTGCAGTGCCTAAGAATGGCTGCAGAAGTGACCAGCCACTCTGAGCCCTGAAGAGGTGATTAAGACCCCAACCCCATAGCAGGACGGAGGAAAACAGCCTCTGGCCACAGCTTCCTTCAGCAAATAGTTATCAGACTAAATTGGGCTAGTTCTTGGGGGCACAGTGCTGAACAAGACAGACCCCGCCCCCATCCTGAGGAGCTAACAGTGGGAAAGGCTGCCATGTAAGACAGCCAAGTAAAGAGAACATCTCTGGAGCCAGCCTCCCTGGGTTCAAAGCCTGCTTCCATCATTCCTTGTAATAGGCTCTGCCTAGCCTATCTGTGGGATCTTGGGCAAGTTACTTAACTTCTGCCTCAGTTTAAATGTCATAATAGTTTAAACTATTATTAGCCCTGTTTGACAGAGGAGGAAACTGAGGGTCTGAGTGGTTAAGTAGCTTGCCCAATATCACCCCCAGCTAGGGAGTGGTATGGCCAGGATGTGAACAGCCAGTCTCTGGCTCCATAACCTGAGCCAGTACACAGTTCTTCCACCCCTGGAAGGCTGGCTCCCCACAGTGTGACCCCCAAGCTGAGACTGAAGAATGGCCTGGAGTTATCCAAGTGAAGGGGAGGAAAGTGGTGACATGGATGGAGCGTTTCAGGCAGAAAAAATAGCACATGGAAAAGCCTGTCAGAGAGTGAATATGACCCACCAGGGCACCAGGGTTCTGAGGAACTGGAGCATTACGTCTGAGCAGGGGATGGGATACTGGACAGCTGGGTCATGCCCAGATCACAAAAGTCCTTATAAAACTTTTTAAGCAGTTCAGACTCTATCTTAAAAGCAGTTGGGGTGCTGCTGAAGGGTTTTAAGCAGAGGGTGATTGGTATGATTAGATTTGAATGTTGAATGAATGTGTGTCTGTAAAAAAAAACACTTCACCAAGGCCTTCACTTCTCATTTTCCTATACCGTATTGGGTCCTTAGGCAGACCTGAGGAGGAGATGTTGGTGGCCTCAACTTGTGGGCTTATAAGGGAGTCTGGGACTCTCAGGGAGGGACCCTTTCCCTGGGCAAAGCTCATTTGTTCTACATCAGTCAGTTTGCCGGACACACTCACCCCCTGCCTGTGCCTCTTCTGCTGTCCCTGCCTCCCAGTAATCCTGCCCCTCCCATCATCAGGACTCCCAGTTACACCCCAGTCAAGTTCTGTGGGTCTGAGCCATCTCAGCCACCACTCTAAAGAGCAGTCTCTGCCTGCCCAGCAGCTCCTGGGGCTATTCCCCATGTTTTCCTGTCCCCACCCTGGTTGCCTCCACACCCCCCTGTACCTGGCAAAACCAGGGCTCTTGGGGCTTTACTGGAGCCTCTGCCCCAGCTTCTGCCCCCAGGGCAGCCCGATGCCACCTCCTGAGCCCCAGCTCTTGTTCCCCTGTCTGCTTCTCCAACCTCCCACAGACCAGTTCAGGGAGCTGATCCTCATACTGTGCAACTTCATCCGCCAAGGCCAGCTGACAGCCCCTGCCTGCTCCGAGGTCCCACTGCAGGACTACCAGCATGTCTTGGAAGCTTCCATGAAGCCCTTCGTGTCTTCAAAGCAGATTCTTACCTTGTGATGATCCCGGAAGAGCCAGAGTGCAGTGGGAGGGGAGACAATCAGCAAGACAGGTTTCAGGCCTCTCAGTCAGTGCCCCTAGCCTTCCCCTGGACACTCCTCTCCTCACTGTCACTGCCTACTAGGAGGACTGTGAAACCAACCAGGCCAGCCTCAGCATACCTAATAAAGTCTGAACTTCCTAAAAAAAAAGCAGCAGCAGTAGCATCCTCCCTGTCAGGAAGGATCGCTGTGCACCTGCCATCTCACAGCCCTAAGAGGCTGCCTCCTTGCTCTCCCTTCATTTGTTCCCCCTGTAATTATTTCCAGACCACCTGAAAGCAGGGCCTGGGCGGGTACAAAAGCCAGTGAGACACAATGATCTCTGCCCTCAAGCTGTCCAGGTCCACAGAAAAGCATCTTACGAAAAGGAAGGTTTGACTCAACTTCCCAGGTGGTGTGCAGCTCAGTCCTGGGCAGGGAGGGGAACTGGCTGCAAAAATGTCAGGATGCAGCCATCAAAACCCCGAAAACCAAGGAAGCAGGATCTCAGGTGGCTGGACCACCTTCATGCAGCTTCCTTTCTCACACCAGTGGTTCTCAACCAGAGGCAGTCTTACCCCTAGGGGACATCTGTCAATGTCTGGAGACGTTTGTAGTTGTCATAACTGAAGGGGTGCTATTAGCATCTAGTGGGTAGAGGTCAGGGATGCTGTTCAACATCCTGCCATGAACAGAACAGCACCCCTCCCCAACAAAGAATTACTGGGCCTAAAATGTTCATAGTACCGCTTTTGAGAAACCCAGCACTAAACAAGTAGGCCCACAGTAATGACCACAG
Organism: Dugong dugon; assembly: GCA_030035585.1. NCBI lineage: Eukaryota > Metazoa > Chordata > Mammalia > Sirenia > Dugongidae > Dugong > Dugong dugon. Next base: position 53,120,987 of record CM057462.1, on the reverse strand, counting down.
TGGTTAGTGCTGTAGAGAAGACGGGTGTGAGGTGCTATGAGAGCATAACTAAGGTCGCCCTGGGGTCAGGGAAAGCCTCCTTGAAGTGAAGCTTGAAGTGGACTCTGAAGAATGAGAAGGATTTACTCAGGCAGAGAAGACTTTCCCATTATGTGACTTTTCCATGTTTGCTTCGTGATCTGTGTACCCAAAGCAGAGAACAGAGACTTTGGGGTGTCCTCCCTTGTTGCCTGGCCCTCCGTGCACATAACTCAAAAGCCTCATTCAGGGAGTATTTACTGAGTGCCTCATGTGTACCTAGAGCTGGATACCAATGAAAAATGTGGTGCCAGCTCTCAAGTTGCTTAGCCTAGTGAGGAAAATAGACGATTTAACAATGAAGCCACGGATAACAGGGGTGTTCAGAGGGCCATGAGGACACAGCAGAGCGCCCCCAGCTCTGCGTGAGGGTGTCACGGAAGGCTTCCCAGAGAAAGTGTGATAGCAAATCTTGAAAGCTGAGGAGGAAAACGTGTTCCAAGGCAGGCCAACAGCACGTGTGAAGGTGTGAAGGCTGAGAGCCTGGCCCTTCAGGGAACTGTACACAGTCCAGTGTAATGTGGGGAGAGGTGAGAACTGAGTTGGGCGGGAGGGGTGTCAGATCAGAGACAGCCATGAAGTCAGGACTTACCCTGAAGCAGTGGGGAGCCACTGAAGGATTTTAAGCAGCAGAATGACATGGAAAAGCTCTTCAAAGGCCAAAGTATGCTTGCGTTCAACTGCATGCAAGTGTGTACACAGGTGCCCAGTATAATTATCTTGCCTTTGGGAGGAACTTTGTCCTCTGGAGAAAAGGACCCATCTTCAGCCTAGGTGCTCTCTGTAAAATTCACTATCTCATGCACCTGGGCTCAAGGTCAGCCCCAACTTCCCCTCTAACCCCTTCCCCCCCCCCCCCCCCCCATCCTCTAGGTTAGTGGGACAGATGAGTTGTACAGACGGTTAATATGAAAGAGCCTGGGAGGGAGAGGAGGCTGCGCAAAGGCCACAGGGGTGAACATTAAGATTAAGTGCTTCGTGGGGAATCCAAGGCTGGGAAGGAGGGAGCATGATCAGCCTGTGGCCATGTGAGGGAGCAGGCCCCTCTGAAAGAACTCAGACGAGGAGGAGGACGGTTTGTAACATCGTGGTTAGAGAGCTCATGGAAGGGCTTCTGAGAACAGTGAAAGGAGTTATTGTACCCTTGGGGGTCTGGAGAAGTTCCTGGGTGGTGCAAATAGTTAACGTGCTCGGCTGATAACCGAAAAGTTGAAAGTTCTAGTCCCACCATAGGCACCTCAGAAGAAAGGCCTGGCAATCTGCTTTGGAAAAATCAGCCACTGAAAACCATATGGAGCATGCTTCTACCCTGACACACTTGGAGTTGCCATGAATTGGAATCAACTTGAGGGCAACTGGTAAGGGTCTGGAGGTGACTTTTGAGTTGGTCTTTAAAAGATGATTACATTTCCTCAGGCAGGGAAGGGCGAGGAGCATTACAGACTAAGGGACCATATTAAGCAAAGTCACAGAAGCATGATATTTATATCAGAAACTGCTAATCTTCCCCAAATATGCATTCTCTCCTTCAGAAGTGAACCCTATGATTTTTAGGTGGGCACGTGGCGGACTGGAATAAACACTACATTTCCCGGCCTCTCTCACAGCTAACAAGTTCTGACCTATGCCATGTAAGCAGAAGTGTTCAGTGTCGGTTTCTCAGGAACCTCTTTAAAATATAGCGACCCTATAGGACAGAGTAGAACTGCCCCATAGGGCTTCCAAGACTGTAAATATGGAAGTAGACTGCCACGTCTGTCTCCCATGGAGCGGCTGGTAGGTTTTAACTGATGACCTTTCAGTTAGCAGCCAAGGACCTAACCACTGCGCCACCAGGGCTCCTCTATCTTGTTTTAAACCCCTATAATTTGGAATTTATCTGAACTTAATCCTAGCTGATACAAATTCCATGATGTAACTTGTACTGCAGTGAGATCTGAAGCTGAAAAGGCAAATTGAGGCAGTTTGTGATTCCTAGCTAAGCAATTTGGACTTTATCCTGTTGGCAGTTGGGAAAAAAGAATTTTTGAGACAGAAGATCAGAACTGTGTTTTAGAAAAATCATCAGGCAGTAGGCTGGGTGACAGCTTGGAGGAGGGAGGCAATAAAAAAAGTGGTAAGTCAGAAAGTCCCAGGCTTCTGAATATCAGATAAGTAAAATCCCCCAATTTCAGAGAACAACATAGGGATTATCAGCATTTAGGAGGCCAGCAGAGGAAAGGAGACTGAGACAAAACAATATTAAAAGAGAATCAGACTTAAAGTGGAGTTAAGGCTTCCATACTTCGCAAGTGCAGGAGATTGTTTTTAGTTTTCAAGCAGAATCTCCCTGTGGAGTTGGGACGGCTCTTCTGGCCCACTAAGCAAACATCTCTTTTAAATGGCAAAAGGAGGAAGCTTTGGCTCCAGGAGACTAAAAAGAGGACAAACAGGCATTACCTCCTAAATCAAAGCTTGGGCGCACCTGGAGCCCTGGGGCTTCCTGTCTCTGGCTCTACCTGTTGTTTTCTGAGAGCATCCACCCTGCCACTACCTACAGCCACTGCCACAATATTGATGAAGGTCTTATGTCTTGGGAGATGAGATAATTAAGCCTGCTTTCCTCAGGGGAAGACTGAGGCCCAGAAGAAAAATGTTCTCACGTTGACCTGTGTGTGCCAGGCATCGCTGTCCCTGTGCCTGGAAGCTCTCAGCAACAACCCCACCCCCACACTTACTGGCAGGCGCCTAAGCAGGCACTGTGCCCTGGGTGGGGCACTGGGTCCAGGCCAGAAGCAGCTAGAAATGGTGGAGAAGAGAGACTCATTCTCTCCTGGCACAGCATCTGCCTGCCTCTGAAGGCAGAAAAATTCCTGGGAGGACAGTGGGACTGGCCTAAAGGTAAGTGGGAAGGAGATATTGGCACCCTCTGAAAGGGAAGAAAGCCTTCCCCATGCGAGCAGTTCTTTGCATTGTACAAGCACATTCATGTGCATCTTCATTTGATTTTTTTCAACTTCCCTATGTCATAGAGATCTTAATATCACCTCTTTACAAAAGAGGAAGCAACTCAGAGAGGTGAAGTAAGTTGCTCAAGGTCACACAGCTAGCATGCAACAGAACTGGCACCAGAAGCCAGGTCCCCTGACCCAGCCTGTTCATCATACCAGTCAGTCCTGATTCTGTCGGCCCCACAGTTGGCCTTGGAGCTCCATCCCTTCTTAACCATACCGAACCCATTGCCGTCAAGTCGATTATGACTCAACAACCCTATAGGACAGAGTAGAACTGCCCCATAGGGTTTCCAAGGAATGACTGGTGGCTTCAGACCACTAACCTTTTGGTTAGCAGACTGAGCTATTAACCACTATGCCATCAGGGCTCCCCATCCCTTCTTAGGACTCCCTGATTTTGTTCTTGACATGTCAGTTGGAAGAGAGTTCAAATTTTCCTGAGTCTGACGCATGGGGAGGCATGAAAAAAAAGGGAGAATCAGGCCACTGAAGTTGTCTACATGAAAGAACATTTGCTTTTTCATTCAATAAACATTCTGAACACCCATTATGTGAAAGGCACTGTTGTAGTTGCTAGGGATACAGCAGGAGTCTACAGACATGGCCCCTGATACATTCTAGTGGAGGAGAAAGACAGTGAATGAATAACACAAGGCAATTGCAGACTGTGGTAAGTGCTGTGTAAGCAAAAACGGTGCTATCATAATGACGGCAATGGGTTTGCATTTTGGTATCATAATGACCGGGAGTATTTGAGATAATGTGGACAAGGAAGTCCTGAGACCTGAATAAGGAGCCAGCCATATCCCTAGCAGAGGGAGCCACACACATAAAAGCCTTAATGTGTGAACAAGATGAGGCCTAAATCAGGTTAGTACGTGAGGATGGAGAGAAGGGGATGGGTTCTTAAATGTTTATAAGGAAGAATCAACAGAACAGACCACATGTGGTGGGTGAAGGAAGGTCTCAGCTTTGGCACCTTGCTGGATAGATGTGCCACTCCCTGAGTTAGGGAACTCAGGAGGAGGGGCCGATTTTGGAGACAGGTTTTTCCCCTCTGTGAGGCTCTTTCCCATCTGTATAATGGGGTGATCAGACTTTATGATAACCAAGGTTAATACCAGTTCTTAAGAACGTTATGGTCCTCACACCTTACTAAATTCCAAACAGCTCAAAGATTACAATATAAAAATAAGCCCTACAGTGAATTTATGTTAAAGGGGGAGGAACAACTCAGAAAAGGAGAGTAAGACTGTACAACTTGAAGAATGTAATCAGTGCCACTAAATGGTACATGTGAAAACTGTTGAAGTGGTGTATGTTTTGCTGTGTATATTCTCAACAACAAAATAAATTTTAAAAAAAATTTAGTAAGCCCTAAAAATAACAATAAAGCATGGGGAATTTTTTTTTTTTTTTTAATCTGAGTGAAGAAGGCCTTTCAAACTACAACATAAAACCCAGAATAAAATTTGAAAAAAGGAAAGATAAATTTGATTCCACAAATATCAAATGTCTTTGTATGGTAAAAACCACTCTAGCCAAAGTCAAAGAACAAACTGGGAAAAAATATTTGCAATTCATATGACAAAGAACTGATTTTCCTATATAGAGTTTCCATGAATCAATAAGAAAAAGATCCGACAACCCAACAGAAAAATGGGCAAGGGATACAGACATAAAAAGGGAATATAAATGGCTCTTAAATGTATCAAGAGGTTCACTCTACTCAGAAAAACTGCAAGTTAAAACTACCCCCAAAATACCATTTTTCACCTATCAGATGGCAAAGATCAAAAAGATTGATAACGCAGTTGATGAGGATGTGGAGAAACAGGCACTTACGGAGGAGAGTTGAGCAATATCAAAGTTCTGATTCCCACACCCTTTGACCCAAATATCCTACTTCTAGGAATAGACCCTACATATATGTGTGTACAAGTTTATTCGCTACAGCGGTTGTAATAACAGAAGATTGGGATCTCAATGTTCTTCACTAGAAGACTGGTTAAATAAGTTACTATGCATAAATGGTATATAAAAACCATAAAAAGTGTCCTAAAAAAAGCTCCTTTTGCACTCTTATGAAATGCTTTTCAAAAAACAGCACTGTATATAGAGTACACTACTCTCTGCTTTATATGTGTAAAGTACCTCTGGAAGGGCATTTAAGAACTTATTACATTGTTTGCCCTCTGGAGAAGGAAACCGGTGGCTGGAGGATAGGGATGGGAACTTTCCACTGTAATCATTTGAACTGTTTGAATTTTGGACTAATGAATGAATTATCCTTTCTAAATATATTTTTAAAAATATAAGAAAACGAGCAAATAAAACTCCTTTATGTTTCTAGGAAGGACTCCTGGTGGCATAAGGGTTAAGTGCTCAGCTGCTAACAGAAAGGTTGGTAGTTGAACCTACCCAGCGGCTCTGCGGGAAAAAGACCTGGTGATCTGCTCCCATGAAGAGGAGCCTCCACCCAGAAAACCCTATAAGGCAGTTCTGCTCTGTCATATGGGGTCGCTATGAGTCGAAATCAAGGCTACAGCACCTAACTACAACATGGTTCTAAGTAAATTGCGGTTAATGAGAAGAGAACCAATATTTATTGAGCCCCTACCACGTTCCAGGCATTGTTGCAAACACTTCCACATAAACAGCTCCATTCAGTAATCCCGGCAGTCCATTGAGATGGCTATCAATTATCCTAATTTTATAGATTACGAAATAGATTATAATGGTCAAGTAATTTACTCAATGTCATGCCTAGTCTGACCTCAAAGTCCCACCCTTCTCCGCTTTGTGTCCTATCTTTTATATAATATTGGTATCATTTATCGGGCACTTCCGGGAACAGTATTAAGTGCTTTCCGTACCTATTCTCATATAATTCTCAAGACGACTCTGTAAGGTAGTAATTACATGCCCCTTTTGCAGATAAGATAAACGGGGCTCAGAGAGGTAGCGTAACGAGCCCAAGGTCACGGATACACAAAGATGCAGAAGCCAGCCATAACTCAAAAGCTCCGGCCTCAATATCGAAACCACTCCCGGTTCAAAGGACAAAAGAAGAAACTATCGCCTGACTGGGAGCGAATCCCAGAGCGACGAGGTGCAGCCAGTTCCGGGAGGAGGACCAAGACTACCGAGCTGCGAAGGCGGTGCTGGCTCTCCACGACGAACTCGCGAGAGGACGCGCCGCAGAGCGGACGGCTAGGGCCGCCTGTCGATCATCTGGCTCCGCCCGACGCCGGCGCGCCCTCGGGTAGGCCCCGCCCCCAGCACTGGCCGGGCGGGAAGCGAACGCGCGCTCCCTCCCGTAACCTCCGCCTGAGGGGAGGGCGGGGGAAGCGGGAGGCGCGCGCTCGCGAGCTACGTGCTCGCGTACGTCGCCGGGTTCGGCTGCGTCCGTCCCGCTGCCCGCCCGTTGCCGCTGCCGCCGTCGCTGCCGCCGCGCTCTCGCTTCGCCGGCCGCCGCCTAGTGGGGGCTGGGGCTGGGCTAAGCCTCCACTGCCGTTGCCGGGATGCCGCGGGTGTACATCGGCCGCCTGAGCTACCAGGCCCGGGAGCGCGATGTGGAGCGCTTCTTTAAGGGCTACGGGAAGATCCTGGAGGTGGATCTGAAGAACGGGTGAGGAGGGCGGAACAGGGGCCGGCCGGGTGGGGACAAGACCTCGGTGGTTCCCGGGAGGCGTGGGGTCGGAGAAGAACGCTTGCCCCGCGCGGAGCAGCTACCGGCCTTGTCTGGCTCCGCCATAGTTGCGGCGCCATGGGGGCGCGAGTAGGCCCCGGTTCCCACTGCGCCTGCGCGGGTGGGGGTGGTAGAGGGATAATGGCAACGACGGAGAGGATCTGAGTGGGACGAGGGGAAGGAAAACACGAGTGGGATTGGGGCTCCGGGCGGGAGACAACAGCTCCACGGCTCTGGGAACGCCTAGGTTTTTTCTTCCTGGGCCCTAGGGCTGAGGCCTGGTTCTTCTCGGCGAAGAGAACGACCTTTCCCGCTCTTAGAGCTGCTGGAAATAAACAGGATTTCCTGCTCCCTTTTTACCTCTCTCCCAGTCTAATGGATCGGACGGTCACCACGCGTCTTTCCCGGGGCCGGAAGTTCTGGAGGGAGGCTGTTTTTAGACTTGGCCATGTGCACGCTTTTTTGGGCGGGAGACTGGTTTAAATAGTCTAGTGACAGTTTCGAAAGTATCGTCTTGCCGAGCCGAAAGCCCTCACCGTTCCCCCTACAAGGGTCAATTAAAGTCTTAACTCGTTACCTTTTAGACTCCGTGCAGAGTTTCCATGTTGTGGTTTCCGTTGCCAAAAAAATTGCTTTGCCGTTGTAGAATTTGTTAGAGAATACTGGCCACCTTGGTTAGCATCTGCCTCAACTAGTTAGTGCAAACACAGACACATTTCTCGAAATTGCTAGCTTTTTGCTTCCCCAAGTGCTGTCTGATACTTGTATTTCTAATGATCTTCTTTGGCAGAGCAGGGCCAGTAGGGGCTACACGTTTCGGGGAAAACACATGAAGAGTGAGGCCAGGAGAAGGTAGCGCGGAAAACTGGGAATCAGGAAATGTTAGATTGTAGGACTTGAAAGACATGGATATTAAAAAAAAAGGGGGGGGGGAATATTTTAGGACACTTAACCTTCGATGTTAGAGGAACCCTTGGCATTAATTTTTGTTTTTTAAGTCCTTACTTTCAACAAGTTTGATATGGCAACAGTTTACTCCCCAGTATGATACTAGCAGCTGACTTTTGAGATGTTATGAAAGATACCTAAGAATAAGTTGCATATTTGAGAAAAATCGGTAGCTACCAGGCACTCAAACTGTTGTCTGGATTTAAAAAGCCATTTCAAATTGATCTTTAGGAGGAATCACCTTCTTGCTGAGGAGAATGTCCTAAATAAAGTGTTCGTGAATACTGATTTCTTTTTGAGTAAAAGGCTTAGGAAATTTCCCATTTTGTACAATAGTATTTTTAGTTCTTAGGAGTATACTAAATAAAGTGGGGAATTTTGGTGTTATTGTGGTACATATCATGAATCTGAGAAATCAAGTTTAAAACTTCAGTTTTTCCCAGAGCCCAACTAAGTTGACAGATAAACTACGTTTTGTGGGAAAAGCATGGGTTTCGAAGCCAGGCAGACCTGGGTTTGGCTCCACCATTTACAAGTTATGGACAAGTTATTTGACTTCTTTGAACTAAATTTCCTCACCCACATGGAAAAAGAGAAATGAGATAACAAATTTAAAACATTTGACTTATAGCAGGCTTCCAGTAAGTGATAACTATAACCAAAGAGATTGTTTGTGATCATTAGAATACCAAGTGTTTAATAACGTAAAGCATACTTGGTTAGGTCTGTTTTCTGAGGTCCCTCTGGTGATGTCCAGTGAGCAGGAGATGATGTTAATGTTAATGAGGAAACTGGTTAATGGATAAAATATTGATTAACCACCAATAAGATGCCTGATACTGTGTTAAATGTAACTGGGGAGGAGGTAGAAAAACAGTTCTGCTCTTGAGTAAATTAAGTGTTAATGGTTGTAACATGCACGTTTTGTGTGAAGAAATGCTTGTTCTCGCTATAAATTCAAACAAGTAAAACTTGTAACGGTTTACTTGAAAAGATTTGTTTGAAATGTGCTTTGAAGAATGGCTTGACTGTGGCTTAGAATGGAGAGAAGCGTTTGAGAATAGAGTATGCTCTAACTGGTGAGGAGGAAGTGCTCCAGAAGGAGCATTTGTGAGAAATAATAAACAATCTAGTTTGTATTATCAGCCTCATGAAGGATCTAGAAATTTAACATAAAGCATAACCCAGAAACATCATGGAACATTCAAAATCATGGATTCAAAAGGCTCTTGGGAAAGAATTGAGCAACCCGGGAAATGGTGTGCTAACGGGAAGGACAAATTCTTCCAGGAACCTGAATACCTGGGTGTCATTTCAGGAGCTGTTCATTCTTACAGTTCTGCCACTAAGCCATAATATTTATGAAATCAGTGATTGAAAGTTAAGATTGAAATAATGGGAAGTCATTTGAGGATTTTGAAGACCGGTGTGACAATCGCAAAACGATGGGCAAAGTATGATGTCCTAGCAGCATTCAGGAATTAGTGCAGAGGAAAATGACTTCTGAGAAGAAGATCAATGGTAAAGATGAAGTTCAATTAAAAATTGACTGGACTAGATGGCAGAAATGCAAGAGTCTGAAAGGAAAGAGTAGGTACAAAAGGAACTGGCTTCAACAACATGAGTAAGCTCATAGTCCTGGAAACTGAGAAGGATAGTGGATACTGAGAAGCATCTTCAAACATATCTGGATTGTGATGATTGGTAATTAAAACTCAAGAACAGATTTTGTATGGGTAGGAAGAACTGCTGAAGGGTTCAAATCTGTGGTAGAAGTGAGACATATCAGTAGGTAGGTCTCTGGGTGGCACAAGTGGTTTGTGATGGACTATTAACCTCAAGGCCTAATAATCTGTTTCCATAAAGATTATAACCAAGAAAACCCTAGGGAGTGGTTCTGCTGTACAACACATGGGGTCGTCGTAAGTCAGAATTGACTCAGCAGCAGTAGGTACCTTAGGCTGAATGGTTGTGGATAAAGTTCAGGATTAAATAAATAGGGCATAATAGAAAGCTGACAAAATAAGGAAGCAGATGAGCTCCCCAGAGGAGATTTAGTGGCCAGAAGAGGATTTTCTGGACCCTTTTGGGATTTGCAGAATAGTTATGTATGCAGTAGTTCATTGCTGGCCATTTTATTGTGCCAGGCAACCCCAGGGTGATGCTTCAGACTAAAGATGTTTATAGTCTTGTCAGCTACACAGCAACACCATCCCTGATTCCTAAAAGTTCCATCAGTTCTGAAATGGTCAGAGAGATCCAGTCAAGATCAGCCACTTAAAGGATTTACTGTAGATTACCTCTATTTTGGAGAACTTCTAGAAAAGACGGGTCAGTTTGGGGCCACAAACTTGATGTAGATCTTGCAGGGCTGTATGGACCACTTCAGATCCCAGATCCCATTAGGGTCACCTCTATTCCTACCTGCTGCACTAACTCCATCAAGAAGCCACTGTGGGTTCAGGGGAGAATCTTAGGAGGGTGTCAAGGAAGCAACAGTATTGTCAGCCCCTGTTTGTAGCCTTCCATCTCTGTGGTAACTAACTGGCTGTCTCTGTTTATGTATATGTGAATTCTGTGGATTTTCTTTTTTTATTAATAAATCACTTTCTTAGAAAATACTTGGTAACCAAGAAGCAGCAGCAGATTAGTATCTTATATACACTTAAAAATGTGCAAATGCATATTTAGTTCAACCTCAGAAAGACATCTACATTTATGATTGATTTTCTTTCTGAATGTCATAATTTTTGTTAATTAAGTATACTATTTAGATTTACAAAATCAATTGTTTATGAAAGGATTTGTTTTGAACTTAACATTTTTAAGCACCGTCACAGAAAGGCAGCATCCCCCCACCCCGTGGACTATTAAAAACAGGCTGTTAACTATTTAATTTACAAGAATCATTATAGAAGTGTGTTTTTTAGTACACTAGTTTCTGTATTACTGCAAAGTAAAATCTTGTGGTTTAAGTCAGATCTTTTTATATCTTAATTTTTCCGTATTTAATGAAATAAAACTTACCAAATCTAAAGATTATCTTACCTGCCTAGTAGCTGAAAGGGTAAACTTCCAAGTCATTGAGTTTTTAGTTGATTAAAGGCATGAATTAAAACTCTCAAGGGAAGCTTGACTATAAATCTCAGAAGCTATGTTTTATATTGAAATCGTGAATAGCCAGAATATTCAGGGGTGTGCTGATCTATTTTTTCGGATTTTCACAGTATCTAAGTATTAGCAAGAAAGTTTTGTTTTCACCCTCGTTGAAAATTCCTTGAAGTAGAATGTCCATTAGTGTAGAAGATAGTTAATTTTTTAAATCTGTTGTTTAAAATTTTCAGTGAGTCAGGTTGTTGCTCCATGTGTCCTGATCACTGTAGGGCACCGTTAGGTGGAAGATACTAAAATGAATCTCTGCCAACCCCAGGACCTACACAAGGATTTTTTTCTTTTGACTGAATCCCTGATGAGAGCTTGTTTTTCATGTTTTCTTTTAAAGGGGAAATATAGTTAGTATAACGTTCTAGGTCATTGAATTCCAGTTAACTGAACTATTAGTGAATTCTTAATCACCCTTCCACCAATAAAGCAGATAAATGCTTTATTATTTTTATCATAATGATAAAATAGGTGACAGAAATGGCTAAAGAAAAAGCAAACACTTGCCCTTTAAGGATCTCATCACCTTTTTGTTCATGGGCAATTCTGCCCTCAGAAATAATGTCACATTTGGACACACACGTACCAAGGATTTGAGTCTGTGTATCAAGAAAATTGTCGTTGTAAGGTGCTATTGAGTCAATTCCAGCTCGTAGTGATGCTGTGTGCAACAGAACGAAACACTGCCTGGTCCAAAGAAAACTAGGTAGGGCATTTAGTTTTAGATTGATTTTATAGTTATCTAAGATTAAAACATAGTTTCATTTAAAGAAGGATTTCAACAACCCTGTTTATACATGGCTAACATTAAAAGCCCATTCTTTATTGGCGTTGTAACATTTTAAAATAGCACATGTTTATTTCTGATTATAAAAGCTTGGCAATTTTATCATAAATTTCATTTTTCAATATAGAGGAGGACAAAAATATGTAACACTGTTATGAATATCCTTTATGTAAATCTTATACACATTTCTGATTATTATCTTAGAACAGATTCCTAAAAGTGGACTTTTGGGATCAAAGCATATACACATTTTTAAGGCTTTGCTAGCTATTGGTTTCCTTTGCCCTCTAGTAAAATAGTACTTATGTTTTCACCTGCCATGTTTAAGAGTCCTTATTTTTCTGAGGTCTCAACTGCTCTAGATATTGTGATTTTTTTTTTTAATTAAAATATTTAAAATTATATACAAAGAAGTCGTCTTAGCATTTTTAGCTCATCTGTTTAGCCTAACAAGAACTTTTTTCAAAGTAACTTTTTAAGAATATTTTTAACATTGGTGAGGTCTTTTATGCAATTTTATGTGCCACTTTTTCTACTTAATTTATCACGTGTTTTTTCCATGACATTAAAATCTTCATAAACATTATTTTGATGGCTGCATAAAAGCCCTTATGTGACTGTATCATGATTTACCCCAACCATCCTGCCTAGGTTGACTAGTTCTTGCTGTTACAAATAACCCTGTGGTAGGTATCTGTGCATAAAATTTTGTTTCCATTTTTATCATTCCTTAGGACAGATTCTATAAGTAAAATTCATGTGTCACAGCAGGAATGAACATGTAGCAAAATAACTTTCCAGAAAAGCTGCTCCAGTCACATTTCTACCAGCAGCGTATGAGTGTGCCCATGTCATGGTAGCCTCATCAGCATTGAGCATCCTTATTTTTAAAAATCTTTACCAATTTAACACATGAAAATGGTCTCATGCATTCTAATCAAGACCTTGAACAGATAATAAAAATAAGAAATAGGACTATGGACAAAGTAGCATTCTATCCTTGTTTTATTAGTAGTATACAACTGCATATACAAAGCACTTTGCAAATGAGTGTTGTTCATAGTTTGTGCTAATGGGGAAACTGAGGCTTGGGGAGATTGACTGGCCCAGTGTTACAAAATGATTTATTGACAGCTCAGAAACTGAAGGTCTTTCTTATTGACAAAGCAGATAACAGCATGCACAGTGGCAGTCAAAGCTTCTCTCATGCTATTCCTTCCAGATGGTTCAGCCCTGTCCTTTTGGGACTTGGCTCCCAGGGTGAGGCAAGGCCTTCAGCCTGTTCAATATTTGGTCTCTATGTAGAGGCTTCCAACAAGCTAACAAGTTACTGCCAAGTCAGACAGATGGTAATTTTTATGATGCTGACCCTGGATGGGACTACCAGTGATTCTCCTCCTCACGCTCCTCTTTGAAAAGCTGTGAGGTGGTATCAGCTTTGTCGTGGCTGACCACTTCTCATTCCTAGGGCTGTCTGGCCTTGGAGTATCCTGAAGGTGAAGGATCAGAGTGCTCTGAATTTACATGCCCATATTTTGAGAAAATGCCCTAGATGACCTTTCCTACGTGTTGAGATGAGAGGCTTCCTGTCTGGAGGTCTCTGAAAGGCGAATGATACCTGAAGAAGCACTTGAATGACACTTGTTATCCCTCCGCCAGGTCCCCCGACCATGTCTTTAGGCCTGTATGCCAGAAAGGTAGGTCTTCGTGAACAGAGACCTCTACGACCTAGAGAAAGAGGGAAGACTGAAGGAGTGTAGTTTGAATTCAGCCCTCAGGAATAAAAGAGCAGGAGACTCAGGCAGGAGAGTCAGGAACCACAGACCAGAGACACTGACTTTGAGAAAAGTTTTTTCACATGGATGAAATGAAGCTACTGATCATGATGTTAAAAGAATTTGAAAAATTCACTAAAAATAGTAAATGAATGATATGGCCAATTTCAAGGGAAGGACATCCCCAGGAAATACAGTAGGGAGAGTCATCTCTTTAACCAAAAATTTAAAAATTAAAGAAGAAGAAGAAAACACAGACTGCAGCCCTGGGACCTTGGGGCAGTTATGAGGGACATGGGAACAGCCAAGATAGTCCCAGAGGCATAATCTCTAAGAGGCTTTAACACCTGTCAACCCTCTCGTGTCATTTTAGAGGTAAGTATGAACTGGTTTTGTGTTTGTAGCTTTGGTGTGAAATCAGGTAGTACCGTCTGCTGAGTGTAAAACCTTTGTTGCATTAAGTAGGACATACGGTAATTCTGTCTAATGGCCCAAGAATTTTATTCTAGATTGGTAATATAACTTTTTCTTCCTTGCGTTTTAACTGTTTTTAATTTGTGACTGAGTCTCCAGAAACTTTAGTATGCTGTCAAGGAATAGTTGATCCCCCCCTTGTGAGACCTTTTAGTTTCATTTACCCTCAGTGTTGTTAAGTGCCAGGAAATTGAAATGAACACAAGTGTGATTGTGTTGGCCCCTTTTTAAGGAAAGTGACCATGTTGTCTTGAAAATGTCAAAATTAACAGATTATGATCATTTGATCCACAAGCTATTTGCAAGTATGTTGTTTTCTGCATAGTTCCATTTTAGAGAATAAAAATATGTGGCAGCCTAGTAAAAGTGAAATAATGTAGCAACTGTAGTTCATTTTTTAAACAGTTTTAGGACCCAGTTACAAAATGAGGCTAAATCTGAGTTTGATACAGATTTGTCTCTACCTCCTCCCATTCTGGGAAATTTTGTTTCCTTGTTTAGTTTTTAGGATAATGATTATTCCTATCCTGTTTTCTCCACCCCGGTATGGTATGTGAGTATTCCTTTAGAGACGGACTGGTATCTGCATTGTGGGTACAGCACCTGGGGACTGAGTTTGATTATTTCTTTTTCATTAGAAGTTTTTTCACTAGATGGTTTATTTTGTGAGAAAGGAGGGTCATGAGTTTAGTTTTCTTACCAATATATTTGTGTTTTCAATGCTGGTTTCTGTTTTGTGTTCTCAATATTGGTTTCTGTTTTCCTAGACTGGTGTTAATGTTTTGATTATAGGTTTGGTTCAGTAGTAGCTTAGAAGAGAATGAATTTTCACAATGTTAGTATTTGAACACATCAGATGCAGAAATGGTATTTCTTGCCGTTCAGTATTTCTCATAAGATGCTAATATTCATGTGGGTATTTGTCTTCCACACTACAGAACATAATTTGATGAAACTGATTTTCTGTGCTCCTAGAGCTTGTGTTTCTCAAACTACGTTTAGTCTTATGGACCACTTCTTCCCATTGGTGTACAGGAGGCAGAAGAGTGTAATGACAGAGTGGATTTTAGATTAAAGCCTGAGTTTGAAGAATCGGAGATGTTTGGGTATCCTTGGGAAGTTACTTAACCTTTCTAAGTTACTAAACCTTCCTCTGTGAGATAACAGTAAACCCTAGAGTTGTGAAAATTGAATGATATATATGAAGCATAGCACAATGCCTGATACATAGTAAGACATTTTAAAAAATCGTAATAAGGAATTTGAAGAAGGAAAACGTCCTGGTGGACTGGTGTAGTCAAGCTCATAATAGTTTGGAATTTATCAAAACCAAATCCGGTCTTAGGTGCTTATCTGCAAAGCACTTTTTTGGTTGCTGCTATAATCCTTATATAACTAGAAGTCTAGAAACGTAGTTGCTTTGATTTCTGATCAGTTTTTCCCCTACCATTTTATGCTTATATTTGTTTTGGTCCCAGTCATCATCCCTTGCAAAACGATAAGATGCATTTTTAAATATATGAAATATTGTCAGTATCCATTCAGACCCACCACCTCTAGGCCCAGCTTTCTACTCTATGCTGGCCTAATTTTTACCAAGTCTTAGAACTAAAGATAGACTCCAGGGGTTGATGTGGGGCCTCCAGAATGGGAATTGCACAGAATAATCTTATTTTTCCTCTATTCTTCCAGTCTGTTATGTTCTGAACCCACACATGTTTTCGGAAGGACCAAATGGCTGGCACTGGCTAATGGGAATCAAAAGACAAGAGTGAAAGTAACCTGGTTGTCACATATCCCTATCTTAGAGGTGCTTTGCCCTGTCCCATGATCAGTTTCTTTTTTCCCTGGCTACTTCACCTCACTGTATCAGAAAACTAACAAAACCTGATCTGTCTGAGGTTAGATTATGATTAAGTCAGTGAAGTTGAATGAAAAAGATTGTATTGAGGACTGTGGAAGAGAAGAAGTAGCATCTGCCTTTGTATAGGCAGTACACCCTTGTGGTTAAGAACTTGGGTTTTGGAGTCAGATGGATCTGGGTTCAAATCCAGTTTCACCACTTACAAGCTCCCTGACAGTGATCAAGTTGCTTAACCTCTTTAAGCCTTAGTTTTCTCACCTGTGAGTTGGGAATAATAATAGTGCATTCTTCACATTGGTCATGAGGAATGAATGAAATAAATTCTTTGCTGTGTGCCAGGCACTATGCTAAGTAATAAATATCAGCCTTTGTTATTATTAAGGAGCTCATAATCAAATGAAAGGATAAGCACAAAGAAAAAAGAACAAAGCTTGAAAAGCCACAAAAACATGGCCAGATAATATATAAACTTGAATAGAAGTGCTAAAGCTAAAATGATTGGAGGCAGGCAAGTTTTTGAGGCTTCATGAAATAAATAATTCTCAGTCATCTGGAAGAAAATTAATGTGGTTCATCTTGTGTTGTCAAGGTGTTTTTGGTTAAGAGAATGACATACATAGAAATACTAAGGAGTCATAACAGACCTCTGAGCAAAGGAATGATGTAACAGCTGACTTTCCTTGCTACCTGTAAAGAGACAAGTTGACTAAGTAAAAATAGCCACAACCTAGAATTAAGTTACTCAGACAGGTAGAGACAGCACTGTGGGCCCTGCAGAATGAGAAAGTTGTAGAACTTGACAGTAGACTGAAAGGGCAACTAGAGAGCTTGTTGGGAGTGAATGAGATGGTCAGGAGGTCTAGAAGAGAGAAATCATGAGGTAGGTTTTCTTCTTTGAAGGTGGGGAAAGATCAAGTGCAGACTGAGCTGTGGTCAACGTTTGCAGACCAGGAATCCACACTAGCTCTAATCAGAGAGCTCTTGGTATACAGGAACTGCCAGTTTGCCGACGGGAAAAGAGCCCCAGACTGGGTAATGGTGAGCCCTGAAGTCGCACCCCAGCTCTGCCACTCATTGAGCACGGGTAAGTCATCCACCTTCTCCGGGTGACCTTGATGGCCCTCACTCCTCAGAGGCTAAAGAAGGGAGGCTAGAATGCCCACGGCAGCCTCCTGTGTTAGGATAGGAAAGGATCTCATGGACCTGCTTAATGTGGTAGGAGCTCCCAGTGGCTGGAAAAATAAGCACTGTTTGGTGGGTTATAAACAACCCTCTGTAACCGGGAAGGTTAAATTGAAACCATAGTCATTGACCCAGAGCAATAAATGTGCCATTGGCTAATTCTACTTTGAGGGCCTGACTGCTGGTTCCCTGGAATATTGCAGACCTTTGGAATCAGGGACAATTGCACTATTCTTATTTATAAACTTTTCTGTGAGTTGGCCTAACCTGAGCACTAGAGAGCTGGTTGCAGAAGTGTGTTTCTACAATTTTCCAAGCACTTTATTCAGACAGCAAGAATTACTGTTTTTTATTACTGTCCTGTCAATGTGTGCTAACTTTTTTCACCTCATAAAACCAAGTTTGCTGAAGCATTGGACCAACACTGTTTTAAAAATGAGGTGTTTGATTCCTGTTCATTGAATGCCATAAAGACTCTGCCCTTAAAGTACAGTGTTATTGACTCTAGACTGAGGGCTCAAGCCACCCATGGGTTAACTTCAACAGATGAAAATTTTTCCTTGGCTACAGCAACATCCCTAATCCTGACCAGCCATGGAGAGGTTCGGTTCTTACAAGGAAAATGAGTGAATGTGGGAATGGCTCACCACATTGGGAAAACAAAACTCACATCCTGCTGATGGTGGCTGAGGACTGTCATGTCCACATACAAAGAAAAGCATGTGGCACAGTTTTAGGACAAAGGTGAGCAGAGATCCACTGTGGAAAGGGGCAGATTTTTCTTATAGAGAGAACATCTAAGGCATGCCCCTCGGTAAGCAGTGTTGGTGGGTGACTGTGGTCACACGCATGGAGGCTTGCTTTCCCTTGCTCTTCATATCCACTCCCCATCAGTTAGCTGGAATTGGGCACCCCTTAGTCATGCACTGCCCAGTTAGGCATTGATCAGCTTATCTCCAGAGCAGGTCATACTCACCATTTTCAGACAGGGTTTTTCTCCAGTTTCCCTGCTTTGTGAAGTTGTTTAGAAGGCAGAGATGACCCTGAGCCATCCTGAAAAGGGTGAGATAACCTGTGCATCCTCTTCAGTAGAACCAGAGAACAGGGTAGGCTTAGCAGTATTTGGGACCATTGGTATAGGTCATTCTGATCAAGGAAAGCCTATTTAGCAACAGTAGGAGCTCAGATGATAAAAATTCTTAGGTGAAGAAGTGTAATTAACATTTCCACAATTGAAGTTTTGGAGTATCTTAGTTTAAAAAACATGTGGTAACAATTCTCCTATAGTTAACTGATAGCCTGAACAATACATAAACTGTTGGAAGAGTAGGACTAGAAAACTGACAATGGTATAAGGATGAGCTAAAGTTTAGAACAGTTCACAAAATTCATTGTGGCTTTTGTTTGTGGTGGCCAGATGCCTGCCTGCCTGTCTGTAGTTAGAATCATGGCACCTACTTTTTTAGGGATAAAATGACAGCAACCCCTCCTCCCCTCTTTTTTTCCACAAAATTTGTCAAGAAAAAAAAACCCAGAGGAAGCCAGTTTGGGAAAAGACAATAGCAGAGAAATGTTGAAGAAAGACTTTTTTAGTATTGTACATTTAATAGTTAGGCCAACTTTTTATTCTTTCACATAGGCAAGGAGGAGAAAGATTGAAAGGCATAAAATCTGAGAGTCAAGATGTGGCATGTTGTTATTGTTAGGTGCCATCGAGTCGATTCTGACTCATAGTGACCCTGTGTACAACAGAACAAAACGCTGCCTGGTCTTGTGCCACGCTCTCAATTCTTGCTATGCTTGAGCTCATTGTTGCAGCCCCTGTGTCAGTCCATCTTATTGAGGGTCTTCCTCTTTTTCACTGACCCTCTAGTTTACCAAGCAATATGTCCTTCTCCAAGGAGTCGTCCTTCCTGATAACATGCCCAAAGTATGTGAGATGAAGTCTCACCATCCTCGTTTCTAAGGAACATTCTAGTTGTGCTTTCTTCCAAGACAGATTTGTTCGTTCTTCTGGTAGTCCATGGTATATTCAGTATTCTTCACCAACACCGTAATTTGAAGGCATCAGTTCATCAGGCTGCTTTATTCATTGTCCAGTTTTCACATGCGTATAAGGCAACTGAAAATACCGTGGCTTTGGTCAGTCACACTTATTCCTCAAAGTGACATCTTTTTAACACTTTAGAGAGGTCTTTTGCCACAGATTTGTCCACTGCAATACGTCATTTGATTTCTTGACTCCTGCTCCCATTGATTGTGGATCCAAGTAAAACAAAATCCTTGACAACTTCTATCTTTTTTCTGTTTGTCATAATGTTGCTTACTGGTCCATTTGTGAGGATTTTTGTTTTCTTTATGTTGGGGTATAATCCATACTGAAGGCTGTAGTCTTTGATTTTCATCAGTGAGTGCTTCATGTCCTCTTCACTTTCAGCAAGCAAGGTTGTATCATCTTCATATCACAGTTTGTTAATGAGTCTTCGTCCAATTCTCCTGTCCTGTTCTTCATATAGTCCAGCTTCTCAGATTATTTCTTCAGCATACAGATTGAATAAGCATGGTAAAAGGATACAACCCTGACACACACCTTTCCTGACTTTAAACCACACAGTATCCGCTTGTTCTGTTGGAACGACTGACTGCCTTTTGGTATAGGTTCCTCATGAGCACAGTTACGTGTTCTGGAACTCCCATTCTTTGCAACATTATCCATAATTTGTTGTGATCCTCACAGTCAAATGCCTTTGCATAGTCAGTAAAACACAGGTAAAAATCTTGCTGGTATTCTCTCAGCCAAGTTCCATCTGACATCAGCAACGATAGCCCTTGTTCCATGTCCTCTTCTGAATCTGGCTTAAATCTCTGGGAGTTCCCCGTCGATGTACTGTTGCAGCTGCTTCTGAATTATCGTCAGCAAATTTTCATGTGATATCAGTGATATTCAATAATTTCCACATCCTTTTGGATCACTTTTCTTTGGAATGGGCACAAATATGGGATCTCTTCCAGTCGGTTGGTCAGGTAGCTCTCTTCCAAATTTCTGGGCATAAATGAGTGAGCGCCAGCGCTGCGTCTGTTTGTTGAAACATCACAATTAATATTCCATCAATTCCTGGAGCCTTGTTTTTTGCCAGTGCCTTCAGTGCAGCTTAGACTTCTTCCTTCGGTACTGGAAGTTAATGATCATATGCTACCTCCTGAAATGGTTGCATGTCGACCCATTCTTTTTGGTACAGTGACTCACTGTATTCCTTCTATCTTTTGACACTTCCTGTGTCGTTCAATATTTTGCCCATAGAATCCTTCAGTATTGCAACTTGAGGCTTGAATCTTTTCTTCAGTTCTTTCAGTGTGAGAAATGTCGAGCGTGTTCTTCCCTTTTGGTTTTCTAACTCCTGGTCTTTGCACATTTCTTTATAGTACTTCGTCTTCTCGAGCCGCCCCTTGAGATCTTCTGTTCAGCTCTTTTACTTCATCATTTCTTCTATTCGCTTTAGTTACTCTAAGTTCGAGAGCAAGTTTCAGAGTAATGTGGCATACTGGGAAGTTTTTTGTTTATTTTTGTCAATTCCTGTTATAGAGGACTTTTTAAATTTGTCTTCTCGTAAAGTTCTCCATCTTCATTCTCATGAGAATTGATTGAAAGGAAGTCTTTGTTTTTAATAGAATAGAAGAGGATGGATGTCTGTAGTTAAGAAACCTATCTGTTGGGTTGTATTTTGTGAGGCTTATTCACAGGTCACACCAGGGATATATGTATGCATATGATACATACACACATGCATACATACATACGTATGTATATGTGCATGTATATTGTATAGCTATGCTTACTTTGACAAAGGATTCATAAGGAGAGTACTTTTTGGGAGAAGAAATTAGTTTTCATGGTATTTGGCCGTAAAGAACAAAGGGAATGTTTAAGAACCATTTAGAAAGACTCCAGAGAGCTTTACTTCGTTAAAGGCAGCCTAAAACTTAATTCAAGGACAGTTTTAAATGTTTAAAACAAAAACTGGGACCCAGACAATAGTTTTACAAGATCTTTTAGGTTATATAGATTAAATTTATCCTTATCTGTCTATTGTATACCTCTGATGCTACCATATTGGTCCAGGCCTGCCAAATTTTAGAGTTTAAAGTATTCAGTCATTAAGCCAGAAGAGTACTAATTTTAACATTTATCCATCTCACTTTTGACATTAGGCAAAACCTTACAAATAATATGATAAAGCCCCTTCATTTCACAAATAAAGATAAGACCCAGAGAAGTAAAGTGGTTTGAATGTGTGTTTCAGAGCTGGTTTATAGCAGAACTGACCAAGGCCAGTCCCTGCTGCCCTACTCTTAATGGTTCCAGATTTGAGCTCTGAAGTCAGACCATGTGGCTTTGAATGCCAGCTCTGCCTCTTTTTTTTTTTTTTTAATTTAACACTGTGCCTCAGTTTCCTCATCTGTAAAATGGGGATAATAATAGTACCTGGCTCTTGAGTATTGTGAATATTAAGTAAAATGGCATTGCCTGGTATATAGAGATTACTTAATAAATGTTAGGTAATATTTTATTGTTATTATGTAGTCTTCCTGCCTTGTTTGGGGGATCCATTCACTCTACTTAATGAATTAAAGTCATTCTTCCAGTAAAGCAGATCTAAATAAACAATTTCATAGAAGCAACCAAACTGATCTGGTCTTTGTTTTGCTTGCAGAGCAGGAGTCCCTACCAGGTATGGCTTGTTGTTGGGGAGGACAGTTCTTTAAGTCTTCCAAACCCACCCGCTGTGCCGGTGGCAGAGAGAAGTGACAGTATGATGCCTGATTTGATCCTTGGACTGGATGTTGACATCAAAATGTTCCAAATTGATTTTGTGGCTTTTCACATCATAGTAGCCGAAATTTTTCTGTGAAATAAATTTGATTTCGTCAGCTATTTTGATAAGTTACTTATATACCCGAAAAAATGTGACTACTAAAGTGACTCTCCTGTTGGAACTTTTTAGAAAGTCAGTAATAGGGAAAGGACTGTAAGGGCCATTTCCTCCAACATCACAAATTGGTTCCTCTGACCTGGGGAAGAATTGTATTGGCCAGGTGTGCATCAGCCTCAGCAGCAAAGAAGGATCGGTCTGTCTGAGCATTAATGTTTGTTTTTAAACAGTGTGCCTCCACCTGACAGATTTGTCATTACTTTCCCTGAAAAGTCAGAGTGAGGTGTTGTGCATGTAAGCCTTGGAGCAGAGCAAGCACGCGCAGAAGATCTCTGAGTTGGGAGAATGTGTCACAGATAGGTATACCATAGCATCGTTTGTCAGGAACAGTAGTTTAGCTTCCATTTTCAGATGACTGTGGAGCTCAGGGTCATGCCTTCTGTGTAGTTGTAAAGCCTACTGAAGGAAACAGGACTTTACTGGGATTCATTTAGTTAAACCTCGGGGGCCAGTATTCTCCTTCTGACATCACATTAGGTCAGTTATGGTCATTGAATGGTGTGGGGCCAGTGGGTGACTCTTCAAGGGAAGTGAAGGCTCTTCATCCTGCCGGTGTTGGCCATGTCTCTCGTCCTTCCACTTGGCATCAGGCTCTCTCATAGTGCAAGGAGCAGTGATACATGAGCAAAGCAGACCTGTGACTTGTCTCCACACCTAAGTTAAAGGAGGCACTTTTTTTTTTTAGTATGTTAATGATCTGTTTTAGAAATAAACCAAAGTAGAAAGTGCTTAGATTTGGTTTTTTGTTTCCCTTTTTTGTTTTGTGTTGACAAAATCTCTGAAAGCAATAGAGTAGCTTTCCACATGATCCATTCTATCTAGGAAAGGAAAAAACAGCTACGATGTATTATCTATTATAGATTTGTAGTGCCCTAAAGCACATTTCAACATAGTAAGTCAATGATTTGAAAGGATTGTACGTACTTTGTCAAACATAATAGTGTGTTCAAATCATTCTTACTAAGGTTTTCAGCAGTTCCAGCCTATGGAAGCGTGATACCATGTCTTAAAGACTTCACAGCTCATAAATTGAGCCAGGAGGCTTCTGAATTTTGTTGTTGCAAAGTGCTTCCCATTAAATAACTGGGTATGGCTGTTACTTTTTTTTTTTTTTTTTTAAATGGATTTGAGATTCAGTGATTCCTAAGCTTGAGTGCCATCATCCCTACAGACACTCAGTATCTTAACTTACTTACCTCCCCATTTCTCCGCCCCCTCCCCCCGTCCCTAGTATCCACTGATAAACTTCTCTCTATGCATTATTTGTCCTCTTGCCACTCAGATATTTCAGCATAACAACCCTCCAAAGTTGCAGTGTAACCTAGTACAGTGCTTGTCACCCTGAGAGACTTGTTTGAAGGAACACTTACTTCAGTAAGAAAAAATTCAGCAATTCTGAGTGCTCTTACTTATTTAACATGTTGCTGATTACAGCGTTACATGTTAAAAGAATTAGGGGAATACTTTTTTGCCATCAGGCAAAACGAACTCCTGGCAAGTCTTATAACCTGTTTTCAGTTTCAGTATGTGCAGGAATCCATTTAAATGCAGGTGAACTCTAGTCACTGTTGGCCTGTGTACATGGCCTTGCTAGAGTTTAAAGTAATTGCTTGTAACTTTCCTTTGTGATTTGGTATGGTCAGTGAGGTGACTTTAGTTTTTAAATATAGTCACTGGTCACAGAGCTAGAATTATCACAGCCATATTAGACCACACTGAACAGTTCTTGATAACAGTTTACAGGGCGATGTTTAACCTTGCTTATAAATATCTTACAAGTTTTGCACTTTGGTTTTATAAATTGTACTCATTAACAGTCATCAATAGGATTTTTGGGAGTTTGTTTTCTTTTGGGTTCAACCACCAAATTTTCCACTTCGCTGGATAGTTTCTAGCAATGCTATCTAAAGAAGTTTTCACAGTTGTATAGAGATTTTAGAGAATTCCAGCCTATCTAAAGCCTCATAGAAATGAGTTTGGAATGTCACAGGAAAGTGAATAGCTCAGAATTTTTCCACTGATACTTTATAGAACAATTCATTTGTTACTAGTTTATTTAGGTAGAGGAACAAGAACTTTTTTTTTTCCCCGCAGTTCACTGAGGAGATTTAAAATATGTAATTTTACTTGGTATGTTATTTCAAGACATGATTAACAGTTAAGACACAGTTCCTGAATGTAGGTCTAATAGTTCTCTAAGGTACCACTTTTGGGCTACAGCTTTAAAAGAATGAGTTTTTAATGTGGTGTGTTAAAAGAGCAAGTAATCCATCTTGTAGTTAAATCTTACACCAAACATCCCTGGTAGAGGTCTTTGCAGTTGCCACCAACCACTCAGAGAACAAAGGAAGTAGTCTCTGTGTATCTAGCTAGCCTCTTCCTAGAAAGATAGGAGTCTACTAAGAAGTCTCCCTGTCCTATCGCAGTGCCTATCAGCACAAAGCAAAGTGATTTCACCTAAAGGGAAGAGAAAGGTGACCCTTAGTTTGTAAAACCCACCTAACATTTGCTAAGCATGAACCTCATTGCTTTCTCTTTAATGTTAGTGAAGTTAGGGGTCAAAATGGTGCCAACCAGGATTTTGTTTGCTTTCTTCTAGGTATGGTTTTGTGGAGTTTGATGATCTGCGTGATGCAGATGATGCTGTTTATGAACTAAATGGCAAAGACCTTTGTGGTGAGCGAGTAATTGTTGAGCATGCCCGCGGCCCACGTCGAGATGGCAGTTACGGTTCTGGACGCAGTAAGCATTTAAAGGGCATTTGTATCAGTGACATGCCTTTGTTATTTAATGTTAATTTTTTAAAGTAATTAATTAATTAATGTTATACTTAAATTATTGATGTTTAAGCCATTTGTTTTTATAAATTGTGTATCTTTTTAATTTAGAAGTGCAAATAAACATCTTTGATAATGTTTAATGTTAATTAAAATAATGACATAAATTTCTTGTTTTAATACTTTATAAATATGTTTAATGATGTGTGTTTGTGTTTTTTCTCTGTAATGCAATTGTTTAACATAGATTTAACAAAGACCTCAATGTTTTAATTAAAAGAATCCTTTGAGGCTAAGATGACTGCCTGTTCCATTTGCTGACCTTGGGTTACCTTTCCATGCGTGGCTCTTTGAACCATTGTGGCCCTTGGCTGACCAAAAACAGGAAGCCATGTGACGACCGCAACCTTTCCCCATTAGACCTGGGTGGTGAGGATCCCAAGGGTTAGACACAGATGAGATTAAGCTGAAATAGGTGCCTGAAAATCTTTTTTTTTATATAAAATATTCACAAAAACTTTAATCACTGTGAGTAACACCTGTAACTGATTTAGTAACTTGGTTACTTATTTCTAAATTGTTAAATAGTTTTTAATTTATGCATGTTGATTTTAAATATAAAAATTAATGTGTATACTTACAACTTTTTAAATTAAATTTTCATGTTTAACTGATTGCTTTTTTAAGAAATAAAAATAAATCTAGTTTAGAATTAAGGGTGGGAGTAGATTTAAATATATATGCTGTTGTTTGGGGTGGGAGGTAAATAGTATATTTAAGGGGAATATGTGCTGTGTCATTTTTTCCTTTTCCTACATCAAAGTAACTTTATCTGTTTGAACCTTCCAAAGGTGGATATGGTTATAGAAGAAGTGGCCGAGATAAATACGGCCCTCCTACCCGCACAGAGTACAGGCTTATTGTGGAGAATTTGTCAAGTCGGTGCAGCTGGCAAGACCTAAAGGTTTGGGCCCCATTAACCTTCTGGGGTAAGATTGGGCAGGAGTTAGATTGGGAAACAGGTAATTGTATGTGGGCACAGGCATACACAGAATGTATCGGTGTTATGTGTTTGAACGCCTTCCCAAAGTGGAAATTCTCCGGTGACAGGTTCTGTCAGGGTACAAAAGACAGAATCTCACTACTACTTTATATTATGGGACCGTCACTCTAAAGAGAAACCTATATTATGTGAAATCTTCCTGTGTGGAGACTGTTATAGGGAGATGCCAATGTATTTCTCACCAGTTGAAGGGAAAGTTAAGTTACAACCACCAATATTTCCTGCAACATTCCCTGTAACATTCAGGTTTATGTCAGCTTTCTAGTGTAGATCCTCATTGGTGAAATCGAGTATCTCACTAGTTCTTTCATAAGCTTTATTTATTTTTCATGGAACCTTTTTTTCTAAAAGAATTTTGTTTGGTGTCAAAAATTAAGGTTTAGTGCTGTGTTGGCCATCCAGCACTAATCCAAGCTCATTTTTTGAGAACAGTATTGGTTTTTTTAATCTCCATAAGAAAGAACTTACTGAGTAGTGTCTTAAACTAGATGGTCTTAGGAGGACAAATGAGGATATTCAGAGTCCTATCTCACATCTTCAGTCCATCATTAAACAAGTCATCTCTAGCAAAATGAGTGTATTTTAGGTTCAGGGAAGAATAATTAGGAATCCTCTACATGCACAGTTTTAACTTACCAAAGCACTTTTCAACCCGTGTTTTATTTTTTTATTTATTTTTATTTTTATTTTTTAATTTAGGCCCCAACAACCCCCAGAAAAGATTAAGTCACACAAATGGTCTTAGCAGAAGAGTTGGAACCAGGACTGGGACCATGACTCGACTGACTCCCAGTCTGTTTTTCTAGTCTGTCATGCTGGAAGCCAGCGTACTGCTGACCTTTATTGAGTGCCTGCCCTCAGGATTGCACTCTCTGAAGGAATGGCTCTGGTATTGTGAGTGTTAGGGGTTGAACATTATGAGTAGAAACTGGAAAGCTCTACTCTGTGAGCAGAAAATGCCAGCACTAAATACAGTATTAAATTAATTTCTTATAAAAATTGTTAAATTTTTTGTTAAAATGGAGCCTCGCCAACATCCCTTGGTTTTATACTTCTGTACCTTTGGGCAGTCTTACTCTTAGGAAACGAGAGTAATAGAGTAGATTTCCTAGAAAGCCAAGGTGTTGCTAAGCTTGGGGCTCTGGGGCCGGCCTCAGCTGAAGCCTAGCTCATCTCCTAAGTGACCTTGGCAAGTTATTTATCTCTTGTGCCTCATATTCCTCAACTGTAAAATGGGATTAATATTAATTTCTACTCGAATTTACTGTGAGAATTAAACTAGAGCAGTTCCTGGCACAATAAATGCTAGCTGTTTAATCAAGGAGATGCCTAAATAAAAGAGATTTAAAGGATATTGTTTAAAAATACGTAAATTCATAACACCCAGTGGTGATGGCATTAGTATACTGCTGGTGGCATTGCGAATTGGCGTGAGGTGGCATTAGGAATTCAGCTTCTGCAGTCTGCCTATGTTCAGACACCGGCTCATTCACTTACTTCCTGGATGACTTTGGGTGATTTGCTCAACATCTCTAGATTTCACTTTTCTCACCTATAAAGTGGGCGTTGTGGTTGCAATTAGAACTAAATTAATTAAAACATATTTGTCATAGAATAAACATTCAGCATGTCAGCTCTTATTATTATTATTGTTATTATAATTTTCTAATTTAGAAGTATGGCAGTATAGAACAAATGTAGTGACACTCTTCAAACCATTTTATCAGAGTGATCAAATACCTCAGTTTGCTCAAAATAGTCCTGGTCTTGGCATAACTATTACTAGCATCCTCATTCACTCTCAAATGTATGCCAGTTTAGATCATAAATTATAGGCTCCCTGCCTTTTATTCAGAACCCTTATTCCTACCAATAATTCCGTTGAATTAAAGAATTATTTTGTACAGAGGTTTTCATTGCTGGATTATGAATAATAGAAAAAGATTATATATATGTCCTAAAAGTCCCATCAACTGTGAAAACCTCAGAAAAGGTCTTTTGCATACTAATTATTTGAAGACTATATGTTGTATGTTAAGACATAAGCATGTTTATGATGCAGTGGGCAGAGAAACAGTATAGATGGCTTGTGCTCAATGTTTGTGAAATATGGAAAGGAAAGGAATGTACAAAAATGAACTGCTATTGAATATTCATATATTCCACAAATATCTATTGCATCTATGGCATATTATGTACAAAGAAATGTGGAAAAATTAGCATTAAGTCTCTAAGTTTTAAATTTTATCCAAATTCCATTGTCTTTTCAAACACTACTATCATCTTAGCATTTATCTAGCATCTCAGTTTTATTATCTCATTGGGTCATGTAAAGTCCTCTGAAACAGGGTAAGAAACAAGGCTTACAGTAGTGAAGTGACGTAGGTGGTCTTATCACTTTTAAGAGCCAGGGCTGGACAGTACTCCCTCTGTTCCCTTTTTGCCTTTCATTTGTCTTGAAGAGATAATGTAACGATAATTTTAAATAAAATTTGGGGACTAATTTCATAATCTCTATGGATTTGTTTAACTTCCACCTTGGATGCTTGTCAATATCCATACATATTTTCAAACAAGTGTTTGTAATGAAATGTAAAAGACTCAAATATAGTGACATACTTCTGTCAACAAAGAGCTTGTCACTATAAAATTTAGAAAATGATAGTTAACTCAGATTTTTCATATTCACAGATAATTTATTTAAAGCAGTTGTTAAATATTTGTTCATTTTTGTTCATTACCCCTACCACCCACCTAATACCTGACACTTTAAAGGACCTTAGTAAATGGTTGGTGGATAGATGGAAATATTTAGGAGTAAACTTCATTCTGAGAAAAGCTGACATTTCTCCTTAAAGGAAAGGAAGAACTTTCGTTGTGATGATTGCATTAGATAATTTAGCAAAAGGTATTCTAACCTATTTGGGGATTTCTTTTTTCCTCTAGGATTATATGCGTCAGGCAGGAGAGGTAACCTATGCAGATGCTCACAAGGGACGCAAAAATGAAGGGGTGATCGAATTTTTGTCTTACTCTGACATGAAAAGAGCTTTGGAAAAGTTGGATGGAACTGAAGTCAATGGTAGAAAAATCAGATTGGTTGAAGACAAGCCAGGTTCTAGACGACGCCGGTCCTACTCCAGGAGCCGGAGTCATTCAAGGTACCGTTGGGTGTCCTTATGCGTTGGAGCAGGCCTTAAGTTCATTAGTGAGCACATAGATATTCTATTTACATTCCCCTGTTGAATTCTTAGTAACATGGTTCCATCTGGTTCAGTCCCTCAGAACTTTGAACTGAACATTTATTTGTAAAACTCTTGAACTCTTATGTCATGAATACAAATAGAAATAAAGTCCTTTCTCTGAGGCAGGAGTCAGTGGCCTTTCACATTTCTTGGCTCCCCTGGATCATACCCTGGCTGGGGGCAAGCATGATCATTGGTCTCTTGGTTACTCTGCCAGATACTTTAGCTGCTCAAGATGGAGACTTTGTCTCATTTAGCAGCAATTCTACGGATAAGCCAGGCACTGGACTCAGCACTAAAGAGGCAGTTGCAAACAAGACAAATACAGTCCCTACTCTCATGAACCTTGGTTTAGTAGAGAACACAGGCATTCCACAAAGAATAACCATCATGATAAGTATGTCGAAGGAAATGTACACAGCACAGCCAGTCTGGAGAGCTGGCAGAGGCTTCCTTAAGGTAGTTTGATAGCAACTGAGCCCTGAAGGATGAGCTGGAGTTGGTGGACAGAGAGGGCAAGTGCCTTTCAGGCAAAGAGAACAGTGTGTTTTGAAGGCCCTGGGGGTGGGAGAGAGTTTCCCTAAGTGGAGGCCAGCATAGGAAGGAGAGTGGTTTGAGATGGGTTAGGTTAAGGATTTAAGAGTAGTGAGAAGTCATTAGACTTCTGTGCTTTCAGTTTAATTATTATTATGGAAATTTTCAAGTATATACAGTATCAGAGAAAATTGTTTAATGAACCTTGAATCCCATTCAGCTGCAGCAGTTTCTATTTTGCCAGTCTAGTTTTTTCCCCTCTCCTGCTGCATTATTTTAAGGCAAGTCTAAACATCCTGTCATTCCACCTGTAAATACTTCTATCTCTGATTTTTTTTAATAAACCCATATGCCAGTATCATACCTAGCAAAATTAATAGTAGTTCCATAATATCATTTAATACCCAGTTTTTAATACCAGAATTCTGCATTTGTCTGAAATATTTATTTTTATACTTGGTTTGTTCATATCCTTATAGTCTACACATTGCATTTTGATGGCAGTCTCTTAATCTTTTATTGACCAGCATATCCTCCTCCACCCTCTTTTTACATTCTGTGTGTTTATTTGTTGACAAAATGGGGTCATTTGAGTTTTTCGTAGTTTAGATTTTGCTGGTTTCGTCCTTGTGGTGATATTTAACATGTGCCTTTATCCTCTCCCCCATATTTCCTATAAGCATGTAGTTAGATCTCGAGTCATTGGAGCAGGGTCATGGTTGTGGCAGAACCACTTACTTCATAGGTCATGCTTTGTGCTTCCTTACGTGATTTCTGCACATCCCAGTTTTAATGATAATAAGATTGATCAGTGCGTTCAGAGTTGTCAGCGTTTCTTAAGAACATTAACAATAATTCATAAAATCACCTCATGTCCAGGCCATAGACAGATTTCCCCAGTTGTTCCATGGTTGTCTTTTATAGCTGGGTTTTTTTCCTCACCAGAATTCAGCCCACTCATGTATTGCAAGTGGTTGTCCTGTCCTTTTAGTCTTGGGAAGTTCCCCCATTTTTACCCCATCTCATTTTATTTTCTTTGAAGGTTTTTTAAAACTATCCCACATTCTGGGTTTATGTTTTCTTGGTATTATTAAATTTGTACCTTATCCCCTAACTGCCTGTAAACTGAAACTTAGGTCTAGAGAGGTATGGCTGAGAGGCAGGTTAAACATTTTTGGCAGGAGTCCTTCCTTGGTGGTGGCGCCCAAGAGTCTTTGAAGTTTTCCTCTTTCCATCACAAGATGTCTGAGACCCATCTCCTGCAGTTCCTGCCCTGCACTTGCACTCAGTCGTGTCTCCAAGGAGCCCACGGCTTAGGCTCACTAAAAAAAGTTTTAAGCTTAGGGTGTCTGTCTTTTTAAAATGGCTCTTTGGTCACAGGGAGGTAGATTGGAAAAGGGCAAACATGTACAGGAAGACTAGTCAAGAGGCTGTTGTAGTATCAGGGGAGAGGTGGTAGGGCTTGCGCAGGATGGCAGCAGCAGAGGTGAGTAGACAGGAGAAGATTAAAAGGCAGAATCATCAGTATGTAAGGCTGTGAAGGAAAGAGGAGTCGAGAATGACTACGGTTTCTGGTATGAGGAACTGGGTAAGTAACAGTGGCGTCAGTGGAAATCAGGAACCCAGCCCAGGGAACAGGTCTGGGGGAAGTAGTGTGTTCACAATTGGAGGTGCTGAGAGCTTCAGGTGAGCCATCCATATAGAATGTTTGCAGGTGCCTGGATCTAGCGGCCCAGAGCTCAGGAGAGAGTTCTTTTTCATCTTTGTGCCTGGCACACAGCAGGTGTCTGTCTGTACTTTTTGACTGGAAGAATGCCTTGGTTGACTCAAATCAGCTGGCCTTTTGTCAGCAAGTGTTAAAAAAATATTTTCTCCCCCTAGGTCTCGCTCTCGAAGCAGACATTCCCGTAAGAGCAGAAGCCGAAGTGGCAGCAGCAAAAGCAGTCATTCAAAGAGCAGATCTCGATCCAGGTAAGTCTCCTTGGCAAAAGTGTGGGAGGTCAGCAGGGAACACCTGTACTGTTCCTCACTTTGATTTTAATCATGTTGCCAGTCTTCCCTCATCCCACTTTTTCCAGTTCCTTGGATTGGAATTGTAGGGGTTCAGAAAGTGATCCTTGGCCGTACGTTATGTTGTGGGGCATAGCTCAACACACAGCCCCTTTGGTCTTCTCGTCTCATGAGTAGCGGGAAGTGTGAAGCCACACATGACACAGGCATCCCTTCTACCTCCTCAGGTCGCGTTCGCATTCCCAGAGCAAGAGCCGCAGCCGTAGCCAGAGCCGCAGCCGGAGCAAGAAGGAACAAAGCAGGAGCCCCAGCAAGGATGACAAGAGCCGTAGCCGCAGCCGCAGTGCTGACAAAAGCCGCAGTAAAAGTAAAGACCAAGCCGAAGAGAAGATCCAGAACAACGACAACATTGGGAAATCCAAGAGCCAAAGTCCCAGTAGGCATAAAAGTAAGAGTAAAAGTAGGAGCAGGAGTCAAGAGAGGAGAGTGGAGGAGGAGAAGCGAGGGAGTGTGAGCCGAAGCAGAAGCAGGGAGAAGAGCAGGAGTCAGGAGCAAAGCCTCCTCGAGAGCAGGAGCCGAAGCAGGAGCAGGAGCAAAAGAGGTAGCAGGAGCCGTAGTAGGAGTCGCAGCAAAAGCAAGGACAAGAGGAAGGGAAGGAAGAGAAGCCGGGAGGAGAGCCGCAGCCGAAGTCGCAGCCCCAGCAAGAGCGAGCGGAGCAGGAAACGAGGCGGCAAGCGAGACAGCAAGTCAGGCAGCAGCAAGAAGAAGAAGGAAGACACCGATCGCTCCCAGTCCAGATCTCGGTCCCGCTCTGTGTCGAAGGAGCGGGAGCATGCCAAGTCCGAGTCTGGCCAGAGGGAAGGCCAAGGAGAGAGTGAGAATGCAGGCATCAACCAGGAGACCCGGTCCAGGTCGAGGTCCAATTCCAAATCGAAACCAAACCCATCAGAATCGCGCTCTAGATCAAAGTCAGCCTCAAAAACCCGGTCTCAGTCCAAGTCTAGATCCCGGTCCGCTTCCAGATCTCCCTCCCGGTCTAGATCTAGGTCCCACTCAAGGTCCTAACTGGCTACGACCACAGTTGGAACTACCCAAGAAGTCTTTTGTACATGTTTGGTAGCCGTAGCACAAGTGATTGAAGTAGACCACACGTCACTGCTGTACATTTTTAACTCCCCTAATGGTGTGTCTATAATTGTTAAATCTCAGTGCTTCCTCTCCATAAAGCCTCCTGGCGCCAGGCCTTCCTGCTCGACTGAAAAAAAATCTTCTCTTTGAAACCCTCCCTTTACTCACGGCCCACAGTAGAATATCCAAAATGCCTTGGCTTTCAGGCCTGGCCCTTCCTACAGGGAGCTCAGTACCTGGACAGCTTTAAGGCTGGAATGATGACATAGGTAGGTATGGTGAGTTCAACTGTTTTCGCCCTTGAATTGATGCCCTTTGATGTATGCCATTTAGTGAACGTGCTAAGTCTTAAGTTTCCTACCACTTTGGTTTCATATTTTTGGACTTAACAAAGTTGTGAATAGCACAGTCGAGGAAAATTGATACCTGCAGTAACCCATAGAAAATAAACTGTAGAGTTCCATATTCTGGTATTGTGACTATATTGTTTTATATTAAAAAAAAAAAAAAAAAGAAAAGAATTTTTTTTAATTTTATTTTTCCCCGTCTTGCAAAGTATAGTGCCCCCTGTTTCCATTAAATTTGAATAAAGACTATTTTTGCTTGACAAATTTGATGGTGCTTGAATCGAAGTTGCATTTTCTGATACATTCTGTGATCTCTTTTCTTGGCATAAAGAATTCAGTGCAGTTGCCTCTTGGGAAATGTGTAATGGCTCTTTTGTTCCCTGGGGTCACCTGTGGATAGGGAGACAACACTTTCCTGAAGTGTTTTTCTCACCCAACAGAGTAAAGGTAAGTTTCCCAGGAGTTTACAGTCCTTCACTCTTAAGAATCTTATGATCGAGCAGATGAGAAATTAATCAGTTTGGGAACTCAGAGCCTTACCAGATGAGTTCGCGAACACAGTTGCTTCTGTGCTGTTTGTTGAGCCTCTTGCCGTGAATCTACAGTATCATACATCTCATCACTTAGGATTTGGGCTCACTGAAAACCAGAGAAAATCTCCTCCTGATTACCTTTGTCCCATTCACCCTTGCATTGTGTATTCCGCTGTCGGAGCTACCAGAGAGACAAGTAAACCCCATCCAGCCTCAGCCCTTGAGGGAGCATGAAGCTGGGGAGGAAGTTAGAGGGCCTTCATGATACGCTGCAGCAAGCTTGGGCGGAGTGTAGGCTGTTTTCAGGCTGTGTCTGTGCATTTATTGGGGGCTGTCCATAGATTTAAAGCAGCTCTCCTGTCTCCCGTAGACCAAACCCTGGAGGACACACTGGGGACACAAGATCAGACAAGTTTCTTGCCGTCCTGGAGCTTGTGATCTGGTTGCAGATGTTAAAACGCCACTGAGGGTGAAGTGGACATTCAGGGAAAGGAGTTACAACTTCATTTGGGTTAGAGATCTGGAAGGAGACAGTGTTTAAGCTGAACCTTTGGAGATGTGAGGGTCAAAGACATTCCAGGCAAAAGCAACATCTGAGCAAAACCGTGGAGTTGGGAAAGCACAGTGCATTGTGCCTGGGACAGGGAAGCATTTATTTTTCTGAGACAAGAGTTGGGTGACAGGGAATAAGAGAAGCTAACTTTAGCGAGATGGATTGGGTCATAGAGGACCTTACACACCAGGAGTGGAATTTGGTCTTTATCTTGTAAGCATTGGAGACTTTAAAGGGTTTGAATAGCTGGGTGCAGGGAGCAGAGCAGAGCTATGCTTCCAGAAGATGGATCTGACGATAGTGTGAAGGATCAGATATAGGGGAGTTAACAATTGGGGGACTGCAATAATTCCCAATGATGGGCCTGAATAAAGGCAAGAGGAGGCAGAGAGAACAAATCAGCAAAACTTGGCAGGTGACAGATGGGAGCGACCTGGGGAAAGGTGCTGTCAGAGGTGATCCCAAGATTATGAAGCCTGTCTGAGGAATGGAGGTGAGGGTGAGGTAGTTTGGTTTTGGAAGCAAGGGCTGTCAGGAATAGGCAGGGCAGCCAAACCCAGGAGCCTCACTCAGTCCCCTCCCTAGAGCTTCCTCTGCACCCCTTCATCTGGCCCCTTGTCATGACAAGTGATGAATGCGGCCAGCAGAGTCCCTACCACCGCAGGGTGGCTGGCACCAGTGAGTGATGAGAATTCAACATCTCTGATTTTACCCTAGAAGGGTGGAGATAGTTCTTCGGGCATTTTTTTCTTTCACATGTTTACCATTTTTAAAACCCAGTAATATTGAAAGGAAAAAAATCCACCTTAATTCCTTTATCTCTTAGCACAGCAACTCCATATTTTTCCATATTCCCTTCCAAACTTTGTTCCTATTCATGTTTTAAACATAGTTAAAAGTCATGTTTATGTAACTTAATAAACTATCAGTTAACAGTGAGCCTTGGAAAGTTCTCGCTTCAATGTTTAAGGCACATTGATTCTAACCAAATGAAATTAGCACGTGACCCTTAAGTAAGGGTTACATGTATACATAGAAGGGATCCCTAGTCAGCGTGTTTTTCCCAGCAATTTTTTTTTATATATATATTTTATTGTACTTCAGGTGAAAGCTTACAGAGCAAATAGTTTCTCATGAAATAGTAGTACACATGTTGTTCTATGACATTGGTTAACAACCCCACAACGTATTAAGCCTCTAAATTCTCAACCTTCCCCCCCCCCCCCCAGCAATTTTTAAATCTGTTTACATTTACTTAGAATGTCAGATTCTGAATGAAAAGGAAGAGGATAAATTCACATGAGAAAGATGGAAACTCATCTGTTGAGGTCCAGGTGTGCACCAGAAATAACATTAGGTAATTTCATGTACATTTCTCACCTTGTTCTCATAATAATCCCCTGGGATCAGGGTTAGGCTCCATTGCGGATGAAGAGTCTGCAGCATGATGTCCAACCCCCATGCCCCAACAACCTTAGGTTAATATTTGAGGGCCTTCTATGAGCCAAGTGTGTTCTAAAAAAAAAGTTACCGTCGAGTCGATTCCGACTTACAGTGACCCTATAGGACAGTCAAGCAGCCCTATAGGGTTTCCAAGGAGTGGCTGGTGGATTCAAACTAACAACCTTTTGGTTAACAGCCAAGTTCTTAACAACAGCGCCATCAGGGTTCTAATGTTCTAGGCACTGGGAATATGGATGAACAGGACTGATGAGGCCCCTCTTCTGGAACACATTGCTCTCTTCAGGCAGTGACCCTGTCTGTCTGAGCTCTGCCCCCAGCACCTAGCCCCAGGGCTTGGTCCATGATGGTATCAGTGCTTTATATTCTTAACTGAGCACCTGTGGGTCAACCAGTGTTTCCTGTCTTTAGCAAATCACTGCACGGAAGTCCACTGCAACCCCTGAGAA
Organism: Dugong dugon; assembly: GCA_030035585.1. Classification (NCBI taxonomy): domain Eukaryota; kingdom Metazoa; phylum Chordata; class Mammalia; order Sirenia; family Dugongidae; genus Dugong; species Dugong dugon. The sequence goes on along the minus strand of CM057462.1, from coordinate 53,084,942 downwards.
AAAGGTTTATAAACACTGCACTTCTGGATTGCACTTGTTACGGACTGCACTATGTCCTCTCAACAACAGCCTGAGCCAGAGGATGACAAAGTGTGAAGCTACGGTTAGGAAAGGCCTGCCTCCTCCCTCCAGCCCACCCACAGTCTGTTTAATAGAAGAAAGGCTTTGGGAAGCTGAAAGAGGAAGCCCATAAGTTTGATTCATTCACCTGCTAGCACGTACTATGAGCTAGGTGCTTTTATGTACCTTATTACATAATCGCGTTTTAAAAGATGAAAGCTCAGAGAGGTGAAGCAGTTTGCTCAGTGTAGCACAGGTAGGTGCAAAGCAGGGATTCATCTCTAGCTTTCCTACCCCAGAGTCAACTAAGCCACTGTGTGTGTGTGTGTGTGTGTGTGTGTGTGTTAGTGAGTGAGTGAGTGATTTCTTACTGTCTGGTTCTCCTCACTTGTAAGATGTTTATAAGATGTCATCATTTGTGATAGAGGTGCAGGAAGACTCGTTTGCATGAGTTAATAACAGGATTTGAACCCAGGTGTTTCTACAAGAGTCAAAACAGCTTTCCTTCAACAAAAATTTCTAAACTGCTGCAGGTCAATGCTGCTAACCCACTGCTGTGAATAAATGCTAAATTGTTCCTTCATCTTTGCACCATTTGATCAAAGGCATAGCTGGGAGCACCCATTTGGCCAAGCCTAAGTCATCGTCCCACGTTCTAGATGCCAAGGAGTGGAGAGAAGGGTTGCTCATTTTAGCTTCTATATTGGGAAACGGTGCACTAATGCCCACAAAAACACATTAGAGAATTTCAAAAAAAAAAATAGGAAACAAACACAAGGTCCATTGGATGCTCAAAATCCACACAAACCCTTTAGATACTTAAGTTCCCCCCACACAAAGACTATTCCTTGTACAATACAAAGTGCAGGGAGTCAGCCTGATGTCTCCCCAGTTTCCATGCAATCCCTCAGGAAATTTCCACTCATCTAAGCCCAGCATGTGTACCTCTTGGTGTAGACCTACCAGAAAGGTGTAGAACAAAATGGGTAACAAAAACGGGTGCAAGAATATCTTTAGCAGCCCTGTTTCTAATAGCCCAAAACTAGTAACAACCCAGAGTCTCTTCAATAGTAGAATGGATAAGTTGTGGCACATTTATACCACAGAGTACTATGCAGCCATGACAGGTAATAAACCACAGCTACGCAAAGCTGCATGGATGACTCTCAAAAGCATAAAGAAGCCAGACACTAAAGAATATGAACTCTAATACCATGTATATGAACTTTTTAAACAGGCAAAACAAATGAAAATACTAGAAGTCAGAATAGTATGTATTTTTGGATGGAGAGGAAACCAAAAAACCAAACCCATTGCTGTCAAGTCAATTCTGACTGATAGAGAACCTATAGGACAGAGTAGAACTGCCCCCATAGGATTTCCAAGGGGCAGCTGGTGGTTTTGAACTGCTTACCTTTTAGTTAGCAGCTGATCTTTTAACCACTGCACCACCAGGGCTCCTTGGATGGAAAGAGGAGGTGTTAATTGGAAAGGGATATTGGAAGGGCCCTCTAGGGTGCTGATACTATTCTTTTCCTTGCCTTGGGGGAGGATTGTATGGGTGCTTGCTTCGTGACAGTTTAATGAGCTGGACATGTAGGTTTTATGCACTTCCCTGGAGGTGTATTATAAACACAATAAAAGAATTTTACAAACAGGAAAGTGGAGATTTAATCATATCCCATCTGAATCAAAATTCATGTATTTCCGTAAAATAGAATATTTATCCTTAACTCACACTTTCCAAGAAGCTCTGGTGTTTCCTAGAGAGTCTATGAAGAGCCTCAGGCTATTCCTCAAGAAATGTAAATTAGATAACCGTAAGATGTTGCCCTACACCTGGAGTCCATTATGAAACCCAATGCAGCCGGGCTCAATTCTGAATCTGGTAAGGGGAAGGTGGCGGGAGGGGCACTAGCCCTCCCACTCCTGGGCATTTATCCTGAGGTGATAAAGAGCTACAAGTACAAAGGTGTTTATACTGGTGTTATTTATAACATCAAGAAAAATAGGAATCATCCAAATGCCCAACAATAATCTTGTAAATCTCCTCAGGGGACCGTTCTGCAGCCATCTGAGTTGATGCACCGTTCAACCAACCAATGGCTCCCCTACCACCTTCCTGAATTTATTTGTATGAAAAATCTTACAAAGGTTTAGGTATTAAATATCATTTAGTTATACATTTAATGAATCTCTTTTATTGGAAAAACTCAAGTTATGTGAAAAGAAATGAAAAATTCATGACCACATACATCAGTGACTGTACCTCAGTGTTATTTTTGCCATTGAGCTACCATCAGTTGTGGATTCTTTCAATGATCTTTTACTCATCTTCATTTTTTCCCTCAAGCATCTCTTGGCAAGAGGAATTAGCAAAGAGATTTTAAAAGTCTCTTGGATAATCATCAGTGGTTTTTCCAAACCAGAAAGTTGTGTTGGTCCCAATGATGTCACTCAAGCATGGTGTGCACTCTGGGAGGGTGGGGGTAGGGGGAGAGTATTAGCTTAAAGATTGGAGGTGCTGGTGTCCTTGTGAAGAAAATCTGTGAAGGCCTCCCACCATCTAAGGACAGCTTCTCCTCATCCTTTGACCCCTTTGCCGTGTATTCTTACTGGAATATGATTAAAAGGACATAAAATTCACAGGAAATATCAGTAGGATGCCAAGTGCAGTGTGATAGATAGCTTTTGTGTGGCCTTTCTCGCCCTGTTCTTGTAACTCCCACGTAAGTGATTGGGCGGGACTGTGCAGATAGGGTAATTGTTGGTCAGTTTTGCCATCCCACTGGGCTTGAAATGAGCCACCCCAGAGGCGGGAGAGAGAAGATCCCACCACCACCAAGGAAGAACAGCCAGGAGCCGACGCGTCTTTAGACCCAGGATCTGTGCACTGAGAAGCTCCTGGAACCAGGAGACAGAGAGAGAGAGCTGTAACACTGAAGATAGCAAGAAATGGCAGCAGAGACCTGGCATGGTGGGCTTCCCGGCCCACAGAGAGAGAAAAAAGCTGAGTGCCTCTGGGCAGAGGCTGAGGGCCAGGCAGAGGCGTGCCTATGAGCACAGCTGGGAAGAAGCTGTCCTGATAGAAGAACTGTATCCTGAGTGTTCCTGAGCCTGAACTGTAACTGTTACTTCCCTAATAAACCCCATAATCATGAGTATTATCTGTGAGTTCTGTGTGGTCACTGCAATGAATTATCGAACCCAGCAGAGAAGTAGAGAGTGCCATGGGAGGGACAGTTGGTGTCAGAACTGGTAAAGATGGCGGAGAGAAGAGGCATGTCTGACCTCCACCTCATAGGAATCTGCCTTGGGCTGTTGATCGTGATTCTCCTTTTCCCTTGTGAAGTTAGAGGAAGTCAGATGCTGCCCCTGCACTGTTTTTGCACCAAATGAATGGTCTAATACTGACCTTGTGAGTACTTACTACACACCACGTGAGATGGAGGGGATTTTATACATGTCAAGTCACTTGGTCCTCACAATACTTCTGTAAGGCCCGGCAAGTGTCTGCATTTCACAGATAAGGAAATGAGGATTCTGGGAGGGGTGTGACTGTCACTACTTCCTTTCTGTGTGGCCTTGGACAAGTTACTTCAACTCTCTGGGCCATAGTTTCCTCATCTGTAAAATGGAGATAATAATTCATATCCTTATGTCTCAGCTGGAGAAGTCTTGGAGTCAGACTTGGCCTGGAGTACTGATGCTTTCCCATTCGCTGTGTGACTTTGGGGGCCATTTCACCCTTAGCCTGTAAGCAAAAAATGGGTCAATACCTGCTTCCCCTGCAGGAGATAAAGTCAGTAGCCTCTTGTGGCGCCTGGATGAGTCAGTGCTCAGCCAGTGGTAGCTACTGACTACTCTTGCTATTGCCTCTGCCCAAGTGCCTTTCCTGCCCCTTCGCTGGGATGGAGAGGCCCTCCCCACTCTTCAAAGCTCACCCCACACTGGCTCCTCCACTGAGCCAGCCTCCACCGGGACCCAACCCCCTCCTCAGAACCCTGACACTGGAGAGGGATGTGGCCCACTTGAGAACCCCACTGCAGCCTGCCATGTCCTCGGTCTCCCTGTCTGTGAAGTGACTGACCAGCAAAGCTGCACTGATGCCACTGCCAAGGTGTGTGGAGACAGCCGGTCCCTGTATCTTCTTGCTCTCTGCACCTCCCCATACAAAATAGGTGTTAAGTCAACGTTCCAGTGTTCGTGGGGTGAAAGAATAAGGAGATGGCGCTTGTCAGTGAGGGAGTCCCATGGGCCTCCTGTCCCCTTTGCAATGGTAAAACAATCAACACAAATGTCAAAGGACATGTGGCCCATCTGATGAGGAAGCAAACCTCTTCAGGCCCAGGATGGATGCCCAGGATCTGGACTAGGCCAGGCAAACTTGCAGGAAAGAAGCACAGCGGAGCCTGGGCACCCAGTCCAGGGTCCCTTTGGGCTTAAAATCAGGCAGTCCTGAGTTCCAGCCCAGCTCTGTCACTTGCCTACTGGGTACATCCATTTGTGTCTCTGAGCTCAGGTTCATGTCTGCAGGGCTGCCCTCGTGGGGCGCCAGGAGCATTTCACAGGACCTTATCCAAACAGCCCCTAGCAGGGACTCACAAGCCACATAAATGTGACCCTGACCCCACTCCCACGCCCTGACCGGGCTTGGACCCATCCAGTTTAGCCACGAAGTTCCCTGTCCTTCACACCCTACCCTCTCCACACACACACTTCCCCAAGGGGCATCCTCTCTGTTGTGGGCGATTGCAGTTTGCAAGGCCGCGCGTCCTTCAGATCCAAAGGCCGGTGACTCCAGGTTCCTGATAAGACCCCGAGGCCCAGAGTGGGGCAAGGGGGCGCCCAGGATCACAGCCTGGGGAGTCGGCGGAGAGACGGGATTGGACTCCCGCTTCCTGCCCTAAACGCAGCAGCGCTTTGCACCGGAACGGAGTGGCTGGCAGGCGGGACAGGACTCCGGCCCGGGCGCACGCAGCACCAGGATGCGGAGCGGTGGAAGTCCTCGAGTGCAGGTTCGCAGCCTCGCCGCTAGATGGCGCCAAGGCCGGTTCACACAACAGCCCGCCTGCCCAGCTGTGTCTGAGTTCGCCTCCTTGAAGGTCCATGTTTCCTGGGCTCCGTCACTGTGTCTCTGGCCTATGTCCTGCTTCCCCTTGGTCTGGCCCTGGGTTCCAAGTCCTTGGCACAGCTCAGAGACAAGGAGTTGCTCTCCAAGAACTGGGGTTCTGTCTCACGGAGATAGCACGAGGGGGAGTATGTGTTTGGGGTCGACTTGAACCGTCATCAGGTTGTGTGGCCTTGAGCACGTCACTCACTCTCTGGGCCTCAGTTACTCTGTCTTTACAGTTTGCAAAGTACTTCATTTATGATCTCTGGAAGCTGGCATTTGACTTATGTTATAGACAGAACTGGGACCAGCCCAGGGTTGCCGATGGGGGTGGTGATCTGAGATCTACTCTCTGGAGGACTGGGTGACTGATAGGTACATGGACAGACAGATAGACAGAGGGTCCCCACTGGCCATGGAGCTCCAGGTCTGTGTCCCGCTTCTATGGCAGCTCTACACTTCCTGAGACCAGCTTCAGGTAGGTAGGTACCCGTGAGTCTCCACTGAGCTTTTTCACAGGCTATCCCTGTCAATGCTCCCAACACCTCTTGGAGGAGGTGCCTTACATTTGACAGCGGTTAAAACACTCAGGAGGCCAGAGTGATCTCCCCAGGTCAAGCCTCGCTTGGTCTCTGACTCTTCTAAATCACTTTCTTCTCCACCTTCTTTCATCTCGGCCTCTGAGAGAACGATTGAGGAGGGATCCAGGGGCCGGGGCAGAGTCAAGGCTAGGGAATGGGGAGGGGTCAAGGTGGGAAGAAGGCTTTCTCAGGGAGGTGCAGGAGCTGGCTGGCTCAGGGCCAGACCAGAGGACCGGAGAGGGTGTGGGATGGTGCTTAGAGATCCTTTTTTCTATAGCTGCCAGGGTCCCTTACGAGGGGCCAGTTTCCCCAGCCCGGTTCCCCAGCTATGCTCTCGAAGAAGTGATCACACGTGCCTCACTAGCACCTAGCAGTTGCAAAGTCCTTCCCCAGGCGGCCTCTCCTGACCTGCCCAGAGTGCAGATAGGTCAGGCCACTTCCCTGCTTTAAAACCTCCCATGGCTCCCAGTGTCCAGGGGTCAGTCCAGATCTTGAACCTGGTGTCTGAGGCACTCTGCAATTGGGGCCTTGACCCCTCTCAGGCCATCCCCTTCTCTTCCCTCTCCCAGCTACCTACATCCATGCTCCAGGCCATCCCTTCTGCAGGCATCCTCCTCCTCTTCAGACCCCTTCCTCTGTGGAGTCTCCCCTGCTGCCCCCACATGGACTCGGCAGTTGCTTCCTCAGCTTTGGGGTACAGATCTGTTCTCCCCAGCCCCTGAAGCATCTGGAGGGGGTCCAGGAATGACTCCTTTCTGGTCTCCAACAGCAGTCCAGAGAAAATGGCTAAAGAGACACAATCACTTTATCTCAATTTCTCATTGAGGGGCAAGAACCACCTGAGGCCAGAATGCTCAGTGTTCAACAGGTACCGGCTGAGGGTTAAATGCTTATTAGAGCCTGTGAAGTTGTTACCACTGTTGTCCTCATTTTGTAGAGGAAGAAGCTGGGGCATAAAGAGGTGAACTGACTTGCCCATGGTCTTGGGACTAGTGAGTGGGACTGAGTATCATGGTGAAGACCTGGTTCTAACCCTGATTCTGCCCTTGACCAGCCATGGGATGGACATATGCACATCCTTCGAGAGGTGGTCACTCAGCCTTGCTTCGATGGTTTCTCACACTCACTAAACTTGCAGTTGTGAAAGGGCAACAGGCAAGCCACTGGGCCTTGCTGAACCTCAGCTTCTGCAGGTGTGATACGGGATGAGCTGCACCTAACTCACAGGGTTGTCTTGCCCACCTAAAGTAATGTGTGCAAAGGGCCTGCTACCAGGGCCAGCTGAGTGAGATGGTGACATTCATATGGTCATCTCTCTGCTTATGGACTGGGGTGGGAGCTGACCTTGCCCTGTCACCCAGCGGGGTTTCATTTCCTCAACCTTCCCAACATCACCCAGGCTGTGTCTCCTCTTCTCTGGGCTTCAGAGAGGAATAGGGACAGGGAGCTCATTTTCCCTAGGGTTTTGCCAGCAGCCCAGAGACATCCTATGAGGAGCCCAGAGGCACTCAGCTCACAGTTTCCATGGGATGTGAGGGATGGATTTGGGGTTCACATCCCAGAACCACTGTCCTCTGAAGGCTTGAGTCCCAGATGGGGAATTGTGACTGCAGGGATTAAAGCATACCTGGGCACTGGTTTCTATAAAATGGGGCATCGGCATCAACAGTCGAATGGATAAACAAATTATGATATATTCACACAATGGAATACTATACAATGATAAAGAACAACAATGAATCCGTGAAACATAACATGGAGGAATCTTGAAGGCATTATGCTGAGTGAATTTAGTCAGTCGCAAAAGGACAAATGTTGTATAAGACCACTATTAGAAGAACTCAAGAAAATGTTTAAATACAGAAGAAAACATTCTTTGATGGTTACGAGGGTGGGGAGGGAGGGAGAGGGGTATTTATTAGCTAGATAGTAGACAAGAATTATCTTAGGTGAAGGGAGGACAACACACACTACAGGGGAAGTCAGTACAACTGGACTAAACCAAAGCTAAGAAGTTTCCTGAATACAATCAAACACTTCAAGCGACAGAGTAGCAGAGGTGGGGGGTCTGAGGACCATGGTTTCAGGGGACATCTAGATCAATTGGCGTAACAAAGTTTATTAAGAAAATGTTCTGCATCCCACTTTAGTGAGTGGCATCTGGGGCCTTAAAAGCTAGCAAGCAACCATCTAAGATGCATCAATTTGTCCCAACCCACATGGAGCAAAGGAGAGTGAAGAACACCAAAGACACAAGGAAAGTATTAGCCCAAGAGACAGAAAGGGCCACATAACCAAAGATTTCATCAGCCTGAGACCAGAAGAACTAGATGGTGCCCGACTACCACCAATGATCTCCCTGACAGGGAACACAACAGAGAGACCCTGACGGAGCAGGAGAAGAGTAGGGTGCAGAACTCAAATTCTAGTAAAAAGACCAGACTTAATGGTTTGACTGAGGTACCCCGGAAGACATGACCCCCAGACTTTCTCTTAGCTCAAAACTAAAACCATTCCCAAGGCCAACTCTTCAGACAGAGGTTAGACTGGACTATGGGACATAAAATGATACTCGTGAAGAGTGTGCTTCTTAACTCAAGTAGATACATGAGACTAAATGGGCAGCTCCTGTCCGGAGGCGAGATGAGAAGGCAGAGAGGGTCAGGAGCTGGTAGAATGGATATGGGAAATCTGGGGAGGAAAGGAGGAGTGTGCTGTCACAGTACAGGGAGAGCAACTAGGGTCACATAGCAATGTGTGTATAAATTTTTATATGAGACTAACTTGAATTGTAAGCTTTCACTTAAAGCACAACAATTAAAAATAATAATAATAAAATGGGGCATTGGGAAAGGGAGTCAGGATTCTACTTGCCAATCACTTCTCATTGAGTCTGCACACCAGTCCTGCCTGTGATGGTCACATGACAGAGGCACGGGCTGTGAGATGTGCTGTGACTTATTCAAGGTCACCCAGTGGGTGACTGGGCAGCACAGTCAAAGCTGGGAAGCAGAGCCATGCTCTCCCCTCTGAACCCGGGCTCTGAATTCTTAGTTGAGGTCCTGGTCTCGCTGGGTGGGAACAGTGAGCCATGGGGTGTGGAGACCACACAGAGTACTCCGCGGGGCAGCCTCAAGACAAGGATGGCTTTAGAAACGCCTGAGGCGAGGGCAGGGGATGCAGTGCAGCCCAGGCTGGGCATCTCTCTTCATTTCTGAAGCTGAGATGAGAGAAGATGAATTTCAAGCAGGGGGTTGAACTAGTTTGTTCCCCTGCTGAGAATCTGCACTTCTAACAAGTTCCCAGGTGATGCTAATGCTGCTGATTAGGGACCAGTTCTGAGAAGCACTAGTAGAGCGGTGATTCTCAAAATTTATTATACGTAAGAATCACCTGGGGATCTTGTTAAACTGTAGATTCTGATTCAGTATATCTGGGGTAGAAATGTAAATTCTCAGCAGGGGTTCAACCTAGAATAAACCAGTTCAAAGCCCTGATTTCCAGGCCCCACTGCTCCCTGGCCCGAGCTGAGGCTGTGACATGCAGAGACGACAGCTGCTCCCTCCCTATGGTGGCTTCTGGAGAGGACTTGGAGCCTCTGGCAGGCAGGGACCTCAGGGTCAGTGTGTCTAGTCCTCTGCCAACAAACAGAAGCCTGGGGGAGAGATATTGATCACCCTGGACCCAGGGGCCTTCTCATCCAGGCCCCTCCTAGTTCAGAAGTGAAAGAAAGTCTGGGTCACCCAGAGGCCGGGGCAGATGGGAGAGGGATCTGAGTGCCAGATTGCCCACTGGCTGCCCACACATCTGCGCGTCCACAAGACGGCACCATGCAGGCGCGGTGGATGTCCCTCTGTGCAGGGGGAGGTACTGCTCAGTCTGGCTGTGTGTGGTGGGCAGGCCTCCCTGAGCCTGTTTCCTCATCTGTAAAGCAGGCATAACATTGACTTCCCAGGGCTCTCAAGAGAATTAAAAGAGAGAAAAGGGACCCTTCCCCCTCTGCACCCCAAATGACTTCAGTGAAGGTTCCTACAGCCCCCAGACACCCACCACTGTGCCTGAAACCTCATGGTCAGAGGAGGGAGCGGCTGTTTGCTGGGCACCCACTTTGTGCCAGGTGTTAAACATATAAACTCTTATTTAATACTCAAACAACCCTGGAAGGTAAGTATTATTGCCCCCTTTCTACAGATGGGCAAACCGAGTGAGGCTCAGAGAGGTGAGTTCCTTCTCTCCTGGTGTCTGGGCCAGGGTGCCAGGGGTGGAGAAAAAAAGAGGTCTGGGGTTGAGGAATTGGGGGGAGCCCTGCCAGTGCAGTGGTTAAGAGCCTGGCTGCTAACCAAAAGGTTGGCAGCTCGAATCCACCAGCTGCTCCTTGGAAACCTTATGGAGCAGTTCTACTCTGTTCTATAAGGTCACTATGGGTCGGAATCAACTCAGCCACAATGGGTTGGGGGTGGAAGAGACATAGGCCTTGCACACAGTGCTTTAACGTTGAGGGCCAGTTGTGGTGAAACACTGCTGGGCACAGGGCTCTAGGGTTGAGCAGGACCCAGTCCTGCCCCTCAGAGCTCACTGCTACTGAGATCACAGACAGGAAACAGACTCAATTCTCAAACAATTATGAAACTTCACCTGTGCACAGTTCTGCTAAGGGAAGCTCATGGGGCCATGAGTGTGTATGATGATGAGGGTGGGGAAGGGGCTGACCTGGGCTGGGGGCCAGAAGAATGAGTAGGGGCTGGGAAGGGGAAGAGGAAGGGAATAAGTGTTTCCCATAGAAGGCAAGGCACCTGCATGCCAAGGCCCAGAAGCCAGAGCACAGAGGGTTTGCGGGTGAAAACAAGTTCAGCCACCTAAGACATTGGAGTGAGAGAGGCAGCGGCTGGCATGGGCAGGGGCAGGAGCCAGTTTGTGGAGACAAGAAAGATTTTAAACTACATTTGGATGGCAGTGGGGAGCCACTGAGGATTTTAAGCAGGGAAAAGGTAGTTTTGGATTCAGTGTAGAAAGGTGCTCTTCATGCAGAACAGCTAGGAGGAGGAGCTGGAGGCAGGGGGGCTCCAGGCAAGAGATTCTGGTGGCCTGGACCAGGACAGTGGCCACAGGGAAGAGAGAATGTGGCTAGTTTGAGATAAAAAGAGCTGGGTCACAACTTGATGGACTGGACACAAGAGGGAGAGGAAGGGGCCTAAGATGGCCACCTTGTGTAATTGCGCTGAGGGTGGGCAGTGGGGCCCTTTATAGAGATGGAGAGACAGGGGAGGAGCAGGGAAGATTGAGCCAGGGGTGCTTCCAGGGAGGTGTCTAAGTTGCTGAAAGTGAGGGGGGTTGCCCCAACACGCGGTGGCAGAGCAGAGGGGCCAGGAACAGAGGAAAGCCAGGACGGCCCAGCCCCAAAGGGCAAGCAGGTGGAGCACGGGGAGGCGGCATCAGTAAGGCCTGGGAGACGACCAGGCTTTGGCCTCGGAGTTGGTGTCTCCTGTGGGAACAGTGGGCAGAGAGGGGACAGATGCTAGGGGAGAGTTGAGCCTTCAGTGTGAGGAGAGCTGTGAGGGCAGAGGTGGAACTGCGTGGGGATACTGTGTGGGGAGTAGATGAAGTGGAGGGTCGATGGCGGGGTCCGGGGCAATGGAAAGGGTGGGAGACAGGAGGCAGGCAGGAGGGAGTCCGGTGAAGCCTAGACGTTTTGTCGCTAAGTGGAGGGAGCCCTCATCTGAGCTCCGCCTTCAGGATACCCCAGTCCAACCGGGGAGGACAGGAAGGCGACCCCTGGCCTCGACCTCAGACCCGCGGGGGTGAGGCCCGGAGAGTGTGTGGCCTGGGCCGGGACGCCGGTCTCGTCTGGGCCTCAGTCCCTCCCGAGGATGGACGGGAGTGGGATCCCCCGGGGCGCTGAGACCTCCTTCAATTTCCGTAGAGCCAGAGGACCCGAGCCCGAGTTCGAGGCCTGGCAGAGCGGTGTGGCTCAGGGCAGTCCCCGCCCCTCTCTGAGCCTGTTGGAGTCGGGTAGGGGTGACCCAGGCCAGCGACTTCCTCAAGTTCCCCTCCCCGCCCCAGGCTCACAGCCGACTCTCATTACCGCCCCTCCCCCCGCATGCCGGGGGGTCCCTGCGGCCGGGGGGAGGGGCGGCCTATAATCAATTCCAGGCCGGAAATTCCTCCCGAGGGGCCCGGCAGGGCTGCTGCCGTGAGGTGGAGACCCGGGCGCGGAACCAGGGAATCAGCCCGCCAGCCGCATCATGGAAACTGGGAAGGGAGCCCGCCCCGCCCAGCCCGCGCCGCTCCGCATTCCCGCCTCCGGGGGCGGGCGGGGCACTGGAGCTGGGCCGCCCACTTCGGCCGGTCGGCGGGGAGCGCGAGGCCCTCAGACCCCGCCTCCTTCCTTGGGACTTGCGCCGCTTCCTCGCTTCTTCTTGGGGCAGAGTGGGAATGTCGGTACAGCACGTGATCCTCGATACCCTATTTGATACCCTTAGTTCCCGGAGCCGGGACCATTCCCATTACCTTCCACCTCCGCGCCTGTGCTGTGGGCTCTGCCCTCAACTCCCGATTTTCGCCCATTTTACTGATTAAGGCAGTGAGGTTCAGGAAGAGTTGTGGGTGGGACGGAGGAGGGACTGGAGCCTCCTGCTCCAGGAAGCTCCCCCGACGGCGCCGGGCATGAGTGGGCTCTCAGACGCTCCCGGGAATTTTCTCCCGGGCGTCTGGGATGAGAACCTCAGAGTCGGGGGAGGACCTACGGTCTTCGAATCCCTAGTCTGCACGCTTAGGCTGTTGAGCCAGGTAGGGGGCTCCCGGCCTCCGGGTCTCAGTTGTCCCATGTGGGCAGGGGCTGCCCTCTCGGGCCTTTGTGAAGGACCTAAACTGGGGGATGGGAGGCGGGGAGATGGCAGGATTCAGGTTCCGGGACCCTGGAATCACCTGCGCTCCCACAGCGCTTACCTGCGACCAGGGACAGATTATCCAATAAGCAAGGTAAGGACGGTGCTTACCTTGCTTACCAGATCATCTGTAGTGAACAATTTCAGATGGGTTTCACATCTTTGATGTGGTGAAACCCATGTGAAATTGTTGACTATAGTAAGTAACACATGTAAGCCCCTGCTTACCTTGTTTAGTGGGTCATCCGCCCCTTTCAGGGACTGTAAATTTAAAAGGAGGCTTTGATGCTGTAGGAAGGTGCTGTGGGGTTGGGCGAGAGACAGATGCGAGCCATACTTAGAAGCAGGGTCTTTGATGTGGTGAAAAAATGAAATTGTTCACTATAGACCATCTGGTAAGCAAGGTAAGCACCGTCCTTACCCTGCCTGTTGGATAATCTGCCCCAGCCTGGGACCCTCACACCTGAAGCGCCGCCTCCTTTTAGCGGTCGGGCTTTGCGTTGAGCTGGGCAATGGTCCCCAGGACTCCTGAGGGGCGGGGCGGAGCGGGGGGCGGGGCCGGGGGCCGAGATTCCGCGGAGACAGCGGCGGCGCCGCCAGCCCCGGCGCGCGGACTACGACCCGGACCCACCTCCGCGCGGCGGCGCCAGGTGAGCAAAACTAGGATCCCAGGCTTCGCCCCTCACTCTTCCCACCTTCCTGTTTCCTTAAGGGTGGGAGTCCACTATCCCCTTTCCTCCGTGCAGGAGTGTGGACACGGGTGGTGGCGGGACCCCGGAGTGCAGGGGACGCAGTACCAAACTACTTTCTGCGACCTGGGACCTGCAGGCTGTATCCTAAAGTCTCCGCCACCCTGGGGTCCCCAGCTTCGACCTACGCCCTCCAGAGTCTCGAGGTCTCTGAGAGTGTCCCCGTCTCCCTGCTCTGCACGCCTCCGCTTCTCTCCCCGTAGGGCCGTGCCGGGGCTCAGGAGTGACCCTCTGGAGTTGGGGCAGGATGGCCACTTCTCTGGCTTCGGGCTGGGGAAAGGGCTCCACACTCCAGGACAATCGGGGAACGGGCCTTGCCGAAGGGTGCCCAGGGTTGGGCTGGGGTCCGGAAGCCTGGCGTTCGGCCTTGATGGCGTCCTCGCCTTGTGCAGCAGTGTGACCCCAGGAAGGCCCCTCTCCCTCTTGGACCGCAGTTTCGGTCTGTAAAAAACAGACTTAGGACGCGGTGGACGTTGGGGCTCCATGCTAGGCCCTGGGCCTTCATCGCCCCTGTCGGAGGCAGGGATGGGGTGTATGATTTGCCCTTCAGGGGTGTAGATGCAGAGTGGGCAGGGTAGCAAGGCCTCCCTGGGGCTTCGGCTACGAGCTTCAGCGCTGGAGCTGTTTAGAAATTAGGCTGGAGGGGGTGGTGGTGAGGACGTACCACTGGACAGCGAGGTCCTAACCCTTCTCTTCTGTGGCCCGGGCGCTGGGATGGGAGCCCAGTTTCCTCCTACACACTCTCTCCCCTTCTTGGGGGCCACCCCACACGTAGCCCGGCTTCTGCCCCGGCCCGGGTCCAGTTCTTTGGCCGCAGACCAGGCCAGGCCAGCGGCTGGGAGGAGCTTTAGCTGGGCGGCCCGGGACTCTGGGGAGGCCTGGGGCGCAAGGGCGGTGCTGACCCAACCGGGCCACGGGCCACTGAGGCCTCCGCGGAGGAGGCCGGAAAGGAGGCCAGGCGGCGGGAAAGGGGGATGATTCATCCCGAGAAGCCTGAATTGGAAACGCCGCAACCTGGGAACAGCCTTGCCCGGCCGACGGGAGAGCCGGAAGGGGAGCCTGCCCGGGGAGGCCCCTCGCCCAGCATCGGCAGCCCCTGACTCCTGCCTTGGCCCCAGTTTGGCCGCTGGGGGAGGGGGGGGTCTCTTCTGCCCGGAGTTGAAGAAATCCTGGGCAGAGTCTGCCGCCGCCGCCACCTCTCCTCTGACGGGCTCTTCTTGGTCAGAGCAGTCTTCCCGGAGTCTAGCTCAAGTCTCTCCTGCTGCAGCTTCGGTGCTGACTGAGGAGGTCTGGAAGGAGGGGGCGGGCGGGGAGAGGCTGGAGTCAGTGACACCCCCTCCTTCCCACGCTGCGGTATGTGAAGCCCAGGCTGGGAGGAGGGCAGGTGGGGCCGGCGCGCGACCCCTGCGGACCAGGGCGGTCTGAGTGCCCTTTCGCTCCTTTAGTACGGTGCAGCCACGTGCGGGGGAGGGGACCAGTCTGGGTGGTACTTACACTGGAGACGCCGCTGCCGGGGACCCCACGCCTGCTGAGGCCCAGGACCCGCGCGGGCTGGCGAAGGGGACGCAAGAGGCTGGAAACCCGCAGCCGGGATGCGCCAGGGAGCGGCCGGCGTCCCCCCCCCCGCCTCCTCTCCGTCCGCGGGCCCGGCCAACTGGGGCTCTTGCCGGGCGTCCCTGGCTCGGAGCTCCGCTGCGGAAAACCCGAGCGGGGGCGGCTCCCCGCCTCGCAGCCCGGGAAAATCCGGGGGTGGCAGCCAGGGATCTCCAAGCGGCTTGGGCGAGGCGGCCCGAGCTTCTCTCTCGAATTTGGGCCCGGAGCCGGGCGTCCAGACCCCAGGCCCGTCGGTTCAGCCCCTGTGTTCCATCTTCTCTCCGCAGAGCTCCCAGACGACGGCGAAATGACGGCTGGGAGCCCCGGAGACTGCGGGGAGGCGCGGAGGAGCCCCGAAGGCCGCGTCTCCCGCCTGGGCCGCCGCCTGGGCCGCCACCGGCGCCCGCGCTCCCCGCCCGAGCCTCTGCGGGTGCGGGCGCGGCTGCGGCTGCGCTCGCCGTCGGGGGCGTTCGCGGCGCTGGGGGCGGTCGTAGTGCTGGTGGGCATGGGTATTGCCGTGGCCGGCTACTGGCCGCACCGCGCCGGGGCTCCGGGACCCCGAGCCGCCAATGCCAGCGCGCCCCAGGTGAGCGAGCTACGACGAGACGGCCGCGGCGCTGGCCGTGCTCATGGCCCCCGTGAGCGGCTGAGGCTCCTTGGACCGGTGGTCATGGGCGTCGGCCTGTTCGTGTTCATCTGCGCCAACACGCTGCTCTACGAGAACCGCGATTTAGAGACGCGACGGCTCCGCCAGGGGGTGCTGCGCGCTCAGGCGCTCCGGCCCCTCGACGGCCCAGGTTGGGACTGCGCTCTCCTTCCCAGCCCAGGTCCCAGGACTCCCCGAACCATAGGCTGCGCAGAGCTAGAAAGCTGGGACCTGTCCCCTCGTCGCGGTACTTCGCCTGTTCCATCAGTTAGGAGTCTGCGTTCAGAGCCTGCTAATCCTCGCCTGGGGTTACCTGCCCTGCTCAACAGCTACCCACTGAAGGGCCCGGGGCTGCCCCCACCCTGGGGTCCACGGACCCAGACTGGCCACTTGATAATCACTGTGCAGCCCTCTGGTTCCTGCATTGAACACTCCAAGTCTCTGGATCTGGGCCTTGGAGAGCTCCTGCTTGGGGCCCCAACAGCTCGGGACTGTGCTCACCGCAGCTGGCCACGGCTGGACCGCCTCAGTCTGGGGGGTTATGCCAAGCTGGGAAGAGGAGGGGACTTGGGAGGCCGAGTCTGAGGAGCCAGGGCCAGCCTGCTGTGAGGATGGCAGCATGTGCCACAGTAACAGGACTGGGGGTCCCAAAGTTTAATAGATGCTTCAGTTACATCCCAGGGTGGGAATTGATGCTCTGGCCCCAGCAGCTAAGGTATCCTGACCTTGCACTCGTCAGCAGCGAAATACCAACTGCAATAGCATTCAACTGAGCTGGAGAGAATGTTTTAACGTGGAGTCTGGAGACTAGCAAGACTTGGCCTCAGGAATTCCTTCAGCCTCCAAATGTGGCCTTAGCCCTGGAGAGGTAACTGATGGGGCTGAAGGTCCAGGCCAAGGTGATTGGGAGATGTACTTGGTGTCTTGGTAAACCCAAAGTGGTGGGCAAGAACCCCTAAGACTTGGAGTGTAGACTGGGATGTTACAGGCTGGGGACAGGCTCCCTCCAAGGTGGCACTGGCACTAGTGATGGGGTTTGGGCCTCTGGGAAAGTGGGTAATGGGGTGGTGCTGAGACCGTCCACTGCCATCTGGGGTTGGGACTGGGCCTTTAACTCCCACCACCTCCACCCCTTTTTTCCCTCAGCCATGCAGGGTACATCTCACTAGGGCTGTACTACTGCTGATGCCTTCACACTGAGGGCCTGGCCCCTCCCCAGACAGGTCTGAGAAGATAACCTTCTCTTACTTTATCATGGTCAATGCTGCAAAATCTCCCTCAAGTTGGCAGGAAGTGTCTGTCAGTTCTCAGAAATCCTTTTACACAACATGAAAGCTGCATTTTGGCCAGTGTGGGTAGGGTAGCTTAGTTGAGAAGATGCCTTGAGTTTGCGTCTCCCCCCACTCATGTTTAATTTTTCCCACATTGCTGCTGGTAGGAAAAGAGGATTTTAAAAGGGGATCAAGCCTCACAGTCAGTCCTTTTTTTTTTTGAAAGTTTATTAAAAAACGCAATACAAGAAGCAAGACCAAACACATATCTAAACGCTACCACCACTTCTCTTACTACAAAAGGCCAAAATAGAAGACCTAATTATTGCCTATTTAATCTAAAGATTTTTGCCAATTTGATTCTGCTGCCATAGTTCCAATTTTGTCAAGAAAGGTAAACAACTACTTGATATGATTCATAATTTAAAAAAATTTTACAAAGCTCCTTCATTTCTGTCACCAAAATAATACATTTGAGAGAGATTTGTAAAAACAAAACCAGCCTGGGACTGGGATCCTGGGCAGAGACTTCCCATGAGCATCCCTTGGTTTTGGTGAGGCCATAGCTGTGCCTCCGTTGCCCAGGGTGTGTTAGCTGCCCTGCAGAACGTATGGTGGTGGGCCTGGGGTAGCCAGGGCTCACTGGATCCTTGGCTTATGAACACAGGTCCTGCTGTGCTGATGGGTGGGTGGGTGGCAGAGACCTCATGTGGCCTGGAGGATATCTTTACTTCTTAAGTGAAAATAAAATTGCAGCAAGAGTTGTTACTGTGGTGTGTCTGAGTCACTTTAGGAAAATTGTTGCCAAGTCATTGACTCTGGAGATGTAACTCTCCTCCCCCTCTTCACCATTTCCACCAGGACAGAGTCTGTTTTTACACACATACACACACATACAACAACTGCAAGAAGAAAAAAATCCAAACAATTGCCAAACCCCAACATTTGTTGCCAGAGAGGGAGAAAAGAGGAAGTCCAGGCTTGGAAGGACACCCCTCTTGCTGGGCTTATCCAAATCATGGCTTCTCAGAGCTGGAAGAGCATTAGAGATCTTCTGGTCCAAATTTACAGACAAGGAAGCAGACTCAGAAGTGTAGTGAGCTAGTGACAGGGCTGAAGGAAGGTTTAGGCTCCCTGGCTCATGGTCCTGTGCTATGAAAACTACAACAATAATCTGGATAGCACAGAATATTCAGTATGCTAAGTTTTAAATGGACACACGTGTGCTCTCCTTTCCCTCATCCTCTTCATTCCCCAGGTTTCAGCTTTGTGGATGCCAGCAGCTCTTTCAGCAGGAGAGCTGGCCATTGGCACACAGCTCTTGGGAAGCACACTCACATCACATGCTTGTTTGATGTGAGCTGTATTTCTAACCTAACCACTACTTCTGACAAGACAGCCCAGGCCTAGGCACCACCCAGAGAGCCCATCATTTCAGATCCTCTGCCCACAGCCTGTAAGTCTTCCTGAGACAGGACAACCTCCTTTCCCCCAAGCCCACACATCCCACTGGTGCCCTCACCTTTTCTCCTCGGAACTACCTCCTGGTTAATAACAGTCTCACATGAGTACTAAAAGAAAAACGCACACACCTGAAATCAGTTCAAACCAGCCAGAATGTCCCAGCAAAACTCCGTAAGTAGAGACTTTGGACACATCCTGCTGGCTCCCACTGTGGGGAACAAAGGCTTTATGTCTCTTTCTCTTGCTCACTGCCCTTGAGCCCCAGCAAGTGCTGTCTGTGATCCACTGTCTATCTCATAAAGTTCACTACTAGCTTAGAATTAGGATTCCAAGAAGCCTCCAGGAAGATCTGTTTGTGGGAAGCAAGCTGGAAGATTAGAAAAGCCCAACTGAATAAATACCCTCAAATCTTTACCAGAAGGTACATAGGAATTGTGGAATTCAGGACATCAATGCTCACATTTCCAAAAACAAAAACGCTAAACCCAAAATCAAGCTTATAAAACCTGACCTCAGATGGTGAGGGGAAATGAATGCCCATGGTCATTTCGTGGGAAGGATGGCCCCTAAAAGCCACTCCCTTGCTCCAGAAGGGTGTCTTCAGGAAGGTGTCTGTGGGGAGACTACAGATCAAGGAACACAACCCCTCTTTTCATCCCAGGATTAAAGAAAGAGGTCCAGGGATGATCACCTGGAAATACTTCTTACAAGGATCTGACTGAGGTAAACTCCACTATTCCGCTGGGTCAAGTGCACACTCCCAGAACTGGAAAACCTTATTTTAAAAACCTCATTAAATTTCCTTCCTCAAATCACCACTAAAAATGTGCCATTAGGGCTTCTGGCTGAAAGTGCCTATTTTTCTGTGAGTTTTGGTCTCCTGAGATGGCAGCTGGGGGAGCATTTAGCAGAGCCACTGCTTATAATGAGGTAAAAGGGCAGCTGGGGAAGGAGGGCAGGAAGGTGAAGGCCACTAATATGTTCAAACATTCACAGTATCAGATATATCTGATGCACCTTCTTATATCTTTGATCTAAAGAAGCTCCAAAAAGAAAGAATGGAAGAGAAGAAGGAAAGAAACATAACACTACATTCTCAGCAGAGGTCTCTGCCTCTCTAAGCCAGGGCAGCCACCTGCCTGACATTCTGGTAAAGTCACATCACTGGATCCGAGAAAGATCTGGTTTATGAACATTTTGCTGTCATTCAAAGGGTATAGAAGTAGGGGAGGAGCAGGAAAGCCCCCTTAAGCTGGCTTTGGCCTCCAACACAGCTGACAGAGTCTTTGGAGGATTTTCTGAAGAATTTTGTGGACTCTGTCAGTATCTGGGTTGGAAATAAATGGAGAGAGGCTAGGTTGAAGGGGTTGCAAACCACCCCGTTAAAAACAAAATCAAAACAAAAACTACTTAAAACCAGTCCATAGAGTGAAGAGTTGAACAATTTCTGGTATCACAATATAGAAAAAGGTATCCAAAAGGATCAGTGATATCTAGAAGACTCTCTTGGTATAAACTCCAAATAGAAAAGGAAATTCATTTTCTGGTGGTTTAGAATAATCTTGAAAGTCTGAAGTCTGATTACTCCGGGTTAGCTTCTTTATCATTTTGCTGGTTTTCTCTTAGGTGGAAGAAGGGCAGGGAGTTGGGGGTAGTATAGTTCCTAGAGGAAAGAAAGAGCAAATATTTAAAATCCAGCAAAGGAGAAAGCCGCCAGTTCCACTACTCTCTGACATACTCCCTATGCCAAGTTCTTGAGGCCACAAGTGACAATCAGGGCCTGAGAGGTTTTACAGGGACCAGCCCTCCCTGGTATTTGATAGCTTCTTCATGTCATTTGTAAATTACTTTTAGGCATGAATTTATCTGGATCCCTGGCTCCCAGAAAGCAGCTACTCTGCTTCCAACTCTCTAGAGCCTAGCCCCAGAGCTTCAGCCATTTACCGTATTCCCCTCCCCATTTCAGAAAGCCTGGTCCTGTTCTGGGTTTTGTTCTCCTCCTCTGGTCCTCACAGGTTTGGGCTTAGCACTACCTGTAACAGGTGGGTTAGAGCAGCAGAGAGAAAGAGGGGGAAGATGAAGTGGAGAAGCAGGAGGACTCATGAGGATTTAGGAGGTGGGGAGGAGTTTACCTCCAAGTCTGGGGTGCCTCCTCCTATTCTGCACTGCTGGCACTGCTAAGGGCAGGAGGACACAGAGACCCGGCTGCTTAAGTTGGAGCCAAACACTCAATAACCTCTCTATCTCCCACAACACTTAGCCTCTCCTCTGCCTTCATGTTATCAAGTCCCAGTGTAGACACCTCTTTGTGGGGATGGGCTCCCAGAGCATCCAGAGTTCCTATCCAGAGGTCTCTGGGGATGGGGCAGTGGGCGTCTTCAACACAGGAGAAATGCCCCTACCTGAGCTCACTCCTCAGCGATCTCGGTCTCCTGATGGACGACCACCTTGGTCACTGACATATCTGGATGCTGCTCCTTTGCTTCCTTGATGGCCTGTGCGAGGACCTAAGAAAAATAGAAACAAAGCCCCTCAGGCTGGTGAAGGAAGGCAGGGATCATAGGACATCATTTTCTGGCAAATTCAATCCTATTGCCTGCAATACCAGGGCAGCATTTAGGCTAAGCCAAGCGGGCGATTTTCTTACCCACCCTATCCAGACTGATAACACAGAGACAGGGAATGTTAGGGCTGTCTTCAAGGAATCTGAGAGGGGAATTCAGGGATGAAAGCCACACCTGCCTGGGTAGGCCGGGGAGGATTCACTCAAAGTGAGTGTGGACAACAAGGCAAAAAACTGTGTTCAACGTAGCGTAACCAAGAAGTTCAGGACAGGAGAGAAAAACAAAGAAGGTACGCTGCAAAAAGGAAGAGCTGTCTTTGGCTAAAGTGGAGAACGTGAAAGAAAGCAGAAGGGGAAGGAAAAGAGAAAACTAACATTTGATGCCTACTACATGCCAGGCACCGGCCTAAGTGCTTTACTTATCATTATTAATCTTCACGACAACTCCATGAATTAGGGTAGTATCATTATTTCCATTTTATAGATGAGGAAACGAAACTGAGGTTCAGTGGTTAAATAAAGTGGTTAATGTTACACAGCTGGTAAGTGATGCAACCAGATTACAACTCAAATCTGTAAGAATTGCCTTTTTGCAACAGTGTCTTTTACTTTCCTAGGGGGATCCTATTTTACCATCTAGAGTTTTGGTTATTTTCGAAAAGCTAAAAGGAGCAAAGAGAAAGTCAAAAGGGAATAATGATGCCACCCACTTTCCTTGGGCTTCAAGTTCTGAGTCCGGGAACATCTCAAGGTAGAAGAGTACAACACTGTCTTTGGGGGATGGTGGCATGGGGGTTCTCAGAAGCAGAACCCCCCATATCAGAAAGGACTTCAGCTAGAGCTGACCAGCTGACTCTTAAGAATCATCTCTAAGAAGGACAGGGGAAAGAAGGAAGCTGCCTCTGGTCTCTTGGTCTCATGAAAGCCATGTGTGGACTTGCCACCTCTATAGGCCCTTGCTCCCCATTCTGTTTGCCCAACCCATCTGCTCATGCTACAGGGCCCTGCCCAAGTCCTCTCCTCGCTTACCCTGACCTATGCCAATCTCTCTATGAAACCTCGCACCACAGTGCTTCTCCTGAACAGTCCTTAAAGTGCCTCCTTCCCCAGATATCGCACACCGCATCTTATCTCTCCACTTATCCCTCAGTGTTTAGGAGAACTGAGGGACACTGGCGCACCTCTCTGGACTATCAAGTGTGTCTGTCCATTTGTCACAACAACCACGGAAGAAACCTATGATTGTTTTACAGAAGGTGAAACTACCTTCAGAGAAGTAAAATAACTTGCTCAAGGGCACACAACCAGTAAGTTGCAGAGTTAGGATTCAACTGAGGTCTGTCTTACTCCCAAACTCAAAACACCTCCCATCCCACTGCTCTTGCTGTCTAGCAAGACTGAGTACATACCAGGGGCTCAAATCACACCAGACTGAACAGATGGGTACAGGCTGGTAATGCCGCAGGATCCACCGTGCTGGGGCAAACAGACTGCAAGGCTTTCCATGTGTTTCTGGGACCCTTGTTTCCCTTGTTTCTGGGATCCTGAGCCCAGTGTTCTCAGTTGTAAGCCTCAACCCTCCTACCAAGGTAACTGTCAGCACTACAGTGCAGCTTTTCTTTTTTTTAAGGCACTTCGCATATCAGCATAAAGGCCACAGAATTATTGCCCCAGAAATCCTGTCAATGATTCCAGAAGCATTTGCATACAGTCTCTTCCACCCCCACTTCTCTGCAGCTTTACTGTTCTAACCTCACCTAGCAGAGAATTGGGAACATTTATCCTGACCTTATTATCTGCTAATTGCTTATAGCACCCAATTGACACCTAATTAACATAAAACACAAACTTGTAGCACTCAGAAGGACCCTGAAATTATCTAGATCAGCCTACTCTTGAGAGGAAAAAAAATTCAGAGGTAAAGTGATTTGCCCAAGGTCACAAAGCAAGTTAGTGACAAATCTAGGACAGAAACCAAGTTTCGAGTCTCCTGATTTCCTGTCCATTACATCATGTCCCTGCTAGTTGTCTCCTCACCTATTACAACCTCTGAGGGTAGAAATCATGCTTTCCTTTTGTTTTGATATCGCCCACTGTCTCTAGCACAGGTTTACTACATGATTCCCCTGAATAATGACAACTCTGTTAACTGAGAGTCCACCAGGCACCACAGATACTGTACATCCAGTGTCTCACTTGATCCTCACAACAATTTTGAGAGGAAGATACTATACTCTCCATCCTATAGATGAGGAAACTGAGGCCCAGAGAGGTAAAGAGCTAGAATATCATAAGAACCAGGATTTGAATTAAAGTCTATTTCAGCCCATGTTCTTTCCATTACATTTCCTTGCTTCTTCAATTTGCAAACTGCAGGACCTAAAGCTGCTAAGGCTCTGATCCACAGGGAGCTGATGGGGCCGTCACTGTCACTATGAAGGTAAAAATTCAGGACTTCCTTGCATTTTTACTCAATAATTAAGTGAATGAATAAAAAAGGCCCCCACCTGACAGAGACTGGAGAAACCCCGATAGTATGGCCCCTGGACACCCTTTTAGCTCAGTAATGAAGTCACTCCAGAGGTTCACCGTTCAGCCAAAGATTAGACAGCCCCATAAAACAAAACGAGACTAATGGGGCACAACAGTCCAGGGACAAGGACCAGAAGGCAGGAGGGGACAGGAAAGCTGGTAATAGGGAACCCAAGGTCAAGAAGGGACAGTGTTGACATGTCGTGCGGTTAACCATTGTTATAAAACAGTATGTGTACTAACTGTTTAATGAGAAACTCTTCGTTCTGTAAACCTTCATCTAAAGTATAATCAAAAAAAAAAAAAGGCCCCCATCCCACAAGCCTCTATGTTTTAATTCCCTTTGTTCTCCTTCTTGATTAAGGACCAGTAACTGAAGGGGTTCTTTGGAGATGAAGATGGCAGAGGTATCCTTTGCTAGCAAACTCCTTCTGCATTCAACAATCTTCCTACCCATGTACCCCTCTCATTCCAAGAACCTCCTCAGCATTCCTACCTGATCATGGTCAATATCAGTATCTCCTGTAATCACAATTCTCTTTTCAATTCGAGTCTCTGACATCCCACCTTTTACAGTCTGGAACCAAAGAAAGATGATCATATGAGATCAGCAATATAACAAGAAAGAAAAACAAACAAACAAAAAAACCAGCAAGAGATAATTCTGAAAACTCCACTCCAAATTTTAATCCGCTGCTGGGTAATACAGAGGATAGCTTTCTTACCCACCTGTCCAAAATCTTGGCTGGACTTGCTAAAATGAGCATACTTCTACTCCTTTGGATTGCTAAATTCAACCTTTAATAAGCTAATTAGAAGGTCATAGTCCTTTATTTACTTTCTATTTTCTCTTCCTCTCAAATACCACAGAGATTCAGTGAGTAAACATTTTGTTTGATTATTTTCAGAGGGGAAAAAAAAATCAGGAGACTATAAACAAAAATGTCATGCATCTGGAAACTGGGCTCTTCATTTTAAAGCATTTTCACATTCTTGATATCAAAACATCCTCAGATATAATCCCTGGAAGGTGGGCAGGTATCTTTACTTGATAGATGAGGAAAACCAAGGTCTAGACACATTAAATAACTGGCTTTCCATCATCTGTGTATTGATGACAGAGCTTGATCAAGAACCTTGATTCTTACCTACAATTTTCCTCTAGTGCTACATTAAACATAAATTGTCTCTTATTTTCTGGGGGTAGTTCCAATTTTAGATATCTTCTCCTTCTTGCCCTATAAAATAAATTCTAATAATTCCAATATTTCAGCATCCAAACTACGGTATCCATGGCCTTGACCTTGAACATGACATAAAAATTCTTTGTCAGACCCTGAGTCCTGATTTTTGGCTTGGAAAATGTAGTTGCATAATGATACCAACAAAATCTGCCTTTAAACTCACTTTTAAACTTAAACTCTATAGGCAGATAGGGGACTCACTGACCAGAGAGACAGACAGATATGCAAAGAGAATACCACATGTGACTTCATGAGATTACGAACATGACAGGGATACAGGGAGACAGGTTCTGAGCCCTGAGTTTACTGCTGGGGAAAGCAGCAGAGCCTTTCTACAAAGGAAGCTGGGACACTTGGAATAATTTAGGTCAACAGGGATGAAGCCGAAAACCCTTGCTCAAGAACCAGGGTCCTTCCAGTAGAGAGGCAGCAAGCTCAGCAAGCCACTGGATTCCAGAAGGATGTTCTGAGCTGGTCTGTTACCTTGGTAATCTGAGTTGTGGTGGTGCCGCTTGTGGTCTCGGATGTGATGGTCTGAGCTGTCAGCAAGACTCCTGGGTCCAAGTCCCCATTGCTGTCATCAGTCTGAAGAAGGAAGCACATCTTATCACCATGCCTCTCAGGAAGCCTTACAGGCAAATGTTGTAGGCTGCAGCTTTGCTACTGAGCTCCACATTCTAAAGGAAAAATCTGACTCCTTTACAGTGACCTATTCATTAGTAAATAAATACCCTGGGCACAAGGCTCCTTCAAAAAACGGTGGATAAGCTCAGTTTCCTTAGCAATGGGTCAATGACAGAAGTGGATTGGAAAGAGGAGGCAGGAGTGTAGCCACAGTTTTAATGAGAGGGACAATAATTACACATGTGCACAGCATTTTAGAGTTCACAAATAGCTTACAAAATATTATCTTTTTTGATGTTCATACCAGCCCTATGAAATACATACAAAGGGCAGAGATTATTAGCATCTCAGGTAAGGAAATTCAGGCTCAGAGAAGGGAAATGATTTGCCCAGGGATTCAAAACTAGGAAGTGGCAGTTGATCTCTCTACAAACTGGGCTCCTCACACACCACCTAGAGTGGGAAGGGTATAAGCTCTTGGTTACTGAGGCCATGGGTAGGTTGTGAATCACAGGGTAGAACTTTCCATAAAGAACTGGGAAAGGTCCTTGCTGGCTGTCTTCTCTGAAGATCAGGATGGAAGATGGGAACAAAGGAGTTAGGAAATGTCCCTTTAAGGCAAAGGGGGAGGAAAAATGTCTCTCAATGACATTTCTGACAACAAACTATTATTGAAAGGGATCCTCCTTATGAGGAGAGTTTTTCAAAGTATTTTAAATGCCAGATTACATGATTAATCTATATAGAGAACAAGGGCTGGGTCTACTTCTTGTTTCTCCAGAGCTCACTATATTATTACAAAAGAATATGTTATTATGATATTATGATCAGGCTGAGAAACGACATTAGCAAAAAGGTAGAGAGATGGCTGTCTAGGGCCAAACTTAGCCTGATGAAAATTTACCAGCAACCACTGGGGCTGTCAGCAGGCTCAGAGTGCTGATAGCCCTGTGACCAAGATGGAGAGAAACAGGACTGGGTGGAGGGAGTTTGCCTATTGCAACATGCTTTTCAAATAACAATGATCAAAAATACCTGGTACTGGTATTGTACACTGTCTCAGAGAGGGGTTTAGAGAAGTATAATCATTTTCATAAAAAACCCTGCAGCAAAATAGGTTACTATCTTTCTCTGCCTCTTTATATAAATTATTTGAATTTGTGTTATAAGCAGAGGCCTATAACCTTTTTATGAGTGGAACAACCTTTTTATGAGCAGAACAACATTTCATTAAGCCAAAACTTTGAAATATTAGGGAGAGGGGCAGAAGGAAGAGAAGAGAGTTAGGAAGGGGAAGAGTACCCTGGCTGAGTTTCCAAAGAGAGGGATTGTGACACTTGACTAAGCCTTTTACACACATTACCATCATACCAGTTACATTACTGGCTAGTTCACTTTCTTCAGCTCAGACCCACTTATCTATCTTAGATTCAGACTCAACTAATATTTACTGTACTTCTGCTAGGTGCCAAGCATATAATTATTATCTCAATTATGCCTTTAGTATCTGAGGTAGGTACTATTATTATTCTCACTGTACAGGTAAGAAAACTGAGGTCCAGAGAGGTTAAATAATTTGTCCAAGATTGTCTAGCTAATAAGTGGTCAAGATAGGACCCAGATAGGGCAAGAAACTTGTCTGATGACTGGGGTTTCGGTCCTGGATCAGATAGAAACTAGCTGTGGGATCTTGGGCAAGTCATTCTGACTTCTCTGAGGTTTAGTTTTCTCATTTATAAAAACGAATACTGTAATATGTGCCCTGCCTACACCATGGCATAGTTGCGAAGATCAAAAGAGATCATAGTTATAAAAAGTACTTTATAAATTATTATAAGAACATAAATTTGCATGCCAGCAGAGCTAAGCCTTTCTGGAGAGCTCCTTCTCTACTAGCTCTATATCTTTCTCTACCTCCTACCACTCCCTCTATGGAGTCCCTACTTTCTGTCTCCAAGGAAGATGGAAGATTGAGGAGGCTGTTATGGCTTCCGACTTACACTCTTCCCATATGGGGCCTCTTTTCCTTGACTCCCTTTCCAAAGTTTCCAAAAAATGGTACTGTGCCTTTGGCAGTTGCTTATAAAGTGAAACAATTTATCCTACAGCCCAACAATTCCACTCTTAGGTGTTTAACCACAAAAAATAAAAACGTATGTCCATAAAAAAAACTTGTACATAAATGTTCACAGCAGTTTTATTCTTTTTTTTTTTTCTCAGAACTGGAATCAACACAAATGTCCACCAAGAGATGAAAGGATACACAAATTGTGGTATACTCACAGAATACAATACTACTCACTATTAGAAAAGAATAAACTACTGATTCACATAACATGGAGGAATCTAAAAAACATGTTGAGAGAAAGAAGTCATACACAAAAGTGTACATACCGTATACTTCCATTTATATGAAGTCAGGAACTGGCAAAACTGATCTATGGTGACAAAATCAGAGCAGTGGCTGCCCAGAGGGGTAGAGACTGACTGGAAAAGGCTATAAGGGAAGTTTCAGGAGAGATGAAAATGTTCTGCACCCTAATTATATTTTGGTTAGACAGGTGTATACATCTGTCAAAACCAGTCAAATCAAACACTTAAAATCTGTGCATTTCACTATATGTAAACTTTACCTCAAATACACATATACATAAACACATCCTACCCTGGCTCCCCATCTCCTCTCACCAAGTTTCCCAAAGTGTGAGACTTGTGAAAGAATGCAAAAATGGTACCCAGACTTACCTCTCAGGTAAGATAATAAAAACAGAAGCTGAAATAGTTATAGTAAATAAATAATAACAATAGCAAATAATAATCTGGTGCTTATTATGTGCCAGGTACTTTGGAAGCATTTTAAGTATATTAATTCATTTACTCCTCACAACAACCTTGAGGCAGAACCATTATTAGCTCCATTTGGCAAATGAGGAAAATGAGGCAGAGAGAGACTTTTAGTAACTTGCCTAAAAAGTTACTAAACTTCGGAGCAGGTTCAAACCCAGAACTTTGCTTCCAAAGTCAACACTCTTCCCCACTACACTACACTGTTTCTCATCAATAATAAGAAGCAATTTGTATCTTGACCAACTCTCTAAAGCCTGGTTAAAATTAAATAAAGATAGATGTATAGCAATATGACATAAAACAGCTACCATTTTTGAAAAGCTACTATGTGCCAGGCACACATTATCTTTATTTATCTCAATAACCTGATAAAGGTATTTTTCAGAAGAAAAAACTATGGCTCAAAGAGGTGAAATGACTTGCCCAGGGTCACAAAACTAGCAAGTCTCTCTGACTCCAAAACCCACGTGCTTTATTTAGAACATCTTGCTGCCTCTGTAATTCTCTTACATGTGAGGATGTTTTAAATGGCTGCTTCTCTGCCACTTTTTTGTAGGGTCTACACATAAACCATCTGTGTGTGTGTGAGAGTGAGTGTGTGTGTGTGCATGTCTGAGGTAAAATTTACATATAGTGAGATGCTTCTGTGGGCAGTGTGGCCCTAACAACTTTTTAAAACAATTTATTTTGAACCATTAAAAATTTTTTTGATACACACATGCAATAAAATTTAAAAGCTTCAAAATGGTATACAGTGGAAGTCAGTCTCCCTTCCACTCCCACAGTCCTGTAGTTCCCTTCATCAGAGGTCACCACTGTTGTTTTTTAAGTGTGCATTCAGAGATAGTAATTCAGGTACAAGCCTATACATACATAGGTTTTACATAAATCCTCCATTTTCCCTCCCAAAAATTATACATACCACTTTGTACTATGCTTTTTAATTTAACAATTTGTCTTGGAGATTGTTCCTGTCAGAGGTTTTTTAAAACAGCTACATATAATTACCTTAGTTAGATGTACCAGAATTTATTTAACAGTTCCCTATTGATGGACATTTAGGTTGTTTCCATGGTAGTGACAACTTAAAGGGTTTCCCTCTCATGTGCAAATACTTCTTTCTAAAGTAATTTCCTACTCTTTCCTCTTTCAGTCCCATTTACTGTCAAGTCCTATGTATTCATTTCTCTGTCTCTCTTGACATGTATACTTCTCATTTCCTCAGGCTACACTTAGTTTCTTTAAAAGCATCTCCCCAAACCTACCCTAGTCATATCCCTCCTGCCTCCAGGCATCCCCCTACCTTAATATATTCAGCACACGGCTTTAGGAATCATCTTCCAAAATCACGGCTTTAATTAGGCCACTTTATCACCACTGTTCAAAAACCAAGCAATCACTCACTGTTTATCAAACTCAAATTCCACACTCTGGTCCACAAGAGGGAGAAGGGGGAAACATACTCACATCAATGGAATGTCTATGAATGTGCCTAGAGCTTTACAGACATCATTTCATTTAATCCTCCCCCAATTCTTGCATGGTTAGTAGTATTATCCCCATTTTATGGCACAGGAAACAAGGCTTAAAGAGATTAGCAATTTGTCTAGGGCTATCCAGCTAGTACACAGTTGAGCTAGGATACAAATTGTGTTTGTCTAATTGCAAAGCACATGCTTTTAATCACCAAGTGACACTGTTTCCTAAATGGGGATATCATCATCCAGTTCATGGTGGGGTGAGGATAAAATGAAAGGATCTATGTGGAAGCACACGCAAGAGCTTCACATGGTGGCCTCCTTCCCATCATTCAGATCTCAGCCAAAACGTCACTTCCTCAGAGAGGATTTCCCTGACTATTCTAGCTAAAAAGCAGCAACCCTTCATGTAATCCCCAAAATGTCTACTTCTTTGCCCCATTTTAGTTTCTTCAAGGCACTTGGCACTGTCTGAAATTTATTTAAACATTTGTTTTAGTGCTTGTCTCTGCATATTAGAACATAAGTTTCTGGAGGGTAGGAACTATGCTTACTTTGTATCCTCTGGGCAAGAAAAGGAGCTAAAATAGAAATGCTCATTAAATATTTGTTGCCTGAATGAATTAACAGCTCAGTTTATAGAGGGAAAACTTTTTCTTACTTCTGGCTTCTGTCAATTAAAAAAAAAAAAAACCTCACCATAAATCAGCCCTAACCCATTCAAATTACCAACATTGAAAGTAGGAAGTGTTACAGATTGCACTGTGTCCCCCTAAAATATGTGTTGTAAATCCTAACCTCTATACTGTGGATGGAGCCCTGGTGGCCCAGTGGTTAAGCGCTCTGCTGCTAACCAAAAGGTCAGCAGTTCAAATCCATAAGCTGCTCCTTGGAAACCCTATGGGGGCAGTTCTACTCTGTCCTATAGGGTCTCTATGAATACTGTGGATGTAAGCCCATTTGTGAACACGGTTTTCTTTGTTATGTTAATGAGGTCATATCCGTGTAGGGTATGTTTTAAACCTACCCCCTTTTGAGATGTGAAAAGAGCAGATTAGGCACAGAGAAGCAAGCATGAATGGGAGAGAGACAGATACCACATGGAGATCTCCAAGGAGAAGCTGAGACAAGGAATTTTCCCCCAGAGCGGACAGAGAGCCTTCCCCTAAGCTGGTGCCCTGAATTCAGACTTCTGGCCTCCTAAACTGTGAGAAAATAAATTTCTGTTCATTAAAGCCACCTACTTGTGGTACTTCTGTTTTATTAGCACTAAAAAACTTAAGACAGAATTTAAACAAAATTTTAAATACTGAAGTTGTTGTTGTTAGGTACTGTCAAGTCAGTTCCGACTCATAGCGACCCTGTATACAACAGAACGAAACACTGCCCAGTCCTGCACCATCCTCACAATCATTGTTATGTTTGAGCCCACTGTTGCAGCCACTGTGTCAATTAGCCTTGTTGAGGGTCTTCCTCTTTTTCACTGACCTTCTACCTTACCAAGCATGTTGTCCCTCTTCAGTTCTTAGGTGATTTTAATAAATTTATTATAATTATTTTCACTGTTATTTATGCTTTCAGGCATAGTGCTCAAGCCCTTTCCACACAGTACCGTATCTTATGTAATCCTTATAAGAATACCACAAGGTAGATCCTACCATCAGGGGCAGGGGATCAAGGCTCAGAGATCTTCAATTACTTGCCCAAGTTAGTACATGGAGGAGACAGAACCTGAACTCAGGTTTCTTTGACCCTAAAGCCCATGATGTTTTTCATCATTACACTGTTGTTGTTAGGTGCTGTCGAGTCGGTTCTGACTCATAGTGACCCTATGTACAAGAGAACAAAACACTGCCCAGTCCTGCACCATCCTTTTCACTGACCCTCTACTTTACCAAGCATGATGTCCTTCTCCAGGGATGGTCCCTCCTGATAACATGTCCAATGTACGTGAGATGAAGTCTCGCCATCCTTGCTTCTAAGGAGCATTCTGGTTGTACTTCTTCCAAGACAGACTTGTTCATTTTTCTGGCAGTCCATGGTGTATTCAATATTCTTTGAGAACATCATAATTCAAAGGCATCAGTTCTTCCCAAGTCTTCCTTCTTCATTGTCCAGTTTTCACATGCATATGAGGCGACTGAAAACACCATGGCTTGGGTCAGGCGCACCTCAAACTGACATCTCTGCTTTTTCACACTTTAAAGAGGTTTTTTGCAGCAGATTTGCCCAATGCAATGCATCGTTTGATTTCCTGACTGCTGCTTCCATGGGCATTGATAGTGGATCCAAGTAAAATGAAATCCTTGACAACTTCAATATTTTCTCCATTTATCATAATATTGCTTATTGGTCCAGTTGTGAAAATTTTTGTTCTCTTTATGTCGAAATGTAATCCATACTTAAGGCTGCAGTATTTGATCTTCATCAGTAAGTGCTTCGAGTCCTCTTCACTTTCAGCAAGCAAGGTTATTTCCTCTGCATATCACAGGTTATTTATGAGTCTCCCTCCAATCCTGATGCTGTGTTCTTCTTTCTCTAGTTTCTATAGTTTCTCGGATTATTTGCTTGGCACACAGACTGAATAAGTATGGTGAAAGGATACAACTCTGATGCACACCTTCCTGATTTTAAACCATGCAGCATCCCCTTGTTCTCTTTGAACAACTGCCTCTTGGTCTAAGTACAGGTTCCTCATGAGCACAATTAAGTGTTCTGGAATTCCCATTCTTTGCAATGTTATCCATAATTTGTTGTGATCCACACAGTCGAATACCTTTGCATAGTCAATAAAACACAGGTAGGCATCTTTCTGGTATTTTCTGCTTTCAGCCAGGATCCATCTGACATCATCAATGATATCCCTGATTCCACATCCACTCGTGAACCTGGCATGAATTTCTGGCAGTTCTCTGTCGATGTACTGCTACAACCACTTTTGAATGATCTTCAGCAAAATTTTACTTGTGTGTGATATTTATGATACCGTTCCATAATTTCCGCATTCTGTTGGGTCACCTTTCTTTGGAATGGGTACAAATATGGATCTCTTCTAGTCAGTTGGCCAGGTAGCTCTCTTCTAATTTTCTTGGCATAGACAAGTGAGCACTTCCAGAGCTGCATCCATTTGCTGAAACATCTCAATTGGTATTCTGTCAATTCCTGAAGCCTTGTTTTTCGCCAATGCCTTCAGTGCAGCTTGGACCTCTTCCTTCAGTACCATCAGTTATTAATCATATGCTACCTCCTGGAATGGTTGAACATGGACCAATTCTTTTTTATACAGTGACTCTGTATATTCCTTCCATCTTCTTTTGATGCTTCCTGTGTCATTTAATATTTTCCCCGTAGAATCCTTCAATATTGCAACTGGAAGCTTACCACTACACTAGACTAATAAAACTGAGTGGATATAAGCAATCAAATCCAAGTGGATTTTGCTTTTAAACAAGTATCTTTTCCTTAGATCAGTAATCTCTTCTAAATGACTAGATGACTAGAAACTCTGTGAGGAAAAAAAAAGGTTATCTACTGTGTATATTCCAGTGTGGTTCTGAAGCATCAAACCATGTCCTACCTGGGCAGCCTCATAAGTGATGGTCTTTGTCTCAGTGTGGACAATAGGGACGTCTTTGGTTGGGATTTCACTTTTCACAGTATTGGCAGAATCTGAGATGGTGACAGTCTGAGTCTTTACCAGGGGAGGCTGTGAAACAGTAAAGAAACAGAGTTACTGGAGTCTTTCAGAAGTCTGGGGAAAACTAATCTTCTGACATTGATCTGATCAAAGTGTTAGGCCTAATTAAGCAAAGGACTAGCTCAATCTCCAAAGGTGTTTACTCTGCACAAGTCTTGGACACTGTTCCAAAGTAGCCCTGACAAGATGTCAAATCATGAGAGATTAAAGAACAGCATTCCTATAATCACTTTCATATGCTTAATGGAAAGTTATAAGATCAGACACTTATGATTGGTGATGCAAAACACTTTAGACTGACCTTCAGAATTTGAATATAAAACTATTTGCCAAATAACATTCACTTTTGTTTGTCCTTGTGGCTGAACTGTTATAATTA
Organism: Dugong dugon; assembly: GCA_030035585.1. Taxonomy (NCBI): domain Eukaryota; kingdom Metazoa; phylum Chordata; class Mammalia; order Sirenia; family Dugongidae; genus Dugong; species Dugong dugon. Next base: position 53,051,217 of record CM057462.1, on the reverse strand, counting down.
AGAAAATCAGCCACATTTCCTCCACTAATACAAATGGTACATGAAACGGCAGCAGCACTGGAATGCATTACCCTGGAATTCATTAACTTCTTTCAAATCAATGTCAGATACTCACTTTGAAGTTGTTAAGAATAAATAGTGTTTGGAAAACTGGAAAGAAAAAAAAAAAAAATCAGATCTACCACCACCTGGTGATTAATCTCAGAATTTCAGGAGAATAAAATAGTGTAATATCAAAGGCCTTCTTGCCTATCAGCTCACCTTCCCCAAGACTATAAATCACTCTAAGACTACCATTTGATTGTGATAAGATGAAGTGGCCATCACCTTAGCATAGGAGATTAGTGCCTATGATCATAGAAGCTCCTGTGAATGGGGTCAGTGGGAGTGGTGGCGTTACACTATGTGGCTGCAATACATAAATTATTATTTGAGGCTAGAGTCTCATAAAAGATCAGTTGCCTCTTTTAATTAAGAGTATCTGAATTTTTTAGCATTGTCTCAGAACACTGAAGGTTCCTCACCATAGAAGTCTCAGAAATTTACCTCTTCAAATAGCCCATACTGGAGTAGAAAAGAACATACTGATACCAGCCTCATAAAGATAAATAACTGGAGTTAATCCCAAGAGTTTTGTAAGTCAGCAGGCAAGAAAGCATTTCTAGCATGGAGTTAATTCCTCTGAATAAATTTCTTTGTAGAAATTAATGGCTTCAATTTTATTCTATGATTTTGAAAAAAAGCAGAGACTCTACCCTCACCACCACTACCACTTCCTCCACAGAACAGATTCTGGCCCTCTCCCAAAGAGAGTCATTAGACCTGTGTCATTAAATCAGTTACTACCTGGAAACTTCGAATGAGGGTGGGGAACTGGTTACCCACACGAGAGTCAAGAAATGATCCATTTTGCTTTCCAAGTGGCTCTCCTGGTGTAACATGTTCTTCACTACTCTCTGCCTTTTTTTCGCCAAGTTGCAGTTGATAGGAAGCTGATGTTACTGAGAACTTGCCCATGGGGCCCTTTAGGGCACTGGCCTGTTCCTCCACTCCTATACATTCCCCATTTGGGTCTCTTGGCATCTCCTTAATGTCAACATGGCCAGATGCTCCCTGCACCTTCTCTTCTGTCTCCTTGCTGCTTATGGAGAGGGAGCCAAAGTCAAAGTTTTGTGAAGACTCCGGTGGGGTAGTCATTTGGTTCTCACTAGGAACTACTGAATGCTTGGGGCCCTCCTGTTCAGAGTCAGGGTTAGTATTTGGCCCCTTTGTCACAGCAGCCACCTCCTCTGTGCAAATGTCATTTATACTCTACAAATGAATGGACACATACAAAAGCAAGAAGAAAAGATTAGCAGTAAGTGGGGAATATAGTGAACTCTAAGAAACAATGATTTTTAAGAAGCCTCGAGAATACTAAATCAACATAAACCAAGAATCTTAGTTCCTAAGTTTGTCAGAAGGAAGAACTGCTGCTCATTATATATGTTAGCAGCTTAAACAATGCCGATTTCATTTTGGCCATATTTCTATAGCACTGTTAATCTAAGAAATCATGTCAGTGTGCCTCATACAGCACACAGCACTTCATATTCCTATAGTCTTCCCTGTAGAATATATTCTCTTTATGTTTAAGTAAGTCACTTTGCCATTCCTAAATACATAACTCATTACTATGCACATGACGTAATACAATTCATGAGTAAATCAAAACACATTCTTAAGGAGAACAATCAGGTTGAAAAATGTTTCACACCTCCAAGTTATAGTATCAAGTTTTAGCTTCTCTAATGGAGAAGCTAAAATCTAGACTTGGTTAGCAGGGATACAGACATTGATTACATCCAGCACAGGCTTACTCTAATCATTGCAATGGCCTGAAACATGATATAAAAATATGGAAATGTTTCTTTGCAAACAGAATACAAATGACCCAGCAACAGAGATGCACTTCTTCACAGATGAATGACATAATACTTCCATCCTCTAAGGCAAATACATCCTGGAAACACAGAGCTCCCTCCTGGACTAAATACCTCACACCACAGGAATAATAACTGTAAAATAAGTACTTCAAAGAGATCTTGGATGAGAAGATAGCATCATAGCAGATGGACTCATTCCTAAAGTTTAAAGAAAGGTGCTCTAGATGGAAGAAGGGAAGAATTTCACACCAGTAGGAAAAGATATGAAAAATGAACATTCTAACAGAAGCCAAATGTCACGGCAAGTAGCATCTGCGTGTACTCAACAGAAAACTATAAAACAAGTCTGAAATTTTGGTAAGATTGTTTTAGCATATTATATGCCACACAGGAACTTAATAACAGAAAGGAACTTTTAAGAAGGTGTGCCTGGAGTAAATGAAATATGCTTGGACAAGCATACACATTTCAGTATTCAAATCACATATAAGTATTCTATTAAAAAATCACTGCTGCTCATTAACTTGTAAGCCAGCCTACACTGTGATAAATACACACTAGCACACTATTAAGGCAAGAAAAGATGCACTGCCCTCAAGAACTTCAGTCCAACTTTATTCCTAAACCATCCTGAAACATGCAACTCAACAGCATCTCAAAGTAGCACAAGTTGAACTGAGAAGAGGCAGACCTTTCATTGCTTGATTATGAATATTACTTAAGACATGAAAGATGGAATTGAGAGATGATAATATCTTTGTCTGCAGATGTATCAGAGATAAATAAAATATTCTTGCCAAGGGTATATGCATTTCCTCATGTTTAAAATGAGAATAATACTTGGCTCATAGGAGTGAGAGGACCAAATACAACAATATATATGAAAGCACTTTGTAAATTTTAAAGCACCATACAACCAACATTAACTGGTCACCTACTATGTGCTAGGCCCTAGGGACACTAGAATGAATTTGTTGTTATATTATTAATATACTGCACTACTTTTTAGGGTGCTTATTTCACTATTTCTTTTGAGTCACACAGGCTGCTATAGAGCTGTCAAAAAACAATCAGCTGGTAATAAATAAATAGGCTTTCTCAAACGGCTATGTGCTCACCCTAGCATTGTGAAACCCATTCACATGGCGAGGAACTTCATGGCTTCTCCAAACAATGTTTTCACAACTGAGAAGGCTGATTAATAATCAGGAAAATATTTAAGATAATAAAGTAAGAGCCAATTTTGTAGCAGTCTGCTCAAGAAATAAATGGCAGTCTTTCATCAAGAAGCCATTTGTGAATTAAATATTGATTAGGCCAGCAGCACCTGGCAAATAGCCTGAAGCTCCTACTGCTAAGTAAAATTATAGCAATCATTTTTTTCAAAGTCATGTATAGAGGAAACCAAGAATAAAAGCTGTAGCCACAGTAACATCAATTCAACAAATATTTACTGAGCACCAAGTATGTGTTGGATCCCTGGTGGTTCAGTGGTTAAGAGTTTGGCTGCAGACCAAAAGGTTGGCAGTTACAATCCACCAGCCGCTCCTTGGAAACCCTATGGGGTAGTTCTGCTCTGTCCTATAGGGTCGCTATGAGTTGGAATTGACTCAATGGCAACGGGCTTGGGTTTTTTTTTTGGTAATATGTGTTACCCCTTGAAAATAAAAGAAAAACTGGTAACAGTTCGTTTACCATTTATAGCACTCTCACATATGGTCAAATCAACCTCTTCAGCTGCCTTTATCGTCCAAGAGATCTTACTGGACTTCCTGCCAGGCATGTAGAATGCAACATGTGCCAAACTACAATGATTTCTGCTGCTGCCTAAGCCCCCATCCCAACTTCCTCTATCAAACCAAACCAAACGCATTGCCGTTCAGTTGATTCCGACTCATAGAAACCCTACAGGACAGAGTAAAACCGCCCCATAGGGTTTCCAAGGAGTAGCTGGTAGATTCGAACTTCTGACCTTTTGGTTAGCAATCTGAGTTCTTAACCAATATGCCACCAGGGCTCCTTCCTGCATCATCTCTATTATATTGCTAAATGGCACCATCATTCATGCAGTCTTTCATGCCAGAATCCTAAGCATCATCTTCAATGCCTTCCTTATACTCATCCCCAGACTCCCGTAGATTACACCAAGTCATTTCTATTCTACTTTAATATCTCCTTACCTATTGGCTTTTCTCCATTCCCACGTTTACTACCTTCTTTCAAACTCTGATAATGCCTCATCCAGATTACTACTAATACCCTAAACAGTTTTTCTTCCTTCCTTCTTTCTCATCTCAAAATCTTCGTTCAATGCATCCTCTATTCTATTGCCAAAGTATTTATTGCTAAAATACAACATTGGAAATTCAATTTTCTAGCTTAAAACCCTTCAGTGGCTCCTCACTGTCTCTTGGTTAAAGTACAGAACCTTTAGTAAGACACAGAAAACACTTCAAACTCTGACCCCCTACTTCTTTTTTCCAGCTTCATCCTGCTACACCTCCACACACATCCTTTCCTTCGTTAATTCAAAACTATTTGCAGTTCCTGGAACACAGCATGCTTTCTTTTGCCTCTGTGTCTTTGTAAATACTGTTCCTTCTGCCTGGAAGCTCCTATGTTTTCCAGAATCAGTTCAAGTGTGAGTTCTTATGGAAGTTTCCCCCGGCTGCCAAAGGTACGGTTAGGCACCACTCCTCTTTTGTTCCCATTGCACCCTATCATTATTGGTTTATTCATCTGTCTTTCCATTAGACTATGAGCTCCTTGGGGATAAGAACTTACTATGTGTTACTTAGCTCTGTATCTCTCTTATACTCAGTTTTTGGCACACAACAGATGTTCAGTAAAAACTTGTTGATGTTTTTAAAATTCAGGTGACTTGAAAACTTCTATTTTGTCTTGTGCTACTCAATAACTGAAAAGGTACATTTAGAATGAACATAAACAGTGGCCCACTGGATCAGACCCATTGTCTACTCCAGCATTTTATCTCCTACATCAGTACAATGAGAGGAAAACTAACTTTTACTGAATGTTCAGCGTGTACCACATACTATGTTAATCACTTTAATATGTCTGCTTATTTAATTTTTTACAACCTCACTATGAGGTACTCATTATCCCTATTTTGTAGATGAATAATCAGAGATTAAGCAACTTAGTGCTATTAAGTGATGGAGCTAGGGTTTAAATCTAGGTCGGTCTCTGGTTTCTAATGCCCATCTTCTTTCCAGAGTACCAGAAGGTATTACAAAATTAGGACCAAAGGACATGTTCTGTTATGTTTAAAAGAATATACTCTAAATCTGACCCTATTTTTGAGAAGTACAAAGACTGTCCAAAGTCCTCTTAGTAGAATCTGTTCTTAGTGGCCAACACTAATTATACGTTTACATGTAAGGAGAAGGTTGGAAATCCAGAAGAAAAGACTGTGGCAGGAAAAAGATAGTAAGTCTCTGTGACACAAGAGACCAGAATTTGGCATCTAACATCAGTAAATACTTTTAACTGACCGTGTTGTGCCTTTGGCTGTGACCATCAGCAAGGGCTATTGAATTATATAAGACCCGGCACAACTGCCAACTGCATATACCAAATTAGTCTGGAAGCCTTAAAGGGATCTTCTCAGGGATATGAATAAAGACATAGCTGCATCTGAACCACCCGCAGTGACAAGTACTCAAAACGGAGACTTAATGTTCAAAGGTGTTAATTCAGATGTTGCTTGTCTGGACTGATGGAGGATCTATAAGAAGAAAGATGCTAAATAAGAAAAACTAGCTGCCTGTACAAAGTACTGCAATGACATCAAGTTGGTTTTAAGAATGTGAGAAGGCAGAGTGCTACACAAATATTTAATTGAACAGAAACACTATTTGATTGGAGATTCTCAATTTCATTTAGGCTCCTGCTAAGTACGATAATTCAGTATTTTCTTTGGGGGAAGAATATAAAGATTTTTTTTTAAAGGCATTTTCTTAAAACTATTCAAAGAGATTATGTCTCAGGAGCATCAAACCTTTTGTATCTTTGATGGCTTATGGATTCCAGATATCATTAAGAGCAGGATGTGGGTGTTTAACAGGTATTTTGCTGCCACTCCATTAAACGCAATTCAGAGTCCTTTTTTTCAGGTTATTTTTGAAGTAAAAGATTTATGTATTTGAAGAGGCTGTCAAAAGAACCAGTTATGCTTCACAAGACTATCTTATCCTGTAAGCATCACAGTAAAAATACATCCTGAAAATCTTTCTGAAGTTTTGCTACACAAGCAAGAGCCATGTAATTATTTTCTGGAGGGCCTATGTGGTAATTTTCCCCACACACGTTTGGTTACTTGTTCCCTCCTTAGTGAAGTCCAATTTTACCTTTGGGTGGCAGTAAAAAAAATTCCTTTCTCTGTTAAAAGGAAGAAAAAAAGTTGGCTACTATCTCATTTTACCTTTCTATATATTAAAATCCTGGGCAAGCATGTAAGAACCAACTGAAGTACTGCAGCATCACTGCCAACCCTGACAAGTGATTTCAGGGAAGTGCTTTCACCTCAGGACCATAGTTGGATGTTGGGATGGAAGAAGAAGGCGAAAATGCTAACTTCAAAGACTAAACTCTCCTCTCAATAATGTGCTATTTTTTATTTCTTATCCACATAAAAATCATATTTTCCTATATGTGTATAATTATATACATGAAAAAGACTGTAAGGATATGTACTAAAATATTAATAATGGTAGGACAGCAAATGATTTATTTTTTCCTTGTGTTCTTCTATTATTTTCTAACCTCTCTAAAATGAATATATATATGCACATATATAAATATTACTTTTTAAATCAGAAAAATATTATTAAAATTATTTTCCTATGCAAACTTTTATATCTGGTTTCAGTAATGAAATAATAATCTTTAAAACCTGAAGAGTCCAGTAAACAACGTATGAAGGCAGTGATGACAAATCCTCCAAGCCTTTAAGAACCGTTAAAAATAAACCTTAATAGGTTCCTACAAAGAAAAAGTAGTTAAATGGAAAGAATTATAACAAATATTAGTAACTGGTAAATAGTAAAAAAAAAATCTCTTTTATGAGAATATAATATAAAACTTCATTATTTAGTGAGTTGGTTTTAAAAGTCAATGTCAATGATGATGGACTTACTATATCTGGGCGGAAAAGAAAACAACTCAAATTTAAGCTGTAGCTTCATTATATTTTGTGTAATGTTTTCTGACTTAGAGATGCCAAGGATATTCTCAGGAATATGAATAAAGGTCTGGCTGTATCTGTGATTTAATTCCTCTGTAAATGTTCTTATTAGAGATCTGCCTCAGAAACAGTGAAGACCCAAAGGGAATTATCACTTTCTTGCCACAGTCATGATAGCAATTGAGAATATAAAATATTAAAGATCAAAGTAACCCAAAACTTGATCTAAATTTAAACAATAACTCTAGATTAGAGACATGTGCTATAGATCAACACCATTATACTCTACATCCAGAATGATTTTATATTTTTTAAAGTATTACTTTTTGCAAAGAAACATGGACCAAAGCAATGAAGACATCTAGTGCCTACACAGAAGTAAGTGTTTCTTGAGCACCCAAAGTGGGTCAGGCATGTGGCTTTGACTCAGGCTGGTATTGTTTCACCTGTTGTTAGCAAGTTCTCAACCAGTTCCAAATTATATTTTAGAAAGCATCACCAGCCAGAACTTTGAGGAAAGAAATCATGATAGAAGACAAGAATTAAAATATGTATACTATGAGACTATTAAATAAATATTTCTGAGCCAAGATGCTCAGGAAGAACACTGGATAGGCCATTTTAAATGGCCAGTTTTAAGATACACATTGTCTATTAAAAAAGAAAAGAAGGAAAACATTTCTGATTAGTTACAATCTTTTCAAAGCTTGATAGATTTATTGCTTTTCTAGGGCCCAAAGCTTATCTTTCTATATTGCCATTCCCCATAAATTTTTGCTTCCTGAAAGTAAAAATTTTTCCCAAAAGGAGAGTATGAGATTCAGCATACTATCTCTCCAGTCATTTTACATAATGGAACCCCAAAGTCCAACCCACCAGTTAAACTACTACTGGTCTTCCCATTCTCTTCATTCTGTTTTTCCATTCTGTCAAGTAAAATGAGACTCAGGGCTGGCCTTATATGTACTGCTTAATGGTATGATCAACCTGAAATGTCACCATTGACTTTGCAATGACTCTGTGGCCTGGTGAAATGCAAATACCTAGGGAAAGTTAATACATTAAATTTTATCAGTGTTTCTATACCGCAGAAAAAAAGGATTCATTAGATTTTTAAATAAGGTTTACACAGATTTTTTAAAAGTAAAATTTGATAAGGAGAAGGGAGAGAGCAGGAGGTGGCAGTGGGATAGGGGTTGCACAGACACACAAACACCCACAGAGCACATTACCCTTGCTTTGCAAACCCAGTAAGAAATGCTTTGCACTGCAATTGCCCACAGAACCAGCAGGAATCGAGGTTATCTTGCTAAGCACAGAAGGAAGATACCCAGCAGAAGAGTCCAGCTCCTGGTTCTTAACTAAAGTAAACAATAAATATTACAGATAATGAATAATAAATATTATCAACAATGTGTTTAAATAATACCCCCAAATAGTCCACAACATGCAAACTAAAAAAGTAGAATCCAGTCCTGACAAGATCAGTTAATTGCGAGTGCTTTGTTTCTACATTCTTCTCTTTAATAAAATATGACAAGTTTATGTCTCAGCAAAGAATGGCTGTAAATGCCTAGTGAAAAGGCTCTAAAAAGGGAAACACATGTCTTTCAACATTAATATTTCTCATATTTTTTCCTATTTTGAAACATTATTAATATCGGTAATTGCCTTGGTTGTATAATAACCAGAAGGAACATTAAACCTTATGATTTTTAAAGAATTTTAAGTCAAAACAAATGCTTTTAAATGGGCACTTGCAATAAAAGATAAATCAGATGTGGTAATGGCTTCTTTTGCAAAAGCCATGTGTAAACATCTCATAAAGATGACAAGTCAAGCAGCAGTAGCCCATTCTTCAGCCAAAAAAGGAAACAAAAGAAGAAAGAAGAACAAAAATTACCAAAAGTAAAGCATTTCCTCAGCCCCCCCCCCACCCCAAAAGCCTCATAAATAATAGCTTTGGTACCCTTTCGGTGGAAAATTCAGGCCAACTGGCAGTTTAAAAAGGAACATTATAATAAACACTCAAAATGGGGATAAACTAACAACAGAGTAACCATGTTGCTGGCAAAAGATTTAAATTTTCAGTCTTTACTCTCTAGTGTGCCATTCTCTATCATGTAATCCATTTCTCTTCATTCTAGTTTTTCTCTCTTGGCTAGGGCTCCTCTCCTCATTTTTTTTTTTTTTAAGTTTGGCATGCTATTGGTCCTTAGCTAGAAACATATCTTTGTAGTGTTCACTAGCTTCTCTACAAAACTCAAAGAGTTCTCTTCATGGCCCACTGGTACTCTCTGGTATATAAAGATTATATCTGGATATCTGGATAGAGGAGTTTATTCAGGAAGATGCTGGCTTTTACTAAATTAGAATTGACAAAATTATTTATTACAGGGAAATCACTCCACAATGTAGCCTTTCTACGGCTTTTACAAAGGCCAGCAAATGAAATTTGGCAATGACAATTATCCTTCAAACATAGTTTTTATAATTTCCCAAATACTGGTAGTGTTGTTCTTAGATTATCCCCAGAATAGGTGAATATAAAAGAAAACCGCTTCAAAATCCGTGCCTGATGCAAAATTTTGACTATTAAATAATAATAGAAAATTTTGCCTTTATACTGCACTCACCAGCAAGAACTCCACAGATCAAATGAGTATTCTCAAACACGAACACAGCTATAGAAGTCAAAGTGCTTAAGTAAATGTTAACGTTACACTAAACACGGCTAGGAGACAAGAAGCCCTTAGTGGCCAATTTCATTTCATAAAACTATGAAGGATCATGTTTGGGGAGGATGGAGATGGAGAGAAAGAGGCTGTATCAGTATAAAAACACTGACCATTTAGTACAGTCAGATTTAGTATAGAGCAAAATTAAATTTATTTGACAGGATTTCTCAAATGTTCAAATTTAAACAAATGATTAAAGCCATAATAAACACTTAAGAAAAACATTACAGCCCAATTTGGTGGCTAGAAAACAGCATCTTGAGTCCACAGAACAAAACACAAGAGAAAATGATGGTTAGATACTAATTAGCTGTGTCTTCTGAAAAATTCTGTAATAATGAAAATGACTTTCCATGTTAACATTTTCAACAACCTCCTTTAAAAGGATAGTAGCTTTGGAGAAACACTTCAAAATTTTTACGTTACTTAGACATGGCCACGAGGTACACACTTTGCACTAGTAAGTAGACCACTCCAAAATTTGGAGTGTTAAGTAGTCATCTGGATAATATAATAAAATCTACAGCTTTGAGAGTAGATAAGGTTTACCCAAGGTGAAGTAAGAAATAAATTGATACACCTTCAGTTAATTCCACATTACAGGAGCAAGCTCTCATCACACCCACACATCCACACCCACTCCATTCTTCACTCTTCAGTGTGATCAGAGTGGCAATACTGGATGGTTAAAAACTACTAATCTGCAGAGTGCTTTTTGAAAAAAAAAAAAAACAGAAAACAAAAGAAAAATTCAGCATATTAAAAATGCTTCTAACAGATGTGACAATTACATGTATTACAGTGACTGATTAAGTGTTGGTGAGAAAAAAGCTATTTTTAAAACTTGGTACAAATAAATCAAATGAATTCAAAGCTGATTTAAAGCATTAATATTCTGACAATTGAACACAGGATGATAGGTTAGCTCTGTATTAGGGCTGAGCAAAAGACAATTACTAGGGCACAGAGAAGACAGTGAAAATATGGAAAAACAAGAGAACTTTTCTAGTAATACTTGCTGACAGCCATCTCTTGCTGATCAGCTGAAGCAGAGGATCTTTTTCCATCCCCTCCTTTTTTTGTAGTGAGTATGCCTATGTACAGCATTCCGCATTGTAGTCGAGTCAATTCTGACCTATTGCAACGCTACTATAGGATCTCCAAGGCTGTAAATCTTTACGGAAGCAGGCTGCCACATCTTTCTCCCGTGGAACGGCTGATGGGTTCCAACTGCCAACTTTTTGGTTAGCAGCTGAGTGCTTTAACCACTCCTCTGCCAGGGCTCCTGTACAGCATTACTGGCTCCTATTTTCTTAATGACTAGTAGCAACCAGAATCAGATTTGCAGTGAGATTTATTAATGGTAAGTTTACATATTAACAGAGCAAATAATTCGAGATAAATATCAAAGAAAGTGTCCTAAAAGAGACGTTCTTCAGGAGATTTCTTTATCTTGCTGAACTTTTAACAGATGAACAATTCATTCAACTGAATATCAAAGCTAAAGGATCCTGGACAAGGGAACTAAAAGGAACACAGATTTAGGGGTTTATTAGAAAGCACCTCCCAAAGCTAATTACTGATCAAGGAATCTTTCAGAACACAACCATGTCAAATAGGGAGCAAAGACACCTCCAACGAAGGGAACTTCTTAAAATTCCGATTTACTGGTAAATAATGCCCACATAGGACCTCAATGAGGGAATTCCCCTCAAAGAAATTTTTTTTTAATTTTGAAAGTAATAATTAGAAAGAGGGAATCTTCTGAAATGTTTTCCTAGATACTCAACCTTAAATTTATACACCTGCTTGAAGCACTAAAGTGTACCAAAAGCTCAGAGTGAAAATCATTTCACTTTATCATGTTTATTAGGTATCTTTAAAGCTTGGCTAAAGAGAAGGTGGTTTGGGAATTGTTGTTTCTTTACTTCTTAGGGAAAAAAGGAGGCAGAGTCTTTTGTTTTAAACAAAACAAAACAAAGGGGGCAGTTGGATTAATCACTGAATATGTTAAGAACACAGTTAACACAGAGCAAATTGGAAAAATGACAAAGGGTGCTGTGGTGGTTACAGATAGTTTAGATACATTCAGGTGTACCCGGATTGCCAGATAAATAGGAACAAATGCCATGTCTTTCGTTTTCCATTTCTAATCATAAACAAGAAATGAATGAAGATGCTAAGACTGCAATTATACCTCCTTAAAACACTCAATGCAAAGGTAGAAAATATAATTAATTACTTCTCTGGTCTATATCAGGGATCAGCAAACTATGACAAGCAGGCTAAATACAAGCCTCTCCTTTTTTGGTATAGATATGAGCTAAGAATGGTTTTTACATTTTTAAATGGTTGGGGGGAAAAATAGAATAACATTTAGTGACACATAAAAATGATATGGAATTAAAATTCTGGTGTCCATAAATAATGTCTGATTGGAATACAGTCATGCTCACTCGTTTAGGTATTGTCTATGACTGTTTTTGCACTACAGTGACAGAATTGAGCAGTTGTGACAGAGACAATATGGCCTGCAAGCCTAAAATTTTTACTATCTGGCCTTTTACAGAAAAAGTTTGCAGACCCCTGATCTACATGACGTATAGAACCCTGAAGAGTTTGATATATTTGGTGTTTCTGTATCACATAAAACAAAGTAGAAAGGTATCAAATTAAAATACATTTTAAATAAACACAAACTGTCAGATAACTTGTTCCTTTTATGACATCACACTCCAAGATGAGTTTATATATACAGACATGTACTACAGTCTCAGATAATACGTTCTGGACTGGAAGTAGTTGATTATTACCTGTGGTAAATTCATAAGAGCTTTCAACTGAGAAACAAATTACAAGACATGAACAAGAGAGACTGATATCTACCACGGAGGTACACAAAGATTCCTTGAATCAACCAGGGACCATTCCACAAGATTGACAAAAGATACAGGGGCTCCTAGGCTGTATATACGCTTCCTTGGCTACCTGCATGCACTGACTGGGCACATAGTGATTATTTGAAAGCATGAATTTGGAAAGTTTTCTAAATGAGAATACTTGCTGCCAATATGATTCAGCTATTATTTAAAGAAATGACATTCCACAATATATTAATTTGGTACAAATCTGTGACCCAATACAAGAGATGCTAAGTAGAAAGCTGGAGTTTATCCTGTACAATCTGTGATTAATCATTTAATTCAACTTGTTGTTACTGTTATTAGGTGCCATCAAATTGATTTTTGACTCATAGAGACCCCATGTGACAGAGCAGAACTGCCCCATAGGGTTTTCTAAGCTATAATCTTTACAGGAGTAGATTGCTGGGTCTTTCTCCCATGGAGCCACTGGGTGGGTTCAAACTGCCAACCTTTTGGTTAGCAGTCAAATGTTTAACCATTGTGCCAACAGAGATCCTTTTATAACATTAATTATTTGTTATATACATGGCAATGTGGTACCTGGGATACAAAGGTGATAGGCAGGCAAACAATGATGAATAAAACAAGGCCGCTCACCTTTGAGAATCTCACAGTTTTGAGGAGACAGGCACAACTAAAAGAGATGGATTAACAACATTTCAAATATTTAATATCACTTTTTCTGGTGAGGATCTAAATCATGACCAGAATGTTAAACAGAAAGAAAAATTCCATAACTTTATCATGTCACACTGCTATAAATCAAATCACTTGGAGGCTCTAAAGTATGTAAAAGTTAGTCAGGCTGTCAGAGAAGGCAAGCAAACCTAAAGCGTAGGCTCTAGCGGTGTGCTTCCTCAAAATATAAGTGATATAATCTTGTCAGCAGATTCTGGGCTACAAGAAGTTTCCAAAGCTACAAAACTATCCCCTCCACACACAGCTTTTACCTAAAAATAATTCCAAGTACATGTGATGTCTATGAGAAAGCTGAGATTATCACAGATTTAAAAATGTTCTTTTAGAGAAAGTAAGTTGATGGGTAGGGACATAAAACAGAATAAACCTTAGGGAAGCAACCTATGGGCAACAGGGCCAGAAAGAAAAAGCTAATAAAACAAGGAAAGCAAGAAAAAGAAAAGGAAGGAAGTAGAAGGATAACATGCTAGGAGGAAAACTGGGATAGATTTGGAGATTAGATGTTAAATGATGAGGGTAAGAACTGTGACTAATTCCAACATCAGAGCTACCTTTAACTACGTCAAGAGACGTAATGTGAAAAGAAGACAGGAAATTCTTCAGAATGTCTCCCTTCTGGATCAAGAAGTGAAAGTTATAGGAAAACATTTTGACTTAAAATAAGAGAAACTTATATATAAAATCAGAGCCATGCAAAGATACAATATGCTACCCTGGAAGATATTTAAGCCCAGGCTGGGAGACCACTTGGTAGGAACATTGTAGAGAATAGGCAAGCACTGGGAGGGTAGTGGAGTTGGATTAGGGGGCTATCCAATCCTAAAATTCTGATAATGTCACCTTTTTGCATCCTTACAATGGATAGTACAGTGCCTTGCTAGTGGGTATTGAATAAATGAATGGCAGTACCACGTTTTTCCCTTAATTCTTATTCTCTGTGTTTTACTGAGATAGGAGCCTATGTATATGTGGACTCTTCTTTAAAGACAAGTAGAGAAGAAACTGAGGGGCTGAATTGCATCCTTTATTGATTTGGGGGACCAGAAAAGACAGCTGGGACTCTATGCCTTCCCTCTCTTTCAATCTTTGAAATGCCAGATTTATTCTATTCCAAAACAGGATTCTGACTATGTATGGTAAAAAGAGCACTGCTGACCTCTAAGATATCAATCACAGAAGATTAGAAAAGCATTTCCAAAGTGTCCATTTCCTCAACAATTTGTCTATACATCTAGTTAGGCTATTATTAAAATTATTTAGATTTTAGCCTGTATTTCTGATGTATGTGAATAATGAACTTCTTATTATAAAGAATCACACCTCGTTTTCGCCTTTCAAGTTCTCATGTGACAGGAATTTAGTTTACCAAATGAAATCCTCCATGAATTTGTAATTGTTGGTCATAGCAACCCCTCTCCCTCTTCAAGCCTAACTTTATATGGCTATCTCTCTTATCTGTTCTCACTCCAACACCATACCTTCTTAACCATTTCATGTGCCCCTTCCTAGCCCTGCACCAATGTGCTTTTTTTTGTGTCAAACATATTCTGCTACAGTAAAAAGGAGATCTTAAACCACAAGGGGGTAACAACAGCAGAAATGAGAGTGGCCTTATTGATACCATACAATATAGTGTAGAGAAGGCAAATATGGTTAGTCTACATGCTGCTCAAAGTAGAGAATAAGGAGTTGTCCCAGTTTCTAGCACCAAAATTATAAACAACAGGGGTAGCCCGAATGCAAGAGAAAAAGAGAGAGAGAGAGAGATTTCTATGTGTCATACAGAAATTTATAATGCTGTAAAGAAGTTTGGGATTTTATAACTTACATGAAGAGGAATTGAAGGGAAGGTAATTCTGTAGAGAAGTTGTTTATATCTTTACTATACTTAATGCCTTGGGGGAGAAAAAGCAACAATCAGAAAGTGTCTCATATTATTTTTGCCTTTTCTGTCTTCCTTTTGTAAATATGTGGCCACTAGGTAAAGCCCAGAGCCCTGGTGGCACAGTGGTTAAGAACTGGGTGGTTAACCAAAGGGTTGGCAGTTGGAATCCACCAGCTGCTCCTTGGAAATCCTATGGGGCAGTTCTACTCTGTCCTATAGGGTCGCTATGAGTCAGAATCAACTTGACGGCAACAGGTTTGATTTTTGGTTTAGGTAAAGCCCAAGTATAAATTTTGATTGGCAAGGTCTTTCAAAAAGTAACTGAACCTCTAATGGCTAGTGTGTCCTATATATCCTTCTGAAAGAAGTATTTCAAAAGTGATTTACAAAAGTAAGAGAAAACTAATTTGCTTTATCCACAGAAATTTCAGAGTGAAACTTACAAAAATGATTAATAAAAAATATGCTAGGCCCTAGGAGGACAACTGGAAATCCAATCCACACTGGTTATCTCTGTTCAGGTAACTGAAATCCACAGATAATCCCCAATCTGATCCTAGTCAACAGAGTCAATCTCTTCTTCTCTCAGAACTTTTACTGAAGATGTAAACAAGTAGTAAAACTGACCTATGCAAGCTGAGTCTCCTGCATATTATAAGTATTAGAATATAAGAAAATGGCTAACAGGTAGGCCCAAAATATAGATGTTGGGTTTATTTGCAAGTATGGTCCATTCTAAGCATTCCATTCGGATAAGCTAAATTGTTTAAGAGTAGGATGAATTTGGAAAGATATTTTTAAACTTCAGTAGTTTTAAGTGCTTGGTCAAATATCAACAAGAAGTAGATGGAAATAAACAGAGTTTACTTTCTAATAAAAAATTCCAAGAAGTTAATGCTTTTGTTTTTAACCTTTCATTTTCCCAGCCCCCAAAACATCAAGAATTGATCTGGTGTTCGACAGTCAACCAGAGCTTCTGTTTCAGATTCATGCTTATGAGGTAGGTTTGTCTCCATGTTACTAGGTGGAAACCTGGGCACCAAGTAGTTAAGTGAACTTTTCAGAGTCACCCTGGAAATGAACAGCAAAACCAAGGCAAATATCCAAGACTTTTTACTGGTCTGCATTGATATCTGTAGTCCAAATTGTTTTTTTCTTATCAACTTGCCATTAAAAAGCTGAATCAGGGTAAAACCAATCAACAGTTACTTAGATCTCTCTCTAGTATTGAGAATGGAATGAGGTGGGAAAAAGAAACCAAGACTACCTACAATTTTATGTTATAAATATCGGCAGAATTAACATTAGATAACAGAAAGTTGGAATGTCCAATATTTTTCCTCTGATAAGTGTGATAGGTATATTTTTTGAGCCTGCATTGGCCAGCTAAGTCCAAAACAGAGGCTTGGCTATTCTCCTCTCAACTGTTCTTACCCTATTAATAGAAAAAGGGGCCTCTCTTTTGACTATAGGTGAGTATCTCTGAGGACTCCTCATGAACTACAGAGAAATGAAAATATCAGTGGCTTCGACTAGACTTTTAATGGACTTGTGGAGTAGTTCCAATATAAAGGGAGGCATAATTCTGGGTGAAGTTTATAAGACTAATAAAAAGCTGTGTACAAGGATGAAAACTGGAAATACAATCTGAAATAGTTATAAAAGTATCAATAAAATCCTAAGATTATTTCCTTTTTAGTTTCTTAAAAAAAGATTCAAAATAATCTAAACAATGTTATAATTTCACTAAGGAAAGCTCTTCTAATCTCTATTTCACAGATAAAGGGGGATACTTATGATTATCATTTTCTGTGTTAGAGAACAGCTTTGCAGTATTTCAAGTTGAGTTTTCTATTTTCTTATTATGAGTCAATAAATATGCTTATCTACAAAATACTTGTTATATATAAACAGACATAGTCTGTGACATGAAAGATATACACTCAGACAGATTTTTTTAATTTAACGACACCTTGCTTCTTTTCCCCATTTTTGAGAAAGCCTACAGTTGACAGAGTAGCAGTTTTCAGGAAATGCCAAATAATTCTTTCTACATGTCTCAAGAGACAATAGAACAATACTGGTGGATGCTGAAGGACAAAAGATTCTTGGCTTCACTGTTCTCTTTCTCTCTCTCTCTCTTTTTTTTTCTTCTAAGAGGACATCTTCTCAAAAACAAGTCTTGTTTAAAAGTTTCATCAACTAAAAATCGTTGAGAAGTAAAACAAAGTGCAAACACCTCAGTTTGATAACCTTATAAACTCAGATTTCAAAACAAATATTTGAGACCACATTAACCAATTCATTCATATTGGCACATTCAAGTGTCATAAAAAGCAAGCTACATGCAAAGTTTCATTAATACTCAGGTAAAAAAAAATAACTGGTTAGGTATCAAGAGTTGTGTTCTGAAGAGAGCAGGCGCTCATATTTACATTCAGGGAAGCCTTACAAATCAACATGCAAACAGACAACACACACTTGTCACAACAGTACTTTAGCTCACAAGACCATTGATTAAAAACAACTGATTTCAACACAAAGTGCAAGAACAAACAGTCCTGAGGAGCATCAGGAAAACAAAGTATATAAATATATACTTTAAGCTTGTCATAGTGGCTAAATATTGCTTCTAACAATATAATTACTTAAGTCATAAAGAAGTTACACAGTATTTTAATTCTGAGAAGGATATGTTTATGTACAGATCTCGAATAAATCTGTATTCCAGGACTTTTAAAGATGGGTAGGAGGAAGAGTAGTCTGGGAAATTCGGCCCTGGCTGAAGGATGAGGGGCACCAGCACCATTTTCCTTACACCATCAACACCCTACTTGTGAAAAGATGGTATTTAATCTTTGTAGCTCTCTTCTGTTTACCAGGCAGGAAAAAGTCATCTGTCCCTGTACCTCTCAGAAATACTCATAAGAAGGCCACAGAAGTCAAAAGTCCTTTTCCAGAAAAGGCCTTTGTATATACTGGTTTGACATCCCAAGAAAAGGAGTGGTTATGGATTCATAAATCAAAATGCATCATTTTAAGGCTTCTGAAAGGTTAGCAAGTCAAATTTTTTTTCTTGAACGATGGAGCCCATGCCACACAAATTAAAGGGTTAGGAAAATATTCCATCAAATGTTTCAGGAGTATCCTGCTTTGTGTGAAACATTGGGGAGGAGGACATAGCAACAGTAAATGGTAAGAACATGCAGGATAAAAGAGTTAAAGCTTTTGGGAAAAGTATCAACCTGCCATATGCTTGAATCTGATTTATCTATGCAGTACAAAGGCTTGTTAAACTTCAGGGCAGAAAAGCCAGCTTGGGCAATCCATTGCTACTCCTTTATACTCCAAGTAACATACTCTACAAAGAGTAACATTTTACTGACAGAAAAGTGATCACAAGATCTCCCCTAGGACAGTGAACTCAAGAACATCATATAGGAGCTAACACAGTAGAAGTCAAGGACAGAAGTTCAATGGTTTGAGTCTCGACATTTCAGATGAGCACCCTGTTTTCCAATCATAGAAAGACCAACCACCAAACAGCCAATGCAAGGACCACGAGAAAAGACATCATGAAAGGAATACGAGACGGAAAAGTACTAGAGTAGAGACGGCACTTTTTGAGAGACTTGTGGTCCTCAGGGATTGGAATAGAAACCTTGGGAAGAATTTCTTCATTTTCTTGCTGGGGCAAGGCTCTTTCAGTAGATCTCTCTTGCCTTTTAATTTTCTCTTCACCCTGTACTAACAGAGCACGTTCCTGTGTCTGCTTTCATGGTAGAAGATCAAGAAAGACAGAGAAAGATGAACAAAATGACAGATGGAAAGTGCTCAAAAACGATACTTGGGGATGTGCAAAGGATTTGGGAAGATCTTTTGGATGCTCTTTACTTCAGCTTTACTTAAGTTTGGCAATTTATCTTGGCCAAGTGTCTGTAATACAGCAGGGTGCTCAGTAGATAATTTTGTGAATGAACGAACATCAGAACTTCTGAAAGTTCAAGGAATCACTGGACTTCCTTATAGTATTTACTCCTCCTTCAGAGGATTTCCACATATGAATTCTAAGTAATTTTTCATTGCTTTAGCGCTGCCAATTTTTTCTTAGATCAATTCGGCAAAGCCAATAATGAAGCATTCCTTTTGCCATCAGAAAAGTTACTTTTATTACAAACAGAATGGCAGAATATAAAAAGTTATCTTTATATTTTTCATATAGACTTAAAAAATGCAATAGTTCATTCAGTATGTAGTTAGCTTTTGCTTAAGGGAGTAAAAATTGTAATCCTAAACATTTTAAAGACTGCAAAAGAAAAACAAAAAGTATAAAAGTTTATAATGGTCCTCCAAGTTCTACTTAAGTAGAACACAAATGATTTAATCCTTGGAAACCTCAAGCATGAAACAAAACAAAAACAGAAACAAAACTGTACAAGATCTTAACAACTGCAAACTCCCTCCCTGTCTCTCTCTGAGTCATGATTATTAACAATAATAATAATGACAATCATGACAGTCTATATATTACATTAAATGAATACTTTTGACACTTTTAAGGAAAGCTTTTCCCCCCACTTGTCCAATTGAGACGCTTTCTCCTCTCTTCCCCAATTTCTGTACTCTGCCATCCACAGTTAAGACAGATTTTATGAAAGGAAAAACTTGGCTCTAAGTTCTCTCAGTTGAGCAAGCCTTCTCTGATCAGTTTGGAAGCTCAAAACTGGTTCTTTGCACACCCCTAAGTGATATGTATCAGGGAGAAAGTAGCTGGGGGGCTGGTCAGCAAAAAGAAAAAAAGACGAGAAAGGATGCAAAATTATAGTGATTTTTAAAAGAAAAAAAAGAGGGAGAAGAAAGACAACATAAAAAGAATAGGGTACAATTAAATTCATTTTCTCTCTGAATACATATTTACATCTTCATGCAGCTTTTCAACCAGCCATGCGCCGAAATAAGCAAACTGAAAGCTGCAAACCTTGCAGCAGTGGAAGTGTTATGGGTTAGGCCAGAAGGCTGGGTGTGAAATTACAACTATAGCCAAAAGAAGAAAAAAAAAAAATTACTCAGAAGCTGCTGTTCAGTTTTGGGGGGATTATCTGCTTAGTGCCATGACAAGAGCAAATTCTGATTGAGAAGCACAAGTCATAACAGCAGCTTTACCTCTGGTCCACCAACCTTTCTTTCCGAGGGAAGGATAGAGGTTTTCTTCACCTGGTTATACACAAATTATATAAAATTCAATTGCCTTGCAATGTAACAACAATGCTATCAAAGGTGGAAGAGGTATTCCCAGATAATAAATATTGTCCTAATTATTAAAGAAAAAGTAAGATATGCCAAAAGTAAAATTACCCCTATGTAAGAGGTTATCACAGTACAGTTCTCACTTATTCCATTTTTCATTTAGAGGGATAATGTACGTGAGCACAGAGCTAAAATTGCTTAAGGGCTCCCCATGGATCTGATTTAGTTTATAAAAAGTCATTTCTTTCAAGTCCACAGAATGACATCTCCATTCCCAAAACCAGCCCTGAGATGATTTCTGGAGGGTTTCTGTAAAAACACATGATAATTTCTGGAAATGGAGACCAATTCAAATTTACCCAACATCATCCAAGAGAGTTACTAAGTTATTATTTTTTTTTAAGTAGTTAAACATCTTTTATTACTTGCACAGAATTAAAAAGAAAACTTTTAAAATATGCAGTTATGATTTATAGGTAAGGTTAACCAGGCCACACAGCAATGAGGCTTATTCTCTTGGAGTCACAGACTTACAGAATTTTAGAGTTAGTGAGGACCTTAAAGATCATCTACTCAATAAACTGAGGTCCTGACAAGGTAAGTGACTTGTTCAGAGTCATTCACTCAGGCTTTGATTAGCCAGACCCTCTCAGTGAAATTAAGTCACCACTACTGCTAGACCCTTTCTGACTCTCACTGCTAGAAGCCGTTAACCCGTTGCCACCCAGTCGATTCTGACTCATAGTGACCCTATAGGACAGAGTAGAACTGCCCCCAGAGGGTTTCCAAGGAGTGACTGGTGGATTTGAACTGCCAACCTTTCGATTAGCAGCCGAGCTCTTAACTACTGTGCCAGCAGGGCTCCCTTATTGCTACATGCATAGCAAAATGAAATACCTGACTGACACTGAGCAGTGGTCTCACCAGAAAGCAGGGCCAATGTCTCAGTTCAGGGTACTTTCTCCAGATTTAGAGCATGAAACAAATGTCATTTATATTGGAGAATGGAGGCTGAGAGGACAGAGAATAGTAACAACAGTATCCTATCATTTCTGGTAACTCTATTTCATTCAGGTACTCTCCAAGCCTTGGTGAAACTGGTGCAACTCTGTTTGGAGACTTGTTAGCCAATTTTAATCATACTTTTGAAAAAATACAAGAAGAAGCCTTTGTGGATTGACTTTCTCCAGTTCCAGAAACTAAACAATAACTTTGATAGTTACCTACAAATTTTGTATGTAAAAACCACTTTTTAAAATTATTATCACTTTACCTCACTTAACTTTCTAGTTTTCGGGAAAAAAACAAGCACATAATTTTTAAATCATTATAATCACTCATTAGATGAGTGTGACTAATTATATAAATATTTAACCTGTACCAGCTAAAGATTAAGTAAAGAATCTTTGGATATATGTTCATTACACATATTCATTTATTCAGGATTTCCAAAATAGGAAATGACAACAATAATAGAATAAGAACAGCCCCTGAAAGGTATCTCTGGCCTCCTCTAATTATGACTATCTTAGAAAACATATTACAAGTTTAATATTACTCTTTATAAAGATAAAATATCATCAATAGTTTTTCTAAAATTGAAATACTATCGTTAATACTTGGTGTTTTACATTTTCTGGCTTAGGGGACTTCTTGGTTTATTATATAATGTGGCCGACCATTCCAGACATTTCTAAGTTGTACAAATGCTCAAATAAAGTTTAAAAAAATGTTAAACCCTTTCCAATTTTGACTTTAATAAATTTAGCAAATTCTCTGGTCCTTGAAGTCACAGTCTAAATATAAACAAAGCTCTACTGCCCTATGGTCAATTTGTAAACACACACTAGCCAGAAGCATGCAGCTGCAGAGACAGTTCTCAGAGCCCTCTCTGCTAATCATCTACTAAACTGGGTAGCCTAAATGACTTAAAACACAAGTGTTTGGTTATGGATGCCTTACATCTGCAATGAACTGGTGAGGCACCAAAGCTAAATTTCAACTTTAAACTTTCTCTTAGATACAGAATATTTCTAACACTTGGTCACATAGACAAAGTACTCACTCCTTCGCCTGTGGGGACTTGCCCATTGATGCTAAGTGTTCGGAACGGGGAGTGAGTGGATAAGCGTTTATCCCACTCACTAGGCCGTGGTTCTGGTACAGATTCCATGAAGTTCTTTTTCAGCTCACTGATGCTGGCATGGTGTTTTTTGATCTCTTCTTGATTCTTGTCTAAATCCTGTATTTGAAAGGACAAAGATGCAAAACAATAAGTACTCAGGAAAAAACTACACCAACGGCAGCCCATTAGAGACTATGGGCACTGGTAGAAAACACACCACATACAGGATAGATGTTACTAATCCATTAATAGCATTCAAACTGTAAATATACAGCATGGTATATTTGCTTGTTTGTTTTTTAACAAGTCCTTTCTTGGAAGCAGTGAAGCATCATAACCCCATAGCTCTTAGCAGTTGTAGAACCCATAGAGTTCACTCCTTAATTTTGTGACTCTTCTTCCCATTATGATGTAGCACCAGATCTCCAACTCCTCTTCCCAAGAAGATAACCCCACAATTCCATTAACCTCAGCTGGATATGAACTGATTTAGGCTCAGCCCAGGCAGGATGGAGATAGCAAAAGATAAGGAGAAACCATTAAATGAAGGCTATGGTGAAAGATTCAACTCTCACCATTGGCTTACATTAGTGAGGTAAAACTGTCAGTATCCTGCCCTCTATTTCTACATGAGGATAATTTCGCTTCCCTATTATAGATGGTTAATGTTTCTTTTTGATAAACAGTAACATCACTTTCTAGATATAAGAATTTATCATTGAAATTCCTGGCTCAGTACTCCAGAGCAGATTGTTACTACTTAAGAAAAATCACTCAAGGGTATGGAATATAATGGCTTTTTCTTTGTCAATACTATTCACATGAACTAAAAGCTTTATGCTTTCCAGCTTCCAACAGCTTCACTTCATCCCTTAGTACAATTCAAAATAGGGACCCTCTTCTAGTAACCTTCAATGGATTGGGAATGAGTTAATGAGAGTTTGTCAAATACCTTATATACTTCCTTAATAGTTAAAAATAACTCGACTGTTCCAGCAGATTAAATACTGTGCAACTAGAAGTAGAGATGTCAAAGGAGGTCCAAAACAACTTTGAAAAGGGAGACTTGACTAAAAATAGTCTGGGAGATACAACTTGAAGACAAAAACTCAAATGTTCTTTGTCCAACACACTTCTTTGAAAAAACTCAAGAGATCTATGCTTGAGATCAAAATATGTGGGAGTCCGTCACTTGATGACTGCTAAAAATTTTCTGTTTATTATACATCAAGATAGCTCTGTATCCAAGAAAAGCATAATGTTAAATATATCTCCTGATATGCTGTGTGTATTTTGGTATTAGTCTTTCTTTTTTGGCTTTGTGGGAAACAGCCTCATTTTGAAAAATAAATAAATAAAACGAATTCAATTAAATAAAAATTTGCTTGAAAGTTTTTTCCCCGAGGGCAATATAGGCTTCAACTGGATAAAACTATTCCAAAAGCAATGCCAAAGGGAAGTAGCATAGGAAAAAGAATGAGTGAGACACAGGATAATTTTTATTCTGGAGGGATTCATTCAGAAAATTCGTTTACTAGTCTATTCTTTTTATTTATGTAAGACTGAACTATGTATATTTGCTTGGAGATCAGTCAAAGAGAAAACTAAACTAAAAAGGGCAATCCTGAAGCTCCCCCATAAGAGTACCTCTTGCCGGCTGGGATGAAATGTGAGTATATCTCATGAATATGGGCTTCGCCATGGGGAAACAACGTTTGCACTTTTGTTCTAGATGAAAGCAAGAAAAGCATGTATACTAGCTAAGAAAAACATGAACAAACTCAAAGAGTCAGTGGTGGGTTGACTGACTGAGACCCATCAGGTGTGTAAAGCCTTGTAACCCAGCTCCTGACTGGAAATGATAGCTGTTTGGGCCAAGAACCACTTAACGCATACCCACCAGTTGCTGTCCAGTCAATATCAACTCATTTATGGGAGGGTTAAAAGTGTGAACGGAATAAAACAAAAATGAGCAAAAGATATTACAGTCGAACCATAACTCTCTCAGTTACCCTCTTAACATAAGAAACTGGTGATTTGTTACTCTTCTCACCTAGCTTTTGATTAGTTTGGAACCTGAGAAAATAAACATTTCAATAAAATCAATAGCTTCTTAGGGAGCTTTCTCCATCCTTCTTAGCTGGCTCTGTTGGAAACCTGTGGGGGCACAGAGTAAAATTAAGATCTCAAAGGGACCTGTTCCAAATAGAATTTGTCATAGACACTTGCTACAGGTTCTCTCTGGGATGTGGAGGAGGAGGCAGTAGATCTAAAAATGAACTCGACCTTATTTGTGCCAGAATAAAGCATTAGTGAGGGTGGGGTAGGAGTTGGGGGAAGAAGAATGCTTAAAAAAAAGAAGGAAAGAAAGAAAACTGCTAGAATGATAGAAAACTTGAGAGAACTTCCTTAAAGGGGGAAAAAAAAACAAACAAACTTCTTTTTCCAATATCTAAAGAATGATGGTCAGTCAAATTACCTTGGCTGTTTTCTGGTTAGATACTTTGATGCCTATCATCTTATAATTTTAGCAGCAATCAAACTAAAAACCAAAACCAAACCCATTGCTGTCGAGTCAATTCTGACTCATGGTGACCCTAAAGGACAGAGCAGAACTGCCTCATAGAGTTTCTAAGGCTGTAAATCTTTACGGAAGCAGACTGCCACATCTTTCTTCCGTGGAGCAGCTAGTGGATTTGAACCACCAACCTTTCGGCTAGCAGCCGAGTGCTTAACTACTAAACCACCAGGACTCCCTTAATCAAACCAAACACTTCATTAAATATAAGATGTTCTCAAAAGGCAGTTAGTAATTTTAATTTCCAAACACACACTTATTTAGGAATCCCCTCTCATGGCTGTCAATGGAATGCTGGGAAAAAACATCACACACAGGGATTTTGTGAGTCTCAGAAGCCATAACACACCTCATGGAACAAATGGCAAATATATGATTGGTACTGCAGGTTCCAGGTAGGAGGAAACACTGAAGATAGGCTAATCAAGCAACACATATATGTCTGGATTTGGGATATGTTACATCGCTGAGTACAAGGAAATAAACTGACATCTATTACCCTTCTGAATCTCTGAAGACAGAATGATTTCAGGTCTGGATTCAGATATGGATTAGAGCAAAGAGGTCTAAGTTGTCAACTCTGAAATACCCTAGGTTCCAGCCATGGAAAACCTCACATTACTTTAAAAAAACTATGTAAGACACTTAGTATTGTGTCCAGCACCCAGTACACGCCTTAATGAAGGCTGGCCATTAGTATAATTTTTATTAATTTTATCAAAGTACCTTATACATAGCAGGCACTCAAAATATATGTACTGATAAAAAATAAGACAAAGTTAAGTCATTACTAGAGGCTATATATTAAACAAGAAATTTATCAAAAAACGTTTCTTCAAACTTCTAAGTTTAATAATATTTACTGCATTTAATATATGCTTATCTTTCAGATCTCAGCAAAAATGCTATCTCTTCAGAGAGACCCTCCCTGACCATTTTATTTAGAGTAAACTCTTTGCCTTCAAGTCAGTTTCGATTCATAGGGACCCTATAGGACAGAGGAGAACTGCCCACAGGGTTTCCAAGGCTGTAAATCTTTACGGAAGCAGACTGCCACATCTTTCTAATGTGGTTACAGTAGATCCCCTTTATTAGCATAGCATACTGGATAGTTCCTTCATACTTTTTATAATAATTTGTAATCATGTTATTGTTATTTATTTACTCATTTATTATTTCTTCCTCCCCACTTCCCCACACTGTAAGCTTCCGGAAAGCAGGAACCATGTTTACCAACTTTCTATTACATTTCTAGTGCCCTATACAGTATCTGGAACATACAACTGCTTATATTTGTCATATAAATGAAAGTAAGTATTTTAATAAATAGTTTGAAACGACAAATTCAAAAACTTCAATTCATCCTAAACTGAGTATAAGTTCCCTTACAATAATTTGAATCAACACTTGTCCATTCACTTGTAGGAATTTACTGTTCTTTTCCAGGCTAATGTGTGGCGCACCCAGCACTGCGCAATTGGACCTAATAGGCAATGCATGAATACTTTTGATAAAATTGATAGTAATATTTGTGGTCTATAATCTCAAGGTCACAGTATTTTAGGATTAGAAGAAAGGCTATCTAGGTTCTTCAGTCAGCACAACATTCAAGCCATTCTGGATGAATGTGAGCCCACTAAATGTAAAAGTTCATCCAGAGGATTCCTATATCTAAAGTTCTATAACTTCCTTCAAGTAACACATTTTAATGTTCCAAAAATCTTCATGTTGAAAAAATTTTCTTTATATTTAATTAAATCCCTGATGCCAGAGTTTAAACTCATTTCTTTTGGCTCTGTCTTAAGTGGAGTTGTAAAATAACCTGGTCATCAACTTCTACATAGGAGTTTTTCTGGTGTGTAAACTTACTTGGCCTCAGTATTTTTACCACATGAAATAATTCCAGTTTCCTCAAGTTTTCCTTGTAGATTTCCTCTATTCTTCTAATTAATTGTACATTTCCCTATCCAGTATGGAGCCAAAAACTAGATAAAGTACACTAATACAAGTCTGGTAAAAATCTGACCAATGAATATAGTGGGAAAATTACCTTATGGCTCCTATAGCATACAGTATGTTGCTATTTCTGAAAGGACAACAGTATAATTTAGTAAGGTTAGATAGACCCTAACTCAAATCCTACCTTAACCAATTTACCAGCTCTGTGACCTTAGGGAAATCAATTTATTTAAGCCTTGATTTTCTCATCTTTAAAATAATAATGCTGTACTTATAGGCCTGTCTTTAGGAGTAAACTATCTTATCTTAAAACAGCTACTCATTAAGGGCTAGGCTCCTTCCTTTCCTTCCTGTATCTTACTCCACCCCTCCCCCCTCCCCCCTGCAACACTGACTGTCCTTCTGTCAGTTTCTGGTATCTCTAATATTTTAAGTTCTTTCTGAATTGTGATCATTTCTCCTACTTGTCCACATTGTCTCAGTTCAGAAGATGAAAACGTAATGTAAATTTGCTTCTTGGAACACATAGGAGTTTATATTCTTGGAAAATTCAAGGAACTTTTAGAAATGATAAAGAACTTTTGAAAAACGAATAAAACAATGGAACCATTAGAAGTAGAGGCAGTCCCAATCATATATTTTTTCAGATGCGTATAAGAGATGGAAACTAAAAAGAGTCAGAAGGAGAGATGGGTGCATATCTTCATGTTTACCAACAAGCAAAAGCATTTTAAACCTAAAATTCTGCCATGCAACGGCATGCAAAACCAAATGCAGCACAGAAAGAAGGAAAGGGGAGCAGCAAAGAATGCAGAAGGTTCCAGGCAACCAACTGAAATAAACTTCAAGTTCATACAAACCTCCAACATTAAATTGCTATGTCTGATATAAATGTTTTCACCATCTAGTCTCTCTCTTTTTTTCTGTGAAAATGAAAGGGGGGAAAACAGAAAAGCATAAAAAAATTAAAATCTTGTTCTTGCAGGAAAAAAACTGCAAATTGGCAAACCAAAAAATATTTAAAATTAAATGTCTGCAGTGCAGCGTATGCCAACAGGAAATGGTCACAGAACCACAAGGACACACAGAGAACATGACTACCACTAGAAAATGGATGACCTTGTTCATGAAAAATGAAAGAATGTGATGAAGTTATTTAAATAGACAGTGCTCCTGGCTTCATTGGCTTCTTACATAGCAAGGTGTTTTATGTTCATTTCTGAAACTGAGTTCTTGAGGGTTACCTTAAAACATACATTAAAAAGCTTTTGAAGTTACATGTTCCATGGAGCTAAGAAATGGTTAAAAACATTATTCAGCTTTTTGGACATATTTCATATTTAGTAATACTGAAGTATGTTTATCTCTAATACTTTTCATAAGAAATATGTAAGGGCATTTTATACTTAATCAGCCAATACTCTATTAAATAAGAACTGATTCATCTCACTCTATAGTTGGGAAGAATAAGGAACAGAGCAGTCAAACCCACAGTTATTAACAATACTGGGAGTTGTTGCTATGATGGTTTTCATGATAAGTATGTATAAAACATTATTAACAATTTCACGAATATGATGCTATTTAAAAATATTTCTTATAAAGTTTAAGTATAAAGGATAGGTTTGGTTCTTACTGATAATTTAATTTTGTTTAAAGATATACTTTCCTACCGGAAAGTTTATTTTAATGAAATCTTTCAATATGTAACATAGAATTATAATTTCTTTGGTGATATGCATGAGTGTGTATTACTATTTGAAAGTAATTTCTGATTAAGAGAAATCAATGAAAAGAATGGATCACTGTCTTTTTAATGCACTATAAGTCACCATGGGTGAAATGGCAATGTAGTTTTGTGAAAGTGAAAAACGGCTAACCTTCCTCATTCTTATCAGATCTTCAGTTTTTTCTGCAGGCTTCTGTTTTGCCATAATTAAAAAAAGAAAGAAAAATGATAAAATATTGGTTCATTGAAGTTTGTTTGAACCTTCATTTATAACTTTTTTTTAAGGAGGGGGAGTTGGAGAAGAAAAAAATGGTGGTGGTGCAGTGGGAGGGCAGGGGAAGAGGAACAAGTGACCTGTTGGCACAAACCTGAGTTTGGTCACCATTTGAGGTGGGTACTGTGACCTTGATGTGCGTTTTTTCCACCTACATTTAAGAAATAAAGTGGTAAAAACATTTTAGGTTAGTAGGTTTCTATGAATAACATTGTTTCAAAAGTAAGTCGAAAGTTTAAGCTGGTTGTGAAATACGCTCTGATACGTAATCATCATAATGCAGTTTTATGGAGGGTGTTACAGGGAAGGATATCACTCCTGATAGCAATCTGTTAGCTCACCATCACGTTTTCAAGACTGAAGAGGTAATATGGATATCTAAATTATCAAAAAAGAAAACTAAAAATTATTCTATTGATAAAAAAACATATTTATACTTATTAAAAATAACAATTTAGGCTTATTTAATGCTACAGCCACATGCTTTCACTTTGCTGCTTTTTTTTTTCTTTTTTGATGATCTGGAAGTACTTTAAATAACATTAAAAAACATATTTACAAATGAAGATACCAGTGTATGACATACATGATAGTTAGAAACAAACAAAAATTTTCACAATTGAAACACACATATAACAAGCCACATATAACACCAAACAGGTAAATACAAAGGATTTTGCTAGTTGATTGATTTGTTTAAGGAAGCAGTTTCACCCTTTAGTTGATTAGACAATAAAAAATCAAAATAAACTCAATCCGAACTGTTACTGACACATGCAATTACTTTCAGAGCTATTTATAAATAAGCCTTGCTGCCACATTCAACACTTGCAATCTCTTTTTCTAGGGAGCTGGAGTCCATGTGTTTGGTGGAAGGGCAAGATTCATCCTTAATGGCAAGAAGAGAATAGCTAAGGCCTTCTGCCTAGCTTTGAAATACCTTTAGAGTAATACCCATTTTCTATCCACAGAATGGAGCAATTATGAATACAAAACAAAATAAAACGCAACAGGCTATTAAGAAGAAGCACAGTAGAGTGACTAATGCCTATAACACCAGATATTTCAAAACTGGAAAACTGACTTTTTATTAAGGGTCAAATCAATCATTTTGTATCATTAAGTTCTTACGGAACCTCATCAATCTGTGGTTTTGGCATATTCTTTTTATCACACTTGGCAGCATTACTTAGGAATATGATGTCACTATGCTGTCCTCTCCAGGACTGAGTGTAAGAGAATATAACACCAAACTTTGTGACACTGTCAAATCATAAGCACATCAAGCTACAGCACTTCTAACTACCAGGAGTAATGAACAACTCAGGCATTTCTACTCTGAACACCAGCATACTTGCTGTATGGGCATTAACAAGTTATTTTACCTCTCTGAGCTTAAGTTTTCTTATTGATAAAATGGAGATAACATGTTACTTCACAAAGTTATGTATGCTTAATAAATGGTAGTTTTTAATCATTCTATAATGATTCCTCGTTTAAATGAATAACAACTTCTTTTTGGCTTTGGGTCCTTTAGATCTCCAACAGCAGGAAACTGATTGCCTCTACTCCAGCCTAAGAATAAAGGACAAGTAACAACAGTAGTTCTACGTATGCCCCTACTAAGAACATTAAATGAGATGAAGATGGACATGGGGGAGAAGTGCCAAGTGACTCAAGATGGAAAAAAGCTATCTCTATCTGGCACCAAATTAGTATTAGATGGTGAAATTTACACAGTTGCAAGGTTACTTTATTACTACTGTTGCTTTATATAATAAACATGGCTTCAATTAAATGCCATAATTATTTTCTGCTACAAATAAATCAGCTGTCATCCTTAATTCTGCCACTACTATTACAGTAATTGAAGGTTATCAGAGGTGGCTTTCAGTCTGATTTCAAGAGTATCTCAAAACAAATATTTACATACAGTTAATTCGTGAGAAGACCCCCTACTGGCACCTGAATGGGGAGCATATACCAGAGATAATCTCTCCATTCTGCTGAGGTTCCAAGAACAAAGGGAACCAATTTTTTAAAATACTTGTGTCTGTAAGTCAGCAGAAGGCCAGAGGAATCTCAACCACTCAGGAAGGTTCCCTTCCCACTCCAGTAATCCAATACTTTCCAGTTACATAACTAATGGAAGGATAGTCAGAAGTGCCATGTGAGATATTCTAACATTAAAAACTGAGGTAGTGTAACATTAACAAGGCATTATTGACAATGAACCTGACAGCCAACATCATGTGCATTTGGCTAGGTAAAAAAAGGCAAACACCCACCACTTGCTCACTTTTTTCTTCTTCTCTGGACTCAAGTTGGTTTAAAAGGACAAAAAAACTACATGTTGTTATAATTAACAGTTCATTTTTTAGATAATACAGTCAAAACAGTGAGATTGGCTACTGCTCTACCATAAATAAACTGGATATTGAACTGGCTCCAAAAGAACAGGACTAATCCATTTGCCAAGGTGAGAGCACTTCCTAAAGTCTTAATAAGGTTTTAAATTTCTTAACAAACATATAAAAATATAATTCTTCTTATGAAGGCTGCTTCTCATAATTCCTGTTGTCAACAGTGAGACTTGTATTTCCTTCAATAAATCTGAACTAGCACATCAACTTCATCAGGGTTTAAACGTGTTTAAAAAGCTTATCAACAATATAAAAGATCAGCCCAGTTACTGTTACTCCTGGGAAATCTGCTAATTAAATTGGTGCCTTTTCCAAATAGATAATTGACTGTGGATACAATCAACTCAGAACTGTAAGCAACTCAGCAGCATAACCTCTCCTACACAATAGATCTTCCTCTTTGTAAAGCTGGCTTACGATCTGAACAACCATATAGATGTGCTTTAGATACAACCATATAGATGTCCTGTTCTCTGGGAATGTGCGTATATCCATCTTAGAAAATCAAATTATATTTTAATTTTAATTATACTAGCAGAGCTTATTCTTAAAAAGGAATATGAAGACTCCTTCTGGATGAATAAAAATTCACCATACTGGTCTGGTTCATAAATCCATTTTTTTAAGATACAACGTTTGGGCGATCTGAAAACTTCCTTTAGGCTAGCTTACAGTCTTTATGACATAATTCTATGAAAATATTTTATAGGTTCATGGGAGAAGGCTTCTTTCAAAAAGAATGAGAAAGAAATAACTGTTAGGATTCTATAAGATTCATATGCTTTGAAACCCTTCTTGGTAAAGAGTTAAGTCCCCTAAATTAGAAAGTGAATTATCTAGATATTTGGACTTATAATGTACCTTCCATGCTTCTGTGGGCTCTGGCTCAACTTGCTCAGGTGGCATTTCTTCTCTTTTCTTCTGTGAACCTGGGTCACTGTCTTCTGGGATCTGACTCTCAGCAAGGGCGGGTGCAGAGGTGGGCCGAGGACTTCGGTCTGCTGAATCAGCAGCAGCTATTAATGTGAAAAAAGGAAAAGGGAAGGATAAGTGAAGGCAAGAGTCACTGTACTACTTCAAAGTCACCATGGTAAAAAAGAAATCATTAGTGCTGCCAGGTAACTGATGGTAACAAAAAACTAAAAGCATCTGCATTAGAAAAGCTAAAATGTACTACTGATCATGTCCCATAAATGCTGAATTCTGGGGAGGAAAAATATCAAAGTAAGAAAATAAACTGAAAGTCCATGTTATTAAACAGTTAGCAAGATTATTAATCTTGTAATCTGTTAGAAATACAGGCAGTTTTAAGAACTTGGAATGTAGTCTATAAAGGAAAAAAAGAAGGGTTAATTCTGATTTTTTTCCAGACTTTTTGAAATAAAAAACCAATTTATTTATAGACAATTTCAGGAATCTAAAATATATTCTAGGAAAAAAGGATTAAGTCAGATTTCTTCTGTGAAGCGTCCTTGGAATGATTACAAAACTGCTTGATAAATGGATCTTCTGAGAAGACATGTACTAACTACATTTCGGTGCTTGTAAGGGCAAATCTTTGGATCAGACACTTTCCTTTTTAATAATTACATTTGATCACAATAATATGAATTCAAAACCTTTGATCCTCAGTACTAAATAGAACAAAATCTTTTGAGTACTGTCCTACCCTCTCCCAGAGTCTTATCAATTTGTATTATAGCTTCTATTCTCTAATATATTTATAGCAGTGGTTCTCAACCAGGGGTGATCTTGCCCTCCGGGGATATTTGGTAATGTCTGCAGACATTTTTGGTTGTCACAAGTGAGGAGAAGGAAAGGCTACTGGCATCTAGTATGTAGAGGCAAAAAAAAAACAAATACAAAACAACAAACCAAACCCATTGCCGTCGAGTCAATGCTGACTCATAATGACCCTACAGGACAGAGCAGAACTGCCCCATACAGTTTCCAAGGAGTGCCTGGTGGATTTGAACTGCCAACCTTTTGGTTAGCAGCCATAGCTCTTAACCACTACACCACCCAGGTTTCCTGTAGAGGCTAAGGACGCTGCTAAACATCCTCCAATGCACAAGACAGCCCCCACAGCAAAGAATTATCTGGCCCAAAATGCCAACAGTATTGAGGTTGAGGAACCCTGACTTTGGGAAAAGACTGCATAGACTGTTTTAAAGAGAATAAAGAATATAGGATACAATAAAAGCCTGATCTTTTCACAGCGTTAGTTGTTGTTTTGGTTTGGACTACTTAGCACCTGAGTTTTAGATAACAACAACAAAAAAAAATCATTGTCGTTGAGTCCATTCCAACTCATAATGACCCTACAGGACAGAGTAGCACTGCCCCATAGGGTTTCCAACGAGCAGCTGGTGGACTCGAACTGCCAACCTTTTGGTTAGCAGCCGAGCTCTTAAACACTGTGCCACCAGGGCTCCAAGTTTTAGATAGCTGCTCCAAAATAATCACTTGTCCTCCTCTCATGGGTTTTATCTTTATTCTTTCAAGGATTAAAAGGAAATGCCTGTGCGCTTTGTAGTAAAATCTCACTTATTTGGAAGTCTCTAGGAATGAAGGTGTTTTTCTACATGATTTAATATTTCTCTGATAACAGATCATTATTCTCTCATGTACTGACACTTTATAATGTCAATCCTTTTGCATGGAAGTATTTACAATTTTTATTACATACTTTCCTGCCCTCTTAAACTCAGTATATTGAACATAATTTATCCTGATAAGTTTAAATTCATAAACTCTAAGGGCTGGACAAAACAAAATAATTACATGAAACAGAACAAACAAAAATTGTAAATTCACAGCTAGTTTATAAACATAATGCCAAGAAAGAAATGCTCATTACCCTATACTGATCTTCAGTGAGAAGAATCATTCCTTGGAGGATTAATTAGGAAATATAGCAGAAGCACAAGAATCTACTTTAGCTTTCAGTGAAAAATCTGTGGCCTCTTCCAAGTCCCTACCACACATGGGTGCTCTAAGCTAGTCAATGCAAGAGTGGCAGATGGCAGACCAATCTAACAACACAGGATAACGTGACAAAATATTTTGCTCGCAGTTGTATCATCATACATGTGTATTCACACCTCCTCTCAAAGAATTAATTCAGCTTTGCTTGGTATCACAGAAACAGCCCATGCTCTCACCATGTGTTATTTTGCCATTTGTATTTGGTTTTAATCCAATACTAATACTGCAGAGCCAAATGATTTATGTCTTCAGGATTCCTAGCCCTGGCAATCTACACTGCATGTGAAAAAGCAGATGTAAGTGTGGAAACTGGGAGTTAGAAACAGAGGTGGAAACAGTTCAGAGACTGGAAAAATGATGACATCACAATGAAAAGCCCTGACTGTGAAAGTAAAGCAGAATCATGAGTATGAGGTTTGACCTCACTTTAGGCACACACAGTAGTGTGACCCAGGGTGAGAAGCTTAATCTAATAAACTTTATTTCTATTATTTATATAATGTAGAAGATATCAACTCTATGGGATAGTTGGGGAAGGCATATTCAACTGAAATAAAAATGCTTTATAAACCCCAAATATTAATAACTTTTAATATAATTAAGTTCCTGTATTTCTCTTGTTCTAGGTATTATTTCATGAGTATGTTGGGCAAAAATTAATTACGCACATACAGATATGTAGTTCAAATGAAAGATATCACCTGGAAGCCGTGGCGAGAGGCAATATTTCTTTCCTTTTCTCAATAAGGAGAATGCAAACTACAGATCACAACAGAGAATCATAGTAGTGGTTATGCTGGTTCTTTTTTAAATAGCTTCACTGAGTTAAAATTCATATACAAGTGACCTACAGAATAAAGTGTAGAATTTTTAGTATATTCACAGGGAAGTAATTACTTTTTAAGATGGTTTGGGCTCTTCAGTTTTATGAACTCATTTGCTAGCTATGATGAGATTTTGGTGCATATACAGAGGACCCTTTAAGAATTCAGTATCTCCCATAGTTTTCAAAGATTTCATTTTACTTGGATCCACAATCAACACCCATGGAAGCAGCAGTCAAGAAATTAAAAGATGTATTGCATTGGGCAAATCTGCTGCAAAAGACCTCTTTAAAGTGTTAAAAAGCAAAGCTGTCATCTTGAAGACTAAGGTGTGCCTGACCCAAGTCAATCGTCTCATATGCATGCGAAAGCTGGACAATAAGGAAGACCGAAGAAGAATTGAAGCTTTCAATTATGGTGCTGACGAAGAATACTGAAAACACCATGGACTGCCAAAAGAACGAACAAATCTATCTTGGAAGAAGTATAACCAGAAGCAAGCATGGCGAGACTACGTCTCACATACTTTGGACATGTTATCAGGAGAGGTCAGTCCCTGGAGAAGGATATCATGCTTGGTAAAGCAGAGGGTCAGCGAAAAAGAGGAAGACCCTCAACAAGATGGACTGACACAATGGCTGCAACAACAGGCTCAAGTATAACAATGACTGTAAGGACGGTGCAGGACCGGGCAGTGTTTCATTCTGTTGTACATAGGGTCGCTATGAGTCAGAACTGACCTGACAGCACCTAACAATAACAACAACAAGCAAAGAAGGAGCCCTCGTGGTGTAGTGGCTAAAGCAATCGACTGCTAACCAAAAGGTCGGCATTTCAAAACCACCAGCAGGTCCACGGAAGAAAGATGTGGCAGTCTGCTTCCGTAAACATTTACAGCCTTGGAAACCCTATGGGGTTGTTATGAGTCAGAATCAACTCGATGGCAGTGGGTAAGGCAAAGAAGAGTGCTGGTGGTGATAACCTTAAACCGTTGCCGCCCACCTGATTCCGACTCATAGCGACCCTATAGGATAGAGTGGAACTGCCCCAAAGGATTTCCAGGGCTGTAATCTTTATGGAAGCAGGCTGCCACATCTTTCTCCCATGGAGTGACTGGTGGGTTTGAACTGTCAACCTCTGGGTTAGGAGTCAAGCACTTAACCACTGCTCTACCAGGGCTCCTTGGTGACCCATAGACCCATTAAACATCAATAATACATTGCTGACAACAGCAGAAACTTAGTTATATCTAAGAACAGTAAAAGGTGAAACTCAAAACCACCATATTGAGAAGAACCCAAACCTGCTGCCACTGAGTCAATTCCGACTCATAGTGACCCTATAGGACATG
This sequence comes from Dugong dugon, assembly GCA_030035585.1. Lineage (NCBI taxonomy): Eukaryota > Metazoa > Chordata > Mammalia > Sirenia > Dugongidae > Dugong > Dugong dugon. Next base: position 53,014,342 of record CM057462.1, on the reverse strand, counting down.
GTGAAACTGCCCCACAGGGTTTCCAAGGAGCGGCTAGTGAATTTGAACCACCAACCTTTTGGTTAGCAGTCAAGCTCTTAACCACTGCTCCACCAGGGTTTAATATTGAGTAAAAAGAGACTTAAATTCTAGCTCCAGCTCTGTTAACTTACTAGCTCACTTCCTGGCATACAATAGGTATGCAATGGATCAGTGGTTCCATTATCCGAGGGTTCATCTGGATCATCTGAGGATCTTTCTTTTTACTGTGCTTTAGGTGAAAGTTTCCCGTGCAAATTTCTTTCTCATTCAAAAATTAATACACAATTGTTTTTTTGACACTGGTTGCAATCCTTGCAATGGGTCAGCACTCTCCCCCTTTCCCTTTACACCTCAGGTTCCCTGTGTCTATTCGTCCAGTTTTCCTGTCCCTTCCTGCCTTCTCCAAGTATTTCATCTGTGGGTCTTGAAAAGCAAACAAAAATACCCAGTCAATGCTCAAGTCCACCCTAGACAGATTTGTCAGAATATCCAAGAGTGAGATTTGGGCATGTGCTTTGTTATAAGCTCCAAAGATGATATGGATATACTCCCCTGGGAAGAATCACGCAACTACTACTCCTGAATGAATGAATTGCCTACTTGTGTGACCCTAGTAAGTTACAATAACATTTTTGGTGTTCCAGCTTCCTCATGAGTAAAACAAGAATTCTTAAATGCTTTTTCCTGTTTATTAAGTTGTTATTATTAAATAGGAATATACAAAAATGGCTTGAAAAGCAAAAAGTGTAACAAAAATGTAAGCTGAAAAATTCTTGTTATCATTATCAGTTATCCTTATGATTTATCACTCTATCATACAAACTGGGATCTGAACCAGTTTTGGTTCTCCAGCTGGTGAAGCAGATGCTCTGAGCACTAGACACAACAGAAGCTAAAAGGAATGCTCATTTACATCATTAAAGCAAGGCCCTTATAAAGCAATTTTTGTAAAAGTTTCCTTAATACTCCATCTCTTGCTTAGATAGTTACATTAATGTTAAAGGGGGGGGCATAGGGAAAACTCTTTTTTAAGGAGGATGGAGAAGGATTTGGGAAAAGGTAGGAAAACAGTTATATGTTTATAACTATGACATATTTGACATATATGACATATGACATGTAACATAGACATATTTCCCCTCTCCAGTTCTTATCCTGAAAAGATAGGACACAGAAAAAAGAGGATATTTGAAAACAGAATTACCAAAAAAAAAAAAAAATGCCTTTATCAGTGTATATGCAATTCAGTTGCTTAAAAGGTAATATATGTAAAGTTCTTAGAACAGTGTCTGGAACATACTAAATATTGGCTATTAACATCTTTTATTCTCCCCTTTCTACAAAAAAGAAGTCATCATGGTGGAGAGTAAAAAGCACTGGTCTGAGAGAACAGTCCTAGATTCTACTTCTAGTTCTGCTGCTAACTAGCTATGTAACCTTAGACAAGTGACTTAAATTCTAAGATTAGGTTGTAAGAAATCATGAACATTAATGGGTATCCATTTTACAAAATTAGAGATTAGTTCAATAAAAGTAGAAAGAAGAAAAAAAAAGATATAAATCGGCATGAATTAAATTTAAGAACAGATAATAGAAAATAATCAACAAAACCAAAAGTTGGTTCTTTGAAAAGATTAAAAAGGAAAGATTAAGGAAAAGATTATCAATATAAGGAATGTAAAAGAAGACAATTTTGTAGACTTCACAATTAAAAAGACAGTAAGTAGATATTATGGACAACTTATGTCAATACATTTTAAAATTTAGATGGACACTTCCTTGTAGAACAAAATTCTAACACACACAAAAAAGACCAGATTTACTGGCCTGCAAGAGACTGGAGAAACCCTGAGAGTATGGCCCCCAGACACCCTTTCAGCTCAGTGGTGAAGTCACTTCAGAGGTTCACCGTTCAGCCAGGGACTGGACAGCCCCATAAAACAAAACAGGGCTAATGAGGCACAGCAGGCCAGGGACAAGGACTAGAAGACAGAAGGGGACAGGAAAGCTGGTGATGGGGAACCCAAGGTTGAGTAAGGATAGTGTTGACATGTAGTGGGGTTGTTAACCGTTGTCATAGGGCAACATATGTACTAACTGTTTAATGAGAAACTATTTTGTTCTGTAAACCTTCATCTAAAGTGAGAATAGCAGCATAACTGTAAGAACGTAATCAATGTCACTGAATTGTGCATGTAGAAATTTTTGAAATGGTGTATCTTTGGCTATGTATACTTTCACCAAAAAACAAAAAAAAAAAGATCGAGAAGGGAGAGAGTTGGCATGTCGTGGGGTTGTTAACCAATGTCATAAAACAATATGTGTGCTGACTGTTTAACGAGAAACTGTTTGTTCTGTAAACCTTCACCTAAAGTACAATAAAATAAAATAAATGAAAAAAAACTGGACATTTCCTAAAAAAACACAACTTACCGAAACTGAAATAAGAACTAGAACATCTTAATATTCCTTAATCTAATAAAGAAAATGAATATGTAAGTAGAGAAACTTCCCACAAAGAAATCTCCAGACCCACACGGCTTTGTTGGTGAATTCTTCCAAACGTTAAGAAAGAACTAACAGCAACCTTACACAAACTTTTCCAGAGAATAGAAAAAGGGGAATTCCTTCTCAACTTATTTTATGAGGTAAGCACAAACTTGATACTAAAACCTGATCATAACATTACAAGAAAGGAAAATTATAGGCCCATCTCTATTATGAAAATAGTTGCTAAAATCTTAAAATAATATAAAAAGAAAAACATATGATGACCAAACTGGATTTACTCCAAGAGTGCAGTTGGTTTAATAATTGAAGTAAATCACTGTAATCCACAACATCATATAAAAAACGAGAAAAATAAAATTATCATATCAATTGATGAAGTAAAAAGCATTTGATAAAAGTCAACATTCATTCATAATAAAAACTCTCAGCAAACTAGGAATAAAAGAAAACTTCGCCATCTAATAAAGGGTTATTGCTGTTGTTAGGTGACATCGAATAGGTTCTGACTCATAGCGACCCCATCCATGTACAATAGAATGAAACATTGCCCAGTCCTGCGCCATCCTCACAATCGTTGCTATGTTTGAGCCCATTGTTACTGCCACTGTGTCAACCCATCTTGTTAAGGGTCTACCTCTCTTTTGCTGACCCTCTACCTTACCAAGCATAATATCATTCTCCAGGGACTAGTCCCTCCTGATAACATGTCCAAAGTATGTGAGATGAAGTCTTGCCATCCTCGCCTCTAAGAAGCATTCTAGCTGTACTTCATCCAAGACAGACCTGTTTGTTCTTCTGACATTCCATGGTATATTCAATATTCTTTGCCAACACCATAATTCAAGGGCATCAGTTCTTTTTCAGTCTTCCTTATCCAGCTTTCACATGTATAGGAGGCAACTGAAAATACCATGGCTTGGATCAGGCACACCTTAGCGCTGAAGTGATATTACTTATTGCTCAAAGTGACAAAGGGTAGCTACACAAAATCTACAGGAAACATCATAGTCAATGATAACATATTGAAGCTTTCTCCTTGAGACTTGGAATGAGACAAGGATGCCAACTATCACCACTGCTATTCAATACTGCATTGGATATGCTAGCCAGCGACAAAGCAATAAAAAGAAATTAAAAGTATGAGTTGGGAAGGAATAAATACAAGTATCATTACTTTTGGCTGATGTGGTTATATACCCCAAATAATCCACAGGTAAACCATTCAAAATTTATAAGGGAATTTAGTAAGATCACTGAATACAAGGTTGAACCAAAACAATAAATTGTATTTCTATATAACAAAAGAAGCAAATAGAAAATAAAAAATTTAAAAGGTACCATTTAAAATATAAATAAAAGATATCAAGTACCTAAGAATAAATCTAATAAAAGATGGGTAAGTCTTCTATTTTCTCTTTGTTGAGAGAAACTAAAGAAGATGCAAATAAAAGGAGATATATACCATGTCCAAGGACTGGAAAACTCAATATTGTAATATCAGTTTTTTCCAAACTGTTCTACAGAGTCAACTCAATCCCAATCAAAACCCTAGGACTTTTTTTGGGTAAAAATAGACAGTCTGATTCTAAAATACATAAGGAAATGACAAAAGCCAAGAACAGCTGGGACAATCTTAAGAGAAGAAAAGAGCTGGAGAACTTACAATATCACATAAAGGCTTATTATAAACCTAGAACAATTAAGATAGTGTAGTATTGGCACAAGGACAATGAGACCAATGAAACAGATTAGAGAGACCAGGAATAAACTCCCAAATATCTGGTCACTTGATTTATACAAAGGTGACATTGGAATGCAGTGGGGGAAAGAACAATATTATCAATAAATAGTGCTGAGTCAACTGAATATTCAAATGAAAAACAAATGAATTTTGACCTCTACCTCTTTTCACACATAAAAATAAATTCCAGATGGATTGTAAATCTAAATATGAAAGGCAAACAATAAAGGTTTTAGAAGAAAACACTGGAGAATATCTTCATGACCATGGGTAGGCAAAGATTTCTTAAACAGGACAAAAGTTCTCATGATAAAATAAAAACTGATAAATTAGGTTACATTAAACTATAGAACTTCTGTTCATCAAAAGACATCATTAAGAATGAAAAAGCAAGTCACATAGTGGGAGAACGTATTTGCAGTACATATATCTGACAAAAGATTCATATTCAGAATATGAATTCTACAAACTAGTAAGAAAGTCAGACAACCCAACAAAAACATGAGCAAAAGATTTGAACAGGCACTTCAGAAATGATGATACGCACATGGCCTATAAACTATGAAAACGTACTCAACTTCATTAGTCATCAGGGCTTGAGTGAAGATCTGGGAAAAAAAAACTTTTCTCCCAAGCCAAGAGACAACAGTTATACTAGGAAATTCTAAGGCACTTATATTATTACGTAGAAAGTCTGGAACATAAAATTTGGTTCACATCCAATGCCTCCAAATGGGAAAAGTAATAATTTATTTTCAACATTTATTTATTGAGTGATTATAATATAGTAAGTACTGTGGTAACTGCTAAGACCAGTTAAGATCTGCATCAAAAAAAAAAAAAAAAGTCAAAATATAAAGATAAGAAGGAGGCATTGTGGAATATATCGAGAGGAAAAAAAAAAAGAGATTGATCCGGACACCAAAAATACGGATTCTGTCCTGTTTGTACTAAGACATTACGCTAACTTTGGACAAATTACTTTTCTAGGTTTCAGGTTCCACTTCTATAAAATTAGGTGGCTAGAGTAAGTAATTTCAAAATATTTTTTCCAACTCCCAAAAACTCTGTAATACTAATGATAAAACCCACCAAAGCTATAACTGCCTTCCATAGTGCCTGGCATGCTTTTGTTTTGGAATCTCAAGCATTACTACAGCACTTTGAAGGCAAATTTTTGGAGATTTTTTCCCCCCAGGAACTTATTCATAACTATTCAGTATTAGTCAATAGAGAAATCACGATTTTTTTTAAGTCTTTAATTGAACTACTAGGTTTTTACCGCTAGAAAAATGGAGACAGTCAAGATGGGATTTCTATAAGTAAAGCTTTCTAACGTCTTCAAGGTACCAAAGCTTATTAATATTTGAATCCTTGGTTATTTGTGCTATCATAAAGAATAGGTGCATCAGTCATAGTATTTATGTATCTATGAAACTCCATTTAGTGGGGAAAAAAAAAAAAGGGATATGCTATCAGACAGACCTGGGTTTTTATCCCTTTACAACTTACTATCTGTGAGATGTTGAACAAGTCAGTTAAACTTATTAATACTCACCAGGTATTCTCACCTGAATAATAGGATAAAAATAATAACTCCTAAGATCTAAGGTAAACTGGAAACAGGGTGATTTACTGGACAAGGAAGGCGATGTCTCATGGTGTTATATAAGTGTCCAAAACAAAAGTCTGATTTTCCATATCCCTAACACTACTCCTCTCTCAGACTTTCCCATCCCACTAAATAATGAAGCCTAGGAGTAAAGCTTGATTTTCTTTTCCTTACTATCTCCAACACTTAATTTATCAGCAATTCTGTCAGTCCTACCTCCAAAATGTATTCCTGACCATTTTCCACTGTCTCCATTGCCAAGCTGTCATTATCACTCCCTCCAACTGCTTCTCATCGCAATTAAAATAAAATCTAAACTCCTTCCTGTAGCCTACAAGGTGCTACATAATCTGGTCCCTGCCACTTCTCTGACCTCACTCATTTTGTACTCCTTTCCTCTTCATTCACTGTGCTATTCAATGTCTCAGCCTGTGCTGTCCAATATGGGAGCTACCAGCCACTTGTGGCTATTAAAATTAATTAAAAGTAAGTTCCTCAGTTACATAACCACATTTCACGTTTTCAATGGTCACATTTGACTCTTGGCTACTGAACTGAACAGCACAGAACAGAAGATTTCCATCAGCACACAAAGTTCAATGGGACAACACTGACCTAGGTACATGCCAAGTTCATTCCTACCTCCAGGTCTTTGTACTTGCTTCCCCCTCTCCTGGAATGCTCTTCTGCCAGATTTTGGGATGGCTGGCTCCTTCTCATAATTCAGGTCTCAGCTCAAATGAAGTTCCTCAGAGGAACCTTATAAATTTAGACTAGACCACCCAATCTGAAACAGCTGCCCAATCTCCCCTTACCCCAAACACTCTCTATCCTATTACCCTGTTTTATTTTCTTCATAACATTTATCACTATCTGAAATTATTTTGTTTTGTTTCTTTCTGTTTCTACCCATAGAATATAAACCCCATGATGACAGAGACTAAGTTTATGTGTTCACAGCTATATCTACACTGATTAGAACAACGCTTGGCACATGTTGTTGTTAGTTGCTGTCAACAGTAGGCTCTGACTCACGGTGACCTTATGTGTAACAGAATAAAATGTTGCCCAGTCCTGTACCATCTTCATGATCCTTGACACATAGAAGTATAAAAAAATTGTTGAAAAAATAATAAGTTAATAAATGTCTGGGTTTTAGAATAAAACCAATCTGAATTCCAATCTTCCACTTACCCTATGTAGCACAGTTCTACCCTGACACACATGGGGTCACCATGAGTCAGTAAATGAATAATTTCTTTCATGAGGATCAGCACAAAGCTGGTTCCTATGAGGCAGAGGTTAAAGATGCCCCAAATGTCTAAGTTTTCCAAGCTGCTGTACCACTCTATCATCTCTAATTTCAACTACTCCCTCTTGCCTCAGTACTCTCCCTCCTGTCTTTGAGTTTCCTAATTCACTGCAATGTCTCACGGAACTCACAAACCATATAAAGGAAATGGCTCATGTGGTTGTGGAGGCTGGCAAGTCCCAGACTTGTGGGTCAGGCATAGACTTCCCCCGGCCCTCAATCTCTGCCCAAAGGCACTCAGCTTTCTCACTCCGTGGGCCAGGAAGCCCTCTGCCATCTCCTGCGAGTCTCTGCTGCAGGTCTCTCCTTTTTTAGTGGTGGTGGGCTCTCCTCTCTGCTCTGGAATTGGCTCTCTTTTAAGGCAAAATGGACCAGTTCCCTCCGTGGGCCACAATTACGTTATTTGCACAGCTCCACCCAATCACCTGGGTGGGAGTCACAAGACCATGGCTAGAAAGTAATTAATTGCACCGCAGTTGGAATCAACTCAACAGCAAATGGTTTTTACTGGTGGCTGTTGAGGGAGACCCTTTTCCTATTTCCTATTAGATAAGAAAACATTCAAGCCTCGAGCTGCAATTTTGAAGGATTCTATGGGGAAAATATTGAATGATGCAGGAAGCATCAAAAGAAGATGGAAGGAATACATACAGTCACTGTACCAAAAAGAATTGGCCGATGTTCTACGATTTCTAGAAGTAGCATATGATCAAGAACCAATGGTACTGAAGGAAGAAGTTCAAGCTGCACTGAAGGCACTGGCAAAAAACAAGACTCCAGGAATTAACAGAATACCAACTGAGATGTTTCAACAAATGATGTGATGCTGGAAGCGCTCACTCATCTATGTCAAGAAATTTGGAAGACAGCTACCTGGCCAACTAACTGGAAGATATCCATATCTGTGCTCATTCCAAAGAAAGCTGATCTAATCGAAGGCGGGAATTATTGAACAATATCATTAATATCACGTGTGAGTAAAATTTTGCTGAAGACAATTCAAAAAATGGTTGCAGCAGAACATCAACAGGGAACTGCCAGAAATTCAAGCCAGATTCAGAAGAGGATGTGGAATGAGGGACATCACTGCTGATGTCAGATGGATCTTGGCTGAAAGCAGAGAATACCAGAAAGATGTTTACCTGTGTTTTATTGACTACTCAAGGGCGTTGGATTGTGGGGATCAGAACAAATTATGGATAACATGGTTAAGCATGGGAATTCCAGAACACTTAACTGTGCTCATGAGGAACTTCTACACAGACCAAGAGGAAGTCATTTGAACAGAACAAGGGGATACTGTGTGGTTTAAAATCAGGGTTGTATCCTTTCACCATACTTATTCAATCTGTCTGCTGAGCAAATAATCCAAGAAGCTGGACTATATGAAGAAGAATGTGGCATTAGGATTGGAGGAAGGCTCATTGACAACCTGTGATACGCAGATGATACAACCTGCTTGCTGAAAGTGAAGAGGACTTGAAGCACTTACTGATGAAGATCAAAGACTTCAGTATGGATCACACCTCAACATAAAGAAACAAAAATCCTCACAACTGGACCAATAACCAACATCATGATAGACAGAGAAAAGTCTGAAGTTGTCAAGGATTTCATTTTACTTGGATCCACAATCAAGCCATGGAAGCAGCAGTCAAGAAATCAAACAATGTATTGCATTGGGCAAATCTGCTGCAAAAGGCCTCTTTAAGATGTTAAAAAGCAAAGATGTCACTTAGATGACTAGGGTGTGCCTGACCCAAACCATTGTGTTTTCAATCGCCTCATATGTATATAAAAGCTGGACAATGAATAAGGAAGACCGAAGAACTGACACCTTTCAATTATGGTGTCGGCGAAGAATACTGAATATACTAAGGGCTACCAGAAGAACGAACACATCTGTCTTGGAGGAAGTACAGCCAGAATGCTCCTTAGAAGCAAGGATGGCAAGACTTCATCTCATATGCTTTGTACACATTATCAGGAGGGATCAGTCCCTGGAGAAGGGCATCATGCTTGGTAGAGGGTCGGCGAAAAGAAGGAAGACCCTCAATGAGATGGATTGATACAGTGGCTTCAACAATGGACTCAAGTGTAACAATGAATGCAAAAATGGCGCAGGATCAGGCAATGTTTCGTTCTGTTGTACATGGGGTCCCTATGAGTTGGAACCAACTGCACAGCATCTAACAACAAATAGATAAGTAACTATTTAAAAATGCTCAAGAGGGTTTTAGCTCAGCAAGCTGTGTCAAGTTTTGACTCTGTGGTAGAGATTCTGAATTCTAATTAATAAAGGTGTTTGACCCACCACTACCTAGCTGTGGAATCTTGATCTAGTTACCACTCTCCTTGAATCTCAGTTCTCCGTTTCGTAAGGTGACTCCACGGAAGTAGACAATTAGTAAGATCCCTTTCAGTTTTACCACTCAGATTCTTTAATTTGGTTCTCTTACAGATAACTGTACTTCTTTGCCGCTCCCTTACAAGAGACAAGAAATTATTAATGTTCAATACAAACCTCCATCAAGGCTCCGGGATGCCCGTTTGCTAGCTGTCCGCTCAAAGTATGGGGCAGGCCTGTCAATCAGGGCACTGGCTTGCCTGGTCTGAGCCTGAGTCCGGCCACTGTATCGAAATTTGGATCCCAGTGCAAGAAATTTACTTTTGGGAATGGTGTCTGTAGATGTCAGTCTGAAAATAAAACATAATAATCATATATTATATATGCTATCTCATTATTCTGAGGCCATAAGATAATGTGAGATTAAAAATAAAATCAATAATAAAAAGATTTTGTAATTCTCATAGTATTCTTGTAGTGACTAAAACAGATTTCCAATTAAGCAGTCATGGTTTTAGTTCTATGTCATTTTTTAAATCAATCAATATAGTTTACTTGGGGACCTATATTAATAATATCATCTTATATCTCTATAGAAAGGGTCTCATGGTTTTCAAAATGCTTTTACAGTACTGTGATATGTTCACCACATACCTATAATATTTTCATCATTTTATAGATACAAGAAACCTAATTTCAAAAAAGAAAAGTTACTTGTTTAAGGTCATATAGCTGTTAAGAGGTTGGACAGTAGTAGAGTCTAAGCCCAGAGCTCTACTAGAATAATAATTTGGTCAAATGCACTCAGTTAATGCCTGGTAGCCTATCTAACAGGTTATTTAGTGTGCTATCAACTCAGCTAGAAACCCTGTCTTCTTTCTGTGCTGCACCAGGTGCACTCTTTTGTCATGGCTTTTACTACACTGAAATGAAACTATTTATTTATATGCCGGTTTCCCCTGCGAGACTGTGAGCTCTCTAAGGGTAAAAGATAAAGACCATGACTTATTCATCTTTGTGTTTTCATTTCTAGCATAGTGCCTGGCATGAATTTGGCACCTAGTGAATGTCTGTTGAATGAATACATAAATTGCTGCACCAAATACTATGAAAAGGGGATATTTTTCCCCCTTTGGGAGAATTAATTTTAATTCAGTAAATATTTACTTTCTTTTATGTAACGGAACATTATATTTTAATACATTTCCTCTTATTTTGATGCAACAAATTTAAATATACTATTTACAGGAAAATACATTGGCTGCAGTGGAAATCTATACCATAGATGTTAAACATTCACAATAACTTTTTCCCATTCTTCCTTGTTCTTTTTTGAAACTATTTTCTTGATTTGATTTTGAAGAAGAGAAAGATGGAAGCATAAAGAAACATTTTAGTGCTAACAATTGAGATTCTTTAATCAGGTATAAATGTGTACTCTCATGTTTTATTTTGAAGTGACAATTGAAATATTTTTCCTGACATTGTGTTATAGTGCTAAGTATGATATAAAAATACAAATGGAAGGAGATGTCAAGGTTATCTCTTTTGAAAGTCACTCATAAAAAATCAAGTTTATTTATGAATGGAATGATATCAGGTCTGGGATTTTCTTCAGAATAATTTGGGGGCAGAAATGAGTGGGAATATAGATGAAACAAGACTGGCCTTGGGGTGATAATTACTGAAAATGGGTGATAGGTACATGGGGGGTTCACTGTTCTATTCGCTTAACTTTTGGTATGTTTGCAATTTTTTGTAACAAAAAAAATTTTTTAAAGGAAAGCCAACAATAACTGTATGGCTTTCCTTTCAACACAAGTAATTACTTGTCTAAGATGTGTCTTCTTTTCTAGATTGTATGTTCCATGAGGACAGGGACTAGGACTATTTTGTGGTATATTCCCAATGCCTAACAGTGAGGACCTGCAAAAGAGTAAGCAAACAGAAAATGCTTGGTAAATGAATACACTGAGTTCATAATGCGCTGTCTTGAAAAACAGAGGAAATAAAACTTTCCTCTGACTTCTAACAATCTGGTACAACTGGACTTCAAAGATGGTTCTTTGTGCTCTCTTTCTGGGGTTGATTACAGCCAAGATAACAATCAGCTTCATGCCTTTAATCTTCCTGTATAAAAGGCCCACTAGTATGTGTGGAGGTAAGTCAGGGTGCCTTCCTCTATTGGACTGATTTTAGCTCCAGTTAGTTGGGGCAATCTCAGAGCCCCTAGTAAACACAGGGTCCTATCCTTACTTCTCCCTTTTTTCTACCGTACACAGGAAAATGCTCTAGGAACGTCTAGGCATGCTTTTCAACTCAAAGGGGGCGAGCTGGATTCATTCTATCTTAAGATGATCTCACCTGAGCTAAATAAAAGAGTGCCAGCCACACAAAGAAGAGAATTTCAGTAGGAGGCTTAAAATAGAAAAAGCATAAATAATTTAACCTTTAAAAATACTTAAGTGAGAATAGTACCTGAAAAATGTGTGATGCTCTACACAGACTTTCCATAATTTCTTAGCTGCTCGGTAACTGGGAAGTTTGAATCCGATGGTACTTTCATACTGTTCTTGCTATAAAGACACAAACATGGAACATGAAGTATTATTCCAGTCCCCTCATGTGAACAGTACTGACTTCGTGATACAGCACCCGAGAAATATGATGCTATAAAAGAGGCCACTGTGAATAAAGAGAATGCTGTCAGTGCTTTTTATATAATTTGATATCAATAAAACATCATTTGAAATGTTTTCCTACTTAATAAAAGGAATTCACTCACTAAGGTGGCTTTTTCCAAAGCAAGAAGCCAGGGAATGTATCTTATTTTTGTTCAGAAAACACACACACACACACTCGGCATTTTCCTGAGTCATAATTAAAGTCACCTTTTGATTGTCCAGACACTGTTCTTCCTTAGTCACTGTCTGCATTTGGGACACTAGGCTACTCAATCATCAGGAATGGGATAGCACATGATTTGTCCAATCAATCAATATTGTTATACAATAGTAGTTAACAATAGGAGCTAAAGATTTTGCCTCAAACACAGGTTTTTTAATTATTAAATGTTTTATCTCTTTTTCCTTTGATTGATCACTAATTTATCTAGATACCTCTTTGACTGAACCAAACTGCATCCTGCTGGGGCTGCTAAAAACACTGTCCTGATAGTTTCTTGCCTCTTTGTCTCTGCCTTAGACATACTTTACAAGACAGAAAGGAGACTGACGTTTATTGAGAGTCTATTATTGTTAATAACACTATGATATAGGTAGTATCATCTATATTTTTATAGGTGAAGAACCTGAGGTCCAGGAAGTTATTTGCTCAGTCTCATAACTATTAAGTGGCAGAACCAGAAATTCACTGTTTCCACTACACCACGCTACCTCTAAATCATCTCCTATACAACTATAGTCTTAATACTCTGCTTCTCAAAATCCTACTGTTGTTCCTGACTACTTTCTTAAATAAGAATTTTGAATTTTTAGAATATGTTATATAGTTGAAATTTATAAAAATCAAGAACTGCCTCATTATTTTATTTATTAATATTTGTATGTATATATTCATTTACTGCCTTTCTATATTAAAACGTAAGATTGTTGAAGGATGGGACTCTTTAACTGCTATATTCTTACCACCTAGAATAGTGCCCGATGGTACAAGGAAAGTCCTCAATATTTGTTGACTGAATGACTCTTGGATTTGAAACTCCTTGAGAGAAGACACTGATCACTCTGTGCTAGGCACAGTTAAATAACTATGGTACTAAATAAATGCTTCAATGATAATCTTTATCCATACATGCAGTATTTTCCATGCTCAAATAATGAGCCGTTTTTCACCAGCAGATGGTGATATATACACACAAAAGCCACCCTACGTGAGTATGGGGCTTTTCTGTTTATAGCTTTTATGGATGTCATCTCATTTGATCCTCAAATCAACTGTGAGGGAGGAAATATCCCACTTGAAAGATAAGGAAGCTGAGCCTTAGGTTTGTCCAGAATCTTTTGCTAGTAAGTGGCAGAGCAGGAACTATACCATGACAGTTCTTTAATAACAGCCCTTTAATATACAGGTTAAATTTGGCCAGCATCAGTATATCCTGAAACTTGACCACAGACTAATAACTGAGTTATCTGGCACAAAGTTGAAATTCAACTCTTAAAAATTACAACTTGGCCCTAGAACACATTCTCAGTAACTATTAAGTGCTATGCATACAAATAAATTGTAATTATATGAGGTGAGGGGTTGATGATATAAAAACATGAGTAATTTAACCCTACAAGTAATTTTAAAATCTCATGCTAGTCAATTTGAAAATATTTTTCCATCAAGTTTTTACCTGGAGTAAACAAGGAGTAAATTTATCAATTCCAGTTTCACTTTTGGTATGTTTACTTACAGGAAGAGAAATATCTAGAAGACCAGCAGTAAGGAAGAGAAGAAGCATCACAGGACTGATTAATTTAAAAAACAGAATTATCAGCCTTTGAATAGTCTGTTATAGAAACCTCTTCAGTGATGTAGCAAGGAAAACTGGAAATGAAGAGATGTTTTAGACCTGGTCTGTGTTTAATTCAGGAGGAAGAAACAAGGATTCTGTACCTCTCCAGGCCGAATCTTGATGAAAAAGCTGCTACGTTTGTATGAAATCTTCAGCACTTTTGGCCATGGAAATCGGTTAATTCTCAGCTTATCTTTGTAAACCAGAAGGCCACTAGAGCAGACACCCAGGATGATATCTACTCCCTCTAAATCCTAAAAGAGAAAAGCATTAGCATTTTAGTCTTCAGCAAAGTGCTCAACATACTGATGTCTATTATTAGATAATCTGAAGGTATCAACAACCAAAAACAGTTACAAAGTGTATGTTGAAAAATAAAGTTGAACCAAACAATCACAATCCATAGGAATATTCAGACTATGTAAGAATGTTGTTATTACACAACATTTTTTTTTAAATCAGTGTTATTACCTATCACAAACTTCTTTAAAATGTCCAAATCTGGCTTAGTAATTCTATTTCTAAAATCTATTCCAAGGAAATAACTGAAATTATAGAAAAAGCTTTATACATGAAAATATTCAGTGTTATGTTAGGAGTGAAAAACTAGATATAATCTAAGTTTCTACGCAATAGGGTAGAATTACTGTCCACTCATACAGTGAAACACAATGTGATCATTAAAACAGTTACATACAATTTTGGAAACATACGGGAAAATAATTTTGCTGTAATGGTAAGTGAAACAAAGGATAAAATTACACATACAATTTGATCTTAACAATATGAAGAATCAACACAGATGAATACACCAAAATATTAACAATAATATTCTTTATGTGGTATGATTATGAGAAATTTTTCATTTTAGTTTTCTATACTTTCCAATTATGATTAAAATGTATTTTTTAATTTAAAATCACAAAACTAATACATGTATGTAGAAAATTCAAAAAATAGAAAATATGTAAAATAAAAAGTAAAATTCTACCCCTGCCCCACACCCTTAAGAGCTCAGCTGCCAACTAAAAGGTCGATAGTTTGAATTCACCAGCCGCTCCTTGGAAACCCTATGGGGTTCTACTGTGTCCTATAGGGTCGCTATGAGTCAGCATCAACTCGATGGCAACAGATTTGGTTTTGGTTTAATAATAGTGGAAAAATTTCCAGGATTATCCCATTTTCTAGGCACATGTAAATAGTAATGGATAATACCCATAGACACGTGTATGTGTGTATGAATCTTTTATAATCAGGAGAAAATTACAATCCAGTCCTTGAGGATAGAAATTGTAATTTAATCATCTCTGTTATCACCCAAGATACTGTCTGTTACTGAGAACACACTCAATAAATATTTACAATGAGTTTGTTACCTGTCCACATTATTGTTCATAATTTATTATGACAATATCAACAAATTCTTTGCTCCTAATTTAAATCAATCTTTACTTATGTAGATGGATAAATCAAGGAATTTCAAGGTATTTTAGTAACAACATACATTAGACTTATATTTTCAACCATCGTTGTTGTTAGGTGCTGTCAAGCTGCTTCCAATTCACAGCAATCCTATGTACAACAGACCAAAATACTGCCCGGTTCTGCACCATTTTCACAATTTTTGCTATGTTTGAGGTCACTGTTGCAGCCACTGTGCCAATCCATCTTGTTGAGGGTCTTCCTCTTTTTTCATTGACCCTGCACTTTACGAAGCATGATGTCCTTCTCCAGGGACTGAACCCTCATGAGAACATGTCCAAAGTATGTGAGATGAAGTCTTGCCATCCTCACTTCTAAGGAGCATGCTGGCGTTCCAAGACAGATTTGTTCATTCTCCTGGCATTCCACGGTATATTCAATATTCTTTGCCAACACCATAATTCAAAGGCATCAATTCGTCTTCTGTCTTCTTTATTCATTGTCCAGCTTTCGCATGCATATGAGGCGATTGAAAACACTATGGCTTGGGTCAGGTACACCTTAGTCCTCAAAGTGACATCTTTGCTTTTGAACACTTCAAAGAAGTCTTTTGCAGCAGATTTGCCCAATGCAATATGTCATTTGATTTCCTGACTGCTGCTTCCATGGTGCTGATTGCGGATTCAAGTAAAATGAAATCCTTGACAATGTCAATCTTTTCTCCCTCTATCATGATGCTGCTTATTGGTCCAGCTGTGAAGATTTTTGCTTTCTTTATGTTGAGGTGTAATCCATACTGAAGGCTGTAGTCTTTGATCTTCATCAGTAAGTGCTTCAAGTCCTCTTCAATTTCAGCAAGCAAGGTTGTATCATCTACATATTGCAGGTTGTTAATGAGTCTTCCTCCAATCCTGATGTCATGTTCTTCTTCACATAGTCCAGCTTCTCTGATTATTTGCTCAGCGTACAGACTGAATAAGTAGGGTAAAAGGATATAATTCTGATGCACACATTTCCTGATTTTAAACCACACAGTACCCCCTTGTTCTGTTTGAAAGACTGTCTCTTGGTCTCCGTACAGGTTCCAACTAAGTGTTCTGGAATTCCTGTTCTTTGCCAGGTTATCCATAATCTGTTATGATCTACACAGTTAAATGCCTTTACATAGTCAATAAAACACAGGTAAACATCTTTCTGGTATTCCTACCTTTCAGCCAAGATCCATCTGATATCAGCAATGATATCCCTTGTTCCACATCCTCTTCTGAATCCAGCTTGAATTTCTGGCAGTTCCCTGGAGATGTACTGCTGCAACTGTTTTTTGATTATCTTCAGCAAAATTTTACTTGTGTATGATATTGTTTGATAATTTCACATTCTGTTGGATCACCTTCTTTGGAATGAGCACAAATATGGATATCTTCCAGTTGGTTGACCAGGTAGCTATCTTCCAAATTTCTTAGCATAGAAAGCTTTTTCCAGTGTTGCATCCATTTGTTGAAACATCTCAGTTGGTATTCTATCAATTCCTGAAGACTTGTTTTTAACCAATACCTTCAGTGCAGCTTAGACTTCTTCCTTCATTACCATCAGTTCTTGATCATATGCTACCTCCTGAAATGGCAGAACATCGACCAATTCTTTTTGGTACAGTGACTGTGTATTCCTTCCATCTTCTCTTGATGCTTCCTGTGTTGGTCAATGTTTTGCCCATAGAATCTTTTGATATTGCAACTTGAGGCTTGAGTATTTTCTTTAGTTCTTTCAGCCTGAGAAATGCCAAGTGTATTATTCTCTTTTGTTTTTCTAACTCCAGGACTTTTCACATTTCATTATAATACTTTATTTTGTCTTCTCGAGCCACCCTTTGAAATCTTCTGTTCAGCTCTTTTACTTCATCATTTCTTCCATTCACTTTAGCTACCCTACATTCAAGAGCAAGTTTCATAGTCTCTTCTGATATCCATTTTGGTCTTTTCTTTCTTTTTAATGATCGTTTGATTTCTTCATGTATGATGTCCTTGATGTCATCTCACAACTTATCTGGTCTTCAGTCATTAGTATTCCATGTGTCAAATCTATTCTTGAGATGGCCTCTAAATTCAGGTGAGGTATACTCAAGGTTGTACTTTGGATCTCGTTGACTTGTTTTAATTTTCCTCAGCTTCAACCTGAACTTGCATATGGGCAATTGATGGTCTGTTCCTCAGTCACCCTCTGGCCTTGCCAAGACTGATGATATTGAGTTTTTTCATCTCTTTCCACAGATGTAGTGATTTGATTCCTGTGTATTCCGTCTGATAGCTGAGTCAATTATTTCATTCACTATTAGTGACTCTGAGGGAATATCTGCTTTTCTCTTGTCCATGAAACATGTACATGCACACACCTTAGTCACTGAAGGAATCAATTGACATAAGGAGCAATATTGCCACTCCCA
This sequence comes from Dugong dugon, assembly GCA_030035585.1. Taxonomy (NCBI): domain Eukaryota; kingdom Metazoa; phylum Chordata; class Mammalia; order Sirenia; family Dugongidae; genus Dugong; species Dugong dugon. The sequence goes on along the minus strand of CM057462.1, from coordinate 52,996,414 downwards.
CTACCCCAAAGCCACTGTGAAATGTCAATGGACTTACACCTCACCCACTGTCACAGCACTCCCTCCACAACTGAAAAGCAAAGTTGGAGCTTCAAGTCTCCTTGGAAGAAATGGGACCTCATAAAGCTAAGTCTCTGCATCCACCAAAAAGGCTTTTCTTAATAATTAAAAAAGAGACACTAATTTACTTTTATCTTGTCTGTCTACAAATAAAATTCTAGGATAAGCATTCATATTCTTATTTTGGTCTCCCAATTTTAAAATACACTTACTGTAAACCTATCACTATCATAATCAGCAAATAATTCCTGCATACTCACTCAGTGAAGATAAAATATACTTCGCTGCCCACTTATTTATCAATCTAATTGTGCCATTCTACAATGGTAGCTGCATATCCTATACACATGTGTTTAAATCAACAGACCACATGTGTCTTAGCTCATGAGTTCCTGGAGGCCAGGGCTTAAGGCTATGTATAGTACAAATATACACACACAATAATTTTTTTTTTTTTATGGTAAGGTGGTCTTCTCTTCAGAAATCATTGTTGGTAAGAAATCAAGGTTGGTAAGTATAGGAGTGGGAATTCCTGGGTGGTAAAACAGTTAACATGCTCAGCTGCTAACTGAAAGGTTGTCAGTTTGAGTCTGCCAATAAGTGCCTCAGAAAAAAGGCCTGCTGTTCTACTTCCAAAACATCAGCCATTGAAAACCCTATGGAGCACAGTTCTACTCTGACACATATGGGGTCTGTCTTAGCAATCTAGTGCTGCTGTAACAGAAATACCACACGTGGATGTCTTTAACAAAGAGAAATTTATTTTCTCATAGTCTAGTAGGCTACAAGTCCAAATACAGGGTGTCAGCTCCAGGGGAAGGCTTTCTCTGTCAGCTCTGGAGGAAGGTCCTTGTCATCAATCTTCCCCTGGACTAGGAGCTTCTTCTCGTAGGAACCCCAGATCCAAAGGACCTGCTCTGCTTCCCACACTGCTTTCTTGGTGGTAGGAGGTTCCCCTCTCTGCTTGCTTCCCTTTCCTTTGATCTCTTGTAAGATAAAAGGTGGTGCAGGCCACACCCCAGGGAAACTCCTTTTAGATTGGATCAAGGATGGGACTTTAGTAAGGGTGCTACAATTCCACTGTAATCCTCTTTAACATAAAATTACAATCACAAAATGGAGGACAACCACACAATTCTAGGAATCACGGCCTAATCAAGTTGACACATATTTTTTGGGGACACAGTTCAAACCATGACAGAGTCATCATGAGTCAGAGTCAACTCAACCTCTGGTTTAAGTACAGGAATTTACTCCATTCCTGCATAAACTCAGTACGAGAAAATCTCAGATTCTTATAATATTTGATGTTGTTGTTGTTATTAGGTGCTGTGGAGTCAGTTCCAACTCAAAAACAAAACATTGCCCGGTCCTGCGCCATCCTCATAATCATTGTTATGCTTGAGCCTACTGTTGCAGCCACTGTGTCAATCCATCTCGTTCAGGGTCTTTCTCTTTTTTGCTGACCCTCCACTTTACCAATCTTAATATTCTTCTCCAGGGACTGGCCCCTTCTGATAACATGTCCAGAATATGTGAGACGAAGTCTCATCACCCTCACTTCTAAGGAACATCCTGGATATACTTCTTCCAAGACAGATTTGTTCGTTCTTTTGGCAGTTCATGGCATATTCAATATTCTTTGTCAACACCACAACTCAAAGGCGTCAATTCTTCTTTGGTATTCCTAACTCATTGCCCAGCTTTTGCATGCATATGAGGTGACTGAAAACACCATGGCTTGGGTCAGGGGCACCTTAGTCCTCAAAGTGACATCTTTGCTTTTTAATACTTTAAAGAGGTCTTTTGCAGCAGATTTGCCCAATGCAATGTGTCATCTGATTTCTTGACTGCTGCTTCCATGGGGGTTGATCATGGATCCAAGTAAAATGAAATCCTTGATGACTTCAAATAGTTGATGTTAGGTATATTAAATTATTCATATTATCCCCCAAGCCAAGAAGGAACAATAAGGTAAAACAGAACTATATTCACAGGCCTCTTTTATTAAGGAATTTAAAAAATTAAATATATGATAGTAATCATCTATGTCTGTAATTTAAGGAAAATAAATTTCACCTGAGTTCATCTGTACAGCTAAGCATTTGTTTAGCTAAGTAATCAAAACCCAGAGCTAAATGCTTCTTGACCTTATATGTCTTCTCCCAAAACAGGTGTAAAGAAACTTATTAGTGACTACGTGTTATGTACAAGCACAAGAGAGAAGTAGATATCATATATAGCTACAGTTTGATGACTAAGTAACTAAGGATTTCCCAGAAGATGCCCTCTTAAGTTTTCAAAGCCCATGGGTACTACTAACTCTCTCTCTTAATGATATGTTTTGGAGAAATAATTTGCTTTACAACTTTTGGGAAAGAAATATGCCGCCTGATTCCTTCATCCATTCTTAATAACTAAGGAATTGATACCAGCCTCCAGCAGAAATTGAATAGCAAAACCTAACAATTTCAGTTCTGGAAATACACTTGGTCTGATGTACTGATCTTCCCACCATCTACTTTACAGGTTCATAGGAGTTACAGCATCCAGCCCAAAACAACCTAGAGCAACATTTCAAGAAAAAACACTAAAATTCAACGAAATTTTACTAGAAATAATAGAATTTAAATAAGGAAGAGACTTTAAATATCAGATATTCAGGGCTAGGGGAAGCTGTAAAGGTCATTTTAGTCCAATCACCCAACAGATATTGAATTTCCTTTTCTAAATGCTACTACCTAGTGACTATTCAGTTTATTCTGGAAAATCTCCAGAGATAGGGAGCTCACTAACTACTGAGGTGGCCCATTTGGACAATTTGTCAAATTGAGCTGCATAGTAGTATTTCCCTATAATGTCCATTTTACTGGCTCTAGTTTTATATCTTAGAGCTACAGTAAAATCTCTACGTCACACACCAATCCTTTAAACACACGAAGACAGTTATTGTGTCTTCCCTCAACTTTCTCCTCTCAGGACTAAGAATCCCTATTCCTTTGATTGTTCCTCACTGTGCATGGTTTTAGGTCCCCTCATCATGTATCCTAGTAAGTACCTCTGAATACGTCTCACATCACCCTTTGAACCCTGTCTCTCACAATCCCTCAACCTCCCTAGCCATTTTAGTAGCTGAAGATGGGAGAAGTCAAACAACTTTCCTTAAATATTCACACTGTTAGTTTGTATTGGGCAGAACTAGGATTAAAGCATGTTCCCAACTCCCTAACCCATTGGTTCTCAAATGAGTCACTGTGGTTCATTCTGTGTGTATAGGAAACACCTGGAGAGTTTATTAAATTACAGATTGCTGGGCCCCAACCCCAGTTTCTGATTCCGTAAGTCTGGGGTGGCAGGCCTGAAAATGTGCATTTCTAACAAGTTCTTTATTGTTGTGTCATTGTTGTTAGGTGCCATCAAATCGATTTCTGACTCATAGTGACCCCACGTGACAGAGTAGAACTGTCCCATAGGATTTTCTTGGCTGTAATCTTCACGGAAGTAGATCACCAGGTCTTTCCCCGGCAGAGCTGCTGGGTAGGTTCGAACTGCCTAACCAAAAAAACCAAACTCATTGTCTTCGAGCCAATTTCAACCTTTTAGGACATAGCGACCTTATAGGACAGAGTAGAACTTCCCCATAGGGTTTCCAGGGCTGTAAATCTTTATGGAAGCAGACTGCTGCATCTTTCTCCAGTGGAGTGGCTGGTGGGTTTGAACCACCCACCTTTTGGTTAGTGGCCGAGTGCTTAACCACTGTGTCACCAGAGCTCCTTCAAACTGCCTAGGTGATTAAAATGCTGCTGGTTCAGAGACCACACACTGAGAACCACTACACTAGGCCAATGGTTCCCAAATTTAGCATGAATAAGAACCATCTGGTATGGTCATTAAAGCTAGAGATTCTTTTTTTTTTAATTGTACTTTAGATGAAGGTTTACAGAACAGTTTCTCATTAAACAGTACATACTGTTTTATGACAATGGTTAACAACCTTACAACATGTCAACACTGTCCCTTCTCAACCCTGGGTTTCCTATTACCAGCTTTCCTGTCCCTTCCTGCCTTCTAGTCCTTGTCCCTGGACTGTTGTGCCCCATTAGTCTCATTTTGTTTTACGGGGCTGTCTAATCTTTGGCTGAAGGATGAACTTCGGGAGTGACTTCATTACTGAGCTAAAAGGGTGTCCAGGAGCCATACTCTCGGGGTTTCTCCAGTCTCTATCAGACCAGTAAGTCTGGTCTTTTTTCTGTGAGTTAGAATTGTGTTCTACATTTTTCTGCAGCTCTGTCCAGAACCCTCTGTTGTGATCCTGGTCAGAGCAGTCAGTGGTGATAGCCAGGAATCATCTAGTTGTGCTGGACTCAGTCTGGTGGAGGCTGTGGTAGTTGTGGTCCATTAGTCCCTAGGACTAATCTTTCCCTTGTATCTTGTTTTCTTCATTCTCCCTTGCAAATCTGGAGATTCTTAAAGTCTCTTCTCCTCCAAAGTAGTTCGGGAAATATGGAGAGGAACTCAAGGAATCTGTATACCTAATAAACACCTCAGGTGATTCTGATGTAAGTGATGATGGCTGTGAGACATGACTTGCTGCCACTTGACATTTGCAAATGTAACTGTGTCCAGAGATCCTCACACTTCAGGAAAATATCATTTCTTTTGCTCTAGGGGCTATATTTTTTGATCCTTACAGTGGCTTGGATATAAAACTTCATTCTGATGGTGGAATTGCTAAGGGACTAGATTGAACTGATATACTTAAAAAAATCTAAGTGTAGAACTACTATCTCTTTTGAATGTTTTTAAATACTCCAGGTAAAGTTGGTAAGAAGTATTATATGACACAGGTGTGATACATATTAATAAAGGCCAAAGTTATCATTACCTTTGCTCTATGAAGGTCAACTCCATACATAGACAACTTTTTGGCATTCTCAAGAAATTCCAGGTCAGCCTGAGCTGGAGTCATGGACCTTTGAGAGAATAAAAACAATAAACTCTTTCAGTGTCAGTGTTAGCATTCTTGGTAATAACATTTGTATATTCACTGTACTTTATAAAAACACCTAAATATATGCATACCAATATGTATGTAAGATATATTTCATAGTCTTATCACTCTTATAACTCATTACCTGTATCTAAATAATTGAAATATGTCTTAGAAAATGAGATCTTGGGGAAACAAAAAGTCACCAAAAAACTATCTGGAAAAAAGAACCCATATTTTTAAAAAGTCCTATTAAACAATTTCCTTAAAGCTGCTTCCTTCCTCTCCCATCAGTGCTGCCCCTCCCTCTTCTCAGCCTTCTTCTCCAACATACATAAACTCCTCCCACTAATTTTTCTTGCCAAGGGGGTAACCAAATTAAATCCTCGGAGGGCATGGTATAATTTACAATATCCTCTTAGCTGCCTTTTTCTCTCCATAACCCTGAATTGAGTTATTATGGAAATTAAACAGGGGGCAGCTGAAGTTACTTAACTAGGATCGCTTATTGGGGGCAGGCTTGATGAAAAGAAAATTTCTGGTAACAGATGGTGTCCTGCCCACTGATCTAAACAAAACAATTTGGTTAATAGAAGCATACATATAATGGGGCTGCTTTCTCTGTTACTAAGATGTCTTCATTACCAGGCGCATAATGAATTAGATTTGTTTGAAAACAATCAGTCTCACTGTCTAAACATTCACTGTTACGATCCTTCCTTCTTCTTTATAAGCTTCCTCTCTTTTGAAAAGTGCTTATGAGCTGTTATGCTGAGCTTTCAAGATGAAAATATACTTCTAGTGCAGCATAATTCAGACCAACCAAATATAACTTCATAGTAACAATAATACAGCCACATCCCCAAAGAAAAACCATGTAAATGTTTGTTTCCCATAGGATGCCTCAAACTATATGAAGCAGCAGTGCCTCTTCATTTAACAATGAAAAATCACTTCCAAGCGCATCTGTCTTTACCCTCATTAAAAAGAACAAAGTGTTTCTTGGGACCAAAAAAAAAAAAAAAACTCAAGAGAGGCTGAAGATTTGTTAACGACTCAACCTCTCTCAATAAACTTCTTTCACAATCTCTAAAGCATCATACCTTAATTTTATTAATTAATGGACTTGAAACTGAAGATGAAAAAAAAAAGAGAATGGGAAAATTAACCTAAATGGAAGTCTGTAAATTCAATCATTAAAAACATCTCCGGCAAGTTTTATTGTTGTTGTTATTTCATATAAATTGTACGCTATTCTAGTTAAGGTTACGCTCAGCTATTTTATGCTTTTTATTGTTGTTAGTATTATCGATGAGATGAATTTTAGGATTTTGAAGTTGGAATGGAGATTGAAGATTATAGAGTTCAACACTTTCTTTCATTTTGCTGATGAAGAAACTGCAGCCCTGAGGGATCACAAGATCACCAGCAGGTTATAACTCCTAGTTTAAGGCAGCATGCTTAAGTCAGGACTCAAATCACATCACTCAGGCTGGAATCACGGTTCCTGTACTTGGAGAGTGGAGATTTTCAATCTCTTAGCTATAAACTAAGAATCATAATAATACATACTTCCAGAGACTTAAAAAAAAAACTCTTTGCCATCAAGTAGATTGCAACTCATAGTGACCCTATAGGACAGAGCAGAACTGCCCTGAAGGGATTCCAAGGCTGGGATTCCAACTGACGACCTTTTTGGTTAGCAGCCTGAGCTCTTAACCAGTTCACCACTAGGGCTCCTTCCAGAGACTAGGATAGGCATTCTTTTTTATCTTTGTCTTTGCTGAATGAATGAATATGACTATTAGGACCAAATGAGATAATGGCTGTAAAATTGCTTTGTAAATTATAAATGTTTGTTATTACTGCAATCTTGGTTTTCTGATAGTCCAGTGGTCTCTAAACACAGCTCATAAAGAGAAAATAATTTCCATCACTTGAGTTGGAAACAAATTTTGAAATAGTAAATGAAGCAATTATGATAAAATTTCTCATTTCTCCAACCCTGCTTACTATCAAAGAAACAGAAGGGACATTAGCAGGTCAATCAATTTAAAAACAGATTTTAATTTCAAACTATATAAATGCTTCCACAAATAAGCATGCCTTAAAACTGTATTAATGGCAGGTGGTAAAAAGAGATCTTTAACTTTAAAGCTATGGCTTTCTGTTAGTTGAAAATAATATTTATATTTGAAGATTGGCTGATGCTTCTTGCATTTTTAAAGTTTAATACAGTAAAATCTGTGAAAGCTAGAATGTGTATAAAGCAGAAACCTGTTAGAGGAGGAAAACTCAAATACTTTCCACTAATAGAGAGTGATAGAAAAGTGGTAAGTCTGCACCCTGTTAAAGGTGGAAAACTTGTGAGACCCGGAAGAACACAGCAGTCCCATTGAGTTTTGGCTTTCGCACGTTTCAGTGTAATTTAAAAATTTTCGAAACACTCTTAAATTTAAAAGTTATGTACAATACAAAGAATTTTTCCTGAACCATTTCAGAATAAGTTGCCTGTCAATACTCTTGTACTGAGGTTAGGTAGGAAACCATCAAAACCAGGAAATTAATACTGATAACATTGTTGTTGTTAGAGATTCCATTGGCTCCGACTCATAGAGATCCCACATATGACAGAACGAAACGTTGCCTGGTCCTGTGCCATCTTCAACTGATTAATTGATACACTGTTGTTGTTAGGTGCCATTGAGTCAGTTCCCATTCATAGCGACCCTAGGAACAACAATGAAATACCACCTGGTCCTGCGCCATTGTTACAATTACTGCTATATTTGAGCCCATTGTTGCAGCCACTGTGTCAATCCATCTCGTTGAGGGTCTTCCTCTTTCTCGTTGACTCTTCACTTTACCAAGCATGATGTCCTTGTCCAGGGACTGGTCCCTCCTAATAACATGTCCAAAGTACGTGAAACGAAGTCTCGCCATCCTCACTTCTAAGAAGCATTCTGGCTGTACTTCTTCCAAGATAGATGTGTTCATTCTTCTGGTAGTCCATTGTGTATTCAATATTCTTTGCCAATACCATAATTCAAAGGCATCAATTCTTCTTTGGTCTTCCTTATTCATTGTACAGCTTTTCCATGCATATGAGGCGACTGAAAATACCATGGCTTGGGTCACGCACACCTTAGTCCTCAAAGTGACATCTTTGCTTTTTAACAATGTAAAGAGGTCTTTTTTAATGATTATTTTCCTTGTACAATTTTCTTTTTCTATTGTGCTTTAGGTGAAAGTTTACAGAGCAAATTATTTTTTCATTAAACAATTAATACACAAATAGTTCTCTGACATTGGTTGCCAACCTCGTGATGTGTCAACACTCTCCCCTTCTCGACCTAGGGTTCCCTATTTCCATTTGTCCAATTTTCCTGCCCTTCCTGTCTTCTGGTCTTTGTTTTTGGGCTGGTGTGCCCATTTAGTTTCATATACATGGCTATAAAGAGGTATTTTGCAGCAGATTTGCCCATCTGATTTCTTGACTGCTGCTTCCACGGGCATTGATTGTGGATCCAAGTAAAATGAAATCCTTGACAACTTTAGTATTTTCTCTGTTTATCATGATGTTGCTTATTGGTCCAGTTGTGAGGATTTTTGTTTTCTTTATGTTGAGGTGCAATCCCTTCTGAAGGCTGTAGTCTTTGATCTTCATCAGTAAGTGCTTCAAGTCCTCTTCACTTTCAGCAAGCAAGGTGGTATCATCTGTATATCACAGGTTGTTAATGAGTCTTCCTCCAATCCTGATGCCCCATTCTTCTTGATACAGCCCAGCTTCTCTGATTATTTGTGTAAATATGGTGAAAGTATACAACCCTGATGCACACCTTTCCTGACTTTAAACCACACAGTATCCCCTTGTTCTGTTCAAACTGCCTTTTGGTCTATGTACATGAGCACAGTTAAGTGTTCTGGAATTCCCATTCTTCGTAATGTTAGCCGTAATTTGTTATGATCCACACAGTCGAATGCCTTTGATAGTCAATAGAACACAGATAAACGTCTTTCTAGTACTCTCTGCTTTGAGCCAAAATCCATGGATACATTACTGCTGTCTAATCCTCTAATCCTCAGACTCCATTTGTTCCAAAGATGTTCTTTATAGCAGGATTGACACAGTGGCTGCAGCAATGGCCTTAAGCATGGCAGCGATTGTGAGGATGGCACAGGATTGGGCAGTGTTTTGTTCTGCTGTACACAGGGTCGCTATGAGTTGGAACCGACTTGATGGCACTTAAGAACACAACAACATAGCAGAAGGATCCAATTTAGCATTATGAGTTGCATTTAGTTCATGTCTCTTTAGTCTCCTTCAACCTGGAACAGGTCGTTCATCTTTGACTTTAATGACCTTGACCTTTTGAAGATTACAGGCCAGTTGTTCTACAGAATGTCCCTCAATTTGAGCCTATCTGATGTTTCCCCAAGAATTGATTCAGGTTATGCTTCTTTGACAGGAATATCACAGAAGTGGTACTGTGTTCTCACTGCATTCTATCAGATGGTGCATGTTTTCAATTTGTCTCATCACCGATTCGTGTTCACTTTGATCACTGATGTCTGCCAGACTTCTCTGTGAAGTTACCCTTTACTTCTTTGTAATCAGTAAGAATTCTGTGGGAATGTATTTTGAAACCTTTTAAATATCCTATTCCTTATCAAACTTTCAATTTATTCATTTACTTGTTTATATCAGTATGGACTCATAAATTCTCACTTTATTCAATATGATATAATAAATTATTTTCCTTATTTATTTTAAAGCTTAAATTGCCCCAGATTTGGTCAGTGGGAGCTTCTTCAAGCTGGATTCTATGTCCTTTTGACAATTTCCCATCATTCTTTGAGAACCTCATTGCTTTCTGGCATAAGATGTTCCAGAATCATCTGTATGTTCCTGTTCTCAGTCCTGGAATCAGACATTTCTTCAAGGAGCCCTGGTTCCTTTTAGTGGAGAATGAAACTGAGAACCTAAGAGATGGGCACACTAATTGCTATTGAGTGTTGCTGTTTCCGGGTCCTCTCAGTGTACAGTTAGGCTACACACACACACACATTTACCTATTTACATCTCTATCTATGTATCAATGTATGTATCCATCTAATTTACTTAACTACCTATCTACTGAAAACCATGAATTCACATTGAAACCTCCAATTTTAAACAAAAACCACAGGGTTCATTTTAGTTTCTCCCTTTCCATATTTGTATCTCCCTTTACTGAGTGAGAAACCTGGCTTCCATTATCCTCAATATATGGATTGATTTGATCAATCCTTCTGTATACAACCAATCTTTGGTTATAGCAGCTGATCCCTCTTCCGTGTGAATGCCCTTCTCACCCACTTTTGCTCTGACCCTGATGCCAGGTAACCTGTCTACATGAATGCCCTCCTCATCCTGCTTGGACTCTGAATCCCCCATGCTGGGCTACTGTCCAACACATGAATGCCTTCCTTACCTCACTAAGGTTCTGACTGTCCATGTCAGGCACCCCTTCCATGGACATCTTCTTTACCCTGCTCAGGTTTTGAAATCCTGCATGAGGTGCCATCTCATGTAGATGCCCTCCATGCCCAACACAGGCCCTACCTCCGAGTGGATTGCATGATCTTCTCACTCTACTTGGCCTCTGATCCATGTCACAAGGTACACTACAGATGAACTTCCTCTTCATTCTGTTTGGGCTGATTCCTCATGCCAGGCTGCCCCACACCCCATGGACAATCTCCTTACCCTGCTTGTTGTGTTGTTGCTGTTAAGTGCCATTGAGTTGGTTCTGACTCATAGCAACCATATAGGATAGAGCAGAACTGCCCCATAGCGTTTCCAAGAAGTGGCTGGTGGATTTGAACTGATGACCTTTCAGTTAGCAGCCGAGCTCTTAACCACTATGCCACCATGGATCCAAGTAGATCACCAGGCCTTTCTTTCAAGGGAGGTGCATCTGGGTAGACTGGAACTTCCAACCTTTTGGTTAGCAGCTGAGTGCTTTAACCATTTAACCATGCAGGAACTCCTTCACCCTGCTTAGGCCCCAATATCCCAAGACAGATAGCCCCTCTGCATGGATACCGTGCTCTGCCCACCTAACAGTTTTAGAATAGACTTGTTTCAGGAAGCTTCACCTTAATCATATGCATTCATTGTATCAAATTTGGTGCCACCAGGGCTCCATTAACAGCATAGAAGGAAAAAAATCTCCTATAATCCTACCACCAGCAGGCATCTATGCATGTAAATACAACACATATTTTACAGACTTGAAATGTAAATTATTTTCAACTTAAAAGTTTAAAGATTAAAGTGTTTCCTAAAATCTCTAAGAACTTCAAAAGTAACAACAAACCAGCTCTGGGAAGAGATTGTTGTTAGTTGCCATCAAGTCGGCTCTGACTCATGGCGTCCTTGTGTATAAAAGCATGAAACACTGCCCAGTCCTGCACCATCTTCATGATCATTGGTATATTTGAGTCCATTGTTGTGGCTATAAGAAGAGATTAAATACTTCTAACCCATTAAGGGTACTGTGCTGAATTTATTCAATAACACCTAATAACTTACTAATAAGTACAAAAGCTTCCAAAAGTACCTAATCAGGGAGCTTTGGCACTGGTTAACTCCTGCTCATTAAAAAGAGAAATTATAACAGCCAGAATAACAATGCGTTTAATTATTTCTGAGCAAGTGAGGTCAGGATAGTGCCATTCAACGAGTTCCAGTACTATATGACAGCCTCCTAATTAAGGACTATGATTTCAAATAATTAAGTGGGGGCTAACTGATAAGTTTACATCCTTCTTAGTACCCATAAATGGAGGGCAATTAATTTTAAAGCTTGATTTGCTACGATAAAGTGTTAATTATAGCTTAAAAGTCATTGTCTGGGCAAAGGGACACTACTAAGGGCTCCATTTACATAAGTTATCTTCTATTTGTCTGGGGAGCAAGGTGGTATTTGTATTTTTCAATGCATAATAAAATGCTTCTGCCTCAGCAGAAATTTCTATGAATTAGTTACATTACCATGTTACCAGACATAATTAAGTATTGTTTGAGTTTCTGTTTGTGAGGACTGTCAATCTTTCTAAAAAGGAGTAAGTAAATGTGAAGATGCCAGACGTCTAAATTTTCTAGTCATGGAGATCCATTATTGCTCAACTTCTATCCATATATCTAGCAAAACATCAACCAGACTATATCCACCTGCCCTTTCAGGTTGCCTCACCTGTTTTGGTTTAAATTCTGTTAAGTTCCAAAGAGTGGTTTTCCAAACCCAGACCCACATTCATAACTTGTAAAATGTGGATAAGAATTATTATTATCGTAGCGAATATGTGAACTCTCACTATATGCCAGTCATTGTGCTAAGCACTTTACATGAATTTTCTGATTTAATAATCACAAAATTCGAATTACCACCCTCAGTTTTCAGAAGAGAAAACTGAAGCTTAGAGAGTAACTTACTAAGAGTCATACAGCTAATGAGGAATGGAATCTGAACTCAAAGTAAGGGAGGCTGACTCCACAGTCCATGCTTTAGACTATTGTGCCCTATTGCCTAGCTCACTGGTTCTCAAACTTTTTGGCCTCAGCACTCCTTTACTCTCTAAACAATTATTGCCAACTCCAATGAGTTCTTCTTTATGTAGGTTATATCTATCAATATTTAACAAATTAGAAATTAAAACTGAGAAATTTAAAAATATTAATTCTGTAAAAAATAACAATAATAAACCTATTACATTTTAAGAAGGAAAACATATTTTTCTTTTTTTTTTATTGTACTTTAGATGAAGGTTTACAGAGCAAATTAGTTTCTCACTAAACAATTAATACACATATTGTTTTGTGACGTTGGTTGTCAACCCCATGACATGTCAACACTCACCCCCTCTCAACCTTGGGTTCCCCATTACCAGCTTTCCTGTCCTCTCCTGCCTTCTTGTCCCTGCCCGAGCTGGTTTTGTTTTATTGGCCTGTCTAATCTTTGGCTGAAGGGTGAACCTCAGGAGTGACTTTAATGCTGAGTTAAAAGGGTGTTCACGGGCCATACTCTCGGGGTTTCTCCAGTCTCTGTCAGCCTAGTAAGTCTGGTCTTTTCGTGAGTTAGAATTTTGTTCTACATTTATCTTCAGCTCTGTCCAGGACCCTCTATTGTGATCCCTATCAGAGCAGTTGGTGGTGGTAGCCAGGCACCATCTAGTTGTGCTAGACTCAGTCTGGTAGAGGTTATGGTAGTTGTAGTCCATTAGTCCTTTGGACTAATCTTTCCCTTGTCTCTTTGGTTTTCTTCATTTTCCCTTGCTCCAGATGGAATGGGACCAGTGGAATATCTTAGATGGCTGCTCACAAGCTTTTAAGACCCCAGACGCTACTCACCAAAGTAGGATGTAGAACATTTTCTTTATAAATTACGTTATGCCAGTTGAGCTATATGTCCCCCAAGACCATGGTCCCCAGCCCTCAGCCCAGTCCCTCATGGAGTTTGGATGTCTGTGAAGCTTCCATGATCTTGTGCTGACTTCCCCAGAATTGTGTACTGTCCTACCCTTCATCAAAGTTACCACTTATCTATTGCCTAGTTAGCACAGAAAAACATTTTTTTTGCAAAAAAATTACAATATTTTCCCCAAAAAAATGTAGTGAGAAAAGTGGCATTGTTTTATATACTTGCAAATCTCTTTATTGTCTGGCTTAATGGAAGACGGCTAGGTTCTCATTTATCTGCTTCTACAATCTGTTGTGACATGCTGATTTGTGAGTAGTGTATGAAGAAAATTTGATTTCATACAGTTATGTAGTTGGAAAAGGAAGGATTGATAATTAAGAATACTGCTGCACCAAAACTCAACAATGACAGTTTTGTAAAGGTTAGTTGCAATGTGAAATCTGAAAAAAATCAATGAACTTTTTGTACTCTGTTACATTTAAATCCATACATCTATCTTGCATTTTGAATAGATCTTTTAGCCATGCATTATTTTGTAACATCATGCATTCTATATCTGGAAAAATACTGGCTCACTGAGCTATGCGGGTCTTTGAAACATTGACACATTTCATTATACAATATTAAAAAAACATACTTATTAATATCACCACCAATGTTATTAGAAGTCTTTAAGTATTCGGAAGCTATCAAGATCATAGTGGCACTTGACATGATCTTGAAAGACTGAATTTTATCATTGACAACAGATACTGTCAGTGGTTTCCTTCAAGCAGTGGTCAATTCATTCATTTTCATCAAAATATCTACCAAAAACTAAGTCTGAATAACAATGGTTTGTCAGTCATTTTTTAAAGTAAAAATGGTGTTCCATCAAAAAAAGTGGTTAATTCAGCTGACATTCAACTGCACAAGTGCTTTTCCTCAAGGCAACTATTACTTCAGTATGCAGCAAAAATGCTTTATATGCACTTCCCATTTAATCACACAGAATATTAAATAGAAATATATTCAAGATTTAATAAAATTAACAATTTTTACTGTTTCATTAAAGAAATTCTTATGTGAACTGGACTTTATTTAACTTCAACTGCATGTTGATGAAAAATATGCGACTAGTACAGTTTGATGCCACTGCCTTGATTTGTGTTCCACCCATTTAACATCTTATATGAACATAATTTTAACTACATAAGCACCTTGAAGGAATCTTGACAGCTCCCTGGGGTCTATGGACCACACTTTGAGAAACACTGGCCTAGTTCAATGCGTGGTTATGGAGATTAAATGTGATACTGTACATAAAGCGCTTAGCATGGTATCTGACACATAATAATAGATGAACAATAATTAGCTGCTTATAATTATGATGATGATTATGAAGTAATGCTATAAAGGAGAGTCAAGCATTGGAAGTCAGTTAAGACTGTATGAAGTCCTCTCAAATAGGAAATTCTGTTATGATCAAATAACCATTAAAAAATTCATCAGAGTTAAAAGGGTGGCCGGGGGCCATACTCTCGGGGTTTCTCCAGTCTCTGTTAGACCAGTAAGTCTGGTCTTTTTTTGTGTGACCCTTTTAACTCAGAACTGAAGTCACTTCTAAGGTTTACCCTTCAGCCAAAGATTAGACAGTCGTATAAGAAACAAACAATAACACATGAAGTTCAACCATGTACACAAGACCAAATGGGCACACCAGCCCAGGGGCAAGGTCAAGAAGGCAGGAAGGGACAGGAAAGCTGGATGAATGGAAACGGGGAACCCAAGGTCGAGAAGGGGAGAGTGCTGACATAGTGGTGCTGACAACCAATGTCACAAAACAATATGTGTATTAACTGTTTAATGAGAAACTAATTCGCTCTGTAAATTTTTACCTAAAGCACGATTTAAAAAAAATTGTCATCAGAGTTAGATTTAAGGTATCTATCATAATCTGGCATCACTTGTTTAATTAATAACTATTTTCTGCTGTTACACTATATGGCAGCAGTAAAATATTTTCTTTTACTGTTTTACTGATTGTCCAAAGATGATACTACTACTAATAAAAATTATTAGAAGTAAAAAGAACATTCCCCTACAATTCTGCCATTCTAACAAATCATTTTCACTGATTTTTTCATTCCACTACTTTCTTTTGTGTGTGTGTCTATAAATTAAAAAAAATCATAATCAGAGTATAAGTAGAAGTTAAAAGTATCCAAAGACAATACAACATCCTTAAGTTACAATTATCAACAAATTGAAAATGGTGTATTTAGAAGCCCCAGACATCAGTGCATTGGGATGTATAGGCCCCAACTTGAAAAGCAAATCATAGCAATTCTCTTTGGAAATAATGTGATCCCATGAGAGTTGAATGATTCTTTTAAGACTACTGTTATGTAGGTTGTAGACTTTAAAGCAGCTCTTATTTTTGGTTCTCATGAGTGAGGCACCTAAACCTACAGGGGCAATAAGGCATCCAGAATTGAGGTACCTTGAGTTAAAGCTCTCTTATTTGAAGTATCCCAATCCATGCAGTCCTACTGGAACCACCTCAAGGAAAAAAGGATGGCTCAACAGCTAGACAGAACATTTGTTACTCCCATAGCAAGCCTACCAAGACCACTTTTTGTATTTCTCTTTGAGCAGTGTGACCCTTTGGAGCTTGGTAACCTAATGTATGCTAACATAACAGGGTACTAACTCACACCCAATATCAAACATTCACATTAATAAGTTAAGGCAGCTTGTAAAATTTAGCTATTAATTGTAACATGTCACTCAATTAACAATTGGGATGTTTGGTAGGAAGAAACATTATTCTGGTACTTTAGTACTAGCTAACATTACTGAATCTTTACTATGTGCAGGACATGTATTAAGTGTTTTACATATAATACCTTTCCTAATCCTAGCAATCACCCTGTTGCTCTGAGGTAATGGTCGCCATCGCACACATAAGGAGCATAAGGCTCAGAGAAGTGAACTATCAAGGTCACAAGTGGAGCTATGATTTCAACCCAGCTCAGTGTGACTATTAGCCCTTGCTCTTAATCACTGTGTTATGATACCTCCCAACCTTACTAACTGTTTCTGTGAACAAAGCAGAATAGCCAATAAATTTAATAAACTGGATAATTTGGATGAATTAATGACTACTGAATTGTTGGCCACTCATCTATCCCCCAACATTCTGAACATTTTCAGTTTGTTCTGTGGAGTCAGCTTGAATAAAGGAAGCTCACTGGGGAAGCAGGAAGCAGGGCAGAGTTACCAGGACAAATGAAGAGAACAAATGTCTTCCTACCTCTCCCTTTGAAACAGCCTGAAGTATTGATTATCATGTCAGTACATTAACAATGCTTTTCCTCTGATGCAATGGGCTCCTAAACTCTTTTTGAATCCTAGACCCCTTTCAGAATCTGAGGAAAGCACATTTCCCAGGAGAAATGTACATTGGCCCATATTCACATAAAGACTTTTAAAAATATCTTCAGGAATTTCATGGGTTGTCTAAAACCCATCCACGGGTAAATGGATTCCTAATTAAGAACCCTTGCTCTAATGATCTCAAGTCACCTAAGAGAGTATAAAACCAAAAAACCGGTTTCTGTCAAGTTGATTCTGACTCATGGTGACCCTACGTGCATCAGAGTAGAACTGTGCTCCACAGGTTTTCAATGGCTGATTTTTTAGAAGTAGATCACCAGGCTTTTCTTCTGAGGGTAGACTCAAACTGCCAACCTTTCATTTAACAGCCAAGTGCATTAACTGTTTGCACTACTCAGGGACTCTAATATAGTATAAGAAGATTAAAATCTGGGGGAAAAATATGGCAATAAAAATAATAGCTACCATTTATGGAGCACCTACTATGTGCCAAGCACTGTGCTAAGTGCTTTATATATATTACCTCATTTAGTTTTCAACCTACAGCATAACTCCCATTACTCAGACAAGAAAACTGAGGTTCAGAGGGTTTAAATAACTTGCCCAAAGTCAAACAGTAGAGGAAACTGAACTCAGGTTGACTTTACCACATCATGCTCCCTCTAAGGCAAACACTGAATCAATACCAGGTCAAGGGTTTAAATTTATTGTCAAAATAAACACAGAACAAACCCTGGAGCCATATTCACCTGTATGATTTATGCAGTTCCATGACCTTCTCTTCAAGTTCCTTGGTCTGATTTGGAGCCAATTTAAAATCACTAACATAGTCCGCACCATGGAGTTCTTGGTCATAGTCTCCCAGCTCAGACTGGATGGTATAAGAACCCAACAATGCTAAGGTTGCAAAGGAACAGGGCAGACGTCCTGCAACTATGTCCTGCCGAAGCTGAAGACACAAATAATATCTACAGCCAAAAGAGAAAAGATGTTACCACGTCAGCAACAACAATAACAACATGCATAAGAGAAAAAGGAAGAAAAGAAGGAAACGAGAGAAGGAAGTAGAGGAGGAAAAAAGGAAAGAGAGATTAAAAAATGATACTAAGTAAATATGATAAAATACTAACAGTTGTTAAATCTAGGTGGTGGGTATATAGCTGTTCACTGCATTTCTTCCTTTCTGTATATTTGAAATTTTTCCACATAAAAAGTTAAAAAAAAACTATAACTATGTTGAACTCTGTAACAAAAAAGTAGTTTAGAAAGAAAAGAGGAAAAATTAAGAAAAGTCTGAAGGAGGTAAAGAAATTAGTATTTTAATTTAATTTAGTATTTTAATACCTAGTGTATAAAGTACTATATATACATAAATTATCTCATCTAATCTTCACAACAAATTTGTGAGGTGGATATCACTGTCAGACAATAAATGAGAAGGCAGCCTCAGAGGCTTAGCTTGCTCAATATCAGACAGTAATAAAAGCTGTTTGGCTCCAAAAGTAGGCTCTTTCTTGTCTATCACACTGCTTTGTCAAATGTGCAGATATCATCCATCATATACAAAGATGACATTATTGACTCATATGCACTGGATATGGGCATTTGGGGTATTTTCCTCCAAGATGGGCTAGCTGCAGGCAGCCTTCTACACACTATCATCAGCCACTTTGTAAGCGTAATTCTACCTATGTGCTTAACTGTTCAGACTGGGGTTAGAACAGCTCGGTTCAACAAACATCAACTGAATGCCTCAACTGTATACTAGACACTTCTCTGTCAGTAGAACGTCCACACCTATGACCCTGGCCTCCTTAGCACTTGTTCTAACCGACTGAGTTGACCAGTTCAGACTGTTTTACCAGTCAAGAAAGTTGGGAAGTGTGATTAAACTGACAATTCTCTATCAATTAGAATCATATCCGTCTTTGACCATAGTGAGATGTTGAATAATATATGCATTAACAATATTTTTTGCTATCTATAATTAGTTACTATATACATTTTTTTTAAAAAAAAAAGAGCAGTGCCACACAAGTCACAAGAATCTTAAACTCCTCTAAAACGTTGGTTATTTTCAAAGATTTTGGGGGATTTGTTTTGTTTTATACATAATACATCCGGATGAAGAAAGAAGAATAAGTAGTAACACTAAGAGACAAATATGTCGTGAGAAGCAAATAACCAAAATAATTTTTTTAAACAGACATATTGTATCTCGACTTCAAGAATGTACTAAGGGAGACTAGACAACGAGTAACAATTTTAAAAAATGGTAAAGACTTTCACAGAACCTGACAATCAGACTTTTTAAGAATTTAGTCAACTCCCTTATTTTAGAGTTATGGAAACCAAAGCCCAGAGATTGTGAATTTGCCCAAAATCTAATAGTTGACAGCAAAATCAGAATTAGAAAGCAAGTTTCTCAACAACTAATGGTTCAATTTAACAAACATTTACCAAGCACCTATTATGTGTAAGGCTCCATGCAAGATGCTATGGGTACAAATATGTAGAGTAGAACTCTTTCTAATATGCTGCTTTTTAATTTTCTTTCTTTCTTTGTTAACATTTTTATAGAATTTTTATAGAAATTTAAAGAATCCCAATAAAGGCCCAATAAAAAACCAGTAGACTTTTATCTAAAGAGTACAAGATTTATCTTATAAATTAAGAAAACTAAAAAATTACTGAGGAAGATTCAGTTCATGAGAATCATGTACCTAATTATATACAGGGGAGATAGGAAGAAATAAGAACAATAAAATAGAGATTTTAGCTGTTTTGATCCCTACTTTGAAGTTTCTAGCCTAGGAGAAAGAGTATTAAAAAAGAAGAAGAAAAAAAGCAGCTGGAGCTATTTATTTTACCACTATATTTGTGTCTTTGGAGGGTGGTATGGTTTATAGCAGCCCTGCCCACAGCTTGGCAAAAATCCCAAGATAAGCAGAGCTAATTTCTCTGCCAATTTCTACCAGCAAGTCACAGATACTTGAGGCTTTCAGGCTCACTTATTTGCAAGCCTGCCTTAAAATGACCAGAAACTTTCTATCCTGAGTTAACTACTTAATAGCTTGTTATTTTCTCCAATTCTGCATAGGGAAATTCCCAGAGTTTATGATGATGTAAATTACATATTCAACTACTAATTTATTATTTACCTCGTTATATCTTCTGTTAACTGTGCTGGGTCAGGTGGATAAAACTTTACATTAAATGTGAAATTCCAAGGGAAACCTGTAAAAATAAATACAAAAGAATTTTATTGTTTATGCCTAACTTTCTGATTGTTAGAAGCACATCAAAATATTTTTTGAAAATTTTTTCCGAAATCTTTTAATATTTTAATGATTTGGGAGTAAACTTTTTTTCAACATATGTCTCAAAGAATTGTTCTTTTTTTTTGTGCTTTAGGTGAAAGTTTACAGAGCAAATTAGTTTCTCATTAAACAGTTAATACACAAATTGCTTTGTGACACTGGTTGCCAACACTGTGATGTGTCAACACTCTCCCTTTCTCCACCCTGGGTTCCCTGTTTACTTTCATCCAGTTTTCCTGTCCCTTTCTGCCTTCTCATCTTTGCTTTTGGGCTGGTGTGCCCATTAGTCTCGTATACACGATTCAATCATGAAGCATGATCGTCATGTGTATTATTGTTGGTCCTGTAAAAACCAAAATCAAACCCATTGCCATCGAGTCGCTTCTAACTCATAGCAACTCTATAAGACAGAGTAGGGTTTCTAAGGAGTGGTTGGTGATTTCAAACTGTCAACCTTTTGGTAAGCAGGCAAGCTCTTAAACACTGCACCACCAGGCCCTGTATACCTGTCTGATCTTTGGCTGAAGGGTGAACCTCAGGAGGGACTTCAGTACTGAGTTAAAAGGGGGTCAAGGGGCCAAACTCTTGGGGTTTCTCCAGTCTCTTTGTCAGACCAGCAAGCCTGGTCTTTTTTTTTTTTTTTTTTGGTGAACTTGAATTTTGTTTTACATTTTTCTCCCGCTCTGTCCAGGACCTTCTATTGTGATCCCTGCCAGAGCAGTCAGTAGAAGTAACTGGACACCATCTAGTTGTTCTGGGCTCAGTCTGGTGGAGGTTGTGATAGTTGTGGTCCATTAGTTCTTTGGACCAATCTTCCCCTTGTGTCTTTGGTTTTCTTCTTTCTCCTTTGCTCCAGCTGGGATGGGACCAGTAGATGTATCTTAGATGGCCAGTGGCAGGCTTTTAAGACCCCAGATGCTACTCACCACAGTTGGATGTAGAACATTTTCTTTATAGACTATGTTATGTCAATTGAGCTAGATGCCCACTGAGACCATGGTCCCCAGCCCTCAGCCCAGTAGCTTGGTCCCTCAGGGAATTTGGATGTGACTGTGAAGCTTCTATGACTTTGCTATGGTCAAGTTGTGTTGATGTAAAACATTATTTTTATTAAAAAATCTAAAAGAAGAAAGTTACTTAGATACCACTTAAGAGTTAGAGGATCTCTCTCATGCTTTTACCTGACCTAATATAATAGTTTTGTTTACAGAGAATTAA
This sequence comes from Dugong dugon, assembly GCA_030035585.1. Lineage (NCBI taxonomy): Eukaryota > Metazoa > Chordata > Mammalia > Sirenia > Dugongidae > Dugong > Dugong dugon. The sequence goes on along the minus strand of CM057462.1, from coordinate 52,974,983 downwards.
AACTACATAGGCAAAGTAATATGAAGGAAACCATCCTATAGGTAACATGTTTGTACCAGCGGTTTTCAAAATGTGATTTATATATACTTTAGGCCCTCAAAGATCATTCATGGATGTTCTCTTTTGGTTTTGGCATTATTTGTTATCTCTCTCAATATTATCTCAAATAAGCAAAATCATTCTTGCCATTAAAAAGGTGAGATTTGGAGATTAGAAATAAGGAGATAAGACAGGTGGCTCTTAGAAACTATAACTCTAATAAAAATATTTTAGATAAGAAAACTGCAACAATCTGATCCCGACACTCATGTATACATGTCATATTTTTGATCCACAATGAAAATCAGATTATGAATAAAGATTAAATGGAAAATGCATTTTAATTTTCCCAGTGGAATGCTATCCCTCAGGGTTTTTCTGCATGTAAACTAACATGACTTTTGGCTTCTCAAAGAGTAAGGCCTGACAGATACCAGCCAGAAATAAGTATGATTGGTTATGATATTAAGAAGTATGATTGGTTATGATATTAAGAGGTGCCATTTTATTCAGTACTTACTGCATGCCAGGCACTATGCTAGCCCTTTTACTTATATTAATTCATTTAATCGTCACAGCAATCCAAGGAGGTAGGTACTACTACTATTAACTTACTTTATATATGGCCTAGGAAAGTACACACCTAGTGAACCCAAGGTTCTCTTATTCCAAAGCCCATGCTTTTCACCAATGAACTCTACCATCCTACTACAAACATCTGTGAGCATTAAAGTTTGTGTCAAACATCACTTTGTGTCTTGTGTCCAGGGTTTCATCTCCAAATACCAATTTTATTTCTTTCCAAATACCAATTTTATTGCTAATAGTTGACAACGATAATATGCAAATTATTAGTGAAGCAGTTTGAATGTCTTAACGAGTGGGTAGTTTTTTTTTTTTTTAAATAATATTTTATTGTGCTTTTAATGAAAGCGTACACAACAAATTAGGTTCCCATTTAACAATTTCTATACATATTCTCATTATTTCTAACATTCTCATTATTTCCATTCTGGCTGTTGTTCCATTTCTATTAATTTAGCTTCTGTCCCCTCCCCTCAGCCACCTTCTCTCATCCTTGCTTTAGGGTAAATGTCCACCGTTAGGTCTCATATAAATGATTTTTTAAAAGAGCCCAGTATTCACTGGTGATATTGTTTATTTTATGATCTAATCTGTTATTCAGCTGAGAGGTGACCTCCAGGAGTGGTTTCAGTTCAAAGTTTAGAAAGTATCTCAGGGTGACAGTCTCGGGGCTTCTTCTAGTCTCTACCAGTCCATTAAGTCTGCTTTTTCAAGAGTTTGAGTTTTGTTCTAGATTTTTCTCCCATTTTATCTGGGGCCATCTATTGTGTCCCTGGTCAGAATGGTCGGTAGTGGTAGCCAGGCACCATCTAGTTCTTCTGGTCTCAGGATAGATGAGGACGTGATTTGTGTGAGCTATTAGTCCTATAGACTAGTTCCTTTCTTGAGTCTTTGGTTTCCTTCTATTTTGCTCCAGATGAGGAGAGACAATAGTTATATCTTAGATGGCGACTCACAAGCTTTTAAAACCACAGACAATACTTAACAAACTAGGGAGTAGAATGTAAGCTTTATAAACTATGTTATGCCTATTGACCAAGTTGTCCCATGAGACTATGGTCCTAAGCCTTCAAACTCAGTAAATCAATCCTGCGAGGTGTTTGGTTATGTCTAGGAAGTATCTATAACTGTGCCCCCTATGTGCTTTATTATACATACAAAGCACACACAAATGTATACATACATATGCCTACAGATACAACTACTTCACCTGCATTTGGTATTGCCTTTCCCATCGCCAAAAATAATAAGTATCTACTATCTAGAGTGTGGTTCCCACTCCCTCCCTCTCTCATCCCTGGTAACCACCAAAGAATGTTGCTTTCTGTATGTACACCTATTCTTGTCTTTTTATAAAAGTGAGATTATACAATACTTGTTCTTTTGTGATTGACTTATTTCACTTAGCATAATGTCCTCCAGATTCATCTATGTTATGCTTTGAAAACTCATCATTATTCCCTATAGCTGTGTAGTATTCCACTGTATGTATGTACCACAATTTGTTTATCCACTCTTCTATTGGTGGGTACTTTGGTTGTTTCCATCTTTTTGCTATTGTGAGTAATGCTGCAATGAACATAGGTGTGCATATGTCTATTCGTGTCACTTCTGTGAGATCTCTAGGGTATATACCTAGCAATGGGGTTGATGGATCATAAGGTATCTCTATTTTTAGCTTTTGGAGAAAGCACCATATCGTTTTCCATAGTGGTTGTAACATTTTACAATCCCACCAGCAGTAGATAAGGGTTCCAATCTCCCCACAACCTCACCAGCATTTGCTGTTTTCTGTTTCTTTGATCAGTACCATTTTTGCAGGGGTGAGATGTATCTCATTGTAGTTTTGATTTGCATCTCTCTAATAGCTAATGAGTAAGAGCATCTTTTCATGTGTTTGTTGGCTGCTTGAATGTCCTGTTTGATGTAGTGTCTGTTCGTCTATGCCCTTTGTCCATTTTTTAATTGGATTATTTATCTTTTTGTTGCTGAGTTGTTGAAGTTTTCTATATATTTTAGAGATTAGACCACTATCAGCTATGCTGTTCCCAAAGATTTTTTCCCAGTCTGTAGGGTCATTTTTTAGTCTTTTGAAAGTCTTTTGGTGAGCATAAGTATTTAATTTGTAGGAGGTAACTATTTCTAAAGAAAATTAGGTCCCACAGTTTTGTCCCTATATTATCTCCCAGGAACTTCATACTTTTAGCCTGAACATTTAGGTCTTTGATACACTTTGAGTTAGTTTTTGTGTATGGTGTAGGTATTGATCCTGTTTTGTTTTTCTGATGAGTGGGTAGTTTTAAGCATACTAAAATATTTACCACAGGGTTCCCTTGGAATTAGTCAATATTTTCCTTCAACATTTGAACTAAAAGGCAAATTCCAGACAATATGACAAAAGTTTCTCAAAGCCTAGCCAGATCCCAATACCTGTCACCAACCCCCTTCTAATGTTTCATTTCCCAAAAACTTTATATGGCACTTAGATGAGAAAAACAATCCCGTAACTGTTTCTCAAAAAAAAGGCAGAGGCAGTATTTCAGTTTGTACTATAAACCAATATTAAAATACCACCTGTTGTTTCACTTTCTGATATGATAAAATCACAATAATCTAGCCATTGTTAATTCATAATTTCCCATGTAGACTTAAAAAGCTGATCTCTATCCCACCTATGAAAATGCATTAGCTAGAGCAAATCAATATTGGAAACAAGATAGCCAAAAGAATGTTTAATATATGTGAATTCAGTGTCTAAGGATTTTAAACATAAATTTAGTTATTTCATGAAATGGCAAATTCTTAATGGCAGGAAGAATAGCATTAAGGAAATCAAATTAGCAACAGTTTACGAAGTGTGTTCTTTTCTCCTTAAGCTCTGTGTTAAATTACTGATTTTAAAAAAAAGCTTGATAATACACAGGGTTGGTAGGGAAAACAAGCACCTTCATCCATTGCTGATGGGAGTCTAAACTGGTACAACCTCTATGCAGAATAATTTGACAATATCTATCAAAAGGGAAAATGTATATACCCTTTTACCCAGCAACTTCATTTCTACAAACGTATCTAAACATATACTCAAAAGTGGTCAAAATGATATTTGTACAAGGCAATTTTTGTAACAGAAAAAGTCTGGAGATGACTTAAATGTCTTCAACAGCAGGTAAGTTAAATTATAGGTCATCTATATACTGAAAACCAAACCCACTGCCATCTGGTTGCTATGAGTAGGAATCAACTGGGGGCAAACGGATTTATACACTGAAAAGCTAGGTGACCATAAAAAAGAAAGAGGCAGCTCTATATGGAATGATCTCCAACATACAGTGTTAAATGAAAAAATAATCAAGGTGAAGAATAGAGCAAATAGAAAGCTACCATGAAGGTAAACCAAAACCCATTGCCGTCAAGTCCATTCTGACTCATAGCAACCCTACAGGACAGAGTAGAACTGCCCTTTAGGGTTTCCAAGGAGTGGCTGGTGGATTCAAACTGCCAACCTTTTGTTTAGCAGCTGAGTTCTTAACCACTGGGCAACCAGGGCTCTGTACCATGAAGGTAGGGAGTAAGAAAAAGTATATATTACTGCTATGATTATATATACATAGAGGAGCCCTGGTGGCTTAGTGGTTAAGTGTTTGGCTGCTAACCGAAAGGTCGGTGGTTTGAACCCACCAGAAACTTTGCAGGAGAAAGATGTGGCAGTCTGCTTCTGTAAAGATTGACAGCCTTGGAAGCCCTATGGGGCAGTCCTACTCTGTCCTATAGGGTTGCTATGAGTCGAAATTCACTTGAAGGCAATGGGTTTGTTTTTTGTAAATAAGCATAGAATGTCTCTATAAGAATATACACTAAACTAATTATACTAGTTAGGAAAACTCCTGGGGGAAGAAACTAGGCAGCTAGGGGAAAGAGGTAAAAGGGAGACCTACTTTTATCATATAGTCTTTTATGTCATTTGAATTTTGTACTATGTACATGTATTACTTATTCACAATATATGTGTGTGTGTGTATGCACATATATATATATATGTGCATACATACATGTATATATCTTTTCTTTTAAAGGGTAATCTTTGTCTCTTCCCACTAGAATGTAAATTCCTGAGGACAAAATTCTTTTTTCTGTTTTGTTTGGTATGTAAATCTAGTGTCTAAAACAAATGAAGCAAATTTTTATGTACTGATATAGATATATTTGTACTAAAATGTATGTGCCTTTATATACTTAATAGATCTCTGAAAAGAATACAAGAAATGAGTTGCTATGGTTTACTCCAGGAAAGCAAACTGCACGGCTAGGACAGGGGTAGAAGGTGATTTACTCTGTGCTATATCCATCTGTATCTTTTAATTTTGTATCACATACTTATATTACCTATTTAAAATTAATTTTAAAAACTATGTCTAGCAAAACTGTATTTGTGAAAAACAAACATCTGTATATACTTAGAAAAAAATTACATATTATACAAATTTAACAGTGATTATATATGGAGGATAGGATTAGGGGCCTTTTACTTTCTCCATGATGTATCTCTATAATGTTTACGATTTTCACAATGGGAATATATAACATGTGTGATGAAAAACATAAAAAAAAAAGTCTTTGCGACAGATAAACGTCATTCTTTTCTTTGGCCTAATGACATGTTTACATTTTGATTTCCTATTAAAGTTTATGTTAGGAAGATGTTTTTAGTCCCCCATGTTGAATTGAGGGTTTTTATTATTTTGTAATTTTTTTTTTTAATGACAAAGACTTAGGCTCTTTTTCTTAGCAAGAGATTTTTTTATAGCCAGGAAGATAATCTACTAGATATTTTTCCCCACTCGTAGAGTCCTCTTGCACAATCCTATGTTCCTGAGTAATACTGAATGTTAAAAGTATTTTCATTGAAAGGGGCTAGGAGTTACATCTTTCTTATCATGTTTCAAATATTATGAATGTTTTTTTGCTCTGACTTGCATTTTAAAACAAGCTTTTATAGGTAGGGAGAAAATACGAAGAGTTGCCAGTCCAAAGGAGTGTTTTGTTTTTCTGTTTTAAGAAAGTTAAAGCAGTTATAAGCAAGGTCTAAAGGAAAACATTTCACCATAACAAAAGTCACAAACGAAAAATAAAATTTGTCTTCAGTTGGTAGAATTAAAACTTACTAATCATGATGAATTATAACCGTTGCATTTTTTAGAAGTTTCCTCAAAACTAAACTAAACTAAAAAGGACATATAATCTTAAACAAGAAAAAAAGTGTCCATCCCTTAGCTATTCCACTGGGCCTGGGCTACAAAATTCTAACCTACATTTTTTTCAACCTAGAAATATTTATCCTAGGACAGCGGTCCGAGCAGAGTATGCAGCACTAATACATGCTAGAGGGCTTGAAGGTAGGGGCTAAGCCACAATGTCAGAAGGACTATTGGTAAGGAATTCTCATTCTTCCTTTTTTTTCTTTTCCACAGTCACCTATACTTCAATTTAGAAGGAGGCTGTAGAAAAGGGACAAAAAGAATTATGAAGAGGAAACATGGAAAAAGTCCAGAACAATGTAAAAAGAACAGGATCAGGCACTAAACTCCTAATAGAGAAGGCTACTGCAGTTTTGATCACTACCATTGTTAGACTTGACTCCCATACCCTTTTACTCTTCTCATCTTTGTTCTTGTTCACCCTCTGTTACTCTCAGCTGCTCCTATATTCCCCAACTTTGCCTGGTTATAAAACAATCACCAAGATCTGACGTATATATCAATAGTGCCTACCTCTGCTGCATCCTTCTTTCAGGGGAATGTTTTATCTCAACTTCAAAGCCATACGCAATAGTCATGATTCTAAAGTGACTCACTGTCAGAAAATAGCAGGAAATCCTCTGACCAACTAAAAGAAAGAAATAACTATAAAAAGGGACATATCCACTTACCAGAAATCTGCTTTCTTATTTCTTTGGCAGGATCCAGCCATGTCTGTAAACAGAAGAAAAGGCATTCACACAGAGCTCCAAAACATGTAAACAACAGAGTACCAGAAGCAGGATCACGGACTATTTTCAAATAGTGCCTCCATGTCAACCTACATTTCTCTTAATATTCTTTGCATTTCAAATAGCATAGTGATATTGAGTAGAGAAACAGAGAATCAGACTGTGGCCTTGAATAGCAGGCTCCACTACTTCCTGGCTGAGGGACTTCAAGCAATATATCTCTCTGTACCTCAGTTTCCTCATCTATAAAATAGTATATTAGCAGTAGTAGTAGTGCCTATATCATAGAGTTATTGTGAAGATGAAATTAGTTAACATATGTAAAGCTCTTAGCAAACAGCAAATAGCACTTGAAATTTCTGTTACTCTGCAAAGACTAGCAAAGATATAAAGCCAGAATTAATTGACATAACCCAAACTTTATTTTTCCTGTGAGCCTCTGGTCTCCTTCAGGTTTTCTATGTACAGCATCTGGTATATTGTTTGTGCTCAGTTAATGTCTACTGAATGAACGACTACTATATTTTCCCCGACTACTCTTGCCCACAATAATCTCTCCTTTCACTGTTCTCCAACCCCACTTAAGAGTCTGCATACCATTAGGGCAGGGCTCCTCAACCCATGCCAGACCATGCAAAATAATGGCACTTGAACAGAGCTTCACCATTAACATCTTTCACAGGTCCCTTGGGAGATGTCTAAAGACAGAAATTTCTAAATTGAATTGCTTAAGACATTTTTATTGAAATCTAAGATACATTCAGAAAAGTACACAGAACATATGTAGATAGATCAATAATGTATCAAAGTGAACATAAAGGAATATAACATTACCAGCACCTCAAGAACCCCTCTCATGCCTCCTCCCAAACTTTACCCCTTTCCTACGCCAAAAGACTCAATACTGAATTTTAATAGCATTTAGAAAAGAGGAGGAAGGTGCCCCCTCCTCATCCTCTACCAACAAGGGCAGAGCATAGGGTGACCATCCTATTTGCCTTACCCAAGGAATGAGCTTGAACACCACAATTTTATGTTTGATTATATACTGTTTCAATTGTTATATGAAGATAGTCACCAGAAAATAAGCCATAGACATAACAGTTTATAAAGAAAACGTTCTATATTCTACTTTGGTGAATAGCGTCTGGGGTCTTAAAAGCCTGTGAGCAGCCATCTAAGATATTCCACTTGTCTCACCCCTTTGGAAGCAAGGGACAGTAAAGAAAACTAAAGATAAAAGAGAAAGAAAAGTCCAAAGGACTTATGGACCACAACTACCATGGCCTCCACCAGACTGAGTCCAGTACAACTAGATGGTGCCCGGCTACCACCACTGACTGCTCTGACAGAGACCACAACAGAGGGTTCCAGACAGCACTAGAGAAAAATGTAGAACAAAATTCAAACTCACAAAAAAGACCAGACTTACCGGCCTGACAGAGACTGGAGAAACCCTGAGAGTATGGCCCCGGACACCCTTTTAGCTCAGTAATGAAGTCACTCCTGAGGTTCACCCTTCATCCAAAGATTAGACAGGCCCATAAAACAAAATGAGACTAAAGGGGCACATCAGCCCAGGGGCAAGGGCTAGAAGGCAGGAGGGGACAGGAAAGCTAGTACTAGGGCACCCAAGGTCGAGAAGGGACAGTGTTGACATGTCATGGGGTTGTTAACCAAATGTCATAAAACAATATGTGTACTAACTGTTTAATGAGAAGCTAGTTTGTTCTGTAAACCTTCATCTAAAGTAAAATCTTAAAAAAAAGAAAGAAAATAAGCCATAGAGTATGAATTGGTTTCCTTTTATATAATTGTACCCCTCCCTGCAATTAACACAGAAGATAAAGAAATATGTTAATAAATACCACTTAATGATAAAATTGCTCTATAGAGTAAAAGGAACCCCTGGGTGGTACAAACAGTTAATGCACGTGGCTACTAACTAAAAGGCTGGAGGCTCAAGTCCACCCAGAGGTGCCTCAGAAGAAAGCACTGATAATCTACTTTCATAAAACCAGTCACTGAAAATCCTATGGAGCAACAGTTTTACTCTGACACACATTGGGTCATCATGAGTTGGAGGTGACTCGATGGCAACTGTTTATTTTTATAATGTAAAAATTAAGTACACACTTATTTAAGCCCTGTCAGAAAGGGAGGAACCTTGATGTTTTTCTCCTCAGTCACTCATTTAGACTAAAGAATTTTAAGCTTTTGCAAGTCCAAAGGCAAAGGAAGACTTTAAAAGCATCAACTGATAAGATTTGTGGAAGCTATAAGAACCTTGGTTCATACCCTGTAATCTAGAACTCTTAATGAAGACTGCTTTCTACCACTTTGGAATAGACACCTCCCCAGCATAGTGAAGCAACCCCATTATTTTTAAGAGAGTCTTTCAAGGTAACTGTTTAGGACTGAATTGTTCCCCCCACCCCAAAACATATGTTGAAGTATTAACCCCTATTCCTGTGAACACGACCTTGTTTGGGAAAATAGGGTTTTTCTTTTTTATCAGTTAAGGCCATACTGGAGAAGGGTGGGTCCTAAAGCCCTTCTTAGGAGAGAAGAAACATGCAGACAGAGTGATACACAGGAATAGGACACCATGTAAGTATCAGTCTACAAGCCACGGAATGTCAAGAAATATTCAGGGCTACCGGAAGCTGAAACAAGACAAGGAAGGATCTTCCCCTAGAGTCAACATAGAGAGAGTATAGCCTTGCATATGCCCTGAAATCAGATTTTTAGTCTCTAAAACTGTGAGACAATAAATTTCTGTTTGTGGCAGTTTGTTATGGGAGCCCTAGGAAACTAAGATAGTAACCTAAAGTTCCCTCCATTTTATGATCTGATGTAATTGTCCTCCATTTTGTGGTATTGTGTAATTATCCTCCATTTTATGTGTTGTTGTAAATCCTAAACCTCTATATGTTACTGAGACATGATTAGAGTGTGGTGTATCAGACCACACCCTAACAAAAGAGTGTGACTCAAGTCACACTTTTACTTGAGTCACACCCTTACTCAAGTCACCACCTTACTCAAATCACACCTTTTATCTTACAAGAGATAGAAAGAGAGAGAAGCAGAGAAGACAGACCTAACTACCACAAAGAAAGAAGAACCAAGAGTGGAGCACATCCTTTGGACCCAGAGTCCCTGTGCTGAGAACCTCCTAGACCCAGGGGAAGACTGATGCCAAGACACACGGAAGTCTCCAAGGAATGCTGGCCCACAGATGTTGAAATGAGACAAGGACCTTCCCCTAGAGCTGACAGAGAGAGAAAACCTTCCCCTAGAGCTGACACCCTGAATTCAGACTTCTAGCCTACTAAACTGTGAGAGAATAAATTCTGTTTGTTAAAGTCATCCACTTGTGGTGTTTCTGTTATATCAGCACTAGATATCTAAGACAATGAGGAAGAAAAAAATTGCAAAAAACTAAAAACAACCCAAATGTCCATCAACAGTGGAATGAATACATTGTGGTATATTCATAGAGTGTATGACACATTTAAGTATCTTTGGAAATCCAAGTGGAATATTTTTTTCTTCATTATGCTTTTTATTAGATAAAATTGTTGTTGTCCAAGCTGGTGATCTCATGTGTCACATTCTTCTGGCAGTGATTATTCTTCCTGTACCTCATAAACTCTTTCAGAATTATATTAAAATTTTCATTTTCCTAGGACAAAATGTATACTCATGGTAGAAATTCCTTAACTAATTTATTTTTTAAATTGTGCTTTAGGTGAAAGTTTACAGAGCAAATTAGTTTCTCATTGAACAATTAATACACATATTGTTTTGTGACATTGGTTGCCAGCCCTGCGATGTGTCAACACTCTCCCCTTCTCAACCTTGGGTTCCCTATTTCCATTTGTCGAGCTTTCCTTTCCCCTCCTTCTTCTCGTCCTTGCTCCTGGGCTGGTGTGCCCATTTAGTCTCGTATACGTGGTTGAACTATGTACGTTATTGTTTGTTTTATAGGTCTGTCTAATCTTTGGCTGAAAGGTGAACCTCAGGAGTGACTTCAGTACTGAGTTAAAAGGGTGTCTGGGGGCTATACTCTCAGGGTTTCTCCAGTCTCTGTCAGACCAGTAAGTCTGGTCTTTTTTTGTGAGTTTGAATTTTGTTCTACATTTTTTTCCCAGCTCTGTCCGGGTACCCTGTATTGTGATCCCTGTCAGAGCAATCAGTGGTGGTAGCTGGGCATCATCTGGTTGTACTGGACTCAAGTCTGGTGGAGGCTGTGGTACTAGTGGTCCATTAGTCGTTTGGACTAATCTTTCCTTTGTGTCCTTGGTTTTCTTTAGTCTCCCTTGCTCCAGACAAGGTGCGACCAGTAGAGATATCTTAGATGGCCGCTCACAAGTTTTTAGATCCCAGACACTACTCACCAAAGTAGGATGTAGAACATTTTCTTTATAAGCTATGTTATGCCAGTTGAGCTATATGTTCCCCTAGACCATGGCCCCAGCCCTCAGCCCAATAGCTCCATCTCTCGGGGAGTTTCGATGTGTCTATGAAGCTTCTATGACTTTGCCTTGGTCAAGTTATGCTGGTTTCCCCAGTATTGTGTACTGTCATACCCTTCACCAAAGTTACCACTTATCTATCGTCAGGATAGTGTTTTCCCCCTCCCTCATAACCATCAAAGATCGTTTCTTTCTCTGTGTAAACTTTTTCATGAGTTTTTATAATAGTCTCATACAGTATTTGTCCTTTTGTGATTGACTTATTTCATTCAGCATAACGTCCTCCAAGTTCACCCATGTTGTGAGATGTTTCGCAGATTCATCATTGCTCTTTATCGTTGCATAGTATTACATTTTGTGTATGTACCATACTTCATTATACATTCATCTGCTGATGGGCACTTAGGTTGCTTCCATCTTATTGCTATTGTGAATAATGCTGCGATGAACATGGGTGTACATATGCCTATTCTTATGACACCTCTTATTTCTCCAGGATATATTCCTAGGAGTGGGACTGCTGGATCGTTTGGTATTTCCATTTCTAGCTTTTTAAGGAAGTGCCATATTATTTTCAAAATGGTTGTACCATTTTGCATTCCCACCAGCAGTGGATAAGAGTTTCAATTTCCCAGCAAACTCTCCAACGTTTGTTATTTTGTGTTTTTTGGATCATGCCAGTAACGTTGGTGTGAGACGGTATCTCACTGTAGTTTTGAGTTGCATTTCTCTAATGGCTAGCAATCACAAGCATTTCCTCATGTGTGTGTTAGCCGCCTGAATGTCTTCTTTGGTGAAGTGTCTGTTCATATCCTTTGCCCATTTTTAAATTGGATTATTTGTCTTTTTATTGTAGAGGTGTTGGATTTTCCTATAGATTTTAGAGATTAGACCTTTGTCAGATACGTCATAGCCCAAATTTTTTCCCAATCTGTACGCCAAGTGGAATATTTCAATAGATAAGCAGATCTGGTACTGGAAGATAAATCTAGATCAGAGATATAAATTTTGGCACCTTCTTCATATCGGTGATAGAAAAAACAATGGAAGTAGATAAAATCACCAGGGAGCATATAAAACCAAAAGAAAAAAAAAAAAAACCCAAACCCGCTGCCATCAAGTCCATTCTGACTCATAGCAACCCTATAGGACAGAGCAGAACTGCCCCACAGGGTTTCCAAGGAGCAGCTGACGGATTTGATCTGCTGATCTCCTGGTTAGCAGCTATAGCTCTTAACCACTGTGCCACCAGGGCTCCAGGAAACATATAGTAGAGTGAAAAAAAAGAAACTAAGAATAGACTCTTGGGGAACACATACATTTAAGGGATGGAGAGAGAACAAAGAGCTGAGAAGTAAACAGAGAGATCAAAGGGAGAAAACAAGAGAGACTTGGATTCATTGTGCCAATAAATCTCTCACAGGGCAATAGAAGTCTGCTTCTGACCACTTTTCCTCTTCTCTCACCAGACTCAGTCTGACAATAGGCCTATTATCATGCAGACAGTAAGCCATTCCATGTGAGGAAAAGTCAATTAACCTTCCTCCTTACTAAAGCAGTTGCCAGTCAAGTCGATTCTGACTCATGGCGACCCCATGAAAGGTACCCAGTTGTCTATAAACAAAACACACAGATCCAGAAGCCCTTATGGAGAGAAGTTACACATATTAAAGACAATTCTTTACATACACCAAAAGAAGACACCAGAGACTGGGAATGGTAAGAGGATAAAACATTTATCTCTAAGTGTATTATGGTTCACATTTTTTTCCACAACATGAGGGACTAATTCTGTAGGTAAGAAACAAAGACCAAAAAAAACAAAAATCAAATGTAAAAATCAAGGAAAGAGGAATAAAAAACTGAACCAGGTACTAGGAAGAAAACCACTCAGCAGGCAAGAAGCTACAGGAATTAACTGTGTAACTTTGAAGAAGCCACTCAGCCTTTATACACATCAGGTCTTCTCATCTGTAAAATGAAGGGCCTTGTAACTCTAGTATCTTTTGTATTTTCAGAGTGACAGAAAACTTAGATCGATAACTAACAATGATTGATTAATTGCTTTACAGATTTGAATAATTTCATTAATATCTACATACTTAAATAGAGGTATTATCTGAAAATTTGGCTTATTGACAGTAGATATACAAGGAATGGTAAATTAAAAGAGTTAGATCATCTAGATAGATACATCATTTTTAAGCAGCAGTACACCATTCTGCAGTACACTATATGAAAAAAGATCAGTTAGATTATTCAACCCAAAGGATGTTCCAGAATGCACCTCTAGATTACGACACACACCTTTTTTTTTTTTTCAGCCAAGGCCTTGGTTAGTTGGTCATTCCATTTTTAAATAATAATATTATAATAAAAATGATAATAGTTAACTTTTATTGAGTGCTTAGTACACGCCAGGCACCATTCTGCATGCTTTTATATAGATTTTCTCATTATCATTTCCATTTTACTAATGAGGAAACAGAGGTACAAGTAACTTATCTAATTCACAACTAAAAAACGGCAAAGCTGTTCTCTAAAGTAGAACAATATGTCTCATTCTTCCAGCAAACATTTATTGAGTGCCTACCACACTCAGGCTAGACAACGTGCTAGACAAGGAAGTCTTGAGTAAATACATAGTCTGGTAAGCAGTACAGACATGAGCCCAGAACAACTGATGAAAAGCAACCAACACAAAGGTATATCACTGAAATCAACCAATACAAAGGTACATCACTGTGAAATCTCAGAACCCTAAAGACCAAAAAAAAAAAAAAGAGAGAGAGAGATTATACTAGCTTGATTCTACAAGGGGCTGGGGGTTGGGAAAAGGTCATACAAAGGATCAAAAATCAGAATGGCTTTGGATTTCTCAATAGCAACACTGGAAGCTAGAAGATAATGAAGCAATGCCTTCAAAATTTTGAAGGCAAATAATTTCAAACCTAAAATTCTATACCCAACCAAACTAACAATCAAATGTGACACTTTCCAGACATGTAATGTCTCAAAAAGATTACATCTCATGTACCACTTCTCAGGAGAAAAACCAAAAAAACCAAACTTATTGCCATCGAGTTGATTCTGACTCATAGAGCTCTACCAAAACACAAAGAAAAGCTAGGATAAAGGAAACAGGAGAAACATTACAGGTTAAAGGCAAAGTAAATCCCCAGAATGATGGTGGTGGGAAATATCAGGGACAGCTGTGTACCAGAGCCACTGAGACAGGCAGGCAGAGCGAGCGACCCATCCAGACTGAAGCAGTATGATTCAAGAGACAAAATATTGAGGAAGGACTGTTATCACCAAGACACCTTTTACTACTACATTGGCCTTTTAAACTGACAATGCTAGCAATACTAAAGCTTTCCCCAAATTCATTTTTATACAAGATTCACCTGGGCCATGTGCTAAGAAGCCCTGCTTTTTGGAACAGTTAAGGACTCTGGTTTTAGTCCAATGAAATAACTGGTTTGACCTATTCCTGAGAGCTTGAGGTTTGCCATGATGAGCTTAGAAGCAGAAAAACACAGAGTAGCCCATTCCCACTGACCATATTCCTGCTGGATATCCTGCAAGAACCTGGCCCGTTCTACAGACCTACCAGATGCTCTGACTATGATAAGCCCTGTGTCTTCAGGATTCATTTGCCCACTGACCTGTCCAGAATGGGCTCTTACAGACTCCCAGTGAAGTTGAAAACAGATTGTGATTCAGATATATAACCTTTTCTTTTCCTAAAACACGTTATCTGAGTGGGGCAATGATGTTCTTTTCTTACACAGCCAGGTTTGTGCTTTGCTATTCAGCTTTTAACAACATAAATATATAAATGAATATAAATAAAGCAATTTAATATTTGCTCATTAAAAAATAACTAAGATAGTGAAAACCACCATTAAGGAACAACGGTAAGAAGTTTTTGTCCTAGTGTGGGCCTTAGAAGCTCAACTGCAAGTAGATAGGATTTCCTCTGTCTTAAGATGAGCTAGCTCCTAGAAATTTAAGCATGCTTGGCTAACAGAAAAAGTATTTCCAGTTATATTAAATAAATAGGTACTTAGTGATTTTATTTACATGTCAAATTCAAGGGCTCAATTATTCTCAAATTAACCTTGGTTTTTTTCACAATACAACAATATTCAATTTCTAGGAATCAAAATTATCTGAGTTTGTATAACATAAAATACTTTTCAGAATATTTTCCTTGATTCATGGGAGAATTTTCTAGCTCATGGTTGCAGAAGGTTTTTTCATTGTATTTTGTGGATATTATTCTGTTTTTTAATTACCTTCCATGTTTCCTTGCTAATGGAAAGGAGAGGCTTTAGTACAAGCTGCCTTGAGCCTTTAGGGAGACAGAGTAACAGGTAAATCCCTAAAAATATTAATCCAGTGCTGATAGCAATAGTTTCTCTGTTTGCGTCAATAGTCAGCCACAGAAGTAGCAAACTGTTGTAAACTGCTGTAGCTACTAGGTATATTCTATCAATAGATTTTGTTTAGGCAAAAGGTTACTCCATATTAGCTAGTTTGCCTGATCTAACCCAAATAGCCTAAACTATGGAGTTTGTAGTTGTTAAAGGCTATTGACACTCAGCTTTTCTTAACAAATTGAAATCATCTTGGGGAAAGAATCAACTAAAATGGCTTAAACGCATTATGTACAAGGCTCTCTCTCCATGACCTGACCTCCATGTACCTCTCCAGATTCATCTATTATTCTCTATGTTTCAGCCAGGCTAGATGGCTCTTGGGTCCCTAAATGATACTCTCTTAACTCCCAGCCTTTATACAAGCCATTCTCTCTTCACTTCGCTTGCCCATTTATCCTTCAGGTCTTAGCTTAGGCATCATCTCCCCAGAGTAGACCTCCCTGGCAATACCGTTCCATGACATCCTGTACTTCCTCTTGTGTAACATTCATTGCACCAGTAATCAATGTTTTCTTCACACTAAACTGTAAGCTCCAGAGGGCAGGGGCCATGTCTACTTTGTTCACAGTTCTATCCATATCACCTAGCAAAGCACCTGCAAATGTCTGTTAAAGTGAACTAAGTTTTCATATTAGATTTTAAACACACTTTGTGTTTAATTTTTTGCAATTTTCACTTAATTGTCCAAGAAATAATTCAGTGTTCTGAGGTAAATACCTGACTTTTCAACCTTTCTTTCCTCCTTCATGCTCCCACCCTTTTACTTCCTTCAAAAGTTAATAACTTTAGGCTAGAAGAAAATGTCAGAATCTTGTATGACTGTTTCAGTAATATCAAGACTTTATTATCTTTTATAACATTCTCAAATTATAATTATATATCAACTATACCTATATAATTATAATGTAATATAATTATGGCATACTTATTAATTATAGACCATCCATCCAACCAATATCTATTATGAACCTCCTACATGCTAGATATAAGACTAATTGCATAATATCTATTTACTACTTATTATCTATTTACTGGTATCTATTTATTACTCAGGACATCATACTGCTTTACTTTCTCTGCCTTTTAAAAATATACAGTAGATACTTCCTCTCAGTGATAAAAGAACACACCAGCAATGGTCTATTCTCTAAAATGTTAATTCTTGAGAGAAAACACCAAAAAAAATTGAGGAACAAGAATAGTCAGGTACAACCCCAAGTACACTGTGACTTAGAGAAGCAGGCATAAACACAATCTTAAAACAACAAAAGAATTGAACCAGCTTTTTTAGTCAGTTTCGCATACCACAAGCAGTCTCCTCACCTTAGAGGTTCCATTATCCCAAACAGCTAGACCAAAGTAGTCTTTTTCCAAAAGATTGAGGTGCTGACATACTTGTTTAAGTAAGTCTTGTCCCTTGGCATGTTTCTGCAAAGATAAACATATTTTAGTTGAGGTTTCCTCTTATCCCCACATTCATCAACAAATAAAATAAAATGTCACCTTCCAATTTCCTCTTCAGCCGTGGTTACTAACAAACTTTCAGACGGCTACACAATCTAACTAGAACAATATGAGTTACAAAAAGCCTGTTTCTCAGTTTGTCAGCTTACATATGCAACACTCCTACAGTGACTTGGTAAAAGTGCTACAGTTTAAAGCAAATCCACATTCCCTCTATCTCCCATCCCTCACCCCTGTCCCAAATATCATATTCTTTATTTTTGGTACAATATTTCCTGGAGCATGCTATGGGCTACTGTCAGTCGCCATAACCACCTGAATTAGTTGAATCAATTGTCAACACTGACAGTTAATGGTGGCTATGGAGATCATTAGACTCCCTACCACTCACAGACCAAATGTCCCAAGAAACAATATGAAAAAAAAAAAGCATAAAGTGTAAAACTCTAGGTACTTTACAGACAGTACCAGTTGGAGTGGCTTTTTAAGTGGTGCTATGAATCATTTTCTTTGTAATTCTTTACCCAGAAAATCAAACCACCTCTACATTTGGGTATTTGTATTCCTGTCTAGGGAGGAAATGCGCTAACCTAGAGGCTGAGATTTAGAGTCAAAAAGTTCTGGCTCAACATAATCCTAAATGGAGAGAGTCTGAAACCATTCCCCTTGAGAACAGGAACAAGACAAGGATGCTCTTTATCATCACTCTTATTCAACATTGTGCTGGAGGTCCTAGCCAGAGCAATTAGGCTAGAAAAGGAAATAAAGGGCATCCAGATTGGTAAGGAAGAAGTAAAAGTGTCTCTATTTGCAGATGGTATGACCTTATACACTAGACAACCCCAAAGAATCTACAAGAAAACTACTGGAACTAATAGAAGATTTCAGCAAAGTATCAGGATATAACATAAACATACAAATATCAGTTGGATTCCTCTACACCAGCAAAGAGAACTTAGAAGAGGAAATCACCAAATCAATATAATTTACAATAGCCCCCAAGAAGATAAAATGCTTAGGAATAAATCTAATCAGAGACATAAAAGACCTATACAAAGAAAACTACAATACACTACTGCAAGAAACCAGAAAAGACCTACATAAGTGGAAAAACATACCTTGCTCATGGATAGGTAGATTCAACATTGTGAAAATGTCAATTCTACCCAAAGCAATCTACAGATACAATGCGATCCCAATCCAAATTCCAATGGCATTTTTTTTTATATATATTTTATTGTACTTCAGGTGAAGGCTTACAGAACAAATAGTTTCTCATGAAACAGTAGTACACATGTTGTTTTATGACATTGGTTAACAACCCCACAACATATTAACCCTCTAAATTCTCAACCTTTTTTTTTTTTGGTGAAAATACACATAGCCAAAGATACACCATTTCAAAAATTTCTACATACACAGTTCAATGACACTGACTACACTCTTACAATTGTGCTGTTATTCTCACTTAAGATGAAGGCTTGCAGAACAAAATAGTTTCTCATTTAACAGTTACTACAAATGTTGCCCTATGACAATAGTTAACAATCTCACAACACATCAACAATATCCTTACTCAACCTTGGGTTCCCTATCACCAGCTTCCTTGTCCCCGTCTGCCTTCTGGCCCTTGTCACTGGACTCCTGTACCTCGTTAGCCTCATTTGGTTTTACAGGGCTGTCCACTCCAAGGCTGAACAGTGAACCTCGGAGGTAACTTCACCACTGAGCTAAAAGGGTGTCTGGGGGCCATGCTCTGGGGTTTCTCCAGTCTCCTTTAGGCCAGTAAATCTGGTCTTTTTTTTGTGAATTAGAATTATGCTCTACATCCTTCTCCAGCTCTGTCCAGAACCCTCCGTTGTGATCCCGGTCAGAGAATTCAGTGGTGGTAACCGGGCACCATCTAGCTGTACTGGACTCAGTCCGGTGGAGGCCTTGGTAGCTGTGGACAATTAGTCCTTTGGACTAATCTTTTCCTTGTATCCTGTTCTCTTCATTCTCCCTTGCTCCCGAAGGGATGAGACCAGTGGAGTATCTTAGATGGCCGCTCACAGGCTCTTAAGACCCCAGACACTACTCACCAAGGTAGAATGTAGAACATTGTCTTTATAAGCTGTGTCATGCCAACTGAGCTAGATATTCCCCGAGACCATGGTCCCCACAGCCCTCCGCCCAGCAATTCAGTCCCTCAGGGAGTTTGGATGTGTCTATGGGGCTTCCATGACCTTTCCTTGTACAGGTTGTGCTAGTCTTCCCTGTATTGTGTACTGTCTCACCCTTCACCCAAGATACCACTTATCTAGTGCCTATTTAGTATTTCCCCCCCACCCCTCCCATCCCTGGTAACCGACAAAGATTGTTACATTTTGTGTGTGAACTTCTTCATGGGTTTTTACAATAGAGGTCTCATACAGTATTTGTCCTTTTGTGATTGACTTATTTCACTCAGCATAATGTCCTCCAGTTTCATCCACGTTATGAGATGGTTCACAGATTCATTGTTGTTCTTTCTCGTTGCATAGTACTCCATTGTGTGTATGCACCATAGTTTGTTTATCCATTCATCTGTTGATGGGCATCTACGTTGTTTCCATCATTTTGCTATTGTGAACAATGCTGCCACAAATATAGGTGTGCATATGTCTATTCGAGCGATGACTCTTATTTCTCTAGGATATATTCCTAGGAGCGGGATTGCTGGATCGAATGGTACGTCTATTTCTAGCTTTCTGAGGAAGCGCCGTATCATTTTCCAAAATGGTTGTATCATTTTGCATTCCCACCAGCAGTGCATAAAAGTTCCCATCTCCCCGCAGCCCCTCCAACATTTGTTATTACAAGTGTTTTTGATTCGTGCCAGTAATGCCGGGGTGAGATGGTATCTCATTGTGGTTTTCATTTGCATTTCTCTAATGGCTAGTGATTGCGAGCATTTCCTCATGTGTCTGTTGGCCATCCAATGGCATTTTTTAATGAGATGGAAAAACAAATCACCAACTTCACATGAAAGGGAAGAGGCCCCAGATAAGTAAAGCATTACTCAAGAAGAAGAACAGAGTAGGAGGCCTCACACTACCTAATTTTAGAACCTACTATACTGCCACAGTAGTCAAAACAGTCTGGTACTGGTACAACAACAGATACATAGACCAATGGAACAGAATTGAGAATCCAGAGGTAAACTCATCCACTTATGAGCAGCTGATATTTGACAAAGGCCCAAAGTCTGTTAACTGGGGAAAAGACAGTTTCTTAATAAATGGTGCTGGCATAAATGGATATCCATATGCAAAAAAATGAAACAAGACCCATACCTCACATCATGCACAAAAACTAACTCAAAATGCATCAAAGACCTAAATATAAAATCTAAAATGATAAAGATTATGGAAGAAAAAATAGGGACAATGCTAGGAGCCCTAATACATGGCAAAAACAGAATACAAAACATTACTAACAACGCACAAACACCAGAAGAGAAACTAGATAACTGGAAGCTTCTAAAAATCAAATACTTATGCTCATCAAAAGACTTCACCGAAAGAGTAAAAAGACAACCTAAAGACTAGGACAAAATTTTTGGCCACAACAAATCCAATCAGCGTCTAATCTCCAAAATCTACAAGATACTGTAAAACCTCAACAACAAAAAGACAAATAACCCAATTAAAAAATGGGAAAAGGATATGACAGTCACTTCACCAAAGAAGACATTCAGGTGGCTACCAGATACATGAGGAAATGTTCACAATCATTAGCCATTAGAGAAATGCAAATCAAAACTACAATGAGATACCATCTCACTGTAACAAGGCTAGCATTAATCCAAAAAACACAAAATAACAAATGTTGGAAAGGTTGTGGAGAGACTGGAACACTTATACATGGCTGGTGGGAATGTAAAATGGTACAACCACTTTGGAAATCGATTCGGCGCTTCCTTAAAAAGCTAGAAATAGAAGTACCACACGATCCAGCAATCCCACTCCTTGGAATATATCCAAGAGAAATAAGAGCCATCACTAGAATAGATACACGCACACCCATGTTCACTGCAGCAGTGTTCACAGTAACAAAAAGATGGAAACAACCTAGGTGCCAATCAACGGACAAATGAATAAATAAATTATGGTATATTCACAGAAAGGAATACTACCCAATGATAAAGAACAACAATGAATCTGCAAAACATCTCATAACATGGATGAATCTGGAAGGCATTACTCTGAGTGAAATTAGTCACAAAAGGACAAATACGGTATGAGATCACTATTATAAGAACTCAAGAAAAGGTTTAAACACAGAAGAAAACATTCTTTGATGGTTATGAGGGTTGAGGGGGAGGGAGAGTGGTATTAACTAACTAGACAGTAGATAAGAATTATCTCAGGTGAAGGGAAGGACAACATACAATACGGGGGATGTCAGCACAACTGGACTAAACCAAAAGCTAAGAAGTTTCCCGAATATAGCCAAACACTTCGAGGGACAGAGTAGCAGGGGCGGGAGTCTGAGGACCATGGTTTCAGGGGACATCTAGGTCAATTGGCATAGCAAAGTTTGTTAAGAAAACGTTCTGCATCCCACTTTGGTGAGTGGCATCTGGGGTCTTAAAAGCTAGCGAGCGGCCATTTAAGATACATGATTGGTCCTAATCCACCTGGAGAAAAGGAGAATGAAGAAGACCAAAGACACAAGAAAAATACTAGCCCAAGAGACAGAAAGGGCCACATACACCAGAGACTCCATCAGCTTGAGACCAGAAGAACTAGATGGTGCCTGGTTACCACCAACGACCACCCTAACAGGGAACTCAACAGAGAGTCCCTGACGGAGCAGGAGAAGAGTAGGGTACAGAACTCAAATTCTAGTAAAAAGACCAGACTTAATGGTCTGACTGAGACTGGAGGGAACCCAGAAGACATTGCCTCCAGATTCTCTGTTAGGCCAGAACTGAAACCATTCCCAAAGTCAACTCTTCAGACAAAGATTAGACTGGACTATGGGACATACAATGATACTCCTGAAGAGAGTGCTTCTTAGCTCAGGTAGATACATGAGACTAAACGGGCAGCTCCTGTCCGGAGGCGAGATGAGAAGGCAAAAGGGGACAGGAACTGGTTGAATGGACACGGGAAATCCGGGGTGGAGAGGAGGAGTGTGCTGTCACCTTATAGGGAGAGCAGCTAGGGTCAAATAGCAATGTGTGTATAAGTTTTTGTATGAGAAATTGAAAAAAAAGATGTACAAAAAGTTCTGGCTTCTCCAATTATTAGCTAAGCGACTTGAGTTGACTTAATGAACTTTTCTGAAAGTTAGCTTTCTCATCCTTAATATGATGAGAATATCTTCACCTGCTATACCTACCTACTGGAAATGCCAAAAAAAAATCAAACACGCTAGTATCTTCTGAGAAATACATATGAAAATACTTCAAAAAATTAGAAATCATTTTTTGGCATACATACCCGACATGTCTTTCCCTCAATGAGCTGAATTATTTTTAATAACTATTAGTAATTCACGTGAAGGACCCTGGTGGTACAACAGTTAAGTGCTCAGTTACTAACTGAAAGGTTGGTGGTTCAAACTCACCCAGCTTCTCAGCGGAAGAAAAGACCTGGCAATCTGCTCCCATAAGGATTACAGCCTAGAAAACCCTATGAAGCAGTTCAACTCTGTCACATGGGATTGCTATGAGTCGAAATAGACTCAATGGAACCTAACAACAACAGTAATTCACATAGATGTTAATTCATTTTCAGACTTAACCTTTCCATATTATATTATTTTCTTCAATAAAGAATAGAAGATGATTTGGGAATTATTCATGTATAGGTCTCTAATTCCTTATAAAAAACCAGAAGTCCTAAAAAATAATAAAAAAAAAAATTTCATAGGTTTTCACTAAAGTTTACTTGAAGGCAAACTCTAACCTGAATTGTTGTGAGGCTATTTATGATCTTCATTTATCCCCCTTAGAATGAATCTTCATATACTTTATGTCAGAAATAATGTGTTTGATCACATGGGTGCTGTTACAGACACTGCTGGGTGTATTATGAAATACACAGAATATGTCCTTATTGCCTTTCTAAAATCCAAAATATTCTGACTTCTGAAACACATCTCCCTCCAAGGGATTTTTGTGAAGTGGTTAAGTGCTCAGCTGCTAACTGAAAGGTCGGAGGTTCGAATCCATCAGCCACTCCATGGAAGAAAGATGTGGCAGTCGGCTTTGTAAAGATTACAGCCTTGGAAACCCCATGGGGCAGTTCTACTCTGTCATATAAGGTCTCTATGAGTAGGAATCAACTCAATGGCAGTGGGTTTGGTTTTGGGTTTTATATCTGGATCTTGGCCTGAATGGAAAGAATGAGTGGAAAAGTTTTTCCCATTTCCAATTTAGCTAGTACTGAGAAGCAGAAAAGCAGACCCTAGGTCTTCTCTAGCTATCAGGTGTAGTAGCTGTTTTCAAAGCTCAGTGGTACATTTTTCTTGATTTCTTTTTTAAAACATGAGAGGAAATATCTATGAATAAATACGACGTGATTTTTAGACTATTTATTTGTATTTGGATATATTTGCATTTATACATAAATAATTCAATTCAGAAAGACTTTGTTGAATACCCAAGATTCAAGTGAATCATATGTTTCATCAATAAAAGCAATTATTAGTAGCAATCACAACAGATTGTTGATATCTCAAGCATAAGTGATAACTAATGTTCTAGTTTAAAAAAAAAAAGGTTAATAGATGTTTAAGGATTTTGAACTGTCTTGAAGGACAGTTTTTTGTATGCTAACTGAAAAACTCTGATATTTATTCAATTCTAATTTAATTACTTATTCTTCTAGAAAATAATAGAGAATAGAGAATGTCACCACTTGATTTAAAATTTTTATACGCTATCTCATGGTGTTAAAGAAAAATATTAAGTAAACTAAGGCTTATTAAGGTCTATCTTTGGGAGACCAGACATATTATATGTAGTAATTTTTGGGGACAAATATAATTATGGAGATAGCTGGACTAATTATCGGAAATTGAGCCTATCCTGGGAAATCTAGAAATGGAAAGTTACCCTATAAATAATAAATCTATTCTTCTTTTTTTTAACAAAATTATTTTTATTATAAAAGTAACACATGGCCATGTCACAATATCTTGGCAGATATAGAAAAAATAGGAGAAGAAAATAAGACTAACTCTTAATGCTCCCATATCCACTTATAGAAAATCACTATTAACATTATAGTCAATAGCTACAGACTTTAGACTGGGTCTTATCTCAGGCTATGGCACCAGTTACCTAATCCTGCATGGAACAATCTGTAAGAGTTCTGACTACTGGAAGTTAAAATACACTCACCTCCACAGAACATTCATAAACTGTGTCATCCAACAAATAAACCTTGCAGTGCATGTTTCTTTGTCTTCTGATTGATTTCTGGGAAGCTTTTAATTCCCTTTCTGCTTTTGATTCAGGACGTCCTTCTTTTACTTCTGTATTGCAGCACTCTTCAAGTCCTCCTCCTTCCTTAGTTTCAAAATCGGGATCTTCTCTGCGTTCTTCCTGCGCGGGCTACGTATCCATAACATCACCAAGTCAATAATAAAGACATTTCATATAACATGCTGTATATACTTTTTACCTATAATATAGCCACCAATAAAAACACCAACACAAAAACTGTTAAAACAAATATAAGAAAGTGATAGTAGGATTAAATAATTATTTTCCCATAAAGGATCATATCACACCCCATCCCACCCTACCCCTCCCCCACAAAAAAATCTACAGACTGCTATTCTTAAAACTCCTCAGATAAAATTCTGTCTTTCAAAGCAATAAATAATGGTTTTGGGTATACCAGAGGACACCAATCTATTGCTCTCAGCATTATATATTCTTCCTGACTATGCCATTATATGATGTTATTAAAATCTATCAAAACTTTAAAATCTCTACCCCATGCTAGTCAATTTTAGTGAGGTAGATTTATGAATTGCAAAATGAGATATGATTTGCTACATATTCTAAATTTTATAAATGGCTGAGAGTGGTGGCTGGGGATCAGTTTTAGAGCATAAAGCAACATATGTAATAGGCTAAAAACTGTAACTCTCAGTTAACTCCTTCCTATCAGCTATCAACCATGCTAAAGAAGATTCAAAGAAGAAATAGATTGAAATCTGGGTCTCCTAGGGTAACCAATAAGTCATCACTAAGTGGTACAGGGAACTGAGACAACACTTTGGTGTATACTGACTTCCTGGAGCCCTGGTGTCACAGTGGTTAAGAGCTCGGCTGCTAACCGAAAGGTCGGCAGTTCAAATCCAACAGCCGCTCCTTGGAAACCCTAAGGCGCAGTTCTACTCTGTCCTATAGGGTCCCTATGAGTTAGAATAATCGACTCACTGGCAGTGGGTTTGGTTTTGGTTTGGGTGTGCCTTCCAACATAATGAAACTGTTGAAAGATTCTTAACAAACTAATTCTTTTCTTTCAAAAGAAAAAAAAATGGTATATTTAAGAAAAAGGATTTAATTATTTGGCTCCTGCATTAGATACTAGAAGTGGTCTAAAAGGTTCCTTCTCATCCTGCATGACCCTCTTAAATGTAACCTCTTCAGAGAAGCCTTCATTGGCTATCCTGTCTACCATATCCCCACTCTACTATTCTTCATGTCAGTACACTGTTTGTGGCCTTCATAACACTTACTACAATAAATAACTATTTTGTATTTACAAACTTTTTGTCTCCTCCATTAGACTATAATTTCCACAAGGGTAGGGATGATGTTTGTTTAATAATAATAAGCAAACACTTATATAGCATTTACAATGGGCCAGTTACTGGTCTAAGAACATTACTTATATGAACTCATTTAATCTTCATAACACCCTGTGAGGAGGGTACTATAATTATCCCCATCTGACAGATGTGAAACTGAGGATACAGAAGTTAAAGAAACTTATCTAGGATCACATAGTCAATAAGTTACATACCGATCTGGCTCCAAAACCCATGATCTTAAACCACTTCGCCATATTATAGTTTTTATTACCAATGCATATCAAGCCTAGGGCTTGGCACACATAGTAGGTATTCAATAAATATTGGTTGAATGAATAAATAAACATTAAAAACTGACATATGACTTCTAAAAATAATCTAAGGTACCCTGGGTGAAAATTGGTACAGACCTATAATGCAGATTCATTTTTTATAAAAATTCTGTAATGTCCATCAACAGATGAATGGATAAACAAAATGTGGTACATACATAAAATGGAATACTACTTGTCATGGATGGAACTGTGTCCCCCCAAAATATCTGTCACCTTGGCTAGGCCATGATTTCCAGTATTGTGTGATTGTCTACCATTTTGTCATCTGATACGATTCTCCTATGTGTTGTAAATCCTACCTCTATGATGTTAATGAGGTAGGATTAGAGGTAGTTATGTTAATGAGACAGGACTCAATCTACAAGATTAGGTTGTGTTTTAAATCAATCTCTTTTGAGATATAAAACAGATTAGCAAGCAGAGAAACAGAGGGACCTCACACCACCAAGAAAGCAGGGCTGGGAACATAACCCGTTTGGACTCGGGGTTCCTTTGCTGAGAAGCTCCTAGACCAGGGGAAGATTGATGACAAGGACATTCCCCCAGAACCAACAGAGACAGAAAGCCTTCCCCTAGAGCTGGCACCCTGAATTTGGACTTCTAGCCTCCTAAACTGTGAGAGAAAAACTTCTCTTTGATAAAGCCATCCACTATGATATTTCTGTTACAGCAGCACTAGATAACTAAGACACTACTCATACAGTAGGAGAAATGAAGTCTTGATACATGCTATAGTATGGATGGAACAGGAGGACATTATGCTGACTGAAATAAGCCAATCACAAAAGGTCAAATATTATATGACCTCACTTATATAAAAAGACAAAAAAAGGCAAATGTACAGAGACTAAAGTTTATTAGTGGTTACCAGGGGTGGGAACGAGGAGGAAAAGAAGAGTTAATGGTGATGGAAAAATCTGCATTGACTAAGCACAGCTGATTATTTTGATTGCTGTCAATAAGCTGTACACCTGTAAAAAGTTGAGTTGGTAAAAGTGTGATATTTACAACAATGACAAAAAAAAAAGAGTAATTGCTGAGGCTGCTTAAGTACAACCAAACACCTCATGGGATTTGGTTCCTTGGTTTGGAGGTTTAGGGTCATGGTTTCATGGGACATCCCAGTTAATTGGCTTAATAACGTGTTTAGTGCTTCTGTTCTACCTCCTAATTTGTTGCATAGTGCATGGGGTCTTAAAAGCTTGCAAGCGGCCATCCAAGTCACAACGACTGGTCTCTGTTCATCTGAAGCAAGAGGAAGAAGCAGAGTCAGGAATAGGAGGATGATAAGGAATGTGTGACTAATGGCCTCCATGAACAACTGCCTCCTTCGCCATGAGATCAGAAGAACTGGATGGTGCCCAGCTACCATTACTGAATATTTTTATCAAAGATTCCATAGAAGAATCCTGATCAAGAGGGGGAAAATGCAGACCAGAATTTCCAATTCTCATGGACTCCAGACTTTCTGGAGCCATGAAGGGTGGCTGATCCCCTGAAACTATTGCCATGAGATCATCTTTAAACCTTAAACCAAAAATATCCCCTGAAATCATCTTAAAACCGAACAATAGTTTAGCTTAACTAGTAAAAAATGTCTGTCTTGAGCAATATACTTTTTAAAAAACTATCTATATGGGATTAAATTGAAATAGCAACTCAAAAGATTAGATAGGAACCTTAGGGGGCACTGAATTTATGTTAATGAGGGAGGTACAACTCAGAAAAGGAGGGTGAGAATGGTTGCACAACTTAAAGAATGTAATCAATGTCACTGAATTGTACATGTAGAAATGGTTAAATTAGTGTGTGTTTTGCTGCGTATATTCTCAATAACAACAACACATAAACAAAATTTAGGAAAAAAAATTCTGTAAACTAGAGATCTGGATAGCAAAATCAAAAACAAAACAAAAAAAACCCCATTGCCATCGAGTCAATTCCGACTCACAGCAACCCTATAGGACAGAGTAGAACTGCCCCATAAAGTTTCCAAAGAGTGGCTGGTGGATTTGAACTGCCGATCTTTTGGTTAGTAGCCGAGCTCTTAGAGCTCCCTGGATAGGAAAGGACTACTTAAATGAAAATTTACTATACACATAGAAATACAGTTAGACAAATAAATTTTAATACACAAAATTCTGACAGGACTTGTATTGATTTATAATAACCATATAAATTGTTTGATTGTAAATAAATACTAGTTTCCAAAAGATCTAAAATAGTTTGTTCCTTTAAACAACACCCTCTTGAAATTTTATTAACAAATACTATTTTGTTTATTATTCTTCATATGTAGACAAACACCTCCATACAATTTATCTTAATTTTGAATTAAGAAAGTCTCAGTGAATGAGATTTTAGTTAAGTCTAAAATTAAGTTTTCCAGATCATCTGCTTCACTGTTAGTACAAATGCTATTATCTTTAGATATTATTTTGATTTTTTATTTAAATGCTAACTGAAACAAGACATGGATTTTTCACTACATAAGGTAGGGGGAGGTGGGACAGAAGGGGGTGGGACAGGTAAATACCATTAGAAATTACCAGGCTTCCTGAGAGATAATGTAATTTAACTCTTTTGCTATTCCTAAAATTAAATTAAATTAATGATATTAATATATGGAGAGTTTCTTTGCCTTTACTGTAAAACGGTTCATGTTTATTGACTGAGTAAATAATAATAGTTAACACTGATTGAGCACTTACTATATGCCAGTCAATGTCTTAAGAGCTTTACACATTTATCTCTTTTAATCTTCACAATAGCCAAATGAGGTAGATATTATACAGAGGAGAAAATGATAAAGAAAAAAGTGTCACTTCACCATGATTTGAACTCAGAAAGTATGATTCCATAGCCTGTATTCTAAACTATTACACTAGAGTAAATCTTGTTTTGAACAATTTCGCTAATAGCCAAGTACACACTTTTAATATACAAGTAATATTTCTAAAATTACATGTTATATTTCTAGAAAATTCTAATAACACTATATAGCCCAAATATTATACCTCTAATAGAAACATACAAAATTCATATTTTTAACAATGAAGATAATGTTCACATTATCAGAAAAGGAAAGACTTTGAAAATAACTCTTAACTTGTAGATATTAAGGCTGAAAACAAATGGAATTCCTACAAAATAGTTTGTGTTACAGTATTAATACTTTCCCACGTTTTTAGGGCAAATGAACAAATTCACAACGCATGTTTAGTTTAACTACACTATGACAAAATTAAGGCCCCAAACTATTATATATTACAAAAGTGATAGAAAAGGCTAAATTCCTTATCTGTATCTTACACTCTGTGGTAATATGATGTAGTTGGAGAAGAAAATAAAAATAAGTCAGGCATGGTTTAAATCTATCACACAGCCCTGGAAGGCACAAACCCATCACACAGCTTTCAAGAAGATCTCCATAAAAAGATCATGTTTGCTGATAAACTATCCCATTTCTAATAATTCTTCCAAAATGAACTCTAAACCACCTCACTTCTTTCCCCCTGTTCATTAAAAGCTTGGACTTATTCCATTATTACAGCAAAATGACATACAGGCTGAATAAAATCATGAAACACTTTTTTTTTTTTCATTTCCTTTAATTTATAGAGTATAAGCATCTTTTTAAAAATCAAGATTCCATTGTCTACATTAATTTCTTTACAGCAGAAACGCTAAAGCTTCATGTTACTTCATAATTTCTAAATGCCTAAGTCAACTGGCTAATAAGAAATAAATCAAATATTCTTAAATGAAGAATAAAGTATATAACCTACCTTCATCATACCCACCTCTCACACATTCACACACCCTTACCTGTGTTTCTGCACTGCTTAATGAATGAAGATCCAAGGATGGGTCTGTTTTGAGTTCAGGTTCAGGAGCTGCAATTGGGGCCTTTAAAACGATCTCTTCATCAAGACTGGTTCCAAATTCTATCTCTTTCTGACCTCCCTCACTTTTCTCTTTAGCTAACTCTGTGTCTTTGCCTTCTTCCTCAGAAACCTGAGATTTGGGCCTTTTGAGAAATGAGGAGAACAGCCGTGAGAGGCCCCTGCTTTCTGATGTCCGGTCCTTGTTCTTGGTCAAGTCTTCATGTGTAGGAGTGTCTCCATTAGATGTTTTCAGCTTCTGCTCACACTGATTATCTCCCTCAGCTGCTGTTTGAGAAGTCTCCTCCAGCTGAGTTTCTTGTTGGCCTGAGTTTACGGCTCCCTCACCTTCTTCCTTCTCTTGTTGGTGCTGTGAATCTTCAGCCTCAGTCACTAAACTCTTCTCTGTTGTCATGATGTTGCTATTAAAAACAAGACGTAAAAATGAGGCTCTTATAAGCAAAACACATTACTGTATGCCAAACCCTAAATCAGATCAAGTGTGCCAAAATTAATATATTTAGGTATTTATTTAATCACCAGCAAACAGTACCCCAAGTCCACTAAACATGAGAATTCCTATTAATGTACAAAAAATCTTACCTATACATCCTGAATAAATTATTAATGCCTTGAGTCACTAAAGATATGCATGTAGAGAGACTACCTTAAAATAACACCCACTAAAGCCACCTTAGTGAAATGTATCATATTTTAAATTCGATGCTATGAGCTGTATATAGAAAATACAGTTTTATCCTTCCTAAAAAAAAAAAAAAATCTCATTTGTATACTGTCCTTTGAGGGTATCAATCTGAAGGTGCAAGATTTACAGGAATTATTCTCTGCAAAATTCTCTGCACTCCAAGAAATGATGAGATTAAATAGTTCCCCAACTTTGTTCTCTTTCTTTATATTTCTTAGAATGCATAGACTTCTCTGTTAGAAACAGAAGATGCAGAATTCTGATCATTTGTTATCAGACTTGACAACAACAAAGGCAAGTATACAGTTAAAACAATAGCAAAAAATTCTTTAGGTTTTCATGTTCATAATATCAAACTATAACCTCTTTTAGAATATCCAATTTTAACTTCTTTAAGACTCTTCTTCATTCTGACAAATATGATTTTGAAAGCTCAGCATTTTATTATTTTTATTTTTTATTGTACTTTAGATGAAGGTTTACAGAACAGTTTCTCATTAAACTGTACACATACCGTTTTATGACAATGGTTAACAACCTCACATGTCAACACTGTCCCTTCTCAACCTTGAGTTCCCTATTACCAGCTTTCCTGTCCCCTCCTGCCTTCTAGTCCTTGTGCCTGGGCTGTTGTGCCCCATTAGTCTCATTTTGTTTTATGTGGCTGCCTACTCTTTGGCTGAATGGTGAATCTCGGGAGTGACTTCATTACTGAGCTAAAAGGGTGTCCGGGGGCCATACTCCTGGGGTTTCTCCAGTCTATATCAGACCAGTAAGTCTGCTCTTTTTTCTGTGAGTTAGAATCGTGTTCTACATTTTTCTCCAGCTCTGTCGGGGACACTCTGTTGTGATCCCAGTCAGCGCAGTCAGTGGTGGTAGCCGGGCACCATCTAGCTGTACTGGATTCAGTCTGGTGGAGGCCGTAGTAGTTGTGGTCCATTAGTCCTTTGGACAAATCTTTTCCTTGTAACTTGTTTTCTTCATTCTCCCTTGCTCCCGAAGGGGTGTGACCAGTGAAGTATCTTAGATGGCCGCTCACAGGCATTTAAGACCCCAGAAACTACTCACCAAGGTAGGATGTAGAACATTTTCTTTATAAACTGTGTTATGCCAGTTGAGCTAGATGTTCCCTGAGACCATGGTCCCCACAGCCCTCCCCCAGCAATTCAGTCCCTCAGGGAGTTGGGATGTGTCTATGGAGCTTCCATGACCTTTCCTTGTACAAGCGAAAGCTCGGATTTTTAAGAGTGGAAAGTAAAACTACCATAAATATACCCCAGAGAAGAAAAATTTAAAAGGCAAACACTGATTCACTTGCAGGAGAGAAGGAAAAGCTATGGACCTCAAATATTTCAAACTTGTTGGTTTCTAGTCTCTTGATTTCAAAATCCCGGGATGATTAGTCAACGTTACAATACTAGTTAAAGAGCATAGTCACACTTAGTTTACTAAAGAATTGACCAGCATACAAGGGGACTTTTGAGACACTGGGCAATGAAGTTGACTGTTGATGAGCTTACACTTAGATTCACTATTATACCTAAAAGTACTCCCTGCTCATTAGCTCGGATGTCACCTCCTTAGAGAGGCCTACCCACACCAGATCTTGGCTCTCACTCCCCCAGATACCTTCACAACACTACTGCATTTATCATTACCTGCAATTATTTGTTTATTGATTTATTGTCCTGCTTTTCCTTGCACCCCCAACCCCTCGCCCAGCTAAAATCTAAGTTCTGTGAGGACAGGGCCCTTGTCTGTCTTTTTTTATCACTGTATACCCAATGCCTAGAATAGTACCTGGCACATAATAGGTGTTAATAAAAGTTTGTTGAATGAATTAATTTCAACTGAATATAACTGCCAAAGATAGACTGCAAAGGTGTTTTTTAAATAATTTATCCAAGTAAATTTACTTCAGATGCATAATATTCATTCACCAATTCATTCAACAAAAAATACTTATTAAGCACCTAGTACAGATTCTGTGCTAAGTGCTAGGGATATATCAGTAAACAAAACAAAACAAAGTCTACGTCATCATGGAGTTTACATTCTTGATATAACTTTAATCAGTATAATGAAAGAAAAATTCAAGAGAAATTTTATTTGAAATATGAGCTAAATCTAAAAAATTATGTATAAATGCAGCAAAGAAGTGAAAAGGAAAGAAAGCTAGCATGTATTGTGCACTGTTTCTGTGCCAGGCCCTTGTCAGAAGCGTTAACCTATATTATCTCAAATAAGCCTTTCAACAATCCTGCAAGGAAAGAAAACTCACTC
This sequence comes from Dugong dugon, assembly GCA_030035585.1. NCBI lineage: Eukaryota > Metazoa > Chordata > Mammalia > Sirenia > Dugongidae > Dugong > Dugong dugon. The sequence goes on along the minus strand of CM057462.1, from coordinate 52,941,973 downwards.
AATATTATAGTTGATTGAAGAAACTGAAACTCAGAAAGTAACCTGTCCAAGGTCACACTGTTAGTGTGTAGTACTGAAATTTTAAAAATTAAAAAAAAAAAAAAAAACACCTGTTGCCACTGAGTCGATTCCAACTCCTAGCGACCCTACAGGACAGAGTAGAACTGCCCAATAGGGTTTCCAAGGAGCAGTTGGTGGATTCGAACTGCTGACCTTTTGGTTAGCAGCTGTAGCTATTAACCACTGTGCCACCAGGGCTCCAAAATAAATAAAGGTACACCAATAAAAAGACAAGGCTTTATATGGGCTCTTGCCGCCAATCTGCTCAAATTATTTTATTTTAAGCATTAAAAATATTTGTTTAGAGATGTACATTTTCTAGCCTCATTTACTAAGTCATCAAAATTTCTGAGCCAATAAAATATGTAATCCATTTATCAACCCATATCCATTTTTTAGTTTTGGCCCTGACTAAGGCACACTTATACTTGAATAAAGGAAATAAAATTGTCTTCAATTCCTCTTTATATTAGGCATAATTTTCAAATTATTTTTATTTAATCCTAAAAGTAACCAAACTTAACCCAGAAAAACAAAAATTTTAATTCCAAAATACCAGTTATTCTAAAAGAATAATGATTTGAGAGCATCATTTTACTTCATATTTCCTTTGTAAAAATAAACAAAGGACATGCTGAGGATTTAGCACTATTTTCCATGGATTCCAGATATGGCTTCATCATTCATCTGATTGAAAAAGCAAGGAAACCATTTCTATATTGAAATTTTTCTACACGACAGACTTTACATCAAGATCTCTCATAAAGATCTACAAGAAATTACAAATGCCTTGTGAAAGTTTTAGCAGATATGAAAATCACTTAAACTCTACTTCCAACTGTCTTTTACTTGTTTCTTTCAGAAAACAAAGAGTATTCTTGTATTTTACAATTTTTTCCTTACAGTTTTAAAAATAGAAAACATCTTCTAAGGATATTCCTAAAATTGCTTTTACATGAAAAGGTATTTTACCTCTAAGAAAGCAGTTGAATGAGTGTAACTACCCTTTGATTATTTAAAAAAAAAAAAAAAAAAAGATGGTAACCATCCTCCATGTGCTATATGTCTGGTTGTTAAACAGAGAGAAGCCAAGCAGCAAAAACAGGATAAACGTTCTACAAACAGGCCCTTCCTGTGTAAATGATACTACTTTCATTCTGGAGACAAAATCCAAAAGGAGGTATCTATTTACTTAATGTTAGAAAGAGGTCTTTTGATTTACAAAAAAAAAAAAATCAGCACCGTGCTGAAGTCAAAGTGATGAGTTCCTGTTTCATCTCAATCTTAACCCTTCAAGCCCTAGAAATTGTATCTCATCTGGTATCAAAGATATACTTGTTTTAATAATGTACATCTGTTGACTTCAGGCAAAGCAGATCTTTAAAAACCTGACACTGAACAGACTATAACTGTTAGACAATATCTTTCATCTTTTTTGTATCTTACATTAGTACCATAAGTGCTTTGTTAATATTTCTTAGGTGGAAAAGTTTGTAAAAATATTACAGCTTGGCACCACTGAGAAAATTAACCTTATGATCTCTATTTAGGGATGAAGTTTAATTATTTAATTATTGGTAATGCTCTTCAAATTAGTTCAATGAATATCTATCAATGTTTACTGCATGCTACCCACATATAAGGTTTTGGCTCAGCTCCCTGAAAGGACCAAAAAAGAATAATACACAGTTCTTCAGGAGATAAGACAGATACACAAATAACTAAAACACAAGGCAGAACGTGATTAAGACTTCATAAGTGGTTCTAACTAAGCATTAAATAACTATATAAAGTAAGAACTTTCAACTAAAGTGATCAGGAAAGCCCACGTGGTAAAGGTGTTTTGGGTTTGTTGTTTATTTAATTTTATTGTGGTAAAATACATATAACAAAAAAATTGCCATGGTAACCATTTTTAAGTGTACAATTCAGTGACATTAATTATATTCACTGTGTTGTGCAACCATCATCACTATCTATTTCCAAAAGTTTTTCAATACCCAAAAGAGAAACTTAGTACTCCTTAAGCAATAACTCCCCATTCATTCCTTCCCCATCCCCTGTTAACAACTAATAAACTTTCATCTCTATGAATTTGCCTATTCTAGATATTTCATATAAGTGGGATCATAAAATATTTACCCTTTTGTTGTTAGGTGCCATCAGGTTGGTTCCAACTCATAGTGACCCTACATACAGCGGAAAGAAACACTCCAGTCCTGTGCTATCCTCATGATGGTTGCTATGCTTAAAGAGATTAAGCCTGTGGCCCCACCCTTGAGATCCAGGAGACCATGGTCCCACCCTTTGAAACCAAGAAGGCTGTTCTTCCTGTGCTCCTTCCAACAGTTCTGCTAATCTCTCAGCTGCTCCAGGGATGGTCTTTTTCTTTTCCTGGAGAACAACAGATATAGCTCCTTTGGTCTATTTCCTGCCTGTAGAATTCCAAGAGGCAGACATTCTTTCCTTTTGTTCTTTCCCTCTCCCTTTCAGTCTAAGCTAATGGGTTTTCTGCTGTGGTAGTTGGTTAGATCCATCAGTCACAGGTTTAATCTCTTTAATGAAAGATTGTGCAGCCATGTCCTTGGTGAAAATTCTAGGACATGTGTCCTTAGTTTGTACAACAGAATTTTCCAAATCTTTAAGTTTTTTTTTTCATTTTGCATAGTTCATTTTTTAAGTCTATCTCTTTCCTCTTGCATTTTACTACAAGTGGCAAGGAGAAACCACGTGGCCCCTTTTAGATCTTGCTTAGAAAGCTCATCAGGCAGACATCCAAGTTCATCACTTACAAGTTCTACCTTCCACCAAACATTTGAACATAATTCAGATAAATTCTTTGCCACTGCATAAAAAGCATTGTCCTTCCGCCATTGTACAATCATATGCTCATCATTTTCTTTTAAAGCCTTGCCAGAAGCACATTTAATATCCACATTTCTAGCAACATTCTGTTGCTGGTGCCATATGTATTCTCTAACATGATAAAGACTTTCTCTATAGCTCTCCTCACTACCATCTGAGCCTTCACTAGAATTACCTTTGACATCCATAATTCTACTAACAGTCTCTTCAGAGCAATCTAGGCTTTTACTATTAAGCACCTTAAAAATCTTCCAGCCTCTACCCATTACCCAATTCCAAAACTGCTTCCACATTTTAGGTATCTGTTAGAGCAGCACCTCACATTTCCAGTACCAAATTCTGTCTTAGTTTTCTAGTGCTGCTATAACAGAAATACCACAAGTGGATGGTTTTAACAAACAGAAATTTATTTTCTCACAGTTTAGGAGGCTAGAAGTCCAAATTCAGAGTGCCGGCTCTAGGGGAAGGCTTTTTCTCTCTGTCAGCTCTGGATGAAGGTCCTTGTCTCTTCAGAGCTTCTGCTCCTGGGCAACCTTCCTGTGGTTTGGCATCTCTCTTCCCCTATCTCTGTTTCTCTCTGGCTTGCTTGTTTAATCTCTTTTACATCTCAAAAGAGATTGACTCAAGACACACCCTATACTAATCCTGCCTCATTAACATAAGAATGACGACCCATTCTCAAATGAGATTATAACCACAGGCATACAGGTTAGGATTTACAACATGTAAATTTTACAACATATTTCTCTTCCCATAGAGTGTATGTGAAGATGGAATGGGAGATGGGGAGAGACAGAAAAAGAAGACTGACCATGAAGAGACTGGAATATCATGCTAAATCATTTAGACTTTATCCTGAAGGCAGTAAAGAGCCATTGAAAGTTTTTAAACAGAGAAGTGGGTAAAGAGGCAGGAGAGGCTACAGGCAAATATTCAACAAATGATTGGGTAAATTCAGGTTATCAGTGTATATTCACAATGGGAATCCCTAGGGCAGCTGAAACCAATACTGGGCAAAGAAACTTGAAAAGTCTTGCACCGAGGCTTAAGAACTACTGCCACCCTTAGTTTCTCTAGCTTATTTTCACTAGCATGCTTCTTATGAACCTATGCAGTTTCAAGTCTAAACCTGAAGGCCCACTCCATGGACCACTCTGATAAATGGTCTAAGAAAAGACATAGAAATACAAAAGAGAAGGTAAGAAAGATAGCTATCTCACTGGTATCTCAACACAATGTGTCTAAAATTAAACTTGATTTTCTCTGTGTTTTCCCCATTTCTATAAATAGTTTATCACACCAATCCAGTAGCTAAACCAGAAACTTAACCATCATCCTTGTCTCAGCCTTCTCCATTTCCCTTTCCAATCAAATCCATCTGTTAGTCTTATAAAGTCTACTTCCAAAATGTATTTTTAATCACTTTAATCAGTCCACTTTTCACCATCTCTACTGCTACCATGTTTCAACAAGCCTTCTCACCTGAACTACAGGTCCTTGAATAATCTAGCTTTTGCCTACCTCACCAACTTTACCTTGTTCCACTTTCCTCCTAGCCTCTATACTCTAGTCACCCTAGCCAAGTACTTTCTTGGCTTAAGACACTTGTGCCTGCCATTCCCTTAAACTGCAATGCACCCTATCCCCTGCAAGTCTGGTTTCTTCTTATCCTTCAAGTTTCAGCTTGAATAATACCTCCTCAGACCTTCATTGACTATTTAACACTTATGTAAATCTCCTCCCTGATAAGCCCCTTCCCCAATTCTCTATCCCAGAACCTATTTATTTTCTTCATAGAACTTCTCTCAATGTATATGAACATACCTACTTGTTGTTTACCTGTTTAATGCCTGTCCTCCCGACCCCACCACCATCACTATACTATAATACCCATGACAGACAGGCTGTTTTCCCTTCCACAGTATACCTAGTACCTAGCATACAACCTGGGGAGTCCCTGACTGATGTAAACAGTCAATGTACTTGGCTGCTAACTGAAAGGATGGAGGTTTGAGTCCACCCAGAGGTGCCTTGGAAGAAAAGCTGGTGATCTTCTTCCAAAAAACCAGCCACTGAAAACCCTTTGGAGCACAGTTCTGTTTTGATACACATGGGGTTGCCATGAGTCAAATCAACTCAATGGCAACTGGTTGGTTGGTAGCATAGAACCTGACACATTGTAGGTGCTCAATAAATATTTGTCCAGTAAATTAATAAATATGAGGAAAAATGATATACTTAGGTTTAACAATATCAATTATACACGTGCAGAATGGAGGTTATCCAATTTGATGATAGTTCAAAGAAAAAGGCTTTAAGGTCTTAATTGAACATGCCTCAACAGAGATAAAATTCTAAAAGAATTAACAATTTTAGCTGCCTTTCATTCATATAACTGTTCAACATACATTTTCTAAGACAGTACTATGATTTAGGCACTACGGTAAGTAGTGGGGCTACAACAGCGAGAAAGACAAACATAGTACCTGACCTCTCAGACTTTACTCTCCATACAGAAGATCATGGAAAGTAACAGTCTCTCAGTTCTCAGTATTCATAAACCCAAAACAAAACCTGTTGCCATCATGTTGATTCCGACTCATAGTGACCCTATAGGACAGAGCAGAACTGCCCTATAGGGTTTCCAAGGAGCAGTTGGTGGATTCGAACTGCCAACCTGTCAGTTTACAGCCCAGCTCTTAACCACTGCGCCACCAGGGCTCCTCAGTATTTATAGCACATCTTGAATCTTACATTCAGTTCTGGGCAGTTTATTTTAAATGGGCCAGAATTTGTCCAAAGCAGAGACAGAAAATAATGACAGAATTTGAAACCATGTCATAAGATAAACAATTGAAAGATATTGGGGGTCATCGTGAGTCGGAATCAACTTGACAGCAACTAACAACAGCTAAGGAAAAGATAAGCAAAATCAGAGCTATGATTGTTGCCCTCGTAAATTTCAAGAGTTGCCGAATTCTGTTATTCCTAAAGGCAGAACTCAGATTAGTCTGGGAAAGTTACAGACGCACTTTCATCTATATAAAGTAAAAGGAAGAACTTCCTAATAATTAGAGATATCCAATAATGAAATGGGCTGCCTTAAGAAAAGTGCATTTATCATCACTGGAAATATTCACTCAGAAGCTGAATGGCCATCTGTCATGGATGCCAGAGAAAGGATTCTTCCATTAAGTGGGTCCTTACATTAACTGACTTCTAAGGTCTCATCCAATGCTAAGATTCTACAAGCAGGGAAGAAGATAAGGAAGAAGAAAGGTCATTGGAATAGTGATGCATTTGGATTATGTAAAAAAGACTACATTATAAAGTCAGAATTACCTTTTGGTTTAGAAGAGTAAGGAGGAAAAAAAGAAAAAAATAAAGAGTAAAAGGCCCCTTTGCTTCTCTAATCTGACAATAGAATCTAGTGGCATTCTTTCAGAGAGAAAGAAAAAAATGTCCAAGTATTGAAGTTGTTAAAACATAGTTTGCTTCCCAATAAAAATCAATCCCCTCCAAACCACAGGAAAGTATCTGCTATGGATTGAATTGTGCCCCCCCCCAAAAAAAAGTTATGTTAAAGTCCTAACCTCTTTACCTGTAAATATGACCCCGTTTGTAAATAGCGGGGTTCTTTTGTTATGTTAATGAGGCCACACCAGAGTAGCATAGGTCCTAAACTTAATCATTTCTGAATGGTGTCTCATAAAAAGAGCAGAAAAGAATGCAGAGACATACACATAGGGGGGAGACAAACATCACATGAGGACCCATCTACAAGCAAAGGCACGCCAAGGACTGCCAGCAGACACTACAAAGTAGGAATGAGGCCGACAGAAGGAACGGACAGGCTGAGACTCTAATTTGGACCTTCAGCCTCCAAAACTGTGCGAAAATAAATTTCTGTTCTTTAAAGCCCATTTGTGGTATTTTTTGTTAAGGTAGCACTAGCAAACTATTCAGTATCTTTCCTTTATAGTTCCATTTAAGCACTGTAATTAGCACTTCTAGAAAAATAGAATAACCACCTATTTGGTTTTCAGATTAAAATGATACAGTATACAGCAGAGTTTCTTTATGATTCTTCCTGAAATTACTTGATCCTTAAGCTACTTTTTATATAGACTTAAAAGAATACTTAACTACACTGAGTGAATCAGGAATGTCACTCCTCATGAACTTGCTGTTTTCAACAACTTGGTTTTTAATTTAAATCATTTCTATGCTGACTAAAACCACTGAATCAACTTATTCAAAGGTATTTTTTAAATAAGCAAACTCTTACTCATCTCTTTATAAGAAAACCAAAAACATACTCTTTACTTCTCTGTAGAACTGAAGCTTGTACTTAGAAGATGACTAGATGTATTCTAAAAGTACACATCTAGGTCCTCCCAGAATACATTACCCTCATATTTACTAGGCATCACTGAGGAAGAAATGAAACCAAAAAAATTCATTTCCATAGAACAGAATTTTACTCCTTTTAAGTGTCAAAATGTGTTATTTTCATCATCATGGGTGAAAATTTTTCTAAAATGGACTGCATGCTTCCTTGTTCCATTTTTTTAGAAAATCTATAGAACATAATTAAGTTTACACACAAAAATAAACAATCTTTGTTGGTTACGAGGGATGGGAGGTGTCGGGGGGGGGGGGGAACCAAATACACAATAGATAAGTGGTAACTTTGGTAAAGGGGAAGACAGTACACAATACTGGGGAAGCCAGCACAACTCATATGAGGAAAGGTCATGGAAGCGCCATAGACACATCCAAGCTCCCTGAGGGACTGAACTGCTAGGTGGAGGGCAGTGGGGACCATGGTCTCAGGCAACACCTAGCTCAACTGGCGTAACACAGTTTATAAAGACAATGTTCTACATTCTATCTTGGTGAGTAGCATCTGGGGTCCTAAAAGCCTGTGAGCAGCCATCTAAGATACTCCGCTGGTCACACCCCTTCGGGAGCAAGGGAGAATGAAGAGAACAGGATACAAGGAAAAAATTAGTCCAAAGTACTAATGGACCACAGCTACCACGGCCTCAACCAGACTGAGTCCAGTACAGCTAGATGGTGCCCGGCTACCACTACTGACTGCTCTGACCAGAATCACAACAGAGGGTCCTGGACAGAGCTGGAGAAGGATGTAGAACAAAATTCTAACACAAAAAAAAAGATCAGATTTACTGGCCTGACAGACTGGAGAAACTCCAAGAGTATGGCCCCCAGACACCCTTTTAGCTCAGAGGTGCAGTCATTCCCAAGGTTCACCGTTCAGCCGGGGATTGGACAGCCCCGTGAAACAAAACAGGACTAATGAGGTACAGCAGTCCAGGGACAAGGACTAGAAGGCAGGAGAGACAAGAAAGCTGGTGATAGGGAACCCAAGGTTGAGAAGGGACAGTGTTGACATGTCGTGGGGTTGTTAACCATTGTCGTAAGGCAATATGTGTACTAACTGTTTAATGAGAAACTATTTGTTCCGTAAACCTTCATCTAAGGTACAAAAAAAAAAAAAAAAAGAATTATCTGTGTGAGATCAAACGGACAATAGCAACTCAAAAGGTTTGATGGGAAGCCTAGAGGCCAGTGAGTTGAAGATAATGGTGATGGAATAATTTGGAAAAGGATAGTGAGAATAGCAGCACAACTGGAAGAATGTAATCGATGTCACTGAATTGTACATGCAGAAATTTCTGAAATGGTGTATCTTTGGCTATGTATACTTTCACCAAAAAAAAAAGATCCCCCAACGTGGAGAAGGGAGAGTGTTGACATGTCATTAACCAATGTCATAAAACAATATGTGTACTGACTGTTTAATGAGACATTATTTGTTCTGTAAACTTCACCTGAAGTACAATTTTAAAAAATTAAGAACTCTGTTCACCAAAAGGCACCATTAAAAGAGTAAAAAGGCAAAAAAAAAAAAACTTTTATCGATTTAGTCATCATTATGAACCTCAACTACTATACAATGCTGATGTCCTCAAGGTTACTGAGGTCCCTAGGGATGTTTAGCTCTGTCAGAAAGACACCTGAGCACTGTGCTTATTTATTTATTTATTTTTGTATCTACCTTTAATAGTTTTCCTATTTCCTCATTTGCAGAATTAAGATTTCTTCTTGATGTCAAGGTGGTCTGCCAACAAGTAGCCCCCAACATCTCTTCTAATTTGCTATTTTCTAATCTACTATTCACTAGGAAACCAAATAGCCAAGTGTGCTAAAATTGTGTGTAAAGTAAGAGTAAGTGGAATAACTTCAAAACACTGATTTTATGAAATCTTCAATACATGAATTTTGTGAAACGTAGTTTCACTCTTCAAATACCCACCTAAGCCTACTTTGAGGATCCCATTACCTTATGACTAGTTGAGGCTGTTAGATAAGTGACCTTCCAATAAATCACACCAATATAACTACCATTCTCTTTTTTACAAGCAGAGATCAAAAATTTTTCATGTCGTTATTTATATAAGGTGTTGCATCCATATAAACTCTTCTGGGAAACAAAACAAAATATCAGTTTTGCCTAAAAATGTATCAGCAAGGGAGGAAAACCACAGAGAAAATGCTTAAAGCATCAAAAATCTCAAGATCAAACAAAACCTGAAAAATTCTTAGCTATAAAAGGATTTTAGCTAGAACTATGGAATTTTTCTTACTTTTCTTACTTTTATTACCTTTTATGGATTGAATTGTGTTCCCTCCACCACCACCCCAAAATGTCTGTCAACTTGGCTAGGCCATGATTCCTACTATTGTGCGACTGTCCACCATTTTGTCATCTGATGTGATTTTCCTATGTGTTGTAAATCCTACCTCTATGATGTTAACAAGGCAGGATTAGAGGCAGTTATGTTATGAGGCAGGACTTATCTACAAGATTAGGTTGTGTCTTAAGTCAATCTCTTTTGAGATAAAAGAGAGAAGAGCAGAAAGACAGGAGAACTTCATTACCACCAAGCAAGAAGAGTCAGAAGCATGTGTCCTTTGGACCTGGGGACCCTGCGCCTGAAAAGCTCCTAGACCAGGGGAAGACTGATGACAAGGACCTTCCCCTAGAACCAACAGAGAGAGAAAGCCTTCCCTGGAGCTGGCACCATGATTCAGACTTCTAGCCTCCTAGACTGTGAGAGAATAAATTTCTGTTTGTTAAAGCCATCCACTTGTGGGACTTCTGTTATAGCAGCACTAGATCATTAAGACATTACCCTAAAGTCAATTCAACCTAACAATGTTCATTAGACAATTCCCAAACTCAAGAAATTTCCTAATATTTATTACATTGGTAAATTTCACTTTAACCACCAGGAAACTACATTAAATTAACTGAATATCATACATCATCTGATTAGAGTACAAGTATGAATTACAAACTTGCATTAGATCATGGCTTGTTTTAGCAGATATTCTGGAGACTGGAACAGACGCAATGGTTGTCTTCCATCACTGTTTTAGACGTGAAAAGTAAGCTACAAACCCCTCAGACAGAAGACATACTGATTTCTTCCATAGTTCTAATATTAGCACAGAGACAAAATTTAGTAATGATGGAGTATTTCAAATAACCCACTATTTGCTAAAAGCATTCAATAAAATTATTGACTAAACTTAAAATTTTCTCTCTCAAAAGGAAAGGGCTTTACTACTGTAAAGTTAATTCCAAGCATTAAATGATTGGTGACATGAATGTAACAAGAACCTTGGCAGAAAATCACAATTTCATAAAGTTTTTACACTGAGAAAAGAGGTAGGTCATAGTCAAATAAGTAAGCTTATTATTAATAAATTTCAAAACATTTAAAGAAAAGTAAGACATGATTGCATGGCCAAGGATTCTACAAGAATATAGAACTCATAAGGATAGGCAATTCTAGAAAGTGAAGTTCATTCATTGCATTTCACAGATATATATTAAGGGCCAGATATTTTTCTAGACCACGGGGATACAGTAGTGAAATTTTCTATACATAATCAGAGATTTTTAGAAAAGCATGAGAAAATTATTAAAGTTGCAGTCATGAACAGCAGGGAATCTATGGGGACATATGTACAAGAATGATGCTTTAAAAAATAGCATTGCAGAGAAATACCTACAAAAACAATGGCCAGAAGGCTAAGGCCCAGTAAAAGAAGGAGCTAAAAAAAGCTGCTAAGAATGCCAAAAAAGAAAGAGAGACAGGGCAAAGAACAAAGAAAGAGAAGGTCAAACTCAGAGTACAGCCTGGGAGAAAAACAGAATGATATTAACATGTGTCGGAGACAAAATTACCTGTGCTCTTTCCAGACAGCCAATAATAGAAAGAAGGATTTACAACCAAAGAGAGTTCAAGCTAGTGTAAGTAAGCTTACATCTTAGGACATATTTAGTTCTCTGGTTCCAGAAAAATTGTATTTTCAGAGTTCAGAAACATAATTTAATCACAGATTCACGAATATACCATGGATTCTTACCAAATTTTCAGCTAGTATGATTAAATCATCAGAGAGCCCCGGAAGTGCAGTAATGAAGTGCTCAGGTGCTAACCAAAAGGTCAGAGATTTGAACTCACATGCCTCTCCATGAGAGAAGGATGTGGCAGTCTGCTTCTGTAAAGATTTGATGCCTTGGAAACACTGTGGGGCAGTTCTACTCTGTCCTGTACGGTCACTATGAGTCAGAATCAACCCAATGGCAAGGAATTTTTTTTTTATGATTAAATCATAGTTCAAAAATATCTCAAGCTGGGAAGATGGACCAAAACCAACAAGGTGGAGTTCAAAAGAAATATAATCATCTTGCAGGATTGGTTTACCAGGTTTGAAGGCTCAGGACCACAGTCTCGTGGGACAACTCAGTGAATTGGCACAACATAGTCTACAAAGTTTATGGTCTACATCTTAGTATGGTAAGTAGCGTCTGGAGTCTTAAAAGCTTGCGAGCAGCCGTCTAAGATACAACTTTTGGTCTCTACTCATCTGGAGCAAAAGAGAAAGAAGGAAACCAAAGACTCAAAGAAGAAACTACTCTACAGGACTGATAGCCCACATGAACCACATCCTCATCTATCCTGAGACCAGAAGAACTAGATGGTGCCCAGCTACCATTACCACCCATTCTGAGCAGGGACACAATAGATGGCCCCGGATAGAAAAGGAGAAAATTGTAGAACAAAACTCTAGTTCTTACAGAAAAAATTTAAAAATTTCTTTTAAAAAAAGGCCAGACTTAATGGACCAGTAGAGACTAGAAGAACTCCTGAGACTACTGCCCTGAGACACCCTTTAAACTTTGAACTGAAACTACTCCCAGAGGTCACCTTTCACCTAAATAATACATTGACTCATAAAATAAACTATCACCTATGAGTCCTGTGCTCTTTTTTAAAATAAATAAATAAATAAGTGATCATCTATATGAGACCAAATGGTCAACATTTACCCTAAAGCATAGATGAGAAGGTTGGCAGGGGGAGGATGGGGCAGAAAAGCTGGATTAATGGAAGCAGAACAACCAGAACGGAAATATGGAGAACGTTGACACAATGTGGAAAATGTAATCAATGTATAGAAATTGTTAATTTGTTGAAGGGAAACCTAATTTGCTGTGTAAACTTTCACCAGAAACTCAATAAAATATTTATGTAAAAAAGGTGGAAAAAATAAAAGGAATGTAAGGTTTATGCATCAAAGTTTGAAAAATAATAACGAAGAACAAAAAAGCGGAAAGAAATGTCCACCAATCAGCAAACAGATAATAATAAATTCATAGAAAGGAAATGTGCAGCAGTGAAAATGAACTAGAAGTACACATAACAACACAGATGAATCTCATCATGTTCAATGAAAAAAGCAGTTTGAAGAATATATTTCATGTAATACTGCTTATATAAAATTTAAAAACATACAATATGATATATATTGCTTAGAGATACATATGCAGCAAAAACATAAAGAAATGCATAATCACAAAATTTGGAATAGTGGTTATTTCTTGATAAGAGGGAGAGAAGTCAGATTGGGGAGAGGTATCACAGGGACCTCAACTATATCAGTAATATTTTGTTTTGTAAGGTGGATAACATTTACCTTTCTCTAGTTTTAAATATTTTACAACATATCTTAAAAGAATTACATAGTTACATTATGGGAAAGACCTAACTTGGTAATATTGTTTTTTATTAAAGATTTCACATGAGCCAAAAATGCAATGTGCATTCTAAAAAGATTATGGTACTCTTGATAGGAGTATGGTATCCAGATCATGGGAAATAACTGACCTACTGTATTCATTATAGTTAACCACAGAATATTGTTTCATTCTTTGCACTGCATTTTAAGCAGGGCATTAACAAAACAGAGTATTTCCAATGACCAGAATGATAAAGAGTCTAGAGACCATGACCTCAGATAATCCAGCAAAAGAAGTGAGGATGTTGTTTTGCAGGATAGTAAGACTGGAGGGAGTAACTACATAGTTGTCTAAATAGAAAAGCAAGAGTTAACAAGGACTTGGAAAGTCAGAAAGCTAAGTATCTCTCCTGTGTACGTCTGTAATTTTGTATTTTCATATTTATCACATTGTACTGAACTGTAATTGTTTGCTTAAAAAGTTCTACAAAGGTAGCAACTATATGTCTTATAAATCGTTACACCTTTGCATTTATCACAATTCTTGACACTCAAGTATTGCTGAATAAATAAAAGCACTTTCTAGATACTTCAGAGATATAAAAATGAATAAGACATAATTCCTGCCTTTAATGGGCTGTTTATAATCCAGTACATGAATAGTTTTGTTTTCTGAATGGTAACCCAGTATTAAATGGCTATCCCTTCATTCTATTTCGTTTAGTATCGCTATTAAAATCATGTAAATCTAGAACTGAAAAAGACTTAAAGTATCATCTAGCCTTATGAGGTCATTAAGGCTCAGAGAAGATAAGCAAAGTAATTTACTTAAGGTCATTCAGCTAATTAATTAAGAGCTAGGCCAAGGTGGTAGGAACAAAGGCATTCTGACGCCCAGGCTATTACTACTTCCATCATAAAGCCTCATTCCCATGGACCAAGTGAGAGTTCCACTGGAGCTATGGGCAATAATGCATAAGATGGATTTGAGGAATATGAGTCCTCTTCGTAGCTACAATGATCTCAAACTAGTAGGTTAAAGATCCTGAAAGATGCCTCTAATTAAAAAGTCACAGTCTACCCAAATGGAATGAGAAATCCCAGCCATGGGTCTCATCCTCTTAGATGTACCCCTATTAATTCAATTCTCCATTATTATGACCAAAGTTGGGTTGTCAAGCACCATCCAATTATTATAGCCATAATTGGGTTGTCAAATTCACACTATTTATTCTGCTGAACTGAAAGCTTTTAATACATAATTGCCCCGATTTGAAGAGAAAATTGAGAGTGAGTGTATGTATATGTAATAAGACATTTATAACGCTGTAGTCTAACTTCTTGATAGTTGGCATCAGATAAATCAGTTTGAATCCGAGGAATTCCCAACTTGATGCATTTTCCAGTAACTTAAACATATGCACACACACAAACCAACTGACATTCCAGCATCCTCCTTTCTCCCTTCCTGATGAGGAACTACATGGGAACCTAGCAACATAAAAAAGGTAAAGATACAAAGACTCATTCCAATTATAGATATTGAAAATTATTGGAATTTGCTTTTCAACTCTGAGCAACTTATAAGGATCTATGACTTAAAGACAAAAGCCTAGATTTTCCATCATAGAATTATAGGAACTATAAAAATGGCTTCCAAAGAATCTTCATAGTTCTAAAATAAGAATAAATTAGAAAAGTTTACTCCAAGTTCCTTGAATTACCTTAGCCATGAAGGGGTTTCATTTGGAATGGTTATAGCCTTCACTTATTAACTCCCTTCAACTCAACTTATTACATTGGCCAGATGCGATTTTACACACCAACATTTGCATTCAAATGTATTTCCATAAATAGGAAGGGATGACTTAATCCTTGTTCTAGAAACATATAACAAGTACATCCTCATAGGAAATAGGTGAAACTAAAATTATGAAGTTTATTTTTAAAGGTGTAGAATTATCTATCAACCTGAAGTCAACACTGAAATACAGCTAGAAAATGGAGAAGGAAACCAAATTTCAGCATGCCTAAAAACATGTTTTCGTTTCTTTTTAGGAGAGGGGGGGAAAACACTTTCCATTCCCTTTTTCTCTATATCCTTTAAATATAATTCTTCCTGTGTCAATAATAAGAAATTTATAGATACATTTAAGTAAGTTTCTCATCCAACTCAATTTCATAAACACTGTGGGATTCAAAGATGAGCAAGACATAACCTCTATCCTCAAGGAATTTATCATAACGCAATAAGTAGGCAAGAAAACTTCAAGCTGAATGTGTATATTCTGCAGCAGAACTACAGACAAAGTACTATAAGGAAAATGAGTAATTCCAGCTTGCCAAACCCACCAGAAAACAAAGTTAGTTTCCCCCTTCTCTCCTCCTTGTAGTCACCTTACAACCCCGGGTTTGTTATCTTTTAGACACAGAGCTTTTCTTCCCTAATCTATGCTGGCTCCCTTACTATGCTAGCTTTTCCCCATCTTGTTCAATGCCACTTTCTTCTACTGCCCAGACATTCCAGATGGTTTTTAAAACTGCTGCTATGATTGCTTTTATTTACATCATCACCATTCAACCAAAAGTTGCTGCTTATGAAATGTTACTAGACTATCTAGCAAAAATAGGTACGAATGTTTCCATTTGAAAATAATACAATAGTTTTTAAACAGCCTCTGAAGGCCAAATTGTCTCAAAACACATGCATTTTCTAAGATTACTAAAAGATTTAACCATATGCAAAACCCTTTTCCTCTGTTGGATTTTTCCCCTTAAGCTTTCTCTTTCAAGGTCAAATATGTTTGAGTGAATAAATTGGTGATGGATAATAATCAATATCAGAAAGTTTGTATTTCTAAAGCTTTTTTTTACTTATAAATACTATTTTAAAGAAAAGAGCTCACAGAAGAACTCTTTTGTAACTTAATTACAAAATAATAACTAGTTAAATTATATTGCCTAACAGCACAAGGAAATTAATATGCCATCCCATGTGGAAGTACAAGACTTTGAAAATGCTCGAGTTTATTCCAACTATTCTCTTGTGTAGCCTAGATAGTCTCTAACAAAAGTAACACTGAAAGGAGATCAGAGTGGTGATCATCAACGCAAATGGCAATGACCTCAGATTCCCTAAAGGTACACAGTTCTGGGTCAGCTCCCAGGAGTAGGAGTCCAGAGAGACACAGCCATTCCCACCTAATCTCCAGGTCATTCTTCATTCATACATGCTCTGAGGAAATGAGGTTGTTTTCAATGCTATTGAGAGATCATGAACCAAACTAGATACCCAAACACACTATTGTCTCATTCTATATCTACATCTGATTCATTCATCTTCTTTCTCTTTGATACAGTCTCCAGACTAATACCTTATTCTCCAAGTAATATTATCCTATAAGAAACCCTATCACAAATAAGTTTCAAAAAAGTTCTAAAAAAAATAATTATAAATTGCTTTCCTGGGTTATTTAGGCTCCAAGAAATTTTTAAAACAATATAACCATAAGAGGCCAGTGAGAACTACAATGTCAAAAAAAGCTTTTATTCCGTAATTAAATAAATATTTTTATTTTTTCTCCTTTGAAGAAAAATAAAATTAAACTTTTACCACAATTGTAAACAATATAAACAAACTCATTCACTAATTCAAACAAATCCATGCACTGATTCAATAAACGTTTACTGAACATATCCTAATATTTTAGGCACCCTGCTGAGAGCCAAGGTTACAAAAAAAATTAGATACAACTCCTAACCGCAGAGAGCATGCAGTTTATTAAAAAAGAAAAAACAAAAAACAGGAAGACCAAGCAATTGTGTAGTAATATATGCAAAAATTAAGCAGAGCATAGAGAAAGCTCATTTAAACCAGCCAACAAAAAAGGTCCCTCAGAGACATGACCAATATAAGTGGGATCATACAATATCTGTCCTTTTATGACTGATTTATTTCACTCAGCATAATGTTTTCAAGGTTCATCCATGTTGCAGCATGTATCAGGACTTCATTTCTCTTTATGGTTGAGTAATATTCCGTTGTATGTATATACCACACACTGTTTATCCATTAATCTGTTGATGGATACTTAGGTTGTTTCCATCCTTAACCTTAACAACTTCAGTCTTTTATCTCTTTATCATGATGTTGCTTATTGGTCCAGTTGTGAGGATGTTTGTTTTCTTTATGCTGAGGTGTAATCCATACTGAAGGTTGTAGTCTTTGATCTTCATCAGTAAGTGCTTCAAGTCCTCTTTACTTTTCAGCAAGCAAGGTTGTGTCATCTGTATACTGCAGGTTGTTAATGAGTCTTCTACCAATCCTGATGCTGTGTTGTTTTTCATAGAGTCCAGCTTCTCAGATTATTTGCTCAGCATACAGATTGAATAAGTATGGTGAATGGATACAATCCTGACACACATCCTTCCCTGACTTTTAACCACGGCAATATCCCCTTGTTCTGTTTGAACGACTGCCTCTTGATCTATGTACAGGTTCCTCAGGAGCACAATATACTCTTAGGTATATACCCTGAAAAAAAAAAAACCAAACCCATTGCCATCGAGTCGATTCCGACTAATACCCATTGCAGTCAAGTTGATGCTGACTCATACCTATTGCCATCGAGTCGATTCTGACTCATATGCGACTCATAGCGACCCTACCGAACAAAGTAGAACTGCCCCATAGGGTTTCCAAGGCTATAATTTTTACAGAAGCAGACTTCCACATCTTTCTCCTGTGGAGCGGCTGGTGGGTTGGAACTTCCGAACTTTTGGTTATCAGATGAGCACTTAACCACTGCACCACCAGTACTCCTTCTAGTATGTACCCTAGGGACCTAAAAGTAGCAACAAGAACAGATATGTACACCTATGTTCATAACAGCACTATTCACAATAGCAAAAAAGTGGCAACAAACTAAGTGCCCATCACTGGATGAATGGATAAACAAAATGTGCTACAAACATACAATGGAATACTACTCAGCTGTAAAGAGAAATGAAGTCCTGATGTATGCTGTAACATGGATGAACTTCAAAGACATTATGCTGAGTGAAATAAGTCAATCACAAAAGGACAAATACTGTATGACCTCACTTATATGAAATGACAAGAATAGGTAAATATATACAGACCAATGGTTATTAGTGGCTACCTGGGGCAGGAGAAGGGAGGAAGAGAGGGGATCATTTTCTGGGAAGTAGTGAGTTTATGTCTATGGTAATGGGAAAATTGGCATTGATTAAAGGTAATGGTTATACAGTTTGACTAGTGTAACTGATATCACTAAGTTGTACACTAGAAAAAGGGCAAAATGGCAAATGTGTTATATATAATTTGACAACAAGAGCAAAAAAAGAAGATGCAGTTCCTGCAACTACTTAGGTATGACCAGATACCTCAGGGAATTAGTTCTTTTGGTTCACAGGCTTAGGATCATGGCTTCATGAGATTCTCCAGTCAACTGACCTAACATTGTTTTTAGAATTTTTGTTCTAACCCCCAGCTCAGTGAATAGTGCCTAGAGTCTTAAAAGCTTGTGAGCGGCCATCCAAGATACAGCAATTGGTTTCTATTTGCCTGGAGCAGCAGAGAAAGAAGGAGACCCACGAAGAAAAGAAAGAACTGGACTGCAGGTCTTATTGCCTCCATGAACAACTGCCTCCTTTGCCATGAGACCAGAACTGAATGGTGTCCAGCTACCGTTACTGAATGTTTTGATCAAGGATTCAATAGATGAGTCCTGACCAAAAGGTAAACAGAATTTCAAATTTCTTATAGACTCCAGACTTACTGGACCCATACAGACTGGAGGAACCCAGGAATCTGTTCCCCTGAGAAAACTTTTGAACCTTGAACCAAACCTATCCCCTAAAGTGATCTTCAGATTAAACAATAGTTTAGCTGAATTAATAAAGAATGTTTGCCTTGAGCAAATATTCGCTCTTTTAAAAGAATGATCTATATCAGAACAAATTGACAAGAGTAACTCTAGAGCATAGATGAGTAGTTTATGGGGCAGTGAGTCTAAGTCAATAGTGGTGAAACAATATGGGGAGAGCAAGGGAGACTGGTGACACAATGTGAAGAATGTAACCAATGTCAATGAACTGTACATGTAGAAATTGTTGAATGGGTATATGATCTACCGTGTATATTTTCACAAAAAATAAAATAAACTTTTTTTAAAAAGTAATATGGTTTCAAAAGATGTTATCAGTTTTAGTTACTAACAAACATAGCACAATATTTGTATTTCATGTTTAACACTGATAGGCCAGTAACAGAGTGTGGGCTTAATTCCCCCAGCTCTAGTCAATATAATTTATTATGTATCAGCACCCTTTTAATGAGAGAACAAAACAGGCGCTCACCATCTGCTTTTGGCTGATCATTTATGTCAAATAAAAAACTGGATTTTAAAATACTCTGGTATTATTAATAGATAGAAAATCTGACTAGAAATTAATGGCATGCAAAAATATATAGCCATTTCTCTTACAACACCTTTCTGGTAGTATCTTAGAATTTAAAAAATAACGTGGGATTGCTACACGTTTAGTGATATAATTACTGCCACAAGAACGATATCAGGATATCCACAGGACAAAGAATGAATTTGGACCCATACCTCACACCACATACAAAAATTAATTCAAACTAGCTCAAAGACCTAAATATAAAACTATAAAACTCTTAGAAGAAAACGTAGGTGTAAATCTTCATGACCTTGGATTAGGCAATGGTTTCTTAGAATTGACACCTAAAGTATAAATAACTGGGAAAAAAGAAAAAGACTTTTTCAAAATTAAAAACTTTTGTGCTTGTGCTTCACAGGATACCATCAAAAAGTGAAAAGATGACCCAGAGAATAGAAGATATTTGCAAAGCATATATCCGATAAGGGTCTAGTATCCACAATATAGAAAAAACTCTTACAACTCAACAATAAAAAGACAACCCAATTAAAAAATGATTTGAATAGGAATTCCTCTGAGAAAGATATGCAAATGGCCAATGAGCACATGAAAAGATGCTCAATCTCATTAGCCATTAGGGAAAACAAACCAAAACCACAATACTAGGATAGCTATAATTAAGAAGAAAAAGTAAAACCACAGAAAATATGTGTTAGCAAGGAGGAGAAGAAATTGGAACCCTCATCCATTGCTAGTGGGAATGTAAAATGGTACAGCTGCTTCAGAAAACAGTTCAGCAGTTCCTCAAAAAGTTAAACATAGACTTACCATATAACCCAGCAATGCCCACTCCTAGGTTTACACCAAGAGAACTGAAAACATATATTCACACAAAACTTGTACACAAATGTTCATAATAGTCAAAAAGTGGAAGCAGCCCAAATGTTCGTCAATGGCTGAGGGAAAATACTTCAAGCACGCTTAACACCATATTCATCTAAGGTCAAGTATCATAGGAGTTAAAATAAACAGCACCATAAAATGCATACTTATCATATAGGAGAGCCCCCTTTAGCCCTCACTCAGAATATGCTTAATTTATCAGATGAATTATAAGTAGAAGAGGTTATGATTCTACCAGATATATACATTGAGAGTAAAGTAGCATCGTACAACGAGAAAGAAAACACGCAAAAAGATATAAGAATGTATAAGAAACAACTCAGAAAAAGAGAGCTTAGCATAACTAGTAAAAGATGTCTGTCTTGAGCATCATGCTCTTTTAAAAACTATTTATATGTGACCAAATTGACAACAGCAACCCAAAAAATTAGATAGGAACCTTAAGAGTCAGTGAATTTATGTTAATGGGGGAGGAACAACTCAGAAAAGAAGGGTGAGAATGGTTACACAACTCGAAGAATGTGATCAATGTCACTAAATGGTATGTGTACAAACTGTTGAATTGGTGTATGTTTTGCTGTGTATATTCTCAACAACAACACAGTAAATAAAATTATATTAAAACAAAAAAAGAATTGAAAGCAGGAACACAAACAGATACTGTACACCAATAGTCACTGCAGTAGTTTTCACAATAGCCAAAATGTGGAAACAACCTAAATGTCCATCAACGATAAATGGATAAACAACGTGTGGTAAATACATACAGAAGACTATTACTCAGCCATAAATAGAAATGAAGTTCTGATATATTTTATAACATGGATGAACCTTGAAAACACATTGAGTGAAACAAGTCAGTCACAAAAGAATAAATATTATATGATCCCATTTATATGAAATATCTAGAATAGGCAAATGTATAGAGGCCAAAGTTCATTAATGATTACCAGGGGTAGGAGGAATGAAGAAAGAGAAAATTATTGCTTACGGGGCACTGAGTTTCTGTTAAGGGTGATGGAAAATTTTAGAAACAAACAGTGATGGTGGTTGCACAACATGATGTATGTAATTAATGTTACTAAATGATACATGTAAAAAATGTTGAAATGGTAAATGTTTCATTACGTGTATTTTTACCACAATTAAACTTGTGTGTGTGTGTGTGTGTGTGTGTGTGTGTGTGTGTGTGTGTGTGTGTGTGTGTGTGTGTGTGTGTGTGTGTGTGTGTGTGTGTGTGTGTGTGTGTGTGTGTGTGTGTGTGTGTGTGTGTGTGTGTGTGTGTGTATAGCTCTGGTGGCACAATGGTTAAGCATTCAGCTGCTAACCTAACAGTCAGTGGTTCGAACCTACCAGCTGCTCCATGGGAGAAAAGACCTGGCAATCTCTGCTCCCATAAAGATTATAGCCTAGGAAATTCCACGGGATACGTCTACTCTGTCATATAGGGTCACTATGAGTCAGAATTGACTCGATGGAACATAACAATATACATACATAATTTTAAAAATCTAAATTTTTTTTCCATAGCACCTCAGGCTGGTCTTGATTTGCCCTCACCCTACAGTCCTAGTCTCTTCTCCCACCAACCTGTCTCTTGCAGCTTAGGCTGCAATACCTTCAACTACTGGAACCAATAAAACAGACTTCACTTCCTGCTTCTGCTCCTTTGCTCTCTGTAATGCCCTATGCCTACATCTCATCCACCAATGAAAATTTTAACACTGCTTCAATGCCCAGCCCAAATGACATGTTTTCCATGAAACCTTCACTAATCCTTCCTGTCAGAATCAATCCCTCCACCTAAGTGTCTATATTTACTTAAGCTATATTGAACATCTTTTCATAAACATCCAGTTCATTATTTTTAATAGCTGCAGTTTTCCATTATGTAAATGCCACAGGTTTTTCTTAAAGGTGACTGTATTAGTCAGGATTCTCCAGAGAAACAGAACCAATAGGATACCTACATCAATATAGATATCAATATAGACACATAAATTTAAAAAAATTATTTTAAGGAACTGGCTCATGTGATTCTGAGGGCTGGTAGGCTGGAAACTCAGGTAGGAGTTGATGCCACAGGCCTGAAGCAGAATTTCTTCTTCAGGAAACCTTAGTTTTTGCTCTTAAGGTTTCCAATTGATTAGATGAGGCCCACCCACATTATTGAGAGTAATCTCCTGTCCTCGTGGTGGAGTGGTTAAAAGCTTAGCTGCTAACCAAAAGGTTAGTGGTTCAAACCTACCAGCTGCTCCTTGGAAACCCTATGGGGCAGTTCTACTTTGTCCTGTAAGGTAGCTATGAGTCTGAATCGACTTGACGGCAATGGGTTTGGTTTTTGAATTGTAAACATTAACCACACCTACAAAGTATCTTCACAGGTAACATTGAGATTAGTATTTGATTAAATTAGGTACTAAAGCCTAGCCACATAAGACTAACCAGCACAATGACATACCATTTTTTAAAGCATTAATTTTTTAGTATAAAAAATTAAAAAAGCAATACTATAATCCCACTGCCCAGATAATACCTGTTGACTCCTTTTTTTCTAACATGGAAGTAATACATGCTTGTTATTTTAAAAATTCAAACAGTACAGAAAGGTATTTGCTAGAATTACAACAGTAACGTCAACTAAGTAAAAGTTAAAGAGAAACTACAGGGTATGAAGAAGATATGAAGAATTGGAAGAGAAGCACAGGTTCACATAACTGTAAACATTCACTGAAATTGACTTTTTTTTTTTTTTCCCACAATGAAATGGACCATTTTAAAAGGTCAATCCTGAAAAATAACGGCCTGGTATAAAAAATGTTCTTGCTGTGTTTCTGTCAGGCAGACTGAGCAGTCTTTCCTTCTTTTTTTTCTTTGTGTGTGTGTGTATGGACAGTCTCTACCTTCAGAGGAAGGGAAATGGATAATCTCGGAAAAATCAATGACCATTCCCATGAAGACGTCCAGAAACTATTTCTAAAGTTCTCAAACCTCCCCTGCATAGCATTCCTCATGAAAAAGGCTTTTTACTACATAGTGTAGCACCATCCTGCCAAAATCAGATTGGACAGATGTTAGCTATACCTACAAGTTATACTGCCCACCCCAGCTGAAGTTTTAATGCACAAGTCTCTTAACAGAGCTGAATTACTCCAGACTCAACCATACTCCTAGCCATTCTTCACACTACGTACAGTCTAGTCTTTCTTAAGTAATGCTTTCTTCGTGTCTTGCCTATAGAACTCTTACTGCTATTTTCAGTTCAAGTTGGAAGGAAGCCTTCCCTAAACACTAGCCCTCAGTGATCCGCCTTATTCTCATTGGAAGTTAGAGAGTTTTTTATACTATATAATCCAGCATTTAATTAAATTCTTCTTTGTTCTCTATTATTTGCTGTGTGTTACTAGACTGCAAGCTCCTTGAAGGCAGGGTTTATATCCTAAGTTTCTGTATCTCCCACAGTACATAACAAGTGGAATTTCATAGCACTTGCTCAATAAATACTATTTTTAGATGACTCCTACTGTGAATTACCTTGTAGTTATGTAATTATTAAAACTTCACCCATAATTCTCTAATAGTGGAATTCCTAAAGTGTATTTATTTAAAAATTGCATAAAGGCAATTTCAGTAATACTGATTGCAACCCAACAGAAAGATTAATTTGTAAAGCAACTGAGACAAACAGCTCAACCTGTGACAGTTTCAAGAAAAAGTTCTTGTTCTTAGAGCCCTGTATTGTAGGTCTGCTGAATAAGCCGGCAGTTATTTACTTTCAATTCTTCAAAACTAATTTTTTCCATACAGCTGTGTTTATTCACACCATGTCTCATTTATGCTAGAGGTGTAAAACTGCAGAGCCCAGACATGGCTTTCTCTTCCTTTTATATTTTTCCCTTGCCTTTGTTATTTGCCTTTCTACAGTTTGCTAGCCAAAGCTGTAATTAGTACCCCACAGGGATCTATACTTTTCTAATAAAGAACAGTCTACCAAACAATGACATGTATACACACACAGCCATGTGTGTTCCTAACAAATTAAGAATATTTTACACATGCAAGCCTTCAAAGGTTTTTCACGGCCAAATGGGAGCACTTTACATGGCAGTTGCAACTGACTCACAACACTGCAGATTGATTCATCCCTTTCTCTTACTGTACATACTTCTAACTGCAAGAAGGGAAACCACTCATTTGAGACTGAGTAAAATTGTGAATACAGTTCCTAAAGTAAACCTTAGTAAGTAAACCACATCTGTAAAAAAAAAGTTTTTCTCAAATTACTACAAAATTTGTGATGCTTGTTATATAATTGTCCACTGTGAATTTTTCCATAGTCATAGTTTGCAGTCAAACAGATTAATTAATGCTTCTTAAGGCAGCTAAAGGAGCCCTGGTGGCGCAGTGGGCAGTGGTTAAGAGCGTGGCTAGCAACCAAAAGCTCAGCAGTTCGAATCCACCAGTTGCTCCTTGGAAACACTATGAGGCAGTTTTACTCTGTCCTATAGGGTCGTTATGAGTTGGAATTGACTTGACAGCAACAGGTTTGGTTTTTGGTTTTAGGCAGCTAAAACAGACAACATACATATGTAGGCTCTGGATCCTGTTCTACATTCCCTTCACCATCCAGTCTCCTCTGACTCCCACTCAGTGTCACCTCTCTTTCACTCACACTGGTCCCCACAGCTTGTCATTAGCCCAGTCAAGCTCCCATCCACACCTATTCAGTAAATGGAGGAGAGCCAAATAGAATAGTTAAACCATCCGATTGTAATGAAAAAAACCAACTCACTTGTTACACATTTGATTTACAAGTATAATTCAAGTAGGAAGAAAAGATTTACCCCTTCCCCATTATAACAATATGAATAAAAATCTTTCATTGTATAAATACGCACTGTAACTGGCCTATGTACTTGCCTTAGCAATTGTTACTACTATTAACAATAACAACCAACCTACTTTATTGAAAACAAGGGCCACGGACCCTTGGAAGTTTTGGAGTTTATAACAAGGGGCTCAAAGGTCATATGCACCAATACCACATGTAGACTGAATAACGGCTCTCCATATACTACTTTTCAAATGTATGTTGATGCTGTTACAATTATATTTATATAATTACGATTAATAAAACACATTTTAAAAATTTACTGATTTATAATAGTTTTGTTATTAGATATTTTGTTAATCAAGATTAAAATTACAACTACTATTACATGATGATCCACTAAAGTATTTTACCTTACAAAGGAGTCTACATAACTAAAGTTGAAAATAACTTTACAACGCTGGGCAACCTGCATTGGTACTGTGTCTAATTCATCTTTTTGTTCCCAGTAACACATAATAAACGTGATTTTGATCTAAACTGAATATGGCTTTAAACACGGGTCTCTAAACCACACTTCTGCATGTATTTTTCAAGTTGGCAACAAATTCTTCAGCCTTAAAACTAGAAAACCTGTGAAGTGTAATATAGAAATATTAATAGATTGTATGAAGTTAAAATCTTTTCTTCGAAAATGTTACTGAAGAACTAAAAATTTACCACACTAACTGGCATGTCTAATCTGTAAGATTCTGCTATAAATGTGACTGAAACATCATCACTCATCATTGGTTCATGCAAACATTGGTTAATGGAAAGTTCAGGATCTAATGCTAAACAAAGGGGTTCCTTGCTTTGAGGAACAGCAATCTCACACAAAACTATTTTCAATCTCCTTTTGGAAAAAATTAATAATCTTAAAATGGCAGTTATGCTTTGCAGCAAACAAGAGCATTAATACTGATTTGTCCAGAACAGGTGCCGATGGCACTTTGTTGTTTAGCATTTTTCTACAATTGTGATAAACAGCACAGTGTGAAACAATGAATTCGCCCTAATCATTTGCTTCAGTTATAACAATACCAAAAGCCTATAACATTTTTAAATGGAATTAATGAATATGTCTTACAAAATAAGCATAAATATATGGAAGAATAAACTGTAAACAATTAAAATAGTGGCTCTGCAAAGAGGGGTGCACATCAGAATCTTTGTGGAACATGTTTAAAATACAGATGAACAAGTCTCAGCAAAGAAATATGAACAAAATCTTTGAGTGTTTTTTTAACAGCTCCAAAGGTAATTCTAATATAAAACTTCAGTTAAACCTGAGTGTAAATGGTTGTTAAAGTACAGTCCCCTGACCAGTAGCATCATCACCTGGGAACTTGTTAGAAATGTGAATTCCCAGGCCCAACTCTGACACACTGAATCAGAAACTCAGGATGATGCTTAGCAATCTCTTTTCACAGCCCTCCAGGTGATTTTGATACATACTAAAGTTTGAGAACCTCTGCTTTAGACTATGGTGTCCACCCATTCTTCATTAAATCTGTAAGATGAAAATGTGACTTAACTAATACAAACATACTTAAGGCATGGTTTTCTAATTGAAAAAAAATTTTAGTTTTGTCTTAACTAATTATTAGCACTAATGTGATTTTCACTGGAAAACAGTTCAAGTCATCAGGTTCTTAGATCAGGCTTCCTTTTTAACACAAATAAAGGTGATACCTTTCTTTGATGTACCTGTATTAGATAAGCGATCCAAAGTTAGCATGCCACTTTGTATACTCTACATCTGGTCTCTTAGCAGCAGGAGTTTCTCAAGTTAGCTGATTAATTGCAACCTTTGAGATGGCAAAAAACCCACATGGTTTTCCTTCTTGACTTTAATTTTAAGAATAAATGATGTTGTGGTGGTGAAGGTGGTGTGTCAACTTGCTGGGCCATGATTTTCAGCAGTTTGGCAGTTATGTAATGATGTAATTTGGTAGTTATATAATGATACAATTTGGCGGTTATGTAATGATACAATTTGGCAGTTATGTAATGCTGTAGTCATCTTCTATGATGTGATCTGATGTGATCAGCCAATCAGCTGTAAAGGGAATTTCCTCAGGGGTGTGGCCTATATCCAAGGTATATATGGACGTTCTGGCAAAGCTCGCTCGCTTGCTCTGGATCCTGCATCTGACTCATCATAATCAGACCTCTGGTTCTCGGGACTTGAGCCAGCAGCCTGCTACACTACCTGCCAATCTTGGGATTCATTGGCCTCTGCACCCTGTGAGCCAGCAGCCTGCCGTCCTACCTGCTGACCTTGAGGTCATCAGCCCCTGCAGCTAAGTGAGACAGGAGAAGCCTCCAGCCTGATGCCTGACTCGTGGACTCGGGACTTGCCAGCCTCTACAACTACGTGAGCCATTTCCTTGAGACAACTCTCTCTCCCCCTCTCTCTCTCTATGTATATATACTTCACTGGTTTTACTTCTCTAGAGAACTCAGCCTAAAGTAGGCGTCTAGTTTCAACTATCAACTTATAGAAAAAACAAAGAAACTGATAAACCCAACTATGGAACTGAAATCAGCAAAATCCTGACTCAATAGAAACTACAGCATAAATAACCTAGTTTCATCAACAAAACATATTACAAGAAAAAAAAAAAAGAGAAAAATCTGTAGACTAAAAGAAACTTAAGAGCCATATCAATCACCTACAATGTACAGATCTTATCTGGATTCTAATTCAAGCAAACATTTTTTTAAAAAAAGATGATATTTGAGATAATTGGAAATTTGAACACTGACTAAATATTTGATATTAAATAATTATTGTTCATTTTTAGGTGCAATAATGATATTACAGTTATTTTCTAAAGAGTATTATCTTTAGAGAAATACCAAATTATTTACATATAAAACAATATGATGTTTGGGATTTTCTTCAAAATAATGCAGGAGTAGGAAAAGTGGGTGGAGGTAGAGGTAAACAAGACTGGCCATGAGTTGATAATTGTTGAAGCTGGGTGATGGGTACAGGGGAGTTCATTATCGTATACTGTCAATTATTCCTTTATATATTTAAAATTATCCAAAAAAAATTTTTTTAAGTCTTAAACCTAAATGAAGTTAAAAGACATTGGCAAAGCTACGATAGCAACATTTTCTCACATATTTCCTAAAATACTGAAATCAGGAAAAGATTCAAAGTAGGTTTATTTGGGACTTCCAGAGCTTAAAAATACAAATCTAAATACTGTACTTTGCAATTTAAGAAAAGAGATGGCTAAAGTACATTCATTACGAGCTGCTCAGCTTCCCTAAGTCCTTTTAATTCCCTAAGAAAACAAGTATATGACAAGCATTTTACCATCCCAGTGTCTAGGTCCATATAGACAATTATCTTGATGATCTCAGCTGTCCAAGGTGCAATTAAACTATTGTAGTGTGTATATATGTGCTCATTCTTGCCTTAAGCCACTCTATCAACTTCTTCCTAAATGGGGTAATGGAAAAACCACAGCTGAGGTCTTACATGAAATCTGTCACATTGTTTCCAGGAAAAGACAAGTTAAGTCTTTATCTTCATCTCATTTTACACAAGTACAAAAGAGAAGAAATGGGCAAAAAATGGAAGAAAAACTTCCAGAAAATAGCCCTTGTCTGGAAATAGTCATCTTCCAAAATGTACATAATACACATAATTGATAACTAATACCATTATTGTGGATATAGTATATTTACAAATACATTATTGAAGAAGTATAATAGGTGGTTATCTACCTGCGTAGGAATGTTTTCCTTTCTCCTTTTCTGCATTTTCCAGATGTATTACAATGAACGTGTATCACTTTGAAAACTGAAAAAATAAATAAAAAAGTGTCCCTCCACTCCAGGGAGGGAGGGAAATTTATTTTACCATATCAGGTGGCAGTTTATAAGTATAAAGTCTCATTACATAATTTAACTTGGCCCAATTTAATACAGCTACAATTTTTAATTCAAACCCTTGCTCATATCCCTCATATGAACTAGATACCTCTTTCTCAGTTCTCCTCACAAGTGAGGAGGCAAGGTCAACTCTTTTTGGTTTCTCCATAGGTTGACTTCAAGAGATAATCTTCAAGCCGCTTCTTAGCTTCTTAAGTACAGTACTCTCCAGGTCTCCTAATTTTCCCTAAATATTCATAAACTAGTCTCTTTTTCCTGGGCAACTTCTGTCTGCCTAGGCCAAATTACCTTAGTGGGTATCCTCTCTATCAAGTCTTTTCTAACTGATTTGCTTCTGCTCTATTTTTGTACTCCTTTCAGTCTCCTGCTTCATTTCCTCCAACAGACACCAAACCACTGTGTTATTTGGTATTATTTTTGCTCAATCTCTGCCCCTACCTCTAAGCACCAACTCACTGGGATAATATGAAATAAATGTATTAGGCTGAACCATAATAAAATTTTAATTTCATATGATTCAACTTGATGTTCAACCTGATATCAGGTTCAATGTGATTATTAATTACAGGTAAGGTAGGTTTTTATAAACATCTTATCTCAATAATTAAAAAAAAATAACTATAATACCATCCTCGGTAAATTGAAGAGGTTTGTGTTTCTTCACCTGGCCTTGATATACATGTGTGAAAACTGCTAGGTGCCTACCCAAGTGTGTCTTCCCCTTTTTCTTATTAACAAAACTCCCATATAATAAAGGACAGAATGTATCCAACTAAAAGACTATATTTCCCAGCTTTCCTTACAGATAGATGCAGGCAGGTGGATATAAATAGCAGTCATTGCCCTTTGGCCTTCTGCCCTTCCCCCTACTGCCTTCTTGTCTTGAACACAGATGGCTGGCTGGGGTGTGGGCAGCCATCTTGTGGCCTTCAGAATAAAAGCCATTAGTTAAGACTGGCAGAGCATAAAGTTAGGAGACTGAGTCGCTAACTTCACTACACACACATACACATCCAACACACACACATATCCAACACACACACGCACACACGCAAAAGGAGACATGTACAAAAATGTTCATTAGAGCAATGTAATGTATATTACCAGAAAATGGATAAATTAATTGTGGAATAGTCAAACAATGGAACATTATACCACAGTAAAAGTGAATCAACTACAGTTACATGCAGTAACATAAATGAATTTCTTAGAAACATATAGAGTAAAAGAAGCAAATAGCAGAAGAATTCAGCAATACAGCATTTTTACAAACCTCAAAAATAAACCGTACCAAATGGCGTATTTTTAAAGAATACACATGCATATGTTGGAATCGACCTGACGGCAATGGGTTTGGTTTCTCTGTGGTATATATATACATAAGCATGTACATATATCATAAATATAATATAGTAAAAGTATTTTTTAAATGAGTATAAAATATAAAATTAATGGCAGCAGTTATCTAAGGGGAGGCAGAAGAATGGATGGAGGAACACAGGTAGATACAATAGTACCAGTACTGTCTAGTACTGGTAATGTCTAGTTCTTAAGTTGGATGGTGGGTTCATAGGTATTTCTTTTACTATTATACTTCCTAAATTACATTTTATGTTTCCTATATTCTTTTTCAATGTATGTGTCAAGTGTCATTTTAATCAAATGTTACATATTAAGTGCATAAAAATAGTATGGATGAATATTAAGTGCTGATTTAAATCACTAAAAAAAGACATTCCACTGTTCCTACACTCAAATAGTTGCTACTTCAGAGTTTCAATAACCCATTCTCAACACTTAGCGGAAGTAAATATAGTACTGTCCTTAGCAGTTTTCCAAGAACTGTTCATTTGCTTTGTTTTCTCTCTTAGTATTTATCAAACTTCTCTTGCACAAACAAACTTCCTACATGATTTGAGACATAGTAAATATAATATCTACAGTATAAATAGTATAGAGACTAAGGTGTGACAATTTCCACAAGTTTGTTTTATAAGGAATCTCCACATAAGGGGAATGTTTAAAGAGAATATGAAAAAACATCACATTTGTAATTATTAAATAATTCAATTTGTAGCAAATCAGTGGACTAATATAACTAAAACAATTTAACTAGTTAACAGGAATATAAAATACCTTAAAATCAAACATTAAGATGTCCAACCTATTCTGTGGGATAGCTAGAGTAACTATATTTTTAATGGTATCAAAACACTAGAAGAGCTCTAGTGGTATCAAACAAAAAGACATTCATCCTCCAGGGATTAAGAGGATCATTTAAGATTCATAAATAAGTCAAGAATTTAAAGTTGTACTTATCCATTAATTTGGCCCTCCTTTTTACATACCCCCAGCTGCTCCATTCCCATTCCTGAATAATTATGCACCCTCCCTTGTCTCGCTTTTTGTTCTTCCACCACACTCTGCATATCATATATCTGCATATATCTGATAAGGGTCTAGTATCCACAAAGCATAAAGAACTCTTGCAACTCAGTACAAAAAGACAAAAATCTCAATTTAAAAAATGGCAAACACTTGAATAGACATTTCAGAAGGCCAATGGCCAATAAGCACTTGAAAAGATTCTCAACATCATTTGTCATTAGGAAAATGCAAATCAAGCCATAATGAGATATGTCACACCCACTTGAATGGCTATAACCACAAAACGGGAAAACAACAAGTGTTGGTGAGGATGTAGAGAAATTGGAAACCTCATACACTGCTGGTGGGAATGTAAAATGGTCCAGCCACTATGGAAAAGAGTTTGATGGTCCCTCAAAAAGTTAAACACAGAGTTATCATATGTAACCCAGAAATTCAACTACTAGGTATATACCAAGAGAAGTGAAAACATATGCTCACACAAAAATTTGTAAATGAATGTTCATAACAGCATTATTCATAACAGTCAAAAACTAGAAACAACTAAATGTCTGTCAACAGATGAATGGATAAACAACATGTGGCATATCCACTCAATAGAATATTATTCTGCAATACAAAGAAATACAGTACTGACATTCTACCACAAGGATAAACCTTAAAAACATTATACTAAGTAAAAGAAGCCAGGCACAAAAGGCCTCTTATTGTATGATTCCATTTATATGAAATATCCAAAATAGGCAAATCCATAGTGACAGAAAGCAAGTTAGTGATTGCCAGAGGTTGTGTGGAAGGAAAAAAAGGAAATACCTGTTAATGAGTATGTGGTTTCTTTTTGGGGTAATGAAAACATTCTGGAATCAGATAATGGCAATAGTTGCACAATCTCATGAATATACTATAAACCATTGAATTGTATACTTTAAAATGGTAAATTTATATGGTATGTAAATTATATCTCAATTTTTTTAATTTCATGGGAACAAAAGCTGTTGCATATGGTGAAAAGAAAAGTTCCAAGTGAGAGATAACAAAGGATCAAGTTCTGACTCTGCCATGAGTCAGTCAAGTCACTCTAAATTTTAGGGCCACAGTTCCCTTATCTCAAAATGAGAATAGAGCCAAATGATTTCTGGAGTCTCTTCCGGATTTGACCTCTAATTTTGACCAAATATGATAAACATAGAAATCTAACAATTCAAAAACCTAAAGACCAAAAGATAAAAATAAAGGAAGTGAGAATTAGACTTGGAACAGCATGAGAAGGGAATGAAAGAGAAACAAACCATTTAATAATGAGAGAAGTAAACTGCGTGAGTCCAAGAAAGCTAGGTAAAAGATATTTAATTAGATAAGGAGTAGTGAGCTACAGCCACTCTGTTTTTTGGTTGCTATATTTCTTTTTTTTTTTTTTTTTTTAAATTGTGGTTTAGGTGAAAGTTTACAGAGCAAATTAGTTTCTCGTTAACTACACATCTTATTTTGTGACATTGGTTGCCAACATGCCGCTACGTGTAAACACTCTCCCCTTCTCGACCTTGGGTTCCTCATTTCCATTCATCCAGCTTTCCTGTCCCCTCCTGCCTTCTCGTCCTTGCCCCTAGGCTGGTGTGCCCACTTAGTCTCATATACACAGCTGAACTATGTGTGTTACTGTTTGTTTTATAGACCTGTCTAATCTTTGGCCAAAGGGTGAACCTCAGGAATGACTTTAGTACTGAGTTAAAAGGGTGTCCAGGGGCCATACTCTTGGGATTTCTCCAGTCTTCATCAGACCAGCAAGCCTGGTCTTTTTTGTGAGTTTAAATTTTGTTCTACATTCTTCTCCAGCTCCGTCTGGGACCCTCTATTGTGATCCCTGTCAGAGCAGTAGGTGGTGGTATTCAGGCACCATCTAGCTGTGCTGGACTCAGTCTGGTGGAAGCTGTGGTAGTTGTGGTCCATTAGTCCTTTGGACTAATCTTTCCCTTGTGCCTTTGGTTTTCTTCATTCTGCCTTGCTCCAGACAGGATGGGCCATCTTAGGTGGCTGCTCACAAGCTTTTAAGACCCCAGACGCTACTCACCAAGGTAGGATGTAGAACAATTTCTTTATAAACTACAGTTGAGCTAGATGTCCCCCAAGACCGTAGTCCCCAGCCCTCAGCCCAGTAACTCGTTCCCTCAGGGAGTTTGGATGTGTCTATGAAGCTTCTATGACTTTGCCTTGGTCAAGCTGTGCTGACTTCCCCAGTTTAGTGTACTGCCTTACCTTTCACCAAAGTTATCACTTATCTATAGTCTGGTTAGTGTTTTTCCTCCTCATCCCTCCCCCACCCCTCGTAACCATCAAAGATTGTTTCTTTCTGTGTGTAAACCCTTTCATGAGTTTTTACAACAGTGGTCTCATAGGATATTTATCCTTTTGTGATTGACTTATGTCACTCAGTATAATGCCCTACAGATTCATCTACGTTGTGAGACGTTTCGCAGATTCATCATTGTTCTTTATTGTTGTGTAGTATTCCATTGTGTGTATGTAGCACATTTTGTTTATCCATTCATCTGTTGATGGGCATCTAGGTTGTTTCCATCTTTTTGCTATTGTGAATAATGCTGCAATGAACATGGGTGTGCATATGTCTTTTCATGTGATGCCTCTTATTTCTCTAGGATATATTCCTAGAAGTGGAATTGCTGGATCGTATGGTATTTCTATTTCTAGCTTTTTAAGGAAGTGCCATATGGTTTTCCAAAATGGTTGTATCATTTTGCATTCCCACCAACAGTGCATATGAGTTCCAATCTCCCCGCAGCCTCTCCAACATTTGTTTTCTGTTTTTTTGATTCATGCCAGTAATGTCGGTGTGAGATGGTATCTTATTGTAGTTCTGATTTGCATTTCTCAAATGGCTAGTGATCTCGAGCATTTCCTCATGTGTCTGTTAGCTGCCTAAATGTCTTCTTTGGTGAAGTGTCCATTCATATCCTTTGTCCATTTTTTAATTGGATTATTTATCTTCTTATTGTAGAGGTGTTGGATTTTCCTGTAGATTTTAGAGATTAGACCTTTGTTGGATATGTCATAGCCAAAAAAATTTTCCCAGTCTGCAGGTTCTCTTTTTATTCCTTTGGTGAAGTCTTTTGGTGAACATAAAGTGTTTAATATTTAGAAGATCCCAGTTATCTAGCTTACCTTCTGGTGTTTGTATATTGTTAGTTATGGTTTGTAAACTACAATAACTCTTAAGGAGAAAATTTATCTACTCCATGGAAGCTCTACTTGGGGAAGATGAATCTGCCAGGAAAAACTGGAGAAGAAAAAGACTAGAGGCAAAAAGAGCAACTGAACAGAACACACCTAGCACCCAGGTCTTGGGTTCTATCTAATACCACCCTCCAATAAAAGAACCAATAATACATATGCATTACTCCTTGAAGAAATGGGTGATTCTAGGACTGGGGCAGGAAATATACAAGGTGAGCCTGGAGCATCTTGTAGTGCTAGAAAGAAAGTGTTAAAATACACACATGCATGCAATGATGGGGGTATGTCAAAGGGACACAGGAGGCAATGGAAAGAGCTACCAATGGCCAAATTGTAACAATATAGGCAACAAAATAAATAAAGTAGCACTGGATTATAACCCAAAGTATATCAGTATGAGTTCATAATGATATAAAGAAGTGAATCCGTACTAATATATAAATAAATGATTGAATAAGTAAATAAATGGGGGAAATAGACAATTTTCCCATGTAGAATTGCAAATAAGTTATGCAGATACTCCACTCTGAAAGGAGCTGGAGCATTACCCCCTACTCCTAAAGCATGGGCTACACATAGTGACTTTCTTCCAAAGAGTATAGTCTGGAAAAGGAGGGGGAAAAAAAGAGGAACTTTACAGTGGCAAAACCTGAAAACCTATCTCAAGCCAGATGATTAAGGTTAACATCAATAGTGATAAGGCATACTGATATTATGTACCCTTGATAGGACGTAAGGGGAATGGTACTTTATCTCTGTGGTCTTATTCCGAAAAACACATTACTCCAGCCTAATCATGAGAAAAAAATCAGATAAATCCTTTTAAGGGATGGCCTACAAAATATCTGACCAGTAATCTTCAAAACTATCAAGGCTATCAAAAACAAGGAAAGTCTGAGAAACTGTCACAAACAAGAGGAACCTAAGGAGACATGACTACTAAATGTAATGTGGTATCCTGGATGGGATCCTGGAACAGAAAAAAGACATTAGGGAAAAACTGAGAAAATCTGAATAAAGAGTGGACTTTAGTTAATAATAACTTATCAATACTAGTTTACTAATTATAACAAATGTCATAAGAATATCAGATGTTACTGAATAGACAACAGAAAAGTGGTAACTATGGTGAAGGGTAAGACAGTATCCAATACTGGGGAGGCCAGCACAACTTGTCCAGGGCAGGATCATGGAAGCTCCATGTACACATCCAAACTCCCTGACGGGCCGAATTACTGGGCTGAGGGCTGTGTGGACCATGGTCTCGTGGAACATCCAGCTTAACTGAAATAACACAGTTTATAAAGAAAATGTTCTACATTCTACTTTGGTGAGTAGCATCTGGGGACTTAAAAGCTTGTGAGCGGTCATCTGAGATACCCCACTGGTTCCACTCCGTCTGGAGCAAGGGAGAAGGAAGAAAACCAAAGACACAAGGGAAAGATTAGTCCAAAGGACTAACGGAGCACAGCTACCACAGCCTCCACCAGACTGAATCCAGCACAACTAGGTGGTGCCCAGCTACCACCACCAACTGATCTGACAGGGATCACAATAGAGGGTCCCAGAAAGAGCTGGAGAAAAACGTAGAACAAAATTCAAACTCACAAAAAAGACCAGACTTACTGGCCTGACAGAGACTGTAGAAACCCCGAGAGTACGGCCCCCGGACACCCTTTTAGCTTAGTAATGAAGTCACTCCTGAGGTTCACCCTTCAACCAAAAATTAGACAGGCAAATGAAACTAAAGGGGCATACCAGCCCAGGGGCAAGGACTAGAAGGCATGAGGGGACAGGAAAGCTGGTAATAAGGAACCCAAGGTCAAGAAGGGGAGAGTCTTGACATGTCGTGGGGTTGGTAACCAATGTCACAAAACAATATGTATACTAATTGTTTAATGAGAAGCTAGTTTGTTCTGTAAACCTTCTTCTAAAGTACAATAATAAAAAAAGAATATAAGATGTTAATAATAGGTGAAGGAGCCCTAGTAGCGTGATGGTTAACTGCTTGGCTGCTAACTGAAAGGTTGATGGTTTGAACCTAACAGCAGTTCCACAGGAGAAAAAACTGGTGATCTGCTCCCATAATGATTTGAGCCTAGGAAACCCTATGGGGCAGTTCTACTTGTCCTATAGAGTCACTATGAGTAAGAATCAAGTCAACAGCACACAACAAAAACCAATAATAGGGGAAACAGTGTGGGGTATACAGGAACTCTGTACCATCTTTGCAATAATTCTGTAAGTCTAAAACAGTTCTAAAATTAAAAGATTGTTTTTAAAAAATTTGTTGCTAACATAACAACCTAGCCCTGGGCTGGGTTAGCTGTCTGTCAGTGAGAATGCAGACAAAGGGACAAAGCCAAGAAATATTAAAATGAAAGACAGAACACGATAACAATAA
The DNA here is from genome assembly GCA_030035585.1 of Dugong dugon. Classification (NCBI taxonomy): domain Eukaryota; kingdom Metazoa; phylum Chordata; class Mammalia; order Sirenia; family Dugongidae; genus Dugong; species Dugong dugon. The sequence goes on along the minus strand of CM057462.1, from coordinate 52,904,771 downwards.
GAACATGATGGCGAAGGATATAAAGAAGTGAAACATTAAGGTGAAGTTTCAAGTTCGGGAAAGAGAAAAATATTGTTGCCATTATAAAAAACAATGAAGCAGGAAAGATAAGACTGGCAAAGTGAGGCTGGACTCAGAAATGCCTACTAAATACGTTCCTCCTCCTGTATTTAATCTGTACTTGTTAACAGCAGTACTCTTCATTTATTCATACATCCATTCGCTTATTATGTCAGGCACTAAACTAGCCACTAAGGACTTAAAAGTGAATAAAAAGACATGCGGTTCTTGCTCTCATAGTCTTAACAGTCTAGCAGGGAAGACAAAAATTAAACAAGAAAGTACAAGAGTACTTTACTGGGTATTACAGAGAAGTTTAGAATGCCAAGGTTAGGTAACAAGCAAACCTAACTATAAGCCGTGTCCCTCAAACAAAAACCTGGGTGTCTCCTTGGCCTCATGTTACACAATCAATGCATCCCTCAAGTGAAATTTAACCTAACTCCTAAATATCTCTTAATTTAGTCCCTTCCACTGCCACTGTCTAGGTTCAGGCCTGAATAATCTTTGTTCTGGTTTAACACAGTAGCCTTCTATTTATTTAGTCTTCTGCTTACAGTTTCAGCCCTCTTCCATTCATCTCCACAGACCCAGAATAATCTTTTAATATAATATAATCTGCTCATAGCATTCACCTATATAAAATTTTCTAGTTTAAATTCCTTAATATAGCATCTATGATTCTTCATGATCTGACCTCTCACTACTGCATCTCTCTTTACACCACATAACTCTAAGGCACAGAATTACTCAAAGTTCTGCTAATATGCCATTATGTTTCCCCTTTTCGAGCCTCTGCATTTGCAGTTCCCTCTGTCAGGAAAGTTCTTCACACACACCCCTTTGCAACTGGCCTGGTTAATTCCCTAACGTCCTTTAAGAATCTACTAAGAGCTTGGAAGATCTTCCCTGGCCACTCCCTGGCCCCTGGTAGAATTTGCTTTCCTTCCTTGGTTTTTCTCCTCTGTAATCCCATAATATCCTGTGCATACCTCCTTGCACTACAGAGCTATTCCTACTCTGACTGCTGGTTTCCTTGAGGGCAGGAATTGTGCCTTACTCATCTCTGAAATCTCTACTTCTAATACAGTGACTGGCAAAGAGTAAGATCCCGGATGGATGAATGATGGACTGAGGAGATGACATAAAACATCCAAGAGGAATTATTTCACAGGCAGTGAAACAGCAGAACTGGAACATGGGCAACAGGGTTAGAAAATACAGATCTTAGAGTTAACAGTTTCAGGTAGTAGTAGAAACCCCAAGAACAGATAAAATCTTAGAGCAATAAACGACAAAATACAGAGGAAAAGGTAAAGAGTTTCTCAACGTGTAAAAGGATCCCTTTTTACACTAAAGTAAAACCAGTCATCTTGGTCACAAATTTAGGATAGAACATTGTCTCTGATAAGAATCAGTGATACATCATTTACCATACCTGTTTTTCTAGATGGTTAAAATATAGAAGAGAAATCTAAACCCAAATCTCATAATTTGTGTATTTTAAAGTTTAGTAATAAATAGGAGCAAACAAGCATAAAAAGACCTTTTTTAACCAATCAGTCACATGCATTAACCACATCTAAGATTTCATATTCCTCATTAACTATAAGGAATATGACAAAGTATAAGACTAGTACCAGCACTTAAATTTACAATCTACTTGGGAAGATGTCAAATACACGTGAAATGATACAAGGCGGTATAAGACATGTCACACATACACACACACACAAAACCCAAACCCATTGCCATCAAGTTGATTCTGACTCAGACAAGTTTTCAGAAAATAATTAAAGGAATTGCTTTGGATAAGAATCAATTTCCTTAATTTATCTTTTTAAAACTTGGATTTTCATAAGTTGAATCTTCCTAAAAAGAGACCCAGTGTATTTATAATGTAATTACATAAAAATCAGAACAGTGTTGCTTCTAGGAATGGATGGGTGGGCAGGCATTAACTGAGAAGGGACCTGAAGGAACTCTCTGAGATTATAATGTTCTGTATCAGTGGTTCTCAAAGTCCCCAAACCAGCATCATTAACATCACTGGGAACTTCTTACAAATACGAATTCTCAGGCTCCACCCTAGACCCACTGAATCAGAAACTTTGGGGGTAGCGCTCAGCAATTGGTTTAAAAAAGTCCTCCAGAAACAGAAAATCACTATTAGAACACAACAGTAATAATGACTGTGGGCGAGATCCCCTGATGAATGCCAAAATTCGTCTGTGAAACTTTAAGAAGAAACAGTATATTTGCATAGCCTCAAAAGTATCTTCCTCAAAATATTTATTAATTATTGTGCTGGTTTTAACATATGCCCACAAATTCTTTGACACTCTGTCCTCCAGGAAGTAGGGATTGATTCCCTTTCTCTTGAATGTGAGCTGGACTTAGTGATTTGATTCTTTGGAAAAGAATATGGAAAGGTAAAAATAGCAACTTTACAATGGAGAAAATTGGCAGATACTACATTAACCGGTAACAATTTGTACTGATATCACGTACCCCCTGATATGATGTGATGAAAAGGAAACATCACCTCTGTGGTATTCTTCCCAAAAATCCATAATCTGTCTAATCATGAAATAAATCAGACAAACCCAAATTGAAGGACATTCTACAAAATACCTAAAATTCTACAAAATACTCTGTAAAAGGGTCAAGGTCATGAAAGGCAAAGAGAGACTGAGAAACTGTCAAGAATTGGAGGAGACCGAGGAAATGTGATGAAAACACTGGTGGTTCAACGGTAGAATTCTCGCCTTCCACGTGGGAGACAGCGTTCCTGGCCAAAGCATCTCATGTGCAGCCACCACCATCTGTCAGTGCAGGTTTGCATGTTGCTATGATGCAGAACAGGTTTCAGCTGAGCTTCCAGACTAAGAGGAACAAGGAAGGAAAGCAATCTACCTCTGAAAATTGGCTAATGAAAACCCTATGGATCACAATGGTCCAGTTTGCAACTGATCATAGACAGGTGCAGGACCAGGCAACATCTTGTTCCTTTATGCATGGGGCACCATGAGTCGGAGGCTGACTCGATGGCAGCTTACAACGAGAAGGAAGTATGACTACTAAACATAATGTGGTATCCTAGATTAAATCCTAGAGTAGAAGAAAACACAATAGGGGAAAAACTGGGGAAATTCAAATAAAGACTGTAGTTTACTTAATAGTATTGTACCAATGTTAATTTCTAAGTTACGATAAATGTATCGTGGTTATGAAAGATGTTAACATCAGGGCAAGCTGGGTAAAGGGTACGTGGGAACTCTATATATTATCTCTGCAAGTCTTCTATACATCTGATTTTGATGCATACTAGTTTGAGAATCACTGGTCTCTATCATGTTCTATACCTTGATAGGGATATAGGTTACACAGGTATATGCACTTGTCAAAACTTACTGTTTCCTTTAAGAGCTTATGTAAATTATATCTAAAATTTAAATAACTATAAAAATCTAATCACAAAATATTTCCCCTCCCCCTGCCCTCACCTCTAACACACAAAATTTTGAGAACGAAGTTGTTACATAATAATGGTAACTATTCCTTCTAGAACTGGTAGAGAGAATGCAGTTAGGAACTCTTAAGTTAGTCAAGTATTTTACCAAACCAAAGACATTAATTCATGTAGGTAAGCGTCTGTCTATACATGAAGAGCATTTCATGATTAAGGTTAAGAATGACTCTTTAAAGTATATTTATTTCAAAAAGTAAATCAATTATGAAAACTTAAATGAAGAGTATTCAAAGCAAGATCCAGAACATACTAGAAACTCCCTCCACTCTCAATTCCTCTTTAACTGTGGTAAGATACATCCACATCTCAAGTAGGTTTCTCAAGTAAGTATAATAAAAAAAGGTACCAATACCTTGTAATATCAAAACAAGGATTTCAAGAGACTTTCAGTGTCATCCTTAGCAAAAATTATGAAAATATCCAAGTTGTCTCATCTTTCTATTCTATAACTAGACTCTCACTTTTTATTTCCATCATTTTAAAATAGAGACGACTGTTCTCTCACTTAATAGGGCCTTGTTACTCAGACCAGCAGAACAGTCATCATCTAGGACATGCTAGACTGCCGAATTCCAGGTTCTACCCCAGACCTACTGTGTCAGAATCTGCATTTTAACAAGATCCCCGGGTGATCTGTATGGAAGTTAAAGTTTAAGACATACTGATACAGGACTTTAGCATGATTTTGCACAAAAATATTAAATAATAAAACCATAGTAAAAACTCAAATGTTATAAAAAATTATAACATACGAAAATCTGAATAGGATGAAGTAAATATTTACCACTGCCCCACCCATAATAGAAGGGAGTATCAAATCTAATCATCATGCTATAGACCAGTTTTGAAGTCAGTTGAACTTGACCTTAGACAAGTTACTTCACCTTTCTCAGTCTGTTTCAATCTGTTTTCCTCTTCTTCCTTTCTGCTTGTGGAACAGAACAAAACAGACTCAAAGACAAATGCTGCCACTTATTCATCATCAAAATATAATGAAAGTGCTAAACAGCAGATTTGAGCTGGCAGAACAATCAGTGAACCTAAAGATAGGGCAATTGAGATTATTGAGTCTGAGAAGCAAAGAGAAAAAAGAATGTATAAAAAGTAAACAGAGCCTAAGGGAATTGTGGGACAACATAAAGAGGACCAATATACACATTATGAGAGTCCCAGAAAGAAAAGAGAGAAAGGGGCAGAAAGAATCTTTGGTTTTGGGCAGGTGTTGCTCATTTGGTCTCATATACTTGACTGAACTAAGAAGCACATTCCTCACATGTGTTATTGTTTGTTTTACATGCCTGTCTAATCTCTGGCTGAAAGGTGGACTTTGTGAGTGGCTTCAGTTGAGTTAGCAGGGTGCCCAGTGGCCACAGTCACAAGGGAGAAATGAAGTCTTGATACATGCTACAATATGGATGGAGCTTAAAGACACTATGCTGAGTGAAACAAGCCAAACACAAAAGGACAAACGTTATATGACCTCACTTATAAAAAAAGATAAGAAAAGGCAATTCTATAGAGAACAAAGTTTATTAGTGGTTACCAGGGGCAGGAGAGATGGAGAAAAATGGGGTTAATGGTGATGGAAAAATTGCATTGATTAAGGGTAGGGCTACACAGCCAGTTATTTTAATTGCTGTCCATAAGTTGTATACACCTGTAAAAAATTGAACTGGCAAAAGTTCTGTGATAGATATATTTACAAAAAAAAAAAAAAAAGGTGGGGGAGGTTGCTGCTGAGGCTGCTTATGTACAACCAAACACCTCATGGGATTTGGTTCCTTGGTTTGGAGGTTTAGGGTCATGATTTCACGGGACATCCCAGTTAATTGGCCTAATAACATGTTTAGTACTTCTGTTCTACCTCCTAGTTCACTATGTAGTACCTGTGGTCCTAAAAGCTTGCAAGCAGCCATCCAAGGCTATTCACCTGGAGCAACAGAGGAAGAAGGAGAGTCAGGAATAGGAGGAGGATATGGAATGTGTGGCAAATTGCCTCCAAGAACAACTGTCTCTTTTGCCACGAGACCAGAAGAACTGGATGGTGCCCAGCTACCATTATTGAATATCTTGATCAAAGTTTCCAAAGAAGAATCCTGATCAAAAAGGGGAAAATGCAGAATAGAATTTCAAAGTCTCATGGACTCTAGACTTTCTGGAGCCATGAAGGATGGATGATCCCCTGAAACTATTGCCCTGAGATCATCTTTAAACCTTAAACCAAAAATATTCCCTGAAGTCATCTTAAAAACCAAACAATAATTTAGCTCAACTAGTAAAAAAGATCTGCCTTGAGCATTATGCTCTTTTAAGAACTATCTGCATGGGATCAAATTGACAACAGCAACTCGAAAGATTGGATAGGAAACTTAGCGGGCACTGAGTTTATGTTAATGAGGGAGGAACAACTCAGAACAGAAGGGTGAGAATGCTTGCACAACTCGAACAATGTAATCAATATCACTAAATTGCATATGTAGAAATTGCTGATGCATGTTTTGCTGTGTATATTCTCAACAACAGCAAAAAAAAATTTAGAAGAAGAAAAAGAAAACGGTATTACAAAATCATAACATGAGAAGCTTTAGAGCAGAATGAAGCCATAAAAATACAGGGAAAAAAAGAATTATAGTAGTGTGTCAGGCAGTTAATTATTAAAAATGTTATGCATATTTTTCTGAATTTTGTGACATGTGTGGTTGTCAGTTTTTTCAAATACTTGTTGTGATTTATTTTCTCATTCGAAATAAATATTTGTTTTCACCCCTTTTATATTCATTTTCTTTAAAAAAGCCCCTAATTACATAAACTTCACATTTCACAAAGCCTGGATATACCCTACCCTGGTGGCATGGTGGTTAAGAGCTCAGGCTGCTAACCAAAAGGTTGGCAGTTCAAATTCAGCTGGAAACCCTACACTGTCCTATAGGGTCACTATGAGTCAGAATCGACTTGACAGCAATTGGGGTGGGGGGTGGGGGTGGTGGATTAAGCATTTTGAATATTGATGGAATAATTTAGCCTGTGTGATATTTTTGGTAATAATGCATTAAAGACATGTTTAAAGATCTTACTCCTATCACAGATCTTGGGTATTATTAATCACAAGGTACAATATAATCCATGGATCAAATTCAGAGGGATTTTATTTAGAACTTCTATTTTTTCAGACCATACTCAGCCAAAGAAAAATAACAGGTAAAAAGGGAGAAGAAATAGAAAAGGACATCTAATGGATAGGTGGAACAGCTATTAAAAAAAAAAAAAAAAAAAGAGGATTCCTTTGCAATGATATCATCTACTTAAGCAGGATGGGATAAAGTTAAGCAGTGAGAACACAATCAACAATAGTTCAGCAAGCTGTTGGTAACTAACAGTGAAGATGGTTGACAGAAAACAGGAGACCAGGCAATCAAAGATGGGGAAAAAATTGTTAAACAGTCAAAGACAGTTTCTCAAAATGTTACACAGAGTTAGCATAAACCTGTTCCCTTAAGTTGATTTCAACTCATGTTGACCCTATGTGTTACAGAGTAGAAATGCTCTATAGGGTTTTTTTAGCGGTAATGTTTATGGCAGTAGATTGCCAGGACTTTCTTCTGCAGTACTGCTGGATAGGTTCAAATTGCCAACCTTCAGATAAGCAGTCAAGCACAAACTGTTTGCACTACCCAGGGACATTCTAGAGTTACCATATTGTTGTTGTTAGGTGCCGTCGAGTCAGGTCCAACTCATAGCAACCCTATTTACAATAGAACAAAACACTGCCTGGTCCTGTGCCTTCCTAACAATCCTTGATATGTTTGAGCTCATTATTGCAGCCACTGCGTCAATCTATCTTGTTGAGGGTCTTCCTCTTTTTCGCTCATCCTCTGCTTTACCAAGTATGATGTCTTTCTCCAGGTACTGATCCCTCCTGATAACGTGTCCAAAGTATGTGAGCCGAAGTCTTGCCATCCTCACTTCTAAGAAGCATTCCGGCTGTGCTTCTTCCAAGACAGATTTGTTTGTTCTTCTGGCAGTCCATGGTATATTCAGTATTCTTCAGCAACACCATAAGTCAAATGCATCAATTCACTGTCCAGCTTTCATGTGCATATGAGGCGACTGAAAATACCATGGCTTCAGTCAGATGCAACTTAGTACTTAAGGTATCATCTTTCCTTTTTACCATTCTAAAGAGGTTTCTGCAGCAGATTTGCCCAACGCAATACATTATTCCATTTCTTGCTTGCTGCTTCCATGACCGTTGATCATGGATCAAAGCAAAATGAAATTCTTGACAATTTCAATCTTTTCTCCGTTTATCATGAAGTTGCTTATTGGTCCAGTTGTGAGGATTTTTGTTTTCTTTATGTTGAGGTGTAATCCATATTGAAAGCTGTGGTCTTTAATCTTCATCAGTAAGTGCTTCAAGTCCTCTTCACTCTCAGAAAGCAAGGTTGTGTCATCTGCATATCACAGGTTGTTAATGAGTCTTCCTCCAATCCTGATGCCACGTTCTTCTTCATATAGTCCAGCTTCTCAGATTAACTTGCTTAGCATACAGATTGAATAAGTGACACACACCTCTCCTGATTTAAACCACACAGTATCCCCTTGTTTTATTCAAATGACTGCCTCTTGGTCTATGTACAGATTCCAATTAAGTGTTCTGGAATTCTCATTCTTCACAATGTTATCCATAATTTGTTATAATCTACACAGTAGAATGCCTTTGCATAGTCAATAAAACACAGGTAAACGTCTTTCTGGTATTCTCTGCTTTCAGCCAAGATCCATCTGACATCAGCAATGACATCCCTCATTCCACATCCTCTTCTGAATCTGGCTTGAATTTCTGGCAGTTTCCTGTCGATACACTGTTGCAACCATTTTTTAATGATCTTCAGCATAATTTTACTTGCATGTGATACTAATGATATTGTTTGATAATTCCTGCACTTTGCTGGATCACCTTTTTTTGGAATAGGCATGTATATGGATCTCTTCCAGTCAGTTGGCCAGGTAGCTGTCTTCCAAATTTCTCGGTATAGATGAGTGAGTGCTTCCAGTGTTGCATCCATTTATTGAAACATCTCAATTGGTACTCCATCAATTGAAACATCTCAGTTGGTATTCTATTCCCCGAGCCTTGTTATCATATGACCCAACAATTCCACTCCTACGTATACACCCAAGAGAAATGAAAACATGTTCACACAAAAACTTGTGCATAACTGTTCACAGCAGTATTACTTATAATAACCAAAAATGGAAGCAACCCAAATGCCCATCAACTGATGAATGGATAAATAAAATGTGGTATATCCACACAATGGAATATTATTTGGCAATAAAAAGGAATAAAGTACAGGTACATGCTATAAAATGAATGAACTTTGAAGACATTATGCTAAGTGAGAAAAATCAGTCACCACATATCATATAGTTACAATTATATGGAGTGTCCAAAACAGGCAAATCCATAGAGACAGAAAGTAGATTTAATGGTCGCCAGGGGAAAGGAGGAGAGAGAAATGGGGAGTAACTTCTAATGAGTATGGGTTTTCTTTTGGAGGGGATGAAAATGTTCTAAAATTAGATTAAGGTGAAGATTGTGCAAGCCTGTGAATATACTAAAAACCCATTGAATTGTACATTTTAAATGGGTGAATTGTATGAGATGTTAATTATATCTCAATAAAGCAGTTCAAAAAATTTTTTAAAAAAAGCCAAAGCCAGAACATACACAAGTCGGGGGCAAAGTGGATTTTAAAGGAATGTCATTTAATATAATAATAATAATAGTTCCCATTCATTAAGTGCCCACTGTGCTAGACACTATGTTAAGCATATTATATACTACTCCTAATTTTTTCAAATGTACTAAATGCTCCTTAGAAGTGACGATGGTAAGACTTCATCTCATGTACTTTGGACATGCTATCAGGAGTGACTAGTCCCTGAAGAAGGACATTATGCTTGGTAAAGCAGAGGGTCAGCCAAAAAGAGGAAGACCCTCAATGAGATGGACTGACACAGTGGCTGCAACAATAGGCTTAAACACAGCAATGACTGTGAGGATGGCACAGGATCAGGCAGTGTTTCATTCTGTTGTACATAAGGTCACTATGAGTCAGAACCAACTCGTCAGCACTAACAACAACAAACTTTTCAACAATTCTAACAGGTTAATGTTTAATGCTACGTTAAATGTTATCTAATTTTAACAGAGGAAGAAAGTGGAGACAGGGAGGATAAACAGCTTAACCAAAATGCACACAGCTAGTTAGTATCAGAGCCAGGACTCTAAGCCAGGTCTGCAACTCCAAAGGTCTTTGACCCTATGACACATTTCCTGTCTGAGAAGCAAGGTCGGAGACTTGTATCAATAGCCTAGTTTTATATATCACCTTCCATAATCAATGCTTTGTGATACAAAGGACATCCTTTTAACATTTAAACTTAGCTTGCTCAGAGCACCAGGTGTTCCATCTTGATCATACCAATGTTTATTGCCACTGTCCTCAGCCTAACTTTGGATCTGATTAAGTGCTAGGATCTCCTCAAGCAAAACTCTAAAATAAAATTACAACAAACTAAATGGTAGCTCCTTAGGTAGCAAATGGTGGTAAGATTCAAAGAATAGGAAGAGAACATTTATTGAGAGCTATTTTGTGCCAAATTACTGAGCAACAATCTGAGATAATAAATCTGAAGTAAATAGAAAGCCCCCCCACCCCCAGCCTCTACCCCAACATCCCCTATTGTTTGTTCCTCTTTTGTGAATGGTAATGAGTTGTTCTGGGATAGCTGTCTTCTCCCCTAAGGGTTGTATAGACTTGGTGTTGATCACATGCAAGAAGTGGGTTCTCTCTAGATATAACCATAGACTAGCAAAACAGAGAATCCCTTTTCCTCTAGGCCTTCCCCTCTGAGTTTAAAGCAATCTGGATATGCTGGAGGTACTCCCAGGTAAGAAGAGTTAAAGATGGCTTCTGCCACTGGAAAGCAGATACATGTGTTATGGGTCAAGAAGAGAGGTATCCCAACAGAAGACCACAAACTGAAGAGAAATAAACTTTGTGTGTCAGATTATACAGGCGCATACTAGTGCTTATTTCCCTTTTGTATCTCTAGCCTTTAGTAAAGTACTAAATGTTCAGCCTAGTCTCAGCTGTGTACTACAGGAGTGTTAAGAGAAGACTCACCTCTCGGACAGAAAATTAAAGGGAAAGCAACATTCCCTGAGGTCAGCAAGAGATTCCCCGGGGGAAGGTGAATCTTTGGGAACAAAAGTCGTTGCTGTGAGCTCCAATTATTCCTCCACATGTGCAGAAGTTCCCTCCAAAGCCAACTCTGGAGGATACTGGCTTTTATTTATTGAAATATAAAGCAGTTTTCCCTAACAAAAGCAGAACCATACTATAAACCCAGATCTATCTGACTGCAAAACCCATATCCTTATTGGTTGCTACATTACACTCTCTCTCTCAAATACTATTAATAGAAAACTATTCAGCAAAAACATAGGAGGGAATTATTTAAGAGGAAAAGGAGAAGGAAAGAAGGAAGGAAGGGATGGATTTCACCAATGCAATAAAAACATAGTGAATTGAAATCAAAGACAGAAATATTTAAATTAGTTAGCATAGTACCTGATAGTTTTAATTCAATAAGTGTTATTCCCTTCCTCAGGAACAAAGAGTATAAATTGAAATAGAAAAATGTTGTCTTAAGTTTTGGCCTTTGAAGAAGTTCAAGTATAATGGTATTAGAACTCATATCCAACAACAAAAAACTCTACATTTTTCAACTGAAAAATTACTCCATAGGTAAAAAGAACCCTGATTGGGATGACTATAAAATCATACTTCAGTTCTCTGTTTCAAAAAAAAAGGGGAACACAATATCTCACTTCTCCAAAACGTATAAAAGCAAAAATATATGCAAAGGCATGAATTCATTAAATTGCAAAATTATTTTTTTTTAATGTACTTTACAATAAGGTACAATATCTTCGTGTAACTACTAAAAGTCACAAAAATTCAAGCACTTCAGATTTCAAATAGCTTGCGTACAAGTTCTCCTTCAAAAACACCCTCCCAACGATCTGCCAAACCCCTTCCTGTTTTTCAACCTTGTATGTTTACTTTCACATCTGCTGCAAAAGATAAAAGCAACAATGGGGACATCAACCACACGACTGTGTCCTATCAACCAGGAAATGAAGCCAGAGTTGCTGTGAAATGGGTCTTTAGAACACTCACACACAGGCTTAAAAATGTTACAGTATAAATCTGAAACAAATCCAAAGATACAAAACCATGTTTTCTATACAGCTATTTTACATTTATTTATATATAATAAGCATATAGACACACAGACACCCAATTTCAGTAGAAAAAAATACGGATCACGACAAAAAAAAAATCATTAAACCAAAGATTATTCTCCCCCATCTTATGAGGTCAGATTTTACCAAAGGGAAAAGAAAATTAACACTTACTGAGTGCCTATATGCGATAGGCACAGTGTGCAGATTGTTTTTGTCTATTATTACTATGTATTCTCTGTAATGTGGGTATTATACTCGTTTTAAGGCACAGAAAAGTACTTTCACAGCAGCACAATTACTGATTAGCTTAAACAGGAGAAGGTGTGGATTCATCTCTTTCCTTCCCCACTTGCTGGTGGACATAAATGAGTGAAGGTGTAGCAGTAAAGAACACTGGCTTTAAAGCCAATTTCCACTTCCTAGTGGTTTGACTTTGGACAAGTTACTTAACCTTTAAACTCAGTTACCTAAAATACAAAATAGGACTAATAACACTTAATCCATACGGTTGTGGTGAGGCTTAAAAGAGACCATAATTAATAATGGCTAACATTTATCTGACACTAGGCACTGTTCTAAATACTTCATATATATTAACTCAATTAATCATCATAACAACCTTAAAAGGTAGTTATTTATATCATTCCCATATTAAAGGATGAGAAAAGTGAGGTACAGAAGTTAAGTAAACTGGCTAAGGTCACCTGTGTTAATAAATGACACAACTAGAATTTAAAACCAAGCATTTTAGCCTCAGAGCCCATACTCTGAACACCTATGTCATACCTGTAAAGCACAAAGTATAGAGCCTGGCTCATAATAAATCATCAATAAACACCAGCATTATTATTTTACCTGGCATATAATAGGCACCCAATAAATAGTGGCTGAAACATATTGAACTGAATAGAAAAGCCAGAATTTTAACCCAAGTTTTCCTCTTTGCCTTTTCCATAACTCCATATTTTTCCATGACACAGAGGCTCTATTCCTAAGTTTTTATGTACATGTCCAATCACTTCATTAATACTACTAGATCATTAAACTTCCTGAGGGCAGAAGTCATGTCTTCTACATTGTTGGTGATCACATATACCTATAAAGCCCTGCTATTATAGATGCTTGATTAATATTTATTAAACAAATGGTCATGCATTCTTCTCCTCAAAATCGTCCCAAGAATTCTTGTCTCACTCAGAAAAAAATGCAAAGTCTTTAGCATGACCAACAAGGTGCTACATGACCTATTCCTTCTCCTACCTACAACCTCTCTGAACCCAGCTCCTACCATTCAACCTTAAACCACTTTGATCCAGTCATGCTGGTTTACTTGATATCTCTCAAACATACCAAACATGTTTAGTCTTTGTTCATGTTGTCCCTTTTGCCTGGGATGTTCTTCCCCCAGATGCCTTCATGGCTCTCTCTCTCACTCCTTTCAGGTCTCTGCTCAATCGTCACCTTATCAGAGAGGTCTTTCTGATCGCTCCATCTAAAGTATCCACCCCCCATCCTCTCACTTTTTGTCCCCTAATTCTGCTTTTCCTGATCCTCACTAAAATCTAATGCCTTATATTTTATCTCTGAATATTTGTCCCCTCCCACTAAAATGTAAGCTCCACAAAAGCAGATACTTATTTTCTACTTTATTCACTGCTCTATTCTAAAACCAAAAAAAAAACAAAAACAAAAACAAAAAACCAAACCCGTAGCCATGGAGTCAATTCTGACTCACAGAGACCTTATAGGATAGAGCAGGACTGCCCCATAGGGCTTCCAAGAAGCAGCTGGTGGATTCAAATTGTGAACCTTTTTGATTAGCAGTGAAGCTCATAACCACTGGGCCACCAGGGCTCCAACTTTATTTACTGCTCTACCCTAACATACCTAGAACAGTGCCTGGTAAACAGTATGCAATCAATAAATATTTATTGAATGATTAAATTGTAGGCATATTAATTATCTATTGCTTCACAACAAATCACCCCCAGAACTTAGTGGCTTAAAACAATAAACGTTTATTATCTCACAGTTTCTGTGGGTCAGGAATCCAGGTATGGCTTAGCTGGGTATCTTTGGCCCAGGGTCTCTTATGAGTTGCAGTCAAGCTGTCAACCAGGGTTACAGTCATCTCAAGGCTTAACTGTCTCTGAAGAACCTGCTTCCAAGCTAACTCACATGGTTGTTGTCAGGCCTTAGAAGATCCACTTCCAAGCTTACTTACATGGTTGTTAGCAGACCTAAGTTCCTTGCCCCATTGGCCTCTCCATAGGCTGCCTGAGCATCCTCACAACATGGCAGCTGGTAATCCAAGAGAGAGAGAAAGAGAGCCAGAGAGCACGAAGAGGAAGCCACAGTCTTTTTGAAACTTAATCTTGGAGTAATGCCCCACCACTTTTGTTTTATTCTATTTATTAGAAATGAGTCACTAACTCGAGCCCACAATCAAGGGAAGGGATTATAGGAAGGCATGAATACCAGGAAGCAGGGATCATTGGGGGCCATCTCAGAGGCTGACTACCACAGTAGAAATGATGGAAATTAAAAAAAAAAAAAAACTTGTCCTTTGGCCATCTGATATATTCTTTAGTATATTTATTTAAAATATGATTCTATGATCATTTGGTAATCATTCACCCCAATGTTAGCCTTTCAATCTTACAAAACACCAAATGTATATGAAATATTAAACATTTCTTATTAACCAGTGTTCATTAATAATCATACTAGAGATGATACTGCTAGCAAAGATAAGTCAACAAAAATAGCATCTGGAGAAAAAGAGAATTATTGAACCAATTTTGTTAAACAGATGACATCGACCTTTTCTATTTAATTATATAGGCTTTGTCTGTAGGTGATGGAATGGCACCTAATAAATGATCAGCTTTTTTATACTAACACTGGAGAAATTAACAAAAATTCAAAGATTATTAAGACAATTAGAAGTAATATCAATCTATTGTTGTTAAGAAATGAAAGGTTAAGGCTAATTACACATACCTAATGATCAGAATAAACAAGTACATCTGCATAAAAGAAAATAAAACCAAAAGTGCCTTAGCAAAGCACAAACCAAATGCCAATATAATTATTATTGTGATTATGTTCTACTACCAAATAAAATTTAACCCTGTATGCCTAATTTTAGTAAAAGCTATGGCTGCTAACCAAAAGGCCGGCAGTTTGAATCCACCAGCCACTCCTTGGAAACCCTATGGGGGCAGTTCTACTCTGTCCTATAGGGTCGCTGAGTCGAAATCAACTTGATGGTAATGGCTTTGGTTTTTCCTGGCTTGACCTAATTTTAGAGGAGCCTTGGTGGCTCAGTGGTTAAGCGCTCCACTGCTAACCAAAAGTCGGCAGTTCAAACCCACCAGCCTCTCCACGGGACACAAACATGGTAGTCTTCTTCCATAAAGATTACAGCTTTGGGAACCCTGTGGGGCAGTTCTGCTCTGTCCCGTAGGGTCACTATGAGTCAGAACAGACTCTACAGCAACATTTCTAATGGATATGCCTTTTAAGAACAAATCAGCAGTAAAATGCAAAACATCAGATTTAGCAAGAATTAGAGAAAGCCTATGTATTATTCTAACAAAAGATACTCATTATATTCCTGTTATTCCCTAAACCCTAATTTAAATCTTCCAATTTCATTTTCAAGAGCTGACTTCATTTGTAGTCCCAAGGATCAATGGATGCTAAAACCAACAAAAAAGAGTGCCCCCAATGTTATATATCTAGCTACTGTCATAAGCAATATTGGTGTGTGGGGAGAGGAGTAGTAGGTATGGGATGGGCAAAGAAAGCTATAGTATTGACCCTCTGTCCTCCAGAAGTTTAGAATCTCCTTGGAGAATACCACTTTAATATGAAATATAAAACAACACATAGTGTATGTATATAATAAATGCTGCAAGAGTTCAGAAGAGGATATCAATAAACCTTCAGAGAATAAGGTATCTTTGAAACCTCTTCCCTCTAACAGGTTTATTTTTAGCCCCCTTTCTCATAAGTACGTCTCCTTTTATTTATCTATTTGGCAACAACTGGTTATTTCCTACCCAACAAAATTATCTGAAGACTACCGAAACATAAAATGCATGTTTGCCTGTTTGGAATACAGGATATGATTATAAAAATAAAATACTATTTACATTCTCACTGGAAAAGCTACTAATATACTATGCGGATTTTCTTTCCTTCAAAAGCAAGTGTGTTATTTCAAGTGTTGAGCATGCCAGAAAGCTTGAAGATTTAAAAATAACCTCATAAGGAGCTCATTTCCAACACCAGATGGAAAGAAACTACTCTAAAGACACATGTGTGGGAGGACATAGATACAACATCTTATGACACCATGCAAAGGGATTATATAATTACATAATACCATAAAGATTAGCAGGACTCTGCAGGTAGTAAACTAGCAAAAGCGTCGATTCTCTGAATCATTAAGAGAAAAGGGTAAGAAACAGCAAGTGGGTGGTAGCAAAAAAATTAAAAAAGCCTTCACTTTAAACTGCCTTCCATGTGTCCCTACGGCATGCTGAAATGGTTGGCTGGCAGGTAAAATCTGAGAACTTAAATCCTTGGAGCTCTTTACAGCTCTGCCTGTGCCCATACGGTCAGAAATTTGGGTGGGGGGGATAAATTTCAACTATCTGTACCAAGTATATTATCAAGGTGAAATACCCTTCACTTGAATATACGTAGAACTCCAAATTAGTAAATTAATAATACTTGGCATGTAAATTAAAATGGCAATTCTTTATAAGATGACGTACTCAAAGATATGCTGATAAAATCTCATTGTATTAAAATTATTCTAATAGGATAACTTAAGAGTTTACGTTAGCACTAAGTAATAGCTGTATATCAATCACCACTGAACTTTGGCAGAATACTATATATTCATAAATTACCAAAAGTATACATTTCTATTACACTTGTGGGTCACAAGCTTAAATTAAACCAATTTAAAAAAAAAACCCTATGCTTTAATATTGCTAAATCACTGAGAATTTCTCAAACCAAACTTTTATGTCATAACTTTTTATGATGTAATACAGATTTTCTCAAAATACATGAATTTCTGTCTACATTGTGTTTGGTGGTACAACTCAGACAAATACAGGGCCTATCAAAAGTTGATTTGCATTAGGATGATTTTTGTGGAGGATGAAAGGCACAAGGAGGAGATGAGCTACATTTATAACCACAGAAATATATATTATATCCTTTATATTTTATTATTTTCACTTATTTACAGAAAGAAATTGAGACATTTTTGTCCCTATTAATACTTAACAGAACATCTACTGCTTCTTCCAAACTTATATCCTATCCATCCCATCAGACAGACTATCTTGCCTCCTCCTCTCCACTCTGCCAAGACTTAACCCTACTCAAGCTCCACTCCATATAGCTCAGAAACAATTTTAATCTTCACAAATAGAGATGGCCCTGAGAGCTGAGAATGACAGTAGAGGCCCTAGATTAATCAAGTGGCAGTGACCCAAAGAGCCCTCAGCCATGGAAGGGGGAGAGTATTGATTCTATAAACAATCACAGTTAAACCATATGGATTTATCTTGAAGATAATCAAGAGATAATTGCAAAATGAGAATTGGCCTTAATAAACGCACAGCATAATAAAATAAACATGATGCCAGAGTAACTCTGTAATTTCTATATAGAAGGGACTTGCTGTTGTTAGTTGCTGTGGAGTCAATTCCTATTTGCGGCAACTCCATGTGTAGATTAGAACTGCTCCATAGGGTTTTCAAGGCTATGACCTTTTGGAAGCAGATTGTCAGGCCTGTCTCCAGAGAAGCCCCTGGTGGGTTCAAACTGCCAACATTTCAGCCCAGCACTTATCCATTTGCACATCCAGGGACTCTTCAAGAGACTTTTAGGGGTAGCAGCATGAACTTAGTAAAGTGGAGGGTCAGTGAAAAAGAGGAAGACACTCAATGAGATGGATTGACACAGCGCTACAGCAATGGGCTCAAACATAGCAACAATTGTCAGGATGGTGCAGAACTGCCCAACGTTTCCTCTGTTGTACGTGGGATCGCTATGAGTCAAAACTGACTGGACGATAACAATAACAAATACGATTGGAAGGGGAGATACAGTATTTGCACAACAAGCACCCAGGTTTTACTCAGATTGCATGTTTACTTAAGGTGACTTTGGGAGAAGCTGATGACGATTATGGAGTGTGGATATTAAAGTCTCTTTAAGCCATTCCTTGAATTCTATTTGGCTACATCATGATATGACGCTTTTCTCCAAAGTTCAAAAAGCTAACCAAATTATTCTCAAACGCTACAAGGTTTAATAAATCATTTAAATAAAAACAGCAAAAGTAAATATAAATAGACTTTCAACATAATCAGATTATCTCATTGAACTTTCCTAAAATCAGCATTTGAAGTAAAGTGTCAGGGAGGAAATTCTAATTGAGATCTGCACTCAATATATAAAATATCAAAACTCTCCTACCTAACGTCTCCAACTTCTGAATACAGCTCATTGCTACAGTTTTTTGCTTTCTTCCTTCTCACTGTGGTGGTTCAGTGGTTAAGAGCTCAGCTGCTAACCAAAAGGTTGGCAGTTCAAATCTACTAGCCTCCTTGGAAACCCTATGGGGCAGTTCTACTCTGTCCCATAGGTTGTTATGAGTTGGAATCGACTCAACGGCAATGGGTTTGGGTTTGGTTTTGCTGTACTCATTAAATAACAGCTGAGCAATCAAAATACTAATCTACCCAGTGTATATGTCACCGCATTTGTTACACTGCATTTTACTGAATGCATTTCATGAAGCAACTCATAAAAAGGACACATAGTAAGCCACCAATAACATACCAACAAACTTAAACGAACAACAAAATTTAACCTGTATATTTGCATCTGGCTCTCTTCTAACTGTTGTTGTGGTGTGCTGTGGAGTCAATTCCGACTCATAGCAACCTGATACGACAGGGTAGAACTGCCCCATAGGGTTACCTAGGCTGTAATCTTCATGGGAGCAGATTGCCAGGTGTTTTCTCCCAAGAAGCGCTAGTAACTTTGAACCACCAACTTTTTGGTTAGCAGCCGAGGGCTTAACCATTGCAACATCAGGGCTCCTTCTCCTCTAATTAGAAGCTATTATAAATACAATGAATCAATCACCTTTCAATAATTACTTTCTACATAAATAAGACCCTTAACTGATAGATTCAGATGCCTCTTTTTAAAATGGTTCACCTTTGGGGGCTTTATTCAGATAAAAAAGCAAAGTTGTTCGTAAGAAAAAAGTTGTTAGAGTTATTGTTTAGCTCACAAACGAAATAAGGTGATTCCATGTTCAAGTAATTGGGGAAAAAAACAAGTCCTTTTGAGGTAGCACTGAATCTGCATCTGAATATGCCTCTGACCAATCACGAGCTTGATGAAACTCTTGGAAAAATACACTGGGCTGCACTTGTGCTGGCCTGCTTCTTAGATAACAAGGAAATAGACTGTGGTCTAAAAGTACTCTCTTCCAGATTTCAGAACCAAACTCAGGCCCTGACGCCACTGATATTCTAAAATTGTAAAATCAGATCATCCATATTAAATTGGATTTGTACACTCAAAAAGCAATATAAGAAAGCCCTACTGGCTCGTATCACAAATTACATACCTCATACTTTAGATCACAAGCTGCTCGTAAGTGTATCAAAGTATCTGTAGAGAATTCAAGAGTCCTGTGGCTTTAAGCAATGCTCCTGACAAGCTTAACTCTGAAACTTTCATTAGAAAAGGAGAAAGGAAGCCAAACAGCATTCTTCAGCACACTGCCTCCCATAATATAACTTTGTTTAAGACCACAAACTAAGGAATAAGATGTAAGACTAACTGCAATTTTCAAAATGTTAAACTGAAGCTGCACACAAGAAAGTAGATAGGAGGAGGCAAGATAGTCTGTCTGATGGGGCACAAACCTGACAAAAGAGAATAACAGGAAAAAGTACAAAGCTCACATCTCAACAAAAAGCCACAACTACTTCTTTCAAAGGAGATCAGAACCATTTAAAATCATTGTTAACTTAGATATTACCCTGGAACTGTTTTTTAAGGAGAAAAGAAAGGAGATAAGATGAAAGCACTTTCAAATACACAAAAAAGGAATATTTGTGTGTTATTTCATTATTATATAAAATATTGTACCATGTTACTTTAGATATTATATTGAGGGTACACCTACTTAAAAACATAGGTTTGTTCCCCATATTTACCATGCAAACACAATAAATACAATCTTGGTGTTTAACAAAACCTTAAGGAAATATTGACCCTTAGACAATTGAGAAAGGGAACAGATGCAAAAAGCAAGCAGAGACCATCTAAAAGGTAAGATTTTCATCTCTTGGCTTAGTCTATCTGCTGACAGCCACAGTTCCAAGCATTAAACTTGTCAGCTGGTAGAGATTTTAGCTCCATGTACAATGGAGACCTAAAAGGTTTTCTTAATTTATCATCAGCCATCATCTACATCTAAGGGCTACACACATTGATGGGACACTTAAGACCTAAATCTTTTTAACAAACACCAGTTAGAGAAAACTCAATTGCCTGGCCATACTAATGAAGCTCAAAGAGAATTTTAAACAAAAAATTCCATCAACTTCCTTCCACATAGGGCACTTTCCCCCCACACTTCAAATTACCAACATGTGTGACATTTTAAAGCATCTATATACAAGGTAAGTGAACTAAAATCAGTCAGGAGAAATACGTATGACAAGCATAGATGGAACTGCACGACCAAAGGTACAGAGAAGGGAAAGCATTGGGTTATTATGGAAGAATAAGAGGAATAAAGTTGGAAAGGTAAATCAAGGCCATATTATATAAAGGCTTACCTAAAAGACATTTCATATAAAATATTGGTATAAATGTTGAAAGAATTTTAGTGAGTCCTAAGAATTGAAAATGTTTACTATTTTCTAAGTCTGAATTCAATTATACAAGGAAAAATCATAGTTTTGTTAGTAAAAGAAAGAAGAATCAGGTTAGCAGGCTGAATTTGGGTCTGCCAGTGAGTTCACTTTTAAAAGTGGCAAAGATATACTTCAGTTTCCCCAGGGATACAAATAATGCCTATCTTCACCTTAATTACAAGCTTCTTGTAGAATGCACTTTGGATTAGCACCTTGATTCCAAGGCAATCTGATGTTCAGTTATTATATCCATTTTTTTAAATGTGGCATTTATTGAGTGCTTACTCTGTGCCTGATATTCTGCTATGTACATGGATTACATTAATAAACCCCAAGAAAATCTTATAAACCAAAATTTTTACAGTTGATAAAGAATGTATTATATTTTCAATTTTTAAAGAAAAGGAAAATGAAGATATCATAAAAAAGTAACCCTTACATAGAAAGTAAGGATTAATGCTACAATAACAAAATTGGGATGGGAGGGATTATATAAAGACTATATACATATACATATACATATACATATACATACACATACATAAGACTTCATAATTAAAGGGCCAAACCAACTAAAATTTTTGCCAGGACTAGAATACAGAAAACAGTAATAAGCAACAGCACTGACAAATATCCTCAAGAGAATATAAATTCACTATAATAATATCCAAGCTACAAGACACAACCATTTCTTGCAATTTTCCCTAAAAACAGAAAGAACAAAATAGCAGCTGTGAAATCACCCAGACTACTAAAAAAAGACCTCAGCATCTCTCAAAAAAAAAAAAGGTATCTCCTCATCAGCAACACAGGCCAAAAAACGACAAGTCTCCACAGACTAGTCATTTGTGGCACGGTACAGTTAGAGAAACACAGGATGACAGTCGCGATCATGTGGTCAGAAAACAATCCGTGAGCAATTTGTTTCAGGTGAGATCACTTTCTCTCTCAGGAGAATGCCTGTTCCTGGGAAGAATAAACCTGTTTTGGCCAAACCTCACGAGGAATAATAGCCTAGTGATAAATCTCAGGGGCAGCCTAGATCCAGTCTCTCCACAGGTAAAAGTATCCCAGCAAGCACAGGAAACATTTCCAAGCCGACAGATGCACGCACTGAAAAAGGAGGTCACGATGCTGAGAGAATCGATTTAACTCTTTGGTCACTCGGAACGTTGAAGAGTAAGGGAAAGCATTGGATCTCTCTGGTTTGTTCGTTTTTTGTTTTTTGTTTTTTTTTAAATGATGCAGGTGTCTATGGCGGGAAAGCCTAAAAGACCTTCAGGGGTTCCCTTTACCTCTCAGATTCTGCCTGATTCCTCCAGATACCCCAGGCTTCCTCCTCACGAAAAAATCGCCGGCGGCAGCATCCAACACCTTCACCATGTCAAACCTGCACTTCCCTTCGTCTGGTTTCCTTCCAAGGCTCCTGCCCAGTGCACAAAGATTGACAGACCGGAGGGGACTGATATCCCTCGTCAAAAATAAACCCCAAGCCTAACTTTTAAACGCTCCCCCAGCCTAACCCCGCTCCGGGGCGCCCCTGCCCCCTTTCCTCCGCAGCTCTGGGCCCGCCTCTTTTCTCCTCAGGCCGGCCGCGTCCCCACTCAAGCCCCTCACCGTCCCTACTCAAGCCCCTCAGCGCTCCAGCATGCAAGCAGAGGCCAAAGAGCCCGCGCCCCCCGCCCGGGGCCTGTGGTGGGCTGGAGACAAAGAGGCTGCGACGCCGCTGCGGCCGCCAGGACCGTCCTCTGGGACAGCTCCTTGCCCCCCTGGCTCGCGTGCCACGGTCGCCGCGCCTCACCAGTACCTCCAGAGTCCGGGCTCCCGCGCGCGCCGCTGCAGCTGCCGGGTGAACAATGGCAGAAGGAGGCGCCGAGGACCGCCGCTCGGGCCCTCTGCGGCTCGCGGGCTCTCCGGCTGCTGGCTGAGTGACTGACTAACCCACCAGCGGAGGGAGGGAGGGAGAGAGCGAGCGAGACAGCAAGCAAGCAAGCGTCCCTGGCGCACGCCCTCCAGCCTTCCCTCTGCGAGGCAAGGCCAGTGCTGCCCCCAGCCAGCCAGCCCGCGCGCGCCCCTCCCCCTCCGTTCGCCACAACATTGTAGTAAATTTCTATTGGACGGCGCCAAAGGGAAGGAGGGGGCCGGGCCGCGGCTCGTCAGCCCATTGGCTGAGGCCGAACTCCGGCTCCTCTTGTTCCCCCCACTCCTAGGTCAGTAAAGAGCTGGGAGGGGAAGGAAAAAGGGGGAAAAAAGCAAGGAGCTGGACTCGTTTGCGCACGCGCAGGTCAAACCCCATCTTTTGCCCGGGTATTCCTGGACCCTGCAGTAAGCCACGTGGAGAGTGAGGCAGATAGTGCCCAGGAGGATGAGAAGCCGAGATTTAGAAGCCTCAGAGAAAACGGAACCCACAGAGAGGCTGCTACCGGACTACCCCAGGCTTGGTTCAGATCCTGACTCTGTACCTCAATACATCTAGTGACCTTGGGTCAGCTTCTCTGGGCCTCAGCCTCAGTTTCCCCATCTCCTAGCTTGGCTATCTCTAGGTGCCATCCCAACTCTGTCATTTGATGAGACTTTACCTCTCCTGGCAGCTGTGTAAGACCTGAAACAGAAACCGATTGTTGTGGCCACGCGAAGATTGCAACCTCTTTCTTCATCTACCAAACAAAACCAAACCCGTTTCCATCGAGTCAATTGTGACTGATAGCAACCCTATAGGAAAGAGTAGAACTGCCTCCATAGGGTTTCCAAGGAGCTGCTGGTGGATTCGAAGTGCCAACTCTTTGGTTAGCAGCTGAGCTCTTAACCACTGCACCACAAGAGCTCCTTCTTTACCTACTCGTTAAAAAAAAAAAAAAAAAAAAAAAAAAAAACCATTGCCGTTTAGTCGATTCCAACTCATAGTGAGGCTATAGGACAGAGTAGAATTGGCCTATAGGGTTTCCAAGGA
Organism: Dugong dugon; assembly: GCA_030035585.1. Classification (NCBI taxonomy): domain Eukaryota; kingdom Metazoa; phylum Chordata; class Mammalia; order Sirenia; family Dugongidae; genus Dugong; species Dugong dugon. Next base: position 52,880,931 of record CM057462.1, on the reverse strand, counting down.
GCACCTGATGGATTCGAACTGCAGACCTTTTGATTGGTAGCCAAAACTCTTAACCACTACACCACCAAGGGTCTACTAAGTCTACCTGTGTGCCCTGGTACCCTCAAAATCATAAACCAAGATTCTTGGACCTAGCTTCCAAAGTCTGGTCTCCAGCTGAACGTAGGGTTGCTCTCTGAGAATTTCTTGGTATGCATTTATTTCTCTCCAGAAGTTTCAGGGGCCACTTGACCTTCACACTCCCTGTCAGGCTGGTCTCTGAACAGGCTGGGGCCTCACAGAGCTGAAGGAAGGCTCTGTTCTAAGCATGATACCTATAAGGTAAAATAGGTTCTGGTATTCCTATTTTAGAGATGAAGAAACTTAAGCAGAGAGGCTTAGACCTATCAGGATAAGAAACTAGGCAATCTGACAGCAGATAAACCATTATGCTAGCTAGGCTGTCTCCTGGTATCTAATCACAGCTCCTTCACTATACAGCTCTGCCTTTGGAAACAGACTGCTGGGTTCCGGTTCGAACCCCTGCTGAGAATTTGCATTTCTAACAAGTTCCAAGGCGATGCCAACACCACTGGTTAGGGACCAATTCTGAGAACTACTAGTACAGAACTGGTTCTTGAAACTTACTATACATAAGAATCACCTGGGGATCTTGTTAAAATGTAGATTCTGATTCAGTATACTGGGTAGAAATGCAAATTCTCAACAGGGGTTCAAACTGGAACACACCAGCTTGAAGCCATCTGGGTTCAGTTCTCAGCCTCCAAAACCAAAAAACCCACTGCCGTGGAGTTGATTCCGACTCATAGCAACCCTACAGAACAGAGAAGAACTGTCCCATAGGGTTTCCAAGGAGCAGCTGGTAGATTTCAACTGCCAACCTTTTCGTTAGCAGCCGAGCTCTTAACCACTGCGCCACCAGGGCCTTGGTCAAGTACTTAACCTCTCTGTGCCTGAGTTTCTGACCACATAAAAGGGGATAATAATGGCTCTTACCTCATAGAGTTATTATAAGAATTAAATGAGTTAAAATATGTAAAGAGTTTAGAATAGTGCCTAAACCAAAAAACCCACTGCCTCGAGTAGAGTCTGACCCATAATGACTCTGTAGGACGGAGTAAAACTGCCCCATAGGGTTTCCAAGGCTGTAGTCTTTACCAAAGCAGACTGCCACATCTTTCTCCCACAGAGCAGCTGGTGGTTTGAACTGCCAATCTTTAGTTAGCAGCTGAGCACTTTAACCACTGCCCCACCAGGGCCCCTTAGAATAGTGCCTAGCTCTCAGTAAATACTATTTAAGTGTTAATTATTACAACTATTTGGAGACTAAAATATGATCTGAGAGGCCTGAGTCTGGCTGATATAAAATAATATACTATCTGTTAAGCTATGAGTCGGAATCAACTCGAAGGCAATGGGTTTTGTTTTGTAAGCATTTGATTGCTGTCAGCGCTGAGCCAGCACATTACATGAGTTATCTATTTGAAACATCGTAAAAACCCCTTGAGGACCACCAGACCACCCTATCTAAAACAGCCCCCACTCACATACCTTTGCTCTGCTTTGATTTTGCTTTGTAGCACTTACCCTACCTGATTTTCTACTACATGTTTATTTATTCATTGTCTGTCTCCACCCACTAGACTGTAAACTCCAGGAAAGCAGGGACTTTGTCCCTCTTATTCGTCTCCTGGAACAATGCATACTCAATAAATATTTGTTGAACAAGTAAATGAATTATCCCTATTTTATATATAAGAAAACTGAGGCTTGGCCTCAGTTGACTTGGCCTCAGTTGAGTCAGGTTCTTTTTGTGTATTAGAGGCAAAGCACTTGTTCTTGAGAGCTTCAGGTCTTCAGGTGCAGCTGTGCTTTTGCTTAAGGGAGCTCTAGCCTGATCATTTCTGTACCTCAGAGGCTTCCTTCACCTATCAGACAGGGAAACCTGGTATCATGAAGGAGTCATACTGAAGATCAAACACCAGGAGCCCCACTACCACCAGCACCACCACCACCATGTTATTCAGTAAATTCAGATTCATAAAAATATCTCGGCGCTAATAAGTGCTAGCTAATGACACATCATATTTAAAGAGACTTGGCTGGATGCATGGAATGTGTAGCGTTTAATAATAATTACCCTGAAAACAAGTAAGGACCTCAGGCTGGCCGATAACAGATAGACACAAGGCTGGTATAAGCCACTCTTTAAATTTAGAGTGCCATGCAACACCACACCAAGAAATGTCGGCATAGGCTTTACAATCTGAAAAACCTCAGTTTTGGTCATGGCTTTTAATTCTTATCCAAGAGTTGAAAGGGCTTTGCAAACTGTAAAGTGCTATCCATACAGTGAGGGATTTTTGTTATTAATTAGGTGCACACCCTCGCCTGTTAAGCCAGGTGCTCAATCCCTGAGCGTAACCGAGCCCACCACATAGTGGGTAGTGAGGGATGAGAAATGCCCAATCTGAAGGCAAAGAATCTATCCTTATCCCACTTGTTCTGTCAGAACTGGCTTCTGCAAACCAGACATTTGGTCTCAGCTCATTCCGCAGAGGCTGCTATTGGGTACCAAGGGTAAAGGTCCCAAGCACCATCTCTGAGGCTAATTTCCTAGGCAGAAACTCAGCCCCCACCCTGCCTGCTCCATGATCACATCTGGGTGGCGGCTGTGCTATGCTCCAAGCCCTGGGATGGGGTCCCTAGGGACCATCTCTATCCTGCCTGCCAGCTGAGCCCACCACTATCTCCCCTACCACCCCTTCTACTCCTTCCTAGGGAATACAAGCCCTGCTAGCTGCTTGTCAGCCCCTGGAGCAGTCAAGGGCACTAAGAAAAAAAAAGACAACATGAAAGGGTCCTAATCCTTCCCCATTGCAAACTGAGCTCCCGCAAAAGCAAACACCAGCTGCACAGAAGAGGATGAAATTAGATGGCAAAATTAAGTGGTGACCAGTGGGAAAGGCCAGGGAAGCCAGGATGGGAGATGGGGACTCAGATGACCTGGAAGAGATGAGATTGGGAGAAACTGGGGCGGGGGCGGGGGGAACAGTTGGAGTCTGAACCATTCCCAAATCTGGGATGTGGGTGGATTAGGGACACAGCTGGCCTGGAGCCCCAGTGCTAGGGCTCAAGGAAAATGTGTGTCTGTTGTGGGGGATGGTAAGAGATGAAGAGAGCTTTGAAAAGTTGGGCCCACCAGCAAAGTGTTCTGAACAGTTACTATTAAATAAAAATCAATCTTGGTACTAAAAGTATATGAAGAATAGAGCTTTCCATCCTGCCCATGGTCATAAAATTACAGTCATTTTAGGCCTTATAAATAAAAATGATAAATCAAACAAAGTATAATGGGTGGGAAAATTACATACAGTGGTATGCTTTTTGTTTTTATTAGTAGTTATTTAATTGGTCATAGAAATATAGTTAAATAAAAAGAAAAAAATTTAAATCACTGTAAACCTCACCAATCAGAAATAAACACCATCAATATTTTGGTGGGAGACTTCTAGTACTTTTTAGATATGTAAACTTTTCTGTTTACATAAATTAAACCATATGAAATTGCTGCTTTCTAGGTTAAAAATGGTCAAATATCAGCAACCTCATACTGTTTAGCTGAAAGCTTTGCTAAAATTTAGACCATATTACGATAAGGAACAATGATGAATCTGCAAAACATCTCATAACATGGACGAATCTGGAGGGCATTATGCTGAGTGAAATAAGTCAATCACAAAAGGACAAGTATGAGACCACTCATAAAAACTCGAGAAAAGGTTTACACACAGAGAAAAAAACATTCTTTGATGGTTATGAGGGAGGAGAAGGGTGGGGAGGGGAAATCACTAACAAGATAGTAGACAAGTATCAACTTTGATGAAGGGAAAGACAAGACACTATATAGGAGAAGTCTGCACATCTTGACCAAGGCAAAGATATAGAAGCTTCCTAGACACATCCAAACACCTTGAGGGACCAAGCTGCTGGGGCTGAGGGCTGGGGACCATAGTCTCGGGGGTATCTAGGTCTATCAGCAAAACATAAAGAAAATGTTCTACATCTACTTTGGTGAGTAGCATTTGGGATCTCAAAAGCTTGCGAGCAGCCATCTGCAACACATCTATTGGTCCCATCCCATCCGGAGCAAAGGAGAACAAAGAAAACCAAAGATACAAGAAAAATATTAGCCCAAAGGACTAAAGGACCACATGAATCACAGCCTCCACAATCCTGAGCTCAGAAGAACTAGATGGTGCCTGGCTATGACCACTGACTGCTCTGACAGGGATCACAATAGAGAGTCCCAGACAGAGTGGGAGAAAAATGTAGAACGAAATTCAAATTCACTAAAAACACCAGACTTACTAGTCTGACAGAGACTGGAGGAACCCCCGAGAGTATGTCCCCTGGACACCCTGCTAACTCAGAACTGAAGCCACTCCCAAAGCCCACTTTTCAGGCAAAGATTAGACATGTCTGTAAAACAAATAATAACACACGTGAGGAACATGCTTCCTAGTTTTAATCAAATATATGAGACCAAATGGGAAACTCCTGCCTAAAAGCAGGAAGAGTAGGCAGGAAGGGACAGGAAAACTGGATGAATGAACCCAGGGAAGCTGCGGTGGAAAGGGTGAGTGTGCTGTCACATTGCGGGGATTACAACCATTATCACAAAACAATCTTTGCATAAATTTTTGAATGAGAAACTAACTTGCTGTAAACTTTCACCTAAAGCACAATAAAATTATTTTTTTTTAAATTTAGATCATATTGTTTTGAAACTGACTTTTTTCACTTAACAATATATTGTAAACATCTACATCATCATTTTCAACAGCACTATCAATTGGCTAACCATAATTTACTTGATCTTGCTGGACATTTAGGTTGTTTCCCATTTTTCTCTTTTATAAATGATACTCAGCAAACATCCTTTTTTCTAAATCATACTCATGATTATTTTTTTAGGATGCATTTACTGCAGCATGTTTTTTAAATTATAGAGTACAAGGCTGCCTGTTCTGGTCATTTTTGAGATAAAGGCAAAAAACAAAAAACAAAAAAACCCAGCAGATGCAGTACTGTTATACAATAACTTGTCTTTCATATTTGAAAGCACAGAGCACATTTTCACTTCTCGGTAGAATGTACTTTGCATGCAAAAATTGCATCAAGCTCTGTCTTAAAGACTTTTCTGTGCACACTGAAAGCAAGACCTAAATGTGGCTAAAATACATATATTTTTAAAGCAATTACATTGGAGTTGGCAAGTGGTGTCCTTTCTGCGGAGGCACTTCAAGAAACAAGGGGCAGAAGAGAAGGAAGTGGAAATGGTAAAAGAGGACCCAAGCGGGATGATTTCTTTAGGCCTCTGGATTCACAAAATGTTAGAACTGGATATGCCCTTAGAAGTCATCAAACACAAGCCACTAGCTTTTTCCAGATTGGGAAATGGGTCCAGACACTGGACGAGACTCGCCCAAGGTCACACAGCACATGATGGCAGAGTCCAAACTTGAACCCAGGTCTCCCGATCCCTACTACAGGATTCTGTTCACTGCCTTCTTCCAAGTCCAGCTATGCTTGCTCTCCAAAGCTAGAGGCCAAGCTAAATTCTACAGCTATAAAACCTAGGAATGTCTGAGCTGGAAGGGACCTTGTTATTATTACTAAAAATAGTAACAACTATATTTATTGGATATTTACTACGTGTCAGGCACATACTAAGGACCTTAAAGCATTATTGTATTTTGCCTCACAACAACCCTGCACAGTATTATTAGCTGCAATTACAGTCGAAGAAACTACAGCCTAGATATGTTAGGTGATTTGTCCAACATCACATAGCTTAAACCAGATCTGTCTGAGTCCACTGTCCTCTTCTCCACACTGCCTTCACACATCTCTCAGGAAAGCAGTTTGGAAAAGATACGAATGGGTAATACCAATATCTGGCTGTTCCAAGACCCCGGGAAAGGCTGTTGTGGCTGCTTCTGATTATAGTGCCTTGGGGCACTCAAGAGGGACGCAAGGATCTGGCCTCCCATGCATGGCCCCTTCCCAACCCCCTCTCTCACCAGCTGGAGAGAGCCTAATGACTCTGATCCAGCAAAGCCTCCAGCTCGCTCAAGCTTAGCCCACTAATTCTCTCTCCCCTGGGTGGGGGACCCTCTAGGCCTAGTGGATCTCCCAAGAAATGTAAGGAGAGGCTCAGTGCCACTAGCTAGCTGAGCCCCTTCTAAAACTGGTAAATAGTCTCTGTAAATTTCAAAGCCAGCCCTACACCTGCACCAAGTATAATTTTTATTTTAAATCTGCTATCAACTAAGCAGAAAGAATCCTCAACTCGAAGGCAAAAGCCTTCCTGGGAGTGAGAATACACTGGTCCTACCTTTTTTCATCCAATAAACATTTATTGTACCTCCTTTGTATAGGCACTGAGTCCTGGCATGAATGAGATGAGTTCAGTGGCAATGATAATAACAATCATCATCATCATCCATACACAAGAGATGGTAAGAAGAAGGAAAAAAGAATGTGAGTTCAAATCAAAGCTCCACACACTGAGACGCTATGTTAGGTCAGGCAAGCCACTTCCCCTCCCTCAGTTTCCTTATCTGTAAAATGGGGATCATACCTTCCAGTCACTGTGCCAAGTACTTTATGTATAATATGTTGCTGAACTTTCACAACAGCCCCTTGAGGAAGATATGACTGTTATTCACATCTTACAGATGAGGAAGTAGAGTCTCAGAGAAGTGAAAAAATTTGCCCAGGATCACCCAGCTAGTCCGAATTTAACCCCACATCTGCCTGGTTCTATTTTATAGTTGATACTCTTTCTACAGTTTACAGATTGCTTGCATTTCCATTAAAGTCATTATAACAATACCAGCAAAGATGTATATAGAGCGCTAGGTACCTTACCTGTTTTCTCTTACTTAACACTCACAACAACCCTATGGAGTGAATACTATTTTAACCCCATTTTACAGCTTTGGGAACTGAAGTCATAGAGATTAAGTAATTTGCCCAATGTCACATAGCTAGGGAGAGGTATAGCTGGGGAGCCAGGTATGTCTGACTCCAGAACCCAAGCCCGCCTTTGCCCACTATACCACCTTGCCTCTTCTCACCAGTGAGGTGTCTGTTTGACAGATGAGAAAGCTGAGACCCATCAAGAGGTAGTGATGTGCCTAAGGTCACCTAGCATATCTGAGTCTTAAACCCAGGGCTATTTCCTTCACCCACAATATATGAATCCTGAGCATCAGAAAATGCCCCTGCCTACTGGACACCAGAAACCCTATACCTAGCTCCCCTAGGTGGCACAGGGAGCCCCCTCTATACCATGCCATGCATGGAGAGCCAAGGGTGTGGGACACTGAGGACAGCAGCAGTTGAGCTGGTAACCTAGCTGCCCCCAACTTCAGGCACCTCTGTTGTGACCTCCCCAAGCCATGGGCCCGGAGTTGGGGTGGGGAGAGTTACAGAGGAATCTGCTCTAGGCCTGAGCCCCACTGGCTGGAAAAGGCTGTCTGCTGTGATTTCTGCTGAAAAACAAAAAGCTGGATCTTCTGGGTCTAAATGCTAATTACCAATAATGACATAATAACCATTGTGCGCTCAACAGCCAAACAACCCTGACTAGAAATTCTGCATAGCTCAGGCTCAGAAACAAAAGATTTGGACACTCCAACTGAAACCAACACCCTAGCAGAAAATGTCAGACATAAAAGGGCCTCAGAGTTGACCCAGTCAAAGTATTATCTGGCAAACGGAGAGGATGATGATCATTGACTTTCTCATTCATTCAGATAATTATTTATTGGGAAACTACTGTGTGCATAACAACGATCCTGAGGATGGCTCAGGACCCAGCAGTGTTTAGTTCTGTTGTACATAGGGTCGCTATGAGTTGAAACCAACTCAATGGCACCTAACAACAACAACAACAACAACAACTATGTGCTCAGCATAGTGAAAGACCCAGAGGAGAAGTGGCTTCATTTATTCATTAGTTTATTCCACAAATACTTACAGAACACCTACTATTGTGCCACACACTGTTCACTGTTCTAGGTATAAGGGGTATAACACTGCACAAGACAGATAAAAATCACTGCCACCACCAAGGTACATTCTACTGGGGGAGACAGACAATCAACAAATTATCAATAAAATACAGTATGTCAGAGATTGTTATGTGCTATGGAGAAATATATGCAGGGAGGGACAATAGGGGGTTGAGGCGGAAGGAGAGAACGTTACAGTTTTAAACAGGGTAATGAGGAAAGGCCTTACCAAGAAGGTAACATTTAAGGAGATGAGAGAAAGAGCCGTGAAAGTATTTGGAGAAAGTGTAGTCCAGACCAAAGGACCAGCAAGTGCTAAGGCCCTGGGGTAGGAGCATGCCTGGTGTATTCAGAACTTGCCCAAGATCATACATCCAGTCACTAACAGATCTGGGAAGGAAAAGGAATTTGACACAGAGTGATCACCTGCTATGTACTTAAACTCTCTTAAGCTTTAGAACAACTCTGGGAGATAATGATTATGCTCACTATTCTCACCACTTTACAGATGAGGAGAGTGAGACCCAGAAAAGGGAAGTAAACGATCCCAGGTCACAAAGGAAGAATGGGCAGGTCTGACTCCAGCTTTCTGCTGCCTCCCTGCTCCCTCTCCTCTCCACCTTGTCTATGCAAATCCTAAATAATCCTTGAGTGAATGAATGAATGAGCTCTGCACATTTCTCAAGCCCTGCCTTCACAATGAACTGTTTTCTGACTGGCCTTTATTGATTTGTTCTTGTCTCTACTAATCAGAGAACAACAATAATAATTCCAATGTGCCAGCTATGGACAAAGAACTGCAAATTATCTAACTTCGCCCTGACACAATCCCATGAGTAGGTGCTATCATTCTTCCCATTTTATAGATGAGAAAACTGAAGCTCACTGAGGTAAAGCAACTTGCTAGAAGTCCTGCAGCTGGTTAAATGGTAAAGCTGGGATTTACAATGTCACTGAGTTGTAAACGTGGAAGTTGTTGTGTTGACGGATGTTTTAGTGTATATGTTCTTACCACAGTTAAGGCAAAAAAAAAAAAAAAACCCTGGGATTTAAACTGAGGTCTGTCGGCTCCCAAATCCCTACTTTTAATCCTATAATATTAGCAGAAACCTCTGACATCAATCCATGCCCTTCCTTTTATAAATTAGAGACAAAAGGCTCAGTGGGAAGAGTTCTTCCACTCTACCACCTTTTGGACTGTAGAGCAGGTTTTCTTTTTTAGGCCTATTTCTCGGCATCTGTAGAGGTCTTATATCATCCTAGCTCCCTGAGTACAGTTCCAGGGAGCTGATGTCCACCTCTGTCACCCCAGCCCTAAGGAGCAGTGGGGGATAAAGTGCTCCTGGACCTCGTGCTTTCTGCTTTTCCAAAGTGTTTGCAGTGGCAACAGAGCAGAGGAGGCTGGAGAAGGGAAACTCTGCCCTCGTGTGGCTCCTAGAAGAGAGAGTCTACAGCCTTGGCACCAAGAAGGCAGAGATGGGCAGAGGGCAGGGGCCAAATTTGGGGCGAGGGGCAGCTAGCCAACTGGGAGAGGGAGAGTTGGAGGGGGGCGGGTAGCAGATACCAAGCCTCTGGCTTTAAAATTGGTTTATTGGGTGTCGTTTATTCAGTAGGAAATGGTATCAAATACTTCAAGTCCCTAGACTGGAAAGGGGTAGAAAAGAAGAAGATTCTTAGAGACAGCACTAAAAATAGCATTAAGAGTACTCAAGGATTGCCGTTAAGGAGTCACTGGCCTAGGTGCTTTATCTACATTATTACCAATCCTCACAGTAAAATGAGCCCCACTCTACAGCAGAGGAAACTGAGGCTCAGAGAGGTAAAGTGACAGCCAAAGGCACTGTAGCACACCCATTTCATGGGACTATGCAAAGAAGGTCCAGAGACCTGGGTTCCTGCTGAATGATCTGGTGCCATCAAGCACTCACCTGCTCTGATCTGAGGTTCCCACATCCGTACAAAAAAGGACTTGGTTGCCAGGAAGACTCAAGCAGCTCAGGGACCCAGTTCTGCCCCAACCATGGGGCCTCCCAGAGGCACAGGACATCATGCTTACTCTTCTCCCAACCACCCAGAAAAAGGTTATCAGCTTCCGGGGTGGGGGTGGGGTTAAAAAAAAAGCTACATTTTTTTTTTTTTTTTTAATGTTTGTCCCAGTTTCAGAGCTACTGCTGTCTTTGGCCTCCAGCCAGGGAGGGGCCTTTGGGGTGGGGGTGGAGAGACCTAGGCCTCAAGACTGAGTGTCCTTGGGCCGAGGCCAAGGGGTGCAAGGGGTAGTAAAGGAGCCAGCTGGCGGTAGACCAGGACCCCTCTGGAGATCTGGGCTTGTTTCTTAATCTTTTCCTTCCTTTGTTAGCCAGAGCAGGCTGCCAGGAGAGGCAGGGGAAGGAGTAGGTGGGGCCAAGGAGACTGAGGAGTCAAAATAATGATGATTTAATTAGAGCTACCATTTATGGGTGCCCATTACATGCAGACACTGGGCCAGGCCATCTGTGGGGATTTTCTCATTGAAGCCTCCACACTTCCCTGTGAGGAAAGCCTGTTGAACCCATTTTACTGAGGTTGAAACTGAGGTACAAAAAGGGGAAGTAATTGACTCAAGGCCACACAGCTTGTAAGTGCCAGGGTTGACAGGGAACCCAGGTTGCTGACTCCTGAGAGAGGCAACCACTGGGTTTGACTGAGGCTGGGATGAGAAGGGGTGGAGGTGAGGAGATAGGGGGAGAAATAGGGGTGGAAAAGGCCCTGGAAGTCTCAGTGAAAAGAGGCAGCTATGAGAGTACAAGAAAGAGGATAGCAAGTGATCATCTCCTCAGTGACCATCCCCAAAGTCCTGCATGATCTGAACCCTGCTTCCCTGTTCAGCCTCATCTCCCATCACTGCCTGCCTCTCCCTTTATGCCTGAGCCTTACCAAACTTCAGTACTTACATACCCTTAGCACACTATGCAATTTCCAGCCTTTACAAATGCTATCCCCTATGCCTAGAATGTTGTTCCCTCTGCTACCTGTCTAAAGAGCTCTTAGTCATCCTTCAGATCGCAGTGTAGCTATCTTTTCCCCTGATGCCTAAGAGTTGCCCACCTGCCCACTTGGGTGCACTCTGCATGTGGTTCTTGCTTCTTTTGTTGAATCGTCACAGTGTCTATGTCTCTACCTACACTGCGAGCTCCTCAGGAGCAGGAACCCTGTCAGTGCTCAGTAAATGTTTGTTGCCTCTAATTGCACTTTACCACTGAATCTTCCTAAGAGCACTTCAAGACAGGCAAAGCAAATTTTCTTATCCTGGCTCTAGTGACAAGGAAAAAGAGGACAAAAGAGAGGAAGTGACTTTCTGAGGTCACACAGACATTCAGTGGCACTGGCAGGACTAGAACCTAGGGTTCCTCTGTACCACACAGCCCTTGCCTGGCCCCACCCTGAAGAGATCTCATCCCTGCCAGACTTGCCAGACTCACCACAAGGGAACCCTATGGCAGAAGTAGAGGCCCAGCCCTAGGAGTGGAGGTTTCAGACATAGTTGCTATCCCGGGGAGCAGAGCAGGAGGTGGTAAGAAGCAGACAAGCTTCTCAGCCCAGCTCTAACTCCTCCTCCCAGATATGCCCCAGACTAGAAACATCCCCTAGGCCCCATATTCCTCAGAACCTGAGACCTCAGTCTCACCTTTTTCCTCTCCTGCCTGCCCACTGCGGTCCATCATCATGTCCTGCTGGCTCTGTCTCCTAAAAAAACTCACATCCGTTCTGCTCCCCACTCCAGGGCACGGCCCCAGGCCCCAGACCCAATATCTCAGCATCTCTTACCTGGATTGTTGTCTCTGCCCCTCCCCTCCAGCTCATCCTCCACACAAAGTGATCCTCCCAAAATGCAAGCCCAATCACATCATTCCCTTGCTTAATATTCCATGGCTCTCCATTGCCTATGAATCAAGTCCCCCTAACTCTCCAAAACGTCTCTCTCCAGCTACATACCCCCAAGTGCAGATCAAGTCTATTTACCTTTGCACACATAGTTCTTCCACTTTGTCCTTGTCCCTTTTCCTTGTCTTTACCTGAGAACACCTATTTACACTTCAGTGTATCAATCAAAGATGCAGTTGGTTTTTTCTGTGTCCTTCTCCCCAACTAAACTCTGAGCTCCTGGGATCGGGACCACACAGATTCATCACTGTGCCCCGTGCCCAGCCCAGGAGCTGACCCAGAGTGAGTGAAAGCAGGTGACTAGGAAAGGGAGGCACATTCTTCTGTAAGGCCTCCTCTCCCTCCCTTCACTCTGCAGGTGCCCTTCAGAACCGGTCAGAGTAGGTTCTGCCCATCTGTCCCTGGCATGCCCCTCCCAGACGTGGTCTCCACTGTCCCATTACAGATGTCTTTGTGATTCTAAAATAATATTGATAATTATAACAATAACAATAATAATTACTACCTTTTATTGAGTGCTCATCATATGCCTCATATGCATTATTTAATCCTCGAAAGAACCCTAGGAGGTAGGTTGTTCTTTTATTATTCTCATTTTACAGATAAGGAAACAGGCTGCAAAAGGTTAAATAGCTTGCCCAAGGTCATATAACTAGTAAACAATTGATACAGGATTCAAAACTAGGCCTAGATTGGGTACAGTGTGTGTGCGTGTTTGCACACACGTGTGCACATATGAATTTATTCCTTCAACAAACACTCCAATAGCTCCCACTAGCCCTGTGCTGGGCACTGGAGATGGACAGAGAGGACTCAGACATAGTCTCTGCCTCCTCGGGGGAGGTAGGAGAGTTTCACATTAAATATTTGGGCCTTGGGGTCAGCAAACCTGGGTCTGAGCCTCAGATCCACTCCTAAATAACTGTGTGACTCTGGGTAGCTCAAGTGATTTACCCAGCTCCAGTTCCCTCATCTATGAAGTGGGGATAACGCCTACCTCAAGGGTTGCTGGAGGACTACCTGAGATAATGTGTCTAAACAGGGAGCACATAGCAAACAGCCCAGTGCTTAAGAAATATCCAATAAATGGCAATAATACATATGATGACTAGAGATTCTCAGGATCCCTAGACCAGGGCTGGATGCAATTCATCAGGGCCCTCTCTGAAGCCTTCTCAACCAGAGTCAATACTAATAGCTAAGACAATGCCTAATCCGCCCATTTTCTCATAAAACAACTCTTTAAGGGAAGTGTCCTTTACCAATTCTATTTTATAGGTGAGGCAACCGAGGCACAGAGAAGGTAGATTAACTGAGCCAAGTCACACAGCCTCAGTGGTTGAGCTGGAAACTCCACTCAGCTACTTCCACACTGGGCAGAGCTCAGCCCCTATCCCAGGGCCCTGGCCAGCCTGCTGTGGAGTCTGGGGCTCCTGACTCCTAGATTCTAGTTCCAGCTAGGCAGAAAGTTAAAAGTGTGAGAAAGGAGCCAAAAATAGGGAGACTTTACTCAATCTTCTCCCAGAATGAGCCCAGGGCTGGGAGGCAACCAACAACTGTCAAGGCAGGCCCTGTTCTGGGCACTTCTCATTGTCTCCTCCCCACACCCATGTTGAGGAAGTGTTACAATCTGTACGTGAACCTACACATCGCAAATGAGATCCCAAAGGTTCAGAAAAGTTAGTAACTTGCCCAAGGTCACACAGCCAAGAAATGGCAGTCCTCAGGAAGTGGCAGAGTCCCTTCTCTCTCCACCGCTCTCAGACCCTCCTAGTTGCCTGTCTCCTCTGATGAAACCTAGAGGCTCAGCCATTCCCTCCCCAGGCCTAGGCAGAGGCCCTGAGTCTAGTTGGCTAGGCCTCTCTCTCCATTGATTGATGCCTACTCAGTACCTGAGCCCACACTCAACTCAGAGAACCCAGAGCTCCCTTTGAGAGAGCGCTGGCCCCCAAGAAACTCCCAAGAGCAAAGACAGGGTTCATGTTCACCAAGTCTCTATGATACTGGCACTTCATATGCATCAACCATTTAATCCAACACAAAACACATTGACAGGCGCGTGTAGATGCTCAGTAAATATGTTTCTCATTCATTTGGAAATATTTACTGAGCACCTACTATGTGCCACTATGTCCTAGGTGCTAGGGATACAACAGTAAACAGAATAACAAAAATCCCTGCCCTCACAGGCTTACGTGAATAAAAGAAAAAAAAAATACTGCGTGAGGTAGGCATTAATACTCCCATTTTACAGATGAGAAACTGAGATGCAAAGAGCCACTAGCTGTACATTGCAGAGTAACGATTCTATTCCAGGCCAGTCTGACCCCAAAGACATTGTACCACGTGATCCAAATGTCACCACCCAGTGGTTAAGCATCAGGAGAAAAGGCAGCCCTAGTTGCGGTGGGATCCTAACTTCACAGAGTGTAGCCTCCCTCAGCATTTCTGCCCCCACTCCTTGTTGTTGTTAGGTGCCATGGAGCAGATCTCCAGGTCTTTCTCCCACAGAACCATTGGGTGGTTCAAACCACCAACCTTTTGATTAACAACCAAGTACTTAACTGTTACACCACCAGGGCTCCTGCCCCCACCCCTAGAGCCTCCCTTTACCCCTTCCAGTGGCCTTGGTGCCACGGGACGTGCATTGGAATCAAGCCCACATGGCAGTCATTTAGGCAAACCCAGTACTCACCCAGCAGTAGCCGTCAAGTTCCCGCAGCCAGTCAGGGAGACACCGTGGAGCCATAGACGCAGTGGCACAAAGAAGCAAAAAACAGCAGTGAGACACACAACCAACAAGCTCTGTGGAGCCACCTCCTCAGCCTGGGCCTGGGCCAGTGGGGAAACCCTGCCCTCCCTCTGCCTCTGAGGCTCAGCTGCGACAGACACCCTCCTAGTCAGCAAAACTCTGGCCTCCCAGGGCCCAGGCCACTGGAGGCAGCAGAGTCCCTGTGGGGTCCACCAAACATTCAATAAACATTAACTGAGCACCTGCTGTGTGCCAGGTGTTGGGGATACAGTATGAACAAGACAGACGTGGTCCCTGCAATCACATAAATAATTACCAATTTACAACTATGATGAGCACTTCAAGAAGGGAATTAAGACGTTTCAAATCCTGGCTCTATTAGCTTTGTGATGTTGGGCTAGTAGAGCCAAGGTTTGGTTTGTGACATTGGGCCCATTTCTTAATTTCTCTGTGCCTTATGTATTCATCTGTAAATTAGGGATAGTACTAGCATCCACCTCACAGGTTGTGAGGATTAAATATATTAAATAAGAACATTTGGAACAATGCTTGGCACACAGTAAACTGTTCATAAGTATTAGCTACTATTATTGCAGGAGGCTGTAGGACTGGGTTTTGGATGGGCCTAGTGTGGGTCAGGAAACGCTGGTGGTGTAGCAGTTAAGAACTACCGCTGCTAACCAAAAGGTCAGCAGTTCGAATCCACCAGGCGCTCCTTGGAAACTCCATGGGGCAGTTCTACTCTGTCCTATAAGGTCAATGTGAGTCAGAATTGACTCAGCGCATTTGGTTTGGGTTTTTTTGGTTTAGTGTGGGTCAGGCCACCACCCACCTGATAAGTTGCTGCAGGGGTTAAATGGGACAATGGGAGGCGAGGCTCTGAGCACGGTGCCTTGCTGCCTGGTCACTGCTCAATAAATGGCGGTGTTATTCTCAGGACTGCCCTCCAGAGCAGCCCCAGGGGAAAGCATCTCAGCAGAAGGGTTGTCAGAAGTGCTCCCACCACACACATCCAGAACTGCAGCTTTGGGCTGAAAATTAACCAGCAACCACATTCCCACCTTATTCTACAAATGCCATGTCTCCTTTGACCTTCACAATAACCCAGGAAGTGGACAAAGCCAAAATGATTACTATCCCTATTCTACAGACAACGACAGAGAGGTGAAGGGATTCCTCTTTGTGTCTTGGGTGAGTCACTTCACATCTCCAAGCCTAGTTAAGTGGCCGAGCCAGGATTCTAACTCACGTCTGCCTAGATTTTGTTCTCGAGGTATCCCCCTTGGTGTTTTCCCTCCAGTCTCTGCAATACTAACTGCATAGCCCCAGACAAGCCTTTGAAACTCTCTTAACCTCAATATACCATGGACTTCCAGAAGAATGAACAAATCTGTCTTGGAAGAAGTACAGCCAGAATGCTCCTTAGAAGGGAGGATGGCGAGACTTCATCTTACATACTTTGGACATGTTATCGGGAGGGACCAGTCCTTGGAAAAGGACATCATGCTTGGTAAAGGGTCAGCAAAAAAGAGGAAGATCCTCAACAAGATGAATTGATACCGTGGTTGCAACAATGAGGTCAAACACAGCAATGATTGTGAGGATGGCGCAGGACCAGACAGTGTTTCGTTCTGTTGTACATAGGGTCATTGAGTTAGAACCGACTTGACGGCACCTCACAACAACAACCTCAATCCCTTCATCTGAAAATAGCTGTTGTTAAACAGCCAGCCTATCACCCAAGGTGTTCCTAACCCAAAGTCTTCCTCCATAGGCTCAGCTGCTGCCATCATTGCCCCCTCTTCTAAGCCTTTACCCCAGCACTGCCTTCAGTCACTAATCTACAGGTCAAGGAATGTCTACACTCAACTACTCTAAATCCATGTTTTATAGATGGGGAAACTAAGGCTCAGACTTGTCCACATGCCTAAGGTTGCCTTTCATTGCCTAGCTCATGCACCTGGGCAGCAGTCAAGTAAGACTGGCCCTCTGGGAAAACTCCTGGGTAGGGCCCTGACCTTCGCTCCCTCTGCCCCTTTCACACCATGCTAGGCAAGCTCAGCCAGGCCTAGTCAGAGACAGAGCCATGCCCACCAGTGGGCACCCAGGGAAGGGGGCACAGCCCACTCCCCAGCTCCCCAGCCTGAATAGCCTAGAGATCTGAATTTGCTCCAGCAGGGGTCAAGCAAGTTCCATAGGTAAGGTCTGGGCACTGTGGCCACCTCAGTCGCCACAAGGCAGAGGCTACCCCTCTTAGTCAAATCTAGGCTTTGGAGTCAGATAGACCCGGGTTCAAATCCTGGTCCTGCCACTTCCTAGCTGTGTGACTTTGATCGAGTCAATTTGCCTCCCTGAACTCCTGTGAAATAGGGATAATACCTCTTTCTCATGAAGTTGTAAGTATTAAATGAGTTAATGCTGTATATTAAAGGCTTAGCACAGAGCACCATGCATAGTAAGTGTTCAAGATTAGAGAACAAGAGCTAAGAACAAGACTTATGGGGGGTGGGGGGACATCCATCACACTCCATCTTGACCGCGCCATGTCCTATCCCCTCACATGGGGCGAGGGCAGGGAGTGGACTAAATCCCAAACCAGGTTCTGGAGGCTACAGC
This sequence comes from Dugong dugon, assembly GCA_030035585.1. Lineage (NCBI taxonomy): Eukaryota > Metazoa > Chordata > Mammalia > Sirenia > Dugongidae > Dugong > Dugong dugon. The sequence goes on along the minus strand of CM057462.1, from coordinate 52,863,558 downwards.
AGTAATTGGTGCTGCAAGAATTTTAGGGACTCTAGGCTTATCTCCTCTCCCCAGTCACAGAAAGGGAAACTGAGACCCAGGAAGAAAAGTGACTGACTTACAGGTTATAAGGGGGCAGAATCCTACCCCGTTTAATAAACATCAGAATTCTGAATCTCCCCCATCCCCAGGGAAGTGTCATACAATCTGCAACCCCTGCAAAAAAAATCATGGGTCACCATGACCTCTAAGGAAAGTCCTTCTCAAGTATCCTATTCAGCTCTGTGGCTAGCAGAACTGTACATGGTGCACAGCAGGTGCTCAGGAAAGACTCAGATTCTCAGGAAAGACTTAGGGGATAACCAAACGAAGTTCTTCTCTGGTTCCACAGCTCTGCCCAGGCTGTCTCTCCAGGAGTCTCTCCTTACATCTCCCCTCCCCACCCCACCTCAGCCGCTGTCTCATCTTGCAGCCCAGGACCCATCACCAGCTGGTCCTGGCTTCAGTCAGCAGAGGTCTGGGCCTCCGCAGGGCCTGCACAGCATCAGCATCTTCCCATCCAGACTGGGATGTTCCTGCCTAGCACAGCCAACCAGGCTCCTGGCCAGAGTCCGCTCTGCAGAGGGTGCACTGGCCCTGCCTAGGGGTGGGGCAGCCGGGAGCCCTGGAGCTTCCATTGGCACCTGGGCCGTACAGGAGCGAGGCCAGCCCAGCCGAGGCAGTATAGGGATGAGCCAGTCAGGAGAGAGCCAAGTGTGGGGCCTCCTCGCCTCACTGAGTACCACCTACACACCCAGGCACTCCTCCCTCACTCCACGTTGCTGGGCCCTGGGAGGCCCTACCTGACTCTCCTGTATACATAGAGGAAAGAAACTTCAGGGCTTCCCCACTCCATTCTCCTCTTGAAATACCCCAGTGACCAGCTCTCAGACCAACTACCATTCTGGTCTTTACACATTCATTGCCTCATTTGATTCTGCTAATGCCTATAAGGTCTGGATTATTGACTAAGAAGGAACATAGGGCTCAGAGAGGTGAAGTGACTCATGCAAGGTCACACAGCCAAGAAGTGTAAGGGCCAGGATTCAAACCCAGTTTTGCTGCATGCGTAACCTGCAGGACACTGGATGTCCCCCTCCCTCTTTCCCTCCACTTTCTGAAGTTTCTGGCTCGCCTTCTTCCTCTCCAACTAACCCAAACCTTCCACCTCCCTCTGCAAAACCTCCCCTCCCCAATTCCTAGTCAGAATTAATAATTCCCACCTCACGGCTGCTATTACACCTTGTTTACATGTACCCAACAGCAGCTGGGTACAGCAGTTATTTCTAAAGTGTCTGTCTCTCTGCTACTCAGGAGAGCCTTGAAGGCAAGGGCTGGCCTCTTAGACCTGACAGTCTGTTACTTCTACCAACCCCTCAATGCAAAAGTCCCTCTGGCCTCCACCTGCTGGTCTCCTTCTACCCCTAGCCTCCTGCCAAGACCATCCCCACCCCCCGCCTGTGACTGGGTTGGAGTGAAGTCTTGCTGAAGCCAAGAGCCTGGGTTCCATCCTAAGGGGATCTGTGCCAGTGCTCTGGCCCCACCCTGGGTCCTCCCTCTCCCCTTCAGTAGCTGATGACCTGACCTGGACCTTACCCCAGGCAGCTCTCACAGTGACTCCCAGCTGCCCTAAACCCCAGCCCCAGCCAGCCTCTAAAAAGGAGGGGGCTTGGGGACTTGAGGAGTCATAGTCAACCACTCTGTCCCAGGGGACGCTGTGGGCCCTAAAATGAAATAACCTCCCCCAATCCTACGGAGATAGTCCTCCCTCCTCCCGTTCCTCCTCCGAGGCAGGCCTGGCTGAGGTCTGTCAGATCAGGTCCTGCCTCCAGCTTTATAGAGGGGAAGTGCCTTCCTACCCAAAAGGTGGAGACTGCTGGAATGTGTGACAGGCAGAAAACTTGAGGAAAGACAGTGGACAGACACAAGAAGAGACTGAGCCACGCAGAGATGAGAGACACAGGGAACCGAAAGATGAGAGCGAGCAGGAGCCTGAGCCCGAAAGGAGACAGTAAGACCAGAGACAGAGGGAAGTCCCCTAGACCAACTCTGGAAGGGAGTGGGGGCGGGGGACCCGGCAGTGACGGGAGAGCCACTCGAGCAGGGTGAGCCGGCGCCCTAGCTCGCGGGTCCCTGCGTCCCGAAACTCAAAGTCAGTTACGTAAGGGCCGGAGCGGGGCGCGGGGTTCCTGCCCGAGGGCCCCCTCACACTGCGCGACCGGCCCACTCCGGCCGGAGTTGCGGCTCCCGGGCAGGAGCGTGCAGGGCCGGAGAGGGTGGGCTTGAGGAGGGGGCGGCTCTGGCTGCAGCGCTCCTCAGGGACCCGCCCGCCGGAAGCGAACCCAGGACCCCTGCCCCAGGCAGGCCGTGGGACAGGCTGGGACCGCCAGCGACACGCGTCCAGCTCCGGACACGAGCTCCCGGAGTCCCTCGCCTAATGTCCGTGCCCCTCCTCGGACCCAGAACTTCGAGACACCCAGGCCACTCTGGACCCCCCACCTAGGGCCCTGGAACCCAGGACTCCTAGGGCTACTTCCTTGGACCCCGAAGTCCCCCTCCAGACCCTTAGACCTGGTCTTGCCCCTCCTGGGACGGCCCAGGCCATTGCAGGTGGGTCCATCTGTTCCTCACCCCGTGCCTCCTGGGGACCCGGGGTCACCCCTAAGCGGTCCAGACTAACCTGAGCTGGACAGGGCGGGGACCTGGCCGGGCTGAGCCGGGTCGCGTTCTTGCTCTCCGGGACTCTCGCCCTTTAAGACGTTCCTGCCACTTTGCCCCGCCGGGGCCGTCCACCTGCGGTGACAGGGCAACTCTGACGTGAGGCACCGCCCCAGATCCAGAAGGCCTTCTGATTGGTGCAGGAAACTGCCAATCGGCGGAGCAGCAGGGAGGGCGGGGCCGAGGGGTGCAAGTGTCGCAATCGGGTAGGGGTGGGGGCTGCAGGTGCTGCCCCTCGCGGAGCCGCGAAGAGCAGAGAGGCCAGAGGAGGGTCGGGCAGGGAGCCCTGGTGGTGCCTGCTGTGGGCAGCTCGGCTGCTAACCGAAAGGTCGCTGGTTTTGAACCCACTAGCCTGTCCACGGGATATCCCTAAAGATGTACAGCCTTGGAAACTCTATGGGGCAGTTCTGCTCTGTCCTATAGGGTCAGTATGAGTCAGAATAGACTCTTCGGCAATGAATTTTTTTTTTTTTTTTTAACTTGGAGTCAGGCTGCCTGGGTCCCACTCCCCAGCACTGCATCTATTAGCTGTGTTACTCTGGGCAAGCTACTAACCCGTCTCCAAGCCAGTTTCCACCTCCATAAAATGGGGTTAATAAAAGCATTTTCCTCAAAGGTTGTTAAGAAATTAAATGAAATAACCCATGTAAAATGCTAAGAACAGTGCCATTCTCAGGGTAAGCATCCAATAATTGTTAGGATGTATTATGGTTAGTAAGCATAAATTCATTTATCGCCCCCAAATTCACTGAAGTCTCCTCTGAGCCAGCTTCTGTTTCAGGCTTCCCGGTCTTGGTCCCTGCCCTCAACAAGCTCATAGTCTGGCAGAGGAGGGTCTGATTGAGCCCCTAGATCTGGGAGATGCTTCCTGATAGAGGCTGAGTGGGCTCTAACGCACCCGAGAAGTTGTGGATCCTTTGACCACAAATCTGGACCCTGGAGACCCATTCAGCCACTAGCTGTCTGAACCCAGTGGGGAAATCTGACATACGCACACCCAGGCTCCAAAGCATATTGGCACATCTTTCACTTGCTCACATACCTATTGCCCAGTGGTTAAGAGCTTGGCATTTGGGGGAAATTGAGTTTGCTCTGTACTTACCAGCTGTGTGCCCTGGGGCAAGTCATGTCTCTGGAGTAAAATGGGATTAATAGCAAAACCCGTTGCCATCGAATCATTTCTGACTCGTAGAGACCCTGTAGGACAGAGTAGAACTGCCCCATAGGGTTTCCAAGATTGTAATCTTTATGGAAGCAGAGTGCCACATCTTTCTCTGGAGTGGCTGGTGGGTTCAAATTGCCGACCTTTCGGTAAGCAGCTGAGCGCTTAACCACTGAGCCACCAGGGCTCCTTAATAATAGTAGCAACTTTATGTAGAGCTTGTGTAAATTAAAAGAAAGTGTGTAAAACTATTTATGCAAATACCCAATAAGGGAGCTAATATTTTTTTAACTGCTCCCACATGTATGCGTACACCCAGGAGACAGCAGGCTGTGATCTTCTTGATTTGGTGTCTGCGTTCAGCCATTTCCCCTCAGACCTGGACCCCTGACCCGCCTCCTCAATTACAGTGGCCGGCCTTTCCACAGGGGCGGGGAGAGGATAATCCCAGCAGTGACCTGGACACGGCTATTTTAATCAGTTGCGCATGCCCCGCCCCCTCCCTGATTGGGCGGGCACGTGGCTCCAGCTCTGTAGGGTTTAGCAGCCTGTGGGTGACTCAGCAGTGCCTGCGCCTGCCCCAGCTTGATAAACGCTTGTGCATGAGTGTGTGTGTTGAGGGTGGACAAGGAGGGCTCTGTGTTTCTGAATCTGTGGGTGTTGGGGAGGTGCGTACACCTGGGACTGTGCTTGTGATCTTGTGTGTGATTCTGTCTGTGTATTTGGGGGGTGCATCTGTGTGTGTGAAGGTGTGCCCATGTTGGTGAGTTTGTATAAAGAGTGTGACTGTGTTTGTGTCTGTCTCTCTGTGTCATATAAACAGGTTGTCCCCATGCCCCATGGCCTGGGAACTAAGAGAGCTCTGCCCTACCCCAAGGACCTCTGCATTCAGGGAGCCTGTGTGGGTTTCTTGTTGGGCTGACTTATGCACTTGTATGGGACCGTGGCCCTGTCGGTCACTGCCTGGAGTTCAGCCCTCTGCCCCACTGCCTCTGCCTGTGAAATCTTAGTCTTCACCTCCCTCCCCAGGCTGTGGGGGAGCAATTTGTTACCTAAGGTGCTGAGGGTAGATGAGGGAAGATCTCCTGAGGAGGCAGCTCCCATTTAGTGACCACTACTGTTTATCTTGGAGTCCTGGTGGCACAGTGGTTAAGAGTTTGGCTGCTAACCAAAAGGTCGGCAGTTCAAATCTACCAGCTGTTTCTTGGAAACCCCATGGGGCAGTTCTACGCTGTCCTATCAGGTCATATGAGTCAGAATCCACTAGATGGCAACGGGTTTGGTTTTGGTTTACTCTTTATCTCATTGAAACCTTACTGCGAAAAATGCTCTGAAGAGGGTCTGCAGCTCAGAGAGCTGAAGTGACAGCCTAGAGTCACACAGCTCTGAAGTAATAGAGGGCAGGAAGGTGACAGGCTGGGGCCAGCCCTGGGCTGAGCACCCAGTTCTCCTGAGGCCTGTGGGGGGCTGATAAGCTTGGGGGTACAGGGGAAGAAGCTTCCTTGTGTCTCCTCCTCCCCCTCTGAGTTGCCTGGGCCTCCAGTCAACTCCTTATCCTGCAGAGCCTGGCCGCTGACACCAGCTGTGAATGAGTCTTGAGTTGGGTGATAAGGAGGCCTGCGGATCAGAGTGGGGCAGGGCAGGTATGGAAACATCCATTCCTTAAACAAAACTTTATTGACCACCTTGTTAAAACTGACCAATACTCAGTCTCTGTCCAGTTGTCCGGTCTGAGGGGGTAAAGAGTCACAAGACTGGGCCACATGGGATGGCAGAGATAAAGAGGAAGCTCAGGCCTGAGGCGGCAGGGTGGAGAGGGAGGAGTAAGTAGCTGGAATCAGTGGCAGATTTTAATCCTGACTCCATTATTTATAAGGTTTGTGACCTGGCCAGTCACATCTTTCTCTTAGCCTGTCTCCTTGTCAGTCAAATGAGATAATAACTCTCACCTTGCCTGCCTTTCCCAATCACGGGATATTGTTGTTGTTAGGTGCCGTTGAGTTGATTCCGACTCATAGCAAATCTCATGTGACAGTAGAACTGCTCCCTAGGTTTTCCTAGGGTTTTCTTTGCTGTAAGCTTTACGGAAGCAGATTACCAGGTATTTCTCCCATGGAGCCACTGGGTGGGTTCATCAGCCTTTCAGTGCATCTCGCAGGGCTTAACCATTGCTCCACCAGGGCTCCTTAACCCCAGTATTCTAGAAGGGAAGCCATTTATAAACTGTGAATTGTTTTCCATGCATAATATATGTTCCTGCTGTGATTCATGGCCTCCTATGGGGGAAAGCAATTCCATCTGAGGGTTAGGGAAAGCTGCCTGGAGAAGTGACCATCTAGCTGGACTTTTAAGGATGAATTCACTAAAGGAAGGTGAAGGAAAACACTTAGATAGAAGGTACAGCTTGCACAGAGGCCTGGAGGTAGGAGAGTGAAGGTGTTCTCTGGGAACCGAAAATGGTCTAGTGTACATATTTGGACTGAAGCATGAGACCAGATAGTGAAAGACCTTGAATACCAGGTTAAAACACAGAGAAACAGACACTTGGGGACAATGAGGAGTCTTTGAGACAGGCATGCTCTGGCTGGCAGGTGGCAGTCATTTTTAGGAGGCTGGGAGACAGAGTTGGTTGGTCAGGGACCTCTCCCCAGGAGAAGTCATTTGAAGCCTGGAACAGATCACCAGGATGATGTCAAGGTGGGCAAAAGGCTGCAGAGTCCCCTCCAACAGAGACCTGAGGGTTGGCAGGGAGGAGGAAGAGAGCCCCAAGTCAGATGTCCCAGAGGAACATCTAAGGACCCTGAAAGGCCCCACTGCCCAGGAGTTCTCTGGGTTTGCAGCAATGTGAAGAGGGGGCTGATCCCACCAGGATCCCAGGGAAGGGGCAGTCACTAGAGGCCCCAGTTAAAACAGCAATAGTTGCCGGCTTATTATTTCTCACTAGCCTATCCCCATCCATTGTACGATGACGAAAAGAAAATGAGGCTGAGAGGCGAAGGGATCTGCTCAGGATCACACAGCCAGTAATGGCAAGGCCAGGACTTGAAGGCAGCACTCCCGATTTCCTGGGAGGGCAAGAAAGAACTGAAGGTGTTTGGAGACAGTTGAGATTCAGGCCACGTGGGGCTGACGAGACAGGGGGAAAGAAAGGTGGTGTCTTCCGCCACCTAGCGGTCATAGAACACCTGGGGCGGAGACACCGAACTGAGCCGGGCAGGCTGCCAGAGGGGAGCTGCCCCAGGGTCTCAGCCCAGGAAATGGGGTCGGGTTTGGGACTTCATTTGTCAGCTCCAAGATAGGGGGTGCGATGAAAGGGTGGGCTTTCAAGTGAGACAGTCCTAGGTTGCAGTACGTGCTCACCACAATTTGCTGTGAGACCCCAGGCAAGTGCCTTATCCTTGCTCCTCATTTCTTCTTCTCTCAGTGCCTTTGAGAGGATTAAAAGAGATAATCCTTATTCTTGTGGAAACTTATCAGTCTTTATTCTCTCTTTGCGGTTGGGGAAACTGAGGGTCCAATGGGCAGATCCAGGTTTGCGGGGTAGGGTGGAGGGGTGTTGGAGCTTATTTCGGAGGCTTCTTTAAGAAAAAGAATGCAAAATTAATACAGAATACTTGTAGCCACTCAATGCCTGAGGACACAAGTGGGAAGGAGGAGAAGCTGGAGTGGAAAGCGACAGTGGTCTTAACTGCAAATTTTACGGAAACACATGACCTTGTGAACACATTGCCAAAGCCCCTCCCACGGCCTGTGCAAGTGTGAGGCCCTAAAGCTCAAGCCTCATTGTGAGTCTGCCCCTGGGCCTAAAGGAGTTAAGCCTGAGGTCCCCAACAGGAGATTTGGGACTTCTGAAGCCAGAATGGGATCTGGGTCCATGTCTTTCAACCACCCACCCAGGCAGGCCTTTTACCCAGATCTCCTAGAGCTTCCCACCTGGAACTCAGTCCACACTCAGTTCCAGGCCATATCCTGAGAGCTGGGTGGCTCCAGCCAGGACTACTCAGGAATCTGTTCCAACCAGTGGAATCTTCCTTTGCCTTCCAGACTTGGGTCCAACCCTATAAGCCCCAGGAAACCTCCCCTGACTGCCCTCACCTTCCCAGGCAGTGCCAGCACCGTGCTTGGCACCCAGAGGCCCTTGGTCTGTACAGCGTTGTTGTCTGAGCCCCTGTAGTGCTGTCAGTCTGATGTCATCCATGTGTGGTCAGTCCCAATGGACACATCTGAGCCCCTCCTCCTGCAGCCAGGCCTGTGCTAGGTACTGTGGAGGGAACAGAGAGAGGACCCAGACCCAGTTCAGCCCTCCCATAGCTCATGATCTGGAGGGTAGTTGGTACATAAACTGAGTTAAACCTTTAGGACTAAGGAAAAGATGAACTGCCTATGTTACACAAATATGTGCCTTCTATGTTTGTTTGCCAACTGCTCCCTCTCCCCCTTATTTTCACAAGCGCACTATGCCAATTTTTTACAGCAACATGTAAAAACAATTAGCATAGTGGCACTTATGAAAATATCTGAGTGGGGGGAGCAGTTGACAAACAAACATAGGAAAACCTGTTGCCATCTAGTTGAGTCCAACTCATAGCAACCCTATAGGACAGAGTAGAACTGCCCATAGGGTTTCCAAGGAGCAGCTGGTGGATTTGAACTGTCAACCTTTTGGTTAGCAACCAAGCTCTTCACCACTGCACCACCAGGGCTCCACAAATGTAGGAGACACATGGTATTTGTGTAAAAATAAGGTAGCCCAAGTGGTTGTCAAAACTCTTTTAGCCATAGAAGCCCAGTGCTTCTCTGGATGCTCTGAATGAGGCAATGGGTGTGTGAGGACGTGAGTGGCTCCATCTGCTTTCCTGCTCCCTGTCACACTTCCTACTTGGCCTCCCCCAGGCCTTCTCATATGGGTTGGAACCACTATTCTAATTCAAGCCCTTTGCTTTAGCAGATGAGAAAGCTGAGGACCAGAGAGGCTAAGAAGTTTGTCCAAGGTCACAGAACAAGTTAGTGGCTGAGGCTGGATTCAAACTCAAGTCAGCTTGATTCCAGGTTTGAGATTCTCTTTGTTCAACCTCAGTATTGGATAGTTGGGGCGAACCATCCCTTCCCAGCCCTGAACCACATCTCCCTGCTCTTTCACTCTGGATCTTCCACCAATTGAGGAAAGCCAGGATGGCAGAAAGAAGCTCAAATGTTTCCCAGAGACCCACGGGAGTGGGACATAAAGGAAGGAGTCCTTCTGGAGCCTCCACACGGAACCAGGGCAGGGATTTTTGTCTGTCTTGTCCACTACTTATCCCCCGTCCAAGGGTAGAGCCGGCCACACTGTAAAAAATTAAAATTAGTTATATGAATGAATTTGAGGCAGCAGCTCAGGGCCCAGTGTAGAGACACCTCCCTGGGTGGGGAAATCATCCTTCCAGGTGGGCCTCATTCACCCCAGGGCTCTTCTCCTGGACCCCTTGGAGTGGGGATCTGGGCTGAGCTTCCTTCCTGCACTTCTGCCTTCTCTTTCTCTTCAGAGCACCGTCCTGACCATCGGATGAAACTCAGCTGGAATCCCCTGCTAATTGCGTGACTTTGGGCAAGTCACTTCTCCTCTCTAAGCCACCATCTCTCTATTTGTTAAAAATATTCACCTTAGTCTTTCAGTCGTTCAGTTGAATAGTTATTAGGACTTCTGATGTGCTGGGAGCTGTGTAAGGCACGTAAGAGTAAGAAAATAAATGAGATAATAGCTGTACAGGACAGCACAGTGCCTGACACACAACGGGCAGTCAATAAGTGATAGCTCCTCACCCCGCTTCACCCTCACCCACCCCAATTTCTCCCAAAAAGATGCCTCCCTCATTTGTGTCCCATTTTTAGAACCAGCTCCAGTCCATAGCATCCAGAGATGAGGAACGGAAGATATGGGGGTCAGGCGATGGGTGAGGAATGAACAGAACTGGAGAAGGAATTTAAAAAATAACCAGTTGGTGTTGAGTTGATTCCAACTCATGATGACTTCATGTGTGTCAGAGTACAGCTATGCTCCGTGGAGTTACCAACCGCCAATTTTTCAGGAGTAGGTCACCAGGTCTTTCTTTCAAGGCACCTCTGGGTGGACTTCAACCTTTGAGTTAGCAGAGGAGCACATTATCAGTTTGCACCACCCAGGGATTCCTAAAAAGAACTAAATAAGGGTGCTAGTGCCAGACGTGGCCAGTAGAGGGCAGAAGCATCTGTGAAATGAGCCTGTTCTCTGGAAGCTTTAATTAAATTTCTCCCAGGCTAAGTTGTTTTAAGATGAAGCTGAAGAAAATTCAAGCAAGTCCATGAGAGCCAAAGTACAACCTTGAGTATATCCCACCTAAACTTACAGACCATCTCAAGAATAGATTTGACGCATTGACCATTAATGACCGAAGACCAGAAAAGTTGTGGAATGACATCATACGTGAAGAAAGCAAGAGGTCATTAAAAAGACAGGAAAGAAAGAAAAAAACAAAATGAATGCCAGAAGAGACTCAGAAGAAATGATGGGGGAAAAGAGCTGAGCAGAAGATCAAAGGGCGGCTCAAGAAGATAAAGTATTATAATGAAATGTGCAAAGACCTAGAGTTAGAAAACCAAAAGGGAAGAACACCCTTGGCATTTCTCAAGCTGAAAGAACTGAAGAGAAAATTAAAGCCTCAGGTTGCAATATTGAAGGATTCTACAGTGAAAATACTAAACCACGCAGGAAACGTCAAAAGCAGATGGAAGGAACACACAGTCACTGCACCAAAAAGAATTGGTCAATATTCAGCCACTTCAGGAGGTAGCATATGATCAAGAACTGATGGTACTGAAGGAAGAGGTCCAAGCTGGACTGAAAGCACTGGCTAAAAACAAGCCTCCAGGAATTGACAGAATGCCAATCGAGATGTTCCAACAAATGATGTAGTGCTGGAAGTGCTCACTCGTCTATGCCAAGAAATTTGGCCAACCGACTGGAAGAAATACATATTTGTGTCCATTCCAAAGAAAGGTGATCCAACAGAATGCAGAAATTATCAAGCAATATCATTAATATCACACACAAGTAAAATTTTGCTGAAGATCATTGAAAAGTGGTTGTTGCAGTGCATCAACAGGGAACTGCCAGAAATTCAAGCCGGACTCAGAAGAGGATGTGGAACAAGGGATATCATTGCTGATGCCAGGTGGATCCTGGCTGAAAGCAGAGAATACCAGAAAAATGTTCACCTGTGTTTTGACTATGCAAAGGCATTCGACTGTGTGGGTCTGTCAGGGATTGAATTATGTCCCCCAAAAAATGTGTGTATCAGTTTGGCTGGGCCATGATTCCCAGAATTGTGCGGTTGTCCTCCATTTTGTGATTGTAATTTTACATTAAAGAGGATTAAGGTGGGACAGTAACACCACCCTTACCCAGGTCACATCCCTGATCCCATGTAAAGGGAATTTCCCTGTGGTGTGGCCTGCACCACCTTTTATCTCTCAAGAGATAAAAGGAAAGGCAAGCAAGCAGAGAGTGGGGGACCTCGTACCACCAAGAAAGCAGCACTGGGAGCAGAGTGCATCCTTTGGACACAGGGTCCCTCGCGCCTGAGAAGCTCCTCAACCAGGGGAAGATTGCCGACAAGGACCTTTTTCCAGAGCTGACAGAGAAAGCATTCTCCTGGACCTGATGCCCTAAATTTGGACTTGTAACCTACTAGACTATGAGAAAATAAATTTCTCTTTGTTAAAGCTATCCACTTGTGGTATTCTGTTAGAGCAGTACTAGATGACTAAGAAAGGATCATAACAAATTATGGATAACGTTGCGAAGAATGGGAATTCCAGAACACTTATTTGTGCTCATGAGGAACCTATACTTAGACCAAGAAGCAGTTGTTCGAACAGAACAGGGGGATACTGCGTGATTTAACGTCAGGAAAAGTGTGCGTCAGGTTTGCATCCTTTCACCATACTTAATCTGTATGCAGAGCAAATCATCTGAAAAGCTGAACTATATGAAGAAGAAGGCAGCATCAGGATTGGGGGAAGACTCATTAACAGCCTGCATTATGCAGATGACACAACCTTGCTTGCTGTAAGTGAAGAGGACTTGAAGCACTTACTGATGAAGATCAAAGACTACAGCCTTCAGTATGGATTATACCTCAACATAAAGAAAATAAAAACCCTCACAACTGGACCAATAAGTAACATCATGATAAAGGGATAAAATATTGAAGCTGTCAAGGATTTCATTTTCTTGAATCCACAATGAACGCCAATGGAAGCAGTGGTCAAGAAATCAAAAGATGCATTGCATTGAGCAAATCTGCTGCAAGAGATCTCTTTAAAGTGTTAAAAAGCAAAGAAGTCACTTTAAGGATTAAGGTGAGCCTGACCGAAGCCCTGGTGTTTTCAATCACCTCATATGCATGTGAAAGCTGAACAATGAATAAGGAAGATGGAAGAAGAAGCAATGCCTTTGAATTATGGTATTAGTGAACAATATTGAATATGCCATGGACTGCCAGAAGAACGAACGAATCTGTCGCGGAAGAAGTACAGCCAGAATGCTCATTAGAAGCAAGGATGGCAAGAGTTCATCTCACATACGTCGGACATATTATCAGGAGGGATCAGTCCCTGGAGAAGGACATCATGCTTCGTAAAGTAGAGTGTCATCGAATAAGAGTAAGATCCTCAATGAGATGGATTGACACGGTGGCTTCATCAATGGGCTCAAGCATAACAATGATTTTGAGAATGATGTAGGAACAGGCAGGGTTTCGTTCTGTTGTACATAGGGTCACTATGGGTTGGAACCGACTCAATGGTACTTAACAACAAATTGTTTGCGTACAGATGAATGAATGTGTATGTCCCACTGGGAGGCGTGTGTACAAAGAAGTACATGTGCATACCTGTGATATGGACGCACGCGTGCGTGTGTGTGAACAATATGTACACAGGTGCCTATGTGAAACAGAAGTGCAATTCACAGGCAGGCGCGCGCGCGTGTGTGTGTGTGTGTGTGTGTGTGTGTTACAGACATCTCCATGTGAGCCTGTGTGAGACTGCATGTGTGTGTGTGTGTGTGTTACAGACAGATATCTCCATATAAGTCTGTGTAAGACAGCAGAGTATATTCAGAGTATGTGTGGTTGGGGTGGAGGTTGGCTGTGCACAGTCAGGCTCGGGGTTGATATGAGCCTATTTATATATGACTGGTGGTGTGTGTGCCTCCCCCCCATCCTCTTCACCTTTTTTGTCCTGGACCCCTGGAGTACTCGATGAGGGTTCAGGATCCTCTCTGCAACAAGGCGCACAGTGACACATGGTGCGTACCCCATTTCAGATGGCTCTGGAATCAACGGGGGATGCCCTGGGGTTCCTCTAGGTAACGAAGTACACCCAAATGTTAACAGAGTAGGGGACTGTGGACGATGGTTTTCCTCTTCTTTCCATGCTTATCAGGTTTCTTAGTTTCTATAATGAGCATATACTACTTTAATACAGGACCAAGAAACTCCATAAACATTACTGAAGAAAAATAAAAAACCTGCTGTTCCTTCCCACCATTCTGTCTGACGATGCTGTGGTGGCCCAGCAGCCTTGCTCAGGGTCGGGGCGGGGGGGGCGTGGGAGTGGGCCACGGACAGCAGCTGTGAGTGGTCCAAGCAGTGTGAGGGGGGTGGGGCTGGAGCAGTCAGAGAAGGCTTCCTGGAGGCAGAGGGAGTGGAGCTGCCCAGAGCTGATGAAGCTGGCACATGACAGGAGTCTGTCCTGCCTGCTCCACTCCTCTGAGAACTGCCTGCTCTCAGCCTGGGCCTCAGAAGTCTTCTTCCTATAGTGGGTCCCCTTCCTCTTCCGAGGGAACTTAAGGTTGCAGCTAGGTGATTTTGGACTTAGAGTCTCAGAATTCCCTTGTGGAAAGGGCCTGAGAGATCATCTAGATTTGCCAGGCAATTGGAAGCCATTGCAGGTTACAGGCAGAGTGTGTTTTCCCATCAATAATAACATACCATAGTTACCACTCACAGCTATTGTCTCACTGGGTCCTCAGGAGGGTCCTGGGAAATTAGTTGTTAGAACAATTATTACTCTATTTTTCAGAGGAAGAAAATGAGGCCCAGAGTCTTCATACAGATATGTCTTCCCTCTGAGCATATCCAAAGGTGAATAAAAAAACTCCACTGTGAACACAGACTCACATAAGCACCCGATGCTCTTGCACATGCTGTGCAAACACACACACACTCTTACCTTCAGAGCTGTTCTTCTCAGCCTCAGTGGGTGCTGGCTCTGCATAGAGCTGCCAGGGCTGTGAAGTCTCCTTGATCTGAGTCCTTCTCTTTAAGTCATCCCCCCTCCCCACCCCAGGTAGCCTGGCAGCCCTGCCCATCATGCCTCTGCCTACATAGTCCAAAGCTGAGGGGTGTTGGGTCAGGGCTGTCCTGTCCTCCCCGCTTGGTGCTCATCATCTTGACACAGGCAGGTCCCAGGACAGGTAGCCCCGAACTGAGGCCTTCCCTAAGACTGGGTCCCTGGAAGGGCATTGCCCCAGGAGTGGAGGTGGGGCTCCAGGCCCACATTCCCTCTTGAGGGCCCAGTCCCATGTGATGGGGAGGCAGGTACTGGGCCGGGGAGTAATTCCCTTCCAGAAAGTTACTTAGAAGCCATCGGAGTCAGCAACTATTTGAGGAGGAGAATGCTGAGGAGGTGGAGAAGGTATCTTGAAGCACTGGGTTCTAACTCCCACCCCCAAGTCTACCTTGAATGCACACAGGGATCTGTTACAGCTTCTACGGGCCAAAGGCCAGGTAACAGCGGGGCGGGGGTGGGGGAGGTGAAGGTGGAGTTAGCAGGAGGCCTGTGAGGTGGGCAGGGCTTTGGAGGACGTGTGGCTTAGATTAGGGTGGAGGGTGGAGGGGGCACCCGGCGCAGGGAAGAAGGAAGAGCCAATTTGGAGGTGAGGTGGAGGGGAGCGAGGGGCCTCGTTTGGTTCTGGCACACTCTAGGAAGTGGCTGCAGCTGCCTCTTGTGTCTCTGCTATCAGGCTGGAGTTCTTAAGGACAGTGCTGCATCCTCCTGAAAGCTCTGAAGGTCAGGCTGGGTGTTCCCCTCAGTGTGAGGAGGCAGGTCCTTGTCACTACCCCGCCCCCAAGACTGGAACTTCCCCTCATAACAGGACCACAGAAGGTAAACAAAAGAAACAGCCAAAGAAACAGATACTGAGAACAAGTGTTCACTTTATTGGGAAAACAGAAGGTTGGGTCCATGGTACAAGATGGGCCCGGGCGGGGGCACACAGCCAGGTGTTTGAGTCAAGCTTCCTATTTGACCTGCCCCTCCTCCCTTACCCCAAAAGTAAGGCAGCTTCAATTATAAACACCAGACCCCAGGCATCAAGTTCCCTGCTTCTGGGCAAATGCCCTGTGGATTTTACCAGTAAATGTCTGTTTCTGGGATCAAGGAACCTGAGTGAGATATCACAGTTCTCTCCCAGGATGGCAGAGCCCTCAGAACACATCAACTCCTAGTTCGTTGGTTAAAAGGCTGGGATGGTTTAAAGAAAAAGTCCTTTGCTCTTGACCCACCTACAGCATTAAGAGATGTGGGTTGGAGTAGGTATAACCAGAAACATTAGAAATATTAAAAAGCTTCATTTACTGAGCGCTTACTAAGCACCAGACACTTCATCCACTTGGTAGAATGACTACTGTGTGCCAGGTGCAGTGCCAGATGCTGGGAATACTTTTGTGATCAAAATAGACAGGTTCCTTCACTCACGGTCTCTAAGTCTTCATGACTCCTTACCAGGTAAGCTTTGTCATCCACAATTGAGGAAATGGGCCCAGAAAGTGAAATGACTTGCCCAAGGTCACACAGCAAAGTGGAAAAAATGGCAGAACAAGTAGGCCGTCCACGGCAGGGAGGGAATGGATGGGGATATGGGCCTGCCGAAGTGACAGCAGTTTCCTGGGCAGCTGGCATGTGCCTCTGCTGCCAAGGTGACGAGGCACAGATCCTGGCACAGAGAACGCTCCGTCCATGACTGATCCTGGACGCAAGTATCTCCTCACTGCTCTCTGTGTAGTCATAGAGTTTCCTCCTACAGACATGACAGAACTAAGAGGGGATCCTAGCTGGGCCTGCCACCAGCAAGCTGTGTAGCCTTGGGTAAATCATTCCCCTCCCTGAGCCTCAGTTTCCTCATCTATAAAATGAGGGTAATAGTAATGCCTACCCATAGTCATGCTGTGAGGATTAGATAAGTTACTGTATGGAAAGTGCTTAGAACAATGAAGGGCAGGGAGGCATGGGACATATTACCTATTGTTATTATTACGATGGCCTCTCACTGAGAGGGGTTGAGCAGAAACACGGGGCACTCTGGAAAGGGCTGAGCACCAGGTGGGGCTCATCCCCAGTGGTGGTGCTGGGACTGGGACCTGGGCAACTTCCCAGCCCAGCACTCACTCTACTACATCAGCGTGTCCATCTGAGGCCCATTTTGAATTCCCAAGCTGCCTGTATCCAGAGCCACACAGCCATTTCCCAGTATTTGCAAGCTCAGAGTGGGGGGACCAGGCCCTGACTCTCTCCCATCACTCCCCCACCCAGCCCTCAGCACTATGTGCTCAGTGCCCAGAAATGAAAGAAAGGAATTTGAGGTGCCTGTGTGCAAATGATTAATGTACATGGCTGCTAAATGAAAGGTTTGGAAGTTTGAGTCTACCTAGAGGCACCTCAGAAGAAAGGCCTGGCAATCTACTTCTGAAAAATCAGCCATTGAAAACCCTGTGGAGCACAGCTCTACTCTGACACACATGGGGTCACCATGAGTCAGAGTCAAGTCAATGGCAATGGAGGCGGGGGGAGTGTTGCATGTGTGAGTGCCAGGACCCAGAGGTGTCACTTCCTAGGGGCTTTGAAGCCTCCTGGACCAGTTCCCAGCCTGGATCTGCAGCAGCTGCTACATGGGGTAGGCTGGCAGAGGCCAAACCCTAGGCTAGGGATCTGTCACTGATACCAAGAGAGCTGGTCTTTGGGCTGAGACCCAGAAGGTGCCCAGTATGGACTGTTACTCCTCCAAGTGTCCTCTCAGAACACTGGTGGCCCCTCTCCACCTTGAGGAGACTTTCAAATTCCAAGCCAAGCACACTTCAGAGCAGCTGCCTCTGGCACCCTGGTGATTATTACAAAATAATTCTGTACTGAGGACCTACTATGTGCCAGGCACTTTGGTAGGCACCTCGCTCACAATATCTCTAGTCTTCAAAGGGAGTTCTCCGATGTGAAGCAATTTGTCTAAGGTCACACTGCCAACAAATAGCCAAGAATTAGCAAGATCAGACTCTTATTAGAGACTGAGCATCATATTAGACACTGACCCATGCCCTCATCTTAGACTCAGAAGGAAAACAGAAGCTCGGATAGGGCAAGTCCCCTGCCTAGGTCACACAGCCAGTTAGCTTCAGAGCTGAGATTTGAATCCTGGTTTGAGGGTTTCCCAGGACATGCAGAAGACTGAACTTGAGGTCTCTGGTTTACTCCCATCACCCTCCTGCCCCTTCCATCAACCTGTCTTATGACACCTGTCATTATCCATCACTCCCTCCCCCAGGAACGCCCTCCTCCTCCAGTTTCCATGGCAGCACATTTGCCCCATCCTCCTACTGTCTTGCTGGCAGCTTCACACTCTCAACTGTGGCTCCTCCTGAGCCTAGTAAGCAGGGGATACCCAGGCTGGGCCCCCAGTCTCTTGACTCTCTAATGCTACCCCTGAAAACTTACCTACGTTTCCCTCTAGGTCTCTAGCTCTGACCTTGGATCCCAGCTCCACTTTCAAGTAATAATAGCTATTTACCATGTGCTAAGAGCTTACTTATGTGCTGGGTCCTATCCATACATTATCTCATTAAATCCTCACAACGACCTCATGAAGCAGGTCCACGCTACAGATGAAGAAACTGAGGCTCAGAGAGGGAAAGCCAAGCTCTGATTCCAGCTTTAACCACTACTTTTACTACATCAAGTAGAGATATGAAACTGTAGGGCACTTTGAAACCATGGGCAAACACTTCCCTCCCACACCCTGGAGAGAGAGGAATGGAAAAGTTGGGTGGGGGGTGAGGGGGGCAGGGAGCAGGTTGACTCCACAGTTTTGAGAACTCTGTGCTGATCTAGAATCACTCTGTCAGCTTGGAGCTTTAAAATGCATCCTGCACAGCACACTCTGAAACGTGAGGATTTAGAGAGCTTCAGGAAGAACAAAAGTTCATGGAAAATTGTCCCTTTCCTGCAGATTTCTCCATTTGGTTTTAAGTTTTCAAAAACCTCATCCCACGTGTATTAGTTATCTAGTGCTGTTGTAACAGAACTAGATAATGAAGCGAAATTTATTCTCTCACAGTCTAGGAGGCTAGAAGTCCGAATTTAGGGTGCCAGTTCCAGGGGAAGGCTTTCCTGTCTCTGTTGGCTCTGGGGGAAGGTCCTTGCAATCAATCTTCACCTGGTCTAAGGGCTTCTCTGTGCAGGAACCCTGGGTCCAAAGGATACACTCTGCTCCCAGCTCTGCTTTCTTGGTGGTAGGAGGTCCCCCTGTCTCTCTGCTCACTTCTTTTATGTCTCAAAAGAGACTGATTTAAGACACAACCTAATCTTGTAGATTGAGTCCTGCCTCACTAACATAACTGCCACTAATCCCACCTCATTAATATCATAGAGGTAGGATTTACAACATATAGGAAAATCACGTCAGATGACAAAATGGTGGACAATCACATAATACTGGGAATCATGGACTAGCCAAGTTGACACACATTTTGGGAGGACACAATTCAATCCATAACATCACAGTTCCAGCTGGTAAGGCCCTTCTACTGCAGTTATGCTTGGAATTAACTGGAAACTGGACTGGAGTTCCACTGATCCAAGTTCTGCCATGATTGGGCTCTGTGAGCCAGGGGTGAATAGCTTGACCTCTCTGAGCTTCAGCTTTCTTGTCTAAAACAGGGTTTGTCATAAGGATCAGATGAAATAATGTATATCAAGTGCCTGGCATAGAGCCTGGTACACAGAAGTGCTCAGTTAACCCCACACTCCAGCTGCATCCAACTTCTCATTCCTGGGGTTTGCCAAGCACTTGCACATGTTCAGGCTTTTGTACATGCTGTTCCCACTTCTTGGTGGCCAGCTCCTGTTCATCCTTTAAGGCCCCCTGACCCTTTTCTACCTATTCCAGGATTGCTACAAACATGTTTCAGTAAAAAAGCTAGAAAAGACACTTCCTTGTGACACCCTCCCTGGAGCTCTGTCGCTACACTCATGACACTGAGATGCAGTGATGGTTTATGCTTTTGTCTCCAAGCAGGGGCCTGGGCTTCCTGATGGCAGGGCCCAGTGTGTACAGCCTGGCATGGAGTTTCAATACAAGCTTGCTTTTTTTTTTTTTTTTTCTGTGAATGGGAAATTTTCTCCATGCCTGGGTATGTCATTATTTTTATTTAAGCTTTTTATTTTAAAATAATTGTAGATTCACATTCAGTTATAAGAAATAATACAGATCACCAAAATAAAAAATAATAATACAGAGAAATTCCACGTACTGTTTATCCAATTTCCACCCCCCACCCCCCCCCCGGTAACATCTTGCAAAACTATAATAAGATATCAAAACCAGGATATTGGCATTGATAGAATAAAGATATAGAACATCTCCATCACCACAAGGATTTCTCATGTTGCCCTTGTACACCCACACCCACCTCTGCCCCATCCCAAGCACTGACCCTGGTCAACTAATCTGTTCTCCATTTCTGTAAGTTTATCGCTTTGCGAATGTTAGGTGTATGTAATAATATAGTATGTGACCTTTGTAGACTGGCTTTTTTTTGCTCTGTATTATTTCCTGGAGATTTATCCAAGTTGTTGCATGTATCCATAGTTTGTTCCTTAGTATGGAGGTACTACAGTTTATTTTTTTATTGCTGAGTGGTATTTCATGGTATGGATGTGCTACAGTTTGTTCAACCAGTCTTCCACTGAAGGACGTTTGCGTTATTTCCAGCTTTTGGTCATTATGAATAAATCTGCTAATAAAATCTGTTGTGTAGATTTCTTTGCAAACATACATTTTATTTCTCTGGGATAAATACTCAAGAGTGAAATTGTTGGGTCTTATTTTAATTGCAATGATTGTGAGGATGGCACAGCACTGGGCAATATTTCTTTTTTCCCGTACAAAAATTTATACATACATTGTTATGCGACTCTAATTACTCTCCCCATACTGTGACAGCATACTCCTCCTTTCCACCCCGATTCCGCATGTCCATTCAACCAGCTCCTAACCCTCTCTGCCTTCCCATCTCACTTCCCAACAGAAGCTGCCCATTTACTCTCTTGTATCTACTTGAGCTAAGAGGCACACTCTTCACGAGTATCACTTTATGTCCCACAGTCTAGTCCAATCCCTGTCTAACGAGTTGGCCTCAGAAATTGTTTTAGTTCTAGGGTGATGGAGAGACCAGGGGCCATGCTTTCCAGGGCGCCTCCAGTCTTAG
This sequence comes from Dugong dugon, assembly GCA_030035585.1. Taxonomy (NCBI): domain Eukaryota; kingdom Metazoa; phylum Chordata; class Mammalia; order Sirenia; family Dugongidae; genus Dugong; species Dugong dugon. The sequence continues at coordinate 52,843,104 of CM057462.1, read as the reverse complement.
TTAGACCATTAAGTCTGGTCTTCTTACTAGTATTTGAGTTCTGCATTCCATCGTTCTACTGCTCCATCAGGGACCCTCTGTTGTGTTCTGTCAGGATGTTCATTGGTGGTAGCTGGGCACCATCTAGTTCTTCTGGTCTCAGGCTGATGAAGTCTCTGGTTTATGTGGCCCATTCTGTCTCTTAGGCCAATACTTTCCTTGTGTCTTTGGTGTTCTTCGTTCTCCTTTACTCCAAGTGGTTGGGACCAATTGATGCATCTTAGATGGCTGTTTGCAAGCTTTTAAGACCCCAGACGCCACTCACCAAAGTATGATGCATAACATTTTCTTAATAAGCTTTGTTATGCCAATTGACATAGATGTCCCCTGAAAACATGGTCCCCAGGCCCCACATCCCTGCTACTCTGTCTCTCAAAGTATTTGATTGTATTGAGGAAACTTCTTAGCTTTGGTTTAATCCTGTTGTGCTGGCTTCCCCCACAGTGTGTGCTGTCCTTCCCTTCACCTGAGATCATTCTTATCTACCATCTAGTTAGTGAATATCCCTCACCCTCCCTCCCCACCCCTGTAACCATCAAAGAATGTTTTCTTCTGTGTTTAAACCTTTTCTTGAGTTCTTATAATAGTGGTCTTATACAGTATTTGTCCTTCTGTGCCTGACTAAATTCACTCAGCATAATAAGTTCTAGCTTCCACCAAGTTACATGACGTTTCACAGCTTCATCATTGTTCTTTATCATTGCATACTATTCCATTGTGTGGATATACCATAGTTTATCCATTCATCCATCGATGGGCCCCTAGGTTGCTTCCATCCTTTGGCTATTGTGAACAGTGCTGTGATGAACATGGGTGTGCATGTATCTATTCATGTGACGGCTTTTGTTTCTCTAGGATATATTCCAAGGAGCGGGATAACTGGATCGTATGGTACTTCTATTTCTAGCTTTTTAAGGAAGCACCGAATCGATTTCCAAAGTGGTTGTACCATTTTACATTCCCACCAACAGTGTATAAGTGTTCCCGTCTCTCCACAACCTCTCCAGCATTTATTTTCTGTTTTATGGATTAATGCTAGCCTTGTTGGGGTGAGATGATATCTCACTGTAGTTTTGATCTGCATTTCTCCGATGGCTAATGATCGTGAGCATTTCTTCGTCTGTTAGCTGCCTGAATATCTTCTTTGGCTAAGTGCCTGTTCATATCCTTTGCCCATTTTTTAATTGGGTTGTCTTTTTGCTGTTGAGGTTTTGGAGTATCTTGTAGATTTTAGAGATTAAACGCTGGTCGGATTTGTCATAGCCAAAATTTTTTTCCCAATCTGTAGGTTGTCTTTTCATTCTTTTGGTGAAGTCTCTGGATGACCGTAAGTGTTTGATTTTTAGGAGCTCCCATTTATCTGGTCTCTCTTCTGGTGCTTGTGCATTGTTACTTATGGTCTGTATTGTGTTTATGCCATGTATTAGGGCTCCTAGCATTGTCCCTATTTTTTCTTCCATGATCTTTATCATTTTCAATTTTATATTTAAGTCTTTGATCCATTTTGAGTTAGTTTTTGTACATGGTGTGAGATATGGGTCGTTTCAGTTTTTTGCATATAGATATCCAATTATGCCAGCACCATTTGTTGAAGAGACTATCTTTTCCCCAATTAATGGACTTCGGGCCTTTGTCAAGTATTAGCTGCTCATAGGTGGATGAGCTTATATCTGGCTTCTCAACTCTGTTCCATTGGTCTATGTATCTGTTATTGTACCAGTACCAGGCTGTCTTGACTACCGTGGCAGTAAAATAGGTCCTAAAATCAGGTAGTGTAAGGCCTCCCACTTTGCTCTTCTTCTTGAGTAGTGACAAGCTTTCTTTACCTCAAATACATGTGGTCTGGACCCAGTCCCTGTCGACTCCAGGACAAACTGATCTATCAGGAGTGGTAAAAGGCAGTCAGCCATGCTATAGCCACAGGAGATGGCAGTGAGTGGGCTCAGAGCAGCCTGGAGACAGGCATGTCCTGGGGGCTGGGGTCGAAGGAGACACAGTCCTCACAAAGAGAATAAACTGTCCTGAGCTCCAGTGTCACCTCCTTCGGGAGGCTTTCTTGGTTCCTAAAATGCCCCATTTCTCTGCCATCTCCCCAAAGCATTAGCAGCAGCAGTCTCAGGAGAGGGGCGTCCAGGAGTGACCCCTGCCTTGCTGGTTCCCCACCCATCTCCTCAGACATAGAGGTCTCTATGGTCATCGTTTGGGTGGTGAAGGTGATCTTAATGGTCTGGGACTCCAGAACAAGGTGGTTTAGTGAGCTGGATCTGAGTGCTGGGCATTGCCCCAGCTGCCTGGGCCCCAGGGGAGACATTTTCAGGAGGAAGACCACTCTCAGGTCTAGTGCTTCTGGGACCTCACCCTGAGAAGGGGGCTGTGCTTTGCCCACCGAGGGCATCCCTGTCCCCAATCTGCCCAAAGCCCATCTGGGTGTCTGAGACCCCACCCCCTGCTCAACCCCCCCTGGAGTGACGGCCTCGCAGACAAGAAAGGCTTTTGTTCCAAGGAAATGACTGTCAAACGAATAAGAGGTACATTTCTTTCTTCTTCTTCTTCTTCTTTTTTTGTTTGAGACAAAGACGTCAATTTCTTTCCATCTGTCCCAGAAAGGAAAGGAAATTAAATTTGTTTTTACAAGAATGTCAGCACACTGCTTCAATAGGGAGTCAAAGGTACATGACTGAGGCTGGGGAGGGGCGTGTTGAGACATGGGGGAGGCACAGGGAGCAAGGACAGACCCTGATATCTGAGGAAGCAAAGATCTAGGAGTGCCTGAATAAAAACCCAGGCAAATGAAGAAAAAAACTCTTATGCCCAGCTGTGGGTGGACCCCGCCCTCAGCAGCTTAAATGTGGCAGCCAGAGCAGGTGGGGAACCTGGAGAAACGAGGGAACCCAGGAGCAGGGGAGAGGGGAGTGAAAGTTGATGCCAGCGCTGCAGTTTTAAGACTTCATCCCTCAGTTCCTTCAAAGTCAGGTCCCCATGTGGGCAGTGCTAGCTCCTACTGGACACATTGGGCACAGCCAGGTGTTGGGGGAAGTGCCAGAGGATTTCTTCAAAGTGCCTATCAGAGGCCCACGACCAGGAGGAGGGAGAGTCCCACTGGTGCTTCTGATACCCTCACCCAGCACCAGGTGCCACTTACCATCCACGGGGCTCTAAATCCATAGTCCTGTCCCTGACTGCCTGAGCCAAGGAAGCCAAGGCCATGGGAACCCCCGAAAAGCACCCATCCTCTGGCTTGAGAACCCAAGCCCAAAGTAAAAGACTCACTAATCTGCCTCATTGTCGAACCACAGTCCACCACCTTCCTCAGCCCAGAGGCCTCCAAGCTGCTTGCCTCTGGAGCCTCGGTCCCCCATTAGAACTGGGGACTGAGTACCCTAGCCCACTGAGGATCTGTCCTGCTACCCTATCCCGGAACCAGTGGCCCTGCCTCACTGTCCTTTCCCGTGCACCGCTGGGATGCAGTGCTGGGGGCACGACCAGGATGCTGAGATCCCGCCCATTCCAAGGAAATGTCAGCCAAGGGGATAAGAGTTATATATAGTTTCTCTCTCTTTTTAAAGATAAAGATACCAAGATGGACCAGAACTGCAGTGAGCCCCACACCCTGCTAGAAATCGGGGCTGGGACTCTACCGCAAAGTTGTGGCCCCACCCTACCGCACACGGGCCCCATCCCACCCGTCCCCACTGCACACAGGCCCAATCTTGCCGCTTAATCCAACCTTCTCCACCACTGCCCTTTCCTGGGTCTTGGGCAGCTGGGCTCTTTCAGGTCGCAGGCCCGACCCCTACTCCTATGAGCTCCACGCCTGGCTAGAACTCAGGGCTATGACCCTAACTGAATGTCCCAAGGTTGAGGCCCCGCCCCACCGTAGCGATCCTATTTCGCGGCCCAATTCTAGAGCTCCCTTCCCCCTTCCCAGAGCCGTAGACCTTTCGGCACAGAGGCATCGCCCCGCTGTTCGGCGCTCACAGGGCCTCAGTCTCGCGGTCTCGTCTCATCTCAGCCCGGCCCCCTTCTCCAACACAGAGGCCTTGTCTGGCGGCCTAGCCTCCCTCTCCCCCACTGCCCCATTCCAGGTCGTGGCCCGCACCCCCATTAGAACTCGGTATGGCCGCCAGGCCACTCCGGCGGGGCGCGCGGGGGGCCAGCCCAGCCTAGTCAGGCGGCGGCGCCACCGCCGGGGCCGTCGGAAGGGGTGCAAGCGGAGACCCGCTCCCGGGCCGTGGCCTCGCGGGCGCGGCTGAAGCTGCCGGGTTCCGGGCGGCCGCAGGGCGAGCGGCAGAGCTGGCGGAAGCAGCGTCTGAAGTTCTCGTCGAGGAATGCGTAGAGCACAGGGTTGAGGCTGCTGTTGGCGTAGCCGAGCGCAATGCACAGGTGCAGCGCGGCCACCACGAGCGGGTCGCGCCGGTCGATGTCCACCAGCGTCCAGACGATGACGAAGATGTGGATGGGCGCCCAGCACACTACGAACGCGCCCACCACCACCAGCACCATGCGCGTGATGCGCCGCAGACTGCGGTCCTTCTCCTTGGAGCCGGACAGCAGGCGCACGCTGCGCAGGCGCAGCAGCATGAGGCCGTAGCACACGGTGATGATGAGGATGGGCACGACGAAGGCGAAGAGGAAGACGCAGATCTTGGTCACCGTGTCCCAATACCAGCTGGGGCTGGGGAACTGCAGCATGCACACCACCGCTCCGTCTGGGTCAGCAACAAACAGACGGGGACACAGAGCGTGAGGGGCCTGTGCACCTAAAGGGCTCTGCCGGCTTACCCACTCTTCTCGGCTTGGTTAAGTCCTGCAGCCTTCTCAGGGCTTTGTTGTTCTGTTGCCTGGAATGTTCTCCTTTGTTTCTGCACCTGGTAGACTCACTGGTAGGCTCCTTACAGACCCACCAAGACAGGCCCTCATCGGGGAGGTCTCCCTTCTAAAGTGAACTCCCAGCCCCTTTATAAGCTCATGTCTATGCACAGCAGAAATACTATAATTTAGCCCAGTACAATGCCAGTCATTGTGATAACTCAAAACACCCCACCCATTTCCAACCGCTAAGATCAGCTTACGATCAACTTTCTTAAAGAGCATGGGTTAAAATCAGGACTCAGGCCCTACTAGCTGTGTGGTGTGACCTTGGGCAAATTACTCAACCTCTTCAAGTGGGAGTAACAGTACCTCCACAACACAGGGCTGTTGTGAGAATTACATGGGCTAAGGCAGGTAAAGCATTTAGCACAGTGTGGTTCAAACTCGGTGTATTCACAGGGCAGCGGGACAGACACGTGTGGGAGCCCAGACGTCAGGGCTAGGGCCAGGGTGGGAGAGAGACTCCAGGGCGGCAGATCTTGGCTTAATGTCAGGAAGAGCTTTCTGATAGCCAGACAGACTTATCCAGAGATAGGCGGGGCACTCAGGATGGAATGAGCTCCCCTGGTTCCTCGAGTGTGGGTTTGGGCTGGATGAGCACTTTAGAGGATGTTGTGGGATTCCCATGCAGAGCTGCAGCTGGCCCAGGGACTCCCCAGATCTCTTGGAATTAAGGGATTTGAGAAGCGCAACCATGGATTTGGGGTCTGAGAGTTATGAGAAGAGGGTTGGGGATCCACACCCTCAGCCCACAGACGGAGTGGGTCTACTGGACATCAGGCTAGCAAGATCCCTAGGGACCATTTACTCCAAGACCTTCATTGTACACTGGGCTAAACAAGGTCCATAGATGAACAACATTTGCCCAAGTTGGCAAGTGGCATACAGAACTAACAAGCACTGATGGTACACACTGGAGGAGTGTGTGTTTGTGGACTGAGGAGGCCCATTTGGTCCAGCCCCCAGCAGGGCTGCAGTTAATGGCCCGTAAGCTGAAGGCTGACAGTGAGGAATGAGGCCTGGCTGCTGAGTCGGGACTCAGGGACTGTGTGAGGGCAGTGGGGCCTCTGCCCTCGTGAGGGTCAAGAGTGGCCAATAAGTCTACCACCCACCAAGCCTGCTTTCTTCTCTAGCACCAACCCCCTGCAAACCTTCATGCACACTGGGGCCAGAAGCAACAACAGATTTGGAGGCAGGAACTTTGAGTTCTAGTCCAAATTCCACCAAATACCTGGCTGTGTGACCCTAAGTAAACCACCTGACATCTCTGATTCTTAGTTACCTTACAGTCAAATGGAGGTAGGAGTCCCTGCCCTGTCTAATCTCACAGGCTTAATCATTCTAACAGCTGCTATTTATTGACAATGAGCCAGACCTTGTTCTAAGTGTTTTACCCATATTAACTCATTTAAACATCCCATGATATAGTGTGGCTCAGATGGGTTAATTAGTCACCAGTGTCTTTGGCACCTGCTAGACTACTTTCCTGCTTCCTTACGTCCAGTCAGGGCCATGCAACCAGCTATCACTAGGAAGGGATGGGCCATAACATTTAAGAGTGGGTGTGCTTTCTCCCTACTCTCTCTCCATATTCATCTGCTGGCCGGATGCAGAGAAGCCAATGGAAGATTACAAAAGCATCAGTTAGAGCCTAGCTCCCTGTATGACTATGTGGAATAGAGCTCCTCCTCCTCTTATTCACATTTGACAGATGTGAGTGAGAAATAAACTACTGTGTTAAGCCACTGAGCTTTGGGGACTGTTTGTTACAGCATCTACCTCGATTAATACAGGTAGTTACTAAAATAATTACCATTTTATTCTGAGGAGATGCATCTGTCTATACACTCTCTGCAGAAGACTAGGCCGTGCTCTGGTCATACAAGCAAATGGTTTTCAAATAGGGGTGGAAGGAGTTTGGGTTGTGACCACAAAGCTTGTGGCCTCCACTGCTCGCTAACTGGTCTGTGACACCCTCACCCATTGGCCATCCATCCATCTCCCTACAGGTCAGTGGTCCACACACTCCTGGCCAACTGCCTACATGCACATGGACTAGCCATTCATAATCCCACTGGCCAGTTATTCATACACTCCCTTTGACCAGCAATCCATATGACCACTGACCAATCATTCATCCTCCAAACAGTAAACCACCATCTCCCTCACTGGCCAACCATCCATACTCCCACTGGCTGACATCCACACTCCCACTAGCCAGCCATCCACATACCCCTAGCCAGCCAACCATACTTCCCTTTGGCCAGAGTGACAGTCTACACTGGTCAGCCACAACCCCTCCTTCAGCCAGTCATCCACACCTCTGCTGGCCAGCCATCCATACTTTCATTGATTAGCAATCTATACCTCCACCAGTAGCCACCTATACCCACCCCACTAATGGCCTGCAAACCCACAGAGGCCCATGCGCTGCCTCCTGTGGTCAGTGGCCTGTGCTATGGTTCATCACTCACTCACCCCGGGGGCGGGTCACAGCCATGACCATGATGGGCACGCCGACACCTGAGGCCAGGATCCAGATGCAGATGTTGATCAGCTTGGCCTTGGCGGGTGTGCGGAAGTCCAAGGCCTTGACAGGGTGGCAGACGGCGATGTAGCGGTCGACACTCATCATGGTGAGTGTGAAGATGCTGGTGAACATGTTGTAGTAGTCAATGGAAAGTACGGCCTTGCAGAGCAGTTCCCCGAAGGGCCACGTCTCCATCAGGTACTTGGCACTTTGGAAGGGCAGCGTGCTGGTGGCCAATGCGTCCGCCAAGGCCAGGTTGAAGATGTAGATGTTGGTGGCTGTCTTCATCTTAGTGTACCTTGGAAGGAAGTATAATTGTTTCCATTTCATAGATTTCAGCTTCCCATTAAACTCAGGGAGGTGAAGTGATTTCCCCAAGGCCACACAAAAGGTCAGGGATAGAAGTGGGACTTGAACTATCTGATTTAGCATCAGTTCTTTCTCCTACAACAGATGCAAAAGGATTTCTCTGGCTGTAAGTAACTTTGGCAGAAGGTATCTAAGGTATATCTTAGAAAGAAGTATCTTCTGATAGGTACTAAACAATATGCTTAAAGATAAAACTGGGCTCCAGAGGAAAATAGATCTGGGTTTTAATCCTGCCTCTACTACTTATTAAGGGCAGTGGTGGTTCAGTGGCAGAATTCTTGCCTTCCATGCAGGAGACCTGGGTTAGATTCTCAGCCAATGTACCTCATGTGCAGCTACCACCCATCTGTCACTGGTGGCTTGTGTGTTGCTCTGATGCTGAATAGGTTACAGGGGAGCTTCCAGACTAGGAAAAAAGGCCTGGCAAGCTATTTATAAAAATCAGCCAATGAAAACCCTACAGACCACAACTGCTTAATCCATAACCAGCCATGGGGATGGCACAGGACTGGGCAGCATTCCATTTGGTTGTGCATGGGGTTGCCATGTGGTGGAGGCCAACTTGATGGCAGCTAACACCACTACGTATTAGCTGAATGATTCTGGGCTAGTAACTTGAACTCTCCAAGCCTCAGTTTCTGTAAATGATACTTGTATTAACCTCACTTGTGGTTGTGAAAATTCAATGAGATAATAAAGCACTTAGCCCTGAGATCAATATATATGGCAAACACACTGAAGCCTGGTGGCTAGACTGGAGTGACCTGACCCTCCGGCCTCTGCCCATTAGCCTGACCTTCTGGGAATATGATTGGCCAGCTTGGGAAGGGACTCTGCTTGGTGGACCAGCTGTGGCCTTAGAACCCCTGGGTGTCCTTCAATGGGAGACAAGGGCTCCCAGTCCACCCTGTGGTCCCATCCATACCTTATCTGCATGTAGCTGGGCTTGCTCCTCTGTAGCAGCATCAGTGCATTCCCCTCCCTACCCACAGTGATGTAGGGAAGGGAGCAGCTGACAGTGTCACACATCCAAACTGGGGCATGAGCTCAGGTGTTCAAGCTGCCAGATGCCTGTAAACCAAGCCCCCTGCACCTGACACTCCCCACCACCCCTCCATGCTCTGTGCTGCCACACAGATGTCTGCGCTACAGCCGGCCCCTTGTTTGGGGCCCCTGCTGTGCCAGGGCCAGGGCTGGACACCGAGAGCTTACAGGAAATTGCACACACCAAAACAGACTGTCACCTGCAGTGTGATCACCACAAAAACAACACACAGGTCACTGAGGCAGGGGTAAGGACTTCTTTCATGCCCCTGGAATGGTCAGGGAAACCCACAGACGGGGTACACAAGCAACTCATCAAATTTCACAGCAGGAAGGGCCGTGAGAAATCGAGGGAAGTGGTTTATTTAAAGTGTGGTCCAAGGACTCCCTTCAGAATTACTTGATGAGCCTGTTAGAAATGCAGATTCCTGCCCCCTCCACCCCCCACCCTCCCACCCCCAACCCCCAACCCCCACCGAGACCTGCTAAATCAGTCTCTGGTACTGGGGCCCTTGGGAATCTTCGTCTTTAACAACACCCTCCACCCCAAGTGATTCTTATGAACGCTAGAGATAGAATCATTTATGTAGCCTAAAACCCTTACTGGGGAGAGATGAGGAAACTGAGGACCAGAGAGGCAGCATGACTCACCCAAGGTCACACAGCAACAGTGGCAGAGCCAAGGCAAGCACTTAGACCTCCTGACTCCCAGACGTTTCTACTCTACTACACAGGATGGTGCCACACCGTGTGATTCCACTCCTTTAGAAACCCCCTGATACCACACCCAGCCCTGGGCACTTGAGGTGAGCGCCCTCAAAACGTTTTGAACGACTGAGCAAACTCTACATTAGCTAAGGTTGTTCTTTCATGAAATGACTGATTTTTTGGTCTTAAAACTAACTCACTTATTGTCCTCCAGGGCCAGCAGCTGTCCCATTCCCTCCCAAAATAGCTGCCGTTTGCTCTGCAGCTAGAGAAGCAAAAAGTTTTGCTCGGAGACAGCAGAACTGCAAGTCTCAGAAAGTCTGTCTTCAGTGGGGTACGGGATCACAGCTGTGTGGGAGGCGGTCTTCACCCCACAGCTGACTCGTCTAATTTCTCTTCTCTTACGCAGAACAATTAGAGGCTGTTCTTTGCCTGCAATTTTGATTTGTAAAGGATCCTTCAATTCCCAGAGGGGGGCTGGGGTGCTGGGAAGTAGGTGATGAAGCTCCCTTAGCTGGTCCAGGCAGGGATGAGCGTTACAGCGCTGTCTGCCAGGCCGAGCCCCCGAGGATCCTCTCCTTACAGGCCTCTCTCTCCCTCACCCTCTATACAAACCAACCACCAAGACCTGTCCTGTAGGTCTCCTCAGAGTTCCCCTCTCCAGCCCCAAGACAAATCATGCCACTCCCCTGCTCTCAAGACCCCAGTTGCTCCCCAAATTTCTCTCTGCATCCTACCAGCTGGCCCCTGACCAATTCTCCAACCTCAGCTCTCAGCACCTCCGCCTTGACTAATGTGCTCCCTGCTCCATTGGCCTTGTTGCTGTTCCTTAGACAGGCCAAGCCCACTCCCACCTCAGAGCCTTTGCACTTACTGCTCCTTCTGCCTAGAACCCTGGACCCCCAAAGTTTTCATGGCTTGCTTTTTCACTTAATTCAGGGCCTTAGTCAAAGGTCACCTCCTCAGAGACGCTGTCCCTGCCATCCTATCTAAAGTGCCCCCTCTCCATTTTTCTTCACAGCACAAACCAACTGCCTGGCATATTTATCTTCTTTTGTTCATTTGTCCCTCTCACCCAAGTAAGCTCCCTGAAGGCAGGGGTCTTAGTCCATTTTGTTCCCTACTGTATCATCAGGACCACCAATGCTGTGTTGTGTGCCGTCGAGTTGATTCCGACTCATAGCGACCCTACAGAACAGAGTAGAACTGGCCCATAAGGTTTCCTAGACTGTAATCTTTATGCGAGCAGAACACCAGGTCTTTTCACCCACGGACCCGCTGGCGGGTTTGAACCACTGACTTCTTGGTTAGCAGCCGAGTGCTTAACCATTGTACCACCAAGTCTCCTTTGGCCTACCAATAGTGCCTAGCAATGTTGTTGTTGTTAAGTGCCGTCGAGTCGGTTCCGACTCATAGCAGCCCTATAGGACAGAGTAGAACTGCCTGGTAGGGTTTTCAAGGAGTGGCTGGTGGATTTGAACTGCTGACCTTTTGGTTAGCAGCTGAGCTCTTAACTACTATGCCACCAGGGCTATTCTCAATAGACGTTGTTTGGATGCCTGAGTCCAGGCCCATCAGCTCTCACAGGGATCACTGCAGGAGCCTCCTGCCTGCTTGCCCCACCCGAAGCCTCTCTCCCCTGCACTTCATCACCCACATAAGTCAGGATGTTCATTGTAAAAAGCACATTTGCTCAGGACACTTTCCTGCTTACAGTCCTTCCACTGTGTCCCCCCAAAATATGTGTTGGAATCCTAACCCCTATACCTATGGATGTAATCCCATTTGGGAATAGGGTTCTTGGTTCTTATTATGTTAACAAGGCCATATCAGTGTAGGGTGCATCCTAAACCTAATCACTTCTTAGTTAATAAAGAACAGCACAGATGCAGAGACAAGCAAGCACAAATGGGGAAGATAGAAGCCACATGAGAATAGCCAAGGAACAGAGGAACGTGGAGGCTACAGAAGCTGAGACAACGAAGGAACTCCCTCCCAAGAGCCACATCCTGAATTCAGACTTCTAGCTTCATGAACTGTGAGAAAAATTTCTTTCTCTAAAGCCACCCACTTGTGGTATTTCTGTTACAGCAGCACTAGCGAACTAAGACACCAACCTAGATAAAAATCAAACTCCTCAGACTGGCATTCAAGGCTCCTGCCCACTTGGGTAGCCTCCTTTCCCACAGTGCCTCCCGATGTCCAGCCACACCTGTATGCGGTTTCTCAAATGCTCTGTCTAGCATGCAGCCTTCCAAGAGACAGCCCCTGTAATGGTTTAGTAGGGATCCTTCCAAACCATATATATGTATATAACTTGCTATAAATTTGTATTTCTGCCAAGGTAATACAGGAGCCCAGGTGGCACAGTGGTTAAGAGCTCAGCTGCTAACCAAAAGGTCAGGAGTTCGAATCCACCAGCCCCTCCTTGGAAACCCTATGGGGCAGTTCTACTCTGTCCTCTCGGGTCACTAGGAGTCGGAATCAACTCGATGGCAACAGAAATAGTCATATAGTACTGTAATGAAAATAGCTGTCCTCTTGCTTCACCTTCCTCATTCCCCTGTCCTGCTCCCCAGAGGCAACCACTTGTAATGTTTTTGGCTATTCTTCTAGTGATTATCTCCATCATTCTAAATAATATGCTTAAATGGCTACTTCGTGACTTACCAATTTTAGGATAGTATCTGTTGAAGTCTGTATTTGATTAAGCTGGGTTATGCAGCAGTAACAAACACTTCCAAAATCTCAGTGGCTTAAACGATAAAGGTTTATTTCTCATTCTTGTAGAGTCCATTCAAGGTCTCCAAGACAACTATATTCCATGAGGCACTTCCAGGCTGTTTCAACCTTGTGACTTGGCCATCTTAACCCAAGGCCTCCACAGTCACCACAGAGGGAGAAGAGACAGATGCAGGGTCATCTAAGCTTCAGAACTAGTCACGTGGCCCCACCCAACTGCACTGAGGTGAGAAGTACAGTCTTCTGTGTGCCCAGAAATAGACAGAACCAGGTATTAGCGAACAATAGTAACGTCCCACCACAACTCCCTATTATGGCATATAAGGGTTAACTCTTTTACATTACCCAAGTCCCTTTCTTCTCCCCATCCTCCCAACATAGTTTTATCACAACTTTTAGCTAAATCATTATTCAGAGTTTACATTCTTATGACCTTGTAGATGTTGTCCACTGCTGAGCCAAATGCTATACTCTAATTAATTTGTTTTCTAGTATAGATTTTTGTTTTTCCTGGAGTTAATAATTGCCTCTTTTCCTGAGACTGGAGGAACCCCAGAAAGCATGGCCCTGGATTCTCTGGCAACCCAGAGCTAAAACAATTCCCAAGGCCAACTCTTCAGACAAAGATTGGACTGGACTGTGGGACATAAAAGGATACTCATGAAGAGTGTGCTTCTTAGCTCAAGTAAATACATGAGACTAAATGGGCAGCTTCTGTCCAGAGGTGAGATGAGAAGGCAGAGAGGGTTAGAAGCTGGCTGAATGGACATGAGAAATCAGGGGTGGAAAGGAGGAGTGTGCCGTCACAGTATAGTGGGAGAAATAAGGGTCACATAAGAATGCATGTATAAATGTTTGAGAGACTAACTTGAAATGTAAACTTTCACTTAAACTACAACAATAAAAAAAAGAACTGTCAAAAATAATGATAATAATTGCCTCTTTTTACCCCCCATTTGCTTAGTTCTGTATATGTACTGCTAAAGCACCTCAAACACTGCAACAGAACTGTAAAATGCCTTTTCCAAGCAGTCAGATAATCCATCAGTTCCTTTTGTTTTCCTTGTGATCTACCTCCTGAAGCCTTCCTCCTTCCCTTTCAGTTTGGGACTGGTTACTTTCTTGAACTGCTGCACAGCTGTCCTCCTGTGTTAGAACACCTGTTTCCTGGTTTGCAAGTCTTCCTCTATCTTGGTTTACACTCTCTTTTTTATATATATATATATTTTTGATAGTTCATCAGGCTTTTAATCTTCTTCCTCTTTTCCAGTAAAGATTCTGGGATTTTACTAAGAAAACTGAACATGTGAGAAGCATAAGGCCAGATAAAAGTAAATCTTACAAATAAAACAGAATTAGAGACAAACAAGACTTCAACATATAGATCTAAGAAAGGCAAAATATGAGCACTCCTAGTTTAACTTATGAGGCATTAGTGGTTCAGTGGTAGAATTTTCACCTTCCATGTCGGAGACTCAGGTTCGATTCCTGGCCAGTGCACCTCATGTGCAGCCACTCAGTCTGTCAGTGGAGGTTAGCATGTTGCTATGCTAAACAGGTTTCAGTGGAGCTTCCAGACTAAGACAGACTAGGAAGAAAGGCCTGGTGATCTACTCCTGAAAAATCAGTCAATGAAAACCCTATGGATCACAATGGTCCAATGTGCTACCAATCATGGGGGTGGCACAGGACCAGACAGCATTCTGCTGTACATGGGATCACCATGAGTCAGTGGCCGACTTGATGGCAGCTGTGAACGACAACAACATAGTTTTACTCAACATCTAACACACTGGCCCTTTTTTTTTTTTTTTTTTTTTCTGTTTATGACAGGTAGGTGCCTAGGACAAAAAGAATATCACTCCAGTGGCAAGACAGTTTGGTCTATGAGAGGATGTCATCCAGATTTAATAGTAGTGATATGTATGGGGATACTAGTACTTGTGGATGCTTCTGAAGGGCTGGTGGTTCACATCTGTCTCTGTTACATGGCAGACATATTTCTCATCTAACTTGACAAGGTATATTTCAGGATAGAGAACACCCTGTAGGAACCGTTCATCTGCTCCTCCAGGATCACCCCAGTACTGCGGTTGCTCAGTTCCCTTGGGATTTACACATTCATTTTGGTGAAGCACATTCTCCTGAGAAAAACCAAAAAAAACAAAAAACAAAAAAAACCAAACCCATTGCCGTCGAGTTGATTACTACTCATAGCAACATCATAGGACAGAGTAGAACTGCCCCATAGAGTTTCCAAGGAGCAGCTGGTAGATTCAAACTGCCGACCTTTTGGTTAGCAGCCATAGCACTTAACCACTGTGCCACCAGGGTTTCCTCCTGTGAGAAAGGAAGTAAAAATTTTACACCCGGGCATGTCTGAAAATGTCTTTATTCTATTCTCATTTCTGATTTATAGTTTGACCGTATATGGAAATCATTTCCCATCAGAACTGTGAAGGCATGTATCCGTCATTTTCTAGCTTCCAATTTTGCCACTGAGGTGTCTGAAACTATTCTGATTCTGGATGATTTGTATGTGATCTGCCTCCTCCCCTTCCCCACAAGTTTCCAGGACCTTCTCTTTAACCCTGGTATTCTGAAAAATCATTGTGCTGTGCCTTACAGTGGCTCTTTTTCATTTGTATTGGGCCCTCACAGTCTGAAGATTCATGTCTGTCAGTATGAAATGTCCTCACATTTATTATTTTTTATAAATATTTTATTGTACTTCATGTGAAAGTTTAGAGCAAAATAGATTCCCATTCAATGACTTTTCCAAGACATTGGTTGCAGCCCCCTCAATGTGTCAGCACTCTCCCCATTTCTGCCCTGGGTTCCTCACTACCTTTCACCCAGTTTTCCTACCCCTTTCTACGTTCTCCTCTTTGCTTTTGGTCAGATGTTGCCCCTTTGGTCTCATATAATGAACTGTTCTAAGAAGCTCGTCCCTCTCGGGTGTTATTGTCTATTTTGTAGGCCTGTCTGTTATTTGGCTGAAAGGTGGTCTCCAAGAATGGCTTCAATTCTGTGTCAGAAGGGTGTCTTAGTGCCATAGTCTCGAGGGTTCCTCCAGTCTCTATCAGACTGGTAAGACTGGACTTTTTTATGGATTTGATTTTTGTTCTACATTTTTCTCCTGCTCTGCCCAGGATCCTCTATTGTGATCCCGGTCAGAGCGGTCAGTAGTGGTAGCCAGGCACCATCTAGTTCTTCTGGTCTTGGGGTCATGTAGGCTGTGGTTCATGTGGTCCATTAGTCCTTTAGACTAATTGCTCCCTTGTGTCTTTGGTTTTTTCCACTCTCTTTTGCTCCAGACAGGATAAGACCAATAGCCGTATCTTAGATGGCCGCTTACAAGCTTTCAAGACCCCAGATGCTACTCACTCAAGTAGGATGTAGAACATTGTCTTTATGAACTATTTTTATGCCAATTGACATTGATGTCCCCCAAGTCACATTAGTTCTTTGATAATTTTCTCCCCTCTGCTTTCTCTGGAACTCGTGGAAAACCCATTAGGCAGATATTGGGCCTCCAGGATTGATCGTCTAATTTTCTTACTTTTTCTATTTTCCATCTTTGTCTTTTTATTACACCCTCTGGGAAATTTTCTTTTCATTATCTTTCAACCCTTCTACTGACTTTTTTTTTTTTAATTTTGACTCTCATGTTTTATTTTCCCAGTGCTCTTTCTTCTTCTGTGATTATTCCTTTATTATATAACATTTATAGCATCTTATTTCATAAAGTATCTTCTCTTAACTCTCTGAAGATACTAATTTCTTTTTCTTCTGCTCTGTGCATTGTCTATTTGTTTCAAATGTTTTTGTTTGTCTGTCTGTCTGCTTTGGTCTCCCTCTTTTATCTTTGAGACTTCCTTCAAATATCTGGTGATTGTTGACTAAAGGTTGATCCTTTAGTAAACCAAAACCAAACCCGCTGCAGTTGAGTCAATTCCAACTCATGGCAACCCCATGTGTTACAGAGTAGAACTGCTCCACAGGGTTTTCTTGGCTGTAATCTTAATGCAAGCAGATCGCCAGGCCTTTCTTCTGCAGTGCCACTGGCTAAGTTCTAACCACCTACCTTTAGGTTAGTAGTCGAGTGCAAACCATTTGTGCCACCCTTTAGTGAAGCACTGAATAATCCATTGGCAGCTCTGTGTATGTATCAGTGCAGGGCCCTGTTGACTGGTGGCCTTCACTGTAGGGGGACTGATCGATGATCTGGCTTTTACACAGGGTGATGTCTGAATACCAAATTCTGTAGGTTTCTTCTCTGGGGCCTTCAGAAAAGAACTCTCCTATCTCCTGCCTAGCAGCACACTTCTGGCAGTCAGGATTCTGGTAGCAGGGATAGTGAAGGGGTCCAGCGGTCTCCCCATTTTCCACTTAGTGTCTCACTTCTGACCCCTTCTGTGTCTTCTGGCCCTGAATCCAGAGTTCTTCCAGGTTAGCATCTCCAGGGACCAAAACTTGACCTCTTACAGGGTGGAGGGGTAGCCGCCTGGTTATGCAGGGTACAAGGGTAGGGGACCTGAGAGTCTCACTGCTCCCTCTATAGATAACCAATCCTGTGCCCTGTTTTCGATGCCACAACTCAACCCTGTTCAGCTTGTTAATCCTCTTCTAGTTGCTTTCCATCATCCAAATATGTGTTGATATCTATTAGAGAACGCAGAACCGAAGCACAAGAGGTAAAGTGACTTGCTCAAGGGCACATGACTACTAAGTGGCAGAGCTGGGATTTGAACTCAGGCAGTCTAATGCCAATGATTGGTAACCACTTAGCTATCCTGCCCCTTAGTACTTGTTACCTTCTTTCTTCCTCTCCCTCTCACAGTTATGTAGAGGTCAAGGAATGCAAATCTATTATAAGCTGAGATTTGTTCACAGGTATTAATTGAGCACCTGGCATGTGCCAGGCACAGAGTTAGGGATACAGGAATGAAGATAATAGTATGCCCTCTTGAAACCTATGACCTTAAAGAAGGGGCAGACATTGAACAAATTGGTGCACTAATAAATGTACAAAAAAATCGATTCTGACCCATAGTGACCCTGTAGGACAGAGAATCATTGCCCCATAAGGTTTCCAAGGCAGTAATCTTTATGGAAGCAGACTGCCGCATCTTTCTCCTACTCACTATTACCTCTCTGCCATGAAAAATAAGAACAGGGTACAGTGATAGAGATTACCCAGTGTGTGGGTGTGATAAGGGAGTTTTTCTGGAGGGAGCCTGGCTTAGATTGGAATGATGGCTTCCCTGAGATGGTGACATTTCTGCCAGGTTGGGAAGAATGAGGAGTCAGCCATGTGAAGAGAAGGGGGAAAGTTGTTCCAAGCAGCAGGAACAGCATGTGCAAAGGTCCTGTGGCAAGAAAAGAGCGTGATGAGCTGCAGTAATGGTCAGAAAGCCAGTGTGACTAAAGGGCAGTGAGCCAGAAGGGGAACAATGGGACTTGGAATGGGAGAAGTCAGCAGGAGCCATATCATTCAAGGGTTCTGGGCCATGGCAAGAAGTTTAGACTTTGAGTACGCGAAGCCATTGGAGATTTTAAGCAAGGGAGTGATGTGGTTTGATGTATGTGTGTTTCTTAAACGATTACTCTGACTATTGTGTGGAGGCTGGATGGGGGGCACAGTGGGAGTGGGAGAGAGAATGAGCTTTCTAGAAAGACAGATCGGTTACTTTCCTAACCCCAGAAGTCCCACTGTTGGTGTCTGATTCTTTTTCTTTTTTAATTGTGGATGATCAAGAAGTGTTACTACGTTTATTTACTAAGCTCAGGAGTTGGGTGAGGGGATCTGTCTTAGGCTGGGTTCTCTAGAGAAGCAAAACCTGTAAAGCATATAAATATCTATATAGAGAGATTTATATCAAGGAAATGGCTCATGCAGTTTTAGAGGTTGGAACATCCCAAGTCCGTGGGTCAGGCTGGAGGCTTCTTCTGATTCATGTAGCTGCAGGGGTTGGTGAACCAAAGATCAGCATGTCAGATATCAGGGCTCTTGCTCACAGGCTGTGAAGATCAATGAATCCCAAGATATGCAGGCAAGATGGCAGGTAGGCTGCTAGCTCAAGTCCCAAGAACCAGAGGTCCGATGAACAGGAGCCAACTGCTGGATCCAGAGCAAGCAAAAGCCCACAAGCCTTGCCAAAAAGTTCACCTATATTGATGCAGACCACACCCCTAAGGAAACTCCCTTTCAACTGACTGGCTGCTCACAGCAGATCCCGTCATGGAGGTAATCTCATTATATCAAACCTCATCATGGAGGTGATCACATCATTATACCACTGTCATACTACATCATCACTGCCAAACCACTGAGAATCATGACCCAGCCAAGTTTACACACAACCTTAAAGATCATAGGATCCTTCGGAGACGTTAAGATCTTGGCTCCTCAGCATTCTTAGCGGTGATCTTGGGCAATCACTTCACGTCTCTGAACCTGTTTCCTCATTGGTAATTTCAGTGCAGTCATGCTATTTAGGAGCCAACACACATGAAAGCATCTTTCTCAGTCCTCAGCGAGGCTTTCTCTGTATGAAGCATCAAGTGGCCAAGCATGTTTGCTTCAGAGCCTGTAATGGATTGAATTGTGTCCCCCAAAAATGTGTGTCAACTTGGCTAGGCCACGATTCCCGGTATTGTGTGATTGTTCACCATTTTGTCATCTGATGTGATTTTTCTATGTGTTATAAATCCTACCTCTATGATGTTACTGAGGCAGGATTAGAGGCAGTTATGTTAATGAGACAAGACTCAACCTACAGGATTGGCTTGTATCTTGAGTCAATCTCTTTTGTGATATAAAAAAGAGAAGTGAGCAGAAAGGAGGGGGACCTCCTACCACGAAGAATGAAGAACCAGGAGGGGAGCATGCCCTCTGGACCTGGTGTCCCTGCACTGAGAAGCTCCTAGACCAGGGGAAGATTGATGACAAGGACCTTCCCCAAGAGCCGACAGAGAGAGAAAGCCTTCCCCTGGAGCTGGCACCCTGAATCCAGACTTCTAGTCTCCTAGACTGTGACAGAATACATTTCTCTTTCTTAAAGCCATGCACTCGTGGTAGTTCTGTTATAGCAGCACTAGATAACTAAGACAGAGCCCTAAGCCTGTTTCATCTTATGTCAAACAAGCCTCATCGGCAGGGAGGATCATCACCACCCTTATTAATTTTCTTTCAATTTAATGGAGATTGAAAATTTTCTGTGACTGAAGTGCCTCCTACCACTTCAGCTAGCACAATCAGGGGCCACATTAAATCCACACACGTTCCTGGGCCTCTGGAGAGTCATGCTTCTCGGCTGAATACCCGCTTGCAGACTGACAAGTAAGCTCCTAGTGAGAATTCTCTCCACAGGCACAGGCAGAGCAGTTGGTCAGACTGGCTGATGTCATAATGCCTGGTGCCCAGAAGGTCATACGTTCCCTCCTTTGTACAAGGCATCAATGGGACTGGCCGGACAGCTTTGGATAGGTTGTTTTCTTTAAGCAACATTCTCTGAGTGTCTTTTTTTCATGTGCTAGGCACCGTGCCAAAAGCATCGAATGCATGGTTTCATTTCATCTTCATTGCAATCCTGAGTGTTAATACCAACCTCATTCTACAGATGAGCAAAGTTAGATGGTTTACAAGGACACATAGCTAGGAAGTAACAGTGATAGGATTCAAACTTAGATCTATATGGTTTCCACTGGGGTCTGTGCTGTGTTGTTTGCTGTCCCCCAACCTCCTTGCCACCTATGCTAGCTTGTCAAACGCTGGCCATGTCTGGAGGGGGACGGGGTGGGGTGAACGGGTCCAGAGGTGGGCTGACTCCATAACATTCATCCGTTTCTCACACATTCCTACATCCTGCTATGGTCTGGGGATTTGGAGACCATCAGCTGCTCACAGCTCAGGTGGGGTTTGGGGGAGACAGACTTGTAAACATCAGAACAATGTCACTGACACAATGACGGGCCTCAGTGGGGCAACAAGGAGGGAGGGGCCGATTCAGAACAAAATGTACACCTTCAGTCACAAGAGGGTGGCAACCAGTATTTATGAACAGTAACTATATGCCAGGCCTTTCCCAAGGAACCCTCGTGGTATAACGGTTAAGCACTCTGCTGCTAACCAAAAGGTTGGCAGTTTGAACCCACCCAGTGGGTTCTCTGTGGAGGAAAAGACCTGGCAATCTGCTCCCGTAAAGATTACAGCCTAGAAACCCTATGGGGCAGTTCTACTCGGTCACGTGGGGTTGCTATGAGTCAAAAATCAACTCAACAGCATTTAACAACAGGCTTTTCTCAAACTCCTTACACCTGTCAGGTAGGTGTTTTTGTTTTGTTTTTTATTAGATGATAAACATTTGTTGGACACTTAATGTGTGCTAGGCACTAGGCTAGGCCTTTTTTATCATTTAATCCTCACAACACTCCATGGGGAATAAAAAACCAAAAC
Source organism: Dugong dugon (assembly GCA_030035585.1). Taxonomy (NCBI): domain Eukaryota; kingdom Metazoa; phylum Chordata; class Mammalia; order Sirenia; family Dugongidae; genus Dugong; species Dugong dugon. Next base: position 52,822,339 of record CM057462.1, on the reverse strand, counting down.
CAAACCAGTTGTTGTGGAGCCAATTCCAACTCACGGCAACCCTATATGTGTCAGAGTAGAATTGCCCTCCATAAGGTTTTCAATAGCTGATTTAAGTAGACTGCCAGGCCTTTCTTCCGAGACATCTCTGGGTGGACTCGAACTTCCAGCCTCTTGGTTAGCAACCAAGCATGTTAACCGTTTGTGCCTCCCAGGGACTTCTTACGCCTATGAGATAGATAGTATTTATTATTCCCAATTTATGGAGTCCTTGGTGGTGCAAACGGTTAAGCACTTGACTAGTAACCAAAAGACCCAGAGGTGCCCCGGAGGACAGGCCTAGCAATCTGTTTCTGAAAGGTCACAGCCTTAAACACCCTATGGAGCAGTTCTACTCTGCACATATGGGGTCACCATGAGTCAGCATCAACTCACTGGCAACTAACAACATCCCCAATTTATAGTGAGCAGTACAGGAACTTGCCCAAGATTGCTAGTCAGAAAGAGGCTGAGCTGAGATTCAAACCTAAGCGTGTAACCTTAGAGCTACTGTGCTCCTTCCCGGAATCCCAGGGTCTTCCTCTTGACTTCGGTTTTAGCATCTTTCCTGTGGACCCTAAGTACTCTTTGTGCCTCTCACATCCTAGCTCTGACAATTAAAATATGAGCTCCCTGAGGGCAGGGATTGAAATTGTCTTGGTCACCACCATGAGCCTAGAATCTACAGTGGTACCTAACACAAAGCAGGTGCTCAATGCACATTTGTTGACCTAAGGAATGAATGATGACATGTCCGTCTTCCATGCTAGACTGGGGTATCCTTAAGGAAGGAACCATGTCTCCCTCATGGCTGGGTACAAAGTAGACAAGGCATTCACTGGGTGAGTCCCACAGTAAAGGAGGAGTCAAGGTGCCCTCGTCCTCAGAGGTGACCAGTCAGAGACCCAACAGCTCAAAATAGGCCACTTCTCCTCTCCCTCTGTGTCTTCCTCCTTATCTCCCTCCCCACCCACACTCCTGGCCCAGACCAATCCAGGTCCCCTGAAGGACACATGGGCCTGACCCTGTTTGCCCTGAATCTGAAGTGACTCAGCTCTGTCAGTGGTGGGGAGAAACGTTTCATCAGATCATCTATCCAAGGTAGCTAATTTGCTTTTTCCCAAACTGAGGGGGTTTTCCACTTATGCACACAGCCCATGGGGTTGAATCAGGGACAAGAGACCTAAAAACAAAAACAATGACTTGTGGCACCAAATCAAACAGATTTTAGTCCCAACAGTGTGGATCGCTGGAGTATTTAGAATTAATTTTATTCCCAAATGCTTTTTGAGATCTCAAAAAGTAAAAGATGATCACTATAAAATGTTCAAATAATATAGAATCATTTAATAAAGAAATTTTAAAATCCCACTGTTAAAATTATAGATCACCATTACAGACATCTCCATGCAAACACATATACCGTTTTATGTAAGTGAATCTTGCTTGAATACTGTTACATAACCTGTTTCTTTCATCTCAAAGATGCTGTGACCATCTTTCCATATCCATAGATACAAATTAATATCATTTTTAGTGGTTGACTGGTATTCTACTCCAGGGGTCAGCATCTTTTTTCTATAAAGGACCAGAAAGTAAATGTTGGTGTTGTCACTGTTGTTAGGCGCCGTCGAGTTGGTTCCAACTCACAGCGACCCTACGTGCAAAAGAATGAAACATTACCCAGTCCTATGCCATCCTCACAATTGTTGCTATGTTTGTGTCACAGCCACTGTGTCAATTCGTCTTGTTGAGGGTCTTCTCTTTTTCGCCGACCCTCTACTTTACCAAGCATGATGTCCTTCTCCAGGGGCTGGTTCCCCCTGATAACATGTCCAAAGTACGTGAGATGAAGTCTTGCCATCCTCGCTTCTAAGGAGCATTCTGGCTGTACTTCTTCAAGGCAGTTTTGTTTGTTCTTCTGGCAGTCCATGGAATATTCAAAGATAGTAAATAGTTTAATATTTTAGGCTTTGCAGGCCACATAGAGTTTCTGTCACACATTCTTATTTGTTCTTTCTTTTTTTTTTTTACAACCCTTTAAAAATGAAAAACCATTTTTAGCTTGAGGGTCCTACAGAAACAGATCATGGGCTGGATCTAGTCTAGTCTATAGATACTAAAGCTACTTAATAAAGTTACTCAATAAATCCCCTATTAAAAGACACGTAGGTTGTTTCTGCTTTTTTGCTATTATAAACAATGCTGTAATAAACATCTTTGTGCACGTGACTATCTGATGGTCTCCTTGGGAAAAAGCCCTAGAATCTTAGAGCTAGACGGAAACTTAGAGGTCTCTAGTCCTCCACAGTGAGGGCATTCCCTTTAAGGCACTCCAGACAAATGGCTGCTCAGCTTCTGCTTGAATACATCTAGGGACAGGGAGCTCACCACCTGTAGGCACAATCCAGCCCATTTTTGGACAGCTTGCAGGATAAAGACTTTGAGCTAAAGACGGCCTCCCTCTTATACCTACCACTATTTTTCCTAGTTCTGATTACAGAGCCACAAAATCTAAACCTAACCCTCTCTTCTACATATTGGAAAATGACTTCTGTGAAATGGAGGCAGTAATAGTACACAGCTCATTGGGCTGTGGTGAGACCTAAGTGAGTCAATACAAGTGAGCGCTCAGTTCTATTAGTAGAATGCATGAGGACAAACCAAGATTGGAGCCCCCATCTTGGTTTATCCCTGTGCATGCATGAGTGTGATTATCTGAATAAAGATGATACCACCCTCTTAGGTTAATGGAGGGCCTGAGATGATGCAGGCATATCATGTTGCAGGCACACAGACAGTAGTCAGGCCCTGGTCTTTCTCCACCTCTCCAGGAAGGTGAGGCCAAATCCATTCTCTGTGGGATCTATAACCTCAAATCCATTAATGAAGGCATATGCCCCAGCCAGCAGGGCTTGCGTCTGTGGACAGGGTTCCAGATGTGGCCCTGCCCTGTGGCTGGCTGCATTGCTGTCTTAGTTTCCTAGTGCTGCTGTGACAGAAATACTATTTCTCACCGTTGAGGAGGCTTAGAATCTGAATTCAGGGCACTAGCTCCAGTAGAAGACTCTCCCTGTTCGCTCTGGGGAAAAATCCTTGTCTCAGTTTCTCAGTGTTCCTTGGAGACCTCCACCTGGCATCTTTCCCCCATTGTGTGCTTGCTTGCTCTGTGTCTGATTTGTTCCTTTTATATCTCAAAAGCAATCAGCTTAAGACACATCCTACACTTGATATGTCCTCATTAACATAACAAAGAAAGCCCTATTCCCAAATAGGATTACATCAACAGTTACAGGGGCTAGGATTTACAACACATATTTTGGGGGGACACATTCAAATCACAACAATCACCCATATGATTTTCAGTGTTTCTTACCTCCCTGGCATCACTGCTGGTGGAACATCAGCCAACCCACCCCCTTGTCACACATACACCCCCCAGGTGGGATTTGGCTGTATCACCAACAACACAGCAGCCCAGAATCCCCAGCTTACAATTTTGTCTTCTCCTCTGACTTCTAAACCTCTCCGGAAATTCCCTGTTCCCTGTGTCTCCACTTCGTGGGCCAGGGACTCAGCAGACACAGCGACCACTGTAGCGGGTTGAATGGAGGCCCCCCAAAAGATATGTCCATGTCCTAACCCCCTGAACCTGTGAATGTGACCTTATTTGAAAAAAGGGTTTTTGCTGATGTAATTAAGTTGAGTTCACCCTGAATTATCCAGTGATCCCTAAATCTAATGATGAATGTCCCTAAAAGAGACACAGAGGAGACAGAGAAGAGAAGGAGGCAGTGGACCACAGAGGCACAGAATGGAGCGCGATGCAGTCGCAAGCCAAACAATGCCCGGAGCCACCAGAAGCTACAAGAGTCAAGAAAGCATTCTCCCCTAGAGCCTTTGGAGGGAGCTTGGCCTTGCTGACATCTTCATTTCAGATTTCTGGCCTCCAGAATTATGAGAGAATAAACTTCTGTTGTTTTAAGCCACCATGTTGGTGGCAATTTGTTATCGCCACCCTCGGGAACTAATACAATAACCATCACTGTATCTGACTTGGTATCTTATCTTCATGGTGGATTTTAAGGGGCTGTGTGGAAAGCTGTTGACAAGTCAATTCTCAAAAGGACCAAAAAGGAAGGTGTACTCCAGGGAGAAGCATGGACTTTGGCAGCAAACACACCTAAATTGAAGTCCCAAGTCTGTCTCTAACTAGCTGTATGACCTCTGGCAAGTCTTAACTTTTCTGAGCTCAGTTTGCTCTTCTGTGAACTGGGTATAACAATCCTACCTACCTGTGAGGGTGCATGTCAAATGAAGCAATGCATGTGATGTACCTACTAGCATGCTCATATCACGGCAGCTTCTCTTCTTATTCAGACCAGGAAAACGGGCCTAGAGTTACAACTGCTAAGCTGCTCAAGGAGTCCCACCCTCCTGACTCTTTTCCTGGCTCTTGTTAACCTGTCATTGTCCAGGAGGTCATGGTGGAACATAGAGCCCTGTGCTGGAACTTTAGCAATGGAAGAGGCCCTGATCTATAACACTGAGTTCAAGCCTCACTTCCCTCTTCACAGATGGGGAAACGGAGGCCTGGAAAGGGGAAGACAGTTTAACAAGGTCACACAGAGCCAGATCTCCTGACTTCTGGGAGCTCAAGCTCTTTCTACTTCTCTGAGTTGCCCTCCCAGGAACTAAGTCTCAGATGAGAGTTCAAGATGGCTGAGGCCAAAGGGAAAGGGGTAAGGGTCCTGTTCAAGTCTTCAGAATTCCTGACAAGGCCTTTATTTAGCTCTTCTTCTTCTGGGTCCACATCACCAATGATCAACCAATGTAGGGTAGGTCCGTGGTTGGAACCATCCCCACCCCCATCATCATCTTCACCACCACACCCCCACTGCAGCAGCTCCACTGACTCAGTGCTTACATGTGTCTGGAATATTCTATTGAATTCCACCATGACATGGAATAAATTATCTCATTTAATCACTCCAACAACCTCATGAAATTGCTGCTATTATTATCTTCACTTTCCAGAAAGTGAGTCTTGGAGGGGTTAACCTTCTTGTCAGCCAAGGGCTAAAACAGGGAACCAATGTCTGTTAAAACTGCTCTACTTGTTAATGGGGGAGGGAACAATTTGGAAAAGGAGGGTGAGAATGATTGCACAACCTGAAGAGTGTAATCAATGTCACTGAATCGCATAGGTAGAAACTGTTGGATTGGTTGTTCTTCTGTGTATATTCTCAACAACAACATGTAAAATAAATTATTTAAAAAAAAAAAAAAAGTTCCACTCCCCAACTCCCTCAACAGTGGCATTTTTTTTCATCAGGAATATAGAATGCTAGCACTGAAATGCACCATGGCTGGTGAGAGTGTTTACTGAGCACTTACTATGAGCCAATCACTCTGCTAAGCAACTTGCACTCACTATCCCATTGAATCTGCACAACCACCATAGGAGGTAAGTGTAATTATCCCCATTTTACAGGTAAGTGATGTTGAGGCTCAGAAGGATGAAGTAACTCACTGTAAGTTCCACAGCTAGGAGTGTCAGGGCTTGCCTCCAGAACCCACACTCCTAACCTCTACCCCATCTTCTTCTGCCAGTATGTCAAGTTCAACCCCTTTGTTTTACAAATGAGGAAATGGAGGTGCAGCTATAGCTTTGCCCACTGTGGGGCAACAGCTTAAATAAAGCAACTGCCAGCCAGCTGAGTTCCAGCTGGGGCTCCCTCTATTTGCAGACAAAGGGTGGTTGCTCTCCTGACTGGCAAAACAAGCCTGGATGGGCAGCAAGGGCGTCAAGCTTTGTCCCTGCCCACCATTTAATGGGAGTAGTGAAAGTGGCGAGTGGCCAGAAATTAATTAGCTGTCTCAGTTTTGGCAAAGCCTGAGGAAGGAGAGTGGTTAATTATAATGAGGCCCAGTGAGCATGTCACAGGAGAAGATTAAGGGCTGGAACATGGAAATAAAGGGCCCTTCAGGCTGAACATGAGTGAGGAGGCCTCCAAGTCATGCTCAGAAACAAACAGGCAGATGCCTTGTTCGGTTAAGCTGACAGCCACAACATACCCATGGAAGCCAGAGAGGAGAAGCCCTTCTCCACCACCCTCGCTCTGCTTCTGGCTTAAAGAAGGCTGGATCAGGGTGTGAGGCAGCTGGACACGACAGAGACCCCAAGAAAGCAGAGCCCCTCAAGTGTGGCATGCCAGCCCATAAAACCCGTTGCCATTGAGTCAATTCCAACTCATAGCAATCCTATAGGACAGAGTAGAACTGCCCCATAGGGTTTCCAAGGCTGTAATCGTTTGAGAGGCAGATGGCCAGGACTTTCCTCCCATGGAGCAGTTGGTGGGTTCAAATTGCCGACCTTTCAGTTAGCAGCTGACCTCTTTAACCGCTGGGCCACCAGGGCTCCTTATGTAGCTCATAGGTCTCGGAAAATAGAACATGCTCCTCCTATAAACACTGAGGGCTCCAGCTATGAAAAGCATAGTTCCTCTAACCTACGTCAGCATGTCCAGGGAGAGAGAGATGAGCAAGCAGGTGTCTGAAATAGTGTGTGGTTCTTCCTCTGATGGGCACACAGAAGATACTGAGGGAATACAGAGGAGGGGTACCTGTTGGCCTGGGGGCATCAGAGAAGACTTCCTGGGGGAAGGATTTACTAAGGTGAAAGGTAAGGGGTTACTCTCTTATTTCAGAGATCTCTGGGCTGATATAAGGAGCCCTGGCAGCACAGTGGTTAAAGTGCTTGGCAAAGTTCCTGCACATTTTCTTTCCCTCTTGTCTTGTAGTTGGGGATTTTTACCACAGATCCCAACTCCACGGAGGGAATCTCATTGACGAAGTGCCAATTACCTGTTGCCATCAAGTCTATCCCAACTCATGGCAACCCTGTGTGTTATACAGTAGAACTACTCCATGGGGTTTTCTTGGCTGTAATCTTTATGGAACCAGACTTTTCTTCTGAGGCACCTCTGGGTGGGCTCAAAAAAACCAACCTTTCTGTTAGTGGCTGAGCACAAACTGTTTGCACCACTCAAACCAAAACCTTAACGTGTCAACTAGATACACCTACTTAAGAAATACTTAGTGGTGCCTCCTTAGGGCCAGGGACTGAGCTAGGAAACAGGGTATAAGATGAATGAGACACAGTTCCTGCCCTCCAGGAGCAAGCAGTCTAAAAAGGAAGGCAAAACCCAGAAATAAGCAATTACACTAGAGTTATAAAACATTATTTCACAGGCCTCTATTTTCGTGCACATCTCCCCTCCTTCTAGGCACCAAGGACTGATGTATGGCACTTGATTTACATCATCACATTTAATCCTTGCACCGACTGCAGTATGCGCTATCACCCACATTTGGCAGATGAGAGGACTGAGGCTCAGAGAGGCAGAGAAACCTGCCCAAGGTCACACAGCCTATAGGTTGTAGTACTAGAACTCAAGCCTCAGTCTGTCTGGCCCCAAAGTCCATGTTCTTCACCACTAGGCTAAGGTTGTCCCTAGGAACCACGAGGTCTCCTCACCCAGAAAATGGTGATGACAATAACCTCATTGTTGCAGAGGTCAATGTGATGAGAAGCAGAGCGATAAAATGGAGAAAGAGTAGGCTCTGCAGTCAGACACTAGCCAGGTGGTGTCCCTGGGCAAAAGGCTTAGGTCTCTGAGCCCCAGCTTTGTCATCTGTAGAATGGGCATGTTAAACGGCTCCTATCTCACAGGAGTACTGTGAAGATTAAATGAGATTTTCCAAGTAAGGTCTCCTGTACAGTCTTCTAACCTTGCCAAAGCACATACCCATTTTTGCCATGGTTGGAATTTGTAGGTTCTTAATTATTGTGTGTCCTAACCACCACCAGTTGCTGTCGAGTCCACTCTGACTCACTGCAACCCCGTGTAGACAGAATAGAATCATGCTCAGTGAGGTTTTCAGTGGCTGAGTTTTCGGAAGCAGATTGTCAGGCCTTTCTTCCAAGGCACTTCTGGGTGGACTTGAAGCTCCAACCTTTCAGTTAGCAGCTAAGCGCATTAACTATTTGCACCAGCCAAGGACTCCTTTGTGTCCTGGGTTGTGTGTCCTGGGAGATGTGTCCTAACCATCCATCAATTGAATGGTTCAATCCCACAACTCCATGCTAAACTATTGCCCACAAGTTAATCATTTTCCGTGACCACTGTGTGAGTGTTACAGTTTGCCTAACCTGTCCCCCGAGGGACACTCTTTGAAGACAAATGGTTATGCAGGCCCTGTGCAGAGCACTTTATACACATTCTCTAACTGGAATCACCTCACCCTGGAAAGCCAGCATCAATTATCTTCTGGTTTAGGTCACAAAACTAAACAGTAGCTCAACTGTCAGTGTGCCTTCCCCAACACCAACTCTAAATATTCTCTCTAACACTAACTGCAGATACAGTTCTTCTTCTGACCTGAGCCACCCAGAGCTAGGTCAGCTCACAGATTAAAGGGCACAGTCCTCCAGACTGCCTCTTTTGTCCAAGACTTCAGAAACCGGCCGCAAGCTTGGGGGCACCCAGGGCCCCCTCACTTCTGACCTCTTAGCTACAAATTCAAGGGTTCGTACTACCCCCTTGTGTTCAATAATTCTCTAGAACAACTCATAGAACTCAGGAAAGTACAGTGAAAACTGTGAGAGCTGGAACTCAACAGGACTACCTTGTTTTTCTGGGTCTTGCAAGTTTTCTGCCTTTGACAGGGTCTTTACCACTTTTCTATAGCTGTCTATTAAGAATCCTACCTCATAAACACCCAGTGAGTGTTCCGTCTCTGACAGGTTACCGCCTTACACAGGTTCTGGCTTTCGCAGGTTTTACTGCATTATACTTATGATTACAGTCTTATTATAGGAAAATGATACAAATGAAGAGACACATAGGGCAAGATCTGGGAGAGTCCCCAACGTGGGGCTTCCACATCCCAAGGAACACATCATCCTCCCATGCATCAGTGTCTTTCACCAACCAGAAAGCTTACCTGAGCTTCTGTGTCCAGAGTTTTTATTGGGGTTTCATTACATAGGCATGATTGATTGAATCATTGCCCATGTAGTTGAACTCAATCATCAGTCCCTCTTCCCTCCCCAGAGGCCAGGCTGATATCCATTTGTGGGTCTTCTGAGTCACAAACCTGAGACTCCTTGTTAACATACCAAAGATTCCAATCATTCAGGAAACAGCAAGGGTTTAGAGGTTATCTCCCAGAAACCAAGACAAAGACCAAACTCTTTGAGTAAAGTTAATTGCACACCCCACAGTGGCCCAAAGAGGAGAAGTAGTGCTTGTCCGGGAATGTAAAGTGGACAGAATCAGGATCCAAAGTCAGATGTTCCGGAAAACCCAGGTTTCCCACATCCAGGCCTTTGGTCATGCCGTGTGCTACTTCTTATTATATCCCTCTATGCCTGCACACAACAGAGTTTTACTTTTGTTTTGTTTCTTTAATATTTTATTATTTTAGTAACTTTACAAATAAGCCTACCCTGTTCCATGGCCCCTCCCAATCCCTGGCCTTATGAAAATGTTGTTTTTCCACAGGAGAAATTAGAAGATGTTATGTGTTCTACCTTATTCATCAAAAGAAGATGGAAGGAATATACAGAGTCACAGTACCAAAAAGAATTGGTCGACGTTCAACCATTTCAGGAGGTAGCATATGATCAGGAACTGATAGTATCAAAAGAAGAAGTCCAAGCTGCACTGAAGGCATTGGTGAAAAACAAGGCTCCAGGAATTGACAGAACACCAACTGAGATGTTTCAACAAAAGGAGGCAATGCTGGAAGTGCTCACTTGTCTATGCCAAAAAATTTGAAGGATAGCTACCTGGCAAACCGACTTGAAGAGGTTCATACTTGTACCCATTCCAAAAAAAGGAGAGCCAACAGAATGCAGAAATTATCAAACAATATCATTAATATCACAAGCAAGTGAAATTTTACTGAAGATAATTTAAAAATGGTTGCAGCAGTACCTCGACAGGGAACTGCCAGAAACTCAAGCTGGACTCAGAAGAGAACATGGAACGAGGGATATCATTGCTGATGTCAGATGGATCTTGGCTGAGAATACCAGAAAGATGTTTCCTTGTGTTTTGTTGACTATGCAAAGGCATTCACTGTGTGGATCATAACAAATTATGGATAACATTGTGGTGAAGAACAAGAATTCCAGAACACTTAACTGTGCTCCTGAGGAACCTGTACATAGACCAAGAGCCAGTAATTCGAGCAGAACAAGGGGAACTGCATGGTTTAAAATCAGGAAAGGTGTGCATCAGGGTTGTATCCTTTCACCATACTTATTCAATATGTATGCTGAGCAAATAATCAGAGAAGCTGGACTATATGAAGAAGAACGTGACATTAAGATTGGAGGAAGACTCATTAACAACCTGCAATATGCAGACGACACAACCTTGCTTGCTGAAAGCAAAGAGGACTTGAAGCATTTACTGATGAAAATCAAAGACTACAGCTTTCAGTATGGATTATACCTCAGCATAAAGAAAACAAAAATCCTCACAACTGGACCAATAAGCAACATCATGATAAAGGGATAAAAGATTGAAGTTGTCAAGGATTTCATTTTACTTGGATCCACAATCAACACCCATGGAAGCAGCAGTCAAGAAATCAAAGACATAATGCATTGGGCAATCTGCTGCAAAAGACCTCTCTTTAAAGTACTGAAAAGCAAAGGTGTTACTTTGAGGACTAAGCCATGATATTTTCAATTGCCTCATATGCATGTGAAAGCTGGACAATGAACAGGGAAGACTGAAGAAGAATTGATGCCTTTGAATTATGGTGTTGGTGAAGAATACTGAATATACCATGGACTGCCAGAAGAACGAACAAGTCTCTCTTGGAAGAAGTACAGCCAGAGTTCTCCTTGGAAGCTAGGATGGTGAGACTTCATCTTACGTATTTCGGACATGTTACCAGGAGGGATCAGTCCCTGGAGAAGGACATCATGCTTGGTAAGTAGAGGGTCAGTGAAAAAGAGGAAGACCCTCAACGGGATGGACTGACACAGTGGCTGCAACGATGGGCTCAAACATAGCAACGATTGTGAGGATGGCACAGAACCAGGCAATGTTTCGTTCTGTTGTGCATAGGGTCACTGTGAGTTGGAACTGACTCAACGGCACCTAACAACAATGACAACCTTATTCATGGGCACTGCTTCATATGTACTTTGACACATACGGACTATTGAGTCGAGGAGGCCTCAATTTAATGGCTGACTCTGCCACTTCCCAACTGTGGCCCCGCAGGCGTGCCTCTCTCTATCCCCTTGCCAATTTATTTTACTTCGTTGCCTATTAAAAAAAAAAAGTTGCCCATTTGTAGTAACTGTTAAATGAGAAACTATTTTGTTCTGTAAGCCTTCATCTTAAGTGAGAATAACGGCACAATTCAAAGAGCGTAGTCAATGTCACTGAACTGTGCATGTAGACATTTTTGAAATGGTGTATCTTTGGCTATGTGTATTTTCACCAAAAAAAAAAAGAGTTTGAGAAGTAAGAAGGTTGATATGTTGTGGGGTTGTTAACCAATGTCATAAAACAACATGTGTACTTCTGTTTCATGAGAAACTATTTGTTCTGTAAGCCTTCACCTGAAGTACAATTAAAAAAATAAATAAATAAATAAAAATAAAAAAGTTGCCATCCAGTCAATTCCAAATGAATTATCATCTCTGAGCCTCAGTTTCCTCATCTATCAAATGGAGATAAACATAGTACCAACCTCATAGATTTGGGAGAATTAAATGAGATAATAGGCATGAGGCACTTGACACAGAGCTGGCCACCTTGTCAGCACTCAAGAAAGATCAGCTGTTACATATGTGGTGTTAAGTCCCGTTGAGTCACTATGCCATGCTTTGCTGGGATGCTCTCTTACCTAGGATGACAAGGTCTGGGCAGATGGAAAGAGTGTCTTGTGGCTATCTGCCTCTCCCAGATGAACAGCCCTCTGGCCACATGCTAGGCTCTACTCCCTCTCACCAGGAAGGAATGGAAAATCACTAGATGTGGGGCATTTCCTAGCACTCCGAAAGGATGAATTTTTGTAACCAAGGGAAACAGATTATTTCCATCTGTCTTGCATGGGCATCTGGAGGCAGCCCGGTCCAGAGAAACAGCTTCTCTCCCTTGGCTTAACTCCTGTTCCTGGTTCCAGAGTGCTGGGCAACCAGCCAAAAGACATCATTATCACCAGCATCAGTTCCCTGCTGTGGCCGGGCCCTGTGCACCATTTCCCTTAATCTTTGCTCTTGCTGTTCCCTCTGCCTAAAACATTCTTCCTCCCAGCAACCGGCCTCTCTTCAAATGTCTCTCCTCCCCTGGACTCCCCATCTACAACTGGAGGTCTGCTGTTCTCTATCCCCTTGCCAATTTATTTTACTTTGTTGCCTATTAAAAAAAAAAAAATTTGCCATCCAGTCAACTCTGATTCACAGCAACCTCATGTGTGTCAAAACAGAACTGTGCTCCATAGAGTTTTCAATAGCTGATTTTTTGGAAGTAGATTGCCAGGGCTTTCTTCTGAGGCACCTCTCAGTGGACTTAAACCTCCAACTTTTCAGTTAGCAGCTGAGCATGTTAACTGTTTGCACCACCCTGGGACCCCCACTGCCTATGCCTATAGCCTTATATCTATTTGCTTATTGTCCATCCTTTCCCCACCAGAATGTCATCTCCACGAGGGCAGGGACTGTGTCTTGGTCACTGTTGCATCCCCAGCACCTAGAACTGGTACCTAGGCGGGGATCAGTAAATATCTGCTGAATATATGTTTACCACAACCCTGTGATGTACGTATTTTTCTATCATCCTCATTTCACAGATGAGCAAACAGGCTCAGAAAGGTGAGCCCAAGGGTGGACAGCCAGCAAGCAGTGAACCTGGATTTGAAGCCCAGTCTGTCCATCTCTGAAGGATGTGGCTGCCTCTCCAACTGCTGGCCCTGCCCAGGGGGCTTGAGGTTTGTTGCGCTTGTGAAGTGTTGTCAATGGCCCTGTGGCCAAGTCACCCTATGAAAAAACCTACTTTTTATAATTCCATGTGCTACTATTTCCAGCCACATTTTGGTTCTCCTTTAGTTGTAAGCATGGAAAGGGATGAAGGAGAGAGAGGGAATAAGGGGTTAGGAAAGCAGGGTTCTAGCCCTGCCTCAGCCACTAACTCAAAAGACACAGAACCTCTCCAAGCTTCGATTTCCTCATTTGTAAATCAGAAGGGCTGAACTTGACATGCAGAGCAGCAGAGGATAGGGCAATGCTTACAAGTATGGGCTCTGGGGTCAGAATGACCTGAGCTCCAAAGCTGACCCTACGACTTTGGGCAAGTTACATCATTTCTTTAAGCTTCAAGTTTCCTCATTTGTAAAATGGGGCAACAACATGCACCTCATATGGATTTTGTGATGATTAAGCAGGATAGTGTATACACACTTTTAAGCAGAGTACCTGGTACAAAATAAGTACTCAGTGAAGACAGTCATCATCCGTGATTCAAAATTCTATGTCTTGATGGGAAGGTTACTTCTGCAGGGGAGGGAAGTGAGGCTATTTCCACCTCTCCGTGTGTTGACTGAACAGGCCTCCTTGATCTCCCAGGACTTTGAAGTTTGAGTTCTTTCCGCTTACTAAAAAAGCCTTGGAAAGCTATCGAAGACAAGACTCTTTCTGCACACACTCTCCCCAGCCAGAGACAAAGCTGTTGATTTCTGCAGCTGCACTGGGAGCTATAAATCAATAGAACACAGCCAGACAGCCCATCCCACCCCACACCCCCCAGCTGGTAATGGGGTCACTGCAGCCGGCCTGACAGTAAATTACCAATTTGAGCCAGGCTTTCTGCTCTACCAGCTATTATCCCTCTTCCTGTGCATGTTATGATGTTCCCGATAGCCAATTTGACTTTGAGGTCCCAGGACTCCGGGGTTAACGAAATCATGTCTTGCCCTCACACATTCCCCTTCCTTTCAAAGTTCAGGCATCTGCCAGGGAAGGGAGAAGGAGAATCTGAGATCACAGTATCCAAGAATCACTCCGTAGCCGTGGTGAGAGGGGCCTGACATCACGTTTGTCTTATCTTTTCTCCACCTGAATCTCTAAAACTGACCCCAGGACTCTGGGTAAGTTACATCACTTCTTTGAGCCTCAAGTTTCCTCATCTGTAAAATCGGGCAACAACATGCACTTCATACGGATTTTGAGAGGAATAAATGGGATAGTGTACCTGTGCATACCTGTGCTTTTCCAGCGTCTGCTTGCATACCTTCAGTGATGAGATGCTCTCTACATTACAAAGCAACCCACATCTTCTCGGAGAGCTTTGAGTGTTGTAAAATTCCTTATCGAACTAATCAGAGATGTGCACAAACATATGTGTTCAAGAATGTTCACAGCAGCATTATTTAGATTGGCATAATATTGGAAATAATGTAAGTCCCCTCAAAGGGAGCACATTTATACAATGCAGCCATCAAAATCATGTTCTCAAAGAAGGTTTGATAACATGAGAACACACACATACTAATTGTTAAGTGAAAAGGCGTCTTACAAAATGTTATATATAATATGACCTGATTTAATTAGAACAAGCAAATATACATAGAGACGGAAGGAAACACACCAAAATGACAACGCTTTTCTCTTTGTGGTGGGATTATGGATGATGTTTGTCTCTGCTTAAACATCTCCCTGTTTTCTAATAACCACTGTGTTACCTTTATTGTAAAAGAAAATTTCTAATATTGAGCTGATAAAGCTTCCCCGTAGCATCCATCCAATAATTCTAGTTCTATCCTCTGGGGCTCAATAAATGTTGACTGAATGAATGAGAAGTAAGTCTCACTCTTCTCCTAAATAGTCATAAAAAAAAAGAAAACATTTCTTGAATATTTACCAAACGGGTTGTGTCTGAAGCCCTTCACATGTCCGGCCTCATGAACTCCTCATAACCACCCTAGAAGGTTCTACCACTACTCCCATTTTACAGATAAGAAAACTAAGGCTCACAGAGGTTGCATAAGCATTGCCCAAGCTCATTCTCTTAGTAAATGGCCCAACTGGGACTGGCTCCCCAGTCAGTCTGGCTCTGATGCTCAGGCTTTCAACCAGTGACCCGCACAGAGGCCCACATAGGTCTGCAGACAGCAGTCTGCCCCTTCCCTGGCCCCGTTCCTCGCTTCTCTAACTAGACATCCCCAGCTATCTCCTCCATTCCAAACGCGTCTCATCCCCAGCGGTGGCAGAGTGGACTTGGAGTGGTTTTGGAGTCAAGAAGACCTGGGTTTGAGCCTTGACTCTCTGCCTTTCTTGCTGTGAGAGGCACTTGTCCTCTTCTGAGCCATGTCCTCATATATAAATGAGAATATAAAGCCTTGGTTGCAGGCTGTTGTGCAGCTTAGAGAAGCCTCTGGTACGTGGCCCAGGCCCAGGCTCAGGGAGAGGCTCCTTAGTGCCCTCGGTGACGCCTCTGGACTCATGCCCAGGTGTCTGTGAGTCACCTCCCCACCCTCGCCCCCAGAATGAGCCCAACCTGGGAAGTGGCAGGCTACGCAGCAAGGCCAGGGCTGCTGCTTGCTCTCCCTGCCCCCTGCCTTCCCGTACAATTGACAAGAAGTTTCAGAAAGAGGACAACTGAAGCCAGGGTTTCAGTGACCCATTCAAGGTCACGCTTCTCTCTTTCACTGCCCTGAGCCAGCCTCTCTGGTGTCCCCACACTGTGCCCCTCCCAGTCCAATCCACCCCCTACACACCCACACCAAATCCATCCTCCTAAACACCACTCTGCACAGCTGCTCCAAAATCCTCTTCCCCATGGCCTGTGAGGATGTGAGATGGCGCAGGATCGGGCAGTGTTTCATTCTGTTGTACATAGGGTTGCTCTGAGTCAGAACCAACTTGATGACACTTAACAGCAATAACACGGCCTATGACCCAACATTCTGTCATTACCCGGCACGGCCAGCCTCACCGAGGGACCCGAGGACCTGTCCAGCCTCAGCTCCAGCCTCAGTGCAGCCTCAAGCCCCTCTCCAGGCCTCTTCTCAGTCCTCCCTCTCCACCCCACCACCCAGAACACTTCCTCCAATTTCCTGGGGCCAGTCAATGGAGCCCCTCTTACATTTGCAGCTCACCAAGAATTTTGGAAGGTAGGGACTAAGTTGGTGGATTCATCACTGTCTCCACAGGGCCCAGCCGAGGTCAGCACACACCAGACGACCATGGTGAAGAGGACACCTGTTTGTAGGGCCTTCCTGCTTTGGCCCCTACAGCCACCCGAGCCCCAGGCGCTCTCAGCTCTGCCAGTAAACCTCCTTGCCCTCTGCTGTTCTGGCTTCTCCACTGAATCTTTCTTTGCTCGTGCTGTTCCCTCAGCCTGGAATGCTCTGCTTCCACCTCTCCATGTAGCCAGCTCCTGTTTCCCTTCATGGACCCCGCCCAGGCATCTCCTCTGGAAAAACATCCAGGACCACTCCCTAATCACTGGGTCAGGTGTCTCCCCTGAACTCCCACAGCGCCGGGAGGCTGCAGTTGTCCTTGCAGTTCCAAGGAACCAGGGGGTGCTACAGGGCATGGCTGCAGTGGGGGCCAGAGGCCCTGCTGAGGCTCGAACTGAGAGTCTGGGCAGTGGGAGCTGAGGCTGGGTGGCCTCACAGGGTCAGCATCAGGAAATGCTGGTTGAATGAGTAAATGCACAGCCAATGCAGGAAGTAGGAAAGGGCCCAAGGTGGGAAACACAGACAATCACTTCAACAGCCACCTGCTCTGCCGCCTGCAGCAGTTGCAGGGGTGTTGGTTAATCACAGCATCGGGCGTGTATTGAGGGCCTGTGCTACAGGCTTTACATTCATGACCTCATTTCATTTAATCTTCCCAATAATCAATCATGATCACCCCAGTGTTACAGATGAGTAAATGAGGTTCAGAGAAGTTAAGCTGTTTGCCCAAAGCCACACCAGTAGGATGTGGTTGAGCTGGGATGGAGACCAGGACCCAGCTGTGACCTTCACTATACCACTGTGTGGCCTCACTGGGACCCCTCCTGGCCTAGAGACCCTGGGTTTGGACCCCAACCAGGGCAAGAGAGGGGAGGGAGACAAGAAAGCAAGGGGCTCATTCTGGGCCTCCACAAACAAGATAGGGACTCAGTGCTCCCAATTCTGCAAAGGTGACACTGGAGCACATTTCCCAGCAGCCCCTGGCACCTCGGCAGTAGATGGAGGGGATAATTGGAGCCCCTCATTCACCTGTCGTGATCTCACCCCAGCCCATGCTGCCTGGCCCAACATTCCTCCCTCCTTGGTCCTGTGTGCCTGGTACGGGAGGGAAAGCAGGATGCTTTACCAGTGTTATTTCATCTTTAGGACAAAGGTACCCATGAGGTAGGTACTATTATCCACGTTTTACAATGAAAAAACTGTGACACAGAGCTGATGCAACTTGTCAAAGATCTTAGTAGGGAGCCAGCACTTGATTCAGGAAGAAAAGCCAGAAGAGACATGGGCTGAGGGAGAGATCAGGGAGCAGAGAAACACACAGCCAGAAAAAGTCCCGCGAGTAGGCTGGGGATGGAAAGAGGCAGAGAAGGGGGTTGGAGGATGGGTAGAGACACAGCAGGGTGCAAAGCTGCTGAAACCAGAATCGGGGAGAATCAGAGGCAAGGGGACAGGGAACAGTTGTGGGAACAGACAAGAGGCCAGGTAGAAATGCACCGACTCCGTTCTCCAGCCTGGATTCTGGGAATGGGCAAACCAGGAAGTTTCCGGTCACATGGAGGCGAGATGGGGTCACCTGCCAGAGATAAAGGGTCTGCTAAGCCCGTCACACTCCACACTGCCCAGGGGGCTGCCAATGAGAACTCTCTGAACTGCCAGCCCTGCTCAGGGCACAACTTGGCCCAGAAGAAAGGGTTGTCCTGTATCTGCTCTGAGGACCCAGGGCATCTCCGAGGCCAGCACGGAGTCATCATGCTGGCCTGGCAGACTCACACTGCAGGAGCAGCGAGTGATGCTCTGCCTTGGGGACCAGATACCTGAAAAATCCTGCTGCCACTTCTTAGAAGCCTTGTTCCCTGCATTCAAAGGCTCTTTGCTAAGAGCACAACTTCCAGAGGTCCCTCTTGTGTGTCCAGAGACCAGTGGGCTTCTCAGGTGCATCCAGGGAAAGGGAGAGGGCCAGAACGAAGAGGAGGAGGAATGGAGAGTACTTTGTAATCTGGGATTCTGAGAGATTCCTGTGTTGTTTTTATTCAGCCCCTCATCCACGGCATGCTTCCTTCAGTGCCAGGCTTTTCACTCAGCGTTTTACCTAATTACCTCCTCCTCATCCTTCAGCTCTCAGCAACTCACAGAGGCCTTCCCTGAATCTCCCTGGCCAGCTGAGACGCTCCCCCACATCGTGGGCTCCCAAAACCCCACATACTCTCCTTCATAGTCCTTAGCTGCAAATTTAAGTTTACCAGATGACTAGTTGGTCTATATCTGTGTCTCCCACCAGACCCTGAGCTCCATGAGGGCATGGACAATGCATTTTTTTCCTTCACCATTGCTCTCAGCATCTAGCATCTACGTCCATAGAATTTTCTTGAATTAATTAATTTTTTTCATCCCTTCACACAAAGACAACCCTCCTTCCTCGATTCTCAAAGGGTTTAGGGTCAAAAAGGCTCAGATATCACACATTATCTCATTTAATCCTCACCACAACCCTAGCTGCATTATTGTTATTCCCACTTCACAGGTGAGGAAACGAGCTTCAGAGAGGTGAAGTCAACTAGCCCAACTACATGGCAAGGAAGGGCTCTGAACTCAGGATTTGAACTCAGATCTGTCTGGCTGTAGAGCTCCAGCTCTGCCCACCTACTTTCCTGCTCCAAGAGTCCTCTGCATCTTCTCTTGCAAACCTCCCCCTGACCCCAGAACTGCCTAAGCTCAGAACTGATAGAATCAATCATTCATTCATCCTAGCAATCAACCAGCTCACTTATTGGTTGTGCCAGGCCCCATGCTGGGTGCCAGGGAACCACAGATAGATCAGAATTTGAGGAGTCCAGGGCCTATTCTCCATCGTGGGCTGCCCTCTCCTCACTGCTCTTGGGGCTTTGCCAGCAGAAGGCAAGCCCTACACAGTTACCCTGTCCTCAGCCACCCTCTCCCTAGGGAAGAACTAAAGTGCCAGTCCCATCATTTCCCTTCCCCCTAGGACAGCAGCCTGAAGTACACGGGCCGAATAAAGGTAGGATCCATGTCTCCATCATTCTCTGAGGATTCTAGGACAAGAGGAGGGGCTCCCAGAATTCTGCTCTCCTCCTTCCATGCTATGCTTTGACTACCCCCTACACCAGGCAGCTCTGGAAAAAGTCCCAGACTTGGACTCACAAGACCGGAGTTCTACCTCCAGGCATAGGGCTAGCTGTGGGACCTTTGGGGAACAAGTCACCTTGCCTCTCTCTGAGCCACAGCTTCCTCATCTACTAAATGGGGGTGATGATAATGACGATCCTAATGTCTATCCCACAGGGTTGTTGGTGAGGAGTAAATCATTCAGACCCAGAAAAACAGTTGTCACGTAGATGGTTGGCCAGGGAAATAAATGTCTTATCAACGTGGGGACCAGTAAGGCTGCTCACAAGATGCATTTGAAAATGCGGTTTGGGGAAGGTTGGCTTGGAGCACACCTAGCAGGCTGAGCCCAGAGCCCCCCCAGAATGAACTCTCAAAAGTGGGAGGCCTTCCCGTTGCTCAGTGGTGGCGGGGGGAGCTGTGCTCATCGGCTCACTGGCTAGAGGGCCCTGGGGGAGGGGTTGAAAATGAGACTGAAGAAACTGATGTTCAGCTTTCTCCAGACCTGAGTACCTGGAGCTTCTCCAGAGAGAGCGTTCCAGGAACTTGAAACTCGCCAGCCACTCTCAGGCCCACCTGAGGACAAGTACCCGCCTCACTTTTCCTTCTGCATAATCTGGAAAATTCCTCCTCCTCATCATACAGATGGCTTCCATTTACTGGGCACAACCCTGTTGAAGAAGGTTCTATTATTACTGTAGACTCTACAGATGAGGAAACTGAGACTCAGAATGGCTAAGCGATTTGCCCAAGTCACAGAGCCAATTCATGGCAGATCTGGGAGTAATATTAATATTATTAAGATCTGGGGATCTACACAAAGAAAGATCAATCCTGCCTGTGCTTGGGGTAATTTTCCCACTGTAGCTGGTGATGAGTCACTGAAAGCACAGGAAGTTCTTCTGGCCTCCACTCTTCCCAGGGGAGCAAAGATGCTGCTGTCGATGCCAAAGCCCCCTAGACACCCACACACCTCATCCAATGCTGGAACATACCACCCTCTGCCCTCCAGAGGGCCCATACTCTGGAATGCTTACTTCTCAACAGAGGAGATCAGGTCTCTATTCTTCAGACAGGGAAACTGAGACAGATGGGAGGTGGGGCAGGGGGAATGGTGCCCCCCATGACGAGCATCAGTGACTGGGCTGAGACCACAGTCCACATCTTCAGCCTCTGAATCCCCAATCTGCCCTCTGTGCTGACTGAGCTTTACGGCTCAGATAGGTTTAGGGCTGTGCCCTCGGTCAACCATCACAGACGACCCATTTCCAACTAGCACTAAATACCAGGGCATCTTTGTTGTTTTAAGGATATGAGTTTACTCTCAGTCCTTTTTGCATGTATTTCGGCTGGTGGGGCTGGGTCTCGAGGGCTACTGCTGGGGCAAGCTGATGATGTTTTAGAATTTCAGAGAAGATCCCAGCACTGCACATAGATACCAACAAGACAACCTCGCTTCCTGGGTGAAAGCACGAACTCCACTCCAGCCCAAACAAACCACTGCTGCCTTTGGAAGAAGAAAAGACCATTTGGGGAGGGAAGAAGAAAATAAAGTGGCATTTGTGAGGAGGATCTGAGACCTCTTGGAATCATGACTAGACTTCCTGACTAGATGGCCACTGGGGAAAAGAGCAGGGAACCGACTGGAAACTCCACAGCAAACACAGTTTGCTCTTCACTGGCAAACACAGTTGCATAAATGCAGGTGCCGAGGCCACTCTGGATGCCCCCCTCCTCTCTGGGCCTTCAGAGGATTGACAAGAAACAACATAGTCACATTCTCAAACACTGACAATCACATAATGACACTTCGTGACAAACACACCAAGACAGGGACCGATGATCGCCAAATGTAACTCTCTCCTGTCCTCCCTACGTGCACAGTGCTTACACGTATCTGTCTCGCCCGAGGCCCAGGGCGCCTTAGAGCATCTCCATCCATCTCTGGGAGGTTTCAGAGGTCTAGGCACCGATGCTGTCAGAAACACAGAATCACCTACTCAAAACTGTGACAGATACACCAACTGCCGCCAAACCGTCCTACATACCCTGATGCAGAAACAAGACGATGCCGACAGATGATCAAATGTTCTTTAAAGACACACGCTCCAACGTCCTCCTCTCACGGACAGTGGCTTCCCCGCTGGGCCCCGGGAGTCCCCTGCAGGAAATGCAGAGGCCCCCGGGAGTACGGGGTCCAGTGTGAGGGTCCCAAATCTGCGGTCCCCACCCTCACCCAGGTGCCCAGTACCGCGTCGCCAGCCCTCAGCGGACTCACCGGACAATGCCAAACATGACAAGCACGTTGCCCAGTAGCCCCACCGCGCACACGGCTGAGTACAGCGCGGTGATGGCGACGGCCAGGGCGAGGGATGAGGCGCTCCGTGCGCCCGGCGGCCCCGACGCATTGGCTGCCGCGCTCGGGAAGGCACTGGGAAAGGCGTCCGACGCGTTGGCGAGGAGCAGGGGCTGCAGCTCGGCGTCTGCAGTGGGGGCCGGCTCCATCGCGGCCCGGCGGCCAGCTCCGCGTCCCTCCCCACCGTGCGCCCTCGGCGCAGGAACTCCGCGTGAGAGACGCGCCAAAGGTCGAGTCCGCGGTCCCGACGCCGCGGGCTGCAGCACCCCGGCCGCCCCGCTTGCTCCGCGCCTATCCCCGGCTTCCTCGCCGCCCGCACCGCCACGGCCCCCGGCACCCTCCGGCTCTGCTGGCCCCAAACGCTCTGAGCCAGGAGCCGCTGCGGGCTCCTCGGACGCGCCCCGCCGCGCGCACCACGTGGCCAGGAGGCGGGGAGCCAGTCTGCGCCCGCAACCCGGGGTGGGCTCAGCACCAGTGCTCCGAGCTGGCCCAGGGAAGCCTCGGGCCCTCTCCTTGGGGCTGCTCAGCTATCCTGGATGCGCCCCTCACTCCAGCCTGGGCTCACCTCTCCACCCCGTAGCGGCTTAGAGTCAGAAGCATCTGGATGTGAATCCTGTCTCTTGCCCCTGCACTAATGAGCAGAGTGACCGTAAGTAAGTCACTTAACCTCTCTCAACTTAATTTTCCTCACCTGTAAAATGAACATAATCGTACCACCTCCCTCAGAGGGTTGTTGGGGAGACTAAGTAAGATGACGTGCATAATCAGTGCTGGCCTGTGGAGCCGATTCCGACTCATGGTGACCCTATAGGACAGGGTAGAACTGCCCTCACAGGATTTCCAAGGCTGTAATCTTTATGGAAGCTGACTGCCACATCTTTCTGCCGTGGAGAGGAGTGGGCTGGTGGGTTCAAACCACTGACCTTTCGGGGTTAGCAGCCCAGTGCTTAACCACTGCCCCACCAGGGCTCGTTATAAATAAACCTTATTATCTATGTTATTCTTGTACCCCATTCATTCGCTCAACAAATATTTTTCTGAGTGTCTAAAATAGGAGCCAGGAATGGTTGGGGATTTGCTGGTGCACAAAACCAGGGGAGACAGAGGAGCCTTCTGGGGTTTTTAACCAAGTGGGAGAGACAGACATCAATCCTAAAATCATGCTAAAGAAAATATAGTTACAAATTGAGAGAGTGAAGGAAAGGAGTTCGACCTGTGTCCTGTGGCAGGGTCTACAAAACCCAGAGGTCAGGACAGCTCCCTGAGGAAATGACACTTAAGGTGAGATGTGAGGTTTAGGGAGGAACTGACTTAGAGAAGAAACAGGGAAGAGCAGTCCAGACAAAGAAACCACACAAGCAAAGGCCCTATGGCCTGAAGGAGCATATCTGTTTCCTGGAACTGAGAGGCAAGAGAGAGGAGAAAGCAGAAAGTGAGTGTGGTGAGGTAGTGGGCAGGACCTTGCAGACTCCGGCTGGGCTGCTGTAGGAGCAAATGGGAGGGGGAAACTTGGCTAACTCATCTTTTCCCCTCTCCCTCCCTGACCTGACCAGCCCAAATTCAGAATTACCCTACTGCTTGCGGCTCCCATCCTTCCCAGAACATTCTCTCTGTCAAGCATTACTCTGTTCCAGGCACTGTGATACATGCTTCAGCCATGTACAAACAGTTTGGAGTAGATTTTGTTATTATTATCCCCATTTTATAAAGGAGAAGACTGAGGCTAGGCACTAAATTGCCCCATATGATAATTATTGTTATTAGAGTTTGTCTCCTTCTTGGAGGGACAGACCTGATTGATCCTTGCACCCAAAAGAGGGGAGCATCCCAGTGGAGGCTCAGGAAAAGCTGGTTGGATGATGAAAAGGGTCCCAAGGGGAAGAGGGTGGGACAATATTGGGGTCCCCAAGCTTTATGCTCTAGGGCAATGCTCTTAGTTGGCTCTGTGAGTGGCTGGGTAAGGACTTCTCAGTCATATCACCCTCTGGCTTGAGTCATCCTGTGTGTGCAAGGCGCTTTTCTTTTCCAAAACAGAACCAAGCCAGAACTTCCAAGTTCACCCTCCTCTCCATTTTTCTCTGCCCCACCCAGCTGCTGTCTAAGCCCTTCTACCCAGCTACAGTGGGCGTCCCACACCAAGGTTTTCACTTTAACCACGTTAAGGACTCATCAGACCGGAGATGTTTGCTCTGTGGTCACAGGTGCTGCCAAAACTTCCCACCCTGCTCAAAGGGCCTGGCACTCGGAGACTTTCCTGGCGCCAGGGGACAGAAATTGGGACAGGTAGAAAGAGGGCTATCTTATTGAGTTCTGGCACCCTCCCTGCCCCTCTAAGATTTCCTACCTCAGGACGTTTGCACATTCTATTCCTGCCACCTAAAAGGCTCAGTCACTCCCGCAGGCTAAACGCTATTCATCTTTCAAGTTTCCGTTTAAATATCAGTTCTTCTGTGAAAACTTCAGTCACCCCCACCCCTTCCAACTAGACCAGGTCCTCTTGTCATTTGTGCTCGTACCACCACATACCTCTTCTTCACAGCATGTTTCACGTATTTGTATAATCATTGGATTTTTGTGCATTGTCCTCACAATAGGGCTTATGCACTTCTATACCCACACCTTAGTACCGTCCTGGCACATGGGTGCTTACTTGGTAAATGATTGAATAAGAAAGCTCAATTCCAACTTTGCTGGGCTCCCATTTTGATGAGGGAGACAGGTCGGATTAATACAGCTAAATACAGACCTAAGAGTTCTTCTGAGCAATGATACTGACTCTTAAGTCAGTTCACAAGCCACATAAAACCTTTTACATAATCAGCTTTGTAATCACATCTTATATGGCACTGAAATGCTAGTTCACAGCTCCACCACCCACCTTGACTTTCAGCTATCACCAGGCAAGTCTATCCTCATTCCTTCATGTTGCATTTAGGGGTCCTCCCAGTCTGGTCTCAACCTACTATCCAGGATTCACTGCTGCTCCCACCTCTTCTGCCTTCATCCCCCATCCTAACCCACACTGGACTGAAGGGAATTTTTAAAAATTGCATTCCATAGTTGGAACTTATTATGCTGAGTGGATTTAGTCAGTCACAGAAGGACAAATACTATATAAGACCACTATTATAAGAACTCAAGAAAAGGTTTAAACACAGAAGAAAACATTCTTTGATGGTTACGGGGGTGGGGAGGGAGGGTGAGGGGTATTTACTAACTAGATAGTAGATAAGAATCATCTTAGGCGAAGGGAAGGACAGCACACACTACAGGGCAAGTCAGCACAACTGGACTAAACCAAAGCTAAGAAGTTTCCTGAATACAATCAAGTACTTCGAGAGACAGAGTAGGAGGGTTAGGGGTCTGGGGACCATGCTTTCAGGGGACATCTAGGTCAATTGGCATAACAAAGGGAGCTCAAAATCGAGAAGTAAATAACCAAGTGAATGAGGCATTGGTGGTTCAGTGTTAGAATTCTTGCCTCCCATGTGGGAGACCCGGTGCTATTACCAGCCAATAAACCTCATGTGCAGCTACCACCTGTCTGTTAGTGGAGGCTTGTGTGTTCCTATGATGCTGAACAGGTTTCAATGGAGCTTCCAGACGAAGAAAGACTAGGAAGAAAGACCTGGCAATCTATTTCCAAAAACCAGCCAGTAAAGAACCCTATGAATCACAGAGGCTGACTGGCAACTGATCATGGGGATGGTGCAGGACTGGGCAATGTTTCTTTCCATTGTGCATGGGATAATCACGAGTTGAGGACCAACTCAAGGACAGCTAACAGTAACAACAACAATGATAGAAATAATTGCTAACAAGACATACATGCCAAGTGCATGTGAACTGCCACCACGGAGGGCATTCAAATAACTCATGGAAACTGGGAAGTCCTCCAAAAGAGTTTCTGCAGGTCTCCTAGTATGGATTGAATTATGTCCCTCAAAAATATATGTTGTAAATACTAACCTCTATGCCTGTGGATGGCAAGACTACATCTCACATACTTTGGACATGTTATTAGGAGGGATCAGTCCCTGGAGAAAGACATCATACTTGATAAAGTAGAAGGTCATCAAAAAAGAGGAAGACCCTCAATGAGATGAATTGACACAGTGGCTGCAACAATGGGCTTAAGCATAACAATGATTGTGAGGATGGCACAGGACCTGGCAGTGTTTCATTCTGTTGTACACAGGGTCGCTATGAGTTGGAATTGACTCCATGGCACCTAACAACAACAACGTGCCTGTGGTTATAATCTCATTTGGGAATGGGTTGTCTTCGTTATGTTAATGAGGCAGGATTAGTGTAGGGTGTATCTTGAGTCAACCTCTTTTGAGATGTAAAAGATATTAAACAAGCCAGAAGAGCAGAGATGGGACAGATGCCAGGACACATGGAGAGCTCCAAGGAACCAGAAAGCAGAAGCTGAAGAGACAAGGACTTTCCTTCAGAGCCAAAAGAGACAGAAAACCTTCCCCTAGAGCCGGCCGGCACCCTGAACTGGGACTTCTAGCCTCCTAAACTATGAGAAAACGAATTTGTTTGTTAAAGCCATCCATTTGTGATAGTCTGTTATAGCAGCACCAGATAACTAAGACACCTCCCAAAGTGAGTACTTCGAAGAGATCAAGACTTACCTGGACGTGAGCATTCTAGTCTGTTTATCTTTAAAAAGCAATCTCGTTTCTGTGGTCAAAACTCTTATATAATCCTGCTGGCTACCCTTTATAGAGAGCTTGCTGTGTGCCAGGCACTGGGCCAACTACTTTGGGCATTATCTCATTTAATCTTCAAGCAACGCTACAGGCATGAAATACTGCTATCATTATTCCATTTTGCAGATGTTAGGCTACCTGCCCAAGTCAGAGCTGGGCTGCCAAGCCAGGCCTGTGTGACTCCAAAATCCAGTCTCCTGACTACTACACTATACTGCCTCCCAGAGTAAAGATTGGAAAGTCACCCCAAAAAACAGAAGCCAAGAACCCATTGCTCTTGCCTCTTCACCACTGTGGTGAGCTGTGGGGTTTAAAATTAATTTTACCTAGAGAACTTGGTTTTTGTCCTTGGTCCCTGAAAAATAACCTCTAAAACCTTGCAAGGAGTCCTGGTGGCACAATGGTCAAGCCCTTGGCTGCTAAACCAAAAGGTTGGCAGTTCAAACCCACCCATTGGCTCCAGAGGAGAGACCTAGCAATCTGCTTCCATAAAGATTATAGCCAAGAAAATCCTACGCAGCAGTTCTACTCTGTCACACAGAGTCAGTATGAGTCAGGGGGGTGGGCTGATTCAGTTAAAATCATACCTGTGCAACAAGGCCCCAGTAAAGGTCCTGGACACGGAAGCTCCATAGGCTTCCATGCACGTGGAAGAGTAGAGCATTCTTTTTCAGAACATGGAAGCTCACTATGGGGAACTCTCCAACACCTCGCCCTATGTGTCTCTTCGTTTGTATCCTTTTTCCTATAATGAAACTGTAATCATAATTATAGCACTTTCCATGAATTCTGGGGGTCATGCTAAAGAATCTACTCGAGAGAATAGTGAGAGCTGGCAGGTCAGAAATGAGGGGGCTGGTGACCCCCAAGCTTGCAGCTGGTATCCTGAGGGGATAGAAGGAATCCCCAAATTTATAGCCAGCAGGTCAGACATGAGGGTGTCATACAGACTCCCAAGCTCGCGGCTGGTGTCTGAGGTCTTGGAATCTTGACAGTCTGGAGGACTGAACCCTTTAGCTTGTGAGGTCTGACCGAGCTCTGGGTGGCCGGGGCCAGAGGAAGAAGTGCTACATGTGCAGCTGGTGTCAGAACAGAAGTGGGGCAGAGGGGAACCAAATCGATAATGAATTGGATTGAACGGATCCTTACAGTTTGGTGTCAGAAAAGCAGGAATTGAATCGATTTGATTCTGTAATCACAGGTCACTTGGAGCACAGGAAATTCTTGAGTTGTTCCCTGTTCTTGGTGGAGCACAGAGTAGACACAGTCCTCCCCACTCGGGTGACCAAAGGGTTTGGACCCTACTTGGGGCTTGTCCCCATCCCTGACTTCGGGGGTAAAAAAACAAAAACAGATGGGAAATCCTAGGCTCAACCCAGAGCATCAGAAGGCGTCAGCAGGAGAGAAACAGAAATCACTGACGGAGTCAGAGCAGAAGGGAACTCCCTGGGGAAGTTATTAACAGTTTAGTACGTGGAAACAAGGCTCCCACCTGCCAAAGAGACAGATCTGCCTGATGGAAAATACAGCAACTGCCTCCGAGCGATCGGGCAGCTCCCCTGGGCTGCCTGTCAGTCTGGCTCGTCTTTGAGCCCCAGGAGGGAGGAGGATGGTAACCATAACCATAAAATAGTAACCACTTGCATTTGCAAAGCACTTCTGACTTTCTGAAGCACTTCCAGACTGATGATTTCATCTTATCTTGACACCATCCTGATATGTGAGAAGTCAGGTTTCATTATCTTCATTTTATAGCTAGGAAGATGGACACCTAGAAAGCCTGGGTGAAATCCCCAAGAACATCCAGCAAATTGGTGAAAGAACTAGGGTTCATCCATCCAGTTGCCCAAGCCAGAAACCTGAGAGTCATCCCTGACTTCTCTCTCTTCCCTCCACTTCCCCCACCTCTAAGCAGTCACCAAGTATTGTCCTTTCTTCTTATACAATTCTTGAATCTGACCACTGTTCTTTATTCTTATCTTCCTAGTGTGAATTAAAAAAACAAAAACAAACGAACAAAAAATCACCATCAAGTCAATTCTGACTCATGGCAACCTCATGTGTTACAGAGTAGAACTGCTCCATAGGGTTTTCTTGGCTATAATCTTATGGAAGCAGATCACCAGGCCTTTCTTCTGAGGTGTTGCTGAGTAGGTTCAAATCACCAACCTTTAGGTTAGTAGTTGAGTGCAGATTATTTGCGCCACCCAGGGACCTAGTCTAATGCACCATCATGTCTCTTATGGAAACTACTGAAATAGCCTCTGAAACGATCTCCCTGTTATCAAGGCTTGCTGCTGTCGAGCAGTTACCATGGTTATAGGATGCTCTCTGCTTTCACCTCTCTCTGCCCCCATAGCCTGTTGTTGTACCACCTTCCCCTGCACATGCTATGTTCCAGACAAAATAAACTGCTTGCGGTTCTCCAAATAACTTGCTTCTCTCACCTCCAGGCTCATCTAAGTGGTTAAGAGGATACCTTTGGCATCAGTCTGGTTGGATTTAAATCCCAGCTCAGCCAATTACTAGTTGTATGACCTTAGCAAGGTATTTAACTTCTTTAAGTTTCATAAAATGGAGACAACAAAAGTACCTACTTTATAAACTTGTTGTTGTTGAGTCCATTCCGACTCATGTTGTTAGGTGTCATCGAGTTGGTTCCAGCTCATAGCAACCCTGTGTGCAACAGAATGAAACACTGCCCGGTCCTGTGCTGTCTTCACAATTGTTGCTATGCTTGAGCCCATCGTTGCAGCCACTGTGTCAATCCATCTCGTTGAGGGGCTTACTTTTTTTCGCTGACCCTCTACTTTACCAAGCATGATGTCTTTCTCCAGGGACTGGTCCCTCCTGATAACACGTCCAAAGTATGTGAGATGAAAGTCTCACCATCCTTGCTTCTAAGGAGCATTCTGGCTGTACTTGTTCCAAGACAGATTTGTTTGTTCTTTTGGCAGTCAATGGTATGTTCAATATTCTTCACTAACACTATAATTCAAAGGCATCAATTCTTCTTCGGTCTTCTTTATTCATTGTCCAGCTTTCGCATGCATGTGAGGGGACTGAAAAACACCGTGGCTTGGATCAGGCACACCTGAGTCCTTAAAGTGACATTTTTGCTTTTTAACACTTTAAAGAGGCCTTTTGCAGATTTACCCAATGCAATGCATCATTTGATTTCTTGACTGTTGCTTCTGTGGGTGTTGATTGCAGATCCAAGTAAAATGAAATCCTTGACAACTTTAATCTTTTCTCCATTTATCATGATGTTGCTTATTGGTCCAGTTTTGAGGACTTTTGTTTTCTTTATGTTGAGGTGTAATCCATACTGCAGGCTGTAGTCTTTAATCTTCATCAGTAAGTGCTTCAAGTCCTCTTCACTTTCAGCAAGCAAGGTTGTGTCCTCTGCATACTGCAGGCTCTTAGTGAGTCTTCCTCCAATCCTGATGCCGCATTCTTCTTCATATAGTTCAGTTCTCTGATTATTTGCTCAGCTTACAGACTGAATAACTATGGTGAAAGGATACAACTCTGATGCACATTTTGCCTGACTTGAAACAACACAATGTCCCCTTGTTCAAACAACTGCCTCTTGGTCTAAGTACAGGTTCCTCATGAGCACAATGAAGTGTTCTGGAATTCCCATTCTTTACAATGTTATCCATAATTTGTTATGATCCACACGGTTGAATGCCTTTGCATAGTCAATAAAACACAGGTATTCTCTACTTTCAGCCCTGAGCCATCTGACATCAGCAATGATATACCTGGTTCCATGTCCTCTGCTGAATCTGGCTTGAATTTCTGGCAGTTCCCTGTCAATGTACTGTTGTAACCACATTTGAATGATCTTCAGCAATGATATTGATATTGTTCCTTTCGTACCATCAGTTCTTGATCGTATACTGCCTCCTGAAATGGTTGAACGTTGACCAGTTCTTTTTGGTACGCTGACTCTGTGCATTCCTTCCATCTTCTTTTGATGCTTCCTGTGTCATTTAATATTTTCCCTGTAGAATCCTTCAATATTGCAACTCAAGGTTTGGATTTTTTTCTTCGGTTTTTTAGCTTGAGAAATGCTGAGTGTGTTCTTCCCTTTTGGTTTTCTATCTCCAGGTCTTTGCACATTTCATTATAATACTTCACTTTGTCTTCTCAAGCTGCCCTTCAAAATCTTCCGTTCAGCTCTTTTACTTTATTATTTCTTCCTTTTGCTTTAGCTGCTCGACGTTCAAGAGCAAGTTTCAGAGTCTCTTCTGATATCCATTTTGGTCTTTTCTTTCTTTATTGTCTTTTTAATGACCTCTTGCTCTCTTCATGTACGATGTCCTTGATGTTGTTCCACAACTCATCTGGTCTTTGGTCATTAGTGTTCAATGTGTCAAATCTATTCTTGAGATGGTCTCTAAATTCAGACGGGATATACTCAAGGTCGTACTTGGGCTCTCCTGGACTTGTTCTAATTTTCTTCAACTTCAACTTGAACTTACATATGAACAATTGATAGTCTGTTCCACAGTCAGCCCCTGGCCTTGTTCTGACTGATTATGTTGAGCTTTTCCATCATCTCTTTCCACAGATGTAATCGATCTGATTCCTGTGTATTCCATCTGGTGAGGTCCGCATGTATAGTCACCATTTATGTTGTTGAAAAAAGGTATTTGCAGTGAAGAAGTCATTAGTCTTGCAAAATTATATCATGCGATCTCCAGCATCATTTCTATTACCAAGGCCATATTTTCCAGTTATCATTCCTTCCTTCTTCTTTGTTTCCAACTTTCATATTCCAATCTCCAGCAATTATCAATGCATCTTGACTGCATGTTTGCTCGATTTCAGAATGCAGAAGCTGGTAAAAATCTTTAACTTCCTCATCTTTGACCTTAGTGGTTGGTGAGTAAATCTGAAGAATACTCGTATTAACTGGTTTTCCTTGTAGGTGTATGGATATTATCCTATCACTGGCAGTGTTGTACTTCAGGATAGATCTTGAAATGTTCTTTTTAACGACAAATACAACGTCATTCCTTTTCAATTTGTCATTCCCGGCATAGTAGACCATATGATTGTCTGATTCAAAATGGTCAGTACCAGTCCTTTTCAGCTCACTAATGCCTAGGACATCTATGTTTATGTGTTCCATTTCATTTTCGATGATTCCCAATTTTCCTAGATTCATACTTCGTACATTCCACATTCTGATTGTTAATGAATATTTGCAGCTGTTTTCTTCTCATCTCTTCTCTCCTGAGTCGTGTCACATCAGCAAATGAAGGTCCTGAAAGCTTGACTCCATCCACGTCGTTAAGGTCGACTTTATTTTGAGGAGGCAGCTCCTCCCCAGTGGTATTTTGAGTGCCTTCCAACCTGAGGTGCTCATCATCTGGCACTATATCAGACAATGTTTGGCTGCTATTCCTAAGGTTTTCACTGGCCAGCTTTTTCAGAAGTAGACCACCATGTTCTTCTTCCTAGTCTGTCTTAGTCTGGAAGCTCAGTTGAAACCTATCCACCATGAGTGACCCTAATATACCTTGAAATACCAGTGACAAAGCTTCCAGTATCACAGCAACACGCAAGCCACCACAGTACGACAAACTGACAGACGTGTGGTGGTTCTGACTCAGCAACCCTATAAACGTTACATATAGGAACTTCTCAGTACATGTCAGCTACTGCTGTGATGATGAGTTCTCTGCCTGGAACACTCTGTTGCACCTTCCCCTAACCATCAGATCTCAGCTGAGACATCACTTCCTTCCCTGCTCCCCCAGATCAGTTTAAATCCCACACTGTCTGTTCTCTTGGGACACACCCTCTCCTGCAAGCACGGGGGGGGTCCTAAACTTCTTGAAGACTACCTCACCCAGGCGTTGCAGGGGAGGCCTGGGTCTGTAGGAGGAGGTGGAAATGGAGTTTAAGAAAGAGGGTGGCCCAAGGCAGGAGGGAGAGTTGGACTCCCTGACAGGGAGAGGGTGGAGGGAGCAGACGGTGGCTTCCTTGAGTAAAGACTTTGATGAGTGGTGAGTCTGGGAAAATTCTGGCAACAAGTTCAGAGTGAAAGGAACAGAGGCAGAGACTTCCTCTATTGAATGGACTCCTGGAGCTTGGGCAAAAGTACCTCAGAAGTGACTTTGATGGACCAAATGCCAAAGGTATTTGCCCCATGTTTCCTGGATCATGTAAACCTCAAGGGAAGAAAACGATTAGATGATCCCTTCTCTCCAATGACCGAGATTGGATTTTCCCATAACCCTGGTGGATGGGGCATAGGTAGAGTTCATTTGATTTAGAAAAAATAATATTCTGATTTTTGCATCTTAGAGTTTTGGAGGAAACACATATACTTGTTAGAAGAGCCATCATAAGGCCCAGGCTAAACAAAAAAAAAAAAAAAAAAACCATTGCCATTGAGTAGATTTCAACTCATAGTGACCCTATAGGACAGAGGAGAACTGCCCCATAGGGTTTTCAAGGAGCAACCGGTGGATCCAAACTGCCGACCTTTTTTGGTTAGCAGGCCCAGACTAGGCATTAACAAAAGACAGATGAAAATCATCCTTTTCAGAGGCAGGATGGTGACTTGGAGAAACTGAAGCTGCAAAACATCCTTTTACCTCCTTGGGTCTGGAATTGGCCCCCTATCCAACCACTTTCAGTCACCTGCTCAGTAGTCACGTCCTCCCCTTACTCCCTGCAACTGTGCTCTGATCAAGCAATAGAGGTGTTCTCTTGATTTGGGGGAAGGGCAACCCTTCCTTGCTTCAGGGGATGAACTGGTCTAAATAAACCATGATAATATGTGGTGGATTGCAACAATGGTCACAATTCCTTATTCTTCTCTGTATCTGCACCCTTTGCGATATAACTTTGCAGCAGTGCTTCCCATCAAGTCGTGGGGTCTCTTTCCCCACACCTTAAACCTGGGCCAGCTTTGTGATTTGCTTTGCCCAATGCAATGCAATAGAAATGACAGTATGTCAGTTCAGGGCCTGGGCCTCAAGAGGCCTTGCATTCTTCCACCCAATCTCTTGGAACCACTGCCATGGTAACAAGCCTGGGCTAGCCTTCTGGATGAAAGACCACATGGCCCCACCTAAGAGCCATGTGAGTAAGCACCAAACGTATGAGTAAGTAACACCATCCTGGACCAGGCAATCCCCAGATGACCCAACAGCTGACCACAGGCATTTGACTAAACCCAGAAAAGATCACCCAGGCCTGGCTCAGATCTACAGAACTGCCCAGCTACCCACAGACTTGATAGCAATACTAAATGGTTGCTATTTCAAACCCATAGTTTTAGAGTGGTTTGTTAAGCAGGAACAAATAAATGAATTTAGCAAAGCTGCAAGATACAAGGTCAACACACAAAAATCAGTTGGGTCTCCATACACTAGCAATGAGCAATCAGAAAAGAAAATTAAGAAAACAATTCCATTTACAATAGCATCTAAAATAATAAAATATTCACAACTTGACCAAGGCAAAGTCATAGAAGCTTCACAGACACATCCAAACTCCTTGAGGGCCCAAGTTACTGGGCTGAAGGCTGGGGGCCATGGTATCAGAGGACATCTAGCTGAACTGGCACAACATAGTCCATAAAGAAAATGTTCTACATCAGGCTGCGCTGAGGAGCATGTGAGATCTTAAAAGCCTGCAAGCAACCATTTAAGATACATCTACTGGTCCCATCCCATTTGGAGCAAAGGAAAATGAAGAAAACCAAAGACACAAAGGAAAGATTAGTCCAAAGGACTAATGGACCACAACCACCACAACCTCTGCCAAACTGGGCCCAGAACAACTAAATGGTACCTGGCTACCACCACCAACTGCTCTGACAGAGATCACAATAGAGGGTCCTGGACAGAGCAGAAGAAAAACGTGGAATAAAATTCAAATTCACCAAAAAAAAAAAAAAAAAAAAAAAAGACCAGACTTGCTGGTCTGACAGAGACTGGAGAAACCCCAAGAGTATGGCCTCCAGACACCCTTTTAATTCAGTACTAAAGTCACTCCCGAGGTTCACCCTTCAGCCAAAGATTAGACAGGTCTATAGGGCAAACATTAACACATGTGAGGAACGTGCTTCATAGTTCAATCACGTATACAAAACCAAATGAGCACACCAGCCCAAAAGAAAAGACAAGAGGTCAGGAATGGACAGGAAAACTGGACAAATGGAAACAGGGAACCCAGGCTGGAGAAGGGGAAAGTGTTGACACATCACAGGGTTGGCAACCAATGTCACAAAACAATTTGTGTATGAATTATTTAATGAGAAACTAATTTGCTCTGTAAACTTTCACCTACAGCACAACAAATAAAAGAATAAAATATTTAGGAATAAAAACCAGAGAAGTGAAAAACATGTATACTAAAAACTACAGGATATTACTGGAAGAGATTAAAGACCTAAATAAATAGAAAGACATACCATTTTCATGGATTGGAATACTTAATATTGTTAAGTTGTCAATACTATCTGTAAAAATGGCATGGGGCAATGTCTGATCTCTAACTTCACAAGGAGGAAGGAGAATCAAGGTCAACAGCCTAAGGTTGATTCCTATGAGACGGAGGTCAGACAAGCCTCCTCTGCCATTTTTACCAATCCTGACACAAACTGCCCCTCCCACAGCACTCTACTTCCCTGCTGGGTTTGATATTTCATTTCAATGGCCACACAGAACTCCCAGACAATACTAATGATTATAGGGTTTATTAGGGAAGTAACAGGTTACAATTCAGGTTCAGGAACACTCAGGATACAATTCCTCCATCAGGATAGCCTCTTCCCAGCCATGCTCGCAGGCACGCCTCTCCCTGACCCTAGGCCTCTGCCCAAAGGTGCTGAGCTTTCTCTCTCCACGAGCCAGAAAGCCCACCACACCGTCTCCTGCTGCCAGGTCTCTGCTGCCACCTCTTCTCATCATCTTCAGGGTTACAGCTCACTCTCTCTTTCAGTGTCCTGTTTCCAGGAGCTTCTCAGTGCAGGGATCCTGGGTCCAAAGGATGTGCTGGCTCCTCCCTGCTCTTCCTTAGTGGTGGTGGGATCATCTCCTTTCTTGCCTCTGGGATGGCTTATTTCAAACCCAGCAGGATAGTAAAACTGACCAATCCCTTTGGTGGGCCACAATTACCCTATCACACACACAGTCCTGCCCAATCACTTGGGTGGGAGTTACAAGACCACGGCAAGAAAGGCCACACAAAAGTGATCCATCACACTGCACTATCCAAAGCAATCTATAGATTCAATGAATTCTCTATCAAAATTCCAACAGTCTTCTTTGCAGAAATGGAAAAGCCAATACCCAAGTTTATATAAAATTGCAAGAGGCCCCAAATAGCCAAAGCAATCTTGAAAAAAGAAAAACAAAGTGGAGAATTTACACGACCCAATTTCAAAACATACTATAAAACTACAATAACCAAAACAGTCTGATACTAGTATAATAACAGACACACAGACCAACGGAATAAAATTGAGAGTCTAGAAATAAACCCATACATCTATGGTCAGTTGATTTTTGACAAGTATGCTAAGTCCATTCAGTGGGGAAAGAATTATCCCTTTGATAAATGGTGCTGGGGACAGCTAGATATCCACACGCAAGAGAATGAAGTTGGATTCATACCTCACACCATATATGAAAATTAACTCAAAATCAATCAAAAACCTAAATGTAAGAACTAAAACCATAAAGCTCTTAGAACAAAACATAGGAGTAATGCTTTGGGGCCTAGTTTTCAACAATGGATTCTTAGATATGACACCGAAACTTGAGCAACAAAAGACAAAATAGGTAATTTGGACTACATTAAAATTAAAAAAACTTGTGCATCAAAGAACTTTATCAACAAAGTGAATAAATAACTGTCATGAATTGAACTGTGTCCCCCAAAAACATCTGTCAGCTTGGCTAGGTCATGATTCCCAGTATTGTATGATTGTGTACCATTTTGTAATCTGATGTGATTTCCTTATATGTTGTAAACTCTATCACTATGATGTAAAAAGATGGATTAGCAGCAGTTATACTGATGAGGTCTACAAGGTTAGATAGTGTCTTAAGCCAATCTCTTTCGAGATATAAAAGAAGGAAGCGAGCAGAGACACGGGGGGAACCTCATACCACCAAGAAAGGAGTACCGGGAGCAGAGCGCGTCCTTTGGACCTGAGGTTCCTGCGCAGAGAAGCTCCCAGACCAAGGGAAGATTGATGACACAGACCTTCCTCCAGAGCCAACAGAGAACGCACTCCCGTGGGGCTGATGCCCTGAATTTGGACTTGTAGCCTATAGGACTGTGAGAGAATAAACTTCTCTTTGTTAAAGCCATCCACTTGTGGTATTTCTCTTATAGCAGCACTAGATGACTAAGACAACAACCTACAGAAAAGAAGATATTTAGAAACCATATTTCTGATAAGGGTTTACTATCTAAAATATGTAAAGAACTTCTACAATTCAATATCAAAAAAAACAACCCAATAAAATGGACAAAAGACTTAAATAGACATTTCACCAATGAAGATATACAAACGATCAATAAGCACATGAAAAAAATGTTCAACATCATTAGTTATAAAAAAAAAAATCCAACTCATTGCTGTCAAGTCCATTCCGACTCATAATGACCCTACAGGAGAGAGTAGAACTGCCCCTATAGGGTTTCCAAGGGGCAGTTGTTAGATTCAAACTGCCGACCTTTTGGTTAGCGCCAAGCTCGTAAGAACTGTGCCACCAAGGTTCCCATTAGTCATTAGGGAAAAGCAAATCAAAACAATGAGATACCACTTCACCCCCACTAGGACGGCTATTATCAGAAAAGTAGAAAATAACAAGTGTTGGCGAGGGTGTGGAGAAATTGGAACCCTCATCCATTGTCGGTGGGATTGTAAAATGGTGTAGCCACTGTGGGAAACAGTATGGTGGTTTCTCAAAAAGTTAAAGTAGAACTACTACATGACCCAGTAATTCCACTCCTAGGTATATACCCCAAAGATTTGAAACTAGGGACTTAAATGGATACTTGTACACCAATGCTTATTGTAGCATTATTCACAATAGCCAAAAGGTAGAAACAAGTGTCCATCAACAGATGAATGGGTAAATAAAATGTGGTATATACAATGTAATATTATTCAGCCATAAAGAGAAATGAAGTTCTGATACATGCTATGACGTGGATGGACCTTGAAAACATTATGTTGAATGAAATGAGTCAGATACAAAAGGACAAAGATTGTATGATCCCACTTATATGAAATATCCAGAATAGGCAAATATACAGAGGCCAAAGTTTATTAGTGGTTTCCAGGCGTGGCTGAGAGGGGGAAATGGGGAGGTATTGCTTAAGAGGTACTGAATTTCTGTTAAGGATGATGAAAAAAATTGGAAATGGACAGTAGTGATGGTTGTACAACATGGTGAACATAATCAATGTCATTGAATTGCACACATAAAAATGGTTGAAATGACAAATGTTTTGTTATATATATTTCACCACAATAAAAGGTTAAAAAAAAAAGACAAAACCCTATCAGGAGAAAACCTTTTATCCCTGTCCCTGGGGATGCTGGTATGACGCCTAGAGCTGTAGCAGCCATCTTACAATCACGAAGCATTAAGCAATAAACATGAAGATGAAAAATCAATGTAATGGGGTTGGCAGAGTGGAAAGACAGGAAAAGCCTAGGTCTCTGGCAATGTTGTTGAGCTCAACTACCCCCAGCCTGGACTGCTCGCTTCAAGACCCCTTATATAGGCTACTCCTAAGCATGTTTTTTGTTACTTGCAGCTAAAAGCATTCCTAAAGGATGCACTAGTGTGTGCATAGCATTCCAAGAAAAGTGACACAGGAATATGTGAACATGATTTATTGGCATGAATACATCTTCATTTTGAGACTGAGAGATGGAATCCTGTGATTAAGACTATGAACTCTCCAGTACAGCTAGATGGTGC
This sequence comes from Dugong dugon, assembly GCA_030035585.1. Taxonomy (NCBI): domain Eukaryota; kingdom Metazoa; phylum Chordata; class Mammalia; order Sirenia; family Dugongidae; genus Dugong; species Dugong dugon. The sequence continues at coordinate 52,783,871 of CM057462.1, read as the reverse complement.
CCAGCTACCACCACTGACTGCTCTGACCGAGAACACAACAGAGGGTTCTGGACAGAGCTGGAGAAGGACGTAGAACAAAATTCTAACACACACAAAAAGACCAGATTTGCTGGCCTGACAGAGACTGGAGAAACCCCTAGAGTATGGCCCCCAGACACCCTTTTAGCTCAGTGGTGAATTCATTCCCGAGGTTCACCATTCAGCCAGGGACTGGACAGCCCCATAAAACAAAACGGGACTAATGAGGCACAGCAGTCCAGGGACAAGAACTAGTAGGCAGATGAGGACAGGAAACCTGGTGATAGGGAACCCAAGGCTGACTAAGGACAGTGTTGATGTGTTGTGAGGTTGTTAACCATTGTCATAGGGCAACATGTGTACTAACTGTTTAATGAGAAACTATTTTGTTCTGTAAACCTTCATCTAAAGTGAGAATAGCAGCACAACTGGAAGAATGTAATCGATGTCACTGAACTGTACTTGTAGACATTTTTGAAATGGTGTCTCTTTGGGTATGCACATTTTCACAAAAAAAAAAAAAAAGGTCCTCCAAGCTCGAGAAGGGAGAGTATTGACATGTCATGGGTTTGTTAACCAGTGTCATAAAACAATATGTGTACTGACTGTTCAATGAGAAACTATTCTGTAAACCTAAAGTACAGTAAGAAAAATTAAAAAAAAAAAAAAGAGTACGGACTCTGGGTTTGAACACTTGGATTGGCCATATGCTAGTTATGTGAGTTTACATAAGTTTCTCAACTTCTCCAAGCCTCAATCTCCTCATTGGTTAAGAGGCAATGGTGGTAATAATATCTACTTTATAGGCTTATGGAGAAGATAAAGGAAGTATGGCAAGAGCTAGGTGCAGTGCCTGACATATAGGAAACATTCAATAAACTGTTGTCTTAGCTGTTGTTGTTGGGTGCTGTTGAGTCTATTTCTTACTCATATCAACCTGATATGACAGAGTAGAACTGCCCCATAGGATTTTCTAGACTTATTCTTTACGGGAGCAGATTGCTGGATCTTTCTCCCGAAGAGCTGCTGGGTGGTTAGAACCATCAACCTTTGGGTTAGCAGCCAAACGCTTAATCGTTGTGCCACCAGAGCTCCTTTTTTGTCTTAGCTGTTGTTGTTGTGCGCCATCGAGTTGATTCCAACTGATAGCGACCCTATATGACAGAGTAGCACTGCTCCATAGGATTTCTTAGGCTGTAATCTTTTTTTTTTTATTTTATTTTGTTGTTGTTAAGAACATACAAAGCAAAACATATGCCAATTCAACATTTTCTACATGTACAATTTAGTGACATTGATTACATTCTCTGAGTTGTGCAACTCTTCTCACCCTCCTTTTCTGAGTTATTCCTCCCCCATTAACATACTAAGCTATAATCTTTCCAGGAACGGACTGTCAAATCGTTTCTCACTCGGAGCCACTGATAAGTTCCAACTGCTGACCTTTTTGGTTAGCAGCCAAGAGCTTAACCATACCACCATGTTTTTGTTTTTGTTTTTTAATTGTACATTAGATGAAGGTTTACAGAGCAAACTAGTTTCTCATTAAATAATTAATACACATATTGTTTTGTGACATTGGTTGCCATCCCCACGACATGTCAACACTCTCCCCTTCTTGACCTTGGGTTCCCCATTACCAGCTTTCGGGTTCCCTCCTGCTTTCTCGTCCTTGCCCCTGGCCTGCTGTGCCCATTTAGTCTCATTTTGTTTTATGGGCCTGTCTAATCTTTGGCTGAAGGGTGAAACTCAGGAGTGACTTTAGTACTGAGTTAAAAGGGTGTCCGGGGGCCATACTCCAGTCTCTGTCAGGCCAGTAAGTCTGGTCTTCTTTTGTGAGTTAGACTTCTGTTCTACATTTTTCTCCAGCTCTGTACAGGACCCTTTATTGTGATCCCTGTCAGAGCAGTTGGTGGTGGTAGCTGGGCACCATCTAGTTGTGTTGACTCAGTCTAGTGGAGGCCGTGGTAGTTGTGGTCCATTAGTCCTTTGGACTTATCTTTCCCTTATGTCTTTGGTTTTCTTCATTCTCCCTTGCTCCAGATGGGGTGGACCAGTGGAGTGTCTCAGATGGCCACTCAGAAGCTTTTAAGATGCTACTCACCAAAGTAGGATGTAGAACATTTTCTTTATAAACTACGTTATGCCAGTTGAGCTAGATGTTCCCTGAGACTATGGTCCCCACAGCCCTCAGCCAGGGCTCTTTTTTTTTTTTTTTTTTTTTTTTTTTGGTCTTACCATTATTAACAAGAACCATGTCAGTATATTTATATCAACCTCCCTTTCTTGATCTTGTGGGGCAAAGTGATCCCAGTTTTAGACCAATCCACCTCTGGTATTTAGCCAATACTGGGTGCATGGACTGAATGGTCCTGCCTGGAGTTAACTTGTATGAATCAAATTGTAGGATTTTTTGTTTGTTTGGGGTGGAAGGTGATAAGGAGAGGGATTAGAAGGGACCTGAAGGAGGAATGAGTGGCAGCAGGGAAGGGACAGTGGCTAGGAGGAGAGTGTGGGGCAGGTTCAGAGTTCCCTGGCCCAGTGTCAGCTGGAATTATGAATTCAGGGGAGTCCCTGGGTGGTGCAAATGGTTAAAGTACTCAGCTGCTAACCAAAAAAGGTTGGAGGTTTGAGTCCACCCAAAGGTGCCTCGGAAAAAAGACCACTTTCAAAAAATCAGCCACTGAAAACCCTGTAGATCACAGTTCTACTCTGACACACATGGGATCACCATGAGTCAGAATCGACTCAACGGCAACTGGTAGGTGTTACATAGAGAAGGTGAAGGGGTTCTGAGGCATGAGGTCCCAGCGGCCCAGGTGATCAAGTGTGATGCCTGGGGGAAGAAGGGCCTTCTCTGGATTTCTGTACCCTGAGAACGGTGCACAGGGCCTCCCTTGCCTGCATTCCAGCGGCAGTGAGTGAACAGCATGATAGAAGTGGGCGTGCTTTAAAAAACTCTGTCTCTTGTTTTTTTTTATCAAGCCGTCATTTTCCTTAGGCAAAAATCAGTTCTTCCCTCCCTTCTCTGTTTTTTATTCTCTGTTTATCCCCTTCAGCTTCCCTTCCTGCTCCAACCCTAGCCCCTACTCATGTCTCTTCTCCTGCTTTATCCGCAGCAATTACTGTCTGGAGCATCAAAGCCACCCGTCCCACATCTCCACACTCCCACACTGAAGGTATTTAAAACCACTTTCAGGTGACCTTGTCAGATGAGTACTCCCCACTGGCAATCCTGAGTCTCTCTCTTCCAAAGTATCTTCCTTATCCCTTCCCTCCATCTCTACCCTCCCCAACATCTCCCCATAAAGCCTGGCAGGACTCTGAGGAATCAGACTGAGTGCCATCAACCCAAACTCTAGTGGAAAGTTCCCTCCCTCAGAGTCCTCTCTCGTTCCCTGCAAAGGGCCCTCAGGCTCGGGCTGCTGGCTGGGCCCCAGGGCTGCTCTGGTAGTCATGCAGCATGATGTGGTGAAACAAACACAGCTTTAGCTGCCCTGGAATCAGAATCTACCACCAGAAGCATAGAATTGTACAACTAGAAAAATACCTTAGGCACCATCTAGTCCAATCCTCCTTCAGTTTACAGAAAAAGATGCTGAGGTCCAGAGTGAGGAAGGGACTCATCCCTGTCACACAGCAAGTCAGCAGCAAAGTCCTGACCAGAAACCATGTTACCTAGCTCAAGTTCTGGGTTCGGGCCCAGGGCGACTTTCACCAATAAAGACAACACCAGGGTGAGGAACAAAGAGGATTTATTCCGAGCTTGTGCACAAGCTGAGGCAGAGAGGAACGCAAGCCTCAGATCCTGCTTGTCTTGGGTTACACAGGTAGGATCTTCTATCCTCTGAGGAAGGAGAAAGTTCTTAACAAATCTTACAACTACAGGATTTTACATTTTCTAACATACTAAGAATGGGAATTCCAGAACACTTAATTGTGCTCATGAGGAACCTGTACATAGATCAAGAGGTAGTCATTTGAACAGAACAAGGGGATACTGCGTGGTTTAAAGTCAGGAAAGGTGTGTATCAGGGTTGTGTCCTTTCACCATACTTACTTAATCTGTATGCTGAGCAAATAATCAGAGAAGCTGAACTATATGAAGAAGAACGCAGCATTAGGACTGGAGGAAGACTCATTAACAATCTGCATTATGCACACCTGGAGTAAAGGAGAATGAAGAACACCAAAGACACATGGAAAGTAGTAGCCCAAGAGACAGAAAGGGCCACATAAACCAGAGACTTCATCAGCCCGAGACCAGAAGAACTAGACAGTGCCCGGCTACCACCGATGACTGCCCTGACAGGGAACACAACAGAGAGTCCCTGATGGAGCTGCAGAAAGATGGGGTGCAGAATTCAAATTCTAGTAAGAAGGCCAGACTTAATGGTCTGACTGAGACTGGAGGAACCCTGGAAAGCATGGCCCCTGGATTCTCTATCATCCCAGAAGTAAAACAATCTCCGAGGCCAACTCTTAAGACAGGGATTGGACTGGACTATGGGACGTAAAGTGATACTTGTGAGGAGTATGCCTCTTAGCTCAAGTAGATACAAGGAGTGTGCCTCTTAGCTCAAGTAGATACAAGAGACTAAACGGGCAGCTTCTGTCCAGAGGTGAGATGGGAACGCAGAGAGAGTTAGGAGCTGGTTGAATGGACATGGGGAATCGGGTGGAAAGGAGGAGTGTGCTGTCACAGTATGGGGAGAGCAATTAGAGTCACATAACAACGTATGTATAAATTTTTGTATGGGGAAAAAATAAAAAAATTTTTTTAAAAATCTGTTATGCAGATGATACAACCTTGCTTGCTGAAAGTGAAGAGGACTTGGAGCACTTACTGATGAAGATCAAAGACCACAGCCTTCAGTATGGATTACACCTCAACATAAAGAAAACAAAAATCCTCACAACTGGATCAATCAGCAACATCATGATAAACGGAAAAATTACTGAAGTTGTCAAGAATTTCATTTTACTCGGATCTACAATCAACACCCATGGAAGCAACAGTCAAGAAATCAAAAGATGCACTGCATTGGGCAAAAGACTTTTTTCAAGTGTCAAAAAGCAAAGATGTCACTTTGAAGACTAAGGTGTGCCTGACCTAAGCCACGGTGTTTTCAATCGCCTTATGTGCATGCGAAAGCTGGATGATGAATAAGGAAGACTGAAGAAGAATTGACACCTTTGAATTGCGGTGTTGGCGAGGAATATTGAATATTCCATGGACTGCCAGAAGAACGAACAAATCTGTCTTGGAAGAAGTACAACCAGAATGCTCTTTAGAAGCAAGGATGGTGAGACTTCGTCTCACATACTTTGGACATGTTATCAGGAGGGATCAGTCCCTGGGGAAGGACATCATGCTTGGTAAAGTAGAGGGCCAGCGAAAAAGAGGAAAACCCTCAACAAGATGGATTTACACAGTGGCTGCAACAATGGGCTCAAGCATAACAAGGATTGTGAGAATGGTGAGGACTAGGCAGTGTTTCATTCTGTTGTACATGGGGTCGCTATGAGTCAGAACAGACTCAACAACACCTAACAACAACATACTAAGCAAGCACAATACAGTCCTAATCTCATTATGATGTTAGCATGTCTCATTATCCTATTAAGTCTCCACCTAGGGAATGATTTTTACTATGTTAATGAGTCCTTTTCTGACCTTTGGGCTCAAGGTTCTGGTACGGGGGTTAATATTTGACAGTTGGCCTCTTGTGGTTACTGTTCTGAAAGGGAGTTACCAGGGAGTTGCTGTTTTGTTCTTAGCAAGCTTTGTGTAAACTAGGCTCTTTTAAGACATACTGATGGTATCACTCATGTCCCCCAAATCCTGTAACAATTAGGCGGGGTGACCTTGGGCAACTGCATCTCCTTAAGGGTTGGGCACCTTGCAAAGTACTTTATTACAATTTCATTTAATCCTCAACATAACTCTTTTAGGGAAGGAGTGTCATGATCCCCATTTTACAGATGAGGAATCCAAGGCTCAGAGCGGTTCAGGAACTTACTTTCAGGGGATAGCTTGGAATCCAGGTATTTCTGACTCCAGAGAACCTCCTGGCCAAGGCACAAAACCTCTTTGTGAAACTCTAAGCACTCAGTCCTCTGTTTCCTCACCTGTAGAATGGAGGGGTTCGACTCAATGACTCTAAGGCTCACCTGATGGGCACTGGGAGGAACTTTGAAGAGAGGCTGGCTGTTTGCGAGGTGCCTGCATCAGTGGGAGAATTTTTCTGTTTCCCCCTGTTTGCTTCGAAAGAGCTCCCCCCCGAGGTTTACACTGAGAGCAGCCAGGGGAAGGTACCATGGCCACTGCAGTGGCTCCGGGGAGCCAAATTCCCTGATGTTACCACACTGATGAACTGAGTGACCTGAGGTCTGTCCTCCCCAGGGAGTCAGCGCAGAGCCAGGGCTGATCCCAAGGGCATGAGTCAGACCACTAGGGGCCGGAGATGGGGTCAGCAGCCTAAACTCTGCCCTAGACACAGCTGGGGCACAGAGAACGTGGAGTTTGCCGCCTGAAAATAAGGTTCTGTCGTCAGCTTGTAACTTATAAATGTGTGGATCTTATGCAAATCATTTACTCTCTTTGAGTCTCAGAGTTTGTTAGGGTTTTTTGTTTGTTTTTTCTTACGTAGCACATAGTATGTGCACAAAATAAATACCAGCTTCCTGTTATTACTCATATCAAATTCTGAAGAGTTGGATGCCCAACAGATAGTGAACTTAAAAATGCTTTCTATATTACAGCACCACATGAGTGTAAGAGGTTATTACCCAATAAGAATATTCACACTCCCTTGGGTGTGTGGTGGTTGTTGTTAGCTGCCATGGAGTCAGCCCCCAACTCATGGCGATACCCAATTCGTGGCAACCTCATGCACAACAGAACAAAACACTGCTTGGTCCTGCACCATCCCCATAATCAGTTGAGGAGTCAACCATCGTGATCGATAGGGTTTTTGTTGGCTAATATTCGGAAGTAGATCACCAGGTCTTTCTTCCTATCTTAGTGAAGAACCTACGCTGAAACCTGTTTAGTATCATAGCAACACACAAGCCTGCACTTACAGATGGTGGTGGCTACAAACGAGATGCAGTGGCTGGGAATCAAATCCGGGTCTCCTTCATGGAGGCGAGAATTCTACCACTGAACCACCACTAACCCCTTGGGTGTGCAGAGCCTCTTATATACTTATAATAATTAAACTGCATGCTTTCAATACACGAGCACATGTTAGACACTATGTGTGGGAAAAGTACACAGATGAAGAAGTAGTAGTGTTCTGAGACAAGGTCAAAGTTGTTGGGAATTAAGACATAGGGGCCATAAATTGAGTCAAAGGGTTGGGGAAAATTTTCCTGGGGACTTAGCCAAGTGGGAAGGCCACTTCCGCTCTGACCACCACTGTACTCCAGCCTGTGAACACCTCTGTGAAGGCACATAAACCTAGGTTACAGTTATTTATGTACTGTGTCTTTATCTGTTAGGACTCTGGGGTTGCAAGCAACAGAAACCCACTGCGGCTAATTTAAACAGACAAAGGAGATTTATTGTAAGGGAACAAGATGTCTGAGAATCCATGGTCAGGGATGTAGACTGGCTCAGGAAGGCCCTGGGATCAAAAATAGAATCCAGGGACTTACTCTCTGCTTCTCATCTCTGCTCCATTCTTCTCTCTCTGCAGACCAGCCTTCCCTGCTGCTCCAGTCACGGTGACGGGACTGGAGCACCACACAGCTCCTAAGTTCTCAGGTTTAACATTCAGCCGGTCACACAGTGGGTAGGGTGACCAATTGTCCTGGTTTTCACAAGATTCTTCTAGTTTAAGCATGGAAACTTGTCGATCCTGGGAAAATTGGGATGGTTGGTCACCCTAACAGTAGATGCTCAAACCATGTTTACTGAGTGAATAAAATTCTAGTTCCAGCCACAAGCAGGGGTAGTCCTTGAACCCCCATTCAGAGGCTCTAGGAGAGGGAAAAGCCTGATTGGGCCTACTTAGGTCAGGTGACCTCACTGGTCCAATTAGTCATAGCCACCCGGTGTACTCCTAGACAAAGATGGCTGCCAGGGGCCAACAGCCATGGGTGGTGGAAGAGTTCCTAGAGAAAGTAAAGGGTGAAGTCATTAGTTCAACATCCAGGAAGATCCCTGACAGGGTGTCCACCATAATTTCTGCCTCCCCTGAAAACAATGAACTCTTTAGAGGAAAAGACCATATCCTATTTATCCCCAGAGTCTAGCACGTGCTCAACAAAAAGTATGTAACACAAGTTTTTTTTCTTTTTGTTCTTCTAACAAATTAAGCTTGTTCCTGCCCTAGGCCTTGGCACTTGCCGTTCCCTTTGCCTAGAATGTTCTTCCCATAGTCCTCACATGTCTGGCTCCTTCTAACCATCCAGGTCTTTTCTCAAATACCAGCCCCAAGCTCCCAATGTCAGTTACATCCCTCCTCCACCCTAGCACACTATCTTTCACATCAACCTGTTATTACTTCCTGATTTTCTTCCCAGCACTTATCAGCACCTGAAATTGTCTTGTTCATTTACTGGCTTCAGTTTTATCTGCTTTCCCAATACTAGCATGTGAACTGCAAAAGGGCGGAGACCTGCCCCTCTTTTGTTCATCATTGTGTCCCCAGAGTAAAGATAGTATGTGCCCCCTTTTAGGTGCTTAAGAAATATTTGTTGAATAAATAAATAAATGGATGAAATGTAGAAGGTGGGGAGGTATATTCCAGGTGTGGGAACAGCACCAGCAAAACATGGAAGAGGGAATTAATTTCAAGGTCTGTATGGGGAACTGCAGTTAGTTTAGTTTGACTGGAGGGAAGAGAGTACAAAGAGGAGAAGTGGGCAATGATTTGGATGAGTGGGTTAATGGGTGTGTAATAAAGACTCTGGAGTCCCTGAGTGGTACAAATGGTTAACATGCTTGGCTGCTAACTGAAAGGTTGGAGATTCAAGTCCACCCAGAAGTCACTCAGAAGAAAGGCCTGGTGATCTACTTCCAAAAAATCAGCCATTGAAAACCCTACAGAGCACAGTTCTACTCTGACACACTTGGAGTCACCATGACTCAGGGCAACTAGTTAATAAATAAGTTGGCTAGTTTTTGTCCTATTCCTGGGAGATAACCTCTAAATCCTTGAAATTTCCCGAGTGATAGGAGTGCCTTTATTATTTATGGTGGACCTTGATGGTTTATGCTAACAAGGTGATTCATGGTGGATGCTTCCATGGTTTATGCTAATGAGATGAGTCAGGATGGGAGCTAGCCCCCCAGAAAGATCAACCATGTGATTATAAGGTTAGAGCTTTGAGACACATGACATCTCTTGAGCTCCGGGAAGAGGAGTGGGGGTGGAGATTGAGATCAGTCAAGTAGCCAATGATTCAATCAATTGTGCCTACATAATGAAATCCTGATAAAAACTCTGGACCTTGAAGCTTGGGTGAGTTTCCCTGGTTGGCAATATTCATAGTGTCACACACTGATGTGCAGAGAAGGTGACATGTCCTGACTCTATGTGGAGACTACAATAAAATCTTTGTGTCTGGGACTCTCCCAGACCTCAACCTATGCATTTCTCCCTTTGGTTGGTTCTGATTTATATCCTTGTGCTATAATAAAACTGTAATTGTAAGCACAGCACTTTCTTGAGTTCTGTGACTCATTCTAGCGAATTGGACCTGAGGGAGTAGTGGGAACCCCCACATTTATAGCCAGCAGGTCAGAAGTGAGGGTGGCCCTGGGGACCCCCTGAGCTTGCAACTGGTATGTGAAGTGAAGGCAGTGTTGTGGAGGACCGTGCCCTCAGCCTGTGACATTTGGCCTAACTCGGGTTGTTGGTGTCAGAAGTCATTGCTGTGAGTTAGGACCAGACCTCCACACCTGAGTGCGTGGCTCTTAACTTCCTGGCACCTGCAGGAAGAATTAAAGAAAATTCTTGGTTGCTTTGGATCTCCCGGGTAATGGAAGAGTTGGGAACTTAAACATAATTTCCTACTTCAATTAGATCAACAATTTTGCTTCTCTCCTGCACTCTGAATTGTGTTAGGTACCCTAACAGGATGGGGTTGGTGCAGAAGGCGAAATGAACTCGCCTCTGCCCCAGGAAGCTCAGACCTCATCCTTTCCTGAACTTGCATCCCCTCCCCGTCAGCCAAAACTCCAAATGTACAGGCAGCCACTTCTCTGACTGGAATCCTCCCTTCCTCCTCTAAGGGCTGCCGTGCTGGGGCCCTCCCCACGTGCCAGGCATCATATGCTAAGCATAATTCCACTAATGCTTATATCAACTCTATGAAGTGCTGTGACATCTGTTTTTCTGGGGAGGGATCTGAAGCTCAGATTCCAGGGTCACTAGAAGTAGGTAAGCAAGGTCACAGTCCAGGTTGTCTCCCATCAAAGCATCGGCTCCCCACCATCCTGCGAGACTGCTCCTCGAGGTGAAGTCCAGTAAGAAAGGGCTTGGTAGAGGCCTGAAGGCTGGTCCTGACCACTAAGTAGCCCTGCCCTCAAGCACTAGGAAGACCCACGAGGGTCACCATTGTGACCTCCGTTAAGAATCAGAAGCTCTCTCCCAGCCTCCCACTGACACAGATCTCTTCGATCAGGTTTCTGGAGGGCCTCAGCCTCCACACTCCTGGGGAGATTACTATAACAATGCCCTAACCTGCACATTTTGTCAAAGAAGTGAAAATTTCTATCAAAAGACCTATTGTTGTTGAGTCAGCTCCCAACTCATGGTAACTCCGTGCACAACAGAACAAAAACGCCGTCCAGTCCTACACCATCCTCGTGATTGGTTGCAGATTGGACTATTGTGATCCATAGGGTTTTCTCATTGGTTGATTTTTCAGAAGTAGATTGCCAGGCCTTTCTTCCTAGTCCACCTTAGTCTGGAAGCTCTGCTGAAACCTGTCCTCTACTAACAGACAGGTAGTGACTGTGCATGAGGTGCACTGGCCAAGAATTGACCCTGGGTCTTCCGCGTAAAGGTGAGAATTCTACCACTGAACCATCAGTGCCTCATATCAAAAGACCTACTTTGTGATAATGCCAGACATGAGGGTAGACCTTTGTGGAATGTAAAGTGCTTGCATGAGAATGTCTTCTGTGCTCTTATAACCCTGGGAACTGAGCAAGGTTGGCTCTGATTACCGTTCAGAGAAGCCTTGTGGTGAGGCAGAAAGAACAGAAATGAGTTCAGAAGGCCTGGGTCTTCTTACCAGCTTCTCACCAGCAAGACTCTCACCTTCTTTAAATTCTTTCACTCAGCCACTCATTCACCAAACATTAATGATGTGTCTGTGATGTGCTTAATTCTGAAGCCAAAGTAGTGAACAAGGACCTGGTCTGTGGCCTCATCTTACTCATATTCTAGTGGGGGAAACAAATGGTAAATAAGAAATACAACATCAAACAAACTAATCAGACATTTTTGCAAGGGTGCTGAATGGCACAGATGAGCAAAGTGATCGAGAATCATGGAGTAACCAGAAAAGACCACTCTGACTGACCTGAAGGCGTAGCCAGGTAAAGAGCTGGACAGAATGGTTTTAGGCAAGGACCAACATTTCGTTTCAATTTCCTCTTTTGTAAAATGGAGGAAGAAATTATCGACTCTGTTGTCATAGGGAATGTGTAGAGTGAGCCCATTTTTGTTTTTTAAAAAAGATGCATGTGTCTAGCAGGATGGAATAAATTGTTGTCTTCACAGATGGCAGTAGACTCCTTAGGGAGGGAATTGTCTCTCTTAAAGATAGTACTTTGATAAACCACTTGAGGTGGAAAGTGTGAACCCAAGGATATTAGCTCTGAGAAGACAAGCAATAAGAGAGATGACAGTAGAAACAAACAGGAACTGGGGTAGGGAGAACAAATAAGAGAGGAAAGGGGGATGCTGAACACCATGACAAAGGTGTCAAAGGACCTTTCTCAATGGCAAAGTCAATATTCAATTTCAAATAGTTTGTATTCCTGAGATCTAACCCCTCCCCAACCCTCCATACCTCAGGAAAGTCTGCAATACACAGGATGGGTTTTTGTGAACGGGGATTTTTCTGGAAATGGAGGACTGGTCTCAGTTAACACCAGGGTATGTTGCCTCAGAAGTGACACACCAGGGCAGTCAAAAAGTTAAGAAGTAGGAGTCAGAGGTAACTGTGCCCACTTAAAAACCAGTTGCCATGAAGTCGATCTCAATTCATGGTGACCCCATGTATGTCAGAGTAGAGGCCAGGCCTCCTTCTTCCCATGCATTTGGAAACATGATTCATCTTACTCTTCAGGCTTCCATGAAAATGAAAAGAGAGCTCCCAAGGAGAACCAAACATTGCCCATCCCTCCCTTCTCTCTTTCCACAGTGAGAGTGAGAGGAATCCAAATTGTCCTGCCCTTCTCTCCAGAGAGCTAACTCCTGGCCATTTGCCTGCCAGGTCCAGCACTGCCTCCCACTTCAAGGCAAAGTGAATAAGGCAAGTGTCCATTGCCATTGTTGCCCCCCCAGCTCCAGTCCCAGGCCTGGGTTCCAGAGAAGGCCTCCTTTCTCTGCAACCTCCAGCGCCCTTCTGAAGCCTCCCAGCCTTTGCTGGCTGCAGGCCTCGATGTCAGAGAAGGCTGGAGGCCTCAGAAGGAAGCCCGATGAACCTCCCACCTCTCTCCTGGAGACTCCACCCTGACCATTGATGACCCTCCCCGAAGCCTAGGAAGTAGAAGTCCTTACCTACTTCTATAGATAGGCCCAACCTCATCCTCAAATAGTAGTCTAGGGAAAATCTGGTTACAAAGGGCATTTGGGGAAGGCTTGAAAGGGAAATAAAGGTAAGAAGGACCTTGAATAAGCACACCTTAAAACTGGGGCTGGTTAGCATGATTGAAATGGATAATCCCAGACCTAAATTGAAATTCTATTTTAAATTAAGCTAGAACTAGGTTTGAAGACTGCCTCTGCCTTCTACAAAAGATAAGTTGGCTTCCTGTGACAGTTTTAATTGCTTGTGACACAAAGAGAACATGAATGGGGGAGGGACGGGAGGGGACTTTTCTTTTTTTTTTTTGGCTTGGCAGGTGGTCCCAAGTGCCCTGGAAATGGCATGCACTTCTCGCTGGTGTCCCCCAAGTTACTGCTTCTGCCTGCCTGGTGACTCCTTTGCTGGAAGTGATCACTGAAAAGACTGCAAAGTTGAGTTGGGGCCCTCTTACAAAGGCCTGTCATGTTACTTAATTAACTATGTACTAAATTTCGAATCAATGGGGAGCCACTGAAGGTTCTTGAGGATGATCAGAGCCACACTTTACTAGGAATCTTGGAATGTAAACCTGCAGAAGTCTTCAGTCTGCCACCTGACCTACAAATTTTGGACTTCCCATCCCCCACAATCACATGCATCGGTCCCTTGAAGTAAATTAATCTCTTTCTCTCTCTCTATTTATACATATACACACACACGTATATTTACAGTCATGCATCACTTAACATCCACAATACGGTCTGTGAAATAGGACATTATGTGATCTGGATGAGCAAAAACCATATAACTTAGCAAAGTATATATGCTTCCTCAGCCTCTGTCCCCGTCTCCAGTCCCCCCAGTTCAATGGTTTCTCCAGGGCGCCTCTGCAATCTCTCATCTCTGGCCCTGGATCCCCCATTCCATGCCCTTTCTTAAGCCCTCCCGCAGCCCCTACTGCCTCTTGGTCCCCTCCTCGGTGCACCCGCCTTCCGTAGCCCAGTATCCCTCCAAAGCCCAGCTGCACTAACCTGATTTGGAAGAGCAGTTACTGTGTACCATGAGCAGGCACGGAGGGGTTCCACCAAGCGCGGCAGCCTCTCAGCCACCAAGCCCAACAACTCCACCTGACTTGTTGAGGTTCACTGACGTCCAATGACTTGTCCCCGCATCTGCATGGAACTCCCTGCCCCCCTCCCTCTTCCCTTTCTCCTCCCTCTGCCTTTCTTTCTGGGTCCAGACAAGCGTATATACTTAGCCATACATACTTAGCCGTATACACCATATATACTTAGCGAAGCTATATGGGACCACAGATGTATATGCAGTCGGATGTGGCCTGAACGGACATTATTCGGTGCATATATAACCAAACCTCTTGCCATCAAGTCAATTCCAACTCATAGTGACCCGATAGGACAGAGCAGAACTTCCCCATAGGGTTTCCAAGACTGTAAATCTTTACGGGAGCAGACTGCCACATCTGTCTCTCACGGAGCAGCTGGTGGGTTCAAACAACTGACCTTTTGGTTAGCAGCCCAGTGCTTAACCACTGTGCCACCAAGGTTCCTGTTTATACATATATATATATATATACACACATACATACATATATCTCACTAGTTCTGTTTCTCTAGAGAATCCTGAGTAAAACAAACAGTAAACTTCAATATACCTTCCCGTGTGTATCTCTCACTGCTCTCTTGTACAAATGTGCACCCCAGTCACACCCTCACCACCCTTTCCCACCTTCCTGCCTTTGCTCCTGTAGTGATCCCCTCATACAGTCTCCCTTCTTTGCTGCTCAGATTACTCTCCATCATCCATGTCAATTCCAAATGCTGCCTCTTCCTTGATATCTGTCTTGATCATTCCCAAATATAACTGTAATAGTTAAGTGGCTAAAACAAAGATACCCTAAATACATCAGCTTAAATAAGCCTTCTTTGATTCCAGCCTGCTTTCTGCCCCTTGTTCTCCAGGTTTCCTTTCAATTCTGTGAGCTCTTTGATAATCGTCCAATACATCCTTCTCTGTTTAAGCCACCCAGAATTGGTTTCTGTTGCTTGCAAACAATAACCATGACTATTACCCCTGCCTCCCTCCTAGATTGCTATCAAGTGAGATGCTGTATTCACAGGTGCTTTGTGAACAGCAAAGCCCAGCATAAATGTAATTTATCATCTGTCTTAGTTAACTAGTGCTGCTGTAACAGAAATACCACAAGTGGATGGCTTTAACAAACAGAAATTTATTCTCTCACAGTTTGTTGTTATTGTTGTTAGATGCCGTGGAACAGGCTCCAACTCATAGCGACCCTGTGTACAACAGAATGAAACACTGCCCGGTCTTGCGCCACCCTCACAATCATGGTTATGCTTGAGCCCATTGTTGCAGCCATCATGTCAATCCATCTCATTGAGGGTCCTCCTCTTTTTCGCAGACCCTCTCACAGTTTAGGAGGCTAAAAGTCCAAATTCAGGGCACCAGTTCTAGGGGAAGGCTTTCTCTCTCTGTTGGCTCTGGGGGAAGGTCCTTGTCTCCTGTCAACACGTGGGCCCGGCATTCCTTGGAAATCTACATGTGTCTTGGCATCAGTCTTCCCCTAGGTTTAGAAGGCTCTCAGTGCAGGGACCCCAGGTCCAAAGGATGCACTCTGCTCCCGGCTCTTCTTTCTTGGTGGTAGTCTTGTCCCTCTCTCTCTGCTCGCTTCTCTCTCCTTTTATCTCTTGTAAGATAAAGGGTGATGCAGGCCACACTTCAGAGAAATTCCCCTTATGTTGGATCAGGGCTATGACCTGAGTAAGGGTTTGCATCCCACCCTAATCCTCATTAACATAACGAACAGCTCACTCCCAAATGGGACCATAACCACAGGCAGAGAGGTTAAGATTTACAACACATGACAAAATGGAGGATAACCACATCACAATATGGAGGAAAATCACACAATACTGGGAATCATGGCCTAGCTGAATTGGCCCATATTCTGAGGAGACACAATTTAATCCAGACATCATCCCACTCTGTATTCCCCTCAGCAGTTGCCTCCCACCATCCAGCCGCCTCTGACAGAAGAGACCCAGCAAAACAACTTGCAATCACATTAGTCAAAGGGAATGAAGAGCCAGAAGAACTGGCAATGAGGCCCAAAAATAGAATTATCATGTTACACCTGATAATTACCTCCCTGACTATGACTTTTGTAATTACATAATCCCAAACATTTTTTTTTGTTTGCATTACAAACAGATAGCAAGTAATCTTCAAAACCACTTACTGATGATTCCTGTCTCCATTAAGGGAAGTTTAAGTGCTTTGTTTAGATCCTGTTACTGAACCACCAAGGGAGAGAAAGTGGCCATTTCCTCCCCTACAGTTCCCTTGCACGGCCACACGGCCTTGCTCCCTTCTCTAAACTCCCCTGGCATTATTTTTTTCAAATATAATTCACATGCAGTAGAGCGCACAAATCTTAAGTGTATGGTTTGATGTATTTTTACATATGTATATGCCTAAGGGTCCACTATCCAGATCAAGACAGAGAGCATTTCTAACAGTCCAGAAAGTTCCCTCATGCCTCCTCCTAGTCAATACCCCAGCAGGAACCCCTCTTCTGACCTCTATCACTATAGATGTTTTGCTAATTCTAAAACTTCATAAAAATGGAATCATGTTGCATGTCCTCTGGGAGTCCCTGGTTGGCACAAATGATTAATGCGCTCAGTTGCTAACTGAAAGGTAAGTCGACCCCGAAGCGCCATTGGAAACCCTGTGGAGCACAGTTCTACTCTGACACGTGTAGGGTCGACCTGAGGCAGCACTGACTCCATGGCAACTAGAAAAAATACGTACTCTTGCTTGTGGCTTCTTTTCATTCAACAAGTTCTTAAGTCTCCTGACATTTTCTTTTACTAAATCTTTCTTATGACCTTCATCACTTTCCCAGTGAAAGTTTCCTTACTTATGTACATGTCTTCCCTCCTCTGCGAGGCTTGGGAGCAGGGTCCACATCAGATGGCACCTCCCCCCAAATGGCCCTCCATGAATGACATGCTCAATAGTTCCCAAATGAATTCACTAATAAGGAATAAAGCCACTGATCCAATTTCTCTGTCCCTTTTGCAGTCCCCATCATGATGCTGAGCACATCTATTGAGCACTTACTAGGTCACAGGCTCTGGGTTGAGTCCTTTAGACACATCAGCTTCACACAGTGCTCACAACAGCCCTAAAACACAGGGACGACTTTGTTCCCATTTCCATGTGAGGAAGCTAAGACTTGGAGATGTTACATTACTTCTCCCACAGTGAGCTTACTAAGAAGTGACAAGCCGGGACTCAGACTTGGTCTGTCTGACCCAGAACCCAGACTGCTAACCATTACCCAGAACCACCTCATGGTTAGGAAAGATGCTAACATTAATGGCCCTCGTGTCCTCTGTGACAGCTCATGGACTCCTCTCGCCAGCCCAGCAATGCACTTATTCCTATGCCCATCTTCGCAGACAGGAAGGCTGAGGCTCAGAAATGTTGAACAACCTGTTCACACAGCTAGCAAGTAGCCAAGATTGGGAGCTAGAATCCATGTTCTTTATGGGACACCCATGGGCAGCCTTTCTGTAGGACAGCTCACTGCAAGAAAAGGGCTTTAGCAGCAGATCTCTGCGTGGGCTAGGTGTTTGTCTGCTTTCTTGCATCAGGGACATGCTGCGTTCAGTGGTTTCCTTCAAAGCCCAGCACTGGAGTGTGGCAGACTGGGGTGTGCAAGTCTATATGACTAGGGTGGTCACATCTGCAGCAGGATTAAGATGTCATCCTCAAATGTTCTAAAAAAGCAGATTCCAATGAAAGGATGTGCCCTTTCATTCAACAGATGGGGGTGAGGCACAGTGCCAGGCACTGGTGAGCATAGCAGACCTGGGTTTTCCTCTCCTGAAGCTTCTGGTCCAGCAGGGAAAATAGACAGGAGTAATGGGAGCCTAGAACAGGAGTTCCTGAGCTGAGGGGTCTGGGAAAGCTTTAGGGAGGAAATGACATTTCACTTTGACCTGAATGATAAGTAGGAATTAGTAGCTGAGGGGAGTAGAGTGGGGGGTGGGCGGAGTTCAGGCAGAGGGAACAGCATGTGAGAAGGCCCTGAAACAGGAAGAGAAAATACTGGAGGCTTCATGAGGGCAGAGATATTTGCCTTGGTCACTTCTGTTATGAATTTTGTCCCCCCAAAATATGTGTTGGAATCCTAACTCCTATACAGGAAGATACAATCCCATTTGGGAAGAGGGTTTTCTTTGTTATGTGAATGAGGCCATACCAGCGCAGGGTGTATCTTAAACCAAATCAGTTGTGAGATATAAAAGAGCAGATTAGGCACAGAGAAGCAAGCACATGCAGACGAAGATAGATGCCACACTACATGAAGATCACCAATGAACAAAGGAATAGAAGCCAAAAAGAGACAAGGACATTTCCCCCAGAGCCAGCAGAGAGAGAAAGGCTTCCCCTAGAGCCAGTGCCCTGAATTTGGATTTCTAGCCTCCTAAACTGTAAGAAAATAAATTTCAAGTTCATTAAAGCCACCCACTTGTGGTATTTCTGTTAAAGGAGCACTAAGAAAACTAAGACAACACCTAAGTACCTAGTACTATATCTGGCACAAATGTTGTGTTGCTGTTGTTGTGTTGTTGTTAGGTGCTGTCGAGTCAGTTCTGACTCATAGCAACCCTATGTACAACAGAACAAAACACCGCCTGGTCCTGCGGCATCCTCACTATCCCTGTTATGCTTCAGCCCATTGTTGCCGCCACTGTGTCAATCCATCTTGTTGAAGGTCTTCTTCTTTTTCACTGACCCTCTACTTTACCGAGCATGATGTCCTTCTTCAGGCACTGGTCCCTCCTGCTAACTTGTCCAAAGTACATAAGAAAGTCTCACCATGCTCTCTTCTAAGGAGCATTCTGACTGTACTTCTTCCAAGGCAGATTTGTTCATCTTCTAGAAGTCCATGTTGTATTCAGTATTCTTCACCAACACCATAATTCAAAGGCATCTATTCTTCTTCGGTCTTCCTTATTTATTGTCCAGCTTTTGCATGTATATGTGGCAACTGAAAATACTGTGGTTTGGGTCACACACACCTCAGTCTTCAAGGTGACGTCTTTGCTTTTTAACACTTTAAATTTTTAGACGTCTTTTGCAGAAGATTTGCCCAAAGCAATACGTTGCTTGATTTCTTAACTGCTGCTTCCATGGGCATTGATTGTGGATCCAAGTAAAATGAAATCCTTGACCACTTCAATATTTTCTCCGTTTATCACAATGTTGCTTATTGGTCCAGCTGTGAGGATTTTGTTTTCTTTATGTTGAGGTGTAATCCATACTGAAGGCTGTGATCTTTGATCTTCATCAGTAAGTGCTTCAAGTCCTCTTCACTTTCAGCAAGCAAGGTTGAGTCATCTGCATAATGCAGGTTGTGAATGAGTCTTCCTCCAATCCTGATGTTGCATTCTTCTTCATATAGTACAGCTTCTCTGATTATTTGCTCAGCTTACAGATTTAATAAGTATGGTGATGCACACCTTTCCTGATTTTAAACCATGCTATCATGCAGTATCTCCTTGTTCTGTTTGAATTACTGGCTTTTGGTGTATGTACAGCTTCCTCATGAGCACAATTAAGTGTTCTGGAATTCCCATTCTTCTCAGTGTTATGCATAATTTGTTATGATCCACACAGTCAAAAGCCTTAGCATAGTCAGTAAAACATAGGTAAACATCCTTCTGGTATTCTCTGTTTACAGCCAAGATCCATCTGACATCAGCAATGATATCCTTCATTCTATGTCCTCTTCTGAATCCAGCTTAAACTTCTGGCAGTTCCCTGTCGATGGACTGCTGCGACCATTTTTCAATGATCTTCAGCAAAATTTTATTTGCATCTGATATTAATAATATTGTTCGATAATTTCCACATTCCATTTGATCACAAATTTTGAGTACAAATATGGATCTCTTCAAGTCGGTTTGCCAGGTAGCTATCCTTCAAATTTTTTGGCATAGATAAGTGAGCGCTTCCAGCATTGCCTCCGTTTGTTGAAACATCTCAGTTGGTGTTCTGTCAATTCCTGGAGCCTTGTTTTCACCAATGCCTTCAGTGCAGCTTGGACTTTTTCTTTCGGTACCATTGGTTCTTCATCATATGCTACCTCTTGAAATGGTTGAATGTGAACCAATTTTTTTTGGTACAGTGACTCTGTGTATTTCTTCCATCTTCTTTTGATGTTTCCTTTGTCGTTCAATATTTTGTCCAGAGAACCCTTCAATATTTCAACTCAAGGCTTGAATTTTTCTTCAATTCCTTCAGTTTGGAAAATGCCAAGCGTGTTCTTTCCTTCTGGTTTTCTAACTCTAGGTCCTTGCACATTTCATTATAACACTTAACTTTGTCTTCTCAAGCTGCCCTTTGGAATCTTTTGTTCAGCTCTTTTACTTCATCATTTCTTCTGTTCGCTTTAGCTACTCCACATTCAAGAGCAAGTTTCAGAGTCTCTTCTGACATTGATTTTGGTCTTTTTTTTCTTTCCTGTCTTTTTAATGACCTTTTGCTTTCTTCACATATGGTGTCCTTGATGTCTTCCCACAACTCGTCTGGTCTTCAGTCATTAGTGTTCAGTGTGTCAAATCTGTTCTTGAGATGGTCTCTAAATTCAGGTGGGATATACTCAAGGTTGTACTTTGGCTCTCATGGACTTGTTTTACTTTTCTTCAGCACGTAGAAATTGCTGGGCTGTTTCAAAGTTGGCCCCTGGCCTTGTTCTGACTGATGATATTGAGCTTTTCCATCATCTCTTTCCACACATATAGTCAATTTGATTCCTGTGTATTCCATCTGGCAAAGTCCATGTGTATAATAGTTGCTGTTTATGTTGTTGAAAAAAGGTATTTCCAATGAATAGGTCATTGGTCTTGCAAAATTGTATCATGCAATCTCTGGTGTCCAAGGCCATATTTTCCAACTACTTATCCTTCTTCTTTGTTTCCAACTTCCACATTCCAATCACCAGTAATTATCAATGCATCTTGATTGCATGTTTGATCAATTTCACAATGCAGAAGTTGGTAAAAATCTTCAATTTCTTCATCTGGTGCATAAATTTGAATAATACACCTATTCCTCACTTACTGACTATCTCATTATCTGACATTTCACATTTACAGTAGTAAAAAATCCAATATTTTGTGCATTAATGACATACATCTGGCAGTAATGAATGCCAAGGTATAAGGCAAGAGGTGGTTAAGGTTATGTGTCAGCTTGGCTGGGCCATGATTCTCAGTGGTTTGGCAGTGATGCAATGTTGTGATTTGGCAGTTATGTTATGAAGCAATCTGGCAGTTATGTAATGATGCAGTCATCCTCCATTTTGTGGTATGATGTGGTCATCCTCCATTTTTGCATAATGCAAATTTTCACATAACAACATGGTGTTTGAAACCTAACAATGCTGATAAGTGAGGAGTGGGTGTAGTCATATTAACTGGGCTTCTTTGTAGGCATATGGATATTTTCCTATCACTGGCAGCGTTGTACTTCAGCATAGATACTGAAATGTTCTTTTTGGCAATGAATGTGACACTGTTCCTGGCGTAACAGACCATATGATTGTCCGATTCAGAATGGTTAATACCAGTCCATTTCAGCTCACTAATGCCTAGGATATCAATATTCAAGCATTCCATTTCACTTTTGGTAACTTCCAATTTTCCTAGATTCATACTTCATACATTTCATGTTCTGATTACTAATGGATGTTTGCAGCTGTTTCTTCTCATTTTGAGTTGTGCCACATTAGCAAATTAAGGTCCTGAAAGCTTGACTCCATCCATGTCATTAAGGTCAACTCTACTTTGAGGAGGCAGCTCCACTTCAGTTGTATTTTGAGTGCTTTCCAACCTGAGGGGCTCATCTTCTGGTACTATATCAGACAACGTTCTGCTGCTATTCATAAGGTTTTCACTTGCCAATTTTTTCAGAAGTAGACTGCCCAGGTCCTTCTTCCTTGTCTGTCTTAGTCTGGAAGCTCCACTGAAACCTGTATCATGGATGACACTGCTGGTATTTGAAATACCAGTAGCATAGCTTCCAGCATCACAACAACATGCAAGCCACCACAGTATGACAAACTGACAGGTGAGTGATGGCACACAAATGAGGCACTCAGTAAATACTTGGTTGCCTGAGCAAATGAATTAATCAATGAATGCTTAAATTCAAAATAGGTTATTAGTGGGGAAAAGAAGAGCATGAGGATGGAGCCTGAGTGGTGGGCGTTGGCCAGATCAGGTAGTCTGGAAGGTCATGGTAAATGTTTGGATATAAGGAAAGTGGAACAGTATTTGAAGAATTTTGAGAAGTGGCATGATCCTATTTGCATTTTTTAAAAAGTCGCTTTGGCTGCTGAGGGGAATAGATGGCAGAGGGGTAGTGGTGGTATGGAGAGCAGTGGGAAGATCCAGACAACACTAAGGGGCTGGCATGATTAGGACTTGAGTCAACCATGACTCACACAGGCTTCTGTCTTTAGCAACTGATGGGATGATGGGGCCATTCATCAGGATAGGGACCTTGGAGGGAAACAGAGTCTGTGAGAAAGATGAGGAGTTTTTGTACATGTTGAGATTAAGAAACACCCTAAGAAACATCCAAGTGAAAAAGTCAAATAGGCTGATATCCCCTGAGATCTTCTTTAAATCAAACAATAGTTTAGCTTAGCTAACAACAAACATCTGCCTTGAGCATTGTACTCTTTTATGATCCATCTATACGGGATTAAATTGACAAAAGCAACTCAAAAGATCAGATAGGAACTTTAGGGGGCAATGAGTTTATGTTAATGGGGGAGGAACAACTCAGAAGAGGAGGGTGAAAATGGTTGCACAACTCAAAGAATGTAATCAGTATCACTGAATTGTACATGCAGCAACTTGAACTGGCGTATGTTTTTGCTGTGTATTTTCCCAACAACAACAAAAATAAATAGTGGGGAGACCTGGTGGCACAAAAAAGTAGGCTATTGAATATGTGAGCTGGAGCTCAAAAGAGAGCTCTGAGGACTGTTGACAGCTGGATGGTAATAGAAACCACGGGTAAGAAGGAGATCACCGGGGTGACAGGACAGAGTAAGAGAAGGCAAGAGCCAAGGATACAGGCCCAGAGCTCCAACCTTGAGAGGCTTGGGAGAGGAAGAGGAGAAGGAGGCAAATGAAATGATGAGACAGGCAGCAAACTGAGGAGCACAGGGTAACCCAAGTTGGAATGAGAATGTTTTCAGGAAGAAGTAGCCCTCTGAACTAAGTAGAAAGAAAAAAAAAAGGATTGAAACATGTCCAGAGGATTTATCAACATGGTCATGATAATATTAGTTGCTATAAAAATATAACCCATAAAAAAAAACCCATTGCCATCAAGTTGATTTCGACTCATAATAATCCTATATGTCAGAGTAGAACTGCCCTATAGAGTTTCCAAGGCTGTAATCTTTACAGAAGCAGACTACCACATCTTCCTTCCGTGAAACAGCTGGGGTGTTCAAACTACAGACCTCTCAGTTAGCAGCTGAGCATTTCACCACTGCGCCACCAGGGCTCCTTAATAAAATTATAAACAATAATTATTATTGCCTGAGCCCTGGGGCTCCAGAGATAGGACTTGAGAATCCTCTAAAAAGGGCCTGGATGCCAGGGACCTTATAGATCATTGCAATCCTTTCCCCTTTGGGGCTGGGATTTCTTGTTTTTGAGGAAAGAAAAGCAATCTATGAAAAGTTCTCACAGAGGGGAAACAGATCCTGGGAAACACACTCTTAAAGCATTAGCAAGGACATAATATTCAGCCAAAAAGCCATCCAGAATTCATTCATTCAACAGGTTTCTTGAGCCCTTACTATGTACCTGACAGAAATCTTAATCCATTGAGCCCCTAACGCATGCATTGCATTAGTTAATTCGTAAGTCTTCTGTTCTTTCATTAAAAATACACACTCTCAAAGAGCTGAATTTTTATCTTATTTCCCACCAACCTCACAATAATCCAGCCATCCTTGGCAATTCCCCATTTCCCCCACTTCCCCATGAAGCTATCCCTTCTACCTAGAATGTTCTCCGACTGAAAAAAACCCCCCTCATTTTCAAGGCCCAGTTCAAATGTCACCTCCCTAAATTCCTCAAACAAACACAATCATTCCCTTCTCAGGACTCCTAGGGCAGAATAGCATTTGTCTTCCTATATAGTGTTGATTTCTGTCTCCTTGGCCCAGCTGTGCCTCTTCTTACTATCCCTAGTGTCTAGTACAGCACTTAGTAGTTTGTCAAAACTCAGCTAAACTCTACCCCTCGCTTGGTCAAAATAGAACTCTGTGCCCCAGATTCGCTCAGGATGAGCTGGGAGCTCAGGAAATGTTCCTCTATTGCCACCTCCTGGCTATCCTGGGTATAGCAGCTCCTGATTAGGGCCCTTCTCTGCTTGTTCCAGAGTCCCCTCAAGTCCTTTTATTGCTCTATTCATTGATCCATTTGTATGTTCTAGGCCAGGCTCTGAGCATACAAGTGAGCAAGACAGATCTAGTACCTGACTTCAGGAAGTTGAGAATCTAGTGTGGAAGACAGACTGGGAACTGGAGTGTAATAGGAGCTGTGATACTGAATGTTTTGAAACACAGGAAAGGGGACTGCTTTGCCTGTCCCTGAAGCTGCCATCTCCAGAGGCCATGATCGATCGGGACATGGTCTGAGTAGGACACTGCCTTCTTTTGGCTACCTGGGCTCCTCCTTGGGAAGCACATCTGTGGCTAGTCCTGCTCCACACCCCACCCTCCACACACTCCTGTTGCTTTTTCAAAAAGCTTAACGACAACAAGAAGGACCCCTGGTGGCACAGTGGTTAAGCTCTTGGCTGCGAACCAAAAGATCAGAGGTTTGAACCCACCAGCGGCTCTGTGGAAGAAAAGACCTGGCAATGTGCTCTCATAAAGATTACAGCCTAGGAAACCCAATGCGACAGCTCTACTCTGTCCTATAGGGTTGCTATGAGTAAGAATCAATTCAATGGCGATGGGTAATGATAACACAGAAAGACAATACACCACACTACAAAGCAACTCAGTGTCTCTCTTGGTGCCTCTGAGTGCCTGGGCCCCGGAATCCACATCTTGTATCCTTGGAGCTTTAAGATTAGAACCACAGTGTCAGAGCTGGAAGGAGTCTTTGTTCATTCATTCATTCTGTAAATAAATATTGACCTGTTAGGTGCCAGGCATTGTGTTAAGTGCCAGGGATGTAACAGTGAACAAGAGAGGATACAGTGCATGCTCTCATGAAGTTTATGTTCTCTTTAGGGAGACAGGAAACAAAGCAAGTAAACAACTTTTAAATACTGATTTATTTTTAATAGGTGGCACATTAATATGATTCAAAATACAAAAGGGTGCACACTTGTCCCCCTGGCTACCTAGTTCCCTCCACAGAAGCAAACAATGTTATCAGTTTCTTCTGTATCCATCCAGAGATAACATATGCATATACAAGCAAATATATTCTTTTTCCCCCTTATTACACAAGTGGCCATACTCTATACACTGTGTACTGCACCTTAGTTTTGTTTTTGGTTTTTTTGTTTTTCACTTAAGAATATACCTCAGAAATAATTCCATGTCAATACATAGATTTCTATCTTTTTTACAACTGTATGGCATTTCACTGTACAGGTATTACATAAATTAAAATAATGTTACATTGTGATAAATGCTATAATGCCAACAAATATGTAGGGAGCTGAAACTGAAAATAACAGGGGAGATCTGGCTTTAGATAAGGTGATCAGGAAAGGAAGCTCACTCTCAGGAAATGACATTAAAGCTGAGTCCTAAAAGATAAGAGGGAATCCACCACGGGAGAATGAGGAGGAAGAATTTCCAAGCAGAGGAACAAGGTTTGCCAAGGCAGGAACGAGCGTGGCATGTTGGAAGAGCTGGAAACCACTGTGGCTGGAGCTGGGGCCCATGGGACTAGATGAGGGTGGAAAGCACAGAGCCAGACGGTGAGGGGCCACGTAGGTCAGGGTAAGGAGCACAGGTATGATTCTAAGTGCAATGGAAAGCTCCTGGAGAGCTTAAGCAGGAAAGCAGCATGCTCTGATTTACATCTATTAAAAAAAAAAAAAATTTTTTTTCATTTAGCTATGCAGAAGGTGGATTAAAGGACAAGCATGGAAGGAGGGCCATACATATTTGTAAATGCTACATGTACACTCATATATATAATAGCGCATATAGAGGGCACAGTTATAGAAACTGCTCGGGCATCTGAACTACTGGACATGAAGGCTAAGGACCATAGTCTCAGGGGACATCTAGGTCATTTGGCAAAACACAGTTAATAAAGACAATGTTCTACATCCTAGCCTGGTGAGTAGTGTCTGGGGACTTAAAAGCTTGCAAGCAGCCATCTAAGAAGCAACTATTGGTCTCTTCTCACCAGGATCAAAGGAGAACGAAAAAAAACGAAGACCCAAAGAAGCAATCAACCCAAAGGACTAATGGCCCACATGAAACACAGCCTCCTCTAACCTGTGACCAGAACTAGATGGTGCCCAGCTACCACTACTAACCACTCTGACTGGGACCACAATAGAAGGTCCCAGGTAGAATCAGTAAAAAATGTAGAACAAAATTCAAATTATTTAAAAAAAAAAAGACTAGACTTAACTCGTCTGAAAGAGACTGGAGGAACCCCAAGACTACTGCCCTAAGACAACCTTCTAACTTGAAACTATAGACATTCTTGGAGGCTACCTTTTAGCCAAATAATAGATGGGGCTATAAAATAAACAATATCATCCATGAAAAATGTGCTCCATAGAACAATCGACTATATGAGACCAAAAGGGCAACATTTGCCCAAAACCAAAGATGAGAAAACAGGGAGGGCCAGGGAAACCAGACTAATGGAAACGGGGAACCCAGGGAGGAAATGGGGAGAGTGCTGACACATTGTGGGGACTGCAACCAAAATCATGAAATAATTTGTGTAAGAATCATTGAACAGAATATTAATTTGCTATGTAAACCCTCATCTAAACACAATAAAATGTTCAAAAAAAAACAAGAGTGGAAAGAGGGAGATAAGTAAAGAGGCTGATGCAATAGCCCAGGTAAGAGATGATGACATGGACTAGATGGCGGCAGTATCGGATTTATTCTAGAAACAGAGCTGACAGGACTTGCTGATAGATTGAATGTGAGATAACCTCATAGATCATTTAGCCCAGTTCCCTCACTTCCCAAGGAGACCCAGCCTAATGACTTGCCTGCCACAGTTCACAGAGCTGGTATTGGTGGGTCCAGGCCTGGAATCCAAGATTTCTGAGCCCCAGTTCAGTGTTCTTTTGCTCCAGTAAAGCGGAAAGAGTTGGAATTTGAGAATAAAACTGTATCTTTTAAATTCTACTAACCAGTAATTACTGATACATTCCATTTTTTAAACTGATTTGACAGGTTATTAGCTTTCTTGACTCCTTATTTTAGAGTAGAAAGAGAAAGATCAGGGGGTGGTTAGAAATCTCAGTTCCACCACTACCTGTTGTAAACTTGGAGAAAGGGGGACAGGGGACATAAGAGATGGGAGAGTGACTGTAAACTGATAGTGAGGGGAGACCTCACTGATAAGGTAGCCTCTGCAACAGAGCTAAAGGAGCCTTGCAGATATCTGAGCTGAGAAAGAGTATTGCAGGTAGAAGCTGCAGCTGGGGTGAAGAGCCTCTGGCAGGAGCCTGGCATATTTGAAGAGTGGCAGGGAGGCCAAGGCAAGTGGAGCAGGTAAGAGGGAAAATCGTAGGAAGTGAGAGGAGAGCAGGAATGAGGGGGCCAGAAAGCGTAAGGCTTGGTGGACCGCGGAACACTTCGGCTTTTACTCTGAGATGGGAGCCATTAGAGGGTGAGAGCTGAGAGCTGACATGATTTGATGTACATTTTCACAGGATCCTCTGCTTTTAGGTGGAGGACAGACTGTAGAAAGCAATGATGGAAGCAGCGACCAGCTAAGACACTCTTGCAATCATTAGGTGAGTGAAGATGGTGACTTGGAGCAGGGTGGGAGCAGTGGATGTGGTAAGAAGTGGCCAGCCAATAAGATTTGTTGATTTATACGGTGTAGGATGTGATAACAGGAGTCAAACGTAACTCCCAGGATTTGATCTGAGAAACTGGAAGGATGAATTTGTCATTAAAGGAGGTAGGGAAGATGAAGCAGGAAGAGGTGTGAGTTTGTGTTTGGAACCGTGGGGTTTAAGATGCCAGTGAGACATCCAGTGGAGAGAAAAGCAGGCAGTTGAATATACCAGAGTTCAGGAGGCAGATCTGGGCCGGGCTATGGCGCATAGATGGTGTTTAAACCCACGGGGCCGGATGAAATCTAGTAAGCACAGACTTACTGAGCCCTGGGTCACTCTGATTATCAAGAGGACAAAGAGAAGAGGAGGAACCAGCCAAGGAGACTAAGTAAGAACAACCAGTGAAGTAGGGGGAAAATCAAGAGGTATGCTGTACTGGAATCCAAGTGAAGAAACTGTATGAAGAAGGAGGGTAACATCAACCGTGTCATATGCTGCTTTTAGGTTGAAAAAGATGAGGACTGAATTAGCAACATGGTGGCCACAAGTGAATTTGATAAGAACAGTTTCACTGAAACGAACAGGATAAAAGCCTGATTGGAGTAGATTAGAGAGAATGGAAGGAGAGGAATGGAGCCAGTGAGTACAGCTTCTTCTTGGGGGATTTGCTGCAAAGAGGACTAGAGAAATGGGGGCGGGGGGGGGGGGGCGGGAATAGGAGAAACAACAGCATGTCTGTATACTGTTGTTGGAATGATCCAAGAGAGGTAACATAACAGAGAACAAGAGAACAGAGAACCTGTACAGGGGATGTGGAGAGAGGAAGATTTGATGGAGTCATGTTCCCGAGTTGGTGAGACCTCATGCATAAGTGGAGGGATTTGTTCTACACAGAAACATGGATAGTCCAAAGACATTGGTTCTCAAACTCTGGAGTGCAACAGAATCGCTGGGAGAACTTGTTAAAACATAGATTGTTGGGCCTTACCCCTCATAATTTCTGATTCAGTAGGTTTAGGGTGGAGCCTGATAATCTGCATTTTTGACAAGTTTCCAGGTGGTGATGCTGCTGATCCAGAGACTGCACTTTGAAAAACAACGATCTGTAACAACAGGTGGGAAGGCAGCGTCAATGAGTAAGTGAGTAGATGTAGTGGAATCTGAAGTTTCGTTTTGATTGTTCTCAGTCAAGTAGGAAATGAGGTCATTAGCTTAGAGTAAAAATGGGAGAAGAGATGTTGAGGTTTGAGGAAAAGGGAGATGGTATGAAAGGGGCTGATCCCAGAGAGTAGGAGAGTGACTAGTGTGGGGAGATGTTGATGATTTCCCTCGTGAGGTGGATCATAAATTTAAAATGAGACGGTGGTTGAACGTTTTTCCCCATTCTAAGCTGCAGGTAGGTGGAACATTGGATTTAACCAGGATTGTAGTTTGTCAAGTTTGAAGAAGCAAGAGAGAGGGGCAAGGGAGTTGATGATGAATGCATGGGAGGAAGGGGATAATATGATGAACCAAGGAATTAATAAGTTGAGTAAGGACAGACTGAATACTATAAGGCATGGTGAGGGAAAATGAAAAGGTGATACACTTTTCTCAGAATGGGTGCCCTCCATACACTGGTCTCATCCCTTCGGGAGCAAGGGAGAATGAAGAGAACAGGATACAACGAAAAGATTAGTCCAAAGGACTAACTGACCACAGCTACCAAGACCTCCACCGGACTGAGTCCAGTACAGCTAGATGGTGCCCGGCTACCACCGCGGACTGCTCTGACCAGGATCACAACAGAGGGTTCTGGACAGAGCTGGAGAAGGATGTAGAGCATAATTCTAACTCACAAAAAAAAAAAAAAAAAGACCAGATTTACTGGCCTAAAGGATACTGGAGAAACCTCAAGAGTGTGGCCCCCAGACACCCTTTCAGCTCAGAGGTGAAGTTACCTTCGAGGTTCGATGTTCAGCCTGGGAGTGGACAGCCCAGTAAAACTAAATGAGACTAACAAGGTACAGGAGTCCGGTGACAAGGGCCAGAAGGCAGAGGGGGAGTACGAAGCTGATGATAAGGAACACAAGTTGAGTAAGGATACTGTTGATGTGTTGTGAGATTGTTGACCACTGTTATAGGGCAACATTTGTAGTAACTGTTAAATGGGAGGCTATTTTGTCCTGTAAAGCCTTCATCTTGGGCGAGAATGGCAGCACAATTGGAAGAGCATAGTCAATGTCACTTACATGTGTAAGTAAAAAGTTTTGAAATGGTGTATCTTTGGCTATGTGTATTTTCACCAAAAAAAAAAAAAAAAAAAAAAAAGCTGAGAATTCAGAGGGTTAAAATGTTGTGGGGTTGTTAACCAAAGTCATAAAACAGCATGTGTACTACTGTTACATGAGAAACTGTTTGTTCTGTAAGCCTTCACCTGAAGTACAATAAAATATTTAATAAAAAAAGAAAAAAAAAATAGGTGCCCTCCAACATGATTAATGTAATTAGCATCACTAAATTATACATGTGAAAAATCTTGACTTGGCAAATGTTGGGTTATATATATCTTTACAAATAAAAAAAAACACTGAAAAAAAAAATTGGTGCTCCCTTCTCAAAGTCATATCCAATTTGTGTTCATCTCTCCCTTCCAGCACACCTCCCCCTTCCAGCCTCATACTCTTCTTACCTTGTATCACCTTTCTCTATAGCACTCATCAACACCTCACATATTTGTTTCTCCACCAGAGTTAAAGCCCCATTGAAAGCAGGGGTTTCTAGTTCTGTGCTGTATCCCTCATGCTTAGAACTGGACCTGGCATGGAGCAGCCCTCCCTGGCTCTATCCTATCCGATACTGGCCATGGGCTTGCTCTACGACCACATGCCCAATACTCCTGCATCAATATGGCTTGATGTGGAAAGACATTCATCTGAAAATTGAGTGCCTAACTCCTAACTCTCCAAAAGAAGAGGATTTAGGGAAGCAGAAATCTAAAAGAGCTTGGGTTCCAATGATTAAGAACAAGACTAGAAGGACCTGCTTCTGCCAAGTTGCTTTTGACGACTGAGACCAGGCCCTTGGGGAGCTGCTCACCCCAAGGTCCCAGGAGGCCATCTATATTAGCTTGTCACGGAATCCCAGGGTCTTTCTTTAACAGACCAGAATTAAAAACTCATGGAATCATGACTAAGGAGGAAAAACACTTGCAGATGGTTTGTTATTATTCCTAATTTGTAAAATAACTTAACATTGTATGTAATGTACATATTTAGGAAAACGCACCTGCTATATATACCAATATATCATAAAGCAAAACCTTTTTAAAAGATTTAGGATAGCAAACTGTTATACCAAGGTGTACACAGACACTTTCTACTCTACATGCGTAACTGTCTGAACATTTTTATCATTACAGAAGCATTACTAGTTAAAAAAGAATTTAAATTCCTGCAAAAATCATACAATCCAGTGGCTTTAGAGGCCATTTCCTCTTTGCAACAAGGAAACGTGTGCACAGAGCAATGCCCTGACTTGCCCACCACCACAGCTCCTTAATGACAGAGCAGAGCGCCTATGAGTGAGAGCTGAAGCTGAGAACGAGGATGAAGAGCCAAGGGGCTCACATGGTTTCCTACTGAGAAAGGACAAAACTATGGAGGAAAATCCAACATAGAAAAAGAGCAATCAGCTGGATAGAGGCTCTTCCTCTGTTCTTACAGCAGCCTGTGCATATCTCCCACAACCCCGAAATGTATTATAGTGTAATTCCTAAATGGAACTCTGAGAGGGCAATAAGTTTATTCATTTCTCTTTCCCCCAGTGCACAACAATAGCACCAAGAGGGGCTCACAAAATACAGGTTTAATGACTGAATAAACAGAAAAAAAAATAGATGAGTACACTTACACGCAAAATTGGACAGAGCAGCAAAATTGGGGGTTTTCTTAGGGAGCTGCCCTTTAAAAGAGAATTTTCTTAAGTACGAGCAGTCCCTATGGCCAGCAGGTGAGGCCAGAGTAATAGTTTACCAACGTATAGCCAGCCACGTTTGAGCCTTTTTTTAGAGGTAGAAGCAATAAGCCATGCAGGATACTGTCATCTTTGCACAGCCAGCAGGATAGCAGGAGGTTCCATTTCCCCGTCCCTCAGGCGACTCAGCTCACCTGAGCAGGTAAGGGGTTGGCAAGCCACTCCGCGCAGGCGCAACAGCAATGGCTGACACCATCTTAGGGTCCTTTCGCGGTAAAATTGCTCAGTCAGGGCAGGGGGAAAACGTACATTAACGAGAGGGTATGCAGAGCAGCGTCCTATAGGGGTTGCTGCGGTCTACAGCTGGCGGGGTCGGGGGAGCATGGAGACAATCAGGCGTTAGAAGGAACAAAGAGCTGCCTGCCTGGCGAGCCACGGATGCTGCGGCAGACCACGTGTCTGCGGGCGCGGCGCACGCGCCGTCCAATCGGCGAGCCCAGCAGTAGGGCGGAGCGAGGCGGAACCAAGGCGTTGCAGGGGAGGGGAAGTCCTGTTCCACAGCTCCCCCACCCCACCCCCAACGGGCGGAAACCTGGAGCTACAGCGCTAAAGGTTTGTGGTTCCTATGCTAGCACAATTCAGTTGTGGGACTTTCTCCAATTCACTTAACCTCGCTGTAGGTGTATTTTCCCACAGCCGTGTCAGCTTTCCACGTGCAAACCCAGCAGCTGTAATAGTTGCCCTGGAATCTACTGGGATTCATGGCCACCCCATGTGCAGAGTAGAACTGCTCTACAGGTTTTTCAAGGCTGTGACCTTTCGGGAACAGATCGCCAGGCCAGTCTCCCAAAGCGCCTTTGGGTGGGTTCAAACTAGTAGTCGAGAACTTAACCATCTGCGCCATCCAGGGACTAATAAATATTATAGTTCCAAAGAAAGGCTTCTTATGGGTAAGGAGATTCATTGAGCTACCCAGATACCTACCACTAGGTGATAGTCATAAAAAAACGGAATGGCTTTCCCAACGCAGAAGAAAACCTGATTGTAAACTATCAGATCTGAATCCAAGGAATACTTTCTCACACTCCCATTTTCAGAATGAAGGGTTCTATATTCGTGACAAACCACAAATAATTTTTCAAACTGGCAATATCCAAGTGCAATTATTTCTTCCACAATGAAAAATGGAAAGCTGCAGCACATGTTCATTTACTTTCTCACTTGTAGAAAAAAACTCTTGAGTTTGGATGGGGTGGAAACTAGGACTTCTAACATTTTGGATCTCTATTTACAAGGCAGGAACCCTGGTGGCACAACGTCAAGTGCTCAGCTGCTGACAGGTCAGTGGTTAGAACCCGCTGCAGTCGGCTTTTGTAAAGATTACAGCCTAGAAAATCCTATGGGGGCAGTTCAATTCTGTCCTATAGGGTCTGAGTAAGAATCAGCTGAACAGTACAGGTTTTACAGGGATAAGGGTAGAAAGAATGGAAGGATGCAAACCAACAAAGGGAAGGAGCCTCACTCTAGGTGAAGTATTATGACAAGTGAAAGCCCTCTCAATAACTCGATTCATTCATCTATAGCACCATGAATGGGGAGGAAGAAATGGCTAAATGCTTTTTTAAAAATTTTCCATCTGCACCTGTTAATAAAAATCCCAATTTAATAACCTGTTGCAATTTTAAGAATTGTTTTTTAAAAAAAAAACAAGAGATAGTTTCTAAGTATTCTCCAATAAATGTTCCTCGGAAAAATGGGGCTGAGGCAGGGGAAAGTTAAGATTAGCTTGGAACATCCTGTCGTGCCATAAAGCAAGGAAGGACTCCAAAAATGTTGGGGGCACGTCAAAAACACAGAAGACAACTTTAAGGAACTCCCAGTGGCCAAAGCTGGGACAACGGATCAACGAAATATAGCACTGGATAAAATATCCATGAGTCCATACTGATACAACTAAATTAATGAGGAGGAGGGATAGCTCCTCCTTACAGTAGATTTTAATTAGTAAATATAGAAGGAACAATAGAAAGTTAACATTTGTTAACTGCTACAGTAATACTTGTTGCAGGCAAAAACAATCCATAGATGCCAAAATTAGTGGACCCAAGCGTGTTAGTTAACCAAGTGATCAAAATTAACATCATCAATAACACATATCTACATCATGTACCCAGTATGACGCACTGAGAAAGGTACATCACTGTTGTGGTATTATTGCCAAAAATAACTTCAATCTAATAGTGAGAGAACATCAGACAAATCCAACTCAGAGGGCATTCTACGAAATAACCGGCCAGTGCTCTTCAATAGTGTGGAGGTTATGAAAGATGAAGACTGAAGAACTATCAGCAATTGGAGGAGACTAAAGACAGTAAATGAAATAGGAAGTAGACGGGATGCTGAACCAGAAAAAAGACATTATTGGGACAAGTGGCACAATTCAAGCAAGGTCTACAGATGAGTTAATACTACCGTGTCTGTGTTAATTTGCTGGTTTTGAAAATTACAATGGTTATATAAAATGTTAACATTAGGAGAAGCTGGGTGAAGGGTACATGAGATCTCTCCACTATTCTTGCAAGTTTTCTGTGAAACAATTTCAGAGTTTTGTTTTGTTTTGTTTTTTAATGAAAATATACTGTGGGAAGATAGTTAATCAAATTAACTAAAAACAAAACTCTGAGATTTATACATTTTGTTCACAGTAAAGGTTCAAAATTTGTGAATTATAACATTGATGGTTTGTGATGAGATTGTTTCCCCTTGTCTTCAACAAAGGAGAAAAATGAACAAACATAGCTATCCAAAGTCATCACATTTACAAATAACTAAACAAAAAACTTTGAGGGCAAATAATCAAAGTCGACAATTTCCACTGGCAAAGTTAGCCAATCAGAGGCCTGGTTTAGTTGTATTTTGGGGTTTTCACTAAACCAACTTTTGGACCAAACTCAGAGTGAAAATAGTCTAATCATTTATACTACAGAAAATGGTACAGCCAATACATTTAAAAAAAAAAAAAAAACACATCTCAGTTGTACCCCAAGATCCTGACCACCTCAATACTCAGGGCTAGGTGAGCAGCCGTATCAAGGGCTTCAAATTCCTTTCAGTTCATTCCCAAAGCCATACCAGTATTTTCTGTATGTCCTGTGAAAAATGACTGGGAAGCACTGGCTTAAACTATGAAGATGCTATCATTTCAAATTTCCAAAAGTATCTTGAATAATCTTATATCCAACTTGAATACAAGGCAGGAAAATCTATGTAAAATTGTTTTTGAATTTGCTATCTCTGGATACTTTCCCTTTTAAAGGTGAAGTACTAAACAATTAAGCCAAAGGGAGTCTTCCAGAAGTTACAGAAGTTTGAGCTAAAACTGAAAACACTGAATGCAACATTTCTAACTGGGAAATTGGACACTGTCAAACTGATGATAACACAAAGAATTTCCCAATTTAGGGGGAAAAGATCTCAAAATGCTTAGCAAACAGGAAAATTTAGGAATATCGTACTGTCCTTCTGGTAGGCAGAGAAAAGTTCTTGATTGAGGTGTCAACTATAATACTAATTACGTATTAGCATTTACAGGCACCCTTGATTTAGTAGCCTGGGCTGTGTAGAATAGGATGGATAAGTCAACTGTAGACCAAAAAAATTGTCCAACAGTATCAAAACCCATTTTCAGAACCCTTTCTTATAGAAGTTTTCACATGCTCTCCTAACTCTCTCTAATTGGGACATCTATAAGAGCTAAAAATCTTTAAGGCAAAGAAGCTTCCAAACTTTAGGAAATGAACCAGGGCGAACCAAATATTGTTATAAGATTCACAAAGACCCAAGCCCACTAGATTTTCTTTTTCTTGGAGATGTGCGTCCAACTGGAATCCTTATCTAGTAAACCATGCTTAGGATTAAACAATCTTGTTTATATCTCACTACATCCTTGATACAGAGCTTTAAGTGTTTCAAGCATAAGACATCCGGCCAGATTCTATGAAATTAGCACAGTGCCTGGCACCTAATAACACAAATGTTGAATGGCTCTACCTTTTCTGGGAAGAATCCAGAAACAAACATCATGAATCTTGGCCCACCTTGCTCTGCAAAAGTCAGTTATCCAGCCCAAGCCTGAACATTCCCTCTTAGTATAAACTTTCTAAAAATAGTTGCCATCTCACCTCTTCAAACTCCTTACACAATACTACTCCCAATCTTTTGTAAAATATAGCAGACTCAAATAATACTGAATGGTACTAGAAGTGATGCTCAACAGGATCTCACGTTTATTGAGAAGTGATTAATGGTAAAAAGAAAGGCAATGCCCTTTCCTCATTGGCTGAACAAGAAACTGAAGAAACATTCACTACACGTTTTACAATATTTTTCTTTTCCAAAATGCATTTCTGTAAACAAGTTTTTACCACTGTTCTTAGCTTTGAAATCAAATTAATCCTGACTTAATCAGTATAATGTACAAGAACAGAACATTTCTTAGGACTCCTAATACTTTACTTTGAGTAACAAAGGGTCAGAGAAAATGAACCACCCCTAAAGACACAACCTTGGGTAACACTGTTAAATTTTCCTAGACAAAAATTCTTCATAAAAATGTTCTTCCAGTTCGGAAGGGAAAAACCAAATTACCACTTTCTGGGGTGGATACCCAAAACCTTTGCAAACTCAAGTGTTCTCCAAGTGCAAATGTCAAAATGGGGGGAGGAAAGGGTTTAAAAATTAGAGAAAACTGTATGCACTTACGGACTTTAAAATCCGAAAAACATAGTAAAAAGACAAAAAAACAAAGCATTATGCTCTGAGATCACAACCAAAGCCAAAATAAAGGGGACATTTTCACCTAAACTACCTAGAGGGATTTTTTGTTTAGTTTTTTCTTTTTCTTTTTTTTTTTTTTTTTTTTCCATTTTCCAGTTAAGTCCTATGTCTTTTGTGAAATTCCAATACTTAAACTGCAAGTCTGCAATTGTCTCTGAAGTCAATGAAATTAATAAAAAAAGTCCTAATTCTCTTGAAGGTCATTTTTTCCTCTTTAGGATATGCAGATGCAACCGTTGCTGCAGTCTGTGCAGAACTGCCTTTATTTCCCACGACCTTGACGTTCCTACAGAGGTAAGAAAAAAGTCAAAACGGTTAGTTAAAACTTACTGGAACACACATGCTTAAAAATTAAAACTTCACAGAATAACTCAATAAAAACTTGATTTTATTTGTGCAGAAAAGAACATTCCATACAATAAAAGCTGGCTTTTACCTGCTATATTTTTAAACCAAAATATTAACACTCAAGCATCCTAATTAATACAAAATTTGTTTTCCTCTTATACTTGGTTTAGGCTAATACTTTCCAGTCGGTAGAAATACAGGCCTAATGGAAATAGTACATCAATGGCCTGATGAAGGGAAACAGCATACACAGTACATAAGAAAAAAAGCCCTAGAGTACTAGAGTCAGACTCACCTAAATTCAAATCCCATATTAGTCCCAAGGCCTTGGACATTTTCACAGGCCTCAATTTTTTCACAGAGCTTGGGGAGAATTAATGAGCTGATGTACAGAAAGCCTCTAATCCATAGTAACCCAACAAGAAAACCTTTAGTTCAGTTCCTCTCCCCCTGGCAAAGACAAGGGGGTTAAAATCTAGCTAGAGGTGGATTTTGAAAATTGATCGCATACTTAGTATTCCTGAAATAAGTCTAAATGCTCATTTTCCTGTATCATTCTTAAAAGCCTTTCATAAAGTTATCCTCGTCAGCGTCCCATTTCACACACTACACCTCATGTATAGAATTTTTAAAAATGAATGACTCGATCCATAGCTTTTAAAAGCAGAAGCATTTAAGGAGTTAGGAACACACGGGCCTGCAACTTACACGATCCACTGATCTATTCGAGTAGCCACTTGCTCGCATCTATCCTATGGTAACTATGGTTCTGAAGTTACCTCCGAAAGCCCATCCCTAAAATTAGCCACTACCATTTAAGGGCATCCATATTCTGGGCACTGTATATTATAATGATCTTCACAACCCCTGTGTAAGAACTGTATTATTCCTGCTCTAGAGAGAAACTCACCAACACACCAAGATTTGGGATATTATTTTAGAATTCACTTTAAATTTTTAAATAAAATAACAACCCATACATTAACTCCTATCTCTGGAAATTTTCAAGTCAAAAATAAGAAAAATAAAAGCAGCCCAACATAAGAGAGACCTCGAAAGTTTTGATGTTCCTGGGTGGTAGTACTGATTTTTTTTTTTCCCTTGCTGTATGTTTTCCCAAAATTTCAATAATGAATATATATAACAGGAAAATTACAATTTAAAAAACCTTTGGATGGACCCCTGAAACTACTGCCCTGAGATAATCTTTAAACCTTAAACCAAAAATATCTCCTGAAGTCTTCTTAAAACCAAACAATAGTTTAGCTTGACTAGTAAAAAAAAAGTCTGCCTTGAACGTTATGCTCTTTTAAGAACTATATGGGATCAAAGTGACAACAGCAACTCGAAAGATTAGATAGGAACCTCAGGGGGCAGTGACTTTATGTTAATGGGAAGGAACAACTCAGAAAAGGAGGGTGAGAGTGATTGCACAACTCGAAGCATGTAATCAATGTCACTAAATGGTACATGTAGAAACTGTTCAACTGGCTTATGTTTGCTGTGTCTATTCTCAGTAACAACAGCCAGTAAATAAAATTAAATATAAAAAATAAATAAAAAGAGGAGGTTGGTCAGGACAGGGTTCAACAACAACAAAAGAATGAAAAAAAAAAATCTTTGGAGTTGATCAAATAATAGTCTATATTAACATTTTTAAACTAGTCAAGCTTTCAATACCTTATTTCTCATATCCATTTTGAACTCATCA
The DNA here is from genome assembly GCA_030035585.1 of Dugong dugon. NCBI lineage: Eukaryota > Metazoa > Chordata > Mammalia > Sirenia > Dugongidae > Dugong > Dugong dugon. Next base: position 52,745,086 of record CM057462.1, on the reverse strand, counting down.
CTTTGGTTTTGTCTTTCATAATCTAGATGAATACCATTTATCCAACTTCTATTTACTGACCAACATCTATCTTTTGGTTTCAGGAAATATAGAGTCTTCGGTGTGTTTGTATCACCTGATTAAATCTTATTTCTATGCTTTTGAGTCTTCCTTAACCACTGCAGCCTTCAAGGTCCTTTTCCTAAATCTGCACCCACTAAAGAAAACTAAATTGTATTCTGTCTTATTTCATGTAAGATTAGTCCTAACTTTACAATGGAGAACCAAACTAGACCAAAAGCTTCTAGAAAGCAAAGAACAAGTCTTTAACCTCACCCACAACCATTAGATAACAGGCTAAGATTGATTTTTAAATGAAAAAGCCTATTACCTCTTATTTTAATGTAATATAACCCCAGAAGTACAAATTGTTCTGCTAGGTTAGAAAACCTGGACTCTGTATCACTCCTCTGCCAAATCCATTTTTTTCTCTAAGAAATAACACTTACATCAGCATGCTTAATAATAGTATTTAAAATACTTAGAAGAAATTCAAAAACAGCATTCTGTAATGGCACTTACTGCACTGTCTCATTTTTAAACACAAACTTTATCTTCTTTATGGTGATACTAAGTCCCACCAAGTACCGTGTTTAATTTTGCCTAAAATATAAAGTACAAAAATAAAGATTCCTGAATCTAAAATACACAATGATACCAAGAGGACAAGCATCAACTCTGTCCTAATGTAAACCCGTATGCCAAAAGACTTACTTTAAATGATACAAATACACACAAGCAATGGCATTAGCTGCCTTAATCCCCTGATCAACATCAATAAGCACATGGATACAATTCAGCAAATTGACTAAACTGCCCTATTTCCCTATAGTTTTAGTGTACACAAAGTAGCTTAGACATTTACAAATAATAAAGAAAACACTCATATTCACTTCACGTATTCACATTACACTATCTTGAAAAGTAAAATAAATGAATCAGGAACAATTTAAAATATTTTAAATGTTTCACAAAATTTTAAATGGTTGTCCAAGATTTTTTTTATATTATCTTCACCTAAAAAAAAAAAAAAAAAAAAAACAGCAATAGAGATTAGAAATGGAGTAATGAGTAGAATCCTACTTAAAGGGCCTCCCACTGCCAAATCTTCAACAATTTGAGCATTATATAACCATGTTTTTGTTAGGTGCCATCGAGCTGATTCCAACTCATAGCAACCCTACATCACAGAACAGAACTGCCCCATAGGGTTTCCTAAGTTGTAATCTCTACAGAAGCAGATCACCAGGTTTTTTCTCCGGCAAAGTGGCTGGTGGGTTCAAACCACCAACCTTTCAGTTAGAAGCCAAGCGCTTAACCACTGCGCCACCAGGGCTCCTTTTACATAACTATACTAATAAGTAAACAACTATCACCATAATATCCAAATTAGGCAAGAATTATCAATGGATGCTAAAAGTAGAGGATGAAAAGTTGATGAGGAATAGAATATTTACATAGTCTCAAACTATCTTCCCACAAATTACCTATTAAAAGGGAAAAAAAACATTAACTTTACAGTGCAGAACCTGGTGGACAACACCCTAAACAAGTGCTCAAAGTTAAATTACCAATAACAGCATAAAGAGACATCTTGTACCTCCTAATGTGTGATGCACTAAGGACACAACATCACTTATGTAGTATCCTGGCTAGAGAAGCATAATCTGAAAGTACATAAAGAGGAAATCTTAGATAAACCCAAAACTGGTGACATTCTACAAAAAGAAATAGCATATACTCTTCAAACATGTCCATGTCATAAAAAATCAGGTGAGAGAGAAAGAAACTCTTGCAGATTAATGAAAACTAAATGCAATGAATGTTCCTAAACTAGAACCTGGACTCCCCCCACCCCAAAATGCTATCAAGAACATTATGCTAACTGGCAAAATCTGAATAAAATCTGTAGATTAGATAATGGTATTATGTCAATGTTACACGTTCTGATTTTGATAACTGTACTGTGCTTATGTAAGTGTATGTCCTTGTTCTTAGGAACTATACACCAAAATATTTAGGAGAAAAGGGCACAATGCCTGGAACTTACTCATAAATGATTCAGGAAAAAAAAAAATTATTACACACACACAGCCAAAGGGAATGATAAAGCAAATGCGGCAAAAGCGTTACAATGGTAAATCTGAGTGAAGAGTATATGGGAGTTCTTTGTCCTATTTTTGAAATTTCTGTGATTTAAATAATTACAGAATAATATGAAATTATTTCAAAATAAGTTAATAAAATGGGGGAAAAGAAAAACAATGTGACAGTTTTCATTGAAACCTTCTGCAAAAAAATTGGCTACATTAAAAGTTATGTTTGGGGGCCAATGAGTTTCTGTTAATGATGGTAGAATAATTTGGAAAAGGGCAGTGGTTAATGGTTGCACAATATGATGAATGTAACCAACGTCACTGAATTATATATGAAAAAATTATTAAATTGGCAAATATTATATATAGTTTTACCACAGTAAAAAAGGAAAAGTAAATGCACACCTATGTTCATTACAGCATTATTTATAATAGTAAAAAGATGGGAACACCCTAAGTGCCCATCAACAGATGAACAGATAAATCTGGTAACATACATACAATGGAATACTATGCAACTATAAAGAAAAATGAGGAGTCCCCAAAACACAACATGGATGAATCTGGAGGACATTATGCTGAGTGAAATAAGTCAATCACAAAAAGACAAATTTGTATGGTCCACCAAGGGTAGGAGGGAGAAGATGGGAGAATCACTTTTAGACAGTAGACATTTGTTACTTCTGGTGATGGGTAAAGTCAGCACAATGTGACCAAGGTAAATAAAGACACTAACAAGTAAACAAGAAATAACTTTGGTAAATGCTACCATATAAAAGTTTGCAACAGTAAAAACAACTAAAAAATGTGTGTGGTTATGTTGGAAGATATGGATGCATACATGTGTATAGGAAGGCATATGAGAGTAAACGCATGTGCATATTATAGGTGTTATCTATAGGCATATGAATATACATGTTTGTGTGTGCTGCATATATATTCGCATACATGACAAACCACATGGGGGCACAGTTATGGAGGCTTCCTAAACACATCCAAACAACTTGCAGGATTGGTTTACTGGGTTAAAAGGCTTGGAACCATAGTCTCAGGGGATAACTTAGTCGGCATAACATAGTTCAGAAAGATAATGTTCTACATCCTAATTTGGTGGTTACCATCTGTGGTCTTAAAAGCTTGTGAGCAGCCATCTAAGACACAACTATTGGTCTCTGCTCATATGGAGCAAAAGAGAATGAAGGAAATCAAAGGCTCAAAGAAGAAACTAGCCCATGGAACTAATAGCGTACACAAACCACAGCCTCTTCTACCACTACTGACTGGTCTGACCAGGGACACAAGAGGGTCCCAGATAGAATGGTAGAAAAATGTAGAACAAAACTCAAATTCCTAAAAAAGGCCAACCTACTGGACCAATAGAGACTAGAGGAACCCCCAAGTCTATAGCCCTAAGATACTCTACTTCTGCAGGTCACCCTTCAGCCAAATAATAGATTGGCTTATAAAATAAAACAGCATCACCCACGAGTAATGTGCTCCCTTAAACAATCAACTTTACGAGACCAAACGGTCAACATTTACCCAAAAGCAAAGCTGAGAAGGAAAGGAGGGGAAGGGAAGCTAGATCAATGGAAACAGAACAAAGACAATGGAAATGATGAGAATGCTGACACATCATAAAATCTGTAACCAATGGCAGAGAACAATTTGTATAAAAAAAAATTAAAAAAAAAAAAAAAACCCAAACCCGTTGCCATTGAGTCAATTCCGACTCATAGCGACCCTACAGGACAGAGCAGAACTGCCCCACAGGGTTTCCAAGGAGTGCCTCATGGATTTGAACTGCCAACCTTTCGGTTAGCAGCCATAGCCCTTAACCACTACGCCACCAGGGTTAAAGACGAACCTAATTTGCCATCTAAACTTTCACCTAAAACACAGTATTACTTAAAACACACACACACACACACACACACACACACACACAGAGGACTACATAGGAAATTCTGCTTTCAAAACGTTTAGAACATAAATGAGTATACAGCTTTAAAAATATTTTTAATAATAAATAAAACTTTTAAATCTGTTTATTTCCTTGGACCTACATACTAAACTATATGATGCTTGGTAAAGTAGAAGACCAACGAAAACAAGGGAAACACTCAATGAACTGGACTGACACAACAGCTGCAACAATGGACCAAGACTCAAACATACTAATGATCATGAAGATGGCATAGGACCTGGCAACATTTCATTCTGTTATATGCATAAGGTTGCTAAGTCACCGTAAGTCTGAGCCGACTTGATGGCAACTGACAACACCACCGAAAGTTATTAAACATACACACACATAAAAAGTATGCCCAGCAGCTTTTACAAGTCTCTAAGAATAAGAAAAGAGACAGTGAAGGTTTCAACACAAGCATCATTATTTTAAATAATGTTAAAAACCATTATAACCTTTTAGGTGGGTTTCTATGAAAGTCTCTCTTACAGCAAGTTTTCTTTCACTTTTTTGATTATTTCCTATTACCATTGGGAAGAATTCCACTAAGTGCTTTGACAGTTTATGCCCAAAGGGCTTCACTTGTAGACCGGCTGTATTTATTGACATTTTTAAAATCAAACAATCTTACCTGGTCATATTTAATAAAGAAAAATCAAGGGGAGAAAAAAAGGAGAAAGATGATGGGTATAAAATAAAAGGCGCAGGAAGAACAAACTCCATTGGGTTCAAGTCCCAGCCAGAATCCCCGTAAGCACAACATACACTTGTGTCTTGTTGGACACATCAGTCCTTATAAATGAAGATGCTGCTGATTCATCATAGGAATGGGAAGTGGTGTGGTAAGTTGGTTTCCCCCAGTACTGTTACGTGGAGCCTGCCTGCCACTCTCTTTATTTTGTGTTCCTAGAGCCATGTGCAAGACAGTAATGGTATGCAGTCTTGAGAAAAGCCACAGTTAGATATGTGCTAGAAGGAGGCTCTGGCATTGCAAAGAGGGAAACAGATTCTCAAGCTCAAACACAAAATTTAATATAAAGTCCAGTTAACCAGAAAACCACCTAAATGCTGTAAGAAAAGGAAGAGGCATTCCTGAAGTTTGAGGATACTGTGATGGCTATAAACAAAGAGTACAGGAAAACAGCACAGCAAGATCTAAATGAATTCAAGCCCCACCCTCACCCTCCCGCCCCCCACAAATTCTCACTAGGACATTCATCCCTTGTCTTTTTATCAGCCCACAATCCCAAAGGGAACAAAGAAGGGGCTAAAAAAAAGTCATAAGAAATAAAGATAAATTTAAAGATATTAACTAAGAAAGAATAAACCAGGGGAAGACATTTCTAGCCCTCAACCGCTGACTGTGGCTTAAATAACTGGAGGTAACATCACCCACAACCTCTATCCATCAACCCTGCCCCAACCCCTCCCCACTTTAAAACTATGACTACAAAAAACAAGACTTGGTCTTTAGAGGAAATATTCTAAAATCCACAAGGTGGCAATGTTACTTAAAATCTGCACAAATGCAATCTCTTCATTTAATACATATTTTTCTATTTAGCTTAACATTCTCCTTTCTCATTTCTCCTACCGTCCCTCTCTCCCTCTACTTTGAACTGGGCCATAAAACACAACTGAGGCATTTCATATTTGTTTGTTGTAATTAGTTTTCTTACTAACTTTAAAATCTGATAAATGTTTATCTATTCTTCTCTCAAATTAATTTATATAGCCCTGAATTAATTTTTCCTATGCCTCATAAGCTTTGATAGGAAAAAAAACACAGAAGTTTTAAAACACCCAGTTGAAAATACAGAATACTTAGATAGGTTAACATGAAAAACTATGATTATACTAAAGCCATTTCCATTGCTTTATATGGTTTATAAACAAATTTGTAGTCTCCAGTTCTGTGAATGAGGAGAGTTAAATGAGTTGAATGGCAGAAAGACTAAGACATATCTATATAGATGTGTCTGTATATACATACATCAGATATATATATACACGCACACACGAAAGCCAAAAAAATTAATATTATGCCTTCCACAGATGAGGAAACAAAATATTTTTTATTAGCTCTCCAATTTAAAGCAGAATTGTAATATTTTATTAAAAATATCTCCTATCTTCTCACCCTCTTGAGTTTTTCTGAGTGCAGAATGGGCATTCAGTTGGACTGAATTCCTAGGAACTAGACTAGAACACCAGGATGAAATAAATGCATAAGCTAATAAACTTTCCTTCCAACTTTTCCAAGACTTTTAATAAGAAGCTAAACTCCTAGGCACATTTCACTAAAAGAATCAGAAGTAAAAAGCATGGATAATTCACTATTTTCAGTCTGTGAATAAATCTGACTAGTAATTCTCAAGTGAGAACAAAGAGCAAGATAAATAGATAAATTAAGATTTTTTAGTGTGGCTAAAAGTAAAATTTAAAAACACTAGTTTCAAACCAGAGCCCTGGTGGCACAGTGGTTATGACCTTGGCTACTAACCAAAAGGTCCACAGTTCAAATCCACCAGCCGCTCCTTGGAAATCCTGTCGGGCAGTTCTACTCAGTCCTACAGGGTCGCTATGAGTCAGAATCAATTCCACAGCAATGGGTTTGGTTTTTTGTTTCAAACCAAATGAAATGGTTTGCCTGACTTGACTAATCTCAGAACCATTCCTTGGCTCCCCAGTAAGAAAGAACTACATTTGAGTTGAAACTAATTTCACAACAAAACCAATTTCTCCTCTAACAATTCAGCAAAACTGAATTTGGCTGGTATTATCATAACTGTATTAGAATACAATTAAACAAGTAATGTTTTTAAGTTTGTCAAGGCCTCCCATGCCCAACACAGATATTCTGCATCCAACAGGTAAATTCAGAAAAAATAATCATTAGTTAAGTTTTCTAGCTATTTGATAAATGATATTCTCCTCCAGCTCCACCTTCAAAAATTTCCAGAGTCTGACCATCCTCAACACCTCCATCTCTCCTTAACTTTGCCACAGCCTCTTAATTATCTTCCTCCTTTCACTCCTGAGCCCTCTACAGTCCATTCCAAGGATTGGCCCCCAAAATGGAAACTTAGTAGCACTATGAAGTAGCATGCCAAAAGTTACTAACTTGACTGATCCAAAGTAAACAAAAAGGAGTGTGTGTGTGTGTGTGTGTGTGTGTGTGTGTGTATATGCTTGAGATTGGGGATCACAATAATCATTCATAAAAGAGCAATGTGCAAACACTTCATTTACGTATAGATATAATTCTCCTAACAAACAGATGAGGTATCTTGCCTGTTTTTAGAAAATACTAAGGCTCAATGACAACAGTGACAGTGGCAGATATAAAACCAGGTCTGGCTCCTGAGTCCCTAATCTTTCCACTACATATATACTATGTTAACAAGACCATGAAATCCATGATTCATGTTCTATCAATAATATCAACCTAATATATATATATAAATCTCAAAAAAGTCCTACCATATATGTGATATACTTAATAAAATAATCCCCTACTACCCACCAAAAACCTGCTCATCTTTTTTTTTTTAAAAAAAAGCCTCACAGACACATCCAAACTCCCTGAGGGACCGAGTTACTGGGCTGAGGGCTGGGGACCATGGTCTTGGGGGACATCTAGCTCTACTGGCATAACATAGTTTAAAGAAAATGTTCTATATCTGATTCTGGTGAGTAGTGTGTCTGGGGTCTTAAAAGCCTGTGAGCAGCCATCTAAGATACATCTACTGGTCCCATCCCAGCTGGAGCAAAGGAGAATGAAGAAAACCAAAGACACAAGGGAAAGATTAATCCAAAGGACTAAAGGACCACAACTACCACAACCTCCACCAGACTGAGCCCAGAACAACTAGATAGTGCCCAGCTACCACCAGTGACTGCTCTGACAGGGGTCACAATACAGGGTCCCAGACAACGCAGGAGAAAAATGTAGAACAAAATTCAAAATTCACCAAGGACAAAAAAACCAGACTTGCTGGTATGAGGGAGACTGAAGAAACCCCAAGAGCACACCCCTCGGACACCCTTTTAACTCAGTACTGAAGTCACTCCCGAGGTTCACCCTTCAACAAAATATTAGACAAGTCTATAGCGTGAACAATAACACACATGAGGAATGTGCTTCATAGTTCAATCTTGTATACAAGACTAACTGGGCACACCAGCCCAAGAGCAAAGATAAAAAGGCAGGAAGAAACAGGAAAACTGGACAAATGGAAACAGGGAATCCAGGGTGGAGAAGGTGAGAGTGTTGACACATCTCAGGGTTGGCATTCGGTGTCACAAAACAATTTGTGTACGAATTGTTTAATGAGAAATTAATTGCTCTGTAAACTTTCATCTAAAGCACAATGAAAGATAAACCTGCTTTTTAACATCTTGGTTTGGGTAACTTCAGGATGGCTAGAGGCCATTAATCTTCTAGCTTTAAAAGACAAATGTGAAGATGCAGCATACGTAATAGAACAACGAAGGCTTTGGAGCAAGACAAACCTGTGTTCAAATTCCAGTTCTACTTCTTACTAGCTGGTGATGTTGGCAAAGTTATCTTTTTTGAATCTCAATTCCTTGTCTGTTAAATGCATACAGTTTTAACTATTTTACAATATTACTGCCAGAATCAGAGATATGAAAACTGCCTGATATATAAACCAAACCAAGCCCATTGCCTTCAAGTGGATTCCTACTCACAGCAACCCTATAGGACAGGGAGGAATTGCCCCACAGGGTTTACAAGGAGCAGCTGGTAGATTGGAACTGCTGACCTTTTGGTTAGCAGCCAAGCTCTTAACCACTACGCCACAAGGGCTCTGCCTGATATACAGATGTCCAAAAATGGTTACAAAAATGGGGGAAATACCTATACCGTTAGATAAAAAAGAAAAGCAAAATAAAATAAATAACTATATACAACATAATTATAATACATATACACTTGCGTAGGCGAAGATGAGAAGAATGTCAAAATGAAAAACAGTTACATCAGAGTAGAAGGATTATGGGTGATCTTTCAGTTGCTACATTTTTATAATCTGGCTGTATTTTACAATGAAAATCAAATGCAAAATATAAAAATATCCATATAAAATTTGCACACTGCAAATTTTTTTTTACATGCAGATACTAACAGCTCTGCTCTGATTAACAAAAAAAGTTCACGTTAAGTCAAAAGCATATATAAGTCTATCTTTTCTAAATGGCTTCATGTATTATACAAGTGATGTGGCCAAAGTCTGAACTCTGACATATTCAGCAGGCAGACTACTGAACATCTCCTAAGACCCACCAGAAACAACAGCAAGTAAGAGTGTAAATGAGTTGAAAAAAAGACTAACTGCCTGCCCCTTCCTTCTCCTCTCCATATCCAACAGCCCAAACTTGGGGTTTAGCCATTTTTCTTTCTTCATCTTTCCGTTACCTTTTCCTACCGATCTTTCCAGACGCAACTCAAATCCAGTTTCTTCCATGAAAACTTTCTGTTGGGTCTAGACGTAACTAGTCTTGCCATTCTTTTCTTTTGTACTTGATCTTGTGCTGTAAGTTAATATACACTGTCCTATACTGTTTCATTTATGACATCATGTCATAATTCCTTGGTATCTTCTCTCTGTGGCTAAATGGAGTTAATTCAACTGAAAAGCATTAGGACATTATTTACTAGTCTAATTGTTAGAATTTGGTCCAAAGGAGGTGGCAACCTGACAACATGATGCTGCCATGTAAGCCCAAGTTACCTGTTTCTGTGGAGAAGAAAGGCAGAAGAGATGATCTGAGCTGCCACACTCAAATCTTTCTGCTTGCTCATTTGTAGACTTGTAGGATTCATTGGTAAAGATAGAAAAGCAAGAAGCAATCAACTGTGTTTACCCTAATTCAGGGAACAGAGCTTTTTCTCCTCTACATGAAACTCCAGAATAGCTACAGGAAACAGTACTTTATCATACTGTCCCTTAACTAGGGCAGTCAAAGCCAATGCTGTAGGCTACCCTTCCTCCTGTGAGCTATGTCCTTCCTCATCCCCTCCTCCCAGGATTAAATAACCCAACACACCCACAAGAGATACTCTAACAGGCAGAATCCTCATACTTCTCCAATTCCAAAACAGATTCCCCAACCCTAACATCAATGCACCATCATTACCCCACCTTAAAAATATGTGTCAACCAGTGGGTTTCAAATTATGCTTCCTACAGGAGACTCTTCAGAGACCTCCCAGGGGAAAAGAGGGTTGATCATGAAGTTAGCCATTCAGGAGGTTCTGCACAAGGTTTTGTCAGGGCAGGGGCAGGGGAGGAAGAATTCTACTGCTAACCCATCTAATAAACTGTTATGGAACTAATCTTTACCTCCATAGGCAAGCAGAATGGCTCTGAGTAGTTTTTGGTTTAAACCATTCATGGTAGCTACTAAATGATTCTAGAATTGCTAACTAGCCCTTGTCCCACAAATGTTTAAGTTCTGAAAAACAGGCAGTCCCCTCTGGGTCAATCTTTAGCCACAGCAAAAGCAGAGTAATGCTATTCTAAATGCCCAACTGTATTTCAGACATTTTTATATGGTCTTACTTACCAAAACTGGTCTTACTTCCCTAAATACATCTCTTTAAGGCTTGGAACAGACAGCTTGGAATATACTGAGATGGTTTGGGGGTAGGGACAAATGCAGAAGTGTGTAGAGACCAAAATCTTTAAACCTCTAACAGCAACGCAATCTCATATTGCTTTTATTCAACAGAAATCAGCTGGCATTTTCAGTCATCTGGTGCCTCTCTGCAGCCTCTGAATAAGCTATTTCCTATTTCTTGAGGCTCTCTTCAAGATATAATAACCCTTACCTCGTTCTCTTTCTAAAGCTCACACTACTTCCTCTCAATCTCTTAGTTTCCTCGTTAACCCATTCTTGAAATTTTGGTATTTGAGGGTTCTTTTTTGGTCATCTCTTCTCATGCTACAAGAGCCAAACACACTACAGGGTTAAAATACCAGCTCTGCTTTCTTAGCCTGTGTGACTGCAAGTTATTTTACTCTTTCCTGTGCCTCAGTGTCTTAACCTGTAAAACTGAGATAACTGCACCTACTTTGCAAGGATGTGAGAATTAAATGAAAATGTAATGTAAAAATACGTATTCAGAACAGACAGCCATATGCCAGACACTGTACAGAACATTTAATAATTGTTAGATACCCTGTCTCACAAAGTCCCCCTAAACACTATTTCCAACCTCCAAATCCTAACCCCTACCTGCTGCACCTCTCATATTCTCTAACTTTTTATAACTAGTCAGCAAATCAAGAAGCTCTGGTGGCAAAGTGGTTAAGCACTCGGCTGCTAACCAAAAGGTCAGTGGTTCGAACCCACCAGCTGCTCCATGGGAGAAAGATGTGGTAGTCTGCTTCCATAAAGATTTATGGCCTTGGAAACCCTATGGGGCAGGTCTACTCTGTCCTACAGGGTTGCTATGAATCGACTCAATGGCAGTAGGTTTGAGGTTTTTTTGTTTTGTTTAGTCAGTAAATTTGTCTACTACATTCTCCAAATTCAACTTTCCCATTCTCATTGTCCTGGTTCAGGGCCTTTTTCTCCCAGACATTATTTAAGCCTTTCATTTAATCTCTGAACCATCTACCTACCTTGCTTCATACAACAGATAAGTATTTATTTCCCCAGGTATAAAGATGAAATAATTACCTCATAGGGCTGTTGTAGGAATTCAAGTAAGACTATGAAAGTGCCTAAAGTCCCTGGATGGAGCATACAGTTTGCGCTCAAATACTAACCTAAAGCTTGGCAGTTAAAACCCACACAGCCGGGCTGCAGAAGAAAGGTCTGGTGATCTGTTAATTACAGCCAAGAAAACCCTACGAAGCAGTTCTACTCTGTTTTTAACACATGGGTTCACCATGAGTAGGAATCGAGTTGACGGTAATGAGTTTTGTTTTATGAATGTGCCCAGCATGGTGCTCAGTAAGTGTTTCATTCTTCCCATCCTCTGTACTGTCACTCCCTAATCAACTATTCCTCTCATCACTCCACTAAACACAAAAGTATAGGATAAAAATCCAAAACGCTTCATATACTGGGCCTAACCAACCTCTCCAGCTTTATCACTTACCATTCTATAACACATTAAACTTCTCATCATTCTGAAAACATACCATAAGCTGTATCAGAAGATCATGCTTTTGAACACATCTCCTCTTCCTAAAATGCCTTACTCCCACTTTTCTATATGGCAAACTCCATACATCAAACAGTGGTCCATGGGCTTTGGGGTTAGAAACTGAATAGCTCTCTGAATGAAGTTCCTATTATGAATGTTGGTATTTTCATCGATGTTAGTAAGGTGAATACGAAACAAAGATATGTCAGAACTTCTTCATCAATGATCTGAGCAACTTTTTGGATAAATCAGATAATTTTCAAATACTAAAAGAATATTTGTACAAATTTTTGTGTTATTCACAAAACATAACGACTACAAACATGATACCCTTTTAAGTTTAATCTGCATTATATTTCCTCCATCACTTTAAGTCTAGACAATCAATAAATCAAGCCCCAAAAAATCATTTGCCAATTTCCACGGTCTAAGTAACATGGATGGTTTCAAACTACCAACGTGGTATCATTGAATGTGGGGTTGACAAGAGATGTGCAGTAGCACAATATTATATATTGACACGACAAATGTAAATAACCTCAAGAGTGATGACTTTCGATAGTTATTACCTTCCAGTAGCAAAAAAAAGTTGCCATCGAGTTAATTCTTACTCACGGTGACCCCATGTGTTACAAAGTAGGACTGTGCTCCATAGGGTTTAAGGCTGTGACCCTTCAGAAGAAGACTGCCAGGCCTTTCTTCCGAGGCACCTCTGGGTGGGTTCAAACCATCAACCATCTGCACCACCCAAGGACTCTGTCCTTTTAATACAATGGTATTTAATTGAAAGTTTATGGGATTTAATTGTAATTTGTAATATTACAAATTATAGTTTATCATAATGTAATTTAAATACAAATACATTTAAGGGAATGTATTTAATTGTAAGGTGATATAATTTGTTTAATAATGACTGTGTTTAACCATCAGCTTGCTAAAATTCTTGAGAGCTAAATAGCTGGCTCACAGCTAGCCAGCTTCAGAACCTCATGGGGAAGACTTATGCCAAACCACACACACCCACACCCACACACACAGCCAAACCCGTTGCCATCGAGTCGATTCTGACTCACATGAGTTATGCCAAATAGCACTATATACTGTTTAAGAATTCATACATAGCAAAAAGGAGCCCTGGTGATGAAGTGGTAAAGCACTAGGTTGCTAACCAATAGGCTGACAGTTCGAACCCACCAGCTGCTCCACGGGAGTAAGATGTGGCAGTCTGCTTCTGTAAAGATTATAGCCTTGGAAACCCTTAGGGGCAGTTTTACTGTCCTACAGGACCACTATGACTTGGAATCAACTCAACAGCAATGGGTTATGTTGAAATACCAACTCCACCATCTATTAAGTTATGAGACCCTGGACAAATAACCTTTCTGAGGCTGCTTCCTCATCTGAAATATGAGATGACAGTTATCAGATGAGACAGCTAAAATTTTATGTACACCGTGTGCCAGGCACTGTGTTATTACGTGAGTGCTTATTACTCTATTATTACTGATTCTATTTGACAAGGTGCAAATGTTATCTCCTCCATGAAGCCTTCCTTAACTTCGCCAAATTAATCACTCTTCTCCTAAATGCAAAAAAATGCCTTCAATTCTCTATTACAGCTCTCATCCCATATTTTATCCATTTTGTTATCTTCCTAACAACACTGCCCCCATGGCAAGGACGGTGTCTCATTTATCTGTTCCGTCTCAGCAATTAACACAAACATTTTGTTGAAAGATGGATACAAGGAACATAGTACAAAGATTCAAATTCAGTGTCATTTATTCTCTTCTAGCCCTTCTTTAAGGACGCTGCAGAAAGAGGCATTTTTATCTACCTACAAAGCAACAAAGGTGATGAGTAATGCAAGAATTTCCTCAACCTTTTGGCAGAAAGACCAGTAAATTTATCTGCAAGAAGTAGACATACGTGGCCTTAGAATTTTACAAAACAACAACAAAAAAAAAGTTCAGGTTTGTTATCTCAATTAAAACAGGATGGCCACTTATTAGCTCTAAAGAGACAACTTAAAACAATGGTGGAGTGGGGAAATACCAAAGAGAATGAACAATACTACCAAGGTTACTTATTTCCTAAGGGTTTAATAATAAGAAAACAATATATCTGGCTAAAGTGATTTTTCTTCCTCTCTAATTTTTGTATCACTAAAACTTGAAAAAATTTTTAAGGTTAAAATGGAGCCAAGATAATTACTTCAAACTTATTCAACAAGTGGCTAAATGCCTAAATTAAAGGGTTAGGGGAAAAAAAGAAAAGACGGCTGTAAGGAAAAAAAAAAATTTCCCCCCCCCCCCCCCCCAAAGAGGCTCACACTAAGAAACACTTAGGCCAAAAACTACAGGAAAACTTAGATTTAAAAAAAAAAAATTATGGAAGCATTTCTCTTATTTAATCTTGTCTAAATTATTTTAAGTAGTAAGTCTTTAATGAGGTCACTGGTGGTTCAGTGGTAGAATTCTTGCCTTCCATGCGGGAGACCCGGGTTTGATTACCAGTAACGCACCTCATGCGCAGCGACTACCCATCTGTCAGTGGAGACTTGTGAACTGCTATGATGCTGAACAGGTTTCAGCAGAGCTTACAGACTAAGACGGGTAGGAAAAAGGGCATGGCAATCTACTTCTGAAAAATTAGCCAGTGAAAATCCTATGGATCTATAGAAGAGTCTATAGAAGAATCCTGATCAAAGGGAGGAAAATGGAGAAGAGAATTTCAAATTCTCATGGAATCCAGACTTTCTAGAGTCATGGAAGCTGATGAGCCCCCAAAACTGTTGCCCTGAGATAATCTTTAAACCTTAAACAAAAATATCCCCTAAAGTCTTTTTAAAACCAAAAAATAATTTAGCTTAATTAGTAAAGACTGTCTCCTTTGAGCACCGTGCTCTTCTAACATCTATCTACGAGATCAAACTGACAAAAGCAACTCCAAAGATTAGACAGGAACCTTAGGTGACAGGGAGTTCACATTAATGGGGAAGGAACAATTCAGAAAAGGAGGGTGATAATGGTTGCACAACTCGAAGAATGTAATCAATGGCACTGAACTGTACATGGAGAAATTGTTGAATTGGTGTATGTTCTGCTGTGTATATTCTCAACACGAAAAATAAATTTAAAGAAAAGAAAAATAAATAAATTATATTTTTTAAAAAACCTATGGATTACAACAGTACAATCCACAACAGGTCATGGGCACAGAATCGGGCAGCATTTTGTACCTCTGTGCAAGCGGTCACCATGAGTCAGGGGCTGACGGGTCAGCAGCCAACAATAACAGCCGTTTATGTAACAATTTTCTCGTTAATACTTACACAGCAAATGTATTTAAGAACAGTAACTACCTGTATACCCAATCTGCCCCGAGACTCACTGGGAATCCACCAATCTTTTTTGTCATCCATGTCCTTCTGGCCTCGAGTCCTTTCTAATTTCTTACACATAATAAATATTTAGGTCAGAAATTACAGAACAGAAAACAATGACCTTCCCAGAAGGACCTTTTAGTAGTATCAATACTTCTCCATGAACCTCAGATGTTACCTTGGGCCTGCTAACCTTCTATCCTTGGTTTCTCTGGTTTAGAATAAGAATAAACTACCCCAGGTATGAATCTCCTCTACAATATACTTAATAAATGCTCTTTAACCTTTACTTAAAACTCTCCAGTGACTTAAAGAACTCCATTTTTAGTTTAGTTAGAAAGTTGTCCATTTTATTTACAGAAACCTTCCTTCCTATAATCTCTATCCATTTGGTCTAGTACTGCTTTTGGCATGGAGAATAAAACAGCTATCCTATTCCCCCTGTGAATTCTCTCTTCCAGGCTAAATTCCTTACCCTTCACTTCCTATTGCCTTCCATACAAAGGTTACATCAAGGAGGTCCTCCATCCTATCTCAAATTGCACCTTATTCCTTTCCCTGTCCTTTTAAACTAGTACTTTTCTTCTTACAAACTTTGTACCTTTCTCAGTAGATTCCTTCCATATCAAACGACTTCCATTAACATTTCATTCAACTCTCTCCTAATCTCCAAGCTTCATTTTTGGGAAACCCATTCCGGGGAGACCAGAATTAAGACTTGATCTTGAACTGTATCACCGGAGAAAGATGTGGCAGTCTGCTTCCGTAAAGATTACAGCCTTGGAAATCCTATGGAGCAGTTCTACTCTGTCCTATAGGGTCGCTATGAGTTGGAATCGACCCGATGGCAGCAGTTTTGGTTTTTTGGGGTTTGAACTATACACAGGACTTCCTATTCCTCTTCTATACAATGTCACAGACTTGACCTTTCTGCACCCATGTTCACTCTTCCCAAAACACCTCTATCTTCTATACATGCTTCAAGGCTCAGCTCAGAGATGACCTCTTCCAGGAGATTCTTCTACGACCAAGCTACCTACACTCCACGCTGGCTTAGGAAATCTCCTGCAAGCTTACAAACTGGCACCCTGTGTACATCTCGAGAAAACACTTTCTATTTTGTATTGTTATCTGTCACTAATGTAAAGCTTCCTGATAACACACTTCTGGTTTCTCTGTAATGTCCAGCATAATCAAATTATTCAAAGAAAACAAATAATCTCATCCCTAAATATTATAATAAAGCTTAAATATATCCAAAGACACTCCAAATCACCATTTTTAGGTCTTCTACTTTAAAATAGGAATAATTTTAGAGGTATTTAGGAAATCCTGCTGTTTCCACTTAAATAACAATGATACTTCAAAAACTACAATCTTAAAATGTTGCTACCATAACCATACCTTCCTACATCTGTATCTCTCCCTACTCTCCATTAGTTTTCCAGTTATTTCAGAAGAATTATTTCACCTAAGGGCCTGACTGAGTCTAATATTGTTCTAGGAGGTTTTAAAAGACTCACTCCTTAGTCCCCTCGACTACACTATTTGCCTGTATTACTTTTTTTAACCTGTAGTTAATTAAAGGACAAAAATTAAACAATTATTTTATGAGATTTATAAAAGACATATCATTAATGCAGGGAGTAGGGAAACGTTCTTAATTTACTGTTGCCTACTGCTGAGTAACAGCTGCACAGTAATTCCCTCAACAAAAAAATGAAGGGAGAGAGAAGTAAAAGGCCCACACAGCAATAGATAGCACGGCAAAGACCTTCAAAAAATACCCTTTGAGCCAGCAATACCACTAAAGAACAGATGTGAATCAATATTTATATAAAAACATGTTCACTGCAGCATTATATCAGCTGGGTAAAAAAAAATAAAGAAGCTGAAGTATTCAACAATTATTGTTGTTAGGTGCCTCCAAGTTGATTCCGACTCACAGCAACCCTACAGGACAGCGCAGAACAGTCCAGAAGGCTAAAATCTTTAGTGGAACAGATTGCCAGGTCTTTTCTCCCGAGGAATGGCTGGTGGGTTTCAACTGCCTACCTTTTTTTAGTTAGCAGCCAAGTACTTAAGCACCGTACCACCAGGGCTTCTATTCAACAATAAGAAATTGGTAAATTTTAAGTTTATAACAGAATGAAGCCATCAAAGCAAGTGATGTCACAGAAGAATATATAACAATTGGGAAAAAGTTCTAAATAAATACAAAAGCAGGTTACAAAACAGTATCTGAAGTATACAAGGTGAACTACACTATCAACGATGTGGCTAAAAACTGCTGGATGTGGCTAAAAACTGCTGGAAGATTCAAACTGGATATATCTAATGCCTAAAGGTTCTATGATATTAAATTCGATCATGTGACAGAACAAGGCAGTAATAACACTAGGTAAAAATAACTGTAGCTGTGTTGCAGTGTGTTCTGCGAAGTTACATGCCCAATCTTAGAACTTTAGAACAGCCATGACATCATCCTCAGGATGAAGTTTCTTAAAACATTTCCCTACTTATTTATTGAGTTACCACCACCATTTGGCATGAAAATTTTTTCCAATCTTGTTAACAATACAAAGACAAGTACACAAACACTCCACAGTACTGAAGTGTAACCCCTCAATGAGCTATCAATCTCATTCTCATTAAACTTGCTTGGTCTTGAAGAAGGTCTAATAAAGACTGGAAGAACAGGTCACCGTCAGTTATGTAAGGACTTTAAGGATAACAGCGGGCAAAAGAGAAGGTAATACTGACTGAAATGGTAACTGGGCTTAGAAGCAATCATAAGGACCTTCCTGAAACCCCAGCAGCTCTTCTTACAGAAAATAAACCAAAAGGTAATTTGACACAAACATAATCAAAGCTTTTTAATTTTTTTTTTTTTTTTTAGTGGTTTGTTCACCACCCTGAGAACAATTAGGATACTCACTAATTGAGTCTTTATGAACTGGTTTTGCAAAAGAACCGTTAGCTTAACGAAGACCCTAAGCCTTGGTTATTGTGCTCACTCTATGAAAACATTAAAAGGGTTGGTCAATGCCAACATATGAATCTCACACCTACTTATGAAGCTCAATTATCATTCTCCGAAGCCACTCAAGTGAATTTAATCCAAATACACACTCGATTAGAAGCTTATATATGAAAGTGAGCAGTTCTAACCTGTTTCCCCACTGGTCCTAACACATATAAGTTTATCCTATGTAGTATGCATTCCTAAAAAAATTCCTGTCTTTGTCTTACTGTTTTTAATCACAAGATGTACAGGTAGGAAAGACTTTGCAAAATAAAGGAAAGCAGACTCATAGTAAATATAGATATTACGTGTGTTTCATGTTCCAAGTACCTGGATATCTGTCACACATGTTAATAACCTGCTATGCCTCAGAAGACATCTTTAGAGTCCTTCAAAAAAAAACCAGTAAACTATCCTTTTCCACGGGATTATGGCAGATTTTAAATTAAACTGTTAAACTCTGGAGAGGGGTGTTTAAAGGACTATCAAAAAGGAGAAAGTTTTTCTGACAGCCAACTTTTCAATAATCTGGCTTTCTATCCCCAATGTTTTTCATGTCTTGTCAATTTCTTATTCATCTGTACATACTAAGAGATAAGATGGCAACCATCCTGCTTTAGTTGAAAGGCTATGTACCTCAGAGTTACATGTTACAGAGATGATCTACCAAAGAACTCTCCTATTGCGGCTTACAAAACAAAGGAATAAGTTTTCATAAGTTAATTAATGGTTCTTATAACAATGAGTGTCTCAGATCCTAGACCAAATATTAAAAATCCCTATGACTGCATGATAAATTTAATGAAAATACATTTACATAAGCTTGTTAGGTTTTACCTTGTACTTTATAATTGAGGCTAAACAGTTCAGAATTCTCTCAACAATTAATGCAAAAAAATGTTTTTTCCTGCCCACCTTTCATCTACTTCCTTTCTGTATTTAAGTATGTCTAAATTCTAATATACGATCTGTCCCAACTAGTTTTTTAATCATCCTCTTACGGTTTACATGCATTCAGTACCCACAAAGTAAGCACAAACCCAACTGTTTCAAGTAAGTTCAACTCTTTAGTTTGAACCCATTCTCCATTACTCCACCCAAGATTTGTGGAGATGGAAATAACACTTCTTCCCACTTCCTACAAAGGAAGACAATAGAAAGTGACCTTTCAGGAATATAATATTAAGGGCAAGAGAACAGCATTTTCTGAGTTTTCCAAGGTTCATATAATAAACATTAAACTTTTATAATGGGAAGGCTTGGGATAAAACAAGCAAGCTAACTACCACCAAAGAGCCAGGAAAAAGCCTCTTAACACTACCGGTTGTCACAGGCAGGTAGAAAAGCCTGTGACACATCAACTCTTGAAAATAACCACAATACCCAAGTTAAGCCAAAGGTTGGTTAATGCCAACAGAGAATTTTCTTCCTGCCATATTATGGCCTCAACCTCTTCTCACTTTAATTTCCATAGTTCTATCATTTCAAATATTCCCTTTGCATTTCTTTCATTCTTCACCTCTTTCCGTATTATGTAATTTCAGCTTCTCTGCATTGTTTTTCCCTTTCCTTCAATTTAAGCCCACATTTCTGCCCTCTACTGTTCCTACATTCCTTCATACTGGAGTTCAAACTGTAAGACCAATTATATTTCCACAAATCCTTGAACTATTAAGTGATAGCTATATTATTCACAGAGCTTTTACTAATGGTTTACATTAATACCTCTCCTAATTCCTCCTCCCTCCCTAAAAATCTTAAGAATGGTAAGCTGGTTACCTTTTTAACACTTTCTTCTTCCTCTTGGCGTTTCTCATAGTGTGAGAAGTCATCAAAAATGGAAGTGGTGTGCTTGTAGCTGGCTATGATTTTCAACACCTGCTTAGCCTTTTCCAGAGGCACTTCTTGAGTGTCCCTGGAGTTGGTCACTGGTTTATTCTCGTTGTTCTCTAGACGAATGTGTCGCAGTTGGCTATTGGGAACGTCCTTCACAAAAATCCACCTGACATCAAAACGACCCTTCCATTTGTCCTGGGACCACACACCTGCACATGTGTTGTAGTCCACAGCAGATTTCATTTCTGCAACGCCACAAAAGTGTCCACTGCCGTTGACACTGAAAAGTAAGTAAACGGGGCCTTTCCCGTTCATGGAGCGATAAGCTGCATCCAGTCTCTTGTTACCATGCTCTGTGCTACACCAAATATTATACTTAATGGAACGGTGGATATCGTCCTCAGAGTAGCTCTTAATGATGAAAACCCGGCCATGTTTCAGATTCCAGTCAAAATCCTTTGGGTTATAGTTATTAATGGATCGCAGCTTCTCCAACACTGGATGGGGCTCTGAAGGAGCAGATCCAGAACCAGCCTGAGACTGTCCTACTCCATTACCATCCACCCCATTATGACCAAACCCACTGCCACGGTTCCGAGGTGCTACCCAGCGGGCTGGCTGAGCTGCCTGTTGCTGGACTGAGAGCTGGGCAGGCTGTGGTGGAGGTGGGGGCAATGGCTGTGTCTGCTGCCCTACTGATGCCTGAGCCACTGGTGGGCTATTGTTAGCCTGCTGACCTAGAGGTTGGGGAGACCCCTGGATTGGCTGCTGACCTATATTCTGAACCAAAGCCTGCGAGGGGGCTTTTGCCACAGGACCCTTGTTATCCCAAGTTCCAATATCCATGTTATGCTTTATAGGAGGTGGTGGAAGACTTGACCCTGCAATGCCATTCTTGGTCTTCAACTTAGGTTGCTGTTTTGCAGGCTTGCTAGCAATATCAGCCCAAGATGCTGGTTTTGGAGGAGCAATGGTAGCTGGAGGCAAACTACTGGAAGCCACGATGTTACTAGTAATAGACCCACTACCAACAGCAGAACCTACAACTTTTGGAACATTGCTTGCAACTTCTGTGCTACCCAACTTCAGTGCTGCCATCCCTTGGTCTATAGTATTCATGCCAGGAGCCTTATTTAGGGTCTCACTGGCAAAAGCTGACTGTCCATCAATCATGGCTCCACCTAAGGAGCTAGGTGCGTAAGCATAATTGCTACTATATCCAGAGCTCTGAGTAGACTGTCCCTGAGAACTGTTATTTCCCCACGCTGAGAAGTCAATCCCACTGGGAAAGAAATTAAAACCATGCTGACCAAGAAATGGAGTGCTACCTAGGGCTCCTGGTTGCCCAAACATTGCATCTGGTAGGAAGTGGGGTTCTCCGTTGCTCAGTTGTCCATAAGAAGTTAGATAGGGCATGGCTGTGTCACCCCCAGTAGACCAAGCAGCTTCCCCTAGAGAATAGGAGAAGCCAATAGAGGGGCTGTAGTAACTCGGTAAGTAGGAGTCTGACATGGCAGTATATGCACTATTCTGTGGAGGCAAAAAAAACGCAAATAAATTAAAATTAAACAAAAATAAGTAAATTAACAATTAAGACATTCCCTCCCCCAGTTGTTTCAGCCATTACTATGAAAACGGAGTGGCACATTTCAGATGGTCTGTTCCCATAAAGTCGCTGGTATTGAAACTGTTTAAACGTTTAAAGTTAAACTGATATATACTGATATACCAAACCCACTGTCATCGAGTCAATTCCAACTCACAGCGACTCTACAGGACAGAGTAGGACTACCCCCTAGGCTTCCAGGGCTATAAACCTTTATGGAACCAGATTGCCATACCTTTCTCCTGTGGAGCAGCTGGTGGGTTTGAACCACCAGCCTTTTGGTTAGCAGCAGAGCTCTTAACCACTGTGCCACGCAAGGCCCTTACATACTGATATATGGGCCTTAAATTTAGCTTTCTGATTCAGAAAAGGGAGAACCTGGTATTTCACCTACAATGTAAGTCTTGCTCTACAGAAGTGTTGAGATGTTTTCAATTAAAATCACTCTCTTTGGATTTAAGGAGAATTTTGGCAGAATGGAGGAGTGTTCAAGAGTTTCCTCCTAAAACGCGCTATAATAGATCAAACAAGAAAAACAAAACAAAAAGAACTGGAAGTTTCATGATCTAGCTCAAACATTTAAGATCTAGCTCAAACATCTGTGCAGCCATTCCTCAACCATAAACCAAAAAGGTTCACTACATCCAGTTTAGAGTGTTAGCCTCCTGGCAATCCATCTGGGAGAATCAATAAATGACACTAATTAAAACTGGAGAGAAAATACATACTGGTTTCTAGAGGATTTAAAACTAGGAAAAAAAAAAATGTTGCTACTAGGTTTACTTCACCTATAAAATTAATGACTATAAGCTGAAATGCATACCTAACTTTTCCATTAGAAACAGGACTATAATTCTAAAAACACTGTCGTCTTAATCTTTTAGAAAAAAATCATCCTAAGTAACTACCAGGAACATGAACTTTTAAGTCTTCACGTTAGAAGACAGATTACATTCAAAAACCTCAATCACTCTTGAGCTGAACAGTATTTTAACTTTTTGTAAACTCTATCGCTCACACAATAATCCCTTAAGTGAGAAGTCAGAGTTATACAAAGTCGGTCTCTATGGGTGTAGACACAGCACAACTAGTACTCTATCTCCAAAACCGTTTGGGTAATCTAAGAATCCATCAACTAAATAATAGGAAGTTGTGTCCTTAAGAAAGATGGATGACCACGACTACCTAAACTTATATTACACCAAGCCCAACAGTACCTCTCCCTAGCTACTAAAACACAAGAGTAAATTTTTCAGCTAATGCAGTTCAATAAAATGGGGGTGGCTTTTCTCTGCCAATTTAACTTTTTTCTTTAAAAAAAGTTTGGTGTTTTCACACATATCCTCTCAAATTTCAGCAGTCTGTTTCTTGAAGATAATATTAAAAATGTAAACCAATGGATTAAGCCTGAAATATTATCCCAACATAAGAGAATAAAAAAATTACTAAAAAGTAGGTGGATTACTCTGGACTACATCTGCTCTGTACTACAACCACAAAGGATGAAGATTATCAGGTTACCCTTCTTCCTCTACTCAGCCAAGATGTTGGTATTTCCTCAAACTTCTTTTTTAAACAGACATTTAAGCTTTGGCTTAATAAAGAGAGAAAAACCAAAAGCACTTAACATCACAGGTTATGGCAAGATAAAGCTGAATGCCTACACCTAAACTGGCTGGCTGCCACATTACACAATATTTTACAAGAACTACCTAGAATTATGTTTCTAAATGCACCCGCTATCACTGTTAAAATGATTATGTAAGTAAACTGATTCAATAGCAGGAACCTATTAATAGTTCATTCCTCTATTTTCTCCCCCCTTTTCCTGATTAACTGGCTGTCTTCTGCAAAAACATCTTTTCAATCACTTGCTTAGGTGGTTTCTATTCTTTAAATACAGAGAATTTTAAATCGGGGATCTAAAAGTTTTATGTAAAAATCAGGTTCAAATATGGGCATGCACTAATATATCAAGTTATTTAAGACTACAAACTATAATTCATACAGCGTCTGTTCCATAAGCTTCTTCATCTTTTAGGCTATTTTCTATTGTGCTTTTGGTTTATTAATCTAAGGAGTTATTTTTATTAGCTACAACTTTGTGGCTGTTTTTGAGACCCAGAATGATAATATAAAAGAAATGCTGAATCAAAACAAGTTTCTACACGCACAGGCCATACTAGTGTATGAACTTACATGCAACTAGTCTCTGCATTCGAAGACAGATTACATTGCAAAAACCTCAATCACCCTCGATCTTACTTTAGTTTGTGCTGAAGAGTATTTTAACTTCATTTAATTTCATTTTTGTAAATTCTACAGCTCACAGAACCCCTTAAGCGAAAAGCCAGAGTTACATAAAGTTGGTTTCTACAGATGTAGATACAGCTCAACTCAAAATCGAGTAGCACCCTGATGCCAAAATAGTTCTCGTAATCTAAGAACCCACTAACTAGTGAACAAAGGAAAGGAAGATAACTAGTTTTGCAGCACTGATTAAAGTTCAGGTGATTTTATATTAGTGCTTCCCATCACACATTAATCCAACTTCCCTAAGGGTAAAAGTTTTTGGTAGTGAAAATTCAGAATATTTAACACTGGAAAGTACTTTTAAGTTCTACACTACTATACTCTCAGTAAGGAGGGAGTATGATCACTCATACAGGTGTTACTGTCAGTACACTATAAAACGTTATCAGTTATTACCTCAGAATAGTGTGCTTGCTGACAAAAGAGATGGGATCTTAACAGTCTCTGTAACATTTGTAATAACTGTTTTATAAGATGTTAGCAAGTATTAAGAAAGTCACCCTCTGAAAATCAGATTTGTTGAGATAGGGCAGAGAAACAATATTAGCGTACTACACCCTTTGATCAGACATGTAAATGGTTAACTACTCACGGGCCTTGCCTGCGGACTCAAGTAAGGTTCAAAATCATCATCATTTAATCCATCCTTTTGATGTACAGATCCATTTTGTACTAAAAGGGAAAAAACATCAAATTAGGAGTGTCTCAATCCTACAAATTCCCTCCCAGATTAATCAAATATATCCTAACAAGGGGAAAAAACCTGATGAGTTAACAAAGCAAGTAAGTTTGAATTTCAAAAGGATACAGACGAGAGTGAAAGTTGAGCAATATTAGTGAAAATGTCTCCCTCGACCCAGAGAAAGTTGATCTAAAAAAGGTTATTTTATTGGCTCCTCTAGATTCCAATTCTTTCCCGCTTCCCCTCCCCCATCACATGTGAGTACTTCCAGAGTGTGATCCACGAGTATGAAAAACAAAGGCCTTCTAAGACCTACAGGAAACTAAGGACCTGGGACATTTCAAAACCGAATCCACCCCCACCCTTAATGAATTACTCCTGGTTCACTAAAATGCTGTTCGCCAGCTGCACGAACACATCAAGGGGGTCAAAATACTTAAAAGAGTGAAACACCTGTGAACTAGGCGGCTTACGAAAGGTCCTCTCCCAGGGGCGCTTCCCGGAGACCCCGCCCCCACTACTCGGCATCCTCCGTCCCAGCCCAGGGCTACCGGTGGAGCTAGGCTCACCTTTGTTTCCTTGACCTTTTGGTCTCTGCGGGCGAAGGTAACGTTGTCGAGCAGCAGGTTGTCCGAGGAAGACATGGAAAAGGAAAGAAAGATTAAAGCACGGCCCGATAAGAAATAAAGGGGCAAGCCTGAGAAAAGCCATCAGGAATGGTGGTGAGGGGGTGGTTAAAAATGGGAGGCGGGGAAAAGCGCTAGGCCGGCAGAGCTGGGGAGAAAAAGCGGGGGCCGCGGCAACAACAACGAGAGGGGACTGGGGCTTCAAGGAAGGGGAAGGAAACAAGGAAGAAAAACGAGGCCCGATGAGGCGAGGGAACGCGGCGCGGCCGGTGGGCTCCGAGACCCGTGAGGAACCAGGGAGAGCGGGCGGAGGGTGACGCGCTGGGCGCGGCCAGTCTGAGAGACCCGATACCCGGCCCGCGAGAGGCGTCGCCTCGGCTCGACCCGGCCGGGGGCAGCGGGCCCGGGCCTAGTTGGGTTCCCTCCCGCCTCACACAATGGCCGAGGCATGCGGGCCGGGCCTGTACCTGCTCCAAAAGGCTGCTAGCCGACATGGCTCTCGGATCCTCACGGGTAGCGACGGCAGTGGACTCTCCTCAGGGCTGCGGTGGCGGCGGATGAGCCCCGGCGACAGGAGCAGGCGGCGCGGCGGCGGCTTTTGTCCCTTACACTCGGGGGCCTTGGCGGACGCAGCAGAGACACAGCGCGCGACTCAGGCTCCTGCTCCGACTCGACGACGCTCTAGCCGAAGCGCTCAACGCCCGTCTCTATGCCTTTACGCGCGTGCCCGCCCCTCGCAGCCGAAATAAGAGCGCCCAGCGGCAGAGGCGCACAACGCGCGCGGCGCGAACGCTGACTCTCACATTCACTCACACACGCGGAAGGGGCTTCGCGCGAAGCACCCCGGGAAAGAAGAGGCGGGGTCGCGGCGCCCCCTGGTGGACCGGAGGAGTGGGAGCTGTGCGCGCAGGGCCTTCCCACACCCACCGCCTCCGGGTAGGGGCCTAGAAGGGCGGGGGGTGGCCAGGGTCGCACCACCAGGTTTTGATCAACACCTAGAGAGAAAACCTACAAAAGCCGGTTTCTAAGTGAGGGAGCGGCCCCTGGAGCCCGACAAACCTTAAAATAAACCTACTGCCCAGCTGCAAATGACACCTCAGCCCCGTCTGGTAGGAAACCTGGAAAGAAAGGGGTCACATAGCCCTCAGGGAAACTTCTTGGGGGTCTTGCCCTGGGAGCGAGGCTCCCACGGGGGTCTGGTCACCTTCCTCCGCTAACAGAAAGTCTATTAGCAACAAAGGTGCCCACAGGGGCAAAAATATACGCAAAAAATGGGTTCCCCTGCAGGAGATTCAATCCTTAGCACTGCAGGGAGAAGAATCTACAATTCCTTTTTAGGGAAGTCGCTGGCCCGCGTGATGATCTGTTAAACTGTGAACTTTAATTCCAAGAAAAATACACCTCACACATCTATACAAAATTTTACATGTACTTTTAGGGAGTCCACAGAACCTATAAATCTGTGGAACTAAAGAACTGAAAGGAAGGGAATTAGCAGTATTTAATACCTGCTGTGTGCCAGGCTTTGTTACTAGGTGCTTTCAGTCTTCAAAACAGCTGTCAGTCTTTTTTTTTTACAGCTGGGGAAATGGAAAAGTTAAATAATGTGCCCAAGGCCACAAAACTATTAAATAGCCAGGTGCATCTGACCCTAAGAGGAACATAATAGTGTCCTTCCACCCCCAAGGGAGAAATCCTGTATTCAGAATCCAGAGAAGATCCAAAAGATGGGCAAAAACATTTTTAATCGGAGGCAAATCCAACTTACGCAGGGACATCTGATCCCAGAATAGCCATCTCCTAATAGCTTTTGTTATAGCAGATAGCAATAAACAGATAAATAATGCACTATTAACTGTCAACCTGATACTCATCCACTCCCTGGATTCAGAAGGCTTTGGAGGACTCAGTAGTAAAATAAATAATAACAACATCTTGGATTTTACATCACATTTTGCTTAGAAGAGCTGAAAGCATTTTTTTTTTTTTTTTTTTACTCAGAATCACAATTACAGTTGGAATGAATAAGGTTAGACACCCAGTGTGATGGGCTTTTAGTGAGACAATAAAACGTCAAGTCTCAGAGCATGGATCCCACCTGAGGAATAAAAGAAACCTAAAAATACTTTTCCTTCTTTTTTTTTTTTTTTTAAGAGAACCAATTAACCCCATGACCCAAATCTTTATGTAAACTGTGTAAGCAGTTGCCTGCGCTTACCCTGGGAGGCAGCATGGTATAGTAAGAATATTAGGCCAGAAGTCATATTCTGGGAGGGAATCTAAAATACTTGCCTCCCCACCAGATTTGTAACATCAGGTAAATTACTAATCTTCTCTGAGATTCCCTCATCTGATAAATGGGATACTAATATCTACTCAACAAAAAAAAAAAACTGTTGCCGTCCAGTCGATTCCAACTCATGGTGAACTGATAAGACAGAGTAGAATTGCCCCATAGAGTTTCCAAGGAGCAGCTGGTGGATTCAAGCTGCTGACTTTTAGGTTAAGCAGCTGAGCTCTTAACCACTGCACCACAAGGGCTCCATCTACCTAACAGGGTCATTGAAAAAGAGGAAGACCCTCAAGAGATGGATTGACACAGTGACTACAACAACCGGCTCAAACATAGCAAAGATTGTGAGAATGGTGCAGGACAGGGCATTGCTTCGTTCAGTAGTTCATAGGGTCGCTATGAGTCGGAACTGACTCCACAGCGCCTAACAACAACAGGCTACTTAGGTGGCACAGTGGTTAAAGAGCTTGGTGCTAACTGAAAGGTCATCAATTTGAACCCATCAGCTGCTCTGGGGAAGAAAAATGTGGCAATCTGCCTCCATAAAGATTATGGTTTCGGAAACCCTATGGGGCAGTTCTACTCTATAGGGTTACTATGAGTCTGAACAGGTTTGATTTGGTTTAACAGGCTTATTGTGAAAATAAAGTTAAAAAAAAGAAAAAGACATTAAAGCATGACTGGCATATTGTAAGTTTCTTTCCTATAATTCCGTTAAGGGATGGTAGTGAAAATTCCCTCCTTCCAATAATATCTTCCTGGTGCCTAAAATTTTGATTAGTTCCTTTGGGATTAACCACTGTTCTCTGGAGTTCCCAGTTAAATGCAAATACCATTAGGGGAAGGATGATTCCTAAACCTGGATTAGTTCACCAGATTGGCTTTAACAGGAGAAAGAACCCTGAAGAAACCGAACACACAGACTGATATATTTTTCACTGGGAAGAGGGAGGGGGAAGTCTTAAGGGTAGAGTATCACTTTAAAGAGACAGACCCTCATAGTTTGGAGAAAAGATACTATACTGGACATGGATTAGGTTCTTGCTTCAGCTCTGCCACTGGATGGAAGAAGCATTCAAGCCCTCTTTCAACAAGTATTTATTGAGGGCCAGATAATGTGCTCATTGTTGGGGAGTCTTAAAACAGATCACCTCCCCCTGAAATTTATAGACTAGTCAGGGAAACTAACAGTAAGCAAATAGTCACTCAGACATTTAATTACAGTTGTGAAAAGTGCAATGAGGAAGTACAGGCAGACCTAGTCTAGTCAGGGGTCTGAGGAAGTGGTCTCTGAGAAAGTAAGTTTTGGCAGAGGCCTAAAGGATAACTAGAAATTGGCCAGGCAAGAAGGGAAGGGAATGGAGGGAACAATATGTGCAAAGGCCCTAAGCAAGGAAGGAGCTTGGCACTAATGAGGAACTGAAAGAAGGCCAACATGACTGGTGCATAATGAGAGAGAGGGTGGCACTAGATGAGACTGGAAAATTGAGCAGAAAGGACAAAAGTAAGGACTTTGGTCTTTAGCCTACAAACAACTAATAAAGGATTAAATAGAGTAGCATGCTCATGTTTATGTTTTAAGAAGTTCTCTCTGGTTGCATTGTAGGAAATAGATTTCAGAGTTTTGGAAGACAGTAGATTAGGAGTTAGAAGCATAGTGCAGGAAATCCAGGCAAAAGATAATGGTGGCAGAATGCAAACAGAAATCTGCACCAACGTTCATTGCAGCACTTTTCACAATAGTCAAAGTTTGGAAACAACCTAAACATCCATCAACAGATGAATAGACAAACAAAACGTGGTATATACATGCAGTGGAATACTACTTAGCCATAAAGAGAAATGAGTCCTGATACACGCCACAACATGGATGAGCCTTCAAACGTTATGCTGAGCAAAATAAGTCAGTTGCAAAAGGACAATACTATATGATCTCACTTACATGAAATAAGCTAATATATAGAAACCAAAGATGATTAGTGGTTACTACAGATGGGAGGGAGGGGGAAAGCGAGAGCTTTTGCTTAGGTGGCATTGAGTTAATGTTAACAGTGGGGGTATAATTTGGAAAAGGATAGTGATAATAGTTGAACAACATGAAGAACATAATCAATGTCACTGAATTATGCATGTAGAAACTGTTGAATTTGCGACTGTTTTGTTATGTATATTTTCAATACAAAAAAGAAAAAGATAATGGTGGCGTGGTCTAATATAATAACAGTGAAGGTAGTTGATAGCCAGTGCAGCCAGGAGCTGCTTGTTGTTGTTGGTAGGTGCTGTCGAGTCAATTCTGACTCATAGCGACCCTACGTACAACAGAATGAAACGCTGGCCAGTCCTGTGCCATCCTCACAATCATTGTTATGCTTCGGTACGTTGTTGCAGCCACTGTGTCAATCCATCTCCTCAAGGGTCTTCCTCTTTTTTGCTGAACCTCCACTTTACCAAGCACGACATCCTTCTCCAGGGACCGATCCCTTCTGATAACATGCCCAAAGTATGTGAGATGTAGCTGCCTAGCCATTATCAAACAAAACCTTAAGCGATAGCACTGGGCGTGGCTCAGTTAGCAACTGCTCAGACAAAGAGGAACCTGCCCCCTCCTGTTCATTGTCCTCAAAGCACTGCGTGTAGCTCAAGTCAGTCAAACCCAGTTTACTAGCCTACATGCCAAAGAAAAAAATGCAATTTGTCTTACTGTGCCTGCATGCCGTGATAACCTATGTAGTCCATAATGTTTGTATGTACTTCCATCTGAGAGCCGGTGTTCTGGATTGAACTGTGTCACCCAAAAATATGTGTATCAGTTTGCTAGGTCATGATTCTCAGTATTATGTGATTGTCCACCATTTTGTCATCTGATGTGATTTTCCTATGTGTTATAAATCCTATCTCTATGATGTTAATGAGATGGGATTAGTGGCAGTTATGGTACTGAGGCAGGACTCAATCTACAAGATTAGATTGTGTCTTAAACCAATCTCTTTTGAGATATAAAAGAGAGAAGCGAGCAGAGAGACAGCGGGACCTTATACTACCAAGAAAGCGGCGCCAAGAACAGAGCCCGTCCTTTGAACCTGGGGTCCCTGCACCTGAGAAGCTCCTAGATCAGAGGAAGTTTGATGACAAGGACCTTCCTCCAGAACCAACAGAGAGAGAAAGCCTTCTCTTGGAGGTGGCACCCTGAATTTGGACTTATAGCCTCCTAGACTGTGAGAGAATGAATTTCTCTTTGTTAAAGCCATCCACCTGTGGTATTTCTGTTACAGCAGTGCTAGATAACTAAGACAAATGGTATAAAATGTTCTGCCTTCCTTTGTTCAGGGCGCTTGATTTGAGATATACACCTCCTTGCTCCCTGCCTGCACACTTGCAATAAACACTCTTCTTCCCTACTCACCTCAGTGTGTCTTTATTGACGAGAAGTCGCACTAAGCAGGACCTGCTTTGGGTAACAAATTCAGATTCTGGTGACCTAGATGGGACCAGCGCTACCCAACTCCTGAGGTTGCCTCCGGCCAACAGGAACTGACCACTTCTCCCAGGTACACTCCAGTAATCTTTCTCTGGGGGAGATTCATTTTGGCCCTTGAGGCCAGAGCTAACCTCTCGGACCCCTCGGTGGCAGACTATGTGAGGAGGAGAGAGAATGGTGCCTGGTGCCCTGGGGAAGAGGGAAAAGACTCACTTGATGAGTACAAAAATAAGTCCTATTGTTCAGAAAGTGGATAGACTGTAGATCTGGTAATGTTTAGCCAGTGAAGTTCAGGTCAAACACTTTCATTTTGAATAGACATCTCTGACTCCAGGTTTGGTATAGAAATAAGTCCTATCTGTAGAAAAGTAGACAGACTGTAGATTCTGGTAATGCTTAGCCAGTGAAGGTTGGGTCAAATAGTTTCAAATAAGCGTTCCGTAGTTTTAGGTTTTGGTACCATGGGAAATAATTTGAGCATTCCAGAATGTCGTCCTCTAGCATGTATTTTAAAGAATTAGTCTTATTTTGGATATGATCCAATGGAAAAGTCTAAAGTGAAACTTTTTTGTAACAATGTCTGGCCCGAACAGGAGCTCAAGGACGGCAAATGCTGGCTTGAGAATGGACCCTTATATTATAACACTATACTGTAGTTAGATTTGTTCTGTGCTAAAGAAAGTGGAGTGAGAAAATGTATGTTGAAGCTTTTATGTCATTGTAGCAAAATAAGAACTTGCAGAAACAATGTGAAATCATGGTTCAAACGAAGGTTAAAACCCCTGTTTTGTCTAGTCCTCCGGAACAGGAGGTTTTAACTGGAGGTCATAAACTTCCCCTTTATCCTGTAAACTCTTTGTCAGCCCCTCGGGCCTCTGGTGCTGAGGTGCTGAGCTGCTTTCCCTGGTGCATACTCAAAGCAGTGCCCAATTTGGTCCGGGGGCCCCAGAACCCTCAACAGGTCTATACCTATTAAGGCAACTCCCTGTGCTAGGTGGAGGAGGTTAGATACCACCCCCAAGCTATTTTTATGGTTGGCATCAGGAGCAGGATTTTTTGCAATGGCTCCAGACTCATGGAAGCATGAGAAAGAACAAAGGGGCTTGGGGAGCAAAATTTTTTATCCTTAGATGGTTACTTTGGTTGTTGTTACCAGTATTGGCTGAAGGGAAGATTATGCTGCAGCTGAGGGGAGAAAAGCCTGGGCAAATGCCAGGCTAGATAAGCAGTAAGATTGATAGAGGGCCAGGGTCTACTGGTTCCACCCAGCCAGAGGCCCAAGGCCATATGCATATGAATGGAAAGATAGTTAAGGTACAGAGAAGACTAAACTGGAATGTTTTAAAAGGGTTATTTGTTTAGGATTATGCATTTACCTGAATGTACTATGGATATTGAATGTTTCTCCTACTTTGTGTTGTAAGGGAGACCTAAATGTATGGCAGAAGTGAATACTGGGTATTATAGATTACAGAGAGCATGTAACTCCGCCTTTAGCCAATACTTAACTGGATATGCTAAAAGGGGAACTAGGATTTGCCCAGAAGAAACACAGGCTTTTTGTTTCAAGCCAGTAGCCCTGTGAATAGAGTGGGGGCTTAGGTTGAAAACCTGAGCCCCACCCAGATTTGCATTTGAAAAGACATGCAGAACCACCCAAAACTGCTCAGAGAAGGGAAGATTTGCATTTGAAGGAAGAACTTACAGGAAAAAAAAAATGGCTGTTTTGCTTTTTCAATTTCAAACAAGCAGTTTGCTGTTGGATGCACTGAGGCAGGAAAAGTCAGTGTCCATCAGAAGGAGCCCACTTCCAGGACTGGAAGTTAAAGGAAACCAGAGAGCTGATGAAGCCACAAAAGCAGTGGCCAAAATGCAATCATGATCTGCCAGTGTGGCTTCCTTGATACACCAGATAGAGATCCCAAAAGAAGACCCAGGGTATTCAGAAGACCTCAAACAGACTGAAGAGTGAGGAGCCACTCAAGATGTGGGAAACTGGAAACCACTCCGCAAGGAAAAATTCTAGTTCCTGAACAGATGTTGTATCCCATTTTGAAAAAAGCCCATGCATCCTCCCACTATGGACATGAAAGGATGTATGAATGGGTAAGACAGCATATATTAAGCACTAAAGTTCATTCCACCATAGACAAAAGTTATCAGAAGGTGTCTGTCTTAGTTATCCAGTGCTGCTAGAACAGAAATACCACAAGGTGGATGGCTTTAACAGAGAGAAATTTATTTCCTTACAGAAAAGTAGGCTAAAGTCCAAATTCAGGGTGGCAGCTCCAGGGGAAGCCTTTCTCTCTCTGTTGGCTCTGGAGGAAGGTCCTTCTCATCAATCTTCCCCTGGGCCAGGAGCTTCTCTGTTCAGGAACCCCAGGTCCAAAGGACACGCTCTGCTCCTGGCACTACTTTCTTGGTGGTATGAGGTCCCCCTTGTCTCTCTGCTCACTTCTCTCTTTTATATCCCAAAAGAAAACAGCTCAAGACACAATCCAATCCCATAGATTCAGTCCTGCTTCATCAACACAACTGCCGCCCATCCCCCCTCATTAACATCATAGAGGCAGGATTTACAACACATAGGAAAATCATGTCAGATGACAAAATGGTGGACGATCACATAATACTGGGAATCATGGCCCAGTCAAATTGGTACACACGTTTTGGGGGAACACAATTCAATCCATGACAGTGTCCCATCTGTATTAAAAAAAAGTCCAAAAACTCATCATCTTCCCTCTTTCCCTGAAGTACAGTACTAAGGCCCAGGGCCCAGAGAAGAATGGCAACTAGATTTTACTGAAATGCCTCACACCATTGGAAACTACAAGTATCTTTTAGTTCTTGTAGATACCTTTTCCATTTGGGTTGAAGCTTCCAATGTAGAACTGAAAAAGCTAAAGAAGTAGCTAAACATCTTACACATGACATCATTCCACAATTTGGATTACCTGCTTCCATGGGAAGTGATAATGGACCTCACTGTGTAGCTGACATAACTCGAAAAGTTGCACATTTCCTGCACATCAAATAGCTACTACATGCAGCTTGTAGACCACAATCCAGTGGGAAGTTTGTAAGAATGAACCAGACACTTAAAAGATACATAGCAAACATGTGTCAAGAAGCAAAATTAACATGGATATGAGACAGATAGGGTTAATTGTGCTGGCAGAATAAAAGAGCTTTAAAAGACTACCACCTAGAAGTTGGGTAAACAGGAAGCACATCCTGTCAACATAAAATAAGGTTAGAACAATCTGTGAATTACCACTTCTTCCTTAATATTTTTCTAGTCCCTTTCCCCTTCTTACAGGCTCCGCATACGAAGAAGAACAAAGTGTGACCGCTATTTTGGCCCACCGAAGGCGGCAAGGTAATACAGAAGATCAGTGCGCCTGCATCATATCCCATACCCCATAATAAGTGATGCTGAGAGCTGCCAAGGGGCTTCTGTCTTGAATATCAGCAGGTTCCATCTTGGATTCTAGATGTGCATGCAACCTAATTAGTACGCACTACCATTCCAAGGAGTACCCGCCCCTTCAAAGAAACCCACTAAATATTCATTGCTGTGTTGTCCCCACTGAACCCATATAAGCCCTAACCTTGCTCCTCCTTTGGAGTCAGCCCCCGACTGACTCCTTTTACTTGTCACAAGTAAAGTAAACCTGTTAGAGTGGAACCCAGAAATTGTCTCCTGTATGTATTCTTACAAGAGAAAGACAAGGATCCACTGAGTCTGGAGGGCCTCCATGCCCTCGGCGGTAACAAATACAGGCTCTCCCTATAGCCTTGCTTAGGGTTAAGGTGACTCCCAGAAGCAAACCCAGATTAAGCCCGTTTGGGCCGATCTATGGGAAGCCCCTCCTAAAAAATCATGGGCTGACAAATGGTGGCCATTTAATTGTATTAGGTAAAAAAACTCTACAAGAGTATTTAGGTTCTTTGTCTGTTGTCCTTTATTGTCTCCACAGATACACACTTGCCAGACAAGAACACCCTCCTAAGGTTACGGTTCAGCCATTTCAACCTGGAGATTGTGTCTTGCTGCATGCCTGGAAAAACCAACCTCTCCAGCCCAAGTGGAAAGGGCCCTTCGAGGTGATTCTCATCACCCATACAGCAGTCAAACTAAGAAGAGGTAAACCTTGGATTCACCACACCTGGCTGAAAGCAGTACCTGCCCCAGACCCCGACACTACGACAACAAGTCTTTAGGACAACTGGAACTGTGAGCCATTACAAGACCTGAAGTATCTGTTTAAGAGACTGAGTTTTTAACCTGTAGAATTTGTTGACTGTGGTTTTCCCTTCCTGTTCATATTTCACCTGTTCAAGATAGTAGGTCTCTTAAGCTAGGCCCTGTTTCATTCAAATATGAAGCTGTAGTTCCTCACCTTCACTCTTCTCCTAACTCTGTCGCACACATGGTCTTGGCTTTTGTCAAATTAGCACAATCAATAGTAAGTTCAACCAACATGACTAAATGTTGGATTTGTCAATGCATCAGAAAGCTACTTGGCTTCATGTTCCTAACTAAGATAGGTCAAATATTTTTCGACTGACTTACCTCCTGGCTAGCTAACTATAATTGGCTAAGGCATTTGTTTACATTTTTATTTTCTTTAATTGTAACAAGAATTTTTGTCTGCTGTTCTATACAATACAATCCCCTACATCAAGGAGCCATTGCCCAGTTTACAAGATTCTCTCCACAACCCAAGGAACATGGCTTATCACCATGTCCCCAGAGAGAAGGAGGGATTGATAGCCAAGGCAGGCAGGAGCTGCTTAGCCATCATCAAACAAAACCTTAAGTGATAGTGCTGGGTGTGGCTCAATTAGCAGCTGCTCAGACCAAGAGGAACCTGCCCTCTCCTGTCCATTGTTCTCAAAGCACTGTAGTCAAACCCAGTTTACTAGCCTACGTGCCAAAGAAAAAAACACAATTTGTCTTACTGCACCCATGCGCCATGATAGCCTATGTAGTCCATAATGTTTGCATGTACTTCCTTGTGAGAGACGGTATAAAAGGTTCTGCCTCCCTTTGTTTGAGGAGCTTGATTTAAGGTATACACCTCCTCGCTCCTTGCCTGCACTCTTGGAATAAGTGCTCTTCCTCCCTACTCACCTCAGTGTTTCTTTATTGACAAGAAGCCACACCGAGCAGTACCTGCTTTGGGTAACAATAGTGAGAAGTGGATGAAATTGAGATGTTTCAGGAGGTAAAATAAGAAGTTTTGGTGATTGATTGGAGGTGGAGGAGTTGCCGCTAAAAGAGAAGGAGGTATCAAGGATGATACTTGGTTTGATTGGAACAATTGGGCTAACAAGGTGCCATTTTTCTAGGATGGAGAATACTGGAGGAGATTTGTGGGGATGGAGAAAGATAAATTTATCTTTGGATATACTGAGTTTCAAGTAAACACAAAACATCAGATGGAAATGTTCTGTAGGCAATTAAAGGGTTTGGGGCTTAGAAAAATGGGGCTGGGGATACATATTTGGGAATCTTTGATATATAGATGTTATTTAAAACCAGAGGAGTTCACGAGATTTCTTCAGGAGAGGGCAAGAAGGAAAAAAGGCCCAGGACCAAATCTTCGGGTACTTCAACAGTAAAGTTTGCTAGAGGAGGAAAATCCTCATCAGAAGATACACACACACAATCTCACATGGTCCAGAGAGATAGAAGGGAAGCCAGGAGAGCAAATCAGTTCCTTGCTCTGAGTTTACTTCCAAGACTGAAAATAATAAAGAAGTTGAACAAAAATGACCTCTGAGGTACCTTCTAGTTCCATCATTTTACTCCTTTGGAAGGTGGAAACCAAAGAGATCCTACTGGATATATGAAGGGAGAAGGCATAAAAAGAGAGAATAAAAGACAGAGAAGTAGGAAAGAGGAAGGGCAAATTTTTGCATACTCTTCAGAATTTTGCCATGGGCTGAGCTGGCTCCTAGAGCTCTCGTTTTCAAACTTTTTCAACCTTCTGAGCCCTTTATCAAGAATAGTAGACCTCATCACCCAAAAACCAAAATCAAACCCATTGCCATCGAGTCAATTCCGACTCATCGCGACCCTATAGGACAGGGTAGAACTGCCCCATAGGGTTTCCAAGGAGTGGCTGGTGGATTCAAACTGCTGATCTTTTGGTTAGCAGCCGTAGCTCTTAACCACTACGTCACCAGGGCTCCTTATCACCCAAGTCACCCCCTTAATATGACAGGAATAGAAGACACTTCCTGTGAGAAATGTTTATAATCTTCACTTACACTTTACTTCATATAAAGTGTAAGTACCTATTTTTTTAAAGATTTCTGTGGCCTACATATGGTACAAAGCTTGCCACTTTCTAGCCCTGTATATTTCTCAAGCCTTGACTCCCATAGATCTTTGTGAGCTCCATGCTCTACCAGTTACTAGCAGTTGCTGTTGAGGTGATTCCAACTCATGATGACCCCATGAGTGTCAGAGTAGAATTGTGCTCCATAAGGTTTTCAGTGGCTGATTTTTTGGAAGTAGATTGTCAGGACTTTCCTCTGAGGCACCTCTAGATGGACTTAAACCTCCAGCTTTTGGTTCGGAGCTGAGAATATTAACCATTTGCACCACCCAGGAACTCCTCCATGCTCTAGCCACACTGAACGTTTTCCCAAATATACTTTTTTTTTTTCCTGGAGCCTATACTTTTGCACATGCAGTTCTTTCTCCCTGGAATGCCCTTCCCTTCTCCCAGGCCCATTCCTATATGTCTTTCAAGATTCTGATCAATGGAGGCTTATTTCTTTCCCCAAGCAGGAAGTGCTCTTTGTGCAGCCATATTATTGGTCATATTTCCTTATGATAACCTATTCCAGTGTATTAAAACTATTTACATCAATACTTCTTTTTCTTTTGGAAAATCATTAATGAAAGTAATAAATCTTTTCTCCAGAAAAATGCATATACACCCAAATTTTTGCCTGCAATATCACTGACCACCCCCTTGCCCAAACCCGTCCATCCCATGGACTCCAGCTTAAGAGAACCCCTAACTTACATATTACCTCTCCAATAAATCTGTGACTGCTTATAGGGCAAAAAACATGTTTTATTACTAATCTTTATAATCCAATACCTGCTACATAAACTAAAAACTAAACCAAACCCATTGCCACTGAGTCTGACTCATAGCAACCCTATAGGATAGAATAGAACCGGCCCATAGAGTTTCCAAGGAGCACCTAGTGGATTCAAACTGCTGACTTTTTGGTTAGCAGCCGTAGCTCTTAACCACTATGCCACCAGAGTTTCCACCTACTACATAGTAGGTAATAAGTAAATGTTTGTTAAATTAATCTGTTACCTCATTCATTGGCAAGATTCTCCCTAGTATTATCAATCCCTATTTTATTGAAAAACTGACGGGGCCAATATTTGTGTTAAAAGTTAAATGTGCAGACTTAACTAGCTTAATTGAATGTCAAAGAAAAGGCACAGGAGAACCCCTGGATAAATTGATGATTGACTGCTTAATGCGTAAGTGTGTTTTATGAATCCCTGAAAGAAGGTATGAAAAGAGCAATGTGAGACCTAGGGGTAATGGAAGAAAGGACGTAAAACTGGGCCAGATGGCCTTAAGACACAAGGAATTCACAGCTGTGCATATCCAAGGAATGCTGTTAAAGACATTAAAGGCAGAAAAGAACAAGAACCAAGAAAGTGCCAGCACTAAAGGAGCCTTAAAAGTTCAACTCAGAGTCTGGAGGTAAGAGCCAAAATTTTCCCAGTCCTCCAGAAAGTGGGGAGGTTTATGACAAGGTAGTGAGTTTTTCATAAAGCTGAACTTACTCAATATAAAAGACTTTTCTTTATTCTAAGATTATATCTCTGTGACCTTTTTGATGTTAAAATGCTGGCAGTAGTAGTTGGCAATTCTTAAAAATATTCTTATTTGGCAAAATATAATGTTGGGAATCTCATATTGGTCACCCCAATTTTTTTTTAAATTATTGATACATGTAATCTAAATGTCCAAGTATCACTAGGGAATAGCTGTGTTAGGGAACAGCTTCCAGTTGCAGTGTAAGACAATAGACTAGTGAGAAAAACAGGGGGCAAACAGGATTTCTGGAGAGTACCAAAGGACAGCACCAGAATAATACCAGTCCTCAGTACTACCTGCACCAAGAAAAGAGTAAAACCAGTGAATGTGTGTCTAAACTATTTGCAACAATGTTTTACAGATAAATCCTTCCCTTTTCATTCTTGGGTGGTTACAGAGAACTTAAACTCTAAGCAGGCAAGAACAGAGAGACTGTGTCCAATTTGCTTAGAAAAACATCTGGCCTGAAGGGTTTCAGATAAAGGACTGTGGATTTCTACATCTGTTAAGTAATTTAGAAGGTATTGTTTGTTTAAAAAGAAAAAAAAGTGAATTGTAATTTGCTTAGAAAGGTTGAGGAGAATGACTTGGTCAATGTGAATGTTAATGACATTTCTGAGACATTGTATTTCCATATTTCCATTTTTGGTCCTTGAGCAGAGGAATATTTGGTTTTTACTCAGCTGGCAAAGACTTTACGATACTAATGTTCTATGAAATAGGTAGTCCAGGGTTGAGCTTTGTGTGTGTTAGGAGCTTGGCAAAGAAATAAAGGGCTCCTAACCAGGGACCCTGATATCAGTATCACCTCAAACAGGCTATTAACCAAGTGATTAGCACTTCCTGTGTCAGACAGATGCTCTGGATTCTAAAATCCTTCATTAAGTAAGCGGACTTTTCCTCTCACCAATACTTTCACTCTGAAAGGTGGCGAAAAGTCTTGCGGGTAGCAAAATCTGATCGTGTACTGTTATAGATTGAATTGTGTCCCACAAAAACGTGTGTTAACTTGGTATCTCAGTCATCTAGTACTGCTCTAACAGAATTACCACAAGTGGATGGCTTTAACAAAGAGAAATTTATTTTCTCACAGTCGAGTAGGCTACAAATCCGAAATCAGGGCATCAGCTCCAGGAGAAGGCTTTCTCTCTCTGTCGGCTCTAGAGGAAGGTCCTTGTGATGCATCAGTCTTCCCTTGGTCTGGGAGCATCTCAGCGCAGGAATCTCAGGTCCAGAGGATGCATACTGCTCCTGGCACTGCTTTCTTGGTGGTATGAGCTTCCCCGTGTGTCTCTGCTCATTTCTCTCTTTTATATCTCAAAAGAGATTGGCTTAAAGCACTATCTAATCTTGTAGACCTCATCAGTATAACTGCTGCTAATCCATCTTATTACATCATAGTGATAGAGTTTACAACACATAAGGAAATCACATCAGATTACAAAATGGTACACAATCATACAATACTGGGAATCATGACCCAGCCAAGTTGACAAATATTTTGGGGGGACACAATTCAATCCATGACACTTGGCTAGGCCATGATTCCCAGTATTGTGTGGTTGTCTTCCATTTTGTGATCTGATGTAATTATTCTACAAGTTGTAAATCCTAATCTCTATGATATTAATGAGGCAGGATTAAAGGCAGTTATGTTAATAAGGCAGGACACAAATGTACAGGATTACGTTGCATCTTGAGTCAATCTCTTTCAAGATATAAAAGACAGAAGACAGAAGAGAGAACAGGGACTTCATTACCACCAAGCAAGAAGAGCCAGGAGCAGAGTGCATCCTTTGGACCCAGGGTCCCTGCACTGAGAAGCTCCTAGTCCAGGGGAAGATTGATGACAGGACCTTTCCCCAGAGCCAACAGAGAGAGAAAGCCTTTCCCTGGAGCTGGCACCGTGAATTCAGACTTCTAGCCTCCTAAACTGAGAGAATAACATTCTGTTTGTTAAAGCCATCCACTTGTGGTATTTCTGTTATAGCAGCACTAGGTAACTAAGACAGCTACCATGGGTGTTTGAACCTACCCAGCAGCTCCACAGGAAGAAAAGACCTGGTGATCTGCTCCCGTAAATATTACAACATAGAAAACCCTATGAGGAGGTTCTACTCTGTCACATGGGGTCACTGTGAGTTGAAATCAACTCAACGGCACCTAACAACAACCATGGCCCTAACCAGTAAAAAAATAGTTGCTGTTGAGTCAATTCTGATTCATGGTGACCCCATGTGTTGCAGAATAGAACTCTCAATACGGTTTTCAATGGGTGTGACTTTCTGGAGGAGCCCTGGTGGCTCAGTGCTTAAGAGCTCGGCTGCTAACCAAAAGGTCAGCAGTTGTAATCCACCAGCCACCCTTTGGAAACCCTATAAGACAATTCTACTCTGTCCTATAGAGTTGCTATGAGTTGGAATTGACTTGACAGCAATGAGTTTGGTTTGGTTTTTGACCCTCTGGAAGTAGATCGCCAGGCCTTTCTTCCAAGGCACCTCTGGGTGGATTTGAACCACCAACCTTTCTGCTAGTAGCTGAGCACTCAACTGCTTGTGCCAGCCAGGAACTTCACCATGCTCCTAGATCTCTAAAATCCCAGCCAAGGTGCATCCCAATTTAGGCCTGGTCTTACGACCGAAAATTATGTCTATAGGTGGGCCCAACTTTAAGTAAACCTAATATACAGGAAGTTGAATGTAAAGATAATTATTTAAGCAGTAAGCAAGCATGTTATCAAATTAAATACTATCACTATAAAATGATTCATTGAAGACTTCCTTTTAGGTTTTAAGCTTCTCTAATGCATTTATAGACTCTATTTAATAAATGTGTTTGGTATACAAACAAATTTATTGTTTGGTATACATACAAAACTGTTAGTTTCCTCTTTATAAAATAGGATTAATAATGCTATCTACCATATAGGATTATGGAATCAAATTAATTAACTTATGTAAAGTGCTTAGAACAGTGGTTGGCACATAGTTCCAAACCAAACCAAAGCCACTGCCGATGAGTTGATTCTAACTCATAGTGACCCTAAACGACAGATTAAAACTGCCTCATAGAGTTTCCAAGGCTGTAATCTTTACAGACTCAGACTGCCATGTCTTTCGCGGAGCAGCTGGTGGGGTTTGAACTGCCACATCTTCTGGTTAGCAGCTGAGTGCTTCAACCACTATACCACCAGGGCTCCTTTGGTACATAGTTACCCTTCAGTAAGCACTGGCACAGTGGTTAAAGCACTTCGCTGCTAACCAAAAAGTCAGCGGTTTGAACCCATGAGCCGCTCTGCGGGAGAAAGATGTGTCAGTCTGCTTCTGTAAAGATTTACAGCCTTGGAAACCCTATGGAGCAGTTCTACTCTGTCCTATAGGGTCACTATGAATCATAATCAACTCGACAGCCATGGTTTTTTTTTTTTTGC
Source organism: Dugong dugon (assembly GCA_030035585.1). Taxonomy (NCBI): domain Eukaryota; kingdom Metazoa; phylum Chordata; class Mammalia; order Sirenia; family Dugongidae; genus Dugong; species Dugong dugon. Next base: position 52,702,252 of record CM057462.1, on the reverse strand, counting down.
TTAGTAGTATTAGGATGTTGTTCATGCATCAAATATCTATCAAACGCCTATTATATGTCAGGCGCTTTTCCAGGGACTGTGGAAACAGCAGTGACTAAGAGACAGGAATGAGGGATATCATTGCTGATGTCAGATGGATCCTGGCTGAAAGCAGAGAATACCAGAAAGATGTTTACTTGGGTTTTATTGACTATGCAAAGGCATTTGACTATGTGGATCATAATAAATTATGGATAACATTGCAAAGAATGGGAGTTCCAGAACACTTAATTGTGCTCATCAGGAACCTGTACACAGATCAAGAGGCAGTCGTTTGAACGGAACAAGGGGATACTGCACGGTTTAGTGAGGAAAGGTGTGCGTCAGGGTTGTATCCTCTCACCATACCTATTCAATCTGTATGCTGAGCACATAATCTGAGAAGCCGAACTATATGAAGAAGAATGTGGCATCAGGATTGGAGAAAGACTCATTAACAACCTGCGTTATGCATATGACACAACCTTGCTGAAGGTTAAGAGGACTTGAAGCATTTACTGATGAAGGTAAAAGACTATAGCCTTCAGTATGGATTATGTATCAACATAAAGAAAACAAAAATCCTCACAACTGGACCAATAAGCAACATCACGATAAACAGAGAAAAGATTGAAGTTGTCAAGGATTTCATTTTACTTGGATCCACAAACAACACCCATGGAAGCAACAGTCAAGAAATCAAAAGACACATTGCATTGGGCAAATCTGCTGCAAAAGACTTCTTTAAAGTGTTGGAAAGCAAAGATGTCACCTTGAAGACTAAGGTGCACCTGACCCAAGCCCTGGTGTTTTCAATCGCCTCATATGCATGCGAAAGCTGGACAATGTATAAGGAAGACTGAAGAAGAATTAACGCCTTTGAATTATGGTGTTGGCGAAGAATATTCAATATACCATGGACTGCCAAAAGAAAGACAAATCTGTCTTGGAAGAAGTACAACCAGAATGCTTTGGACATGTTATCAGGAGGGATCAGTCCCTGGAGAAGGACGTCATGCTTGGTAAAGTAGAGGGTCAGCGAAAAAGAGGAAGACCCTCAACTAGATGGATTGACACAGTAGCTGCAACAATATGCTCAAGTGTAACAATTGCAAGGATGGCCAGGACCCAGCAGTTGTACATAGGGTAGCTACGAGTTGGAACCGACTTGCTGGTACCTAACAACAACAAAAGAGACAAGAAGGTTCCTGCTCTTATGGAGCTTCCATTCTAGTGGGGGGAGAAAACAAATGTATGTCAGGGGGTAAATAAAACAGAAAAATAAAGCAAAGGAAAATAGGAAGCATAGTGCAGGGCGAAGTTACTAGTTTATATAGAATGGTCAGGGAAGTCCTCTCTGATAAGGTGACATATGATCAGAGACTTGAAGTGAGGAAATAACTTTGCAGTTATCTGGTGGAAGATCTGCCTGAAGAGTGTCCTAAGAGGTTATTGGATTAAAAAAAAAAAAAAAGATACCAAAATCAGTAGATCTGTGTTTGTGGAAGAGAATGGCAGGATCTGTGATGAACTAGAAGAAGCCACGCCCCATCTAAGTCATGCCTCAAGTGAGGAAATGTGGACCCAGTCAGATCTGGGTTTTTTTTTGCCCAAGAAAAACTGTATCTGGACTTTTTCATATGAACTATCATAATGTTTAGAACTGTATAGGCATAAATGCATACGTATGTTCATCCAAAGACATTGTAAAGAACATTCATAGTGGCACTGCTTATAATAGTCCTAACGTGGAAACTATCCAAATGCCCATCAATAGTAGAATGGGTCAGTTGTGACATAGTCACAGCTTCTCTACAGCAATAAGAACCAACTACAACTTCGCACAACATTGTGGATGAATCTCACAAATATAATGTTGAATGAAAAAAAGAGAGTTCTACTGTATGATTCCCATGGGTATGTTCAGTTTGTTACATATATCAGGTTGTATAATTATGTGTACACTTTCCTGTATGCATGCTGCATTTCAATAAAAAGCTAAAACAAAAATGTCAAGTAAAAAAAAGCAAGTCTTCAAGCTGAATCAGGGCTGTGGGCTGCCAGTTTGCTCTGCGATGTATAGACTTCTTTAAGAAAACAGCAAAGAAAACCAATTACACTTGAAACATGAATTGTGTACCCCCAAAAGAGATATGTTGAAGTACTATCTAACCCGTTAGGTATGAGGGTGACCTTGTTTGGAAATAGGTCTTTCAAGATGTTATCAGTCAGCATGAGGTCATACTGGAATAACCAAAAAACTCATTGCCATTGAGTTGATTTCGACTCATAGTGACTCTATAGGGCAGAGTAGAACTGCCCTATAGGGTTTCCAAGGAGCAGATGGTGGATTCCAACTGCTGACCTTTTGGTTAGCAGCCAAGCTCTTAACCACTGCACCACCAGGGCTCCATACTGGAATGAGGTGGGTCCCAATTCAATCTGAGTGATGTCCATGTAAAACAGAAGAGATACAGAGACAGAAGGAAAGCCATGTGACTTGGGAGGTATGCTGCAGCTCAATGACAAAAACTGCCTGAGGCTACCAGGAGCTGTGAGTGACAAGAAAGGACTCCCCTACAGCCTTCTGAGAGAACACAGCCCTTCCGACACCCTGAATTTGAACTGTGTGACAATAAATTTCTGTTCTTATAAACCACCCAATTTGTGGTTTTTACGGCAGCCCTAGGAAACTAATACACTCCTCTGTGTGTGCTTTCATTAGAGCAGTTCCTATAAGCCCAGTGAGGAACTTCTTTCCCTTTAGGTCCTTACCCAGTCTCCTATTTACCCTTATATGTAGTCCAAACCTATTGCTCATTCTTATTCCCAAACTATAAAAATAAATCCATGGACACCATATTCCAAGTCACGTCTATCTGTAGAGTTGGAGAATACAGATGCATGAGGAGAACCTAAAAAGCAATTTCAAAGTAGGGTGTGGTCTACTTCAGATTGAGATAGCATCAAGTGTTGAGAGATTCGCAAGACATAACAGAAATTTCAGGTAGCTGTGGGGATATGAGTCATAATGGGCTGAAATAATTTGTCTAAGAAATAAGGTGTCTCAGCCTGGGCCATGGGCCATAGGTAGAGAATCAATCAGGTGTAAAAGATGTTTTAGAATCTGTGTGTTTTGAAGGACTTACCTACAGTCATTGCACAAGCACACCCCGTATTGGTGGAGTTGGGAAGACTGTTTCAGGAATGAAGCCTGCACTCTATGGATGTATGCTCAGGTTGAGGTTCTGGAGGTGCCTTGAGTTGAAAAGCGATTGGCTCAAAAGTTGAGTTACTGACATGGCAGAATTTGGGAACTATAGTTGGTGCAGTGGTTAAGAACTCGGCTGCTAACCAAAAGGTCGGCAGTTTGAATACACTAGTTGCTCCCTGGAAACCCTATGGGGCAGTTCTACTCTGTTCTATAGGGTCATTGTGAGTCAGAATCGATTCGAAAGCAACAGATTTTTTAGTACCTTCTAAAGGAGCCCTCGTATTGCAGTGGTTAAGTGCTGGGCCAGCCACTCTGCAGTGGAAAGATGTGGCAATCTGCTTCCGTAAAAACGTACAGCCTTGGAAACCCTGTGGGGCAGTTCTACTGTCCTATAGGGTCACTGTGAGTCAGAAGCACTTGATAGCAATGGGTTTAGTATCTTCTAGAAGGAGCCTGGATGGTGCAATGGTTAAGTGCTCGGCTGCTAATCAAGAAGTGAACAGTTCAAACCCACCAGACACTCTGCAAGAGAAAAGATCAGTTATCTGCTCCTGTAGAGATTAAACTAAAAAACCAAACTCACTGCCATCAAGTTGATTCTGACTCATAGCAACCGTATTAAGATTACAGCCTTGGAAATCCTACAGGGCAGTTCTACTCTGTCCTATAGGGTCGCCATAAGTTGGAATTCACTCGACAGCACACAACACTATCATCTAGAGGAGGTCAAATTGCATAGCTCAGGAATAAGAAAGGTGTTTCAGGATTGGAAAGGTAACTTGGAAAGGATTCACTAAGTTAGGGTTACCAAAAGAACAGAAATTCCAGGGGCAAAGAGTCCAAATCCAGCAGAAGCAATCCTTTGGGATCCCTTGTCTAGCATAACAACCTTTGTTGTTATTACAATATACTACAGACTACCCAAGAATTTTGCAGAGAGAAATTATCCTAGGTGTGTGAGGGATCTGCCCCACCCTCAGGAAAGTGATCAGTTATGCTAGGAAAAACCAAACCCGTTGCTGTTGAGTTGATTCTGACTCACAGAAACCCTATAGGACAAAGCAGAACTATCCTCGTAGGGTTTCCAAGGAGCGGCTGGTGGATTCGAACTGCCAACCTTTTGGTTAGCAGCCGAGCTCTTAACCACTGTGCCACCAGGTCTCCTGTACTAGGAAAGTATCGCCCAAGGTGAATTGCAGCCTCATGCCTATTTTCAGAATTCAACCTTTTCTTTGTCCTTTCTACCTCCTTAATAGTACTAAAATTGGGCTAGTTACCATGAGCTAGTTAAGTCCACATTTCCTACTTGATTTTTTACTATCTTCATAATCAAATGTTAACAATACCAATACTCCCTCACCATACAGACTTACCTTTATTGCCTTTCATGAAATGGGATAAAATGCCACCACTAAAGGGTATCAGAACCATCTGAACTGAATATTAACTTCCAAGGTATTTAGATTAACATTGGTCCTCCCTCCCTAGTGTGCACAGAGTTATGAAAGAAATCTTCACATGAAGTTGTCTTGAATCTTGAATATTCAAATCTACTGTCCATTTTATATTTCAGAAGCACTGTGTGTGTGTGAGGTAGAGGGGTCTGGAAACTGAGGAAAGAACAAGGCAGAACCAAACAGGGACATGGCCAAGATGACTCAGTTATACAGCAGACTCTGAGGCCTTTACGGAAACCACATGCCATTTCCCCTCTACCAGCTACAATCAAGTCCTGCACTGGGTCCCACCTGATGGAAACTTGGAGAAGCCATCACATGACCCAACCTTCTCCAGTGGGGCACTCTCAGGAGAGACTGCCAGTGCTAATTCTGCCTGGCAATGAAGGCAGATACAGCAAGAGACTAAGGATTTTTCTTTCGCTTATATAAATAAGCCCAACTACTTGAAAATGATGGAATGGGGCTAAACTAGCCAAAAATGCTCTCCCTTAAATCCGTTTAGGTATATGCTTTCTACAGGAAGTACTCCTATATTCTCTGACCTCACCCCACCCCAAGCCTGGTTAGGTGATTGAACTCTTTGTTCTCTCAGCTCCCAGCCAATAGCTCTATCACTGCGCTTATCTCATTATGATTGATGTTTCGGTGTCTCTCATTAACTAGAGAAGGGGTTCTTAACCTTTTGGTGCCTTTGGCAATCGGCTGAAACCTATAGACCAATTCTCAGAATAATGGTTTTCAAAGCATAAAATAAAATACACAGGATTACAGAGGAAACCGATTATACTGCAATATAATTCTTAATCCCAGGATGAGAACCTCCAGAGAACGAATTCCCAGTGCCTAGCACAAAGCCTGGCACATAGATGGTATCTATAAATGTTTATTTAATGAGGGAATAGAAAGATAAATGGCTCCTGCTGAGTCACCTTGAGGAGTGATTCATTTCAACTGCTTGTGCACGTATCAATGGCTTGCATATGTCTCACCCTGTCTGAGATCATCTAGACCAGCGCTGTGGGGGAACCCACACTCAACCACGGGTGCCATAGCATCTATTAATGATGACAGGCTATTGGAAGACCAGTAAAATAACAAAGCTCATGTATTTTCACCAGCCGGAATATTCAGGTAGTGAAAGTGAACAGGCTGTCTTTAGGAGATCTGACTTTGGAAGCGCGATGCTCATGTTACCTTAAACCTCTTACAAGAGCTGTGACAGGAAAGAAAGGAACCTGAGCCAGTGTGTAGGTTTTTTCTAGGGCTCCTTTCCTGTCCCAAATTGGTCCTCTCATCTCTGGGAATGAGAAAAGTGTCCCTAAAAACCACAGTGGGATGAGATGGGCCTTTCTGGGTTCAAGTGGTAGTTTCAGTCTTAAAATTTTTGTTTTTATGTACCAACAGAAAACCTAAAGCAGCAGGAAATCACTAAAGACATACAGAGGGCCAAAGGTTTGTTCTAAGCTGATTGCTAAGCTTAAAAATATTCTGAAAAGAAAAATAAAACCCCAGACAATTTTAAAGCTGAAAACACAACTGTACGGGGCTCAGAAATCTCACCCTTAAGGGTTTTAAGACTGACCCTCCCAAGTTAGAGGGTTTCTCTGGCTATATACAGCCATCTGAGGGATGGCAAAATGCAATTTTCATTGCTTGACAGGGCTTCCAACATCAGTTGGAAGAAACATGGCTTCAGGTAGGTGCCTTCTTTAAAAACAAAAAGAAACTACAGGTCAAAGTTTTCCTTTTAATAATAATAATTAAAAAAAAAAAAATCCTCCCACTCCTAAGGTATGTGCTTTCTTTTTTGACCTATTTTTCCTTTAAATCATTTGCAGTTTCCCTATATTTTCCCTAGTGCAGTAAACAATGCAATCAAAGAAATAAAAACCAGGGTCCACTCTTGCCCCAAACACTGAAGAGGGTCACAGAGGGAATCACAGCACGGAAATGGCCCAGCTCTAAATATACAAACAACTTAAAAAAACAAAACAAAACAGAATACTCCCCCCGCCCTGACATTATTATTGACATTCCTGGTAAATTTCCTGTAATATAATGCTGCAGACAGTGCTTCTTTCCCAGGGAGTCCAGCTCACTCAGGAGGAGACATCTACTCACTGCCTCAGGAAAGGCTGGGGGTGTTGAGTCTTCCCTGCCAAGCCTAAGGCTTGTGATGAGCTCAGTATCTCACAGAAACATCTGTGGGATAAATGGTAAAAATGAATTAAAAGGGGATGAAGGCAGGCAGGCACCTGTCACTTCTCCAAATCAGCCAAAAAGCTGAAGAGTGTGGTATTCAGGAGACAGATGCCGGTAAGAGCTGAGGGATGGAGGGCAGAATAAGAGGAAGCACCAAATGAGTGGCTGCTTTTGGTTCCAAAGCCAAAAAAGGGCCCCACCAAAAACGCAGCTGGTCTGGGTGAGGCACTCCCCTGGCTCCTGGAGTCAGGCAATAAAAAACGATGGCCTTGAAGCCCCACCCCAACGACAGCCAGTCCAAGAACAAGAGCAATTCACACCACATCTCACAGTTTGCGGATGAATGGACTGATCCCAACTTTGGAGGGTAAGCGCTTTGACAAAGGCGGGGTGGAGGTGGGGGGTGGGGCAAGGTGAACCCCAAAGCACAGCTGTGGCACCCCTGGATTTCTATTTCTGCAAAGCCACAGGCCACTGTTGCCATTGCTCCATGAAGGTGTACCCTTCCACCCATCATCTGCTTCTTCTCAAAACTGGCACCCATGGTGGTAACCCTCAGAGATCTTAAGAGGCATCTACTGCACTTCTGGAAGTAAAATAATTTTCTTGCCCCATCCTTGCCAAAGCACTTCCCTTTTCAACCTGCTGCTGGTATACCACCTCTCCCTCCAAGCAGAGTTCAACTTCCTTTTGTTTCAGAGTTTTGCACATTCCAGGATACCAAATAAAGTACTCTTAGGCATCCACATGTGAGTGAGTTGCCTTCAGTGTCAGATCTGTTCCAGAGTTTGGTCAATGCCTCTTTACAAAAATAAAACCACATGTGTACACAGACAGGCTAGCCTGGAAAGGGCTTTCTGGGCAGGGTTTCTGGTTGTTGATGCCTCCTCTAAAGGGAATAACTTCCTTCATCTAAGAAGGTTAGGACATTGAGTGACCTACTCTCAGCTTCTGAAAGGGCAGTTTGTGATGTCCATTTTTCAATGAGGGGGTGAGAAGGACCCAATATTTTCAGTTACAACAACAAGATGTTGTTTTCTTTAAAAAAAAAAAAAAAAAAGGATCCTACGTGGAAATGAGTGGGACAATGATAAAAAGAAACAAATAATTAAAATTCCAAACCAAAACATATCTCCTGGCCCCGATATCCCCAGTTAATCCTCCAAGACCACAATCTCCACATTGTGGACTTGATGCTGGTGTTCTTCCATCTCAGCCACAACTTTCTCCTCAGTCCTCAGCTCTGTCTCCAAGATGACTGCTTTGCCCTCAGTATCCTCAGCCTCTGGGTCTGGGGCTGGGTCAATCTCAATGATGGTCTGCCCATCCTCTGAAGTGCTTTCAACAGCCTGGATTGCTGAGGTCAGGCCAGACTCCATAGCCACCAACTCCACAGGGCTCACCATGGTGGTCATGTTGCCCAGGGTACCCCCATCCTGCATAGCGGTGGAGCTTAGCAGTGCTAAGCTAGACGAAGGGTGGATGGTCATTGTGTCTGGTGAGTTGCTCTTGGCAGAGGAGACCACTGTGGCATAGCGGAAGAGCTGAGGGCCAGAAGGCAGTGTGTGGACAGTCACAGGGCTGGAGCCTTGGCTGAGGGTGGCCACTGGAATATTACCCATGGAAAATGACTGACCCACTGGGGTGATGGTGATGGGTGAGATGACTGTGAACTGAGGCTGCTGGACAGGAGGAGAAGGGCTCAGGACGGTGGTGGAGGCTGGCCGCTGGAGCCGGGGCCTTTTTGGAGGTTTAGGAGTGCTCACAGGCATCAGTACCACATTTTGAACCGTCTGGGATTTCAGCCTGTGATCCTGAGCTTGTTTCTTCTGCTCTTCCAACTGGCGTTCCAAGTCTATGGAAAAAAAAGACAGACTATGTGGAGGGAGGTACAAGTTGGGAGAACAGTAAACTGGGGGTCAGGAGACCTGGGCTCTTGTCCTGGTTTTGCCACTATGTAGCCTCAGGTAAGTCACTCATTGTTTTAAAATGAAAACTAGACTGGATGACGTCAAAAATCCTTCCACTAATTACATTTCATTGTGAGATTATAGGCAGGGGGACAGTTTAGAATCTTTTTCAGACTATGATCCTAGTATACCTCAACCCTAGAAACCACTCTAGTATTTTGTCACCTGTCACCAAAATAGAAATCAAAGAAACATCCAGTTGGTTCTGAGAAGATGAAAATTCGGAATATCTGCACCAACCCTTTGGAACTGCATTAGACCTACAAAGGAGCTACAATGGCCACTGAGAAAAACAGTGATTCCCAAACTGCCCTTCAAGGCAGGAACATCTTGCTGTGTTGGCTGGAAAACTTCTTTGCTGGTGACCCAAATGGCCTGTCTCCCACTGGCCCAAAAATGTCTACAGAAAGTTAGAGGAAATCTCTAAGAATTACAGAACTGAAGTAGGTCTTAGAGTTCTCATTAATTTTAATGGGGATCCACAGAGCTAAAGTGACTTATACTTACGGTCACCGATCTGGGGCCAGGACAAAAGTCTTCTGATGGTCAACTGGGTGGTTTTTCTACTACAATAAGCCTATCACTCTCCTTCTCACAAGTGTCCAATCCAACTTGCTGACCACTGGTAAGACCACATCTACACCTGAACTTCTCTATTGATTAGTACCAAATAAGCACCCAATAAATAACTGGGTTACACCTATGGAGCATTTTGCTCTCTATTGAACACCAAGAGCAAAAGTCAATTCCTTGTTTGGAAAAAAAGAAGTAGATAGGGGTCAGTAACACCTTCAAATTTATAAAATACTACCTTTTAAAGTTATAAAATACTGGATATTTTCTATCTTCAGTAGTAATCAAAGTAATGGGAACTTAAACAAGGTACCAATTAAATCTATCATTTTTTTTTTTTTAATTTTAAATCAGGGAATATTATAAATAACAATGCCCAATGTTGGTGTGCTCAAATTGGTAACATAAATCTGTGCGATCTTCTTGGGAATTTAACAATAGGTCACAAAAATCCATTAAAAAATTATCGATACCATTTAATCTTAAACTTAGTCCTGAGAAGCAGTTTAAAAGGGCATAGAAAGCAAAAAAATTATACAAGTTCACTCCAACATTATATACGCTACTAAAGAAAATTTACAAATTTTAAATATCATCCCTAGAGGAATGTCTAGGTAAGGTACTGTGTATAGCAACTTGGAAAATTATTATGTTGTAGTGAAAAAGGCAGAAAACAAAACTTTATATATATTATGATTAAAACTATCTAAAAAATAATATGGAAAATGAACTAAAGGTCTACTTCTCTTAAAAAAGAAAAAATTTTCTGATGGCTTAAAATTTTAAGGTGAGACAGAACTCTGGATCAGGAATAAGAAGATAGAGTTCTACTCCAGGTTTTGCTGCCAAGAAGTGATGTGGCCTTAGGCAAGTCATTTATCCTTTTTTGGGCCTCTACTGGATCATCTGTAAAATACGGATACTAGCTACCTTAGCATTCTTAGGAGGATCAATGACGTAGGGTACCTCTGAAAGCACTCAGTAACTAAGTTTAAAATATAAACTGGGTATAAAAATAAATTTAAAACAACCTAAATTGTCCCTCTTTTACTAAATGATTCTTTCTTTTTGGCTTCGTGACTAACATATTCTAAATTATTCAAAGGCTAAAAATTCATACCTCTGACTTGTTTTGTATTTTTCACCTACCTTACCTCCTCCAGAAGCTTCTCTTGATTATTGGTGTAAGGATAGGTATAAGTGACTACTCCTTTTGTTCTTCTACCATACCTGTGACATTCTTCTGTCACAAAACTTACTTATTTGTTTCTAGGTCTGCTTCCTCCTTGACTGAGGCTGTTTTATTCAATTTTGAATTTCTGAAACCTAGTTTGGAGACTAACACAAAGTACTTGATACAGAGTTAAATTACCCATGTTCTCCTAATTTCTGATTACCACAAATAATGCAGAAGGTGCTAAATTTACATCTACCAAAAGGGGCAATATTAAAAATGTAAAAAAGACAAAGGCCAATTTCAATTTGTATCTTCTGCCACCAACATAACTGGATTAATGAACATTCCGCTAGACATCTTAATCCTCAAATAGATACAGAAGGAGGACCGTGATGCTGGCTGCTTTGTTTCTGCCTTTGTGCCTCCTCCGCTTCCCACCACTCCAACTCACTTGAGGCTGTGTATAAAGGAAGAGCAAAATCTGATACAATGTGAATTTAAAAAAAAAAAGCCAGTCCCAAGAGAAGTCACAAGGAAGATGTCAGGACTCAAGGAAATCAGTACAAAACACCTAAGAAGGGTGATAAGTCACACACACCTGACAGAGTATAGAGAAATTGCTCTTCTCCCTGCTCTACTTGGTTCCTCCTGTTGTCCAAAACCTTCTTGACTGTGTCCATTAGGCCAAATGTATGTGCTACATTATTGAGAACAGCGGCATCTATTTAAAACAAAAGACATGCCTGTTGAGTTAAAACACAAATGTTCCATCAACTTCCCGCTGTGCTGTTTATAAATATGAAACAACCCAAACACAATGGGACTCTCCTAATTTCACGTGGTTTTTTTTATTTTTAATAAAGATTTATCACATGCCTAACTAATTTTATTTAATTATATCTTGGTTAAGTCTTTCTATACAAATAAATTAAAAAATCAGGAAAAAAATCTCATATCTGGTTATAGGTTTTGACTTTTGGTTTAGAAAACATGGTCACTGTATTAGATAGAGCTAAGTTTGAATCTCAGTTTTGCTATTTCCTCTCTCTGTGACCTTGGGCCAATCATTTCACTCCTCAGTTTTCTCATCTGAAACAAATGAGATTAATAATACTTACCCTGCAAGATAGATATGCAAATTAGAAATAACTTATTTTGAAGTATAAAACATAGGGACTGGCATGCAGTATTCTTATTATTTCTCTGTTCCCCTTTATGCAAAACTAATAGAAAGAGTTGCCAATATTTGCTGTCATTACTTTCTTAACCAGGACCACTTCTCAACCTACACTCTCTTCCAGTCATCTCATCCAGTTCCACAGTTTTAAACACCACATACATGCTGACAACTCCCGTATGTGTATCTCCAGCCCTGACCTCTTTCCTGCATTCCAGATTCATGTATCCTTGAATCTGAGCGACATCTTCATTGGAAGGCCTCAAAGGCATCTCAATTTAACAAGTAAAAGGCCAGTTCTGATTTACCCTTTAAACCTGTTCCTCCTCCAGTGGTCTTTACCTCAGTAAATGGCATCACTATTCACTGCTCAGGTAAAAACGCCTAAGTCATCTTGGATTTCTTTCTCTTTCACCCCACATCCAATCCATCAGCAAGACTTATCAGTTCCACATTCAAAACATATCCCCAATCTGATCACTTCTTCCCAGGTCTACCCCTACTACGCTAATCAATGCCACCACTATCTCTTGCCTGGACTAATTCCTTCAAGAGTCTCGCAAGTGGTCTTTTTGTTTCCACTCTTGCCTGCAGATAGTCTACTTTTCACACAGAAACCAGAGTGATCTTTAAAAATATAAATCTAATCACCTCACTTGCCTTGTTCACAATCACTATGATAGCTTACCATCACCTTAGAATAAAACCCGAAGTTATGGCCAAGGCTCACTGGAACTGTCCCCTCTTCCGCTCTATCCTCAGCACTATCAGTCTCCCCACAGTCTACTCCACTGCAGCTACACCAAGGCTCCTGTAATTCTATGAACCCAACAGGCTCCTTCCCACTTCAGGATCTTTGTTCTGTCTAGAATGTTTCCTCTCCTAGCTTGCCACCTGGCTAGTTCATCAATTCAGGCCCTGCTCACATGTGACCTCCTGAGAGAGGCCTTCCTTGACCACCCCATCTAAAATAGGGTGATTTCTGTATTATTTGCCCTTTTTTCACTCCAAGCATGCATTCTTCTAAATTAAAAAAAAAAATTGCTCCAAAGTTGTTGAAGTGTATGTTCATGTGAGTTATAAAGTTAAGTGTACATAGCATATGGGTTGAAAAGAGGTAACAAGAAACAACTAACAAATCTAAGTAACAACTCAGTGAACATACACAAGCATATGAGATCTCATCATGACCCCATTTATATCAGATGATTAGAACATCCTTTTACATCCTTCACAGCAGCATCCTGTGAATATTCAAAACAGCTATAAGTACACACAACAGTTCTAGAAGCCTTTAACTGATAGGATATGAGAATACTCTAAAACCAGGTGGAATTCTCCAATTCTCAGATGTATATCAGCCTTGGAGCCCTGGTGTTGCAGTGGTACAGAGCTCAGCTGCTAACCAAAAAAGGTCAGCAGTTCGAATCCACCAGCCACTCCTTGGAGACCCTATGGGGCAGTTCTACTCTGTCCTATAGGGTTGCTGTGAGTCAGAATCGACTCTAATGCAACGGGTAATGGGTATGAGCCTTAAATTTTATGAGCCTTAATTTCCTGATCTGTAAAATGGGGGTAATAATACCTACACCTCAGGGTTGTCATGAGGCTAACAGGACCAGCCTACAGTTGTGAGTGTTCAATAAATGACCATATTGTTAGGATGAGTTCACTTACCTGTGACCTGGAATGGAGCCTGGATGAGCCGCTGCTGCACGCCCCTGAGTAGCTCCTCTATTTCCTTCTGTATATTACAGACAACCTCTTCCATCAGCCCTACATCAACTATTCCTTTCCAGAACATCAAAGTGTCCTCTGGCACAAAGGGGACAAGAGAGAGAGTAAACAAGGGATGCTATATAGATACTCAGGCACACTCTCTACAATGTTAAATTCAAAATTATTTCAGTTCAAAAGGATTTCTTGTTGGGCTATTTCCGAGAAAATTGTTAAGATAGAAAGAACGGACTATAGGGTCAAACAGATGAATTCAGCTCTGACACATATTGGTTGTGTGACTGTCTCAGGCAAGCTGCTGAAACTTTCTGAATTTCAATTTCTTCATGTGTAAAATGTGACTCTGCAGGCTTGTTGCATGGATTAAAATAAGATGTTTGTAGCTATAACGGGTATTAGTATGCATGAGAAAAGCCAGCAAAAATAATTAAGAGGGCTTCTATGCCCAGAAGCATCATGACAAGGGGATAAGGGTCACAAAACCCCACAAGAAGTACCGAGGATGAACACATCTGAGCCCCACAGGAATGTACCTGAAATTTCCTCTGAGTCTTTCTTTACGCCCTCCTCTGTGGCCATGGTGACAGCAGCAGTGAGGGCCGAGTTCCATTCCAGCCCTGCCTCTTCCATGCTCTCCTCTGAGATGGCAATCTGTGTGATGCTACCTAGAAGCAGTCCGTTGGAGGTGAGGCCAGTAAATTTTACGAAAAGGTCATAGCTATCCTCTACCTGATGCTCAAAGCCACGGAGCCCCTGCTGTTATTTTAACATTCTGGCCTCTTGCCTGCAGATCCAAACTTTAAAAACTAGAGTCCTAGGTAAGCCAAGATGACTGGCTTTTCTAAAGAGAACCTGCCTTGCAAAAGAAAACATTTTCTTCTTACTCTAAATAGAAAGTGAAAGGTAAGTTTTTTTTTAAAAAAAAAAAGTCACAAAGGGTAATTTGCTTCCTAAACAGGTATGTTTTTGACAGAGAATGAAGGTGGGCATGATTGCCAGGCTGCCTGTCCCAGACTTATTGAGGGTAAAAACGACCTGGACTAATTTAAGAGAAATCCATGGTGGTTGGCCAAGGGCCCTATTATAAGCATGTTTGATACTAAGCATCTAGAATATCTGAAGTTGTTACAGCTTATTTATCAGCCTATGTAAGAGAAAGCAAGAGAAATGAGACCAAAAAAAAATCAGCAGATTCACAGAGCAAAAAGAATTGAGAAAAATCAAACTGATCCAAACAGAAATATAGGCAAGTGTGGACTCCACATGTAGAAGATGTTAGTACTCAAACAAATGAGTATCAGTAATAACAATAATCAAGTAAAGGAGTTTTGGCCAAATAAAAAGAAACAAAATAATTCCACAGCATTTTTTACTTTTCAAGAGAAAGAGTCAAGTGACCAAAAATTCAAACTGCTAGGTATATTATATTTTCCTGAAATGACTTACTTCCAAAAGATTTGGCTTCTATCCACCCAGTGGTTACTCACAGGATATTAGGGCTTGCCAGAAGAAACACTGAGGGGTCATCTTTAGCACAGTACTCCCCTAACCTTTTACATCCTTTAGCATTCTTATGACTCTGTCAGACACATTTAGAAATCTTCTGGTAGTAGTTGAGACACATTTATCCAGCTGTGCTAAGTCTCCAGCTGGATTAACTAAATCTTTAATAATGATCTCACATGGCTACATGTTTCCTGGACAGTTGAAGTCCTAGTCCCAAGCTCAACAATACTGAAGTTAAGTGTCTGCCCATCCTGCCATCCGCCTGTGAAGAAGCCTCAGCTTAGGAATCTAGACCCTTCCAGACAAATATGTTTGATTCTTACAGCAGGGTCTCCTGAGTCTAGTCCAGCCAATGAGACATGGATATATCTCAGTTCAATGGCTGAAAACCATTCATCATTCTAATCTACTTTCCTGACTTGACCACTAGTAGTGCAAAGAGTTTTGAAAACAGTGTAAGCTCAACCCAGACAAGCCAAATGGCACCAAAGTGAAACACTTGAATAAGCACTATAACTACTGAACCATCTATCTAGTGCTTACCATACATTGTAATAAAGAAGCAAGGAAGGAGGTCTGGCCAATGGGACCCGTTTGAAACAAAACAAGGTCTGTTTCCAAAGCATGAAATCCCACCCAAGTTTACCGTACCTCACAACAAGGCACATCAACACTCCTGAGAATTGAAATTAAGGAACAAAGGGAGGCACAAGGGGAAAAGTGCTGCTGAAAAATACAGTGGGTTTTCAGGTGGTTTCCTACCCCCTACCATCGGCCGAGGTGGGTGTCTGCACCACACTTGTCTGCTGTCCTGGCACTGGAGCTCTTGCGCTGCTGATTAGAAGATCAAATTTGGTGCTTCTGCAGGTATTGGAGCAAACCTTGTCATGTTGGTAAAAATCAATCTGTCCAGAGTCCATCATTTTCCTATATAAAGGGAGACAAGAAGTACCAGTTCAGCCTGCATTTCATCTAGAGGAAACTAGCCCTCAGGGATAGAGACAAAATTGCTGAGTCCACTTTGTAGATCAGTGAAAACCAATAGTATTAAAAGTCATTAAATTGCAAAAACTCTAACTGGGGCTATAAAATTTTCATTGATCCTGCCCATGTTTACCAGTACTCCTCTTCTCTTCCTACTCTACTCATTAGGAGTCCTCTCTCCTATTTCCTGTTATCACTAAAGTTTAGGTAATACTCCTAACAATAGCTAAGTTTCCCCATTGAACTTCATTGAAACCAAACCCAAAAGACTTTGGTTATAAAAGCCTGAAAGACTAGCTCATATCACAGCACAAATGAGAAATGCCACAGGGGAATTTTGTGATGCGTTTCTGATGTATTAGTACTCCTACACCAGTTAGATTTGTTGCCACTTTCACAGATATAAAGCTTCAGCAGATTTCCTTTAAAAACAAAACAAAACATATATATATACACACACATATTGATAACAACTCTCCTATAGAGAGCAAAGTTGACTTTACTAAACCCTCACTAGAAAATGTCCTTCTCCCTGGATCCACAAGACATTGTTATTACAGGCCATGAGCAAAAGGATGGGGTATTTTAATTATACTAAACTGTATGTTATAACGTCACTTGGCTTTCACTAAGGAATTCTTAGGCATTCTACTTCCTTTTAGATTTAGGGAAACTTGGCATGTACTTGTTTTTCTGAGCAAATAAAACAGACCAAGAACAATGAAAATGAAAGTTATAGGTATTTTTCCCCAATTTTATTTAACTACTGATTTGTGTATACAAATTATCTGAAAATAAAAATTTTTTTAAAATAATGTTTATGGGTTTCTGACTATAAAAATAATATGTGAAGGAAAAAAATTAAAATTTTTAGTGGAAAATACAGAAAACTATAAAGAAAATAACTGTCCTTTAGAAAACAAAACCTAAAACAGAGATAATGTCATTGTTTTGGCATATTTTATTTCACTTAATTTTATTTATGTGTGTGTGTGTTTAACACAGCGAAAATCACACTGTTTAATTAACTTTATATTTTGTTTTCTTTCTTTACATTACATCATAAGCATTTTTCCACGTAAAAACTCTTCAGAAATATTTTAATGACTATATAATATCCCATAGTATATACTCATATATATTTAAATGAGTCATAATTTACTTTAGATGTTCCTTGACTGTATATTTTCCAGACTGCCATTTTTTATCATAATAAATAATGCTGCAACGAACATCTTTATGCTTTAATCTCTACAAGCACTATAGGTTATTTCTTAGGACAGATTCCTCAAAAAGAATTAAAAGCACTTCCACCCAAAGCACAATTAAAAAAAAAAAATTATACTAAGTGAATAAGCCAGACACAAAAGAAAAAATATTATGTGATTCCACTTATATGAACTATCTAGAATAGGCAAATTCATTAAGAGAGAAAGTAGATTAGAGGTTACCAGAGGCTGGGAGGAGGGAAAAATGAGGAGAAATTATTTAATAAGTACAGAGTTTTTGTTTGGGGTGATGAAAAAAAATTGGAAATAAATGGCGGTGATGGTCGCAAAACATTGTGAATGTAATTAGTGCCACCAAATTGTACATTTAAAAATGGTTAAAGTCGGTGGCACAACATGAAAAAATGTAATCAGTGTCATTGAATTGTAAATGTGGAAGTTGTGTTTGCAAATGTTTTGGCATGTATATTTTCATCACAACAACAACAAAAAATGGTTAAAATGGTAAATTTTAGGTTCTATATATTCTACCACAATAAAAAATAATAAAATAAAAAAGGGTGGAGAACAGTACACATTCTGAAGTTTGCTTCTGTGGTACAATGACAGCAAGGATTGCATTCATTATGCACAATCGTTATTCAACTACAGCACCCTTCTACTTTACCAGGTGATCCCAAGATTTGTCAGTCAGCCTATACTTTTCCACGGTTGTCACACTTCCTCAGCACCAGGCTTAGCTGTGCCTCTGCTTGGTGATCTCAAGCAGGACTGTCACCTACTCCTGCGCTTCTCTGCCCAGAGACTATCCTACCCAACATCCTGACATCAGAAAAATCTACCCTAGATGCTAGGAAGAGTTCATTTAATTTGGTCTTCCTTCCTGCCCAGGAATTTTAAGAACAAGTTGATGAAGGTCAAATAATGCATGGATTGCTCAAGTCAATCCTTCAGATGGAATAAAATTTTTGAATTAAAGAGAAAAGAGTAGATTCTCTAGATACTACTATGATTAAGTGTCTCAAAGTGTGTTGGAAGCATGTGCTTGCCATTACAGCTTACCTGAGCATGATTCCACCTAAACGAATGGCTCTCTTCCAGTCCTTCAGGGTGGACTTGCCAGCCAGGTGAACAAAATGCTTGGGGCTGATCAACTGATCATTGAACTAAAGTCAAAACAAAAGTCCAAAACAATCCAATGTCAACTTAGCCAGGCAAAGAGGGAAAAGAAAGAGATGATAACTCTACTTGTTATGTACAAAGATACCCAGGCAATATTCTAAGCTATAAAACCAAAAAACCAAACCTGCTGCTGACGAGTCAATTCAGACTCATAGTGACCCTATCGGACAGAGTAGAACTGCTCCATAGGGTTTCTAAGGAGTGGCTGGGGGATTTGAACTGCTGATCTTTTGGTTAGCAGCTGAGTTCTTAACCACTGCACCACTGGGGCTCCTCCTAAGCTACAGACTTGTATTACCCAGCCTCCTGCCCTATTGTGGAGCCCTGGTGGCACAAGTGGGTTAAACATTTGGCTGCTAGCCAATAGGTTGGCAGTTCAAATCTGCCAGCTGCTCCTTGGAAACCCTATAGGGCAGTTCTACTCTGTCCTATAGGGTTGTTATGAGTCAGAATTGACTTGACAGCAATCGGTTTCATTTGGTTTTGCCCTACTGTACCAGGAAAGATGAGCACAGTGTTCTTTTCCGGTACAAAGCTACAGACGACATCAGGAGGATCTGAGATTAATACACTGATTAGCTCCTAAAATCCATTTAGAACTTGAGTCAGGTGGTTAGGTCCAGTGTTGCAAAGGCTATTCAAATAAACTAAAGTGATCTATCAGGTCCTAATGACAAGATTCAGGATGTGGCGGAAAAGACAAGTATGACAGAATCGAAAGCACTGCAGAACCTCAAAACTCTGTAATCCTTAATGATTCTAGAATGATGTCACTGAAGGTGACTACTTTCTATGGATACAGCTGTGGCTACCAATGGACACAGAACGAGTAGTTATTTCCACATTTGTTCTCATAAAGATTTTATTTTTATTAATTCTACCACAATGCATACCAGTGCAAGGCATTTGCTCTATATGTTTCTATAATGCTCTCAAATCCCACAAGATATAAGTCACTATTATGCTTTCAAAATACATATGTATAATCACTCCTAATATGAATTTAGAAACAGAAATATGTCTACCTTTGTGAGGCCCTCTAACATTAACTATAAGTCATTAGAAACCTGTAAGTCATAAGAAAGTTATTTAGAAAACTTTTGAACTTAGACATAAAAATGGATTGAACAATGGGCTCGAACATAGCAAAGACTGTGAGGGTGGCGCAGGACCGGGGTGTGTTTCGTTCTGTTGTACATAGGGTTGTTATGAGAACCTACTTGACGACACCTAACAACAGACATGGAAACACAGAAGCATCTGATGTACGTAAAGCATGTAAACAATCTTTAAGTTCACTTTGACCTGGCATGCTGTGACACAAGAAAACAACATAAATCTAAACAACCTCCCTAATCTCCAACCTTGAAGAAAAGATATGCCATTAGGCTACTCTCTAACCCTGCAGAAAAGACATAACATACTAGTCTTTGACGTCACACTGACCCTTGTCGTGTGCAACCAAGATGACAAATTCACATATAAACCCTAGATTTATGCTCACTCACTGAGAGAAGGCAGAGATGGAACTGAGATTCTGCCACCGCTGACCTTGGACCCCATCTACAAGGGACCTCCACTGAGTTCAAGCCGTGGTTTAGCCTTCCTTCCGAGACTTTTCGTTAAAGGTAAAAGCCTGAAGTCTAAAGATATGGACTCTAACCACTGAACTAACATTGCAATTGTAATTGCTAATTCTGATTCTCCGGTTCTAAATGAACGCTGTGAGGTCTTACTTGCATGCCTTGCCACGACTATCTTGCAATAAACTAAATGAGTTTATGCATGTCAAACCTGAGTATCTCTCTGTTAATATTCTAAGATAAAATCCTACACAACAGCATCTTACATATATTATTTCATTTAATCTTCTAGCAACCTTACAGTATACATACATGATTATTAACACTTTAATATATGAGGCTGTGAAATATTAAATAACTTGTTCGAGGTCACCCAGCTAGCAGTAATAGAGACAGGATTCCATTCATTCATTCAACAAATATTTATTTTGTTAAACAAATACCTATGGATTAGCTACTATATGCCAAGCACCATTCTAGGTGTTGGAGATACATTTGTGAACAGGACAGATAAGTTCCTTGTTCTCACGGAATTGTATTGTAGTGGGACTTCAGCCCAGGTCAATTTCACTCCAAAGTCCTTATTTTTTCTACTGTGACACAACAGGACTAAAGCCACAAAAATAAAAAACATTGATATGGTGGGCAAGAGGAAGGAGGCATCAAACCACACCCTCTGAAAACAAGGAGTCCCGAAATAGGCCCCAGCAAGGAAAGCAGATAATTACCTTGACACACTTCACATTTATTCCTGGACACACAAATTTCTTCCAGAGGAGGATGGCTTTGCTCTCCCCACAAGTTATGGGGTAAGCAATTTCCATATCCTCATTTGCTTCTATAGTGCTTGCGTCTGAAAATGGAAAAAAATATCAGTTATTTATTGAACGGCTCTTCACCAAAGCTTCAATTCAAAACCTAGTCTCTTGGCTCCTCTGAGGGGCTAACTATTGATACTTGCTAGTATTGTTTAGGAATCCTCTAGAAGAAGTTTTGCATAAACAGTTATCTCTCACCAACCTCCCACTATGTGCTATGTACTTTTACATGCCTTATTTTGTTTAGTTCTTAGAACAATCCTATGAGGCAGTGAGTGTTTCCTCCATTTTACAGTAAGTATGTGGGACTGAGAAAGGTGAAGTGACTTTCCCAAGAACACACAGCTAAGAAGTGAGAAAGTGGAATTCAGACTCAGGTTTGTTTAACTTCAAAGTCTATTTTCTTTCTACTGACTGCCTTCCAGTCAACACCTTATCAGAAGTCTCATCAGCAACTTCCCTAATGACAGGGATCAACCTTAAGGATCCAGTTTCTTTGTGGGATTTTTACAGATTAAAGATCTTTTCAGCAACCCTAGCAAATTGATGTTAAACAATTATTACCAACTGACAGCCCTAACATGTAGCCAGTGGTATCTCTATATGTGCCACCATCAAATTGATGGCTGCATTACTGGCAGGGCACAGTGGGCAGGGGAAAACTTAAGGCACAAAAGGCAAGAAATCTCAACCAAGTAAGCTAAGGTCAGAGATACCAGAATAACAAAACGACTTACCAATCCCTTCTTCAATTTTGTGTATTGTGTGAGTTTCTACTGCCACAACTGCTGTGTTGTTCTCTGACCCAGCTTCATAAATCCTGTTGTAAAAGTGTCCATCGATAAACAAACTACATAAATCATGAAAAAATTAATATTCATAGCATGGGGTTATAAATTTGTTTTAATCTATTCCAAAAGGAATAAAATATACTTTACAACTCTATAGAAAAGTTAGTGCTTTGACTAGTTCACTCTTATATTTAGACTCCAAGCTGCCCAGGACTGCTTAGCAGCTACTACCGTGGAAATGAATCAACAACGACTTTCCTCACCTTGCAGGATGGTATACACCACTACTCGCTACTGTACTACACCAGACTTTCCCCTTCGTAACTTTAAATCTCATGACATACAGCTTTGTACAAGATTAAGTCATATTACACAATTATCCTGATTAAGACTAAAAAGTAATTATCACTGGACAGTTCAAGAAAGAACCATGAAAAGTAATATGTTGACCACAGAAGTTAATGTCCCTTGTTGGAAATCTGCGCCCTTTGGCATTTTTCAAGGCACCATAACCAAACTATTGACATGAGCAGAGCCTAATGAAAAAAAAAGTAAGAGACTATGCCCACAGTAACTAGCAGCGACTAGAGGCATCACTTACGGAAAGGTTATATATAGCCCAAGTCACTCTAAAATGTCTCTACCTTTTAAGAAATGTGCTCAGATAACCTAACATGATACACTGAGGTCCTCTGTCTCATTTCTATAATAAAGTTTATATGTTAATTATTCCACCTTGTTATTTGAAAGCACTGCCTGAGTAGTATTTCAGCAAATCTTTACATCAATGACCACCCACCTCCCTGGTGATCCCTCTAGCACAAACCCCCCACCCCCTTCTAAATTCCACACCATGACATAGTTAACTGCTAACGGAATAAATCCAATTGGATGTCCCATAGGACTTTGTGGAACTCACTGTGTCTAAAATAACCATGTTATATTCCCTCTCCTACTCCCCAAACTACTACTCTTCTTCCTATAGTTCCCCCATCCTTGTTAATGGCATCACCCAGCACACTGTAGCCTAAGCCAGAACCTGGGCATTACACTAGATTTCTCCCTTTTCCGGCTCTTTAACTCCCACATAGTCAGTTGCCAAATAAACTACCAGATGCATCTCTTTAACACTAATCTCTTCTCTCCCACTGCTACTGCCTTAATTCAGGCCTCATCATGTGGGTCTGGACTAGTTTCTTTGCACTTGGCTGATCTACTATAGTCCTACCAGAGTGATCACGTAACTCCTTCGTCAAAGTCCTTCAAGAATCCTCTCCTCACTACTAAAATAAGGCCCCAAATCCTTAATATGATATTTAAGCCCCTCTAAGATCTGGCCCCTGGTTTCAATTCTCTCCAAACCCTACTTTATAATCCAAGCTCCAGTTTTATTTGTGGTTCCCCAAAATGCCATCTTTTTTTACACTTCTACTTTTGCTCTTACTTCTCCCTTTGCCCCACCTATTTGTTTTTCAATAAGTAGCCTCTATGATGTTTTTCCTACCTCTTCCATCCCAATTCCTCCCGTATAATTACTCACTTCCTCCTTGGTGATCCAAGTGTACTTTGTCACAACACCTATAACTCTTAACAATATACACTTGTTTACCTGTCTGTCTCCCCTTAGGAATAGTTTAAGAAGTCCCTGAGAACAGAGATTATGTTTTATTCATTTATTCAATTTTGCATGCCCAGCCATGTAGCACATTGTCCCTGAGAACAGAGATTATGTTTTATTCATTTATTCAATTTTGCATGCCCAGCATGTAGCACACTGTCTGGAACACGGTGAAGCACCCAATAAATGGGTGTTCAATGAATGAGGATTGGGTGAACATAAGAAACCATCACTTCAAGTGAGATTAGTAAACCGATTCTAAATGATAAGTTTGTGAAACATCCCTTAAAAGAATAAATTCTTATTTATACATAATTTCAACGGCCAGTAATTGTACTTTGGGGCAGGAAGTAGGGGGCATAGTCTGTATTTTTATGAGTAAACAAGATTTTATCAGGGAAGTATTTTCTAAAGCAATTCAGGGTAATGATAGATTTAGCCTAATTCTCGATACCTACTACAGCTACAGTCAAAACTCATATATTCATAATGTTAACAAGGCATTGTAAGATACTAGCATGCCTTGTGAATTATCAAAGGAAAAAAGGTAAAATTTATGTTTATTAGAACTTCAAAGTTAGGTCTATTTTACTGTATTCTAATTCTCTGAAAACTGATAAACCACATATAGGTTTTTTTTTTTTAATCCAGAATGTTAAGGAAAGATATTCTATTTAACTGAATATTGGATTAAAAATTAAGGATTCTCAAAAACTGAATTATCTTACATAAACTAAGGAGTACCCTACTGATCTATAAATCTTCCTAAGACTTAAAACTTGCCACTAGGGAGGGACATGAGCATGAAAGGGAAGTAGGGTCACTACTCAGCTTCTCAGTTCAGTCCATTACATCTGGACTGAATTTCCTCTACAGAAGAAAGTCAGTCAGCACACTGAGTAAACTTACATAGTACTGAAGTCACCAGACACTGATCTCATTATGCTAAAAATTGTATTATAAATTTGAAATGAACTGGAAAGCTAAGAATGTTGATGGAATCCTAGCACCTCCATTCCTCCTAGAAATTTTTTGAGTATGTTATAAAAGATTTTATTTGAAAAAGTTAATAGCCATTCCTTTTTCTAAAGAAAGCATATACTAAACAAGTCTTTTATCTTGAAAAGCTCCCAGAATTTACAGCCTTGTAAACTATATATATGAATTATAGCCTTGTACCTTAGTATCTATGTTAAAAAAAAAAAAAAAAAAGTTACATGTGAACATCTTTTAAAGCCAATCTAGTTTTAATACGAAAGCATCAGCTTATACAATGTGTCAGGTTCTATATATTCATATCAGGAGACTGTTACTAGACAGTCTACTTTTGCTTCATAATGTATTCGTGAAAACTTATACATGATGAATACTTGAAATCAAGTGTAAAATGTCATATATGTAAAAGTTAAAAAGACAAAGGGAATTCTGTTCACTGAAATCTAAAAACATTTATATAAAGTTCCTAATTATTTCTTAGTTTTTGGATATAATCTTTACCAATATATTCCCAGCATTTCATACATGTTATTTGATTGTTTCTTTGCTGCATACCTGAACTCATAGCCAATCAGGTTAAGTGTGACAGAGGCTGAAGACTGACACCCAGTGATTTTCATCTTTGTCTAAACTATATTAAACTTATAAGACCTGTACTTATCACTAGTATCAATGTTTTATTTCCCATTCATTTTTATAAAAAAAGGATGGAATGCAATAAAATAAAAATAATACTGTATAAATTGAGCACTGATTGGCAGGCATCTCAAAGTACAGTATCTCAAAATGTATTCATTAGCTCACATACTAAATTCAGTATGTGAACAATGCCTTGGGTCAAAATATGTTGTACAAAGTTGTCTATATCTAATCAAGCATCCAGAAGGTTCCAGAAAAAGCACTATTATTAAAAAAGGCAGACCAAAGAAAAATAAATCAAACTAAATCTTCAAAATAACTAAATCTATAAATAGTAGAAAAGAAATTTCTGTCTCTACTAGGGGTAAGACAAGTGACAATTGGAGCACTTTAGAAAAGAGAAGAAATGGTAACTCCATGAGAAAATAAAGCTGCAGAGAACTCAAGAACCTACCCCTCATTTCCTCCTCATGTAGCAAAAGGTTGCACCCAAAAGCGTGTGTATGTGTGCATAACAAATGAAATTTTCAAACAAGTCAATCTGGATAAGCACACATAATCTGATGATGACAATAAATATTTAAATCACTCTACCAACTATATATCAGGAAGAATTTATATCAACTTTCCCTTATAGAGCTTAGAATATTTCTTTCATGCTTAACAATATTCATAAACGCCCACAAACTGTGGTTATATTAAAAAAAAATTATCTTTTTGAGATACACGCTAATTTCAGATTTGTTTCAGAAAAATTCAGGAGCAGGTAAATGCAGACATGAAATAAGACTGGTCATGTGTTGGTAAATGTTGAAGCTAGGTGATGGATACTTACATTGGGGCTCATATTATTTCACGTTATTTTCTTTATTTCTGTATATATTTGAAATTTTCTATACTAAAAAGTTTTTTAAATTACCAAGAGAGGTTCTGATTGTCTTTCTCCAGAAGAGTTTAGGACAAAGTACATTATTTACTAGCTTGGGACTGGATTATGTGTTATCCTGGGAACATTTCTAATCTTATGAAAAATTCTTTATCTCCAAGATAGAATAATTACCTCCCTTCTCTCTGTAGATCTAATTCTTATTTATCCTTCAAGATCCGTTTTTTCAAATCTCCTCTCTTCTTTCAAATTTATAGTCATCCTCTGAATTCCAAAGCACTTCCTAACCATGCCACTCAGCGCTTAGATTTTGCCATGGTAGTGATCTTTTTATTTACTTTTGTTTGTTTGTTTTCACAACCAGAATGCACCCTTGGATGGTAGGAACTATGTGCTGTATTTCTTTTAATACCTTTGTGATACCTTATATTATAGTTGTTGTTGTTAGTCACAAGTGGTTGATACATATTGATAAGACCAAGCTTGATAATTTGCCCATCTGTGAGGGTCCAAAGAGCTTTCTGGCAGGAATACTTTTGTAGCTGCCTTGCCTGATCTTCTCAACTCTAAGGAAACTGTCTTTTGGTAAACAAGTATTAAGACCCTGTGCTAAGTAGTGTGGATAAATAAGATGAGAGAGCCATATAGCTTACCCTCCAGGAGAAGGAGAGAGACAAGGAAACAGGTAACTGCCGTCATAATTATTAAAATGATGAATTACATGTATTACTTTATAGAGATGAAAACTTAGTCATTCTAAGAGATTAATGTTGAATGGTCCATTGTGCTAAGCAATGTAAAGTTATAATTTCCCCTCCTTTTAAACCTCTCAAAATCTTTAGTCACTTACCCTTGTTGCACAGGTTGTAACTGCAAAATCACCTGGGTTTTAGTGTTTTCAGGGTTCTCTCCTTCATTTCCTTCAGTGGGTACCACAACCACATCCCCCACTGGGACACTCACTTCTGCATTGGCCATCTTTCACATGAAGTCAGATAGATGAGCTGCTATCAGGAATAAGAACACAAGTAATTTTTTTCTGGTTTGAAAAGATAGTGACCATAGGAAGGGAATACCAAAATAATGACTACCAATTCCAAGGACACCCTGGAGATTCTGAAAAGGATGGGAACTGTGAGAAGGGGCTGACATAGGCTCTGATCTTTCCAGAAATGCCTCAGTACTCACTAGCTACTGTAGGTTTTCTTAGTATGTCTGATCCGTCTAGTGGTGTGCTTGAGCCAACTCTATCAGTTTGTGAGAACCGGCTGTGTGTATCTCTTCCCAAGTCCACATTCACTGACACCTAAGTTGGTAGTTTGAAATCAGCAATGCTGCAAGTATTTACACCACAGAAATTGACAAGTCCTACAAATCAGGGTTTGTTTGTTTTCCTGGAAAGCTGGTGTATCAGTACACCATTAGTTCCATCTCAAACAATAAGCTCCTGGAAAGCAGGAATCATATCTATTTTCTTTGGAACCAGCCATTATGCCTCACCAAGTACTCAGTCCTTTGTGAATACTTAATAAGTATCTGCTGACTAACAGAACTAAGCTGAATGAGAAAAGGAAGATGGATTACATTGTGTGGTTGTTTAAAAAATACTGAAGCCAACTGTATGACCTCTAGGAACTTCTTAATACCTCTTTGCCTTAAACTGAATGGAGAGATGATCTCGCCTCATATCCCCATGCAGGACTGTTGGGGAAACCAGTGTCCAGCATCATGTGCTTCTTGACTCTAAAGTAACTCAAAGCGTTGTCTCAATCTTAATGAAAACTCAGAGGGCGCCAGGGTATTTTACAGCTATTAGTTTTCATGGTTGAAAAGAGAGAGTCACGTAAGAGAGTATCGGTCAGAGCACTGTATTTACTTAAATATGTGAGCATGGGAATTTCTCTAAGACTGCCTAAACAGAGAAGGCACATAATGCATGAAAGTCTAAATATGAAACTGGTAGTCAAAAGACTTAATTCTAAGTCTCAGGTCTGCCATAGCATTTTTTTGCCTATACTACATACTTAACCATGGCACTCAAGGTCTCCCTCATTTGACCCCAAAATACTTTTCCTGTCTTATCTGCAACTATGATATCCCAAGAATCTTAAGTTCCAGCCATACCAACCACCCACTATACTCTGAACATATACTTTCAGGTTTCTGTGCCTTTGTTATTAGGAATACTAATAAGCTCAAAACAACATTCTCCCTCATCTCCTTCTCCCTTCAAGGTCCAGTTCAAAGGCTATTTATTCCTCCATGAATCCACTGTCAAGCCACTCTTTTCTGCGTTCCCCCAGCACTTGGTTTATAGCTCTCATCTATATTTATCACACTCTGCTCTGTACTGCAGTTAATTGAATAGACTTAGGTCTCCATCACTGCACTCTCTGTGAGGACAGGTGCTGTGTCTTAGCTAAAAATCTGCATGTCTCCCTCAGCCTTGTTCATCCTAGGCACTGGTATGTGTTGGTTCAATTGATTGTGGTTTGCAGCTAACCAAGTTAAAATTTCTCATATCTGACTTCTACTTCTGCCCTTTATGATTCTCATATTCATACTTTTTCCTAAATGCTACACTCGCTATGTCCAACTGCCTCAAAGATCTTGTGGGCACCTTGAATAGAACCCATACGGCCTCCCAAACCTGCTTCTGTTCTGGGTAAATGACTCCACCCCTGCCCATTTTCTCAAGTCAGAAACTAAGGAGTTATTTTTGACTCTTCCTTCTCTTTGTAAACACAATCAACCACCAATCCTATCCATCCTAACACCTGTGTATCTCTTTTAACCATCCCCCATTCTCCATCTTGGCTACGACCATCATATTCTGGGCTACTACCTTCTCTTGCCTGGATTTTTCCAGCTGCTCCTCATCGGTATCCTAATCTCTGGTCTCTTCCAATTCATTCTCCACAGAGCAGCCAAAGGGACCTTAATAAAAGCCACAGGCTATTTTTTACTTTAAAATTCTTTAGTGGATTTTCACTGCTATTAGAATAAAGGGCAAACACCTTAACATGGCTTACAACATCCTCCAAATCTACCCACCTGCTGGCCTCATTTCTCATAGTTCCTACCCTCACATTCTGGACTCCTATCATTGAATTTTTTCCAATTTCTCAAATATACCATATTTCCTTATGTGAGTCTTCACACTTGTTTCCTCTACCTGGAATTCTTTTTCCCTTTCTTTTTGGCTAGTCCCTGCTAACCTTTTGTGACTTACTTAAAATACCACTTCTTCAGGGAGGCCTTCTGTAACTTCCTTTCCTAGATTCAAGCCTGTGTTCTTACTCCCTCAGCATCTGCAGCCCCCATCACAACCATCATCCTACTTTGTCAGCTTCTATCCCCAGACTATACATCCTGGGAGAATAAGGACTGCTTCTCTTATTCTACAGTTCCTCCATGTCTAGCACAGTGCCCAGCACAATGGAATGTAAAAAATAGTTTTTGAATATCAGACTTCTATCTACAAAACTGCCTAACTGAAACTTTACCTGGCACACAGGTATGCAACAAATATTTGTTCAATAAATGACTAGCTTTACCCTAAAAGATTTCTAGAATTTTCTACTTTTCTAACTTTAGGGAGTATAAAAATTCTCCCTGAAGTTAATTTAGGGAGTGTTAATTCTAGGCAGCTAGGTGACCCATCATATGGCTAGTTCAACAAATATTTACTGTGTATCTACTCCACATAGGAACAGAGTTAGGCTCCTTGGATAGGAACAGGGACAATATCTGTTCTTAAGGAACCACAGAAGGGAAAGAGATGCACGTCTGTCATACACTAGAGGGAAAAAGCAACTGTAAAATATTACAGTAGGTAATCTGAATTCCTCAAAATTAAAGGATTAAAAGTAGGGGGGAAAAAAAAAAAATCAATGCACTGGTTCAGTAGAACCAAAACCACTAAGACCCTTGAGTCTAGAAAAGACCAAAAGGGCTATGATCAAACATACAAATGGTATCAAATCCTAGAATAAATGAACCAGTAAATATCTTCAAAGCTTGCACCACCAAAATGAAGGGTAAATTAAAATAATAATAGCAGCTAACATTTATTGGACACTCGTTATTTGTCAGGCACCATTCTATTACTACTTCGTATTTTAATTAATTTAAAAGATGTAATACTTTAGCATGTAGCAAATTCATGGAGGTTTTTATTCCAAAAATGAAGTTTAAATTTAAAACAAAACTATCTTAGGTAAATTAATGGGTTATAGAAGCATAATTAGAAGGATTTCAACCCTCTACACAAGACTGAATCCCCGCTACAACATTCTGAATAGGTGGTTAACTAAGTACTTGATTAATACCTTCTTCAATAGGAATTCGCGTTTTACTCCTTACCCCTCCCACACCTTGGAACCTAAGAGGAATGTTTCGGCTGCAAACTTCTGAGAGTTCATTAGAAAAGATAATTATAATCATCCACAATGTTTCTTAGTGTCAGCCAGAGACACAGGTCTGATTCAACCTGGCAACTCTTAAACATTCTTTAGAGAAGCAATTTGGAATAAATATCTATTACCCTAAACACCAGTAACCTGAAACGAGCTCTACAGACTATATTGGCTAAATGCAAGTCATCTCTTGAGCTTAATGTAAAGTGAAGAGTAGCTCTTGTTTACAGCAACAAAAACTCCTGAGGCAAGAAGAATGAGTTGATCCTTTGGGTATTTCATTGAAGGGGCCTTAGAGTATTCACTGTGGAATCACAGAACACTCTTTGTAATTCTAGGGGAACACACGTAAAAGAAGTACGTCAAACTTTCCTGAAAAGTAGGAATTACTTTGTAGTTATTTTCAAAGACAAAAAAAGACACCTTCAAAGGGAGCATGACTGCTCAGATAAGCTATCGGAAACCTAAACAAATGACATCTGACCTACTCTGGATTAAATTCATTTTTTGTGTGTGTCCTAAAAACCAATGTCTAAAACATGGCAAGATGCTGTGTGTGAGGTAAGGATGAGTGTCACATGATTATAAGGATCTCTAGAGTTAGTAGTTGAAAGTAATAGAAATTTCAAATATTCTGAAATTTTCTAACCCCAAAATGTATTTATTCCACACTCTATTGTAACCCTTGTAGATTGTGTGGTCTACTCCTAAGCAATTTTCAAGTTAAAATTTTATTACTTGAGGCCAAAACTTTTTTTTTCCTCATCCATTTAGTAGGTGCTCCAGAGTGCTAACAGATGTAACGATGTCAACAAGTAGGCTACAGAGAACCACTGTGAGAGAACTATCCAGAGCAAATGAAGTTCTGGATAAATCACAGATTGGAGACTACTATGTTAGGTATTGGAACCCCTGGTTAAGAGCTGGGAGGCTGACCAAAAGGTTGGCAGTGCAAATCTACCAGGCGCTCCCTGGAAACTCTATGGGGCAGTTCTACTCTGTCCTATAGAGTTGCTATGAGTCAGAATCGTCTCAACAGCAGTGGGTTTGTCTTTTTTTGGTTTATGTTAGGTATTTGGGAAACAGTGAGATAAAAGGGTTCTCTGAAGGGTCATCCCACTAGAATCCAGAAGACCTCCGCTTAGGACAAGACCAAAATTGGGTCCCAGCTAATCCAATAAAGTTGAGTACAACTTATTCAATATATTTTCTTAAGTAAATATAAATGAAAAAGTCATCACTTCAGCCAGTAGATATTAAACACACATAATGGATAGAAGACTGACAAAGAGGAGATAGTTCAACCATTTCATTAAAAAGTCTCCCAAATGAACTTTGATGACCATAAAAAGGAAGAAACGTGGGAGAAAATAATTCCTGAGACTAGAGTCATCTGATAGTCCCTTTCCCTAATCCTCCACTAAACAGGAAAACCCCACTTCTTGGTCCTAATAGCCACCAAGCAAGACCCCCTTCCTGTCTGTCAATAAGTGGTTTTGCAATTTCTTCTATCTTGACAGAATTCAGGTCTCCTCCCATTCCTTGGATAGCCAAGCCTTCCCCTAATCCCCCATCAAGGCTTGACATGCCTTACTACGGTGGATCACTCTCCAAGACCCTCGAGTAAGACTCCACCCTCATCTCTCCTATTCCTCAATTAGGGGACACCTGGCCAACTCCCTTGCGATTTCAGAAAGCAGGAGTATCCTACGCTTTTTCCTCTCCACGATCTTCTCTCCAGCTCTCAGATGGGTTTCCCCATCTCGGACATGGACTACCTTGCTCTCTATGTATACATAAAGGAGATGTTCAAGTCTCTTTTCATTCCCTCACAAAGATTTGGATCCTTTTCATTCTACTGTAGGAGGCCCTGAGGTATCTTCCCACTGCCCCCTCATTTCTGGGAAGCCACAGGCCTGCTCACTATCCCTTGGAGATCCTCGTCCTTGTCCCCCTGCTCCCACTACCCACACCTTTTCACACACCTTCGGAAAAGCACCTCTTTTTTCCTCGACTGGGTGGCCAAGGCCTCTAACGCGCCCCTAGAGTGAAGTTCGGACCCTCCTTTCCTCAGCGGAACCCACTCTCTGCTCTTGCTCGCCCGCCAAGTTTCCGAGGGTCTCCTCCCAGGCGGGTATCCGGGCTTCCCTCTCCTTTCGGCTCCCCTCCCCCCTGAGCAGGACCCAGGCCTCTCCTCTGCTCTTCATCAAAGGGCCCGCTGCTCCCCCGGCCCCGCCTTTGGGGGTACCCTCAACCTCCCCTGACCCTTTGCCAGGGTCCTGGGCGCCCGGGCTTCTCAGTCCGGAGTCGCTCTGGCCCCTCGGCCGAGGACTTCCGGGCCTCTAGCTCCGGGGGCGCCAGGGCCCCCCAGTGCGGGCCCGCCGGCCCCCGGCGCCCTTGGCTGGGAACCCGAGGCCGCGGGGCCGGGAGCCGAGCCTACTCGGCGCGGCCGGCCGCGCTGGGGGCGGCCCGGCGGCTCAGGCGGACCCAGCGGCAGCGTCCCCCCACCCCCCCGCAGCGCCACGACGTCCGCTCGCTCCCCGGCGGCGGCGGCGGCACGCACAGGGCGTGGGGAGGCGCCCGCGGAGGCAGCAGCCCCCCGCCCCCTGCGCGCCCGCCCGCCCTCGCCGGCCGCCGCGCGGCCCCCGCGCCCGCCCCCCCGCCCCCACCCCACCCCGCGCCCGCGCCCGCGCGCCCACCCCTCCCCCTCCTCACCGTCTCCGTCGGGCGGGCGGGCAGCGAGCGGCCAGGGCGGGCGGGCGACGGAGCATGCGCAGAGGCCGCCACGGCCGCTACCGCCACCGCCGCCGCCAGGCTGGGCTTCAACACTTCCGGCCGCCGCTGCCGGCGAGCTGGCGCCTTAAAGGGGACGCGTCCCTATTGCCGGTCCTGCGGAGGATAAACTCTTATCCCGAGAGTTTTGGTCCTTACCTGAGCAGGGGTCTTCTGCCTTTTAAAGTTAGTGCTAGAGAGGACGCTAAAAACAAAAAAACTCGTCTTCCTCAACTTTATAGATGAGGAAACTGAAGCCTAAATAAAAGAATCAGCTCATCCACAGTCACAGGCAAAGCCAGATCTCTCGACTCCTCTGGAGGACTCTGCTCCTTTTCCTTCCCCAGATTTTGTTCTGTGAAACTTAAAGCTCATCGGACCTTGAGAAGTTACCACCCAGCTATCAATTTGGAATCAAAAGACCTGCTTGAGCATAGTCAGTAACTGATCATGAGTCTTCCTGCAAGCTCCTTAACATTCTCTGACCCATGCTTGTCTGCCAAGTCTGCCTTTTCGTGATTGAGGTTCTGGCTTCAAGACTTGACCTCGGAGTTAGAAGCTTTGCGACTTTGGGGGAATTATTTTAACAGCGCCAAGCCTCTTTTGCATAAAGCGCAAGATTATTGTGAGTGTTAGATGAGGTGCTAAGTGAAAAGTACTTAGGAATGATTCTGGGACCAGTATAGTAATTGACAAGTGTTAAGACCTTTCTGGGGCCAGGCCCTAGGGAAAATGTTTTTGTCTCCGATAATTCTCACAGCAACCCTACTAGTAGTTTCTTTGCTATTGTTGTTGGTTGCTATCCAGTTGACTCCGACTCATGATAACCCTATGTGTGCAGAATAGAACTGCTCCATAGGGTTTTCAGGACTGTGACCTTTAGAAAGCAGATGAACCGGCATGCCTTCTGAGCACCTCTGGGTGGGTTTGAACCACCAACCTTTCAGCTAGTAGTTGAGCGCTTAACCGTTTTCACCACCTAGGGTCTCCTGTAGGTTCTTTATCACTCCCATTTTACAGATAAAAAACAGGAGGCCAAGAGAGGGTAACTAATCCCTCCCTCAGGGTCATATAACCTGTAAGTGGTATAGCCAGGATTTAAATTCAGGCCCTTCTTTCTTCAGATTTCCAGGTTATAACCACTAAGATGGCTGCTGTTGTTATTAAGAACAAATGAGGTGGTGGAGTACAGGTTTGTTGTTTGTTTTTTTGCGGGGGAGAGTAGGGTTGCTTCCCTAACTTGCCTCCTTCCATGAATCACATCTGTGCTACTCTGTCTCAGTCTAAAGAGACATGAAGAGGTGACAAGAAGTTCTGCAGGTTTTTAATTCAAAGTCAGGTAAAACAGCCCTGGAACCAAACAATAGAATTGAATTTAGGGGTCAGACAACCTGGATTCTAGGTTTAGCTTCAGCAGTTCAGAGATCCTGGCCAAGTCGCAGCCTCCCTTAAAAGACCCAATTATTTTCTCCTTTAATTTTTTTGTTGATGCCATGTGTTTTCACTAATGGAAGACATGCTGATTAAAGGACCAATTCAGAATTTTTGTTATGAGTTATGGATTTTGATACCCATTATCTGCAATCACGTATGTCCCAGGGGATGCTGGATGTAGTAAATCATTCCAGTATGAATCAATGATAAAATCATTTTTTTTTCCCCTTGGAAATTTGCAAAATATGAGGTAAAACATGAAGGCACCTGGCAATAGCTGCACATACATTTTATTGTAGCCTTTTTATTATTTTTCATAAAACTTTTCAAAACATGGTACAATGCATTCTTCCTTACTGCAAAAGTAGTACTTACAGCCAAAATAAATAAAGCCTAGGGATTTTTTTCTCTGGAAAATTACCACTACAGTGCATTCTTCGTTACTGCAAAAGCAGAACTTACAGGCCAAATAAAACTAAAGGAATTTGAATATCAGGAAAATTACCACTGCTATGTATATTCTTCATTATAACAAAAGCAGTACTAACAGCTAAGAAGCAGAGAGCGCTGCCCTGGAATACTGCAGAACTGCTCACAGTGGTGCATTCTAACTGCTACATGTGGAAACAATGATTGGGCCCTAAGACTGAATGTGTGGTAAGAATAACTTACAGGAGTTTCAGTCTCTTGAAAAGTACCACTACAATGCATTATTCCTCATTTCATAAGCGTTATTTACTACTGTTCAGAAGCTAGAAAAGCAGGGAGCCAGTAACACCTGGAAACAATGAATGGCCTCAAGGAGAAAATGGCCACTATGACTGAATGAAGGTGAAGAATAGCTTATTCTCGGGTTAAGTACATTCTCACCAGAACATAGTAACTGGGAAACACAGTGAGGAGGTTTATCTCACAGAAATAAAGGCAAAACCACAAAAGTTTAGAAAACTCACACATCCAGGAGGCATCACCTGAGACAATGCTCAATCTACACAAAAATGAGGCTCCAACTCAGGGTTCTTGAGTTTCACACATTTCAAAAGGCTCCCACCTTGAGACTAAACACGTTAAAATTGGCTACCTCATTTCCAAAGAACTCCAGAGGTATAAAAACTGGTTAGAAAAAAGAATTTTTTTAAAAAATATAGAAACATATGAAAAATACAGTTACCACCCATAATCTCTCCTTGTCTTAGGTTGAGTTCTCTAGAGAAGCAAAACCAGTAAGGCCTATAAATATATAGAGAGATTTATATCACGGAAATGGCTCACGTGATTGTAGAGGCTGGAACATCCCAAGCCTGTGAGTTAGGATAGAGGCGTCCTCCGATTCAAGTAGCCCGCAGGGGCTGGTGAACCCAAGATTGGCAGGTCAGAGAGCAAGGCTCTTGCTCACAGGCTGAAAAGATCAAAGAATCCCAAGATCAGCAGGCAAGCCCACAGGTAAGCTGCTAGCTGAAGTCCTAAGAATCAAAGGTCAGACGAACAGGAGCCATCTGCAGGATCCAGAGTGAGCAAAAGTCCAAGAGCCTTGCCAGAATGTCCACTTCTATTCGATGCAGGCCACACGCCCAAGAAAACTCCCTTTTGACTGATTGGCTACTCACAGCGGATCCCATTATGGAGGTGATCATATTCTATCAAATCTCATCATGGAGGTGATCATTTTATATCAAATCTCATCATGGAAATGATCACATCATACAACTGGCAAACCACTGAGAATCATGGCCCCACCAACTTGACACACATTTTTGGGGGACACAACACAATCCATAAGAGTCCTCTAAGAAAACTGCTAACACTTTGGTCTATTTCTTTGTAGTACTTTTTATTTTTCACAATGTGTGTATATATGTAAATGTATTTTTTCACAAAGTTGATTATATTATATTAATTTTTTTTTTAAAGTGATCGAAATACAGTATGTCACATGGGTCCAGAAAGGGTTAAACCTCGATTTCCTCATCTGTAAAATAGGAATAATTATCCCATTCTGCTCCCCTCTCAGGGCTGTTGTTGTTATTTGCCCCCAAGTCAGTTCCAACTCATTGTGGCTCTATGTACAACAGAACAAAACACTGCCCAGTCTTGTGCCATCCTCACAATCATTGTTATGTTTGAGCCCATTGTTGCAGCCATTGTGCCAATCCATCTTGTTGAGGGTCTTCCTCTTTTTTGTTGACCCTCTACTTTACCAAGGATGATGTCCTTCTCTAGGGACTGGTCCCTTCTGATAGCATGTCCAAAGTGAGTGAGACAAAGTCTCACCATACTTGCTTCCAAAGAGCATTGTGGCTGTATTTCACCCAAGAAAGACTTGTTCGTTCTTCTGGCAATCCATGGTATATTCAGTACTCTTTGCCAACACCATAATTCAAAGGCATCAATTTTTCAGTCTTCCTTATTCATTGTTCAGCTTTTACATGCATATGAGGCAATTGAAAATGTCATGGATTAGTTGAGAACAGGAACCAGACAAGGATGCCCTTTATCACCACTGTTATTCAACATTGTGCTGGAGGTCTTAGCCACAGCATTTAGGCTAGAAAAAGAAATAAAGGGCATCCAAATTGGTAAGGAAGAAGTAAAAGTACCTCTATTTTCAGATGATATGATCTTATACAGAGAAAACTCCAAAGAATCCACAAGAAAACTACTGGAACTAATAGAAGATTTCAGCAAAGTATCAGGAAACAAGATAAACATACAAAGATCAGTTGGATTCCTCTACACCAACAAATAAAACTTTGAAGAGGAAATCACCAAATCAATACCATTTACAATAGCCCCCAAGAAGATAAAATACTTAGGAATAAATCTAACCAGAGAGGTAAAAGACCTATACAATGAAAACTACAAGATGCTACTGCAAGAAACCAAAAGAGACTTGCATAAGTAGAAAAACATACCTTGCTTATGGATAGAAAAACTCAACATTGTGAAAATGTCTATTCTACCCAAAGCAATCTACAGATACAATGTAATCCCGATCCAAATTCCAACAGCATTTTTTAAGGAGATGGAGAAACAAATCACCAACTTCATACGGGAAAGAAGAGGCCCCGGATAAGTAAAGCATTACTGAAGAAGAAGAACGAAGTGGGAGGCCTCACACTACCTGATTTTAGAACCTATTATACCACCACAGTAGTCAAAACAGCCTGGTACTGGTACAACAACAGATACATAGAACAATGGAACAGAATTGAGAATCCAGAGGTAAATTCATCCACCTATGAGCAGCTGATATTTGACGAAGGCCCAAAGTCCCATCATAGAGCGAAAAAAGTCCCATCATGAATTGGAGAAAAGATGGTCTCTTTAACAAACGGTGCTGGCATAACTGGATATCTATCTGCAAAAAAAATGAAACAAGACCCATACCTCACACCATGCACTAAAACTAACTCAAAATGGATCAAAGACCTAAATATAAAAAAATCTAAAATGATAAACTTCATGGAAGAAAAATATAGGGATAATGCTAGGAGCCCTAATGCATGGCATAAATAGAATATAAACCATAAGTAACAATGCACAAACACCAGAAGAGAGACTAGATAACTGGGAGCTCCTAAAAATCAAACACATATGCTCATCAAAAGACTTCACCAAAAGAGTAAAAAGACAACCTACAGACTGGGAAAAATATTTCGGCTACAACAAATCTGATCAGCGTTTAATCTCTAAAATCCACAAAATACTGCAAAACTTCAACAACAAAAAGACAACCCAATTAAAAAATAGGCAAAGGATATGAACAGGCACTTCAGGAAGGAAGACATTCAGGCAGCTAACAGATACATGAGGAAATAAATGCCCATGATCATTAGCTGTTAGAGAAATGCAAATCAAAATTACAATGAGATGCCATCTCACCCCAACAAGGCTAGCATTAATTCAAAAAACACAAAATAATAAATGTCGGAGAGGTTGCAGAGAGACTGGAACCCTTATACACTGTTGGTGGGTATGTAAAATTTACAACCACTTTGGAAATCAATTCGGTGCTTCCTTGAAAAGCTAGAAATAAAAGTACCGTATGACCTAGCAATCCCACTCCTTGGAATATATCCTAGATAAATAAGAGCCATCGCACGAATAGATATATGCACACCCATGTTCACTGTAGCACTGTTCACGGTAGCAAAAACATGGAAACAACCTAGGTGCCCATTGATGGACAAATGAATAAACAAATTTTGGTATATTCACACAATGGAATACTACACAACCATAAAGAATAATGACGAATCTGTGAAACATCTCATAACATGGATGAATCTAGAAGGCATTATGCTAAATGAAATTAGTTGCAAAAGAACAAATATTGTATAAGACCACTATTATAAGAACTCAAGAAAAGGTTTAAACACAGAAGAAAACATTATTTGATGGTTACAAGGATGAGGAGGGAGAGGGGTATTCACTAGATAGTAGACAAGAATTATCTTAGGTGAAGGGAAGGACAACACACACTGCAGGAGAAGTCAGCACAACTGGACTAAACCAAAAGCTAAGAAGTTTCCTGAATACAACCAAACGCCTCGAGGGACAGAGTAGCAGCGGCGGGGGTCTGGGGACCAGGGTTTCAGGGGACATCTAGGTCAATTGGCATAACAAGGTTTATTAAGAAAATGTTCTGCATCCCACTTTGGTGAATGGCGTCTGGGGTCTTAAAAGCTAGCGATCAGCTACCTAAGATGCATCAATTTGTCCCAACCCACCTGGAGCAAAGGAGAATGAAAAACTCCAAAGACATAAGGAAAATATTAGCCCAAGAGACAGAAAGGGCCACATAAACCAGAGACTCTATCAGCTTGAGACCAGAAGATCTAGATGGTGCCTGGCTACCACCAATGACTGCTCTGACAAGGAAAACAGCAGAGAGTCCCTGAGGGAGCAGAAGAGTGGGGTGCGGAACTCAAATTCTAGTCAAAAGACCAGATTTAATGGTTTCATTGAGACTGGAGAGATCCCAGAAGACATGGCCCCCGGACATTCTGTTAGCCCAAAACTAAAACCATTCCCAAGGCCAACTCTTCAGACAAAAATCAGACTGGACTATCGGACATAAAATGATACTCACGAAGAGCGTGCTTCTTAGCTCAAGTAGGTACGTGAGACTAAATGGGCAGCTCCTGTCCGGAGGCAAGATGGGAAGGCAGAGGGGGTCAGGAGCTGGTTGAATGGACACAGGAAATCTGGGGTGGGGAGGAGGAAGGTGCTGTCACAGTGTAGGGAGAGCAAGTAGGGTTACATAACAATGTGTGTATAAATTTTTTATGAGAAACTAACTTGAATTGTAACCTTTCACTTAAAGCACAATAAAAAAAAAAAGAGACTATCATGGCTTTGGTCAGGTGCACTTTAGTCCTTAAAGTGACATCTTTGCATTTTAACACTTTAAAAAGGTCTTTTGCAGCAGATTTGCCCAATGCAATATGTCGTTTGAGTTCCTGACTGCTGCGTCTATGGGTATTCATTTTTTATCTAAGTAAAATGAAATCCTTGACAGTGTCAATCTTTTCTCCGTTTATCATGATGTTGCTTACTGGTCCAGTTGTGAGGATTTTTGTTTTCTTTATGTTGAGGTGTAATCCATACTGAAGGCTGTATTCTTTGACCTTCATCAGTAAATGCTTCAAGTCCTCTTCACTTTCAGCAAGCAAGGTTGTGTCATCTGTGTAACGCAGATTGTTAATGAGTCTTCCTCCAATCCTGATGCCCCTTTCGTCTTCATATAGTCTAGCTTCTCGGATTATTTGCTCAGCATACAGATTGAATAAGTGTGGTGAAAGGATGCAACCCTGACGCACATCTTTCTTGATTTTAAACCATGCCGTATCCCCTTGCTTCGCTCTAATGTCTGCCTCTTGAGCTATGTACAGGTTCCTCATGAGAGCAATTAAGTGTTCTGGGATTCCCATTCTTTGCAATGTTATTCATAATTTGTTACGATCCACACACTCGAATGCCTTTGCATAGTCAATAAAACACAGGTAAATATCTTTCTGGTATTCTCTGCTTTCAGCCAAGATCCATCTGACATCAGCAATGATATCCTTCATTCCATATTCTCTTCTAAATCCAGCTTGAATTTCTGGCAGTTCTTTGTTGATATACAGCTGCAACCGCTTTTAAACGATCTTCAGCAAAATTTTGCTTGCGTGTGATATTAATGATATTGTTCGATAATTTCTGCATTCTTTTGGATCATCTTTCTTTAGCATGGGCACAAATATGGGTCTCTTCCAGTCGTTTGGCCAGTAGCTATCTTCCAACTTTCTTGGCATAGGTGAGTGAGCACCTCCAGCACCGCATCCATTTGTTGAAACATCTCAGTTGGTATTCTGTCAATTCCTGGAGCCTTGATTTTCACCAAACCAGTGTTATGAACATTTTGTTCAAGCCAGTGCAGCTTGAACTTCTTCCTTCAGTACCATCACTTCTTGATTATATACTATCTCCTGAAATCGTTGAATGTCGACCAATTCTTTTTGGTATAGTGACTCTGTATTCCTTCCATTTGCTTTTGATGTTTCCTGTGTCATTCAATATTTTGTCCATAGAATCCTTCAAAACTTCAGCTCATCGCTTGACTTTTCTCTTCAGTTCTTTCAGCTTGAGAAATGCCGAGTGTGTTCTTCCCTATTGGTTTTCTAACTCCAGGTCTTTGCACATTTCATTATAATACTTTCCTTTGTCTTCTCAAGCTGCCCTTTGAAATCTTTGGTTCAGTTCTTTTAATTCCTCATTTCTTCTTTCACTTTAGCTACTCTACATTCAAGAGCAAGTTTCAGAGTCTCTT
Source organism: Dugong dugon (assembly GCA_030035585.1). Classification (NCBI taxonomy): domain Eukaryota; kingdom Metazoa; phylum Chordata; class Mammalia; order Sirenia; family Dugongidae; genus Dugong; species Dugong dugon. The sequence continues at coordinate 52,661,054 of CM057462.1, read as the reverse complement.
TTGACATCCATTTGGTCTTTTCTTTCTTCTTAATGACCTTTTGCTTTCTTCATGTATGATGTCCTTGATGTTATTCCCCAACTCATCTGGTCGTCAGTCATTAGTGTTCAATGCGTCAAATCTATTCTTAAGATGGTTTTCAAATTCAGGTGGGATATACTCAAGGTCCTATTTTGGTGCTCGTGGACATGTTTTAATTTTATTCAGCTTCAACTTGAACTTGCATACAAACAATTGATGGTCTGTTCCACAGTTGGCCCCTGGCCTTGTTCTAACTGATGATAGTGAGCTTCTCCATCGTCTCTTTCCACAGATGTAGTCGATTTGATTCCTGTGTTTTCTATCCAGTGAGGTCCACGTGTATAGTCGCCGTTTATGTTGTTGAAAAAAGGTATTTGCAATGAAGAAGTCGTTGGTCTTACAAAATTCTATCATGTGATCTCTGGCATCGTTTCTATCACCAAGGCCAAGTTTTCCAACTACCAGTCCTTCTTAGTTTCCAACTTTTGCATTCCAATCACCAGCAATTATCAATGCATCTTGATTGCACGTTTGATCAATTTCACACTGCAGAAATTGGTAAAAATCTTCAATTTCTTCATCTTTGACATTAGTAGTTGGTGGGTAAATTTAAATAATAGTCGTATTAACTGGTCTTCCTTGTAGGCATATGGATATTATCCTATCACTGACAGTGTTGTATTTCAGGATAGATCTTGAAATGTTCTTTTTGACAATGAATGGGAAGCCACTCCTCTTTAGTTTGTCATTCCCGGCATAGCAGACCATATGATTGTCTGATTCAGAATGGCCAATACCAGTCCATTTCAGCTCACTAATGCCTAGGATATCCATCATTATTCATTCAATTTCATTTTTTACCATTTTCAATTTTCCTAGATTTATGCTTTGTACATTCCACGTTCCAACTATTAATGGAAGTTTGCAGCTGTTCCTTCTCATTTTGAGTCATGCCACATCAGCAAATGAAGGTCCCAAAAGCTTGACTCCAACCACGCCATTAAGGTTGACTCTCACTTTGAGAAGGGAGTTCTTCCCCAGTCATCTTTTGAATGCCTTCCACCCTGAGGGGTTCATCTTCGGCATTATATCAGACAATGTTCCACTGCTATTCATAAAGTTTTCACTGGCCAATTTTTTAAGAAGGAGACTGCCAGGTCCTTCTTCCTAGTCTGTGTTAGTTTGGAAGCTCAGCTGAAACCTGTCCACCAAGGGTGACCCTGCTGGTATTTGAAATACCGGTGGCAAAGCATCCAGTATCATAGCAACGGGCACGCCACCACAGAATGACAAACTGTTAGTTTGTCATCAAGGCTCTTAAAAGAACAAAAACCAAACTGGTTGTCATCAAGTTGACTCCAGCTCATAGGGACCCTATAGGAGGATCAAATGTTAGTGTCTGTACTTACGATAAAAAACTTACACATTAGAAATGATTCTGAGTAAAGAGGGCTGATCATGACTGGAGTCTTGACCTATGTGAACTATTCCCTAACGGAATCATCTGTATGTTTTGATTATGCATTGTACACTCATTGAACATTTACTAAAACCCTATTCCTGCCTTCCAGAAGCTCTTGTTTCACTTTCTTGGGAGACGGAATTGTAAATAGATAAAAGTACAGTACAGTAGGTGATATCCTAGTTATATGAACAAAGCACTGAAAAAGTGTCATGTTCTCTCCCTGAGGATTACTGAAAGGCTTCATAGCATTTGAGCCCAGTTGTAAAGGATGAATAGGAGTTCATGGAAGGGACAAGTGGGGAAGGGCATTCCAAAAGGAACAACATATACAAAGACACCCACTCATAGCAACCCCATAGGATTTCCAAGGCTATAAATCTTTATGGAAGCTGACTGCCACATCTTTCCCCTGCAGAGCCATTGGTGGTTTCCAACTGCTGATCTTTCAAAGACAAGGAAGTACGAAATGATGAGAGATGGGACTGAAGAGGTAGGCTGGCAACAGATGGTGGAAGTAAGGAGTGGGGAGCTATGCTGCAGGGGGTGGGGAGGTAAGGAGGGTTTTGAAGGCCCCTCCAACTGCAGTGCTAACACTCAGCCCCAGGACCACATCGGTAATTTCCCAGCTGCTCCTTCTGAATGCCCTCAGCATCCCTATCCACCCCACCCCCAAATGTTATCCACCCTAGGCAAGTAATCATTTAAAAAAATCAAATCAAATCATGTCACTTCCCTGCCAAAAATTGGCCTCCCACTGCATTGCACTTGAAATAAAACCCAGATTCCTCACCAAGGCCATCAGGCATGATCTCCTTCCTGCCCCCCTCTCCTCTGCCCCTCACTGTGCTTCAGACACCCCGGGGGATTTTAGGTGCCTGGAACCTCCCTCAGAGCCTCATCACTGGCTCTTCCCTCTACCTGGAATACTCCTTCCCCAGGTCTTCCAGACTCATTCTCATCATTCATTCCTCACAGTCTTCCAAGGGGCCCAACCTAAAATAGGGTCCCCAGCTACATTCTTCTGTACCACTGCTGCCCCTGGTTCCATCAGGTAACCTATCATGTTCATAAGGGGGACTATTTCAGGGCAAAGACCACATCTGAGAGAACCCCTTCTTCATGCCTCAGTTACTTTTTCTCACATCCCCCTATTTACCTGCATAGCAATTTATGTGATTTTAAATCCCCTAGATTATTTATATACTTACCTATTTTATGTCAGTCTCTGTCACCTATCCCACATAGTATTTGGACTAGAGTTTGGTGCACGGTAAACGTTTGATAGTTGAATGAATGAATGATCAGAAAAACTATAAGAAGATATGGACTGGAGAGGAGAAAGACCAGGACAAAGAAACCAAGTAGGAGAAACTGCTGTGAGCTTTCATGCAAGAGAGAGGGAGGGCAGAGCCAGAGCACTTGAGCAGTGAGCTTGGATTCTAGCCGTAGTTCCAAATTGGAACCAACAGGCATAGTGATCCGGTGAATATGGGGGGTAAGAGAGAGAAAGGGACTAGGAGGACCTCAAGTGAAGGAAGAGTTGGTTCGGGATTGAGGGAAAATAGAAATGAATCATTTTGGACTTATAGAGTCTGGATTACTTGAAGGACATCCAGATGAAGCTGTCCAGATGAAGTTGGATTGACTTCTCTAAGGCAAGAGGCCAGGGCTGGAATTTGGGACCTGTCAGTGTAGATTGGACCATTGAAGCCTAGAGTGGACAGGGTCACCCAGGAAAAGAATGTAGAGAGGGAGGGACCAGAGGCCCAAACCTGGGGAATACCAAGACTTGAGGGACCTGTAGAAACCAACCAGAAGACCGACCAGAAAGGCCAGGCCTCTGGTGGGAGGAGAGAGGAAGCCCAGAGAACAGGCAGGGAGTTTACAGGAAGAGGAAACGCCAACAACAACATAAGATACTGCAGAGAGCTCTGGCAAGGAAAAAGGAGAAGCCACTGGGCTTGGCAACTAAAAGGTCATTGCTGACGCTTCCAGGGTGGGGTTACCTCCACACTTGGGGAGGAGGCCAGATTGTCCTTGGGTCAAACAGTAAGTGGCAGTAGAAGTGGTAGAAACAGGGAGTGGCAACAACTCTAAAAATGTTTGATAGGAAGGAGGAAATAAGACATAAAGCAGTAAGATGATTGTTTTAGGAGGCGAGAAAGTCAAGTGACAGCTTTTTTATTTTTTTCACTTAATTGTTTTTCCTGTAATTACATGTGCACTATAGAAAATTGAAAGTGCATAAAAGGATGGTAAAGCAGAGAAGGGAAAGATCTCTATTAATATCTGGTATATTTTCTTCCAATCTTTATCTATGCATTTTTTTCCTTTACCTTATTATCTTGAAGATACAATTTTGTGTTATACTTTTTCCCCCACTAGACACTGTTTCCTAAGCATTGAAGAGAATTTTTCTTCTTCTACTTCTTCTTTTTTTTTTTTTTAAATTTTGCTTTATCATTCCAACCAGTTGTCACTGAGTCAACTTTTGACTCATGGCAACTCCATGTGTGTCAGAGTAGAACTATCCTCCACAGGGATTTCAATAGCTGATTTTTGGAAGTAGATTATCAGACCTTTCTTCCAAGGCACCTCTGGGTAGACTGGAACCTCTAACCTTTCAGTTAGCAGCCAAGTGCATTAAACGTTTACACCATTCAGGGACTCCTTTTTTGTTTGTTTGTTTTATCATGAGACATACTTGAGTACCCATTTTGGTGTGCCCTCCAGCATTCTTGGGGTCTGTCTGATTTGTGAGCAGGTGATTTTGTCTGGGAAATAATTCTATTCATTTAAGTGAATAAAAAAGCTGAACAGCAGAAGGGCCAAAAATTACTCTGGAGGCAGCTGACAGGGTTAGGAGAGGCCTTGGTGTGGGATGTTCAAAGCACCCAGGCCCCCTTGAGGAGATTGTGGGTATGAGCTGGACACAGGTTTACAAGTGGCTGCAATCAGTTTGGAAACAGCAAGAAAGCTGAGGGGTGGCGATGCCCAGACCTGAGGAGAGCTTGCTTGCTGCTCTAAGCACCTGAGATGTATCCAGCCTCACAGGTCTTTTACTAACCTCATTTAACCTGAGAAGTTAAACAGTTTTCTCAAGTTCACACATCTAGTTAGTGACTGGTTGGATTTGAGCATGGGCAGTTGTACTCCAGAGCTCCCTCCTAATTATTCCCCTGCCCCTACACACGCACACTGTGGAACTCCTGTCTGGCTGCATGTAGAATCACTGGGGGATGACTTTTATAAAATACCTATACCAGGGCCCTACCCCAGATTAATGCAGTCAGGATCTCTGAGGGTAGGGCCCAAGCATGTGTACTTTTCAAAATGTCCCTAGGTGATTGTATGGCCAGTCAGGGTTGAGAACCATAGCTCTGCTGGCTCTGGAGTATGTTTATTCTATGCCAAGTAACAACAATGACAACAATATTGGCTAAACCTTACTGGGAGTTCCTGTATGGTAGAAATGGTTGACACGCTAGGCTACTAACCAAAAAGCTTGAGGTTCGAGTTTACCCAGAGGCACGTCAGAAGAAAAGCCTGGCAATCTACTTTTGAAAAATTAACCATCAAACACCCTATGGAGCACAGTTCTACTCTGACACACATACGGTCGCCATGAGTTGGAATTGACTTGATGGCAACAGGTTGGGTTCACCTTACTGAGTGACAGGCCCTGTTTTAAACCATTTATATGTAGTAACTTATCTAATCTCCCCAAAGTAGATATTGCTATCTATAAGATGAGGTAGTAGTGTCTCCATCTTATAGATAGCAAAACTGAGGTTGCACAGTTGGTAAGTGGTGGAGCTAGAATCTAGACTCTTAACCTCAATCTATGCTATGGCCTGACCATTTCGATTTCCTGAGACTTTAGCTACTCAGAGGATTGAAAGGAAAGGAAACTAACATCCATTAAGCTCCTTCTCTGTATCTGGCACTATGCTAGGAATTTCCTATAGGTGAGATTCCTATAAGTCTCCTGTCCATTTCCCAAAAGAGGCCAGACAGGCTCAGCAAAGTTAAGTTGCACACCTGGGTTACAAGTTTGGGAAGCAGCAGAGCTGCCACTCCAATGATCTGTCCAGGCCAGCTTCTAGGCCATCTCATTCCTTTCTATAGGGCCACCTCCCACCCCTGCCATGGTGGTAAACTCCAGTGCCTTCCAGGACCAGACCTTGAGTGGACTTTGCAGCAGGTTTGCTGGGGTCAGACCAGTGGGGGAGTTCATGCATCACCTGGAGGGGCAGCTGCTCCTCCACCAGCTTGCCGCAGCCTTCCCAGAATGTGGGCCCAGTGTAGCCAGAGCATCTAATTTGGAAGAGGAAGTGGTTTCTCTGGATTTGTAAGTGTTGATAACCAATTTAAAAACAAACCTCAAGCTTCTTCTTGGTTCTACATTACCCACTGTGAGGAAACGTGGCCTGTGGGTCCCAGGTGGGAGTCTCTGGTCTCTCCTCCCAAGTGTCTACCTCCAGCCTGGAGCAGTGTCTCTAGCTGCCTAGCTAGCCACTGAGTCTGCAAATGCAACATGTCCACACCTGAATTCATCATTTCTACCCTTACCTTCCCTCTGATCACAGCCCAAACCTGCTCCTCCCTCAGTGTCCCCACCTCAGTCAGGGAATGGCACCTCCATCAGTCAGAGTCACCTTCCAGAAGCCCTTGAATGCCACCTCTGCTCTGAACTCCACCTGGTCCAGACCACCATCATCCCTCCCTGCCTCTGTTACGATAGAGCCTCCTAACTTGCCTCCTCACTTCCAGTCATGGGCTTCCAGTCTTCATGCTTGACTCCTCCAATGGACTCCTTTCCCCTAGAGTAAAATCCCAACTCCTCGTGATGGTCTACAAGACCCTACATGAGCTGACATTGGGCTCTTCTCTTTGCTCCTTTCCTTCTTTCACTCTGCTCCAGCCACAATGGCCTTCTTCCTTGTTTTGTTAATTATGGTAAATACATAGGAAGGAGCCCTGGTGGCTCAATGGTTAAGTGCTTGGCTACTTACCAAAAGGTTGGCAGTTCGAACCCTCCCAGTGGTTCCACAGGAGAAAGACCTGGTGATCTGGTCCCATAAAGATTACAGCCTAGAAAACTCTAAGGGGCAATTCTACTCTGTCACACACAGTTGCCATGAGTCAAAATCTACTCAACGGCACCAAACAACAACAAATATACAAGTAACAAAATATTTGCCATTTCTACAATCTTCACGTGTACAGCTCAGCAATATTAATCATGTTCATCATATTGTTCAACTATCACCATTAACAGTTACTGTATTTTTCTGTCATCCTTAACAGAAGCTCAGTGTCCCCTAAGCATTGTGTCTTCCTTTTCCCTTCCCTCTCTCCCACCCCTGGTAACCACTAATCAACTTTGATCTTTATACACTTGCATTTCATATAAGTGCACACAGCCTCCCTGCCATTCCTCCAACACATGAATTACGAGGCCTCTGCCTGTGCTGTTTCCCCATGCCCAGAACATTCTTCCTCCAGATCATCAGCAGGCTGGCTCCTTCCCATCCTCCAGGTCTCTTCTCAGCCTTCTCTGTTCATACTGTCTCAGGTTGTGCCCCCTTTCCGGTCACTCTCTCTCACATTTCCTTTATAGCCCTTACCGCCACGGGGCACACCTATCTCCTTCCTTGTCTGTATCTGCCACTACCCCCCCACCCCATATACCTGCAATAGACCCTCCGTGAGAGCAGGGACATGGTCTACTTTGTTCACTGCAGAACTCCCAGCCCCTGGAACATTGCCTGTCACATAGAAAGAGCTCAGAAAAGATTTGTTTCTTAAGGACTGCCTGCACTTTTGTGTCTACCTCCCCACCCCCCACAACTTACTCCCCACCCCCCTGCATCCACATTCCCAGAAGCCAGAAGCCACTAACAGATGGAGAGTGAATCAAAAAAGGAGGCAGAGAGAGAGAGAGAGAAGGAGGAAGCTCTGCCAGTTGGTGAACAAAAACAGAAAGTCTGGAACAAGTCTAGATACAATCAGGTGAATCACTTCCTCCTCCACCCCAGTGCCTCCACTACCTACTGTCCACCACCAGGGCCAAAGCAAAAAGCTAGGTTTCTGGTGTTGGAGTCAGAGAGACTAGGTTCAAGTCCTGCTAGCTCTGTGACCTTGAAAGTGTCTCAGTCTGAACCTTAGCTTCCTCCTCTGTAAAAGAGAGATGGTAATGGTACCTCACTCATAGGGAGTCTGTGAAGAGTAAATAAAGTGATTCACATGCACAAAGGGACATAGAATAATGTCTGGAATGTAGTAAGCACTCAAGAAATGTCAGCTGTTATTACTATTAATATTCCAACTGGCACTTACCGCCCACCCACCTTACAGAATTCAGGGTCCAACGCTGCCTCTATTGGTTATAGGACCTTGGTTAAGGCCCTCCCTGGGCCTCTGTCTCCCCATTTGTGATGGGGACCACTAATCGTTACATTTATGAGCACTTGCTCTGACTAGACACTATTTGGGCACTTGGCATCCACACTGTCTCACCCACTATGGTGTAAGCTCCCTGAACCAGTGACCAGTCCCCAGCCCAGTACTGAGGACATAATGGATACAGAGGGAGAGATAGCAGCTGTTGAGTTGACTCCAACTCAGGCAACCTCATGTACAACAGAATGAAATGCTGCCTGGTCCAGTGTCATTCTCACTATTGCCAGCATGTTCCAGTCCAACATTGTGGCTATTCTGTCAATCCATCTCACCAAGGGTCTCCTTTGCCCTCCTTAGCTGTCTACTTCAACCAAACATGATGTCCTCCTCCAGCAATTGATCCCTCCTGATGACACGACCAGAGTAAGCAAGTCAGACAATGTTATGTTGTGATCCATAGGATTTTCATTGGCTAATTTTCAGAAGTAGAACACCAGGCCTTTCTTCCTAGTCTATCCGCTCTGCTGAAACCTGTCCACTATGAGTGACCCTGCTAGTATTTGAAATACTGGTGGCATAGCTTCCAGCATCCTAGCAACACGCAATCCACCACAGTAGGACAAACTGACAGGTGGGTGGTAGGGAAACATATTGTTGTTGTTGTTAGGTGCTGTCGAGTCAATTTTCGACTCCTAGCAACTGCATGTGACAGAGTAGAACTGCTCCATAGGGTTTTCTAGGCTGTAATCTTTACAGGAGCAGATCACCCAGTAATTCTCTCACAGAGCTGCTGGGTGTGTTCGAACTACCCACCTTTCAGTTAGCAGCCTAGCACTTAACCGTTGTGCCACCAGGCTCCTTAGGGAGATACAATCCCTGTTGCCGTTGAATTGATTCCGACTCACAGGGACCTCATAGGATAGAGTAGAACTGTCCCATAGGGTTTCCAAGGAGTGGCTGGTGGATTCAAACTGGTGACCTTTTGGTTAGCAGCTGAGCTCTTAACCACTGTGCCACCAGGGTTCCCTCTACACCGCTGTTTCTTATCAATGGTTACTGATCCTAGCATCCTGGAAAAGGACTGGTAGGCCAACTCAGGGAGCTGGTTCTGATGGAGAAGCCATGTTTGCATCTGCCCCCCCCCCCCCGAAGGAGGGAAGACCTTCCTCCTGTTCTCTGCCAAATTGACATCTTTTCCCCTCTACTCTTCAAAGCTCCAAAGCCTCACAGCCTCTAAAAATCCATCTTCCACACCCACCTGCAGCAAATCGATCCTGTTGGGAAGTCTGTGATCTTAGTAGGAGCTCCCTTTTAGTTTCAGGAGGCTCTGCAGGTTCCTTACTATCAGTGTAAGCTCAGAAAATCTATAAAATGGGAGGAGTCTTCTTGTCCTACTTAGGAGAGTGCAGTCAATTTTCTAGAATGAACACGAGCAGGCTGTCTTGTTCACCTCTATATCCCAGGACTCACACATACTAGATGCTTAATAAATAGTGGCCAATGTAATTGTGTATGTATAAGTACTTTATAAGTCATGAAGTGCTCTACAAATATTTATCAAAAGCCTACTATGTACCAGGTACTAAGCTAGACACCAGGGATACAAGTAGTATAGAAGGTGTAGATAAATCCCCTGCCCAAAAATGGCCGGCATTCTGGCTGGGGAATAGGAACACTGAACAACTAATTTTACAGCTAATGTTTTAATAATGATCTTGATAAAGTTCTTTAAAGTAGAAGCAGATGGTGCTATGAAAGAGTGTAACAGAGTGATGGGAGATTGACCTAGAAGTGAGTGGGGCGATTCAGTAAGGACCTCCCTGAAGAAGTGACATTTGAGTTGAGATCTAAAGAACGTGGAGTTAACCACATTGCATCTGACTTTTTTTTGTGAGTGCCTGATTTTACTTAGGTCCCTAGATGGCACGAACTGTTTGCCCTAGACTGCTAACCCAAAAAGGAGCCCTGGTGGTACAGTGGTTACGTGCTCGGCTGCTGACAGAAAGGTTGGTGGTTTGAACTCACCAGCTGCTCTGCAGGAGAAAGATGCGGCAGTCTGCTTCTGTAAAGATTAAAACCAGAAAAAAACCCAAACCAGTTGCCGTCGAGTCCATTCCAATTCATAGTGACCCTATAGGACAAAGCAGAACTGCTTCCATAGGGTTTCCAAGGAGTTGCTAGTGGATTCGAACTGCCAACTTTTTGGTTAGCAGGCTAATACTTAATCACTGCACCACCAGGGATCCCTGTAATGATTACAGCCTAGAAAATCCTAAGAGACAAGGACCTTCCTCCAGAGCTAACAGAGAGAGAAAGCTGGCACCCTGAATTTAGACTTCTAGCCTCCTAAACTGTGAGAAAATAAATTTCTGTTTGTTAAAGCCATCCGCTTGTGGTGATTCTGTTACAGCGGCACTAGATAACTAAGTCTGAGACCAGGTTAGATTACTGGCCAATGCACCTCATGTTCAGCCTCCACCCCTCTGTCACTGGAGGCCTGTGTGTTGCTGTGAGGATAAACAGATTTCAGCAGAGCTTCCAGACTAAGACGAACTAGGAAGAAAGGCCTGTTTCTGAAAATCAGTCAATGAAAATCTTATGGAGTGGCTAGCAAAGATTATATGGTCAGCATAACCTGAAACATGTGCTATCTGGCCCTTTACAAAAAAAAGTTTGCCTACACCCGGAGTAGATTCAATTTCTTCTGCTTTATAAAAAAACAGCGCAGTGAACATCCAAGGCGTTCGAGACCAGGCCCTAGCAGCATCTTTGGGCTTTCCTTATGTCCTGCCACCTGGGTGGTCTCACTCTGGCCATCTCAGTCTTTCAGGTCCTGGATTGTAACATATTCTTTCCAGTCTCAACGCTTGGCCTCTGTTTAAACTGTGCATCCCACCCCAGCCCCGACCACCGCCCCCACACACTTTGCCTGCTTGTCTTCTATTCACCCTTTAGGTTACATCTTTAAAGTCCTTGTCGCACAAACATTTTCTCAGGACTTCCCCTCCCCTCCCCTCACCCACCAAAAAGAAAATGCAGCCTCCTTATTGTACTCTGCGCCTCTCTCACCTCATTGCTGTGAAGCCAATTCCCATTCACGGTGAAACCACATGTTACAGAGTAGAACTGCTCCTTGGCTGTAATCTTTACAGAAGCAGTTTGCCAGGCTTTTCCCTGATGGCACTGCTATGTGGATTCAAATTGTCAACCTTTAGGTTAGTAGTTGAGCACAAACCATTTGTGCCACCCAAAGACCCACTAAGCTGTAAGCCTTGTGAAGACAAGAACTGGGTCTGTCTGTTCTGTTTGCTACTGTATCAGAGCCCAGCATATATTTATTGTTACAATAAAAGAACCCTTACAGCTAAATCTCTAAAACATGATTTTATGTATGTGGATACATTCCTAGAACATTAATCTTTTGAAAACTTTAGATTTTTACGGATATTGCTGAACTGCTTTCCAGAAAGTCTGTTGCTAAAAGCAGTATGAGTACCACTTAGCTGCTGTGTTTTAAAGTATTATCTCTGTATTTTTATTATTATTTATAACACGTTTATTTATACCCCCAACTTGAAGCAACCCAAATGTGCACCAAGAGGAGACTGTGTAAACATTTTGGGTTATATTCATACGATGTCAAATTAACCAACCAGCCTGTTGCCATGGACTCTACAGGACAGGGTTGAGCTGCCTCACAGAGTTTCCAAGGCTGTAATGTTTAGGGAAGCTGACTGCCACATCTTCCTCAGGTGGAGTGGCTGGTGGGTTCCATCCACCGTGGTTAGCAGCCGAATACTTAACCACTGTACCACCAGGGTTCCACACAAGGTCAAATTACTCAGCCATAAAAAGGGTGAACTGCTGATCCACACCACAACATGGATGAATCCCAAAACATTCTTTTGAGCAAAAGAGGCAGACACCAAGAGTACATTCTATTTCATTTTTATGAATTTCAAGACATGGCAAAACTGATGCATGATAATAGAAATCAGAATAGAGGCTGCATATGGGTCGCCGTGGATATTGATTGAAAAGGTACAAAGGGTTGAGTTCTGGGTTAATGAACACAATTCATATCTTAATAGGGTTGTTAGATACCATGGTGGGGGGGTAAAGTTTTAAAAAATTAACAAGTTATTCAGAAGATCAGTGTTTCAATTTTACATCAATTTTTTAAAAATTAGAAAGAGGGAAAGAATGATCATTAGAAGGCCCACGTGCTAATGGACAAGCTCATTCAATTGTCCAAGTCCACCCTCAGACCACCTCACTGATGACCTGTCCAGGTGCCAGTTGCCGATGGGTTCCAGGTGGAATGGTGAGGGGTTCTCTGCGGTTAGTAGTGGCTGATGGGTCCAAAGTTACTGGGCAGAGCCCTATGGTGGCTGCAGTGCCACAAAGGGGCTTTGACCCTCTGTGGAACTTGGTTTTGGGCCACTTTTTGGGAAGCTGTGAGAGGGTGATGGTTCTGCTGCCCCATGACAAGTCATGTCTCACAGCATCCTGGTGAGTGACAGTGGTGTGTCCACCTCTCATTGGGTTTTTGGTGAGTCTCTTAATTTTGTTCAGACTGGTGCAGTCCTTTGGAAGTCGAATTCACATAAGACACAAAGCAGCTTGCTGACAGACTGGCTGAAGTGATTCAGGAGAAATGCCAAGTTTTTGACAAGGTCAGCGATGCTCAAAAGAAGTATGCAGAGACCAAGTCACTTTTAGAGAATGGCAGGTTGGGGACAGAGTCTTTAAACATATGGAGCCTTGTAGACATCTGCGATAAGGCGAGGAGCACGAAAGCGAAGCTGGTGGATCTGGGTCAACATCTGAAGAAGAGATCCAAAGGCTCCCAACGAGAAAAAGCAATGGAGGAGATGATAAAAACTCTAGAGTCTCTCCCAGCCTCGCCTTCCAGCGCTCGCCCCAAATCTCCAAATTAATGTGCGGATTCTCTTGATCAGTGAAGTGCACAACGTTCAGAAAAGTCCTAAATCTCCCAAGCAGAGGTTCTCTCAGATCCAAACGCCTCGAAATCACCTCTGCCTCTCACGACCCAGAGGTGACCCAATCACCACATCCGGAGGTTAATCCTATAGGCTTGCCTCTGTGTGTTTTTTTGTTTTTAAATACGTGTGCTGCCAAAGCGAGCATTCTGTTTTTAAACGACAAAAGTTTAGAATTCAGGTTTAAACCAGTTGCGGTCGAGTGAATTACGACTCATAGTGACCCTCTTGGACGGAGTAGAACTAACTGCTCGATAGGGTTTCCACACAGCGGCCGATGGATTCGAACTGCCGATCTTTTGGTTAGCAGCCAACGATCCGCAGCAGAGCTCTTAATCACTGTGCCACGAGGGATAGGGAGACACCTGGATACCTGATAGCAGAATTTTACAAAAACATCTTTTCATAATTGCTGTTTCCAGTCAGCGCCTGGGAAAAGCGAGACGACTGCCTGCGCACAAAACAAGACAACCCGAAAAAAAACCAAACCAAGTTTGTTGAAGAACGAGGCTTTTATAATATAAAAACACAAATTAATATTCACTATTACAAGAAGAAACCACCGGTCTGCTTAAAACTGTCACGCACAAATTAACGACAAAAAACTGTTTTTGTAACATCACAGCAGGGCGCCGGGACCAACGATCACCAGCTGCCCACAACGCAAAAATTACGCTTCCGAAATCTCTTGATGTCGATTCCGCACGTAGAGCAATAGAGATGCCCTGCGTGTGTCACTTCACGACAGAAGCCCTTTTTTAAACATATAAAAAACAGATACATAGTGGCAGTATTGGCAAATCCATTTTAAGGTTAGGGTGAAAATCCTATTCGATTTCCTATTCCATGTTCCTAGAATTGAGGAAGGATTAAAAACGTTACTGCGCCGAATGGGAAGTTTCACGAGGAAAATCTAGGATATCCATTAGATTTTTATTTAGAAGTAGAGGCACAAACATGACGTGATATGCAAATTAGCGCACTGCTTGCTGGGAAGACGGGGGCGGGCTCAGAGGGGGTGGCCAGTAAAGCGCTGCAGCGCGAGGCAGCAGTGAAACGCAAGTACGGTGCACTTGGGGAAGTCTCTCATCTGTTATCCGCTCCACCGCAACGCAAGCTGCATGGGTCACGAGAAGGCCTGTTTCTCCGCGGCCGCCCAAGGCTTTCTTTGCTCCGTACATTGCACTCTGAGAGCTCGCACTCCCCTCCTCCCGCGCTTACCTAGCGCCTCCTGGGCGCCTGGCGTCGTGCTGGGTGCTGTGGATACCAAACTGGGGAAGACATGAATCTCAGTCTATTAAAATTGATATTGCACAGACGCAATCCACTCTGGAGTGGTGCTGGCACGCGTTCACAGGGTGGGGCACAGCATCATTGAAATAGCGTCAACCTAATGCCACCTACACGACAACAACAGATAAACAAAATGTGTATATAAGCCACCGTGGCATGCTGTATACAAAAAACGTTGAGTGGTAAGAGCTATAGAAAAGGTACAATGATACCATTAATGGGGGGGGGGGGGCGGGGAGGCTAATATTGTATTTCAAATGATGGAATTAAATCTTTATCAACACATATCAAAACAATGTAATGGAAAAAGTGTTGAAAGGGTACAGCATACCATTGTCTCGATAAAGAACACACAACTCAGTGCTTATATTTTCTATGGCCACATTATATATAAATACATATTTTTAAAGTTGGAAGGACTCATAGTGATTACTTCTAGCAAGGAGGGAGGGGATCAGGATTGGGGGCAGTGATCACATGGAACTTTAGATTTATCTGTAATGTTCCAATTTTTTAAAAGAATGGATTGTTTTATTATTGTATAATTTTATTATTTGTGTAATTAAAAACCTTTAACAAATATAATCCTTCCCTTGCATATTTTCTCCATATACTTCATTTTTTAAAGTCAGGTTTATTGAGGTAGAAGTTACATACACTAAATTCACCTTTTCTGCCATAGTTAATGAGTTTTAACAAATGCATAGTCATGTACCTACTGTTGCTGTTGTGTGCCATCAAGTGGATTCCGACTCACAGTGACCCGAAGTAACAGAGCGGAACTACCCCATAGGGTTTTCTTGGCTGTAATCTTCACAGAAGCAGATCCCCTGGTCTCTCTCCCTCGAAGCCACTCGTGGTTTTAAACTGCCAACCTTTCGGTTACCCGTTTGTACCACCAGGGCTCCTCATGTTCCTACTACCACAATCAACATACCAAACATTTGTATTACCCCAAAAAGGTCTCTTGTGCCCCTTTCGAAATCACCCCTCCCTCTTTTCCTAATCCCTGGCAACCAGTGATCTCGTTTGTCCCTAGACCTATAGTTTTGTCTTTTCCAGAATGACAAATGAAATCATTCACATGTACTTCATTTTTAATATAAAAACCTGTAAAACTTGTTGCCGTCAATTCCAACTCATAGTGACCATTCGGAACAGAGTAGAACTGCCCTTCATAGAGTTTCCAAGGAGTGGCTGGTGGATTTGAACTGCTGACCTTTTGGTTAGCAGCCTTAACGCTTAACCACTGTGCCACTAATCCTCCAATATAAAAAGAATGTGTGCTAATTGTGAAGAAATTAAACAGTAAATGATGTAAAAAGTAAAAATGCTATTGTTAACTATGAACAGTTCAGTGTTTACCTTGACAGAATGTTTTCTATGTACATATACATTATATATGTATTTATTAAAATTTATACTGTTAGGCATCTTACTTTCTTAGCAAAATAATATATGGAGGTCTGTGCCCTCTGCAAAGTAGAAGCTACAAGAGAAGAGAGTCACATAAACAGCTCTTAAACTGTAATAGGAAGCAGATGTGTTGTGTAAACTGGTGGGAAGCCCAGATGTGGCTCCTCCTATAATTTACCAGAGTCATCTCTTAAAAACAAAATCTTTTCACTCCTCTGATTAAACCTCCAATGCCTTCCCATTGTACACTGAATAAAATCCCAAGTCCCCACCCTAGCCTACAAGCTACTGCATCAATGTCTGCTGCTTTCCCCAACACTAAGTAAGCTCCAGCCACCTTAGCCATCTGGTCCTTGAATAAGCTCTTCCCTAACGCGGGGCCCTGCATCACCCAGCTAAATAAATCTTCCCTGGTATTCTCTCCTCTTACCTTTTTGTGATCAAACATGCAATCAAGATGCATTGATAATTACTGGTGATTGGAATTGGAAAGTTGGAAACAAAAAAGGATCAGTAGTTGGAAAATACAGCCTTGGTGATAAAAACAAGGCAGGAGATCACAATAGAATTTTGTAAGACCAACAACTTATTCATTGCAATTACCTTTTTTCAACAACATAAGCGGCAACTATACTCATGGACCCCGTCTGAAGGAATTCACAGGAATCAAATCGACTACATCTGTGGAAAGAGACCATGGAGAAGCTCAAAATCATCTGTCAGAACAAGACCAGGGGCCAACTGTGGAACAGACCATCAATTGCTCATATGCAAGTTCAAGTTGAAGCTGAAGAAAATGAAAACATGTCCACAAGAGGAAAAAGTATGAACTTGAGTGTATCCCATCTGAATTTGGAAACCATCTCAAGAATAGATCTGACACGTTAAACACTGATGACCAAAGACCAGACAAGTTGTGGGATGACATCAAGGACATCGTACATAAAGAAAGCAAAAGGTCATTAAAAAGCAGAAAAGAAAAAAGAAAAGACCAAAATGGATGTGAGAAGAGACTCTGAAAGTTGCTCTTGAGCATAAAGTAGCTAAAGTGAAGGGAAGAAATGATGAAGTAAAAGAGCTGAAGAAGATTCCAAAGGGTGGCTTGAGAAGACCAAGTAAAGTATTATAATGAAATGTGCAAAGACCTGGAGTTAGAAAACCAAAAGGGAAGAACACACTTGGCATTTCTCAAGCTGAAAGAACTGAAGAAAAAATTCAAGCCTCGACAATAGATAAGTGGTATCTTGAGTGAGAGGTGAGACAGTACACAATACAAGGGAAACTAACACAACCTGCACAAGGAAAGGTCATGGAGGCCCCATGGACACATCCAAACTCCCCGAGGGACTGAGTTGCTGGACGGAGGGCTCTGGGGACCATGGTCTCGGGGAACATCTAGCTCAATTGGCATGCACTACTTATAAAGATAATGCTCTACATTCTGCCTTGGTGAGTAGTGTCTGGGGTCTTAAAAGCCTGTGAGCGGCCATCTAAGATATTACACTGGTCTCATCCCTTCGGGAGCAAGGGAGAATGAAGACAACAGGATACAATGAAAAGATTAGTCCAAAGGACTAATTGTCCACAGCTACCAAGACCTCCACCGGACTGAGTCCAGTACAGCTAGATGGTGCCCGGCTACCACCGCTGACTGCTCTGACCAGGATCACAACAGAGGGTTCTGGACAGAGCTGGAGAAGAATGTAGAGCATCATTCTAACTCACAAAAAAAAAAAAAGAAAAAAAAAAAAGACCAGATTTACTGGCCTAAAGGAGACTGAGGAAACCTCAAGAGTATGGCCCCCAGACACCCTTTCAGCTCAGGGGTGAAGTTACCTTCGAGGTTCACTGTTCAGCCTGGGAGTGGACAGCCCAGTAAAACTAAATGAGACTAACGAGTTACAGGAGTCCAGTGACAAGGGCCAGAAGGCAGAGGGGGAGTAGGAAGCTGATGATAAGGAACACAAGTTGAGTAAGGATACTGTTGATGTGTTGTGAGATTGTTAACCATTGTTATAGGGCAACATTTGTAGTAACTGTTAAATGGGAGGCTATTTTGTCCTGTAAGCCTTCATCTTGGGTGAGAATGGCAGCAGAATTGGAAGAGCATAGTCAATGTCACTTAAATGTGTACGTAAAAAGTTTTGAAATGGTGTATCTTTGACTATGTGTATTTTCACCAAAAAAAAAAAAAAAAAAGCTGAGAATTCAGAGGGTTAAAATGTTGTGGGGTTGTTAACCAAAGTCATAAAACAGCATGTGTACTACTGTTACATGAGAAACTGTTCTGTAAGCCTTCACCTGAAGTACAATAAAATATTTAAAAAAAAAATTCAAGCCTCGAGTTGCAATGTTGAAGGATCCTATGGGCAAAAATCATTAATACCACATGCAATATCATTAATATCAGACGCAAGTAAAATTTTGCTGAAGATCATTCAAAAGCAGTTGCAGCAGTACATCAACAGGGAACTGCCAGAAATTCAAGCCAGATTCAGAAGAGGACGTGGAATGAGGGATATCATTGCTGATGTCAGATGGATCCCGGCTGAAAGCAGAGAATACCAGAGAGATGTTTACCTGTGTTTTATTGACTATGCAAAGGCATTCAGTTGTGTGGATCATAACAAATTACGGACAACATTGTGAAGAATGGGAATTCCAGAACATGTAATTGTGCCATGAGGAACCTGTTCATAGATCAAGAGGCAGTCGTTCAAACAGAACAAGGGGATACTTCATGGTTCAAAGTCAAGAAAGGTGTGCTTCAGGGTTGTATCCTTTCACCATACTTTTAAAATCTGTATGCTGAGCAAATAATCCAAGAAGCTGGACTATATGAAGAAGAATGGGGCATTAGGATTGGAGGAAAACTCATTAACAACCTGTGATGTGCAGATAACACAACCTTGCTTGCTGAAAGTTAAGAGGACTTGAAACACTGATGAAGATCAAAGTCTAGACAGCCTTCAGTATGATTACACCTCAACATAAAACAAAAACCCTCACAACTGAACCAATAAGCAACATCACGACAAACGGAGAAAAAATTGAAGTTGTCAAGGATTTCATTTTTCTTGGATCCACAATCAACCCCCATGGAAGCAGCAGTTAAGAAATCAAAAGACGCATTGCATCAGGAAAATCTGCTGCAAAAGACCCCTTTAAAGTGTTAAAAAGCAAAGATGTCACTTTAAGGACTAAGGTGTGCCTGACCCAAGCATGGTATTTTCAATTGATTCACACGCGTGTGAAAGCTGGACAATGAATAAGGAAGACCAAAGAGTTGATGCATTTGAACTATGGTGTTGGTAAAGAATACTGACTATATCATGGATTGTCAGTAGAATAAACAAATCTGCCTTGGAAGAAGTTTAGCCAGAATGCTCCTTAGAAGCAAGGATGGCGAGACTTCTTCTCACTTACTTTGGACATGTTATCAAAAGGGACCAGTCCCTGGAGAAGGACATCATGCTTGGTAAAGTAGAAGGTCAGTGAAAAAGAAAAAGACCCTCAACAAGATGGATTCACACAGTGGCTGCAATACTGGGCTCAAACATAGCAACGATTATGAGGATGGCGCAGGGAGGAGCATTGTTTTTCGTTCTGTTGTACATAGGGTCACTGCGGGTCGGAACAAACTGGATGGCATCTAATAAGAACCCTTATGTGCATTTTTTTTGTGGTCTGTTTCCCACTGTAGATTGTAAACTCCCTAAAGATATTGTCTTATCCATCAGTATGTACCCAGAACCTAGCACAGGGCTTGGCACACAATGAGCACTCCCTCAATAAATATTTGTTGAATAAATGAATGTACATTTAAACTGGGTCTTATAAAAGATGGTAGGGAATGTGTGATGGTTAAGGTTGTGTGTCAGCTCGGGCTGCGTCATGATTCTCAGTGGTTTGATAGTTGTATGATGATGTGGTCACTTCCATGATGAGATCTGCTGTGAGTAGCCAATCAGTTGAAAGGGAGTTTCCTTGGGCGTGTGGCCTGTGTTGAATGTAAGTGGATATTCTAGCAAGGCTTGTGTGCTTTTTGCTTCTTTTCGACCCTGCAGCTGGCTTCTGTTCAGCTGACCTCCAGTTCTCAGGACTTGAGCTAGCAGCTTACCTGCAGTCTTGCATGTTGATCTTTGGGATTTGTCAGTCTTCACAGCCTGAGAGCAAGAGCCCTACTCCCCGGCCTGCCAATCTTGGGTTCTCCAGCCCCTGTGGCTACATGCATCAGGAGAAGTCTATATCCTGACCCATGGACTTGGGACGTTCCAGCCTCTATAACCACGTGAGCCATTTCCTTGATATAAATCTCTCTCTATAGATATATATATGCTTTATTGGTCTTGCTTCTCTAGAGAACCCAAGACAGAATGCAACAAGAACAAAGTGGTAAGCAGACCCCAAGGAGAACAAGGAGTGCACTGGCAGGGAGATATGGCTAGAAAGATTGCTTAGGGCCTAATGGTGAAGGGGCTTTGAATCTGAGAATTTGGATTTGGTGGCAGCGTAGAAGGTGATAATCTATGGTGGTAATGCCTAAAGGCGGGGGTACGGGCCCGGGAAGTTTGCTGTACCAGTCCAGGCAGGAACACCTCTTCCTGATTTCTGCTAGCAGTTACTGTTACTGCTCTGGGTTGTCACAGCCCTTTGTAATTCCTTTGCGTTTTGTTGGTTCTCCATCTTACTGTGAGCACCTCGGAGACTAGAACCAGTTTTTGCTTAAATGCCTAGCATTTAGCACGGGGTCAGGAATACAGCAGTTTTCATTAAGCATTTGATGGATGAAATAACTGAAAGTATCAAAGCTTTCAGATGGGCTGCAGGGCAGGCTTAGACTTTGGAGAAAGAGTTCTGAGTTCAAGTAGAGACGCTACCCTTATAAACTGGAACAGTGCTTAATCTCTAACAGGTTTTCTTTAATTATTAAATGGTATTTCGGAGAGTTTGGCACAGTTCCCCGCATGTGGTAAGCGCTCAGTTTTTATTATTACTAATCGTCAATTCAGAGGCACAGCCCTGTCCCCAGGTTCCTGTGCTGCTGCTGTCCCAGGTGTCATCTCCGTCGTGATATCACGACAAAGGCGCCAACCAAAAATGGCTACCTCTAAGCCATCCGATGACTCCAATTATCTGTCATGCTGCAGATATATACAGCTGGCAGTGTCAGTTAGAAGCAGTGACGACAACCTCCGTAGCCGTGTGGATGGAAAGCGCGGAGTCAGCGCACACTCCCAATCAACTAAAAATGCGAAAAAGGAAACTGAACGGTCGGAGCTGAGCAAGAGCTCGGGCTTGCGAACACGTGTTGGAGGAAAGTTTGCGCTTGCGCAAGCTAGGCGCGCGTCCGCTGGCCGGAAGAGCTGCGCGTTTCCGGGTTGGAGGCGGGGAGCGGTGCCGGAAGTAGTCGGGGAGGGCCGCGCAGTCGGACAGGCTGCTGAGACGAACGCTTCAGTGGGGCAGTCTCCGCATATCATGGGGAGATAGACGCTGCTGCCTGTGAGTCTTGGGCCCTGGCAGTTGAGGAAGAAAAGCGGGAGGAGGGAGTCAGGACCTGGGCCCACAGTGGGTCAGCGTTTGAACAACCACGTTGCGGAGGAGACGGGGCTGTGAGGCTCTTTGGACGGGACTGAGGGGCTCGGGGCTCGGAGAAGACGCGGCTGTGGGGACCCGGACAGGACTTAGGGAAAGGGGATCGATGTGAGTTCCCCGGTACCTGAGGGAAGCGATCTGAGAGGGATAGGATGTAAGGACCCACGCTCCTTAAGAGGAGGGTCTGAACAGCACGGGGCTTGAAGACACGGGCTCTTGAGGGGTAAAAACAGGGCAGTGAGGACTTGGACTCTTAAGGAGCAGAAGCGGGACGGTGAAGACCCAGGCTCCTGAGGATTCAGAAACAGGGCAGCGAAGACTTAGGTTCCTGACGGGCAGAAGCAGGCAACGAAGACTTGGGTTTGGGAGGAAACAGAAGCGGGCAGTGAACATGGGATCGGAGCTTTGAGACTCCGAGTTCCTGAGGGAGCCGGCATGTGAGGACCCGAGTTCCTAAAAGTGGAGATCAGCCTCCGAGGGAAAGGTGGGGTTTAGAAAAGGTATAGGGATCTACTTTTTCTCATATTCTCTGAACCCAGAGTGGTAAAGGAAGTATTCAGGGGAAGACGACGCCTTCGCGCTGCCTACTTGGCAGACTTTTCCTTGTGCCAGATACTTTATCTAGAAAACCCACGTGCAAGCATCTTCGTTTTCTGCTTCATTCTTGCGAAGCTCGGATGTGACGTTGGAAGCAGTTTGAATTCAGTTATATACTTAATAAGTGCTTTGGGTACCATTCCACTCAACCCTGATTGAGCACAGTTCTCTACATCTCAAATAAAAGAATGTCAGCGATGTAAGGGCCCGAAAAGATTATCTTTTTTTAAACTCCTAATTTACATTTAAGGAGGCTTTGTCCTGAGAGGGCTTAGGATCATAGTGAGGCAATGATTAATTAGATCATAATTTTGTTACAATACTAGTACTCCTCTGTGCCTAGCAAATAGAAAATGCTTGGTTAATATTCCATGAATAAATGCTTCTAGATTCTTTGCTCTAACTTCAAACTCAGAAGGGAATATTTTACAGATTCTAGTATGTACTTTATTTCGAGACTTGTTACTATTGATCCAGTGGATGTCACTTACCAGTAAGGAAACCTTTAAATGAATCCAAAAAAATTTTTTTTAATCTGAAGCCATTTAGAAAATGGCAGATAAATAAGTTATGTCCTATACTTTTTTAAAATTTTAGATAAAAATATACATAACAAAACATATACCCATTCAACAGTTTTTACATGTACAGTTAGTTCATTGACACTGGTTACATACTTCACATTGTATCACCATTCTCCCTATTTCTGTCCATATTGTTTCACGACTATTAAGTTAGAGTCACTGCCCTTTGAAGTTCTCATCTGTATTTTAGTTAATGTTGTCCGTTTGATCTCATATAGATAATACTTTAAAAGAGCTCAGTGCTCAAGCCGAACATTCTTTATTAAATTAGCTAGATTGTTTAAACACGACTTCATGGGATAGTTTCAGTTCAAGGCTTAAAAGTTGTTTCCAGGCAGTAGATTCAGGGATTCTTCCAGTCTCAGCATATCTAGTAAGTCTGGTTTCCAATAAGGATTTGAAGTTCTGTTTCACATTTTTCCTCCTTTTGATCAAGATCCATCTATTGGGACCTTGATTAAAATGTTCAGTAATGATAGCCAGGTACCATCCATTTCTTCTGGTCTCACGGGAAAGGACATAGTAGTTCATAGAGGCAATTAGACCTACAGTCTGTTTCCTTCTCTGATTCCCAGGTCTCCTTCCTCCAGATGAACAGAGACCAACTCTATCTTGGGTGGCCACTAGCAAGCTTTTAAGACCCCAAGCACTACTCACTGAACTAGGAGGTAGAACAGAAACTCTAAAAACAGTATTAGGCCAATTGACTGGACAGGCCCATGAATCTGTGACCCTAAATCTGTGAATCAAGAAAACTAATCCTATGAGATGTTTTTCTGTACCTATGTAGTATCAATAGCTGCAGCCTTTTTGCTGGGGGAGGGCTGCTGTTTTTATTGTAAAATTTTATATAACAGTCTGTTTGCCATTTCGCCCTTTTTTTTCCTCGTGTACGACTTAGTGATATCAGTTACAATAGTCAAGTTGTGTAGCCATTACCTTTAGTTGATGACAATTTTCCTATCACCATAGACAAAAATTCAGTACTTCCCAGAGAATGATTCTCCCTGTCCCTCCCCCTTCTCACCCCGGTAACCACTAGTAACCGTTGGTTTTTATATATTTACCGATTGTCATTTCATGTAAGTGAGAGCATTCAATACTTGTCCTTTGTCATTGACTTATTTCACTCAGCATAATGTCTTTGAGGTTCATCCATGCTGTAGTATGTATCAGGACTTTATTTTTCTTTAAGGGTGAATAGTATTCCATAGTATGTATTACCTCATTTTGTTTATCCACTCATTTGCTGAAGGGCACTTGATTGTTTCTACCTTTTTGCTATTGTGAATAGTGCTGCATTGAACATCGGTGTACATGTCTGTTCAGTAATGGTAGCCAGGTACCATCCATTGCTTCTGGTCTCATGGGAAAGGAGATGGTAGTTCATAGAGGCAGTTAGACCTACAGTCTATTTCGTTCTCTGATTCCTGGGTCTCCTTCTTCCTCCAGACAAATAGAGACCAACTCTATCTTTCAGACTCCTAGAGTATATTCCTAGGAGTGGGATTGCTGGATCATATTAAAAACAAAACAAAACCCGTTGCTGTCAAGTTGATTCTGACTCATAGCTACCCTATAGGACAGAGTAGAACTGCCCCTAGGGTTTCCAAGGA
The DNA here is from genome assembly GCA_030035585.1 of Dugong dugon. Classification (NCBI taxonomy): domain Eukaryota; kingdom Metazoa; phylum Chordata; class Mammalia; order Sirenia; family Dugongidae; genus Dugong; species Dugong dugon. The sequence goes on along the minus strand of CM057462.1, from coordinate 52,637,059 downwards.
GCAGCTGGTGGGTTTGAACTGCCGCCAAGTTCTTAACCACTGCTCTACCAGGGCTCCACTGGATCACATGATAGCTCTATTTCTAACTTTTTGAGGAATCACCATACTGTTTTCCACAATGGTTATACCATTTTACGTTCCCACCAGCAGTGGATAAGAGTTCTAGTCTCCCCACATCTGTTATTTTCTTTTTTTTTTTTATCATTGCCATTCTAGTAGGAGTGAGATGGTATCTCATTGTAGTTTTGTTTTACATCTGTCTAATTGCTAAGGAGGAGCCCTGGTGGTGGCAGTGGTTAAAGTGATCGACTGCTAAGTGAAAGGTTGGCAATTCAAAACCACCAGCCACTCTGTGGGAGAAAGATGGGGCAGTCTGCTTCCATAAGGTTTCAGCCTTGGAAACCCTGTGGGGCATTTCTACTCTGTCCTATAGTGTTGCTATCAGTCAGAATCAACTCGATGACAACCTGTTTGGTTTTTTGGTTTTAATGGCTAATGGCGGTCATCTTTTCATGTGTTTGTTGGCCACTTGAGTTTTCTCTTTGGAGAAGTGTCAGTTCAGGTCAATTTTTGATTGAGTTATTTGTCTTTTTGTTGTTAAGTTGTGGCAGTTTTATATATATTTTGGGTATTAGACGTTTATCAGATATGTGGTTCCCAAATTTTTTTTCCCAGCCTATAGGTTGTCTTTTTACTCTTTTGATAAAGTCTTTTGATGAACACAAGTATTTAATTTTCATGAGGTCCCAATGATCTATTTTGTCTTCTGCTGCTTGTGCATTTGTTGTCGTATTTGATAATCTACCATTAAAAAAAACTAGGTCTCATAGTTTTACCCCTATGTTTTCTTGCAAGAACTTTACAGTAGTACCTAAAAAAAATAAAATACCTAGGAATAAATTTAACCAGGGATGTAAAGGACTTACACAGTGAAAACTATAAAATACTGCTGCAAGACCCTAAGATAGACTTCAATAAATAAATAGTTTGTGCTCATGGATAGGAAGACTTAATACTGTGAAAATGTCAGTACTACCCAAAGTGATCTACAGATTCAGTGCAGTCCCAATCAAAATCACAACATCCTTTACAGAAATGGAAAAACTTCTTCTTAACTTAACATATAAAGGAAAGAGGCCCTGCATAGCCAAAGCAATTTTGAAAAGGAACAAAGTAGGAGGCCTCACACTACCCAATTTCAAAACATACTAAATAGTTACAGTAATCAAAACAGCCTGGTACTGGTTTAATGATAGACACATCGACCAATGGAATAGAATTGAGAGCCCAGAAATAAATTCATAACATCTGTGGACAACTGATCTTCGACAAGGATGCTAAGTCCATTCAATGGGGAAGGAACAGTCTCTTAACAAATAGTGCCGGCAAAATTGGATTTCCACATGCAGAAAAATGAAGTAGGACCCATATCTCACACCATACACAAAAATTGTTAAGAGCTAAAGCAATAAAGGTCTTGTCCTATACTTTTAACATAAGCACATACTGGAAATGGCTGCTTTGAGACAAGGCTAGCAGAGAGACTTGGAGCAGTCACTAGCCTATCTCAGTCACTTCCCTTCTCCAATAATATCTTTTATTAAAATCTGCTCAGACTTATGTGACCATAAGCACTTTCAAGTGTTATATTATTTAATTATCACAGCCGCACAAGTTAAATATTGTTAGTACCATTTTACATGTAAGGAAATAGGTTCAGAAAGGTTCAAAGAGGTTAAATTACTTGCCTGAAACTACCTGGTACTTAGTGGCTGAGCCCGAGTCAAATCCAGTTATATGTGCTTCTACTTTTATAAGTGGGTTCTTCTGCACATCTCAGTTTGCCCATCAGCAAAACAGAAGTGATAGTTATATGAAGCACATCTTAGAAAGACATCCCTCCCTCGCTCTTTAAGACTCCTCTTGATGTCCAGTACTGCAGTTTATTAGGGTACTTATGGAGTGTGGTATTTGGGAAGAACTAAATTCCTGTGTTTTCACAGAAGCATAGCTATTCAAGATAGAAAAACAGAGCCTGTGTACAACTTTTCCTTGTGATGCAGTAAGATATATTTAATTTTAAATTTAGGAGGCCAAGAAAGACCAACTTGAAGAACAAGGACTTAAATTGGGTTAACTTTACAGTTGTAACATGAACCAGATGATCGGGGGAATTGAGCTAACTTAGTTTTTTCACAGTGAGTTAGCCTATACTCTGTGCAAGTGCCACTACTATATGCAGGTGATCAAAACTTATTTACACGAAATGTGAGGTAGAGCATGATACCGTTTGAAAATACTTGATGGTTTAATTAATGATAGTTTATTTCTAAGTTAATACTTATCTCCATTTGCGAAATGTACTCTATTTCACTCATTCATGGCTCTAGCATTGACTGAGTTATTATAATGGAATTTCAAACTACCTGATCAGAAAATCATTGTGCTGGATTTAGAGCAGATACGAACATAGGAAATATTACTTTTGACCTGAGGTCTTTATGGAAAGCCCCAAAATGTTTTGGAGGCAATACATCAGCAATGTTTACATTCTGCACTGTGAAGCAGGTGTGTTGGAGGCAAAGGGCAAACTTTGAAATCTGTACGTATGGGCGTATTTAAAATTTTAAGCTGTTAGCGTTGAAAGACTTTGCCTCGTCTAGCTCCTAATTATAGATGTAGAAACACTGGCTAAAAAGTTAGGATGATGAACAAGGATGATACCCAGCCTCCTGTCTTGGATCTTCCTTGTGCCACAGTACTTCTCATCGGCCTCCTGCTGACCACTTGCTACTGCCATTTTTTTTCCTCAATCCACTGTTCTGTTTTTAATCTCTGTAGCCATAACAGTGGTTATAGCGTGCCACCAGCATACGGGTATGTGTGCAGGGTTAATACCAGGATGGGTGAAAAAAATTTAGAATAGAGTTGAACATACATACAATATTAGCACACGTGTTTATTAGCATTTACCATGTGCCACACACTTCTCTAAGTGCTTTTCTTACATAAACTCAGTAAATTGTCACAACAACCCCAGGAGGTACGCTTTATTATTAAGCCTATTTTTCAGATGAGAAAACTGAGGCATAAAAAGATTAGGTAACTCTAAAAAAAAAAAAAAAAAAAAAACGATTAGGCAACTTTCTCAAGGACATAACAGCTAATAAGTGGCAGAGTCTGTACTTGAACCCAGAGTCTATGCTGTTGACCAGTGAGCTATGTATACTACCTTTCTGTTAAGTCAGAACCACCTAAATGGGGACAAACTAGTCAACCCCAGCATTAGCTTCAAATTGGAAAAAATCCAGCATTTCTGTTGCTCTCAAGTCTCTTGGACTGCAATGAATTGGTTCTTTTTGGTGTATTTAGTCTGGGAAGTATGAGCTCGTTTAGATACACCTAGAAGCCAGAGAGGAAAGAAACAGCTAGGTAGAAAACCCAGTTATTAAGTCAAGTCATGCATCACAGCAGTAGACCGTTTATGCTATCAGGCTGGTAGTCCCCTTGACTCCAGTATTTTGTTTAAATAATAAATTCCTGACCATTTCAGAGATAAAAGAATTTTTAAGACAACTGGTCTTCTATTTCCCTGTTCCATTCACTTTTTTTTTTTTTTTTTTAAACAGTTAATAAAACTGATGCCTGGAGAAGGGCAGGGTCCTACAACTATTGCCAGGTCTCTCCAGTTCCCTACCCTCTAAAAAATCAGATTCAGTAATAGGGTTGTGACTGTATTTCTGTTTGAGGTACAAGGTTGTTAAAAGGAAAAGCAATTAGGTTTGTTATATGCAGCCTATTGGCCACAGTTTAAATGTGACCATGGTGGGGATAGACTGGGTAACTTAATAGAACTCCCAACTGTAAAATCTTGTTTTGATCAAATTATTAAATATTTTCAGCTGTAAATCATTGAGACATGGACTTTCCAGACTTAATTTGTGAATCATCTAGCACATGATTTCCACATAGTAGGTGCTAGCAAGGGTTAAATATTATAATTGTTCTTTCAAACTATCTCACAGATAATGCCTCTGTTTTTACACAGTAGTATATCTTTATCTTTTGGCATGCTGAGGAAGTGAGAGTTAGAAATTTGAGTAGCCCAAAGGCAGCCCCAGTATATTACATAATGGATCTAAGTTATTTACAGTCAGTTCATTCCATTGTGCTTGGTTCACAGTCAAGCATGATGAAAGTTGCCAGTAAACAGGTAATTTGGATATGGAGTCATTGACCATTCTAATCTGGTGGTTATGTTTTGTTTTACTTTTTTTTTCAAGTTATTTTTTAATTTGTGTACAATAAAATTCACTCTTGAGGGTACAAGTCTATGATTTGTAACAAGTGCATACTATCATGTAACCACAACAATCAGAATACAAAACAGTTCCACCCTTCCCGCCAAAGAATTTCTGTTATGCTGCTCCTTTGTAGGAGTCCCTGGGTAGTGCAAAAGGTTAATGCACTTGGCAGCTAACTGAAAGATGGGAGGTTTGAGTCCACCCAGAGGTTCCTCGGAAGAAAGGCCCAGTGATCTAATTCTGAAAAATCAGCTGTTGGAAACCTTATGGAGCAGAGTTCTCCTCTAACACACATGGGATCGCCATGAGTTGGAATTGACTCGACAGCAACTGTGTGTGTGTGTGTGTGTGTGTGTGTGTGTGTGTGTGTGTGTGTGTGTGTGTGTGTGTGTGTGTGTGTGTGTGTGTGTGTGTGTGTGTGCGCGCGCGCGCGCGCGCGCACCTGCTCCTTCATGGTCACATCCTCTCCCACTCATATCCCCTGGCAACAACTGATCTGTTCTCCATCCCTATAGCTTTGCTTTTTCCAGTATGTCACATAAATTGTATCATACTGTAAGCAGCCTTTTGCGTCTTGATTCTTCCACTTAGCATAATGCATTTGAGGTTCATCCGTGTTGTTTCGTGTATTGGTAGTTCTTTTTATTTCTGAGTAGTATTCCATTGTATGAGTATACCATTGTTTATCCATTCACCAGTTGAAGGACATTTGAATTGTTTCCAGTTTTTGACAATTATGAATAATTTTGCTATAAATATTCACATACAGGTTTTTGTGTGAATGAACTTATATTCGTTGTAATTTCTATAGGGTAATATATAGGAGCAGGATTGCTGAGTCATGTGGTAAGTTTATGTTTAACTTTATAAGAAACTGTCAAACTGTTTTCCAAAGCAGCTGTACCAATTTAATTCCCACTAGCAAATGTATGATTGAGCCCTGGTGGTGCTATGGTTAAACACTTGGCTGCTAACCAAAAGGTGGCAGTTTAGACCCACCCAGTGGCTCCACTGAAAAAAGACCTAGTGATCTGCTCCTGTAAAGATTACAGCCTAGAAAACCCTATGAGGCAGTTCTACTCTGTTCTGTAGGGTCACTATGAGTCAAACTCAGTGGCACACAACAGCTGCAGCAGCCTATGAGACTTTCAGTTGCTTTGCATCCTCTTTAGCACTTGGTATTGTCAGTTTTTGTTTTATTAATTTTAGCCATTCTAATAGGTATATAGTAATATCTCATTATGGTTTTAATTTGCATTTTCCTAATGACTAATGAGGTTGAACATCTTTTCATATGCTTGTTTGTTATCCATGTATTTTCTGTAGTCAAGGGTCTATTCAGATTTTTTGGCCATTTTTAAAGTTTTTTTTTAATTGTTGAATTTTGAGAGTTCTTTATATATTTTGCGTACAAGTTCTTTGTCAGATATGTGATTTATAAATATTTCCTACCAGTCTGTGATTTGTCTTTTTATTTTCTTTTATAGAGCAGAAATTTTTAACTTCGATTAAGTCTACTTTATCAAATTTTTTCCTTCATGGATTATGCTTTTGGTGTTGCATCTAAGAACTGTTCCTAACCTAAAGTCATGAAAATTTTCTCCTGTGTTTTCTTCTAAAAGTTTTATAGTTTTACATTTACATTTAGTCTATGATAAATTTTGAATTAATTTTTTTATACTTAATTTTACTAAAATATATATAACAAAACATTTGTCATTTCAACCATTTTTATATGTACAATTCATTGACATTATTGATGTTCACCATGTTATGCAATGATCATCATTATCCATTTCCAAAATTTTTCATCACCATTAACAGAAACTCAGTACATTTAAGCAATACCTCCCCATTTCCCCTTTTCACCCACCCTTAGTCACTGCTAATAAACTGGCCTCTATGCATTTGCCTGTTTTGGATATTTCATATAAATGAGATCTTATGATATTTGTCCTTTTGTGTCTGACTTATTTCACTTAGCATAATGTTTTCAAGGTTCATCCATGTCATAGCATGTATCAGAACTTCATTTCTCTTTATGATTAAATAATACTCCATTGTAGTATACACCACGTTTTGCTTATCCATTCATCTGTTGATGGACACTCACATTGCTTCTACCTTTTGGCTATTGTGAATAATGCTGCTATGAACACTGTTGTACAAGTATCTGAGTTTTTTCAGTTCTTTTGGGTAGGTACATAGGAGTGGAATTGCTGGGTCATATGATAATTTTGAATTAGTTTTTATATAAGGTGAGACATAGGTCAAACTTCATTTTTATTGCTATGTTTTTTATTATGTTTTAAAAACGGGCTAGTATTATCTATTTCTTCAGATGAAACAACCAAATAGTAGTTCATTTCTTTTTCATAGGTAACATACGCATATAATACAGAACTTGGGTATACAGTTAAAGTACTAAGTCTTCTCCCATTTTGGTCCCATAGGCCATCCAAATACCTCTATCTCCTCCCGCCCTCCATCCAAGGCAACCACTATTGGCAGTTTCTTATGTCTCTTCCCAGGAATAATTTGTGCATCTACAAGTGTGGGTATATGTTTTACTAAATGATAGCAAATTGTTCTTACTATTCTGTACCTTGTATTATAACTGAACAATGTATCTTGGAGATATCTTGAGCTTCCTCCTTTTTTAAAACAGTTTTATTGAGGTAGGGTTCACATATCATACAATTCACTTATTTAAAGTGTAAAATTCAATGTTTTTTAGTACAATCCCAGGGTTCTGCAGCCATCACCATAATCTAATTTTAGAATATTTTCATTCCCCCAAAAGAAACCCCATACCCATTAGCAGTTAATCTCCACTCTCCTCTCTCTTCCCAGCCCTAAACAACCACTAATCTGCTTTCTGTATCTATAGATTTGCCTATTCTAGACCTTTCATATAAATGGAATTGTACAATATGTGGTCTTTTTTGACTGGTTTCTTTTACTTAGCATAATATTTTCAAGGGTCTCATTCTTTTTTAATGGATTTCACTATATAGTTATACCCTAATTTATTTAACTGTATCACTTTTGATGGACATTTAGACTGAGATTCCTTGTATGTGTAGTATTCAATTTATATACAGGTTCAACTATAATATAAACTACTAAAAATGGAATTATTGGATCAAAACAGTATATACGTTTCTAATTTTGGTAGATACTGCCAAGTAGCCTTTTATAGAGACCACTAACTAATTTATATTCTCCCCACTCCAACAATGTATGAAATGACCATTTCTCCATAAATTTTCAAATACAGTATATATAAAACTTCTGGGTTATGGCCAAATGAGGAGGAAATAGTAGCTTGTAGTTTTAATTTGCGTTTTTATTATGAATAAGAATAAGGATTATTTCATTGTCTTGAAAGCCATTTGAATTTCTTTCTCTTGTACTGTCATTTTTTTTGTAATTTCTCTTTTCAGTGGTTAGGTACTTATTGATTGTAGATATTCTTTATATATAAAATAAATCAATCCTTTGTCTTTGTTTATGTTTCTTACCATGCAGATATTTTTTATTTTTATGTAATTGAGTATTTTTATGTATCAGTCTATTCTTTTATGGCTCCTGAGTTTTGATCATCTTTCGAAACGCCTTGAGAATATTTTTTCCCAATATTTAAAAATTGAAATTAATTATTAATTCACATGCATTTACAAGAAGTAACACAGATCCCTTGCACACTGTGCCCAGTTTTCCCCAATGGTAGCATTTTGCAAAATCATAGTATACCAGCGGAGCCCCGGTGGCACAGTGGTTAAGAGTTCAGGCTACTAACCAAAAGGTCAGCAGTTCAAATCCACTAGCCACTCTTTGTCAACCCTGTGGGGCAGTTCTGCTCTGCCCTATAGGGTCACTGTGAGTCAGAATCAACTCAACAGCAATGGGTTTGGTTTTTGGTATAGTATAGTATGACAACAAGGATATTGACCTTGATATAACCCACCAATTTTATTCAGATTTCCCCAGTGTTACTTGATTCATTTGTGTGTGTGTGTATATATGTTAAGTTCTATATATTTTTTATCACTTGTGTAGGTTCACAGTTCCATCACCACAAGGATACCTTGTGTTGCCCTTTTATAACCACACCCACTTCCCTCTCACCTACACACCCAGCTCCTGACAAGCACTTATTTAATCTCCATTTCTAAAATTTTGCCATTTCAAAAATGTATCAATGGAACTATACAGTGTGTATTCTTTTTGAATTTGAGTTTTTCACTCAGCATAATTTTCTGGAGGTTTATCCAAGTTGTTGCATGTATCAGTATTGCTAAGTAGTATGTATATGTATGTATATGTATCAATATTGCTAAGTAGTATCCTTATTCCGTGGTACGGATGTGTCACAATTTGTTTAACCATTTATCTGTTGAGGAACATCTGAGCTGATTTTATTTTTTAGCTATTACAGATGAACCTGCTATGAACTAGTGAGGTATGAATGATCCAGTGTTCTTGTTAGCATTTGGTGTTGTCACTTTTTTATGTTAGCCATTCTAATAGGTGTGTAGTTATATCTCATTGAAGTTTTAATTTGCATTTTCTTAATGGCTAATGATATTGAACATCTTTTCATGTGCTTATTTGCCATCTGTATATCCTCTTTGGTGAAATACTTGGTCATGTCTTTTTCTCATTTTCTACTTGGATTGATTTTGGCCTTTTTTTTTTTTTTTTTTTTTACTGTTAAGCTTTGAGACTTCTTTGTGTATTCTAGATGCTAATCTTTTGGAATGTTGTATAGCCATAAAGAGAAGTGAAGTTCTGATACATGCTATGACATGGATAAACCTTGAAAGCATTATGCTGAATGAAATAAGTCAGGCACAAAATTTTGTTAGTGGTTACAGGGACTGGGAGGAGAAGAAAATGGGAGTTACTGCTGAAGCAGTACTGAGTTTCCATTTGAGGTGATGTAAAACTTGGAAATGAATAGTGTTGGTAGCACAACATGGTAAACGTAATTGATGTCACTGAATTGTACACTTAAAAATGGTTAAAATGACAAACTTTTTTGTCGTATGTATGTTACCATAATACAATTTTTTTTAAGTGCACAGATTTTAAGTGCTCAGTGTGTTGAGTTTGAAAGTTGTATGTTGTTGTTAGTTGCCATCAAATTGATTCCGACTCATGGTGACCCAGTGTGTGCCGAGTACAACTGCTCCATAGGATTCTCAAGGCTGTGACCTTTCAGAAGCAGATCACCAGGCTGTCTTCCGAGGCGCTTCTGGGTGCGTTCAAACCACCAACTTTTCAATTAGTAGTCGAGCACTTAAGCGATTGTGCCACCCAGGGGTACCTGACGGTTGTATAAACCCACGTAATCACCACCCAAATATGTTCCAGTGTTTTCAATCCAGCCTTATAAAGGAACAGTCTAGGAAACTTAGGGTCATGTCAATCTGATGATGGGTGTCTGATTATCATCTGCTTTGTTTTGTTTTAACAAGAAGAAGTAACTCACTTAGAATTATTGAAAATTCAGAAGTATTGTTTGCTTTTCAGCAAGACCAATGATTGCAGTGAATCGCAGTCTAGTTTCTTAGGGAGAAACTTTGATTTTTCTCATGCTGTAGAAATTCCACTTACTTCATATAGCAACTACCATTGGAGCTATTCCTTAAGGTTAATTCCTAATTTGATGTGTGATTACCCATATTTGGCACTGTGTATATAGGCTATGTTTGTTTTCTCAGGTCTTATTACAGAGATTCTTATTATACAGAAATCTCCTTTTTTTTTTTTTAATTCTCCACTTATTTTGAGCAATATACAGTACTATTTGCAAAGTCCTTTGAAGGATGTGAGGATGTTATTTGAGAAGTATGGTATTGTCTTAGTCATCTAGTGCTGCTCTAACAGAAGTACCACAAGTGGATGGTTTTAACAAAGAGAAGTTTCTTTCCTTAGAGTAAAGTAGGCCAGAAGTCTAAATTCAGGGTGTCAGCTCTAGGGGAAGGCTTTCTCTCTCTTAACGTTCTCATCAGTGTTCCCCCAGACTAGGAGCTTCTCGGCACAGGGACCCCGGTCCAAAGGATGCGCTCTGCTCCCTGCACTGCTTTCTTAATGGTATGAGGTCCCCCAATTCTCTGCTTTCTTCCCTTTTCTCTCTTGAGAGATAAAAGGTGGTGCAGGCCACACCCAAGGGAAACTCCCTTTACATTGGATGTGACCTGGGTAAAGGTGGTATTACAATCCCACCCTAATCCTCTTTAACATAAAATTACAATCACAAAATGGAGGCCAACCACACAATTCTGGGAATCATGGCCCAGCCAAACTGATACACACATTTTTTGGCGGACATAATTCAAACCATGACAAGTATTTTTCACTGTGAGGCTAGGGTGGCAGTTAATGCTGTACGCTAGGTTACAGTTTGATAATCTTTCATAAGCCTTCTTCATGGAACTTGCTCTGGAAAAAGAGATTACTTCTATTTCATTACAATAATTATTACCATGTTAATCTTTCCTAACAATTTTTTCCTCTCCCATTGGTAGCATTTGTGGGTGGGGGAGAAGGAGGTATGGGCTACATGTAATTTAAATAAATAAATAAGTGATCCGATACTGTGCTTTCCCCCAGTTGGCTCTTCGTCATTTAACTAGTGCATGGTTAGTTGTTTTTATTGAGAATAACTCAAGAGAAGATGATTGCTTGTATTGGAACATTAGACAGTGTGTTGGGGAGGAGCTTCGCTACAGGGGCAAAAATAGGACAGAAACAGATACGCATTCAGGTTGCTAAGCTTTACCAAGTTGTGAAGGCCATTGACATGATTCTTGCAGGTTCAAATTCCACAGTTTTGCTCAATAAAATGTTTCGTATGCTGCTAGTTTATTTCTAACGATAGAACAAATTATAGGAAGATAGTCTATACATACCACAGCTATCATTAATTTTAAAAGTTGTGTATAAAAGAGATGGAGATGATTTTCTTGACACTCAGTCGAGACAAGGAGATACAGTTCTCTGCATCTAGTTTGCCTGGGTCCTGGTTGGTGAAGATGTGCCAGACCATGCAACTGAAATGGTTCTGTAGCAAGGGTGGTGCTTGATGCCAGTTATTCATTTACAGGTAGCTTTTGAAAATGGCTGCCTCTCCTTTCTCCGGGCTCACAGCTGTTGCTGATGTAATTAAAGATCTAGACACTCAGATAGCTGTAAGTAAGCTCCTTGAGGCCACTGTGGGCAGAACTTGGTGAATGTGCTTCTGATCCTCATGACACCAAAGCTGATGTCCAAGAGACAACCTCATACTCTTAAGCTTTAGGAGTCCCAGCTCCTCCAGGCTAGGGACTCTGCACGTACTTAAAGATTGCTAACACTCAGAGAAAAACTGCTTTTGATGGTAAAAAAGAGCTTACTTTTAACAGTTGCTGAAATTGTGTTCATGGGCATAGTCTGACATAGACTTAAGGATGTTTTGAAATGCCAAAATAGACTAATCTGTTTTCTGAAGCTTTGTGACTGAGTTTTAAGTATGTGATTGTGCCATGATTTATTTGGATTTAACATTTGATGTTCAAAAATATGCATGTGCTATTTAACCAAGTATTCTGTTTTCATAAAGTGCTCAAAAATATTTTGCTCATTTTAGTTTATTTTTGTACACAAGATTCATCATTTCATTTACTTTCTTCTTTATTTCACTTTGTGGATTATTTACTTTAGCTTTTGGAGAAGAGATGGTTTCTAGATGTCAGGTGAGAGCAATGAACATTCTTCATTCCATCTGTTTTTTAATGTGCAGGTATCAAATGGTCACCAGATATACCAAAGACCACATATAATTTTACTTTCAGAACTCATCCTTTATTACAGGTGCTTCTGGAGCTAATTCTCATGTTTTCTATCTGCAGTTGATTGGCCTTGGTCCTCACAGCTCCAAAAGGAAGCAGGATCTTGATAAGCTCTATGAGCTGAAGTCCAAAGCTCGACAGATTATGAACCAGTTTGGCCCCTCAGCCCTAATCAACCTCTCCAGTTTTTCATCCATAAAACCAGAACCAGCCAGCACCCCTCCACAAGGCTCCATGGCCAATAGCACTACAGTGGTAAAGATACCAGGCACTCCTGGTACAGGAGGTCGACTCAGCCCTGAAAACAATCAGGTATCATCCTCTTACTTTTTGCTCTCTGTAAGCACCTTTTATGTGTTATTTGAACCAACGCTTTGAGAGGTGTCCATCTCAGATGCTACCTCTTCCTCTTAGCTGAGAAAGATCTTTTCTCTGCCTGGACTTCCAAAGTTCTTTATCAAATTATCATTCATGTTCATAAAGTTCATTCATTTGTTAAAAAACGTATCAATTTTTATTCTGCATTGTGTATGTATGTGTGTATATATGTATGTGTATATATACATACATATATACATCAGTACACACACACCACCTTGCCTATAATTAGCTATATAATTGTTAAGTAATAAATTAATTCATTATTCCTATAATAAAAGTACTCTTCTAATTCATACAACTGCTGCCATTATTAATTTTCTACAGTAATTCTAAACTCTGACCCCTAATCCTGATTCTGCCCTCCAGAGACACAGAAATAAGTATAATTCCTTGACTTGGATGTGGCGCTAGCATTCCAGTGGAATGCAGGAAGGGACTAGCAAAGGTGAATGGGGAGGGTTGAGTAGATAGTCAGGAGACCAACCTTTGTTGAATGTAGAGTCTACTGGAGAAGAGCTGGAGATAAAACTGTGGGGGCGGATTATGTCAAGACATTGTGGGTCTATACTAGTAAGTTTACATTGGAACTTCTAGTATTTGCAAATATCCAGTAGGGGAATAAGAGTAGCATGATAAACAGAATGTGTTTTAGGAGGATTAACTTCACAGTAAGGGGATAAGACTGGTAGGAAAGGAGGTAGACTGGGAGGAAGACCAGTTCTAAGACTTTTGCAGTAAATCAAGGCATGTGGTAAAGGCTTGAATTAGATAATAATGATAGACTGAAGAAGAGTGAATAGATGGGAAATATCATCAACAAATACTTACTTTAAAAATTATTTTCTTTTTTCCTTATTTCTGAAGTTATGCATGTTTATCGCAGATACTTTAGAAATATAAAAAGAATAAATAGCAGATAATTCTACCACCACCCTCAAACTAACCATGATTAGCATTTACTGTATATCTTCCATGGTTAGCATTTATTCTGTGTCTTTTGATAATTTTTTAATGGCACATATATATTATATGACATTCCCTTAATGAAAGAAGGATTATAGTTATCCACACTTACACAAATATTTAGTGATACAGAGATGAGCACATGTTTCCTGCCTTCTGGGAGCTTATAGCCTATTAAGTCAGAGACAGGCAAATTTATAAATACACACAGTGATAGAAGGGTGCACAGCATACAATAGACGCCGGAGTGGTCGCTTTTACCTGAGTGGGCTAGGAAAGGCATCAGAAAGGAGCTGCAATGAGCTGAGCAGGTAGGAAGAGCATGTCCGAAGACAACAGAGGCATGGTACAATTTGTGATGGTCAGAGAATTGCAAGTTGTTTAATATGGGGAGAAGATGAGGCACAGTGAGAAAAAGAAATGAGGCTGAAAAAAACTCCCAGACAGTTGGATGCTGGCCTCTCTTCCAAACTGCTGTTTCCCCAGGCTACTTCTTTCTGAAGAATGTAGTCTTATAGCAATACCACAGAGTAGACCAGACTTTAAACTCTTTGGAAAGTAGAAACTAAACTCAACAATTTGACAGTCTTTCTTCATTATAAGGTAATGTGTTGTTTTGTTTCCTTAATACTTGGCTGAAAAATCTTCGGGTTAACTAGGTATTGACTAAGAAGAAATTGCAAGACTTAGTAAGAGAAGTGGATCCTAACGAGCAGTTGGATGAAGATGTGGAGGAGGTAAGGTGGGGCTGGATACCCCAGAGAGACTATGTCCCTGAGAGCTGGTATAGCATAGCAGTTAAAAACACAGACTTTTTTGGCAGAGAAATCTGAATTTGAATTTGGCTATGCCATTTACCAGCTTTGTGGCTGTAGACAAGCCACTTAAGCTTTCTGAACCTGAGCTTCCCCCTGTGTTGTTAGGGTATGATAATATTTACTATAGAGTTATTGTGAGGATCCCATGGGATAATTTACACAAATGATCTAGCACTTTATACCTAGTAGCTGCTGCTACTTTTGCCTGTCAAAAAGAGTGTACAACTACCACGGCCTCCATCAGACTGAGTACAGTACAACTAGATAGTGCCCAGCTACCACCACTGACTGCTCTGACCGGGATCACAACAGAGGGTCCTGGACAGAGCTGGAGAAAAATGTAGAACAAAATTCTAACTCACAAAAAAAGACCAGATTTACTGGCCTGACTGAGACTGGAAAAACCCCAAGGGTATGGCCCCTGGACACCCTTTTAGCTCTGTAATGAAGTCACTCCTGAGGTTCAACGTTCAGCCAAAGATTAGACAGCCCAATAAAACAAAACCAGACTAATGGGGCACAACAGTCCAAAGACAAGGACTAGAAGGCAGGAGAGGACAGGAAAGCTGGTAATAGGGAACCCAAGGTTGAGAAGGGACAGTGTTGACGTGTCGTGAGGTGGTTAACCATTGTCATAAAACAATATGTGTACTAACTGTTTAATGAGAAACTATTTGTTCTGTAAACCTTCATCTAAAGTACAATAAAAAAAAAAAGACAGTGTGCTACTCATAGGCAATCACTTTCAAAAATTTTAGCTGTATCTACAGCTTAATGTAACAGCATAATGTATTCAAAGTTCATTCATGTTGTAACATATATTCCTTTTATGGCTAAATATTATTGCATTGTAGGAATATACAACATTTTGTTTATCCAGTCATCCATTGATAGACTTTTGGGTTGTTTCCACTTTTTGGCTGTTATGAATAATGTTGCTGTGAACATTCATGTTCAAGTTTTTGTGTGGACATATGTTTTCATTTCTCTTGGGTGTATACCTAGGAGTGGAATTTCTGGGTCATATGATAACCATGTTTAACCTTTTGAGAAACTCCCAGACTATTTTCCAAAGCACTGCATCATATTATATTTCCACCAGCTAAGTATGAGTGTTCCTATTTCTTATACTGCTTTTTTGATAATTTCTTCTCCTCTGCTTTTGCCTTCTTTCTGGAATGACCCCATCCACTGCCGTTGAGTCAATTCTGACTCATAGTGACTCTGTAGGACAGAGTAGAACTGCCCCATAGGGTTTCCAAGGCTATAATCTTTATGGAAGCAGACTGCCACATCTTTCTCCCATGGAGCAGCTGGTGGGTTCAAACCACCGACCTTACAGTTAGCAGCCGAACACTTAACCACTGTGCCACCAGGGCGCCTTCTGGAATGACAGTTGGGTCTTCTGGATTGATCCTCTTAGGTTTTTTTTTTTTTGTCTTTTCTCTCCTGTTTTTCATCTCTTTTTAATTATAATTTCCACTTTCTGGGGAGATTTTCCTTAGTTTATCTTTTTTCCCCAAGCCATTCTGTTCTTCTTTTATGGTTGTAATATCTTATATCTCTCTGAGGATATTAATTATATATATATATTTTGACATTTTCTTCTTTTCCTTGCATTGTCTTTGTTTCATTTTTTGGTTTATTTATTTTCTTTTTAGTGTTGGAGACTTTCTTCAAATGTCTGGTGATCCTGGCTATCCATTCTAAAAGAATGAGCCACTAAAAAGCTAATTTGAAGCAGGACATACTGTGGGTCGTTAGTAGATGTCTAACAGCCAGTTCTCTGAGGAAAAGGCCCAACTTGTGGCACTTCGGATTTTCCTGCCCTGGCCCACTTTAAGCTGCAGCTGACGTCATACATTGGGAAGAGGTGCACTTAATTGGTTTTTGTGAGCCGATCTCAGGTGGTTCCAGCACACCACTGGCTTCACTTCAGAATAATTTGTCTGCAGACCAACCTTCTTATTGGGAGATTCCCTAAATGTCAGTATCTATACATTTTTTCCCAAGAGTCATTCAGTAGCTCCAGGGAAAAATCCTCCAGTCTCCTATTTGGAGGGTTTATCCCTAGCTTCTAACATTCTGGAAGCAAGGCAGGAGAAAGGGGCCTGCATCTCTCCCTGCCTCTGCTGTGTCTGGTGTATTCTGATTCAGAGCCACTCCCATTTACTTTCTCTGGGGAATAAACCTGCTGGGTTCTGGTCAGGTGTGTGTGGGGAGAAGTCCGCTAGCTGCTTTTGGAGTGCGAGGGTGGGGAAACGGCTCTGTATATAGATAAGTAACAGTTCCCCTGTTTTTAGTTTCATACTTCAGCGTAATTTTCTGTGATAAATGGTATCTCCGAATCCTAGATCTCTTAGGGGCTTTGAAGGATAAGTCATTTCAGTCTCACTGGTGTCCCCTCTGCAGGCAGTTGTGTTGAACCTTCTTCTCTCTGCTAGGTCGGTTCCCACTCTTCATCTGTCTGTTATCTGTTTAGCGAAAGTTTATTTTAAAAGTTTGTTGAAATCCCTTGTCTGTTAAGGTTTCCTTTCCTGTTCTTATTATCTTTGTGGATTTAGATGTCTTTTGTTTTTCCTTTACTATTATTTTAATGTGTTTAAGGAGGTAGAGGAGGTCATTTTTGAAGTTGATCTGCCACGTTTAATCAGATAGCTTTCCTTTACATGGTATCCATTTGGTTCCCATAGGAAAGATAACCAGTCTAGTTGCCATCAAGTCAATTTTAGCTCATAGCGACCCCTTGTGTATCAGAGTAGAACTATGCTCCATAGGGTTTTCAGTAGCTGATTTTTTGGAAGTAGATTGCCAAGCCTTTTTTCCGAGGCACCTCTGGGTGGACTCGAACCACCTCCAACCTTTCTATTAGCAACCAAGCACCTTAACCATTTGCACCACCCAGGGACTCCATAGGAAAGATACCATTGAGCAGTGGTCCAGTAAAGCAAGGAATATCTGTATCCATGGTTGTAATTTTTGTTGGGGGCAACAGAGAAAGCTATGAGGAATGTATTGACTGATCAGAATTTTAGTTGTTTTCCTGTACATTTTTAGTTTCAGAGTTCTGATCTTGGTCTTCCCACAGTCTGGGAATAATTGATAGTGAAGTGAAAAAAGCCAGGATTTAGATTTTTTTGAGTTTGGATCCTGGTTCCATTGCTTACTATTTATATGGCAGTGAGCAGTTAGTCTCCCTGAGTCTTGGCGTCCTCCTTTATAGAATGAGGATAAAATCTGTGCCCCATGTTCTGCACAGGATCATTGTAAGGGCTAAGTGCGTTTATGGAAATGAAAGTACTGTGAGGAATTAAAAAGAGAGAGAGAGACTGTGAGGAATTATGATTCACTTTTGTTTTCCCACCTGATTTAGAAGAATATGTGGGGGCAGGGATTGGACTAGTTGATCACTGGAGGGTAGAAAGTACAGAAAGTACATCCTCAGAAACTGGACCTGGTTAAAGAGTTGACGTATTTCTGTTGTCTTCCTCATTCCTCCTCCCCACCTTAGCCCAAATGTTGATTCCTAGCTGCCTAATAGATTCCAGGCCCTACTAAATATGTGATTCAGACAGTTAACAGTTGTCCCGGCAACAGGAGCCTACTCTGCCAATGTCATGGTTATTCTCCCCCACTTTCGCCCTCGCCAGATGCTGCTGCAGATTGCTGACGATTTTATCGAGAGTGTGGTGACAGCAGCCTGCCAGCTTGCCAGGCATCGCAAGTCCAGCACCCTGGAGGTGAAAGATGTCCAGCTGCATCTAGGTATGTGGTCTCGTTTCTCCTTGAGGTACCTGTGCTGCAACTCCTTCAGGTGTCGTCAGGGGAACCCTCATGCTGGGAGGAGACTTGGACTCTAGATCTATGTATTCATTCAATGGCAGCATTAGAGAGAGAAGAGACATCCCTCCGTGGCAGGGGGAGTGAGCTCAGGCATTGGGCTTGAAATCAGATTCTGTCACTTTCTAGATATATCACCTTATCCTTCCTACTTAATTTCTCTTAGAGTCTGTTTCCTCATTTGTAAAATGGGGATCATAATATCCTCCTGACAGGGTAATTGTGAGAATTACAGATGATGTTTGTGAAGTGACTGGCACAGGGCCTGGCACACAGGAAGAGCTCAGTAATGTAGTTACGATTATGTCTCCACCATTCAAATACAGCGGTTCCTCGTTGTTCTCTTCCAGTTTTTAGTCTATTTATGCATTTTTTTCTAAAAAAATTATAATCATAGTGTACATACAATTTTGTATTTGGCTTTTTTCACTTAACAGACACTAAATTGGAGCTTGAGGTTTTTTGGGAGATACTTGTCTAACTGTAATCACATGGAAATGAATGAGCCCCCCTCTGCATTGGTTACAATGTGATCAAAAGAAAGAGAATTTAACTGCACAGACAGGTCAAGTGAACAAGGCAGGAGATATTGAGAGATTTGGTGCAGATCAGCCCATGACTGATTCCTGAAAGGCTTCCTTCAGCTTGGGGAGGTGCTGGTAGTCTAGGTGGAGTAAATAGCAAACCCCTGGCTAATGTTGCTGGTACTAATAGCAGAGGACAAATACTCTTGTTATCTATTATTGTGTAATAAGCTACTCTAAAACATTGGTTTAAAATGATAACAGTCATTTATTTTATTCATGAATCTGGAGGTTGACTGCTTAGCTAAGCAGATCTTGCTAGGGGTCTCTCATATGGTTAAAGTCAGGGGGTAGCTGGGGCTGAGATCATTTTAAAGGAAGGCTTCATCACTTCCACGTCTGATGCCTGTGCTGGGAGCGCTCAAACATCTGGGGACTCTGCAGGCCTCTCTTTCTCTGGTCTCATCATATGTCAGCCCCAGGGTAGCTGGATTTTCTACATGAAAACTGAACGCTCCCTGAATGAGAGTCCCGTGAGCCACTGGCAGAAGCTGTGTGGCCTTTTCTAACCCAGCCTCTGAAATCACACGGTGTCACTTCTGCTAAATTCTCTTCTTTGAGGTAGTCACAAAGACCTGTCCAGGTTCAAAGGGAGGAAACACAGACTCCACCTGTCAGTGGGAGGAGTTTTAAACAATTTGCAAACATGTTTTAGAGCCACCGCAACAGATTATATTACTCAGAGAGTTTAGCTTTCCTATTTTATACTTTAATTACTGAACATAAAACCAGAATGCCAGTTTATTCATTAAGGGTAAGAAATAATTATCACAGAGATTAGAATACTCAGAAGTCTGCGTGACCAGAAGTTTCGGTAGCAGGCCTAATGGAAGCTAAGTCATAATCAGAAGATTGTTTGGAGAGCATGGGATCACAACACAGGGAATTAGGGAACCTGCTGTTAGATGAAGGAGTCCCCGGGTGGCACAGTCAGTTAAGTGCTCAACTATTAACCGAAAGGTTGGCAGTTTGAACCCACCCAGAGGTACCTGGAAAGGCTAGGTGATCTGCTTCTGAGAGGTCACAGCCTTGAAAACTGTGGAGTGTAGTTTTACTCTGCACACGTGGAGTTGCCATGAGTTGAAGTCAACTCACAAGCAGCAGGTTTTTGGTGTTAGATGGCATCGGACCACACCCTTCAACAAGGGTGGATTTGCTAATGGGCTGTAAACGCTTGACGCCTTTCTCCTGGACGGGTTCTCCAGTGTTTGCTTCTGACCCATTTTCTGTATTTGCATGGCTGAATAATCTCCCCTTCTGACTGACAGTCTTTCTTTAAGAATGTTAAAATTAAATGAGATAATGTAGGTAGTGTGATTTGCACAGTGCTACTTTGTAGCAGTCATTTTATTAAGCATTTTATTCATTAAATGATTGTGGCTGCTGTTTTCTTGTTATAAATATATCACACATAGATACACATGCTTACATACACATACGTACATGCATGTATGCATCGTGCCTGGTAGCCCTCTTTCTTTAAAGTAACTTTGTATATCAGTCCCATGGTCCACTTTGTGTTGATTGCAAAGTTTAATTCCCAGAGAATAATCTTAGTGTTACCTTCAAGTACTGACAACAAATATTGTTGCAGAAGGTTTCAGACATTTTCTCCCAAGAGCACATAGTGGGCCAATTCAAACTAAAACATTTTGGTTTTCACAAAACTATTGGAGGAGAGCTGCATATCAAATTAGTCTAGAGCTAAACAAATCATTCATTCACACAGTATTTACTTTGCATTAAATCCAACGCATAACTGTGAAACCACTAATACTCCATTTGATTTAAGTGTCTGCCTGGCATAAAATAAGTTTTGCAAAACATATCCTATTTTCGGCGTGCTGGGGGAGTGTGATAAATTAGTCCTCATGTAAATCCTTTTGAATAGTGACTTATTCCCTAAATACCTTGTGTAAGTATATGTTTTTTATATTGGGTTTGCTTAAAGTGTAGTATACCTTTATTTATTTGTGAATTTAGGGGACCGTGTAACTATGCCAGTTACTGACAGAGTGAAATAAATAAAGTCCCTGCCCTCTGGGAACTTCTAATGACAGTTTTACAGGATGATACTATTCAATGGCACAAGCTATATCCTTATTTGAATATATCCCAGGCCCTGGGCTAACCACTTTGCATACATTATGTCACTGAATTCTCTCAACCACCCTATGAGGTAGGTACTGTTGTTATTACCATGTGAAAGGTGAAGAAACTGAGACCCAAGGTCACACAGCTCCACAGTGAAGCAGCAGAACTGAAACTCAGCTCTTAGCTCCAGAGTGCTAGAAATGCCTTTCTATTACTCTTCTTCCTTTGGTTTGAGAGGGGTTGTTTTGAGCACGGGAGTAGGACAATTAAAGAAACAAACAGATTTTGTTTTCTGTGGAATAGATGAGCCACATGAAAACTTCAGGGTTCAGCACTCACAGCTTTGATTAACTTACCACTTTTTTCTTTACAAGAAGCTCAAGTAATTTGTATCCTTTAAAACCTAGGAGGAAGTATGTACAATTTCCCCTTAAGCTCCTTCTGTACAGTCAGTATTAGTACAGGTGACTGCCCCACCTAGTCCTCCTCGTGCCTTGCCTGATGGTCACATTGCACTGACGCTGGCTTCTCGTCCCCTTTTCTCTGTGCTGCCCTCTTCCTCGCAGAGCGCCAGTGGAACATGTGGATCCCGGGATTTGGCTCTGAAGAAATCCGACCCTACAAAAAAGCTTGCACCACAGAAGCTCACAAACAGGTGAGGGGCTGAGCGGTGTCTCAGAAGCGGGTACACACAGCTACCTTCTAGGGGCACTTATCCACCGCAGTTGTCCCTTCCCCCACACAGAAAGCCACACTCTCTGTACTAAAGGTCAGAGAGAGTAGGAGGCAGCAGAGGTCCATGGGAAATCATCAGCTATTTCCTTGGTGCTGTACTGTTGTCACATGGGTCTTTTTTTTCTCTCAACTCTGATGAGCATCACTTAAAGCTATTAATTCTGGTTTCTAACGTGGGTGGAGCTCACCCCCTCCACACTTCATTACTGAAATCTTCCTTCACTGTTGCTGATTTGAACACTATATATGGCCCTATGAATAGAGGGCAGGTTAAGGAAAGCAGAATACAAACTATTCTTGTGCTGGTAGGTAGCACCCAGGCTGCTCTGCCAGGCATTCTGGTCTCTGTCCCAGCTTAACCTCTGTTTTCTGCCCCTCTTTCTTTTTTTTATTGTAGTAAAATATATATATAACATTTGCCATTTTAACCATGTTTAAGTATACAATCAAGTGTCTCTGCCCCTCTTAACAAGGGTCCTAGAGGTTAGTGTGAGAAGCTAACACCACTTCTGCTGTGGAACAGTCATCCCTGTCATTGGTCGGCCCAGCAGCAGTGTTGGCGTCCCATTGACAAGGCTGTTTTCTGTCCTGATTTAACTGGCCATTCTGATTTGAAAAGTGAGCTTTTTCTGTAGCCTGGTATCTCTGGAGGAGCCCTGGTGGTGCAGTGGTTAAGCGCTCGACTGCTAACCAAAAGGTCAGGGGTTTGAACCCACCAGCCATTCCATTGGAGAAAGATGTGGCCGTCTGCCTCCATAAAGATTGCAGCCTTGGAAACTCTGTGGGGCAGTTCTGCTCTGTCCTGTAGGGTCACTATGAGTTGGAATCGACTCAACGGCACTGGTTTGGTTTTCGTATCTCTGAAGTGGGTAGGTTTGCAGAGCTCACAGATGAAGCCCTACCGAAAACCACCAGTAGCCTGAATCGAAGAACTGTGGTGCCCTTCAGAAGGAAGTCAGGCCCTCCAGACTGCCATTTTGGCTCTGCTCCCAGATTATCCACTTTTTAGTCTTATGTATTTATTTAGTCAAAAATATAATGTTGAGACAGTCTCTTGGTCAAAAAGAGTGAGCAGAGCAAGTTAGTAATTTGGCCAGTGACTGGTAACAGTAAAATTTGAAACCCGTGATCTGAATGTTTCCCTGATGGGTGGTGCTAGAAAGTGTTAGTCTTCAGTTTCCTGTCACTGTGGGTCAGGTGTGAAATGTCAGCGCCCTTTGTGCTGGCAGCAGTTTTCAGGTAGAGCCCCCTACCCTGTTTTCTCCATCATCAGAGAAGGAGGAGACTGGGGTGGGAGGGAGTCTAAAAAACACATTTGATGGCCTGTCTTCCTGAATCCCTAAAAGGCAAGTCTGTTATCATCTCCTGCTTTTAACTTTTTTGCTGTCCTGCTAGCCTAGAGCAGCTTGGGTCTCGTGGTCAATGGAATGGGTCCACTGGCCCATCTGACATCTTTGGAGCCCTGCAGATGGCTCTCAGGTCTGAAGGAGCCTGCTGAGCTGCCCTCTGACTGCCAGGCCCACGAGGGCTGCAGCCTGCAGTACACACTGTGCTGCCTGCTCCCAACATGTCGATGTCCAGACCTCAGGCTCCTGACTCTAAGCTGTGTAATTGGCTTATTTCTCTCTCCTTTCAGAGAATGGCATTAATCCGGAAAACAACCAAGAAATAACACACGGAAAGATCAGGGAATGGACAACAATGCATTTGGAGATACTTGGGCTGAGGCCTCAGCCATCTCATCCGTGGAATTTTTTTTTTAATGCTTTACAGAGAAGCATATATTTTTTATTAACAGTGCAGCAATATCTATAATGACTGAGAGGATCTGCCAAAAGAATAAAGCCTCCTTCCCCAACTTCCAGTCCCTCTTCCCTGCTGTCTCAAAGAGGAGCAGTGTATCTTCCAGAGAAGATTTTATTTGTGGTTTATTATATAAGTGATTGAATATGGGACAAAGCATTATGGTCTTGTTTGGTGAGACAGTATTAGCAAGGTGTGTAGAGGTTTTTGTTTCCTTTTCCACTCGCCTTTCCCTGTACTTCGTAATGTCAGTGTTTATATGAATATGACTTTCATTTGCTTTTACAGAATAAAGAAGTTATTAATCGAAAGACACAGGATGCGTGGCTTAAAGCCTTTGGGATGCCAGAGGATAGCCACAAGGTTGGGTGTAGCTCTCTAGTCAGCAGGTGGCAGCACTGTTAACTCATTTCTGTACTTGAGAAAACTCAGGGAATTTCTATTATTTTACTCCAAGGGAGGCCATACCATCAATAGGAGTTTGAGCCCTGTTTCTGTGCCGTAAGAATTGGGCAGTGGTGACCTGCTGTCATGAGCCCCAGACTGAAGAGTCATCCTGTTTCTAGCAATGTTACGTGCTTAAGAGCTTTTTTGACCTACTCTTCCTGGAACTCCTGAAGAAAGTTGTGTTCATTCATGGCCCTGAAAAAGAATGGCAGTAGCCTTGGGGTAAGGCCTGTCTATGTAAGTGCCTGTCTTTTCTTAATTCTCAGTATCGCTGACCCCTGTATTTACACCTTTTTCACCATCTTGCAGAGGAAACTGAGCCCCTTCCAGACCTCAAAGCCATGTCCTTCAATGACATCTAGCTTCATCTTGTCCTGTGCCCAGGTTGGCCCTTGTGCATTGTGAGGGTACCATGGACCTCGGGAAGGGTGATTTATCTGCCCAGGGGTCACCAGCTCAGTCACATCCACCTTGCCCTGCCGTGGTCCTATGCCTCCTGAGGCTTGATCTGAGAGGGACCCTTTCACTCCCTCCCTCTCTGAGTTTGGCCCCATGACCCCTCTCTTCACAGCCTCATAGAACTCTTGGGTGAGCATCTCAAAAGACTGCACTGATGTTACTGTTGCTCTGGCAGAGGCCTCAACATAGCGAGCCCCAAGGAGGCAGTCGGCGTCTCCCATCCTCTGTATCACCTAATGTTCAGCCACCTGGTCACTCTTGTGGACTACCATGAAGAAGAGGACATCGAAGGGTTTCACTTTTTCCAGAACCTCCTGATGCCACTAGGTGATACTCTCAGAGGATGTTCTGTTGGTGATATCAAACAGCAAGAGGCCTCCAGCTGAGTTCCAGTAGGAGGAGTGGGTCACTGACCTTGCTCGGCAGCCAAGAAGGAATCCAGAATCAGTTTTGAGACCTCTCTTGAGGACAGAAGGAGACAATGGAATTGGGGTGGTTTAATGGAAAGAGCTGGGGTAAAGAGTCAAAAGACCTCAATTTGTGATCAGCTGTGTGACAGGTTAAGTGGCTTCATCTGAGTCGTGCTGTCCTATCTACATATTGAGGGGCTTGTTCATTAAGCATTGTCTGTACCTATGCTAGGCAGTGGGTACAATGATGAATGAAAGCAGACATGGGGCAGTGCTGTGATCTGATCAATGTAAAACTGCCACTGTGACAAGGCTGCAAAGGAGAGGTTCACGGCGCATGTGGGGGCTGACCCAGGTGGGGATGAGAAGTTCTGTTTAAGGGGGATTAAAGGGGTACAGGTAAAGAGGGTTGAGGATCTCTTTTAGGAGAAGGAGCTTCATGTATACAAGCCCTAAGACAGTGTAGTGAGGTAAGTTGGGCCAGGTCGTGCAGGGCCTTCTAGGTCCTAGCAAAGAATGGTCTTTATCTGAAAATAACAGGAGCCATTGAAGGATTTTTTAGCAGCAGCATAACATGGTCAGATTTGCAATTTTGAAAAGATCACTCTGGCAAGGCAGTGTGGAGAACAGATAGACTGGAGTGTGAGGAGGGAAGGCAATTGTGAAAACATTAATTAAAAGGCTGCTGCCTGAATTAACCACTGCTGAATTAAGGTGGTGGTAGTGGAAGTGGAGGAAGGATCCCTCGTAGTGCAGTGGTTAAGCACTTGGCTACTAACTGAAAGGTTGGCAGTTCGAATCCACCAGCCACTCTGCAGGAGAAAGATGGGCAGACTGCTTCCGTAAAGAGCATGCGCTTGGAAACCCTACGGGGCAGTTCTACCCTATCCTACAGGGTTGCTATGAGTCGGAATTGACTCAACAGCAACTTGCCAGGTCATCAGTGGAAGTGCCGAGAAGGGATAAATTTGAAAGAAGTTTAGGTGTTGCTCTCAACAGAACTGGGTGACTGGATATGAGGGTAAAGGAGAGAGGATATCACCAAGCAGTCTGGAAGGGATCTTCTTACTCCATGTGTCTGTGGTGGGGCTTGGCCCCACCGGATGGATGCAGCCCTCCACCCCTCTAAGCTAAGTAACCACGCCTGCTTAATCTCCAGAGCCTAGTACAGTGCTGGGCACACAATAAAAAAAAAAAAAAAATGGCTGCCATCGAGTTGATTCCAGCTTGTAGTGACCCTATAGGACAGAGTAGAACTGGCCCATAGGGTTTCAAACTGCTGACCTTTTGGTTAGCAGCCATAACTCACCACTACACCACCAGGGTTTCCAGGCACACAATAGGATTTGACAAACGGTGAGGAGCTCATGGTGTAGCCGGGGCAATAGATTCTTAGGCTCCAGTGTAGCGAGGGTTGTAATAGATGCTTCCTAGGGGCTGTGCTGAGCAGTTTACATGGATGAGCTCACTGTGTCTTCCCAACAAGCCTGAAGAAGAAAGAATAGGCCTACTCTGTGTCAGGTACTTTATTTGCGATATTTAATCCCAGATGAGGAAACTAAGGCTTAGAGGGTTTCAGCAGTTTACTCAAGGTCACATAGTAATGATGGTACTAGGATTTCAACCAAGTTCATCTAAGCCTGCGCTTTTAACTGTGACCTAAGCTGTCTCCCTAAGTCCTGTGGAGACAGAGATGAGCGTGACTAAGGAAAGGGAACAGCATCTGCAAAGGCCCAGAGGCATAAAGAAGTTAGTGCATCTATGTGGCTAAAGCACAAAGTACAAGATTAGGAGAAAGTTGCCAGAAATGAGCAGAAAGTGAACTGGGGGGTGGGCAGGCCTCAGACTAAGCAGCGGGGGCTTCATCCTGGATCTCCATGAGGGTACATGGAGCCCTTGGTCGAGTGCCTATGCCTTGGAGGCTGCCATGTGTGTACTGGGGGGTGGGGGGAGAGGAGCATATTGTGGGAGGTCCAGGAGGCTGGCTCAGGCTTCCCTTCCTCTTCATCCTGATCAACATCTTTAACTGCTGGACGTTTTAGGGCTCCTAGAAAGATTCCATCTAACGAGGAATTTGCTGCTAGAAACAAGCATATACACAAGAAGTTTGAAAACCACTAGGTGACGGATTGATGTGATTATGTTCGCATTTAGAAGGCTCGCTCCAGCTGCCAGTGTGGAGAGTGGATTTGGAAGCACGCTGGAGGGGACTAGCCAGGAAGCTGTTGCAATTGTTTGGACTAAAGGTAGAGGAAAAAGCCTTGAGGGGTTTTCTTGAGAAAGAATTAACCAAAAGGCAGGGGTAGGGGCTGGTTGCAAAAATAGGGGTGAATTCTGAGGAAACAGAGCCACCTGGGACCAGGAAGCTATCCTAAAGCTTCCTGGGCTGCCTGGGGTAAAGCTGGTAGGAGGAAGGCAGAGCTGGCCTGAGATTTTATAATTTCCCAGAGTTAGGAAAGAAAAGACCCTTGGAGGTCATACAGGATGTTGTTGTTAAGTGCCATTGAGTTGGTTAGTACTCGTGGAGACCCTATGAACAACAAAATGAAACACTGCCAGGTCCTGCACCATGCCACACAGTCCTTGGCTATGCATGAGCCCATTGTTGTAGCCACTGTGTCAATCCATCTCATTGAGGGTCTTCCTCTTTTTCGCTGACCCTCTACCAAGCATGATGTCCTTCTCCAGGGACTGGCCCCTCCTGATAACACATCAAAAGTATAAGACCAAGTCTCACCATCCTAGCTTCTAAGGAGCATTCTGACTACAGATTTTGTTCATTCTTCTGGCAGTCCGTGGAATATTCAATATTCTTTGCCAGCACCATAATTCAGTCATCTTCTTCAGTCTTCTTGTTCATTGTCCAGCTTTCACATGCATATGAGGAGATTGAAAACACCGTGGCTTGGATCAGGCATACCTTAGTCCTTTGGTTTTTAACACTTAAAGAGGTCTTTTGCAGCAAATTTGCCCAATGCAATGTGTCTGATTTCTTGGCTGCTGCTTCCATGGGCATTGATTGTGGATCCAAGTAAAATGAAATCCTTGACAACTTCAATATTTTCTCCATTTATCATTTATTGATTTAGTTGTGAGGATTTTTGTTTTCTTTATGTTAAGGTGTAGTCCATATTGAAGCCTGTATAGTCTTTGATCTTCATCAGTAAGTGCTTCAAGTCCTCTTCACTTTCAGCAAGCAAGGTTGTGTCATCTGCATATCGCAGATTGGTAATGAGTTTTCTCCAATCCTGATGCTGTGTTCTTCATATAGTACAGCTTCTCAGATTATTTGCTCAGCATACAGATTAAATAAGTATGGTGAAAGGTTACAACCCTGACGCACACCTTCCCTGACTTTAAACCACACAGTATGCCCTTCTTCTGTTCGAACGACTGCCTCTTGGTCTATGTACAGGTTCTGCATGAGCACAATTAAGTGTTCTGGAATTCCCATTCTTCGCAATGTTATACATAATTTGTTATGATCCACACAGTGGAATGCCTTTGCATAGTCAATAAAACACAGGTAAACATCTTTCTCATGTTTTCTGTTTTTAGCCAAGATCTATCTGACATCAGCAACAATATCCCTTGTTCCACGTCCTCTTCTGAATCCAGCTTGAATTTCTGGCAGTTCCCTATTGATGTACTGCTGCAACCGTTTTTGAATTATCTTCAGAAAAATTTTACTTGCGTGTGATACTAATGATATTGTTCAATAATTTCTGCATTCTATTGGATCACCTTTATTTGGAATAGGCACGTATATGGATGTCTTCTAGTCTTTTGGCTAAGTAGCTGTCTTCCATCTTTGTTGGCATAGACAAGTGAGTGCTTCTGGCGTTGCATTTGTTTGTTGAAACATCTCAGTTAGTATTCAGTCAATTTCTGGAGCCTTCTTTTTCGCCAAAGCTTTCAGTGCAGTTGAACATCAACCAATTCTTTTTGACACAGTGAATCTATATTCCTTCTGTCTTCTTTTGATGCTACCCACATAGTTCAATTTTTTGCCTATAGAATCCTTCAGTATTGCAACTTGAGGCTTGAATTTTTTCTTCAGTTCTTTCGGCTTATGAAATGCTGAATGTGTTCTTCCCCTTTGGTTTTCTAACTCCAGGTCTTTACAAATTTCATTATAATACTTTACTTTGTCTTCTTGAGCCGCCCTTTGAAATCTTCTGTTCAGCTCTTTTACTTCATCATTTCTTCCTTTTGCTTTAGCTACTCTATTTTCAAGAGCAAGTTTCAGATTCTCTTCTGACGTCCATTTTGGTCTTTTTTTCTTTTCTGTCTCTTTAATGATTTTTTGCTTTCTTCATGTATGATGTCATTGATATCATCCCAAAACTTGTCTGGTCTTCAGTCATTAGTGTTCAGTGTGTCAAATCTGTTCTTAAGATGGTCTCTAAATTTGAGTGGGATATACTCAAGGCTGTGATTTGGCTCTCATGAACATATTTTCATTTTCCTCAGCTTCAACTTGAACTTGCACATGAGCAATTGATGGTTTGTTCCTCAGTCGGCCCCTGGCCTTGTTCTGACTCATGATATTGAGCTTCTCCATCATCTCTTTTCACAGATGTAGTCAATGTGATTCCTGTGTATTCCATCTGGTGAGGTCCGGTGTATAGTCACCATTTATGTTGTTGAAAAGAGGTATTTCCAATGAATAAGTCATTGGTCTTGCAAAATTCTATCATATGATCTCCCATGTCGTTTTTATCATCGAAGCCATATTTTCCAACTGCTGATCCTTCTTTGTTTCTGACTTTTGTATTCCAATCACCAGTAATAATCAATGCATCTTGATTGCATATTTGATCAATTTCAGACTGCAGAAGTTGATAAAATCTTCAATTTCTTCATCTTTAGCATTAATGGTTGGTGCATAAATTTGAATAATAGTGGTATTAACTGGTCTTCCTTGTAGGTGTATGGATATTATCCTATCACTGACAGCATTGTATTTAAGGATAGATCTTGAAATGCTCTTTTTAATGATGAATGTGATGCTGTTCCACTTCAGTTTGTCATTCCCAGCATAGTAGACCATATGATTGCAGATTTTAAATGGCCAATACCAGTCCATTTCAGCTCACTAATGCATAGAATATCAATCTTAAAGCATTCCATTTCATTTTTTACAACTTCCAATTTTCCTTGATTCATACTTTGTACGTCCCACGTTCCGATTATTAATTAATATTTGCAGCTGTTTCTTCTCATTTTGAGTTATGCCACATCAGCAAATGAAGGTCCCAAAAGCTTTACTCATTCAGTATCATTAAGGTCAACTCTACTTTGAGGAGGCAGCTCTTCCTCAGTCTATTTTGAGTGCCTTCCAACCTGAGGGGCTCATCTTCCAGCACTATATGAGACAATCCGTTGCTATCCATAACGTTTTCACTGGCAAATTTTTTCAGAAGTAGATTGCCAGGTCTTTCTTCCCAGTCTGTCTTAGTCTGGAAGCTCTGCTGAAACCTGCCTACCATAGGTGACCCTGCTGGTAAACTGGTGGCATAATAAACTGAATACAAACCACAAGTAACTGCACAAACACCAGAAGAGAAACTAGATAACTGGGAGCTCCTAAAAAATCAAACACTTATGCTCATTAAAAGACTTCACCAAAAGAGTAAAAAGACAACCTACAGACTGGGAAAAAATTTTTGGCTACAAATCTGATCAACATCTAATCTCTAAAATCTACAAGTTACTGCAAAACCTCAACAACAAAAAGACAACCCAATTAAAAAATGGGCAAAGGATATGAGCAGGCATTTCACCAAAGACATTCAAGTGGCTAACAGACACATGAAGAAATAAATGCTTATGATCGTTAGCCATTAGAGAAATGCAAATCAAAACTACAATAGGATACCATCTCACCTCAACAAGGCTAGCATTAATCCAAAAAGCACAAAATAATAAATGTTGGAGAGGTTGTGGAGAGACTGGAACACTTACACACTTGGTGGCAATGTAAAATGGTAAAACCACTTCGGAAATCGATCCGGCACTTCCTTAAAAAGCTAGAAATAGAAGTACCATATGATACAGCAATCCCGCTCCTTGGAGTATATCCTAGAGAAATAAGATATGTGCATACCCATGTTGATAGCAGCACTATTCATGACAGAAAAAAGATGGAAACAACCTAGGTGCCCATCAATGGATGAATGGATAAACAAATTATGGTATATTCACACAATGGAATACTACGCAGCAATAAAGAACAACAGTGTATCTGTGAAACCGAACGTGGAGGAATCTGGAAGACATTATGCTGAGTGAATTTAGTCAGTCACAAAAGAACAAATATTGTATAAGTCAATTATTATAAGAACTTAAAGAAAGGTTTAAACACAGAAGAAAACATTCTTTTATGGTTACAAGCGTGGGGAGGGAAAGGTGTACTTACTAACTAGATAGTAGACAAAAATTATCTTAGCTGAAGGGAAGGACAGCACACACTGCAGGGGAAGTCAGCACAACTGAACTAAACCAAAAGCTAAGAAGTTTCCTGAATACAACCAAACACTTCAAGGGACAGAGTAGCATGGTCTGGGGACCATGGTTTCAGAGGACATCTAGGTCAACTGGCATAACAAAGTTTATTAAGAAAATGTTCTTCATTCCACTTTGGTGAGTGGCGTCTGGGGTTTTAAAAGCTAGGAAGTGGCCATCTAAGATGAATCAGTTGGTCCCAACCCACCTGGAGTAAAGGAGAATGAAGAACACCAAAGACACAAGGAAAGTATTAGCCCAAGAGACAGAAACGGCCACATAAACCAGAGACTACATCTGCCTGAGACCGGAAGAACTAGATGATGCCCGGCTACCACCAATGACCACCCTGACAGGGAACACAACAGAGTCCCTGACGGAGCGGGAGAAAAGTGGGGTGCAGAACTCAAATTCTATAAAAAGACCAGACTTACTGGTTTGACTGAGACTGGAGGAACCCTGAAAGACATGGCCCCTGGACTCTCTGTTGGCCCAGAGCTGAAACCATTCCCAAGGTCAACTCTTCAGACTGAACTATAAGACATAAAATGATACTTGTGAGAAGTGTGCTTCTTAGCTCAAGTAGCTACATGGGTCTATATGGGTAGCTCCTGTCCAGAGGTGAGATGAGAAGGCAGAGAGGGTCAGGAGCTGGTTGAATGGACATGGGAAATCCAGGGTGGAAAGGAGGAGTGTGCTGTCACAGTGTAGAGAGAGCAACTAGGGTCACATAGCAATGTGTGTATAAATTTTTGTATGAGAAACTGACTTGAATAGTAAGCTTTCACTTAAGCACAATTAAAAAAAAAATACGGGTGACATAGCTTCTAGCATCACAGCATCATGCAAGCCACCACAGTATGACAAACTGATAGACGACTGGTAGTCATCCAGCATAGCTCTTACTTTACAGGTGAGGACATTGAGGTCAAGATTGGTCATATGACCTGTCCAAGGTCACTGAGCAGGCCAGGACTAAGACCTGTGCTGTTGATCAAGATTCCTTCCTTCTAAATGGTTTCCAAGGCCCCTTCTCTTGCTGAAATTCTGTGATCTTACCTGGGCAGCAGGCCTGGTGGGTAGGCTCTCCCCATGGCCCTCAGAGGTGGGGTGGTGAAGGCAAGAGAGTAGGTGCCTGCCACTGTCATACTCACCAGAAGCTTTCCTGACTCGCCATGTCCTAGAACTGAAGCTTCACTTGGACCCCAGGTTCTACTGTCTGGGTGCCACTCCCAACAAAGGTGCTCTCCGTGTAGCATCTCAGCAAGAATGACTTGCCCACAGTCGAGGTCAAGTCTCTTAGTAGGATGATGTGGAACTAGTACTAGAGGATGTCCATGGGGTGCAAGGAGGCCAGCATGGCACCGAGGCCGGTCAGAGGAGAAGAGAGGCCAGAGCTAAGGCACAAGCCACACAGCCCTGGGGCTGGTACTGACTTCCAGGAAGAGAAGTGGAACTAGAGCCCAAAGACAGGGGCTTCCGGGCCTAGGTGTCCCAGGACACACCTGGACCTGGGCTTAAAGAAACCGTCACCATAGCTGTGCAAAGAGACAATGCTGTAAGAGTGCCATTTGAAACCACCCTGCAGAGCCAGTTCCCACCAAGACAGAAGCAGGGCTTCCCCAGAACAATAGCCCTGTCTCCCATTTCCATCCTGAGTAGTCCCCAGGTGGTGGCCTGAAAGACTGGACAGCAAGCCACAGTCTCCATATGCTAGGATGTCTCCTTCTTCCTCTTAGCCTGAGTCCCAGCCCTGGGCCTGGAGCTGCAGGGAGCAAGTGTTGTGCAATGCAAAGCTTCCTTTCCCAACACTGGGACTTCCAGCATGGCTGGAAGGTGGCCCAGCCAGGAGCCCTGGGAAGGTCCTCCTACACCTGCGAGCAACAGACTGTACCTGCTCTGTGCAAGGCGGAGCTCCCAAGAATAAACATTAACCAAGCAAGGGTGATCAGTGCAACAAGGCTGGCCATACATGCTGATATTTGCTGAAGCTGAGTTATGGGTACAAGGATTTCTTTATGCTATTTTATGTACTATTTTCTTTATTCCTGGGTATGTTTGAAAAATTCCATAACAGTTTTTAAAAAGCAAGTCACCCATACAACAATCCTGTGAAGTCAGCATCTCAGTCCTTTAATATAGGTGAGAGAACTGAAGCTCAAATAGGGGGAATGACTGGTGCAAGATGACCCAGCTAGGAAATGGCTAAGCCAGACTGAAGACCGAGTCTCAACCCCAGGCCCTGTGTTCCCCTGCCCAAGGCAGCCTCCCCAAGAGAATCAAGCACAGCCCTGGCCTTGAAGATCTACAGGCTAGTGAGGCGATAAGTTGTAGACAACAGTGCCTGAAATCCCCAGAGAAGAGTGCCATTCAATGTCCTGAAGGCTCAAAAAGGAACTGATACATTAGGTAAGGTGCCATTTGAGCTGAGCCTGGAAGAATGAGCAGAGTTTCTACAGGGATGGAGCAAGGACATTCCAGTCAAAAGAATAGCACATGCAAAGACGAGGGAGGCTTGTGAACAGAAGGAATTAACACAAGCCATCATATCTAATCCTCTAACAACCCTGTGGCGTAGGAATCGTTCTCATTTTACCATGAAAAGGGAGGCTCAGAGAGGGTAGTGGATCGAGGCTGGACTCCAGCCCAGATATCTTTGGTTCCAGCCTGTGCATGGTGGACAGGATGGATCCTCCCTCTTCACCCATTAGGTTTCAGTGGCTCCTAGAGTAGGCAGGGCCTGCAGAAAGGGTCCCACGTATGGCAGACCTTGTCTCTGTTCCTTCTAAGGGGCAGAGGGCATGCATCAGTCCTGGGTTGCAAGATTTTCAAACAAAACAAAGAAAAGGTGGGAGAACAGGATATTTCAGGCCAAGGAAGCAGCTCGTGCAAAGGCCCAGAGGGAGGAAGCCTTATTGCAGTCTTACAAATGAGCTGGAGGGTTTGGCCAGGGTCCCATTTTGGAGAGGGAGCTTTGCACACAGAAGCAGCCTAGGGCTAGACCCAAAGGGAAGATTCCAGAACTTCACCATTTGTAAGAAAGCAGAACCCAGTCCACATTGCAAGAGGGGTCACAACCTTTAAGAACTTTGTTAGAGCCTGGAATCCTTGTTATTTCCCCAAAGTTGTTCCTTTGGTAGTCTCTGTTCCCTTACAGTGATGAATAGCAAAACCCTCAGAGTAAGGAGAAGGGAAGTTCCATTTTGTGAATGCCTACCGTATGACAAGCTGTGCCTTTGATTTCTCATTCAATCCCTTGTAAAATCCTGTACATTAGGTATTATTATCCCGTTTTACAGATGGCTCTATTGAGACTTAGAGAGGTGCCAAAGTCCCACAACTAGTACATGTGAAGCTGGGTTTCGAATCCAGGTTTGACTGCAAAGCCTGCCCTATTTTTGGCAGCTAGGAAAATGTGGTGGTTACGAGTAGGTGATGTTTAACCTGAGTGTTGCAGGCAGATCAGATAACACGAGGAGGGAGGAGAGGTTTGGAGCCCCCTGGGCAAAGGAAGCAGTGTGTGCAAAGCTTGGAGCTGCAAGTGGTCCAGAATCTGGCTGGGCAAACTGAGTGGCAGATGATGCAGCAGACACCGGATCAGGAAGGGCCTGGACTGGGCCTGAAGGATTTGGATTTTATCCTGTAGGTAATGGGAGCCAGGAAGGATTATATGAGCTAAGCAGCCAAGTCAAATTAGTACTTTAGAAAGAGCCCTCTGGGACAGTGTGCATGCTGAATCACAAGGGAAATGGAGGGCAGAGGACAGTGACGCCATCTACACTAGAGACCAGGAGGCCTGTGCTGTGATAGTGGTGGCAAACGGGGTGCAGGGCCTGCTCCAAGGAGAGGTGGCAGGAGGTGAGGCTCCAGCTCTCCAGTGCTCTGCCCCCTCCGCCTCTCCCCTCTCCACCCCTGTTCTCTGCCCCTTTCCTCTAGCAGGGTTGGAGTGGAGGTGAGAAGGGGGCAGGGCAGGGCAGGGCTGCTTCTTCCTCCTTCAGATGCAGACCCATCAAAGCCACTTACGGTCTCCTTGAAGTGAAGTGTCTTGTGAGGGTGGAATCAGATCCCTTAAGCAGGAGGACCTCTGGGTCTCGCTAGAGGTAGTGGGCAAGGCTGTTGGAGCATGGACCCAGGTGCTCATCGTTCAGCCAATTGGTTTCCCTCCCTGGACTGATCTGCCAGAGCTCACAGCGTTGCTGAGGGGTTAATAATAAGCCACTGGCAATAGAAAGAGCTCACAACGTGGCAGGTGTTTGCATAACACATCATTTAATCTTCACAACAACCCTGAGAGACAAACTATTACTATCTTCATTTTACAGATGGGAAACTAAGGGTGAGAGAGTTTAAGTAATTTACCTGAGGTCGCTGAGCTAGTAAAAGGATTAGTAATAATGATTCTTGTTGTTAGAGCGACATGTGACTCCAGCCTGCCTCCTCTAGGGAGGCAGGGGGACAACGTGCATTGTCTCCTCCTTGGCAGTGGACGCTGTCCTGGGGATGGCCAGGGTCTCAGGCACTGGTTCTCTCACTCGCCGCCAGGATTTTAGGAGGGAGTGGGTTAGTTCTCTTCCTCCCTCTCTGAATATTGAGGATTTGTTCTGAGCACCACAGCAAAATTCCCACCCCCACCCCTAGATGGCCACTGGCTCCCAAACAACCTTTGGTCTAGACCTGCCCACCTGTTCAGGGAAGCTCTAGGAGATTAGAAACTACAGATGGAGTTCATTCCATTCCTGGTGCTCAGATCTCTAGTAGATTCCCAGCCCTTCCTTGCCTCGAGGCCATTTCTCTTGCTGTTCTCCCCCTTCTCCTTACTAGCTGTGTGATTGTAGGCAAGTCAGTTAACCTGTCTGGGCCTCAGCGTCCTCACCAGTGAAATGGAATAATAGTACCTGCCTAACATGGTTATTGTGAGACTTGAGAGTTAATACATATAAAGCAGCTAGCACAGTATGCTCAGTCAATGCTGGCTGCGGCTATAATTCCTTCTGCCCAGATCTCTGCTCTTAGTTGGGCTCCTCTTCCTCCTCAAGGTCTCAGCTTGAAGGTCATCTCAAAGGCCCTCCCTGACCACCTGCTCTAAAGCTCTAAAGGAACCCCAAACAAAACAAAGCAAAAAAACCAAACCTGTTGCTGTGGGTCGATTCCAACTTATACTGACCCTATAGGACAGAGTAGAACTTCCCCATAGGGTTTCCAAGGCTGTAAATCTTTATGGAAGCAGACTGCCACATCTTTCTCCCATGGAGAGGCCGGTGGGTTCAACCTTGTGGTTAGCAGCCCAGCACTTAACTACTGCGCCACCAGGGTTCCAAGAACCTTAGGAAGGAGGGGTTAATAATAACTCCTGTTGTAGGGGAAATACATCATAAAGTTTACTGAAGCAAAAATAAGTTTTATTCGGCATATATTCAAAAGGGCAGAAGTGGGAAATGAACAACCATGCTGCCAAAGCCATGTCTGCCTGAGTCCAAGGAAATATCACAGAGCAGATAAAAGTGGGAAAACGGACAAGCACGCTGCTACATCCATGTCTGCTTCGAGTCCAAAGACTATTACAGAGCCATCAGTATATATTAACATTACAAACGGGCAAAACCATCGAAAGCTTAGCCGTTTCAGATTGGCTAGAAACCGTGATCTTACATTTCGAATTGTCTTTCTTAACAATCATTGGTACAGGTTTCAGTAACGAGAGTCAGGAGGGTCTTTATTGGTCTAACAAATTTCTATTCACTAAATGCCAGTAGAAAAAGATTGAGTAGAAAGTCTTTCGTGTTCTGTTTGATTGGCTTTATGTGAAAGTTTCCCTAAAAGATGATTTTCCAAGATTATTTTAGCTATTGTCTTTACACCTCAGGGCCCAGCTGATGTGTCCTTGTGAGTCCTTGTGAGCCCAGCTCCAGCTGGGTCACATTCCCTATGCTCAAGGACAGGGAATAATAACTCCAATATTATTTCTTAAATCACCCCTCATTTTATTATTTTTTAAAATAATATTTTATTGTGTTTTGAGTAAAAGTTTACACAGCAAATTAGGTTCCCATTTAACAATTTTTATGCAGGTTGTTCCGTGAACATTCATTATAAATTTCACAATGTGTCAGCATTCCCATTTCCATTCTGTTCTGTTTCCATTCTGTGTCCACTGTTTGTTCTGTTCCCCTCCTTGCCTTCTCATCTTTGTTTTTGGGTAAATGTTGACCCTTTGGCCTCATACAGTTGATTGTTTAAGGGAGTGCATTACTCATGGGTGAAATTGTTTATTTCATAAGTCAGTCTGTTATTTGGCTGAAAGGTGACTGCCAGAAATAGCTTCAGTTCCAAGTTCAAAGGTTATTTTAGGGCTATAGTCTTGGGGGTTCCTCTAGTCTCTATTGGTCCAGTAGGTCTAGCCTTTTTTAGGAATTTGAACTTTGTTCTACATTTTTCACCCATTCTATCCAGGACCTTCTATTGTGTCCCTGGTCAGAACAGTCAGTAGTGGTAGCCGGGCACCATCTAGCTCTTCTGGTCTCAGGTTAGATGAGGCCACGGTTCCTGTGGGCTATTCGTTCTGTGGACTAGTTTCTTCTTTGAGCCTTTGATTTCCTTCAGTCTCTTTTGCTCCATACGAGTAGAGACCAATAGCTGTATCTTAGATGGCCGCTCGAAAGTTTTTAAGACTCCAGATGCTACTCACCAAACTAGGATGTAGAACACTATGAACTATGTTATGCCAATTGACTAAGTTGTCCCCCGAGACTATGGTTCTAAGTCTTTTAACCCAGTAAACTAATCCTGCAAGTTGTTTGGCTATGTTTGGCTTCGTCTAGGAAGCCTCCGTAACTGTGCCCCTATGTACTTTAACCCATTTTAAAATGAAAGTAAAAATGAAGTTAGCTACATTTTACTGAGGAGGAAACTGAGACTCAAGAAGATGAAGTAACTGGCCTAAGGTTACAAAGTGCATTATATGGTCATGCTCTTTCTGCTGTGACAATGGTCCATGGCCTGCCTATGCCTACTGGCAGACACCCCCAAGGCACCTATCCTCTGCACCTGCTGAGATTCTCTCCAACATAAGCCCCACCTCCTCCATGGAGCCTTCCCCAAGTGCCCCCAGGATGTCCTCTGCCTAGCACAGTTCCTGTTGCAGGTTGGGTTCCCCAGGAAGTAGATTCAGAAATGGCAATAAGTGTGCAGAACATTGATTAAGGAGTAGTCTCGAGATGGATACCTGATTGGAGAAGGCAGGGAAGAAGCAGGTTTCGGCAGAGGGAAAATTGGGGCTGCGATGTTGTCACAATAGCCTCAGCTGACCCTGTAGTGATGAAGTGGGATTTGACCTTCAGAGCTGTCCAAAGTTGGGGCAAGAGGGGCAGGACTTAAAACCATGACCCCCCACCAAATGTTAATAAGTTAACATTTGATGCGGGTGGCCCCTGAGCAGGGGTGTGGCCATGGGTGAGAGGGCTTCCCTCAGCCAACAGTAGTTTCCAGAATGCTGCAAGCTGAGGTCCATCACCTGGCAGCTAGAGAGCAGCTGGGGGACCGGTCCTTCAGCCCTGAAGGAGGATCTTGGTGGCTCATCACAGTGTCCACTGTGTGCCCAAACATAGGAGCTGCTCATTCATGTTCACTCTGCCTCCCAGACCCAGACCCAGTCCCTGGGCCTGGGGTGGAGACATGGAGCAGCAACCCTGGTGTCTTAGTTTTCTAGAGCTGCTGTAACAAAATATCACAAACGGGGTGGCTTTAAAGAACAGAAATTTATTGTCTCACAGTTCTGGGGAGAGAAGTCCAAATCAATGTGTTGGCTGGGTCATGTTCCCTCTGAAGTCCCTAGGGGAAGATCCTTTCCTGTCTCCCCAGCTTCTGGGAGCCCCAGGCGCTCCTTGGTGGTAGATGCATCCTCACATGGCTGTCCTTCCTCCGTGTGTCTCTCCTCTTTTACAAGGTCACCACTCTGATTCGGATTTGGTCCCACCCTACTCCAGTATGACCTCCTGTTAACATTTCCAAACAAGGTCACCTTCACAGGTACCAGGGGTTAGGACTTCAACATATCCTTTTGCAGGACACAATTCAATCCATAATACCTGGATTTGAGGCCACACCTTAATCCCATGCCCAGACTCATCCTTGTCCAAGGACCTAAGAAGGCTCTGATCTACGCTTGCACTGGAATTCCCCACAACTGTCCTTGCCTGTGCTGCATCCAGACGCTGAGTGGTGCAGCGTCCAACCCCAAGAACGCTGCTGAAATGGCCACATCCCAGCCAAGAGAGGAAGGAGTGATGATGACAGCTCTTGTCATTCAGCTCTTACGGTGTGGCAGGCTCTGACTGAGCATATCCCATCTATTATTCATGTCCACAGCCTCCCTGTGAGGTGGGTCTTTCATGAGCCCCATTTCACAGATGAGGAAACTGAGGCTGAGGACAGGAAGTCATACCCCTGGTCTCTTAGACCTTTCCTTAGAAAGGGGCTGAGCTCTGAGACCCCAAATCCAGGAGGCGTGACAGTGTCAGTGTGCTGTTTATGTTAACCCTTACAACACACTAGCATTTACCCCCCCTCAGAGAAGTCCAAACACTCCCCATCCTACCAGGGGGTCTGAGTTGGCACTGTTTTAACTGTTTTCCCTCCCCATGTCAACACTGGCATGGGCCTGGGTTCTGCTTCCTGCTGGGGGGTCCAGGGCTCTGGGTCTTGTGGATGAAGCGGACACCCCCCCAGTCTTCCTCCAGCTTGATGTCCCCCCGCTGCAGGGCCTGCTGGATGGCATCAGCGAGGGTGTCGAAGGCCAGGTCCACGTTGCTGTTGTTTCTGGCCGAGGTCTCCACAAAGGCCATACCCAGGGAGGTGGCCAGCTCCTCTGCCTCCTGGGCGGAGACACAACGGGTGCTCTGCAGGTCACTCTTGTGGCCAACCAGCAGGAAGACTGCCTTGTCAGGGCCCTGGGTGGCCATGACCTCCTGGTGCCAGTCTTGGATGTGTTCAAAGGACTTCCTATTTGTCATGTCAAAGACCAGCAAGACACCCACCACATTCCGGTAAAAGGACCTGGTGATGCACCTGGTAGGGAGAGGGAGGTAAGTTGGGACACCCCCAGAGTCAGGACTTCCTCCCCTGAGATCCACTGAATCCTCCCCTTCTCCCCCCCCCCCCACCCCCCACTATAGCTCATTTCACACTGCCCTGTGATCTCTGTTCTGTTTCTGTGTCTCTCCCAGAAGACTGCGCCTTCCCCAAATAAGGAGCAAGTTTGATTCACATACTCTTCTCACCATTCAGATTTCAGATCCTTGTTTCCGCGTTCTCCTACTCAACCTTCAAGGCCCAACTCAAGTATCTCTTCCTTTGACATCTCCTGACACCTCCCTCTCTGTACTCCGTAGGCTCTGTCAGCACCCAGGTCATTCAAATCTCCATGTTTCAACATCTGAGTCCAGTTCCCCCGGGGGCTGAATGTTCCTCCGCGGTGGGCACCAGTGTGAGGCATCTAGGCTACCCGGCATGAACAGTGCTATTTGCCGGATGAATGACTGGAGTGAGGGAGGGTTTGGACCAGCGGACTCAGATTCAGGGCAGGGACCCCCTGAACACTTGGGCAACACTGGGGCTGGCACCTCTGAGGGGCCTCTGGACAGGCACTCGTCCCCCCCCCCACAACCAGATGAACCCTCTCCGCCCTGGCCCCCCTCCCCGCCCCCCGCAGCCTGCACCTGAAGCGCTCGTGGCCCGCGGTGTCCCAGAGCTGCAGCTTGATGCGCGGCCCCGCCCGCAGCTGCAGCGCGCGGCTGTAGAACTCGACGCCCACCGTGGGGGCCGCCTCGGACTCCGGCTCGGGCTCGCGGGCCCCCGGCGTGCCCTCCACGTAGCGCCGCAGCAGCGACGTCTTGCCCACCGCCGCATCCCCCAGCAGAGCGATCCGAAACTGGTAGCGGCAGCCGCCGGCCTCCATGGCCTTCACGTGTGTTCCTCGCCGGCTCGCGGCTATTTGTTGGGCCCCGCCCCTACCGGACAGGGCCCTCCTCCAGGGTCGCGGGTCCCGCGCATGGCCGGCACTGTCCCGCCTCTGGCCGGACCGCGCGAGCTGCCAGAACTGACCTGGGACTGTGAAGATGGGATGTGCAAGGAGTGGGGAGGACCCGACCTCCAGGGAGCCGGACCTGGTGGAAGCCCCTGGGCAAGTCAATTCCCCACTCTGAACCTTGGTTTTCTCCCCTGTAAAATGGAGATGAAAGTAACCCCAACCTCATTGGCTGAAGGGATTAAACTAGATAATGTGGGGAGAAGAGCTAACAAAGCATGCACTCTCCTAAGAGACTAACAGTGGTAGAGCATTTATTCACTCATTCGTTCGTTCATTCATTCATTCACTGGGATAGTTTCTCTCTCCCGCACTGGGTTGGTTACCCAGTTTGACCCCTGCTGCTGGGCCTGGGGACGTCAAATGGAAAGTGGGTTTATAGCTGTCCCCTACCCACTGTCAAATTAAAAATAACCAAACCTGTAGCCATCGAGTCGATTTCGACTCACAGAGTAGAACTGCCCCATAGAGTTTCCAAGAAGCAGCTGGTGGATTCGAACTGCTGAGCTTTTGGTTAGCAACCGTTGCTCTTAACCACTACGCCACTAGCGCTCCAAATTAAAAATAAGAGGTTTTAATTCTCCGTGTTGAAAATAAGGGAAGAGATTCGCCCTCCCCTCTTCTTTCAGAATTCCTTCAGAAAACTTGTAAATTCTTTCTCTACCTCTTTGAAAAATGTGTCAGTCTAGGCTGTTTCCTCAAGAACCTGGCCGCTGCCTTTTGACATAGAATCATCATGGAAGACCACGTCCCTACCTCCCAATTTCCTGGAGGGAAATTAGCATAACTTCAAGGAGCCCTAGGTAGCGCAGTGGTTAAGTGTTAGACTGCTAACCAGGCGGCCAGCGGTTTAAACCCACCAGCCGCTCCATGGAAGAAAGATGTAGCAGTCTGCTTCTGTAAAGATTACAGCCGTGGAAACCCTGTGGGGCAGTTCTACTCTGTCCTACAGGGTCGCTATAAGTCGGACTCCACCGCAATGCTTTTCTGGGTTTGATCAGGTAGCCCTGGGCTCCAAATTGCAAACCTACCTCTAGCCATAAAGACACTAGAAAATCAGCAATTTTATCTTGAAAACACGAACGTAATGGGTCGTATCCATTTAGCAATATCAAGGGTAAGATTTCTTTCTGTCTTTGCACTTTCTTTAGCTGATTGTGATGTATCGCATTCTGGTTTGATGCTTATTCAATAATAAAACTTTTTTTTCCTCTTCTGTTTTTGTGAAGAGGTTTTCTGGGTTGGGAGTAGATTTTGTTTTTAATTATATTTCCCCAACACCACCCAGGTTACCCTTTCCTGGAGCCTCGTTGGCCCTAACCCAAGGCCTCTGGTTCGTTGTTCAACAGCCTCCACTGCTTGCTCCTGCCAGCTTGTGCTGGGCATTTGGGTCTCAGGGAAGGACTTGGACAAAGGACTCTGACATACTGTGGTAGCTGAGGCAGGACAGACATAGACAACTGCAATTCCAGAGGGAGTGTGGTTGACTTGTGGACTTGGCAGGTAACACTTATGAGGCCAGGTGGCCTGTTCCTGATGCTTTGTGGGCAGCAACCCTACAGCAACCCTTTGAGAGGACAATAGTGTACTTATTTTAGAGTTAAGGAGACAGGTTCAGATGGGTGGCTTGTCCCATGTCACAGAGCAGAGCTGAAACTCATATCCTTCATTACCCCCTGAATGCCACAAAAGGGGACTGCAAGGGAGGTCCCAAGAGAACCAGGACATGATGGTCAGGGCCAGTTTGGGTTAGGGGTGTTAATGTTGAATTCTACCTGAGTCCTGTGATACTGGAGAAGAGCAATGGTTAAAGAAATCGCCCCACACTTTGTGTTCAGGAAAATGTCTTACTGCAAAGAACCACCCTTCTCATGCTCTTTGTAGCACCTCCTTGTTCACCTATGGCAAGGCCTCTGAATTCCCATTCCTCAGCTCATAAATGAGTAACTGAATTGCTTGTCGCCACTGATCAATCAGAAACAACATGCTTGTTAACCAAACTTTGGTTAAGTTTCCCTCCTTCCTCCAAGTCCTTGAACTTTGGCCTACCCTCAGCCTGAGCATCAACATACTATCCCTTTCTAAGGGCCTCCTCCCAGAGAATAGGCTGACCGTAGCATAAAACATTCTGAATTACTATCCTATGATGTCACCCTTTCATCCCACTTCCCCACACCGGTTTTTTTTTCTAGCCTTGTTTACTCTCAGTCTCCATAAATGAAAATGTGTTTTCCCTGACTCTTTGACATACTTGCAGATTTTAAAGTCACAGTGTTCTCCGTATTGTAGTATTGTTGCCCCATGAGGGTCCGTGCCCTGGAGCAGTAGAGCCAATGAAATGTACTCCAGTTCAGAAAGAGAGAGAAAGTTTATTAGGAGGTGACACCAATGGGGAGTCTGACAGCAGTGCAGGCTGTCTTTATGGAGCCCCAAAAGGCAATTTTACATTAGAGCTTATATATGATTTTTACAAGGGTTAGAAGTATCTTTGTAGCATGTAGCCCACAGACGGCATGGCCAGATGAGTTATTCATTACAGGATAATTACAAGAGACTATCAGACTAAAGAGATACATGCTGGACATCTCCTTATCAGGCTAAAGATATACATGCCAGACATCTGAGCTCTAATCTCCATGTCATAAGTCACAGGTATCTGGACAGAGCAAAACAAATTCATTAACAAAGGTATGCAGAAGGAAGGCAGGCAGAAAAAAACTTACAGATTCATCATGGTGTTAGTTATGTCAAGCTCTCAGTCATCCATTTTAAAAAGGTGAAAACATGCTGTGGAGTATTAGGGTCACAGTATCCCCTCCCCCGCTATTACAATAGTCCCTTTCCGTAAAGAAGAACACCAAAGACACAAGGAAAATATTAGCCCAAGAGACAAAAAGGACCACATAAACCAGAGACTCTATCAACCTGAGATCAGAAGAACTAGATGGTGATCGGCTACCACCAATGACTGCTCTGACAAGGAATACAACAGAGAGTCCCTGAAGGAGCAGAAGAAAAGTGGGGCACAGAACTCAAATTCTAGTCAAAAGACCAGACTTAATGGTCTGACTGAGACTGGCAGAACCCCAGAAGACATGGTCCCCGGCCTCTGTTAACCCAGAACTAAAACCAGTCCCCAAACAAACTCTTCAGACAAAGATTAGACTGGACTATAAGACAGAAAACGATACTCGTGGAGAGTGTACTTCTTAGTTTAAGTAGATACAT
This sequence comes from Dugong dugon, assembly GCA_030035585.1. NCBI lineage: Eukaryota > Metazoa > Chordata > Mammalia > Sirenia > Dugongidae > Dugong > Dugong dugon. The sequence goes on along the minus strand of CM057462.1, from coordinate 52,592,567 downwards.
GAGACTAAATGGGCAGCTCCTGTCTGGAGGTGAGATGAGAAGGCAGAGAGGGACAGGAGTTGGCTGAATGGGCACGGGAAATCCGGGAAGGAAAGGAGGAGTGTGCTGACATATTATAGGGATAGCAAGTAGGGTCACATAACAATGTGTGTATAAATTTTTGTATGAGAAACTAAACTTTCACTTAAAGCACAGTAAAAAAAAAAAAAAAAAGCAAATTAAAAAAAAGAACAATAGTCCCTTTCCTTTTCCCTCTTTTCTTTCTGAATAAAGCTTCTCCCAACCAAAGTCTGAGTTTCCTTTTTCATTTGACGGGGGTGAGGGTAAGGCAGGTGCGTCTACTTCCAAGATACACCCAGCTTTCCAGTCTGAACTTTTGGAAACCTAGGGCTTTGAGACTGGCGTTCTGACTGTCCCAAACAGCTTTAGTATCTTGGTTTGCTCCCATTAATGGCCTGGTCACTCCCACTGTCCCACTCCAGGTGGATTTTAACAATTTGTTGCAAACCATAATATCATCACATTTTCTCCTCAAGCAACTTCATGAGCAGGTGTTGTTATTCTGCCCATTTTTCAAGATGAAGAAACTGAGACTCCTGCTCCTTGGAATATACCCTAAAGAAATAAGAGCCGTCACACAGATAGATATATGCACACCATGTTCATTGCAGCACTGTTCACAACAGCAAAAAGATGGAAAAACCTAGGCACCCATCAACGGATGAATGGATAAACGAATTATGGTATATTCATACAATGGAATACTATGCAATGATAAAGAACAACGATGAAGCTTATAACACGGAGGAAGCTGGAGGTCATTATGTTGAGTGAATTTAGGCAGTCACAGAAGGACAAATATTGTATAAGACCACTATTATAAAAACTGAAGAAAATGTTAAACACAGAAGAAAATATTCTTTGATGGTTATGAGGGTGGGGAGGGAAGGAGAGGGGTATTCACTAACTAAAAAGTAGACAAGAATTATCTTAGGTGAAGGGAAGGACAGCACACACTACAGGGGAAGTCAGCACAACTGGCCTAAACCAAAGCTAAGAAGTTTCGTGAATACAACCAAACACTTCGAGGGACAGAGTAGCAGGGGCGGGGGTCTGGGGACCATGGTTTCAGGGGACATCTAGGTCAATTGGCATAACAAAGTTTATTAAGAAAATATTCTGCATCCCACTTTGGTGAGTGGCATCTGGGGCCTTAAAAGCTAGTGAGTGGCCCAGTCAATTGGTCCCAACCCACCTGGAGTAAAGGAGAATGAAGAACGCCATGGACACAAGGAAAGTACTAGCCCAAGAGACAGAAAAGGCCACGTAAACCGAGACTTTATCAGCCGGAGACCAAAAGAACTAGATGGTGCCCTGTTACCACAATGACCGCCCTGACAGGGAGCACAACAGAGAGTCCCTGACGGAGCAGAACAAAAGTTGGGTGCAGAACTCAAATTCTAGTCAAAAGACCAGACTTAATGGTTTGATTGAGACTGGAGGGACCCCAGAAGACACGGACCCGGACTCTCTGTTAGCCCAAAACTAAAACCATTCCCCAACTTTTCAGACAAAGATTAGACTGGACTATGGGACATAATATGATACTCATGAAGAGTGTGCTTCTTAGCTCAAGTAGACATATAAGACTAAATCGGCAGCTCCTGTCCAGAGGTGAGATGAGAAGGCAGAAAGGATCAGGAGCTGGTTGAATGGACACAGGAAATCTGAGGTGGAAAGAAAGAGTGTGCTGTCACAGTATAGGGAGAGCTACTAGGGTCACAAAACAATGTATGTATAAATCTTTGTATGAGAGACTAACCTGAACTGTAAACTTTGACTTAAAGCACAACAATTTAAAAAAAAAAAAAAAAAAGGAAACTGAGACTCAAAGAAATTAAATAAGTAACCCGAGGTCACTCAGCAAGGAAACGATACAGCCGGGGCTAGCTGCCAGGGCCAAAACCTTGCTCACTATTTCTGCTTTGGCAGCACACTTTGGGGATCTGGGAAGGCCCAGGTTTTCTTCTGGCTAATTCTAAATGAATCAGTGAGAAACTATTCTGTCAGGTCTCCAAGTAATCCCAGCCATTGGTCACCGGCATTGTGGAGCTCAGGGAAGAGGAGCCCAAGTCTCTGCTGACCACCTTACCTCCAGGGATAGAAGACAGAGGAGGCTTGCAGCAACTATGAAGAACCTTGGAAAGGGGGTGTGTGTTGAGGGAGGGGTCTCCCCTTGCCACCTCTGTCCAGATTGAGAGATTCTGCCCCACTCCTACCTGCTGGGCTCCTCCAGGCCAGAGTGCAACACTTCCTCCACCAAAATGTTCTCCCCACCTCTTTCTTTTCCACTAGAAAAGTATTTGTAGCTTCAGACCCCAGCTGGGCCTGGGGATGCCCCCAGCCTCTTCTCTCACCTACCACTGGTGCACTGAATACCTCTGTCTCCTCAGCCCTCTGCCGGGAACACTCCTCCTCCACTCTTCAAAGGCTAATTAACCCCTGTTTCAGGGCTCAGTTTAGATCTCCCATCTTCTGAGGCCCTCAATGACTGCCCTGTGAGGTCACATGCCATTTTATCCCCCTGTGATGTCCGTCTCCCTCCTAGGCTGCAAGCCCCTTCAGACCAGGGCCCAATGGTTATATTCTGCCTAACACAGTGCTCAGCACAAAGTGGGAGTTTATGAAATAACTCAATCACAAAAGAACAAATACCGTATAAGACCATTATCACAAAAACTCATGAAAAGGTTTACACACAGGAAGAAACAATCTTTAATTGCTGCAAGGGAGGGGCGTGGTGGTGTCTAACTAGACAATAGATAAGTGGTACTTTGGTGAAGGGTTAGACAGTACACTATACTGGGGAAGCCAGCACAACTTGACCAAGGCAAGGTTATGGAAACTTACAGAAACATCCAGACTCCCTGAGGGACCAAATTACTGGGCTGAGGGCCGGGGACCATGGTCTCAGAAGACATCTAGCTCAACTGGCATAACATAGTTTAAAAAGAAAATGTTCTACTACTTTGGTGAGTAGTGTCTAGGGTCTTAAAATTTTGCAAGCAGCCGTCTAAGATACTCCACTGGTTCCACCTCATCTGGAGCAAGGGAGAATGAAGAAAACCAAAGGCACAAGGAAAAGATTAGTCCAAAGGACTAATGGACCACAACTACCATGGTCTCGACCAGACTGAGTCTAGCACAACTAGATGGTGCCCGGCTACCACCACCAACTGCTCTGACAGGGATCACAATAGAGAGTCCCGGAACTGGAGAAAAATGTAGAACAAAATTCTAACTCACAAAAAAAGACCAGACTTACTGGTCTGACAGAGACTGGAGAAACCCTGACAGTATAGCCCCCAGCCATCCTTTTAACTCAGTATTGAAGTCACTCCTAAGGTTCACCCTTCAGCCAAAGATTAGACAGACCCACAAAACAAAATAAGACTAAATGAGCACAGCAGCCCAGGGGCAAGGACGAGAAGGCAGGAGGGGACAGGAAAGCTGGTAATGAGGAACCCAGTGTTGAGAAGGGGAGAGCATTGACATATTGTGGGATTGGCAACCAATGTTACAAAATAATATGTGTATTAACTGTTTAATGAGAAAGTAATTTGCTCTGTAAACCTTCATCTAAAGTACAATTTAAAAAAGTAGGAACTCAGTAAATATTTATGGTTGAATGAATGAATTAAAGTGGATCAGTTCTACCATTCATTCATTCATTCATTCAGTCAGTCAGTCAGTCAAATATTACAATAGAGCTGGACTCAGGGAGCCAAAGTTCAGAAAAGACCTTTTGGAAGAGATGGCACTGAAGCTGGTTCTCCAAGGATAAGTGGGAGCTGGGGAGGTCAGGGAAGAAGGGCATTCTACGCAGAAGCAGCTGGGCAAGACAAGAGGCATGAAACAGCTTGAAACGCAGTTTGAACTCAGCCCTCCCAGAAGCCTTTCTGGTCAGCACGCAGGCAGTGCACTGTCAGCACTGGCCTCCCCACACTTCCTCCCTCTCCCTGACACTCTCACAGTGGGCTGGGGTCACATGTCTGCCTCAGACTGCACCTGACACCCAAGCCTAGATGTCAGCTGATTCCTGCCACAGACTCATTGTGTGACCCAGAGGAAAGCCTCTCCCCAAACCTTGTTTCCTCTTTTGCCAAATGAGGCAAATTATGGTACCCACCTCAGAGTAGTTGTGGAAGAACTGTGGAACACAGCAGTTAAGTTTATGCACATTTGCATTAGACATGATCTGCATTTTAGCTCCAACTCTGACACTGGCTATGTGACCTTGGCTAAGTATTCATTAATTCATTCATTCATCCATTAATTATTTCAATAAGTGCCGGCCACCATTTATATGGAGTCCCTGGGTGGTACAAAAGGCTGGAGTCCTAGGCTTCTAACTGAAAGGTGAGAGGTTCGAGGCTACCCACACATACCTCGAAAGAAAGGCTTGGCAATCTACTTTTGAAAAATCAGACATTGAAAATCCTATGGAGCGCAGTTCTACTCTAACGCACATGGGGTCACCATGAATCAGAGTCGACTCTGCTGCAGCTGGCTTTGGTTTATACAGCAGGGCCAAAACTCACACAATCCCTGCTTCTGCAGAGCTCACATTCTAATGCAAAAGACAAAAAATAAATAAATAATGTGATGTCGGGGAGCAATAAGTGTTATAAACACAATTCAAGCAGGACTTGAAGGATGGTGGGGTGCTATATGAAAATAGGGGGGTCTGAGTAGGTAACATTTGGACAGAGCCCAGGGAGAAGCAAGGGAGGGAGTGATGAGGTTGTCTGTGGTGTCCAGGGGAGGAGAGTTCCAGGCAGGAGGAACAGCAAAGGCTCTGAGTCAGATGCAGGCAGAGAGGGCTGTAAGAAGAGCAAGGAGGCCAGGAAAATGAAGCCAACTGAGGGAGTCAGTGTGGGCGATGAGGGTAGAGGGGAGCAGGAGCCAGATCACATGTGGCCTTTGCTGTCATGGGGACTTCAGCTTTTATTCTAAGTGGGTAGCGGAGTCTTTGGAGATTTCTGAGCAGGTGAATAGCACTGTCATAGTTTCGTATTGCTGGTGTAACAGAAATACCACAAATGGGTGGCTTTAAAGTACAGAAATTTATTTTCTTGAAGTTCAGGAGGCTCGAAGGCTGAAATCAGGGCACCCGCTATAGCGAAAGGCTCTCCCTCAGCTCTGTGGGGAGATCTTTGTCTGAACGTCTATAGCCCTGGTGTTCCTCAGTTCCTTGGCAATCTTCACGTGCCATCTATCTCTGCCCTCCCCCTTCCCCCCCAGTTCGTGCTTGCTTTACTCTATGTCTATGCTACTCCTAAGAAGAACTGGTGTCACGACTCTTAAATGCTCAGCTACTAACTGGAAAGTTGATGGTTCAAACCCACCCAGTGGCTCCGAGGGAAAAAGACCTGGTAATCTGCTCCCATAAAAATTCCAAAACCAAACACACTGCTGTCAGAGTATATTCCAACTCATAGCGAGTGACCCTGTAGGACATAGTAGAACTGTTCCATAGGGGTTTTCCAAGGTTGTAATATTTAAGGAAGCAGACTGCCACATCTTTCTCCCAGGGAGCAGCTGGTGGGTTCAAACCGCCGACCTTTCAGTTGGCAGCCAAGTGCTTAACCACTGTGCCACCAAGGCTTCTTCCCATAAAGATTAAAAAAAAAAAAAAAAGTTGCCATCAAGTCAATTCCAACTCGCAGCGACCCTACAGGATAGAGCAGAACTGCTCCATAGGCCTTCTAAGGAGACACTGGTGGATTCGAACTGCTGACCTTTTGGTTAACAGGAAAATGCTCAACCACTGCACCACCAGGGCCCTATCCCATAAAGATTACAGCCTAGAAAATCCTATGGGGCAGTTCTACTATGTCACTTGGGGATGTTATGAGTCCAAATTGACTAGAAGACACCAAACAATAACATTCTGCTCCTTATAATTCAGAAGGGAGTAGGTTTATGGGATCACAACAGAGGGTCCCAGACAGAGCTGGTGAAAAATGTAGAACAAAATTCTAGCTCAGAAAAAAAGACCAGACTTACTGGCCTGACAGATACTGGAGAAACCCTAAGAGAATGGCCCCCAGACACCTTTTTAGCTCAGTAATGAAGTCACTCCCAAGGTTCACTGTCCAGCCAAAGATTAGACAGCCCCGTAAAACAAAATGAGACTAATGGGGCACAACAGTCCAGGGACAAGGACTAGAAGGCAGGAGGGGACAAGAAAGCTGGTAATAGGGAACCCTAGGTTGAGAAGGGACAGTGTTGACATGTAATGCGGTTGTTAACCATTGTCACAAAACAAGATGTATACTAACTGTTTAATAAGAAACTATTTGTTCTATAAACCTTCATCTAAAGTACAATTAAAAAAATAAATAAAAAGAAGTGAGTAGGTTTAGGACATACCCTACACTAATAGGCCCTGTTGTTACTGAACCCAGGAAGGTGGGTCATTGTCTGGTGCACTCAGACCTGCCAATAATCTGGGCACCAGCCTTTGAGAAAAAGAGAGTAACTTTACTTGCAAAGCACAGAGCAAGGAATTGGGAGGAAGTTCCTCAGATTTGACTCCCCAGATTGTGGGGAGTCAGGGCTTTTATGTGATTAGGTAGCAGGATGGCAGCTGCGCAGGTGCAGGGTAGGGGGCATTTCCCTGAGCAGGCTCACTGGGAGGTTCACAGGCCGGGTTACAATCCCCCCTTCTGTTGTAGCAATTCCTTAATCTTAAGCGATGAGAGTTGATGACTCATCTGGCTCCTTCCTGCTGATGCATGGTGAACTTAGGGACTGAGGCTGCAGAATTGCCTAGCATCTTTTGTTTGTAGTTGTTTAGGATCTGGTGGGGGCAGGAGGAAGAAGATCCCTGCATCTTGAAGTCTTTTTGAAATGAATTGGGTTAAACACTTAACAGACAAGGTAGGATCAGACATAGCAGAAAGATAAAAATTAGAGGAGTCACCAGGGGCCAAAGCCAGCCAAAACTGGGGAATAAGGACATAGTCTAATTCCACCAATAGGTTGTTCCTCTGGATTCTGTTACAGGCCTCAGTCTGGTCCAGTTGGCCACTTGGTCAATTACCTGTAAATTTAGCTCAACCTCATGAGAGGTATTGACCCATACACAGCCGAGGTGCAGGCTATTGCACAAATTCCTCCTTCCTTAGGTAGAATATAGTCTAGAGCTAAGTAGTGGTCTAGTATTATTCTGGCCAGAGAGTTTAATGACTGTTATTGAGTTTTTATGTCTCTCCTAGTGGCTCGTGATAGAAGGTGGATGGTGTCAGAGATGTTAAGCACAGCATCCTGTAAAGCAGTTAATTATGGAAAAACTGTTAGGGTTCTTAAAACGAACCACCTGCCCCAGTTTCTGGGATGGGATTATAACCTGTTCCCCTTAAATTCCAGCCTTCTTCAGTATCATCAGCAGCTCTTCTTCGTGGCTTGTGTGTATTGGGAGGTGGAGGTTTTATAAGGGCTTGAGGTTATCAGAGGTCGCAAAGGTCATGGGGAAAGCAACAACTCCTATCATACAAGTGCAAATTGATTCTGTTGGGTAATCAGAATGTAATCTACATACTACAGGACTGTGATCTCCTCAAGGTGCAAGTCCCGGAAGTCTCTGGCTAGTACCTCCCCAAAGAGAGTGGGGCTATTCTTAACCCCCTGAGGTAAGACAGTCCAGCAGTACTGAGTTCCAGAGGTGGAATCATCCCACTCAAAGGTAAATATCTCTTGGGACTTTTCCTTCAGAGGGAAACAATAAAATGCATCCTTTAAATCCAAAACTATAAACCCCGCCCAATTCCCTGGGAGGACTGTCTGTAGAGTGTATGGATTAGGTACCACCGGATGAGTGTCCTGTGTTATCTGATTCATTGTGGGTAGGTCCTGCACAAATCTATACTTCTTAGTGCCTGGCTTTACAATGGGCAGAATAGGGGTGATGTAAGCAGATCTGCAGGGATGAGTAAGCCCATGTTCAAGCCTAAGTTTAGCCCCTTGCTTCAAAGGGTACTGCTTGAGATGTAGGACAGTGTGGTTTGGTTTAAGCTTCACCTGGACCAGGGATTCTGGTGACCCAAACCTGGGGATTGACTTGGTCCTGGAGGTGCTGGGTTAGGAGTAGAGACTCTGTAGGGGCAGCCAGCTGCAAAAGGGCTGCCTGTGGCGCACAGGCCTTATCCAGTTCCACTCTTACTTGGAGATGATTTGCTGAAAAGGTGACTTGAGCATTTAGCTTGGTTAATACATCTCTCTGCAAAACGGGAATGGGACATTCAGGCACATACAAGAAGTTGTGAGGCAATTGTGTACCTCTGTTTTAGTCATCTAGTGCTGCTATAACAGAAATACCACAAGTGGATGGCTTTAACAAAGAGAAATTATTTCTTTACAATAAAGTAGGCTAAAAGTCCAAATTCGGAGCATCACCTCCAGGGGAAGCCTTTGTCTCTCTGTTGGCTCTGGAGGAAGGTCCTTCTCCTCAATCTTCCCCTGGACTAGGAGCTTCTCTGCACAGTAACCCGGGGTCCAAAGGACGCACTCTGCTCCTAGCACTGTTTTCTTGGTGGTATGAGGTTCCCCTGTCTCTCTGCTTGCTTCTCTCTTTCATATCACAAAAGAAACCAACTCAAGACACAATCCAACCACATAGATTGAGTCCTGCCTCATTAACACAACTGCTGCCCATCCCCCATCATTAACATCATAGAGGCAGGATTTGCAACACACAGGAAAATCACAGCAGATGACAAAATGGTGGACAGCCACACAATTCTGGGAATCATGGCCTAGCCAAATTGATACACATATTTTTTAGGGACACAATTCAATCCATGACAACCTCTGACTTGACAGTCCATAGGCTGAGGGAATGGTTTACTGGCAGATTTTCCAGATACACTAGTGTCTTGGATTGAATTATGTCCCGACAAAAATGTGTGTATCAGTTTGGCTGGGCCATGATTCCTGGTGCTGTGTGATTTTCCTATATGTTGTAAATCCTGCTTCTATGATGTTAATGAGGGAGGATGGGTGGCAGTTGTGCTAGTAAGGCAAGACTCAATCTACAAGATTGGATTGTACCCTGAGGCAATCTCTTGAGATACAAAAGAGAAGTGAGCAGAGAGACAGGGGGACCTCATATCAACAAGAAAGTAGTGCCAGGAGCAGGGCGTGTCCTTTGGAACCGGGGTTCCTAGGCGGAGAAGCTCCTAGTCTGGGGGAACACTGATGAGAAGGCCAACAGAAAGAGAAAGCCTTCCCCTGGAGCGGATGCCCTGAATTTGGACTTTTAGCCTACTTCACTGTGAAGAAATATACTTCTTGTTGTTAAAGCCATCCACTTGTGGTATTTCTGTTATAGCGGCACTAGATGACTAAGACACTTAGTAATGGTCATGTTTCTTTTAGAAAGCGGGCCTTTTAGTGTGTTTAAAACCAAGTAGGTTGTGCCTGTGTCCACCAAAAATTCAGTTAATTGTCCACCCACAGTCATTGTAAGCTGAGGCTCCTCGGGGGAGATGGGGATTGGTTGAACAGACTGTAGAGGAGCCCCTGGATCCCATCCGTCTGAGTCTTCTGCTGACAGCTGAAGCTGTGTTACAGGTTTTTTTCTTAGGTTCCTGCTCAGGTTGAGCCGGCTGTGAGGGGCACTTTCATTTCCAGTGGCCTTCTTGTTTGCAGTAGGTGCACTATTGGGGGCCTAGCTTCTGGGGGGCTTTGTTTGGCCACCCACCCTTCCGGGGCTCACGGGGACTTACCTTATGGATGATTCCATGAGAGGCTTATCCGAGTGGCCAGTTACCTCCAAGAGCCGCTGCCAGGAATGTAGCTTGTCATTTCATCTTCTGATCTTTCTTCTCCTGTACCTGGTCTCAATTCTTGAGGAACTTAAAGGCAATCTCAACAAGTTGTGAAGTATTCATTCCCAAACCTCCTTCTAACTTGTGAAGTTTTCACCCGATGTCGGGGGCACTCTGGCTGATGAAAGTCATATTTCTTAACCTAGTGTTCTCTGGGTCCTCAGGATTTATGTTAGTAAACTGTCGGTAAGTCTTGTACCTCTGTTCTAGGAAACAGGAGGGATTTTCTTTGGGGCCTTGCTGCATATCCTGAACTTTTCTAAAGCTCTTTGGTTTTGGCGCCTCTTATTGCAAACCTTCTATTAGACAGTTTTGGTAATAGTCTAGCTGCCCTGCCCCTAGCCAGTCATTTGGGTCCCAGTTTGGATCAATGGCAGGTATAGCTTGGACAGCCAGGACACTAATATTGTTCTGAGGGTTGAGACTGGTTAGCCTGTCAGCCTCTTGGTGTGCCTTTTCTAAGACCATCCTCCGTTCTTCTAATACTTAGAAGTGACTGACAATCAGCCTAATTAGGGTGATATGTAGCAAAAATAGACACAAACAGAGCTTCAGTGCGTTTTGGGTCATCTCTATACGCAGGGACATCGTTCTTCCAAATGTACAGATCAGAGGTGGAGAACAGGTTTGTGGACCCAGAAAAACCCTCTAGGCTGGCCATTGTGATCCAGTCGGGCAGGCATTTGTCTCTGTGGAAATTGCCCTGAGGAGACTTGGGTGGATCCCTGGCCAAATTGCATACCATTGACTGGACTGCAACAGGTTTGTTTTTTTGTTGTTTTTTTACAGGTGTGTGCTGGGAAGACTATTCCGAGGGCAGGACGGGGAATTTCTGACTCATGAGGGACTGGCGAGCAGTTTGCCAGAGGCAAGGCGGAGGATTCTGCCAAAGGGGTAGGGGGCTGCGGCTGGTGAGGCAGCGGGGGCGCTGGTGTTGCAGCCAGTGGGGCTGTAGGGGCCTGCGCTGAGCCAAGAACCAGTCCTACACCTACAGGTGGATGGGGGAGAGGGACACAGGTGGAGGCAAAGGGCTGAAGGGGTATGGATTGCTTTCCGAGTCCGGAAGGACTGGGGGTTTCCCTTTCTCTGCCTCTCTCTTGCCCTGCAGTCTGCACCATCAGCTTACACTGTTTTTGTAAGTTTTTATTTTGCCAGAGAGACATAAAGGTCTGTATGTAGGAGATTTCATCCCACTTTTTCCTCTCTTTTGCAAAACAGATCTAACTGTAAGATGGTATGATAGCTCAGCGACGCATTCACAACTTACTCTTTTTGGAACCCAACTGGTATTGTGGCCAGACAGTGTTACAGAAGAAAATTGATTTCTTCTTCATAGGCTCATAACTAAAAGAGGACCAATTTTTAAGTATACAGCCTAAAGGGGAACACTCCAGAACACTAAGTGGATCCTAACAAATGGATAACATTTCGAAGAATGGGAATTCCAGAGTACTTAATTGTGCTCTTAAGGAACCTGTACATAGATTAAGAGGCAGTCGTTCAAATAGAAAAAGGGGATAGTGTGTAGTTCAAAGTCGGGAAAGGTGTGTGTCAGGGTTGTATCCTTTCACCATACCTATTCACTCTGTATGCTGAGTAAATAATCCGCGTTGGATTATGTGAAGATCACGGCATTAGGATTGGAGGAAGACTCATTAACAACCTGTGATAGGCAGATGACCTTGCTTGCTGAAAGTGAAGAGGACTTGAAGCACCTACTGATGAAGATCAAAGATTACAGCCTTCAGTATGGATTACACCTCAACATAAAGATAACAAAAATTCTCACAACGGAACCAATAAGCAGCAACATGGTAAAGGGAGAAAAGACTGAAGTTGTCAGGGATTTCATTTTACTTGGATCCACAATCAACGCCCATGGAAGCAGCAGTCAAGAAATCAAAAGAGGCATTGCATTGGGCAAATCAGCTGCAAAAGATATCTTTTAAGTGTTAAAAAGCAAAGTTGTCAGCTTGAAGACTAAAGTGCACCTGACCCAAGCCATGGTGTTTTCAATCGCCTCATATGCATGCGAAAGCTGGACAATGAATAAGAAAGAGAAGAAGAATTGACGCCTGTGAAATACGGTTTTGGTGAGGAATATTGAATATTCTGCCAGAAGCATGAACAAGTCTGTCTTGGAAGAAATACAGCCAGAGTGTTCCTTCAGCGTGAGGATGGCCTACTTTGGACATGTTATCAGAAGGGACCAGTCCCAGGGCGACATCATGTTTGGTAAAGTTGAGGGTCGGTGTAAAAGAAAAAGACCCTCCACGGTATGGACTGACACAGTGGCTGCAACAATGGGCTCAAACATAACAATGATTGTGAGGATGGCGCAGGACCAGGCGGTGTTTTGTTCTGTTGTACATAGGATCGCTGTAAGTCGGAACCGACTCGACGGCACCTAACAACAACAATATCGCCTCCTCCTAAGAAGCCCTCCCAAAACCCGGTCTCCAAGGACATCTCACAGACGTCCTCCCCGAGACCGACTCAGTCGCTCTCCTGCGCTCCCTCTGGCAGTCTTATCCGAGCTCTTTCCCAGCTCAGAGGGTTTATCCCTGATTTTGAGTCTTCCGACACACTAGACTCCATGGGGCATGGCGGATCTGATTCATTTTTGAGTCTTGAGCCTTGCACAGGACTCCAGTACTCAGGGAGCGCCGAACAAAGACGGAAGCGTCTCTTCGGACCACTAAGAAACCTTTGACATTGTTTCCCCCCGGCCTCCAGAGTAGGGCGGGACGGTGACTTGTCGCCAAGCGCGGGAAAGGCGAATGAACTACAACTCCCAGCGGCTCCGCGCGACGCGCTGGTCCAATTGTCCGGCGAGGAGGCGAGAGGCGGGCCCTATATAAGCCCTGTTCCGGCATCTTTTCGTTCTTTCTCCGGTCGCGGCGTCTTGTCTGTCTCTTCCTCCCAGAAAGTCGTCTTCCTGTGTATCCGCGCCTTTCTCCCGCTATTCCCGCGCCACGCCGCCACTACCCGGTTACGCGCCGAGGCTGCCTCTCGAGTGTGCGGGATGTTGAGCGTGACACAGGGGCAGGGCCTGCGGGCTTGGCGAGACTTAGGCCGCATTCGCAGCTGCGGGGGCCGGAGCCCACGAGGCTGCGCCTTTCTCCCGCCTCGGCCTGTGCAGCCCTGCGCTCCCGTCTGACCTGTGAGTAACGCGGGGAGGCGGCCGGGTACCCAGAAAGGGGTGGAGGGGGCAGCACGGTGGTGGTCAGTGAGACCTGGAATGGAGTTACCGGGTGACTTTGGGCAAATGAGTTTTCTGACTGCACGACACGTGTTGACGAGGCTACTCGTTTTCGAATCCCCAGCTCTGCTACTCTGAACCTTGATAGATAACCGTCGGCAAGTAAGTTAATTAGGCTAATCTTAATCTGTAAAATGGTGATAAAATTGTCTAGTAAAGAGTGTATGAAACAAAGCACGCAAAACACTTGCACAGCCCCTGCCTGGTACGTAATAATAACTTCATAAATGGAAACAGCGGTAATTAGGGCTACAGAACTACTGTCGTTTTGTTTTGCTTTTTGCCCAGAATGTTGTGGTAGATTAATTTCAGGAGGCAACACATAGGATTTAGGTGAGTCTAAGATGGCGGAACAGCGGTTTCGGCGTCGGTCAGTTCTGTGACCTAGATTGCCCTGTGGCCCTTATCGAAGCTGCAGCTGCTTCCACATAGCTGCTGTGGTCAAAAAGGAGCCCAGAGTGACAGTTTTCCTTGACGGTCGCCGTTCAGTTTGATGTAACCGATCTGCAACATTCCGGGAAAAGACATTCCTGCCATTTCTCAGATATGGTCAGAGAGCTTTATTAAAATTGGCATGTTTTCCCGATGCCAGCAGAAATGTTGATGAGGGCTTCCATATAAAGCTAGCAGAATGAGGTTTGTGAGAGGTACCTTGCTAAGACCAAGAGCCAGTGTCAAGGGGCAGTAGGCCGAACATCACATCGGTATTTGAGGGAATCTAGTGGCATATGGGGTAGATCAGAGCAATACTTTGGGTCACTGGCCTGAAGCTTAAGGCAGCCAGACCAAAGGTGAAGCACACAGAAGTAGTAAAGGTCAAGTTAGAGAAGATTTTTGCATTGATGGCTGAAATGTATGATCATAGGTACTTAAAAGTACTGTTAATTGGCTCAAACCAAATGAAGGGAACACGAAGGTCATTCTGGATGATTGTTCTCATTCTAGCCGTGCTGAATGAAGATTTCAGGATGATTGAAATTGATGGTCTTTCTGGTGAATGAGGACTGTGAGGAACAAGGAGCCACATGACCTGGTAGGTTTCCTGTGGATGCTAGTTTTGTAATCTCTTGGTGGGTTGAGACAGCATGTTCCCAAGGTCTGTGGCTGGTTGTAGCCACTGGATCTCCAACTGCATGCAAGAGCAACCTGGAGAGACTTTGACAGCTTAGGTCAGCATAATACCTGCAGCTGCCACTCGCCTTTCCTATAAACAATCTTAGGATCTGGGCCATAAGCTTCCACCTGAGTTCAGGTGTTTCCATCAAATTCCATGTAGATGGGCGTCTACTAGGTTGACTTTGGTTTAGAGCTTTCACAATTTTTTCTGCAGGATGTCCCTGACTGTGTTAACAACTCTGAACATACCAGCTTGTTGGAGCTGTGCTTTAGAATCAGGTAAAGTAAAATGTTGAAGATGCAGAATGGCTTGACCCTCCAGTTCCCTTTCCCATCGGATCTGAACACTGGTCTGGGTGGTCGTAAAAGGAGGAAAAGTAACATTGAAACAGACCTCAGTGCTTGTAGCACATGGGCTAGTTTCAAACAAGATCAAATTCACTGAATTTGTTTCCAAATATCTGGGGATAATCATAAGCTTAAAGGAATGAGTAAAGCTCTGAGCAGCTGGTGTAGCAGTAGGTGGACTATTTAACTGTATTTGGGGAGGGATCTAGTGTAAAGCTTTCTTGTCTCTTGATTAAAAGTATTCTGTTTTTTTAGATCTTTGTTATTGGTAATGCTGTCTCCATCTGTGATTAAAGATCTACAGAGTTGGGTAAGTTGAACCTTTATCACAGTTTTTTTGGAGCTTCAGGTAGTGCTTCCTTGATGTGAACCCTGTCCTCAAGCAGTACAGGAAATAGAATCACAAGGTTACAAGTCTCCCTTTTTCATAGATTACAGGTAGTCCTTGATTTATGATGTATTCTAGTTATGGCAAACTGTGCTTAAATGACCCTCTGTTTTTTTGTACATCTTATCCTTGGTAATACTACATACGGTGTTGCAGTATGTGATTTGCTGATGTTACCATTCTCAGATGTTCAGTCTTAACGGTTTACGTTCAGATAACTGCCCTATAGCACACTATGGCAATAATACTTTAAAAAAAATAAAGTGTTCGACTTACATGTCAGAACTGACTTAGAATGGAGTCATTGGAACGGAACTACTCACAGAGGCCAGCTATATTTTCATTGTGGCTTGGTGTGTTGGATTTGTCTGTCTTAAAGCTGTAAACAGTCTTAAGTCTACCAGCAGTGACAGGTCTGGACCTTGAGCAAAGGGGGGGAATTGATTGCTGTGAATTCTGTAGTTGCTCCAGCTCATGTTGGATTGTTTGGGGTGACTGCAAACCATGGCATCCTATTCTTCCCCACCCCACCAAGGATGACAGATGGATTTAGATAGAAACCAGTAGTTCAGTTTAGCTGTTTTTTAAAGGCAGACTGGTCTGGGATGAAACCTAATCTAAGTGGACATCTATGGATGATAAGTGCGGATATGGGACTGAGACCAGCTCTTAGAAAATTGCTTGGGTGTGAGGTTTAGTCAGAGCAGTACTGACACACTGGCTTATACTTCCTTTTCAGGACTGAAGTGCTGCGGGAAGAAACATACACTGAGCTTATATGGAAACAGCTCTGCAAGCAGATAATCTTTTGTTTAGTGCTGTATCCCTGGTACCTGGCATAGGTGACAAATAAAAAACTACTGTATGGAAATGTGTATCATTTTTCTTCATGTTT
Source organism: Dugong dugon (assembly GCA_030035585.1). Classification (NCBI taxonomy): domain Eukaryota; kingdom Metazoa; phylum Chordata; class Mammalia; order Sirenia; family Dugongidae; genus Dugong; species Dugong dugon. The sequence goes on along the minus strand of CM057462.1, from coordinate 52,576,665 downwards.
CTCAAGTTGGTTATTCCCCATCTAAATATTCCATAGAACAAAACTGAATAGTCTCAGTCCCTTCATTAACAAGGTTGTCATCTTGGAAATGGCAATCTGATCATCTCTATAACTACATTTATACCAGTCTCCATTCTTAATACTCGAAAGGTTTTAAAGGGTTCTCAAGGCTTAGACCAGGAGCTCCAGTGGCACAGTGGTTAAGCACTTGGCCGCTAACCAAAAGGTTGGTGGCTGTAACCCACCCAGCGGCTCCACTGGAAAAAGACCTGGTGATGTGCTTCCATAACAACCCTGGGGCAGTTTGCTCTCACTTAGGGTCACTATGAGTGGGGATCGACCCCACACCACCTAACATGGCCTAGACAGTAATCCCTGTGTCTCAAGCTGTATCTCACCACCATCATCTGTTGTACCCTCCCCCTAAATTTCTCTAGAGATAGATGGAGGGGCCTGAGAATCTCTTCAGCAGGTGTCCTGCATACTCTCGATGTGACAAAATTGGGGTGGGATTTCTTGATTTATCAAGAAATCACATAAGTGGGTTGTGATAAAGGCATGAAGCTCTGGTGGGGTATACTGACCTTAGTAGAGTTAGCTATTTTCTGCGCTATCATTTGCCATGTGTAAGACCTACAATTTAATGAAGGCCAAGCATGGTCACAAGTAGGGTTAGGGACTAAGCACTTAGATGGCCTCAAGGATGTCCTGAAGACCAGGTCCTGCAGATTTTGCTACCCTCAAAAATCTAGTTCTGGCCCAGCTGGAATGTCATAACAACTCAAAAATGATAATCCATTATTGGAGCAAGTTTGTTGGAAATAAGTGGTGGCGACCTCAAAAGTACCCTGCACTATAAGATGCCCTATCCATTCTAACCCCTGCCCCGCTGTGCAAAAGAAAAACCAGTTGCCACTGACTCACAGCAACCCCAAGTGTGCACAGTAGAACTGCTATGACCTTTTGGAAAGGATCACTGGTGGTGGTCAACCGCTAAACGAAAGGTAGCAGAGCAAAACTACCAGTGGTTCCGTGGGAGTAAAGACTGGGGGATCTGCTCCCCTAAAGATTACAGCCTGGAAATGCTATGGGGCAGTCCTACGCTCACAGAATCTCGAGTCGGAATCAACTCCACGGCACACAACCGCCTTTCGGAAGCAGGTTGCCAAGCCTTTGTTCTGAGGTACCTCTGGGTAGGTTCAAACCACCATCACCTTTTGGTTAACCATTGTGCCACCCTGGGACTCCACATTTTAACCCCATAATACATTAATGATGAAGTGTCTCACCCTAAGAGTGAGAGGGGCCTCTGTAAACCAGTGTTCACTAAAATGTTTTTATCTGATCCACTTTTGGTTAATAATTCCAGACTTCTCATGGCCAAGGGTATGGATGATCCTACTGTGTAAATGATTCTTGTTCAAAAAAATATGAGAGTTAAAGGATGCTCAGGGATGGAAAAGGACAATCTTCAACAGTTGGTCCCTTGGTTTTCAAACTGAAATTAGATGGGAAGCCAGCAGCATTGCAAGAATATTCATTCATAGGAAACATGGTTCATTATTAAAATTTTAAAAATATTTCCAAAAAGGTAAAAGTTCTTATAATTTTTTAAAAAGAAGTCTCTGATCTCCTTTACATAGTCCATTCTGGCTTGTCCTGGCTACATCATGGCAGGGATCTCTGAAGATACCGTGTCCAGAGGCTGCCAGTGACAGTCCATTAGTGCATCGTACAGCTCCTCACTCTGCTCCATGAACTCCTTGTTGGCCTCAGTCACATCCAGCTGCGGCATGGGGTCTGGAAGAGAAGCAGGGACAGGTTCAGGAGACTTCCCCACAAGATGCAGCAGGGAGGGCCAGGGGAAGAAGCATGGGTAGCCACATGAGACTTGGGATCAACTCCCAGCTCCTAAGACGTCCTGTGTGTCCTTAAGACAAGTTCCCTATCCTCTCTGTTAAGTTTCCTCATTTATCATAGGGCCAATACCACTGCCTTGCAGGGTTCCTGTCAGAATGACAATAGGATAATGGAACTAGAGACTGTAATAGTAGTTAGTACTCAAATGGTGGCTGTCAAGCTGCATTTACTAACAGCTACACATACGTCTCTAGCCACTGTGTGCCCGGGATTTTCGGTGTGGTCCTTATTTCAAGTTTGGGTTTGGAAAATCTGATCACAATTACTAAGTCAAAGAAAGCACCATTCCAAGAACTAACACTGTCTAAGGAAAAGAACTATGGTCAAATACGCCCTGAGACCCGTGAGTCCTGTATTGAGCTAATCATTTCTTTCTTTCTTTTTTAAATTGTGAAAAGTGGTACTTGTTCTTTAGAAATCACAACAAAACACAGAATAGTATTTAAAAAATCGTAAAATATGGCATATTCTTAAATGCAATTATATAGCATTGAAAATGAACAGCAGGTGCATGCAACCTGGATGAATCTCATAAATACAATGCTGAGTGAGTGCTGAATGAAAGAATCAAGACACAAAGTACATACAGTGTGGTTGCAGTTTAACAACAAACCTTGCCACTGAGTCGATTCTGACTCATAGCGGCCCTAAAGGACAGAGCAGAACTTCCCAATCGGGTTCCCAAGGGGCGGCTGGTGGATTCTAACTGCCGACCTTTGGTCAGCAGCTGATTTTTTTTTTTTTTTTTTTATTGTTGTGCTTTAAGTGAAAGTGCACAATTCAAGTTAGTCTCTCATACAAAAATTTATACATACACTGCTTTGTGACCCTACTTGCTCTCCCTATACTGTGACAACACACTCCTCCTTTCCACCCCAGATTTCCCACGTCCATTCAACCAGCTCCTGACCCTCTCTGCCTTCTCATCTCACCTCTGGACAAGAGAGCAGCTGATCTTTTTAACCACTGTGCCACCAGGGCTCTGATTCCAGTATGTAAAGTTGAAAAACAGGTAAAACAAAACCATACTGTTTAGAGATGCATAGCTAGTGATAAAACTATAAAGAGAAGGAAGAAAATGATTATTATAAAAATCAACACAAGGGTTTTCCTTAGCGGGAGGCGGGCTTTGTGACTGGTGGAGGGGATGATGGTTTCCAGGGGTCTGGTAACGTTCTACTTCTTGACCTGAATGAAGGTTTCATGGGCAACTGCTTTATAAATTACATACTGAACTGTACATTTATGTACTTTTCTGTATATACTTTGTATTTTACAATTAAAAAAAATCCTTAACCACTAGGATTTTTGTACTTTTCAATTTTGTGTTGCTTTAACATGAATACACACGAACACATCCATGTATTAGAACACATTTTGGAACTAGAGAAATCAAAGAAGACATGAATAAATGCAAAAACATCTCATATTCATGGATCAGAAGACTTAATATTATTAAGATGAAAATACTCTCAAAACTGATCTACAGAGTCAAATCAATCTCTATCAAAATCCCAGCTACATTTTTTTTGGGGGGAGCAGAAACTGACAAGCTGATCCTAAAATTTATATGGAAAGGCAAGGGATCCAGAATTGCCAAAACAATACTGAAAAAGAATAAAGTTGGAAGAGTCACCCTTCCCCATTTCAACACTTACTACAAAGCTACAGTAATAAAGACTGTGGCACTAGCCTAAGGACAGACACATAGATGAATGGGATAGGACTGAGAGACCAGAAATAAATCCTTACATTTAGAGTAAATTTATTTTTTGTTTGTTCCTATATACTTTTTTCTTTGATCACTTAATAAATTCCTGGATAAATAATTGCTGAGTCAAAAAGCAATATATTTTGAAGATTCTAATGCAAGTAAATTGATTTTTGACAAGGATGCTACGACAATTCTATGGAGAAAAAACAGTCTTTTCAATAAATGGTGTAGGACAATGGGATAGCCACATGCAAAAGAATAAAGTTGGATCTCTACCTCACACCATTTAAAAAAATTAACTCAAAATGGGTCAAAGATCAAAATATAAGAGCTAAAACTATAAAACATTACAAGACAGGCATAAACAGACAATGGTTTCTAGGATATGACACTAAGAGCACAAGCACCAGAAGAAAAAGTAGATAAGGTAAATAGGACTTCACTAAAACTAAAAAACTTTTGTTCCAGGCAACGATAAAGAACAAGGATGAATCTGTGAAGCATCTCATAATGTGGATGAAACTGGAGGACATTATGCTGAGTGAAATAAGAAAATCACAAAAGGACAAACATTGTATGAGACCTCTATTGTAAAAACTCCTGAAAAAGTTTACACACAAAAAGTAACAATCTTTGTTGGTTACAAGGGATGGGAGGGTGTGGGGGGAAACATTAAATAGGCAATAGGTAAGCGATTATCTGTGGTGAAGGGTGAGACAGTACATAATACAGGGGAAACCAGCACAACTTGTACAAGGAAGGTCATGGAAGCTCCACAGACACATCCAAACTCCCTGAGGGACTGAACTGCTGGTTTGGAGGGCTGTGGGGACCATGGTCTCGGGGAACATCTAGCTCAATTGGCATAACACACTTTATAAAGAAAATGTTTTACATTCTACCTTGGTGAGTAGCGTCTGGGGTCTTAAAGGCCTGTAAGCAGCCATCTAAGATACTCCACTGGTCTCATCCCTTCGGGAGAAAGGGAGAATGAAGAGAACAGGATACAAGGAAAAGATCAGTCCGAAGGACTAATGGACCGCAGCTACCAAGGCCTCCACCAGACTGAGTCCAGTGCAGCCAGATGGTGCCCGGCTACCACCACTGACTGCTCTGACCGGATCACAACAGAGGGTTCTGGACAGAGCTGGAGAAGGATGTAGAACAAAATTCTAACACACACAAAAAAGATGAGATTTACTGGCCTAAAAGAGACTGGAGAAACCCTGAAAGAGTATGCCCCCCAAACACCCTTTCACCTCAGTGGTGAAGTCACTTCCAGGGTTCACCGTTCAGCCAGGGATTGGACAGCCCCATAAAACAAAACGGGACTAATGAGGCACAGCAGTCCAGGGGCAAGGAAAGCTGGTAATAGGGAACCCAAGGTTGAGTAAGGATAGTGTTGATGTGTTGTGAGGTTGTTAACCATTGTCATAGGGCAACATGTGTACTAACTTTTTAATGAGAAACTATTTTGTTCTGTAAACCTTCATCTAAAGTGAGAATAGCAGCACAACTGGAAGAACATAATCGATGTCACTGAACTGTGCATGTAGAAATTTTTGAAATGGTGTACCTTTGGCTATGTGTATTTTCACCAAAAAACAAAAAAAAAAGGTCATGAAGGGAGAAGGTTGACATGTCGTGGGGTTGTTAACCAATGTCATAAAACAATATGTGTACTGACTGTTTAATGAGAAACTGTTCTGTAAACCTTCACCTAAAATACAATTAAAAAAAAAAACTTTCGTACTTCAAAGGACACTATCAAGAAAATGAAATGACAACATGTGGAATGGGAGAAAATATTTGCAAGTCATGTATCTGATAAGGAACTAGTATCCAGAATATATAAAGAACTCTTACAACTCAATAATAAAAAGACAAATAATCCAACTGAAAAATGAGCTAAGGATTTGAATTAACATCTCTCCAAAGATATACAAATGGCCAATAAGCACATGAAAAGATGCTCAACATTATTAGCCAACAGTGAAATGCAAATCAAAACCACAGTGAGATACTACTTCAAACCCCTAGCATGCTATAATGAAAAAGAGGATGTGGAGAAACTTTTAACACTTTGTACACTGCTGGTGGGAATGTAAAATCCTGCAGTCTCTTTAGAAGATAGTTTAGCAGTCACTCATATGATAAGATTCAGTAATTCCACTCGTAGCTATATACCCAAGAGAAATAAAAACATGTCTACACAAAAACAGGAATGTTCATAGCAGCATTATTCATAATAGCCAAAAAGTAGAAACCACTCAAATGTCCAACTGATGAATGGATAAGCAAAATGAATAGATACCCATACAGTGGAATATTATTCAACCATAAAAAGGAGTCAAGTACTGACACATGCTATATAACACAAATGAACCTTGAAAACATAATGCCCAGTGAAAGAAACCAGTCACAAGAGTACATATTACACAACTCCATTTACATAAAATGTCCAGAATATGCAAATCCATAAAGACAGAAAGTAGATTAGTAGTGGCCAGGGGCTGGGGAAGGGGGCTGTGGTAAGTGACTGCCAATGGTTATGGGGTTTCTTTTTGGGGTGATGAAAATGTTCTGGAATTAGATTGTAGGACTTTGTGTCTATGGAAACCCTGGTGGCATAGTGGTTAAGCCCTACAGCTGCTAACCAAAAGGTGAGCAGTTTGAATCCACCAGGCACTCCTTGGAAACTCTATGGTGCAATTCCACTCTGTCCTATAGGGTTGCTATGAGTCGGAATCAACTCGATGGGTTTTTTTTTGTCTATACTTGTTGTTGCTAGCTGCCACTGAGTCGGCCCTGACTCATGGTGACCCCATGCAGAAGGGACTGTTGTGATCTAGTTTTCACTGGATGTTTCTGGAAGTAGCTTGCCAGGCCTTTCTCCCTACTCCGTCTTAGTCTGGAAACTGCTCAAACCTGTTCAGCATCGTAGCAACAGGCTGGCCTCCACTGGCAAGACAGTGGTGGCTGCGCTAGAGGTCCACTGGTGGAAATCGAACCTGGGTCTCCTACATGGAAAGCAAGAATTCTACCACTGAACCACCACTGTCCCCGTATAACTATATTAAAACTACTGAAGTGTATACTTTAAGAGTGAGTTTTATGTTATATGAATTATATTTAAAACAAAACAAAAACAAAAACACTCTATTAACTGGGATCTTATATATATCACGTTTTACATCTGGCCTGGTCTTTTTTCACTGAGAACATTTTCCTATGTCAATATTCTTAGAAAAAAAGTGATTTTTTTTTTAAGGCAGCCATTATTTGTTTAACGAATCCTCTACTACTAGATATTTATCTGTACTGATGATTATCATTTTGGGATAAAATCTTTCAAGTAAAATTATTAAATTATTGATTCAACGGGTATGGACACTGTTAAAAACTAACTTTTCACAGAAAGATAGTATACTTTAATTGGTATTTGATTATTAATACAAATAGTATATTTAAACTTTCTTTTCCTTACGGTTTGTAGGCCATCTGCATATTTTTTGTAAATTATTTCGGGCTTTCTCACCTACTCTTAAGAGTCTTTGTCCCTTTTAGCACCAGTCAGTGCTCAATCGGTTCACATACTATGTACTTTACGTGTTTCTTCAAGTAGAGGGATCTTTCTTTCTCTCGTCATTTTAATCTAAATTGTAAGAGTGTAAACTCTGGGAATTTACAGATGTGCCCACATAGAAACTGTAAGAAAGCAGAGCAGGACTAGCGTGGTTGCTCCACTCAGAGCAGACAATAGTTTATGGGAACAGATCAGAAGAGCTTGATCAAGGGCAGGCATCTGTGTGCCGAAGTCTATGGATATGCGCACCCTTCTTTACTCTGAAGCAAGGGCCTGGAAGAGGACTACTGAAGCCAAGAGACAGAAGAAGAAGGATAACAATCCCTGCTGTGCCATTCTCACTGGGTGGTTACTACTACTACTTGTCATCAAATCGACTCCAACTCATAGCGCCCCTCTAGGGACCCTATAGGACAGAGCAGAACTGCCCCACTAGGGTTTCCAGGGAGCGGCTGATGGATTTGAACTGCCGACCTTTTGGTTAGCAGCTGAGCGCTTAACCACTCTGCCACCAGGGCTCCTCACTGAGTGGTTATTAGGTTCAAATGGGAGGCCTTATAATGCAGTAAGTGGTAAAGAGCATGGACTCTCTTGCAAGACTAAAGGGATCTGAAGATTGGCTCCACCTCTTGCTACTATGTTGCAACTTGCAACTATGTGGCCCTTCAACAAGTAACCTTGCCTTAGTTTTCTCATCTACAAACCATCAGGATAATTACAGTACTTACTTCATAAAATTGTTGTGAATATTAAATGAGTTAATACATTTAAAGTGCTTAAAGCAGAGTCCAGCACATTAAACCGCTAATAACTGTTAGCTGTTATTATTAATAACTTTCTAAACTTCAGTTTTCTTTCCTGTAGAATGGGGATTATAATAGTACCTACCCATTATAGTGTTGGCACATGGTTATCATTAAAAGCATGCTGGCTATTACTACATTACTAATGGATAACAAAGAGATTGGAAAATTCTAAAGAGTTATACACAGATATTATTATAATTAGTTTAATTAACCTCCAAAGAAGAGGCAATTTCCTGGGGGCAAGAGCCAGAGACTGAGTTCAGAAAGACAAGGACTCACTGGGTGACCCTGAGCAGATCACTCAGGCTTTCTGGGCCGCTAGTCTCCCCTCTATCAGTTAGAACTCCTACGTTCTGCCCACCCTACCCCAGAGGTCACTATTAGAATTAGATATGAAGATGGTCTATAATGCTATAAATTAGACAAGCTTCTTCTTTGCTGAAAGATGATCTGATTCCTTTCAATAATTTTTTTTTTGTTTTTGTTTTAACAAAGAGACCTTATAGTAAAGTAGGCTAGAAGTCCAAATTCAGGGCGTCAGCTCCAGGGGAAGGCTTTCTCTCTCTGTCGGCCTTCTCATCAATCCTCCCTGGGACTAGGAGCTTCTCCGCGTAGGGAACCTGGGTCCAAAGGACACGCTCTGCTCCTGGCACTCCTTTCTTGGTGGTATGAGGTCCCCCTGCCTCTCTGTTCACTTCTCTCTTTTATATCTCAAGAGACTGCCTCAGGACACAATCCAATCTTGTAGACTGAGTCCTGCCTTATTAACACAACTGCCACCCATCTTCCCTCATAAACATCACAGAGGCAGGATTTACAACATATAGGAAAATCACACAATACCAGGAATCATGGCCCAACCAAACTGAGATACACACATTTTTGGGGGACATAATTCAATCTATGACATTCTACCCTTTGGCCCCCCAAAAAATCACATCCTTGCAACATGGAAAACATATTCACCCCATCATAATGTAGCAAAAGTCTTAACTCCAAGTCCAAAATCTGAAACTTCCTCTTCATGTGTGAAATCTAGAATACAGGTTATCTGCTTCCAAAGGTACAATGGCAGAACAGGCACAAACTAGACATTTCCATTACAAATGGGAGAAACTGGAGGGAGAGAAGGGATAACAGGCATCAAGCAAGTTAGCAGAACACATTATATTAGCCCTCAAGGCTTGGAAAATAATCTTCTGTCCTCTGAGACAATTTACACAATGGCCCTGCCCTCCAGACTCTAGTAGGTATTGGCCACACTTCCCAGACTCTGAGTGGAGGCCCCGAGGCCCTGGGCTTCAGCTCCGCCTTCCAGGCCCACTAGGACAGCAACTCTGCTCCCTTGACTTTAGGCACACCATTCTTCCAGTCCATCTGAGTGGCGACGCCACCCTTAGAAACACCAGCGGCCATGGCTCCACCTTTTGAAACCTCTGAGGTCATGGCCACACCTTTTGAGACTGAGGCAGATCGGCTTCTTGTGTCCCTTGTCTCTTCAGCTCGTTTCCTGGTTTCTTAGTCTCTCGGCTCCTGGGGCCTCACGCCTGCATCTGCCCTGCTGGGGCAAGTGTTCCAAAGCTTGGTAGCTCCACCAATAAGTGCCCGGACGCACCCAACTCCACCAGGAAGCCTCCTGCGCACAGACACTCAGCTCTCTCGCTCCATAGGTTGGCTCCAGCGCCGTCTCGCATTGGTCTCCTGTTTCTGCTGATGTTGGTTCTCTGCCACTGCTGCTTCTCTGCTATTGCAGGTTCTCTGCTGCTGCTAGTCCTTTGCTCTATCCACTCAGTTTCAAAACCACTTCCACATTTTAGGTATCTGTTAGAGCAGTACTCCACTCTCTCAGTACCAAATTCTGTCTTAGTTATCTAGCGCTGCTATAACAGAAATACCACAAGTGGATGGTTTTAACAAAGAGAAGTTTATTTCCTTACAGTAAAGTAGGCTAAAAGTCCAAATTCAGGGTGTCAGCTCCAGGGGAAGGCTTCCTCTCTGTTGGCCTTCTTATCAATCTTCCCCTGGACTAGGAGCTTCTCCGTGCAGGGACACGCTCTGCTCCTGGCACTACTTTCTTGGTGGTATGAGGTACCCCCCCTCCTTTTTTTTTTTTTTAACAGAGCTATTACTTTTTCATGTTAAAAATAATCCTTAAAAAAGATTTAGGTTTCAAACTCTGAGTCTTTTTATACCTTAAAAAAAGTTTTGTTTTAGTTACTTAGAAATCAATAATGTCTGATTTTATAAGACAGCTGTTTAAATTTTACTTTCTAAAAACTTAATATATACTCAGACAGGATGTTGAACCCTAAGAAAAATTATTTTTCGCATTTTTTTCAAACTTTCGAGAATCTTTTAGAAACTATCATTATCTCTTGTGCAAAAACGTTTGTTGGCAGGTTAGTAATCCTTTCAGTTTGACTTTCCTTTCTTTTTCCTCTAAGTTCAATAAAAATTACAATAAATGCTTTTAATTAAAAAAACTAATGACAGTTACTACTGTGTCGTAGGATTAGGGGTGATTATCAGTTTCTTTATCATATTTTACTGTATGTTCCAAATTTTCAATCATAACTATTATTTTAAAAACAGAAAAACATTTTTAAAATAAACTGCAAGACTGAAAAATAATTTTAAATACGAAATACAAAAATGAATTTTACAAACTGTCATCCTAGGGTAAAACGTCCCAGGTCTAGGAAGTAATACCCTTCCCCGGCCCCGTCTCAGTGTGAGTTGCTCCTCTCCCCTCAATCTGCCTTAGACCTGTGCGGCCACAAATGACACATCTTACTGTCATTACGCATCTGGCTCCCTCACTAGAATGTAAGTTCCTCCAGAGCGGGGTAGAATTCACCATGCATTCCTTCAGCATCTACCAGTGCCAGCCATAAAGCAGTCAGTCAGTAATGGGTTACAGAGGAATGAAGGAATGGACTCCTTTCTTACCTTCCAATGCGTCATCTCCAACTTCTTCATATGTCTGCCAAGAGACCAGAAATCCATGATCAAGATGGCTTATTTCTAATAAGAGGAACTTGGTTTTCTGAAGCCCAAGCCTCCCTCCTTATCAAGCCTATCCTGGAGAATGACCCATATCCCCAGAGGATAGCATAATCCAAGAGGGGCATACTTCCAAATCACGGTACCTGCATGGTGCTCTGCGTGTAGCCATATTGGGGGTAACTGTAGCTGTAGCTGCCTGTGTTCTGGTCATAACCCCACTGAGCATAGTAGTTCTGGTACTGCTGGTAATACTGGTTGTAGCTGTAACTGTACATCTGGCTATATTCCACTGGCTTCACACGGCTCCTTATATGAAGAAACAAAAATTAAATAAGCAAACGTTTACATAGCACTTACTATGTGGCCAGGACAATGCTTTATGCAGATTAACCCATTTAATCCTCAAAACAACTCTATGTGATAAGTATACCACTATTCCTATTTACATAGAGGTTAAGTAATTTGTCCAAAGTCACACAGCTAATAAGAGAATCAAAGCCAGGCAGCCTGGCTCCATGCTTTTAAGATAGGAGCTTCTAATTTTAGGCTTTTTTCTCTTATCAAACCTTATCAGGATTAATTTTCCCTCTTTTGAAGGGATTCTGGGGGGCTATTTTTTTCCAGACCCAAAGACTCAGGTAAACACTCCCTGGATAGCCTGGATTTAAGATTATTTCGAACTACGAGACATCTAATCACCCTGCAAGACAGACCTTCCAGTAGCCTTCCTGTCACTATCGTAGTCATAGCCACCATTTACTGCATAGCTAACTCAGGATTTGTGCCGATCATTTTCATACATGGTCTCCTATTCTAAGTCCTGCACAACCCTATGACAGACTTATTTATTATTCCCTTTACACAGATGAGCATACCAAGCCTCTAAAAGGGTAAGTGATTTGCCCAAGGCCACACAGCTACCAAGTCACAGAGGTAGGACTGGAGCCAGACAGAACTCCAAGGCTCACGCTCTTAACACACCATTATGTACAGCACCTGTTGTGACAGACTCAAGATCTATCTTGTCAGTCTCTTACACCTGCATTCACCATCAGGGCTGAGGCCCAGGGTTAGTGGGAAGCTTTCTTCTCCTCAGTGCACGGCTGCCCCATCTGCTGCTAATTAAAGGCAGAATGTCAAGTCTGCAAAGAATCCACTGCTTTCAAAAGCATAAAAACCACATGTGAATAGGCTTATAAAACAGGCCTGGGGTATGACAAGAAAGCCTAGCTGAGAGGAATCAAAAGAATATAACGCAAGCTCAGACCACCACAATGTGTCTCCTGAGGTGTTGTACTTGGAAGGGCCAGGCAGTCTCTTGCAGGTGCACAGCAAACAGTCACAGGAGACAGAGGCTGACACCACCACAATGCCGGATTTTTCATTTAAAAGGAGGTCATGACTGTCACATGGTATGGAAGTGTTCTCATGATGGTGCAACGGCTACAGTCAAGCTAGACAGAAAACCAAATCATAAGTGGGAACTGAACTACCACAGAAATCCTTGTCACAGGAACTACCAATGCTCAAAGTCTGAATGAGTTCTCCCTAAGGTCAAGTTTCTTGCAAGTTAAATATCTGTCTGTGAGCAGGACTCAGCCAGAGAAGTTAAATGGACACAATGTTTGATGGCCTCAGACAGCCTGATGCAGTCACCTTCTGACAGGAGGTCCACTGGCCCTGACGCCCTTTTCCCTGCCCAGCCCTGGGTTGGGCACTGCTGATATCTGCCTCCTTGACTTCCCTTCCGTGCTTCCAAGGATGTCCAGTCCTCTCCTCACTGGCATGTTCAGGCAAGTTCTCACTGGTCTGGGTCTGGCTTTGTTTCCTTCAGGCAACTTTGGACATTTCTGTTCCGTTCCTCAATATGCGGCTCTTACAGTCTAACTCTCAAAGGGAACTCTCTTATCTCCCGCATTTCCTAGTGATTAAGGGCACCTCCTCAAAGGCAGGCACCAAATACTGACAACATTCAATGAAGAAATAAATATAACAGAATATAAGCTCCTTGCGGGGGGACTTGTTTCTCTTGTTCACAGCTGCATCTCCAAAGATGATCAGGGCCCGTACTGTTGTAGGGACTCAGTAATTGCTTTCTGAATAAATAGTAACAAATCAGAAACAACTAAAATGGTCAACTTCAAAGGAATTGCTAGACAGAACATACACACAAAAGAATATTCTGCAGCTGTTAAAAATTATGATGATTATTGCACAACTACGTGGAAAAGTGCATACACTGAGTTAACTGGAGGGAATAAAAAAGAATGAGCATAGCTCAGCTCTGTAATTAAACATGAATAAATAAATAAATTCTCGACATATAAATTGATGCATATGTAGTAAATACATAAAAATCAAGGATGCATACGGAGAGGCCTAGAAGGGAATCCAGAAATTATAAACCAGAAATTATAATCATGTATTTTAGGGTGATGAAATTATGAGGAATAATTTTTCTTTTAAATACTTAGTTTGAAGTTTTTATATAATAGAGTTTATAAAAAATAATGTTTTGGGGGAAAATTATTCAGCCTAATCTATGTATTAATACAGTTAAAAAACAAAGACCCTCCAGATCCTCTGTTGCTTTAAAAAACATGGCCAGTTGGACACTCTGCTACAGGAGTTCAGCTATTCTTGTACTTATGGTACAGAGTTTCTCAGTCCCAGTGCTACTGACATTTTGGGGGTGGGGGGGGCAGATAATTCTTTGTTGTGGAGGCCTGCTCTATGCATCCTAAGAGTTTAGCCACATCCCTGGCCTCTACTCGCTAGATGCCAGCTGTGACAACCAAAAATGTCTCCAGACATTGCCAAATGTCCTCTGGGGGACAAAACTGCCCCTAGTTGAGAAGCACTCGTTTGTAGAAGAACCACTTCTATGCAGAGAAATGCTGTCTTACATCTGAGTGGGAAAGCTACTTGGAGTCGTAAGGGAAGAAGGGTTATCTGCCTAGCACGACAGATGTAATAATGACTTATATTCCATTCCCATAGCAAAAGACATTCAAAAAGTCTGTAGGTCTCACTAGTATAAAATGCTGAGATTGGATATAATTTTTTTCCTTCTGCTCAATTCTTATTAATTTTATGGATAAATTCCCAACAGTGACACTACCAGACAAAGAGCAGGAACATTAGCTTTGTATTGCTGAGCTGCTTTCCCAATAATTACTTTTCAGTGCTACAGCAATGTCTGAGTGCTGCCACTTCTGCCAATCACAGCTCTCTCTCTAGCTATAAGCTTCCAGAGGGGCGGGGTCATGCTTATTAGTTCATCTCCAACCCAGACACACAACCTGGCAACCTGGCAAATAATAGGCATTCAGCATTTATGACTTGAACTGAATCTCCCGCAGCCTCCCATCCAGCATTCTCTAAGTGGATGCCCTAATGATCAGCAAACAGATGAGGAGTATCCGGGTGGGGTCAGTCCAGAGACCTCTGCTTTCCCTGCCAGCCCAGGACTCACGCTTTGGGGATTGCCACGCTCAGCCGCACTGGTTTAGACCCCAGTCCTACTGCTCCCTGGCACTCTGTCAGGGCTCGCTTCTGTTCCAGTTCATCTGTGAATTTCACAAAGCCATAGCCCCTGCAGGAAAAAAGCAAAAAAAAAAACACCATTTAGATCACAATTGTGATTAAGGGGAGGAATGCTGAAAGGAGAAGGTACTCAGAAGGAGGAGAGAGAGACCATCAAACTACTTGAGAAGAGACTAGCCCCATCAGTGGGGGTGAGCCACTGAGCAGCACGGGGATTCAAGCATTTGACGACCATGAGATCCGCAGGTATTCCCACTTAGATTCACCATTCTCTTTGACAGCTTCACTGATGGGCTCTTATCTCTTCCCAAACAGTAGCTTCCTGCCCAATCTACTTGAAGAATAACTATTAATATTATTATTATCATAGCGGTAATAGTAATAGTTATAGAAGTCCATTAGCAAATATTCACAGAGTCTGCCCTGAATGTCAGGTACTGTACTCGGCACTGGGATCCAGCAGTCACAAGACAGACAAGGCTCCTCTCTCTTGAACTCATATTCTAGTTGGGGGATAAATGAATGGCAGCCAACATTTAACGAGCACTTATATCCCAGGTGCTGAGCATTTCACCAGGGTGGTCTCATTGAACTGTCTAACAATTCGATGAAGGTGGTATCTGCTTTTTGCTAAAGAGGGAACCAAAGTTCAGAGAGGTTTAATACTATGCCCAAAATCAATGGTAGAAGCAGGATTCAAATCCAGGTCTGTCAGATTCCCAAAGCCTAAACTTATAATTAGTATCTGATCAAGAATGACTTTCTTGAGGTTTTTCCATTTCTGAAGAGAAAACTTCTAACTACTCTAAAAGGCTCAATAAAATAGCAAGTACCTACAAACCATTTTCTATGTGCTTTACTTAATTACATCATTTACTCCTTACACTAACCCTATGAACAGATACTATTAATTGGCCCTTGTGACGCAGTGAATTGCATTAACATAGCCCTTCTAGACATGGTCTTGTAACTCCCACAAAATGATTGGATGGTACAATGCACATGAGGTTCTTGTGGCCCACCAAGGGGATCGGACGGTTTTGCTAATGCAAATAAGGTGCATGGAACCCTTGTAGGGAATTGGTCAGTTTTGCCATCCCACTAGGCTTAAAGGGAGCCAATGCCAGAGGTTGTGGGGTGGAGGGAACCTCACTATCGTCAAGATGAAGAGCCAGGAGCACAGCATGTCCTTTGGTCCCAGAGTCCCTGCACTGAGAAGCTCCTAGACCCAGAAGACAGCGAGCTGTAACACCAAAGATGGTGCAAGACGGCGAGCAGTGGTGGCAAGCATGTCAGAGTTCAGCAGCAGAGAAACGGCAGGAGCAGAACCAGGAGACTGGTGCAAGATGGCGCAGTGGGCTCCTTGGGAGAGAACTGAGTGCCTTTAGGCAGGAGGCTTCTTGGTAGAGTGGGGTGCCTCCGGGCACTCATCAGAAGAGCTAAAGAGCTTTGAAACTCTTGCCCGAGCAGGGCAGAGGCCAGACCAAGAGCCAGGGCCGAGACAGAGACCTGCCTGCAGGCATGGCCTAGAAGAAGCTGCTCTGATCGAAGAACTGTATCCCTGAGTTGTTCCTGTTATTTCCAAGTTGGTCCTGATTCTGTACTGTAACCTGTTACTTCCCTAATAAACCCCATAATTGTGAGTATGGTCTGTGAGTTGTGTGGCCACTGCAATGAATTATCAAACTCTGCAGAGAAGTACAGAGTGCCGTGGGAGGTACAGCTGGTGTAGGAATTGGTAAAAAGGTTGGACAGTGGAGGTATGTCTGATCTCAACCTCACAGGAAATCAGCTTTGAACTGATGCTGATCTTGATTCTCCTCCCCACTCATGAAGTTAAGAGGTCTGACACCACAACATTTTTACAGTCCTGTTTTATAGATAAGGAAATAAGGTCAGAGAGGTTAAGTAACTTCTCAACTTGTCTACTGTATTACCCTCTAGCTGGTATTGGAGCTGGGATTCAAACCAAACAGTTTGGATCCAGAGCCTATGCTCTAAACCACCATGCTACATGGCCTCTCCACAACACCTCCATCAATGAGAGAAGGATGCTGAGACTAACAACGTAGGCAACAATAACAGGTAAGGCCTTACTTAGACATGCCTGTCTGGTCCAAAACCACCTTGCCTCCCCGACAGGAGGGGTAGACTTTGACGAAGAATTCATACAGCATGCCATCGTCCACATCTGGGGTCAGGTCCCCCACAAAGAGGGAGTATTCGGGGCTGAGAGGAAAGAACAGTAAGATTTAGAGACAAAGACTCAAATCTCTGCTTTAAAGAGCTCTTTCAGCTCATTCCAGGTAAACCTCTTCTGAGCCCTCTTAGAGAATGACACATGTGCTGGGTCCTTAACCAGGTTCTAATTTGTATTATTACAGCAGTCCTGGCAGAAGAATTACGGAAGTAGTCCCTGTTCCAAATCCTTCACCTACTGCAAAGTCTGTTTAGCTTCAAGTGAGTGCAGGTTGGGTGAAAGATTCTGCTATCACAGATGAGGGAATGGGGTCAGAGGTGCATCTCTGAGAAAAATTAGACAATCTGTATTCATCATATATTTTTAATTCAAATGTTGAAAGACAGAGAAAATGAGAACTGGGCCCTATCTCTTAAAGACCTAAAGCCTAACTACAATGACATTCCAAATTTCTAGAACAGAGGTCAGGAAATTTTTTCTGCACAGGACCAGGCAGTAAGTACTTCTGTATAGGACCAGGTTTTGTGGGAGACATATGGTCTCTGCTGCATATTCTTTGTGTGTTTGTTTTTATAACCTTTTAAAAAGTAAAAATGTGGGCGACACAAATCAGGCTATAGTTTGCCAACCTCCATTCTAAGAGATCAATTTTTTTCAAAAAACTAACTTTTGTTATTATTTTAAGTATGATACATATTCTTTAAATAAAACCAGAATACCAAAAAGCACAAAGAAAAATAGTAAGCAAAAACCCTACCAAACAAAGGTAATAACTGTGAACATTTGATACATGCTGTTGTCTTTAATCTACGGTTCTTCTGTTGAATTTAAAAAAATCGATATGATTCCTTGCACTTTTGTTTTTAGCATTTTTTCACTTTTAACACACTACAAATATCCTGACATGTCAGTATGCTGATACAGCAGAACTTGTTAATGGACGTACACCATTCCATCTAGTGAACATATTGTAATTTATTTTAACTATTCCCCTTATTATTATTTTGGATTTCCCTCAATTTTGTTCACTATAAAGTAACATTTTATTGAATACTTTTTGTGGCTGATCTTTGCATACATCCATGAATAAATTCTGAGAAGCAGAATTAGAGGGTCAATGAGCACAAACTTTTTTAAAGCTTTTGATACATAGTGCCAAACAGCTCCTTGCAATGCTGAATCGTTTATATTGCTTGAGCGGGTCAACTCTACCAGATAAAACCTCTATACTGCAGGAAGTGACAGCGTGGAAGGCTCGAGTAAGGACTGAAAAAGAGAAGACAGGGCCTTGACATGGAAATGGGCCAGGAAAGCCTACCCACTGGGACATGGGAGGGTGTATTCCTTTAGGAAGGAAGCAAGGTAGAGTCAAACTCAGCTCCCATCCTCCTCCCTGGTAGAGATAGGCACAGTGACACATCTTGTGTCTGCCTAGTCACGTCCTGGAGCTTGAAGCCACCGTGGGGCTACTTTGCACTTACCTATTATCTGGCTGTTTCCCATAAGTGGCATAGTTCAGTTTAAAACGTTTTGCCTGGAAATTTAAAAACAAACAAACTAAAACAGAGAAAAGTGTTTCAAGAGTCAAACAATATTTGAAAAAAACTGAAATAAATTACCTTGGCCAAAACATCTCCCCCTCTCTAAGCCTCAGCTTTTTCTCCTGTTTAAAATGAGGGGGTTGCACGGATGACCGCTAAGGGCACTGCCAGCTCCATGATTCTATGAGCCCGGTGTGCCAGCCTGGTGCAGCGGTAAGCTAAGTAACTGTGGGAAGAGCAGAATGTAACTCTCTTGAAACGTGTCCTCACTGCTGCCAGCCTGTTCCAGTTTTTCAAACGGGCAAGAGATCTAGGTTTTCAAGTCTTCCATTAAGGGAGGCAGTGATACAGAGTGGAAAGGGCATGGACTTTGGAGGCAAACAATCTTCAGTTTGAATTCTGGCTCTGCCACTTACTACCTGTGTGGCCTTGGGCAAGTTATTTCACTTCCCTGAGCTGTCAAATAAAGACAACAATGCCTACTGTACAGACTGTTATAAGATCACATAAAATGGTATAAATATACAGTACGTATTCAATAGATGGCAGTTACTAATGACAATAAAAACGGCAACATCATCATTATCTAAATATCCTTACAGGTGTGGCTCCTGGAAGGGGTTTCCCATTAATTTTATGCAAACACTTCTCAGCTGTAGCCAAATCTGCAAATTCTACAAAGCAGTAGCCAGCTGGGATCCTAGAAAGAAAGCAAACAGAAAAAAAAGAATGGTTAAAGATACCCAGATGACAGACTGAGTCTTAGCCTGAAGGGAAGGAAACATGGTATTCTAATAAGAGCCCTTATTTTTGTTATCTGCCAGATTCCAGGTCAGGACTAATTTACAAACCTGAGTATAAGGATTGCCAATCTGGGCCAGCCCCAGACTCATTCAGCAAACATTTATTTATGTACTGCATCACCTATGGAGTACTCTTATGAAAAACATTTAATGCTATCCAATCAAGCCTTTAGAGCTAACTTCCAGCTTATAGAAAATGTTAGGGATGGAAGAACAAGTTAAACTTCACCATGAGGAAATAAGCAAATCCAGAATGTAGGACCTTATGTAGGACAACTAGCCCCCTTTCCTTTCAAAAAGTCAATGCTATGAGAAAAAGAAGAGGGGAGCTTTTCTACATTAAAAAAGACTTAAAAGACAGAAGAACTAAACGGGCAGCTCCTGTCCAGAGGTGAGATGAGAAGGCAGAGAGGGTTAAGAGCTGGTTGAATGGACATGGGAAATCAGGGGTGGAAAGGTGTGTGCTGTCACAGCATAGGGAGAACAATTAGGGTCACATAACAATGTATGTACAAACTTTTGTATAAGAGACTAACTTGAATTGTAAACTTTCACTTAAAGTACAACAATTAAAAAAAAAAAAAAAAGACAGGAGAACTAAATGCAATACAGGAGCCCTGACTGGATACTAGTTCATTTAAAAAAACAAAAAAAAACAAAAAACTGTAAGGTACTCTGGAGGACAATTACAAAATTTAAATATAGAATGGCTATTAAATTGTATTAGGGAATTATTGTTAATTTTGTTCAGTGTGATAAAGTCATTATTGTTATATAAAAGAATGTCCAATTTTTTTGTGATACACACTGAAATATTCAGTGATGAAGTGTCATGTTTGTAGTTTACTTTGATGTGGTCCAACCAAAAGATATGTTTATCTATATATGTAAATATGCAAATACATAGATAAGAAAAAATATGGCAAAATGCTAAAAATTATTATTAAAATTAGGTGGTAGGTATGTAAGTGTTCGTTGCACTATTCTTTCTAACTTTGTTTGAAAATTTTCACCATTAAAAAAATTTTTTTCAGCACCTACCATGTGCCACGGAGCCCTGGTGGCATAGTGGTTAAGAGCTACAGCTGCTAACCCAAAAGTTAGTAGTTTAAATCCACCAGGTGCTCCTTGGAAACCCTATGGGGCAGTTCTACTCTGTCCTATAGGATCGCTACGAGTTGGGATTGACACGACAATGGGTTTTTTTTTTTAACCATGTGCCAGGCTATGACCTACAGCTGAAGAACATGGTTATTCTCCTCAAGAAAATCATAACCTCATGAGGTAGACAAAGTATATTTGTGAAGCTTATGTAATTAGGGGGTGTCTGTAATATTCTCAGCATTTTTTTTTTAAATTTTATTTATTTTTTTGTTGTTGAGAATATACACAGCAAAACATACACCAAATCAAGTTTCATTCTTCTAGTTGTGCAACCATTCTCACCCTCCTTTTCTACGTTGTTCCTCCCTTATTAACATAAATTCAGTGCCCCCTAAGTTTCCTATCTAATCTTTCGAGTTGCTGTTGTCAATCTGATCCCATATATATAGTTCTTAAAAGAGCATAATGCTCAAGGCAGATATTCTTTACTAGGTAAACAAAACTATTGTTTGGTTTTAAGAAGACTTCAGGGGATATTTTTGGTTTAAGGTTTAAAGATTATCTTGACAATAGTTTGAGGGGTTCACCCAGCTTCCATGGCTGCAGAAAATCTGGATTCCATGATAATTTGAAATTCTTTTCTGCATTTTCCTCCTTTTGGTCAGGGTTCTTCTATAGAATCTCTGATCAAAATGTTCAGTAATGGTAGCTGGGCACCTTCAGTTTTTCTGGTCTCATAGCAGAGGAGGCAGTTATTCATAGAGGTAATTAGCCACACATTCCATTTTCTCCTATTCCTGACTCTCCTTCTGCCTCTGCTGCTCCAGGCGAATAGGGACCAATTGTGCCTTGGAAGGCCGGCCACCTGCAAGCTTTTAAGACCCCAGGAACCAAACAACAAACTAGGAAGTAGAACAGAAGCGCTAAACACATTATTAGGCCAATAATGGGATGTCCCATGAAACCGTGACCCTAAACCTTCAAGCCAAGGAACTATATCCAATGAGGTATTTGGTTGTACATAAGTAGCCTCAGCAGCTACTCTTTTTTTTAGTCACTGTTGTAAATATACCTATCACACAACTTTTTTTAATTTATTGTACTTTAGATGAAGGTTTACAGAGCAAACTAATTTCTCATTAAACAGTTAATACACATATTGTTTTGTGACATTGGTTGCCAATCCCACAACATGTCAACACTCTCCCCTTCTCGACTTTGGGTTCCTCATTACCAGCTTTCCTATCTCTTCCTGACTTCTTGTCCTTGCCCCTGGGCTGGTGTGCTCAATTAGTCTGGTTTTGTTTTATGGGACTGTCTCATCTCTGGCTGAAGGGTGAACCTCAGGAGTGACTTCAGTACTGAGCTATAAGGGTGTCCAGGGGCCATACTCTTGGGGTTTTTCCAGTCTCTGTCAGACCAGTAAGTCTGGTCTTTCTTTTTTTTTTTTCTTTTTTTGTGAGTTAGAATTTTGTTCTACATTTTTATCCAGCTCTATCTGGGACTCTCTATTGTGATTCCTGTCAGAGCAGTCAGTGGTGGCAGCCGGGCACCATCTAGTTGTGCTGGACTCAGTCTGGTGGAGGCTGTGGTAGCTGTGTCCATTAGTCCTTTGTACTAATCTTTCCGTTGTGTCTTTTGTTTTCTTCATCCTCCCTTGATCCAGATGGGGTTAGACCAGTGGAGTATCTTAGATGGCTGCTCACAAGCTTTTAAGACCTCAGATGCTACTCACCAAAGTAGAATGTGGAACATTTTCTTTAAAAGATATGTTACACCAATTGAGTTAGATGTTCCCCATGACCATGGTTCCCAGAGCCCTCAACCCAGTGACTTGGTCCCTCAGGGAGTTGGGATGTGCCTACGGAGCTTCCATGGCCTTGCCTTGGTCAAGTTGTGCTGGTTTCCCCAGTATTGGGTACTGTCTTACCCTGCACCAAAGTTATCACTTATCTATTGTCTATTTGGTGTTTTTCCCTCTCACCCCTCCCTCCCTCATAACCATCAAAGATTGTTTATTTCTGGTCTATCACACAACTTTTGCCAATTTAACTTTTTACAGGTATACAGCTTATTGAGAGCAATTAAAATAATCACCTGTGCAACTCTATCATTAATCAGTGCAATTTTTCCATCACCATAAAACAAAACTCAATACTCCATAAGCAATAAATCCTCCCTTTTCCCATCCCTCCCGCCCCTGGTAACCACCAATAAACTTTGGTCTTTTTACATTTAAAAAAAAAAAAAAAAGTCTTTTTATATAAGTCAGGTCATAAAATATTTGTCCCTTTGTGATTGATTGATTTCACTCAGCATAATGTCTTCAAGCTGCACTCATATTGTAGCATGTACCAAAACTTCATTTCTCCTACTGGCTGAGGAGTATTTCATTGTATGTATGTACCACACGTTGTTTATCCATTCATCCACTGATGAGCATTTAGGCTGTTTCTACCTTTTGGCTGTTGCGAATAGTCTAGCATTCTATTTTTTCTTTTTTTAATTTTTTTTATTGTTGTAGTTCAAATAAAGTTTACATTTCAAGTTAGTCTCCCATACAAAAATTTATACATACATTGTTATTGACGCTAATTGCTCTCCCCATACTGCAACAGCACACTCCTCCTTTCCACCCTTGATTCCCCATGTCCATTCAACCAGCTCCTAAGCCTCTCTGCCTTCCCATCTCACCTCCAGACAGAGGCTGCCCGTATAGTCTCTTGTAAACTACTTGAGCTAAGAGACACACTCCTCACGAGTATCACTTTATGTCCCACAGTCCAGTCCAATCCCTGTCTGAAGAGCTGGCCTCGGAAACTGTTTTATTTCTGGGCTGACAGAGAATCCAGGGGCCATGTTTTCCGGGGTTCCTCCAGTCTCAGTCAGACCATTAAGTCTGATCTTCTTACTAGAATTTGAGTTCTGCACCCCACCTTTCTCCTAGCATTCTATTTATGAAAGCATCACTAGGACATGTACGTAGAAGGAAGGGGCTACACCCTATGGCAGCCCTTCCTACTATTAGACATATACTGAAAACAGTCAGTTTACCCTTAAGACCACCGATAAGGTAGTATTCGGAAATACTACTTTAGATCTTCAGTTCAAGTAGCCTGATGGACACACAGCCAAAAGTGGCTGGGAAGGAGGAGTACCTGAGCCCCGGGATCACAAAACAGAGTCTATGAGCTCCACAAGGGTTTGTTGATTGAAAGAAGGATGATGGGCCAGATCTGTGCCTTCTCTCCTGTGTGTGCTAGATGCTTAAAGCCCACGATGTGAAGGTCACTGCCATAAGTGCTGATCATTTCCAAGCACTCACTATGGACCAGGCACTAAGCTAGCAACTTCACGTGCACCATCCTCACAATAACTATGAGGTAAATACAATTATTACTTCAATTTTATATATGAGCAGATTGAAGCTTAGAAGGGTTATGCAATATGCCTCAAATCACACAGCTGGTATATGCCAAAGGCTGGATCTGAATCCAGGATAGTCTGACTACATTCTTCCTCCCCACCAACATTTTATCATGAAAAATTTCACACTTAAAGAAAACATGAAAGAATTGTACAGTAAATATTCATATACCCACTGCTTACGATTAACATTCTACTATACTTACGGCATAACTATCCATCTATCATCCTTTTTTTGTTTTGGATGGATTTCAAAGTAAAGTAAGTTGTAGATATCAGTACACTTCCCTGAATTATTTTGGCATGCATTTAATATTTGTTATAAAAAGTTTTACCTTTTGAAGCAAAATTTAAGTGCAATAAAATGTACAAATCTTATGTGTACCATGCAGAGTTGCAATAGACCTGTTCAGCCTAAACCCTATTAACATACAGAACATTACCACTGCCCTAGAAAGTACCCTAATGCTCCTTGCCAATAAATCCCTGCCCACATCCTTCTACAGACAACTACCGTTCTGAGTTATTTCCACCACAGATTAGTTTTACCCAGTTTCAATTAAATGGAATCATATATTAAGGCCTCTTTCACTCAGTCTAATGTTTTTGAGATTCATTCATGTTGCTGGTGTATCAGTAGTTCATTCGTTTTCATAGCTGAGTAGTATTCCATTGTATGAATATAGCACTATTAGTTTATCCATTCACATACTGATGGATACCTGGACTATTTCCAGCTTCTGGCTAATGGGAATAAAATTGCTATGAACATTCAAGTCTTTTTGCATTGTTTTCATTTCTCTTGGGTAAATACCTAGGACTGGACTTTCTGAGTCACAGTATAGGTTTCTGTTAGGTTTCATAAGAAACCACCAGACCCTTTCCTCCAGTGGTGAATGAAAAAGTCTGGCTTCTCCACATATGACTGCATTCTTGAGCATTATGCTGCTACCACATGTTATTTTTCTTGCGTCTTATCTTTTCCCTTATTTTCCATGGTCTTGATTTTTATATATATTTATTTTGTAGTGGAGCCCTGGTGCGCAGTGGTTAAGAGCTTGGCTGCTAACCAAAAGGTCAGTAGTTCGAATCCACCAGCTGCTCCTTGGAAGCCTTTATGGCGCAGTTCTACTCTGTCCTCTAGGGTCACTATGAGTTGGAATCGACTTGATGGCAACGATTTGGTTTTTACCGGTTATTCCATAGTATTCTTGTAAGCCACTTCAAAGCCTTTGTAAAATGAGGTAAGATGTAAATACCATGTGTCTGTAGGTACTGCCACAAATAACAGTAGAGTTTAGTCATCATGGGTTGGAAACGATAGTTCCAAATCTCATTTCAATAAAGATTAAAATGTGAGAACCTATGCCAATGTTTTTAAAAGCAGAAAGTGTTACTGAAAGAATTTTCATGCCAATAGCTGATTATGTGGGGTTTTCTGTCTACAAAAGCAGGAGGAGAAACATTTAGGCCTGCCTGATCGATCAGCCAGAAAATTTATCCCTATGTAATGCAGTTTTGATGCACAAAGTGCCTGTTCACCAAAGAGCCATGGAGTTGGCCACACATCACATCTCTTATCTCTGTTTTTAAACCATTTGATGTTTTAGCAAGCAGCATTTAGAAGAGTACCTGGCACACAGTAGATACTCAATAAATATATAAGTCAAATTGGTAAAGGAATTCTCTCATTTCTAACCAGAACCCTAAGGAAAACTAAGATTCCAAAGAGAAAGAAGAATCTGGGAGGCAAAAGAGTACCACCATCTAAAAATATTCTGCATTTTGTTTTGTTTACTTATGTACTGTCTGACTCCCCGACCAGAATGTAGTAAGCTCCATGAGAGCCAGGACTATGTCTGACTTGTTTCAGTCATGAGGATAGTTGTCGTGGATTCACTCATAACAGCCTATAGGACAGAGCAGAACGGCCTCATAGGGTTTTCCTGGTAGTAATCTTTACAGGAGCAGACAATTGACAGGTCTTTTCTCCTGCAGAGCCAGAGCTACTGGTGGGTTTGAATCACTAACCTTTCAGTAAGCAGCCAAGTGCTTAACCACTGCAGCACCAGGACTCCTTAGCAGGTAACAGTCTCTCTTTTTTTTTTAATGAATGGCATAATGGTATAATAGTTAAGGGCACTTACGAACTTTGAGGACAGACATGGGTTCAAGTTCTAGCTTGTCACTTAACAGCTATGTAACTTTTAAGACATTATTATTCTCTAATACTAGTACTATTAAACTCTAATAATAATATTTAGCACAGAGGTTTTTGTGATGATATAAAAAAAAAATGTAAAATTCTTATTACCTAGCAATATGCCAGGCACGGTTGTAAAAGCTGAATGTGAATTAATTTATTTAATCCTCACCATAACTCTATGAGATTTAAAAAAAAAAAATCAGTTGCCCTGGAGTTGATTTTGACTCATGGAGACCCCGTGTGTTTTAGAGTAGAACTGCACTCCACATGGCTTTCAATGGCTATGATCTTTCAGAAGTAGATTGCCAGGACTTTCTTCTAGTGGTGTCACTAGGGCTGGTGTCACTCACTGTGGTAACTTATGGTTAATTATCACAATATTGTAGCTAAAACACCAAAAAATTTGACAAAATCTGACTAGGAAAATTACTGGCAGCAATGAAAACAATAGCGCATGCTTGTAGTGCGTGCAGACAAAACCACTGATTCAAGTGTCACTGTAATTGGGTAATAATGATGCCTCTGACCAGAGTGCATTAGAACTTTCAAAAAATATTAGCATAGAGTTTTAGCCTTGTAGGTATATTGATACCTGTAAGCCGGGCTTACGAAAAATGTTTTGTTGTTATAACTAACTACAGAGATATTTTTATAAAAAACAATAACTTTCTGCTGAAACACTGCACAAAAATTAGTCATTTTGGTGTCTCCCCCTCTGCTAGTGTCACCTGGTGCAGTTCGCACCCCCTAGACCCCTCTAGTGATGCCACTGCTTTCTTCCAAGGTACCTCTGGGTGGATTTGAATCGTCAACCTTTCAGCTCCTAGTTTAACCATGCCACCCAGGAACCCCCTGAGGTTATACTGCACCTCATTTTTACACGCAAGGTGAATGAGACAGAGAGGTTAAGTAACTTGCCCAAGGTCACACAGTAGAAGTAACTTTCAAATTCTGCTTGGCTCTAGCCTTGTCCTTAAGCAATAGGCTATACTTCCTCTCAATACGCCTTCAGAATGTTAATTTTTGTAAAATTACAATAACTATTATTAGGTGTGGTAAGAAGCCCTGACACTACGATGTTTACATTTTCCTGAGTGATACCTGCAGCACGATCTTTAAGGGGAACGGGGAAGGTGGAATGAAAGAACGCACCCAGTGAGGCGGTTTCGGATAATTTTGACGCTCACGACAGTCTCCCCCATAGTGGCGAAGGCTCTGGATATGAAGTTCTCATCCATGTAGGGCTCCAGCTGCGGGAAAACAAGAGCAGCGCGGCTCAGGTCAACATCCAGGCTCCCCATTCCCGACTCCCCTACCCGTCAGCCCTGACTTGGCTATACGCTGCTAGAGGGTGGAGAAGCTTTCATCTGCAGAGTGGCTGAACCCCACCTCGCGGGTCTACAACTCCTTCCCTTCAAGTTTGCTCCCATTTAGGGAGCCTCCCCGCTTGGACCTAGGGAACCCTATCCCTCCAGTCCTAGAACCACAGCGCTCCTCAATCCTTGAGATTCCTCCCATTCTATCCCCCAAAAAACTTGCCTTTCCCTTCCATGAACGCAGGTCGGGCCCCAGGACTCCTCCCCCTCAGGCTCAGCTCCTTCCCTTAAATGCTGGGACCCGCTTCTCTGTCACCAAAAGGAACCGCCTCCCCTCCATTCACCTCCACCCTTTTTGGATATGAGGACTCCTCCCCCTCAGAACCTTTGTCTCTCTTGACCCCGAGATTCCGCCTCCTCGAACCCGGGGCAGCCGCTCTCACTTACATCTCCCATCCACAGGCTGGCCGCCATGCCCGCACCGGGGCCGGGACTTCGCGGGCCGCGAAGGCCGCTGCCGGAGCCAGTCCTTGCTCCCGGACCGCCACGGAGCATGCGCCTGCTATGCCTTCTGCGCACGCTCTGAAAGCCAGCGTCCGGGGGCGGGGCTGCATGTTCCGCTCCAGGTCTCCGGGTCTTTCCAGTGAGCCTGGAGGTTTTGGAGCGTCCGGCTACCGGCGAGCGAATCCCGGACTGGAGTCCCCGGACAGGAGCGGTGCAGAGACCACCTTGCGCAGGCCGCCAGGCTGAACTTCTCAGGCCTTACAATCGGTCTCTTTCTGCCTTTATATACACAAGTGTATTTAAAACACACACAAATATATATATATATACACACAAAATTACAAAAATAATATGTGCTCCTTTTAAGAAATTGCAAATATAACCACACTGAAAAAAAAGCAAAAGCCCCTCCCTTTCACCTTTTGGGAGCTAACCTGTGTGACCTTGGACAAGCCATCGCTTGGCCCTAGCCATCTCCCCACCACCGCCCCCAACACACCCTTATTTTCCCACTCTGCTAGACTGGAGATTTGTTGAAGCTGGGTTGGGACAACCTTGTCATCTCAACAACCAATCAATTCCCAAGTCTTGTCACCGTACCTCCTAAAAAAAAAAAAAGGTCGTTGTCGAGATAGTGACCCCTACACGACAGAGTAGAACTGCCCCAAAGGGTTTCCAAGGAGCTCCTGATGGATTTGAACTGCCGACCATTTAGTTAGCAGCCGAGCTCTTAACCACTGCACCACCAGGGCTCCTAGTATCTTTTAAATCCTTCCACCTTTTTCCAGCCTTGCTCCCCCCACCCTAGCCCAACCTGCCAGGCGCTGTAACCTGTCACAGAACAGTGACCTTCACATAGAAAACCCTCAGTAAACATGGCTTGGACGACTAGATAATCCCAACACCTTAATTTTGAGACTCTCTAGGCCTCAGCCTCACTTTGGTCCTCATTTGTCACAGTAAGAAGCATCTGTAGGTGGCAGTTGCCATTTGACAGTGAAGCTGCTTCAAGTGCTTGAAGGCCCTTTCTGGGGCTCCCTGTGCTGATGGGCCTCTAAGGTCCTTCCTTACCTGCCTGAACATCCTAAGCTTGGGGTGAATCCCAAACCCACCAGCCTGAAAACTGAGGTCCAACTATGAGTCGCCAAATTTCCAGCTTTATCCTACTCTCCTGGAATTAAAATAGAGTGGGATGTGGAAGGTGCTTTGGCTATAGTCAAACAAATGGGGCGTCAATCCCAGCCCCACTTCTAGCCAATTATTTTGGCAAGTTAACTTCTCTGAGCCTAATGTGGATAATAGCAGTGCTTACCTCTTACTGTTGTGAGGAAAAAAATGTGAGAAGTTGGTAAAGCACTTGGCCCAGTGCCTGGCACCCAGTAAATTCTCCAACACAGAAGTTGGAAGTCTTCACATTGTTACTATTTATTTATTGCCAGCTGCTGTGCTATGCTCTTTCCTTAGTATTTTTAAAAATTATTTTACATTTGGAATTTTTTTATATATTTATTCTTAATTTAGAACATAAGCTTCATGGGACAGGGATCTTTGTCCATTTTGTTTTCTAGTCAAGTACCTACAACAATGTCTGGGATATGGTGGGCACTGAAAAAATATTTGTTGAATGAATGATATAAACAATAAGCAGCAGTCTCTGACACCATCCATCCATCCCTGCCCCCAATTCCTACTCCCTTGAAGCAGCTATTTTCAAAATTCTTCCCCTCTAGAATCTACTGCTAAATAACATAACTTTTCTTCATTTGTAGTTTCAGATATTTTAGCGATTGCCCTCCATATATATACATTTCTCTATCTTTCCATAATTTTTGTTAAACCACTATTGAACAATTACATTATTATGACTTTGTAGATAGTATTTATAACTGAGCCATATGAGATACTGTGATTACAAATTTTGGGGGGTAACCAATCCAGACTGGAGGATGGAGAAAGATGAAATTGAGAGATTACTTGATGTGTTTGAACATACAAAATATTTTACTTATAATAGACACTGGCACTGAGTTAATGATACACACACACATATATGTATATGTAAATAAACTAAGCACATGAAAAATAAGGTTAACTATGAACTACAGGAAATAAAAAAATGTACAATCATAATAGCCAAATTATAGAGCATCTATCATGTGCCTGGCAATGTTCTAATATATGGAAAACAACTAAAGAGAGCTTTATAAAACTCTCAGGTGCAATACAAAGAAAAGGAATGGAGGTTTTGGGCTCAGGAGGAGGCCAATTTAGATTCTGGTCCAGCCTGTGCACTTAGTAGCTTCTTGACCTCAAGCAAGTCCCTTCAACTCTTAGGGATTCTGTTTCCCCACTTGTACAGAAGTGGTAATCCCTACTTTGCAGGGTTGATGTAAAGATTAAATGCACTAATGCATATAAAGTGCTCAGCACAATGCCTGGTCTGTTTTAAATGCTCAATACACAGGAGTTGTTATTTTAAGGAGATCTGGGTACTTTTGACCCTTTTTCTCAAAAGGGAAAACTCCAGTAAATATAATCTAAATGGACTTTTTTTTTTTTTTGGATGAGGGAGGTGGGAAATAGCAGACATACAAGTGCCTCTTTATAAAGAAAATATTAAGATAGTTAAGATCGAAAGTGTGATTTCCCCTTTTAAGAAGCCAATTTCTAATTAGTACAGTGCCCGAATTAGTAAACTAAGATTTCAAGAAAAACAAATCACAGAATACATTATAAATTACTTTACATCCCATTCACTTTTCCAAGAGTCACTGACATCCAAGAACCTTCCTGGTACTTTAATAAATCTCCTACTACACACATACAGACCTTCAATCAGCACTGCCCATGGTAACTTTCTGCAATGATGCAAATGTTCTATATTTACATAGTCCAATGCCATAGTCAGTAGTCACATGTGGCTACTGAGTACCTGAAATGTGGGTAGTGCAACTGAAGAAGTTAACTTTATATTTTTTAAAATTTTAATGGATTTAAACAGTCACATGTAGCTAGTGGCTACCATACTGGACAGGTCAGCTCTGTGATTTGGTTGCTCAAAAGCTTGTGAAAACAGTCTACATTAAATTACATAAACTGTCTTAAGAGTTGCTGTGCAATGATGTTTTAAAAATTGCATCAGCTGTTGAAAAGGACACAAGAACAAGCTTAGTAAGCATTTCTAGAGATGTACTGTACTCAAAAAACTTCAATTTGGAATTAGGATGCTAAAAGATCCATTCCATTTCTCTTGATTATGCAGCATAATTAAAAAAAAAAAAGCCAGTGATTCCCAAAACGTAAATATCCAAACAAAACTCAATCAACTTTGGTTGTGTGGATCTGGAGTCTTTGGAACCACCACGTCAGCAGCTGACCAGCACAGGCCAGCACCTCAGGCATCTTACTTCACTTAAGCCCTAGCCCTGGCACCAGGTTCACAGACATGGGTTTATTCTACCCTTCCCAACAGCACCCAGCACACAACAGGTACTCCCTTTAAAAAGCAGGGAGTGTGCAGAAAACAAGGGGCCTGTTTTTAGAAAACTCTAAATTTATTTAAAATGTTAAAAGATTTCACTCTCCCCTCCAAAATATTTTACATTTAAAAAAAAATCAAAACTATTTTCTATGTTCTCAGCCACTGTACAAGCTGCTGCTTCCCTTTCTTGGGACCAGCCCCTGCCCCCCAATCCTCTCCCCCTCCCTCCCTCCACCCTTCCTCATTATTTCTATAAGTTCGTTTAAAAAACCCTCCATCCCCTCTCCCCTCATGCCCTGCCCTGCCTAGTTTCCTTTCTGTGTTTCGGGCCTTTGGATGTAGGTGAGGCAGGTCCGATGGGTCAGATAAGCAGGCAGTGCCAAGGGGCAGGAGAATGCTTTGTGCTTCTGGGAGAATGACTAGGTGGCTTTTTTCTCAGTCAAGTGGAAGATCATTGTCTTTTTTGCCCTGTGGACACTTGTTCAGAGCCAAATATTTGGATAGGTGCAGCCCATGGCTGGCTAGCCCCGTCCCTTCTCCAATTTCTCCAAAGCATGGAGCCATGACAGCTGGGTCTGGCGACTGTACCATGGGTCTGCCTGTGTACTGTTAGGGACAAGAAGAGTGGCACATGACTAGGGCAGGGCTTGATAGAGCCCAAACTGTTCAGAGTGTGGGCACCAAACCCTTAGGGGAGAAGTTTTGTTTTTTTGGTGGGCAAGGCCAAGACCAAGACCAGCCAGGGCCCTGAGAGGTAGGGATGTGGGGGAAAAGGGCTAACCATGTAGCTCTGAGGTGAGCAATGTTCTTTCTGACACAAGCCCCCTCCCCTCTTCCATCCGGCCCTTCATCTTGCAGGTCCCAGGATGACCCCCGAAAGGAGGAAACAAAAGAATAAAGGGATTCTGTTCTGCTGATGAGAAAAAAGGCAGGAGATGACAGAGTGCTCAGGGTTGAGGGGAGGGCTGCTGGAACCTGTAGTTGTCACTGCTTCCCTGATCCATCAGGGAGGCTGAGGGCCCAGAAGCCAGGCCCTCAGGGGCTTCATCAACTCCGTTCCTTGTCCTTGACTAATAAGACTGTGTGCTGACCCCCGCTGGACACAGACAAAACCACACGGTTCTCCAGCTGTTTGCCTGTCATCTCCACAGGACTCCAGACGTCCTCGTCCTGCCCCGTGCCCAGCTGGTAGTTGGTGCCCATGCCCCAGGCAAAAGCGCGACCTGCAAGGGAGAGAAATGGGGGCAGCTATCTCCATGATCCCCACCTCCACCCTTCTGTATGTACTGTGAGAAGTCTGGGATGTGGGGGTGAATTCTGGCCTTAGCTTGTACTAGCCTGCAAGGTCCCAGCCCCTAGGGGTTCAGGAGAGCTGGGAGAAGCCAAGGGCACAATACATAAAAAAAAGCTTTATGAGCAAGAGACTGCAGTCCTTAAACACTGCCAAAGGCTTCTCCCTGCTCCTATGCATGGCATGAAAGACTTTGCATACTGGCCACTCCTCAACCCCCTACACCACTCCCATTCCTCAGGACCAAGCTACGTTTGAGATGGCTCTGGATGGTCCTCTATCTGGGATGACCTCCTTTGCTTCTCATAAAGGATTGAACCTTTGAGATGCAGTTAAGTTCCACCTTCTCAGGAAGCCTTTCTGGATAATCCCAAATCAAGCAACTCTCCACCCTCCAGACTTCTAATGGCCTCCATAGCTGTCCCGCTCACTCACTCAGGCTTCAGTGGCCACTTGTTCACACCATCCCTGCTATGCTGGCCAGGACCCTGACTACTGAGCCTTCTTTGTCCTAGTAAGATTCTGAGTACAACTCCCTGGGGAGTTGGCACATCCTAGGGGGTCACCGTAGTAGAGAATATAAAGAAGCCTGGATTAGGAGTCTGGAAACCTGAGTTCAAGTTCCACTGCCACTCTGGGCCTTTGCTTCTATTCTTCCCTTTGCTCTTTTTCTCCTTTATGGAACAAATCACCTTTCTTAAAATAATCTGTTTTCTTGTTTTATGTTCATTAAAGCAAAAGCTTCTGAGAATCAGAAAAAAAGTGTCATCCTGTTATGAACTGAATTGTGTCCCCCCAAAATGTGTCGACTTGGCTAGGCCATGATTCCCAGTATTGTGTCCACCATTTTGTGATGTGATATAATTACCTATGTGTTGTAGATCCTAACCTCTATGAAGTTAATGAGGCAGGATTAAAGGCTGCTATGTTAATGAGGGAGGATTCAATCTACAGGATTAGGTCATATCTCGAGTCAATCTCTTTTGAGATATAAAAGAGAGACTCAAGCAGAGAGGAGAGGGACATCGTTACCACAAAGAAAGAAGTGCTGGGAGCAGAACACGTCCTTTGGACCCGGGGTCTCTGCCCTGAGAAGTTCCTAGACTCAGGCGAAGACTGATAACAAGGACCTTCCCTGAGAGCCGACAGAGGGGAAAGAGAGAGAGAGAGACAGAGACTGCCTTTCCCTGCAGCTAGTGCCCTAAATTCAGACTTCTAGCCTCTTAGACTGTGAGAGAATACATTTTTCTTTGTTAAATCATCCACTGTTACAGCAGCACTAGATAACTAAGACACATTC
Organism: Dugong dugon; assembly: GCA_030035585.1. NCBI lineage: Eukaryota > Metazoa > Chordata > Mammalia > Sirenia > Dugongidae > Dugong > Dugong dugon. Next base: position 52,542,915 of record CM057462.1, on the reverse strand, counting down.
CAAACACTGCTCTCCTCATCTCAACTCCATCTCATGGTGGACATCCGAGCCTGCCAGGGAGTCTGGTTAAGAATCACAACCCCAAGGCCCTGGCCAGATTGAATGTGGTCAGCCCCACTCACCATCCTTGGTCACAGCATACCCTACAGAGGCCCCACAAGCCACTGAGGAGACAGCAGGCAGCCTGGGGATGAGGGTGGGTGTGCTCTTCTCCTCAGCACCCTCCCCAAGGCCCAGCCGCCCATACTCAGCTCGGCCCAGGCTGTACGCTTTTCCTGTGGGAGGAGGGAGAGAAATGAGCAGTAGCAGAAGGCATGCTCCAGGCAAACTAGGTGGTGTGGCCAGGTAAGTTCTCACGATGGTGGGAGCTTGGCCCCCACTTCCAGGGTGGTTAGAAGGAGGCCTTCAGTCTCTTCCCAGTTTTGGGGTAGGCCTGGGAGAACTTCCACATAGGCCCTCACATAGGCCTCCAGTGAGCTGACACTTGAAAGAACCCCAGGACTCTAGGGGGAAGGAGGTGGCCTCATGGACCCATGTCTGGCCCAACCCAGCAAGCAGGGCTAGGTTCCAAGGACATGGTCTCTGGCGTCTAACCAGGCTTAGGCCCAGGGAACACTCCACCCTCAACCCAGAGAAGACCTGGAGGTCCCACCTTCTGAATCCATACAGACTGTATGGTGCTGGCCACCAGAGAAGCCCACCCAGGACTTGGTGGAGTTCTTGAAAGATGTCAGGTTCTGGGGTACGAAGCAAGATTCTGTGCCTGGGGTTCCTGGTGGGGCGTGCAGAAGGTCGAGATAGAGCCATCGGTGATGAAGATGTTCAAGGAGCTGCCCTTCTCATCCCTTCCCCAAATGAGGCCACCCCCTCTCCTCACCAGATATGAAAATTCTCACTTTACAAACCTGTGGCCCCAAGGGGTGAAGTAATCCCACCAAGGGTACACAGCGAAGAAGATGAGGAGCTAGGATTGGAACCAACTTTGCTCTGGGCAATGCCTGATGCTGGACCCCATACTCACCAAGCTGATGGTAGTTGGAGAGACCAAAGCCATATACATGGCCCTCATGGGAGATGGCAAAGGTAAAGTAGGCACCACAGAAGACATCCTGGAACCTCACGTAGCCCCGGCTTCCCCTGGATTTCAGCATCACACACTTGGGGACAAGCAGTCGTTCTGCAGGCAGAAGGGAAGCCAGGGTTAGTAGCAGACAGACCCACATAGCCTTTTTTCCCTCTGCCTCCCTGAGCCCATTTCCTCTCTATTACTAAAGCTCTCGGGGGGAAACCAACCAGAGACTTAACCTCTTCACAGAAGAGAAAACTGAGGCCAACACAGTACACATGTCTTGCTCAGACTCCTACAGCCATGATTGTCATTAGGTGCTGTTGAGTCAATTTTGACTCACAGTGGCCCCATGTGACACAGAAGAACTGATATGGTGTTCTAGGCTGCAATTTTTAACGAGACCATATTGCCAGGCCTTTCTCTTGTGGAGCCACTGGTGAGTCTGAACCGCCAACCTTCCAGTTAGCAGCTGAGTGCTTAACCATTGTCCCACCAGGGCTCCTTCCCACAGCCACAGAGCTAACATTTACATGGCACTTAGCACGTGCTGGCCACTCTTCCACATTAACTCATCTACCTTCACAACCAGATGAGGTAGATACAAATATTATCCACATTTTAGAGAGGAGGAGACTATGTCCAGGGTTTCACAGCTGCTAGGTAGCAGAATCAGTATTTAAAGCCAGGGTAGACTGGTTTAAAAGTCTGAGCTCTTAACTGTCACCACAGGTCTTTCTGATGTCACGGCCTGAGCAGGCACAGGGTATCTCTCTCCTGTCCTGCCTTGGGCCCCACTGGGGGTGGTGGAGGTGGGGGGAGCTTGCCAAGCTGCCCCGCCAGAACTGCCAAAGCCACCTACCAAGACCCTGCCGGCCACCACGGTTAGAAAATAATTCAGGCACACGGCCCAGCTGGCCTTGCTCGCCGCATCCCAAGGTGTAGAGGTCGCCGTCAACCGTCAGCATCACCAGGTGGTCGTTTCCTGAGGGAGACAGGAAGGCAGGGGATGCAAGGCTTGTCAGGCCCATGGATGGGCCAGCTCCAGAACAGAGTTCCTTAACTCCTACCCAGGCCAAGTACCCCAGCTCACCAGAGGCCACCTTCACCACGGGCACATCCAGCTGCAGTTGCACGGGCACCATGCTCTTCTTCATGGGCTCCAAGAGCCCAATCACTCCATTATTGTCCTGGAGGGAGGGGCAGAGCACTTATCAGCCAAGCCTGCCTGCCCTCGCCAGCCCAATCCAGGAATGCAGGCAGTCACAGAGCTGTCTGGTCAAGGGCAGTTGCGGGATGGAGATGGGGAGGTGCGTAGGAACCAGGCCACATACTGAAATACTTATGTATAAAGTCATATGTGGTCTGGGAGTTGCATTAAAATAACAGGAGTCAGAGAGTGGAAAGGAGTAGAGATGAAACAAGTCTGGCCACGAGCTGACAACTGTTGAGGCTGTGCAATGAGTAGATGAGGGTTCAATATACTATTCTGGTTATTTTTATATATGCTTGAAAATTCTCCATAAAATTTTTTTTTAAATGGCTCCCTTTTTTGTAAAATAGAAAAACCTCATTAGATTTCTTTTATTTTTGACATTTTGAAATAAATTAAATGCCAAAGTACCAAGGCATTTTTAATGCTAAATCTGCTTTTTACATATACTCCTCTGCCTTGGAAACTCTGGGATGTGACAATACCCCCAACCACCCAAACCTCTTTTGAGGGAAAAGGGTTGGAAAGGGGAGGGGGAGGCTGGAGGTAGAGAGATGGGTGAAGGCAGCAGGCTTACTGGATCAGCCTCAGCCCAAAGGTATCCTTGACCCACCCCTTTCCTAACCTGCCTGCTTCATGACATCAGAGTCAAGGAAGCAGCCAGATGGTGTGGACAGAACTAGGTGAAAAAGCCAGAGATATGAGCCTTGATTTCCCCACCAGTAAGTACCATGGGGGCATGGAGGTAGATTATATTTGGGGTCCCACTGATTAATTCTGCCCACAGGACCCATGCAGTCTTCCAGACTAGCCTTACCCGGAAGGAGCCCCAGAGGAAGACACGGCCATCCTCGGTGAGAGCCGCTGTGTGACTGTCTCCTGCTGATACCTGTATCACCTTCTCCTGCAGGTCTACTTTCCCAGGGACCGTCTCTGAGCCCTCCAATGATGTGTCCCTTCCCAGGGCACCTTCATCATTGCAGCCGAAGGAGTAGATCTGTGTGCAGGATACCTCCATTAGTACAAGGTCTGGCGTCTCAGTCCCTTCTTGTTTAGGCCATTCCCTGCTTGGCTAGCCAGCTCCATATCCAGAGAAATGAGTGTGGCTCAAAGCTCTGGCACCACGCATCCCCACCCCAAGCCCTGTCCACCCCTGCCCCACCACTCCCAACCTACCTGGCCAGTCTTGCTTAGACACACTGTGTGCATGCCCCCAGCCTCAGCCTGAACAACATCCTCTGGAATGGGCACTAGGGCTGGCTTCTTCCTTTCCATCACATTCTCACCCAGCCCCAGCTGGCCCACATCACCCTGGCCCAGTGTCAGTACCATGCCTGGTTCTGTGCTGTGGGACCTATGAGAGACTGAGGGGTAGAAAAGATAGCCCTGAGTGTGAGGGATGACAGGAGAAAGAGGTGACTGCATGGGCTTTAGGATCATAGAGACCTGGGTTCAAGCCCCTACTATGACCTTTTTGATCCTGTTTCATAGGTACTAGGAGGAAAGAGTACTTATCTCATATGGTTTTTATGGAGATTAATAACTAAGCACATTATTAACATGATAGGGAAGAGATGAAAACAAGGAGACATAATATTGTGAAATGAATCTTGGTGGGGAAGGGAAAAGAACAGGGAAGGCACAAGACAGACTTCCTGATTAACTATGTTTTTGCTCAGGAGCCATGGTGCCTACAGTCAGGGCTCAGATAATAATGTCTACCCTTTACTGACTGCTTACTCCACTAATGTTAAATTGCTCTGGAGTCCCCCAAATGATGCTACCTGTTGAAAACCCCATTGCCGTCGAGTCAATTCCGACTCACAGCGACCCTACAGGACAAAGCAGAACTGCCCCTGAGGGCTTCCAAGGAGTGGCTGGTGGATTCGAACTGCCCACCTTTTGGTTAGCAGCTGATCTCTTAACCACCGCTACTTCTCCAAATTATGCTGCAGACCTTCCATATTTAGGATCCTGTTTAATAGTAAAGGGGACAGAGCCTTAGAGGGGTTAAGTGACCTTCCCAGGACCATACAGCTAATTAGTAGTAGAGCTTGCACCGAAACCAACGGAGATTACGTGGGTCAGAGCAAAGTCCCCAACCTCCATCTGATCCCTCCCACCCACCACGCTGTGATTTTCAACTCCTGGGCATATTCACAGGACTAACCCCTTCTGTCCCTATCCCGGGAGCAGACAGGAAGCTGGAGAAAGGGGCAGGAATAAGGGACGACAGAGGCGTTTGCGAAGAGAGATACGGGCCAGTCATGGGCGGCACTGGGCCCTCTGCTGGCCAATGGAAGTTGCCCTCCCAAGGCCCCGGACAGCCATTGGCGTCCAGCCCTCCGCCCCGGGGGTGTGGCCACGGCTGCGCAGAGGCTATGCTGGGCAGGGAGCCACCTGGTCGGGTTTTCTGGTCAGGAGGGCTCGGCCCGTAGGCACCTTGGCAGGAGCGGGCGCCGGCAACACGGTGGGGGGCGGCGGCCCTCACTGCCTGGTTACGAGGGTCTGCAAAAGACAGACACTGTCTGAGTATGCAGCGGGCCCACACTCCCCTACTTCCCAGGTTGGGGGCAGATTTCTTTCCTCCCCACCCACCTCCAGAGTCCCAGGAGAAAGGAAACCACAGCCACCTCCCAAATGTTGCCAGGACGTTATCTCATTTAATCCTCACAAATGCCCGATGAGGTTGGTGCTGTTATCCCTTCATTTTATGAAGAGGGTAATCCAAGCTCAGTGAGGTTAAGTGACTTGCCCAAAGTCACACGGCCAGAAAGTGGCAGAGCCACAACTAGAACCCAGGCCTGGAAATGAATGGTCCTAACCAGTATGCACTACTGCCTGGGCCAAAGCCCTGGGATCTAGTTTTTCCAGTACTTCCTGGGTTCTATTAGGCAAGTCTTTGCTCCTTATGATTCCCAGAGGGTAGGATTCAATGAGCTATAGAGGACCGTCCAGTTGAGTGGGGTCCCTGGACATCCAGGCCCCTCGGCTTCCAATATTAGACAGGAAGGAGCCCAGTCCCAGATCCTGGAGCTCCAGGAGGCCACCTGCCCCCAGATTCCTGGACAGCTGCCCCAGTCATAGGCCAAGGTCATCTTACCCTTCACTTTCTTGCTTTTGGGGGTGGCATCTTCTGGGGGTGATCTTCTCTTAGCTATGCGCTTGGGTGGCATGTTCCTCTCCTGAAAAACCGAGCCAAATACTTCATGTCAGAAAAGGCAAAATTTCTCCTGCTCCAATTAGGCAGTATGTATCAGAAGCCCCCCAAAAGGTGAAAGGAACTGCCCAACAATTCCACTTCTTGGAGTTTATCCCAAGAACAGAATAATGGATGCACCCAAAGACTTAGCTTCAACAAATATTCTCTACTGCATTCTTCACAACATTAAAAACAAAACAAAGCAACAAAAAATGGAGCAACCCATGCTCAAAAGTAAGGGTTGGCGGGGCAATATACGGTATATTCATGATAGAATACCATGACGCCATTAAAAGTGATGCTTTTAGAGATGTATTTATCAAATAGGAAGATCTTCACTAGATCTTTACAATTGCCAAGTAAAACAAGCAGACTGAAAAACTGTCTGTCATCCCATTTTTGGAAAAAAAGAAAAAACATATATACACATATGTAAAAATATGCATAGAAAAATGGAAGGAAATACATTCAATATTAATAAATGGTAACTGCTGGCAAACTGGATTACAGACAACTTTTAGTTTTTTCTTTGTACTTTCCTATATTATCGAAGATGTTTAATAAGAAATGTTACATTTATTTTTCTTACTTGATTGTAAAAAAAGGTAAACACTGAAGAGTGACATTAAATGAAGTGCCCTTATAACGCTCCCCAACCCCAAGATAACCAGTAATAACCAGTACTGTTATAATCCGACCAAAAAATAGCTACTTTCACTAAATAAAATCAAACCAGACCATTCCTGCCATTTGATCGAGAAGTGTCACTCCTGGGAGAAGCCTGGCTTTGGCTTTCCTAAACAGTCCAACAAGAGGTTAAAAAGGACACACACAGCCACGCTTACATATAAACACCAAGTATTACAAAAGAGGGAGAAATCACCTATGGGTGTTAAGAAAGAAGGAAGATCCAGGGCAGCTGAAAACCTCAACCCTAAGCCCCACCCCAACTGGCTGCTGCTGCGGCCTCCTCCAGGTCTTCCCACGGCTTCTGGGAAGAGGGACAATCTCCCCAGCTGCCCAGATTCCAGTCCAGCCCAAATTGTATCTAAAGCCTCCCTCCAATCTCCATCGCAACTCTGGAAATAAATCTTTGTTAAGCTCTGGTCTTTGAGGACATAAAAGACATAGTTGTCTAATCCTGGGGTTTCCAAACCCTGGACTATGAACACTCTGGAATGGATCCTTGGGGGTGGGGGCACTTCGCAGCAATCCAGATACAGAGGTGCTATAGCATTAGGGGATTACTAAAGTCTGTCAGTTTGTCGTATTGTGGTGGCTTGTGTGTTGCTATGATGCTGGAAGCTATGCCACCGGAATTTCAAATACCAGCAGGGTCACCCATGGTGGACAGGTTTCAGTGGCCTGGCAATCTACTTCTGAAAATTAGTCAATGAAAACCATATGGATCACAACAGAATACTGTCCGATACAGTTCTGGAAAATGAGCCCCTCAGGCTGGAGGAACACAACAGCTGCAACAATGGGCTCAAACACGCCAATGTTCATGAAGATGGCACAGGACCAGGCAATGTTTCATTCTGTTCTACATAAGGTCACCACCACCAACAAAGTGCAGCTACTTTCTAGCTGTTTGACCTTGGGCAGTTATTTAATCTCTTTGGGATTCACTCTTTTCACCAGTAAAAAGCAGGTAATAACATAGTGAAACCCGTGAGAGCCAGAATTTGATGGGACCGCCTTGTTTTTCCAGGTCTTGCAAGTTTTCTGCCTTTGACGGGATGCAGTCTTACCACGTTTCTATCGCTTGTTTTAGTGGAAAATATTTGAGTCTTCCGTCTCTGACAAGTTTCCACCTTACACGGGTTCTAGCTTTTGCAGGCTTTATTGTAGTACCTACACCTTTGTGAAGTGTAGGGCTAAATGTGTAGGGTGTTGCGAGAAGGTGCAGATTAAATCAGCTAATAGTATCAAAGTACTTACATAGTATTTGTTCAATCAATCGATCTTATTGGGTTATTATAATGACTAGGCCCTACCCCAGGTAATTCTCAGGCATAGCCTATTTGGGAACCAATGATCTAATCTGACCCACCTCGTCCCATTTTAGAGATGAGGCAACTGAGGGCCAAAGAAGGACAGAGACTCTGCCCAAGGCTACAAATGGAACAAGAACCCCAAAAGCCCTTCTCAGGCTCAGGTGTGGGACCAGCCAGCTATCCCACCCATTTCACATTCCTTCCTTCTAATAGGTCCTGGGGCCTCAGCCTCTCCAGCTTCCCACTTCATGGTATGCAAACACAAGGCCAGTAGTCCCAGCATTTCTGGGCACTCTTCCTTTTCTGCCTACTATCCTGGGGGAGGAGGACAAAATACCGAATATGAGGATGTGGCCAAGGGCCTGGAATCCTGCTGAGCCTGGGTAGGTGGAACCTCCGCAGGTTGAACTTGTACAGGTTGTGACTGGCCCAGTAGTAACTCTGATGAAGTGTCAGTTTGGAGCTGCACCCAATTTTCATTCTCTCAGGGGTGGGACTCCCTCCCTCCCTCCAAAGGCCTCTTTGAGACTCCCTTTCCCACACTAAAAATGCACATTCTTTGGGATTAGAGGGAGCTGCCACTTGTTTGCCCATGCTCTTGTGACCATGGTTGGTCAGCAGCCTTCACCTCTGTCTCTTCAATGTAAAAGGGGGTGCAATGGCTACTTTTCAGGACTGTTGTCAAGACTGAACGAAATATTGTTTCTAAAGGCCATTGCAGTGCCAAGCACACAGTTAAGTACTCAATAAATGGCAGCATTTATTCATTCATTCCACAAATATTTATTGAGTGCCTATTATCCACAGCTTAGCTCTGAGCCAGGTGGGATAGCAAGTAACAAGGAGAGTAACCCTTTCCCTAGTCTCATGGAGCTTACCCTCTAGTGGGGAAAAAAAAAAAAATTACAGGTGGTGCTACATGAAGGATAAGCAAGGTTACATGATAAGAGAATAACGTGGAGGTAAGGGAGGGGAGTGATCATGCAGTGACATTTAAGCTAAGCTGTGGAAGAGAGAAAAAGTGTTCCAGTAAACGATGCAGTGTGTTTAGGAACCTGGAGAGGCCAGTGAGGCTGGAGCTGGAGAATAATCAGCTAAGTAGCAAAAGGTAGGCAAGGGCCAGATCATGCAAGGCCTTGGAGGGCAACCACTGGAAAGTTGAAGGAGGAGAATATCTTCATCAGATTTTCATTTTTAAAAGACTGTTCTGTCAAAATGAGATAGTCCACTCACTTAACATTTAGCACGGTAAACCAAACCAAAACCAAACGCTTTGCCATGGAGTTGATTTTGACTCCTGGCGATCCCACATGTTACACAGTAGAACTGCTCCATAGGATTTTCTTGGCTGCCCCGGTAGTACAGTGGTTACGAGCTCACCTACTAACCAAAAGGTCAATAGTTCTAATCCACCAGCTACTCCTTGGAAACCCTATGGGGCAGTTCTACTCTGTCCGTCCTGTAGGGTCACTAGGAGTCAGAATCAATTCGATGGCAACGGATTTGGCTTTATTTCTGTCAATAAAGTGAAAAGATAACCTACAGATTGGTAGAATATTTTCAGGAAACCATATATATTGGATAAAGGCCTAATATCCCATATACACATATAAAACTTCTATGACTTAACAAAAAGACAAAAAATTCCAATAAAAAAATGGGCAAAGGACTTAAACAGATGGTTCACCAAAGAGGACATTCAAACAGCCAATGAGCACATGAAAAGATATTCAGCATCATTAGCCATTTGGGAAATGCAAATCAAAACCATAATGAAATATCACCTCACCCCCATTAGAATGGTAATGATCAAAGAAATGGAAAACAACAGGTGTTGGTGAGGTTGTGGAGAAACTGGAATCCTCATCCACTGTTGGTGGGAATGTAAAATGGTACAGCCACTGTAGAAAACAGTTTGACAGCAGTTCCTCAAAAAGTTGAACGCAGAAATATATGACCCAGGAATCCCAATCCTAGGTATATACCCAGAAGACATGAAAGCAGGAACACAAACAGCAACCTGTACACCACTGTTCATTGCAACACTTTTCACAACAGCCAAAAGATGGAACCAACTGAAACGTCCATCAACAGATGAATGGATAAACAAAACGTGGCATATACATACATACAATGGAATACTATGCAGCCATAAAGAGAAATGAAATTCTAATGCATGCCACAACCAGGGGCTTCAAACTGGTTTGAAGTGGCTCAGTCATGGCCAACTGAAACAAGGGCAGCCTATGCATTGCATAGCAACCAAATCTCTTGTGCAATGGCTTTTGACCCAAGTAGGAGATAGGCAGTGATACCCCGCGCATCACTTTGAATGTGTGCTGCTATCCACAGTCCTGCCAATAATCCAATCTCCTGCATCAGGAAACTTTGAGGAGCCTGATGCAGGAGACTGGATTATTAGTAGGACTGTGGAGAGCAGCACACATTCAAAGAAGTGTGGTCGGGCACCATCTTTAAGCGGGGCACCACTGCCTATTTCCTACTCCCTACTCTGGTCAAAAGCCAGGCACAAGAGACTTGGTTGCTAGGTGAATGCCTACACTGTCCTTGTTTCCATAGGCCATGACTGAACTGCTTTAAACAGGCTGGAAGCCCTGGTCACAACATGGATGAACCTTGAAAACATGCTGAGTAAAAGAAGTCAGTTGCAAAAGGACAGATCCTGTATGATTTCACTTACATGAAACAAGCAAATATATGGAAACCAAAGATTATTAGTAGTGACAAGGGGTGGGAGGGAAGAGGATAGGGGAAATTTTTGTTTGAGGGGCACTGAGTTTACATTAATGGTGGAATATTTTAGAACAGGAGAGCAATAATGGTGGCAAAAAATAAAATTGTTCTGCCCATTGTAAAGGAAATGAAATGGATTACAAAGGTCCCTAACAGTGGAAGTGGGCAGACTTCTTTTAGAAAGCTACTGCAGACGTCCAGGAGAGAGATGACAGTGACTTGACTTGGTCTAAGGCAACAGAGAAAAACAGACAAAACAGGTCTTAAATTACTGACTGATTAGATGTGGGGAGTGAGGAAGAGGGAGGAATCAAGAATCACTGTTTGATCCTAAAGACTCTCAGGCTTTGGCTTAAATGACTAGGTTGACAGATGGCCATTGAGAAAGAAGAAGAACACTGTGGGACAAACAGGTCTGAGAGGAGATATCTGGAGCTCCATTTGCCAGGAGCTCTTGTTAAGTCTGAAGTACTCATTGCAAGCCACGCAAGAGGAGACGTTAAGTAGGCAGAGTTGGATGGGTTAGAGGTGTACGATGTGTGTGTGTGTGTGTGTGTGTGTGTGTGTATGTATATAACAGGTATCCCCTTGTTCAGGCAGGCAACTTGCACCCCTGGCCAGGCTGGCAGCCAGTTCATTGTGTCCAGGGCCCTGCCATGTCCAAGGCAAATCTGCCATCAGTTCATCAGAATGACCTGCAACAGTTAGTTGTGCCTGGGAGGGAGACCAGAGACAAGCCACTGTTGTTTCTTTTTTACGGGGTTGAGGGTATGAGTATAAGAGACAGTTCACCGGCAGACTGAGAGACTGGTGGAGTGTGAGGAAGAAGTGGGACAGAAGCTTACAACAGAATCTCTTACAACATGCAGGGTCTCTGGAGTCCCATCAACTTGGTTCAAATCTTGTCTTTCTCTTCCAGTCCTGGGCAAGACATTTCACCTTTCTGAGTCTGAGTCTCAGTTTCTTCATCTGTAAAGAGGGATTGATGTGTCCCGCTTGCAGTGAGATGCCGCAGAATGGTAGCCAAAACACAAGTGGCCAAGGAGGTGTTGACTGAGTTGGTTTCAAGCCACAATATTGAATTTTTTGTTAACGTCCCATCATATGGACCACTTCATATAGTCCTTATTTTTCTGTCTCCACATTAGGCCTTGCCCACAGGTCAGCCCATCGTTAGCACCAATTTACTAACATAATTCTGTTTCCTGTTTTTTCACCCAGCCTATTATTGTACTTTTCCATGCTTTTAGATCATAATTCATTTACATGTCTATTGAACATACCAATCTACTAACTAAAATATGAGCCTCACTGGGGCCCTGGCCACTTATTGTATCCTCCATAAGGAACAACTCTTAACTTCTCACAACAAGCCAAAGAAGGCACCATTGTTATTAACTGTTGTCAACTCAGTCTCCAATTCATGGCGGCCACATGCACAAGGAATCATACTGTTGTTATCATAGGGTTTTCACTGGCTCCAGATGATTGCCAGGCCTTTCTTCCTAGTCCATCTTAGTCTGCAAGCTCTGCTGAAACCTGTTTGGCATCAAAGCAACATGCAAGCCTCCACTGACAGATGGGTGGTGGCTGTGCTTGAGCACTGGCCAAGAATTGAACCTGGGTCTCCTGCATGGAAGGTGAGAATTCTGCCACTGAACTACCACTGCCCTCTATTACTCTCATTTCAAAGTTGAGGGAATTGAGGCTCAGAGAGGTGACTTTACTTGCCTAAGTTCACACAGGCAGTAAATGAAAGCCAGGAAAGAAACACAGGTATATCTGATTGATAAAAAACAAACAAACAAGTCTGCCTAAGGCAGGCCACGACCAAGGCAGGGAGCTGTGGCAGCCTGGGCAAGCCTCCATAGGATTCCTCTATGAGAGGAGCTTGGCCAAACACAACAAGGAGCAGAGAGCAGAAGCCGGCTACTGAGAGGAAGAGGATGGTGAGACCAGAGAGGAAACACTGAAGAAGCTAGGGCCTAAGAGGGTAGGACAGGTGAGAAAAGAAGTGAGGAAGGACAATGGGTACAACTCCCCGATGCGGTGGACAGAGCACTGGCTTTGGAGTCTGACAGACTTGAGTTCTCTTTGAGCCTCAGTTTCATCATCTCTAAAATGGGCTGTTGTGAGTAATCACTGAGGCAGGGCAGGCAATGAGGGGCACTATTGTTGTTGTTAGGTGCCATTGAGTCAGTTCCAACTCACAGAGACTCTATGTACAACAGAATGAAACACTGCCTGGTCCTGCGCCATCCTCACAATTGTTTCTATGTTTGAGCCCATTGTTGCAGCCACTGTGTCAGTCCATCTCATTGAGGGTCTTCCTCTTTTTCACTGACCCTTTACTTTACCAAGCATAATGGTCTTCTCCAGGGACTGGTCCCTCCTGATAACATGTCCAAAGTACGTACCACAGTCTCATCACCCTCACTTCTAAGGAGCATTCTGGCTGTACCTCTCCTAAGATAGGTTTGTTCATTCTTCTGGCAGTCCATGGAATATTCAATATTCTTCACCAACGCCATAATTCAAATGCATCAATTCTTCTTTGGTCTTCCTCCTTCATTGTCCAGCTTTTGCATGCATATGAGGTGACTGACAATACCATGACTTGGGTCAGGCACACCTTAGTCCTCAAAGTGACATCTTTGCTTTTTAACATTTTAAAGAGGTCTTTTGCAGCAGATTTGTCCAATGCAATATGTCTATTGATTTCTTGACTGTGGTTCTGTGGGTGTTGATTGTGGATCCAAGTGAAAAGAAATCCTCAACAACTTCAATCTTTTCTCCATTTATTATGATATTGCTTATTGGTCCAGTTGTGAGGATTTTGGTTTTATGTTGAGGTGTAATCCATACTGAAGGCTGCAGTCTTTTATCTTCATCAATAAGGGCTTCAAGTCCTCTTCACTTTCAGCAAGCAAGGTTGTGTTACCTGTTTATCACAGGTTGTTAATGAGTCTTCCTCCAACCCTGATGCTTTGTTCTTCTTCAGACAGCCCAGCTTCTCAGATTATTTGCTCAGCATACAGATTGAATAAGTATGGTGAAAGGATACAACCCTGACACACACCTTTCCTGAGTCCTCTATCTGCACAAGTTAGTCCTTTTTACAGACTCTTTAATTGCTCTGGGTGTATTTTTAAGGAGACAGTGAGTGTCTGGGCTGGGCATAAGGAGTAGTTTTCTGTCCCTTCCCAACTCCCATCCTTGGATAAACACAGCAACCATCTTCAAGGAGCTTAAAATCTGGGAGAAGAGCGAGACATAGTATTCACAAATAATTAAAAGTCTGATACAGAATCGACTTCCACTAATGGGCAGTCTCTCCTAGAATGCTTCTATCTGCCCTCTGAGGTGGGTATGATCACACATACACACACAAAAGTTTTATAGATAAGAAAGCTGAGGCTCAGGAAAGGGCAGTGATGGCCCCAGGACACAGAGGTAAAATGAAATCCCAAGTTTCCTGACCACTCCCAACCAGAGCCAGAACACCCTCCCACTCCATCCCTCTACACACATTTCTTCTCTCTGGGCCTCAGTTTCCTCATTTGTTGAATGAAGAAGAGGAGAGGCAGATCAGACTAGATAGCCTTCCAGGAGGGCATCGTGTTCCTGCTGTGACCCTGTAACCTCACCTCACCACAACCTCATTTCTTTAAAGGGGGATAAAGTCCTCTCTGACTATAGCAGCTGTCCCCTTACTCCTCCATGCCAAGAGGCAGACACTTGCCTGCCAGACTCAGAGGCTGAACAATCTCTTTGTGTGAGAAGTCCCCAGGAGGGAAAGGAGGAGAGGGGCTCATCTGTCAACATCTGCTGAGCTCCTGCTATGTGCCAGGCACAGAGCTGGTACACTTTGCATGAAGAGCTCTTCACCTGGGGTTCCCTTGCTTGCAGACTTGTGCCTGGGCCTATATGTGTTCATTTTTCTGAGGAAAGAGGCCACACTTATCACCAGATGCTTCGAACCACTGCCTTATAGAAATCATAGGATATCAGTAATCTTCACGACATGCCTCCTACATTCATTTTACAGATAAGGAAACTAAAACCAAACCAAAACTATTGCCATCGAGTTGATTCCAACTCATACCAACCCTACAGGACAGAGTAGAACTGACCCATAGAGTTTCGAAAGCTGTAATCTCTACGGAAGCAGACTGCCACATCTTTCTCCCTCAGAGTGGCTGGTGGGTTTGAACTGTGGACCTTTCAGTTAGTAGCCAAGCTCTTTAACCACTGAACCACCAGGCATAAGGCTTGGGAATTGGAAGTTACAAAGCTGAACAAAACAGGATTCCTGGTCTTGAGATGTCTTTGCAATAGGAGCCTGGTGAACTCCTAACTTATTTTCCCAGACTCTACTCATAGGCCTTTTTGGAGGAAACCTTCCTGCCTCCTTTATGCTTCATGGCTTGGTCCCTGCCTCCTCCAATTATATATCATCTTGTTTCTCCTCTCCTCACACGCTGTGCTCCAGTCAGACTGAAACACCTGTGGTATCCTGATCAGAACACTCACCTATACCTCCATGTCTCTGCATGTGCCGTGCCCCTACCTGATCACCCTAACCCCTTCACCCACAGTACACATACCTCCCTAACTCTTACTGTTCCTTCAAAACCCCGTTCAAGAGTCACCTCACCTCACTCCTGGCCCTACTATGCAAGGCTGGGTGTACCCCTCAGTGTTCCCTTAACACTCCACACACTTATCTTCTACTAGGGCACAAGTCACACTTGGTTGGAAGAGCTCAATTAATATCAGATGAATGAATGACTTCCTGGCAGCAGCGCCCAAAATTCCAAGGGCATACCTCGGTAATTACACTGGACCCAAACTGGGAACCCACGTGACCAAAACCCAAATTAAACCCATTGCTGAGTCGATTCCGACTCATAGAGACCCTACAGGACAGAGTAGAACTGTCCCACAGAGTTTCCAAGGAGCGGCTGGTGGATTCAAACTACTGACCTTTTGGTTAGCAACCTAAGCTCTTAACCGCTGTGCCACCAGGGCTCCAGGGAACCCACATGAGGTCTCCCCAGAGAGACCAGGAGCTACGTACAGGCCACACGGGGCCCTTCTCACCATTGTTCCCCAGCCCTGAAAGAGCGACACACAGTAAACGGCCAGTAAGTAATCTGTTGACAGAGCGAGCTGATGCGGAGATCACAGCACACCTCTTCAATGGGTCAAAAGTCTTCGTCTTGGTTCCCAGCAGTAGCCCCTCACCTGCCTACCCTCGAGTTTCTAAAGCAACCCCTCTCCCGGCAGGATTCCTTCCGTACTCTGCAAACTGCTTTCTCCAATGCAGGAAGAAATCACTTTTTCCGCCCCGGAAACAGCCCTCGCCAGGGCGGCCAGCCCCAGTCTAGGAGGTGCGCGTGTCTGCGCACCCCGGGCCGAAGAGGCCACTCAGGCGAGCGAGGCTGGAGCGCCGCAGCCGCGGTCATTCCGCCCCGTCGTTCGGCTGGCCGGCCGCCGCGCTCGGGCAGTTTGAATCTCCCGCCCGCGCGGACGCCGCGGGGGCTGGCGTGAGAGCCGCGGGCGCAGAGGGGTCGCGCGTCCCTTGCTGAGACGAGAAGGGTCCGACTAGCCCCCGGATGCCACGCGGAGCGGTAGCAGTGCGCGCCCGCACCCGCGCGGTCCTGCCGCCCGGCTTCACGTGGTGCCAGCACCGCGCGACCCGGGCGCGCGCGAGCAATGGCCCCCGCCTGCCGCCGAAGCAGCCCGTGTTCGGGCTGTGGCAGTCCTGCTCGCAGCCCTTCGCCCAACCCTCGGCCCGTCTCCAGCGCGACCTACCTGGGCGCAGATCGGATACGAGGAACTCCACCGCTCTCAGGCCCGTCCGCGAACTGCCCCAGAGCATGCGCTCTGCAGGCCTCCGGCCCCGACCCCGACCCCGGGCGAGAAAGGAAAACAAAGAGGCCGGCGGCCCCTGGCGGCCGCCTCAGGAATTGCAAGTGGAGCGCTCCGGCTAGGGAGCTCCTTGCCTAGTCTCTATCCCATGGCCAAGCTACAGTTGTGTATTTTTGAAACTGTATTTTTCCTAACTTCAGATCGGGACAAGTGGACTGACAACAGGAAAGGTGACTTGAAATCAGAGTTTGTTTGGGAAAATCTGGTGCGGGAGGGACTGTACAGAGAAAAGAGATACTGATCTCCCCTGCCCTCACTAGGATCCGTATGAGAGAAAGACGTGACATGGGTATGGCACGGGGCATCTGGCTCAGCCTAGGGCTAGGAAAGGCTTTCCAAGTTAAGTCTAGGAGGGCATCCTAGAGGGAGAAACAACACTTGCAGTGACAGGGAGTGATGAGGGCCCAGGGTGGCTGTGGTTTGAAACTGCTAAGTAAGTCTGGCTGGAGCAGAGGGTACCCGTGGGAGTGGCAGGAGAGAAAACCAGAGAGGTAGAATCAGATTATGGAAACAGGGTCTTGTGTGTCTAAGGAATACGACCTGAGGCAATGGGGAGCTATGGAAGGGATTTGAGCAGGTGAGTGACATGTCAGATTTTTGTTTTAGAAGGATCAATCTGGAGAACAGATTTCATGAAGGGAGACACTGAAGGTTGGGATGCTGGACAAGTGAGGGTGATCAGATAAGAAAAAGGGTGTGAATTAGGGCTGGGAGCTGGAGATGGAAAATAGGCACCAAACAGACTACCCCCTCTTGCTAACACACTCTTTCTTCAAGATGGATAGAAAACAGTTGAGGATTTCAGGTGTTCCCTAAGGTGACCTTTCAGCCATTTGATTGATCTGGGAGTTTCTCAGATCAGGGCAGTGACCTCTGCAGGAGGATGTTTTCTCCATTGCATGTTGATTCTGATTCTGAAAGTAAACCTATCATATCCAAGCTTCCCAGAACCTCTCATATGTGTTTATTGACCACCTGAATTTCTAGTAATATGCAGAGCCCATCCCAAAGCACTACCCTATACTGATATTTTCTTACCTCTCCAAGTTTGCCTCTGCCTCCATCACGGACTTTTCTTTTGGACAAGATACTGTGAAATTCCTCCAAGTTTTAACCTTGGGGTCTCTGATCTTCTCTCTCTGCTGTCTTCCTCCAAGATGTTACTCATTCACGTGCTTAATAATAAAAATGATTATCATTATCACTGATTTTATAAAACCCTTTACTTTGTTAACCATGGAAACATTTCCATGTCCATTGGCTCATTTGTTCCTCGCAAAAGCCTCATGACAGCTGGCAAATGAGAAAACTGAGGTTCACCAAGGTTAAGTAAGTTCTCTGAGGTCATCACACAAGTGGTGGAAGAGGACCAGGACTCCTGTTTAGGGCCAAGCTATCACCTTTGAAATGAGGACAGTCCATCTGATCTGGTTCTGACCTCCACTCCAGTTTGCAGCCCTACATCTCTACCCAGAATACCCAACACCTTAAACTTTTCTTTTCCTTACTTTTCTATGGATCTAGGTTCCCGCCCCAGTAACTGCTTTTCTAATTCCTCCCTCTCCTATCTTCTTCATGTTTCTATTTCTGCCTATCTGCACTAAAACACCAGCCTCTGGGCCTGTCTCCTACCTCTCGTCTCTTCCTCTTCATTCATTTCATCTAGGTCCCCAGGGTTAGTTTCCCTAAACTGTGGATTTCTGTGAGATTACCCTGCTTAGATGGAACCCTGGTGGCACAGTGGTTAAGAGCTGGGCTGCTAAGCAAAAGATCAGCAGTTTGAATCTACCAGCTGCTCCTTGGAAACCCTATGGAACAGTTCTGCTCTGTCCTATAGGGTCACTATGAGTTGGAATCGACTTGATGGCAACGGATTTTTTTACCCTGCTTAGAAATCTTTAAAGCCTCGTTTCAATTTAACAAGCATTTCTTCAGTGCTGTGCTTGGAGCACCAGGCTCCAAATGCCTCAAGTTGTTGATTTCCCATTTTTTCCTGAGCCTCTGCACTGTACGCTGAAGGTGCCCATACTCATTCCTACCTTCTCACCTTTATCTGGGCTGTTCTCCCTACCAGGTGGCTTTTTTCTTGCCTAACTGAATTCTTGACATATTTTAAGACCCAAATCAGCATCTACCTCCGTGAAGCCTCCTTTGGCTCCACTGATTTTTTTTCTTCTCTGAGCACAAATATCAATTTTAGTTTTTTTCAGAGTCATTCTTTTATATATTCAACATGTCCCATAATGAGAATAATCAATCACTCTAACTTGACCTAGAACAGACACATGACAGAACTAGAAGTGAAGGGCATTAGACAATTACTGTAACTATACTCCATACGTTCAAAAAGTCGATACATGGAAAACATAAAAGAGATCCAAAGTGAACTTCTTCACATGAAAACTACAGTGTTTAACATGACAACTACACTGAATGGGATTAACAGCAGGTTAGTGAATTTGAAGGCAGAGCAACAGAAACTATGCAAAATGAAACAGAGAGAAGAAAATTGAATTTAAAAAAAAATGAAAAGAGAATCAGTGAGCTATAGAACAACTTCAACTGGTCTAATATACAGGTAGTTGGAGTCCCTGAAAGAGAAGAAGGGAGTAGACAGAAAATATATTTGAAGAAATAATGACTGAAAAATGTCAAAACTTGATGAAAACTATAAATCTACAGATCCAAGAAACTGAACAAACCTCAAGTACAAGAAACAAGAAAACTATACCAAGACATAACCAAATTGCTCAAAGCTAGTGATAAATAGAAAATCTTAAAAGTAGTCAGAGTGGTTATGATTGAAATGAGCAAATTCATAAAACCCAGGAAGGTGGTGCTAGTCCTGGCTGGACCCCACTCTGGACGCAAAGCTGTCATTGTAAAGAACATTGATAATGGCAACTCAGACCACCCCAACAGTCATGCTCTGGTGGCTGGAATTGATCATTATCCCTACAAAATGACAGCTGCCATGGGTAAGAAGAGAATTGCCAAGAAGTCTTTTTTTTTTTTTTTTAACATGAAATTTTATGAAACTATCACAAAGATTGAAGGAGAGCTATATGTACCAACATTAAATGACATCCAAGGTATAGTAAATATAAAGCTGTATGTATAGCTAATCCATTTTTTTTTTTGGTGGGGGGGGTGGCTATTTTTTTTTTTTTTAATTGTACTTCAGGTGAAGGCTTACAGAACAAATAGTTTCTCATAAAACAGTAGTACACATATTGTTTTATGACATTGGTTAACAACCCCACGACATGCCAACCCTCTAACTTCTCAACCTTTTTTTTTTGGTGAAAATAGCCAAAGATACACCATTTCAAAAATTTCTACATGCACAGTTCAGTGACATCGACTATGCTCTTCCAATTGTGCTGTTATTCTCACTTAAGATGAAGGCTTACAGAACAAAATAGTTTCTCATTTAACAGTTACTACAAATGTTGCCCTATGACAATGGTTAACAATCTTACAACACATCAACAATATCAAGAGGTCTTTTTTGAAAGTTTATAACTACAGTCACCTCATGTGCACAAAGTACTCTATGGCTATCCCTTTGGACAAAACTGGTGTCAACAAGGATGTCTGCAGAGATCCTGATCTTAAATGCGAGGGCTGGCGGGAGGCCAAGGTCTAGTTTGAGGAGAGGTACAAGATAGGCAAAAATAAGTGGTTCTTCTAGAAGCTGCAGTTTTAGATATTTTGTGTTTCAATCATTAAAAATAAAAAAAAAAAATGTAACAGGATACAAACCATAACCATCAACACACAAACCCCAGAAGATAAGCTAGATAACTGGGATCTTCTAAAACTCAAACATCTATGCTCTTCAAAAGACTTCACCAAAAGAGTAAAAAGAGAACCTACAGACTGGGAAAAAATTTTTGGACAGTACAAGTCAGACAAAGATCTAATCTCCATAATCTACAAGAAAATCCAACACCTCTACAACAAAAAGACAAATAATCCTATTAAAAAATGGGCAAAGGAAGTCAACAGACACTTCACCAAAGAAGACATTCAAATGGCCAACAGACACGTGAGGAAATGCTCCCGATCACTAGCCATTAGAGAAATGCAAATTAAAACCACAATGAGATACCATCTCACCCTGGCATTACTGGCACGAATAAAAAACACTGGAAATAACAAATGTTGGAGGGGCTGCGGGGAGATGGGAACTCTTATGCACTGCTGGTGGGAATGCAAAATGATACAACCATTTTGGAAAATGATATGGCGCTTCCTCAGAAAGCTAGAAATAGACATACCATTCGATCCAGCAATCCCACTCCTAGGAATATATCCTAGAGAAATAAGAGTCGTCACTCGAATAGACATATGCACACCTATGTTCATGGAAGCATTGTTCACAATAGCAAAAC
Source organism: Dugong dugon (assembly GCA_030035585.1). Taxonomy (NCBI): domain Eukaryota; kingdom Metazoa; phylum Chordata; class Mammalia; order Sirenia; family Dugongidae; genus Dugong; species Dugong dugon. The sequence goes on along the minus strand of CM057462.1, from coordinate 52,522,349 downwards.
GATGGAAACAACCTAGATGCCCATCAACAGATGAATGGATAAACAAACTATGGTACATACACACAATGGAGTACTATCCAACGAGAAAGAACAATGATGAATCTGTGAAGCATCTCATAACCTGGATGAAACTGGAGGACATTATGCTGAGTGAAATAAGTCAATCACAAAAGGACAAATATTGTATGAGACCTCTATTGTAAAAACCCATGAAAAGGTTTACACACAAAAAGTAACAATGTTTGTTGGTTACCAGGGATGGGAGGGGTGGGGGTGGGGAATACTAAATAGGCAATAGATAAGTGGTATCTTGGGTGAAGGGTGAGACAGTACACAATACAGGGGAAACCAGCATAACTTGTATGAGGAAAGGTCATGGAAGATCCATAGACACATCCAAACTCCCTGAGGGACTGAATTGCTGGGTGGAGGGCTGTGGGGACCATGGTCTCGGGGAACATCTAGCTCAATTGGCATAACACAGTTTATAAAAACAATGTTCTACATTCTACCTTGGTGAGTAGCGTCTGGGGTCTTAAGAGCCTGTGAGCAGCCATCTGAGATACTCCACTGGTCTCACCCCTTCGGGAGCAACAGAGAATGAAGAGAACAGGATACAAGGAAAAGGTTAGTCCGAAGGACTAATGGACCACAGCTACCAAGGCCTCCACCAGACTGAGTCCAGTACAGCTAGATGGTGCCCGGCTGCCACCACTGACTGCTCTGACCGGGATCACAACAGAGGGTTCTGGACAGAGCTGGAGAAGGATGTAGAACAAAATTCTAACTCACAAATAAAAGACCAGATTTACTGACCTAAAGGAGACTGGAGAAACCCCGAGAGTATGGCCCCCAGACACCCTTTTAGCTCAGTGGTGAAGTCACTCCCGAGGTTCACCGTTCAGCCGGGGAGTGGACAGCCCCATAAAACAAAATGGGACTAATGAGGCACAGCAGTCCAGGGACAAGGACTAGAAGACAGAAGGGGACAGGAAAGCTGGTGATAGGGAACCCAAGGTTGAGTAAGGATAGTGTTGATGTGTTGTGAGGTTGTTAACCATTGTCATAGGGCAACGTGTACTAACTGTTTAATGAGAAACTATTTTGTTCTGTAAACCTTCATCTAAAGTGAGAATAGCAGTACAACTGGAAGAGCGTAGTCGATGTCACTGAACTGTGCATGTAGAAATTTTTGAAATGGTGTATCTTTGGCTATGTATATTTTCACAAAAAAAAAAAAAAAAGGTCGAGAAGGGAGAGGGTTGGCATGTCGTGGGGTTGTTAACCAATGTCATAAAACCATATGTGCACTACTGTTTCATGAGAAACTATTTGTTTTCTGTAAACCTTCACCTGAAGTACAATAAAAAATTTTTTAAAAATTCTTTTTTAAAGTAGTCAGAGAGAAAAGACATATACCGAGGCACAAAGACGAGAACGACAGATTTCTTTTTACAAACAATGCAAGCAAGAAGGCAGTTGGGGGGGGGGACCTCATACCATCAAGAAAGCAGTGCCAGGAGCAGAGCGCATCCTTTGGACAGGAGTCCCTGCGCCGAGAAGCTCCCAGTCCGGGGGAACACTGATGAGAAGGCCGACAGAGAGAGAAAGACTTCCCCTGGAGCTGACACCCTGAATTTGGACTTTTAGCCTACTTTGACTGTGAGGAAATAAAGTTCTCTTCGTTAAAACCATCCACTTGTGGTATTTCTGTTATGGCAGCACTAGATAACTAAGACAGAATTTGGTACCAAGAAAGTGGGTGCTGCTCTAACAGATACGTAAAATGTGGAAGCAGTTTTAAAACTGTGACTGGATAGACATGCGGCAGTGACAGAGGACCAGCAGCAGCAGAGGACCTACAGCAGCAGAGAAGCGGCAGCGGCAGAGAACCAACAGCAGCAGAACCAGGAGACCAGTGTGAGATGGCGCTGGAGCCGACACACGGAGAGAGAGAGCTGAGTGTCTGCGTCCACGGGGCTTTCTAGTGGAGTGGGGTGCCTCCGGGCACTTATACCAGTGGAGCTACAGAGCTTTGGAACACTTGCCCCAGCAGGGCAGATGCGGGCCGAGGGCCAAGAGGCCACAGGAAACAGAAGCAGAAGCTGAAGAGACAAGGGACACAAGGAGCCGAGCTGCCTCACTCTCAAAAGGTATGGCCATGACCTCAGGGGTTTCAAAGGGTGGAGCAATGGCCTCTGGTGCTTCTAAGGGTGGAGTCGCCACTCAGATGGACTGGGAGAATGGTGCACCTAAAGCCAAGGGAGCAGAGTTGCTGTCCCAGTGGGCCTGGAAGGCGGAGCTGAAGCTCAGGGCTAATGGGCCTCCACTCAGAATCCAGAGACTGTTGCCAATACCTAGAGTCTGGAGGGCAGGGCCATTGTGTAAAGTGTCTCAGAGAACAGAAGATTACTTTCAAAGCCTTGAGGGCTAATGTAATGTGTTCTGCTGACTAGCTTGATGCCTGTTATCCCTTCTTTCCCTCCAGTTTCTCCCATTTGTAATGGAAATGTCTAGCTTGTGCCTGTTCTGCCATTGTACCTTTGGAAGCAGATAACTTATATTCTAGATTTCACAGATGAAGAGGAATTTTTGGATTTTGGACTTGGAGTTAAGACTTTTGCTATGATATGATGGGGTGAATATGTTGCAAGGATGTGATTTTTTGGGGGCCAAAGGGTGGAATGTCATGGTTTGAATTATGTCCCCCAAAAAACGTGTGTATCAATTTGGCTAGGCCATGATTCCTGGTACTGTGTGATTTTCCTGTATGTTGTAAACCTGCCTCTATGATGTTAATGAGGGAGTATGGGTGGCAGTTGTGTTAGTAAGGCAGGACCTGATCTACAAGATTGGACTGTGTCCTGAGGCAATCTCTTGAGATATAAAAGACAGACGTGAGCAGAGAGACAGGGGGACCTCATATCATCAAGAAAGCAGTGCCGGAGCAGAGCGCGTCCTTTGGACTGGGCTCCCTGTGCAGAGAAGCTCCTAGTTCAGGGGAACACTGAAGAGAAGAAGGCCGACAGAGAGGAAAAAGCCTTCCCCTGGAGCTGATGCCCTGAATTTGGACTTTTAGCCTACTTTGACTATGAGGAAATAAACTTCTCTTCATTAAAAAAAAAAGAAGGCAGTGGAGCAATGTTTTTAAAGTATTCCAGCAAAAGTATATCCAAGCAAAAATATCTTTAAAAAATGAAGGTGAAATAATGGTATTTTTAGACATACAAAAGCTAAAAGAATTCATCACTAGCAACGTTAAAGGAAGAAATGTTAAAGGAAGTCATTTGGGCAAAAGGGAAGTGATACCAGATGAAAATCTCGATCTGCACAAAGGAATAAAGAGCAGTGGAAATGTAACTATATAAGTAAATATATAAGATTTTTTCTTAAAATTTAAAACTTGTTAAAAGATAATTGCCTGGTACAACATGGTGAATGTAATTAATGTTAAAAAAAAGAAGATAATTGCCTCTTTAAACAAAAACAATAACAATGTATTGTGGGTATTATAACATATAAAGGTAAAATGCATGACAATAACATAAACACTGTGAGGGGAGAAATGGAAGTACTCAACTGTAAGATCCTCATACAATAATAAGTGAAATAATATATTATCATTTGAATGTAGACTCTAATAAAATGTAAAGATGTACACTATAAACCCTAAAACAATCACTAAAATTTTTTTAAAAAGTTACTAGCTAATAAGCCAGCAAAGAAGATAAAATGGAATCAGAAAAAAAATGCTCAATTGTTTTTTAAAAAGGCAGAAAAAGACAAAAACAAAAACAAAAGAAGAACAGGTGAGGGCGGGTGTGTGGGGAGAAGAGAAAGATGATAAGACTCAAATCTAGGCCCATCAGTAGTTATATTAAAAGCAAATGGTCTACTCCCCAAGACCATGGCCCTTAGACACGCTTCAAACTTGGAACTAAACCCACTCCCGGAGATCACCTTTCAGTCAAACAACAGGCAGGCGTATAGAGCGGAACAATAACACCAGTGAGGAATGAGCTCCTCAGAACATTAAAATATATGCGACTAAAAGGGTAGTATTTACTCAAAAACAAAGTTCAGAAGTCAGGAAGGGGCAGGAAAACTAGGTGAATGGAAACAGGGAACCCAGGGTAGGAGTGGGGAGAGTGCTGACACATTGAGGGGTTTGCAACCAATGTTACAAAAAAATCTGTGTGTAAATTGTTGAATGGGAAACAGATTTGCTCTGTAAACTTTCACCTAAACCACAATAAAATGTTAAATTAAAAAAAAAAAAATTAATGCTCTAAATACCCCAATTAAAAGACAGAGATTGTCATACTGGATAAAAAAGGAAAAATTAACTATCTGCTGCCTATGAGAAATATATTTTAAATATACATACACAAATAGGTTAAAAGTAAAAAGATAGAAGAAGATATGCAATGCTAACTCTGGTCAAAAGAAAGCTGGAATGGCTATATTAATAGCTAACAAAGGAGCTTTCAGAGCAAAGAATATTGCCACAAATAAATAATGTAATTTAATAATGATAAAGCAGTCAATTAATCACAATGACCAATTCTAAACATATATGCAACTAATAACATAGCTTCAAAATACCTGATGCAAAAACTGATAGAAGTGCAAGGAGAAATAGACAAATCTACAACTATAGTTGGAGATTTCAGTATCCCACTCTCAATAATTGACAGAACAGTAGGCAGAAAACCAGCAAGGATATAGTTGACTTGAAGAACACATTCAATCAATTTGAACTGATTAGCATTTATAGAATGCTCTACCAAGCAACAGCAGAATAGACATTCAAAACACTTGCCAAGATAGACCATATTCTGGGTCATAAAACAAGTCTCAATAAATTTAAAAGGATTCAGTTCATACAAAGCCTTTTCTTAGGCCACAATGGAATTAAATTAGAAACTAGTAACAGAAAGATCTTTGGAAATCCACAAATATTTGAAAAGTAAATAACTCACTTCTAAATGACCCATAGAAAAAAGAAGAAACCAAAAAGAAATTCAAAACTATTTTGAACTGAGTTAAATTAATACACAACATAAACACCAGATGAGAAACTAGATAACCGGGAGCTCCTAAAAATCAAACACTTATGCTCATCCAAAGACTTCACCAAAAGAGTAAAAAGACAACTGACAGACTGGGAAAAAAATTTTTGACTATGACAAATCTGATCAGCATCTAGTCTCTAAAATCTACAAGATACTGCAAAACCTCAACAACAAAAAGACAAATAACCCAATTAAAAAATGAGCAAAGGATATGAACAGGCACTTCACCAAAGAAGACATTCAGGTGGCTAACAGACACATGAAGAAATGCTCATGATCATTAGCCATTAGAGAAATGCAAATCAAAACTACAATGAGATAACATCTCACACCAAGGCTAGCATTAATCCAAAAAAAACAAAAACAAAATAATTAATGTTGGAGAGGTTGTGGAGAGATTGGAACACTTAGACACTGTTGGTGGGAATGTAAAATGGTACAACCACTTTGGAAATTGATTTGGTGCTTCCTTAAAAAGCTAGAATTAGAAGTACCATATGATCCAGCAATTTCGCTCCTTGGAATATATCCTAGAGAAATAAGAGCTGTCACACAAATAGATATGCATACTCACGTTCATTACAGCACTGTTCATGATAGCAAAAAGATGGAAACAACCTAGGTGCCCATCAACGGACGAATGGATAAACAAATTGTGGTATATTCACACAATGGAATACTACATCAAAGAATCTATGAAACATAACATGGAGGAATATGGAAGGCATTATGTTGAATGAATTTAGTCAGTCACAAAAGGACAAATATTGTATAAGACCATTATTATAAGAACTCAAGAAAAGGTTTAAACACAGAAGAAAACATTGTTTGATGGTTATGAGGGTTGGGAAGGAGGGAGAGGGGTATTCACTAACTAGATAGTAGACAAGAATTATCTTGGGTGAAGGGAAGGACAGCACACACTACAGGGGAAGTCAGCACAACTGGACTAAACCAAAGCTAAGAAGTTACCTGAATACAACCAAACACTTCGAGGGACAGAGTAGCACGGGTGGGGGTCTGGGGACCATGCTTTCAGGGAACAGCTAGGTCAACTGGCATAACAAAGTTTATTAAGAAAATGTTCTGCATCCTAATTTGGTGAGTGGCATCTGGGGTCTTAAAAGCTAGTGAGCAGCCATCTAAGATGCATCAATTGGTCCCAACCTACCTGGAGTAAAGGAGAATGAACAACACCAAAGTCACAAGGAAAGTATTAGCCCAAGAGTCAGAAAGGGCCACATAAACCAGAGACTCTATCAGCTTGAGACCAGAAGACCTAGATGGTGCCCGGCTACCACCAATGACCACCCTGACAAGGAACACAACACAGTCCCTGATGGAGCAGGAGAAAAGTGGGGTGCAGAACTCAAATTCTAGTAAAAAGACCAGACTTAATGGTCTGAGAATGGATGAACCCCAGAAAGCATGGCCCCCAGACTCTCTGTCAACCCAGAACTAAAACCATTCCTGAGGCCAACTGTTCAGACAAAGATTAGACTGGGCTATGGGACATAAGATGATACTTGTGAAGACTGTGTTTCTTAGCTCAAGTAGCTACATGAGACTAAATGGGCAGCTCCTGTCCAGAGGTGAGATGAGAAGGCAAGAGGGTCAAGAGCTGGTTGAATGAACATGGAAATCTGGGGTGTAAAGGAGGAGTGTGCTGTCACAGTATAGGGATAGCAATTAGGGTCACATAACTATGTTTATGTGTAAATTTTTGTATGAGAGACTAACTTGAATTGTAATCTTTCACTTAAAGCACAATTAAAAATGATTAATACACGACATAACAGAGTTTTTGGGATGCTGTTAAAGGAGTATTGGGGGAAATTTATAGCACTAAAATGCCTATGTTAGAAAAGAATAAAGGTCTCAGTTTGATGACTTCAGCTTTTACCATAAGAATCTAAAAAAACCCAGCACAAACAAAATATTAAACTCGAAGGAAATAATAAAGATCGAAGAAGAAATCAACAAAATAGGAAAAAAATTAACATCAACCAGTGCTTGTTATGTGCCAGGCACAATGCTAAGTACTTGGCTTACATACGTTGTCCCTTCTCTTGAGGATCCTCCAACTAGTAGGTTCCCACCAAACCCACTGCCATCGAGTTGATTCTGACTTATAGTGTCCCTATAGGACAGAGTAGAACTGTCCCATAGGGTTTCCAAGGCTGTAAATCTTTATGGAAGCAGACTGCCACATCTTTCTCCTACGGAGTGGCTGGTAGGTTCAAACCGCTGACCTTTTGGTTAACAGCTGAACACTTAAACACTGCACCACCAGGGCTCCTACTAGTAGGTTAAAGGGACATTAATAGGAAAATAATCACAAGTGTTAATGAAGGAATCTGAAGATGCCAGCCCTCCTGTGAGAACCAGGGAGAACATTCTGGATGCTTAGAGAACAGGAAGTCAGGTTCGTGACTCTAGAGACTAGCAGAACTTCACATCCCATTCTGTATGACCTTGGACAAATAACCTTTTCTTGTGTTCCTTATCTAAAAAATGGATTTAATACAAGTCCCTGAACCACATAGGGCTATTGAGAGGATTAGAGAGTGCCTGGCACATGGTAAACCTTCATCAAATGTGGGGGACAATCATACAGATGGAGGTTCCACTGGAGGGAAAGCTATGCAAAGACAGAAAGGGATGAGAGACCTGTGTCCAGGGAAGGGCCTCCTGTCTCCAAGGAAACTGTACTTATCTCGACTTCCGTGTCATTTACCAGTGTCAAGTAAAGCTAGGCACATAGGTATATAATTCATTACAATTGGAATTTAGTGGTTACCAAATTAGCCCAGTATAAAAAAGTTCTGTGGCTTAAACCAGATGGAAATAAGGTTAATACTTTTTGAGGTGGTATGATGTAGGATAAGCGTAGATTCTATAGTCAATTGCCTTGGCTCAAATCCATGCTCTGCCTCTTACTAGCTGTGTAACTTGGGTAACTTTCTCAAATCCTCCACCTTCTCATCTGTAAAGTGGGCACAAAAAGAGTACCTACCTTACAGAGGTGCATGATTGATTAGATAGTATACACATATCTTCACACAGTGACTGGTACATAAGAAACCCTCAATAACTATTGCTAATTCAAAGCTAACAGCATCTATCATGTGGCTTTGGAGTTAGACAGGTTCAAATCCTGGTTCTGCTTACTACCTGTTTGATCTTGGTCAAGTTACTAATCCTTGAACCTACTTTTTGTCTCCTGGAAAAGTAGGGTGGTTTAGTAGCTAGTAGATTCATGAATGGTGGCAGATCTCATGCATTTAACAAAATTTGATACTATAGCCCTGGTTTTTTGCTCGGGAAAAACCAAAACCAAACCCATTGCTGTGGAGTCCATTCTGACTCATAGTGACTTTATAGGACAGAGTAGAACTGCCCCATAGAGCTTCCAAGGAGCTGCTGGTGGAAAACTGCCGACCTTTCAGTTAGCAGCCATAGCTCTTAACTACTGCACCACCAGGGCTCCTGTTTGAGAGAAGGCACAGAATAATTTTAACCAAACCACTGTACTTATGTGTCAGGGACTATACTAAGCATTTTACAGGTATTTATATAATCTTCATTACAGCTTTTACCACCTCCATTCTACAGGTGAGGAAATTGAGGCAGAGAGGTTAAGTGACGTGCCCAAAGTCGCATGGGCAGTGTCAGGATTCAAACCCAGGCAGTTCAAGTCCAAGTTTAGAAGCAGCCACCATGAAACAGCCAGGAATTAACTGCTGGAGGTAGTTTTCTTGTACCATTCATAGGTAGAACATTTTTCGGCTTCAGCTACACCTAGACATCAGGAATAATGTGTGGACTTTTCAGGCCAGGTCCACTCTGAAAATTTCAATTGAAAGTTTCCTCTAAATCCACTGGTTGTAGGGAAAAAGCTTTTTAGGGAGCACCTAACTCTCCATGAGGGTGTGTGTGCGTGTGGGATGAGCCCTGGTGGCAGTGTTTAAGTGACTGTACAGATTTAAAGCCTTGGAAGCAGAGGCAGTTTTACTGTCTTATAGGGTCACTGATGGCCAATGGCGGTAGGTGTGGTATCAAGATGAGAAATGTAGTTGAGAACTGGACACATGCTGGTTCCAGGGTCTTTTGGAGAGGTAAGCTATTCTGTGCAGGTTCCGCTAACTCCTAGCTGTTGAACTCAGGCAGTTTTTAGCCTTTTTGTTCCTAGGTTGGAAAGCCTTGCAGCATAGTGGTTAAGAACTATAGCTACTAACCAGCACCACTTGTAAACTATGGAGCAGTGGTCTGTCCTGTAGGGTGTAGGGTCACTGAGTCAGAAATCACTCGATGGCAGTGGGTTTTGTTCCTAGGTTCTGCCATTTGAAGATTGGGATTCAAATGCCCAGTACAGGGTTAACAAGCACAGGTAAGCACTTCAAGTGTTGCTATTGGTCTAGGAATAAATGTTGCTGTACCCTGGAATCCCTTGAAAAAAACCCCAAGCTCTCCATCACCAAGACTAAAAATACAAGTCATGAACAATTAGCTCCCAACTCCTCCAAATGTGACTTATTTTTAATAGTTTCCACTGGGACAGTTCACAGGGCAGATCAAATTCACTTAGCTACCACTCAAAACTGAATCCAGGTTCTTAAAAGGAATCATGGCTGTTCCACCACATCCCCCCATTGTCAAATTCACTTAGTCCCTTCCATGAAATACACTACCTTGTAGGTGGATCCCTGCTAGTCCCCATCCTTGAGTCCCATTTCTCTATGGAGCTAGCTACCAGCAAGGGGAGATTGCAAAGCTTCCATTGTGACTCAACCTTTTGGTCACTCAGGTTTCTTACTCAAGCACATTGCTGGGACACAGATAGTAGGGTTTATCCAGCTCAGTAGCTGCAGAGATTTAAGCTGAATTTGCCTATAAATCCCTTTCTTATACTCAACCCAAACCTCCCCTATATACAACTCTATAGGTAAGATCAAGCTGCCCATACACCACCGATAGTGAAAATGGAGATTTACCCAGTTTTTCTGGCTTTCATAAAGCTTATTTTACATTAGGAATACAATAGGAGCCCAGGTAGTACAGTGGTTAAGAGTGATGGGTGCTAACTAAAAGATCAACAGTTGGACTACACCAGCAGCTCCATGGAAACCCTATGGGGGCAGTTCTACTGTCGTAGGGTCCCTGTGAGTTGGAATTTTTTGGGGAGGCAAAGCAGGCAGTTCCTGGAGTCAAGCAAGTGCTCAGGGGCTTATATTCAAGCAACAAGGCATTATAGTCAAGAACATTTGCTCTGCTAATGCATTTATTACCCATTGTATGTATATAAAAGCACACACACCAGTAAGTATGCAAACAGCCTTTATTTTATAAACACAGTGGTTTCTAAGGCTCATCTGAGAATTTGTACTTCTAACCAATTCCCAGATGATCCATGGACAGTCTGACTGGAACAGAAGACTGACCTTTAACTAAATGTCAGTTTTTAAAGCCCAAACGTTGACTTAAGTGTGCCAATTATAAATTTCACGTCCTTCATGTTTAGAAAAACATCCACTTTTTAACTCCTGTCCAAAGTGAGGCTCCTCTTCTCTTCTAAAAAACAACAAGAAACCAGGTTTAGACTCTTATTAGGTCTTCAATGTTAAATTTTAGTATATTAGACATGTTTCCTGCATGGTTTGTCTCCTCAGTCATTGTCCACAGGACTCTGAGAAGCCATAGGAATATGCAGGCGCAGACTCAAGGCCCGGCTTTATCTCCAACGTTGTGGAAAGGGACTGTACATCATAGGGCAAAGCCCTATGCTCCCACAGGCCACCAGGACAGAGCCCGGGGAGAGTGACCTCCCGGGAATATCCACGTTGGAATGCCTGACTAGTCACTGTAATGAGTAACTTACAAAAGCAATACTGCTAGAAAACAGCATCATCTCTCAAAACATTTCCAAGGACTTTCATGATTTACTCACCTCGGAGTATAAATGTAGATTTGAGAAAACCCTGTAAAAACAAGACCATTAGGGTTAGTAACTTTGAACAGTTCAAAACCACATCAAATCACTGCCGTTGTTTCTATCATGGCTTACCTAATCAACTGTTCACAGAACTGAAAAGCTATGGGAATAACGAAGGCACATATGCATGTTGTATATTACATGTGTGCAAGGTTTGCTACTGAGACTTTAGGAAAAACATCCCATCTCAGTCTCAATTCCTTCATCTGTAAAGAATCAATACTCTCAGGTGAAGAGATGGCAAAGATCTGAAAATCTTAGCAGTGTTTTACTAAGCAGAATTAAAAGCACTCTCCACAGAACGTGAAGACACATGGAAGAAATTTTCAACATGCTTACAAAAATGTCATAAAACACAAGACCTAGTCTATATCTGGATGTGACAAACTGAGAAACAGTAACTGGTGTTCGACAGAGAAGTGGCTTCACAACTATTAAAATTATCTCATAATTCACATCTACCAATAGACTAGCGCAAAGCGTTCTGCACTACAGGACTCATGTTAATAACCCTCTCTGGTGGGTACAAGTTTCTGCTTCCTGGTTAGAAATTTCTGAAACACCCTAACACCTCTCACAAGATTAGGGGCTGTTTCCTGCATGGTTTGTCTCCTCAGTCATTGTCCACAAGACTCTGAGAAGCTGTAGGAATATGCAGGCGCAGACTCAAGGCCCGGCTTTATCTCCAACGTTGTGGAAAGGGACTGTACATCATAGGGCAGAGCCCTGTGCTCCCATAGGCCACCAGGACAGAGCCCGGGGAGAGTGACCTCCCGGGAATATCCACGTTGGAATGCCTGACTAGTCACTGTAATCAGTAACTTACAAACATCCCATCTCAGTCTCAATTCCTTCATCCGTAAAGAATCAATACTCCTCTCAGGTGAAGAGATGGCAAAGATCTGAAAATCTTAGCAGTGTTTTACCAAGCAGAATTAAAAAGCACTCTCCACAGAATGTGAAGACGCATGGAAGAAATTTCCAACACGCTTACAAAAATGTCATAAAACGCTAGACCCTACGCCACCAGGACAGAGCCCCGGGAGAGTGACCTTCCGGAAATATCCACTTTGGAATGGTCACTATCACTGGTTTAACTTACAGACGACTGTATTAGGCAACAATTTCATCTAGTTGATAGCGATTTCCCCAGGGTAGGTACGAAACTCTTTCAAGAGTGTACACGAAATTCAGATTCAAGATTTAACAGCAGTCACGTATTGGCCAATTTAAATTAACTTCCAGCCCAAATGAGCACATTTAGAAACCCCAATAGGCCATCAGCAAGCAAAGAAAGGGTATGATAAACACAGCTAGTAAGCAGCAATACATCTCGTAAATACTAATCTCAATGAAAGATCTGCAGTCATTCGTTACCGCAAATCACGAACAGCCACGAGGCAAAATTAAAACAGTACCTAAGAGTGTCTCAAAAGCTAGATAATTCTTAAAACATGGGAGAGGATCAGGAATGACGCGTCATACGCACAACTTCATTGCGGATAACGTGCCTCTTAGAAAGCAGGAAAATTAACGGCACGTATAGTAAATCAACAGCGAAGCTGCGCATTCAGGGTTCTGATGAGTTGTGCGGCGGCCGCACAAGCCCGGAGGTGGCGCTACCGGCACCGCTGGGTGAAGGCCCAGGCCCTGGGGTTCCGCGCGCCCTCGGCGGCCGCAAACGGCCCATGTCAAGCTCAGCCCAGTCGCACCTATGAGCGCAGTTAGCACAGTCGCCGCTGAAGGTTATCCTCACAGGAAAGACTGGTTAGGATGCCAGAAATACAGATGAGAAGACACACTTGCTAGAACACTCACCAAACCCTAACCAACCAAGCGCTCCTCTTCTTCCAAAAGGTCGGTTGTGGCTAAGTAAGCCTTATTTATACCACCTGAAGCGCGCGGAAGTCAGGGAATGCCTACTGCGCCTGCTCCGCAACATGCGCAGTTAGGAAATCAGAAACTCGCTGAGGGTGCTGGGAAGCTACTAAAGGTTAAGCCCCACCCCTACCTTGTTCTGCGGCCTCTCGCAGCACTAGACCCGACACTAGACCTTTAGCCCTCTGTGGTGCTGTGGAATGTTAATTACAGAAATTGAAGTTGGTCGGTATGTCGCTGGAAACTACCATTTAGATTTACTTCTCTACGGTCAGTTCCACAATCTGGCGGATATGCCGTTAAATAAACCGGCCAAAAAACCTTTGGAATAGTAAGTATGCGAAATAGAAAAAGACATTTTGAGAAAGGCAAACAGTCTCAAAAAGGATTGACTCTGCCCTGTCACATGTAAACATCTGATAAATGCTAGACGAATTGGCTAAAATAAAAAAACCTCCTAAAGTAAAGTAGGTAACTCAAGAATCCTTAAGATACATATATATGAAATGTTACAAATGTGATGAAGTTTCGGGTATGGTGTCAGGCGAATAAATGTTAGGTAAATTGACATAGAGCCATCATCACAGCTGGACTATACTGAGTATGAAACTAACATTTATGGAGTTCCTCCTATATATTAAGGAGCCCAGGTGGCGCAACGGTGAAAGGCTCAGCTGCTAACCTGAAGGTTGGCGTTTGGAATCCACCCAGTGGTTCTGCAGGAGAAAACCTGTAGATCTGCTTCTGTAGATTACAGTTTAGAAAGCCCTATGGGGCTGTTCGACTCTGTCACATGGGGTTGCTATGAGTTGAAAACGACTGGGGCACCTAACCACAAGACCTGTATATTAGACTTTGTACTGGGTGCTTTACATACCTTGTTTACTCTCACGGCAATTCTAAGACATTGGAATTATATCTTGATGTTAAGATGAGAAGCAGGCTCAGAGCAGTGGTTCTCCATGTGTGGTTGGCAAACCCTATTTCTTCTGAGACTCTTGGGAGTCCATGAGATCAAAACTATTTTCATAATATGTAAACATTTTTGTTTTTGCCTTTTTCACTGTGTTGACACTTGCACTGGTGGTATAAAAGCAGTGGTGGGTGCCTTAGAATGAATCAAGACCAGCCTACTAAACTGTACTAGTAGTCATTGTATTCTTTATGACAATTCAGTTAAAAAAAGTTAGTTTCCCCTAAGAATGTTTGATGAAGATGTAAAAATTAATTTTATTAAATCTTGACGCAAGTACCCAGCTTTTTAAATATTCTGTGTGACAGATGGGAAGTTCACGTAAAGCACTTTTGTTGAACAATAGTTGTCTCCAGGAAAAGTACTTAAGTGATTGAGTTGCAAGCTGAGATAGTCACATTTCCCTTGGAATACCATTTTTACTTGACAGAATGGCTGATGTCTTTTCCAACTACATACCTGTGTGAGAATGGATTTTCTTCATATACTTAAACTAAAACAACATAGAACAGGTTGAGGGTTCCTACCAACTCACTGTTCTTATTCCCTGCGGCTCTAAGGAGTCCATCCGGGCTATGACCCCTAAACAGCGGAAGGTAGGGACCACGGATGAGAAAGTGCTGCGTTACGAGGCCTTCATCGGTGACATGCTTCAGTGGGACCTGCAAAAGGTGCTGGACCATTGCGACAAGGCATATGAGCAGCTAGCCAGATACCTTCAACTGAGAAACGTCATTGAGCAACTCCAGGAAGCTAAGCACTTGGACTTATATATGCAGGTGGATTTGGGCTGTAACTTCTTCGTTGGCTCAGTGGTTCCAGACACTTCATGAACTACATGGCCATTGGATATGATTTTTTCCTGGAGCTGACATTGCAGAAGCTCTCAAGTTCATTGATTGAAGAGCCGTTTCCTCACAGAGCTCAGTGACACCCTTACCAGAGACTCCGTGATTATTAAGGCCCATATTCACATGTTGCTAGAGGGACTTAGAGAGCTACAAGGCCTGCAGAATCTCCCAGAGAAGCCTTGCCACTAACTTCCCCTGTTCCCCTCCCCCGACATTAAAGAGCCTGAATGCCAAAAAACAAAACAAAAACAAAGAAACCAGATTGAATGGAGAAGCAGATATGAGAATCCAGCTGTCTTGAGACAGACATTAAAGAGGTTTCCAAAAAAGGTAAAACAGTGCCACTCTTCTTATGAGTTATTTTCGGAAAATATATTTTTTTCTATAAAAAACATACTGTTAACATGTATGGAGTTAGTATTTTTAAATGTATTAATATATATTGTAAACATTTCTCAGTTTTAATTTTAGAACATGAAGTATTAATAGATATAACCCACAGAAACAAAAGTTCTTTGGGGTCCTCAATAAGATTGTAAAAGAGTTCCAAGAAAAAAATGTTTGAGAACTGGTATCCTCAAGAGCTGATCACACGGGGGAAACAGGCTTGACAGCAAATTATACTACTACTTGCTGAGTGTGTATCGTATGAAGAGCCTTGGTGGCAAACTGGTTAAGAGCTCAGCTGCTAACCAAAAGGTTGGCAGTTCCAATCCACCAGCAGCTCCTTGGAAACCCTATGGGGCAGTTCTACTCTGTCCTGTAGGGTCGCTGTGAGTCGGAACCGACTCCATGGCACCTAACAACAACACCGTATGAATAAAGTGTTTTCAGAGGACAGAGCGACTGAACAATTCTGCTAAAGGCTGAGAAGACTTCACTGGAGAGTTAAAATTTGAGCTAAGATTTGTTAGCTTGATAAGGAACATTAAAGGGAAAAGTGGGCCTTGAGACTGAAGAATAGGTAGGAGCTGAGTTACAAGAGATCTTGTGGACCAGGCCAAGGAGTTTGAATTTTATCCTGCAGGTAACTGGGGGCCAGTAAGTTTTGTAGTGAAAGATTGCTGTGATCATTTGTGTACTTTAGAAAGATAGCTCCAGTAGTATTATTGAAGGATAGATTGGAGGCATTAGTGGGATGTTGTAAAGTCCCACTAAATTATGTTGGCTTTGAACTTGGATGGTAAACAAGAAAAGAGATACAGGGATCGAGAGAGATTTCTGAGGTAGAGAATGCATAAAATTTGATGCCTTTCTGGATAAGAGGACTCAAGGATGATTACAAAGTTTCAGCCTTGGGAGGCTAAGTGTATGGTGGTCTCTAACCCCGATAGCTGAGAAAGCAGGCTGAGGGGGTGAAGAGTAAGGTCCACATTATTTGTTGTTAACTCATGGCGACCCCATGTGTGCAGAGTAGAAGTGCTCCGTAGGGTTTTCAACAAAGGTCCACATTGGAGGTGCATATATGTTGCCTGGGGAAGATCTAGGTGTATTATTATTGTATGTGCAAAGGGCAATAGGGTATTTGCGTTGGAGCTCCTGCAAGAAATCTGAGTTGGAGATTAAAATTTAATTGTCAGAATAAGGGTGGTGGCTGAAATCACTGAGTGGCTGAGGTCACTCTGAGAGAACAGAAGAGTGATGAGAGGACTTGAAAACCCAGCATGTAAATGATGGTCAGGAAAAGAGAAGCCAACAGGACAGAGATTGTGGTCAAGAGATAACCAGGAGACAGTAATGCTTCAGAAGCCAAGTAAGCAGAGTTTTGAGGACTAGGGCATGGCCAAAAGCATCAAATGCTGCAGAGTAGACAAATAAGAATTGAAAACAGGTTTCTGGATGTGGCAGTTAACTGAGAAGTCACTGGGGACCTTAGGGAAAGCCATTTTAGTTTGAATTTTAGTTTAGATTTTAATGAGTTGAGTGAATATGCCTTTAGAAAGGGAACACTGTCTACAGACCAGAGGTCATAAACTGATGCAAAGAAGCCTTTCAGTTTACTACATCTTAGTCATTTTTTTTTTCCCCACCTGTCACTCATTTAGCTCAACTGCCTGGACTCTAGGAATTTAGGCTGTTTACCTTAGATTCTGTGAAGGGAAAGTAGGAAAAGCAGAAGATAGAGTAATAAGTTGAAGAGAAGGAAGCTAAGAGATTTTTTTTTGGATGGGGGAGTGTAGGAAGGAGGTAAAACAGTAAATAAATAAATGTGTATGTTCTCAGTGCCACATGGAGGGAAAATTGAGGGTGATTGTTCCTGTCAGAGATGACCTCTATGCTCTCTGGAGGCAAAATTCTTAGGGGAAAGAGTTAACAGTATCCACAGAAGAGACAGATGAAGGAACAAGTGGTCCAGGTCACTGGTGGTTCCTGCTTTTCCCTTCATGCTTCCTAGGGCTGGGATTTAATTGAACTTTGAAGCAGTGGTTTAAGCTGTTTTGGCTTCAGGGCCTGGCCTTTCTTTGTTGCACATTCTCATCTTTTTAAGTACACTTCCCATCCCATCCCCTGCCAATTCAATATTCATTGGATTTGCCTTTTCTGACGCTCGTTTCCAAACTTCTCAGTCTCCAAATGAAGTCCTCTGTGGGGTACAGTAATCTAAACTTCTACAAGGACCCCAAGTTCATTCATTGTTTCAGCAATCACTGGGCAGTATGCATGTTCAGAACAGTCTTCTGGTAATGCAGAACAGAATTTCAAATTCTCATGGACTCTACAGACTTTCTGGAGCCATGGAGGGCGGATGAATTCCTGAAACTACTGCCGTGAGGTAATCTTTAAACAAAAAATATCCCGATGCCTTCTTGAAACCAAACAATAGTTTAGCTTAACTAGTAAAAAAGGTCTGTCTTCAGTATTATGCTCTTTTAAGAACTATCTATATGGGATCAAATTGACAACAGCAACTCAAAAGATAGGAACCTTACAGGGCAGTGAGTTTACGTTAATGAGGGCAGAACAACTCAGAAAAGGAGGATGAGAATGGTTGCACAACTTGAAGAATGTAATTAATGTCACTAAATTGTACATGTAGAAACTGTTGAACTGATGGATGTTTTGCTGTGTATATTCTCAACAACAAAATAAAATTTAGAAGGAAAAGAAAGAACTCATGTGACAATCAGAACGGAATAAGAATGTTGACATATTATGAAAAATGTAATCAATGTCACTGAATAATTTGTGTAGAGATTGTTAAATGGAAACCGAATTTGCTGTGTAAACTCTCACCAAAAACACAGTAATATTAAAAACAAACAACAGCAAGAAAAGCAAAAAAAAGAAATAGCAATTTGAGAGCTGTTTGAGGGCTACTAGAAGGAAAACCTGGAAGCAGGTAGAACCCGAGGACATGAGCAGTTTTGACTCATGGTTTCTTTTAACAAAGGTGGTGTGTTAAACAAGGCCACTCTCTGAAGTGACAAACAGAAAGTGAGTCATTGCTGACACCACCTGGATTGAAACTGGGCTGCTTGCCAGAGAGAAGTGCATGAAGTACCAGCTGTGTTGTGATGTCAGCCTAAGGTCCACTTATATGTGGTCCATACTCGGTAAATCCTTGTAGAGATAATAGATTGGGTAGCAACTGCTTGCTTGCCTTTAAATATATGCAAAGGGTGGTTATATGATTTGCTTTGACCTTGGGGAAGTGACTTCAGGTCACTTCTCAGGTTCTTCACTGGTACATGAATATACTACCACTTACCTCACAGGCTAGGCGTCGGCTAAATGGGATAAAGCACGAGTGCAGTACCTGGTACTTAAGCCTGGCACTCAGTTGGCTCTCCTCTCTTCAGCCTATTTTTTTTTTTAAAACGTGCACAGACACAAACATGACTGACCTTTACCTCTGGCTACATTTAATGTCCTTACTATTACACTTTTCCCTCATTGACTTCTCATTTAGCGTCTCATGCAATTATTTTAGGTATCCTTTTTAAGATGGCTTAAATCTTTATAGGGTATGACGTAAAAACAAAAAAATCTCACACAAGAATAGTATAGTTTTTTTTTTTTTAATTCTAAAATACTTTAATAATATTGATATGAAGACTGATATACAATGCAATTATTTATTTTACAAGGAGATTCTGTACATCAGGGAAGTATCTTGAAGTACAATACACCAGACTTTTATTTCTTCTTTACATTATGACTGTGAATTGGTAATTACAGGGAAAGAGAAGACAAAATAGATTTTATTTAAAAAAACAAAACCAAAACACCCAGAAAGACTTGACACCCCCCACCCCCCACAAGTATCTTGCTTCAAAAGAACATGAACGAGATGAAAGATGAACTGGACCCCGTGGTGGCACATAGAAGGCAGGCAAATCCTGCATCAAGCTTGGCACATTCAGGAAAAGAAAGACAGTTTTCTAAGAGAAGGCTTTCGAAACGTCATCTCAAACCACAAAGATGCTGGCATAAGCCAGTTAAGTTTACAAACCAACGAGAATGGTCAGAAGGAGGCAAGTTAGCAGTTAATGTGTGGCCACCTTACATATAGACCAATAACACAGTTCAGTAGAATCTTCACTTATCTTCCTTCAGTTATCCTAAATGTTAGCCAGCTCCAAGGAGATGTGGACCCAGTCTGTCTCCACAGTCAAAAAACATTTGACAGAACCAAGAAATCCAAATATCCCCTTTTTACTATACTGAGAAGAGACACTGCCTTTTAAGGTCACTTCGGCTTTTTTGCTTTGATCTGATATTTTGATCCTTCAGCAGATCTTATCAAAAGAGAAAAATCTAGTGATGGATTTCAAACGGAACAAAAGGCAAGGACTGCAGAATAAATCAGAAGAAATCTATGAAAGTCACAATTTCCTGAACATTAAAGTGAGAAAAAAAAAAAAAAAAAAAGCTACATTCATCAATTAAATAGAAACTATTTTTTTCCTCCACTTAGTGTGGATAGGAATTAGAAATAGTGAGGCTGTATGGTTTTCAATAAAAATCAAACAAAGCAAATGAATCTTGTGTTTTAGGAAACAGTATTAATATATATTACAAATACAAAAGGAGGGAGGCGCTGACCCAATGTCCAGGCACCAACTACACTGGCTACAGCCTGGAAGAGGAAGGACAAGACGAGTGAGGTGGAAGCTGCCAGAAAGTCAGCGGAAGGATCAGTGTTTGGAGTTAAGAGGGAGAGTGCAGCAGGAGAGGGCAAACGGCACTGAGAAGAAGAAGAGAGGAGCAGCGGGTCATGATCGGGCCCCTCTTGTTGCTTCTTCAAAGACCTTTTCCTGTCCAGCACCCCACACCCTTTAGGTCCTTTTTGTGATTCTGGAGGTGTGGGGGCCAACAACACACAAGTGCTCACAGAGTTGCTACAACGCTGCTTTATGGAGGAGGATACATGTATTCGCCAAAAGTGATCCAGAATATCATTTGGTATAAAGAAAGTACAATAGCCTACAAAATTTAAGCCACAAGTCAGTTTTCTGCCAAGTTGGCATTATTATGAAGGCTTTTTTAGTTTTGTTTTTGTACATAGAAAATACACATACTTTCTCATTCTACAAACTTGGTCTGGTTGCAGCTCAGATTCTTTGACAGACAAAAAGTACATAAATTTCCATTACTTCTTTATGATAAATTTTTGTAAAAAATTAGGGTGGCTTATGCCAAAAAGGGGGAACATGCTGAATCCTGAGCTTCCTCTGAGTACCTAAAGAGGAATATATTGCTATGTTATAAGAGGTATCCACTCACTGCTGTTAGTAAAATTCTGACTCATAATGACCCTATAGGACAGAGTAGAACCGCCCCATAGGATTTTCCAAGGCTATAAATCTTTACAGAAGCAGACTTCCACATTTTTCTCCTGCTGGTGGGTTCAAACTGCCAACTTTTTAATTAGCAGCTCAGCACTTAACCATTGTGCCACCAGGGCTCCCTCTAAGAGGTACAGTGCAATGCTTTTCAACTGGCACGCTTCCCCTGGAGGTGGGAGCCCCTTTGCCAGAAGATTGGGGCCCCCCAAAAAAGGTCTTCTCCACTGTCAACTGGAATTGATGGCAGGAACTTAGCGCCTACACAAGTGGGTCTCACAATCAGGGTGCGACAGGTAAGGCCAATGGTGCAAACTGTGCCTTGGCACAGACAAGTCATCTTGGGGTGAGGTGTGGTGCAGCCAATAAAACTTGGAACCTGCAGGTGACCTAGAACTTTGGTGGCTGGTGAGAGAAGACCCCCTCAAGTACACTGCAATATTAAAAAATTCAAAAGCACTGACAAAGTGTTCAGTTGTACCCAGGGGCAGCCCATGAGAATCCATTCCAGTGAAATGCTACATTCATAGAAGTGCTGTTCACTGCAGAACTACACCCCAGAGGGCCCAATTTTGGCTGGGCTGGGAAGCACTTAAGTTCCCTGTCTATGTTACTCTGGAGGATGAAGCAGCAAAGCAGCCTGTTTTGGGGGCTGTCATTCAGTTCTCTCAAATTTCAGCATCACGGACGATGGTAGCTAAAACAGACGATGAAAAAAAGACAAGTTACCAAATAATGTAGTTTGGTTTGCTGTTAAATCAGTAGCAATGAAATGCTACATCCTAATTAAAAAAACAAACAAACTTTTTTCCCCCTCTCTTCTAATTCTGCTTGAATTTTCTGTAGCATCTGATGCTCCTAATCCCCCTTCATTCCTTCTTGAAACTCTCTTGGTTTCCATAACACTATTTTTCCCTACTTTTCTTTCTTAGTCTTCAATTGTTTTTCCTCGATATACTTTCCTGATTGTTTTCCCTCTGCTTGTCCCTTAAATAAAAAACATTTTTCCCCCTAAAGATCCACTGTCTTCTCTCATAAACTGGTATTTTTAAACCTTGTTTTCTCCTGAACTCTAGGCTGAACATCCAACTACCTTCTAGGCATCTCCACCTCAGAGTGTCACATGCACTTCAAACTCAATATACATAGTTTATTTTTCAATTTGTTTATTGTCTGCCTTCCTCTTTTAGAATAAAAGCTCTCTGTGGACAGGGACTTTATTTTGATCCCTGCTGTACCCCAAGCACCTAGTACTGTGGCCATCACATAGTAGGTGCTCAATAAATAATTATTAACTAAATGTCCTAAACTGTAGGCCTGAACTATTTACCTCCTTCACAGACCTCAAAAATCACAAGTTAGTAATCTAAGAGTCATTGTGACTACTTTCTATATTTCACCCCTCTAATTCAACAGAGGAGTCCTGGGTGGCACAAACAGTTAAGCACTTGGCTACTAACCTAAAGGTTGGTGGTTTGATTCTACCCAGAGGTACCTCGGAAGAAAGGCCTTGTGATCTACTTCCATTGAAAACTGTATGTGCAGTTCTACTCTGACACAGATGGGGTGGCCACGAGTCAAAATTGACTCTATGGCAACTGGTATTTTTTTAATCCAATAATTATAAAATCTTGTTAATTCTCCGCTTGAAATGTCTTTCCAAATATGTCTCCTTTGAATTCTCATTGTCACTACCCTGATTTGAGCTACCACTGTCACTTACTATGGCTATTTCCATCACTTCCTAACTGGTTTCCTTGCAGCTAGTCTCCTCATACTTCCAAATCACCTTCCACAATGCCATCAGGGTTCATTATGAAATACACAGAATTCTCTACTTACAAACTTCTAATGGTTCCAAACATCCTAGCATAACAGTCAAAGCTCTTCAAAGTGTGACCCAATCTACTTTTCTGGTCTCATTTTCCTCCATACATCCTCTTCTCCAGCCACATTTCCTATTACTCATAAATACCGGGCATTTTCTACCTCCCATAGCCTCAGTTATGCTGGTCCTTCTGCTTGCAATGTTCTTTCCTTCCTTCTCGTCCAGATAAATTATTTTGTATACTTTAAGATCCAGCCTATCTGTCACCTTTTCTATGACTCTTTCCTTTAGCAAAACCTATTCTTATTCCTTCATTTGTGGTCACTACAGCACTTTATGACTACTGTAACAACGAAAATAGCTATTACTGAAATAGCTAGGAAATGGTGGAGTTGGGATATGAATCCTGACCGACTGACTCTGAAGCATTTATTGTGTTGATCATACTGCATTTAGTAATAAACATGTCTTTTTTCCAGATTAGATTAATAACTCCTTACAGACAAGTTATGGTTTGTCATTCATGTTTGTACTCCAGTGGCTTGAGTGATGTTTTTGCTATTCAAAAAATCTGCCTTCTCTCCTGTTGGAGCTCAGTACAAAATAATTCTGTGATCAAAATAACAATTTGCTCATATATTAATGAAAACGACTTGAAAAAATTTTATTTTCCACCTTTGCTTGTTCTTCTTTTTACAGCAAACTCTGTATTTGTCATTAAATCTTCTTTCATTTAGCTTCTTTTCACAAATGCTCTGACAGTCAAATAAAGGTACTTTGACAAATTCCATTTGTGACTGGTTAATTTTTTAGATATTGGGTAGGTCTTAATCACAATAGTTAATTCTGACTTAAAATATTTCTTGGCAAAAA
Organism: Dugong dugon; assembly: GCA_030035585.1. Taxonomy (NCBI): domain Eukaryota; kingdom Metazoa; phylum Chordata; class Mammalia; order Sirenia; family Dugongidae; genus Dugong; species Dugong dugon. The sequence goes on along the minus strand of CM057462.1, from coordinate 52,499,093 downwards.
GACAGCTAATTAAAAAAGCTTATACAAGCAGACCGTGGGTAAACAACGACTGACTTAGGTACAACCCGTAGTTATGAACCAACCCCTGTAAACCCTATTATATTAAAAATTCGAGGTACATACAATGGTTCGTAATAACAAATGGGTGCTATTTTGCGAGTGCCTCAAAACATTATTATGTTAAAGATGTTTTAGTGTATCTGGAAGGGTTTCCTTAATGTTTTTATGCATAGAAAGGTACACTATATACTATATATTAAGACAAACATTTGACTAACTGACATTAGGTACAAACTGTACTTAACTGTTATAATTTACGTACAAATCTGACTTAAAGACAGACTTAGGAACAGAACTCCTTCATAACCTGGGGACTGCCTGTATATTAACTTGGTAACATCAACTGTGCTAGACAGAACTGAAAACATAGATGACAACATCTTGTCAACACAGTATAATCTCCTCAGATATAACCTGGGACAGTAAAGTGCAGGGAAGAGAGCCATTCATTCCTTTCTCTAAATTCTGGCTCTGCAACCAACTAGCAAGTTAAGCAACTTACTTAACCTCCTGAGTCTCCGTTTCCTCGGCTATAAAATGGGGATATGAACATGCATTTCAGGTGTATTGCAAGGATTAAATAACATAATATACGTTAAATGCCAAACTCAGAATAGGCATTTAATAACTCTTAGTTCTCATCCCTTCTCTTAAGGTTGTCTTTTTGCAATTACCACTGAGTGTCCTTACAACCACGTCATTAGGGTCCTTCATATCTGAAAAACTCTGATTTGTATGTTTGTTTGTATGTTTTTAGGGGTTCCACTTAGCTCACAGTATTTAGGTCTTTGAGTCTTACCGTGTAAAATGTTTGCTTTCTTCATGAACCTCCATTTCTGAGCTTTTAAATTCATTTAATTCTTTTCTTATGGCAGCCTGTGGAGAAGAAACAAAAATGTTGCACTATCTTCTATTTGCTGTACTCTGGGAGTGTGGTTTGCTATCTATTCTCTATTGTCCTTACTTTTTGAGTCACTGCAACCCCAGCAGGCAACCAGGAAGAAGGAAAGGAAACCAGGTCAACACACTGAAGTGAGCTCTGAGCCTGACTCACATCACCTTTCCCAATACCATTCATAACATCACTCTAAAATCATCACCAGTTAAATCAAAATCCTTGAAAAGTTGAAAAGAATCCTGAAGAGAGATTACAGCTTTTATAGTTTCCACAGCATGTAAAATGTTTTTCCCATTATAAAAGTAAAATGTGCATAATTTCTAAAACGTATCACCCAAACTACCCACAACCAAACATAACTGCTGTTAAGAGTGTGTTTTATTTCCTTCCAATTTTTATTTTTTTTTGTCTTCTGTGATGTAGTAGGGATTTTCTTTTCTTTCAATTACATTCTGGCATTTTGTATCCTGATTTGGAATTTAACATTATATCAAAACTAGAAGCTTTGTTTATGGTTCCCCCTTCTAGTTAGTGTCTTGTATCCTTTAAATACAGAAAAAAACCTTAAAAACAAACTTTCTGGTTACCTTATCAGCAGGGGTCAGTTTGGTCCAAGGTTTGTCAGCTCGCCGGTCATAATCTTGAGCATCTGTTACCTCAACATATTCATTAAACCTCAGAATCTTCCTGGCCAGTAGTTCGGCCACAGTTGGCCTTTGACTGAGCTGAAAGAAATGGAGCTTCTTAGTTTGCTGTGCCAGGAACTAGGCATCAATCATGCGTTCAATTACCTCTAACCCTGTGCTCAAACCTTCACTGCACGTTGGGGTCACCTGGGGAACTTTAAATAATACTGATGCCTGGGTCCACCCCCAGAGATTCTGATTTAATAATTCTGGACATAGGAGTTTCAAAAAAGCTCCTCAGTACACAGCTAAGATTGAGAATCACTGCTCTAATCCAATGCTTTTCAAAATTTAATGTGTACTGTTAAATACTGTTAAAATGTAGACTCTGATAAGTGGGTCTAGGGTAAGGCCTGAGATTCTGTCTGTGAACCACATTTTGAGTAGCAAGGCTTTTAGGAGGAGTTAGTCCTCTAAATACATATACAAATGCATCAGAAAATGAATGCATTTAAAATGAAAGCAACATCTACTAGTGGATGATATTAACGGTAAATTTCCTTTCAACATGAATGATGTCCAAGGTAGCATATTCTGTAAAAATTGTGATTTAAGGCTGCATAATCAGGTTAATGTGCTCAGTCTGAAGGCATTAAGTTCATCCAGGGCACCTGACTATCTTCAATTTATCAAGGACACTTACTCTATCTTGGGGAAGGGGAGAATAAGAGAAATCAGGAAGCGAATGTTTAGATCCTTTGCTCTCCTGGGGATTCTTACTAGCTCTAAGAAATATTAGAGAATTCAGACCAAATCTGAGAATCTATAGAAGACAATGACAACCTAATATGGTAGTATGGTAGGAAGGAAGGGAGCAAGGGATTAACCCCAGGGCTTAAAAGCTAACACAAATCTGGAACAGAAAAGATTCTTTACAAATTGATTTGGACCATGGAGAAATCATGGTTGATTTTTTGATACTTCTCAGGTATTACTAAAGGTCAGTTCAATTTAGTTCTTCCTCTGATTAGAAAATAACCAGTTTGCTTTGCAAAACTGAATGCTACACACTCCTCTTGTTACTGTCTGCACTTCAACAGGTTATTATTAGAGCCTTCATCAAAATCCCAGGTCTACCAAAGGAAAGTAAAAATGGGTCTAGTCAAATATGTATTGAGCATCTTCTTGTGCCAGGCCTTCTTTAAACAATACAAATGGAAAAAAAAGTTGCTCTTGATAACGTCATGTTGTTTTCTATATTTGTATCCTGTTTAAATTTTCATAGCACTCTATGGCAATTCAAGTCAAACTAATTTTAACCCAATCAAATAGGTCATCCAAGTACAAGACAAACAGACAACAGATAGACTGAAACCAAACACATAGGCAGCAGTACCTTTCTAGTGAGACGACGTTTAATCTCTCGTTTTTCTGCCTGACGATCAGCTTCATTTTTAGCTACAGTTTAGAGTCAGAAACAAAATTACGACTTCAAAAATGAAACTCTGCATATCAAACTTTTTAGTAACTATATCTCAGGTATTTCTTACAGGCTCCAAATCAGAATACAATACTAACTTCGGGGATGGCTAATGAAGACAATTTTCTTGCCAACTAGTAAAGTCTAATACTCAAGAGCAGGGGTCAGCAAACTATAGTGCCAAATCTGGTCAGCTGCCAGTATTTTAACTGCCCAAAAGCTAAGAATGGAATTTACAGTTTTAAATGGCTACATCTTAAATGGCTTTATAAGTACCTAAGTAATAGCCTCAATTTTATTTCTTGGCCTGCAAAGCTGAAAATATTTACTATCTGCTCTTTAAGAAAAAGTTTACAGACCCCTGCTCAAGAGTAACCACTTAGAATGGAGAATGAGGATCACACTAAGTTTCATGTGATAGGTCTATAAAGGCCCCTATACTTTAAAATTTACGAAGTGACTGAAGTTGTGTATATCCAAACTATTGAGAGAACAGGGGGTGGAACTTGTCAGAGACTTAGCCTGTCCACAAGTAACCTTTGGGAAGACTACACCTCTTCAGTGCAGAGGTTTTTAAGGCCAATTTTTATTCTATAATCTGAAAAAATAAAACAAATCTGTACTATGTTAAAACACCATAGCAAAAAGTTAATTATGTACACAGAAAGCAAACTGACTTTAGAAATACCAAGAGATATCCAGAACAACTAGATGGTGTCCGGTTACCACTACCAACTGCTCTGGCAGGGATAACAATAGAGGGTCCTGGACAGAGTGGGAGAAGAATGTAGAACAAAATTCAAATTCTCACACACACACACACACACACACAAAGACCAGGCTTACTAGTGGTCTGACAGAGACTGGAGAAACTATGAGAGTATGGCCCCCAGACACTCTTTTAACTGAGTACTGAAGTCACTCCTGGGGTTCACCCTTCAGCCAGGTCTATCGGGCCAACAATAACACATATGAGGGACATGCTTCATAGTTCAATCACGTATACGAGACTAATGGGTGCACCAGCCCAAAATCAAAGACGAGAAGGCAGGAAGGGACAGGAAAACTGGACGAATGGAAACAGGGAACCCGGGGTGGAGAAAGGGAGAAGGTTGACACATGGTGGGGTTGGCAACAAATGTCACAAAACAATTTGTGTATTAACTGTTTAATGAGAAACTAATTTGTTCTGTAAACATGCGTCTAAATCAGAATTACAAAAAAAAGAAAAGAAATACCAAGAGATAAGAAAAGTCTTAAGGGATAAAAGACACAGGAACACTGCTACACTTGGGATTCGCTTTGGACCCCAGTCCGCAGATGCCATCAGGAACAGGAAGGTCCCCTTCATGTGCAAAGCTGCTAACTTAGTTCCCTGAAGACAGAGAAAAGTTGGGCCACACCTATTGTACGCTGTCAAATCCAGGATACTGTGAGAACTTAAAAACAAAATCTTCTGAGGGGTATCCCAGTATACTAAACAATACCACAATAGTGTCTTCCAAAAGAAGCGCAGGAGAATCATGTTTCTTCAAGGAAAAATATACCAATAGCCCTTCTCTGCTTGGCCCTTGTAGTAAATGATCCTCTTCTTTGTGAAACATGTTAAAGCCAGAAACATGCAAAGAAAATCTATACAACTTTATTTCAATAGGTGGACTTACGTTGTAGTATATTTCGTTGTTCTAGTTCTTCTAGTGTTGGTCTTTGACTCAGTCGACTAAAAAGGAGATAAATATGATTTACTGTCTGTGTTAAACCTCCCAATCTTGTTTATAAAGATTTTTTTTGGTCTTAGTGTGCGTTATCCCCTACATTACTAAGAAATCAATAAACTCTCAAACTTGTTTGACATTTTATTTATTTGATTCATTTTTATGAAACAATGTTCACAATGAAAATGCTAACACAAGTATCACAAGATAAAAAAGAATTGTATAGGCAAACAGAAAGTCAGGATTCTAGTTCTAGTTCTGACACCAACTAGTCCTATTACCACCAAAAAAGAAAACCTCCGTTAGACTCTGAGTATCCTAATCTGTAAAATGACGGGTTTAGACTGGACTGGGGAGTCCTAAACACGGTTTCCCAAGGCACATCAACAGAAATTCTGGTTCAGGAAGTTAGGATGAAGACTGAGATTTTTATGTAATAGTTTCTTTTGAAGAAAAGAAGTTTTTAATTTTGATGAAGTCTAATTTATTAGTTTTTTTGTTTTATGGATCATGCTTTTGAGGCTATATCTAAGAAATTTTTGAAAAGTCACAAAGATTTTCTGTTTTCCTCTAGAAGTTTTACAGTTTTAGCTTTCATATTTAAGCCTATGATCCATTTTAAGTTCATTTTGTATATGCATAAATTTTGGAAAGTATGGATGGAAGTTCATTAATTTTATATATGTATATCCAGCACCCTTTGTTGTAAAGACTATCCTTTCTCCATTAAATTGACTTTGTACTGTTAAAAAAAATTAGTTGTGCATGTAAGGGTAAGGAGCCCTGGTGGTGTAACAGTTAAGCTCTTGGCTGCTAACTGAAAGGCTGGCAGTTTGAACCTACCTATCTGCTCCCATAAAGATTACAGTCAAGAAAACCCTATGGGGCAGTTCTACTCTGTCACATGGGTTTGCTATGGATAGGAATCAACTTGATGGCACCCAACAACAACAACAACAAAATTTTTGGGTTCTCTATTCTGTTCCACTGAACTATTTGACTATCTTTATGCCAGTATTACACTATAGCTTTATAATAAATCTTAAAATAAAGTTGTTAGTCCTCCAACTTTGTTCCTTTTTTTTTTTTATAGTTGTTTTGGTTATTCTACATCCTTTGCATTTCCGTAAGAATTTCAGAATCAGTTTGTCAATTAAAAAAAAAAAAAAGGCCTGTTGGTGGAATTTTGATTGGAATTGCATTGAATCTATTGGTATCTTAATAGTGAGTCTTCTGATCCATGAATAGGTATTTCTCTCCATTTATTTAGATCTTCTTTTTACTTTATTCAGCAATATTTTATAGTTTTAAGTGTACAGCTCTTATATAATCTTTTGTAAGATTTACTCCCAAGTATTTAATTTTTTTGGATGCTATTGTAAATGGTAATGTATTTTAAAACTTCCATTCCCTATTGTTTGTTGCCAGTATTCAACAAGCCAGTATTCAACTGTGACCTGTGAAACAACACTGAAAGATGGGCAACTAGCTTTCCAGTAAACACTAGTTACTAGACCCTGGGAACCAGATCCTAGAGGAAGGGGAGGATGTACCAGTTCAGTCTGTTTCTCTGGACTGCTGGTTACCACTTGCAAAATCAAGGGGGGACTACGGGACTGATAATAAAATTTTCTTCCCACTCCTATGATAGTTGAGAGGACATAGGATCTGGCAGTGGCCAGAGCATTTACCACTCTCCTGGGGCTCATAAGGTTGGGCAAGGTCCTGTTGTAATACTGTTTCTGAACTCTCCAATTAATGCTATTCCAGCAAAAAACTACTTTCCATGAGGATAACTCCAATCTAATTCTGGGAATAAACTAACAATAATGTTGTCCTTTGTATGAGAAGATGACAGTCCCATCACTAGTAAGGCAAGAGTAGCAGAGAAGACATAACTTTACCAGAAAGAACAGCTACTGGGAAGAAGGGCTGTATCTGTGACCATGAATGATTTTTTTTTTTTTTTAATTTCTGAAAAAAGTGAGGAACAGGGATTACAGAATTCAGCTCTATAATCCAAAAGATGTTTATTTACTACAGTGGTTCTCTAAGTATCGTCCCAGGACCAGCAGTATCAGCAAGAAATATTTATCAACAGCCCCAACCCCAGATCTAATGAATCAAAATATCTGGGTATAGAGCCCAGCAATCTGTGATTTAACAAGCCCATCAGGTGATTCTGATGAATGCTAAAGTTTGAGAGCCACTGACTTAAAATGAATTAAAGTAGCAAAAAATTAGAAGCAACTTCAATGTGCAATAATAGGGATATGATTAATTATACTGTATTAACTCAATGGATTGTTATACATTGTAAGTATATGACTACAAAGACTATATGGTAACAAGGAAACTATGATTAAAAAAAAACCTATACCATACCATTATACACACACCATGTAAAACATGCATACGGAAACACTCAAAAAGAATACAAAATATCACTGATTATAGCTCTCCCCAGGGCCAAATCCAACCTGAGGTCTGCTTTTGCAAGCTTTCTGTAAGTTTGAAAAAATTTTTTCCAAAATAAAATGTTAAATAAGTAAAAAAATAAAAACATATACTAAATATCTAAACCTTAAGTGTAATGGGCCACACCCTCAGCCTTCCCTCAGATGACCTTTTGGTATCACACCAAGATGCACATCAACCAAAGTGATTTTCGTATCAGTGCCCTATGCATTATGGACATTGTCAGAGCAAAGGGGAGGCTTCCACTTCCCTTCTCTCTAATTTCTCTTTTTAATTTCAACAATGGATAGACTACAGAGGTTATACAGGCTGACCATTATGTATAAGTAAAAAAGTTGCACAGAAATAATGGCCTTAGGTTTCCTCTGAATCTATAGGTTACTAGGTTAAATCTTACTTCACCTAACACTAGCCAGAATACCCTTTTGAGGTTTTCTCCTTCATGGAAGAAAGGAATGGAGGCCATCAGGCGTGAACATCACACATACTCCTTCTCTATTCCAAGACATGTCAATATTGACATTTTTTAACTGAGATAAAATTTATGCACCATAAAATTCACCCTTTTAATGTATATTCACAAAGTTGTGCAACTATCACCACTATCTAATTCCAGAACACTTTCTTCACCCCAAAAAGACCTCCCCCCAGTTCATGGCAATCACTAACCTACTTTCTGTCTCTATGAATTTGCCTGTTCTGGACATTTTATATAAATGAATTATATGATAATAATAATAATAAAGTTGCATAGAATGGTCTCAGGATCCAAAAAGTGTCTACTGTAAGAAAAAGGACCAAGTTTGTCCCTAGGCACAGCATATACAGCAAAGCCAGGTGTCTGGGATAGGAGAGGAAATATATTTTAATTAATGAACACCCTCAGTTAATTATTTTTTAGATTTCAAAAAAATTTTTTTTATTGTACTTTAGATGAGGGTTTACAAAACAAAGTACTTTCTCATTAAACAGTTAGTACATATACTGTTTTATGACAATGGTTAACAACCCCACGACATGTCAACACTGTCCCTTCTTGACCTTGGGTTCCCTATTACCAGCTTTCCTGTCCCCTCCTGCCTTCTGGTCCTTGTCCCTGGACTGTTGTGTCCCATTAGTCTCGTTCTGTTTTATGGGGCTGTCTAATCTTTGGCTGAATGGTGAACCTTGGGAGTGACTTCATTACTGAGCTAAAAGGGTATCTGGGGGCCATACTCTCGGGGTTTTCCAGTCTCTGTCAGTCCAGTAAATCTGGTCTTTTTTTGTTAGTTAGAATTTCGTTCTGTATTTTTCTCCAGCTCTGTCCAGGACGACTCTGTTGTGATCCCGGTCAGAGCAGTCAGTGGTGGTAGTCGGGCACCATCTAGTTGTACTAGACTCAGTCTGGTGGAGGTCGTGGTAGTTGTGACCCATTGTCCTTTGGACTAATCTTTTCCTTGTATCTTGTTTTCTTCATTCTCCCTTGCTTCCAAAGGGGTGAGACCAGTGGAGTATCTTAGATGGCTGCTCACAGGCTTTTAAGACTCCAGATGCTACTCACCAAGGTAGAATGTAGAACAATTTCTTTATACTGTGTTATGCCAATTGAACTAGATGTTCCCCAAGACTATGGTCCCCACAGCCCTCCGCCCAGCAGTTCAGTCCCTCAGGGAGTTTGGATGTGTCTATGGATCAGTTAATTAATTTGTAAGGAATATGCTAAGGGTTCTACCTCCTTTTCCTCTCTATTGAGAGAAACATGTGAGTGGGTAAACACCTGTCTGTATACCTGGACTCTGTGGGAAGCTGGCTCGCATTCAGTCTTCCCTTTGCTTTTGGTTCCAGCTGATCTGAAAAATACACTAATACTCTGAAAGGAGGCAGTTATATGGAATGCGTGAAATAGATATAATAAAAAATATGGATGTGATCTTTTACTGGGTTGGCACCTGATGGTTGAGGAGCTAGATAAAAAAGTAACAGAAAAGTCTTGTTGTCCTGGAAGCCACCCTGAATTTTCTAGATACTTTTGTAAAACCATATGCCCATCTCATGGTTTAAAGCTTGAGTGCCATCTAGTTCTTTAATCTGCAAGTTCTTAGAGGATATCCGTGTTCAACAGGTACTTAAAAAAATTACACTACTTCTAAACCTTGAAAAAAAAACCAACAAATAAATGTTCACCATAACTTAAGTCTCTAACACACATACTGGCATAATCAAATTAATCTCTTCTAAAAAAGACCTACCGGATCAATGTGTTCCCAATTTGGTGCCGTATTTCATTCCACTCCTCTTTGCTTTTCCGGGGCAATGAATTCAGGTTCAATTCTGGTTCACTGGGTCTGTGGTTCAACTTCATTGCCAGTGTGTCTTTCCTCTTCACTTTGTTGGCCAGAGCACCTTTGCACAAGGAGGAGAAAAAAATGTAGAAGCTTGAAGCTTAAAGTCAAAGGTTCCACCTCACCTGGAGCCAGGCAAGAGCCAGAACGAACATAACTCCCCACTCTGTACTTGGCCTCAGATGATCCAGTCAAACACAGAGGTGAGAGGAAAGCTGAAGAGATTTAAAAATCTTTTTAGCCAGATATTCAGATGGGCAAACACTATTATCTCTCTTCTTACTTGTCCTCTATTTTTTTTTTACTTAGAGTTGCTGGAGGAGAAATCATCTAAGCATGAGCCAGCCCTCTGAATTATAACAATCGTTTTTTGCATTAACATACCTCATAATATATCTGTTTTTAAAGTTGCTTTCCCACTTTTAGGAATCAGGAGTCTGGTATTCACGAAGATTTGTGTGCATGAGCATGGTTTTATTCTTTGCTCCATGAACACAAGAAGTTCATCAGACTGAATGAAAGCATCACTTTTGTTTTTTCAACATAGCCCATGGAACAGCTTTCCTCTAATCCACATTCTTTAATACTATCAAGGTGAATAGCTTTTTAATCTAAAACAAACAATCTACTTGGCTCCCTCTCATTGGCTAGTTATAATAATGGGTTGACAGCAAGGACAAGGAGCCCTTCACAGTGGCTTCGAAAACCAGCCAGATGACTCGATGGGAGAAGGTGCCTATTTTCATTCATCTTACACTTGCTAAGACCAGCAAGTAGCTTTACCTGTAAAAGAACTTTCTCTTTTGCTTTTCCCTCCCTTTCTTACTGTGTTGGCTTTCATCTTCATCCTCCTCATCTCGGTACCGAATGGGACCCTCTGAATCAGAGTCACTCTCCTTCTCTTCCTCTTCCTCCTGCAGACACTGTGGTAGTTTAGGAATGACTGAGGTAGGTGCTATGTCTTCACTGAATGCAGACGGGTGGCTTTGATCCTCTTCTTCTTCATCGTCTGGACTAACAAATTAACAGAATTATATTTTCTTTTCAGAAAAAAAGGGGATAATTGATTTCTAAGGTAAATGATGACTGAAGAACTATGAAGAAGTTCATGAATAAAATAATTTATAATTCCCTTCCTTAGGTTTAACAATCTTGCTAACAATTTTTTTAGCAACTGTTAATATAAACAGCTGTCCCTTGATGACCTACATGTGAGATGCAAGTTTGCTTTGGTCACTTAAATGAGAAGACTGCATGGCATCTAATACCGTACCTAGCTCACGAAATATATCTAATCCATTTCCCTTTTGTTTAACAATGGATTGGGACAAAATAATCTAATCCAAGAGAGTAAAGAGAAGTAAAGATGAAAACTAATGTCCCTCTTTACACTCTAGTGTATAGGATTACAATTTAGAGTCTACTTCAAACTCCAAAACTATCTTTGTCCAGGATGTGAAATAAATATTACCACCAAGTACTAAGATCATGGGAAAACAAATAACATATAGAATGCTACAACAGTTCTTTTTATGACAAATTTTTAGTTACTAAGATAATCTTCCACCTATCAAAAAGTGTCAATTTTTAGTCATAATTCGTCTAAATCTTAGAAGGACAGATAAAGTAGGTATAAGTACCAATGCTGGTGTGAACAGATTCAGTGTTTAAGAACAGATCAAGGAAAGAAGAATATCAGTTTCAGCCCAAGGGGCTGGGATACTGAACTACCTTTCAGAAGACCCTTCTTTTTCTCTAGACTTCCCTCTGTTCTTCTCTACCAAGTTTGTGTGGCAGGCACTAGTTCTTTCCTTAACTAATTTTCTTCTCACAACAAATCTACAAGGTAAGTATTGTTCCCATTTACAGATGAGACAACTAAAGATCAGAAAAGTTAAGTAACTTAGACTACTACAAGCTACTAAATAAGTGGTAAAGCTGGGATTTGAACCCAAGGCTATGTTAATCCAAGGCCAGTGTTCTTAAGCACCATATTACATTGCCTCCTTTGCATCATATAAAACTAGTGGTTTTATTTTTCATGTACACAAGTTTGTAGTTTTTATGTCACCATGGAACTCTATTCTATGGAAAAAAACATAAATCAAAAAGTCCAAATTCTAGAACTTGTCCTATTCTTTTTACTTTAAATTTATTCATATTTTCTTTTTATAAGTACTATTTTCCAAGTAGGGCTACCTAGACTAAAGAAGGGGAAGCAAGAGGCAAGTTTTAAAGGCACTCACACTTTCAGCATTTCAATAGTGATGGGAAGTGACCTGGTCCGACCCAGGGTACTGCTGTCCTCAGAAAAGTTGTCACTGTTCTCGAACAGCAATGAATGGGCTCTGTGAGAGCCCTCCAAGGGAGGCGTCATGATCAGTGGGCTGGTTAGGGCCTGCTGGATTCGAATATGCAGTGGGAGTGGGGGCAGCCTAGAGGGTACATGAGGCTCCCCAAAGCTGTGCTCCAACATCCTCTTGGGTACTTCCTTTTTCTGATCTTCCTGCTGGGGAACCTCCTGGGGTAGTTCTACGGAAGGTGGAAACTCAATTTCTGGCACAACTTGAAAAGTCTTGGATGGAACTGGAGGGGACCGTGGGGGCTCTGGAGGTACATGAGTAGGTAGTGTGGGGGATGGAGGAGGTGAGATCATCAGCAGCGGTGCGGAACCCACAGAGCACGTACTCTTCTCTCTTTGATCACCTGGTGTTTTTGTGATGGCAACAGAAGCAGAGTCTGAGGTGGGTACCAAGGTTGATGGAATGCCTCTCTTAGGTGGTAAGGGTGGGGATCGCTTTGATAATGTACCACTGCTTATTGCCTGGGACAGTTCAGCTGGAAAAGAGAAAGCAACATCGCAATTTAACATGGCTTTAAGATCTAGAGCTTAGCTCAGTCTTAATCTTTCAGGTAAATTATATCATTTTATGTTTTTGCCATTCCCTAGGTACCTCATCCTGAAACAAAATTTATTTATCTAGAAAACCTAATAAATGCATAAGGAGTATAGGAAGAATATCACCTTAACACTCTAATGAGAAATTTTTTTTACTTCTTTGCTACGATAATAGACAAGACAATTATTTATTGAGTTGATCTTGATGCAGATAAATATGAATAGAGACAGAAAAACTGGGGATGAAAAGTTCTTTTGTATTACTCCATGAAAAATCTAAACATGCAGACAGCAACAGCAAAACAAACACTAGTGGGTACTGTTACCATATTCTGGTAGATAATGATTATGTAGACTACCTCAGCTCTATATTATGAAACTATCAGTAATGAAATCATAGATTTCCATAGCAAAGGCAAAGGCTTTTGAAGAAATCAAAGTGCTTTTCTATTCTTGACTTCACTCTCCCTATAACCATCTGAGGCGGTAAGGGAGATAATAACATCTTTACTATTTTATATAAGGAAAAACTGCGATCAGAGAAGTTGGATGACTTGTCCATGATCATACTTCAAACTGGCATGGATTCAGCTAGCACCTAGGTCTCCTGACTATATTATATATTAGGCTATGGCTCTGTTTTCTGGATCCCACTGTTTTTGATCTTTATTAGTGTCCACAACTCTTGTCCTTTTGCATCCCAACCCCTATATCCACTTCCCACTACACTGTGGGCTTGCTGATTGCAGGGCAACCCTTATCTCCATCAGCATATCCACAGGGCTCTGCGAAGGCCTGGCACATCTAATCTAATGTTTATTAGATTAGAGGCTCCTGCTTGATATTATGACAATAAATATTCCTTGAAATCCACACTGACTCAGGGGCTGATTCAGCAAAGTCCCTTTGGAGCACCCCAAAAGACCCATCCATCACATGATGCAGGGACTAACCCTGCAAAATAATTTAATAGTAAGTAGTTCCCTTGGTCACCAATTGCTAACCCTCCACCTAAACTCCTTATTTTGGTCTACCTAGTGTCCTCAAATGGTCCTCTATGTCTTTCCTAGATAACAGCACCTTAAGCATCCATGAAATAAAAATTTACTTGTCTAAATCCCATTCCCTTGGGGGCATTCAAAGTAAAAGCCTAGTTAATCTGATAATGTTTTAATGTCAATCATTGTAAGTAAATTTTAAAAAGGACTTTATATAAGAATATTGAAAATATACACAAAAAAATTCTAATGTGTATTTTAGGGTCAATGAAAGACATATTTTTGTGTAGATAACACTCGGCTGCCTCTCTAAAAATAGCAGTTAGCTATTCTATCTATAACAAAACTCATCCCTGACAATACCATGTTGAGTATTTTAACTTCTCAGTTGGTAACAGGCATACAACTCAAGTTGTCAAGGAAGTGAACTCTGGTACATATACTCTGACAACAGCATCTGGCTGTAGTTCTCTGGAAAAAAAAATGCCAGAATGTTCCTGGGTAGGGTTTTAAGTTCCCTTCATTTATTCAGCTATTTACATTGGTCCTTCCTCAGTCTTAATACTCTGCTATGCCTGTTAGGAGGCAGCAGCACTGTCTGAAGTGTGGTTCCAAACATTTGGACTTGACAGACCAAAACAATTAAAAAAAAATCTCAACCAACCTCAGGTTGTCAATTTTTAATATTTCCCAGTAAGGTTTGATACGAAATAAACCACATATGATCATTATCCTTTCATGAAAGACATAGCATTTTAACACTGAAGAATTAGGAAAGTCATAATTTCCCAGAATAAAGGGTAGCTCTTCAGATCAAATCTACTTAACTTGAATAAAAATGCTGTGAACTGTCCTATTTTTTTTCCTTCTGATGAAGACCAGTCATGGATTGATGTCGACACCTTCAGTCACAGGACCAACTGCTTTTGGCTATTCACCTTGGCCAAGAATGGCCCCTGCAATTTAGTCCATGGTATTGTTCACATATTACCATTTTAAATATGCACCTTACCCTGAAAAAGATGGGGAACCAACGGCCTAGAGAAGTAGTTCTCAATATGTAGTCCCCAAATCAGTAGCATCAGCATCATCCAGGAACTTACTAGAAATGCAAATTCTCAGGCCCTATCCCAGACTTAAGGAGCCTTGGTGGCTCTGCGGTTAAATGCCTGGCAGCTAACTGAAAGGTCTGCAGTTTGAATTCAAGAGCCACTCCATGGGAGAAAAATGTGGCAGCCTGCTTCTGTAAAGGTTATAGCTTTGGAAACCCTGTGAGGCAGTTCTACTCTGTCCTAGAGGGTCGCTATGAGTTGGAATCAACTTGACAGCAACGGGTTTGGTTTTGGATCCCAGATGTACAGAATCAGAAACTGCAGGAGTGGGGGCTAGCAATCTGGGTTTTAACAAGCCCTTCAGGTAACTGTGATGAGAACACCCATTTAGACAACAGTTTGAGAGTACCAGCTTAGAAAATAGAGGTGTGAACCAGCAACAGAGAGTGGAAAAGCCTGTGTTTGGTTTCTGTTTCTCACTAACTGCAACTCTGAGTGAGTCACAACGTTTTCATGCTCTAATTATCTATATATATATAACAGATCTATATAACAGATCAAATCTATATAACAGATAAAATCAGTTTCCTACTTCACAAGGGGGTTTTGAAAATAAGTATGTGAAAGCTCCTCAAGTTCCTCAGAGATAAGTCAGTCTGGCACTATACATCCAAGATAGTGATGATAATAATAAT
Organism: Dugong dugon; assembly: GCA_030035585.1. NCBI lineage: Eukaryota > Metazoa > Chordata > Mammalia > Sirenia > Dugongidae > Dugong > Dugong dugon. The sequence continues at coordinate 52,483,871 of CM057462.1, read as the reverse complement.
TTTCTTTCTGTTTTTATTAAACTACTCCAACCTGTCATACTCATAACGAATTCTAAGCCTGTTTTTCAAGGTTCTAGTCACCCCACCCAACTTGGTGGTATTCGCCATTCAACAAGCCTTTTTTTTTTTATTCCTCCATTCAATTATTAACAAGAACTTTAAGCAGTACTAGTACTGTTTTTCCTGAAAAACTACATTATATATTGGCTACTTTCATTAGCTCTGAAGCACTCATTAGTCCGCCCTCCCTCCTTTCCTTGAAAATGTACCTCAGAAGGTATGCATGTATCTGAAGAATATAGACCTAAATAGGACTTACAGATAAATACAAAAATTCACTAAACCAAACAAATTTACTGACTACCTCCCTTGCTTTCTCTCTTCCACCACTTATTTTATTGAGAATAGCATCCTTAACTCTCCCAAGATAAAACATGATTTCATCAGGGCAATTTAAATCACATCATCTGCAGTTCACCATAAAGATACTATGCTAGACACTGAACCAGAAAGTTACACTGTTATCTATATAATAATCTTTTTTTTAAATCTACTTGACTCACTTATACTGAAGGAAGGCACTGGTAGTTTAAAGAGGGTTAAAAAAAACCTATCATTTGAAGAGTTTGCCTTGCCCCTTTTCTAAGTTTTTTTAGCAAGTGGCACAGATAATTCCATGCAGGTCAAATATGTTGTGGTCTTAACATATCCAGTCCTCCAACTATATAGAGTGTTTCAGAAACACCATTATAGGAAAATAGATATTAAACCCCGCAAACTTGTACATGATTTTTAGTGACATCTGATTGCAGCCTGTTTCCATTCATAGCCATGTGCCTCATTTTCAAAACCTTTCCCCATATTGAGGGCATTCAAAGGGATGAGATATGGAGAACTCTCTTATAGATCAAATCAATAGTGTACTAGTTATCCAATAAAATAACCATCCAAAACACAACACAAAACAACAGAAGCCTGAAGACTCACCAATGACAGGGTTGCTATTTCTTTGAGCTGGTTTAGGGGGAGGGACAGGGGGCTGCTTGGCAGGGACCGTATGAGTCAGGCTCGGGGTAGCAGTAGTGTTAGTGCTGGCAGGAGCAACAGGCAGAGTCCTGGGTGCTGGCAAAGGGGTGGCAGAGGAACTAACAGTCTTTGCTGGGTTTGTGGCAGCAGTGGTGGCAGCAGGCACTGTGGTGGTGGAGGCAGAGGTGGAGGAGATGGACCTTGTAGTGCTGACGGAGGAAGTGGCATCCTTTGTTTGCCCTTCACGTGCTTCGTAAGAAGAGGACAAGGGTCGTTTTGGGGGAAGCAAAGACTGCTTGGGTGCATTCTCAGGAACACAGTCTGCTTCAGAATTAGGCTGGCTTCCAGTTGAGCCTGTATAATAACATATGATTTAAAAAGGAAGAGGGAAAAATCAAAGAGACTGAAGAAGCTAGCTCATCTACAGATTTATCTTCAGCTTCACCAATTATTCAATTTATGTATTAGTTTACAGGCAACAGTCCCTGATGTTTTCCAACCTCAATGTACTTTTGGAATCTGACACTTTTCCAATCAGTAAGAGGCTCACTGTAGTATGCGTTCTTCATATAAGAGCCTACTGAGGAGGTACATTAGAACCCCTTAAGTAAAGGAAAAGGTATGCGTACTTTGAAAAAGTCCTATAGGTATCTGATATTTGACATCCTCTTCCTTCCTTGAGAATCACAAATTCAGGTATTTTGTGAATGAGAGAATGAGGAAGGGTAAAATTCTACTAAAAGTTGCAACTAGTTGAGGAACTGCTAGTAGAGAACAGAATTCCCTCTAATTTTATTTCTCCCCGCTCTCTTGCAAACCCCTCAGGTAAATTAGAGTGATTGCTCCATTGCTCTTAAACTCAAAATCCAGAGTTTCTTACCTAGTTGCTTCTTTGGGTTCTCTTCTGGAACAAGTTTCCTGAGACTTGCTATTCTTCCTGGCTCTTCCTCCACTTGGTCTGGACTAGCAGATCTGGCACCTCCAATGGGGGTGGTATGGCCATTCTTTAACATGGCATGGCTCAACTTCCCTGGATCCTCGTCACCTGCAAGGCCCAAAATAAAAGAATAAATGGAAGGAACTGGTATGATTATACAGGGAGAAAAGCTGGTGATTTCTAACTTCTTTCATTCCCTTCACCTCCTTCCTGATACTAGCTTATTATTTACATCTAGATTATTTGGATTCTTATAATACAGTAATTCTCTTTCCAATAAACATTTGATTGCCTATTATGTGCCAGGGGTTAAGATACCTAGATGAGTAAAATAGATTTATAATACACAAGTAATTATAATGCTAAATGTCTATAAAAAATAAGATATAATGTGTGGAGTGTTGTGGTAAGAATAGAAGCAATTCTCCTGGGGATGAGAGGGGGGTAAGAAAAGCTTCATAGAAAATGGTATCTAAACTGGGTCTTGAATGATGAGTAGGAGTCCATCACATTGAAGACAAGATGAGGAAAGACAGTCTAGGAAGAAGGAATGTCATATGTAAAGTGTGAAATTACTTGACATATTTGGGGGTTGGTAACTAGTTTATTCTGGCAGGAGAATAGGGAGCACATAATAAATGGTATGGATGAGTTTGGAAAGGCAGGCAAGAGGCCAGGCTATAAAGGATACCAAACCATGTTAAGAAGCCTAGACTGAATCCTGTAGGTAACAGGAAGCCATCTAAGATTTATAAGTAGGAGAGAGACATGATCTGATTCGTCTTTTAGAAAGGTTAACCCTGAGAAGAGGGAGGAGGATGGATTATAGAGGGACAGAGACTGGAGTAGGAAATCAATAATAAGCTACTTTTAGAATCTAGTCGGGAAATAGCAGAGGCTGACCAACAGCAGTAGGAGTGGAGAAGAAGGGGCAGAACCGATAGATAGGAGGTAAACATGATATATATACATCATGAATCCCTCCCTACACACTAAACTGCAGGGGTAATCACTGGGTTGGAGGCTTTGTGGTGACCTGTACTGGTCACCTATGACCATGAAAACTGTAGGTGACATTCCTTCATGGAGCAACTAGACAAACTTTTCCAGTTACTACTGAGGTTTCCTAGACTCTTTCGGAGGACAGAACTGAAAAACTGAGGCTAGAGACAAAAAATTCTGTCTCACTTCCCAGTGTCATAGGAACCAGAACTGGCTTGCTTTCTAAATGGTGTCATTCTTTACTTTCCATAGTGAGACACTTTGGGTAATATCATTTTGGTGTCCCCTGAGGTAGTTCCTGAAGTTTTCATAGACCAGCCCCTTTATTCCAATCCACCATAAATCTCTTTACCCAAATGCTTTTCTTCTTCCTACTAGGAGATTGTTGTTGTTGTGTGCTGTCAAGTCAATTCTGACTCAGCGATCCTATAGGACAAAGGAGAATTGCCCCACAGAGTTTCCTAGGATGTAACCTTTACAGGAGCCGATTGCCAGGTCTTTTCTCCCATGGAGCTGCTGCTGAGTTTTCTGTTAGCAGCCAAGTGCTTCAAAGTTTGTGCCACCAGGGGACCTTACTAGGAGATTAGACAGTATCATTCTTTATGCAGTCTCAGTAAGAAGTGGAGCTCGGGCTACTAGTAGTACTGTCTAAGATAAAAAAGCACTAAGTGAAAATGTACTTCTAAAGCTAAAGTATTCTCTGACAACTACTCTCTTATTTTAAAAAAGGGGAGGGGCAAGATGACAATTACACAAGAGTAGTAAGTTATTGTATGTTAACCAAAGAGTGATAATTTAAGACACATTATTAATTAGTTTCTACTCAATATGCACTGGTAGAACATATGCAAAAGTGATCAGTTATAACTCAAGTTACTTACTCAAGAATGTCTACTTTGAAGAATCATTGTTAATGCAAACTCTAATGCAAACAGTTTCTCCAATGCCAACGGTGGAGGAGAAGTAGTATCTGGCTTCAACATCTATGAATGCCCCCAAACACCTCAGAAAATCCATTAAATATTTTATAGCATAGTCAAGTTAGAACCATAATCAAGCCAAATGCCATCTCTGAGGATGAAGAGGAACCAAACACTACTAAACTGGAGATATATAAGCCAGGCTCCCAAGACCCATCCCTTGATGTAGAATAAAATTTAGGTTGATTCTTTGGTTGCCAGAGTGGCATCTCGTCCAATGGCTGCAGTTCATTTATCAATTGAGGCTTTGAATTTTGCAGGTTAAAAACAACTTGGATGAAAGCAGGGCAAAAGAGACTGAACAAAGGCGAAAAATAAGAAAGTAGTAATATGTAGGGTTTGTGACAATAAGCATGAAAGGTGAGAGACAAGAGAGAGCATGGAGAGAGGAATGGCTACGTCAAAAAAGCAAGACTAATGGTTGAAATGTTTTGTTTCATATATTTCAACACACACACACACACAAAAAAGCAAAAGCCAAAAGTGCTGCAATGGGGGCATTAAAATTGTGGTTAACCCACCAAGATACCTAGATTTTATGTCCTATTGTAAAAAAGAGTCATGAATATTTGATGATATTAAAGAAACAATTACAATCTACATTAAAAGAATTTTGCCTTGAGAGAGAAACACTTGAACAACTGAAACTTTCCATCACTTTATGTCCTGAAAAAGGGTATTTTTTACCTCTTTTTGACATTTATGAAGTTTACCTCATATATAATGTATATTTTGCCCATTAAAAAGTTACACAAAAACACAAGTTAAACATGCTCATTACTAATCATGTAGTAAGTTCAGGAAAATTGAAACCCCCCAGCCATGTTCCCATCCAACCTCCAGAGGTAACCAATGCTAATAACATTTTAGTATCTTTCCTTCAAGCTTTTTCTCTCTGCTTAGTTTTAGTATAGTGGAGTTATCAAATCTTCAGTGTACTATTTAATTTTATGAACAGGCAATGCATTCACTTGGCTAAAAACCCAAAAAGTATCATTCCATTTGTTTGGTTCCTTTTGCCCACCCTCCAAAAGAGAATGAAGAGAAATGAAATGTAGATGTCTTAACTTTTATGATAAGCTGCTTCATACAAATCATACACTGGAGAAAGTCCTGGCAATATTAAACCAGCAATGAGGGTTGGAATAGCAAAACATGACCTTTACCTTTATGACAGACAAATAAAAGATTATGGCAGCAATATGGATACAATTTTTTTTTTTTTTAAAAAGGGAAATGACACACAGTGCTGCAGCCCACGTGAAGCTAAGGATGGACAGAGACAGGGATGTTTGCCCCAGAAGACCAGAGCCAGATAATGTGGACACCTGGAGGGAAGGGTGAATAGCAGTTTAAAAAAGTGAAAAAAAGAAAGAAGATATGAACACCTCATCAGAATTAATTATGCTAAACATTTGCAAACTCACCCTGCTCAGGGTCTTCCACCAGAACTCCTCTTTTAATCAGCTCTTCTCTCGGTTTTCGCATAGATATCTTTCGCTCTAAAACTAACATTAAGTTGGAAGACAGAACTCAGAAATGTGACAGTTAAAGGTCAACTTTACTCTTAACATTCTAATTCCACAGGTAAAAGAATGAAGTGGTTCAAACTTCTATTCTTAGGACAGAAAAGAACAGGGAAACTAATTTTAAATTTAAAAACACAATTTCTTTCACATCCTGCACTATTGGAAAAGTATTATTTCCAAAAGGGGCTATCATTGTATAATTATAAGCTTTTTTCTTTTTAATTTAAATCTCAATAATAAGGTATTTATGAATGAACTGTGTGTGGGTGGGATGTGGGCAGAGTAGAAAAAAGTCCATCTTTGATTTGCTACAATTTAATCAGGAACTCTATCCACCAGTCCACAGATAAACTTCAATCCCACCAAAACATCAACCTGGGAATGAGGCTACACTATACAAGGCTCAGTGAACGACCATTTGATTGTTCAATTCTAAAAGATTAATTCCCTCTTCAAATAGGGGGTTACAGAAGTTTGGGAGAAGAATGAAAAAGTTAGGTACTTAAATAGGGAACTCTTCAACATATTTAAATCTTAGTATGTTACCTTCTGATGTCTCTTTAAATTTATCACTGCTTTTTTTTTTCCGCCACTTCCAGGGTTTGAAGATCTTGCCAAAGCCTGAGAACTTGCTCTTCCTTTTGGTGGGAGGTGTTGTGTCTCCTGCTTCCACACTGTCCATGATCATGCTTGGGTCTGCAGTGGACTGGCCTGCTTCTTCTGTTGCATGGTGAGAAGCAGAGAGGGAAGAGAAGAGCCAATTTATTACTTCAGCAACATCTCTAAAATGTCCCTTCCCCTTTCTTCCTGTGGTGGTTGGAAAGGATCACAGCAATGACAAACAATCATGCAGATAGTCAGACTCCTTGACATCACACGGACACCAAGCATCGATAACCCTAACAGATAAAGTACTAAGGAAGAAAAGGAACCAAACTAAACTGATAAAATTTTGGAATAAAAATTCACTGAGATGACTAGAACTCTCTCAAAATCTTTTAAAGGCACCCCTCCCCACCCCCAAAAGTGGGTGTCTTCCTAACATGCATGAGATCTTACCTCAGTGCAGCCTAATACTGTCATCATTCTCATCCTCTTGGTATGGGGAAAGGCCCAGTTCCTCCCATCTCCTGTGTCACTGAAGCAGGGAATTCTACCATTCCTGAGTGAGTCATTACTTGCTGTTAAACAGTACCCTCTCCCTATCCTGTTCTTTCAAGATATAAACAGTTCAGGGAGGGGTAGCATATTAAGTGTTAACACCTTACTTGTATCTGTTTATTAGATTATTTTATTCCTTCACGGAAAGGACCCTAGGTAGTTTTGGAACACTGGAATATACTTAGGTAGGAGGTTGGAGTGTTTTAAAATGGAGAGATATTTTTACAGAAAGTACAGGTATGCCATCGCTTTACATCCACAGTAAGTTTTGTGAAATAGGACGGTATACAATTTGGACATTGTTCGAACACCATATTATATACGGGCAGCCCTTGTGCCATCCATAGTTCAATCCCTATAAAGCTTACTGTATTAAAACCTTATGGGACTCGCCGGACAAAGTCCGAAAGCTGTACTACTGGATACAGGAAGCCAGCCTTGCCGGGTGTGCGGGTGGGGTGGGAGGGGGCTGCGCTGGCAGCCAGATTGGGACTTTGCAGGAGGAGTGTGGAGAAGCGGCCGTGGAGGAATGGGTGTGTGGATGGCCGGGGGCGCAGCTGGCCATGGTGGTCCTGGATGCCGCAACCCTGTTGCTGCTGTTCGCTCCTTAATCATGTGTAGTCGCCACTGTGTCCCCGCCAGCGCCTGAGGCAGGAGTGGAAGAACCTCCACGCCAGGAGTGAAAGGAGTGAAAGGCTCCACCACTACTGGGCCAGTAAATTAAGCCAGGAAGAGGGAAAGGAGGAGGAGGAGGAGGCATTGCGGGGTTTGGGATGAACCCTGGAGCCTCGCTCCTCGTTCACTCTGGGGTTTTAGGGTCTTTAAAACATTAAGAGGAAATAATAAACAAAAGCAGAGCTGCTTTCCCTTAAAAAAAAAAAAACAAAACCTTTATGGGACCACAGACGTATAGGCGGCGGGATGCTGCCCCAATGGATCTTTTGTGGCGCGGCATGACTATAGAGGTGCGATTCTAAAGTTTGCGAACTACAGTACTGCATTAGAGATAATACTGATTTTATGGATGTGACCAAAAAAATATAGCTGACCCAATAAATTTGCAGGATTGAAATGAAAGGCCATGAGCCTCTCATTATGACCACACATGCGGGGCTTAGTTAGTTAGCTTTAATGGCAGAGAAAGGAGCAGCCAAGGCTGGGCCAAGAATTTAAAAAAAAAAAAGCAGGAAGGCAACAAAAAAAGCAGGAAGGCAACACAGTACAGTTTTGCACTCCACCTACTGTCCCAGGGTTTTCTGGAGAAGTCTAGAGGGGAAGAAAAAAAGAGTCAAGTGGAGTAACAGTCCCGGAATTAAAGTGGGACCTCTATTTTATAGACATACATCAAGAAACATACACTATGTTACAGTATGTGATAAGTTTACATATTTACTGTAAAAATTTTCACATCTGAAGCAAATAACACTTTTGTGGAGAAGCGAAAGGGGCAAAATACATGCACTAAACAATCTCTTCTTTTAATACTGTAGATATTTTTCATAAAAGAAAATACACAATTGACAAGCACTGATATTTTTTCAAAAGTTACCAAATTCAATCTCTTTTTAGACAGGAGTCTAGGGAAGTCTGATGATAGTCAGATTTACACAATTGTAATGATCAGAGTGACTGCAGCAATGACGGCTAATGCATTAGTTTGCTGTGCCCAGAAGACTTAGGCAAAATAGGGTCCTGGTTACTAAAGTAGAACACATTGAAGAGACAGATGAAGGTGACCCTTTTCATCCTAATTGTACCACTTACTTGAAGGCATACCTGGGTCTCAACTATTTTGTTTCTTTAAATGAAAAACTCTAGAATCTAATCATAACATTGGACCATATTTAAAAATGTTTACTTGCCAGAGACATTAGAAAAACCCCTGTCATAACAATTTCCCTCAGTGGTACCCTGGGACCAACCTCAAGAATAGCACTAGGGTGAACACACACCATTGCTTTTAAGAGTCAGTGCTTTAATTAAGACAGTATTCTCCTGATTATGAAATGTCATTAAGAACTGACGATATTTCTGAACATTCGTAGTATAGTATTTAACATGTTAATGCTTTCAAAGACATAGACAATCTTAGAAACTGAGCTATACAACATAAGCTGTTCATTCTCAAATAGTAGGCTTACTTGTAGAGGCAAGGAGGGACTGAAACTTTAAATCTGCTGCTAACCTACCACTGGGTGAATTTCACTCAGTTCCAAAAGAAACACAGAAAAATGCCTGTTTGGTTAAAAGAATTAGGGAAGATCATATCCAAACTAAAAAAAATACAAACAATATGAAAGAAGAGGTTATTAGTGCTGTTATACTTTTCCAAAGAAAAATGACCAATAAGCTTTAGAAATGTTAGAAGATAACATATTCACATAGAAGTTCCTGTCTGTAAAGTCCTTAAATGAAATATAGTCGATGCAGCCCATTTCCACATATCTTCTGGGATATCTGATCAATTCTAAAGGAGGACTTAGTTCACCTCTTTTAATCCTTCATTATAGTTAAACTTGAATAGTATTTCTCATTTATGTGCCACCTTTCTCTTACAGATTCAAAACAACAATACCATATTTTTTCAAACATATTTATGTCTGCCAGCATATGAACTCAAAACTGATTGTTTTAAAAGTGTTACACAGAAAATGTCAACAGTTCATGATACTAATTAACGTGTCCATAGCCACATCTATTGCTTAGAATAACCCTCTTCTTTATGTAGAAAACTCCAGTCACTGAATACAAGAAGCAAGAACAGTTGTTTTCTTTGCTGCTCCATGCAAACATGCTTATTTTCATGTTTACGAAACTTTTAGAAATGGATATGCCTCTTGCCTCATGCAGTGTGATACAGCTATGCCCAGCCCTGCCCCAGTTATCATCCCAAATTCATTCATTTACAGTCTCTCTCCACTCCCCTTCATAACATACGCACATGCACGTATACACGCATCTGTTAGGAAATAGAACATTATTTCAGTCACTCTCAAATCTGCTTAATACTCACAATCAGGTCAGCTGCCTTTTCAAAATAAAGATCTCCAAGAGGTGAGATTTAAGAATCTGTTTAAAGAAATTTCCAAGTAATTCTTATGATCAGCCAAGTTTGTTACACCCAGCCACAGATTATTATCTGGAAATTTCATGCATGTTAATAGAGACAAAGGCAGACTATTTCTGGCTGTAAACGGCTTCTGTGTTGAAGAATAAACTAGCAAATTACAGTATCATTCTCGTGTTTTCTATTCAGCAAGGTATTCCCAGGAAGGAACTGTGAGAGTCTTCCCTGTGTTTCCTAGTCTCAGATATAGTTCAAATAAAAAATAAACAACAAAACAGTCTGCAGTTTCTGTTTCCAGATTTATAATATTTTATTTTCCATGTGCAGAGTCCCTGGATGGCACAGTAAAGTGCTTGATTACTAGTCGAAGATTGCTGGTTCAAATCCCTTCAGAGGTGCCTCGGAAGACAGGCCTGGCCATTTGCTTCCAAAAGGTCACAGCCTTGAAAACCCTACGAAGCAGTTCTACTCTCCCCGTACATGGGGTGGCCATGAGTCAGAATCAACTCATTGGCAACTAACAACAATAACAACATGTTCTATGTGCACTTGAAGAGAAAGTGCATTTTGCAGTTGTTGGGTGTAGTGCTCCATATATGCCAAGTAGGTCAAGGTGATTAATCATGTGGTACAAATGATTAACATTCTTTGTGATTTGTTATAGGCTTGTTCTATCAGTTACTGAGAGAGGTATGTTAACACCTCCAACAATGAAAGTGGGTTTGTCTCTTTTCTTTTAGTTCTCTTAATTTTTGCTTTAAATACTTTGAAGCTATGTTATTAGGTACATACAAATTTAAGGTTATTGTATCTTTCAGCTGAACTGACCCTTTTAACATTGTACCATTTCCTCTATCATTCTAGTAACAACACTTTTGCCTTGATGTTGTTTTCTATTCAGTTTGACAATCACTGACTTTAAAAAAAAAAATTGTTGTGGTGAAAATACACATAACAAGATATACACCATTTCAACACATGTACAATTCAACAGACAATCACTGACCTTCAACTGAAGTGTTTAATCCATTTACATTTCATATTTTTACTGACATAGTTGGGTTTAAGTCTACCATTTTGCTATTTGTTTTCAATTTGTCTCATTTGTTCTCTACATCCTTGACTTACTGTAATTTACCTTAAATTAGCACTTTTACTGCTTCCTGAACAATGCAAGAACCTTGTAACAGTTTAATGTTACCTCCCACATGCCTTTTGTGCTATTGTTATATATTTTACTTCCACATACATGGAACATTAAACACAGAAAACATTATTATTATTGTTTTAACAAACCATATTCTTTAATATTGCCTACATATTTGCCCTTTCAGCTACTCTTAATTTCTTCCTGCAATATTGTGCTTCCAAGACAGCTTTATTTCATCTTAAGTTTTGAAGGATATTTTCATTGAGTATAGTATTCTAGGTTGGGAGGTTTTTTTGTTTGTTTGTTCTGTTTTAATTTCAGTACTTTTTGGTCTTTTTCTTCCCCTTTGCACTGCTTTTCTTTGTGTGTTTCAGTTTGGATACTTTCTATTCACCTCTGGAGTTCACTAATTCTATTTTCTGCTCTGTCCAGTCTCCTGTTAAACTCAACCAATGAGTTAATGCCTAGATAATACATTTTTCAGTTCTAGAATGTCCATGATTTTTTATAGATACCAATTCTGTTAAAAATTTCCCACTTTTCATCCACTTTTCCCTCTATTTTCTTCAATATATATTAATCATAATTATTTTAAGGTCTTTGATAATTCCAATTTAAAAAAAAAAATTCACCTTTGGGTCTGCTTTTTACTATTTTTTCCTTCTTGATTACTGGTCATATTTTCCTGTTTCTTTGCATGTACATTTATCTTAACAGTATATCAGACATGGTTTAAAAAAGAACCACAGAGGTTCCCAATATCTTCCTGTAGCAAGTGTTCTCTCTTTCCTTTGCTAAGCAGAAACAGTGAGAAGATAATCACTTCAATCCACCTAGGAATTGAGCTGGGTCAGGAGTGAACTACAGTAAGTCTCAGTTCTCCTCTGGATCCTCTCTCTGTTCTGCTGGTGTAGTCCTTCCAGGCATTTGATTGAGGGCCTGGCAGTTATAACTCTTCTCAGCCCTAAGAAGTTCTCTTTCCTCTCTGGAATTTTAGTTCATCTAAGTTCTCATTGGTCCTCAATTCTCTAATGTCTCTAATTATACGAATTTTGCAATGTACTTACTATTTCCTATTTGTTGCAACAGAAGTGTTGGCCTGTCATAATCTACCTCATCCTACCTGAACTCGAAACCGAACCCATTGCTGTCGAGTTGGTTCTGGCTCATAGTGACCCGATAAACAAAGTATAAATATTAAAGTAAATGACAATATGTTTCGGAAGAGATAAGGCTGGAATTACCAATACTTTTAAGTTACTGAACAGAAAACTGTTTTTAGAATAATCCAGAAGTAAGAAGAGAAAGTAACTAACAATGAATGACCTTAGGTGTCAGGCACTGTGCTATGTACTTTGATTCATAATAATCTTCAAAATAACCCTCTATGGTAGTTATCATATCCATTTTATACAAAAGGAAATGTGTCAAAGTTACATAGCAATAGCATAAGTGACAGAGGTGGAATTCAGATCCAAGTCTCTCTGACTTCAAAGTCTGTGATCTTTTCCATCATGCTGCCTTCAGAACAAAGATTAAGCTGAAATCTTACATGTCTTTCCAACATCTGGGTTCATTCACAAAGCTTTTTACAATACAATTTACAAAGTTGGAAGATTATTTTATTTAATTCTCATGACCACCTGGATAATTGTTATTAATCTTTATACAATTTACTTCAACAGTTTGGTGTTCATCTCAAATACTGCTTAATATCAAAATTTATAAACGGTATATAAAGTCAGGATTCTTATTAAAGCTTCCTTATCAACTAATTTGTCACCCAGTTATAATTACCTCAAGTTTCATTAAGTACTTTGTTCACTCCCCTTAGAATGGATTAATCTGAACTTAAACTGGATGCAGCAACTAACTTTCGTGATTTAGATCATTATTGTATATTATTTTTCTATCAGGTTACCGGTTTTTCTTTTTTATTCATAAATCATAGCTTGTATTTGGATTCTTTCTTCACTGGCTGCTATATACCATATTTCTTCAGATCTCAGTTCAAGTTGAGACAGAATCTTCACACTGTTGATAAGATATGTGGGAGAGAGAGATAGGACTCCAAAGTCATGCTCTCAGGCCCTTTTGGTGGACACTAGCCTGGGAGTGCTCTGGAAACTCAACTTTTATCCATTCAAGAGCAACACCCATAACTTATTAAAATAGTGTTGATAAAGTTCTTCCTACCCACTCTTTGTTTAGGTGCCTGCTGAGAGAAACAGATCCTAAATCAAGGGAGTGTTCTCTGACTTTCCCTTAATTCCCAACGTATCTTTAAGAAGGGAATGTGGCGAACTCAAAGTAGAGACCTACTCAACAGTCTACCTAAATCCAACTCTGAGGAGTCTATGAAACAGTTACTGCTCTCCCATTATCAAATCCTTTTGGACATCATTATTTTATTATCTAACTAAAACCAAAAAGCCAAACCCATTGCCGTTGAGTCGATTCTGACTCAGCGAGAACCCACAGGACAGAGAAGAACTGCCCATAGGGTTTCCAAAGAGTGCCTGGTGGATTCGAACTGCTGACCTTTTGGTTAGCAGCTGTAGCTCTTAACCATTATGCCACCAGGGTTTCCATTAGGTATTATTTGTAACTAGAATAGTGGCCAGACCTGTGCACTCATTAAAAATTTTTTTTTAATTTCAATTTCATGTAAGTTATATAAGACCATTTTCTTTAATAAAAGCCTAAGTTCTCATAACATTTACACAAAAGTTTAGAAAACTCAGCTTTAGAAACTGCCCAAAGATGTTATTTCTGAGTGTCATTTAGTATGGTAAATAATTGGGAATGACTTAAGTGCAATAACAATAGGGATATGAATAAATAAAATGAAAATTTTATATAAAATAATAATATACAACTATTAAAACGAAGTTTCAAAGAAAAAAAACTATGTTTCTAGAGTATTTAATTATGGGGGAATGGTTATAACATAATGCTAGGTTAAAAAATAGAATATAAATTTATGTATATATCACATTATATAAACTATGCTAAAATATGTCAAAAAGAATAATGGAAGACAGTAAACCAAAACTTAAGTATCTTGTGGTAGGATTATGGCAGATTTCTTTTTCTTTCTAGTTTCTCACATTTTTCTTTTCACAACAAATCTTTATAGCTTTTATAACTGGAAAACAGTCAAATTAACTACTTTTTACAATGGAAGTGGCAGCTTTCAAACCACAACAGTCAATAAATCAAGTCCAGTATATACATAAATGCACAAAAGAAAAACAATTCTTCCTAAACATTAAAACCAAAACCCACTGCCACTGAGTCGATTCCAACGCATAGCTACCCCAAAGGACAGAGCAGAACCGCCCCAAAGGGTTTCCAAGGCTATAAATCTTTACGGAAGCAGACTACCACATCTTTCTACTGCAGAGCAGCCAGTGGGTTTGAATCGCCAACCTTTTGGTTAGCAGCTGAGCACTTACCACTGCAATAAAAATAATCTCCCACATGAAAATTATAGCTTGACAAATGTTGTGTAATATACTATTTTTACCAAAAAAAAAAAAAAAAAAAGGGAAGCTGCTGAGGCTGCTTATGTACAACCACACACCTCATGGGATTTGGTTTCTTGGTTTGGAGGTTTAGGGTCGTGGTTTCATGGGACATCCCAGTTAACTGGCCTAATACTATGCTTAGTGCTTCTGTTCTACCTCCTAATTCATTGTGAAGTGCCTGGGATCAAAAAAAGCCTGCAAGTGGCCTTCCAAGGTGCAACAATTGGTCTCTATTCACCTGGAGCAACAGAGGAAGGAAATGCAGGAGGAGGAGGAGGAGGAAATAGAATGGGTGACTAATTGCGTCCATGAACAACTGCCTCCTCTGCCATGAGACCAGAAGAACTGGATGGTGCCCCTAAAACACCAAACCTGTTGCTGTCAAGTTGATTCTGACTCACAGTGACCCCATAGGGTGCCCATACTCTTATTGCCGCTGAGTCAATTCCTACTCATTGTTACCCTATAGGACAGAGCTGAACTGCCCTATACAGTTTCCAAGTAGCAGCTGGTAGATATGAACTGCCAACCTTTTGGTTAGCAGCCTGAGCTTTTATCCACTGCACCATCAGAGCTCCATAGTGTACCCAGCTACCATTAACATTTTGATCAAAGATTCTATTTAAGAATCCTGATCTAAAGGGGAGAAATGCAGAACAGAATTTCAAATTCTCATGGACTCTAGACTTTCTGGAGCCATGGAGGCTGGATAAATCCCTGAAATTACTGCCCTGAGATAATCTTTAAACATTAAACCAAAAAGATCCCCTGATGTCTTCTTTAAACCAACAACTGTTTAGCTTAATTAGTAAAGAACGTCTGCATTGAGCATTGTGCTCTTTTATGAACTATCTATATGCAATCAAATTGACATCAGCAACTCAAAAGGTTAGATAGGAAGCTTGAGGGGCATTGAGTTTATGTTAATGGAGAAGGAACAATTCGGAAAAAGAGGGTGAGAATGATTTTACAAGCTGAAGAATGTAAGCAATGTCATTGAATTTCACATGCAGAGGCTGTTGAATTGGTCAATGTTCTGCTGTGTATAGTCTCAACAACAAAATAAAATAAACAAAAAGAAAATCAAAGCCTGAAATATTAAGTAAATTAAACCACTCAAGGATATCAGATTACTTTGGTATCTTGAGCAGTGACAAAAGTGAATAGATTTGGGTTACCTGAACTACACTTTCTAGTCCTACATTCATGATAATCTGGATTTTAAATATTCTTTTAAGTTAAGTATATTTTCCTAGTTTGCCATGAGTGCAATCTTGAGTTAAAGGAACTAGAGATCAAATTTAATAATGATTTAAATTCACTAGGTGCAAACTTATAAGCTGCAGAATGAAGGGTTTTAAAGTATGCTCAAATCCTTGATAGCAGTGATTGATTACAATTGATTGAAAACACTAATCTCCGTAACATTTTGTTTTAATTTGGCTCTTGTAATCCTTTATTTTACTTTAGGTGAAAGTTCACAGAGCAAATTAGTCTCCCATTCAATAGTTTGTACGTAAAGCGTTCTGTGACATTGGTTGCGTTCTCGTCAGCATTCTCCCCATTTCCGCCCTGAGTTCCATGTTTCCTTTTGTCTGGATTTTCTACCCCTTCCTGCTTTCTCAGCTTTGCTTTTGGGAAAATGTTGCACTTCTGATCTCATATAATCGATTGTTCTAAGGAGCCTGTTCCTCTCGGTGTTACTGTTGTTTATATTATGGGCCTGTTTATTGTTTGGGTGAAAGGTAGTCTCCGGGAATGGCTTCAGTTCCAGGTCAGAAGGGTGTCTTAGTGCCACAGTCTCAGGGGTTCCTCCAGTCTCTGTCAGACCAGTAAGTCTGGTCTTTTCTGTGAATGTGATTTTTTTGTTCTATATTTTTCTCCCGCTGTGTCCAGGAGTCACTGTTGTGATCCCAGTCAGAGCGGTTGGTAGTAGGAGCCAGGCATCACCTAGTTCTTCTGGTCTCGGGGTTATGTAGGCTATGGTTCATGTGATCCATTAGTCCTTTGAACTAACTGTTCCCTTGAGTCTTTGGTTTTCTTCAATCTCCTTTGCTCCAGACAGGAAGACACCAATAGCTGTGTCTTAGATGGTCACTTGCAAGCTTTTAAGACCCCAGACACTACTCACTAAAGCAGGATGCAGAACATTTTCTTTATAAACTATATTGTGCCAACTGACGTACAAGTTCCCCCATCCATAACATTCTTAACCAGTAACCAGCTGACTAACTCATGGAGAACCCATGTGTGTCAGAGTAGAACTGTGCTCTATAGGGTTTTCAATGGCTGATTTTTTGGAAGTAGAGCGGCATGGCTCTCTTCCAAGGTACCTCTGGGTGGACTCAAACCTCCAACCTTTAGATTAGCAGCCTCGCATGTTAACCATTTGCACCACCCAGGGACTCCACAGTATTCTTAAGATCCATTAAAACTGCTACACTAGTTCAAGCTTCTTATTATGAATTTTTGCCTGACAGGAAGAAGATTCAATTATATCCCTTAGAAAAGTGCAATAGAAATTATACAATTAAAAAATATACTCAGGTATCTAGAAACAATTATGCCTCAAATTTGTTCTATAAATATTCACATATAAAGGACTGAGAAAGGTGAGCTTGAAAATGTTTATAAGCAAATTTGTACATCAACCATTTGTTCTCAAAATCTCTGATTTTATGACCAGCCTCCCTCCATTTCCAATTTAACAGAAGAAATACGGGCTTGGAGTCACATTTGGATATCCCATTGTTGCTGCTTAAACTAGCTATGGCATTTAAAATGGCCTCATGAACCCATTCTGTTTCCTGTTAGGAAAGCCAGCACAAGGTAGTCTCCCTCCTTGTTTCCCTTTGTCAGAAAACATGATATAGGATGCTGGCTATAGTTTTATAATTATGTGTTCGAAAGGAAACACCTTTTTCTTTGAGCCATGCAGCTGTAGGCCACTAGGAAAGCTTATCACTGGGTTGGAAATCTTGAGGTTTTTTGGAGGGGGCAGGGGCTAGGAACGGAAATTAACTAACCAAATTAGTTTGGTGTTTCCTGTTGAGTAGTACCTTGAAATCATGCCTTGGTATTTAAACTACTTACTCCCTCATTCAAGTTGTAGCACCTCATAATTCATAGGCTTTCTTTTATATCATTTATCAGGCAGAATTCTAGTAAATCTTTCTTCAACCACTAGATTTTTCCTGGTTAACTTTTAATTCAAATTTCTGGCTCAAATTAATTGTTTCAGAGTGATTTTCAAACAAATGTACAAATGCATAATGCTATTTAAAAAACACTTCACACTTTCCATCTTTAAATAATTTTGTAAATATTCATTAACTATTTATTGTAAATACATTATAATTACATAACTTGCTGGGGATAAGGGATAAAAGGACTAAACAACATGCTCTAGGTCAAAGATAGCGTTCATTTTAGAATCAGATTTACAACCAATTCTTAATCATCCATGTTAGAAGATAAGGTAAGGCACAGGCATCTGGAGTCTACAGAAAACTTAGTTTTCAGCCTATCCCTCGATAGCCTTTCCCCTTTACTAAACCCACTGCCACCACGTCAATTCTGACTCATGGTGACCCTACAGGACACAGTAGAACAGCCCCCATAGAGTTTCCAAAGAGCGACTGGTGGGTTCGAACTGTGACCTTTTGGTTAGCATCCTGAGCTCTTACCCACTACACCGCCAGGGCTCCTCCCCTTTACTAGGCTTGGTAATGAGTGACAAAATTATTGGGTCTGAGTTCCACTTCTATGTTTTACACGTTATCAGGTTTTTAAAGATATTTAAATTTAAAGTGTAAAAGTTCTCCCATTTTACCCATAAAAATTTTATATAATCATTATTTATCCAAAATTTAAAAATCTATAGTTTTGTTCAACAACAGACATACTAAAGTCTCAAAAAGTACCAAATACTTTTTATACTTCTATAAATACCATTTATAATACAATGGTTCTCTCTGCTTAATTATGCTTTATGCCCACCTAGCTGGAAACAGATCTTGCTTTAAACAGCATTTTAATAGCATCAGAACTTTAAATGGAGAACATTAATTTATGGTACTTATGCTACTGTACTTACTCATACTTGCCTTCTAAAGGAGGATTTTTTTTTTTTTTTTTTTAAATTTAAAGAACTGTTTCAGAAAACTGCAACAAAATTAGAAAGCAAAACCTGCTTCTAACGAACAAAGCAAATGCAGGCTTTGTCTACAGAAGGCCAGTAACTTCCCTTAAATATAGTGCACAGCTCTGGCCCTTGGGAATTACAATAAAATTGGGCAAAGTACTTGCAAAGACAGTCAGGGAGTTCGTAGGTCTCTCTCTCCACTTGCAGGTACAGTTAGGTCTGAGAATCTAACTCTAGAAGATTATAGTTTTCTGACCAAAACTACATCAAAAGGAGTGATGCTGCCTTACTCCTGGCAACTTGCTGTGAATACTTTTTGATAAAAATTACAAGTTGAGGATAATATTTTCATGGTGAGGGGCCAGAATATAAAATATTCTCTCAGGAAAAGAAAACTTAAACTTTCCAAGTTTACCTGTAAGTAGAAGACGGGATATGTGGTTGTGAAAATGGGCTATTTGGAAAAATCCACTGGAGCAGAGGGAGGGGCCAACAATTTTTGGTTGGTATTCAGCTACAGGAAATCCTTTAAGAAGTCCACCACAGACCCTGCATTGATAATTCCTCCTGAATTTTGGATTACATGGGGAAAAGGATGCCTGTTCCTTCTTTCTCAGAGAAAAGCATTTATTGTTAGACCCAGATATGTATGAGAAATGTCTCTGATAATTCTGATGATCAATACTACTGTTTTTCCCCAAAGTCCTATAAACTGCTTTATTATATTTAATTAATCCAACTATTATTCATTAGTATGTTTTAATTTTGCTATTTAGCTATATCAAATTTTATTCATCCAGCAATCTCCTTACTGATTTTGCCTCTGAATTATTATATATATATATATATATATATATATATATTTTTTTTTTTTTTAAATTACACTTTAGATGAAGGTTTACAGAACAAATTAGTTTCTCATTAAACAATTAATACACACATTGTTTTGTGACACTGGTTGCCAATCCTACAACATGTCAACACTCTCCCCCCTCTTGACCTTGGGTTCCCCATTACCAGCTTTCCTGTCCCCACCTACCTTCTCATCCTTGCCCCTGAGCTGCTGTGCCTATTTTGTCTTGTTTTGCTTTATTGGCCTGTCTAATCTTTGCTGAAGGGTGAACCTAAGGAGTGACTTTAGTACTGAGTTAAAATGGTGTCTGAATTATTACATATTTCTAAATCGCTTTCCTTCAAGCTACTGCTAACATCATGAGGGTGAGAATCCGTAACTACAAATTTCAGAACAAAATGAATCAAATGATGATAGAAAGGAATGTAGAAGAGAGGAAATAATATTATAATACAGTATCTTTTAAAGCAAAATATCCCTATGTAAAAGTGGGAAAAAAAGAGGCTAACTAGTAAAAGAAAGGTAAACGAAGGAGCATAAAAGGGGAAAAAGAAGTTAGAGAGGCGGAATGTTACTGTGTGCTGTTGAGTCAATTCTGACTCATAGTGACCCTGCAGGACAGAGGAGAACTGCCCCATAGGGTTTCCAAGACTGTAATCTGTACGGAAGCAGACTGCCACATCTTTCTCCAACAGAGCAGCTGGTGGGTTTGAACCGTCAATCTTTCGGTTAGTATGTGAGCAATTAACCACTGTGCCACCAGGGCTCCAGAGAAGGGGAATATAAGGGCAGAAAAAAGGTAAGTTCAAGGCTATATGGTTGGGTAAAATCCACTAATAAACCCATTGCCATCAAGTCGATTCCAACACATAGCGACCCTATAGGACAGAGTAGAACTGCCCCATAGGGTTTCCAAGGAGTGGGCTGGTGGATTCAAACTGCCAACTTTTTGGTTATCAGCCAAGCTCTTAACCACTGTGCCACAGGGCTCCTACGGTTGGGTAGCGCTTATTAAAATTCTTTGGTCTTGTGCCTAATTTAAGGGTACGTTATAATCAGCTGGGTTGTTTTAATATGATCCATAGTAAAGGATTCTAGTGAATATAGAAACAATTTTTATTTTGATCAAGAACTACAAAACATTATTTGAAAGTTTTATCTGGGCAAATCTACAGGCTTTTCCTATGGGCATATTTCACTGAAGGATAACTTTTTATATGAACAGATGAGGATAACTGCTTATTTCCTTGAATGGACACCACAGCATAAGTTCCCACTCTGCATTCAAACACTTGATTAGTGTGCCAGTTGTCAGAGATCCTATGGTAAACCGATGGTTGGATGCTCAGATAATATCTGATAAATACATATATAAATCCTCATGCAAAGGTTATTTATTTGAAAGCAGACTCTTTTTGATAATAAATAGCACTGGACTTCCATTGCAAGCCAAGAGAGCCAACTAGTTTTAAAAATAAAGACTACATCTCATTTTAAGCAAATTTGTAAATTTTTTTCTTTTCATATTTTTAATTCATATTCCCAACTAGCAAGTAAACTTTCTGGGGACACAGATATGAGTTATACCTATACAGGGGTTTCTGTAACATTGAGCGCCTTAAAAATAATAAGAAACCAATTCAATACATTCATTCGTTTTGCCTCACGTGATAGACAAAACTAGTTATCATCAATTTTTAAAGCTCAAAACTGTTATGTTATAGGCCTAGAAATGCAAACAAATGATTTAGGTTTTATTTCACTTTGTATATTTATTTTTTCAAAGAATCTGGTAAGACTCTCCAAACCACTGTCCACCGAAATACTTCTAAAATTTCATTAAGAAATTGTTATGTTTGGTAAAAGCCTTTAAAGCAATGGTGTAGTCCTCAAAGTTGTCCAACATTAAGCCTTCACGACCTGGTCCTGAAGGTCCATTAAAATACCTTACAGTCACCGATCAATTATATAGGTAATAGGAAAAAAAACATAAACATTAAATCCAGAGAAAACATAACCTTAGTTAGGTACCTGAGTGATTTCTATTTCTCCCTCATAGATCTTTTATTAGGGTTACTGGCAGGGAGCTAAATTGGTATTTTATTATTTCACTGTTTTAAGAAAGTATAAAAAATATCAAACTTCAACTACTCAGATGAAATTTCTGTTACAATATATGAACATTAGATAGGCACTCTTCAACAATACCATCACCCACCACTAAATTGTACCTGCTTAACAATTTATTACTTTTCAAAGTATTTTCATTTCTGGGTTATAAATAAATGCCTTGCGTTATTTGGGTCCTTATACTTGTTAACAAAGAACAGGAGAGTTTAGTAGTCCAAAAGTGAGTTATTAACCAAATTCAGGAGAGTGATTACCTTTGGGAGTGAAGAATATAAAATCATCATTAGGAAATGGGGACACAGAGAGGGGGTGGGGTGAGTTATATCACTGTTTTTAATTTCATTTCTTAAATTGTATAGTGGTCCACTAGCATTCTTTATATTTTTCTCTATATCTTTTTCTATTTATAAAATATTTCATTTTTTAAAAAGTTTGAGTTATTAAATTGATAAAGACCCAGGTGATCAAAGTAGAGTGAGTCAAGTCCTAACTTTAGTCATAAGAAACTGTGTGTGTGTGTGTGTGTGTGTGTGCGCGCGTGCGTGCGTGTGAGATCCATGTGCCTCAGTTTTAGTAAAATATGAAACATACTTCTATAGGTATTTCTTCTGGGAAGTTCTCAAGTGAAAAAGACTACCTTTAGAAACTAAGTAGCATTGAATTATGAGACTTTGGGAGTATTATCTGTGTTACCAACTTTTAAAATTTTCCTTAAAGCTACCTACATTTTTATTTCTGAACCAAAAGCAGTCAAGAACTGAACATGTTTTCTGCTGCTTCATAAATCAAAAAGAAGGTATAAATATTATTTTAATAGTATAATGTCAAGAAATGATTCCCAGGCTTTCTCCGATCACCTTGCTTATGTTTAGCAATCTTTTAATGAACATTCAGTTAAAATTATTTTTCCCAATTTAAGATCTTCATCTTATATGAAACCCCACAAGGTTAAGAAAATGAGCTTGCAGTGACAACTCACTTTGTTTTGAAACTCTGAGCTATACTCACAATCATCATCTTGGTCTCTAGCCATCCCTGGGAGAGATAACAACACTTCAAATGTAAAGCACTGGCTTCAGAAATGTTTATACCAAAGTGTTGCCTTATAAGAAACGGAAACATCAACACACTGGAAAAAGCCTGAGACTTGTGAAATGTTTAACTGAGTCTAAGAGATTAATTCTTAAAAACGGCTGTTTATTAAAAAATCAACAGTTCTAGTACTACATCACACGAGTATCAGCTGCCCAAGTCCTGCAAAATAGTAGTAAAATACCACTGAATTCTAAATAAGAGTTCTTGTAGCATTTATCCTGCAAGAGCAAGAAATTAACAGACGGTTTCCTAGCAATTTAATATTAAAAAACTCCTGAGGGATCAAGCAAAACAAAACTGTGAGTAGGAAATTAATACAACTGAGTGAAAAACAACTTACAAGTTTTCACTCATTCTTCACAAAGTTACAAATGTCCCAAAGTTTTAAACATCACAATCCTTACATTCACATTCCTATGCAGTACTCAGCTTCACCTGTAAATCCGCCCTGCCTCTGTCAAGATTTTCTGAGTTTCTTTGCCTTCTCTTACTCACCAACTGCATCTGGATTTACCGGTCTGGAGACGTCAGCTTGTCCCATGATTATATTGTCTGATGTATCTCACGACAACAAACTGTCCCAGACAAAAGCAAACTTTTCTTAAAAAATAAATCCACATAAGGAGGGGACACACGATCCGCTCTCAGTGTCACTGCCGGGCGTGAGGAAATGGCACGAGGTCAGCTAATCTGCTGGAGTGTCTGTCTCCCTGTATCCTGGCCTGGGCACTGTGGTTCTTACAAACATGTCTTCATGCTGGCTCTCTTCACACAGGAATGCCTGTCATTCCAGAGTGCATACTGTGTAAAGCTGAAGTGCAGGAAGGGGAGGAGACTGCCAACCACATTCTAGCTGCTGAACGGCACAGCCCAAAAATCCACACCCCTTTCCCTCACATTGAGCTTGGTGGGAACTCTCCAGGCTCAGAGCTGCAGAGGAAAGAGAGTCCATTCAAGTCTACCACAGACATATTCATAAACTTAATCACACACACAAAAAAACTTTAGGTGGTTATGCACAGCAAGCTAATGAGAGCAGAAGTTCATTCAAAGATACGCATTTTACTGTTTGCTCTTTGTAAAATTTTATTTCCTACCTGTGGCTGGCAAACCAAGAGCAAACTGAGACATAGGCACTGGAAATTAATAACATTAGGAACAATATTTTAGGATTGAATATACCTTTTCTAAGAACAAAAGAAATTATTTCTGAAAATGTGCTAAGTTTAAACAGTATACATGAAACAAAAAATTGGAAGGTATTATACAGTATTTCTCTTTCTGCTAAAGGCCAATAACTACCATATGATCTTGGGGAATACAAAATTTTAACCCAAGTGGAACACAAAACTTAAGTGGGAGCAGTCCTACATGCTGGGCATAATACATTGAAATGTCAGCTAATCACATGAAACTACTAAAGGTCTAGCCTGTAAATCATTTTTCTTTTTTAATCAAGACATAACTAATATATACACTTTAAGAATACAGTTTGATGAATTTTTATATATGGATATACTTGTGTACACTGAATTTTTAAAATGTAGAAAAGCTACATATAATTTATTAAAGTGTTTAGCCATATACTCTGGATTACAGTCTTCAATCCTAGAAGTATGAAGTCAGAATTTCTTCTAAATTACTCTACTGAGCAGAATAACACCGTACAATTGTATGGACTAGTCATGGTAATGTTGTAAGAAGACCTGCTATGCTCTATCTGAATCTGAACCTCAACATTACAAGTCCTAAGTCTGTCATCAAGGTGGAAAAAGTCTCTATTTCACTAATACCTGAAGGTAAAAGGGGGAACAAACAATTCTGAGTGCTATATTAAGGAGTACAACATCGGTTATTTCATTTAATTGTCGCCAACAACTAGCCATGTGTTGTAAGAGATGTCTAATTTATTTACCCTATTTTCAGATAAGAAAACTAAGGCTCAGTGAAGTCAAATCCTGTGTCTTATTTCACCAAGTTTTCAAGTACCAGAGCTCCAATATTTCTTTAACAAAAGACAGCTCCAAAAAAAAAAGTGTAGTTTTAAAGCTTTGTTCTCCAGACTGAAATCCCAGAAAGACAGATTTCTAGTGTCTGGACTTTCCCTTAGCCTTTCCTTAGCACATTCTCTTTTTAATCCCATCATCTACCACCTGCTTTTGATAGGTACATATGCATACATATATATATATATATATGTGTCTATATATATATGTGTGTGTGTGTCTATATATATAAATATATATAGACAGCAAAGGTAACAACAGAAAAATGACAATGATAAGGTATCAGTAAGGAAAAAAAAGTGTGAACTCGGGCAATACTCCAGTTGTTAATACTGGTAGTCATCAGAAATACATTATGATGTTGATCACTGAAACAGGAAAGAGAGTGAAAGGAAAAATACATCGAAAGAATTCATCTATCTAGGGTTGTTCAATATCTTGGAACCCAGGCACTTAGATTTATTAGCCTAAAAGTGGCAATTTTCACTATGGTATCAGTTTCCACTACTCTAAGATGGGGATACATAAGACATTATACAAAAAGTGGCAAATTAATTGTCTAGCACTCAGTAGGTGCTCAACATATTGTAGCTATCATCATTATCATCATAGAAGCAAATGTAGCACACTGCTTAAGAGCATGAACTTTGAGGTTAGACTGAAATTTTGATTCCAGCTCTATCAATACTAAGTGTTAACGTTAGGAAAGTACTTCATCTCTCAGTCTCAGTTTCCTAATTTATAAAATGGGCATAACAATATTTACCAGTACAGGGCAGCTGTAAGGATTAAATGACATAAAAATAAATAAAGCGCTTTGCATCGTGCCTGGCACATAAATAGCTCTCAATGAATGCAAGCAATAATTATCATAGTTGTAGTAAAAAGACAAGTCGAGACAGGAGAGGCCAGGTCAGGAGCAGCCACGCAACCGTCATTAAAAGGAGGTTTGTCAGAAGTGGAAGAGGATGACATCTCTGTATCATGAATTCAGAGGACAAGGTTGAAGTTTGAGTACAGAGGTCCAGAAGGCCAAATCAGAAGAAGCAGGATAGGGAGGACGTCTGAACATAACCAGGGTTGTATAGAAACATCAAGCAGAGGGAAGGGCTCAGACAAAAGTACCTGCATATTTGGGTAAGTTCAAACCAGGCACAAGACTCTCCCTCTCCCCTCAAAAAAGGAAAGACATAAGGAGCCCAGAAACAGTACCTCAGAATCAAGTATATATCATCAGGCCCATATGATAGAAGAAATGAGATGCATTTATGGATCCTGGTATAGCTGCTACTTAAACCAAACCAAACCAATTGCCACCAAGTCAATTCTGACTCATAGTGACCCTACAGGAGCACAGAACTGCCCCACAGGGTGTCCAAGGAGCGGCTGGTGGATTTGAACTGCCAACTTTTTGGTTAGCAGCCATAGCTTGCTGCAGCTCGTAATCACTGCACCACCAGGAGTCCAGCTGCTATTTACCACCTGCCAAATTTAAATGCCCATCTTGACTTGGTTCAGTGTTGATTCTAGGTTATCGTGAAGGCAGTAATGAAACTTAGATAAAACAATGAAAAAATTTTTAGTCATGATCTGGCTCAATCTTCTACTCATTACAGAAGTAGGAAACTGAGGATTAAAGAGGTTAAATGCCTTGCTCAGAGACTGGACTAGAATCCAGATCTCTTGATTCTAACTCCAGGACTCATTTCAGTTCTTGTATAGATGGCCAAAGGAGCCCTGGTGGCACAGTGGTTAAAGCACTCGGCTGCTAACCAAAAGGTCAGCGGTTCAAACCCACCAGCAGTCTGCTTCTGGAAAGATTTACAGGCTTGGAAACCCTATGAAGCCATTCTATTGAGTCCTATAGGGTCGCTATGAGTTGGAATTGACAGCAGTGGAAATAAATGGCCAAGGAAACATTTAAGCTCCCAAAGAAATACACACCTCCTATGGAAGTCCATACTCTACAACAATAATGAATCTCTTAGAATTGCTAATTATGTCGTCTATGGGCCAAGGAACACAAGTTCTCCGACCAGTATGTTTTATTTTCATTCTAACAGTCAATATTTACTTTGTGCCAACTGGCAAGCAGACAAGCAGAAAGAGAGATACTGGCCCACTGATGGCCCTAAAACTTAACAATCAAAGCCTTTAGTTCATTCTAGTTTCCATGCAGTATGATTCAGAAATGCAAAGAGAAGTCTCACTTTAACTTTGTAAGAAGCAGACAACTATCTCGTTAATCATCATCTAATAAAATATATTCTCTTTTTACTTTTCCTCCACAGTTTACTGCCTTAAGGAATGGGGGGAGTAACAGGATCAAATTTTGTGAATCTCTTCCTATTTTATTTAGGGAGAGGGCAAAAAAAGCCCTATAAAAATATTTACTAGGCGTAAGCCTTCATCTTGGGCGAGAATGGCAGCAGAATTGGAAGAGCATAGTCAATATCACTTAAATGTGTAAGTAAAAAGTTTTGAAATGGTGTTTAAAAAAAAAAAAAAAAACCAAATGAGACTAATGAGGTACAGTAGTCCAGTGACAAGGGCCAGAAGACAGAAGGGGACAAGGAAGTCCCCTGGTGATAGGGAACACAAGGTGGAGCAAGGATATTCTTGATGTGTTGTGAGATTGTTAACCATTGTCATAGGGCAACATGTGTAGTAACTGTTAAATGAGAAACTATTTTGTTCTGTAAGCCTTCATCTTAAGTGAGAATAACAGCACAGTTGGAAGAGCCCAGTCAATATCACTGAACTGTGTATGTAGAAATTTTTGAAACGGTGTATCTTTGGCTATCTGTATTTTCATCAAAAAAAAAAAAAAAAAAAAAAAGGTTGAGAATTTAGAGGCTTAGTATGTTGTGGGGTTGTTAACCAATGTCATAAAACAACATGTGTACTACTGTTTCATGAGAAACTATTTGTTCTGTAAGCCTTCACCTGAAGTACAATAAAATATAAAAAAATTTAAAAAAAAAATTTACTAGGCAAAGGAATCTAAACTACAGTTTGATTTAGACAGACTGAGATCACAGTAGGTTTTTACTGTTTATGTCTAGGGAAGAGTTCTTTTTGGAATTTGGTGATTGATGCCCTAATTCACCATAAAAATTGTATTGTAGTGAATTAACTTGTAGTGAGAATCTGTTTTCACTTGAAAACCACGATCTCTAAGTGTACATAATTCCTTATATCACTACTTTTGAGGTATGATTTCAATTTTGGAGTCTCTGGATGGTGTAAACAGTTCAAGTGCTCAGCTGCTAAGTGAAAGGTTGGAGGTTTGAGTCTATCCAGAGGCACTTCAGAAGAAAGGCCTGATGATCTACCTCCAAAAAAATCAGCCACTGAAAACTCTATGGAGCATAGTTCTATTCTGGCACACATGGGGTCGTCATGAGTTGGAATCAACTTGATGGTTACCGGTTTTTTTTATTTCAACTTTAGTTAAAAAAAAATTCAAAATTCTATAGTCTTGGATTAAGAAAATAATTTTTTAAATTCAAAAGTCCTTTGCCTTGGGAAGGGAGGAAATGGGGTTCAGAATATAACCCAGAATTTAGGCTTAACCTGTGTTACTAACTTCTACTATGTGCAAACCTTTTCATTGCTTAGAGACATTTTTTTCTTCTGGTTTAACACTCAAAACAAGAAAAAACAAAAACTGGAGATAATTACAAATTTTCTTGATCTCACAATTTCTTAGACTATATTTTCTCTGCTGGTAAAAATATTCCCCTAGAGATTCAAAAGTTTTAGTGACATTTACAACTCCAAAAATTTTTGTTAGCAAACATCATATCATACACCAACATGAGAATATACATGATGTTTCAATAAACAGTTTATAAGATAAAATGTATTTTGAAACACAGTGCTTTTATTTAAATGTACTTTTATGTTGATGTATCAATACAAATTAGATTACTTAGGAGAGTAAACTCTTAGCTGTGTTAATTACATCTTCCTCAGCTTAATTCAGTGTATTACTTTCTTATGGCCTAAAATGTCTGAAGAGGTTGAGAAGATAGTCACTTCTCTTGGAAAGAATAACCAGTAGAAGTTATTAGCAGGTCACACAAACACATATTCAAGTAAAAGACTAATTTTCAAATTAAGGATATAATCAGGGGAGGGAGCAGCTTCCTTTTCTTTACTTCATCATCTACTGTAATCTAGTCTGGCTGGCTCTGGATAGTTATGAGACAACATTCTACAACTAATAATCCGTGTCTCAAAGCCCACGTGGAAATTAGAAAGCCTTGGTAGTCATTTGTAAACTCTTCGTTGTCTCATCTATTGTATGAATTGCTCTCCTGGCCTAGAATTTCTTTCCCAGATCCATTTGGGAACTCCAATTCATCCTTTTAGAACTGGCTCAAATGTTGCTTCCTCTATATGAGCCTTTCCTTAGTCATTCAATGAGAATTCCAGCAAGTATTTACTGAATCATGATTATGTGGCTGTGGGAGAAAGATGTGGCAGTCTGCTCTGTAAAAATTTATAGCCTTGGAAACCCTATGGGGCAGTTCTACTCTCTCCTATAGGGTCGCTATGAGCCGGAATCTACTCGACCACAGTGGGTTTAGTTTTGGTTGGATTATGTACCCAGCACTGCGTTGGTGCTAAAAACACCTTAAGGTGCTTATAGTTCAAGTAAATAGGATCTACATTAGAGTATGATGAGAACTTATGTACAAAGGAGCCCAGATGGAGCAGTGGTTAAAGCAGTTGGCTGCTAACTGAAAAGGTTGGTGGTTTGAACCCAACAGTTGCTCTGCAGGACAAAGATGTGGCAGTCTGCTTCTGTAAAGATTAGTCTAGGGAACCCTATTGGGCAGTTCTACTCTGTCCTATAAGGTTGCTATGAGTCGGAATCCACTTGATGGCAATGGGTTAGGTACTGTGTAAACACATACGGGGGGCAGTATCTAACTTTGTTCTGAGAGATCAGAGAAAATATCTTGAAGTAAGTGACATCTACAATCTGAATCAGCCATAGAAGGGAAGATGGGAAGTGTGCCAAACTGAAGAAAATTTAATAATCCAGAAGTGAAAAAAATGTACAAGCAGCTCAGTATGGCCAGAGAGAAGAGCCAAAAGATAAGACTGGAGAGGTAAAAAGCTGATCATGACTATGGTCGTGCTGGACGTACCACTCTGAATTGCAGTGATCTTCAGACTTTCTATTAGGCTAGACACTCCTCGTGCACAGGGCCATGATATATTTTTCCTTAAACTCTCAATGCTTAGAACAGTTTAGTGCACAGCAGACACGCAACAAGTATTTACTAACCTTGAGTATAAAGGAACAAACAGCATTCTTCGATTTTAAGCTTTGCTTATGGAAACTAGTTTCAAAAGGCAATTAAGATAGAAAAGTGCCACTCACAGAGGCTGCAAGAAATGTGGATGCCACAGGCTATACTATCATTCCAAAGAATCCTGAGAGTTGCTATGAAACTCTCACTTTTGTGGAAAAAGAATTGCACATTCATGGTGGTTTTTGAGAATTTACCGCTTTGCAAGTAAAAGCTTTAAAAGACAAACTTGTCATGTGAATGTTCACATAAACCCTCATATAATCACTATTGTTAAGCTCAAGATCCTCAGCTGAAAGCATTTCATGTAAACTAGCCTAAGAACAAGGCTGAAAGAGACAGAGGTTAAATATCAGGCAGGCCCACCGTCATCACTGAAAACCCATTCCACCTACCCTAAATAATACTGGTTTCCTTCTGTGGCTAGGTGATTGGATTTAAAAAAGAAAAACACACACAAAAAAACCTGCCTTCTATTTGATGTCAAATAACTCTTGTTCCTCTGCCCTACCCCCACTTTCAAAAGGCAGCATGGTTTACCAATGGAAGAAAGCGGAGACTTTGGAGTCACATATAACTATGTAAACATTTCAGCTTTCTCATTTACTGACTAGGTGACTCTAGACAAGTAACTAACTTATATGAGCCTCAGTTTCCACATGTGTAAAATGGAGATAATTACTCAGAGCTGTAGTTGTTGTTAGTTTACATCAAGTTGATTCTGACTCATGGCAACCCCATTTGTGCAGAGAATTGCTCCACAGGGTTTTCAAGGCTGTGACCTTTCGGAAGCAGATAGTCAGGCCTGTCTTCTGCGTTGGTTTGAATCGCCAACCTTTCGGCTAGTAGTCAAGTGTTTCATTGTTTTTGCCACCCAGTTGTCTATAGAGTTGTTAGGAGAATTAAATAAATTTCTAAAGAGTCTGATGATTGAAGGTGCTTAATATATTTTGGCTCCCTCTTCCCTCATTTACATTCTTTATATAAGTGGCAAGAAAAAAATATTTAAATTTTAATGCCACACTTCTTCAGAAAAAACTGGGGAGGTTCTGATGTGCTTTTATGTCACAGTGGCTATGTATCTCTTCCACCCTCAATAATGACAGGCGTGAAGTAATGTATACATTTATATGTTTACAATACATGGGACTACGTTTATGAGAGAAACTGGAATTATGCCAACATAAGCTTTCAGCTCCACAGAATGAAAGACCTCAGTCTAAGAAACTGGGACTACAAAGATTCTATCTAAGCTTTCTCCTAAAGTTTTTGTTTTGAAGATAATAAGCTCTTTAGGATGTCACAGGGGTCTGGAGTGCTTCTCATACTGAGGAAGGAGTTATAATAAATTATAGTAAACAGGAAGTTTCAGTTAAGAAAGGTGAAAGGCTTTTCTGTGGTTGGGTTAAGGATGTGGGGTGTTCCTGAGGGTACTGTAGAGTCAGTGGGAAAGGCAGGCCTAGGAAAATGAAGGAATTATCTGAATAGAGATGAGAGAATGTTGAAAAAAAAATAACAGCAAAACATTTATAGGTAATATACAGCGGGTTGTGGGAATGGAGGGAGAAGGGAGGTGAGAGGATATAAATGACTTTACTGGAACTTTAAACCACTTCCAACCTATATTCAGACTGTTGAATCAAATTATTGCCAAGGTCCCTTCCAGTTCTGAAATTCTGCAGCAGAGTCAAAGCAACAATTTAACCCAATTCAGTGTTCTGTTTCAAATACAGTCATGTGTCACTTAACGTCTGGAATACATTCTGTGAAACAGGATGGTATGTAATTTGGCCAGTGTATGAACAGCATATTATAAACAGGCACTCCCTGGGTTACCGACAACTCCCGTAAAGCTTATTAAAACTTTATGGGAACCCCCTTGCAATCGTCTTCCTCACGACTGTCGCTGCTACTGCTACTGCTTCTGGAGCTGCTGGCAGAGGCGGGAGAAGCCGGCAGCAGTGGCTGAGACGGCGGTGGGAGTGGAGCAAGGGGAAGTGCACATGAGGAGTGAGCCGAGCGTGCCCAGCCTGCCTGCTGTTATGTCTGCCTGAGGAGCAAGAGCAGCCCTGGTCCTGAAGCCACCGCCCCGCCTGCCTGCTGGAGAAAGCCCAAGAGCCCCACCCAGAGCCATGTCTTCTCCAGCTGGAAGTGGCCACCAGCCCAGCTAGGGACTCGCCACCCCAACCAAACCATGCCCATCAGTGCTGCAAGAGTCTGGGTTTGGGGCCTTTAAAACTATTAGGGAGAGCTGCTTTCCCTTACAAAAAGGTCATGGAAGCTCCATAGACACATCCAAACTCCCTGAGGGACTGAATTGCTGGGTGGAGGGCTGTGGGGACCATGGTCTCGGGGAACATCTAGCTCAACTGGCATAACACAGTTTATAAAGACAATGTTCTACATTCTACGTTGGTGAGTAGCATCTGGGGTCTTTAAAGCCCGTGAGCAGCCATCTAAGATACTCCACTGGTCTCACCCCTTCAGGAGCAAGGAAGAATGAAGAGGACAGGATACAAGGAAAAGATTAGTCCAAAGGACTAATGGACCACAGCTACCACAGCTTCCACCAGACTGAGTCTAGTACAGCTAGATGGTGCCTGGCTACCACCACTGACTGCTCTGACGGGGATCACAATAGAGGGTCCTGGACAGAGCTGGAAAAGGATGTAGAACAAAATTCTAACTCACAAAAAAAGACCAGATTTACTGGCCTGAGAGACTGGAGAAACCCTGAGAGTATGGCCCCTGGACACCCTTTTAGCTCAGTGGTGAAGTCACTCCCGAAGTTTACCACTCAGCTGGGGATTGGACAGCCTCATAAAACAAAACGGGACTAATGAGGCACAGCAGTCCAGGGACAAGGACTAGAAGGCAGGAGGAGACAGGAAAGCTGGTGATAGAGAACCCAAGGGTGAGAAGGGACAGTGTTGACATGTCGTGGGGCTGTTAACCATTGTCATAGGGCAATATGTGTACTGTTTAATGAGAAACTGTTCCGCAAATGTTCATCTAAGGAACAAAAAAAAAAAAA
Organism: Dugong dugon; assembly: GCA_030035585.1. NCBI lineage: Eukaryota > Metazoa > Chordata > Mammalia > Sirenia > Dugongidae > Dugong > Dugong dugon. The sequence goes on along the minus strand of CM057462.1, from coordinate 52,450,900 downwards.
AAAAAGAATTATCTATGTGAGATCAAATTGACAACAGCAGCTCAAAAGGTTTGATGGGAAGTCTAGGGGGCAGTGAGTTGAAGATAATGGTGATGGAATAATTTGGAAAAGGATAGTGAGAACAGCAGCACAACTGGAAGAATGTAATCGATGTCACTGAATTGCACATGTAGAAACTTTTGAAATGGTGTAATTTTTGCCAAAAAAAGAAAAAAAAAGGGTCCTCCAAGGTTGAGAAGGGAGAGTGTTGACATGTCGTGGGGCTGTTAACCAACGTCACAAATCAATACGTGCAATGACTGTTTAATGAGAAACTACTTGTTCTGTAAACCTTCATCGAAAGTACAATATATATATATATAAAAAACTTATGCGACCACAGACATTAAGAAATGTTTTATTATGGAATAGGGTATTGGCCATAATACAGTTTATATAACTAATCTAACTCAGTGCTTGCCATATAATGTGAAACAAATGTTTAATAAATTGAAATATTATTGGGAAACCATAACCCTCATTTATTCATCCCACAAATATTTCTTGAGCACCCCTAAGTGTCAGGTACTGCTCTAGGTTTTGGGGATACATCAGTGAATACAATGTGAAGAAAATTTCTGCCCTCATCTATTACGTTAGATGGTAATTAAGTGCTACAGAGAAAAATAAAGCAGGAAAGGGAGGTAGATGGGCTGGGAAAGAGGGTGTTAAATTATAAATTGAGTGAGCAGAGAGGGCCTAATTGAGAAGATAATATATAAATAAAAACATGAAGTAAACAACATATTTCTCAAGTTCCTCTGTCATCTTCCTAACACTATAATCCTTTTAGTTCTAACAGCTGCAAAATAAAAAGCAATGTTTCCAAGCTTGCTAAAAAATAAATATTAATTACATAATAGTGTATTTTAATCACTGGTCAGTGAAATAGAGCTTATCATTTGTGGTACTCAGTTCTCAAATATCTAAAGATGCACTGTCCAATACTATGGCCACTACTCACATGAGATTATTTAAATTTATATTAATTAAAATTGCATACAATCTGCAATTCAGGTGTTCAATAGCCACCTGTGGCTATAACATAAGATAGTACAGATATAGAACATTTCCAGTGTCACAGAAAGTTCTACTGTACAGTGCTGATAAAGCATTCTGAACCTAAAAGATTTTTAAAACATTCTCAGAGGTCTTCCATTAATCACAAAACACAGTATAGTATCTCAAAGTACTAATTCCACATTTTATCACCATCTAGTGTCTATTTTCCATCACACCAACTACAAACAGCAACACACACTGAAGGAACCTGGACAGTTTTAAAAATGTTTCCTTTTTCAGTAACAAACTACTGAGCTATTTATATATTCACAATATTTGATACTCACTCTTTAGCAACTGAATTACTATTTCTTTTTCTAGTAACACTCAGTTAAAGTCTTTGAATTTTAACAACAATTCAAAGCCTAGAGAACCAAGGAAGGTTTTATTTCAATCTAAAGCCCTACTCACAGTGATATCCATTTATTATTAGCAGAAAAATTTAAATCGCAGTCTTACTGGCCATCCATTTAACATTTTTCTACTCCAAATAATACTTTTTCATGAGCTGAAGGTAGATTTTGTGTAGTTACAATGAAAGTGATTAAGGAATTTTAATCTTAAAGAATAAAATGTTTTATAAAACTACATGATATTCATAAAAATTTAAGTTCTAGCTGACCTCTATTAAGGAACCATCAAGTATCAGTGACATATAGAACTAACCAGTCAGAAATCAAGGAGCTGCCCATCACAGGGTTTTGACACACACTAAATGTTCCCCAGTAAAACAGCATTCATTGCTAGTGACTCAAAGAGGTGGCTATTAGCCACTGCCACTTACCTTCCTTCTGTTTCATAACTCTTTCCAACTAATCTGGCCCTGAAATTCACACTGAGTGAGAAAGAAATATAATATAACCAACGTTCAGCCACACACCCAGCAAGCATATAACAAACGTCTAATGATGGCTATAATAACATTTGTCAAAGTTAATCAGAAATTTCTAAAAAGGAATCTCCTTTAACAAAATTCTTTTCTGGTATATGTGGGGAAGAATATAGCCTTCATCCTCTACTAAATAAAAATTCTGAGTAATGAACACCTGGTTACTCTACAAGTCAAGAATTCCCACAAAATAACCAAGGATGACTATATAAATGGTGTGTCTATCAAAATTACTCCAGCCAGTAATTCAAATGTACTTTATTCTTTGTTTTCTAGTTATGAAATATCCTTATCTCATTTATGCCATTCCCTTCCCTCAAAACTCTCAGTTTTTCACAACCACAGGAACTATGAGGCTACAGGAGTGAGACACAGGAAAAAAGCTTATATATGCAATTTCTATAGTCAAAGAGAAATTATGGTTTGGATTACACATATCTTTGCTTCTAAATCTTGTTTCAAAAAAAAAAGCAAGAGAGAAGGGAGCGAAACACATTTTTTTGGAAAACAATATAGTGAGGCTGGAGAAAATAAGCACAACTTGTGCCTTTCTTTGCTCACATATCTATGCTAAAAGCAGTTAGATCAATCCTAGTTTAACCTTTCTGAAAAGGTAATTTATTATGGCACTGTGAATCTGGAAAATATAGCAACCGAACAAAACCTTCTGTAAAGATGCAAACTTGAAAATTCTTATTTCAGCTTAAAAATAATTTATTTTCTTGAGAAAAGCCCTAAACAGGATCTAATCAGCCCTTACACACTGTATCACTACTCAGCTTGCTCCTAGGACTCAGCACCACAAGCCTGCAGAATACCACTTCCCCTAAAATCCCTCCGAAAAAGCTGACAAACTAGTTTGTTATACTGATGTGTAGTGATTGAAAAAAGGAAAAAGAAAAAAAGAGAGGGGCTGAAATGATTCTTCTGAGATTTATTTACCAGAGGCAAAAAAAAAGTACAAATTCCTGGTCAAACAGAATCTGATTGTGGAACCAAAACCCAAAACCAAACCCACTGCTGTCAAGTCAACTCACAGCAACCCTACAGGACAGAGGAGAACTGCCCCATAGGGTTTCCAAGGCAGTGAATATTTACAGAAGCAGACTGCCACATCTTTCTCTTGCAGAATGGATGGTGGGTTTGAAACAGCTATTGGGTTCGAACCGCTGACCTTTTGGTTGACAGCCAAGAGCTTTAACCACTCACTGTGCCACCACGGCTCCTTGATTGTGGAACACAGCTTTCAGATTTGACACTCTCCTATACATGTGTTAGAACCATGTTTCTTATCGCAAAAGCAATTTTTAAAAGATTTCTTAGAAAATAAATAAAATCTATAATCTAGGTTATATATCTATAATCAAGAAAAGTTTGCTATTTGGGATAAGACAACATTTCTACTATTCAAACTAAATCCCCTAACCACATATTAGCTATCCACAGTCTACAAGATAGTTAGGAAGCCTCTAGATTTTCCTATTTCCCCATGTCCATCAATTTCTGTTAGATACAAAACAAAAACAAACAAATAAAAAATTCTCCTTGAAGAAATTATCATTAAACTGTTCAAGAACACAGATAAAGAAAAGGAAATATATATGCTATACAAGCAATTTGATTTAAATCAGTCAGTCATTAAATCCCTCCATCCATCCATACACCATTCACCTTTTGGTTGGGGTCAGGGTGTAAATACAAGGACAACTAACTGGCCTTCATTGTAACCAACATTAAACTGTTGGCCTTGGATGACGAACTAAATTAAATAAGTACACACCTTTAGTACTAAGCCAAGCCACTAACTCTAGCAAGAATGCCCTTTTCTTGGTGCTACTTTTTTCTTTTACTATTTGGGACATAATTGTTCAGGGTTCTTGCTATTTAAGCCCATTGATTATTGAGCCCTAAAGTGAAGAGAAAAAGACTAGCCCCAACAGAAAAAGGAATAAAGAAAAGCAGCCAGACCCACCTGTTTTTAACCACATCTAAATTCTTTTGGAAGATCAAAGAAGAAAAACAGAAGACACAGAATCATCAAAAAAAAAAAACAAAAACCAAACCCACTGCTGTCAAGTCGATTCCGACTCATAGCGATCCTATAGGACAGAGGAGAATTGTCCCATAGGGTTTCCAAGGAGCAAGTGGTAGATTCGAACTGCTGACCTTTTGGTTAGGAGCCTTAGTTCATTGTAGCCCTTAACCACTGTGCCATCAGTGCTCCAGAATCATCAAAGGAAACCTAAATATGAAATGTAAAAACATATAAATAGGTAAAATGTAATGTTTAACCTTCTTTAAAGGAAAGCTTTGACTGTAGCTACATACTGCAATCTGATATGTCATCATTCTGGCTCCTCCAGATAAATACTGGTTTGATGAGAAAAAAAACAATCCCACAACAACGAATCTTCAATGAAGAATTAGAGGCCATCTGCACCATCCTAAAAGACGGTCCATTATATTACTATCATTCTTTTAATGGCTGCCTCCATTATGGGAGTGCGTGTTTTGGTCTCTACTGATGCTTCAAATTTCAATCTTGTAAAAGCTATTCTGCCTTTGAGTCAAGTCAAAGCTTTGATCATGAAAGATCATTTTTAAAATGATAGAGCACTAAGCAGGCACAAGAAGCTGACCACTGAGGTTGATTTGAAACTAATGGTTCCCGCCTAATGTTTATACTAATTTCATTGCCATGTTTTACATCCCATTGACCATACCGGGCCTGAATTTAAAACAAAGTTGAGGCAAAAAATCTTTCAATTTAAGAAATCTACTTTTCATTTAATATTAAAACATTATAGAGATTTCAAGACTTTTAAGGTTTCTTAAAAATAAAAATAATACACACTTTTAAATAGGAACATGCCATATACACTGTGCTCTGGACATTGCTCTTCAATTAGATTATTTTTTATATAAACAGCCAAGAGAAGGTTGAAAAAGTAGAATAATGAAGGGATATTATTTCAGATACTATAACTGTAATAATAAACGCATTATACTACTGGGGCAAAAAATGACAGATGGTTTAATGGAACAGAATATATAGTACAAAAATATACCTGAAACCGTGCAAAACTTAGTATAATTAAAATGGCATCATAAATCAGTAAAAAAGGGTAGTTTGTTAATTACTTAATTTTAACTTTTTTGTAAGTTATATATTATAGAATCATTGTCAAATATCAAAACAAATATAAATTCACTTCAATTATTATTAAAATTGCATTAAATCTGAATAGTAAATTTGGGAATAAATGATACTATACACTAATAATTTTTCCTATTTCTTGACATAATGCATCTATTCACTAACAATAAATTTCTATAGTTTTATCAAATAGCTTACATACTTCTTTTGTTAAGATCATTTCTAGGAATTTTATAATTTTGGTTGATATTATAAATGACTTATAACCTGATTAGTTTGTCGATACATAATTGAATACGTTGGTACATGTATATATGTATTCTCATTCTAATGATTCATTCTTGAACATTTACGTTTAGCCAGCCACTTTACTGAACTCTAATTCAGTTAATTCTCTTGGATCATTTTTATGAAGAGACAACAGTAAGTGCCAATAAATTTAAGTGTGTTTTGTTCATTATTAGAACCGTATCTCCACTTGTCCATTAGTTTGTCGTACTGTGGTGGTTTGCATGTTGCTGCGATGCTAGAAGCTATGCCAACAGTATTTCAAACATCAGGTGAGTCATCCATGGTGGAGAAGTTTCAGCAGAGTGTTCAGACTAAGACAGACTAGAAAGAAGGACCTGGCAATCTACTTTGGAAAGAATTAGCCAGTGAAAACCTTATGAATAACAGCAGAACATTGATATAGCGCCAGAAGATGAGCCCCCCAGGTTGGAAGGCACTCAGAATATGACTGGGGAAGAGGTGCCTCCTCAAAGTAGAGTTGCCCTTAATGATGTAGATGGAGTCAAGCTTTTGGGACCTTCATTCGCTGATGTGGCACGACTTAAAATGAGAAGAAACAGCTGCAAATATCCACTAATAATCGGAACATGGAATGTACAAAGTATGAAACTAGGAAAACTGGAAATCGTCAAAAATGAAAAGGAAGACATAAACATCGATATCCTAGGCATTAGTGAGCCGAAATGGACTGATATTGGCCATTTTGAATCAGACAATCATATGGTCTACTATGCTGGGAATGACAACTTGAAGAGGAATGGAGTCGCATTCATCATCAAAAAGAACATTTCAAGACCTATCCTGAAGTACAATGCTGTCAGTGATAGGATAATACCCACAGGCCTACAAGGAAGACTAGTTAATAAGACCATTATTCAAATTTACGCATCAACCACTAGGGCCAAAGATGAAGAAATTGAAGATTTTTACAAGCTACTGCAGTCTGAAATTTATCAAACATACAATCGGGATGCGTTGATAATTACTGATGATTAGAATGCGATAGCTGGAAACAAAGAAGGATTGGTAGTTGGAAAATATGGCCTTGGTGACAGAAACAATGCCAGAGATCATATGATAGAATTTTGCAAGACTAACGACTTCTAAACTGCATAGAAACCGTGTCACCAACATAAACGGTGACTATATACATGGACCTCACCAGATGGGATTACACAGGAATCAAATCAACTACGTCTGTGGAAAGAGATGATAGAAAAGCTCAATATCATCAGTCAGAACAAGGCCGGGGCCGACTACGGAACAGACCATCAGTTGCTCATACACACAAGTTCAAGTTGAAACTGAAGAAAATCAGAACAAGTCCACGAGATCCAAAGGATGACCTTGAGTATATCCCACCTGAATTTAGAGTCCATCTCAAGAACAGATTTTATGCGCTGAACACTAATGACTGAAGACCAGACGAGTTGTGGAACGACATCAAGGACATTATACGTGAAGAAAGCAAGAGGTCATTAAAAAGACGAGAAAGAAAGACCAAAATGGATGTCAGAAGAGACTCTGAAAGTTGCTCTTGAATGTCAAGTAGCTAAAGCAAAAGGAAGAAATGATGAAGTAAAAGAACTGAAGAGAAGATTTCAAAGGGCGGCTTGAGAAGACAAAGTAAAGTATTATAATGACATGTGCAAAGAGCTGGAGGTAGAAAACCAAAAGGGAAGAATGTACTTGGTATTTCTCAAGCTGAAAGACCTGAAGAAAAAATTCAAGACTCAAGTTGCAACAGTGAAGGATTCTATGGGGAAAATATTAAATGTTACAGGAAGCATCAAAATTATACCAAAAGAATTGGTTAAAACTCCCAACCATTTCAAGAGGTAGAATATGACCAGGAATTGATGGTAATGAAGGAAGAAGTCCAAGCTGCACTGAAGGAATTGGCAAAAAACAAGCCTCCAAGAATTGACAGAATATCAATTGAGATGTTTCAACAAACAGATGTGGCATGGAAGTGCTCACTTATCTATGCCAAGAAATTTGGAAGACAGCTACCTGGCTAACCAACTGGAAGAGATCCATATTTATGCCTAGTCCCAAGAAAGTGATCCAACCGAAAGCGGAAATTATCAAACAATATCGTTAACATTACAGGTAAGTAAAATTTTGCTAAAGATCATTCAAAAGCAGCTGCAGCAGTATATCAACAGGGAACTGCCAGAAATTCAGGCAGGATTCAAAAGAGGAAGTGTAACCAGGTATAGCATTGCTGATGTCAGATGGATCCTGGCTGAAAGCAGAAAATACCAGAAAGATGTTTACCTATGCTTTATAGACTATGCAAAGACATTCAACTATGTGGACCATAACAAATTATGGATAACACTGCGAAGAACGGGAATTCCAGAACACTTTACTGTGCTCATGAGGAACCTGTACATGGATCAAGAGGCAGTTGTTCAAACAGAACAAGGGGATACTCGTGGTTTAAAGTTAGGAAAGGTGTGCATCAGGGCTGTATTCCTTCATCATACCTATTCAATCTGTGTGCTGAACAAATAATCTGAGAAATTGGAGTATATGAAGAAGAAAGGGGCATCAGGATTGGAGGGAGACTCATTAACAACCTGAGTTATGCAGATGACACAACCTTGCTTGCTGAAAGTGAAGAGGACTTGAAGCACTTACTGATGAAGATCAAAGACTACAGCCTTCAGTATGGATTACTCTTCAACATAAAGAAAACAAAAATCCTCACAACTGGACCAATAAAGCAATATCATGATAAACGGAGAAAAGATTGAAGTGGTCAAGGATTTCATGTTACTTGGATATGCAATCAACTCATGGAAGCAGCAGTCAAGAAATCAAAAGACACATTGCATTGGGCAAATATGCTGCAAAAGACCTCTTTAAAGTGTTGAAAAGCAAAGATGTCACCTTGAAGATGAAAGTGTGCCTGGCCCAAGCCATGGTATTTTCAATCGCCTCCTATGCATGCAAAAGCTGGACAATGAACAAGCAAGACCGAAGAAGAATTGATGCCTTTGCATTGTGGTGTTGGCGAAGAATATTGAATATACCACGGACTGACTGCTGAAAGAATGAACAAATCTGTCTTGGAAGAAGTACAACCAGAATGCTCCTTAGAAGCAAGCATGGCGAGACTACGTCTTACATACTTTGGAAATGTTGTCAGTAGGGATCAGTCCCTGGAGAAGGACATCATGCTTGGTAAAGTAGAGAGTCAACGAAAAAGAGGAAGACTCTCAATGAGATGGATTGACACAGTGACTGCAACAATTGGCTCAAGCGTAACAATTGTGAGAATGGTGGGGGACTGGGCAGTGTGTTTCGTTCTGTATACACAGGGTTACTATGAATCGAAACCGACTTGATGGCACCTAACAACAACAGGACGGCTAAAATAAAAAAGACAGAAAATAACAAATGTTGGCTAGGATGTGGGGAAACTGGACCCCTTATTCATTGCTGGTAGGAATGCAAAATGGTACAGTCCTTGTGGAAAACAGTGTGGCAGTTCCTCAAAAAACTAAAAATAGAACTACCATATGACCCAGTGATTCTACTCTGAGGCATATACCCAAAAGACTTGACAGCAGAGGCTCAAAAAGAGACTTGTATACCAATGTTCACTGTAGCACTATCCACAGTGGCCAAAAGGTGGAACTAAATGCCCATCAGCAGATGAATGGATAAACAAAATGTGGTACGTACATACAATGAAATACTACTCAGCCAGGAGAAATAAAGGGAGAAATAAAGTCTTGATACATGCTACAGAAGAGATGGAGCTTGAAGACATTATGCTGAACAAAAAAGTTAAGCACAAAAGGACAAATACTGTATGATATCATTTGTATAAATAAGACAAGAAAAGGCAAATGTACAGAGACCAAAGTTTATTAGTGGTTACCAGGGGTGGGAGGGAGGGGGAAAAGGGGGGTTAACCATGATGGAAAAATTACACTGATTAAGAGTAGAGCTGCACAGTCGATTAATATAATTGTTCTCGGTAAGTTGTACACCTGTAAAAAGTTGAACTGGCAAAAGCTCTGTGATAAATATAGTTACAACAACAAAAAAGAGCAGCTGCTGAGGCTGTTTATGTACAACCAAATACCTCATGGGATTTGGTTTCTTGGTGTGGAGGCTCAGGGACATGGTTTCATGGGAAGTCCCATGAAAAAAAAATTGGCCTAATAAACACGTTTAGTACATCTTATTCTACCTTCTAGTTCGCAGTGCAGTGCCTGGGGTTTTAAAGCTTAAGAGTGGCCATCTGAGGCAGAACAATTGGTCTCTATTTTCCTGGAGCAAAAGAAGAAGGAGAGCAGTTAAGAATAGAAGGAAGATATGAAATGTGTGGCTAATTGCCTCCATGAACAACTTCCTCCTTTGCCATGAGACCTGAAGAACTGGATGGTGCCCAGTGACCATTACTGAACATTTTGATCAAAGATTCCACAGAAGATTCCTGATCAAAATGGGGAAAATGTAGAACAGAATTTCAAATTCTCATGGACTCTTGACTTTCTGGAGCCACAGAAGGTGGATGATCCTCTGAAACTACTGCCCTGAGATCATCATTAAACCTCAAACCAAAAATGTCCCCTGAAGTTACCTTAAAACTGAACAATAGTTCAGCTTAACTAGTAAAAAAATGTCTCTGTTGAGTATTATGTTCTTTTAAGAACTATCTATATGGGATCAAATTGACAACAACAACTCAATAGATTAGATAAAAACCTTAGTGGGCAATGAGTTTATGCTAATTAAAAAAAAAAAGAGGGTAAGAATGACTGCACAACTTGAAGAATGTAATCAATGTCACTCAACTGTACATGTAAAACTGTTGAATTGGTGTATATTTTGCTCCATATATTCCCAACAACAACAAAATAAATAAAATGTTGGGGGGTGGGAAATAGATTTGACACATTGAACATTAATGACTGAAGACCAGATGAGTTGTGGAATGACATCAAGGACACCATACATGAAAAAAGTAAAAGGTCATTAAAAAGGCAGGAAAGCAAGAAAAGACCAAAATGGATGCCAGAAGGGACTCTGAAACTTGTTCTTGAAGGCAGAGTAGGTAAAGTGAAAGAAATGATGAAGTAAAAAAGCTGTACAGAAGATTTCAAAGGGCAGCTAGAGAAGACAAAGTATTACAATGAAACACAAAAGATCTGTAGTTAGAAAACCAAAAGGGAAGAACACACTCAGCATTTCTCAAGCTGAAAGAACTAAAGAAAAAGTTCAAGCCTTGAGTTCCAATACTGAAGGATTCTATGGGGAAAATATTTAATGATGCAGGAAGCATCAAAACAAGATGGAAAGAATTCACAGTCATTGTACCAAAAATAATTGGTTGATGTTCAGCCATTTCAGAAGGCAGCATATGATCAAGAACTAAGGTGGAGTCAAGACGGCAGAGTAGTCAGAAGCTTCCTGTGGTCCCTCTTACAACAAAGATCTGAAAAAACAAATGAATTGATTATATATGACAATCTAGGAGCCCTGAACATCAACGGCAAAGTTGATGAATTGGACTGAGCAGCAGGGGGAGGGAGATAAGAAGTAGCGAGTAGTTGCCAGACCTGACCCAGCGGGAACCAGCATCCTGCAGGCTGATTGGCTCGCACACACGGTAAGGTAAGCTGTGGTGCTCAGGACGCGTTTTCCACATCGGGAGACACCAAGTGGCAGAGAGCCTACTTAAGCCTCCAGAACCAGTGAAAAGCGGTGCTCAATCAGCAAAAGATAAGTACATGCATCTAACCTACCAAGTGGATCAAAAAACACCCCCTTTGGGAAAAACCTCTCTCCCATTAACCCGCCCCCTCCCTGCTCTGCTCCAGGTCCCGGGCTGGATTCATGACTGTCAAGTCCCCTGGGCCAAAGGCAGGACCCATCGCGCGTCCTGAGCCATTCTTCCGGCTTTGGAGAGTGAACAAATTAACAAACAGGAAAAAATAATCTACCAGCTCCCCTAAGCCGGTAACTCAGGGCAGGCACAGCCCCTTTGCCTAGGCACAGGCATAAGGGGTCCATGGACTTTGAATGCCTTTCACCCCTGTATAGACCTATGTGGACCCATTTCAACAGCGTAGGCCATCATTAGCACAGTACAACAGGGTATATACATGACGCCTATTTTCAACTGTATCAGCTAAAGGTGCAGTGGCAGATTCGTGACATTTGACACTACTCTGCCCATTAAGCAGGGCCCTCACCTACCCACATCAGGGGCCTGAGGACTGTGGCTCCAGCCATGCCACCTAGCCACCTGCAATAGAGGTCCAAGAATAAGTGGTGCCTCCCAGTCCTTAGAGCCAACAGCACTGGGTACCCATAATCCAGCAGCAAAACCCACCCATCTACATGCTCAAGGGACCAGGGACACGCTTTCCTCTGAGACACTCAGGGGCAGCTGTCAGCCCCCTGCCTTGCTCGGCGCATGACCCCCTACTACAGCCAGATACCTGTGCCTACTCCGATCACCCCTGCCCATCAAGGACTGTAGGTCAGAGCCTGCACCACACACTTGGTGACTGACTACGTGGACACCTGAGCTGAATCGATACAAGAAAAGTAAATGGACTCCTGGGCTCACATACCTAGTAATAGCTCTAATCACCTGCTGATGGGATGTGAGAGCTTTGAAAGCATCAATAATCAAACTAGCTCACACAGCCAGCCTATTTGGGCATATCAGAATAAAACAAGAAGTTAGGATACAGTAAGCAAACATAAAATAAATAAATATAATAACTTACTGATGGCTCAGAGACAACAGTCAATATCAAATCACATAAAGATGGCAAAGTAGTGGCTTTAGCAAGCACCCAAAACAAAGAATCAAGAAACCTTCAGAGGAAGAGAACTTCTTGGAAGTACCAGAGGTATAATTCAAAAGATTAATATACAGAGCTCTTCAAGAGATCAGGAAGGAGATCATGCAACAGGCAGAAGAAGCCAAGGAACACACAGACAAAGCAATAGAGGAACTTAAGAAGGTTATACAAGAGCATAATGACAAATTTAACAGGCTGCAAGAATTCACAGAGACAGCAAACGGATATCCAAAAGAGTAACAATAAAATTTCAGAATTAGACAACTCAATAGAAAATCAAAGGAGCAAAACTGATGCAACAGAAGTCAGAATTAGTGAGACTGAAGATAAAGCACGTGACACCAACTTATTTGAGGAAAAATCAGATAAAAGAATTTTAAAAAATGAAGAAACTCTAAAAAGAACCAATGTTTTTGAAGGAAGAAGTTCAAGCTGCACTGAAGGTATTGGTGAAATATTGGCAAAAAACAAGTCTCCAGGAACTGACAGAACACCAATTGAGATCTTTCAACAAATGGATGAAACGCTGGAAGCTCCCACTCATATATGCCTAGAAATCTGGAAGATAGCTACCTTGCCAACTGACTGGAAGAGATTCATATTTATACCTGTTCCAAAGAAAGGTATCCAACAGAATGCAGAAATTATTGAACAATATCGTTAATATCACACACAAGTAAAATTTTGGTGCAGATAATTCAAAAACAGCTGTAGCAGTATACTGACAAGGAACTGCCAGAAATTCAAGCCAGATTCAGAAGAAGATATGGAACGAGGGATATCACTAATCTTGGCTGAAAGCAGAGAATACCAGAATGATGTTTACCTGTGTTTCATGCACTGTGCAAAGGCATTCAACTGTCTGGATCATAACAAATTATGGATAAGGTTGTGAAGACTGAGAATTCCAGAACACTTAATTGTGCTCATGAGGAACTTAAACATAGATCAAGAGGCCGTCAGTTGTTCGAACAGCACAAGAGGATACTGTGTGGTTTAAAATCAGGAAAGGTGTGCATCGAGGTTGTATCCTTCACCACAGTTACTCAATCCGTATGTTGAGCAAATAATCCGAGAAGCTGGACTATATGAAGAAGAATGTGGCATCAGGATTGTAGGAAGACTCATTCACAACCTGCGATATGCAGATGACACAACCTTATTTGCTGAAAGTGAAGAGGACTTGAAGGACTTACCTATGAAGATCAAAGACTACAGCCTTCAGTATGGATTACATTTCAACATAACGAAAACAAAAATCCTCAAAACTGGACCAGTCAGCAACATCATGATAAACAGAGAAACGACTGACATTGTCAAGAATTTCATTTTACTTGGATCAACAATCAACACCTGTGGAAGGAGAAGTCAAGAAATCAAAAGATGCATTGCAGTGGGCAAATCTGCTGCAAAACGTCTCTTTAAAGTGTTTAGAAGCAAAGATGTCACTTTGAAGACTAAGGTGTGCCTGACCCAAGCCATGGTATTTTCATTCGTTTCATATGCATGCAAAAACTGGACAATGAATAAGGAATACTGAAGAAGAATTGATGTCTTTAAATTATGGTGTTGGTGAAGAATACTGAATATACCACGGACTGCCAGAAGAACGAACAAATCTGTCTTGGAAGAACACAGCCAGAATGCTCCTTAGAAGCAAGGATGATGAGACTTCGTCTTAGGAACTTTGGACATGTTATCAGGAAGGACCAGTCCCTGGAGAAGGACATCATACTTGGTAAACGGTCAGCGAAAAAGAGTAAGACCCTCGATGAGATGTCTAACAGTGGCTGCAACAATGGGCTCAAACATAGCAACATTTGTTGAGGATGGCGCAGGACTGGGCAGTGTTTCATTCTGTTGTACACAGAGTCGCTATGAGTTGGAACCAACTCAATGGCATCTAACAACAACAACAACAAACTCTAATTAGTGTTTATCTTATCGCATTGCTTAGAACTCCCAAAAGTAGTGTGAAATAAGGATAACAGTGAGCATTCCAGTCTTTTTCTGTGCTCTAGTGGACATTTCTTATGTATTTTGCTGATAAATGTGGTGGTGTCTGTTGGTTTCAGAGCTATTCTTTATCATATTAAAGGAGTGTGTACGTATGCTCTAAAAGGGAGATGGTGATGGAGGGAGAAGATTGATTACAAAAATAAGGAACTTTTTGGGGTAATGGAAATATTCTAATTTTGATTATGGTGGTAGTAATCTGACCTTATAGGTTTGTAAAAACCCAGAACGATATACCTAAAAAGGGTAAATTTTAAGGTATGTAAATTATACCTCAATAAACCTGACTTACAGGGGGTGGGGGGAGAAAAGAAGGAATCCTAGGGAGCACCTTGTAACTGATTAGCACAGACTGAAAACTCCGTAAGAGTAGGGGTCATATTACATTTATGTTTATATTCGTAATGCCTAGGGTATTATAGGTATTATATATTTACTATGTGCCTTGCACCATACTAAACACACATTACAGGACACATTATTAAGTGGAAACAAAGTAATTATTTTAGGAATAGCAGGCGAGCTGTACATGTATAATGACAATTCATTGTAATCCTTAATTCCCTTTCACAATGTCTTTTTATACTTTTACCTCCTTTAAAAAATTAGTTTTATATATTTTATTTTTAACACTGAGAAGTATAAAGAAACAAAAAGCCCTTAACCCTACAGCCTAGATAAAATCCCTGTTTACATTAAAAATAAAAAATAAAAGAAATATATATGTATACTTTAAAAAAATACAAAATGATAAGGGAAATCCATCCATTCCTCTTATTCCTCCCTTTTAACTTTTATTTTTATAATCATTACCTATGCAGTGTCCAGGACACACTGATAAAGACTCAGTATGCAGAAATAAATTCAGATGGAAACCAGTCTACACATGTTATGATTTTCCATGGAATAAGTGGTGGTCAGGAATAATGAAAAGTGGTAAGAGGTTATGGGAAACAGTCCAGAATGTCAGCATTACTATCTTTCCAGACTTGTATTACTACCATTATGTCTCATCTTTTTCTATTGACAGAAGCAATAATTACATACCATCTGTGTTCTTCAAGTTCACAGAAATTGGTGTTCTGGAACTCTGTTTCCCTTTGGATTTGTAACTCTATCTTATGCAGAAAAATTAAAACTACTGGAGGAAAACGAGGATTTAAGTTCATTCATTCAATAAGTATGTACTGAGTGTTCGTTGTTGGTCAATGGGATATAAGGGTAAACAGGGCCTTGCCCTCCCTAAGTTTATACTCTTATGAGAAAATAAGATGACAGAAGATATTTTATATATATGTATAGTAATGTAATACTAAATTTCTACAAAAAAGCCTGGGAAACAAACAAAACTAACATTATTTCTGGCATATTTAATTCCAGAGGAATTTATCTCCCACACCATAAGGATCTCAAAACTAATTAAGTTCATATTTTGTCTTTCATTCTTAAAGAGGAGGGAGGGAAGGACTGTGTTGTCAATTTTTTGAGCTTCAAGTGGTATCAACATGATCTTTCAAGTAAAGTGTATTAGCCTGCAGCATGGCTCCTTAACAAATGTCCTTGAACAGCTAAAAAATAAAACCCCTTTGTAACACAGTAATTACTTATAAATTCAGCTACAGAGTAGAAAGAAAGAAAATTATCGACTTTATTTAAGATATAGTTTGTATTCAACCCCAACAAACTGTTGCTTCTATTTCCTACATGATATAAGTTGTACTCTAAAGGAGGTATTACCTTTTAAATATGTTCCTAGAGTACCACATATACGAATGAAGCCTTTGCTA
This sequence comes from Dugong dugon, assembly GCA_030035585.1. NCBI lineage: Eukaryota > Metazoa > Chordata > Mammalia > Sirenia > Dugongidae > Dugong > Dugong dugon. Next base: position 52,434,820 of record CM057462.1, on the reverse strand, counting down.
CTAGATTTAAATCCAAGATTCACAATAATAATCAACATCTCATTAAAAATAATTATTTTATTAAACACACACCAAAAAATATTTTTTTAACAAACTGTCTACTTCTGCAGAAGGGAGGGTACATGGAAACCTAATGAAGCAGTCAGAAGATTTCAAACATTTTGGGAAGGCAATTAGTATGCAGTCCCTCCTCCACCTGAAAAACCTTTTAAGAAGTTACAATTCAGCATTTTTTAATAAATAATACACCAGAGTTTCAGTCCCCTTTCCTCTGGCATGCTGTGGGGAGAGGGCTGTTAACCCAAAAGCAATTGAGAAGGAAGAAAGGAAGCAGGAATTAGCCATTCTTAAAAGCAGTGTGGTGTGAAGCACCCTGATACTGGTATGGGTATGTTTCATAATAGGGCTGAGAAACACCCTACAGTGAGTGACCTGCCACAGTCATGTATCCAAAGCTTCTAATGGACTATTTAATCCTCCACTCTTAATCATAAGCATACAGCTAATTATTACTAGACATCAGAGGAAGCCCTAACTTAAAAGATAAAGACCAAAACAAAGAGAGAAAAGCAACTTTAAGGAAACAGACCATGCAGGGCAAAGAAAATTTGCTAAAGCAATAAAAGCGTATTAGAAAAAGAAACATTCAGAGAATAAAACAAAGACCTCCTGGAAATTAAAAACATAACAGTAGGAAAGAAAAACTTGATTGAAGATAAAGTTGAAGAAATCTCCCAGGAGGCAGAGCTAAAGGAAAAAGAGATGGAAAATAGAAGTCTCTAATAAAAATTAGAGAACTATTTCAGGAAGTCCAACATTGAAACGAAGCCCTTGTGGCATAACGGTTAAGAGCTTGGCTGCTAACCAAAAGGTCGGCGGTTCAAATCCACCAGTTGTTCCTTGGAAACTCAATGGGGCAGTTCTACTCTGTTCTATAGGGTCACTATGGGTCAGAATTGACTTGATGGCAATGGGTTTGTTTTTTGTTTTGTTTTGTTTTAACATTGAAAAGCTATTGGCTCTGTGCATCGAAAGACATTATCAAGAAAATGAAAGGACAACATACAAAATGGGAGAAAATATTTAGAAATCATGTATCCGATAAGGGCTTAATATTAAAGACTATATAAAGAACTCCTACAATTCAACAACAAAAAAGATAAACAACCCAATTTAAAAATGGGCAAACGACTCAAATAAACATTTCTACAAAGAAGAAATGGAAACGGCTAACAAGGACATGAAAAGATGCTCAATGTCACTAGTCATCAGGGAAATACAAATCAAAATCATAATGTGGTAACACTTCACACCCACTAGGATAACTAGAATAAAAAAATTTGGAAAGTAAGTGTTGGCAAGGATGTGGACAAACTGGAACACTTGTGCACTGTTGGTGGGAATGTAAAATAGTGCAACCACTGTGGAAAACATTTTGGTGGTTCTTCAAAAAGTTAAATACAGAAGTACCATATGATCTAGCAATTCCACTCCTACATTTAACACCCAAAAGAATTAAAAGCAGGGAGGGACTCAGATACATGTACTCTCATGTTCACTGCAGCATTATCTACAAAAGCCAAAAGGTAGGAACCACTCAAGTGTCCACAGACACATGAATAGTTAAACAAAATGTGGTATATACATACAATGGAATATTATTCAGCCATAAAAAGGAATGAAATTCTAATACATGCTATGACATGGATGAACTACGAAAACATTATGCTAAGTGAATAAGCCAAACACAAATGGACAAATATTGTTATGATTCCACTTATGTGGAATATCCAGAATAGGCAAATAAATAGAGACAGAAGGTAGATTATAGGTTTCCAGTGGCTGCGGAAAGTAGAGAAGTGGGAGTTATTGCTTAATGGGTACAGAGTTTCTGTTTGGGGTGACGAAAAAAACTGGAAATAAATGGGGGTAATGTTTGCGGGGTGTGAGTAGAAGAAGCTATTGACAATCAAGAAAAAGGAAGAGGTGGGATTTAGGAAACAAAAGAACCAACACAGCAGAGAAGCAGTGTGGAACAGTGTGATTCAAAAGACATAACGAAGGATGTCATCACTAAGATCTCTGCTGCCATTTATCCTCTTCTTAAAGCTAAGAACATAATGCCCAAGTGAGCATGGCCCTCATTTTGTCTTAACTAAATGCGGACGGATGTTTTACTCTTTCAACATACTCAGCTGTCTAATAAGCTCAAGACACTCATTTCACCCCAAAGAAGTGTTCTTTAACCTAATCCTGAACACTGTAGGTAGGTCATGGTCAACTTAAGAGAAAATAGAGCTGCTGATTCCCTCTGACCATATTTCTGCCAAATGTCCAAGTTCTCGTCTGTACCAGAGCCTGGCCCAGTTCAATTTCCAGACTTCCACAGAAGGGGCTCTATGAAGCTCAGGAAACTGAAGTCAGTGTGGTCCACTATCCCTGGGGATTTCCTAAATCCTTTCAGGGGTTCCAAGAGTTAAAACTATACACACAATAATACTAAAAAATTATTTGTCTTTTCATTGGGTTGACACTTGCACTGATGGTACAAAAGCAATGGTAACCACGACCAACTGCTGGGACCTTATCAACAGCCTTAACAAGAGAGTGGCACAAAACCGTACTGAGTTATTATATTCCTCACCATGACATAATCTCAGTTTAAAAAAAGAGAAGCAATTTCATTTAAGAATGTCCTGATGAATCAGTAAAAATTATTTACTTTAATAAATCTCAACCCTTCAGTACATGTGTTTTTATTATTCTGTGTGATGAAATGGTAACTATGAATAAAATACATTTGTATACTTAGGTACAATAATTGTTTCCAGGAAAAGCACTTGTGTGATTGAGTTGCAGGCTGAAACAGCTGGTTTTTTTCATGAACCATCATTTTTACTTGAAAGAGTGACAAACTATGATTATTCCAAGCTTAGGTATTTGACAGACATTTTCTTAAAAATAAACTAAGTGAGCCAGTCACTGCCAAAAAGAAAAAAAAAAAAAGACAGTATTTGCTGCCACTGATATAAGTCAAGGTTTCAAGCAAAAGTTAGAATTTTGGAAAATTTCTGTCAGAGTGAGCCTGACGACGTCCCACTATTTGAAGACTTTTCTGATGAGACCACTGGTGGTATTAACAACATAATTTTTTGATATTGTATAATAAAATGTACCAACTTTTGGGGTATCTATATAACTCAGTGACCCAATGTTTTCCAAACGACCAATGCACAGGTAAAAATCCATTCAAAGTACAAAATTGATCAATTTATTTTAACATAACCAGGTTTGAAAAATTCCTTGACGTGCTTTCATTATTCACATTGCAGTTAACCTTAAAGAACTACACTGGTTAAGTGTGGGTGCTGTATCGAAGAAAGATGTCCACAATTATCTGAAAAGGCAATTAATATACTCGACCATTTACCAACTACATATCTGTGTGGGACAGATTTACTTTACATAGATAAAACCCACATAAACAAAAATTATTTGCGGTCCTCAACAATTGTTTAGCGTGTAAATGGTATCAAGACTAAAAAGTTCGAGAACTGCTGACCTAGAGACCTCGTATAAATTGAACTACTCCTGCGATCTTGCTCTAACAATGACTGTATCTCCTTTCCTTATGTTGCTAGGTTTGTACGTGTTGCTCAGTTTTTCAAAACTAAGCTATTTACATATTTTTTCTTTTAAACTCTTTGTTATGGAAAACATCAAATATAAAATGTAAAAACAAAATAGTAAAATGAACCCTCATTTACCAATCACCCTGCTTCAACAACTGTAGACATTCTGTTATTCTTGTTTCATCTATACCTTTCCCAACCCCCACTTGATTATTTTGTCATATATTTTTGAAGAAAAATTTACAAACACTGATACGTGGAAATATTAATGGCATAATTCTGACATACAGACCCATGTCACATGCACTTATATTAAGATACTTCCATCATGCCATGAAATTCCTTCTCTTACCTCAATTGCCTCTGCCCCAAAGCAACAACTATTATGAATTTTTCAGCAACTGATTAATTTTGCCTCTTATGGAGCTTCATACAAATGCAATCTTACAATTTGTACTTTTATGCATAGCTTCTTTTGCTTAGCATGTCTTTAAGATTCATTCATATTGTTGCAATTTAACCGTATGTTTCTTTTTATTTCTGAGTTGTACTTTACTAAACGAATAACATAATTTATCTACACTTTTTTTTTAAATTGTGCTTTATTAGGTGAAAGTTTACAGAGCAAATTAGATTCTCATTAAACAATTAATACACAAACTGTTTTGTGACATTGGCTGCCAACCCCGCGATGTGTCAACATTCTCCCCTTCTCCACCCCAGGGTCCTGTTTCCACCCATCCAGTTTTCCTGTCTCTTCCTGCCTTCTCGTCTTTGCTTTGGGCTGGTATGTCCGTTGAGTTTTGTATACACAATTGAACCATGAAGCTCACAAAGCTCATTCCTCATGTGTGTTATTCTTTGCCCCATACATCTGCCTAATCCTTAGCTGAAGGGAGTCACTTCAGTACTGAGTTAAAAGGGTGTCTGTGGGTCATACGCTTGGGATTTCTCCAGTCTCTGTCAGACCAGCAGGTCTGGTCTTTTTTTTTGTGGATTTGAATTTATCTACACTCTTGCTGATGAACATTTGGGTTGTTTACAGTTTTTGGCTGTTATGAATAAAGCAGCTATCAGCATTTTTCTGTGGATATATACTTTCATTTATCTTGGGTTAAATATCTATAAATGGAACTAGTGGATCAAAGGGTAAAAGTATGTTTAAAATATTTATAAGAAACTGCCAATCTTTTTCCAAAATGGTTGTACAATTTTATATCCCCACCAGAAATATAGAAGTTTTCTGGTTATTTTACATTCTTGTCAACAACTGGTGTCATTGATCTTCTTAAAATTTCGCCATTCCAATGGGTAGGTGATATCTCACTTGGATTTTTTTTTTTTTTAAACAAAGAGAAGTTTATTTCCTCACAGTCAAAGTAGGCTAAAAGTCCACATTCAGGGCGTCAGCTCCAGGGGAAGGATTTTTCTATCTGTTGGCTTTCTTCTCTTTGGTGTTCCCCTGGACTAGGAGCTTCTCTGTGCAGGGACCCCAGTCCAAAGGACGCACTCTGCTCCCAGCCCTGCTTTCTTGATGGTATGAGGTCCCCCTGTCTCACTGCTCACTTCTGTCTTTTATATCTCAAGAGATTGCCTCAGGACACAATCCAGTCTTGTAGATCAGGTCCTGCCTTACTAACACAACTGCCACCCATCCTCCCTCATTAACATCATAGAGGCAGGTTTACAACATACAGGAAAATCACACAGTATCAGGAATCATGGCCTAGCCAAACGGATACACACATTTCTGGGGGGACATAATTCAAAGCACCAAATAGAATAAGAAACTGACCAAAAACAGAGAGCGAAGAGAGATACATGCAGAGGTCCCCTACCAGCTACCGCAGCACGGATTCACCATCTTGGACTTCAAACGGAGTTCAGCGAACAGCGGGTACAAGAAAGCAGCTTCACAGAGCTTCCAGCAAGAGACAGAACAACCAGTAACCAGCGATATAGGCTTTCCCACCCCTCACCCTTCTTCACCACTACTTAGCCTCCTCTGCTTCCTGCAGCCACAGTGTCTCTTGGCCAGGATGCACCAGCTTTACCCCGGAGCGGCTTGGATTCCACCCGCCTGCACTGGCCAGCTCCCTGAGTGCCTTTTGTTGGCTGCTGGTGTTACTTTTTCCTGCTTCTTTAGATTTCTTCCTTATCTCTCACCACCTTCCCCTCCTTTCTCTCAAATGTCTGGCTCTGTCTGCCATCTTTGCTTCTTCCTGAAAGGCTGCGAAACACCACGGGACTGTGAAACTGCTTTCCGGCCCATGCCGCCACGCCAGTGGGACCCCCGGGGCTTTTTTGTTTGTTTGCTCTGATTTGTTCTGTTTTGACTTGTTTTCTTTTCTCAGCTTGGGAGCCCCTTCTAGCCGGGCAGTACCATGCGACTTGGAAGCTACTCCCTTACTCTGCGCAGACACACAGCAACATCCCTGGGGGCATTTCTTTTTTCTTGTTTTTTGTTTTTGTTTGTTTGTTTTGTCTTCTTCTCTCTCTTATTCCCTTTTTGTCTTTCTTCATTTCCAGTTTCTTGATTTATTATATTTTTTTCTTTTACCCCTTTTCTTTTTTTCCCCCCCATTTCTCAGTTTCTCATCTCTCCACTCCAATAGCAAGTTCCCTTAGCACTCTTTTTTGTTTGTGTATATGTTTTTGGCTCCTGTTCCTCTCTGCTATCTTTCCCATATCCATCTTAGCTCCATACATCACAATCTACCCCATCCTTCCTGCCTACCTGCACCATGTGTTGAACATCACACTCCAAGCAGCACAGACATGGCCTACTGGAACCTGCCACTGCACTGATTCCCCATCTGCACTGTCAGCCCTGGTACGTGCCACAAATAACCCATCCCAGCAACTCCCTTTCAGCTGGAGCTGCCCTGCTGTACCATACCTGAGTGACTGACCTGCCTATTGGAGGAGGTGAAAAGCGTCGTGCCCACAGAGGAGCAAACAACAAAGAATGCACAGTCCGCCTGCTAAGACATAACCAAATAAAACAAAAAAGCAGGATGAAACAAACAAATCTACAATCAATAAACGAGGAACATAACCACTGAATGCCTCGAAGGCAGCAGACAGTATCAAAACATTTACAAAAACAGGACAGGATGGTTCCAGTAGGTGTCCAAAATAAAACACCAGATGACCTTCGAGTAGAAGAAAAGACACTTGACTTTACAGATAGGCAATTCAAATCTATAATATTCAGAATTATCCAAGAGTTTAAGCAAAAAGCAGATAAAAATGATGGGAAAAAAAGACAAATTCATGGAAAAGGCAGACAAATTCACAGAAAATACAGACAAAAAATGGAAGAAATCAAGAAAATAATACAGGAACAAAATGCTAAAATAAATTCACAACTAGAAATTATACAAAAACAATAATTAGAAATCCAAAAGATAAACAAGATTTCAGAAATCAACAGTGTCATAGAAGGACTGAGGAGCAGGTTTGAAACAATGGAAGACAGGATCAGCGAAATTGAAGATGAACACTTGGATACAACTCTGAGAAAAACTCAGAAAAAAGAATGAAGAAAAATGAAGAGACTCTGAGAATTATGTGGGGGACAATCAAAAGCAAAAATGAGCAAGTGATTGGAGTTCCAGAACAGGCGGAGAAAAAAGAAAACACAGGAGGATCATTGAAAAATTGCTGACAGAAAACTTCCCCAATATCATGAAAGGTGAAACGCTGACCATCCAAGAAGCTCAATGAACTCCATACAGAACAGACTCCAAAAGAAAATCACCAAGGCATATCATAATCACACTTGCTAAAACCAAAGACAAAGACTCCTGAGAGCAGCTCAACAAAAACAAAAAGTCACATACAGATGAGAAACAATAAGACTAAGCTCAGATTATTTGGGAAAAACCAGACAGGCAAGAAGGCAAAGGGATGACACATATGAAACCTTGAAAGAAAAAAATTGTCAGCCAAGGATAATATCCTGCAAAACTCTCATTCAAATATGATAGTGAAATAGACAGTAGATAAGTGGCAACTGTGGGGAAGCCAGTACAACATGCATAAGGAAAGGTCATGGAAGCTCCACAGACACTTCCAAACTCCCTGAGGGACTGAATTGCTGGGCGGAGGGTTGTGGGGACCACGGTGTCAGGGAACATCTAGCTCAAATGGCATAACACAGTTTATAAAGACAATGTTCTACTTTCTACCTTGGTGAGTAGCATCTGGGGTCTTAAAAGCCTGTGAGCAGCCATCTAAGATACTCCACTGGTCTCATCCAGTTGGGAGGGAGCAAGGGAGAACAAAGAGAACAAGATACAATGAAAAGATTAGTCCAAAGGACTAATGGACCACAGCTACCACAGTTTCCACTAGACTGAGTCCAGTACAGCTAGATGGTGCCTGGCTACCACCAGTGACTGCTCTGCCCAGGATCACAACAGAGGGTTCTGGACAGAGCTGGAAAAGGATGTAGAACAAAATTCTAACTCACACACCCACACAAAAAAATAGATTTACTGGCTTGACAGACTGGAGAAACCCCGAGTATGGCCCCTGGACACCCTTTCAGCTCAGTGGTGAAGTCACTCCTGAGGTTCACCATTCAGCATGGGATCGGATAGCCTCATAAAACAAAACGGGACTAATGAGGCACAGCAGTCCAGGGACAAGGACTAGAAGGCAGGAGGGGACAGGAAAGTTGATGATAGGGAACCCAAGGTTGAGAAGGGACAGTGTTGACATGTTGTGGGGTTGTTAATCATTGTCATAGGGCAATATATATACTGTTTAATGAAAAACTATTTGTTCTGTAAACCATCTAAGGTACAAAAAAAAAAAAAAAAGAATTATCTATGTGAGATCAAATTGACAACAGCAACTCAAAAGGTTTGATGGGAAGCCTAAGGGGCAGTGAGTTGAAGATAATGGTGTTGTAATAATTTGGAAAAGGATAGTGAGAATAGCAGCTCAACTGGAAGAATGTAATCGATGTCACTGAACTGTACATGTAGAAACTTTTGAAACGGTGTAACTTTGGCTATGTGTATTTTCATCAAAAAAAGGGTCCTCCAATGTTGAGAAGGGAGAGTGTTGACATGTCATGGGGTTGTTAACCAATGTCATAAAACAATACGTGTGTTGACTGTTTAAGGAGAAACTATTTGTTCTGTAAACTTTCATCTAAAATACAACAAAAAAAAAAATCAAATGACGGATTGCATTGGGCAAATCTTCTGCAAAAGACCTCTTTAAAGCGTTAAAAGGAAAAGATGTCACTTTGAGGACAAAGTGCACGTGACCCAAGCCATGGTACTTTCAATTGCTTCATATGTATACAAAAACAGGACAACATATGAAGGAAGAATTGACGCATTTGAATTACAGTGCTAGTGAAGAATACTGAATATACCATGGACTCCCAGAAGAACGAACAAATCTATTTTGGAAGAAGTACAGCCAGAATGCTCCTTAGAAGCAAAGATGGCGAGAATTTGTCTCACATTTTTTGTTACCAGGAGAGATCAATCCCTGTAGAAGGACATCATGCTCAGTAGAGGGCCAGCGAAAAAGAGGAAGACCCTCATCAAGAGGGACTGACACATGGCTGCAACAATAAAGGACTCAAGCACAAACAATGACTGTGAGGATGGTATAGGACAGGCAACACTTTATTTCATTATACAAAAGGTCGCTATGCGTCCAGGATTTCCCAAATAACCTTCCAGCTACTCTGCCAACCCCAAACTCTGTCCTCTGGCACCTGAAGGTTATAAGGCAGTGGCTTTCTAGTGCCACTATGACCTGGAGAATGTCCTTAGACCAAAGTCCTCAAACTAAAAAAACTCACTTTTCTCCTTCCAAGGCTTGCTTTTGATTTTAGTTTCTGGTTGCTTTTGGTCACCTTCTAGTTAATGCCTGCAAATACTTGTTCTTCTTCCTTTTTTATGATTATTATTTATGGTAGTTATAAACTTAACAAGCTACTCCACCATTACTGGAAGTCAGAACTCAATAATACGTATGTTTAAGATATAGATTTAGTTGGCAAATCTATACAGAAAAGTAAGGGACTGATTAACAGAAAAGACAGGAGGGCAAAAGGCAAAAGAGTATGATGTGATTAATGAGGGAAGACAACGGATTTGTTCTAAGATCTAATGCTAGTTGGCTCAATGGCTCAAAGAATGTTCTTTTTTTTTTTTTAAGTGTGTTCTTTTTATCATCATCTTTAAATTTTACACAGGGAGTCGGGCAGTTCAAACCTTCTTAGGCTGGGTTTTCTAGAGAAGCAAAACCAGTAAAGCGTATAAATATACAGAGAAAGAGATTTATAACAAGGAACTGGCTCATGTGATTGTAGATGCTGGAATGTCCCAAGTCCACAGATCAGGATAGAGGCTTCTCTCGATTCCTGGAGCCACAGGGCCCAACAAACAATGATTGGCAATTCAGGAGAGCAGAGCTCTTGCTCACAGGCTGTGAAGATCGACGAATCCCAAGATCAGCAGATAAGCTGATAGCTCAAGTCCCAACAACCAGAGGTCAGATGAAGAGGAGGCAGCCAGGATCCAGGGCAAACAAAAAGCCAGAATGTCTGCTTATATATGGATGCAGGCCACACCCCTAAGGAAACTCCCTATCAACTGACTGGCTACTCACAGAGATTCCTTCATGGTAGTGATCACATATAAACACTGAGAATCATGGCCCACCCAAGTTGACAAACAATCCTAACCATCACAGACTACCCCTTGTCAACTTGGTACATGTACACATCTCCTGAAACCATACATAATCTCTGAATAAAGACAGTTATAAAGTCATACTTGTGGCTAACGTGATACAACTAACATGCGTACAACCAGAAACACACTAGCCTGCACACTTACATACTAGTTTACATCTTATATTCTATAAGTGAAGAAAACAAAAATATTTGATGCACACATAGAAAGCAGAAATACTCGTAACAATTACAGTCCTCGTTTCTGAAACTGGTCATGTGGCCCTAACTGGCATTTAGAACTACCTTCCCCCACCACGCATTCCGTATTCCCTTTGCCCTCAGCAAGCATCTCAGCTGGTCATGGCTCTTTGCCTGGTGAGGTGACCTAAACCTTCATTCCTGAAGGGTCTGGGTCATTAGCAGTCATGTCGGAATTGGGTTGCTGTAGTTTTCCATTGACTTTAATCACAGGGCAAGGCAGTACTAAGAGATGCCCTAAGGGATCTCCTGCATTCCAGACATACTCTTCTTTACCTCCATTATAATATCAACCTGATTTCCTCTTGGTAATCAGGATCAATCACAACAGCCAATGTGGTAACCCCCTTCTTTGTCTGTTGATACAGAGAAATAAGGAGCCCAAAGTGGCCAGGTGGCATTCTTAGCTTCAATTTCAGTGGAATCAGCTATGTGTCTCCTCATGCTAGCATTCCTCCCTTTGGATCCAAGACCTCTAGACCTGCAGAGCATAAGGTTGTGGGGACAGGAAGAAAAAATCTTGCAAGTGGGTCACTAGGGGTAATAGTGAGTGATGCCACTGCTATTTCCACCCCTTGATTCATGGACCCATGAATCCTGGCTATGGAAGAAATAGCACCATATATTGGACACTGGTTTAGAACACATACAGCCTTCTGGAGAACAATGCCCTAATCTTTCAAGGCATTGCCATGTAGCTGGTGCCGTAATTGTGTCTTTAGAAGGCCACTCCATCATTCTATCAAGCCAGCTGCTTCAGGATGATGGGAAACATGGTAAGACCAGTGAATTCCATGAGCATGGGCCCACTGCTGAACTTCATTTGCTATGAAGTGAGTCCCTTGATCCAAGGCAATGCTGCGTGGGATACCATGACGGTGGATAAGGCATTCTGTAAGTCCACGGATGTTAGTTTCGGCAGAAGCATTGCATGGAGGGAAGGCAAATCCACATCCAGAGTAAGTGTCTATTCCAGTGAGAACAAAATGCTGCCCTTTCCATGATGGAAGTGGTCCAATGTAATCAACTTACCACCAGGTTGCCGGCTGATCACCTTGAGGGATGGTGCCATACTGGAGACTCAGTGTTAGTCTCTGCTGCTGGCAGATTGGGCACTCAGCCTTGGTGAGTGGAAGTCCATATTGCTGGGCCCATGCACAACCTCCATCCCTGCCACCAGGGCCATTTTGTTCATGAACCCATTGAACAGTGATGGGAGTAGCTGGGGAAAGAAGATGACTGGTTTCCATGGAATGTGTCCTCCTATCCACTTGACTGTTAAAATCGTCCTCTGCTGAGGTCACCCTTTGGTGAGCATTCACATGAGGCACAAATATCTTCATTTCTTTAGCCCATTCAGAGAGGTCTACCTACATACCTCTTGCCCATAAATCACTGTTCACAATTTTCCAATCAAGTTCTTTCCATGTCCCTGACCATCCAGCTAATCCAGTGGCCACAGCCCATGAATCAGTAGACAATCACCCATCTGGCCATTTCTCCTTCAAACAAAGTGAACAACCAGGTGCACTGCTCGAAGTTCTGCCCAGTGAAAGGATTTCCTTTCACCACTGTCCTTCAAGAAGGTCACAGAAAGGGGCTGTAGTTCTATCGCTGTCCACTTTTGAGTGGTGCCTGTAAATTGCACAGAACCATCTGTAAACCATGAACGAGTTTTCTTTTCTTCAGTCAACTGATCGTAAAGAACTCCTCATGAGGCCATAGATGCAGACTGGGAGATGGAAGGTAATGTGACAGGAGTTGGGATAATGAGCATGTAGGCCACTTCCTCACGCAACTTACTTGTGCCTTCAGGTCCTCCTCGGGCCCCATCTTGTACATACCACTTCCATTTAATGATGGACTGCTGCTGTTCATGTCCAAATTTATGACTCTATGGGTCAGACAACACCCAGTTAATGATGGGCAGGTCAGGCCGCATGGTAACTTGGTGTCCCATGGTTAAGGGTTCAGTCTCTACTAAGGCCCAGTAACGAGCCAAAAGCTGTTTCTCAAAGGGAGAGTAGTTATCTGTAGAGGATGGCAGGGCTTTGCTCCAAAATCCTAAGGGTCTGTGCTGTGATTCACCAATAGGGACGTGCCAAAGACTCCAAACAGCATCTCTATCTGCCAGTGACACTTCAAGCACCATTGGATCAGCCGGATAATACGGCCCAAGTGGCAGAGAGGCTTGCATAGCAGCCAGAACCCGTTGCAGAGCTTTCTCTTGTTCTGGGCCCCACTCAAAACTAGCAGCTTTTCGAGTCACTTGATAAACAGGCCGGAGTAGCACACCCAAATGAGGAATATGCTGCCTCCCAAATCCAAAGAGGCCCACTAGGCACTGTGCCTCCTTTTCAGTTGTGGGAGCAGCCAGATGAAATAACTTATCCTTCACTTTAGAAGGAATATCTCAACATGCCCCACACCACTTGACCCCTAGAAATTTCACTGAAATGGAAAGTGCCTGAATTTTTGTGGGATTAATTTCCCACCCTCTTGCACGCAAATGTTTTACCAATAAGTCCAGAGTCAGTGACACTTCTTCCTTACTAGGTCCAATCAGCATGTCATCAATGTAAAGGACCAGTGTGATGTCTTGTGGAAGGGAAAGGCTATCAAGGTGCCTGCGGACTAAATTATGACACAAGGCTGGAGTTGATGTAGCCCCGAGCAGGCAACTAAAGGTGTACTGCTGGCTTTGCCAGCTGAAGGAAAATTGCTTCTGATGGTCCTTTGAAACAGGTATGGAGAAAAAGGCATTAGCCAGATCAATAGCTGCATACCAGGTGCCAGGAAATGTATTAATTTGCTGAAGCAAAGAAACTACAACTGGAAAAGCAGCTGCAATTAAGAGTCCTACCTGGTTAAATTTTTGATAATTTACTGTCATTCTCCAAGATCCATCTGTTTTTTGCACAGGCCAAATAGGCCACTTGAATGGGCATGTGGTGGGAATCACCACCCCTGCATCCTTAAAGTCCTTGACGGTGGCAGTGATCTCTGCAATCCCTCCAGGGATGCAGTATCGCTTTTAGTTTACTATATTCCCAGTTAGGGGCATTTCTAATGGCTTCCACTTGGCTTTCGCTACCATAATAGCCCTTACTGTATTTGTCAGAGATCCAGTGTGGGGGTTCTGCCAGTTGCTGAGTAAATCTATTCCAATTATGCACTCTGAACTGGGGAAATCACTACAGGATGGGTTCGGGGACCCACTGGACCTACTGTGAGATGGACATGAGCCAAGACTCCATCAATAACCTGACCTTCATACGCCCGCACTCTGACTGGTGGTCCACAGTGACATTTTGGGTCTCCTGGAATTAGTGTCAGTTCAGAGCCAGTATCCAGTAATCTCCAGAAAGTCTGATTATTTCCTTTTCCCCAGTGAACAGTCACTCTTGTAAAAGGCTGTAGATCCCTTTGCAGAAGGCTGGGAGAAAGATTAACAGTACAAATTTTTAGCAGTGTGCTGGAGTCCTTCCTCAAGGGGACCCGGCCTCTCCTTCATTCAAAGAGTTGTGGGTCTGTAAACTCTCGAAAATGTGGGAATTGATCGATTGACCGTGACTCACTATTCTGGCAATTTGAGTTAGACTGCTGGTCACCTGACCTAGAATTCATACATTTGTACAGATCAAGTAAATATTTAGTAGATTTCCTATCTATTTCACTCCTAGGGACACCATGACTAAGTAGCCAACACCATAAGTCCACACGAGTCAGACTATCCTGATTACTGCTTTGACTCCAATGTCCATTACTGTAACCACGCCCACCTTCTCTTTGTCGATTGTGTGCTACCACTTGGCCCCTACTACCATGACGTCCAATCAGACCCACTGTAGTTAGGTGTCTTAATTTAGTTAAGGCAGTTCCCACTGTCAAGTCTGATTTACATAAAATAGCAATCACGGCAGTCTTCAAGGATGCTGGAGCTCCCTTCACAAATTTGTTCCTCACAGTTGTGATAAAAGGTATGTCTTCTAGGCACTCCATGTGCAGATCTGTGCATCTAACCTGATAAATCCACTTTAGCATGCCAATTTCCCTAAGCCTTTGGATACCTTTTTCTACAGTATACCAAGGCAGGTCTGGTACTTCAACTTGATTTAGTGTAGGCCGCCTTGTAATCCATGCTTCAGCAACTCAACCAAATAAACTATTAGATCCTTTCCTAACTTCTCGAGCTGAAACACTGAATGAAGAATCTGTGTTTAGTGGACGCATATCAATAAACTCAGACTGATCCATCTTTATGTTCCTTGTACCATTATCCCACACCATTAATAGCCATTGCCACACACATTCCCCAGGTTTCTGTACATATTAGAAATGTCAAGCAGTTCTTTTGGGGAGTAGTGTACCTCCTCCTGGGTCATACTTTGTACTTCACCTTTTGGGGTTCCCTGGGACATAAGCCTAGTTATATATAGGTCTAGAAGCTAGAATAGGTAGTGTGGAATTGTTTTGAGAACATTCAGCATTATCTTGTAAAGCATCTGCCTCATCTGATACTCCAGGCAATGACTGAGGCAAGGGCTCTTTAGAGGCAACTGGGCTAGGGCTAATCTCATTAGATGGGAGTAGAGGGACTAATAGTTTTTCTGGACAGGGTTGTTCAGCAGACAAACATGAAGTTATTTCTTTAGATGGGACTGGTTCTGCTGGCAGGAGTGATTCAACAGAATTTATGGGCTCAGTGTCCCCAGCTTCCTGATTATCTGCCCATATGTCCCATCCCAAGTCTCAGGATCCCATCTCTTCCCAATCAATGCCCTTACCTTAACTTCAGACACCTCTCAAGGTTGTTGATTTAGCTTGCGTTGTAATTCAGCCACTCTTACAGTAAGACTCTGGGTTTTGTTTTCGGCAATATCAACTCTGTTACTACAAGAAATGAGGCTTTCTTTCAAAGCACAAGTGGAAGCCTTGAGGTCATGTATGCGACACCTGAGCTTTGACTCTGAAGCCGTGAACGCATCTCTTTCTTCTATCAGTTTGTCTAGCAAAAGTAGGACGAACCAACCAGCTTCCTTATACTTCTCATTCTGACAAAACTGCAGAAAGATATCACTTATGTGTTCACCCAGAGCCTCACCATTCCCCAATACTTGATCTACTGGTGGCGATATTTTATGTATTTATATCACCATCTCATGCCATGGATTAACAGTGCCCTCTTTACTGCTAGAAGCAGAGTCATCAACATCTTTAAGACTAACCAGACTTGAGAACCACTTTAGAAAACTCATCCTTAGAATTTTGTCTCTCTAGAACCACTCTCAGCACCAAATGTCTTCGACTGGGTTCTCTAGAGAAGAAAAACCAGTAAAGCATATAAATACATACAGAGAGAGATTTATATCAAGGAAACGGCTCACACGATTGATGAGGCTAGAATGTTCCAAGTTTGTGGATCAGGATAGAGGCTTCCCTGGAGTCACATATCCGCAGGGGCCGGTGAACCCAAGATTGGTAGGGAGGAGAGCAGGGCTCTTGGTCACAGGCTGTGAAGATTGACGAATCCCAAGATCAGCAGATAAGCTGACAGCTCAAGTCCCAAGAATTGGAGGTCAGATGAACAGAAGGCAGCTGCAGGATCCAGAGCAAGGAAAAAGCCAGAACGTCTGCATATATGCGGATGCAGGCCACCCCCCAAGGAAACTCCCTTTCAAATGACTGGCTACTCACAGAGATTCCATCATGGCAGTGATCACATATAAACACTGAGAATCATGGCCCAGATAAGTTGACAAACAATCTTAACCATCACAAACCCACCCAGAAGCACTTTGAAATAAGGCCTGGTGATCGGTTTCCGAAAGGTCACTGTCTTGAAAACCCTATGGAGCAGTTGTACTCTTTATACATGGGGTCAGCATGAATCAGAATTGACTCTATGGCAACTAACAACAGCAACAACATATTGTACATACATATTTTTTGTTTTAATAATATTTTACTGAGTTTTTGGTGAAAGTTTACACAGCAAGTTAGGTTCCATTGGATAATTCCCATACGAATTGTTTAGTGACAGTTACATTTACCACAATCTGCCAACATTCTTTTTTTTTTTTTTAACAGTTTTCTACATGTATAATTTAGTAATATTTATTACAATCTTCAAATTGTGCAAACATTCTCATTCTCATTTTCTGAGTTGTTCCTTAGTCATTAGCATAAACTCACTGCCCCCTAAGGTTCCTATCTAATCTTTGGGTTTGCTATTGTAAATTTGATCCCATATAGATAGTTCTTAAAAGAGCATAATATACAACACAGATGTTTTACTAGTTAAGCTGAACTACAGTTTGGTTTTAAGAACACTTTAGGGGATATTTTTGGTTTAAACTTTAAAGATTATCTCATGGCAATAGTTTAAGGGGTTTGTCTACCCTCCATGGCTCCAGGAAGTCTGAAGTCCATGAGTGTTTGAAATTCTGTTCTGCATTTCCCCTCTTTTGATCAAGATTCTTTTATGGAATCTTTGATTAAAATGTTAAGTAATGGCTCAGGGAACATCTAGCTCAACTGGCATAACACAGTTTATAAAGACAATGCTGTATGTTCTACATTGGTGAGTAGTGTCTGGGGTCTTAAAAGCCTGTGAGCAGCCACCGAAGATACTCCAATGGTCTCATCCCTTCGGGAGCAAGGGAGAATGAAGAGAACAGAATACAAGGAAAAGATTAGTCCAAAGGACTAATAGACCACAGCTACCATGCCCTCCAACAGACTGAGTCCAGTACAGCTAGATGGCGCCTGGCTATTACCACAAACTGCTCTGACTGGGATCAAAACAGACGGTCCTGGACAGAGCTGGAGAAGGATGTAGAACAAAATTCTAACTTACAAAAAAAGACCAGATTTACTGGCCTGACAGACTGGAGAAATCCCGAGAGTATGGCCCCCGGACACCCTTTTAGCTCAGTGGTGAAGTCACTCCCAAGGTTCACCATTCAGCCCGGGATTGGAAAGCCCCACAAAACAAAAATGGGACTAATGAGGCACAGCAGTCCAGGGACAAGGACTAGAAGGTAGGAGGGGACAGGAAAGCTGGTAATAGGGAACTCAAGTTTGAGATGGGACAGTGTTGACATATCGTGGAGTTGTTAACCATTGTCATGGGCAATATGTGTACCGTTTAATGGAAACTATTTGTTCTGTAAACCATCTAAGGTACAAAAAAAAAAAAAAGAATTATCTGTGTGAGATCAAATTGACAACAGCAACTCAAAAGGTTTGATGGGAAGCCTAAGGGGCAGTGAGATGAAGATAATGGTCATGGAATAACTTGGAAAAGGATAGTGAGAATAGCAGCACAACTGGAAGAATATAACTGATGTCACTGAATTGTACATGTAGAAATGTTTGAAATGGTGTAACTTTGGCTATGTATATTTTCAGCCAAAAAAAAAGTGGGGGGGAGACTTCCGGCAACATGGCACTCTAGGCAGAAGCACCACACCGTCCCTCCACAACAACGATCTGAAAAACAAAGCCAAACAGAGAAAACAGCAGTCCTGAAACCCTAATACATCAAATGAAGAGATAAAGAACTCAGCCAAGCACCAAATGGAGTGACAAAACTGACAGAGAACAGACAGCAAGGACAGGTTCATGCAGAGGTCCCCTATCAGCTAACACGGTGCAGATCTGCCATCTTGGACTCCTATCAGAGACCAGCAAATAGGGGGTACGAGAAAGTAGCTTCACACAGCTTCCAGTGGGAGACAGAACAACTGGTAATTGGCGATATATGCACTCCAACCCCCCACCCTTCTTTACCCTTGCTCAGCTTCCTCTGCTTCCCACGGCCACAGTCTCATGGCCAGGAAGCACCGGCTGCTTGGATTCCACCCACCCACACTGTCCGACTCCCTGTGTGCCATATACTGGCTGCTGATGTTGCGTTTTTCCGCTTCTTTTGACTTCTTCCTTACCTCTCACCATTTCCCCCTCCTTTCGCTCAAATACCTGGCTCCGTACACCATCTTTGCGTCTTCCTGGGGGGCTGCGGAGCTCCTTTCGAGTGTGGAACTGCTTCCTAGTCTGGGCTGCAATGCTGGTGGGATCCTGGGGCTTTGTTTGTTTTGAATTGTTTGTTTGTTTTCTTTTCCTTTTCTTGAGTTGGGAGCCCGTTCTGGCCGGGCAGTGCTACATGGCTTGGGACCTACTCCCTCACCTTGTGCAGACGCGCAGTGGGATCCCTGAGGTCACTTTTTCTTTTTCGTGGTTTTTTTTTTTTTTTCCTGTTTTTTCGGGGGCTTTTCTTGTTCTTTTTTTTTTTTTTTTAAATTTGTTTTGTTTTCTTTTCCCTCTTTTTCCCTTTTTGTCTTTCTTCATTACTCAGTTTCTCGTCTCTCTATACGTTCCTTCTCTTCCTGTCCCCTGAATACCTGGCACTGAATCCCTCCATGCCTTCTAGCCAGGCTGTACTGCAAAACCTGGGAACAACTTCCCCAGACCTCGTACCACACCAGTGGGATCCCTAGGAGCTTTGCTGTTCTTTTTTCCTTCTAATTTTTATTTATTCATTCTTTTCTTTTTTTCTTCTTCCCTTTTTTCTTTTTCTCCATTTCATAGTCTCTCATCTCTCCACTCCAACAGCAAGCTCCCCTAGTACTCTTTTTTGTTTGTTTGTATGTTTTGGCTCCTGCTCCTCTCTCCCCTTTCCCATACCCATCTTACCTCCACACATCACAATCTCCCCCCCTCCATCCTGCCTACCTGCACTGTGAGCTTAACATCACACCACCAAGCAGCACAGGCACGGCCTACCAGAACCTGCCCTGCACGGATTACTGACCCGCCCTGGAGGCTGTAGTAAGTGCCACAAACAGCCCATCCCAGTAACTCCTCTTCAGCTAGACCTGCCCTGCTGTACCATATCTGAGCGACTGACCCTGCCAATTGGAGAAGGAGGTGAAAAGTATCATGCCCACAGATGAGCAAACAACAAAGAACACACAGCCTGCCTGCTCAGACAAAGCCAAATAAAAACAAACAAACAAAAAGATGAAACAAACAAATCTACAATCAATAAATGAGAAAAATAACTACTGAATGCCCCAAAGACAGCAGACAATATCAAAACATTTACAAAAACAGGACAGGATGGTTCCAGTAGGTGTCCAAAATAAAACACCAGATGACTTTCCAGGAGAAGAAAAGGCACTAGAACTACCTGATAGGGAATTCAAATCTCTAATACTCAGAATTATCCAAGAGTTGAAGCAAAAAGCAGGCAAAAATTAGGAAAAAATAGACAAATCCATGTAAAAAGCAGACAAAAAAATGGAAAATACAGATAAAAAAATGGAGGAACTCAGGAAAATAATGCAGGAACAAAATGCCAAAATAAATTCACAACTAGAAATTATATAAAAACAACAATTAGAAATCCAAAAGATAAACAAGATTTCAGAAATGGATGGTGTCATAGAAGGGCTGAGGAGCAGATCTGAAACGGTGGAAGACCGGATCAGTGGAATTGAAGACAAACATTTGGATACAACTCAGTTTGAGGAAAAATCAGAAAAAAGAATGAAGAAAAATGAAGAGACTCTGAGAATTATGTGGGAGACAATCAAAAGCAAAAATTTCTGCATGATCAGAGTTCCAGAACAGGGGAAGAAAAACAGAAGACACAGAGAGGATCACTGAAGAATTGCTGACAGAAAACTTCCCCAATATCATGAAAGATGAAAAGCTGACCATCCAAGCAGCTCAACGAACCCCATATAGAATAGACTCCAAAAGAAAATCACCTAGGCATATCATAATCACACTTGCTAAAACCAAAGACAAACAAAGAATCCTGAGAGCAGCTCAACAAAAACAAAAAGTCACATACAGTGGAGAAAGAATAAGACTAAGTTCGGATTATTTAGCAGAAACCATGCAGGCAAGAAGGCAATGGGATTACATATATAAAACCTTGAAAGAAAAAAATTGCCAGCCAAGAATAACATATCCTTCAAAACTCTCATTCAAATATGATGGTGAAATTAGGTCATTTCCAGATAAACAGAAAGTAAGGGACTATGTAAAAACCAAAGCAAACCTACGAGACTTATTAAAGGAAGTCCTTCGAACTGAGAACATACAATATCAGACCACAGGCTGAATATAGGATACAGAATTGTACTAGCCAGATACCAACCTAGGAAATGAACTCTTAAGGACTATGCAAAACCAAAAGAATTACAAAAGGGAACCAGAGAGGTTAATCTGTGACAACAGCATCAGAACAATAAAAGAGGGAATAAATGGTGTAGATATAGAACCTTCTAATGGACAGGAAGTCAAGCGATAGCAAGTAATAATAGACTGGTTCAAATATAGGAAGACAAGGGTAAATTTCACGGTAACCACAAAGAAAGTTAACAAACCTACTTGTCAAAATAAAGAAGAAAAACATTAAGTCTCAGCAAAAACAAAACCTACAAAAACAGAAGAAATGAAAAAGAATATTCACAAACAAAAGGAACTCAGCACAGGAGAGTAAGAGGAACAAAACTGGAGGACATCATGCTGAGTGAAATAAGTCAATCAGAAAAGGGCAAATATTGTATGAGACCTCTACAACTCATGTAAAAGTTTACACACAAAAGAAACAATCTTTGTCGGTTATGAGGGATGGGAGGAGTGGGAGGGAACTAAATACATAAGTGTTAACTTTGGTGAAGCGTAAGACAGTACACATTACTGGGGAAGCCAGCACAACTTTTACAAGGAAAGGTCATGGAAGCGCCATAGACACTTCCAAACTTCCTGAGGGACTGAATTGCTGGGCGGAGGGCTGTGGGGACCATGGTCTCAGGGAACACCTAGCTCAACTGGCATAACACAGTTTATAAAGACAATGTTTTACATTCTACGTTGGTGAGTAGCGTCTGGGGTCTTAAAAGCCTGTGAGCAGCCATCTAAGATACTCCACTGGTCTCATCCCTTCAGGAGCAAGGGAGAATGAAGAGAATAAGATACAAGGAAAAGATTAGTCCAAAGGACTAATGGACCACAGCTACCACGGGTTCTACCAGACTGAGTCCAGCACAGCTAGATGATGCCCAGCTACCACCACTGACTGCTCTGACCGCGATCACAATAGAGGGTCCTGGACAGAGCTGGAAAAGGATGTAGAACAGAATTCCAACTCACAAAAAAAGATCAGATTTACCGGCCCGACAGACTGGAGAAACCCCGAGAGTATGGTCCCCGGATACTCTTTTAGCTCAGTGGTGAAGCCCCTCCCGAAATTCACCGTTCAGCAGGGGATTGGATAGCCTCATAAAACAAAATGGGACTAATGAGGCACAGCAGTCCAGGGACAAGGACTAGAAGACAGGAGGGGACAGGATAGCTGGTGATAGAGAACCCAAGGTTGAGAAGGGACAATGTTGATATGTCGTGAGGTTGTTAACCACTGTCAAAGGACAATATGTGTACTAACTGTCTAATGAGAAACTATCTGTTCTGCAAACCGTCATTTAAGGTACAAAAAAAAAAAAGAATTATCTGTGTGAGATCAAATTGACAACAGCAACTCAAAAGGTTTGATGGGAAGCCTAGCGGACAGTGGATTGAAGATAATGGTGAGAGAATAATTTGGAAAAGGATAGTGAGAATAGCAGCACAACTGGAAGAATGTAATTGATGTCACTGAATTGTACACAAAGAAACTTTCAAAATGGTGTAACTTTGGCTATGAATATTTTCACCAAAAAAAAGGTCCTCAAGGTCAAAAAGGGAGAGTGTTGACATGTCGTGGGGTTGTTAACCAATGTCATAAATCAATATGTGTACTGACTGTTTAATGAGAAACTATTTATTCTGTAAACCTTCATCTAAAGTACAATAAAAAGATTTTTCTTAATTTAAAAAAAAAAAAAAAAGGTCCTCCAATGTCGAGAAGGGAGAGTGTTGCCATGTCGTGGGGTTGTTAACCAATGTCGTAAACATGTGTACTGACTGTTTAATGAGAAATATTTGTTCTGTAAACCTTCAACTCAAGTACAATAAAAAATATATTAAAAAAAGAAAAAAGTTAAGTAATGGTAGATGGGCACCACCCAGTTCTGGTCTCATGGGAAAGGAGGCAGTTATTATGCATGGAGGCAATTAGCCACACATTACATATCCTCCTCCTAGTCCTGACTGCCCTTCTTCCTTTGTTGCTCCAGGTGAATAGAGATCAGTTTTTGTTCCCTGAATGGCTGCCTGCAGGCTGTTAAGACCCCCAGGCACTAAGCAAGGAACTAGGAGAACAGAAGCACTAAACATGTTACTAGGCCAGTTAACTGGGATGTTCCATAAAACCACCACCCCAAACCTCCAAACCAAGGAACCAAATCCCATGAGGTGTTTGATTGTACACAAGCAGCCTCAGCAGCAACTCTTTGTTTTTTTTGGTTGTTGTTGTAAATATATCTATCACACAATTTCTGCCAATTCAACTTTTTACACATGTACAACTTATTGACAGTAATTTCAATAATCGGCTCTGCAACCCTACCCTTAATCAATGCAATTTTTTTTTTTTTAATATTTTATTGTACTTCAGGTGAAGGCTTACAGAACAAACAGTTTCTCATGTAACAGTAGTACACATGACTTTGGTTAACAACTCCACAACGTTGTAACCCTCTGAATTCTCAGCTTTTTTTTTTTGGTGAAAATACACATAGTCAAAGATACACCATTTCAAAACTTTTTACGTACACATTTAAGTGACATTGACTATGCTCTTCCAATTGTGCTACCATTCTCGCCCAAGATGAAGGCTTACAGGACAAAATAGCCTCCCATTTAACAGTTACTACAAATGTTGCCCTATAACAGTGGTTAACAATCTCACAACACATCAATAGTATCCTTACTCAACTTGTGTTCCTTATCATCAGCTTCCTACTCCCCCTCTGCCTTCTGGCCCTTGTCACTGGACTCCTGTACCTCATTAGTCTCATTTAGTTTTACTGGGCTGTCCACTCCCAGGCTGAACAGTGAACCTCGAAGGTAACTTCACCTCTGAGCTGAAAGGGTGTCTGGGGGCCACACTCTTGAGGTTTCTCCAGTCTCCTTTAGGCCAGTAAATCTGGTCTTTTTTTTTTTTTTTTTTTTTTTTGGGAGTTAGAATTATGCTCTACATCCTTCTCCAGCTCTGTCCAGAACCCTGCTGATTGCTTTAAATTAGTAGATTCTGAAAAAGCTTTCCTGGTGTGTTTAAAATATAAGTATTGCACGTTAAAAAAAAACAAAAAAAAGACTTCACTTCTCTTACTGGCTGAGTAGTATTCCACTGTATGTATGTACCACATTTTGTTTATCCATTCATCTGTTGATGCGCATTTATCTTGTTTCTACTTTTTCACTAATTATGAAGAGTACTGAAATGAATACTGGTATACAAGTCTCTTTTTGAATCTCTGCTTGTTCAAGGCTCTCAGGTATACACCTAAAACTGGAATTGCTGGGCCATATGGCAGCTCTGGAGCCCTGATGATGCAGTGGGTTAAAAGCTCAGCTGCTAATCAAAAGGTCGGCATTTCAAATCCGAATTCACCAGCTGCTCCTTGGAAACCCTGTGGGGGAATTCTACTCTGTCCTATAGGGTCGCTGTTAGAATTGACAGCAACGAGTTTGTTTTTATGGTAGTTTTATTTTTAATTTTTTGAGGAACCACCATACTGTTTTCCACAATAGCTGTAATATTTTGCATTTCCACCAGCAATGGATAAGGGTTCCAATTTCCCCACATCCTCATCAACATTTGTTATTTTCTGTTTTGTATTGTTTTTTTAAAAATCTTAGCCATCGCAGTGGGAGTGAAAATGTATCTTACTGTGGTTTTGATTTGCATCTCTCCGATGGCTAACGACGCTGAGTATCTTTTCATGTGTTTGGTGTCACTTGAATGTCTTCTTTGGTGAAACGTCTATTCAAGTCCTTTGCCAGTTTTATGACTGGGTTATTTGCCTTTTTGTTAAGCTGTCGAAGTTTCATATATATTTTGGTTATCAGATTCTTGTTGGATATGTGGTTTCCAAAGATACTCTCCTAGTCAGTAACTTGTCTTTTCACTTTTTTGGTACAGTCTTTTGATGAACAGAAGTTTTACATTTTTATGAGGTCCCATTTATTTGTTTTTTGCTGTTTGTGCTTTTATTATATAAGATAATCCACTGTTGAAAACAAGGCCTGATAGTGTTGCCCCTACTTGTTCTTCTAAGAACTTCATGGTTTTAGTTTGCATGTTTAGGTCCTTAATCCATTTTGAATTTTTTTTTCTATATAGTGTGAAAAGTCCAATTTTCCCAGCACCATTTATTGAGGAGATTCTTCTCTTTGCATCAAATGGTCATAGCACCCTTCTCAAAAATCAGTTGACCACAGACTTGTGGGTTTATTTCTGGACAACTTTCAATTCTATTCCATTGGCCTATGTGTCTATTATTAGACCTGTACCAGGTTGTTTTGATTACTACAGCTGTATAATATTTTTAAAATCAGCAAGTGTGAGTCCTACTTTCAATATTGAAAAATTCTCTTCTGTCAACATTGTTTTAGCTATTTGGGGCCTCTTGCCATTCCATATAAAGTTGAGAATTGGTTTTTCTACTTCTGTGAAGAAGGCTGTTGGAATTTTGATCTGGATTGCGTTGAATCTATAGATCATTTTGAGTAGTACTGACATCTTAACAATGTTATGTCTTCTAATCCATGAATATGGAACATCTTTCCATTTATGTAAGTCTTATTTAACCTCTTTCAGCAGTGTTTTACAGTGTTTGTTGTATAAATCCTTCATGTCCCTGGTTAGATTTATTCCTAGCTATTTTATTCTTAGATGCTATTGTAAATAGAACTGTTTCCCTAATTTCCCTTTCAGATTTCTCAGTGCAGGTATATAGAAACCCAACTGAGTTTTGTTTGCTGACTTTGTACCCTGCAACTTTACTAAGTTCCTCTAATAGTTCTAGAAGTTTTATTGTGGATTCCTTGGGATTTGTACATCCATGTTTTATATATACTTCTCTATGTATGTTTTGGAGCCCCTGGGTGGGGAAAACAGTTAACATGCTCAGCTGATAACAAAAGGTTGAAGGTTTGGGTCCATCCAGTGGTACCTCAGAAGAAAGCACTGGCAACCTACTTCTGAAAAATCAGCCATTGAAAGCTCTGTGGAGCACAGTTTTACTCTGACACACATGGGGTTGCCATGAATTGGAGTGAAGGCAACTACCGTATTTTTACGCAAATAGCGTGCACCTTCTAAATTTGTTTGCCAACTGCTCCCTCCCCTCGTGAGGTATTTTAATAAGCACTGCTATGCCCATTTTTTTTTTACATGTTGCTGTAAAAAAAAAAGTAGTATAGTGCACTTACAAAAATACGTCGTTGGCAGAGGGAGTGGTTGGACGAACAATTGTAGAACCCATATGTTATAAGCATAAAAATACAGTAGTTATGTATGTTTTACAATAAAACAATTTGTTTTAAAAGAATTAACTGCTATGTCTTGACATTTCTTTTTCTGCATATATTTGATATATCTTGATACATCCTTCCAGCTTGATCTTTGCAAATAGAAATCTTCCCAAACTAAGCTCCCAGGTCATCATTCTCATAGGTCCCTATACCCTGTACTATTTGGCTTTCTTCAAAAGGACCAGTCCCACAACTAAATCTGTTTCCCCAGGGCTCCTCCCCAGCCCACTTGTTAGGTCTGGGTTTCTTAGCTCCACCCATGCCTCCATGTAAGAAATATCCTAAAGGTGTTTAGTCTGTCCCACTGAAATTTGATAGGTAAAAATCTCTCAATTACTTTCAACTCATCCTGCATTCAGAATTCTCTTCTTTGTCAAATGACAATGAGTGAACCAGAAAACCAAATTCTTGTTACATGCTGTCATGGATTGAATTGTGTCCCCCAGAAATAGCTGTCAACTTGGCTCGGCCATGATTCCCAGTATTGTGTGATTGTCCACCATTTTGTCATCTGATGTGATTTTTCCTATGTATTGTAAATCCTGCCTCTATGATGTTAATGAGGCAGGACTCAATCTACAAGATTAGTTTGTATCTTAAGTCAATCTCTTGAATGACCGGTAGACAGGGAGACCTCATACCACCAAGAAAGCAGTGCTAGTAGCAGAGCGAGTCCTTTGGACCTGGGGTTCTTGCACTGAGAAGCTCCTAGACCAAAGAAAGATTGAGGACAAGGACCTTCCCCCAAAGCCAACGGAGACACAAAGTCTTCTCCTGGAGCTGGCACCCTGAATTCGGACTTCTAGCCTCCTAGACTGTGAGAGAACAAATTTCTCTTTGTTAAAGTCATCTGTTTGTGGTATTTCTGTTATAGCAGCACTAGATAACTAAGACACATGCCTATTTTGTAAGTAATAAAAAAAATCTGTAAAGAAGAATATAGGAGACAGAGAAGAAGGCTGACTGTTAAACACTTAACTATAAATCATTTTCATTTGATCGCTAAGATCCACATTATGAAAGTAAATGTTAAGTAATCTAAAAATTCCAAAATTTAAAATGAAAGAGAAAAAATTTTTCTAACAGGCACGGAACACAAATTTTTGCCCAATTCAGTGAGCAATCAAAAGCACATTTCAATTTCTGTTTCAACTGACTACTAGCCCAAGGATAACTTTCACAGCAACTCTCACTTTGTATTCTCTAGTAAATTTAAATTATATTTAATTTTAAGTTAAATTTAAGTTACATTTAATTTTAAGTTAAATTTAATAACAACTTTAATTAGTTAATAATAAAGTTTTACTTAAGTAGGGTGAAGTAACGTCAGTTACAGAGGAAAGTAAAAATCTTTGGAGTTGTCATGCTTTACTCTAGTTTATGATATGTACGTGTTCTTTACAACTTGTTGCCAATTTACCAAATACTTCATAAGTAATCACATCAAGAATTAACAAAGAAACTACAAATTTATGAATAAAGCAGTGACTGCCCTCTTGTGTTCAAACTAAGGATCTCATTGATGAACCAGATGTAATCTTATAAACTCTTATCTTTCAGGAAGAAAGTCAAGGTTCTAAGGAAGCCATCTAAAATTAGAAAAGAAACTCTGATCTCGTCAGGTTTTCCACAGGAGTCTTCTCAAAGCAAGACAAAAGTTATTTATCAGAGCTATCTGATTACTAATAACAGTAGGCCAAAGAGTCTAACCTCAGTCACCCATGGCAACCGGGCATGACTAGGATATAAACTTGGTAACATTTCACTATACTTCTTCAAGTGACACCAGTATAAAAAGGGATTCAGACATTTTCCCACATGGCAAAGAATCAGAAAATACTTGAATCAAGCACTCAAGCATCCTGACGCTGAACAAGTAAAACCTCTCCTCTAATTCCAGTTTTTTACTGATGACTATTTTAAAAGAGAAGGACTTTCTAACTAGTCTTGCTAGTCTATAATACGGTTTTTAAAAAATCTGATACTTTAGAATGTATCACTTTGAAATAAGAGTCAATAGGGCTCAATACATAGTAATTGACTTTTTAGTTGAAAAGGTATACATCTACTCCTCACTTGACTATTATCTGACATTTCGCATTTATGACAATACTAAAAAATTTACTATCCGAACATTTTGTGCATTAAGGATGCATGTCTGGCAGTAACAAACGCCGAGGTCTGAGGCGAGAGTAATGCTGCCTATGATGGTTAAGGTTATATGTCAACTTGGGTGGGCCGTGGTTCTCATTGGATTGGCGGTTATGTAATAATGTAATCATCCTCAATTTTGTGATCTGACGTAGCCATCCTCCATTTTCTCTTAATGCCAATTTTCACATAACAACCTGTCTTTGGAACCTAACCACGTGGATAAGTGAGGCATGGGTGTATATTAAACCTTTCTGTATCTAGATTTATATTCCCTTACCGATGACTCTGGGTGGTGCAAAGAGTTAATGCACTCATTACTAACTGAAAGGTTGGCAGTTCAAGTCCACCCAGAGGTACCTCAGAAGAAAGGCCTAGCAATCTACTTCCAAAAGGTCACAGCCATGAAACCCTTGGAGCTCAGTTTTACTCTGACACTCATGGGGGTTGCCATGAGTTGAAATCGACTCAACAGCAATTGCTTTTTTTTTTAAATCTATGCTGCTAGATGAAATATGATATATAGGTAAAACAATTAGAAATACTATATATCCCTGTTATTATTATTACTTCGTGGTATCCTTCATTAGCCGAGTACTAATGAACCACTAAATAGCATGACTGTTTCTGCAATATTAGCAGAAGTAAATTTCCAACCAAATAGAAGTATACACAAGTTGTAGAGTGATCAATATATGGAATTTGAAGTTTCTCATTTTAACCTGTCTAATGGGTCTTGGTTCTATTTGCAGTAACTAACATTCTAGAGCAATAGTTCTCAAAGTGTGGTCTGGGGACCCCTTAAGATCCTTTCAGGGGTCTGCAAGCTTAGAACTATTTTTTATAAAAATACTGAGGTGCTATTTGGCTTTTTCACTCTCATTATCTCCCAACTGTACAGCTGATTTTCCAGAGGCTACATGGGGTGTGATATCACAACAGGTTGAATGCAGAAGCCAATATGTGAATACATCTGTCTTCTTCTATTAAACCAGACATTAAAGAGATTTGCAAAGACACAGAAGTGTCACTTTTCTTGCCATTTTTTGTTGTTTGTTTCAGGAGTTATTTTTCATTAAAAAAAGTTATTTATACATTATATAATCGGTTTATTAATATTATTTAGAAATGAATTAATATTTAAAGTGTCTC
Source organism: Dugong dugon (assembly GCA_030035585.1). Taxonomy (NCBI): domain Eukaryota; kingdom Metazoa; phylum Chordata; class Mammalia; order Sirenia; family Dugongidae; genus Dugong; species Dugong dugon. The sequence continues at coordinate 52,405,420 of CM057462.1, read as the reverse complement.
CATTTTAATTTATAATACAATAAATATCAATACATAGAAGTCATACAAACAAAAGTTCTTTGGGGCCCTCAATAATTTTTAAGAGTATAAAGGGATCCTAAGACCCAAAAATTTAAGAACGTTATCCTAGGGAGTGGCATACTGAAGATGAAAAAAATTAATTTACTCTCAAAGCTTTAACAGAAGTGAGGAAAAAAGCACAAAAATCATTTACAAAGAAAAGTTCAGGTGATACTCACCAAATGTATTTTCCATGCCACTATTAACCAGTTTAGAAAGGTGGAGTATAAATTCTAAAAAGAGATAAAAGGTAAATGATTTAATTAAAAGGAAAATCTATAGTCTTTTATGGTTTTTTTTTTTAAAAAAAAGCCCAATTCAGTAACAGTGATTACAGTTTAAAACCAGAAAATTATAGAACTACACCACTTACTAAATGTGAACACTGAAACAGGGAGTTATTTTAAGGAGGGATTAGATACAAATAAATAAAATACCATGTAACTTTTAAGGTTAATTTTCATTTTTAAAATACATCATTTTCAGTTTCCTCAAATAAGTTCCCTTTCCAATTCCCATCTTGAATTTACAAGAGTGTAAGGGAAAAGGTGAGTTTTTATATTTTAAAAAAAAAAAAAAAAACTCATATAAACACCTGAAAAAGGATATGAGGAACATCTTAAAAGGACAGAACTGGTTTTCCCTAACAAAAGAGGAAGTTGTCTTACACACAGGTTCAGTAAATTATAAGTTTAGAACACTCAAGAATGAAAAAAAAAATTAGCAAAGCAAATCCATAAAAAGGATTATACACCATGACCACTGGGATTTATCTCAGGAATGCCAGGTTAGTTTAACAAATGAATATAAATTAATGTACTATACCACATCAGTGGAATAAAGGACAAAATACATCTGATCATCTCAAAAGAAGCAGAAAAAAGGCATTTGCCAAATCTAACACACTTCATGTTTAAAAACACTCAACTAGGAATAGAAGGGAACTTCCTCAACCCAATAAAGGGCATCTACAAAACACCCACAGCTAACATTATACTTAACAGCAAAAGACTATTTCCACCCTAAGATCAGGAATAAGCCAAGTATGTCTGCTCTTGACAGTTCTAACTAGAAATTACCAAAATCACAGACCACAAATTTCCAATATGACATGGTCTTTTTACATGCTGCAAGAAACTCTTAAACCAAAATAAAAAAAAAGAAACTGTTGCTGTCGAATCAATTCCAACTCACAGTGACCCTACAGGACAGAGTAGAACCACCCTATTTGGTCCAAGGAGGAGCTGATGGATTTGAACTCTGACCTTTTGGTTAGCAGCTGTAGCTCTTAACCACTGCGCTCTCTAATTTATAAATTATACCTGTCACTATGTTATGTGTTTTAGCCAACAGCACCACAGTTTTACCTTTGATAATCTTCAAAAGTATTAGATGGGTGCTATGTGATCCCTTGCATATGAACAATTGATGGCCTGATCCACAGGTGGCTACCCAGCCTTGTTCTCACTGATTATATTGAGCTTCTCCATCATGTCTTTCCACAGATGTAGTTGATTTGCTTCCTGTATATTCCATCTGGTGAGGTCCATCTGTATACTCACTATTTACGTTGTTGAAAAAAGGTATTTCCAACAAAAAAGTCATTGGTCTTACAAAATTCTATCATGCGATTTCTGGCATTGTTTCTATCACCAAAGTCTTATTTTCCAACTACTGATACTTCTTTGTTTCCAGCTTTTCCTTTCCAATCACCAGTAATTATCAATGCATCCTGACTGCATGTTTGACCAATTTCAGACTGCAAAAGCTGGTAAAAAACCTTCAATTTCTTCAGTCTTGGCATTAGTGGTTGGTGCATAAATTTGAATAATAGTTGTATTAACTGGTCTTCCTTGTAGGTGTATGGATATTATCCTATCATTGACAATGTTGTACTTCACGACAGATCTTGCGATGTTCTTTTTGACAGCGAATGTGACACTGTTCCTCCAAAATTTGTCATTCTTGGAATAGCAGATCATATGATTGTCCGATTCAAAATGGCCAATACCAGTTCATCTCAGCTCACTAATGCCAAGGATATCTATCTTCAAGTGTTCCATTTCATTTTTGACAACTTCCTGTTTTCTTAGATTCACACTTCGAACATTCCAGTTTCCAATCATTAATGGATGTTTGCAGTTGTTTCTTCACATGTTGAGTCGCGCAACATCAGCAAATGAAGGACCTGAAAGCTTTACTCCAACCACGTCATTAAGGTCGACTCTACTTTGAGGAGGCAGCTCATCAACTGCTCATATGCAAGTTCAAGTTCAACTTGAAGAAAATTAGAACAAGTCCACGAGAGACAAAGTATGAACTTTAGTATATCTCATCTGAACTTAAAGACCATCTCAAGAACAGATTTTACGTGTTAAACACTAATGACTGAAGACTAGACAAGTTTTGGAATGACATCAAGGGCATCATACATGAAGAAAGCAAGAGGTCATTAAAAAGACAGGAAAGAAAGAAAAGACCAAAATGGATGCCAGAAGAGACTCTGAAACTTGCTCTTGAACGTCGGGTAGCTAAAGCAAATGGAAGAAATGACGAAGAAAAAGACCTGAACAGAAGATTTCAAAGGGTGGCTCAAGAAGACAAACTGAAGTATTATAATGACATGCGGAAAGACCTGCAGTTAGAAAACCAAAAGGGAAGAACGCGATCGGCATTTCTCAAGCTGAAAGAACTAAAGAAAAAATTCAAGCCTCGAGTTGCAATACTTAAGAATGCCATGGAGAAAATATTCAATGACGCAGGAAGCATCAAAAGAAGATGGAAGGAATGCAGAGTCACTGTACCGAAAAGAATTTGTCGATGTTCAACTATTCCAGGAGGTATCACATGATCAAGAAGTGATGTTACTGAAGGAAGAAGTCCTAGCTGCACTGAAGCCATTGATGAAAAACAAGCCTCCAGGAACTGACAGAACATCAAATGAGATGTTTCAACAAATGGATGCAATGCTGAAAGTGCTCACTCTTCTATGCCAAGAAATCTGCAACAGTGACTTGGCCAACGACTAGAAGAGATCCATATTTGTGCCCATCCAAAGAAAGATTAACCAACAGAATGCAGAAATTATTGAAAAATATCATTAATATCACATTCAAATAAAATTTTAGTGAATATAATTGTAAAATGACTGTAGCGGTACATTGACCTGGAACTGCCAGAAATTCAAGCCGGATTCAGAAGAGGACACAGAACGAGGGTTAACATTGCCTATGTCGGATGGATCTTGGCTGAAAGCAGAGAATACGAAAAAGATATTTACTGGTGTTTTACTGATTATGCAGAATCATTACACTGAGTGGATCATAACAAATTATGAATAACACTGCGAAGAATGGGAATTTCAGAACACTTAATTGTGCTCATGTGGAACGTGCACACAGACCAAGAGGCAGTCATTTGAACAGAACAAGGGGATACTGCCTGGTTTAAAATCAGGAAAGGTGTGTGTCAAGGCTGTATCCTTTCACCATACTTATTCAATCTATATGCTGAGCAAATAATCCAAGAAGCTGAACTATAAGAAGCAGCACATAGCATCAGGATTAGAGGAAGACTCATTAGCAACCTGCAATATGCAGGTGACACAACCTTGTTTGCTGAAAGTGAAGAGGACTTGAAGCATTACTGATGAAGATCAAAGACCACAGCCTTCAGTATCGATTACACCTCAACATAAAGAAAACAAAAATCCTCACAAATGGACCAACAAGCAAGAAAAAAACTGATGTTGTCAGGGATTTCATTCTACTTGGATCCATATCAACTCCCATGGAAGCAGCAGTCAAGAAATCAATTGACATAGTACACCGGGCAAATGTGCTGCAAAAGACCTCTTTAAAGTGTTAAAAAGCAAAGATGTCACTTTGAGGACTAAGGTGTGCCTGATCCAAGCCATGGTATTTTCAACAGCTTCATATGCAGGCAAAAGCTAGACAATGAATAAGGAAGATCCAAAAAGAATCGATGCCTTTTAATTATGGTGTTGGCGGAGAATACTGAATATACCATGGACTGCCAGAAGAACAAACAAGTCTGTACTGGAAGAAGTACAGACAGAATGCTTGATCTCATTTACTTTGTACATGTTATTAGGAGGGACCAGTCCCTGAAGAAGGACATCATGCTTGGAAAAGTAGAGGTCAGCAAAAAAAGACGAAGACCCTCAATGAGATGGACTGACACAGTGGCTGAAACAATGGGCTCAAACACACTGTGAGGATGGTGAAGGACCCGGCAGCGTTTTGTTCTGTTGTACTAAGGTTTGCTATGAGTCAGAACCAACTTGTGGGCACTTAACAACGACAACAACAACATGTGATCCCAGGAACTTGGTCCAGCTTGTTGTAATATTTGTTATACATGTTAATTTTGAAGAGAAACCTCAAATTTAATAAAAACTTAAGAGACAAATGGAATCTCTATCTTTTTTTATCTGAGTATATTGCTTAATTCCTTCATTCAACAAATATTTTACTGTGTATCAGTAAGTATTAGTCAATGGCCAGAGGTTTACTCACATGCGTAAGAGTAGCACAATAAATAAATAAAACAGAAAAATATATATTGTACCATGAACCACCAATTACTTGTCATCTTCAAATTTCCTTACACTAACAAATGGTAAATTGAGCTTTCACCCTGACTGCCAGAGGATATCCAAGTGGCCTGCAGCTGATACCACTCAATAAATATTTTAGTGCTACATATAATTTGAAAATAAAGTCAGTTCTTTTCTAACAAGGAAAATCAACCTGATAAAATCCTAATCCTGCAAATGACCAACATAGAAAATAACAAGTCTGAAAATTTTAGAGATAAACTTTAGCAAGTGAGTAGTGAACATTACAGTTAAGGCAGTTAAGTTACACCCATTTTTCATAAGAAAATTCATTTAATACGCTATTTACAAGATAGAATTATACGAGAAATGTGTGATGTGATCAATGGACACACTGAGAAAATCAGCTTTCCTTTCACACCATGGTTATGCTCATTGGAAACATTCATATACGGACATCTACTTTAGTTTCCTATGAGAAGTCCAGGACAGGTGTGAATTTGTTGGAAAAAGCTAGCCTATAAGTATGAACAAAGTGCAGAACCATCCACAATGCAATCTACTCTTTGGCAGAGGGGGAAAAAATCAAGCATTTACTTAAAAGTAGCTATGTGCCAAGCACCTTGAAAGGCTCCGTGTAGGTTATAGGGAAAAAAAAGTATCTATAGCATATTTTTTTTATTGGTAAAAAACTTAAAATCTTGCTGAGAGGGGAGTACTTCGGAATGGCAGAATAAGGACCTCTGAAAATCTACTTCTTCATAAATGTAATGAAAACAGCAAAAATTGTCAAAATCAACTTTTTCAGAACTCTGAAAATTAACCAAATGTTTGCAACAATCTGTGGTGCATTTATTAAAACAAACAACAACAAAAAAAAAAACCCAGCTGAATCTTAGTAAGAATGGTGAGGTTTGTGGCATTTTGACTTGCCTGATTCCCATTTCTCTATCCCCAGCTATGCAGTAGCCTTGAAAACCAACAGCCTCACAACTACAGCAGCTGTGAAAACCAGCAGCCTAGCACTGGTGGGGACAGAACAAGCCTGGAGCTCTCTAAAAATCTTATCCCCAGAGAACTGTCACTATTTAACCTGTACGGCAGCACCCTGAGAAGCTCCATTCTCAGGGCTTATCTTTATTTGACCTGACTCCCAACTAGCTCTGTGTGAACAACCCTATACTCAGGGCAATTTTCTAAAACAATCAGTGGCAACTGTTTAACATCACAACAGCCTGAGGCAGTGAAACCAGTTGGGGCTAGAGGCTAACAAGACTCTGATCAGCAAAACAAAAAAGGAAAAACTAGAAAATGAGATGTCCACAGGGTGCTCTGAAAAACTCTGGCATATTCCTGGGAGTCTAGAAAGATGTGTTTTTACAGGCAGTGTACATGCCCAGGAAAGGCTTGAGAAGGTTCTAATCTCTCACGTCTGGCTGACTTTGAGACTCTGAACAATCAGGAAATGAAGGCTAAGCAAAGTTATAAATGGCTTGCTGTAACATTTAAGGCATACTGCAATAGACCAGAGAGCACCCTAGGCAAAATATGAAAAGCTTATTGGTTTAAGGAACTTAAGGAAATCCTTGTCTAATCAATAGCTAACCACTAGGACAACTAGGCCAATTATCAAACAACATCATTGTCACGCACAAGTAAAATTTTGCTGAAGATAATTCAAAAATGCTTGCAGCAGTACATTGACAGGGAACTGGCAAAAATTCAAGCCAGATTCAGAAAAAGACGAGGAATGAGGGATATCATTGCTGGTACCAGATAGACCTTGGTTGAAAGCAGAGAGTACCAGAAAGAGGTTTATCTGTATTTTATTGACTATGTAGAGGCATTGGACTGTGTGGATCATAACAAATTATGGATAACACTGCAAAGACTGGGAATTCCAGAACACTTAATTGTGCTCGTGCGGAAACTGTACATAGACCAAGAGGCAATCACTGGAACAGAACAGGGTATACTGCGTGGTTTAAAATCAGGAAAGCTGTGTGTCAAGGTTGTATCCTTTCACCATACTTATTCAATCTGTATGCTGAGCAAATAATCCAAGAAGCTGGACTATATGAAGAAGCACACAGAACATGATTAGAGGAAGACTCATTAGCAACCTGCGATATGGAGATGACACAGAAGAGGACGTGAAGCACTTACTGATGAAAATCAAAGACTACAGCCTTCAGTGTGGATTACACCTCAACATAAAGAAAACAAAAATTCTCAAAAGTGGACCAATAAGCAACATCATGATAAACGGAAAAATTACTGAAGTTGTCAAGAATTTCATTTTACTTGGATCAACAATCACCACCCATGGAACCAGCGGTCAAAAAATCATACGACATATTTGCATTGGGCAAATGTGCTGCAAAAGCCCCCTTTAAAGTGTTAAAAAGCGAAGATGTTACCTTGAGGACTAAGATAATGGTGACCCAAACCATGGTATTTTCAATCACCTCACATGCATATGAAAGCTGGACAATGAATAAGGAAGACAGAAGAATTTTTACCTTTGAATTAGTGCTGGCAAAGGATACTGAATATACCACAGACTGCCAGAAGAACGAACAAATACGTCTTGGAGAAAGTATAGCCAGAATGCTCCTTAGAAGCAAGAATGGCGAGACTTCGTCTCACATACTTTGGGCACGTTATCAGGAGGGACTTAGACCTGGAGAAGGATATCATGCTTGGTAAAACAGAGGGTCAGCAAAAAAGAGAAAACTCTCAATTAGATGGATTGACACAAAGGGTACAACAATGAGATCAAACATAGCAATGATTGTGAGGATGGCACAGAACCTGGCAGTGTTTCATTTCTGTTGTACATAGTCACAATGTGTCGGGAGTGAGTCAACGGCACCTAACAGTAACAACAACAGGGCAACTGAGCAGCAACTTCTGTGGTCACACACGAGAAAGAATACAGGCTTTACAGCATTAGTCCAAGAAAACCACAAACCAAACAGCAACAACAAAAAATCCACAGGAGGGAAGGGAATCTGATTTCCAGATTTGCCACATTAAATTATTTAAAATATCCAGTTTCCCAACAAAAATTACAACATGCAAATAAAGCAGGAAAGTATGGTCCACACACAGGGAAAGAAGCAATCAATGGAAACTATACCTGAGGAAGACTAGATATTTGACTTACTAGACAAAGGTTTTATGTCTGCTATTATAAATACTTCAAGAAGCCCTGCTGGCACACTGGTTAAAATGATCCGCTGCCAAATGAAAGCTTGGCAGTTTGAACTCACTAGTGGCTCTGCAGGAGAAAGATGTGGCAGTCTGCTTCTGTTTAAGGATTTACAGCCTTGGAAACCCTATGAGGCAGTTCTACTCTGACCTTACACGGCTGCTATGAGTCCAAATCAACTAGATGGGAATTCAGACTCATAGCGACTCTGTAAGGACAGAGTAGAACTCTATGTGTTGCGTATTATAAATCCTTCAAAGAACCAAAGAAAACTATGTCTAAAGAATTAAAGAAAAGCATAAGAATGATGACTCACCAAAATAGAGACTATCAATAAAGACACAGAAACTACACTACACACACACACACACACACACAGAATTAAATACAAATTCTGCAGTTGAAAAGTACAATAACTGAAATGAGAAATTCTCTAAATGAGTTCAACAGCATATTTCAGATGGAAGAACAATCAGCACACATGAAAGAATGAAGAAAAATGAACAGTTCAGAGACCTGTGGGACACCATTAATTATATAAATAAATGTATAATGGGAGTCCCAAAAGGAGACACAGAGAGAGAAATGGGCAGAAAGAATATTTGAAGAAATAAAGTCCAAAAATTTCCCAAATTTGATGAAAAACATTAATCTGCACAACCAAGAAGCTCAACAAAATCCACACAGGATAAACTCAGAGAGATCTGCACCTAAACATGACAGCCAAACTGTAAAAAGACAAACCAGCAAGAAAAAAGCAACTCATCCATCACATATAAGGAACGAGATTAAAATCTGATTTCTCATCAGAAACCATGAAGGCAAGAAAGCAGAAGAATGATATACTCAAAGTGGTGAAAGAAAAAGTTCAGCCAAGAAGTCTATATCCAGCAAAAGTATCCTTCAAAAACAAAAGAGATTATCTTTAAACCTTAAACCCAAAATATCCCCTGAAGTCTTCTTAAAACCAAACAACAGTTTAGCTTAACTAGTAAAAAAAAGTCTGTCTTGAGCATTATGCTCTTTTAAGAACTATCTATAGTTTTATATTTTAAGAACTATCTAAATTGACAACAGCAGCTTGAAAGATTAGATAGGAACCTTAGCGGCATGGAGTTTATGTTAATGAGGGAGGAACAACATTACAAATGAGGGTGAGAATGGTTGCACAAATCAAAGAATGTAATCAATGTCACTAAATTGCACATGAAAACACTGTTGAACTGATGTATGTTTTGCTGTGTATTTTCTCAATAACAACAATAAGTAAAATTTTTTTAAAAAAAGGAGAAATTAAGGCAGTCCTGGACCCATGAACTGAGAGAATCTGTCACTAGCAGATCTGCCATACAAGAATTACTACAGGGAGATCTTTGGGATGTTACGACAGGACACTAAACAGTAACTCAAATCTACTTGAAAAAACAAAGAGCACCAGTAAAGGTAACTACATAGGAAAATATAAAAGACAGTGTAAATATAGTTCTGGCTTTCTTCTATCTGATTTAAAAGATAACTGCCTAAAGCAATAATTATAAAACTGAGTTGATGGGCTTGTAATATGTAATGATGTAATTTGTTTGAGAATATGGAAGAAGGAATGGTAATTTATTGGAGTAGTTTTTGCATACTATTAAAAGTAAGTTGGTATCAATTGTGAACTAGATTGTTTTAAGATGTTCACTGTAATTTTCAAGACAACCACAAAGAAAATAAATAAGCTGGGAAGTCAAATTAGTAAAATGATAATCTCCCAAAAACAAGTATAAAAGGAACAGAGAAGATAAGGGACTAATAAAGATTACAATCATTAGAAATCTAAGCAAAGTGTATTTATTTATGTAAGCAGTACTTCATTTGACCTTTCTGGCTAACAGATCTAAGATCAGCACTTTGTTTCATATGTGGGTGGCACTCCATAAATGTTTGCACCCCACACGTCTGTCAGTCTGTCGTACTGTGGTGGCTTGAGTGTTGCTGTGACACTGGAAGTTAAGCCACCGGTATTTCAAATACCGGCAAGGTCACACACAGTGGACAGGTTTCAGCAGAGCTTCCGCAGTAAGACAGGCCAGGAAGAAGGACCTGGCAGTCTACTTCTGAAAAATTGGACAGTGAAAACCTTATGAATAGCAATGGAACACTGGTATAGTGCTGGAAGATGAGCCCGTCAGGTTGGAAGGCATTCAAAATATGACTGTGGAAGAGCTGCCTCCTCAAAGTAGAGTTGACCTTAATGACATGGATGGAATCAAGCTTTTGGGACCTTCATTTGCTGATGTGGCACAACTCAAACTGAGAAGAAGCAGCTGCAAACATCCACTAATAACTGGAACATGGAATGTACAAAGTATGAATCTAAGTCGTCAAAAATGAAATGGACCACATAAAGATTGATATCCTAGGCATTAGTGAGCTGAAATGGACTAGTATTGGCCGTTTTGAATCAGACAATCATATGGTCTATTATGCTGGGAATGACGAATTGAAGAGGAACGGAGTCACATTCATCATCAAAAAGAACATCAAGATCTATCCTGAAGTACAATGCTGTCAGTGACAGGATAATATCCATACACCTACAAGGAAAATCAGTTAATATGACTTTTATTCAAATTTATGCACCACCCACTAATGGCAAAGATGAAGAAACTGAAGATTTTTACCAACTTCTGCAGTGTAAAACTGATCAAACATGCAATCAAGATGCACTGATAATTACTGGTGATTGGAATGCGAAAGCTAGCAACAAAGAAGGCTCAGCAGTGGGAAAATATGGCCACAGTGATAGAAACGACGCTGGATATCGCATGACAGAATTTTGCAAGACCAATGACTTCTTCATTGCAAATACCTTTTTCAACAACAAACAGCGACTATACCCATGGACCTCATCAGATAGAATACACAGGAATCAAATCAACTACATCTGTGGAAAAAGATGATGGAAAAGCTCAATATCATCAGTCAGAATAAGGCCAGGGGATGACTGTGGAACACATCATCAGTTGCTTGTATATAAGTTGAAGCTGAAGAAAATTAGAGCAAGCTAAGGAGAGCCAAAATATGACCCTGAATATATCCCACCTGAATTTAGAGACAACCTTAAGAATAGATTTGACTCATTAAACACAAATGACCGAAGACCAGACAAGTTGTGGAATGACATCAAGGATATCATACATGAAGAAAGCAAAAGGTCACTAAGAAGACAGGAAAGAAAGAAAAGACCAAAATGGACGTCAGAAAAGACTCTGAAACTTGCTCTTGAATGTCGAGTAGCTAAAGCAAAAGGAAGAAATGATGAAGTAAAAGACCTGAACAAAAGATTTCAAAGGGTGGCTTGAGAAGACAAAGTAAAGTACTATAATGAAACGTGCAAAGACTTGGAGTTAAAAAACCAAAAGGAAGAACACGCTTGGCATTTCTCAAGCTGAAAGAACTTAAGAAAAAATTTCAAGCCTCGAGTTGCAATACTGAAGGATTTTAGAAGGAAAACACTGGATGGCACAGGAAGCATAAAAAGTAAAATTTTGCTGAAGATAATTCAGAAGCTGTTGAGCAGTACATCGACCAGGAACTGCCAGAGATTCAGGCTGGATTCAGAAAGTGTCGCGGAATGAAGGATATCACTGCTGACGTCAGATGGATCTTGGCTGAAAGCACAGAATACCAAAAAGTAGTTTATCTATGTTTTTCTGACTAAACAAAGGATCACAACAAATTATGGATAACATTGAGAAGAATGGGCAATTCCAAAACACTTAATTGTGTTCATGTAGAACTCATACATAGACCAAGAGGCAGTCATTCAAACAGAACAAGGGGATACTGCCTGATTTAAAATCAGGAATGGTGAGCATCAGGACTGTATCTTTTCACCATACTTATTCAATCTGTATGATGAGCAAAGAATCCAACAAGCTGGACTATATGAAGAAGAACACGGCACCAAGACTGGAGGAAGACTTATGATATGCAGACGACATAAGCTTGCTTGCTGAAAGTGAAGAGGACTTGAAGTACTTACTGATGAAGATCAAAGACTATAGCCTTCAATATGAATCATACCTCAACCTAAAGAAAACAAAAGTCCTCACAACTAGACCAATAAGCAACATCATGATAAACAGAGAAAAGAATGAAGTTGTCAAGGATTTCATTTTACTTAGATCCACAATCAACACCCATGGAAACAGAAGCCAAGAAATCAAAGGATATATTGCATTTGGCAAATCTGCTGCAAAAGACCTCTTTAAAGTGTTAAAAAGCAAAGATGTCACTTTAAGGACTAAGGTGGGCCTGACCCAAGCCATGGTGTTTTCAATGGCCTTATATGCATGTGAAAGCTGGACAAGGAATGAGGAAGATCCAAGAAGAATTGATGCCTTTGAATTATGATGTTGTTGAAGAATACTGAATATACCATGGACTGCCAGAAGAACGAACAAATCTGTCTTGGAAGAAGTACAGCCAGAATGCTCCTTAGAAGCAAGGATGGTGAGACTTTGTCTCATGTCTTTGGACATGCTGTTAGGACAGACCAGGCCCTGGAGAAAGACATCACGGTTGGTAAAGTAGGTCACTGAAAAAGAGGAAGATCCTTAGGGAGATGGATTGACACAGTGGCTGCAACAATGGGCTCAAACATAGTAGTGATTGTGAAGATGACAGGCAGTATTTTGTTCTGTTGTACATAGGGTCACTGTAAGATAGAAACAACTCGAGGGCACCTAACAACAACAAATTTTGAAATGTTCCCTAGAGAAGCGTTAACACCCCATTATGAACCTTGATGAGTCATCTCATCCAGTTCCATAGCTTTAAATACCATATATACACTGATGACTCCTAAATTCATATTTCCAGACTGAACGTCTCCCCAGAACTTCAGACTGGTATATCCACAGCATACTCAATATCTCTACTTGGAAATCTAATAAATATCACAAATATGTTATGTTTAAAAAAATAAACAAACTCTGGATTCTCCACTCCCAACCTGCCCCTCCCCCAGTCTTCTTTATTCAATGAGTAGGGCAATAGATGCAGAGCACTTACAAAAATGGCTGGTACATATGTTAGCTGTTTTTGTATCATCATCATCTTAGTAAAACTGCAACTTAATTTCCCAGTTGCCCAGGACCAAAACCTTGGTGCCATCTTGGACTCTTCTGTTGCTTCTCACATCCACATCTAAATCATTACCAAATCCTATTGCCTCGGCCTTCAAAATATATTTATGCTTTAACCACATTTCACCACCCTGGTCCATCACCATTTCTTGCCTAGACTGGTGCAATTAACCCCTAACCCTTTCAAGACCGTATTATTTTCTGCTCTGAATTTTTTTTTTTTTAATACCATGTGTTTCATTAATGGAAGCATGCTGACTCATGGAGTGTGTTTAAATTTTTGGTTGGTAATATGGATTTTGAGAAATATTATTTGGGAATACATGGGTTCCACAAACCTTGGGGGGTTCTTCAGCACCAGGATTGATGGGTACCTGCCTGTCCCAGTAGTCATGGGTGGTAGGAATTATTACTACACACACACATACACACACACACACACACAAAACCCAAACTCACCAGAACTTCCTAACTATCACAACCTGTTGCTGTCGAGTTGATTCTAACTCACAGTGACCTTACAGGACAGAGTAGAACCAGCCCATGGGGTTTCCAAGTAGTGGCTGGTGGATTTGAACTGTCAACCTTTTTGTTAGCAGCCAAACACTTAACCACTAAACTACCAGGGCTCACAAGAAAACTATAAATATGCTTACAAGGGCCATCCAGCTGTACAAAAGCAAAAGAAACAAAACTTTTACCCAAATCACACTTCTTGGATGCACTACTACACATTTAATGCTCATAACCTATTTTGCTTCAGTGAATGTTTCTTTCACCCTTCATCACTACACAACTCCCCGCTGGAGGGCGGCAAAACTTTGTAGTGGGAAAAGTAGAGTCCCAAGAAACTTGAGAGCTGGAAAAAGTGGGTGGAATACTGTATGCCCCATGGGTCATGAAAGGGCTTTAATAAGCCTCCCTTCTTCCATTCAGGCTCTTATATTCCATTAACCTCCAAGTGGCCCAGGTGATCCTTTTAAAAAGTAAAGGAGATTGTATCTCCCTATTAACATCCAAAATTAAAACCAAATTTTTACCATGGCCTATAACAGTGTATGTGACCTGGCCCCTGTCTACCCTACTGACCTCATTTCCTACCACTCTTCCTCTTCTTCAATCTATTCCAGACACACTGATCCTATTGCTGTTTCTGTAATACAATAAGCACATTCCTACACCAGGGCTGCAACTGCTGTTCAGTCAGCCTGGAATGCTCTTTTCTCAAAAGCTCCATGATTTGCTCCTTCATTTCAGGCAAGAATTCAAATGTGACTCTCTCAGAGGGACCTTTCTCTAATTTCCTGTTGTTAGCTGTCGTTGTGTCAGCCCCCAACTCATGGTGACCCCACGTACAACGGGATGAAATGCTGCCCAGTCCTGAACCATCCCAATGATGGGACAAGGATCAGATCACTGTAAGCCATAAAGTTTTCACTGGCTAATTTTCAGAAGAAGATCACTAGGCCTTTCTTTCTAGTCCATCTTAGTCTGGAAGCTCTGTTGAAACCTGTTCAGCATCATAGCAACACACAAGCCTCCACTGACAGATAGGTAGTGGCTGCATATGATGTGTATTGGCCAGGAATTGAACCTGGGTCTCCCACATGAAAGGTGAGAATTCTATCGCTAGTACAATTCTGCCACAACCACTGGTGGTTCAGTGGTTCTTAATGCAGTGAACAAAACAGATAAAGTTACTGCTCTAATGATACTTTCTAGGTGGGAAAGAGACAAAAGAAATTTAAAGCTAACTCAGTAGAGCACAGCTCTACTCTGTAATATATGGAGCTGCCATGAGATGAGTTGAAATCAACTTCTCAGCAACTTTTTTTTTTTTAATTTAGTGCTTACTATAGGGTCGCTGTGAGTTAGAATCGACTTGACAGCATACAACAACAACCTGCTAAGTACTGTTTTTAGTATAACTTATCTGATCATTTTAAAATAACCTCATGAATGATTTGGAAAAGGATAGCAAGAATAGTTGCACAACTTGAAGAATGTAATCAAAGTCACTGAATTGTACGTGTAGAAATTGTTTTGAGTTGGCATATGTTTTGTTATGTATATTTTCACCACACACACACAAAAATATCCCATGAAACAGGTACTATTCTTATCCTCAATTTAAAGATGAGGAACCTGAAACTCAGAGACATTAAATAATTTGACCACAACACTCATATTACCCCTATTCTGGAAACACTGCTATCTGCTTCACAGGGGTTTGGGATATAAAGCAGAATGCTGCAGGTCAAGTGTCTAACATTTTGCTTGGCTTACTAGGTACCTGATAAATGTTTACTGAATCAATGAACGAATGTTAAACAAACATACACTCACTTCTTTCTCCCATGAGGACCAGAGCTGAACTAAAGAAATAAATAACTTCACATTCATTATTTCATGTCAAAAGCAAAATGATTCTTTTGTCTCAACTACCCTAGAATAGTTTTCATCCTTTGTTTCACTCTGAGTGTCCAAGATAGCCTCAACTTGTAAATATAGATATAAATGAGGTTACCAAGATGGAAACTATCAAGTATGAAGAGATTATCTTTCCATCTTTTCTATCCCTTTCAATGTTACTTTCATAACACTAGACTCAAGTTCTTCAAAATAATCTTCTCCCTCTCAAGAAAGCTCAATAAGTCAATCTACTTTCTTAGGCAAAAACTAAAGAACAAAAATCTACTAAGTAGATAGCTAAGAGAACTCAGGTATCTTTCATTTGACCAATGACCACAAGTTCATTTTAAATATCAATCACTCACACAAAACTGCATTAGTCATTTTGGTCACAAAAGAGAACATAACAATAATTTAATCTCCTTGCTTTGAGGCTTCAAATGAGATTAATAATACCTACTCTCAAAGAGTTGTGAGAATCTCATAAAATAATATTTGTTAAAAAAGTGAAACAGTAAAAAATGAATTGTGCAGTCCTATGAATTGCTTTTATACGGCCCTTCTAGCCATGATCTTGTAACTCCCACAAAAAATGATTGGGTAGGACTATTCAAATAAGTTGTTTGTGACCCACCAAGGGTTTAGATAGTTTTGTTAATGCAAATAAGGTACATGTAACCCTTGCAGGGGATTGGTCAGTTTTGCCATCCCAGTAGGCTTAAAGGAAGCCAATCCAAGAGGTTGGAGGGGGACCTCACTACCATCAAGAAGAAGAGTCAGCAGTAGAGTGCGTCCTTTGGACCCAGGGTCCTGCGCCGAGAACCTCCTAGACCCAGGAGACACAGAGAGCTGTATGATATCAGAGATGGCATGAGATGGCAAGCAGCAGCAGCAGGGAAATGGTGGCAGCAGAACTAGGAGATCAGCTCTAGACAGCACAGTGGGCTTCCCGGCTCACACAGTGAGCAGCTACAGTGGGCATGTGGCACACAAAAAGAGAGCTGAGCACCTTCGGGCAGGAGGCTTCCTGGCAGAGCAGCGTGCCTCCAGGCACTTGTTGGTGGAGCTAAACAAAGAGCCAAAACACTTGCCCAAACAGGGCAGAGGCCAAGGTCGAGAGAAGCCTATCCTGAGGGGGCCGCAAGGAACCTGTACTCAGGGAGCCAAGAGGAGGCCTGAACAGCTGGGGTGGGGTGGGGGGCATGGATGTAGAGAAGCACCTGCTTGATAGCACGGCCAAGAAGAGCTAAAAGAGTTATTCTGCACTGAAGAAGGAAGGGATGTGTTCTCCACTTCAGGCAAGCCTTCCAGACTTTGCCTATGTGCTTCCTGATCCTGATCCTGAGTTGTAGCCTGTTGATCCTGACCCCAAGTTGTACTTGTTACTTCACTAACAAACCCCATAATCATGAGTATGGTCTGTGAGTTCTGTGTGGCCACTGCAACGAATTATTGAACCCAGCAGAGAAGTGGAGAGTGCCGTGGGAGGGATGGCTGGTGTTACAATCGGTAAAAAGGTTGGAGACTGGAGGTATGTCTCACCTCCACCTCATAGGAATCAGCCTTGGGCTGATGCTGACTGTCATGGATTGAACTGTGTCCCCCAAAAAATATGTGTAGCAAATTGGCTAGGTCATGATTCCCAGTATCGTCTGATTGTGTTACCTGATGTGACTTCCTTATGTGTTGTAAACTCTATCACTATGATGAGATTATATGTGATCTCCTCATATGTTGTAAATTCTATCACCGTGATGAGGTTATGCTGATTAGCGGTTGACAAGATTAGATAGTGTCTTAATGCAATCTCTTTTGAGATATAAAAGAGAGAAGCGAGCAGAGACACACGGGAACCTCACACCACCAAGAGAGCAGTGCTGGGAGCAGAGCGCGTCCTTTGGACCTAAGGTTCCTGCGCTGAGATGCTCCCAGACAAAGGGAAGACTGACGTATCACCAGGACCTTCCTCCAGAGCAGACAGACAGAAAAAGCCTTCTCCTGGAGCTGACACCCTGAATTTGGACTTATAGCTTACTGGACTGTGGGAGAATAAACTTCTCTTTGTTAAAGACATCCACTTGTGGTATTTCTGTTGGAGCAGCACTAGATAACCAAGACACTGATTTTGATTCTCCTCCCCTCTCCTGAAGTAAGGCAAGAAGGTCTGATACCACTGTGCCATTTCTATAGCCTGGCACATGATGGGCACTTAGTAACTGTTCATCTAAGCAAGCAGCTATTATGTGTCATTTACATGCAAAGTACCACGTCAGATACCATGTCAGGGATACGAAGATGAGTAAGGTTATGGTCTTTAACCTTAAGAAGTCAATACACTAGTAGAGGCGATAGTCATGTTAATAAATAGGTACAGTAAGATATATATAATTATGGAAATATATACAAGACCTATAGGTAGCAAAGAAAAAGATTCTCCCTTTCCTTTTTAACCACATTGAGAAGTAGGGTTGAACTTTTAAGTAATGCTAAAGCTTACTCCACTAGATTTTAGACTCAAAACAAAACTCAAAGTAGATTTTGGCTCTGTTGTGATTCTAAGCTTGAACATCAAAATATGCAGTATCTATCCATCAACAGATGAATGGATAAACAAAATGTGGTACGTACATACAACAGCATACTACACAACAATAAAGAATAATGATGAGTCCATGAAACATCTTATAACATGGATGAACATGGAGGACATTATGCTGAGTGAAGTAAGCCAATCACAAAAGGACAAATATCATATAATACCACTTTTATGAAAAATCAGGAGAAGGTTTACACACAGAAAGCAACATTCTTTGATGGGTACCAGGGATGGGAGGGAAAAGGAGGGAGAATCACTTACTAGATAGTAGACACACGTTAATACTGGTAAAGGGAAAGGTAATACACAACATGGGGGAAGTTGGCACAACATGACCAAGGTAAATGAAGACACTGAGAGGCAGGCAAGAATAAAGGACAACTACAATAAATGACATAACATACAATTCTGCAACGACAGTAATAGCAACCAAAAATTTGTGACTGTATGCTATATAGGTGTGGGAGGGCGTACTGGAGTACATGTGCATGCATATATAGGTATAGTTGTGGACATCTTTATATACATATTTGTATCTGCTGCATATACATTCAGATATACAACAGAGCATATGGGGGCACAGTTATGGAAACTTCTTAGACACATCCAAACACCTCATGGGACTGAGTTACTGGGCTTGAAGGCTAAGGACCACAGTCTCAGGGGACATCTAGGTCAATTGTCATAACATAATTTATCCTAGTTTGGTGAGCAGTGTCTGCGGTAGGTCTTAAGAGCTTGCGAGCAGCCATCTAAGATACAACTATTGGTCTCTTCCTGTCTGGAGTAAAGGAGAGTGAAGAAAACCAACGACTCAAGGAAGCAATTAATTCACAGGACTAAATGGCCCACACGAACCATAGCCTCCTCTAGCCTGAGACCAGATGAATTAGATGGTGCCTAGCTACCACTAATGACCGCTCTGACCAGAGACACAATAGAAGTTTCCAGTTAGAATGGAAGAAAAATGTAGAACAAAACTCAAATTCATAAAAAAGACCAGATTTACTGGACTGATAGAAACTAGAGGAATCCCTGAGACTATCACTCTAAGACATCCTTTTAACCTGGAACTGAAGCCACTCCTGGAGGTCACCTTTCAGGCAAATAACAGATTAGACTATAAAAATAAACAACAACACAGTGAAAAATGTGCTCCTTAGAACAATCAACTATATACGACCAAATGGGCAACATTTGCCCAAAAACAAAGATGAGAAGGCAAGGAGGGGCAGAGAAACTGGAAGGACAGAAATGGGGAAGGCAGGGTGGAAACAGGGAGAGTGCTGACACACTGAGGGGATAGCAATCAATGTCATGCAACAAACTGTGTATAAATTGTTGAATGGGAAACTAATGTGGGGTATAAACTTTCACCTAAAACACAATAAAATGTTAAAAAAAATGCAACTTCTAAAAACATCATCAAGGAGGCCTGGTGGTGCAATGGTTAAGCACTCAGCAGCTAACCAAAAGGTTGGTAGTTCAATCTACCCAGCTGCTCCACAGGAGAAAGACCCAGTCTGCTCCTGTAAAAATTATCACCTAGAAAGCCCTAAGGGGAACCCCCAAAACTATACCCCACCCCGACACTCTGCTAACCCACAACAGAAACCATTCTCAAAGAGCACTTTTCAGACAAAAATTAGATAGGCCTATAAAACAAAAAATAACACACGTGAGGAATGTGCCTCTTAGTTCAATCAAATATACGAGAACAAATGGACAACTCCTGTCCAAAAGTAAGACGAGAAGGCAGGAACAGGAAGGGACAGGAACTGGATAAATGGAAACAGGGAACTTGGGGTGGAAAATGGGTGCATGCTGTCACATTGTGGTGATTGCAACCAAGGTCACAAAACAGTATTTGTATAAATTTTTGAATGAGAAATTAACTTGAGCTGTAAACTTTCACCTAAACCACAATAAAAGGGGGGAAAAAAAACCCTATGGAGCAGTTCTACTCTGTCACATACAGTCGCTGTAAGTCAAAATAGACTTGATGGCACCTAACAACAACAAAAACATCATCAAGACAATGAAACCAACTTACACTGTCAGAGAAGAGAGAAGTGTTATTTGCATATATTCCTTCGACTTGACTTAAAAGCACATTGCAAAGAAAAAAACAAAATCAAACAGACAACATATCATCTCTTCTTCTAGAATGATTTTCAGTTGTTCAGATAGATGCTATGACCTTAAGTATAAGCAGCAGGCACGATATTCTAGGTGTATCTTTATCGTCACTAGAGAATCTACCCTTTTTGCTGGGAAATGAAAATCTCTATCAGTTCCCTAAAATTACTTTCTTTACTATTTTTGAACATTTATTTAATATTGGGCACAGAAATTTAGTAGATACAAATAGAAATACGTCATTGTTTTGCCTTATCACAAAGAAAATGAAACATTATAGAGATTTAAAATCAGATCTAAAATACCTAAGCAGTAAATTTATGTTCCGTATAAAGATATGGCAAATCATCACATAACAAACTCAGGAGTTTTACAAATGCTCTTTAAAAAGTCACATTTTATAAAAGTTTACTTTTAAGCACACATAATCAACGACTAACATATCACTTAAGGATAAAGACATTAAAATGCAACTAACTTCCCCTTTCAGGAAAAAACAGTGGTCTCCTCCTAGTTAAATGTGGTCCTTCTGCTGCCACTAATAAGGGTATGAAAATCAGCTTTTTAATACAGAGGTGTGGTTCATGCTTATCTGTATTATCTGAAAAAATATTTTAAGGAGTTATAAAGGAAACTACTTTCAGAAAAAATACCTCACTATTTAGATCTCAGGAAGACAATTCATCCTTACTATTGAGCATGACAAAAATCTACCCTCAGAGCTGGATGGTGCCCGGCTACCACCACGGACTGCTCTGACCAGGATCACAACAGAGGGTTCCGGACAGAGCTGGAGAAGGATGTAGAACAAAATTCTAACACAAAAAAAAGACCAGATTTACTGGCCTAAGGAGACTGGAGAAACCCCGGGAGTATGGCCCCCAGACACCCGTTTAGCTCAGTGGTGAAGTCACTTCCGAGGTTCACCGTTCAGCTGGGGAGTGGAAAGCCACATAAAACAAAATGGGACTAATGAGGCACAGCAGTCCAGGGACAAAGACTAGAAGGCAGAAAGGGACAGGAAAGCTGGTGACAGGGAACCCAAGGTTGAGTTAAGGATAGTGTTGATGTGTTGTGAGGTTGTTAACCACTGTCATAGGGCAACATGTGTACTGTTAATGAGAAGCTATTTTGTTCTGTAAACCTTCATCTAAAGTGAGAATAGCAGCACAATTGGAAGAGCGCAGTCGATGTCACTGAACCGTGCATGTAGAAATTTTTGAAATGGTGTGTCTTTGGCTATGTATATTTTCACCAAAAAAAAAAAAAAAAAAAGGCGAGAAGGGAGACGGTTGACATGTCATGGGGTTGTTAACCAATGTCATAAAACAATATGCATACTACTGTTTCACGAGAAACTATTTCTTCTGTAAACCTTCACCTGAAGTACAATAAAAAATAATTAAATAAATAAAATCTACACTCAGAAAAATGCAGAACTGTTTCTTTCTGGCATTACATACATTACATTTTGAGAAAATTTCCAAAGACAAACATACTTGAAAAAGCTACAGTTCTTAGTGATGTAAAATCAAATTCTTAATTATTTTTAACAATTTCAGCACCAAACAATGATGAAAATATTATTTATAAAATCTGCAAATACAGTTCTTTAGAAAAACTAAAAAAGGTACTGATGTTATGTTCTTAGGTGCCATCAAGTAGCTTCCAATTCATAGTGACCCTATATACAACCGAATGAAACACTGCCCCGCCCTGCACCATCCTCACAATTGTTATGCTTGAGCCCATTGTTGCAGCCACTGTGTCAATCCATCTCATTGAGGGTCTTCCTCTTTTTTGCTAACACTCTACTATATACCAAGCGTGATGCCCTTCTCCAGAGACTGACCCCTCCTGATAACATGTCCAAAGTATGTGAGACATAGTCTCGCCATCCTTGCTTCTAAGAAGCATTCTGGTTGTACTTTTTCCAAGACAGATTTGTTCATTCTTCTGGCGATCCGCGGTATATTCAATATTCTTTGCCAACATCACAATTCAAAGCAGTCAATTCTTCTTCAGTCTTCCTTATTCACTGTCCAGATTTTGCATGCATAGGAGGTGACTGAAAACACTACAGCTTGGGTCAGGAGCACCACAGTCTTCAAGGTGACATCTTTGCTTTTCAACACTTTAAAGAGGTCTTTTGCAGCACACCTGCCCAATGCAATGTGTCGTTTGATTTCCTGACTGCTGCTTCCATGAGTGTTGATTGTGGACCCAAGTAAAATGAAATCCCTGACAGCTTCAATCTTTTCTCCGTTTATCATGATGTTGCTTACTGGTCCAGCTGTGAGGATTTTTGTTTTCTTTATGTTGACAAGTAATCCATACTGAAGGCTGTAGTCTTTAATCTTCATCAGTAAGTGCTTCAAGTCCTCTTCACTTTCAGCAACCAAGGTTGTGTCATGTGCATATTGCAGGTTGTTAATGCATCTTCCTCTAATCCTGATGCCACATTCTTCTTCATATAGTCTAGATTCACAGATTATCTACTCAGCACACAAACGGAATAAGTATGGTGAAAGGATACAACCCTGATGCACACCTTTCTTGACTCTGAACCACGCAGTATACCCTTGTTCTGTTCCAATGACTGTCTCTTGGTCTATGTTCAGGATCCTCATGAGCACAATTAAGTGTTCTGGAATTCCCATTCTTCTCAATGTTATCCTTAATTTGTTATGATCCACACAGTCAAAAGCCTTTGCATAGTCAATAAGAACAAGTAAACATCTTTCTAGTACTCTCTGCTTTCAGCCAGAATCCATCTGACATCAGCGATGATATCCCTCATTCTACATCCTCTTCTGAATCCGGCTTGAATTTCTGGAAGTTCCCTGTTGATGTACTTCTGCTAGCATTTTTGAATTATCTTCACCAAAATTTTTACTTGCATGAGACATTAATAATATTGTTCAATAATTTCTGCATTGTGTTGGATCAACTTTCTTTGGAATGGGTATAAATATGGATATCTTCCAGTGAGTTGGCCAGGTAGCTGTCTTTCAAATTTCTTGGCATAGATGAATGAGCACTTCCAGTGTCAATCCGTTTGTTGAAACATCTCAGTTGGTATTCTGTCAATTCCTGGAGCCTTGTTTTTCACCAATGCCTTAAGTGCAGCTTGGACTTGTTCCTTCAGTACCATGGGTTCTTCATCATATGCTACCTCCGGTAATGAACGAACGTTGACCAATTCTTTTTGGTACAGTAACTCTGTGTATTCCTTCCATCTTCTTTTGATGCTTCCTTCATCATTCAAATTTTTGCCCATAGAATCCTTCAATATTTCAAGTCAAAGCTTGAATTTTTTCTTCAGTTCATTCATCTTGAGAAATGTCGACCGTATTCTTTCCATTTGGTTTTCTAACTCTAGGTCTTTGCACATTTCATTATAATGCTTTGTCTTCTTCAGCCAGCCCTTTGAAATCTTCTGTTCAGCTCTGTCACTTCATCAATTTTTTCTGTTCACTTTAACTATTCTACTTCCAAGAGCAAGTTTCAGATCTCTTCTAATATCCATTTTGGTCTTTTTTTCTTTTCTGTCTTTTTAATGACTTTCTGCTTTCTTTATGAGGAGAAGGACCTGGTGATCTACTTCTGAAAAAACTGGCCAGAAAAATCCTATGAACAGCAAGAGAACACTGTCTGGAATAGTACTAGAAGATGAGCCCCACAGGTTGGAAGGTGCTCAAAATATGACTGAAGAAGAGCTGTCTCCTCGAAGTAGAGTCGACCTTAATGATGAGGATGGAGTCAAACTTTTAGGATCTTCATTTGCTGATGTGGCACAACTGAAAGTGAGAAGAAACAGCTGCAAACATCCATTAATAATTGGAATGTGGAATGTACGAAGTATGAATCAAGAAAAATTGGAAGTAGTTGAAAATGAAATGCTCAAAGACAGATATCCTAGGCATTAATGACCTGAAATGGACTGGTACTGGCTATTTTGGATTGAACAATCATATGGTCTGCTATGTCAGGAATGCCAAATTGAAGAAGAACAGTGTTCCATTCATCATTAAAAATAACATTTCAAGATCTATCCTGAAACACAATGCTGTCAAAGATAGGATAATATCCATACGTGTACAAAGAAGATCAGTTAATAGACTATAATTCAAATTATGCACCAATCACTGATGCCAAAAATAAAGAAACTGAAAATTTTTTACCAGCTTCAGTAGTCTGAAATTGACCAAACATGTAATCAAGATGCACTGATAGGAGAGGCGGGCCAAGATGGCAGAGTAGTCAGACGCCTCTGGTGGACCCTCTTACAACAATGACCCGAGAAAACAAGTGATTTGATTATCTATGGCAATCTGGGAGCCCTGAACATCGAAGGCAGAGTTGAGGAACCAGACTGAATGGCAGGGGGAGGGAGAGATGGTTCAGAAGCAACCAGGAGTTGCCAGACCTGACCTGGCAAAAGCCTGAGCTCTTCAGGCCTGACCAGCTCAGGGGTGAGCGGTGAGGCAGGCAAGCAGCCGTGCCGTGCTCGGGAGGCACGTTTTCCGCACCAGGAGAGACCCAGCCACTACAAGTCTACACGGCTACCCAGAACCAGTGAGAAGCAGCCCTCGAACCGGCGAAACATAAGTAATTGTGTACGACTTACCACGCGGATCAAAAACACCCCCCTTAGAGAAAAACGCCTCACCCATTTACCTCCCCGCTCCCTGCTCTGCACTGGGTCCCGGACTGGCTTCAGCAATTGCCGAGTCCCCTGGGCTGGAAGTAGGATCCGTCACACACCTGGAGCCATTCTCCCTGCCTTGGAGAGTGAACAAATTAACAAATGGGAAAAAATAAAGTGCCGGCTTCCCTAAGCCAGGAACCCAGGGTAGGCACAGCTCCTTTGCCTAGGCACAGGCATAAGGAATCCACGGACTTTAAGTGCCTTTCCCCCTGCATAGACTTGTGTGGGCCCATCTTAACAGCGTAGGCCCTCATTACCACAGTACAACAGGGTATACATGGGAACCGTAACATCAACTGTTTCAGCTGTGAAGTGGCAGGTTCTTGACATCTGACTCTGATCTGCCCATTCAGCAGGGTCTTCACCTACCCACATCATGGGCCTGAGGACTGTTGGCTATACCCACACCACCTAGCCACCGACGAAAGGGGCCCATGAATAAGAGGTGCCCCCCAGTCCTTACAGCCAACAGCATTAGGTGCTCATAGTCTGGCTGTAAAACCCACCCACCTATGCACTCTAGGGAACAGGCGCACACTTTCCTCCTGGACATTCGGGAGCAGCCGTCAGCCCCCTGCCTTGCTCAGAGTCTGTCCCACTGCTGCAGCCAGATGCCTATGCCTACACAAATCACCCATGCCTGTCTAGGACTGTTTAAGTGAGAGGCTACACCACACACTTAGTGGATATCTACCTGGGCACCTGAGCTGAACCCATACACGAGGAGTGGGCAGACTCCTGAGCTCACACAACTAGTAACAGATCTAACCAATTGGTAACAGGACATTAGAGCTTCAAAGGTGCCAACCATCAAACTAGCTCATACAAGCAGTCTATTTGGGTACATCAAAACAAAACAAGAAGCTAGGACACAGTAACCAAACAAAATAAATAAATATAATAAATTATTGATGGCTCAGAGACAACAGTCAATATCAAATCACATAAAGAGGCAATCCGTGATGGCTTCAGCAAGCTCCCAAAATAAAGACTCTAGAAACTTTCCAGAGGAGGAAAATTTCTTGGAATTACCAGAGGCAGAATACCAAAGATTAATACACAGAACTCTTCAAGATATTAGGAAGAAAATTAAGCAAAACGCAGAACACGCAATAGAGGAAATTAAAAAGATTAGAGAAGAGCATAACGACAAATTTAACAGGCTGCAAGAACCATAGAGAGACAGCAATCAGAAATCCAAAAGATTAACAATAAAATTTCAGACTTAGACAACTCAATAGAAAGTCATATGAGCAGAACTGAGGCAATGGAAGTCAGAATTAGTGGGATGAAGATAAAGCACTTGACATCAACTTATTTGAGGAAAAATCAGAAAAAAGGATTTAAAAAAACGAAAAAACCCTAAGAATTCTGTGGGACTCTATCAAGAGGAATAACCTACGAGTGACTGGAGTACCAGAACATCAGGGATAACAGAAAATACAGAGAGAATTGTTGAAGATTTTTTGGCAAAAAACTTCCCTGATATCGTGAAAGATGACAAGATATCTAGCCAAGCTGTTCATCGAACCCCACATAAGGCAGATCCCAGAAGAAAGTCACCAAGACATATTATAATCAAACTTGCCAAAACCAAAGATATACAGAGAATTTTAAGGGCAGCTAGGGATAAAGGAAAAGTTATCTACAAATGAGAATCAATAAGTATAAGCTTGGACTACTCAGCAGAAACCACGCAAGCAAGAAGGCAACGGGATGACATATATAAAGCCTTGAAAGAAAAACACTGCCAGCCAAGAATTATATATCCAGCAAAACTGTCTCTCAAATATGATGGCGAAATTAGGACATTTCCAGATAAACAGAAGTTTAGGGAATTTGCAAAAAACCAAACCAAAATTACAAGAAATACT
This sequence comes from Dugong dugon, assembly GCA_030035585.1. Classification (NCBI taxonomy): domain Eukaryota; kingdom Metazoa; phylum Chordata; class Mammalia; order Sirenia; family Dugongidae; genus Dugong; species Dugong dugon. Next base: position 52,378,700 of record CM057462.1, on the reverse strand, counting down.
AAAGGGAGTTCTCCCTTTAGAAAATCAGTAATATCAGATAACAACCCAAGACTAGAACACAGGACAGAGCACCAGATATCAACCCAGATAGGGAAGTCACAAAAGTAAATCAAAGCTAAAACACTGAAAATAGAGAAACAGAAGTCAATATGTAAAAGATGACAACCTTAAAACAAAAAAGAGGGACTTAAAAAATGTAGACATAGATTTTTCATATGGAGAGGAAGTCAACACGATATAAAAAAAAGACTAGTATAAACTTAGAAAAACAGGGGTAAATATTAAGGTAACCACAAAGGAAACTAACAATCCTACAAGTCAAAATAAAAAACTAGAAAAATATAAAGACTCAGCAAACACAAAATCAACAACAATGAAAAAGATGAAAAGAAAATACATAAAGAAAAACAACTCAGCACAGAAAATTAAGTAGAACGAAGAAACTATGAACAACACACAAAAAAAAGACATCAAAATGACAGCAGTAAACTCATACCTATCAATAATTACACTGAATGTAAATGGACTAAATGCACCAACAAAGAGACTGAGAGTGGCAGACTGGATTAAAAAACACAATTGGTCTATATGCTGCCTACAAGAGACACACCTTAGACTTAAAGACACAAACAAACCAAAACTCAAAGGATGGAAAAAAATATATAAAGCACACAACACTCAAAAAAGAGCAGGAGTGGCAATATTAATCTCTGACAAAATAGAGTTTAAAGTAAAATCTGCCACAAAGGATAAGGAAAGACACTATATAATAATTAAAGGGTTAATACACCAGGACGACATGACTACAATAAATATTTATGCACCCAACGACAGGGCTCCAAAATACATAAAACAATCTCTAACAGCACTGAAAATAGAGACAGATAGCTCCACAATAGTAGTAGGAGACTTCAATACACCATTTTCGGTGAAGGACAGAACATCTGGAAAGAAGCTCAACAAAGACGTGGAAGAGCTAAATGCTACAATCAACCAACTTGATCTCATAGACATATACCAAACACTCCACCCAACAGCAGCCAAGTATAAGTTCTTTTACTACACACATGGAACATTCTCCAGAATAGACCACATATTAGGCCATAAAGCAAGCCTTAACAAAATCCAAAGCATCAAAATACTACAAAGCATCTTTTCTGACCATAAAGCCATAAAAGTAGAAATCAACAACAGAAAAAGCAAGGAAAAAAAAGCAAACACATGGAAACTGAACAACACCTTGCCAAAAACTACTGGGTTACAGAAGAAATTAAGGATGGAATAAAGAAATTCATAGAATCAAATGAGAATGAAAACACATCCTACCAGAACCTTTGGGAAACAGCAAAAGCAGTGCTCAGAGGTCAGTTTATAACAATAAATGCACACATCCAAAAAGAAGAAGGGGCATTAATTAAAACATTAACCCTACAACTGGAACAAGTAGAAAAAGAGCAGCAAAAGAAGCCCTCAGGCACCAGAAGAAAGGAAATAGTAAGAATTAGAGCAGGATTAAATGAAATAAAGAATAGAAAAGCAATTGAAAGCATCAACAAGACCAAAAGCTGGTTCCTTGAAAAATCAACAAAACAGATAAACCACTGGCCAAACTGACAAAAGAAAAACAGGAGAGGAAGCAGATAACCTGTACAAGAAATGAGATGGGTGATATCACAACAGACTCAACTGAAATTAAAAGAATCATAACAGAATACTATGAAAAACTGTAATCTAACAAATTTGAAAACCCAGAGGAAATGGACAAATTTCTAGAAACACATTATCTACCTAAACTAACACAAACAGAGGTAGAACAACTAAATAAACCCGTAACAAAAGAGATCGAAAAGGTAATTTAACATCCCCCAACAAAGAAAAAGCTCCAGCCCAGATGGCTTCACTGGAGAATTCTACCAAACTTTCAGAGAAGAGTTAACGCCACTACTACTAAAGGTATTTCAGAGCATAGAAAAGGATGGAATACTCCCAAACTCATTCTATGAATCCAGCATAAGCCTGATACCAAAACCAGCTAAAGACACCACAAAAAAAGAAAATTACAGACCAAAATCCCTCATGAACATTGACACAAAAATCCTCAACAAAATTCTAGCCAATAGAATTCAGCAACATATCAAAAAAATAATTCATCATGATCAAGTGGGATTTATACCAGGTATGCAGGGGTGGTTCAACATTAGAAAAACAACCAATGTAATTCATCACATACATAAAACAAAAGAACCATATGATCTTATCAATTGATGCAGAAAGAAAAGGCATCTGACAAAGTCCAACACCCATTCATGACAAAAACTCTCAAAAAAATAGGAACAGAAGGGAAATTCCTCAATATAATTAAGGGCATTTATACAAAGCCAACAGCCAACATCATCCTAAATGGAGAGACTTTGAAAGCATTCCGCTTGAGAACAGGAACCAGACAAGGATGCCCTTTATCACCACTTTTATTCAACATTGTGCTCGAGGGCCTAGCCAGAGCAGTTAGGCTAGGAAAAGAAATAAAGGGCACCCAAATTGGTAGGGAAGAAGTCAAAGTATCTCTATTTGCAGATGATAAGATCTTATACACAGAAAACCCCAAAGAATCCACAAGAAAACTACTGGAACTAATAGAAGATTTCAGCAAAGTTTCAGGATACAAGACAAACATACAAAAATCAGCTGGATTCCTTTATACTGACAGAGAGAACCTGGAAGAGGAAATCACCAAATCTAAACCAATACCATTTACAATAGCCCCCAAGAAGATAAAATACTTAGGAATAAATCTAACCAGAGACATAAAAGATCTATACAATGAAAACTACAAGACACTACTGCGAGAAACCAAAAGAGACCTGCGTAAGTGGAAAAACATACCTTGCTCATGGATAGGTAGGCAACATAGGGAAAATGTCTACTCTACACAAAGTGATCTACAGATACAATGCAACCCCGATCCAAATTCCACCGGCAATTTTTAATGGGATGGAGAAACAAATCACCAACTTCATATGGAAAGGGAAGAGGCCCCGAATAAGTAAAGCATTACTCAAGAAGAAGAACAAAGTGGGAGGCCTCACACTACCTGATTTTAGAACCTATTATACCGCCATGGTAGTCAAAACAGCCTGGTACTGGTACAACAACAGATAATAGACCAATGGAACAGAACTGAGAATCCAGACATAAATTCATCCACCTATGAGCAGCTAATATTTGACAAAGGCCCAAAGTCTGTTAATTGGGGAAAAGACAGTCTCTTCAACAAACAGTGCTGGCATAACTGGATATCCATCTGCAAAAACCTGAAACAAGATCCATACCTCACATCATACACAAAAACTAACTCAAAACAGATCAAAGACTTAAATATAAAATCAAAAACAATAAAGATCACGAAAGAAAAAATAGGGACAATGCGAGGAGCCTTAATACATGGCATAAACACAATACGAACCACAAGTAACAATACACAAGCACCAGAAGAGAGACTAGATAAATTGGAGCTCCTAAAAATCAAACACTTAACACTTACCAAAAGACTTCATCAAAAGAGTAAAAAGACAACCTACAGACTGGGAAAAATTTTTTTGGCCATGACAGATCCGATCAGCGTTCTCTAAAATCTACAAGATACTGCAAAACCTCAACAACAAAAAGACAAATAACTCAATTTAAAAATGGGCAAAGGATATGAATAGGCACTTTGCCAAGGAAGATATTCAGGTGGCTAACAGACACATGAAGAAATGCTCACGATCATTAGCCATTAGAGAAATGCAGATCAAAACTACAATGGGATACCATCTCACCCCAACAAGGCTAGCATTAATCCATAAAACACAAAATAATAAACGCTGGAGAGATTGTAGAGAGACTGGAACACTTATACACTGTTGGTGGGAATGTAAAATGGTACGACCACTTTGGAAATCGATTTGGTGCTTCCTTAAAAAGCTAGAAATCGAAGTACCACACGATCCAGCTATCCCGCTCCGTGGAATATATCGTAGAGAAATAAGAGCCATTACATGAATAAATATATGCACACCCATGTTCATTGCAGCAATGTTCACAAGCAAAAAGATCGAAACAACCTAGATGCCCATCAATGGACGAATGGATAAACAAATTATGGTATATCCACACGATGATAAAGAATAACGATGAAGCCGTGAAACATAACATGGAGGAAGCTGGAGGTCATTATGTTGAGTGAGTTTAGTCAGTCACAGAAGGACAACTATTGTATAAGACCGCTATTATAAGAACTCAAGAAAAGGTTTAAACACAGAAGAAAACATTCTTTGACGGTTATGAGGGTGGGGAGGGAGGGTGAGGGTTATTTACCAACTAGATAGTAGATAAGAATTATCTTAGGTGAAGGGAAGGACAGCACACACTACAGGGCAAGTCAGCACAACTGGACTAAACCAAAGCTAAGAAGTTTCCTGAATACAATCAAACACTTTGAGGGACAGACTAGCAGGGGTAGGGGTCTGGGGACCATGCTTTCAGGGAACATCTAGGTCAATTTGGTGAGTGGCATCTGGGGTCTTAAAAGCTTGCAGGCGGCCATCTAAGATGCATCAATTGGTCCCAACCATCTGGAGTAAAGGAGAATGAAGAACACCAAAGACACAAGGAAAGTATTAGCTCAAGAGACAGAAAGGTCCATATAAACCAGAGACTTCATCAGCCTGAGACCAGAAGAACTAGATGGTGCCTGGCTACCACCAATCACCGCCCCGACAGAGAATACAACAGAGAGTCCCGGATGGAGCAGGAGAAAGGTAGGGTGCAGAACTCAAATTCTAGTAAGAAGACCAGACTGAATGGTCTCACTGAGACTGGAGGAACCCCAGAAAGCATGGCCCCTGGATTCTCTATCAGCCCAGAAATAAAACAACTTCCGAGGCCAACTCTTCAGACAGGGATTGGACTGGACTGTGGGACATAAAAGTGACACTCGTGAGGAGTGTGCCTCTTAGCTCAAGCAGATACAAGAGACTAAATGGGCAGCTTCTGTCTGGAGGTGAGATGGGAAGGCAGAGGGTTAGGAGCTGGTTGAATGGACATGGGGAATCAGGAGTGGAAAGGAGGAGTGTGCTGTCACAGTATGGGGAGAGCAATTAGAGTCACATGACAATGTATGTATAAATTTATGCATGGGAAAAAATTAAAAAAAGACATCTTCGAGGGCAGCAAGAAGGACAGCATGGCTGGGTGACTGATAGAGGAGATTTCATAAGTGAGTGAGGTGGTGTCATGGATTGAATTATGTCCCCCAAAAATCTGCGTCAACTTGGCTAGACCATGATTCCCTGTAGTGTGTGATTGTCCACCATTTTGTCATCTGATGTGATTTTCCTATGTGTTGTAAATTATACCTCTATGAAGCTAATAAAGTGGGATTAGAGGCAGTTAGGTTAATGAGGCAGGATTCAATCTACAAGATTAGGTTGTGTTTTAAGTCAATCTCTTTTGAGATACAAAAGAGAGAAGCAAGGGAAGCGCAGAGCGCGTCCTTTGGACTTACGGTTCCTGCGCTGAGACGCTCTCAGACCAAGGGAAGACTGTTGACAAGGACCTTCCTCCAGAGCTGACAGAAAGAGAAAGCCTTCCCATGAAGCTGACGCCCTAAATTCGGACTTGTAGCCTACTAGACTGTGAGAGAATAACCTTCTGTTTGCTAAAGCCGAAAAAAAAGATGCACTGATAATTACAAGATGCACTGGAATGTGAACAGTTAGAAACAAAGCAGGACTGGTAGCTGGAAAACAGGGCCTTGGTGATAGAAAGGATGCCGGAGATCACATGATAGAATTTTCCAAGACCAAAGACTTCTTCATTGCAAATACCTTTTTCAACTACATAAATGGCAACTATACACGTGGACCTTGCCAGATGGAACACACACGAATAAAACAGACTACATCTGTGGAAATTGATGATGGAGAAGCTCAATATCATTAGTGAGAACAAGGCCAGGGGCCGACTGCAGAACAGACCATCAATTGCTCATAGACAAGTTCAATCTGAAGCTGAAGAAAATTAAAACAAGTCCACAAGAGCCAAAGTACGACCATGTGTATATTCTATCTGAATTTAGAGACCATCTCAAGAATAGATTTGACACATTGAATACTAATGACTGAAGACCAGATGAGTCATGGGATGACATCAAGGACATCATACATGAAGAAAGTAAAAGGTCATTAAAAAGACAAGCATCAACACCAGTGTGAGACAAATACTTTATTATTTATTCAATATCCCTGATCCTTCATAAAATGAAATTTTAAGTTCTAATACCTTTGAAAAAAAAGTTGCCACTGAGTGTGCAGAGTAGTTGTGCTCCATAGAAGTTTCAATGGCTGATTTTTTTCAGCTGTAGACTGCCAGGCCCTTCTTCGAAGGCACCTCCAGGTGGACTTGAACCTCCAGTCTTTTCATTTAGCAGCTGAGCACATTAATCATTTGCACCACCCAGGAATTCCGAATGACCTAGGTGGATACTTAGTACTCCAAGATTAATAAGAACACTTTAATTTAGTGCTTTTCAAAGCTCTAAAGCCCTTGCAAAACAATTGCTATTGAAAATAACTGAATAGCATTATAAAAAAAATTAACTTACAATAACATTTTTATCCCATATATCAAAATTAACTTTTCCAAAGGTTAAAAAAAAAGGCTAATAATGGAAACATGAGTAGAGAATTTAATAAAGTACTTATTCCAACTATGCAGAAATAATTTTCTAATGATGAAAGAAATTCCAAAAGAAACAGTGAATAACTATGGCACAAAATGTTTAGGTTTCTGTACAGAACAAAACTGAATAAAAACAAATGCCATAGACTGTGGGAGACCTTTCAGTCAACTTCAAAATAAATCAATATACATAATAAAAGGCTTACAAAAGTATCTAAGACCATCGAGATCTAAATAGATAAATGAGCAAGAGACAAGAACATAATTTACACGATCACATAAAAAATGTTTGACTTTCTCAGTAATTAAAATGCTGTAAGTCAAAATAATAATCATGTGCCATGTATAGTTATTAAACTGGAAATACAGTTATTTTAAAATATTGAAATCCAATATTAGTGAGGCTGGTTGTGGGTAAAGAGATACTATAAATTGTTAGCAGTACTGCAAATTAGTATAAAGATGCCGGCAAACAACTTGGTAATACCGATCAAGTACTGTATAAAGGTTCATACCTGTTGATCCAATAATTTCATTTTAAAAGATAATTCCACGACAGCCTACACAACCCTGAGACCAGAAGAACAGTATGGTGCCCAGCTATCAGTACCAACTGCTCTCACTGGGATCACAACAGAGGGTCCTGGACAGAGAGGGAGAATACTGTAGAACAAAAAATCAAATTCACAAAAAAGACCTGACTTACCGGTCTGACAGAGACTGGAGGAACCCCTCGTGACTATGGCTTTTCTGACCTGGAACTGAAGCAATTCCTGGAGACTACCTCTCAGCCAACAATAAACAAGCCCATAAGATTGACAGTGACACCCGAGAGGAAGTACTCCTTAGAACGATCAATTATAGGAGATCAAAGGGGCAATATCTGCCCCCAAAGCAAAGATGAGAAGGCAAGAAGGGGTAGAAAATGAGGACGAAAGAAAACCAGGAAACCAGGGTGAAAATGGGGAGAGTGCTGACACATTGTGGGGAATGAAACTAAGGTCATGAAACATTTTATGTACAAACTATCAAATAGGGAGCTTATTTGTTCTCTAATCTTTCACCTAATGTACAACTGAAAAAAAAAAACAAGATAATTCCAAAGAAAAAATGCTACTCGTACAAAGCCTTACGTGGCAGCATTATTCGTAATGGTGAAATAAATGGAAACCGATAACATGTTACTACAACAACACTGGAATCCTTTATTCAGTTTATTTTCATAATCAGGTACTGTTTAGTGGGAGAACAAAGGTAAATAACGAAATTACAGAGGGAAAAGAGATATGGACAAAGTGCTCTGGGATCACACAAGGTATGGATGAATCTTTAATCCTTTATACCAATTTCTCACACTGTAGTGCCAACCAAAGAGTAAAGAAGAAAGTAAGCAGTTGGGTATGGGGGAATCAAATATACTAGTTATCAGCTACATGGCATATGCAGGATATAGGAGGGGTAGCGGAGTTTTCTGTAAGAGATTAAATATGCTGAGTTCTATTGGAGCCAAGGATCCACAGAGGAAACAAAACAAGCAATACTCAAATTCTGTTAGAAAAACAAACAAACAAACCAAACCCATCGCCACTGAATGGATTCCAACTCACAGAGACCCCATTGGACAGAGCAGAACTGCCCCATAAGGGCTTCCAAGGAGTGGCTGGTGGGTTCGAACTGCCGACCTTTTGATTAGCAGCCGAACACTTAATCCCTGTACCACCAGGGCTCCAAATTCTGTTAGAGGCATCATAAAAGTGTTATCTATCCTTAAATAAAGTAATCCAACTCTATCTAAAAAATACTCCCTGAAATTTGGCTAGCAAATTCACAGTTGAGAGAATAAATGGGAACGATGGAGGTAAAAAAATAAAAACAACAACTGTCACAGATTTGATTCAAGACTTTAGATTTCAAATACATAACTGAAAAAATACCCATGAACATCATAAACTACAAACACATTTCTAAATTCAATTCACAGTCAGGGTTTACATCCTAAGAGGTTTCCCTTACTGCTCAGTACTCAGGCATCGAATGCACTTTGAACCAGTACTCACTCCTACAGCACTCAACACACTACTACAGCCTCCTTTTCCTTTGCCAAATATAATAATGTCTTTCTTCTATTTATTAAACACTTCAGATTACAAAGATCTCCCACATACCTTATCTCATCTGACACCTCTGAGGAGAAGGTTACCATCCTACTCTATAAATAGGAAACAAAAGTTCAGAGAGATTAGCTGATTTGCCCACAGATTATTTACAGCTAGGAAGTGATAAAGCTGGAACTAGAAGCCAGGTCTTCAGACTCCAAAGGCAATAAATACAGTATTTTGAGTTAATGGTCAAAATTTTCATATTGTCCTTTAATCATACTAGAGGAGTTAAATTGAAAAATCAAGCTTGAATCTGAAAGCTGTATAGTTTCAACCATCTCTTCTTAAAACTCAATCATAAGCCACTGAACATACTTCCTCTCCTAAAAAAAAACCTTCAGAACGTTTTAGGTTGTAAATCATAAAATCCTAGAGTTAGGAAGATCAACTAATCCAGTCCCTTATAGAGATGAGAAAATTAAACACAAGACTTGTGACTTGCTCAGAGATACACAGGCAGCAGAGCCTTCCATTACAACAAAGTACATCTCCTTCTAAAGCCCACATCAAGAATATTCTTCAAAAATGCTGGCTTGGTGAGAATGTAGGAGACAGAATGGATAGACTACTGGATAATTTGTGTCTGACCTTATATGGGACCTTGTTGCTGTTCAGCAGCTCTTTTAAATCATTGGTTGGATCCCTTATCCTTTTCACAACTGCTATTCCAACTTTTAACACTCTCTGAAGTCTCCTAGCCCACCATGCCCTTTTATCATTCTGTAGATAATGTAACCTCTTCCTTCAGATAGGAAGATAAAAAAGAGCTCATCAGGCATGAACAGGCCCTATGAGGCAGATATTAAGAGCCTGGGCTTTGGAGTAAAAATAATCTGGGTTCCAAAATCTCTTCCATTACTTATAAATAGAGTGCTCTTGGGAAATTTAGTTAATCTCTGAGTTATAATTTCTTCAACTATCAAATGAGGACACCCATCCACTCTATAGAATTGTTGTAAAATTAAATAACTCTTATTTAGAACAGTGCTTGAGTACAGAATAAGCACCCTTTCCATCAACTCCAAATATATCTTCATCCATCTTTCCTTTCTTCATGTTTCCTTTTCAAGATTCACCTCTCCAAGAGCTTTTGATTCTATTTCCTCCCAATGCTTCTTCATTATGTACCTTTTTTAATACAAGTCTTCAATATCTATCTCTCCACTGCTCCTTTTTCTTTATTTTCAGACATGTCAAAACTTTCCCATCCTTTAAAAACAAAACACAACAAAAAGTGCTCAACCTGCCTCCTTTTAGTACTTGCTCTCTAAATACCTTCCCTTATCCCTCTAACTTAACCTAACAATAAAAAAAAAAAAAAAAGCAAAAACCAAACCCAGTGCCATCGAGTTGATTCTATCTCATACTGACCCTACAGAACAGAGTACAACTGCTGTACTCTTTATGTAAGCAGATGGTCACATCTTTCTCCCAAGGAGCAGCTGGTGGATTTGAAAAGACAACCTTTTGGCTAGCAGCTGAGATCTTAACCACTGTGCCACTAGCGCTCCTAAAGACAGCCAGCAGTTACCTTTCTAAAGAGATCTGATTATGTTACTTCCCTGCTTAAAAACCTTTGATGGCTTACCAATTCCCTACATCATAAAGACTAAATGGCTTAGCAGAGCATTTTGAATCCTTCTCAGCACTCCAAGCTACTTACTTTTCCCTTCAGTTATTCAAACCCAGGGATCCTGGGACCCCTAAGTAGTCCAGGGCTTCCTAAAATTATATGCAAATTTTTGCTTATACACATATGTGCAGCTTTCTAGCATGAGAATCCACTGCTTTTCTCAAATTTTCTAAGAGGCTATCTGAGTCAAGGAGTCCCTGGCTACTGCACTTGGCTACTAACTGAAAACTTGGAGGTTTGTGTCCACCAAGAGATACATCAGAAGAAAGGTCTGGTGATTTACTTCTAAAAACTCAGCCATTAAAACCCTATGGAGCTTCGAGCATGCAGCTGCCTCCCGGTCTGGGCTGCTGCGCTGGTGGGATCCCGGGGCTTTTGTTCGTTTGTTCCTCTGCTTCCCGTGGCCATGGTCTCTTGGCCAGGGGGCGCTGGCTGCTTGGATTCCGCATGCCTGGGTGGGCAGCTCTCTGGGTGCCATTTGTTGGCTGCTAGTGTTGCTTTTTTTTTTTTCCTGCTGCTTTTGATTTCTCACTTGCCTCTTGCCACCTCCCCCTCCTTTCACTCAAGTGCCTGGCTCCGTGCACCATCTTTGCTTCTTCCTGAGGAGCTCCAGAGCACCAGCAATTTGTGATATACGCTTCCCACTCTCCACCCTTCTTCACCCACACTCAGCCTCCTCTGCTTCCCGCGGACGCAGTCTCTTGTCCGGGGGCACCGGCCCACACTGGCTGGCTCTCTGGGTGCCATTTGTTGGCTGCTGGTGTTGTCTTTTTTTTTTTTTTCCCTGCTTCTTTGGATTTCTTGCTTGCCTCTCGCCGCCTCCCCCTCCTTTCGCTCGAGTGCCTGGCTCTGTGTGCCATCTTTGCTTTTTCCTGAGGGGCTGCGGAGCTCCATTGGAGTGTGGAGCTGCTTCCTGGTCTGGGCTACCGCGCTGGTGGGATCCTGGGGCTTTTGTTCGTTTGTTCGTTTTGAATTGTTTGTTTTCTTTTCCTTTTCTTGAGTTGGGAGCACTTTCTGGCCAGGCGGAGCTGCCTGGCAAGGAACTCCCCTTCGGCTTCCACAGACGTGCGGAGGGATCCCTGAGGACATTTCTTTTCTCGCTGTTTTTTTTTTTTTTTTTTCTGTTTTTTTGGGGGGCCTTTCTTGTTCTTTTTTTTTTCTTTTTCCTCTTTTTCCCTTTTTGTCTTTCTTCATTGCTCAGTTTCTCGTCTCTCTATATCTTCCTTCTCTTTCTGATCCCCGAATGCCTGGCATTGTAAGCCTCTGCACCTTCTGGCCAGGCTGTGCTGCGACACCTGAGAGCGACTTCCCCAGACCTCATAGCTGCATCGGTGGGACCCCTGGGAACTCTGTCGTTCTTTAACCTTTCTGATTTTTATTTGTTCATTCTTTTCTTTTCTTCCTCTTCCCCTTTCTGTTTTTCTCCATTTCACAGTCTCTTATTTCTCCATTCCAACAGCAAGCTCCCCTAGCATTCTTTTTTGTTTGTTTATTTGTTTTTTGGCTCCTGTTCCTCTCTCCTCTCTCCCATATCCATCTTACCTCCACACATAACCATCTCCCCGCTGCATCCTGCCTACCTGCACTGTGCGCTTGACATCACACCACCAAGCAGTGCAGGACGGCCTCCTGGAACCTGCCCAGCACTGATTACCAACCCGCCCTGGTGGCTGTAGTGAGTGCCACAAACAACCTGTCCCAGTGGCTCCTCTTCAGTTAGACCTGCCCTGCTGTACCATATCTGAGTGACTGAACCTGCCAGTTGGAGAAGGAGGCAAAAAGTATCGAGTGCACAGACGAGCAAACAACAAAGAGCACGCAGTCCACCTGCTCATAGTCAAAATTTTTTTTTTTTTAAAAAAGGGACGAAACAAACAAATCTACAATCAATAAACAAGAGAAATAACTACTGAATGCCCCGAAAACAGCAGACAATATCAAAACATTTACAAAAACAGGACAGGACGGTTCCAGTAGGCGTCCGAATTAAAACACCAGATGACTCTCCTGTGGAAGAAAATGCACTAAAAGTACCTGATAGGGAATTCAAATTTCTAATACTCAGAATTTTCCAAGAACTGAGGCAAAAAGCTGACAAACAGGAAAAAATAGACAAATTCATGGAAAATACAGACAAAAAATTGGAAGAATTCAGGAAGACGATGCAGGAACAAAATGCCAAAATAAATTCAGAACTAGAAATTATACAAAAACAACAATTAGAAATCCAAAAGATAAACAACAAGATTTCAGAAATGGATGATGTCATAGAAGGGCTGAGAAGCAGATTCGAAACTGTGGAAGACAGGATCAGTGGAACTGAAGACAAACACTTGGATACAACTCTGTTTCAGGAAAACTCAGAAAAAAGAACAAAGAAAAATGAAGAGACCCTAAGAGTTATGTGGGACACAATTAAAAGCAAAAATTTACAAGTGATTGGCATTCCAGAACGGGGGAGAAAACAGAAAACACAGAGAGGGTCATTGAAGAACTGCTGACAGAAAACTTCCCCAATATCACGAAAGATGTAAAGCTGGCCATCCAAGAAGCTCAACAAACCCCATAAAGAAGAGACCCCAAAAGAAAATCACCAAGGCATATCATATTCACACTCGCCAAAACCAAAGACAACAAAGAATCCTGAGAGCAGCTCGTGAAAAACAAGAAGTCACATACAGAGGAGAAACAACAAGACTAAGCTCAGATTATTCGACAGAAAGCATGCAGGCAAGAAGGCAATGGGATGACATATATAAAATCTTGAAAGAAAAAAACTGTCAGCCAAGAATAATATATCCTGCAAAACTCTCGTTCAAATTTGATGGTAAAATTCTATAACTTCCAGATAAACAGAAACTAAGGGAATATGTAAAATTCAAACCAAACTTACAAGAATTATTAAAGGGAGTTCTTCGATCTGAGGACAAACAGCTTCAGCCCACAGGCAGAACCTAGGACGCAGGGTCGTACGAGCCAGATACCAATCTAAGAAATGAACTCTCGAGGACTATCCAAAACCAAAAGAAATACAACAGGGAATCAAAACAGTCAATTGATGGATGACAACAACATCAAAACAATGAAAGAGGGAATAAACGGCATAGGTATAGAACCTTCTAATGGAGAGGAAGGCAAGGTGATACCAAGTAATGGTAGACTGCTTCAAACTTAGAAAGATAAGGGTAAAATTCATAGTAACCACAAAGAAAGTTAACAAACCAACTCATAAAAATAAAGACGAAAAACATAAAGTCTCGGCAAAAACAAAACCTACAAAAAAGAAAAATGAAAAAAAAAATCCACTAACAAAAGTAACTCAGCACAAGAGAGTAAGAAGAACAAAGAAAACTTTAGCACACAAAAAAAAGCACTACAAAATGACAGCAACAAACTCATGTCTATCAATAATTACACTGAATGTAAATGGACTCAATGCACCCATAAAGAGATGGAGAGTGACAGAATGGATAAGAAAACAGGTTCCATCAATATGCTGTCTACAAGAGACACATCTTAGAAACAAAGATGTGAATTTATTAAAAGTCAAAGGTTGGAAAGAAATATATCAAGCTAAAACTACCAAAAAAGAGCAGGAGTGGCAATTCTAATCTCAGATAAAATAGACTTTAAAACAAAATCTACCATAAAAGACAAAGAAGGACACTATATAATGAATAAGGGGACGATCCATCATGAAGACGTAACCATAATAAACATCTACACACCCAATAACAGGGCTCCAAAATACATAAAACAAACTCTAACAACACTGAAAAGAGAAATTGACAGTTCCACAATAATAGTACAAGACTTCAACACACCACTCTCAGTAAAGGGCAGAACAACTAAGAAGAAACTCAGCAAAGATACAGAAGACCTAAAGGGCACAATCAGCCAACTTGACCTCATAGACATATATAGAATACTCCATCCAACTGCTGCAAAGTACACATTCTTTTCCAATGCACATGGAACTTTCTCCAGAATAGACCATATCTTAGGCCACAGAGCAATCCTCAACAAGATCCAAAACGTTGTCAAAGTATATTCTCTGACCACAATGCCAACAAGGTAGAAATTAACAATAGAAAGAGCAAGGAAAAAAAATCAACTACATGGAAACTGAATAATACCCTGCTTACACATCAGTGGGTAATAGAAAAAATCAGAGATGGAATCAAATAATTCCTAGAATCAAATGAGAATGAAAACACATCATACCAAAACCTTTGGGACACAGCAAAGGCAGTCCTCAGAGGACAACTTATAGCAATAGATGCACATATCAAAAAAGAAGAAAGGGACAAAATCAAAACATTAACTACAGAACTCAAACAAATAGAAAGAGAACAGCAAAAAAAAAAGCCTGCAACCACTGGAAAAAAGGAAATAGTAAAGATCACAGCAGAAATAAATGAAATAGAGAACAGAAAAACAATAGAAAGAATCAACAAAACCAAAAGTTGGTTCTTTGAAAGAATCAACAAAATCGACAAACCACTGGCCAGACTGACAAAAGGAAAACAGGAGAGGACACAAATAACCCAAATAAGAAATGAAATGGGGGACATTACAACAGACCCAACCGAAATAAAAAGGATTATAACAGAATATTATGAAAAACTATACTCCAACAAATTTGAAAACCTAGAGAAAATGGATAAATTTCTAGAAACACACAGCCTACCCAAACTACAACAAAGTGATGCTGAAAATCTGAACAGACCCATAACAAGGGAAGAGACTGAAAAGGTAATAAAAACACTCCCAACCAAAAAAAGCCCTGGCCCAGATGGCTTCACTGGAGAATTCCACAAAACATTTACAGAAGAGCTTGTACCAGTTCTACTCAAGCTATTTCAGAGCATAGAAGAGGAAGCAACACTTCCAAATTCATTCTATGAAGCCAGCATAACGCTAATACCAAAACCAGGCAAAGATGTCACAAAAAAAGAAAATTACAGACCAATATCTCTCATGAATATAGACGCAAAAATTCTTAACAAAATTCTAGCCAATAGAATTCAGCATCATATCAACAGAATAATACACCACGACCAAGTAGGATTCATACCAGGTATGCAAGAATGGTTCAACATTAGAAAATCAATCAACGTAATCCACCACATAAATAAAAGGAAAGAAAAGAATCACATGATCATCTCAACTGACGCAGAAAAGGCATTTGACAAAGTCCAACACCCATTCCTGATAAAAACTCTCAATCAAATAGGTATAGAAGGGAAATTTCTCAACATAATAAAGGGCACCTATGCAAAACCAGCAGCCAACATCATTCTTAATGGAGAGAGGCTGAAAACATTCCCCTTGAAAACAAGAACAAGACAAGGATGCCCTTTATCACCACTCCTATTTAACATTGTGCTGAAGTTCTAGCTAGAGCAATAAGGCAAGGAAAAGAAATAAAGGGCATCCAAATTGGTAATGAAGAAGTTAAACTGTCCCTGTTTGCAGATGATATGATACTATACATAGAAAACCCTAAAGACTCCATGAGAAATCTACTGAAACTAATAGAAAGATTCAGCAGAGTAGCAGGATACAAGATAAACATTCAAAAATCAGTTGGATTCCTATACACCAGTAAAGAGAATGATGAAAAAGAAATCAGGAAAACAATACCACTTTCAATAGCCCCTAAAAAGTAAAATACTTAGGAATAAATCTGACCAGGGATGTAAAAGACCTATACAAAGAAAACTAGAAAACACTACTGCATGAAACCCAAAGGGATCTACATAAATGGAAAAACATACCATGCTCATGGATAGGCAGACTCAACATTGTGAAAATGTCAATTCTACCCAAAGCAATTTACAAATACAATGCAATCCTGATTCAAATACCAACAACATTCTTCAAAGAGATGGAAAAACTAATCATTAACTTTATATGGAAAGGGAAGAAGCCCTGAATAAGTAAAGCACTACTGAAGAAGAAGAATAAAGTTGGAGGACTCACACTACCTGACTTCAGAACCTACTATACAGCTACAGTAGTCAAAACAGCCTGGTACTGGTACAACGACAGATACATTGACCAATGGAACAGAATTGAGAACCCAGATGTAAATCCATCCACCTACGGTCACCTAATCTTCGACAAGGGCCCAAAGTCCATCACATGAGGAAAAGACAGTCTTTTTAACAAATGGTGCCGGCAAAACTGGATATTTATTTGCAAAAAAATGAAACAGGACCCATACCTCACACCGTATACAAAAACTACTCCAAAATGGATCAAAGACCTGAATATAAAGCCTAAAACTATAAAGTTCATAGAAGAAAAAATAGGACCAACACTACAGGCCTTAATACATGGCATTAACAGGATACAAACCATAACCATCAACGCACAAAACCCAACAGATAAGCTAGATAACTGGGATCTTCTAAAAATCAAACACCTATGCTCTTCAAAAGACTGCACCAAAATGGTAAAAAGAGAACCTACAGACTGGGAAAAAATTTTTGGACAGTACAAGTCAGACAAAGGTCTAATCTCCATAATCTACAAGAAAATCCAACACCTGTACAACAAAAAGACAAATAATCCTATTAAAAAATGGGCAAAGGAAATGAACAGACACTTCAACAAAGAAGACATTCAAATGGCCAACAGACACATGAGGAAATGCTCGCGATCACTAGCCATTAGAGAAATGCAAATTAAAACCACAATGAGATACCATCTCACCCTGGCATTACTGGCACAAATCAAAAACACTGGAAATAACAAATGTTGGAGGGGCTGCGGGGAGATGGGAACTCTTATGCACTGCTGGTGGGAATGCAAAATGATACAACCATTTTGGAAAATGATATGGCGCTTCCTCAGAAAGCTAGAAATAGACATACCATTCAATCCAGCAATCCCATCCCTAGGAATATATCCTAGAGAAATAAGAGTCATCACTCGAATAGACGTATGCACACCTATGTTCATGGCAGCATTGTTCACAATAGCAAAATGATGGAAACAACGTAGATGCCCATCAACAGATGAATGGATAAACTATGGTACATACACACAATGGAGTACTATGCAACGAGAGAGAACAACAAGGAATCTGTGAACCACCTCATAACATGGATGAAACTGGAGGACAGTATGCTGAGTGAAATAAGTCAATCACAAAAGGACAAATATTGTATGAGACCTCTATTGTAAAAACCCATGAAAAAGTTCACACGCAAAATGTAACAATCTTTGTTGGTTACCAGGGATGGGAGGGGTGGGGGGAAAATACTAAACAGGCAATAGACAAGTGGTATCTTGGGTGAAGGGTGAGACAGTATACAATATAGGGGAAACTAGCACAACCTGTACAAGTTAAGGTCATGGAAGCCCCATAGACATATCCAAACTCCCTGAGGGACTGACTTGCTGGGCGGAGGGCTCTGGGGACCATGGTCTCGGGGAACATCTAGCTCAGTTGGCATGACACAGCTTATAAACACAATGCTCTACATTCTGCCTTGGTGAGTAGTGTCTGGGGTCTTAAAAGCCTGTGAGCGGCCATCTAAGATACTCCACTGGTCTCATCCCTTCAGGAGCAAGGGAGAATGAAGAGAACAGGATACAAGGAAAAGATTAGTCCAAAGGACTAACTGTCCACAGCTACCAAGGCCTCCACCGGACTGAGTCCAGTACAGCTAGATGGTGCCTGGCTACCACCACTGACTGCTCTGACCGGGATCACAACAGAGGGTTCTGGACAGAGCTGGAGAAGGATGTAGAGCATAATTCTAACTCACACAAATAAAAAGACCAGATTTACTGGCCTAAAGGAGACTGGAGAAACCTCGAGAGTACGGCCCCCAGACACCCTTTTAGCTCAGTGGTGAAGTTACCTCCGAGGTTCACTGTTCAGCCTGGGAGTGGACAGCCCTGTAAAACCAAATGAGACTAACAAGGTACAGGAGTCCATTGACAAGGGCCAGAAGGCAGAAGGGGACAAGGAAGCTGGTGATAGGGAACCCAAGGTTGAGTAAGGATATTGTTGATGTGTTGTGAGATTGTTAACCATTGTCACAGGGCAACATTTGTAGTAACTGTTAAATGAGAAACTATTTTGTTCTGTAAGCCTTCATCTTAAGTGAGAATAACAGCACAATTGGAAGAGCGTAGTCAATGTCACTGAACTGTGTATGTAGAAATTTTTGAAATGGTGTATCTTTGGCTACGTGTATTTTCACCAAATTAAAAAAAAACAGGTCGAGAATTTAGAGGTTTAATATGTTGTGGGGTTGTTAACCAATGTCATAAAACATGTGTACTACTGTTTCATGAGAAACTATTTGTTCTGTAAGCCTTCACCTGAAGTACAATAAAATATTAAAAAATAAATAAAAAATTTAAAAAAACCCTATTGAGCACAGTTATACTGACCCAGTTATACTCTGACACACATGGGGTTGCCATGAGTTGGAATCGACTTGATGGCAATTGGTTTCGCAGATTCCTATTCATCCCTCAAGACAATGCTCCAAAATCACTTCCTTCTGTAATGCCTTCCTTCACTGTCTTCCAGAACAGAATCATCCAGTCACTCATCTATATC
Organism: Dugong dugon; assembly: GCA_030035585.1. Lineage (NCBI taxonomy): Eukaryota > Metazoa > Chordata > Mammalia > Sirenia > Dugongidae > Dugong > Dugong dugon. The sequence goes on along the minus strand of CM057462.1, from coordinate 52,359,601 downwards.
ATAACACACCACTATTCAATACAGTTATATGCTGTAAGCTTTTCAAGGGCAAAGGCCATATCTTTGTACCTCCAGAACATAACCCACACTATAGGCATAACAAAAATATCTGCTGAATAAAAGGACCATTTTGGCATTTGTATTCTGGAATTCTCCACAACTGCCCCTGCTCACTTTTGTTATTCACTCATTCAATAGCATTTTTAAAATTCAAATGAAATACCTGGAACTTTGTGTGCTAATTACTAAGGATGAAGACTAGGACATAGTCCCTGCCAGCAAGACAGTGAACTATGACACTAAGAGACAAATAATAATAGTCTTCAATAAATATTGTAAAAGAGATTTATATAAAGGGTTATGGTAGCCCATGTGAAAATGTGACTAACAGCCTGGAGAATTCACAGAAAGTTTTACAATGGAACACAGGACTCTCTCAGGCCAGAGAATCCATCTATTTCCTTCTCTCTCCTTCTCTTTCCTTATAAGTAACCTTCTTCCAAAGTTCCTTTTCCCATAAACCAAATTCCGCTGCCATCGAGTCAATTCCGACTCATAGCAACCCTATAGGACAGAGTACAACTGCCCCATAGGGTTGGGTTTCCAAGGAGCGGCTGGTGAATTCAAACTGCCAACCTTTTGGTTAGCAGCCGAGCTCTTAACCAGTGTGCCTCCCGGGCTCCCCTTTTTCTATAGTAGTAACAATAACATATACAGGAATTTTGAAGCATACAATGCAACCAAATACTTAATCCCACTTGCTCCTGAAAACGATTCCACAAGGTAGGTAGGGCAGGAATCATTATCCCCACATTAAGGACAAGAAAACTAAAGCTCAAAGAGGTTTAAGTGGGCTGTTCAAAGTCACATAGTTAATAAGAGGGGATTTTATTCATTGGTTACTTATTTACTGTCTGACTCACCTCTCCTCCTCTACCCTAATCTGGCTGTAAACCCCAAGAAAGAAAACTTTTTTTTTCATTGTTTTCTCCTCAGGATCTAGAACAGTACATGGAACATAACAGGCTTTCAATAACTATTTGTTGATTGAAGTTAATGAGTGGTTGAATGAATGGAATTGGAAATAAAGTAGACCAAAAGCAAAAAAAAAACCACAAGAGAAAAAAGTTCTTTCCCATCAAGATGGCATTATAAAAGAGACTTAAAACAGGCTTCTGCCAGTTAGAAAGGCTAGACTAATTATATTGACTCAATTCCACTGGCATGTTATACATTTTACCTAAGAAGAATTTAAGGGAAATAAAGTACATGGGTTTCTTTTCCTGATGTCACATTCATGGCATGTACTGACATAAATCCAAGACTAAAGTACAGGTTTGAAACTGATCTAAAAGTTTTTACTGAAAGTAGAAACATGTTGGCTAGAAAAATATCTGAACTTCAGTTTAGTCTTCAATGTTAGTTTCAGCAGCCAAAGCTGCTGTATCTATGTTCTCCAACATACTTCTTAATAAACCTTTTGGTAAAGATTGGTCAAAACCTGTTAGTAAATAAACCTTTTTTATAAAGAGTAGTGAAAACCACAGCCTATAACTCACCACCCTTCCACCCCTAGGGCTCCTTAAAATTGCCATTCTGCTTAGGCACAAGGGAGTCACAACACACCATAAGACAAGGCAAGGAGACCAACGTTTAGGATGAGTTATGGGGAAGAGTCATTGTTTATGGTTCCAGAAATTCCAATTCCTTATAAATAAGTCTGCTCCAGAAAATATTTCCATTATTTTTCTCCAATATTTAGATTTCAGCAAACAAAAAGCTGGTGGTGGTGGTATGACAAGTAGTTGCAGTAAGTGTGAGGTAAAGGGAGGAGCACTGGACTTGGGAGTATGGTTTTCTCTGCTATTTACAATTTGGGTTAATTGTACAATATTGGGCAAGCCACTTGACATTTTAAAGCCTCAGTTTTATCAACTGTAAAATGAGAGAATAACCACCTGACAAAAATGTAAACAGAATTAAATTACATGTGAACTGCTTTCAGTATCATATCTGAACAAATAAGTAACAGCCAATCACCAGCAACTCCTGTACCTTATTTTAAAAACTTCTAGATCAATTATGCAGATGCTTCTTCAAAGCACACAAACGACCCTCACCCACCGCTGGACTAAAACTGAAGAACAACCTTAGGGGGCAGTGAGTTTATGTTATGGGGAAGGAACAACTCAGAAGAGGAGGGTGAGAACGGTTGCAAACCTCAAGAATCAATGTCACTGAATTGTACATGAAAAAACTTGAATTAGTGTATGTTTTGCTGTACATATTCTCAACAACAACAAAATAATTTTTTTTTTTAACTGAAGAACAATTGCATTAAGAACCTTCTATTCCTATACACTATTACAAACATAATCTGGGATCCTCAGAGTAAATCACTTCTAATTTCCATTACGAGATACCAAACAAAGCAGAAACGTACAAAGGGCTTTATTTGCCTACTTGGCCAGGGTGGGAGTTTAACACATATAACTTCAATAACCTGAGTAATGCAAAGCGGTCCTGACTATCCTCATTCCAGAGATCTGAGATACTAATTAGTCTATTTTTCAAAAGTGGTATGCAATGGCCGTTAGAAAACTTTACCTTAAGCTGAATCTAACAATGCAGAGTGTATATCCAACGGTACATACAAAAAGTTACCATTATCTAACCAAATTAGATCAAACCCACTCAGTGCAGCTTTCCAGTAAGGGTCTACCACCTCTCCCCCAAACTGGCTTCATTCCTTTCACTTGGTGAACTAGTCCCTTTTGTTGCTTTCTAGAAGCACTCGGTTTCTAGTTTCTCTGTAAAGCAGATCTTTCTATTAATGGACTTGTTCTTGAGACTTTTTGTTTCAAATAAACGAGATAAGAAAAGGATTTGGGGGGAAGCCGAGGAACTGAGTGGACGGATAAAGTACTGTAGTCTTTTTTTTTTTTTTTTTCTTTTTTTGCACACAATGAATGGAAAGGCTGCTCGCTGCCCTATGAATCACTCTCTCTCCTTCGAGAAACCAGAGGTGCCTGAACTCTCATTCTGCCCATCCGCATTGGTCCTTTGATCTAACAAACATCGCAGCAAATTATATTCCTTCCTAATTTCTCGCTTCTCTTCCAAGAAAAACGCCTGCAGATTCGTGCCCTGAAGTCGCCCGAGGCTGACGTTTAGGAGTTAGACAATAACATTCGAGGTTTTCTACAGAAATTCCGTCTGCCCGTGCCTGGGTTCGAAGACTTCGCTCTGCCCAACCAGGACACATAAGTCTGAGGGAGGACGGTTTTGAAAAAAGGACTTTGACCTGATCTGGTTACCGTAACCGGATCCCCAGAGACCGGTCCTCGTCAGGGACTGGCCCGGCAGGCTCCTCCGAGGTGGCGACTACACGCTCCGGCACAAAGGGGCGAAAAGCAGCCCAAACAAAAGGGCCTGGCCAAGTCGTGGGAGGCGGAGAAGACCAGCCAGCGTTGGGCGCCGCTGCAGGCAGAGAAACCACGGCGGGACCGTCGTGGGAGGGCCAAGGAGGGAGGCGGAGGCCCCGGCCCGTCCCGCCCTTGCCCGGCGCGACCGCGGTCCCGGCCGTTACCCCCCGCCCGGACCGCGACCCCCTCGTGGAGCCAAGAACGTGGCCTGAGCCGAACAGACGCCCGCAGTCCAGCCCCACGCACTTCGCACTCACTTTTCCTTCCTCCCTCCCTCCCTCCCTCACTCACCCAGGTCGCCACCGCCGCCGCCTACTTGGTCTCCACAGCAGTTTCTCCCGGAAATCCTACCCGGCCCGCCACTGAGCCTTCGGCCCCGGGAGCGGGGGGGGGGGGGGGGGGGGGGGCAGGGGAGCGGGCTGGACAGTGGTGGGTAGGAAGTGCCAACGCGGAGGCTCACGGGGCTTGTAGTCTCTAGCAGGGGCCAGCTGTGCCGCGAGCGGGACAAAATGGCGGGAACTTCACGCCCTTTGCTCTCTGGGAGGTCCACCCGCAGGCAGTCTCTCTGGTCATGCGCCACCTGCTGTCCGCGCCCTGAGTGCAAAAACAGCCGGGCACCTTTGCAGGTGCCAAGGAAGGCAAAGGTCATCGGAGCTTGAGAGGAGAAAGTTCATTACTGTGCTCCACACAGTGCCCAAGAAAGGAGCTGATGCAAGTTTTAGAAAGCTGTGTCCAGTCCCTGTCTGACCAAATATCCATCATAATCTCCCAAAACGAAAAACTATTGGGGGTCCAATTTGAAGTGCAAAAAACTTACAAGCAAGTTACCCTCAATCTTCTGAATAAGTAAGAAACCCAGGAATCATTCTTGACACCTCCTAAGTCTATTAAGACCAGTCGTTCTACATCCCAAATATCTCTTCCTTCCAACTTTCTCCATGACCATTACTTAGGGGAGGCTTCCGTCATCTCTCTCCAAGCTCTCACTGGTTTCAGGCCTTCAGGCCATCCTGCTCCATACAGCTTCCAGTATGGCATTTCTAAAATGCCAAACTGATTGTGTCAGGACCTAAATAAGACCTAAATGTAAAACATAAAGCTATAAAACTTCTAGAGGAAAACACTGGAGAAAATCTTTCTGATCTTCAAGAATACAATCCATAAAAGAAAATAATCAATTTGACATCATCCAAATTAAAATTTTTGCTCTTCAAGACACTTAATGAAAATGAAAAGGCACTCACACAGACTGGGGTAAAATAGTTGCAAAACACATATCCAACAAAGGCTAGTATTCAGAATATACAAAGAACTCTTTCAACTCAAGAAGACAGACAACTCAGTTAAAAAAAGGTTTGAACAGACATTTTATCAAAGAAGGTATACAGATAGCAAATAAACACAAGAAAAGATATTAAACATCATTAGTCATTAGGGAAATGCAAATTAAAACCACGAGATAATACTACACACTCACTGGAATGGCTAAACTTAAGACTGGCAATACCAAGTGCTGGTGAGAATGTAGAGCAACCAGATTCTCACTGCTGGTGGGATTGTAAAATGATACAACCACTTTGGAAAACAGTTTTACAGTTTCTTAAAAAATTAAGTATAAAACCTGTTGCCATCAAGTCGATTCCAACTCGTAGCAACCATACAGGACAGAGTAGAACTGCCGCATACGGTTTCCAAGGCTGTAAACTTTACCTGAGGAGTCCTGGTGACCCAGTGGTTAAGCAAGCAGCTGCTAGCTGCTAAGTGAAAGGCCAGCAGCTCGAATCCATGAGACATCCACAGGAGAAAAAATGTGGCAGTCTGCTTCTTTAAAGAGTTATAGCCTTGGAAACCCTATGGGGCAGTTCTACTCTGCATATAGAGTCATTATGAGTCGAAATGGTATTTTGGTTAATCTTTACCAGAAGAGCGGCTGGTGGGTTCTAACGCTGACCTTTCAGTTAGCAGCCAAGTGCTTATTAACCACTAACTAACTGCACCACCAAAAAAGAAAAAAAAAGCTCATTGAGTCAATTCCGACTCACAGTGACCGTATAGGACAGGGTAGAATCACCCCATAGAATTTCCATGGAGTGACTAATGGATTTGAACTGCTGATCTTTCAGTTAACAGGCAAGCTCTTAACCACTGTACCACCAGGGCTCCGTCCACAGGCATAGAGGTTTACAACACATATTTTGTGGGGACAAAATTCAATCCATAACAGGTAGTTTCCAGGTTTTTTTTTTTTAATCAATTGTGAATAAAGCTGCTGTAAATATTTATGTACAGGTTTTGTATAGACATAAATATTTATTTTTCTTGGGTAAATATGTACAGGTTTTTGTAAAATCTTTGTACAGTAGTGGGATTGCAGGGTTGTATGGTAAATGTATGCCTAACATGTAAGAAAACCCTAAACTGTTTTCCAAAGTGGCTATATACCATCTGCATTTCTACCAGCAATGTATGAGAGTTCCGGTTGCCCTGCATGCTCACCAGTATTTGGTATTGTCAGTTGGTTTATTATTATTATTTGTTTGTTTTTGGACATCCCAATAGGTATGTAAGTGATATTTCAATGAAATTTGCATTTCCCTGATGACTAATGCCACCATGCATCTGTCAGTTTGTCATACTGTGTTGGCTTTCGTGTTGCTGTGATGCTGGAAGCTATGCCATCAGTATTTCAAATAGCAGCAGAGTCACCCATGGTGGACAGGTAACAGCGGAGCTTCCAGACTAAGACAGACTAGGAAGAAGTACCTGGGGGGCGGTCTACTTCTGGAAAAAATGGCCAGTGAAAGAATGTAATCGATGTCACTGAAGTGTACATGTAGAAATTTTTGAAATGGTGTACCTTTGGCTATGAATATTAAAAAAAAAAAGAAGGGTCCTCCAAGGTCAAGAAGGGAGAGTGTTGTTGACATGTCATGGGGTTGTTAACCATTGTCATAAAACAATATGTGTACTGACTGTTTAATGAGAAACTATTTGTTCTGTAAACCTTCATCTAAAGTACAAAAAAAAAAAATTGGCCCGTGAAAACCTTATGAATAGCAGTGGAACGTTGTATGATACGGTGCCGGAAGATGAGCCCCTCAGGTTGGAAGGACACAGTGGCTGCAACAATGGGCTCAGACATAGCAATGATTGTGAGGATGGTGCAGGACCGGGCAGTGTTGGTGGGACATGGGATCAGCGTGATAGGGAAAGTGACTTTCACTATGTACCCTTTTGTGCTATTTGAATTTTCTTAAATGTTTATATTACTGTTCCAAAAAAAAAAAAGGGAATTAAAAAACCCAAAAAACTAAGAAACTCGAAAAGTTTTGGGGACCACTGAAACAAGGCTCTGCCACACATAGTTTAATATCACCGCGATGGCTGTGAAACTGAATGACTTCACCTGAGTTTACCGTCGTTTCAAATCCTGAGCGCTCTTTCTTCCTACACATTGGTGAACAACTCCACAAGCCTGCCAGTTCTCACCGGGCTGAGAACCAAGAAGTCAAATTAACTGGCAAATAATTAACTGGGCCAATCAGAGAACGATATACAAAAGAATCAATGTGAATATATAAAGCTTCCTCACTACCGCTTTGAACGGTGCAGAATTTAGAGAAGATAATATTAACGTTGCTGCCACCTGCAGGCCAAACCTCTCAACAGAGGACTCGTGGAAATACCCAGGGGATTTCTGTCTTGAGTCCTCTGTAGGGCTTTAAGGATCCCTGGTGGTACAGTGGTTAAAATGTTCAGCTGCCCACAGAAAGATCAGCGGTTCAAACCCACCAGCTTCCCTGTGGGAGAAAGATGTGGCAGCCCACTTCCCTAAAGATTACAGCCTTGGAAACCACATGGGGCAGTTCTACCCTGTCCTGTAGGGTTGCTGTAGTTGGAATACTTGATGGTAATGGTTTTGTTTTGTTTTTTTTTTTTGGGGGGGGGGGCGGCTCTGGATTGGATTTATAAATTTTTCGCTTTTCCCATTCAGCCCATTACTCTGCCACAAACCCAAATCGGTGATAGGGGTTCCTAAGAGTGGGGATTGTGGCATCAGAATGTCTAGGTTTGAATCTTGTCTTTACCCTGGGTAAATCTGACTTTACCTTGGATATATCTGTTTCCTCATCTATAAGATAAGGATAACAGCAGCTCCTTCCTATAGGAGTTGTGAAGATTAAATCAGATCATGTAAAACAATTAGCACAATGCCTGGCACATAGTAAGCACTCAACAAATATTAGCAGTTGTTGTTAGGCAGAGCTTCAGAAATCTCTCCCCTTCTAAACTGACAAACCATACCTTGACACAGAGTAGTGCAGTGGAAAGAACTTTAATACTTGGCTCCACCACTTGTGACCTTGCTCAAAAGTGTCTTAACATCTCTCAACCTTACTTGACCTCACAGGTGGTTCTGGAAATTATATGAGCTCATTTGTGTAAACCACCAAGCACAGTGCCTGGTATGGAGTGGACAGTTCATAAACGGAATAATAATGGAGTGATGATTAACACAAAAATAGTTAACAAGTATACCAAAGGTTGAACAGCACAGGTTGCAAACAGGCAGGCCACAGGCAATCACTAACCTACAGATATTTTAGTTTGGCCCATGTTATGGATTGAATTGTGTCCCTCAAAAACGTGTGTCAACTTGGCTAGGCTATAATTCCTAGTAGCTTGTGGTTGTCCTCCATTTTGTGATCTGACATAATTATCCTATGTGTTGTGAATCCTAACCTCTGTGATGTTAACGGGGCAGGATTAGAGGCAGCTATGTTAATGAGGCACGACATCATCTATAGGATTAGGTTATATCTTGAGTCAATCTCTTTTGAGATACAGAAGAGATAATTGAGCTGAGAGGAGAGAGACCTCCTACCACTAAGAAAGTAGAGTCGGGAGCAGAGTGTGTCCTTTGGACTCAGGGTCCCTGCACTGAGAAACTCCTAGACTCAGGGGAAGATTGGTGCCAAGACCTTCCCCCAGAGAGAAAGCCTTCCCCTGGATCTGGCGCCCTGAATTCAGACTTCTAGCCTCCTAGGCTGTGAGAGAATAAATTTCTGTTTGTTAAAGCCATCCACTTGTGGTATTTCTGTTATAACAGCACTAGATAACTAAGACATCCCATGATATTTTATATTTTTTAATTACTTGCCAGTATTAAACACAGGAATTTCACTTTTAAGTCCAGACCTTAACTTCTCTTTAAAAATGTAATGTATCTGGTGTGGTAATGTATCACACCAGATCTACAAGAAAGATGGTATATAATAGGGAGACTTAATTCCTTCCAAGGAAGCCAGGCAATGCTTCCTGAGAAAGTGATCTTAAAGCTGAGACAAGTTGAGTATGGGTTAGTTAACCTGAAAAAGACAAGGGGACGATGATCCAAGCAAAGGGACAGGCATGTTCAAAGGCCTTGAGTCAAGGGAATTAGTGTCTCCAGGGAACCTCAGGAAAGCCAGGTGGCTGGGGCCCAGTGAGCTAGGAGAGAGCGGGAAGAGGATGAGGCTCCAGTCTGCAGTTTAAGGATTTTGAACTTTTTTCTGAGGATAAGCGTTGTTCAATTTGGAAGCTAGGAGGTAGCCAACTGGTATAACAAACTGAAGGGGCTAGATACAGTTAGAATGGAGAAGGGTCAGGGGTCAACAATTAGCAGCTGAGAAAGCAGTTGGGTACTAGAGCTATTCAGGATCTTCATCTAGAAACTGCGTATACACAGGACAGCCTTTCAGGTGTGATCTGGAAAAGGGTGAAGTTTACAAGAACCTAGTTTAGTTGGATACTTTATGTTCATTTTAATAGTGGGAAAATGAGCAGAATAAAGATTTGGTCAAGGTCATGAGACACGTGAGTTACAGAGCTAGAATAATCATGTCTACCTCTAGTTTGTTGCTCCTCCCATTATATTAATTTTCTCAAAGTGAAAAAACTCAGCACCAGTACTGTATGACTAATAGTATCCCATTTATTGACAGCTTGATAAATGTTAGACTTTGTGTTTCTGTACTTTATTATCTCATTTTTTTTCACTCAGTTAATAAATATAATTCACCCAAAATACCATGTACCAAGGGACGGTTAGGCACTGGAGACACAGGAACGAATGAGACAGATACCATCCATATCCTTTGGAAGTTCACAATCCACAAAGGAAATGAGTAGTTAAAGAAGTAATTACAGGTACATTGGGGGTTACAAGGGGGTAACTGGTGGTTGCTACAGGGAGAGTATAACAATGGGCCCAATTTACTAAGGACAACAGGGAAGACTTTCTGAAAGGAGTGACAGTCAAGCTGAAGGAGCAGTAGGAATTAACCAGGTGACACATGGGGGAATAATGTTCCAGGCAAAGAGAACAACATATGGAAGGCACTATTCTCACAATAGAAGCCCTAGTGGTGCAGTGGTTAAAGAGCTTGGCTGCTAGGCTGCTCACCGAAAGGTCCGTGGTTTGAACCCACCAGTTGCCCTGTGGGAGAAAAATGAGGCAATCTGCTTCTGTAAAGATGGCAGCAAGATTGCAGCCTTGGAAACCCTATGAGGCAGTTCTATTCTGTCCTAAAAGGTCACTATTGGTCAGAATCGACTTGATGGCAACTTTCTTTTTTTAATTCTCACAATAAATGGATGAGAGAGGTACTATTATTATTATATCCTTTTCACAGATGAGAAAGCTGAGGCTCAGAGAGATTAAGTAAATGATAACTAGTCAGCACTGGAGCCTGTATGTAAACCTGGATCTACCTTAGTCCAAAGCTTATTCTCTTAGCCACTAAGCTAGGTATTTCTATTAGTCTGACCTTTTCTTCTAAGGGTATTATGAGTAGAGTGGAATATTAACTGGGATGTACGCAATGCAGGAAGTTGGAACTGTGGCTTACAAACTGTGCAAGCATGTCTGTGTCAGCGTTGGCTGTCAGTTTTGGAATGATGGCTATTTAGTGACACAGCTCTTGTGAGAATGTCTGCATGGATGTTTAGTTCAATTTAATGTGATTCAACTGCTATGTACTGAGTGCCTACTATGTGCCAGGCATGGTGCCAGGCACTGTCAGAGTTTCAAAGATGACAAGTTCCTAAGTACTAAGCCAAAGATTGTGTTAATGGCTAACAAATTAAAAAAATAAACAGAAAAGACATAACCCTGGCAGTTGGAAACTGTAGGTGACTTATCATAATAGCTACCAGATTTTGAATGTTACCTATGTGTCAAGCACTGCATCAGGTATCTTAATGAAAATAAAGATGATGATGATATTATCTAAAACCTAGAAGTGCTTACTGTGAGCACTGTGTTAAGTGGTTACGTGTATTTTCTTATTTAACCCTTGTGTTCATTCTATAATACTAATATAGTAGTAATGATACCATTTTGCCCATTTTACAGATGAGGAAACTAAGTCTCAGAGATTTTTGCTTGAGATCCCAAAGCTAGTTAATAGAAAAGCTAGAATTCAAACCCAAGTCTCCCTAACTCTAAAACTTGGGTGACTATTGCACACACCGTCTCTACAAGGAGAGTCCGCTTGTCAAAGACCCAGGGGAATATATGACCTGTGTGGCCCAGTGCACATCCAGAAAGGAAAAAAATAACCTATTGGGGCTTTAAGAACCTTCCAGGAAAGTAAAGAAGGAAAGAAACAAACAAAATACAAACAGTGCATCCAATAATTAGACCCTAGTTAATCCCTAAAACAGAGAACCTACCCAAAATATTAATACTACTCTAGCCTATCAGTTAATTCTGCTTAAATTCCTCTTTCTAACAATCTTTAAATCTGATTAGTCACTAAAGCTCAAAACTTTTGGTATCAAGATGTTGTTGTTGATTGCCATCAAGTCAGCTCCAACTCATGGTGGCCTTGTGTATAACAGAATGAAACCTTGCCTGATCCTGTGCCATCTTCATGATCGTCAGTATGTTTGACTCCACCAAGATACACTTCCTATAATTCTTGTTTTGCATCTATACGGGAAAGAAAAGAAACTATTGTGTGAAAGTAGTAAGTGTCAAGCAAACAAGTGACCACATGAAGGATGGAGTGCAAGCTGGGCTATGCTTAGTAAACTGGGAGAAAAAACCCTGTAGGAGGCAGCCATCAGCCCTGGGCCATATGAGCATTCTGTCCCCGTGATTACTTGTGGCTCTGGGCAGGGAGGTATGCAGCCTGATTCCAGATGTTCAGATATGGCCAGAGGTGAAATCTGTGTGGTTAAGGAAGTACTCAGAATTGGCTCTGTGACACATGGGCCAGGAATATCACTGTGGTGTTCAAACATATGAATGTTTGCATTTACACCTGCTTGTTTACCCTTTGTCTCAACAAAAAATGGAAAGAGAAGAAACTTATATTTACTGAGTGTCACTTTGCATGTGCTATATTATTGTCTCAACAATTATTTAATATTGTAGAAGCTGGAGTTCAAAGAGAAAGAACTTGCCTCATAGCAACTATAACAAATTACTTTTTATAATAAGAATTTTATTACTGCTACTAAAAAAATAAAAATGATAGCTTCCATTTATTGAGTGCTTGCTATGTACCAGGAAGTGGTACTTCCCGTACATTATTTCTCTTAATCTTCATGGCAACCACGAAGAAACAGACACTCGGAGGTTAAGCATCCTCCCAAGGTCACATAGTTTGCAACTGGCATCTGTTTACACGTCTATCTTCCCACCAATTACTGTACATTTCTTGAGGGCAAGGACTGTGTCTTATTCATCTCTGTATTCCTAGTCCCTAACACTGTGCCTGGCATAGAGGAGTGAGAATTCAGTAAACGCTTTTGAATGAATGAGTGAAAGAACAAACAATATTTCCCAAGATAAGCGGTAGAGCCAGGACTTGGATGTAGGTCTTCTGTCTTCAAGTCTAGTGTGCTTTCCATAATTGTATATTGCCTGCCTACATTAGAATCCTGATTAATCACTCACATGCCTCTTTCACTCTGGAAATTCCTACTTGCCATTTTCCATATGAAATGTGATAGAGCGCTTCCACTTGTATCTCACAGAAGTACTAGCACAAGTGTATAAGGAAGTATGTACCAGGGTGTCCAATGTCAATACTTAGAAAAAAAATTTAACAATAAATGTTCATCAATAGAACGATTTTATAAGTATGATACATCCATTCTATGGAATATCATATAACTTTAATGAGAGAAACGTAGATTTACTTATACTGATGTAGAAGAATGGTCACAAGATTTTATTAAGTGGAATAAGAAAGTTTCAGAATACTGAGTATGGTTTGTTGTTGTTGTTAGTTGTCACAGAATTGGCTGTGGCTCAGGGCAACCTCATGCACAACAGAACCAAACGTTGCTCAGCTCAGTCAGTCTTATGCCATTCCCACAGTCGCTGGCATGCTCCAATCCACTGTTGTGGCCACTGGGTATTTTGAGTACCTTCCAGCCTAGGGGGTTCATCTTCTACCACTATGTCGGACAATATTCTGGTGTGATCCATAGAGTTTTCATTGGCTAATTTTCAGCAGTAGATTGCCAGACCTTTCTTCCTAGTCTCTCTTACTCTGGAAGCTCTGCTGAAACCTGTCCACCGTGGGTGACCCTGCGGGTATTTGAAATACTGGTGGTATAGCTTCCGGTATCATAGCATCATGCAAGCCACCACAGTATGACAAACTAACCAGCAGATGGTAGAAGTATGGTTTAGTACGTATAATAATAATTCTGTCTTTAATATTTACTGCATGCCTTACTCTAGGCACTCTTCAAAGTGCATTCTGTGCATTATCATATTTCACTGAATCTAAGATACTGTTTACTGAATGCTTGCAATATACTTGGACTTATGCAAAGCATTCTGATTTCAGAGATGTGAAAATGTGGAAAAAACGTGTTTCTTAAAATTAAATATGGTATTTTGATTAATCCTCACAGTAATATAAAGTAGGTACCAGTATCATTATTCCCCCCATTTTGCTAATGAGGAAATTAAGGCACAGAGAAATCCAAGTAACTTGCCTGTCTGAATATAGTATGATCCCATAAAAAACAACTGAAGAGTTCTGGACAAAGATGGTGGCTGTAATTTTTCATGCATCTAATTTTGCTGCTCCTCTCCTCAAATCCCACTAAAACTTCAGTAAAGGATTGTTTTAAAGCATAAGGAAAGGGAGGGGAAACAGTAAATACAACATTTTGCAGGTAGGAAGGCAGATAAATGAGTGGTAATAGGTAAGGTTCCTAGGTGGCAAAAAGAAGGCCTATTGATCTGCTTCCATAAAGATTATAGCCAAGACAACTCTATGGAGCCCAATTCTACTCTGTAACATATGAGGTCGCCATAAGTTGGGGGCCGACTCAACAGCAGTTAACAACAACAACAATAGGCCTGGCAGACCCAAGTAGATTGAATCCTAGATCAGAAACTGGAGAAAATGGAGAAGCAATTTGATATGTTTTGAAATTAATGTACCACTGATATCCCTGGAAGTGCGGGTGAAGAGCAGCTGAAATAAGGAGGACTAATTAAAGGCCTAGTTCCCTTCCCTCATTGCACCTCTAGGTGATTACCCCTCCTCCACCTTAGCAGCAGTATGGAGTTTTATTCTCTGGAGAGAGTACAATAGACAATCTCTGGAATAAGGGTCATCAGGCACAGTTAAGGGCACCATGCCAAAAAAAAAAAAAAGGTAGACGTTTCCCACGCTCTGTGCTCCCAGAATGCTGAAAGCTAACATTTTTCCTACCTTTACCCTCCAGGCAGATGAGTCTTCTTTTTGGGGGGAAAATGATTAGCCTAATAGGAAAGATCTAAATATACTGACATTGAGGTCTCCCAACATATGGCTCTGCCAGATTTCCCTCTGGTGTACCTCATTGTCAATGTCTCCAACCTTCATGCACAGATCTTCCAATCAGTTTTTAGTCCTCCACTTTTATTCACGAGCAGAAAGATAAAGATTACCAGATATCAGGCAGATGTTATACCCTGCTATATTGTCAATACCATCATTCAAATGCATGAGTAAAGACATAATCAGATACACAAGATCTTAAAATTTTTACCTCTTCAAGCATCATTTCATAAGAAGCTACTGGTAGATATACTCCACCAAAATTAGAGAGAGAAAGATGAAGAAAGTTATGGGATTCATGAAACAGGAGAGCCAACACAGGAGAAAAACAAAGGGAATCCCCAAGGAAATGGAGAAGGAATACGCCAGGATGATGGCTGTACACCAGACATACAGGGTCACCTATCCAGATTTGAGCAGTATGACTAAAAAGAGAGACATACCAAAGGCTGTTATCACCAAGGACCCTGCTACTATTGTATCCTTTCTTTAAATCTAAATGCAGATTACCTAGGTGAGCCTGATCCTGATTTTTACCTGCATTCAGCTTGCTTTGACCAGGTAGTGATGAAGTTCCTGCTTTCCCAGAATTGGGCAATAGGGCAAAAGGGATAGTAATATCATAGCTTTGGGGCTAATGGCACCATTGCTATCCCCTGGCCACACAAGTGTCCTCCCGCCCCCAGCATTATCCTTAGGAGCCAGTAGAGTAAGCTAGGTTCTCCAAAAGGAGATGAGCTTCCTGGCATCAGTTGTCTGAGTCCTCAGACAGGAAATGAAGTATCTTAAGTCCAGTTTTAATAGCTGTGGAGGGGGGTGATAATTGTCTTTCTGGGTCTTCCCCTCCCGAGTTCGCTCTTCTCATTTGAATCTGAAGGCTCTGGTGGAAGATCCTGTGTTGTTGTTGTTAGGTGCTGTCAAGAGGGTTCTGACTCATAACGACGCTATGTACAACAGAAGGAAACACTGCCTGGTCCTCCGCCATCCTCACAATCGTTGCTATGCTTGAGCCCATTGTTGCAGCCACTGTGTCAATCCATCTCATTGAGGGTCTTCCTCTTTTTTGCTGACCCTCTACCAAGCATGATATCCTTCTCCAGGGACAATCCCTCCTGACAACATGTCCAAAGTATGTGAGATGTAGTCTCGCCATCCTTGCTTCTAAGGAGCATTCTGGTTGTACTTCTTCCAAGACAGATTTGTTCATTCTTTTGGCAGTCCATGGTATATTCAATATTTTTCACCAACACCACAATCCAAAGGCGTCAATTCTTCTTTGGTCTTCCTTATTCATCCTCCAGCTTTCGGATGCATGTGAGGCGATTGAAAACACCATGGCTTGGGTCAGGTGCACATTAGTCTTCAAGGTGACATCTTTACTTTTCAACACCTTAAGGGGTCTTTTGCAGCAGATTTGCCCAATGCAATGTGTCTTTTGATTTCTTGACTGCTGCTTCCATGGGTGTTGATTGTGGTTCCAAGTGAAATGAAATCCTTGACAACTTCTAACTTTTCTCTGTTTACTGTGATGTTGCTTATTGGCAGGGGTTAAATATCACCCTGCTATATGGACAGACAAAAGCCATCACCATGCTGGTTAGTTCCCTCCATAAATAAACAGCCCAGCCAGCTGTGGTAAGCTGGTGAATTCTTCTGGCTACTTTATTCAAGAGGCATGACTGACTAATATATCATGGTATTATCAGCTGTACAAATATTTATAGCAACTTGCACTTACACAGGAGCCCTCGTGTTGCAGTGGTTAAGAGCTCAGCTGGTAACCAAAAGGTCGTAAGTTTAAATCCACCAGCCACTCCTTGGAAACTCTATGGAGTAGTTCTACTCTGTCCTATAGCGTCCCTGTGAGTCAGAATCAACTTGATGACAACAGGTTTGGTTGGTTTTATATGCAGGTATGATGTGAGCTGAGCAGGGAGACCTTACCATAGGGGATCACCAATTGGATATGACTGAGCTGTGTTTTGTAAACCAGATTATCTGGATTCTTGTGTTATTTGATATCACTGGCGTGAAAAAAAAAAGTGTGTGTGTGGTGGTGGTGGAGGGGGAGGGAATGTTATAGAATAAAAGGAAGCTAAAAGACATAACCAAATGTAATATTTTTATACTTTTTTGGATCCTGACTCAAACAAACCAGCTATAAAAAGACATTTTTGAAACAAGTAGGAAATGTGAATAACAATTGGGTATCAGATGATACTAAGACTCTGTGATTGTGTATATTTTTGTTTAATTATTTATTAGTTAGAGATGTATACTGAAGTATTTAAGCATGGAATGACATGATAGTTGAAATTTGCTTTAAAATACTCCAGGAAAAAAAAGTGTGTGTATGTAGGGGGTAGAAAGATAAAACAAGATTGGAAAAGTATTGGAAATTGTTGAATCTGGGTAATGGGTCCATACTAAAAAAAACCATTGCTGTCGAGCCAATTTCAACTCATAGTGACCCTATAGGACAAAGTAGAACTGTCCCATAGGGTTTCCAAGGAGTGACTGGTGGATTCGAACTGCTGACTTTTTTTGGTTAGCAGCTGAGCTCTTAACCACCACACCACGAGGGCTCCCAATGGGCACATAGGGGCTTATTATACTCGTCTTTCTACTTTTGGATGTGTTCAAAATTTTTTGTAAAACAATGTTCAAAAAAAAAAAAAAACCACAATCAGTGCAAAAAATTCACAAATACAGAAGCTACAATAAAAAAAATTAAGCATAATTCTACCCACAATCCATTAACTATTTTGATGTATCTTTTTCCAGTATACACACATGTACATACATCTTAAAAATGGGTTCATATGAGACATGTTTTATATTCTGTTTTTCTCGCTTTATATATCATGAACATCTTTGTATGCATTTAATTTTTCTACAACACTGTAAATAGTTGATGGATTTCACCTTATAGTTGTCCCCTATCATTACTGTAGGATATGTTGATTCGTTCTAGAGGGTTTTTTTTCCCTTCCTTTATTCATTTTTAACTATGAATAATATGGCACAGGGCAACCAGCCTTAGTGATTTTCCTAGAATGAATTCCTTGAAGTGGAATTGTTGTGTCAAATCTTAGTTTTCTTGTACAAATTAAAGTTAGGGGACTAACTGTCCTCTTAACTACCTTATGTTTCATTCATCCTTGTTTTTCCTCTTTCTTCACTTTGAAACTGCACTCATCTTTCAGGAACCACTTTCAACCCTAAAGTCCTCATGGGATCTGGCCTCCCTTCTGTAATTAGACTGCCAGCTCCTACAAAGCAGTAAACATAGTCCAGTCTTGCTTTCAATGGTGAGAATTAATTTCTGAGTGCCTGAAAATGATTTGCAGTTTTGGTGAATGGAGTTGTCTAAAACGGTGGTGACAGGATTTTCACATTCACCTAGAGAGATTAATAAGGGAAAAGTACAGACCCCTGGGCCCACATGCCAAAGATTCTAATTGGGTTGGTTGGGAAGATTCTGATGATCATCCAGATTTGGCAAATGCTATTTTAGAAAAACTTTTCCTCCTACATTATCTTTCTTGGATTATTACTTTCTGCCTCTTTCTTGAAGTGCATATATTAGGTTTCCTCCAGTATTTATTTGCATTGCAGGTGATCCATAAACATAAAGGGTCTGCAAATGCCGCCCAAACCCTTTATCTGTACAAAGTATGACTGTAAGTTATTGTCACCCGAGCTTCCCCAGGCCTCAGGGTATAAATTACCCCCTTGCTCCTACCTGCCAAGTTTTACCTGATTAGATGATAGAGTCCTTGGAGGAGTCCTATAAAACTCTAGATATAGACAAGGAGAGTCCACCACATTCATCTGCTTGCAACTTGGTCCTTCTAATTAGTCTCACTGTACAAGAAGCCCCTTGGGGTTCCTGGCCTGGATTGGGTCTTGCCAACACTGATGTTGTTGCCAGCTTACAGCTGTCTCAAGGTGACAGAGCAATTCCTCAAGGTCCACATTGTGACAAAGTGAAGCTGTATACTTCAAAGAAGGGTGGAATAGATAAGTGGTATCTTGGGGGAAGGGTGAGACAGTACACAATACAGGGGAAACCAGCACAACTTGTACAAGGAAAGGTCATGGAAGCTCCATAGGCACATCCAAACTCCCTGAGGGACTGAATTGCTGGGTGGAGGGCTCTGGGGACCATAGTCTCAGGGAACACCTAGCTCAATTGGCATAACACAGTTTATAAAGGCAATGTTCTACATTCTACCTTGGTGAGTAGCATCTGGGGTCTTAAAAGCCTGTAAGCAGCCATCTGAGATACTCCACTGGTCTCATTCCTTCAGGAGCAAGGGAGAATGAAGAGAACAGGATACAAGGAAAAGATTAGTCCGAAGGACTAATGGACCACAGCTACCACAGTTTCCACCAGACTGAGTCCAGTACAGCTAGATGGTGCCTGGCTACCACCACTGACTGCTCTGACCAGGATCACAACAGAGGGTTCTGGACAGAGCTGGAGAAGGATGTAGAACAAAATTCTAACTCACAGAAAAAAAGAAAAAAAGACCAGATTTACTGGCCTAAAGGAGACTGGAGAAACCCTGAGAGTATGGCCCCCGGACATCCTTTTAGCTCAGTGGTGAAGTCACTTCTGAGGTTCACCGTTCAGCCGGGGAGTGGACAGCCCCATAGAACAAAATGGGACTAATGAGGCACAGCAGTCCAGGGACAAGGGCCAGAAGGCAGAAGGGGACAGGAAAGCTGGTGATAGGGAACCCAAGGTTGAGTAAGGATAGTGTTGATGTGTTGTGAGGTTGTTAACCATTGTCATAGGGCAACGTGTGTATTAACTATTAAATGAGAAACTATTTTGTTCTGTAAGCCTTCATCTAAAGTGAGAATAACAGAACAATTGGAAGAGCGTAGTCAATGTCACTGAACTGTGCATGTAGAAATTTTTGAAATGGTGTATCTTTGGCTATGTATATTTTCAACAACAACAACAAAAAAATGTCAAGAAAGGAGAGGGTTCACATGTTGTGGGGTTGTTAACCAATGTCATAAAACAATATGTGTACTACAGTTTCATGAGAAACTATTTGTTCTGTAAGCCTTCACCTGAAGTACAACTTAAAAAAAAAAAAAAGGGTGGAATAGATCCTTTCCTCCTACCTTGTCACATCTTGTCACCTGGGCCCCACAGTAGCTCTGCTTGAGACTTGGAATGAAACATGAAAACAGCTTCAACCTGCAGCCCCTTTCTGTACAGGACTCATGCAGACAGTTCCCCAGCCTGGACAGGTGGACTAAGATCAGCAACAGACATCAGGCTATTCTTCCTTTGCAGGCTTTTCTGTTCCTCCTCATCAACATAAGCCCCCTCCAAGTAAACTTAAGAGCAGTATAGCACAGAGGTTGAGTTTTGAGAGGATGCATCTGAAGTCAGACAGCGTAGGTTAAAATCCAGTTCTACCTCACAGCTGTGACCTTAGCTGAGTTTCTCTGTAAGCCTCAATTTCCTCACCAGTAAAATGAGGATAATAATATCTATCTCAAATGATTGTTGTAAGAGTTAAAAATGCAATAGTTTTTGCAAAGTATTTTAGCACAGTGCCCAGCACATAATAAGTGCTCGAAAAATAGTTAATGATGGCTATTACCTATAGGCTACCTACCTCATCAAGCATAGCTAATAAGGATTGAATTTCAGGAGTGGGACCAACATAAGGACAGTGTGGGGCCCACATAATTATGACTGATTCTTTAAAAACAGACCACACCTTATACACGTAAATTAATATTGTTTACTTCACAGTTGTCATCACCTTGGAGGCAATGCCCTCACTCAAAGGCTGTTTGCACTCTCCAAAACATTTTTGGGGTGTCTAATTCAGAAACGTCTACATGGTCTAGGACACATTCTTTTGAACATCCACATTGGTAGCAAATCTTCATCTTCAACAAAGATGAATTCAATTTTGGAAATAATCAGAAGTTGGTAGATAACTAAGTTGAGGGGAAAATGAAGTAAGACTGATTTTCTTATATGGCTCTTAGATTTTTAACCTTTTTAAACAAATGAACTTTTAAATATAAAGCAATTTATTCCATTCAGATGAAACCTAAAATATAAAAATATTAATATAAACACTAGCATTTTGGTGTATTTTGCTCATCTTTTCTTAATGTACATTGTTAAAAACAGTAGTAATCTTAGTATACATATAATCTGTAGCGTGCTTACCCAATTTAACATTATGTCATAAGCACATTTTCATGTTGCTATAGAGTATTCATAAAAATTGTTTTTAATGGCTGCATAATATTCCATCACATGGATGTGCTAGAATTTACTTAACTTTTTGTCGTTTGCTAAACATTTAAGATGTTTCAATTTTTTTATTATTATGAAATATACATAGCTTTTTCCATACTTTAGCTTATTTCCTCAGTCTGGATTACCAGAAATGGGACTGTTGGGTTAAAGGGTGTGAGAATTTGATGGTTCTTGATATTTAGTTCCAAATTGCTTTCTAGTAGTTTTTCACTCATTTGTGATGCCAATTAGAAACACGAGAATACCCATTTCACTACACCTAAAATAGCACTGGAGTCCCTGAGTGGCGCATACAGTTAAGGGCTCTACTACTAGCTGGAAGTTTGGCACTTTGGACCCACTCACAGCCACCTCAGAAGACAGGCCTGATGATTTGCTTCCAAAAGGTCATAGCCTTAAAAACCCTATAGAGCAGCTCTACTCTGCACACATGGGGTTGCCATGAGTTGGAATCGACTCAGCAGCAACTAACAACAACAAAATATCACTAGGTATCATGATTTGATGTACACCATGTTGAGAGACTCTCCACCCTGTGTTTCCCAATTTGTGAATTGTTTTCTCCCTTAATAAACCTCTTTCTTTTAATTTCAAACAGACTGCGAGTTTTTCTGCTCATTGACATTTTGGTGGCAGCTATGGTGGGATCAAAGGTGTCTTACCTCCAACGACCCCAGTAGACCGTGGACTCGGAGCATTGGTGCCTGCTTGGGCCCTTTGAGCCAAGTTCGTCTCCCTAGGTTCTTGGTGGTCATCTTGAGGTAAACCCTCTCAGTCAGAACTCCACGTTCTTTGTGTTGAGGTCTTTTGACATTTGTTAACGGCATCTTTCTATTTCCTTTGTTTTAGATTTGCTATCCACATTTCCAAGTGACCTTTTTTTTGCCAGGGAGCGGGGGGGGGTGGGAGGGGACCCAAGTTATCAGAGGCTAGAAATATTCAGAGCTAGAGTATGTGTGAACAGAGCTAGGATCTGAGCTAGAGTCTGTGTGAACAACGCTAGAATTTAATATTTCAGCTGGCTAGAATCTGAAGTTTGAGCAAGTGGGTATTCAGAGCTAAAGCCTGAATTTCCCAAACTAGCATCTGTGTGTACACTTTCTTTTTTTTTTTACACTTACATTTTTTAAGTGCACTAAAGTTTTGTTTTTTTTTTAAACTTCTTCCTCTGCCCTTTTAATGGCAACTTATTCTGTCTGAACTTGTCGAACTTTGCAGCTGCTTCCTCTGTCCCTTCAGTGGCAGCTTACTCTATCTAAACTTCCTTTTATTACTTCCTTTTTTCTCTCTCTCTCTAAAGAATTTACTAAGGAAGAATTTAGAATTCTTATTAAAGCTTACCAACCTGGACTCCCTAATTTATACCAACTTATACATATAATGGAGCCCTGGTGGAGCAGTGGTTAAAGTGCCCAGCTGCTAACCAAAAGATTGGTGGTTTGAACCCACCAGCCACTCTCCAGGAGAAAGATGTGGCAGTCTGTTTCTGAAAAGATTTACAGCTTGGAAACCCTATGGGGCAGGTCTACTCTATCCTATAGGGTTGAGAGGAGTTGGAATTGACTCAATGGCAATGGGTTTGGGGTTTTTTGGTTATCATGATTTAATAAACTAAGAGTTAGAAAACCATTTCATGTAAACAGATTTTGAAGTTAATCTCCACCCTGCCAAGAAAAAAAAAAAAAAATTTAAACCATGGCAAAATTTTTTATTTTAATTTTGGTGAAAATATACACAGCAGAACATAAACACATTCATCAATTTTTACACGTCCAATTCAATAACATTGGTAACATTCTTCATATTGTGTCACCATCCTCTCTATCTCTACCCATATTGTTTCACCATATTGGCTTAGACTTACTACCCCTAAACTTCTCATCTATGCTTTAGAGTTACTGCTGACAATTTGATCTTATATAGAAAATTCTTTAAAAGATCATAATTCTCATGGCAAACATTCTTAACTAGTTTAGCCAAACAGTTATTTGGTTTGAAGATGACTTCAGGGGATAATTTCAGTTCATGGTTTGAAGATTTTTTTCAGAGTGATAGATTCAGGGGTTCTTCCAGTCTGAATAGATCTTGTAAGTTTGGATTCTGTCAGAATTTCAAATTCTGTTCCACATTTTCCCCCCTTTTGATCAGGATTCAGCTACTGATTCCTTGATCAAAATACTCAGTAACAGTAGCTGGGCACCATCAAGCTCTTCTGATCTTATGGCTAAGGAGGCAGTAGTTCATGGAGACAGTTAGACCTGTAGTCTAGTTTCTTCTCCAATTCCTTGGCTCCCTTCTTTCTCTGCTGCTCCAGGCAAATAGAGACCAATCGTTGTATCTTGGATGGCCGCTTGAAATAAGTGTGTGTTTTCTCAAAGTAAGCACTTTGACAGGAACTACTTATTTATATGTTTACATTCTGATATATTTGCTTTTTTTTAGAAAATTAGTCTCATCACTACATTTACACCTCAAAGGAAAAATACTGAAACAATTATAATCAATTTGACAAAATGCCAGGGTGCTGACTCACATCCTATCCACCTCTAGAGTTCAGTGTTGGCCCCATCACTGTTAAGAACCTGCATGCCTCAGGGCATCCTGAGGTGTGGGACCCTCTGTCATTTGAGATGAGGGGATATCAAGTTTCAAAGTGGTTGCAGAAGACTGGCTCCTCCTTCACATCTGCACACCAGGACACGCAGGCTAAAAAGCAGGGCATAGACAGGGTGGATAATTCCAGATATCCTTACTTCTCAACTAAAATAATGCTCTTAATTTTTTTTTTTTTTAATTACACAAGAACTAAGAAAATATTATTTTAAAAAATAATAAAAACTATAGCATATTTCCAACATCAAGCAACAATTACTAACATTTGGAAGTATTTATTTTTATACCACTTTATGTACACGTTTCATAAAAAATAATGTACCATACATGTTTTTAATTCCCCCCCATAGTAATAATTGGAGCCCTGGTGGTGCAGTGGTTAAGAACTTGGCTGCTAACCAAAGTGTCAGCAGTTCAAATCTACCAGCTGCTCCTTGGAAACCCTATGGGGCAGTTCTACTCTGTCCTATAGGGTGGCTATGAGTCAGAATCTACTTGACAGCAATGGATTTGTTTTTTTTACAGTAATAATTACGGCTCATACTTATATAGTGTTTACTATATGCTAGGTATAATTCAAAATATTTTTATACATAATAACTCATTTAATCTTCATGATAAACTTCTAAGGACAGCAATAGCAGTGTTTCCATTTAATGATAAGGAAACCAAGTCAGAGAAATTAAGCAATTTGTCTAAGGTCACACAACTAATAACTAATAAGTTAACAATATATCTGGAAAATTTTTGCATGTCAATAAATTCATTTCTACAAAATCTTTTTGAGTGTCTATTAGATATCTCACTGTATGAATAAAGTATCAATTAGTTATCCCATCCTCTTTTGTTAGACATTTAGATTATTTCAATTTTTTTGCTATTGTACACACCACTAACATGACCAGTCTTACACTAAACCTTTGTGCACATCTTTAATTATTTCCTTGGCTAAATGCCCACCGAAACAGTTGTATTGATTCTTATTTCCTTCAAAAAGGCGCTCTTTTCTCCATGTTCTCCATGACTCAGAATGTTGTGATTTTTAACATTTTTGCCTAGAGCAACTTTTAAAAATTCATTTTACATAGAAAATCATTTACCAGTTCTGAGAAATGAATTAGAGCACTAAAAGATGAACGAGTTTTTTAGGATCTAAAAGCTCCCACTTGCTATAATCTGCTTTTTTACAGTTGCTGAGCCTGCGGCTTCCACGCCAACAAATCACAGAGGAATGAAGAGTGTTAACCTGGGACAAACCAGCTTACACAGATGAGCTTCTTTTGGTCTATAGCTCAGCATTCACTAATTCCCTCACTCATTCATTCAATCAATATTTGAAAGATTATTATGAGTAGTGCTAAACTAGGCAGAGGCTATGAGGCTCACAGAAATAAAATATTTAGAACTGTGCCAAATAAAATAAGCACACTTTCTGGTACATAACTGATCAAAAATCGATATTTATGTTTGGTACTGTGCTAAAAGGAAACCCTGGTGGTGTAGTGGTTAAGAGCTATGGCTGCTAACCAAAAGGTTGGCAATTCGAATCCACCAGGTGCTCCTTAGAAACCGTAGGGGGCAGTTCCACTTTGCCCTATAGGGTTGCTATTAGTCGGAATCGATTCAATGGCAACGGTTTGGTTTTTTGGTCTTATTCAGCTAAAAAGGTCATTGGGTGGTACAAATGGTTTGTGCTTAACTAGTGACCTGAAGGTGGGGGGTTTGAGCCTACCCAGTGGCACGGCAAAAGAAAGGCCTGGTGATCTGCTTCAGTAAAGATTTAAAAAAAAAAAAAAAAACCAAACCCGTTGCCATTGAGTCGATTTCGACTCATAGCCACTCGATAGGGCAGAGTAGAACTGCCACACAGAGTTTCCAAGGAGTGGTGGGTGGATTCGAACCGCCGAACTATTGGTTAACAGCCGAGCTCTTAACCACTGCACTACCAGGGCAGCCAAGAAAACTCTCCGTTAGTAGTTCTACTTTGTAACACGTGGGGTCACCAGGAGTCAGAGAATACCACGTCTTTTGGACCTGGGGTCCCTGCACTGAGAAGTTCCTTGACTGGGGAAGATTGTTGACCAGGACATTCCCCCAGAGCTGACAGAGAGAAAAAGCCTTCCGCTGGAGCTAGCACCCTGATTTCGGACTTCTAGCCTCCTAGACTGTGAGAGAATAAATTTCTCTTTGTTAAAGCGATCTACTTGTGTTATTTCTGTTATAGCAGCACTAGATAACTAAGACGGCACCCAAATCCAACAGGGTATTCAAAAGATAATACATCATGATGCAGAGAGGTTATCCCAGGAGTACTAGGATGGTCCAACAGCAGAAAATTTGTCAATATAATTCACCACATAAATGGACCAAAGGGAAAACTCACACTATTATTTCAGTATATACAAAAAAACAATTTAAAAAATTATACATTTCAATGCATACATATGATTAAAAAAACACATTGAGAACTAGAGATAGAACATTCTTAATTTAGAGACCTACATAAATGGAAGAATATACCATGTTCATTGATAGAAGACTTAAAATTTTTGAGGCCAACAGCCTCTGGGCACCATTAGCAACCCCCAACTTATAAGTAGAGTATCATGAGTCACCTCCCCTTCTAACTGGTTTCTCCAGATGTTTTTAAGGCAATCAGCCAACTTCCTGCCCAAGATAAGAAAAACAAGAGGCCAGGGTCTTAGACCATAGAACCAGTTAAGACCAAATCTGGCCCACCTGACATGCGCAGAACCATCAACCTCATCCTCTGGGTGACCCTGGAACTTTTCTCCCACCGGAGGGAACAAAACTTTAGCTGCCCAAGATTGGGGGAAGACTTTTGGAAGCGAAGGGTCAGAACCTAAGATCTGGTATGAGAGACTTGCCTTTTGGACTGAGCAAACGCAGACGGTGGAACTGCCCTGGGAATGCCTTTTTGGGCCAGACCAATCAGTGAACTTCCTCCTTCCTGCCAGGACCCTTCCTCAGTTTTTGCTCCTAATGAAAGCTGTTTCAGCTATCGTTCAGGGAGCCATCTTGGTGATGCCAGTCCCGGTGTGCTCCTTTGCTTGGCCAACCAAATAAAGCATCTTCTTCACTTTCACCTGTTTCACATCTCTGTAGCCACGCCAAGTGAGGATCTGAGACCCTGGTAACGTTGTAAAAATGTCAACATTATCCAAAGTGATCTGTAGATATAATGTAATCTCGATCCAGATTCCATCAACATTCTTTAAAGAAATGGAA
This sequence comes from Dugong dugon, assembly GCA_030035585.1. Classification (NCBI taxonomy): domain Eukaryota; kingdom Metazoa; phylum Chordata; class Mammalia; order Sirenia; family Dugongidae; genus Dugong; species Dugong dugon. The sequence goes on along the minus strand of CM057462.1, from coordinate 52,333,169 downwards.
AAATAAATCACTAACTTTATTCGGAAAGGAAAGAGACCCTGGATAAGCAAAGCACTACTGAAGTAGGAGGTCTCACACTTCCTGATCTCAGAACCTACTATACCGCCACAGTAGTCAAAACAGTCTGGTACTGGTACAACAACAGACACATAGACCAATGGAACAGAATTGAGAACTCAGAAGTAAATCTATCCACCTATGGACAGCCGATCTTTGACAAAGAGTCAAAATCCATTAAATGGGGAAGAAAGAGTCTCCTTAACAAATTGTGCTGGAAAAACTGGAAATCCATCTGCAGAAAAATGAAACAGGATCCATACCTCACACCATATACAAAAACTAACTTGTCATTAAATTGTGTCTCCAAAAAATATGTGTATCAATTTGGCTAGGCCATGATTCCCAGCATTGTGTGATTGTCCACCATTTTGTCATCTGATATGATTTTCCTATGTGTTGGAAATCCTGTATGTATGATATTAATGAGTGGGGGATAGGCGGCAGTTATGTTAATGAGGCAGGACTCGATCTACAAGATTGGATTTTTTCTTGAGCCAATTTCTTTTGGGATATAAAAGAGAGAAACAAGCTGAGAGACAAGCTGAGAGGACCTCATACCACCAGGAAAGCAGCCCTAAGAGCAGAGCATGTCCTTTGTACCTGGGGTTCCTGAGCTAAGAAGCTCCAAGTCCAGGGTAAGGTTGATGAGAAGGACCTTCCTCCAGAGTTGGCAGAGAGAGAAAGCCTTCCCCTGGAGGTGACGCCCTGAATTTGGACTTCTAGCCTACTAGACTGTGAGAAAATAAATTTCTCTTTGTTAAAGCCAGCCACTTGTGGTATTTCTGTTATGGAAGCACTAGATGACTAAGATATAACTCAAGATGGATCAAAGACCTAAATATAAAACCTAAAATTATGAAGATCATGGAAATAAAAATAGGGGCAAACTCAGGGGCCCTAATTTATGGCATAAATAGACAATCAAACATAATGAAAAATGCACAAACAGCAGAAGATAAACTAGATGACTGGGACTTCCTAAACATTAAACATTTATGCGCATCAAAAGACTTCTCCAAAAGAGTAAAAAGAGAACCTACAGACTGAGAAAAAGTTTTTGGCAATGACACATCTGACAAGGGACTAATCTCTAAAATTTAAGAAAACTTCAACACCTCAGCAACAAAAAGACAAAAAATCCAATTAAAAAATGGGCAAAGGATATGAAAAGACACTTCACCAAAGGAGACATTCAAGTGGCCAACGAATACATGAAGAGATGCTCATGATCATGAGCCATTAGAGAGATGCAAATCAAAACAATGAGATAGCATCTCACACTGGCAATAATGGCAACGATCAATAAAACAGAAAACCACAAATGCTGGTGAGGGTGTGGGGAGAGTGGAACCCTCATACTTCGCTGGTGGGATTGTAAAATGGTACAAACACTGTGGAAAACTGTATGACACTTCCTTAAAAAGTTAGAAATAGAGATACCATATGATCCAGCAATCCCACTACTAGGTATATATCCTAGAGAAATAATAGCTGTGACATGAATAGATATATGCACACCCATGCTCGTCACAGTTTTATTCACAATAGCAAAAAGATGGAAACAACCTAAGTGCCTATCAACAGATGAATGGATAAACCATGGTACATGCACACAGTGGAAATACTACGCAATGTTAAAGAATAACGATGAATTTGTGAAACATCTCATAACACGGATGAACCTGGAGGACATTATGCTGAGTGAAATAAGTCAATCTCAAAAGGACAAATATTGTATGAGACCACTGTTATAAAAAGTCAAGAAAAGATTTACACACAGAAAGAAACATTCTTTGATGGTTACCAGGGATGGGAGGGAGAGGGAGGAAAAATCACTAACTAGACAGTAGACATGTATTAACATCCCCCACAATAAGAGGGATGGCAGCACAACATGACCAAGGCAAAGGAAGATACTGGGAAGTACACAAGAGTAAAAGGCAACAGTGGTAAATACTATTACATACACAATCCTGCGATAACTGTAATAACAAACAATAATTTGAGTGGATACATAGGTAGATACGTAAGCTTAACGGGTGCGGGATGGTGTGTAGGAGTACACTTACGAGCACATATAGGTTTGGCAGAGGATATTTCTATACACTTGTTTGTATTTACTGCAAGATAGTCACGTATATAGTAGAACATACAGGGGGCAAAGTTATGAAAACTCCTTAGCCATAACCAAACATATTGAGGGACTGAGTCACTGGGCTTGAGGGCCTAGGACCATAGTCTTAGCGTACATCTAGATCAATTGGCATAGCATAGTCCATAAAGACAACGTTCTACATCTACTTTGGTGAGTAGCAACTGGGGTCTTAAAAGCTTGCGAGTGGCCATCTGAGATATGAGTATTGGACTCTTCCCGTCTGGAGCAAAGAAGAGTAAAGGAAGTCAAAGTCTCAATGAAACAAGTCCAAAGGACTAATGGACCACACAAACCACAGCCTCCACTAGCTGAGACCAGAAGAACTAGATAGTGCCTGGCTACCACCACTGACCACTCTGATCACAATCACAATAGAAGGTCCTGGACAGAGTGGGAGAAAAATGTAGAACAAAATTCAAATTAATAAAAAAGACCAGACTTTGGTCTGATAGAGACTGGCAGAACTCCTGAGACTATGGCCCTTAGACACCCTTCAAACCTGGAACTGAACCCACTCCCGGAGATCACCTTTTAGCCAAACAATAGACAGCCCTATAAAGCGAATAATAATATATCTGTGAGGAATATGTTCATCATAACAATCAACCACAGAAGACCAAAAGGGCAGCATTTGTCCAAAAACAAAGTTTGGAAGGGGCAAGAAAGATGGGTGAATGGAAATGGGGAACCCAGGGAAAGGTAGAGTGCTGTCATATTGAGGAGATTGCAACTAATGTCTCGAAACAAATTGTGTATAAATTGTTGAATGGGAAACTAAGGCTCTGTAAACTTTCACCCACACCACAATAAAATGTTCAAAAAAAGAACATTCTTAATTTGCTAAGAAGCCAATACAACAAACAGAAACCTGCAGTAAGCATCCTACTTAATAGAGAAACTTGATGCAATAACATTAAGACCAGGACTAAAATGTGGAAGCTCATTATTACTGCTAGTGGCTGCTAAAGTATTGGAGAGTCTGGCCAATGCTTTTAAACAAGAAAAAGATGAAAGAGGCATGTAAGACTAGGAAGCAAAGAGATAACAATTGTCATTGCTTGTCAATGTTATGATCAGCTATATAGGAAATACAAGACAGTCCAAACTATTGGAACTATAAGAGTTAAGCAAGCAAGTTAAGAAATAAACTTAAAAAATCAATAATGTTCTTCTATAGCAGGGAAAACCAATTAAAAAATCTAATAAAAAATATAATATTACCTATAATAGCAACTATACTATAGTCTATAGCAGGCATAGGCAAACTATTTTTTGCAGGTAGATAGTAAACATAAAATAGTAAACATTTTCAGTTTTGCAGGCCAAACAATCTCTGTCACAACTACTCAGCTCTGTTGTAGCACAAAAGCAGCCATAGATAATATTTAAATGAATGAATGTGGCTGTGTTCCTTTAAAACATAGGCAGCAGACCAACGTGTCCAGGTGTAACTTGCTAACTTCTGATCTACAGTAATATTAAACTAAAAAAAAAAAAATGACTAAGAAGTTTACCAAGAAAACATGTAAACTCTATTCAGGGACATAAGAAAATCTGAATAAATGTCGTAGTTGGGATAACCTCACCACTGTAAAGATTTAATTCACTTGTTTTAACAAATTATTCACTAAATGGTTACTATAATCCAGGCACTGTTCTGCTGTTTAAATGAATAATCTAAATTGAGAGTAATAAATGCCATGAAAAAAACTGAACAAGATAAAGGGATAGAGAGTGATGATGTGTGCGCACGTGTGTGTGTGCTACTTAATTTAGGATGGTCAGGGAAGGCTTCTCTGACATTTTAACAGAGATCTGAAAGAGGTACGAGAGCCAGTCACATTGAATACTGGCGAAGAATTCAGTTCCAGGCAAAATATAAATATTCCACCAAATTATTCTATAGATATTCAATAAAATTCTAACAAAAATTCCTATTGTAATGTTTGAGAAACTAAAACTTACTCTAAAATAAATACAAAAGAATAAAGACTTACAAAAGCCATGTCTGTTTTGAAGAGAAAAAAAAGTAGGGTTACCTGGCCTACTGGTAAATCTGGCTCTGCCACAAATCCACAGTAATAAAAACATTGTGTTGCTGGCAATGACACAACAAAAAGATGAATGGAATAGAATGGAGAGCTCAGAAGTAAAGTATATGGATGGGAACTTAATATATGATAAAAGCAGTATTACAAAGCAATGGATAGAACATGATTGTTTCTCAGATGGTAATGGAAAAATAATTTACTGTAAATACCTTGGTTTCATATACTAAAAAGCGTCTACACTTTCAAATACAAAAAAGTATATGAAAAAAGGCTCAGATTTAATTATAGCCAGAGAAATACAAATCAAAACAACCAAAAGCCACCACTTAAAACATCCAGTAAACCCCAAAACCTATTGCCACTGAGTTGATTCCAACTCACAGCTACCCTATACGACAAAGTAGAACTGCCCCATAGGGTTTCCAAGGAGTGGCTGTGGATTCAAACTGCTGACTTTTGGTTAGCAGGCAAGCTCTTATACACTGCACCACCAAGGCTGGCAAAAATTAGATAATACCAAGGATTGGTGAGGATATGGATATAAGAGCTCTTGAGCGCTGGTGTTAGGAATGTAAATGGTACGGCAATTCTGAAAAACAATCTGGCAATATTTTATGAAATTGAGCATGCCCCTAGCTATATGGCTTAGATGAATTTTCACACCAATCTACAACTTCACTTATTGTAGCATTTTTTTATGGCGATGGAGAGTTGAAGACAATTTAGGTTTTCATTGAGGGACTGAATGAGTAAAACATGGTGGACACGTGGTAGTTATGTGCCTGCATTCTGGAGCTAGACTGCCTGAGTCGAAATTCAGGCTCTACCACTTACTACTTCTGACTTTGGACAATGGTAATAGGAAATCTGAGTTACCTTTCTGTGCCTCAGTCTCATCTATAAATGGAATAATAACTACCTCATAGGATTTTTGTGCGAAGTATATGAGTTAAAACAGTTAAAGTATCTGCCACAGTTAAACATTATGTAAGTGCTAATCCATGGGCTGAAGCATAACGATTGTGAGGATGGTGCAGGACTGGGCAGTGTTTTGTTCTTTTGTATACCGGGTCGCCATGAGTTGGAACGGACTCGACGGCACCTAACAATAACAACAACATTACTACTGTTAATATGAAAGCAGATGCAGGTTGGAAGTTATGAGTTAGATTTACATATAGCAACAAAAACAACATTAACATAAAAGGTAGAAAAAAGAACAAAATTCCTAGTACTTCATCATTTATGTGAATTGAACATAGTTACATAACTCTACATATTTGGGCATAATGAACATACATTGAACACAACAGAGTGGGTACTTATAAGATAGAGGGAATGAGAGCAGTAGAGTTTACGAATAAAAGGGAAGACTACAAAACAAGAAAGGGGACTTGCCTGAACCATTTAACATGCTATGAAAGAAGGAATGAGATTTATTCACTTCTGCAACCTGAGAGGGGAAAACAACGCTATCTTGCAAACATGCAGGAGAAAGCCAAGAAAAGGATCCCAGAGCCAGTGAAACCAACCAACTAACCAATTTAGGAAATGCTCTCATTTTGGGACTTATTAGATCAGTTAATGCTATCCTTACTGTTTAAAGTAATTTTGGGTAGGTTTTCTGTTACTTGTACCCCAAAGCATTCTAACAGTATTTATCTAATCATTGAGTGGTAAACTTAGATGCAAAAAGATTACTTGTCCAATGTAGCTCAACTGGGATGATAACTAAGTGGAGGTTCCAGAAGAAAATGAAAAATTTGAGTAACCTACAGTTTTTAGCAAACCAAACACTCTTCAGTGTAATAAAAATTCTGCTACAAATATTAAAATGATCAACATTTATCCCATGAATAAGTTTCACTTAAAAAACACTCCATTAAAGTCAAAATATAAATCGGAAAAATTATAAAAAAGCTTTCACAAATTAAAACGGAAAAGATGAGGAATCAATGAAAAGCAAATTCATACATGAAAAAAATGCCTAATAAACATATAAAAAAATTTGAACCTCACTGATGAATATTTAAAAAAAAATTATAACTAGTTACCATCTGTCATCAAACGGGAAAAACAAATTTTTACAACACCCAGTGTTGGCAACAGTGTCAGAAACCTTACTCACAGTTGGTAGGTGTGAAAACTGGGATATTTCTGGGAGGCAATGCATGACAGAAGTCTTAAAATAGTACATACCCTTTGCCTCAGTCATTCCCTAGAATTTATCCTAAACAATCATTGATGTCAATAAAGATTTAATTAAAAGCATAAGCACTAGAGGATTGTTTATCAAAGCAAAATATTGGGACCAAACTAAAAATCCAATAGTAGGGGAATCAATTACATAATTGATGGAGTACAGGTAGCAATTACAAACTACCTTATTTAAATCCCAGCTCTACCTCTTAGTAGCTGTACAGTCTGGAGAAGATTCGTTTCTCTCTCTGCACCTCAGTTTCTCTGTTTATAAAATGCGACTGTTGTGAGGATTAAATGAGTTAGCATACCTACAGCATTTAGGACAGCACTGACACATAACAACTCAATAAATCGGTCTTTTTTTTTTTTTAAACAAAAAGACACTGTAGACTAATGTCCTAAAAAGATGCTAATGCTACATCAAATGAAAAAGGAGGCTACAAACCAGTATATACTGAATATTTTTATAAATTAAATATAACTTGTATGTTGTTATTAAGTGCCATTGAGTCAGTTCCTGACTTATGGTGACCCTATGCACAACAGAAGGAAACACTGCCTGGTCCTGGGCCGTTCTCACAATCATTGCTGTATCTCATATACACACATTAAAAAAAAGACTGGAAGGATATACACGAAAATAGATATAATACATCTCTATGGATAAAAAAAAACAAGTTACTGTCAAGTCGATTTTGACTCAGAGACCCCATGTGTGTCAGAGTAGAACTATGCTCCATAGAGCTTTCAATGACTGATGTTTTGGAAGTACACTGCCAAGCCTTTCTTCTGAGGTCCCTCTAGGCAGACTAAACCACCAGTTGGGGCTTAACCACTTACGCCACCCAGGGATTCCCTCTTTGGTTAACAGGATTATAGATAATTTTAGATTATTTTTGTTGGTCTCTATTTAAAAAATTTCCAACAACAAACATGTACTACTTTTACGAAAGGTAAAAACTATCATCTCTATCAAAATTAAAAATAGGTAACAAAGAAAAGAATCAGAATTAGAGTTACACAGACATTTCTCTTCATAGACTTTATACCATACAATACAAACTCACAGCCTCTATGTTACAAACTTTTTACACAAACGGCAAAAAGATTTAAGAGATTTTTCTCTCCAACAGCTAATTTATTCCAGTTTCCCCTCTTTATTGGGGAGGGATTAGACAGACTCTTGTGTAATCCTGAGCCTTTCATTTAAAAAGGCTGTTACAAAAGTGGTATCACCATAGGAAGAAACCAGGACAAAGAACCAAGTACTCACTGTCCTTCCTGCCTGGCTAGTAGGGGGCACGTGGGACATTTATAACGCCTTCTTTTTTGTGACAGGTGAATACAGGCCCCATTGGACAGCCCCTCTTAGTCACATAAGCCTTTTGGGGTCTATCTTCTCTAGGTGAACGAGAGGTTTCAGCTGCTCAGCAAAGTTCCTCATGTCATCAGAGACCATGTCCTGCCCGGCTGGTGCAACAACACTTAGTTCCACAAGATAGGAGAGTGACAAGGCCTCAATACTGTCTGTGTTCCCTGGCACCAGGATGCGGAAAATCTTGTACACCATAATCTTCATGATGCCCTTACGGAACAAGTGTCCCTTGGCGACAAACTCATGGTCCATGCGGAAACCCATTTCCATCAGGAAGTCGGTAAGGTTCTCAGATGTAGCAATGTCCACGCAGTTTCGCACCAGTGCGTGGCGGTTCTTGTCTCCCATTTCTGGCTGTCCCAGGTAGCGCAGGTGCCAGGGCGCCCCTGTCCTATCCATAGAGCGCCGGCCTCTGAGAACAAATGGGCTGGCCTGCTGGCCCTTAAGGAGGAATACCATCTCATGGTCAAGGAAAGTCTCAGGTTCCATGTTGTCACACAAACCACGAAGGCGGTGGATGAGGCTTTCCAAGCTGTGATCTAAAACACTTCCTGAAGGGGGAAAAAGCACTGTTGAGTTCCAGGTTTCATTTTGGATCATGGAATTAGCAAAAGTTTCAAAAGACCTGAATGAGAGACCACAACAGTTTAGTCCACTGTTTTGTAAAGCAAAGACCCAATGTGTGAGATTTTAGGGGGCAGTACTGTACAACATGATGAGAAATTTACTCCTTTGTCAATTTGTTTACATTTTCTTATTTGATACTAGAAAGTCTTTAGGCCCTCTCTAACACTTGTGAATCTCCAGCAGGCCTGGAGTGCAGAGCCTTTAACAGGTAACAATACCTATCTAGAATGTAATAATATTGTCTCGTGGTCATTTTATATTAATAATTTTCATCCATTTCCAACAAATAAAGATTTTCCATTTATAGAAGAAATATAAAGTTTCCTTTTTATGTAATATATGCAAAAGTGAATAAACTGCTTAAAGTAATTAAGTAATTTTTAGTTCTCATTTTATTTGTCTGCTTGGCAGCATTGGACACCATTGTTACAGTTGATTATACTGACTCTGAAATCTTTTCTTCCTTTTGTCTCTGGAACACAACTTTCTCTTGATTCATCACCTAACTTAGTGACCATTTCTTTTAAGTCCTCTTTGCTGGTTCTTCCTTATCTTCCCTAAATAGCGGAGGACCCTAGGACTCAGTCCTGGTTCTCTTCTCCATCAACAGGCTCTTCCTCCCTACTTCCCATGGCTTTAAATATCATCCATGCCCTGAGAATTCCCACATTTAAATCTCATGGACCATGGACTCACACATCTAACTGTCTACTCAATTTCTTCACTTGGATACATAACAGACACCTCCATCTTAACATGTTCAGTATCAAACTTAGTATTGTCCTTAACAAACTTATTCCTCCTGTGATTTTTTCCAACACAGTAAATGTCAACTCCTTGCTTCCAGTTGCCCGGGCAAAAAAAAAAATCACAGAATCATCTTTGAATTCTTTTCATTTTCCCACATCCCAATCCAATCCATATTTCTGAAATAAATGCAGAATTCAATTACTTTTCACTCCTTTGATCTCTTCCACCTAGATTAAATCTCTTTCACTGCTTGCCTGGTCTTTGCAATAGCCTGCTTCCACTCTTGCCTTCTTCCTCTATTCTCCACATAACAACCAAGTGCTCCTTTTAAAACATAAGGCACATAATGACATTCTGCTCAGAACCTGTTTCCCGTGTCATTCACAATAAAATCGAAAGTCCTTACCATAGTCAACAAGGCCCTACATATTATGCTGGTCTCTGTTACCTGTCCAGCATCATCTCCCTCCACTCTTCCCCTTGATCACTCTCTCTGGCCATAGTGACCTTCATGCTATTTCCCAAAGATACCAAGTATACATCCTCTTCAGAGCCTATTCCTTTATTTCCTAGGCTTAGAATGTTCTTCCCTCAGACATCTGCATGACTCACCCCATCACTTTCTTCAGGTCTCTGCTCAAATGCCACTTTAGAGAGGACGTTTCTGACCACCGTAAATAAAAGAGCATACACCTCAAATCTTTAGTCATCTTTCTCTTTCCACTGCTGATATTCCAGTGTTAGAAATATATTCAAATTCAAATATTTGTCAAGTAAGTCTGTGGAAGTAAATAATAGTATATCATAATTATAGCAAAAATTGATAACCCATTGCTACTGAGTCAACTCCAACTCATGGTGACCCCATGTATTTCAGAGAACTGTGCTCAATAGTGTTTTCAATGGTTGTAATCTTACAAAAGTGTATCACTAGGCCTTTCTTCCATAGCACTGCCGGGTGAATTCGAACTGCCAACTCTTAACTTAGCAGTTGAGCGTAAACACCACCAGGGTCCTCAAAAATTGACAGTGGGACTTAGATGACTGAATTTTTGGAAACAAAAGTGTTGTAGGAAAAGCACCTGACCAGGCTATTCACGGGATAGAAGATCCTTGGGAGCAGGGGCTAGTATCCTGTATTTAGAGCAGGGTCAGACATGCTGTCATGGATTGAATTATGTCCAAAAATGTGTGTATCAATTTGGCTGGGCCATGATTCCCAGTATTCTGTGGTTGTCCTCCATTTTGTGACTGTAATTTTATGTTAAAAGGATTAGGGTGGGATTGTAACACCCTTACTAAGGTCACGTCCCTGATGCACTGTAAAGGGAGCTTCCCCAGAGAAGCAAGCAGACAGGAGGGACCTCATACCACCAAGACAGCAGTGCTGCGAGCTGAGCGCGTCCTTCGGACCCATGGTCCCTGCACAGAGAAGCTCCTAGTCCGGGGGAAGATTGATGAGAAGGCCAACAGAGAGAGAAAGCCTTTCCCTGGAGCTGATGCCCTGAATTTGGACTTCTAGCCTACTAGACTGTGAGAAAATAGATTTCCCTTTGTTAAAGCCGTCAACTTGTGGTATTTCTGTCATAGCAGCGCTAGTCATCTTAGCCATCTAAGATACATATGTTTGTTCCTTCCTCAGCATTTTAAGTATTTAATAAGCATCGGTTCACTGAACATACAGATATTTAATGCTGTGCCAGGTACTGTGTTAGGCAGTAGGAGGCCCTTTCCTCATGGAGATTACAGCTTAGTGCAGGAAACAAAAACTAAATAAGTAAACAAACAAATACAAGGAAATAAAAGGGAGATGGTGTAGAGAACAACTAGTGGAGGAGTAGGGAGGAGAGAAGGTCCCTTTGAGGGAGTGGAATGGTCAGAGAAGACCTATCTATAAGGGGGTGACAACTGAGCTGAAACCCAAAGGATGAAAACGAGATGGTCACTTGAAGAGATAGGGGAAAAGTATTTACAGTGGACAGGTCATCAAGTACAAAGGCACTGTCTTAGATATCTAGTGCAGCTATAACATGAATACCACAAGTGGATGGCTTTAACAAAGAGAAATTTATTCTCTCACAGTCTAGAAGGCTAGAAGTCTGAATTCAGAGTGCCAGCTCCTTGTCATTGATCTTCTCCAGTCGAGGAGCCTCTCCGCGCAGGGACCCCAGGTCCAAAAGATGTGCTATTCTCCTGGCTCTTGTTTCTTGGTGGTATGAAGTCTCCCTGTCTCTCTGCTTGCATCTCTCTTTTATATCTCAAAAGAGATTGTATTAAGACACAATGTAATCTTGTAGATTGAGTCCTGCCTCATTAACATAACTGCCTCTAATCTTGCCTCATTAACATCATAGAGGTAGCATTTATAACACATAGGAAAATCACATCAGATGACAAAACGGTGGACAATCACACAATACTGGGAATCATGGCCTAGCTAAGCTGACACACATTTTGGGGGGATACAATTCAATCCATAACAGGCAGAGGTGGGAAAGGGTCTGGTGAGTTCACCATGAATAACTCTCAAAAACATTATGCTGACTGAAAGAAGCCTTACACAAGAGTACATTCATCCATTCATATAAAGATACAGAACAGGAAAAAGTAATCTATGGTGGAAAATCTTTTTTTTTTTTTATGGTGGAAAAAAATCAGAACAGTAGCTTCTCCAACGGAGAAGAGGTCAGGATGAAGTCTGACAGGAAAGGGGCCTGAAGGAACTTTCTTGGTGATGATAATGTTCATATCTTGAGAAAGGCTTTAGTTACACAGGGGAATGCATTTGTCAAAACTTCTGGAATGGTCCACTTAAGATCTGTACATTTCATTATATGTAAATTTTACTTCAAAGAAAAAAACAAATACTGCATGCTGAAGTATTTAGGCAGAAGTATACTGCGTTCTTCAATTTATATTGAAATGCATAAAAAAAATAAGATGGTTTGATGGACGAAGTGACGGATAGACATGTAATAAAACGAGTATAGTAAAATGAAAGTTGTAACATCTAGGTGGCAGATATATGGGTGTTCACAATAGAATTTTTCTAAGTTTTCTGTATGTTATGGATTAAATTGTGTCTTCCAAAAATATTGTTGAAATCCTAACCCCTGTCCCTATAACCATTACCCTGTTTGGAAACAGGTAGTTTCTTTTTTATGTTAACAAAGTCATACCAGAGCAGGGTGGATCCTAAACTTAGTAACTCCTAAGTTATAAAAAGAACAGAATGGACACAGAGATAAACATAGAGAGAAGACAAACGACATGTGAGGACCAGTCTACAAGCAAAGGAATGCCAAGGATCACTAGCAGATACCAGAAACTAGGAGAGAGGTTCACCGAAGGAATCAACACAGCTGAGACCCTGATTTGGGCTTTTAGCTTCAGAACTGTGAGAAAATAAATTTCTGTTCTTTAAAGCCACCCACTTGTGGTATTTCTGATGACAGCAGTAAGTAACTAAGACACTGTTTTAAGTTTTCCATAATAAAATATTGGGATGAAAAACAGTTGTCTTTTGAGTGTCAGAAATTGTGTAGATTGGCTTTGTGTAACAGCTCCCCATCTCCAGGGAAGCTGAATAGAAAAGAGGAAGACAGGTAATGCAAGTTCCCTGGTTCACTTACCTTGAAGCAGGTACTCCATCATGTTAATGGTGCCCCCAGTGACAGGCATCATGGTGACTGGAGGTGCCTCCATGGTGTCTGTCCGATTAAGTTGAAGACCACAGAACTGGACTCAGAGCCCTCAATCAGGTAAGGCACAGGATACACCTGGAGAAGAGTTAAGACTTGTTTCAACATCAGAGAGGTGGAGAGATTGGCTTGAGTCACTGGCTTGGACATCAAAAGATGCATTCAAAACTTTCTGAGTAACTGCTATATGGCCAGGCGCTGATACAGAAATACGCAAAAAAAGATCTGGTCATGAAGTTACAACATAATGTTCCAGTGTCCAATTCTCAATTCTCTAAAAAGTTAGCTGTGCAATTCTGAGGAAGTCGTGGAACTCCTCACCCTGGGACTCAATCTCTTCCTTATTAAATGGGACCATTAATATCTAACTCCCAAGGCTTTGTAATGCAAATGACATAAAGCGCATGCAATAAAATTCTGAAGAACTGAAAAGTGACTTATGGGACCCTGTCTATGTTTCATTTTAACAGTCAGACAGGGGGTCAAAGACACGCAGCAAGTCAGTGGCAGAGCCTGGACCAGACTAGAATCTAGGCTCTGCCTCTCTGAATATTGAAAGCATCTTTTAAAGCGAAACAGGAGAAAGAGTGAAATTCTTTGAAGATGATGGTATAAGACCAAACCCACTGCCGTGGAGTCTATTTCGACTCACAGCCACTCTATACCACAGAGCAGAATTGCCTCACAGGGTTTCCTAGACTGCAAATCTTCACACAAGCGGACGGCCGCAGACTGCCACATCTTTCTCCCGCGGAGCGGCCAGTGAGTTCGAACCGTCGACCTTTCGGTTGGCAACCGAGCGCTTTAACCACGTCGCCACCAAGGTTCCTTTACCAGCTTGCAGAACACGTGCACACTTACACTATAAACGTACCTCCGCGCGCGCTCTGCCTCTTCTCGCAAAGCTGGGAATTATATCCACCCGCGCACCTCGGAGCCTTTAAACTTTAGCGACAATTAGACCCCAGCCCTCAGGTTACCCAAGCCGGGCAGGTCCATTGGCGAGCGCAACCACACTATCTCCACCTCTTCCCACTTCCGGCGGGACAGCGGACGTCGCGCAAATCTTGACAACACCGCTTCGCTAGGTACGGGTGCCGAGAAGTCACGAAATCTTCCTTTTTGCAGCCCGGCAAGCAGAAGAGCATTCGCGGATGCAGTGCTGCTGTAGGGAAGATGGCGGCGTTTTTTGTAGCGTTGGCTTAAGGGCTGCTAGGAGTCTTGACGTCATAGTCCGTCCTGTAGGAAATTTTTTTTTTCAGGTGTGACGACTTGAAGATGTTTTCGTGTAGGAAATCTTCTGGAACTGATAGAACTGAAGAAAAATTACGCCTAAACTTTGGACTCATAGCAGCGCTTACTAGAGGGAAAAGAGAGTTGAAGGGGAGAAAGTTAAACAACAAAGACCTCTGTTGGGTACCTGAAGGTGAAAAGAGAAGACACCTATCCTGCTTAACATTATGCTGTGTACAATTAGGGAGCTCCGTAACACACTCAATATTAGTTCACTTTACTGAGTATAGTATACCTCAGTTTAAAAATATAGGGAGATAAGTAAAAGTTAAAAATATTTATTGACAGCTCCTTATGTGTGAAGCACTAAGGTGTGGGCAGAGCTGCTACTAGGGTGAGGCAAGGAGGCACTCACCTTGAGCACAAAATTTAAGGGGATACCAAAAAAAGTAATTAAGATAAATAATATTTCAATGAAATATCTTACAAAATTAATGTAGAAAAACCCATAATGAACAAAATACCAAAATTTAAAATTTGATCCTGACAGCAACCCTATGAACCAAGTTCTAATATTATTATTATTAGTGTTATTTTATAGATGAGGAAGCTCAGGCAACTAGATGTCCTATTACTTACAAGGAGGTGGAGAGGCTGAGATACAAACCTAAGCAGCTGACTTTAGAGTCCACCCTTTTGATTATTCACTGTACTGCCACTTCTAGCCTAGTTCTCCTGCTGTAATCTACATACACTGCCTCCCCATTTACTCATTTTTTTAATTGGACATTTTTAAAAAATACTACTGTGTTAAAATACTTTGCTATCTGTTGACTTGACTCCATCTCTGCCCTCAAAAGAGTTCATAGGCAAGTTTTAGGAATCAGAGAGTTATAAGGAGGCAGTACTGTGTGATTCTATGCAATATGGTAATGAGATATAAACAGTTCATTTGCTTTGGAAGCAAGCAGAAAACCTGTTGTCACTGAGCCAATTCTGAGTCATAGTGACCCTATAGGACAGAGTAGAACTGCCCCATAGGGTTTCCAAGGCCATAATCTTTATGGGAGCAGACTGCCACGTCCCCCATGGAGCGGCTGGTGGGTTCGAACTGCTGACCTTTCAGTTAGCAGCATAGCGCTTAACCACTGCACCACCAGGGCTCCTATGGAAGCAGGCAGGGCGCTTGGTTTATCTTGGGGGCGTTAGGGAAGGCTTCCTGGAAGAGATAATTAATGCTGAAAGTAACTAGAAGGATTTATGGGAGTTAGCCAGATAAAGAAGGGAGGAAAGGGAATTCCAGGCAATGGAAACAGCATGTACAAATGGACATTAAGTAGAATTGGCATATAGATAGAATCTGAGGTTAGGAATGCTAAGAAATTAGTCTGGAGAAGGGGTAAGACTCAGATTCTAGAAGACTTTGCATACCAGACTAAAGAACAGATATGAGCTCTAAAACGATCACTCTGGCTGCAATGTGGAGAAAAACCTGCAAAAGGAGAGCCTGGAGAAAGAAGACCAGTTAGGAGTTAGGAGTTCTGACACAACTCCAGCTGAGAGATATCTGCAAGATAAAGGACATATTTAAAAATATAAAACAGGTAGACAGGTAGAATGATACGATGACTAGCCAGAGAGAAAGACAGATGAGAGGAGGGAGTTACAAAACGTCTGGATTTCTACCTTGGGAACCATGGTTCTTTATTCTGAGTTAGGTAGGCAGGAAAGGTAAGTTCATATGTAGACACACTGAGTATGAGGTGTCTATGGAACACCCAGGTGGCAATGCCCAGTTAGAGTTCAGGGGAGAGTCAACTGGGTTAGAGGTAGAGATTTCAAGAGTCATAGCCTCATAGTAGCTAAAGGCGTGAGAATGAATAGGATCACCCTGGAAGAATGTATAGAATAGGAGAAGACAGCCAAGAGCTGGGCCTTGCATAGCAGTCTGACAGTTACTAGATCTGCATATATCCCAGGGCTTAGGATGTGTCTCTTCACCAGCCTGGTGATTCACCACAAACTCTCAGTGCCATCACCATTAGAGGAGTTGTAAAAGTTCTGAACGTCTCTTTTTTTATAGACACTAACTTTAGAATGGAAAGTCTAGAGAACTACGTTTCTTTTGAAGCACCGTAGTGTATACCCCAAGTTTTAGCTGACATTTCAAAGTAGACAGTTGCTTAAATATACAAAAAGGAAAAAAAAAGATGGATAGGAAATGAGTAAACAATATGGTAGAATCGGAACAAGACCTACAAGTTATAGGGTTGGGTTTCTCAGATAAGAATCTGAGACCTGGAAATTAGATGGGGGCTCAACCCTGCCTCTGTCAGCCCAGCTGTACGACCTTGGGCAATTCACTTCCCTTCTCTGAGCACTTCCTTTTTTTTTTTTTTTTTGTAAAATAGAGATAATAATAGTACTTTCTAAGAGGGAGATTGCAAAAATAAAAAATGAGACAATGTTTATAAGGCAATTAGCACAGTGCTGGGCTTACTATAAGTGCCCAATGTTTTTGTTGTTAGATGCCGTGGAGTTGGTTCTACTCATAACGAGCCTGTGTGCAACCACTACCTAGTCCTGCATCATCTTCACAACTGTTGTTATGCTTGAGCCCATTGTTGCAGCCACTGTGTCAATCCATCTTGTTAAGGGTCTTCCTCTTTTTCGCTGACCCTCTACTGGTCCCTCCTGATAACATGTCCAAAGTATATGAGGTGAAGTCTTGCCATCCTTGCTTCTAAGGAGCATTCTGGCTGTACTTCTTCAAGACAGATTTGTTCATTCTTCTGGCGGTCCATTCAATATTCTTCGCCAACACCATAATTCAAAGGTAACAATTCTTCGGTCTTTATTATTGGCCAGTTTTCACATGCATATGAGGCAGTTGAAAACACCATAGCTTGGGTCAGACACACCTCAGTCCTTAAAGTGACATCTTTGCTTTTCAACACTTTAAAGAGATCTTTTGCAGCAGATTTGCCCAATGCAGCGTGTCGTTTGATTTCTTGACTGCTGCTTCCATGGGCGTTGATTGTGGATCCAAGTAAAATGAAGTCCTTGACAACTTCAATCTTTTCTCCGTTTATCATTATATTGCGTATTGGTCCAGTAGTGAGGATTTTTGTTTTCTTTGTGTTGAGGTGTAATCCATACCGAAGGCTGTGGTCTTTGATCTTCATCAATAAGTGCTTCAAGTCCTCTTCACTTTCAGCAAGCAAGGTTGTGTCATCTGCGTATCACAGGTTGTTAATGAGTCTTCCTCCAATCCTGATGCTGCATTCTTCTTCATATAGTCCAGCTTCTCTGATTATTGGCTCAGCATACAGCTTGAATAAGTATGGTGAAAGGATACAACCCTGATGCACACCTTTCCTGGCTTTAAACCATGCAGTATCCTGTTGTTCTGTTTGAATGACTGCCTCTTGATCTGTGTACAGGTTCCCTATGAGCACAACTAAGTGTTCTGGAATCCCCATTCGTCATAATACTATCCATAATTTATTATGACCCAAACAGTCAAATGCCTTTGCATAGTCAATAAAAGACAGGTAAACATCTCTCTGGTATTCTCTGCTTTCAGCCAAGATCCATCTGTCTTAGTTATCTAGTGCTGCTATAACAGAAATACCACAAGTGGATGGTTTTAACAAAAAGAGATTAATTCTGTCACAGTCTAGGAGGCTAGAAGTCCGAATTCAGGGTGCCAGATACAGGCGAAGGCTTTCTCTCTGTGTTGGTTCTGGGGAAAGGTCCTTGTCATCAATCTTCCCCAGCTGAGCTTCTCAGCGCGGGGACCCTGGGTCCAAAGGACATGCTATTCTCCAGGCTCTTGTTTCTTCGTGGTATGAGGTCCCCATGTCTCTCTGCTTGCTTCTCTATGTTATACCTCAAAAAAGATTAAGACACAGTCTAATCTTGTAGATTAAGCCTTGCCTCGTTAACAGAACTGCCTCTAATCCTGCCTCATTAACATCATAGAGGTAGGATTTACGATACATAGGAAAATCACATCAGATGACAAAATGGTGGACAATCACACAGAACTGGGAATCATGGCCTAGCCAACTTGACACACATTTTTAGGGGACACAGTTCAATCCATAATGCAATCTGAGATCAGCAGTGATATCCCTCATTCCATATCCTCCTCTGAATCTGGCTTGAATTTCTGGCAGTTCCCTGTCAATGTACTTCTGCAACTGATTTTGAATGACTTTCAGCAAAATTTTACTTGTGTGTGTGACATTAATAATATTGTTCGGTAATTTGCACATGCTGTTGAATCACCTTTCTTTGGAATGGGTACAAATATGAAACTCTTCCAGTTGATTGGCCAGGTAGCTGTCTTCCAAATTTCTTGGCATAGATGAGTGAGCACATCCAGCACTGCATCCGTTTGTTGAAACATCTCAGCTGGTATTCCGTCAATTCCTGGAAGCTTGTTTTTCACCAATGCCTTCAAAGCAGCTTGGACTTCTTCCTTCAGCATCATTGGTTCTTGATCATATGCTACCTCCTGAAATGGTTGAATATCAACCAATTCTTTTTGGTAAAGTGACTCTGTGTATTCCTTCCATCTTCTTTTGATGCTTTCTGTGTCATTTAATATTTTCCCCGCAGAATCCTTCAGTATTGCAACTCAAGGCTGGAATCTTCTTTTCAGTTCTTTCAGTTTGAGAAATACCAAGAATGTTCTTGCCTTTTGGTTTTCTAACTCTAGGTCTTTGCACATTTCATTACAATACTTTGTCTTCTTGAGCCGCCCTTTGAAATCTTTTGTTCAGCTCTTTTACTTCATTGTTTCTTCCTTTTGCTTTAGCTACTCTGTTCAAGAGCAAGTTCCAGAGTCTTTTCTGACATCCATTTTGTTCGTTTATTTCTTTCCTGTCTTTTAAATGACCTCTTGCTGTCTTCATGTATGATATCCTTGATGTCATCCCACAACTCATCTGGTCTCGAGTCATTAGTGTTTAAGGAGTCAAGTCTATTCTTGAGATGGTCTCTAAATTCAGATGGAATATACTCAAGGTCATACTTTGGCTCCCATGGACTTGTTTTAATTTTCTTCACTTCAACTTGAGCTTGCATATGAGCAATTGATGATCTGTTCCATAGTCAGCCCCTGGCCTTGTTCTGACTGATGATATTGAGCTTTTCCGTTGTCTCTTCCCATGGATGTAGTCAATCTGATTCCTGTGTATTCCATCTGATAAGGTCCACGTGTATAGTTGCCGTTTATGTTGTTGAAAAAGGGTATTTGTAATGAATAAGTCGTTGGTCTTGCAAGAGTCTATCATGCGATCTCCAACATTGTTTCTATCAGCAAGACCATATTTTCTAACTACTGATCCTTCTTTGTTTACAACTTTTGCATTCCAATCACCAGTAATTATCAATGCATCTTGATTGCATGTTTGACCAATTTCATACTGGTAAAAATCTTCAGTTTCTTCATCTTTGGCATTAGTGGTTGGTTCCTAAATGTGAATGATAGTCGTATTAACTGGTCTTCCTTGTAGGCACGTGGATATTATCCTATCTTTGACAGCACTGTACTTCAGGATAGATCTTGAAACGTTCTTTTTGATGATGAATGTGTCTCCATTCCTCTTCCATCTGTCATTCTTGGCATAGTAGACCATATGATTGTCTGATTCAAAATGGCCAACACCAGTCCATTTCAGCTCACTAATGCCTAGGACATCAATCTTTATGCAGTACATTTCATTTTTGACAACTTCCAGTTTTCTAGATTCATATTTCTTACATTCCACATTCCTATTATTAATGTTTGTTTGCAGCTGTTTCTTCTCACTTTGAGTCGTGCCACGTCAGCAAATGAAGGTCCTGAAAACTTTACTCTATCCAT
Source organism: Dugong dugon (assembly GCA_030035585.1). Taxonomy (NCBI): domain Eukaryota; kingdom Metazoa; phylum Chordata; class Mammalia; order Sirenia; family Dugongidae; genus Dugong; species Dugong dugon. Next base: position 52,313,140 of record CM057462.1, on the reverse strand, counting down.
GTCATTAAAGTCGACTCTACTTTGAGGAGGCAGCTCTTCCCCAGTCATATTTTGAATGCCTTCCAACCTGAGGGGCTCATTTCTGGCTCTATACCAGACATTGTTCTGCTGCTATTCATAGGTTTTCACTGACCGATTTTTTAGAAGTAGATTGCCAGGTCATCCTTCCTAGTCTGTCTTAGTCTGGAAGTTCTGCTGAAACCTGTCTACCGTGAATAACCCTGCTGGTGTTTGAAATACCAGTGGCATAGCTTCCAGCATCATGGCAACAGGCAAACCACCACAGTATGACAAACTGACAGATGAGTTGTGGCCACTTTATACTATATATGTAAATCTGCTAAATACTACTAAAAGGTCCATATTCACTTTACAGATGAGGAAAAAGAAGTTTAGAGAGGTAAAGTGACTTGTTCAAGGCTACATAACCCATAAATGATAGAACTCAATTTTAAATTCAAGTCTCCTTGACACCAAGCCTATCTCCTTATCATGCTGCCTTCTGAAGTCATGGACTCTTTCCCATAGTGAATTTCCCCAATTATTCCTACTAGTGGCAGCAAAGGAGAATTTACATACATTAACATTTTCATCCATTAACATTTCTCAGTGAATCACTAGACTAGGTTTAAGGGAGTAGGAGCAGTTATTAGCCTGTCTTCATCAGGACAGCAGAATACCAACATGGATTGCAATATACACATACATATTTCCTTCATCAGCTTTCTGGAATGGCCTAATGGGGATTAAGATAGTTGATGATGGTGACAGTGGTGGAGATTGCTGTTCTAGTTGGTTCCAACTCATGGCAACCCCATGTGTGCAGAGTAGAACTGCTGTATAGGGTTTTCAAAGCTGTGGCCTTTCAGAAGCAGATCACCAGGCTTGTCTTTTGAGGCACCTATGGATGGGTTCAAACCGCCAACCTTTTGGCCAGTTGTTGTTGTTGTGTGTCATGAAACCAATTCTGACTCATAGCGACCCTACATGGCAAAGTAAAACTGCCCCCCTAAGGTTTTCTAGGTTGTAATCTTTTTTATTTTTCTTTTAATCTTGAAGGGAGGAGATTGCCAGGTCTTTTCTCCTGCAGAACAGCTGGTGGGTTCAAACCGCTGACCTTTTGGTTAGAAGCTGACCGTTTGCGCTACCCAGGGACTCCTAAGATAGATCTAAACCAAAACCAAACCAAACTCGTTGCCATCAAGTCCATTCTGACTCATAGAGACCCTATAGGACAGAGTAGAACTGCCCCATAGGGTTTCCAAAGGGCAGCTGGTGGATTTGAACTGCCGACATTTTGGTTAGCAGCCGAGCTCTTAACCACTGCGCCATCAGGGTTCCAAGACAGATCTATGCCTCTGTTATACTCAATGTTAGTCTCTCAGCCTTTTTCTTTAGTGTTAAAAATTAATGCTTCCCCAGGAAAGAGCTGACATTTATTGACTGCTTTCAGTATGCATAGTCCTGTGAGAAAGTTATGACCATTGCTTTTCATCCTAATTATCTCCAGCACCGTCATCAGTTCTTGTCATTCCTCCACTCAGAGTAAAAGCCAAAGTCCTTATTATGCCTACATGATCTGCCCCATTCTTGTTCCCTCTCTCCTTGTTCCTCTACCTCGTCTGCTCCGCTCCAGCCACGCTGGTCTCATTGCTCTTACTTGAACTTCAAGGATGCTCCTATCTCAAGTCCTTTGCATTTGTCGTCCAGTCTGTCTGGAACTCTCCTTCTCCACTGAACTGCAGTGTTCACTTCCTTGCTTCCTTCTGGTCTCTGCTCAGATCTCCCTGTGTTACAGAGGCCTTCCCGACCATCTATTTAAAACTGCAATTCACTATCTGCTCTGCCCCCTATACCCTGCTGTATTTTCTTCATAGAGTATTTGACCAGGTGTCACACTACCTATTCACCAATTTATTTGTTTATTGTCTTTCTCCTCCCATTAAAATCATAAGCTGTATGAGACAAGGATGTTGTTTTATTCACTGCAGTATGCCCAGCTCTTGGAATAATAGCTGGCATGGGGAGGCACTTGATAAACACTGTATTTGTTGAGAGAATGATTGGTAGAGGACAGAGATTAACAGAGGGCTTATTAAATGATTTTCTTGGTCTTATACATTTAGCCAGCATTGGATTCAGGGGGAGAAGCTAAGTCCTTAAATTCCAAGCTGGGACATTCTATCTTTCCTCTAGATATGGTAGCCATTAGCGGCATATGGCTATTAACCACTTGAAATCTGTCTAATCCAAATTGCATATCCTAAAGATATGCTATAAGCATAAAATACAAATTGAATTTTGCAGACTTGCTACAAAAAAAAAAGAATGGGAAATATCTCATGAATAGTTTTTTATATTCATCGCATGCTGAAACAATATTATTTTGGGCTGAATGTATTATTAAATTTAATTTCACCTGTTTCTTTTTACTTTTTTTTAATGTGTCTACTAAACCAGAAAAACCAGTTGCCATTGAGTTGACTTCAATTCATGGTGACCCCGTGTATGTCAGAATAGAACTGGGCTCCATAGGGTTTTAAATGGCTGCTTTTTTGGAAGTAGATTGCCAGGCCTTTCTTCTGAGTTGCCTCTGGGTGGACTAGACCCTCCAATCTTTTGATTAGCTGCCGAGCAATGTAACCATTTGCACCACCCAGGAAAGCCAATGTGGCTACTAGAACATTTAAAGTTACGTATGTGGCTGTCATTATATTTCTAAAGGACAACCCTGCTGTACGATCTAAATCTGAAAGCGTGGCTTTAGAGCCAGAGAGACCTGGGTTTAATCCAGGCAAATGGTTATGTGGCCCTAGGCAAATTATTTAACCTCTTAGGCCTTCAGCAGTGCCTGGCACATGCTGTATGTTGTAGGTATGCAAGATTCAGAGTTTTTATTAGGAGAATGGTTGAGGAATTGGGGATGTTTAACTTGGAAAAGACTTCATCTGCCTTCAAGTAGATAAGAGTATCTGTCTTCAAGTAGATAAAAATATGACAAGGTCAGTGAGGAGAGAGTAGACAGGAAGAGGAAGGGAAGATCTTTTATTCATGGAGCATCAGGTGCCAAATACTTGATACATATTGATCTCATTTAAATCTCACAACAGTGGGTAGGCTAACCCACATATCAGATGAAACAGGTTCAGAGAAGTGAAGTAACTTGTTAATAAGTGTCAGAGTCAGGATTAAAACCCAGATCTGTGTGCCTCTAGAGCCTTTGCTCATTGTTCTAAGCCACTCTGCCCCCTGAGAAAAAAATCTGATTTATTTTGTGTAGTACCAGAAGACAGGACTAGAATTTCTGGGTGGAAATTGCAGGAAGACAGATTTTAGCGGTGTCTGGTAATGAAATGGGCTGCCTGGATCAGAAGTGAACTCCCTTCCAGTGGAAATATCAAAGCAGAAACTGCGGTAGAAAGAGCTGTTGCCTGGAGTGGGAGGATGAACCATTATATTTTCTCAATTCTTAGACACAAGCTACTCTATAGAATTTATTTTTTAATTTAATTTTAATTTCCTTTTTATTGTTGTAAAGATACAGATAACACAACATTTGCCAATTAACATTTTTTCACATGTACAATTCAATAAAGCCAATTGTATCAATCATGTTGTGCAGGTATCACCAATATCTGTTGCCAAATTTTCCATCCCCATAAACAAAAACTCAATGCACAGTACTTAGTTACAGAGTCTCAGGCAATTGAAAAACACTTCCATATACATGTACACATCATGTTATTATAAGACAAAGCCTGATAAACATGGACACAAAGTGCATCTCAGAGTTGAGAAAATATGGCAGTTGAACCTTATGATTTCATAATTCACAGAGACACCCAGCCTTAGTAATTCTGCACCTTTGGTTTTTTTTTTCCCCCCTATTATGATAACTACAACATCATTATTAATAGTAATCACCAAGCAAACATCTAATGACAAATAATAAATGGTTTAATCCTTGCTCTCAAGGAGTTTAGTTTGCTGAGAGACAGGTAAAACATCTCAGGTCATTTGTGCCTAGTGTTCTTCATTGGCTGCTGACTCAAGAGTTCACCTCCCTACTCTATCCCTACATGACAGGCAGCATCAGCCATTTAATCCTCTTAATCTCAAGGCAGGGACCTAAGAAAGTCTCCCATCGAAGGGTAATTGGCCTGTTTACTTGCTCCTTTCCACTTAGCCCAGCTAACTCAACCCCAGCCTCTGGTTGACCAGGTGTTGAGGTGCCTCTAGGGGATAGGCTATAATAGTTAATGTATTACACATATCCATGAAAGATTAAAGATTAGCTCTGTTTTAGCTGAACTGTAACTGTCTGTTTGGGTTTCTCCCTTCCCAGATCTGTCTGGGGAAATCAGTGCAGATTTCTGTCTGAGGATAATTAACCCATTGGGTCTCAAATTTCCTGGAGGTAGGCCCTTTAACAGCTCTGCTTTAGTGATCGCTTACTAGCTACCAGGCCCAGGGTAAGTGATTTTTGTGACTCACTCCTTGACTCCTCACACCAGCCCTTGGAAGCAGGTAGTGTTCTCCCAATCTTACAGCTGCAAGAATTGGGAGTCTGCCATGTGGTATCTTTGGAAGTAAAAGGGTTTGTTTCTTTAGATCCCCTAAGATCTCATTGCCATTTACCCCTTCCTTGGATCAGAGTCATATATCATCATCTACATCATCGACTGCAACGTTTTCTGAGCAAGACTGTATAAACAGCCCAGAAGAGATAAAGAAGCCCAAGAACACTGTTAGAGAAGCAGAAAGGCATGGGTTAATATGCTAGTGTTCAGGGTTTGAGATGAGCCCTGGAGTCAGGCTGCTTGAGTTAAAATTCTAACACTGTCTAGCGGTGTAACATCGGGCTAGTTACTTGGCCTCTCTGAACCTCATGTCCTCATCTCTCGAATGGGGTTAATATTAGTACTTCCCTCTAAGGTTGTTATGAGGATTGACTAATACACTTGACACTTAGCAGGTGCCAGTAAAAATTTTAACTATTTCAAATACTATTTTTGTAGGATTTGGAGTGTATTAAACATGGGTTAACATCTGGACTCAGTGACATACTGGCTGTTTGGCCTTGAGCCAGTCACTTAATTTCTCTGAGCTTGCATCTTAATTTGTTAAAACAGGGATATTATCTTCTTGACAGGATTGCTGTAAAGATTATAGACGATATACATAATGTTCTTGTATAGCAGGTGTTCTCAGACATTGCCTTCAAGCAGCTTGGCTGAGGAGGCAGGACATAAACATTAACGAGAACTAATGAAAAGAAAACCTTAGCGACAATTGTCATGTTCTCTATATGGTCATAAGGAGCTCTGGTGGCACAACGGTTAAGTGCTGGGCTGCTAACCAAAAAGCTGGCGATTTGAAATCACCCAGCGACTCCACGGGAGAAGGAACTGCGATCTGCTGTCCTAAAGACTACAGCCAAGAAAAACCTATGGGGAAGTCCTTCTCTGTCACGTGGGATGGCTACGAGTCGAATCTCCTCAATAGCACCCAACAACAACAACTGTATGGACATAGCAAAACAAACTGTGACATACCAGGCAGTAACCATTTATTGTGTGCTTGCTGTAGACTAAGCACCGTTCTGGGATCTTGGGATACAAGGGCATGCAAGATAGCCTAAACTCCCGCACTTACAAAGCCCTTACCTTGTGATAAAATAGGATGTATCATTAAAAATGTTGCTTACAAAAGAAATAATGTGGAAAATATTTATGATATAATGTTGACTAAAAAATTCAGTGGTAAAATCATATGCACGATATGATTTTAACTGTATTGTCTCCAAAACATCAGTGCTCGAGGGGAAAAAAACACTCTAATGCTAACAGTAGTTGTGTTTGGTTAATGGGACCAAAGATTATTTTTCCTCTACTTGTCTCTGTTTTACAAATGTTTGAAGACTGCATGTTAGTTAGAATAAGAAAAAAACTTGAAACCAACCAAATGTCCAGCAACGAGTGAATGGATAAATAAGTTGTGATATATTCCTACAATAGAATACTATCAGCAATTTAAAAAAAACCAAAAAACAAAAAACTACTGATATATGCAACAAAACAAACAAGTTTAAAAAAATCATTACCATCAAGTCGATTCCCTCTAAGGTTGTTATGAGGCAACCCCACATATTTCAGAGTAGAATTGCCCTCCAAAGTGTTTTCAGTGGCTGAAATCTTATAGCAATAGATCACCAGGCCTTTCCTCTGCAGTGCTGCTGAGGGGATTCAAACCTTTTGGTTCGTAGCGGAGGGCAAACAATTTGCATCACTCAGGGATCTTATGCAACAAGATAGTTGAATCTAAAAACATTCTAAGCAAAAGAAACCAGACACTAGAGAATATATTACTTGTGAGTCCATTTGTATGAAGTTATAGAACAGACAAAACTAATTCATAGTAAGAGAAATCAGATCTGTGCTTGCCTGGAGTGAGAAGAATTGATTACAAAAGGGCACAAGAGAACTTTTAGGGAAAATGGAAATGTTTTACATCTCAATTGTGGTAGCGGTTTCTCAGGTGTGTACGTTTGTCTAAACTCATGAAACTGTACACTTAAATTGGGTGTATTTTTATTGTATGTAAATGATTTCAAAAAACTGAGTAAGATAATGAAAAAACTTTATAGTTTTTTTTTTCTGGTTATGAGAGTGTTACATGCTCACAGTGAAAAATTCTTATATTTTAGAAAAATATAGTATTGAGAAAAAAAAAATTACTTTCTCCAGTTTCAGGAATTAGAAAGTCACTGCAACTCTAAGTCAAGGTTTGATACACAGTAAATATTGGTAAATAAAAACAAAACAGTGAAAGAGAGAATTAACCCCATTAGGAAGTAGAGAAAAGTGAATTGAATGGATTGAAGCAACCAGAAAGAACCACAGAAATCTAGAAGAAGCCCTGCTGGAAGAGGCTGTCACAAGTGGTAGGACAGGTGTGTGACTTCTGTGAGACCCTGACAGATGGGAAAGAAGTAAGGATGGAGGTCAGAATAGGTGAACTGATACGAAATTATGTTTAATCAGCTTTTCTGCTAGTTCTTAGGGTTCCCTTCTCTCATTTCCCTGGGGAAAGAGTGAGAATACGGCAATGACAAAAATGACAGTGTCAGAGAAGAACTGAGAAAATGTAAGAGGAAGTGGGCACAGGGTCCTTGATATCGGCCAAGTCAATCAAGGGGTTAATTCCCAACATTGTTGCCCTTGCTGCTTAGCCAAAGGATTGGTGACTGATCTTACCTGTTTGTCCTTAGTGAATGGAACTATTCAGTCAGTGAGCAATTGCACACCAAGAACCCACAGAAAGTTCCGCATTGACATCATTTGGAAATACAAAAGCAGTTGAAGACTCAGGTCCCAGTTTATCCTACAGTGAAAAAAAGAGAATCAGTAATAACTCTGTGATAGCTCACTCGTGCACAACACTCTATACAGCACACCAAGTGCTTTCCATTCGTCAGGGGTGGGAAATGAGGGGAGGGGTCATGTGGCAAAGGGCAAAGAGGTCGATACACCTGGGCTGAGACCCCAACTCCACCTCCTACAAGCTGGGTGGCCTAGGGCAGTAACTTCTCTCTTACGGCCAGTATGATGATAAAAAGGAGATGTGTATGACACACATAGCACCGTGGTATGTACTGTAACTAGGTTGCTTGTATTATGGTCATCCATACTTTATGGCTGTGGACACGGCCCAATGGACGTTGTTATGAACTGAATCGTGCCCCCCCAAATTATATATTGTAAATCCTAACCCCTATACCTATGACGTAATCCCATTTGGAAGATTTCTTTGTTATGTTAATGAGGTCACATTAGTGTAGGGTGTGTCTTAAACTTAACCGCTTTTGAGATATAAGGAACAGCCTAGACACAGAGGCCAGCAAACGCAAACGGGGGAAAGATAGATGCCCCTTGGAGATCTCCGAGGGGTGCCGAGAAGAACGCTATAGAAACTGAGACAAGATTTTCCCCAGAGCAGACAGAGGGAGACTTCCGCTAGAGCCAGCACCTTGAATTTAGACTTCCAGCCTCCTAAACAATGAGAAAATAAATTTCTATTCATTAAAGCCACCCACTTGTGATAGTTCTGTTGTAGCAGCAGTAAGAAACTGAGACAGAATTCATCAACAAGTGGTAAGCAAGAGCTGAGATTCGCTGAGAAATCGCCGAGGTGTAATAATTCATCGCTGTTGTCTGCTCTTTCCTCAGAGTAAACTCAAGAAAGAGTTAGCATCTGTGTAGGGAACAGAGACTATGCCCAAGGAGTGACTTAGAGAAAGACCTTCTGACGTGAAATCACAGGCCGACAGACTTTTAAGTGGCAGAAGCCATCAGTCTCAGTTCATTTTCCTAACCCCCCACCACGCAGAACTGATGGAGAAAGCAAGGCCCAGGAAAGAGAAGGGACTTGCCTAAATGACTCAGCATAGAATGGTAAGCCTTGAATGATGGCCAGACTTTTCTCTTGCCATTTCTTTCTGAACCCAAGCTCTTAAGTCATACAGTTTGGGGTTGCTTCCTGACCCTGCTGTGTGACTTTGGTGAGTGACATAACATCTTTGATCCTCAGTCTGCATTTACTAAATGGAAATAATAGCATCTACTTCATTGGCTGCCCTAAAGATTAAATTATATAGTGCATGTAGAGTGCACAATAATTAAATATGTGTATATTTCCCACTTCACACATGAAGAACTGAAGCTTGTTGAAACTTCCCTTGGCTCAGGATTGCACGTCAGATCTAGAAGAGAGCCTAGAAGAAGTCAAAGAACCTCTGGGTAAAAATTAGGTGGGTTCTCCTTGCACCTGTCACTGGGAGCCACCTTTCTAACCAAGAGCTCAAGAAGATACCAGCCACCCACAGTGACCTTCCCTGCATCTGCTGCTTCAACTCACAAACAGGTTGTGAAACAACCTGGGCAGTGACTCAGCCTGGAGTCCTGTTCAGCTGGTCATGCAGGCAGGCCGGGCAGTTTCGTTGAGCCCTGAAAGGACATCATGTCTAACAAACACTGTGCTTGTCAAAGCCCTGACGGGAGTGCCAGGCACAGACTGAACTCTGGTCCCTGAGGCGTCATGGATGGTGGAACAGGGGCGTCTAAGTTGTGTACAGCATTTCCTGGTAGTTATTCTAGTTCAACAGCCACCCAAGGTCAATGTTAGGAAGAAGGGGATGTGTTAGGGGCTGGCGAGCTGCTGTTTCTCCAGAGGCAGGTCAATGTGTTGCCAGGGCCTGGGCTTTTGGCGTTCAAATCTTGGCTCTACCTCTTACCGTCTTTGTGACCTCGGGCATGTGGCTTACCCCTTCTAAACTTTAGTTTCCTTATTCTGTAAAACACCCTGCAAAGTTGCCCTTTAGAGATGAAAGTTGTAAATTTCTTGGAACATAGAATATTCTCCATAAATTGTTAATTGTATCCTGTGCCAAAATCCGCCTCAACCCCCACCCCAAACCAAAATCTCCCCTCTTACCAACTAAGGGTTTATATTGCAGTGGCACTTTCTTACTCACCTAGAAGTGGTTAAAAAAAAAAAGAAATAAAAAAGAAACCAGTATGACACTAAAACCAGGAGCAACAAAAGAAAAATAAATAAATTGGTTTCATCACAATAAAGAGTTTCTGTGCATCAAAGAACTTTATCAAGAAAGTCAAGATACACCTTACAGAATGAGAGAAAATATTTTGGAAAACATAACTAATAGGAGCCCTGATGACTCAAGGGTTAAACTCCTGGCTGCTAACCAAAAGGTCAGTAGTTCGAACCCACTAGCCGCTCTGTGGAAGAAAAGATGTGGCGATCTGCTCCTATAAAGATAATAGCCTAGGAAACCCTGTGGGACAGTTCTACTCTGTCCTATAGGGTTGCTATGAGTCAGAATTGACTTGATGGCATACAACAACAGCAACATATCTGATAAGAGTTTAATATATAGAATATATAAAGAACTCCTACAACTCAACAACAAGAAAACGACCAATTTGAAAAATGGGCAAAGGATTTGAATAGACATTTCTCTGAAGAAACCACAATGAGATACCCACTTCACACCCACTAGGATGGCTACTATCAGGAAAACTGAAAACAACAAGTGTTTGGTCAGGATGTAGAGAAATTGGAACTCTCATCCATTGCTGATGGCAATGCAAAATGGTGCAGCCCCTGTGGAAAACAGTTTGGTGGTTTCTTTAAAAGTTAAACATAGAATTACCATATGATCCAGCAACTCCACTCCTAGGTATATACCCAAAAGAATTGAAAGCAGGAACACAAACAAATACTTGTACACCATTGCTCACTGCAACACTATTCACAATAGCCAAAAGGTAGAAACAACCTAAATGTCCATAAAAGACGAATAGATAAACTTGTACATACATACAATGGAATATTACTCAGCCATGAAGAGAAATGAAGTCCTGATACATGCTACAACACAGATCAACCTTGAAAACATTATGTTGAGTGAAGTCAGTCAGTCACAAAAGGACGGTGTATGATCCCACTGATACGAAATGTCTAGAATAGGCAAACATGTAGAGACCAAAGTTTACAAGTTACTAGTTGCTGGTGGCAGGGGGGCAGGGGTGGTGGGGAAGGGGAAGTCATTGCTTAGGGGACACTGAGCTTCTGCTAGGGTGATTGAAACATTTGGAAATGAGTAGTGGTGACGGCTGCACAACATCATGAACGTAATTAATGTCACTCAATAGCACATGTAAAAAAAGTTGAAATGGCAAATGTTTTGTTATACATATTTTACCACACACACACAAAAAAAGTTTTAGTGGTTACCAGGGGCTGGAGATAAGTAGAAATGGGAGTTATTGCTGAAGGGATACTGAGTTTCTGTCTGGGGTGACGAAAAACTTTTGAAAATGGGTAGTGGTGATGGTAGCACAACATGGTGGATGTAATTAATGTCACCGAATTGTACAATTAAAAATGGTTAAACTAGCAAACTTTTTTGTTATGTATATTTTACCACAATAAAGTAAAAAAAAAAAAAAAAGAAGAAGAAGAAGAAGAAGCAACCAGTACAGATACATGCCCCATGCCTAATGTATCAGTGTTAGTCTATCGATCACACTTGGATTCATTTCTTAATATTAGTAGAGAAAGAAATGGTTTCAAGGAGTGTGGTAGGCTGAATAATGGTCCTCTAAAGATATTCAGGTCCCAACCTGGAGCCTGTGAATGTTACCTCATATGGCAAAAGGGGCTTTGCAGATGTGATTAAGTTAAGGATCTTGGAATGGGGAGATTATCCTGGATTATTCAGACGGAGGACTGTAAACGTAATCATAAATGCCCTTATAAAAGGGAGACGGAAGAGATTTGACCAGGAGAAGGGAAGGCAATGTGATAATTTATCCAGGTGGACCTTGAATGTAATCATAAGTGTCCTTATAAAAGGGAGATGAAGAGATTTGACCAGGAGAGGAGAAGGCAATGTGACAATGGAAGCAGAAGTTGGAATGATGTGGCCACAAACCAAGAAAAGCCAGGAGTTACTAGAAACTGGAGAAGTCCAGGAACAGCTTCTCCTCTGGAGCCTTCAGAAGGAACCAGACCTGCAAGTACCTTAATTTTAGCCCTGTAAAACTTATTTTGGGTTTCCGGCCTCCAGAACTATACGAGAAAAAAATTTTTTGTTGGTTGAAGCCACTAATTTTGTGGTAATTTGTAATAGCAGCAACAGGAAATTAATACAAGAGATGTGGTAGAATTGTTAATTACAAAAATTAATTCTTGTGGTATATCCATGTTGGAATATTACAGAAATGGAATATTATTTGGCAATAAAAAGAAATGAAGTACTGATACACACTACAATATGAGTGAATCTTGAGTACATGCTAAGCGAAAGAAGTCAGTCACAGAAGACCATATATTCTGAATGATTCAATTTACATGAAATGTCCACAAGAAACCAAACTTATAGAAACAGAAAGTAGATTGGTGGCTGCTAATGGCTCAAGGGGCGGAGATGGAGGGATTGAGGGGTGACTACTAATGGGTACAAGGTTTCTTTTTGAGGTGATGAAAATTTTATAAAATTGATTTTGGTGATAGTTGCACAACTTTAAGTGGGTGAGTTGTAGGGTATGTGAATTATATCTCAATAAAGCTTCTACAGAAAATAATACTAAGCGCTAACATTTCCTGAATACTTGCCAGGCATTGAGGTACAGTTTACATGTCTCCTCATTTAATCTTGGAAGAATAATAATATTCTAATAACTAACATTAGCACTTGCTACATGCCCTGCACTATTTTAACATATTTTACATGTATTAATTCCTTAATCCCCATACAGGAGTCCTTGGGTGGCGCAAACAGTTAAGTGCTCAACTACTAACTGAAAAATTGGCCGTATGACTTCACCCAGAGTGCCTTGGAAGATAACCCTGTCCTTCTACTTCCAAAAGGTCACAGCCTTGAAAATCTAATGAAGCAGTTCTTCTCTGCACAGGAGGTCGCCGTGAGTCAGAATCGACATAACAGCAACTAAAAACAACAATCCCCATGTCAACCTAATGATGTAGATACTATTATTACCCCATTTTAAGATAATAAAACTGAGGTACTGAGCGCTTAAGTAATTTGCTTAAGGTCACACATCTTGTAAGTCGTAGAACCAGGATTTCAACCCAAGTCCTTGGACTCCTGAGTTCAAGATCTTAACAGTTTTGTTTGCCTGAAGCCACACACTTGGGTCATGGGAACTGGCCCCCTGGAATGGTTCATTGGAGCTGCAGAACTTTCCATTTATTAGCTCCAGTCCTTTGTACGGCTCAGCTGCACTTCCTGGAGCTTCATAATAGATTCCACAATTTAGCTTAAAGCTGAGCAGGTTTCTGTTACTTACATCCAAAGGGGCCCTGATTCAGAAAAAGGCAAGTTCCACCCACACTAGGCTAGAGCAGAGGCTTTCTGAGGGCTTGGTGAGCACTGACCATGTTCACATGGACCCTGGCCTCTGGGAAGCCCCAGAGACCACATGCCCCAGAAAAGACTCAGTGCTTCTGCTTCTCCCAGGCCAGCAGCTCAGTAGCCTTTTGCTGTAAGTTTTCTTTTGCTGTAAGGGCCCTGTGAATATTTTTTTAATTAAAAATAACTTGTATTGTGGGTTTTTAAGAAACTTTTTATTACTAAAGTTCATTCAAGGAAATAGAACATAGTGATTAAAATCCTGAGCTCTACAAGCTGGAAAATAGTTTGGAAGTTTCTTGAAAAACTAAACACGCAGCTGCCATACAACCTGACAATCGCACTCCTGGGCGTTCGTCCCGGACTAATGAAGACCTATGTTCACACAAAAACTTACATGTGAGTGTTTAGAGCAGCTTTATTGATTGTAGCCAAAAACTAGAAACAACCCAGATGCTCTTCAGTGGGTGGATGATTAAACAAACCATGGTGAACCCATACCATGGAATACTACTCAGCAATAAAAAGGAAAAAAATCCTGAAACACGCAACAACACAAATACTGTGATTGGCTCTCTTCCTCTCGACAGCTTTATAGAGATAGAATTCACGTACTGTACAATTATCCAATTTACCCATTTAAAATATACAATTAACTGGTTTTTAGTATATTCACAAAGTTGTGTAACTACCACCACGATTTAAGAAGATTTTTATCACCTCAAAACAAAACTTAGCACTCATTAGTAGACACTCCCCATTTTCCCCCAACAACTCCCCTCTGCCACCCCAGCCCTAGGCAACCACTTATCTACTTTCTGTCCCTACATATTTGCCTATTTTAGACATTTCATATAGTATGTGAACTTTTGTGTGGTCTTTTGTGACTGGCTTCTTTCACTTAGCATAATATTGTCAAGGCTCATTCATGTTGTAACATGTATCAGTACTTCATTCTGTTATATTGCTGAATAATATTCCATTATATGGCTATACCACATTTTTTTAAATCTATTCTCAGTTGATGGACATTTGGGGTGTTTCCACTTTTTGGTTATTATGAATATTGCTGCTGTGAACATCTGTGTACGTATTAGTTTTTGTGTAGACATATGTTTTCACTTCTCTTGGGAGTGGAATTGCGGGGTCATATGCTAACTCTATGTTCAACCTTTTGAGGAACTGCCAGACAGTTTTCCAGTGTGGCTGCAACCATTTTTACATTCCCACCAGCAGTATAGAGGGTTCCAATTTTTCACATCCTCCTCTGTGAGTCTTTTATTTTTTTTTAAGTCACCAAAGAAACCTTTCCCAGAGGCCCTCCAGCAGACTCCCCTTCATGTTTTATTGGCCAGAACAAGATCACATGGCTCCCACTAAACCAATCACTGGCATTACCATAATTAACTTGGAGTTAAGTCCCAGCTAGGTTCTGGATATCGACCCCTTCCCTGAAAGGTGAATACCTGAACAAACTTGGGGTCAATGAACGAAGAAGAAAAGGGAAAGAGATTTGGGGTGGGTAACAATATTCTGCTACAATGTCTTTTAGAACTTATACTTACAAACATATAAATACATTTTCAAACAAAAAAAGAGCTCATACTATACAGCTTTGTAACTTAATTTAACACTTAACCATATACTGGATATATCTTTCCAAGATCATGCATATTTATTTATAATGTGACTTTAAAGGCTGAATGACATTTGTATTTTAAGTTCTGCAATAAATAGAGGCATTTTTAAACTTGTCTTGGCAAACTTAAAATCAGAATTATAGAAGCATTCAATAGAGAAAGAGATGGATGGCAGAGCCTAGTTGCTTGGATCCTCTGTCTCTGACTCAAGGCAAAAAATTAGCTACCCTCTTCCCCTGAGAAGAGGCATCAGGTAGAAGCTCCCTCTACTTCCCTGTACTTTCCCTTGCAATTCTTTCTACCCCTAGGGAGCTTATTTCTGCAATTGTCCCCTCTCCTCTTCCTTTCTGACTGTCTGTTTTTCTTCTCGCTTTCATGTCTCTCTAGAGCATATGTAGAACTCCTTAGAATGACATTCAAGCCCCTTCATAAGTGTACTAGTTGGTATTCTTCTGGTTGCAAGCGACAAAAAAAAAAAAAAAGAGACTAACTCAATCTGTCTTTATTGCTCATGTAGTTGAAGCATCTAGGGGAAGACTTCAGGCAGGCATGGTTTGCTCTGGAGACTCAAATAACATCATGAAGAAAAATGGCTTTTCTCTTTTTTATCTCTAAATTTGGCTTTCCTCTCTGTCAACTTCCCTGGTGAAACAGAGCTGCTTTTGTCCTAAGAGTTCAACAAACAGCTGGAGAAGCTTCTCACTGTCTCACTGGCTTGCATTTTGTGTCCCTCATGGAACCAGTTGCTGTTGTGTTTTGACTGGCTAGACCAGATTAGATCATGTGCTCACATCTGGAGATATAAAGGGAGGTCAGGCCCACCAGAACTGTAGAGACTAAGGAGGATAAGTGGATCTCCAAAGTAAAATAGGTGGAAAAAAGGTTGGGTAGGTAAATGCCCACACCCTTTCCAGGATATTCAGCAGGGAATTCAGCTGGTCCCCACTAGGATGGCCATGGGATTTGTTTACAGCTCAGAATCCATTCTGATTGGTTGGTTCTTATGCCCTTTCAATTGTTAAATATTTTGAACATTTGTTGTTGTTGCCGTTATGTGCCTGAGTTGATCTGAACTCATAGCGATCCTAAAGGATAGAGTACAACTGCACCATAAGGTTTCCAAAGCTGTAATCTTTACAGAAGGAACTGTGGGGGCGGTGGTCGGTAGTGTAAAGATTACAGCCTTGGAAACCATGTAGGGCGGTTCTGTTCTGTCACATGGGGTCACTATGGGTCGTAATGAACTCGATGGCACCTAACAGCATGAGTCTTTAAGCTTGTTGCATCTTATTCATCTTTCTACAGGTTTTTGATGAGGACTGAAGTGCATACACATAATTTATTGAGCATACACTATGTGTGTCAGACAGATGACAAGCCTTGTAAAGGGATTCAAATGGCCTTCTCTAGATAGACACTGTGTTCCTAACCACTGTTCCAAACAACCACCTGCCTAGGAGAGGGACAGTACCTGGGGCACAACAGGAATGCAATGTTGCTGGTGTTGTTAGGTGCCGCCGAGTCAATTTCAACTCATAGCAACCCCAGGCACAACAGACTGAAACACTACCCTGTCCTGCTCCATCCTCATAATCATTGCTATGTTTGAGCCCAATGTTGCAGCCACTGTCAATCCATCCCGTTGAGGGTTTTCCTCTTTTTCACTAACCCTCTAGTTTACTAAGCATGATGTCCTTTTCCAGGGACTGGTCCCTCCTGAATGCAATGCAATGAATGTTGCTAAATGCTCAACTTTGTTGAATTGAATCAAATCCTGCTTTAGCTGCACTTTTTCCTGGACTGTGGTTTGTCCCTTTCCAGTTCACTCTGGCTGTGTCATCAGATCACGTGATGCACACACCCTCTGGAGACCCCACTTAACTCCTGCTGACCTGGAATATGCCTTCCAAGCACTCAGGGAAACAGGGAGGGGCCCACAGCCTGTAAATCCTGCATCTGGGACAGCTCAAAGGTCTCTGTTTGCACTGACCCAGACAATAGTTGGAACTCCAACCAGGGGAGATGCTGCCTGGTGGGGGAGGGGAACTTGTGAGGCTTCCCAACCTCCCTCACACAGGAGAGTCCCAAGCTGCAGGTCCTGTCTTGAGCATATTGCTCACCTTTAGTTTCTGAGGAATTTGTGGCAACAAAACCACTTCTCACTCACCGTGAGCCTTCTCACTTCATAAGAGCCTCATAGTTAGATATCTGGAGAATATCACAGGGGACTGGATCTACCAAATTCATACATATTCCTGCTCCTGGAAACATTTTGTTCAAAACTCTATTTGTTTTCCATTTACCAAGCAGTTGATACGTGCCGGGTGTTGTATTGAACGTGTATGTGTGTCATTTAATTCAGGATTTTTCAATCACAGCACTATTGACATTTTGGACTGGATAATTCTTTGTTGTAAGGGACTGTCCTGGTCATTGTAGGATGTTTAGCAGCATCCCTTGCCTTTACTCACAAGATACGGGAAGTGCCCTCCTACTTGTGACAACCAAAAATGTCTCCAGACTTTGCTAAATGTCCCGTGGGGGCAAAATAGTCCCCGGCTGATGTAACTGAACGGACATAACAACCCTATGAGATAGGTACTATTATCATCCCTTTTTACAGAGGAGGAAACTGAGACCAAAGCGGTGAAGTGACGCACCTAAGGTCATACAACAAGCGGTAGAGCTGGAATTTGAACTCTGGCTCCAGTGCATATGCTTAGACCAATGATTCTCAATCAAGGGGACCCTTGGAAATGTCTAAAGACATTTTTGGTTGTCACAGCTGGTGCTACTGACATCTAGTGAGTAGGAGCCAGAGATGTTTCCAAACATCCTCCAAATGCACAAGACAGCTTTCTGCCATCCCTAGCCCCAGTGAAGAATCATTTTACCCAAAATGTCAACAGTGCCTAGGCTGGGAAACCCCACACTTTATCATGCAACTGTTAGAAATAATACTGTAAAAGTATATTTATTAACTTAGAAAGATGTTCATAATGTATTATAGAGGAAGAAAACAGACTGTAAAACAGAATGTTTAATATGTTGCCGTTTTGTTAGCGTATCTAAGCATAGGAAGAAGATCTGGAAGATAAATTCTATAGAAAATAACACTAGAACTCTCTGTAGGGAGATTATTGGTAACTTTTATTTTCTTATTTTGGCTTATCTGTATTTTCTGATTTTTCTACAGTGAACAAAACAACTTTTTTTTTTTTTTTTTTAATTCCCTGCCTGGTTCCACAAAGGAATGGAGTTTACTTGCAGGAATTCATATAATCAAATCGTCAACAATGGATTAAAAATTTAAATATCAGAGCCAGCGTAGACATATAGATCAATGGAACACGTTGGAGAAATCAGATAGAGCCCTACATATGTTCAGTCAGTTAATTTTCTACAAAGGTAACAAGGTGATGAAGTGGGAGAAAGGATAGTCTTTTCAACAAATGGTACTGAAAGAATTGGATATTTGATGGAAGAAAATGAATCTCTACCATTACCTCACACCATACACAAAAATTAACATAAAATGATCATAGACCTAAATGATGAAGATAAAAACATCGTGGGGGACTGAAGAGGGGACAGGAAAAAAATCCTTGTGAGCTTTGGGCTGGCAAAGATTTCTTAGAATAGAAAAGGCTCAAAGCATAAAAAAGAAATATTGATATATTGAACTTCATTACAATTAAAATCTTCTTCTCCTCTAGAGATGTTATTCAAAGAATGAACAGGCAAGCCACAGTTTGGGACAGAATATCTGCAACTCATATATCTGACAAAGGATAAATCCAGAATATATGTACAGTCTTAATACTCAATAATAAGAAAACAAACAACCTAATTAAAGAAAAAAAAATGAGCAAATGATTTGAAGGGTATACATTTCACCCAAGAAGATACAATTGGTCAATAAGCACATGAAAAGATGAGCAGCATAATTAATCATTACAGAAATACAAATTAAAGCCATGAGATACCACTAACACCCATGAGAATGGCTAAAATTAAAAAGATTGACAATAACAAATGTTGACAAGGATGCACAGCAACTGAAGCTCTCATATACTGCTGATGGAAATGAAAAATGGTATAGACACTTTACACGTCTGTCAGTTTGTCGCACTGTGGGGCTTGTGTGTTGCTGTGATGCTGGAAGCTATGCCACTGGTATTCAAATACCAGGGTCAACCATGGCAGACAGGTTTCAGATGAGCTTCCAGACTAAGACAGACTAGGAAGAAGGACCTGGTAGTCTACTTTTGAAAAGAATTAACCAGTGAAAACCTTACGAATATCATGGGAACATTGTCTGATATAGTGCCAGAAGATGAACCCCTCAGGTTGGAAGGCACTCAAAATAGAACTGAGGAAGAGCTGCCTCCTCAAAGTAGAGTCGACCTCAATGACATGGACTGAGTCAAGCTTTCCGGACTTTCATTGCTGACATGGCACGATTCAAAATGAGAAGAAACAGCTGCAAACATCCATTAGTAATCAGAGTGTGGAATGTACAAACTACAAATCTAGGAAAATTGGAAACTATCAAAAATGAAATGGAATGCATAAACATCAATATCCTAGGTATTAGTGAGCTGAAATGGACTGGTATTGGCCATTTTGAATCAGACAATCATATGGTCTACTATGCCGGAAATGAAAACTTGAAGACGTTGCATTGATTGTCAAAAAGAACATTTCAAGATCTATCCTGAAATACAATGCTGTCAGTGATAGGATAATACCCATAAGCCTGCAAGGAAGACAAGTTAATACGACTATTACTCAAATTTACGCACTAACCACTAAGGCGAAAGATGAAGGAATTGAAGATTTTTACCAACTTCTACTGTCTGAAATTGAACGAATGTGCAATCAGGATGCATTTATAATTACTGGTGATTGGAATGAGAAAGTTGGAAACAAAGAAGAAGGATGGGTAGTTGGAAAATATGGCCTTGGTGATAGAAACGATCGTATGATAGAATTTTGCAAGACCAACGACTTCGAAATACGTTTTTTCAACAACATAAATAATGACTATACCTTTTTCAACATAAGCTGCAACTATACATGTGGACCTCGCCAGATGGACTACACAGGAATCAGATCAACTACATCTGTGGAAAGAGACCATGGAAAAGCTCAATATCATCAGTCAGAACAAGGCCAGCTGAAGAAAATTAGAACAAGTCCATGAGAGCCAAAATACAACTTTGAGTATATCCCACCTGAATTTAGAGACCATCTCAAGAATAGAGTTGACCTGTTGAACACTAATAACTAAAGACTAGACGAGTTGTGGAATGACATTAAGGACATCATACAAGAAGAAAGCGAGAGGTCATTAAAAAGACAGGAAAGAAAGAAAAGACCAAAATAGATGTCAGAAGAGACGCTGAAACTTGCTCTTGAACATCGAGTACCTAAAGTGAAAGGAAGAAACGCTGAAGTAAAGGAGCTGAAGAGAAGATTTCAAAGGGTAACTAGAGAAGATAAAGTATTATAATGATATGTGCAAAAACCTGGGGTTAGAAAACCAAAAGGGAAGAAAATGCTCAGTATTTCTCAAGCTGAAAGAACTAAAGAAAAAATTCAAGCCTTGAGTTGCAATACTGAAAGATTCTATGGGGGAAATATTAAACGACGCAGGAAGCATCAAAAGAAGATGGAAGGAATACACAGAGTCACTGTACCAAAAAGAATTGGTCAATGTTCAACCATTTCAGGAGGTAGCATATGATCAGGAACCAATGGTACTAAAGGAAGAAGTCCAAGCTCTACTGAAGGCATTGGTGAAAAACAAGCCTCCAGGAATTGATGGAATACCAATTGAGATGTTTCAACAAACAGATGCAGTTCTGGAAGAGCTCACTCATCTATGCCAAGAAATTTGGAAGACAGCTACCTGGCCAATCGACTGGAAGATAACCATATACATGCCCATTCCAAAGAAAGGTGATTCAACCAAATGAGGAAATTATCAGACAATATCATTATATCATACACAAGTAAAATTTTGCAGAAGATTGTTCAAAAGCAGTTACAGGAGTACAATGACAGCCAGAAATTGAAGCTGGATTCAGAAGAGCACACGGAATGAGGGATATCGTTGCTGATATCAGATAGATCCTGGCTGAAAGCAGAGAATACCAGAAAGATATTTACCTGTGTTTTACTGACTATGCAAATCATTCAACTGTGTGGATCATAACAAATCATGGATAACATTGCAAAGAATAGGAATTCCAGAGCCCTTTACTGTGCTCATGTGGAACCTGTACATAGATAAAGAGGCAGTCGTTCGAACAGAACAGGGGGATACTGCGTGGTTTAAAGTCAGGAAAGGTGTGCACCAGGGTTGTATCCTTTCAGCATATTTATTCTGTCTGTATGCTGAGCAAATAATCAGAGAACCTGGACTATATGAGAAGAACACGGCATCAGGATTGGAGGAAGACTCATTAACAGCCTGCATTATGCAGATGACACAACCTTCCTTGCTGAAAGTGAAGACTTGAAGCACTTAGTGATGAAGATCAAAGACTACAGTCTTTGGTATGGATTACAGCTCAACATAAAGAAAACAACTGGACCAATAAGCAACATCATGATAAACGGAGAAAAGATTGAAGTTATCAAGGATTTCATTTTACTTGGATCCACAATCGATATCCATGGAAGTAGCAGTCAAGAAATTAAATGATGTATTGGCAATCTGCTGCAAAAGACGTCTGTAAAGTGTTAAAAAGCACAGATGTCACCTTGAAGACTAAGGTGTGCCTGACCCAAGCTATGGTGTTTTCAGTCGCCTTATATGCATACGAAAGCTGGATGATGAATAAGGAAGACCAAAGAAGAATTGATGCCTTTGAATTGTGGTGTTGGCAAAGAATATTGAATATACCATGGACTGCCAAAAGAAAGAACAAATTTATCTTGGAAGAAGTATAGCCAGAATGTTCCTTAGAAGCAAGGATGGCAAGACTACGTCTCACATACTTTGGACGTGTTATCAGAATGGATCAGTCCCTGGATAAGGACATCATGCTTGGTAAAGTAGAGTCATCGAAAAAGAGGAAGACCTTCAACAAGATGGATTGACAGTGGCTGCCGCAATGGGCTCAAACCTAGCAATGATTGCGAGGATGGTGCAGGAACAGGGAGTGTTTCACTCTGTTGTACATAGCGTCGCTATGAGCTGGAATCCACTGGACGGCACCTAACAACAACAACATAGGCACTTTGGAAAATGGTTTGTGAATTTCTTATAAAGTTAAATATAAAATTACCATATGTCTTAGAAATTTCACTCCTTTGTATTTTCACCCAAGAAAAATAAAAACAGATGTCCACACAAATAGCAGCTTTATTTACAATAGCTATATTTGTTCCCATTGTTGCAGCCACTGTGTCAATCCATCTCCCTTAAGGGTCTTCTCTCTTTCCCTGACTCTCTACTTTACCAAGCATGATGTCCAAAGTAAGCAAGAAGAAGTCTTACTATACTCCCTTCTAAGAAGCATTCTGGCTGTACTTCTTCCAAGACAGATTTGTTTATTCTTCTGGCAGTCCATGCTATATTCAGTATTCTTCTGCATCACCGTAATTCAAGTGCTTCAGTTCTTCTTTGGTCTTCTTTATTCGTTGTCCAGCTTTCATATGCATATGAAGCGATTGAAAATATCACGGCTTGGGCCAGGCACACCTTAGTCCTCAAAGTGACATCTTTGCTTTTTAACACTTTACAGACGTCTTTTGCAGCAGATTGCCAATACATCATTTAATTTCTTGACTGCTGCTTCCATGGGTATTGATTGTGGATCCAAGTAAAATGAAATCCTTGACAACTTCAATCTTTTCTCCATTTACCATGATGTTGCTTATTGGTCCAGTTGTGAGGATATTTGTTTTCTTTATGTTGAGGTGTAATCCGTACTGAAGGCTGTAGTCTTTGATTTTCATTACTAAGTGCTTCAAGTCCTCTTCACTTTCAGCAAGAACGTTTGTGTCATCTGCACATCATAGGTTGTTAACGAGTCTTCCTCCAACCCTGATGCCACATTTCTCCTCATATAGTCATATAGATTGAATAAGTATGATGACAGGATACAACCCTGACACAGACCTTGCCTGATACTAGACCATGCAGTATTCTCTTGTTCTGTCAAACAACTGCCTCTTGGTCTATGTACAGGTTTCACATGAGCACACTAAAGGATTCTGGAATTCTCATTCTTTGCAACATTATCCATGATTTGTTATGATCTACACAGTCAAATGTCTTTGCATAGTCAATAAAACACAGGTAAATATCTTTTTGGTATTCCCTGCTTTCAGCCAAGATCTATCTGACATTGTTTCACTTCTTCTTCTGAATCCACCTGGAATTTCAGGCAGTTCCCTGTTGATGTACTACCGCAACTGTTTTGAATTATCTTCAGCATAGTTTTACTTGTATGTGCGATTAATGATATTTTTTGATAATTTCTGCATTCTGTTAGATTACCTTTCTTTGGAATGGGCACAGATATGGATCTCTCCCAGCTGATCGGCCAGGTAGCTGTCTTCCAAATTTCTTCCCATAGATGTGTAAGTGCTTCCAACGTTGCATCCGTTTGTTGAAACATGTGAACTGGTATTCCATCAATTACTGGAGCCTTGTTTTTCATGAATGCCTTCACTGTAGCTTGGTTCTTGATCATATGCTACCTGAAATGGTTGAACATAGACCAGTTCTTTTTGGTATAGTGACTCTGTATTCCTTTCATCTTTTTTTGATGCTTCCTACGTCATTCAATATTTTTCCCACAGAATCCTTCAATATTGCAACTCAAGGCTTGAATTTTTTTCTTCAGTTCATTCATCTTGAGAAATAATGAGTGTGTTCTTCCCTTTTGGTTTTGTAATTCAAGGCCTTGGCACGTTTCATTATAATATTTTACTTTGTCTTCTCAAGCCATTCTTTGAAATCTTCTGTTCAGCTATTTTACTTCATCATTTCTTCCTTTTGTTTTAGCCACTCTATGTGTAAGAGCAAATTTCAGAGTATCTTCTGATATCTATTTTGCTCTTTTTTTCTTTCTGTCTTTTTAATGACCTTTTGCTTTCTTCATGTATCATGTCCTTGATGTCATCTCACAACTCGTCTGGTCTTACATCATTAGTGTTCAATGCGTCAAATCTCTTCTTGAGATAGTCTCTAAATTCAGGTGGGATATACTGAAGGTCATACTTTGGCCCTCATGAAATTGTTTTAATTTTCTTTAGCTTCAACTTGAACTTGCATATGAGCAATTGATGGTCTGTTCTGTAGTCAGCCCCTGGCCTTGTTCTGACGAATGATACTGAGTTTCTCCATGGTCTCTTTCCACAGATGTAGTCAATTTGATTTCAGTGTATTTCATCTGGTGAGAACTACATGTATAGTCACCATTTATGTTGTTGAAAAAAGGTAGTTGTGATGAATAAGTCGTTGGTCTTGCAAAATTCTATCGTACCATCTCTGGCGCCTTTTCTATCACCAAGGCCATATTTTCCAACTACCCATCCTTGTTCTTTGTTCCCAACTTTCGCACTCCAATCACCAGCAATTATCAATGCATCTTGATTGAATGTTTGATCAAATTCAGATGGTAGAAGTTGGTAAAATCTTCAAATTCTTCATCTTTGGCATTAGTGGTTGGTGTGAAAATTTGAATAATAGTTGTATTAACTGGTCTTACTTGTAGGGGTATGGATATTATTCTATCACTGATAGCATTGTACTTCAGGATAGATCTCGAAATGTTCTTTTTTATAATAAATGTGACACCATTCCTCTTCAATATGTCATTCCTGGAACAGTAGGCAATAGAATTGTCGAGTTCAAATTGTTCAATATCATTCTACTTCAGCTCACTAATGCCTAGGATACTGCTCTTTATGTGTTGCTTTTCACTTTTGATGATTTCCAGCATTCCTTGATTCATACTTCATACTTCCCACGTTCCAATTACTAATGCATGTTTGAAGCTGTTTCTTTTGTGTCACATCAGCAAATGAAGGTCCTAAAAGCTTTACTACACCCATGTCATAAAGATCAACTCTATTTTGAGGAGGCAGCTCTTCCCCAATCATATTTTGAGTGCCTTCCAACCTGAGGGGCTCATCTTCTGGTACTATATCACTGTGTACCACTGCTATTCATAAGGTTTTCTCTGGCCAATATTTTCAGAAGTAGATCACTAGATCCTTCTTCCTAGTCTGTCTTAGCCTGGAAGCTCTGCCAAAATTTGTCCACCATGGATGACCCTGCTGGTATTTAAAATACCAGTGGTGTAGCCTCCAGCATCACAGCAACACACAAGCTACCACTGTATGACAAACTGACAGACAAGTGGTGGACAAATTACAATATATCCACACAATAGAATTCTACTGAGCGGTAGAAAGTAATGAACTACTGATCAGGCAACAAGATAGACGAATTTCAAAAGTATTATGCTAATGAAAAGAATCCAGCCACCATAGATCACACAATGAATTATTTCGTTTACATGAAATTCTAGAAAGGTCAAAACTATAGTGAAAAAAGTATATCTGTGGTTGCTAGGGGCTGGGGATTGAGAGGGGGATTGAAAGCGAAGGAACACAAGGAAAGTTTAAGGGGAGTTAGGAATGTTTTATATCATGATTCTGGCGGTGGTTACATGACTATATACATTTGTCATACTCAGCCGTCTATGTACTTAATGCATGAATTTTATTATGTGCAAATTATACCCCAATAAGGCTCTCTTAAAAACATTAGCTACCATTACAAATCCATTAGAATGGCTAAAATAAAAAGACTGACTATATCAAATGTTGGAGAGAATGTGGAGCAGTTGTGCAGTGCAATGGATAGCTTTTACACGGCTTTCTTGCCATGGTCTTGTGAGTCTCACCAAATGGTTGGGTAGGGCTATGCAAATAAAGTGCTTGTGGCCAATACCAAGGGCAATGGACAGCATTTTAATAATGCAAATAAGGTGCATGGCACCCTTGCTGGGGTGGGACCATGCAAATAAGGTGTATGGAACCCTAATAAAGGGATTGGTTAATTTTGCCATCCCACTAAGCTTAACAAGAGACATCACAGAGGCGGAAAGGGGAGACCTCACTACCACCAAAAAGGAGAGATAGGAGCAGAGCACATCCTTTGGACCTGAGGTTTCTGCACTGAGAACTTCCTAGACCCAGGAGACAGAGAGAGTGAGTTGTAACATCGGAGATGGCACAAGACATTGAGAAGCAGCAGCAGAGAAACGGCGGCAGCAGAACCAGGAGACCAGTGAGAGATGGCACAGCGGGCTTCCTGGCCCATGGAGCAAGGTGGTTACAATGGGTATGTTGACTCATGGAGTGAGAGAACTAAGTGCCTTTGGGTTGAGGTTTACTGGTGGAGTGGGGAGCCCCCGGGCACTTGTCAGCAGAGCTAAAGACCTTTGTAACACTTGCCCAAGCACGGCAGAAACCAGGCCAGCCCAGAAGGCCTAAGAGGCCTGAGGGGCAGATGGCAGGGAGGCCAAGGGCCAAGGACAGGCTGCTACTGGCATGGCTGAGAAGCTGTCCTGACCAAAGAACTATATCTTGAGTCATTCTTGATCCTGGGTTATAACCTGTTACTTCCCTAATAAACCCCATAACTTTGAGTATTATCTGTGAGTTTTGTGTGGCCATTGCAAGGAATTGTTGAACGCAGCAAAGAAGCAGAGAGTGCCGTGGGGGTGGGGGGGGTGGCTGGTGTCATAACTGGTAAAAAAGTTGGAGGATGGAGGTATGTCTGACCTCCACCTCATAGCAATCAGCCTTGGGCTGTTGATTGTGATTCTCCTTCCCCCTTGTGAAGTTAAAGGAGGTTAGAAGCTGCCACCACGCCATTTTACAGTTGGCAACACAGTTTTGCAAATTAGTACTCTCATAAATTATTAATGGGAGTGTAGAATGGTACAATCACTGTAGAAAACAGTTTGGCAGTTTTGGGTAATGTTAAATGTACATTTACCATACAACGCAGCAATTCCACTTCTAACTGTTACCCAAGAGAAACGCGAACATAGGTCCACAAAAAGATTTGTAACTGAATATTCATAGCAGCTTAACTCACAATAGCCCAAAACTGGAAAAGTCAAATGCTTGCTAACTGGGGAATAGATAAACAACTTGTGATATATCCATACAATGAAATAACACTCAGAAATAAAAAGAAATGAACTACTGACACAAGAAACTTGTGGATGGTCTTCAAAAACATTATGCAGAGCAAAAGAAGCCATACACAAGAAGCACGTACTGTATGTTGTTGTTAGCTTCCACTGAGTCATCCCTGACTCATGGCAACCCCGAGGTCAACAGAGCAAAACACTGCCTGACCCTGCACCATCCTGTGATTGGTTGAGGATCAGATCTTGTGAGCCATAGGGTTTTCACTGGCTGATTTTCAAAAGTAGGTTGGCCAGGCCTTTCTGCATAGTCTGTCTTAGTCCAGAGGCTCCACTGAAACCTGTTCAGCATCATAGTAACACGCAAGCCTCACTGACAGACAAGCGGTGGCTATGCATGATGTGCATTGGCCAGAAATCGAACCTAGTTCTCTTGCATGGATGGTAAGAACTCTATCAGTGAACCACCACCGCCCTTACATACTGGGTAATTAGATTTATATGAAATTATACAACAGGCAAAACTAATCTGTAGTGATAGAAAGCAGTTCAGTGGTTGCCTGGGGCCAGGAAAGGGGGATGGGAGATTCCTTGAAGGGGCACAAGGAACTTGATTTAGATGGTGGTTGCATAGATGTATGCTATTGTAAAAACTCAGGGGGAACTGTGTACATCTAAAATGTGTACATTTTATTGTATGCAAATTATGCTTCAACAGAGCCCTGTGGTGCAGTGGTTAAGAGCTCAGCTACCAACCAAAAGGTCAGCAGTTTGAATCCACCAGCCCCTCCTTGGAAACCATACAGGGCAGTTCTACTCTGTCCTATAGGGTTGCTATGAGTTGGAATCAACTCTACAACGGGTTTTTTGGTTTGTATTTCAATGAAGTTGATTTGAAAGGAAAAATAAATCAGGGCAGGGAAAATGCAAATTCAAGGAGAATATCAGCCTCAGAGGGAAAATGTAAAACTCTTAGAGACTGGAGGGTCTTATGACACTGCTTTCGTTAGTCTATGAAATTGGTCTAAGCTTTGTTTCCAAAAATCTTACTTACCCTTCAAGGCCTGACTGAAATGCCGCTGCTTCTAGGAAACTTCCCTGGCTTCTCCAGCCAACTATAATTTCTCTTATCTTTGAACTCAACGTTCTTCCTGCATATTAATATTTTTAAATCCTCCATATACAAGTATAGTGCTTTTCAGTTTATTAAATGCTTTCAGCCCATTATCTCAGCTGATTCTCATCTTGACAACCAGTCAGGGGAAAGATTATTCTCCCCATTTTAGAGATGGCGAAACCAAGGCTCAGGGAGGGCAGTGACTTGCCTAAATCTTATAACCACAAATTAGGGCAGAGCTTGGACCAGTATCTGGGCAGTTCTTGTTGGTTCCTCCAGCGCCCCTTCCCCTGGACAGCAGTGGAGGGGTGGATGGAAAGAGCACTGGACAAGGAATCTAGAACTCTGCCAATTCACTTGGGAAATCCCTGGGCAATATTCCTGTTTCTGGACTCCAACTTCCATGGCAATAAAATGGGTAAAATCCCCACCCTGCCTATGTCCAAAGGTTGTGGTTAGGATTGCCTAGAATAGTCCCTGGCTCATAAATAAGTGATCAATAAGTATTGATGTAATTAATGAACATTTATTGAGCACTTACTCTAGCACTGTGGAGGGCTTAAGGATACAACAGTGAACAAGAAGGCAGGCAAGAAACAGTAAAGATTATGAAAAGTACTAAAGAGGAAAGAAACGGGAAGGAGTGGGTTAGGTTGAGAAACAGGGAGCAAGTCAGAACTCTCTGGTGAGTTGATATTTAAGGTGAGACCTGGAGGTTTAGAAAAAGATAGCCACACAAGGCTGGGAAAAAAGCATTCTAGGTTGCAGGAATTCTGCATTATTTTGCATCCTCACAACTCCCATCTCATCGATGAGGAAACTGAGGCTATCAGCCTAAGAACAGACATTGTGTTCTGCTGAAGAAATCAATTAAATGAGTTAAACAGGCACTTTATAAACGTTTTCACATTTGAGCCTGACAACAGTTTTTTATTGTAAATGGTGGTGTGCCCATTTTATAGATGAGAATATTTTAAAGAGTTACCAAAGGTTGTATAGTTACTTGGGTTTGTTTATTTATATTCTGCCTCATTCCAGATGAACTTGTGCTCAGATTTGAGCCTCATCTGCCTGGTTCCAAAGTCCAAGCTCTTTCCCTGATACTGAGTATCTGAGAGCTGGCTATGAAACAGAAAACAGGCCAGGAGGTTGAGTCCACACTTGGAGAGACTGTTATTTCTTGAATACTACCCCAGGGCCCAGCACTGGACCAGGCATCCTAGTGGATACAAGCATATATTCCACACATATTTATTCAGCACCTACTATGTGTCAGGTCCTATTTTAGGCTCTGCAGATAAAGCAGGGAATATGCCAGACAGAAGTTCTTGCCCTCATAGAGCTTGCAATCTAATGAGGTGGTGAGCGTGTCACACAAACGATTACATTAGACAGAAAAAAGTGCCTTGGAAAAATAGAAGTACTCTGTAAGGCTGAAAGAAGGAAGACGTATCCTCTGGGTGAGGATGGGAAACTAGAGAAATTTCTTTGAATGAGGGGACTTTTAAGCCTAAGTTCAATTATACCCATCTGCAAAAGGGGCATAGTCATTTGCTGTATGTTATAAAACTATCGTGAAGAGTAAATGAGATCATACCTGTGAAGTACTGAGTGGGGTGCCTGGTACAGTTGTAAGCTGCTGACGGGTTGCCCTCCCAACTCATAGTGACCCCAGGCACTATGGAATGAAATGCTACCCCATGATAGGTTTTGGATTGGTCTATTGTGATCCAGAGGGTTTTCACTTCTGATTTTCAGAAGTAGATCACCACGCCTTTCTTCCTAGTTCATCTGAGCATAGAAGCTCCACTGAAACATGTTCAGCATTTAGCAACAAGCAAGCCTTGGCTGACAGACGAGTGGTAGTTTCACATGAGGTACATTGGCCAGGAATCAAACCTGGGTCTCCTGCAAGGAAGCCAAGAATTCTACCACTGAACCACCACTGCCCCTGCATAAACCAAAAAACCAAATCCATTGCCATCGAGTCAATTCTGACTCATAATGATCCTGTAGAACAGACTGGAACTGCCTTGTAGGGTTTCCAAGGCTATAATTTTTTTTAAAATTTTTTCTTCTTCTTTTTTTTTTAATTGTACTTCGGGTGAAGGTTTACAGAACAAATAGTTTCTCATGAAACAGTAGTACATATATTGTTTTATGACACTGGTTAACAACTCCATGACATGTCAACCCTCTCCCTTCTTGATATTTTTGTTATTGTTGTTGAAAATATACATAGCCAAAGATACACCATTTCAAAAATTTCTACATGCACAGTTCAGTGACATCGATTACGCTCTTGCAATTGCGCTGCTATTCTCACTTTAGATGAAGGTTTACAGAACAAAATAGTTTCTCATTTAACAGTTAGTACACATGTTGCTCTATGACAATGGTTAACAACCTCACAACACATCAACACTATCCTTACTCAACCTTGGGTTCCCTATCACCAGCTTTCCTGTCCCCTTCTGCCTTCTGGCCCTTGTCCCTGGACTGCTGTGCCTCATTAGTCCCATTTTGTTCTATGGGGCTGTCCACTCCCCGGCTGAACGGTGAACCTCAGAAGTGACTTCACCACTGAGCTAAAAGGATGTCCGGGGGCCATACTCTCGGGGTTTCTCCAGTCTCCTTTAGGCCAGTAAATCTGGTCTTTTTTTTTTTTTTTTTTTCTGTGAGTTAGAATTTTGTTCCACATCCTTCTCCAGCTCTGTCCAGAGCCCTCTGTTGTGATCCCGGTCAGAGCAGTCAGTGGTGGTAGCCAGGCACCATCTAGCTGTACTGGACTCAGTCTGGTGGAGGCCTTGGTAGCCGTGGTCCATTATTCCTTCGGACTAATCTTTTCCTTGTATCCTGTTCTCTTCATTCTCCCTTGCTCCCTAAGGGATGAGACCAGTGGAGTATCTTAGATGGCTGCTCACAGGCTTTTAAGACCCCAGATGCTACTCACCAAGGTAGAATGTAGAACATTGTCTTTATAAACTGTGTTATGCCAGTTGAGCTAGATGTTTCCTGAGACCATCGTCCCCACAGCCCTCCACCCAGCAATTTAGTCAGTCGCTCAGGGAGTTTGGATGTGTCTATGGAGCTTCCATGACCTTTCCTTGTACAAGTTGTGCTGGTTTCCCATGTATTGTGAACTGTCTCACCCTTCACCCAAGATACCACTTATCTATTGCCTACTTAGTATTTCCCCTCCACCCCTCCCATCCCTGGTAACCAACAAAGATTGTTACATTTTGTGTGTGAACTTTTTCATGGGTTTTTACAATAGAGGTCTCACACAATATTTGTCCTTTTGTGATTGACTTATTTCACTCAGCATAATGTCCTCCAGTTTCATCCAGGTTATGAGATGGTTCACAGATTCCTTGTTGTTCTTTCTCGTTGCATAGTACTCCATTGTGTATATGTACCATAGTTTGTTTATCCATTCATCTGTTGAGGAGCATCTAGGTTGTTTCCATCTTTTTGCTATTGTGAACAATGCTGCCATGAACATAGGCGTGCATATATCTATTTGAGTGACGACTCTTATTTCTCTAGGATATATTCCTAAGAGTGGGATTGCTGGATTGTATGGTATGTCTATTTCTAGCTTTCTGAGGAAGCGCCATATCATTTTCCAAAATGGTTGTATCATTTTGCTTTCCCACCAGGAGTGCATAAGAGTTCCCATCTCCCCGCAGTCCCTCCAACATTGGTTATTTCCAGTGTTTTTGATTCATGCCAGTAATGCTGGGGTGAGATGGTATCTCATTGTGGTTTTCATTTGCATTTCTCTAATGGCTAGTGATCGTGAGCATCTCCTCATGTGTCTGTTGGCCATTTGAATGTCTTCTTTGGTGAAGTGTCTGTTCATTTCCTTTGCCCATTTTTTGATAGGATTGTTTGTCTTTTTGTTGCAGAGGTGTTGGATTTTCTTGTAGATTATGGAGATTAGACCTTTGTCTGACTTGTACTGTCCAAAAATTTTTTCCCAGTCTGTAGGTTCTCTTTTTACTCTTTTGGTGAAGTCTTTTGAAGAGCATAGGTGTTTGATTTTTAGAAGATCCCAGTTATCTAGCTTATCTTCTGTGGTTTGTATGTTGATGGTTATGGTTTGTATCCTGTTAATGCCGTGTATTAAGGCCTGTGGTGTTGGTCCTATCTTTTCTTCTATGAATTTTATAGTTTTTAGCTTTATATTTAGCTCTTTGATCCATTTTGAATTGGTTTTTGTATATGGCGTGAGGTATGGGTCCTGTCTCATTTTTTTTGCAGATGGATATCCAGTTTTGCCGGCACCATTTGTTAAAAAGACTGTCTTTTCCCCACTTGATGGACTTTGGGCCCTTGTCGAAGATCAGGTAGGTGGATGGATTTACATCTGGGTTCTGAATTCTGTTCCATTGGTCAATGTATCTGTCGTGGTACCAGTACGAGGCTGTTTTGACTACCATGGCTGTACAGTAGGTTCTGAGGTCAGGTAGTGTGAGTCCTCCAACTTTCTTCTTCAGTAGTGCTCTACTTATCTGAGGCTTCTTCCCTTTCCATATAAATTTAATGATTAGTTTTTCCATCTCTTTGAAGAATGTTGTTGGTATTTGGATCAGGATTGCGTTGTATTTGTAAATTGCTTTGGGTAGAATTGTCATTTTCACAATGTTGAGTCTGCCTATCCATGAGCATGGTATGTTTTTCCATTTATGTAGATCCCTTTGGGTTTCTAGCAGTAGTGTTTTGTAGTTTTCTTTGTACAGGTCTTTTATATCCCTGGTTAGGTTTATTCCTAAGTATTTTATTTTCTTAGGGGCTATTATAAATGGTATTGTTTTCCTGATTTCCTTTTCATCATTCTCCTTATTGGTGTATAGGAATCCAGCTGATTTTTTAATGTTTATCTTGTATCCTGCTACTCTGCTGAATCTTTCTATTAGTTCCAGTAGATTTCTCATGGAGTCTTTAGGGTTTTCTATGTATAGTATCATATCATCCACAAACAGGGACAGTTTAACTTCTTCATTACCAATTTGGACGCCCTTTATTTCTTTTTCTTGCCTTATTGCTCTAGCTAGAACTTCCAGCACAATGTTAAATAAGAGTAAGGCTGTAATCTTTACAGGAGCAGATGGCCACATCTTTTTCCCTTGGAGCGACTGGTGGGTTCGAACTACCAGCTTTCTGGTTAGTAGCTGGGGGCTTAACCACTGCACCACATAGGGAGTCCTAAATAAGTCTTACTACCTTCTCCACTCCCTCTTCTAGTAAATAATATCTATTTTGTAGTAAACAACAAAATCAGCTTTGAAAACTTTCCGTTGTCCATAGAACAAAGTCCAAAATTCTTGATCTGCCCTGGGCTTCCTTCTCCAGCCTCACCCTCTTCCCTCTGTCCCTACAACACTGCCTTCTCCTTCCTGCTTCAAATCTTCTCCCTTGCTGCTTCCTCAGCCAGAAGCCTTTGCTCCACACTCCCCTCTCTCCTCCCATCCTTGGCCAATCCCTTCTCATCCTTCAGGTCCTGAGGTTGCCCTCTGGGAACCCCTCACACTGAGTGCTGTACTCCCTCAGTAGCTCCCTGTGCTTTTCCCTCCAGGATTTAGCACAAGTATTTGTGTGATGTTCGTCTTTCCCACTGGACTATAAGCCCCTTGAGGGCCAGGACTGTGTCTATCTCATTCACTGCTATAGTGTCAGCATCAGGCAGGGTCTGGATACAGGAAGTACTCAATAATGTTGGCATGAACAAAGAAAAGGAGTTCCTTTTTGAAATGTGAGTTTGGACACTCAGAAATGAAACCGAATCAATGTGAACCAGTCATGAGGTCAGAGGTGATTCAGATATGAGGCAAAGGGCTTTTGCTGCTATAACCAGTTGAGGCAGTTTCTCTCAGAACCTGTGGCATCACACTGAGGCAGACTTGAAAGAAGATGGGGCACATGGGCTGTGTACTTGACCCTCTCCCCAGAGAGGGAAGTGACTTGCCTGAGGTGTCCAGCCATGGAGGTGGGGATGGGAGTGAGACTCTATTCTGGCTCTCTCAGCATTGCAGCTGTTACCTCCAACCTTAGGAAGAGAAAGTGGAGAGAGAAGTTGCAGGACTCTGGGACAGGGGGTGACAAACTATGAAGAGGATCTGAAGGTACAAGCTTGTGAAACCTCAAGCAAGTCATTTCCCCTCTCTGGTCTTTAGTTTCACCATCTGTCATAAGAGGGTGTCTTAGGTCAAGTATCCTGGTCATCTAACTCTGAGATGGAAATTTATATAGAGGAGTTTTATTGGGGATCAGTGTCATAGAAGAGTGAGAAGCAGGACTGGGCAAAAGGAGAAGTTGGGCTGCAATGAATAGAGGTGTCACCTGATCCTACAGGGAGCTCTGGAACTGGGATAATCCTTCAGAGTTGTTTCAAATGAAGGCAAAGGGGCCAGGTCTTTGTACACCCTTCTCCCATCAACCAGCCATTGGAGGGAGGTAGACTGCCTGGCGGGGGCGAAACCTTGAGCTAGGTAGCTCCTTTCAACCAGAGGGACTCAGCTGAAATCCTTCAGCAGCCAACACTCCTAATGGAGTGTGGGGTTGGGGGAAGGAATGAGTGCCCCCATCTATGTAGCCCACCACAGCATCCACTGCAGAGGACTGGAGATTAGAAACTACTGTTTCATGGGGCCCTCAGGTTCCAAGAAGGTGCTCCAGTAGGTGGGAAATTGTTTTTCTTGGATATGTTTTAGCTTCTGTAGAAGTCCAACATATTTCCTTGGAAGAAAAGTCTCTGCTGCTAGGTTTGAGAAACTGATAAATGCTCTTATAGCACCTCATATTTCTCCTTTGAGGTGCTGAACACAGTTGTAACTTAAATAATTAGTTGTGTAGTGATCCAGTGTCTACCTCCTCCACTAAACAGTGACTCCTAAGAGGGCAGCAACACGCCTGTCTTGTTCACTGCTATATCAGAGCATGGTACATATTAGGTGCTCAACATCTGTTGAATGAAAGAATAACCATGGCATCGGAACACCAGGGGGCTGTTAAAAATGCAAATTTCCAAGTTCCACCTTCAACCACTGCTCCTCCGGGAGAGCCTAATGCACGTAAAAGTTTGTGAAGCACTGCTCCATTCCACCTGCCCAGGACTCAGGTGAATGTTTAAAACTTGCTGGAGGGGACCCACCCAGCTCCTTTTTCTATCCACTCTCAAACCAAGCATGCCTTCAAAAATGAAACAAAGAATCTAGTAACCAACAACTTCGCCCAAACTCCAAACTTTGCATTTTATGTGTGCCCAGGTCCTGGGTTGCAGACTGTAGAAGGATAAAACAGATTTATTAGACACAATCTGGAGCCAAGCATTTTCAATTCCACATGCTCATGGAAGTGAACAAGATAAAAATATGCAGATCAAGGGCCTAGAGAGTTTGGGGACAAAAACAAAGCAAAACAAAGAGCTCTGGAATCAGACTGACAAGGATTCAAATCCTAGCTCAGCTGCTTGATCTTGGGCACACTGAACAGCTCACTAGTGCTAGGTGCCAGGTATCTGAACTGCTAGGTGGTTTTCATGCATTATTTAATCCTCACAACCTCCTGTGACCTAGGAATTCATTTCTTCCCAAAGATAAGGAAGTTGAGGGAGGATTAAACTAACTTGCATACAGATAAACAGACATTAAATGTCAACGCTAGAATTTGAATGTTCGTCAAGTTGGCATTCCCTAGACTTTCACTTGAGGGTCCATTTCCATCCCTGTGAAATGGGAACACCACCCCTTTCTCCCAGGGTTGTTGTAATGAGTAAGAGATTAATTTTGAAAACATCTGGCACAATCACATTCAGTAAATGCTGCCTGGAAAGAATTGGAAGCTATGGCTCCAGGAGAAGGCAAGTTAAGTATCAACCTTATGTCTGCCTTGCACCCTTTCAGCAGGTTATAGCTTACACGGCCATGATCTTCAGGCACAACAGGCAAGGTAAACATTTTACCCCCATTTTTATGGCCAAGGAAATCTGTGGCACAATGAGATTAATCAATCCTCCCAGGCCCTTTGACTAATAAGTGGCAAAATCAGGACCAGAATCCAATTTTTGAATTCTAAGTCTAATTCACTTTCACACCCTCTCGAATGATTCTAGAAGGAAGAGCACATGTAAAGGAATACTGCAAAAATGGAGTGCCTCAGAGGGAAAGGGGACATGGAGTCCATCAGGGAAGGCTTCCTGTAGGAGACCCAGCTGTCATTTTATGATCGCATAGTATTTAGAGGAAGTGGGAGAGGGCTTAGCTCTTAAGTCATGATGTGGTTTTCCTGGTAGGCGTACGAGTTCCTGGTGCTCAGAGAAGTTAAGAAACTTGACCAAAGTCACATAGCTACTAAATGGCACTGGCACAACTTGGGGTTCACATCTAACCACTGATGCCTGGTTCTGTCTCCTTGGTGCTGGGGAGGGAAGGATCAGAAGCAGGCGGGCACAATGTGGTGGGGCAGAGGACACTAGGGGTCTCCCCTGAGATTCTCAAACAGACTCCCTCACTCCAGGGTGAGCCCAGTAGTGGTAAAAGCAGCAAGATAAAATGCCAAGCCGTCAGGGTCAAGCAGACCCAGGTTGGAACCCTGGCTCCACCACAGACTAGCTGTGGCCTTAGCAATGTATTTCACCTCTGAGTCTCAGTTCTTTTGCAGAATTGCTGTAGACTGAGAGACATAACCTCAAAGTA
Organism: Dugong dugon; assembly: GCA_030035585.1. Classification (NCBI taxonomy): domain Eukaryota; kingdom Metazoa; phylum Chordata; class Mammalia; order Sirenia; family Dugongidae; genus Dugong; species Dugong dugon. The sequence continues at coordinate 52,276,538 of CM057462.1, read as the reverse complement.
GCCAGAACAGGGCCAGCTTTAGTCAGAAACATAACGTGGTCATTATTATTCCCCAAGGCCAGGTCAGCTGCAGATGGACACCCAAGAGACAGAAGTGCTTTCGATGCCAACCATTGCCAACCCTGTAGTCACTGGGTACAAGGGCCTGGCAGAGCAGGGGCAGCAGGTCAGGTTCATGATGCAATCGTAGCTCCCTGCTTGTGCTACAAGGTGAACCCTGACCCCCAGGAAGTGGAAAAAGACAGCATTAACAAGAAGTACAAAACAAAACGTCGGTGAAGTTTTATTTGTCATCATACGGAACTGGTAGCAAAGCCAAAGATTTCTGCACTTGAACACTGGATAACCCTTCCCACCCATCCAGGGGACATTCACAAAGTCACCATGTCTCCTCCAGAATCCAAACACTAATGCTGGGGCCCCTTCCCACCTGCCCAGCCTCTTTGCAGAGAGGGATCTGAGGCCTGAAAGGGGTGCCAGTTGCTTTCCCATGCCTGCACGGGTATGAAATGTGGCACACTGACTCAGCTCCTCTCTCATCCCGCTCCAGAGAGGAAGGTCAGAAGCAGCAGTATCTTGGCCCTTGCCTTTCTTCAGTCACCTCCAAACTGGTTAGAGAGGAGGCACATACTGTCGGAAGAAGGGCAAGATAAACCAGAATTCACAGCTTGTTTGCTATAGAAAGTGCCTGGGATCAGTCCTTGGCTGCTTCTGCTTCCAAGCAACTTGCCTAAAATTGAGGAGAGGGGACAGAAACTGGGATGGGGACACAGGTTCTTAGAAAGCAGCCAGGAGAGACTGACTGCAGGAAAGGGGTCCCCAGAGGCCGCAGAGATCCTGCATGGAAATCCGTCTGCTGCTGGCAGATTGGCCTGGGAATCCCAGGCTGAAGAGTCAGACGTCTCAGAAATCTAGACCACTCCTTAGTCTACAACCGTGGAAACAGAGGTCAAAGAGGTTTGGCAACATAGCCATGGTCACCCTGGCCGGTGGCAGGGCCCAAAGAAGAACGCTCATGACTCCTGCCTCTCCCACTGGGCCACAGTGCCATCTGAGCCACCAATAAAGGTTCAACCTTTTGGCAAACATCTGTGGATAGGCAATAGGAGAGTGGAGAGCCAGCCTCTGCAGGGCAGGTACAGCTCTGGGGAGAACAGATTTCTCCCTCTCTCCCTCCCCTCAGATCCTGACTATGGCTCCAGGGTAGAGGCCCTGAGGAGGTTTGACCCTCGACCATAAAGGACCAAAAAGCAAAAAACTTATAATCTAATACTCCCTCTTCTTCAGAAAGCAAGGTGACCAGCAGAGGTCCGAAGTCTCTAGAGAGACATCTTCCACTTTTTTGATGTGCTTGGCCTCTCTCATGGGGACCCACACCATCAGGCATGGGAGAAAAGGGTTAAGAGGGAGAAGGTCAAAAAAACTACATTAGGATTAGGGCAACTGGGGAACAAAGGGCCTTCTGACTAACCAACTGAGCAGGATTATGCGGAGCTGGGCACACAGACCAGCTGGAGCCCTGACTTTCACATTGATGGGTGAATGGCAGGTAGGAGGTAATGAAATCTGGGAGTGGCGGGTAGGGAGGGCAGAGCTGCCTGGAGTGTCAATCCCTGGAGGTGTCTGCCCCTCTCTCAGGGCCAGCCAGGGAATTCCCAGTCCAGGGAGGTCACAGCACTCATGGTGCCTGGGGCCCAGCCTGCTGGCAGACATGTCTGTGCTGGGCTCATTTTCCTTCCTGTGCCCTCTGCCTCTGGGGGCAGAGGCAGGAAAAAGGGCATGGCCCCTGGGGTCTCCTAGTCCTCTTTTAGCTCCCAGGGGCAGTGCTGGGATCCCAGAGTCAGTGCAATGATCCTGTCCATTCCAGTGAGAAAAAGGAGGGTGTGGCTTGGGGCTGCAGGTCACACCCAAGCCCACCCCCAGAGTGGGGTGGGTGGGCGTGGGACAGGAAAAGGGTCTGGGTCTGTCTCCAGACAGAGAAGTCCTTGCAGGGTCAGCTGCTCCGGGCCTAGATCCTGTGTAGGAGTCAGGTCATGTAGCGGGTGATGGCGCGGAGGGCGTAGAGCAGGGCAGCTTGCATTCGGGCCTCCAGAAGCAGTAAGTTCACATGGACCTAGGGCACAGATAACAGCTTGTTGGCAACTGTGTTAAACCCCACCCTCCCCATTCCTCCCAGACTACCACTATCCCTGACTACTCACTTTGTCACCTCCCCTCCCTACAGAGCTGCCCTGCCTTTCCTAAGGCTCTCAGAAATTTGGTGTGAATAATTTTAAGCACATTCATCCCTGTCATGACTAGTCTCTTTATCTTCCCAAGCTAATACCAAGAGCTACTACTAACTGATTACCTACTAGGGATCTGGGGTTTAAATACATTTCCTCATTTCCTCTTCCCAGGAACCCTGAAATGTAGGCAATATCTATTCCCATTGTAAAGATAACAAGCTCAGAGAGGCAAAGAGTCTTGCTCAAGGTCACACAGCAACTGAGTGATAGTGCTACCATGTAACCCAGGTCCACCAGGCCGCCACTGAGGATGCTGTGAAACAGGAACACATATTCCTGTTTTACAGATGAGTAAACGAGGTCTGAAATCACATAGTGGAGTAGGACTTAAAGCCAGAACAATAGGCCCAGGTGTTCCACCTGGCAGAACAGACTCAGTCTGGGGTTCCCTCATTGGGTCCTGGTCCCTTGCCCCCTCCACTGGCTGGGCTTGTCTACTCCATTCTGTTCCTCTAGCCTCGGCACCTCCCTGGAAGGAGGGCTCACCCCTCCCCGATGGGCTGTACCTTCTCTGAGTGGCGGAAATGCCTCCAGAAGAGGTTGTACATCCTCTGGGTGGTCTTCTCTGGGTAGCAGGCTACTGTCTTGATATAGACCTTGAGATTCCGCTCCAGGAGCTGGTTCACCTCCCCATAGTCATAGTCATCATATCTGGATGGAGAGGCCCCAACAACGTCACTCACCCTTTACTCCCAGAGGTAGCTCCTCCCGCCCCGCCGCTCACCCCACAGAGGAAGGAACACGAAGTGGTGAGAATAGGCAGAAGGTAGGAAGCAACGAGAAGCCAGTTCCTCTTAGAAAAAGCTGATGTCGTGTAGCAGTGACCACCAGACTCATAGGGATGCACAGAGAATGAGCATGCTACACTGAGTACCAACTATGTGCCAACTATTTGGTGGAATTCTCAAAACTACTGTATACAACAAGTTTCATCAGCCCCATTTAATAGATGAGAGTACTGAGACTCAGAGAAGTGAAGTCACTTGTCCTAGGTCATACAGCTAGAATTAGAATTCAAACCCAGCTCTGCCCGGTGCCAAGGCCATATTTACTACTTTACAGTAAAGGCCATGGAAAGTGGGGCAGGAGGTCAGCGCAAATATTCACCCTGGAGAAGGAAGAGGGAAGGGATCAAAAGGAGCTGGTATTCATTTTACAGACGGGCAAACTAAGGCCCGGAGAAGACATTAACTTGTTCAAAGTCAAAGTTGGTGACGAGTCTAGAAGGCACGTTGTTCACTCCCCAGACCAGTAGGCCAGGGTAGCCAAAGGCATCACAGATCAGTGTGGATGGGAAACACTGGCTGAAAACTGGAAGACAAGTTCAGAAGATAAAGGTATGGGAGCAAGCACCATGTGGAGGGTGGAGAAGCCCGGACCTGAGAGCTGGGCAGACTAGCCTGTACCACCTACTAAGATGCCTGTTCTTGGCCTCTCCTAGGTTCCAAACCCGCCAACAACCAGCAAGAGGATAGCCAGTGAACTACAGCTTGGCCCACTCTGTGAAACAGGATTTTACAGCCAGTGACACACAGCAACACATGTTTTCTACAAGGAACACGTACTTTTTTTAAAATTTGGAGTAATTTTTTAGATGGTTGGAATAAACTGTTAAATGAAAAAGAAAAAAAAAATCATGTGTTCACTGGAATATGCTTATGCTTTATTAAATGAGTAAAATAAGTAAAATGAGCAGGCAAGAAAATGGTAACAGATCTTGTTTTTGTAGACTTATGTACACTTTGGCTATTTGCACATAGAAAAAGGACAGGAAGGAAATACCTGACAACAGTAAGAGCTGATGAGATCATGGATGATTGTTGTTGTTATGTTTTCTCAATTTTCTAAAATCAGGCTGTTTATCTTTACATCAAATATATTATGTTTTTTTTTAAATAAAATAATCACTATAATTTCAAATATACAAAAGCAATTTCATAGAAAAGAAAAAAAGTAATGGAGAAAAACATCCCAGGATGTGGACGTGGTTGTAACAGAGTGGTAGAAGTTTGGGAAATTGCTTTTCTCCTTAGTCTTTGAATTTTCCATAATCCAGAGTATGAAATTAGATTTCTTTTAGGTAAAAAAAAAATTGATTTGTGATATCCTTGACAAGTAGTTTCTCACCTAGAAAAAATTTATGTATAAGGCTAGTCAGTGCCCATGGTGTTTGAAATAGTGAAAAACAGCAAATACCCTAAATATCCAAAAGAAGAATGTCTGAGTAATTATGATACATCCGTAACAGAATACCGTGTAGCTGTTACAAAGTATAAAAGATCAAAAAATACTGAAAGGAAGGTGATTCACAATGATCAATAGGTGAAAAAGTAAGTTGCAGAACATGTTGAGTATGATCCCATTAATTAAAAAAAAAAATCCTACTTAAAAAATCAGGAAACACTTAAACAACAAGATTAAAATGCAATTCATCACACTATACTATACAGAGATAATCTCTATCAAATAACATTTTAGAGTTCAACCTTCTATATATTTTTCATGCATGTACACACTTCAAGTAGAAAATGAACAAAAAGAAGATTCTGCTTGGTAACCAGTTTTCTTTTCTCGCAAAACATTTTTAACATTTTCCCATGTCAATATAAATAAACTTCTACTGTCATTTTTAACGGCTGCCTAATATTTCACTGAATGAACATATGTGGCATTATTTAAAGACTCCCATTTATACGCATTTACATTGTCCTTATTTATTATGAGGGAAGGACTGCTCCTTGGAATGGAAATAAAACATCAAATATAACCGTAGCTATCTCTAGGAGGAGAGATTAAAGAGTTTCATTGTAGAAGGTTCACACAATGAACACTTCTATTATTTTTTACAATCAGCAAAGAAATACATTTGTTTTGAAAAACAGCATAGGCAGAAAGAAAGTAAAAGAGAAAAGAAGAATAATGAAATAGAACTGTGAGTTCCAGTTCACGACTTGCACCATACACACACCCTCAGTGAGGTCACACGTGCCCACCTGATGCCAAAGACACAGTGGATGTAGTTCCAGATGGCCCTGCGGAGCATGGAGGTGTCCACACCACTGTGCATGGCCATGGTGTTGTAGGTGAGACTATAGGCTGCCTGGAACTTCTCATCTAGCAGCTGTCCACCCTCAGGGTAGAGCCGCTGGATCAGGGAGTAGCCATGGTCTTCCCAGGTGTAATCCTGAGGAGCACAGGAAGACATCAGTGAACAGAGACTTTGGGGCCCAAGGCTGGCCAGAGAGGCCCCATCCTCTGGACCTCTGGAGCACACCTTTGCTCCCTATGTCCTCTTCCCACTCCACAAATACAACACTGCTTGCTCTGGGCCTAAGAAGCTGAGGAAGATGCATCTTGGTGATGACCTCTTCTCTAAGATTAGGACCCCCTGAGCTTGGAGGATAGATGGGTTCCTTCAGGATCCAGAGGGTCCCCCACTCCCCTAATGGAATCTTGAGGATTTAAGGTAGGAAGAGCAGTGCCCAACTCCATAACCATTTAAACCATCTATCCCCTACCTATTTGTTAATCTGGAGCAATGGCCAAGACTCACAGGGAGAGGCCTACCTGGGCGCGGAAAGTTGGGGGTGCCTCAGCCCCTTGCCGGGTAAAGTCCTCATATCCAAAAGCGGGGTCTTCCACAAAGCACAGCATGTCTGGGCGTGGAGAGGGCTCCAGGATGTCAGCTGAAAACCATGTCAGAAAGAGGCCACCATCAGGCTGGTACATGGAGCACACACACAGGCAGGCTTCAACTTCTAATTAACCGTCGATAGAGGGCAGGGGAAGGCACAGAGTAGAGGGCCAGAGAAAGTCCCTTACTACAGCGAGTGGGGCCAAGACTGTAGCTGGGGTCAGTCCTGGGGGAGGAGGGGAGCCCCTAGTAATCCTAATAGCAATAATAGCAAAAAAACAAAAACCCAAACCTGACACCGTCGAGTCAATTCCGACTCATATCAACTCTATAGGACAGAGTAGAACTGCCCGTAGGGTTTTCAAGGAGCAGCTGGTAAATTCAAACTGCTGACTTTTTGGTTAGCAGCTAAGCTCTTAACCACTGCACCACTAGGGCTCCAAGCAATAATAATGGTGGCAGTTTTTTGTGGAGTTGCTTATCCTTGGCCGGGCTCTATGCTAAGAGCTATGACTCTGCTGCCGCATTTATCCTACATACCAATCCTTCACGTGTGAGGAGACTGAGGCGCTGAGACAGAAGGTGATTTTTCAGTGGTCACACAGCCAATAAGGGGAAGAGGCCAGAATTTAAACCCAAGTGTGACCCCAAAGTCCACGCTCAGACACCTACTGAAAGGGTGGTCAGGCCTGGCTGCCTCCAGAACAGAGGAGGTATGGGTTGCAGATGTGACTATTCCCTAACAGAGGTGGTTTAAGCAGGGGACAGCTCCAGGAACCTGGACACCTGTGATCCTGTACCTGAGGGGGTCACCAGAAGACTCTCCGACTTCTCCAGCTCAAAGCGGCTCTCCATCTCCTCTGGAGATGCCCCCTCGTCCCGTAGCAGGCTCTCCTGAAGCTGCCTCATGCGTTCCATCAGAGCCTCCACGTCACGTGCGGCCTCAAAGCCCTGGTGCAGGGGGCCAGTGGTGACCATCTATTCCTCCTCCCTCCCTCGGCCCCAGGAAACTCCACACACCCTTCCCACATGCAGGCTTCCCAGGCGACTATAAAAGCCCAGCACACCCTCTGTGCCGGGCACATGCTGGGCAGCTCGCGTGACCTGGCTTCCAAAAGTGAAGTTTAAGAAGCTACAGAATAAACATGTCTTCTCTGAGCATCAACTTCCCTCACAGGTATGACATTTTTGAAGTATCTATAATTTTATATTAAAACTAACAAGGCCAACTCACAGAGTAAAAGGCCACCTCACTTTATATTTCTGAAATGCTCAAAACTAGGAGACTTTGAGCCTATGGGGCTACGTGCTGACAGGCCAATCACATGGTTATTTCATTTAATCCTCACAACCCACTGTGATTTAATCCTTACAGTCCTCTTTATCCCCATTTCAGAGATAAGGAAACTGAGCTTCAAACTCAAATAACTTTTCTAAGGCCTCTCAGTGTGAGGAGACAAGCAAGCAGGAGCTTCTACCAAAGGACCAGAGGCCATGCCAGCTTCCTCCCCTACCAAGTCCCAGCCGGTGGTGACTTACCCCAGAGTTGTTGAGTGGGTCCCCGCTGGGGGTGCTGCTCTGCTCACTGGGGGGCGAAGGTACCTGGGGAGCAGGGCTGCCCTCTGGGTCCCCCTCAGGAAGGATACCACAGCCAAACACAAAGGAGGCCAGCGAGTGGCAGTGAGTGAGCAGGACCAGGGCCTGGATGAGCTCGGCCAGGGACCAGCTGTGCTCACTCGTCTTCAGCAGGGCCTGGAAGGGAAGGAAGGTCAGACCCGCTAAGTGCCTGTCCCTGGGCTGCCCCCAGCCCAGCCTCTGGGCTCCCTCGGGGACCCGCCTCTCTGCCCACTTCACCTGGATATGCTCCTTGGTGATGAGCCATGGCCGATGCGCCAGCAACTTGTTGATCTCGCTGAGTTTGCGCAGCTTCTTGGGGGCATGGTGGAGACCCAGAAGCCACTCAGGGTCACCACCAGTCTGCAGAAACTCAGCCATGTGGGAGCCCACCAGGTAGGAGCACTGGTGGCGGGCAGCAGCCTATGGGGTGAAGCACAGAGCCTGGGTCACCCTCCCTCCCTCTTTCTGCGCCCTGTTAAGGGTGGGTACCCCATGGCGGAGACATCACAGGACTTGCTGTTGCCTGGGAGCAGGAAATCTATGTTCTAACCCTAGCTCTGCCACCAGCTTGCTGTGTGACCTTGGGTAGGTAATCTGACCCCTTCTCACCTCAGTTTCCCAATCTGTAAAGCAGACACAAAAGATGCCGCTTTTCAAAATCTAACATTCTATGGCTGGTCGGATGAAGCCAGGCTTTCCTCTGCTTTGTGTTTCCTCTCTCTCTCATCTACGGTATCAGCTCAGGAAGCCCTCAGCAGAGAGATCCCAGGGCAGAAGCCTCCCTATGGTCCACTCCTACAAGAGCCAGGCCTGGACAGACTCACCATGATGGCAATGTAGTGGCGCCAGGGGCTAGCCAGGGGCCCATCCGTGTGCAGCAGCAGGTAATGCAGGCGCCAGAAGCTGCTAAGGTAGTCGGGGTGCAGGCCCATCACCACTGCCAGGTTGTCTACCCGCCCTGAAGACATCAACGCCTCCAGCCCCAAGTGCTGCTCCAGGCTCTCAGCTCCCTCCTGAAGGATCTATCAAGAAAAGGTGAAGAGAACATGGGTTACCCTCCTGCCCTCCCCAACAAAGAGACCAACATAGTCATTGCAGTGGATTTATAACAGCAAGGAACTGAAAACAACCTTCATGTCCCACCTAGGGGAAGAAGGAGCCCAGATGGTACACTGGTTAAGAGCTTGGGTACTAACCAAAAGGTCAGCAGTTCGAATCCACCACCTGCTCCTTGAAAACCCTATGGGGTAGTTCTACTCTGCCCTGTAGGGTCGCTATGAGTCGCAATCGACTTGGCGGCAAAGGGTTTGTTTTTTTTTTTTTGTTTTTTTAGGGGAGGAAAAGACATTTCGTTAAGTGATTAAACAAATACGTATTAGGCATTTTACCATTTTTAGATAGGAAAATAGGCACAGAGATTAAAGTGCAGTTTCTCCTGTCCTCATGGAGCTTTTGTTCTAACATTGCAAGTCCATACAACCGTGGGGGAGGGAGGGTTGTGCAAAAGAGTTCACATTTCCTCAGTCTGTTCTCCATGCCAGGCGCTGAGGAGCTTGGAGGTTTCCTGCATTATCTCAGTGAATTTTCCCAATAATCCAGTGAAGTGAATGCTATTATTTTCTCTAATTTGCAGATGAGAACATCAATGCCCAGAGAGGTTTAATTCCTTGCTCGTAGATCTGGCAAATGTCAGATTAACCCCAAAACCTATTTCTTTCGTTTATTATAAGAGGGGAGTAGTTATTTATAAATAAATATATATATATATGAGAACAATAATATTTGAGCTTAAAATTCTGGGCTACAGACATAAAAAATCAGTGGGTGGTTCTTCATCTTACATTTACAAGAAGGAGGGAGATTCGAGCATTTAAACATTTTTTAACAGCTCATTCACCACCTGGCCTACACATTTAGGAGAATAAAAGGATAAAGAAACAAAACATTCATCTTTGCTGATTAAAAGCCAAAGGAAAATGAGGAAACTATTATTTTTTTCATACATGTATTTTGAAGGTACTAATCCATCCCCCCCCCACACACCCACACAAGCGTGCGCACAAACGCACGCATGCACACACACACACTAGAATGTAAGCTCCATGATGGAAAGACTTTTGGCTGTTTAGTTCACTGCTGTATCCCTAGCGCCTGGAAGAGTGCCTGGCACAGATTAGTCATTCAATAGATATCTATTGAATAAATGAATGAACGAACTGACTCGGTATATGAAAGATGTCTCAGTTGTATTGTTAAGTGAAAACAAACAAACAAAAAAACCCAAGTTGTAAACTATGACCTTGGTTTTGTACTGAAAATAAGTATCTGTACGAAAAAAAAGCCCCAAAACAGCAGCAAATGGTTGTGATTATCCCTGGGGGGGAATGGGATTATAGGAGACCAGCGCTCTCTGAAACACTGGAATTTTTTTTTCAATGAACATAAAGCAGGAAAAAAAATGGTTTAATATATGCACTGTGAAGGATAAGAAGAGAAACACAGACAGCTCTATCTTCTTAAGGAAAAATGGGCACTGACCTGGGAATCTAAAGTTTTGCCATCACCTAGCTGTTATTACTACTTTACCTCTTTGAGCCTGCTTCTTCCCAGTAAAATGGGATTGACAGCACCTACTTTACAAAGTTGTTTTGTGAATTAAACAAGTCAGGAATCTGAAGGGGTAGTTTCAAGGTGCTATTTTAAGGGACAGGAAAAGACTCCTGCCCACCCAATGCTCCATCCTTTCTTTCTAGGGACCAAAGATTCCTACTCCCTTCCAAGCTTACCTCCTCCATTGGGATGAAGGCGCTGGGCCCTCGAGGGCCTCGCCAAGACCGTCTCTCCCTCTGCTCCTAGGAGAAGATACATCATGGTTAGTTGGTGTAGAAGGGAAGACTAAGTGGATAGTTATCTCTCCAACTTCCTCCTCCTCACATAAGGGACCACAGTGAGCTTTAAAACTACCTTTCTGGTACACCCAGCATGGAGGAGCCAGTTGGGAGACATGCACCCTGTTTTGTGGGTGGGGTAGTCCCATTGCCATTGAGTCAATTCTCACTCATAGCAAGAGGGCTGATTTCATCAGGAACTGGGCAGTGACCCAGGAGCCCCAGCACTGCTGGGTGGGAGGGATCTGGGAAGTCACCATGTTGCACATCTCCAGTGGGTCACCTTTTTGGCAGCCCTGAAGAACTCACACAAAGCATGGTTTGACCACTCCCAGACAGGAAAAATGTCCCATCATTTGCATCCAGAGCTTGGTAACCCAGTAGTCTAGAGTACTACTGATAAGGCTTCAACCACTCTCAAACTGCCTTTTCTTTACTCCTCATAGACTACCACTATCCCTTGCCTAGACCACTGCTCCCAGCCCCACAAATGGTCTTCCTGCCTCCACAGCCTGCCCTCTACTATCCATCCTCTACCCAGCAGTCAGAGTAAACCTTCTGAAGTACAAATCTTATCAACTGGCTTAAAACCCTGCCTTAACTTTCCACAACCCCTCAGATAAATCAGTGGCCCAGGCCCAGGCCCACTGCCCTCCCACTGGTCATTCCTTTTGCAGAGCTAACTATTACAGTACATCAGGGTCTGGGAACCTTTTTCCTGGCCCTCAGGAGGCCCCTCTTCTGTGACCCCACAATTTCCAGTGTTTTCGTTCCTGAAAACACTATCTTCCAATTATCTGTTTTAAGTCCCCTTACTACCAGACCACATTTTGCTGAGAGCAGGGTCTGATCATTCATACTAGTCTGTGAATGGAGAAAGCAGAGAGGTGCGGAGGGAATGGAACCAGGGTGTGCAAGGCTGATGGGAGCAGCTATTCTGACATGTGGGAGAAAGTGCTCCTATATGATGTATTTGAGTCTCTTTAGAAACCACCAGAGTAATATACTTACTGAATCTCCTCTCCTAGTCCTAGAATGGGATTCGAGGAGGATTTTTTTTTTTTTTTTAATTCATTTGTTTTGTTAATTGGGACAGAGAGGGGAAGACGAAGGGTCATCTCAGCACTGGCATTGGAAACAGTTTACCCAAACCAGAGTCATGCCCCTCACTGGACAGGGACAGTCCCCCTCCCCCCATTAAAATCCAGACTTGGGAAAGTAACCTAGATTCTCTGAGTCTCAATCCTAGACAAGAAGGTGGCTGGGCTGACTACTCAGGCCCCCTTCAGCCCACACTCTTGGGCCCTACCAGGCCAAGCTGTTCCAAGTCCAGCGTAGTAACCACCACAATCCCCAAGCACTCCCTTTTCAGCTTCCCTCCTCCCTCACCTAAGGGAAAAAGCCCAACAGCACAGTCTGGGAGATAAGGATTGCTGACTCCACACACTGAGCCTCCCCCTCAGGGGAGCTGAGAACAGATAGAAAACCAGCAGGGTGGGGCAGAACTGAAGGGCAGGCAGAGGTACTGGGAGGCACAGGGAGCAGCCCTGGGATCCCTTCTCACTGCAAAATCTTCCCTGGAGCTGCCAAAGGGGAGGAGCTAATATCTGAGAGTCTATAAGTGAAGGGTCTGGATCCCTAAACATTTTCAGCCCTAATAACAATAACAGCTATTATTATTATGATGATGATAGTAGTGTGCAGTTAAAAGTTACAGGCTCTGGACACAAATTCCCTGGGCTCTGTTATTTGCTAGCTATGTGAACCTAAGTTTCCTCACCAAATAATGGGGATAATAGTACCTACTCTCATTGAGTAGTCAAGAGATTAATGAGATAATGCGTAGCACAGTACCTGTATCACAGTAAGTATTTAATAAAAGCCAGCTATCATTGACTTCATTGTTAATTTCAAACAAGGGCTTCTCAGTCCAGACTGTGTATTAGAATCCCTTGGAGAAGCTTTCAAAAAAAATACCTATGCCCAGGTCCCACCCCCAGTAATTCTAATTTAATTAGTCTGGGGTGGGGACCCAGCACAATATCCAGTCAGGGTGGGGACTCACTGTTTTGTACTACTTACTGATCACTTTAAGAAGTATAAAGTATTGTGCTAAGTGCTTTCCCAGTGGAACCAGAATTAATCTGTTCATCCAACAAATATTTTTGATGACTATTTGCCAGGCAGCCTGAATACAGCAATGAAAAGACAAAGTCTCAGCCATGTTAGGACTTAAAATATAATGGAGTAAGACAAACAACAGAAGAAAAGGATTTCAAATAATAAGTTCTATAAAGCAAATGAAATACAGCAAGGAGGTAGTGTTATGATGGAGTAGGGGTGCATGCAGTATTTTAGTTTGAGTAGACAGGGGCCCTGGTGGTGCAGTGGTTAAGAGCTTGGCTGCTAACCAAAAAGGCCAGGGGTTTGAATCCGCCAGCTACTCCTTGGAAACCCTATGGGGCAGTTCTACTCTGTCTATAGGGTCTCTATGAGTCAGAATTGACTGGACAGCAATGGGTTTGGTTTTGGTTTAGACAGGGAAGCCCCTGCGGAGGTGATCTTTGAGCTGATACCTAAATGATGAGAAGACAGCAGGGCTTGTAAAGATCTGGGAGGGGGGTCAGCATTCCAGACAGAAGGAACAGTCAGTACAAGGCCCTGAAGGCAAAACCAAGTAGATTCTAATCCATGGCTCCGACAATCTGGATGGTTCTCTAACCTTGACACCCACAACTACAGGGGAAGCAGATGGGCAGGGTCCCACTGCCAAAAGATGACACCTCCAAACCAGCTCTTCTCCCATTTCTGGAATTGTTGTTAGTTGCTATCAAGTTGATTCTGACTCATGGTGACCCCATGTGCGCAGAGTAGACTGCTCCAAAGGGTTTCCAAGGTTGTGACCTTTCAGAAGCAGATGGCCCTTCCTGTCTTCCAAGGTGCCTCTGGGTGGGTTTGAACCACTAGCATTTTGGCTAGTTGTCAAGCGCTTAACCTTCTGTACCACTCAAGGACTACTATCCCTGGGGTAGGAAGTCAATAATAATAATGGTAAGTAACAACACTGCCTACCATTGGCTAAGTATTTACTTCACATGGACTGCCTACACTTCCAAGGAAGGAACTCCTACTAAACTAACTAACCAGTTACTCTCTATTCTAACTCATAGTGACCCCATGTGTTGCGCACTAGAACTGTACTCCGTAGGATTTTCATGGCTGTAATCTTCTGAAAGAGATCACCAGGACCTTCTTGCAAGGTGCCTCTCGGTGGGTTCCCAGTGCCAACCTTTTGGTTAGCAGCTGAGGGCTTAACCATTTGTGGCACCCAGGGGCTCCTATTAACTACTACTATTGCCCTCATTTTACAGATAAGGAATAAGGCACAGAGACGTCAAATCAAGTCACCCATACAACCTCAGTTGGGAAGGAGGTGACAGAGCTGGGATTCTCATTCTCTAAACTTCTCAAGGTCTCAGTAGGCTCAAGGCTTTTTTATCTGGGGTTCCTCAGCCATGAGAAGCTCCTTCTCTCTACCCATTGCCGTTGGGATCCACTGCCCTCAATCACAACACCTGTACTGTACAATAAATACAGCAGCTTATAGCGACTGTGGCTAAGCATTTGAAATATGACTGTTGTTGTTAGGTGCTGTCGAGTTGGTTCTGACTCATAGCGACCCTATAGGACAGACTAGAACTGTTCCATAGGGTTTCCAAGGAGCAGCTGTTGGATTTGAACTGCCAACCTTTTGGTTAGCAGCCAAGCTCTTAACCACTATGCCACCAGGGTGTGACTAAAATATTGAACTTTTAATTTTAATTTATTTAAATCTAAATAGCCACATTGGCTAGGGGCCACCATATTGGACGGTGCAGGTTCAGAATATCAGATAGAGACATGATCCCCACCTCTACTTTACAGATGAAGAAAATGAAACCCAGAGGGGGCAGGTGCCATGCTCAAGGTAATACACCTGGTGTGAGGCTTAGGGAGGGCCAACAGTGGCTGTTCCTACAGTTCCAACTGAGGGGGTCACATGGGGCAGCAGGAACAAGTTAGGTGTTCAATCAATAGGGAGGCCTTCAGGCAAGTTGTAAAAAGAGGATAATCACCTCATTTCAGTGTCTGGCTTCTAATATAAGCTCACACTAAACTTTTACATTAGCTCAGGCACTGTACACAGGTTTCACTTAATTTTCACATCAGTTTTTGGGAATGGGGATGGGGAGAGATCTCTATTTTGCTCACAAATAAAGATTAAGGTTCCAAAGGTCATATATCAACTGAGAAGTGGCCAAGGATCCCTGGTGGCACAGTGGTTAAGCGCTTGGCTGCTAACCGTAAGGTTGGCAGTCCGAACCCATGAGCCACTCTGCTGCAGGTGAAAGATGTGGCAGTCTGCATCCATAAAGATTACAGCCTTGGAAACCCTATAGGGCAGTTCACTCTGTCCTATAGGGTCGCTATGAGCCAGGATCAACTCTACAGCAACGGGCTTGGTTTTTTTTGGTGAGAACTGGCCAATCTGAGATTTGAACCCAGGTCTGCCTAGCTTCCAAGGTCCTTTCCACTCCACCACTATAGCCTCTTGGAGTGGACCCAGGCCTGGAGATTTGAATTCAGCTCAGTCTGGCTTCCAGGGGTTCTGTCAACCAGCCTGTTGGAGTAGCCTCATCCTGTGACCTCCGGCAAGACTCAGTTACAGGCACCTGCTAAGTTACTCTGCTGGCTGGGGAAGGCAAGAGCCCCACTACACTCATCGGCTGCTCTGGTCACCTGAACTGACACTTGCCTGGGTTTATATCTGAGAGGAAGATACAGCCCAAGCAGCCCCTGACCTCCAATCTTGGATAGAAGGTGGGGAGGGGTGCCATACTCTTGTATGCCACCAACAGCTGGGCACCAAGCTAAGTGCTTTACACATCTGATCTCACTGACTTCACCCAACCACCCTGGGAAATAGGTCTTGTTATCCCTTCCTTAGAGACAATCGCCAACGCTCAGAAAGGTCCTGTCCCAGACAGGCACAAGCTCAGATCTGACTTCAAAGCCTACACAGTTCACAAGGGTCAGCTAAGCCATTATGGGGCAAATAGTTATGAGCATTTATTAGGTGCTAAGAACAGTGCTGGGCAGGGCATGAGACGTGCAGGATGGGATTGCTGCCTCTAGGTGTTTCTAGTTCAGCAAGACAGACAAACAAGAAATACCTAATTACACAACTGTTTCACTACAATTGGGATAAAAGCTCCTAGGCAGGGGAAGGGGGCTGGAAGTGGGTATGCTTATCTCATGGGGGAGAAAAGGCTTCCCTGAGGAAGTCATATTTGAAGAAGTAATTTGATAGCCCAATAAGACTCTGAAAACATACTACCAGCACTAGAGTGAAGCTCTCAGAACTTATTGGAGATACACACATCTTAAGGCCTTGATCCCCTGAAAGGCATGTGGTGAAGTGATGAGGTGTTGAGGAGGCTGCACATCTGGATCTTCAGTGGGGCCTTGGGCATCAGGTTCTGTAAGATCAGCAGCACCCTGCTGTCTTCTAAGGATTCCTGCTTAAGCACACACCTCCTTCCCAAGGTCCTCTTCTCTACCAGACACCACCAGCTTTCCCCACTGTTGACATCTAAAGGCCACTCTCTCACAGCCTGCCCCAGCCACCTGCAGCATTCTCTTCTCCTCAGGAGCCTTCTCCTCAGGCACTCACTTCTCAGGCACTGTCCCAGAGATGGATGCACAGGTCTCTCACCCCAGACAGGAGGGTAAGCTCAGGCATTCCCCTGTGAGACACTGACAAATGGGAAATTAGCATGTCTGACACAGTTACTATGTTCCAGGCACTGTGCTTTAGTCTTTGCTTGTATTCTCAGTTAATTCTCCTGATCATCACTGAGGGATACTATCAAATTCCCAAGTGAAGAAGCTGTGGATCAGAGAAGGTGATCACTTGGCCAAGGTCACATAGCAAGTTAATGGGAGGGCTGGGACATGAACCTAGCTAACTCTGGATCTAGTGCCCAGGTACTCTCAGTAATAACATTTCCATTTTCTCACAAAGAAAGAAACAAACAGCCTCAGAGAGTAAAAAGATTTGGTCAAAGTCACATAGCTGAGACGGAACAAGAGTGGGGGACCATTCCTCCCCATGGAGCTCCTAAGCCGCGGTCCAAACAAAAAAACCAAACCCGTTGCCATCAAGATGATTTGAGACCCACCTCTCTATATCCTTATAAAGACCCTATAGGGCAGAATAGAACTGCCCCATAGATTTTCCAAGGCTGTAAATCTTTACCGAAACAGACTGCCACATCTTTTTCCCTTGGAGTGGCTGGTGGGTTGAACTACCAACATTTCTGACCTTTTAGTTAGCAGCTGAGCTCTTAACACTGGGCCACCAAGGCCGCTTAAACCATGGTGTGGTGGGGGAGGAGGGGGGATGGTGGAATTAAACTCAAACTAACAGAAACCCAGGACACAAACCATCTACCGTTGAAGCTAGGAGCCCCAGAAACCATGCTGCTCAGAGAAGGGCAGAGATTTTTCCTGTCACATAGCTTAGGACTACCCCTCCTCTGACTCCCAGCCCCAGCAACACACCTGCTCCAAGCTGCCTGGAAACAAAAGAAAGAAGCAAGACTCTCTGAAGTGCCAAGCACACTGTGAAATCCTAGGGACACCTAGGCCAAAGAATGAGCTCCCTGGGTGAGGTTAGAGAAGGAAACCTCCCGTTAAGCCCTTCCTGGGCCTCAATTTTCTCATCCTGTAAAATGGGGCTATTGTATAGTTCGAATTTTGCTGGTTTAGTCCTGAGGATTTAGAAAAAAAGCAGGCCTGGCATTTAGTAGGTCCACTATCGCTGGTCCAGGAATAAGGGGACTAATTGTTAGTCAGATTAGGCCCAACCTTATTCCTGGCCTCACCGCAATGCCTTTCCGGGGGAGATCCCTACAAAACAAACTTCTGCACCATCAGACCACTCAGAAAGGCACAGCCTAATCTGCGCTAGGCTTCGGGAGCCGCAGCCTGGGCTCCCCCCACCCCAGGCCCCTCTCCATCCATCTTTCGCCGCTGCCGCCACGGGCGGGGCAGCCAGCCAAGCCCCCGGAGCACCCGCGGCCCCGCCCCTCAAGCTAGCAGATCGCAAGCCTCTCTAAATCAGGGGGTGCAGGAGGAGCGAGAGTGCGGGGAGGGGGACCTGGTCGGCCTTCGCGGGCCAGTCCTAGGTGCCCGATTGCCAGCGCTGGGGGATCGGAGCGGGGACGTATCCTAGAAAGAGTCCTTTGCCCGCCTGCCCCCGCTAAGAGGAAGGGAATCTGCGGAAGGGGGCGGGGAGGAGCGGTCGGGCAGCTCCGGACGGGATTTGCCCGGACTTGAAGACGCTCTCGACCAGAGACCAAACACTAGAGAACCTCGGGAAGGCTCCCTTCTCATTGGCCAGGGGTCCGAGAGAGCCAGGGAGGGCAGCGCAGCCCCGCGGGGAGAGGGCTGTGAGGGCCGAGGCTGCCAGTTGATGCAACCCTACTTCTGGGTTACGCGCTTCACTCCGCTTCCCCGAATCCAAAGGGTGCACAGACTTATCTTGGGACAGCCAGAGGCTCAGACGCGACTCGGGCTTCAAGCGAAGAGTGGCGTCGCTCGGCCTCTGCTTACCTCTCCGGCCCCAGCGCCGCCGCCACTCCGGACGAACGGCAGGTAGCCCTTGAGCTCGGCGCGGCACTCGGAATCTGCAACGATCATGGTCTGCGCCACGACCGAGCCTCGGCTCGCCGACGACCTGTGCACCGGAGCGGGGTTTGGACGGAGGCACGTAGGAAGCCGCGACCCGGGGCAGCACGGGAGGTTCTAGAACCCTGAGGTGCTTATCGGGGTTCCAGAACGCTCCGAAAGCCCAGAATCCGAGAACGGCCGCAGCTGTACTGGACTCCCCTCCAGCCCGGCTTCTTGAACGGTGAATGGCTTCGGGCTCCTTCGACTGGCCGCGGCGCGGGGGTTTTCACGGCCCGGAGCGCCTCGGAAGTCCGCAGTGGCCAGGGCTGCTCGCAGACCCAGCCCTCCTCAGCATCCCCGCCGCGGAACTGCCAGCGCTCTCTCAGCTCTGACACCAGCAGCGCCGCTCAGCTCGCTGTGGTCCCCGGGGGAGGGCGGGGACACAAAAACCCCGCGTCACAGCCAATCAGATGCCTGTTTCCCGGGGAAGCGGGGGCGACACCTCCCTCTGGGGCCGACTACTCAGCCAATCGGCCCCGGGAAGCGCCCGGAACTCTGGGAGCTGTAGTCTCGCCCAGACGAATGCTGCAAACTTTTGCAAGAGGGTTTAGTCAGAGCGCAGGCAATACCAGACAAGAGTGACGGCCCTGAGAGTCAGTAGCACTGCATGATGAAACGGGACTTCATCGAGCTGGACCCGAGAGCCGAGTGTGAACTCCCTCCCAAGTGCGTCCTTCAACTTTTTAGTTCCTGGTGGGACTGGTTAGAGTTAGGAGAGGTTTGGCCCACTTTATCCAATGGTGCTAATTATAGAGCTGAACATCAGATCTTTGGAGGTCAGAGGGCACAGCCCTGTTCCCCCTAGCCTCCTGGAGGACTCCATCTTCAAATGTACCACAGACAGGGAAACCACCCTATTTGAGGAGTCTCTGGAAAAAGGCTTCATTCATTGAAATGCCATTGGCAACCGATGTCTAACCTCAATCCCTGTTGCTCAAGTTTCCTCCCTTCTGCTCCCTTGGGACCTCAGGTCCTGTTTTCCATTCCTACCAGCAACCTTCTTGAAACTTTGTGACAAGGTGTTGTGCTGGGTCTCTTCTCACCTCTCTCTGGCCACTCCTCTGACTTCTTTCTCCTCCTACCCCCTGAAAGTGGGTGTTCCCCAAGTTTCTGTTTTTATCCCTCTTCTCTCTCTACAGGCACACTCACCCTCCCTGATCTCATCCACTTCCTGGCCTGGCTTTCAACTCTCGTTTGGCAAGGAAGTCACCCCACCAGCACCTTAAAGCTGAATTATTTTTCCCTTGTCCTCTTCACACAGAGCCTTCACAGATTTTCTTGAATCCCACTTTTTGTTTCAATTTTAAAGTCAGTGTTTACTCTGGACGTGGATTGCGGCAGGTCGGGGTGGACTGAATGACTTCCATGATCTTCTCTGATACTCTCTGAGTCTAGGATTATGATTCTAAAGATGATCCTCAGACTTGGTCTCCTGCTCCAGCCTTTTGGGAGAAGGAAATTAATCTCACCCTTCCTTGAGTTCCCAAGGCACTTGGGCTGGGTCTCTATTATAACACTTATCACACTCTACCTTGTATTGTAATTTTCTGTGTACATGTCTCACCTGACCCTTTTGATTACGTATAAGTTCCCTGAGGGCAGGGTCCACGTTTTGACATCTTTGTCTCCTGCGCTATTCCTCCTAGCACGATGTTCTGCCAATAATATGCCCTTGGTAATTGAATTTTCCTTTGAATCGAATTCCCCTGTGAACCACCTTACGTCAGATTCAACTTTCACTGAAAAAATTTTCTCTGTAATGTCAATGTCCAGATCAAAAAGCTTTAATGGTATTTCATCAGCTACAGGATAAAGGTCAAACCCTTAGACTGACATTCAAGGCCTACCAAGACCTGCCTCAACTTACCTTTCCAGGCTTACTTGCCATACCCATGTCTTTGTTTGACTTTCAAGCTTTTCCTCCAGTAGTTCTCTCTGCAAATCTCTGCCCATTGAAATCCTATCCAGAATTCAGTGCCTTCAGTACATGTTTGTGGCCTGAATGAAGGCTTCCAACTACTACTTCCCTAGAAGGTGTTGCTTTTTCAGCCTAGCTAAAAGTAATCTCTCCTACTCAACTCCTACAACACATTGTTTCTATCTCTTTATACTACTGGTTTCTAAACTGGATACAGCCTTGTTACCATGTCTATATGTTTACCCCCTCCTCCAGCTAACAATGGAATACGTTATCGATTACTTTTACAAAGTGAGGGAGCAAGCTCAAAATGGTAAAATTGCTTGTCCAAGGTCACACAATATCTTCTTTCGACTGCACCGGGCTGTGCCAGAGCTCCTTTAAGGCAGAAACTGTCTAATTGTCTCTGTATTCCCTACTAGCATATAATGGATCCTCAGTAAATATTTTGAAGTAATGAATTTTAATTACTCCCCTCTGTAGACTAAGCCTTCAGAATCTTCGAAGAAGTGACTAAATCATTCCCATGGTTTCTCTTATAAAGTTAGTAATTTTGTGAAAAGGAAAAGCAGAGATACTGATATTCTGAAGTGGACACTCTTTTGTGACCCAGTCTCCACAAGGAAGGAAAGATTGGAAGAGGCAGGGACACTAACACTGGTCCAGGATATATCCGTTGTCTCATGTAACTCTCACCACAACTTCCTGAGGTTGGCATTATGCTCCATTTGACAGATAAGGAAAGTGAGACTCAAGAAGTGTATTGACCAAGGTCAGACAGCTCATAGTAGGTTGAGCAAGGATTCAAACCCAGGCAGGAATGACTCCAAAGCAGAAACACCACTGTGCCACTAATTAAGATGGAAGTGAACATGTAAGAAGTATGCTGGTATAAGAAACATATGCTTAAAGCAGAATTCTAATATACAATTGGGAGCAAAAACATAACTGTCAGGTGGCATATACTTGTTGGGCCAGCACATCCCTTCTTGTGGGAAAGCCTCCATGAAAGGCCAAGTTACCATCTGAAGGTGACTAGGACAGCTGGAATCAGACCAAAAGGAACCAGTGAAAAGGTGAATCATTGAACTGGCTCTATTCAGGGCAAACCTGCTGGTTAGGGTTCTGGATTCTTCCCTCCCTCTTTCATTCAGTAAATTTTATTGACCATCTAGTGTACACCAGGAGTCCCTGATGGTACAAATGGTTAATGCACTTGGCTGCTAATTGAAAGGTTAGTGGTTTGAGTCCAGCCAGAGGTGCCTTGGAAGAAAGGCCTGGCAATATACTTCCAAAAAATAAGCACAGTGAAAACACTACAGGGCACAGTTCTACATTGACACACATGAGGTCACCATGAGTCGGAACTGACTCAATGGCAACTGGTTAGTGTATATCAGGTACTGTGCTGGGCTCCGGAAATCCAGTAGTGAAGCTTCCAGCCCAGTGAGGTGTGGCCTAGTGACACAGGCTGGACACATTCCTCCTCTTCCACCCCTTGTGTTTCCGTCTCCTCATCTTGTGTTTTGGGTTCAGTAAAGATCTCCTCCTGTTGCCATACTCTCTTGCAACAGTTATATTGAGGCCACCAATTGGCCAAAGCTTTTTTATTTCTCAATCATATTTCAGTCCTGAAGATACATCTAGATTTGGCTTGAAATATTTCAGAGGTGTCCTCAGTTTCAGACCCCCTCTCAGACTCTAATGAGATTCCTTTTCTGTTCTATTTTCATTCTTCCTTGATTAATTTTCCAATCCCATATTCTGGGATCATATTACTACAATGACCTTGTATCTTGACCATTCCTGGGGCAGTGGTTTATCACCCCAGATGTCGTTTTTTTAATTCTTCATACTGTTTTTGTCTCTCCTCACTCCTACCCTCAGCTCAGAACACAATTCTGGCCCTGGGGGAGATTTCAGGAAAGAAGCCAAATCCTATCTGGTTTGATAAAGCCAAAGGTGACCCACCTTCCACGGTTTATTCACATATTCATTCTTTTTAATTAGTCATTAAGCAGGCATTGTACTACATGCTGAGGGAAGTCCTTCCCTCACCTAGCTGACAGGTCCAGAATCGGCAAGCTTCAGAAGCAAGGTTGGAATTGTCTCCTGGAGTTGTGCATTAGGGGGCAGCCTCCACAGACCCTTGGAGAAGAAGCCAACTATCTCCTGGGTAAAATGGGACAGAAGGAGTATTGCCCAGGAATCAGGAAACTCAAGTGCTAGTTTTTAGCTGTGAATTTTTTCAGCTTTTAGGATCTATTTCCTCATTTGCAAAGCAAAGAATTGAAATTAGCTCTAGAAATTAACTCTCAGGAGTCACTGTGGAGAGTACTGGGCAATGCATATAATTCTGTTTCCTAGACTTAATACTAAGAACAAAAACCTTCAAGTTTGAAAAAGCTTATTCCCTCTGAATAAATACGAAAACAGACCAGCTGGTTGTTTTGTCGACTAAGTGAGCCCTCAGCGCCCCCTGCAGGCCGGACCCTGCTACAGCTTAGCCAGAAAGGGCTCGTAAAAGAGGTGACTTGAGGGTTACCCCAAACAGTTTTGAGTTTATAGGATTGTCAGGTTCCATGTCACCGCCGGGAGGTCCTGGAAAGAGGCCAGACGACAGCTAAATAAAGACGGTGTGGTTGCGGAGGATTCCTCTGCTGCTGGCGGAACCAGACTCCCAAAAGACTTTACAGCCTGGATACACTTCCCATTGGGTTGGTTTACTCCTTTTTCTTACAGACTGGAAGTCTGAGATAGAGAGAGAGGAAAGAATTTGCCCAAGGTCACCAAGCAAGATGGCCACAGAGCAGAGACTAGAACCCTGGGGTCCAGGCCCCCAGTCCAGAGCTACTTGCACCATAATAGTCTGCCCCAAGAGCCTCACATTTCCAGAAAGAACAACTTCTGTCTTTGCTCTGGTGTATTCCCCTCTCTTTTCCCCCTCGTTTCCACTCTTAGAGGCCCTATACATCCCCACAGAGCTGCTCTGAGCCCTGTCCCTGGAACAATACCCCTGGCCCTTGCCACCATCTTGTCCCACCTCGCCCTACCCGGTAAAGACTTCCTTGTCACTCCAAAAAAAAAAAAAGACTGGGCGTGGAGTCAGGATATCTGAGTTGTAGGCTCTAGTTCTACCCCTTTCTGTGTGAACCTGAGCAAGTCACGTCACTTCTCTGAACCTGTTTCCTCCTGTGCATAGTGGGCTATACAGTTTACCTCAAAGGGCTGTTACAATGAGGATGAGAGCTAATGAATACAACAAATCCCTTAACAAGGCTTGATGCAGAGTTTAAGTGTTGTTCTTATTTTAAAACGTCTAGCCTAGTGACTGCCAGTGCTAAGGAGAGGTGGCCATTACTATTAATATTTAAGTTTGGAGCACAGAGCCTGGCATTTAGCAGGAACTTAGTAAATGGTGGCTAATATTGTTGCTTTTTGACCCAAGGGCGCCCAGTACGTTTGCAGCGAAAGCTGCAGCACTCGTTTTTGCTCAGCAACAGGCTCCTCTCACGTAAGCGACGACGGCCAATCAGTAGGAAGATGGGCAGGGTTTTCTGGCAGCCAGTAGCAGCCTTCAGCGGGGCGCAGGATAGGCCAGGGTCGGTTTCCAGGCTGGTTACGGAAGCTAAATGAGGTTGTTTGCTGGGCGGGGAGTGTCTCTAAATTCTCCTGACTCTGCCTATCAACTGGGCTCTGATTGGTGCGGACTGCGGCGCCCCGCCTTTCCCTCCGCCCAGCCCCACCTTCGCGTGACGGGGCCGGGACTGTCCTGTCCTCCTTAAGTTTCTTTTTTTCCTCTTATCCTTTTTAATGAACGTTTGGTTTTAGTTTTGTTTTCTCCTCAAAATTGTAAGTGATTTATATTTATTGTAGAAAATTTGGAAAATACAGAAAAGTATAAAGGTAAAAAAGAAATTACCCTAAATGATATTTCTCCCCTTTGTGTTTTTTGATGTTTTTCAGGCTTTCTATCCTGAGCTGGTATTTACTCCTGTTCGTTGCTCTTTTGTTGTAAAAGCATAAAATTGGAAGGGTCTAAAATGCCCATCAACGGGGACTGGTTCAAGTAATAAACGGACTCGTTCACACAATGGAACATCACGTAGCAAAGAAACAGAAGGAGGTAGCTCTACGTACTCTGAAATGGCCCGAAATGGAAAGGTGGGCAGGATTTAAGGTTAGGTTAAAACAAAAAAACAAGTTGCACAATGATACATATAGAACGATCTCATAGATGTGTACATAATTACACAGAGAAAACAAAAGTCTGGGAAGATGCACAGTTTGCAACAAACTGTTAACACTGATTACCTCCTGGGCGGAGGAAGAATGGAGAAGTTTTAAGACTCTTTATACTCTTTTCTACATTTGATTTTTTTAATGCCAAGACGTATTATTACTACCAGCTGCCACAGACTGAATTACAACTCATAGCGACCCCGTGTGTTAAGTTTGTGATTGAAAAAAAATCCTTCTAAAGAGGGGGAAAAAATAGAACCTTCAAATCCTAATTCCGCTGTCCAGAGAGAACCACTCTTACATGTTGATTTTTACTATTTGCATATACTCTGTTGTACGTAGGGTTGCTATGAGTCAGAAGTGACTCGACCGCACCTAACAACAACAACTTATTAATATGTATTTATTAGACTACATACAATATATTAATATATATTTATCCTATCTTTATGCTTATTTTTCTCACAATTGATGTATAATTGTATAGTCTGTTTATTCCACTTAGTACATTTTATGATAATTTTCATAATATTAAATATTATTCTTTAAACATAATTTTCAATGGTTGCAGATTGTATATGTGTGCTATAATTTGGTGATTAATTCTTATTACTGGACATTTAGGGTTTTCTTCCCAATTTTTCACTATTATACATCAAGATGAGATAAAAATCTTATATAAAAATAATTGCATTATATATTCCTGATTAGTTCCTTAGGTTAAATTCCTAGAAGAAAACTCATGAGTTGAAGGCTATGAACAAACATATTTAAGACTCTTGATGTTAACTGTAAAAACATTTTTAAGTTTATTTCTGTGAACATTATTGATGGCTAAGATGGTTGAACATGGAACTGTGCTTTGGGGGAGGGTATAGAGCTGAATAATGTAAAAAATCTGGCTGCCAAGATCAATCAGGTGAAGAATCAGAAGCAAATATAAATATCTCAGATAAGCAAAGACAACTGAAAATAGTAGGACCAAGTCAATACTGGGGTTTAAAATCGTTCATGGCTCCTCATTGCCCAGGCTGTGGTTGGACATACAAAGGGTCATATTTGGTCTGCTGATATATGTTGTTCAGAACTCAGGGTGTAAAAAAAAAATAAGTTGCTAAGATTTAAAAATCAGATTTCACATAAAATCCTCAATTTATGTAAAACATGGAGATATGGCAACACTGGGCCTGCATTCCAGGCACCATCAGCCTGAGTAGCTGAGATTATATTCTCCAGTTCTCAGCTCCCACACTTGGGCCACTTGGCTCATTTACATCATCTGCCTGGCCTCCATAGATACCTGAGTTTCATACCTCTGGACAAGGTCAAGTTCAGTTTCCTTAACATGGTATTCAAACTCCCATGATGGTCCTGTGCCTTTTCTTTCACCTTTACTTCCTTCCTACCACCTTCACCTACCTCCACTGTTGCTCACCCTTGCTTACACACACCCTTGCTCAAAGTCAAAGCATAAAGCAAGGCACAACTGGAATTAGAACCAGGGTTTCTCATTACACTATCTGGGCTTTTTTAACCACCTCATTCAGTTCTTCATTCATTGACTCAGGATGTTATTTTTCTTGATAAGACCAGGCCAAAGTCAGCCAATTTGCATTAAACAAAATGTGATATAATGTCCAGAAATGGAAATTTTGTCTTAGAATGTGCACTTTACATATGGCTCTCACTCATTATTTCCTGCTTCTCTCCCTCTTGCTCACTTTAGCTCCAGCTATACTGGCCACTTTGCTGTTCTTTAACAATGTCAAGCCACTCTTATCTCAGGGCCTTTGCCCTTGTTATTATGCCTCAGCTTAGAATGCTCTGTTATCTTAATAGCTCATGCTATTATAGCTTTCAAGTCTCTCCGTTATCAGTTCAGTCATAAGGTGAAAAACTTATCAGACCATATTGTATAAAATAGTTCATCTCCAGTCACTATATGTCCGCTTACGCTGCTTTGTTTTTCTTCCCTCTTACATAAACACTTATTTTTTGCCTCTCTCACATACTGTATGCTCCATGAGGGCAGGACTTTGTTTGGTTTTCTGTTGTGTCCCTGGCACCTAGCACAGTGCCTAGCACACAGTAGGCATTCAATAAATATTTGTTTTAATAAATAAATTATATACTCCTAGAAGAATTCCACCTCTTTCACAGACCAGGTGATTTTTCAGTGCATTACATCTTTCTAACAAGAGCTAACTAACTTTAGGTTTCTTGGGATGCAGATGTAGCGAATGGGATGAGAAACTTAGAGACACCAACTAGAAAAACATGAGCAACATCATCAGAGCCACTTATGGGAGTGCCGGGATCTTCCTGTCTCAATCTATTGGGAAAATGGAAAAAGATACACTAGGCCAAGTAACACTTTCTTCTGAAGTGATAAGTCACGTTTAGTTCTTTATTAAACATGGGAGCATAGTGATGAGAAATGATGACAAACATTCAGAATAAATTCCATCAGGGTCTTTGAGTTAATGGCCGCAGTACACAACTCTTGAAATATTTGCCTGTGTCATATTCCCTCTTCTGGAAACTGTCCCATATAAAGATTAGTGGGCCCCTCTGCCCCCCACAACTGGGACTGCACTATAATCATAATCACCTAGCCATGGCCTTTTAGAGTAGGTGTGAGTCTCTGACCAAAGCTAGACCTGAGTTTTTCTCAAGAATTGAAAATTTGCAAAGCAGCCTCTTTTTAGAGCTGAATCACATTAATGGCAGCTCTGGAGCATAAGAAATATTTGGGAACTTGTTAAAATGCAGAATCCTGTATCTTTCTTCAATATTCTGATTCATGAGATCTGTGGTAGGGGCTAGAAGTTTGAATTTTTAAAAAGCAGCCCAGTGATTGAAAATGGTGGAATAGGAGCTCCACAAATCAGTCCATCTACTGAAGCAACCCTTAAGCTGTCAAAAACAAGCAGAACAACAGTATAAACCAACTAGACCTAAAAGACATCTATAAAACACGCCATCCAAAAACAGCAGAAAATACATTTTTCTCAAGTGAACATGGAATATTCTACAGGATAGACCATATTCTAGGCCATAACACAAACATCAAGAAATTTAAAACAGTAGAAACAATACAAAATATGTTCTCTGACCACAGTAGAATGATATTAGAAATAAATAACAGGAAAAAAAAAAAAAAAGGAAACTCACAAATATGTGGAAATTAAAAAACACGCCCATAAATAATAATGGGTCAAAGAAGAAATCAAAAGGAAAATCAGAAAATAATTTGAGATGAATGAAAATGAAGACATAACATACCAACACTTATGGGATGCAGCTAAAGCAGGGCTTAGCAGGAAATTTATAGCTGTAAATGCCTATATTAAGAAAATAGATTTCAAATCAATATAACCATCTACCTTAAGATACTTGAAAAAGAAGAGTAAAATAAACCTAAGGCAAATAGAAGTAAGAAAACAATAAAGATTAGAGTGGAAATAAATGAAATAGAGAATAGAAAAACAATGGAGAAAATCAATGAAACCAAAAGCTGATTCTTTGAAAAGACCAACAAAATTGACAAATCTTTAGCTAGACTGACCACTTCTGGCTGGCCCTTGTCACACTGCTGCAGCTAGAACATCCTTGGAGCTCAGGCCACTGCATCAAGCCCATACCCCCCTTCCCCCTCCAACCACTCGACCAGCTGCTGAATGCTGGGAAGTAAGCCAGTACCACTCCCCATCTAACACCCCTGCCCATCTTGCGAGGGGCTGTGAATGCTCCCACACCACTGGATCAACATCAGGGGGCAGACAACATCTGTTCACCCAGTCTGCCCTCAGCCACCTCATCAAACCAGTGTACAGCAAAGCAGGCTTGCCCTGCCTGCCACTTCCCTGCCCATACAGACAAGGTGGTGGGAACTATCATGCCCACAGATGAGCAAGCAGCAAAGCACACCTGGTCCACCTGCCCTGACATATCAAAGCAAAACAAAAAGCAGGATGAAATAAATGAACACACAGCCAATAAATAAAGAAAATAATACCTTAGTGTCTCAGAGACAGCAGACAATATCAAAAACATATAAAAAAGCAAGATAAGATGGCTGCAGCAAGTGACCAAAATAAAAAATCAGGTAACCTCCCAGTAGGAGAAAAGGCAGTGGAACTACCTGATATGGAATTCAAAAGACTAATATTTAGGCTCTCTAAGAGATTAGAAAAGAGATCAAGGAAAACACAGACGAAACAAAGGAAAAAATACAGAAAATCATGGAAAATACAGACAAAGTAATAGAAGAATTTAGGAAAATAATACAAAAACAAAACATCAAAATAAATAAACACTTAGAAATCATACAAAAACAGTAATTAGAAATCTAAAAGATAAATAACAAAATTTCAGAAATGGACAATTCAATAGAAAGTTTTAGGAGCAAATTTGAAACAATGGAAGACAGAATCAGCAAGCTTGAAGACAAATTCATGGACGCTACTTTGAGGAAAAATCAGAGAAAAGGATGAAGAAAACCTAAGAATTATGTGGGACACAGTTGAGAGGAAAAATTTGTGTGTGATCAGAGCTCAAGAACAGAGGGAGAAAATGGAAAACACAGAGACTGATGAAGATTTACTGGCAGAAAATTTCCCAAGTATCATGAAATGCAAAAAGCTGATCATCCAAGAAGCTAAATGAACCCCATATAGGATAGATCCCAAAAGAAAGTCACCAAGACATATCATAATCACACCTGACAAAACCAAGAACAAAGCAAGAATCCTGAGAGCAGCTTGAGAAGAATGAAAAGTCACTTACAAAATGGAAACAATAACACTAAGCTCTGATTGCTTGGCAAAAACTATGCAGGCGAGAAGGCAATGGGATGACATATATAAAACCTTGAAAGACAAGAAAACTGCCAACCAAGAATAGTATATCCTGCAAAACTCTCTCTCAAATGTGATGGTGAAATTAGGACATTTCCAGATAAACAGAAAATAAGGGAATTTGTGAAAACCAAACCAAACTTACAAGACATATCAAAGGGAGTCCTTCGGCTAGAGAACCAACAACATTAGACAATAACCTGAGTCTAGGACACAGGACAGCATCAGCCAGATACCAACCTAAGTAAAGAACTCTCAATAATAAAACAAAGCTAAAAGACTTAAAACAGGTAAACAGAAATGTCAATCTGTAAATGATGACAATGTCAAAATAATAAAAGGGGAGAATAAACAGTGTAGATACAGAAGAAGTCAAGGTTATATCAAGTAATAAAAGACTGGTTCAAACTTAGGAAGATAAGGGTAAATTTCAAGGTAACCACAAAGAAAGTTAACAAACCTACTCATCAAAATAAAAAAGAAGAAAAACATAAAGACACAATAAACACAAAATCTATAATAACAAAAGAAAAGATCCACAAACAAAAGGAACTCAGCCCAAGAAAGTAAGAGGAACAAAGAAAATGTCAGCATCACAAAAAAAGCACTACAATATGACAGCAATAAACTCATACCTATCAATAATCACACTAAATGTAAATGGCTTAAATGCACCCATAAAGAGACAGAGAGTGGCAGAATAGATAAAAAAATGACCTATCAGTATGCTGTCTACAAGAGACACACTTTAGACACAAAGACATAAATATATTAAAAATCAAAAGATGGAAAAAATATATCAAGCAAACAATAACCAAAAAAGAGCAGGAATTGCAATACTAATCTCAGATGAGATAGACTTTAAGGCAAAATCAACCATAAAAGACAAGGAAGGACATTATATAATGATTAAAGGGACAATCCACCAAGAAGACAAAACCTTAATAAATATCTACACACCCAAGGACAGGGCTCCAAAATACATAAATACTAACAGCATTGAAAAGACAAATAGTTGCACAGTAATAGAAGGAGACTTCAACACGCCACTCTTGGCAAAGGGCAGACTACCTAGAAAGAAACTAAACAAAAATACAGAGGATCTAAAGATCAAAACCAACTAACTTGACCTCATAGACATATATAGAATACTACACTCAACAGCAGCAAAATATACATTCTTTTCCAATATACATGGAACATTCTCCAGAATAGACCACATTTTAGGCCACAAAGCAACCCTCAATAAAATCCAAAACATTGAAGTAACACAAAGCATTCTCTTTGATCACTGTCATAGTCATCTAGTGCTGCTATAACAGAAATACCACAAGTGGATGGTTTTAACGAAAAGAAGTTTATTTCCTTACAGTATAGTAGGCTACAAGTCCAAATTCAGGGTGTCAGCTCCAGGGGAAGGCTTTCTCTCTCTTGGCCATCTCATCAGTGTTCCCCTGGACTAGGAGCTTCTCGGCACAGGGACACGGGTCCAAAGGACGCGCTCTGCTCCTGGCACTGCTTTCTTCATGGTATGAGGTCCCCCTGTCTCTCTGCTCACTTCTCTCTTTTACATCTCAAGAGATTGCCTCAGGACACAATCCAAGCTTGTATACTGAGTCCTGCCTTACTAACACAACTGCCACCCATCCTCCGTCATTAACATCATAGAGGCAGGATTTACAACATATAGGAAAATCATACAATACCAGGAATCATGGCCCAGACAAATTGATACACACATTTTTTGGGGGACATAATTCAATCCATGACAATCACAATGCTATAAAAGTATAAATCAGTAACAGAAAGAGCAAGGAAAAAAAAATCAAACACACAGAAACTGAATACCACCTTCTTAAAAACAATTGGGTAATAGAAGGAATCAAAGAGGGAATAAAAAATTCCTCAAATCAAATGAGAATGAAAACACATCGCACCAAAACCTTTGGGACATGGCAAAGGCAGTTCTCAGAGGTCAATTTATAGCAATAAATGCACACATCAAAAAAGAACAGGCCCAAAACAAAATGTTAGCTCTACAACTTGAAAAAATAAAAAGAGAACAGCAAAAGCAGCCCAAAGACACCATAAGAAAGGAAATAATAAAGACTAGAGCAGAAACAAATGGAATAGAGAAAGAAAAACAATAGAAAGAATCAACAAGACCAAAAGTTGTTTCTTTGAAAAGATCAACAAAAGTGACAAACCACTGGCCAAACCAACAAAAGAAAAACAGGAGAAGCAGCAAATAACCAAAATAAGAAATGAGATGGGAGACACTACAACAGACTCAACTAAAATAAAAAGGACCGTAGGAGAATACTATGAAAAACTGAACTCCACAGACACATTCAAATTCCCTGACGGACTGAATTACTGGGTTGAGGGTTATGGGGACCATGGTCTCGGGGAACATCTAGGTCAATTGCCATAATATAGTTTATAAAGAAAATGTTCTACGTTCTACTTTGGTGAGTAGCATCTGGGGTCTTAAAAGTTTGTGAACTGCCATCTAAGATACTCCACTGGTCTCACCCCCTTGGAAGCAAGGGAGAATGAAGAAAACCAAAGACACAAGGGAAAGATTAGTCCAAAGGACTAATGGAGCACAAGTACCGCAGCCTCCACCAGACTGAGTCCAGCACAACTAGATAATGTTCAGCTACCACCACTGACTGCTCTGACAGGGATCACAATAGAGGGTCCTGGACAGAGCTGAATAAAAATGTAGAACAAAATTCTAACTCGCAAAAAAAAGACCAAACTTACTGGCCCAACAGAGACTGGAGAAACCCCGAGAGTATGTCCCCCAGACACCTTTCAGCTCGAAATGAAGTGACTCCTGAGGTTCACTCTTTAGCCAAGGATTAGACAGGCCCATAAAACAAAATGAGGCTAAAGGGACACACTAGCCCAGGGGCAAGGACTAGAAGGCAGGAGGAGCAGGAAAGCTGGTAATAGGGAACCCAAGGTTGAGAAGGGGAGAGTGTTGACATGTCATGGGGTTGGTAACCAATATCACAAAACAATATGTGTACAAAAGAGGAAAAAAAATTGTACTCCAACAAATCTGAGAACCTAAAGGAAATGGACAAATTTCTAGAAACAAACTACCTACCTAAACTAACGCAAACTGAGATAGAAAATCTGAACAGAACCATAACAAGAGAAGAGATTGAAGAGGTAATTAAAAAAAAAAAAAAACAAAAAAAAAAAACTTCGTACAATAGAAAGCCCTGGCCAGGATAGCTTCACTGGAGAATTCTATTAAACATTCAGAGAAGAGGTCACACCAGTACTATTCAAACTACTTCAGAGCATAGAAATGGAAGGAATACTAACTAATTCATTCTATGAAGCCAGCATAACCCTGACACCAAAGCCAGGCAAGGACACCACAAAAAAAGAAAATTACAGATCAACATCTCTCATGAATATAGATGCAAAAATTCTCAACAAAATTCTAGCCAATAGAATTCAGCATGATGTAAAAAAAAAAAAAAAAAAACAGTCAAGTGGGATTCATACTAGGTGTGCAAGGATGGTTCAACATTAGAAAATCAATCAACATAATCCACCACATAAATAGAACAAAAGAAAAGAATCACATGATCATCTCAATCAATGCAGAAAACACATTTGATAAAATCCAACACCCATTCCTGATAAAAACTCTCAATAAAATAGGAAGAGAATGGAAATTCCTCAACATAATAAAGGACATTTATACAAAACCAATAGCCAACATCATTCTCAATGGAAAAAGGCTGAAAGCATTCCCCCTGAGAACAAGAACAAGACAAGGATGCCCTTTATCACCACTCATATTTAACATTGTGCTGGAAGATCTAGCTAGAGCAATAAGGCAAGAAAAAGAAATAAAGGGCATCCAAATTGGAAAAAAAGAAGTAAAACTATACCTATTCACAGATGATATGATATTATACATAGAGAACCCTAAAGATTTCACAACACAACTACTGGAACTAACAGAAAGATTCACAGAGTAGCAGGATAGAAGATCAACATACAAAAATCAGTTGGATTCCTATACACCAACAAGGAGAACTTTGAAAAGGAAATCAGGAAAACAATACCATTAATAACAGTCCTTAAAGAGATAAAATACTTAGGAATAATTCTAACCAGGGATGTAAAAGACCAATACAAAGAAAACTACAAGACGCTACTGTAAGAAACCAAAAGAGACCTACAAAAATGGAAAAACATACCATGTTCATGGATAGGAAGACTCAACATTGTGAAAATGTCAATTCCACCCAAAGTGATCTACAGATATAATGCAATCTTTATCCAAATAATGATATGGAAAAACTAATCACCAACTTCATATGGAAGTGAAAGAGGCTCCAGATAAGAAAAACATTACTGAAGAAAAAGAACAAAGTAGGAGGCCTCACATTTCCTGATGTCGGAATCCAGTATACAGCCATGGTAGTCAAAACAGCTTGGTACTGGTGCAACAACAGACACATAGAACAAAGGAATAGAGTCAATAACCCAGATGTAAATCTATCCACCTGTGGTCAGCTGATCTTAGATAAAGGACCAAAGTCCATTAAATGGGGAAAAGACAGTATTTTTTAACAAATGGTGCTGGCAAAACTGGATGTCCATCTGTAAAAAAAATGAAACTGGACCCTCACACACCATACACAAAAACTAACTCAAAATGATCAAAGACCTAAATATAAAACCTAAAACGATAAACATCATGGAAGAAAAAATAAGCACAATGCTAGGGGCCCTAATGCATGGCTTAAATAGAATACAAACTGTAACTAACAATGCACAAACACCAGAAGATAAATGAGATAACTAGGAGCTCCTAAAATTTAAACACTTATGTTCATCAAAAGACTTCACCAAAAGAATAAAAAGAGAACTTACAGACCGGGAAGAATTTTTGGCTACAACATATCCGACAAGGGTCTAATCTCCAAAATATATAGAATAGTTCAACACCTCAACAACAAAAAGGCAAATAATCTAATTAAAAAATGGGCAAAGGATATGAACAGAAAATTCACCAAAGAAGACATTCAGTTGGCTAACAGACACATGAGGAAATGCTCCCGATCACTAGCCATTAAAGAAATGCAAATAAAAACTACAATGAGATACCATTTTACCCCAACATTACTGGCACTAATCAAAAAACCAGAAAATAACAAATGTTGGCGAGGTTGTGGGGAGATAGGAACTCTTATGCACCGCTGGTGGGAATGTAAAATGGTACAACCACTATAAAAAATGACATGGAGCCTCCTTCAAAAGCTAGAAAAAGAAATACCATATTATCAAGCAAGCCTACTAAGAATATACACTACAGAAATAAGAGCCATCACACAAACAGACATATGCACACCCATGTACATTGTAGCATTGTTCACAAAAGCAAAAAGATGGAAACAACCTAATTGCCCACCAATAGGTGAATGGCTAAACAAATTATGGTACACGCACACAGTGGAATACTATGCAATGATAAAGAACAATGATGAGTTCGTGAAACATCTCACAACATGGATCAATCTGGAGGGCGTTATGCTGAGTGAAATAAGTCAATCACAGAAGGACAAATATTCAGAGACCACTATTATAAAAACCCAAGAAAAGGTTTACACAAAGAAAAAAACAATCTTTGACAGTTACAAGGGAGGTGAAGGCGGGGAAGGGAAGTCACTAACCAGATAGTAGACAAGTGTTAACTTGGTAAAGGGAAAGACAACACACAATATAGGGGAAGTCAGCACAACTTGACGAAGGAAATGTCACAGAAGCTTCTAGACACATCCAAACACCTTAAGGGAACAAGTTACTGGGCCTGAGGCCTGGGGACCATGGTTTCGGGGGACATCTAGATCAGCTGGCATAGCATAGTTCGTAAAGAAAATGTTCTACATTTGACTTTGGTGAGTAGTGTCTGGGGTCTTAAAAGCTTGTGAGTGATCATCTAAGATGCATCTATTTGTCCCATCCCATCCAGAGCAAAGGAGAATGAAGAAAACCAAAGACACAAGGAAAAGATTGTCCAAAGGACTAATGGACCACATGAACCACATCCTCCACCACCCTCAGCCCAGAAGAATTAGATGGTGCCTGGCTGCCACCACCGACTGCTCTGACAGAAATCACAATAGAGGGCCCCGGACAGAGCAGGAGAAAAATGTATAACAAAATTCAAATTCACAAAAAAAGACCAGGCTTACTGGTCTGACAGAAAATGGAGGAACCCCTGAGACTATAGCCCCCAGACACCCTACTAACTCAGAACTGAAGCCACTCCTGAACTCCACCTTTCAGCCAAAGATTAGACAGCCCTATAAAACAAACAATAACACAAGTGAGGAATGTGCTTATTAGTTCAATCAAGTATATGAGCCAAATGGGCAACATCTGCCCAAAAGCAAAGACAAGAAGGCAGGAAGAAATGGACATGGGAAATCAGGGGTGGAAAGGAGGAGTGTGCTGCCACAGTACAGGGAGAGCAATTAGGGTCACACAGCAATATATGTATAAATTTTTGTATGAGAGACTAAATTAAAATGTAAACTTTCATTTAAACTACAAGAATAAACAAAAAAAAAAAAAAAAAAGGAAAAGAAAGCGGGAAGAGACAGGAAAACTGGGCAAATGGAAATGTAGAACCCAGGGTGGAAAGGGGGAGTGTGCTGACCCATTGTGGGGATTGCAACCAGTGTCACAAAACAATTTGTGTATAAATTTTTGAATGAGAAACGAATTTGAACTGTAAACTTTCACCTAAAGCACAATTTTTTTTAAAAGTGCAAAACATATTCTGTGAAAACAACAAACTATTGTTAAAAAAAATTAAAGAAGATCTAAGTGGACCACCACCTGTCTATCAATTTGTCATACTGTGGTGGCTTGCATGTTGCTAAGATGCTGGAAGCTATGCCACCAGTATGTCAAATACCAACAGCATCACCCATAGTGGACAGGTTTCAGTGGAGCTTCCAGACTAAGAGACTAGGAAGAAAGGCCTGGTGATCTATGTCTGAAAATTAGTCAATGAAAGCTCTATGGATCGCAGCAGAATATTGTCTGATATAGTGCTAGAAGATGAGCACTAGGTTGGAAGCCACTCAAAATACACAGTGGCTGCAACAATCATCTCAAACATACCAACTGTTTTTATGTACATGAGGTTGTCATGAGGCAGAGGTGAGTCAACAGCAACTAACAACAACAGACAAATGGAGAGGTATCCCATGTTCATGGATTGGAAGACTTAATATTGTTAAAATGACAATATGAAATTGATCTACAGATTCAACATAATTCCTATTAGAATCCCAACTGATTTTGTGGAAATTTATAAGCTAATTCTAAAATTCATATTGAATAGCAAGGCACTCAGAATAGCCAAACAATCTTGAAAAAGGAGAACAAAGTTGGGGGACTCACATTTTCAAATTTCAAAAATTACTACAAAGCAAAGGTAATAAAGATAGTGTGGTACTGACACAAGTGTAGACATATAGTTTAGTGGAATAGAGTTGAGAGTTCAGAATTAGAACCATTTGTCTAGGGTCAACTGATTTTTGACAAATGTGCCAAGACCATTCAATGGGAAAAGAATAGTCTTTTCAACAAATGGTACTGGAACAACTGGATGTCTACATGCAAAAGGATGAAGTTGGACCCTAATCTCAAACCATATACGAATATCAATTAAAAATGGATCAAAGACTATTTTTTTGGTTATTTATTTCTAATGCTAAAATGTAAGGGTTAAGGGGGTGGGGCCAAGATGGCGGGGTAGTCAGATGCTTCCTGTGGTCCCTCTTACAACAAAGACCCAAAAAAACAAGTGAATCAGTTATATATGACAATCTAGGAGCCCTGAACATCAAAGGCAAAGTTGAGGAACTGGACTGCGTGGCAGGGGGAGGGAGAGACAGTTCAGAAGCAGCGAGGAGTTGTCACACCTGACCTGGCGGGAACCGGCACCCTGAAGCTGGTGCATGCAGCGAGGCAAGCAGTGGTGCTCAGGAGGCATTTTCCACATTGGGAGAGACCCAGTGGCAGACAGTCTACTCGGGCCTCCAGAGTCAGTGAAAAGAAGCGCTCAATTGGCAAAAGAAGTACATGCGTCTGACTTACTGCGCGGATCAAAAACTACCCCCTTTGGGAAAAACCCCTCTCCCATTTACCTACACCCTCTCTGCTTTGCACAAGGTCCGGGGCTGGCTTCAGCGATTGCCAGCTCCACTGGGCTGGAAGTAGGATCCATCATGCGCCCTGAGTCATTCACCTGGCCTTGGAGAGGGAACAAGTTAACAAACAGGAAATAATAATTTGCCAGCTCCCCTAAGCCAGGAACTCAGTGTAGGCACAGGCATAAGGAGTCCATGGACTTTGAATGCCTTTCACCCCTGCATAGACATGTGTGGGCCCATTTCAACAGCCTAGGCCCTCATTACCACAGTATAATAGGGTATATACATGATGCCTAACTTCAACTGTATCAGCTATATGGTGAAGTGGTAGGTTTGTGACATTTGACACAGCTCTGCCCATTAAGCAGGGTCCTCACCTACCCACATTAGGCACCTGAGGACTGATGGCTCCACCAGTGCCACCTACCCACCCGTGACAGGGGTCCAAGAATAACTGGTACGTCCCAGTCCTCACGGCCAACAGCACTGGGTGCCCATAGTCCATCTTCAAAACCTACCCACAATGTGCTCTAGGGAACAGAGACATGCTTTCCTCCCAGACACTCAGGGGCAGTCATCAGCACCCTGCCTTGCTCAGTGCATGACCCCCTACTGCAGCCAGATACCTGTGTCTACACCAATCACTTCTGCCCATCTAGGACTGTAGGTGAGAGCCTGCACCACATAATTAGTGACCAACTACCTGGACACCTGAGCTGAATCCGCACAAGAAAAGTAAATGGACTCTTGGGTTCACATACCTAGTAACAGATCTAATGACCTGGTGACAGGACGTTAGAGCTTCAAAGGCTCTGATAATCAAACTAGCTCACACAGGTAGCCTATCTGGGCATATCAAAACAAGAAGATAGGCCACAGTAAGCAAACATAAAATAAATAAATATAATAACTTATTGATGGCTCGATTATAACAGTCAATATCAAATCACATAAAGAGGCAAACCATGATGACTTCAGCAAGCTCCCAAAACAAAGAATCAAGAAATTTTCCGGAGGACGAGAACTTCATGGAATTACTGGAGGTAGAATACAAAAGGTTAATATACGGAACTCTTCAAGAGATCAGGAAGATCAGGCAAAACACAGAACAAGCCAAGAAACACATAGACAAAGCAACAGAGGAACTTAAGAAGATTAGAGAAGAATACAATGACAAATTTAACAGGCTGCAAGAATCCATAGATAGATAGCAATCAGAAATCCAGAAGATTAACAATAAAATTTCAGAATTAGACAACTCAATAGAAAGTCATAGTAGCATAATGGAGGCAATGGAAGTTAGAATTAGTGAGATTGAAGATAAAAGCACTTGACACCAACTTATCTGAGGAAAAATCAGATAAAAGAAATTTAAAAAATGAAGAAAACCTAAGAATTATGTGAGACTCTATCAAGAGGAGTAACCTATGAGTGATTGGAGTACCAGAACAGGGGGGATAACAGAAAATACAGAGTGAATTGTTGAAGATTTGTTGGCAGAAAACTTCCCTCATATCACAAAAGATGAGAACACATCTATCCAAGATGCTCATCAAACCCCACATAAGGTAGATCCCAAAAGAAAGTCACCAAGACATACTATAATCAAACTTGTCAAAACCAGAGATAAAGAGAGAATTTTAAAAGTGGCTATGGATAAAAGAAAAGTCATCTGCAAAGGAGAGTCAATAAGAATAAGCTCAGACTACTCAGCAGAAACCATGCAAGCAAGAAGGCAATGGGATGACATATAAAAAGCCTTGAAGGAAAAAAAAAATTGCCAGCCAAGAATTATATATTCAGCAAAACTGTCTCTCAAATATGATGGCAAAATTAGTGCGTTTCCAGATAAACAGAAGTTTAGGGAATTTGCAAAAACCAAACCAAAATTACAAGAAATATTAAAGGGAGTCCTCTGGTTAGAAAATCAATAACATCAGATAACAACCCTAGCCTAGGACACAGGACAGAGCAACCAGATATCAACCCAGATAAGGAAGTCACAAAAATAAATTACAGCTAAAACACTGAAAATAGGGAAACAGAGATGTAAATACGTAAAAGATGACAACATTAAAATAAAAAAGAGGAGCTAAAAAATGTAGTCATAGATCTTTCATATGGAGAGGAAGTCAAGGTGATATATATATATAAAAAGAGTGGTTTAAACTTAGAAAAATAAGGGTAAATATT
This sequence comes from Dugong dugon, assembly GCA_030035585.1. NCBI lineage: Eukaryota > Metazoa > Chordata > Mammalia > Sirenia > Dugongidae > Dugong > Dugong dugon. Next base: position 52,236,919 of record CM057462.1, on the reverse strand, counting down.
AAGGTAACCACAAAGGAAACTAACAATCCTACACATCAAAAAAAAAAAAAAAAAAAAAAAAGAAAGAAAGAAAAAAATAAAGATTCAGCAAATAACAAAATCAACAACAAAGATGCAAATACATAAAGAAAAACGACTCAGCACAGAAAATTAAGTGGAACAAAGAAACTGCCAACAACACACAAAAAAGTACATCAAAATGACAGCACTAAACTGCTACCTATCAATAATTATGCTGAATGTAAATGGACTAAATGCACCAATAAAGAGACAGAGAGTGGCAGAATGGATTAAAAAACATGATCTGTCTATATGCCGCCTACAAGAGACACACATTAGACTTAAAGAAGCAAACAAACTAAAACTGAAAGGATGGAAAAAAATATATCAAACAAACAACACTCAAAAAAGAGCAGGAGTGGCAATATTAATCTCTGACAAAATAGGCTTTAAAGTAAAATCCACCACAAAGGATAAGGAAGGACACTATATAATCATTAAAGGGTCAATATACTAGCAGTACATAACCATAATATATGTTTACGTTCCCACCGACAGGAGTCCAAAATACATAAAACAAACTCTAACAGCATTGAAAAGAGAGATAGACATCTCCACAATAATAGTAGGAAACTTCAACACACCATTTTCGGTGAAGGACAGAACATCCAGAAAGAAGCTCAATAAAGACATGGAAGATCTAAATGCCACAATCAACCAACTTGATCTCGTAGACATATACAGAACACTCCATGCAACAGCAGCCAAGTATACTTTCTTTTCCAAGGCACATGGAACATTCTCCAGAATAGGCCAAATATTAGGCCATAAAGCAAGCCTTAACAGAATGCAAAGCATCAAAATATTACAAAGTATCTTTTCTGACCATAAAGCCATAAAAGTAGAAATTAATAACAGAAAAAGCAAGGGAATAAAATCAAACACATGGAAACTGAACAACATCTTCCTCAAAAACTACTGGGTTATAGAAGAAATTAGGGATGAAATAAAGAAATTCACAGAATCAAATGAGAATGAAAACACTTCCTACCAGAACCTTTGGGAAACAGCAAAAGCCATGCTCTGTGGTCAATTTATAGCAATAAATGCACACATCCAAAAAGAAGAAAGGGCCAAAATAAAAACATTAACCCTACAACTGGAACAAGTAGAAACAGAGCAGCAAAGGAAGCCCTCGGGCTCCAGAAGAAAGGAAATAATAAGAATTAGAGCAGAATTAAATGAAATAGAGAATGGAAAAACAATTCAAAGAGTTAACAAGACCAAAAGCTGGTTCTCTGAAAAGATCAGCAAAATCGATAAACCATTGGCCAAACTGACAAAAGAAGAACAGGAGAGGAAGCAAATAACCTGAATAAGAAATGAGATGGGCGATATCACAATAGACCCAACTGAAATTAAAAGAATCATAACAGAATGTTATGAAAAATTGTACTCTAACAAATTTGAAAACCTAAAGGAAATGGACAAATTTCTAGAAACTCACTATCTACCTAAACTAACACAGAGGTAGAACAACTAAATAAACCTATAACAAAAGAAGAGATGGAAAGGTAATTTAAAAACTCCCAACCAAAAAAAGCCCTGGCCTGGTTGTTACACTGGAGAATTCTACCAAACTTTCAGAGAAGAGTTAATACCACTACTACTAAAGGTATTTCAGAGCATGGAAAAGGATGGAATACTCCCAAGCTCATTCTATGAGGCCAGTATAACCTTGATAACAAAACCAGGTAAAGACACCACAAAAATAGAAAATTACAAACCAATATCCCTCATGAACATTGACACAAAAATCCTCAACAAAATTCTAGCCAATAGAATTCAACAACATATCAAAAGATATTTCACTATGATCAAGTGGGATTTATACCAGGTATGCAGGGATGGTTCAACATTAGAAGATCAATGTAATCCACCACATAAATAAAACAAAAGATGAGAACTGCATGATCTTAACAATTGATGCAGAAAAGACATTTGACAAAGTCCAACGCTCATTCATGATAAAAACTCTCAGCAAAATAGGAATACAAGGGAAGTTCCTCAACATAATTAAGGGCATTTATACAAAGCCAACAGCCAACATCATCCTAAATGGAGAGAGTTTAAAAGCATTCCCCTTGATAACAGGACCCAGACAAGGATGCCCTTTATCACCACTCTTATTCAACATTGTGCTGGAGGTCCTAGCCACAACAATTAGGCTAGAAAAAGAAATAAAGGGCATCCAAATTGGTGAGGAGGAAGTAAAAGTGTCTCTATCTGCAGATGATATCTTATACACAGAAAACCTCAAAGAATCCACAAGAAAACTACTGGAACTAATAGAAGATTTCAGCAAAGTATCAGGAAACAAGATAAACATACAAAAATCAGTTGGATTCCTCTACATCAACAAAGAGAACTTCAAAGAGGAAATCACCAAATCAATACCATTTACAATAGCTCCCAAGAAGATAAAATACTTAGGAGTAAATCTAACCAGAGACATAAAAGACCTGTACAAAGAAAACTACAAGACACTACTGCAAGAAACCAAAAGAGACCTGCATAAGTGGAAAAACATACCTTGCTTCTAGAGAGGAAGACACAACATTGTGAAAATGTCAATTCTACCCAAAGCGATCTACAGATACGCTACAATCCCAATCCAAATTCCACCGGCATTTTTTAATGAGATGGAAAAACAAATCACCAACTTCATATGGAAAGGGAAGAGGTCCTGAATAAGTAAAGCATTACTCAAGAAGAAGAACAAAGTGGGAGGCCTCACACTACCTGATTTTAGAACCTATTGTACCACCATGGTAGTCAAAACAGCCTGGTACTGGTACAACAACAGATATACAGACCAGTGGAACAGTATTGAGAATCCAGACATAAATTCATCCACCTATGAGCCGCTGATATTTCACAAGGGCCTAAAGTCCATTAAATGAGAAAAAGACAGTCTCTTTAACAAATTGTGCTGGCATAACTGGATATCCATCTGCAAAAAAAATGAAACAAGACCCATACCTCACACCATGCACAAAAAATAACTTAAAATGGATCAAAGACCTAAGTATAAAATCTAAAACAATAAAGATCATGGAACAAAAAAACAGGGACAATGCTAGGAGCCCTAATACATGGCATAAACAGAATACAAACCATATAACACTGCACAAGCACCAGAAGAGAAACTAGATAACTGATAGCTCCTAAAAAGCAAACACTTGTGCTCATCAAAAGACTTTACCAAAAGAGTAAAAAGACAACCTACAGACTGGGAAAAAATTTTAGGCTACGGCATATCCAGTCAGCATCTTATCTCTAAAATCTACAAGATACTGCAAAACCTCAGCAACAAAAAAATAATAACCGAATTAAAAAATGGGCAAAGAATATGAACAGGCACCTCACCAAAGAAGACATTCAGGCGGCTAACAGACACATGAGGAAATGCTCATGATCATTAGCCATTAGAGAGATGTAAATCAAAACTACAATGAGATACCATATTACCCCAACAAGGCTAGCATCAATCCAAAAAACACAAAATAATAAATGTTGGAGAGGTTGCGGAGAGACTGGAATGCTTATACACTGTTGGTGGGAATGTAAAATAATACAACCACTTCGGAAATTGATTGGGTGTTTCCTTAAAAAGCTAGAAATAAAACTACCGTACGATCCAGCAATTCCACTCCTTGGAATATATCCTAGAGAAATAAGAGCTGTCACACAAATAGATATATCCACACCCATGTTCACTGCAGTACTGTTGATAATAGCAGAAAGATGGAAACAACCTAGGTGCCCATCAATGGATGAATGGATAAACAGATTATGGTATAGTCACACGATGGAATACTACACAACAATAAACAACAACGATGAATCCGTGAAACATCTTATAACGTGGAAGAATCTGGAAGGCATTATGCTGAGTGAATTTAGTCAGTTGCAAAAGGACAAATATTGTATAAGACCACTATTATAGCAACTCAAGAAGAGGTTTAAACACAGATGAAAACATTTTTTGATGGTTACGAAGGTGGGGAAGGAGGAAGAGGAGTATTCACTAACTAGATACCAAAAAAACAAAAACCGAACCCATTGCCATTGAGTCAATTCCAACTCATAGACAAGAATTACCTTAGGTGAAGGGAAGGCCAACACCCACTACTGGGGAAGTCAGCACAACTGGACTAAACCAAAAGCTAAGATGTTTCCTGAATACAATCAAATACTTCAAGGGACAGAGTAGCAGTGTAGGGGTCTGGGGACCATGGTTTTAGGAGACATCTAGGTCAATAGGCATAACAAAGTTTATTAAGAAAATGTTCTGCATCCCACTTTGTAAGCAGCATTTGGGGTCTTAAAAGCTAGTGAGCGGCCATCTAAGATGCATCAATTGGTTCCAACCCATCTGGAGCAAAGGAGAATGAAGAACACCAAAGACACAAGGAAAATATTAGCCCAAAAGGCAGAAAGGGCCACATAAACCAGAGACTCCATTAGCCTGAGACCAGAACTAGATGGTGCCCCGCTACCACCAATCACTGCCCTGACAGGGAACACAACAGGAAGTCCCTGATGGAGCAGGAGAAAAGTGAGGTGCATAACTCAAATTCTTGTAAAAAGAACAGACTTAATGATTTGACTGATACTGGAGGGACCCCAGAAGACATGGCCCATGGACTCTCTATTAGCCCAAAACTAAAACCATTCCTGAGGCCAACTCTTCAGACAAAGATTAGACTGGAATATGGGACATAAAATGATACTCTTTAAAGAGTGTGCTTCTTAGCTTAAGCAGATACGTGAGACTAAATTGGCGGCTCCTGTCTGGAGACTAGATGAGTATGCAGAGAGGATCAGGAGTTGGCTGAATGGACACGGGAAATCCAAGGTGGAAAGGAGGAGTGTGCTGTCACAGCACAGGGAGAGCAACTGGGGTCACATAACAATGTGCATATAAATTTTTGTATAAGAAACTAACTTGAATTGTAAATTTTCACTTAAAGCACAGTAAAAAAATAAAAGTAAGGGTTAAAGTTACTCTTAGATATTAGCCCAAGTGACAGAAAGGGCCACATAGGCCAGAGACTTCATCAGCCTGAGACCAGAAGAACTGGATGGTACCCGGCTACCACCAATGACTGCCCTGACAGGGAACACAACAGAGAGTCCCTGATGGAGCAGGAGAAGGGTGGGATGTGGAACCCAAATTCTAATAAAAAGAAGAGACTTAATGGTCTGACTGAGACTGGAGGAACCCCAGAAAGCATGGCCCCCGGACTCTGTCAATCCAGAACTAAAACAATTCCCGAGGCCAACGCTTCAGACAAAGATTGGACTGAACTGTGGGACATAAAATGATACTTGTGAAGAGTGTGCTTCTTAGCTCAAGTAGACATATGAGACTAAATGGGCAGCTTCTGTGCAGAGGTGAGATGAGAAGGCAGAGAGGGTTAGGAGCTGGTTGAATGGACACGGGAAATCAGGGGTGGAAAGGATGAATGTGCTGTCACAGTATAGTGAGAGCAATTAGGGTCACATAACAATGTATGTATACATTTTTCTATGAGAGACTAACTTGAATTGTAAACTTTCACTTAAACTACAACAACAACAATAACAACTTACTCTTAGAAGAAAACATAGGGGTAAACTTTATGACCCCAGATATGGCAAAGAATTCTTAGATATGATACCAAAAGCACAAAAAACAAAAGAAAGAATAGAAAATTTGAGGTGTATCCATTAAAAAAGGGAGGGCATCAAAGGACATTTATCAAAAAAGTGAAAAGACAGCACACATAATGGGAGAAAATATTTGCAAATCATATATAAAAGTTTAGTATCCAGAAAATATAAAGAACTCTTCAAACTCAGTAATAAAAAGACAAATAACCCAACTAAGAAATGAAAAATGGGTAAAGGATCTGAATAGATACTTCTGAAAGGAGGATATAGAAATGATAAATTAGCACATGAAAAGATGCTCGACATCATTAGTCAACAAGGAAATGCTAATCAAAACCACAATAAGATACCACTTCGCACCCATTACCTGTTGCTGTGGGTTGACTCTGACTCATAGCGACCCTATAGGACAGAGTGCTTCCAAGGAGCAGCTGGTGGATTCAAACTGCTGACCTTTTGATTAGCAGCCTGAGCTCTTAACCATTGCGCCACCAGGGCTCGTCACACCCATTAGAATGGCTACAATAAAAAAAAAGTCTTAACGAGTGTTGGTGATGGTGTGGAGAAACTGGAACCCTCATCCATTGCTGGAAGGAATATAAAAGGGCTCAGCCACTGTAGAAAGCATTTTGGCAGTTCCTCAATAAGTTAAACCAAAAATTACCATGTTGTTGTTGTTAAGTGCTGTGGAGTTGGTTCTGACTCATAGTGGCACTATATACAACAGAATGAAACACTGCCCAGTCCTGCGCCATCCTCACAATTGTTGCTATGTCTCAGCCCACTGTTGCAGCCACTGTGTCAATCCATCTGCTTGAGGATCTTTTTCCTTTTTCCTGACCCTCTACTTTACCAAGCATAATGCCCTTCTCCAGGGACTGATTCCTCCTGATAACATGTCCACAGTACATGAGATGAAGTCTCGCTATCTTCACTTCTAAGGAGCATTCTGGCTGTACTTCTTCAAAGACAGATTTATTCATTCTTCTGGCAGTCCGTGATATATTCAATATTCTTCACCAACATGGTAATTCAAAGACATCAATTCTTCTTCTGTTATTCATTGTCCAGCTTTCACACGCATATGCAGCATTAAAAGTACCATGACTTGGGTCAGGCACATGTTAGTTCTGAAGTTAACATCGTTGATTCTTGACACTGTAAAGAGGTCTTTTGCAGCAGATTTGTCCAGTGGAATATGTGGTTTGATTTTTTGACTGCTGCTTCCATAGGCGTTGGTTGTGGATTCAAGTAAGATGAAATCCTTGACAACGTCAATATTTTTCTCCGTTTATTGTGATGTTGCTTATTGGTCCATTTGTGAGGATTTTTGTTTTCTTTATGTTGAGGTGTAATTCATACTGAAGGCTGTGATCTTTGATATTCATCAGTAAGTGCTTCAAGTCCTCTTCACTTTCAGCAAAGTTGGGTCATCTGCATATCACAGGTTGTTACTGAGTCTTCCTCCAATACTGATGCAGAGTTTTTCTTCGTATAGTCCAGCTTCTCAGATTGTTTGCTCAGCATACACATTGAATAAGTATAGTGAAATGATACAATGCTGAGGCACATCTTTCCTGATTCTAAGCCCCTTGTTCTGTTTGAAAGACTGCCTCTTTGTCTATGTACAGGTTCCACATGAGCATAATTGTGTAAATGTTCTGGAATTTCCATTATTCTCAGTGTTATCCATAATTTGTTATAATCCACACAGTCAAATGCCTTTGCATAATCAATAAAACATAGGTAAACATCTTTCTGGTATTCTTTGCTTTCAGCCAAGAGCCATCTGACATCAGCAATGATATCCCTCATTCCACGTCCTCTTCTGAATCTAGCTTGAATTTCTGGCAGTTCTCTGTTGTACTGCTGCAATCATTTTTGAATGATCTTCAGCAAAATTTTACTTGTGTGTGATATTAGTGATACGGTTCAATAATTGCACATTCTGTTGGATCACCTTTCTTTGGAATGGGCACAAATACAGGCCTCTTCGAGTTGGTTGGCCAGGTAGTTGTCTTCCAAATTTCTTGGTATAGATGAGTAAGCACTTTCGGCGTTACATCTGTTTGTTGAAACATCTCAATTGGTATCCCGTCAATTCTGGGGGCCTTGTTTTTTGCCAATGTCTTCAGTGCAGCTTGGACTTTTTCCTTCAATACCATCTGTTTTTGATCATATCCTACCTCCTGAAATGGTTAAACACCAACCAATTCTTTGTCGACTATATAATCTAACAATTGCAGTCCTAGGTACATTTCTAAAATAATTGAAAGCAGGTATTCAAACAAATACCATGAATGTTCATAGAAACACTGTTCACAATAGCCAAAGATGAAAAGAAGCCAAATGTCCATCAAAAGATGAATAAATAATCAAAAGTGGTATATCCATACACCAGAAGTGGTATACCCATACCAGGGCTTTGAACTGGTCAGTTCAGTTTGAGCTCCTGCTGAGAATTTTCATTTTCACTCCAGATATTGAGACAGAACCCCTACAGTGCTGTACTCTTTACCTGGCTTCCTCCCCTACAGTGTTGTATTGCAAAACCATTTCCCTTGCTGGGCTCCCCCAACTCAGTTTTGCATTTGAATCCTGCTTTTGCTTGGAGATTGTATGTAAACCCCATTGTGCCTGCACAGATGATTAAGAATGTTGCTGACGTAACATGTATGAAATCCCTACTTGTAAACCCCTTTAATGTGCCTGCCTGCCCTTGGCGAGCAGTCTTGGCAGCAATAAGCACTGACTGACTCCATTTCCTTGTACAATGAAGTAAACGTGCCTTTTTTGTTCTCTTGTTTATTGGCCAATACAAGTCATGCCGAGTAAGAACCTGGGGTTTCCACCCGGTAACAAAATACTGAATCAGAATCTACAATTTAATAAGATCCCCAGATGATTCATATGGATCCCCAGGTGATTGTTATATACACGTGTGTACATAAGACTCAGCAAGGAATCTTGTTAAAATGTAGATTCTGATTCTGTGTATCTGGGGCGAAATGAATTCTCAGGAGGGGGTTGAACTGAAATGAACAGGTTCAAAGTCCGGATCCATACAATGGAATATTATTCAGCCATAGAAAAAGGAATGAAGTACTGATGTGTGCTACAACATGGCTAAACCTCAAAAAACATTATGCTAAGTAAAAGAAGCCAGACATAAAAGGCCACATATGGTATGATTGCATTTATATGAAACATTCAGAATAGGCAAATCTGTAGAGACATAAAGCAGTTTGGTTGTTTCCAAGGGCTGAGGACAAGGGGAAATGGGGAACAACTGCTTAATGTATATGGGCTTTCCTTTTGGGGTGATAAAAGTGTCTTCGAATTAGATAGACGTGATGATCGTACAACATTGTAAATGTATAAATGCCACTGAATTGTGCACTTTAAATGGTTAATGGCTTATTTTATGATAGGTGAAGTTTACCTCAACAAAAAAAGAGAGTGGTGAGCAAGGAGGAATCTGTGCCAATTGTGAGTTTGTTCCAGGTGGCACCAAGTGAAGCAGTGTCATATGTGTCCCCATGCTAATTGGTTCCTTTGCCTACTCTCAGGCTTTTTGTTCCTTTCTAGTGCATTAAGGTATAGGTTGCAGAAAGTAGGGCAAAGTTGTTTAAGTGTTTTCTGCTCTACTAAAGGACTGTACCTGAAAAAGAAGAGGGGAGGGAGGGAAGAAGGGAGGATGGAAAGAACGAAGAAGGAAGAAAGGATCGAGGAGTGAGGCACAGTTTTATAAGGTTGCAGGTGACTGACCCATCCCTTGGAAGATTGGTTTAACCTACCACAGTATCCCCTACCTCCCTGCCACACACCTATCATTCCCTCCATGTTTCAGATGGACTGAATGAACTATTGTCGATGCCCTGATAACCCAAGTCTCTTAATTCCAGGCTTCTTCAAATGTTGCCACTCAGCCTTGAATGCTACCCCTTTCCTTTTATCTGGCCACCATTATCCACCACGAGGTCCCTCTGAACCCCAGGTTTGCATGGAGTGCCCTTCCCATATCCCTCTCCAGAATTTTACCCCTACCCTCATTGGTGCACTTCCCACATTATTATTTAACTCTCTGTTTAATCACTTGTCTTTTCTAATAGGCTACGGGCTCCATAAGGACAGGAGCTTTGATTGTTTTGTACCTGTATCCCCAGTGTATACCAAGTGTCCAGTATGTAGTAGAAGCGAAATATAATTTTCAATGAATGCATGAAAAACAAGCTGAAAATGGGATACAAGGATATGCAGCACTGCATATCCAAGAAAAGGGGAATGACCCAGTGCCCCTTTTGTGGGAATTAGACAAAAGGTGACTCTTTCTGAAAACAGAAGTTACCCTCAAACTAGGGCACACTGCTTGGTGAACAGAGTGTGGTCTGAATTTCAGTCCTCACTGGTCCCTTCAGTCAGGTGTCTTGTGTAGTGAACAACCTGCTCAGCCATATGCAGCAGACCTGGAAGGATTTTTTTATGCCAGTGGTTCTCTACTCTTTTCTACATTTTGGAAGAACTGGGGGAGCTTTTTAAAAATACCCATGTCCATGCCCCAATCTCAGAGATTTGGGTTTAATTGGGTATTGGAGCATTGGTTTGTTTTTAAAGTTCCCCAGGTATTTCAGTATGCAGCCTGGGTTGAGAAATGCAGCTATAGACTTACTGTGGTGAAATCTTAAAGCAGGTTCTACTGCAGTTGTGTGTTTTCATCACATAGGCATGCACTGACATGCTGATAGGGATTCATGTCACAGCTGAAATGCTAATGCCAATGTCAACCACTGGCACTTCTAGATTTACTGCCAGGAGACTTCTCCTTTAGCACACAACCTCAGATGTCCAGGCATGTCCCCCTACCTATCCCACATTGAGGAGGAAGCTAACGGCCAACTAAACCACCATCCTGGAACTGCCACTCAAGATGTGGGGGCAGGAGTTCCAAAGTAAAATCCTTGCTCAGCACAAATCTGGTTGTGTGACCTTGGGAAAGTTACTTATCAATTCCCTGCTTCAGTTACCTTGCCTATAAAATTAAGCTAGTGGTATGGACCCGATTCAGAAATATCACGAAATTATATGAACAAAAAGTTGTAAAGTGTTGGTTCCATAAATGTAGATTGTTATGCAATTGTTAAATAATTTTATTGTGTAAACTCCATAAAAATCTAAATTAATAAAGCACCCTGATGATTCTGAGATAGATGGTTAGGAAGCAGCTTTGATAGATCTGCTCCTGTAGTTCAGTCTTCCCTGAGTTTTGTTTGTTAAGTCGTCTTGAGTTTCTGAGACAATAGCCCCTATTCTTTCAATAAATTACTCTTTTTCTCTCCTCTCCTTAAACCAGCCACTGCTGGTTTCTGTTACTTGTAAACAGAAAGGATTTTAAGAAATACAATAAACCAGTGTAGCATGTCCTAAATTGTGTTCTGTAGAATATTATGTTCTAAAATGTTAATATGTTTTGTGCAACAAGTTCTTAACATATTTTTATTTTAAAATCCTAAAATAGCACTCATATTAAGAACATGTATAAAGTTATTCTGATTATATTCAATAATCTGCCTTTATAAAAGTGTTCTATGCCCAAGAAAGTAGCCCTTGGGTGGCGCAAGTGGTTAAGTGCTGGACTACTAACTAAAAGGTTGGCACTTTGAACCCACCCAGAGGTGCCTCGGAATAAAGGCCTGGCGATCTGCTTCCAAAAGGTCACAGCCTTAAAAATCTCATGGAGTGCAATTCTACGCTGCAGGCATGGGGTCTCCATGAGGCAGAATTGACTTGATGGTAACTGGTTTTGTTTTTCTGTATGCCCAAGGATGCCAGCAAATTCTCTGAGAAACTACCTGTAGTTTCACCTGGAGAGCTTGTTAAAACACAGTGCTGGGTCCTAGCCCTAGCTTCAGCAGGTCTGCTGTGGGCCCTGACAATTTGCATTTCTAACAAGTTCCTGGAGTCCCTGAGGGGTGTAACCATTAATAAGCTCAGCTGCTAACTGAAAGGCTGGAGGTTCGAGTCTACCTAGAGGGGCCTCGGAAGAAGGGCCTGGTGATCTTTGTCCAAACAATCAGCCACTGAAAACCCAGTAGAGCACAGTTCTACTCTGACACGCATGGAGTTGTCATGAGTTGGAACTGACTCTACAGCAATGGTTTTTTTCTTTTTTGTTAAACAACTTCTCAGGTGATGCTGATGCTTATGGACACTTTGAGAACCACTGCTGTAGTATTTTCCAAATTTGCCTGATTCTAAGTACCACCGGGGGTGCTTCTGGTTACTAAGTGAATCTCATGACTTGGGCTATTTGTCTGATAGTCACTGGTTCATATGACATAAATGATCTTAGGATTTTAACACACATTTTGATGTTACTCAGTATCTGTATCTTGCTTTTATTGCAGCATAATAGAAAATGTAATCACAGGTATGTCATAACAAAAATACCATGAGCTACCATTTTCACAATGTTCAGTTATTTTTAAATTAAACCAAACCCAACCCATTGCCATCGAGTTGATTCTGACTCATAGCAACACTATAGGACAGAGTACAACTGCCCCATAGGGTTTCCAAGGAGCAGCTGGTGGATTCAAACTGTCAGCCTTTTAGTTAGCAGCTGAGCTCTTAACCGCTGCGCAAGCAGGGCTCCATTCTTAAATTAGGTTGGTCCAAAAATTATTCATTTAATCTTTTTTAGAACTCAAGCTTATAACTCTTCTTCACTTTAACTAAAGTTTCAACTTTTTGCTTGCTTTAGTCAATCATCGTTAGACTTATTTTTCTTTAAAATAAAATAGTAGATTCTATGTCCCTATTGAGGAATCACCTCAGGAATATCACTCCTAATAAGGCAAGTGTTGATTATAAGAAGTCACAAAAACACTATCATCTACAGACTTAAGGGATTAAAAAAAAAATTATGGTGATATATATAACAAAACATTTGTCATTGCAACCATTTTTACACGTACGATTCAGTGACATTTGTCACAGTCCATAAAACTTAGGGGATTTTGTCTTTTTTTGGGGGGGTAGGAGGGTTACAAAAATGCAAAATGGAAGATATACTACTTATCTCTAATATTTAAACTTTTAAAATTTTGTACTGTTGTTAAAAAAAAAAAGGATCATTTCTGGCACTTCATCTTTGAGGTCATTCTGTTACTGATCACTTGGATCCTAGCGCACACCTCAGAAGCATGTATAAACCTTCTATCAGCAGCACAGTAATTCAAAGTATCCTGTTTCATAGAAATACTTGTGTTTGGTAAACAGCCATCTAATGTCTTGAGTGTATGGAGACGGTCAATGTTTTCTCCAAGCTTTTTTCAATAGCCCTTAAGACTTTTGTGATATAGGGTCTTGAAACAAATAGCTAGGGAGCTCTGGTGGTGCAGTGGTTAAGTACTAAGCTGCTAACCCAAACGATGGCGGTTCAAACCCACCCACAGTCTCCACAGGAGAAAAGACTTGGCGATCTGCTCCTGTAAAGACTACAGCCTAGATGTACATAAAAAATAATTGATTCTGTTAACAGATTTGGATTAGGAGTCTCAACTCCAACATACTGAATGACTGTAGGCAATACATTATTTCTAACTTTAGTTCTTTCAATCTACAAAATTTGAACATGGTCACCTGATAGTGCATAAGGTCATATGAAAAATTCTCTAAATCATTTTTTAATTGCAAAATGGTGCCTTGAATCGCATCTTTTTAAGCAATCATCCTCCTCTGTCCTCCAGGCAGTTCCTGACCTCTATGCCTTGGATTCAGATTCATACTTCAAGCTTTCTCTGAACACCTTGGGATAGACTGGGCAGGGGCAAGCTTGTGTTATACACCCCACCCACCCCCCAACACACAGTTGTTTATCAGTGCTTTAATTGTCTGTGAGCTCCCTGTTGCAGGGACCCTGTCCATTCATTTTAGCAGCCCAGCAGTGTCTGTCCTCCTACTGTCCTCCAGATAGTAAAAGGCATCAAACACAGTTCACTGATGACCATTTATTATAATTTGTTGGTAGCACACAGACCAATATTAATTAAAGCAGAACTGTGTCCACTAGGAGTGGACAATGATTATGTAGTCATTCTCTGGGAAACGGTGTGCACTTAATCATCATGTTTTAGTTTCTTTATCTTCTGCTTGTGCCGCTCAATTTCTTTCTGAAGACGCTCAATCTCCTTCTTACTATGAACGATCTCTTCTTCATGGTATTTCTTCAAGGCTGCCAATTGTTCTTTAGCCTGCGCTCTATAAGACACAGTGTCTCTGGGTTTAATCCCAATCCTTTACCCCAAAGAGATCTCTGAGCATAACCCAAAATACCTATGGCAAAAAAACAGGAGTCCCTGGGAGTCTGGCTGGTCATCCTCCTCTTTCCCCTCCCCACTAGTGGAAGAATATTCCTTGTTAAGGAAATGACCAAAATGATTCCATTTTCCTGGTGCTAATGCCTGAAATTCCACCATTAGAAAGCTGTTCCTTTCAAATTCCTCTTTAGAGGAGAAAACTCCAGAGAGATGTGATGTACGTAAGTCCCCAATACCTTATCAGAGGAAAAAAAGGAGTAAAACGGGGGGAGGGGAGGAGTGGGCAGACAAAGGAGTGTGGTTAAAGGACAAATATCCATCTATCCTAATTTTGTTTAGGGCTCTCTTTGTCTAGAGAAATGCATGGCCCACTGTAAAGGCCAAAAAGAAAGAATAAAGAAGCCTTAGGGTCTCTTACATGGGCAGTACTGGACAGTCCAACCTAGGTCTTAATGTTGGTTTCGTTATTTTTAGGCCTTAGTTTTCCTTAACCTTAAAATTAATATAGGGGCCCAATTAGACGATCTCTAAGGGCAGTGTGCAACAATGGGTTCAAACATATCAAAGATCATGAAGGCGGCGCAGGACAGGAAATGTTTCCCACACTGTTAAAGTCGCCAGGAGCCGACTCAAGGGCATCTAACAATAGCAAGGGAAGTATCTTGGCCTGCTGGTAGGGCAGGTGCCATGGACATAATTCTTAAGACTGAGCAAGCGAGGGCAGAAACGAACAGGCAGGCCAAAGGAGAGGCAGAAGCAAGATTAGTTCCACGCTCCTCCCCAGCATGGATGTCAGTTAAAGATAACGTAGGGCTGGGAGAGGGATAGGGCCAGCCCACTTCCTACTCCTAAACGGAAGAGGGAAATCTACAGCCCAGGGTCTGGTCTGGGCAGGGTTACACAAACGGCTTCAGAAGAGGGTGAAGTCCAGCTTTGCGCAGGTGCCCCCAGTTCCTATGACCCACACTGTCTGGTCGAGATGGAGACGCGTGGAGGTCTAGAAAGGGTTGGGAGAATCTGAAGAGTCAGGGAATCCATACGGGGCTTGCAAAGCTAAGGCGTGTGCGGAGAAAACAGAGCGTGGAGAGGGTGACAGGTGGGCAAGGGACAAGGGAGTGAGGCTCAAAGGGCCGGCAAGTATTGGCCGGTCGGAACTAGATACTGCGAAGAAATCTGGGGGACGCTTCACACCACCCTGGGAGAACTCCACGGCTGGAGATGGCAAAAGGATAAAGGGGGAGTTATGCCGTTGGTGGAGAGTTCTGGAGGCCTGACGGTGGAAATGGCTTGGGTTTGGGGGCCCTAGGACTCTGCGGGCGCCCTTATAGTGGCAACGATCGGCACCTCAAGTGTTGAGGTGTAATGGGTTCGGGGACCGGCTGGACTTGGAACCCCGTGGACCTCACCGGAAGTATCGCTCCTCTTCAGCCGCCTCTCTCTTTGCAAAGGCCCCACCGGCCTCTCGGATCGAGCCTGCACTCCTGTCGAGATCCTCCGACTGCGGAGAGAGACAGAGGCAATGGTAAAGATGCCGAGAGGGAGACTGGGCCTGCGCTCAGGGCTGGGAAACAGCGGACACTGCCGCCGGCGTACCTGGTCCGAGCTGAAGCCTTGGGCTTGCATGGCCCTCGCTCCCAACGAGTAGAGCCGTACCCGCGCCGCCAACGCAGTGACTGCCATTGCTGCTACTGCTGCCCCTTGCTCGACACTGCCGCTGCAGCGGCTCAGTAGGCGCTAACCGCGCGGATGGCCAAGCAGCCAATCTTTTCGGTGGAGGGGCGAGATAAGCATAGGGGTAGCGAATCATGAGAGGGAGGAGGCGGGATCTCTGGAATTAGCAGCGAATCTCGAACGAGAGGCCTATTCTTAGCCAACCCCTAGTAAGGGCTCTGCGGGCCGAAGGCCTGAATAGTAACAATGGGGTAGGGTGGAAATTGGGGAACGGAGACTGTCAGAAGCCGATTTTGGCACTTGTACTAATTAGGACTTCACGGTTCTAATCCTAAAGTTATTATTATTAAAAACCCAAAAGACACCTTCCTGGCCTACTAACATCAACAACATGCGTAAGTCTTCTGTTTCCTGGCCTACTAGCATCAATAGGGGTTGGAGAGCTAGGTCCAGGACGCTGACGCCTAGGATGACCAGATTCAGATGATTAGGTCCGGAAAGGACACACGTGAGCGCGCGCACACATGAACACACACACACACACACACACACACACACACACACACACACACACACACGCACCGACACACAGACACACATCATGTTCATCTCGTAGGAGGTATCGATGCTCTTTCATTGCTTTGATATTTCATTCTCTCAAGTCTCAGCTTAAATGTCATCTCAGAAAAGCTTTACCTGACCACCTTAAGTAAGGGAGCTCCCATCCCAAGTAACCAAAAAAACTTAAAAAAAAAAAGCCCTCAAAAAACAAACTCTTTGCCATCAGGTGGATTCCAACTCATAGTGAGCCTATAGGACAGAGTAGAATTGCCCCATGGGGTTTCCAAGGCTGCAATCTTTAGGAAAGCAGACTTCAACATCTCGCACAGAGCTGCTGGTGGGTTCAAACCGCGAACCTTTAGGTTAGCAGCCAGTCGCTTAACTGCTGCACCACCATCCCGAGTAATTCTATCATATCTGTTTTTTCCTTGCTCTCAATCTCTCTCTCATTTCTGTCTCTCCACACTTTTTGCTTTCTGTAGTAGTCAGGCGTAGTTCAAATAGGTACTGAGTTAATATTTGTGGAATGTATTAATAGTTGTTGAATGAACTCGATAACTTTACTTTTGACAATATGGTACAATTAAGTGGAAAGAGCATATGTAGGAGTCTAAGGAAGGCTTTACCTTGACCCTCCTTCATCCAACCAACAAATGTGAACAAGACAATTGTAGTCTTTACTTTCACGAAGTTTAGAGCCCTTTCCCAGGTCATTTTCTCTCTCTGGACCCAGTTTCTTCTCCTTTAGATGAAAGGGTTGGGTCATGATTATAAAAGTACTTTCTTTGCTTTCTGTGAAATAGTAGCAGAACTGGTTTTATTGATCATCATGGAAAATACCAGCACTGGTTTGTATGACTTAAATGGGAGGAAATGCCTGCAAAGCATATTTTTGTATGTTCATTGCAGAAAACTTGGAGAAACATAAAAGCACAAGAGTGGAAATCATACAGGAATCAACTGTAAGCCAGTTTCCTAATGACAATAGTTAGATGTGTGTCTAGAAGATCTTTAAGTGCCATTCCAGTTTCAGAAACTATTTCTAGTCCTCAGATACCTATTTCTTTCCCTCTGTCTCTGTTTTTTTTTCATTGTGCATTATGTGAAAGTTTACAGAGCGAATTAGTTTCTCATTCGATAGTTTGTACATAAAGTGTTTCATGACCCTGGTTTAATGCCCCACAGGGTGTCAGCATTCTCCCCAGTTCTGCCCTGGATTCCACGTTTCCTTTCATTCTGATTTTCTACCCTTTCCTGCCTTCTCATCTTTGCTTTTGGGAAGATATTGCCCTTTTGATGTAATATAATTTCTTGTTTTAAGGAGTATGTTCCTCTCTAGTGTTATCGTTTATTTTATGTGCTTGTCTATTGTTTATCTGGGGGGTGGTGTCTGGGAATGGCTTTAGTTCCTGGTCAGAAGGGTATTTTAAGGCCATAGTCTCAGGGGTTCCTCCAGTGTCCGTCAGACCAGCAAGCCCGGTTCTTTTTGTGAATTTTTCTCCTACAATTTTCTCCACTCTGTCTGGGATCGTCGGTTGTAATCCCAGTCAAAGCAGTTGGTAGTTGTAACCAGGCACCATCTAGTTCTTCTGGTCTCAGGGTCATGTAGGTTGTGGTTCATGTGATCCATTAGTCCTTTGGACTAATTCCTCCCTTGAGTCTTTGGTTTTCCTCACTCTCCTTTGCTCTGGATGGAAGAGACCAATAGTTGTGTCTCAGATGGTCGCTTGCAAGCTTTTAAGACCCCAGACGCTACTCACCAAGTAGGATGCAGAACATTGTCTTTATGAACTATGTTGTGCCAATTAACATAGATGTATCCCGAGTCTATGGTCTTTTGTCTTCTAGCCTAGGAAATTCATCCTGTGAGGTGTTTGGTTATGTCTAAGAGGTTTCCCTGACTGTCCCCCTGTGTGCTCTATATGAGCCACACCTACAATCATGTATATAGAAATATCCATCACCAAACCTGTATCTACCAGTGGGTGTGTTCCCATACACTCTCCCACACCTCTTGGCGTATCCATTCACAGATTATTGTTTGTTAATACTATTGTTAAGGAGCCCTGGTGGCACAGTGGTTAAAGTGATCAACAGCTAACTGAAAGGTTGGCGGTTGGAAACCACCAGCGGTTCGAAACCACCAGCGGCTCCACAGGAGAAAAGATGTGGCATTCTGCTTCCGTAGAGATTTACAGCCTTGAAAACCCTATGGGGTCACTATGAGTTGGAACTGACTCCATGGCAATGAGAATACTATTGTTGCAAGATTGTCTAAGCTATAGTAGTTACTGTAGTCGCCCTTTATCCTTGCATTCCTCCCAGTGTCCTCTCTTGCCTTGGTCATGTTGTGCTGACGCCACCTCACATTACATATTGCCTTTCCCTTCACCAATATTAACTCGTGTCTTCTACCTAATTAGTAATGTTCCCTTCCTCCCCTTCTCATGACGCTGCTGTTTCTTCATCATCTTCTAGGCTGAGTGTCCAGTGGAGGATCTTGCTGAGTACCAGGGTGTTAATAAATAACAACAACAATGAAAAATAACAAGTGTTGTTGAGGCTGTGGAGAAATCAGAACCCTCATTCATTGTTGGTAGAAATGTAAAATGGTTTGGCCACTGGGGAAAACAGTTTCGGGTTCCTCAAAAAAGTTAAACTTAGACTTACCATATGACTCAACGGTTTCACTCCTAGGTATATACTCAAAAGAATGGAAAACAAGGACTCACAGAAATACGTGTACCTGCATGTTCATAGCAGCATTGTTTCACATAGCCAAAAGTTAGAAACAACCCAGATGTCCGTGAACGGATGAATGGATAAATAAACTGTGGTATATACACATAATGGAATATTATTCATCAATAAAAAGGAATGAAGTACTAATACATTCTATAACTTGGATGAATCTCAAAAGCATTATGTTAAGTGAAAGAAGCCAGACACAAAAGGTCACATAATACATGATTCCATTTATATGAAGTATACAGAATAAGAAAGGCAAACGTGTAGAGGCCAAAGTTTATTAGTGGTTACCATGGGTGGGAAGGAGGGAGAAAGGAAGAATCATTGTTTAGGAAGCATTCAGTGTCTGTTAACGGTGATGGAAAATTTGGCAATGTTATGGGCGATGGTTGCACATCATGATTAATGTGTTCTTGCTGCTGTTAGTTGCCTTCTAGTGGCTCCCTCCCTTCTCATGGGTACTCCATGCACAATGGAAGGAAATGCTGCCTGGTCCTGCACCATACCCATAATTGGTTGCACATTGGGCCATTGTGATTCATAGGGTTTTCATTGGGTGATTTTCAGAAGTAGATCACCAGGCCTTTCTTCCTTGTCCATCTTAGTCTGGAACTTTGCCAAAACCCGTTCGGTATCATAATAACACACAAGCTTCCACTGAAGGACAGGTGGTGGCTGCACACGCATGAGGTGCATTGGCCAGCAACAGAGCCTTCATGGAAGGTGAGAATTCTACCACTGAACCACCAATGCTATGATTAATGTAATTAATGTCAAAAAAACTAAAAAAAAAAAAAAAAAAGTTTTGAAAGTAGATAGTGGTGATGATCACACAACATTGTGAATGTAACTAATGCCACTGAATTCTGAGCCGTACATTTAAAAGTGGTTAAAATGGCAAATTTTATCACAAGAAATTAAAAAAAAGGGGGTTGGAAAGTAAAAAAAAAAAAAGAGAAGTATCCAGAATAGGCAAATCCATAGAGACAGAAAGCATATTGGTAGTTGCCAGCGGCTGGGGAGAGGGGGGAGTGACTACTTAATGGGTAGAGGATCTCCTTTTGGGGTGATAAAAATGTTTTGGAACTAGATGGAGGTGGTGGTTGCACAATTTGTGAATGTACTGAAGTCCACTGAATTTTTTATTTTAAAATGGTTATTTATTTATTTGTTATTTCATCTCAAACAAACAAACACCCAAAAAAGGTCCGTCTCGGTTAGCAGCGTCTGGCTGGGGTGCGAGCCCTTTAAGGGTCGTATCAAAGCGGGGCGGAGCTAGAGGGTCAGACGTGTAGGAACCACGTGAGGCAGTGGCTGGGCAGGGAAAATGGCGGCTTCAGGAGAGAGCGGGACTTCGGGCGGCGGAGGCGGCACAGAGGAAGCGTTTATGACCTTCTATAGTGAGGTGAGTTCGTGATAGAGGAATCCTGGCGTCGCGGCGACCCCGCGCGGGCCTAGTCTGTCGGCGGGCGAAGGCAGTGGGCCGCTTGGCCTGGGCCGTTGGGCGGTTCCTCCTGTCCGGCCTTCGCGGCGGCAAGCGACTGAGGGTGCGTGTGTGTTTCCCTTGATAGCTGCTGGGGGATCCCGGAGCAATGAAAGAGGGGCCAGGGTCTGACGTAAGGAGGGAGAAGGCGAGTGAGGGCAACAAAGTGCCTGGGCCCGCGCAGGGTACCCCAGGTGCACGAAGTCAGGGGCGGCAGAGCTTGGGCCTCCTTGGGGGTGACTTAGCTGTCTTGGCCCCATTTTTGTTCTAAGCAGAAGTGATGTCTTCTTTTAGTCTTCTGTAATGAATTGTATTAGTGGTTATTGTTGCCATTTACGAACGCCAGGCACTGTGCATCATGCCAGGGAGGCATTATCCCCATTTTTCAGATGACGAAGCTGAGGTTTAGGGTGGTTGAAGTTATTAGTTCGGGGTCTCAAAACAGATAACAGCTTGGTATCATATTAAGGCCGGAGTAAGCTTGGCCTTAGCCATGTTTGTTATCGCATCCCCAGCTCCTAGTACACAGTTAAAAAAAAAAAAGCCCCAGAAAACCAAACCAGTTGCCGTTGAGCAGATTCTGACTCATAGCGACCTGCAGGACAGAGTAGAACTGCCCCCACAGGATTTCCCAGGAGCGTCTGGTGGATTCGAACTGCCGATCTTTTGGTTAGGAGCCGTAGCTGTTAACCACTGCGCCACCAGGGTTTCCAAGTACATAGTAGATGCACAGTAATATTTGTTGAGTAAACGAATGAATGAATAAATGAAAGAAAAGCATGCCATTTGGAGCCAGAAGACTGTAGGCAGTTAACTTGACTGGGAGTGAATTCTTTTAAGGCATTAATGGCAGAGGCATTAATTTTGCAGATCCTCAATTTCCACGTCAGTGAAATGAGAGGGTTCACATTAAAACGAGTTTTTCGTGATAGAAGGAGTTAATAATAAGAAAGGATTTCATAAAACATAAAGCATAAACACCTTTCACAGAGTTAAGACTGGAGATGGGACCTCTTCTAAGTTAGAGTAAATTTGAGTAATAGAGTTGCTCCCCATTAGCTGTGAGCTACTGAAAGTTGCAACCATGTCACATTCATCTTTATTTATAGCATTTTTAACAGTGAATGTTACATAGTGGGTTCTCCAAAGGATTACTTTATTTTAAAATGGAAAGTAACACATGCTCTACAGTCTGTCTTTTTAAAATGCTTAATTCACCTGAAAGTGTTAATGCCTTGGTATCAAAGTTTATTGGCCTCTAATGACCCAAAAGACCTCTTAAAAGTGTTTAAAAAAAAAAAAAAAAAGGAAAGATGGTATTTTGAGGTCTAAGATATGCCTCTCTCAAGCTATGGTATTTTCAGTTGCCTTATATGCATGTGGAAGCTGGACAGTGAATAAGGAAGATCAAAGAATTGGTGCCTTTAAATTATGGTGTTGGTGAAGAATACTGAACATACCTTGGACTGCCAGAAGAATGAACAAATCTATCTTGCAAGCAGTATAGCCAGAATGCTTCTTGGAAGCAAGTATGGCAAGACTTCCTCTCACATACTTTGGACATGTTATCAGGAGGGACCAGTCCTTGGAGAAGGACATCATGCTTGGTAGAGGGTCAGGGATAAAGAGGAAGAGCCTCATTGAGATGGCTTGACACAGTGGCTGCAACAGTGGGCTCAAACATAGCAACGATTGTGAGGACGGTACAGGGCCAGGGAGTGTTTTTGTTCTGTTGTGCGTGGGTTCAATATGAGTTGGAACCTACTCGTAGCACTTAACAACAGCAACAGCAGTGGCACTTGTTTCACTTACCATCTCTTAGTTAAGCCAAAAAAAAAAAAAAAAAAAAAAAAAATTGCAACCCTGGTTTATGTGAAGGAAGCCCTGATGGTGTAGTGGTTAAGTACTGGGCTGCTAACTGAAAGGTCTGCAGTTTTGAACCCACCAGTTGCTCCGCAGGATAAAGATAAGGCAGTCTGCTTCTGTAAAGATTACAGCTTTGGTTTCTAAGGGGTGGTTCTACTCTGTCCTATAGGGCTGCTATGAATCGGAATTGAATCAGTGGCAGTGGGTTTGGTTTTAGGGGTTTGTGTGAATTAGTTGGGAGAAAGTACCTAAAGAAGGACACTTTGATTATTATTTAACCAATGTTTATCATGTACCTGACATAGTACTAGGTACTGTTTAGGTGCTGGGGATATGGTAGTAAACAACAGAGAAAAATACTTGTCTTCATAGAGCTTACATTCTGTAGAGGAGGATAAACAATAAAGAAATATATAATACAGTGTTAGACAGTGATAAGTGCTATGAGGAAAAATAAGTTGGTGGGGGAGTGGTTATGCTATTTATTTTAGAAAGAATGAAGATGCTGAGCAGGAATGGCTTTTTATGTTACTGAATTTCTTTCCAACCCCGTTTTGGCCATAGGAATAAAGATGGTATACCAGAGATTCATTTCAAGTAGCATTCAACTCTGACAGTGGCACCAAGGATGTTTTCCTGGAACTACCTGGTGTTTGTTCTCCTTAGCATTGTCTTCAGGTCAGGGATTTTTCTAATTTTCATAAAGTTATTAGGTAGGCAGAGTTCATTGCTCCGCACCATGACCCTTTTTTATATGTTGCTTTTAGCACATAGTTTAGTGTAATTGTATTTTTCTTTTCTTAAAATAAAATGTTGTAAATTAAGTAAAACCACACACAAGTACATCTTCCATCATTAGACTGGAAACTTTTTGAAGGGGAGGGCTGTGAGTTATTTATATTTGAATCCTTTTGATGCCGGCTGTGGAATCAAACTGCTTAGGTTAACATTCTGGCTTACAAATTGGGTAATTGGGAGCAAGTCACTTAACCCTGTAACCCTCTGTTTTCTTATCTGCAAACTGGGGATAAGAGTAACATCTACCTTATAGGATTATTGGGAAGAATAAATACACGTAGAGTTTTTACATCATTGAAGTTTAATAAATGGTAGCTGTTGTAATTATTCCCCAAAGGTGTTAGCAAAATATCTTGCACACTGTAAACACACAAATAAATGTTTGCTGAACATGTGAGTGAATAATGTGTTAAGATAGATAATTCAGAGTTTATTATTGAACTTTACTAATGAAATTTTTATCCGCTTTATTTTAGGTGAAACAAATAGAGAAGAGAGATTCGGTTCTAACATCCAAAAATCAGATTGAAAGATTGACCCGTCCTGGTTCCTCCTACTTCAATTTGAACCCATTTGAGGTTAGTTGACTGATATTGCTGTGGCCTCTGTGATGGGGAGCTTTGAATATCTGCAGACAGACTTACATCAGAACACACATCTAATTTGTATCATAGTTGGCACTGAGAAAATTGGTGATGTAAAGTGACAGTATATAGAGTATGGAGGTTGACTTTGAATTTGGGTGGTTTTATTGTGGACAGAGCTTGAGAGAGACAGCATGCTAAGGAAAATGAGATGGTTTTTGCTCTGTCAAATGTTCTCCATCTTTTAGCCACCCAAATATGTATGAATTTATTTTCATATGTGAAGAGGTAGCTAAACGAAAACCAAACCCATTGCCATCAGGTTGGTGCTGACTGATAGTGACCCTGTAGGACAGAGTAAAACTGCCCCATAGGGTTTCTAAGGCTTTAATCTTTACGGAAGCAGTTTGCCACATCTTTCTCCCTTGGAGCTGCTGGTGGGTTCAAACTGCTGACCTTTCGATTAGCAGTCAAGTGCTTAACCACTGCACCACCAGGGCTTCTTGAAGAGGTAGCTACCCCCTGATAAATATAGGATCTTTGGTTTAAACCACTAGTAAAAACTTTTTTTTTTTTTGTTTCTGTTTTTTGAAGACTAATTTTTGAAGAATTTTTTCATTTTGAAACAATTTAGATTTATAGAAAATGTGCAAGTAGAGTATGAAGGCTTCTTTTTTTCTGAACTCTTTGAGAGTAAGTTGTCAACATGATGAACCATCACCTGGAAATATTTCAGTATGTTTTTACTACAAATGAGAACATTCACCTATAGAACCAGAATATAACCATCAAAACCAGGAAATAAGCAGTGGTACATTGTTACTATCTAATTCAAAGAACCCATTCAGGGTTTACTGATTGTTCCAGTAAGGTCTTTCTCCAAAAGGATCCAGTCCAGAATCTCTTGTTACATTTAGTTGTGTGTCTTTAGTCTCCTTCAGTCTGGAATGGTTTCTCAGTCTTTCCTGGACTTTCATGACCTTGACACTTCTGAAGATTACAGATCCGTTATTTTGAGACTGTTTCTCAACGTTCTAGGTTTGTCTGAATGTTTCCTCATATTGGATTCAGTTTATGCATTGTTGGCAAGAATATCACACAAGTGATGCTGTGTTCTTCTTTTTGCAGTGTATAAAGTAGTACATGATTTTGATTTATCCTGTTACTAATGATGTTGATCACTTAAAGAGGTGTCTGCTAGATTTCTCTGTAAAGCTACCCCTCCCTTTTTGTAATTAATAAGTTTTTATGGGGAGCTACTTTGAGGCTGTGTAAATACCATGTTCCTCATCAAACTTTCAGTTTACTCATTTATTTGTCAGTGTGAATGTATGGTTTCCTGTTTTATTCAATCCACTACTCATCTGTCAGTTGTACTGTGGTGGCTTGCGTGTTGCTGTGATGCTGGAAGTTATGCCACCAGTATTTCAAATACAAGCAGGGTCCCCATGGTGGACAGGCTTCAGCAGAGCTGAAGACAGACTAGGAAGAAGGACCTGGCAGTCAACTTCTGAAAAAATTGGCCAGTGAAAACCTTGTGAATAGCAGTGGAACATTGTCTGATATGGTGCCGGAAGATGAGCCCCTCAGGTTGGAAGGCACTCAAAATACGACTAGGGAAGAGCTGCCTCCTGAAACTAGAGTTGACCCTAATGACATGGATGGACTAAAGCTTTCAGGACCTTCATTTGCTGATGTAGCACGTCTCAAAATGGGAAGAAACAGCTACAAACACCCATTAGTAATCAGAACGTGGAAAGTATGAAGTATGAATCTAGGAAAATTGGAAATCGTCAAAAATGAAATGGACTGCATAAACATCGATATCCTAGGCATTAGTGAGCTAAAATGAACTGGTATTGGCCATTTTGAATCATATGGTCTTACTTGTACACATATAGATATTATCCTATCACTGACAGCATTGTACTTCAGGATAGATCTTGAAATGTTTTTTTGACAATGCATGCAACACCATTCGTCTGAATTTGTCATTTCCAGCATAGCAGACTCTATGGTTGTCTGATTCAAAATGGCCAATATCAGTCCATTTCAGCTCACTAATGCCTAAGATATCAATCTTTATACATTCCATTTCATTTTTGATGACTTTCAATTTTCCTAGATTCATACTTTGTACATTCCATGTTCCATTATTAATGAATGTTTGCAGCTGATTCTTCTCATTTTTGAGTCATGCCATATCAGCAAATGAGGGTCCCAAAAGCTTGACTCCATCCATGTCATTAAGGTCGACTATACTTTGAGAAGGCAGCTCTTCCCTGTCGTATTTTGAGTGCTTTACAACCCGAAGGGCTCATCTTCCAGCACTATATCAGACAATGATCTGCTGCTATTCATAAGGTTTTACTGGCTAATTCTTTTCAGAAGTAGACCGACAGGTCCTTTTTCATAGTCTGTCTTACTCTGGAAGCTCAGCTGCAACTTGTCCACCCTGCTGGTATTTAAATACCAGCGGCATAGCTTCTAGCATCACGGCAACGTGAAAGTCCCCACAGTGTGACAAACTGACAGACGCATGGGGTCTACTATGCCGGGAATGACAAATTGAAAGGAATACGTTGTAGTCATCGTCAAAAAGAACATTTCAAGATCTATCCTGAAATACAATGCTGTCAGTGGTAGGATAATATCCATAAGCCTACAAGGAAGACCAGTTAATACAGCTGTTAGTCACATTTACACACCAACCACTAAGGCCAAAGATGAAGAAACTGAAGATTTTTACCAACTTCTGCAGTCTGAAATTGATCGGACATGCAATCAGGATGGCTTGATAATCACTGGTGGTTGGCATGCAAAAGTTGGAAACAAAGAAGAATCAGTAGTTGGAAAATATGGTCTTGGTGACAGATGCTGGAAATCTCATGATAGAATTTTTCAAGACCAGTGACTTCTTCATTGCAAATAACTTTTTTCAACAACATAAACGGCGACTATACATGCGGCCTTTGCTGGGTGGAATACACGGGAATCAAGTATATCTGTGGAAAGAGACGATGGAAAAGCTCAGTATCATCAGTCAGAACAAGACCAGGGGCTAACTGCGGAACAGACCATCAGTTGCTCACAGGCAAGTTTAAGCTGAAGCTGAAGAAAATTAGAACAAGTCCACAAGAGCCAAAGTACAACCTTGAGTATATTCCACCTGAATTTAGAGACCATCTCAAGAATAGATTTGACGCATTGGAGACTAATGACCAAAGACCAGACGAGTTGTGGAAGGACATCATACATGAAGAAGGCAAGATGTCATTAAAAAGACAGGAAAGAAAGAAGAGACCAAAATGAATGTCAGAAGAGACACTGCAAGTTGCTATTGAACATCGATTCTCTAAGTGAACAGAAAAAATGATGAAGTAGAAGAGCTGAACAGAATATTTCAAAGGGTGGCTCAAAAAGATGAAGTAAAGTGTTATAATGACATGTGCAAAGACCTGGAGTTAGAAAACCAGAAGGGAAGAACGCGCTCGGCATTTCTCAAGCTGAAAGAACAGAAGAAAAAATTCAAGCCTTGAGTTGCAATTTTGAAGGATTCTGTGGGCACAATATTGAGTGACGCAGGAAGTATCAAAAGTAGATGGAAGGAATATACAGAGTCACTGTACCAAAAAGAATTGGTCAGTGTCTAGCCATTTCAGAAGGTAGCATATGCTCAAGAACTGGTAGTATTGAAGGAAGAAGTCCAAGCTGCACTGAAGACATTGGCGAAAAACAAGGCTTCAGGAATTTATGGAATACCTCTTGAGATGTTTCAACAAATGGATGCAGCACTGGAAGTGCTCACTTGTCTATGCCAAGAAATTTGGAAGACAGCTACCTGGCCAGCTGACTGGAAGAAATCCACATTTATGCCCATTCCAAAGAAAGGTGATCCAACAGAATGGGGAAATGATCAAACAATATCATTAATATCACATGCAAGTAAAATTTTGCTGAAGATAAATCAGAAGTGGTTGCAGCAATAGTTCGACTGGGAACTGCCTGAAATTTAAGCCAAATTCAGAAGAGGACATGGAATGAAGGATATCAATCCTGATGCCAGATGCATCTTGTCTGAAAATAGAGAATACCAGAAAGATGTTTACCTGTTTTTTATTGACTAGGCAAAGGCATTGGACTGTGTGGATCATAACAAATGGGTAACATTGCAAAGAATGGGAATTCCAAAACACTTAATTGTGCTCCTGAATAACCTGTACATAGACCAAGAAGACAGTCCTTTGAACAGAACAAGAGGATACTGCGTGGTTTAAAATCAGGAAAGGTGTGTGTGTCAGGGTTGTATCCTTTGATCATATGTATTCAGTCTGTATGCTGAGCAAATAATCTGAGAAGGCTGGACTGTATGAAGAAGAATGTGGTATCAGGATTGGAGAAAGATTCATTAACAACCTGTAATATACACGTGACACAACCTTGCTTGCTGAAAGCAAGAGGACTTGAGAAGCACTTACTGATGAAGATCAAAGACTACACCTTAACATAAAGTAAACAAAAATCCTCACAACTGGACCAATAAGCAACATCATGATAAAGGGAGATAAAATTGAAGTCGTCAAGGATTTCGTCTTACTTGGATACACAGTCAACACCTATGGAAGTGGTGGTCAAGAAATCAAAGGATGTATTGCAGTGGGTAGATCTACTGCAAAAGACCTCTTTAAAGTGTTAAAAAGTAAAGATGTCACTTTGAGGACTTAAGATGTGCCTCTGTCAAGCCATGATATTTTAAATCACCTCATATACATGCGAAAGTTGGACAATGAATAAGGAAGACTGAAGAAGAATTGATGCCTTTGAATTAGGTGTTGGTGAAGAATATTGAATATACCGTGGACTACAAACAAATCTGTCTTGGAAGAAGTATAGCCAGAATACTCCTTAGAAGGGAGGATGGCAAGACTTTGGCTCAGATGCTTTGGACGTGTTAACAGGAGGGACCAGTCCTGGAGAAGGACATCATGCTTGGCAAAGCAAAGGATCAGAGAAAAAGAGAAAGACTCTCAATGAGGTGGATTGACACAGTGGCTGCAGCAATGGTGTTATACATAGCAGCGATATCGTGAGGTTGGTGCAGGACCGGGCAGTGTTTTGTTCTGTCGTTCATGGGGTCACTGTGAGTCGCAACTGACTTGACGGCGTGTAACAACAACATTTTATTCAATAGATTATATTTCATTATTACTTATTTTGATGTAGGTATTGTCCCACATTTCACCAGTGGATTACCTTTCAAGCTGGTTCCTGTGTCTTTCTGACATGTCTTCATCATTCTTTGAATAATTGGCAGTTTTCCTGACCCAGCCTGGAATCAGCTGTTTCACCAAGGAGCTTGGTTTTTTTTGTATTTTCCCTAACCCTACTTGGAATTAACTGTTTTATCAAGAAGCCCTGATTCCTTTTATTTAAGAAAGGTATATAGAAATCAAGATTTTGGTGTAAGGTAGACTCATTGCTATTCGGGTGTCACTGCTCCCAGGCCCTATTGATGGATAAAATTTAGGAATGCTTGTGTATCCAGTTTCAGTCCAACACCACAGTTTATTCTAGTTTTCTTTTCCATGTTTGTAACTCCCTTCTCTGATAGGGAGAAATCTGGCTTTCATTATCGTTAATGGATTTATTTACTTGATCGAGTGCCGTTTTGCAACCCTTCTCCCGTTGCCACTCCTTCCCTTATGTGAATACCCTCCTTACCTCATTTTACTCTGACATTCCACATCAGGCTGTTCCACTGTGTAGAAACTTCCTACCATGCCTGGACTAAAAGCTCCCATGTCAGGCCACCCCTCTATGTGAGTACTTTCCTCAGCTTGTTCAGCTCCAGCTCCCTGCCCTGCCTTCTACACCCTGGATGCTCTCCTGTCCCTCTTGAGCTCCAGCATTCCCCACTGATCCTTCCCATTAGGTAGGTGTCCTCCTTACCCTGCTCCGGCTTTGACACTCTGTATTGGCTGCCTTCCTCCATGGAGGCCCTCATCCTACTTGAGCTCTGACTCCACACTCCAGGTCACCTCCCTGTGTAGAAGACCTCTACACTCTGCTTAGGTTCCAGTTCCTTCGCCTGGCCATATTTCCACACAAATGCTCTCTCCACCCTGCTTGTGCTCCAACACCTTTCTTTAGGTTGCCTACCTGTATCGGACACCTTCCTACGTGCGCACCCTCTTCACCATGCTTAGGCTTTCACAACCCGTGCTAGGCTGCTCTTTTGTGGGGATGTCCTTTTTGCCTTGCTTGGGTTTCTATACCCTGTGCCAGGCCACCTTCCCTTGAGGACACACTCCTTACTGTGCTGTGCTGCGCTTCCATGGGGATGCCTTCTTCATCCCTCTGGGCTCTGACACCCTGCACCAGGTTTCCCTCCCATGTTGACATCCTCACCCTGCTTAGGTTCCAACACCCTGTGCCAGGTACCTGTCCACGTGGATGCCTTCCTCAACTCAATTTGGCACCCCATGTCAGGTGGTTCTCCTTCCTATATGGATGCCCTTCTCACCCTAGTTGGGCTCTAGTGTCCTTTAGCTGCCCACCGTTCACCTGTGGCCACCTTCTTCTTTGTCCCAGTTGGGCTCTGACACTGTGCTCTTGACCATCTCAACTCCCTACCCAGAGTGGATGTCTGCTTTGTTAAAGAATCTGATGGTATGCTCTTTCTATTTAGCCATACTTTTAAACTGAGCATAGTGCTGGGAAGAAGGGACATATGATCGTATAACTTACCTTTTGCTTTCCATTTTTTAAGGTAATTGATGCCTCCTGTGGAGATCTGATTGACAAGAAATGACAGATTTTGGGGGAGCAGTATGAAGGCTAGAATTTTAATGCTCTACTAGTTAATGTGGTTCTGGAAGTGAAACTCTCTGCCTCATACCTCCTGTCCTGACCATAGGAAGTGTGTTTGAATATGCGAAGATATGGTGAGGTTGGCACATCCAGGAGGGTGAGAGGCTGTGTTTGAGTGGGCAGAAGTCCATGACCGTCCATTAGAACTTTTTTCTTTTCTGTTTCATACAGGTGTGCCAGCTGTTTTATAGGTGTAGATGTCATTGTCTTACAAAGAGGTTTGGGCCATAGGTGTAGGCCCATTGTCTTCACTGTGTTTCATGGTCACATGTGGCACCCCCAACTCTTTAAAAGATCAAAAAGGGGTTAGATTAGCTTTGAAGCCACTCTGAATATTTGTTGCCAATGATCAGTGTATATCTGATATAACTCTTGAAAAAATAACTTTTGTGGTGGGTATGCTTTCATATCCTCATCCTTTTTGCCAAGTTATTTGAAAGTAGACCTATTATGCCTAAATACTTCAGCGTGCATCTCCCCAAAGCAAGAACACTCTTCCATATAACCATAACACCATTACCACACCAGGAAAAACATTAATTAAATAACCTCATCCATTATATAGTCCACAGCAAACAATCCCAGTTGTCCCCAAAATCTCATTTATAGCTGTTTTATTTTTTAAATTCAGGATCCAGTCAAGGTTTATGAATTAAATTTGGCATGATCATTAGTTCTAAGCTATAGCTTTATTGGAGACTTTTTTGTGAACATGGGAGGATTTCCAGCTTTTCTCATTCATTTTGGATACCTTAGAGTTTATTGAAGCCCTTGTGGCACAATGGTTAGGAACTATGGCTGCTAACCAAAAGGTCAGCAGTTCGAATCCACCAGCTGCTCCTTGGAAATCCTGTGGGGCAGTTCTGCTGTGCCCCGTTGGGTCACTCTGAGTCAGAATTGACTCAATGGCAATGGGTTTTTTTTGTTTTGGAGTTTGTTGGACTTTGGTTTGCTTCAATAGATTCTTTTTTCCCAGAACCAGTTGTTCTGTGTATATTTTTGTATGTATATAGTTACCTCCTCTTACCTGTAAATCTTTTTTTTTTTTTTTTTTAATTTTGTTGTTGAGAATAGACACAGGAAAACATACACCAGTTCTACCATTTCTACATGTACAATTCAGTGACTGATTACATTCTTGCAGTTGTATAACCATTCCCACTCTCCTTTTCTGAGTTGTTCCTCTTTCATTAACATAAACTCACTGTCCTCCTAGGGTTTCTCATCTGTAAATCTTACATGGCTTCACTCTTCCTCTTGAGTGACTCTTTCTCAGTTCCTTTCTCCCTTGGGAGAAGGTATGAAGAGGTGCACTGACTCTTGAAAATTCTTTGTTTTGAGGTGATTGTTCCTCCTCCTCCCTCCCTCCTAATTGTATGCCTAGCATTTGAGAATGGGTATGCTCCTGTCATAATCTCCAAAAGTCTGTGGAAAGCAGCAGTGATTCTCCTTCATTGCCTACCAATTACTGCTGTAGGTGACCTGTTTGAACATTTTGAAAGCTTGCTATAAGTCTTGACAGTACTTCTTAGACCAGGTTTTTTTAGGACCCTATAAGCATGTGACTAAACTTGGAGATAAAACTTTTCAATTTTTATTTCTCTGGTACATATTTTTTATTGCAAGACTTATCTTTAATTTTTTTCGCTTTACTCCCGTTAATAACTGATCCTCAGTTCTACTGTCTTTGGAATGCACTTACTTCTAACCTCTATCATCATTCCTTACTAGTGCTTCTCAGACTGCAGTGTGCATACAACTCAGAATGTTGATTCTGCTTCTGTGGGACTGAAGTGGGGCCTGCCCTTCTGTAATTCAAATAAATCCTTCTCGGCCTTTACCCTTTCAGCACTTTGCTTTGCCTTGTACACCAAATAAACAATAGACGTATGTTGAATCATTTGACTGCATATGATACCATCTGCTTAATTATCTCTTATAATTCTCTTCCTTAAAGAGCACTTATTATATGATAATTTTAAAAATAGGTTTCCCTTATAAATTTTGCATTTCTAGTACATAGCAGTATGTTCAGCAGGTAGTAGCCACTGTAAAAATGTTTGATGAATGAATGAATGTATTTGTGGTGATAGGGATAGAATCCTTATTGAGGAATGTCTACACCAAGATATCCAGTGTTGAAGAAGACTCATTAAATTTACTTGTTTAAAACAGAATTACTCAAAAAATACAGATGTTCCTGCCATATGACCCTATCCCAGCTCTGCTGAGTTGGAATCAGTCTTCCCTAGAGTGGGCCCCAGGAATTGTTCTCAGGTTTCCACAGGTGATTGTGATATTCACTCTGGGTTGAGTACCGCTGGACTCTGTAAATTATAAAGTGGAGCCAAGTGTGTGTTTCTGGATTGAGATGAAAATCTGGTAGCCAGCCTAATTTTTTTTTCTTTGTTGAGTTGTTATGCTTTCTTCACATTTGCCAAGGTAAGTGGGGGAAACTGCTTAATGAATGAAGGAGAAATGCAACATCTTCTCATGGTGTGGAAAGGTGTAGGAAAATGGTTACTTTTCTGATAGAGTAAAAATAAGCATTGTATTAATTGGGAACCCTAGAACAATATAGCTATTATTCCCTGTTATTGATTGCTTATTCATATTTTTTTGAGTAATTTTTAGAACTCTATGCCAGTCACTGTTCTAGAACACTGGGTACTGTTCTAGATGCTGTTTATAGTATGTGTAAATTATTGGTCACCTCTTAAATTTATAAGCTCTTTTTATGTCTTTTACAGTTTTGATTTTGATTTCTTCCAGGTTCTTCAGATAGATCCTGAAGTGACAGATGAGGAAATAAAAAAGAGGTTTCGGCAGGTACAGTATTAATTCCCTGTAATAGATAGAGTTGAATTTTTTGGAATGTATTAAGCGTATGATTTTCTTGGGACTTGATGCTTTTGGGCCAAAATTTAACTTTTTTTATTTTTTGTAACTTAAGGCGTAGGTAACTATTCTTTAAAAAAAAAAAGCAGTGATTTAAGATCTTAAATAACTTAATGACCATAGCTTACCTGTGAATAGAATGAATTTTATATCCAAATAGAATCTCTCCAGCCCCTTAAGTAAGAGGGAGAAGTACAGGGTAGAGTAGTAGAGCTTGCAGGGAGTCATACTTACCAAATCTCCTTGCTTCCAGGAGAGAACCTGTGAAAGGGTTCGTGACAGTTTTTTATCTTTAGCACCCCATCCCTCAATAATTTTATCTTTCGCTGACTTAAATGATTACCCATGAAGTACCTCGTTTAATACAGAGTATTGGTTTGAAAATTCTCTAGGAAAGGAGATCCACAAACTCTGATTCTTGCCTATTCTGATATTTAATAACTTGAGTCAAAAGTTTTATAAGGACCTTTTTTAACAACCCTTCCAGGTTTGATAGCTGAGTAACCACTAGCGTTTTCTTCTATGAGTTGAATAGTCACAGTCCCTATAGTCTGTTTATTTTTTTCACTCTCCCCAATTTCTGTGTATCTTTTTTGCACTTCATATTTTAATAGGGTCTGACCAGTGCTGAATATAATTCTCAGCTCCTGCATGACATACTTGTTAGTATCCGTGTTATGCTTGCTTCTTCAATACAGTAAATGCCCCCACATTACTGAGTCATATTCATCTTCTGATCTGCTGTTAAGCCAACATGTTTTTTATCTTTGTTTACTCAGTCATTTCCCATTATATAACTTTATAGCCTTTTTGATTCCTGAGTTCTGCTCTGCACTTAAGTTCAGCTTTTTTCCTTTTTCTGAAATTTCATGTTTCCTAGTATAATGCATTAGCAATCTTTCCCAATTTAATAAGCAGGCATTCAAGTCCATAGTTAAAACAACTTTTATGTAACTACATAAAGGACTCAGTAAAGGTTCTTACTGAATCATTAATGTGACCTAATGGTTAAGAGTATGGGCGTTGAAACTAAACCTTGGTTGTACCACTTACAAGCAGTGTGAGCTTGGGCAGGTTACTTTCAGCTTTTCTGTGCCTGTTTCCTCATCTGTAAAATACACATAATAATGGGGCCTACTCCATGGGGTTGTTAAAAGCATTAAGTGAGGTCATATGCATAAGCACTTAGAATAGGTCTTGTCACATAGTATATCGTCATATATGCTGTCTATTTGTGATTGTGTGTTAGATACTGTGCTAAGTTCTTTACCTGCATTATCTCATTTAATCCTTATAACAATCCAATGAGATGTAGATATCTATTACTGTCCAATTTATAGAGGAGAAAAGTGAGGCAGAGATGGGCAAAGTGAATCGTTTAAGGTCTTGTAGCTAGTAAGTAATGGAAGTTGAAATTAGAACCATGGATTCTGGCTTTAGTAATGCTGGGCTTATCATTAGGTTTCCACTTGAGCTGTCATCTGCTAACACTGTTCCCTCTGTTCCAATTGGCTGGTTTCTGTCTGCCAGTGACCGTAGATCTGTGGTTCTTAACCCTGGCTGTGGGAAAGAAGAAATCACCTGTGAAGCTTTTTTTTAAAACTTTTTATTATGAAAACTTTTTTTTACATTTAAAAAAGAAAGAATAGAAAAATAAACACCCGTATTATCCACCACCTGTATGCAACAGTTTGCTTCATTAACTGTATATTTTTGGCGAAATCATTGTAAATTATGATCTCTGTGACACTTTACCTCTAAATACTTCAGCATGAAGGGGCTTTGGTGGCGCAATGGTTAAGTGCTCAGCGCCTAACCAGAAAGTTAATGGTTTGAATCCCCCAGCAGCTCAGTGGGAGAAAGACCTGGCGATCTGATCCTGTAAAGATTACAGCCTCGGAAACCCTATGTGGCAGTTCTGTTCTTTTCTATAGGGTCACTATGAGTCGGAATAGACTCAGTGGCCCACAGCAACAATACTTTAGCATGTATCCCCTCAAAAGACGTTTTCTTGCATAAAAATTTATCCCACCTAACAAAAATTAACAATAATCTCTTACTATCATCTGATACCCAGTCTAGTAGAGGTTTAAAAAATACAGATGCTAGAGACTGATTCAGCTGGTCAGAGGATAGAAAGTAGACCTCTTTTTTTTTTTTTTTTAAATTGTGCTTTAGGTGAAAGTTTACAGAGCAAATTAGTTTCTCATTCAAAAATTTATACAAAATTGTTTCATGACATTGGTTGCATTCCGCACAGTGTGTCAGCACTCTTCCCCTTTCCATCCTGGGTTCCCTGTTGCCATTCATCCGTTTTCCTGTACCTTCCCACTTTTGCTTTTGGGCAGATGTTGCCCATTTGGCTCATGTACTTGATTGATCAAAAAGCACGGTCCTCATGTGTGTTATTGTTTGTTTTATAGGACTGTCTAATCTTTGGCTGAAAGGCGAACTTCAGGAATGGCTTCATTTCTGAGTTAGCAGGGTGTCTGGGGGCCCTGGTCTCAGGGGTTCCTCCAGTCTCTTTGTTAAACCAGTGAGTCTGGTCTTTTTTGTGAATTTGAATTTTATTCTACATTTTTCTCCTGATCTGTCAAGGACCCTCTATTGTGACCTTCTGGACTCAGGCTGGTGCAGGCTGTGACTAATATTTTCCTTGTGTTTCTGGTTTTCTTCATTATCCTTTGCTCTGGATGGGATGAGACCAATAGATGTATCTTAGATGGCCACTCACAAGCTTTTAAGACCCCAGATACTACTGACCAAAGTCAAATGTAGAACATTTTCTTTATGAACTGTGTTATGCCAGTTGACCTAGATATTCCCTAAGACCATGGTCCGCAGCCCTCAACCCCAGTAACTTGGTCCCTAAAGGTGTTTGGATTTGTCTAGGAAGCTTCTATGACTGTGCCACCTTTGTGTTCTGTTATATATATGAGTATACGTGTTGTACATACAAATATGTATGTAAAAATATCCACAGTCTAACCCATATATGTACATGGATATATTTCTATACGCCCTCCTGCCCCTATTCGGCATACGTATCTGTCTGTGTATCTGATTGTAAGTTATTGTTTGTTTTTACTGTTGCTGTAGGATTGTATATGTTATATAGTATATACTGTGGTTGCCTTTTTTTTTTTTTTTTTTTTCCCCTTGTGTTCCTCTGAGTGTCTTCCTTTGCCTGGTCAAGTTATGCTGACTTCCCACTATATGGTGTATCGTCTTTCTCTTCACCAGAGTTAACACTTGTCTACTGTCTAGTTAGTGATTTCCCCTTCCCACTCCTCCCCTCCCTGGTAATGATCAAAGATTGTTTCTTTCTGTGTGTAAACCTCTACTTGACTTTTTATAATAGTGGTCTTATACAATATTTGTCCTTTTGTGATTGGCTTATTTCACTCAGCATAATGTCCTCCAGGTTCATCCGCATTGTGAGATGTCCTGTGGATTCATCATTCATCTTTATCATTGTGTGACCTCTCTCTCTCTCTATATATATTTATTGTACTTCAGGTGAAGGTTTACAGAACAAATAGTTTCTCATGAAACAGTAGTACACATATTGTTCCATGACATTGGTCAGCAACCCCACAACATGTCAGCTCTCTCCCTTTTTGACCCTCCCTTCTGTGACCTCCGTATTTTTCAAAAGCTTCACAGGTTTGGAGCACAGCCAGAACCACTGCTTTATTTTAGAAGTTCTTCTAGGAAAGAAATGATGTCTCAGACCTGCTTTGTACCCTTTAGTGCTAGAATAAGGAACATAATAGGAAAGCAGTACTTTTCAACCCCTGCTCCCCCAGGTTATCACAATGTCCTCATAATGCTAGGCTTCTGATTATTCTCAGCTTTGTCATTGAAACCCTAAATGTTTCCCAGTTTTGCATTTACCTTTTGGAACTTGAATTTTGTTAAAAGACCAGTATTTTTGTGCATAAGATTTACTGATTTTTTAAAAAATGCTTCTAGCTAAGATAGTCTTTTTTCCCTGGAGTACCCAGAGTACTTGGTTGTAAGGAGACACAGTGTAGGTCAAAAGTTACTAAATGTTCTTCTTCTTGACAAACCTAACTTTTTTCTTATTGTAGTTATCTATATTGGTGCATCCTGATAAAAATCAAGATGATGCTGACAGAGCACAAAAGGCTTTTGAAGGTATTTGTACATTTACCTGCTTCTGAGTAATATATTCTCAATGCTAGAGACTGTCTCTTGTCTGAGTCGAGAAAGGAATGTTCTAGTTTTGTCTTCTGGTCATAAAGAGGCTGTGGTTTTCAGTAGCACAGTTGTCATTCCGAAGCAGAATGTTGCTGTTTAAGAAGTAGATCTTAACTTTGCTGTGTAAAACTTTTATATGCCAAGAAAGACTGTTACTGCATTGGATTTTTTTTTTGAACATAAAAATTATTGGAAATATCACTGAATTAAATCTAGATGTAGTATATTTAGTCTTGTGTGTAGATTTAATTTTCTCCAAGGCTCTTAAGGAATTCATTGCTTTTAGTTGTATGTTTTTAAATTAGTTAAACAGCAGTAAATAACTGAACAAACCAGGGAATGCTTTTAGATGGCTTAAGCCCATTTGCACTGCCTGAGTATAGTTCAGTTCTACTCTGTCCTATAGGGTCGCTATGAGTCGGAATCGACTCAACAGCAGTGGGTTTGGTTTTGGATTTTTTTGAGTATAGTTCAGACTTTCAGAGGGTATTTTGCAGAAACAGTTAATTTCAATGTTTTGCATTAGCTGTGGACAAAGCTTACAAGTTGCTACTGGATCAGGAGCAAAAGAAGAGGGCCCTGGATGTAATTCAGGCAGGAAAAGAATACGTGGAACACACTGTAAGTATTTATAGTGCTGCTGTGTTTACAGGAAGTACCAGCAATTTTTGGGCAACTTGTAGGAGGGTAAATGTTAGCATAGCAATGCCTACTGGCTTCATTGGTGGCCACTTTTGTGGTCTTCACCACTTTGCTGTGGTGGTCGAGATAAGTGTGTGCCTATAGCTGTAATTACTGAGAACTCAGGGAGAGAAACAGCTAGGACATGGCTCCCACCCCGTGGTTTGGAGATAGAGCTTTCCTTGCCCTCTTGTTACATGTTGCCATGTTCCCCCATTCTGAGAGTGGAAAAGTAGAGCAGTGCTGTGACGTTTGGCCCTTGATTTTTATCCTTGTCCCTGTGAAGTGGTTAGAATATAGGCTTGAGGAAGGCTGGCAAGGGGATATGAGTAATGTTTAAAACTAAGAAATTAATATCAGGGCTGGGAAAGACATTAGAAAGTGACAGAAGAAATGCAGTTAGCTGACATTACTTTTTCCTCTTGGGAGCATTACCTAAATCTCCTGTGTGATGGGAAATGTTAGGATGGCTTGCTTGAGGTAAGAAGGGCTTTTGTTTTGATTTTTAACTTACTGGGGCAAGAATCTCAAGGCCATTTATAAGAACTATTTCAGAGTCAATGCTGACAATAAATCTGTTGGAAGAGAGTATGGATATGATCTTTCCTTTGAAGAGCTTTAGAATCTGAAACAGAAGTTTATAACCAATAATAATGAGTCTAATTTAGATGAGGAAAATGGGTAAAAAGAGACAGAGGGCCATAATATGTCCTGTTGATTGTGTATTGGAAGTGATGGCACCTGTAGGCCCAATTCCTGTAGAAAGCAGAAAAGTGCCTGACAATTTCTCTTTAAATCATTGTGGTAGAAATACCCTTCTGTAGTTTACCTGTAAGAGAGGTATCTTTAGACATCCTGACCACAAGGTGGCAGTAGGGCCTTTCTGAGCTTGGAAGGCACTTGTTAGCGTTTTGCTGGTGTGATAGAATGAATGGTTATTTAATGGAGTAATGTGATTCTTATGTAAATGGGTATATTTAGTCTTTTATTTTCAGTCTGAATGGTGGGCAAAGTGATAGAAACATCAATAATATGATGTAAAAATTATTAGTTTAAAGGGGTTTTACAGTTAAAATTGTCAAGAATACAGTTGTAGAAATGCTGGGGAAAAAAAAAAACCACAAACTTAATGCCACAGATTCTGTAACTTCTAAAACTTGACAAAATATATTGACTTTGCTATAAACACATAACCACAAGTTACGAAAGGTAATTGGTTAATCCATTCAGCGTGTCAAAGGCTCTTTGGATCTGGCAAAGGATCTGAGGAGTTGGGGATAACCCCTAGCTGACCCCCCTTCACCTTCTTGGTAGATTGGCTTTTAGATGAGGTTAGAGAAAGGACCCATGGTTCGTAGTTTTTCTTGATTACATTGGTGTGTTTGGGGTGGAAGATGAGGGGCTCATCTTTTTTTTAATGTAAACTTTTTGTTAAACTCTAACATATCTTCAGAAAAGTGTACATATCGTATGTATAGAGCTTGATGTATGTTCTCAAAGTGTGGGTGCTAATCTTTTTATGAAAACTTTTTTTTTTTTTTTTTTTAGGTGAAAGAGCGAAAAAAGCAATTAAAGAAGGAAGGGAAACCTACAAACGTGGAGGAGGATGATCCTGAGCTGGTGAGTAAGTCCCCTGATGGGGTGTCATTGAGTTTACTGATCGGTGGGTTAAACAGAAGCCTAAAGCATGATGCGTATGTGCCTTCAACATTTTATTTTAATGTAAAACATTTTTTAATGTATGTTATTCATCCTTTTTTTAGTGTGGGGCTGTGGCCTTTTCTTTGAGTGTAAGTCTCCTGGTTGGAGTTCCCCATTGACTCTGTTTTATAAACCACACGAAGCATTCTCTCTCATTTCTACTTTAATTTCTTTTCAAGGGTATTGAAAACTTCGGTACTTGTGAAGCAAACTAAGAGCAAAATCATAGATATTTATGATTCTTTTTCCAGTTGTTTCCAGATGTCTCACCTGTACCTAATCCAACAGCAGTTATTTTTAGGGACTCGTGTTGATTGAATCTTGCAAAAGCATTCAACTTAGTTTTCAGAGAAACAAGTTTTTGTAACCATATTTATCAATTTCTGTGATACTTCAGTTACATAACTACAGTAATAATTACAAATCGCATGAACAACTTTGGAAACAACTGCAACTGACTCCCGATAAGCAGACAGCTGTCAGTTAGCCATAGCACTCTTTGTGTTCCAGAGGAAATGGAGAACATTGGTTAATCCAGTGAGTTATTTAGTAGAGATTGGTTAGGGGAGATTCTACTTAAATATATGTATCTGATTGCCTCACTAACCTGAAAAATGTGAAATCGTCTTAACCTGTCACAGTTTAGATCAATGTGTAGCTTATACCAGGTACTTATCTTGTTTTTCAAGATTTATAGAGGAGAGGCTGTCTTGCTAGGGAAACTTCCTTCTTGCAACTTCTTGCTTTAGTGATTTTTCGAACAGTGAGTGGTCCCATCTATTTTGTGGTCACACTGTTTGAGAACGATTAGGTCTTCCCCAATAGCCACTTATTTGGGGATTTACTCTTGTAATGTTTTAGTATTTTCTTCTCAGTCCTATTTCCCTTCTATTTAATTGTCCCCTTCAGTCTTTTCTGAAGACTCTCACAAATGCTCTTTGGTCCTTCTAAGTTGATAATTATTCTGCCTTTTTTGGTTATCTTTTTATTTTTCTGATTATACAGGAACACATGCTAATGATAGAAAATTTGGGAAAAGCAGAAAAATTAAAAAAATAAAAGTCCTTGTAACCATCCGTCCAGGAGAGTTAGCTTTTAAAGATAGTGAAATATTGTTTACAGAGACCTTCACCCCTTTGGTGTTTGTCCTTATGAGGGACTGGGGTTCATCATCATTGCTTTCACTAAGCAGTGCCTGGAAGGTAACAGCACTGAAGAGAAGTGACAGAACCGTGTTTTTTTTTTTTTAAATATTTTATTGTGTTTTCGGTGACAGTTTGCACAGCAAATTAGGTTCCCATTTAACAGTTTTTTAGGTACTGTTTCGTGACATTGGTTGCAATTTTCACAATGTGTCAGCATTCTCATTTCCATTCTGTTTGTTTTGTTTCCATTGATCTAGCTTCTGTTTCCCTCCTTGCCTTCTCGTCTTTGCTTCTGGGTAAATATTGACCTTTTGGTCTCATGTAGTTGTTTAAGGGAGCGTGATATTGTTGGGTGATATTGTTGGGTACCTTAGAGCAGTAGTCTCGGAGGTTCCTCTAGTCTGTTAATCCAGTAAGTCTGGCTTTCTTTAGGAATTTGAATTTTGTTCTATATTTTTCTTCCATTCTATTTAGGACCTTCTATTTGTGTCCCTGGTCAGAATCAGTAGTGGTAGCTGGATGCCATCTAGTTCTTCTGGTCTCAGGCTAGAAGAGGCCATGGTTCAGGTGGGCTGTTAGTTCTGTGGACTAGTTTCTTCTTTGAGTCTTTGGTGGCCTTCTTTCTCTTTTGTTCCAGACAAGTAGTGACCAACAGTTGTATCTTAGACGGCTGCTTGCAAGCTTTTAAGACCCCAAATGCTACTCACCAAACTAGGTTGTAGAACATTATCTTTACAAACTATGTTTTGCCAGTTGAGTGAATCGTTCCATGAGACTATGGTCCTCAGTCTTTTTTTTTGTTTTTATTGAACTTTATTATTATTATTTTTTAATTGTACTTAAGATGAAGGCTTACAGAACAAATAGTTTCTCATGAAACAGTAGTACACATATTGTTTTATGACATTGGTTAACAACCCCACAACATGTCAACCCTCTCCCTTCTCGACCTTTTTTTCTTTGGTGAAAATATACATAGCCAAAGATACACCATTTCAAAAATTTCTACATGCACAGTTCAGTGACATCGACTATGCTCTTCCAGTTATGCTGCTATTCTCACTTAAGATGAAGGCTTACAGAACAAAAT
Source organism: Dugong dugon (assembly GCA_030035585.1). Lineage (NCBI taxonomy): Eukaryota > Metazoa > Chordata > Mammalia > Sirenia > Dugongidae > Dugong > Dugong dugon. The sequence goes on along the minus strand of CM057462.1, from coordinate 52,194,563 downwards.
AGTTTCTCATTAAACAGTTAGTACACACGTTGCCCTATGACAATGGCTAACAACCTCAGAACACATCAACACTATCCTTACTCACCCTTGGGTTCCCTATCACCAGCTTCCTTGTCCCCTTCTGCCTTCTGGCCCTTGTCCCTAGGCTGCTGTACCTCATTAGTCCCATTTGGTTTCACGGAGCTGTGCACTCCCTGGCTGAATGGTGAAACTCAGAGATGACTTCACCACTGAGCTAAAAGGGTGTCTGGGGGCCATACTCTTGGGGTTTCTCCAGTCTCCTTTAAGCCAGTAAATCTGGTCTTTTTTTTTGTGAGTTAGAATTTTATTCTACATCCTTCTCCACCTCTGTCCAGAACCCTCGGTTGTGATCCCAGTTAGAGAAGTCAGTGATGGTAGCCAGGCACCATCTAGCTGTACTGGACTCAGTCTGGTGGAGGCCTTAGTAGCTGTGGTCCATTAGTCCTTTGGACTAATCTTTTCCTTGTATCCTGTTCTCTTCATTCTCCCTTGCTCCCGAAGGGATGAGACCGTGGAGTATCTTAGATGGCCGCTCACAGGCTTTTAAGACCCCAGATGCTACTCACCAAGGTAGAATGTAGAACATTGTCTTTATAAACTGTGTTATGCCAGTTGAGCTAGATGTTCCCCGAGTATGGTCCTCAGTCTTTTAACCCAGTAAACCAATCCCACGAAGTGTTTCGATATGTCGAGGAAGTCTCCGTAACTGTGTTCCCTGTGTGTTTTATTATATATATGAATATATCTGCAGCACGCTAAAACATGTATATACATATGCCTACAGATATACACCTATACAGGCAGATGCGTGCACTCAGATATGCCTTCCTAGACACATATATATGTACATATCTACCTATGTAACCACACTCATATCTTTTGGTTATTACTGTTGTTGTAAAACTGTATATGTTACATCATTTACCAAAATTGTCCCTTATTCTTGCATACTTCTTAGTGTCTTCATTTGCTTTGGTCACATTGTGCAGACTTCACCCATATTGGGTATTGCCAGTGACAGAAACTGAGACTCCTTTACTTCCCTTTTCTCTATATGTCGCTCTTTACTCCAGTGTCTCTGATTTAGGAGACAGGCCCAGTTAAATTTGCATGGTGGTTATTTTCTGTGTTTTTTTGTACTTTATATTTGAGGGGAAAAACTTTTAAAGCCAGAGTGAAAACATAAGCTCTGTTCTTAAGATCTTGGTAAATGGTTAAAACTGCTGGGGGAGGGAACTGTGATTTTATTAACTTTGTGTGACAGGGCTGGGTCACTTATGTTTTCTTCTTTCTTTTTTCTGTAATCCTAATAAATTTTAATAATTGCCTCTGTTTCTACCTTTGTAAGACTGTTACATAGTAAATTTTTGAAAGGCTCTTTGCCTTTCTGTTTTCAACCTAATGTTTTATTATCTGTTCCGTCAGTTAGAATATAAGTTCAGCTGAGATCCAAAGTGGTGGTGGTTTGAATCAGAGATTGGTTTTCTGTCCTATATAGTAGTCTTTGGAAAGATGGCCCTGGGCTGATATGGTGGTGCTGTACCATGTCTCATCCAAGGACTTAGTCTCCTCCTTTCTGTGGCTCTGCCAAAAGGATGTTGCCTCCATCCTTGTAGTCCAGGATATCTTACCACCTCATCCATGTGCCAAACAGCAGATTAGAGGAAAGAGGGTAGAAGGGATAAACCAGCTTCCTTTAAGAACATTCCAGAAAGTTGTATATGTCATTTTTCCTTACATTCCCTTGGCTAAAACTTAAGTTTCATGGCCACAGCTAGCTACAGGAAAATGTGGGAAAAGTAGACTTTATGGTGGGTGGCCATGTGCCTTAAGGAAGAACTGATAACAAGGGAGGGAGTCAACTAGTAGGCTTGCACAGTTAGTAAACCCCCAAGACTGGGCTGTTCGATAGCAGCTTCGTATCTTTAGTACCTAGCTTGGTAAAAAGAAAGAATGATATTTATTTTTGGAAGTTCTTTTGAGGAAAAGGCCTTCTAAAACTCAGGTGGTGGTAATAAGGAAAAGGAACTTTTTTCTTATTGGATGCTTTTAATCAAAATAAGATTCTGTGTATCATCTGCATGGTAAAAGTAGAAAGATCTCATAGATGAATGTGTTATTTAACTCCCAAGAGAAAATCAGCATCATTAAGTGGGTCTCTCTGAAGAATCTTTTTTTCTTGCTGGGTTCTAATCTGCTTTTGACTTGGGCTCTATTTAAAAGTACTTGATTCAAATTGCTGGTAAAATTTTTAGTTTTCTTATGTTCTTAATTTTCTTGTAGTTCAAACAAGCAGTATACAAACAGACCATGAAACTCTTTGCTGAGCTTGAAATTAAAAGGAAAGAAAGAGAAGCCAAAGAGATGCATGAAAGGTACGTATCAGTATGTCCATTTAAACCATACCTAAATCCCTAGATCAGCCAATATTGGTCTTCGGGAGATTTTCCTAATCAAAGAATTATAGTGCATCAATCAAGAGACCATCTAAAATTGTTATCCAGAACAGCCAAGCTTTCGAATCACCAAGGTAAAAAACTATTGCTTTAACTTTTGGGAAATATTGAATAGATCCTTCCTTTGGGAGTTTATAATCAAGAATGCTGTGTGTTTTCTTTCTGATTTCCTAGAATAAAATAGGCAGAGTTATTAAGGCCATTGTTATTGAGGCCAGAACCTTTTGCGTGACTAGTGGCTGCTATAGTGAGTATAATGACTTAGAAAATGTTGATTATTCTAAAGTGTGATATCCCTTGGTGCATCAGAAATCTTGTTAATTTGGTTTATGTATTTTGTGTTGTTAATTGGTGTTTAGCAATAACTAAATTTTGCTCATTGAGGTTATTGTGTGAAATGTCCTTGTCTTGGATAGGGTTTTGCCCCAAGAACCTCTTGAGTAAGAACCTCTGCCATTGCAATGGTCATTCTGCTTAATAACTGAAGTAAGGTTGCCGGGGTTCTTGATGTAGGTTTGTCATTGACTGAGCCCAGAACCTCAGATTATTGTTTGCTGGGCTTTGATTACCATGTCTATCTATCTTTATAACAGAGATATTTGTGTCTGGCCCCACACCCCTGCCCACAGTTTCATCTGCATGTTTTCGAGCGAGATATTCACGAAAGTGCTCTGAGCTCTTTCCAGGCAGCAATCTTTATAGCATCCTGTGTATAGGGAATTGATATACTTTATTTGCTTGCTTCTGTAGGAAAAGCCTTAACCTGTATGGTTAACACAGTCTATAAATATCATATAAATAGACTATGGTCTGGTTTTCCTCTTAGGAAGCGACAAAGGGAAGAAGAAATTGAAGCTCAAGAAAAAGCCAAACGAGAAAGGGAGTGGCAGAAAAACTTTGAGGTAAGTTTTCAAGGTGGTCAGGGATTCTTATTCCAGAATTAAAAAAAAAACTTCCCAACATAGAAACTTTGTCCCTGGAGGCATCCCCACAGACAGGGAAAAGGGATATGTGGGGAAGACTGGAAAATTTGAAGAATGAGTCTGGGCCCTAGCTCAGTTACCTTCAAGCTCTGTGACCGTGGGCAAGGGCAGTGAGGATCCCTGAATGGTGTTTTAGAGATTATGGTAGGCAGAGCTGCCATCTGGGCCCAAGAAAAATGATTCGTACATCAGGGGTAAATATAGAGTAGGGCCCTCCTTAGAGGCCTGGTGATAGAAACTGAGGCTCATGTGACCCCAGTGTTTAGCCCGCAGAAAGACTTATGGCTTTGAACTTGACTCCTCTTCAAGACCCTGGTATGTCCCTCACGTGCTCAGCTGATTTCCTGGGTTTTAGCAGCATTTTATCTTTTCTTCTGTAGAATTTAGGACTTAAGGTAGTGGTTGGCTAACCAGAGTTGGTGACTTTGTTTCTGTCCCACTTCACGTATGAAGAGAGAAAATGAGCAGGCCCCTTGATAAGGAGAAAGAGATCTTAGTAAAACTCTTAACACAACTGGCTAGGCATCCATCCATGTTTTGGGGGGTGGCAGGAAAATGTAGTGGAAAGAGTGCCTGTAGTGCTGCTTAGTTGTATGGCCTTGAGAAAACAATTTAACCTCTCTGAGCCTCAGTGTCATCATTTGTGAAATGTGGGTGGCAGGATACACCTTAGTCAGGTCTTTGTGAGGATTAGAAATAGCACGCTAAGCATCTAGTCCAGATGTCCCGCCGAAATGGTGACCTCATTGTTATGGTGTTACTCAATGTTGCTTATTTACCACCCTCCTCTTCCAACTTGGAGCTCATCCTGCCTTCTAGGGGTGATGTGACACTTCCCTGGGTCCATGAAGTGGGAGAAAAGTTCTGCTGTGTTCTTCTCTTAGAGCCCTGGTGGCGCAGTGGTTAAGAGCTTGGCTGCTAACCAGAAGGCTGGCAGTTGGAATCTACCAGCTGCTCCTTGGAAACCATATGGGGCAGTTCTCCTCTGTCCTACAGGGTTGCTATGGGTCGGAATCGACTCGACAGCAACAGGTTTGGTTTTTGGGTTTTTGGTTGGTTCTGCTCTTGGACCATTCCAGAGGATAGTTCTAGTCTCCAGGAGTGTGGGTGGGATGGCAGAGCAGATTGAGGCGCTTCCTCTCATTAACTAGCTTCCTCACTTTCAATTTCTTTTGTGCTTAGGAAAGTCGAGATGGTCGTGTGGATAGTTGGCGAAATTTCCAAGCAAACACAAAGGGGAAGAAAGAGAAGAAAAATCGGACCTTCCTGAGACCACCAAAAGTAAAAATGGAGCAGCGTGAGTGACCATCTGGGGTCACAGCCACAGAACCTTCCTCCAGCTGCCTCCCCTCCTGCTTTGAAGGACTCATTCTTTTCTTCCCGCCCCTACCCCAACATAGAGTAGTATTTGCTTTTTAGTCCATTTTGTTTCAATACAATTTAATATCAATCAGAGTAATTCTTTTGTACATTGAAGTGAGGAGCTCGGTTTTAAAACAAAGACCTTCCCCACCCCCTACCCCCAGAGCAACCACGATTGGAAGGTGCCACCATTGGTGCTCCTTCTGTTCCCACAGCCTGTAACTTAATGTTTTGTACTTCACTGAATTGTGATGGTTAGAACTTCGTGTATAGTTTATGGAAATCATCCAATTAAACATGTTGCTTAAAATGGTGTTGCAGTGACTTTCGAGACAACCCTGGACCATCTTAGGAAGCCCTTTTCCTTCAGTAGCTTGTTTCTGAGCGTGGCATCCTTTGAAGCCGCAGATCAGACAGGGAAGGCAGTGCGGGCAAGCAGAGCAGTCGCTTAATGCCCTCCGCCCCGTGGTGTTTGGCATGTGCCCTCCTAATCTGACTGACCAATCAGCTTGGCATGAGGCTCCGAGCCATGTAAACCTACTCACTTTCCAAAGAGCTAGCTGTCCTCTATCCAATACCATTGTGTTCTAGCCTGTCTGTGTTCGTTAGTAGTAAAATTCTGTATGTGTAATAAATTTTTATACCCAAACCATTGATGTACTCTTCCTCAGGCTTTATTCCAAGGGTAGGTCCCTTGTCTGACTTGGCCCAACCCCAAAATGCTGGGGGCTCCCTACCATGTATTAGCTGAACCTTAATTTCTTCATCTGCAAAATTGGAATAGAAATTACACCATCTTTTAGGGAGGATTAGTGATGGTATATATAAGGTATAGTGCCCAGTAGCTGTTGCTGATATACTATTATTTCTGTGTAAAGTGAGGTTACTGATCATTGTGAGGATTAAATGAAAAAATGTACATAAAGCGCCCAACTCATAGGATATGCTCAAATGTCTTACTTGCTTTAAGGGACAGGATCAGCCCTTGAGAGGAGCATAAGGTGAGAAATAGAAAGATGGCACCAAAAATGTGAAGATAGAGGAACCATATCTTCAACTCAAAACCAGACATTTTGGGTTTTGCAGTGTCTGTTTTGTAGTATCAAGAAATACTTCGACTTTGATTTGCTTCTCTGTGGGAGGGGACAAAAACTTGGGTGTCTTATAGTCTTTTTTTTTTTTAATTTTATTGTTCTTTAGGTGTAAGTTTACAGAGCAAATTAGTTTATCATTCAAAAATTTATGCACAAGATGTTTCATGACATTGTTTGCAATCTCTGCAATGTGTCAGCACTTCCCCCTTTTCCACTCCAGGTGACCCGTTTCCATTTGTCCAGTTTTCCTGTCACTCTCTTCTCATCTTTGCTTTCGGGCAGGTGTTGCCCATTTGTTCTCATATACTTGATTGATCTAAGAAGGCTGTTCCTCACATGTGTTATTGTTTGTTTTATAGGCCACTCTAATCTTTGGCTGAAAGGTGAACTTCGGGAGTGGCTTCAGTTCTGAGTTAGGGTGTCTGGGGGCCCTAGCTGGGATTCCACCAGTCTCTGTCAGATCAGTAAGTCTGGTCTGTTTTTGTGAATTTAAATTTTGTTCTACATTTTTATCCTCTGTCCAGGACCCTCTATTGTGATCCCAGTCAGAGCTGTCGGTGGTGGTAGTCGGGCGTCATCTAGTTCTTCTGGGCTAAGGCTGGTAGAGGCTGTGGTTCATGTAGTCCATTAGTCCTTTGAACTAATATTTTCCTTGTGTCTTTGATTTTCTTCATTCTCCTTTGCTGTGGACAGGATGGGACCAATAGGTGTATCTTACATGGCCACTTGCAAGCTTTTAAGACCCCAGATGCTACTCACCAAAATTGGATGTAGAACATTTTCTTTTTTTTATTATTATTTTTTTATATATATATATATATATATATATATATAGTTGTAGTTTAAGTGAAAGTTTACATTTCAGGTTAGTCTCTCATACAAAAATGTATACATACATTGTTATGTGACCCTAATTGCTCTCCCTATACTGTGACAGTGCACTCCTCCCTTCCATCCCTGATTTCCCGTGTCCATTCAGCCAGCTCCTAACCCTCTCTGTAGAACATTTTCTTTATGAACTATGTTATGCCAGTTGACTTAGATGTCCCCCAAGATCACGGTCCTCAGCCCTTATCCCCAGTAACTCAGTCCCTCAAGGTGTTTGGATGTTTCTAGGAAGCTTCTATGACTCTGCCTCTTTTTTGCTCTATTATATATATGAATATACATGCTGTACATACAAATACGTATGTAAAAATATCCATGGCCTAACCTGTATGTGAATATACTCCTATATGCCCTCCATCCCCTATTCAGCGTATGTTTATAGTCTTTCCAAGTGCAAATGAGTACATCTAAGCCACAGATGAATTAGAGCACAGGGGTGGGTGGGTATGGCTCTGGTTAAAACTGGACCAAGGCAGAGGGAGGGAAACTTTTTGTCACTTTACAGAGATAGTACATGCCATGAGGTATTGTAGACTGTCCTGAGCATCGAGCAGCATCTACCATAATTCTAGCCTACCAAAGTGACACCTATCCCCCTCCAGTGTGTGTGTGCACACACCCACCCCTTAGAGGTTATATGGGTGGTCATTCAGCTCAGCTGTCTTTGCAGGTTAGTGAGGGCCAGACCTAGTCTTTGCCCCCAAGGACGCTGTGCCAGCAATCAGCTACTAGATTGCTTAATCATTCAACAAATATGCTGATCTGGGAATAAAGTGAAGGCCACGTGGCCTCTGCTGCCTTTGTCACAGCCTGCTGAGATACATGAACGAGTGAACAGGTGCGATGGTCATGAAAGGCACAGTGTGCGTCCACTGCCCAGAGGAGGGGGCCCTTAATCCTGTTCTTAGTAGCCAGGGAATATTTCCTGAAGGAAGTGACATTTTTAAAGTTTGAACCTGGAGGATGATGCGTTAGTTAGGAATGTTTTCAGCTGCAAGGAATACCTGGCATAAACAAGTAGAATATTTTGCTCACATGACAAGAAGTGTAGAGGTAGGTAGGTTCAGATATGGTCCATGGGCTCAATAATACCACCAAGGAACCAGTCTCTTACTGTTCTCATCCTTCTCAGGATGGCTTGTCACCTCATAGTTGCAAGAAGGTTGTGGGAGCGCCACACCTCATACCAACTCCCAAGCAGAAAATAGTCATCTGGGAAACAAAATCTTTCCCAGAAGATGTCACTGGCTAGAAAATGGGTCACAGCCACCTCTAACTGTAAGGGGTACTGGAAAAGTAGCAAAGGAGAATGGGCAGGTCACAGACCAAACATTATTCATCCCTTGGGGCTGGGAACCTAACTGATTCCATAAACTAAGGTTTTGTTGGCAAGGAAGAAAGGGAGAATGGCTGCTGGAAGCAGCTAACAGTGTCTGGCACAGATGGGTGGGTAGTACTTGAGAGGAAGATGTTTGAGTCAGAGGAAATAGCATGTACAAAGGCCCAGAGGCAAGAGCATGGCCCATTCATGGAATTGATAGGCGTTTCGCCTACAGCATAGAAGTGGGATGAGGTGAGACCAGGGAGATCATAAAGTCGTGTTAAGGAATTTGGATTTCAGCTAGGTCGTCCCATTTTCCCAGCGTGACCAAAGTATCCTCATCTCCTTTCTAGCACGTTTTAGCCACAGACCCACCTAGAAGATCAGGAGCAATCTTTTCAGTAATGACATGGCTGAGGGTGTGGGGTGTGGGTTGGGTATTACGTTGAAGCAGCATTTGTCAAGATTGGCCTCTAGGTGGGACAGGGGCTGTGGCAGCTTCTGCAGCACCTTCTGTCCATAAGTGGGTTAAGAGGTGCTCTCTGGGGCAGGAAGGGCAGATGGCCTGGAGAGAATGAAAGGCTGGGTGAGCCACGTCACTCCTCTTCCATGGTTTGCTGCAAATAATGGAGCAGATAGTGACCACCCCCACACCTCAACTGCTGCCAGTGGGACTACTGTGGGCAGAGGTGAGGTGGGAGGAACCAGACAGATAGGGTTAGAATCCTGGCATTTGGGCAAGAGTCGACTCTGAGCCTCAGCTTCCTCTCATGTAAAGTGGGAATTGTAACCAGAAGCACCAGCCCTTGCCTTTGGCCTCCCCCGCCGCCTCTCTGCCTTCTTGGGGCAGCCACAGCCAGGCCGGACCTTCTGGCCCGACTTGCTTCCCAGGGGCTCTAGTCAAGGCAGCAGGAAGTGCGTGTGGGAAGCTGCAGATGAGTCTGGGCCTGTGCTAAGGGTGGAACTTAAGAGCAGCAGGATTTTCACCCGCTTCATTTCCTTTCCCCTCCCCACCATGAAACCTCCAGCCACCAACCCCTACCCTGGCTCATCTGGCTCATCTGCGCCCTTGCTGGAGGTTATCAGTGCTTCTGACCGTTGGTGGGGGCGGGGGGAGGGACAGAGCTCTGGCAGGGTATTGTGGGTCTTTCTGACCCTGGGGATTGTGGAATGAGCACTGACGAGGCATGGCGTCACCTTCCCGAGTATCTGTTCTGCCACTCATTAGATTTGTAACGCTGTTAAATCTTTTCTCCTCTCTGGGCTTTAGCTTCCTCCTCTTTGGTGAAATGGAGTGAAAACCCTGTTTTACTGTTCCATGAATTCTGGTGAGATTCTACTTATTGTGAAAAGAACAAACCTTGCAAATGGAGGCAACAGGCCTGTGTTTGGAGTTAGACTGGGGTTTGGATCCTGGCTGCACTGGCAACTAAGAGACTTTGTGCAAGTCTTAAGAATTCTCTGAGCCTCTGCTTCCTCATCTCTTAAATGTGTTGCCCTGAGGGTTAAGGAGACCTGGGAAGCCAGGCACCTGCACAGCTGAGTGGGTGCTCCTCCCTCTCCCAGTGGGGCGTTTCCTGCTCTGGGGTCTTTTTTCCTTGATGAAGGAGCAGAGGATTGAGGATACCTGGGAAACTTCTTAAAAAGCAATTCTCTGGTCACCCTAAAGATTCTGATTCAGGATTCAAGGTGGAATGTGTGTGTGTGTGTGTGTCATGGATTGAATTGTGTCCCCCAAAAATCTGTGTCAACTTGGTTAGGCCATGATTCTCAGTACTGTGTGGTTGTCCTCGATTTTGTGATTGTAATTTCATGTTAGAAAGGATTAGGGTGGGATTGTAACACCAGCCTTACCCAGGTCACATCCCTGATCCAATGTAAAGGTAGTTTCCCTGGAGTGTGGGCTGCACCACCTTTTATCTCTCAATAGATAAAAAGGAAAGAGAAGCGAGCAGAGATGAGGACCTCATACCATCAAGAAAGCAGCACTGGGAGTAGAGCGCGTCCTTTGTGCCTGAGGTTCCTGCCCTGAGATGCTGCCAGACCAAGGGAACGCTGATGACAAGGACCTTCCTCCAGAGCTGACAGAGAAAGCCTTCTCCTGGAGCTGGCACCCTGAATTTGGACTTGTAGCCTACTAGACTGTGAGAGAATAAATTTCTCTTTGTTAAAGCCATCCACCTGTGGTATTTCTGTTATAGTAGCACCAGATGACTAGCACAGTGTGTGTGTATGTGTGTGTTTTAATTGTTAACAGGCTCCCAGGGTTGGAGCCATGGGGCAGGGATAGCCAGTCCTACAAAGCAAGGGGAGGGACAAGGACTTGAGGTTCCTTTCAGAGGTATCAATATCCTCACCCCATATCTGTAGGTCAGTGGAGGCAGCCATTCTCAGAAACAGGGTTGGGTCATTCCCAGGTCAGGGCCCAGCTCCTTCTCAGGCAAAGGGCCCAGTTCCTCCTTCTCCTGCAAGCCAAGGCCCAGCCCTTCCTCCAACAGGGGCCTGGTGTTGTTGGCTGAGCTGATGTGGAGACGCCCCTGGCTGGATGTGAGTATTCCAGTGACCTCAGCGTTGGGGAGCCTGGGTTGGGCCTCATCCAAGGAGCCAGCTTCCCGGACTCAGATGCCCTGCCCACCCAGCAGAGCCAGCAGACAGACTTCCCCTAATTTTTCATCCTGCATCTGCCTTGTGGGGATTGGTGTCTAAAGTGAGTCACACACCTGAGTCTGGGCCTGCTTTCTGCCTCCTCCCCATTCCCTGCCCTGCTTCCTGAATTCCGGGAGAAGCCAACCAGGAAACATGCTCTCAGCGGCCCCCTTCTCTCCTTCGCCTTCTCTGTCACGTCCTAGACCACTGTCCTGCCATTTCTCAGGTAAGAGGCTAGTAGCCTGGGTGAGAGGGTCAGCCTTGGCTGCTTTGTCTAGCTGCCCAGCAGAATCCTTGATGCTGGTCAGGCTCTGGAGGGGTCCACAGAATGTCAGGATGAGCTGGTTACATCTGACTTCCTTCCTGCCAGCACCCACAACTGTGTGTGGACACGCAACCCACCTTCATCACCCATGGACACAGCACACCTCCATTTACCCTTCAGATATTTAACACACACTCACCAACAGACAGCATTCTCTCACACACATCACACAAATGCACCCTCATCACCCACAGATGCAGTTCACCGCACCTCACAGACACACAGCATACAACAGATACAACCCACGGCCCCTCACTGCCACGATGCACAAACCATCTCCAACTGATACAGTGTCCCTTCCCATGATGCCAGTCGTTACCCACAGCATGAAACACACATCCTTACAGACACAGAACACGTACAACCACTGACAGCACATGAACCCTTACAGGACACAAGGAACCCAGACATGGAACACCCCTCCACTGACTCCTGCAAACAAGCTTACTCCACATAGACACACAAACACCTCCCTACACGCACTCACGCATTCACACAGACTCACAATCACTGATCAATGCAACCACCTGCACATATCACAGAAAGGCCCCTCACTGCCAGACAGGTCCCCAAGATCCTTGGGTGCTACTGGTCTGCCAGGGCCAGGGGTTAGGATCCAGCCTGCGACACTTCACTGAGACATCTTCACTCCCCATCTTGCCCCTTGGGAAGTGCTAGTGCATTGAGGGAGCAGCCAAGGTGGCACAGTTGAGCGAGAGGCAAAAGCAGAGCCAGGGGTCCCAGTTGCTTTGTGAAGCACTCTAGGAGAGGCTGTCTCCCTCAGCTGTCTGAGGGCTGCTTTCTATGGACCTGGGATTCAGCACAAGCTGTTAATAAAAGAGCTAGCTAGCATTTACTGAACGTGTACTGTGAGCCAGTTATAGTTAGTACTGTTAATTTGGCCCCCTACTCATGGGGACCCCATGCACTACAAAATGCTGCCCAGTCCTACGCTATCCCCACGATTGGTTACTGATCGGACTGTTGTGATCCGCAGGGTTTTCTTTCTTTTTTTAATTTTATTTCTATTTTTGTTGAGAATATATACAGCAGAACATAGACTGATTCAACAATTTCTGTATGTACAATTCAGTGACACTGATTACATTTTTCAAATTGTGTAACCATTCTCACCCTCCCTTTCTGAATTGTTCCTCCCTTATTAACATAAACTCTCTGCTCCCTAGGTTTCCTATCTAATCTTTCAGGTTGCCATTGTCAGTTTGATTCCATATAGATAATTCTTAAAAGAGCACAATGTTTAAGGCAGACATTCTTTACTAGGCGTCATGGATTGAATTGTGTCACCCCAAAATATGTGTATCAATTTGGCTAGGCCATGATTCCCAGTATTGTGTGATTGCCCACCATTTTGTCATCTGATGTGATTTTCCTACGTGTTGTAAATCCTACCTCTATGTTAATGAGATGGGATTAGTGGCAGTTATGTTAGTGAGGCAGGACTCAATCTACAAGATTAGATTATGTTTTAAGTTAATCTCTTTTGAGATATAAAAGAGAGAAGCAAGTACACAGGAGGACCTCATACCACCAAGAAAGCAGTACCAGGTCCTTTGGACTGGGGGTTCCTGTGTGGAGAAGCTCCTAGGGAAGATTGATGACAACGACCTTCCTCCAGAGCCAACAGAGAGAGAGGGACTTCCCCTGGAGCTGATGCCCTGAATTTGGACTTCTGGTGTACTCGACTGTGAGAGAATAAACTTCTCTTTGTAAAGCCATCCACTTGGGGTATTTCTGTTATAGCAGCACTACGTAACTAAGACAGTATATAAGCTAAACTATTACTTGATTTTAAGACTTCAGGGGATTTTTATTTTTTTATTTTTATTTATTTATTTTTTATTGTACTTCAGGTGAGGGCTTACAGAACAAATAGTTTCTCATGAAACAGAAGTACACACATTGTTTTATGACATTGGTTAACAACCCCACAACATATCAACCCTCTAACTTCTCAACCTTTTTTTTTTGGTGAAAATACACATAGCCAAAGATACACCATTTCAAAAATTTCTACATGCACAGTTCAGTGACATTGACTACGCTCTTTGGATTGTGCTGTTATTCTCACTTAAGATGAAGGCTTACAGAACAAAACAGTTTCTTATTTAACAGTTACTACAAATGTTGCCCTATGACAATGGTTAACAATCTCACAACACATCAACAATATCCTTACTCAACCTTGGGTTCCCTATCACCAGCTTCCTTGTCCCCTTCTGCCTTCTGGCCCTTGTCACTGGACTCCTGTACCTCTTTAGTCTCATTTGGTTTTACGGGGCTGTCCACTCCCAGGCTGAACAGTGAACCTCGGAGGTAACTTCACCACTGAGCTAAAAGGGTGTCTGGGGGCCATACTCTCGGGGTTATTCCAGTCTCCTTTAGGCCAGTATATCTGGTCTTTTTTTTGTGAGTTAGAATTATGCTCTACATCCTTCTCCAGCTCTGTCCAGAACCCTCTGTTGTGATCCTGGTCAGAACAGTCAGTGGTGGTAGCCGGGCACCATCTAGCTGTACTGGACTCAGTCCGGTGGAGGCCTTGGTAGCTGTGGACAATTAGTCCTCCAGACTAATCTTTTCCTTGTATGCTGTTCTCTTCATTCTCCCTTGCTCCCGAAGGGATGAGACCAGTGGAGTATCTCAGATGGCCGCTCACAGGCTTTTAAGACCCCAGACACTACTCACCAAGGTAGGATGTAGAGCATTGTCTTTACAAGCTGTGTCATGTCAATTGAGCTAGATGTTCCCCGAGACCATGGTCCTCAAGGGATATTTTTGTTTTAAGGTTTAAAGGTTATCTCAGGGCAACAGTTTCAGGGGTTCATGCAGCTTCCTTGGCTCCAGAAAGTCTGGATTCCATGAGAATTTGAAATCCTGTTTTACATTTTCCCCCTTTTGATCAGGATTCTTCTATAGAATCTTTGATCAAAATGAATAGGGTTCAAGATCTAGGTTCACATGGAGCTTAATTTCAAAAGAGGAAGTGAGTGTCAAAGTAGAACTGTGCTCCATAAGGTTTTCAATGGTCAATTTTACAGATATAGATCACCAGGTTTTTCTTCTAAGGCACGTCTGGGTGGACTTGAACCTCCAAACTTTCAGTTAGCAGCTGAGCATGGACAGTGACTTGAAAAGTAGAGATGGGCAACTTTAGACAGGATAGTCAGGAGAGCCTTTCTGAGAAGATTGCCTTTGTTCTGAAACTTGAGTGGCCAGAAGTATCCAGACCTGTAAGGATAAGGAGAAAGAACATTCCAGACAGAAAGAACACAAGGGCAAAGTCTCAGAAGTAGCAAGGAGCTCAGTGAGTGTGAGGACAAAGGCTGGGGGGATTGGTGTCAGCGGTATTGGTGCCCAGCACCTTCCCATAGCTCACAGTTGCTCTAGATCAGTGCTCCTCAATCCACACTGTAGGTACTCTTGGTAGATTAAATTAGGTATGAATGAAGGTTATCAAAAATTCAGCTTTCCTTAAGGCCATAGTCTTGTGGGACAACTTGGTCAATTGGCATAACATAGTTCATAAAGATAATTTTCTACATCCTAGTTTGAGGAGTAGCGTCTGGGGTCTTTTAAGCTTGCAAGAGCCCATCTAAGATACAACTATTGGTCTGTAGTCTTCTAGAGCAAAAGAAAAAGAAGGAAGCCAAAGACTCAAAGAAGAAACTAGTCTCTAGGACTAATAGCCCACACGAACCAAGGCCTCATCTATCCTGAGGCCAGAAGAACTACATGGTGCCTGGCTACTACTACCAACCTTTCTGACCAGGGACACAATAGATGGTCCCGGATAGAATGGGAGAAAAATACAGAACAAAGCTCAGATTCCTACAAAAGGCCAGGCTTACTGGACTGGTAGAGACTAGAGGAATGCCCGAGACTATTGCCCTGAGATACCCTTTAAACTTGGAACTGAAGACACTGTCAGAGGTTGCCTTTCAGCCAAATAACAGAGTGGCTCATAAAATACACTCTCATCCATGAGTACTGTGCTCCTTTAAATAATCATCAATACGAGACCAAACGGTCAATATTTACCTTAAAGCAAAGATGGGAAGATAAGGGGGAGCATGGAAGCTAGATTAGTTGAAACAGAACAACCAGAATGGTTGAGAATGGAAATAATGAGAATGCTGACACATTGTGAAAAATGTAACCAATGTTACTGAACAATATGCATAAAAATTGTTAAATGGGAACCTAATTTCTGTGTAAACTTTCACCAAAAACAAAATAAAATATTTAAAAAACAAAACAAAACAAAAAAAAACCCAGGGTTTTTACTGGCTGATTTTCAGAAGTAGATTGCCAGGCCTTTCTTCATAGTCCATCTTACTCTAGAATCTCCTCTGAAACCTGTTCAGGATCATAGCAACACACAAGCTCCACTGACAGATGGGTGGTGGCAGTGCCTGAGATGCACTGGCTAGGAATTGAATCTTGGCCTCCTGCACAGAAGACAAGAATTCTACCGCTGAACCATCACTGCCCTCACTGTGAGCCAGACACCATGCTAAATGGTTTTACAAGAATTATTATTTACGCAATGCCTTTAGGAAGTAGGTGATATGGTCCTCATTTTACAGCTATGGAAATAGGCTTAGAGAGGTTATGTAGTTTGCTCAATGTGCCACAGCTAAGAGGAAGCAATGGGATTTAAACTTAGATGAGTCTGCTGTCAAACATAACTAAAAATGCACAAACTGCAGAAGATAAACTAGACAACTGGGACCTCCTAGAAATTAAATACTTAACGTGCATCAAAAGACTTCTCCAAAATAGTAAAAAGAGAACCTACAGACTGGGAAAAAAATTTTGGCAATGACATATCTGACAAGGCGCTAATCTCTAAAATTTATAGAGAACTTTCACACCTCAACAACAAAAAGACAAACAATCCAGTTAAAAAATGAGCAAAGGACATGAACAGATACTTCACCAAAGAAGACATTCAAGTGGCCAACAAATACATGCAGAGATGCGCGTGATCATTCGCCATTAGAGAGATGCAAATCCAAACAACAATGAGACATCATCTCACCCCGGCAATAATGGCAATGGTCAAAAAACCAGAAAACAATAAATGCTGGCTAGGGTGTGGGGAGATTGGAACCTTCATACACTGCTGATGTGATTGTAAAATAGTGCAACCACTGTGGAAAACTGTATGACACTTCCTTAAAAAGTTAGAAATACAGCTACCATATGACCCAGCAATCCCGCTACTAGGTATATAGCCTAGAGAAATAAGGGCCGTGACATGAATAGATATATGCACACTCATGTTCATTGCAACATTATTCACAATAGTAAAAAAATGGAAACGACCTAAGTGTCCATCAACAGATGAATGGATAAACAAACTATGGTACATATGCACAATGGAATACTACATAATGTTAAAGAATAATGATGAATCCGTGAAACATCTCACAATATGGATGAACCTGGAGGACATTATGCTGAGTGAAATAAGTCAATCATAATAGGACCAATATTGTATGAGACCGCTGTTACAAAAAGTCAAGAAAAGGTTTACACACAGAAAGAAACATTCTTTGATGGTTACCAGAAATGGGAGGGGGAGGGAGGGAAAAATCACTAACTAGACAGGAATCCCTGGTGGCGTAGTTGTTGAGAGTTACGGGTGCAAAGAAGAGTAAAGAAAATCAAAGTCTCAAGGAAACAGTTAGTCCAAAGGACTAATGGACCACATAAACCACAGCCTCCACTACCCTGAGTCCAGAAGACCTAGATGGTGCCTGGCTACCAATACTGATTACAG
The DNA here is from genome assembly GCA_030035585.1 of Dugong dugon. Classification (NCBI taxonomy): domain Eukaryota; kingdom Metazoa; phylum Chordata; class Mammalia; order Sirenia; family Dugongidae; genus Dugong; species Dugong dugon. The sequence goes on along the minus strand of CM057462.1, from coordinate 52,177,661 downwards.
TATTGGTATCACACTACTGTTTGGAATCACAGTGGAAGGTCCTGGACAAAGAGGGAGAAAAATGTAGAACAAAACTCAAATTGGTAAAAAAGGCTAGACTTACTGGTCTGATAGAGACTGGTGGAACCCCTGAGACTATGGCCCTTAGACACCCTTCAAAACTGGAAATGAACCCACTCCCAGAGATCACCTTTCAGCCAAACAGTAGACAGGCCTATAAAGTGAACAGTAACACCCTTGAGGAATGTGCTCCTCAGAACAATCAACCATTCAAGACCAAAAGGGCAGCATTTACTCAAAAGCGGAGTTCAGAAGGCAGGAACGGGCAGGGAAGAAGGGTAAATGGAAACAGGGAACCCATGAGGAAGTGGGTAGAATGCTGTCACTTTGAGGGGATTGCAAGTAATGTCACGGAACAAAACGTGTATAAATTATCGAATGGGAAACTAATTTTCTCTGTAAACTTTCACCCAAACCACAATAAAATGTTCCAAAACAAACAAAACAAGACAAAACTTAGATGAGTCTGGCGCCAGAGTCCACTTTTTATCTATTTATTTTTATTTCTTAAATAGATAACAAATTAATATAGTTCAAAATTCAATAGATATAAAAGAGCATACAGTGAAAAGACTCCCTCCTGTTTTTGTTTTCCAGCCACCCAACTCTCGTCTCTGGAGGAAATCCAAGTTATCTCTTGGAGAACTCCATTTTAACTACTGAGTTAGACTCATGCCCTGTGGGTTCGTTGTTTACAGGGAATTCTAGTCCTAAGGATTCCAACAGCAGTGCCAGACTCTGGGGCCTTCCCATGCCCTCCCCCTGCCCAAGCACAAAGCCAGAAAGCTCTAGGGCTCCTTCCAATTTAAATCCTCTCTTGCCCTAATCCCTGGGGAGCTCCCTGATCCCAGGTCCCTTGGGCCTGAGTCTTCTGCATTTTTGCTCTTCGCTGGAGGCCCTGACCACACTCCTGAGGCTTCCTTTCAGGATCCTGTGCATGATCGGGTGACCCCTCTTACAAGTTGGGAGAGGGGAACAGCTCTCACTTTGCTGTTACATTATGCGCCCAGGTTGGAGAGGGAGAGCAGGTGGGATACAGCCCTGACCAGAGGAGGGAAAGGATGAAAGGTAGAAAGGGGGAAAGTAGAGAGAGGAACGCGGACTAGTTGCCAGGCAGGGTCCTTTACACACGTCAACCCATGGTAAGACTGATGGTATTATCCCTACTGTACAGATGAAGAATCTGAGGCTGGGAGAGGCTGAGCGACTTGTCTAAGGTAATACTGTTGTTAAATGGCAGAGTTAGGATTCAAACCCAGGTCTGCCTGATTCCAAAGTTTGAGCTCTTCCCACCAGGGCATGTTGCCTTTTGTTCTGTTGGAAAGAGTGAGAGAGTGAGAAACAGAGGATGAGAGAGAGCCGGAGAGCTCAGGAGAGAGAAGTTGCTGTGAGGAGGAAGAGAAGATGCAGGGCTGCCAAGCATCTGGGCTGGCCACCACAGAGGAGGGTCTCACAGGGGCCCAAGTTACTTTTGGGCTCTCAGAGGTCTATAACTTTATAGGAGTCCCCCTCTTCCAGTGACTCTCCTCTGTGTTGTTCCTTGGGACTATTCTTGTGTCTATACCATTCTGTCTTAGTTTTTTGTCGTTGTTGTAGTGTGCCATCAAGTCAATTAACCAATTAACACAGATTAGAACTGCCCCGTAGGGTTTTCTAGGCTGTAATCTTTACAATCGCCAGGTCTTTTCTCCTATGGAGCCGCTGGTGGGTTCAGACCTCTGACCTTTCAGTTATCAGCCAAGCGTTTAACCTTTGCGCCCTTTATAAAATATTGCGCCCATACACGGTAGGACAAGTCCGCTCGCTTCTCATTCTCCAATTATCTTGGCTAATCTCAGGCTCATGTATCTCTCTCATATAAAAACATATATAGCATAATACCTATGTACCCACTGCCAAGGTATTATTGCAGATATAATAGAAGCTGCCTGGATACTGTCACCAATGTGCCATCCTCTCTCTTTCTCCCCAGAGGTAATCATATCCTGAAACTGTCTTTATATATATATATATATATTTTTTTCTTTTATTGTTCTTTAGGTGTAAGTTTACATCCCAAGTTAATTTCTCCTACAAAAGTTTATACACATATTGTTACGTGACCCTAGTTGCAATCCCTATAATGTGACAGCACACTCCTCCTTTCCACCCTGGATTTCCCGTGTCCATCCAACCAGCTCCTGTCTCTTTCTGCCTTCTCATCCTGCCTCCGGACGGGAGCCGCCCATTTAGTCTCATGTATCTGCTTGAGCTAAGAAGCACACTCTTCCCGAGTATTATTTTATGGTTTATTGTCCAGTCTAATCTTTGTCTGAAGAGTGAGCTTCAGGAATGGTTTCAGTTCTGGTTCAATAGAGCATCTGGAGGCCATGGCTTCAAGGGTTCCTCCAGTCTCAGTTAGACCATAAGTCTGGTCTTTTTACGTGAATTTGAGTTCTGCTCCACACTTTTCTCTCGCTCCATCAGGGACTGTCTGTTGTGTTCCCTGTTAGGGCGGTCATTGGTGGTAGCCGGGCACCATCTAGTTCTTCTGGTCTCAGGCTGAGGGAATCTCTGGTCTCCTGGGCTAATATTTTCCTTGTATCTCTGGTGTTCTTCATTCTCCTTTGCTCCAGATGGGTTGAGACCAATTGATGCATCTTAGATGGCTGCTCGAAAGCTTTTAAGACCCCAGACACCACTCACCAAAGTGGGATGCAGAACATTTTCTTAATAAACTTTTTATGCCTATAGACCTAGATGTCCCCCGAAACCATGGTCCCTGGACACCAGCCCCTGCTACTCTGACCCTCGAAGTGTTTGACTGTGTTCAGGAAACGTCTTAGCTTTTGGTTTAGTCCAGTTGTACTGACTTCCCCTGTATTGTGTGTTGTCCTTCCCTTCACATAAGATAATTTGTATCTGCTATCTAGTTAGTGAATTCTCCTCTCCCTTCCTCCCCACCTTTGTAACCATCAAAGAATGTTTTCTTCTGTGCTTAAACCTTTTCTTGAGTTCTTATAATAGTGGTGTCATACATACTTGTCCTTTTGCAACTGACTAATGTCACTCAGCATAATGTCTTCCAGATTCATCCATGTTGTGAGATATTTTGCAGACTCATCATTATTCTTTATAGTTGAGTAGTATTCCATTGTGTGTATGTACCATACTTTGTTTATCCATTCATCTGTTGATGGGCACCTAGGATGTTTCCATCTTTTTGCTATTGTGAACAGTGCTGCAATGAACATGGGTGTGCATATATCTTTTCGTGTGACAGCTCTTATTTCTCTAGGATACATTCCAAGGAGTGGGATTTCTGGATCTTATGGTACTTCTATTTCTAGCTTTTTAAGGAAGTGCCAAATTGATTTCCAAAGTGGTTGTACCATTTTACATTCCCACCAGCAGTGTGTAAGTGTTCCAGTCTCTCCACAAGCTCTCCAACATTTATTATTTTGTGTTTTTTGGATTAGTGCTAGTCTTGATGGGGTGAGATGATATCTCATTGTAGTTTTGATTTGCATTTCTCTAATGGCTAATGATTATGAGCATTTCCTCAGGTATCTGTTAGCTGCCTGAACATCTTCTTTTGTGAAGTATTTGTTCATATCCTTTGCCCATTTTTTAACTGAGTTATTTGTCTTTTTGTTGTTGAGGTTTTGCAGTATCTTGTAGATTTTAGAGATTAGACCCTGATCAGATACATAGTAGGCAGAAATTTTTCCCAGTCTGTAGGCTTCTTTTTTACTCTTTTCGTGAAGTCTTTTAATGAGCATAAGTATTTGATTTTTAGGAGCTGCCAGTTATCTAGTTTCTCTTCTGGTGTTTGTGCATTGCTAGTAATGTTTTGTATTCTGTTTATGCCATGTATTAGGGCTCCTATCATTGTCCCTATTTTTCTTCCATGAGCTTTATTGTTTTCAATTTTATATTTAGATCTCTGTTCCATTTTGAGTTAGTTTTTGTGCATGGTGTGAGGTATGGATCTTGTTTCAGTTTTTTGCAGATAGATATCCAGTTATGCCAGCACCATTTGTTAAAGAGACTGTCTTTTCCCCAATTAACAGACTTTGGGCCTTTGTCAAATATCAGCTGCTCATAGGTGGATGAATTTGCATCTGGATTCTCAGTTCTGTTCCATTGGTCTAAGTATCTGTTGTTGTACCAGTACCAGGCTGTTTTGACTACGGTGGTGGTATAATAGGTTCAAAAATCAGGTAGTGTGAGGCCTCCCACTTTGTTCTTCTTCTTCAGTAATACTTTACTTATCCGGGGTCTCTTCCCTTTCCATATGAAGTTGGTGATTTTTTTCTCCATCTCATTAAAAAATGCCATTGGAATTCGGATAGGGATTGCTTGTATCTGTAGATTGCCTTGGGTAGAATTGACATTTTCACAATGTTGTGTCTTCCTATCCATGAGCAAGTATGTTTTTCCACTTATGTAGGTCTCTTTTGGTTTCTTGCAGTAGTGTCTTGTAGTTTTCTTTGTACAAATCTTTTACATCTCTGGTTAGATTTATTCCTAAGTATTTTATCTTCTTGGGGGCTATTGTAAATGGTATTGATTTGGTGATTTCCTCTTTGAAGTTCTCTTTGTTGGTGTGGAGGAATCCAACTGATTTTTGTATGTTTTTCTTGTATCCTGAAACTTTGCTGAAATCTTCTGTTAGTTCCAGTAGTTTTCTTATGTATTCTTTGAGGTTTTCTGTGTATAAAATCATATCATCTGCAAATAGGGATACTTTTACTTATTCTTTACCAATCTGGATGTCCTTTATTTCTTTTTCTTGCTTTATTGCTCTGGCTAGGACCTCCAGCACAACGTTGAATAAGAGTGGTGATAAAGGGCATCCTTGTCTGGTTCCAGTTCTCAGGGGGAATACTTTCAGACTCTCTCCATTTAAGATGATGTTGGGTGTTGGTGTCTTTATATTCTGATGCATATATGTTATCTGTCAACAATAATATTATCTTAAAGCTTTACAAAAGTAATATTATGCTCTATTTTTCCTTCTGCAACTTTCCCTTTTAGGTTAGCATTATACTTCTTATCCATGTCATTTATTTTAACAGCTGTCCAGGACTACATTGTAGAAACATACCACAATTGTATGTTTCCTTGTGTACAGGTTTGAGATTTGGGACGAATATCTAGGAAGGATATGCACATTTTCAACTTTATTGTAAAATTCATTTCCAAAATGTTGGTGCCATATTATACTGTCTTTAGTAGTATAATGAGAGTTGCCATTACTCTACACCCTCCCCAAAACTTGGAATTGTCAGAGTTTAATTTTTTCTTCTCCCGTTCTGGTGAGTGGTAGTATTTTACTTTGAACTGCTGATTCCTGGAAAAGTTGAACATATTTTCATATTCCTTGGCCATTCAGGCTTTTTCTTCTGAGAATTGCCTATTCTTACCCTTGGCCCCTGTCTTAGTCATCTAGTGCTGCTATAACAGAAATACCACAAGTGGATGGTTTTAATGAAGAGAATTTTATTTCCTCACAGTCAAAGTAGGCTAAAAGTCCAAATCCGGGGCGTCAGCTCCAGGGGAAGCCTTTTTCTCTCTGTCGGCCTTCTTCTCTTTAGTGTTCCTCTGGACTAGGAGCTTCTCTGCTCAGGGACCCCAGTACAAAGGACGGCTCTTCTCCCAGCACTGCTTTCTTGATGGTATGAGGTCCCCCGTCTCACTGCTCACTTCTGTCTTTTATATCTTAAGAGATTGCCTCAGGATACAATCCAGTCTTGTAAATTGAGTGCTGCCTCACTAACACAACTGCCGCCCATCCTCCTTTATTAACATCATAGAGGCAGGATTTACCACACATGGGAGAATCACACAATACCGGGAATCATGGCCCAGCCAAACTGATACACACGTTTTTGGGGGGACATAACTCAATCCATGACAGCCCCTTTCTCTGTTGGATTTTTCTTTAAGTTATTAAATTGTAGGAGTTTATACTGTATTAAGCCTGGAAATTCTTTGTTTTCATAAGACCCTCCAGCTCTTATGGAAACTCTGGTGGCGTCGTGGTTAACTGCTATGGCAGCTAACCAAGAGGTTGGCAATTCAAATCTACCAGGCGCTCCTTGGAAACTCTTTGGGGTAGTTCTACTCTGTCTATAGAGTTGGTATGAGTTGGAATCCACTTGACGACAACGGGTTTGGTTTGGTTTTTTCCATTTCTTTTTTTTGGCACTTTTTTAAAATTGTACTTTAGATGAAGGTTTACAGAGCAAATAGTTTCTCATTAAACAGTCAGCACACATATTGTTTCTTTTTCTTTCTTTTTCATCAAATTTTTATTTTATTTTATTTTTTATTGTACTTCAGGTGAAGGCTTACAGAACAAATAGTTTCTCAAGAAACAGTAGTACCCATATTGTTTTATGACATTGGTTAACAAGGCCATGACATATCAACACTCCCTTCTCGACCTTGGAGGACGTTTGTTTTGGTGAAAATATACATAGCCAAAGTTACACCATTTCAAAAGTTTCTACATGTACATTTCAGTGGCATCAATTACATTCTTCCCGTTGGGCTGTTATTTTCACTATCCTTTTCCAAATTATTCCATCACCATTATCTTCAACTCACTGTCCCCTAGGCTTCCCATCAAACCTTTTGAGTTGCTGTTATCAGTTTGATCTCACATAGATAATTCTTTTTTTTTTTGTACCTTACATGAAGGTTTGCAGAACAGTTACCGATTAAACAGTTAGTACACATATTGCCCCATGACAATGGTTAACAACCCCACAACATGTCAACACTGTCCCTTCTCAACCTTGGGTTCCCTATCACCAGCTTTCCTGTCTCCTCCTGCCTTCTAGTCCTTGTCCCTGGACTGCTGTGCCTCATTAGTCCCGTTTTGTTTTATGAGGATGTCCAATCCCTGGCTGAACAGTGAACTTTGGGAGTGACTTCACCACTGAGCTAAGAGGGTGTCAGGGGGCCATACTCTCAGGGTTTCTCCAGTCTGTCAGGCCAGTAAATCTGGTCTTTTTTGTGTGAGTTAGAATTTTGTTCTACATTCTTTTCCAGCTCTGTCCAGGATCCTCTATTGTGATCCTGGTCAGAGCAGTCAGTGGTGATAGCCAGGCACCATCTAGCTATACTGGACTCAGTCTGGTGGAGGCCTTGGTAGCTGTGGTCCATTAGTCCTTTGGACTAATCTTTTCCTTGTATCCTGTTCTCTTCATTCTCCCTTGCTCCTGAAGGGATGAGACCAGTGTAGTATCTCAGATGGCTGCTCACAGGCTTTTCAGACCCCAGACGCTACTCACCAAGGTAGAATGTAGAACATTGTCTTTATAAACTGTGTTATGCCAATTGAGCTAGATGTTTCCCGAGACCATGGTCCCCACAGCCCTTCACCCAGCAATTCAGTCCCTCAGAGAGTTTGGATGTGTCTATGGAGCTTCCGTGACGTTTCCTTGTACAAGTTGTGCTGACTTCCCAGTATTGTGTACTGTCATACCCTTCACCAAAGTTGCCACTTATCTATTGCCTATTTATTTCCCCCCACCGCCCCTCCCATCCCTCATAACCAACAAACATTGTTTCTTTTTGTGCGTAAACTTTTACATGAGTTTTTACAGTAGAGGTTTCATACAATATTTGTCCTTTTGTGTTTGACTTATTTCACTCAGCATAATGTCCTCCAGTTTCATCCATGTTATGAGATGCTTCAGAGAGCCATCATTGTTCTTCGTCTTTGCATAATACTCCATTGTGTGTATGTACTATAGTTTGTTTATCCATTCGTCTGTTGATGACCATCTAGGTTGTTTCCATCTTTTTGCTATTGTGAACAGTGCTGCAGTGAATATGGGTGTGCATATGTCTATTCGTGTGATGACTCTTATTTCTCTAGGATATAATCCTAGGAGTGGGATTGCATTTCATAGTGCTTTTTTTTTTTGTGGTGCTGACATTTTCTTTGTTCCGCTTACTCTCCTGTGCTGAGTTCCTTTTGCTTGTGGATTTTTTTTTTCATTTCTTCTGTTTTTGTAGGTTTTGTTTTTACTGAGATTTTATGTTTTTCTTCTTTATTTTGATGAGTAGGTTTGTTAACTTTCTTTGTGGTTACCTTGAAATTTACCCTTATCTTCCTAGATTTGAACCAGTCTATTATTACTTGGTATCACCTTGCCTTCCTCTCCATTAGAAGGTTCTATACCTACACCGTTTGTTCCCTCTTTTATTGTTCTGATGCTGTTGTCATTTACATGTTAACCTCTCTGGTGCCCTGTTGTAATTCTTTTGGTTTTGGATACTCCTTAAGAGTTCATTTCCTAGGTTGGTATCTGGCTAGTACAATCCTGTGTCCTATATTCAGCTTGTGGTCTGATGTTGTTTGTTCTCAGATGGAAGGACTCCCTTTAATAAGTCTTGTAAGTTTGGTTCGGTTTTTACATAGTCCCTTAATTTCACTTTATCTGGAAATGACCTAATTTCACCATCATATTTGAATGAGAGTTTTGCAGGATATGTTATTCTTGGCTGGCAATTTTTTTCTTTCAAGGTTTTATGTATGTAATCCCATTGCCTTCTTGCCTGCATGGTTTCTGTCGAATAATCTGAGCTTAGTCTTATTGTTTCTCCTCTGTATGTGACTTTTTGTTTTTCTCGAGCTGCTCTCAGGATTCTTTGTTTGTTTTTGGTTTTAGCAAGTGTGATTATGATATTCCTTGGTGATTTTCTTTTGGGGTCTATCCTATATGGGGTTTGTTGAGCTTCTTGGATGGTCAGCTTTTCATCTTTCATGATATTGGGGAAGTTTTCTGTCAGCAATTCTTCAATGATCCTCTCTGTGCTTTCTGTTTTCTCCCTCTGTTCTGGAACTCCAATCACTCGCAGATTTTTGCTTTTGATTGTATCCCACATAATTCTCAGAGTTTCTTTATTTTTCTTCGTTCTTTTTTCTGATTTTTCCTCAGAGTTGTATCCAAGTGTTTGTCTTCAATTTCGCTGATCCTATATTCCATTGTTTCAAACCTGCTCCTTAGCCCTTCTATGACACTGTCCATTTCTGAAATCTTGTTTATCTTTTGGATTTCTAATGTTTGTTTTTGTATGATTTCTAGTTGTGAATTTATTTTAGCATTTTTTTCCTGTATTATTTTCTTGAATTCTTCCATTTTTTTGTCTGTATTTTTCATGAATTTGTCTATTTTTTCTTCATTTTTGTCTGCTTTTTGCTTAAACTCTTGGATAATTCTGAATCTTAGGGATTTGAATTCCCTATCAGTTAGGTCTAGTGCCTTTTCTTCTGCTAGAAGATCATCTGGTGTTTTATTTTGGACTCCTACTGGAACCGTCCTGTCCTGTTTTTCTAAATGTTTTGATATTGTCTGCTGTCTTTGGGGCATTCAGTGGTTATTTTCCTCGATTATTTATTGTAGATTTGTTTGTTTCATTCTGCCTTTTTGTTTTATTTGGTTATGTCTGAGCAGGCAGGCGGTGCATTTTTTGTTGTTTGCTCGACTGTGGGCACGATACTTTTCACCTCCTCCTCCAATGGGCAGGGTCAGTCACTCAGGTATGGTAGAGCAGGTCAGGTCTAGCTGAAGGAGAGTTGTTGGGATGGGTTGTTTGTGGCATGTACCAGGGCTGACAGTGGGGACCAGGAATCAGTGCAGGGTAGGTTTCAGTAGGCTGTGCCTGTGCTGCTTGGGAGTGTGACATTCAGTGCACGGTGCAGGTAGGCAGGAAGGAGGGGGTAGATTGTGATGTGTGCAGCTAAGATGGGTATGGGAAAGAGGAGAGACAGGAGACAGGAACAGGAGCAAAAAACATAAACACAGAAACAAAAAAGAGTGCTAAGGGAGCTTGCTGTTGGAGTGGAGAGATGAGAGACTGAGAAATGAGGAAAAACAAAAATAAAAAAGAAAAAGGGTAAAAGAAAAAAATGAATAAATCGAGAAACTGGAAATGAAGAAAGACAAAAAGGGAATAAGAGAGAGAATAAAACAAAACAAACAAAAACAAAAAAGAAAAAAGAAATTCCCCCAGGGATGTCCCTGTGCGTCAGTGCAGAGTAAGGGAGTACCATCCAAGCCTTGCGGTACTGCCCAGCTAGAAGGGGCTCCCAAGCCAAGAAAAGAAAAAGAAAAGAAATAAACGAATCAAAATGGAACAAACCAGAGCAAACAAATAAAAAAGCCCTGGGGGTTCTACTAGCGTGGCGGCACGGGCCAGGAAGCAGTTTTACAGTCAAGCGGTGTTTCACAGCCTTTCAGGAAGAAGTAAATATGGCACACGGAGCCAGGTATTTGAGAGAAAGGAGGGGGAGGTGGTGAGAGGTGAGGAAGAAATCTAAAGAAGCAGAAAAATGCAACACCAGCAGCCAACAAAAGGCACTCAGGGAGCCAGCCAGTGCGGGCGGGTGGAATCCAAGTGACACCGGGGTGCTTCCCAGCCAAGGGACTGTGGCTGCAAGGAAGCAGAGGAGGCCAAGTAGGGGAGAAGAATGATGGGGGGTAGGAAAGCCTATATCCCTGGTTACTGGTTGTTCTGTATCCTGCTGGAAGCTCCCTGAAGCTGCTTTCTCTTACCCCCTGTTCGCTGATCTCTGATAGGAGTCCAATATGGTAGATCTGTGCTGTGGTAGCTGATAGGGGACCTCTGCATGTATCTCTCCTCACTCTCTGTTCTCTGTCAGTTTCTTATTCCATTCGATGCTTGGCTGAGTTGTTTATATCTTCATTTGATGCTTAGGGTTTCAGGATTGACATGTGACTCTGTTTGACTTAGTTTTTCTGATCTTTGCTGCAGAGGGACGGTGTGGTGCTTCTGACTATTGCCCCATGTTGCCCGGAAGTCTCTTGGTTTTTTCCATTTCTTATGAACACTCACTGAAAGGGTGGAGCCAGGAACTGAGGAGAAGCTTCTGGGAAGAGAGCTCAAATAGATCAGCTAGAAAATATCTTGCAAATATCTTCTTCTGGTCTGTGGCTTGTCTCTTCACTATTTTTATAGTATTTTCTGATGTACCCAGTTTTAAATTATATATGGTTGAATTTATCCATCTTTTCTTTAGTACTTGTAATTTCTATGTCTTAATTTAAGAAACCTTTCCCTACTCTGAGTTCATAAAGATATTCTCCTATATTTTCTTCCAAAATTTTTTATATTTTACTTTTCACAGTTAGGACTTTATTCTATCTGGAATTTAATTCTGGATATGGTGTAATTTAGGGATCTAATTTTATTATTTTTTTCCCTAATGGATAGCCAATAATAATAAAGCCAATATTCATTTCTCTCTTATTGATCTGTAATACTATCTCTCTTGTATGTATCAAGCTTCCATACACGTGTTCTTTATTTCTGTGGTCTCTGTTTTATTCTTCTTGACTATTTGCTTATCCCTTTGTTAATGCCACTCTGTTTTAATGCTGAAGTCCTTGGGTGGTGCAAACAATTAAGTGCCTGACTACTAACTGAAAGGTTGGCCATTTGAACCCACCTAGAGGTGCCTTGGAAGAAAGGCCTGGCAATCTGCTTCTGAAAGGTCACAGCCTTAAAAACCCTATGGAGTGCAGTTCTACTCTATAAAACAGGGGGTTGTTATGAGTCAGAATTGACTTGATGGCAACTGATATGGTTTTTTTTTTTTTTTGGTTTGTCTTAATACTGTAACTTTATAGTAAGACTTGATATAGGGATTGTCCTATCATGTATCCTTGTGGTCCATATGTCCCTGTTCTTCAAAAATTTCTTGACTAATCTTGGCACTATGTTTTTTCATATGAAATTTTAGAACCAGCTTGTAAAGTTCCTTGAAAACCTCTGTTGGGATTATGATTGGACTGGCACTGAATTTATAGATTAAATTGAGTAGAATATGTATTTTTATGATATTGATAGCCCTGTACAAGAATATGGTACATATCTCCATTTATTTATTTTTCAATTATTTTATAATTTATCAAAACTTTGCACATCCTTGGCAAAATTTTTTTTTTATTTTCCAAGATATATTTCTTGCTGTTACAAATTGTATCTTCTTAAAAATGATATTTTCTGTTGTTTGCTTTTTTTAATAGGAACATGACTGATTTTTTAATATGGATTTTAGTCTAGAAATCTTGTTGAAATCTTTTATTGGTTCTAATAATTTGTCCATGGAATTGCTTTGAGTTTTTTCTATGTAAATAATTGTATTATCTATGAAAATGACCGTTTGCGTTTCCTTTCCAATCTTTATAATCTTTTTTTAGTCGCATATTCTTCACAACAAATATGTGAGGCACATATGATTATTCTTATTTTGCAGATTAGGAATCTGAGGCTTGAAGAGGTGAACTGACTTTTCCAAGTTCATACAGCGACTTGGTAGCAGTCAAAATTTGAACTGAAATCTCTTGGATTCCCAAACCCATGCTCTTTCCCCTATGTTACTCTTCCTCCCAGATTATCTTCCATTTGTAGATGAGATGGATTGACACAATGGCTGAAATAGTGGGCTCAAGCACAGCAACAATTGTGAGGATGGTGCAGGACTGGGCAGTGTTTCATTCTGTTGTGCATGGGGTTGCTATGAGTTGGAATCAGCTTGACAGCACCTAACAACAATGTAGATGAGAAAAGGGCCGATCACAGAGATCAAGTGTCCGCATCACTCTGGTGAAGGAGAGATTGGGAAGGCAGAAGGAAGTTCATGAAACCTTTATAACAAGTGTGCAGGACTGAACTAGGGTTCAAGGCGTCTGGGTCCTAATTCCAGCTCTGTCACTTCCCAGCTATGTTACCATGGGTGAATCACTTCCTCCCTCTAACCTTATTCATTCATTCAGGAAACTATTGAGCACCTGCAAGGTGCCAGGCAGTGTTCCAGATGTTGGGATACAGCAATAAACAAACAAATCCCTGCTCTCAAGGAGCTTACAATTTAGTTACGGAGACAGACAATAAGCAAAATAAATAAGTAAAATAGGTGGTATGTCATACGTGATAAGTGCTGTGGAGAAAAATAAACAGGGTAGGGGCCTAGAGAATGTTGGGGGATGGTTGCAATTTATTAGGGTGATCAGGGAAGGTCTCATAGAGAAAGTGGCTATTTTAGTTTATCTAGTGCTGCTGTAACAGAAATACCACAAGTGATTGGCTTTAAAGAACAGAAATGTATTTTCTCACAGTTTGTTGTTGTTGTTGTTGTTAGGTGCCATCAAGCTGGTTCCGACTTGTAGCGACCCTATGCCCCACAGAACAAAACACTGCCCGGTCCTGCCCCATGCTCACAATCATTGTTATGCTTGAGCCCATTGTTGCAGCGACTGTGTCAATCCATCTCGTTGAGGGTCTTCCTCTTTTTCGCTGACCCTCTACTTTACCAAGCATGATGTCTTTCTCCAGGGACTGATCCCTCCTGACAACATGTCTGAAGTAGGTAAGATGTAGTCTTGCCATCCTTGCTTCTAAGGAGCATTCTGGTTGTACTTCTTTCAAGACTGATTTTTCTTTCTTTTGGCAGTCCGTGGTATGTTCAACATTCTTCGCCAACACCACAGTTCAAAGGCATCAGTTCTTCTTCGGTCTTCCTTATTCATTGTCCAGCTTTCAAATGCGTAGGAGACGATTGAAAATACCATGGCTTGGGTCAGATGCACCTTGGTCTTCAAGGTGACGTCTTCGCTTTTCAAAGCTTTAAAAAAGGTCTTTTGCGGCAGATTTGCCCAATGCAATGCCTCTTTTGATTTCCTGACTGCCTCTTCCATGGGTATTGATTATGGATCCAAGTGAAATGAAATCCTTGACAACTTCAGTCTTTTCTCCGTTCATCATGCTGTTGCTTATTGGTCCAGTTGTGAGGATTTTTGTTTTCTTTATCTTGAGATATAATCCATACTGAAGGCTGTGGTCTTTGATCTTCACCAGTAAGTGCTTCAAGTCCTCTTCACTTTCAGCAAGCAAGGTTGTGTCATCTGCATAACGCAGGTTGTTAATGAGTCTTCCTCCAATCCTGATGCCCCTTTCTTCTTCATATAGTCCAGCTTCTTGGATTATTTGCTCAGCACACAGATTGAATAGGTATGGTGAAAGATGCAGCCCTGACACACACCTTTCCCAACACAGCTTGTGTGTTGCTGTCATGCTGGAAGCTATGTCACCAGTACTCACATACCAGCAGGGTCACTCATGGCGGACAGGTTTCAGCTGAGCTTCCAGGCTAAGACAAACTAGGAAGAAGGACCCAGCAGTCTACTTCTGAAAAGAATTAGCCAGTGAAAACTTTATGAATAGCAGCGGAACACTGTCTCACAGTTTAGGAGGCTAGAGATCCGAATTCAGGGCGCTGGCTCTAGGGAAAGGCTTGCTCTGTCTGCTCTGGGGGAGAATCCTTGTTTCTTTCAGCTTCTCTTCCTCAGTTGGATTCACATGGCATCAGTCTGTCCCCGTTTGTGCTTCCTTGTTTCTGTGCCTAATCTGCTTCTTTTATATCTCAAAAGTGATTGATTTAAGACACTCGACACTGATGTGGCCTCATTAACGTAACAAAGAAAACTGTATTCCCAAACGTGATTACATGCACAGTTATAGAGATTAGGATTTATAACACATATTTTTAGGGGACAGAATTCAATTGATAACAGTGGCATTTGACTAAAGACCTGAAGGTGGTGAAGGGAGGAACTCTGTGGTTATCTGGGGGAAGGGTGTTCTAGGCAGAGAAAACAGCAGGTGCCAAAGCTTGAAGAGGAGCATGCGCGGTGAGTTAAGGAAGAGCAGGAAACCAGTTCGACTAGGGTAGGGTGAGTAAGGGAGAGAGAAGTAAGAGATGAGATTCAAAAAGTCATCCCGGTCAGGTCTTGTTGGGCCTTGCAGGCATTAATTTAAAGGACTTTGGCTTTTGCTCTAGGAGCCCTGGTAGCGCAGTGGTTAAGAGCTATGGCTGCTAACCAAAGGGTCAGCAGTTTGAATCCAGCAGCCGCTCCTTGGAAACCCTATGGGGCAGTTCTACTCTGTCCTCTAGGGTCACTTATGGGTTGGGATTGACTTGACAGCGATGGGTTTGTTAGGTTTTTTGAACTGATGCATGGAGTCCATGGGTAGAGCAAACAGTAACATGCTCAGCTGCTAACCGAAAGGTGGGAGGTTCAAGTCCACCCAGAGGTGCCTCAGAAGAAAGGCCTGGTGATCTACTTCCAAAAAACCAGCTATTGAAAACCCTATGGAGTACAGTTCTGCTCTGACACACATGGGGTTGCCACGAGTCAGAGTTGACTTGATAGCAAGTGGTGGTAGAACTGATACATGAGTCTTTTTACAGTTGATTTGATTGATCCAGGTTCCAAACAAGATCTATACGGTGCATTTGATTTTTATGTCTCTTAAATCTCTTTTTGTCTGGAAAAGCCTCCTCTCCCTTTTTTTCATACCATTGACTTAATGAATGAACTGAGTCAGTTGTTCTGCAGAATGTTCCACATCCTGAATTTGACTGATTGCTTCCTTGTTGGATCCTTTAATTTTTTTCTCTGTCCCCTGCATTTCCTACAAACTGAAGGTTAGGTCTAAAGGCTTGATTCGACTCAGGTTTGGATACATTTTAAAGCAGAACCGACAGAATTTGCTAACAGAATGGATGTGGAGTATGGAGAAAGGAGTCATGGAAACCTCAGTTTCCTCATTTGTAGAAAGTTGGTGGTAATATCTGCTTTCCTACCTTGCTTATTGATAATCTCAAAAGGTATTGTTGTGCAGTTGCTACAAGTGCGTGTGTAAGGGATTTTTGAAAAAACAGCCCCATGCCCAGCTGTCCTGGACCTTGAGCTGGATGTCCTGGTGAGTGGCCATAGGAAGGCTGGTTGATCCCAAAGGCCCCTCCCAGGGCTGATGTCCTCCTGGAGTCTTGTAGCTGGTGGAGGGCTGAGGAGGTAAAGCAGATTTGGGGAAAAGGGGTCTGGGTTGGGGAGGAGAGCTGGGGCTTTGGCGTTCAGGGGGACAGTTTGCTTGAGGGTTAAACGCAGTAACAGAAGTGTTCTCTTGTACCTCAAGGCACTCAGGGCTCAAAGAGCCTCTAAGGGAGATAAGGAATGATGATTACACTGTGCCTGTTTCAAAGTTCATAACAGGAGGCTTGGGCCACATCTTGGGATTGGAGGAGGGTACGTGTGGTGGGTAAATGAGCATGAGGGAGTAGGTGAATCTGGGCAGTACCAGTGAGAGAGGCAGTACGTGTGGGCACCTGAGTGGGTGAGCTTACAGGTGAGTGAAGAACATAATTGCAAGTGGATGTCTTAATGTGGTAGTACCTATGGAGTACACGTGAGCGTGCAAGGGTTACACGTGTACGTGGTTTGAGTGTGTCTGTCTGTATGTGGTGGAGGGGGTTTGGGGGAGAGAGGCAGATTTTTGACTGTAGTTCTTTAGGGCTGAGGCCCATGTTAAAGGTGGTTTGTCCTTCAAAAGCCATTTTTGGCTTTAATAACGAGCAGCCGTGGGGTCCCAGTCAGCAAGAGGAGGCTAGCCCAAACACTCAGGTGGAGCTGAGGCTAGACCCTGGCTCTGCTTTGCATCGGACTTTCTGTGGCACCTTGTCTGAACCTCAGTTTCCCTCTCTGTGTCGGAGAGGGTTAAATTGGCTAACATCCAAGGGTCTTGCTTTCTCAGATAGTTCCTGGTGCCTGGAGGTGCTGGGGGTACTCAATAAATTTTGGCTGAATGAATGAGTGGACAAGTGGACTGGAGGCTGAGGCAGGGAGCTCTGGCCCATCCCTCACATACACAAGAAGCCCCCACCCAACTTACACACACACACACACACACACACACTCACACACACGCTCATCTGTGTTCACCCTCAGTTGCCCACACCTGTTTGCTCTCACGCCCACTAGTTCACAAGCTGCCAAACTCTGGCTCAGGGTCTTATGAAGCTTCCCTCCTCCACTCCTGTAGCACACTAGAGTCTGCTTCCTGGTCACCAGGGATGCCCAGCTCAGTCATGCCATTTGCTGTCCACAGCAGCAATCTTGCGCCACTCCCTTCTTATCCTTTTTATCTTCTAGCTCACTCTCTTTCTGCCTTCTCCCCTTTCTTTCATTTTCTCTCTTATCCCCAAACATACACACACAGGCACAGACTCACTGTCTGTGTCCCATCTTTTTCTCTTTCAACTTCCTTGGCCTATGTCCTTGTATCCTCTTTATTCCTTTCGTGCTCTCTCTCCGTGTTTACATCTGTCTTTCTCTGTGTGCCTTTCTCCCTCCATCTCTCACCCCACCCTCTCTCATTTCCTGGACTCCTCTTTCTCCTCCCCTCTCATTCCGTTTTCTTGGTCACTCACTTCTCCTCGCTCCTCTTCCTCACTCTCATGCTCGGTTCCTCTCTTGAGCGCATATCTCACACTTCCTTGCTTTCTCTCTCTCATTCAGCTCCCTGGCCCTGCGGTCGTTGACCACATCGCGCTGCCCCCTGCTCCGTTAGAAGCCTCAGAGTAGTGTCCAGGGCCTGGGTGGCCCAGCTTGGATGTTCCTGTGGCATCCGTTGGAGGGCCCTAGGGTCACGGCATTTCCTCCCGGAGGTGACTTGGCAGTGGTGTGCTCTGTTTTCTCACTTCTGCAATTTCCAGCTGGCACAGAGGCTGAGGCTGGGGCCTGGACCCAGACTGAGAAACTCAGACCCTGCAGTCAGCTGTGGCCACCGCCCCGGGTACAGGTAAGAGGGCCCCAGCCTGGGCTGGGCTAAGTGGGGAGGCTGCACCGAATCAGATGGGTGCTTCTGTTTTTAAGGGACTATTCTGGTACCTTCTTCAGGTCCAGATCCTCATGTTTGAAAAGAGTTTCTTCTGGCAAAACTTTCTGGGGACCTAGCTCTCCTCTCTGGTTGTCTGAGGCTGAGACAGTGCTGAGATGACCTCACTGGGAGGTGCTGTGGTGATGAGTGGGAGCTACCTAGATCTCAGGGAGCTGAATGCTGTCTACTTTATTGGATGTGTGACCCTGGCCAAGTTACACCCCTCTCTGAACCTCAGTTTCTTCAATTGTCTAATGAGGATGACGTCATCTCCCTAGCAGGATTGTCAGGAGGGTAGAGGGTCTAGCAGAGGCCTGGGTACTTGGGAACTTAACTAAATGCTAGGTTTTTCCAGGGGATGATGAGGATCATGAGGATGTTGGTACAAAGGACCAAGCCTACAACTGTTTACCCCATTAGGTCCTAGGTGATAGGGACAGGGCCCAGACAGTTACCTCCCTGTCCCTCGCTGACCTTGGTGAGCAGGGTTTGCTGCCCGAGCACTAGCTCACCTGTGTAGAATGAGGGCATAAGTGGGGGAGGGAGTGCTCCCCCTAAGCGTTTGGGCTGCTGTGATGTAGCTCTGACTAAATACACAGCTGTGCTCCAGGTGTTCGATGTGAGTGTGTGTGGGTGTGTGGCGGTGGGGCGGGTGGTGCTAGAGAAGCAAAAGAAAGAGCCTCATCCTTCCCTTTAGGTACTAACAGCTCAGCCTGGGAAAGAAGTCAGCTCTGGGGCTGTAGAAATGGTCCTGGGCCTGAGGTGGGCACCCAGGGTTTTGATTTCAGTGCTAGCTGAGAAGCTGAGACTCTGGACAATCCAGGACCCCAAATTTCCACCTTTGCAGATTGGGTTTATAATACTGACCTTGTGGGTTTGTGGGGAGGATGAAGTAAGAGGCTGAGTGCGAAAGTGCTTTGTCGATTGTAAAATGCCGCATAATATGAGCCAATGCATTACTAGGAATCCTGACACTGTCACGGTTATTGCAAATGCTTTTAGGATGAGGAATTTGCTTTGTTCGGTGTTTTACCCTTACCTTTAGCATGGAGTTTGACATGTAGGAGATGCTTAGTAAATATGCATTGAATTAATGAATGATAAAGTCGTATGTTGTAGTCAGAAGGGAATGGACAGTGAGCCAGGGGTCCAGCTTCTGGTCCCAGCTCTGCCCCTGATACTTTTGTCACCTTGGGCCTCAGTTTCCCCATCTGTCCAACTCAAGGTTTAGATATGAAATTTACAGTCTATGGCATTAATGACAAAATGCACATCTAGGATTGAGCTTTCTCTCCTGATCAGTGTTAGGGTGAGAGTGGGGGGTGGGGTGTGAGGAAAGACTGGGATGCAGCCTGTTTGTCCTTTTTCTGGGGAGGAGATACTTGACAGGCCTGTGAACAAGGCCTTGATGAGGACAAGGGGGTGTGCCTGTTTGCCAGTGGCAGCCTCGCTTTTCCCATTCTGGTCCTTGATCTCACCTAGAGCCCCCAACTGGGTGGAGGCCTGGGCCCAGGAAGGGATGACAGCCCAGCTATAGCCTGGGAGCACTCCCTGACTGGGTCTGTGAGAGGGTGTTGGGATGAGGGTGGAGCCAGTTCCTGAAAGAGAAAATGCTGAACCCCGTGCCCTGCAACCTCTCTGACCAGCCACTATGGGGTTCCTTGGCAGCATGGTGGGAGGGAGGGGAGCCTTCTGTTTATCTTTGTGTGTGCATGTATCTTGTGTGTGTGTGGGGTGGGAAATGGCCCTTGGCTATACCCACAAGTGCCTGGAGGGTGGGCCAGGAGTATGTGCCACCTGCAGGTGGGCCTTGTTACAGCCCAACAGTTCCCAGCAACAATGTCACCAACAAAACCGGCTGAGAGGCTGATATGCTGGTGGCTTGTCTGTTCCTTTGTTCCCTTGTGCCTTCAGCCAAGGGGAATCAAAGTGAAGCCTGTGCATGCATGGGTGTGCTCCCACTCCAGGGTGTGTGCGTCTCTGTGTGTGTGTGTGTGTGTGTGCGCACGAATGTCTGTGTGTGTGTAGGGGGTGGAGAGGACCTACCACTCAGCAGCCCTTTCCCACCCTCTTCAGCAGGAAGGGGCCTCTCAGGATCCAGGTTTAGAGTTGAGCCCACCTAGCTGGTGGGAGAAGCATGTCAAAACTTTGTGCAGATGTTGTATGATCCCAGTTACATAAAATATCTAGAATAGGCAAATGCACAGAGACCCAAGTGTATTAGTAGTCACCAGGGGCTGGGGGGAGGAGGGAATGGGACTTATTGCTGAACGGTAGTGAGTTTCTGTTTGAAGTGATGTAAACCTTTTGGAAATGGATAGTAGTGATTGATGGTAGCACAACATGGTGAATATAATTAACATCATTGAACAGTACACGTAAAAATGGTTAAAATGGCAAACTTTCTGTTATACGTATTTCGCCACAATTTAAAAAAAAAACAAAAACTTTGTGCAAGACCCTTTACAGTTTATAAAGCACTTTTGAACTTACCAAGGGCTTTTCTGTTTACCAAAACTTTTGTCGGCCCCTAACAATCTCACTTCCTTTTTGCAATAATGCTTTGAGGTGGGCGGGGCATCCTATTTTGCAGGTGCAAATCCCAAGGCTCTTATCTGCGGAAGAGACTTACTCAGGACAGTGGGTGGGTAGCACAGCTGAGGCCAGGGTCTGGATTTCCTGATTCTAATTCCTGTGCTTTCTCTCCAGCCACCCCTGCGTGCTCTTTCCAAAAGGGGAGACGTGACTGGCTTGCTGTATGGCTGATTTGTTTACTTATTCATTCATTCAAGAAAAAACATTTCTAGGCAAGGGGTGGTGGTGGGGGGGAGGGGGAAGGGAACTCACAGTTATTAAGCAATAACCACATGCATAAATTGCTTCAATCTGCTTTCGTAACTACCCTGTGAGAGAGGTTTTATTATCACCATTGTGTAGATGAAGAAAAACAGGTTGGGACAGTCAAAGATCACACAACTAGGAAAGAGGAGAGCCAGCTGCAGACCCAGGTCTGTGACTCTAGGGCCGGTGTCTATGATTTTCACTTGGGCCAGGAGCTGCCAGGCTGGAAAAAAGACTTAAAAGTCAGTGTGATTCCTGGTATAACACAGGCATGTGCCCAGTGTTTGGGAAGCCCACAGGAGGAAGCACCTCCCCACTCCCTCTTCCTTGCCCTGGCTGACTTCCAGGAAGCAAGGTAGGGGGAGGGTGACTCAGATAGATACCTCAGGGAGCCAAGATGAGAGATCCAGACCAGGTTCTGTGTCCCCCAACCCCAAAGGGACTTCCTAGGCCATTTGAGCAGGGGCTGAGTGTTCTTCATGTAGTATACATAGCTGGGGTCAGGTTGGGGCCCCCAGTGAGAAGAAAAATTGGGTAATCCTGATGGTGCCAGGCCACCTCCATTTCTGGGGTCCTAGACCCTGTCCCTTACCTTTCCCCAGCAAAGAGTGCTATTTATTCTATCAGTAAATGTGCCGGGCATGGGTGCTAGACTTCTTGTACTAGAAACCGTGGGGAGCCCAATTCGTAACTCCCCAGAGTCAGCATATTTGGTCTCAGTTCACCTCTCAAATCCCTCTGCTTCTTGAGAAGTGGTAATGGTACCACTCCATGAAGGGAGTCTGTAGAGGGTACCGCAGCAAGTCTAGGGCAGGGCACAGATGTCAAGCCACAGGTGAGGTCAGAACAAGAGGTAACTCATTTATTAAGCACCTACTATATGCCAAGCGGAGCCCTGGTGGCGCAGTGATTAAGAGCTACGGCTGCTAACCAAAAGGTCAGCAGTTTGAATCCACCAGCCACTCGTTAGAAACCCTATGGGGGCAGTTCTACCCTGTCTTATACGGTTGCTATGAGTCGGAATTGACTTGCCCGCAATGGGTTTTTAGGTAAATGCCAAGCACTTTAGAGGTTTATCTGCCTTCAACCTCAAGGCAATCCTGTGAGGTCAATGTTGATATTGTTCCCATTTTATAGATGAGAAAACTGAGACTCACAGATGGGAAATGATTAAACTATGGGGTTTTAGTGGCCCCAGGAAAGCTAAGGGCTGGAAGTGGCTGAGGCTGGTGTACAAGGGTGTGGAAGTAAAGGGTAAGGGACAGTGTAGCTCTGTTTGTGGGGGGTAGCAGGGGAGGACGGTTGGTTTATCTATTCAGTAATCATTTCTTGAATATTTAATGTGTAGGAGGCCCTGTGATGGGAGCTGGTGATATATCCGAAGCCTTGTCCCCAGGGAATTCCCAGCCCAGAAGGAGAGAGAAATCAACGGCTATTATAATGCAGTATGACATTTTATGGAACCACATGTGGCACAGTAACTCTGTATAGGGTAGAGGAATAAGACTAACAATAACCAACATTCACTGAGCTCTTACTATAGGCCAGGCTGTGCAGGGCAGAGGCGGGACAGCTAGATGGCAGAATTCTTCTTGTCTCCATGAATATTTACGGGTTCCCTGGCTGAGTGCAGGGCCTCGGCCCGGTGCCCAGCCTTGATCCACCAAGGAACTGTGCCTGCATGTTAAACTGAGCCTCCTCCTTCTCCGTCCAAGTGCTCATTTCCTCCCTGAGCTACTGAAAGCTTTGTTGGCATTCAGCTGGGGCCCTGTCAGGGGCAGAATAACCAGACTGTGGGTCAGAGCCCCTGGGGTCATGACCTATAGTCCTCTCCCCTGGCTCCAGGCAGCTGGGCCTGTTGGAAGAGGGAGGCCTGGCCATTTTTGGCTCAGGTTCTGGTCTAGCCCCTTTGCACGCTTACCCTTAGAACCCTTGTGAAGGTGGTACGATTTTGCAGAGGCAGAAACTGAGGCTCAGAGAGGTGAAGTCACTTGTTTGAGGTCAGAGCAAGTGAATGGCAGAGCCAGGCATGATCCTAGGCCTTTCTGACTCCAGAGGCCTTGTTCTCCTCACTTCAACCCACCCTCAGTATGCCTTTCCCGGAGAGACTGGGCACATTCCCTTCATGCCAGGCTCCTTGGAATAATTGTCAGGAGCTTGGTCATTCATTCAGCCAATCTGGCACTGGGGATAAAAAGTTGAAAAAGATCTAGTCCCTGGCCTCAAGCAATTCTTGAGAGTTGAGGAAACAGCCATAGAAATCAATACAACATATTATGTCAGGTGCTATACTGAAGAACGTACCTGGTGCCATGGTGACCCACAGAAGGTGGCAACTCATTCTGCCGGGAGCAATCAGAGAAGTCATCCCAGAGGAAACACTCTTTAGATTAGGTCTTAAAGGATGAGTAAGATTTTGCTAGATAAAACATTAGTCAAAAGGCACTCTCTGTAGGAGGGGCCACAGCATGTGCACAGGGAAAATGGAATTTTAAAGGAAGCAGTAAGAAGTTCAGTGTGGCTGAAGTAGAGAATGAACAGAAGGGAATGGTGGGAGAAGAAGGATTGGAAATGATGGGAAAGGAGCTTGGACTTGATCATGGGCAATGGGGATGGTATTAGACCAGGCGAGCATGCAGCTCAGAGTGTGTTAAAGGATAGCACTTCTGAAACTCTAATGTGCACATGAATCATCTGGTAATCTTGTTAAAATACAGATTCTGATATAGCAGGTCTGGGATAGGGCCTGAGATTCCGTATTTCTAACAAGCTGTCAGGTGATGGTGATGCTGCTGGTCCAAGGACCACAATTTGAGTAGTGAGGTGGTGGCAGCTGCTCTGGGGAGCCACTGGTACTCTTACATCCTTGGATAGTTCTGGCCCCTACCACCTTCTTGCAGCTCTGACGCAGGGGTCAGTTATGTTGGATGCTAGATATTTGTTCACTTGACCAATGTTTACCAAGCTCCTGCTCCTGGCCAAGCTTGTGCCAGGTACTGGGGATGGAGAGAGGAATTGGGAACACTACAGTCTGGTCCATGCCATCACCCTCTCTTGCCTCCTAAATGATCTCTCTGCTTCCACACTTGCCCCCTACCATCTACTCTCTGCACAGCAGTCAGCGTACTCAGATCATGTTACTAGCTTGCTTGACACACTCCAGTGGCTCCCCATTGTTCCTGGAATCAAATCCAAACTCTTTACTGTGACCTAGGGTAGACCTGGGGCCTGTTGCCCTCTGGCTTCATCTCGCTCCTCCCATTTCTTGTTCCTCTCCAGTCACGCTGCCGTTGCACTTCCTTGAGCATGACGAACTTATTCCTACCTCGGAACATGACAAACTTATTCTCACCTCAGGCCCTTTGCACATGGTGCCCTCTGCCTGGAATACTCTTCTTCCAGATCTTCTCATGACTTGTTCCTTTTCATCCTTTAGATTTTAGCGAGAGGAAGATCCAGGTTTTGCAGATCCCTCAAGCTTATACAATTTGGTGAGTCCCTCTTTGAGGAAAAGATACCAAATTACAAATATACAGTTATATACAGGAAGGAGACTTGAAGCTTAAACTTCATTGACTTCATGGTTAATCTGCCTCTAGTTTATATGTCGCCTTCTCCAAGAATCCTTCCCTGATTATTTAAAGCAGCCACCTACTCAGTCTTTATCATGTCACCATTTTTTATCGCATTTATGGAATTCATCACAATTTGAAATGATCTTGTTCATTTCTCTCTCTACTTGTTTTTGTCCATTTCCTCCAACTAGAGTGTAATCTCCTCGAGAGCATAAACCTTCCCTGTTTCATTTCTGCAGTGCCCAGCACGGTGTCCAACACCCAGTAGGATGTCAGCAAGTGGTAGGGGAATGAATGGATGTGGTCTCTGCCCTCCAAGAGCTACAGTCTTGTGTGTCAGGAAGACCACATAGCAAGCAATTTCAGTGGGATAAAAAGCCTTGACCTATAAAAATATTATGGAGCACAGCTCTACTCTGACATGCATGGAGTGGCCATGAGTTAGAGTAGACTCAGCAACTGGTTTATGGGAGCCTGAGGATGAGCAAGTAACTAGGCCTGTGGGGAAAGAGCAGGAAGATTTAGGACAAAATACCTGGAGCAAGTGAGGGCTGAGCAGTCTTAAAGGATAACCGATAGTTAGCTAGGCAAAGAGAAGGAGGAAAGGATGTCCTAGGCTGAGGAAACAGTGTGAGGAAAGGCATGGAAGTGTGACGCCCTAGACCCAGAGGAGACTTGGCTGGCTATATTCTGGGTGATTTCAAGGGTTCTCTTGATGCAAAGGTTCAGCTGGGCACTAAGGTTTAGGACCAAGGCTAAGGGAGTAGGGATCACATGGAGACCAGGAACTTGGGATTCGATAGAGGTAGCAAACATAGGAAGAGCCAGGGCAGTGGCACTGGAGGCACCAGAGGCAGGATTCCACCCAGGACTCGCCACACTGATTCTGGTCCTGAATCTGGAAGGAAGAGGCCTACCTCTCCTGGGCCACCTGTGTGGACTGGAGAGGCTCTGGGGTCAGACAGACCTGAGTATACACTGTCACAGTTTGGGTTCCTGGGAAGCAGACCCTGAGATGGTGATAGCCATCAGGACATATATTAGGGCAAGCCCTTGCGTTCAACTCCTGTGGAGGGAAGGGAAGGGGTAGGATTGAGGGGGGAAACTTAAGCTTCAGGGCCTCCTTCATGTTTCTCTTCCTCCTCCCCTGACTTCTCCTTTAATATTGGGCTCTTCAGGGTCTAACTGTGTATCCTCCAGGATGTCTCACAAACATCTCAGTATAATATGTCCCCAGATGAAGTCACCCGCCACCCCTCACTGTCCTTCCTCAGTGCCATCTCCATGAGGACAGACATTACCACATTTCTAATCATTTGGGCCAGGAGCCTGCGAGTCATCCCTGACTCTTCCGTTTTAACCCACATCCAGTCCATCACCTAGTCCTGTCCATTCGACCTCCCAAATAACCCTTACATCCATTCATTTCCCTCCGTCTGCTTTGCCATAGTCCAAGTCTCCTTCGGTCCTCAGACAATTGCAATTGTCTTCTTGCTGTCTCCCTGCCCCTGGCCATTCTGCACATAGTGGTCAGAGCACTCCTTCCCGGCCTTGTCCCTTCTGTGCTCAGCATCCTTCAATGACTCCCCATTTTCTGAAGAATCAAGTACAAACTCCTTAGCTTGACATTCAAGGCCCTTTGTGAGTTGACTGGTGCGTACTTTTCTAACTCTATCTCTTCTTAACCTCATTATACTTTAAGTTTTAGCCAAACTGAAGGTTTCCAGTTCCTTGAGAGCAAGGCACATCCTCTCCTATTCTTCCAGGCCTTTGTATATGCTGTCCCCTCTGCCTGGAATTTCTTTCCCCTTGCTTCACAGGCTAACTCCTACTCTTCATTCAGCTGAGGCAGGAAGTCTGTTCTGACCCCTTCAAGTCTGGGATAGGGGTACCTTGTCTGAATTCCCATGATACCTTGCACCTCCAGCATCGTACTGCATATCACTTGTCTATTTCTAGATCAGTCTCTTGCAAAATGGTTTGTGGGCCAATCAAGGGCAGTACTCTGCCCAGGCCCTGGAGCAGTGAGCGCTTGTCCAATGAATGCACTAATCGGTGACCACAAGGGTGATTTGAGCTAACCTGTGTGCATGCCCCATTCACTTGGTGACAAGGTTTTTTTTGAAAATCAAAATTAAAAAAAAAAAAAATCCATGATGAACAAAATACTGAAATTTTAAATAAAGACAGAATCATAATAGTGCTGTGCCAAGCCATATTGGAGCCTGAGGCAAAATGAATTAGTAATACTGCAATTACCATGGAATGCTGGTTGCACAGTGGTTAAAGCTACAGCTGCTAACCAGAAGGTCAGTAGTTCAAATCCACCAGCCTCTCCTTGGAAACCCTATGGGGAAGTTTTACTCTGTCCCATTGGGTCG
The DNA here is from genome assembly GCA_030035585.1 of Dugong dugon. NCBI lineage: Eukaryota > Metazoa > Chordata > Mammalia > Sirenia > Dugongidae > Dugong > Dugong dugon. The sequence continues at coordinate 52,151,062 of CM057462.1, read as the reverse complement.
CTGTGAGTCAGAATCGACTTGATGGCAACAGGTCAGCAACAGGCAATTACTGTAATACTGTAATATCTTAATACTGATTTTGACTTTTTTTTTTTAAGTATTGCATTAAAATATTATTTATCTTGATTACTGAGTTTTTGGTGCTCCTTTAAATTTTGTACCAAGGTGAGTGCTGTACTTGCCTCACCCTAGTCCTGCCTAGTCGACAGGTCTGGGCATGGCATAACGGGGTGGGGCAGGACCCAGGATGTCTGGGTTAGGGTCCTCTGGCTGGAGAGTTTCCGGAGGATAGTTGTCACCACCTCACTGAGCTGGGGCCCAAACCCAAAAAAAGGAAGGGACTTCCTGAGACGGGGTTGGGTAATAGTGTGATTTCCCCAAAGACCCAGAGAGAGCACCACGGCCTGCCCAGCTAGGGGCTGCCTCCCCACCTCTCTTGGGCAGGGCTAGGTCAAGAGTGCCCTCTTGCCCCAGTAACAGGGCCCCCCAAAGCATGAAGGTTCAGCAGAAGAGAGAAAGAAGTCTAGCCCAAGATGGATGGGCACACTGAACTCAAAGGAAAGGGAGTCTTGGAGCAGCAGTTTTCAAATCTTCTGGTCTTAGGACCCCTTTACATCCTTAAAAATTATTGAGGGCCCCAAAGAGCTTTTGTTTATAAAGGCCCTATCTTTCAATTTTTACTGTATGTAAAATTGAGATCTTCTAAAAAAATTTAGTTTTTAAATAAAAGAAAATCATAAATTCATTCCATATTAACATAAGTAAAATACTTTTAATGAAAAGTAAGTAGATTTTACAAGCAAACACCTCATGGAATTTGGTTCCTCGGTTTGGAGGGTTAGAGTCATGTTTTCAAGGGACGTCTCAGTTAATTGGTCCAATAACATGTTTAGTGTTTCTGTCCCACCTCCTACTTTATTGCATAGTACCTGGGGTCTTAAAAGCTTGCAAGTGTCCATCCAAGGCACAACAATTGGTCTCTATTCACCTAGAGCAACAGAGGAAGAAGGAGGAGAGTCAGAAATAGGAGGAGGATATGGAATGTGTGGCTAATTGCCTCCATGAACAACTGCCTCCTTTGCCATGAGCCCAGAAGAATTGGATGGTGCCTGGCTACCATTACTGAATATTTTGATCAAAGATTCCACAGAAAAATCCAGATCAAAAGGGGGAAAACGCAGAACAGAATTTCAAATGCGCAAGGACTCTAGACATTCTAGAGCCTTGGAGCCCCTGAAACTATTGCCCTGAGATAATTTTTAAACCTTAAACCAAAAATATTTCTTGAAGTCATCTTAAAATCAAATAATAGTTTAGTAAAAAAAGGTCTGCTTTGAGCATTATGCTCTTTTTATCTATATGGGATCAAACTGACAACAGTAACTTGAAAGATTAGATAAGAACCTTAGGGGACAGTGAGTTTATGGTAATGAGGGAGGAACAACTCAGAAAAGGAAGGTGAAAATGGTTGCACAACTCAAAGAATGTAATCAATGTCACTAAATTGTACACGTAGAAGTTGTTGAATTGGTGTCCTTAGAAAAAATAAATAAATAACTAGATTTTCTAAAACATAAACAATTGAGGGAGAAGAGTGGCATCCATTTACATTTTTTTGCAAATCTCTTTAATGTTGGGCTAAATAGAACACAGCTGGATTCTCATATTTACTTCTTCATTCAATCTCTCATAACATGTTTGGGTTGAAGTGTGTGAAGAAAATCTGACCTTATACAAATATGTACTTGGAAAAGGGAGGGATATTTTAATGGCCTTTTTAGATCATTGGTGCTACTCTTCTTTCATACTACATCAAAGCTCCACAAACTGGTGTCATGAGAAGGGTGCAGGGTGTGGGACTACACTGGGTGACACTGTCAGATGAAGGGACATCAAAATGACTATAAAAATATCTCTGTAGTTATTTATAACAACAGAAACACTTTTTTGTAAGCCCAGCTTACATGTATCAATATACCTACAAGGCTAACACTCTATGCTAATTTACTTTTTGAACCTTCTAAAGAGGTTCGGTCAGAGCAGTCATTATTACCCAATTACAATGATGCTTCGAATCATGTGGTTTCCTCTGCATGTGCTACAAGCATGCGGTGTTGTTTTTGTTGTTACTGGTGTTTTATAGTTGCTGATTCTGGTGTTTTAGCTACAAGATTGTGGTAATTAGTATTTGTGAACCTATATCAACAACTTCTTTGAGAATGAAGTATTAATTAAAGGAAAAGAAGGAATGATATACAGGAATTACAATTTACAAGTAACAGTACAAAAAACATTACTAAGGATTCTGTAAGGGAGGAGGTCCGTGGGGGGAGTGACACCATGAGTCACTTACTGGGTGACACCAACCCTAGTGATGCCACTGTCCATAATGGTAGTTTCTTAAAGGTTAGTTGCAATGTGGAACCCAAAATCACGTCAATGAATGTTTTGTAAACTGTTACATTAAAATCTATTCATCTATCTTGTCCTTATCATGGTTGATAAAGTAGAGGGTCTGCAAAAAAGAGGGATACCCTTAATGGGACATTTTGACATAACAGCCAAAACAATGGACTCAACTATAACAATGATCATGAAAAACAATTTGTTCTGTTATATGTAAGGTCACTATGAGTCAGAAATGACTCGACAGCAACTAACAACAACAACATCCTGCCCTTTGAATGAGTCTTTTACCCATGCATAATTTTGAAATGTCATGCACTGCTCATTTGGAAAATATTGGTTCAGTGATTATGCAGGTCTTCCAAATTCAATCCTTCATTATATAATATAAAAAAATCTCATTCATTAATACATTAATATCATGTTAATAACTCATTATTAACTACCAATCTCATCAGAAAATTCTTGAAGTATTGGAAGAAGCTGTCAAGCTCACACTGGCAGACACACGTTTTCCAAAAGTTCTCATTTATCATTGGCAACAAATACCATCAGTTGTTTTCCTTGAAGTGACAGGCTCCCTTCATTCATATTTAAGAAAATGTCAGCCAGATACTCAAATCTCAGAAACCATAGTGTGTCAGTCATTCAAGTAAAAAAGGTGATCCACGGAAGAAGTGATTTGTTCAGCTCACAACTCAACCAGTCACATAAGTGCTTGGCCCGAAGACAACCATTGTACTTCAGTTTGCACCGGAAGTGTTTTCTGTGTTCTTCCTGCTTTGACACAGAGACTATTAAAAAGGTGGTACTAAAAGGTCAAGATTTAACAAAATTAATAATTTTTAATGCTTTATTTTTATTTAAAATGCATTTAAAAATTGAAATTGCATTTATCTTTTACCCAGTGAGTGCATGGTCATGAAGAATACAATAACTCCTAGTACAGTTTGGTGCCACTGCCTTGATTTGTGCTAAGGCGCCAGCAGTTTTGCTCACCATTGCTTTTGCACCATCAGTGCAAATTGTCAGCACAGTGAAAAAGACAAATAATGTCTTGGTATTATTATGAAAATAGTTTCAACCTCGTGGACCCCCCTCTCCAAAGTTCCGTGGACCACTCTTTGAGAATTATTGTCCTAGCACTTGGAATCGGAGGGCAGGGCTACTATCAGGAGTGGAAAAGTTTTGAACAGAGAAGAAGCTAGGAGTTGTGCTGCTGGGGAAGCAGCATAAAATGTGCCCTCAAATCAACTTTGTAATTCACAGTATGACTCGAGGATGAGTTTTTTGTTTTTAAAAGACCCTCAATGATTTAGCAGGAATGATAAATACATTTATTTAGTTTAACATAGATAACCACCACAACACTAAATAGAGCCAAGCACAAATTTTCTCAATCAAAAAAATTCCAATCAGAATCAGTTGTTTCTTTAAACCCACGTGTAAGCTCTAGGTCTCCCTAAAGGGATGGGTGTGATTAACAAGGCTTATCACCCATTCCTTTGTCTATTGGTTTATGGTGCTGAGAATGTAGTGTTGAACAGACAGACAAAGTCCTTGCTCTCTGGGTACTCACAATTGAGTGGGGAGAGTTAAACAGTCACACAAATAGGAATATGATTACAACCGTGCTAAGATTTATGAGGTACCACAGGGAGGTTAGACATGGGGACCTGACTGTGATATGGGGACCTGCCTTGCCCAGAGCTCAGTGAAGACCTCCTGAAGAAGTGAAATTTAGCTGAGATCTGAAGCATGAGTTGGAGTTGGCCAGGTGAAGGTGGGGTGTGTGTAGGGAAGACCATCAAGGCAGTGGGATGAGTATGTGTGGAGGCTCTGAGGTAGGAAAGGTCTGGGCAGGTTTTAAGACTTACTCAGGAAGTTCTTTGCTGCCAGAGCCCAGTGGGAGGAGCCACAAAATGAGGGTGGAGTGGCAGCTGGGTTTAGGGCAAGGGCCACCACGGCCTTCTTTCAGTTCTTGGAGCCTATCAAACTCTTTCTTGCCTTGGGCCTGGACCCATGCAAGTCCCTCTGCCTGGAATGTTCTTCTCGCTGCTCTTCCTTCTGACCTCATCTGAAAGGTCACCTTGTTTCTACGCAGATTCCCTTCGTATTCTCCATATCAGCACCCTATTTTCCTTTTATAGCAACTATGAAAATGATACTATTTTTTGTTTGTTTAAATTGCTTTTGCCTGTCTCTGCCAGGGGACGGTAAGTTCCCTGGGGGCCGGCCTCATCTACTTACTCTGTGTCTACTGTGCTTAGAGTGTGCCTGACGTACAGTGGGTGCTCAGTAAATATGCGCTGGATGAATGTGTGAATAAACGAATGAACATAGAGCTGGTTTTGAGATCCTGGCTCCATCCCTTAACAGCTGCGAGACCTTGGACAAGTCATATCACCACCCTCTACTTCATCTTCCTATTCTGTAAAATGAGGATTATACTTCCTATCTCAAAGGGTTGTTGGTAGACTCAAATGAGGTAGTGCATGTAGAGGCAACTGGCAGGGTGCCTGGCTCCAAAAGAGATGCTCCTAAAGTGTTAATTTTCTTCCTTGCTTCCCATTCTCAATTCTGTGATCTTGTCACTGCATAATGTTATAAGATGATCCTCGGGCCTCTCTTATCCCCAGCTAAGGCGCTTGCTCTTCCCCCAGTAGCTGCTTCCCTGAGTCATGCTCACAGCAACACAAACATCAGCAGGGCTTCCAGGCTCATGTGACGGCAACCATAGTGGAAGGAATAAAAGTAGAGGGGAAGGAGCAACTCTTCAGAGGGACAGTGGAGAGTGGGGAGGAACTGTTGAAAATGAGCCAGACTCTGGGTACTGGAATTATGGCTAGTGTCTTAGTCATCTAGTGCTGCTGTAACAGAAATACCACAAGTGGATGGCTTTTAACAAAGAGAAGTTTATTCTCTCCCAGTCCAGGAGGCTATAGGTCCAAATTCAGGGCGTCAGCGCCAGGGGAACGCTTTCTCCATTGGCTCTGGAGGAAGGTCCATGTTGTCAATCTTCTTTTGGTCTGGGAGGTTCTCTGCACAGGTCCAAAGGACATGCTCTGCTCCCGGCACTGCTTTCTTGGAGGTATGAGGTTCCCATGTGTCTCTGCTCACTTCTCTCTTTTATATCTCAAAAGAGATTGCATTAAGACACTATCTAATCTTGTCAACCTCATCAGTATAACCTCATCATGGTGATAGAATTTACAACATGTAAAGAGATCACATATAATCTCATCATAGTGATAGAGTTTACAACACCTAAGGGAATCACATCAGATTACACAATCATACAATACTGGGAATCATGACCTAGCCAAATTGCTACACACATTTTTTGGGGGACACAATTCAACCCATGACAGCTGGCTTTCATTTTTAGTATACTTTCAGAATTTTTTTATTTTGACATAATTTTAGGCCTTCAGAAACATTGCAAAAACAGTTCAAAGAGTTCATGTATGCCCTTCACCCAAATTTCCCTAATGTTAACAACTTACAGAGTCATAATACAATGATAAAAACCAGGAAATTAACATTGATTCACTATCATTAATTGAATTATAGCCCTGATTTGATTTTCACCAGTTTTCCCCCTAATGTCTTTTTTCTGTTCCAGGATCCAATCCAGCATCCTACACTGCACTTAGTGTCACAGGTCTCTTTAGTTTCCTCTAATCTATGATACTTCCCGAGTCTTTCCTTGTCTTTCATGACCTTGATGCTTTTGATTAGTACTGGTCGGTTACTTTATAGAACGTCTCACAATTTGGTCTTGTCTGATGTTTTCTCATGATTAAGGGGAGGTTATGCATTTTTTGCAAGAATACCACAGAAGTGATGTCATGTCCTTCTTATTACTTCATATCAGCGATACATAATGTTGATAGGACTTTATAATGGTGATGCTAATCTTGATCACTTAGTTAAAGTATTGTCTACTGAGTTTTCTCTTTGGATACTTTTATTTTTAAGTTGTATTTTAAATTATTAAAGTAACAAATGTACCTAAAAATTCAAACAAACAAAAGTATAAAGTAAATCAACTTCCCACCAAGCCCACCTCACCTTCCCAGAGGTTACTTACCAACATCAACTCTTCAAGATATATCCTTCTAGATTTTTTTATATTCATATATACACATATAATGGAGTAATACCAAACATTTTCTACAATTTTATTTTGTTTTTACTCAACAATATTATCCAGGGACAGCTTTCCATGTCAGACCAATCAGCTCTAACGCAGTCTATTCTGTGGGTGACCCTAATATTGTTCTTCTCTGTACTTTCCAGATTTTTTATGTGCATATAAGTTATTTTTAATATAGAATATTTTATCATCAAAAATTTACTCCAAGTTCGATCAATGGAGACAAACCCAAATTTTATCAGAAAAATTAAATATTTTATAATATAAAAATTTATATATTTTACCACTACAAATAAATTATCTAAAACTTTAAGTCAAAATAAGCCAAAGAATAAAATATTGAATTTTAAAATGGAATAAGAGAAAAGAAACTGATCTATCATTGATTTCATTGAATCTCAGATGCTGAGATATAATCTCAGATTGAAAAAACACACCATTATTTTATGTAGAAAGAAAAAAAATGCTGCTGATTAACTGGAAGATGCCATCAATTTTAAGGCATATCTTGATTTTATAGAGTTTTAAAAACATGTAAAATGGGAATCTTAGAAGTGATGGATGACTGTAGTTCCTTCTTCGCCTTTTGTTAACTAGAATCCTTCTATGATCTCCCAGGCACAGGCGGGAACATTTGATCAGCTACCACTTCCAGCTCAGAGTAATGGAGCCAAATGATCCCTCCCACGTGGACTCTGAGTTCCGGTACACCCTCTTCCCGATTGTTTACAGCATCATCTTTGTGCTGGGTGTCATTGCCAATGGCTACGTGTTGTGGGTCTTTGCATACCTGTACCCTTCCAAGAAACTCAGTGAGATAAAGATCTTCATGGTGAACCTCACCGTGGCTGATCTGCTTTTCTTGGTCACCCTGCCCTTGTGGATCATCTACTACTACAACCAGGGTGACTGGACTCTTCCCAGCTTCCTGTGTAACTTGGCTGGCTGCTTCTTCTTCATCAACACTTACTGCTCCATGGCCTTCCTAGGTGTCATCACTTACAACCGCTTCCAGGCAGTGACACAACCCATCAAAACAGCTCAGGCCACCACCCGTAAGCGTGGCATCATTTTGTCCCTGATCATCTGGGTGACCATTCTGGCCGCTGCATCCTACTACCTTACCATGGACTCCACCAACACAGTGTCCAACAAAACTGGCAACTTCACCCGCTGCTTTGAGCATTATGAGGAGCGCAGTGTGCCAGTCCTCATCATCCACATCTTCATTGTGTGCAGCTTTTTCCTTGTCTTCCTCATCATCCTCTTCTGCAACCTGGTCATCATCTGCACGCTGCTCATACAGGCTGAGCGGGTACAGCGCAATGCTGAAGTCAAGCACCGGGCACTTTGGATGGTCTGCACAGTCTTGGCTGTGTTCATCATCTGCTTTGTGCCCCACCACGTGGTACAGCTGCCCTGGACCCTGGCTGAACTGCGCTTCCAGAACAACACTTCCCACCAGGCTATTAATGATGCACATCAGATCACCCTTTGCCTCCTTAGTACCAATTGTGTTTTAGACCCCATCATCTACTGCTTCCTTACCAAGAAGTTCCGAAAGCACATCACTGAGAAACTGTACAGCATGCGCAGCAGCCAGAAATGCTCCAGGGCCACCATAGACACTGGCACCGAAGTAGTCATGCCACTCAGCCAGACGACCGTCAATTCCCTCAAAAATTAGTCCCTGATTACTAGGACAGCCCCAAAGGACTTTTCTTCATGAGTATCAAGGACTGACCTGAGGGAAGAAGAGCTATCTGTTGTGCTCTGGGCTGTGGTTTGTGCCTTTCCTACCTGGGTGCTGGTGGCCTGTTAGGTATGGAGGCAACCTCACCAAGGCACAGATGACGGCAGAGCAAAATTGAGGACATCTAGGCCAGAGCACCACAAGGCCCAGAGTCTTCCACGGAAGCATGCACTTAGGCTGGGAAGTGCTTGCATGTAGTGAAGCCTCCAGAGTGGAAAGAGCTGGTCTTGTCTCCTTTCCTCTCTTTCTGGGAGGCCCCTCCTAACCTAGTGTCTTAGTTATCTAGTGCTCCTATAACAGAAGTACCGCAAGTGGATGGCTTTAATAAACAGAAATTTATTTTCTCACAGTTTAGGAAGCTAGAAGTCCGAATTTAGGGTGCTGGCTCTGGGGGAAGGCTTTCTCTCTCTATCAGCTCTGGAGGAAGGTCCTTGTCTCTTCCGAGCTTCTGTTCCTGGGCAATCTTCATGCGGCTTAGCATCTCCCTTCCTCCGTCTCTGCTTCTCTCACTTGCTTATTTAATCTCTTTTATATCTCAAAAGAGATTGATTTAAGACATACCCTAAGCTAATCCTGTCTCATTAACATAACAAAGACAACCCATTCCCAAATGGGATTATAACAGGCATAGAAATTAGAATTTACAAAATATATTTTTGGGGGACACAATTCAATCCACAATACCTAGTTTCAGGAGGTGAGAGGAGCAGTTACAGTCCCCAGGGGCCAGTTAGGCACTTTGAATTTAAGGTACAGAAGGGAGGTGTCAGCTTCTCTTGAGGATTTTTAGATGCCTGTTTGTGATTTTTGGTAAATACATGCCAATGAACCTCTTGTGCCCTGAGCTGTGTACCTTGGTGTGAACCTGGTGACCTCAGACCCCGGGGCTTAGAGGAGCCATTCCTGGCTTCCATAGCCCCATGGTCCTTCTGAGGAATTGTCTTACCTTCCAGCCAGTGTCCCCATGTAGTTGGGACCCTTGTCTCCTGTCTACCGGCAAACACTGGATTGCTGTTTTTGATAAATGCCTTCCAGTGGCCGATGTCCTGCTAGGGTCTGGAATGGTAGCTATGGGCTACGCTTAGTTGATGGTGACCGAGTGGATAGTGCCTTATAGTCAAGCTTTGAAGTCACACAGCCCCAGGTTCAAGCCTTGACTTTATCACTTTCTGTTGAGGGATTGTGAGCTGAATTTCCTTCCTCTTAGGGTTGTTACTTGTGACGTAAAAGCTAGGGCTGTTATGAGCAGCAAATGCTGAGGCAGACACTGCTCCATTAGGGTGACTGCTCATCCCAGAGGCTCCCTTTTTCTGAGAATTTGACTCCCTCCTTGCAGCCAATCCCTCAATTCTCCATTAGGACTTGAATGGACAAGAGGTGAGCATCTGGCCTGAGTTGGGCCAACCAGGTTCTTTCTCACAGGAATAGGCAGCAAGATTCAGGGCTGCTGTTTTAGGCTTTGCAGGTCACTTACCTGAACACATACTAACTCCGGAGCTGTGAGTGTCTATGTGCATGTTTGACCATGTCTGTGATTGGGTGGGGGTGGCTACCTGCATGAATGTAGTGGGAAAAAATGGCTCAGCTCAGAGAGAAGATGAAGATGCATGGTACAGAGAGAAGAGAGATCATAGGAGCCTGGACTAGAGAAGGGACTGTGCTACCAGAGCCTGCTGGCCCTCCTCCTCAGGCCCAGCCCTTCTCGAGGCTCATCCGCGTGCCCTCCTTTGGGTCCTCTGAGATTCCCTTGTCAAGATACATTCTCTTTGTTTGCCTAAGCTGATTTGAGTGGGTATCTACTACTTGCAACCAAAAGACCTCTGAATGAGGTAAGCGTTTATATGCTAAAACACATTGTTTCCTAAATTTCAGCCAGTCATGTACCCATATCCATGTACCACCTATTTGTTTACTTAATAAATATTTTAATTTAAATTGAGTCACATTTTTAAATGTAAATTTATTTAAAAAGGAAATTTTGTAACATAATTGTCAATGAAAACAAATGCCACCTGTCACGAATAGAAAGTGAATGGAAACAGAAGTACATAACTGTTAAAATAAAAATGTTACTCCAGGTCTCATAGAAAATTACCTCATGTGCCCCCGGGGACTCATGCAGCACACTTTAGGAAACACCACTGGAATGCATATAAACTGCATAGTGTCTGCCTTCAGTACATGCTCAGTAAAAAGTAACTCTGACAGTTCCAAAATGGTGACTTTTGATTGTCCCCTTGTCTCTCCCAGAATGTTGCCCCGACACACAGGCCAGGGTCTCACTCTTCCCCAGGGCTCAGGAGGGTGGGGGGAGTATTTTAGGCTGTAGCCCATTCTACAGCCCTGCTGAACTCATCATCCTGAATACCCTGAGTGGCATGAATGGTTAAGCTCTGGGCTACTAACTGAAAGGTTGGTGGTCCAAATCCACCCAGAGGTGCATCAGAAGAAAGGCTTGGCAATCTACTGAAAGGTCACAGCCATAAAAACCCTGTGGAGCACAGTTCTACTCTGAAACATATGAAGTTGCCAGGAGTCAGAATCAACTCAGTGGCAACTGTTTTTGTTTTTGTTTTTTTACTCCCCCTGTAACCACTGCTTTGTTGTGACCTTCTCAGATGCCTTTCTCTTCTTTTTGATCTAGCCCAGAATACCTCCTACAGGCAGCCTTCCTGGATTCCTCCAGGCAGGGTTATTGGCTCCTCCTAACAGCAGTTTAGTGCCAGGAAGATTGAACTTTTTTTACACCTTAATTACTATGGTTATTGAGGCTTATTCATTTCATTGTCTCTGTTCCCCATCCTGGGGGTTGGAACTGAGTTGTAATCATCTATGTATCCACAGTTTCTCACAGACAGACTGTTTGCCTCCAAAGCTTACTACTTCCCCAGGGTGTAGCATAAACAGACATCTTGCATAAACAGACATCTTGACACATAAGAAAATTACTTGGAAAGAGTTTAAGGAGACTCTTTAGGGACAGATGGGGAAGAAATTTAATAATGCTCTTCTTGTTGTAGGGGAAAACCATCACAAAGTCTAGTAAAGCAAAAAGAAAGTTTTATTCGGCATATTTCAAAAGGGCAAAAGTGGGAGACAGACAACCATGCTGCCACAGCCATGTTTGCCTGAGTCCAAAGAACAATTACAGAGTCATCAGTATATATTAACATTAAAAACGGGCAAAACCATCAAAAGCTTAGCCTTTTCAGATTGGCTAGAAACTGTGATCCTACGTTTTGAATTGTCTTAACAATCATTGGTAGGGGTTTCCGTAAGGAGAGTCAGGAGGGTCTTCATTGGTCCAACAAATTTCTATTCACTAAATGCTAATAGCAAAAGATAAGAGTGGAAAGTCTTCCGTCTTCTGTTTGATCAGCTTTACATGAAAGTTCTCCCTAAAAGATATTTTCCAAGACTGTCTTAGCTATTGTCTTTATACCTTAGGGCCCAGTTGATGTGTCCTTGTGAGTCCATGTGAGCCCAGCTCCAGATGGGTCACGTTCTTTATGCTCAAGGACAAGGAATAATGACTCCACTATTATTTCCTAAATCATTCTAAAGTTCTTTCTCCATATTTTAAAGGAAGATATAGGGGATTTTCAGAGGATCAAAACAGTTTGGAGCTGGGAGGGCCCAACCACTTCATCTTACAAAGGGAACATGGAGCCCAAAGAGGCTAAGTGATCACAGAAGTTACACAGTGAATCAGTTTTCAGTGGTGTAACTGCAGTGAAAGCGGGACTGCCTGCTCCCCACGCCTCTCCATTCTTGAAATGGTGGCAAGGATTAAGGGAAAAGCTGAGTCTTTCAATGAAACCTCCTGTGCTTTCACTTCAGGGAGGCCTCAATTTGCATTTCCCTCAGTGCTCAGCCTTTGGCCTCAGGGAACTACCAGTGATCTTACTTGGAGAACATTGACTCATGCAAGACCAAGCCCTTTGCCACAGTGAGATGAGTCATAGACATAAGAGTGGTAAGTGTATGTCACGGTTGATTAGAACTGAGTATGGTTATGCCTGTTTTTACTCATCTGTGTTATATCTGTGCTTGAGAGCTAAGGCCATGCACAGATATAATAAAACCCTCTTCTAAAGCACTGTTTTGGTTTGTTTTTTTTCAGACTTGGTATTTCTGTAGAACAAATCATATTTCTCTTGACATCCAACAAACCATCCACCCACCCATCTACCCACCTGTCCATCTGTCCATCCATCCATCCATCCATCCATCCATCCATCCATCCGGGTATCCAACAAACACTTTTGAGTGACTTTTCTGGCCCAGTAATTGTGCTAAGCACAGTTTTTATGTGTTATCTCACTGAAACCTCACACCCTCCAGGAAAGGTAGGTGATATTATCCCCACAGAAATGAATTAGTAAGGACAAGAGCTGACTGAATAAGACCTGGTGACTACCTCCCAGGTAGTTGGTACAGGAGGAAAGGGGACCTGCTTTTTGCTGAGCCCTTATTTGCTTGCCACTTTCACAACTTTTATTAAGTCCTCACAACTACCCTACAGAATGGATATTTTAACGCCCATTTTACAGATGGGAAAATTGAGGCTCAGAGGATTCAGTCATTTGTAAAGGTAGTAAAGAGCTAGTAAATGGCAGGACAATAACCATACCCAGATCTGCCTTAGTAACTATGGGTTCCTTCCCTTCCCTCCCCTCCTCCCCCACGTGTCTATACCCTCATCCACTCCCCTGTAGGCACTGTCCTATCTCTGGTGTGTGCAGCTGGCGGGGCTTCTGCCTTGCTCTGTTTCTAGCTTCCTCTTCTAGGCCTCTTGAGCTCTCTGTGCTGGCTGAAGTTCCAACAGCAATGACTCTTTTTCAGCTTAGATTCCTGAGGTCAGCTGGGAAGGGCACTCCTGAGGGTGGATGGTGTCTGTTAACAGTGTTTTAAGAAACCTCAGAAGTACATTGTCCTTGGAGCTAGAAGGTGCTCTTGGTGGTTACCTGGATCTCAATACCTCTGTAAGCAGAGAGTCAGGAATGACTACTCACCATTGGCTGACAGCTTACTGTGTCCCAGAGACTGTGAGGGAAAGTTTACATCATTTACTCCTCCCAAGCACCTATGGGTGGAACTGGCTCTTCCCTCTGCCTGAATTGCTCTTTCCCCGGATACCTGTATGGCTCACTCCCTCAACTCCTTCAAGGCTTTGCTCAAGTGTCCGCTTCTTATTGAGCCCTGTCCTGACCAACCCCCTTTTTAAATTTTTTTTTTTGTATACAATTTTATTTATTTTGCTGTTGTTGTTGAGAATCTACACAGCAAAACATACACCAATTCAACAATTTCTACATGTACCATTTGTTGTTGTTAGGTGCCCTCGAGTCGGTTCTGACTCATAGCGACCTGATGTATGACAGAATGAAACACTTCCCGGTCCTGTGCCATCCTCATGTACCATTTAGTGACACTGATTACATTCTTTGAGTTGTACAACCATTCTCACCCTCATTTTCTGAGTTGTCCCTCCCCCATTAACATAAAGTCACTGCCCTCTAAGGTTCCTATCTAATCTTTCCTGTTGCTGTTATCAGTTTGACCCCATACTGATAGTTCTTAAAAGAGCGTAATGCTCTTTTTTACTAGTTAAGCTAAACTATTGTTTGATTTTAAGAAGAGTTCAGGGGACATTTTTGGTTTAATGTTTAAAGATGATCTCAGGTTGATAGTTTCAGGGGTTCATCCTGCCTTCATGGCTTTAGGAAATATGAAATTCTGTTCTGAATTTTCCTTGTTTTGATCAGGATTCTTCTATGGCATCTTTCTTTCTTTTTTTTTTTTAAACATTTTATTGTGGTTTGGGTGAAAGTTTACAGAGGAAATTAGTTTCCCATTCAACAATTTATACACTTTTTTTTTGTGACATTGTTACGGAACACAATGGGTTCACCTCTTGTACTCTAGGTAATAATAACTAAGAGTCAAGTGGATTTAAAGCAAGGCATAGTTTATTACTCACAGCGAGTAAGGAGAGGAGGGGGAATACTCCCTGAAAGCCCTCTCTCCCCGAACAAAGGGCTGGGGGTGCAGTTTTATATCACATGCGAAAGGGGAAGTCATACATATACATTAACTTCATATATATTCAAAAGGCGTCGCGGTAGAATTCTGGCACAGCAGTGGCTGACAGACTTCTCCCTTTGGAAATGGGCCTGATCACCGCTTAATGACGTATTCCGGTGATTTTGGTTCCTAGGCAACTCTTACGGGATGAGGCCATCTGCCCGTCAACCTGGTCTCTTACTGCGCATGCCCAGGATTCTAGTTCTAATCGGCTGATCTGAAAGACAGCCACAAGCGGCCAGATTAGAAGGAAGCAAATAACGTTCGCAGCGTTCTCTTCTAGACAAAATTTGTAACCGACGTAACTTGTCATTTAAGGCCTTTTCTTTCCCTAGCTTGTCTCAACATTAGTTACAATCCCCTCAATGTGACAACATTCTATCCACTTCCTCCTTGAGTTCCCAATTTCCATTCGCGCATCTTTCCCGCCTCTTTCTGCAGTCTGAACTTTGTTTTTGGTCAAATTCTGCTCCTTTGGTCTCGTATGGTTGATTGTTCTGAGGAGCACTTTCCTCACGGATGTTACTGTTCACTTTATGTGGTTGTTGTTGTTGGGTGCCGTCCAATCAGTTCTGACTCATAGCGACTCCATGTACAACAGAACGAAACACCACTGCCCAGTCCTGTGCCATCCTCACAATCATCGCTGTGCTTGAGCCCATCATTTCAGCCACTGTGTCAGTCCATCTTGTTGAGGTCTTCCTCTTTTTCGATGACCCTCCACTTTACCAAGCATGACGGCCTTCTCCAGGGGCTGGTCTCTCCTGATAACATGGCCAAAGTACATGACACTAAGTCTCACCATTCTTGCTTCCAAGGAGTATTCTGGCTGTACTTCTTCCAGGACGGATTTGTTCGTTCTTCTGGTAGTCCATGATATACTCAGTATTCTTCACCAACACCGTAATTCGAAGGCGTCAATTCTTCTTGGGTCTTCCTTATTCATTGTCTAGTTTTCACATACATATGAGGCGATTTACTTCATAGGTCCGTCTATTGTCTCATTGAAGGTGACTTCTGGGAGTAGGTGTAGTTCCAGGTTTGAAGGATGTCTAAGGGCCATAATCTCGGGGGTTGAACCAGTCTCTATCAGAACAAAGTCTGGTCTTTTTTATGAATTTTAATTTTGTTCTACATTTTTCTCCCACTCTGTCCAGGACCTTCTACAGGTGATCCAGATCAGAGCGATGGGTTTTGCTAGCTGAGCACCATCTAGTCCTTCTGGTCTCAGGCTAGTGGAAGCTGTGGTTTGTGTGGTCCATTAGTCCTTTGGACTAATAGTTTCCTTGACACTTTGGTTTTCTTTACTCTTCTTTGCTCTGGACAGGAAGAAACCAATAGTTGTATCTTAAATGGCTGCTCAAAAGCTTTTAAAACCCCAGTTGCTACTCACCAAAGGAGGATGTAGAACATTGTCTTTATGGACTATGTTATGCCAATGGACCTACATTTCCCCTGAGACTATGGTCCTAAGCCCTCAAGCCCAGTAACTCTGTCCCTTGAGGTGTTTGGTTTTGGCTAGGAAGTTTTCGTAACATTGCCCCTGTGGGCTCTACTATATACATGGATATATTTGCAGCACATACAAATGCATATGTAGAAATATCTGGACATAAACCTATATATGTTCATGGGTGGTACTGCCATACACCATCCCACACCTGTTCAGCTTACATGTCTACCTAAGTATCCACTCATAATGTATTGTTTGTTATACTGTTATTGCAGGATTGTGTATGTAGCAGTATTTACCACTGTTGCCTTTTACTCTTGTGTACCTCTCAGTGTCTTCCTTTGCCTTGGTCATGTTGTGCTGACTTCCCCATATTGTGTATTGTCTTTCCCTTCACCCAAGTTAATACGTGTCTACTATCTAGTTAGTGATTTCCTCCCTCACTCTCCCATCCCTGCTAATGTTCAAAGAATGTTTCTTTCTGTGTGTAAAACTGTTCTTGACTTTTTATAATAGTGGTCTCATACATATATGTGCTTTCGTGATTGAATTTCACTCAGCATAATGTCCTCCAGCTCCATCCATATTGTAGCATTATCAAGATTTCATTTCTTCTTAGGCGAAGGGAAGGACAGCACACACTACAGGAGAAGTCAGCACAACTGGACTAAACCAAAGATAAGAAGTTTTTTGATATAATCAAATACTTTGAGAGACAGAGTAGCAGGGGTAGGGGCCTGAGGAACATGCTTTCAGGGGACATCTAGGCCAACTGGCATAACGAATCTTATTAAGAAAATGTTCTGCATCCTACTTTGGTAAGTGGCATCTGGGGTCTTAAAAGCTTGCAAGGGGCTAAGATGCATCAATTGGTCCCAACCACCTGGAGTAAAGGAGAATGAAGAACACCAAAGACACAAGGAAAGTATTAGCCCAAGAGACAGAAAGGGCCGCATAAACCAGAGACTTCATCAGCCTGAGACCAGAAGAACTAGATGGTGCCCAGCTACCACCAGTGACTGCCCTGACAGGGAACACAACAGAAAGTCCCTAATGGAGCAGCAGAAAGATGGGGTGCAGAACTCAAATTCTAGTAAGAAGACCAGACTTAATGGTCTGACTGAGACTGCAGGTTCCCCAGAAAGCACAGCCCCTGGACTCTCTATCAGCCCAGAACTAAAACAATGTCCGAGGCCAACTCTTCAAACAGGGATTGGACTGGACTGTGGGACATAAAGTGATACTCGTGAAGAGTGTGCCTCTTAGTCAAGTAGATACAAGAGACCAAAGGGGCAGCTTCTGTCCAGAGGTGAGATGGGAAGGCAGAGAGGGTTAGAAGCTGGTTGAATGGACATGGGGAATCAGGGGCGGAAAGGAGGAGTGTGCTGTCACAGAATGGGGTGAGCAATTAGGGTCACATAACAATGTATGTATAAAATTTTGTATGGGAGACTAACTTGAAATGTAAACTTCATTTAACTACCACAATAAAAAAAAGAAAATACAAACAAACAAGAAAGACTTCATTTCTCCTATTGGCTGAGTAGTACTTCCTTGTATGTATGCACTGCATTTTGTTTATCCGTTCATCCACTGATGGGCATTTAGGTTGTTTCTACCTTTTGGCTATAGTAAATAGTGCCACAATGAACATTGGTGTACACAAATCACTTTTTGAGTTCCTGCTTTCAAGTCTTTTGAGTGTATACCTAGGAGTGGAGTTCCTGGGTCATATGGAAGTTCTCCCCCATGTGTCTGTCAGTTTGTTGTACTGTGGGGGCTTGCGTGTTGCTGGGATGCTGAAAGCTATGCCACTGGTATTCAGATACCAGCAGGGTCACCCAAGGCGGATAGGTTTCAGCTGAGCTTCCAGACTAAGACAAACTAAGAAGAAGGACCTGACTGTCTACTTCTGAAAAGAATTAGCCAGTGAAAACCCTATAAATAGCAGCGGAACGTTGTCTGATGAGCCTTCCAGGTTGGAAGGCACTCAAAAGACAACTGGGGAAGAGCTACCTCCTCAAAGTAGAGTTGACCTTAATGACATGGATGAAGTCAAGCTTTCAGGACCTTCATTAGCTGATGTGGCATGCTCAAAAGGAGAAGAAACAGCTGCAAACATCCATTAATAATCAGAACTTTGACTGTATGAAGTATGAATCTAGGAAAACTGGAAATCGTCAAATATGAAATGGAGCACGTAAACATCGATATCCTAGGCATTAGTGAGCTGAAATGGGCTGGTATTGACCATTTTGAATCTGACAATCACGTGGTCTACTATGCTGAGAATGACAACTTGAAGAGGAATAGCGTTGCCCTCATTGCCAAAAAGAACATTTCAAGATCTGTCCTGAAGTACAACGCTGTCAGTGATAGGATGATATCCATACACCTACAAGGAAGACCAGTTAATTCAACTATTATTCAAATTTATGCACCAATCACTAAGGCCAAAAATGAAGAAATTGAGGATTTTTACCAGCTTCTGCAGTCTGAAATTGAACGAACATGCATTAGGATGCATTGATAACTACTGGTGATTGGAACGCGAAAGTTGGAAACAAAAAAGGATTGGTAGATGGAAAAATACCGTCTTGGTGATAGAAACGATGCCAGAGATCGCATGATAGACTTTTGCAAGACCAGCAACTTCTTCATTGCAAATACTTTTTTCCAACAATGTAAACGTCGACTATACACCTGGAACTCGCCAGATGGAATACACAAGAATCAAATCAACTACATCTGTGGAAAGACATGATCGAAAAGCTGAATACTATCAGTCAGAACAAGGCCAGGGGCCGACTGTGGAACAGACCATCAGTTGCTCATATGCAAGTTCAAGTTGAAACTGAAGAAAATCAGAACTATTCCATGACAGCCATAGTATGACCTTGAGTATATCTCACCTGAATTTAGAGACCATCTCAAGAATAGATTTGATGCTTTGAACACTAATGACCTAAGACCAGATGAGTTGTGGAATGACAGCAAGGACATAATACATGAAGAAAGCAAGAGGTCATTAAAAAGACAGGAAAGAAAGAAAAGACCAAAATGGATGTCAGAAGAGACTCTGAAACTTGCTCTTGAATGTCAAGTAGCTAAAGCAAAAAGAAGAAATGATGAAGTAAAAGAACTGAACAGAAGATTTCAAAGGGTGACTCGAGAAGACAAAGTAAAATATTATAATGACGAACGCAAAGAGCTGGAGATAGAAAACCAAAAGGGAAGAACATGCTCTGCGTTTCTCAAGCTGGAAGAAATGAAGAAAAAATTCAAGCCTTGAGTTGCAGTAGTGAAGGATTCTATGGGTAAAATATTAAACGACACAGGAAGCATCAAAAGAAGATGGAAGGAATACACAGAGCCATTATACCAAAAAGAACTGGTCAACATTCAACCATTTCAAGAGGTAGCATATGATCAGGAACCGATGGTACTGAAGGAAGAAGTCCAAGCTGCACTGAAGGCATTGGTGAAAAACAAGGCTCCAGGAATTGATGGAGTATCAATTGAAACATTTCAACCAACTGATGCAGCACTGGAAATGCTCACTCATCTATGCCAAGAAATTTGGAAGACAGCTACCTGGCTAACCTACTGGAAGAAATTCATATTTATGCCTATTCACAAGAAAGGTGATCCAAACTAACGTGGAAATTATCAAAAAATATCATTAATATCACAAGCAAGTAAAATTTTGCTGAAGATCATTCAAAAGTGGCTGCAGCACTAAATCGACAGGGAACTGCCAGAAATTCAGGCCAGATTCAGAAGAGGATGTGGAACCAGGGATATCATTGTTGATGTCAGATGGATCTTGGATGAAAGCAGAGAATACCAGAAAGATGTTTACCTGTGTTTTATAGACTATGCAAAGACTTTTGACAGTGTGGATCATAACAAATTATGGGTAACATTGCGAAGATTCCAGAAAGCTTAATTGTGCTAATGAGGAACTTGTACATAGATCAAGAGGCAGTTGTTTGAACAGAAAAACGGGATACTGCATGGTTAAAAGTCAGGAAAGGTGTGCGTCAGGGTTGTATCCTTTCACCATACTTGTTCAAGCTGTATGCTGAGCAAATAATTCGAGAAGCTGGACTGTATGAAGAAGAATGTGACATCAGGATTGGAGGAAGACTCATTAACAACCTGTGATATGCAGATGACACAACCTTGCTTGCTGAAAGTGAGGAGGACTTGAAGCACTTATTGATGAAGATCAAAGACTACAGCCTTCAGTATGGATTACACCTCAACATCAAGAAAACAAAAATCCTCACGACTGGACCAATAAGCTACGTCATGATAAACAGAGAGAAGATTGAAGTTGTCAAGGATTTCATTTTACTTAGGTTCACAATCAACACCCATGGAAGCAGCAGTCAAGAAATCAAACGATGTGTTGCATTGCACAAATCTGCTGCAAAAGACCTCTTTAAAGTGTTGAAAAGCAAAGATGTCACCTTGAATACTAAGGTGCGCCTGACCCAGGCCATGGTATTTTCAATTGCATCATATGCATGGGAAAGCTAGACAATGAATAGGGAATACCGAAGAAGAATTGACGCCTTTGAATTGTAGTATTGGCAAAGAATATTGACTATACCATGGACTGCCAAAAGAACGAACAGATCTGTCTTGGAAGAAGTACTACCAGAATGCTCCTTAGAAGCAAGGATGATGAGACTATGTCTTACGTACTTTGGACATGTTGTCAGGAGGGATCAGTCTCTGGAGAAGGACGTCTTGCTTGATAAAGTACAGGGTCAGTGAAAAAAGACGAAGACCTTCAGTGAGATGAATTGACACAGTGGCTGCAACAGCGGGCTCAAGCATAACTATGAATGTGAGCATGGCAAAGGACCAGGCAGTGTTTCGTTCTGTTGTACATAGGGTTGCTATGAGTCTGAACCAACCCGAAGGCACCTAACAACAGCAACAACATGGAATTTCTATTTTTAGTTTTTGAGGAACTGCCACACTGTTATCCACAATGGCTATACCATTTTCCATTCCCTCCAGCAATGAGTAAGGGTTCCAGTTTCCCTACATCATCACCAAAATTTTTTATTTTCTGTTTATTTATTTATTTTTATCTCAGCCATCCTAGTGGGGGTGAAATGGTATCTCACAGTGGTTTTAATTTGCATCTCTCTGACAGCTAATGACGCTGAGCATCTTTTCATGTGTTTGGTGGCCATTTGAATGTCCTCTTTGGTGGAATGTCTATTCAAGACGTTTGCCCATTTTATGATTGCGTTGTCTTTTTGTTGTTAAGTTGTTGAAGTTATATATATATTTTGGTTATTAGATTCTTATTGGATATATGATATATGATACTTTCCCAGTTGGTAGGTTGTCTTTTCACTTTTTTGGTAGTTTATTTTGATGAACAAAAATTTTTAATTTTTATGAGGTCCCATGTATTTATTTTGTCTTTTGCTGTTTGTGTTTGTGCTTTTGTTATTATATTAGATAATCCATTGTTGAAAGCTAGGCCTGACAGTGTTGCCCCTGCTTTCTGACCAACCCTCTTAAAATGGAGACTTAGAGGGCAAAGTGATTCCTCAGGGTCACACAGTGAATGACGGGTATAGCCACTTCTGTCTGGCTCCAAAGCCTGTGCACTGTCCTCTCTACCACATTGCCTTCCTCTGTAGACTTCCTCTCTGACACAGGTTGTGAAGTCCTACATCTTCTATCTTCCAGGCAAGAAAGCAAGTATCAAGAAGATAAAATGACTTATCCAAGGTCACACAGCAATAATGGTGTAGAACTGGAGTTTAAACTCTTTTAAATCTTTTTATCTGCATAGATCCTTTTCCCCCTCCATAGTGCAAGATGCTTCTTTTGTACATTTGTCTGTCTGAATGTGTGTATGTTTATTTTCTTTTATTGCTGTCTTAGGCTGGGTTCTCTAAAGAAGCAAAACGAGTAGAGTGCATAAATATATATATACAGAGAGGCTTATATCAGGGAAATGGCTCATGTGGTTATAGAGGCTGGAACATCCCAAGGTCATGGGTCAGGATAGAGGTGTCTCTTGATTCACGTGGATGCAGGGGCTGACAAACCTAAGATTGGTAGGTCAGAGAGCAGAGCTCTTGCTCACAGACTGCAAAGATCAATGAATCCAAAGACTAGCAGGAAAGACTGCAGGTAAGCTGCTAGCTCAAGTCCCAAGAACTGCAGTTTAGATGAACAGGAGCCAGCTGCAGGATCCAGAGCAACCTAAAGCCCACAAGCCCTGCCAGAATGTCCACCAATATTCAATGCAGGCCACACACCCAAAGAAACTCCCTTTCAACTGATTGGCAACTCACAGCAAATCTCATCATGGAGGTGATCACATTATATCAAATCTCATCATGGAAGTGATCATAACATCACATGACTGCCATACCACTGAGAATCATGGCCCAGCCAAGTTGACACACAACCTTAACCAACACAGTCCACCCTTTGTCAACTTGGCACCTGTGCACATCTCCTTAAACCATATGTATTCTCTGAATAAAGACAATTATAAAGTCATGCTTGTGCCTAGCAAGATACAATGAACACACATACAACCGAATATGCACTAGCCCTGTTTACATCTTATATTTTATTAGTGAAGAAAACAAAAATATTTGATGCATGCATACAAAGCAGAAAAAGTCATAACAATTACAGTTCTCATTTCTGCAACTGGTCACCTGGTCCTAACTAGTGTTTAGAACTACCTTCTTCCACCACCCATTCTGTATTTCCTTTGCCCTCAGCAAGCACCTCAACTGGTTGTGGTTCTTTACCTGGTGGGGTGACCCAAACCTTCATTCCTGCAGGATCCGTGCCATTAGTAGTCATGTTGGAATTGGGTTGCTGTAGTTTTCCACTGACTTTAATTACAGGGCAAGATAGTACTAAGAGATGCCCTAAGGGATCTCTGGCATTCCAGAAACACTCTTCTTTACCTCCATTATGTAATATCAATCTGATTTCCTCTTGGTATTTAGGATCAGTCACACCAGCCAATATGGTAACCCCCTTCTTTGCCTGTTCATCCAGAGGCATAAGGAGCCCAAAGTGGCCAGGTGGCATTCTTAGCTTCCAGTTCAGTGCAATCAGTGGTGTGAGTCCAGGTGGGAGCATTCCTCCCTTTGGAACTAAGACCTCTAGACCCACAGAGCATAAGGTCGCAGGGACAGGAGGCAAAAATTTTGTGAGTGGGTCACTAGGGGTAATAGTGAGTGGTGAAACTCCCTTTTCCACTCCTTGATTCCTGGACCCATGAATCCTGGCTATGGGAGAAACAGCACTACATATTTGACTCTGGTTTAGAGCATATACAGCCTCTGAAGAACATTGCCCCAGCCTTGCAAGGTATTGCCACCTAGCTGGCACTGTAATTGTGTCTTTAAAAGGCCATTTCATTGTTCTATGAAACCAGCTGCCTCAGGATGATGGGGAACATGGTAAGACCAGTGAATTCCATGAACATGGGCCCATTGCTACACCTCATTTGCTGTGAAGTGAGTCCTTTGATCAGAGGCAATACTGTGTGGGGTACCATGACGGTGGATAAGACGTTCTGTGAGTTCATGGGTGGTAGTTTTGGCAGAAGCATTCATGCAGGAAAGACAAATCTATATGCAGAGTAAGCGTCTATTCCAGTAAGAACAAAATGCTGCCCTTTCCATGATGGAAGTGGTCCAATGTAATCCACTTGCCACCCAGTTGCTGGCTGATTGCCTTGAGGGATGGTCTTATATCAGGGACTCAGTGTTGGTCTTTTCTGCTGGCAGATTGGGCCCTCAGTAGTGGCTGTAGCCAAGTCAGCCTTGGTGAGTGGAAGTCCATGTTGCTGAGCTCATGCATAACATCCATCCCTGCCACCATGGACACTTTGTTCATGAGCCCATTGAGCAATGCCAGGAGTAGCTGGTGAAAGAGGATGACTGGTTTCCATAGAATGAACACCTCATCCTATCTGCTTGATTGTTAAAATATTCCTCTGCAGATACCACCCTTTGGTGAACATTCACGTGGGACACAAATATCTTCACTTCTTTGGCCTATTCAGAGAGCTCTACCCACATACCTTTTCCCCATAAATTCTTGTCTCCAGCTTTCCAATCATGTTCCTTCCAAGTCCCTGACCCTACAGCCAAACCATTGGCCACAGCCCATGAATCAGTATACAGTCACATATCTGGCCATTTCTCCTTCTGAGCAAAGTGAACAACCAGGTGCACTGCTTGAAGTTCTGCCCATTGGGAGAATTTCCCTTCAGCACTGTCTTTCAGGGAGGGCCAGAAAGGGGCCGTAGTGCTGCTTCTGTCCACTTTCGAGTGGGGTCTGCATATTGTGCAGAACCATCTGCAAACCAGGCACGAGTGTTCTCTTCTTAAGTCAACTGATCATAAGGAACTCCCCATGAGGCCACAGGTGCAAACTGGGAGATGGAAGGTAATGTGACAGGAGTGGAGACCATTGGTGTCTTAGTCATCTAGTGCTGCGGTAACAGAAATACCACAAGTGGATGGATTTAACAAAGAGAAATTTATTCTCTCACAGTCTAGGAGGCTAGAAGTCTGAATTGAGGGTGCCAGCTCCAGGGGAAGGCTTTCTTTCTCTGTCAGCTCTAGAAGAAGGTCCTTGTCATCCATCCTTCCCTGGTCAAGTTGCTTCCCAGTGCAGGGACCCCGGGTCCAAAGGGTGTACTATTCTCCTGGCTCTTGTTTCTTGGTGGTCTGAGGTCCCCATGTCTGCTCAGTTCTCTCTTTTATATCTCAAAAGAGATTGGCTGAAGACACAGTTCAATCTTGTAGACTGAGTCCTGCCTCATTAACATAACTACCGCTAATCCCATCTCATCAACATCATAGAGATAGGATTTACAATGCATAGGAAAATCATATCAGATGACAAAATGGTGGACAATCACACAATACTAAGAGTCATGGCCTAGCCAAACTGATACACATATTTTTGGGGGACACAATTCAATCCATGACAATGGGCTTTTGGGCCACTTCCTTATGCAACTTATTTGTGCCATCAGGTCCTGCCAGGCCCAATCTCGTATATACCACTTCCATTTAATGATGGAGTGCTGCTGTGTACGTCCTACTTTATGAGTCTGTGGATCAGACAGCACTCAGTTCGTGGTGGGCAGCTCAGGCTGCATGGTGACTTGGTGTCCCCATGGCTAAGCATTCAGTCTCTATGAAGGCCCCGTAGCAAGCCAAAAACTGTTTCTCAAAAGGAGAGTAGTTATCTGCAGGGGATGGCAGGGCTTTACTCCAAAATCCTGAGGGTCTGCACTGTAATTCACCAATAGGGGCTTGCCAAAGACTCCAAACAGTGTCTCTATCTGCTCCTGACACTTCATGCACCATTGGATCAGCTGGATCATATGGCCCAAGGGGCAGAGTGGCTTGCACAGCAGCCTGAACCTGTTGCAGAGCCTTCTCTTCTTTTGGGCCCCATTCAAAAGTAGCAGCTTTTCAAGTCACTTGATAAAAAGGCTATAGTAGCACACTCAGATGAGGGATATATTGCCTCCAAAATTCAAAGAGGCTGACTAGGTGTTGTGCCTCCTTTTCAGCTGCAGGAGGAGTCAGATGAAATAACTTATCCTTCACTTTAGAAGGAATATCTTGACATGCCCCACTCCACTGGACCCCTAGAAATTTCACTGAGGTGGAAGGTGCCTGAATTTTTGTGGGATTAATTTCCCACCCTCTAGCACACAAATGTTTTACCAATAAGTCCAGAGTCATTGACACTTCTTCCTCACTAGGTCCAATCAAAGTAACGTCATCAATGTAATGGGCCAGTGTGAAGTCTTGTGGAAGGGAAAGGTGATCAAGGTCCCTGCAGACTAAATTATGACATGGGGCTAGAAAGTTGAGGTAGCCCTGAGGTACGCAACTGAAGTATTGCTGGCCTTGCCAGTTGAAGGAAAACTGCTTCTGATTGTCCTTCGAAACAGATATGGAGAAAAAGGTATTAGCCTGATCAGTAGCTGCAAACCAGGTACCAGGAGATGTGTTAATTTCCTCAAGCAATGAAACTACATCTAGAACAGCAGCTGCAATTGGAGTCACCACCTGGTTAAGTTTTTGATAATCCACTGTCATTCTCCAAGATCCATCTGTTTTTTGCACAGGCCAAATAGATGAGTTCAATGGAGATGCGGTGGGAATTACCACCCCTTCATCCTTCAAGTCATTGATGGTGACAGTAATCTCCGCAATGCCTCCAGGAATGCGGTTTTGCTTTTGTTTGCTATTTTCCTAGGTAGGGGCAGTTCTAATGGCTTCCACTTAGCTTTTCCTAACATAATAGCCCTTACTCTATTTGTCAGGGATCCAATGCGGGGGTTCTGCCAGTTGCTGAGTATATCTATTCCAATTATGCATTCCTGAACTGGGGAAATCACTACAGGATAGATTCAGGGACCCACTGGACCTACTGTGGGATGGACATAAGCCAAGACTCCATTAATAACCTGACTTCCATATGCTCCCACTCTGACTGGTGGGCCACAGTGAAGTTTTGGGTCTCCTGGAATAGTGTCAGTTCAGAGCCAGTATCCAGTAAAACCTGAAAAGTCTAATTATTTCCTTTTCCCCAATGAACAGTTAGTCTCATAAAAGGCCATAGGTCCCCTTGGGGAAGGCTGGGAGAAAGATTAACAGTACAAGTTTTTGGCACCGTATTGGAGTCCTTCCTCAAGGGGACCCAGCCTCCCCTTCATTCAAGGGGTTGTGGGTCTTTAAACTCTATCAAGTCTGGGAATTGATTGAGTGGCTGTGACTCTCTATTCTGGCAATTCAAGTTAGACTGCCGATCACTTGACCTAGAATTCCTCCACGTTTACTGGTCAAGTAAATATTATTAGATTTCCTATCTATTTCACTGCTAAGGACACCATGACTAAGTAGCCAATGTCTTAAGTCCATACAAGTCAGACTATTCTTACTATTCTGATTACTGCTTTGACTCCTTTGTCCATTACGGTAACCATGCCCACCTTGTCTTTGTTGATTGAGTGCCAACTCCTGGCCCCTACTCCCATGGGATCCAATCAGCCCCACTGTAGTTAGGTGTCTTAATTCAGTTAGGGCAGTTCTACTGTCAAATCTGATTTACATAAAATAGCAATCACAGCAATCTTCAAGGATGTTGGAGCTCCCTTCACAAATTTGTTCCTCATAGTTGTGGTAAAAGGTAAGCACTCCGTGTATGGGTCTGTGAGTTTAACCGGAGAAATCCACTTTAGCTTGCCAATTTCCCTAAGCCTTTGGTTACCTTCTCCTGTAGGTAGAAGGTGGGTCTGGTACTTCAACTTGATTTAGTATAGGCCTCAGTATAATCTACACTTTAGCGACCCAACCAAATAAACCATTAGATTCTTTCCTAACTTCTCGAGCTGAAACATTGAATGAAGACTCTGTGCTTAGTGGGCCCATATCAATAAACTCAGACTGATCCAAATTTATGTTCCTTGCACCATTATCCCACACCCTTAATAGCCATTCCCACACATATTCCCCAGGTCTCTGTTTGTACATATTAGAAAAGTCAAGCAGTTCTTTTGGAGTGTAGCATGCCTCCTCCTGGGTCACACTTTGTACTTCACCTTTTGGTGCCTGCTGGGACTTAAGTCTAGTTATAAGTCTAACTATACATGGCTGTAATTAGTTATAAGCCAAAATAGGTAGGGAAGTGTTTTGAGAACATTCAGCATTGTCTTGTAAAGTATCTGCCTCAGGCAATGCCCCAGGCAATGATTCAGACAAAGGCTCTTTAGACGCAGCTGGGTTAATCTCATTAGATGGGAGTGAAGGGGCTAATGATTTTACTGGGAAGGGTGGTTTAGCAGACAAACATGGAGTAATCTCTTCAGATCGGAGTGACAGGGCTGGTTCTGTCGGCAGGAGTGGTTCAATGGAATTTAGGGGCTTAGTGTCTCCGGCTTCCTGATTATCTGCCCATACGTCCCCTCCCAAGTTTCAGGATTCCATTTCTCCTCAGTCAATGCCCTCACTTTAACTTCAGACACCTCTTGAGATTGGCAGTTGGGTTGGCGTTGTAATTCAGCCATTTTTACAATAAGACTTTGGGTTTGGTTTTTGGCAATATCAGCTCTGTTATTAGAAGAAGTAAGACTTTCTTTCAAGGCACAAGTGGAAACTTTTAGGTCATTTATGCCGCACTTAAGCTTATTCAGTGATTTTTAAAAATGAGCTATGAAGCTACAAGAAGACATGGAGGAAACTTAAATGCATATTGCTAAGTAAAAGAGGAAAATCTGGTGGTGCAGTGGTTAAGAGCTATGGCTGCTAACTAGAAGGTCGGCAGTTTTGAAATCCACCAGGCAATCCTTGGAAACCCTATGGGGTAGTTCTACTCTGTCCTATAGGGTTGTTATGAGTCAGAATTGGCTTGATAGCAATGGTTTTTTTTTTTTTTTATGTGACACTTGAGCTTTGACTCTGAAGCCCTGAGCTCATCTCTTTCTTTCACCAGTTTGTCTAGAGAAAGTAAGACCAACCAACCAGCTTCCTTATACTTGTCATTGTGACAAAATTGTAGAAAGGCATCATACACGCAATCACCCAAAGCCTTGCCTTTCACCAATATCTGATCTATTGGTGGTGATATTTTGCGCATTTGTATTGCCACCTCATGCCATGGATTAGCAGTACCCTCTTTTCTACTGGAAGCAGAGTCATCAACATCTTTGAGACTAACCAGACTTGAGAATCAGTTTAGAAAACTCATCTTTACAATTTTGTTTCTCTAGAACCACTCTGGGTACCAAACATCTTAGGCTAGGTTCTCTAGAGAAGCAAAACCAGTAAAACATATAAATATATATAGAGAGGGAGATTTATATCAAGGAAATGGCTCACGCGGTTGTAGAGGCTGGAACATCCCAAGTCCATGGGTCAGGATAGAGGCTTCTCCTGATTCACATAGCCTCAGAGGCTGATGAACCTAACGTTGGCAGGTCAGAGAGCAGAGCTCTTGCTCACAGACTGTGAAGATCGATGAATCCCAAGATCAGCAGGCAAGACCGCAGGTAAGCTGCTAGCTTAAGTCCTGAGAACCAGAGATCAGAGGAATAGGAGCCAGCTGCAGGATCCAGAGTGAGCAAAAGCCCACGAGCTCTGCCAGAATGTCCACCTATATTCAATGCCCAAGGAAACTCCCTTTCAACCGATCGGCTACTCACAGCAGATCCCATCATAGAACTGATCACATTATATCATATGTCATCATGGAAGTGATCACAACATCATACAACTGCCAAACCACTGAGAACCATGGCCCAGCCAAGTTGACAAACAACCTTAACCATCACAATCACCATTCTCCAGTCTCATCCCCCCAACCGTTCTAGTGCATTCAATATATATATATCCTTGACTTAGTATAGCTGCCTGGGTGGCCAAATGGTTTGCACTTCACTACTAACCTAAAGGTTGGCATTTCAAACCTACCCAGTCCACCATGGAAGAAAGGCCTGGAGATCTGCTTCTGTAAAGATAACAGCCAAGAAAACCCTATTGAGAAATTCTACTCTGTTACACATGGGGTTGCCGTGACTTGGAACTGACTCAAAAGCAGCAGTTTTTTTTTTTCTTCTGGTATTGTTTTTTATGAACCCTTGTAAAATGTATAGTGTTATTTTGTGTGTGTATGCATTTTAAATTTACACCATAAGCATGATTTACAAGGTGGGCTATGGGCCTCATTCTACTGTCTCTCATTTTTTTTCCCTCTCAGCATTGTTTTTATGGTTTATTAACCATGTTGCTGTGTGTACATCCAGTTCACTGACAGTAATGTCTGTCTAGTCCTCACGGTATGTATCTACTACATTTTACTTGCCTATTCTCCTGGTGATGCACACTTAAGTTGACTCCAACTCCATCTTCTGTAAACAATGCTGTGAGGAGATTTTTCCAGGTGTTCCCCAGTGGACCAATGTGAGAATTTCTCGGGGATATATATCCAGGAGTAGCATTCCTAGGTCATAGGCCACCCAAACCAAAAACCCATTGTCATCGAGTTGATTCCAACTCATAGCGACCCTATAGAACAAAGTAGAGTGTTTCCAGGGAACGGCTGGTGGATTCGAACTGCCGACATTTTGGTTAGCAGCCAAACGCCTAACCACAGTGCCACCAGGGCTCCTCATAGGCTATATTCATACTTAATTTGATGAAGAACTGTCAAATCACTTCTGGAATGGCTGTACCAATCTACACTCCCACCCAAAGTTACATGATGGTTTCTATTTTTCCACATTCCCACCCACACTTCACGTTGGCCAGCTTTGAAATTGCTGTGGGTGTGAGGTAAAATCTTATTGCTTTAAGCTTGAATTTCTCAGATTACTAACAGGCTTGTAATCATAAATTAATTAGCTATTCAAATTTGAATTCAGGTATTTCTGATTCCAAAGCCTGAGCTGTATCAACAAAGTGGCCTCTGGAAACACATTGAGGGTTCAGTTTCTGGCTGCATCATTTCCTAGCCCTGTGATCAAGGGCAGATTACCTATCTGGGGCTCTGTTTCTTCATCTATAAAACGGGAATAATTATACTGTTGACATAATAGGATGTTTTTCGAGGATTTACAATTGCTTAGAACAGTGCCTGGCAAGTAATAAGTACTTAGTAAATTTTATGTGATGTCCCTTGGTGGTACAAATGGTTAACGTGCTTGGATGCAAACTGAAAGTTGGAGATTGGAGTTCACCCAGAGCTGCTTCAGAAGAAAGGCCTAGTGATCTACTTCCTTAAAATCAGCCATTGAAAACCCTATAAAGCACAGTTCTACTCTGACACAGATAGAATCACCATGAGTTAGAATTGATTCAACAATACCTCTTTTTTTTTTTTTTTAATGTTATATATCAGAACTGAAGGAGCCCTGGTGGTACAATGGTTAAGTGCTTGACTTTTAACTGAAAGGTCGGTAGTTCAAACCCTGCAGGAGAAAAGATGTGGCAGTCAGCTTCCATAAAGATTACAGCCTTGGAAACCCTGTGGGGCAATTCTACTCTGTCCTTTAGAGTCTCTGTGAGTTGGAATTGACTTAATGCCAACAGGTTTTGGATCAGTATCAGCATTAACTTGGTTGGAGATGAGATGTCTTCAGTAACCTCAGAATGATTACGTTGTTCTCCACACAGCCTCCCTTTTCACTCTAGCCCATAACTCATCTTCCTTGCCTCATTTCACCAAGTTCATATTGCGTAACGCTGAATTTTCCGTAGAAATGTGCATCTATAGAAAAAAGGAACAGAGTAACTAATCTGACTTGCCTTTGATTTAAACTCCCAGGCCTTTCTAAAATACACCCAGGGTGGATTTTAAGAAGATAAAATTGCTACATTCATGAGTCAGGGAATTTTGGTCTTTGGAAGGAAATTAGTAGCTTAAAAGGAAGGACAGAGTAGGGAGAAGAGAAGTAGGGGTGGGGGGAGAAATTCAGGCTCCCAAAGGGCTTAGTCTCTCTCAAGCTAGGTTTCTCATGTTCAGGATGGTCTTTCCTGCTGTTGAGGCAACAAATTCTGCTTGAGTTACTGTGTGTGAAATAAAATTCTATACAAATGTGATACTTTTGGTGTATGATACTGTGGTCTGAGGCAGTGTGGCCTAAAGAAAACAGAAAGGGTGTCCTTCCTTCACCCCACAAACATTTAGTGATTGCTTATCCTAGGAGGCACTCTGCCATGTGCTGTGGGGACAAATTAAAAAAGATAAGGGCCCTGCCCTCACAGTCTAGTGACTGGCAGATGTGTTTAAAAAGTGCAATAGGACATTACGTTTGCTATTCAATGGTGTGCCAGCGCTGGCTCTTACTGTCTCATGAGAGCCAATTGTGAGCATCTCTTCCCAACACCGTGTTCAGAAATGTCCTGTCAGTAGCTTGAAATCAGCGATATTGGGAGTACTTACACCGCAGAAATTAGCAAATGTTACAAATGAGGGCTATTATGGTTTGGATCGTAGCTCTATCACTTACTAGCTGCATGGTCCTGGGCAAATAACCTCCCTGGGCCTCTGTTTCCTTATCTGTAAAATGGAGATAATAAATGTCAGCTCCCTTCTCTTCCCTTTCCTGTTCTCGATGTTGTTAGGTGTCATCGAGTTAGTTCTGACTCATGGTGACAATACGTACAACAGAATGAAACACTGCCTGGTCCTGCACCATCCTGACAATTGTTGTTATGTTTTGAGCCTGTTGTTGCAGCTACTGTGTCAATCCATCTCGTCGAGAATCTTCCTCTTTTTGGCTGACCCTCTACTTTGCCAAGCATGATGTCCTTCTCCAGGGACTGTCCCTCCTGATAACATGTCCAAAGTTTGTGAGATGAAGTCTCTCCATCCTTGCTTCCAAGGAGCACTCTGGTTGTACTTCTAAGACAGTGTGATGGTTAATATTGTGTGTCAGCTTTGCTGGGCCATGATTTTCAGTGTTTATATGTGATCACCCCGTGATGGGAATCTGTTGTGAGTAGCCAATCAGTTGAAAGGGAGTTTCCTTGGGCATGTGGCCTGCATCCAAATATGAGAAGTGGACGATCTGGCTTTTGCCCTCTCTGGATCCTGCAGCTGCCTCTTGTTCATCTGACCTCCGGTTCTTGGGATTTAAGCTAGCAGCTTACCTGTCAATTTTGGGATTCATCGATCTTCACAGCCTGGGAGCAAGAGTCTTGCTCTCTGACCTGCTGATCTTGAGTTCGCCATCCCCTGCAGCTACGTAAATCAGGAGAAACCTTGCAATCTTGCCTGTGGATCTCGGGATTCATCGACCTTCACAGCCTGTGAGCAAGAGCCCTGCTCTCCAACCTACCAATCTTGGGTTAGCCAGCCCCTGTGGCTACATGAATAAGGAGAAGCCTCTATCCTGATCCACAAACTTGGGAAGTTTCAGCCTCTACAATTGTGTGAGCTGTCCTTGATATAAATCTCTCTCTCTTTGTATATATTTATGTGCTTTACTGGTTTTACTTCTTTAGAGAACCCAGCCTAAGACAGACAGATTTGTTCATTCTTCTGGCAGTCCATGGTATACTCTATATTCTTGATCAACAACATAATTCCAAGGTATCAGTTCTTCTTCAGTCTTCCTTATTCATAGTCCAGCTTTCACATGTATATGAGATGATTGAAAATATCATGGCTTGGGTCAGGCACACCTTAGTCCTCAAAGTGACATCTTTGTTTTTTAACACTTTAAAAAGTTCTTTTGCAGCAGATTTGCCCAGTGCAATACATCTTTTGATTTCTTGACCGATGCGTCCATGGGAGTAGCTTGTGGATACAAGTAAAATGAAATCCTTGACAACTTCAATATTTTCTCCGTTTATCATGATGCTTCTTATTGGTCCAATTGTGAGGATTTTTGTTTTCTTTATGTTGAGGTGTAATCCATACTGAAAGCTGTAGTCTTTGACTTTCATCAGTAAGTGCTTCAAGTCTTTGATTTCAGCAAGCAAGGCTGTATGATCTGCATATCGCAGGTTGTTAATGAGTCTTCCTCCAATCCTGATGCCTCGTTCTTCTTCATAAAGTCCAGCTTCTTGGATTATGTGCTCAGCATACAGGTTGAATAAATATGGTGAAAGGATACAACCCTGATGCACACCTTTCCTGACTTTGAACCACCCAATATCCCCTTGTTCTGTTCGAATGACTGCCTCTTAGTCTATGTACAGGTTCCCCATGAGCACAATTCACTGTTCGGGAATTCCCATTCTTTGCAATGTTACCCATAATTTGTTATGATCCACACGGTTGAGTGTCTTTGCATAGTCAATAAAATACAGGTAAACTTCTTTCTGGTAGTCTCTGCTTTCAGCCAAGATCCATCTGACATTAGCAATTATATCCCTACTTTCATGTCATTTTCTGAATCCGGCTTGAATTTCTAGTAGTTCCCTGTTGATGTACTGCTGCAACCGTTTTTTAATTATCTTCAGCAAAATTTTACTTGCATGTAATATTAAGGATATTGTTCTATAATTTCTGCATTCTGTTGGATCTCTTTTCTTTGGAATGGACACAGATGTGGATCTTTTCCAGTCAGTTGGTCAGGTAGCTGTCTTCCAAATTTCTTGGAATAGACAACTGAGCACCCCCAATGCTTCATCTGTTTGTTGAAACATCTCAGTTGGTATTCCATCAATTCCTGGATCCTTATTTTTCACCAATGCCTTCAGTGAAGCTTGGACTTCTTCCTTCAATATGATGGTTCTTGATCATATGCTACCTTCTGAAATGGCTGGATGTCCACCAGTTCTTTTAGGTACAGTAATTCTGTGTATTCCTTCCATCTTCTTTTTAAACTTCCTCCATCATTCAATATTTTGCCCATTGTTGTTGTTGTTGTTTGGTGCGGACTCAGAATGACTCACTGCTGGGTCCTGCGCCATCATTATGATCGTTGTTATCCTTGAGCCCATTGTTGCAGGCACTGTGTCAATCCGTCTCTTTGAGGTTCTTCCTCTTTTTGGCTGACCCTCTACTTTACCAAGCATGACGTCCTTCTCCAGGGACTAGTCCCTTCTGATAATACCATAATTGAAA
The DNA here is from genome assembly GCA_030035585.1 of Dugong dugon. NCBI lineage: Eukaryota > Metazoa > Chordata > Mammalia > Sirenia > Dugongidae > Dugong > Dugong dugon. The sequence continues at coordinate 52,116,589 of CM057462.1, read as the reverse complement.
GGTATCACTTCTTCTTCTGTCTTCCTTATTCATTGCCCAGCTTTCACATGGGTATGAGGCAATTGAAAACACCATGGCTTGGGTCAGCCCATAGAATCCTTCAAAATTGCAACTTGAGGCTTGAATTTTTTCTTCAATTCTTTCAGCTTGAGAAATGCTGAACGTGTTCTTCCCTTTTGGTTTTCTAACTCCAGGTCTTTACGTATGTCATTATAATACCTAACTTTGTCTTCTTGAGCCGCCCTTTGAAATTTTCTGTTCAGCTCTTTGACTTCCTCATTTCTTCCACTTGCTTTAGCCACTCTACATTCAAGAACAAGCTTCAGAGTCTTTTCTAACATCCATTTTGGTCTTTTCTTTCTTTCCTGTCTTTTTAATGACCTTTTGCTTTCTTCATGTATGATGTCCTTGATGTCATCTCGTAAGTCGTCCAGTCTTCAATCATTAGTGTTCAATGTGTCAAATCTCTCCTTGAGATGGTCTCTAAATTCAGGTGGGATATACTCAGGGTCGTACTTTGCCTTTCGTGGACTTGTTCTAGTTGTCTTCGGTTTCAACTTGAACTTGCATATGAGCAAGTGATGATATGTTCCGCAGTTGGCCCTGGCCTTGTTCTGACTGATGATATTGAGCTTCTACATTGTCTCTTTCCACAAAGTAGTTGATTTAATTCCTGTGTTTTCCATCTGGTGAGGTCCACGTGTATAGTTGCTGTTTATGTTGCTGAAAAAAAATGAAGAAGTCGATGGTCTTCGAATTACTGGGCTGAGGTCTGTGGGGACCATGGTCTCAGGGAATATCTAGCTCATTGGGCATCACACAGTTTATAAAGAAAATGTTCTACATCCTACTTTGGTGAGTAGCATCTGGGGTCTTAAAATCCTGTGAGCTGCCATCTAAGATACTGCACTGGTCTCACTCCTTCAGGAGCAAGGGAAAATGAAGAAAACTAAAGACATGAGGGAAAGATTAATCCGAAGGACTAATAGATCACAACTACCATGGCCTCCACCAGACTGAGTTCGGTATAACTAGATGGTGCCTGGCTACCATCACTGACTGCTCTGACAGGGATCACAATAAAGGGACCCAGATAGAGCTGGAGAAAAATGTAGAACAAAATTCTAACTGATAAAAAAAACCAGACTTACTGGCCTGACAGAGACTGGAGAAGACCCAAGAGTATGGCCCTGGGACACCCTTTTAGCTCAGTAATGAATTCACTCCAGAGATTCACCTTTTAGCCAAAGATTAAACGGGCCCATAGAACAAAATGAAACTAAAGGGGCACACCAGCACAGGGGCAAGGACTAGAAGGCAGGAGGTGACAGAAAAGCTGGTAATAGGGAACCCAAGGTTGAGAAGGGAGAGTACTGACATGTCATGAGGTTGTTAACCAATGTCATAAAACAATATATGTACTAATTGTTTAATGAGAAGCTAGTTTGTTCGGTAAACCTTCATCTAAAGTACAATAAAAAAAAGAAGGTTTAAAAAAGAAGTCGTTGGTCTTGCAAAATTCTATCATGTGTTCCAGCATTGTTTCTGTCATCAAGGCCATATTTTCCAGTTACATATCCTTGTTTATTTCGAAGTTTCACATTCCAATCACCGGTAATTATCAACACATTTTGATTGCATGCTTGATCAATTTCAGACTGCAGAAGAGGGTAAAAATCTTCCATTTCTTCATCTTTGGCATCAGTGGTTGGTGTATAAATTTGAAAAATAGTCATATTAACTGGTCTTCCTTGTAGGTGTATGGATATTATCCTATCACTGACAGCATTGTACTTCAGGATAGATCTTGAATTTTTTTTTTTTTTTTTTTTTTAACAATGAATGCAACATCATTCCTCTTCAATTTGTCATTCCCAGCATAGTAGACCATATGATTATCTGATTCAAAATGGTCAATACCGGTCCATTTCAGTTCACTAATGCCTAGGATATTGATCTTTATGTGTTCCATCTCATTTTTAACAACTTCTCATTTTCCTAGATTGATACTACGTACATTCCATGTTCTGATGACTGACGGACGTTTGCAGCTGTTTCTTCTCATTTTGAGTCGTGCCATGTTAGTAAATGAAGGTTCCAAAAGCTTTACTCCATCCATGCCATTAAGGTTGACTCTATTTTGAGGAGGCAGCTCTTCCCCAGTCATAGTTTGAGTGCTCTCCAACCTGAGGGGCTCATCTTCTGGCACTCTCTCAGACAATGTTCCACTGCTATTCATAACGTTTTAACTTGCCAGTTTTTTTAGAAGTAGATCACCAGGTCCTTCTTCCTAGACTGTTTTAGTCTGGAAGCACCGCTGAAACCTGTCCACCATGTGTGACCTTGCTGGTATTTGAAATATTGGTGGTATATATTCCAGTATCACAGCAATTCACAAGCCACCACAGTGTGACAAACTGACAATTGGCGGCCCCCTCCTCTACCTAACTTTAAATATTGCTTCCTCATCTGCTTCCTGAAGCCTTTGAAGATGGATCTGAAAAGGCTAATAGTTTGACCTCTGAGTGGTGGGGAGATGATCTCCTTTTCTTCCGTTTACATCTGTCTCATTCTCTTTCTTTCCTTCCTGCCTTCCAAATCATGCCCAGAGTTACTGCTCCCTGCCGGACCTTGTTCTGGGAGACGATGATACAGAAATGAATTAAACACAGTCTCTGCCCTCAAAGTGCTCAAAATCTAGTTGGTTAGAGGTCTAGGTCAGTAAATAAATTGCATCCCAGCATGATGTCCTCCTCTGTAAAATGGAGATTATCCTTACTACACCAGTCAGAGTTTTTGGACACAAGCAACTAAGACTGACTCTGGAACGGAATTTATTGAAAGGACATTGAGTGGATCCCAGGATTGAAAGGAAAGTAGGAGACCCAGGCTCAGGAAATAGGAGGGAGGACAACTAACTGAGCCAAGACTATATTCCAGGAACAAGATAGTGAGGGCAATGCCACTGGCATCGCCACAGCTGCTGTCACTGGGGAAAGGTGAAGAATTGGACCATTTTTGCAACCCATAGGGTGAATGGTGTGTGCTGGTAAAAGAAGCCAATGTGCATGGCATCAAAACCTAAGTTATTTCCATGTTCCATGCCACTTGGGACCCCAGCCAAAGGAGCATTTGTCCAGGATTGGCCTCTGTCCTCACTCAATGGAATCATTAGAATGTCAGCCCCATGGGAGCAGGGATTTTTGTCTGTTTTGTTCACCACTGTAATTCCAACACCTAGAACAGTGTCTGACACATAACAGGTGCTCAGCAAATGGTGGTTGAATGAAAATTACCTCATGAACTTATCTTATGCATCTAACCAAGGTTTCTCACTTTTGTGGGGAAGCTGTGTGCTTTGGAGGAAAACTCCTAAACTTGGAGGCACTCTAGGCTGGGATAGAATCTGGGCTTCATCATTTACTGTGGGGCAACCTTGGGCAAATTACTAAACCTTCCTGAGCCTCATTTTTCTGAAATGGAAAACTTTTGGGGTGATTTCTCAGTGCAACCTCCCCATCTCTCTGGTAATTGCACTTCCTCTGCATCATATGATTAATGTGATGGGGCTTCTGGCATAATGTGACCCTTTCTCCAACCTTACCTTGGCTGATGCCACGCACATCTGTCAGTTTGTCATACTGTGGTGGTTTGCATGTTGCTGTGATGCTGGAAGCTATGCTACCAGTATTTCAAATAGCAACAGGGTCACCCATGATGGACAGGTTTCAGTGGTACTTCCACACTTAGACATACTAGGAAGAAAGACTTGGTGGTCCACTTCTGAAAAAATTGGCTAGTGAAAATCATGAATAGCAGTGGAACATTGTCTGATACAGTGCCGGAAGATGATCCCCTCAGGTTGGAAGGCACTCAGAATATGACTGGGGAGAACTGCCTCCTCAAAGTAGAGCCAACCCTAATGACATGGATGGAGCAAAGCTTTTGGGATCTTCGTTTGCTAAGGTGGCATGACTCAAAATGAGAAGAAACATCTGCAAACATCCATTAATAATCAGAACATGAAATCTATGAAGTATGAATTTAGGAAAATTTGAAGTCATCGAAAATGAAATAGGCCACATAAAGTCGATATCCTAGGCATTAGTGAGTAGAAATGGACTGGTATTGGCCATTCTGTATCAGGCAATCACATGGTCGACTATGCCAGGAATGACAAATTGAAGAGGAAAGACGTTGCATTCATTGTCAAAAAGAACATTTCAAGATCTATCTTGAAGTGCAATACTGTCAGTGATAGAATAATATCCATATGCCTACAAGGAAGACCAGTTAACACCACTATTATTCAAATTTACCCACCAACTACTAATATCAAAGGTGAAGAAATTGAAGATTTTTACCAACTTCTGCAGTCTGAAATTGATCAAACATGCAATCAAGATGCATTGATAATTACTGGTGATTGGAATGAGAAAGTTGGAAATAGAGAAACAGGGATGGGTAGTTGGAAAATATGGCCTTGGTGTTAGAAATGATGCCTGAGATTGCAAGATAGAATTTTGCAAGATCAACTTCTTCATTGCAAATACCTTTTTCAAACTACATAAAAGACGACTACACACATGGCTCTTGCCAGATGGAATATACAGGAATCAAATCTACTACATCTGTGGAAAGAGACAATGCAGAAGCTCAATATCATCAGTCAGAACAAGGCTAGGGGTCGACTATAGAGCAGACCATCAATTAATTGCTCATATGCAAGTTCAAGTTGAAGTGAAGAAAATTAGAGCAAGTCCACGAGAGCCAAAGTATGACTTTGAGTATATCCCACCTGAATTTAGAGACCGTCTCTAGAATAGATTAGACTCATTCAACACTAATTGCTGAAGAGCAGAAGAATTCTGGAATGACATCAAGGATATCATACACGAAGAAAGCAACAGGTCATTAAAAAGACAGGAAAGAAAAAAACAAAATAGACATCAGAAGAAACTCTGTGTCATGGATTGAGCTGTGTCCCCCCTAAATAACTGTCACCTTGTCTGGGTCATGATTCCCAGTATTGTATGATTGTGTTATCTGATGTGATTTCCTTATGTGTTGTAAACTCTATCATTATGATGAGATTATATGTGATCTCCTTAGGTGTTGTAAATTCTATCACCGTGATGAGGTTATACTGATGAGGTTGACAAGATTAGTGTCTTAATGCAATCTCTTTTGAGATATAAAAGAGAGAAGTGAGCAGAGACACATGGGAACCTCATACCACCAAGAAAGCAGTGCCGGGAGCAGAGCGTGTCCTTTGGACCTGTGCAGAGAACCTCCCAGACCAAAAGAAGATTGACGACATGGACCTTCCTCCAAAGTCAATGGAGAAAGTGTTCCCCTGGTGCTGACGCCCTGAATTTGGACTTGTAGCCTCCTGGACTGTGAGAGAATAAACTTCTCTTTGTTTGTTAAAAGCCATCCACTTGTGATATTCCTGTTAGAGCAGCACTAGATGACTAAGACACTCTGCAACTTGCTCTTGAAAGTCGAGTAGCTAAAGCAAAAGGAAGAAATGATGAAGTCGAAGAGCAGAACAGAAAATTTCAAAGGGCAGCTGGAGAAAACAAAGTAAAGAATTATAATGAAATGTGCAAAGACCTGGAGTTAGAAAACCAAAATGGAAGAACACGCTCAGCATTTCTTAAGCTGAAAGAATTGAAGAAAAAATTGAAGCCTTGAGTTGCAATATGGCAGGATTCTACAGGGAAGATACTAAACAATGCAGGAAACATCAAAGGAAGATGGAAGGAAAACACAGGTTCACAGTACCAAAAAGAATTAGTCGACGTTCAACCATTTCAGGAGGTAGTATATGAGCAAGAATCGATGGTACTGAAGGAAGAAGTCCAAGCTGCACAGAACGGAATGGTGAAAAATAAGGCTCCAGGAATTGACGGAATATCAATTGAGATGTTTCAATAAATGGATGCAGCGCTGAAGGTGCTCACTGTTCTATATCAAGAAATTTGGAAGACAGATTCCTGGCCAACAGACTGGAAGATATCCATATTTGTGGCCATTCCAAAGACAGGTGATCTAAGCGAATGTGGAAATTACCGAACAATATCATTAATATCACACGCAAGTACAATTTTGCTGAAAATCATTCAAAAGTGGCTGCGGTAGCTCATCAACCGGGAACTGCCAGAAGTTCAAGCCGGATTCAGAAGAGGATGTGGAACGAGGGATATCATTGCTGATGTCAGATGAATTTTGGCTGAAAACACTGAATACTAGAAAGATGTTTACCTGTGTTTTATTGACTATGCAAAGGTATTTGACTGCATGAATCGTAAAAAAATTATGGATAACATTGCTGAGAATAGGAATTCCAGAATGCGTAATTGTGCTCATGAGGAATCTGTACATAGACCAAGAGGCAGTAGTTTGAAAGGAACGAGGGGATACTTTGTGGTTTAAAGTCAGGAAAGGTGTGCGTCAGGGTTTTATTCTTTCATCATACTTATTCAATCTATATGCTGAGCAAATAATCCCAGAAGCTGGACTATACAAAGAAGAAAGTGGTATCAGGATTGGAGGAAGACTCATTAACAACCTGCCATATGCAGATGACACAACCTTGCTTGCCGAAAGTGAAGAAGCACATACTCATGAAGATCAAAGTGTACTGCCTTCAGTATGCATTGTACCTCAACATAAAGAAAACCGAAATCCTCAAAACTGGACCAATAAGCAACATCAAGATAAAAAGAGGTAAGATTCAACTTGTCAAGGATTTCATTTTACTTGGATCCACTGTCAATGTCCATGGAAGCAGCAGTCAAAAAACTCAAACGATGTATTATTGCACTCGGCAAATCTGCTGCAAAAAACCTCTTTAAAGTGTTAAAAAGCAATGATGTCACTTTGAAGACTAAGGTGTGCCTGACCCAAGTCATGATATTTTCAATTGTCTTGTATGCATGCAAAAGCTGGACAACAAATACGGAAGACCGAAGAATTGATGCCTTTGAATTATGGTGCTGGCGAAGAATACTGAATATACCATGGACTGCCAGAAGAACAAACAAATCTGTCTTGGAAGAAGTACAGCCAGAATGCTCCTTAGAAGGGAGGATGGTGAGACTTCATCTCATGTACTTTGGACATGTTATCAGGAGGGACTAGACCCTGAAGAAGGACATCATGCTTAGTAAAATGAAGTGTCAGCAAAAAAGAGGAAGACCCTCAATGAGATAGATTGACACAGTGGCTGCAACAATGGGCTCAAGCTTAACCATGATTGTTAGGATGATGCAAGACAGGGTGGTGTTTAGTTCTGTGGTACATAGGCTTGCTATAAGTTAAAATGGATGGCACCTAACAACAACAACATTTTGTCTGATTGGACCAGGGGTAAGGCTATTACCCAAAATGGGCCAATCAAAGCCCCTTTCCTGGGAATTTGAAATTCCAGTCTCCATCTGGTAGTCTTTTGAATGGAGGAAATAGAAACTCAGTAGCTGGCTATGGACATTTTCCAGAAGAGGGAGCTGGACTGCAGCAGGAGAGAAAAATGAAGCCCCTGTTCTAGCTTACTCCTTAAGCTTAACCACCTCTCTAGGTAGCTAGGTAACCACTGGTGTAATGGTTAAGAGCTTGGTCTCTGGTTCCAGATCACATTGGTTTAGGTTCTGCCCTTGCCATTTACTAGCTGTGTGACCCTGGGCAAGTCATTGAACTTCTCTGTGCCCTGGTTCTCATCTGTAAAATGAGAATGATATTAATACCTGCTTGAGAGGGTTGCCATAAGGATTAAAGTGTGTACAACAACACCTAATACATGGTGAGTACTAGGTGAGGATTACCTATTATTATGTATACCCTTGGATTCCAGGCCACCCCTTCAATCCTTAAAACTAGTGCCTCTCGCCGCCCACCCCTCCCCCCACCCCCCCACCCCCCCCCCCCCCCCGCCTTTTTGGAACTGCTGGCTTCCATGGATTGTTAATTCCAACCCAAAGAAAGAACTGGTATCTTTGTTCACCTGTGAAATGGTGAAAGTTAATTATCTCGATTTCTTAGATTGGCAATGAGGATTAAAAGATGAGTAAAGCTCTTAGCACACTGTAGGTGCTCAATATTGGCATGCTCCCTATCCTTCATACTCCATCTCACCCAGGCTCAAAAGTCTCCACCCTCTTGACCAGGCAGGGGCAGAATGTGGGAGACGGGGCTTCTGATATGGGCACGGACTTGCCTGCAGCTTGGTTTGGCCTCTTTCCATGGTGAATCTGATCTGTTCTGACAGGGTTCTTAGAAATACACACCTTGATACCTCATTCTGCACTCTGGGGAGTGACTCCTCAATCCTGAGGTGCCCTCCCCCAGGAAGGACCCAGGGACTGTGACTTCATCCCTGGTGTACTCTAGAGTTTCTCATTGCTGGGGAAGTGACTCAGGACTCTGCCCTTGTGAGTGGGGCAGAGACCTGAACCTGGTTTTCCTCGCTTGTTCCCTGCTGGCACAATCCCTTTTCTGGTCCTCTTAGGAGATACACAGGGTGGGGGAAGGTATGCAACTGGCTTAAGAGGATGGGGGCAAGAGACTTGGAGTCATGGACAGAGCCTCTTCTTTCATGTGTTAACATTCCTGGGTGGAGAACAAGGCCTGATGGGAAGGTTTTCTTCCTTTGGTAGTGTCCTTTGTCTTCCCAGCTTCTCCCACTGCCACTGAGGCCCCTTCCCTGAGCCCACCTCGCCCATCCTCTGCACCAAGCCCAGCAAGGGCAGGAGTTGTGGTTAAGTGCAGTGGGTGGGTCTAGAACTGGTTTTGGCTCCAGTACCATTTTGCCTCTGAGATGATCTCAGCCTGGAGGGTGATCCTCAGAGATAAGTCAGACCTTATAATCCTCCCTGACCTCGCCCCGCCTCTCCTGTGGGGAAGATAACTGTGGACACAGAAAAGGTCATGAAGTGTTGGTGGACGTTTTGGGCACCCATAAATCCATGGTGCTGCATCTTTCTCCTTCTGCCATATTGACTTGATCCTTAACTGGGATTCTGCCTCAGTTTCCCTGCCTAGTTCTCCAGTCACACCTGAATATATCTTCAGATTTTGCATATCACCTGCCTCTTGGCTGCAGGATTGCCTGTCAGAATCTGCCAAGGCCACACCAAGTTCTCCACCCGTCCATGGACCCCAAACCTAGGACTGCCTGACTTCTCGTCCTGGATCAACCTCTGGGGCTGGGTCAGTGTCCCCTAGGCCCACTGGGCCAAACATTCTCCCTATCCGTACCAGCCCAACATTCCTCATGCCTGAGTCCACTTCATTTATTATATTTTGAGCCTTTGTGAAGGAGGCAGCCTGGGAAGAAGAATAGGCTCTGGAATCAGACACACTGGGACCTTTATCATGTATTTGCTGTGCAACATTGAGCTGGCCACTTCCCTTCTCTGAGCCTCAGTTTCCACATCTGTCAGAGAAGCTAATAATCCCCTACCTTGAAGTTAGGAGTCCTTAGGTGGTGCAAATAGTTAATATGATGTACTGCTAACTGAAAGGTTGGAGGTTCGAGTCCACCTAGAGGTGCCTCAGAAGAAAGGCCTGGATATCTAGTACTTCTGAAAAATCAGTCATTGAAAGCTTTATGGGGCATAGTTCTACTGTGACATGGAATTGACTCAATGGCAACTAAAACTGGGCCTTGAAGTTGTTAGGGTTTAATGAGATGACCTACGTATATAGTACCTAGCATACTGTAGAGGCTTGAGAAACGGCGGTCCACTGCCCTTTCTCAATACACAGCTGTAGAAGCAAAAGTAATTCTTCATTACTCCTCAACTATTTATATCGACCATTGCCCCACAGCTTCTCATAACCCTATTATCAGGTCAAGATATCAGCATGGTGGGGTGGGGTCTGGAAACAGGAAACTGCACTGGGAGCAGCCAACCTCTAAAACAGATATCCAGCAAAAGCAGCATGGCACAGAGGTGGAGTGTGTGACTCCTGGAGACAGGCTGCTTGGGTTCAAATGCCAGTTTAACACTGCTGAGCCGTGGCCAAATAACTGTAGTTCCTTTTGCCTCAGCTTCCCCGTTTGGTATATGGGGGTAAAACAGCATACACTGCCTGGAATTATTTTGAGGATTAAATAAGACAATCTGTCTCAAATGTATAACCTGGGACATGCCACACAGTAAGCACTCAAAACAGTCACTTTTGATATATAGGACATTTCCAAGTTGTTACTACTTTAATTTCCCCCTTTAATGTGATTTAATTAGGATAAAGTTCCAGAAAAGGAATTACTGCCTTCTGAGCTATATTGCCAAATTGCTTTTAAAAGGCTTATGCCATTTACTATGCCACCAGCAAATCAAGTAAATACTGATTTTATCATATCTCTGCTAGCACTATTATTTTTTTAATGATATTTTACTGTGTTTTTGGTGAAGGTTTACACAGCAGTTTACACAAGTTTCTATATAAGTTGTTCAATTACATTGGTTACATTCTTCACAATGTGTGAACATTCTCATTATTTCCTTTCTGGTTGTTCCATTTCCATTCATCTAGTTTCCCTGCCCCTTTACATTCTCATCTTGTTTTAAAGTAATTGTTGGGTGATTCTTTAAAGGAGCACACGGTACTTGCGGGTGATATTCGTTATTTCTTGAGCCAATTTGTTTTTTAGCTACAAGATGACCTCAGGGGTTAGTTTCGGTTCAAGGTTTGAAGAGTATTCTAGGTCAATAGTCTTCAGGAGTCCTCTAGTCTCAACCAACCCAATAGGTCTGTTTTTTTTTTTTTTAAGGAATTTGAGGTTCTGTTCCACAGTTTTCTCCCATTCTGTAGGAGTCCATTTATAATGGCCCTGATTAGAACAGTCAGTAGTTGTAGCTGGGCACTGGTTTCAGGGTAGATGAGACATGGTTTGTGTAGACTATTTGTCCTGTAGACTAGTTTCTTCTTTGAGTCTTTATTTTCCTTCTTTCTCTTTTGGTCTGGCTATTATAGTTATTTTTAACTAGAAAGTGCCTCATAGCTTTTATCCCTTTAACTGCAAAGGTGAACAGCGTGTGTGTCATTAAGTAAAAGATTATGGGAGGAGGGGAGGGATCATTTCTTTGAAGAGGGAACTTGGAAATAAAAAAACATACCCATATTTTGTAAATATCTTGAAAATTGAGGATGCTGTTCTTCCTGTCAACTGCTGCTACTTCTCCTTTCAGAGATATCCATTTCTGTGTATCTTGTTCAGTTCCCTTGACTTTGACACTTGCAGATCTGGAATGTGGAAGTGCCCAAAAGTGATGACAATTTAATAGCTTGAGATAAACTTTTTTTTTTTATTATTGTAGTTTAAATGAAGTTTACATTCAAGTTAGTCTCCCAAACAAAAATTTACACATACATTTTTATGTGACCCTAATTGCTCTCCCCATACTGTGACAGCACACTCCTCCTTTCAACCCCTGATTCCTCATGCCCATTCAACCATCTCCTAACCCTCTCTGCCTTCCCATCTCACCTCCAGACAGAAGCTGCCTGTTTAGTCTCTTGTGTCTACTTGAGCTAAGAGGCACACTCCTCACGAGTATCACTTTATGCCCCACAGTCCAGTCCAATCCCTGTCTGAAGAGTTGGCCTCGGAAATTGTTTCAGTTCTGGGCTGATAGAGAATCCAGGGGCCATGCTTTCCAGGGTTCCTCCAGTCTCAGTCAGACCGTTTAGTCTGGTCTTCTTACTAGAATTTGAGTTCCGCACCCAACCTTTCTCCTGCTCTACCCAGGACTCTCTGTTGTGTTCCCTGTCAGGCCGTCATTGGTGGTAGCCGGGCACCATCTAGTTCTTCTGGTCTCAGACTGGTGCAGTCTCTGGTTTATGTGGCCCTTTCTGTCTCTTGGGCTAATACTTTCCTTGTGTCTTTGGTGTCCTTCATTCTCCTTTACTTCAGGTGGTTGGGACCAATTGATGCATCTTAGATGGCCACTTGCAAGCTTTTAAGACCCCACACACCACTCACCAAAGTGGGATGCAGAACATTTTCTTAATAAGCTTTGTTATGCCAATTGACCTAGATGTCCCCTGAAAGCATGTTCCCCAGACCCCTACCCCTGCTACTCTGTCCCTCAAAGTGTTTGATTGTGTTCAGGAAGCTTCTTAGCTTTGGTTTAGTCCAGTTGTGCTGACTTCCCTTGTAGTATGTGCTGTCCTTCCCTTCGTCTAAGATAATTCTTATCCACAATATAGTTAGTAAATAACCCTCACCCTCCCTCCCCACCCTTGTAACCGTCAAAGAATGTTTTCTTCTGCATTTAAACCTTTTCTTGAGTTCTTATAATAGCGGTCTTATACAATATTTGTCCTTCTGTGACTGACTAAATTCACTCAGCATGATGCCCTCTAGATTCCTCCATGTTATGTTTCACAGCTTCATCGTTGTTCTTTGTTGTTGTGTAGTATTCCATTGTGTGGATATACCATAATTTGTTTATCCGTTCGTCCTTTGATGGGCACCTGGGTTGTTTCCATCTTTTCGCTATTGTGAACAGTGCTGCAATGAACATGGGTGTGCATATATCTATTTGTATGATGGGTCTTATTTCTCTAGGATATATTCCAAGGAGTGGGATAGCTGGATTGTATGGTACTTCTATTTCTAGCTTTTTAAGGAAGTGCCAAATCGATTTCCAAAATGGTTGTACCATTTTACATTCCCACCATCAGTTTATAAGTGTTCCAGTCTCTCCACAACCTCTCCAGCATTTATTATTTTGTGGTTTTTTGATTAATGCTAGCCTTGTTGGGGTGAGATAATATCTCATTGTAGTTTTGATCTGCATTTCTCTAATGGCTAATGATCGTGAGCATTTCTTCATGTGTCTGTTAGCTGCCTGAATATCTTCTTTGGCAAAGTGTCTGTTCATATCCTTTGCCCATGTTTTAATTGGGTTATTTGTCTTTTTGTTGTTGAGGTTTTACAGTATCTTGTAGATTTTAGAGATTAGACACTGATCGGATTTGTCGTAGCCATAAATTTTTTCCCAGTCTGTAGGATGTCTTTTTACTCTTTTGGTGAAGTCTTTTGATGAGCATAAGTGTTTGATTTTTAGGAGTTCCCAGTTATCTAATCTCTCTTCTGGTGCTTGTGCATTGTTACTTATGGTTCGTATTGTGTTTATGCCATGTATTAGGGCTCCTAGCTTTGTCCCTATTTTTTCTTCCATGATCTTTATCATTTTCGATTTCATATTTAAGTTTTTGATCCATTTTGAGTTAGTTTATGTGCATGGTGTGAGGTATGGGGTCTTGTTTCAGTTTTTTGCAGATAGATATTGAGATAAATTTTTGATGAAATTTTATATCAATTTTTTGTCTTTTTGAACTTGCATTTTATTATGACGACTTTCTAGTTCGGAGGAGAAACTTAATTCCTCCATAAAATTAATAAGGATGGTGAGACTCAGTTTTTTTCATCTGTAAAATGGGGGAGGGAGAGCTGGAGTGAGGTAATCTCCTAAGGGCCATACTTTTGAAAGGGAGCAGCATCATGGGCCTGCAAAGACCTGCAAGGACTTTGTTGGCAAAACATGTCTGGTGAGGAGGAGGAATGAAGTCAAGACCAAGAGAAGCTGGGGGAAGAAAGTGCTAAGCTCATTGCAGGGGGTAGGCAACATAACGTGGAGGAAAGAGCAGGGGATCAGAAGTCTCATACTTCTGGTATAATAATTCCCATCTCAGCTACTCCCTGGTTGTGCAACCTTGAGCAAAAAAATGACTTGACCTCTCTGAGCCTCTGTTTCCATCTGCAATGGGGGGTAATACCACTTATCTTGCATGGCCTTGTGAAGATTAAATGAATTAGAGTGTGTAAGGCACCTATCATAATATCTGCCATGGGGAAGTGCTTGATCATAATGAATGCTAACATTTTGTAATGTGCCAGGCACTGATCTAACTACTTTATATCTAGTAACTCTACGAGGTTAGGAATATTAATAGCTCCATTTTACAAATAGAGAAACTAGGACATAAAAAGACAGTAAGTCACTTGTCTCAGGTTACATGGTGAGCAAGTGGCAGAGCCAGGATTCTAAATCCCCATCCTACTCTGTCTCCTACACTAATGGCAATTCCAGACAAGAGGGCACGGCTAGCTCAGGGAGTATTCAGTCTGCCATCAACCCTCGGAGGTTACTCTAGTGGGAAGTAATGGAAGACAGGTATCTGGCAGAAACAAAATTGCTGGTTGTGGAACTACATACATCATGATTTTCAACATCCTGCTCGTTCATCCCAAGAGTTTAGTGGATGACAAAGAGTTAGGAATTCAAGAAAAGGTAATTGGAACTACAGGAGACCAGAAGATGTAGATTCACAGCCCTCTATCCCCACCCAACATTCTTAGAGATATTGGGAGGGATTCTGAGTTTCCCATTCTCCAGGGGATGGCAGTTCAAAACAAATTTATTTAACTTCCCAAGAACTGCTGTTTTCTCCTCCTCAGCAGCCCTTTGCTTTTTTCCTTCATTGAATTTATCACTTGCATTATTTTGCCTATGGCATTTTTACCTGTTATTGTCTGTTTCCTTTACTAGAATAAAAACTCTACAAAAGTAGGGAATAGATCTGTCTTGTTCGTTGTTGTATCCTCAGTTTCCAGCAGATGCTGGGTGTTCAAGAAATATTCACGCAGTAAAGGATAACCCCAGTAGGCTAAAGATCTAGGGAACATACAGGCTGCCAACCCTTGGGCTACGTATATTCATTTCCTTTATAAAAATGGTTCCATACCATATGTAATTGGTAGAGACGGGATTTGAAAACAAGCAGGCTGACTCCAGGGCTTTCTTTCTCTGTTGACCTTCTCATCAACCTTCTCCCAGACTAGGAGCTTATCTGCATGGGGATCCCGGGTCCAAAGGATGCACTCTGCTCCTGGCACTGCTTTCTTGGTGGTATGAGGTCCCCCAACTCTCTACTTGCTTCCCTTTCCTTTAGCTCTTGTAAGATAAAAGGTGGTGCAGGTCACACCCCAGGGAAATTCCCTTTACTTTGGATCAAGGATGTGAACTTAGTAAGGGTGCTATACAATCCTACCCTAATCCTCTTTAACATAAAATTACAATCACAAAATGGAGGACAACCACACAATACTGGGAATCATGGCCTAGCCAAATTGATACATGCATTTTTGGGGGGACATAATTCAATCTATGACAACCATTATTATTCAAATTTACCCAACAACTACTAATATCAAAGATGAAGGAATTGAAGAATTTTACCAGCAGTTTGAAATTGACCAAACATGCAATCAAGATGCACTGAAAATTACTGGTGATTGGAATGCGAAAGTTGGAAAGAAAGAAAGATCAGTAGTTGGAAAATTGGCCTTTGTGATAGAAACGACATGGGAGATTGCATGATAGAGTTTTGCAGTGCCAACAATTTATTCATTATAAATACTTTTTTTCAACAACATAAAGGGTGACTATACACGTGGACCTTGTTGGATGGAATACAAAGGAATCAAATCAACTACATCTGTGGAAAGAGATGATGGAGAAGCTCAATATCATCAGTCAGAACGAGGCCAGAGGCCAACTGCAGAACAGACCATCAATTGCTCATATGCGAGTTCAAGTTGAAGCTTGAGAAAATTAAAACAAGTCCACAAGAGCCAAAATATGACCTTGAGTATATGCCACCTGAATTTAGAGACAATTTCAAGGATAGATTTGATGCATTGAAACTGATAACCCAAGACCAAACGAGTTGTGAAATGACATCCAGGACATCATATATGAAGAAAGCAAAAGGTCATTAAAAAAAACAGGAAAGAAAAGAAAGACCAAAATGGATGTCAGAAGAGACTATGAAACTTGCTCTTGAATGTAGAGTAGCTAAAGCAAATGGAAGAAATGATGAAGTAAAATAGTTGAACAGAAGATTTCAAAGGGTGGCTTGAGAAGACAAAGTAAAGTATTATAATGAAATGTGCAAAGGCCTGGAGTTAGAAAACCAAAAGGGAAGAACACGCTCAGCATTTCTCAAGCTGAAAGAACTGAAGAACAAAATCAAGCCTTGAGTTGCAATATTGAATAATTCTATGGGCAAAATATTAACTAATACAGGGAGCATCAGAAGAAGATGGAAGGGTCACTGTGCCAAAAAGAACTGGTCGACAATCAACCGTTTTCAGGAGTTAGCATATGATCAAGAACGGATGGTAAACTCCAAGCTGCACTGAAGGCATTGCCTTAAAACAAGGCTGCAGGAATTGACAGAATACCAATTGAGGTGTTTCAACAAATGGATGCAATGCTGGAAGGGCTAACTTGTCTATGCCAAGAAATTTGGAAGACAGCTACCTGGCCAACTGACAGGAAGAGATCCATATTTGTGCCCGTTCCAAAGAAGGTGATCCAACAGAAAGTGGAAATTATAGAACAATATCATTAATATCACACACCAGTAAAATTTTGCTAAAGATAATTAAAAAATGATTGCAGCAGTACATTGACAGGGAACTGCCTGAAATTCAAGCTGGATTTGAAGAAGATATGGAATGAGGGATATCATTGCTGATGTCAGGTGGATCTTGGCTGAAAGCAGAGAATACCAGAAAGATGTTTACCTGTGTTTTATTGACTATGCAAAGGCATTTGACTGTGTGGATCATAACAAATTATAGATATAACATTGGGAAGAATGGGGATTCTAGAACACTTAATTGTGCTCATGAGGAACCTGTACATAGACCAAGAAACAGTCATTTGAACAGAACAAGGGGATACTGCACAGTTTAAAATCAGGAAAGGTGTGTATCAGGGTTGTATCTTTTCACCAGACTTATTCAGTCTATATGCTGAGCAAAATAATCCAAGAAGCTAGACTATATGAAGAAGAATGTGGCATCAGGATTGGAGGAAGACTCATTAACAACCTGTGAGATGCAGATGACACAACCTTGCTTGCTGAAAGTGAAGAAAACTTCAAGCACTTACTGATGAAGATCAAAGACTACAACCTTCAGTATGGATTACTTCTCAACATAAAGAAAACAAAAATCTTCACAATTGGACCAATAAGCAACATCATGATAAACGGAGAAAAGATTGAAGTTGTCAAGGATTTCATTTTATTTGGATCCACTGTCAAAGCCCATGGAAGCAGCAGTCAAGAAATCAAATGACATATTGCATTGGGCAAATCTGCTGCAAAAGACCTCTTTAAAGTGTTAAAAAGCAAAGATGTCACTTGGAGGACTAAGGTGTGCCTGACCCAAGCAATTTTCAATCGTCACTTATGCATGCAAAAGCTGGACAATGAATAAGGAAGACCAAAGAAGAATTGATGCCTTTGAATTACGGTGTTGGTGAAAAATATTGAATATATCATGGACTGCCAGAAGAACGAACAAGTCTGTCTTGGAAGAAATAGCTAGAATGCCTCCCTAGAAGCAAGGATGGCGAGACTTTGAAAAAGAGGAAGACCCTCAATGAGATGGATAGACTCAGTGGCTGCAACAATAGCAACAATTGTGAGGTTGGTAGAAGACTAGGTAGTATATTGTTCTATTGTATGTAGGGTCACTATGATTCGGAACCGACTCAAAGGCACCTAACAACAACAACATGCCTTTCTACCACTCCCCTACTCCATTCTACAGTAAGATGGTAGGAATAACAGTGCAGACAACAGCTCTCTCCAAAAATATCTCTTCATCAAATCTTCTCCCCTCTCCACATTCTGACCCCCCTTTAATTTCCCTGTTCTGGCTTAGAGGGTCCACAGGTGGTAAAACTGGTTCTACACTTTTCCTTTTTAACCTCTACATAGAAGGCTGCCTCACATTCACTTTGGTATATGATATCTATGTTCTGGTGTCTCTATAGAAAGAGAGGCAGGAAAAGGCCCCATTTTAACATCCTATTATGTGGCTGTAATTGCTGCCTTGGATTTTGTGAGACACTCATGTCTTTATAATAAATTTTTCCTTTTTACTAGTCTGACTGGGTTTCTCTTACTTGCAAACAAGCGATTGATGACCATAACATAGGTCTTAGTGGCCTGAACTTCCTCCTGAAGGGGACAAGAGTGAGAGGGACCAGAGTAGGGAGTCTGAGTCAAAATTCCCCACAGGTTCAAAAGCCTGAAATGGGGCAGAAAATGGAAGACAGAGTTAAGGGTCAGGATGAGAGCCCTGGAGCTGAACTGCACTTGAAAAAGTTGAATTCAAAGCAAGGTGGTGTCCTGAGCAGTGGCCAATTCCATTCTTCTTTTCACAGTTTTGCTTTTTGGACTCCCCAGCCTGTGAAGCGTGGTTGCCTTAAAGGTACAAGGTCAAGGAGGGCAACCTTTTATAACCGCAGGCCTCTGATCAGTTTTTGTTGAATTTTTTATAATTATAATGTTAGAGGATTTGACTCTTGGAGTCCCTGGGTGGTGAACATGATTAAGCTCTGGACTACTAA
The DNA here is from genome assembly GCA_030035585.1 of Dugong dugon. Lineage (NCBI taxonomy): Eukaryota > Metazoa > Chordata > Mammalia > Sirenia > Dugongidae > Dugong > Dugong dugon. Next base: position 52,098,140 of record CM057462.1, on the reverse strand, counting down.
CCAAAAAGTTGGTGGTTCAAACCCACCAAGAGGTACCTCAGAAGACAGGCCTGATAATCTGCTTCCAAGAGGTCACAGCCTTGAAAACTCTAAGGAGCAGTTTTATTCTGCACACATGCGGTTGCCATAAGTCAGAATTTACTTGATGGAAACTAACAACAAAAACAACAACCAGCTACCAAGGAGTCCCTGGGTGGTGCAAACAGTTAAGCGCTCAGCTACTAACTGAAAGGTTGTGGTTCAAAACCACCCAGAGGTGCCTCAAAAGAAAGGCCTGGAAATCTGCTTCCAAAAGATCACAGCCGTGAAAACCCTATGGAGTAGCGTTCTACTCTGACACACGCCATGAATCAGAATTGACTTGACAGCAACTGGTTACCAGCTTCCAAAGACTTTGCCCCAAAATGGTGCCAGTTAGAGACCTGCCATTAGCTATGTGTGAACATGTTTGGGAGTATGAAGGTTCAGGGTTACAAGTAAAGGAGTGCCCAGGATGTCTGAGGCAGCTTTATATCTTTGAGGGAAGAAACAGCTGCAGGAGGAGGAGATGGAGAAAAAGCAAGTGAGGGAAGAAAGGCACCTATCCAACAGTACAATGTTCTGGGCATTCCTTTGGCTTTGTTCTGCAGTGGACTTTCATCTCTTGATTCTCCCCAGTTCCTGGGCTGTGTCCTTTACAGGTTAAATTTGTTCTAAATGCTCTTCTTCCTCCAGTTACCTGCTGGCCAGTCCTGCAGAAGGAAAGAGTCATTGGTTCCTTCCAGTCTTTGCCTTTCTAACTGAAGTGGCTCCCTTGAGCTGCTAAGCCCACTCTGAAAGGCCTGCTGGACTCTACTTAAAGGTGTCAACTGGCCAGAGCACTCCAGTCCTTCATCTACTCTCTTAACCCTTAGGAAGGCAGGATAGCAGAATGGTTAAAAGCACAGGACCTGGAGCCAGATTGCTTGGGTTCAAATGCTGACTCTGGTTCTTATGAGCTGAGTGACTCAAGGCAAGCTATTTAACCTCCTAGGTTCTTGGTTTCCTCTTCTGTAAAATGAGAATGAGAATATCAATGCCTAGCTCTTAAGATTTGTTAAAGGAAAAATATTAATCCAATAATATAAATTAATTGAAATTTATTTAATACACTATTTGCAAATCGAGGCAACATTTCTGACTAGAGTCAAAAATGGTTCCACAAAGAAAAATCTTTTACAGATTCTTATATTCCAGCTTATTGCTAGTGATTCTACATTGTCATGGAAACAGGCCAGAATAGAAGTGATAAAAGAATTTGTGGTCACGCAAGATTCCATACAGCATTTTCTTGAAGAACAATTAAGATAATTACCAACTTACCCTAAAACACAGCCTCTGTTCTGACCTTTGGAATTGCTGTTTGTGGAAAATGACTGCACATAGATAATTCTATAAAAGAGCACAATGCCCAAGGCAAAACATTCTTTACTAATTGAGCCAGACTATTGTTGGACTTAAAGGTGACTTCTAGGAGATCAGTTTTGGCTAGAGTTTAAAGTTCAAAGATTATCTCAGGGCAATAGTTAGGACGGGTCATTTTCAACCTCCATGAAATCCAGAAATTTAGATTTCACAAGAATTAAAAACTCCATTCCTCAGATTGTGGAGAGAATAAAATTTAGGGATGCTAAACTAACCACAATGAGGGAGAGGGACAGACCCGAATAGCAAAGAATTATCCCACCCAAAATGCCATCAGTGCCCCTTGTTGAGAAACATTAGCTAACAGCATGGAGATCAGGGCCTGGGTTGAATCACAGACCTACTTACTAGTTTTGTGACTTTGGATCAGGGATGGATTAAAGCATGTGGGGGCCCTAAACACGGATAATCTGTGGTGGCCCCTCCACTGCTTACTCATGCATTCACAAGGGATACGTGATAGAAAACCCTAAAGACTCCACAAGAAATCTACTGGAACTAACAGAAAGATTAAGCAGAGTAGCAGGATACAAGATAAACATTAAAAAATCAGTTGGATTCCTATACACCAATAAGGAGAATGATGAAAAAGAAATCAGGAAAACCATACCATTTTCAATAGCCCCTAAAAAGATAAAATACTTAGGAATAAATCTGACCAGGGATGTAAAAGACCTATGCAAAGAAAACTACAAAACACTACTGCATGAAACCCAAAGGGATCTACATAAATGGAAAAACATACCATGCTCATGGATAGGCAGACTCAACATTGTGAAAATGTCAATTCTACCCAAAGCAATTTACAAATACAACGCAATCCCAATCCAAATACCAACAACATTCTTCAAAGAGATGGAAAAACTAATCATTAACTTTATATGGAAAGGGAGGAAGCCCCGAATAAGTAAAGCACTACTGAAGAAGAAGAATAAAGTTGGAGGACTCACACTACCTGACTTCAGAACCTACTATACAGCTACAGTAGTCAAAACAGCCTGGTACTGGTACAACAACAGATACATTGACCAATGGAACAGAATTGAGAACCCAGATGTAAATCCATCCACCTACGGTCACCTGATCTTCGACAAGGGCCCAAAGTCCATCAAATGGGGAAAAGACAGTCTTTTTAATAAATGGTGCTGGCAAAACTGGATATCCATTTGCAGAAAAATGAAACAGGACCCATACCTCACACCGTATACAAACACTACTTCAAAATGGATCAAAGACCTGAATATAAAGCCTAAAACTATAAAGTTCATAGAAGAAAAAAATAGGACCAACACTACAGGCCTTAATACATGGCATTAACAGGATACAAACCATAACCATCAACGCACAAAACCCAACAGATAAGCTAGATAACTGGGATCTTCTAAAAATCAAACACTTATGCTCTTCAAAAGACTTCACCAAAAGAGTCAAAAGAGAACCTACAGACTGGGAAAAAATTTTTGGACAGTACAAGTCAGACAAAGGTGTAATCTCCATAATCTACAAGAAAATCCAACACCTCTACAACAAAAAGACAAATAATCATATCAAAAAATGGGCAAAGGAAATGAACAGACACTTCAACAAAGAAGACATTCAAATGGCCAACAGACACATGAGGAAATGCTCGCCATCACTAGCCATTAGAGAAATGCAAATTAAAACCACAATGAGATACCATCTCACCCCGGCATTATTAGCACGAATCAAAAATACTGGAAATAACAAATGTTGGAAGGGCTGCGGGGAGATGGGAACTCTTATGCACTGCTGGTGGGAATGCAAAATGATACAACCATTTTGGAAAATGATATGGCGCTTCCTCAGAAAGCTAGAAATAGATATACCATTCGATCCAACAATCCCACTCCTAGGAATATATCCTAGAGAAATAAGAGTCGTCACTCGAATAGACATATGCACACCTATGTTCATGGCAGCATTGTTCACAATAGCAAAACGATGGAAACAACGTAGGTGCCCATCAACAGATGAATGGATAAACAAACTATGGTACGTACACACAATGGAGTACTATGCAACGAGAAAGAACAATGAATCTGTGAACCATCTCATAACATGGATGAAACTGGAGGACATTATGCTGAGTGAAATAAGTCAATCACAAAAGGACAAATATTGTATGAGACCTCTATTGTAAAAACCCATGAAAAAGTTCACACACAAAATGTAACAATCCTTGTTGGTTACCAGGGATGGGGGGGGGGGGGAGAATACTAAATAGGCAATAGATAAGTGGTATCTTGGGTGAAAGGTGAGACAGTACACAATACAAGGGAAACTAACACAACCTGCTCAAGGAAAGGTCATGGAGGCCCCATGGACACATCCAAACTCCCCGAGGGAGTGAGATGCTAGACGGAGGGCTCTGGGGACCATGGTCTCGGGGAACATCTAGCTCAATTGGCATGACACTACTTATAAAGATAATGCTCTACATTCTACCTTGGTGAGTAGTGTCTGGGGTCTTAAAAGCCTGTGAGCGGCCATCTAAGATACTACACTGGTCTCATCCCTTCGGGAGCAAGGGAGAATGAAGAGAACAGGATACAAGCAAAAGATTAGTCCAAAGGACTAACTGTCCACAGCTACCAAGGCCTCCACCGGACTGAGTCCAGTACAGCTAGATGGTGCCTGGCTACCACCACTGACTGCTCTGACCGGGATCACAACAGAGGGTTCTGGACAGAGCTGGAGAAGGATGTAGAGCATAATTCTAACTCACACACAAAAAAAAAGACCAGATTTACTGGCCTAAAGGAGACTGGAGAAACCTCAAGAGTATGCCCCCAGACACCCTTTTAGATCAGTGATGAAGTTACCTTCGAGGTTCACTGTTCAGCCTGGGAGTGGACAGCCCAGTAAAACCAAATGAGACTAACGAGGCACAGGAGTCCAGTGACAAGGGCCAGAAGGCAGAAGGGGAGTAGGAAGCTGATGGTAGGGAACACAAGGTTGAGTAAGGATACTGTTGATGTGGTGTGAGATTGTTAACCATTGTTATAGGGTAACATTTGTAGTAACTGTTAAATGGGAGGCTATTTTGTTCTGTAAGCCTTCATCTGAAGTGAAAATAACAGCACAATTAGAAGAGCGTAGTCAATGTCACTTAAATGGGTACGTAAAAAGTTTTGAAATGGTGTATCTTTGGCTATGTGTATTTTCACCAAAAAAAAAAAAAAAAAAAAAAAATTGAGAAGTTAGAGGGTTAAAATGTTGTGGGGTTGTTAACCAAAGTCATAAAACAGCATGTGTACTACTGTTACATGAGAAACTGTTTGTTCTGTAAGCCTTCACCTGAAGTACAATAAAATATTAAAAAAAAAAAAATGAAACAGGACCCATACCTCACACAGTATACAAAAACTACTTCAAAATGGATCGAAGACCTGAATATAAAGCCTAAAACTATAAAGTTCATAGAAGAAAAAATAGGACCAACTCTACAGGCCTTAATACATGGCATTAACAGGATACAAACCATAACCATTAATGTACGAACCCCAACAGATAAACTAGATAACTGGGATCTTCTAAAAATCCAACACCTATGCTCTTCAAAAGACTTCACCAAAAGAGTCAAAAGAGAACCTACAGACTGGGAGAAAATTTTTGGACAGTACAAGTCAGACAAAGGTGTAATCTCCATAATCTACAAGAAAATCCAACACCTCTACAACAAAAAGACAAATAATCATATCAAAAAATGGGCAAAGGAAATGAACAGACACTTCAACAAAGAAGACATTCAAATGGCCAACAGACACATGAGGAAATGCTCGCCGTCACTAGCCATTAGAGAAATGCAAATTAAAACCACAATGAGATACCATCTCACCCCGGCATTATTAGCACGAATCAAAAATACTGGAAATAACAAATGTTGGAAGGGCTGCGGGGAGATGGGAACTCTTATGCACTGCTGGTGGGAATGCAAAATGATACAACCATTTTGGAAAATGATATGGCGCTTCCTCAGAAAGCTAGAAATAGATATACCATTTGATCCAGCAATCCCACTCCTAGGAATATATCCTAGAGAAATAAGAGTTGTCACTCGAATAGACATATGCACACCTATGTTCATGGCAGCATTGTTCACAATAGCAAAACGATGGAAACAACCTAGATGCCCATCAACGGATGAATGGATAAGCAAACTATGGTACATACACACAATGGAGTACTATGCAATGAGAAAGAACAACAATGAATCTGTGAACCATCTCATAACATGGATGAAACTGGAGGACATTATGCTGGTGAAATAAGTCAATCACAAAAGGACAAATATTGTATGAGACCTCTATTGTAAAAACCCATGAAAAAGTTCACACACAAAATGTAACAATCTTTGTTGGTTACCAGGGATGGTAGGGGTGGGGGGGAAATACTAAATAGGCAATAGGTAAGTGGTATCTTGGGTGAAGGGTGAGACAGTACCCAATACAGGGGAAACTAGCACAACCTGTACAAGGAAAGGTCATGGAAGCCCCATAGACACATCCAAACTCCCTGAGGGACTGAATTGCTGGGCGGAGGGCTGTGGGGATCACGGTCTCGGGGAACATCTAGCTCAATTGGCATGACGCAGCTTATAAAGACAATGTGCTACATTCTACCTTGGTGAGTAGTGTCTGGGGTCTTAAAAGCCTGTGAGCGGCCATCTGAGATACTCCATTGGTCTCATCCCTTCGGGAGCAAGGGAGAATGAAGAGAACAGGATACAAGCAAAAGATTAGTCCAAAGGACTAACTGTCCACAGCTACCAAGGCCTCCACCGGACTGAGTCCAGTACAGCTAGATGGTGCCCGGCTACCACCACTGACTGCTCTGACAAGGATCACAACATAGGGTTCTGGACAGAGCTGGAGAAGGATGTAGAGCATAATTCTAACTCACAAAGAAAAAAAAAAAAAACAGATTTACTGGCCTAAAGGAGACTGGAGAAACCTCGAGGGTATGGCGCCCAGACACCCTTTTAGCTCAGTGGTGAAGTTACCTCCGAGGTTCACTGTTCAGCCTGGGATTGGACAGCCCCATAAAACCAAATGAGACTAACGAGGTACAGGAGTCCAGTGACAAGGGCCAGAAGGCAGAAGGGGACAAGGAAGCTGGTGATAGGGAACCCAAGGTTGAGTAAGGATATTGCTGATGTGTTGTGAGATTGTTAACCATTGTCATAGGGCAACATTTGTAGTAACTGTTAAATGAGAAACTGTTTTGTTCTGTAAGCCTTCATCTTAAGTGAGAATAACAGCACAATTGGAACAGCGTAGTCAATGTCACTGAACTGTGCATGTATAAATTTTTGAAATGGTGTATCTTTGGCTATGTGTATTTTCACCAAAAAAAAAAAAGGTTGAGAAGTTAGAGGGTTGATATGTTGTGGGGTTGTTAACCAATGTCATAAAATAACAAGTGTACTTCTGTTTCATAAGAGACTATTTGTTCTGCAAGCCTTCACCTGAAGTACAATTAAAAAAAAAAAAGGGATATGTGAGTTATATATATACACATATATATACATATGTGTGTGTGTGTGTGCACGCATACAGATGTGTGTCTTAGCTATCCATGATGTGAGTCGGAATCGACTTGACAGCAGTGGGGATTGGGTTATAATATTAGTGGAATCCCTGTTGGAGTAGTGGTTAAGAGCTACGGTTGCTAGCCAAAAGGTCGGCAGTTCAAATCCACCAGGTGCTCCTTGGAAACCCTATGGGGCTCAACGGCAATGGATTTGGTTTTGGGTTTGGTATATTAGCAATTGAATGCAAAGTAGGGTATGGCATTTTAGCAGAATGAGATGAACTGGATTATAAAAGTTTTAGTGGATGCGGGGTACAAAGATTTTTACTATATACCACATTTTCTACAAAAAGAATATTCCACATATTTACAACAAAGAAAATGAGTCAGTGAATTTAGTTGTTTTAACAATCAATGTAAAATTCTGTCGATCTCTTACAATGAAAAATTGACTCTCACCAAGTTTGGTTTGATGCATCCAGTGTATGTCAAACATATTTTGAAGTTACAGTTATAAATATTATTGTTTACAAAACTTAGGACATAACTCTGTATGTAAATGCTGTACAGTTTAAAAGCAACTCGATTGAATTCATTGCAATGGTAGATTTATTTGAGTTCTGTTGCTTTTGTGCATCATCTGGGACTGCAGTTCCCATTGGTTGTTCACTAGGATGTGCACAAGACCATACGCTTTTGTTTGTATCATGGCAAAGAGCATTGCTGGCTGTGATGGTTAAGACTGTGTGCCAACTTGGCTGGGCCATGATTCTCAGTGTTTATATATGATCACCCCAGTGATGGGATCTGCTGTGAGTAGCCAGTCAGTTGAAAGGGAGTTTCCTTGGGCATGTGACCTGCGTCTGAATATAAGTAGACATTCTGGCTTTTGCCTGCTCTGGATCCTGCAGCTGCCCCCTGTTCGTCTGACCTCTAGTTCTTGGGAATTGACCTAGCAGCTTATCTGCCAATCTTGGGATTTGTTGATCTTCACAGCCTGTGAGCCAGAGCCGTGCTCTCTGCCCTACCGATCTTGGGTTCACCAGCCCCTGCAGCTACATGAATCAGGAGAAGACTTGTGGTCTTGCCTGTGGATCTTGGGATTCACTGACCTTCACAGCCTGTGAGCAAGGGCCCTGCTCTCCAACCTGCCAATCTTGGGTTTGCCAGCCCCTGCAACTACATGAATCAGGAGAAGCCTCTATCCTGATCCACAGACTTGGATCATTCCAGCCTCTACAATCATGTGAGGCATTTCCTTGATTTAAATCTTTCTGTATATATATTTATATACTTTACCAGTTTTGCTTCTCTAGAGATCCCAGCCTAAGACATTTGGTACCTAGAATGGTTCTAGAGAAACAAAATTGTAAGGATGAGTTTTCTAAATTGGTTCTCAAGTCTGCTTAGTCTTAAAGATGTTGATGACTCTGCTTCCAGCAATAAAGAGGGCACTGCTAATCCATGGCATGAGGTGACAATACAAATATGCAAAATATCACCACCAGTAGATCAGGTATTGGTGAAAGGTGAGGCTCTGGGTGAACACATGTGTGATATCTTTCTACAGTTTTGTCAGAATGAGAAGTATAAGGAAGCTAGTTGGTTTGTGCTACTTTCGCTAGACAAACTGGTGAAAGAGATGCACTCAGGGCTTCAGAGTGCTGCATAAATGACCTCAAATTTTCCATTTGTGCTTTGAAAGAAAGCCTTATTTCTTGTAGCAACAGAGCTGATATTGCCAAAAACCAAACCCAGAGTCTTATTGCAAGAATGGCTGAATTACAATGCTAGCTCAATCACCAACCTCAAGAGGTGTCTGAAGTTAAAGTGAAGGCATTGATTGGGAAGAAATGGGATCCTGAAACTTGGGATGGGAATATATGGGCAGATAATCAGGAAGCTGGAGACACTGAGTCCCTAAATTCCGTTGAATCACTCCTGTCAACAGAACCACTGCCATCTGAAGAAAATACTTCATCTTTGTCTGCTACACCACTCTGCCGAGAAAAATCATTAGCCCCTTCACTCCCATCTAATGAGATTAGCCCTAGCCCAACTGCCTCTAAAGAGCCCTTGCCTCACTCATTACCTGGGGCATCAACTGAGGCAGGTGTTTTACAATAAAATGCTGAATATTCTCAAAATAATTCCACACTACTGATTCTGGCTTCTCTACTTATAACTAGACTTAAGTCCCTTCGAGCCCCAAAAAGAAAAAGTATGACCCAGGAGGAGGTACGCTACACTCCAAAAGAACTGCTTGACTTTTCTAATATGTACAAACAGAAACCTGGGATACATGTGTGGGAATGGCTGTTAAGGGTATGCAATAATGGCGCAAGGAACATAAAGATGGATCAGTCTAGTTTATCGATATGGGGCCACTAAGCACAGATTCTTCACTCAATGTTTCAGCATCACAGGTTAGGAAAGGACTTAATGGTTTATTTGGTTGGGTGACTAAAGCATGGATTATGTGGTGGCCTACACTAAATCAAGTTGAAGTAGCAGACCTGCCTTGGTATACTGTAGAAGAAGGTAACAAAGGCTTAGGGAAATTGGCATGCTAAAGTGGATTTATCAGGTTAGATGCACAGACCCACACATGGAGTGCCCAGAGGACACACCTTTTACCACATCTATGAGGAACAAATTTGTGAAGGGCGTTCCAGCATCCTTGAAGACTGCTGTGATTGCTAATTCATGCAAATCAGATTTGACAGTGGAACTGCCCTGACTGAATTAAGACACCTAACTACAATGGGGCTGATTGGACCCAGTGGTAGTAAGGGCCAAGTGGTGGCACACAATCAACAAAGAGAAGGTGGGAGTGGTTACAGTAATGGACTGTGGAGTTAAAGCAGAAATCAGAATAGTCTGACTCGTGTGGACTTATGGCATTGGCTACTTAGTCATGGTGTCCCTACTAGTGAAATAGATAGGAAATCTACTAAGTATTTACTTAATCTGTACAGACGGATGAATTCTAGGTCAGATGAACAGCAGTCTAACTTAAATCGCCAGAATAGAGAGTCATGGTCCCTCAACCAATTCCCAGACTTCAGCGAGTTTAAAGATCCACAACCCCATGAATGAAGGGAAAGCTGGGTCCCCTTGAGGAAGGACTCCAATACATTGCCAAAAATTTATACTGTTACTCTCTCCCCCAGCCTTCTCCAAAGGGATCTATGGCCTTTTACAAGAGTGTGTGTTCACTGGAGAAAAGGAAATAATCAGATTTTCTGGAGATTACTGGATACTGGCTCTGAACTGACACTAATTCCAGGAGACCCAAAATGTCACTGTGGACCACCAGTCAGAGTGCGGGCGTATGGAAGTCAGGTTATTAATGGAGTCTTGGCTCATGTCCATCTCACAGTAGGTCCAGTGGGTCTCCAAACCCATCCTGTAGTGATTTCCCCAGTTCCAGAATGCATAATTGGAATAGATATACTCAGCAACTGACAGAACCCCCACATTGGATCCCTGACAAATGGAGTATGGGCTATTATAGTAGGAAAAGCCAAGTGGAAGCCATTAGAACTGCCCCTACCTAGGAAAATAGTAAACCAAATGCATACCACATTCCTGGAGGGATTGCAGAGATTACTGCTACCAGCAAGGACTTGAAAGATGCAGGGGTGTTGATTCCACCACATTCCCATTCAACTCACCTATTTTGCCTGTGCAAAAACAGATGGATCTTGGAGAATGACAGCAGATTATTGAAAACTTAACCAGGTGGTGACTCCAATTGTAGCTGCTGTTCCAGATGTAGTTTCATTGCTTGAGGAAACTAACACATCTCCTGGCACCTGGTATGCAGCTATTGATCTGGCTAATGCCTTTTTCTCCATACCTGTTTCAAAGGACCATCAGAAGCAGTTTGCCTTCAGCTGACAAGGCCAGCAATATACCTTCATTGCCTACCCTGGAGCTACATCAACTCTCCAGACCTATGTCATAATGTAGTTCACAGGGACCTTGATCACCTTTCCCTTCCACAAGACTTCGCACTGGTCCATTACGTTGATGACATTATGCTGTTTGGACCTAGTGAGGAAGAAGTGTCAATGACTCTGGAGTTATTGGTAAGACATTTGCATGCTAGAAGTTGGGGAATTAATCCCACGAAAATTCAGGCACCTTCCACCTCAGTGAAATTTCTAGGGATCCAGTGGTATGGAGCATGTCAAGATATTCCTTCTAAAGTGAAGAGTAAGTTATTGCATCTGGCTCCTCCCACAACTAAAAAGGAGGCACAATGCCTAGTTGGCCTCTTTGGATTTTGGAGGCAACATATTCCTCATTTGGGTGATATTCCAGCCTATTTATCAAGTGACTTGAAAAGCTGCTAGTTTTGAGTGGGGCCCAGAGCAAGAGAAGGCTCTGTAATAGGTCCAGACTTCTGTGCAAGCTGCTGTGCCACTTGGACCATATGACCCAGCACAGACCCTTAGGATTTTGGAGCAAAGCCCTGCCATCCTCTGCTGATAACTACTCTCCTTTTGAGAAACACCTTTTGGCTTGTTACTGGGCCTTAGTAGAGACTGAACGCTTAACCATGGGAACACCAAGTCACCATGTGACCTGAGCTGCCCATCATGAACTGGGTGCTGTCTGACCCACAGAGTCATGAAGTCAAACATGCACAGCAGCACTTTGTCATTAAATGGAAGTGGTGTATACAGATCGGGCCAAGGAGTACCTGAAGGCACAAGTAAACTGCATGAGGCAGTGGCCCAAATGCCCATGGTCTCCACTCCTGTCACATTACCTTCCATCTCCCAGTTTGCACCTATGGTCTCATGGGGAGTTCCTTATGATTAGTTGACTGAAGAAGAGAAAACTCATGCCTGGTTAACAGATGGTTCTGTGCAATATGCGGGCATCACTTGAATGTGGACAGCCACAGCACTACAGCCCCTTTCTGGGTCCTCCCTGAAGGACAGTGGTGAAGGGAAATTCTCCCAATGGGCAGAACTTTGAGCAGGGCACCCTGGTTGTTCACTTCGCTTAGAAGGAGAAATTGCCAGATGCGTGATTGTATACAGATTCATAGGCTGTGGCCAATCATTTGGCTGGATGGTCAGGGACTTGGAAGGAACATGATTGGAAAATTGGAGACAAGAATTTATGGGAAGAGATATGTGGATAGACCTCTCTGGATGGGCTGAAGAAGTGAAGATATTTGTGTCTTATGTGAATGCTCACCAAAGGGTGACCTCAGCAGAGGATGATTTTAACAATCAAGTGGATATAATGATGCTGTTTCAGTCATCTAGTGCTGCTCTAACAGAGATACCAGGAGTGGATAGCTTTTAACAAGAGAAATTTATTCTTTCACAGTCCAGTAGGCTACAAGTCCAAATTCAGGGCTTCTGGATGAAGGTCCATGTCATCAGTCTTCCCTTGGTCTGGGAGCTTCTCTGCGCTGGAACCTCAGGTCCAAAGGACGCTCTCTGCTTCTGGCACTGCTTTCTTGGTGGTATGAGGTTCCCATGTGTCTCTGCTCGCTTCTCTCTTTTATATCTCAAAAGAGATTGAATTAAGACACTAATCTTGTCAACCTCATCAGTATAACCTCATCACAGTGATAGAATTTATAACACATAAGGATATCACATATAATCTCATCACAGTGATAGAGTTTACAACACACTAGAAAATCACATCAGATTACACAATCATACAACACTGGGAATCATGACCCAGTCAAGCTGACAGACATTTTTGGGGGACACAGTTCAATCAGTGACAGATGCATTCTGTGGAAACCAGTTATCCTCTTCCCCAGCTACTCCCATCAATGATCAATGGGCTCATGAACAAAGCATCTATGGTGGCAGGGATGGCTGTTATACATGGGCTCAGCAACATGGACTTCCACTCACCAAGGCTTATTTGGCTGCAGCCACTGCAGAGTGTCCAATCTGCCAGCAGCAGAGACCAACACTGAGTCCCCGTTATAGCACCATCCCTCAAAGTGATCAGCCAGCAACCTGGTGGCAAGCTGATTACACTGGACCACTTCCATCATGGATAGGGCAGCGTTTTGTTCCTATTGGAATAGACACCTACTCTGGATATGGATGCAATGCTTCTGCCAAAACTGCATCTATGGACTTACAGAATGCCTTATCCACTGACATGGTATCCCATACAGCATTGCCTCAGATCATGGGACTCACTTCACAGCAGATGAAGTGCAGAAGTGGGTCCATACTTATGGAATTCACTGGTTTTACTATGTTCCTCATCATCCTGAAGCACCTGGCTTGATAGAATGATGGAATGGCCTCCTAAAGATACAATTATTACACCATTTAGGTGGCAACAGCCTGCAGGGTTCGGGCAATGTTCTCCAGGAGACTGTATGTGTTCTAAACCAGCATCCAATATATGGTGCTGTTTCTCCCATAGCCAGGATTCATGGGTCCAGGAATCAAGGAGCGGAAATGGGAGTGGCACCACTGACTATTACCCCTAGTGACCCACTTGTAAGATTTTTGCTCCCTGTCCCTGCGACCTTACGCTCTGCAGCTCTAGAGGTCTTTGTTCCAAAGGGAGGAATGCTCCCACCAACAGACACATCACTGATTCCATTGAACTGGAAGCTAAGAATGCCACCTGGCCACTTTGGGCTCTTTATGCCTCTGGATCAACAGGCAAAGAAGGGAGTTACCATACTGGCTGGTGTGACTGATCCTGATTACCAAGAGGAAATTGGATTGATACTACATAATGGAGGTAAAGAAGAGTGTTTCTGGAATGTAGGAGATCCCTTACGGCATCTCTTAGTACTACCATGACCTATGATTAAAATCAAGGGGAAACTACAGCAACCCAATTCTGACATGACTACTAATGGCCCAGACACTTCAGGAGTGAAGGTTTGGGTCACCCCACCAGGCAAAGAACCATGACCAGCTGAGGTGACTACAAAGGGCAAAGGGAATACAGAATGGGTGGTGGAAGAAGGTAGTTCTAAATACCAGTTACATCCATGTGACCAGTTGCAGAAACGAGGACTGAGGGCTGTAATTGTTGTAAGTATTTCTGCTTTGTAAGTGTGCATCAAATATTTTTGTTTTCTTCACTTATAAAATATAAGATGTAAACGGGGCTAGTGCGTTTTCGGTTCTACGTGAGTTAGTTGTATCATGTTAGGCACAAGTATGACTTTGTAATTATTCAGAGATTGTGTATGGTTTGGGGAGATGTGTACAGGTGCCAAGTTAACAAGAGGTGGACTGTGATAGGTAAGATTGTGTGTCAACTTGGCTGGGCCATGAGTCTCAGTGTTTATATGTGATCACCCCAAGGATGGAATCTGCTGTGAGTAGCCAATCAGTTGAAAGGGAGTTTTCTTGGGCGTGTGACCTGCATCTGAATATAAGTGGACGTTCTGGCTTTTGTCTGCTCTGGATCCTGCAGCTGGCTCCTGTTTGTTTGATCTCTGGTTCTTGGGACTTGACCTAGCAGCATATCTGCCAGTCTTGGGATTTGTTGATCTTCACAGCCTGTGATCAAGAGCCCTGCTCTCTGACTTTCCGATCTTCGGTTCACCAGCACCTGCAGCTACATGAATCAGGAGAAGCCTCTATCTTGATCCACGGACTTGGGTCATTCCAACCACTACAACTGAGCGATCCATTTCCGTGATACAAATCTCTCTATGTATATATTTATATGCTTTACTGGTTTTGCTTTTCTAGAGAATCCAGCCTAAGACACTGGCCCTCCTGGCTGGAGTTGCTAGATCAGAAGTTGTGGATGTACAAGACAGTTCTCTCAAAATGGATCAGAGACCTCTTATCTATTAATATAATCCATCCTTGCCCAGTAACCTCTCATGTTGCTTCCAGCTGCATATTGCGTGAATATAGCAAGAATTAGACTTGACAGCCCACCCTCACCACTTGTTTACTAGAAAGAAATAACATACTCCCGAGAGGTCCACCGAAATAAGGAGTTTCAATTACATGGGAGGGGACCATAGGAGAGAGATGTCAACGAAGGTGTTGAAGTGGTAGGGGCCTCATAGTTTAAACAACTTTGTGTGTGGGTGCCCTCGTGACCCTGTGTGAACTTTATTTCCAGATGGCACATTTTCATGCAGTGGAGCTGGTATCACTTTCATTTTGTGCTCTGCCGATTCCCTTCCACTGCAGCACTCGCTTTTCCTTGTGTTCTGTCTGCTTGGCATCTACGGATCTTTGCTTTGAACAACTGGTTCCCCTGTTTTGTTGATGCCCTAAGCACATGTTTACCTTACTTATTGGTAGTCTGTCCCTGCCTTGGACACTTTACCAAACCTCTCTGTGCCTCAGTTTTCTCATCTGTAAAATAGGAACATGGGGTCATTATGAGTCTGAATTGGCTCAACAGCAAATAAGAACAACTGATAAAAAAAAAACAGGAACAATGATAGAATCTACCTCTTAGGGTTGCTGTGAGGCTTAAATGAGTTAATATATGCAAAGCCTTTAGGACAGGTCCTGGTTCGTGGTAAGCTACACATTTTAGCAACTGTAGTTACTATTATTTGCACCTCTTATCTGATGTTGTTGGCGTAAGTGGAGGTGGCATATGATATTCCATAAGCATTTTTTCTACATCATAAAATAAATCTTCTTTGACTGCTTCCTTTGAAAGTTCTCTGGAAGAAGATTTTCCCACAGGATGTTGTTAATTCCCATGTGCATTACTTACAGGAGAAAACATTTTCCTTGACTCAGGGAAAATGGTAAATTAGACCAGCCTGAGAGGCCAAGATGTCTTAGTCAGAGAAGGTTCAGTTGCACATAACAGAATCCTCCTCACACACTAGCCTAAACAAGAAGAGAACTTAGGGAAGGATACAGGGCAATGAAGGTCCCTGCATGGCACAGTTTGTGCTTGGCTACTAACTGAAAGGTTGGTGATTTAATCCACCCAGCAGTGCCAGTGCCACAGAAAAAAGGCCTGGCAATCTCTACTTTCATAAAATTACATCCATTGAAAGCACTATGGAGTGCAGTTCTACTCTTCTGACACACATGGGGTCACCATAAGTCTGAATCCACTGGACGGTACCAGGTTTTTTTCTTTTAACAAGGGGAATGGATGAACTCAGGGGAAGAAATTATACAGGTCCCACAAGGAACTAAAATCAGGAACTGGAATCTTCAAAATAGATCCAGACTCCCACTTCTTCTAACCACTCCTGCCTCCTCCCTTGTACTAGCCATCATCATTCTCTCTCGCCTGGACTATTACAACATTCTCCCGGCTTCTCTTCTTTTCTCCTCACAGTCCATCCTCCACACGGCAGCCAGAGTGATCTTCTAAAAATGTAATAAGATTGTGTTGTTTCCCGCTCAAAACCTCCCAATGGTTTCTCATTATACCAGAAATGATATCCAAGCTCCTTCTCAAGCCCCATGATGATCTCTCCCTTGCTTACCTCTTTGACATTACCTCCTATCACTCACCTCTGGTTCACTCAATCCAGTCACGGGACTTTCTTGCTGTTCCTTGAATATACAATTTCATTCTAGCTTAAGGATTTGACACTTGTTCTTCTCCATCCCTCTTGCTCTCATCCCCCGTTCTTACCTCCTCCTCAAAAAGTCCATCTCTGAGCACCCAAGCTATTAATGACTGTCCCTTTTTCCATTCTCATCTCTCTATCCCCTTACTCTTTTTTTTGTCTTTATGCAGTTATCATTCTCTGAAATGATATAATTTGTTTAGTACTTTATTACCTGTTGTACCAACCAGACTGTAAGCTTCACCATAGCAAGAAAGTATCTTTCTTGTTCACCCTTGCGTGTGGCACATAGTGGGTGCTCAATAAATTTGTTGAATGACTGAATGGAAACTCACCAGGATCCAAGGCAGAACCCCTCTCTCCTTCTTCCTCTGAGGCAACAGGATTTCTTGTCATTCTCTGTAAGTCTGTTTCGCCATTCTCCCTCTGGCTTCTCAGTATCTCCATTCATGTGGCACAAAATGGCTGCCCCAACCTGCAGCTTTGTCACCTCCCCAGCTTAAGCACCACCTGCTAATACATCCTAGAATCCTAATTCCAAATTTCCAGGACAGAGAAGTTGACTGGTCCAGCTTGAGTCAGGGGTCCACCCATGTCCAGTGAATTATGGCTAAGGGTACTGCAGCCCACTCTTGTGGGAAAGGCATTTTCAGAAAAGTGGATCATGGGCTGAAGACCATCCCCAAAATTGTGTACTGCCTTGAGGGCAGAGCTCAAGTGTGGGGAATCGTCAGTTCTGGGCAAAAAAGAGTCCAGTGCTAGGTTTGGGTGGGTAGTGACACCTTGTCAAGAAGATCTCAAATAGCCAGAGTCCAGGATATGAAATAAATATATTAAACTAGCTACTATCTATTGAACAATTGAATTGTGTGCCAGGCATTGGTCTAAGAACTTTATAGGTATCAACTCAATCTTCCCAACAACTCTATGAAGCATTATCCTCATTTAACAGATGAGGAAATAGAGGCACAGAGAGATTGTCCGTGATAGTGCCAGAATTCTAACGAAGCATTCCAACCTCGGAGACTGCACTTGTCCCTGAACAACCTAAACACCTTTGCGAGATAAAGAGTAACATTCCCCTCTTACAATGATCAAAATGAGGTTCAAAGAGATAATGTAAAAAGTGTACCCAAGGTCACCCAGCTAGATAATGGAAAAGCCTTGATTGCAACAGCTCTAAAACACTTAGGCTAAACTTCCCCTATCCCCTATCCCACTACAATTTTGCGGATAAGAAAGCCCCATCCCAAAGAGGGGAAGTGATTAGCCAATAGTCACATGGAGAGTAAGTGGCAAAACCCAGATCACTCTCCAAACCACCATGATAATGTTTCTGGAAAACCCCTTGTGAATAACTGTATATGTCAGAAAAATAACAGCTCATAGTGATGCAATAGCACTGGGCAGAGCTGGGAGGAGCATGGGTGGGCGGGGCAAAGAATCCCCCATCCCTTGGAGTCAGTGGCTTTCCAAAGCTGAAACTCTGGCCTTCATGACCTCTCTTGCCCATCCACCTAGCATATTTTCTTGCTTCTCTCCTTTACTTCTTTGATAATCCTCTATAGTCCTTTAAGCTTCAGTTCAAACATCTCTTCCCCCAGAAAGCCTCTCTTGATTCACATTCCCAGGCTGGGCTAAGCATTACTCCCTGGTGCCTCCTGGGTACCTCTATCATAATAGTACAGCTCCTCTCTGTCTTGACCTCTGTATCTTTGATCAGTCCCCCTAGTGTTAAGTGCATGACTTTGGAACTAAAAAGACATAGATTTAAATCCAGGCTCTGCTACTTCCTAGCTCTGGGACTTTGGGAAAGCACATAGTAAGCCCTCCAAAAATTCCAGTTCCTTTCACTCTTTCCTTCTGGTTTCTTGGAAGGTGCCCATTAAGCTTCAGTTTACACTGGAACCCTGGTTTCCTCAATCCCTCCAGCCTTCTGGGGTGTAGTAAACACATTTTCCTTACTCAGCCTTCTTTCAGTGGGAAATCATTCCTTCTCCCTCAAATACAGTTCAGTTTCTATGGTTTGTA
The DNA here is from genome assembly GCA_030035585.1 of Dugong dugon. Classification (NCBI taxonomy): domain Eukaryota; kingdom Metazoa; phylum Chordata; class Mammalia; order Sirenia; family Dugongidae; genus Dugong; species Dugong dugon. The sequence continues at coordinate 52,079,575 of CM057462.1, read as the reverse complement.
TGGTCCTGATCCTCACATCTGCAGGTTCCAGGGTTAGGGAGAAGTCTCAAGCCTAGACAATCCAAGTTCTCCATTCTTTTGGCCCCAGTGATTGGTTCATGGATCGACAGATGAGTTAATCAGAGTCCTTCATGAAATTTGTTATGTGGACATTAGAAGAAAGAAGGTATCTCTCTCTCTCTAATCATGAGATACAAGACAGTGAGGGCTTGGCACTGTCAGCAGCTATCCTGTTACCTGTGCAAGAGTGAAGCCAAGCAGAATCAAATAAATCTGAAAGTTGGAAAGGGAGTTTTGATGCCCTGAAGACTTTCCTGAAATTCCCTTGGACTCTTATTTTCCTTAAGCAGTCTGGGTTGGATTTCTGACATTCACAACCAAAAGAGTTCTGACCAATACATGGCTTTACTTTAATGTCCAAATAGGATGGCTGGAGGTAATGGCAGCCTGAAGACAAGCCAACATGCTGAAAATAACAAGGCAGCAAGAGGCAAAGAAGGCAAGAGGTAGCAAGGCCCAAAATCGTGATGACATCATTTTTGTTGTTCTTAGCTGCCATTGAGTTGGACTCCGACTCATGATGACCCCATGAACAACAAAACAAAATGCTATTTGGTCCTGTGCCATCCCCATGACTAGTTGCAGGTCGGACCATTGTGATGCACAGGAAGATTTTCAGAATTAGATCACCAAGACTTTCTTACTAGTTCTTCTTAGTTTGGAAGATCCACTAGTGGTAGAATTCTCTTTCCATGTGGGAGACCTCGGTTTGATTTCTGGCCAATGCACCTCATGCTCAGCCACCACCTGTCTTCTGTCAGTGGAGGCTTTTATGTTGCTATGACACCATTAAGCTGCTGAATTAACCACCTCCAGAGATCATCTAATTTAGGGCTTCCTATTATGTGAAATAATGAAATTTCCTTTTGGGTTAAGTAATTTTGAATGATTTTCTACTACCTGAAGCCAAAGTCATACTTAATTTGGACTCCAACCCTCTGCCCCTAATTCCCGTGATTTTGGTGAGGGGTGGGATGGGGATGGTGATAGTCCACTGCCCAGCTCAAGGAATAGCTTTTTTTCTGATAGTTACCCTGGATCCTCTGATGCCATTTTTTCTTGAAGGTCCTCTCAGCCCCTTCTGGGAACATTCCTGATTCCTTTCCTTCTTCCAAGTATCCCTAACACTTAACAGTCTCTATTGATGTTTTAGGAAAGCAGAGGGGAGGTTTAGCACAGTATAGACACCAACTTAAAGTTATATATAAGGTTTTACTGACTTAAAATTTCATTGGCCATTATTGCCAAGGAGAATTTCTCTCTGGCCATATCCCTTCTTAGGAATCAGCTTGCTACCATCTTCTCCAACTTCTCTCTAGCTCCACTCTAGCTACTTCCAGTCTACCCCAAAACTTCTCTTACTTCCTAATGCAAAGCATTTTCTTTTCCATACCTGATCCTGAACTAAACTACAGGCTGAAGTTGACCAACTAACACTCACTAAAAGTGAACATCTAGGGAAACGAGTAATAACCAGAAAGAGAGGACTGTGTCTCCTGGTGGACAGATTGATTAGTACGTGATATGTCGTCTGTGTGGTGGTGCCTGCTGGTGGACAGACTGACCACAGTGTGTTCTCTGGTGTGTTTGGGAGAGGCTGAAAGTTGAAAAATGAGATTTGGAACTTTTGAATCCCAATTAAACCAGAGAGGGATAAGGAGCTATCACAGAGAGGGAAAGGAAACAGTAAGACAGGCCAAAGATTTTGCCCACCTAAGATTTTCTTGCAGAATGTAGTGTGGGCAAAAAAATCAAGTACTGGGGGAAATTGAGAAAGTTAACACCCTCAAAAATTCCAACGCCCCAACAAAAAAATCACAAGACATACAAAGAACAGAGAAACAATGGCCCATTCAAATGAACATGACAAAGGGAGTGAAAGCACATCTAGGGATGACCAAATAATGAAAAAAATGGAAGACTATAATACAACAACATTAACATAATTAAATAACTAAGGGAAAGCATAGACGAAGAGCTAAAAAAATAAGGAAAACAATGCAAGAACAAAATGAGAATCTAAAAAAAGAGATATTGCAATTGAAAGGGACAATAACTGAAATGAGAAACAGAATAGAAGGACTTACCAACAGATTTAATCAGGTAGAAGAAAGAATCAGTGAATTAGAGGATAAGATAGTTAAAATTACAGACGCTGAAGAGCCACAAGAATGGAAGCTCAACAGAAGCTCAAGAAGGCTGAACACAGTTAAATGGAATTTTAGGATAACAAGAGACCTAATAGATACACCTTGGGAATTCCAGAAGGAGAAAGAGAGAAAAGGACAGAAAGAGTATTTGAAGAAATGACGACAGAAACTTTCCCCAGTCTAACAAAGGACATGAATCTACAAATCCAAGAATCTCAAAGAACCCCAGGCAGGATAAACTCAAAGAGATCTACACCAAGACACATCATAGTTAGGCTTTCAAAAATTAAGATAAAGATAGAATCCTGAAAGCAGTGGGAGAGAAGCAAACAGTCACATACAAAGGATCCCCAGATTAACTGCTGATTTTTCCTCAGAAACATTGGAGACCAGAAGGCAATGGGATGATATATTTAAAGAAATGAAAGGAAAAAACTGTCAACCAAGAATAATGTTCTTAGGTGCTGTCAAGTTGGTTCCGACTCATAGCAAACCTATGTACAACAGAACGAAACACTGTCTGGTTCTGTGCCATCCTGGTGATGATTGCTATGCTTGAGCCCATTGTTGCAGCCACTGTGTCAATCCATCTCATTGAGGGTCTTCCTCTTTTTCACCGACCTTCCACTTTGCCAAGCATGATGTTATTCTCCAGAGACTGATCCTTCCTGATAACACGTCCAAGGTATGTGAGATGAAGTCTCATCATTCTCACTTCTAAGGAGCATTCTGGTTGTACTTCTCTCAAGATAGATTTGTTTGTTCTTTTGGCAGTCCATGGTTTATTCAAAATTTTTCATCAACACCACAACTCAAAGGAATCAGTTCTTCTTTGTTCTTCCTTGTTCATGGAAGCAGCAGTCAAGAAATCAAACAACACATTGTATCGGGCAAATTTGCTGCAAGAGACTTCTTTAAAGTGTTAAAAAGCAAAGATGCCACCTTGAAGACTAAGGTGTGCCTGACCCAAGCCATTGTGTTTTCAGTTGCTTCATAGGCATGTGAAAGCTGGACAATGAATAAGGAAGACCAAAGAAGAATTGACACCTTTGAATTATGGTGTTGGCAAAGAATATTGAATATACCATGGACTGCCAAAAGAACAAACAAATCTGTCTTGGAAGAAGTATAGCCAGAAAGTTCCTTAGAAGCAAGGATGGCAAGACTTAATCTCACATACTTTGGACATGTTATCAGGAGGGATCAGTCCCTGGAGAAGGACATCATGCTTGGTAAAGTAGAGGGTCAGTGAAAAAAGATCCTCAATGAGATGGATTGACCCAGGGGCCACAACAATGGGCTCAAGTATAACAACGGTTATGAGGATGGCACAGGACCGGGCAGTGTTTCATTTTATTGTGCATAAGTTTGCTATGAGTCAGAGCCAAAAACCTAAAAACCTAAAAACATCCTCCAAGAAGAAGGGTGAAATTAAAACATTCCTAGACAAATGGAAGCTGAGAGCGTTCTTATCTACCAGACTGGCCCTACAAAAAATACTACTGGGAGTTCTGTAGATGGAAGGAAAAAGACACTAGAAAGTAATTCAAAGCTATACATAAAAAGAAAGATCCCAAACAAAGGAAAATGCATGGACAAGTAGAAGGGCTGGTAGTAAGGTATTTATGCTTGATAATTCTAAATGTTTTGTCCTTCATATTTTTAATAACAAATATACAAAATACAAAGATAAAGTTATGCTACAGGGCATATGAAATATAAAGACATAATTATTGATAACAACAACAAAGGGAGGGAGAGGAATGGTATAGATATAGAATTTCTTGCATGTTACGGCAGGTAAGTTGGTACCGACTTACCCTAGAATGTTATAAATACAAGCTCTTAAATGTAATATTCATAGGAACCACTAAGAAATTATGTAAAAAACATACACAGAAGGAAACTAGAAGGGAACGAAAAAGGTTCACTACACTAAACCAACAAAACACAAAAGCAAGCAGTACTAAAGGATAAAGACAAAGAAGGCTTAAGACACACAAAAAACAAATAACAAAATGGCAGAAGTAGGTCACTTCTAATCAGTAATTACAATGAATGTAAATGGACTAAATGTGCCAATCAAAAGTCAGAGAGTGGCAGAATGGATTAAAAAAAAAAAACAAAAAACCATGACCTAAGTATATGCTATTTATAAGAGACACACCTTAAACCCAAGGACACAAATAGATTGAAAGTGAAAGGATAGTGTAAAAATGACATGGTGGGAGAGGTGTCTGACCTTCTCTAACTTCACAGGGTGAAAGGAGAAGCAATATCAACAGCCCAAGGCTGATTGCTATGAGGCAGAGGTCAGACATGCCTCCACCTTCCAAACTTTTTACCAGTTCTGACACTAGCTGTCCCTCCCAAGGCACTCTCTACTTCTTTGCTGGGTTCAGTAATTCATTGCAATGGCCACACAGAACTCACAGACCAAATTCACAGTTATTAGGATTTATTAGGGAAGTAACAGATTACAATTCAGGTTCAGGAATACTCAGGATACAGTTCTTCGATCAGGACAGCCTCTTCTCAGCTGTGCCACCGTCAGGCCTCTCTCTGGCTCTCGGCCCTTTGGCCTGGCCTCTGCCCTGCTTGGGCAAGTGTTACAAAGCTCTTTAGTTCTGCCAGTAAGTGGCTGCAGGCACCTTACTCTGCCAGCAAGTCTTCTGCCCAAAGGCACTCAGCTCTCTTATTTTGTGGGTTGGCGAGCCTAACTCCTGCTACATGCCTGGAGGCACCTCACTCTGCCAATAGGCCTCTTGCCTGAAGGTGCTCAGCTTTCATGCTCTGTGGGTCAGAAAGCTCACTGTGCTATCTCCTGCCAGTTTCCTGGTTTTGATGCCTCTCCTGCTGCTGTTTCTCTGCTGCTGCTTCTCTTCGTCTTGCCATCTGTGATGTTACAGCTCTCTCTGTCTGCCCCCTGGGTCTTGGAGGGTCTCAGCAAAGGGATCCCAAGTGCAAAGGATACACTCCACTCCCATCTCTTCTTCTTGGTGGTAGTTAGGTTCCCCTCTGCTGTGGGATTGGCTCTCTTAAGCCTAGCAGTATGGCAAAACTGACCATCCCCTCGTTAGGGTTCTAGAGACCTTATATGCATGGTACCACCCCCAAAAAGGTGCCATGCACCTTATTTACATTATTAGCATGCTATCCAATCCCCTTGGTGGGCCACAAGCACCTTATTTGCATAGTCCCATCCAGTCATTTGGTCAGAGTTACAAAGACTATGGCTAAAAGGGCCATATTAAGTAATTCAGTGCACCACAGATGGAAAAAGTATTTCATGCGAAGAATAATCAAAAGAGAGCTGGGTGGCAATTTTAATATCATACAAAGTAGACTTTAAGACAAAAACTGTCAGAAGAGGTAAAGATGGATATTATATAGTGATAAAAGTGTCAATTAATCAAGAAGATTTAACAATCATAAATATATATGTACCCAACACCAGGGCACCCAAATATATAAAGCAAAAACTGATAGAAATGAAGGGAGAAATAGATAGTACTACAATAATAGTTGGATACTTCAATACACCACTTGCAATATTGGAAAGAACACCTAGAAAGATCAACAAGGAAATAGAGGACCTGAATTACACTATAAACAACTAGATTTAACAGATATGTATAGAACACTCCATCCAAAAACAGCACAGTATACATTCTACTCCAGTGCACATGGATCATTTTCAAGGATAAACCACATTTTAGGTCACAAAAGAAGTCTTGATAAATTTAAAAAATTAAAATCATACAGAATATTTTCTCTAACTACAACAGAGTGAAGCTAGAAATCAATAACAGAAAAAAAACCTAGAAAATACATAAACAGAGGGAAACTAAACAAAACACTATTAAACTACCAATGGGTCAAGGAAGAAATCAAAAGAAAAATCACAAATTTCTTAGAGTCAAATGAAAATGAAAGCACAACATACCAAAACTAATGGGATGCAGTGAAGGCAGCACTCAGAGGGAAACTTATAGCAATAAATGCCTACATAAAAAAAGAAGAAAGACATAAAATCAACAGCCTAACTCAACAACTTCAGGAACTAGAACGAGAAGAGCAAACTAAACCTAAACCTACCAGAAGAAAGGAAATGACAAAGATCAAAGCAGAAATAAATACAATAAAAAACAGAAAAACAATATAAAGAGAATCAATAAAACCAGGAGTTGGTTCTTTGAAAAGATCAGTAAAATTGACAAACCTTTAGATAGACTGACAAAGAAAAGAAGAGGAAAGATACAAATAACCAAAATAAAAAATGAGAAAGGGGACATTATAACTGACCTGATAGAAATAGAGAGAATTATGACAGAATATTATGAACAACAGTATGAAAACAAACTGGATAATCTAGATGAAATGGACAAATTCTTAGAAGCACACAACCTACCTAAACTGACAAAAGAAGAAAGTCTCAACAGACCCATAACAAGAGAAGAGATCAAATCAGTGATCAAACCACCAACCCTCAACCCCGCCAAAAAAAAAAAAAAAAAAAAAGTCCTGGACCAGATGGCTTCACTGGGGAATTCTAACAAACATTTAGAGAAGAATTGGCACCAATACTGTTTAAACTCTTCCAAAAGTTAGAGAAGGAAGGAATACTCCCTAATTCGTTCTATGAAGCAAACATAATCCCGATACCCAAACCCAACAAAGACACTACGAGAAAAGAAAACTACAGGCCAATATCTCTTATGAATATGAATGCAAAAATCCTCAAAAAATTACTAGCAAATAAATTCCAACGCCATATTAAAAGAATCATACACCATGATCAAGTGGGATTTATTCCAGGAATGCAGGGATGGTTCAACATCAGAAAATCAACCAACATAATACACGACATCAATAGAACAAAGGAAAAGAACCATGTGATTATCTCTATGGACGCAGAAAAACATTTGATAAAATCTTGATGAAAACCCTAAAGGAGAATGGAATAGAAGAAAAATTCCTCATATGATTCAGGGTATATATGAAAGCCAACACTATACTTAATGGTAAAAGTCTGAGAGCTTTCCCCTGAAATCAGAAACAAGACAAGGTGTCTGCTCTCACCATTTATATTCAATATTGTATTAGAAGTATTAGCCATAACACGTCTGGGGTCTTAAAAGCTAGTGAGCAGCCATCTAAGATGCATCAATTGGTCCCAACCCAAAGACACAAGGAAAATATTAACCCAAGAGACCGAAAGGGCCACATAAACCAGAGACTGCATCATCCTGAGACCAGAACTAGATGGCACCTGGCTACCGTCATTGACCACCCTGACAGAGAACACAACAGATAGTCCCTGATGGAGCAGGAGAAAGGTAGGGTGCAGAACTCAAATTCTAGTAAGAAGACCAGACTAAATGGTCTGATTGAGACTGGAGGAACCCTGGAAAGCATGGCCCCTGGATTCTCTATCAGCCCAGAACTAAAACAATTTCCGAGGCCAACTCTTCAGCCAAAGATCAGAGTGGACAATGGGACATAAAATGATACTTATGAAGAATGTGCTTCTTAGGTCAAGTAGATACATGAGACTAAATGGGCAACCTCTGTCAGGAGGTGAGATGAGAAGGCAGAGAGGGTTAGGAGCTGGTTGAATCGACATGGGAAATCAGGGGTGGAAAGGAGGAGTGTGCTGTCAGAGCGTAGGGAGAGCAACTAGGGTCACATAACAATGTATGTATAAATTTTTGTATGAGAGACTAACTTGAATTGTAAACTTTCACTTCAACTACAACAATAAAAATAAAAAGTCTTAGCCAGAGCAATAAGACTAGAAAAAGAAATAAAATGTATCCAGATTGGAAAAGAAGAAGTAAAAGTATCTATTCACAGATGATACGATACTATATATAGAAAATCCCAAAGAGTCCCCAAGAAAAACTTCCAGAGCTAATAGAGGAATTTAGTAAAGTTGCAGGGTACAAGGTTGACAAACAAAATCAGTTGAGTTTCTATACATCAGCAATGAGAAATCTGAAAATTAAATTAGGGAACCTATTCCATTTACTATAATAGCTAAGAGAATAAAATATGTAGGAATAGATCTAACTGCAGACCAACTTCTGCAGTCTGAAACTGATCAAACATACAATCAAGATGCATTAATAATTACTGGTGATTAGAATGCAAAAGTTGGAAACAAAGAAGAAGGATTGGTAGTTGGAAAATATGGTCTCAGTGATAGAAACTACGCTAGAGATCGCATGACAGGATTTTGCAAGACCGACAACTTCTTCATTGCAAATACCTTTTTTCAACAACATAAACAGTGGCTATACATGTGGACCTTGCCAGATGGAATACACAGGAATCAAATCAACTACACTGTGTATTGACACAGTGGCTGCAACAATGGGCTGAAGCATAACAAAGATTGTGAGGATGGCACAGGACTAGGCTGTTTCCTTCTGTTGTACATAGGGTGGCTATGAGTCAGACTGTGGAACAGACCATCAATTGCTCATATACAAGTTGAAGGTGAAGAAAATTAAAACAAGTCCACAAGAGCCAAAGTACGAACTTAGGTATATCTTGCCTGAATTTAGAGACCATCTCAAGAATAGATTTGACCCATTGAACACTAATGACTGAAGACCAGACGAGTTGTGGAATGACATCAAGGACATCATACATGAAGAAAGCAAGAGGTCATTAAAAAGACAGGAAAGAAAGAAAAGACCAAAATGGATGTCAGAAGAGACTCTGAAACTTGCTCTTGAACATCAAGTAGCTAAAGCAAAAGAAAGAAAGGAAGAAGTAAAAGAGCTGAACAGAAGATTTCAAAAGGTGGCTTGAGAAGACAAAGTAAAGTATTACAATGAAATGTGCAAAGACCTGGAGTTAGAAAACCAAAAGGGAAGAACACATTTGGCATTTCTCAAGCTGAAAGAATTGAAGAAAAAATTCAAGCCTCCAGTTGCAATATTAAAGGATTCTACATGGAACATCAAAGACCACAGCCTTCAGTATGGACTACACTTAAACATAAAGAAAACAAAGATCCTCACAACTGGACCAGTAAGCAACAGCATGATAAACAGAGAAAAGATTGAAGTTGTCAAGGATTTCCTTTTACTTGGATCCACAATCAACACCCATGGAAGCAGCAGTCAAGAAATCAAAAGACACATTGCATTGGGCAGATAAATTTGTTGCAAAAGATCTCTTTAAAGTGTTGAAAAGCAAAGATGTCACCCTGAAGACTAAAGTGTGCCTGACTCAAGCCATGGTATTTTCAATCACCTCATATGCATGCAAAAGCTGGAGGATGAATAAGTAAGACCAAAGAAGAATTGACGCCTTTGAACTGTGGTGTTGTTGAAGAATACTGAATATACCATGGACTGCCAAAAGAACAGACAAATCTGTCTTGGAAGAAGTACAACCGGGATGCTCCTTAGAAGCAAGGATGGCGAGACTACGTCTCACATGCTTTGGACATGTTATCGGGGGATCAGTCTCTGGAGAAGGACATCAGGCTTGGTAAAGTAGGGGGCCAACGAAAAAGAGGAAGACCCTTAACAAGATGTATTGACACAGTGGCTGCAACAATGGGCTCAAGCATAACAATGATTGTGAGGATGGCACAGGACCAGGCTTTTTCCTTCTGTTGTACGTAGGGTCGCTATGAGTCAGAACTGACTCGATGGCACCTAACAACAACAACAACAGTGGGGAAGATTTTAAACGACCCAGGAAGCATCAAAAGAAGATGGAAAGAATACACAGAGTTGCTGTACCAAAAAGAATTGGTCCATGTTCAACCATTTCAGGAGGTAGCATATGATCAAGAACTGATGGTACTAAAGGAAGAGGTTCAAGCTGCATTGAAGGCAAGGCTCCAGGGACTGATGGAATACCAACTGAATGTTTCAACAAACGGATGCAGCTCTGGAAGCACTCACTTGTCTATGCCAAGAAATTTGGAAGAGAGCTACCTGGCCAATCTATTGGAAGAGATCCACATTTGTACCCATTCCAAAGAAATGAGATGCAACAGAAAGCGGAAATTATCAAACAATATCATTAATATCACACACAAGTTAAAATTTGCTGAAGATCCTTCAAAAGTGGTTACAACAGTACATTGAAAGGGAACTGCCAGAAATACAAGCTAGATTCAGAAGAGGACGTGGAATAAGGGATATCATTGCTGATGTCAGGTGGATCTTGGCTGAAAGCAGAGAATACCAGAAAGATGTTTACCTGTGTTTTATTGTCTATGCAAAGGCATTTCACAGTGTGGATCATAACAAATTACGGATATAACATTGCAATAAATGGGAATTCCACAACACTTAATTGTGCTCATTAGGAACCTGTAAATAGACTAAGAGGCAGTCGTTGCAATGGAACAAGGGGATACTGCATGGTTTAAAGTCAGGAAAGGTGTGTGTCAGGGTTGTATCCTTTCATCATACTTAGTCATCTGTATGCCGAGCAAATAATCCAAGAAGCTGGACTATATGAAGAACGAAGCATCAGGATTGGTGGAAGACTCATTAACAACCTGCAACATGTAGATGACAAAATCTTGCTTGTTGAAAGTGAAGAGGACTTGAAGCACTTATTGATGATGATCAAAGATCACAGCCTTCAGTATGGATTACACCTCAACATAAAGAAAACAAAAATCCTCACAATTGGACCAATAAGCAGCATCATGATAAACAGAGAAAATATTGACGTTGTCAAGGATTTCATTTTACTTGGATCCACAATCACCGCCCATGAAAGCAGCAGTCAAGAAATAGAACGACATATTGCATTGGACAAATCTGCTGCAAAAGATCTCTTTAAAGTGTTAAAAAGCAAAGCAAAGATGTCACTTTAAAGACAAAGGTGCGCCTAACCCGATCCATGGTGTTTTCAATCACCATGTATGCATGTGAAAGCTGGGCAATAAACAAGGAAAACCGAAGAAGAATTGATGCCTTTAAACTATGGTGTTGGCTAAGAATACCGACTATACCATGCACTGCCAGAAGAACGAACAAATCTGTCTTGGAAGAAGCGCAGCCAGAACGCTCATTAGAGGCAAGGTTGGTGAGACTTTGTCTCACATACTTTGGACAGGTTATCAGGAGGGCTCAGTCCTTGGATAAGGACTGGTAAAATAGAGGGCCCGTTAAAAAGAGGAAGACCCTCAAGGAGATGGACTGGTACAGTGGCTGCAACAATGAGCTCAAACATAGCAACAATTCTGAGGATGGCACAGGACTGGGCAATGTTTCGTTCTGTTGTACATAGGGTGACTATGAGTAGGCATTTACTCAACGACACCTGACAACAACAACAACAGGGATGTGAAGACCTTACACAGCAAAAACTATAAAATACCACTGAAAGAGATTAAAGAAGACTTAAATAAATGGAAAGATGTTTCATGTTCAAGGATTGGAAGACTTAATATTGTTAATATGTCAATACTACCCAAAGCCATCTATAGATTCAACACAATCCAGATCAAAATTCCAATTGCCTTCTTTACAGAAATAGAAAAACCAATCCTCAACTTTATATGGAATGGAAAGAGGCCCTGAATAGCTAAAACAGTTGTGCATTCAGCTTGGCCATCTACCACTTTGAGGACATTTTCTTTTTTTGTATGTCTAACAAAATTCCTTCCTTTGAGGAACTTCCCCTTCCCCTTCTATGTGATACTCACAAGGCTGCCAATCACAGAACACCTCTGACCACAGGAGTGACTCAGTCTGGGTCAACTAGATTTTCTCTCCCAGGACTTTGAAACTTTGAGTGGAGACACATGGGGATGGAAAGTGATTAGAGACAAGTCATTTGATGTGTTTACCTTAAAGCAGTGGTTCTCAAAGTATGGTCCCTGGACCAGCAGCATCAGCATCACCTGGGAACTTTCTAGAAATACAAATTCCCAGGCCCCAGAGTTAGTGAATCAGGAAATCTTGGGGTCACAAAAACAATGTGTGTTTTAACAAGCCCTCCAAGTGATTCTAATACACGTTAAAGTTGGAGAACCAGTGTCCTAGGGAAACTAGAAGTTTCTGCTTGTTGGATTCTCAGAGCTTCCCTGGATCTTGTCCTTTTGAGGTCTTCCTTAGACTCTTTGATCTCCCCAGTGTCATTTTAATTAAATTCCTTTTGGTTTGGTTTTGTTTGAGAGAATCAGTTGCTTTCTGTTCTTGCAACCTAAGGACTCTGACTAACGCCCCCTCACATCATTTGTAGCTGCACAGACCCTTCTTGAACCATGGGCGTTCAAGCCATGCATAGGCTGCACTGGTTCAGCTTCACCCTGGTCTTTGTATTTAGCATCAGCCTCAACTATATGAACTCCACTCCAGACCAAAGCAGAGCCCAGCAGGACTTCTGATCAAGTGCCATTGAAGTCTCACCAGTGAATAGTTCAGTTGCCTCCTTCAGTAATGAAAGCTTTTGTAGCTTCCAAAGCCTATTTATAAAAACATTCGTTTGACTCCTGCATTCATTTGACTCCTCTTTTTTTCTTATCTTAGCTCTCAATCCCCGTTTTAACTATTCACAACAACTGGTTAGTTTCTATATTAGTTAGGGAACAGAATAAGCTGCTTGAATAAGGTGATCCAGAAATACAAGATACACATTGGTTTATCTCTTGTTTAACAATTCAGAAATAGACGGATGGTTCAGGGTGAGTCCAAGGGTAGGTAAGTGGCTCTGCTCCAGATAGCAATTGAGGGACCCAGTTTGTTTTTATCTTACTGCTCAGTCTTTTCCTAGGGCATTGTTGAAGCAAGCTCTCCGCCACCACGTCTACATCCCAATCCGTCAGAAAGATGAAAAAGAGGAAGTAGATGGCTAACCAGTGGCGTAACTAGAAGGGTGCAGACTGCACCTGGTGACACTGTCAGAGACGTGACACCAAAACGACTGTCCATAAAATTTCCATATGTTGTTTCAGCAGAAATTATTATTTTTTATAAAAATACCCCTGTAGTTAGTTGTAACAACAAAGTATTTTTCTTAAGCCCAGCATACACGTATCAGTATACTTACAAGGCTAAAACTCTATGCTAATTTACTTTTTGGACATTCAAATGCTCTCTGATCAGAGCTGTCATTATTATCCAATTACAGTGATGCTTCGAATCATGTGGTTTCATCTGCACGGGCTACAAGCATACGCTGTTGTTTTTGTTGCCAGTGTTTTTATAGTTGCTGATTTTGTCAAATTTCCTGGTGTTTTATCTACAATATTGTGGTAATTAGTATTTGTGAACCTATATCAATAGCTTTTTTGAGAATGAAGTAGTAATTAAAGGAAAAGAAGGGGTGATATACGGGAATTATGATTTATGAGTAGCATCAGTACAAAAAACATTACTAATGATTTTATATGGTCTGGTATGGGAGGAGGTCCATGTGGGGGGTGGGGGAGGGTGACACCATGAGTTACTGCACTGACTAACACCAACTCTAGCATGATAGGTAAGGCTGTGCATCAACTTGGCTGGGCCATGATTCTCCGTGGTTTGGCCGTTATGATGTAGTTTGGCAGCCGTATGATGTTGTGATCACTTGCATGATGAGATTTGATATAATGGGATCACCTCCATGATGGGATCTGCTGTGAGTAGTGAAGCAGTTGAAAGGGAGTTCCCTTGGGCATGTGGCCTACATCAAATATAAGTGGACATTCTGGCAAGGCTTGTGAGCTTTTGCCCACTCGGATCCTGCAGTTGGCTCCTGTTCATCTGGCCTCTGGTTCTTGGGACTTGAGCTAGTAGCTTACCTGTGGTCTTGCCTGCCAATCTTGGGATCTGTCAATCTTTGCAGCTGGTGAGCAAGAGCCCTGCTCTCTGACCTGCCAATCTTGGCTTTGCCAGGCCCTGTGATTATGTGAATCAGGAGAAGCCTCTATCCTGACCCACAGACTTGGGATGTTCCAGCCTCTACAACTGTGTGAGCCATTTCCTTGATATAAATCTCTCTCTATATATATATTTATATGCTTTACTGGTTTTGCTTCTCTAGAGAACCCAGCCTAAGACACCCAGTGATGTCACTGGCTAACAATTTCCTTTTAAGAAATCATGTAGAAGAGGAGATTGTGACAAAATGAGGAGCACCATGTTCTGTCTGAAAGGGGCAGTAGCTGGTTACCTACCCAATGTCCCTTCCCCCTTTTTCTTTGCTAACAGATCTTGAAGTTTGTTCGGCTGGCAGTGTGCCCAGGCCCAGGGCATAAATCATGATTGTTCTAAGCCAATCATGGAATTTTTCTTTCTAGTGTCCCCAGACTCCCTTGTAGCTAGGAGTGTCCATCTGACTGTATTTATGTGAATTAGCCAATGAGAGAGCTATGGGAAGTTTGGTAGGGGACTTCTGAGAAAGTATTTGCTTTCCTGGTAAAGAGAATCAGTGATGACTTCCCCCTTACCTATTCTTCCTCCTTTGGATTGGGTGAGGTACCTGGAGCTAGGGCAGCCATCTTATGACAATGGGGTGGCAAGCATGAGGGAAAGGCCAAAAAAACTGTGGAGCTACTGAGCCAGAGAGAACCAAGGCCAGCAGCTGCCTATCTCCAGACATCTTGTAATAAATAAAAAACAAAACACAAAAATACCTGTTTGTTTACCAGTACCATTTGCCCTTGAGTCAACTCCGACTCATGGTGACCTCATGTGTGTCAGAATAAAACTATGCTTCATAAGGTTTTTGATTTTTAGAAGTAGATCACCAGGACTTTCTTCTGAGGTGCCTCTAGGTGATCTCAAACCTCCAATCTTTCAGTTAGCAGCTGAGCACATTAACTGCTTGTATCACCCAGGGAGTCCTTTATTTGTTTAAGCCACTTAAAATCATTTTATCTGAACCTCGTGGCCAAAGGCATTCACAACTTATCAAATCCTTCCAGGCTTTTTTCTACATGTATATTTACTTTGTAAAAATAAGAAATACAGACATTGCTTTCTAACTAGCTTTTTAAAAATACTGTATAGTATTATAAGATTCTTCCTCTGTCATTTAATATTGTTCAGAATTTTCCATTTTAGTGACTACAAAATATCCACTGTATGACTGTATCCTAACGCATTTAATCAATCCCTTATCATTGAACAGTCAGGTAGTTTATAGGTTTGATAAAACAACAAGCAAACCCATTGCTGTCAAGCTGATTCCAACTTATGGCTACCCCATGTGTTACAGAGTGGAATTGCTCCATAGAGTTTTCTTGGATTTAATCTTTATGAAAGCAGATTTCCAGGTCTTTCTTCTGCAGTGCCACTCAATGGGTTCGAACTGCCCACCTTTAGGTTAGTAGTTAAGTGCAAACCATTTGTGCCACCCAGGGACCTAATTTACAGGTTAGTTTGTTGTTTTTTTTGTTTGTTTTTGAGGTGGAGGTTTGCTACTATAAACAATTCTGTAACAAACATCCTTGTAATTAAACTTCTGAACACTTCCTTTTAACTCCATTCCTGATTATTTTCTTAATTTCTAGAAACGAAATAGCCAGGTAAAAAGGTAATAAATAGCTCTCTCTCTTGGATAAAAGGATATGCTTGCCTTTGGTTCCATTTCTGCTCTCCTGGGAAACCATTCATTTAGTCATCATCCGTTCACTTAATAAGCACAAGAGGCCTGTGCCAGGTGCTAAGGAGCTCTAAGAGATGAGTAAGATGTGGTTCCTGTGCTTAAGGAGCTCATAATGGCAGACAGGCACGGCAATGGGCAATGACAAGAAAGGGAGAAGGAATGATAGTTGTGGTAGGCAGCTTCCAACAAGGTTCCCAATAATCCTTGCCTCCTCGTATTCCTGGCCTTGTATAATCCCTTCCCCTTGAGTATGGGCTGGACCTAGTGACTTGCTTCTAACAAATGGAATATGACAAAAGTGATGGGATCTTACTTCTATGATGAGGTTATAATGGACTGTGACTTCCATCTTGCTAGCACTCTCTCTTGCTGGCACTCGTTCTTACCACTCTAATGAAGCCAGCTGCTGTGCTGGCTCTATGCAGAAGCCTCCATGGCAAGGAACCAAGGGAGGCCTCTGGCCAGCAGCTTTTGAGGAACTGAGGCCTCAGCCCAACAGCCTGCAAGGAACCTGAATTCTGCCATCAAATCGTGTGAGCTAGGTAATGGATCTTTCCCAATCAAGCCTTAAGCTAACAAAGTCCCAGCTTAGCCATGCATGGATGCCTGATCCACAAAAACAGTGAGATAACGAATGTGTGTTGTTGTAAGCCACTGCATTTTGGAGAAATTTTTTACACAGCGTTAGATAATTGATACAGAAGTGGAGTGGTAGAAATACACACAGTCCACAGTGGGAATGTGCACACAGGAGAGGTATCGAACCATTGCGGTGGGGAAGAAACGCATCTGGTAAGACTTCTGAGAGCGGGGCAAGCTTGCATTGCATTTTGCAGGCTAAGAAGGCATTTGTTAGGGGAAGAAGGGTGAGACAGAATTTCCAGGCAGGTTTTACAGGACAGTAAGCTCTGGGACCAACTAATTCCTAAGCCTATGGTAGCCACTTACTTGTCACACACTTGGGTGGAGGTAGATTCACTGTGAAATGAACAGAGCTTAAGTTTAAGAGCCCTGGGCCTGCAGGAAACCTTTCTAAGGCCCTGGAAGGGTCCTAGCAGTTTTGTGTTTATAATTTTGTATAAAAAAAAAATCTTACTGTGGCGAAAATTTAACATATGCCATCTCAACAATTTCTACATGTAAAATTCAGTAACACTGATTACATTCTTCAAGTTGTGCAACCAGTCTCGCTATCTTTTTCCAAATCATTCCATCACCATTATGCCTTCTTTTTCTTAAAGGGAGAAAAAAAAGAACACAAACCTAGTCAACCCATGATGACCCCATGTGTTAAGAGGAGAACTGCTCTATAGGGTTTTCTTGGCTGTAATCTTTATGGAAGCAGATTGCCAGGACTTTCTTTGGCAGCACCACTGAGTGGCTTTGAATGGCCAACCTTTAGGTTAATAGTCAAGCACAAATGGTTTGTACCACCCGTGGATCATTTTCTTAAAATTGTTGTTGTTATCGTTGTTCTTAGGTGCTATCGAGTTGGTTCCAACTCATAGCAATCCCATGCACAACAGAACGAAACACTGCCCAGTCCTGCGCCATCCTCGCAATCATTGCTGTGTTTGAGCCCGTTGTTGCAGCCACTGTGTCAGTCCATCTCCTTGAGGGTCTTTCTCTTTTTCATTGGCCTTCTACTTTACCAAGCATAGTGTCTGTCATCGATTGAATTGTGTCCCCCAAAAATATGTGTATCACTTTGGCTAGGCCATGATTCCCAGTACTGTGTGATTGTCCACCATTGTGTCATCAGATGTGATTTTCCTATGTGTTGTAAATCCTACCTCTATGATGTTAATGAGGCAGGACTCAATCTACAAGATTGGATTCTGTCTTGAGCCAATGTCTTTTGAGATATAAAAGAGAGAAGCAAGCAGAGAGACAGGGGGAACTCATACCCCACCAAGAAAGCAGCCCCGGAGCCAAGCGTGTCCTTTGGACCCAGGGTTCCTGCACAGAGGAGCTCCTAGTCCAAAGAAAGACTGATGACAAGGAACTTCCTCCAGAACTGACAGACAAGGACTTCCCCTGGAGCTGATGCCATAAATTTAGACTTGTAGTCTACCAGACTGTGAGAAAATAAATTCCTCATTGTTAAAGTCATCCACTGGTGGTGTTTGTTAGAGCAACAATAGGTAACTAAGACAGTGTCCTTTTCTAGGACCTGGTCTCTCCTGATAACATGTCTAAAGTAAGCAAGAGGCAGGGACAGACAGTGGAGTAAGAAGTCTCACTATCCTGGCTTCTAAAGAGCATTGTAGCTGTACTTCTTTCAAGACAAATTTGTTCGTTCTTCTAGCAGTCCATGATATGTTCAATACTCTTCACGAACACCATAACTCAAAGTCGTCAATTCTTCTTCCATCATCCTTATTCATTGTCTAGCTTTCACATGCATATGAGGCAATTGAAAACACCATGGCTTGGGTCAGGCACACCTTAGTCCTCAAAGTGACATCTTTGTCTTTTAATATTTTAGAGAGGTCTTTTGCAGCAAATCTGCCCAGTGCAATGTGTCTTTTAATTTCTTGACTGCTGCTTCCATGGGCTGTGATTATGGATCCAAGTAAAATGAAATCCTTGACAGCTTCAATCTTTTCTCCATTTATCATGATGTTGCTTATTGGTCCAGTTATGAGGATTTTTGTTTTCTTTATGTTGAGGTGTAATCCATACTGAAGGCTGTAGTCTTTGATCTTCTTCAGTAAGTGCTTGAAGTCTTCTTCACTTTCAGCAGGCAAGATCCTGTCATCTGCATAATGCAGGTTGTTAATGAGTCTTCCTCCAATCCTGATGTCGCATTCTTCTTCATATTGTCCACCTTCTCTGATTATTTGCTCAGCATATAGATTCAGTAAGTATAGTGAAAGGATACAACCCTGACACACACCTTTCCTGATTTTAAACCACGCAGTATCCCCTTGTTCTGTTTCAGCAACTGTTTCTTGGTCTATGTACAGATTCTGCATTAGCACAATTAAATGTTCTGAAATTCCCATTCTTTGCAATGTTATCCATAAGTTGTTATGATCCACACAGTCAAATGCCTTTGCATAGTCTTAAAGAGGGCCCCCTAATTCAGGAACCACAAAGCCCAGGTCTGTCCCTGCCTCAATGAGCCTGTCAAGACCCTTTCAATGCTGTGCTGCTCCCCTCTCCCAATCTCCAACATATACTTACCAGTCTTATTGGCTCTGCCTCATTGAAAACTGTTTTCAGCAGCCTCTCTTACCCCCCAGTCTTCACTTCTTTAACCTAAGCATTTTGGGTTCTTGTAGTCTTTCCTCACAGGCACTATTCTCTAACTCTTTAGTCATCTTTATTGCTATTTTTGAAGTCTCTCAGAATTTTCCTTCACATAGTGGTGCCAGAACGGACGTGTTTTTCTAAACAGCACGTCTGGTTCCTGACCAAACAGCATCTGAGCTGGGCCACTTCAGGGTGGGCAGAAACCCTGGCGATAGCCTCTCTGCCCTGTGTCTCGCCATCCCCCAGCCTACAACTTCAGAATGAAGGTTCAGAGGAGTAAAGCAGGGACTGACTAGGGAGGAGGTAGAAGAGGGAGATTTGTTATTTCTTTAGGATGGGTGTCTTCATCATCTAGTGCTGCTCTAACAGAAATACCACAAGTGGATGGCTTTAACAAAGATAAGTTTATCTTCTCACAGTCCAGTAGGCTACAAGTCCAAATTCAGGGCATCACCTCCAAGAGAAGGCCTTCTCTCTCTGTTGGCTCTGGAGAAAGGTCCTTGTGATCCTGCGCAAGAACCTCAGGTCCAAAGGACGTGCTCTGCTCCCGGCACTGCTTTCTTGGTGGTATGAGGTTCCCATGTGTCTCTGCTTGCTTCTCTCTTTTATATCTCAAAAGAGATTGCATTAAGACACGAATCTTGTCAACCTCATCAGTATAACCTCATCACAGTGACAGAATTTATAACACATAAGGAGATCACATATAATCTCATCATAGTGACAGAGTTTACAACACATAAGGAAATCACATCAGATAACACAATCATACAATACTGGGAATCATGACTCAGCCAAGTTGACAGATACTTTTGGGGGATACAACTCAATCCATGACAGTGGGTGCCTCCCTTTTAAGATGCTGGTGGCAGCATTTCCAAGTGGCGATAGGCTGCCAGAGGAAGAGAACTGACGTCATCAGCGTCTACTCTGTGCCAGGCACATGGGCTTTCCAGCCATTATCTCACAAAATCCTCATCACCACATCCCTGCAAGTTAGGAGCGAGACTCCTCATTTTATAGCTGAGAAAACTGATGTTCAGAGATGGGAAGTAGTGTGCCCACGTCTCACAGCTAGTGAATGTTAGGTCAGGCCCAGCAACCCGAGAGCTCAGGCTCCAGCAAACCCCACCTCACGACCCCCCTCCATCGCTCAATATTTTATGGGTTCTCCCAGGGTATATCACGTATGTTCAAGGTTTAAAGGAAAATTAATTGGTGGGCTTGGCACTTAAAACCCACCTGAAAATAAGTTTAATAAATAGAAACGTCTGGTGGACCAAATTCTTGGCTCTAGAAGATCAGTTAAATTGAAAGAAGACTCACTGGTGAGTTGGGAGTCCTCCCAGGGTTGGGATTCACTTCCAGGAGAAAATAATTGACAAGAAAGTCAGGTGATCTAGGCCCCAAACCTGAAGAATAGGGGTTGAGATTTAGGCTGGACAGACTATAGAATGGCGGTAACAATACAAGTAATGAGAATAACAACTACTGTTTACTGAGTGCTTACGGCATGCTAGGCACTGTGCTGGTTGCTTTCTATAGGTTAGTACATTTTACCCTCATAACAACCCTACTGGAAAGGTAGGGTTATTATAACTACTTTTTGGTTGAGGAGCTGAAGATGAAGAAACTTATACATGGGTAGGCAGTGGTGAAGCACAAACTGCAGCCTAGATCTGTCTGACTCCAAAGTCCCTGTTTTAACGACTAACTAGTGTCATGGATTTAATTGTGTCTCCCAAAAGTATGTTTTGTAAATCAAGGACTTCATTTCACTTGGATCCACAATCAACGCCCATGGAAGCAGCAGTCAAGAAATCAAAGGATGTATTGAGTTGGGCAAATCTGCTGCAAAAGACCTCCTTAAAGTGTTAAAAAGCAAAGATGTCACTTTGAGGACTAAGGTGCACTTGATCCAAGCTCTGGTATTTTCAATCACCTCATGTGCATGTGAAAGCTGGACAATGAACAAGGAAGAACTACGAAGAATTGAACCAAACCCATTGCCATCCAATCGACTCTGACTCGGAGTGACCCTATTGGACAGAGTCGAACTGCCCCATAGAGTTTCCAAGGAGCAGCTGGTGGATTTGAACTGCCGACTTTTTGGTTAGCAGCAGAGCTCTTACCCACTGCACCACCAGGGCTCACATACTTTGGACATGTTATCAGGAGGAACCAGTCCCTGGAGAAGGACATCATGCTTGGTAAAGTAGAGGGTCAGCAAAAGAAAGATCCTCAACAAGATGGACTGACATGGTGGCTGCAACAATGGGCTCAAGCATAGCAATGATTGTGCGGGTGGTGAAAGACTGGGCAGTGTTTTGTTCTGTTGTACATAGGTCACTATGAGTTGGAACTGACTCTTCAGCACCTACCAACAATAGTGGTTCTAATCCCCTTTGGGAATGGGTTTTCTTTGTTATGTTAATGAGGCAATATTAGTGTAGGATATGTCTTAAATCAGTCTCTTTGGAGATATAAAAGAGCAGATTAAGCAAGCAAGCAGAGATGGGGGAAGGTAGATGCCATGCCACATGAAGATCACCCAGGAGCCAAGAACAGAAGCTGCAATGTGTTAAAACAAAAATCATATTAAGCCAATAATAGAAATTGATTGAAGTTTATTTAATATATGATTTGCCAATCGGGGTAACATTTCAGCTAGAGTCAAAATTGTTTCGAAGATGAGAAGAACTTGCAAAATTCTTATACCACCTCTTACCAGCATTTCCATGGAAAAAGGGCCAAAACAGAACTGATAAACAATTTTATGGTCAGGAAGAATTTCAAGAATTGCATTGTCTTGAACAATTAAAATAATTACTGATTTACCCTAAAACATAGCTCCCAGTCTGACCTTTGGAGGCCCTGTTTCCAGAAACTGACTGAGTTATCCAAAAGAACACAATGCTCAAGGCAAAATGGTCTTACCAGTTTTTCTAGACCATTGTTTGACTCAAAGGTGACTTTTAAGAAACCAGTTTCTTCAAGGGTCAAGGTTTAAAAGGACACCTAAGGGCAAATGGCCTGGGTAGTCACCCCAACTCCATGGACCCTAGAAATCTGCATTCTAGGAGAATTAAAACATTTTCTCAAAAGAAACAAGGACTTTTCCCTAGAGCTGACAGAGAGAGACAGCCTTCCTCTAGAGCTGGTGCCCTGAATTCGGATTTCCAGCCTCCTAAACTATGAGAAAATAAATTTGTTTGTTAAAGCCACCCACTTGTGTATTTGTTAGAGCAGCACTAGATAACTAAGACAACCAGTTAAGCAGTTGTCAACGAGTTAACTCTGACTCATGGTAATCCTATGTGTGTCAGAGTAGAACTGTGCTCCTTAGGATTTTCAATGACTGATTTTTCAGATGTGGATCACCAAGCCTTTCTTTCAAGCCACCTCTGGATGGAATCGAACCTCCAACCTTTCAGTTAGCAGCTGAATGTGTTAACTGTTTTCACCACCCAGGGACTTCCCTGTTTGTTTAAGCCATCTAAAATCAGTTTATCTGAACCTTGTGGCCCAAAGCATTCATAACTGGTTAAATTGTTCCTGGCTTTATAAAAATATGAAATACAGACATTACTTTCTAACCTACTTTTTAAAAATACTATACAGTATTGTAAGATTCTTTCTCTATCATTTAATATTGTTCAGAATTTTCTATTTTAATGACTACAAAATATCCACTGTATGACTATAGCGTTAACCATTAGGATTTACTAAGTCAAAGAGAATGAGAGCAAGAGAAATCTAGTTCCTGGGAATGAAGCTAACATGGTGGGGGGAGGGGGCGGTGGTGGAGGTAGGGCAATGACGAGGGGTGGGAGATTAAGCAAATGCCATAACTTGAGAGGGAGGGTGGGGCATAGGAGTGGCTAGTGCTCACCCAATCCCAGTTCTTGCAGACCGCGGAGGTGACTCAGGGATGCTCTGGAGTCAGCAGTTGGGTACTGTGGGGGTGCTTTCAAACGAAGCTCTTGGGTCCAAAGTAGGTGAAGTATCTGTCAATATCAATAGGCTGCTTCCTGGATCTTCCCAGGAACTCGAGGTAGCCGCAAGGGGCTTAGACTTCAGGGGATGCTGGGGTGAAGATGGACCAGGAAGCTGGCCTCATTGATGCTCCTGGCGCTGCTGCCCAGCGCTGGAATCCTGTCCCTCCCAGTCTGGGACTTTGGCTTAGTGATTTAACAACCTTGAGCCCCAGTTTTCTGTAAAGTGGGGTGATCAGAATATATATAGCCAAATAATAGGTAATAATTGTACTATTGGGAGAATTCAACGAGGTGATACATATGAAAGATTAACGTAGTGCCTGAGATAATGCGTGCTGGGTAAATGACAGCTATGTTATTTCAAGATTGCATACTCAGCTGAGTTAGGGAAACTTTTTCTACTTTCTGTTTTTTTTTTTCTCTCCTATCGCCTAGCCGCTCCTTCGAAACCCTGTGAGGCAGTTCTGTCTACTCTGTCCTACAAGGTCGCTATGAGTCGGAATCGACTCACGGCAATGGGTTTGTTTTTAATCCTCTACTTTGGTAGGAAACCACTTGCCTTCAAGTGGATTCTGACTCATGGCGACTCCATGTGTTGCAGAGTGGAACTATGCTCCGTAGGGTTTTCATGGCTGTGACCTTTCAGTAGCGGATCATCAGACCTTTCTTCCAAAGCACTTCTGGGTGGGTTCAAACTGCCATCCTTTCAGCTAGTAGCCCAACACTTAACCGTTTGTGCCACTTAGGGACTCCTTGGTAGGAAAGTGGACCTGTATTCAGAGAGGGAGTAAGGGAATAAATTATTATTATTATTTTGTTGTTGTTGTTGAGTTCCCTTGATACTTCATTTTTATTTTTTGAAGGTATGTTTTATTTTATTTTTAATTGTGCTTTAGATGAAGGTTTACAGAGCAAATTAGTTTCTCATTAAACAATTAATACACATATTGTTTTGTGACATTGATTGCCAATCTCACAACGTGTCAACTCTCCCCTTCTCAACCATGGGTTCCCCATTACCAGCTTTCCTGTCCCCTTCTGCCTTCTTGCCCTTGCCCCTGGGTTGGTGTGCCCATTTAGTCTCGTTTTGTTTATGGGCCTGTCTAATCTTTGGCTGAAGGGTGAACCTCCAGGAGTGACTTCAGTACTGAGTTAAAAGGGTGTCCAGGGGTCATACTCTCAGGGTTTCTCCAGTCTCTGTCAGACCAGTAAGTCTGGTCGTTTTTAGTGAGTTAGAATTTTGTTCTACATTTTTCTCCAGCTCTGTCCAGGACCCTCTATTGTGATCCCTGTCAGAGCAGTTGGTGGTGGTAGCCAGGTACCATGTAGCTGTGTTAGACTCAGTCTGGTGGAGGCTGTGGTAGTTGCGGTCCATTAGTCTTTGGACTAATCTTCCCCTTGTGTCTTTGGTTTTCTTCATTCTTGCTTGCTCCAGATGAGGTGAGATGAGTGGAGTATCTTAGATGGCTGCTTGCAAGCTTTTAAGACCCCAGACGCCACTCACCAAAGTAGAATGTAGAACATTTTCTTTATAAACTATGTTATGCCAATTGAGCTAGATGTTCCCCAACACCATGGTCCCCAGCCCTCAGCCCAGTAATCTGGTGCCTCAGGGAGTTTGGATGTGTCTATGGGGCTTCCATGAGCTTGCCTTGGTCAAGTTGTGCTGGCTGCCCCAGTGCTGTGTACTGTCTTAGATAAGGGAGTAAATTTAATGCCTCTCTCACTTTTCATATGTTCATCCTCTGAGTGCTTTCCACTGGTTTTATGGTTCATAGTTCATCTCACAATTGTGATTTATCTCTTGCTTTTGGAAGAAATTAAGTTGTCATATAAAAGCAATCAATTTTCATGCTAGGAATTTTCTCAATGCCATTTAGCAATGTCATTTATAGACAAAATGTTGAATGAACTATGGGTCAGTGTTTGAAAATATCAGTGACCGGTTCTGGCCTAACTCAACAACAAGAACAAAAAGATTTTATTGGAAAGATACGGAATAGCTCATGGAAGAGGAAACTGAACATCAAGCCTCAAATAATCATCCAGGGTGGTTTCAGGAATTTAGGTAAAGGGCAGTGATGAGCAGTCTCTCCAGGCATCATCAGAGAGGTCTTGTGTTAATCTACTCAGTAAAATTCTTACAACCGTGCGTTTGATTGACCTGACTCGGGTTACGACCTACCCCCTTGTCCAGGGAGGGAGAGGGCATGGTGATTGACATTCATAATAAATGTACACGCACTGGGGGAGGGTAATCCCCTAGAAGGAAAATGGAGCCAATGTTACCAGAAGAGGGCGGTATGCTGAGTGGTCTGTCACAAACAGCAAAAGTCCTCTACAAAGTCAGTTCTCTCTGTCATGGAATATCAACATTACGATTTTTTTTTCCTAGTTTCTGACTATGAGTATTCGCAAACATGCAGAAAATTTGAAAGACTGATACAACGATCACCTATATACTCTCCGTCTAAATCCAATGCTTATTAACATTTTGCTGCATTTGCTTTATCTATGTAATTTATTTGGTGAACTATTCGAAAACTGCAGACAACATGGCTTTTTAAAAAAAATTTTTAAATTGTGGTAAAATACATATAACATAAAATTTTCCTTTTTAACCATTTTTAAGTGTACAATTCAGTGATATTAATTACATTCACCATGTTGTGCAGCCACCACCACTATCTATTTTCAAAATGTTTCATCACGGAAAACAGAAACTCAGTATCCATTAAACAATAACTCCATTCCTCCCTCCCTCCTTCTCCCAGTCCCTGGTGGCCACTAATCTATTTTGTCTCTATGCATTTGCCTAATCTAGATATTTCATGTAAGTAGGGTCATACAATATTTGTCCTTTTGCGTCTGATTTATTTCACTCAGCTTAATGGTTTCAAGGTTCACCCAAGACCTTAAATACTGCAGTATGTATCTCTGAAAATAACGACACTCTCCTACGTAATATTAAGTATTCCACAGTATCTTCGAATGTTCAGATTTCTTCAACTGACACAAGAATTTTTTAAAACTTTTTTATAAGAAAGTATTTTGTAGATTTTTATTTCAAATCAGGATTCAATCAAAGTTGATTCACCACACTTGGTTGTGGTGTCTCTCTATTTCCTCCTAATCAAGAACAATTCCCTACATTTTTTTTTGTTTTTCATGACATTGACATCTTGAAGAGTCCCAGCTGGTTGTTTTGTAGAAAATTTCACATTGTTTCCTCTGCATTGGTTTTTAAAATTAATGCTAGAGTCTTCCACTAATTTTCTTATAAAATAACTTTTTTTTAATATGAGGGAAGATATTTAGATAAATTCCCAGATTTAAGAGAATCTGTCCAGACTTTTATACTGGTCAGGTTAATTAGATCAGTGAGGTCATGGTCAGTTGGTTTTTTTATCACAAAGTTGGAGAGGAAAATTAATCTTCTATAGCAAACATAGTTTCTAGCTTTAAATGAATAACCACCATTTTCTACAACAAATATTCTCTTAAAGATGTAATTTTCTGTAAGGTTGTTTCAGGGTTACAAGTAAATACTCCCTGGAATTATTAAAACAAACATTCAATATTATAGAAAAGCTCTTTGTATTTTTAATTAAAAGACTTATGCAGGCCCTCTATTTTTATGGTAACATGATTTAGAATTCATTTAGATTTACCTTAAATTTTATAATTTGTAGGTAAAAATTCACTGACCTTCTTCCTTATCTTTCTAACAAGTGCTTTGCATTCTCTGAAGCACTTGGGTTAATAGCTTCTTATCTTCTCAAGTTAACCTGATAAAGATCAGGACTTCGGGATTTATAATTTTTTTCTATATCGCTAACTTCATGAAAGCTTTCTAGCATAGCTTCTGTATCTCCATTCTTTTCTGATTTTTAATCACTTACATATGTATGGAGCCCTGGTGGCATAGTGGTTAAGAGCTCAGCTGCTAACCAAAAGGTCAGCAGTTTGAATCCATCAGCTGATGCCTGGAAACCATATGGGCCAGTTCTACTTTGTCCTATAGGGTTGCTATGAGTCGGAATCCACTCAACGGCGATGGGTTTTTCCAATTGGGTTTTGCATATGTATGTATCCAGCATAATTCTAAACACTTTGCATAAATTAACTCATTTAATTCTTAAACAACCCTATAGGATAAGTGCTTTTTATTATTACTATTGTGGTAGATATATAGGTAACAAAACGTTTGCCATTTCTACAATCTTCATGTGTGCAATTGGTGGCATTGATTACGTTCATCATGTTGTTCAGCCATCACCTTTCATCATTCCTGAATTTTTCCATCACCCTTAACAGAAGCTCAGTGTCTCTTAAGATAAGTGCCTTTAAAAATCTCCATTTTACAGATGAAAAAATTGACCTGCCCCAAATCACAAAGCTAATCAGTGGGAGAGCTTGAATTCAAACCAACACAGTCTGTCTCTAGAGACTTTCTTCTTAATCTCTATACATTCTTACTATACCTGTGGGGGGTGGGGGGAGGAAGCAAACTTGATGGATACTTACAGCTTAGAAATTAATAATCCCCCTAATCCTACAGCAAGGAATATACATTGCTAACGGTTTGTATTTTTATTTTAAATCTAATTATAGAGTACAAATAACAGATAATGCTATTCTTTGTGAAAGGTACGTAATTAAAAGCAAATATTAATCCGTTATCTGGTTGACAGCAAACCTCCAAGCAGCCTCAGTTTGACCCACTTCAAGCTTTGGAATTGAATAGGGATAGGGGTAGGGATGGCTCAGCTTAGTTTCAGGCAGTTAACAAGTGACCCCCACAGCAGGGGAACCAATAATGAGAATCTGGGGGTGAAATGAATCAGACTAACACTAAATAGGGAGAAGGCAGGGGCTGAAACATGTAGCCCAGATGAGTCCAACCAGAAGGGATGTCACAGCACCAGACAGGCAACGGCCGATTTGTGGGTCTAACTCTGCCCACGAGGGCAGTTTACAGTTATGTGAAATTCCAATGCCGTTCCAAGACAGCTGTTACTGGCCATTTGTGCACGAAGATACTGTCTCAAGTGTGTTAATCAAAATAGAAAGGCATGCTAATAGAAGAGTATCGAACATGGCAGGGTTCTGACCATAAGTAGGAATCAGGCATCTAGGAGTGGATCAAAGTGGGGGCCATTGTAGATGGCACAAGAGTGGGTAAACACAGTGGCCCAGGTCAGTGGTTCTCAAGTTTTTTG
This sequence comes from Dugong dugon, assembly GCA_030035585.1. Taxonomy (NCBI): domain Eukaryota; kingdom Metazoa; phylum Chordata; class Mammalia; order Sirenia; family Dugongidae; genus Dugong; species Dugong dugon. The sequence goes on along the minus strand of CM057462.1, from coordinate 52,051,306 downwards.
GTCTCAAGACCCCGCAACACTCTTAAAAATTACTGAGACTCCAAGAGGGCTTTTGTTTATGTGGGTTATAGCTACTAATATTTGCTCTTTTAGAAACTGAAACTGTGGAATTGGTAAAATGTAAGAATACACAAGCACACATTCCATGAGCTGTCAGAGCAATGGCATCACTACATAGTCGCTGGAAAACTCCACCTACTCTGGAGATAATGAGAGTGAAAAAGGCAAATAATGAGTTGTTGTTGTTGGGTGCTGGCAGTTCCCACTCATAGCAACCCTATGTACAACAGAAGAAAACACTGCCCGATCCTGTGCCATCCTTACAGTCCTTGCAATGTTTGAGCCCATTGTTCAGCCACTGTGTCTATACATCTCTTTGAGGGTCTTTCTCTATTCACTGAACCTCTACTTTACCAAGTATGATGTCCTTCTCCAAGGACTGGTCCCTCCTGGTCACATGTCCAAAGTATGTGAGACAAAGTCTCCCCATGCTGGCTTCTAAAGAGCATTCTGGCTGTACTTCTTCCAAGACAGATTTATTCCTTCTTCTGGCAGCCCATGGTATAGTCAATATTTTTCACCAACTCCACAATGCAGATCCATCAATTCTTCTTCATTCTTCCTTATTGTTCAGCTTTCATATGCATATGAGGAGACTGAAAATACTATGGCATGGGTCAGACACATCTTAGTCTTCAAAGTGACATCTTTGCTTTTCAACACTAAAGAAGTCTTTTGCAGCAGATTTGCGCAATGCAATACGTCGTTTCATTTCTTGACTGCTGCTTCCATGGGCATTGATTGTGGATCCAAGTAAAAGGAAATCCTTGACAACTTCAATCTTTTCTCTGTTTATCATGATGTTGCTTATTGGTCCAGTTGTGAGGATTTTTGTTTTCTTTATGTTGAAGGCTGTAGTCTTTGATCTTCATCAGTAAGTGCTCCAAGTCCTCTTCACTTTCAGCAAGCAAGGTTGTGTCATCTGCATATTGCAGGTGGTTAATGAGTCTTCCTCCAGTCCTAATGCTGCATTCTTCTTCATATAGTCCAGCTTCTCTTATTATTTGCTCAGCATACAGATTGAATAAGTATGGTGAAAAGATACAACCCTGACACACACCTTTCCTGATTTTAAACCACACAGTATCCCCTTGATATATTCCAATGACTACCTCTTTGTCTATGTACAGGTTCTGCATGGGCACAATTAAGTGTAGAATTCCCATTCTTTGCAATGTTATATCCATAATTTGTTATGATCCACACAGTTAAATGCCTTTGCATAGTCAATAAAACACAGGTAAACACCTTTCTGGTATTCTCTGCTTTCAGCCAAGATCCATCTGACATCAGCAATACCCATCCTTCCATGTCCTCTTCTGAATCTGGCTTAAATTTCTGGCAGTTCCCTGTTGATGTACTGCTGCAGGAGTTTTTGAATTATCTTCAGCAAAAATTTTACTTGTGTGTGATATTAATGATATTGTTCAATAATTTCCGCATTCCATTGGATCACTGTTCTTTAGAATGGGCACAAATATGGATCTCTTCCAGTCAGTTGGCCAGGTAGCTGTCTTCCAAATTTCTTGGCATAGACAAGTGAGTACAGCATTGCATTCATTTGTTGAAACACCTCAATTGGTATTCCATCAATTCCTGGAGCCTTGTTTTTCACCAGTGCCTTCAGTGCAGCTTGGACTTCTTCCTTTAGTACTGTTGGTTCTTGATCATATGCTACCTCCTGAAATGGTTGAAAGTCGACCAAATCTTCTTCTTTTAAACTTTCTTTCAGCATATCAGTGTTGTGTGTGTGTGTGTGTGTGTGTGTGTGTGCGCGTACGCGCTTTAGGTGAAAGTTTACCACACAAAGTAGTTTCTCATTCAAAAATTTATACACAGATTGTTTTGTGACACTTTACACTTCAGGTACCCCTTGTCCATTCGTCCAGTTTTCCTGTCCCTTCCTGCCTTCTGGTCTTTGCTTTTAGGCAGGTGTTGCTTGCTTTGTCTCGTATACTTGATTGAACTAAGAACCGTGTTCCTCATGTGGATTATTGTTTGTTTTATAGACCTATGTAATCTTTGGCTGAAAGGTGAACTTCGGGAGTGGCTTCAGTTCTGAGTTAGCAGGGTGTCCAGTGACCATAGTCTTGGGAATTCCTCCAGTCTGTCAGACCGGTAAGCCTGGCCTTTTTTTTGTGAATTTGTATTTTGTTCTACATTTTTCTCCTGTCGACCAATTCTTTTTGGCACAGTGACAATGTGTATTCCTACCATCTTCTTTGCTCATAGAATTCTTCAATATTGCAACTCGAGGCTTGAATTTTTTCTTCAGTTTTTTCAGCTTGAGAAATGCCCAGCATGTTCTTCGCTTTTGGTTTTCTGACTCCAGCTCTTTGCACATTTCATTGTAATACTTTACTTTGTCTTCTTGAGCCACCCTTAGAAATCTTCTGTTCAACTCTTTCACTTTGTCATTTCTTCCTTTCACTTTAGCTACTCTACATTCAACAGCAAGTTTCAGAGTCTCTTTTGACATCTGTTTTGTCTTTCCTGTTCTTCCTGTCTTTTTAATAACCTTTTGCTTTCCTCACGTATAATATCCTTGATGTCATTGCACAACTTGTCTGGTCTTTGGTCATCAGTGTTCAATGCATCAAATCTATTCTTGAGATGGTCTCTGAATTCAGGTGGGATATACTCAAGGTCGCTCTTTGGCTCTCATGGGCTTGCTTTAATTTTCTTCAGCTTCAGCTTGAACTTGCATATGAGCACTTGTAATCCTTGGGTGGTACAAACAGTTAACACACATGGCTGCTAACTGAGGCACCTCAGAAAAAGTCCTGTTGATCTACTTCTGAAAAATCAGCCATTGAAAATCCTATGGAGCACAGTTCTACTCTGACATACATGGGGTCGCCGTGAGTTGGATGGATTCAGTGGCAACTGTTAAGTAAATATTCTTTAAAAAGTAGTTTTGATCTCATTCACTACCTGAAAGTGTCTCAGAGAATTTCATTCGGGGTCCCTGAGCTATACTTTGAGAACCACTGGTCTATGTAACATGTTGTTGTTGTGTGTCATCGATTCCGACTCACAGTGACCCTATAGGGCAGGGTAGAACTGCTTCATTGGGTTTCCAAGACTGTAATTTTTATAGAAACAGACTGCCCCTTCTTTCATCTACAGAGCATCTGGTGGGTTCTAACCACTGACCTTTGGGTTAGCAGCTGAGTGCTTAACCACTCCACCACGAGAGCTCCTTAGACAATATGTAGTGTCTTATGTTTGTATAGGTTGGTTGTTTGAACACACCAACTGCTCCATGGGAGAAAGACATGGCAGTCTGCTTCCAGAAAGATTACAGACTTGAAAACCATATGGGGAAGTTCTATTCTCTCTCTCTCTCTCTCTTTTTTTTTTTGTATCGTATCGCAGAGCTTACAAAGCTCCTTAAATCAGGAAAATTATTCTCATTCCCACTTTATAGGGCAGTTGGACCTGGCTGTCCTGCATTTGGGGAGGTAATGCTGAAGTGGTGTGCTGGGATCCATCACAGCAGCTACTGCACTAGGATTGCTGCTTTCCAAGCTTCCTGTGGTTCCTGGGACTTGCTGTCTGCTGTAACAGTTGGCATTCTGCTCTTGGCTTTCTCTCTGCCAGGGGGCTGGTCACGTCCATCCAGCACCTAGCAAGCTGTGTAGCTGTTGCAGACTGTCTAGGAAGAGTTAACGCCAAGAACAAAAGATGCTTAGATTTCCATATGAGGGATTCCAATGTTATAATTAGGTAATTATGGAAGAGTCTACCTAGGAGGCAGAGATGATGTGAACCGAGTATTTTAATTTTTTTTGTGTGTGTGCTTTAGGTGAAAGTTTACAGAGCAAATTCATTTCTCATTAAACAGTTAATACACAAATTGTTTGTGACATTGATTGCCAACCCCACGATGTGTTGGCACTTTCCCCTTCTCCACTCTGGGTTCCCTGTTTCCATTCAACTAGTTTTACTGTTCCTTCCTGCCTTCTCATCTTTGCTTTGGGGCTGGTGTGCCCGTTATACATGTTTCATACATGACTGAATTACAAAGCATGCCCCTCATGTGTGGTATTGTTGGCCCTATAGATCTGTTTAATCTTTGGCTGAAAGGTGAACCTCCGGAGTGACTTCAGTACTGAGTTAAAAGGGCATCCAGAGGCCATACTTTCGGGGTTTCTCCAGTCTCTGTCAGACCAGCAAGCTTTTTTTTTTTTTTTTTTTTGTGAATTTGAATTTTGTTCTACATTTTTCTCCTGCTCTGTCGAGGACCCTATATTGTGATCCCTGCTGGAGCAGTCAGTAGTGGTACCTGGGCACCATGTAGTTGTTCCGGGTTCAGTCTGGTGAAGGTTGTGGTAGCTGTGGTCCATTAGTCCTTAGACTCATCTCTTCTTTGTGTCTTTGGTTTTCTTCATTCTGCTTTGCTCCAGCTGGGTTGGGACCAGTAGATGTATCTTAGGTGGATAGTCGCAGGCTTTTAAGACCCCAGATGCTACTCACCACAGTCAGATGTAGAACATTTTCTTTATAGACTATATTATGCCAATTAAGCTGGATGTCCCCCAAGACCATGGTCCCCAGCCCTCAGCCCAGTAGCTCAGTCTCTCAGGGCGTTTGAATATGTCTGTGAAGCTTCTATGACTTTGGTCTGGTCAAGTTGTGCTGACTTTCCCAGTATTGTGTACTGTCTTACCCTTCACCAAAGTTACCACTTATCTACTATCTAGTTAGTATTTTTCCCTCCCCACCCTCCCCTCCATTGTAACCATCAAAGATTATTTCTTTCTGTGTGGAAACGTGTTCATGTGTTTTTATAAGAGTGGTCTCATACAGTACTTGTCCTTTTGTGATTGACTTATTTCACTCAGCATAATGCCCTCCAGATTAATCCATGTTCTGAGATGTTTTGAAGATTCATCATTGTTCTTTATCGTTGCATAGTATTCCATTGTGTGTATGTACCATAGTTTGCTTATCCATCTGTTTATTCATCTGTTGATGGGCACTTAGGTTGTTTCCATCTTTTTGCTATGTGAATAATGCTGCAATGAACATAGGTGTGCATATGTCTATTTGTGTGACAGCTCTTATTTCTCTAGGATACATCCCTAAGAGTGGGATTGCTGGATCATATAGTATTTCTATTTCTAGTTCTTTAAGGGCCATATTGTTTTCCAAATGGGTGTACCATTTTGCTTTCCCACCAGCAGTGCATAAGAGTTCCAATCTCCCTGCAATCTCTCCAAAATTTGTTATTCTCTGTTTTTTTGATTCGTGCCAGTAATGTCAGGGTGAGATGATATCTCACCGTAGTTTTGATCTGCAGTTCTCTAATTTCTAGTGATCGGGAGCATTTCCTCATGTGTCTGTTAGCTGCCTGAATGTCTTCTTTAGTGAAATATCTGTTCATTTCCTTTGCCCATTTTTATTTTTATTTTTTTTGTTTTTTGTATCTTTTTTTTTTTTAAATTGTACTTCAGGTAAAGGTTTACAGAACAAACTAGCTTCTCATTAAACAGTTAGTACACATATTGCTTTATGATATTGGTTAACAACCCCACGACATGTCAACATTCTCCCTTCTTGAACTTGGGTTCCCTATTACCAGCTTTCCTATCCCCTCTTGCTTTCTCGTACTTGCCCCTGGGCTGGTGTGCCCCTTTAGTCTTGTTTTGTTTTATGGGGCTGTCTAATCTTTGGATGAAGGGTGAACCTTGGGAGGGACTTCATTACTGAGCTAAAAGAGTGTCTGGGGGCCATACTCTCGGGGTTTCTCCAGTGTCTGTCAGGCCAGTAAGTCTGGTCTTTTTTTTGTGAGTTAGAATTTTGTCCTGCAATTTACTCCAGCTTTGTCTGGGACCCTCTGTTGTGATCCTAGTCAGAGCAGTCAGTAGTGGTAGCTGGGCACCGACTGGTTGTATTGGACTCAGTCAGGTGGAGGCCATGGTAGTAGTGGTCCATTAGGCCTTTGGACTAATCTTTCCCTTGTATCATGTTTTCTTAATTCTCCCTTGCTCCCAAAGGAGTAAGACCAGTGAAGTATCTTAGATGCCTTTACCCATTTTTTAATTTGATTATTTGTCTTTTTATTGTAGAGGTGTTGGATTTTCCTATAGATTTTAGAGATTAGACCTTTGTCAGATATGTCATAGCCAAAAATTTTTCCCATTGTGTAGGTTCTGTTTTTACTCTTTTGATGAAGCCTTTTGATGAGCATAAGTGTTTAATTTTTAGAAGATTCCATTTATCTAAATTATCTTCTGGTGCTTGAGTATTGTTAATTATGGTTTGTATCCCATTTATGCCGTGTACTAGGGCCCCTAGGGTTGACCTGGAAACCCTGGTGGTGTAGTGGTTAAGAGCTACAGCGGCTAACCAAAAGGTTGGCAGTTTGAATCCACCAGGTGCTCCTCGGAAACCCTATGGGGAAGTTCGACTCTGTCCTATAGGGTTGCAACGAGTCAGAATTGACTTGACAGCAACAGGTTTGGTTTTTACAGGTTGGTATTTACCTTTTTTTTTCTTCTCTGATCTTTATAGTTTTTGGTTTTCTATTTAGGTCTTTGATCCATTTTGAATTAATTTTTGTGTATGGTGTGAGGTATGGGTCCTGTTTCATTTTTTTGCAGCTGGACATCCAGTTTTGCCAGCACAATTTGTTAAAAAAGACCGTCTTTTCCCCATTTAATGGAATTTAGGCCTTTGTCAAAGATCAGGTGGCTGTAGGTAGATGGATTTACATCTGGGTTCTTGATTCTGTTCCATTGTTCATTGTGTCTGTTGTTGTACCAGTACCTGGCTGTTTTGACTACCGTAACTGTATAGCAAGTTCTGAGGTCAGGTAGCTTGAGATCTCCTACTTTGTTCTTTTTCTTCAATAATACTTTACTTATCCAGTTCCTCTTTCCTTTCCATATAAAGTTAATGATTAGTTTTTCCATGTTGTTAAAGAATGCTGTTGGTATTTGGATCAGGATTGCATTGTATTTGTAGATTGCTTTAGGTAGAATTGACATTTTCACAATGTTGAGTCTACCTATCCATGAGCATGGTATGTTTCTCCATGTATGTAGGTCTCTTTTGGTTTCTTGAAGTAGTGATTTGTAGTTTTCTTTGTGTAAGTCTTGAGTATTTCAATTTTAATGTCATACTCTGTCAGTTACCTTTCAGTGCAGGAAATAGAAATTACTCTAGGTTTTTTAAGCAGAAAGCAATTGATTTCAGGAAATCAGGTGCTTACAAAATCATTGAAAAAGCTAGAGGGGTAAGAATCAGGGGGCCAACTCTGGAATTATTGAGTTCAAGAATGCACCTCTACAATTAAGATTAAAGGATCAGAAAGCTAGGATTGGATAACTACTGCCTCTGTGGCCACTGTTGCTGCAACTTCCTTTCAAAATGCATGAGACCAGAGACTAGAAACTGAAATGCTCTTGCAGAAAAACCCTATATCTTGATGATCATACTGGCCAGCAGAAACAGCCAAACTGCAGGAAAATGGCCTCTTCCTCATTTCTACTTTCCAAATCTTATCCAAGTGCATCGGATTGACAATACCTAGTCAATACCTCATCTGGAATCACAGCTGCAAGGGAGCCTGAGAAATGCTTTTTAAAAAAATTATTGTAGAAAAGATATAACACAATATTTGCCAATTTAATCTTTTTCACATATACAGTTCAGTGACATCAGTTACATTAATCATGTTGTGCAACCATTACCAATATTTTCTATCACCATAAACAGAAACTCAGTGCTTCCTAAACAATGACTCCCCTTCCTCTCTCCCTCCCACCTCTGGTAATTGCTAATAAATTTTGGTCTATCTACATTTGCCTATTATAATATTTCATATGAGTGAGATCAGCCAATATTTGTCCTTTCGTGATTGACTTACTTCACTCAGTAAAATGGGGTCAAGCTTCATCCATGTTGTAGTATGTATCAGAGCTTTATTACTGTTTATGAGGAAATGCCATTTTAACCTTCTCACCTCTGCAGTGTAGGAAAGTGCACTAGAATCAAGTAGTAATGAATCTTGAGCCCCAACTAACCATATTCAGCACACAACATTTCTGTCTACGGATTGACTGGAATGTGAGCTCCATGAGGGCAGTGTTTTTTTCTGATTTGTGTTCTGCTATGACCTCAGAGCCTAAAATATTACAAAGTAGTTGCTAAATAAATACGTAGAGATACTTATCAAAATGAATGTTTCCTCAGATGCTTTCTTTGTGAACATTAGACAATGATGGCAGTAGGACTAAGTTACTCTGACAATAGCTTTGGGGATTAAAAAAGTCAAAGACAGAAGTGCAAAGAAAACACTCTGTAGTGGATTAAAGACGGCCACGAAGTCTTTGACATTTCTCCCATTGCAAGGTGGTGTGTACATCACTCCCCTGAATGTAGATGAGCTCTATGACTGCTTGGACCGATAGATTACCATAGAAGTAACATTGTGCCAGTTTCCAGGCCAGGCTTTAAGACACTGGCAGCTTTAACAACCTGTCTCTATGGAGCTCTGAGCTACCATGTAAGAAGTCCAACTACTATAATGGAGACAGCACATGGAGAGGCCCCGAGACTACATGGAGAGTGGCCCAACTGAGCCCAGCCTTCCAGTCATCCCCAACAAGTGACAGGCATATGGATAAAGCTACCCTGGACCCTCCAGCCTAGCCCAGCTGCTGGCTAGAATACTACCAACTGACTCTGGTTGATGCCATATGGAACAGATGAATTACCCAGCTGAGCCCTGCCCAAAGTCCTGACTCAAAAATTGTGGGAAAGGAGGAGTGTGCTGTCAAAATATACGGAGAGCAATTAGGGTCACATAACAATGTATGGATAAATTTTTGTATAAGAGACTAACTTGAAATGTAAACTTCCACTTAAACTACAACAATATATAAAAACAAACAAATAAACAAAAAAATTCCAGAAGTGCTTGAGCCTCTGGCATGGACATATTAATAGAATTTCTCTCTCATCAACTCTGAAAATGAAAAGTAAAGTTTAGACCAGTGGCTTCAGGACTCCATCCACCATGTTAAAGACAGCCAGGAGTAAGTGGAAGCATGCTATCTTAAAGGGTGCTTGCATTCTCTGTTTTGGAATTGCTTTGATTTCAGGCATTTAAGGAGAAATAAAATAATCAAATTAAAAAAAAATTGTGGGACACTGAATAATACAATGATTGTTGTTTTAAGCCACTGAGTTTTGGGATCGTTTGTTATGTGGTAATAAATAACCAGAATACACTCCAAGTGTGGTCCTAGTAAATACAAATTTGACTGTGGTAAGACTGTAGAAGATATTCCATTTATTTATTATCTTACATAGATTTCCAAGGCTATAGTTTTAATCCTTCATGATTTTCTGTGAGGTATTACTAAAGCACCCAAGTTTTGTTCAAGAAGCATAAAGCAAGAGATCTTGTATGTTGCCAAATGATACCGATTTATTGGGAAAGAAATATAATGAACAACACTAGTGAACATGTAGAAAAGTTACTTGAATGTAAAGTGAAGATAACATACTCAGGAAACTGAAAATTCTTTGCTCTGAAGACAACAATGGTTATTGCATATCTCGAACGTGTGAATTAATTCTACTCCAAAGGCTTCTTGCTGGTGAAAATTTGAATAAAACTGTGAAAAAGACTACTAATCTCTATGCAGGGCTGAATAGGCAAAAAGTGACCCTTGTCCTTATCGCAGCAATGACTAGATTGCTATAGATGTCTTCTAGAGGCTCAAATGTCATGCACATATTAAGAAACTGCCTTAAAAACAACAGACAACATCAACAGAAACAGAACTGAGGCTACTGTGCTTTAGCTATGTCACTCAGGAGAGTTTAAATTGATGACTACTACGAAACACTAATCATACATTTCTTATGTCTTTTTTAATGGAAATATATGATTCAGCGGCCTTATTTTTAGATACTTTTAGTGTAATTAGGCTTGCATTTGGATTTACATTTAGCTTTTGTTTAGAAAGATTTGGCTGTAATATTTTTGGGCTATTTTAATAGCCTTTTTGTGTTAATTTTTTAATGAAATATTTCAAATCTATAGAAAAGAATAAAAAATAATACAGCAAACATATAAGTACTTACAACCCAGCTTGAATAAATCTCAACCAAATTTTTGCTGTATTTCTTTAGCTCTGTCCCCAGGAGCAATACAGTAGAGCAGGAAAAAAACCAAACAAATTCTTACAACCTTCTGCTGATTATGACAGCAAGCAAAAATGCATGAACTCAGAGAAGAGAAACTGGTAAATAAATGAATTTATACCTGGCTGCCTGTTTTTCTTCCTGTGGTTTGGTGGTTTGAGTGGAACATGGCCTAGTAGTTAAAATCATGGGCTCTGAAGTCATACAGACCTGGATTCAAGTCCTGGCTTTGCTTCTTGCCAGTTGTGTGGTTTTGGGCAAGTTACTTGACCTCTCCCTGCCAGATTCCTTGGAGCCCTGGTGGCGTAGTGGTTAAGCGTTTGGCTGCTGACCGAAATATCGGCTGTACGGCTCCACCAGCTGCTCCTTGGAAACTGTATGGAGCAGTTCTACTCTGTCCTGTAGGGTCACTGTGAGTTGAAATTGACTTGACAGCAACGGGTTTTTCGGGCAGGATTCCTCATCTGTAAAGTGGAGATAATCATAATACTTCCCAGGTGTGTTGGGAGGAATAAGAGAGAACTGTGAGCACTTACGTATTTACTATGTACAATATGTGACATATAGTAAAGCTTCAGTAAATATTAGTAATTACTTGTTTTATTGAGCACCTACCATATGCCGATTGATCTTTTAGTGCTGAGAATTCAGTACTGAACAAGAGCGATAAAGACCCCCGTACAGCTTATTTTCTACTGACAGACAATGAACAATGATTTCAGACAGTGAAAGGGGCCATGAAGAAAAGATTAGGCATAGGGAGGGGGTGGGGAAGCTACTTTAGACATCTACTTTGAGACTAGCAGAAAAAGCAACCATTCATTGGAAGGTCTGGGAAAGAATGTTTGAAGCAGAGGGAGCAGTATATGCTGAAGCCCTGAGGCAAGAACAAGAAACAGAAAGGATAGCACGGTTGCAACTCAGTATGTGAAGGGAAGCAAGGCAGGGAATGCTGTCTGAGAGTTAGGAAGGGCAGGTCAAGAAGGGCCTTGTAGTGGTTGTTGTTCTTAGGTGCCATCAAGTCAGTTCCAACTAATAGGGACACCATGCACCACATAACGAGACACTGCCTGATCCTGCACCATCCTCACAATTGTTGCTATGTTTGAGCCCGCTGTTGCAGCCACTGCGTCAATCCATCTCACTGAGGGTCTTCCCCTTTTTTGCTGACCCTCTACTTTACCAAGTATGATATCTTTCTCCAAGGACTTGTCCCTCCCGATAACACAACCAAAGTAAGCCAGAAGTCTCACTATCCTCGCTTCTAAGGAGCATTTTGGCTACACTCTTTCCAAAACAGATTTATTTGTTCTTCTGGCAGTCCATAGGTACATTCAATATTCTTCACTAACACCATAATTCATGTCACTTTTAGGAATAAGGTGTGCCTGACCCAAGCTATGGTATTTTCAATTGCCTCATATGCATGCAAAAGCTGGACAATGAATAAGGAAGACGGGAGAAGAATTGATGCATTTGAATTACGGTGTTGGTGAATTACGGACCTTGTAGAACATAGTAAAAACTTTGGATGTAATTTTTAAGAGACTGTGAAGACATTGGAGGGTTTTATTGCTAGTGATATATAGCATCCTCTGCTGTAGGGAGAGATTTGTGTGCTTTCCTGTGGCTCTGTTTTGGAATTATGGTACATGGTTTAGGAGTAACTTTTCTGGAGATGCCACATTGGTTACTCATGGGTGCCCCCTAGTGGACTGGTGGCTCAACTTGCATGACTTCAGATTAGTGAAGGCAAAGAAAACCAGAAATGTATTTTTTCATTCAACGAATATTTATTGGGTGCCTACAGTGTGCCAGGCTCTGTGCCAGTGCTGAGGTATGTCAGTGAACAAAACAAAATATACACGTCCTCATGACCCTTACAGTTTGGTGGAGGGAGGGAGACATTAAACCAAATTTGTTGTTAGTTGTTGTCGAGTTGACTCTGACTCATGGAGATCCCATGTGTGCAGAGTAGAACTGTTCCATAGGGTTTTCCAGGCTATGTTCTTTCAGAAGCAGATGGCCACTAGGCCTGTCTTCCGAGGCGCCTCTGTGTGTGTTCAAACTGGCAATCCTTCGGCTAGTAGTGAGTGCTTAACCATTTGTGGCACCCAGCAAATTATGCGGTATGTTGGGTGGAAATAAGCACCGCTGTTGTTAGGAGCCGTTGAGTCGGTTCTGACTCACAGCAACCTTATGTACAACAGAACAAAACACTGCCTGGTCCTGCACCATCCTCACAATCATTGTTATGCTTGAGCTCATTGTTGCAGCCACTGTGTCAATCCGTCTCGTTGAGGGTCTTCCTCTTTTTCACTAACCCCCCACTCTACCAAGCATGATGTCCTTCTCCAGAGACTGGTCCCTCCTGGCAACATGTCCAAACTGTATGAGATGAAGTCTCATCATTCTCCCTTCTAATAAGCATTGTAGCTGTACTTCTTCCAAGACAGATTTGTTTGTTCTTCTGGTAGTCCATGGTATATTCAATACCATGAAAGCACTGTTAGAGAAAAATTAAGTAGGTAACTGATCTAGGGAGTGCAGGGGGGATGATGGTATTCCAATTTTAAATATAGTGTTACAGAGGGTGTCACAGAGAAGGTGATATATGAGCAAAGATATAAAGGAGGTGACAGGGTGAGTGATGCAGTTATCTGGGGGAACAGCATTACAGGCAGAAGGATCAGCAAGCCCAGAGGCCCTGAGTCTATCTGCAGATTTGAGAAAGAGCATAGAGGCTAGTGTGTCTATATTAGAGCGATAATGGAGAGAGTAGGAAATGAGATCAGAGTTGTAATGTGGGTTGTTGCTGTTATCTGCTCTTGAGTCAGCCAGACTCATGGCAACCCTATGCACAACAGGACTGGACCGTTGTGATTCATGGAGTTTTCACTGGCTAATTTTCAGGAGATCGCCAGGTCTTTCTTCCTAGTTTGTCTTAGTCTGGAAGCTCCTGCTCAAACCCGTTCAGCATCGTTGTTGTTAGATGCCGTTGAGTAGGTTCTGACTCATAGCGACCCTATGAAAAACGGAACGAAACACTACCCTGCACCATCCTCACAATCATTATGCTTGGGCTCACTGTCGCAGCTACTGTGTCAATCCCTCTTGTTGAGGGTCCTCCTGTTTTTCACTGACCCTCTACTTTACCAAGCATGATGTCTTTCTCCAGGGACTGATCCCTCCTGATAACATGTTCAAAGTATGTGAGACATAGTCTCTCCATCCTTCCTTCTAAGGAGCATTCTGGTTGTACTTCTTCCAAGACAGAGTTCAGCATCATAGCAACACACAAGCCTCCACTGACAGACGGATGGTGGGTGCACGTGAGGTGCATTTGCCGAGAATCTAACCCAGATTTCTTCCATGGAAGATAACTCTACCACTGAACCATCAGTGCCCTCCTATAATGGGGCTAGGGGGATCAAATCTTGAGGATCCTGTAGGCTAATGTAAGGACTTTGGTTTTCAATCTGAGATGGGAATCCATTGGATGAAGGACATGATTTGATGAAGATTTTAATAGGAGCCCTTTGCTGCTGTGTTGCTAGATTGTGGGAGGGCAATGGTGCAAATAGGACAAACAGTCACAGACTGACTGTGGCTTGTACCAGTAGAAGCAGTAAATGGTCAGATTCTGGACAGATTTTGAAAGTCAGTCCTACAAAACTTACTGATTAATTAGATGTGGAGTGTGAGAAAGGAGTTAAGAATCTTCATAAATGATATTACTTAGTAAATTGTGGGGCCCTGGTAGCACAGTGGTTAAGTGTTTGGCTGCTAACCAAAAGGTGAGCTGTTCAAATCCACCAGCCACTCCTTGAAAACCCTATGGGGCAGTTCTACTCTGTTTTATGGGGTCGCTATGAGTCAGAATTGACTCGATGGCAACAGGTTTGGTCTATGGGTTTTAGTAAATTGTTTCATAGGAAGCGGTGCTCAAAGAATATACAGCCAAAAAATGTAGGCGAAAATGTATTTTAGTGGTGTATCAAGGAGGTAGTAAAAATATTATTTTTCTGGATTTTATGATATTTGTGGTATTTGTGAAGCTTTTAAAAATTTGTAATTTCATTTCTCAGTCTAATGATTCACTTTATACCTAATATTGTATTTGTAATTCTGTATTTTTTTCTTAAAGAGGGCTCCAAATTAATAAACTTCATAAACCCATACTTGACTAGTAATTTAATGAAGCATTTAAAAATGTTGTTTCTGATCAAATACATAAAACAGTGTGCATGAAATAGAAGTTAACTGTAAGCTCAATATAATATACTCGTTGCCGTCCAGTCGATTCAAACTCATAGCGACCCCTGTAAGACAGAGAAGAATTGCCTCATAGGGTTTCCAAGGAGGGGCTGGTGGATTCGAACTGCTGACCTTTTGGTTAGCAGCCAGACGCTTAACTACTGTGCCACCAGGATCCCTCAATATAATACAGGAGCACATAAATATTGGTGATAAAAAGATCACCTTAGGCAAGCCTTCCAAATATCTTCGAAAACTTCCTACCCATTCTTCCTCCCAGTTTTTCTAAATCCATCAAATGCATCCAGCATTTCTCTTCATGTTCCTTTTGGGGAGGAGGGATTACACGTATTTTAAAAGTTTTCTGAAAAAGAACGGCCGAAGTTTTTTTTTTTTTTTCCAACCGGGTCTAGTTCTGCTTCAAGGTCCTCAACGTAGTGTAAACTTCCCCATTCGCTGCCATGCCGTACTCTGAGGCTACGAAAAAGACGCACATAAGCAGGGGCGGAGCTCCCCGGGCTAGCGTAGTGGGCGGGGCCCAAAAGTTTCCCCGCCCCATGAGGCCTACACGCAGGCGCCCAGCGGCTTCTGCGGGGAATGAAGTGTAGCTTGTGAGGTGACCCTGGCCGCTTACTTCCGGTTCCTAGGGATGCGCATCCGGGTCATGTTAACGCCGCCGTTTCCTGCACTCGCTTGGTTCTGCTGTGGGTCTGTACCGGTCCTTATGTCCTGCTGTGGTGCCTCTGCAGCTTTTGGGTGAGTCTCCGCTGTCGGCAGGGTCTGAGCGGAAGCCCGTCGAGTAGAGCATGTATGGGGTCGGGTCAAGAGCTTTGCCCCGGTTGCTCTGGGTGGGGGTTCTCTTCGCCTGTCCCTTGTCCCTGCAGTGCTTCACTTAGCCCTTTTGCTCATGCTGGCCTCGCTTCTTTCACCTCAGCTTATTCCTTCTCGCCTACGCGCACCTCTCGCTGCTTTTCCTCAGCCTCATCCCCCCTTTTCAGCCCGCGATTCTTGCCTTTCTCCTCAGCACTTCCCTCTGTCGCTGCTTGTTTTCCCCCATTCTCTCACTTTAGCACCCCTCTCCCGCAAACCCTGATCCCGGGATCTCAGTGTTATTTCACCTAGCGGAACGACCCACCTCCTCATTGTGCTCGCCCTCCTCCACTGGGAAGCTTAGCTTGTCTCTCTCTGGGGTCCTAGGCTCCCGTCCCCCAACTCTCTACCATTGACCCTTCTCCCCCCCTGAGAATAGTATGTGACATTTGTGCTTCGCGTGGGGTTCTCCCGTCTTTTTCTTAGCTAAAGGACTTTGCCAAAGCTCCAGTCTGGGAAGACTTAACTGGCCTGGAGAAAGTTTTGCCCCACGACGCTGAGTTAGGCTGAACTCTAGTATCTTCGTTAGTTAGGGAGCAACAAAGGCCTTCCCAGTTCTTCGCTGGAGCACAGTTTTGGGGTTCTCTTCAAAGCAGGCTAACAGGTTAGTAGGCCTACGGTACTGCTAGCTGTTGGGCTTGTGTGATCTCGTTAACTTAACGGGTCATGAGGACGTCCTGTCAGTTTTGTCTGCTCTCTCCCCTGAGAATGAATGTGCACAGCTGAGGCAAAAATACGGGTGTTCTGGGACAGTTAGCCCTGTTTTCTGCATACAAATAAAAAGGAAAAACTTATTTTTACTTATAGGACAGTTTGCTGTGACAAAGGACAGAGCTTCTTGGGAGATTATTAGCCCCAGAGTTGTAAGTTTATTTCTAGAAATGTTAGTGTGTTGTTACTGAAGTGTTTTCTGCTGAAGAGTTCACTAGTAGTTTCAAAGAATATTTTCCTTAGTTGAACTCATGCAGCTATGCATCCCAGTCCTTGCCTCTTATACATTGTTTCTTCATTTTTACTACATTAACAAGTTTTCTACCCCCACCACCCCCGTCTGTTTTCTTCATAAGCCAGACAGGACAGTACTTCTTAGAATATTGTTCTTTTATTTTTCCTTTCCTGTTTCCACCTTAGTCTTAAAACCATCTTTTTCTCATTTTGAGACGTAGGGCATCTTTCATAAATTTCTCTGACGGTTTTGTTAAAGTTCTAGTCAAGAGTTAAGTCATCTATAAACTGAGGGGATTGGATTTAGTAACTGTTAGTGTCCGAATTTTGTGATCCCAAGGTTTATTATGAGGTACAGGTTTGGATGATTTTTATTTTTGTTTTTCTGATGTTTGTGGTGTATGCATTTGATTGCAGTTTTTTTGTGGTAATTTTTTGTAATCATATAAATTCTGCTCTAAAACTTAGTACTTCAGATGTGGACAGAACAGATAAAGCTTTTAGTATCTGCTTGTCTTTTGAGTAGTGAACTGTTATAGAAAAATCTCCCTTGTTTCATGATATATATACATATGAGAAAGTATGATAGACCTTGGCTTATTCCAAAATCAGCTCCCTTCGGCTATTTTTAGCAAAGAACTTTAGAGTGTGGCTGTGTTAGTCCTAGAAGCCACAGAGAAAGACCCTTGTGGTTGGCTTTCAGGATTTATCTAACAGCTTAGGGAAACCCCTTTGAAAGTTCACTACCTATTCTTCCTCCCCAGGACCTACGCTGGCGACAAACTTCCATTCAACCTGGTCTCGTCATTTCCCATTCTTAAAAACTAACCCCAATGAATATGGGCTGACTCCAGCTGCTGCTTTACCTCTAGTTTTGTGTACTTTTTTTTTTTTTTTTCCTGAAGCCATGGAAACTCTGTAGATAGACCCATGTTTGGGTTAACGCAGAGCCCTCTTTCAACCTTTTTTATTTCTGAACTCTATTTCTTGAGCACATCTAAGTCTAAACCTAGATGTTATTGTTAGTTGCCACTGAGTTGATTCCTACTCATGGTGACCCCATGTGTGCAGAGTAGAACTGCTCCTTAGGGTTTTCAAGCCTGTGACCTTTCAGAAGCAGATCTCCAGGCCTATCTTCTGAGGTGCCTCCGGGTGGGTCCCAACTACCAACTTTTTGGCCAGTAAAAAAACCCATTTCTGTGGAGTTGATTCTGACTTACAGCTACTAGTTGAATGCTTAACCATTTTCGCCACCCAGGAACTTTTGGATAGATTTCTACAATTTGTCTACTCTTAGATAAATTTCTACAATTTGAACCATAGAGTTCAAACCTACTTCTTCATTTTACAAATAAATCAGAGCTTAAAAAATTAGTGATGATTTTTTCAAGGTCATTAAAAAAATAACAGAGTAGTGGGTTTTGGTTATATCAAAGCTGTAAGTTAGAGAGCACACTATAGTAGTTAATGGTTCCTTTCAATAAATCTAATCTCATATGAATGAGAGTTTGGGGATAAGACATCTATGACACAGATTTTTAAATCCAAGGCTGAAGTCATTTTGCCTTCAACAAGGGACGAGAGAAAGAAAAAAAAACTGTTATGAAGAAGTAGAAGTTGAAAAGGTTGTGGGTGGAGTGGGGGTATCTTTTTCTGTTTTCTTCTGAAATGACTTTGGCCTATTATGATACAAATCCTACATAAAAACCTGTTGCTGTCGAGTCGATTCCAACTCATAGTGACCCTATAGGACAGAGTAGAACTGCCCCGTAGGGTTTCCAGGGAGCAGCTGGTGGAATCGAACTGCCAACCTTTTGGTTAGTAGCCGTAGCTCTTAACCACTATGCCTCCAGGCCTCCAAATCTTGCATCAAAAAAAACCCCTGCCATCAAGTCACTTCTGACTCATAGCAACCCTACAGGACAGGGTAGAACTGCCCCATAGGGTTTCCAGGGAGCGCCTGGTGGATTCCAACTGCCCGCCTTTTGATTAGCAGCCAAACTCTTAACCACTACGCCACCAGGGTTTCCAACTCCTGCATAGAAACCCTTAAATGTACATTCTGTGTTCTCATTGGAGAAGTTGTGTTCATGCTGCTGGGCCTTGTGTAGACGGCTGATAGACTTTCTAATTACTGAAAGGCCTGTACCTCTATCACCTAGCTGCCAAACAGAAAAATAGGATCATTAGAGATAGCTTAGTGTTTGTTTTTAAAGCTCAGGAGAGGAATCCAGCACTGTTGGTTTTCTATAGAAATTTCTGCATTAGTTTGGCAGTCTTAGTTTGTAACTCCAAGTGCCCAATTTAAAATATATTTCTGCATATTGGTTTTAAATCTACCAGGTTTTTTTCTTTTGGTTTGGTTTGAATATTTTTGGTTGTTATTTTTTGTCATTTTATTTGCTACTGTATTTTGTTTTACATGTTTTATTATTTGTCCTTGAACCATAGGATATGTTTTAAGGAAGATGCAGCTTTAAAAATGGAAGAAACAGAATATATCTTGACCATGTCCTTTCCGTTTGTATCTTGCAGTTTGATAGTTTCAGTAATCTACCTAAGCCACTTCACAGTTCCCACAATTTTTTGTTGCTTTTGAAAATAAAAACCTTATAGAACTTCTTTTTTTGTTAGTTGTTTGTCTGAAAGATTTTTGTGTTCTGCATATGTCAACAGGATATTTTAGCTCATGATTTAAATGGAGAAAGAGTAGTTAAAAATGGAAATGTGTATTTAAAAATATTAGGAATAGTTTATTCTTCCCACACATTCATTTAATTTGTTTCTAACAGGTTGTTAGATTGTTATATTTATAGTAAAGTGGAAAATAGGTGGACTTTCTACCTGCTGATTAACTTAAAAAATAAATGTATGTTTGTATATAGAATATATGGCTTAAGCTATAAACTGCCCATTGATAGTGGTATTCTGTATTGTCAGAGAACACATAGCAAGCAATGGAATAGCAGCCACATCATCATCTTGATATTTTTATTTGGTCCTATCAACCTAAGTCCTAGGTTAACTGATTATTAAAAGTAGAAATAATTAGGGTATTTTCTCTGTTATTTTCTAGTATATTTGAAAAATTTTTGAAATACAGGCTTCATAAAATTTATCCTTAACCATTTTCCCCTTTTAAATATGCAGTAGTATTTTAAATCAGAAAAGGAAATGTGTAGTTTTAAATAGAACCGACTTATTTTAAATAAGTTAACAGATAGCCCAAGGCAGTCAGTGCTTTGTATCTTAAAGATCTTAGTACAGATTGTGTTGGATGCGCTTTAACTTATTAGCTCAATTATATTTGTACCACTTAGATTTGTTTTGTTTTCTCCCTGGAAAATAGGAATAATCTTTGTAATACATCTCTTTCAGCAAATATCATTTGGGCACATCCTGTGGTGGTACAGTGGTTAAGAGTTATAGCTGCTAACCAAAAGGCTGGCAGTTTGAATCCACGAGACGCTCCTTGAAAACCCTATGGGGAAGTTCTGCTCTGTCCTGTAGGGTCGCTGAGAGTTGAAATCGACGGCAACGGATTTTTGATTTTATATACAATACAATAATAGATACTCGGGCTGTTCGTGTGAACTGGGTAACATTGTACAGGCTGACATATACACTTAAATTCTGAATTTGATCTTTCTTTTACATGTCTGAATTAAATTATAAGATTTAATGTAATTAGTATTAAAATAAGCTTTATCCAAAGAATGGAAACCCTGGCAGCATAGTGGTTAAGAGCTACAGCTGCTAACCAAAAGGTTAGCAGTTTGAATCCACCAGCTGCTCCTTGGAAACCCTATGGGGCTGTTCTTCACTGTCCTATGGGGTCACTGTGGGTTGGAACCACCTCAACAGCAATGGGTTTTGGTTTTTTATCCAAAGAAAGTGTTGCTTTTTACCAGTGTCAATGGTATATAATATTTTAAAACTAGGCTTTATTATTTTCTGTTGTTTTCAAAGCTCCCAGTGATTTCTCATCATTATTTGGGTTTTGTTCTTGCATTAATCTGTATCACAGCTTAATTAGTGTAAAATCATGTTCTTTCTCTATTGTTGTTAGTTGCTGTCTAGTCGGCTCTGACTCTTGGCAACCTTATGTATATAACAAAACAAAACATTGCCTGGTCCTGTGCCATCCTCACAGTTGTTGGTATGTTTGAGCCCATTGTTGCAGCCACAGTGTTGATTCATCTCACAGAGGGTTTCCCTCGTTCGACCCTCCACTTTACCAAACATGATATCCTTTTCTAGTGATTGGTCTTCCCTGATGACGTGTCCAAAGTAAGCAATTAAAAATTTTTCATTTGGGAAGCTTTTTTACAACTGAATGTAGAAATCGGTAATAATAAAAGCTAATTCTTACATAATACTTTGTGTCAAGAACTAACTATTCTAAGTAGTTGACATATATTAACTCTTTAATTCTTACAACCCTATTAAGTAAGTGCTTTTATCATCTCCATATGACAGATGAGGAAATCAAAGCCAGAGGTTACATAACTTGCCCCAAATCACACAACTAGTAAGCAGGAGAGCTGAATCTGAACTTAGACTTTCTGGCTCCAGGGTCTGCTAGTTTGGTGATTTCTTCCTTTATAGGTTCTGGTTAAACATCAATTTCTCTAAAGCACAAAAGGGACGTTTCCCTGGTCTTTTTATTAATGCCGGCTTAAGGCAAATTGCAAACCCTTTATTACCTATGTTGAGGTGACAAAAACCATATATTAAGAGAGCAGAACAGGATCAACCCTACCCCACCTTTTTCTAAAAAAATTCTTATGGAAGTTAATTTTTTTTTTGAGTTATTTGGAGAAAGGCAGATTTTAATAAAATGCATTCTGTATTACTAAAATGTCTTACCCCTTGCAGTTAATTCTTTTCCTTTCTTTGATCAGCAGAGTGTTAAATGAATTTGTGTAGTAGTCTTAAACTCTGAGATCTTAATGTCCTTCATATGAATTTAACAACTTTGAAATACAAAACAAGACTAAAACTGGAATTTCTGTCTTTGTGAAAGATGTATCAAATAAGATACTTTCCTCTGGTCTCATTTCCAAATTTAGAAATTTATGCAAAATTAAGTACATCCATATCTTTAGGATTACCATGTTTAGAGTAATACAGCGAAACCTGTGAGAACTGGAACTTGATGGGACTACCTTGTCTTGCAAGTTTTCTGCCTTGGCAGGGTGCAGTCTTAATACTTTTCTGTCTCTCTCTTAAAAAAAACCCTTTGCTACCAAGTCGACTCTGACTCATAGCGACCCTATAGGACAGAGTAGAACTGCCCCATGGGGTTTCCAAGGAGCGCCTGGTGGATTTAAACTGCCGACCGTCTGGTTAGCCGCTGAACTCTTAACCACTACACCACCAGGGCTTCCTGTCTCTCTATTAGTGGAAAATATTTTAGTTTTCCTTCTCTGACAGATTTCTGTCTTATACAGGTTCTGGCTTTCGCAGGTTTTACTGTATATTTAACTTAGTGTTTTTCGTTTTAGTTTAGAAAAGAGGAGGGGAACTTTCACAAACCAATTCCTTTTTTAATGAAAAATGCATATAATCTTTTGGAATATTATTGATTATATTAATTTTTTTTGCTTTTATTTATTTTTCCTAAATAAAAATTGTTTAGTTGCATCTCTAAAAGAAAATGATTTTATATTTGTTAAGTTGGGGTACAGCTTCATGCAAGAGTCTTAGACTCAGATAATGATGTTGTTGTTGTTAGGTGCCATCGAGTTGATTCTGACTCATAGCGACCCTATGTACAACAGAACAAAACACTGCCCGGCAGATAATGATAAGAAATTATTTTTCTAAATATTTTGAAAACAATTGAGAATTGTGGACTCTGGTTAACAGAAAAAAAACTACCATTATTTCTGGTAAGAAGTGACACTTGGTTAAAAATCTGCTTATTTTAATTCTTAGTATATTAACTCCTCATTTAATTCTGATATATTAATCAAATATACTATTTTTGTAGTAATGTTCGTCTTGATCTCCCCACCCCTTAGTGGGAAAAGTGTTGTTATGGAGTTGTAAAGTGTAAGTTTTGGTGTGGTGATTTACTTGTCATTTAGAATTTTCTTTAACCATTTGATTTTTGTTTTGAAAGCAACTCTCTCTTATATGTAGATTTGATAATCAGTTTCTTTTAAAGTCTTTCACCTGAAATTTAATAATGTAGAAGTTACTGGAGGCATGGTCAACATGGCGAACTAGTTAGACGCTTCCTATATCTCTCTTACAACAAAGAACTGGAAAAACAAGTGATTTGATTCTATGTGAACATCTGGCAGCCCTCAACAAGGCAAGGTTAAGAAATCCATCTGAGTCATATCGGAGAGGAGGACTGTTTGGAAGAGGTGAGGAGCGCTAGAGCCGCGGCGGTGACACAGTAGAGACACAGCCACACCGGGCCACAGTGAAGCAGGCAAACAGCTGTGCTGTGCATGCACTCGAGAAGCAGTTTCCACATCGAGAGAGACCCGGCAAAAGAGATTCTGCTTGGACACTCCGAACCAGTGAAGAGTAGCTCCCAAGATCCCAAGAAGCTAGGATAAGTGTATGTGCGCACCCTTTCGCGGAGAGTTAAAAAAAAAAAAAAAAAAAAAAACCCATTTGGGAAAAACCTCTCTCCCTTTTACCTCCTACCTCTGCACTCTGCACCGGATTTGGGAAAATCTTCTCTTCCTCTTACTGCCTCCCTCCCCGCTCTGCACCGGGAGTCCACTGGGCCGGAAATAGATCCCAAAAGGCGCCCTGACCCATTCTTCTGGCCTTGGAGAGGGAACAAATAAGCTGCTGGCTCCCCTTGGCCAGGAACACAGGGTTGGCACAACTCCTTTGCTGGCCGTAGAAATCGGGTCCACAGACTCTGAGCGCCATACACCCCTGTATAGACTTGTGGGGACCCATCTCAACAGCATTAGCCCTCACTACCACAGTACAACAGGGCAAATATCTGAAGTTTAACTTCAACTGCTCCAGCTGTGAATGGGCAGGTTTGTGATCCTTGAAACAGCCCTGCCCCTCAAGTAGGCACTTTTATCGGTCTCCAGCAGGGTCTTGAGGACTGGTGATAACTCCTAAAGTGCTTAGTCACCTGCTACAGGAGTTCAAGAAAAAGTGGTGCCCTCGAGTCTTTGTGGGGCGCTTTTAGCCCGGCTGCAAAACTCACCTACATATTCACCCTAGAGAACAGGAACATGCTTTTCTTTTAGACTGTCAGGGGCAGCTGTCGGCCCCTTGCCTGGCTCAGTGCGTAATCCCCTACCACAGCCAGAGTTCAATGACTGCACCAATCACCCATGCCTCTCTAGGACTGGGGGTGAGAGCCTGCATCACACATTTGGTGATCGACTGCCTGCACACCTGAGCTGATCCCATATAGGAAGTTTTAACGAACTCTGGCGTGCACATACTTAGTTACAGAACCAACTACCTGGTGACAGGACATTAGAGATCAAAAGGTGTCAAAAATCAAAGTAGTGCACATGAGCAGCCTATTTGGGCATCTCAAAACAAAACAAAATAAGAAGCTAGGTCTCACTAAGCAAACACAAAATAAAATTATAATAAATTATTGATGCCTCGGAGACAACAGTATCAACTCACATAAAGTGGCAGTCCATGATGGCTTCAGCACGCTCCCAAAATAAAGAATCAATAAATTCTCTGGAGGAAAAGAACTTCTTGGAATTACCAGAGACAGAATACAAAGATTAAGTTACAGAACTCTTCTAGAAATAAGAAAGGAAATTCAACAGAATGCAGAAACAGCCAGGCAACATACAGACACAGTAGTAGCGGAACTTAAAAAAGTTATTCAAGAATATAATGCCAAATTTAATAGGCTGCAAGAATCCATAGAGAGACAGCAATCAGAAATCCAGATTAACAATAATATTTCAGAATTAGACAACTCAATAGAAAGTCATAGGAGCAGAAATGAGGCAGTAGAAGTTAGAATTAGTGACATTGACGGTAAAGCTCTTGACACCAACTTATTTGAGGAAAAATCAAGTAAAAGAATTAAAAAGAATGAAGAAACTCTAAGAGTCATGTGGGACTCTATCAAGAGAAATAACCTACGAGTGATTGGAGTACCAGAACGGGGGGGATAACAGAAAATACAGAGAAAATTGTTGAAGATTTGTTGTCAGAAAACTTCCCTGATATCATGAAAGATGAGAAGTTATCTATCCAGGATGCTCATCGAAGCCCACATAAGGTAGATCCCAAAAGAAAGTCACCAAGACATATTATAATCAAACTTACCAAAACCAAAGATAAAGAGAGAATTTTAAAGAGTGGCTAGGGATAAAAGAAAAGTTATCTACAAGGTAGAGTCAATTAGAATAAGCTCAGACTACTCAGCAGAAACCATGCAGGCTAGAAGGCAATGGGATGACATATTTAAAGCCTTGAAGGAAAATAACTGTCAGCCAAGAGTGATATATATACAGCAAAACCATTTCTCAAATATGATGGTGAAATTAGGGCATTTCCAGATAAACAGAAGTTCAGGGAATTTGCAAAAACTAAACCAAAATTACAAGAAATACTAAAGGAAGTCCTACAGTTAGATAATCAATAACACCAGCTAACAACGCAAGACTAGAACACAGGATAGAGCAACCAGACATGGACTTAGATACGGAAATTGAAATTACATCAAAGCTAAAACATTGAAAATAGGGAAACAGATATCAATATGCAAAAAAAAAGAGATAATATTAAAACAAAAAAAGAGGGACTTAAAAAATGGAGACATTGATTTTCTATTTGGGCAGAAGTTAAGGCGATATAAAGTAATAAAAGACTGGTATAAACTAAGAAAATTAGGTGTAAATATTAAGGTAACTACAAAGGAATCTAACAATCCTACAAATCAAAATAAAAAAGTAGGAAAACATAAAGACCCAGCAAACACAAAATCTACAACAAAGAAAAAGAAGAAAAAAAAAATAAAGAAAAACGACTCAGCACAGAAAATTAAGGAGAACAAAGAAACTGTGAACAAAAAGAGGTATCAGGATGACAGCACTAAACTCATACCTATCAATAATTACACTGAATGTAAATGGACTTAATGCAGCAATAAAGAGACGGAGAGTGGCAGATTGGATTAAAAAAAGCATGATCCATCTATATGCTGCCTACAAGAGATGCACCTCAGGCTAAAACTCAAAGGATGGAAAAAAATACATCAAGCAAACAACACTCAAAAAAGAGCAGGAGTGGCAATATTGATCCCTGACAAAATAGACTTTAAAGTAAAATCCACCACAAAAGATAAGGAAGGGCACTATATAATGATTAAAGGGTCAATACACCAGGAGGACATAACTATAATAAATATTTATGCACCCAACAACAGGGCTCCAAAATTCATAAAACAAACTCTAACAGCTCTGAAGAGAGAGACAGCACCACAGTAGTATTAGAAGACTTCAACATGCCACTTTTGGTGAAGGACAGAACATCCAGAAAGAAGCTCAACAAAGACACAGAAGAGCCAAATGCTATAATCAACCAACTTGATCTCATAGACATATACTGAACTCTGCACCCAGCAGTAGCTAAGTATACTTTCTTTTCCGACACACATGGAACATTCTCCAAAACAGATCACATATTAGGCCATAAAGCAAGCCTTAACAAAATCCAAAACATCGAAATACTACAAAGCATCTTTTCTGACCATAAAGCCATAAAAGTGGAAATCAACAACACAAAAAGCAAGGAAAAAACATCAAACACGTGGAAACTGAACAACACCTTGCTCAAAAACTACTGGGTTATAGAAGAAATTAAGGATGGAATAAAGAAATTCATAGAATCAAATGAGAATGAAAACACATCCTACCAGACCCTCTGGGACACAGCAAAAGCAGTGCTCAGAGGTCAGTTTATAGCAATAAATGCACACATCCAAAAACAAGAAGGGCTCATAATGAAAGCACTAACCCTGTAACTGTAACAAGTAGAAAGAGAGCAGCAAAAGAAGCCTACAGGTGCCAGAAGGAAGGAAATAATAAGAATTAGAGCAGAATTAAATGAAATAGAGAACAGAAAAACAATTAAAAGAGTTAACAAGTCCAAAAGCTGGTTCTTTGAAAAGATCAACAAAATTGATAAACCATTGGCTAAACTGACAAAAGAAAAACTGGTGAGGAAGCAGATAACCTGTATAAGAAATGAGATGGGTGATATCATAACAGACCCAGCTGAAATTAAAAGAATCATAACAGAATACTGTGAAAAATTGTACTCTGACAAATTTGAAAACCTAGAGGAAATGGACAAATTTCTAGAAACTCACTGCCTACCTAAATTAACACAAACAGGTAGAACAACTAAATAAACCCGTAACAAAAGAAGAGATTGAAAAGGTTATTAAAAAACTGCCAACAAAAAAAATCCCTGGCCTGAATGGCTTCACTGGAGAATTCTACCAAACCTTCAGAGAAGAGATAACACCACTTCTACTAAAGGAATTTCAGAGCATAGAAACGGATGGAATACTCCCAAACTCATTCTATGAAGCCAGCATAACCCTGATACCAAAACCAGGTAAATACGCCACAAACATAGAAAATTACAGACCGATATCCCTCATGAACATTGATGCAAAAAACCTCAACAAAATTTTAGCCAATAGAATTCAGCAACATATCCAAAAAATAATTCACCACGACCAAGTGGGCTTTATATCAAGTATGCAGGGATGGTTCAACATTAGAAAAACAATCAACGTAATCCATCACATAAAGAAAACAAAAGACAAGAACCACATGATCTTATCAGTCGATGCAGAAAAGGCATTCGACAAAGTCCAACACCCATTCATGATAAAAACTCTCAAAAAAATAGGAATAGAAGGGAAATTCCTCAGTATAATTAAGAGCATTTATACAAAACCAAAACCAACATCATCCTGAATGGAGAGACTTTGAAGGCATTCCCCTTAAGAACAGGAACCAGACAAGGGTGCCCTTTATCACCACTATTATTCAACATTGTGCTCAAGGTCCTAGCCAGAGCAGTTAGGCTAGAAAAAGAAATAAAGGGCATCCAAACAGGGAAGAAGTCAAAGTATCTCTATTTGCAGATGATATGATCTTATACACAGAAAACCCAAGGAATCCATAAGAAAACTACTGGAACTAATAGAAGATTTCAGCAAAGTTTCAGGATACAAGATAAACATACAAAAATCAATTGGATTCCTTTACACCAATAAAGAGAACCTTGAAGAGGAAATCACCAAATCAATACCGTTTACAATAGCCCCCAAGAAGGTAAAATACTTAGGAATAAATCTAACCAGAGATGTAAAAGATCTTTACAGAAAACTACAAGACACTACTGCAAGAAACTAAAAGAGACCTGCATAAGTGGAAAAATATACCTTGCTCATGGATAGGTAGACTCAACATAGTGAAAATGTCAATTCTACCCAGAGCAATCTACAGATACAATGCAGTCCCGATCCAAATTCCAGCAGCGTTTTTTAATGAGGTGGAGAAACAAATCACCAACTTCTTATGGAAAGGGAAGAGGCCCTGGATAAATAAAGCACTACTCCAGAAGAAGAACAAAGTGGGAGGCATTACACTACCTGATTTTAGGACCTATTATACTGCCATGGTAGTCAAGACAGCCTGGTACTGGTACAATAACAGATACATAGACCAATGGAACAGAGTTGAGAATCCAGATATAAGCTCATCCACCTATGAGCAGCTAATATTTGACAAAGGCCCAAAGTCCATTAATTGGGGAAAAGACAGTCTCTTCAACAAATGGTGCTGGCATAATTGGATATCTATATGCAAAAAACTGAAACAAGACCCGTATCTCACACCATGTACAAAAACTAACTCAAAATGGATCAAAGACTTAAATATAAAATCAAAAACGATAAAGATCATGGAAGAAAAAATAGGGACAACGCTAGGAGCCCTAATACATGGCATAAACACAATACAAACCGTAAGTAACAATGCACAAGCACGAGAAGAGAGACTAGATAAATGGGAGCTCCTAAAAATCAAACACTTATGCTCATCCAAAGACTTCACCAAAAGAGTGAAAAGACAACCTGCAGATTGGGAAAAAAATTTTGGCTATGACAAATCCGATCAGCATTTAATCTCTAAAATCTACAAGATACTCCAAAACCTCAACAGCAAAAAGACAAATAACCCAGTTAAAAAATGGGCAAAGGATATGAACAGACACTTCACCAAAGAAGATATTCAGGCACCTAACAGACACATGAAGAAATGGTCACGATCATTAGCCATCAGAGAAATGCAGATCAAAACTACAATGAGATATCATCTCACCCCAACAAGGCTAGCATTAATCCATAAAACACAAAATAACAAATGCTGGAGAGGTTGTGGAGACACTGGAACACTTATACACTGTTGGTGGGAATGTAAAATGGTACAACCACTTTGGAAATTGATTTGGCGCTTCCTTAAAAGGCTAGAAATAGAAGTACCATACGATCCAGCTATCCCGCTCCTTGGAATATATCCTAGAGAAATAAGAGCCATCACACGAATAGGTATATGCACACCCATGTTCATACAGCACTGTTCACAATAGCCAAAGGATGGAAGCAACCTAGGTGCCCATCGAGGGACAAATGGATAAACTATGGTATATCTACACAATGGAATATTATGCAATGATAAAGAACAATGATGCAGCTGTGAAACATCGTTTCTTGGTGGAAGCTAGAACTTATTATGCTGAGTGAATTTAGACAGGCACAGAAGGACAAATACTGTATAAGACCACTATTATGAGAACTCAAGAAAAGGTTTAAACACAGAAGAAAACATTCTTTCATGGTTACAGGGGTGGGGAGGGAGGGTGAGGGTTATTCACTAACTAGATAGTAGATAAGAATGATCTTAGGTGAAGGGAAGGACACAGCAGACACTACAGGGGAAGCCAGCACAACTGGACTAAACCAAAGCTAAGAAGTTTCCTCAGTACAATCAAATACTTTGAGAGAGAGAGTAGCAGGGATACGGGGTCTGGGGATCGTGCTTTCAGGGGACATCTACATCAATTGGCATAACAAACCTTATTGGGAAGGTGTTCTGCATCCTACTTTGGTGAGTGGTGTCTGGGGTCTTCAAAGCTTGCAAGCGGCCATCTAAGATGAGTCAGCTGGTCCCAACTGCTTGGAGTAAAGGAGAACGAAGAACACCAAACACACAAGGAAAGTATTGGCCCAAGAGACAGAATGGGCCACATAAACCAGAGACTTCGTCAGCCTGACACCAGAAGAACTAGATGGTGCCTGGCTACCACCAATGAACATCCCAACAGGGAACACAACAGAGGGTCCCTGATGGAGCAGTAGAACGATGGGATGCAGAACTCAAATACTAGTAAGAAGACCAGACTTAATGGTCTGACTAAGACTGGAGGCGCCCCGGAAAGCATGGCCCCTGGTCTCTCCATCACCCCAGAACTAAAACAATTTCCGAGGCCAACTCTTCAGACAGAGATTGGACTGGACTGTGGGACATGGAGTGATGCTTGTGAAGAATGTGCCTCTTAGACAAGTAGATATGAGAGGCCAAAGGGGCGGCTTCTTTCTGGAGGTGAGAGGGGAAGGCAGAGAGAGTTAGGAGCTGGTTGAATGTTCATGGGGAATCGGGCGGAGGGGAGGAGTGTGCTGTCGCAGAATGGGGTGAGCGATTGGGGTCTCATAACAATGTATGTTATAAAAAAAAGAAATCTGTATGGGAGACTAACTTGAAATGTAAACTTTATTTAATTATATCAATAAAAAAAATAATGTAGAAGGTACTGAATTTAGGAAAATTGGTAGTTTGTTGCTATCAGCACCGTTACTATGAGAATAAATTAGAATCGTTATCTCTTAGGTGGAATTGAACTTTATTCTTTAGTTTCCATAGTACTTGAAAAAGATTTAGGTCAGATTTGCCTGTTGCTCTCCCTCCTCCTTTTTTCAGAATAAGAGGAAATTTTGACTTAGCACCATGATGTTAATTTTCCCTATTAGATCAATGGTTGTAGTATGATAATCTCTTTGTCAAGAGGATAATTTAAAAATGTGTATGATTTTTTTTTCCTTAGAATACTTCAGAAATTAGGGCACATTTTAGGATAAAAAACAGTACGTAAATGTTTTATAAAAACGTTCCAAAGTAATCAATGTTATCATTTCACTGACTGTTTCTCTCTTAAATATGTCATATTTAGGAAACAACATCTGTGATGATAATCTAAAGTAAAGCAGAGTTTTTCAGACCTGCTTTTCTCTTTCCTTGGTTCTTACATTGCTATAGATTGGAAAGCAGTGATTTTAGATAACACTGATGAATAACTGTTCTTGAGAGTGAGAACCCAAGCTTTTGCGTAGAGAATAGGCTATCTTTCATGTTAACCAAAACCAAACCCGTTGTGGTCAAGTCAGTTCTGACTCATAGGTACCATGTCATGCTGGTGAGGTGTTTAATAGCTAGATGAACTGAAAATCTTTAGTTTATCTCATGTCTATATACCTTCAGTTTTTATGTATTTATTTAGTCTCAGTACCTCACATTCTATGAAATTGTTTATTTGGAATAACTATGTTAAACTATTGATTCTCTCTTAAGACTTTCTTTTTCATTTTTTGTTCCCTTCCAGAGGCTTGCCTTTAAAAAACTGTGATTTAGAAAACCACCAAAACACAGAAGGTTGTTTTGCATGTAGTTTGAAGTGGCTATTTTCCTCTTGTTTGACTAGCTGGTTGTCTTTTAAGTGGCTTTCAAGCCTTTTTGACCATGATTCACAATAAGGTATACATTTAACATTGTCACCCAGTACTCACACACATATATGTACATACTAATAATTAATATTGAAACAGACATTTTGGGAAACAGTACTTACCTTTATGTGTTGATATGCTAATGTTTTCTATTCTGTTTCATTGTATTTCATTTAAAACAAACTGCTGGTTTCTTTCACTAAGTTGATGTGTTGTATCTGCAGGTTGAAAAATTCTAGTGACTGCTAGATTTTTTTTCCAGTATTGTCTTTTTCTAATGGAAAATGTTTGCATTTTTCTAATGGAAAGTTTTTTCTCTAAAAACAGTATCTTGGTTCTGTTAAGCTTCTAACCTAAATAATGGTGCAGAACAGTTGGGAGAGGAGAGCCCTATTACCCTGATTGCAGTTGCTGTCTTCTCTTCTTCTTTCTCATGTCTAGGCACAATGGTGATGAAGTCCAAAAATACTGGATCATATTCAGAGCTTCTACCATTAGAATCCTTTGCTAGTTTCCTTCTAATAGTCAAAGTTTAGGTGGACTCAGTTGCTTTTCACAAGCTTTGCTTCTGCTCTTGGTATCTAGTCAAAAGGTTACAAAGCTACTTTATTCTTCTTTCTTCTGGCCCCAATCCAGTCTTTGTAAACTAGGAAGAGAAAAGTGAGGAATAAAGCAGTTTGCTCATATGTATATGGTCAGGTGAAAGTAACACTATCGAGGGAGGAGTCATTAGGGTTTGTGATGATGAACTGCATTTATATTGTTCTGATTCATTTCATGTAATCACAGAGGGGAAAAAGTGGAAGAGATCTCAACAGCTCCTAGCCTGTCATTAGAGTGAGATAGAGTCAGCAGTCATATTCTTAACTATTATTATTTTTACCACCACCACCCCTCAACACTTAAGCACTTATTATGTGCCAGGCACTATCTAAATACTTCACTTGTATTAACTCATACTCACTTGAGAGGCCTGAGAGAAGCATGTGAATGAGAAGGGATAAAGAAGAAAATTTCCCTTCTTCTTAGTCTCTTCTCATTGCCCGGCTTGTGAATTCTGGCTGTTAGTGACTATAGCATGGCATGCTGTACGTTTTTAGCTTGGTCAGCCTTTTTTTTTCTTTTCCTAAATTTTATTTATTTTTTTGTTGTTGTCGAGAATATACACAGCAAAACATACACCAATTCAACAGTTTCTAAATGTACAATTTAGTGACATTGATTACATTCTTGGTCAGCTTTTGAAGTCATCAATCCTGTATATGCTGTTTCATTATGAAGGACATAGCTGTGGCTTAAGAGCTCAGGCTTTGAAGCTAGCTGCACTTACTTACTCGGTGTATAACCCAGGGCAGGTTACTCTGTGTGCCTTAATTTTGACATCTGTAAAATGGTGATGGAGCTCTTGTGGCGTAGTGGTTAATAGCTCGGCTGCTAACCAAAGTGTCAGCAGTTCAAATCTACCAGCCGCTCCTTGGAAATCCTACGGGGCAGTTCTGCTCTGTCCTGTAGGGTCACTATGAATCATCGGAATCGATTCAAAGGCAATGGGTGTGGTTTTTTTTAAAATGGTGATGATGATAAATAGTCTCTTTCTTACTGAGAGGCTTAAGTGAGTTAACATATGCATGTAAAGTACTTAGAACAGTGCCTGACCAGTAGAAAGCATTCCATAAATGTTAGCTATTAATAGTATCAACTCACAGTTGGATCTTCTGAGAGCATTTGTGACATGATGAGTTCTGCATATTTGCCAAGTAACAGGACTTGATTGGCATTCAGTGTTTCATTGCCCAAGAACTTGAAAACAGCTTTCCTTTAGGACTTGTAGGAAAATTCTTATGTAGAATATTTGGAATCAAAGCCAAGTAACGAAGGCTATCTGGGCTACAGACTCAACTTTTTAAGTTATTATTATAACATCACAGTTATAATAATAGTTATTTTATCCTTGTTATTTGGACCTTAGCTTTAATAGTTTTAATATTTTGCCCTTTCAGAAACCAAGAGGAACTAGTTAGTGAATTGACTTTCACCCAAGATCGATTTCTTTGCTGAGTTTATCTTATGTCTAAGATGTTTATTTGTTTACTTATTTTTTCTTTAACGAACACTTATGTAACACTTACTAGATACCGGACACTAAGAGTTTGTAATTATTAAGTCAGTTAATCTTCATGACAAGCCTATTAGAAAGGCACTATTCCGGAGCCCTGGTGGCGCAGTGGTTAAGAGCTCGGTTGCTAACCAAAAGGTTAGCAGTTCAAATCTACCAGCCGCTCCCTGGAAACCCTCTGAGGCAGTTCTACTCTGTCTTATAGGTTTCCTATGAGTTAGAACCGACTCTATGGCACCTAACAACAATAACAACATCATTATTCCCATTTTACAAATGAATAACTCTGAGATCCAGAAAAGTTAAATAACTTGTCTAAGATCCCACATAGCTTGTCAGTGTCAGAGCTGGGATTTGAACTTAAGCAGTCTGGCTCCGGAGTTTATGTCTCCAAAATACTTTGCTTGTCAAACTTGCCTCTTAACAGAGATGAATTATGTTTTAAAGGGTAAAATAGTGAGTGTTAAAACTTGCATCACTGTTCTTCACTCTGTGCTGAAATGACAGCTCTGAAATTATGAGTGATTTTTTTTTATCTGATAGGTTTTTGAAGGAGGAAATAAATTCAGAGAAATAAACGTTAATAAAAGAATTGAACCTAGATCTTATAGTTCCTTCTGACAGCTAAAGGCATGTATTTGTTTCAAAAGACTACTTCTGTTAGTATTGTAAATTTTATCTGAATACTGGAGAGCTGTTTTATATGTAGAATTTTGACTTTAGAAAGTGGATGAAACAGGACGCTAATTTTTCTATATAACTGGAAGCCACACACTTATACAATATTTATGTTGGAGTATGCCACGTGTCAGGCCACAGCACCTACAGAAAAAAAATGTGGTTCTCTTAGAAATGTTAACCTCATAGATGAAAAGAGGAGGAAAACAAAGTTTTGGAGACTGGAATTTCTTTGGAGTCTGAATCTCCAAACATTAGAGAAATTCTTATACTTTGTGACTGTCAAGTTGGTGAAAACTGAACAGAAATCCAAGGAGGGTTGGAAGGAATGTAGTAGAAGAACTGTTGGACTGTTATTAAGCTCACCTTGACATAGCTAAACAGATTAACCCATTCTTTCTTAATAGTTTTTACTGTGGTTTTGGAATTTTCCCTTTGGAACATATCTCTCTGTTATATTATTAATTTTTATTACAGGTTGATTTATAGACAACTTCAAAGGATAATTTTCCAAGAAGTAAAATTAGAAATTATAAAAATAATTCTTCTTAGAGTATCTTTTTCTGATAAAATACTTTTCCTATTAAGAATTTGGTACAGTCTAAATAACATTTTAAAAAATACTTTCTCAGTAAATTCAGGTAGTATTTTGTTAAGTGTAATTTACTATAAATATTTATACAGCTGATAATACCATATGTTAGTCAGTCAAGCCTCTCAGCTTCCTAGCCCTTGTTCTTGATTTTGAGCATCTCTGGTAAAGCTCAGAGAAATGCTTCTCAAAAACATTGAACGATCTGCCTGGGGAGGGCGTGTATTTCCTTACGGTCTATTCTTCACATAGCATTTAAAACCAAAAAACCCAAATCCGTTGCTGTTGTGAGTCGATTCCAACTCATAGCAACCCTGTAGGACCGAGTAGAACTGCCCCATAGCGTTTCCAGGGAGCGGCTGGTGGATTTGAACTGCTAACCTTTTGGTTAGTAGCTGAGCTTTTAACCACTGCGCCATATGTAAATCATGTCATTCTCTTGCTTGAAGCACCCACTGCCTTCCCAAACTCCTTATCATGTGTTACGAGGCTATGTGTGATCTGGCCCTTGTCTGCTTCTCAGGCCTGATTTCCTACCACTCATTCACTTGCTAACTTTGCTTCAACAGCACTGGCTTTCCTGTTCTCAAACCTGCCAAGATGTTACACTTTTCAGTTTCTTTACACTTATTGTCCCTTCCTGGAAAGCTCTCCCTCACATCTTCTTACAGCTGTCTCCTTTTTATTATTTAGATCTCTGCTGAAATGTTACTACCTCAGAAATTATCAACCTATCTGAAACAGCTCCCCTGTAATCACTTTCTATTCTTTACTTTGTTTTATTTTCCATTATACTTACTGCTTTGTGAAATTACAATGCTTTATTTATTTATCTCTCTATTAGAATATAAGTTCCTTGAGGCCAAAAAATTTGTGTTGCTCATCACTGAATCCCCAGTATCTGGGCTAGTGCCTGGCACATAGTAGACACTCAGTAAATATTTTTTAAATGAATTAATGAGTTTTGAGGCTTGAGAAAGAAGCAAGAACAGCCTGAAGCAACCATAGACCTCTGTAATAAAAGCAGAGGAAGCCATCTAAGGTGCATCTCTTGGTCCTGTCCTGTCCAGAGCAAAGGAGAATGAAGAAAACCAAAGACACAAGCAAAATATTAGTCCAAAGGACTAATGGACCACGTGAACCACAGCCCCCACCAGCCTGAGCCCAGAAGAACTGGATAGTGCCTGGCTACTACCACCAACCACTCTGACAGGAGACACAATAGAGGGTCCTGGATAGAGTGGGAAAAAAAGATAGAACAAAATTCAAATTCACAAAAAAGACCAGACTTACTGG
The DNA here is from genome assembly GCA_030035585.1 of Dugong dugon. Lineage (NCBI taxonomy): Eukaryota > Metazoa > Chordata > Mammalia > Sirenia > Dugongidae > Dugong > Dugong dugon. Next base: position 52,015,501 of record CM057462.1, on the reverse strand, counting down.
TCTAACAGAGACTGGAGGAACCCCCGACACTATGGCCCCAGACTTCTAACTCAGAACTGAAGCTGCTCCTGAAGTACACCTTTTAGCCAAAGATTTGACAGTAACACACGTGAGGAATGTACTTCTTAGATCAATCAAGTATACCAGACCAAATGGGCAACACCTGTCCAAAAGTAAAGACAAGAAGGCAGGAAGGGACAGGAAAACTGGATGAATGGAAACAGGGAACCTGGGGTAGAAAGGGGGAGAGTGCTGACACATTGCAGGGGTTGCAACCAATGTCATGAAACAATTTGTGTATAAATTTTTGAATGAGAAACTAATTGACTCTGTAAACTTTCACCTAAAGCACAACTAAAAAAAAAAAAAGAAGAAGAAGAAGAAAAAGGCAAAGTGATCCGCTAACTCCAGTGTTTCCCTCAAGTTAAAGCAATGGTAGTTACTCTCTAAAGTAAGAGTCCTAGGATAGAGAATAGCTGTATCCCAGGTAATTTATGTGATGTTTAGAAGAGACAGAGATTCATATCTAGAAAGGAAGTTACCTGAAGACACTGCCTAACTTCACTCCTCTTCCACAGTCACTAGAAGTAAGTATATATAACTAGAACCTGCATACACCAACAGATGAACAAGGATTCTCATCCACTGTGAGAAAAAACTGTGAACTGATAACCAAGATTTATCAGTCACTTAAGGAAAATCAATTCTGTGAAGAGAGGCACCAAATGAAACCAACACTAAAGAAAATCGTGAATAGTGTAAACTGAAGGTTTTAAAGATAAGCATTATTGGTAATTCAGAGGAAATAAATTATGAATATTAAAATTTTAAAAATCAAAAGATGTTCTGAATAGCAGATAGCTAATTAATAAATATTATGATTGAACTGAAAGAGACAAAATTCAATACAGAGGATTTCAGCAAAAATGGCAAAGTAAGGACTCTCAAAATCTCTCCTCTGTAAAAGCAATGAGAACATTGGCAAAAATTTCAGAATTAACTTTCAGAACTCTGGAAATTAACCAAAGACTTGCAGCAATCCAGGAGCATTTATTCAAGAAAAATGACTGAATCTTGGTAAGAACAGCAAGTTTTGTGGTGTTTTAACTTGCCCTATTCTCATCTCTTCTCTCCCTCCCACCCCCCAGCTCCATGGTAGCCTTGAAAACCAATAGCCCTCAATCATGGTGAAGACCAGCAGCCACTGGAAGGGGCAGAACAAGGTTGGAGCTGTTTCTTCAAAGCCCCATTCCTAGAGAATTGTCACATTTGATTTTCTGAAAGACCTCACTCACAAGGTTGTCTGTATTTTACCTGACTCACAGTTTGCAGGTGATAGCAGCCTTTTCCCCAGGAAGTGTTTGTAAAAACAATTAGAGGCAGTTGTCAAACATTTCAGCTGTGAATAACAGTTGAGGTAAACAGTAGGCTAACCAGAAAGTGAAGAGGACTTGAAGCACTTACTGATAGAAGTCAAAGACTACAGCTTTCAGTATGATTATACCTCAACATAAAGCAAAAATCCTCACAAGTGGGCCAATAAGCAACATGATAAACGGAGAAAAGATTGAAGTTGTCAAGGATTTCGTTTTATGTGGATCCACGGTCACCACCCATGGAAGCAGCAGTCAGAAAATCAAACAACGTATTGCATTGGGCAAATCTGCTGCAAAAGGCTTCTTTAAAGGGTTAAAAGCAAAGATATTACTTTAAGGACTAAGGTGCGCCTGACCCAAGCCATGGTATTTTCAGTCTCCTCATATACATGTGAAAGCTGGACAGTGAGTAAGGAAGACAGAAGAAGAATTGATGCATTTGAATTATGGTATCGGTGAAGAATATTGGGTATATCATGGACTGCCAGAAGAACAAACAAATCTGTCTTGGAAGAAGTACAGCCGCAATGCTCCTTAGAAGGGGGGATGATGAGACTTTGTCTCATATAATTTGGACATTTTATCAGGAGGGACCAGTCCCTGCAGAAGGACATTATGCTTGGTAAAGTAGAGGGTCAGTGAAAGAGAGGAAACCCTCAACGAGATGGATTGACACAGTGGCTGCAATGATGGGCTCATCAAGCATAGAAACAATTGTGAGGATGGCGCAGGACTGGGCAGTGTTTTGTTCTGTTGTACGTAGGGTTGCTATAAGTCCGAACCAACTCAACAGCACCTAACAACAACAACCAAAAAGCTTAAAAGGAAATGCTGGGGAATGAGATGTCCATAAGGAGATTTGAAAAGCTTTAACACAATCCTGGGAATGTATAAGTCCTCTCACATTCCCAGGGTTATGCACAGCTAAAGAGAGACCCAAGAAGGTACTGAATGCTTACTTCTGACTGACCTGTGCAAGCAGAAAGTGAAAGCTAAGGCAGAGTTGTAAACTGCTTGGCTGAGTGTTAAAGGTATACCCCAACATACACACAACCCTTGGCATAGACTGGGAAATTTGTTCATTTCAGCCATATAAGTAAATCTGTCCAGTGATTAGCTGACCACTAAGTTGGTTAAGAGCTTGGCTGCTAACCATAAGGTTGGCAGTTTGAATCCGCTAGCTGCTCCTTGGAAACCCTATGGGATAGTTCTACTCTGTCCTGTAGGGTTGTTATGACTGGGAATCGACTCAGTGGCAGCAAGTTTGGTTTGGTTTGGTTTTAAGCTGAGCAGTGACTTAAGTGGCCACACAAAATACAGACTGTACAGAAGTGGTTCAGAGAAGTAACTAAGCAAACAAAGAAACAAACAACAAGAATAAACAGTAACAGCAGTACACCCTGGGTAAGGAGAATCTGATTTCCAGAATTGCCATATTATTTAAACTAGTTTTCAACAAAAAATTATGAGCACTCAGAGAAACAAGAAACGATAGTGCATACACAGGGAAAAAAGCAGTCCACAGAGACTGTCTCTGAAGAAGCCCAGATGTTGGATTCACTTGACAAAGACTTTAAATCAGCTATTTAAAATATGTTCAAAGAATGAAAGGAAACCATATCTAAAAGAACTAAAGAAAAGTATGAGAACAATATCTCACCAAATAGAAAATATTAAAAATTACAAAAGAGAACCAAATTCTGGAATTAAAAATACAACAACGGAACTGAAAAATTCACCAGATGGGCTCAACCATAAATTTGATCAGTTGGAAGAAAGAATCAGCCAACTTCAAGATAAGTCCATTAATCTACACATTCAAGAAACTCAATAAACTCCAGGTAGGATAAATGCAGAGATCTGCACCTAGGCACATTATAATCAAACTGTTCAAAGACAAAGGGAGTATCCTGAAAGCAGCAAGAGAGCAGCGGCTCACCACTTTCAAGACAGTGTCAGTAAGATTAACAGCAGCTTCTCATCAGAAACCGTGATGGCCAGGAGACAGTGGAATGGCATTCAAAGCACTAAAAGAAAATTCAATGCAAAAGGACAAAAGTACAGAGTATGAGAGAAAAGCTGAGACTTGGAAGAAATTCTTTCCAAAAATACAGATGGAATTTAAGAAAGTGTGGTATATTCCCTTCTTCCAGGTCTCTGCCCAAGTGTCACCTGTCACCAGTGTCATCAGAGAAGAGTTTCTTGTCTCCCATACCTAAAATTGTCTTCCTTTAACCCCCCATCTTTCTGTATTTTCCTGTCCTATTTTTTTTTTTCTTACCACTGCTTGAATAATTGATATTTGCTTGCTATCTGTCTTTTCAACTAGAATATAAACTCAGTAAGAGCAGTTGACTTTGTCTTTTTTGTATAGTGCTCTACCTCCGATGAACAGTGCCTGGTACATAATGGCGCTTAAATATTTCTTTTAATAATGAATAAAACAAACAACTTTAGTCCTTTGCTGACTGAAAGATCGGTGGATCAAACCCACCAGCCGATCCATGTGAGAAAAATGTGGCAGTCTGCTTCCATAAAAATTACAGTCTTTGAAACCATATGGAGCACTTCTTCTCTGTCCTGTAGGGTCGCAATGAGTTGGAATTGACTCAGCAGCAGTGGGTAGTATTTTTATGGAGTAGATCTCTGGAGAAAGAGAATATAAATGTATACTTTGTCAGCTCTCTTGAACCAAAATATTCTGATTCCTAATTTTGATCAACAGGAAGCTCATTGAGAGTAAACAGATTTGGATAACATTTGTTAAAGTATATGGTAGAGTTCAGCATTCTACAGAAGAGGGTGAAATTACACACACACACACACACACACGTAAAACCCTATGCAAATAAACTTCACAATCTAGATAAAAGTGATGATATTTTAGAAGAGTTACCAAATTTGGCCCCAGAAGACAGAAATTCAGTAGACCAATAACAATGAAGGAAATTAATAAATTTATCAAAGGGCTGTCCCACAAAAAACTGTATACTCACATGTTTTCATAGGTATATTGTTTCAAATAACCAAATGTTATAGATTGAATTGTGTCACCCCAAAATTATAACTTCTATACCTTTGGTTATAATCCCATTTGGGAATAGGTTGTCTTATGTTAATGAGGCAGAATAAGTGTAGGTGTGTCTTGAGTCAGTCTCTTATAAGATACAGAAGGAGCAGATTAAGGAAGCATAGATAGAGTTAGATGCCAAGCCACTTGGAGATCTCCAAGGAGGCAGGAAATAGAGGCTAAAGAGACAAGTCCTTCCCCCAAAGCTGACAGAGAAAACCTTCGCCGAGAGCCGGCACCCTGAATTCAGACTTCTAGCCTCCTAAACTGTGAGAAAATACATTTCTGTTTGTGAAAGCCATCCACCTGTGGTATTTTTGTTATAGAAGCATTAACTAAGACAGAATTTGGTATGGGAAGTGGGGGTGCTGCTGTAACAAATACCTACGATGTGGAAGTGGTTTTGGAATTGGGTAATGGGTAGAAGCTAGGAGAGTTTTAAGGTGCTGAATAGTATAAAGCCTAGATTTCCTTAAAGAGACTGTTGGTAGAATTATGGATATCAAAGACAGTTTTGATGAGGGTTCAGAAGGAAGTGGAGAGTGTTATAGAGAAAGTCTGTTGTCTTAGAAAATACATATGGCATCAGCAACAGAATATTGCTAGAAATGTGGATGTTAAATATGCTTCTGTTGAGGCTTTAAAGAGAAATGATGAACATGTGGTTGGACAATGGAGGAAGATGATGCCTTTTATATACTGGCAAAGAATTTACTTGAATTATATTCAGATGTTTGGTGGTAGGTAGAACTTGTAAGTGGTGAACCTGGATATCTGGCTGATGAAATTTTTAAGCAAGATCTTAAAGGGGCCACTTGGTTTCTCCTTGCCGTTTATAGTAAAATGTGAGAGTAAAGAGATGGGCTTAAAAATGAACTGTGCAAAATGAAAACAGAACTTAGAGATTTGGAAAATTCTGTTCTACAGACTAAGGACACATGCTCCAGAATTTTCACCAAGGATGTGGCTACCCAATCTTTTGTTAAAGAAATTAAGCCTGTGACTGATGGATCTAACCAACTACCACAGCAGAAAACCCATCAGCTTAGACTGAAGGGGTCAGAGATAGGATGAAAGGAAAGAAAGCTGTCTGCCTCTTCCAATTCTACAAGCAGGAAACAGGTCAAAGGAGCTGCATCTCTTGTCCTCCAAACAAAGAAAAGGTTCAACTCTGGAGCAGCTTGGAGATGAGCAGAACTGTTCTAAGGAGCACCGGAAGCAGGACTTTCTTGGTTTCAAAGATGGGGCCACAGTCTCCTGGATTTCAAAGGGTTGAGCCTTAGCCTCCTAGGTTTCAAAGTGTTGAATCTTCACCAGCTTGGTTCTGTAGTGTGGACTGCAGTTAAGGTCTGCCAGGGGAATGGGGCCCCTGCCCAAAGCTGAGGGGGCAGGGCTGCCATGCCCAAAGGACAGAAGAAGGGAGCCTACCGGGGGTAGGTGGGTGGGGTTCCCACTCAAAGGGACTAGGAAAATGGGGCCTCCCAAAGCCAAGGGACCAGAGTTGCCATCCCAGTGCCTGGAAGGTAGAGCTGAAGCCCAGGGCTGAGGGACCTCCACCCAGAATCCAGAGGGCGTAGCCAACACCCAGAGTCTGGAGGGTGGGGCCATTGCTTAGATGGTCTCAGAGAAGAGAGGATTATTTTAGAGCCTTGAGAGCTAGTGTAGTCTGCTGATATTTTGACTTGCTTGGTGCCTGTTATCCCTTCTTTCCCTCCACTTTCTCCAATTTGTAGTGGAAATATCTACCTTGTGCCTGTTCCACCATGGTACTTTGGAAACAGATAACTTGTAGTCTAGAGTCACAGGTTTACAGATGAAGAAAAGCTTTGCCCAAGGATGGAATATGCCTAAAGTCTCACCCATATTTGATTTAGATGATTAAGAATATGAGATTTTGGACTCAGTTGATTTAAGACTTTTGGGATGATGTGATGGCGTCAGTGTGTTTTGCATGTGGCAGGGACATGAATTTTGAGGGGCCAGAGGGTGGACTTTTATGGATTAAACTGTGCCCCTACCCCAAAATTGTGGTAAATCCTACCTGTGTTCCTGTGGTTATAGTCCCATTTGGGAATGTGTTGTCTTTGTTAATGAGGCAGGATTAGAGTAGGGTGTGTCTTGAGTCAGTCTCTTGCAGTTTGTAAAAGGAGTAGATAAAAGAAGCAGAGATGGAGGAAGATAGATTCTAAGCCACACGGAGATCTCCCAGGAACCAAGAAACAGAGGTTAAAGAAACAAGGACCTTCCCCCAGGGCTGACAAAGAGAGAAAGGCTTCCCCCTAGGTCGACATCCTGAATTCAGACTTCTAGCCTCCTAAACTGTGAGAAAATAAGTGTCTGTTTGTTAAAGCCATCCACTTGTGGTATTTCTATTATAGCAGCATTAGCTAACTAAGACACCAAGGAACAGATAATTCTATCTGTTCCAGAGCATGGATAAAGATGGAAAGCTTTATAATTGTTTTCATGAAGTCTGTGAGATGTTTGCATGAAGCCTGTGAAATGTTGACTTCAAAGCCTCACAGACAGCACAAAATAGGAAACTATGCTCCCATCTTACAAATATAAATATTAAAATTTTAAATCAATATTAGAAAGTAGAATTCAATAGTACATTAAAAATAGTATTCTATAGCCCAAGAGTTTCAGCTCTGAAATAAATACATATATAGTTCAATATTAGAAAAATCTATTAGTATGCCATATTGATAGATCAGAGAAAAACCATATGGTCATCTCTTTGGATGGGAAAAAAGCATTTGGCCAAATTAATATCTATTCCTGATGAACATTCTCTGTATAATTCAAATTGATTAATTATTACTTAACATGATTAAGGAAAAAATATTTCAAACCAAAGCCAATATCATGTTTAGTGGTAGTATGCTGAAAGTATTCTCATTAATGTGAAGAACGAGAAAAGGATGCCCATCAGTTAACATTATTACTTAACTTTATATATTACTTAACTTTATAATGGAGGTATAAGCTAATATCATTAGCCAAGAGGAAGAAATAAGAGGTTAGTATTGGGAAAGAGGAACCCTGATGGCATAGTGGTAAGAGCTTGGCTGCTAACCAAAAGGTCAGTAGTTCAAATCCACCAGCTGCCCCTTGGAAACTGTATAGGGTAGTTCTGCTCTGTTCTATAGGATCGCTATGAGTCAGAGTCGACTCAGCGCCAGTGGGTTTGGTTTAGTTTTTGGTATTGGAAAGAAGGAGGCAGACTATTTTTATACAGCAGATAATACTATATACCCAAAATTCAAGAATCAGCCATCTTACAGTTTTCATTATTAGAAACAGTAAGAGACTTTGGTAATACAGCACTTAAAAAATTAATGTACTAATGTCAGTAGCTTTCCTATATATAAAAAGTAGTTTCTTTAGAAAATATAATGAAAAAATAAAATACTAACATAAAAAATAAATGAGAAGAATCTACTAAGGGACATTTTAAAAAAAGATTTGAATAACTGGAAATACATACTGTGCTATTAGATAGGAGAACTAGCATTGTAAACTTATTGTTTTCCCTAAATTATTTATGTATTTAATGTAATTTCGATTAAAATAGCATTAGTTTGTTGTTGTTTGTTTAACTTGGCAGCATTACTCTGCAGTTCATGTGGAAAAAGCTTAAAATCTGAAAAAGGAGAACGATGGAGAGACGCTAGCCTTTCCAAATATTAATACATGTGAAATTACAAAGAAAAAAAAAGCACAAGATATTATGAGATTACAATAATTCAAAATTTGATTCTGAAGAAGTACCAGATAGACCAGTCAAACTGAACAGAGTCTGGAAATTGCATGTGCATGGGAATTTTAGTGGTTATAAAATTAGCATTTCAAAACATTAGCAAAGAGAAGCAAGATTTAGTAAGTGGTGTTGGGACAACTGGCTAAGCACTTGGTAGATGAAACAGAAATAATAACACCTAACATTTAACAGTTACGCACCAGGGCCTGTTAACAACTTTGTGACATAGATACTATTATTGTCCACATTTTACAGATGCGATTAACCTATAGAGTCAGTCACACAGCTATTAAGTGGATGAAGGTAGGATTTGAATGTAGGCAGTGTGGTTTCATGGTCTGTTCTCTTAATCACTATGCTGTTATTGCCTTTCTAAACACACATTTGTATATAAATAATAAAGCCATAAAACTTATAGAAGAAAAGATGAATGAAATGGTGTGTAAATTAGAAATGGGAAAGGCCTAAATAGGGCCCCAAATCTAGAAGCCACAAAGGAAAAAGATTGACAAAAATGATTTCCTAAAAATTAAAACTTTTATTTGGCAAAAGTGTCATAAACAAAGTCTAAAGACAAATAATAAAGTAAGAGAAAATATATAAGAAGCTAATTTCCATAATTTACAGTGAGCTCATATTACAAAAATAACAACCTCAAATAAATTGGGCAAAAGACATGAGTAGGCAGTTTACAGAAAAGATGTCAAACATCTGAAAAAACTTATTTTTATTTATAATTAAAGATGTAAATCATGCAGTTTGAGATCATGTTTTACTTACTACGCAAAATTTTTAGAAGATTGATGGTACTTGGTGCTGGTTAAGGCACAGAGAAGTGGACATTAATTGATGCAGTCTTTTTGGCAGATGTATCAGTCAGGGCTCATCAGAGCAGCAGAACCACTAGGAAGAAAAAAATGTGTGTATGTGTGAAATATGGCTGCAAGACCTAAAGAACTCTTACCTTTGTAGGTGAAGGAAGCAATTTTCAGATACCCCAGAAGGAATATAGTACAGAGAGGGCACTCAGCGTTGTCAGATGTTGCAGAAAATTCAAATAAGATGTGGACCAATTGTGACTCCCGTAGAAATTTTTTTACAGTGGTGTAGAAACCAGAATGCAAATTACAGGATAGAGGGGATTCTGTGAGGAATCAGAGGCAGTAAATTTTTATTTTTGATTGTACTTTAGTTGAAGGTTTACAGAGCAAACTAGTTTCTCATTAAACAGTTAATACACGTATTGTTTTGTGATGTTGGTTGCCAACCCCATGACCTGTCAACACTCTCCCCTTCTCGGCATTGGGTTCCCCACTGCCAGCTTTCCTGTCCTCTCCTGCCTTCTTGTCCTTGCCCCTGGACTGGTGTGCCCATTTAGTCTTATTTTGTTTTATGTGCCTAACTAATCGTTGATTGAAGGGTGAACCTCAGGAGTGATTTCATTACTGGGTTGTAAGGGTGTCCGTGGGCCATACTCGCAGGATTTCTCCAGTCTCTGTCACACCAGTAAGTCTGGTCTTCTGTTTGTTTTTGTGAGTTAGAATTTAGTTTGCATTTTTCTCCAGCTCTACCTGGGTCCCTCTATTTTGATCCATGTCAGTGCAGTCGGTGGTGGTCGCCAGGCACCATCTAGTTGTGCTGGACTCAGTCTGGTGGAGGCTGTGGTAGTTGTGGTCCGTTAGTCCTTTGGACTAATCTTTCCCTTATGTCTTTGGTTTTCTTCATTCTCCCTTGCTCCAGATGGGGTGGGACCAGTGGAGTATGTTAGATGGCTGCTCACAACTTTTTAAGACCCCAGGCGCTACTCACCAAAGTAGAATGTAGAACATTTTCTTTATAAACTATGTTATGCCACTTGAGCTAGATGTTCCCGAGACCGTGGTCCCCACAGCCCTCATCCCAGTAATTTGGTCCCTCAGGGAGCTTGGATGTGTCTATGGAGCTTCTGTGACCTTGCCTTAGACAAGTTGCGCTGCCTTCCCCAGTATTGTGTACTGTCTTACCCTTCACCAAAACTACCACTTAGCTATTGTCTATTTACTGTTTTTCCCTCCTACCTTTCCCCTCCCTCATAACCCTCAAAGATAGTTTCTTTTTGTGTGTAAACCTTATCATGAGTTTTTGTAGTAGTGGTCTCATAAAGTATTTGTCCTTTTGTGATTGACTCATTTCACTCAGCATAATACCTTCCAGAGTCATCCATGTTGCGAGATGTTTCACAGATTCATCATTGTTCTTTATTGTTGCTTAGTATTCCATTGTGTGTATGTACCATAGTTTGTTTATCCATTGTGTTGATGGGCACCTAGGTTGTTTCCATCTTTTTGCTGTTGTGAACAGTGCTGCAGTGAACATGGGTGTGCATATGTCTATTTGTGTGACGGCTCTTATTTCTTTAGGATATATTCCTAGGAGTGGGATTGCTGGATCGTGTGGCATTTCTATTTCTAGCTTTTTAAGTGAGAGGCAGTAAATATTTAAATAGTGGAGATTGGCTGTGACTTGCCATGTGGGGGACTTTTAAAAAATGCAGGTTTTAGGCCCGATTTTACTGCAGGAGTGGGACACAGGAATCTTGATGTTTCTGTTGTACTGTTAGGTTAGGGAATAACTAGTGTAGACTGCTCTTGAAAAGGAAATGAGGGGAAAAAAGAGAATAATAATTTGAGATAGAATTAAAGGAAAATTATTTGTTTTGTTTTATAACAACAGACTTGAACCATTTTGTAGTAGGCCTTAGGATTCAATGATGACAGGGATATATATACATATATATGTAAGTATTTGTGTGTAATTTATTTAATTATTGTTTCTTTTGGTTTTAACCCACCTTATTTTGAAAGAATTTAAATGTTTTGCACATCACTAACTTCTTTAACATACATTTTCTAATTTGAATTTTATAACCACTTTATGAGGGGTAGATTAAGTAATGATCTGCAGTGTTCTTATAATAAGGAAGTACTGTAATATGCTGAATAACAATTTTATAATGCATTATGAAGTAGCACTTCTTGTTATTAGTTTCCATTGTTGTCGTCAGCTCGATTCCAACTCATGGTGACCCCATGTATGCAGAGTAGAATTGCTCCATAGGGTTTTCAAGGCTGTGACCTCTTGGAGGCAAATCGCTAGGCCTTTCTTCCGAGGCACCTCTGGCTGTATTCCAGCTGCCAACCTTTCAGCTAGTAGTCAAGCAGTTAGCAGTTTGCACCACCCGGGGCCGTTGAAGTAACACTAGAATGGTTTAATAACTATTCTCATGGTTGGGTGATCAAGAACTAACGGTCATATCACAGAAGTTTTACTGGCCACAGGCCTAACAAAGTAACATTTCCCAGTCCAAGGAGGGTTGCCCTGGAAGCACTTGGATAGATTATATATTTATTTTGATGATGCTGTCACTGTTTAAGATTTTGAACCATCTTTTTAACTGTTTGAACTGGTTTACAAATCACAGGAGAAAATTGATCTTGTTGCTTTATGATCATTTCGTTTTTGACCAAAAATATTGCGCATATTTACCTGTCACCTATCATGTTTAGACCGAGCTCTGCATAATTTTTGTGGCTTCAGAAATTCATTTTTAAAGGAGAAAATTTTCTGAGGATTAAAGATATTCAGCAAGGCTATGTCAGAGACTCAGAAGGAAAGTCCATAATAAGAATTACAGGAATTTAGAATAGTGATACCTGAGTTAAAGTAAGTGACTAGCTTCCCAAGATCACTACCTTGAAGTAGGTTGTTCTGTTGTTAGTTGTCATCAGCTCCATGTGTTATAGAGTAGAACTGCTCTGTAGGGTTTTCTTGGCTGTAATCTGAACGGAAGTAGATCACCAGGACTTTTCTTCCATGGTACTGCTGGGTGGATTCAAACGGCCAACCTTCGGGTTAGTAGTCAAGTGCAAACTGTTTGTGCCACCTAGGGACCTAGGTTGTTCCAACTTAGAGCAACCCTACGTGACAGAGTAGAACTACCCCATAGGGTTTCCTAGGCTGTAATCTTTTTGGGAGCAGATTGCCAGGTCTTTTCTCCCACAGAGCTGTTGGTGGGTTTGAATTGCCGACTTTCTGGTTGGCAGCCAAGCGCTTAACCATTGCGCCACTTGGGTTCCCATGTTGTTCTGTAGGTGAGTATGTACGTTCAGTTACGTTTATATTGTTTGGTTAAGTATAATTTACATACAGTAAAATTCACTTTTTTGGTGTATTTCTGTGAGTTTTGACAAATGTGTATAGTTGTGTAACCACCACCACAATCAAGATATGGAACACTTCCTTCATCCCCCAGAATTCTCTTGTTCCCCTTAGTAGTCCTTCCTTACCTCTCACCCTAGCCCTGGTAACCACTGATCTGTTTTTTGTCTGTACAGTTTTGCCTTTTTTAGAAAGTCATACAAATGGAATAATAAAGTACATAAGCTTTTTAATCTGGCTTCTTTCACTTAGCATAATATAAGGTGGGCAGACTTTTTCTGTAAAGGTCCGTATCTGCAAATATGTTAGCCTTTGCAGGCCATATAATCTCTGTTGAAACTATTAACCTCTGCCATTGCAGCGTGAAAACTGCCATAGACAATACGTCAACAAATGAGCGTGGCTGTGCTCCAATAAAACTTTATTTATGGACACTGAAATTTGAATTTCATATAATTTTCACTTCTCTAGCAGTAAATTTTTTTCCAAGCAAAACATATTAACATTAAAGGTACAGTGGTTGCTGAATTTAAATGCTATCTCACAGATACTAGTACTTGAGTTTGTTTTCTAGTAATCAGAAGGAGCAGTACATCTTCTCAAGATTCATGAAGTACTTGGTACTGCCAGTGTTACTGTGTTACTGGAAATTTCTTCCACTGTATAAATTTAAAGTTTGGCCCAGAGTAAAAGTAAGAGAATGCTACCTTTGGAGTATGTGACAATTACATTAGAGAGGCAGACTTTCCAGTTAGTTGGAAAGTTTTTGAGTGTTTTATGTTTACTCTGTTCTTTTTAATGTTTGGAAGCAGTTTTTCAGCTATACTTAACAGTCATCTTCTGCTATCTTATTTAGGTACTTTTTTCTTCATTGGAGCCCTGGTGGCGTAGTGGTTAAGAGCTGTCTGCTAACCAAAAGGTCAGCAGTTCGAATCCGCCGGCCGCTCCTTGGAAACCCTAAGGGGCAGTCCTACTCTGTCCTATAGGGTCACTGTGAGTCAGAATCAACTTGATGACAGCGGGTTTGGTTTTTGTTTTCTTTGTTATCCACTTTTGTTTTCAGTTTGTGTATTTCATCCACTGGCCAGGAGATGACCAACAAACCCAAGCAGAGAGGTAACAGCAAAAACAAACAAAAACCAAATGTCTATGCTATTTGTATTAGTTTCCTGTAGCTACCATAACAAAATACCACAAACCTGATGGTTTAAAACAACAGAAATTTATTTTCTCACAGTTCTATAGGCCAGAACTCTGAAATCAAAGTGTTGGCAGGGCAGCGCTTCCTCACAAGGCTCGTGGGGATAATCTGTTCCTTGCCTCTTCCTGCTTCTGGTGGCTGCTGGCATTCATTGGGTATATCATTCCAATCTCTGCCTCCCGCCTTCACATCACTTTCTCTATATGTGTGTTAAGTCTCCCTCTGCCTTTCTCTTATAAGGACACTTGTGATGGCATTTAGGGCCCATTCATATAATCCTGATGCTGTGGTTAAGAGCTTGGCTGCTAACCAAAAGGTCAGCGGTTCAAATCCACCGGCTGCTCCTTGGAAACCTTGTGGGGCAGTTCTACTCTGTCCTATAGGGTCTCTATGAGTCGGAATTGACGGCAACGGGTTTGATTTGGTTTGGTTCGTATAATCCAGGATAATCTTATCCCAGAATCTTTAATTACATCTGTAAAGACCTTTCTTCCGAATAAAGTAACATTCACAAGTTCTGGGGATTAGAATGTGGACCTATCTTTGGCCAGAATTCTTGTTTCATGATAGCTGTGTGTATATAAAAGTGTTTGCAAGAGGAGGTTTCTTTCTCCCTCCCTCTTTCCCTCCTTCCCTTCCTCCTTCTCTTCATCCCCCTCTCTTCTTTTTTTTAAACTTAAAGCTTTAGCCTGTTAAGGGAGAGAAATGGAAGGCTCCTTACCTGTAAGTAAGTAGCACACGTGATCACTTTTTATATATGTGATAATAAAATTTGATTTGAAGTATTTCATTCCTTGCTTGTCTTTGAAGGAAACTTTTTGGTTAACAAAAACTTCAAAACGGTGTTTGTCAAGTTAACAAAATCTTATAAACAAAACCTTGTAAAGAATTAAAGTTGCGATTTAGACATCCATGGTGAGAAATGGGAAAAGTGAAGTTTTTTTTTGTGTGTGTGCTTCTAAGTATATCGAACATCCTTAATGAACTGGTTTTAAGTAAGTAAATATTAAAAGGAATCAAGAGTTTGGAAATTGTGCTTGATTGAACAAGTGTTTATTGAGTGCCAACCATGTGCTATCAGATACTAAGAAGGCTAAGGTGGAACTTAGGGTCAGGATACCAAGGAAGAATTAATAGTTTTAACAGAATAGTTAACTGCCAAATTAACAGACCACAAGTAAAAGCCAGAATAGTTTTGAAGAACTCTTAATTATTAACTAATAACGAAGCAGAGGACTCTTTCACTAATAACTTTGAGGTTTTAGTAGGTTGGGAGAGATTTTGTTTTTTCAAAATCATGATGCTTATCACTGTCTAGAAATGGTAAAAGAATTTATTTTCACTTACATTGTAATTAAAATGACCTGTTTGATTAACAGTAAATCAGAGTCTGTACATCGTAAATTAGGGCCTGTGGTTATAAAGAGAAACCAAATTGTCATTTTTGCTAGAACTGTACAGAGTTGTAATAAGTAGCTTAAAAAAGAATCTAATTTTAGAATTTTTGAGGCGGTCTTAAAATGCCAGTCAATACATTGAAAAAAGTTTTGAGTTTATAAGTTTAAAACATTTTAAAATTTAAGAACATATTGATATACCATGAGGCCAAAGTAATATAATGTAGAATAGAGATTTAATGGAGGAAAAAGAGTAAGTAGCCTAAGGTGATACTAGGAATGTAATTTTAAAGGGGCAGGTTGTCTGCTGAATTCTACATGAGGAGGAGGGGGAAAAAAGACTAGGGAGTCCCGAATCTTGGGTTCCACCACTGGCTCTACTACTTACAGGCTTCACATGGCAATGCCTCCACCTCTGTGTCCCTTGTAGCATCTTATGTTACATATTTTGTTGCATTTGCAGAGAGAATGATTTCTGTTCAGAAAGGTAAAACCAAATGTGAAGTCTTTGCTAATATCAGATTAACTATTGGAGAAAGTTCGATGCCATTGCTCAGAACCATAAAATAAGCCAACCCTGGGTTTATGTGCAGTGTACATGTTCTGATTAACTAGACTTCTTATAAAAGAGGCAACAGAGCAAGAAAATCAAATGAATTTCTCTGCCTAGGATCCTGTGGTGTTGGCATGACTTCTTTATAGGATTTTGCAGGTCAAGGAGGATCACCTCAGTTTAAATTTATTTTTCCTTGAAGTTGAAATTTCTTTTCTGAAGAAAAAGGGAGGGGAAAGAATGCAGAATTTGTGTCTAATTTTAGCTTAATGTCTGAGGAACATTTTTGAATTTTAAGAATTTTAAAAAGCATTTTAAAAATTATATTTAACGTTTTAGTATAGAACCTTAAAATATCCAGCATTGTATCGGCTTTTGATTCTTATCAAAGTGTATTTAAGCACTTATAATAAGCTATACTTAATATAAAAACTTACTTTTTTATCTTTTAAATAAGCTTGTTACAGTTTTCATTTTAATACGGAATATTCAATTAGAGAATTATAGCATAGTTAAACCATTCTTCACATATTGGACTGATTGTTTCTAATCTTTCATTTCTGTGAATAACAAACTTGTACTTGCACAATATTTTATGTATATACACACACACACACACACACGCACGCGTGCACACACACACACACACAGTTAGCTTTTTCCCTGCTATTTAATTCTTCTGATAATGCCTAAGAAAAATTATTAATGTTAGGCTTTGGCCAGTTTTATGACATTGTTTATACTCTGTGGAGCCCTGGTGGCTCAGTGGTTAAGAACTTGACTGCTAACCAGAAGATTGGCAGTTTGAATCCACCAGCCGCCCCTGGGAAAACCCTATGGGACAGTTCTGTTCTGTCTTATACGGTCACTATGAGTTGGAATCCACTTGACGGCAACAAGTTTGGGTTTTTTTTTTTTAATACTCTATCTGGGGAACAGTCTGAAGATACATATGATTTTACAACTGTGCCTGAATATGTCTTATCTTCTTATGGCCCAGATTAGTTTTGGTTTTGTTGTTTAAATTTATCTTTGGTAATTTAATAGGTATGAACTCATATCTTAAAAATATTAACATTTATATTTCTTCAATTAGTAGTGAGAATAGAGTCTTTTTTCTCAAGTGGTGATTTGATCTTTGTGGTTACTTTGACAGGTACATGGTAGTCATTGCTTGGCACATAGTAGATGATTGTTAAATGTTGGATTGGTTGGCCTTATATTGTAGCCACTGAGCTCTATCATGATTACGGAGCTCTGGTGGCACGGTTAAGAACTCGATTGCTAACCAAAAGGTTGGCAGTTCAAATCCACCAGCCGCTCCTTGGAAACCCTGTGGGGCAGTTCTACTTTGTCCTGTAGGGTTGCTATGAGTTGGAATCCGCTTGATGGCAGTGGGTTTGGCTTTTTTGGGTTTTATCATAATTATTGCAGGTATTGTCTCCATTTGTTAACATCCTTTTAATCTTAGATTTCTTGTTTTTCATCGCATTAAAGTTTATTTTGCATAACTGGATATGTGGCTTTGTTGCTTAGGCTTTATTCTATTTACTCGTAAATGTATCTCTTTTCTACAGATGAGATAAATATGCTATTCTGTTTTCTCCAAAATTTTTTGAATGCTTAGCACTTCATATATTTAGAATATATTTAGAATGAATCATGGCATATGGTTTTTACCACATTGATTATTCACTTTTCTGACAATGTTTTTTAATATTGATTTTCTCCATTTATTTCAACACTTTTTTGATTTGATAATTGTTTTTGGAATTTCTAATCTCTTTAACTTGTGTATGTCCACTTAAACTTTTAACATTATTGCTGTTATTCTCAGGCAAATCATTTAAATCTCTGAATCCAGTTGCCCTGTCTGTAATATGAAGATGATACCATGTTTCTCCTATGGTAGTTTTAGAGATAAAATTAGGTGAGATAATAAATGTAAAAATATGTGGTGTGTAATAGATGCTCAGTAAATGTTAGTTCTCTTTCCTTCCTACTATAATTGCTTTTAAAGACTGATATAGGGCAGATCTTCCTTAATTGCATCTGTTACTCTCCTTTCCTCCAAAATATTTGTTGTTATTTTTGCCTGATTTTCAATAAGAAATTTATAGGTATTTAACGTTTGTTTCTTTTTATTTGAAAACTAATGTGTATATTCTACAGATTTTGAAGCCCAAAGTCCTATTTAGTGTCATCTCCGCTAATACTTACTACTAATAAACACTGTTCAGCAAGAGACCACAAAAATGGTTTCTTTTATTTTGAAACGATCTTTCTTAACAGCTTTTCTGATTTTGCCTTATAAATTCTCCTAGAATTTATTTTGAACAAATATCTTTAGGGTTTATGGTCAGTGCTTTGGTTGTTAGGATACTTGTTTCTAAATTCATTAGTAGATCCCCTTTAGATTAGACTAATTATTGTTGAAAAATGATACTTTTTGTTGTTGAATAACGATACTTGAAGCAGTCGTCTTAATGCCGTTAGAAGAGGGTATTTTGCTTTTTGTTTTCATTCTTCGAGGTATACACATAATTATATTTGAGGATGCCACGGTAAACAGTTGCTAATGATCTACCACTTTTTTTATTTATTTATTTATTTTTTTTATTGTACTTCAGGTGAAGGTTTACAGAACAAATAGTTTCTCATGAAACAGTAGTACACGTACTGTTTTATGACCTTGGTTAACAACCCCACGACCATGTCAACCCTCTCCCTTCTCGACCTTTTTTTTGTGTGTGTGTGAAAATATACATAGCCAAAGATACACCATTTCAAAAATTTCTACATGCACAGTTCAGTGACATCGACTGTGCTCTTCCATCTGTGCTGCTATTCTCACTTTAGATGAAGGTTTACAGAACACAGTAGTTTCTCATTAAACATTTAGTACACATGTTGCCCTATGACAATGGTTAACAACCTCACAACAGATCAACACTATCCTTACTCAACCTTGGGTTCCCTATCGCCAGCTTTCCTGTCCCCTCTGCCTTCTAGTCCTTGTCCCTGGACTGCTGTGCCTCATTAGTCCCATTTGGTTTTATGGGGCTGTCCACTCCCAGGCTGAACAGTGAACCTCGGAAGTGACTTCACCACTGAGCTAAAAGGGTGTCTGGGGGCCATACTCTCGGGGTTTCTCCAGTCTCCTTTAGGCCAGTAAATCTGGTCTTTTTTTTGTGAGTTAGAATTTTGTTCATCTTTCTCCAGTTCTGCCCAGAACCCTGTGTTGTGATCCCGGTCAGAGCATTCACTGGTGGTGGCCGGGCACCGTCTAGCTGTACTGGACTCAGTCTGGTGGAGGCTTTGGTAGCTGTGGTCCCTTAGTCCTTCAGACTAATCTTTTCCTTGTATCCTGTTCTCTTCATTCTCCCTTGCTCCCGAGGGGATGAGACCAGTGGAGTATCTTAGATGGCTGCTCACAGGCTTTTAAGACCCCAGATGCTACTCACCAAGGTTGTCTACCACTTTTAAGTCCTAAAGTGATCATATTTTAATAAAAATCTTAAATAATGATATACTACCTTTTTTATATTCTTCAGGCTACTTTTGTTTATAATTTATTGCTGTGATTTTTAAAAATTTTTTGATAAGGGTGCTGTTAATTTCCCTGAGGGAAATTTCTGTAGCCTTTTCTATAGTGTGCTTTAAAAGAAATGTATATAAATATATATAAGGTTTCGGAAGGAGTGGTAAATAGACTTCTGAAATACAGTGCGGTTGATGATCAGATTTATGGACTACCTGTTTTCTAGGTAGGACTGTGTCACCCACCAATAGTCGGTTAACCCCTGAATATCTCTATGCACACTTAGTTAGCTGCATGCAAGTCCCCCTTCCAGGGCCTATGATCATACTGCTTTGTTCTATTTAGGCCCTTCTCTTAAAGTTAATTAAGAATGATACATACTTTGTTTTCACTGAGAACAATTTGACTTTTATTCTGTGCTTTAAAATATACATATACTTCTTTCTTTCTTTTTAAAATCTCCCTTCCTATAGGATCGCTATGAGTTGAAATCAACTCGACAGCAACAGGATTTTTGGTTTATACCTAAGAGCTATAATAACACATTGAAGTAACCTAAGTTCTTGCTTTGGCCATTTACAATAAGTAGTATATTGAGCCTGATACAGAACAGAAATTTTGAGGTATGACTCTAATTAGAATTTTGAAATAAAATATTTATTACCAGTTATTTTCCTTCTGATTTCTAAGATTAAAAATAAAATTTCCTGCTGCCATATTACAAAAGGATTCTGCATTATTTTTTGAACATATAAAATCAGAATTATGTTTAAAATTTTGATTCAAACCAAAGTTCTTATTTTTTTATTGTCAGCCCTTGGCAGGTAGGGAGATGTGAAGTCTTAGGAAATACTGCCTCTGTTGTAAATTTTCCTGGATTTCTATCCATGAAGACATACAGATAATGATATGCTCTATCTCCAAAAAAGATAATAAAACTGCGTTTAGAAACCAGTAGTAAAAATTGAAACTGTGTAATTATGAAAAGTCATTACTATCCAAATGCCAAAAAGGTACTTAAAACAAAAGATTAACTAAGAGTTTGTTTTGTAATTTCATTGGCTGTTTGACCAAGTTTTTAATTACATTAAGAATCTGCTTTCCACTTCTATATCATAGCCATTGTGTTATTTGGTATTTTAAAGGATGAATCTCATTGAGTGTAGAAAACTGTCAGGTTACATTAATGGTAAAAAAAAAATCATTGTTAGATTAAACTCTAATACATGGAAATGAGAATACTAAAATTTGTATAGTAATTCTGTACTTCTTTTATTATCAAGTACTGGAGCGCTGTCTTTATGTTATTCAACACTTTCATCTGGTAGCTCTAGTAAATATGACTTGATTTATAGAACGTGCCACTTGTAGAAAATAATTTGAGATCTTAATATGAAAAGTGTTAGCACATTGATAAATGCTAGGAACTTGTGATGAATACTTGTATTCTTATATTTAGTTTGTTCTTATGTTTCAGGTTTTCTCGATTACAGATTATTGGAAGTAAGAATAATACTGTATTGATAGAAAGTGGATATCTTAGATGCATGTTATAATAGAATTATATAATTTGTCATTATTAATACATTTTGCATACAAACGTACCAGAGCATACGTCTGCGAACTTCCTGTACGTCACACTTTGCCAGTAGAATCCCAGAATATTCTGTAATAAATCATGTTCTTTCATTATAGGCTTTTTTTGTTTTAAAATAATCAAAATTATCAGTTGTCATTGACCAGTTACTTTGAGATATC
Organism: Dugong dugon; assembly: GCA_030035585.1. Classification (NCBI taxonomy): domain Eukaryota; kingdom Metazoa; phylum Chordata; class Mammalia; order Sirenia; family Dugongidae; genus Dugong; species Dugong dugon. The sequence goes on along the minus strand of CM057462.1, from coordinate 51,994,645 downwards.
GAGCCTGATTTTTAAAGTCCTTTTTTTCTAAGTAAAGAAATTGTCTATACCCCTTCTATGCCTCTAAATTGAAAAGCTGAGAAAATAAATGTAATTTTTGAGAGAGAAACAACAACGTGCTTATTTTCAAGGAAGAAATACAAGAGGCAGAGAGGAATGAGTCTTCCAATTTTTTTCTTAAAGTAGGTTGTTTTCTTGCAACTTACAGAAGTTTTCTCAAGAAAAATAACAGATTCTTCTCTTATAAAATCAATATAATATTACCATATTTCTAAAAATGAAATTCAAGATTTAAATACATTTGCCTTTGTGTAGCTTGAGAGTTTATCTCTCCGCTATTCCAAGTGATGTTTCTTAGGTTTTAAAGCCCATGGCCCCTTTTGATCAGTATTAAAAAATCTCTGTTCTCTAATGCTGTTCAGATTTGTAACATAAATTAGTTCTTGTGTTTAAAAACAAAATTAAAGCATTTGTGTTACTGAGCGTTCATTTTTACAATCTCCTTTTTCTTGCCCAGAGATAGATTTTATGTCTTCATTCCCTCTCTCCTGTCAAGAACCTACTAAGTAAGGATTGTAGTTATTACAGTTATGGCCCCCAATTAAATAAAACATGGAATATTATCACTTTTTCTTTAGATGAGAGCTGGTCACACAAAAATTCAACAAATGAGGTATTAAAGGCATTGTGTTTTCCCCTAATGGTTTGGCCCTGTTTTGCTCTTTCTTATTAGAAGAAACCATATATACACATTATCTACATTTAGACAGTATTAAAATCCCAAAAAGTAAAGAAAAGACATTTCAGTTTAAAACCAAAATAAATATACCCTGGTAAAACATAAAAATGTTCCATCTTTCACAATTGTGAGTCAGCTTCGCGTCATATTTATCATGTTCTCTTGAGTAGAGCAAAACAAGTGCAGGGAAGGTAGTTCCTGTGAGCTTTGGTTATTGTGCTCTGTAATTCTGCAGCACTAGCTATCTGCGTCATGTAGTATGAGAACTTAGCTTTTGAGGCTGTCTGTATGAGCTACACGTGAGCATCAAATACTTCTGACCTTTATGCTTTTTTTTCCTTTTGATCTTCTAGATCAGAGCAGGGATGCATTGTATCCCTTACTCATGTTTTCTCTCATTTTCCCATTCTGGAGTGTGGCTCTAAAACAAAGTGTGTTTGTTATATTGCACCAAAATATAGTAGTAAAATACAGTGGTGGTATATTGGCACAACTGAAGTTTTTTTTTTCCTTTTTGTGCTAATTTATTTATTTTCATTACTTCTGCAGTGAGATTCCATTTTTGCTCTTGCTTTATATGTTAGGTTGGGTACAGTGGTTGGTAGAAGTGAAGCATTAGCAATCACATCTGTTTGGGAGAAATGCTAGTCTCATTTTTGTTGAATAGAAATAGAGTATTTTGTTTTTATAATGTATTTTGTTTCTGAGTGTGCATGTGTCTGTCTCTCTCTCTCTCTCTCTTGCCAGCAGGGCATAGTAAGGTGGTCTTACCAGTAAACATGGGGCTTAGAATCCTACTTTTCTTTTTTCTTTCTTAGTTTAGAAATCAAGGCAGGATTTCTTTCAAATTGAAGGTTTACTGAAGTTTATTTTCATTGTTAAAATAGGTCCAGAAGAAATAAAAGTTTTCCTTTAAATTGATTACATATAGACAGATAGTTGGTTTTAAAGTATTTAATTGATTTTCCAGTTTATCCTGTTTGAAGTGATTTTGTGTCCATTAGCAGTTATGTAAATGTTCCACTTTAAAGCAGGTTAGATTTTATCAGAACTTACTGACATGCTAGGCCAGTCTTTATCATTTTTAATGTAACTCTAATCCTAAAAAAACAATTGTTTTAGTTATCTGCACATGGCTGTCATTGTAAAATGTTTAATATATTAGGTACTATAGTAACCATGTTTTAAGTACAGCAGAAGTGGTTCCATGTGTTGGCTTTTGCAAGGTATTATAAAAGTCATTGTGTACACCTATCTTGACTTGGTGCAGTGTATCAATTTTGAAAAGCCATGTGCAGGTTTGAGATTTGGAGATTGGAACTCACGTAAAAAGCTTGGTATAGCAAAATATTTAAAAATTATTCTCTGATGGCCTCAATGATAATGCTTTAAGAGTACATAAAGCTTTGAATCTACCCCTTTTTAAAACAGACTGTGAAGACTGCTGAGAGAGACTTGCAATCCTTTCACATAAGCATAAAAAGAAATATTGGTCCTCATGGAAGAAGAACAAGATTTACCAGAACAACCAGTAAGTATTTCCTTTAACAATTTAAAATTGACTATAAAAAAGCTGATCTTGAGAGTTCAAATATTATTCAGTTATACTTATAGATTCCAAATTAGAAATAAAAATAAGGAAAAGACTCCTTAACACTTTCCTTCTAAGAAAACAATGTTATATGTTCTAAATTCGTACTTTACTAACTTAACACTAAATCAAGGAGTCTGTTTAGAAAATTCAGCATAACAAAGTGTAGTATATAGAAATGTCATTTAAAAAAATCAATGGCTAGTCTTACAGTTTTTAGGACATAAAAGAAGACATCTATTTACCAGTGTCAGCTAGGCAGTATATCATTATTTCTGCCAGAAACTTTAGTTTTATTTTTGCTTAAATTTCCCTAATTGACTTAATTTCTTAAAAGGTAGTAGTAATTCAGGAGTATAGTTTGAACACTAGCTAGTTTTTAAAATCAGATGAGAGCCCAGAGACTAGATTGAATTCTTAATTTATTTTAAATATTTAATATAATAAATAAAATTATTTTAAATGTCCCCGAGCGATACGGGTTTAATGCCTTGCCATGACTTCTTATTTTTTGACCCGTAAGATTTTAAAAAGGAAAGCAATAGTGTAGTTCTCTTAAGCTAACTTTTATGTTTAAAGGATCTTATTCTTTTGTTTTGAGTTTCTTTTTCTGAAGTTAGATAATTACTGATTCAGTTTGGTATCCTCAGTGGGCCTCTTGCATTTCATATTAAGAAAAAATGTAGAGTGATAAACATTTATCTTTCTTTATGAAAATTCAACCTAGAAAAATTTGAATTCTGAAAGCAGATAATAGGATATGTTTTTCCTATTCTACATATATTCTTTATATCACAAAAGAATGGATATCAGCCTCCATTTAAATAATAAAGTCCTTAATTTTTCTTTATACTGAGAAACATATACTGATGATTACTTTGCCATTATTCTTTTTGCTCTTTCAGATGAGGTAAGTACAAAACTAGGAAGACATAAGCAACTGGTTTCAAAACACTTGAAATGTCAGTCTCTATCCCTGGTGGAACATTTACCATAATCAGGTAAATGGTAGGGTTCAAAATTATCCACGGCAGTGTTTATAAAATGTATACTTACAGGAACAGCTGTATTATAGACACTAAATGTATCAAGGAAAATTGTCATTGAGTTTTAATGTAGTAAAACAAAGGTTTAGTCACATTTTCAATGTAAGTGTTAACTGTTGATATGGGTATTGTTGTTAGTTACTTCTTACCTATTTAAGGTAAGGAGAATTGTGAGGCTGAACTCCTGGCAACTCATCTTTTCTGCTCTGCTTCATTTCCTTGCCGTTTTATTCAACTTTTGTAATATGCTGTGTAAAACCTGACTGTTACTTCAGAGGAAGGTGAGAAATTGAAACACTTTAAAAACAGATTTTCTGCTGACTATAAATGGTGATTGTCATGGGGCATCATTTCCTTTTTAACTGTTAAAAACAGAATAGGAAGAGTAAATCTCAGACTTTGACAAAAAACTTTTCACAGACTGTAGTAGAGATCTAAAATATAAGTGGAAAGAATGCTCCTATCCCAAGTTGATGATGATAAATGAAACCAAGATTTTTAACCCTACCATTTACCTATATAAGGAGAGTTGTTACTGATGGGTGTTATTATTAAAATTATTTTAATCCCATTGTCTCTTTTTGAGTCTTCCTTATTGAATTATCCCTTCTCTTGTTTCTCTACTACTTGCTTGCTCTACCTACAGGTTATGTTCAGGTCATTGTTTAGATTGCAATACAAAGCCTAGCCTCAAATCCTTTCTCTTTCCCTTTTTTTGTGATCAATCCTTACCCATCTGCAATCAGAAAAGGTTCCTTCTGTGGTCAACAGTAACATTTAAATCACTGAGTCTAACAGCCTTTTTTCCCATCATCATCTTTCTCAGCCACTCTGAAGTAGGTGGCTTATATTATTGTCCAAATTAGAATTCTTTTGAAGAGTGAAAAGGGGTGGTAACTTTTGGCATAAAACAAGACTTTTCCTGGCAACCTGCAACATTTTTTAAAAACTCTTTTGTGGCTATCCAGGTTGCTCTCTGAACTCAAATTTTAAAAAGACGTAATGCGTAGAAAAAAGTTTACTAGTTTATATACTAAACTTAATTCTGATAATTCACAGAGATGTTGGATCTTATATGTTTTATTTTGTATCTGTGTGGTTTGGATTTTTAAAAATAATGAGCATGTAATCCTTTTGTATTTAAATTTTAAAAAGAGAAATTAGTAATACTTATCTATAGATAGAAGAGGTGGTGCATCCTTATAACCATAGTGTGCTCTAGGCTATAACATAGAAAAGGAGTAAAGCTTGGGAAAACATTCTCAAAAACAGCAAAAAAGGCCTTTAAAGCTGTATTTTGGGCTTGGAAATGAGAGGAAAGGGATGGAACAGATGACAAAGAGAGAACAACTGACTCAACTCCTGATTCCTTTTTGTCTTCTCTGTCAAGGAGAGTAATCTTCAAACTGCAAAGGATAGAACATACCTGAATTTTTTTTTATCGTGGTAAAATATATGTAACAAAACATTTGCCATTTCAACTATTTTTATGTAAAATTCAGTGACATAATTACATTCACCATATTGTGCAGCCGTCACCACTGTTTCCAGATTTTTCCATCACCCTTAACAAAAGCTCGGTGCCCCCTAAGCAATGACTTTCCCTTTCCCTCTCCCTCCTGCTTCTGGTAACCATTAATAAACTTTAAGCTCTATACATTTGCCTATTTTAGATTTCACATAAGTGGGATCATACAGTATTTGTTCTTTTGTGATTGACTTATTTCACTCAGCATACTGTTTTCAAGATTAATATTGTACCGTGTATCAGAGCTTCATTTCTCTTTATGGCTGAATAATATTGCATTGTATGTGTATACCACACTTTGTTTATCCATTCATTGGTTGATGGACATTTGGATTGTTTCACATTTGGCTATTGTGAATAGTTCTGCAATGAACATTGGAGTACAAATATTTGTTTGCTTGCTTGTTTTAAGTCTTTTGGGTATATATATACCTAGGAGTGGAGTTGCTGGGTCATATGGAAATTCCATGTTTAACTTTTTGAAGAACTGCCAGAGTGTTTTCCACAATAGCTGTACCATTTTACATTCCCACCAGCAATGGATGAGGGTTCCAATTTCTCCATATCCACACCAGCACTTACTGTTTTCCGTTTTTCTGATAATAGCCATCCTAATGGGTGTGAAATGGCCTATCATTATGGCTCTGATGTGCATTTCTTTAATGACATTAGTGTGGGAATTAAAAAAACTTCTGGTTGTGTACATAAAAATTCTTTGAAAAAAATGTTTTGGAGCAGGACTTTAATTTGTTATACCAGAGAACAAATTTCAGTTCAGTTTCCTATTTCTAGTCTACAACATTAAATGTGATGACTTCATTCTCAATTAACATACTTTATCCTGGTAAATATTTTACCTTGGGTCTGAAAAACACTTTTTCATGAAAAATAGGAAATGAGCTCCATGTGAAAAACAAAGAAGTCTATCTCTAACTCAGATATAGCAAGGGTTAATTAAATAAATCTAAGCAAAACAAAAATCGGTTCTCCTGTAATTTATTAATTAATATCAGCCTGCCATTTGAGTAGCTAGAGGATTTCAGAAATAGATCCTTGTGTTAGTACCTTTGTATGTTTATTTTTTTCAGGTGAAAAAAGTCAAGATGCAGGAATCAGGAGAGCAAACTTTAAGGTATGTAAAGTTGGATTTCTTTTTAATGATCTACTTATAGTTTTTCTCACATGCCAATTAGTATGTGGGCATGATGGCTCTTCTTTTGGTTCTTACCGTTAACCTTTATGTTTTGAAATTATTTAGTTTAAGATAAAAATTTTCCTAAATGCGTATGTGCTGATTATTGACAACAGTTCTGTTGAATGAGAACGAGGTATTTGTGATGCTCACTTTATACAGTTTAGGTGTTTTTTGCATTTTCTCTCTCTGTCTTTTTTTAGTCATTTTATTTTAAAGTAACTATTTTTTCATGGTGCACATATTGTTCAGTAGGATTTATGTTTATATAATTCTAAAAATTACATACAGGTAGTCCCCAACTTACGCTGGGGTTCTGATGATTCTGTCGTAATTCGGTTCTAATGTAAGTTGAATACCTTGCTTTTTTTTTTTTTTTTTTTTTAGTTTTCTTTATTATTGCCTTTTATTATCAGTATCTTTATAAATCTAATCTTTATTTGTATTTGGGGATTGGCATGAGAATGATAACATTAGCAAATTAAGTGCTGCAACTTTGTATGTAGTACATTATTACTAACAATATGATGTGCAAAAAAAAAAGGATGGTCAAAGTGTGATTCGTCGTAACTTGAACGTGTCATAAATTGGGGACTGTCTGTATTGGGACAGTACATCATTTTTGTAGAGATAATAATTTTAAATATTAATCAAGTGCTAGCATTAGTTCATTATTCTTGGCACTGTTGTTTCTATTTAATCTCTAGATGCTCATTTGAATATGTTAAATATTCGGGATTTTGCTGTAACATAATCCAGGATCATAGGATTTTAGAAACTGGTCCACTGCATTTCAGACCATACACATATCACTACCTTCAAAGATACAGAATCCAGAAATAGTCTTTCAGCAATGGGTAAAGCAGTGAACCCCAGAGTTATCCAGGTACATGTAGAAAACATACTAGTCATTGTAGTCAGAAATGTGAAGCTCTTATCCAGTTTTATGCCCTTTCTCTGGGAATTCTACTTAAGTAGGTATGAGATGGGGTCCAGAAGTCTGTATTTTTAACAAGCATTAAGGTAATAGCAATGAGTAGGCCAGTTTGGGTAACATTCTTTAACTACTCAGCATGATTTCTTACCCTTGCCCTTCAATTTCCATAGTCACATCTTGGTGAGTACATTAAGTACTATTGCAAAAATATAGGCATTTGAAAAGGAGACTGGAGAAACCTCAAGAGTATGCCCCCAGACACCCTGTCAGCTCAGAGGTGAAGTTACCTTCGAGGTTCACTGTTCAGCCTGGGAGTGGACAGCCCAGTAAAACCAAATGAGACTAACGAGGTACAGGAGTCCAGTGACAAGGGCCAGAAGGCAGAAGGGGAGTAGGAAGCTGATGATAGGGAACACAAAGTTGAGTAAGGATACTGTTGATGTGTTGTGAGATTGTTAACCATTGTTACAGGGCAACATTTGTAGTAACTGTTAAATGGGAGGCTATTTTGTCCTGTAAGCCTTCATCTTGGGTGAGAATGGCAGCACAATTGGAAGAGCGTAGTCAATGTCACTTAAATGTGTACATAAAAAGGTTTGAAATGGTGTATCTTTGGCTATGTGTATTTTCACCAAAAAAAAAAAAAAAAAAAAAAAAGCTGAGAATTCAGAGGGTTAAAATGTTGTGGGGTTGTTAACCAAAGTCATAAAACAGCATGTGTACTGCTGTTACATGAGAAACTGTTTGTTCTGTAAGCCTTCACCTGAAGTACAATAAAATATTATAAATAAATAAATTTCAATTGCAGAAGAGTATTATGAGGACCATGAGCAATTTAGTGAGCAACATCCTCAGCAACACCCAATAAATGTTTTTAAATTGTAAAAAAAAAAAAAATATATAGGCATTTGAGTAAGTAGATAAATATAAATTTTATCTGGGGGTTTAGCTTTAACAGTTAATTACATCTGAGGAAAAATTATTTGAACATTCAAAATATACCAGAAAAAGGAAACTTTATTTGAATATTAGAGGTCAGTTTCAGAAATGTTATGAGAACTTTAAGAATTTTAGCACTGTATTTTTATATAAATAATATTTCATTTTTAAATTTTGCTGTGTAGAAACTACTCTCATCTTTGATTAGTCAGTCTTATCTTTCCAGATATATGGAACCACTCCTGCAATGTCCTCCACCTCTCCCTAGAGTGTAGAACAGCTAAGCAGATTTCTTTCCAGAGAACATGAATGTGGGAAGGATGCCTGAGCTGGGAAGAAGTTGTAACATAATAATAATAGCTACCCTTATGTTATGCTTATTATGTTCTAGTCTCTGCTCTAAGTACTTTTCATACATTAACTCGTTAATCCCCAGAACAACCCTATGAGGTAGGTTCTGTTATTATCCCCACTTGACAGATGAAGAATTTGGGGTAGAGAGAGATTCAATGACTTGCATGAGGTCATAGAGCTAATTATTGGCAGAGTGGAATAAGAATTCTAGCAGTCTGGCTCTAGAATCTGTACTCTTAACCATTATCCTATAGTGGTAGTTGATCAAGAGAGTAAGTGGAGAGTGGAAAGTATGGTAGAAGGAAAAGGGAGAACATTGTGAGGGACAAAAGTTAGAATAACCTCTATTCCATAATTTGAGTGAGACTTTTCCCAGCATCAAAGTAGCTAATATAATGATTTGTCCTCCCATCTTACATAGTTTACCTTTCGCAATTTCTCTTAATTTTCCTTATAAGTTTAAAAAAAAAAATGTTGCTTAGTCTTGAGTATAATATATAGTTAAGTTTTTATTGGGGGAGGGGAGAAATGCAGTGAAATGAACCATTTCAAGGGTTCAGAACCCCTCCTTGCAGAAACCATGTGTAATCTGAAAAAACTCAAGTGATTCTGATTTGTAGCTGATGGAGAGTCACCTGTCTAAAATCATCTGCCTGCTTTCCTGTGGTACTTTGGAAACAAAGTGACAGGGCAGTATTTCAGGTGTTGTAGAATTTTTCTTTTACCATATGGTCTTTAAAGAAAATCTGACTTGCCTGTGGCTTAACTGGAGTTTCTGAGATACAAAAACTGAAGGGGTCTGGAGATACGAGAAACCGCAGAATGCCGAGGATACTAGCCCTGGGCCTAACTCTTCAAGTAGCTGCTAGAAACCAAAAATGAAAATATCATGAAGATTTACCTTGCCTCTTACATATAGCCTAGGAGAAAGTGGGTTTGATTTTATCACTTTTAGCAGTGCAGCAATCAGTCAGGGGCTAATGTATTCATTTTGGTTCTCTCAGTCAAGTAAGCAACCCAGAAGTCAGTGATCAGAAACCGGAAACTTCAAGCCTTGCTTCAAACCTTACCATGTCAGAGGAGAGTAAGTACTATATTCTGTGCATGATAGAAAAGGCATTCCTATAACCAGGTGATGCTGTTCTTTTATAATTGGTTTTCACTGATTGCCTTGTTTGTCCTAGAATATCCAGAAGGCTTTCCTGCCCTTGTGTGTGTGTTCGTTCATCCTTGTGCTCTCCTATTAGCTTTGTTGACATATAGCTGAGGAACAAAATCACATGGAATCACATTTGGTGATTTCATTTTTGTTTTGAGGTTGGATGTTCTAAAGGTAATAGTGCCTTACTCAAAATTAGAAAAGTTTGTGGGCCAACTCCCAACTGCTGCTACAAAGGACTTGATATTTTCCCACCTTTCTAATTACCAAATGATTCCACCTATCAGTCTAGGACAAAAAAAGAAAAAGCAATCTCCCAAAAGCCCAAGAATGATATTAGGCCTGAGGTAGATCCAGCTTAATAAGATACACTCTCCCTCACTTGCCAACCCTCACTCTTCTAGAGAACGGTTATTATAGTCATTCATTAGACAAAAATTTGTAGTGTTATGATTTTTCTTGTGGAAACACAAGCTTTGTCTCGCATACCTGCTTACTCTGCCAGATTGTCTCCACAGGGCACATAGTCCTCCCTGAAATTAAATTGCTGTGCCCTTCCATATTTTACCACATACTTTCAAAGAATAAATTTGTGTAGGACACTTACAAAAGGGGAGGGAGGTAAAGCACTTGTTCTTGGGAAGATTTTTTTTCTCTTATGACAGTTATTCTTAACCTTATTTATACTTCCAATTATTAAAAACAGGTATGAGTCTTTTTTTTTTAAAGGTATACTTGAGTTCTATACACTATTTCCTCAAAAATGATTCTATTCCAGTAGTTCTCAAACTTTTAGCATTCATGAGAATCATCTGGAGTGCTTGTTTGTAATACAGAATTCCGCCTCACCTTCAGAGATTATCATTCAGTAGATCTGATATGGAGAGTCTGCGTTTTTAAGAAGTTAGCTTGGTGATTCTGATGCACGTGGTCCATACTGTTGAAAAGTGCTCCAATCAGTGGAAAGTGTCTCTAATTTCTTGAATGTCCCATGCATCCCCAAGAAAAAAGTCTGTTACCTAAAATCCCATAATCCACAAACTTTAGGGCCAGGAAATAAGTTGAGTCTTCTTGCTCCTTCCAAATAATTTCTTTTTTTCCTTTGGAAACTCTAGTTCCTTTGAAGTCTATATCTTTACTTCCCCCTACCTGTCCTTTTTACCTCAGACTGAACTGCCAATCATTCTGCTCCTTAAAGACTAGATCCTCTCTGTTTTCTTCTCTATCCATACTCCTATTCTTGGTGCTTTCAACATCCATGTAATTGACCTGTCCAACACCCATCATATCCTTCTTGTCTTCATTTCCCTTCTTACTCAGCATAGATTGCATGGTCCTTTATAGTAATCACTCCCTTACAAATACCCTCAATAACTTTGCCCCTTGTACTCTCCTTACTAAACCCCAGTCCTATTTTAACCCAATTCTCTACCTTTTCCATACGTGCATTCAAATAACTAAACATTATTAGGTAAAATTATATACCTAGCTGACTAGTTACACCTTAGTCATAATCACAGGACCTCAACTGGACATTCAACATGCTTGGAAATCCTACTGCATTTTTCTAATGAGTTTTGCCTTTTAATATTACATACCACCTCTTCTTTCAAAGCACCCATACTCACTCACCTATCCTCACTTTCAGCTAATGACTCTTTCTCAAATAGAAGCTGCCACATAGGAAACTCCTTTTTGTTCCTCCATAACCAGATCTTCAAACCTTCGTGTGTTTGTACCTATGTTTTATTGCTTCTTTCTTGTAAGAATGGAAATAATATTCTTGCTCCTGTCAAAGGCAAGGCCTTTTCTTTATATTCCATATCCTATTCCCTCTTGCCTCCAAGGACCTTGGTACTATAGTTACCCTCCCACCACTCCTGTATCATCACTTTCTCCTCTTCTTAATCCTTTTTGTCAGTAAAGAGACATGCACTAGTATCTGTCATGTTAAAAACCTTCCCTTGGCTCCTCATCCCCCACTAGTTATAGACCTTCTGTTTGTTCCATGATACACTAGAACCTCTGGAAAAAGTTGTCCTCACTTGCTTTCTCACAGATCTCATTCACTGTTCAACCCTCTCAAATTTAGCTTGTATACCCACCATTCCAATGAAAGTCCCTTGTCAAGGTCATCAGTGACTTTTATGTTGCCAGTTCTAGTAGACATTTCTCTCTCCTCATATTCTGCCTCTTACCACTTTTTCTCCCACCTCTCTTCTTTAAGAGCTCTTCTTCCTCTCTCTGAACTCTGAATGTTGGCAGGCCTCAGGGCTTCATTCCAGGCCATCATCTTTTCTCTTTCTACATCCTCTCATCCATTAATTCCCATTGCCATCAAGTCAAATCTGACTCAGTAGTGACCGTATGGTACAGAGTAGAACTGCCTCACAGGGTTTCGAAGGCTGTAAATCTTTACGGAAGCAGACTGCCACATCTTTCTCCTGCTCAGCAGCTGGTGGATTTGAACTGCTGACCTTTCGGTTAGCAGCCAAGCGCTTAACCACTGCGCCCCGAGGGCTCCATTATTTTAAATATGTACATTGTTAACGAATCCCAAATTTATATTTCCAGTCTGACTTCTCCCCTGCATTCCAGATTTGTGTATCCATCTGCCCATTTGATATCTCCATTTGGATGGCTAAAAGGAAAGTCAGACTTAAAATGTTTGAAAAAGAGCTGTTGATTGATTCCTTTGTTGTTGTTGTAGTTGTTAGGTGCAGTCCAGTCAATTCTGACACATAGCAACCACAGGTTACATATTAGAACTGTCCCCATAGGGTTTTCTAGACTGTAATCTTTATGGGAGCAGATTGCCACGTCTTTCTCCCATGGCGCTGCTGGGTAGGTTCAAACCACCAACCTTGAGGATTCTCTTAAAGCCCATCAAGTCTGTCCTTCCAAACTTCCCCATCTTAGAAAGTAGCATGACTACCCTCTAGTGATTCAAGCTAAAAACCTGAAATTCATCTTGTATTCCTGTTTTCCTCATTCCCCACATTGAAATCCATCAGAATGTCCTGTCAGTTTTACCTTCAGAATTTATCTCAAGTTCTTTCATTTCACTTCATCTCTACTGCTGCTACTCTAGTGGAAGCCAGCATATTACTTGAGCCTCCTGTTGTATAATAGCAAAATATGCCTTCACCCTTTATAATCCTTTCGTAGTTCCCAGTTACTACAAAGATCAAGGTTCATTCATTCTCTAGAGATGTAAAAATTGGCCTAAATCACCCAGAATGTTTTGTCAGTTTCTTCTAGAATTAAATTAAATTGGTGGAGGAGTAGGGTTTTGGATTTTTTAAAGTACCTGTCAGCAGAGAAGGAACCATCATTCAAATGAGCTTACTGTACATGCTTTGTGAAGGATGCTAAGAACTTTAGATCTAATTGATATCTCTTTCATTTTTATCAATTATAGTAGACATTTATAATGCCATCATGTCAAATCTGACTCAGTAGTGACCCAAGTGGATGCAGTAGAACTGCCCCACAGTTCTATAATGAGTGTAATCTACACATTTCTAATAATTATTTATAAAGAGCTGAAACAATGGCCTTGGGTGAGACCTTCTATAATAAATGTATAGGCGTCGATTTGTCTCACTGTTGGGCATGAATTGACCCCTCATCTGCTCTTGACTAAGATGCCCTGTTAGGGTCAGGCACTCTTTCAGGGAACCCAGCTAAACATAAAGTTTACCCCTAGTCCTTATTCACAGTAAAGTGAGCTCCTTTATAGATGTTGAAGGAAGTTCTTGAACAGTTCAGGAGTCTGGTGCAAGCTCACTATGATGTAACTGTCTACAACATGGACTGAAATAGCGCCTAATGAATAGGATTCTGCTACCTGTCAAACATGAGTCAAATATTTACAGCATTTAAATTCTAGAGGAAATCATGAGGGTCAAACCTTCACAGCAGCTATTGTGGTTGAAATCAGTGTCAGGAGGGCACTGGCTGGGAAAGTCTCTTTACTTGATGGGTTGTCAGGGCATCACCTCAGTTCCTCAGATCCTTCTCTGCTTTGCCAAACCTAAACAGAGCCTTTACTACAAAGCTTAAAAATAGTAGTATAGAATTGTACTTGAATCTGTTCTGCTGATGATTATACACAGCAGTAGCTACAGCTTTCTAACAAGATGGGGTACTGTCCTCAAGTCTGTCTTCCTGCAAATCATTCTTATAGCCTTTACTCACCATACAGTAAGCACCCAAAGAGTGAATAAGCTGAAGCATAATGTGGTTTCCTAAATAGATGATCTTTTTAAGTTTGCCTGTGAACACACCTTAGAGCTTAAGAGGTTGCTTCATCTGCGGTTTTAGATAAGGCATGAGTGATGGTATAGCTCAGTTGGTACCAATCTTCAGCTCTTTTCCATATCCCCCCACATTTTACCTTCTTTTGCTGTCTCTAAAAGACTATGAATAGGTTGTTAGAACAGTGAGGTGTTTTCTAATAGTCTTTCTAAATTTCTGATGTCTAAGCTTTATTTTGTTATTTAGTTTGAAAGACTGTACAGTGAGATATACAATTTTCCCATTTCATTTTTGAAATGTTCTAATTTTTTTACCTGATGATGTTATCTTTCTTTCAGTTATGACATGCACCGATTACATCCCTCGCTCATCCAATGATTATACCTCACAAATGTATTCTGCAAAGTAAGTTGAATAATTATTTCTAAAATCTCTATGCTTTTTCACTAGGCTCTTTGCAAAATTTAATTTGATATTTAATTTCTTTTCACCTCCCTTGTCCCTACTCCAACTTTTTATTCCTTCTAAATATAGAGTCTATGTAACATCCCTTTAAAAAGCAGGTGGTTTCCTGGAATAGATCAGTATTACCCAGGAGCTCACTCTAAGTGAGTAGGCACTGAAAATGCAAAATAGTGTTAGTGATCAAAGCTTATCACTGCTTGACCTCTAATTATTCTTTCCTCTACCTTGACAGACAGATCAATAAAAACAGTTCAGGCTAGCCTCAGACTGAGACTTCTCAGCCTAATCTGTGTTCAGTTTCTTATTTGAGGGATGTCCTCAAAGTAGGGCTGGGCTTAAAGTAAGACAGATTTAGTAGGTTGAAGTCACTTAATAGGCAACGTTTTAAGTCTTCATGGGGTAAGATCAACATGTAAGGTCAACCAAGTTACTCAAGATAGGTAAGTTCAGAACAGTGTGAACACCAAGCTACTAATTGTACATTTATAAACAGTTGGCCTATACATACATAGATACGTGCAAATGTGATTATTAAACCTCGATATATACTTAAGTGCTTACATCTGCAGGATAAATAAATTGTTAGCAGGAGTGAAGGATGCCGAAGGGCTGAAATGAAAAGGAAACTGGTATTTGTTTCCTTTTTGTACCTTCTGAATTTTGTATCCATTAAAAAACAAACATTAAAAAGTCAACTCAGTAAGTCCTCCAAGTTCTAATCTGCTATTAACACTAATAGTGTCCTTGGGCCAATAACTTTCGTAGGGTTTTCCTCTTTTGTGAAAATGACTATACCTACTCTCTAGAATCATTATGAAAGAATTAGATAATAAATGTGAAAGTACTTTGAGCTATAATGACACTATATGAAAAAGGATATTATGATCTTTAACCTATATGGATCTTAAATCCAGAGGTGGATTATCCAATAGGCAAGATAAATATGGTACCAGATCATCTGTAGTGAACAATTTCTCATTTTTTCATACATCAAAGATTCTGCATCTAGATATGGCAGGCATCTGTCTTTCTCCCAACTCCACAGTACTTCCTACAGAATCAAAGCCTCTTCAAATTTACAATCCCTGACAGGGCGAATGACCCAGAAAGCAAGGTAAGCACCGGCTTAATTGTGCTTGCTTACTAACTGGCCACTACAGATTACTACATTATTACATTACAGGCTTACCTGTGCTTACCTGTGCTTACTGGGTAATCTGCCCCTGCTTAAATCCGTTTGAGATGATTAAGATTTTAAATTGTTCCCATGTGACTTAAGTCACAACTGCAACCTGAACTATTTCCTGGACTCACATACGGCTAAAAAACGTAGGGATTTTCAAATTTATTTCCTTAGAATCTACTGAGAAGAGAATATTTTGCATATTCTAAATTCATCTATTCATTCAAAAAATATTTACATAACACTACATTCAGGACACCTTATTATCTGTACCGTCTGTCTTAATTCAAACCCTCCCTACCACTTAATCTGAGCCATTACATTATAATAGTTTTTTAACTGGACTTTCACTTCTAAGTTCTTCCCCCTCTAATCCATTCCTCAAAGCAATGTCATGTTAATGGTCCTTAAAGAAAAGCTCTGATCTTGTCACTCTTTGCTTAAATATTTTGGTGGCTCCCAGTTTCAGATTTGCCTGAACTCTGGTCGCCTGGCATTCAAGGTCTTTGCTATCTGTCTTTATAGCTTTCTTTTGCAACTTCTCTTGATATAATCTGTGCTCGCTGCAGGCTGAAGCCCTTGCTTTCTTTCCTCTGTACTTATGCTAAGATATTTTTCCCCTTGCCAGGCCTTTCTCTTTTCCTAGAACACCCTTTTTCTAATTTCTTCACATCCTGTCTGCTCAGTTCACAAGTTCACATGCCATTTCTTTGTAGCCTTCCTTCATTCTTCTCTTCCGTAAAGCTGAAAAAGAATCTTTTTTCCCGTCTGTAACACTAACCCCCTTCCCCAGTATCTTGTTGTTATGACTCATATGGCATATAAACCACATTCTTTCTTGCATTATAATTTCAACATAACCCACCAAATAAAGTAACTGGTGTCTAAAAATTTAGCACATAAAATGTGAGACCATCTTACTGCGTAGATGTAGTGACCAGGTCAGCTAGTTGATCTAAATTCCCAGGGGTGTCACTGCTGAATTTACATCCCTAGGCATCCCTAATGTACTTGGCATCAACTAGTAGCAGTGTGCTCTGGCTTAAGTATCAGTGCATGGATTTTCCTGGTGATCTGGCTCCTGTATTATAAGCTTGATCTGGAAACTGAGGCCTAATCCTTCCCCGGTTTTATGATGGGTTTCTCCACCAGCCTTGCCCCTTTTTTTCTAGTCCCACTCTCTGTCTCAGAATTTTAGTTTGCCCTGGGGACTAGGTGGAGAATGAGCAAATTGTCAATCCTGTTCTATCCAATTTCCTGTTATTTAGGATTTTATTGTGTATGTAGACATAAGGGTGTAAACAAATTTAATCCATCCTTGTATCTCACATAGGGCCTTGCATGCAGTAGCAATCTACAAATGTTTATAGGATAATAATTGGACCTTGGGAGGATGTTTGAAATTATTAAGATTTCCATAACATTATTCCTTAGGTAGATGATAGAACATGAAAAAGAGAAAAGGGTTCTATTTTGTGACCATAGCAAGAGCCATTTTATGGGGTAGGTCAGCCTCCCTGTTGCTGATTGCTTGCTGTTAGTGGTATTAGCCATTTTCCCTGTTTCTCACTACTAAAATAAATCACACATAAAGGTTTTTGTTTTCTTGAACTTTTCTAGACCATATGCACATATCCTGTCAGTTCCTGTTTCGGAAACTGCTTATCCTGGGCAGACTCAGTACCAGACGCTACAGCAGTCTCAGCCCTATGCTGTCTACCCTCAGGCAACCCAAACATACGGACTACCTCCTTTTGGTAAGGCATCCTATTTTAAGCAGTTTCTAGGAATGTTGATTTTTATCCCCTAGAAATGTCCGTCTTTCCCCCAAAGGCAAGCAAGCATGGCTGACCTCGGGAAGCTGAGAAACAAGTTGTTCTCTGCACAGCATGTACTCATTTATAGGTGTGGTGAAAGTTGGGCAGGAACTTTCCAACAGTGTGTTCGCTAAATGTAATACAAAACCACACCTTTTCAATACACATTTATTTATCCACCAAAATTTAGCTCTTTCCAAGGTACTGAGTCTCGACTCTGCAGTTGGAATCCTTAAGTGTTTAGAAAACTCTTTGAGGAATAACTATTGATTAGACTTTGTATGTAATGTGGTACCATGTTTAGGTAAGCATAATGTATTTTAAGGTGGGTAATTTCTTGATGATACCAGGTGGGGTAGATCTCTAGCTATAATATACCTCATAGTTTGCTCTCTTTTATTTTTTGCCAGTTTCTTCCTATCCCCTCTTATTCCCAAACTCTGGTCAAATTGTTTGCTCTGCTGAAACAGAAAGTCATCTTAGAATGGGAGAAATCCAAATTTTCTATAACCTTATCATGTACATAGGGAGTTTTGTTTATTGGTTTTAGCTATCTTGAACATGAACTATAAATTAGAGTGATTTACCAGAATTCAGTTTGAGGTTATTTGGATAGTTAATATCTGCACTGATTTTTGTCTGAGTGTATAAGTAGATAGGTAGATGCAGTGTGCTTTATTGCCCTTTCCCTGCTTTCCTAGAATTGGTGTCAGAAATTGAGAGAATACTGTATTATTTTTAAGTTGAAAAAATTGAAAGAATGTATTTTTCTTTTAAAATATACAATATGTTAGTAAAGTCATATTTCTGTAGATTTTACTGAAGCAAGCCAGGAATTAGAAAAATCTTTAAAACAGATAACCACAGATTCTGGATGTATAATTGCTGCTTGCTTTTGGTTTCTACATTCCTACTTCTCCTGGCCCATTTGGATAGTCTTTTATGACAGTGACAGCTTTCTTACTTTTAGGCTTGTTAGCATTCCTTGGCTCCTAGTGATTGTTAGAAACAAAAATTGGGTGTTACATATATTGACAGTGGTAGTTGATAACTTCATGAGAGAAGGGAGACAGAAATTCTTTTGTTTCTCCTGTTTACACATGCATGCCTCCATGCCTGTCAATACCAGCCAATTTACTAAATCTTGTATTTGTGGTATATTTAACCTGCCAAGACTGAGTAGTCCTTTTGGAAAGGGAATCCTTTGTGAATATGTTTGTGTTTGTTTATTTTTGTGTATATTAAAGCTAATTTTTCAACAGCTGGCTATAATAATAGGCTAGCAATTATGAAATAAGAATTGCTTTTACTTTTTCTTACCTTCTGTTTTGATTTGCATTCAATTAGCAAACCCAACGCCTTTTATGACATTATTGAATAGTTGATCATTCTTCTGTTCAGTATTAAATAAATCTCCTATTTTACTTCTGAACTCAATTTATAGGATACCAAATATAGTGCCACAGACATATAGGTCCTATATATTATGGTATTTTTTATGATCACTGCATTCCCTTGTATTAAATAAAAGGAAAGAAAGAAAATTCTGTAAAGTAGACATCTCTGTTTTAAAAATTTGAAGGAAACAGTGTTTATATTATGAAGAAATATTACTAACAACAGGCTGCCTTAGTAATCTGCTTTGGTTTTTTTTTTATATTTGGGGGCAAGGGAGGTTTGTGTTTCATAAATTCCTCTGTCAGAAATTCAGAGAGATAATCATTAGCTTGATTTGACTTTAAATAATGTGTGAGACTTACTGTAGAGATATTTAGATTGGAGTAAATGTGAATGAGTCTCTGGGTGGTGCAATGGTTAACTGCTTGCCCATATTGGCAGTACGAATATACCAGCCACTCCTTGGAAACCCTATGGGGCTGTTGTGTTCTGTCCTGTAGGGTCGCTATGAGTTGGAATCAACTCAACGGCAACTGTATTGGTTTTTGGACTATACCAGGTAGTACACTAAGAATAAGTACTTTACACTTTTCATTATTGTGCCATTTAATCCTCAGAACAGTTTTATGAGGTAAGCAGTAGCATTAATTATCCCTTTTTATAGATGAGGAAACTGAGGTTTAGATGAATTAGGTAGCTAGCCCGAGGTCATGCTATTAGTAAACGTCTGGGATTAGAATTGAACCCAGATTGATTTAATTCCAGAGGTGCTCATAAATTTAGATCTGTTGCAAAAATATGGTCTCAGAGTTGAGCTTGAAATTAAAAACTTCATCCTCTTGAAGAGTAGGGAAAAGACTAGAATAAATCTAGAAAAGGCTATCTTATAAAAAAAATCTTTAAAAAGTAGAGGAATAGTGGTCATATTCTTTTCAAAGCTATATAGAAATGAGGTGGGGTAGCAGGAAGGGGATTAGAAGTTTAACTTCCAGTGATCTGAATGAAGGAATTATGTGTGTGGAGAGGGCACTCATTTATTTTTAATGACTAATAAAATATGCTCTTAGTAGCCACTCTTCTAACTTATTTTAAAAGACCTTTAATGTGAGATGAAGATTTGGCAGTATGTGTCAAGACCCTTAAAGATGTTCATACCATTTTCCTCAGTAGTTTCACCTCTAAGAATTTATTCTGTGGTACTAATTAGAGATATCCACAAAAATTTAACCAAAATATTCATTGCATCATTGCTTATGATAGCAAAAATTTAGAAACAACCTAAATATTGAATACCAAAGTATGTGTTAAATTGCAGTGTCTCCTTAAAATGAACAACTATGTAGCCATTATAAGTCATATTCTTAAAGTATACTTAGGGTCTTGAGACTATTTAGAATACACTCAGTATCTTATTAATTGAAAAAAGCAGTATGTAAAACAAAGTACAATCTAGTCCCAATTTAGTGTTTTAAAAAAATGTATGCATATAGAATAATTTGGAAGGAAAAAATGTTAATGTTAGCAGTACACATTTGATCTCATATACCACAGAACCATGCAAAACAAGGACATAGTTCCCATATGCACAGGTTTTGGTTAACATGCAAAAACAAGGACTGCCTATGTTTTGTTTTGTTTCTGTGTGGTGAGACATTGGGATCTTTTTTTTTATACTTCCTATATTTTCTTATTTCCTATAATAATACATCCATTTCTTCTATAATCAGGAAAAGTAATCAGATTAAATTACTTAGTAATGTATTATTAATCTCAATCATCTATTGAATTAACAAACCAAGATACTCTTTCATGGGCTTTTTTCCAACATTAATGTGTACTGCAGTTCCTAACCCAACTTAGCTTCTCTAAAGATCCACTACTCTGGTACATATTACTCTAAACTGAACTGCTCTGATTAGTTGGTTAGTAACATAGTGAAGTATTTGTGCTGAGAAACTTGGAGAGTTTGTGATAAAACCCCAGTGTGTGGCACAGGAGGATTACTACTCAGGGTCAGACTTCCTTTCCCATTGTTAGACCAACTGTTGCTCCACAGCATGCTCTTGGTGCTTAAAAGTACCTGAGAAGCTTTGTAGTTGTAGGCAAAGAGCAGTGGACGAGGAGTCAGGAAACCAGGGTTTGGTTTCCTTATTTGCTGTGGGCAGTAGTGCTGTACAGTCAAAGCATTTGGTCATACTAGCTATTACATAGAATTCTGGGAAGGATGATTTTAGAGGAAGATATTTATATGCTTAAAGAGTAGGGCTACAGGTCATACTGAAAGCAATGTCCACATTGTCTTTTATTCCTGTATTTCTCATAAAATAATTATATATTAAATATCTACTTTGTGTTTTTGGCCAAAGACATTCAAAACGTTCTATTCCCCTATTTGTCTTGGGCATTTGTGCCCTAAGTTTTGACCTTATGAGAGGGACCGGTTTATAAAGACAGTTTACATAAGCTTTTAAAAATATATTAAATAATGAGACTAGCAAAGCTTCTCAGTAGATATGTTCTTATTAATAAGATAGCATTTTAGTACAAATGTAATAATAAACATGTTCATAAATCCAGCACCTTAGGTTCAGAACCTACTTTGGAAAAAAAAATTGATTACACTAAATCTGAAAGTTATTAAAATGATGATTTGTTTACCGAAAAAAAAGTTATAAGCAGCCACCAAGAATCATGGCACTAATATTCACATTTCACATCATACAGTAAAACCTGCAAAAGCCAGAACCTATGTAAGATGGAAGCCTGTCAGAGCAGGAAACCTCAAATATTTTCTACTAATAGAGAGCAATAGAAAAGTGGTAATACTGCACCCTGTCAAAGGCAGAAAACTTTTAAGACCTGGAAAAATGAGGCAGTCCTGTTGACTCCAACTCGAGGTGACTTGATGTGTGCCAGAGTAGAACTGTGCTTCATAGGGTTTTCAGTGACTCTGATCTTTTCTTCTGAGGTGCCTCTGGCTGGATTCGAATCACCAACCTTTTGGTTAGAAGCCAAGTGCTTAACTGTTTGTGCCACCCAAGGACTCCTTAATTCATGGTACAAATGTTAGTATTCCTCAATCTCCACAAATAATTATTTTATATGGTTAATAAACCAAACCAAAACAACCTAACCCATTGCTGTCTAGTCGATTTTGACTGATAGCGACCCTATAGGACAGAGTAGAACTGCCACATAGGGTTTCCAAGGAGAGGCTGGTAGATTGGAACTGCCAGCCTTTTGATTAGCAGTGGAACTCTTAACCTCTGTGCCACCCGGCCGCCATATAGTTAATAGATAAGAAAAAAAATACAGCATTAGTTTTTTTAATGCCTTTACGGTTTGGAGCAAAGCATTTATTATGTCTCATTGTTGACCATTTAAGATTTTTATATCTCCTTCTACTATTCTTAAATTCACTTATCAACGAATTTGACATGTCTGAGTCACATCAAAGTATCTCAGTGCCCTGGTGAAGATGGAGTCCTCATCAAAGCATTACATTTCTCATTGTATATATTATTCATTCACTGAATTCATCATCCCGATCAGGGTAAATAAAATAAGTTAATGTTGAATTTGAAGCCATGGCTAACCTTGGTATTGATTTCTTACCTGAATTGTATTTGATGAACCTTCTTGGACGTAAATTTCAGCTTCAGCTACATTGATCCAGCAACCATAACTATTTAGAGTACAGTGAACAACCAAGCATTAAGTTTTTTGTTTTTTTTTAAATAGGCTTTTGCATAGCTAAAATTATCACAGAAACTGTGAACTAAAGATCATAACTATTTCACTCATAAAGGACATCCTTAGGCTCTCGTACAGAAGCAGTTTAGTTTCATTTTAACTTTAGATTCTAGCAAGCTTTGCTTATGATTTCCTGGTTTACTGCAAATTAAAAGGGAGGTACAGCCAGAAACAGGAGATTGTCAAGAAGTAACAAATCACAGGGAAAAGACAGTGACGTAAGAACTTAAAAATCAAAGAACTATTGAGTTCTATTTAGTGCTGATTTCGGTGTCTTCACATATCACAATAGCCTCTGGGAGTATCTCTGTAGTATCTATAACACAGCACAGTATTGATCTTTATAACAATAATTCTGAAAACCTAAACCTATATTCACTATTTCCTCTCTGCTTAAGGCAGGAAAGGATATAAATATATTTTAGAAAGATGGTTACTCAGGAGTGTTGTGATAAAAATAAAAGTGAACAGCCATGATGCCTATCAATAAGAGATTGGATGTAGCATAATTTATTTAACTAATCTTTGAATTGATGCAGCTGTTTAAAAAGGGAGGATAGATTTTTATGTTCTAATACAGAAAGATGTCTTTCAGATGTATTATGTGGAAAAAGCAAGTTATGAATAGTATATATAACATGATCCCATTTTTATTTTTAAAAAAAGAAGAAAAAAAATTATTAGTAAAGGCATAGAAGAAATCTAGTGACTCTTCTCCAACCTGTTAGTGGTTAAGTTTGGATGATGGGGTTATACATGGCTTTATTTTTTCTAGGTTACATATTTCTGTAATTTTTTCATTTATAAAAATAAGCAGCTATTCTTTCCTAATTGAAAGAAACAAAGATTAACGAGCTTAAGAAGGTAGAGAAATATTTTAATATATTTTAGAAAAGTTTGGTGCTTATTTAATGGGTAAGTGAATTTTAAATTTATGTGGAATGTCTCCCACCTTGACAATGCAGCATAAGTGATTTATCACTATACATGAACATCAAGCACTCTTTATGACATATACTCCAGTTGGGTGTTAGTAGCTCATTCTCTGAACCCTGGTCAGTTTCTCCCAACCATTGAAATAAGCTTATATACCGTAAATATCACTATTGAGGTTTTTGGCAAAATTTTTGTTTCTATGGCTCCATCCCCCAGTTCTTTGAAAGTGTATTTGCTTGTGGTATATTACAAGTGGGAGAATCAGTAATTTTCTCTTACAAGCAAATTTATTTTTAAGGTTTAGATTTTAAACCTACTGACTGATACTTGCAAGCATAACCATGCTCTTCAGTCCCCATGTATTGTTTGTAATTGGTCCAATTTATCTGATTCAGGTGCATTGTGGCCAGGTATGAAACCTGAAAGTGGTTTAATTCAGACTCCATCTCCAAGTCAACACAGTGTTCTTACCTGCACTACAGGGTTAACCACAAGCCAGCCAAGCCCAGCACATTATTCTTATCCCATTCAAGGTAAATAGGCATGGTTGTGTGTTTTTTTGTTTTTGTTGTGTTTTTTTTTTTTTTTTTTCAGTCTACCTGTATCTTCAAACAAATTGGGTAATACAGGAGCTCTTTCTTCTAAAATAAAAGGGGGTGAGATTTGCATTTGTGCATGCCTTTTGTGTTCTGCAAACCAGAGCCCAAGGAGTGTGGTTCCTAAGTAGTTTATCTCTTTAATGTGAGCTGCTTCGAACGTGAGAATTGCAGCCTTGCCTTTTGCATGTTGATGTCCAGAAAACCTCTTATTTTGTGCTGGTCTGTTCTCAGTAGCACTGTTAATGAGCAGAAGACTTCATGACTTCTCTTACGTGAAGTCCAAATTGTCAGAGTGGTATGTGAGAGAGTGTGCTGCTTTGAGAGATGTGTGCTGCATTTCTGCTGTGATTTTGTTACACACTCATCCCATATACCTCCTTTTTTTTTTTTTCCTTGTTATTCTTGGTGAGAGCTTTTCTTTTGGTAAAAAAGCTGTCTTGTTTCTGTTTTGTGATGAAAAGTATAAGATTAGAACTTGAATTCTAAATATCTCTGCCTTCCCATTCTTCCTCTAAAAGGTTAGAATTATGACAGGACCATTAGGGGAAAAAGTCAAAGAAATTCAAAAGGCAATATGGAATTAAACCCCTCCTGACCCCCCTAATCCAGTGCAGGTGGTTTGTCATTGCTCAGATTGTCTGTTAATGTCCTGGCTTGTCATCTGTTTCTTTTCTCCTGATTTCTCCCAGCTTTTAAGTTTTATTCTTTATAAAATGGGTGTTAGAGGAATGAGGATAGAACAACAAAAACTTACGTGGGAAGGTCTTAAATATGAACTTTGTGATGGGAAAAATTGATGCAGATTAGATTAAACAAAATATTTTGCTTTTCAGTTTCAGTTGCTTTCAGTTAAATGATTGAGGACCACATCTGCTTGGTCCAGTGAAAGCAGAACTAGTCACTGCATTCGTAAGACCTTGCTCTGAGCTATCTTTATCTCCTGCTGTTTACAAAGTCTCTCTTTCTTATTTATTTTCCCTTCTTTCTCTGTCCCCTCCCCCTTTTTTCTTCCTAAAATGGGAACAAATCAGGAGGGGAAAAGCTCAAGAGCATGACTTACTTTGTCTTCTCCATTCCTCCTTTCATTTTGATAAATGTTTCTCTAGGTTGATAGGCCTTTTGAGTCCAACTGCAGAACCACAGAAAAATCTAATAGTCAGGTTCCTTCTAAATAGATATAATCACAGCCAGGTAGTGAGTAAAGAGCAAGGGGTTCACTTCTTTTACATTAATAACCCTTTACAGAGGTGTAGAAAGCTCCACTCCTCTGTAGTTGTATATTGAATTTGAGGAGGCTGATAGCCATGCTTACTTCTCTCTCCCTGTAAAGCAAGAGAAGAACCACCTCTTGGGGTCTTTAGCGACCTGTTGCTTTAAGGGATCATGAAAATATCCCTTAAATTTCATTAACTACTATCCTAACTTGTTATCTATTAGTGTATTTTTTCCCTTTTGCTGGGTTGTTTTGTTAATAATGATAATTGCTGGTAATTATTAAGTGCTTACTACGTACCTAACATTGTTCTGAGCAACGGGTAGATTTACTTATGTAATCTTCACAACAACCCTATGAGGGAAGCACTGTTATTAACCTCATTTTACAGATGGGGAACCTGAGGCATGGAAAGTTAAATAACTTGTCCAAGGTTACAGAGTTAGTAAATAATAAGTCAGAATGTAAACTGGGACAGTCTGACTCCAGAGCATGAACACAATACTAACACTCTTTCGCTTCCAACTAGATTATTCCTCCTGCTTATTTTCTTTCTCTTTTTTCTCTAAACTTAACATTATTTGCTTTCTTGTTTCCTGTTTGCCCGTTTCTATCATTAAAATATTCAATGTGAGACTCTTTGGATTTTCCTTTATTTGTGATTTTTTTAAATTACTTTTTATTTTTTTTATTATTGTACTTCAGGTGAAGGCTTACAGAACAAATAGTTTCTCATTTAACAGTTACTACACATGTTGCCCTATGACAATGATCAACAATCTCACAACACATCAACAATATCCTTACTCAACCTTGGGTTCCCTATCACCAGCTTCTCCTTTATTTGTGATGTTTAATATTAAAGTCATGGTATCAGTACCAACTAGTTTATATTTAAGAAGCTATAGTAACAAATATCTAAATTCATTTTTCCTCCCTTTTTCTGGTTAATCCGTTGGCCCATTTAATGTTCATTAGCAATTTGGCACATCGTAGAAATTAAGACAAAACGTAACCATCAAGTTACTGAGTTTTGCCATTTATTCTGAAGAAAAGATTAGTAGAAAAGCAAGTTGAAACAATTGACTAAAATGAAATATGAGTATTATTGGTGAAGTTACCGGGGTTCCCCACTATCAGTATCACTCATCTTACCTCTGCTTTCTTTTAGCATGGATAATAAATATTAACTTCTTCCTTCCCCTTGTGTAATACCCTAATCATTCACAGAATAAAAACAAGGTGCAGTGTATCGATTTTTTTTTTTTTTGTAAGTAGTCAAAACAGCAGTGTTACCTCAACCAACCCCTAAGCACTCTGCAGTTGAAAACAACCTGCCTTGCCTGGGAAGTTAGAAGAATTTTCTCAAAAATCAAATTCCATTTCTGGCTTGATCAACTCTGAGTTCAGCAAACAACATACTACATATCAAAACCTTTTCTTTAGTTCATACATCAGTGGCACCATAATGAGAAAGAACTACTCTGTACACTCATGAAAATCCTTTGACTCATAGATCTGTCTTTTTATCAATCTTTTCCCAGAGAGTCTCTGACTGTGTGGTCCTGTCTCTGGTCGTCTTCAGTTGAGGTGATTTGAATGATTAAATAATATTCATATGGCAAAATTAATTGCAGAAATTCTAAAATTTAACTCAGTCTTGAATTTTAATGAGTCTTTAGTCTTGAATAGTATTAGTAACACATAATTGTCTTTCTATGACTGGGAGATTTTTTTTTTTGTTAGTAGACTTTTATTTTTAGAATAGGTTTAGATTTACAGAAGATTTGAGCATACAGCCAGTTTCCCCTGTTAACATCTTTCATTAGTATGGTACAATTAATGAGCCAATAGTGGTACATTATTATTAACAAAAGGGGCAGTGGTGGTTCAGTGGTAGAGTGTTCACCTTTCATACAGGAGACGTGAATTTGATTCTTGGCCAATGCATCTCAAGCGAAGCCACCACCTGTCTGTCAGTGGAGGCTTGCATGTTGCTGTGATGGGTGAACAGACTTCAGTGGAGCTTCCAGACAAAGACAGACTAGGAAGAAAGGCCTGGTGTTCTAGTTCCAAAAAATCAGCCAGTGAAAACCCTGTGGTTCACAGTGGTCTGATCCCATTGTCATGGGGTCACCACGAGTTGGGAGCCGACTCGATGGCAACTAACAACAACAGCATTATTAACAGAATCCACAGTTTATTCATATTTCCTTAGTTTCTACCGATAATCCTTTTTCTTTTCTAGAGTCCCACCCAGGAGACCGCATTGCCCTGGTGGCACAGTGGTTAAGAGTTCAGCTGCTAACCAAAAGGTCAGCAGTTCAAATCCACCAGCCACTCCTTAGAAATCCTATGGGGTGGTTCTACTTTCTCCTGTAGGGTCGCTATGAGTTGGAATTGACTCAATAGCATGGGTTTGGTTTGGTTATGGGTCTCATCTGTTTAAGCTCCTCTTGACTGTGCAGTTCCTCAGACTTCCCTTGTTTTTGATGACCTAGACAATTTTAAGGAATACAGATCAGGTATATTGTAAGATGTCCCTCTATTGGAATTTATATGATGTTTTTCTCATGATTTAGAGTGGGATTGTGGATTTTGGGGAGGAAGATCACAGAGTTAAAACGTCTTTTTCATTACATCATATCAAGGGTATATACTGTCCACATGATTTATGCCCTTTAATGTTGACCTTGATCACCTGGCTGAAGTAGCACTTGTCAGTTTTCTTCACTGTACAGGTCCTCTTATTTTTCCCCCTTTCCGTGTTCTTTGGATGGAAGTCACTATGCAAAGCCCACACTTAAGTATTACACTCCTAGTTCTCTAGGGTAGAACCAAACCCGTTGCCATCGAGTCAATTCTGACTCATAGCAACCCTATAGGACATAGTAGAACTACCCCATAGGCTTTCCAAGGTTGTAACCTTTACAGAAGCAGACTGCCGCATCTTACACTCTCACGGAGCAGCTGATGGGTTCAAACCACCGACCTTTCGGTTAGCAGCCGAGCGCTTAGCCACTGAGTCAACAGGGCTCCTTCCATTTAGGGTAGAGTATCTACGTAATCATTTTGAATTCTTCTGCACAAGAGCTCTTCTCCCCCCATTTATTAATTTATTCATTTATGTATATCAGCATGGGCTCGTAGATACTTATTTTATACTTTAGGTTATAATGCAAAGTATTTATTTTGTTACTCAAATTGTTCCAGCTTGGACCATTGGGATCTCTTTCAGTTGGCTCCTATGTCCCTTTTGACATACCTCCCCATCAATGTGGGATTTTTTGTTTGTTTGTTTTTAGACACTTCTTTCTGGCACTACAAGGTGTTCCAGGCTCATCTTATATATATCCTGTCCCATCCTATAAACAGCCATTTCTCCAATGGAGAATTTTACTGGCAAAAGTATTAGAAAACCAAGATCTGGTTTCATTGCTACTGGGGTGTCATTTCTTTTAGGCCCTCTAAGCTGACAAAGCAAAGGAATATATATGTGTACATTAGTCTGTGTATATACACATATCTGTGGATATTTCTGTATGTGACTCTATCTGTATTAAGTTAAATATGAGTTCTTACTGATGTTTCCAGCTCTAATCCATCACCACATGGAGCATTCTAGCCTCCTACCGGTGCTGATCTGTGAACTTCCACTCTAATAGTGAGAAGTTTTGACTAGGAGATTTTAAACAGGACTATCAGACAACCTCATTTACTACTTTGATTTTACTAAGCTCCTCGAGGGGAAGTTTCTGTCTTTGTGCATTGGTGTAATCCAAGCACATGGAACAGTACTTGGTACATAGTAGGCATTCAGTAGGTATTTGATAAATAAATGAGTTAATGAATGGCCCACTTAGGTAATCAGTTTTAACCAAAATATGCACAATTTCTGTTGAGTCTCAAATGATCAGTAACTGAACGAGTTTTTTTTTTTTTTTTCAGTTACACTGGCCACATACTGAGAGTAAGTTTTAGGAACCCACCCAGCAGCCACCATCTAGTTAATTCCCGATGTAGCAGAAAATAATGATTTTGCCCTTCACACCTAGTGCATGAATCTCACAAGTGTTTATGGAGTATCACCTACTATATTCTAGGCACTATGCTAGATGCTGGAGATGGTGAACAGTATAGTAATATTCAGCCCTCATGGTGGCTACAGCCTAGTGGGAGAGATAAAAAACAAGCAAGTAAATAACAAATTTTGAAAAGTACTCTGAAAGAAACAAATAGATTTCTGTGATCGAGAATACAAGAAAGGACTTACTTTTAATAGAGGAATTGAAGAGGGCCTCTCTGAGGAGGTAGGACCTGCTGACAAGGAGCCATCCATGCTGGGAAGGTGAAGGAGTGGAGCAGCTACAGCAGTCCAGGCAGAGAGAACAACATTGCAAAGGTTCTCAAGTAAGAAAGACCTTGTCTTAATTTGAGTAACTCAAAGAAAGCAAGGGTGGTGAGGTGGTGTGATATGAAAAGAAGAGGTAGGTAGAAACTAATCTTGTACAAACTTTTATGTGCCATTAACCCTTAATTCAACTGTGTCTCTGTCACCATTCTATAACGATGACCTTTGGACCAAAACTGTTTCTGCAGGTATAGGACCATATTCAGTGAACTTCCAGTGGGTCATGGTTCTCAGAAGCTTCAGCTTTCAGTGATTTGAGAGCAGGATTTGACAGCATTGTCAAGGCAGGAACAAAAACAGTTGGCCATGCCACTGGCATTTGGAGAGCTGACAGCTATTAGATGTATTACAGTAGGAGCTACAAATTGAATTATATATGATTGTCCAAACTTTTACTTTTTTTGCATATTTCTTTGTTAATGACTTATTTTTTAAACTTGCAGTAGAGCATTGCTTAATTAATATGCAGTATGATCAGTACATTTTTATGAGGTGCCTGGATTTTTTTGGTTGGGGGGTGAAAATATACACAGCAGATCATATATCCATTCAACAATTTCTTCATGTACAATTTCAGGTGCATTGGTTACATTCTCCATGTTGGGTCATCATTCTCTCTGTCTCTACTCATATTGTTTCACCACCATTGACTTAGATTTACTACCCCCTGAACTTCTCATCTGTGCTTTAGAGTTACTGTTGTTGATTTCTATATGAATAGATAATTATTTAATAGAGCTCAGAGTGAACGTACTTTACTAATTTACCTAAACTGTTGCTTAGTTAAAATATGACTTCAGGGAATAGTTTCAGTTCAAGGTTTAAGGATTTTCTCAGGGCATTAAATTTGGGGGTTCCTCTAGTCTCAGTGGATCCAGTAAGTCTGGATTCCATTAGAATTTGAATTCTGTTCCACATTTTTCCCCCTTTCATCTATTGAGTCCTTGATCAAAACGTTCAGTAATGGTATAGCCAGGTGCCTAACTTTTTAATCATAGCTATATGTGGGGTAGGGCATGCAGTGGTTGTGTACATTTGTAGGAGAATTTAGCTTGGGTTCAATGATGGTTACAAAAGTCTAAGCAAGTATTATTTATTTAATTATTGTCTGCTTCCCTCAACAGAATTTAAACTCCATGAGGACATGTGTGGACTTTGTCTAATTTACTACTTTATCCCTCAGTGGCTGGAAGAG
This sequence comes from Dugong dugon, assembly GCA_030035585.1. NCBI lineage: Eukaryota > Metazoa > Chordata > Mammalia > Sirenia > Dugongidae > Dugong > Dugong dugon. The sequence continues at coordinate 51,963,930 of CM057462.1, read as the reverse complement.
ATTCTGGGCACATAGTAAAATAAATAAATGACATACATTAGAAATGATTTGTTTGAGTTGGAGAAAGACATGCTATTGAGCTCTATAAACTTCCTAAGTCAGCAGGCCAAGATCCCCTATAATAAAAGCCATTACTGAGAGAAATTTGCAGATTTTAGTAGTATACTTGTCCAAAAACTCAGACAGTATCAACAGCTAGCTAATCAAGTCATTCTTCTGCATGTAAAAATCCAGTTTTCCCAGCACTATTTATTGAAGAGACTCTTTCTTTCCTATTAAGTGAATTTAGCCCCCTTGTGAAAAATCAGTTGACCACAGATGTATGAACTTACAAATTTGAGAACTGGCTTTTCTATTTCTGAAAAGAAGACTGTTGGAATTTTGATGGGGATTGCATTGACTTAATAGATTGCTTTGGGTAATATTGACATCTTAACTATATTAATTCTTCCAATCCACGAACACGGAATGTCCTTCCATTTCTTTAAGTCGTTTTTAATTTCTTTTACTAATGTTCTATAGTTTTCTTTGTACAAGTCTTTCACCTCTTGGTTGAATTTATTCCTAGGTACTTTATCCTTTTAGATGCTATTGTAAATGGTAATGTTTCCTTAATTTCCTTTTCTGCTTGCTCATTGACGATACATAGAAACCCAACTGATTTTTGTGTTGACTTTGTACACTGCCGCTTTGCTGAATTCGTTTATTAGTTCTAATAGTTTTTTTGGATTCTTTAGGGTTTTCGATGTATAGGATCATGTCACCTGCGAAAAGGGATAGTTTTACTTCTTCATCTCAATTTGGATACCTTGTATTTCTAGCCTGATTGCTCTGGGCCTTCCCTGTTCCTAATGGAAATTTTCCTGTTAACTTTCCCCTAGAGGACTTTGGTGCTAATGGGGTGGGTAGTCATTCGAGTCTGAGTAGTTACTAGTCTTAAGCTGGATCCTGATGGCGAACCCTTATGTGTGTGTGACTGCTGTAGGAACCATGGCTAAGTGTGCTTATGATAAGTCAGGAAGAGGAGTTCAAAACATTACTTCAGATCTCAAATGCACTGCCTACATGAAAAAAGTCACTTTGGCAAATATTGGTCACAGAGGCTGTATTTTATTTTTCCTTCGTTGTTCCCTAAAATCCTAGTGGAATCTGATAGAAGGATATGAAAAACGTGTTTACTACTTTACTATTTTGTCTTAAGATAGGCAGCCCAAGTAGCTTAAAAAGTGCATTTTTACCTGTCTAAAATAATATTTAATATTTTCTGTTTTCCTCCAACCTCACTGATAAATCTCTAAACGCCAGATCATTGTGGTTGCTGATCCACATTAATCCATTAATTCAAGTAAAGCCTAAGAAGCAATTCTAAGCACTTTAGAATTTGGAAGACCAGGTCTGTTTCCTCAGAGTAATTATGTTGCATCAGTAAAGGCCTGTAATATGGGGCTAGTGACAATAAACAATATCACAGTATAGAATTTGCAAGTGGATTTTCTCATTCCTGCTGTGATTGGCAGTAGGTCATATAGCAGGTGAGTCGTTTTTCAACTGCTAGAGAAAATGGACTGTAGTGATTTGGTAGCTTTTGATTTCGTTGGTATCCGTAGTATGAACCAGTGTATTGTATATGTATCCTTTCTGGACTTTATAAATAGAGTTGAAGATGCAGTTGAAATGGAAATATTTGAAGTGTTTTGTTTCTAATCAAGTATGAATTGAGGAATGGCATGCAAAACAAAACCTGTATTTATGTTTTCTTTGCTAATGTCATTTATCTCCTTTTAGAACTATCCTCTTAAGGTACAATATATTCTCAATGTCTTCTAGCATTTTTAAACATGGCAACTAATATCTTTTAACATTCTCAATCCTGTAGCTTCAAGCACAAATGCCAGCCTGATATCCACTTCATCTACAATTGCCAATATTCCAGCAGCAGCAGTTGCTAGCATCTCAAACCAGGTATAGTGCTACTTTTGTTAATCCCGTTTGATACGGATCATCTAGCTTGTTCTTCCTCTCTCCTTTCCATGGCTAATTTGCCCATCTAAGAAACAACCAGGAGACCTTCTCCTGGATGCCTTCAGAACTGGGAACCTGGATGCCTTCTCAGGCTGTCACGCAGACCTCTTTATGCTGTGGTTTTTCTACTTGTTTGTCTATTGTGTTTGTCTCCACCTCCTACCCCTCTCTCACTAGAATGCAGGTTCCATGAGGGTAGAGATTTTTTTCCTATTTTGTTCCCTTATATACCCCAGAGCCTAGTAAGATGTCTGGCACTCACATTAAAATTAAAGGCATTCAGTAGATATTTGTGAAATGAGTGAATATTACCTCCATGTTTATTTTTTTAAACCACCTATTCCTTTGTGAGTACTTTGTGGTCTGGTCTTGATTGCCCTTCTCACTCTTTATGCTTAGAAGATCACTGGTAATATCTTTAGTGTTTTACGATTTTTTGGTTTTGTTTTGTATTTATTCCTCTTTTCTCTGCAGCAGTTAATATTGTCAGCCACTCTCTCCATGATCTTTTTATTTTTTTTCTGGCCACAGTTAACATTACTATTCTGGTTAATTTTTTTTGTGTGTTTGACTGTTCTTGCATTTGTTTATTCTTTTAGTCCACAAACGTTTACTGAGTACCTAGTATGTACCTGGCACTCTTCTGGGGACTGTCTCTATCTCTCATTTTCATAGCTCTTGTTTCGAATCCTGTCTTCTAACATTGGTGGTCTCTATTTAGTTTTTCAACATATTTAATTATTTTGTCCTCTGGAGTGTTTATCCACACTCATAATGTCCACCTACTATTTCCAAACTGAAGACTATAGTCCTGATCTCATAAAATCTACAAGATACCAACTGATTGGTGGGCATATTTTCTTCAGTGTCCTGCTGTTTCCCTAAATTCAGCGCATCTAAAAATAGCCTTTCATTTCACCCTTTTTCTGTCTCCTTGCCCTCCAAAAATCAATGATACTATTTTTTCTTAATAAACCTAGGCTTAAAACCTGACCAGTCATCTTCCTGTTTTTTCTACACCCTTCCTTTTATTTTTGCTATCATTTCCCAAGCTTTACTCTTCCTTTACTCCTAAATTACCATGGTTAATGGTTCGTCTCATCTCCAGTTTTTCACTGTGCCTGTCCATTTTCTAAAACCTGTCTGATTAATTTTTTCCAGATGGCACTCACCTGTTCAAAATCTTTTCGTGTTTTTATTTGTTCGTTTGAACTTGATAGCCCTCATTTCCCTGCTCCTACACAAGTTATGCACCATTGCCTAGTGTAAAGAGTCCAGTTAATATTCATTCAGACCCACAGAGATCCTCTTTTCAGCTTACTCAACATCTCAGGCCCCTTAATAAAACTTTTGCCCTCTAGTGAAACTTTTTCAAGGCCTATCATGTTCTTAACCTCTTCTACCTATTTATCTCTGAAAGCTGTCTGACCACCCCTTTGCACAGAATGTCTTTTTCCCCCGTATTGCACTTATTTAATATTTAATTTACTATCATGTTGTTGGAATTTTTTGTCTTCTTTCCTGCTAGATTTTTAATTCTTTGAGTTCAGCTAGTGTGATTTATTCTTTTCTTTAATATTCTCTTCTTCTGCCATGCACAAATATACATACACACTGTGAATTAAATATGGCTTATGGTAGATGCTCAGTAACTATTTATAGATAATTGTCTGATCAGTTAACTTCTTCCTAATTGTCACCAACATCCATGTCAGTGGAATTTTTTTAAAGTGTATACTTGAGCTCTGTGTCATACCCATTTTTTTTTTTAACAGTTTTCTTAAGGTATAGTTGACACATAATAAACTGCACATATTTAAATTGTACAGTTTGATAAGTATGTGCCTGTGAAACCACCAAAAGTTTCCTCCCAGTGTTTTAAAGAAACAGGTTTTCATTTTTAAAGAAAACTTGATTGTTAAAAAAGAAAGATAACCAGTTTTTAAACTAGGAAACTTTACTGTAGGATATGTACTTTTTTTGTTTAAGCTCATCTGTCCTTAGAAACATTACCATCTAGTACAGTGGGTTTTAAACTTTTTTTTAAAGAATAGAATCTTTTCAAAGCCTTGGAATCTTGGCACATTTTATACAAGTTGGAGGATGCCTGTTTTAGTCTGTGCATATTTCAGACTTCTGAGGCCTAAGAGCAGTGATTCTTAACTTTTTCTGGGTCATGGATCCCTTTAAAATTCTGAGGAACACTGTGGTTCTTCTTCCCCAGTCTTTTCAAAGATTCTATGCAGAAATTGTGCAGAAATTCAGTACGTAAAATAAACCCAAAAATGAGCTGGTGTATTAGAAAAAGGAACATTGTATGTGGAGAGCATGGGACTCTTCCCTCTCAGCCTCCCCCTAACCTCAGAGTCAGCTCCTGAACTTAGGGTTCCACAGAGTGCATTTTGAGATCATTGATTTAGTTAGAAGACTGCTAAATGGGTAAATAAAGACGTCAAATGAATGTTTTAGGAAAATAGCTATGAATAAGAGAGATATGAAAGCTTTCTCATGTTGAAATTAATGTTATACTCTTTCTGAGAATATTGTTTTCTTCCCTTATTCCTTTTGTTCTACAGGACTATCCCACTTATACTATCCTTGGTCAGAGTCAGTACCAGGCATGCTACCCCAGCTCTAGCTTTGGAGTCACAGGCCAGACTAACAGTGACACTGAGAGCACCACGTTAGCCACAACCACATACCAAACAGAGAAGCCTGCTGTCATGGTACCTGCAGCACAGAGACTTTCCTCTGGTAAGCACCACAGCTCTGAAAACTTTAGCTTAAGGGCACTTAGTCCAACAGGCAGTTTTAGATGATGGTGAAGATTATTTTATTCGGGGCGGAGTCACTTTACCATGCTCTTGGCTTTTGCTCTCAGGTGGGGAATATTTAAACATTGGACCAGACTGTGATGACTTCCTGGCAGGAGGTTATAGACTGAATGTAATACCTGATGCTGTGAACAGTAAAGTACCAAGAATGAAAAGACTGTTCTTATGACTCCTGCCCCATCTTCACTGCTTCACCACCTGTAGCTGTAACATGCTTGTCACATGGAGCTTCAGAATCTTGGCACATTTTATACAAGTTGGAGGACGCCAAATTTATACAAGTTGGAGGACACCCATTTTAGTCTGTTCATTTTTCAGACTTCTGCTGAGGCCTAAAGCAGTAGTTCTTAACTTTTTCTGGGTCATGGATCCCTTTAAAATTCTGAGGAACACTATGGTCCTTCACCTCCAAAGAAATAAAATTTAACCTACCATTTCAGCAGATTCACAGCTCTGAATTGTATCAATGAATTATGACGCCTGGGTTAAAAAACCCTGAAATAAGGGCTTTATATACACATTCAGTAAATATATACACATATTTTTATTCATCTCTATGTTTATTTGTAATAAAAATTTGGTGATTGATCATCATACATCGTGTAACTTGAGGAAAACCGTGTTTATCATTAGCATTGATGCATTTTTTAAAACAGTGCTCTACATCATCTAACACAATTTTCTTTGCATCTTGCCCTTACCAGCCTTCTAGGTAAATGGACATACAGGTGATCCCTGCCTCAAAATTCTGTAACTTTGAAGTAATTACATGTGATGATGTCTTAGTTTTTATTTCAATTCTCTAAGTATCTTTGTTCTTTATAACAGTTTTAACTTTTTAATTATAAAAATTTCAAACATATAAAAGTTTTCAGAATAGCATAATGGACCACTGTGTACCCTCATCTGGTGTCAACAACCTTCATAGGCAATCCTGTTTCAATTATACTTCATCCAATTCTTCCCTTTCATATTATTTTGAAGAAAATTCCAGGCATCATATCTGTAAAAGATAAGTACTTATTGATATAACCACATGCCATTATCATATCCAAAAAATTTTAAACAAAAATTTCTTAATATCAGCAAATATCCAATAGGTGTTCAGATTTCCAGTTTACTTATATATGTTATAAATGAGTTTTGTTTTTCTTTTTACAGTTTGTTTAAATTAGGATCCAAATAAGGTTCATGCATTGTGATTGGTGGATATGTATTTTATATCTCTTAAACCTAAAAATTCCCCTATCTCTTTTCTTCCCCCTAGGAATTTATATGTTGAAAAAACTGGATTTTTTATGTAGTACCATGTCCTAGACTGAATTTTGCAGATTATATCTTTATTAGAGTAGTTTAACATGTTCTGTTACCTTCAGTATTTTATTGTAAATTCGTAAATGGATCTAGAGTAGTGGTTCTCAGCTGGGAGCGATTGTCTCCCCATCCCCCTGTGACAGTTGGCAATGTCTGGAGACATTTTTGGTTGTCATAGTGGGTGTGGGAGTGCTACTGGTTTCTAGTGGGCAGAGGCTGAAGAAGCTGCTAAACATCTTACAATGCACACAACATCTCCCCACAAGAAAACATCTGACCCAAAATGTCAGTAGTGCCAAATTGAAAACTCTAATCTAGGGGCTTAATGAGATTTTAAGTTCATTTTTTCCCCCCCAAAACTACTTCATAGATGTTGTGTTTTTCCACCAGGAGGCAGGTGTATAATGCCCAGTCATCACTTTCTTTGTGGTTAGCAGCTGTTGATACTCAGTGCCTAGGTCCACATTCCCACATTGTTCAGGTAGAGTTTTCCAACCTTTATCCCTGCAGTGTGTCTCTTTAGAGTAGAGAACCTGCTGACCCTCTTCCTGTTCTGGTTCTTTAACCCTGTGGCCACTGGCAATATCTGTCTCACTTTTCCTTTCTAGGAGACCCTTCTACAAGCCCATCTTTGTCCCAGACTACACCAAGTAAAGATGCTGATGACCAGTCTAGGAAAAACATGACAGGCAAGAACCGGGGCAAGAGGAAAGCTGACGCTAGCTCTTCCCAGGACAGTGAATTGGAAGTATGGGCAGTAACTCATTTGAGTTACTACTTCTTTTTTTATTTCTTAACTGTATCAAACATGTAAACTTTTTTATAAACATATAAAAAAAAGTCTGAAACTAACAAAAGTAGTGTGGTTCTGTGTTGTGTGCCCTTTAATTCCTGAGCAAGAGAAATTAAATTGACCAAGTGCAAATAGAAATGTAAAAACACATTTCTCCATGTCTATAACTCACCATATCCCTTTCAGATACTTTTCAGCAAAAGCATCGAAAAAGCTTTGTGGAATTTAGGTAGTAGCCAGGTAACTTTTTAAGGGGAAAAACAAACCATTCTCTATATTCCAGAGGAGAAGAGAAAGAACATGCATCATATTCAGAAAGCAGAGGGTGTCACAAATGATTTCATGCTGTTCTCCATTTAAAAATCTCAAGTAAAGTGAAATTAGATTGCTTTAGGCCAAGTTTCTGTGAGACATGCAACCAGATTTAGTAATTTATTAATGAGGTTGGCACTCACTTATTCTGTGGCACTATAGGAATTTTCATGGACATACAAATCGGCTTCGTTATTTAGAAAGACTAGAAAGTTATACAAAAAAATGTTAATGGTGGAGTTTTTATGTTATCCTTTTGTTTTCTGTTTTCAATTTTTTGTAATGTGGTCATTTAATAAGGAGAAAAGCTGTATTTAAAAGTGAGTCTGTTGGTAGGTGTTCCAAAGACATAGGTACATTGAGGCTGTGTTTGGAGTCTCTCTTCCCCTATGGAAAAAGAAAAAGAAAAGCTAAAGTTGTGATATATTTCTTGGGGAAAACTAAGCACTCATTATCTTTTGTACTTTCCTCCCTCAGCGGGTTTTTCTGTGGGACTTAGATGAAACCATCATCATCTTCCACTCCCTCCTTACTGGATCCTATGCCCAGAAGTATGGCAAGGTAATTTGGGCCTTTCTTCCTTTGTCGTAACTACCTTCCTTCTGACTGCATGGGCGGGCAAGTAACCAAAATCATTTCTCTGCTACCTCTACCTCACTCCTGTTGGCTTTTCACTTTCCATGGAAAATTTCACCAGATCACTTGTACCAGGCAGACCATGGGGTCAAGCAGGGTTGGTGGTAAAGCTAGAGACTAGGCCCAGGACCAGTCCTGAAAGCAGAAGCAGGTTCAGGAATGGCATTTTATAAAGATTAAATTTAGGAATGGGGCTCAGAGCAGAACAGAAGGTTGTATATTGCATTATTCCGAACAATATTGATCTGTTATCCCTTAAGTCATTCTTAACTGCCCAACCCAGGCATTTCATTTAGCTAAGTATATACGAGAGATATATAAACAAAATATATGCATAAACTATAAAATATCTTTCTAAAATATATTATGTACTTTCCTTATTTTTTAAACTAAATATACCAAACAGTATTCAACTTGTTTAATCTTCAGTATAAACATCAGTTTTAATAAAGTGCTGAGCTGTTTTGAGAGAATTAAGCCTGTGTATTTCTACCTAAATTACCTCCAGTCTCCTATTTTCCAGTTTCCATGAGTAAATCTCACAAAAAATACCTATCTCGTACTACTCTCAGTTACTTCGTATTGTCATTACGTATACTTGTTTCTGTTAAAAGTACTTTGTGCAGGCTTTTGATATCTAGGCCTGAAAGCTGACATGAGCTATCTGACTAAGCTGGTTATAATAGTATATAAAATAAGAGCATACAGCGTCTAAGTGAAGGTCTGATGGTTCATTTTAAAACAAAGTGCATTGGTTTTCCTGCAAATATTTCGACTCTTCAGCCTTTCTTTACTTACTTCCTGATTGTTGAGGTTATCAGATAAGTGACTTTTGTTGTTATACTCTGTATATGCATGTGTGTGTGTGCGTGTGTGTACAGGGGAGATAATGGACATTACAAGCAATATTTTAGCAATTAATAGAATTTCTACTGGAAGAGGGTATTTTCAAAAAAATAGGTGGATTTTGTTTTTGTTTTTTAAGTGAGAGAAAGACACTAAAGGGAAATGATGAATACACTTTTTGACTAAAGCAATGACTTGATTTTTTAACATCTCTTCTTCGTCCCATTTACTTATATACTATTGACCTCGTCACTACAAGTTTCTAGAAACTAACATCCTGGAAATTTTAACGTCCATAATCCTCTCTGTTGTACAATCCCAGGTTCTTATGACTATAAATGAAATTACATCAGTAATAGCTTGAGTCACTGTTATGGGCATGTGCTGTAGTGGCCTTATCCCAATATAATTTCAAAATATTTGAAGATCAGAAGCAGTGTTGTGAGTACCAAGTCAAGCAAATTTTTGTCTTACTGATTTCTAGGACCCAACAGTAGTGATTGGCTCAGGTTTAACAATGGAAGAAATGATTTTTGAAGTGGCTGATACACATCTATTTTTCAATGACTTAGAGGTGAGCATTTTAAATTGTTTCTGTGTTTCCATGAGATGTTTTGTTCAATAACCATTTTTGGGGTCTGTGCTTATTGTGTTTAGAAAATACGTGGTTAGAAAGGGTGGGTATGGGGAAGCCAGCTGGCCACTTAGGAACACATAGTCTTGCAGAATTACTAGTGCTTTGGTTGGGTCACCATAGTCTTGGCTCTAGCCCTCCATTTTTATTGCTCAAAATTTTAATTTTTGTTAGCCTATTTGGAAGTGATCTAGCTCCAGGGAAATGCTGATCAGTCTGGTGAAACACTGATATATAAGCCAATTTATTAATCTGTATTAAATAATGTGTGTGTGTGTGTGTGTGTGTGTGTGTGTGTGTGTGTGTGTGTGTATAAAGTAGGTTTGATTGTTTGTAATCTCAGTTGTATTTTGACTCTTCTTCAATTTTACCTTCTTCTAAGACAGTCTCTTGATTTGTCAGATCTGTAAATGGAGAACATTTTGTCCATGTATAGGTAACCCTGATGCCCAGAATCATTTCATAGTTAGAGGCAAGTAAAATCAGGAAACACTTAAGAGCTTCATGGTGACTGAATTTGGCTTTGATATTTGAGTTCACCTTGGAGGTGAACATGATGTAGTGGAAAGAGCACAAGACTGGGAATCAGGAGACCAGAGTGTGAGTCACAGCTCGGAAAGTTATTTCCCTACTGTGAGCCTCAGTTAAGAGGTTACCCTTCACAAGAAACTAGTAACAGTTCCCATATCTTGGAAGGGGATCTGAATGGCTGGGACACAGAGGTGGGAGGGAGCAGACTTTTCACTTTGTATCCTTTTGAATTTGAACTGTGTACTACATATATTACCTAGTTTTTAAAAAGTGAAAATTTAAAAGTAAAATAAAACAGCATTTTACAAGCAAGAAAGTAATCCTGTTTCTTTTTAAATATAATCTACTTCTACTCAACATGCACTCCTCCAACAAATTGAAGTAATAAATCTCTAAACTCCGGTACTTTTATCTAAGCTACCACAATGCTTTAATCTTCCCTTGACTTCACATGTTTATAAGTTAGCACATCATAATTTTTATTCAGCATACATTTATTGAAAACCTACTGTGTGCCAATAATTATTGCCAAATTGTATTTGTAATGATTTTCTAGACATAGTCCTCACTCAGGACTGAAAGTTCTGTGAAGAATTTGACCTGAATGTGTTCCTGCCCCCCAGGTCAGTGGTTCTCAACTCTAGGGCGCATAAGAATCACCTGGGGAGCATGTTTTTTTAATGTGTAAATTCTAGGACTTCACTCCCAAAAATTCTGATTCAAGTAGGTCTGGAGTGAACCCAAGAGTGTGCATTTTTTAAAAAACTGCCCCAGAGGATTCTGATGCAGGTGGACCTCACTTTGAAAAACACTGCCCTAAGTGGTGTCAGAAGAGTAAATCTGTCAGAGTTAGGCCATGGGTGGCATTTTATGTTGGTAGCATGGGCTTGGTGGAAAGAGCCTTGGATTAGAATCAGAAGACCTAAGCTCTTTCTAGTCTCTTTCTGCCACTCACTTGCTTATGACATTTGATAAATCATTTCCCCTTGTTTTTAGAACATGAGGAGACTGACTTAGATGATCTCTTCTAACTCCTAAGTTTGAATTTATAAATTACTGTTACAGTCATTCTCACTGTTGAAACCACACTGCTCCAGAGTCTGTCTTCTGATGTAGTCTGTCTGACTAGACTAGGGGAGTACAAAGGAGATGTAAGATATGGGTGCTGCCCCAAGAGGCATACAATTTAAAAGGACTTACAGTCTAATATAGGACGTAGACACACCTGATAGTGTAAGGGAGCTTACACTTATATCCGTGAGCTGTTGGCAAAATGAACTGTTGAGATAAGAGCATAACTGAAAGTTGGGATGGTTAAGGAAGAGTGTAGGACCTGAATCAGGCCTTAAAAGAAGTTGGACAGCAAGGGGGGTGAGAGTGATCCTCCACACGTAAAAGAGGCCACAAGGTATTTCATCATCCTGTTATTTTATGTGGTCTTTTTACAAAATGTCATGATGGTAATGGCACCTCTCTCTACTCCCTGGACTGAAAAAGTGTGTTTTGTCTTTTAACAGGAGTGTGACCAGGTACATGTGGAAGATGTGGCTTCTGATGACAATGGCCAAGACTTGAGGTAATAAAAACAATGATATCTTAAACATCAGTACACCTGTTATATGCAAGACACGTGTCTAGGTGCAGAGGAAACAGAGATGAATATAGCCTTTAAATAGCTCGTAATCTATTCGAGGAGGCAGAAACAAATACAGTTAACCACAACATACAGTGTGAGAAGGTGACAGTAGAAAATGCAATGGTAGCACAGAGAAGAGAGTAATTCTAACAGGGGTGGTAAGCAGGGGGTGCCAACAGCAGAGAGGCCTTTTCAGTGGAGTGGCATTTGAGCAGGACCTTGAAGGATGGGCAGTAGTGGTGGGATAAGGAAAAAGCATCCCAAAGTAAAGGATATACTAGTTTTTCTTTGGCCAGGTAATTAGATTTTCAGTCAGGAGAAAATGTATTTCCAGATGGGCCGTTTTGGATGCAAATAAGCATATGAATCTCACCAAGGAAACTAACTATGGGGGTTTGATGGTGACAGAGTAACCCCATGGAAGACAATCATAAACATTACTATATTATCACAGTGAAAGCTAAAGCAAGGAGGCCTCATTGGCAAAATGCTAGCTCAGTCTGCTACTATCTTCTGGCCCAGTAGTCTTAGCTAAGAATGATCCAAAAATTTATGTAGCTTATTTTTAAAGGTTTTTAGGAAAAAGACTGTCACATCTTTTCATATTAGTTTATTCTAATGTTTATGCCTTTTCATAGGTAAAGAAGTTCTTCCTTGTGTTTACCCCAAAATTTTCCTGCTGCTGTTTCAACCCCATTCTTCATCTTTGATATTGAATTGAAATGGATAAAGTTTAATTCTGTAGCTTTCTTTATAATTTAAAACTTTTTAGATTTATTATGAAGTCTCTTCTCTATGCTAAAAATTTTCTGTTAGCTTTAAATTTCTTATGCAGGTCTCCTGGAGGCACTGTTATTTCCTTAAGTACCCCATCCATGAATTTTTAAATGCAGAGCAGAACTGTTCGTATCACTTTTGTAAGGGCCTAATAATTTAGTTGAGTCCCTTGGTGGTGCAAACAGTTAATGCACTCAGCTGCTAAATGAAGGGATGGAGGTTCGAGTCCACCCAGAGATGCCTCGGAAGAAAGGCCTAGTGATCTACTTCCAAAAAAATCAGCCATTAAAAACCCTGAGGAGCACAGGTCGCCATGAATCAAAATTGACTTGACAGTAGCTGATGTGGTGATCGTCTAGTGCTGAGAAGAGTGAAGGGTTTCACTTCAGGAGCAGCATACAGTAGTGCAGGCTGGGCATTGCACAGCCAGCGAGGGCACCATTTTTATAGAGACTTTTTAGTAAAAGCCTGGTCTAAAGCAGTTTATGATCAACTCAACCCCAGATTGTTTTTTCTATTCTACTTGTGATTAACCACAAGTGTCTTATCTCTTGGCAGCTTTATTTTCTTAAGTATAGAATCTCACACTTTACCCATTGAACAATATTTTGACTTTTGATTGAACTGAGTTGTCTCTAATTCTGTCAGCTGTTTTAAAATCTTTGCTTATGAACTGTTAATCCCTCCCAGCCTTTGTGAATGTAATAGTTACCTACTACTATATAACATATTACCCCAAAACTTAGTAACTTAAAACATCAAACATTTATTATCTCACACTTAGTGTGGGTCAGGAATTTGAGAGCAGCTTAGCTAGATAGTTCTGAATCAGGATCTCTGAGGTTGCAGTCAAGATATTGGCTGGGATATGATCATCTGAAGGCTTGACTGGAGCTAGAGGACCTGCTTATACTCTGACGGCAGAAGGCCTCAGTTTCTCTCTACATGGGCCACTCTGTGGGACAGCTTGAGTGTTCTTACCACATGACTTCTTCCAGAGCAAGTGCTGAAAGAGAGAAAGCAAGAGATGGCTAGTCTCTGAAGTCACATCAATATTTTCAGTGCATTTTATTTCTTGGAGTCACCAAGTACAGTCCATACCCAAGGGGAGCAGAATTAGGAGAGCAGAGTACCACAGTGACCCATGAACTTAATAAACTGAAGAAAAACATCCCCCATAATCTTACTGTTATTAGCATTTTGGGTATATGTGTATGTACATGAAATTTTATATTCAGTTTTTTTCACTACCATTAATAAAAAAGATGCTGTATCCCAAGCCAGCATCTAAGAGATGCTGGTGCTTGAATTGTTCTTTCCTCTCTTTCTCTCTCTCCCAGTTCTTTCTGTGATAGAAGTAATAAGAAGGAGATAGAGGACTAATGAAAGATGGGCTCTGACACACAGAGATTAAGGGAGATTCTCAAAGCTGTTAGCCCTGACGGTCATGTGCCAGGAATAGAACAGAATCCTAGGTGGCACTCAGCCAAAAACCCCATGCAGTATAGGCTTTAATTTTTATCATCCTTTCTCTTTGCAGCAACTACAGTTTCTCAACAGATGGTTTCAGTGGCTCAGGAGGCAGTGGCAGCCATGGTTCTTCAGTAGGTGTCCAGGGAGGTGTGGACTGGATGAGGAAACTGGCTTTCCGCTACCGAAAAGTGAGAGAAATCTATGATAAGCATAAAAGCAACGTGGGTGGTAAGTGTAGCATACGACCAGTCTAATTCTTTTTCTTTCTGATTTCCTGTGTTCTTTTCCAGGGATTCCTTAGATCCCCCTGGCAACTGCTCATGAGTTTTTGCCACACTAACGTTTTAACTCTGTATAAAAACATGAGGTTTAATCAAAATATTTGGGAAGAAAGCCTTGCATTTTTCACGGGCTTCTCTTAACATAGGAGTTCCTGGGTGGTACACAAGGTTAAGTGTTTGGCTACTAACTAAAAGGCTGGTGGTTTGGATCCACCCAGAGGCAACTAGGAAGAAAGGCCTGGCGATCTACTTCCAAAAGATCACAGCCACTGAAACCTCTGTGGAGCACAGTTCTATTCTGAAACACATGGGGTCGCCATGAGTTGGAATCAACTCGATGGCATAACTTTGTAAAGTTGTCTTGTTCTTTTGAAACAAGTCCCTTTTTAAAGGAAATACGTTCTATACATTCTGTTGGATGACGTTATTCTGGAGTTACTATAACTGTCAGTACCAGTTAATAGGGTGCCATGACTTTCTGGCTAATTTATATAACTATTAGGACAAGTCAGGTAGGCTAGTGATTAAGTTTATAGTGGGTGGAAAACTAAGTTTAGTATTATAGGTTGTATTGTGATTTGAAGGACCTTGAAAATTCTTTCTGCCCAGAAATATCTCAAATGTCATGTCCCACTGTACCTAAATTATTTGGAATTAATTACTTAAACCATAAGTTATTACAGTTCGAAGAGGCATTTGAGATCTAATCTAAATCCCTCATTTTTAGTTGAGAAAATTGATGTTTAATGCAGGGTAGCAGGAGTACCTTACCCATGGTCACATAGCAAGTTAGTGACCATGCCACAGCTGTGCAGTCAGAAAGTAGTGTGGTGCAGAAAAGTAGAAACAATGCTTTGAAGATTAGTTTTGTTCATTCCTGGTTTCAGCCCTCCAGGACCAGATAAAAATCACAGGCTTCTAGGCTTTGAGACTCTGGGTCCCCTTTTCTTTGCTTATTTCTTCTCATGATTCAGAGCTGGTACCTTTTATTTTGATAAACTCAAGTCTATACTTTTCCCCTCTCACAGACATAAGCCTTTTTTTTTTCTTAGTTTTCATATACAACCTAGATCTCTGTTCCTTCCCTGTCCAGTACCTGGACCTGATTTCCTGAAAAAAGTGGTGTAATCCTCGATGAGAATCCCCTAAGCCCACTTGAGGAACAGATTAAAAATAATTTCCACCTATATGTTTTATAAAATATGAATTAACAGAAGTACCATATCATATATTAGTTAAGTGTATGATATATAGATCTTGTTGTTTTATTGGAAATATTTAATAAACCTAATTCTAGGCTTGCATTGTAAAGCCATCTATCTGAGAACAAATTATACTCCTAGTTCTGCTCACAGAAATGTCTTCTGCTTTTGTAGAGTATAGATAATAGAAAACAGGGTTTTTCTTTTTACCTTCACTGCAGAAAATTCAGAGCCAGATTTATTGTTTGAATATTATAAGTCAAGTGTCTGACAACAGATGAATTCTGTTTTGTTTGTGTTTGTTTGGTCTTAGGGAGTGTTTAATCTCTTATCTACTGGAATCATTACAAAGTACAGTACAAGTAAATGACACCCAGAGAATTAGTCATTCAACCTGGAATCCCAGGCTACCATGTTCTGAAATCAGTGGAAGTGCAGTCACTATGGGAGTTAATGTGTGGTAGTGGAAAGACTCCTGAGATCGAAAGCCACTAACTTTCTGTGTAATCTTAGGCAGATTCCCTTTCATCCCTAGGCTTTGGCTTACTTAGAAAGAGATTGGATTAGCTGAGGACTCTTCCAGCTATCGTAGTCATTGTTTATCTCCCTCCCTCACCCTTTGGTCTTTGATGTGTTGTTCTGAAGCAATGCTGCTCAAAATGTGGCCCACTCGTCTGCAGATTATACATTACCTGGTCAGTGATACAAGAAGGAGTTTGCTCCAGACTGTAAATCAGCTGTGTCACTAATAACATGTTTACATCAGCTGATATTTTTTGTCGTTGTGCCCCACAGCAAAGTATGCTGATGTAGGAAGTCATGCATTGATTTATATTCTGGTGCAAGCTCCTTTATCTAGGTGCAGACTGGCGTTTTGAGTAGCACTACTCTAAGGTTTCTCCAGGAAGAGAAATATATTAGCTCAGTAGAATATTGCAGTGACTCACACCGTTTCTAAATTGAATTTAGAAATTGCTTCCGCCGTATCAGCAAGGATATGTTGTCAAAATAATAAATTTGTCTGCTTTTATTCCCAAAGGCCTTCTCAGTCCCCAGAGAAAGGAAGCATTGCAGAGACTAAGAGCAGAAATTGAAGTTTTAACAGATTCCTGGTTAGGAACTGCATTAAAATCCTTACTTCTCATCCAGTCCAGGTATGGAAATTGTTCTTTTCAATCTCATCCTCTCCAAGATATACTCTTTCTTACCCCAACCCAGGATAGTCCATCCCCTAAACCAGGGTTGGGGATAGGGATGAGAGTGGTTTAGATGATGCAGGAAAGTATTTAGGTTAGGTGAGAGGCAAGGTCATTTTATGCTAATAGCATACGTTAGAGTTTTACAAGAATATTTATGTATAAAACCTTTTTACTTTCCCCTTACTTTTTGCTGACAAAATTAAAACTCAGTAACCCATAATCTCCAGCCCAGGAAATGGGCCTGGTTACATCAAAGAACACATGTAGGAGACATCACAAATATCCCAAGTATAGGAAGTTCTAAGAAATGTACCAAAACCCACTTAGAAGGCAGAATTCAAAAGACAAATGGTTCAATAAGCAGATTAGGGAGATTTCAGCTTGATGTTTAGAATGGGAAATAAGTGTAGTCATATCTGCATCAGTACGTTTATTGCCCCCTCCATCAAAGCAGGAATTCCAGGTCCACAACCTAGTAGAACAGACAGTAAAACTGACACCAAGGGGTAGATATCCAGCAAAGTTAAAGAACATATGAAATAAATGTGTATTCTGGGATCTATGTTACTGTTATACAAGGAACAGAGAGGACTTAAATCATATCTCATTTATGGGCTGAATTGCATTCAGATGAAATAACGCAGTAACTGAAAGCTCGTTGTTTGTTTTCTTAAAATAAGGTGGGTTAGTGGTATTTGCTAACAAGCTCAGTGAGCTAGAATGGACAGAGGGAAGTAAGACCAAAACCAGGTTACTGCTCTGTGCCCACTATGATAGACACAAAAGAGTCTAATGTCTGTCCTTAAATATAGAAAATAAATAAACTTGAATTATTTAGAACAATAACTGAGCATTGGTACTGAACAAATACCATACCAGGCCTTTGGAGGTCGATTTTTAATAGATAGATCCTAGAGAATCGACCCTTTTGAATTTTTCTCCCAGGTTAGGTTGGTTTCACCTTTTTTTTTTTTTCCTTTTTCCCTTCCAGGAAGAATTGCGTGAATGTTCTGATCACTACCACCCAGCTGGTTCCAGCTCTTGCCAAGGTTCTCCTATATGGACTAGGAGAAATATTTCCTATTGAAAACATCTATAGTGCTACCAAAATTGGTATGGTTTTTATTCTGTTTTCTTGCCACTGGCCTTACAGTAATACTTATGATGCAGTTATTTTTTGTTATTGTTGTTTTCTACTTCTTTAATTTTTGTAAAAATATGTAACACAACATTTGCTGATTCAGCATTTTTCAGGTGTACAATTTAGTGATATCAATTACATTGATCCTGTTCTATGATGCACTTATTATTTGCCAGACCCTCTGTTAGACACTTCGTATATAATACCTATAATCCTCATAACAGTCTTCTCCTGATATTACTGATGAGGCAATTGAGGTTTAACAGTTAAGTAGCTTGCTCAAGGCTTCACAGCTAGTAAGTGACATAAACAGGATTCAAATCCAGGTCCAGTGGACTTAAAACTTACCATGCTCTTTTCTTTTATATTTGAAAGAACATAATAGTTTAAAAATCTATTTTTCGCCTCATTTCAATTTTCTCTATTTTCACAGAAAGAGTACTGCACTGTAGTATGATAGAAAAAGCACTGGATTAAGAAAATCTAAGGACTAGGATTCAAGTCCTGACTCCCCCATTTACTAGTGCTCCTGAGCCTCAGTTTTCTCATGTAAAATGAAAATCTACCAGGGAGGTTGTAAAAATCAAATAACACTGTAATAAAGGCACTTTGTACCCCTAAAAATGTACTTAATACCAAGTATATGAAGTGATAGTACACAGTAAGTATTTGCTGAATTAATTAATTGGCACCTTAGAGTTTTAAAAGTATTTATGTATAAATCCCTTTATATATAAAGATTATTGTTTATGTTTAGATACGTGGAGGTCATTAACCTGTTGTTCAGCTTAGGAGACAGCAGAATATCTCATTCCACTCCCTATGTGATGCACATGGTCCTGGGGAAAGAAGGAGTATGACAGACATCCCCCTGTCCCTCAGACCCTTCAGCCTACTCCACTGTTATGCCAAAGGAGAGGGTCCTGGCGTATGAAGACTGGCTGTGGATATATATTTTTTAATCTACTGCATACCTGTTGGTCAGTTTTCTCCATAAAAAAATATGTCCAATTTTTGTATACCCCAGGATTTGTGGAAGTCATAAGCCACCAAGTCCTATTGACATTTTTTCCTATTTCTTTCTTCATTCATTTATTCAGCAAGTATTTTTTGAGTGTCCTTTATGTTCGAGACATTGTTCTAGGTATTGGGCATACAGCAGTGAACAAAACAGTCAAAATCCCTAACCCTAATGGGAAGAGAGAGTCAATCAACAAGTAAAACACAAAATATGTCAGATAGTGTTAAGTGCCATGGCTAAAAATCAAGCATGGAGAGAAGGTAGGGTCATCTTTTAAATAGGATAATTAGAGAAGACCTTGATCAAAGGTATTATTTGAGCAAAAACCTAAAGGAGATGAAGGAGTGAGCCATTAACATCTATCTGGAAAGAACATGCCAAGGAGAAGGAACAGCAAGTGCAAAAGGTTGGAAGTATGTTCAAGGGAGAGCAAGGGAGGAAAAGTAATAGGAAATAAGGCCAAAGAGGTTAAAGGAAAGAGTGGGGGAGATCCTGGAGGGCCTTATAAATTATTTTAAGGACTTTGGCTGTCATTCTGACAAAATACTCTGGTGAAGTTTTAAACAAAGAGTGACATGGTTTGACTTATGTTTTAAACAGATTGGACTGGTTGCTCTGTAGAGCCTTGACGAGGCTATCTGGAAGACAAGTTAGGAAGTTATATCAGTAATCCAGCATGAAATTATGGTTGGCTTGGAGCAGGTGGTAGCAGTGGAGGTTGCTAAGTAGTCAGTTACTGGATATAGTGTGAAGGCAGAGCTAACAGGATTTGCTGGTAATTTGGATGTGGGGTGTAAAGGAAAAAGTCAAGGATGACTCCAAGGATTTTGGACTAAGCCACTGAAAGGATAAAGATGCTATTTACTGAGATGGACAAGACTGTGGGAGAAAGATTAGGAGTTTGGTTTTGGACATGTTGACTTTGAGATAAATTATTAGACATCCAAGTGAAACTGTCAGGTAGGCAGTTGGATATCTGATTCTGGTGATCAAGGGAGGGGTACTGGTTAGAGATATAAAACTAGGAGTTGTTCACATATATGTGATTATTTAAGCCTGAATGAAATCATAGGAGTGAGTGCAGAGAGAGAAGAGTAGAGGTCTAAGAACTAAGCTCTTGGAGCCCTCTAATGTTTAGATGCTTGGATCATGAGGAAGAACTAGCACAAGTATCAGAAGCAGCAGCCTATAAGCTAGGAGGGAAACTAGGAGAATGGTGTCTTGGAAACCAAAGGAATAGTGGTCAGCTGTATCACATGTTACTGATGGATCAAGTAAGATAAGACCTGAGAATTAATGCTTGTGTTTAGCTAAGTGGAGGTCATTAATAACTTTGACATGCAGTTTCAGAGGACTGGTAGGGATGAAACCCTGATTGGGATAGGTTTAAAAGGGACTGGTGAACCCCTGAAACTGTTGACCTGAGATAATCTTTAAACCTTAAACCAAAAATATCCCCTGAAGTCATCTTAAAACTGAACAGTAGTATAGCTTAACTAGTAAAAAAGGTCTGCCATGAGCATTATGCTCTGTCTTAGTTTTCTAGTGCTGCTATAACAGAAATACCACAAGTGGATGGCTTTAACAAACAGAAATTTATTCTTTCACAGTCTAGGAAGCTACAAGTTCAAATTTAGGGCACCAGCTCCCAGGGAAGGCTTTCTTTCTTTGTGTGCTCTGGGGGAAGGTCCTTAATCTTCCCCTGGTCTAGGAGCTTCTCAGTGCAGGGACCCCGGGTCCAAAGGACGTGCTCTGCTCCTAGCTCTTCTTTCTTGGTGGTATGAGGTCCCTCTCCTCTCTGCTTACTTCTCTCTTTTGTATCTCAAAAGAGATTGACTCAAGATACAGCCTAATCCTATAGATTGTGTCCTGTCTCATTAATACAGCTGCTTCTAATCCTGCCTCATGAACATCGGAGAGGTTAGGATTTATAACACATAGGATAATTACATCAGATCACAAAGTGGAGGACAATCACACAATACTGGGAATCATGGCCTAGCCAAGTTGACACACATTTTTGGGGGACACAATTGAATCCATAACAGCTCTTTTAAGAACTGTACGTATGGAATCAAATTGACAACAGCAGCTCAAAAGAATAGCTAGGAATCTTAGGAGGGGGACAGTGAGTTTATGTAATGAGGTAGGGACAACTCAGAAAAGGAGGATGAGAATGGATGCAGAACTCAAAGAATGTTAATCAGTGTCAGTAAATTGTACATGTAGAAACTTGAATTGGTGTGTTTTGGTGTATATATTCTCAACAACAAAATAAATAAAATTTAGAGAGAAAAAAAGAGGGAATGGGAAGACAGGAGCTGGAGAGGGCAAGGATGGACAACTCTTGAGAAGAAGTTTGTTGTAAAGAGAGCAAAGAAATGAGGCAGTCGCTGGAGGATGTGTAGGCTTAAGAGGATTTTTTAACGTAAGGCAAGTTATAGCTAGTTTATATAGAAATGATCCACTAGATGAGGAAAAAATGATAATGGAGGAAAGAAAGAATTAAAAGAGTGATGGGCTTGTAGGAAAGAAGGGATTATAAAAAGTAATACTCATTGTAAAAAGAATAGTTCTTTTAGAAAATATAGAAAAATATCAAGAAGCAGAAAAATTGTTCACCTGGCAAATGTATTATATATAGTTTTACCACAAGTAAAAAAAGAGAAGAAGAAAATAATCACATAATTCCCAAACTTCAAGAAACCCATTTTTTGGCATATTTACCTATAATTCTTTTGGTTGTAAGTGACAAATACTCAAACCAGTTTAAACCAAAATGGGGATTTATTTGGTTTATATAACTGAAAAATCCAGATATGATGTTGACTTGAGGCATGGATACATCTACAGCTTCAGCCAGTGTCATCAAGACTCTTTTTATCTTTACGTTTTCATTCTGCATTCCTCTGGTGGCTTCATTTCTCAGGTAGGCTGTCTCCATGATGGTAACGATGGCCCATTGTCTCAGAAGCAAGAGGGCCTTTCTTCTTATAATTCCAACAAAAGTACCAGAGAAGTCTTAAATTGCTGTAATGGGTCATGAGTCCATCCCTGAGCCAATCACTGTGACCAAGGAAGGGTAGGGAGTACTGTCATTACCCAGGCCTGCTACACATGGCTCCAGACTTCTGTGGCTAAGAGGTGGTGTCAGCCCCACCAACCATATAGACTAACAATGGGGAAAAAATGATTGTCCAAAGATGCTCTGGGCAGACAAAAAAAACACGCCTGTTATGTTGTTGTTAGGTGCCGTCGAGTTGATTCCTACTCACAGCAACCCTGTGTACAACAGAACGAAACACTGCCTGGTCCTGCATCATCCTCACAATCATTGTTATGCTATGCCCATTATACTGTTGTTAAATGAAGCCTTTCTGCTTTTCTCCCAAGCATATACCAAATGAGTTAGAGTTGCCGCTGTTGAAACTACTGAATTTCTAATTCATACCTGCAGCTGCTCTGAGGAAAGAGCCCATCTCTAAAAGTGTAGATCCCCAAATATATTTTGAGTATGCCTCTACAGTGCTGTTTGAAGTCAGATTATCTCATACAAGCACTCCGAATTTGATAATTATTTGACCAGCCCTTTTCATACGTTGCAGTTACAGTGGACAGAAATATGGTTTTCAATCCCATTTGAAAGTTGAACTATCCATCTATTAAGACATATTTATTTGCTTTTTTTTTTTTTTTTGGCTATTTTAAATAATGCTGAGATGAACTTTTCTTTACATATGTTTTGGTCCACATTTCAGATTATTCCCATGGGATAGATTCCTAGAAGGGAAGTCCAAGGTTAGAACCTTTTTAAGGTTGTTTATATATATATTGCCAAGTATATATATGTAAACAACCTTAAAAAAAAACTTGATACCAATTTACACTTGCTGGTGAGCCTACCTCTAAGTAGTCTGCTAGATAACCTTTTTGCTCTCAAGCGATAGAATTATTTTTAATGCGTCTAACATTAAATAGGAGCCCTGGTGGCGCAGTGGTTAACAGCTCAGCTGTTAACCCAAAGGTCAGCATTTCAAATCCACCAGCCACTCCTTGGAAAATCTATAGGGCAGTTCTACTCTGTCCTAAAGGGTCGCTATGAGTCAGAATCGACTTGACGACAACCGGTTTGGTTTTGTGTTTTTTTAGCATTAAATAGACTGCAGTCAAGATTTATAGATTTGTTGTTTTGGATGTAATTAGAATAGCTGGGGATAGAAGATGTTATGTTTTACTCTTTAGAAGGTAAGAGAGTATGTGCATTTCATGTCATTTCAATACAAACACATATTTGAATTTGGCTGTATGCATCTTCCATACAAGGTTGTGTGTGTATATACATACATTCAAAAAACCCAAATCCATTGCTGTGGAGTTTATTCTGACTCATAGTGACCCTGTAGGGCAGAGTAGAACTGTTTCACAGGGCTTCCAAGGAGTGGCTGGTGAATTTGAACTGCCAACCGTTTGAGTAGCAGCCAAGCTCTTTACCACTGTGCCGCCAGGGCTCTCTCTGTATAGATGGATGGATGGATGAATGAATGGATCAATGGATGGATAGAGATAGAGAGATGTTGTTGTTGTTAAGTGGATAGAGATAGATGTTGTTAGGTGCGTCGAGTTGATTCTGACTCAGAGCGATCCTATGTACAACAGAACAAAACATTGCCCGTTTCTGTGCCATCCTCACAATCATTGCTATGTTGGAGCCCATTGTTGCAGCTGCAGATATAGATATATATATATAGGTATATTCTACATATGTAAATATAGTGCAGAGCAGTTGGGAAAATCCATGATAATATGCCTTTGTGAGAACAGAAGGATACTGGTATGCTGGGAGATAATGAGGTCTTCCGATTAGCTTTCAAATTATGACTTTTCAAGTACTGCATCTGAAGTCCAAAGCCATTTTGAGCGCATTTCATTTTCTCATTATTCTTGATTTGAGCATCATCCATCCAGTTAGAAGACATGGTGCAAATAAACTAAATGCAGTGACTAAGTAGGCATACTTAGACTGTTTTTTTCAGACAAAGCCCAGAAGGTTCTGTCCACTGGAAGTCTTCCTGACTTCCCCAAGCAATTAGGGGCTTTTTCCTGCATGTTCCCACTGCATCCCTTCTCTAACCCCTTAAAAATGTTTAGCTCAAGTATTTAAAAAAAGAACTTCAACATGTAGAAACTGTTGAATTGGTGTATGTTTTGCTGTGTATATTCTCAACAACAACAAAATAAAATTTAGAAAGAAAAAAAGAATTTCAAAAGCTATAAAATCACTTAAATTTTCCCTCCAACCCTTGACCCCTATTCACCCTGAAGAAGTTATTCCTTTCATTACTATTGGCATAAACAGTATGCCATCAGCTTTTTATGCCTCTGGGCTTCAGAGATAAGGTTCTAATGCATTTAGCATCAAGGTGGGTCCCTTTTGAAATGCAGGAAGCTCAGCAGACCAGAGCTGAAACCTCAATGTTCTTTAGGTTGAGCATTCTATTAGGTGATGTTTCCTGGATATGTTAGTTTTGTAAACTTGCTTTTTTTCCCTTTATTTCTGTGAGATAAGGCTTGCAAGCATAATTATGGCTTTCCTGTTTGATAGTTAGGGAGCCCTGATGGGTTTATTTTGGCTTTTCTATGTCATATTTGGAAAACCAGAGGTTCCCTGTGTAACTTAAAGGAAAGGTGCGTTACCTATTTAGTTCTCAGTGGCATACTGCCATGCTACAGATCGGTGGCGCCAGAGTGCCACTCACTTCATAGGCAGATTGTATTGCCATATCATATTTCTCAAAATCCGTATTACTAACCAAAAATTTAAACACACTCAATTTGTAAGCATGCAGTCCAATACTGAAAACACATGACATCAAAAAAAAAAAAAAAATTAAGGAGAAAAAATGTAGTAACGAAAGGGTTACTTAACCCTTCCTTAGAAGAAACTATTGCTACCATTTATTTTATGCTCTTTCAGAAATATCTCACAATTTATAAGCAATTATGTGAATATATATTCTCCTTAATGCAAATGATGGCATACTAAAAAATAAAAACACTCTGCCCATACCTTTGCTTTTTTCACTCAATAATATATCTTTGAGATCATTCCTCTTGGCACAATGATTTTTTTTTTTTTTTTACTTTTTCTTTTTTTTTTAAATTGTACTTCATGTGAAGGTTTACAGACCAAATAGCTTCTCATTAAACAGTAGTACACATATTGTTTTATGACATTGCTTAACAACCCCACGACATGTCAAGCCTCTCTCTTCTTGCCTTTTTTTTTTTTTGGTGTGTGTGAAAATATTCATAGCCAAAGATACACCATTTCAAAAATTTCTACATGCACAGTTCAGTGACATCGACTACACTCTTCCAGTTGTGCTGCTATTCTCACTTTAGACAAGGGTTTACAGAACAAAATAGTTTCTCATTAAACAGTACACATGTTGCCCTGTGACAATGGTTAACAACCTCACTACACATCAACATTGTCCTTACTCAACCTTGGGTTCCCTATCACCAGCTTTTCTGTCCCCTTCTGCCTTCTAGCCCTTGTCCCTGGACTGCTGTGCCTCATTAGTCCCGTTTTGTTTTATGGGGATGTCCAATCCCTGGCTGAATGGTGAACCTCTGAAGTGACTTCACCACTGAGCTAAAAGGGTGTCTGGGGGCCATACTCTCGGGGTTTCTCCAGTCTCCTTTAGGCCAGTAAATCTGGACTTTTTTGTGTGTGTGAGAATTTTGTTCTACATCCTTCTCCAGCTCTGTCCAGAACCCTCTGTTATGATCCTGGTCAGAGCAGTCAGTGGTGGTGGCCAGACACCATCTAGCTGTACTGGACTCGGTCTGGTGGAGGCTTTGGTAGCTGTGGTCCATTAGTCCTTCAGACTAATCTTTTCCTTGTATCCTGTTCTCTTCATTCTCCCTTGACCCTGAAGGGATGAGACCAGTAGAGTATCTTAGATGGCTGCTTACAGGCTTTTAAAACCCCAGACGCTACTCACCAAGGTAGAATGTAGAACACTGTCTTTATAAACTGCGTTATGCCAACTGAGCTAGATGTTCCCCCGAGACCATGGTCCCCACAGCCCTCCGCCCAGCAATTCAGTCCCTCAGGGAGTTTGGATGTGTTGTGGAGCTTCCATGACCTTTCCTTGTACAAGTTGTGCTGGTTTCCCCAGTATTGTGTACTGTCTCACCCTTCACCAAAGATACCACTTATCTATTGCCTATTTAGTATTTCCTCCCCACCTTTCCCATCCCTGGTAACCAACAAAGATTGTTACTTTTTGTGTGTACACTTTTTCATGGGTTTTTACAATAGAGGTCTCATACAATATTTGTCCTTTTGTGATTGACTTATTTCACTCAGCATAATGTCCTCCAGTTTCATCCATGTTATGAGATGCTTCACAGATTCATCATTGTTCTTTCTCGTTGCATAGTACTTCATTGTGTGTATGTACCATAGTTTGTTTATCCATTCATCTGTTGATGGGCGTCTGGGTTGTTTCCATCTTTTTGCTATTGTGAACAGTGCTGCCATTTGGCAAAATGATTTTTAATAACTGATTTCAAAGTACATTTCAGATGTCAGTACAACAGAGTTTAGTTTTATAGATAACTGTTTTATGGTTATCATTAATTGAATTTTCATGTGCCCAAAACCAAAAAAAAAAAAAACCAAACCCATTGCCATTGAGTCGATTCCGACTCATAGTGACCGACCTGATAGGACAGAGTAGAACTGCCCCATAGGGTTTGCAAGGCAGTAATCTTTACAGAAGCAGACTGCCACATCTTTCTCCCGTGGAGCAGCTGGTGGGTTCGAACTGCTGACCTTTCAGTTAGCAGCCGAGCGCTTAACCACTGGACCACCAGGGCTCCTTTATATGCACAGTGTATAATATTTCTCATCTTCACGTCAACCTTTGAGATGGATGATATTGTCAGTTTTTTAACAGATGAAATTGTAACTCTCAGAGTTTAACATGCCCACTGTCACAAAGCTGATAAATGAAAGTCAGAATTTTCTTAATTCAGAGGGAGACGGGAATAATTTTTGTTTTTTCTTATAACTCAGTCATCTATATAATTCTCATGAATTAAAGTATACCAGTTAGTAAAAATTAATTAAACTAGTAAAAAACAACTCAATGCCACTATACTGACAGCCACTCAGCATTTTGGTGAATGTTTGTTCATATTTTTTCCTCACATCATATATAATTTTTAACAGAAATGGGGTCACATTGTTGGAGCCCTGGTGGCACAGCGGTTAAGAGCTTGGCTGCTAACTGGAAGGTTGGCAGTTCTAATCTGTCATCTGCTCTTTGGAAACTCCATTGGGCCTTTCTACTCTGTCCTGTAGGGTTGCTATGAGTCAGAATCGGCTCAGTGGCAACGGGTTTGGTTTTTGGTTTTCAGGATGACATTATACATATTGCCTTCTAATTTTTCTTCCCACCTAATATGTCCTGTATATCCCTCCATGGTAGTCAATATAGATGCATACAAGATTATTTCTATTTTATTCATTCTTTCAAAAACTATGTATTCAAACTCTGCTGTGTGCCAGGTACTGCCAAGGCACTAGAAATACAGCAGTGACAAAATCCTCTGCCTTCATGGAGCTTACATTTAATCAGTGGTGCTAGAACAGTTGGTTTATACATACGAGAAAAAAGGAGAATTGTATTCCTTCTTTATACTACATGCAAAAATAAATTCCAGATGATTATTAAAAACAATATGAAACGCAAAACTTAATTTTTAGAAGAATATGAAGAAGCATATCTATATGACCTTAAGGTAGGGAAGGATCTCTTTTAAAAGACCCAACTGGGGTTTGTTTTTTTTTAGAGAGCATTTTAATATCAGGATGCATTTAGTTTTACATACGATTTTAAGATACCATAAACAAAGTGAAAAGACAAGCCACAGACTAGGAGAAGGTATTTGCAACACATTTCATTGACAGTTAGTACATAGAATCTATAAAGAACTCTTGCAAATCAGTAAGCGACAACCTAATATAAAAATAGGCAAAAAACCTGGACAGCCAATTCACAAGAGAACCCATTGCTGTGAAGACGATTCCAACTCATAGCGACCCTATAGGACAGAGTAGAACTGCCCCATAGGGTTTCCGAAGAGCGCCTGGTGGATTCGAACTGCCGAAGGAAACCCAAATTGCTAGTAAACATGAAAAGTTCTTTAACCTCACCAGTAATTAAGGAAATACAAATTAAAATGTGGTACATTTCAAACACGTCAGATTGACAAAATTTAAGTTCTACAGTACAAAGCTTTGTCAAGAAAATGGGAACTCTGAAGATAGGATTGAAAATGGATACAACCCTTTTGGGTTTGTCAGTATCTAATAAAGTTCAAGATATGCAAGCAAGGAGTCCATGGGTGGTACAAACAGTTAACACACTTAGCTGGTAACTGAAAAGTTAGAGGTTCAGGTCTACCCGGAGGCACCTCAGAAGAAAGACTTGGTGATCTACTTCCAAAAAATCAGTCATTGAAAACCCTTAGAGCACAGTTCTACTCTGACACACATGGGTTTGCCATGAGTCAGACCATGGCAGTTGTTTTTTGTTTGTTTGTTTATTTATTTGTTTGTTTTTTAATGATAAAGCAATTTCACGTAGGAGTCTGGTTACTGTTCTTTACAGGTCAAATTCTGCCACTGCCTGTTCTTGCATAGTCTTACTGCAGTATAGCCATGCCCGTTCATTTACATAGCTGCTTCCGCACTACAGTAACAGAGTTCAGTAGTTGTAGCAGAGGCCATATGGCCCATAAAACATGAAATATACTATCTGGCCCTTTACAGAAAGTATTTGTCAACTCCTGCCTTTGAGTAATTCTCATGTGCACAAGGAAACGTGTGCGAGTATTTTTCAACCCAGACTTGTTACTAATAGCAAATAATTAGAAACAACCTATCCATGAAGCTGACCATGAACAGAAAATGGATAAATACATATATTTGAACAGTGGAATACTATACTGAAAAAGTGAATGAACTAAAACTACATATATCCACAAGGATTAATATGCAAAACAATGTTGAACATGAAAAGCAAGTTGCGGATGGATATGTACAGTATGTAACATTTATATAAAGGTTAAAAATGTTCGCAAAAATCCCATATATTGTTTATGGATTATGTATTTATGGAGAGAAAGGAGGGGAGAAGAAAGATGACACTGGGTAGGGGTACATGTAATAGTTTTTAATCTGAAACAGCTATAAAGGGTTAAGATTTTATAAAGCTAGGTGGATGGTAGGTGTACAGACATTTGTTTTTTGTTTTTTAATTTTTTCCCATGCAAAAATTTATACATAAATTGTTATGTGACTCTAATTGCTCTCCTCATACTGTGACAACACACTGCTCCTTTCCACCCCTGATTCCCCATGTCCATTCACCCAGCTCCTAACCCTCTCTGCCTTCCCATCTCACCTCCGGACAGAAGCTGCCCATTTAGTCTCTTGTATCTACTTGAGCTAAGGGGCACACTCCTCACGAGTATCACTTTACGTCCCACAGTCCAGTCCAATCCTTGTCTGAAGAGTTGGCCTTGGAAATTATTTTAGTTCTGGGCTGATAAGAGAATCCAGGGGCCATGCTTTCCGGGGTCCGTCCAGTCTCAATCAGACCATTTAGTCTGGTCTTCTTACTAGAATTTGAGTTCTGCACCCCACCTTTCTCATCCATGCGGGATTCTTTGTTGTGTTCCCTGTCAGGGCCGTCATTGGTGGTAGCCGGGCATCATCTAGTTCTTCTGGTCTCAGGCTGATGAAGTCTCTGGCTTATGTGGCCCTTTCTATCTCTTGGGCTAATACTCTCCTTGTGTCTTCAGTATTCTTCATTCTCCTTTACTCCAGGTGGTTGGGACCAATTGATGAGTCTTAGAAGGCCACTTGCAAGTTTTTAAGACCCCAGACACCACTTATCAAAGTAGGATGCAGAACATTTTTGTAATAAGCTATGCCCATTGACCTAGATGTCCCTTAAAGCATGGTCCCCAGACCCCTACCCCTGGTACTCTGTCCCTCAAAGTGTTTGATTGTATGCAGGAAACTTCTTAGCTTTGGTTTAGTCCAGTTGTGCTGATTTCCCCTGTAGTGTGTGCTGTCTTTCCTTTCACCTAAGATAATTCTTATCTACTATCTAGTTGGTAAATAAGCTTCACCCTCCCTCCCCACCCTCATAACATCAAAGAATGTTTTCTTCTCTTGAGTTCTTATAATAGTGGTTTTATACAATGTTTGTCCTTCTGTGACTGACTAAATTCACTCAGCATAATGACCTCCAGCTTCTTCCATATTATAAGATGTTTCACGGCTTCATCCTTGTTCTTTGCGTAGTATTCCATTCTGTGGATATACCATAATTTGTCTATTCATTCATCCGTTGATGGACACCTAGGTTGTTCCCATCTTTTTGCTATTGTGAACAGTGCTGCAATGAACATGAGTGTGCATATCTCTATTCGCATGACGGCTCTTATTTCTCTAGGGTATATTCCAAGGAGCAGGATAGCTGGATCGAATGGTACTTCTATTTCTAGCTTTTTAATGAAGTGCCAAATCGATTTCCAAAGTGGTTGTACCATTTTACATTCCCACCAACAGTGTATAAGTGTTCCAGTCTCTCCACAACCTCTCCAGCATTTATTATTTTGTATTTTTTGGATTAATGCTAGCGTTGTTGGGGTGAGGTAATATCTCATTGTAGTTTTGATCTGCATTTCTCTAATGGCTAATGATCGTGAGCATTTCTTCATGTGTCTGTTAGCTGCCTGAATATCTTCTTTGGCAAAGTGTCTGTTCATATCCTTTGCCCATTTTTTAATTGGGTTATTTGTCTTTTTTGTTGTTGAGGTTTTGCAGTATCTTGTAGATTTTAGAGATTCTGATCGGATTTGTCGTAGCCAAAAAATTTTTCCCAGTCTGTAGATTGTCTTTTTACTCTTTTGGTGAAGTCTTTTGATGAGCGTAAGTGTTTGATTTTTTGGAGCGTCCATTTATCTAGTCTCTTCTGGTGCTTGTACATTGTTACTTATGGTTCATATTGTGTTTATGCCATGTATTAGGGCTCCTAGCATTGTCCCTATTTTCTCTTCCATGATCTTTATCATTTTCGATTTTATATTTACGTCTTTGATCTGTTTTGAGTTAGTTTTTGTACATGGTGTGAGGTATGGGTCTTGTTTCAGTTTTTTGCAGATGGATATCCAGTTATGCCAGCACCATTTGTTCAAGAGACTCTTTTCCCCAATTAACAGACTTTGGGCCTTTGTCAAATATCAGCTGCTCATAGGTGGATGAATTTATGTCTGGATTCTCAGTTCTGTTCCATTGGTCTGTGTATCTGTTGTACCAGTACCAGGCTGTTTTGACTACCATGGCAGTATAATAGGTTCTAAAATCAGGTAGTGTGAGGCCTCCCACCTTGTTCTTCGTGAGTAATGCTTTACTTATTCCGAGCCTCTTCCCTTTCCATATGAAGTTGGTGATTTGTTTCTCCATCTCATTAAAAAATGCCAGTGGAATTTGGATCGGGATTGCATTGTATCTGTAGATCGCTTTGGGTAGAATTGACATTTTCACAATGTTGAGTCTACCTATCCGTGAGCAAGGTATGTTTTTCCACTTATGCAAGTCTCTTGGTTTCTTGCCAGTAGTGTCTTGTAGTTTTCATTGTATAGATCGTTTACGTCTCTGGTTAGATTTATTCCTAAGTATTTTATCTTCTTGGGGGCTATTGTAAATGGTATTGATTTGGTGATTTCCTCTTCGAGGTTCTCTTCTTTGGTGTAAAGAAATCCAACTGATTTTTGTATGTTTATCTTGTATCCTGAAACTTTGCTGAAATCTTCTATTAGTTCCCGTAGTTTTCTTGTGGATTCTTTGGAGTTTTCTGTGTATAAGATCATATCATCTGCCAATAGAGATACTTTGACTTCTTCCCTCCCAATTTGGATGCCCTTTATTTCTTTTTCTAGCCTAATTGCTCTGGCTAGGACCTCCAGCACAGTGTTGAATAAGAGTGGTGATAAAGGGCATCCTTGTCTGGTTCCCGTTCTCAAGGGGAATGCTTTCAGAATCTCTCCATTTAGGATGATATTAGCTGTTGGCTTTGTATAAACGCCCTTAATTATATTGAGGAATTTCCTTTCTATTCCTATTTTGTTGAGAGTTTTTATCATGAATGGCTGTTGGACTTTGTCAGATGCCTTTTCTGCATCGATTGATAAGATCATGTGGTTCTTGTCTTTTGTTTTATTAATGTGATGGATTACCTTGATTGTTTTTCTAATGTTGGACCGTCCCTGCATAGCTCATATAAATCCCACCTGATCATGGTGAATTATTGTTTTGGTATGTTGCTGAGTTCTATTGGGTAGAATTTTGTAGAGAATTTTTGCATCAATGTTCATGAGAAATATTGGTCTGTAATTTTCTTTTTTTGTGGTGTCTTTACCTGGTTTTGGTATCAGGGTTACGCTGGCTTCATAGAATGAGTTTGGGAGTATTCCATCCTTTTCTATGCTCTGAAGTACCTTTACTAAGTAGTGGTGTTAAGTCTTCTCTGAAAGTTTGGTAGAATTCTCCAGTGAAATGACCAGGCCAGGGCTTTTTTTTGTTGGGAGTTTTTAAATTACCTTTTCAGTCTCTTCTTTTGTTATAGGTTTATTTAGTTGTTCTACCTCTGTTTGTGTTAGTTTAGGTAGGTGGTGAGTTTCTAGAAATTTGTCCATTTCGTCTAGGTTTTCAAATTTGTTAGAGTACAATTTTTCATAGTATTCTGATTCTTTTAATTTCAGTTGTGTCTGTTGTGATATCACCCATCTCATTTCTTATATGGGTTATCTGCTTCCTCTCCTGTTTTTCTTTTGCCAGTTTGGCCATTGGTTTATCAATTTTGTTGATCTTTTCAAAGAACCAGCTTTGGTCTTGTTAACTCTTTCAATTGTTTTTCTATTCTCTATTTCATTTAATTCTACTCTAATTCTTATTATTTCCTTTCTTCTGGCACCTGAGTTCTTCTTTTGCTGCTCTCTTTTTGCTTGTTCCAGTTGTAGGGTTAATGTTTTGATTATGGCCCTTTCTTATTTTTGGATGTGTGCATTTATTGCTATAAACTGACCTCCAAGCACTGCTTTTGCTGTGTCCCAGCGGTTCTGGTAGGATGTCTTTTTATTCTCATTTGATTCTGTAAATTTCTTTATTCCATCCTTGATGTCTTCTGTAACTCAGTAGTTTTTGAGCAAGGTGTTGTTCAGTTTCCATGTTTTTGCTTTTTTTTTTTTTTTTGTTGTTGCTTTTTCTGTTGTTGATTTCCACTTTTATGGCTTTATGGTCAGAAAAGATGCTCTGTAATATTTCGATGCTTTGGATTTTGTTAAGGCTTGCTTTATGGCCAAGTATGTGGTCTATTCTGGAGAATGTTCCATGTGCATTGGAAAAGAAAGTATATTTGGCTGCTGTCAGTATATGTCTATGAGATCAAATTGGTTGATTGTAGCATTTACCTCTTCGATGTCTTTGTTGACCTTCTTTCTGGATGTTCTGTCCTTCACCAAAAGTGGTGTGTTGAAGTCTCCTACTACTATTGTGGAGCTGTCTATCTCTGTTTCCAGTGCTATTAGAATTTGTTTTATGCATTTTGGAGCTCTGTCGTTGGGTGTGTAAATATTTATTATAGTTATGTCCTCCTGGTCTGTTGGCCCTTTAATCATTATCTGGTGTCCTTCCTTATCCTTTGTGGTGGATTTTACTTTAAAGTCTGTTTTGGCAAAGATTAATATTGCCACTCCTGCTCTTTTCCGAGTGTTGTTTGCTTGATATATTTTTTTCCATCCTTTGAGTTTTAGTTTGTGTCTTTAAGTCTAAGGTGTGTCTCTTGTAGGCAGCATATAGACGGATCGTGTTTTTTTCTCCAATCTGCCACTCTCTGTCTCTTTATTGGTGTATTTAGTCCATTTACATTCAGTGTAATTATTGATAGGTATGAGTTTATTGCTGTCATTTTGATGTCTTTTTTTGTGTGTTCACAGTTTCTTTGTTCCACTTAATTTTCTGTGCTGAGTCATTTTTCTTTATATATTTTCTTTTCATCTCTTTCATTGTTGTTGATTTTGTATTTGCTGAGTCTCTATGTTTTTCTTGCTTTTTATTTTGACGTGTAGGATTGTTAGTTTCCTTTGTGGTTACCTTAATATTTACTCCTATTTTTCTAAGTTTATACCGGTCTTTTATTTCTTTATATCGCCTTGACTTCCTCTCCATATGAAAAATCTATGCTACATTTTTTAAGTCTCTCTTTTTTGTTTTAAGGTTGTCATCTTTTACGTATTGACATCTGTTTCCCTATTTTCAGTGTTTTAGCTTTGATTTGTTTTTGTGACTCCCCATCTGGGTTGATATCTGGTTGCTCTGTCCTGTGTTCTAGTCTTGGGTAGTTATCTGATATTATTGATTTTCTAACCGGAGGACTCCCTTTAGTATTTCTTGTAATTTTCGTTTGGTTTTTGCAAATTCCCTAAACTTCTGTTTATCTGGAAATGCCCTAATTTCGCCATCATATTTGAGAGACAGTTTTGCTGGATATATAATTCTTGGCTGGCAGTTTTTTTCCTCCAAGGCTTTACATATGTCATCCCAT
This sequence comes from Dugong dugon, assembly GCA_030035585.1. Taxonomy (NCBI): domain Eukaryota; kingdom Metazoa; phylum Chordata; class Mammalia; order Sirenia; family Dugongidae; genus Dugong; species Dugong dugon. Next base: position 51,929,586 of record CM057462.1, on the reverse strand, counting down.
TGCCTTCCTGCATGCGTGGTTTCTGCTGAGTAGTCTGAGCTTATTCTTATTGACTGTCCTTTGTAGATGACTTTTTGTTTATCCCTAGCTGCTCTTAAAATTCTCTATCTTTGGTTTTGGCAAGTTTAATTATAATAAGTCTTGGTGACTTTCTTTTGGGATCTACCTTATGTGGGGTTCGATGAACATCTTGGATAGATATCTTGTCATCTTTCATGATATCGGGGAAGTTTTCTGCCAACAGATCTTCAACAATTCTGTCTATATTTTCTGTTATTCCCCCCGTTATGGTACTCCAGTCACTCGTAGGTTATTCCTCTTGATAAAGTCCCATATGATTCTTAGAGTTTTTTCATTTTTTCAATCCTTTTATCTGATTTTTCCTCAAATAAGTTGGTGTCAAGTGCTTTATCATCAATCTCACTAATTCTGACTTCCATTGCTTCAATTCTGTTCTTATGACTTTCTATTGAGTTGTCTTAATTCTGAAATTTTATTGTTAATCTTCTGGATTTCTGATTGCTTTCTCTCTGTGGATTCTTGCAGCCTGTTAAATTTGTCATTATGCTCTTCTCTAATCTTTTTAATTTCCTCTATTGCATGTTCCTCATTTTGCTTAATTTCCTTCCTAATTTCTCGAAGTGTTCTGTATATTAATCTTTTGTATTCTGCCTCTGGTAATTCCAAGAAATTTTCCTACTCTGGAAAATTTCTTGATTCTTTATTTTGGGAGCTTGCTGAAGCCACCATGGATTGCCTCTTCATGTGATTTGATATTGACTGTTGTCTCCGAACCATAATAAGTTATTATATTTATTTATTTTATGTTTGCTTACTGTGTCCTAGCTTCTTGTTTTATTTTGATATGCCCAAATAGGCTGCTCATATGAACTAGTCTGATTATTGGCATCTTTGAACCAGGTAGTTAGATCTGTTACTAGGTATGTGAGCTCAGGAGTCTGCCCACTCCTCCTGTATGGATTCAGCTAAGGTGCCGAGGTAGATAGCCACTAAGTGTGTGGTGTAGGCTCTCACTTACAGTCCTAGACAGGCATGGGTGATTGGTGTAGCACCTGCTAGCTGCAGCAGGTGGACACACTCTGAGCGAGGCAGGGGGCTGATGCCCACCCCCAAGTGTCCAGCAGGAAGGCATGTCCCTGTTCCGTAGAGCACGTAGGTGGGTGTGTTTTGCAGCCAGACTGTGAGCACCTAATGCTGTTGGCTGTAAGCGCTGGGGGGCACCACTTATTCATGGGCCCCTGTCGTAGGTGGCTAGGTGGAGCCACCAGTCCTCAGGCCCCTGATGTGGGTAGGTGAAGACCCTGCTAAATGGGAAGAGCAGTGTCAAATGTCAAGAAGCTGCCACTCCACAGCTGAAACAGTTGAAGTTAGAGTTCCGGTATATACCTTGTTGTACTGCGGTAATGAGGCCCTGTGCTGGTGAGAAGGGCCCACACAAGTCTATGCGGGGGAAAGGCACTCAAAGTCCGTGGATCCCTTATGCCTGTGCCTAGGCAAAGGAGCTGTGCCTACCCTGGGTTCCTGGCTTAGGGGAGCTGGCAGTTTATTTTTTCCCGTTTGTTAATTTGTTCACTCTCCAAGGCAGGGAGAATGGCTCCGGGCGTGTGACAGATCCTGCTTCTGGCCTAGGGGACTCGGCAATAGCTGAAGCTGGTCCAGGACCCAGTGTAGAGCAGGAAGCGGGGAGGTAAATGGGAGAGAGGTTTTTCCCTAAGGGGGTTGTTTTTTATCTGCATGGTAAGCCGTACACAAGTACTCATCTTTCGCCGATGAGGGCTGCTTCTCACACTGGTTCTGGGTAGCCGAGTAGACTCTCTGGCGCTAAGTCTCTCCCAGTGCAGAAAACATACCTCCCGAGCACTGCTGCTTGCCTGCCTCACCGCTCACCCATGAGCTTCTCAGGCTTGAAGGGCTCAGGCTCTTGCCGGGTCAGGTCTGGCAACTCCTCGCTGCTTCCAAACCGTCTCTGCCTCCCCCTGCCACTCAGTCCGGTTCCTCAACTCTGCCTTTGATGTTCAGGGCTCCCAGATTGCCATATATAATCAAATCACTTTTTTCGGGTCTTTTTTGTAAGAGGGTCCACCAGAAGCGTCTGACTACTCCACCATCTTGGCCCTGCCTCCATACAGACATTTGTTTTTATTATCACCATACTTTTTTGTATGCTTGAATTATTTTATTTACAAGGGATCTGGGGGGGGGGGTGAATTTGAAAGCCCCCTTGAGACATTGCTACTGCTGTGGCTGCTGTACTATACATTTCAGCTAAGAACCCAGTGCACTCACCAAACCTCCCACACCTGAAAGGCAGATTTTCTGTCATGTTCGTTATATTGAGTCCTGGCAGCCAACAGGCTTATGAAACTAATGGAAGTGATTTTATTCCCTCTAACAATAAATATGCTTATTTGACAATTTTCTTAGTTCATCCAGAGCTGATTTCTGAAGTTGCAGTGGTGCCTGGTGTCATGGTAACCACAGTGGGAGGCTTGAGGCTTCCCTTTTCCAGTACTGTAAAAATGGGAGCAAGGAGAGGAAATATTTTTTCAATTCCTCTAAAATGACTTCAGAATTATGGCTCCCTTAATGGCCACTCTATGATCTTGGACATTAAAGAGAATTCCCAGAATCACTTCTGAAAATGTCAGAAGTGTTTTTTGATAGAGGAAGTCTAGAAACTAATATTCTTTAAAGGCTGGGTTGGTCTTGCAGTTCACCAGCTTTAATTGCTTAACAGTTGGTAAGCTGACTATTCATTGACCTCATTCTCCCAAACAGGAAAGCTCATCTCCAGGCTTGTTTTGGGAAGTGTAAACAGAGGAAGTATATTTATCAACTATACTAGAGCCATGTTTTCATACAGCTACTTCTTTAGGCTGTTATAACTCTTAGTCTCTTAATCATTTTAGAGAAGTTCCCAAGTGTATTTTTATCCTTGATAATTGTATGCCAGGAGAATGAATGCAGCTCTGTGCCCTTGTCCTCTAAATATGAAACATTCCCTTTGTCTAGTCTTAGGAGAAGAGTCTAAACTCTGAGTTAAAAGTTTTTTCTATAGACAGACCATAAATTAGACTGTGGGTCTGGCAGAGGTTGGGTTAGGTTATCAGGATGTAGTAGTTAGGATGGAATTAAAGAACTCTTCAATACCTTGAACATAATAAGAGCTTGATATTAGTTGAATTCTTTAATGTTTGAACTAAATTGGTGCTCAGGACATGGACTACAGTCCACTGAATTATTTGTGAGATTAATATACATTTGCTTAGCAAACATAGATTGTCTGCTGTGACTGTAAGGCATAATAATGCTATTATAAAGTGTTAGCACTGAAAGGGACCAGTGTGCTCCTAAGCCAAGCCTTGTATTATAATCTGGGGCTTGAAGCCCAGAGAAGGGTAGTGTCTAGTCGACTAGTCCACATATTTTGAAGTGCCACATGGACTAGATGTCAATGGCTTGCCGTTGCTCAGATAAACCAAGCAGGGCTTCTGGGTATGGTTGTGTAGGTTCTTGTCACTCACATTGCAGTCATCTTAAATTTGTGTGTTTTTATATTTATTATAACAATTTTCCAGCAGATGGCAGTCGAGTATCTCAAGGAAGAGGCACCTTTTGCTTCTTCACACAGGAGCCCTGGTGCTAAGTCACTGGATCCGGCGAGAAGAAAGTGAAAAGGATGAGAAAGTTAATGGAGCAGGATGAAGAAGGAAGCAGACTTAGGACCCTGATTAACTGAAGAAGGTGGCAGGGAAATAAAGTATAAGAAAGAGCAAAGGAAATAATTTCCCTTTTATTTATTTATGCAAATAAAATATCTTTCCCATAGTAGTATCTTCTGTGAATGTTTTAGGTATTGGTTCCAGCTTTTGAATTTTGATACACTGGCATGTTTCTCAGAACTGTCTGCAGTGGATTTAAATCACCCAAGGTCAATTTCAGTGATGTAATATCTCAGTTGCAGTTACAAAGTACAGTAGTGAGAAAATTCCAGATGTGATAAATGTTGCTGCCACATTGGTCACAAGGTCCACTCCCAGGACTGTTTTCTGTGAAATGAAGAATTGAAAGGAAATGGCTGTTTGCCTATTAGTTATTAGTAACAAGAAATCAAAGTATTATGCTTTCAGTTCTCTAAAAATTTTCCCCTCAGAAATCATCCTTTCATCATGACACAATGGCCAGAGCCCAGACATGGAGTCAGGAGCCCCGGGTCTAAATTCTAACTCAGCTACCTGCTTGTTTGTGATCTGGGTCAAGTCACTCAACTTCTGAGTTCCATTTGCATCGACAAAATAGAGAATGGTATCCATCTCACTGGATTATTTTGAGAATTAAATGAAGGAATAATTTGAAAACTGCTTTGTAAGCTGTAAAGTGCAAGAGATACGGAAGGAGGAGGTGGTATTCAGCGCTCTTGCGCTGCCTAGGCTCCTTAGCCTCCCGTTTATAGAAATTCCCTCACACAAATATCTTACTGACTTCACCCTTAGCCTGAAGGTTAAAATAAGAACTTAGAAAGTGCAATGCCTAGAAAGTCAGTAGTAATAGTTATAGTTTTAATGACACAATTTTCACTTTCTTTGGGCAGGGGGCCTACTGGATCTCTAGCTCCCACACCTACTCCTACCTAGCAAATCACAAAGGCTGCCACTTAGTTGGTCTAAGCACATGCAGGTGAACCTAGCAGCAGCCCATTTCTTTGGTATTGAATGTCCTAATAGGAAATATCTTTTTCTCATCAGGTAAAGAGAGCTGCTTTGAGAGAATTGTGTCAAGATTTGGAAAGAAAGTCACATATGTAGTGATTGGAGATGGACGAGATGAAGAAATTGCAGCCAAACAGGTAACTATGGTAAAGAAAATAGCTTGTGTAGGAGTGCATTAAGCAAGTAGAAAAATACTAAAACTCAGAAGTCTTAGCCATCTGCTCTATGGTGTTTTCCCTTTCTCTTCTTCATCTTCCATTTTTCCTTAAAGAAAGAGAAAAAGGGTCACTTTTCCCCCAAATGGAGTTTTCCCTCTAAGTTGTTAGATCTTCCCCTTGCCCTGCCTCTCAGAAATCTTAAAATCTTCAAGCCCTGCCACAGGGACCCCCATCATTAAACCTGATGTGGGCCCTACCTTCCATCTTCATCTTAGAGAGCAATACCTTTTCAAGAGCATCATGCAAAGAGCATTTGCAAAAAGGCAAATCATTCTGATTCTCAAAACAACAAAATCAGTTGGGAGTTGCTTCTACAGAAGGTCCTTCCTGCCTCTGAGCCCTGGAAAGATTGTTCTGACTTCAGTTAAGCCCATCACTGTGCAGCCCCCAACTCTAGGTCTACCCGTATTGATATAGGAAACAGTAGATGATAGTCTTTCCTATGGAATTTAGAATCAGGTGGGTTCAAATCCCATCTCAGCCATTTTATTAGCTGTGTGACTTGGGACAATTTATCCTTTTTCAATTTCTCCTCACGTTAAATGGGTTTACAGAAATTCTTTCCCTCCCTGCCTCAGTGTTTTCTTCCAGTAGCTGTTCCTTAGACTTGGAGGCAGTGAGTTAGCAGGAGGACCAGCTGATTTTTTTCATCCAGTTAACTTAGAAACCTTTAGCAACTATTAATGAGCTGTGAGATTGATAATCAGCTGGCATTAGTACCTCATTTTCTTTTCATTTCCACTTTATGTAGCAATTCAAGGACCTCCATGGTTTGGTTTGGTTTGGTTTTTGTTTTTAATATATTTTATCTCTGGAGCTTTGATTCTACAGTGCTTCTCGGCCTGAGGAAGAAAAGGAGAGAAAGAACCAACTCATGTCATTTGCAGTTTGTGTCTCTAGGCCAGTGCCTGTAATCATCTACTGTAGAATATACCCATTGGGAAATGCCTTAGAGCTTTATCCAGTTCAGCCTCCACCCTGCAAGGGATCTTTTCTGCAGCCTCCCTGACAGAAGCCTTTTTAGTCCTTGTTGAGGACACTGCTTCCCAGATAGCCTGTTCAACTGTGGGGTCATTCCAGCTGTTAGGACATTCCCCCTTACATTGAAATACAATTTATCTCTGCAACTTTCACATACTGGTACTAGTCTGACACTGCTGAGCAAGATATAACAAGTCTGCTACTTCTCCTGTATATTAATAGCCTTTTAAATATTATGTGTGAGCAGCTGGCTTGAAAACAACACAGAGCTACATGCCAAAAGAACTTTGTTCTAAGACCTCAGTATTCTGGATAACTTAGAACCATTTTGCACAAGATGGTCAGTAAAGTTAATCTCCTTCAGCTTCATAGAACGTGGTTTCTAACACTTGCATTTAGAAAAGCCCTTATTAAAAGTGTGGCTTCCAGAATGGAAACAGTACTCATAGTGTATTATTTCCCAGATCTATATGTTTTACATGTTGGTCATGGACAAGACACCTTATAGCTCTGGAATTTATAGGAAATGAACATCTATAAAAAAATGTAATATATTAATGCTAATTTCTTATCCAGGTGATGTTATTTGATCCTGAAGATCTTATATAGTAGTGAGAGCTCAGTTACCACTGAAACCCAATAAAAATTTCTCACTTTTATGAGACTACAGCATCCTATAGTATAGAGAGCCCTTAAACATATAACTTATTTGATCCTATGACAGCCTTATGGGAGGTGGGCAAGTACCTTGGGGAGAGGTCCATGCAGGAGGGGTACAGGTAAATATAAGTCCCCAAAAGAAATCGGGATAACCAGCTACCCTCTCTCTCTTCCAGCACAACATGCCTTTCTGGAGGATCACAAACCATGGAGACCTAGTGTCCCTCCACCAGGCTCTGGAGCTTGATTTTCTTTAAGAACTGGAACAAGGAACCTTCCTCATGAGCTCCTTTTCACTCCTGAAGGGAGCTAGAGACCGGAGCCAACTGGGAACACTCTCTCTCTTTCTCTCCATGGAATGCTGGCGAGAACACAATCAGAAATGGCTGCAGCAAGGGATGGTGCTTGTTTTTGCTAAGATTGGCTGCAGCCCTGTGTTCATCCTTGGTCAGAAACAGGAGACAGTTGGATGAAGAGAACAGTAGACTCGCCACAGCTATAGTGCTTTTAATTCTTCTGGTTTTTGTTTTGTTTTGTTTCAAAAAATGAAGAAAAGGAAATTCTTGGGGCAGTTGCACTCTTAGTCCGCGACCAGATTGAGAACTGCTTTTAATTTGTGGTGATAAGATAAATGCAGCAGAGTTTTATAATAACACCTCTTGCCATCTTTGTAAACTCCTTAGCTGTAGAACTTATTCCCAGTGAACGTGTATGTTATTTTTATAGGTAAGGGCCTGGTCTCTGAAGCAGGTTTTTCCTCCCTTTCTTTTTCTGGCCAGAAAGGGTTGTATAAAGTTTCCTTGGAAAATAGTAACTGAAATATCTAAAATACCTCTCTGTGACAGTAGCGCCTCTTTAGCTCCTCCAATGGTCTGCTTTCTAGGATGGTTCCCTTCCCGTTCTTCCATCTCCTAGTTTGCTGAACCGTGGGGCACTGGATACTGATTAACTTTAGATTTTGGCATTTCCCATCCTCAGGACCTTAGTTCCTTTTCCAGTCTCTCTTCCCCTTTGACCCTAGAAACTTAGACAGTAAATTCTAAGCCTTCGGTTTGGCTCTTTTATTCAAAAGCTATGTCCAGGAGGCTGAGGCTCTTTATGCATTGCAACTTGTGAAGAAAATCCCCTTTGGCTTTTGAGACAGGAGGAGTCCACCTTTTCCTCCTGCAGAGAAGCAGCCTTCCCCAACAGATGCTCATCCCTACAGCATTCTCTTCCTCCGTAGTCATCAAATGCTAGGCTCTTGCCTCATTCTTGCCCTCTGCACCTCAGAACCACCTCCATGCAACTCTGGTCAATTCTTGGACATTGGATCCAAGGAGTCAAGTTTAAGACCAAGCTCGTAACTACATTTTGGCCAGAACTACCGTATATTTGACTTCTTTTGAAGCCCTTAAGCTTCATAAAGATATTCCAGGTATGTATTTACCCAGATCTCTGCCTGAAACTAATGAGCAGATTGTTGTGATCAAAACTCAGTTTTCCCATGGAACACCCTTCCCACCTGTCAATCCCATTCTAAAATGAGAAACCAGAAGAACAGAAAGACTTTCTTGATTTTAAATAAGAGAGTTAGACCCCCTTCTCCATGCCTGAAAACTTAATCCTGGGCCAGATGCAGGAGCAGCTCTCAGCCTGACCCCTGGGAGAGATGGTGGATGTCCACGCACTAGCCCCAGCCTCCAGCCCAGCTGTGGTTTGGATGCTTCATCCCTCCATGACCAACCTAGCTATCTGCTCAGGCAGGATAAACTTCCCAAGAGCTGAGGAAGTTCAGCCTCTCCAGGCTGTACAGAGAGAGGTGACTAGATAAGCACCTCAGAGAGATGCAGTCTGTGTCCTTGGTGGGAGGCATCCTTGACCGACTCAGCTGAAATTCCTTGTCCCCAGAGACTCTGCATATCCACTTCCAGAGATGTTACAACACAAAGAGGCCAGACTCCTTCCAATGCCAGGTCACCCGGACAGCAGCAAAGAGACTGGTATACACATTCCTTCAGAACTGACTGAGAAGATGCTTCATGGCTCACACTTTTAGGGGAGAGGCACTGGAGTCAGTGCTCCATTACTTCACTGCCTCTTTAACCTTGTTTCCATGTGAGCATGGGGAACAAGATGTAGTCTGAGGCAGACTTCCCCTTGGTTGTATGCAGCGTAGTTGCTCAGATGTTGATCTGCCTTGCTTGATGGTTGATCTCAAAAAGCTCTAAGATGGATTTTTACTTCAGACCCCAAACCATCCCTCTACTGGCACTATAGCTGTTGATTTCTTGCCCTGGATAGATGCCACTTGTTGGTGCTGTGCTCTAGGTTTGTGAGGCTGTGGAGTGGTATGCCCATCGTGCACCAGGTACACACATAAGCATGCTTCTCTCCCCTGCCCTTCAGAAGAAGCTCTTTATTCCTAGAATGTGACTTGGACTCCTTTTTCAATGGCCTTTCCCTCTTGTCCAGCTTAGCTCTTCCAAAAGGGACCTGGATTTGGCCAAGAGAGGTGAGGAGGCCCACTGAGCAGAGCAGTCTCTGTTCTTTCTTGGTTACTGCTGTCCTCGTTTAGAGGGCAGACAGCAAACAGGAGCTTCCTGGCTCCTTTTTGACAAAATGAATTGTTACGGGAACACAGCGCTCCTCTTGCCCTGTCTCCCCCATCACCCCCTTTCCTCCCCAGCACAAAAATCTGGAAAGGAAAATAAGTGGGTTAGAAAACAAGAGCTGTTGGAAACTGAGGGCCAAAGAATACTGTAGGTCCTTTCAGCAAGGGGAAGCTCTTTGTATTAGAAACAGTCTCCATGAAATTAGCCAAATGATGAGTCCTTCTGCCAGCTGAGTGAGCACTGTGGGTTGTACACATTTTGTGGTGAGGGCTGGCTCTAGTACGGGATCTGGAGTTGCCAGGTGTGTCCTGGGGTTATGGCTTGACTTTCGAATGTAAAACTGACTGTGCCTTAGTATCACGCTGTCCAGTGCCCCTGGGGCAGCAGGTGGTGTCCAGGAGAATAGGCACCTGCTCCAGATTTACATGCCTGTTTGGGCTTTTGTTTGGTTTGGGGTGTTCCTGTCTTCTGCTCTGCAAGTTGGGGGCAAAGCTAGTGTTCCAGGAGACTTGTGCCACAGCTTGTTCACAGTTTACACAAACTCAGCTTTAAAGCTCCACGTAGAATCTGATTGGCAAGCTCCAGCTGCAGCATATGGAGCTTCTAGATGTTCGCTACCTTGAATGGGTGTCAGTGCCACTGAACCACAGGGGGAGAGGACTATAGGGGTGGTGCCACATTCTCCCTCTGCCTGGGAGAGCAATGCTCTAGACCAAGGTGGGGGAGCTCAGAACGTCCTCTCACTCCTCCTCCAGAAGGGGGCAGGTAGGGCCCCTCTTAAGCAGGCTTCTGTTACTTACCATTAAATTGGTTTCCTTTCATCTAAAAGTTGTGTAACTCCCCAGATATTTACTCTGTAGAAGCCAAATATGAATTCTGAACTATCTTAAACCACAAGAGAGAATATCTAGTTCTACCCCAACCTTGATCAGCAGACCTATCTGTCCCTTCCTCTCCTGAGTCAAATAGTTCTAGCAAGCAAGGCTCCTTGGCTAGTTCCTAATGCACTGACCGGAGCCATCCCAGTAAGGACAACTTCTACTCAAAATGTAACTCTCCCTCTGAACTTCAGATGCCTCTTTTAGCAGAAAAAGGCACTGATTGGATTGGATATATTTATGTGACTGCGGGCATTTGTGGCTGTAGAGTCTTTGACCATAATGTTATATGTAATGGGAACTACCTTATAAACTTGAAAAATAAAGTTTTTATTTTCTATACAGTTTGCTCCTGTGTCTTTTCTGAATAGGGTCAGCCCAGTTACCCAGCTGAGTAGAGTCCTAAGGAGGGCTTCATAAAAATTCATTAATTTCACCAAAAAAATTTTAAAAAACTGTTTAATATAAATAAATGTACACAGGAAAATAAAAGGGATATTTTTAACTCATTTGCAAGGGAGAGTTTATTTCTTGTTTCTAAAACATTGCTTTTAGACGTTTAGGACTGGAATGATGAGATTTGCTGTCATATGTATTGAAATTTAATTATTGAAGAGAAAAATCAATACTGTGCTGTGCGGAGCTTAAACACAAAAGCAATAAAACTGACAAACTGATATCAAACCTCCTTTGATTTGGCCTGATTTCATGTCACATCAACTACTTTTTCTCATTTCATTCCTTCACATTTGGTTCTCACTGTTCCCCGCTGATCTGGAAAAGTCTATAGTCTACCAAGAATCCTTTTGCCTTTTACGCCAATGAAGGAGATTAGAATTTGGTTCTAGCTTCCAAGTACCATACATGTCAGACTGTGAGATGTTTTTTCCCTAAATTAATTCCCCCAGAAAAGAGGGGATTGCCTTGTATTCTAGTCATTAAATCTTTCCACCAGAAGGTATGCATTTTCAACCACACAGTAGTTGAAGCAAACCTGTTGGTTGCTATATCCTTAGTCATAAGCATGAATGTTAGAAGTATCAATTGCTTTTCAAGCCCAAATAGTAGTTAAATATCTCCATTTCCCCTACAGTAAGTACAAAATCTGCACACTTCTCAAAAACCTTTTGGTGGCAGGTAGAAATGAGTAATTCTGGAGGTTCTTTATTCTTCAAAAACAGTTTCTTGACATTAAAAAAAAACTTTTTATTGTAGTTTAAGTGAAAGTTCACATTTCTAGTTTCTCATACAAAAATTTATACATACATTGTTATGTGACCCTAATTGCTCTCCCTATACTGTGACAAGCACACTCCTCCTTTCCACCCGATTTCCCATTCCATTCAACCAGCTCCTAACCCTCTCTGCCTTCTCATCTCACCTCCGAACAGAAGCTGCCCATTTAGTCTAATGTATCGACTTGAGCTATGAAGCACAGTCTTCACGAGTATCATTTTATGTCCTACAGTCCAGTCCAATCTTTGTATGAAGAGTTGGCCTCGGGAATTAGTTCTGGGTTGACAGAGTCTGGGGGCCGTGCTTTCTGGGGTTTCTCCAGTCTCAGACTATTAAGTCTGGTATTTAAAAAAAAAAAAAATAGAATCTTGATGGAAATCTTAAGGGAATATTCTAACTCAAATAATGTCACTCATCTTTTTAAAATTCTTGATTCTGTAAACTGCTAAATTCCACACTTTTTAGATTGAACACTATATGCATTGTTTGAATTGGATACATATAACCATCATTTGATGATTTCACCTAGAGAGTATAAATGAGAGTTTAGCCAAAAATTTTTAAATTAAAAACCATCTTTTTTTTAATTTTCTCAGGGGGAAACTGTAGAATTGCCTAAAGCTCTAGGTCTTCTCTTTGGGTGTATGTGGCATCTCCCCTGAGCCTAGTCTTTTCTGTGTATGCCAGGAAGAAATGCAGAAAAGTAGATTGTTTTGGTGAAACTCTTAGGATCTGTGTCCAAGGCTAGGTTGGGCACTATGCCCGGGGATTTGTACAGGCCAGGCCTGCCCTCTGGGGCCTCACCACTTAATGTTCCCTATGAATTGAGAAAAATGATAATGATTTCAGTTTCATTGTGTGTATATGCATGTGTCTTAGTCATCTAGTGCTGCTATAACAGAAATACCGCAAGTGGATGGCTTTAACGAAGAGAAATTTATTCTCTCACAGTCTAATAGGCTACCAGTCCAAATTCAGGGCATCCGCTCCAGGGGAGGGCTTTCTCTGTCAGCTCTGGAGGAAGGTCCTTGTCGTCAATCTTCCCCTGGATTAGGAGCTTCTCCATGCAGGAACCTCAGGTCCAAAGGACGCGCTCTGCTCCTGGCCCTGCTTTCTTGGTGGCATGAGGTTCTTCTGTCTCTCTGCTTGCTTCTCTTTATATCTCAAAAGAGATTGGCTTAAGACACTATCTAATCTTGTAGATTTCACCAATGTAACTGCCGCTAATCCATTTTAGGAAGCTGTGGTGGTGTAGTGGTTAACAGTTTGGCTGCTAACCATAAAGGCTGGCAGTTCAAATCCACCAGGCGCTCCTTGGAAACCCGATGGGGCAGTTCTAATCTCTCCTACAGGGTCGCTATGAGTCGGAATCAACTCAACAGCAATCGGTTTCGTTTTGGGTTTAATCCATTTTATTATATCATAGTGCTAGGATTTACAACACATAGGGAAATCACCTCAGATGACAAAATGGTAGGCAATCATACAATACTGGGAATCATGACCTAGCCAAACTGACAGATATTTTTGGAGGACACAATTCAATCTACGACAGTGAGTGTGTTTAAATGTATTCAATTAAAAGAATGGTCCTTTATTTTGAGATCGTTATGGCCTTTGGTTTATGAAATGATAATGTTGGTTTTTACTGCTCTTTTTTGTTAAATTGGCAACCATGTTGGCCATTTTATTGGTTGCTGAAATTCAAGCCTGGAAATCACTGGACTTTATGATCTGGAAGATCTTTCAACCTCTAACATTCCACGTATGTAAAAAGCACAGCACCATCTTTCCAGAGGCTCTCATCTCTGCCCCCAACCCTCATCACTGTGTCCTTTCTGGCTCCAGGTCAATATAGCTGTCACATACCTTTCTCCTTCATCCAGTGGAGTTACTGCCCTCAAAGAGGAACAGATAGTCTGCAGCACACACCCCCTTCCAACACACACACACAATGACTCAATCCACCAGCCCTATAGGACTTTCCCCCCAGGCTCTGCTCCTTCTCATCACATTTATCACAGTCCCCAGTCACTGCCCACTTGGTCTCTGGGGTGAAGTGCATCTACAGGGCTCTTTCCCTCACCTCCTTGAGGGCTTACGGCCATTCTATATAAAATGTTAACTCCCACCCACAACACACATTCACTCTCCTGATCTCCTCCCCTGCTTTTTCTTTTAGCACTTAACACTATCTGATATACTTTTACTTCTCTGTTTATGGTGTCTTCACTAGAATGAATAACAGAACTGAGACTACTCAGTCCCATCACAACTCCCATCTCCAGTGCCCTCTTCCTGTTCTTAGCTTCTCCAAACCACAGACTTCCTAGAGCAGCAAAAGGTTCCACCTCCCCAGCACTATCACCTACATCCACATCCCATTAACCCGTCGCATCATAAACCTTCCCTGAGCTACCAGCAAAGAGCTTTTGCATGTGGGCTCTCATATTCATTTCCTGGTACAAAAGGTGTCTGGGCTACGCCTGCCAGGCCCAGCAACAGCTGGTGGTTAGCAGCGTGCACTGCAGTCAGCCCGGATCCCATTTCTGATGTCCAGCTGAAAACCCCACGTGGGCTCACCAGCTCCTGAAACTTGGAAACAAAGTTTGGAAGTCCTACCTAAGCCAGCCACCCCTTCTCTGGTCTCAGGGGCCTTTATGAGAATCTCATCTCTGATCCCTTCTTTCCAGGAGGTTTTAAACCCTTCAGTAGATTTAGCTTCATGACACAGACTAGGTTGGAAGATTTCACGAGGTTTTACTAACAATACTGCTAAACAAAAATGACACATACATGTTTCTCACTTGCAGAGACACACATGCACAGACACTCTCTTCCTCATACATGGACTCTGAGGTAGGAGGTATGCTGGCTAAAGAATAAAACACTTGTGGGGCTGAGCCATGGCCCAGACCACAGGTTCACAAGGCACTTGGTTGAAAGGTGGCCCCTTGCAAGCAGAAGCAGAGGCTGGGTCAGCTGCACTATGGCCCTTGGGTGCTGACAGGGACCAGCCAGAGTTAGCATCCATGGCTCAGTCCTCTAGCATGTGAGATCCTACCCAGGAATGGAGAGTGTAGGGGAAGAAGCTACGGTGGCAGCTGACCTTGTTCCAGGTTCCAAGGCTAGAATGGTGTTCCTGGTGCAGAAGAGGATCTCAATTAACATTTGTGGAATGAACTGACTGAATGGGGTGGGGACAGGGGAGGAAGAATTCCAGAAACCATACTCAGGAGTTCCTGGGGCCTTCTACTCCAGGAGAGGGGAACCAAAGGGTAGAATAGCTCCTCTACCAACTATTTTAGAGGTGGCCAGGGAGGTAAAAATACCTAAGAAGTTTTCAGGCCACCTGTTATACTGGTTGGTGGGGGAGAAAAAAAGGAGCCTCTCTTCTATCCTCCCAAAGTGTCTTGTACATAATTGGGGCCCACTGTCCCTCCAGGATCCAGCCCTTCTCAACTTGCTCACATTGTGAACTCCTTGAAGGCAGACCTATGCCTTACTCAACTCTGGTCTCCAGTACCTGGCACGGATCAGGCATCAAGCTGTTGTTGAGTGGATCAAGGCCCATAACACCATAATTAGCTTATCTTCTCCTGCTGTCTACCAGTTAGTTTGCTGTCTCTCTGTCGCCAAGCAGAGTTGAACCCTACCTCAAATGACCCCATTCACCTCTCCTTTCCCTGAGGAAACAGTTTCATCCTTAGCCTTCGGGAAGAAGTTCTGAGCCAACTGGTTCATGCGCCTGTTCTGAGGCAGCTGACACCACTCGAGAGAAAGGAGGCCCCGGTCCCCGTCCACCTGGTCAGGCTCCCAGCGGCAGCTAGGATGCAGCCAGCGGTAGTAGACAAGCCGCAGAACCAGACCCAAAAGGAAGCTGGAGGCACCCACAGACAGCAACATCTGTAATGGGATCCCACGGGGCAGCCATGTGTTATGAGTCACCCCGGTGACCACAAGGAGACAACTGTCACTCAGGAGGAACACCAGGTGAATGGTGGCCCGGCCTCGAGTATGGCCCTCAGCCACATTGAACCAAGAGAAATAGAGGATGGTGGCCACTGTTGCCCGGTACAGCCACTCGGAGCAGGGGTCTGGCATGAAGTATGTGCCCTGTAGCCAGACCCAGAGCAGCAGCACCAGCCACAGGCCCAGGAAGTGCAGGGCCACATAGCGGGGGAAGAGGGCTGAGAACAGGGCTACGACTAGGACTCGGGGCCACAGCAGCAGCAGGTTCCACAAGAAGTAGACCACGGAGGAGCCCAGCCCCAGGAGGGGCTTAGAGGGCAGGCAGGTGCGCAAGGCCCGGTGGTAGTCAAGCAGTGCCCACGAGATGCCCAGGAAGGACGTGCAGATGCCAAGCCCTACAAAGAGTAAGAAGAAACAGGTGAGCCCTGGGGGCAGCCTGCCGCACACTCCCCAGAAGTCACAGGTACTGTGGGGGTCCTTATAATCCTGAGGTAGGTACTAAAAACTAAAAACAAAACCCATTGCTATAGATTCCAACTCATGGAGACCCCACGTGTGTCAGAGTATAACTGCTCCAGCATGTTTTCAATGGCTATGATCTTACAGAAGTAGACCACCAGGCCCTTCTTCAGCAGTGCTGAAGGGTGGATTCGAACAACCTTTTGAACCTTTCAGTTAGTAGCTGAGCATAAACCATTTGTACCACCCAGGGACGAGGGGTAAGTATTAGAACCCCTCAAACTGCTAAAAAGAAAACTGCAGCTGGAGGACATTAAATAAGTTCACAAAACCAGTAAAAACAAAAAGAGTTGGAAGTCAAATATGATGTCTTCCTTTCACTGCTGTGCTTTACTTTTCAGGTATATCATGGTGATATTTTGCAAGAAGAGGGTACATAACTTGTAAAAAGTCACCCAGAATCTGGCACCCCTGGGCCTTGGCCACACCCTGAGCATCTTCTGTTGTTATTGTTAGGTTAGCATCTTCTAGGGCCCTGTAACCTTTCCCTTCGCAGGCAAGCCCAAGTCTCTCTTGGATCTGAGAATCAGCAGTTCCAGTTCCCCCATCTCAGTCTCAGAAACGGAGGCAGGAAATTTCACGGGGAGGCAACAAGCTCTAGCTAAAGTTGCCCTTAGGGCAGGAGGGATGTCCTGCTGTCAACAGGGAATGTCCCCTCACTCCTCTCTCCTCCCCTCCACACTCTGACTGGCCCCTAGTCTTCCACACTCAGACTGGCCCCTAGTCTTGATTTTGCAAGATCTACAAGTTGAGAGTAAGGATCCTATCCCATCTCCTGGTTCCTATTCTGGGCTGCACCAGGACCTCCAGGGAGGGACAGAAGCAGCTCTAGAATGCTTCCTCTCCTGCCCCCTTCACAGATGTTTACTGGGTACCTGTTATGTGCCAGGAACCCACTCCCGACCTAGAACCAGACCTGTAGCCATCAGTCTTTCTAACTACTCCACACTCTACATCTCAGCAGGAGCCACTATGCCAAATTCTGAGACCTTGACAAGCCTTTGCCCATTATGTTAGGTGGGCCAGGAGCACATGCCTCACCTCACCAGGCCTACTCCTACTCACTCTGCAAGTCCCAGTTTGAATATCCCCTAGAGTAATATCATCCTGACCCCACTCACCCACTCCAGCTGTGTCCTGTAACACTCCACCCACTTCTTCCTATCACACAGTAATTACCTACTATTTCCTTATCTCTGAGCTTCTCCAGGGTAGGAAACAGGTCCTGCTCACCTGGGATCCCCAGGGCTGATCACCTATTAAAAACCCGTTGCCATCCTGTCGATCCAACTCATGGCTGAGCACAGTACCTAGCTACTAAAAATATGTCTTCTTCCACCCCCAACCCCCACCATACACACACAGTGTAGAATGTCTCCACTTGGCCATGGTCCTAGACACCCACCTCCCTCAAATAACCAAAAAACCAACCCTGCTGCCGTCAAGTTGATTCCAACTCATAGTGACCCTACAGGACAGGGTAGAACTGCCCCACAGAGTTTCCAAGGAGCACCTGGTGGATTTGAACTGCCGACCCTTTGGTTAGCAGCCATAGCACTTAAACACTACACCACCAGGGCTTCTTCCCTCAAACAGACAAACTGTATATCCAGTGAGTGCTGTGTGAACCAGGGCAAGTCACTTCACCTTTCTGCACCTCTTTTGAGTAAAATGGAGATAAATATAGCATTGACCTAACAAGGCCACTGTGAACATGAACGGTGTTAGACTGCAAAGTACTTCACACAGTGCCTACCTAATAGCAGGCACTCAATCATGAAGACTGCTATTATCAGATTTAAAACTATGATTACAGACTTGGACTAGCAGAAGCTGGAAGGGCCCTTGAAGATTGAGTCCAACCCACATCTTGTACAGTCATGGAAACTGAGGCCAGAGAAGGGAAGACTCTTGCTGGGTCACACAGCAAGTGATGGCAGAGCGGGCGACTGGGTTTGGGGGACTATAAATGCCACAGCATTTATAGCATGGGACTTTGAAGTATCCAGTGGTGAAGGGGAAGCCCTGGGCCCTGAATCAGACATGGGTTGGAGTCCTAACTTGGCCACTGTGACCTTGGGTGAGTCACTTCCCTTTTACAGGCAAAATGCTCTGGAAGCTCCTCACTATACAAATTTCTCCCCATGTTTTTATGAGGCTCTGTCAGCCTCTGCCACCTGCCTCTCCCCTTCAGATCACTGGACACACTTTTCTGTAATTATTATTTTATATTCTGTCATCCGGGCAGGGGCTGTGTCTGTCTTGTTTTCTGCTGAGTCCCCAGTACAGTGACTGGCACAGAAGAGGTGCTCCATAAAAACTTGTTGACTATGTGAAGGTGCTCAATAAGTGTTTATCAACTAACAAGTTGCCTAGTGTGTGTCAGGCACCCTATACACTTTATCTCTGCTATCTTCAAAACAGTAAGAATTACAATGCAGATTTATTATGCTCCAGGCAGTTTGCTTTATGTGCATCATCTCTTAATCCTTTCATCAATACTGTGAGGTAAGAGCATTTATTTGTGTTCGTTTTACAGATGAGAACAAACTGACCCTCAGAAAGGTTGGGTCATTTGCCCAAAGTCATACAGCTAGAGAGTGACTTTGGATTTGAACCCAGGGCTGCCTGACTAAACATGTTCTCCTTTTTTCCAAGCAGCCTTTCTAAAAAAGAGCAAATATTTGTGACACTAGAGGGGAACTTTCCCAAGCCAGAAGAAGGGGTTGGCTGCTGGCCCATAACTCACACTGATAGTACTCGGCCTGCCCGCTCTGCAGCACAATGGCCAACACCAGCGTCAGCTGCGGTGTTGTCTCCAAGAAGGTCTCAAAGAGTCGCAGCATGCTGATGTCCAGGGAGAGGAAGTCAGCATATGCCATGTCAAACTCTGAGGGCACCTCCTGCCGCCACACCAACAGTCCCTGCTGCAGCCCCGTCACACACCTAGGCAGCACATAAGATGCCCAAAGGGCCAGGTTAGTGTCTGGTGACATTCCTCCTTCCCCTACCCATCTGGTGGATGCAGACAGGCTCCGATCCCAGCTCTGTCACTTATACATTGTGGGCCTTGGGCAAGCAACTTAACCTCATTGAGCCTGTTTCCTTATCTGTAAAATGGGGACACATGCAACTACTACTGCTCTCTCTTACTGGCCAGGCACTGTCCCAAGCGCATGACAAACCTTGTCCCATTTACTCCTTGCAACATCCCCATTTTATAGATGGGGAAACAGGATCAAAAAGCTAATAAGTAGTGAAATCAAGATTTGGACCCAAGGCTGTTTGAATTCATAAGATGGTAGTTCTCAAATTTTAGCAGGCATTAAGAATCTTTTGGAATCCTGGGGGCAACAGGAAGCCATTGAGAACTTCTTAGCACAGGCACAACCAGGTCAGATTGTACTCTAGAAAGAGCACCCGAGCTATGCGGAGGTGGTGTGGGGCGATGGTTGGAGTGGTTAGACTGGAAGTAGAGATCCCACTTATGCGAAACTATGAAAAGAATACACTGATTTTCATTCAATCTGCAGTCCGTTGTCCGTTACTGTCGAGTAGATTCCGACTCATAGAGACCCTATAGGACAGAGTAGAACTGCCCTATAGGGTTTCCAAGGAGCGTCTGGTGGATTCGAACTGCCGATCCTTTGGTTAGCAGCCGTAGCTCTTAGCCACTGCACCACCAGGGTTTCCCAGTCTGCAGTAGGAGCCAAGAAATCTGCATTGTAAATAGGCATCCCCAGGTGATTCCAATCCAAGTGGTGAACAAAACTTTGTGAAACAGGAGCCCAAGGAGCAAGACCTTTTATCCTGTGGGCAACAAGGAGTCACTGAGAGCTTCTGAGCATAGGCAGCAAAGCTCAACAGTCTGTCTGACTCACGCCCAGGACTGTAATAACTATGCCCCTTCCCACCCATCTGGGGTTTTATTGAGGCCTGTATGGTCCCTCCATGAGGCAAAACTCAGTCAAAGTTCCCCTCGCCCACTCCTGGAGACTGCAGCTTTGTCAAGGCAAGATCTGGAGAGAATCTGTAAAAATGGATTCAAGAGAAGATCCTGGCTCCAGTCACACCATCTGTCATGGACTGAATTTGTGTCCCCCCAAAATATCTGTCAACTTGGCTAGGTCATGATTCCCAGTATTGTACGACTGTCTACAGTTTTGTAATCTAATGTGATTTCCCTATGTGTTGTATTAAATGCTATCACTATGATGTAATAAGATGGATTAGCGGCAGTTATACTGATGAGATCTACAAGATTAGATTGTCCTAAGCCAATCTCTTTTGAGATATAAAAGAGAGAAGCGAGCAGAGAGACAGGGGAACCTCATACTACCAAGAAAGCAGTCTCAGGAGCAGAGCACGTCCTTTAGACCTGAGGTTCCTGCACAGAGAAGCTCCCAGACCAAGGAAGACTGACGACACGGACCTTCCTCCTGAACTGACAGAGAAAGCTTCCCCCTGGAGCTACACCCTGAATTTGGACTTGTAGCCTACTAGACTGTGAGATGATAAATTTCTCTTTGTTAAAAGCCATCCACTTATGGTACTTCTGTTATAGCAGCACTAGATGACTAAGACACCATCCCACTCAGATCACACTGTGTCCTGACTTCATCCTATGATTCCGACCCTTGCTTTCAGTTTTCCCTCTATAGAGGCCCACCAGCTCTGAAAAGAAGCACTATCCACACACATTCTCCAAGACACAGCCCAACCCCAGCTGGTTCAAGGGACACAGATGAATCAGATGCCATCTCTGCCCTTGTGTTCAGTTTGGGGGTGTGGGGAGCAAAAGTTCAAGGAGGAGAACACAACTGGGAAAGAAAGGGCGAGAGGCGGGCAGCTGTGAGGGAACAGCACTATTCTGGGGTCAGGACAGCTGAAACTCCCAGGGTGGCCAGGTAATAATGCTAGCTGACATTTACTGGATGCTTACTCTGTGCCAGGGAGATTCACAGATTTTATTTAACGCTCATAAAGCTCAAAGGTAGGCACTATTACCGTGCCTACTGGAACAATGAGTAAAAAATGCTGAAAAGGTCAAGTGACTTGCCCAAGACTCCAAGCACAGTTAGAAAGAACAGCCAGGCTTTGAACTGCGGCTGCAAGTCTTCGCCATTACAGTAGAGTTGACATCGTGCCAAGCACTGTGCTAGGCACTTGCCATCTCTTTCACTCTTTACAACAGGCCTATCTGCCAGAGCTATCTCTAGACTACCACTTCCTTTTTGTAGAGTAAGAAACTGAGGCTCAGAGTGACGCAGGAATGAGGTCACAGGTAGCAAAACCAGAGTTGGATCCCAGAGAGCTGACTCCAAAGCCCATGCTCCTCCTTTTCTTCCCTGGGCCTCAGTTTCTTCACCTGTGCAAGGATGGATAGACTAGGAGAGCTCTAAGTGCTTTCAGCAGTTCTCTTCCTTTAAGGGGCGGGGCGTTCACCTATAGGTTGAGGTGCCTGCAGGGGCTGTTTCCTCTCTTCAGTCCCGGTTCTCTCGTCCTCTCCCTCTCCCCCAACCCCGGTGTCGGGACTCTTACCACACTAGTAACCCAAATGCAGGAGGTGCCCGCTGGGCTCAGTATCCCTCCCCTTTCCCGAGGGCGGGGCGATCACCTGTACAGATAGCCCAGCTGTAGGAGATGCAACAGCGCCAGACAGCGGCCGGACGGCTGCGACCCGTGCAGGTCCGCGGGGTCGGCGCGCAGCCAGACCCAGCTGAAGAACTGCAGCGCGACCGACGCAAGGAGCAGCAACGCCAGCACCAGCGCTGCCCACAAGTAGCGGCCGCTGAGCACGTACTGAACGAAGGCCCACAGGTCCGTGCCCAGGTCAAGCAGGAAGGCGGCAGTGCCCAGTACGCCCAGGACCAGGTCCCGAAGGGGGGCGGCGCGGGGCGACCAGGGCATGGCCCGCCTGCCTCTCCCCCTACCCCTCCTTCTCTGCGGCTCTGGCCTGCCCTCGGAGTCCGGGGTCGCCAAGTGAGAAGAGACGGACACAGCCCTTGGGCAGCCCCGGGCCGGGGCCTGCTGGGCGGGACTTCTCCGCCCCGCCTTGTCCGGGGAGGGGCGAGGCCTTGGGACGCTGCTGCCGAATTCCCCGGCTCCCCTACGTCAGGCAGCTGGCGGTCCTGAGCTCCGATAGGGCCTGTGACTCTGCCAATTGTCAGAAACCACCCCAGCCCCAACTCGGTGCACTCCAAGGGTCGTGAGGCCCGAAAACCGACAGTCTAAGGCGCACAGCCCTTAGCTTAGCAGGCTTTCTAGCCATTTTATTTTACATTTGAGACGCCTAAAGGCCCAAGAAAAGGAGTACTGGTGGCGCAACGGTTAAGCACTTGACTACTAACCAAAAGGTCAGTGGTTCCAACCCACCAAGCGGCTCCACGGGAGAAAGACCTGGCAATTTACTACCGTAAAGATTATAGCCTAAAAAACCCTATGGAGCAGGTCTACTCTGTCATGGGCTCGCTATGAGTCAGATGGAGGGCACCTAACAACAGAGGCCCAAGATGGCGGGAAGGGCCTGGCGATTAGAGCCCGGGCTCTACCCGTGATCCCTCACATCTGCATTGTTGGAAAAAGCAAAACAAAAAGACACATTCTGATCCCTAAACGGTGGACGTTGCAAACTAAGCGTGCCCAGAGTTCGGGCTGTGAGTTAAAACGGCTCCGGATCATCAGGGTACATCTTCCCGGGCTACTGATTTTGCTTTGATCACTGCGGAAAAGGAGGGAGAAACGTTCACTAACTGTGTGAGTTGTTTCAAACATTATATATTAAAGGGAAAGCCGCACAAAATAAGCTGCACGATGCGCACTGTTTTTTAGATAAGACTTGAAACTTGACGGAAATGTGTTGGGGGGGGGGGTGTCTTTAGGGCTTCATTTCCGAATCCGGCTGTCTAATTCACTCTCTGGGGACGCGGGAGAAATGGTGGAAAAGTCCAGGTCTCTAAAGGGTGATGTTGACCAGGTTTTACAGGGAGGAAAGTGAGCAACCCCAGGGGGTAACGTGCGACGCCAAGGTCAGGGCAAGAGCAGGGCGCGCATGCCCAGCAGCGCCGCAAGCAGCAGCGCGAGCTGGGGCGCAGGCATGGCGCCGGGGGCGCGCAGACAAGTGGCGTACGCGTCGAAGGCCACCTCCCGTAGCGCGCACACGTGCTCGGTGCGGCAGGCCTTCCCGCAGTTCTGGGTGTCGTAGCTGACAGAGTTGTAGACGTAGTAACGCTGCAACACGCCTTGATCGCGGGCGATGCGGCCCAGCGCCGAGTGCATGCAGCGGGCGCTGGCGTCCGGAACCCCGTAGGCCTCAGTCAGCCTGTACTCGAGCTGCCAGCTCGGCGTTCCCTGCGCGTTCGCCTGGCTCAGGTTCACGAAGTAGGTAACCACGTCCTGGAGAGGGGAGGCGGTGCAGACCTGCCTTAAACAGCTGCCTGGTTCCACTCCAATCCTGCTCCTTGCATTCACCCCCAGCTTCTTTATAGCCATAATAACCACTATTAGTTATTGAGCGTTTATTGAGAAGGACCCTGGGTGGCACAAACGGTTTGCCGTTGACCACTTACCTAAAAGATGGCAGTGTGACCCCACCCAGCAGCACCAAGGAAGAAAGACCTGGTGATCTACTTTAGTAAAAATTACAACCAAGAAAACCCTATGGAACAGTTCTACTCTGGGGTCTCCGTGAGTCGGAAACAATTAGAAGGCGCCGGTTTTGTTTTGTTTTAAGTATGTTTGGCAGACATTCTCTGATTGGATCTAATGAGATAACTGTGCTTACTACCGCCATTTCACAGATGAGGAAACTGAGGCCTAAAGAGGTTAGTTCACTTGGTCAGGATCCTACAGCTGTTAAGTGGCAGAGGCAGGATTGGAACCCAGGTTGTTGAACCCCACAGCCTGTGTATTTTCTGTCACACCAAGCTCCCAGCACATAAAAGATGCTCAGTAAATATTTTCAGAATGAATGCATAAAAAGCAACATAAAAGAAGTGTGATTAACCGTGGGCAAAGTAACCTGCCTAGCTCAGAGAATTTTAGAATGTAAGGATACACTCAAGAACCCCTAGGACTTGGGTGCATCTCCAAGACTAGCATCTGGAAGGGTTTCTCTGTCCAACACTTTTGAGTTAAATTTGTAGACCTGCTTCAGGTCACTAGAGATGGGGTAAGAGGAGCTGCTGTGTTGAACAGCAGCTGCATGCCAGGCACCTTACATACGTTATTTCATTTAAAAACAGTTGATGTCAAGTCAATTTTGGCTCAAGGCAACACCGTGTGTGTGAGGTAGAATTGTGTTCCATAAGGTTTTCAATGCTGATTTTTCAGAAGATCACCAGGCCTTTCTTTGAGGCGCCTCCAGGTGGACTCAAACTGCCATCCTTTCTGTTAGCAGCCAAGTACTCTAACCATTTAGTCCTTTCAAAACTCTGTGAGGGTACTGTCATTCCTATTTTGCAGATGAAGCAACTGAGTCACAGAGAGAGCAAAAAGTTTATGTGTGGTTAAGCCAGGATTAAGACCCGGGTCTGTCTGAGAAGAATGAATGTAGGGCATGTTACGGAGTGGGGGTGGGGGGGTGCGGTGAGGAGGTTCCTCAGCCCTTGCTCAGATCCTGTGAGTGCCTATGTGGGCAACAGACCACACTCTTAAAAATCCTCAGACCTCTTCTTTATCTGCATGTCCTCCTCAGAATCAAGGAACTTTGTTATCTCATCCAGTCTCTGGCTATAAATGTCCTCTAGATGCTCTCAGCTCTTATATCAAATCTCTAAACCTTTCTCTTCCCTGAAACTCCAACTCAGACATCCAGTTGCCTCCTCCCTTGGTGTTTTCTCTTGGATGCCATTTAGCCATCTCAAAGTTAACAGGCCCAGAATTCTGGCTCCTCCTACAGTCACCCCATCTCAGCAAAGGGCAACCTCATCCTTCCAGTTGCTCAGGCCAAAAACTTGGGAGTCCTCCATAACTTCTTTTTCTCTCACACCCCGTATCCAATCCACCAGCAAATCCTGTCTGCTCTGCCGTCATAATACACCCAGAATCCAACACTTCTTACCCCTCCCTCTACTACCCTGGGCCTAACTGTTCCCCCTGCCTCTGCCTTTGCCCCTACAGCCTGCTCTCGGCACAGCAGACATGGTGATTTTGTAAAATTAACGTCAGAATATTTCCTTCTTCTGCCCTAAACCCTCCAAATCCAGAATCTTCATCATGGTCTACGTGATCTGACCGTGTCTTCTCTCACTCTCCCCTCCACCTTCCACTCCAGTCACACTGGCCTCCTTGCTCTTCTTGTTTATCCCACAGCCTGTGCATTTTCTGTCATACTAAGCCCCCGGCACATAAATATTTGCAGAATGAATGGATAAAAGGCAACACAAAAAGAGTGTGTCTTAGCCCCACTGCGATGGTGCCAAGTACCCAGGTTTTGTTTAAACACACCAAGCACATTCCCACCAAGGGGCCTTTGACTTGCTGTTCACTCTCCTTCCCCAGGTGCCTACATGGCTCACTCCCTCACATCACTCAGAACACGGCTGAAATTTCACCCTGTTTGTGACATTTACCCTGCCCACCTCTCTAACACAACATGCACTCACCCCACCCATCACCACCCTGTCTCCCCACTCTGCTTAGTTTCTGTCCTTAGAACTTCTCTCTGTGGCATACTTAATTTCACTGATTTATTGTCTGTTGCTTCCTGTAAGAATGTCAGCTCCAGGAGAGCAGTGACTTGGTCTGTTTTTGTTCACTTAAGTATCCTCTGAACTTAGAGCGGAGCCCAGCACATGGCAGATGCTTAATACATTTGTTGAATAAATGAAAGAATAATGCTTCTTTGTGATTTCAGCAATCACAAACACATCCTAGGAGGTGAAGGAGTGCTTGATGAGTTAGGGGCCTGCTTTGGCTGGAGTGCAGCTAGAGCCCATGTAGGGAAAAGGTTGGCATGGGCCTGAGGTCAGACTGTAGGAGGCCTTGAGTACCAGGCCAAGGAGATCCAATTTTATATTGTGGGCACTGGGGAGCCACGGAAAGTTTTTGAGCAGGAGAGAAATGGTATGAAAGCAGTGCTTTAGAAAGATGAATCCCTTCTGTGGTACATAGCAGATGGGCTACAGTGGGGCAGGTCTGGAGGCAGGGAGACCAGGTAGGAGGCTGTAGCAGTGATCCAGGGGCAAAGGGAGTTTGGGGAAAGAAGAACTGATCTGATTTGGTGACAGGATTTGGAGGTGGCTTCAGGGTTCTGAATGTGAGCTGTAGAACAGTGGAAGTAACTTGACCTTCCTGAGTTTCAGTGGTCAGTGATGGGTGGATGGGTGGGAAGGAGAGTTAGGGGAGGTGATTATGTGTTTATGTCCCTGCCTACCCTCCCCTGTATCCCCAACAGATGAAGCGCTCCTGACCTGGAGGTTCAGTGTGGCTTGGTCATATTCGATTACCCGAATGCCTGGATTGTTGGCCCCATCGACCACTCCAGGTAACGTGGTTTTCCAGGGCGTGACTCCAGGTGTGAGGAACATAACACTGATGGGGGCACCTTTCAGGTGAGAGAGAGGGAATGAGAGATGCTGGAGAGAGAAGGAGGAAGGTGGGCTGGCAGCCGCCCTCCAGGTTGAGTACCTGTGTCATCATAGAACATCCGGAAGCTGTCAGTGTGGTGATGCCCAAAGAACTGTCCCGCGATGACCCGATGGTGCTTTCGAACCACCTCTAGGTACCTCTCATTGAAGTCCTTCCGGAACCATGCCTTGTTCCGTGCCTTCTCAAAGAACCCTGGGGGCACATGGCCAATAATGTACACCTATGAAGAGAGGGCGCCCAGGAAGGGCTCAGAAAGGTCCACCCAGCCCCTCATTTCCATACTCAGAGCCTGCCTATCTCCCAAAGACAGGCAGACAGGCTCAAATACATCTCTGAAGTTCTTTCCCATTCTCTCTTCCAGGCTGATTCAGGCGTTCTCTCTGTGCCCAGCAGTGAATGTACCACCTCTGTGCCTTTTCCTATGCTATGGCTGCCACCTGGAGTACCCTTCTCATTTTTCTTTTGTAAATCCTACCCATACTTCAAGGAGCACTGGTGGTGAAAGATCAGCAGTTCATACTCACCAGCCACTCCACAGGAGAAAGATGGGGCAGTTGCCTCCATAAAGATTACAGCCTTGGAAACCCCATGGGGCAGTTCTACTCTGTCCTATAAGGTCGCTATGAGCAGGATCGACTTGACGGCACACAACAACCACCCATGCTTCAAAGCCTAGCTCAAAGGGCATCTCCTCCATGAGGCCTCACTGATCATTCAGAAGCTAGTCTTCTCCTCTTGGAGCTCAGGCATTGTGACTAAACCATTCTTGCATGGTTGTGCAGTATGAGTATGGGTCATGTGTGCTCTTGTATTGTATCCCTCAAGCCTGCTCAGTACCTGGGCACTTGGCTACCATTGCAGGAGGTAGAGCAAGGGGGGTTAAGAGCATGAGCTTTGCAGTCAAACTGCAGCTTAGACACCAGCTGTGTGACCTTGGGCAAGTCATTTCGCCTCTCTGAGCCTCACTTCCCTCATCTGGAAGATGGCGATAATAGCACCTGCCTCGTGGAGTTCTGAGAATTAAATGAGATGATCCATATAAGGCACTTAGTAACATGCCTGATGCAGTGAGTGCTCAAAAGCACCAACCATGAGATCCTGCTGTGACGTGCTGGTCAGTGTAGGGGTTCTAGCACATGAGACACAGGACCTGTCCTCCAGGACACACCTGGAGAGCTGGGCTGTCACCTACTATGCATCCCTTGAGGACCCGTACACAGGTGTGGGCTGCAGCTACAGTGTGTGGCAGCAGTAGAAAGAGCACTGACTTGATGTCTGGAGACCAAGGTTCCAGTCTCGGCTTCACTGCTTATTGTGTGACCTCAGAACTGTCACCGCTCCTGTGAGCCTCAGGGTCCTCATCTGTAATGGGCCTCAGAATCCCAGCCTCACAGGACTGTTGTGAGGATGGAAGAAGCACCCTCCTGGTGCCCGGCCAATCAAGGACCTTCTATGATGTGGGCATCTCGGGGTGGATGGGTGAGTTTGTGCCAAGGCAGGAGACTTGTTCAGGAAGTGACTTCAAACAAGAAGGAGGAAGAGACAGGGGCCCTTACCATTTCCCCAGCCCAGGAAGCATTGGTCAGCACGTCTTCTAGCCACTGGAACTGCTTGCCAGGGTCAGCCATGCCAGCTGTCTGCTCATTGTTGCGATAGTACAAATTGGTGTTGAGGACCACAATTCGCCCAGCCCTGCTCGGACCCGGCAACTTCTCAGAATAGAAGGCACCTAGGGTGTCACAGCCAAGGAGAAGCCTGAAGGAGTCCCCTGCCTCTGGCCAGGCATGCCTCTGCCCCCCTCTACCACACTCTCCCACCTTCTGCTTCCCTGGCAGGAGGAGAGATGGGGGAGAACCACCATCTTTCCCATAGGAGGGACATCATGGGATCAACGTAGCCAAGTGAGTAATAGCCAAGACTCTGGAATCAGGCTTCCTAGGTTCAGATCCTGAGTCTGTCACTTATTAGCTGTGCAACTTGGGAAAGTTACTTAACCTTTCTGTGCCTCAGTTTCCTCATCTGTATAATAAGTGTGTTTGTCTCTCTAGATCCACTGTCAACCACCTTCTTCATCCAGCTCTCTGCCCCAGGAGGCTGATCTGTGTGAACTACATCAGTGGGCTTCCTGCCCGTGGGCTGCTGGTTGGCATTGACCAATGGGGAGCCCCAGCAGCAAGAGATTGAAGGAAGGTGGAGAGTGGGGTCAGGGTCACCTTTGACTGGCTGTGTCTTTGGAATCAGTGGTTCTCAACCAGGTGATTTTGCTCCCCCGAGGAAACATTTGGCAATGTCCAGAGACATTTTTGGTTGTCACATCTGGGGGATGTTACTGATACCTAGGGATGCTGTTAAACGTCCTACAATGCACAGAGGACAGCCACCACAACAAAGAATGATCGAATCTTAAAATGTCAATAGTGCCAAGTTTGGGAAACCCTGCTCTGAACTGATGGTTACTGCTCCTTCCTAGAGTTGATGTGAGGAGTCTAGTAACATGCTGAAGGTAGTGCCTGGCAAACAGTTAAGTGCTCAATAAGTATCGGTTGTTACAATCATCATTAGTGCTGTAGGTTTAAGAGCATGGGCTTTAAACCAAAAGAGACCTACAAAAACAGAAAAATATACTATGCTTTTGGATAGGAATACTTAACATTGTGAAAATGTCAGTACTACCCAAAGTGATATATAGATATAATGCAATCCCGATCCAAATCCCAACAGCATTCTTCAACAAGATGGAAAAACTAATCACTATATGGAAGGGAAAGAGGTCCTGAATAAGTAAGTAAAACATTAGTAAAGAAGAACAAAGTAGGAGGCCTCACACTACCTGATCTCAGAACCTACTGTACAGCCATGGTAGTCAAAACAGCCTGGTACTGGTATAATGACAGACACACAGACCAATGGAATAGAACTGAGAACCCAGACGTAAATCCATCCACTTATGGACAGCTGATCTTCGATAAAGGACCAAAGCCCATTAAATAGGGAAGAGACAGTTTCTTCAACAAATGGTGCTGGCAGAACTGGATATCTATCTGTAGAAAAATGAAACAGGACCCATACCTCACACCATAAACAAAAACTAACTCAAAATGGATCAAAGACCTAAATATAAAACCTAAAACTATAAAGATCATGGAGGAAAAAATAGGCACAACACCCTGCAGCAACCCTATAGGACAGAGTAGAACTGCCCCATAGGGTTTCCAAGGAACAGCTGGTGGATTTGAACTGCCAACCTTTCGGTTAGCAACCTGAGCTTTTAACCACTGCACCACCAGAGCTCCAGGGACAACAGTAGGGGCCCTAATGTATGGCATAAATGGAATATCAAACATAACTAAAAATGCACACACAGCAGAAGATGAACTGGATAAATGGGACCTCCTAAAAATTAAACAGTTACGCTAAATAAAAAGACGAGTCAAAAGAGAACCTACAGATTGGGAAAAAAATTTTGGCAGTTACATATCCAACAAGGGTCTAATCTCTAAAATTTAAAGAAAACTTCAACACCTCAACAACAACAAAAAAGTAATCTGATTAAAAAACAGGTGAAGGGTATGAACAGATACTTCACCAAAGAAGACATTCAGGCTGCTAACAAACATGAAGAAATGCTTGCGGTCATTAGCAGTTGGAGAGATGCAAATCAAAACTACGGTGAGTTACCACCTCACCCCAACATGACTAGCAATTAAAAAAAAACAGAAAATAACAAGTGTTGGCAAGGTTGTGGGGAGATTGGAACTCTTATACACTGCTGATGGGAATGTAAAATGGTACAACCACTATGGAAAATGGTATGGTGCTTCATCAAAAAGCTAGAAATAGAAATACCATATGATCTAGCAATCCCACTCCTAGGTATGTACCCTGAACTGTGGCATGAATACGCACACCCGTGTTCATTGCAGCATTATTCACAATAGCAAAAAGGTGGAAACAACCTAAATGCCCATCAACAGATGAACAGATTAAAAAACTAGTATATACACACAGTGGAATACTATGCAATGATAAAAAATAATGATGAATCCACAAAACATCTCAAAGCATGGATGAATTTGGAGGACATTATGCTGAGGGAAATAAGTCAATTCCAAAAAGACAAATACTGTATGTGACCACTATTATAAAGTAACAACAAAAGGTTTACACATAGAAAAAAAAGAAAAGAAAAACATTCCATAATGGTTACCAGGGATGGGAGGGAGAAGGAGGGAAAATTACCAAATAGATAGATGGCGCATATTGTTATTGGTGACAGGAAAGGCAATACACAATATGGGGAGAAGTCAGCACCACATGACCAAGACAAGAGAGGACACTGAGAGGAACACAGGAATAAAATGGCAACTACGGTAACTCCTATAACATAGACAATCCTGCAACGATAGTATTAACAAACAATAATTTACAATGGATACATAGGTATGTAGATATGCCAAGAGGTGTGGGAGAGTGTAGGAGAGCATACCCACTGGCAGATACAGGTTTCGTGGTGGATATTCCTACATACATGACTGTAGATGTTTCTCATATCTTAATAATAGACAATAGAGCATAAAAGGGGCACAGTCAGGGAAACCTCTGAGACTAACTATAAACACCTCATGGAATGAAGTTCCTAGGCTTGAAGACAAAGAACCATAGACTCGGGACATCTATGTCAACTGGCACAATATAGTTCATAAAGACAATGTTATGCATCCTACTTTGGTGAGTAGCGTCTGGGGTCTTGAAAGCTTGTGAGAGGCCATCTAAGATACAACTATTGGTCTATTCCAGTCCAAAGCAAAGGCCAGGAAAAAAAACCAAAGACTCAAGGGAGCAATTAGTCCAGAGGACTAAGGGACTACATGAACCACAGCCTACACGACCCTCAGACCAAAAAAACTAGATGGTACCCAGCTACTACTACTGACCACTCTTAACTGGGATCACAACAGAGGATCCCGGGCAGAGCAGGAGAAAAATATAGAACAAAAAGCAGCCATATAAGATACTCCACTAGTCTCACCCTGTCTGGAGCAAGGGAGAAAGATGAAAACCAAAGACACAAGGGAAAGATTAGTCCAAAGGACTCACGGACCACAACTACCACAGCTTCCACTAGATGGAGTCCAGAACAGCTGGATGTCACCTGGCTACCACCACTGACTGCTCTGATACGGATCACGATAGAGGGTCCCAGACAAAAGCTGGAGAAAAATGTAGAACAAACTTCTAACTCACAAAAAAAGACCAGACTTACTGACCTGACAGAGACTGGAGAAACCCTGAGAGTATGGCCCCTGGACACCTTTATAGCTCAGTAATGAAGTCACTCCTGAGGTTCACCCTTCAGCCAAAGATTAGACAGGTCCATAAAACAAAACAAGACTAAATGGGCACACCAACCCAGGGGCAAGGACAAGGCAGGAGGGGACAGGAAAGCAGATAATGGGGAACCCAAGGTCGAGAAGGGGAGAGTGTTGACAGGTCGTGGGGTTGGCAACCAGTATCACAAAACAATATGTGTATTGTTTAATCAGAAACTTGTTTGTCCTGTAAACCTGCATCTAAAGTACAATTTTAAAAAATTCAAGTTCACAAAGGAGACCAGACTTGCTGGTCTGACAAAAATTGGAGGAATCCCGGAGACTATGGCCCTAAGACACCTTTCTGACCTGGATTGAAACCATTCCCGGAGACCAGCTTCCAGCCAAACAATAGACAAGCCCATAAAATAAACAGTAACACCCGAGAGGAATGTGCTCCTTAGAGCAATCAATTATATGAGATCAGAAGGGCAATATTAGCCCAAAAACAAAGATGAGACGGCAGGAAGACGTAGAAAATCAGGATGAAAGGAAACGAGGAACCCAGGATGGATATGGGTGGAGTGCTGACACATTGCAGGGAATGCAAACAATGTCATGAAACACTTTATGTACAAACTATCGAATGGGAATCTAATTTGTTCTGTAAACTTTCACCTAATGCACAATTGAAGAAGAAAAAAAAAAAAGCACATGCTTTGGAGTCAGCCCAGGATTCTGCTCCCAAGTCTGCCTCTTCTAAGCTATGTAACCTTTGTCAAGTGACTTTTATCTTCAAGCTTCAGTCCCCTTATCTATAAAATGGGGATAAAATCAGTATTTATTTCATGGGGTTATTGTCAAGACAAAATTAGAGCGTGGCATACGCTAAATGCTCCTTATAGTAGCACATGATGTTAGTACCTTCTTTGAAGAGAGTGATGGATTCATTACTGAGCCAGGGTCTCCACAGTTCTGCTACCTGATTGTAGATACTGTTGCTCCCTGCTGGAAACTGGTTTTTGGGGTGAAAGTCATGATTTCCCAAAGCAGCATAGACTTTAGTATCTGGGAGGGAAAGGAGAGATATAAAAATATATGATTAAGCATTTGGTGGAGTTAGTAATTTTCAGTTGGCTGCCTGCCATCAGAGATAAGTAGAAAACAACATTTGATAGAATCTGGCTAAACTGCTCAGATTGCAGAAGGAAGAGCATTGAGTTCCCTGATCCCCGTCCCTAACCCCATTTCTGACAGGAAGTTCCCTGGTCAAAAAGGAGACCTCAGATGATGAGAAGGGGGAAATTTTTGTTGCTGTTAGTTGCTGTTGAGTTGGCTCCAATTCATGGCAGCCCCGTGTACAACAGAACAAAACGTTGACTGGTCTTGTACCATCTTCATAATCATTGGTATGCTCAAGTCCACTGTTGTGGCCACTGTGCATTTTGAATACCTTGCATCCTAGGAGGCTCATCTTCAAGCACTATATTGGACAATATTCTGTGGTGATCCATAGGGTTTTCATTGGCTGATTTTCAGAAGTAGATCGCCAGGCCTTTCTTCCTAGCCTGTCTTAGTCTGGAAGCTCTGCCAAAAGCTGTCTACCATGACTGAAATACTGTGGCAAAGCTTCCAGCATCATAGCAACATGCAAGCCACCACAGTACAACAAACTAACAAATGTGTAGTAGAAGGGGAACTAGAAGGTCTAATAATCTTCAGATCCATTATCAGCCACTTAGTAATTTAGTGTTCCTTGTTCTTGTCAATTGCAGATTCATCTTACTTTTAGAGAAGGGGTCTGGTTCACCTGTAGGAGGTCTTAGGAGTTTCACTCACTTAGGCATTCAACAAATACTTATTGAACACCTACTATGTGCCAAGGCATAGAGCTGGGAACCAGGCACCCAGTCCCAGTCCCAGAGGCCTGACAGTTCAGTAGGGTTGACAGGCAGTGAGTAATTAGATGTGTGAGGGCTGTCACAAAAAGGGAAGGGCTGCTTGCTGTGGAAATGTGTAATGGGGTTGGGGAGGACGGGGGAGGCCTTCCTGAGGAAATGACTCGTGAATGAGAACTGGAGGAGGAGGGAAGCCTATCAGACTTATTTCTCCTTCCAGAGCAGCCTCATGCCTGCTTTTATTTTACGCTGTCTGGCACGTAGATGGTGCTCAATAAGTATTTCACAATGAACAAAAACTCCTCTTAAACTCAGAGCAGGACCTTACCTTTTATGAACTTGGCCCACCTCAGGGACCGACCCTAAGCCAGTCCAGGTAGGCTAGAGCCTCCAATTCCCTGTTTTGGGAAATATCTCTAATAACCCCCTTTGCCTTTAAGTATAGCCTACAAGATCTGGAAATGCTGAGAGTTCTTTCAAATGGAGGTTATAGAATCCCCATGAGGAATTGTTTGCAAAGCTGGAAGCCTGTGACTGCCAGAAAGAACCTTACCTCTCTACAGTAAGTGCTGACATTCGTTAGGAAAAAACACAAATCCCTGGAATCACAAGAGCATATGAGAAGGGAAGGGATCACTCCCATTTTTTTTTACTGCTTCTATGTGCCAGGCACTGTTTGAAGCTCCTTACAAGTGAGAAACCATTTTAATTCTCCTGGAATCCAGATTTCTGGGGTCCATGGAGTTGGGATGTCCCACCGTCATGGATTGAACTGTGTCCCTCAAAAATGCATGTTTCAGTTTGGCTAGGCGATGATTCCCAGTGTTGTGTGATTGTCCACCATTTCGTTATCTGATGTGATTTTCCTATGTGTTGTAAATCCTATCTGTATGGTGTTGAGATGGGCTTAGCGGCAGTTATGTTAATGAGGCAGGACTCAATCTACAAGATTGGATTATGTCTTGAGCCAATCTTGAGATACAAAAGAGAGAAGTGAGCAGAGTGATGGGGAACCTCATACCACCAAAGAAGTAGTGCCAGGAGAAGAGCGCATCCTTTGGACCCGGGGACCCTGTGCTGAGAAGCTCCTAGTCCAGGGGAAGATTGATGACAAGGACCTTCCTCCAGAGCCGAGAGAGAAACCCTTCCCCTGGAGCTGGTGCCTTGAATTTGGATTTCTAGCCTACTAGACTGTGAGAGAATAAGCTTGTTTGTTAAAGCATCCACTTGTAGCATTTCTGTTACAGCAGCACTAGATAGTTAACTAAGACAACTACCCAGGCCATTTGCTCTTAGGTGTCTTTTGAACCTTGAAGAAACTGGTTTCCTAAAGTCACCTTTAAGTCAAACAGTAACCTATTAAGCAGTTTAGTAGAGACCCTTTTGCCCTAGGCATCAGGCTCTTTTGGAGAATTATCTATGTGCAGTCAGTTGGGAGAAACAGGAACTCCAGGGTCTGACTGGAAGCTGTGTTTTAAGATTAATTATTATTACATAAACACTGTTTTGGCCCCGTTTCCATGACATTGTTGATGGGGTGGGGTATAAGAGTCTTTGGAGGATTTCTCATCTTCAAAATATTTTTGACTCCCTAGGTGAAATGAGGAAACCCTGGTGGCATAGTGGTTAAGTGCTACAGCTGCTAATCAAAAGGTTGGCAGTTCGAATCCAGCAGGCACTCCTTGGAAACTCTATGGGGCAGTTCTACTCTGTTGTATAGCATCGCTATGAGTTGGAATCAACTCGATGGCAACGGGTTTTTTTTTTTTTTTGGTTTAGGTGAAGTGATGACATGGCTCCCTATGTAAAAGGATGAATAAAGAAGACCAAAGAATTGACGCCTTTGAATTGTGGTGTTGGCAAGGAATATTGAATATACCACGGACTGCCAAAAGAAGGAACAAATCTGTCTTGGAAGAAGTCAACCAGAATGCTCCTTAGACGCAAAGATGGCGAGACTAGGTCTCACATACTTTGGACACGTTATCAGGAGGAATCAGTCCACAGAGAAGGAAATTATGCTGGTAAAGTGGAGGGTCAGTGAAAAAGAAGACCCTAAATGAGATGGACTGACACAGTGGCTGCAACAATGGGCTTAAGCCTAACAACCATTGTGAGGATGGCGCAGGATTGGTCAGTGTTTCATTCTGTTGTACACAGGGTCGCTATGAGTCGGAACGACGTGACGGTACCTAACAACAACGAGAAGGTGAAATGTTACCCTGATTTGCAAATCATATGTTAAACCAACTTCAGTCAATTTCTATTATTGGTTTAATATGATTTTTATTTTAACACAGGCGTAAGCTCCATGAGGATATGACCTGGTATCTAGTTCACTGCCATGTCTCCTGCCCCTAGAACAGAGTCTCATCCATAGTGGATGCTCAATAAATATTTGTTGTCTGATTAAATGAGTGAATGGATTACTGTGTTCAATCCTCATAACAACCTTATGGACAACCATAGTTTTCTTTTTCACACAGGGAGAAACTGAGTCTTAATGAGATTACGCAGCTAGAACATGGCAGAGCTAGAATTGGGACGGAGATTTGTATGTCTGCATTCCCAACCACTCTGCCTTGCTGGAGAGTCAGGGACCAGTGTTTGGAGCAACTCTGCTGGGTAACAGAGGTGGGACGTGGCAGGAAGAGCACATGGCTTAGAATCGGAAATCTTGAGTTTCAGTCCCTTCCTCCTCTCCAATAAGTTGTCTGACCTCTCTGTGCTTCAGCTTATTTATCTAGAAAATGGAAAATGTTCTGCTTGACCTGTGTTGTTATAATTCTCAAATAAGATAATATCTCATTTCATCTCTTCTAATTTGTTCTCATGCTTTGAGTACTGTTTCGACTGTTCCACGTGGAGCTTCTGGAATAAAAGTAAAATAACGGGGGTGTGTTTACCACTGAGGCTATGAGAAAGCACTGTATCATTTTTTAATTGGTAGCGGTTTTTTCTTAGTGATACAAAATATAATGATGCATCTTAACAGTTGATGGCATCTTGGATATTAGGAAATGCAATAAATGTGCAATTGTGGCAAAAGCTATACAATTTTATAATTTACAATTATATGCTACATCATAGGTGCCCTGGTTGTGTAATGGTTAAGCACTCAGCTGCTAAGGTAGGTGGTTCAAACCCACCCAGCGTCTCCACAGGAGAAAGACCTGGTGATCTCCTCCCATAGAAAACCCTACGGGGGCAGTTCTACTTTGTCACATAGGGTCACTAGGAGTCAGAATCAATGCGACGGTACCTAACAACAACATGCTAAATCATAGCTAATAAAGCATATTCTTATCCGTTATTTTACTTTTATTCCAGAAGCTCCACGTGGAACAGTCGAAACAGTACTCAAAGTGGCATATAAGTTTCCACCCTAGGTACTGACTAGCTTTGAGCCACAGGTTCCTTATCTATAAATTGGGAATGATAATACCTGTTGCTGGTATTGGAGCCCTGGTGGTGCAGTGGTTAAGAAATAACCAGAAGGTTGAATCCACCAGCCACTCCTTGGAAACCCTATGGGGCAGCTCTACCCTGTTCTATAATGTCACTATGAGTTGGAATCAACTAGACAGCAACGGGTTTGGTTCTTTTGGTTTATTGTTGGCATTGGGGGGAGTGACTTGGTTTGACCCTAAATAGTGACCTCTGGAGACCCCTGGGTGGCAAAAATGGTTTGCCCTCATCTACTAACCTTAAGGTTGGTGGTTTGAAACCACCCAGTGGTGCAGCAGAAGAAAGGCCTGGCAATCTTTCCATAAAGACTATGGCCAAGAAAACCCTATGGAGCAGTTCTACTCTGTAACACATGGAGTCACTATGAGTCAGAATCAACTTGACAGCAGTGGGTTTTGGGGTTTTAGTGATCTCTGCTAGAAAATCCTCACAACTGGACTGATAAGTAACATCAAGATAAACGGAGAAAATATTGAAGTTGTCAAGGATTTCATTTTACTTGGAGCCACAATCAACACCCATGGAAGCAACAGTCAAGAGATCAAAGGATGTATCACATTGGGCAAATCTGCTGCAAAAGACCTCTTTAAAGTGTTAAAAAGCAAAGATGTCACCTTGAGGACCATGGTGCTCTTGACCCAAGCCATATTTTCAATCGCCTTATACGCATGCGAAAGCTGGACAATGAATAAGGAAGACTAAAGAAGAATTGATGCATTTGAATTATGGTGTTGGTGAAGAATACCGAATATACCATGGACTTCCTAAAGAATGAACAGATTTGTTTGGGAAGAAGTACAGTCAGAATGCTCCTTAGAAGCAAGGATGGCGAGACTTCATCTCACATACTTTGGACATGTTATCAGGAGGGACCAGTCCCTGGAGAAGGACATCATGCTTGGTCAAGTAGAGGGTCAACGCAAAAGAGGAAGACCCTCAACGAGATGGATTGACACAGTAGCTGCAACAACGGGCTCAAGCATAACAATGATTGTGAGGATGGTGCAGGACTGGACAGTGTTCCGTTCTGTTGTACATAGTGTTGCTATGAGTTGGAAACAACTCAAGGACACCTGTCTTAGTCATCTAGTGCTGCTGTAACAGAAATATCACAAGTGGATGGCTTTAACAAACAGAAGTTTATTCTCTCGCAGTCTAGTAGGCCAGAAGTCCAGATTCAGGGCACCAGCTCCAGGGGAAGGCTTTCTCTCTGTGTTGGCTCTGGAGGAGGGTCCTTGTCATCAGTCTTCCCCTGGGCTAGAAGCTTCTCCTAGTAGGAACCCCGGGTCCAAGGAACGCGCTCTGTTCCCAGCATTGCTTCCTTGGTGATATGAGGTCCCCCTGTCTCTCTGCTTGCTTCTCTCTTTTATATCTCAAAAGATATAAAAGACACAATCCAATCTTGTAGATTGAGTCCTGCTTCATTAACATAACTGCCACCTATCCCACCTCATTAACCTCATAGAGGTAGGATTTACAACACATAGTAAAATCACATCAGATGATAAAATGGTGGATAATCACACAATACTGGGAATCATGGCCTAGCCAAATTGATACACATTTTTGGGGGACACAATTCAATCCATGACAGTACTTTACAACAACAAGCTAGAAGATGAGCAAGCCCAAGCATGTCTGGGTTGGGTTGATTTGGGTTAGGTAGGCAGGAAGTATCCAAGCATCTTTGCATAGATTGGTTTATATTGAGGGGAGGTGGAGAAGAGGAAGTTGTTTCCAGAATAGATGTGAGATGGAGTGGGAGTGATGGAAAACCCCAGTGCTCAAAGCAGGATTTGCCTCCCCACCCTTGCCATGCGACCTTGAGCAGTTTACTTGACCCCAAGGCTCACTCACATTCCTCAGCAGTAAAATTGGGATGGTAATAGCATCTCTTTCTAGGATTATCATGACGGTGAATATAAAATCCTTAGAGTCTTGCCTGCCACTTAATACTCAATACATATAGTTATTGCTGTTACTGATGTTATTGTTTGTTTGTTATTATTACTATTCCATAAGTGGGTCCTGGGCACCCATGACTAGGACCTTCAGAAGGAACAGCTGTACCA
The DNA here is from genome assembly GCA_030035585.1 of Dugong dugon. Lineage (NCBI taxonomy): Eukaryota > Metazoa > Chordata > Mammalia > Sirenia > Dugongidae > Dugong > Dugong dugon. The sequence goes on along the minus strand of CM057462.1, from coordinate 51,890,461 downwards.
GAACCTGAAGAGGGGTTGTAAGTGGGCTGCATTCAGAGGTCCCCAGCTGGCGGCCTGTGAGCCTCATTCACCCCAGGACCTTGTGTTTGTCAGAGCCTGTTTAAAAACATTTTCAAATGCAGTCAGGTGGAGAACGCAGACCCCATTCTCCCTGTCACGTCCTACGGGGCAGCTGCCTTACACTCTCAGGCACTGCCTGCTCTGCCAAGCTCTGCAGGTCTTGGAAGCACCAAGAAACAGCACCTTGGATGGAAATGAGCATCTCCCAGCTGCCCCAGCAGGGGCATGGTTTGAGGGTGGAGGATGCCAACTCCGGGGCCAGAGCCTAGAGTAGGAATAATAATGGTACCTACTCATACAAGGACCGTGTGCAAGGCCATGTGAGACTGATCCAGGGATGACGCCTGGATATAACTGTAGACACCCTGAGAAGGGACTGTGGGTCTGGTTAAACAGGTAGGGTGGAAGGCAGTGAAATTTCACCATTAATATGACTCTGTGTGCCCAGACCCCATGAGATCACACGTTCCTTGCAGAGTTGTTGGAGGGTAAGAAATGATGGCTGTGAAGTGCTTGGCACAGGACCTGGCTGACAACAGGATGTCAGCAGTCTCCAATAGATGAAGGTCGTTACTCTTGATCTTGCTGCTTGTGTCCCCCCACTGTGCCAGGCCCTACCTGGGGTCAGGGAATGCTGTGGGCAGTCCCATGGCAGAGTCTTACCTGGAAAGACCACTCTGATGAGCTTGGTCAAGCGTTCCACAATTTCCAGCACAGCTGCCTCTCCCAGCTTCTCATTGGGCACGTGAGGCGTGTCATCCCTACAAAACACCAGCAGACCAGTTTGGTACAGGCAACTCGGGGAGGAGCAGGAGAAAAGGAAGAGAAGGCTCTGCAGTGAGAAGAAAGCCTGTGGTACAGGGCCTCAGATGTCCAATGAGGGGAAATGGCCAGGCTGGAGCTGGGAATCAGACAGGAGAGAGTTCAAATCCTGGCCCTGCCATTTACCTGCTACGGGTCCCCGGTTTGATTGTTTAACCTCTCTGAGCCTCTATTCATCTGTAAAATAAGGATAGTAACTACTCATAGAATTTTTTTGAGTACAATAAAACAATAATGGAGGAAATTATGTATAAAATACAGTAGCTGCTAAGTTGTAACTAATATTATTAATATTTAGAGATGGAAGCTCAGAAGTTCCAGTCCCATCTGCAAGTCCCCAGGAAGCTCAGGGATGAGAAGCCACTCTGAATTCTGCCCCTTTCCCCAGGAGTTCTAAGGAGTTTGGAGCTGGCTTCAGAGTATGGGGTTCTAGTCTGTTCTAGGGCAGGTCCAGGACCTGCTCCAGGACCCTTTTGTCCCCTGTTCGACTGACCTAAGTTCCTGCATCCACCTTAGAAATCTTCAGCCAAGTTGGGGAGTGAAGGGAGGAGGACGGTAGAAAGTTTGGTTTGGGAAGGGAGAGGAGCCCCACCAATCTAGATCCTGAGGTCTCTGTGGGACTATACAGAGCAAGGCAGCCCTGCCCAACTACTAGCCCACGAAAGATAATGATACAGCTAATAGCAGCTCACCCTGATTGACTATGTACCAGGCACTTGCTATGTGCTATATTCATATCCACTAATTTGTTCCTCATAATAACCCTACAACTTAAGTTCTACTAATATCTCCATTTTACAGATAAGGAGTCCAAGGTACAGAGAAGTAAGAATTCCTGAGTGTAGACAACTAGAAAGTGATGGAGCTAGGATTTGAACCCTGTCAGCCTGCCTCCAGAGTCCATGTTCACACCCATTACATCTTATTGCATCTCTGCTACCTTCATGAGGACAGCAAGAGGAGCTGTTTATCCTTAAAACTCCTTGGGGACAGGCCAGGAATCCAAAGACATTGGAAAAAATGCCTTTTTTTTTTTTTTTTAGGTGCAGAGGATCTGATTCTGTCTGATGGAAAACACATCCAGTTTCTACAGGTTATCAGCCAAAGATTGCAGCTCCGTCAGAGAAGTCAAATTTCTTAGAAATTGAAGAATTATAAAGGATCCTAAGAGGTCATCTGATCCAATGCCATATACTTCTGCAGGGTCCCAGAGATTTCCAGAAAAGTCATGCATCTGTTAAAGGATCATAAATTTCCCAAAGCAGCCGTGTTTCCCAGGGGGCTTGCATCTTTCAGAATGTTACACGTTTCTTTGAGCCCCCCCGCCTCAGAGAATTCAGAGACTCCCCCAGTCTGACCCCTCACAGGAGCAAATAAGCAGCAGTGTCCAGGGTCATGGCCTAAATCTCACCCTCAGGTTGATTCTAGAGCCTCGGGAAGCCAGAGCTGTCCAGGTCCCTCCTGAGACACTGTCCATTCCTTAGATGTCCAGCCTTGTTTCTCCATCTGTCGACCACAGGATCCCCCTGAGGGTCATTCCTAGTCACGTGCATATCACACTTAGGAATAGCTGGGGGTACAGTGGGTTTGAGCCTGGCCTATAGAAGCATTCGTTGAGGCTACAGAGGGAGCATAAAATCAGAGCTCTCTCCAGCCTTCCTCACCTGCTCCCCTGGTTCACTACCTCCTGCAGGAAGTCTTTGCCAACCCTGCCAGATTGGGTCAGGGTCCTGCAAGGCTCCCACACCCTCCCTCCCCACCCGGCAGCCCTCTCTCCTCCCTGGGACATAACGATTGGTGGGTTTGTTAGCGCAGCCCACAAGATTGTGAGCCCCTGGAAGGCATGCCTGCATGTCCATCATCTCAGTACTCTCCGTGTCTACCCCAAAGCTGAACATGAGACAAGTGAGGGAGGCAGGGAGCGAAAGGGTAAACCTTGAGTGATGAAGAAGGCAGGCTCTGAGGAGAGTTGAAGGATTTATAGCAACATCCTTGGATGAAGGGCAGAAACTGCATCTCTGTGGCTAAGTAGCTATGCCGCCCATGTCCAGCGGTGCTCTAACCAAAGCAACTCCCCAGAGCACTGGGCAGCCCACGGTGGCCAGAAGCTGACCAGGACACTTGGTCCCACCTCTGGACCACTTTCAGCCCTCATAGCTTCTTCTGTCCCTGCATTAGAACCTTAGGGCTGGGAGTCCCTACATGCCAGAAGGAGTGGCTCCAACGATGATTATCCCGCAGCTTAACTTTTTCATTACCATCGAGTTAACGGTATACCAGCCACTTGTTATGCTTCTGGACCTCTGAGGTAAGGTGTTATTCTGGTTCTCATGCATTTAGTGTCAAGGTGGGTCCCTTTTGAAATGTGTAGCTCTGCAGACTGGAGTTGGAGCCACATCATTGTAAAGGTTAAGCATTCTATTAGGTGACGCTTTGTGGATGTGTTAGTTTTGTAAACTTTTGCCTTTTTTTCCTTTATTTCTGTGAGAAAAGGCTTGCAAGCATAAATTATGTCTTTCCTGTGTGTTAGTTAGGGAACCCTGATGGGCTTGTTTTGGTTTTTCTGTGTTATACTTGGAAAACCAGAGGTTCCCCATGTAACCTAATGGAAAGGCTCCCTCAATAAATTATTTATACAGCTCTCATTGATATGTTATACCACAGATCTGTGGTGCTATAGTGCCACTCACTTCATTGGTGGTTTGTATTACCAGATCATATTTCTCAAAATCCATATTACCAACCAAAAATCTAAACACACTCAGTTAGTAAGCATGCATTCCAATACTGAAAACACATGCCATCAAAAAAGAAAAAAATTAAGGAGAAAAAATTTAAAATACAGTTCACCAGATGCTCAGACGTCACAACCAAGTCCCCAGCCTCAGTGGGAGCTGTGTTCTGAGGCTGGGGGACGTGGAGGTTGTGAGCACAGGCTGGAATCATCCAGACCCAGGCTTGGGCAAGTGACTTAACTCCTTTGACCTTCAGGTTCCTTATCTCGAATACAGGGCTGATTGGGAAATTAAATGAGATAATGTGGGTAAAGGGCATGGCTGTCACATGGCATGTAGAAAGTGCCTGGCGAAGGGTAGCTGCTGACATGACCACTCTCACCCAGTCCAGAGAATGAAGTCTGGCTCTGGCAGGATCTGCTTCATGGCGTAGATGGAGGAGTTGATGAGGGCCCAGGGAGAGTCGCAGAGGTAGTTGCCCCAGGGGCCTGCGTTGGATACAGGCTGGGAGCCAGCTGATGGGCACACCTGGAGAGGGTCTTCGGATACCTTGTAGTCAGGATCAAGGTGCAGATCAGAGATGTGCCAGAACTTTCCTGCAGAGGAAAAGAGACCCTCCCTCAGTGCAGGTGCCTCCCTGAGCCTGGCTGGCGAGAAGTTCAGGGGAACCCGGGCAGTAGTGGTGGGGACTGTTCACAGATAGGAGGAAACCTCCTCTGGGCACCCAGGGCAAGGAGAAGACAGGCCCATGTGTGTGGCTTTGCCCAGGAAGGCACTGAGCATAATAGAAGGAACACAAGCTCAGCTGTATCCTTGACCTGCTCTGTGACCGTTGGTGAAGCCCTTTCTGTCTCTGTACCACATCAGCAGCATGAGGGTTATGTGATTCTTCAGGACCCTCTTGGGTCTAGCATTCTAAGCAGAGTGCTTATTTTAAAGCAAGAGAGTGGGAGTTAAACAAATTTGAAAACCTAGAGGAAATGAACAAATTTCTAGAAACACACTACCTACCTAAACTAACACAAACTGAGGTAGAAAATCTGAACAGACTCATAACAAGAGAAGAGATTGAAAAAGTCATTAAAAAAAAAAAAGAATTCCCAACAGAAAAAAGTCCTGGCCCACATGGCTTCACTGGAGAATTCTACCAAACATTCAGAGAAGAGCTTGCACCAGTGCTACTCAAACTATTTCAGAACATAGAAAATAAGGGATACTTCTGAATTCATTCCATGAAACCAGCATAACCCTGATACCAAAACCAGGCAAAGACACCACCAAAAAACAAAAAAAAAAATTACAGACCAGTATCTCTCATGAAAATATATGCAAAAATTCTCAACAGAATTCTAGCCAATAGAATTCAGCATCATATAAAAAATAATAATAAATAATACACCACAGCCGAGTGGGGTTCATACCAGGTATGCAAGGGCGGTTCAACATTAGAAAATCAATCAAAGTAATCCACCACATAAATAAAAGAATCACATGATCATCTTAATTGACATAGAAAAGGCATTCACAAAGTCCAACACCCATTCCTGATAAAAATCTCAATAAGATAGGACTAGAAGGGAAATTACTCAGCATAATAAATGGCATCTATACAAAACCAACAGCCAACACATTCTCAATGGAAAGAGGCTGAAAACATTCCCCTTGAGAACAGGAATAAGACAAGGATGCCCTTTATCACCACTCCTATTTAACATTGTGCTGTAAGTCCTAGCTAGAGCAATAAGGCAAGAAAAAGAGATAAAGGGCAACCAAATTGGTAAGGAAGAAGTAAAACCATCCCTATTCATGGATAATATGATACTATTACATACAGAACCCTAAAGACTCCACAAGAAAACTACTGGAACTAACAGAAAGATTCAGCAGAGTAGCAGGATACAAGATAAACATGCAAAAATCATTTGGTTTCCTATACATCAAAAAAGAGAACTATGAAAAGGAAATCAAGAAAGCAATACTATTTATAATAGCCCCTAAAAACAAAACAACAACAACAAAAAAAAAAACTTAGGAATAAATCTAACTAAGGATGTAAAAGACCTATACAAAGAAAACTACAAAACACTACTGCAAGAAACCAAAAGAGACCCACATGAATGGAAAAACATACCATGCTCATGGATAGGTAGACTCAACATTGTGAAAAGGTCAATTCTACCCAAAGCAATCTACAAATACAATACAATCCCAATCCAAATACCAACAGCATTCTTTAACAAGGTGGAAAAATTAATCATTAACTTTATATGGAAAGGAAAGAAGATCCAGATAAGTAAAACATTATTGAAGAAAAAGAACAAAGTAAGAGTCCTTGCATTACCTGACCTCAGAACCTTCTATACAGCTACAGTAGTCAAAACAGCCTGGTAGTGGTACAATGATAGACACATTGACCAATGGAACAGAATCGAACATCCATCTACCTATGGTCACCCAATCTTTGACAAAGGCCCAAAGTCCGTTAAATGGGGAAAAGACAGTCTTTTTAACAAATGGTGCTGGTAAAACTGGATGTCTAGCTGTACAAAAATGAAACAGGACCATACCTCATACCATACACAAGAACTAATCCAAAATGGATCAAAAACCTAAATATAAAACCAAAAACTATGAGATCATGGAAGAAAAGGTAGGGTCAACGCTTGGGGCCCTAATATACAACATAAACAGCATACAAACCATAATTAACAATATACAAACACCAGAAGATAAGCTAGATAAACGGGATCTCCTAAAAATTAAACACTTATGCTCATCAAAAGACTTCACCAAAAGAGTAAAAAGAGAACCTACAGACCGGGAAAAAAATTTTGGCTATGACATAGCCAACGAAAGTCTAATCTCTAACATCTGTAGGAAAATCTAGCATCTCTACAGTAAAAAGACAAATAATGCATTTTAAAAATGGGCAAGGGATATGAGCAAACACTTCACCAAAGAAGACATTCAGGCAGTTAACAGACACATGAGGAAATGCTAGCCATTAGAGAAATGCAAATCAAAACTATAATGAGATATCATCTCACCTGACGTTACTGACACAACTCAAAAAAAAACAGAAAAGAACAGATGTTGGAGGCTGCAGGGAGATTGGAACTCTTATACACTGCTAGTGGGAATGCAAAATGGTACAACCATTTTGGAAAACAATATGACGTTTCCTTAAAAAGCTAGAAATAGAAGTACCATACAATCCAGCAATCCCACTCCTAGGAATATATCCTAGAGAAATAAGAGCCGTTACATGAATAGACATATGCACACCCATCTTCACTGCAGCATTGTTCACAGTAGCAAAAAGATGGAAACAACCTAGGTGCCCATCAACAGATGAATGGAACCATGGTACATACACACAATGGAATACTATGCAATGACAAAGAACAACGATGAATCTGCGAAGCATCTCACAACATGGATTAATCTGGAGGGCATTATGCTGAGTAAAATGAGTCAATCACAAAAGGACAAATACTGTATAACATGACTATTATAAAAACACATGAAAATATTTCCACACAGAAAGAAACAATCTCTGATGATTATGAGGGAGGGGAGGGATGGGGACGGAAAAACACTAACTAGATAGTAGATAAGTGGTAACTATGGTGAAGGTTAAGACAGTACACAATACTGGGAAGTTGGCACAACTTGACCAGGGAAAAGTCACAGAAGCTTCACAGACACATCTAAACACCCTGAGAGACCAAGCTACTGGGCTGACGGCCAGGGACCATCATCTTGGGAGACATCTAGCTCAATTGGCATAAGACATCTATAAAGAAAATGTTCTACATCTGACTGTGGTGAATAGCTACTGGGGTCTTAAAAGCCTGAGATCAGCCATGTAAGATATCTACTCGTCCCATCCCAGCTGGAGCAAAGGAGAATGAAGAAAACCAAAGACACAAGGGAAATATTAGTCCAAAGGGCTAATGGACCACAACCTCCACCAGAATGAGCCCAGAATAACCAGATGGTGCCCAGCTACTACCACCAACTGCTCTGGCAGGAATCACAATAAAGCGCCCCCAGCTGAGCGGGAGAATAATGTAGAACAAAATTCAAATTAAAAAAAAAAAAAGACCAGGCTTGCTGGTCTGACAGAGAAACCCCAAGAATATGGCCCCCAGACTCCCTTTTAACTCAGTACTGAATTCATTCCTGAAGTTTACCCTTCAGCCAAAGATTAGACAGGTCTATAGGGCCAACAAGAGCATACATGAGGATGTGCTTCATAGTTCAATCATGTACAAGACTAATGGGCACACCAGCCCAAAAGCAAAAACAAGAAGGCAGGAATGGACAGAAAAACTGTATGAATGGAAACAAGGAAACTGGGGTACAGAAGAGGACAGTATCGACACATCACAGGGTTGTCAACCAGTGTCACAAAACAATTTGTGTATAAACTGTTTAGTGAGAAACTAATTTGCTCTGTAAACTTTCACCTAAATCACAGTAAAAATAAAACAGAGTGTGGGAGTTAAGCTCAGGCTCTGGAGTCACATACTAGTTGTGTGACCTTGGGCAAGTTAATTTACCTCTCTGAGCCCATTACTAAAGTCAGATCCTATCATATTCCAGGGAAATAAATACAGAAATCTAACCTGGGAGGAAAAGTCTTACATACCAAATGAGTTGTAAGATCTTGTTAATTAATACCGACAAAAAATGGGGATATGTCTGGAAATGGAGTCTAAGGGTGCTAGACCAGAGAAGAAAAAACATACTTTCAGAGCGAGCTAAATTTTTCATATGAATGTCCTTGCTAGTGATTCTGGATTCAGGGTGGCAGCTCAAGCAGCTGGGAGTGGTCCTGTTTGCTGAAGTTGTAGACCAAAACCTGGACTCCACTCTGAACCAAGTGAGGCTGAGATGCCAAAAATCTCTTAGTGTAATACAGAGGAAGGAATCCGAAGCAGGCGAGATGGAGTGGATTTGTCATGTGTACCCAGCACAACACTTGGCACAGGTAGTTTCAGTGACTGTTCATTGAAGGAGAGTTGAACAGGTTTTGGCTCTCTGGCCTAAACCCAGCGTTTCTGGCTAAGACAAGGGTGAGGCCAGGCCCTGGGATTTCATCACCCTTCACCAGTGCTGTCACTTCCTTTTCCCTTTCCAGTGTCAGTCAGAGCCAATATGAAACCCACTCTCACCCCTCAGGAAGCTGGGCCTGGGCTGCTTCTTGTTGCCTTCAGGGCTTAGATAGCCAGGGTCCCACCCAAGCCACAGATATTCAGCAGTCTCTAGGATAAACCCATTGCCACTGAGTCGATTCCTACTCATAGCCAGCCTATAGGACAGAGTAGAACTGCCCCACAGAGCTGCCAAGGAGCGGCTGGTAGATTCAACCTGCCGACCTTTTGGTTAGCAGCCATAGCTCTTAACCACTGGGCCACCGGGGCTCCAGGATAGGCCCACAGGTGCTCTTAAGCTTTTGCCTACTTCTCCTGATCTAAACCTGGTTTCAGGAAAGCATCTGAAACTTGTTCACACTAAAGTACAAATGGTTGATGAAGCAAATCATTCTCTCTCCCATGTGCATTGCACAGTCATCCTCACCACAGCCCTGAGATGTATTTATTGATCGTTATCCCATCTTATGAGAAGGAAACTGAGGTTCAGAGGTCAGCATGCCTCTGTCTCTAGATCCTCTCCCAGGGAGATGCGATTTCTAAATGAACAAAACCAGTGTCTTTTTACTTTAGATATGTCTGTTTGTAGACAGAATATGCCTGCATTTTTATTTTTTCCCCGAACGGAGAGTCTTTGTCTATAATGCGAGGAATGTAACCTAATCACATGTATTGTGATCACGAATATATTTGGAAATGTATATAAAAGGGCACAACCTTAGGCCAGTGTGAAAAGCTCTAACTGCCCTGTTTCAGTAAATGGGCAGTGTTTGTGGGCTTTCCCAACAAACTATGGGGTCATACCTGCTTCTAAGCCTAAGGCCAGGCTGGCCAGTTGGATGCAATGAGAGCCCTTCTCTCTGGCGGTGTGGTCTCCTTGCTTCTTCTGAAGACCACAGCGGAAACCTTTCCCCTGCCTCAGGCGGGCTCCTTCTCAACCACAAACATCAAGCGGTTCATCCCCTTGGACCTGAGCCATCAAAGTATTTGACCAGCATTTCTCCACTTTCAAAACTCCGTCTGATGATGGAGGCTCAAATGTCAGTTGTCAACTTGTTTCTTCCTAGAAGATCAACTTGGAGCCCCTGTCTAGCCAGTGGGTAGAACTGACACTCCTTTCAGCCCTCCCTGGCACTTCCTAGCGAAGCATGCACATGCATGTATGTGTGTGTGAGTGTATGTCTCCACAGGCCCGACTCCAGGAGAGGCCAGGATTGTGGAAAGCACAGGATAAGCAAAGAGGCAGGTGACGTCACCGCTTTGTGCTCCATTCTCTTCAATGCCACTCCACCCCAACTCACCCCACTCGAGCCACAGTTCACTCTCCCCACAGGGCCTCTAACTGTGTTACACAGTCTTCCTTTGGTCATCATGTGGCTGTTTCTTTCTCCTCATTCAGAAGTCAGCCCAAGGATACCTCCTCAGAGAAGCCTTCCCTGACCACCTTTCCTCAAGTAGCACTTCCCCCACCAATCTGCCCATCTGGTCACTAGCTATCACCTCCCCATTTATTTTCTTCAGAGCACTAGCATATATGAAAGTATCTCGCTCGCTTGCTTGCTTATCAACCATCTTCCATGTCTAGAATGTCCATTCCATAAGAGCACAAAATCTGTCTTGTTTATCCTTGTATCCTCAGCACCTAGAACAGTGCCTGGAATGTGGAAGATGGACAAATATGTATTAAAACGAATGAGCAAGGTTGTGGGGAGAATGGTTAGAATATTAAACACCCAAAGAATGTTAGCTTGGTAAGGGCTCTAGCTTATCTCATTTCACCCTTTTTCAGCCATTCTGTGAGGTGGGGATTCTTATGCCCATTTTTTAGGAAACTGAGACTCAAACCCAGACCTCTTTGACTCCAAAGCTGGGACACACTGTTGTCATACCTGTTGACTTGGAGCCTCAGAAAGTAGCTGTTATAGTACGCATATGTTACCCATGAAAGAATGGGAGCCACCGGTTTCTATGGAATTGATCACAGATGTGAGGGCCCAAAGCCTCACACCAAAGGATGAACTCTAATTAGCATGTCATGCAGAAGGAATGGGCAGAAGGACCTGGATGGGGAGGTGGGACATTTGGCTTCTAATCTACACTCTTCCAGTTACTGACTAAGGGATGCTGGGCAAGTCACTTGGCCTTGCTGAACCTGAGGGTGTTTGACATTTGAACTGCCTCTTCTGTGAACATCAAATAAGATAGTGAATGAGGAAGGACTTGTAGAGAAGAATCTAGACACCAGACTGTTACCAGCAGTTACTCTTGGGGTCAAGAGTGAGTCTGAGAGGTTGTGGAGAAGAGATGCTGTAACTCTTTATCCTTTAGTCTGTGCAGATACCTTAGCTGGGGATCTTGTTAAAATGATCTAGGTCTAGGGTAGAGCCTAATAGTCTGCATTTCTAACAAGCTCCCAGGGGATGCCTATGTTGCTGGTCCACAGACCACACTTTGAAAATCAAGATTTTATATATTTAGATTGCTTGAATCTTTTACAGTAAGAAATCACTCATGTATTGAGTTTTTTTTAAAAAAGTTATATCAATCTCAGCTGTCATTAAAAACCAAAACCAAACCTGTTGCTGTTGAGTCCATTTTGACTTACAGCAACCTGATAGCACAGAATAGCACTGCCCCCCACCCCATAGGGTTTCCAAGGAGCAGCTGGTGGATTCAAACTGCTGACCTTATGGTTAGCAGCTGAGCTTTTAACCACTGCGCCACCAGGACTCCTTCAGCTGTCATTAGTATAAATTAATTATTAAGAAAATAAATAAATTTGACATCAAGTTCATTGTGGGCGCAGACCTGGATTGGAATTCCAGCTCCACCGACAGCTAGCTGTGTGAATATAAGGAACTTACTCAGTTTCCTTGGCAGTAGAATGGGGCAACAGCACCCCCTACCTACTCGTATCGTTGTATGGATTAAAATGAGATAATGAGATAATGCTACCTTGTTATTGTAGTTAACTGCTAAGGAGTCCACTGACTCGTGGCGACCCCGTGCACAGAGGAATGAAATGCTGCCGGGTCCTGCACCATCCCGGTGATTAGTTCAGCAGAGCTCCCAGACTAAAATGGACTAGGAATAATGCATGAACGCTCAGTAAATGCGAAGCAGCGGTTCCTGCGCCATTTGGTGTCTGGTGGGTGCTGCCAAGTCCCCATTTCACCGCGGAGCGGAGACGTGGAATCAGTGGAACAAGGGCAGGAGTGGCCACAACCTACTCCCCTTGGCTGCTGTCCGCAGGATAGGTGCGGGCAGGCACCAGTGGGCCGGGCCGGGATGTCTGAGGCAGAGCAAAGTGAAGACGGAACCTGCTTCGTTAAGCGGAGAGCCGCTGGGCACAGCGTACCCTCTAGTTTTAATTTTGAGAGCTCAGCCTTGCTCCTCATCCCTGGGCAGGCAAACTGGTCTCCCTGCCCTCCTCCTCCTTCACTAAAGGCAGGGTCACCGGGCTGTCTTGTCCACTGGGGATGACAAACGCAGGGTGCAGGGGATGACACACAAGGCAGCTTTGCAAGACCCACGGAAATATGTGAGACTCCGGGGGGAAATGCATCCACTCCAAAAAGTGCAGGAAAAAACTATGCTATCAAGATCAATAATTCATTTCAAAAGCAATATTAAAAATTTCAAATCATATATAATATGAGATCGGTTTGCTATTGTTCATGACTGGGGACAGGAGGATTAGGAAAAGTCATTCCAGGAGCCTAAGAAAGGAAGACCTGGCAGCCCAACGATTAAGCACTGGGCTGCTAACCAAAACAGTGTTGGTTCCAACACACCCAGCAACTCCTCAGGAGATACACCTGGCAATTGGCTTCTGTAAATATTCCAAGAAAACCAAACAAAGCCAGTTGATGTGAAGTTGATTTCGACTCGTAATGACCTTATAGAACAGAGTAGAACTGCCACATAGGGTTTCCAAGGCTATAATCTTTATGGAAGCTGACTGCCACATCTTTCTCCATGCAGCCTGACAACATTATAAAGTGTATTCTATTACAGTACCCATTTTACAGATAAGGAAACTGAGCTAGCTAGTGGTAGACCCAGGATTCATATCATGTCAGAACAGAAATGATCAAAGTGCTCTTTACTCTGCCGCTAACTAGCAATGTGACCTTAAAAATAAAAAAATAATGGCACCTTAAATTTTTACAGCACTTTACAATGTACATGCATTATCTCACTTACCACATTTAATCTCTCCTCTGCTCTTATCCCTGTTTTATAGCTAGTGGAATAGAGGTTCAAGGTCACATAAATATTAAAAGGCAGAACCAGAGGAAGGGCCTAGGTTTCTGGATTGAGGCAGCAGGTTGTTTTTGAAAGAATGTGCCTGAAATTCAGAATCTGGTAAATCTGGTTTTGAATCCTGGCCCCTACACATGGGCAGTGGCAACTTGAAAAAGGGACTGCCCCGTGCTAAGCCTCAGTTTCCTCATCTGTAAACTGAGGATAAGAATGTTCATGGCTGAGAGGTGGTTGGGTGGATGAAAGGAGGTGTCTCATATAGAACACCAGCCAAGAGGTAGGTAGGCCAGACAGCGCTCATTCCCTGGGCCACACTGCCCCCCTCTTCTCCTCTTGAACCTCAATTGCATTTCCTCAAGTGTAAGCAAAGAGAATAGAATAAATGTTATGAGTGCCCTGCCAGTTCTAACTCCCTGTAATTCCACGAGTTCTATCTGTTATTGTGTATAACCCACACAACAAAGCGATTTTGGTCCCTATTTCAATCCTTTGCTAACCCTAGACACATTTTAATTGCAATTCCTCCCTTGCAAACTAAGGATTCCCAAAACGCAGTGTTCATTTGTTAAAACCAACATTTACTGATCCCTTGCATTAAATAGGAGCCCTGGTGGTACAGTGGTTATGAATTTGGCTGCTAATCAAAGGTCAGCAGTTCGAATCCACCAGCCACTCCTTGGAAACCCTATGGGGCAGTTCTACCCTGTCCTATAGGGTCGCTGTGAGTCGGAATTGACTTGAATGCGACAGGTCAACAGGTGTCGTGTTAAATATAGACGGTCCCTAGGTGGCACAAATGGTTTGCTCTCAGCTACTAACCAAAAGGTTGGTGGGTCAAATCCATCCAGTGGTACCACAGAAGCAGGGCCTGTTGATCTCCTTCTGTAATATTAAAACCCTCTGGAGCATAATTTTACTCTGACACACATGGGGTCCCCATGAGTCAGAATCTACTCTACAGCAATGGGTTTGTTTTTTTTTTTGTTTTTGTTTTTGTGTTAAGTACATAGATTCCCCTCACAACCCTCCTCAAGACAGCTCCACAAGGCAGGTGTTATTATTCCCATTTTACAAACGAGGAAGCTGAGGCTCAGGCCATACAGCATGGGGACTGGGCTTCCCCTTCTCTGGCAGGTCCTGTTCCTCCAGCCCTGGCCTGGCGTTTAGGGAAATGTTTTTCTGCTCTGCTAGCCCACACTGGAAGAACTTGTCTGTTTCTCTGCAATAAGAAGCTGCAGAATAAGTGCAGCATTGCTGAGCACGTGTGGGTGGAAAAGGAGCTGGCAAGTTGGGGCCCTACCCAAGCTCTTAGCTAAGGAAGGTGGAAGTAGAAACCCCGCAGCTTATGCAAAGCAGGGATGGTTTGTTATCTGGTTGGGGGTCTCAAAGTTCTCATGCATTTCAAGGACAGACTCAGATTCTGAAGAAAAAAAAAAACGTACAGGGGCTGCAGAATTCTATTTAAATTTAATTTTGCTTTTAAATTACAGATGTATAGATTCCAGAAAGTTTAGATAAAAGAGAAAAAATAGTACTACAAAATCTGTGAAAGCCTGAACTTGTATAAGGCAGAAACCTGTCAGAGAAGGAAAACTCAAATGTCTTCCATTAAAAGGAGCGATAGAAAAGTGGTAAGACTGCACCCTGTCAAAGGTGGAAAACTTGCGAGACCTGGAAAGACAAGGCAGTCCTGTCAAGTTCCGGATCTCACAGGTTTCACTGGATCTATAAAACCCACTGTCCCAAGAGGACCTATTAAAGGACATGGAGCATAAGGCAGCTGAGCACAACTTTGCTCTGCCATTTCCTAGCTGTGGAATCTTGGGAAGTGATGTGGTCTCTTTGACTTTCTTTTCCTTCATCTGCAAAATGGGTATAATAATAAAAGTACCTACCTCACAGGGGCTATAAAAATCAAATGAATTTTTTTTTCATTTTTCAAATGAGTTTTAAAAGGACAGCGTATGTCAAGCACCTAGCACCAAGCCTGGCCCATCATATGTGCTCAATAAATAAATGTTACCTCTTCTTAGGGTTTTGTTTGTTTGCTTTTTTAACATTCCATTATTTTATAAATGGAGTGGAGTTGATGATCTGGGTTCAAATCCAGACTCAGACACTTACTAGCTGTGTAACCTTGGGTACTTACTTAATGTCTTTAAGGCTAAGTTTCCTTGTCTGTAAAATGGGGATGATAATCCCTACTTCATACAACTGTTATGGGAGTATTATGTAAAAATAAAGTACATAGAAATTTTAGCAGTGCTTGGCACATAATGAATACTTAATAAACATTACTTATTGTTTTCAATTTTGCTGTATCATCTTGAAACTTTTCCACCAAGTTGTTATACCATATTCTATTCAGCTATTCCATTATTGTTGCTAGCAATTTTTTGTTATTATGAATAATGCTGCAGTGAACATCTTTGTGCATTTGGGAGGAGGAGGGAGATTCCTTTTAGCCACTAAGACTCTGAGTTGGGGTGGGGGGCAGTGCCCACTGGAAACATTTAAAAGTGAAAGCATTAGAAAGTTGGAAGTTTATTTCAGTCATTCCCACGTCTCCAGTCAGACTGGCAGTCGCTTGAGTCCCCTGAAGAATGCTAGGATATCTGTCTCCAGGGTCGAAGGAGGGCTGCTGCTCTCAGCCCTCTCTCGAGCCGATTGCCCTCATGGGGAATGACATAATCCTCTCAAGACTTGTCCCAGAGGTGCCTTCCACCTTTAAGTCATGGCTTTTGGATCTGAGTCCTTCCCAGGCATTTCACTCTGGTCTCCTGCCCACCAAGAACCGGTGCTCCTCCTCGCTGGCCTCCGAGTATGCCCGGCCATTCCAGCAGAGTGCTTTGCCAAGGCTCTCAGCCACTCTTGGGTAGTATCTGAGAAAGTGAGCTGACCAAAGGAGTGCCTTAGGACTGACTCTTTGGACTCCAGCCAGGGAGGACTGAGCACCACAGACAGGGCTGGATTATCCTATAATAAGCAAGATACGCATACGCCCAATAGTGCCTTCCCACCAATCTGCAGTGCAGAGTTTCATCTGGCTCATGTGAAATTGCTCACAACAGATTAGCAGGTAAATACAATTAAGCCCGTGCGTACCTTGCTCAGTGCAAGCCAGCACATACCGTGCTTAGTGGTTAATCTGCCCCTGGTACAGGGGCAAGCAAGCAGAACAACCTTGAGCCGGTCCCTTCATCTCTCTGGACCTCAATTTCTGCAGCTATAGAGAAAGGATGTTGGATCATCTCTCTAAAGTCCCATTCAAAGGGCTCCAGAAAAGGACAATCTAGAATCCTAAGGAAAACCACCCGTCCAGCCCTCCCACAGTTCCTCTCCAAGCACGTGGAAATCTAACCAGCATCTCAAACTGGACATGTCCCAACCAAACTGCTGCTAATCTCCTCCTGCATCTCAATCAACCCCATGCAGCAAACAACAACTCCATCCTGCCAGGTGCTGGAACTAAAAATCTTGGAGTCCCCTTGACTCCTCTTTCTCTTACATCCACCATTTTTCAGCAATCTTGTCCAGAATCAGACCATTTCCCACCATCCCCTCTTCTACCACCCTGGTCTGAGTCTCCAGCCTCTCTCACTGGATTTTTGCTGCTCCCTCTTTACTAGGATGACCAGCCATCCCAGCTTGCCTGGGACCAAGGAAGTGCCCAGGGCACTAAAACCAGAAAATTCCCAGGCAAACTGGGTTGAGTTGGTCACCCTACATTTACCCCGTTAAAGTCTCTCAGTACAGAAGCCCAAGGATCCTTTTAAACACTTATCTCCTCCTGGCATACTATGTATTTTACTTATTTTCTTTTTCTTTGTTTTTTACTTGTTTGTTTCTCCCCAATAGAAGGAATGCTTCATGTCTGGTGATAGGGAACCCAAGGTTGAGTAAGGATATCGTTGATGTGTTGTGAGGTTGTTAACCATTGTCATAGGGCAATATGCGTAGTAACTGTTAAATGAGAAACTATTTTGTTCTGTAAGCCTTCGTCTTAAGTGAGAATAGCAGCACAACTGGAAGAGCGTAGTCAATGTCACTGAACTGTGCATGTAGAAATTTTTGAAATGTGTATCTTTGGCTATGTGTATTTTCACCAAAAAAAAAAAAAAAAGGTTGAGAAGTTAGAGAGTTGACATGTTGTGGGGTTGTTAACCAATATCATAAAACAATATGTGTACTACTGTTTCATGAGAAACTATTTGTTCTGTAAGCCTTCACCTGAAGTAGAATAAAAAAAAAAAAGAAAGAATGCTTCATGAGAACTGGGACTTAGTTTTCTTCTCTGCTGTACTCCTAATACATGATATCTAGAAAGCCCTCAACCAATATTTGCTGAATGAGTTCATGAATCTTTTCTGCCACCTTCTACCTCTACCAGCTGGCTCTTGTGTACCCGGAACCTGGAGCAAAGTCAGTGTTGCTCCCCTGGCCGGCTGTCACTGCACTTAGAATCTTCAGGCTCCACAGCACCATCCAGCCCCACTGACCCCCCCACCCAACTACCCTGCCTCACTATTTTTAGCAGCACTTTCAGCTTTCAGTGAGCAGCTTCCAGCAACCCCAATCATGGTAGAAAACAAGACATCACAGGGATTTCCCCATGGCGCCGCCGTACCTGATTCAGCCCTGGTGGCTCCCCACCAGGCCAGAAATATCAGCAAGCTGAGCAGCCTCATCCTCGGGGCTGGCCTTCACAGGAGTCGCCAGGAGCTGTTGTTCACCCTGCAAGTTTCCTAAATTGTTCACAGTCACGTGCCTGAGCAGACATTTCCTTCCTGGTATCAGTGTTCCAAGTTATCCAGGGCACCAGGTTCCTGTGGCTTTTCCTCCTTCACCCAGCAGGGTGTGAGCTGGGTTTGCCAACAGAGCTCCGGCGAGGACAGAAGGCAGGCCTTTGGACTCAGAAGTGGAAAGCAGTACCTGTTCTGCCACTTCCTCAGTGCATGTCAGTCCCAACCAGGAGCTGTAATCTCCTGGAAATCCACCCAACCTCAGTCTTGGAGAGACCAGTAAAGTACTTTCAGAGTTTTTACATTGCCCCACCCCAGCAGAACAAACCAGGGCTTCTAACCGGTTCCTTCTGGTTCGAACCCCTGTTGAGAATTTGCATTTCTAACAAGTTCCCATGCGATGCAAATACTGTTGATTAGGGATCAATTCTGAGAATTCGAAGCCCTGGAACAGACCAACCCATACAAAATGTCTGGCCTTTAGCATCACAGTAACGTAACTGCTAGTTGGAGATGAAGATGCTCAAAGACAAATGAAGAGGTCAGTGTAAGAGTCATTCATTCATTCATTTAAGCCAGGAACTATGTCCCAGGGAGATGGTGGGGACCTGGGGTAGCCCCTGCCTTCAAGAGACTTGGACAGAGGAAGAGGTGAACCACTGGTTTTTAAATTGAACTGACAAGCCCAGAGAGGGATCTGACTCAAGCTGACAGGTCTAACTCAGACTGAGGAAAGTGAGAGGGCTTCTGGGAAGAGGTGACACAGTCTTAATCTCTTCTTAACATTTTATGCCTGAAATTGCCAAACATATACAGAAGTAGAGAATAGTGTAATTAACTACCAAGTACCCACCTTCCAGCTTCAGCAATTATGAATTTATGACCAGTCTTATTTCATCTATACCCCATCCCTAATCCCATTGGATTATTTTAAAAGAAATTCCAGAGACCATATGGTTTTGACCATAAACATATCTCTAAAAGATTAGGACTTTTTTTTTTTCCCTAACATAAGGATAACACCATTATCAGATCTAAAATAATAGCAGTAATTCCTTATTATCACCAAATAGATATTTGGTCTGTTCACTTTTCCTCGATTATCTCATAATTTTTTTTTTTTTTTACAATTGGTTTCATTCAAATCAGGACCCAAACAGCGTCCACACATTGCCTTTGATTGATGTGTCTCTTAGTCTCTAGACGCCCTTCCTTGCCTTTTTCTCCCTTGTTATTTATCAAAGGACCTGGGTCATTTTTCCTATAGAATTTTTCATACTCTGGAGGATTTGACTGATTTCTTCCTGGTGGTGTCATTTAACATGTTCCTCTGTCTCCCATATTTCCTATAAACTGGTAGTTAGAGATAAAGACTTGCTCAGGTTTGATTCTTTTTGGCAAGAAGACTTCTCAGGTGGTCTTGTGTCCTTCCTGTTTCATTGAATCAGGAGGCACATAATGTATGTGCTTAATCATAATGTACAAGTAGGAGTTAGCCAGCAGAAGAGGAAAATGGGAGGAGGAGGGTATCCCAGGCAGAAGGAGCAATACCTACCAAGGTGGAGATGGTGAGACATCCCAGAGAATTGGGTCAGGTGATGTTGGGGTTTGGAGTCCTGAGGTCAGGGGAGCAGCCAGGCCATGCTTGATTGTTTGCAGCTATGGTGAACCATGCAAGAGTTTTAAGTAGGGGAGACACACACACAAGTTTGCATTTTAGAAAGATCACATTGGTTCTATGGAAGATGGATCTATGGGGAGAACAGCCAGGAGGATGAGGCAGTGAAGTCCTGGTGAAAAGCAGTGAAGGCCTATGCTAGGGAACTAGTAACTAGTTGTTGTTAGTTGCTGTCAAGTCAGCCCCTGACTCATGGGGGCCCAGTCCCGCACCATCCCCATGATCGGTTGCAGATCAGACTATTGTGATCCATAGGTTTTCATTGGCTGATCTTTGGAAGTAGATCACCAGACCTTTTTGCTAGCTCACCTTAGTCTGGAAGCTCTGCTGAAAACTGTTTAGCATCATAGCAACATACATGCCTTGCTTCCACTGACTGACAGAAGATGGCTGAGCCTAAGGTGCATTGGCCAAGAGTCGAACCCTGGTCTCCTACATGGGAGGGAAGAATTCTACCACTCAACCACCAAAGGATGTGGTTGTATAATTGGTTGGGGTGTTGTTTGTGTTCTCACTGTTTTTGTTTGTTTTAACCCTGTTCTAAGCAAAGGTAATAAAGATTCTTTCCCTTGGGACAGGATGTGGCAGGGTGGAAAGCCACAGCTTCTTAAAGACATCCATCTCCAGGCTTTTGCACTCTGACATCTTAGAGGGGGTGACAAGAGGGAGGAGGGCATCTTCCCATAAGAGAGGGAAGACTGGCCCAGCCAGGGCCACAAACAGCAGTTGCTGAGTTCCGGAAGTGCCTGTGTTCCCCACTCCTTCCCAGGCTGTCTCCAGGAGGTTTCTGGTCTTCAGACAGAAAGTTCTTGAACATTTACTTGGGTTCAATAAATATTTGATGGCTATTAGGTTCTGAAAGGAGCCCTGGTGGAGCAGTGGTTAAGCACTCAGCTGCTAACAGAAAGGTCAGTAGTTCAAACCCACCAGCCACTCTGCGAGAGCAAGATGTGACAGTCTGCTTCCGTAAAGATTTACAGCCTTGGAAACCCTATGAGGCAGTTCTACTCTGTCCCATAGGGTTGCTATGAGTTGGAATCATCAGCAATGGGTATTAGGTTCTGAGCTCTGGGGACACAGTGGTGAACAAACCAAAGCCTATGCCCTCATGGAGCTTACACTCTAGCGGAAGAGGTGGACATTACACAAACCAATCAACAAGGCTTCCAGTCTGGCAAAGCCCCCGGGGTCAGCATTACAGCAGAACTTCCGGCTCCTAGGGACTATCTGGACTTAGCCAGTGAGTTATCAGCACAGCCCACAAACAACTAAAGCCCCATTCCTGGTAAGATTTCTGAGTCATCCCAAGGAGGAGGAAGACATCATAATAACAACCAAGACTGAATTTTCTGACAGCCCAGAGGGAAGAGGGCTCAGAGACCAACTGCTGTCAATTTAACCAAAATAAAGCAGCATGACCTTCTCTGCACCTGAGTCTGTACCCTGATTCAAAACCACTAGAAGGTATCTAGGGCACAGTGAGGTATGCTTGGAAGATAAACCAGGGGATTGGTGGGGAAGGAGGGCAGGTGAGGAGTCTAGGGCAGCTGGCTCCCTGAGGACTGAGCAGAGTTGGCAGCATCTGGATTTGACACTGTAACACTGGAGAGAGTTCTGAGGGGGGCACAGGAGCTCCTTATAAACGCATTCTAGGAGGTGCTAGAGTGCTGCTCATGTTTTGGCTGATGCAGGCTCATTTTTTAAACTTCTCAGCTTTTTGGTCAATGTCCCCAGAGGGCCCCCACCACTGTCACCACAACTAACCTATAACATGCCTTTGTGCAAGTAGTAAAAGGCACCCCTGAAGGCTTTTTGTGTGAATTAGAAAAAGGTGCCCCTCTCCCAGAGAGACACAGCTGGGGGGAGCCTCTGCTGGGACACTGTTACTTAAATGGTAATGGTTCCTGGGCTCCGTCTGACCAGCTGGACATGGCCTGTACTGTGCTCGACAGAAGAGAAAAAAACAAACAAACAAACAAAAAAAAAAAGTTGCCATTGAGTCAGTTCCAACTCATGGTGATCCCATGTGTGTTAGAGTAGAACTGTTTTTCATAGGGTTTTCAATGGTTGTCTTTTTTTTGGAAATAGTTTACAGGGCTTTCTTCTGAGGTGCCCCTGGGTCATCTTGAGCTGCCAACCTTTCAATTAGCAGCCAAGAGCTTAACCGTTTGTGCCACACAGGCACTCCAGAAGAGGTAAGTGAGGCTGAGAAATCTAAACGGTCAGGACTTTGTACAAAACAGTCTTCTTCTCCAGATGGACCAAAGAATTTACCTGAATCTTGGCAACTGTAGTCTTCAAGAAATCCCCACTGCTCTTAAGAGAATAGAATGTTGTGTGAAAGCTGATACGAGGCAAGCATTCTGCGTCTTTTAGTCCTGCTTCCTCAGCAGTGCATATGAAACAAACATCCTGGTAGCAAAGCCTTTGGGGGTGGTGGGCAGAGGGGTTGCTCCAAAGGTGCCAATGACTTTTGCCCTTTCCTGGTCTCAGAGCCTTTGGCAAGCCAGGCTGCAGCTGTGGTTGACCTTAGGTTCAAGACCACAGAAAGCTTAGACCAAGAAGATCAAGCAGGAGGCCAGGACAACATCAAATAACGCTGACACTTAGCCCAAACCAAAAACCAGACCTGTTGCCATAGAGTTGATTCTGGCTCATAGTGACCCTGTAGACCCTATAGGACAGAGTAGAACCACCCTGTAGGGTTTCCAAGGAGCGGCTGGTGGATTCAAACTGCCAACCTTTTGATTAGTAGCCAAGCTCTTAACCACTGCACCACCAGGGTCCCAATATCTAGCCCAGGCTCTATAAAACAAAGTATGGTGCAATGAATTCCTTAATATGGCCCTTCTAGCCATAGTCTTTGTGATGGAGATATAATTATCAACTTAAATTAGTAGAAACAAACGCACAGTTTCAGTTGTTTATTTTCTAATTACCTGGGTACTACCAAAATTTATCCATGACTTCTTGACGATGGCTTATACCTTTATCATACAAATATGATCGAAAGTAACATTTTTGGACTATTGAATGAGGGTTAATAAGGCCAAAATTCACTTCTGGAAATGTCATGAGACATATGCAGTATATGCATGAGTGTGCTATACCAGAACTTTTTACATAATTTCATAATTTCCGTGCCTTATATGTGTGTATATGCTATTTACGTGCACACGTTATTTGCAAAAATACAGTATTTACTGCTGAGTGTTGTTTATATACATATATGATGTTATGGGTAGTTATGGTCATTATATTTTATTTTACTACTCATTTGAAGTCTTTGGACTTTATTTTTATACCCAAAGGGTTCATTGTCTTCAGAAAGTTTGAGAAAAAATTTTTTGTGTCAGCCAAAGCCTTGTTCCTGTAGAAGTCAGAGGTTGGATGTCAGCCTTGGCCACACAAAGCCTGCCCTTAAACTTCCTGCCTCACCCCAGCCTCTTGGCGCCTCCTGCATGTCTTCCTCTTTAAAAGAGAGAACAGAGTGGGTTATTGCAAAGGAAGGATTAAAGAAGCCATCTCCGTTTGAACAACTACATGCATCATATTGGAGACAGCACCTAGAGCCAGTAGACAGAGAGAGAGCTGTAACACAGGAGATGGCCAGAGATGGCAAGAAGCAGCAGCAGAGAAATAGCACAGCAGAGGCAGCAGAACCAGGAGACTGGCAGGAGAGAGCATGGTGGGTTTCCTGGCCCATGGAACAAGAAAGCTGAGCATCCTGACAGGAGGCTTGCTGGCAGAGTAGGGCGCTTCTGGTCACTTTGCAGAGCTAGGCTCGCCAACCTACGAGAAAGAGACCTGAGTGACTTCAGGCTGAGGCTTACTGGAGGAGTGGGGCGCCTCTGGGCACTTATTGGTGGAGCTAAAGAGCTTTGTAACCTTGCCCAAGCAGAGCAGAGGCTGGGCTGAGGGGCCGAGGGGCCGAGGGCCAGTGACAGACCTGGCTGTGGGTATGACTGAAAAGATGCTGCCCTCATCGATGAACTGTATCCTGAATTATAACCCGTTACTTCCCTAATAAACCCCATAACTCTAGGAACGGTTTATGAGTTCTGTGTGGCCATTGCAATGAATTATCAAACCCAGCAAAGCAGTAGAGAGTGCTGTGGGAGGGACAGCTGGTGTCAGAACTGGCAAAAAGTTTGGAGGGAGGAGGTGTGTCTGACCTCCGCCTCATAGGAATCAGCCTTGGGCTGATGCTGATGGTGATTCTCTCTCTACCTCATGAAGTTTGAGGAGGTCAGATGCTGCCACCACACCATTTTTACAGTTGGCCTCTGCCATGCTTGGGCAAGTGTTACAAGGCTCTTTAGTTCCACCAATAAGTACCCAGAGGCGCCCCACTCTGCCAGTAAGCCTCGACCTGAAGGCACTCAGCTCTCCAGCTTCATGGCTTGGTGAGCCTAGCTCTGCCAAGCGCCCGGAGGCACCCTATACTGCAAGCAAGCCTCCTGCACAAAGGTGCTCAGCTTTCTCGCTCAGTGGGCTGGGAAGCCCACTACTCTGCCTCCTGGTTCTGTTGCCTCAGCTGCTGCTGTTTCTCTGCTGCTGCTTCTCACTGTCTCTGGTGTTACAGCTCTTTTTCTCTGTCCCCTGGGTCTAGGAGGTTCTCAGCACAGGGATCTTGGTTCCAAAGGACGTGCTTCGCTCCCAGCTCAGTAAACACCAAATTGTTTTTAAAAGATAATTTCTTCTCTACTCACTCTTGCTGCAATTTCCCTAGCAGCCTTGAGAGATGAAATTATTATACAAAAAAAAAAAAAAAAAAAAGGAAACACTAATTATTTTAATGCTGATTGAGACCTGAGCCCTGTATTCAATTTACCAGTTCATGGAGTTCTTGAAAAGATGTGAAATATTTTGATGGTTATTATGCTTTATATTAAGACATTGTGGTTTCACTTCTGATTTATTTTTAAGCGTACAGTCTCCCAGTTGGATTTATAACTACTTGAACCCCAAATGAGGCAGATTAACCTCACATCTTAAATTTCTCAGGATAGTCTTAATTTCTAACAGTTAATCCATTTTATTAAATATGCTTTTACTTGTCAGACTACATATGTTCTAATCACTTTAGGAGTAATATAATAATATCTTCTTGGTATACCTCTGGCTTCTGTCTTTGGCTGTAGCTTGTTTAACTCTCAGCGATGGTTTGGAGGCTTACAGAATTTATATAAGAAAGAAATGATACGCAGGAAACATCCGGCCCCCAAGTATCTTTTGTTTGGCCCACATGGTCTTTTTTGAATTATTATTTGCAAACACTTAAAGTTCAGAAATTTTCACATAAAAATCCAGATTTCTGGCTTCTACTAAAAAGCTTAGAGGACCTAGCAACACTGGGCTCACACTCTTTATTATATCAGTTACTATTTATCATTATGCTCGCGTGGTTATTCTTCTTACTATGGAGGAAAAAAGGGAAAATTTAGTTCCTCTGTTATCCAGTCCACTGGATAGTTTTACTGACTGTCCCCAGTGGTCATTTAAGTGTGTGACCCAGTTCTGAGATGTTCCAGGAGGTATAGTAACTGTACAAATCGATGGAATCAGACTTGCTGGCTTTGGATGCAGACTCCCACAACTGAGCCTGTCTATGCCTCATTTTCCTCCTCTGTAAAATGGGGGTGTCAGGTAAAATCACCACAAAGTTACAGTAAAGCAAAAAGAATAGTTTTATTCGGCGTATTTTCAAAGCGGCAAAGTGGGAAATGGAGAAGTATGCTGCCAGAGCCGTGTCTGCCCAAGTCCAAGGAATGTTATAGAATCATCAGTTATATATTAACATTACAAGTGGGTAAAATCAGGGAAAGCTTCACATTTTCACATATTGGCTAAAAGCTGATAAATCATCATGATTCTACATTTTAAATTGTTTTTCTTAATAATCATTGGTACAGGTTTCAGTAATGACAGTCAGGAGGGTTTTCATTGGTCCAATAAATCTTACTATTTACTAAACCCTAATAAAGAGATAAGAGCAGAAAATATGTGGGTCTTCTGTGCTCTGTTTGATTTGTTTATGTGAAAGGTTCCCTAAAAGATGTGTTCCAAGATTGTCCTAGCTATTGTCTTTAAACCTCAGGGCCCAGTTGATGTGTCCTTGTGAATCCAGCTCCAGCTGGGTCACATTCTTTATGCTCAAGGACAGGGAATAATGGTTTTAAATTTATCCTCTAAATCAGGGGACAATAACAGTACCTACCTCATAGGATTGAGTTAATGAATGTAAAATGCCTAAGACAGTGCCTGCAATTTTAGAAATGGCCCAGGGACCATGTCTAGTATATTTACTGTTAAATCCCAGTGTTCAACATAGGGCTTGGAACAGGAGTCACCAGATATTTTTAAGTAAATAAATGAGGGGGAAAAAACAAAACTAAACTAACAATCTAGTAGTTCTTACAGCAAACCAGACGTGGTCCACTCGCTATAGGAGGGACATGATCATATTTACATGAAGAATATTGGAATATAAAATGGTCGTCTTATAAGACGGACATCGAAACTGGATTAGACTGGGTTGAGGAAAGGCCATCATGGAGCAGAGGATATAGGTTTCTTATATCCTCACTAGGTAGAAGCACAAAAAGAGAGTGGCTAAACGGATAGACCTTGGCTCCTTATGGAAAAGAACAAGCAATCCCACAAGGTGCTACGAGGCTGGTACTGTAAGTCCTTGGCCTGTGCAAATGACGCAGGGCAGGGATGCCGAAGCCAGAATTCTACTACAGCGTTTTACACTTGAGGCGTCGTCAGATTGGTGACAGTTTGGCGGGAACAGGAGGGCACCAAGCAAAGGAAGTGACCTAAAATGTCACTCATTTGGCGGGGGTGGGATTACGTGGCCTAGAAGACGGAAGTATTATTTTGATTGGTTGTTTTCTTGGGACACTGCCCTATTAGCATCTCCCGGCTCTTCGCTTCCGCTTGCTAGGCATGTTTTGCGGCTTCCGGCCACCCAGGGAGCAGAGCGCGCGTTTTCAGAAACGTGACCAGAGAAGACCGGAACAAGCGTAGGATTCGCGAGCATTGATTGGCTGAAGGGAAAAGCGTCCCGGACGCTGAATGGCTCCGTCATTCGCGGAAGGAGTGTGGGGCGCCAGCTGAAAGTAGATACAGCTCTGCGACAGCAACAGGACGCTGAGGTCCCTGGCGGACCCACTAGATCGGAGCCTGAGGCAGTCACGACCAATATGTGGAATAGTAAATATGCATGGGGCAGAGGAGGATGAAAATCGTGAGGAAGATTTAGCGAGACGGAGAGCCTGGGGACGGAGAGGCATGGGGGAGGGGAAAGGGGCAGGAACCGGAGAGGGGGACGGTGGTATTTGTGGGCCAGGGAAAGGTTTAGAGGAACATTAGGGAGACGATGGGAGTGTTTGGGAGAGGTGAGGTCTGAAAGGACTTGTGGAATTTTCAGAGGCCTGGAAAGCGGCACATATACTGATACTGTTGTTCTAAACAGGTGAATTTGAAAGCTATGGCAGCTCCACCTACAGTGGCGCCGGCGGCTACACACAGTCCCCGGGCGGCTTTGGGTCGCCCGCACCTGCTAAAGCTGAGAGGAAATCAGTAGGTTGAAAGGGTGTATTCTATCCTGTTCCAAAACTCCTAACTTGTCTATGAGAGAAAATTTATGCGGCGTATGAAGGGTATTAAACGTGAACTGGTTCGATAATTATCGGTTATTGCCCCTGTTTTCTAGAATTATGTGCTGTAAGTTTTACAAATGAGATCTTCTCTAATTTTGCATCCACTGTTCCCTTGGCTTTATTTTGAAATTTACCAGAATAGCTAATGAATCCGCCTTGTGGGAAAACTCTGTACCTGTATTTAATAGCACATTTTGCACTCTTCATGTGTTCAAAGTCGTTTTTTAAGTAAATGTAGCGAGGCGATGTAACACGGGGTGGAGGGGAAGAACATGGTCTTTGAAGTCAAGTAGATCTGTTTTCTTGCTCTGACACTTCACTTGCAGGGTATCTTTGGGCAAATTTCTAAGCCTTGGGAGTCAGTTTTGTGCCTACTAAATGCGGTTAATAATAAATATCTCACAAGATTGAGAGACTTAATAGCCCTGGTAGTGCAGTGGTCAAGAGCTATGGCTGCTAACCTAAAGGTGGGCGGTTTGAATCCGCTAGCCACTCCTTGGAACCCTATGGGGCAGTTCTACCCTGCCCCATAGGATCACTATGAGTCGGAATCGACGGCAGCGGGTTTGGTTTGGTTTGGTTTTATGTAAGTGCTTAGTCCAGTGCCTGCCCCATAGTTGCTTTCAATAAATGGTCCCAGTTATTAAAAACAACATTGGCTTTGGAGCCAGAAGACATAGGCTGTAGAATCAACTTTGCCATTTAAGTGGCAATGTGACCTTAGTGAAGCAACTGGAACCCTGTGACCTTTGATTTTTCTCATCTGTATAGTGGTACTAGTACTGCTCATATCACAGGGTGGTTCTGAGAATTTATAAATAAGTACTATATAGGAAAGTGATCTGTAAGATGGTTGCATTTAGCAGTTGCTATTGATTGCATCCTGTAAATACAGGGCTAATTTGGCTTCTCTTTAGGGGTCATTTCAGATGTGATGTTGTGATTCAGTAAAAGTAGGTTGTATGTTTTGTATAATTTGTTGATGATTTTCATACATTTAGACATTGCTTTATATTATTTTTTAGGGGGTGAGGGGTGCCTCGTGGTACAGTGGTTAAGAGCTATGGCTGCTAACCAAAAGGTTAGCGGTTCGAATCTACCAGCTGCTCCTTGGAAGCCCTATGGAGCAGTTTTCCTGTGTCCTTTAGGGTTGATATGAGTTGGAATTGACTCAATGGCAACAAGTTTGGGGTTTTTTTTTGTTGTTGTTTATATTTTTTATATATACTATTTCATATAATCCTATTTGTTTATTCCATCATATAGCAGAGGTTCAGGGAGATGAAGAGACTGCCCAGGCTTACAAAGCTAGTAAATAGCTATAACCAAGACAGTGCACACACGATGCTGTGCAAATCCAGAATCTGGTGAGCAGCCTCTTCTCTAATTGTAGTTTTCTTTTTCCTAGGAAGATGAGAGGAGATTCCAGTCCTCTAGCTTTGTCTTCCTTGGGGGTGTGAAAGAGAAAACAGAGGATAGGTATAGGTTCTCATCCTTTTATTTATCTCAGAATCCCTAGCTCAGGCTGTGTATTAAGATAGCTTTTCAGAGAAGGATGATAGTCATAAGTCGGAGACTCAAACCCAGAGGTCATTTCATTTTTAAATCTAGTGCTTTTTCCACAGTAGATTAGATAAATACGCCTGTCTAAAATGTTCCCTATTGAATATGAACCTGTTATATTTGATTAAACCACTTGGAATTGCTGATACTTATAAAAATGGTGGTGTTATAGCATACTGTTGGAGTTGCCTGTGGTTTATAGTCAGCTCTGAAAATACTTGACAGCAGCTGGTACATACTGGTATATACATTATATGTTTTAACAACTTGAAAGGTAGATATTTTACAGAAGAGGTGGTGATGTGTCCAGGGCTTAGGAGCTGGGATTTGAACATAGATCTGCAGGACTGTCTGGCTCTGAATCCTGTGTTCTTCCACTGTCGCAATACTGGCTCTTAGTTTTCTTATACTGAAAATGTAATGAAAATCTCAGCTGTGATAGGTGAAAACAGAAAATACAGTAGATTTTTTGTGAAAGATAAATCTTGGGGCCTCTGTGTATTCTATATCTGTGAATACTAATGTAACATAACTTCACCTATAAATACAATAAAGTAAAATCGAAAAACAGTTGATTCCTTCACATCCTTTTAAAAGCTATTGCAGATATGAGCAATGAGGACAGTAGTTAATATAACTGCTAATATTGAGTGCTTATGATGTTCCAGGCAATATTCTAAGTATATTACCGTATTACTGCATTTAATTTTCATGACTTTATCATTCCCAGTTTTACAGCTGAGGAAACTAATGTACAGATGAGTTGAGAAACATGTCCAAGAGCACACTGCTCGAGTGGTGGTGGTTGTTTAAGTCCAGCCCAAATGCTGGAGAGACTTTTTGAAATTCCCTAGGCAGAATTAGTGAATTTTTCTGAGGTCTTATAGCACATTCAGTTCTATAGTATATTAAGATCAGATTTGTTGTTCACATTTGTATGTCCCCTAAATTAGGAGTTACTCGAGGGCAAGTCCTACCCCATCTTTGTATTATTCAGGTTACCCTGGTTAGTTGTAGGCAGAAATAAGAGTTTACAGTATTGTCAGGGTGCGTTAGAGTGTGATGTCCAGTGTGGTGCATTTTCCCCAGGAGCTCCATCTGATTGTCAGAATATCTGCCGTAAGGGAAGCTATACTTTTATACTTTATCACAAGGCCTGGAGCAGTCTTCTCCAAAGTGGTGTCTCCCCTGGCCATTTTCAAACCTTTTCCAAATACCATCTCATCTCGTTGGTGACCTGAACAGCAGCTCTAACCTGCCTCCAGCCCGAGGCTGAGGTTTCCACTTAAAGCTCTGTCTGGCCACAGGTCATGCTGTCATATGCTGTCTCACTCTGGCCTCATCATTGCAGTGAATCCCCAGTGTGAAACGAACTTACCCATTCATGAGGCGCTTTGGTTTCAGACAAACCTACATGTGAATTCTTAGTCTGGCATTTGTGAGCTATATCAGCTTGGTTTCCATCTCTGTGAAGGCAGGGATAATGACCTTCGTTTTGAGGCTTCAATGTTAAAGTGCTTGGCATATGCCCGTTGCCGTCGATTTGATTCTGACTCATGGTGACCCTGTAGGACAGAGTAGAACTGCCCCGTAAGGTTTCCAAGGCTATAATCTTTATGGAAGCAGATGCCACATCTTTCTTTCGCAGAGTGGTTGGTGGGTTCGAACCGCTGACCTTGCAGTTAGCAGCCAGGCATCTAGCCACTATACCACCAGGGCCTCTTAACACCATAACCCACCAAACCAAACCCACTGCCGTCAAGTCAATTCTAATTCATAGCAACCCTGTAGGACAGAGAAGAACTGCCCATAGGGTTTCCAAGGCCGTAAATCCTTTTTTTTTTTTTAATTGTTTTAAGCGAAAGTTGACAATTCAGGTTAGTCTCTCATTCAAAAATTTATACATACATTGTTTTGTGACCCTAGTTGCTCTACCTATACTGTGACAGCACACTCTTCCTTTCCACCCCTGATTTCCCATGTCCATTCAACCAACTCTTGACCCTCTCTACCTTCTCATCTTGCCTCTGGACAGGAGCTGCCCATTTAGTCTCATGTATCTACTTGAGCTAAGAAGCACACTTAGTCCAGTCTAATGTTTGTCTGAAGAGTTGGCCTCGGGAATGGTTTTAGTTTTGGGCTAACAGCCCGAGGGCCACATCTTCCAGGATCCCTCCAATCTCAATCAAACCATTGAGTCTGGTCTTTTTACTAGAATTTGAGTTCTGCACCCCACTTTTCTCCTTCTCTGTCAGGGATTCTCTGTTGTGTTCCCTGTCAGGGTGGTCATTTTGGTAACCAGGCACCATCTCGTTCTTCTGGTCTCAGGCTGATGAAGTCTCTAGTTTATGTGGTCCTTTCTGTCTCTTGGTCTAATACTTCCTTGTGTCCATTGTGTTCTTCATTTTCCTTAACGCCAGGTGGGTTGGGACCAATTGATACATCTTAGATGTCTCCTCACTAGCTTTTAAGACCCCAAATGCCACTCACCAAAGAGAGATGCAGAATGTTTTCTTAAAAAACTTTTTATACCAATTGACCTAGATGTCCCCTGAAACCATGGTCCCCAGACCCCTGCCCCTGCTACTCTGTCCCTCGAAGTGTTTGGTTGTACTCAGGAAACTTCTTAGCTTTGGTTTAGTCCAGCTGTGCTGACTTCCCCTGTACTGTGTCCTGTCCTTCCCTTCACCTAAGATAATTCTTGTCTGCTTCCTACTTAGTGAATACCTCTGTCCCTCCCTCCCCACCCTCATAACTGTCAAAGAATGTTGTCTTCTGTGTTTAAACCCTTTCTTAGGTTCTTATAATAGTGGTCTTATACAGTATTTGTCCTTTTGTGACTAAGTTCACTCAGCATAATACCTTCCAGATTCCTCCATGTTATGTTTCACGGATTCATCATTGTTGTTTATCATTGTGTAGTATTCCATTGTGTGAATATACCATAATTTGTTTATCCATTTGTCCGTTGATGGGCACCTAGGTTGTTTCCATCCAAGGCTGTAAATCTTGAGGGAAGCAGACTGCCACTGCACATCTTTCTCCTACAGAGCGGCTGGTAGGTTCAAACCCCCAACCTCTCAGCAGCCGATTGCTTTAACCACTGTGCCAACAAGACTCATTCCTTAACAGCATAATCCAAAAAACCTTGGTGCCGTCAAGTCAATCCCAACTCATAGCAACCCTATAAGACAGAGTAGAACTGCCCCATAGGGTTCCAGGGAGCAGCTGGTGGATTCAGACTGCCAGCGTTTTGGTTAGCAGTGGAAGCTGTTAACCACTGCACCATCAGGGCTCCCTCAACACCATAGCAGGTGTTAAATGAGCGGTAGGTAATATTTTCTCAATTGAATTTATGCATACTTTTTCTTTTCAGAGAGCCCGAGCCCAGCACATTGTACCCTGTACCATATCCCAGCTGCTTTCTGCCACTCTAGTTGATGAAGTGTTCAAAATTGACAATGTTGAGATTTCACAGGTATGTAAAAAAAATTGTGGAAGAGTCATTTAATCATACGAAGAATATAATAAGACTTCATTTAAAAAATTGTAAGTGTTGCTTGGGTTTCCAGGAAAACTAACCTTTTTTCTTCTGACCTAGGTCACTATCGTGGGGATAATCAGACATGCAGAAAAGGCACCAACCAACATTGTTTACAAAATAGATGACATGACAGCTGCACCCATGGATGTTCGCCAGTGGGTTGACACAGATGTAAGCAGTTGTTTTTGAGCCAGGGCTGGGTTACTTTGGGCCTTTGGAGATGTTGAACTTTTTTTTAGTCTAACTTTTGAAATTTTTCTTGTTTTAAAAATAATACATAAGCAAGACATCATGAATAAAACCCTAAAGTAAAGGATTAATAGATTTGTTTACGTAAAAGTTGAAAACCTGAACTTGCCGAATACTAGAAACAAAGTTAAAAGGCAAGTGACGAGACACTAGAATGTAAACTACATGAGAAGAAGGATTTTTATCTTGTTCACCACTGTATCCACAGCATCTAGAACAGTGCTGTTAACCTGAGTTAATATTTTTTAGAGGAATGGGAAAAATGTGTGTAACATATTACCAACATTTTTAAATTTTAATTAATAAGAGCTCTTACAAACAAACAAAAACAGTAACTGCGCTTTAGGAAAATGGGCAAAGAAGATGCACAGACAATTCATAAAAGACAAAGGACAAATAGCAACAACAACAATGTTCATCAGCCATACTAGTTAACAAAAGCAGGTTTAGTAAACATCAAGACATGGTTTTGTTTTGTTTTTTTAATTGTACTTTAGATGAAGGTTTACAGAGCAAACTAGCTTCTCATTAAACAATACACATTATTTTGTGACATTGGTTGCCAGCCACACTACATGTCAACACTCTCCCCTTCTCAACCTTAGGTTCCCCATTACCATCTTTCCTGTCCCCTCCTGCCTTCTCGTCCTTGCCCCTGGGGTGGTGTGCCCGTTTAGTGTCATATTGTTTTATGGGCCTGTCTAGTGAACCTCAGGAGTAACTTCAGTACTTAGTTAAAAGGGTTTCTGGGGGCCATGCTCTCGGGGTTTCTCCAGTCTCTGTCAGACCAGTAGGTCTGGTCTTTTTTTTTTTTTTTTAATTTTTTTGAGGTAGTAGTTTGTTCTACATTTTTCTCTAGCTCTGTCTGGGACCCTCTATTGTGATCCTTGTCAGAGCAGTTGGTTGTGGTAGCCGGCCACCTTCTAGTTGTGTTGGACTCAGTCTGCTGGAGGCAGTGGTAGTTGTGGTTCAAGACATTATTTTTATCTTACTAAATTGGCACAGAAAAAAGAATGACAATGTCCAGTTCTGGTGAGAGCAGCATCTAGAACAGTGCCTGGCACTTGGTAGGCACTTAATAAATATTTGCTGAATGATCTGTTGCTATTTGCTAGGGAAAATGGGTACCATCATACCCATTGGTATAACCTGTCTCAAAAACTAGCCTGTTTCAGAATCGTCAGTCATAAACATGTTGCCCTAACGTTCCGCTCCTAGGGATTTACATTAAGGAAATAATCTAAAATTTGTTAAGATTCAACTATAAGAATGTTGATTGTAGCATTGTTTATAATAATAAAATCTGAAGCAATCTCAAAATGCTAGCAATGGGGATGGTAAATAAACCATGTTATATTTATAAAATACCACAAATGGTGTGGAAGTGTATGCATTGTCACAGAGAGGTGTTTACCATAAATTGTTGAGGGGAAGAAGCATGCTACAAGATAGTATATGCTTGGTATGATCCCATTTTTGCAAAGCAGCATATATATGAGTATATATACATGTGGAAAAAAATAAACTGAAAGGCTATGCTTTTTCTCTTTTTTTGAATTGGGCAGAAGACATCTTGATTTTTTGATTCTCGTTTTAAAAATATGTTCATTATAGAAAATTTGGATAATAAAGAAAAACTTCGTATGTTATTTTTACTTCAAAAAGCACAAGAAAGCTGTGGAGAATTAACTTGGTAGTTGCTTCCCCTCAGAAAAATAGAGGTTAATTCATTCAACAGATATTACTGGAATACCTATTTTGAATCAGACAATGCTTGATTCCAGGAATACAAAGAATAAAAAGAGAGTCCCTGCCATCAAGTGGGGAGATAGGTACTACAGATGCCTAATATCACATGTTCATATGAAATGCCCCATGCTTGCTTGTATTTTTTTTTTTTTTTTTTTTTTTTTTAACAATTTAAAAATCACCTGCAATCTCACCTCCCAGAGATGACTGCCGTAATAGCCCATTTTGGTAAATACGCTTTTAGACATCTCTCTCTGCATATCTGTAAGTTCAGATGTATGTATATAGTTTTATGTAGAAGGGATAATACAAAATGCAACTGCTCTATAACCTGCTCTTTTCACTCAAAACTTGTGAAACTGATTTCTTAATATAAATTTGTATCGTCATTTTTAGTGACTGCCTATTCCACGGTAAGGGTACATTATCCCTTACTTAACATTAGACTCAATCAGGGAACATTTGGCTTGTTTCCGGTTATTTACTATTATAGATGGTGCCCTTATGAGTATCTTTTTGCATACATCTTTTCATGATTATGGGTGGTTCTCCTTAAGTTGCATTCCTAAAAGTAGGTTTTCTGGAGGGAAACATAAGTTTTACTGTTTTGTTTAACATTTACCCTTTTACATTTTTTTATTATCTTTCATGAAAGTATCAATTTACACTTAAATAGTACATAAGAGTGCTCAGTTCCCCACACCCTTTCTAACAGTAGATTTTGTGAATCTTCTAAATTTTTGCCAATATGATAGTTTAAAAAAAATCCAGTCTTGTCAGTGAGAATTTCTCATTTTTTATTTGTATTTCTTTGGTTTTAGTGAGATTGATTTTTTTAGTACACTTAATACTCATTTGGTGTGGGTTTTTTTTTTTTTTTTTTTTTTTTTTAAAGTATGTTTATAATGTTCATTGGGAGCCCTAGTGGCGTGGTGGTTAAGAGCTTGGCTACTAACCAAAAGGTCGGCGGTTCAAATCCACCAGATGCTCCTTGGAAACACTCTGGGGCAGTTCTACCCTGTCCTGTATGGTCACTATGAATCGGAATCGACTTGACAGCACCTAACAACAACAACAACAGTGTTTATTGTGATTTTTATAAATTCTCTCTTAAAGTTGTTTGATTTCCCCCCCTTACCTGGCCTTCGAACTGTTTATTTTTGTTTGTAAGAGCTTGAAAAATATTAACTTTTCATCATAATCGTGCAGTTTCTTTAGTTTGTCTTATAACTTTGAAAAGCTTTCCCTAATCCCAAATTATTTTTTATAATTGTTCATATTTTCTTCTGTTATCTGTGGTTTCTTTTTTTTAAACAATTAAATGTTAGATCCATTTTGAATATATTTTGGTAAAAGGAAGAAAATAGAGATCCACCTTTACTTTTTCTAAGTGGTTTTAAGATGTTCTAAATGAGATTACAGAGTTTTATCTATGGTATAAAGTCGGCTGTGTAAAATAAAGACCAAACCCGTTGCTGTCGAGTCGATTCGGGCTCATAGTGACCCTGTAGGACAGAGTTGAGCTGTCCTATAGAGTTTCCAGGGAGCACCTGGTGGATTTGAATTGCTGACCTTTTGGTTAGCAGCTGTAGCTCTTAACCACTACGCCACCATAGATGTAGTGAAATGCAAAAAAAAATGTTGATGATCTCCAGGTGATGGGAAAATTTTCTGTTTTTAAATACATATACTTTATTTTCCAGGTTTTTTTAAATTTATTTTTTTGTTATTGTTGTTGAGAATATATACAGCAGAGCATACACCGGTTCAACAGTTTCTATATGTGCAATTCAGCGACATTGATTACATTCTTTAAGTTGTGCATCCATTCTCCCTCTCCTTATCTGAGTTGTCCCTCCCCAGTTGACATAAATTCACTGCTCCCTAAGTTCCTTGTCTATCTTTCAAGTTGCTGTTGTCATTTTGATCCCATTAAAAGAGCAAAGTGCTCAAACCAGACATTTTTTACTTAATTAAGCTAAACTATTGAGTGGTTTAAAGAAGACTTCAGGGAATTTTTTGGTTTTAGGTTTTAGGTTTAAAGATTATCTCAGAGCAATAGTTTCAACCTCCCTGGCTCCAAAATGTCTGGATTCCATGAGAATTTGCAATTCTGTTTTGCATTTTTCCCCTTTTGATCAGAATTCTTCTATAGAATGTTTGTTCAAAATGTTCAGTAATGGTAGCAGGACACCATCCAGTTCTTCCGGTCTCATGGCAAGGGAGGCAGTTTGTTCATGGAGGCAGTTAGCTATACTTTCCATTTCTTCCTCCTATTCCTGACTCTCCTTTCTTGGTTGCTCCAGGTGAATAGAGACCAGTTGTACTGTTTTCCAGTTTTTTTATAACTGTATATTTTATAACAGAAAAGAACTTTAAAAATCAGCTTGTATTTTTCCTTATAAATAATATGTGCATATTCTACAGAAATAGTAAAATCATTCATAATTATCCCTGTTAACATTTTGCTGTGTATTTTTCCCCATATGGGATCATACTATATGTACAGTTTTGTGGTCAACTTTCTTCATGGCTGGTCTTCTTAGACAATAAATAGGATTCTATAATATCATTTTTAATGGTTGTGGAATATCCTACTATATAAATGTGCACCTATTGTTAGCTGTTTAGGTTATTTAAAATTTTTTAGTATCTTAAACTATGCTATGGTGAATACTACAGTTAAATCTTAATGCGTGTTCTTTTAATTATTTCCTTAAATTCCTAAAAGTAGAATTTTGCCAATAAATATTTCCACCAGAAAGCTTATGTGCCTGAAAGTATCGAAAGAGTTATTTTTATGATGTGCATAAAATAGAACTTCGGGATTGAAGTTTACCTTCAGAGATATTTTTATTCCAATTCCTGATTTTACAAAACACTAAAATCCAAAAAGGCAAAGCAAACTAGGTAGTTAGTGGCATATTAGGGTTTTTTTACCTCTTCTACTTTATAACGTTCTCTTTCTGTAAATAATTCAGAATTTCTTAAAGAGGCTTTCACCAGCATCACCAAAAACTTAGTGATATGATTGTGTTTTTATCTGTTAGGATGCAAGTGGTGAGAACACTGTGGTTCCTCCAGAAACGTATGTGAAAGTGGCTGGCCACCTGAGATCTTTTCAGGTAAAGTCAGAATAAAGTGACAGTTAAAATAGGTTTGCATCAAGCCTTTGCTGGGTTTATGTGTGAGTTTAGGATACTTAATATTTAACTAGTCTCCATGTTTAATGGGAGGATATTGAAGTTTTTTCATTATTTTTCAGAAGAAAATAACTGTTTTTAACCTTGATGTAACATGAGCAGATTGGTAAAGAAAAAACAGGATCTTCGCCTATAGTACCCAGCTGTGGAGTTCATTAGATGTAGAAAGGAAAGCACTGGATTTGGAGTTAGGAGACTAGACTGGTTGGTAGTGTAAATTTGAGCAAGTCATTGAACGTCTCTGAGCTGGTTTTGTTTCTTTGATCGCCCACTATTAACTGTATTTGGTTTTTGTTTGTTTTTTTAATTAACTGTATTTGGATTAATCCTGAGTTAAAATTATTACATAACACACATTTTTTTCTACATTGGCAAAATATCATTACCAGAAAAGAGCCACATGTTTTGACCTGAAATTGACTTGAATGTACCTGTCTTTTATTCACATTTTTCTCATTTATTTTAATAGAACAAAAAAAGCCTGGTAGCATTTAAAATCATACCCCTGGAGGATATGAATGAGTTCACTGCACATATTCTGGAAGTAGTCAATGCACACATGATGCTGAGCAAGTCTAACAACCAGGTGCGTGCCTTCCCTGTAGTACTTTTTTCTAGAAAAACATAGACTGCTTTTGTGCTCTAGCTTTGACTTCCTTGGCTCTTTGAAGGTTGAGTCAGAAGGCATTTTCTCCATGTGCTGTGGTATTTTATTTTATTCCAGATGACGCTGTCATGTTTCTGTCAGAATTGCCATTCCTTTAACTGTCCCCACTGGCCGAGATGACTAGGGCCTAAAACGGCCTTAAGATACAGACACATAAGCATAGTGTGAGCTCTTAGTTATAGGATTTCAGACCATATTCAGAAAAAAAACCTCAAGTAGGACATTTTGCTGCTTTCCTTCATACCTGTTGGCATGATGAGACATTATACACCATGATTTTATCTCTGAAATTATATTTCCTTATTCATACTGAAATTACTCCATAACATTATTTTCTGCTGTGTGAATTCAGTCTGGCAGTTCATCTAGAACCATGCAAAGCATTTGTTGATTCTAGTGTTAGAAAGTCTTCAGGTGGTTCTGGTGGCAGGGTGAAGGATTGGTTATAGTAGAAGAGCCTGGAGACTGATGAGCCGTTAAAAATGTTCTTGCATCTTCTTCTTTGCCAGGCGCTTTGTTAAGCACTGGAGGGTACAGAGATAAATCTACTTACTCATTCTTTTGTTTGAACAATATAGAGCCTACTATATATCAATCATTATTCTAGGCCCTTGAAATATAGCAGTGAACGAGATGAACCCTCTGCCCTCACACTAACATTCTTGAAGAGAAATAGGCAATAAACAAGAAAACAAGTAAATATTTTTAGGTAGGTATAGGTGCTCCGAGATAAAGCGGAGCAGGGGAAGAGAGTGATGGGGAGGAAGGATGGTACGGTTTTAGATAGAAGGTCAGGAAAGGGCTCTCTGAGGAGGTGACGTTTAAACAAGAACATGAAGAGATGAGGGAACAAACAGTGCAGATATTGGCGCAAAGAGCATTCCAAGCAGAGAAAAGAGGACATGCACAAGCCATGAGCTGGGGCAAGCGTGGGATATCTGAGGCCAGCAAGAAGGCCAGGGCACCTGGAGTGAAGGAAGTGACACAGAGGTCGAGGAGGTGGGTGAGGAAACAGCACTAGATCGTGTAGGGCTTTGTAGGCCATGGTAAGGGGGGACTTTATTCTAATTGGTGCTAAGCCTCTGGAAGGTTCTGACCAGGGAGTGACACAATCTGATTTACCTTTTGAAAGATCACTGGCTGCGTTATAGAGAATAGACTGTGGGACATCAGAAGTAATTCAGGTGAATGGTAGCAGCAGCTGGGGTAAGAAGTGGTTAGATTCCAATATGTTTTGAAGGTAGAGCTGGCAGGACTTATTGGTGGAGTAGATAGAAGAGAGAAAGAAAAGGGACGGTTCTGGGGGAGGGACATTTTGGAAAAGGAGGGTGAGAATGGTTGCATACCTTGAAGAACGTAATCAATGTCACTGAATTGTACGTGTGGAAATTGTTGAATTGGTGTATGTTCTGTGTATATTCTTAACAACAAAAATTAAATTAGAAAAGAAAAGGGAGGGTTCAAGAATGACCCCCTGGGTTTGGGGCTTGAGCAACTAGATAAAGGAACAGGTTTGGAGGGTAGAACGAAGAGTTCTGTTTTGGGCTTATGAAGTATGCTATGCCAGTTAGATCCCAAGCTGAGAACTGAGTGGACAGTGGATATATAAGGCTGGAACTCAGATCAGAACTAGAGTTAGAACTTTGGGAGTTATTAGTGTGTGGTGTTGTGTGCCATCGAGTCGATTCCAACTTGTATTTAAAGCCTTGGATGAGATAACTGGGAATTAAAGGTAAGAGGACTGAGCTCTGGGACACAGTAACCTTTAGAAGTCCAGGAGCTGAATAGGAGCCAGTGAAAGTCGAAGAAGTTGCCAGTTAGGCAGGAGGAAAACCAGGAAATGTGATTCTGTAGAAGATAAGAAAAAATATTTCAAGAAGGAGGAGGTGGACAATGACTGCCCTGACAGGGAACACAACAGAAAGTCCCTGATGGAGCAGGAGAAAGGTGGGGTACAGAACTCAGATTCTAGTAAGAAGACCAGACTTAGTGATCTGACTGAGACTGGAGGAACCCCAGAAAGCATGGCCCCTGGATTTTCTGTCAGCCCAGAACTAAAACAATTTCCTAGGCTAACTCTTCAGATAGGGATTGGACTGGACTGTGGGACATAAAGTGATACTTGTGAGGAGGGCGCCTCTTAGCTCAAGTAGATACAAGAGACTAAATGGGCAGTTTCTGTCCAGAGACGAGATGGGAAGGCAGAGAGGGTCAGGAGCTGGTTAAATGGACATGGGGAATCGGGTAGAAAGGAGGAATGTGCTATAACAGTATGGGGAGAGCAGTTAGAGTCGTGTAACAATGTATGTATAAATTTTTGTGTGGAAGACTAACTTGAAATGTAAACTTCATTAAACTACAACAGTAAAAAATTAAAAAAGGGGGTGGAGATCGATTCTCGAGGGCTGCCTAGATCTTCAGAAGAGATTTCCCCAGGGTGGGAGGAAAAGTAGGTTAAAGAGAATAGGATTATGTGGGAAGTTTAGGGTATTTCTCTTATTACTGTATTTCATAATACATGTATATATCAAATATTATATGATAAAAAATGGTTTTAAAGTGAGATTGGGAGATTAGAGAGTAGAAACTGAGTATAGACAATTATATTGAGGTGTGAACAAGGCAATCCTTTTCTTAAAGAACTTTCATTAAGTAATGGGAGTTTAGATCACGTATGCAGTGTTAGTGGCAAGCACAGGTAAGTATTTCCTCTCTTGGCCTGGTCATAAGAAAGGCCTCCTGGAGAAAGTGATCCCTAAACCAAGTCTTGAAAGATACATGAGTTGGGGCCACCTGAAACAGGGAATGAGGTCATTTCAGCAAAGGTATTAGGTGAAAAATAGCATTCAGCTCAGCATTACTGGGTCATTAAATGTAAAACTCCTCTATTTCTTCAGCAGACAGTCTGAGGGCTTCTGAAACAAAGAAGGCCTGAAAACAAAGAACCATAATTTTTGGTTTTTTATTTTCTCCAAGAAGTAGGCATTATAATGAACATTTGTTGAATGAATAACCAAATGATCTGACTGGATAGCATTTCTCCTCATGTTCTTCCACAGGCCACTGGACGTATTATTATTTATTTTTTTTTTTAATTTTACTTGAGCCAAAATCTTTTTTTTTTTTAATTGTTGTATTTTAAGTGAAAGTTTACAATTCAAGTTAGTCTCTCATACAAAAATTTATACATACGTTGTTATGTGACACTAATTGCTCTCCCTATACTGTGACAACACAATCCTCCTTTCCACCCCAGATTTCCTGCGTCCATTCAACCAGCTCCTGACCCTCTCTGCCTTCTCATCTCACCTCCAGATAGGAGCCGCCCATTTAGTCTCATGTATATACTGGAGCTAAGAAGCACACTCTTCACCAGTATCATTTTATGGCACTGGGCATATTTGGTCCTGTGTCGTTCTTATTTATTCAGTTCAACAGATTAAACACTGACTCAGTGTGTACTGTCTACCATGCACTGTGCAAAGATGAAGGGACTTGTAGGGCAAATAATGCAATGGGTGCTATGATAGGATGTGGGCCAAATGCTGTGAAAACTGAGAAGGAAGACCATGAGAAGTTGACTTGGGGATGTCAGGGAAGGCTTTACAAAGGTAGGGGCGATTAAGTTGGGCTTTGAAGGATGAGAAGAGTGGTTATCAGACAGAGAAGGGGAGGAGCCTGCCAGACAGGCAACAACATGCTCAAGTCAGAGGTTTGTTTGCGGATGGCAAGGAGTTCGGTGCAACTGAGAAGTAAAAAGTGTGTTGAGAAGGAGTGGTCAAGGATAAAACATGTGTTTTGAAATCTAGTTGTGATAGGTCTTGAATGCTGTGTCTAGGAGTTCTATGTTTTTTACCACAGGTAGAGGGAGCCACTGATAGCTTTAAGCAGTGTGGCATGATCAGAGGAGGTTATTACTTGGTAGCAGTGTGGCTGGTTGGGTAGAGTAGGAGAGACTAGAGGCTGAGTCGCCAGTCAGGAGACCAGAGGTGGTAAGGATTAGGTTGAGTTGCACTGAAGATTGTATTAATAGGCTGGGATGACAGATTGTAGAAGGTGAGAAAGTGGAAACTCCCAGGTGACTGAGGTCTGCAGATTGGGTTTAGGTTTACTAACTGAAATACAATATTGGAGGGCAGTCAGGTTTGGTAAGGAAAGTGATGAATTTTATTTTGTAGTGTCTGTGAGATACCCAGGTGAAGATGTCTAGTAGATAGATGGGAATAAAGATCTGTGGTCTAGGAGAAGGTGTGGGATGAAATCTTAGGGGAACTGTGAGCTGTTGGGAGGACAGAAGAGGCTGATGAGAGAGACTGAGTATAGTTTGAGAGGTAAATGGAGAACTAGAAGAGTATATTCAATCAGTCAGTAGATAAATTCTGATCAAAAGGAGGAAAAGCATGGAACAGAACTTCAAAGTCATATGGAAGCCAAACTTATTAGGTCCATTGAGATTGGGGAACCACAGATCTAATGCGCAGAAATAATCTTTAAACCTTGAACCAAAACTATCCCATGAATCCATTGTTAAACTAAACAACATTTTAGCCCGATTAATAAAGAATGTTTGCCTCAAACGTAACAATTATAAAGAATTATCAGTATGAGTGTGGTTAAGAGCTTGGCTGCTAACCAAAAGGTTGGCAGTTTGAATCCACCAGCCACTTGGAAACTCTGTGGGGGCAGTTATGCTCTGTCCTATAGGGTTGCTATGGGTTGGAATCGACTTGACGGCAGTGGGTTTGGGTTTTGTTTTTTTTTTAAATGAGTGTAAACTGACAACAGTTAATCTCTAAAGCACAGATGAGAGCTTTAAGAGGCAGAGAGCCAAAATTAGTGGTGATGAAACAATATGGTTAGAGAGAGAATGAATGATGATACAGTTTGAGGTATGTAACCGATGTTACCGAATTGTTCATGTAGAAATTATGAATGGATGTATGTTTGGTTGTGTATATTACCGCCAAAAATAAATAAAATATTTTAAAAAAGGAAGAAGAGTGGTCAGCAATGTCAGCTTCTGAGAGGTCAGTTAGTATAAGGAATGAAAGAGACTATTGGATATGTAGGTTGAAAATCATTGGTGACATTGGTGGAAACAGTTTTGGAGGTATATTTAGGGAGATTCCAAATAGCAGTGGGCGAAGGAGTGATTAAAGGGAAAAGAAATAAA
The DNA here is from genome assembly GCA_030035585.1 of Dugong dugon. Taxonomy (NCBI): domain Eukaryota; kingdom Metazoa; phylum Chordata; class Mammalia; order Sirenia; family Dugongidae; genus Dugong; species Dugong dugon. Next base: position 51,847,181 of record CM057462.1, on the reverse strand, counting down.
AATGGTGATTCTAGACTATTATTTCATTTAGACTACATAGAGGCTATGTAGGAGACTGTCTTCTTTTTTCTCTTTCCTACAATATTTTGTGCCTAGCTGCACTCAGTAAATGTGTGAGCGATTGAGCCCCAAGGATACCATTATAGCAGATCTCCAGGTAATTTTCTTCTTGGTGCTATTTTTCCTCTGGCTTCTCTCCCACATCACAAAGGAAACAAGAAGCCTGGAGGCACTTTCCTCTCTCCTTGGTATTATGTGCTTCAAAAGGGCTATTTTACCTTCCTATGAAATGTACATTAGATGACAGATGGCCCTTCTAATGTAAGAAATCATTACTGGGAAAACGCCGCTTAAATCGTTTTTTGTAAACTGTTTATTAACAAGCTGTTTGAAATAGCAAAGACTGTGTTTAACTTCTTGAATTTTCTAATGATGTGAACTTATTTTTTCATTCAGCCCTCAGCAGGGAGAGCACTTACCAGCAATCCAGGAATGGGTGAAGCAGGGAACTTTGGTGCGAATAGCTTCATTCCAGTAAATGGCCTCACTGTTGCCCAGAACCAGGTAAACTCCACCTGAATGGCTTTCAAAACGTAAAACACAGTCCTAAATTTTATGATTTCCTTAATAATTCTTAAGGATGTCTAAGTACCCAGCTCAGTTTCTTTCCTGCAGCCTTTTTTGTAAAGGGAAGCTGGCTTATGCCTCGTTGCTAAAATTTTTGTCCAATTTGACTCTTCAGGTGCTGAGTTTGATTAAAGCTTGCCCAAGACCTGAAGGATTGAATTTTAATGATCTCCAGGCTCAGCTCCATTACATGAGTACAGCCTCAATCAAGTGAGTATTTTATTTTTGTAAGCTAAGACTTCAGAATTGTACCCTTTTCACCTCACCAGTTTCCTGCTGATGAAAAGTGAGTTAAAAAAAAAAAAAACAAAACAACTACCTGTTAACTGCAACTTTATTAATAGTCAGAGACGAATTCGGTCTGCCACGGAAAAACAGAAAAAAGAGTGCCGAAAGTGGTGCTTCCCATCCCAGCACTCATAAATATTTGAATACCCATTGTGCACTGGGGCTGTAATTTTGAGACTGAGTTTGGAGAAGTGAGGTCTTTAGCTCATGGACTTCAGATGATACAGTTCCACTGGCATTATTGTCCCCACTGTGGAGATGGGTGCATTGGGCCATCTGGACCTAAAGCCTTTAGACACTCAGACCTCCCAGCACCCTTGTCCTGATTCTGTGTTAGACAAGCAGCCTCCTGATTTCCAGCGTGATCAGCTAATCAAACAGACCGAGTATTTTGGTCCTTGTGATAGTTATTTGTTACAGTAAATCAGTTGCTATTCTAGGCCTAGATAGAAAAGATATGCTCAGTTCTAATTCTGTTTCCTGTGCTGTAAAGTGAAGATAATAATTCCTATCTCAGATGCTATGATGATGGGGTACAGAGTCACTGGCACATAGTATGTACTCCGTTTCTAAATTGTTACTGTGTTACTGACACTGAGGGCCTTGAAGCATTTGAAGCTGTCATACTGTTCCTGGAAAGACCTTTCCTTTACTTCATGTAGTATCTCTAGGGAGCTAGAGCATTGGTGTAGCGGGGGTGAGGTGGAAGAAAACTTTTAAAGACAACTATTTATTATAGCATATTTATGTGCAGGCTGGATCACAGCTTTAGATCCTTGTTTCACTTTGCTTAGACTGGTATTTAAATGAGGCTCTATAAGAGTCCATGACGGAGCAGGAGAAAAGTGGGATGCAGAACTCAAATTCTAGTAAAAACATCAGTCTTAATGGTTTGATTGAGACTGGAGGGACTCTGGAAGATGGCGGCCCTCGGGCTAAAAAACTAAAACCATTCCCGAGGCCAGCTCTTCGGACAAACATTAGACTGGACTATGGGACATAAAATGATACTCGTGAAGATTGTGGTTCTTAGCTCAAGTAGGTGCATGAGACTAAATGGGCAGCTCCTGTCTGGAGGTGAGATGAGAAAGCAGAAAGGGACAGAAGCTGGTTGAATGGACATGGGAAATCTGGGGTGGGAAGGAGGAGTGTGCTGTCACAGTATAGGAACAGCAAGTAGGGTCAGATAACAATGTGTGTATAAATTTTTATATGAGAAACTAACTTGAACTGTAAACTATCACTTAAAGCACAATCAATTGATCAATCTCTATATTCTTGCCTATACACAATTTGGGGTGAGCTATCCAAGGCAGTCTTAATAGCCATGTCTCCCTGGATAACCTCAGTTTTGCATTTTTACTGGCATTTCCTCCTGTGAGAGTCTTCGATGAACAAAATGGCTGTGAATTCTTAGTCAAGTTAGAAGGTGGGAGGTGAGTGAAGTTTACATATTCGACCGTATCCAAAAGGCAGCTTCTTTCTTCTTCATTGGTCTGAAAATGAACCTGTGTTGTTTCTTCTTTCTTTTCTAGGCAAGCTGTGGATTTTCTTAGCAACGAGGGTCACATCTATTCCACTGTGGATGATGATCATTTTAAGTCTACAGACGCAGAATAACTGGATCTAATTGGGGACCTAAGATATTTTCTAGCTGGATCTGTTTTCACAATCTCCAGCTGTGCATTTATTTGGTCAGTTGACTTCTAGGAAGTAGGTTTCATCTATAAAAAGTCTCAACTAACATCCTTTTGAAACTTACTGTTCTTTTTTTTTTTTTGAAGCTCAAGGGATGATGGGCAGTTGACAGGGATGTAAACAAGGTGGAATTTCTTGGAAAGGTTACAGATAAGCTAGTTAAACATCAGGATAGATGGAATTGGGCAAGGGACACTACCAAGAGAATTTGGCAGTATTACTTAAATAAATGCTTGCTTGGGAGCTCCTATTCCTAAAATGTTTCTTATTGAGAGAAAATTAACAGGACTAGAGCCTGTTGGCAGAGAGCTAGCCCAGACACCCGCTGACCTCTGCCTGTTTTTTGTTTCCCACTTTGGTCACATTACTTTCAGAATTGCACTTTCCTTCAGCCTCTTGTCATGACTGCTGCCGAAAGCATGTTGTATGGATGTGAGGTTATGGAGTGATGGTCCAGCGGGGCAGAGGAGAGAGAGAAACGTGCTTTGTACTAGATAAGTACACTCGTATGTTTAATAAAACACTTCTTATTGCGGTAACTTGTGGAAATATTTTTGTTTTTCTTTTTGAGCTGATGTAATTACTTTGTCTGAGCAGTGTAGCATAGTAAGACTTGGCTTTGAATCCTATCTCTTCCTGTTTTGAGTTAGGATCTTGAGCAAGCTGTGTCAGCTCTGAGAACCTCCATTTCCTCATTTATTAAGATAGAACAGTGTTATTCTTCATAGGCTTGTTGTGAAGATGGAATTAAATAAAGTCTGTAAAGTATCTAGCATTGCTATTAATAAGTGGATTATAAAATGGACCTCAACATTGAATTCTTAGCAGTATTTGATCATGTAACTGAATCAAATATCTACTATTTGACTTCAAAATGAGACTTTCCAAAGGCCTATGGCTATTTTTTGGCCAACTTGATCAGCTCTGTTTCTTGTGAGAGGAGACTGGTTCAAAGATGTTTTTGACAACTCCAAAAAGTAAGCGAGGCCTTGAATGAAAAGAACCAGTTCTGAGATAAGTTAATGAAATAACATGCAAATAAAAATTCTATATCTGCTTTAACTGTGTTTCTAAATGAGACCTACCAGCAGCTGTGAAGAAGGCTCCACTCTTACAACCCCACCCCTGGTTTCTAACTGACTTATTTTCTGTACATGCAAAGTAGTTTCGATCTGGAGAGCTATGAAATACTTAAAACTCAGTCAGCCAGTATGTTTGTTTGCAAGTATTTCCATTCTTGATGATTTTCTGAAAGAAAGGTCAGTGGCTAAAAAACAGGTTTTTTTTTTTTGTTTGTTTTTTTTTAAAGTTGTCATGTAGTTTCTGACCCCTAGCAGGAGCCGGCCAAGCCATTCTGCAGTGGAATGAAACTCCATCCTTTGTAGATCCTCTGTCAGGCAGGAGGGACTTGCATTTTGGGTATGTATGATCACCTGGGATGTCAAGTGTGCAGTGTTTTTTTGGCACATTGAGACAGGAACAGGGCATTGAAGAAGTCATAATTAGTTTCCTCTCCTTGGGCAGTGAGTTGACCCACTAGGTATTCAGTAAACATTTGTTGCTGGTGAAGGGTAAGGTAGTACACAATACTAGGGAAGCCAGCACAGCTTGTCCAAGGCAAGGTCATGGAAGCTCCATAGACACATCCAAACCTGCTGAGGGCAAGTTTCTAGGCTGAGGGCTCTGGGGACCATGGTCTGGGGGATCATCTAGCTCAGTTGGCCTAACATAGTTTATAAAGAAAATGTTCTACCTTCTACTTTGGTGAGTAGCATCTGGGGTCTTAAAAGCTTGTGAGTGGCCATCTAAGATACTTCACTGGTCTCACGCCGTCTGGAGCAAGGGAGAATGAAGAAAACTAAAGACACAAAGGGAAGATTAGTCCAAAGACTAATGGACTACAACTACCACGGCCTCCACCAGACTGAGTCCAGCACAACTAGATGGTGCCCAGCTACCACCACTGACTGCTCTGACAGGGATCACAATAGAGGGTCTTGGACCGAGCTGGAGAAAAATGTAGAACAAACTTCTAACTCACAAAAAAGGCCAGACTTAACTGGCCTGACAGAGACTGGAGAAACCGTGAGAGTATGGCCCCTGGACACCCTTTTAGCTCAGTGATGAAGTCACTCCTGAGTTTCACCCTTCAGCCAAAGATTAGAGAGGCCCATAAAACAAAACGAGACTAAAGGGGCACACTAACCCAGGGACAAGGACTAGAAGGCAGGAGGGGACAGGAAAGCGGATAATAGGGAACCCAAGGTCGAGAAGGGGAGAGTGTTGATATGTCGTGGGGTTGGTAACATTAATAATGTCACAAAATAATAAGTGTTTTAATTGTTTAATGAGAAGCTAGTTCTGTAAACCATCTAAAGTACAATAATAAAAAAAAGTTTTTTAAAACCTTTGTTGCTTTGATGAACAAGCAGTTTTTAAGTCATCTAATTCTGTCAAAAGAAAACACTTCCATCCAGACCACTGCCATCATCTCGCCCATTTGAGGGAATGCAAGTTCCTCAATACATTAGGAAGAGCAAGAACAGCAATGTGAAACCACCCAGTATCACAGCCTAGTGATGGGTCTGGCTCTGAGGAGGATGCTTCTCTAGGTATACAGGTGAGAAATGAAGCTCTGTTAATGGATTGAATTGTATCCCCCAAATAAGTGTTGTAAATCCTAACCTCTATGCCCAAATATGTGTTGTAAATCCTAACCTCTATGCCTGTGTTTATAATCCCATTTCGGAAAAGGTTGTCTTTGTTATGTTAATGAGGTAGAACTAGTGTAGGTTGTATGTTGAGTAAGTGTCTTGAGATATAAAAAGAGATTCAACCCAAGCTAGCAAACAGAGATGGGGTAAGATAGCTGCCAAGACACAAGGAGGAACAGGAAACAGAAGCTAAAGAGATAAGGACCTTTCTCCAGAGCCAACAGAGAAAGCCTTCCTGTACAGCCAGTACTTTGAATTCAGATTTCTAGCCTCCTAAACTGTGAGACAAGAAATTTCTGTTAAAGCCATCTACTTGTGGTATTTCTGTTAAAGCAGCACTAAATAAGACAGGCTCCTTGGGAAGTTAGTACTTTATTGGGTTTAAGTAGAGAAAGGCTAATAAGAATTAGTATCAGATGTGGAGTAATAGATTTGTTTTTAAAAATGCAATTGGACCTGGACAGAGCTGGAGAAAAATGTAGAACAAAATTGTAACTCACACACACACACACAAAAAAAGACTTACTGGCCTGACAGAGACTGGAGAAACCCAGAGAGTATGGCCCCTGGACACCCTTTTAGCTCAGTGATGAAGTCACTCCTGAGGTTCACCCTTCAGCCAAAGATTAGAGAGGCCCATAAAACAAAACGACACTAAAGGGGCACACTAACCCAGGGACAAGGGCTGGAAGGCAGGAGGGGACAGGAAAGCAGATAATAGGGAACCCAAGGTTGAGAAGGGGAGAATGTTGATACGTCGTGGGGTTGGTAACTAATGTCACAAAATAATACGTGTTTTAATTGTTCAATGAGAAGCTAGTTTGTTTTGTAAACCATCTAAAGCACAGTAAAAAAAATTGGCAGTTGGAGGAAATTGCAAAACTCTTAACTGAAAAGTTTTTGAGCATGCATCCTCAGTTGATACTCATTTATTTAGTAATTATTCTGTTACTATGTTAGTATATCAGGTACATTATAAAACATTCAAAAATAGAAATGAGAAAAAGGATATTAAGAATAAATATGAAGGGTTGTGCTAGTAATTCTTTCCTCCAGTGGATCCTCTTGTGTACCCCAAGGGTGTGTGCTGCTCACTTTGGAGACTGCTGTTCAGTGGGGATCCCTAAATTATTTAACACCCTTCCCACAGCCCAGTGGTTTATTCCAGAGGTAAAGGAAACAAAAGCACCCTGAAGGAGTTGTCTTCCCATGTATCCATTCCCTGCCAGCCCCCATTGCTCTGATGATAAAACATTCAGAGTTAGGGTTTTCAAACGTTTTTCCTTTTAAGCACATCTTTCCCCAGTATGAAATTGCTCCCTTTCTCCTCACTACAGCAGTTGGCCATCCAGAAAGTCCCTTTTGGTAGGAACTGGTAGTCTCTCCTTTCCCTCTTTGTAGTTTTCCTGCTACTCTTGCTCAATTATGTGCCAAGAATAAACGCAAAGGTGGAAGTGAAAACTTGGCACAATGCATATGGGCCTGGCTCTGTGCCAGGGAGAACATAATCTCAGTTTATCTGTCATTTTCTTGCCTATTGCTCATTCCCAGGGTACTGCTCTATTCCTCAGGCTCCTCGAGTGCACTTTGAATTAATTTCTTTGGAGGAGGACATGGGATCTGGTGGGAAGATGAGGATGAGGTGTCAGGTACTGGAGACTGGCCCAACAGCCTGGGATAGCTTGTTCAGTAGACACCTGGTGAGCTCCATGCTGGGGTATGGACGCCTGGGAAGTGCAGTGGGTCTGGACAGCCCAGATATGTTAGCAGGCAAAGGAAGGACACCCAGGTGCAGTGCCTAGAATCCAGGAGAATCCTCCTCTGGCTCCTCAGATGGAGACCTGGAGATGGTTTCTTGTCTGTCTCCTGTCCTCTGCTGACCATGGGCTTAGTTCCATGACTGCCTTAGCCCAGGAAACCAAAGTCACACCACTTCCAAGAGATGAGACCCATGGTCTTGTGTCACTGAGCAAGCTTAGACTAACCTTGGAAGCCAAGTTCTTGTATGGACAGAGCCTTATATATGTTCTCTTACCTCCACTATACAAGTTGATGTGGCTGTCCAGCCAGTCAGTACTCTCTGCCTCCATGGTTTAGAAATAATATATTTTGAACACTGAAGTGAATTCCACGGCTAGGCCACAGTGTGGAAGTGTGGAAAGAGCATAGGCTTTGGAGACAGGCACAGCTACATGACCAGGGTCAATAATAATACCATAATAATAGCTAATATGTTTATTATTTACTATGTGCCAGACACTGCTAAATGCTTTACAAAAATTATTTCTCTTGATCCTTGAAATAATCCTTTGAGGTAGGTAACTATTTTCATTTCACATGTGAAGAAACTGGCTTAGGTTAAAATAACTTGCTTACTGTTATAGCTGATGGGTGGCAAGCTAGGATTCTCACCCAGGATCATACTTTCAGAGTCCTCACTCTTAACTGCTGCAGCCTGTTTCCTAATCTTTAAAATCAGGCCATTATCTAATTCAGAGAGTTGAGCTTTAGATATAGTTTGTAAAGGGTCTGGCACACAGGCAGAACTTAATAAATACTACCTGTTATCATTCATAGAGAAAATCATATGCCATTTTTATTCAGTAGTTTTAGAATGAAATAATCTTGGATGGTCACCTATAACTTGAGCAATATCTTAGAGTCACCTACCAAACCTGCCAGCTTTCAGCAGCCTCAGGTCTTCATAAGATTACTGTTTTTAAAATGACTCCCCCCTGACTTCACCAGATTTGGGGGGCAAGGTGTTAAGATTCTGCACTTGAAGCCAGGTTCCCACATTCATTCATGCAACACCCATTTTCCTCTGTGTGCTCGGATGCAACACTGGAAGAGCTCACTCATCTATGCCAAGAAATTTGGATAACCGCTACCTGGCCAACTGACAGGAAGAGATCCACATTTGTGCCCATTTCAAAGAAAAGTGATCCAACAGAATGCAGAAATTACCTAACTATCGTTAATATCAGACGCAAGTAAAATTTTGCTGAAGATAATTCAAAAACGATTGCAGCAGTACAATCAACTGGCAACTGCCAGAAATTCAAGCGGGATTCAGAAGAGGACGTGGAACGAGGGCTATCATTGCTGATGTCAGATGGGTCTTGGCTGAAAGCAGAGGATTACCAGAAAGATGTTTACCGGTGTTTTAGTGACTACGCAAAGGCATTCAACCGTGTAGTTCATAACAAAGTACGGATGACATTGTGAAGAATGCGAATTCCAGAACACTTAATTGTTCTGCTCATGAGGAACGTGTACATAGACCAAGAGGCAGTCATTCTAACAAAACAAGGGGATACTGCGTGGTTTAAAATCTGGAAAGTGTACATCAGGGTTGTATCCTTTCACCATACTTATTCAATCTGTATGCTGAGCAAATAATCCAAGAAGCTGGACTATATGAAGAAGAATGTGGCATCAGGATTGGTAGAAGGCTCACTGATAACCCGGGATATGCAGATGACACAACCATACTTGCTGAAAGTGAAGAGGACTTGAAGCACTTACTGATGAAGATCAAAGACCACAGCCTTCAGTACGGATTACACTTTAACATAAAACAAAAATCCTCAGAACGGGACCAATAAGGAACATCATGATAAATGGAGAAAAGATTGAAGTTGTCAAGGATTTCATTTTACTTGGATCCACAATCAATGACCACAGAAGCAGCAGTCAAGGAATCAAAGGACATATTGCATTGGGCAAATCTGCTGCAAAAGACCTCTTTAAAGTGTTAAAAAGCGAAGATGTTACTTTGAGGACTAAGGTGTGCCTAACCCAAGCCATGGTATTTTCAATCACTTCATATGCACGCGAAAGCTGGACAATGAATAAGGAAGACTGAAGAAGAATCGATGCATTTGAATTATGGTGTTGGTGAAGAATAATTGAATATACCATGGACTGCCAGAAGAACAAACAAACCTGTCTGGAAAGAAGTACAGCCAGACTAAATGGGCACACCAGCCCAAAAGCAAAGACGAGAAGGCAGGAAGCAACAGGAAAACAGGATGTATGGAAACCGGGAACCCGGGGTGGGGAAGAGGAGAGTGTTGACACATCTCGGGGTTGGCAGTCAATATCACAAAACAATTTGTGTATTAATTGTTTAATGGGAAACTAATTTGCTCTGTAAACTTACACCTAAACTACAATTTAAAAAAAAAAAGTACAGCCAGGATGCTCCTTAGAAGCCAGGTGGTGAGACTTTGTCTCCCGTACTTAGGACATGTGATCAGGAGGGACCAGTCACTGGAGAAGGACAGCATGCTTGGTAAAGTAGAGGGTCAGCAAAAAAGAGGAAGACCCTCAATGAGATGAACTGACACAGTGGCTGCAACAGGGGTCTCAACAATGATTGTGAAGATGGCGCAGGACCGGGCAATATTTTGTACTGTTTGTACATGGGGTCGCTATGAGTCGGAACTGATTCGATGGCACCTAACAACAACAACTCATGTGCTAGGTGCTGGGAATAGAAAAATGAAGACACAGTTCTGGCCTCTCGGGGGCTCAGAGCCTTGGTGGGGGAGGAGGGTAGCAAACAGAAACAGTCACTTATGATACAGTGGTGATCAGGATCGAGCCCCGTTTACCAAGTGGCAGTCAGCACAAGATTGACTGCCACTTTGATTCCTCTGCACTGACTGGTGGATTCAGGATTGAGTAGAACCCAATTGGGTATGAAAGCTCCAAGGCTGAGGGAGTCCTGCTAGATGCTGGGCCCAGATGAGCCAGCCCTCAGTGTCCGGAGCCTAGGACCCGAGGTAAGCTGGTGCAGTGCCCATCCCGGTTCATATCATCCCCTGGAAAGCCATTCCCTTTCCGCAGTCTGATTTCCATGAGAACTTGTCCAAGGTCTTGTAACAGTTGGCTGGTGTCTCTGTGATTCACTGAGAAGCACCTGATAGGCAGCATGGTTCCTTTAGCACCTAGATGGTTTTCCGCAAGTGTGCGTGTATTTCTTCATAATCATGGTCTTCCTTATCTGCAAAACAGTACAAGTCAAGGAGGATCTTTGGCCTTAGACAAGCCCCTTCTCTCTTTAGGGCACAGTTCCCTTATCTGTATAGAGAATGGGTTGGTCTAGATGCTATCTAAGATCCTTGCTAGCCCAGAAATCACAATTTTTTCTGTCTGAATACTGCAACCCTTTCGTTGTGAATGAAACATGGATAGTTCCTGACTCCACGGCAGAGATTTCTGATTCAGTAGGTCTAGGGTGGGGCCCAGGAATCTACATGATTTGATGAGCAGAACAGGTGACTGTTTTGTAGGTGTTCCAGATCCCTGCTTTAAGAACCACTGCTCCATACTGAACACTTCCATCCCCAGGTAGTCTTGTATGCTGCAGGAGGGTAATATGCTGGGAGCTGAACTTGCCTTTCTCACCAGGGCTCTGCAGCCCCTTGGGGAGAGGAGAAGTTGGGACCCTTAAGCCTTAGCCCACCCCATATAGGCCTGTCCATTAAACTGGGACCACGGGAGGGTGTACCTGTGGGTATCGGCAGCACTGCCAGAGGTAAGGAAACAGAGGAGCTGGAGGTGGGGAGGGGAGGAGCAAGGACAAGGGTGAGCAGGGCTGCTGGGGACTCACCTGGATCCCACGTGTTGGGCTCAGTGGGCATAAGGCCCTTGTGAGCAGGAAACCTGCTGTGCACATTTGAGCTATCCTTGGAGAACTCTGGCAAGGTCTTTGTCTTGGGTTCAGGCAGCAGAGGTTGTTGCTCCAGTCCTAGGACTTGAGAAAACTGAGAGAAGAGGAACAGGAATCAGCAGGGGCCCAAGAAACAGGGGAGCGGAATCTATGAAATGTAATTTACTTAAACTGTCACTTCCTCTGCCTCCCCTATCTACTTCCTTTTCAAGGTAGAGTTTCGCAGGACCCTAGGTGTTTTTGCTACAAGCACATGATATGTTCTTTGGCAGCGAAAAAAACGATGAGGGTGGGAGAAGAGGATAGGTCTAGGGGCTGGAGACAGGGTGTCCCTGGGATTCTCCACATGGGGGTTTGGTCAGTGTCCTTCAAATCTATTCTGAAGGGGAAAAAAGCAAAATAGAGACACCCCAAGAAATCAGTCACAGAGCCTCAGAACAGAGCACCAGAGCTGAAAGGGGTCCCAGCAGGAAGAGAGTTTTACTGAACTACCGTGTGCCAGATCTATATGCATATCTCTCAGTCCTCAAGTGATCCTCTGAGTAGCTGTTTCAATCCCAGTTTACATATAAGGAAACGAGCTCAAAGAGAGAGTGCCTTTTCAGACTTCACACAGGGAATCCGTAAGTGGGCCAGGGTTTGGACCCAGCGCCATGTCAGTAACCTCTAAAGTGGTACTCTTTCCACCGTGTTTTAGAGAGCAAACTGTACCACTCTTGTCTGAGTTATCTAGTGTTGCTATACAGAAATACCACAAGTGGGTGGCTTTAATGAATAGAAATTTGTTTTCTCACAGTTTAGGAGGCTAAAAGTCCAAATTCAGGGTGCTGGCTCTAGGGGAAGCTTTTCTCTCTCTGTCAGCTCTGGAGGAAGGTCCTTGTCTCTTCTGAGCCTCTGCGCCTGGGCAGTCTCCATGTGGCTTGGCATCTCTTTTCCCCCATCTCTATTCTGCTTGCTTTTATACCCCTTTTATATCTCAAAAGAGATTGACTCAATTAACAACAAAACCTTTACACACACAAAAAAAGACAAAAGGCATTCTCTGATGGTTACCAGGGACGGGAGGGGCAGGGAGGGAAAATTACCAAATAGATAGAAGACACGTGTTAATATTAGCGAAGGGAAAGGCAATACACAGTATGGGAGAAGTCAGCACAACATGACCAAGACAAGGGAGGGCACTGAGAGGAGCGCAAGAGTAAGGGGCAACTACGGTAAATCCTGTAGTATAGACAATCTTGCAACAATAGTATTAACAAACAATAACTTATGAATGGATACATAGGTAGATATGCCAAGAGGTGTGGGAGGGTGTAAGGAAGCACACCCACCTGCAGATACAAGTTTGGTGGTGGACATTTCTACATACATAACTGTAGATATTCCTTATATATTAATATAGACAATAGAGCACACAAGGGGTACAGTCAGGGAAGCCTCTTAGACGTAACCAAACACCTGAGGGATGAAGTTCCTAGGCTTGAAGGCAAAGGACCATAGATTTGGGGGACATCTACATCAATCAGCGCAACATAGTTCATAAAGATAATGTTTTGCATCCTACTTTGGTGAATAACGTCTGGAGTCTTAAAAGCTTGCAAGCGACCATCTAACACACAACTATTGGTCTCTTCTAGTCCGGAACAAAGGAGAATGAAAAAAGCAAAGACTCAAAGGAGCAATTAGTCCAAAGGACTAATGGACCACATGAACCACAGGCTACATCACCCTGAGGCCAGAAGAACTAGTTGGTGCCCAGCTACCACTATTGACCACTCTGACCGGGATCACAACAGAGGGTCCCGGACAGAGCAGGAAAAAAATTAGAACAAAAAATCAAGTTCACAAAAGAAACCAGGCTTACCGGTCTGACGGAGACTGGAGGAACCCCTGAGACTATGGCCCTAAGAACTGAAGCCATAACTGGACACCACCTTCCAGCCAAACAATAGACAAACCCATAAAATAAACAACACTGGAGAGGAACATGTTCGTTCGAAAATGAATTATAAGAGATCATATGGGCAATATTTGCCCAAAAGCTAGGATGAGAAGGTAGGAAGGGTAGAAGAAACCAGGGCGGAAATGGGAAGAGTGCTGACACATTGTGGGGAACAAAACCAAGGCCATGAATCACTTTATGTACAAACTATCAAACGGGAATCTAATTTGCTCTGTAAACTTTCGCTTGATGCACAATTAAAAAGAAAAAAAAGACTGACTCAAAATACACCCTACACTAATCCTGCCTCATTAACATAACAAAGATAATTCATTCCCAAACAGGATTATAACCACAGGCATAGAGATTAGGATTTACAACGCATATTTTTTTGGGGACACAATTCAATCCATAACCCACTCTCTTGATGAACAGCAGAGTACTGATACCCAGAGGGGAAAAGTTACTGGTTGAAGGGCAAAAAGCCGGGACTGGGCCCAGAGTCACTTCCATCAGAAGCCAAAACTGGGACTGAGGTCTTTCAATACTTTTACTGTATTCTTTCCAGCACTATTACAAGGCCTGTGTTTTAGATGTCGCAGTCTGTTCTCGGTCCTGTCAGAAAATGACTGCCACTCTCTTGCAGGTAGGAGCCCCTCTGGAGCTGAGGCTGCTCTGGGTATTCATCTGTTTAACTTCTACTTCCATCCCTCTACATATCAAAAAAAAAAAAAGAAAAAGAAAAATCCCGCTATGAGTCAATTCTAATTCATAGCAACACTATAGGACAGGGTAGAACCACCCCCATAGGACTTCCAAGGCTGCAATCTTTACAAAAACAGACTGCCACATCTTTCTCCTGCACAGCAGCTGGTGGATTCAAACCGCTAACCTTTTGGTTAGCAGCTGAGCACTTAACCACTGAGCCATATCCACACAGTACTAAATATGAGTCTCCTAAGATCCCCAGACCATATGCTTGTTACAGTTTGCAAAGTGCTTTTCATATAGATCATCTCTTCTCAGCAGAGCAGAATAGCTAAGAGCTCAGGCTGTGCAGTCAGACCTGATTTCAAACCCTGGCCCGGCCACTTGCTAGCTGTGTGATCTCAGGCAAACCTCCCTGTGCCACATTTTCTCCACTGTAAAAAGAGACAGTATCAGTGCCTGTTAGGGATGATGTGAGAGCTAGGTAGGACAATTCTGCCTGGCTGTTATGGATTGAATTGTGTCTTCCTCAAAAAAATGTGTATCAATCTGTCTAGGCCATGATTCTCAGTATTGTGTGATTGTCCACCATGTCATCATCTGATGTGATTTTCCTATGTGTTATAAATCCTACCTCTATGATGCTAATGAGGCGGGATTAGTGGCAGTTATGTTAATGAGGCAGGACTCAATCTACAAGATTAGATTGTGTTTTAAGTCAATCTCTTTTGAGATATAAGAGAAGCAAGCAGAGAGACGTGGGGACCTCATACCACCAAGAAAGCAGTGCAGGGAGCAGAGCACGCCATTTGGACCCAGGGTTCCTGTGCAAAGAAGCTCCTAGACCAAGGGAAGATTGATGACAAGGACTTTCCCCCAGAGCCGATAGAGAGATAAAGCCTTCCCCTGCAGCTGGCACCCTGAACTCAGACTTCTAGCTTCCTAGACTATGAGAGAATAAATTTTTGTTTGTTAAAGCCATCCACTTGTATTTCTGTTATAGCAGCACTAGGTAACTAAGACACTGGCCCAGAGGAAGCACCGAATAGATAGAAACTAATAAAACAGCACTGTGACCTATGTGGTTTTATCCTAGTTTATAGGTACATAAGGGATGCTCAGAGAAGGAGTGACTTATATAGGCTACAGAGTAAATAAACTGGAGCATAAATTTAGTCTTTCTGAGTTTTTCTTTTTCCTGTCATCTGTCATTCAGTAATTGACTAAAAACTGTGTGCTCCCCAAGCTTTGTATAACATGCAATGTGAATACAGAAAAGGGGCGACTATCACCGTGCCTGGGAGAAAATCTGAGCTAAGCTTTGCCCATGAGCCTAAAAGGAGGAAGAACATTCCAGGCAAAAGGAATGGTGGGTGCAAAGTGCTGAGGCAGGAATCCTGACATACTGAGGGTGTCTGAGTCATCTGGCTGGAGCCTGGAGTGCAGAGTGGGTGGTGGAAGAAGATCCTGGAAAGGTAGAAGTGTGGTCAGACTATAAAGGACGCTGGCTGCCATGTTAAGGGGGTTGCAACACCACCCTGGCAGTGGTGAGTCACTTCTGAAGGTTTCAGGAGATGGGACTGAGGTCCATCCATGACCAGGGAAGGGTTTGGGAGGGCCGCTCTGACAGCTGTACGGGAGAGATGGAAGCTGCTGAAACAGTTTTGATGAAAGGTGATGAGACTTGAGCTAGGGAGTGACAGCAAGTGTAGCAAAGAGAGGAAACGCACAATAAACTTGAAGTCGGAATGCTTATGCTCAAGTTCAAGTTCTGCTGCTTACCAGCTGTGTGACCTTGTGCTCGTCACGGGGTCTTTGAGCCCTCATTTTCTCAAATGTACGAATATGGATACTCATACCAACCTCAGGATCAAATAAGAATAATAGGTGCAAAGTGTGCTTTAAAAGCTGCCGAGTCCTATACAATTCTAAGAGAAATGGGATGCCAAACAAAGAAGAAATGGCAGGACTTGCAGTGATTCCAGTTCTCCCCGACAGGTGACCCCCTCCCTGCCCACCTCAGTTATTCTGATACCTCGATGGTTCCTTCCCTGCTGTTTGGTCTGTTCTGCCCAGTGGTGCCCTGCCTTTTGGGGGGCCTGGGCGGGGGAGGTTGATCGTTACAGGCTGATAACTTTCGAAGATTATAGTAGAAGGCTTCTGTCATCTCCTCCACTGTGGCTATGGGGGGAGGCCCAGCTGGCTGGCTTGGCTGCCCCTCAGCCTCCGCAACAGTCAGATCCAGCCATCGGGGAGGGATCTCAAAGCACATCCCAGGCTCGGAGTCCAGGCTGACCACCAAGAAGGGTTCTGTGATTTTCTCCTCCAGCCGTAGGCCCAGGAAGGAAGGAAGAGGGTCATCAGGGTGGCTGGTGTCCTTGGCCACCACCTTGACCTCACAAGGCAGCGAGAACTGGACAATCAGATCCTCCAGGATGTAGCGCCGGCCGTCGTTCATCTCCTCCACGAAACTGCCAGGGAAGTAGACGGGCAGCAGAATCCTTCCTTGGTCCTCTTCACACTCTTCCTCCTCAGCCTGGTCACTCAGCCGTTGACACACCAGGACTTCTGTGTCCCTGCCTTGGGTCCCACAGGCCTGGCCAGACCCCACCACCTCCAGCCGGTCACCCACAGCCAGGGAGGTGAACTCAGGGTTCTCCTCTTCCTCGCCATCACAGTCCCTCATGGCCACCACCCGAAGTGGCTGGCCTGGCTGGAAAGCACTCAGGAGGTCATAGGCTGTGGGGAACTCCCTTGGCCGCCGCCGCAGCTTGCCCTGATAGGCCCCAGAGATCAGGAAGTGTCTGGGCACTTTCCGGCCCTTGCTTGAGGCCAGGACTCGCCAGTGTGGCGAGGCCTGTCCATAGATCCAGAGTCTCTGGCCTTGCTGCAAGGAGTCCGCCCATGGGCTGAGGAAGATGCGGGGCCCATCTGGAACTTCCAGGATCTCCATGGGCACGGGGAAGGGGCCTCGCCAGGCCAGGACCTCACTCAGCAGCAGCGGCTGGATGAAGTGAATGTGCTGGGAGGAGGCAGTGACGTCCTCCACGTCGACCTCCAGCGTGGAGGGGATCTTGACGATGGTTCTGCGCACTGTAGAGGGGAAGGTCAGTTTAGGACTGCGCCGCATGCTGCCCAAGGGCAGTTCCCTCCACCTCAGCAAAGGACATTGGTCTGGGCTTTGCTAACCTCTTTCCTGTTTTCATCTGTTCTTTCCTACCAGCATTTTCCTACTGTACCGGATTCCTTACCCACTCTTCATTCAATCTGAAAACTAAACACTTATCAAAGTAGAGAGAATAGCACAGTGAACTTCCATGTACCAATCATCCAGCTTCAACATGTAACTCATGGCCCATCTTCTTTCATCTGTGCCCACCCATCTACAACCACCTCCACTGGATTATTATGAATCAAAATAATCTCATTATGTCATCTGTGGCCATTTCAGTATATATCTCTAAAATAAAGGGATGATTTAAAAAAAAACAGGAAACCACAATGCTATTACTGCATCTAAATAATAATAATAATCTGATAATTCCTTAATATCATCAAATATCCAATCAGTTCACCCACCTTTAAATTTTTAATTTAATTTTGGGTATAATTTTTGTTGTTATGTGCCATCAAGTCAATTCCGACTCATACTTACCCAATGTAACAGAGTAGAAATGCCCCATATGGTTTCCTAAGCTGTAATCCTTTTTTTTAAATTTTATATAATTTTATTGATGTTGTTGTTGTTGTTGAGGATACACAGCATGTATACACAGCAAAACATACACCAATTCAACAGTTTCTACATGTACCATTTAGTGACACTGATTACATTCTTCAGGTTGTGCAACCCTTCTCATCCTCTTTTTCTGAGTTGGTCCTCTCCTGTTAACATAAATTCACTGCCCACTAAGGTTCCTGTTATGGATTGAATTGTGTCCCTCAAAAATTGTGTATCAACTTGGCTAGGCCATGATTCCCAGTATTGCGTGGTTGTCTACTATTTTGTGATCTAATGTGATTATTTTATGTGTTGTAAATCCTACCTCTTTGATGTTAATGAAGCAGGATTAGAGGCAGTTATGTCAATGAGGCAGGGCTCAATCTACTGGATTAGGTTGTACCTTGAGTCAATATCTTTTGAGATATAAAAGGAGACGCAAGCAGAGAGGTGAGGGACCTCATACCACCAAGAAAGAAGTGCCAGGAGCAGAACGTGTCCTTTGGACCTGGGGTCCCTGTGCTGAGAAGCTCCTAGACCAGGGGAAGATTGATGACAAGGACCTTCCCCCAGAGCTGACACAGACAGAAAGCCTTGCCCTGGAACTGATGTCCTGAATTTCCACTTCTCACTTCCTAAACTGTGAGAGAATAAATTTCTCTTTGTTAAAGCCATCCACTTGTGGTATTGCTGTTATAGCAGCACTAGATAACTAAGACAGTTTCCATCTAATCTTTCGAATTGCTGTTGTCAATTTGATTCTATATAGATAGTTCTTAAAACACTATAATGCTCAAGGCAGACTTTTTTTACTAATTGAGCTAAACTATTGTTTGGTTTTTAAGACTTCAGGGGATATTTTTAGTTTAAGGTTTAAAGATTATCTCAGGGCAATAGTTTCAGTGGCTCATCCAATCTACATGGCACCAAGAAGTCTGGAGTCCATGGGAATTTGAAATCCTGTTCTGCATTTTCCCCCTTTTGATCAGGATTCTTCTATGGAATCTTTTATCAAAATGTTCAGTAATGGTACCTAGGCTATAATCATTATGAGAGCAGATTGCCAAGTCTTTTCTCCCATGGAGTGGCTGGTGGGTTCAAACTGCCAACCTTTCAATTAGCAGCTGAGTGCTTAATCCTCGTGCAACCAGGGCTCCTCAAATATAATTTTATAAGCTGCCTTTTATAATCCTTTCTAGATTTAAAGAGAGATAAAACCAAAACAAGAAACACACTGACTAAATGACTTTTCTGGAGCCCTGGTGGTGCAGTGGTTAAGAGCGACAGCTACAAACCAAAAGGTCGGCAGTTCGAATCCACCAGCTGCTCCTTGGAAACCTTATGGGGCAGTTCTACTCTGTCTTATAGGGTCACTATGAGTCGGAATTGACTCAATGGCAACAGGTTGATTTTTTTTTTTTTTTGAAGTGACTTTTTAAGACCTCTTTAAAGTGTTAAAAAGCAAAGATATCACTTTGAACACTAAGGTACACCTGATCCATGCCATGGTATTTTCAATTGACTCATATGGATGCAAAAGATGGACAATGAAGGAGGAAGACTGAAGAATTAATGCCTTTGAATTACGGTGTCGGCAAAGAATATTGACTACACCATGGACTGCCAGAAGAACGAACGAATCTGTCTTGGAAGAAGTACAGCCAGAATGCTCCTGAGAAGCGAGGATGGTGAGACTTCGTCTCATGCACTTTGAACATGTGATCAGAAGAGATCAGTCCCTGAAGAAGGACATCATGCTTGGTAAAGTGGAAGGTCAGTGAAAAAGAGGAAGACCCTCAGTGAGATGGGTTGGCACAGTGGCTGCAACAACGGGCTCAAACATAGCAACAGCTGTGAGGATGGTAAAGGACCAGGCAGTGTTTCATTCTGTTATACATAGGATTGCTATGAGTTGGAATCAACTCGATGGCACCTGACAACAAATGACTTGAGCAACTTGTTTCCCCCTTGGGCATTGAGTAGTATCCTGATGTATAAAACCAAGAGGTTAACTGTGTAAGACTATGATGAAAACTGATCCATCACTGTGTTATTTGATCCATACCACATGGAAAGCAGGATAAGGAATATTCTCCCCATTTTACAGATGAGGACGCTGAGGCTTAGAAGAGTGGTGACTTCTCTCTGGTCACATGTTGGGATTTTTGCTTTGCTCTGTGCCATATGAACTGATAATGATTGAAGCTGGGAGATGGCATATGAGGGGTCATTATACTACTCTGTATGGTTTTTTTTTTTTTTTTTTAAGAATATAGTTTATGGATTACTTGAGCTGTCTCATCATCCAAGATGGCCTCCCAAGCCCTGCCCACCATTAAAACACTTGGCTCCAGATTGTGGTCTCTTATGACCATTTCCCACTAAGGGTCTAGGGCTCCCTGAGAAAGAGCTAACTTCAGCTCCTGGGGAAGAAATGTTCAAAATGAACCTGGAAAATCTTATGCCAGAAATCAAGAAAATCTATCCAAGACCATGCAGATATGTCAAGAGGATTAAGGAGCCAACGTGAAAAATCTCCCACTGGCCAAAGATCAGATAATTTGAGCATCGGTAATAACTTTATGGATTGAAACACAATGAAACATTAAATCTATGAGTTCATAGTGACTTTAAAAAAATAAACAAACTAAATAATCCCCCTGAAGAATGCCAGGAAGCCAACTCATTATTTTAAAAGCTGGTAACAAAGGGAAAGAAGAATCTGTCCTGTATTTCCTGTACAAACTCCACCTAAGAGTAACCAAAGAGTTGATGAGGGGAAGTTTCATTTTATAGACGTTTTCCAGCTAATAAGTGAAGAAAGAATGATAGGATTAAAATATCACTATTTTGCAATTCCTAATGAAATACTGAATCTAGGCAACGGTCATCAAGAGCCAGTCACACCTCAAAAACAGCAGCAATGAGAAATGTGTGCCTCTTGCATTTGATCAAGTCTCTAGATCTAAGGACCAGTTTACAGGGATGCAGAAAAGAGTTAACATAGCAAGTCTGAACCTGCTCTCCTTACAAAGGCCTGCTTGCAACATTGGCTGGCATATGGGAACCTAGATTTCAGGAGGGTTCCCACCATTCTCTGATAGAATGACTCGCTGTGTCTAAATTATTCATACAAAAAATGTGGTTTATTCTGAACACCTGCTCTTTCTAGGAATCTGGAATTTTGGTACATGCTAGGCAGAGAGTGCCTACGTGATCACCCCCCCTCCTCAATACAAACCGTAGGCACTGAGTCTCTAATGAGCTTTGCTGGTAGACAACACTTCACAAGTGTTGTTACAACTCGTTGCTGGAGGAATTAAGTGTGTCCAGTGTGACTCCATTGGGAGAGAGAGGACTCTTGGAAACTTGAACCTGGTTTCTCCAGATTTCACCCCATGCGCCTTTTGCCTTTGCTAATTTTGCTTTGTATCCTTTCACCTTAAGAAATCATAGCTGTGAGTATGACTATATGTTGAGTCCTTTGGGTCCTCTTAGCAAATCATCAAGCCTGGGTGTGGTTCTGGGGTACCCCGGCACAACAGGAAATACAGGGGACAGAGAAACATGGTAAACCCTACTACAAGGATGCAGGCAACAAAATCCAAAATATAAGAAACCTCATAGAGCAAAAGGCCTAGTTTCTTCAACAAAAATTAAAAGAAAAATAGAGAAGGAAAAGAAACCTATCGATTAAAAGACGCTTAAAAGACATAACTGCTAATGGTGACATGTGGACCTTATTTGGATCCTGATTGGAATAAAAATTGGAAAAAAAAATGTATAGAGGAAATTCAAACATCAAATGGATATTTGATGATATTAAGGAGTTACAGTTAAATTTTAGTGTGATAACTGTATTGTGGCTCTGTTTTTTAAAGTCATTTTTTAAAAGAGACATTGGAGTATTTACAAAAGAAATGCTATGATATCTGGATTTGCTTTGAAATAGTCAGGTGGGGTAGGATAGGGAGAGTGGGGATGGGCAGAGATGACACAAGGTAGGCCACGGGTTGATAATTATGATGTTGGATGATGGGGTCATTATACTACTCCCTCCCTACTTTTGTATATGTCTTAATTTTTTCTATAATAAAAAAGCTTTAAAATATTTTTTTTAAGAATCCCCACTTGGCTCTGTAGTTGGCCAGCTGTGCTGACTGTCTCTAGGTAACTGCCAGGAGTGGGAGCTCAGACTCTGTAGTCGTGGGAAGCAGTCCTCATGGCACCCATTCTCCTTTCTGCTCAGGCTTGATCTGCAACTGGCCACGCTCAGACAGGTCCTGCCTCTGTTTCACCACCCTGCTCTGGCATGCTGCCCCTAGCCTGCACTGAGGAATGTCCTCAGAAACAGCCCATGAAGCCAGCCAGGGGACTCCCTCAGACACAGTCTCCTATCTTCTAGGACCTTCAGGAATGATTCTGCTCTCCCCCAGAGTCATAAAAGGATACTGCTCCTGGGCACTGGGCACATTTTCACATTGTGACACTGTGTATCTTTGGGCCAGCCGCTAGCAAGCTCAGAACCTAACTTTTGCCCAGTTCTATAAAGTACACGGGACCTCACTCTTACCTTATCTCATTTTCTTATTTCCGTTTACACCTAATTAATTTTCTACTTATTTGGGAATCCTTATACTGTTATAGTGTGTGTATTGGGTGAAATGCCTGAAATCCCTAGACTATCCACTTCGTGGGGGGGTCTTCCATCAGAGCAGCTCCCCAGGTCCCTCCTCTCCCCGCTTATCCCACCCAGCTCCCCCAGCCTGGGCAACTCACTTTGCATGACAGCCTGGACCTCATATTGGGGCTTCAGGATCACTGAGCTCCAGGGCAGGGTGGGGCAGGTGACAGGGCGGTCCCTCAGGGCTGGTTCCTGCACGGCCTGGAGCAGGGTCCGAGGGACACCAGGCTCCCATATCCAGAAGAGCCCCTTCTGGGACAGGGGCAGGTGCAGAGTGACCTGCTTGGCACCTGTGCTCAGGACACAGCGGGCACAGCAGGTCCCTAGGTGCATTTCCACAGCCTCAAGTAAGAGAGGCTGGTCCTCGGGGACCACGTTGTTTTTTATGGAGATGCTGTAAGACGATACGAAGAAAACGGGCAGCGGCTTGGAGCTCTGTTTTGTGGCGGCGATCAGCTCCTCCAGGTTTCCGTAGCTCTGGGAGCAGGTGAGGGGGCTGAAGTGGCCTGTGGGGTACAGCAAAGGGCAGGAGAGTCACTGGACATTAGTGGGCAGGCCTTTGCTGGACCCCGTGCCTCACACACCAGGCCCAGTCGGGCGTGTGATAACCCAGCCAGCATCTCTCGAGGGTAGATGCCAAAGGTGGGCCTGCATCTGCACATCCGGGCTGCAAGGCTGAGGGGTGGGAGGCAGTGAGTGACCGTGTGTGAATGGACAGTGAGGGGCAGGAATGGGCAGCTTTTCCTGAGACAGACAGACACGGACACAGGGACTCTCTCCAGAGACACAGAGAACAGAACAGGAATCTGTTCCCCAGCAAACATACCAGTAGCTCGGCATTTTCCTACCTCCCGAGCCCCTGTGTGTCTCTAACTTCGCCAACTTGTCATTTCTCCTAGATGCCTCACCACTGCTCCAATCCCACACATCTAACATGGAACCCGCTCTCCCCCTACCATGTAATCATCTCCGCCCTGGGCAGCACCCCTGTCCATCTCTCCCAAACCAGAAACCCGGAAGCTATTGGCCACAGTGAGCCTCTACCCTTAGGTCCTATCTCCCTTTTGGCTGCCTGACTGCTCTCCCCAACCCGGCTCTCCCCGCACCACATCCATTGTTCGCCTGCCACCAACCGTCCTAAAATACCCCACTTCTGGATATTCATCATGCCTGGGATTTCCCTGCCCAAAATGCACAACCTGAACCTAATCAAGGAAATATCAAACAAGCCCAGACTGAGGAACATTCTACAAAAGTACTGGTCTGGATTCTTCAAACATGTCCATGTCAAGACAAGGAAAGCCTGAGGAACTGTTCCACCTGAAGGAGACAAGAGAGACAGGACCACTGAATGTGATGTGTGCTCTGGGACTGGATTCTGAATCTAGGGCAAAAACCGTTGCAAAGGGCCTTATTAGGACACTTGGTGGAATTTGAATATAGACTGTGGATTAGACAATAGTATCGTATCAACATTAAATTTCCTGAATTTGATCACTGAACTACAGTTTTGTAAGAGAATGTCCTTGTTCTTACGATGCACGCTGTAGTATTCAGGGCTAAGGTGCAACATGTCTGCGCTTTATTCTCAAACGGTTCAGGAAAAATATGTATATTATACACATACAGTAATGTATACTCGTGTGTGTATGTGTGTTTGTGTATGTGTGTGGAGAGAGACAGAAAGCAAACGTAGCAAAATGCTTAACAATTGGTGAATCTGGATGGAGTTCTAGCAAGTCTTCTGTAAACTTGAAATTATTTCAAGATAAAATCAAAACTCTCAAAATACAAACTAAAATGGATCATTTCCATGTTTAAAACCCTCATTGGCTCTTCAGTGCCTTCAAAATAAAGACCAAAAAGTGTTAGCGCACCACACGACCCCCTGGTGATCTGGAACCTGCTTACCTTCCTGCCGCTCACCCTCTCCTTAAATCCACACCCTCACATGCCCCGGCCCAGTAATCACAATAAAGATAAGAAGAGCAAGCCGTGAGAGTGAGCTTACTCTGTGCCACGCCCTGTTCTAAGCACTTTATACATATCAGTTAATCCTTTCATCAAGCGTAATTATCCCCGTTTCACTGAAGAATACGGCAAGGCACAGAGAGATCACGTGAACTTGCCAAGGCCACAGCTAGTAGCTGGCAGATCTGGGACTTGCAGAAGGTGGCCGGCTCCAGGGTCTGGGCCCACGATCTACCAGGGATGCCTCCTGCATTCACTGAGCTGCTTAGGGTTTCCTGAGCACCAAATGCAGTATGCACACGCCACTCCCTCTACCTGGAATCCTTCCTCTAGCTGGTCTGTCCTTCAAACCCAGCTCAGGTGTCACCTCCTCCAGGAAGTCTTCACAGGCCACTGAGGCAGGGTGACTCCCACACAGAGTTCTCTCTAATGCTTGTGCCTACTTTACTGCCCTCCTCTCATTGTCTGTTCCTGTGTCCAATCCCCTGCCATCCTAGAAACTCTCCACCAGAGAGGGCTGCACCCAGTCCATCTTGTGCCCCCACCCAGCACAAGGCCTGGCACGCCATGGGTGTCGGGAAATGTTCAGTGAGTGAATGTGTGAGTGAACACAGAGACAGACCCCCTGGACAAAGACAAACACAAAAAACACAAAGTGCCAGCAAGAGGCAGACGTGGTCAGAGGTCCAAACGGAGACGGGGGCAGCCACACCAGGCCTGGCATTCCAGGCTGTGAGGCTGAGCAATGGTGGGCGCGACAACCTCGTGTGCAAACCCAGAGGGGTAGGAGTTTGTGCCAGGGTTGGCAAGCCTGCAAGTGTGTACCCATAGGCATGCCTGGAGGGTGCCAGGCACTTGGGGATACTGAGGTGCCCATCTTACCCTGGAAGTTGGGGGTGAGCTCCATGGTCTCACCCATCCTCAGACTCTCACAGATCACCTTCTGGAGGCAAATCTGGGTGACCTTGATCAGGTCCCCTGTGGAGAGGCAGCACTCATTTCCAGAAATCTCGTAGATGGAACCTGCGGAGACACAGACTCAGTTTCCCTGTTCAGCAAGGCCCAAGCACCAAGTGGCCTGTGCCCTGTTCCCCAAAAAGCTCTGCTCTGCCACAGGTTTGCATACACTGTACCTATGCCTGGAGTGTCTTTGCCTGCCCTTCCCACCTAATGCTGCTCACTGGCTCAACTGTCCTCAGGCTCTCAGGTTGGCAGAACCCCTCACAGGGGCACTTCTCCGGCTCTTTTCACACCTTCTAGGGCTACTAGGGCCGGTGCATCTCGGCATCACTGCGGCCAGCGCAAGGCCTGGCCTCTAGATAGGTGTGAACTCAAGAATGAGTAAATAATCCACTGAATCCCGACTCCCTGATAGTACCGCTATGAAATCAGGCTCAAGATCACACAGAGCTAGGGCTGGGACCCAGCTCTCCAGCTAATGGGGGGACAGGAAACTACAGGTGGGCGGGGCCTTGGAGGCTACCTGACCCTTCCCCCCACCCCCACCCCGTAGCAGTGCAGCCCCAGCGGGGCCCTTATCATCAGCCCTGAGAAAAAGATGAAAATCCCACCCTTCTTCCCAAGGAAAAAACCTCAAACCTGTTGCTAACGAGTCGCTTCCAACTCACAGCAACCCTATAGGACAGGGTGGAACTGTCACATAGGTTTCCAAGGAGCGGCTAGTGTACTCGAACTGCCGACCTTTCGGTTAGCAGCAGAGCTCGTAATCACTGCACCACCAGGGCTCCATGTACAGACTCATAAAACACACAGTTTCAGAGGGCTGGATCCTCTCGGCTGGTGAGAACAGCAGCTGCGGTGCTGAGCGCTTACATTACATGGGGCGCTGTGCAAAGTGTTGTAGACGCAGCATCGTATTTAATCCCCATGACTGCCTTAGGAGGGGCAGTTTCTACTTCCTAAATAAACAACTTCAGAGAGGTTGAGTGAGTTGACCAAGATTTGCAGCTAATAGGAGGCAAAACTGGGCTGCAAATTCAAGTTTGTTTGCTTCCAAAGCCAGTGCTCTTAATCACGCAGCTGTACCGCCTCTGGGTGTCCTGCCTAGTGGCCTCCCCCCATCAGTATCGCCATCTGTCCTCTAACATTCTCACCCCATCGACGCACCCGCACCCCGTCAGGTTCTTCCTCTCTTATTCTCTTTACTTCTGCTACTTCCACCACCCCATGAACCCAGGTCAGGCAGAAGGGGGAAACGCGAGTGTTGTGACACCTCGCATGCGCAGCTATCGGGAGTTTGGGGGAACTAGATCCTTGCGCCGGGGGTCAAGTGAACAGATCATAGGCGTCTGCACAGAACCTCCAGCGGTACAGCCAGGAATTTGAACCCATATCTGTCAGAGTCCCAAGTGGACCTGGCGCGATCCACTGTGTGGCGATGGCCCAACCTGCCCCCTTGGTCTAGGACCGCACTTGGTGCTTCAGAGCACTTTAAAGGAGGGTGCTGTGGGTGAGCAAGTTTTCCTCTGGTGGGGACAGGATGGGTCAGGGCACGCATCATTAGTTTGCTCTCTAAGAAAGGAGACTGCACCCCCACGCACAGCGCGTTTCGGTTCCTTCTCTCTTCCCACCCTTCCTCTCGGACTCCCACAGCTCCTTCCTCCGCCCCGCTCCCCTAAGAGAAGCGCCGGGGGCGCCCCCCCCCCCCACCTCTGAGCCCCAGTGCTTTCCCTTCCACCGCCTGTCAATGACCTCCCTCTAGCTCTTTCAAGCAATTGCTAGTGACTGAGCCCCTGCTAGGCGGGCTGTGGTCTGAGGACAGATGTGCGGAGCCCCACAAGGAGCAGACACTCGGCTCAGGGAAGTCATCCGACGGAAAAGCCGTTTAAGCCGAGAACTGAAGAGCTGGTCAAGTGACAGACCGCCCATTGCCGAGCAGAGACTAAAGGACCAGAGATGGGATGGAAGGAGGGAGGGAAGGGAGTCAGGGGGCACAGGGAGTGGAGGGCAAAAGACAAGCTGCCTGACCCGGCACTTAAGACAACTGTTGTGCGTCATGGGCGCCCTAAGTCGAAGCTGCCCTCAAAGCTGAGGTTCCGGCCCGCTTTCTCTCCCTTCCACCCACCCTCGGTGCCTGAGCGCAGCGACTTTTCATCACCGCCCTGCGGGGCAGGTCAGAGCCCGCTATGCCAATGAGCAGAAGCTGAGGCCGGAGAGGCTGCATGTGGCCCCAGGTCACACGGCTCCGCCGGTGGTGGAGATGCGAAGCTGGGGCGCAGTTTCCCGGGTTCTAACGCCCTTGCAGGGCTCCAACCCGCACATCCTGGTTGAGCCTGGCCGCGGCGGGGCCGGGGAAGGGGCTCCGGACCCACTCACCCTGGAAGTAGACCCCTGAGCAGACGCGCAGCACACGCGGGAGGGAGGCGGGGTCCAGGGCGCGCACGAAGTCCTTCAGCTGCATGGGCTCCATGTCGCGCGGGTAGCGGGCTAGGGAGTGAGGCGCCTGCCAGCACCCGGGGTGGTAGCTCCACTGCAGCCCCGCCCAGCCGGGGCGGGGTGGGAGGAGCCGCCGCCGCCGCCCGCGCTGTTGGGCAAGCCATTTCCCGCTCCCAGCCTCTGTTTCCTCATCTCTAGAATGGGAGTTGCAAGACCTACGTCTCACGCTGGTTGCACGGTTGAGAGCGTCAGATAAGGTCCTAATACCAAAAGAGAGTAAAAGCCGATCTCCTCCTCCTCCGTGGTCAGTGATGTACCCTATGGGGGTTGCTGTTGTTAGCTGCCGTGGAGTCTGCCGGACTCCTGGCGACCCCTTGCACAACGGAAATTGGATTGTTGTCATCCATAGGGGTGATTTTGGCTGATTTTCGAAAGTAGATCATCAGGCATTTCCTCCTAGTCTGTCTTAGTCTGGAAACCAAAACAATCCACTGCCATCCAGTCGACTCTGACTCATAGTGACCCTGTAGGACAGAGTAGAACTGTCCCATAGGGTTTTCAAGGCTGTAATCTTTATGGAAGCAGACTGCCACATCTTTCTTCCTCCGAGGGGCTGGTGGGTTCAAACCGCGGATCTTTTGGTTAGCAGCCAAGCGCTTAACCACTGCGCCACCAGGGCTCGTCTTAGGCTGGAAGCTCCTCTGATATCTGTTCAGCATCACAGCAACACGCGAGCCTCCACTGACAGATGAGTGGTGGCTGTGCAAGAGGCACATTGGCGGGAAATCGAACCCTAGTCTCCAGCATGGAAAGCCAGAATTCTACCGCTGAACCACCACTGCCCTCAACCCAATGGGAGAGCAGAATTATAAAATAAAGGAGGAGTTCCAGACGCTAAGGCACCCACCCCCCTGCTCCCAGTCAGATGGAGGAAACATGCCCGCGTTGGCCTTGTGGATTTCTGGGTCTGATAGGAGCGAGGTGGCCCAGCTTCCTGGAGTCCACGGAGTGCACGTGAGACACAGCTCTGCCCTTCTGGTCAGACGAGGGATCTGTAGTGTCAGCTCTCCTAAATCGCCCTACAGGACACTCCATGGTCTTCTACTTGGAGACCTCCAGTAATGGGGCGCTCATTACAATTCCAGGAAACCTACACTCTCTTTGGATGAATCTAGTTAAAAATTCTCCCTGGAGCTAAACAGAAATCTGCTTGGGAGACAGACCAACCAGTTCTCCTGACCACGGGATAGGCTTTCCTATTTCCCTGCCCCTACTCCCAACCAGACCAACCTAGGTTCGAATCCCAGCTCTTTCTCTTGCTTGTTGTATGACTTTAGGCAAGTCACTTTGATTTTCTGAGCCTGTTTCCTCATCTGTAAAATGGGGAAAGGATCTGTCTTTTGCTAGCTGTGAGGATCAAATGAGATGATATAAGTATTATGCAAAATGCTTTATTTAGTTTTTTTGTCATTATAAAACAAGACTTTTCTAACCAGAGATAATAACAAAAGTTTAAAAATTAAAGGAATACATCCTAATTAATAAACATTTGACAAATAAAAAGAGGACACACATTCTTTTCCCACCATGCAAATATAGTTACTACCAACATTTTGCTGTTTCTTCTAATTTTTACTTTTGCCTGAGTTTTGTTTTTTTTAAGTAATTTTTCCATCTTCTTTTTTTAAATTATTATTGTACTTTAGATGAAGTTTTACAGAACAAACTACTTCTCATTAAACAATTACTACACAGATTGTTTTGTGACATTGGTTACCAACCCCATGACATGTCAACACTCTCCCTTCTCGACTTTGGCTTCCCTATTACCAGCTTTTTAAAAGTAATTTTTGATTTACATATAAGTTACAGATACAGTAGAGATTTCCTGTATATCCCTCATTTAGTTTCAGATTCCCATAATGTTGCCTTGGCACATTTGTCAAAACTAAGAAACCAACATTGGTACATTACTACTAACTAAACTCTAGAATTTATTCAGATCACATCTGTTTTTCTACTAGTGTCCTTTTTCTGTTCCAGGACGCAATCCAGGATCCCACATTTCATTTAGTCATCATGTCTCTTTAGTCTCCTCTGGTCTGTGGCAGTTTCTCAGTCTTTCCTTGCTTTTCATGACCTTGGCAGTCTTGAGGAGTACTGGCCAGGTATTTTTGCAGTGTCCCTTAATTTGGGTTTATCTGATGTTTTCTTCATGACTAGACTGGGTGGGGTTAGAGTCCCTGGGTGGCACAAACCGTTACACGCTCCACTACTAACCAAAGTGTTGGGGATTTGAACCCACTCAGAGGCACCCAAAGGTACTGAAGGAAGAAGTCCAAGCTGCACTGAAGGCAGGGCTTCGAACAGGGTGGAATTTGCATTTCCACCCCAGATATGCTGAATCAGAATCTACATTTTAACAAGATACCCAGGTGATTCTTTCGTGTGTGTTTGTGTGTGTGTGCGCGTGTGCACTTTAGGTGAAAGTTTACAGAGCAAATTAGCTTCTCATTAAACAATTAATACACTAATTGTTTTGTGACATTGGTTGTCAACCCTGCTATTTGCCAACACTCTCCCTTTCTCCACCCCAGGTTCCCTATTTCCATTTGTCCAGTTTTCCTGTCTCCTCCTGCCTTCTCATCTTTGCTTTTGGGCTGGTGTTGCTCATTTAGTCTCGTATACATGATTGAACTACGAAGCACGTTCTTCATGTGTGTTATTGTTTGCCCTATAGACCTGTCTCATCTTCCGCTGAAGGGCGAAGCTCAGGAGTGACTTCAGTACTCAGTTAAAAGGGTGTCTGGTCCAGGTGATTCCTGTGTAGCTTCTGATTCAGTATATCTGGGGCGAAAAGGCAAATTCTCATCAGGAGTTCAAACCAGAATGAACCAGTTCAAAGACCTAACTGAAGGCATTGGCAAAAAACAAGGCTCCAGGAACTGACTGAATACCAACTGAGATGCCTTGGCAAACGGCTGCAACCTGGAAGCACTCACTTATCTGTGCCAAGAAATTTGGAAGACAGCTGCCTGGCCAATCGATGGAAAGAGATCCGTATTTGTGCCCATTCCAAAGAAAGGTGATCCAGTGGAATGCAGACATTATCAAAGAATATCATTAATATCACTTGCAAGCAAAATTTTGCTGAAGATAATTCAAAAATGTCTGCAACGGTACATCAGCAGAGAACTGCCAGAAATTCAAGACAGATTCAGAAGAGGACCTGAAATGAGGGATATCATTGCTGATGTCAGATGGATCCTGGCTGAAAGCAGAGAATACCAGAAAGATGTTTATCTGTGTTTTAGTGACTATGCAAAGGCATTCAATTGTGTGAATCATAACAAATTATGAATAACATTACAAAGGACAGGAATTCCAGAATGCTTAATTGTGCCCATGTGAAACCTGTACATAGACCAAGAGGCAGTAGTTCAAACAGAACAAGGGATACTGCATGGTTTAAAATTGGAAAAGGTGTGCATCAGGGTTATATTCTTTCACCACAATTATTCAGGCTGTATGCTGAGCAAATAATCTGAGAAGCTGGACTATATGAAGAAGACCACAGCACCAGGATTGGAGGAAGACTCATCGGTGGCATCACTAGGGTTGGTGTCACCCAGTGCAGTAATTTATGGTGTTGGCCCCCCAACGTGGACCTCCTCCCATACTAGACCATACAGAATCCTTAGTAATGTTTCTTGTTCTAATGTTAGTCATAAATTGTAATTCCCTGATATCACTGAATGTAATGGCGGTTGTAGAGACATAAACAACTAGCAAAATTAAATCACCTTTAAATTACAGTATTATACACGTAGCCTAAATATACTTACATTTACATAGTTTCATGTGGTTAAGGTCAAAATTCGGTAAGGAAACAATATAATTCAAAGTAAAAACTTTTCAGAACTACATCAAAATTACGTTCATTTTAACATTAAACTTTACCGTTGCATGAGATACATTAATGGATTAGGTTTGCCTAATCAATAACGGCCCAAATAATGTAGAAATTGTAGACAAATGCATATGGAAATATATTCATAAATGAAATAAAACCATAAAAATAAACAGGAACAAATACACAAGCATTTCAGCACTTAATGAATGTCTCTACTAAATCAGGACTTTCCTTTCCTGGCCTTCAAATCTTCTAACTTGTGAATCACTTCATTGAAATCAATGCCTTTTACCAGCTGCCTTAGTCATCTAGCGCTGCTATAACAGAAATACCGCAAGTGGATGGCTTTAACAAAGAGAAATTTATTTCCTCACAGTAAAGTAGGCTAAAAGTCCAAATTCAGGGCATCAGCTCCAGGGGAAGGCTTTCTCTCTCTGTTGACCTTCTTATCAATCTTCCACCGGACTAGGAGCTTCTCTGCGCAGGGACCTCGGGTCCGAAGGACACACTAGGCTCCCAGCACTGCTTTCTTGGTGGTATGAGGTCCCCAACTCTTTGCTTGCTTCCCTTTCCTTTTATAGCTTAAGATAAAAGGTAGGGCAGGCCATACCCTGGGGAAACTCCCTTTACATTGGATCAGGGATGTGACCTTAGTAAGGGTATTATACAATCCCACCCTAATCCTCTTTAACATAAAATTACAATGACAAAATGGAGGACAACTATACAATACTGGGAATCATGGCCCAGCCAAAACTGATACACACATTTTTGGGGGGACTTAATTGAATCCATGACACTAACTCACTTTTTTTTTTTTTTTTTTAATGTGCATTAGGTGAAAGTTTACAGAGCAAATTAGTTTCCCATTTGATAGTTTGTACTTAAAGTGTTTCATGACCTTGGTTTCATTCCCCACAATGTGTCAGCCCTCTCCCTGTTTCTGTCCTAGATTTCTCGTTTCCTTCCGTCCTGATTTTCTCCCGCTTCCTGCCTTTCATCTTTGCTTTTGGGCAGCTAATGCCCTTTTGATTTTCATATAACTGATTGTTCTAAGGAGTAAGTTCCTCTCGAGTGTTACTGTTTATCTTACGGGCTTGTCTATTGTTTGGCTTCAGTTCCAGGTCAGAAGGGTATCTTAACGGCCATAATCTCAGGGATTCCTCCAGTCTCTGTCAGATCAGTAAACCTGGTCTTTTTTGTGAATTTGATTTTTTATTCTACATTTTTCTCCCCCTCTGTCCAGGACCTTCTGTTGTGATCCCAGTCAGAGTGGTTGGTAGTGGTAGCCGGGCAGCATCTATTTCTTCTGGTCTCAGGTCATGTAGCCTGTGGTTTATGTGGTCCATTAGTCCTTTGGACTAATTTCTCCCTTGAGTCTTTGGTTTTCTTCACTCTCCTTTGCTCCAGACTGGAAGAGACCAATAGTTGTATCCTAGATGGCCACTCGCAGCTTTTAAGACCCCAGATGCTACTCACCGAAGTAGGATGCAGAACATTGTCTTTACGAATTATGTTGTGCCAGTTAACGTAGATGTCCCCTGAGTCTGTGATCCTTTGTCTTCTAGCTTAGGAACTTCATCCCTCAGGTGTTTGGTTATGTCTAACAGGTTTCCCTAACTACCCCTTGTGTGCTCTAAGTGAGATGCACCTCCAGTCATGTACGTAGAAATATTCACCACCAAACCTGTATCTGCAGAAGGCGGTGCTCCCTTACACCCTCCCACACCTCTTGGCATATCTATCTACCTATTTATTCATTCATAAATTATTGTTTGTTAATACTATTGTTGCAGGATTATCTGAGCTATAGAAGTTACTGTAGTTGCCCTTTATTCTTGCTTTCCTCTCAGTGTCCTCTCTTGCCTTGATCATGCTGTGCTGACTTCCCCTGTATTAACGTATTGCTTTTCCCTTCACCAATATTAACAAATGTCTTCTGTCTAATTGGCAATTTCCCCTCCATCCTCCTCCTATACCTGGTAACCATCAAAGAATGTTTTTTCTATCTTTTTTCCCCTGTGTGTAAACCTTTTGTTGTTACTTTATAATAGTGATCTTATACAATATTTGTCTCTTGTGATTGACTTATTTCACTCAGCATAATGTCTTCCAAATTCATCCACGTTGCGCGACGTTTCACGGATTCGTCATTATTCGTGATTGTTGCATAGTATTCCATCGTGTGTATGTACCGCAGTTTGTTAATCCATTCAACTGTTGACGGGCTTTTAGGTTGTTTCCATCTTTTCACTATTGTAAATAATGCTGCAGTGAACACGGGTGTGCATATGTCTATTCATGTCACGGCTCTTATTTCTTTTGGGTGTATACCTAGGAGTAGGATTGCTAGATCATACGGTATTTCTATTTCTAGCTTCTTGAGGAAGTGCCATACTGTTTTCTATAGTGGTTGTACCATTTTACATTCCCATCAACAGGGTGTAGAGTTCCAATCTCCCCACAACCTTGTCAACATTTGTTATTTTCTGTTTTTTTGATTATTGCCAGTAATGTTGCAGTGAGATGGTATCTCATTTTAGTCTTGATTTGTGAGCATTTCTTCATATGTTTGTTAGCTGCCTGAATGTCTTCTTTGCTGAAGTGTCTGTTCATATCCTTTGCCCATTTTTTAATTGGATTTTTTTGTCTTTTTATTGTTGAGATGTTGAAGTTTTCTATAAATTTTAGAGATTAGTCCCTTGTCAGATATGTCAGAGCCAAATATTTTTTCCCAGTCAGTAGGTTCTCTTTTGACTCTTTTGGAGAAGTCTTTTGCTGAGCCTAAGTGTTTAATTTTTAGAAGGTCCCATTTATCTAGTTCATCTCCTGCTGTGTGTGCGTTTTTGGTTATGTTTATGGCCAACTTACTTTCTATTGGAGTCTTAGTCATCTTGTGCTGCTATAACAGAAATACCACAAGTGGATGGCTTTACAAAGAGAAGTTTATTCTCTCACAGTCCAGTAGGCTACGAGTCCAAATTCAGGGCATCAGCTCCAGGAGAAGACTGTCTCTCTCTGTTGGCTCTGGAGAAAGGTCCTTGTGATGCATCAGTCTTCCCTTGGTCTGGGAGCATCTCAGCACAGGAACCTCAGGTCCAAAGGACGAGCTCTGTTCCCGGCACTGCTTTCTTGGTAGTATGAGGTTCCCATGTGTCTCTGCTCGCTTCTCTCTTTTATATCTCAAAAAAGACTGGATTAAGACACTATCTGATCTTGTAAACCTCATCAGTATAACCTCATCACAGGGATAGAATTTACAACACATAAGGAAATCACATCAGATTACACAGCCATACAATACTGGGAATCATGACCCAGCCAAGCTGACAGATATTTTGGGGGGACACAATTCAATCCATGACAATTGGTAATATTGCAAGATTGGAAAGCCTTGACTGTTCCATGATAGATTGCAAAGGGTTCTTTATAAATTTCAGCTTCGAAAAGCTCCTCTCATATAAAACTTCAGCACACAGATCAACGGAAATCATTTTAGGCTTAGTGAAAGGGTTGGGAGAAAGTCTATGAGGTCCCATTCACGTAAAAAAAGTCTTACGTTGCCCAGTCTTTGGCTTCTTCCAGATCAGTCTCTGCTGCTTTCAGGTGTCTTCTCAGCCTTGGTATTTCTATTAAAAGCTTACTCTCTGATACCTCATCAAAGAAAGTGGTCAGTTTTGAAATGGATGCCTTTAACTCTTCTTTAGTGGCAGATATGCGACTCAAACATGGCTGCTACTTCCTTGATGGCTCTTGATCTGATCTGGAGTTCAGAACGACAACGATCAATGCAGCCAAGCATCACCCTCTTATTTTCTTCTTGTAGAGTGAATCTGGCGTCCTTTTCCTGCTCCCCACCCACTGCCATCCTCTTTTTGAACCTGGCTCTTCTCTATACAGCAATTCCATATTTGTCTGATTTTAAAAGCACCTGTTCAGCTGCACGCTCCACTAGGTGACTGCACTGCTCCAGCAGGAAAAGTCTTAGCACCTCTAGCTTTGTCGCCATCTGGTTGAGAATTAAGCCCTTATTCTGCAGGTACTGCTGTGTAAGATTAACTTCCTAAAGTACATCATACCAGAAGTACAGGTAGCACAGAAAAGTGAAATCATAGCAGGCAAAAGACTTTGTGTTGCTTCTCTTGTGTCCAGATTTTCACAGGGATCACAAAGAGCTTCAATCACCTCCACAAACTTATCAAACTTTTCTTTAGCTGGCCTAACCGCGACGTGACGAGCACTCCAGCGTGTTGTTGATAGCCTTTTCACTGACACTCCAGTATGATCAGTTAACGCGTCCCATTGACGGGTGGAAGCAGCAAAGAGAGAAAATATTGTCTCAAGAGTTCCAAAAACTGTCACACCTGGTGCATTTTCAGCAAAAGAGTGCTGACCGCACAGCTTAAGCGAGTGGTCCACACAGCCATTACAAAGACCCTTCTTGTTCTGTCCCTTAAGAATGGCTTGTACAGCTCCATGGATTCCAGCATACTGGCAGCATTACAGTAACCTTGAGTGCAGCACGTCATTATGTCCAGCCCATCACATTCCAGTTTTTTAAGGATGTCAGAACTGGAATTAGCAGCTTTTTTGCCCTTTAAAGGGAAAAATTCTAGAAAGACTTCTTTCACTTCCATTTTCCTAGTGTTGATTTTTACATATCTGATCACTTCAAACATCTGGTCACTATGTGGTACGTCAGGTGTGCTGTCGAGCATGATCCCAAAGTACTTCACAGACTTTATGTCCATGACAAGCTTCTCCTTCACGTGATTTGCCAGGGCACTTATAAACTCATTCTAAGTTTTTGGTGCAAGACAAGAAACTGATGCTTTAAGTTTACATGTACTCTGCTTTAATCTCCTTAGGGGCTCTTTCAGCACTGGATCATATTTTGAAAGCATCTCCACCATCTCAAGAAGGTTCCCTTTATTCAATGAAGATTCATCTTCCTTGTGGCTACGGAATGCCGGATTCTGCTTGGCAGGAAACAAAGTGATACCAAGCAATCTGTGCAGGATGTCCCTCCACTTTTTCTTCTCCATTTGCATCAAAGCAATAGTCTGAGCGGCAATGGTTTTGCGCAGCCTCAGTACTGCTGCCAATGTTTTCCACTTTTCAAGGCAATGTAGGTGCTCTTTGGATGTCTTGTGGTTATGTACTTTCAGACTCAGTTTCCATTACTTCTGAAACCCAGTCACAAATTTGGATGTTGTATCTGTCACGAACGGCAAACAGTCAGCAGCAAAAACGATATAAATTCTCGCTGAGTGAGTAAACCATCCATGACCACAGAATGTTCTCGCCATGTGGCACCACCTTGTAAAACCACTCTTTTGAAAGCTGTCACACATCTCTCTTTGCTTTTGCTTCTTGCCTTGCAGCAACACTGAAAGGCTCATCTTTGCTCTAAAAAGAAACACTTCCCCTTTTGATGATTTCAACTGGAAGACGATCTGAAACTGGTATCTCCCAGAAATGAACATTACACAAAATTTGCGAATCTTTCCCTTAATGCCATTCGTCTCATTTGCGGCATCGTGACTAGAGTCATTTTCACCTCTCTCTTCTGCTTCACATTCTGTCATTTCCACTCTTCGCTCTTCTGCAGAACGCATGGTAGCATCAGAAGAATCAGCTTCAGCTACTGGAGACTGACCAGCAGTGTCTTCTGATGAACGTTGGCTATCATCATGTCTTCTGATCTACTGAAGCATGGATCCAGCAAGTGTTTTGAGTGATTTAATTCTTGCCTCTTTTGCTTTCTTTGCTGGCATCCACTTGGCCTCTTTGATTTATGCACTCTAAGTGGTGTGATAGAATATCCTTGCACAATTAAAAAAAAGATAAATTAGCAATAATTGAAAAAAATAAGAAAATGTAAGCTATTGGGCAGACATGGCTGTGGCAGCATGCTTGTCCGTTTCCCACTTTTGTTTGTTCTGTGATGTTTCCTTGGATTCGGGCAGACATTCTAGCTCTGGCAGCATGGTTGTCCATTTCCCGCTTCTGCTCTTTTCGAATATATGCCGAATAAAACTTTCTTTTTGCTTTACTCAAAAAAAAAAAAAAGAAAAGAAAACGTAAACTATTAGATACGCTAGTTCTATCAAATGTAAATTAAAATTTTTTTTATCATATTTTAGATGAAGATTTACAGAGCAAACTAGTTTCTCATTAAACAATTAATACACATATTGTTTTGTGACATTGGTTGCCAACCCTACAACATGTCAACACTCTCCCCTTCTCGACCTTGGGTTCCCCATTGCAGCTCTCCTGTCCCCTCTTGCCTTCTCGCCCTTGCTTCTGGGCTGGTATGCCCCTTTAGTTCCATTTTGTTTTATGGGCCAGTCTAATCTTTGACTGAAGGGTAAACTTTAGCAGTGACTTCATTACTGAACTATAAGGCTGTGCGGGGGCCATACTCTCAGGGTTTCTCCAGTCTCTGTCAGACCAGTAAGTCTGGACTTTTTTTTTTTTTTTTTTTAAAGTTAGGGTTTTGTTCTACATTTTTCTCCAGCTCTGTCTGGGACCCTCTATTGTGATCCCTGTCAGAGCAGTCGCTGGTGGTACCTGGGCTCCATCTAGTTATGCTGGACTCAGTCTGGTGGAGGCTGTGGTAGTTGTGGTGCCTTAGTCCTTTGGAGCAATTTTTCCCTTGTACCTTTAGTTTTCTTCATTCTCTCTTGCTCCCCACAGGGTGAGACCAGTGGAGTATCTTGATGGCCGCTCACCAGCTTTTAAAACCCCAGATGCTACTCACCAAAGTAGAATGTAGAACATTTTCTTTATAAACTATGTTATGCCAGTTGAGCTAGATGTCCCCCGAGACCACAGCCCTCAGCCCAGTAATTTGGTCTCTCAGGGAGTTTGGATGTGTATATGGAGCTTCCATGACCTTATCTTGGACAAGGTGTGCTGGCTTCCCCAGTATTGTGTACTGTCTTACCCTTCACCGAAGTTACCACTTATCTGTTGTCTATTTAGTGTTTTTCCCTTCCATCCCTCCTCTCCCTCATAACCATCAAAGATTGTTTCTTTTTGTGTCTAAACCTTTTCATGAGTTTTTGTAGTAGAAGTCTCAACAGTATTTATCCTTTTGTGATTGACTTACTTCACTCAGCATAATGCCCTCCAGATTCATCCACACTGTGAGATGCTTCGCAGATTCATCATTGTTCTTTCTCATTGCATAATATTCCATTGTGTGTATGTACCATAGTTTGTTTATCCATTCATCTGTTGATGGGCACCTAGATTGTTTCCATCTTTTTGCTATTGTGAACAATGCTGCAATGAACATGGGTGTGCATATACTAATCATGTGACAGCTCTTATTTCTCTAAGATATATTCCTAGGAGTAGGATTGCTGGATCATATGGTATTTCCATTTCTAGCTTTTTAAGGAAGCACCATATAGTTTTCCAAAATGGTTTCAAATATAAATTTTAATGCATCACCATTTTTTAAAACCATAATTCAAACTCAAACCCTGAAAATTTCATTAAAAGCAGATATACATTTGCAAGGCAGTGATTTTTTTAAAGAAAAATTTAAGAAGACTAAAATTTAAAAAAAAAACTGAATTTAAGATTTAAATTATATTTCTAAGCATCTATCAAGAAACAGCATTTCTTCCACTTCATGTTTTAAACTGTCAATTTCTCTAGCTATCAAAGTTATATATTCAACAATTGTTACACATGTAAGTTTATTATCATATACTAATATGTGATAAATATAGTTGCAAATTGCTTAAATGTATTATTTCTTAGATTATATGAATACTAACCACAAAATTGTTCCGTAAAATCTTTCTACATTGGATTACAACATTATTAGTTACATTATTAGTAACTAAGAGGAAGTCTTTTTTTCCTCCTTCTTTTCCTTTAATTACTATTTAATTCTCAAAAAAGTTATTGATATAGGTTCACAAATACTAATTACCACAGTACTGCAGCTAAAGCTCCAGAAAACTTGTCGAAATCAACGACTATAAAAATACCGACAGCAAAGAAAATAGTGCATGCTTGTAGCTCGATCAGATGACATGACATGATTTGAAGCGTCATTTTAATTGGGTAATAATGACAGCTCCGACCGGACCACATTAACCCAAACCCAAATCCGTTGGCTATGAGTCGATTCCGACTCATAGCGACCCTATAGGACAGAGTAGAACTGCCCCATAGGGTTTCCAAGAAGTGCAAAACGTAAATTAGCATAGAGTTTTAGCCTTGTAGGTATATTGATACTTGTAAGCTGGACCTAGGAAAAACGTTTTTGCTGTTGTAACTAACTACAAGGATATTTTTATGAAAATAATAAATTTTTGTTGAAATATTGTACAAAAATTTTATAGACAGTCCTTTTGGTGTTGCCCTCGACAGTGTCACGGGGTGTGGTTCTCACCCCCTAATGACACCACTGAGATTCGTTAATAACCTGCGAAAAGCAGATGACACAACTTTGCTTGCTGAAAGTGAAGAGGACTTGAAGCACTTACTGATAAAACTCAAAGACCACAGCCTTCAGTATGGATTACACTCAACATAAAGGAAACAAAAATCCTCACAACTGGACCAATGAGCAACATGACGATAAACGGTCGAAAGACTGAAGTTGTCAAGGATTTCATTTTACTTGGTTACACAATCAATACACATGGAAGTAGCAGTCAAAAAATCAAAATGCATTGCATTGGGCAAATCTGCTGCAAGACGTCTTTAAAGTGTTGAAAAGCAAAAATGTCACCTTAAAGACTAAGGTGCACCTGACCGAAGCCATGGTGTTTTCAGTTGCTTTGTATGCATGCCAAAGCTGGATGATGAATAAGGAAGACTGAAGAATTGATGCCTTTGAATTGTGGTGTTGGCAAAGACTATTGAATATACCATGGACTGCAAAAGAGACGAACAAATCTGTCTTGGAAGAAGTACATCCAGATTGCTCCTTAGAAGCAAGGATGGCAAGACTACATCTTACATACTTTGGACATGTTATCAGGGGGGATCAGTCCCTGGAGAAGGACATCATGTTTGGTAAGGTAGAGGGTCAGTGAAAAAAGAAGAAGACCCTCCGCAAGATGGATTCACACAGTGGCTGCAATAATGGGCTGAAGCATAACAACGATCATGAGGATGGGGCGGGACCAGGCAGTGTTTTGTTCCATTGTACATAGGAGCTATGAGTTGGAACTGACTCAACAGCACCTAATATATGCTTGGGAAAGCTGGACAATAAATCGGGAAGACCAAAGAAGAATTGATGGATTTGAATTATAGGCATACTTCATTTATTGGACTTCACAGATATATTGAATTTTTAAAAACTGAAGGTTTATAGCAACCCATGTCAAGCAAGTCTATGAGTGCCGTTTTTCCAACAGCAGGTGCTCACTTAGTGTCTCTGTGTTATATTTTGGTAATTCTCACAATATTTCAAACTTTTTCATTGCTATTATATCTGTTATGGTCATCTGTGATCAATGATCTCTGATGTTACTATTGTAATTGTTTTGGGGCACCACAAGCCGCGCCCATATAAGACAGCGAACTTAATCAATAAATGTTGTGTGTGTTCTGACTGCTCCACTGA
The DNA here is from genome assembly GCA_030035585.1 of Dugong dugon. Lineage (NCBI taxonomy): Eukaryota > Metazoa > Chordata > Mammalia > Sirenia > Dugongidae > Dugong > Dugong dugon. The sequence continues at coordinate 51,806,235 of CM057462.1, read as the reverse complement.
CTGTCCATTCCCCGTCTCTCTCCCCCTCCTCAGGCCTCCCTGTTCCCTGAGACACTACAATATTGAAATGAGGCCAATTAATAACCCCACAATGGCCTGTAAGTGTTCAAGTGAAAGGAAGAGTCACAAGTCCCTCACTTTTAATCAAAAGCTAGAAGTGATCACGCTTAGTGAGGAAGGCGTGTCGAAAGCTGAAATAGGCTGAAAGCTAGGCCTCTTGTGCCTGTTAGCCAAGTTGCGAATGCAAGGGAAAAGTTCCTTGAGGAAAGTTAAAAGTGCTACTCCAGTAAACACACAAATGATAAGAAAGTAAAACAGCCTTATTGCTGACGTGGAGAAAGTTTTAGTGGTCTGGAGAGAAGATCAAACCAGCCACAATATTGCCTTAAGCCAAAGGCTAATCCAGAGCAAGGCTCTAACTCTCTTCAATTTTATGAAGGCTGAGGGAGGTGAGGAAGGTGCAGAAGAAAAGTTTGAAGCTAGCAGAGGTTGGTTTATGAGGTTTAAGGAAAGAAGCTGTTTCCATGACATAAACGTGCAAGGTGAAACAGTAAATGCTAATGTAGAAGCTGCAGCAAGTTATCCAGAAGCTCTAGCTAAGATAATTGATGAACATGGCTACACTAAACAACAGATTTTCAGTGTAGGTGAAATAGCCTTATACTGGAAGAAGATGCCATCTAGAACTTTCGTAGCTAAAGAGGAGAAGTCAACGCCTGGCTTCAGAGCTTCAAACGGCAGGCTGATTAGGGGCTAATGCAGCTGGTGACTTTAAGTTGAAGCCAATGCTCATTTACCATTCCGAAAATCCTAGGGCCTTAAGAATTACACTAAATCTACTCTGCCTGTGCTGTATAAATGGAGCGACAAAGCCTAGATGAAGCACATCTGTTTACAACATCGTTTACTGAATATTTTAGGCTCACTGTTGAGACCTACTGCTCAGAAAAAAAAGATTCCTTTAAAAATATTACTGCACATTGACAGTGCAACTGGTCACCCAAGAGCTCTGATGGAGATGTACAAGGAGCTTAATGTTGTTTTCGTGCCTGCTAATACAGCATCCATTCTGCAGCCCATGGATCTAGGACTAAGTTCTACTTTCAAGTCTTATTATTTAAGAAATACATTTTGTAAGGCTATAGCTGCCGCATATAGTGATTCCTTTAAGGGATCTGGGCAAAGTAAATGGAAAACCTCCTGAGAAGGATTCACCATTCTAGATGTCATTAAGAATATTTGTGATTCATGAGAGGGGGTCAAAATATCAACAGGAGTTTGGAAGAAGTTGATTCCAACCCTCATGGATGACTTTGACGGGTTCAAGACTTCAGTGGCGGAAGTAACTGCAGATGTGATAGAAATTAGCAAGAGAACTAGAGTTAAAAGTGGAAACTGAAAATGTGACAGAACTGTTGCAGTCTCATGATAAAACTTCAACCGATGAGGAGTTGCTTCTTACACATTAGCAAAGAAAGTGGTTCTTGATATGCAATCTGCACCTCGTGAAGATGCTGTGAACATTGTTGAAATGACAACAAAGGATTTAGAATATTACATAAACTTAGTTGCTAAAGCAGCAGCAGCAGGGTTTGAGAGGACTGACTCCAGTTTTGGAAGGAGTTCTACCATGGGTAAAATGTTATCAAATGGCATTGCATGCTACAGAGAAATTTTCCTGAAAGGAAGAGTCAATCCATATGGCAAACTTCATTGTTGTCTTATTTTAAGAAATTGCCAAAGCCACCCAGCCTTCAGCAACCACCACCCTTATCAGTCAGCAGCCATCAACATTGAGGCAAGACCCTCCACCAGCAAAAAGATTACAAATTGCTGAAGGCTCAGATGATGGTTAGTTTTTTTTAGCAATATTTTTTAATTAAGGTATGTACGTATTCTTTTTAGACATACTGCTATTGCACACTTAATAGATTACAGTATAGTGTAAACATAACCTTTATATACACTGGGAAACCAAAAAAATTCATGTGACTTGCTCTATTGTGATATTCACTTTATTGCGGTGGTCTGGAACTGAACCCACAACATCTCCAAAGTATACCTGTATGGTGTTAGCAAAAAATATTGAATATACCATGAACTGCCAGAAGAGCAAATGAATCTGTTTTGGAAGCAGTACAGCCAGAATGCTCATTAGAAGCTGAGATGGTGAGACTTTGTCTCACTTACTTTGGACATATTATCAGGTATGATCATTAAGGTTGTGCGTCAACTTGCCTGGGGCATGATTCTCAGTGGTTTGGCAGTTATGATGTAGTTTGGCAGTTGTATGATGATGTGATCACCTCCATGATGAAATTTGATACAATGTGTTCACCTCCATGATGGGATCTGCTGTGAGTAGCCAATCAGTTGAAAGGGAGTTTCCTTGAAGGTGTTGCCTGCATCCAATATAGGTGGACTTTCTGGCAAGGCTCGGGGGCTTTTGCTTTCTCTGAATCCTGCAGCTGGCTCCTGTTCTTCTGACCTTTGGTTCTTGAGACTTGAGCTAGCAGCTTACCTGCCATCTTGCCTGCCGATCTTGGGATTTGTTGGTCTTCCCAGCCTGTGAGCCAATGCCCAGCTGTCTGATCTGCTGATCTTGGGTTTGCCAGCCCCTGTGGCTACGTGAATCAGAAGAAGCCTCCAGCCTGACCCACAGACTTGGGACATTCCAACCTCTACAACCACATAAGCCATTACCTTGATATAAATCTCTCTCTCTCTCTATGTATATATATATATATATACATACATACATACATACCCTTTACTGATTTTGCTTTTCTAGAGAACCCAGCCTCAGACATCAGAAGAGACCAATCCCTGGAGAAGGACATCATGCTTGGTAAAGTAGAGGGTCGATGAAAAAGAAGAAGACCCTCAAAAAGATGGATTGACACGATGGGCAACATAGCAACAATTGTGAGGATGGCGCAGGACGAGGCAAAGTTTCATTCTGCCATACATAGGGTCACTATGAGTGGGAACTGACTCAAGGGCACCTAATAACAACAACAAGAGGTGCCTGGGAAAACAGGCCTGACGATCTGCTTCTGAAAAGTCACAGCCTTGAAAACCCTATGGAGCAGTTCTATTCTGAAACACATGGTGTTACTATGAGTCAGAATAGACTCAACAGCAACTAACAACAACAGACTTGGGTTATGAATTTTGGGGAAGAATTCCATAGAGGTGAAGTGCCTTTTTGGTCACATCATTATCAGGGAGCTCTACCTAGCCACATGACTTATCACTGGTGATATTACCCTTGATTACTTGGTTAAAGTGGTGTTTTCCAGGTTTCTCTGTAGGTAAGTGACTGTTTGTCCCTTTCCACATGCTATTCTTCAGTGGGACATTGTCTAATACAGTGCTGGAAGATGAGCCCCTCAGGTTGGAAGGCACTCAAAAGACTACCAGGGAAGAGCTGCCTCCTCAAAGTCGAATCAACCTTAATGACATGGAAGGAGTCAAGCTTTCAAGACCTTTATTTGCTGATGTGGCACAACTCAAAATGAGAAGAAACAGCTGCAAACATTCATTAATAATCAGAACGTGGAATGTACAAAGCATGGGTCTAGGAAAATTGGAAATCATCAGAAATGAAACAGAATGCGTAAATAACGATATCCTAGGTGTTAGTGAGTTGAAATGGACTGGTAATGGCCATTTTGAATCAGGAGCTAGCATATATATGGTCAGGAACTGATGGTACTGAAGCTGCACTGAAGGCACTGGCAAAAAACAAGTCTCCAGGAATTGATGGAATACCAGTTGTCTTAGTCATCTAGTGCTGCTGTAACAGAAATACCACAAGTGGATGGCTTTAACAAAGAGAAATTTCAGGTCATCAGCTCCAGGGGAAGGCTTTCTCTCTCTGTCGGCTCTGGAGTAAGGTCCTTGTCATCAATCCTCCCCTAGTCGAGAAACTTCTCAGGCGCAGGCACCCGGGGTCCAAAGATGCGCTCTGCTCACAGTGCTGCTTTCTTGGTGGTATGAGGTCCCCCACTCTCTGCTCCCTTCCCTTTCCTTCTATCTCTTGTAAGATAAAAGGTGGGGCAGGCCACACCCCAGGGAAACTCCCTTTACATTGGATCAGGGATGCGTCCTTAGTAAGGGTGTTACAATCCCACCCTAATCACCTTTAACATAAAATTACAATCACAAAATGGAGGACAACCACACGATACTGGGAATCATGGCCTAACTAAGTTGACACATATTTTTGGGGGACACAATTCAATCCATGATACCAACTGAGATGTTTCAACAAATGGATGCAGCACTGGAAGTGCTCACTCACGTCTATACCAAGAAATTTGGAAGACAGCTACCGGACAACCGACTGGAAGAGATCCATATTTACGCCTATTGCCAAGAAAGGTGATCCAATCGAATGTGGAAATTATCAAACAATATCATTAATGTCACATGCAAGTAAAATTTTGCTGAAGATCAATCAAAAGCAGCTGCAGCAGTATATCAACAGGGAACTGCCAGAAATTCAAGCCGGATTCAGAAGACGACTCAGAACCAGGGATATCTTTGCTGATGTCAGATGGATCCTAGCTGAAAGCAGAAAATACCAGAAAGATGTTTACCTGTGTTTTATTGACTATGCAAAGGCATTTGACTGTGTGGATCATAACAAATTATGGATAGCATTGCAAAGGATGGGAATTCCAGAACACTTAACTGTGCTCATGAAGAAACTGTACACAGATCAAGAGGCAGTTGTTCAAACAGAACAAGGGGATACCGCGTGGTTTAAAGTGAGGAAGGTGTGTGTCAGGGTTGTATCCTTTCACCATACTTATTCAATCTGTATGTTGAGCAAATAATCCAAGAAGCTGAACTATATGAAGAAGAGTGAGGCATCAGCATTGGAGGAAGACTCATTAACAACCGGCATTATGCAGATGACACAACTTTGCTTGCTGAAAGTGAAGACGACCTGAAGCACTTACTGATGAAGATCAAAGACCACAGCCTTCAGTATGGATTACACCTCAACATAAAGAAAACAAAAATCCTCACAACTGGAACAATAAGCAACATCATGATAAACGGGCGAAAGATTGAAGTTGTCAAGGATTTCATTTTACTTGGATACACAATCAGCACACATGGAAGCAGCAGTCAAGAAATCAAAAGACACATTGCATTGGGCAAATTTACTGCAAAAGACTTCTTTAAAGTGTTGAAAAGCAGAGATGTCACCTTGAAGACTAAGGTGCGCCTGACCCAAGCCATCGTGTTTCAGCTTCTTCATATGCATGTGAGATTTGGATGATGAAGACTGAAGAATTGATGACTTTGAATTGTGGTGTTGGCAAAGAATATTGAATACACCATGGACTGCCAAAAGAGACGAACAAATCTGTCTTGGAAGAAGTACATCCAGAATGCTCCTTAGAAGCAAGGATGGCAAGACTACATCTTACATACTTTGGACATGTTATCAGGAGGGATCAGTCCCTGGAGAAGGACATGATGCTTGGTAAAGTAGAGGGTCAGTGAAAAAGAGGAAGACCCTCAACAGGATGGATTGACACAGTAGCTGCAACGATGGGCTCAAGGATAAAAACGATCATGAGGATGGCGCAGGACCGGGCAGTGTTTCCTTCCGTCGTACATACAGTCGCTATGAGTCGGAACTGACCTGATGGCACCTAATAAGACCAATACGCTATTCTTTGGATAGAAGAATAATTCCCTCACAGGGAATTAAGCTCCACCTCTTGCAAGGCGGAGCATCTACATACATTATGTGGAATTCTTTAAGGAAGATTTGTCTCTTCTTATTTATTTACTTATTCAATTATTTTTATCAATATAAACTTGCGTATATTTATTTTATACTTTGGCTTATAATCTAATACTGCATTATTTATTTTATTGCTCAAATTGTTCCAGCTTTGGGAGTTCCTTCAAGTTGGTTCCTGGACCCCTTTGAAACACCCTCTTCATTTTATTGTTTGAGCCTTTCCTTACTCTCTGTCCCTACTAGATGCTCCAGGCTCATCTTGAATTTTCCCTGACCTAGCTAGAATCCACCATTTCTACAAGGAGCAGAAGCTGTTTAGAAACCAAAGAGTGGGTACTGAGAATGCTCCTTCCCACTGGATAGTCTATTATTTTTTTTTTGTTTATCCCTTTTTTGCATAAACATTTACAGACACCACTGACCACCCCATGACCCAGCTGAACCCAGGCCCGGTCCTGACCCTCAGGAAGAAGCTTGGGGGTGATAACGCTTGAAAGAGAATTTCGAATCCACTTTTTACTTACCTTTAACTTGTGAGAATTTTCCCAGGTTAAAAAAAATACAACTGTTCTTGGGTACAGAAGTGAGCTTACCAAAATTAGTTGGCAAAAGCCTACTATGACAGACATGTTGAGACCATTTTCTCACTATTATAATTTGTAATTCTATATTTATTTGTGTGATTATTTCCTTAATGTCTTCTCTGTGATCAGGCAGGTGGCTCCCAGTGGGAGAAACCAGAGTCACCACAGCATATTGGACAGGGCCCGGCACACAGTAGGGGCACAATAAACAAGTGTTGTTGGTGATAAACATTGTTGTATGAATGGGTGGAAGTCCTTCCTCGGGATGGAACCCTGCAGTGGAATTTCTGGGTCAAAGGATGTGCTTGTTTTTACAGCTCCTGAGGGCACATTTCAGCCATGTTGAAAGCCACTGAGACTCCCCTGACCCTATGGAATTGAGATGCATTTACGAAGCTCCTCCACCTTCCTTTCCTCTTGGCCCTTGGACCCCACCCCATTAGGTTTTGTTTTTATTAGGTGTCCTGGAGTCGATTCCAACTCATAGCGACCCTATAGGACAGAGTAGAACTGCCCCATAGGGTTTCCAAGGAGTGGCTGGTGGATTCGAACTGTTGACCTTTTGATTAGCAGTTGTAGCTCCCTGTAGCTCTTGTGTAGGTCTTATCATCCTCCTTCCCAGCTATAAGGAGCAGCTTGAGGCCAGAGCTGTGCCCTTTCACCTGTACCACTCAACTGATCTTGGCCCTGAGCCCAGTGGCTCAGTGCTGCTGAGAAGAGACATCACCAAACTGGTCACGTTTAAAGGAAACTCTCAGGCCCTTAGGGGAAGTAAGAGCAATGAGGGGATGGAGCAGAGAGTTCCCATGAGAAGTCTCCAGAGTGACTCTTGATAAAGGGAGCTTGCCTCTGGGGCCCTCCTTCTGGCTCAGAGGAGCACAGAGGTTACCTTAGCCCATGGGCAGAACACTGGTTTCCTCTCTTCCAATCTGCGGGATTTGGGGCACATTCTTAGCCTTGCTAGGTGGCAGTTTTCCAGTCTGTAAAATGGAAAGTATGAGATAACCTCCATCTCAGGGTTGCCGTGAGCTTAAGGAAGCAGTGTGTGTAGAGCACTTAGCACAGTGCCTGCTCACAGTGAGCCATTTTCTTATCGAGCTGTTGAGGTGGACTCCCCTCCCCAGGGCCCCAGGCTTTTCCAAGTTTGTGTGATACCTGGGCCAGGGATGGACAGGGCAGACCCAGCAGGGGGCACTGAGGACATCAGGGCAGGAGGTGCTGTCTATGGGTGGTGGGACAGGGCCCTGGAGCAAGGAGGACTGTGAAATCCTAACAGGCAGAGGGAGAGGGACCTTTGGCCATCTAATTCAACCCCCTTTCTTTGCAACTAGGGAAATTGAGGCTGAGAGGTTGCAGCAGCTGCTGCTGTTGCCGAGTGTTCTTGGAGCTAGGGTTGTTACTGCAGCTTTCCTGAACTTACCGCATTAAAGGTATGTCTTGCAACACCTCTGGAAGCCAGGCTGAGGGAATCACGGTGGAGAAGAACGTGCGCTTTAGACTCAGACGATTATTTGGCTCAAGATCACAAGGAAGAGGTTGTGACAGAGACAACGCAGAACTCTAGACTCCTCAGGGTCCTCCCCGCCACCCCCTTAGGGGATCACCCTCACAGAGTCTGGAGGAAGATGTGGAGGTTGCCAGAGTGAGAGCAGACCCCACATTCCAGAATCCTCCCTTCATGCATCCAATAAACTCCAGGCTCTGAGGATCTAAGCAAAAGAGAGATGTGCCCAGCCCTCACGGAGCTTAGCTTGGTGGGAAAAGATGTTAAGAAGCGATACCACATTGGCAAAAGTTGTGTGATATATTCACAAAAAGAGAGAGAGAGAGTAGCTGCTGAGACTGCTTATGTACAACCAAATACCCCACAGGATTTGGTTTCTTGTTTGGAGGCTTAGGGTCATGGTTTCGTGGACATCCCAGTTCATTGGCCTAATAATGTGTTTGTGTTTAGTGCCTCTGTTCTACCTCCTAGTTTGTTGCATAATGCCTGGGGTCTTAAAAGCTTGCAAGTGGCCATCCAAGGCACAACTATTGGTTTCTATTTGCCTAGAGAAACAGAGGAAGAAGGAGAGTCAGGAATGGGAGGAAGAAATGGAATGAGTGGCTAACTGCTTCCGTGAACAACTGCCTCCTTTGCCATGAAACCAGAACTAGATGGTGCCAGGCTACCATTATGGAACATTTTAATCAAAGATTCCATAGAAGAATCCTGATTAAAGGGGGTAAATGCTGAACAGAATTTCAAATTCCCATGGGATCCAGATTTTCTGGAGCCATAGAGGCTGGATGAACCCCTGGAACTACTGCCCTGTGATAATTTTAAACCTCGAACCACAAATATCCTGTGAAATCTTCTTAAAACCAAAGAGTAGTTTAGCTTAACTAGTAAAGAATGTTTGCCTTGAGCATTATGTTTTTTTATGATCTATCTATATGTGATCAAACTGACAACAGTAACTTGAAGGATTAAATAGAAACCTTAGAGGGCAGTGAGTTTATGTTAATGGGAGAGGAACAACGACTCAGGAAAGGAGGGGGAGAATGGTTGCACAACTTACAGAATGTAATCAGTGTTACTGAATTGTACATGTAGAAACTGTTGGTATATGTTCTGCTGTGTATGTTCTCAAAAACCAGAACAACCACAAAAAAATTAATTAAAATAAAAGAAGAGATAACTGTAAGGACTATGGATGGACAAGCGTTTCATGGTACTGTATGGGGGTATCATATGGGGTCACACATGGTCTGGCAGGTCAGGGAAGTCTTTCTGAGGATGTGATACTTCAGTTGAGACTCTAAGGATGAAAAAGGTTAGCCAGGCAAGGGGGTAGTGTGCAGTCTGGATAGAGGAAATGGAGTATGAAAAGGTTCTGTGGTGAGAAGAAGCACAATACATTCTAGAAAAAGCCTCAAGTTTGCTTTTCCAAGAAGGGGTGATTCTCAAAAATCACCCCTGCACAATGAGGAGAACAAGAAACAGAAACTCCATTTCTGATGAATTAGGAAATATTTGTGACCTCAAATCGCAACCTTGTATAAAAATGCCAAAAGTGACTAATTCTCTGAGACTGGAGGAACATCTGAGACTATGGCTCCCGGACACCCTGCTAACTCTGAACTGATGCCACTCCCGAACTCCACCTTCCAGCCAAAGATTAGACAGGCCTATAAAACTGGACAATGAATAAGGAAGACCAAAGAAGAACTGACATCTTTGAATTATGGTGTTGGCGAAGAATATTGAATATACCCTGGAATGTCAAAAGAATGAACAAATCTGTCTTGGAAGAAGTACAACCAGAATACTCCTTAGAAGCAAAGATGGTGAGACTACATCTCACATACTTTGGACATGTTGTCAGGAGGGACCAGTCCCTGGAGAAGGACATCATGTTTGGTAAAGTAGAGGGTCAGTGAAAAAGAGGAAGACCCTCAACAAGATGGATTGACACAGTGGCTGCAACAATGGGCTCAAGCATAGCAACAATTGTGAGGATGACGCAGGACTGGGTAGTGTTTCCTTCTTTTGCACATAGTGTCATTATGAGTCAGACTACACATAACAGCTAACAACATAAAACGAACAATAACACACGTGAAGAACGTGCTTCTTAGTTCAGTCAAGTATACTAGACCAAATGGGCAACACCTGCCCAAATGCAAAGACGAGAAGGCAGGAAGGGACAGGAAAACTGCACTAATGGAAACAGAGAAGCCAGGGTGGGAAGGGAAAGGGGGAGAGCACTGACACATTGCGGAGATTGCAACCACTGTCACAAAACGATTTGTGTGTAAATGTTTGAATGAAAAACTAATTTGCTCTGTAAACTTTCACCTAAAGCACAAAAAAACTAAAAAAAAAAAAAAAAAGTGACTAATTATGTTTATATAGCACAATTATTAAATGATTTTGTCTTTTTCTAGTTCTACAACTTGGCCTTCTCAGGATTGCTTTTTCTTACAATGCTAACTAATGAAATTCCAGTGCTTGTCCCTAAGAATGAAAACCTTCCTAATCAACAGTCGCTACAAAAACAAGCCTCAGAAAGATGAGACAAAGTTGTCCTTTCTCCCCTGAAGTTGCAGAAAGGGAAATATTATTGTTTATTACAAAAAGGAGTTTAAGAATCAGACACAATAGAGGTCAAAATAAGACCTTTCATAATAAACCTTGTTTTCCTGTCCGATGTGGGACTATTCATAAAACTGAGTTTGCTCCATTGTTATAAACCTGTCCTGGGAAGAGTGGTTTACCCTGAAAGACAACCAGGCTTCAGCTTGTGCAACAGTCTGTGAAGTAACTTTTAAACTTGAACAATAATCTTGTGATAGTAATTGGTTATCTGAATTGATAATTTGAGGCCATGATAATTATGTTACAATTGGCATCTCTGTATTCCTAAACGGTATAATTACTTGTAAGCTTTTTTGAGGGGTGGAGGCTAGGGCCAAAGCAGAGATCTTTGGCAGCTTTCTTCTCTCCAACACGATGTATGAGATCCATAAAATAAGAACAGAATATAATAAAAACTTTGCCGTTGTTGTTAGGTGCCTTGAGTCCTTCTGAGTCACAGTGACCTTAGGCACAACAGAATGAAACACTGCCTCGTCCAGCACCATCCTCAGAATCGTTGCTATGTTTGAAGCTCATATTTGCAGCCACTGTCAATCCATCTCATTGAGGGTCTTCCTCTTTTTCACTGACCCTTTACTTTACCAAGCATGATGTCCTTCTCCAGGGAGTGGTCCCTCCTGATAACATGCCAAAGAAAGCAAGACAAAGTCTCACAATCCATGCTTCTAAGGAGCATTCTGGCTGTACTTCTTCCAAAACAGATTTGTTCATTCTTCTGGCAGTCCCTGGTATATTTAATATTCTTCACCAACACGATAATTCAAAGGCATCAATTCTTCTTCGATCTTCCTTATTCTACGTCCAGTTTTCCCATTCATATGAGGTAACTGAAAATACCATGGCTTGGATCAGGTGCGTCTTAGTCCTCTAAGTGATATCTTTGCTTTTTAACACTTGAAAGAGGTCTTTTGGAGCCGATTTGCCCAATGCAAAACGTTGTTTGATTTCTTGACTGCTGTTTCCATGGGCGTTGATTGTGGATCCAAGTAAGATGAAATCCTTGGCAACTTTATTATTTTCTCCGTTTATCATGATGTTGCTTATTGGTCCAGCTTTGAGGACTTTTGTTTTCTTTATGTTGAGGTTGAAAAGTTCATGGAAATTAAAAATATGAAAGAAATAAAAAAGTGGTATAATGGTTAGAAGATGAAGTCTACAAACTCTTCCAAGAAAGTAGAATAAAAGGGCCAGGAGACAAGAATTGGTCCAAAGATCGGATATCCAACTTAAAGGAGCTTCCGAAAGGGAGAACAAAAAACAGCAATGACAAAAACAAAACAAGGAAATTTTCCTAACTGAAGGCCAGGAGTTCTCTCAGGTTAAAAAAAAACCCACAAGCGCTCAGAAGCAGAAATGAAAGACCACAGGTTGTCAAACATGTGAAATATCAGAGCACCAGGTGCAGAAAGAAGGCCCCCAACCTTCACACAGGATCTGGAATAAGAATGACTTGGGACTTCCCAACAGCAGAAATAGAACTAGAAGACCATGGAGCCATGCTCCCAAGTTCTGAGGGAACCTTGTTTCCAATCTGGAACTTGATACTAGCTAGGCCATTGCTGAAGAATTAACAGTGCTGCACCTTGAGTTTAGGCTTAGGAACAGTTCAAGTTACCTTTAATTTAACCTCTGCTGCAAGGAGACAGCAGACCCAGCTGCTTCCCGGAAGCCCAGAAATTCCACTGAGGTTTTTGTCATGTTTGGAGAACAAAGCCTGACCGCTGCTCCCAGACTGGGCCCATTTCCTTTCCTTTGCTCTAAGCCTGCGGAAGAGAAACACCTAATGCAGCGAGCAGGGGGTTGTGGCTTCCATTGTGGTCCCAGTTAGAAGCTGTCTGGCTTAAACCCACTTCCCCAGGTTGCTGATTTTACTTTCTGTGCCCTGGCTCTGCTCCTTCCCCAGCTGCCCACCCGGGACCTGGCCAGTCCGTGGGCCTGAGTGGCTCCTGCCTGGCCCTCCTTAGCTGCCACCCCCACCAGTTCTGGCCTCTGCAAGGTAAGTCTTGGGACCCTCCACACCTGAGGGCCAGGATCCAAAATGCCTGCCCCTCGGCCCTTGGGCTGGACTGCAGGTGCTTTTCAGGGTGCCCCCAGGGGATCTTCTTCCCTCCCTTCCCCTCTCCTCTTCTCTCCTCTCCTCCTTCATCCCTCTCCTCTCTTTTCCTCTGTCCCCATCACCTCCTATCCTCCCTTCCTCTCTCCTCTTTTTTCCTCTCCCCTTCCCTTCTCCTCTCCTTTCCTGTCCTCTCCTCTTCTCTCTCCTCCTCATCCCTCCCTGCCCCTCCTCACCCCTCCTTCTTAACCCCCTCCCAGCATGTGAGGTTGTAAAAGGCCCTTTGTCTGTACCCTGGTTCACACGGTAAGAGGTCAAGAGGGGTTGAAGCTTACAATCCCCAGATACTTTGACACCACACAGGCACATGAGTCAGTCCTTCGAAGCTTTACAACCAGACATGCTGTCCTCCTTCTGGATATTCAGATGTTGAACATCTTTTTCCAGAAGTGACCAGATATCTTCTCAGTGACAATCTACGAGGGGAGGGAGCATCCTTTCTGATGGTCTCCACAACTGGCTGAGGGAATCCTTGGCAGGGAGCTGTTTATATTATCTTTGTTAGTATACAAATAATCAAACAATGTTTTAGAACAATCTACAAAACAGATAAGAGACAACCAGCTTGCCCTTAAAGCCACTGCTGTTCCCAGATGCTGTGAACATTCCCTTCCCCACTTCTAGAAAGGGCGATAACGCAGGGCTGAGAGAAAGGGCGCATAGATGTTGCCTGAAAACACTAAGTTACATGATACTAAGTGTAGGTGTGTATGGTGCCACACAGCAGGCCAGGGCCCAGCCTCCACTCCCGCCCCTGCTTCAATGCCCAGCTGCTTCCCACCCTGCCCACAGGAGAAAGTGAGCCAGGCACCTGTGGACGCCAAAAACTCTGATATAGACAGGCTAACGAAAGGAGGAATCCCTGTTCTTCGTTGTTGCAGGGGTCCTCCCCACATCTCCTCTGGGCCTTCCTTTCTACCCTAACCCTTCATGTGGAACACGAGCTTCCCTCTCTGCACCCCACTCAGCTCTTGAGGAACCAGGGGGAGACCCCAAGCTGTGCTCCCTGACTGGTGAAGTGGAAAGGGCTTGGGCCATGGAGTCCAAATTCCGGTTCCTCTGTTGTGTGACAGCAGAGACTCAGTGTCACTTTCCTCAACTAGAAAGCAGAGCATTGGGAGAAGTAAATGAGATCTTCTCCGAGAAGCACCAGAGGCACAGGGCTCCCTCAGTAAATAGTAATGATAACAGATACTGAGCACTTGGCAGGTGCCCTTGGGCTGTGTTACCATTACCATCCTCACTAACTAGTGTCCTCCCCATCAGTCCCCATTGTACAGATGAGGGGACCGAGGCTCAGAGAGGTCAAGGAACTTGCCCAAGCTCATATAGCTAAGAAATGGTAGAGCCTGGACTTGATCCTAGCTCCTTCTCCAAAGGTCTCCTTCTTATTCTCCATCCTCTACAGCAATTCTAAGCAAAGCTGGGCTGAGCAAACATTTTTTTGACTTACGTGGTCTGCTGAACCACAAGGCAAAGAGATGAAGAACTGCCATTTTCTCTGGCCAGCAGCAGCTGGGTTAAAATCCTAGCATCTTCATTTTCTCGTTGAATGATCTTGGGCAAGTCCCTCTACATTTTTCTTTTTTTATTATGATGAAAACACACATACTGAAACGTTCACCAATTCAACAGTTTCTACGTGTAAAATCCAGCAACATTGATTACATTCTTCATATGGTGCAACCATTCTCATTATCCTTTTCCTAATTATTGCACCACCGTTAACAAAAACTCAGTGCCCACTAGGCAGAAGCTCCCTCTTCCCCCTCCCTTCCACCCAGGTAACCATTAATACTCTGTTTCTATAGATTTGCTTATGGTTAAGCGTTTGGCTGCTAACCAGAAGGTCAGCCGTTCGAATCCATCAGCCACTCCTTGGAAACCCTATGGGGCAGTTCTACTCTGTCCTATAGGGTTGCTATGATTTGGAATCAATTCAGTGGCAATGGGTTTGGTTTTTGGTATCTAATATAAGTGAGATCATACAGTATGTGTTCTTTTGCAACTAGCTTACTTTGCTCAGAATGATGTTTTCAAAGTTCATCCATGTTGTGGCATGAATCAGGACTTCATTTCTCTTTGTCTGGGTAATATTCCATTGTCTGTATATACTACATTTTACTTATCCATTGACCTGTTGATAGATATTTAGGTTGTTTCCTTTCACTTTTATAAGCTTCAGTTTCTTCATCTGTGAAGTGAGTTGATAATGTTTGCCCTGCCTTCTTGTCAAGAGGATAAAGCGAGGCTGTACAGGGCCTGCTCCTAGCAGCTGCTCAGTGAATCGCCTTGTTGGTGCTGCTGGAGCCATACAGAAATCCCTCCTCTGCCCATGACCCCTGCTCAGCCGATCCTCCTCCCGGGCCCAGGGCCTCTTGCATTGCTCCGTGCATTGCCCCTCTCAGCTTCTGCAAAGATCCTTCTCCTTCCTTATTATTTATTTTTAAAATATTTTATTTTGTTGTTGTTGTTGAGAATGTACACAGCAAAAACATACACCAATTCAAGTTTCTATGTATACAATTCAGTGACACTGATTACACTCTTTGAGTTGTTCGACCGTCTCATAGTCCTTTTCTGTTACGATTCTTTTAATTTCAGTTGGGTCTGTTGTGATATTAACCATCTCATTATCTTGTACAGGTTATTTGCTTCCTCACCTGTTTTTCTTTTGTCAGTTTGGCCAATAGTTTATAAGTTTTGTTGATCTTTTCAAAGAACCAGCTTTTGGTCTTGTTAACTCTTTGAATTGTTTTTCTATTCTCTATTTCATTTAGTTCTACTGTAATTCTTATTATTTCCTTTCCTCTGGGGCCAGAGGGCTTCTTTTGCTGCTCTCTTTCTACTTGTTCCAGTTGTAGGCTTAATGTTTTGATTTTGGCCCTTTCTTCTTTTTGGATGTGTGCATTTTTGCTATCAACTGACCTGTGAGCTCTGCTTTTGCTGTGTCCCAAAAGTTCTGGTAGGATGTGCTTTCATTCTCGTTTGATTCTGTAAATTTCTGTATTCCATCCTTAATGTCTTTTATAACCCAGTAGTTTTTGAGCAAGGTGTTGTTCAGTTTCCATGTGTTTGATTTTTTTCCTTGCTTTTTCTGTTACTGATTTCTACTTTTATGGCATTACAGTCAGAAAAGATGCTTTGTAGTATTTCGACGCTTTGGATTTTGTTAAGGCTTGCTTTATGGCCTAATATGTGGTCTGTTCTGGTGAATGTTCCATGTGCATTGGAAGAGAAAGTATACTTGGCTGCTGTTGGGTGGAGTGTTCGGTATATGTCCATGAGATCAAGTTGGTTGATTGTAGCATTTAGATCTTCCATGTCTTTGTTGAGCTTCTTTCTGGATGTCCTGTCTTTCACCAAAAGTGGTGTGTTGGTCTCCTACCACCATTGTGGAGCTGTCTATCTCTCTTTTCAATGCTGTTAGGGTTTGTTGTATGTATTTGGGAGCCCTGTCATTGGGTGCATAAATATTTATTATAGTTATGCCTTCCTGGTGTATTGACCCTTTAACCATTATATAGTGCCCTTCCTTATCCTTTGTGGTGGATTTTACTTTAAAGTCTATTTTGTCAGAGATTAATATTGCCACTCCTGCTCTTTTTTGAGTGTTGTTTGCTTGATATATTTTTTTCCATCCTTTGAGTTTTAGTTTGTTTGTGTCTTCCAGTCTAAGGTGTGTCTCTTGTAGGCAGCATATAGACGGATCATGTTTTTTTATCCAATCTGCCACTCTCTGTCTCTTTATTTGTGCATTTAGTCCATTTACATCCAGCATAATTATTGATAGGTATGAGTTTAGTGCTGTATTTTGATGTCTTTTTTTGTGTGTTGTTCACAGATTCTTTGTTCCACTTAATTTTCTGTGCTGAGATGTTTTTCTTTATGTACTGTGTTTTCATTGTTGTTGATTTTGTATTTGCTGAGTCTCTATGTTTTTCTTGCTTTTTATTTTGACGTGTAGGATTGTTAGTTTCCTTTGTGGTTACCTTAATATTTACTCCTATTTTTCTAAGTTTATACTGGTCTTTTATTTCTTTATATCGCCTTGACTTCCTCTCCATATGAAAAATCTATGATACATTTTTTAAGTCTCTCTTTTTTGTTTTAAGGTTGTCATCTTTTACGTATTGACATCTGTTTCCCTATTTTCAGTGTTTTAGCTTTGATTTGTTTTTGTGACTCCCCATCTGGGTTGATATCTGGTTGCTCTGTCCTGTGTTCTAGTCTTGGGTAGTTATCTGATATTATTGATTTTCTAACCGGAGGACTCCCTTTAGTATTTCTTGTAATTTTGGTTTGATTTTTGCAAATTCCCTAAACTTCTGTTTTTCTGGAAATGCCCTACTTTTTCCATCGTATTTGAGAGACAGTTTTGCTGGATATGTAATTCTTGGCTGGCAATTTTTTTCCTTCAAGGCTTTATATATGTCATCCCACTGCCTTCTTGCCTGCATGGTTTCTGCTGCGTAGTCCGAGCTTATTCTTATTGACTGTCCTTTGTAGATGACTTTTCATTTATCCCTAGCCTTTCTTAAAATTCTCTATTTTTGGTTTTGACAAGTTTGATTATAATATGTCTTGGTGACTTTCTTTTGGGATCTACCTTATGTGGGGTTCGATGAGCATCTTGAATAGACATCTTGTCATCTTTACGATATCAGGGAAGTTTTCTGCCAACAAATCTTCAACAATTCTCTCTGTATTTTCTGTTACCCCCCACCTGCTGCCCTGTTCTGGTACTCCAATCATTCATAAGTTACTCCTCTTGATAGAATCCCACATAATTCTTAGGGTTTCTTCATTTTTTAAAATCCTTTTATCTGATTTTTCCTCAAATAAGTTGGTGTCAAGTGTTTTATCTTCAATCTCACTAATTCTGACTTCCATTGCCTCAATTCTACTCCTATGACTGTCTACTGAGTTGTCTAATTCTGTAATTTTATTGTTAATCTTCTGGATTTCTGATTGCAGTCTCTCTATGGATTCTTGCAGCCTGTTAAATTTGTCATTATGCTCTTCTCGAATCTTTTTTATTTCCTCTATTGCATGTTCTGTGTTTTGATTAATTTCCTTCCTAATATCTTGAAGAGGTCTGTATGTTAATCTTTTGTATTCTTCCTCTGGTAATTCCCAGAAATATTGCTCCTCTGGAAAATTTCTTGATTCTTTATTTTGGGAGCTTGCTGAAGCCATCGTGGACTGCCTCTTTATGTGATTTGATATTGACTGTTGTCTCTGAGCCATCAATAAGTTATTATATTTTTTATTTTATTTTTGCTTACTTGTGGGGATATATGCCATTTAAACATGGCTGCGCTATTGACAACTGCAGCCCCCACAGGCCTCTATGCTGCACAGCATGTTGAGACTTGTCCACAACATGTTGAGACTTGTCCACAACATGTTGAGGCTTGTCACGACTTGTTTTCCCAAACCTATCGTCCCTTTACTGATTGGCTTGTTTACCTGAATTCCTTCTCCCTTGCCCGCACCCAAAGCCCATTGTGCTGTTATTTGCTTCACTGCTTGCTGTATTGACTATAAATAAACTCCTGGGACTGAAGCTGGGGTCGACTCCTCAGAGTGACCCTCCTGGCCCCACTTCTCTGTAAGAATTGTGTTTGGTTACTGTCTCCGCCATCCCGACAACCATCGCCGCTGCGACACTTACTGTGTCCTAACTTCTTGTTTTGTTTTGTTTTGATATGCCCAGATAGGCTGCTCGTGTGAGCTGGCCAAGTCACCAGCATCCTTGAAGCTCCAATGTCCCGCCCCCAGGTGGCCAGACCTGGCACTAAGTATGTGAGCCCAGGAGTCTACCCACTCCTCCTGTATGGGTTCAGTCAGGTCCCAGGTAGTCAGACACCAATTGTGTGGTGCAGGCTCTCACCTACGGTTCTAGACAGGCATGGGTGATTGGTGTAGGCACAGGCGTCTGGCTGCAGCAGGGGGACACAGACTGAGCAAGGAAGGGGGCCGACGGCCACCCCTGAGTGTCCAGGAGGAAAGCGTGTCCCTGTTCCCTAGAGCACGTAGATGAGTGGGTTTTACAGCCAGACTATGAGCACCCAGTGCTATTGGCTGTAAGGACTGGAGGGCACCTCTTATTCTTGGGCCCTTGTAGCAGGTGGCTAGGTGGCATGGGTGGAGCCACCAGTCTTCAGGCCCCTGATGTGGGTAGGTGAAGACCCTGCTTAATGGGCAGAGCAGTGTCAAATGTCACAAACCTGCCACTTCACAGCTGAAACAGTTGAAGTTAGACTTCAGGTATATACCCTCTTGTACTGTGGTAATTAGGGCCTACGCTGTTGAAATGGGCCCACACAAGTCTATGCAAGGAAAAGGCACTCAAAGTCCACGGATCCCTTATGCTTGTGTCTAGGCAAAGGAGTTGTGCCTACCCTGAGTTCCTGGCTTAGGGGAGCTGCCAGATTATTTTTTCCCCTGTTTGTTAATTTGTTCACTCTCCTAGGCCAGGAGAATGGCTGAGGGTGTGCAACGGGTCCTACTTCCGGCCCAGGAGACTGCTGAAGCTGGTCCAGGACCCAGAGCAGAGCATGGAGCAGGGGGGTAAACGGGAGAGAGGTTTTTCCCGAAGGGGGGTGTTTTTGATTTGTGCAGTAGGCCAGATGCAAGTACTTCTCTTTTGCCGACTGAGGGCTACTTCTCACTGGTTCTGGATGGCCGAGTAGACCCTCCGCCAATGGGTCTCTCCTGGTGCAGAAAATGCCTCCCTAGTGCCACTGATTGCCTGTCTCACTGCTCACCCCCGAGCTGATCCGGGCTGAAGGGCTCAGGCTCTTGCCAGGTCAGATCTGGCAACTCCTTGCTGCTTCCGAACTGTCCCTCCCTCCCCCTGCCATTCAGTCCAGTTCCTCAACTTTGCCTTTCATGTTCAGGGCTCCTAGATTGTCATATATAATCCTTGCACTCCTTTTCTGAGTTGTTCCTCTCCCATTAACACAGAATCACTGCCCCTAAGGTTTTTATTTAATCCTTCATTGCTGCTGTCAATTCGATCCCATATAGATAGATCTTAAAAGAGGACGATGCTCAAGGCAAACTTTCTTTACTAGTTAAGCTAAACTATTGTTTGATTTTAAGAAGATTCCAGGGGATATTTTTGGTTAGAGGTTTAGAGATTATCTCAGGGCAGTGGTTTCAGGGGTTCATCCAGCCTCTATGGCTCCAGAAAATCTGGATCCCATGGGAATTTGAAATTCTGTTCAGCATTTACCCCCTTTAATCAGGATTCTTCTATGGAATCTTTGATTAAAATGTTCCATAATGGTAGCCTGGCACCATCTAGTTCTGGTTTCATGGCAAAGGAGGCAGTTGTTCACGGAAGCAGTTAGCCACTCATTCCATTTCTTCCTCCCATTCCTGACTCTCCTTCTTCCTCTGTTTCTCTAGGCAAATAGAAACCAATAGTTGTGCCTTGGATGGCCACTTGCAAGCTTTTAAGACCCCAGGCATTATGCAACAAACTAGGAGGTAGAACAGAGGCACTAAACACAAACACATTATTAGGCCAATGAACTGGGATGTCCACGAAACCATGACCCTAAACCTCCAAACAAGAAACCAAATCCTGTGGGGTATTTGGTTGTACATAAGCAGTCTCAGCAGCTACTCTCTCTCTCTCTTTTTGTGAATATATCACACAACTTTTGCCAATGTGGTATCGCTTCTTAACATCTTTTCCCACCAAGCTAAGCTCCGTGAGGGCTGGGCACATCTCTCTTTTGCTTAGATCCTCAGAGCCTGGAGTTTATTGGATGCATGAAGGGAGGATTCTGGAATGTGGGGTCTGCTCTCACTCTGGCAACCTCCACATCTTCCTCCAGACTCTGTGAGGGTGATCCCCTAAGGGGGTGGCGGGGAGGACCCTGAGGAGTCTAGAGTTCTGCGTTGTCTCTGTCACAACCTCTTCCTTGTGATCTTGAGCCAAATAATCGTCTGAGTCTAAAGCGCACGTTCTTCTCCACCGTGATTCCCTCAGCCTGGCTTCCAGATGTGTTGCAAGACATACCTTTAATGCGGTAAGTTCAGGAAAGCTGCAGTAACAACCCTAGCTCCAAGAACACTCGGCAACAGCAGCAGCTGCTGCAACCTCTCAGCCTCAATTTCCTTAGTTGCATAGAAAGGGGGTTGAATTAGATGGCCAAAGGTCCCTCTCCCTCTGCCTGTTAGGATTTCACAGTCCTCCTTGCTCCAGGGCCCTGTCCCACCACCCATAGACAGCACCTCCTGCCCTGATGTCCTCAATGCCCCCTGCTGGGTCTGCCCTGTCCATCCCTGGCCCAGGTATCACACAAACTTGGAAAAGCCTGGGGCCCTGGGGAGGGGAGTCCACCTCAACAGCTCGATAAGAAAATGGCTCGCTGTGAGCAGGCACTGTGCTAAGTGCTCTACACACACTGCTTCCTTAAGCTCACGGCAACCCTGAGATGGAGATTATCTCATTCTTTCCATTTTACAGATGGGAAAACTGTCACCTAGCAACGCTAAGAATGTGCCCCAAGACCGTGGTCTCTGGGAACATCCAGCTCAATTGGCATAACACAGTTTATAAAGAATATATTCTACTTTCTACCTTGGTGAGTAGCGTCTGGGGTCTTAAAAGCCTGTAAGCAGCCACCTTAGATAACTCCACTGGTCTCACTCCTTTGGGAGCAAGGAAGAATGGAGAAAACAAGATACAAGGAAAGGATTAGTCCAAAGGACTAATGGACCACAACTACTATGGCGTCCACCAGACTGAGTCCAGTACAACTAAATGGTGCCCAGCTACCACCACTGACTGCGCTGACTGGGATCGCAACAGAGGGTCCCAGACAGAGCTGAAGAAAAATGTAGAACAAAATTCTCCCAAAAAAATGATCAGATTTACTGGCCTGATGGAGACTGGAGAAACCCTGAGAGCATGGCCCCCAGACTCCATTTTAGCTCAGTAATGAAGTCACTCCTGAGGTTCACCGTTCAGCCAAAGATTAGACAGCCCCATAAAACAAAACGAGACTAATGGGGCACAACAGTCCAGGGACAAGGACTAGAAGGCATAAGGGGACAGGAAAGCTGGTAATAGGGAACCCAAGGTTAAGAAGGGACAGTGTTGACATGTCATGGGGTTGTTAACCATTATCATAAAACAATATGTGTACCAACTGTTTAATGAGGAACTATTTGTTCTGTAAACCTTCATCTGAAGTACAATTAAAAAAAAAAAAAAAAAGAATGTGCCCCAAATCCCACAGCTCCGAAGAGAGGAAACCAGGATTTGTCCTGCGGGCTAAGGGCACCTCTGTGCTACTCTAAGTAGGAAGAAAGGCCCCAGAGGCGGGTTCCCTTTCTTAGGAGTCACTCTGGAACCTCTTTATGGGAACTCCTTGCTCCATCCCCTCACTGCTCTTACTTCCCCTAAGGGCTTGGGAGTTTCCTTTAAATGTGACTTCATTTTGGTGATGTCTCTTCCCAGCACCACTGGGTCGCTGGGCTCAGGGCTGAGATCAGCTGAGTGGTACAGGTGAAAGGGCACAGCTCTGGCCTCAGGCTGCTCCTTCTAGCTGGGCGGGAGGATGATAAGACCGCCTACCTAATGGGGTGGGGTGCAAGGAGCTGGGAGAAAGGAAGGCGGAAGGCGGAGGAGCTTTGTAATTGCATCTCAATTCCAGGCCTTCTGCATTTTGGGCAGCCCATTGGGGCACACAGTGGGTTGCCTGAAACACCGCAGACACAGGCTCTGCCCTTCAGGATGAATGTGTGAGGTTACTCAAGAAGACCTTCCTTTTGCAGCCAAAGACCAGGGCAGGCCACCCACGAGTGGTGGGTGAGCTGGGGTGTGTAGAAAACAAAGGGAGAGGAAAATAGGAGAAGAGTACACTTTGAGGAACTGAAATAAATTTGGAGTCAGAGGCAGGGCCAGTCATGCAGAGCCTTATGGTCTCCTAATGAGTTTGACGTTTGTCCCAAAGGTTTTGGGGATGAGCCCCTGATTGATCTTAATGAGGAATGGTGGGATGTGAGTTGCATTTCAGCAAGACCCCGGCACTTGTGGAAGTTGGTTTGGTGGGTCATTGAGGGGCAGCAGGAGGTTGTAACAGCTGCTCGGGGGATGGAGGGCCAGACTCCGGTGGGGGCAGATGGGAGAAGCATTTAGGAGGCAGAATGGAGAGTGAAGGATAAAGCCCACCATGTCTAGGATAAGATGCCTACCCCTCCAGTCTGGTGAGGGTTGCCTTCAGCTCTGGTCAGAGTCTGGGCCATCGGGATGAGGCAGGAGCATGCCTGCCTGTGCCCTGCTTGCCCCTTAGCTCTGCTGTGAGCATGCTGACTGCAGCACTGCACCTGGGCTTACCACGGTCCTGAGATTTCCCAGAATAGTGGGGCCTGAGTCCCAGGGCCAGGCTGTCATTGCCATGACCCAGTGGGGACTGGATTCTAGAGCAGCTACTGTTGCAGCATTCTGGGCTGGGTACCCCCTTGGCTTTGTAAAGAAGCCTGGTTGTTGTTATTCTTGTTGGTTGGTGTCAAGTCGATTCTGACTCAGGGAGACGTGTGCAGAGTAGAACTGCTCCATAGGGTTTTCAAGGCTGTGACCTTTCAGAAGCAGATCTCTGGGCTTATCTTACCAGGTGCCTTTGGGTGAGTTTGAACCGCCAACCTTTCAGCTTGTAGTCAAGTGCTTAAGCATTTGCGCCACTGGGGGACTCTAGAGAACCCTGAAGTAGTGAGTTATTAGGAGAGATCCAGACCTCTGTCCATGGAGTGGCCCAGCTGTGAGGTCTCCAGAGGACAAGGCGAGGCCTAGAAACACAGCCAGAGAGCAGTGGAGGAGGTGGCGTGGGGAGCGTGGGCTGCCCTGGGCCTTTCCTGAGCCCTGCCTGCCCTGAGACTTCTGTGGTTTCACAGGTGAAAGTCTCAGATCCCCCATGTCCATCTCCAGTCTACAGAACATTCTCTGTCCATCCTGCCGAGGTCTCCAGCCTGACCTTGAGTTCCAGGTGTTCATACAGCAGCCCCTTGACATCTTCCTGTGAAGTGCCTGAGACTTGGCACCTTCCCATAAACCTGCTCCTCCCCCTGTGCTCCTCAGTGAATGATAGCTCTGAATACCCAGAAGACTAGGCCAGAGACCCAAGAGGCACCCTGCTGCTTCCCCTAACAGCTAAGTGCTGTTGATTCTTCTTCCTTTTCCCTGGACTCCACCCCTTATCTTGAGCTGCACACCCTCCACTGGATCCAGGCTGTATTATCTCACCCTGGGACAGCCTTACCACTGGTCTGCCCACCTCCAGCCTCTCCTCCTTCATGGCACCGTGCCCCCCAGCCCATCTGCTCTTTCCAAAATATGGCTCTGACATGTCACCTACTGCTTAAACACGTCCATGGCTCCCCATGACCCTCAAGGTGAAGTCTGAGCTGTCCATGGTTTTGCCCCTGACAACTCTCCAGCCTCATCTCTCACCTTCCCTTTCCAGAAACTCTCTTCGGCCACATCCAAGCACTTGCACTCCCCCAATCCTGAAACACCTCCTCCCTTCCCAAAGCCTTTTGCACATGCCTGGAATACTCCTCTCCACTCTGCCTGAATAACCTCTATTTACCCTTCAGATCCCAGCACTGATAGCTCTTTTCCAGGGAAACCTTCCTGATGGTCAGACTGGTTAGGAGCATCCTTGGCTTGTTCCTGTCCCAGCACTGATTCATTCATTCAACAAATATTTACTCAATGCTTTCAATGTGCTAGGCCCTTTCTTAGCCATTTTAAAGACAAAACAGACAACAATCCCTGCCCCCAGGGGAACTTACAGTCTAACAGGAAGTGGGAGGGGAGACAGACCTCAAACAAAACATAGCAAATTAGCAAATTATAACACGTGATAACGCTCTGGGGAAATGGTGCAAGGGAAGGGGGATCAGGCAGAAGGGGTGGGGTGGCCGCAATTTTAAATGGGGTGGTCAGGGTTGGCCTCGCTGAGATGGTAGCCTTTGAGGGAAGACTTTGTTCCAGCCAAAGACCACCAGGAACACACCTGTAGTTGAACAAACTGGGTTTATGACTCACTGCAGCCAGGGAGAACAACTACCATGGGGGAACCACAGGGCGGCTCAGTAAGAGGGTATTAGAAAGGACTTATTATAGGATTTGGGCTTGGGTTAGGTTCTTTGGGGGAGGGATTAAGGAAGCAGGGCTTTGCTGTGGATTGGAGGCTGTCAGGAGACAGAGGTAATTCTGAGACTGGGGTATATTAATAAATTTTATCTAAATGAGGGCAGACTAGGCAGAGGCTAAAGCTATGTATTATAAGAAGAAACAAGCTCTCATATTAGCCAGGAGAGGGGATTGTGTTAGTTTCTAGGTCTGCTGTAACAAATTACCACAAACTTGGTGGCTTACAACAGAAATTTATTCTTACAGTTTTGGTGTCTCACAATCAAGGTGTTGGCAGGATTGGTTCCTTCTGGAGACTGTGAGGAAGAATTCATTCCATGCCACTCTGCTGGCTTCTGGTGACTTTGGGCAATCCTTGGAGTTCCTTGGCTAATAGATGCATCTTTCCAATCTTTGTCTCTGTCTTCACGTGGCTTCTCCCATGTCTTCTCCATTTCTGTCTCTTGTAAGAACACTCGTCATTGGATGTAGGGCCCACCCTAGTCTAGGATAATCTCATCTCAAGATCTTTACCTTAATCACATCTGCCAAGACCCGTATTCCAAATAAAGTCACAGTCTGAGGGTCCAGGTTGACATATTGTTTGGGAGCCACAATTCAACCCACTACAGGGATGGTTGATCACTTTTGTGGTTTGGACAATGTTCATGTTTTGTCTGTGTTTAGGCATGACTATAGAGTGTCTTGTTTACATTTTGATCTGTCACTGTCACAGAGTAGCCTTGTCTGATGTTGCTGTTCTGTGAAATTGTTCAACCCAAGAACACCAAGGCCCAGCTATGAGTGCCAGGTCAGCCCCTGGAGGTCAGGGATTGCTTTTTTCTTTCTCAGCTTGAAAGAGGTTGGGGAAGGAGCCAGGCAAACGTCTGCGGGAAGAGTTCCAGGCACAGGGCAGGGCTAGAGCATTAAGAGACCAGCCAGGACGCTGGGTGGCTGCAGCAAGGGGGAAGAGAAGTAATGGAGGGCAGAGAGGTAATGGAAGGGAGTGCAGAGCAGGCAAGACTTGAGGATCACCGCAAAGACTGACCCTTACTCTAAAGGAAATGAGGGCCTTTGGAGGATTCTGCGCACAGCAGTGAACATGATCAACTGATGTATTAACAGGCACAACTTCAATGAACAGATTTGATCTGATCAGAACAGATTTGAGAGTTAATGGAGGCGAGGAACTAGAGACAGCAAGGTGAGACAATTCTTTCCAGGCATTTTGCTCCAACATGGAGCAAAGAAATGAGGGTGGGGGAATGGGAGGAGCTAAGGTAGCTGAGGAAGTGGAATCAAGGGAAAGGTTTTTACTTTGTTTTCTTTCAAGATGAGAGCAATAATGGCAATCTTGAATGCCGCTGGGAATGATCCAGCAGAGAGGGAGGTATTGATGGTCTTGGCAGAAGAAGGTATGACTTCAGGTGTGACGTCTCTGAGCAGGTGAGGAAAGAGGATCTCATGCCCTGGTGGTGGCATGGCTAGAGTGGAGCGGGTACAGTTCATCCACAGACCCATAATAATGGGGAGGGGTGGGAGAAGGGCAAGGCAGGCAGGAGACTTGTCAAGGGAGCATTGGAGGTTCTCTTCGGATGACCTCCTTCCATACCTCACTTGCACTTCCTGTGAGTAACCTCCAAGGCCACAGATGCAAAGGTGTCTGCAAAGAGCTTCAGGCCCCAACCCAGCCTTGGTGTGGAGACTTACTACCTGGAACCCCACACACCCCAAAGGGGACCAGAGACGGAGAGAGAAGTGGTGGGAAATTGAGAGGGAGGAAAAATGTAAAGGGACCAAAATTCAGAGGCTCGAAGCAGCCTGAGTTGGAGGCTTCCCTGTGCTACTCACAGTCCAGAGCACCAGGGCAGGTTTGAATCCCTGCTTCACAGCTTGCCAGCTATAGACCTTGGGCTATGTACTCTCTGAACCTCAAGTTTATCATCTGTTAAATAGGGACACTACCAGCCTCCTCTCTGCCCAACACTGTCCTTCCCCCACTCCCCATTTCCTGCCCCACAGCCCTGGAGTCTACACTGGCTACCACAGTGGCTCCAAGGATAGGAGCAGGGCCCCGTCTGCTGGCTGCCTCTAGAACTGCATCCTACCTCAGTTCTGAGGTGGAAGCCTCAGATTCCAATTCCTTAACTGAATAGGCAAATTTTATTCTCCCACAACAGATAAGATCCAGACTAAGTAGGTGACAATTCCAGAGCATTCTCAGAAGGCCCAGTCACCCATCACTCTGTCACAAGCTACAATGGACACCTTAAATGACCCCACCCCACCTGTGTTCCTGCAGCTCCCCCTGCTGGGAGTGCCCTCCCCTCCACCACTTGAAGATATCAAAAGTCACCCCTCTTTGAAGCCTTCCAGGACCTTCTCCTGTTAGTCTCCCTCCTCTCCCACAGACAGCTAATGAGGAATTTTCTCTTCCATATTCTGTCAACATTTAGACTTATCCTAAACTGTGAAAAAGGTCTGCTGCTTGGAGGGGACTCACTTAGGTCAGGGACTATCTTATTTGTCTGCTGCCAAAGTGATTTTCTACAATCTGAGTCTGCCCAGTCACTATCCCTGCCTGAATCTCCCACAGGAAATCTCTGGGTGGGAAAGGTGTGTGTGTGTGTGTGTATTTTTGAAGTTTTTTACATGAGTGTGTCTTTTATAATCTGTTTTTTTAAGTAAAGAAAACAGGCCTTCAGTGGCTTACTGGTACTTTCACATTCCCTAGCATGGCTTACAGGGCCCTTTGGGATCTTGCCTCTCCTTTTCTGACTCCCACCCTCAACCCGCTGCCCGCCCCCACCCCATATCCATGCCTTTCATGGTGGTCCCCTGTACCTGGGGATCCTTGGCCCACACTCTTCCATGTAGCAAATTCCTGCCTACGTCTCGGTCAGGGGCTTATTCCTCTCTGCTGTCCTTGTACTCTACATCCCTCGATTAAAGTGTCGCAGGTGTCTGTTCCCTCTAACAGGTGAGCCTCTGGTAGGCAGGGGTAGTGCACATTAGTTGAGTGAAGTGAGTCCCTTCTGTCATATTCGCTCAGAAACAAAATGAGGGAGGGAACTTAACAGGATCTTTTAAGTCCCTTCTGTCTAAAATTCTATGATTTGAACAGAATAGTGAACGTATTTCAGGAAAGCAGTCCTCAAACAACTGATCCTGAGACGGGGTCACCTGGGAAAAGGGCTGGTTTCTGCCAATAGGGGCCATCTTCTAAGGGTTCACACCCTCTCCTGCCCTGGGGAGGGGAACATGGGTCGTACCTTCCCTCCTCTTAGCAGATGGATCATTCGTGTGCACAGGACTCGGGAAACCAACAGTTGCTTCTCATGCAGAACGGGCCTTGTTCCATGATTGGGGGCTACTGTGCCCTTGGGCTGCATCATGCTCACATGAGCAATAGAGACCACTTGCCAATCCTGGTCGTGAGCAGGAGAGGGTTTATCTATGGTCATCATCCAGAGATGGATCAAGGGCAAGAGGCAAGTGAGTCCATTCCTGGCATACTCATCTCTGAGGAGCACTGTAACATGACCGGGTGAAATCAGAAACATGGTGCCACCCAACCCACCTGGAGCAAAGGAGAATGAAGAACACCAAAGACACAAGGAAAATATTAGCCCAAGAGACAGAAGGGCCACATAAACCAGAAATTCCATCAACCTGAGACCAGAACTAGATGGTGCCCGGCTACCACCAATGACTGCCCCGACAGGGAACACAACAGAGTCCCTGATGGAGCAGGAGAAAAGTGGGGTGAACTCAAATTCTAGTAAAAAGACCAGACTTAATAGTTTGAGACTGGAGGGACCCCAGAAGACATGGCCCCTAGACTGTTAGCCCAAAACTAAAACCATTCCCAAAGCCAACTCTTCAGACAAAGATTAGACTGGACTATGGGACATAAAATGATACTCGTGAAGAGTGTGCTTCTTAGCTCAAGTTGATAGATGAGACTAAATGGGCAGCTCCTGTCTGGAGATGAGAAAGCAGAAAGGGACAGAAGCTGATTGAATGGACATGGGAAATCCGGGGTGGGAAGGAGGGGTTTGTTGTCACAGTATAGTCAGAGCAACTAGGGTCACATAACAATGTGTGTATAAATTTTTGTATGAGAAACTAACTTGAATTGTAAACTTTCACTTAAAGAATACAAGAAAAAAGAAACATGGTGCCAGGTAATCCAGGTTTCCACCAAATGCAGCTAGTCCTCCTTCTGCAAAAGTCAACAGCGCCCTTGAAGGAAAAGAAATCTCCTTGTAGGCTTGGAGACCTTTGTTGGGTCTTCTCTGAGATGCCAATGCAAGTTTCACTTTGCAACTCGAATTCTGAAACCAAATAATGCATGGCATAAACCCCTCTTGCCAGGAAAGAGAGATTTTCTAAACTACATCTGAACTCTTTAATATGCCTTCCAACAGGTTGTCTAGTTTGGAAACAAAAATAAAAACCCTTCAAAATAAATACCTAGAAGACATAGCTACAGCTACAACCTACTGAGCACTCTACCACCCACAGGGCCAAGGACACCCCTCCCCTTAAGTCATCACAGAAGCTTTGTAAGCCTATGCTCAGGGTCTGGAATCAGACCCGAGTTTCAATCCTGACTTCCCTACAGTGTGTTCACAGGGAATTCTGTTTGACTTTGAGCCTCAGTTTCCTCATCTGTAAAATGGGGATAAAAACAAAGCTCTTAGGATTATGAGAACTAAATGACATGCTGTAAATGCTTAGCACAGTAGGTAGTTTTCAGAGTGACTACCAGCCACCACTAACAGTAATCTTCACAATGAGAGGAAGATATTACCCTCATTTTCTAAGATGAGGACACTTATTTTCACAACAGCTCACAAAAGTCAACTTCTTGTACAGCTATGATTTGATGGCTCTCTGTCCTTTAGAAGGCTGCTCCTGCTACAAGGCCACAATCCTAATCCAAGGGATTTGGAACCCACGTGACATCTTCATCAGAAAGCCACGTCTTACCCCACAAAAAGTGCACTTACTGCGTATGAGATGCCAGCATACAAGATACATCCATTTAACCCAAACCCTTTCTGAAATCCCTCTGAAACTTCCTCAATTTAGCTTCCTTTTTCTACTGTGCCACCTCAGCTACCGGTCAAACGCATTTGGCTATCTACAAGAGAACCAGAGAGTGGGTAGTCTGGCTTAAACTGTGCCCACCCCAGGACAAATCCCCAAAGTGCAGAGTCTCCCCTTGTCAGGTTTGCTGTGCTCTTTCCTGCTGAAGGGCAGCAGGCACTTAACCCACTTTGCTTTGTGAGGCTTCAGTCTGGGGCCTGAAATCTCTAATCAGAATTTCCACATTATCAGGGGGCATCTTTATTTGTGGTAATAAAATGGGGACACAGCATCACCTCCCAAGCCAATGGCTGTGCCTTTGACAAAAATTCCCTAACAGCAGCAGAAACTGATGGCGAATGAATCACAGACTACACTACACGTAAATGATAAAAGTTACATTTAATTTACAACGTAATAAAGGTTACAGGTAAAAAGCTACACATAAAGCGTGAAAAGGCCTATTACACAAATGTACAAATCTCTGTACAAAGCTCCTATCAATGTTTCCTACCTTTGTCTCCTATGTTTGTTAGCCAGGTCTAGCCCTGGAGCTCTGAATAACGAGAGCTCTCCATCGAGGGGGGAAAAGAGCCTCCAAACCATGATCTAAAAAAGTCCTCCTAGAGACATCAGTTACTTGCAAAGTGAAATCTTTTCCTTTTTAATCTGAATTGCCCTAACTGGTCATATCCTTAAAAAAACTGCCTTCATAACACACTTGGAAAGGAAAGCAATGCCTTAAAGTAGAGGACAGTACTCTGAAATCAGATGAGAAACTTCAGCAAATGGGAGTGCTCAGGTTTAACAAGAAAAACAGGTAAAGTTCAAACAATACTACAAGTTTAAAACTATCAACCTGTGTCTATGGCACTGGTTACAAAGAAAAATAAAAATGCTCTCATTCCAACAGAAAGGACAAAAGAGAAAAGCCTAACTACTGGACCTCAAAACCACTCACTTCAGGAAAGCATTTTGAGTTAGCTTAACTGAAGAATTCTAAACCCTCTTTTTGATCAACCTGAGATCCGTGGCAATCTTTTACTACCTGGGACTTGCAAGAATAATAAATGTAAATTAGGCTGCTGGACCCATAAGCCTGATGATGCTATTGTAACCCCCACAGCTCCAGATTCAATCTGAGGGCCTGAAGCCTCTCCCCAGGGATATGTGACTTTAAATAAAAATGATCCTAGAAAGAGGGAGAAAGGAAAAAGGAGGTAATGGAAGGTCTGGGAAAGAGCCAGGGCAGTCTATTCAAAAGTCATATATGAATCATTTTCTACATCGAAAGTGTTCTGAAGACAGGTCTGTATGGGATATTTCAACCCTACCCCCAGTTTTAGTATTACATGGTTAGGACCCCAGGAGACATTCTGAAGGACGATACTGCACACACAGAAAGTTTTTCTCCCTAGTTCATTAGCTCCCTCGTCTCCCTTCCACCCCATTCCCACCCAACCCCACCCTTCACCATGACCAAAAATATCAAATCAGTAAGGAAGGTGTGGGCTTCTTGCCCGGCCAAGCCTCTTTTGCATATTTCTTCTTCTTGGGTTCATTTACAGCTTCAGGATTATAGACTGCAGGGTTTGGTGCAGGGTTCATGTTCACTGCTGACGGCACGACAGGAGTCAAGTCCACATCAGGGGCAAGGTTCGGATATGGCATGGGCAAGCCACCAATGAGTGCTGTCCCGTGGATGCCATGCGGCTGAGAGCCTGCTTCACTGTGTGTGGGGGGCAGGCCCCCATAAAGTCCTCCGCTGAATGCAAAGTTCTGCAGACGCCTGCTCCCTGATTCCTCCAGGCCCAGGGAGCCAGGGCCTTCCATTCGCTTCTTCTGTGGTTTACGACAAGGAGGGGAGAGCATGGAAAGAAGAGACAGAAGGTGAAGCACAAGAGTGGTGTAAGTTAGCCTTTTCTGTTCCAGCCCTAGAAAAGTCGACCTTTGCGAAAGATCTCTAAACTTCATTTCCCAGACAACCTATTTCACTGTCCTGTAAGTCTCAGGGTTTGAAGGGACCTTAGTGATAACCTAACGTGATGGTTCCCAAACACTGTTTCACAACATTCTCACCATCCTATGGCAAACTGAGAAAAATGAGGACAGTGTGGTGAGTTTTTCATAAAGTAAAATTTATCCAATTTAAATGACTCTTCTAAGGTCATGTCCACCCCCCTTTCCTTTTTTGATGTTAAAATGCTCTTTGAGGAAATGGAGGTTGATAATAGGTATGATCACCTATTAGAGGGGGGAGCAGGTATTTAAAAAATTTTTTGGGGGGGAATGAAATAAAAAGTTGGCATCTCCATGTTGGGTGCCCAATTTTTAAACCTTAATCTGAGAGCAAAACAAATCTATAGTGACAGAAAGCAGTTTAGTGGTTGCCTGGGGCTGGGTGTGGGAGCAGACTGGCTGCAAAGGGACATGAGGGAACTTTTTGGGAGTGACGGAAATTTTCTGTACCTTAATTGTGATGGTGGTTACACAGATGTATATACATTTGCCAAAACTCAAACTGAACACGTAAAATGGTTGTATTTTGTTTTATGTAAATTACACCACAATAAAATTGACAATAAGTAAAAGTATTTGCTGATTTTGTACTTTAATGACAACAGAACATTCCAAAGGAAGAAGGAAGAAGAAAAAGAACAGCAAGAGAAAAGAGCTCAAGGGGAAAATGAGATGAATACTAAAGTCACATAGTCCCACTTTCTGATACTGGACTAAAACTCATGAAAGATGCCCCCTAATCTCCATACTCCCTCTTGGATTAAACAAAAACTAACCTGGGGCTCTGACATATCTTATCAGTACATTAGCTTAACATATTCTAAAGATTTATTAAAAATAAAGCTCTCTATAGCATCTCCAACCAGCGTTAGACCTCTGGCAATCTTTTTATGAATACCTCTATTAACAGAGATCTTACTGCTTCAAGGGGCAGTTTACTCCCTTTTGGGCAGTGCTAGCTGTCCGGTAGATCCTTCTCATGTTGAGCAGTTATTTTAGAGCATCTCCGTAACTTCCACCTCTTGGTTCTTCATCATACCTGATTTTTAAACCTAATACACACCTGGGCTGTCCTTCCTATCTACATCATTCCTGTTTACAAAATACAGGCATGGCAAAAGCCACAGGTGCTATGCAGTACTGCAATAATTCCTCTTCCTGGCCTAATAGCTTACTTTGAGTCAGAAAGGAAAAGCCAAAGAAAAGTGCGCCTTTCTCTGCACCCTTCTGGAAGGCAAATTTATAGACTCACATTGTACCATAATTTACTATATATAGCTGTTGGTCACCTGTAGTTTTTCTGTGGTACTACAGGATTCTCTAGACAGGTGAGGTGAAGCGTTTCCACAGAATGAAAAATGGGAGGGAAGCACAGAATGTTTTAAAAGTAAGCACACACTTAACATCCACCTACACACACAAGAGTGGTTTTAAAAACCTACATCATGTGGCATTTCAACTACTGTTACAATGTGCTTCCTACCTTGACTGGGACCACAGCAGTTTGCACCATATTCCGGAAGCGACCAACTGAGGGATCCACATCCTCTGCAGAAAGAGATGAGCGCAGGGTTAGGCTGGTACTCTACTGGGAGGGACAAGGGCATAGGGCTCACTGCACACAAAGCAATCACAACAGCTTTAATTTTAAAACAGTAAAACATAGCTAATACTTAGTGTTTACTGTGTGCTGGGCACTGTATTAAATCTCCACAGCAACCCTATGAGGTTCACTACTACTGTAATAAACATCTAATAGACAAAAAAACAAACTGGAGCTTGGAGAAGTAAAGTGACTTGCCCCATCACCCTGCTGGAGAGTGGAAGAGTAGACCTTATCAATCCTGTGTTAGTGATAAAACAATGGCATGTAAAGAGGTCACACACCCTGCCCAAGATCACTCATTAGCAAATAACAAAATTAGGACTCAGACCACGGCTTCCAAATTAACCTGGCCTTTAGAGCTGAACAACCTGACCTGTATACAAACAAGACTTTTACTAAAGGATCTGAGTGAGGCCTCCTGTCCAGGCAGGTCGGAGAGAGGCTGCCTTTTCAGTTTCCACCCTTGTTATACTCCACCCTACAGAGCTTCTAGCTTCACTCACTCTGCAGGGAGAAAGCAGTAAGAGTAAGGGACTTGTTGGCCGTTACTCTCATTCTTCATTTGTTGGACATCAGGCATGGAAATAAAGGCCAAGAGACTGTCCTGCCTTTGAGAAGCTCACAGTTATAGAGCCAGATAAGCTACAACATGATAGAGGTTCTTTAGAAGATGTGCAAACAGTGTTCCTGGAGCCCAGAGAAGATGATCAGGCTGGATCACTAAGAATGAACAGGAGTTTTCTCCCTGAAGGTTGAGAAAGTATGTGGAAACAGGCAGGCCCAGACTTACCACTACTTGAAAAAACTATTCCAAGTTCCTTTTACCTTAATATAGTGGTAAAAAAAAAGGAATTTTTTCCTAATAGACATTGCACATTTTATTTTAAATGCACTAGGGACGTTTGCTATTTAAAGAAAAACTCCTATGAATATTTTTAGAAAACAAAGAATCCCTATTTAATGTGAATAATTACCCCCTGGTTTACTTGTTTTAAGCCTGGCTCTTCACATCTTAAACCCAAACCAAGCCACTGCCATCAAGTCGATTCCGACTCATAGCGACCTTATAGGACAGAGAAGATCTGCCCCATAGGGTTTCCAAGGAGCAGCTGGTGGATTTGAACTCCCAACCTTTCACATATTAGATGCCTTTAAAAAATACACCCTGGCAACCAATCTTTGTTCAATGAATGAATGAATAAACGAATGGCTTCTATATAGAGGATGAAAAGGGAAAAGATATCCAGAATCATTAGGAAGGAGACAGGGTCTCTAAAAACAACCCCTTAATCTTTTCTTTCAACCCCCTAGGAGCCCTGTTTGTTCCAGTCCATCCTTCCAGCAGGGAAAGCTAAATGAGGCCCAAGAGCAACTGGAGCCCAAGGGGAGTAGCTCATGGGGACCTGCTCCACATATGCACACAGGCCTGCTGAGGGGAGGGGCTGAGCTGCTCTGGAGGACCCTGTCCGGTCCTGACTGAAGGGTGTTCAGGGCTCTCACCCTCTCCTCACTTTCTTTAACCAGTCTAGTCCTAGAGAGAAAGGATGCACCCATTCCAGAATTATCTCTGCTCCTCGGAGACCTACCAACAAATTCCTAGCTGGCTCTACTTTTGGTATAGGAAAGACTGCAAAGGTAAAAGACAAAAGGGCCGGCAGATGATGACGGTGTTAATGGTCAACATTCATCAAGGACTTACTGAGTGTCAAGTAGCAATCTTAAGTAATGATGCTTGTATTAATTCATCCCACCCCCCCACCAATCCTGAAGGAGACAGTCTGTTAAGTCACTTGGCCAAGGCCACACAACTACTAAGTGGAAAGAAATGCAGACCTTCTGATTTCAGAGCCCACACTCTTAACCACTATGCTACACTACCTGAATAAAGCCTCAGAACACTAATTTTCAATAAATGCTGGAGAAGCTGTGGAGAGACTCGAACACTTATACACTGTTGGTGGGAATGGAAGATGGTACGACCACTTTGGAAAT
Organism: Dugong dugon; assembly: GCA_030035585.1. Taxonomy (NCBI): domain Eukaryota; kingdom Metazoa; phylum Chordata; class Mammalia; order Sirenia; family Dugongidae; genus Dugong; species Dugong dugon. Next base: position 51,770,756 of record CM057462.1, on the reverse strand, counting down.
CAACTTGGTGCTTCCTTAAAAAGCTAGAAAGAGAAGTACCATACGATCCAGCTATCCCACTCCTTGGTATATATCCTAGAGAAATAAGGGCCATCACATGAATAGATACATGCACACCCATGTTCACTGCAGCACTGTTCACAATAGCAAAAAGATGGGAACAACCTAGGTGCCCATCAATGGACGAATAGATAGACAAATAACGGTATATCCACACAGTGGAATACTACGCAATGGTAAAGAACAACGATGAAGCCGTGAAACATAACATGGAGGAACCTGAAGGTCATTATGCTGAGTGAATTTACTCAGTCACAGAAGGACAAATATTGTATAAGACCACTATCATAAGAACTCAAGAAAAGGTTTAAACACAGAAGAAAACATTCTTTGATGGTTATGAGAGTAGGGAGGGAGGGGGAGGGTTATTTACTTACTAGACAGTAGATAAGAATTATTTAAGGTGAAGGGAAGGACAGCACACACAACAGGGGAAGTCAGCACAACTGGACTAAACCAAGCTAAGAAGCTTCCTGAATACAATCAAACACTTCGAGGGACAGTGTGGCAGGGGTAGGGGTCCATGCTTTCAGGGGACATCTAGGTCAATTGGCGTAACAAAGCTTATCAAGAAAATGTTCCACATCCTACTTTGGTGAGTGGCGTCTGGGCTCTTAAAAGCTTGCAAGCGGTCATCTAAGATGCATCAATTGGTCTCAACCACCTGGAGTAAAGGAGAATGAAGAGCACCAGGGCCACAAGGAAAGTATTAGCCCAAGAGACAGAAAGGGCCACATAAACCAGGAACTTCACTGGCCTGAGACCAGAAAAACTAGATGGTGCCCGGCTACCACCAATGACCACCCTGACAGGGAACACAACAGAGACTCTCAGATGGAGCAGGAGAAAGATGGGGTGCAGAACTCAAATACTAGTGAGAAGACCAGACTTAAAGGTCTGCTGAGACTGGAGGAACCCTGGAAAGCATGGCCCTTGGATTCTCTATCAGCCCAGAACTAAAACAATTTCCGAGGCCAACTCTTCAGAAAGGGATTGGACTGCACTGAGAGACATAAAGTAATACTCGTGAGGAGTTTGCCTCTTAGCTCAAGTAGATACAAGAGACTAGACGGGCAGCTTCTGTCCAGAGGTGAGATGGGAAGGCAGAAAGGGTTAGGAGCTGGTTGAATGGGCATGGGGAATCACAGGTGGAAAGGAGGAGTGTGCTGTCACAGAACAGGGAGAGCAATTAGAGTTACATAACAATGTATATAAAATTCTGTATGGGAAAAAATTAAAAAAAAACAAAACCAGAGCATGAATTTTCAAGGAGAAAAATAGACAAGATCAGATCGACTCTCTGAAAGGGACTTAAGAGACTGTTTATTCCAGTTATCCCCAAATGGCTGCTGTTCATCAGTACAAACTGGAGTTTGTTTTAAAATACACATTTCTAAGAGGTCCAACCCCTGGAAACTTTTTTTTTTTTTTTTTTAAATTGTGCTTTAGGTGAAAGTTTACAGAGCAAACTAGTTTCTCATTCAAAAATTTATGCATCAATTTTCATGACACTGGCTGCAATCCCCACAATGTGTCAGCACTTCCCCCTTTCTACCTTAGGTTCCCCATTTCCTGTAGTGAATGCCTGAGGGAATGTTCGGGCAGGGCCGGATGACCAAGCTGGGAAAGTTATTTCTGGGCCTCACACCAGAACCTATTGAACAAGAGTTTCCAGGGGTTGGCCGAAGCCCAGAAGAACTAGACAGTATCCATGTACCACCACTGACTGCTCTGACAGACCACAGTAGGGGGTCCTGGACAGAGTGGAAGAAAAATGTAGAACAAAATCCAAATTCACAAGACTAGACTTACTGGTCTGATAGAGACTGGAGGAACCTCCGAGACTACAGCCCCCAGACACCCTTCTAACTCGGAACTGAAGCCACTCTCAAAGGATTTTTTTTTTTTTTTTGATTGTACTTCAGGTGAAGGCTTACAGAACAAACAGTTTCTCATGAAACAGTAGTACACATGTTGTTTTATGACACTGGTTAACAACCCCACAACATGTCAACCCTCTAAGTTCTCAACCTTTTTCTTGTTGGTGAAAATACACATAGCCAAAGATACACCATTTCAAAAATTTCTACATGCACAGTTCAGTGACATTGACTATGCTCTTCCAATTGTGCTGTTATTCTCACTGAAGATGAAGGCTTACAGAACAAAACAGTTTCTCATTTAACAGTTACTACAAAATGTTGCCCTATGACAACGGTTAACAATCTCACATCAACAATATCCTTACTCAACCTTGGGTTCCCTATCACCAGCTTCCTTGTCCCCTTCTGCCTTCTGGCCCTTGTCACTGGACTCCTGTACCTCGTTAGTCTCATTTGGTTTTACGGGGCTGTCCACTCCCAGGATGAATGGTGAACCTTGGAGATAACTTCACCACTGAGCTAAAAGGGTGTCTGGGGGCCACACTCTCGGGGTTTCTCCAGCCTCATTTAGGCTAGTAAATCTGGTCTTTTTTTTGTGAGTTAGAATTATGTTCTACATCCTTCTCCAGCTCTGTCCAGAACCCTCTGTTGTGATCCTGGTCAGAGCAGTCAGTGGTGGTAGCCAGGCACCATCTAGCTGTACTTTTTTTTTAAACGTTGAGCCAGATACTTGGTGCCCACTGGCTCTGGTTTTGCCCCAAACCTTCCTCCCTAAGGTCAGCCCTGCAACTATCTGACAACAGTGGTCATGCCTCCTTCAACTTCCTCTCCCTTCTGATGGTTCCCTTACATGCTAGGCCTCCAGGGGACCATTTTCCACAACAGCGCTCCTTCAGCTTGTGAGCCTCCGTGTCATCCCTCAGGACAACATAACAAACTTTGGTGAGTTCTGGTCAGAACACAGACCAGTGGGGTTACTGTCCTCGCATTCTTCTATTAATGCAGTTTTTAATTGTACTTGATTAGTTCCCACACACCCCTGCTGACTCATAATGTGTTTTCAATTAACTAAATTCCCTATATCTTTTTGTTTTCACAAACTGTCACTGGAGCAGATCCTCTCCATTTAAATAACTGATATTTTGAACCTAAATGCAAGATTTGAAAGTTAGTCTCGATGCATTTCACCTTGGGAAACAAGAGCAACTTGTCAGTCTGGGTTCCTTGTTTCCACCCACTGAGATTTATTTTCAAACAAGGTCTTTTTGAATTTCAGTTCTATCATCTTTGTATAAACTATAGCTTCCAGCTGTATGTCATGCATCTACCACAGTACTTGAGATATATATAACATGAGTCCAGTAAAACAGTGTTGAATGATGAAACAAACTGGTAAACTAAGTTGCCTTCTCTATATACTGATGCTCTCATCTTACTGACACTTCCATACAAATTATCTAATAAGTTACTTCCTTACAGAGAAGCAAGTTTTCACTGCAGTTAATGGTAGCAGGAGAAGGTTCTCCAACCATGGAGTTATCAGTCAGACTCAGAACCCCATAAAGACAATAATGTCAGGCTAGGTTCTGCTTTGAGGTAAAGATAGCAAACACCTATGCGTTACTGGAACTTCCAATGATCAGCAAGAGAATTACACAGGGTCTTTCCTTGAGCCATTTCTTTCACACTGACTGTATAATGCTTGAATGTTCAGGGTACTCTACCAATGGACTGTACAAAAATATCTCCCCTCAATATAGGTACTGTTATCTTAAACCTTGTTAAGAAACATTACAACTGACCTGCAGGTTGTATATGCTACTCTGGGACCACAGCTTTTTCATCAGAAAAACTAGGAAGAAGATACCTCACCTGGGTTGATGATCTCATCATCCTCACTGAAAGTCACCCGTGAGTTCTTCCTCTTCCTCTTTGGCCTCTGAATATCCAGATTCCCTTCCTCAATGGTAAGAGTAGAAATCCGCTTGTTGTGGGCAGTGTTGAACTCTGTCAGGTTCTAGGCCAGGGTTCACAGACAGAAGACAGGAGTCAGTACATGGGAATTTGGGGAAAATATTACCAAGTAAAGGGCATTCAGAGCTAACTGTGACCTCCCAAGACAGATGAGACTCTCTTCTCCATTTAGAAAAGATTACCATCCTTAGACTGCAAATACTAACAAGCCTCACTTGACAGAATGTGGAATATCCTCATGAACTGGTGGGGCAGTGACAGTCAGAAAGTGGTGAAGAGCTCTGGGCTGAGAAGAGACCTGCACAGATACCTTTCAGTTTTTTTTTTTTAAAGAAAGGCCATCACATCCTCAGGCTGAGAATTAAAGGGAACATGAATAGGAGGAACTCCAAGAATTGTTTTTAAGTTAAAAAATAGAGATGACAAAGGACAATTGGTAGCTTCTTTCCCAGTAGCTCTCACCTTAAAACTCTAAACGACACGGCCAGTGCACTTAATTTTTGGCATTAAATTCTGTCACTCCTCATCCTGTGCCTGACCCCAATTCTATTCATAACTATCAATCCATTTCAATAATTAACTTGGCCTTAGCACTGTTGCCTGCTTCTTCCCAATCCACTGGACTTGTTCCAATCTGCACTGCAGTTTCAGATATTCCAAGTTTCTTGAGAAAGAGAACTCAGAAAGGACCTAGCACACTTAACTAAAAGACAGGGATATATAAAAGCAGCCTGGAGGGGAAATGGGCAGCAGTGACTGTTGGCAAGGTCTCTAGCTATGAGGCCACTTCTTTAAAACAAAATGATTTCTAAATTGTAAGATTTCAGTTGTGCTTTTCTTCTCAAGGGCTGGGAAACTGCCTTGATGTACAGGAATAGTAAATGCATATGAGCGGTTAAGGATATGCTTGCATTTGGTCTACCTGAATAGACCAATCACACAGTGCAGTGACAGACACATGAAGGACTATAGCTACGTCAGAAACTATGGGGGTCAGCCTCTAGAAAAAGAAAACCCTAGCACTTAAGAATTTTATCATGTAAAATTCACAGCCTTTAAGGCAGCCAGATACCTAAGACCAAAAGCAGTCTAGTTCTATTCAGGAGACTCCTGGGCTGTTTGGATAGTACCAAAAAAAAGCTATATAAATGAATGAAAGCATCAGTCTCTGTAAGCCAGCACTGTCCAATAGAACACTTTGTGATGATGGAAATGTCCTCTCTGCATCGCTCAATACAGTAGCCACATGTGACCAGTGAGTGGCTAGAAATGTGGCTAATGGCTACATACCGGACAGTGTAGCTTTAAGCAGACAGAAGAAGAGAAAAATTTAACTCCTAGCCTCAGCTTCTAACAGGCAGCGAAGTTGCACAAAGACAACTATGAAAGTCTGCTGGCTGGGAGACCCAGTTTCCTTGTTAACCCTGGTCATACATAACCAAACTGACACGATGCAGTTCCAAAGTGGCAAATGCCCATTACCAGGCTCAAGAAAACCTCCTGTTACTACATCTTTGGCATTTCAAGCCACACAGAACAGCTCCATACTGCAAAAAACTAATGTTCCAAGAGCAAAACAATGACATGGACATGCAATTACATCAAGCTCAGTCTCCTCCTCTGGAAGCCCCAGCAAGCCCTTGAGTTCATCATCCTCTCCACCCATCTTCTCATCTCCTTTCACGGCCGATGGCAATGTCTGAGGCTTCTCCCGTAGAGTGTATGCCCTTGTGGACGCACCAAATGACACCGTGGAATCAATGGGAATTTGCTGAGGCTTGTGAGGTTCCAACCGAATGTGACCCAAGAAAGTGCCGTGTGCTAGGAACAAGCAAATCAGAAATGTAAGGGGAAAAAAAACAAACTCCATGAGTTTTAGAAGGGACAGCATTATGTTCAACTTTCCCATTCCAGGTCAGCTCCTCCCAGCACATCAATGATGCTTTTTTTTCTTTTTAAAATGAAAATGGCACCAAACCCACTTTATATCCCTTGTCATGTGTTACAGAGAAAAGGAAAACTCCTTCACTGACCCTTTAATCTCTTCAGTGAATTTCTTACACATCTGCAGACCTGCTGTTACCTCAAATAACCACTGCTTGCTCTCTGCTGCCAGACAGGTTTGGCTCCATTCTGGGTCCAGCAGGAGTGGTCCCCACCCAGCAGTAGCCATGCTCCCCAAGGCAGGAGACAGGCATCACTGTGGCCTGACCTCTTCAGCCTCAAGTCTAAGGAACATAGGAATTGCTGGCCTGAGGGCAATTATGCTTGAGTTTTCCGCAGGACAAGAAAGGAGCTTGGCTGAAACAGGTGAGAAGTCAATGCCAAGGCAAGCCAATATCCTACTGGAGATTCTGAATGTTTTTCCATGTCTGCATTCTGTGTGTTATGAAATGGAGAGAAAGGATAAATTTGCAGGTACGAACTTTTGAGACAAGGCTATTCAAGACCATCATATGAACAGATTAGAGGGGTATATGTCTATGTGTGTGCAGGGAGGGGAAGGAGGGTCAAACATGATCAGCCCAAGAAGCAGAATCCTTTACAATTTACTCTATATTTATATACAGGCAAAATGAACAACCTTCAGGGCCCCATGCAAGTCTCAACTGTATTTCTGTGGATTGTCACTGGTGAAGTTTAAAATCTCAGTTTAATTTCTTGCCATCAGCCAGAAAATGCTGCGGTTGCCTGTCCAATCATTAGTTGGAGTGTGCTCATGGAATTAAAACAGATGTTGTTAGTACTCAAAACAAAGGTAACTGGGATAAAGAACCCATTATCGAAAATTAAAATTTTGCTTAAAACAGTTTTTTTTTTAAATGTCCTGCACCAATGCCCTACTGCTTTAAAAGAGCTAATCATGGCTTCTGCTTAATTTGGAACACAATTTATCACGGACCTTACGGACACCTGAATACCCATACTCCTTCGTTCTTGGTGCTTTTTTTTGGTGGTAAAAAATACATATAATATAAAATTTGCCATTTTACCAATTTTTAAATGTAAAATTCGGTGGCATTAATTACATTCACAATGTTGTGCAACCATCACCACTATCTACTTCCCAAACCCTTTCTTCATCCCAAATAGAAACTCTGTACCTGGGTGCATTTTTGTTCTCTCTATATACTTATTGTCTTCTCCAGGGGAGCACTCCCCACAGCTCTCTTCTCTCTATATTCAGTCATCAATATATCTCAAGAAAATAGAAGAAATTACAGGAAAAGAGACAGGCTGATTTAAAAACCAAATGTAAACTTCTTCCTTAATAAGCAATCAAACATATTTTCCAAACTGAAGAACCCAAAGAGCATTTTCACATTGCCCAAGAGGGAATGTGTGAAATTGGACGTGAACTACTTACTACTGTTGAGATCTATTAGGAAAACTCTCTTCAGATGCTTGTGGTAGACCAAGGCAGCGTGGACCCGAGAGCAAGACTGGTGGTCAATGGTAAAGTCACACAGATCAGGGTTTCTCCCAAATAAGTAATACTTCTTCTCATCAATAATCAGTTTCTAAATAAATATTAAATTAAATATTACTTAAATCTTGTTTCAACAGGGTTTGCCAAAAGCTCTTCCAATCAAACAAGTACAGAATCTAAATATCTTCCTGGGAATAAAAACATTTTTTCGCCATGATAAAAGACCTCAAGACCATCAAGATAAAGAATAATTTACTAAGATAACATTTTTGGAGGATTTATGGCCATTAATCTCCCCAGATATAGTGCTCAAATGTCTAGTGTTGGTAGGAAAACAACTTCTTCTAATTCTATTAGATGAACGTGGCCTGTCTCCTAAGAGATCAACAATTCTATCAAGAGTGGATGTTCTCTGTCCACCGGAAATTTAAGGTTTCACTGGCTCATAATTTTACATCAAGCAGAAAGCAAGAAGTGCAAAGTCTATAAAGTAATAAGACTGCTTTTTAGAAAATATACATTCAAATAAAGATTATCACTTGGTTAGGAAGGAAAGGGAGGTACAAATACTTCTCTATATTCTAATCATGCTGCCATAGCCCCAAGTACTTTTGGAACCCTCTTTAGGAACTGGAATTACATTAAACTTTATTCTATGAGCCCCTAAGTCCAACTGTATTATCACATTTCACTTTGGACACAAAAAAGTATTGTTGTTTGCCACAGATTCCGACTCACAGCGACCCTATAGGACAGAGCAGAACTGCCCCATAGGGTTTCCAAGGCTGTAATCTTCACAGAAGCAGACTGCCACATCTTGTTCTCGTGTAGCAGCTGGTGGGTTCGAACCTTTCAGTTAGCCAAGTGCTTAACCACCGTGCTACCACGGCTCCTTCAGAAAAGTATTACCCAGAGTTAAGTCTAAATGAGTATTTGCTGTTTCCAAACAGAACTACCTCATGGGGCAAAGATTTCCTATGTATGGGAGAGGTGGATGTGGCGACTAAGATTTATTGAAGAACTATTATTGCTAGGCATTTAAAACATTATCTCATCTAATTCTCAAAACAACTCTGCAAAAAATGTATCATCTCTATTGATAAAGATAAAAAAACAGAAATGAAGTCACTTGTCCAAGGTGGCCCAGCTGGTTAAGTGGCAGGGTTGGGATCTAAACTCAGGTGTGACTGAATTGCAACGCATATGTTCTAAACAAAGAGCCCTTGGTCTGAAACAAATCCAAAACAAGAGCTCCAAAAATGTTTTCAGCCACTACTGTGACACCGGAAAAATTTTAACTATATAACATCCCAGTATAATACAGAAAAAAGGATTTCAAAGACCAGCAAACTGTTCTAAAACTATTACCAATTAGCATAACTTCGTCAAAGAAAGGTCATTTCACAAGCAAATAAGTAGAAAGGGCAAGGATAACAGACGATTCTTTGAACTGAATTTATCTTTATGAAAAACTCATTCTTGTTCTTATTTTTCTCTTAATCCTGGATCAGAAAAGCCTTTGCCACAGATTGGCTGACTCTAAATGAATTATTACTAACACCTCTTCCAATTCTAACAGTCTACAATTTGACCACTTTGAAGAATAACCTTCATTCAGGTATGTTTGTCTTCTAAACACAGTTCACACTTCACTCTTTCTAAAATCCCTAAGAAGCACAAAGCTGAGTAGAAAAGTGCAGTCAAGTTAGTATGGTACCAGGCTAGGAATCAAGAGGTTTATATTTCAGTCCTGGCTAAGTCACTGAATTCACAGTGGGCTACCATTCTCACCTATGCTTCAGTATTCCCCTTATAAAACCAGAAATACACCTCATGCAAACAGACTCTTGGCATATAAATTAACTGCTGAACACTTAAGTGCCACACACTATGTTTTGAGTTTTCATCCTCACAACCATCCTCTGAAGTGGGTAGGTACTATTATTTCTGTTTTTATCAACGACAAAATTGAGGTACAAAGAAATTAAGTAACATACTCAAGTTCACACAACTAAATATTTTTGGGCTGGGTCAGAAATTTAGGTCTATCTGACATTAGAAACTAAGCTCTTTTAACCACTACATTATATATTTTCTTAACTCTACTTACATCAAAAGATGTACCATATGGCAGGGAGTATTTTAAGGAGTGAACAAGCACTGTGGGTCACACTCTTAATTTTTCTTTAAACAATCACTTACCCAGTTTCTTTTCAGCTTAGCCTTAAGGCTCCATTAGTTCAAGCTAGCCTGGATATGTGGGTCACCTCTGGGAAACCCTGTCCAGCAGTGCCCATCTGTCACTGGTAGAGCTGGTCCCAGGCCCTTACCGCCATGGAGCCCCTGGCTTTAACAGCTCAATCAGATGGTTACCTCCATGTCTGCTCTGACCCAAATTTTAAGTCTTGGGTTAAAAATAAGAGACAGCTTTAGAATTAAGAGAGTCCTGAAATTTCAACATTTTTTTTCTCAGTACGTAATACTCATGCAGACTAAATCTCATTACATTTCTTATTCATATTTATATGCATACAGATTATGTCCTTAGAAATTTAAATTTGCTAACCACAGTGCTCTTATTTGATCTCAAGGAAGACAACATATAAGACTACCAGCTCTTGGGATCTAATACAGTAATAAAAACCAAAACCAAACCCAATGCCGTCAAGTCGATTCTGACTCACAGCGACCCTACAGGACAGAGTAAAACTGCCCATATGGTTTCCAAAGAGCAGCTGGTGGGTTCAAACTGCCAACCTTTTGGTTAGCAGCTGAGCTCTTAACCACTGCACCACTAGGGCTCCAATATAGTAATACTGACCAAATTTGTATGTTTCTAATGTGCCAAAGACATACCAGAGATTTAGGTGTTGGAGGGGAAGGGAAGAGCCCCTAAATTAAATGTACATATTCACTATTAAAGGCATCCCAAATACAGAAATGTTAAAATGTAGGGGAAAAAACAGTATGTCTAAGAATCAAAGAAATGTGCTAATTCTTGGACACCGTGCTTCTTCCGTCCACATGAATGAAATAACACATTAGTTTTTCAATAATCTTAGTGGTCACTAAAGCTATGGCCAGTACCACTATCAGTTGTGCCTTTGAGTTATAACTCAGAGTACGTCTTTACACACTGGGCTTAAATGACTCATGGCTTTTGTTTTAATATTGCACTTCTTAAACCCAGCTATCACAACACATCACAAGCCTTTCACATAAGGCTAGGATATAGATAGCTCGGTTAGTATCAAGTGCTGCCTAAAACCCTAAACATAAGCTCATCTCAGGTCTGTTCCTCTCAAGAATACAGTGATGTCTAAAGATTGTAATTTGACGACTGTGTGGCAACTCAGCACACCTAAGAGCACTGACAGACAGTGTCTTAGTCATCTAGTGCTGCTATAACAGAAATACCACAAGTGGATGGCTTTAACAAAGAAAAATTTATTTTCTCACAGTTAGGAGACTAGAAGTCTGAATTCAGGGTGCTGGCTCTAGGGGAAGGCTTTTTTTCCATATCGGCTCTGGAGGAAGGTCCTTGACTCTTTTGAGCTTCTGCTCCTGGGCGATCTTCATGTGGCTTGGCATCTATCTTCCCCCATATCCATTTCCTTGTTTAATCTCTTTTTATATCTCAAAAGAGACTGACTCAAGACACACTTACACTAATCCTGCCTCATTAACATAATAATGACAACCCATTCCCAAATGGGATTATAACCATAGGCATAGAGGTGAGGATTTACAACACAGATTGAGAAACACAATTCAATCCGTAACAGACAGAGAACATTATTAGCTATTGGGAACCAGTAATCACAGGGGTTTTTGACAAGTAGAGTGCTTTGAAAAGTAAGTTATTTCACAGAGGAATGTGATGTTACCATTAAGGCCAGGCCTCCTTGTGTTCCTTCCTGTTGTAAACTAAAGATTTATTAAAATCTAGAACCAAAATAGAGTCCTATGTCTTCAAGTATCACGTTATTTAGCAACAAATATTTTGTGTCTGGAAAACTGTAATAAAAAAGGTTTTACAGACATTTTAGGTAAACGATTTCCCTGAATAGTCTTGATGTTTTGTAATCTTTAAGATAGAAGAACCCAGGAAAAAAGGGGCTCTAAGAGACTGGCTAGGGGCATGAGGAGTTGATAACAATGGCAGAATTTATTACAACTCATGCCTTAATATTTTGCAAAAATGCCTGGGTACCTCCACCATACCCTGAAAGTGACAATGTATTTACATTTTCAAGCTAGCAACCATGGAATGCATTGTTTTTATTATATACACCAAAGAAAAAACTGTACTCAATAATGGTGCCTTGAACCCAAATTCTAGCTGATTAAGCAAACATAAAATTGGTCTAAGACATGGAGACTCACAGCTCCATGAGCTTATTCTTCATTTCTTGGCAAATAAACAGTACCATAAGGATTTTAAAAACTTATGCAACCTAATAACTAATCAAAACCCATGTTTTCTTAAGTCAAATTCCTCTAAACTTTTCCTTTGCAGTACTTACTTCAATCATAATTATATAATTTTTTTTTGTGGGATTGTGTCTTTCCCACTGGACTATTTCTTTAAGGACTAGCACCGCGCTTGACATATAACAAGCGCTCAGTAAATGTTATGAATGAATGAATATATTTCACCACCATTTACTTTCTCTTATTTGAGCAAATGTCTCAGATCACTATACTATGAAAGGCCTGGGCCTGAATCTCATAAAAGTAACTTAAAAGTTAAACTTAATTTATATGATTCACTTTCTTCAGTTATTGCAAACCTTGCATCCGCCACACAATCTCATGTATTCTCAGAGACAGGGACTATGTCAAACTAAAAGGCTTCCAGTTTTACTGAGGTCCATGGGCCCATGACCTATAAAAACCCTCCATCTGGAAGGTAAGTCACAACAAACTGTGGGAGATATGAGGTTGAATGTGTTACATCACCATGTGCTTTTAATAGAAAAAAAAAAAATCAAGATGAACAAAAGTAGCATTGCTGGAAAACAAAGCACAGGAGAGGGGGTGGAAAGTGAGTCACTGGCAGAAATCTTGAGCATGGTGCGAAAAAAGGGAAGACATGTATTTCCCATACCTCAATTAGTTTGTCTCCTTTGACTACATCCAGATGTAAACCGGGTGGAGGTTTACCTGCCCTGAAAATAAGAGTGAAAAAAGCATTTTAGGATGAGTCCATAAATGCTATTTACAACCATCCCATTCAACATCACAGCTCTCCTACCAGTCTATAATTAGTTCATGTTCAAGCAGAAATGTCATCTATTTCACTGTTATTACAACTCCTTTCTACATTTGACACTTACTTCTCCAATGATTCAATTGCTTTAAAACAGATTTCAGTGGATCTGTATTTAGATCACACCAAAGAAATCTGTATTTTAACACTGGGTATCCACCTTGGAACGAGCCCTGGTGCAACCGTGGTTAAGCGCTCAGCTGCTAATCAAAAGGTAGGCGGTTCAAACCCACCAGCCGCTCTGTGGGAGAAAAACGTAGCAGTCTGCTGCTATAAAGATTTACAGCCTTGGAAACCCTGTGGAGCAGTTCTACTCTGTCATATAGGGTCACTATGAATCGGAATCCACTCAACGGCAATGGGTTTTGGATTTATCTACCTTTGAGAGAAAGCAGCACAGAGTGCAAGTACTGTATAGTCCTGTTAGTCTCATCACCTGGAGTGTGAATCTAAGATTTACCACTACCATTAATATCATAAAAAGGTGGAAGAAAGCAATTGGTGTTTTGGGCTGATCATGATTAGTCTCATCACAGAATAAGCAGAGAGTACTGACCTGAGCTCTCAGACAAATCACAGATGCATAACTAGGGAGCTAGGGCAACCCACTAGCTTCATGCCCATGAAATCAGGTATCAAATGAGTACAAGAGGTATCTGTTACCCTTGAATAGGTCTTTCCACAACACCATGATTAAGGGAACTTTTCTTTATACTCTTAGAGCCAGAGCATTCAAGAGGCATACACATATATCAAAGCACCTATACAATGCCTGGCACATACCAGATGCTGAGGAAATGGTACATGTATCTAAAACAGTCTCTTCAACCTATAAGTTTGCTCTTCTGTCCAAAATCAATACAGGAAGGGACCAAAATGGGCACAGAAGGTACTGACTGAAGGAACTGATGTTACAAAAGTGCAAAAGGACCCAAAAAATAGTAACACACTCACTTGCTTACTTGGGTTTGCTCCTCTGAAGCTTAAGAATGAAAAACCTTGCCAGAGTCCCTAGTAAAAAATGTATCCTTGTCCAGTTTAACTGAAGATGTAACACAGTCATCTCACAAATCCTGCCCAACCCCTCTACGGCAGTTGCTGAAAGGACAAGGCACTGGACAAAAAGCCTAGGGAAAAGAATGTCACATCCAAAGCATACTCTGTGAACTCCTACTACGTACCCCTGGCCCAGGCCTAGGAGTTGGGAATACAAAGATGCATCAGACAATCCCTGCCCCTGAGAATCTCAATATAACGGAGTCAGAGACGTCACACATAAACACACCGTGTTAAGAGCTACAGCAGGAATAGCTCTAACTCGGATGCGCGTCCTCGCAAGGGAATTCATATTTATTCATACTGAATCCCTACTCAAAGACTAAATTATTCCCAAGAACTTGTGAAGGGCTGAAGAGGTTCATTCCAACATTACTGATGCCCACTTGTGCCCGGCTTCGCGCTAGTCGCTAAGAACACGGGGGTAGGTCAGAGCTGTCCCTGTCCTCAGGAAGCTCCCACTCTGCAGGAGAAAGACAAGTACTGCACGGGGATGCAGCGACGAAAGTGATGCGCGCTCTGAGGCTGGACTGGGGTCGGCAAGCTGGCTCGCGCGCGCTCGGGACGGACAGCAGTGGGGCAGGTACGGTGCTCCACAAGAGCACCAGGCAGTCAGTCAGGAGTTGGGGTAAGTTCGGGGTCGAGGCCCCTAAGCGCCCAGCGACCGGCTGATCGTCCAAGGGACTGCCTGAGCAAGCACCCTAGGGACCCCAACCCTGGGTCTCCTCAGTTCCTGGGCCCGGGCTCCAGGCTCCCCGTTCCTCCACACGCCGCCCGGCCCGGCGTGGCAGACAGCGCTCCTTCAACCAGTCCCAGGGTCTCTGAGCCATTCAGCTCGCCACGAGAAATAAGCCGCCCTTCCAGCCCAGCCTAGCTTGGCCCAGGAGAATTCGGCTCTGCCCGCCCCAACACTCACCAGGTCGGGCAGTCGAACAGCGGGAGGCTGGAGCCGGAGTTCGCGGCTGCCGCCATCTTGCGTCTCCCCCTCCCATTTGGCGGGCCCGCAGCACGCCGGGAAACTGGAAGACCAGGAGGGGAGAGGCGACATCCCAGCAGCCTGTGCGCGTGCGCGAGGTGGCACGCCTGCAGCGCTTCTAGTGGTGGTGGAGATTGGAAGCCGATTTTGAGGTCTTTTAGGTGTTTGAGGGAGTATGTCTGCTCTGGAAGTCTCTGAAGCCTAGGGCTTTCCTTGGCCGAGGGGAGTCTGAGGAAAAAGAGCTTGTAGGGAGTGATGTCCTGTCTCCCCCTACGTCCTCCTGCAGACACATTCCTGGACTCCAAAATCTTAGGAACTCTTTAGTCTCGGGCTGCACCCTCAGCCTTCCACCTCCAATTTGGAGAGAAACTAGGGACCAGAGCTCAGAGATTGGAGTGATTACGTATTCTATTTTTCCTCTTTGTGCCGTTTAAGGAAGAACTGCACCCTGCTCGCTTCCACCTTTCCGATTCAAGCCTGGGCCTTGGACTGAGAAGCTGCCTTAGAGGTCTAGCCTGTTTATGAAAACTCTGGACAAGTCGGAGCCAGGAGCAGCTCCAATCAGGAGGCAGGTGTCCTTGGTCCAACTCTTCACTGTGCATAGCTGAAGTTGTTAATAAAGTTGTGGCCTCTTTGGGTTTTTTGCTTTTGATCATATTGCACTATAAGTGGTGCAAATGATTATGTGCTCGGCTGTTAAACTAAAGGTTGGCGGTTTCAGTCCACCCAGAGGCACCTGGGAAGAAAGGTCTGGCAATCTACTTCTAAAAATCAGCTTTTGAAAACCCTATGCAGCACAGTTCTACTCTGACACACGTGGGGTCGTCATGAGTCAGAATTGAGTCGAGGGCAAAAAAAAAAAAAAAAGTGTGAGGAAGCAGTGGGATAGGTGGCCTGCCCTATGCCACCAGCAGCTAAGAGAGACCATCAGCAGGGCCTGTGGTTGTAATGGCTTTGTTCAGTGCTTATCTGGCCAAGTATATATTCTATACGGATCATCTAAGTTAATCCTCACAACACTCCTAAGTATTATGATCCCTAAGGGGAGGCTCACGTTGCCCACGCTCATCCTAGAGTAAGTGGTGAATGGAATTCAAACCTAAGTCTGTTGATGCCAAAGGCCATGTTCTTTAATCATTACTATCTCACACAGCTTAGACGTTGGTAGAATCTTTATTATGCCCATCACTTTTTGCTTTTGTAGAAAACTTGGTAGGAGGATTATCTGACCTGCAGTTTTTTTCTTTTTAAAGAAGCCAGTAGCAAAATTACTGGTCACCCAGAAGGAGGCACTGCACAGCTAGTTAAGGAATCTCTTTCTATGATGGAGTTATTTTTCTTGATTCCCTGCTGCTGTTCCTCTAAATCTAAAATCAGCCTGTTTAAAAGATTTTGCCCTTGGTGAAGTTTCCAGGCCTCAAGATTTGACTGCAGCATAACATTAATTTGGATTTAAAAAAGTATAAACTCTTTGGCAGGTTGGAGAATCACTGTTTCCCCTGGTCTTCAAAAGCACAATAAACTCACCCAGCAAAGATGTTAACTTTTCAGATCACTTATCAAATGACCTGTTCATATCCTCCCTTCCAGCCTTACAATTCTAAAGTAAAACTAGGCTGATGGGAAAAATACAAATTCTAAATTGGATTCGAGAAAACAGGAATAATTCTATGGCTTCCCTCCTTTGAGCACAAGGACATGAGTTTTAAGAAGAAAATAATGCTCAAAAATGCTTTAAGTGTAACAGGAAAGAACAAGATACTTTCATCTGTACAGATTGTATGGCCTTTTGAAGTTCCATGCTCTTTTCAGACAAGCGGTGGTGTTTAAGCCATTTCGGGCTATCAATAATGATAAAATCTTGTCCATTTCCCCTTTTCTCAGCTGGTGTGTGTATGGTTTTAATCCTTTCTAGTGCTGACTATAGGTCCCTGGGTGGTGCAAATGGTTTGTACTCAACTACTAACCTAAAAGTTGGTGGCTCAGACCCACCCAGCAGTACCACAAAAGGCCTGGCAATCTGCTTCTGTAAAGATTATAGCCAAGAAAACCCTATGAGTTTCTCTGTAACACATGAGATCACCGTGAGTCGAAACTGACTCGATGGCAACAAGTTTTTTTTTTTGCTTTTTTTTCGTGCTTACTTCAGAAAAATCCATATTCTTACCCTTATAATTCTTTTACTCCTCGGACATGTTCACTGTTTCTAGCACAGCTGATATTCACTCTGGCCTCTGATGTACTGGCACTTTATACTTACCTAACCTGTTATAAAGCAAAATGCTCTTTGTGTGGGCATCAATGATGTCAGCAAACTGGAGGGCAGCGGTCTAGGCCCTTAACTTCTTGACATGGAAAGACTGATGAGCTAGCTGCCTTTGGATTCTGGTATTGCAACAAAAAGATGAATTCCTTAGCCTTTGATAGCCTTCCTTAGAATAGAATCTAAAGACATCAGGAGCATATTCATGTCAAAAAAAATTTTTTTAAAACATCTTTGGTATGATTTATAAGTGCTCAAATGGAGACACTGAAAATGTGTGTGTGTGGTATATGTGCATATAGATTGTACAAGCAGGAGGCTTCACTTAGCAAGGTGGTGAATGAAGAGAAGTTCACAAGGTACTGATGGAAAAAAAGGAGTTTATGAAAGATTGGACAAACATTGTCACTCCTCCAGGTGTTTAGGGAAAGGCTTCCTGGAAGAGGGATGAGCAGGATGGTTTGCATCAGTGATAATGTGGCATGGAGGCAGTATATTAAACTGTCTAAAGGTGTGGTTTTGAAGGCTGAGTGCTTGAGATTAAGTCCTGGCTCCATCACTTTTAAATTGTGTGACTAAAGGCTGATTAATTACTACTATGACTCAGTTTCCTGATCCATAAAATAAGGACAAGAAAAATACCTCTCCTAGATGGTTTTGTGGATATGAGATAATAAAGCATTTAGTTTTGTAACTTATTTATTGTAAGGACTCAAATATTATCCCACAGATGACCATATGCAGAATACCTCCTCAAGCCTTTAAATTCCTATATTAGACTACCTACCATTCCTGGCCTCAGCTTCTTTGGTTGTAAAATGATGAGGCTAGTCTAGATGAATCATTCACAGATTTTAGAGATGTCATAGACCAGGAAAGAAAAAAAAAAGGTAATATAGCAGAATCAACTTTTATTTTGCCACCTAAGGAGATTTAAAAATGAAGACTGCCATCTAACACTATCACTTTTTCATTTTTATTATCTTAAAGTATCCTTTTTAAAAAGTTGGAAGAATATTAGGTCAGACTCAGATGGTACTTTAAAAAGCCCACTACATAATTTTTCTTTTTATATGGACTGGTAAATACTTGGTCTTGAATCAAAGTCCAGCATTGAAAGTTCTACTGTCCTTTAAAAAAAAAGTGATAAACATTATTAATCAAATTTCATTTTGGTAAAACATTAAAATGAACCACTCAGTTGGCCTAAAAACAGGACCAGGGGTTGGGAATCAAAACCTTTCAAACTATTTCCTGGTTAAATAGATTCTAAAATAGCTGTATTTTGTAGATCTGGAAAGCAGTAATGAAAAATCCTTTGGTACTTTAAGGATACATTAAACATGCTTGGAAAAGCAGGGAGGAAGTCCCTGATTCATAGCGCTAGGGAACAGGATGGACTGAAATTCAGTTTGGGTTCCAGTCTGCACTTAGTGACAAAAGCAGAAGTTTCATTCCCATGACTGAGGACAGCCTCTGGATAGCAAGAGAGACTGAATGAAGAAGACTCAGGATGATTTACTTTGCACTGATTGAATGGTAATTTCATTTTGACATTCCTGTCCAATGCTCCAAGGCAGTTTAAGTTTAGCTTCAGAGCTAGATTGAGCTTGCTGCAAGGGAACCTCCCCTACCTCCTAGGAGCATCAGTCTGGGGTCTAGCAAGCTCTTGTTCTGGAACATTTCCAAGTGAAGTGGCCAGCAGGACATTTCTACTTTATCCTATACAGTACTGCTGTTTTACTTCATTTTAAGAGAGAATGCTAGATCTGCCCAGTGCTCCTAGAATGTTCCATAAAGGAAGAATAATGGAAGGAGAAAAGAGGAAAAAAACAGGAGAGGAATACAGAAGTGAACGTACAATTTATATGTTCAGACTAAACCCATGTGATCCTTATAATCGAAGAATTCTATAGCTGGAAAAGAGATATTAAGAAAACTCGAGGCCTGTGGATTAAGTGACTTGTTCAGAGGCCCATAGCAAGTTAATGGCAGAGCTAAGATTCTCCAGGTCTTCTGCACCCCAGCCTAGTTTTTTGAACTCCAGACCAATGGTTCTCAACCATGATTGCACATAAAAATTACCTGGAGCTTTTAAATATCCCTATGCCCAGGCTATACGGAAGACTAATTAAGTTAGAATCTTGGGGCAGGAGGATGTAGGTATCAGTATTTTTTCTAAGTTTCCAGTGTGAAGCCAAAGTGAAGAACCACTGCCCTAGACCATGGTGCACCAAAGATGATCAAGGCACAGATCACGGGGATTCTGTGAGTATGTTTATTAGGACCGTCTAGCAGAACTTCTTTGGCAACTACCACAAATTCTAGGTCAAGCTCATCTTTGCTACCCATGACCACCATTACCACTACCACTGGATTACACAGTATTATAGAACAGAACTATGGTCACTTTATTTTACCCAAATTCAAATAGTTTTTCACAGTAAAGGCTTTTTTTCTTTTCTGGAGTGTTACAAATGATGTATCCAAGTCCAGCTGTAGGACCAGTGATTACAGAACCAAGGAAATAGATCTGAAGCTGCTGCTTGGGCCACCGAGCCACCCCAACAACTCCATCCTGTTTTTCAAGAAAAGGACTGCAGCAGCACCTATCCCATCCCGCAAACCGTCGCCTGATCTCCAAGGAGGGTCGAGGGTCTCAATTTTTCTGAGGACAGCACATAACCTAATACCTACCTCATTAGGATGTTAACTCATAAAAACTTACTACAAAGGCTTTAAAAATGTTTATTTGTATTAATTGGGTGGAATGGTGCAAGAGTGCAAAGAAACTTATGCATTTGGGTCATTGTTTCCATGCTGTTCACATTAGTTCAGTAAAAGAAGATTAAGTAACATTGAGCAGAAATGGAAGAAAGGAATATAAATATATCCAGGGTAGCCAAATCCTTTAATTCACTAAAGGATGAACTGAAATCACTGGCTGGATTTCACATTTATGTGAGAGCCTAAAGAAATCATGTTCCCTTTAACTGCTCTAGGCCTGTGAAAAGAGGAGTGGATGACATTTATATTACAAGACAGCAATCTTTTATTGAAACATTTGTGTGTGTGTGTCTAAAACTATGCAGGGAGAGATTAATCTCTTGCTCATAAATTAGGATAAGTCTAATATTACTATTCCAAACCAATAGTATTTACAAAAATGAACCTCTTCTTTGCTTTATCACCTGGTTCACAGGACTAAATTTTAAACCAACCTCAGTCTAGCTTTAAACTCTCCCTCCCATCAAATGCCCAGTAACCCTTATGGGGTAGGAAGCAACCCTTTGATGGCAACATTCATCATTCACCAGGAATGTAGAATCACAGTGAACAACAATAACAAAAAGATTAAATCATTCCAATTAATTCCTATCTGCTTTCCAAAAGCATGCTCTGTCTAATTTTCTCTTTCTATACAGACAGGTAAGAGAGGGACTCCATAGTGTATAGTAATGTTAATTAAATTAACCTCTTAAAAAGGGAACAAGATGGCTTAGTGTGTATAAGGGTGAACTGTTCTAGATGATCCTAGCAGATAATAAAGTAAATTTTAAACCCAGCTTAGTAGCATGTACCCCAACAACTGACCAGCTCAGATAGAGCCTTCTCATTTAATCTGGATCACATGGGCAATTTTTTACTTTCCAGTTAAACAGTTTCAAAATCTTTCAAAGCAGAGAATAGGCTTCTTAGAAATTCAAATTAAAATGTTAAATAATAAAAATTGTTGGCTTATTATACAGTTTCTGACAGACTCCAATATGCTGGGTGCCAGAAAGTAATTCTATTTCAGTTGCTAGTAAAAAGGTAAATCTGGTGTACACATAAAAAGACAATATTACAAGACTGTAGTGTCACCTGTCAAAACAAGAGCATCTAGAATGGAATCTTCTGTATACACTTGGGATGAAGGGCAATCAAAATACAAGAGAAAGCAAAATCCACATAAGTTAATTCCTAATTTGAGAAATCAATAAAATGTATACATAAATTGATAAATACTATCTCCATAGACTAATTCCAACAACTAGTTAGTTAGTTTCTAACTAAATTGTTACAGGATGTTCTGGTATATGCTCTTTTCTTGTGATCAGTTCTGGCAAGACTCCAACAAGCCCTTGCCCTTGAAAACAGCTCAGGGAAGAAGGCTCTGAGGCAATCACTTCATTTAGAACTTAGCCAGATAATAAATCCCAAGATTACAATAACCACTGACAGGACAAGCACCAGGATACAGATCTTCTTGCGAGATTTTTTCTGAGGAAAGAAATATGTAGAGAAGGTACTCATGAAACAAGTTTAAGATTTTTTTTTTTTTTTTTTGGAATATCTAAGACTCCAAGAATGCTTCATAACTCTGCCTCTTTGTAATTAAAAATTAACTCTATCCATGCACGAATATGCAGAGACCTTCTCAAAATCTCTCAGCATTCACCAGTAGTGCAAGTTTTAATTCCAGGTCCCCAAACACAATTATTCAAAGGAGCTATTTATACCCAAGCTGCTAGGCATTATTTACAACAAAATAAGTTATTTGTACATTTGTGCATGTGTTTTTAAATGAAAGTTTTATGCCTATTATACAATTTTATGTTCCTTGTAAAAATTACACACAAGTAGAAGAGAAAATAATCACCCATAGATGAAACTGTTGACATTCTGATTGTTATTTCTTTCTGATCTTTTATCTCTACATATTGTTATGTGACAGAATTGGGATCATGCTGCATGATGCTTCCTGTTTTTCACACTTAATGTTTTAGTATACAATTTTTTCTATTATTATAAACTCTTCAGAAACCTCTCTTTTAATGCCCACATAATATAACATTGAGTAGATGTATATACTTTAATTATTCCTTTACTGTTGGACACTAAAGTCATCACATGGTTTTTAAAGGAAACATTATTATTAAATACACATTTCTTTAAGAACATTTCCAGGTAAAATACAGCTATCCTGGGAACATGAGAAATGAATGAGGTGTTATTTATTTCTAAAAAGCTCCACAACACCGAGTTGAGGGGGAAGAAGAAGAGCCTCATTCACAATATTTTGAGATAAAGACCCACATAAATGTCTTAAGATAGGAGTTTCAACTAATATGTAGACTCTCACTTTACAGAAACAGCTCCATGATGAGTACCCTCTATTTATTCACAGATAAGGTCCCTAGGTGGTGCAAACGGTTTGTGCCCGGCTACCAACTAGAAGGTTGGCGATTCGGACCCACCCAGCAGTACCTTGGAAGAAAGGCCTGGAGATCTGTTTCCATTAAGATTACAGCCAAAAAACCCTATGGAGCAGTTCTACTCTGTAACACATGGGGTCACCATGAGTTGAAATTGACTCAATAGCAACCGGTTTGTTTTGTTTTGTTATTCATAGATAAATAACAAAATGATTCTACATTCATCCTCTGTGGCAACAGTCAACATAAATTATCTATGAAGCCCTACTTTAATGTACCTATTAGTATACTAGCTAAAACAATTTTCACCTGTTTAGGATATATAATTTGCCTTATGCAAGATTTAGGTGTCATGCTAGCTTATGGGGTTAGCTTTGCAGCTAGGTGGCTTCTGTGTAAGTTTATTCAAGGCTTGATGCCTTTTGTAGATCTCTCTGCAAAGGAAAACACTAAAAATGGAACTGGGACTGCAATTTTGACTACTTGCCTCCAGCTTAAGCCTAAGCAAGAGGCTGCAGCTGTTCTCAATGTGTCAGTGTACTGTGCTGGCCCATAATGTCTGCAGCACAGAGTGCCTTTCATTGACACCTGCTTTTACCTGATGGTAAGCAGCACGTTGTAACTGATCAGTGGCTCTTTCGACGTGTACCTCTGAGCTTTCCACATTGGCTTCTATGCTATCTGCAAAAAGAATAGTAAGTGGATATTTTACCACACTCAGATGTTTAAAAACCAAAAATTTAGCAGACTTCTGATGTTACATGTCCTGGTTTCAATGTTACCATCTCAACCATCCAGCCAGGAAATCAAAAGTTACTAATCCCATAAGAAAACAGCTCTATTCTTTGGCAATAAATGTTGAAGTATTTTAGGGTAAAGAGCTATGAAGTATGCAACTCACCCACAAATGGTTCAGAAAAAATTATGTATATATGTGTCTATGTATATACATATGTGTGTATATATATACAGAAAGAGAGAGATGGAGGGAGGGAGAGAGCAAATAATAAAACAAATGGGGTAAAATGTTATTAAAAGGTGAATCTGGGTAAAAGGTATAAAGGAGTTCCTTGTAATATTTTTATTTTTGCAACTTTCTGTAAACTTGAAATTATTTCCAAATATAAACCTTTTTTTCTTAAAGTTACTAATTCTAAAATTGTGCAAGTTTCTGGAGCTGAAAGCTGGGAAGCTGACAGCTATTCCCCTAAAGAAGTCAAAGATTTATCAGAGGCTATGGCAAGTGAGTGGGGCTGAGTATTTGAGGTCTCACCATAACTTGTATACTTGACAACGTAAGAAAATTGCTAATAAAATGAGTTTAGTAATCTTTTTAGACAGCATTCGTAAACTTGACAGCTGATACGTCATACTGACTTCTTTTCACCCAAATGCAGTACTATCAACTCACCTTGAGTTTAAAGGTATCAATAATACATACCAATCAGATCACCTTGGTCATGGATCATCATGGCCAAATCTTTAAAAATTTGGTTGACATCCAAAATATCAGCCTAAAAAACACAAAAAACAATTAAATAACATTAAGCAACATGTTGGAAGATCCATTTCTTCTACTTATCTAGAGTTTTGGCTATCAACATAACACATGTTTTTAAGGCTCTATAAATCATGCTTTCCCCATAAACAGAAAATAAACACACAAAGCAATATGTATACTGACTGTTTAATGAGAAACTATTTGTTCTGTAAACCTTCATCTAAAGTACAATAAAAAAAATTTAAAAAAAAGAAAATAAACATAATAGTTAATGTTTACTAAATGCCTACTACATGCCAAGTACTATATGAGGCAGATAATTAAAAGCACAGACTATGAAGTCTGATGGTCATCTACAGAGGATCCACAGTCTTGCCATGTGTCATGGATTGAATTGTGTCTTCCAAAAATATGTGTCAACTTGGCTAGG
Source organism: Dugong dugon (assembly GCA_030035585.1). Lineage (NCBI taxonomy): Eukaryota > Metazoa > Chordata > Mammalia > Sirenia > Dugongidae > Dugong > Dugong dugon. Next base: position 51,746,713 of record CM057462.1, on the reverse strand, counting down.
CCATGATTCTCAGTATTGTGTGGTTGGTCCTCCATTTTGTGATCTGATGTAATTATCCTCCATTTTGTTATGTGTTATAAATCCTAACCTCTACATGTTAATGAAGCAGGATTAGGGTGGGCTGTATCTTGAGTCACATCACCCTTACTCAAGTCACACCCTTGCTTGAGTCACACTTTTTATCTTATGAGAGATAAAGGGAGAGAGACATGAACAGAGAGGTGAGGGACCTCACCACCACCAAGAAAGAAGAGCCAGGAGTGGAGCGCATCCTTTGGATCTGGGGTCCCTGTACTGAGACCCTCCTACACCCAGGGGAAGATTGATGCCCAGACACATGGAGATCTCCAAGGAACATTGGGCCCACAGATGCTGAAAGGATACAAGGACCTTCCCCCAGATCTGACACAGAGAGAAAGCCTAGAGCTGACACCCTAAATTCAGACTTCCAGCCTCCTAAACTGTGAGAAAATAAATTTCTGTTTAAGCCATCCACTTATGCTATTTCTGTTATAGCAGCACTAGATAACTAAGACACCGTGTAACCTCAAGTTAAGGACCTCTCTGGACCCTCACCTGTAAAATGTGGATAATGATAGTACATATCTCATAGGATTGTTAGAAGTACTAAATGAAGTACTATATGTAAAAGCACTTAGAACTGTGCAATAAGCACATAATAAGAAGTGTTAGCTATTATTAACTATTAAGAAGCCCTGGTGGTGCAGTGGTTAAGCTCTCAGCTTAACCGAAAGGTTAGCAGTTTGAATCCACTAGCTGCTCTGCAGAGGAAACATGTGGCAGTCTGCTTTTGTAAAGATTTACAATCTTGGAAACCCTACAGGGCAGCTCTTCTACTCTGTCCTATAGGGTAGCTATGAGTTGGAATTGGAATTGAATCGATGGCAATGGGTTTGGTTTGGTTTATTATTAACTATTATTTAATTCAATTGGTTCTCACGACAACCCAATGAGACATTATCTTCAATCTACAGAAGACAATATTGAAGCTTAAAGACTTTTAATAACTCATCCCAATATCTCATAGCTGGCAAGTGGCAGAGCTGAGAATTAAAAAGTTCATGATGTTTTCATTGTATTATGCCTCCTTGATATTTTAATCATTCAGAAACTCTATGAACTAGGTATCCTTGAAGATAATGAGGCTCAGAGAGATTATATAACTTGTCTAGTCACATAGCTTGCAAATGATCCAGTGTTACAGCCAGGATTATATCTGTAAAGCCCATGCTCTTTCCATTACAATACACTGTCTCCCAGAATACTATAATAAAAAATGATGCCATGAAAGCAATAACTTCCCAATCACGACTTAGCAACAACAGTTCTTGCCAGCATCTCAATCACTTGCTAAGAGGCTACTCTAGTTGGGGTAGTCTGCTAGTTGCTGAGGACTCAAAGGGGCTTAACATGTAACTGGGGAAAGAGAGACAATCACTACACCTACGACAAATAAGGAGGCAACGTGTTACATGGGAAATGACTAATGAACAGTACAGAAAGGAGTGCAAAAGAGGAAGACTTTGCGGAAGAGGTAGGACTTGAGTTGTGTCTTGAAGCAAAAACCAAAAAAACCCAAACCCGTTGCTGTCGAGTCGATTCCGACTCATAGCAACCCTATGGGAGTAGAACTGCCCCATATGGTTTTGAAGGGGCGCCTGGTGGATTCAAACTGCCAACCTTTAACCGCTACGCCACCAGGGTTTCCCTTGAAGCAAAGGAGAGGCCATGTAAACAGGCAACTGAGTTAAAGAGCAAACAGCCCAGCCGGGCTATAACACAGGGTTTGTATGTTAGAGGTAGGAAATAACTGGATATGAAAATCAAGCTTAGGCTAAGGAATTTGGACTTAACTCTGCTGAATGTGAAGTGATCTGTTTCTGCTGTCTATCCTTTCCTTAGTTCCATATGGCTCACTCTTCTTGTCGCTGTATGCCAATGAGTCAATTCTGACCCACAGCGACCCTGTAGGGCAGGGTAGAACTGCCCCATAGGGTTTCCTAAGCCGTCACCTTTATGGGAGCAGATCGCCAGATCTTTTTTCCCCCGAGGAGCCACTGGTGGGTTCCAACTGCTGACCTTTTGATTAGCAGCTGAGCACTTAACCATTGTGCCACCAGGGCTCCTTTGTCTCACTTTACTCCCTACTTTAACAGTATTTTTAATGTAAGAGAACCAAGTTGATGACTAGTAGTACATAAAAAAGAATAAAGGAAAGATATGACATCTTTGAAGGCAATAAAATAATTATACCTTGAGGATGAACTGTACCATCTAAAAACAGATATTGACAGCCTCTTGGGCAGTGGGTCCCAACCCTGGCTGCACTACAACAACGAAAAAATATGAAAAGAATAGTGTATTAATTGTTTAATGAGAAACTAATTTACTCTGTAAACCTTCATCTAAAGCACAATAAAAAAAAATTAAAAAAAAAAAAAAAAACTATCTAGCCCAGAGCCTCATGCCAAGAAATTCTGATTTACTAGGGTGAACCATATAAAACTGTGGATATTTGATCATTTTTAACTTACAAAAAAATAGGAATTTCACATAGTTTAACGCGATGGTTTTTGTTTTTTAACTTCTCCAGGTGATTCTAAAGCGCAGCCACGGTTCAGAACCACTGCTATAAATGAAGGTCAGGGGAGAACTCAGAGCTTCTCCTCTCTACTCCCCTCTGTCCCTCCCCCGCTTCCCCAGGATGGCAATCTGCTACCTCCAAGGAGGAGAAAACTATTCAGGTTTAACGATATTTTACTGGTCACTGGGCAAAGTTAAAGTTGGAAGTTCAGGTAAGAAAGGCCTAGAGACCTCTACCACAACCCTCACCTCAATAACTGTTCCTATTTCTGACACCTGGAAGTGATAAGATCCACAACTTGGGACTGACTTTTGGGATGCACAAAAACGAAGCAAACCTGCCTTTCTTCTGGACTACTCACACCAAGCAAAGGAGCTCTCTGTAGAGCCACCTAACCTAAATTATATTAGGGTTTGGGGACAAAGTCCTAATGATCAATAAAATATTTATTAGCTTTGCTCTGTTCTGTATGCATATTTCCAATGGAGACCATATAAGATGTGGTGATTGAGGAAAGGATCTGGGTATTCTGGGCACTATGGCCAATACCATCATAACAGTAGTTCAAACTCATCATGATTACCAACACAGATAATAAGCAAATCATACAATAATGTATTTCATGCTTTTCCATAATCATTGAGAGAAAATCCAGGTGGACAAAAGAGAGTCCAGTTACCCACAGACACACTAAGTCAAGCAAAAAACATGACCTGGCTCTCACCTCCAGCTGCCGTATTGCTGTTTCCCTCTCTTTAATAAGTTCCAGATCCTGCTCGGTGATGGCCACCTCATCCTCCTGGCTTTGCATCTGGTTCCAGTCCTCATGGCTGTAGGGAGATAAGCATACTAACTAATTCTCTCTCTCCAAGATGTACACAAGACATGTCTACAACATCTCTATTGCCAGCCAAGCCAGCCAAAGACAGTTATCAGGACTCCAACTCCTCTGGCATCAATACACAGTCCCTGAGGGTCATGTTCTTCATATCTAGAGGCAAAGAGCTGAAAACAAAGTCTCAGCTTCATGGGCAAAACTGAGATGAAGCAGGATTATAAGGGATGTTGTCTCCATTTACGGTACACTCTGTAATCTTGGTAGGGCTTTCTAGACAATGAAAGTAGCCAGGTATTTGAAGTCAATGAAGTCCATCAGCCCATCCTCTTCTAGGGTACTCTCAGAACGCAAGCCGTGTTGGCATCCTGGGTACCAAATGGGTGGAGGAAACCAAGCCAAATGACCTATCAGTGCTTTGCCAATTAGTCCAGATCACATCTCCTGGTCTTCAGGGATTTCCTCGTGAAGTTATGCTTTGAGTTAAATGTCTCTTAACAGAGAAACAAAGTAAAAAGCTAGTGAAATGTTATAACTCTTATTTTCAGGTACCATACTTAGAAGAAAAGCATATTACATATTATACTAGACACAAAACACTTTGAAAATCCAGTATTAAGCATTTTTTCCAACAGTATGTATAAATCATGCTTATCTCATAGTATTTAAAGAATGTCCTCCATGTGCTAGAGGTATAAAACTGAATAAGACAGAGCACCCTGGGCCTTTGAGGTGCTCACAGTGTTTATTGTAGGGGGGACAGAGACATATCTATGATAGAACCTTTTTCTGTTCTGAACTAATACCAGGAATAGATTTCTATGGGATTAGTTAATTCAGCTTGGAGAAGTTAAGAAAGTAGACATCGTTCAGATACAGACTGTTTGCTTTTTCCTCTTAACACTCTTAGAAGGATGAGTTGTCCCCATTTTAGAGATGAGTGATCAGAGGTACAAGAACTTTGAAGAACTTAAGTCTGAATTAGAGGTAAAATGATTAGACCTCTTAACCTATAGTTGTGGGTTTTTACTTAATCCCAGTGAGCCAAGCTCTCTTCCTAACACATGAACATTAGAGGTTTCTTGGAATTTTTTATTCACCTTCAAATTACTCCTTCCATAATGCAAAGATCTTGGAAAAGCTCATGGTTTTTACTTTTTAATTTTATTTTGAGGATTATAAAATCCCCAATCCCAAGTCCCCCTGTATTTTGTCCTTTTTTTTCCTTTGATTTTTAAAATCTAAAAACAAGCATAAAGATATAAAATCCCATCTCAACTATCCAGCAAAGTTGTATGAGTAATTCCTTTACCTGTCAAATGAGACGAGCTGTTCCTCTCTTTGCCTCTCCTCTGCCTATAAAACAGATTGTATTATTGCTGCTGTTATCCAGAAACATATCATAGACAGACATAAAAAACGATTTGCCCTTAGCTATGGTATAGAGAAATGACGTCCCTTGGCTCTGACAGGTCTGTAAAGTGACATAGGGCTCTAGCAATCTCTGTCTACTAGAAAATGGGTCTAGAGTGGTTGAAAGGCAAATCTGCATTCCGGTTTGGGACCAGAACAGAAACCGCTCTGAACAAGATGGAAAGAACATAGGTAGGATGAAGGGTTGAAAATAATAATAACCTCTTTAAAAATTTGGGGGAAGGGAGATTAAGGGAAAGGGCTGAAAACCTGCAAGGAAACAAATTTTCAGATCATGCAAAGATTTTTAAAAATTGATATTTATAGCAATATTAGGTACTAAAGTGGCAACCTCACTTCAATAATTATTCTACTGCATGCATTACTTTTTTTAACTTAAAAGCAAAATTTAAAACAGAAAAAGGTTTTAAAAGACCAATCTTTTTTCATTAAGGAAAAAAAAACAACTTCCCCTTTTTATAATAGCAATAATTAAAAGGGCAAGTAAAATGAAGAAAATGAAACGTTTCAAAATTCTACCCACCCGGAGGAAACCCTGTTTTTTTTTTAATTTTGACTTTTACATTTCCCCTCGATTAAGAAAGAGAATGCTGTGAGTGTCTCAGAAGCCTACTCATGTGTCCTTCTCCAATCACAACTGTATCCCTTGCACTTAAAGTAACAAGTATCCTGACTTTGTGATTATCATTTTGTTGCTTTTTTAAAATAGTGACACGCATCCTTATTCAATATAGTTTTGCATGCTTTTGAGCTTTACGTAAATGGAATCATACTGTCTGTATTTATTTTGTGCTTTATTTTTATCACTCAAAATTACACCAGATTCATCCATGACACTGAATATAACTAACTGTGGTTTGTTCATTTTCTTTGCTATATAATATTATAGTGTATGAATATCCCACAGTGTTTTTATCCATTCTACTGTTGACGGACATTTGTATGTTTCCAATTTTTGACTGCTATGAATATTGCTGCTGGTGTACATATATCTTGGTATACATATTTACAAGTTTCGCTAGGGCAGAGCTGCTCGGTCATAAGGTATACATGTGTTCTAGAGATACAACAAAGATGTATTCCAAACTGGTTGTGCCAATTTATATTACCACTGACCAGATAGAAGAGTTCCTGTTGCATCATATCCACAACCACCACCTTTTGTGTTCATGGTTTTAAATTTTCGCCAGTCTTGTGGATATGAAATTGTACCTCACTGTGATCTTAATTTGCAATTCCATAATTACAGAGAAGTTGAGCACCTTTTCATTTGTTTGACTGTTACTCACAATAATAATGAGATGTTCTTTATTTATTTATTGCTCCTGTGCTGACATTTGCACTCCTGGTACAAAAGCAATAGTGCCTTAGCACAAATCAAGGCAACTGTACTAGTTGTCAATGTATTCTTCATTGCCACACATTCACAGTAAAAACAAAAATAAAAAAAAGTCAGTCTGTCCTGGATGAAGCCATATAAATTAATTAAACATCAATTTCTCAATACATGTCTTTTTAATATTTTGTATGCTGAAATGGGAAGCATACATAAAGCACTTTTTCTGCATACAGAAGTATGATGGTTGTCTCGAGGAAAAGCACTTGTGTAATTGAGTTGCAAGCTAAACTAGCCACTTTTTTTTAAGGACCACTATTTCTGCTTATACGAATGACTAACAATCTGTGGTTATTCAGATGGGTGTTTGGCAGATAATTTCTTAAAAATAAACAATGTGAGTCTGTCACTTAAAGGAAAACAACTGATAGTGTTTATAGCCAATGATAAAAATGTAGTTTTCCAGGAAATTTAGAATTTCGGAAAACTTGTCTCTACCACTGTGAACTTGACCGTTTCCCAATATTTAAGAATTTTCTGATGAAAGTGATGGTAATACTACCAAATTGATTTTTTAAAAATATTGTACAATGAAATATATCAACATTTGGGAAGACCAAATATTTTTCAGAGAACAAATACCTTCCAAATGATAATATACATGATGTTACAAAATCATGCATGGATAGAAGATCCAATCAAAGTACAAAACAGACGAATAGATTTTAATGTAAAAGAATGAAAAATTCATTAATATGGTTTTAGATTCCATAATGCAATTAATTTTGATCAAGTTTTGACATAGTATCAAAGAAGAATATGATCTGAATGATTACTAAAATACTCTTTGTCCAACTATGTATCTCTGTGAGGCTGGATTTTCTTCAGATACTTCAACCAAAACAACATTCCACAATAGACTGAATACAGAAGCAGATATGAAAATCTAGCTGCCTTCTATTAAGCCAGACCTTAAAAAGATTTACAAAAATATAAACCAATGCCACTCTTCCCAATAAAATTTTTAAAGTTATTTTTTATTTAAAATGTTATTTATATTTATGCTACTATACCATGGGTTTATCACTGTTATTTTTAAGTGAATTAATAAATAAACATTAACATTTTTCTCAGTTTTAATTTCCAATACAGTAGATATTGACAGATATAATCCATATAAGCAAAAGCTTGCGTGGGTCCTTAATAATTTTTAAGAGCTTTTCCATCGCCTCTTTCCACAGATGTAGTTGATTTGATTCCTGTGTATTCCATCTGGCGAGGTCCACGTCTATAGATGCCATTTATGTTGGTGAAAAAAGGTATTTGCAATGAAGAAGTCATTGGTCTTGCAAAATTCTATCATGCGATCTCCAGCATCGTTTCTGTCACCAAGGCCGTATTTTCCAACTACTGATCCTTCTTCTTTGTTTCCAACTTTCCCATTCCAATCACCAGTAATTATCAATGCATCCTGATTGCATGTTTGATCAATTTCAGACTGCAGAAGTTGGGAAAAATCTTCAATTTCTTCATCTTTGGCTTTAGTGGTTGATGCGTAAATTTGAATAATAGTCATATTAACTGTTCTTCCTTGTAGGCATATGGATATTATCCTATCACTGACAGCATTGTGCTTCAGGATAGATCTTGAAATGTTCTTTCTGACGACAAATGCAATGCCATACCTCTTCAAGTTGTCATTCCTGGCATAGTAGACTGTATGATTGTCTGTTTCAAATGCATCAATTCTTCTTTAGTCTTCCTTATTCACTTCAGCTTTCACATGAGTATGAGGTGACTGAAAATACCATGGCTTGGGTCAGGCACACCTTAGCCCTCAGAGTGACATCTTTGCTTTTTAACACTTTAAAGAAGTCTTTTACAGTAGATATGCCCAATGTAATACATTGTTTGATTTCTTGACTGCTGCTTCCAGGGGCGTTGATTATGGATCCAAGTAAAAGAAATCAAGGGATAATGGTTCCAATTTCCCCACATCCTCACCAACATTTGTTATTTTCTGTTTTGATCTTAGCCATCCTAGTGGGAGAGAAATGGTATCTCACTGTGGTTTTGATTTGCATCTCTCTGATGGCTAATGACTCTGAGCATTTTTTCATGTGTTTGGTGGCCATTTGAATGTTCTCTTTGGTGAAATGTCTATTCAAGTCTTTTGCCCATATTATGGTTGGGTTATTTGACTTTTTGTTGTAAAGTTGTTGAAGTTTTATATATATATATAGGTTATTAGATTCTTGTCAGATATATGATTTCTGAAGATATTCTTCCAGTTGGTAGCTCGTCTTTTCACTTTTTTGGTAAAGTCTTTTGATGACTAAAAAGTTTCAAGTGTAAGACCAATATAACAAGGAAAAAGAAAACTATGTATAAGTCTACTTGCCATAGTTTTTAACCTTTGTGCATATTTCTTTCCAGTCTTTGACCATATGCATGTATATTTTTACACATTATATCAAACTGTCATTTTCACAGAAGCTGATGTATGTTTATTATTTGGGGTGATAATAAACAAAGGCTACTAGCCAAACAGAAAAACAAAACAAAACAAAATATTTGGGAAAGCACACCCTGATATTACCAAGGTCTTTTTTTTGGTGGCGGGGTGGTGGGGGGAGGTTAAACTTACAGAAAGGCGAGATCCAGCTCTTGCTCTGGCAATACTCTCCTTTTCTTTTTCAGATACCCTTCTCTGCACAGCCTGGAAATTGTTTAAGGCTGCAGAGAAGTCATTCATGAGGCGTTCCTTCTGAAGTTTCTGCTGGCGCTAAGGAAATTAAACAAGAAATTTTATGTTAACCCAGAATCACTGAGTTTCAATTCCATTAAATACAAAATTCTGCCCCTTAAGGAGTTCCAAGTAAAAAATCGTTATGAAATATATTCTTCCTTAAATCAGTAGATTTGCTCTTTGTTAGCTCAAATCTCTGGTTAATACTGTAAGTAAGCCAGCATTTTCCTTCTTTCATTCTGACAAACCTGGAAACTGGTATCATTTACCTTGTAAGGTAATCAAAGAGGGAACTGTAATCGGAATCAACTCGACTACAGTGGTTTTGGTTCTTGAGTTTCCGGAGCTCTAAAAGCAAAATAAATACTTTTGGACTCAGGTTGGACCCGAACAGAGATTAGTTTTTACTAAAATATTGAAACTGTGTTCATCTATATTGAGTGCACAGCTTCCTTAAAAACCATAGAATCACGTTCCTTTTCAGTGTAACCCATTGCTGTAGAGTCAATTCTGACTCATAGTGACCCTACAAGGAAGAGCAGAACTGCCCTATAGGGTCTTCCTGGCTGAAATCTTCACAGAAGCAGATCACAAGGTCTTTCTCCTGCAGAGCAGCTGGTGGGTTTGAACTGCCAACCTTTTGGTTGGTAGGTGAGTGCTTTAACCACTGCACCACTAGGGCTGAAGTTTAAAGTCTTTGAGAACCTGAAAACTGCTTTGTATATATACAGGCTACGTTATATATATACAGGCTACCCTTACTAAGTTTGTGCTTTTAAGTCTCAACAAACACAAATTGAGAGTATTTGTTCTGCTGAGAACACAGAAGTAAAAACTCACCCTGACCTAAAACAGCTTACCATCTATGTGTAGATAAAGGATATAGGCATACAAGTAATAAAATCATTACAAATTATTGCTTTACCCAATTAGTACTATAGAAGTTCAGAGGTAGGAATAATCAGTAAGGACTCAAGTGGTCAAGAAAGGCATCAAGAGGAGGTAGACACTGAAAGAAGAGCAAGACATGAATAAGCAGAGAGAAGGGGTAAGGTAAACCCAAGCCAAAGAAGAGTGTGAGCAAAGGTATGGTGGTAGAAATCTGAAAAGTATCTTTAAGGAGACAGTTTGGTTAGATTCAAAGGTTTATTAATGAGAGTAAAATTTGAGAGTGAAAGATAAAATTGGGAAGGCAAATCAAATTCACAAAAAAGACTAGACTTACTGGTCTGACAGAGACCGGAGGAACCCCCAAGACTATAGCCCTAAGACACCCTTCTGAACTAGAACTGAAGCCATTCCTGGAGACCACCTTTCAGCCAAACCATAGACAGGCCCATAAAATAAACAGTAACCTCTGAGAGGAACTTTCTTCTTAGAACAATCAATTATGCAAGATCAAAAGGGCAATGTTTGTGCAAAAGCAAAGATGAGAAGGCAGGGAGGGATAGAAAATCAGGATGAAAGGAAACAGGGAAACTACGACGGAAATGGGGAGAGCACTAACACTCTGTGGGGAATGAAACCAATGTTAGGGAATACTTTATGTACAAACTATCAAATGGGAAACTAATTTGCTCTGTAAACTTTCACCTAATGCACAATAAAAAATAAAGTAAAAATTGGAAAGGCATGGAAGGAACTAACCACAGCAGGTTTTAAATGCCAAGCTAATGAATTTGAGGTTCAACCTCTAAAGAACTGAGAGCAGAGAACACGATGGATACAAAATGGTAACTTAGGAAGATTCATCTATGACAGTGTACAAGATAGCATGGAAAAAAGAAACAAGTCAAAAAGACTACTACAGTAGCCTAGGTTTAAAGTCAGGAGGACATGGTATTGGTAATGGGAACACAAGGAAATGAGTTTAAGAAACATTATGATCTAGTGACTAGCTGTGGGGAAAGAGGGATAAAAGTCAAGAATGACTCAACTTTCAAGCCTGGGGGAATGAAGGTAATACTAAAAGCAAATTTACATAAGGAGCCTTTTTTATCTTCTTGGGTTTTTATGTTTGCACAAACAATATTATGACAATAATAAAGGGGGGAAAAGACATTGTTTTCTAATTTCATCATGAAAAAATACTATCTTTTAAGAATATCACAAACATTTTCCATGTTACCTACCATACCTTCAAAATTATGATCCTTAACTATTACATAATATTCCATCAAGTCAATCCAGTAAATTTTACTTAAGTAATCCCAGTTTTTAACTATTATAACTAAAGCTAAAGTGAGCCCCATTGTAACAGCTAATACTTACATAGTGCTTATCATGTGCCAGTACTGTTACACTCACTTCATATAATAACCTATTTAATCTGCACAACCTACAAAGCAAGTTCTATGTTAGTCTCTATTTTACAGATAAGAAAACCAAGGCACACATAGGTTAAGTCATTTTCCTACAATCAAAAAGTAAGTGACAGAAGTAGAATTTAAACTCAGGAAATTAGGCTCTAGAGTACATACAGTTGTTGTATTGTTTTTTCCTTCAGAATTTTTCTCCTTAGGATAAATTTGTATGAGTGTGAATATTAGGTCAAAAGGCACAAACTTTTTTTTTTTTATGACAAATATAGTCAATCAGCTTAGTTAAAGGGTTTGGGTGAAACATGAGGAATTCAATATAAGATAACACATTAAATTTTAGATGAAGGCAATATATTCAAGAGATGTCAGAACAGGAACTGGCAATATGGGCCAAGTACTTAGGAACTTAGAGGTTACGTCTGGAAAAAGATTTGGGAGTCATGCTCATAAAGTGACAGGGGAGGTCATACAAGCAGGTAAGACTTCTGAGGAGAAAACTATAGAATGAGAAAATTACAGGACCAATGGCAGAACCTTGAGGCATGCCCACTTCTAGGAGGATACAGAACCAGGGAAGGAGGCTGAGACTCAACCTGAGGTTAAAAAAAAAATAGGCCAGTATGGGAACACCAAAGCTGGGGGACAGAATGAACAGGAATCATGGAAAGAGGAAGAAAGTTTCCATGGAGACAGGATGGGCAAGAGGATAAAACGAAAGAGATGAAAAGTAAATAAAAATTCAAAAAAGGCCACTGGATTTGGCTCCTAGAAGATCACTGATGATAATACATAAGCATGTACTGAATACGAAATGTACTGAAAATAGGATGTATGGTTTCATGTATAGGACGGTTGGGAAAAGATGGGTGATGAGGCTACGATTATTCAGATGAGGAAAGAATTGAAAGAGAAAAGGGTATTCACAGTAGGAGGCAGAGAGTCAAGGAGAGACTATGCTGGCAGATCGATTTCATGTTCTTAATGATCCAAGCTAATGGAAGGGAACAATAGCATGCATAATCCCAAAACACCTTCTATCTGGTTTTGGAACACATTAGATGCATATTTTTTTGTATCAGATTTAACTTTCTATTTATAGTTTGTTTAAACTACTATATAACTCTTAAGTACTTTCAATACTCTGCATTAGACCCTTGGACTCCTTCCCTATTACTATTAAAACTATCTACAAGTGTGTATTCCCTAAGTGTACTTGGGGAGAGGAAAAGGACAATTTGGGAGCAATCTGATGGGATGGGATGGCAAGGGGGAACTGGCCCATAATTGAAATACCACCATGAGTAACAACTAAAACAAAGAGCCCACATGTGGATAACCAAAGGGTGATTACATTAAGATTACTTTGTCCCATAACTACTTTGTAACAGAATGACAAAGTATAGTTCTATTCATCCCTCCTAGAATTCAGCAGCAATTTGTTCCTCCCTTTTGTGCAAGGGAGCACCAAAACTCCAAAGACTGAACAGATGCTTCATTTAGCAGCTTGCCAGGTATGGGTTAAACTAGTGAATTTCAAGCTTTTTAGCAGAAACCCACAGTACGAATTTGACATTATGACCTGGGACCATACATGCACATATTTATGAAACGGGAAGTTTCATGTAACAACATTTTTCCCTTATTACATGCTACACACTCTGATATTTCTACTCTATTTCATTTTTTTAAATGTTGATCACAACACACTGAAATAATTTCATGTTCCAACAGGTCACAACCCACAATTTGAATAATAAGCCAGAAGAGGGACATTGTAGGCTTCGTTTTCAGCACCATCAGAGAAACAGAACATTATCATTAAAAAAAAAAAAGTCCAGTAATAAAAGGCAGCATAAGTTAAGCAACCCATGAATGGTATAGAAGCTCAAAGTAAAATGTAAGGCAGATGGGAAGGTTTTGTCCCTCAAAGAAAGAGGATTTGAGGTAGGCCATAAATGATAGGTAAACAAGTCAAGCCACAATGATGAAGAGGGCACAGCTGACTTCAGGAATAATGTGAAGAAAAGACATGGTATATTAAGGGAACAATTAATTCCAGTAGAAATTGTGTTTTTAAAGGCTTTAAATGCCCACTGAATAAAATGATTTGAAAAGGGAAATTTTTTTCCCTTAGCATTTCTTCAGTCTGAGACCTATGAATGACTCCTGAAGGACTTGACTGTTACTGCAAAGTATAAAAGAAAGACATTTGATTGAAATTTATAGATACTGGACCAAGCCTACAAACTAAGACCAAGCCTGCAAATGTAAAGCTGCTAGCCAAACCTCAAAGAGATGCAAACACTGAGATTCTTCTTCAGTTAAACCCATTTAGTAATATATTAAAATTGCGATAATATTAATAACAGCAGCAGCCACCATATATTGAGTATCTACGAAGTGCCAAGCACTTTGCTAGATATGGTATATACATTCTTTCTATTATCACAACAGTCACATAACCCCCTTTTTACAGATAAGGAAATTGAGGTTCAGAGAAGGTCTATCTAGCACCAAAGGCCAAGTTATTTCTGTTCCACAAACTGTCTTTCCATTAAAACAAAGTCCTTTCCTATTAAAAAACAAAACAAAACATGGAAAATACCAACCTGTTCTGAAGTAGATAAGGGAAGGGGCAAGGACCCTAATTCCTTCAGCAATTCATTTGTTTCCTTGGCAAGCTGATTTGTAGAGTGTTGTAACTGTTGCCTAAGAAAGAAAAGACATGTTTCAGGATATTCTCACTTCTTGAGAGCTGTTATAGTCGGCATCATTTTGTTCTCAGAGTGTCTCTTAAAGCAGGAAATGAAAAGATATTTGAAGAAAATGGGCTCCTCGATGCCTAGGTTCACAACAAAATTCCAGAAATACTGCCCAGTCAAACCCACTTCGAGCCATCTTTACATTACAGAGTAGAAGGAACCAGAGCAGAAGGAAGCTGCCTCAATGAAACTTGCTGAAGGAAGCACAGATCAGGAATTTTAACTCTCTGGGGAGAAAAGAAAAGCATATCAGCAGTTCTGATGGAAATATACAAAGAGTAATCGCCACCCACACCTAAACCTAATAGTTTTAACACAAAACTCCCACAGTGAATTGCCCAGGAGTTCTGCGTGGTTAGTGTCTGGCATAGTCCATGGACTAGAGACAGAATCCAGGCACAGGCGGCTGGACTGAATGTGCATTAAAGGCATAGCTTCCCACCCTAGGGAACAACCTCCAAAGGTCTACTCCCATGTTCTTGCTTAAAGCTCGTTTTTTTTTCCAGCTTTATCCTTGGCTCCCTACCTGCCCTTTATGCTTGACTTTCTGGCTCTTCCCTCCAAAACGAAGAAGCTGTACGCTGTTTAAAAATACATAAGTAGGGAGGGAAAGACATTAAAGAGGGAGGAATATGTAATGTATTAAGTGGGATTGGACAGTAGTGGAAATATAAAAAGAGTTCCTTTCTTTCATGGTTTTCTCTCTTCTCTGGCCGTTTCAACAAAGGTTTTAAGGGAAGACAGAGAAACCACATGACAAATTATTAATGTTTCTTTTACTGCAAAGGGGCTTCCAGGGTAAAAAACGAAGGGACATCATTTTGACGGAGGGGCAACCAGGAGCCTGAACATCCCAGACAGTACTAAAAGTCTCCATTTGTCATATTTCACATTTCCCTGGAAAAAGCTCAAAGTAATAACACTCATTCTCTCACTTCATAATGTCTGAGAAAGAAAACTGTTCAGTATATTTGAAAGATGAAGAATAGAACTTCTAAAAGCAGAAATGGAGTCAAAAGGATATAATAAAAAGAATCAGGAGTCTCTACCACCAGTCTGCTATTCTTTCCCTCAGGCTCCCCTTGGGCCATTCTGAATAAATTTTTCTACTATTATATATTTCCAGCTAGTCTAGATCAGCTCTATAGATCATCAGGAGTCCTATGCCAACAAGGAGGCTCATTTAGGAAGAGTCACAGGCAGAATATAGTTTAAGTGTAGTAGGGATTCCTTTCTCATCTTCCCTAAGTTTTTCTGCTAAATTGCCCAAGGGAAGAAAGAACCAAAGTTCAGGACTCTGAAAGTCAACAGACATCACAACTCATTAATATATTTTGGTGCCCCTCTTCTAGATCCAGCTGTTACCTCACGTCCCCTGCCATTTCATCCTGACTTCACCGAGACCTGAACCCTGGGCTGCCATGCAGTAAGGGCGTTAAGTGTGTCCTCAAAGGGCCTCACAAAGCCCAACCTTGTCAGGAAGCTACTCACAGATTTTCCTGCAGCTTGCTTGAGTCCTGCTTAGTTCCTAGTTGGCTCATCAAATTCTTTATCTGAGCAGCTGGGGAGAGGGAGAAAAAAACATTTCTTTTAAAGGAAAGTACATTCATCATCAGCACCCTACTTCTCAGAACATCTCCACATCCTGAATAAGTACATGTAACTCATAGAAAGCATGCTATGATCTAAACCTTCTAAAACTGATTACAAGGTTCGCCTTTCTCCTATAGAGTAACTATGTCACTAAGTAGGGGTTGGTGTTTTGTTTTTTTAAAATCATCTCCAAAGATTCACTAACCTTCCCAGATCTCTCACAGTAACTGGCTAAAAATTACATCACCTTTGAAAGGACCTTAATACCAAATACTGATTAGCAACAATACAAAATTTAAATCTACTAATACACTTAATTTTTTTATAACAGACATTTTTAGAAAGGTAATTATATTTATTATTAATAAATTACCATTTATTGAGCACTTCTATGTGCCAGGCACTACACTAGGAGCTTTGTATACATTATCTTATTAATTTTCACACCAAAGTCTGAAGTAGATACACTTCATTTTGCAAATGAGGAAATATACTTGGGGACATTAAGTATCTTATACAAGGATACATAATTAATTAATTAATAAGTAGCAGGGTGAAAATTCAATCTCAGGCACACCAGATTACAATGCCTGTGTTCTTTCAACTATGCTGTCTACACCGTGATATGGCCAAACATACACTATTGGTATAATCAACAACCTTTCCACCTTTCCCTAGATATTTTGCTGAGACTAGAAATTGTCACACCAATAGCCTAGGGTTTCCAGGTTTGAATCCTGGCTGTCTAAACCCATACTCCTGGACCAGGAAAGCAGAGGTCCAGAGGAACTGATCATCTATCAATAAGGAGGAAAAGTTCTAATACCAGCCAGTCTGCCTGGAAGTCTGAACACTCCTGTCTCTCACTGATTTCTGCAACAGAAATAAGGCCCCTAAATTCTTTTGTGTCTTGCTTTCTATTTTCTTTTTCTGGTTGTTGGGGAGGATGGGAAGAGAAGTCATTCATTCATCATTCATTTATAAAGACTGGAATCAGTTGCATAATTTTTTTGTTTGTTTGCTTGCTTGCTTGCTTGCTTGCTTTTTAAGAGTGTGAATTGTCTTCTACTATGCATAGCTGGAGTATAGACAGGTTAAGAGAGGATTCTGACCAGAGGAAACACCCTTATCTTCAAGTTTCACTAGAACGTCAAGAGGTATAATACAATACAGTAGGTATATGGCTCCTCCAGTCAAAAGCTAGTCTCCTTTGTGAGGGCCTTTCCTAGCCTCTCTGGATTAATGTAAAAGTTTCACTTGTGACGCCAGACTGCTTCATGACTGCCTTAGCGGGAAAAAGATGAGAAAACCAATGTATAATGCATCAATGTGTGTATGTTATAGGGACAATATACATAAACGCTTGCATGTCCAATGAGAAAAAAAAACTCTCACTTATTAGAATTTTGAAATTAAAAAATTAATTGTTCCAGAAAAGGAGGGTGAGAATGGTTGCACAACTAGAAGAATGTAACCAGTGTAACTGAATTGTACTTGTAGGAATTGTTGAATTGGTATATGTTCTGCTGTGTATATTTTCAACAAAAATAAATAAATAATTTTTAAAAATTAATTGTTCCAAATTCACTTTATGACAGTTTTAAGGGTCACAATCATACTCTTGTTCTTAATTTGGTCACCAAAACAAGAGTAGTAAAAAGGTGAGTTAAAGTTTATTAAAAACCAGTTACCTGGTAACTAGTAGCCCCTAAGTCTGATAAGAAACAATGATTAAACAAAATCTTCTAATTAATTGATTATTATGACTCTACTGCTAAGCCGAAATGGCGAGATTACGTGTCATGCTTTGGACATGTTATCGGGAGGGATCAGCCCCTGGAGAAGGACATCATGCTTAGTAAAACAGAGGGTCAGTGAAAAAGAGGAAGACCCTCAACGAGATGAACTGACACAGTGGCTGCAGCAACGGGCTCAAGCATAATAACCATTGTGAGGATGGCGCAGGACTGGGCAGTGTTTCGTTCTGTTGTACACAGGGTTGCTGTGAGTTCGAACCAACTTGCCAGCACCTACCAACCACAACATGAAGTGAGAGTTACTTATAGATTAATGGTTCCATAGGAGAACATTAGCATTATAGTTACTGCATTCCACTAAGGCAGCATTATGTATGATATAAATAACCATTTTTCTTCATTGCTAACAAGTGGAATTCCCTTTTTACCTAAATCAAATGGGAATTAGGATACCACTAAAGTTGTCAACTGGCCAGTCATATGAATAATTTATAAAAGAGGGCAGACATGAGCATTACTAAGCACTTACTATGTGCCAGATACTGGGCTAAGTACTTGTAAAGTATTACCTAATCTGATCCCAACAACCCTTTAGGTAAATATGATTATCCCTATATTACATGTAGACAAACTGAGGCTCATGGAAATTATAGAATTCATTCATTCATTTACGCTGTATTATTCTAAGCCTTAGAGGACACCTGCTCTCAAGCTTACATTCTAAGGAAAAGAGATAATAAACATATATGGTGATAAGTGCTATAAAGAAAAAATATAGTCAGGTAAGGACTAGAATGACAGGCTGGTCAGAGAAGATCTCTCTGATAAGGTGACACTCAGCAGAGATATAAAAGAAGTGAAAGATTGAACTACGCAGATACCTGGGGGAGAAGTATTCTAGACAGAGGGAGAAATAAAGTCCCCAAGGCAAGTGTGCTTGGTGTGATGAAGGAACAGCTATGTGAGCAAGAGGGAGATGATAAGAGAAGGGGCAGTAAGGAGCCAGATTATATAGGTCCTTGTAAACTATTATAAACCAAAAAACAACCTGTTGCTATCCAGCTCATAGTGACCCTATAGGACAGAGTAAGAACTGCCCCATAGGGTTTCTAAGGAGTGGCTGGTAGAGTCAAACTGCCGACCTTCTGGCACCACCAGGACCCCAAACTATTATAATGACTTCAAATTTCAATGAAATGAGAAGCCGCTGATAGGTTTTGAGCAGAGTCATAATAACCTGTCCGAAAAACCCCCCCAAAAACAAAAAACTTGTTGCTCTTCAGCCAATTCTGACTCACGGTGAATTCCAATACTTACATTCCTTCTACCACATAAGGCAGATTATTAAAGGAAATAGAATGCAATGACACAGGTCAGGCCTGGGTTTCCCAGTGTTCCACTTAGCCCCACCCTACTTATCCGATACCTCCTTAACTTAATAGCCCTCTGCTCAAGATAGGCTGATGTCCTTGCTCCAACCTGTTCCCTTCCCCAGCCCCTCTCACCTATAGGAATATTCCTTTGTACTCACTAGAGTCCAGTACAGTGCCAGGCACCCGGTGAGTGCGTAAATAATTGCTGATAAATTGATTTATCCTCCCTTTTATATTATGGCACTTTCTCTAAGGCAGAACATATGAATGAACATGAGCTGGGAATAATGAGACCTGAAATCTAAGCCACACTTGACCACTAATTAGATGTTTGGCACTAGGCAAGCCATTATGCTGGGTCTGTTTTCATCAATTGTATACAAAATTCAGGTTTACTATTTGCCAGAGTATTTACTGTTTGTGTGGGCTTGTTTTTCTTTTTCATTAAATCTTTACAACTCTGTGAAGGCCAACTGATCTCTAAGCACCCCCACCACTGCTCAATTCTAAAACTCAATAATAATGAAATAACTCTAGTCCCAGGATGATGCTGTATCAACAAGCGAGCATTTTTGCAAGCCAGAAGTTTGGCTTAGAGAAGCTCTACCTGTGACTTTTTTTAACTTCGTAAGTACAAGATACAAATGAGGCTGGACCAACCACATATTACTCATTTTTGTATTCGCATTAGCATACATACACACACACCCTTCCAGAAAATAGTTGGCTGAATATTGACACGAGGTCAAGGAAACAGATCTCATCTTACCGGCTGTTTTTATAAAGTAGAGCACTCCTTAGAAACTCTAGAGATATGGCAAAGTGTCAAGGTGTTAATCAACTGTCAAAACTTATTAAACCCCCTAGAATTTGAGCAGAATTTTAAAGAGTATGGAAAAATGTTAATCATCAGCTCTTCTTATATTGTATCAGCTGAGTTTTGTTTTGTTTTGTTTTTAATCCAGACTTTTCTGGTTTCTTTTGTTAAGATGACCAAAATTTGTGTTTGGTTTTTTTCTTTTGCAGGGAGGGTTGTAGGAGGAAGGGAGCTTTATTGGGTCATTTGCTAGCGAAGCACTGTAATTAATCCAAGCCTCCATCAACTTTAAGTTTCTGAATATTAAGATATTTTCCTAAAAGTTTCCAGTAAGACTCAGGTATCAGATATCCCAAAACTCAAATCATAAGGGCAGTAATGTCTTGATTTACTGGAATTCAAAGAAGTAAAACTTTGTATACTGTCCTCCATAACTACCAACATCAGGAATTTATTCAAAAATTTTCACTTGAGTATACTCAAAATGTCAAAAAGTAAAGTGATACTTTTTAGAAAGATTTTTATCAAAACAGATTGAATCAAAAGGGTTTTCTGATCAATTTGGCTGATGAGAAAACTCCTTTTCCAATAATTCTAGTGAATAAAATTTTACTATAGATTGTTTGTTACAACAATTTGGAAAAGCCACTTGGGTACTTCCTATGAAATGCTACATAATTTTAGAACCAAATGACTAAGCTGAAGTCCTTCAGTTCCTAGCATGCAATTTTGTTATTTTTAAAACTAGTCATTGAACTTCTATCACTGATCTCTCATTTTTAAAAGCATGGCCTGGCTTAAACTTTTAAGGCTATAAAGCAAATCAATTTATTGTACCTTACAGCTAACACCCATACCAGGCACTACTCTAAATTGAACACTCTCTGTGCGCTTTTAGCTGACACTGGCTTTAAGCAGAATCTGAATCTCCAAAAAAACCTTAAATCCAAATCGAAGTCTAATCGTATCGAAAGTAACTGCTATCACAGGTAGGAAAAAATTTATCTTCATTTGACAGACTCTAATGGTCTAATCCAGAATATAAAACAAACAAAAACAAAGGTAAATTCAACTAAAATACATTATTTACGAAAAATGAGAAAATGATAGCCTATGTGGTAATTATGACAATGAAGTCATCTCAGTGTCTTACTCTGACAGGTTTAAATTCTGTTTTTATCTAGCTCCAATAAAAATTACCTTACTTTTTAAAAATAGCCACTGTATTTCAACAGTAAAGCTCTAAACTAAACTGAAGATAAGTTCTAAGTATCAAAGGTATATAATCTTTTGTGATTACACAGTGGTTAAGAATAAAAACTCTAAGTTAAGACTGCCTATGTCGGATTCCTGGTTTCACCACTTCCTAGATGCATGATCTTAAGCAAGTGGCTCCACTCCTCTATACCTAAGTTTCCTTACCTACAAAAATGGGAATAACAAGGTAACACTCATATGGCTGTTGTGAGGATGAAATGAAATAATATAAAACCAAATTTAGAACAGTGTCTGGCACA
This sequence comes from Dugong dugon, assembly GCA_030035585.1. Taxonomy (NCBI): domain Eukaryota; kingdom Metazoa; phylum Chordata; class Mammalia; order Sirenia; family Dugongidae; genus Dugong; species Dugong dugon. The sequence goes on along the minus strand of CM057462.1, from coordinate 51,725,614 downwards.
CAAAAGCACTCAATTAAGGGTAGCTATTACTATTATCAAACTCAAGACTATTTAAAAAAATGTACTTAGCTATGATAAAATCAATTAAGTATATACTGTTGTTGTTGTTGTTGTTAGGTGCCATCAAGTTGATTTCAACTCATAGTGATCCTACATACAACAGAACGAAACACTGCCCAGTGCTGCGCCATCCTCACAATCGTTGCTATGATTTAGCCCATTGTTGCAGCCACTGTGTCAATCCATCTCCTTAAGGGTCTTCCTCTTCGCTGACCCTCCACTTTACCAAGCATGATGTCCTTCTCCAGGGACTGGTCCCTCCTGATAACATGTCCAAAGTATATGACACAAAGTATATGCTATCCTTGCTTCTAAGGAACATTCTGGCTGTACTTCTTGCAAGACAGATCTATTCGCTCTTCTGGCAGTCCATGGTATATTCAATATTCTTCACCAACACCATAATTCAAAGGCATCAACTCTTCTTCAGTCTTCCTTATTCTTTGTCCAGCTTTCCCATGCATATGAGGTGACTGAAAATACCACGGCTTCGGTCAGGAGCACCTTAGTCCTCAAGTTGGCATCTTTGCTTTTTAATCCTTTAAAGAGGTCTTTTGTGGCAGATTTGCCCAATGCAATAAATACATCATGTGATTTCCTGAATGCTGCTTCCATGCGTGTTGACTGTGGATCCAAGTAAAATGAAATCCTTGACGGCTTCAATCTTTTCTCCGTTTATCATGATGTTGCTTATTGGTCCAGTTGTGAGGATTTTTGTTTTCTTTATGTTGAGGTACAATCCACACTGAAGGCTTTGATCTTCATCAGTAAGTACTTCAAGTCCTCTTTGCTTTCAGCAAGCAAGGTTGTGTTATCTGCATATCGTAGGTTGTTAATGAGTCTTCCTCCAATCCTGATGCCGTGTTCTTCTTATAGTCCAGCTTCTCACATTGTTTGCTTAGCGTACAGATTGAAGAAGTATGGTGAAAGGATACAACCCTGATGCACACCTTTCCTGATTTTCAACTACGCAGTATTCCCTTGTTCTGTTCAAACAACTGAATGCCTCTTGGTCTATGTACAGATTCTGCATGAGCACAATAAAGTTTTTTGGAATTTCATTCTTCGTAGTGTTATCCATAATTTGTATGATATACTCAATCAAATGCCTTTGCATAGTCAATAAAGCACAGATAAACATCTTTCTAGTGTTCTCTGCTTTCAGCCAAGATTCATCTGACATGAGCAATGATACCCCTCCTTCCACATTTTCTTCTGACTCCAGCTTGAATTTCTGGCAGTTCCCTGTCGATGTACTGCTGAAACAGTTTTGAATGATCTTCAGCAAAATTTTACTTGTGTGTGGTATTAATGATATTGTTCAATAATTTCCGCATTCCATTGGATCACCTTTCTTTGGAATGGCACAAATATAGATCTCCTCCAGTCAGTTGGCCAGGGAGCTGTCTTCCAAATTTCTTGGCATAGACAAGTGAGTGCTTCCAGCACTGCATCTGTTTGTTGAAACATCTCAATTAGTATTCCATCAATTCCTGGAGCCTTGTTTTTTGCCAGTGTCGTCAGTGCAGCTTGGACTTCTTCCTTCGGTACCAAAGTACCACTGATCATATGCTACCTCCTGAAATGGTTGAACGTAAACCAATTCTGTTTGGTACAGTGACTCTGTATTCCTTCCATCTATCTTCTTTTGATGCTTCCTGTGTTATTCAATATTTTGCCCATAAAATCTTTCAATGTTTCAACTCGAGGCTTGAATTTATTCTTCAGTTCTTTTAGCTTGAGAAATGCTGAGCATGTTCTTTTCTTTTGGTTTTCTAACTCCAGGTCTTTGCATATTTTATTATAATACTTTACTTTGTCTTCTCGAGCTGCCCTTTAAAATCTTCTGTTCAGCTCTTTTACTTCATCATTTCTTCCTTTCACTTTAGCTACTCGACTTTCAAGAGTGAGTTTCAGGGTCTCTTCTGACATCCACTTTGTTCTTTTCTTTCTTTTCTGTATTTGTAATGACGTTTGTGTTGTTGAAAAAAGGTATTTGCAATGAATAGTTTGTTGGTCTTGCAAAATTCTATCATTCTCTCTCCAGCATTATTTCTATCACCAAGGCCATATTTTCCAACTACTTATCCTTCTTCTTTGTTTCCAACTTTCGTATTCCATTCACCAGTAATTATCAATGCATCTTGATTGCATGGTTGATCAATTTCAGACTGCAGAAGTTGGTAAAAGTCTTCAATTTCTTTATCTTTGGCATTAGTGGTTGGTGGGTAAATGTGAACAATAGTCGTATTAACTGGTCTTCCTTGTAGGTGTATGGATATTATCCTATCACCGACAGCACTGTACTTCAGGATAGATCTTGAAATGTTCTTTTTGTTGATGAATGCAACTCCATTCCTCTTCAATTTGTCATTCCCAGCATAGTAGACCATATGATTGTCTACTTGAAAATGGCCAATACCCGTCAATTTCAGCTCACTCATACCTAGGATATTGATCTTTATGTGTTGCATTTCAAATTGAATGCCAACTAAATATCCACTGCTGTGCCAGGCACTGTAGCTAAAGAGAAATGCATAATGCATGGTCTCTAGTCCCATAAAACTAATAGTCATCTCTCTAGATGGTATGACAGGTCAAAAAAGCACAAATTAATTAAAAAAACAATATAAGTAAGTGCTAAACTGTGAGGAGGAAAATGCTTACAAATTCAAAACAAAACAAAATAATAGCTAGCATTTCTAAAGCACTTATTATGCTATATGAGTTGGAATCGGCTTGACAGCAACAGGTATGCTGTAGGCACAGTGTTATGGACTGAATTGTGTCCCCAAAAATGATGTATTATAAATCCTAACCTCTATGCTTCTGGTTATAATCCCATTTGAAAATGAGTCTTTGTTATATTAATGAGACAGGATTAATGTAGGGGGTGTCTTGAGTCAATCTCTTGTGAGATATAAAATAGAGTAAATAAGCAAGCAACAAGCAGAGATGGGGAAGAGAAACGCCAAGCCACCTGAAGATCACCCAAGAGCAGAAGCTCAGAGACAAGAACATTTCTCCAGAGCCGACAGAGAGAGAAAGCCTTCCCCTAGAGCCAGCACCCTGAATTCAAACTTCTAGCCTCCTAAACTGTGAGAAAATAAGCTTGTTTGTTAAAGCCACCCATTTATGGTATTTCTGTTATAGCAGCACAAGATAACTAAGACACACGGTTTTAAGCACTTTACATAAATTACCTCATTTAATCCTCACAACGCTATGAAACAGACATTATTATTAACTCCATTTTATAGATAAGGAAACTGAGAAACAGACAGCTGAAGTAATATGTTTACATAGCTAGTAAGAAGCAGATCTAAGATTCAGTCTGAGTCCTGAGCCTACTCACCTAACTACTAAACTATAACGTGTGTGTGGTGGGTGGGTGCTCAACAAGTAGTATCACCATTTGCTGAATGTCTACTGTGTACCAGCATTATACCAGGAAGTTTCAAACATCCCACTTTAACAGTCCTATTCATTTTATAGCTGTGCTAACAGACAAAAAAAGGAAAATAACCTGCTCAAGGTTAACAGTACATGCAGTAGCAGAGACTCAATCACAGATCTGCTAACCCTAAAGCCCATGCTCTTCTATGACTTCCCTCTACCTTTCAAAAGCAAAGGAAGGCTTAGTTACAAGGGGAAGGATTTAAGGACAACTCAAAGGATTTGTATAATTTAGATAGCTAGTAAGACAGGGAGAGGAAAGATACAAATGAAAGGAGGAACAGAGTGAGCAAAAACTTAAGAACAAAAAACAGTATGCAGGAACATTAAGAAAAATAGCCTATGAACATTTTCACCAAAAAAAACAAAAAAGCTCTCCAAGGTTGAGAAGGGAGAGTGTTGACATGTCATGGAGTTGTTAACCAATGTCATAAAACAATGTGTACCGACTGCTTAATGAGAAACATTTGTTCTGTAAACCTTCATCTAAAGTACAATAAAAAAATAATAATAATTTTTAAAAATCAACATAAAAAAGAAAAATAGCCTGCCTGTAGCAAAGGCCGAGGAGGAGTACAAAATATGGCTAGTTTGGGTTAAGATCTCAGACAGAGTGGAATGTTAAGATTTGATGCAGTATGCAACAGAAAGCCACTGTCGGCTCTTGAGGTGAGTGGCATAATGAAAACAGGATTTTAGACATACCACTGATATGTTCATCCGCATTACTAGGATGAAGTAGAATGGGGAGAGAGTACAATCCCAGACACTAGTTTAGAGTATGCTGTTGGAATACAGATATTGAGATGATGAAGATTTAAGGGGCAAATATGAAAATAACTTCGAAAGAAGAAGCCACAAGATTTCATGATAATCAGTTTTAGAAGTTCAATTTCTTTTTGCTATTTTAGGAAACAAAATCATATCAATAAATTAGCAACATAAAGAACAGAAATGCTGTTTTTTAATCTCTTAAAAGAGTTAAGTTTTAGGCTGTTGGGCTTTTCCCCATAGTTGACCTTGCAATGCTCCCCAGACCTTCCCTTCCACAACAGATAGAGCCAAGTATTTTTCTTCTGTCCCCCACACATACCGATACCAGCCTTTTGTACCAGGCAGTCAGCCTTAGCTGTACCTGTAACAACCCCCACACACGGTAGCCTGCTGTATCTCAGGCTGATGGGCTCAGCAATCCCAAACCCGTGTCAGTGGCTGAACAATTTAGAAAAAAAGATAGATATTCTCTCAAACTTGCAAGCCTGTATGGTATGGGATATATCCATGAGCTCACATTTAGAGGGTATACTTGAGTATGCCAGCCATGTCTTGGGAAGGTTTGAGGGATAGGCAGTAGCGTTTTAACTGGGTAGAAGCAATGTCATCCTTCCAATTTCCTAATTCCTATTTCCTCACCAAACAATCCCAAGGGAAGAATTTCAACTTGTACTGCCTGGAGTCATAGGGTGTGGTAGGTACCACATAGTACAAGGGGAAAGAGACAGGAAGAGTTCCAAGATAGTAGGAAAACCTCAGTCATTCAAACCAATTCAATAATAATTTATTAAGCATCAAGATATATGTTCATATATGTTTGGATGCCCGGTTACCTCTCTGACCTTTTTTTCCTGCTACACTCTCTTTTTTTCTGGAGCCCCGGTAGAGCAGTGATTAAGAGCTCAGCTGCTAACCAAAAAGTGGACAGTTCAAATCCACCAGCTGCTCCTTGGAAACCCTATAGAGCAGTTATACTCTGTCCTACAGGTGGCTCTGAGTCGGAATCGACTCAACAGCAACAGGTTTTGGCATGCTCCCCTTCTCTAACTGCAGTCTAGCCACACTGGCCTCCTTGCTATTCTTTGAACACACCAAGGTCTTTGCTCTTGTTCTCACATAGCTCCTTCCCTCACTTCATTCAGGTGTCTACGAAAATGTCACCTCCTCAGAGATCTTCCTTGACCAACTTACCTAAAATAGCATACCCACCCTCCTCTCCCCTCACTCTGTATCCCTTTACACTGTTTTATTTATTTATTTTTTTTGTAGCACTTATTACTTGGCAATATATGTATGTCATTGTTGTTAAGTGCTGTCGAGTCCATTTGGACTCATAGCAACCCCATGTAACAGAGTGTAACTGCCCCATAGGGTTTTCTAGGCTATAATCTTTATGGAAGCAGATCGCCAGATCTTTCTACCACGGAGCCACTGGGTGGGTTCAAACTGTTAACCTTTCAGTTAGCAGCTGAGCACTTAACCATTGCACCACCAGGTGCACACGCACACACACACACACACACACACACACACACACACACACACACACACACAACCTCTATCAGGGCAAGGGCTTAATCCATCTTCTTCATTCCTCCTACACAGCACCCAGAACAATACTTGGCACATAGCCAGTACTCAAAGAATATTTGTTGACTAGGTGATTGAAGGAGTCTACCATATGCTTGGGACGGAGATAAGTACGGGGAATGTAAAGATGAATAAGTCATGTCGCCTGCCTCAAAGGGGCTAACAATCTACAGGGGAGACAGACACATCACAAGAAGAGAATAGTAGAAAGCCCCACAGCTTCAGAGTTTCCTCTTGAGAGTGAAAAAACAAGTCACTTGTATACTTAAGTGTTAGCTGTTACAGAACTCTAACGGTAATCTAAAAATTATAAAAAGGATAATTGCTGGTCATAAGAGACAGACCTGGTTTCAAATTTAGGTACTGCTATTTATTAGCTAAGCAATTATTTAACCTCTGTCAGACTGTACCCTAAACTTTAAAATAGAAATTCTATTGGTACCTATTTCACAGAGATATTGTAAAATTAAGTAAGAGAATGCAGTTAAAACATCTTTCATACTGCCTGGAATACAGTATGAACTCAATAAATGTTAGCTATTAATGTTATTAATGGTTGACTCCAATGATCCCCTTGAGCCTAAACCCCAATCAAAAGCTGTTGTTAGTTGCTGTTGAGTCGATTCTGACTCATGGTGACTCATGGCGACCCCATGTCTACAGCATAGAACTGCTCTGTAGGATTTTTAAGGTTGTGACCTTTTGGAAGCAGACCACAAGGTATCTTCCAAGCCACCTCTGGATGGGTTTCCAACCACCAACCTTTCTAGTAGTTAAGTGCTTAACTGTTTGCATTACCTAGGGACTACTTAAGCCTTATCAATTTTATCTCCAGGGAAACCTCTCCTAGCCTTCCCTTCCTTTTCATTCCCACAGTCCCTAACTGGTAACTCTGATTCCAGTCTCTCTCACTTCCAATTCAATTACACATTCCTAAAGAATTAAATCCAAGCCCCTCTGGCTTGGATTTAAACCCAAGCACTTAAAGCCTTTCATGTTTGGGCCCCAACTTATCTTTCCAATCCTATTTTCTACTACTTTCCTGAGTCCATCACTCTAGCCTAATTATTCTACTTTTGTTATATACCTCATGCTTTTCCACTACCATGCCATTATTCATTTTATTCCCTCTTCCTGGAATACTCTTCCCCTTGTTTACCTTCAAAAATCCAAACACTTGCCACCATCTTTCCAGATCTAGCGCAAATGCCTTCCCTGATTCCTTTCAACTGAAAACGGTCTCTCTCCACTGAATACCCACATAAGGTCATCTGTACCTCATCTATAGCACTGATTCCTTTCAACTTTACATTTTGGTTGTCTCGGTACAGACAAGTGCTTAATATGGCCCTTCTAGCCATAGTCTTTGTGACTCCCACACAATGATTGGGTCCCCAGTCCACGCCGTCGAGTTGATTCCGACTCATAGTGACCCTCTAGGACAGGGTAGAACTGCCCTATAGAGTTTCGAAGGAGCAACTGGTAGATTTGAACTGGCAACCTTTTGGTTAGCAGCCGAACTCTTAACCACTGCACCACCAAGTCTCCAAAGATTTGGTAGCACCATGCAAATAAGGTGTATGGAACCCTAACAAGGGGATTGGTCAGTTTTGCCATCCCGCTAGGCCTAAAAGAGAGCCAATTCCAGAGCAGAGGGGAAGCCTGACTACCATCAAGAAGAGATGGGAGCGGAGAGTGTCCTTTGGACCCGGGGTCCCTGCGCTGGGAACCTCCTACACCCAGGAGACCGAGAGACAAAGCTGTAACACCGAAGATGGTGGCAGCATAGAGGCAGCAGAACCAGGAGGCCAGCAGGAGACTTTGCTGTGGATGTGCTGACCCACTGAGCGAGAAATCTGAGCACCTTCAGGCAAGAGGCTTGCTGGTGGAGTGGGGTGCCTCTGGGTACTTGTCAGTAGAGCTAGGTTTGCTGAGTGGAGCTAGAGCTGAGCTCCTTCAGCCCAGGCTTACTAGTGGAGTTGGATGCCTCCGGCACTTATCAGCAGAGCTAAAAGAGCTTTGTAACACTTGCCCGAGCAGGGCAGAGGCCAGGCTGGCCAAAGGGGCCCCTGAGGGTGGGGAGTTCGAGGGTCACAAAGAGGCCTGCCTGCCGCAAGGACAAGAAGAGTCTGTCCTGATTGAAGAACTGCATCCTGAGCATTCCTCAACCTGAATTGTAACCTGTTACTTCCCTAATAAACTCCATAACTGTGAATATCATCTGTGAGTTCCGTGTGGCCACTGCAATGAATTATCAAACTCAGTAGAGAAGTAGAAAGTGCCATGGAAGGGACAACTGGTGTCCAAACTGGTGAAACGGTTGGACAGGAGGTATGTCTGATGTCCACCTTATAGGAATCAGCCTTGAGCTGTTGAGGCTGACAATGATTTTCCTCCCCCACTTGTGAAGTTAGAAGAGGAGGTCAGATACCGCCCCCATGCCATTTTTACAGTTGTTTATGTACTCCACAGCCTCCCTGGGGAAAGAATTTTGTGCCAGTTCTCTATTTTCTACATGGCCTGATACTCAAACAAATATACGTTAAATGGATATTTCACAAATAAATACACATTAAAATTAGATTTAGCCTCAACAACAAGTTTTCTGCTTTGAACCAGAATTTCCTGATCTAACCTGTATTACCACTTCCTCACAAGAGAAACCTGGAGCTTTCTAACCAGTGGTCATATTAATTTTTTTTAATTTCTGGGTTTAACAGGACGTATATTCTTCTTTCCACTTAGAAATCATCCAGTCACAATCCTTTCCCATCAGAAACTTTCTGCCTCCCAAGTTCCACATCACACATTTAAATTTAAAAGAAAGTGACAGATTACTCTTCAAAACATAGAACATGATTGTAGTACAGGACCAACTAGTTCTTCCCATTAACAAAGTACAGCCAAGCTCACAAAAATACAAAAATAAGCAAAATGATAATGATCACCATTTGTCCAAGTAAAGTTGCTGCTGCCGACCTCCTGTTTACAAGGCTCTGAGTTGATTTTCAGGCACAAGATACAGGCTGTATTTGACTCATTCAGCTACAGCCTCACTCAGACCCTAATGGTGAAGAGGAAGTTTTAGGATAAGCAGTGACATTCTGAATTCTACCACTAACTACCATGCCTTACTTGCTATGTGATTGTAGCCAAGTCCCTGAGCTTCTCTGTGCATCAGATTTGTTCAAGAGTAGCTAAATACTAAGAAGAACAAAAACCTCATATGCTTGAAATCCAAAAGTATATGCAAATCCTTTGCTACAAAAAAAAACTCCACAAAATAATGTAAACTGAAACGTTTTCGGGTGAATCCTCCTCATTAAAACAGAAGTCATCTCACTCAATAATCATATCTGATCCCTAAACTCATTACAGGAAGAATTATGTATAAGTCACCCGAATACATACACTCTCCAATTCCTTTAACTGCAAGCTGCTGATTTCTGAGAAGCCAGTGGCTGAGCAGAATGTAAACCTAAAGCCTAAATCTGTAAACAACCTCCGATCCAAACTAGCCAAAGAAGAAAGCGAGGTGGGTGGGGGAAAAGCGGGTGACGGGTAAAGCTCGGCTGACCACTGGGCCAAGTCAGTGCACTCACTGCTTTAGGACACACACACACACCCCACCCTAGAGATGTCAGCTCTGCTGTTGCGGTCCCAACACCGTGGGGACAGAACTTCTAAGAAGAAACTCGAGCTTCAGCCGCGGCTCGGGACCTTCGGGAAGTCGGGCCACAGATGTAGGATGGCAGCCCGGCGGTCCCAGCGCGGAGAGTCCAAGACAGCCTCAGGTGTGGCTTTGGTCTTAGCCCTGATTGGGCTCCGCGTCTCGGCAGCCTCACCAGGCCTGTCCCGGGGCAGCCCCCGCCCCCCAGCCCAGTCCCCCGTCTCACTGGCTTGGCTGATCCGCTGGATGTTGCCGCTGCATGTCTGGATGATGCTGTTGAAGTCCCGGAGCTGGGGCCCTGAGGGCCCCGGGTTCCGGTACATGTGTAAGGGACCGTAGGACATGACAAGGAGCTGAGACCGGTTCGCCCTGCACCGCGCTCCGGCCGGAAGCAGCTGTCAGACGGGACCGGCAAGCTGACCCGAAAACCGGGAAGAGAAAGGGCGTGGAAGTGACTGAGGCTGCGTGCGCACCAGCCCCGCCCCCATGCAGCGCGCAAGCATCCGCCCCTCCCCGCCCAGCTCCTCAGGGCGCAGGCGCCGCTGAAAGCGAAGCCTAGGGCAGTAGATTAGGAGCTAGACGCGTAGAAACTTGACGATGCGGGGCGATGACGTCGCATAGTTGGGACTCAGACTGGATAGTTGGTTGGCGGTGTTGTTTTTCGCCAGACAGAGTGACAGTCCGCAAGAATTTTCGATTTGCATGAAATTGTACCCGATGATCTCAACCCTGAAGTCCTGTCATGTTCTATTCTGAGAATTCAGGCCCAAATATGGGAAAATTCGATAACCTCGAAACCAAGCTCCTGAAATTGCTCACTCCGCTTCTGTCCTCTAGGGCTTTGGTAGTATTTGCGAGGCCTTTTTACGGTTTACAAACCACTTTCATTTCTCCCTCCACCCCTGTTGTAATTCAAAACAATAAAATAATAAGATTTATTGAGCATCTACTATGTGTGAATCCTCACTGCAATTCATTTGTTTATAAGCTTTTTCACAGCAAGGGACGATATTCTATATTTTTTACCTTCAGAATAGATAATGGACAAATTTTCAAAAATCTTGAAGTAACTAGGCAAAGTAAGCATTACTATTTTCCCTTTTACATACGAGAAAATTAAGATCATAGAGATTCTCTTTACTGAAGTTTGCAAAACGCGGAGCACTAAGCTAACTCCATCAACACCTATTTCCCTAAAATTTATCCTATTATTCTCAAATTCATTCTCCATGTAAATCCCTCCCAAATAGCCTCTTCATCTCTATCCCAAGCGAGGATTTCTTGGAGAACTGTAGTCCCAAAATGTAAAAACTATTCCCTTAAGTAATTTGGAGTATAGGACCTCAATGTTCCCGTAAGACTGCATTTTGTCAGAATATGGTGAAGGGAAAGGCTTGGGTAGGATTTTGATTTGGTAAGAGGTCAAGACAGGGGAGGAGTGAAGGGGAGTTGGCAGTGTTGGTTTCCTGTGTTCTCCAGTCACCCTGCCCTAGCCAGCTGTGCAGTCTCTGGGAAGTGGCAGAGAAAGAGGAAGCTGCTTGCCTGTGTTTGCATATGTAGGAAGGGACCCCAAATGGGCGAATGAGCCTGCATTCAGCCTCAGAGATTTTGTAAGCAAGACTGTCTCTATTTTTCTTTAGTGCATTTTTTAGAGCATTTCTTTCTTTATAGAAAAGAACAGATGACATTTGGGGCTCTTGTTTTGGTTGTTAAAACCCTGTCATTTCTTAGAATCCATAGTTTTATGTCAAGTCTTGTAAAAATAATCTAATGTACTTTTTAATCATAAAACAGTGCTGAGGATGTTTTCATTACATTTGACACTATCTAAAGTAAAGTAAAGTTGGAAAGTATGGTCTTGGTGATAGAGACGATGCCAGAGATTGCATGATAGAATTTTGCAAGACCAACGACTTCTTCATTGCAAATACGTTTTTTCAACAGCATAAACGGCGACTATACATGTGGACCTCGCCAGATGGAATACACAGGAATCAAATCAACTACATCTGTGGAAAGAGATAATGGAAAAGCTCAATATCATCAGTCAGAAAAAGGCCAGGGGCCAACTGCGGAACAGACCATCAATTGCTCGTATTCAAATTTAAGCTGAAGTTGAAGAAAACTAGAATAAGTCCATGAGAGACAAAGTATGACCTTGAGTATATCCCACCTGAATTTAGAGACCATCTCAAGAATAGATTTGACACACTGAACACTAATGACCAAAGACCAGACGAGTTATGGAATGACATCAAGGACATCATACGAGAAGAAAGCAAGAGGTCATTAAAAAGAGAGGAAAGAACGACCAAAATGGATGTCAGAAGAGCCTCTGAAACTTGTTCTTGAATGTTGAATAGCTAAAGTGAATGGAAGAAATGATGAAGTAAAAGAGCTGAACAGAAGATTTCAAAGGATGGCTTGAGAAGACAAAGTAAAGTATTATAATGAAATGTGCAAAGACCTGGAGTTAGAAATCCAAAAGGGAAGAACATGTTCAACATTTCTCAAGCTGAAAGAACTGAAGAATAAATTAAAGCCTCAAGCTGCAACACTGAAGGATTCTATGGGCAAAATACTAAACGATGGAAGGAAACATCAAAGAAAATGGAAGGAATACACAGAGTCATTCTACCAAAAAGAACTGGTTGATGTTCAACCATTTCAGGAGGTAGCATATGATCAAGAACCGATGGTACTGAAGGAAGAAGTCCAAACTGCACTGAAGACATTGACGAAAAACAAAGCTCCAGGAATTGATGGAATTATCAATTGAGATGTTTCAAAAAACAAGTGCACCAAATGAGACTAACGAGGTACAGGAGTCCAGTGACAAGGGCCAGAAGGCAGAAGGGGACAAGGAAGCTGGTGATAGGGAACCAAGGTTGCTGATGTGTTGCGAGATTGTTAACCATTGTCATAGGGCAACATTTGTAGTAACTGTTAAATGAGAAACTATTTTGTTCTGTAAGCCTTCATCTTAAGTGAGAATAACAGCACAATTTGAAGAGCGTAGTCAATGTCACTGAACTGTGCATGTAGAAATTTTTGAAACGGTGTATCTTTCACTATGTGTATTTTCACCAAAAAAAAAAAAAAGGTTGAGAAGTTAGAGGGTTGATATGTTGTGGGGTTGTTAACCAATGTCATAAAATAACAAGTGTACTTCTGTTTCATAAGAGACAATTTGTTCTGTAAGCCTTCACCTGAAGTACAATAAAAATAAAAAAAAAACAAGTGCAGCGCTGGAAGTGCTCACTTGTCTATGCCAAGAAATTTGGAAGACAGCTACCTGGCCAGATGACTGGAAGAGATCCATACTTATGCCTATTCCAAAGAAAGGTGATCCAACCGAATGCAGAAATTGTTGAACAGTATCATTAATATCACACATAAGTAAAATTTTGTTGACAATCATTCAAAAGCAGCTACAGTAGTAGATCGACAGGAAACTGCCAGAAATTCAAGCCGATTCAGAAGAGGACACGGAACCAGGGATATCATTGCTGATGTCAGATGGATCCTGGCTGAAAGCAGAGAATACCATAAAGATGTTTACCTGTGTTTTATTGACTAAGCAAAGGCATTCGACTGTGTGAATCGTAACAAATTAAGGATAACATTGTGAATAATGAGAATTCCAGAACACTTAACTGTGCCACAAGGAACCTGTATATAGATCAAGAGGCAGTCATCTGAACAGAACAAGGGTGGTTTAAAGTCAGTGTTGTATCCTTTTCCCATATTTATTCAATCTGTATGCTGAGCAAATAATTCGAGAAGCTGGACTATATGAAGAACAGGGCATCAGGACTGGAGGAAGACTCGTTAACAACCTGTGATATGCAGATGACACAACCTTGCTTGCTGAAAGTGAAGAGGACTTGAAGCACTTGCTGGAGAAGATCAAAGACCACAGCCTTCAGTATCGATTACACCTCAACATAAAGAAAACCAAAATCCTGACAACTGGACCAATAAGCAACATCATGATAAACGGAGAAAAGATTGAAGTTGTCAAGGATTTCATTTTACTTGGATCCACAATCAACACCCGTGGAAGCAGCAGTCAAGAAATCAAAAGACACATTGCATTGAGCAAATCTGCTGCAAAAGGCCTATTTAAAGTGTTAAAAAGCAAAGATGTCACTTTGAGGACTAAGGTGCACCTGACCCAAGCCATGGTGTTTTCAATCACCTCATATGCATGTGAAAGCTGGGCAATGAATAAGGAAGACCAAAGAAGAATTGACGCCTTTGAGTTGTGATGTTGGTGAGGAATACTGAATATACCATGGACTGCCAGAAGAACAAACAAATCTGTCTTGGAAGAAGTACAGCCAGAATGCTCCTTAGAAGTGAAAATGATGAGACTTCGTCTCGCATACTTTGGACATGTTATCAGGAGGGACCAGTCTTTGGAGAAGGACATCATGCTTGGTAAAGTAGAGGGTCAGTGAAAAAGAGGAAGACCCTCAAGGAAAAGGATTGATACAGTGACTGCAACAATGGGCTCAAGCATAACAACAACCATGAGTATGGTGCAAGACCAGGGAGTGTTTCCTTCTGTTGCACATAGTGTTGCTATAAGTCAGAATTGACTCGACAGCACCTAACAACAACAAAGTTCAGTAAAGGCATTTATCTCCTAGGAATTGAAGATATAGTTGTTTACTTCCTCCATTTAAAATAGAAGTGGTTTCCATCTGTTCATCTCTCATAGCAATAAATTTGTGCCTTATGCATACTAGGTGCCAAATAAACATTTACTGAATTAATACATAAATCATAAAAATAACTATCATTTCTTAAATACCTATTAGGTGCCAAGCAGTGTGCACACATTTTACATACGTTATTGCTAATCCCCAAGATAAAGACCATCTATGGTCAGACAGAGTTAGGTTTATTAACTTGCTGCCACCAGGGAGACTGTACAACAAGTGAACCATGGAGCATCTCATCATGCACAGGAAGAGATGGAGTTAGTTATTCTAGGCTTTGAGGGAAAGATGGAGTGTAGGTAAAATGCAAAAGAAGCAGTGTTTTAATAGCCCCAAAGCACACCGGGCTATGTATAAAAGGATTAACATCAGGCCTGAACTAACAGAAGGACTTGGGATCCTGTTTCCTTGGAAACTACAGTGTGAAGATAAATGTGGAATGTTGTATCTGGAAACTCCTTATCTGAAGCACCTGGGTTGGAAATTGAAGCTGCTTCTGTCTGTCAAAGTAACTCAGATTCTCCAGGCAAGAGTGGAATGTTCCATTCTTATATGATTTCAAGCAGCAAATTTTCTGAAAATCTGATTTTAGAAAATAAAGTTTGTCAGCACTCTGACCTTGTGTTAATTAACAAAAGCAGTTTTTCAAGTTGACACTCGGGAAGCCAAGATTAGCTCCTTGGTACAGATAAGGAAACTGGTGTTCTCTAGATGTTATGGGTATTTGCCCAAGGTCATAAAGTTGTTAAATGGCACAGCCAGGACTCATATATACCCTATGACCCAGAAATTTTACTTCTAACTATATACGCAACAAAAATGCATCCATACTTGTTCCAAAAACCAGGTACAAGAATGTTCATAGCAGCATTTTAAAAATGTTTTAGGACTGAGCAATGTTTTTCCTGTCTTTACTTTTTATTGAGTTATGATTGACATAGAATAGAATGCACAGATCTTAAGTGTTCAACTCAATGAGTTTTGACACTTGTATACACTGATGTAACTAACACCCAGACATAGATACAGAACATTTCCATCACCACCCCAGAAAATTCCCTTGAATTGTGCTTCTTTCCAAATGATTCCCCTCATCCTCGGAAATCAGCTTCTGATTTTTATCACTACAGATTAGTTTTGCCTATTCTTGGATCATAGAAATGGAATCATACTGTATATATTATTTATGGCTTGGCTTGTTTCACTTAACATGCTAGTTTTGAGATTTATTCATGATGTTGCGTCTGTCCACTGTTTGGTCTTTTTTATTGCTGAGTAGTATTTCGTTATATAAATATACAACAGTTTGATTATTCATTCTCTTATTGATGGACATTTAGGGTACTTCCAGGTTGGGGCTATTTTGAGTAAGGTTATAGCAGCACTTATTTTACTTATTTTCAATAGTTCCAAACTGGCAACAACCCAAATTTCCATCAAGAGCAGGATGGATAAATAAATTGTGGTACCACAGAGCACAAAAAATAAATAAATGAACGACCTACCGCTATGTGAATAATGTCGATGATCTCTCCCGAACACAATGTGTTACTAAAGAAGCCAGACACAAAATAAGTACGTTCTATGTCATTCCATTTTTATTAAGTTCAAAGCTGGAAAAATTCATCTACGTTATTAAAAGTCAGAATAATACCTTTGAGGAAAGTAGGAATGGACACATGAGGTGGGCTTCTAGAATGCTGGTTTCTTTATCTAGGTGGTGGTTATACGGATGTGTTTACTTTGTGAAAATTCATCAAGTCAGACACTTGTGATGTGTGCCCTTTCCTGTCAAATAAGTTTTATATTTTAAACATAAAGCATTGTTATCACCAGTATGATGAGCTTCCTGGATCCTAGGGGAGGGTCAGCGGAGGAACTCACTTAGATTGCAAACGAGACTGCATTAAAATTAGCAGTCTATCTATCACACACTGCTGGTGGGAATGCAAAATGGTACTGCCACTTTGGACGTCTGGCAGTTTCTTGTAAAGTTAAACATAAACTTACTTGACAACCCAGTAATGCAGCAATCCTACTCCTAGGTATTTACTCAAGAGAAATGAAAATACAGTGAAACCTGTGAGAGCAGGGAGCTCGACAGGACCACCTTGTTTTTCTGGGTCTCGCAAGTTATCTGCCTTCGACAGGGTGCAGTCTTACCACTTTTCTATTGCTCATTTTAGTGGAAAATACTTGAATTTTCCTTCTCTGACAGGTTTCTGCCTTACACAGGCTCTGGCTTTCACAGGTTTTACTGTACATGTCCTTACAAAGACCTGTGTGCAAATGTTTAAGTGGCTTTATTTATAATAACCAAAAAAATGGAAACTTAAATGTCCATCAGCTGCTGAAAAGATAAATTATGGTACATCCATACAATAGAAAACTATTCAGCTATAAAAAGGAATAAATTACTGAAGCATGGGATACATGTAAACATGTGGCTGAATCTCAAAAGCATTATGCTAAGTGGAAGCAGTCAGACCTAAAAGGCTACATTGTATGATTCCATTTATATGACATTCTGGAAAACAAAAAAGAGGTAGAAATCAGATTAATGGTTGTCAGAAGCTGGAGTTGGGGAAAGGAAGTCGACTAAGAAGGACACAAAGGAAATTTTTTTTTTTAATTGTACTTTCGATGAAGGTTTTCAGAACAAATAGTTTCTCGTTAAACAGCTAGTACACATATTGCCCTATGACAATGGTTAACAACCCCATGACATGCCAACATTGTTCCTTCTCAACCCTGGGTTCTCTATTACCAGCTTTTCTGTCCCCTCCTGCCTTCTAGTCCTTGTCCCTGGACTGTTGTGCCCCATTAGTCTCGTTTTGTTTTATGGGGCTGTCTAAGCTTTGGCTGAAGGGTGAACCTCGGGAGTGACTTCATTACGGAGCTAAAAGGGTGTCTGGGGGCCATACTCTCAGGGTTTCTCCGGTCTCTGTCAGACCAGTCAGTCTGGTCTTTTTCTGTAAGTTAGAATTTTGTTCTACATTTTTTTCCAGCTCTGTCCAGGACCCTCTGTTGTGATCCCGGTCAGAGCAGTCAGTGGTGGTAGCCGAGCGCCATCTAGTTGTACTGGACTCAGTCTGGTGGAGGCCGTGGTAGTTGTGGTCCGTTAGTCCTTTGGACTAATCTTTTCCTTGTATCTTGTTTTCATCATTCTCCCTTGCTGCCGAAGGAATGAGACCAGTGGAGTGTCTTAGATGGCTCCTCACAGGCTTTTAAGACCCCAGACGCTACTCACCAAGATAGAATGTAGAAGATTTTCTTTATAAACTGTGTTATGCCAGTTGAGCTAGATGGTCCCCGAGACCATGGTCCCCACAGCCCTCCGCCCAGCAATTCTGTCCCTCAAGGAGTTTGGATGTGTCTATGGAGCTTCCATGACCTTTCCTTGAACAAGCTGTGCTGGTTTCCCCAGTATTGTGTACTGTCTTACCATTCACCAAAGTTACCACTTATCTATTGTCTATTTAGTATTTCCCCTCCCACCCCTCCCAGCCCTCGTAACCAACAAAGGTTGTTTCTTTTTGTGTGTAAACTTTTTCTTGAGTTTTTACAGTAAAGGTCTTATACAATATTTGTCCTTTTGTGATTGACTTATTTCACTCAGCATAATGCCCTCCAGCTTCATCCATGTTATGAGATGCTTCACAGATTCATCATTGTTCTTTATCATTGCATAATACTCCATTGTATGTATGTATGATAGTTTGTTTATCCATTCACCAGTTGATGGGCAACTAGGGTGTTTCCATCTTTTTGCTATTGTGAACAACGTTGCAATGAACATGGGTGTGCATATGTCTATTCATGTGATAGTTCTTATTTCTCTGGGATATATTCCTAGGAGTGGGATTGCTGGATCATTTTGTATTTCTATTTCTAGCTTTCTAAGGAGGCGCCATATAATTTTCCAAAATGGTTGTATCATTATGCATTCCCACCAGTAGTGCATAAGAGTTCTGATCTTACTGCAGCCTCTCTAACATCTGTTATTTCCACTGTTTTTGACTCGTGCTAGTAATGCCGGGGTGAGATGATATCTCATTGTGGTTTTAATTTGCATTTCTCTAATGGCTAGTGATCAGGAGCATTTCCTCCTGTCTGTTTGCCGCTTGAATGTCTTCTCTGGTGAAGTGTCTGTTCATTTCCTTTGCCTATTTCTTAACTGGATTATTTGTCTTTTTGTTGTAGAGGTGCTAAATTTTCTTGCAGATTATAGAGATTAGACCTTTGTCTGACTTGTAATGTCCAAAATTTTTTTCCCAGTCTGTAGGTTCTCTTTTTACTCTCTTGGTAAAGTCTTTTGATGAGCATAAGTGTTTGATTTTTAGAAGATCCCAGTTATCTAGCTTATCTTCTGGAGTTTGTGTGGTGTTGGTTATGGTTTGTATCCTGTTAATGCTGTGTATTAGGGCCTCTAGCGTTGATCCTATTTTTTCTTCTATGAACTTTATAGTTTTTAGCTTTATATTTAGTTCTTGGATCCATTTTGAACTAGTTTTTGTATATGGTGTGAGGTATGGGTCTTGTTTCATTTTTTTGCAGGTGGATATCCAGTTTTGCCAGCACCATTTGTTAAAAAGACTGTCTTTTCCCCATTTGATGGACTTTGGGCCCTTGTCGAAGATCAGGTGACCGTAGGTGGATGGATTTACATCTGGGTTCTCAATTCTGATCCATTGGTCAATGTATCTGTCGTTGTACCAGTACCAAGCTGTTCTGACTACTGTAGCTGTATAGTAAGTTCTGAGGTCAGGTAGTGTGAGTCCTCCTACTTTATTCTTCTTCTTCAGTAGTGCTTTACTTATTCAGGACTTCTTCCCTTTCCATATAAAGTTAATGGTTAGTTCTTCCATCTCTTTAAAGAATGTTCTTGGTATTTGGATCAGGATTGCATTGTATTTGTAAATTATTTTGGGTAGAATTGTCATTTTCACTATGTTGAGTCTGCCTATCCATGAGCATGGGATGTTTTTCCGTTTATGTAGATCCCTTTGGGTTTCTTGCAGTAGTGTTGTTTTGTAGTCTTCTTTGTATAAGTCTTTTACATCATTGGTTAGATTTATTCCTAAATATTTTATTTTTTTAGGGGCTATTGCAAATGGTATTGCTTTCCTGATTTCCTTTTCATTGTTCTGTTTATTGGCGTATAGGAATCCAACTGATTTTTGTATGCTTATCTTGTATCCTGATACTCTGCTGAATCTTTCTATTAGTTCCAGAAGTTTTCTCACTGAGTCTTTTGGGTTTTCTATGTATAGAATCATATCATCTGCAAATAGGGACAGTTTAACTTCTTCATTACCAATTTGGATGCCCTTTATTTCTTTTTCTTGCCTTATTGCTCTAGCTAGGACTTCCAGCACAATGTTAAATAGGAGTGGAGATAAAGGGCATCCTTGTCTTGTTCCTGTTCTCAAAGGGAATGTTTTCAGCCTCTCTCCATTAAGAATGATGTTGACCATTGGTTTTCCATAGATGCCTTTTATTGTGTTGAGAAATTTCCCGTCTATACCTATTTTATTGAGTTTTTATCAGGAAGGGATGTTGGACTTTGTCACATGCCTTTTCTGCATCAATTGAGATGATCATATGATTCTTTTCTTTCCTTTTATTTATATGGTGGATTACTTTGATTGATTTTCTAATGTTGAACTATCCCTGCATACCTGTTATGAATCTTACTTGGTTGTGGTGTATTATTTTTTTGATATGATGCCAAATTCTGTTGGCTAGAATTTTGTAGAGAATCTTTGCAGCTAAATTCATGAGAGATATTGGTCTGTAATTTTCTTTTTTTGTGGTGTCTTTGCCTGGTTTTGGTATCAGGGTTATGCTGACTTCATAAAATGAATTAGGAAGTATCCCTTCTTTTTCACAAGAGAAATTTTTGGGGTGATGGAAATGTTGTATATCTTGATTGTGTGAGTGATTACACAATTGCATACATTTGTCAAAACTCATTATCTTTACACTAAAAAGGATAACTTGACTGTATCCAAATTATATCTTAATAAATCTCACTTAAAAAAAAAAGATACCACTCTAGCTATCAGTGCAGCAAAGTGGCATGCATGAGTTAGGTAACAGAGTTGAAAAAAAAGGTCCAAAAGTTGTAGGTTCCACAAATATTCTGGTGGCCAAAAGTTATTTTGGGATAGAAGTGACTTTGGAAGCAAAAACAAAGTGAATATACCTGTTCATTCTAAATTATCACTCTATCACCTTATCTCTCAGGAAACAGAAAATGTTGATTCTGTAGAAGTCATGGATGATAATAGCTTAGAAAATGGAAAGTGTACTGTGTGCCAAGAACTGTTCTAAAGACCTCTACCACCACATGACACTGTCTTACTTTTCAAGTAGAGTTGATAATCTGCTGCAAGGGCAACCTGGCAAGCACAGGTTAAGCCAAGAAGTCATTGATTCAAGTAATAGCTAAAAATCTGAAGTATTTCCCAAAAATGACAATTTTCATTCCTGCCTTCAAAATCCAAAAGTTCACACAGTGGTTGGTTACTTAATCCTACAGGTCCTACAAAGGTCAATATGGTAGCCAGTCTCCAAAAGGCCCCATCGATTCTCATCTCCTGGTATTAACGTACCTGTGCGATCTCCTCCCACATTGAATAGTGTGGGTAATTTCACCTGTGTAACCGATAGGCTATTGCAGAAATCATCAAGTCTGACTTCTGAAGCTGTCATAAAAGACACTACAGCTTCTGCCTTGCTGTCTTGCATCCAAGTCACGTGTGGCAGAATCGAATGTCTAATGACGGCCACCACAATAGCTTCCATCCCACATGCTCTTCTACTTTGTCACCCTCCCATCAAGAGAAGGGGCCTATGTCCCCTGCCCTTGAAGCTTCTCACTGTTTTGACCAATACAGTACCATGGAAGTGAGGTTATGTGACTTCTGAGGCCAGGTCATAAGACGTAATACAGCTTTAGCTCTGTTTACTGGAACACTTGTGCTTGGAGTCTTGAGATACCGTGTAAGAAGTCTGAACACCCCCGACGCCACTATGCTGGGGGAGGCGGAACTATATGTAAAGGCCACAGATAGGTGCTCCAGTCAGCTTTACTAGACTTCAAGTCATCCCAGCCCAGGCACCAGAGATGTAAGTAAACAGAGACTTCAGAGAGGTGATTCCAGCCCCATTAAGTCACCCTCAGCTTTTGAATCTTCCCAGTCAAGGACCCAGACATTGTGGAACATATCATCCCCACTGTGCCCTGCAAATTCTTGACCCACAGAGTCCATTAAGCATATTAAAATGGTTGTTTTAAGCCACTAAAATTTGTGATAATTTGTTACACAGAAATAGTAACCAGAACACCCTGTTAACTCCTAACAGTTTTGGCCTTCCTGAGCATGGCCCTTCCTCCAAGGTCCCTGAGCTGGCTGTCAGTTCAAGATAGCTATACTGCAGGTAGCATATGGTCTTAAACTGTGAAAGATAAAACCAAAGTCTGCTAACTTACTTTGACAGTTCCTTAGAGTGGTTGAAGAGCTTCCTGAAGAACTAGATGATGTTTTTATCTCTATTCTTCTATATGCTTCCCCTACTGTGGTTTTTCAGTAATTATCAACGCATCCCGATTGCATGTTTGATCAGTTTCAGACTGCAGAAGTTGGTAAAAAATCTTCAATTTCTTTACTTTGGCCTTAGCGGTTAGTGTGTAAATTTGAATAATAGTCGTATTAACTGGTCTTACTTGTAGGCTTATCGATATTATCCTATCACTGACAGTGTTGTACTTCAGAATCGATCTTGAAATGTCCTTTTTGATGATGAATGCAATGCCATTCCTCTTTGTCATTCCCGGCATAGTAGACCATATGATTGTCTGATTCAAAATGGCCAATACCGGTCTATTTCAGCTCACTAATGCCTAGGATATCGATGTTTATGTGTCCCATTTCATTTTTGACAATTTCTAATTTTCCTAGAGTCATACTTTGTACATTACACATTCTGATTATTAACAGGTGTTTGCAGCTGTTTCTTCTCATTTTGAGTCATGCCACATCAACAAATGAAAGTACCGAAAGCTCAACTCCATCTGTGTCATTAAGGTCAACTCTACTATGAGGAGGCAGGTCTTCCCCAGTCATATTTCGAGTGCCTTCCAACCTGGGGGCTCATCTTCTGGCGCTATATAAGACAATGTTCTGCTTCTGTTCATAAGGTTTTCACTGGCTTTTTCAGAAGTAGACTGCCGGGTCCTTCTTCCTAGTCTGTCTTAGTCTGGAAGCTCAGCTGAAACCTGTCCAACACAGGTAACCCTGCTGGTATTTGAATACCGGTGGCATAGCTTCCAGCATCACAGCAACATGCAAGCCCCCACAGGACGACAAACTGACAGCCTGTCAGGATGTATCAATAATTACTGGTGATTGGAATGCAAAAGTTGGAAACATAGAAAAAGGATCAGTAGTTGGAAAATATGGCCTTGGTTACAAAAACGATACCAGAGATCGCATGATAGAGTTTCACAAGACTAATGACTTCTTCACTGCAAATACCTTTTATCACCAACATAAACGGCGACTATACACGTGGACCTCGTTGGATAGAATACACAGGAATCGAATTGACTACATCTGTGGAAAGAGACGATGGAAAAGCTCAATATCATCAGTTAGAACTAGGCCAAGGGGCCAACTTTGGAATAGACCATCAATTGCTCATATGCAAGTTCAAGTTGAAACTGAAGCAAAATTAGAACAAGTTCACAAGATCCAAAGTACGACCTTGATTATATCCCACTTGAAATTTAGAGACCGTCTCAAAAATAGATTTCACACAGTGAACACTGATGATCGAAGACCAGACAAGTTGTGGAATAACTTCAAGGACATCATTAAAAACACACGAAAGAAAGAAAAGACCAAGATAGATGTCAGAAGAGACTCTGAAACTTGCTCTTGAATGTCAAGTAGCTAAAGCAAAAGGAAGAAATGATGAAGTAAAAGAGCTGAACAGAAGATTTCAAAGGGTGGCTCGAGAAGACAAAGTAAAGTATTATAATGACATGTGCAAAGATCTGGAGATAGAAAACCAAAAGGGAAGAACACACTTGGCATTTCTCAAGCTGAAAGAACTTAATAAAAAATTCAAGCCTCAAATTGCAATACTGAAGAAGTCTACAGGGAAAATATTAAACAACGCAGGAAGCATCCAAAGAAGATGGAAGGAATACAACGAGTTACTTTACCAAAAGGAATTGGTCAACGTTCAACCATTTCAGTAGGCAGCATGTGATCAGGAACTGATGATAATGAAAAGGAAGAAGTCCAAGCTGCACTGAAGGCATTGGCAAAAAACAAGGCTCCAGGAATTGACAGAATACCAACTGAGATGTTTCAACGAACGGATGCAGCGTTGATAGTGCTCACTCATCTATGCCAAGAAATTTGGAAGACAGCTACCTGGCCAACCAATTGGAAGAGATTCATATTGATGCCTATTCCCAAGAAAGGTGATTCAACTGAATGTGGAAATTATTGAACAATATCATTAATGTCACAGGCAAGTAAAATTTTGCTGAAGATCATCCAAAAGTGGCTGCAGCAGTATATCGACAGGGAACTGCCACAAATTCAAGCCAGATTCAGAAGAGGACATGGAATGTTGGATATCACTGCTAATCTGGCTGAAAGCAGAGAATATCAGACGGCTATTTACCTATGTTTTATTGACTAAGCAAAGGCATTTGACTATGTGGATCATCTAACGAATTATGGATAGCATTGCAAAGAGTGGGAATTCCAGAACACTTAATTGTGCTCATGAGCAACCTGTACGTAGACCAAGAGGCAGTCGTTTGAACAGAACAAGGGGATACTGCACGTGGTTTAAAGTCAGGAAAGATGTGTATCAGGGTTGTATCCTTTCACCACACCTATTCAATCTGTATGCTGAGCAAATAATGCAAGAAGCTGGACTACATGAAGAACAGGTCATCAGGATTTGAGGAAGACTCATTAACAACCTGTGCTGTGTAGATGACACAACCTTGCTTGCTGAAAGTGAAGAGGACTTGAAGCACTTACTGATGAAGATCAAAGACCACAGCCTTCAGTATGGATTACACCTCAACATAAAGAAAACAAAAATCTTCACAACCGGACCAATATGCAACATCATGATAAACAGAGAAAAGATTGAAGTTGTCAAGGACTTCATATTACTTGGATCCACCATCAACACCCATGGAAGCAGCAGTCAAGAAATCACACTATGTATTGCATTGGGCAAATCTGCTGCAAAAGACCTCTTAAAGTGTTAAAAAGCAAAGACGTCCACCTTGAAGACTAAGGAGTGCCTGACCCAAGCCATGGTGTTTTCAATCACCTCATATGCATGCAAAAGTTGGACAATGAATATGGAAGACTGAAGAACTGATGCCTTTGAATTGTGGTGTTGGCGAAGCATAGTGAATATACCACGGACTGCCAAAAGAATGAACAAATATGTCTTGGAAGAAGTACAACCAGAATGCTCCTTAGAAGCGAGTATGGAGAAACTACTTTTCACATACTTTGGACATGTTATCAGCAGGGATCAGTCCCTGGAGAAGGACATCATACTTGGTAAAGTAGAGGGTCAGCGAAAATGAGGAAGATCCTCAGTGAGATGGATTTACACAGTGGCTGCAACAATAGGCTCAAGCATAACCACCATCGTGTGGATGGCACAGGACTGGGCAATTTTGTTCTGTTGTGCATAGTGTCGCTACGAGTTGGAACAGACTTGACGGCACCTAACGACAGCACAACCCATTGGTTTTTAAGGCTGAATAAATGGATAAATTAAGATAATTCACACAGTAAAGATGGTTATAAACATAGTCTAGAAAACTAATTTTAATTTATTTAGAAAAAATAGGTTGTCTTTCAGTTTTTAGAATGGCTCAGGATGTGAGTCTGAAAGGCACCTGTTTCTAAGTTAAAACCTACTAGCCCGAGGGTTTCATACTAATACATTTTCCTTCACTCATACTTTACAAAGATTCATTCTCTATTATATTCTGAATAATAATGGTAAATATAAAACCAAGGAATGTTGATGTGGCCCAATATTCCCCTAAATGGAAGCTCCATGAGGACAGTAACTTTGTGGGTTTTGTTCACTACTATATCCCCACTGCCTAGCACAGTGTCTATCACAAAGCAAGAACTTAAGTAAATAAGAGATAAAAAGTTTTTCTCTTATGAATATGAAACTCCCTATTAGCACAGTTAGGCTTTCAATTTTTTAACTCTACCAACAAGACAGGAGCCCTGGTGGTACAGTGGTTAAGCACTTGGCTGCTAACTGAAAGGTTGGTGGTTTGAATTCACCAGCACTCCACGGGAGAAAGATGACTTACAGCCTTGGAAACCCTATGGGGCAGTTCTACCCTGTCCTATAGGGTTGCTATGAGTCAGAATCGACTCATCAGCAATGGGTCTGGTCTTAGGTTTTTACAAACAAGACAAACTATTTTCCAGGTTGAGGGGAATAATGGGATATGCCTATTGGTGGACTAGCAAAAAATAATTAAAAATAAAATCCAACAATCACACTTGAGTCAGTATGAATTTTTATTAACACACATTTGTCAAAGTCTGTACAAACCAAAACATTCCTGTTTTAAAATGTTCATTGTTACAAACATACAAAGAAACAAAAAGTGTTACCAAAAGTTACCTACTCAGTTTCATGGTAAAACAGTGTCATGATTTTTAGACACCAAAATGTCAAGACTGAGGTCTCTTCCTTCCCTTTTTGGAACTTATGGAAAGTTAGAAAATGGTGGATTTGCTTTATATTAAATGCCAAGACGTTAAAAAAAGATTTAGTATAAAACTAAGTATGTGTTTATATTGTCATACTTCATCTAACAGGATTTCCCAGCCTTTAAAATTAAAAAAAAAAAAAAACCCTGTCATTTTTTTCACAATCTCTTCCCCATACTCAGTGCAAATACATCTGAAAAATATTATCTGACAGTTGATCGTTACCTAAAAGTTTCTCATTCAGAAAGTTACAAAACTATTTAGCACTGCTGTTTCCCTTGCTTAAAAGGGAAAATTACATTGCCTACTAGGGTGATATATACGCAACATGGTCCATTGTTCCTCTATCAAAAGGAAGCCATCCATTTCCAGATCTCTGTCCAATTATGTGCATGGTTCCACTTGGGAGAACGCTATCACAAATGATAGAGCATTTTGCTTCCAGGAAATGCCTAGCAAGTTAAACTTACTGCTACAATTTTGGTAGGCTGAGGTACAAACATCCTCTGCCCTCATGATTACCTCTAACTCTAGTACCCCCCTGGGTTAATGATTCCAAGATAGATGCTTCTGCTATGTTTCATGGCATACTACACATTCCTAAACTGGGCTAATTCTTTCACAAATATCACACAGAGGACCTGAGAGTGTGGCTCGAAATGCAAATTTATCCCCTCTTCTAGAAAAGCAAATCCACGTGCCTGCTGACAGAGGTTAAGAAGGGAAGACAGGGCACACAGAATTCTGGCTGAGGCCAAGCTGTTCCTGAGAAGTGTCCGTTTTCAATACATTTCCATTAGAAGCAGGGAGTGTGAAGTCTGGGGTGGGTGAGGCATGAGGAGAAGGTGAAGTGGTATCATTTCTCCCAGTCAGACTCAGAGTCCATATTGAGCAGCTCGTGTTGACCGCAGAAATGCTCTGTAGTTCAAATATTACCCCATTTTCAATCTGCTCATATAAAAAAATGCCCTCTGACAATCACCCAGTAAGATATGCAATATAAGCAAGTAAAGGATTTTTTTTTTAAAAAAGGAAGTGGCAGTGTGAGAATTTAAAATCAATTACATAAAACAATCAAGAAAGGGGTAGGCGAGTGTCCAGTACAACCTGGACAACCTTTCTTTCTGCCTTTACTTAAAAAGACAGACTGTTCAAATCTTTGCTACCTCCCTTAAGTATCTCCTTAAATGCTCTTCCAAGAAATCCTCCAAAAGGCACTTAACTCCATACTTACGCATTGAATTATTTCACCTTAGCAATCAGTTTTTAAGACTCCAAGGTAACAAGAAAGAAAAGATCTGTTTCTTACTAAAAGCTGGAGAGTAGGACCGTTTTTTTCAAGTGGCATCACTTTTACAAGAAGAACTAGCTAGGCTACCATTATTCCTTTATCAAGAAAAAGTTTCTTTTTTAAAAAATAAATAAAACTCTGGCTATACATAGTACAAAGTTCATACACAATATACCTGGAAAAAAACCCAAAAGTATACCCTGAAGCAAAAGGTTTACTGGAGAGAGAAAGCCTCTTCCATTTTACCAAGTCTTAAGGTGGCAGTTTTAGAAGTTCAGAGGGTGGCAGTGATACGTAATTAATGCCAAAGTATTTGCTCATGGGTATGGCAGGATACAATGATGGGGGGAAACTTATTCTGCACATAACACTGAGCAGTGACCACCACAAAAAAACAAAGAGTAGTACCAAGAGAGGGAGAGAGAGAAAGAGGAGAGATTAAAACCCCAAACACTCAAGCATGCGGTCATAACACAGCACAAACTAGGTGTTTCCATTCAGTCAGTCAACTGCAATCGCACGAAGAATATAACTGTAATAAAATAGAGATTTCTTAAGAAAGCTTGCAATTTCCAGAGAACAGCCAGGTCTCCAACCCAAAACCAGCACTCCATCTGCTGTTGCTGGGGAGCCTCCTGGTGGTCTCTCACGGAGAAGTTATAGCTCCGGACTTCTCAGACTTCTTGCTCTTGGACAAGGCAGCTGCCTGCTTCAGAAGTTCTCGGTTTTTGGCCTAAAATATCAGTGCAATAAGGAGGTTTTAACAGCATAGGGCATATTTTTCATGTAGAATAAGTACAGATGCTAAGCAGACGATGAAGAGGATCAGGAAATAATGACCAAAATTCTAGAGGTAAAAAACACTTGTCACTTGCTTGGTTCAGGAAAAGAAAAAAAACAAAAAGGTTTACTGGAAGTTAATCAGTGTACTTCAATCACTTCGGAGCAGCTATTACAAAAGGATGCTTTATGCAACACAAACCAACCATGGAGTGCCTTAGTGTGCTAGATAAATGGAATTTATAACTCATACATCTGGAATCACATCTGGTTTATACAAAAATCAAAGAACACATTTATTAATTCCACTGTTTATGAAGAAAAAAAAAATCAGGACACATCCAACAGTGAAACAATAAAATTTTTCTATAAAGTAGATTGATGTGATTTGTCAATACTTTGAGAGAAAAAAAAAAATCTAAGAGATGGTCATTTAAAATACCATCAGCTAAATACACAAGAGTTACTGCATAAAAATAAGCAGTTACCTGCAATTGTTCGGTAACTTCTTTGTGGGTTTTCTCCATCTGGTTCATTTTGGCTCTCATCTGAGATTCCTGGTACTGAAAATCAGCCTTCAACTCTGTAATCTGAAGGAAGAAAAGCAGAGTGACCAGAAGAAATTCCTGTGCAGTGAAAAACATTTTGGTATCACAGAGCTAAATGCTCTCTCACCAAATTAATGAAATCCAGGGTTCTCCTATGGATCCACAACTAAATCAAAACCAAGGAGTTCTATATCCTATTTTTTTCTACTGATTTCCTGACAATTACACAAAATCTTGAAGTAGCATTTCTAACAGTTAACAACCACTAGTAAATTTTTAAAGATTTCATATATATATATATATATATATATATATATATATATATATATAAAAATATATATATATATATATATATATACACATATAAGTTTTTCATCCAAAAATTTTAAATACAACTTGTTTTGTAACGTTAGTTGCAATCCCCGCAATGTATCAGCACCCTCCACCTTTCCTTTTCTACCCTGGGTTCTCAGGGTCCATTTGTCCAGTTTTCCTGTGCCTTCCTGCCTCCTTGTCTTTGCTTTTAGGCAGGTGTTGCCCATTTGGTCTCATATACTTGATTGAACTAAGTACATTCCTCAAGTGTGTTACTGTTTTCTTTCTAGGCCTATCTAATCTTTGGCTGAAAGGTGGACCTCGGGAGTGGCTTCAGTTTTGAGTTAGCAGGGCGTCTGGTGGCCATAGTCTCAGGGATTCCTCCAGTCTGTCAGACCAGTAAGCCTGGTCTTTTTTTGTGAATTGGAATTTTGTTCTACATTTTCTCCCACTTGCCTGGGACCCTCTATTGTAATTCCTGTCAATGTGGCTGGTGGTGGTAGGTAGGCAGGATCTAGTTCTTCTGAGCTCAGGCGGTGGAGGCTGTGGTTCATGTGGTCCATGAGTCCTTTGGACTAATGTTTTCCCTGTGCCTTTGGTTTTTTTCATTTTCCTTTGCTCCAAACATGCTAAGACCAATAGGTGTTATCTTAGATGGCCACTTGCAAGCTTTTAGGACCCCAGACCCTACACATCAAAGTGGGATGTACAACATTTTCTTTATGAACTATGTTATGCCAATTGACCTAGATGTCCCAAGACCATGGTCCCCAGCCCTCAGCCCCAGTAACTCAGTCCCTCAAGGTGTTTGGATGTGTCTAGGAAGCTTCTATGACTTTGCCTTGGTCAAGCTGTGCTGACTTCTCCTATATTGTGTGTTGTCATTCCCTTCACCGAAGTTAACACTTGTCTACTATCCAGTTAGTGATTTCCCCTCCCCATCCCTCGTAACCATCAAAGATTATTTTTTTCCTGTGTGTAAACCTTTCCTTGGGTTTTTAAAACAGCGGTCTCATACAATATTTGTCCTTTTGTGGTTGACTTATTTCACTCAGCATGATGCCCTCCAGATTCATCCATGTTATGAGATGTTTCACAGATTCATCATTGTTCTTTATTGTTGCACAGTATTCCATTGGTGTGTATATACCATAGTTTGTTTTATCAATTTATCTGTTGATGGGCACTTAGGCTGTTTCCATTTTTTTGCTATTGTAAATAATGCTGCAGTGAACATGGGTGTGCATATGTCTGTTTGTGTGACAGCTCTTAAATTTCTCTAGGATATATTTCTAGGAGTGGGATTGCTGGATCATATGGTATTTCTATTTCTAGATTTTTAAGGAGGTGCCATATCATTTTCCATAGTGGTTGTACCATTTTACACTCCTACCAGCAGTGCATAAGAGTTCCTCATATATTTAATATACGCTGATGACGCTCTAAATACTCATTTCCAAATAAATCAATGATTATAACACAATATGATCAATATTTTGAGAGAAGTCATAGAATAATAATAGATGCTGCCACTTACTAAAACTTTACCATATTCCAGGCAAACTGTTTTGATTATATTATTTAATTCAATCCTTATGATAACCCTGTGGGGTAATACTATCCTTCCCATTTTATAGATGGGAAAACCAAAGCTTAGAGAGCACTAAGTAACATGGCCAAAATCATACATAGCATTAGCAAGTGGCAGAGCTGGAATTCAGACCCCAGGCCTCCTCCTGTTGACTATGCTATTAACGGAGCACAGACAAGGACATCTAAATCAGAGAGGTGACGTGTGAGCTGAGTTCTGACGTACAAGTAGCAACTGGCCAAGTGAGGTAAGAAGAGTACCCAAGCAAAGTGAACAGTACGGGCATCGGCAGACTGACGAGGGTGGAGGATGACAGGAGATGAGGCTAGAGACAGGCAAGCATGATGCAGAAGAGCCTGTGTTCCAAGCCAAGGTTCTAAGGCCATGATCCTGGAAGCTATGGGAAAAAATCTACTATTTGTTTTTGCTCCTTTTAAAACTGTAACTTTGCAAAACAGTACAAACAAGTATTCATTTTATGTCTATTTTGCAAAAGTCCTTTTATATTCCTTTCTAATCTAGTCCATGAAGAGAATATACTTGGGTCCACTTCCATCTGACAGGCACGTAGTAAAGTGGAAAGAATATGGGTCTCTTCCCATGACTCTCCACCTTACTGGCAGGAGGAAGCATAGCACAGTAGAAAGAACAGTAGAGTCAAAAAGACCTAGGTTCATTCCCTTGCTCTGCCACTTACTCGCTGCGTGATTTGAACATGTTATTTAACCTTTTTAAGTCTGTTTCCTTACCTGTAAAATGAGGTAGAAAGTAGACGGAAAGAATGCATGTTAAGTATTTAACATATGTTTTTGTTAGCCATTCAGAATGAATCACAGTGTTCTGAATTTGGGGATTGGAACCCTAACAGGAAGAATATTGGAAAAATTCTTCATCTGTGACATGGTAATAATAATCCTACCTCAAGGGGTTGGTATAAGGATAAATGAGTTAAGACATATAAAGCACTTAGGATAGAGCCAGGTGTGTAGTAAGTATCCAGTGAAAGTTAGCTATGATTGTTATTAATATATTAAGGCAAAAATGAGATACTCTCCAAGAACGCAAAAATAAGATAAATACTAGACATAAATCAGAACAAAGATGTAAAAAGTTCCCTTAAAGAGAGAGGATGTCTCTCAGACTAGAATAAGTCCCCACGGAAGATATTAACATGTTTATAGAGTTGGTCACTCAGGAAATGAGTTGTCAGCAATGGAAGCAAAGTGACAGTACAGTCATGGAGGAGGGCCCACCTGAGAACTGTCCAGGGAGGAGGGAGACCTGGTCCACATACTTTTAAGTATTACTGTCCCACAGACACGGCCATCCCAATAATAGAGATGGAAGCATCAGGTGCTCAGCCTGAGAGCATTAAACATTCCAACTGCGTAACTACTTTCTCTTACCCGAACTCCATGCTCATTCAGCAACCTTCTGGTTACAACCTGGCTTCCAAGGCAGTCCATGCTGAGATGTGTAGTATTGTTATGCTCCCTACTCTGAATTAAGAGGTGGACATAGCGGTTTTATACAATTATCTCTGTGAGCTTCGTTAACATGAATCCTCCTTGAGAAGTGGAAGTTCCTCCAAATGCTGAGAAAAATCCGCTTTCTGAAGCCACTTGACTGAAGTGGATTCACCAAGGTAATACCATCCCATGAGTCATCGTGGCAGACAGCTAGCGTCTCCCCTAAGATATCCCAACCTCGCCATGGGAGCTCTCTCTCCAAGTATCATCAGTTAAATACCCAACAAATATCAGTTAAAAAGAGTTAGCATCATGTCCCATACCACATATCTTACCCTGGCATCATTCTGGTCTGACATGCATGAACTAAACCATACCTTCTTCTCTTTCTCTAAAATCATTTGATCCTTTTGATGCAGCATCTTCTTCAGAGTAGCCACTTCTTCCTTTAGTTGGGCAATGATGACAAAGTGGTCAGTGCCTGGTGAGTCCAGAGCCAGGTCTGGGGAAAAGCTGATCGGAAAAATGGAGGGGGAAGAACCATAACTTGGATGGATAAACTTTCACCTGAAGATGCATCTTACACACTTGACTGCAAGCTCCTCAAGGGCAAGAGCAACTATCTGAATTCCCAGCATCAAGCACAATGCCCCATACACACCAGATTCAACAGTATTTGTTACCTGCACTTGTAAGGTGGTCATCAGGTAACTATGCCTAATCAAAACTACAACCCAACAACATTCCTGCAGCATCTTCTCTCACATTCAGGACTAAACTAAATGTCACATCACCATATCACAAGAGCCAAGGATATTCTGTTTAAGGTTCACTGAAGATCCCCAATGATTCATAGAACAATCTTAATTCACGATTAGATAATTTCCCTAGACTTCTGGACGAATTAAATTGTAAGCTCATGCTTTCTTCTTTACCACTCCCCATAGAGTTCATCTTTCAGCCCTTTGTCTTTTCCATGCTCAAGGCACTGTGATTTGGTGTAGCTGCTGAGGAGCTATTGCATTCCACCCCAGGAGCAGTCCTTTTTTAAAATGATAGAGACTAAATTCATAGGAAGGAAGCCAACTTACCTTCCACTACGTTTTACCCACTGTCATTTTCAATATCAAGAATTCTGTGACAGCTGGGAAAGGAACAAGGAGGTGGCAAACTCCAGACAAAGTCACATCACCACCTGGGTTTTCAACAGATTCCTCCCAGTGGTATGAGCACTCCATTTGGTCAAAGTGCCAAGTGAACTCTGCATATGTCCTTTTGGTAGTCTCTTAACTGGGACCAGTTTCAGGAAATCTGTGAACCCCTAAAATTGTATGTACAATGGGTGTTTTCCGGGGTAAGGATCCATAGCTTTCATTGGCTGCTCAGTGGTGTCTCAGACCCAAAACAACCCTGGCCTGCAAGGTTAAACCCTGCCCTTCACTTGAAACTTCCCAAAGGAAGCTCTTTACTTTTCTCAGGGCAACCTTTAAGGTAAAACACAACTCTAATGGCTTTTCCTAAACAGCGAAATACTGGTTCCCAGCTCCCAGTATCAACAAAGCAATGGCTCAGAGTTTCCCTTGCTGTTGGTTCTTTCCTACATTCTAAACCACATCTAATAACCAGCACTTCTCTATACAGGTAGAAACTCCAAATAGCAAGTCTAACCATTGGACTACACTTCCTTACCGTTACCAAGTCAAACATTTCTATGGCTAGAAGTAGAAGAAGTAGTCCATTGATAAGAATATTCTCCCCCAGCCTGCATGAATCATATGAGAAGAATATCAGATGAAGAGATAAATTAATGCTTTCATAATTGATGAACATGCAGAATTACTGGAAAACAAAAAGAAAATGCAAAATAATTCAAACAAAACATGCAGGAGAAAGAAAACAATTGAAAGGGCCCATCAGAGTCTCCACTGATTTCAGATCTGGAAGTGTCTTCACATCTATTTCAATACTCCCCAAGGGGCTGTCTTCCCTCAACCCAAAAGAGTCTATTTAAATCCTTAACTAGGGTGATGAATGGAGTAATGAAAGGAACTTCCTGTTGTCCCCAAAGCTCCTAATGCTTTGCTTTCCCTGCTTCTTGAGAGAGGGCTCTGCCCCCACACCAATGAAATGTTGGACTAAATTAGTCCTGAAGCCCTGGTGGTGTAGTAGTTAAGAGCTCGGCTGCTAACTAGAAGGTTGACAGTTCAAATCCACCAGCTGGCTCCTTGGAAACCCTATGGGGAAGTTCTACTCTGTCCTACAGGGTCACTATGAGTCGGAATCGACTGGATGACAACAGGTTGGGTTTGTTTTTTTGTTTGTTTTATCTTGTGTTAGGGTCAAACCTCTTTAACTCTCTAACTCCTGGTTCAATAAGAACTGCTGGGAATCAAAATGAAAAAATACGTTAGCAAGGCAGAAAATCAAATCCTGTCTCTTTCCAAATACCTCCAATGATAGGGAACTCACTGCTTCTCCAGGAAGCTTGCTATCTTTTCTAAAAGCTTTTAATATAAGAACAATCTTCCTCAGGCTGAACCAAAGCCTGCACCCCTGTTGTTCCTACCCATTGGACCTGGGATTGTCCTCAAAGGCCACACAGAGCAAGTCTAATCTCTCCGGCATAATTCAAGGGAGAATAAAATAAAATATGGAGAAGAGAAAAAAATGTCCTTTAGAAACAATGAACCACAAGGTTTGCCTGGGCACCACCCACTGTTGAGACTGCATTTGTATTGCCTTGCGGAACAACAGACAAATATGATTAAAAAGCAGCCAGTGCTACCACCAATGACTGTCCTCACACGGAACACCACAGAGAGTCCCTGACGGAGCACGAGAAAAGTGGGGTGCAGAACTCAAATTCTAGTAAAAAGATCAGACTTACTGGTCTGACTGAGACTGGAATAACCCTCGAAGTCACAGCCCCTGGACACCGTGTTAAGCCAGAACTAAAACTATTCCTGAAGCCCACTCTTCAGACAAAGATTAGACTAGACTATAAAACATAAAATAATACTCATGAAGACTGTGCTTCTTAGCTCAAGTAGATACATGAGACTAAATGGGCAGCTTCTGTCCGGAGGCAGGATGAGAACGCAGAAAGGAACAGGAGCTGGCTGGATGGACACGGGACACCCGGAATGGAAAAGGGGAGTGTGCTGTCACATTATAGTGATTGCAACTAGTGTCACATAACAATATGTGTATAAATTTTTGCATGAGAAATTAACTTGCGCTGTAAACTTTTACCTAAAGCACCATTTAAAAAAAAAAAAAGCAGTCAGTGTATGTGCTCAGGGACGGCTAGAAATGAACCTAGATTTTCCTCAAATCAAAGTTTTTGTTACAACTTCAACAAACTAGAAAACATTGACAGAAAGGCTATGGATTTTGTAGGATACTAAAAAATAAGTAAAAAGACTAAGTAAGGCATCTTATAGATATAAAACAATTAGAGAAAGCTAAGATAATGTGTTCCATCTATATGACAGGGAAGGCTGATGGATAAAGAAGGGGAGGAGGAAAAATAATAAAATACGCCTCAATTATCATGAAATAAGTAAGAAAGGAGAATGTGGTAGTATAAAAAAGTCTGTGGAAAAGTATTAGGGAGCAAGTTGCAGAAGACATGAAGAAATAAATATTAAAGAGCATAAATTAAAAAGTATTTCAATATTTTCAAAGTGAGGCCTGGAAAGTAAATTACGTGATTAATTAACAACTGTGAGGCAGATACAAGATATTTTCGAAACAAGACTGATAACACTTGGTACAGGAGTCAAAATAAATATACAATGAAAATTCTTTGCTATGCAGGACATTAACGAAGGACTGTCAAACAAAGGATGGTCAGAATGCTTTTTTCAAAGTGAAGGAAAAGCAGGAAAACACACAGAAAGTAAAAAGGATAGAAAAAATGTAATCTATCTCATGCTGTGAACATTCAACAGAAAGAAATGCAAACAAGCAGACTAGACTGTTAAAATTGCTAATGGAGGAAAATTCAAACGGCATTGTATATGTATGAAAATAATTTTTGTAGCAGCAGAAAACATTTGCCAAATTAAAAAAGTTCCTTAAAAAAAAATTAGCGTGTACATTTCAAGAAAATGATCTTTTCACATCTTTTTCAGAGGACATTATGAAAGACCATATACCTAAGTCACCAAGAATCAGCATCCTACTTGAGGAAAATAGTCACTGCTGGTGACCAAATGCAATCAAATAGTCTAAACAGAAAGTCTGAGCTTTAGCTTGGTATATCTGTAGCAACGGACAGCAAGAATAGCAGCAGTATCTCAAAAATAAAATAAGCTAATAGAAGGTAACCTTTATAAGGATTGGTTGGTTAAACTAAGAGCTACCAATGAGCTTTTTTCCAGGTGGTTCAAACACAGCCTGGGTCATAGATAATCACAAAACAGAAATGATGAACCTTTAAGGCCCAGATCTTGGCTGAGGGCTTTATAAAGCTCGGCATCAGAAAAGCTCACCCACTGAAGCAGTTTCTGCAGGATCACATCCTGGAAGTGGTGATGGGACAACCTGTGCCCCATCTACTTCCTTCAGAATGGCTGTCCAGAGAAACAGTAAAGCTGACCAGAAAGATGGTCTTCATGGCTCCTTCCTCTGTAATCTGAATATCTAAATCACACATTTCCAGGAGATTCAATTCAAGAAGTTTAAAAACAATAAACTAGTTGTCAAGAAGACACCTTGTAGGATCTGAAATCAAGTTAATGGAAGAGGTACACTTCAGAAACATTTTGTACTTCTCTAAATAAACAAAATTCAGCCCCGGTAAGTCCATATGCAGGTCTACTCCCATATCCACCACTGGCTGGGAGGGAGAACCATGAAGGAGGGGTCTCCACAATGGAGATGACTCCAAGGATTTTAGGGAAGAGTATGTCAGGTGGTCTCACTTCAGGATGCCCAGGTCTGGAGGAACAGGAAAATGGTTGGCCCCAAGACTCTGTTGGGAAGCAGCCCACTGGACCAACCCAGACAGGGCACTCTGGATATTAGGACAAAGCAGCTCGTAAGAAGAAGCATCGCTGAGATGGAGAGAGGAAAGTGAGGAATAAAAATATGCATTTAGACAGGCTTAAAATGAAATAAAAATATTTAAATGCATCTCATTGTTTTCTGATCTGGCATCTGCATTGCTCTGTCTTTCTGAATGCTAAGAAAGCATGATTATCCCTCACAGACTGAGCAACACTGCCTTCGCTCCAACTTGTCTGTGCTCTGCCTCCCGAGACTGACTGCTGCCCTGCCTGGTGCAGGCTACAAACACAGATCACAGCGAAAAGTGTCCAGCTGTTGACCTCTTAGAACTAGCATGGGGAAGTTATTTTGTAAACTAATTGTTAACTAATTCAAGGTGTTATTAAATTTGGTTATAAGTTACTGTCTTTTAATGACGGGATTTGATGTATAAACAAAAATCAGGAATACTTGTTTATAGATATCAAGTGGCTGGTGTAGCACCTGCAGGTTTGCCACAGACTAGTTCCAAGGCACACCTTAAAATGTCCTCCTGTCTCAGGAACTGTGTATATTTATATATTTCAAGCAGAAGCATGTGCACGCGCACACACACACACACACACACACACACACACACACACACTCTCTCTCTCTCTCTCTCTCCCTCCATCTTGGCCTACCTGTCTCCATTGGTTGTGATTGACTCAAACTTGGACTTTTTCTTTGGGATTTCATTTTGGATTGAAGACGTAGAAAGTGTTTTCTGGCTTTGAAAGGCAAAAATAGAAAGGCACTCATTAGAAATCAAAGAATACTAAAACATCACAATGAAATTCTGTCAAATGGGACCAATGTGAGAAAGTAGTTCTTCTACGCAAGAGCTAATTATTCTTGATTATTAAAATCCACCCAGGTGCTGACTTTGTAAGTCCTGGATACATGCACTGCTAGTTTCCACTGGACAAAAAAAAAAAATTCTTGGTCTTAATTAAATGTTACCTGGCTTTTTATTAAGAACCACGAGAACAGAAGCAACAAAAATTCAGTAAGAAATATAATCTCACAGGTGAAAAAGTACCTTTACATTCACTGTCTCACACACATCTTGTGATTCTGTGAGGAATACACAAGGTATTATAACTACTTTTCAGAAATTGAGGCTCATCAAGGTTAACTGACCTACCCAAGGACAGTCACAGCTGTTCAGTAATGGGGCTAGGACTAGAAATCAGGTCTACATATTTCAACTCCTAGTCCAGTTCTTCATTGCTCTGTGAAACTACTGATGTCTGAATCCCACAAAAAGACGAAAACTCAGTTTTATCCTCAGTAAGTTCATCCCCTAAAACCGATGCTGAAAGAGAAGCTAAAAGTCTGTGAGCTGCAACCCTTTCAACTTTGATGGATGCCCAACTGCCAGATGCAAAGGATACCGCAGACCTTTTCTTACCTGACCTCTCTTTAATACTGATACCACTGACCACATCATCCTTCTTGAAACTTTCTCCTCACTTGGTCATCCTTCTGCTTTTGTGATTGTTGCTTCTTCGTCTCTGTCCATCCCTTAAAATATTGAGTGCTTCTAGAGTTGTGTTCTCAGCCTCCAGCCTAAGTTATATTATCCAAGAGCATGCTTTTAACAACTCCCTATCACAGTGATTGGAAATGGTGTTTCCGAGATCACCTGCATGAGAATCATCTGGGATGCTTATAAAACAATGCAGATTCCTGAACTCTATCCTAGATTATACCAAATTATACTCTGGGGTGGGGTCCCAGAAATCTGCATTTTTAAACAATCTCTACTCCCCGTGATTCTTATATGATATCAGTGGCCCATGTTCTGATGACTCTGTCCATTCTCTTGCTCCTGCCCAAGTCTCTCTTCTGAGTTCTAGGCTAAATCCCTACTAAATAATTCCTCCTGGTGCTGCAAACTCAGTTTTTGAAAACAGAACTTCTTCTCATCTCTCCTTCCTATAGTCTCTCTCAGTTAA
Source organism: Dugong dugon (assembly GCA_030035585.1). NCBI lineage: Eukaryota > Metazoa > Chordata > Mammalia > Sirenia > Dugongidae > Dugong > Dugong dugon. Next base: position 51,686,550 of record CM057462.1, on the reverse strand, counting down.
GGATCTACGCATCTACTCAAGTAAGAAACCTGCAAACTACCCCTGACTCACCCAGTTCTGGTCCATCTATCTGTTCACCAAATTATCTAAGTTTCTCGTAATTCTCCCTCCAAAGTATCTCCCTGAATCTGCCTCTTCCCATTTTCATCTTCACTGCCATTGCCTCAGTTGAGGTTCTTGTTTTATCATCTCTTACCTGGATTCTTATAAAAGCTTCTTAATTAACCCCCAGTCCCTTTTTCCTCCAGTGTATTCTCCACACTAGTCAGGGTTAATTTTCTTTAGCGCAGATTTGGTCCTTCTCCTGCAGAGGTCCCTCCAGTGGCTTCCCACTGATGCTCCTTACCTGGTCTGCAGGACCCTATTTCCTGACATTCCCCAGCTCCCAACCATAAGCTCCAGCAACACAAAAGGACTTGCAGTTCTCCAGGGTTCTGTGTGGGCTTGTGCCCCCCGTGCCTTTGTAAATGCTCCTCCCTCAGCCTAGGATGCCTCTGCCCCATTCCTTATCTGGTGATTCTGATTCATCCTAAGATCCAGTTCCAACATCAGTCCTTCTCCAAGCCTTCCTTGCCTGACTTCCCAAGGTAGTTAATTATTACTGCCTCTCACACCTGTATCTTGAATATTTCCACTGTGGTGCTCATCACATTGCACTGCAATGATTTGATTGCAGGTCTGTCTTTCCTACTAGACTGCATGCTTCTGGAGAGGAGAATGACTGTTTTATTCATCTATGCATTCCCAGCAGAGTCCCTACACGAGAGGTACTTAAAACATTTCCGGAATGAACAAACAAAATCATAATGGTAATAAAAAAATTAAAATGTACAGAATGCTACCTATATGCCAGTTGTCAAACTAATCACTATGCGTGTACTATGTAATTCATCTTCGTAACAACCGCATGAAGCAATACTATTATTTCCCTCATTTTACAGGTAAGAAAACTTGTCTAAGATCCCACACAGAGAATTTCACAGAGCCAGGATTCAATCCAGAGCCAGAACTCTTAACAACACTGCAGATACTCTGTAAGGAAGCTTAAGATGATAGCAAAAGGACATCTTTTGACTGGATCCCACAAGGACAAACCTAGTACATCTATCAACATTCCTGGCCAAATAAGCATAAAAAAGGCTTTTGTCCCTCAGAAAGTGAAATGTCCAATCTTCTAGGGAGATAACCCACTCCAAAACAAACAAACAAACTCATTGCCATCAAGTCAATTCCGACTCATAGTGACCGCTAAAGGACAGAGTAGAACTGCCCCAAGGGTTTCCAAGGAGCACCTGGTGGATTTGAACTGCTGACCTTTTGGTTAGCAGCTGTAGTTCTGAGCCACTGTGCCACAAGGGCTCCAACTCACTCTAGGGGTAAGGAAAACACTACATGTAAAACTAGAGTAGGTTCCATAAATGTTTCAGACACAATACAAGTTAAGGAGTCTCTCTGGCCCTTTAAAGATACATAAATTGTAAAATATGACAAATTTCCCCTATAGGCTAGCAACGAGAGAGAAAAGGAAAATGTATACAAAATGGCATTGTCCATGACTGACTGCGAGAGTAGTATATCTGACCCGTCAGCACCTCTAGTCCTGTCTCATGCATCTTGGGGTTACCTGTTGTAATGGCTGCCACCACTCAGTCGACTGTACTGCTCCTTTTCCTGCTGGCCAGCACGGGAAGAGCTGCTCAGGTGCTTCCTCTGCTCTTTGGTCTTCTGAAGGACCCGTTTATATGAAAGTGTGCACAGCCAACACAGCAATTTCCCATCTACCTGAAGACCAGGAGAGAAAGATAAAGAGGGAGGAATATAGCGCTAAGGGCGAGGGCACTGTACTGGGAGCCAGAGCCCCTGGATTGAGTACCAGCTCTGCCACTTATGAGCTGTGCCACCTTAGGTAAGTCCCTTGAGCTCTCTCAGGCTCAGTCTCCTCATCTGTAAAATGAGGGATAATAATAGTACCTACCTCCAAGGGCTGTTGCAAGGATTTCATGACATAATGTCATTAAAGCAATCCAGCAGGATGCCAGGCACATAAAAGCTTCTTAACAAATATCAGCTGTTAATTTCATGTATCTTTTTGTTCTGTCTTCCTCTTAGCAAACACAGACCAGAGCAAAGTTCCCACAAGAATTTCAAACGACACAAACATTATGGAAAACTCAGCAGGGAGAAGAAAAGACAGAAGATGAACTGTAAAATCTATACTTCAGTTTTAATACCTTGTAAATGGTTCACAAAATGGGATGCTGGATACCTTTTCTCAGACGGAAAGGACGCCCTGAGAGAAAGACCAATGGGTGAGTAGCTTCCAGGGCCCAGACCTAGTGGTGGTCTGCCACGGCACTTTGTTGAACCAGAAAAAGTCAACTTCCTTGGGCAGAAGCAGCTCTGCACCAGGGACCAGGGTGCAAGGCTAGGAAAGCAGAGTGTGGCTTCCACAACCCTCTGAAGCTGGAATACCTTTGTGCAAAACCATTTGTAGAGCAGCTAGAGCTGGAGGTGAGGCAGCAGGACTGACTGGAATTACCCAGTAGGGGAGGGACTGTGCTGACATTTTATGGAATTTTATAGTTTTCACTTATTCCTGAAATTAGATCTTATGTCCCATTATGAATGGAAACCCTATGGGGCAGTTCCACCCTGTCCTATGAGTCACTATGAGTCAGAACTGACTCGACGGCAATGGGTCTGGTTTGGTTTTTGGTATACTGACTTAAATGTAGCCCCTACCTGCCTCTATAACCTCATTTCCTTTCTCTTCCCCTTGTTCACTCTGCCTTCTTTCTGTTCTTCTCATGTGCCAAGCTCATTGCCACCTCAGGGTCTTTTCATAGCTGGCCTCTCTTCCTGGAATCTTTGGCCTCCAGAGCTTCCCACAGCTGCTACGTTCTCATCATTCTAGTTTCAGCTCAAATGTTACTGCCTCAGAGGTCCTCCTGATTGCCCAATCTAAACTGGTCTCTCCAGTCACTTTTAAAGATCTTTAAGTATACTCATGTTGTTGTTAGCTAACATTAAGTCGCCGGACTCATGGTGACCCCAACGTGTTATAAAGTAGACGGGCTTCATAGGGTTTTCTTGGCTGCGATCTTTACAGAAGCGAAGCCACTGGAAGGGTTCAAACTGCCAACCTCTAGGTTAGCAGATGATAGCAAACTGCTTGCGCCACCCAGCTCCTCTCCCGTCGCTCTATTATATACTCTCTTTTCTCTATAGCACTTATATCGAAAATCTGTGTTCATATGTTTCCTTGTTTGTTCTTACCCATCTCTCTCCCAATTACACAAATATAAGCTCTGTCAGAGGAAGGTCTCGTCTGTCTAGTTCATTAAGTGCATTTACAATACCTAACAGTGCTTGGTTTAGAATAGGATTTAATGGTTAATAAATGTATAAATGTACTTTGAGACCAGACTTCAGTCTGGTTCACTTCATGGTTCTGAAATACAGCCTGAAGGCCTGATTTTAAAACACTGCAGAAGGCCTTGCCGAGGAAAGGGCTTTCACTGAAGAAGGGTTTGAAAACAAGGTAATTCCACTAAAAGAGAGCATTATACATAAAAATCACACACAGGACCACAGTACACTTTATTTTAGATCTCTTCCAAACCTCACCTGTCAAGACATAAACTTTAAAAATACAGGGGTACCCTCTGAGAATAAAACTATTGGAAATAAATAATCAAAGCTAGCATTGATTGAGTACTTCTCATCTATCAGATTCTGTTCTAATGGGCTTTACACATAACTCAGCCTTCAGAAAGTTCTGCTCAGCCCCATTTACAGATGAGGAAAATGAGGCACTCACAGATTACCTTGCCCGAAGTCACATGGCTAATAAGTAACAGAACCAAGATTTTAACCCAGGTATTCCAAGCCCAGATCATCCACTTTTTTTTTAAATTTTTTTATTGTACTTCAGGTGAAGGTTTACAGAACAAGTAGATTCTCATGAAACAGCAGTACACACATTGTTTTATGACATTGGTTAACAACCCCATGACATGTCAACCCTCTCCCTTCTTGACCTTTTTTTTTTTTTGTGAAAATATACATAGCCAAAGATACACCATTTCAAAAATTTCTACATGCACAGTTTAGTGACATCGACTACGCTCTTAAAATTGTGCTGCTATTCTCACTTTAGAGGAAGGTTTACAGAACAAAATAGTTTCTCATTAAACAGTTAGTACACATGTTGCCCTATGACAATGGTTAACAACCTCACAACACATCAACACTGTCCTTACTCAACCTTGGGTTCCCTATCACCAGGTTTCCTGGCCCCTTCTGCCTTCTAGTCCTTGTCCCTGGACTGCTGTGCCTCATTAGCAGATCATCCACTTTTAATCCCTAAGCTTAGCCTACCTCTCCTAAAATTTATCAACATTTGATTGAGGATATGCAAACATAGCCAAACCTTTAAAACAGAATTGTAAGTTTAAGAAAACAGAAAATGAATTCTAGTGTAACCAGATCAATAAAAATTAACTACTGGTATTCCAATAGACAATCATACAGGTACACATTTGATATGTATATTCATACCCTTTATGTGGATATGACCCAGGCTCAAAATTAAGTGTTTTATATACTTATCTCAATTAAATCTCCCCATGTCCCTGTGAAGTGGCTACTATTATTCCCACTGAAAAGATGAGGAAAGTGGTACAAACAAGATAAAATAACTTGCCCAGGATCATTCAGCTTGCCCCAGGAATGGGAAGGGACTCAGGTGGGGGGGACCGCAAAGTCTGTACTCCAACTACTATTATATATTACCTCCTGATCACTTATTCAGCTTCTCCAGTATCTTGATTCAGGGAAGAGGTGCCCTGGTTGGCAGGCAGGGGTATTCTGGTCACTGAAAAGTTATATCCTCTCATTGTAAATTAATGAATTTGGTTAGTAAGAGTCAGTTCTCAAGAGCCTAAGCACCTCTGGCCACTGACAAAAGAGTTTCTGAACTGCCTTCTTTTATTCAACAAATATTTACTGAGCCTGTACTATGTGCCAGGCTGCTGGAAAGACAGAGAGCAAGATGGACAAAGAGCTCACATTCTAGTGAGGTGGACAAATATGTAAACAAACAAGATAATTTCTCATAGTGTTACATGCTATGAAGAAAATGGAACAGGGTGACGTGATAGAGTCACTGAGGGGGTTAGTCAAAGAAGGTCTCTGAGAGCAGGTGGCGTCTGAGCTGAGACCTGACACGAGGAGCCAGTCGTGAAACTCTGGAAAAAGGTATATCAAGCAAAGGACAGCCAGTGCAAATGCAGGAACGAGACTGGCGTGTGTGAAGGACTGAAAAAAGGCTGGTGTGTCTGGAACAAGGTGAGAGATGGGAAACATGACAGGAAACTGAGAGGCAGGCATGGGTCTGACAGGCCATGGAGGGAGTTTGGATTTTATTCTAAGTGCAACTGGAAGCCACTGGAGGGTTTTAAGCAGGAGAGTTACATGACCAAACTCTCAACCATTCTGATTCCACCAAAGTACCACCACCACTACACAAAGCTTCCCTCTATGTCATCTTCTTGCGGTCTTTAACTTCAACAGACAGAAATATTTAAAGAGCCAATAATAAAACTGGCAATACCATTATAATAATACCTTGTTGAAGTCATAATCTCTCCTTTACAGAGTTCCACAGAATTTTGCCAATATGAACCCACCTCTATATGGGATACTGATCATTGTCATTCAGGTTCTCATAAAATACTAAACGATGAAACACTAGAATATAATGCCCCACCATTTGATAAATGAAGAAAGTAAAGGCTGAATATCTTCTTCAAGGTCAAAAACAGAACTATGAGAGGAAGTGAAAAATCTTTCTTGAATTCTATGTCTTTTTAACACAATTGGTCTACCTTAATTTCACTGAAGGAAAAAAAAAAGTCAAGAAAAACACAGGGACTTACCTTCTTTCTATCATCTTTCCTGTCAAACGCACACTGTTGCTTGCACTGTTCGCAAGAATATGGTGGTCCATACTTCTTCTCTGAATTTGTACAGCGCTGGCATTTATTGCCAATAAATGCTGCAATTATGTTGCAATACTGACAAGGTTTGGGCTTAAAGAAGGTGGAAAAAAAGGTCAAATAAGTGTATTATAGAATACTAGCGCATTTTTTAAAGCAATGATTACTATTATGTAGTCTGTTAGTCATGGTAAAAATATATTCTGAACCTTAAATTTACTTTTACACTGATCAAATGAAGCTCAGTTCCTAACAGTAAATAAAGTGATTTTCTGCACAGGACTGTTGGTTTTAAAATGAATAAATAATAAAAACCCACTGGTGTGTATGCTGGGATTTTATGAGAAATTCAACAGAATCAACTCTTGGGAGAAACCAACAAGTGCTTCCAAATTTCTGAAAAGGCCTATTTGCTGTTATCAGTGTATAAACATGTTGAGAGAATACCTACAAGGACACAGTATACTGAACCCTAACACTAAAAGGAAAAAAAAAATCATTCATCAAAATGAATAGTCAACTGTTACCAAACGAAGAGGCCAAGTCAGAGGATTCATGCTTCCCCTCCTCTTCCCACATCAGTCACTAAAGCTTCTCAAGGAAAATTATAATCATAATCCTGGCAGAGAGACTATAAACACACAACTCCTTAACATTCAATATTAGCTAAATTCAAAAACTAAAACACTGGATAAATTTTTCCGGCAAAGTATTTACATATAACTTGTTCTTCTAATAAAAGTAATGAACTACATTAATAGCCCACAGAAATGTAAGGTTCCAAGAGATCCAAGCACACACTGTTAGGTACAGAGAAAGCCTACTTACCGTTCCATACAACTGCACATTCTGAGCACATTTCTTGCATATTGTATTGGTTTTACTGTTAAGGAAGAAAGAGACATAGGCTGTTGTAAGAAAAAAAGTTGTTTTACTTAGAACATCTGAAAACTGATGCCTCCTTAAGCCTAAGGAATCTGTGCTAAGACGAAATATGGCTGGGATAACAGAAGTTTGAATATCTGGCCAATAACTCTCTTAATTATTTATTTCCACAGAATATGTGGATATTAATTTTATTATCTCAGATAATATGGGGCTTTTAAACAGGGCTTTGCTTAAAACGGAGAGTGAGTTATTTCTGATTATGGCATCTCCAAGTATCACACACTGGCGGCAACGATGGACTCAAGCATAACAACGATTGTGAGGATGGCACAGGACCGAGCAGTGTTTCATTCTGTTGTTCACAGGGTCGCTATGAGTTGGAACTGACTCAACAGCACCTAACAAGTATCACTAAGTAAAATTATCAGATATGGAGAGGATCTTCAAAACAATACTATCTTAGACTGAAATGGACTAGTAGAAAAAAATTCTCCTCAATTCAGATGAATAGCTGAAAAATTTGATGTGAGGGAAAAAAGTATGCATGTTTGGACTATAAATTCAGAGATTCTATCCATGCTGACCTTACTTTGTCCAAGCTCTAGTCTTTAAGTAATCCAGAGTCAATTCCAACTCATGGCGACCCCATGTATGTCAAAGTAGAACTGTGTTCCATCGAGCAGACCACCAAGCCTTTCTTCAGGGTGGGCTCTAACCTCCAACCTTTTTTAATGGTCAAGGGTGTTAACTGGTTGCACCACCATCCCAGATGTCGGGAAACAGAAGCTATGACCAAATATTTTGTCAGTATTCCCAATTTCTCAAAGAGCTAATCAACAAAAATAAAAGCACTCTTTGCCTTGAGAAGATCTAGGGGTCATAATATTACCTAAATGTTCGAACTAATAAATCTGCCTTGGGGAAAAAAAGTGTTTCTAAAAAAGTCTGACCCTTCACACAGGGAGGTACAAATGACATGCTTGATGTGCAAGAGTAGTTTAAGCAACACTCAAGGGCTAAAAATAAAATCACACAAATACTTTTTTTAAAATCCACTCTATTCTATATTTCGTGATTATTTTCCCACACAATCTCTATGAAAGTGACCACAAAGTTTAAAAAGAAAAAAAAAAAACCTCAAAGTAGAAAACATTTTAATTAAATCAAGATATTCAAACAAAATGTTTTTCAGGGCAATTTTCTGCCATTTTTAAAAGGCGGTACAAGAAATGAAATACATTGTAAAAAAACCTGCACTCTAGAAAGAGAATCAGCATCAGAGATTGTGACACTGAACAGCATTTTGGTTTTCACACAGATTTACTACAGAAGAACTAAGGTATCTGTCTATACGTACAAATGATCCTGACATCTTAGAAAACATTCAAAGAGAAAATATTTCTACGATCCATCTTGAATTAATTTTTGTGCAGGGTGCGAAGTAAGGTTCGAAGTTCATATCTCACCCCACACAAAAACTAATCCAAGATGAATCTTAGACCTAAATGTAAAAGCTAAAACGTAAAACTCCTAGAGTATACTCTGTATGATTTCATTTATATGAAGTTCTAGAACAGGCAAAACTAATCTGTGATGGAAACAAAAATCAGAACAGTGGTTGCCTGGGGGAAATGAAGGGTACGGGAACTGACTGGGACAGGGCATGAGAGGACTTGATAGGGTGATGTTAACGTTCTAGCTCTTCCGAGGGGCTCACAGGTGTATGCTGTTTCTTAAAACTCATCAAACGATGTACTAAGGTTTGAGCATTTCACTATATGCAAATGATAAAGAAGTGTAAACAAATACTGAACTCTAGTTAATGATATGCATGTTGAAGTGTTTGGGAGTGAAGTGTACTAATGTCTGCGGCTTTAAAATGAATAAAAAATAAGATGGATTGATTCATGGATGGATGGCACAATGTAAACTGTAGACTCTAAATAGCAGCTATATGGATGTTCACTGTCCAATTCTCTCAACTTTTTTTACGTTCGAAAATATTCAAAGATTCTTTTTTTTTAATTATTCTTTAGGTGAAAGTTCACAGAGTAAATTAGTTTCTCAAACAGTTAATACACAAATTGTTTTGTGACACTGGTTGCTGTCATGGATTGAATTGTGTCCCCCAAAAATGTCAATTTGGCTGGGTCATGATTCCCAGTATGGTATGATTGTATGTTGTAAATGCTATCACTATGATGTAATAAGATGGATTAGCGGCAGTTATACTGATGAGATCTACAAGATTAGATAAAGTGTCTTAAGCCCATCTCTTTTGAGATATAAAAGAGAGAAGCAAGCAGAGAAACATGGGGACCTCATACCACCAAGAAAGCAGTGCTGGGAGCAAAGCATGTCCTTTGGACCTGAGGTTCCTATGCTGAGATGTTCCCAGACCAAGGGAAGACTGATGACAGAGACCCTCCTCCAGAGCCAACAGAGAAAGCAAGCCTTCCCCTGGAGCCGAACTTTGGCTGTGAATTCGGACTTCCAGTCTACTGGACTGTGAGAAAATAAGCTTCTGTTTGTTGAAGTCATCCACTTGTGGTATTTCTGTTATAGCAGCACTAGATGACTAGGACAGTTGCCAATCCCACAATGTGTCAACACTTTCCCCTTCTCCACCCTGCGTTCCCTGTTTCCATTCATCCAGTTTTCCTGTCCCTTCCTGCCTTCTCATCTTTGTTTTTGGGGTGGGGTGCTCATTTAGTCTCATATACATGATTGAACTATGAAGCACGTTCCTCACGGGTGTTAGTGTTGGCCCTATACACCTGTCCAATCTTTGGCTGAAGGGTGAACCTCAGGAGTGACTTCAGTACTGAGCTAAAAGGGTGTCTGGAGCCATACTCTTGGGGTTTCTCCAGTATCTCTGTCAGACCAGCAAGCCTTGTCTTTTGTGTGTGTGTGTGAATTTGACTTTTGTTCTATATTTTTCTCCTGCACTGTCTGGGACCCTCTATTGTGATACCTGCCAGAGCAGTCAGTGGTGGTAGCTGGACACCATCTAGTTGTGCTGGACTCTGTCTGGTGGAGGCTGTGGTAGTTGTGGTCCATTACAAATAAAGATACTGAGAAAAATGTTTCTAGAATGAAAATGAAGCTGATTAAAATGAAGCTTCTAGGTCTATGTGTGAGCTGGCTCAAAGCAGATCACCTACAATTATAGTTCCACAAAAGGTAAACTTGCTATACTAATAAACCACTTTGCTATTAAAAAATTTCCCCGAAGACGTGTGTTAACTCACACCTAAGTGCTTTTCACACTTTTTAAAATGAAAGTCATGCAAGGAAAAGTGTGAAGGCAAGGGAGTTTCAAATGTGACTAGGACTAACAAATCCTTTATCAAGATTGTCATATTCCCAAAAGTATCTTCTTTTGGCTTATAAATTCTTCGAGCTCTGTGTGTAAAACAGAACATGAAGCAAATGTTTTGCTGTCGTGAGATTTATTTCTTACTGTCAAGCTTATAACAGTAATATAAAATGATCAAAGTAACAAAAAAATTAAGCAATCAGTGGAAAATAATTAAGGAATAAAACATGTATTATAATACACTGAGTACATCCTTCAGTGTATTGTAAGAAATTGCAGAATCTGTGTATTATAACATAATTGACTAAAACAAACAAAATCTACTGCCGTCAACTCAATATCAACTCATAGAAACCCTATAGGACAAAGCAGAACTGCCCCACAGGGCTTCCAAGGCTGTAAATCTTTTCAGAAGCAGACTGCTCCATCTTTCTCCCATGGAGTGGCTGGTTGGTTCCAACCACCAGCCTTTGGTTAGCAGCTGAGTGCTTAACCACTGTGCCACCAGGACTCCTTCAATTGATTAAAGAACTGTATATTACAATGTAACTGATTATAGATTCGTACACTGAAATGCAATTGATTATAGATCTGTATATTAAAATTAACAAAGTGGCTTCAACAACATACTCAAACACAGCAAGGATTGTGAGGATGGCCCAGGATTGGCCAATTTTAAGTTCTGTTTAATACATAAGGTCGCTATGAGTCAGAACCGACTACAGGGCACCTACAACAACAAGATTAAAATGCAGCTGATTACAGATTTTAGGTGGAAAAAGCCTACTGACATCTTTCATTATCAACAACTGTACCTCTCCTGCTGATATTCAGTCCTGCAGTAGGTGCACTTCACGACAGGGTGTGCAATCCGACATTCCTGAAATGAAATGAGAATATAATTTTAAAAGGCAGTCATAAATGGAAACAGCCTTCAGCAGCATGCAGAAGACCTGGGTCTACTCCTAGTAGTCATTGTGTTTTGAGCAAGGCTCTTAAATGTTCTGGGCCTTATTTTTATCCTCTGTAATAATGACACTGCCCTGCCCATCATGCAGCATTAATGTCCACGCTAAATAAGAATTTATGTGGAACCAGTAACAAATTGTCAAGCAAATGTATCCTTGAACAAGCTCCAGACTGAGAATCAGAAGCTCTGGAGTCTAGTCCCAAATTAGGCCATTGTGATTTTGAGCAGGTTCACCTGTGAAATGAAAGTGAATTAAAATAATATTTATTCACATAAAACTTCCTTAAAATTAAATATGCATATATATGGACGCGTGTATATATATATATTAGGCCAAAGAAAAGCACTCAAGCACTTCAGTTCTCTCATCTCCAGTAAGCAAACAGTGGCAAAAGGAAGGTCACAGTTTTCTGAGGCAATAGTGACAAACAACTATGAGTTACCCACGTAAACGACACAAACTCGGGGACTGTCTGGAGATATCTCAACATCACTCTCCAGCCAGCTTGCTGACTTTTAACTATCGTCTCACACCACCTCTATTCACTTAAACAGGAAAAGCGGAATGAAGCAACTTAATGGAAAAAGAGCACTTGGACTTTCCGGGTAAAAAACGATCAGCAGCTGGTTAGGGGGAGATCCGAAGGCCACCAAATGGACAATGAAATATCATCCTTTTGCTTCATGTGCTTAATTGTGCGGCTTTACTATACAATATACAAGCCTTGTCACCTCGACTCTACCACTGGCTGCAGAGTGCCGTGAGGCGCCCGAGTTCGAGACGGTCCTCCGAGGCAGCACCCAACTCTGCAGTTCAGTCCCAAGTAGGGCAGAGGGAGGGTCCCTCAGTCTTTAATGAGGGAGACGGCGGCTGCGAGGAAGGTCAAAAAGGATCCCCGGGACGGCTGATCAGAGACAAGTAGGGGACCCGCTGTCCCCTCCCCCGACCTTACGGGGTCCGAGAACAATTCCCCGCGGTTGCTAAGCACCCAGACAAGCCGGCCGCGGGGGCCTGGACGGGGCCCGGAACTCTCCCACGTGTCCCGCCAGCCCCCAGCCGGGCGGGCGCGGCTCCTCAGCTAGGCAGGCCTGCCACACCCAGCCCGAGCGACCCGCCAGGCGTTCCTGCAGGACCAAGGGTTCCGGGCCGCGCTTGCTGCTTCCCCAATTCCCGGCCGCCGCCCCAGCCCGCGCACCTTGCACAGCTGCTGCCCCTGAGACAGCGCCTCGAAGGGGAAGCGCTGGTGGCACTTGGTGCAGGCGTAGAGCGCCGCCATGTCCGGCGCGGGACGTGCTCACCGCCCCGCCGGCGGCCGGCCGCTTTATCTGACAGTCTGAGGCACAATCTGGCAGCGGCGGCGGCGGCGGCAGCGGCGACAAGCCGTAGGCTGCGACAGGCGGGCAGGCACGGGCGGACCCGGGTGGGCGCGGTGGCGGTAGATGCCGCTTCACTGGTTCATTTCGACGCCGATCAAGCAGAAAAAAGGCGGAACACGGAGCTTTTTAGGACTCTGATTCGGTCTTGATTGGAGGACGCCACTTGTGACGCGCGCGGCCACAATTATGTAAAGCGCAGTCACGCGGGGGCACCGCCTGGAGGCGCGGTCTGCCGACCAAGGGCTACGAAGCGCAGGGACTCCTCCCACTTCGCTCTGCGATCCAGCCCTCGCTCCTCCTCTCCCCGGCCGCCGGCGTACCCGCAGCTCTCGCGACACCTCCGTGGAGTTGTGATGTTTTGGTTTCCATGGAACTGCCTTCTGGGAGCGGGAGGGGCGGTGTATGGCCGAGCGCCGTGTATCGTTGAACTGGAACTCCGCGGTTACATCGAGCCTTGGAGAGCTTGTGAGAGAACCCGTTCATCACTGGGACAGGAGGGGCCCAGCCCTTCTATCCGAAGAAGAAGAGGAAGGGATACTTAGAGGGATTCCCTCTTCTCTGAGACCACGAAAAGAAGGGGAATTGTAGGGCCAGTGATCTTAAGAGACAAAGGGGGAGCCCCAGAGGAGCATCTTTTGCAGCGGAAAAGGGGTACTAGAGAGATGACAGTCTACCCAGGAAGGAGAAACCGGATATTAAGGCGAGGCCCTTCATCTCTAAGAGTCCCCCTGAGGCCTGCTCTCTACCGGTTTTCTCTGGTTGCACCGACCACCTTACACCCACCCCACTTCCCTCACACAACAACCATCTAGAGTTTCCAGGCAGGCCCTGGCCCCCAGAAAGTAAGCCATACCCACGTGGCTCTTCTGTGCCTTCTTGGCTCCCAGCTTGGTGCATGATGAGTCCGCCCAGGGAATTACAGACTTCCTGTTCTGGAGGCTTTGGCGAAACTTACTGCAATGCTGACCTTTCCAAGTCCTTGCCCTGTAGCTGCTCTTGGGTTGAGGTTACTTTTGCTCGCCAACTTCCTCTACGGGTACTAATCTCAGTTTTACCTCAACTTGAGCTTTTTACAATTGAGGGATCACTTATGGCTTCTTGTTCCCTGCCCCAACAATATTTACCGTTTTTGAAACTCAAATCCAGCCTCCTCCTTGTGCGTGTCCCCCAAAGCTGTGTATTCATCACAGGTTTATACGCTGGAGTCAGTTCTACTCTACACACATGGGATCATCATGAGTCAGAATTGACTCTAGGACAACTAACACCTCCACCTATCACTGAACTTCTCAGAACCTCACTTTCCTCGATTGTACAATTGGGTCATCGTGAGGATAAAAACAGTACATGGAACCCTATTAGTTAACTTCAGCGGTGTTGCTGGTGCGATGCTGGTCCCTGGGTCATGTAAACACAACCTCCCTTCTACTCACACACAGACCTCGCTGTGTTCCTGCTGCCTCCAGTTCTGATCTCCGCTGTAGTACTTACCAGTTTTGCAATGGTATATTTACTTTTATTTAATCCATCGGATGGTGGCATTAGGGAAAAGAAGGACCATGTCTGGGTCATCTCTGTATCCCCTTCACTCAGAGCAGAGCTAATTGATTCATTCGTTCAACAAATGTTTATTATTATGTGCCAGGCGGTCACTGGGAATACACTAGTGTGTGAAACAGACATGATCCCTGCCCTTGTAAAGCCAACAATATAGTTAAAAAGACAGCCAAAAAACAAGGACTATAACTTAAAAGATACACTGCAGGAATAGAGAACAATGCTGGGATGGGAGAGAGGTTGGGGGAGTCACTTAGGTAAAGAAGGTCAGGGAAAAACCGCTTTAAGGAGATGCAAAGACCTGAAGGTCAAGAAGGACTTAGACATGTAACTTAGCCAAGAATGTTCTGGGCAGAAAGAAAGGTGAAGACCTTGAAGTGCAACAGAGTTTGGCATGTTCAAGAACCTGAGAGGAGGCCAGCATGGCTGGCTCTTACTGGCCAGAGGATGAGTGGAGAGGTTGACAGGGACTGGCAGGGACCAGAGGAATAGAGCCTATAGACCCTGATATGGATGTGGGGGTTTTGGTTTTTTTTCCCCAAAAGTACAGTGTATAGTGTACAGTGGCAAAGAAATCATTGGCAGTTTTTAAGCAAGCAAATAATCTGATTGGATGTATATTTTTTAAAAAATTTGTCTGGTTTCTATGAGGAGAATAGACTGCAGGAGGTCAGAGTGAAAGCAGAGAGACCAAGGAGGAGGATTTTGCATCATCTAAGGCAACAGGTGAAGTCCCTAGGTGGTGCAAATATTTAACAGGATTGGCTGCTAACTGAAAAGTTTAAGGTTCAAGTCTACCCTGAAGCACCTTGGAAGAAAGGCCTGGCAATCTAATTCTGAAAAACCAGCTATTGAAAATCCTATGGAGCACAGTTCTACTCTGATACACGTGGAATTGCCATGAGTTGGAATTGACTCTACACAACTGGTGGTAAAGGCAAGAGGTGATGGCAGCTTGGACTTCAAAAGCTGCAATGGAGAGAAGGGGACAGACATATATTTTGGAAGTAGAGTCAACGGGACTTAGGAATAGATTGGATTTGGGAGGTGGTGAGGGAAAGGAAGAACTTATGGTCAAAGTGCCATAATTATTCTGGATGGAGGTAACGTTTCCAGTGACAAAACTAGAAGGACAAGTTTCAGAGGCAAAGCAAGAGTTTTGTTTTTGACCTGTTAAGTTCTAGATGCCTGTGAGACACCCAGGATGAGGCATGTAGGCAGAGGGCTCTATTTAGTATATCTCTATATACCTTTTTAGAGGAGAGGTCTGGGATGAAGACAGAGTTTTGGAGGGATTATCAGCATACATGTGGTGTTAATGGCCTGAGACTGGATGATAGACATTATCTTGGAAGCCTAGAGAGAGAAGAGAGAAATGCCCCTTTCTGAGTCAAGAGAAACTCCATCCAACAGTTAGAGATCCGGCTAAGAAGAAGGTGCCTCCAAAGGAGTCTGAGCAAGAGAAGGCAGGGAGGAGAGTGGTTTCACAGGAGCCAAGAGAAGAAAATGCTCTGAGCAGGAGAGACTAGTCAATATTGTCATCAGCTAGTAGGAGACTAAAATGAGGACAGTGACTGATGTTTCCTGATCTGACCCTGAGCACACATCTGTGTTTGTTGAATGTCTACTCTGTCAAAACTTGTCCCGTTTTCTCTTATCAAGTCTTCTTCCATGTGTTTTTGGGAGCAGCAGCTGGGTGTACCCCTAAGGGAACAGTAGAAGAAAAGAATATTTATAGTAATATTGTTCATAATAGCTAAAGAAAAGGGGGAAAAAGAAACTATCCACTAACAGAATAATGGATAAATACATTATGCCATACACAGGTTATCACAGAATTCCGGAGAGGAGACACTTAGCTTCAACTGGGTCAGCTCTTTCAGAGTATAATTTGCTTCCTTCCTTATTCACAATCTCCAGAAAATCTTCACAAAAAGGAAGGTGATACACATAGGTCCATGGTAGAGGAGGGAAAGTTGATAAAGATTATAACTGGCTTGTGTTACAGGTATGAATTCCTCAGTCCACAAGCTTAGAAATAAAACTTAAGAAAAAAATTCTATTTTATTTGTTCAATAAATATGCATTGAATGTCTAGCAAGTATCAGGGACAATGCTAGACCCTGGAAATACAGCCATGAAAATGACCAAGTCCCTGCCTTTGTGAAGCCTCCATTCTCTGGGTAGGTAAGACAGGTGATGTACAACAAATAAACGCATAATATGAGGTGATGCTAAGTGCTCAGACAAAAAATAAAGCAGGGAAAAGGGATGGAGAATGATGGGAAAGGTTCTTTTCTAGATGGAATAGTCAGGGAAGAGGAAGTGACATGTGAGCAGGCATCTAAATGAAATGAAGGAGCCAACCATGTGGAGATCTGGGGAACAGTGTTCCAGATGGAGGGAACAGCAAGTGCAGAGGACCTGAGACTGGAAGAACTGGTCATGACTAACAAGACGAGGGTGACTGGACTGCAGGATGAGGGGGAGAGTGGCAGGTGATAGGTCAGAGAGGTAACTGCAGCCAAATCTTCTAGGACTTTATGGGCCATGCTAAGAAGTTTGGATTTTGTTCTGAGGGTGATGGGAAGTCATTTGAGTCTATTGAGCTGGAGAGTGATAGGATCTTAGTCACATTTTAAATGATCACTCTGGCTGCTGTATGGAAAATAGTGAGGTGAGAATGAAAGCAGGGAGACCATTTAGATGGCCAGAGGTGATAGTGACTGGGACTAGGTCGGTAGAGGTAGAGATTGTGAAAGGTGATCAGATTTGGGAGAAGTTTTGAGACTAGAACTTACATGACCAGCTAAGGGGATTGGATGCTGGTGTGAGCAAAAGCGAGCAAAGAGGAGCCCTAGGTTTTTGGCTTGAGCAACTGAGTGAACAGTGATGACATCAACTGAGATGGGAAGAGTAGTGGAGGGGCAGATTTGTAAGGGAAAAACAAGGCTTCTGTTTTGGCCGTGATAACTTTGAGATGACTGCGAGATGAGTAGGCAGATATACAAGTCCCTGGGAGGTACAAATACAAAGTAGCTCTCGGCTACTAACTACAAGGTTGGCAGTGCCACCCAGAGGCATCTTGGTAAAAAGGCCTGGTGATCTACTTCTGAAAGATCACAACCACTGAAAACCCTATGGAGTGCTGTTACACACAGAAACACATGGGGTTGCCAAGAGTCAGAATCGACTCCGTGGCAAATGGTTTTAGTGTGTAGTAGCAGCCAGGGCTGGAGGTATAACTTGGAAACCATGAACACATAGATGGAATTTAAAGCCATGAGATCACCTGGAGAATGAGTGAAGAAAGAGAAGAGCTCCTTGGAGGTTGGGAGCCAAGGGTGAGGTCGGCAAGGGAGGGGTGGTAATCTAGCAAATGAGACTGAGAAGGTACAGTCAGTTGACTCTCAGAATACAAGGAAGAAAGGACTTCAAGAAAGAAGTGATCAACTGTGTCAAACGCTGCTAACGGATCAAGTAGAGTAAGTGAATGAGACTTTGGTAGGATGTATGTCTTTGGTGACTGTCTTAGATATCTGGTGCCATTATAACAGAAATACCACAAATGGGTGGCTTTAACAAACAGAACTTTATTTCTCATGATTTAGGGGGCTATAAGTCCGAATTCAGGGTGCCAGCTCTAGGGGAAGGCTTTCTCTCTGTCCGCTCTGGAGGAAGGTCCCTGTCTCTTCAGCTTCTGCTTCCTGTTTCCTTAGGGTTCTTCATGTGTCTTGGCATCTATCTTACCCCATCTCTGCTTACTTGTTTAATCTGTTTTATATCCCAACAGAGATTGACTCAAGGTACACCCTACACTTATCTTGCCTCATTAATGTAACAAAGACAACCCATTCCCAAATGAGATTATATCCATAAGCATATAGATTAGCATTTACAACACATATTTGGGGGGAACATGATACAATCCATAACATTCCATGCTTTGGCCCCACCAAATTCATATCTTTGCCACATGCAAAACACATTAACCCCATCACATCATCCCAAAAGTCTTAAATCAACTCCAGGTCCAAAATCTCATATTCTGAATCATTTAAATCAAATATGGCTGAGACTTTAGGTCTAGTCCATCCTGGGGCAAAATTCCTCTTCATTGCTGAATCTGTTAAATCTAGAACACAAGTTATCTTTCCAAAGTACAATTGCGGAACAGTCACAAGATAGACATTACCATTACAACTGGTAGAAATTGGAGGGAAAGAAAAGATAACAGGCACCTAGCTAGTCCATCACCCAGCAGAACAAATTACATTAGCTCACAAGGCTTGAAAATAATCCTCTCTTCTCTGAGACCATCTGGGCAATGGCCCTGCCCTCCGCATTCTGGGTGAAGGCTCCTTGACCCTGGGCTTCAGCTCTGCCTTCCATGCCCTGTGGGATGGAAACTCTGCTCCTTTGGCTTTAGTTAACCCCATTCTCCTACTCCATCTGAGTGGCGACCCTACACCCTTGGCCCCAGCAGGCCCCATTCTTCTGCCATTTGGACATGGAAGACTTGCCCTCTCAGCTTGGGGCAGCAGCCGCATCCCCCGGCACACCTTAACAGCAGCCCACACTCCAGAGCCGAGTTGGTGAATATTCAACTCTTTAAAACCTAGGAGGCTGTGGCCCCACCCTTTGAAACCAAGAAGGCCCTGCCTTCTGTGCTCCTTCCAACAGTTCTGCTGATCTCCAACCTGCTCTAGGGATGGTCCTTTTCTTTTCTTGGCGGACAACAAATGTAGCTCCTTTGGCCTGCTTCCTGCCTGTAAAATTTCAAGAGCAGACAACATTCTTTCCTTTTATTCTTTCTCTGTCCCCTGCGGTCTAAGCTGACGGGTTTTCTGCTGTGGTAGTTTGTTAAATCCATCAGTCATAGGCTTAATCACTTTAACAAAAGATTGTGTAGCCATGTCCTTGCTGAATATTCGAAGACAAGTTGTCCTTAGTTTGTACAACAGAATTTTCCAAATCTTTACATTCTGTTTTCATGTTGCACAGTTCATTTTTAAGTCCATCTCTTTCCTCTGACATTTTACTGTAAGTGGCAAGGAGAAACCATGTGGCCCCTTTAAGATCTTTTGTGTGTATGTGTGCTTTAGATAAAGGTTTACAGAGCAAATTAGTTTCTCATTAAACAGTTAATACACATTGTTTTGTAACACTGGTTGCCAACCACACGATGTGATCAAGTCTATTCTGACTCATAGTAACCCTAGAGGACAGAACAGAACTGTCCTATAGGGTTTTCAAGGTTGTGATCTTCAGGGAAGCAGACTGCCACATCTTTCTCCTGCAGAGCAGCTGGTGGGTTTGAACAACTGACCTTAAAGGGCTCCTTATCCCTTTAAGCTCTTGCTTACAAATCCCATCCAAGTTTATCCAGATATCCAAGTTTATCACAAGTTCTACCTTTCACCAAACATTTAATCATAATTCAGACAAGTTCTTTGCCACTGCATAAAAAGCATCACCGTTCCTCCATCGTCCAATGATATGTTTATCATTTTCTTTTAAACCCTCACCAGAAACACATTCAATGTCCACATTTGTAGCAACATTCTGCAGCTGGCACCTATATGTATTCTCTAAGACGATAGAGACTTTCTCTATAACTCTCCTCACTTCCTTCTGAGCCCTCACCAGAATTGTTTTTGACATCCATAATTCTACCACCAGTCTCTTCAAGGCAATCCATACTTTTACTATTAGGTACATTAAAACTCTTCTAGTCTTTACCCATTGCCCAATTCCAAAACCACTTCCACATTTTAGGTATCTGTTACAGCAGTATCCCCACTGAGAGTGGTTTTAGAGGAACAATTGTAAGAGTGAGTTTTCTGAATTAGCTCTCAAGTCTGGCTAGCCTTAAAGGCACTGATGACTCTTCCTCTAGCAGTAAACAGGGAACTGCTGATCCATAGTGTGAGGTGGCAATAGAAATACACAAAATATCACCACCAACGGATTAAATATTTGTGAGAGACAAGGCTCTGGGTGATGGCGTATTTGATACTTTTCTACAATTTTGTCAGAATGAGAAGTATAAGGAAGTTGGTTGTTTGGTCCTCCTTTCACTAGACAAAGTGATGAAAGAAAGAGATGAACTCAGGGCTTCAGAGTCACAGCTCAAGCACTGAAAGACCTGAAAGTTGCCACTTGTGCCTTGAAAGAAAGCCTCATTTCTTGTAGTAACAGAGCCGATATTGCTGAAAACCAAACCCAGAATCTTATCATAAGAGTGGTTGAATTGCAACACCAATTGAATTCCCAACCTCGAGTGATGTCTGAATTTAAAGCAAGGGCATTGATTTGGAAGAAATGAGATCCTGAAACTTGGGATGGAGACATATGGGCAGATAATTGGGAAGATGGGGACACTAAGGCCCTAAATTCCATTGGATTACTCCTGCCAACAGAACCAGCCCTCTTACTCTCATCTGAAGAGATTGCTCTATCTTTGTCTGCTAAGCCACCCTCCCAAAATAACCATTATCCCTTCGACCTCCATCTGATGAGATTAACCCAGGGGACACATCTTTAACCACAATGGTGAGGAACAAATTTGTGAAGGGAGCTATCCTTCAAGACTGCTGTGATTGCTATTTTATGTAAGTCAGATTTGACAGGAACTGAATTAAGACACTGTCTTAGTCATCTAATGCTGTTATAACAGAGATACCACAAGGGGATGGCTTTAACGAAGAGAAATTTATTCTCTCACAGCCCAGTAGGCTACAACTCCAAATTCAGGGCATCAGCTCCAGGGGAATGCTTTCTTCATTGGCTCTGGAGGAAGGTCCGTGTCCTCAATCTTCTTTTGGTCTGGGAGCTTCTCTGCGCAGCAACCTCAGGTCTAAAGTATGCACTCTGCTCCCGGCACTGCTTTCTTGGTGGTATGAGGTTCCCATGTGTCTCTGTTCACTTCTCTCTTTTATATCTCAAAAGAGATTGCATTAAGACACTATCTAATTTTGTCAACCTCATCAGTATAACCTCATCACAGTGATAGAATTTACAACACATAAGGAGATCACATATAATCTCATCATAGTGATAGAGTTTACAACACATAAGGAAATCACATCAGATAACACAATCATACAATACTGGTAATCATTACCTAGCCAAGTTGCTACACACATTTTTTGGGGGACACAATTCAATCCATGACAGACACCTAACTACCATGACGCTGGTAACGTAGTGGTTAAGAACTCAGATGCTAACCAAAAGAATGGCAGTTGAAATCCACCAGCTGCTCCTTGGGAACCCTATAGGGCAGTTCTACTCTGTCCTACAGGGTCACTTTGAGTGGAAATTGACTCGATGGCAATGGTTTTGTTTTTTATTTTTAAACTACTATGGGGCTGATTGGACCCCGGGGTGGTAGGGGTCAAGTGAAGGCACTTCGTTGTCAAAGACAAAGTGGTTGCGGTTACCGTAATGGGCAGCAGAGTCAAAGCAATAATCAGAATAGTCTGATCTGTGCAGACTGATGGTGTTGGCTACTTAGTCATGGTGTTTGTAGAAGTGAAATACACCCTCTCCTCACTTATCAACATGGTTAGGTTCCAAAGACCAGGTCGTAATGCAAGATTAGCATTATGCAAAAATGGAGGATGACCACATCAGATCACAAAATGGAGGATGACTGCATCATTACATAACTGCCAAATTACATCATTACATAACTGCTAAACCACTGAGAATCATGGCCCAGCCAAGTAGGTACATAACCTTAACCATCAGAGTGAGCATTACTCTAGCTTCACATCTCAGCATTTGTTACTGCCAGATGTATGTTTTTAATGTGGAAAACAGTCACACAGTAGCTGTTTTATTATTGTCATAAATGCAAAATGTGGAAAAATGAGATAATCGATAATTAAGCAGAAGGTGTAGACGGGAAATCTAAATATTTAGTGATCTGTACAAGCGAAAGAATTATAGGTCTAGTGAAGAGCAGTCTAACTTGAATCCAGAATACAGAGTCATGGCCCCTCAATCAATACCCAGACTTGAGCCAGTTTACAGACCCACACCCCTTGAATGAAGGGGAGCCTGGGTCCCCCTGAGGAAAGACCCCACTACACTGTCAAAAATTTATACTGTTATTCTTGATTGAATCCCAGCCTTCCCCAAGGGGATCTACGGCCTTTTACTAGAGTTACTGTTCATTGGGGAGAAGCAAATAATCAGACTTTTTGAGGATTACATTGGCCCTGAACTGAGACTTAGTCCAGGAGACCCAAAACGTTTCTGGATTGTCCACCAGTCAGAGTGGGGGTGTATAGAGGTCAGGTAATTAATGAAGTCTTAGCTCATGTCCATCTCACAGTAGGTCCAATGGGTCCCCGAACCCATCCTGTAGTGATTTCCCCAATTCCAGAATGCATAATTGAAATAGGCATACTCAGAAACTGACAGAACCCCCACATTTGATCCCTGACATGTACAGTAAGGGCTATTATAGTATAAAAGGCCAAATGGAAGCCATTAGAAGAGCCCCTACCTAGGAAAATAGTCAATCAAAAATAGTAACACATTCCTGGAGGGATTGCAGAGATCACTTCCACCATCAAGGACTTGAAGGATGCAGGGATGGTGATTCCCACTACATCCCATTCAGCTCGCCTATTTGGCCTGTGCAAAAAACAGATGGATCTTGGAGAATGACAGTGAACTATTGAAAACTTAACCAGGAGATAACTCCAATTGCAATTGAGCTATTCCAGATGTGGTTTCATTGCTTTAGCAAATCAATACTTTTCCTGGTACCTGGTATGCAGTTATCAATCTGGCTAATGCCATTTTCTCCATACCTGTTTCGAAGGACCACCAGAAGCAGTTTACCTTCAGCTGGCAAGGCCGACAGTACATCTTCACTGTCCTACCTCAAGGGTATATTAACTCTCCAGCCCTATGTCATAATTTGGTTCATATGGACTTCGATCACCTTTCCCTCCACAAGACTTCACATTGGTCCATTACACTGATGACATTATGCTGATTGGCCCTAGTAAGGAAGAAGTATCAATTACTCTAGACTTATTGGTAAGACATTTGTGTGCTAGAGGGTGGGAAATTAACCTGACAAAAATTCAGGTGCCTTCCAACTCAGTAAAATTTCTGGGGGTCTAGAGGTGTGGGGTATGTCAAGACATTCCTTCTAAAGTAAAGGATCAGTTGTTGCGTATGGCCCCTCCTAAAACTGAAGAGGCACAATGCTGGGTGGGCCTCTTTGAATTTTGGAACAACACATCCTTCATTTGGGTGTACTACTCCAGCTTATTAATCAAGTGACTCAAAAAGCTACTAGTTTTGAGTGGGGCCCAGAACAATAGAAGGTTCTGCGACAGGTTCAGGCTGCTGTGCAAGCCGCTCTTCCACTTGGGCCATATGATCTTACTGATCCAGTGGTGCTTGAAGTGTCAGTGGCAAATAGAGATGTTGTTTAGAATCTTTGGCAGGCCCCTATTGGTGGATTGCAGCACAGACCCTTAGGATTTTAGAGCAAAGTGCTGCTATCCTCTGCAGATAACTACTCTCTTTTTGAGAAACAGCTTTTGGCTTGTTACTGGGCCTTAGTAGAGACTGAAGGCTTAACCATGGGACACCAGGTCACTCTGTGGTTTGAGCTGCCTATCATGAACTGCACTTAATGCTTCTGCCAAAACTATGATCTGTGGACTTGCAGAATGCCTTATCCATCGTCACGGTATCCCACACAGCATTACTTTGAATCAAGGGACTCACTTCACAGCAAAAGAAGTGTGGAGATGGGCCTATGTTCATGGAATTTGCTGATATTACCACATTCCCCATCATCCTGAAGCAGCTGGCTTGATAGAATAATGGAATGACCTTCTAAAGACACAATTAAAGCAGGGTTGGGGCAATGTTCTCCAGAATGCTGTATATGATCTAAACCAGCATCCAATATATGGATGGTGTTGTTTCTCCAATAATCTGGATTCATAGGTCCAGAAGTCAAGAGGTGGGAATGGGAGTGGCACCACTCATATTACCCCTAGGGACCCACTCACGAAATTTTTGCTTCCTGTCCCCATGACCCTATGCTCTGCAGGTCTAGAAGTCTTAATTCCAAAGGGAAGAATGCGTCCACCAGGAGATAGAACACTGATTCCACTGAATTGGAAGTTAAGAATGCTACCCATCCACTTTGGGTTCCTCATGCCTCTGTATCAACAAGGAAATAAAGGAGCTACTTTATTGGCTGGTGTGATGGATTCTGATTACCAAGGGGAAATCAGATTGATATTGCATAATGGAGGTAAAGAAGAGTATGTCTGGAATACAGGAGATCCCATAGGACATCCCTAAGTACTACTATGGCGTAAGATTAAAGTCAATGGAAAACTATAGCAATCCAATTCTAACATGACTACTAATGGCCCAGACTATGAAGGTTTGGGTCACCCCACCAGGCAAAGAACCAAGACCAGCTGAGGTGCTAGCTGAGGGCAAAGAGAATATGAAATGGGTAGTGGAAGAAGGCAGTTCTAAAGAAGGCAGCCATGGACAATAGATAAGTGGTAACTTTGGTAAAGGGTAAGACAGTACATAATACTAGGGAAGCCAGCACAACTTGTATAAGGAAAGGTCATGGAAGCTCCATAGACACATCCAAACTCCCTGAGGGACTGAATTGTTAGGATGAGGGCTGTGGGGCCATGGTCTTGGAGAACATCTAGCTCAACTGGCATGACACAGTTTATAAAGAAAATGTTCTACATTTCTACCTTGGTGAGTAGCGTCTCTGAGGTCTTAAAAGCCTGCGAGCAGCCATCTAAGATACTCCACTGATCTCACCCCTTCGGGAGCAAGGGAGAATGAAGAGAACAAGATACAAGGAAAAGATTAGTCCAAAGGACTAATGGACCACAGCTACCACGGCCTCTACCAGACTGAGTCCAGTACAGCTAAATGGTACCCGGCTACCACCACTGACTGCTCTGGCCAGGATCACAGCAGAGCTGGAGAAGGATGTAGAACAAAATTCTAACTCACAAAAGAAGACCATATTTACTGGCCTGACAGACTGGAGAAACCTCGAGAGTGTGGCCCCCGGACACCATCTTAGCTCAGAGGTGAAGTCACTCCCGAGGTTCACTGTTCAGCTGGGGATCAGACAGCCCCATAAAACAAAATGGGACTAATGAGGCACAGCAGTCCAGGGACAAGGACTAGAAGGCAGGAGGGGACAGGAACGCTGGTGATGAGGAGCCCAGGGTTGAGAGGGGACAGTGTTGACATGTCGGGGGGTTGTTAATCATTGTGATAAGGCGATACGTGTAGTAACTGTTTAATGAGAATCTATTTGTTCTGTAAACCTTCATCTAAGGTACAAAAAAAAAAAAAAGAATTATCTATGTGAGATAAAATTGACAACAGTAACTCAAAAGCCTAGGGACTGGTGAGTTGAAGATAATGGTGATGGAGAATGGAATAATTTGGAAAAGGATAGTGAGAATAGCAGCACAAGTGGAAGAATGTAATCGATGTCATTGAATTGTACATGTAGAAATTTCTGGAATGGTGTATCTTTGGCTATGCATATTTTCACCAAAAAAAAAAAAAAAGGTCCTCCAATGTCGAGAATGGAGAATGTTGACACGTTGTGGGGTTGTTAACCAATGTCATAAAACAATGTGTGTTCTGACTGTTTAATGAGAAACTATTTGTTCTGGAAGCCTTCACCTAAAGTACAATAAAAAAAATTTTAAAAAGGAAAATAAATAAATACCAGCTACGACCACGTTTAGTTGCAGAAACGAGGACTATCATTGTTTCTAGTACATCTTCCTTGTTTTGTTACACGTGTATGTGTGTATACATATACAGACATACATACCCCCCTGCATCTGTCAGTTTGTCGTACTGTGGGGGCTTGCGTGTTGCTGTGATGCTGGAAGCATTGCCACCGGTATTCAAATATCAGCAGGGTCACCTACGGTGGGCAGGTTTCAGCCGAGCTTCCAGACTAAGACAGACTAGGAAGAAGGACCTGGTGGTCTACTTCTGAAAAAATTATCCAGTGAAAACGTCATGAACGGTAACAGAACATTGTCTGATATAGTGCCAGAAGATGAGCCCCTCAGGTTGGAAGGCACTTAAAATATGACTGGAGAAGAGCTTCCTCCTCAAAGTAGAGTCAACCTTAATGACGTGGATGGAGTCAAGTTTCCAGGTCCTTCATTTACTGATGTGGCATGATTTAAAATAAGAAGAAACAGCTGCAAATATCCATTAATAATAGGAACATGGAATGTATGAAGTATAAATCAAGGAAAATCGGGATTAATCGAAAATGAAATGGAACGCATAAACGTTAATATCCTAGGCATTCGTGAGCTGAAATGGGCTGGTATTGGCCATTTTGAATAGGATAATCATATTGTCTACTATGCAGGGAATGACAACTTGAAAAGGAATGGCGTTGCATTCATTGTCAAAAAAAAATTCAAGATCTATCTGAAGTTCAAAGCTGTCAGTGATAGGATAATACCCATATGCTTACAAAGAAGACCAGTTAATTCGACCATTATTCAAATTTACACACCAACCACTAAGGTCAAAGATGAATAAATTGAAGATTTTTACCAACATCTGCCATCCGAAATTGATCAAACACGCATCAGGATGCATTGATAATTGCTGGTGATTGGAATGTGAAAATTGGAAACAAAGAAGGATCAGTAATTGGAAAATATGGCCTTGGTGATAGAAACAGAGATCACATGATAGAATTTTGCAAGACCAACAGCTTCTTCATTGCAAATACCTTTTTCAACAACATAAATGGTGACTGTACATGTGGACCTTGCTGGATGGAATACACAGGAGTCAAATCGACTACATCTGTGGAAAGAGAGACGGGAAAGCTCAATATCATCAGTCAGAAGAAGGCCAGGGGCTGACTGCAGAACAGACCATCAATTGCTCGTATGCAAGTTCAGATTGAAGCTAAAGAAAATTAGAAC
Organism: Dugong dugon; assembly: GCA_030035585.1. Classification (NCBI taxonomy): domain Eukaryota; kingdom Metazoa; phylum Chordata; class Mammalia; order Sirenia; family Dugongidae; genus Dugong; species Dugong dugon. The sequence goes on along the minus strand of CM057462.1, from coordinate 51,659,430 downwards.
AAGTTCATGAAAGTGAAAGTAGGACCTTGACTATATCTCACCTGACTTTAGAGACCATCTCAAGAATAGATTTGATTCACTGAACACTAATGACCAGAGACCAAACAAGTTGTGGAAGGACATCAAGGACATTATACTTGAAGAAAGCAAGAGGTCATTAAAAAGAGAGGAAAGAAAGGAAAGACCAAAATGAATGTCAGAAGAGACTCTGAAACTTGCTCTTGAATATCAAGTAGCTAAAGTGAAAGGAAGAAATGATGAAGTAAAAGAGCTGAGCAGAAGATTTCAAAGGGTGGCTCGAGAAGACAAAGTAAAGTATTATAATAACATGTGCAAAGACCTAGGGTTAGAAAACCAAAAGGGAAGAACACATTTGGCGTTTCTGAAGCTGAAAGAACTAAAGAAAAAAATCCAAGCCTCAAGTTGCAATAATGAAGGATTCTATGGGCAAAATACTGAACAACGCAAGAAGCATACAAAGAAGATGGAAGGGTCCAACATGGCGCTATAGTCAGAAGCACCACACCATCCTTCACAGCAAAGACCCAGAAAAATAAGTAAAACAGAGACAAACGTCAATCCTGGAACCCTAAGCATCAAATGAAGAGATAAAGAACTCAATCAAGCACCAAATGGAATAAGAAACTGACATAGAACAGAGAGTGAGGAGAGTTAGAGCGGAGGTCCCCTATCAGCTTATGCAGCACGGATCCACCATCTTGGACTCCTGTCTGAGACTGGCGAACAGAGAGTACAGGAAAGCAGATTCATAGAGCTCCCAGCAGGAGACAGAGCACCTGGTAGCCAGTGAGACACGCTTTCCCACTCCCCACCTTGCCTCCCCCTGCTCAGCCTCTGCCGCTTCCCAGCTGGCCAATCCACAGCTTCCCAGCTGGCTGATTCCCGGCTTCCCAGTGGGCCAATTCCCAGCTTCCCCGAGGGCTGATTTGCTGCTTGCCAGGGGGCCGATCTGCTCCTTCCCAGCTGGTGGCAACCACGACACAGGAGGCACTACTTCTGTGCCATGAGGATTCGCCCTGCCCACACCAGCCGGTTTCTTCATTGCTGTTTCTTTCTTGCTGGTGTTGCTTTTTTTGGCGTCTTTTGGTTTCTTCCCTGCCTCTCACCTTCTCCTCCTTCTTTCTCTTGAATACCTGACTCTGTGTGCCATCTTTGCTTCTTCACAGGCTGTGAAGCACCACTCACCTGGGAAACTGCTTCCCCAGTCCATGCCACCATACTGGTGGAATCCCTGTGGACTTTTTTTTCTTTCTGCTTGTTTGTTTTCTCTTTCTTTTTTCCTTTTCTTCATTTCTCGGTTTCTTCTCTCTTTCTATTTACCTTCTTTTCCTGTCTCCTGAATACCTGGAGCTATGTATCATCTCCACACCTTCTAGCCAGGCAGTACTGCATGGCTTGGGAGCCATTACCTCGGTCTGTGCAGCCGCCCTAGTGGTATCCCTAGGGCATTAAAAATTTTTTTTTTCTTTTTTTCCTTTTTGTTTTTCATTTCTTGGTTTCTTGTCTCTCCACTCCAATGGCAGGCTCCCTTAGCACTTTTTTTTTTTTTTTTGCTTCTGTGTCTCTCTCCTCTCTCTCTTTTCCATTCCCAACCTAACTCCACACATCACAACCTCCCCTTCCCCCTCTGTCCTGCCTATCTGCACCATGTGATTAAAATTGCACTCCCAAGCAGCACAGGCACTGCCTACCAGAACCTGCCCTTCACTGACCCCCGGCTCACCTTCTCGGACTCAGCATTTGCCACAAACAACCCCCAGCCCCTCCCCTTCAGGTAGACCTGCCCTGCTGCACCATAGCTGAGTGACTGGCCCTGCCTATTGGACAAGGAAGTGAAAAATATCGTGTCCACAAATGAGCAAACAACAAAGAATGCACAGCCCGCCTGCTCAGACATAGCCAAAGAAAACAAACAAGCAGGATGAGATAAACAAACTTACAATCAATAAACAAAGAAAATAACTACTGAATGTACCAAAGACAGCAGACAATATCAAAACATATTAAAGAAACAGGATAGGATGGCTTCGGTAGGCATCCAAAATAAAACACCAGATGACTTTCCAGTATAAGAAAAGGCCCTAGAACCACCTGATAGGGAATTCAAATCTCTAATATTCAGCGCTATCCAAGAGTTGAAGCAAAAAGCAGACAAAAATAAGAAAAAATAGACAAATTCATGGAAAATACAGACAAAAAATGGAAGAATTCAGGAAAATAATACAGGAACAAAATTCCAGAATAAATTCACAACCAAAAATCATACAAAAACAACAATTAGAAATCCAAAAGATAAACAAAAAGATTTCAGAAATGGACAGTGTCATAGAAGGGCTGAGGAGCAGGCTGGAAACAATGGAAGACAAAATCAGCAAAATTGAAGACAAACACTTGGATACAACTTTGTCTGAGGAAAAATCAGAAAAAAAGAACAAAGAAAAATGAAGAAACCCTGAGAATTATGTGGGATACAATAAAAAAAAAATTTTTCGAGTGATCAGAGTTCCAGAACAGGGGCAGAAAACGGAAAACAGAGAGAGGATCATTGAAAAACTGCCAACAGAAAACTTCCCTAATATCATGAAAGATGAAAAGCTGACCATCCAAGAAGTTCAACTAACCCCATATAGGATAGATTCCAAAAGAAAATCAACAAGGCATATCATAATCACACACGCTAAAATAAAAAACAAAGAAAGAATCCTGAGAGTAGCTCAAGAAAAACAAAAAGTCACATACAGAGTGGAAACAATAAGAATAATCTCTGATTACTCAGCAGAAACTGTACAGACAAGGCAATGGGATGACATATATAAAACCTTGAAAGAAAAGAATTGCCAACCAAGAATAGTATATCCTGCAAAACTCTCATTCAAATATGATGGAAATTAGGATATTTCCAGAAAAACAGAAATTAAGGTAATATTTAAAAACCAAACCAAGCTTACAAGAATTATTAATGGGAGTTCTTCAGTTTGAGAACGAACAACATCAGATGGCAGCCTGAATCTAGGACACAGGATCACACCAGCCAAATATCAATCTAGGAAATGAACTCTCAAGGACTATTCAAAACCAAAAGATTGGCAACAGAGGTTAATCTGCAAATGACAACAACGTCAGAATAATAAAAGAGGAAATAAACAGTGTAGGTATAGAACTTTCTAACAGAGAGGAATGCAAGGTGATACCAAGTAGTAATAGACTGGTTCAAACCTACGAAGATATGGGTAAATTTCAAGGTAACCACAAATAAAGTTAACAAACCTACTTATCAAAATAAAGAAGAAAAACATAAAGTCTCAGTAAAAACAAAATCTACAAAAACAAAAGAAATGAAAAAAAATTCACAAAGAAAAGGATTTCAGCACAGGAGAGTGAAAGGAACAAAGAAATTGTCAGCACCACAAAAAAAAAAATCACTACCAAATGACAGTAATAAACTCACACCTATCAATAATTACACTGAATGTAAATGGCCTAAATGCACCCACAAAGAGACAGAGAGTGACAGAATGGATTAAAAAAATGGGATCCATCAATATGCTGTCTACAAGAGACACACCGTAGAAACAAAGACATAAATTTATTAAAAATCAAAGGATGGAAAAAAATATATCAAGCAAACAGCCACCAAAAAAGAGCAGGCATGACAATACTAATCTCAGATAAAATTGATTTTAAAACAAAATCCACCATAAAAGACAAAGAAGGGCACTGTATCATGATTAAAGGGATGATCCATCATGAAGACATAACCATAATAAATCTCTATACATCCAGTATCAGGGCTCCAAAATACATAAAACAAACTTTTACAGCATTGAAAACAGAAATTGACTGTTCCACTATAATAGCAGGAGACTTCAACACACCACTCTCAGTAAAGAAACTGAACAAAGATACAGAAGATCTAAAGGCCACAATCAGCCAACTTGAACTTATAGACATACAGACAGCACTCCACCCAACAGCTTGCAAAGTACACATTCTTTTCCAAGGCACTCAGAACATTCTCCAGAATAGACGACATCTTAGGCCACAAAGCAACCCTCAACAAAATCCAAAACATTGAGATAATAAAAAGTATCTTCTCTGATCACGTCATCAAAGTAGAAATTAACAACAGGAAAAGCAAGGGAAAAAAATAAATTACATGGAAACTAAATAACACCCTGCTTAAAAACCACTGAGTAACAGAAGAAATCAAAGATGGAAAAAAAATTCTTAGAATCAAATGCGAATGAAAATATATCATACCAAAACCTTTGGGACATAGCAAAGGCAGTGCTCCAAAGTCAATTTACAGTAATAGATGCACACATCAAAAAAGAAGAAAGGGACAAAATCAAAACATTAGCTACACAACTGGAAAAAACAGAAAGAGAATAGTAAAAGAAGCCTACAGCTACCGGAAGAAAGGAAATAATAAAGATCAGAGCAGAAATAAATGAACTAGAGAATAGAAAAACAATACAAAAAAATCTACAAAACCAAAAGTTGGTTCTTTGAAAGGATCAACAAAATTGACAAACCACTAGCCAAACTGACAAAAGAAAAACAGCAGAGTACACAGATAACTCAAATAATAAATGAAATGGGGGACATTGCAACAGACCCACTGAAATAAAAAGGATCATAACAGAGTATTATGAAAAACTATACTCCAAAAAATTTGAAAATCTAGAGGAAATGGACAAACTTCTAGAAACACACTACCTACCCAAACTATCATAAATTGATGTTGAAAATCTGAACAGACCCATAACAAGGGAAGAGATTGAAAAGGTAATTAAAAAAAAAAAAAAAAACTCCCAACAAAAAAAGCCCTGGCCCAGATGGCTTCACTAGAGAATTCTATCAAACATTCAGAGAAGCGCTTACACCAGTACTATTCAAACTATTTCAGAACAAAGAAAAGGAAAGAATACTTCCAAATTCATTCTATGAAGCCAGCATAACCCTGATACCAAAACCAGGCAAAGACACCACAAAAAAAAAGAAAATTACAGACCAATATCTCTCATGAATACAGATGCAAAAATTCTCAACAAAATTCTAGCCAATAGAATTCAGCATCATATCAAAAAAAATAATACACCACGACCAAGTAGGATTCATATCAGGTATGCAAGGACAGTTCAACATTAGAAAATCAATCAATGTAATCCACCATATAAGTAAAATAAAAGAATCACATGATCATCTCAGTCAATGCAGAAAAGGCATTCGACAAAGTCTAACACCCATTCCTGATAAAAACTCTCAGTAAAATAAGTATAGAAGAGAAATTCCTCAACACAATAAAAGACATCTACACAAAACCAACAGCCAAAATCATTCTTAATAGAGAGAGGCTGAAAAAATTCCCCTTGAGAACAGGAACAAGACAAAGACGTCCTTTATCACCACTCCTATTTAACAGTGTGCTGGAAGTTCTAGCTAGAGCAATAAGGTAAGAAAAAGAAATACAGGGCATCCAAACTGGTAATGAAGAAGTAAAACTGTCCCTATTTGCAGATATGATACTATACATAGAAAACCCAAAAGACTCCACAAGAAAACCACTGGAACTACAATAGAAAGATTCAGCAGAGTATCAGGATACAAGATAAAAGTACAAAAATCAGTTGGATTCCTATACACCAATAAAGAGAACGATGAAAAAGAAATCAGGGAAACAATACCATTTATAAAAAATAAATTACTTAGTAATAAATCTAACCAGGGATGTAAAAGACCTATACAAAGAAAACTACAAAACACTACTGCAAGAAACAAAAAGAGATCTACATAAATGGAAAAACATACCATGCTCATGGATAGGTAGCCACAACATTGTGAAAATGACAATTCTACCCAAACCAATATACAAACACAATGCAATCCCGATCCAGATACCAACAACATTCTTTAAAGAGATGGAAAAAACAATCATTAACTTTATATGGAAAGGGAAGAGGCCCCGAATAAGTAAAGCATTATTGAAAAAGAATAATAAAGTACGAGGACTCGCACTACCTGACCTCAGAACCTACTATACAGCTATGGTAGTCAAAATAGCCTGGTACAGGTACAACTACAGATACATTGGCCAATGGAACAGCATCGAGAACCTAGATATAAATCCATCCACCTACGGTCACCTGATCTTTGACAAGGGCCCAAAGTCCATCAAATAGGGAAAAGACAGTCTTTTTAACAAATGGTGCTGGCAAAATTGGATGTCCATCTGCAAAAAAAAAAAAAAGAAAAAGAAAAAGAAACAGGACCCATACCTCACACTATACACAAAAACTAGTTCAAAATGGATCAAAGACCTAAATATAAAGCCACAAACTGTAAAGATCATAGAAGAAAAAATAGTATCAACGCTACAGACCCTAATAACATGGCGTTAACAGGATATGAACAGTAACTAACAACATGCAAACTTCAGAAGATAAGCTAGGTAACTAGGATCTTCTAAAAATTAAACACTTGTCAAAAGACTTAGCCAAAAGAGTGAAAAGAGAACTTACAGACTGGAGAAAAAAATTGGCTATTACAAATCCGACAAAGGTCTAATCTCTAAAATCTATGGGAAAATCCAATACCTCTATAACAAAAAGACAAATGATCCAATTAAAACGTGGGCAAAGGAAATGAACAGACACTTCACCAAAGAAGACATTCAAGCGGCTAACAAACACCTGAGGAAATGCTCACAATCAGTAGCCATTAGAGAAATGCAAATCAAAACCACAATCACCCTGGCATTACTGGCATGAATCAAAAAAACAGAAAATAACAAATGTTGGAGAGGCTGTGGGGAGATTGTACTCTTATGCACCGCTGGTGGGAATGTGAAATGGAGCAACCATTTTGGAAAATGATGTGGCGCTTCCTTAGAAAGCTAAAAATAGAAATACCATATGATCCAGCAATCCCACTCCTAGGAATATATCTTAGAGAAATAAGAGCTGTCACATGATTAGTATATGCACACCCATGTTCATTGCAGCATTGTTCACAATAGCAAAAAGACAGAAACAACCTAGACGGCCATCAACAGATGAATGGATGAAAAACTATGGTACGTACACACAACGGAATACTATGCAACGATAAAGAACAATGATGAATCTGTGAAGCGTCGCACAACATGGATGAATCTGGAGGGCATTATGCTGAGTGAAGGAAGCCAATCACAAAAAGACAAATAATGTATAAGACTACTACTATAAAAACTCATGAAAAGTTTTACACACAAAAAGAAACAGTCTTTGATGGTTATGAGGAAGGGGAGGGGTGAGGGTGGAAAAACACTGATTAGACAATAGATAAGTGGTAACTTTTCTGAAGGGTAAGACAGTACACAATACTGGGGAAGCCAGCACAACTTGTTCAGGGTAAGGTCATGGAAGCTCCATGGACAAATCCAAACTCTCTTAGGGATCAAATTACTGGTCTGAGGGCTGTGGGGACCATGGTCTCAGGGACCATCTAGCTCATTTGGCATAACATAGTTTATAAATAAAATTTTTTACATTCTACTCTGGTGAGTAGCGTCTGGGGTCTTAAAAGCATGTGAGCGGCCATCTAAGATACTCTACTGGTCTCAACCCTTCAGGATCAAGGGAAAATGAAGAAAACTAAAGACACAAGGGAAAGATTAGTCCAAAGGACTAATAGACCACAACTACCACGGTCTCCACCAAAGTGAGTCCAGTACAACTAGATGGTGCCTGGCTACCACCACTGAGTCTCTGACAGAGATCACAATAGAGGGTCCTGGACAGAGCTGGAGAAAAACGTAGAACAAATTCTAACTCAGAAAAAGACCAGACTTACTGCCTGACAGAAGAAACCCCAAGAGTATGGCCCCCGGACACCCTTTTAGCTCAGTAATGAAGTCACTCCGGAGGTTCACCTTTTAGCCAAAGATTAGACAGATCTATAGGACAAAATGAGACTAAAGGGGCACACCAGCCCAGGGGCAAGGACTAGAAGGCAGCAGGGGACAGGAAAGCTGGTAATAGGGAACCCAAGGTCAAGTAGGGAGAGTACTGACATGTCATGGGGTTGTTAACCAATGTCATAAAACAATATACGTGCTGTTTAATGAGAAGCTAGTTTATTCTGCAAACCTTCATCTAAAGTACAGGAAAAAAAGGAAAAAAAAAAAAAAAACAGGATGGAAGGCATACACAGAGCCACTGCACCAAAAAGAATTGGTCAATGTTCAATCATTTCCAGAGGCAGCATATGATCAAGAACCGATGGTACTGAAGGAAGAGGTCCAAGCTGCACTGAAGGCATTGGTGAAAAACAAGGCTCCAAGAACTGACAGAATACCAGTTGAGGTGTTTCAACAAAAGGATGCAGCACTGGAAGTGCTCACTCATCTATGTCAAGAAATTTGGAGGACAACTACCTGGCCAACTGACTGGAAGAGATCCATATTTATGCCTATTCCCAAGAAAGGTGATCCAAGCCGATGCAGAAATTATCAAACAATATCATTAATATCCCATGCAAGTAAAATTTTGCTGAAGATCATTCAAAAGTGGCTGCAGCAGTACACTGACAGGCAACTGCCAGAAATTTGAGCCGGATTCAAAAGAGAGCTTAGAACCAGATATATCATTGCTGATGTCAAAGGGATCCTGGCTGAAAGCAGAGAACACCAGAAAAATGTTTACCTGTATATTATTGACCATGCAAAGACATTAGACTGTGTGGATCATAACAAATTATGGATACCATTGCAAAGAATGGGAATTCCACAACACTTAATTGAACTCATGAGGAACCTGTACGTAGATCAAGAGGCAGTATTTTGAACAGAACAAGGGGATGTATGTTTTAAAGTCAGGAAAGTTGTGCATCAGGGTTATATTCTTACACCGTACTTATTCAATCTGTATGCTGAGTAAATAATGTGAGAAGCTGGACTATGTGAAGAAGGATGAGGAATCGTTAACAACCTGCGTTATGCAGATGACACATCCAAAGGCAAGTGAATACAATCACTGCCATGGGCAGCAAGGCCTGAGTGGCTAAGAGGATGCCTTGATTGCAGGGGTCTATGGCTAATTGATTATGAGGATGGGATGATGGATAGCTGACGGGGTGATCCTTGATTTTTATATTAAAAAAAAACAACAACAGTTGAGAGCTGTAAGCAGAAGACTGCCATCAGCTGCCACGATGGAAAATCATGAACCTTCATCCAGATTTTAGACCACAGAACCAGACCTCTTTGACTCAGGGAAGGCCATGTCCTATTAAGTTTACAGGAGTTCTGTGATGAAAGATTCTGTGATAAGCCCACTATTGTGTATAGTAAATATTCCTCCAATCCTTTCCCAAAGGGATCTGCTGCCATTTGCGAGGGTAACTATACACTCAAAACTGGAGAACATTCGGAATTTTCAAAGACTGTTAAAAGATATAGAGTCTGAACTGACATGGAAATCAGGAGACAAAAAACACCGTCATAGTTTTCTGATTAGAGGAGGGGCTAAAGGAGGCCAGCTGATAAACGGAGTTTGGTCCAAGTCCAACAAGTCCCACAGAAGCTAACAGAATCCTCTTATTGGTTCCATGACCTGTGGAGCAAAGGCTACTATGACAGGAAGAGTCAAATGGAAATTCTTAACACTGCCCTGCAGTTTATTTCTGTAGTATTCTTTCTGATTTAATATTTTGGCCCAAGTTGTGTTCCTCGTCATATGCCCATTCAATTCACCTACCTGGCCTCTGGGAAAACAGATGCATTGCGGTGGCTGACGGATGAACTGCTGTAAACTTATCAAGATGATAGCCCCAACCAGAGCTACTCTACTGGATGGGGTATCTTTACTGGAGCATATCAGCACAGCCTGTAGCACTTGGTGTATGGCTATTGATGTGACAAACGTCTTCTTTTCAATGCCTATCAGACGAGATGATCAAAGGCAGTTTGCTTTTAGCCCTTTCACTTTCTCTCCTTAGGGATTTGTTAACATTCCAGCTCTCTGTTGTAGTCTTCAGGGACTTGATCACCTTGACATTCCGCTGAACATTATGCTGATCCTTTATATTGATGACATCATACTAATTGGACATGAACAGAAGTGATAAAGGAGTCCTGGTGGCACAATAGTTAAGTGCTCAGCTGCTAACTGAAAGGTTGGTGGTTGAAATCAACCCAGAGGCTCTGCAGGAGAAAAGATTTGGCAATCTGCTCCCATAAAGATTACAGCCTAGGAACCACCACTGACTGCTCTGACAGGGCTCACAATAGACAGTCCTGGAAAGAGCCGGAGAAAAATGTAGAACAGAATACTAACTTACATTAAAAAAAAAAAAAAAAAAGGCCAGTCTTACGGGTCTGACAGAGACTGGAGAAACCTCGAAAGTATGGCCCCCAGACATCCTTATAGCTCAGTAATGAAGTCACTCCTGAGGTTCACCCTTTAGCCAACGATTAGACAGGCCCATAAAACAAAACAAGACAAAATAAGCACACCAGCCCAGGGGCAAGGATAAGAAGCCAGGAGGGGACAGCAAAGCTGGTAATGGGGAACCTAAGGTCGAGAAGGAGAGAATGTTGATATGTTGTGGGGTTGGCAATCAATGTCACAAAACAATATGTGTATTAATTTTCAATGAGAAACTAGTTTTCTCTGTAAACCTTCATCTAAAGTACAATAAAAAAATTTTAAATAAAATAGAATAGAATTTGGAGGAAGAGATTTAAAAAAAAAAAAAAGATTACAGCCTAGGAAACCCTATGATGCAGTTATACTCTGTCACATAGGGTCACTATGAGTTAAAATCCACTCAAAGGCAAACAGCAACAACATCAGGAAGTGATAAGCACCATGTTTGCCAGAGAATGGATGACAAATTACATAAGGATTCAGGGTCCTGCCACCTTGGTAACATTTTTAGGAGTTCAGTGGTTTGGGGCAAGTTCTCACCTCACATATCCTATCACTTATCACACACAGTACTTGGTGGATTTTTTGGATTTTGGAGACAGAATACACTCACTTGGAAATACGTCTTCAATCCTTTATTGGGTGGTCTGGACAGTTGCCGATTGTGAGTGGGGTCCAGAGCAAGAGAGGGCTATCCAGGAGGTTTAGGCCACAAAACAAGCTATGCTGCCACTTTGGATTAAATGACATAGCAGGTGCAATGTTGCTGGAGGTATCTCTGGTAGGTAAAGATTCTGTAGTGAGTCTCTGAAAGCCAAAATGAGAGAGTTACAATGAGGACCACTAGGATTTTTGAGTAAGGCCATGCTCACCATGGTCCATTTGAAGAAAAGGTGCTGATGTGTCACTGGGCACCAGTTGTGACTAAGCATCTGACCACTGGAGGTGAAGTGGCTATATGTCTTAAGCTGGATATTAGCAGACAGGCACAGTAGCAGTCCACTCTATGATAGAAGTGGTACATTCAGGGCTGAAGTCAATGGCTCCAGAAGCCATGAGTCAATTATATGAACAGGCAGCCAGACTCCCATGGCATCTACTTGGTTGATCTGACACTTCTCCTTTGACTCCCACCTACGGCCTCATGAAGGGTTCCCTGCAAACAACTGATAAAGGAGGAAAGGAGTTAGACCCTACTCACAGATAGTTCAGTATGATATTTTGGTGCCAGCTAGAAATGGACCACTCTATTACAGCCCCAGTTGGGAGTAGCCCTGAAGGATGGGGATGATCCCAGGGGCAAAACTCTGAGCAGTATACTTTGTCATCCCATTTGTATGGAGAAAGCAAAGGACTGGCGGTACAGAGATACACTGATTCTTAGTAAGTGGCAAATGGTTTGCCTAGTTGGTCAAGAGGATAGAAAGAACAAAATTGGAAGCTCAAGGATAAGCAGATCTGGGGAAGAGACATATCTGTGGACCTATAGGAGTGGGAGAGAGCCCTGACGGAACAGTAGTAAAATGCACGGCTGCTAACCGAAAGGTCGGTGGTTCAAATCCACCAGCTGCTCCGTGGGAGAAAGATGTGACAGTCTGCTTCCATAAGGACTACAGCCCTGGAAACCCTATGGGGCAGTTCTACTCTTCCTATAGTGTCGCTATGAGTCAGAATTGCTTCAGTGGCAATGGGTATAGGAGTGGGCACAAAGCATGCCAATCTTTGTACCTCACATTAATGCTCACTGGAGACCAGCCACTGTAAAGGAGGATCTACAAGCAGATAGTCAGGACGTCCCATCCTGTGGATGTTGGCCAGCCTCTAAACTGAGCCAACCTTAAAAGTAAAGAGGACTTGCAGCACTTACTGATGAAGATCAAAGACCACATCCTTCAGTATGGATTACACCTCAACATAAAGAAAACAAAAATCCTCACAATTGAACTAATAAGCGATATCATGATAAATGGAGAAAAGATTGAAGTTGTCAAGGATTTCATTTTACTTGGATCCATAATCAACACCCACGGAAGAGGCAGTCAAGAAATGACACTATGTATTGCACTGTGCAAATCCGCTGCAAAAGACCTCTTTGAAGAGTTAAAAAGCAAAGATGTCATTTTAAGGACTAAGGTGCACCTGACCCAAGCCATGGTGTTTTCGATGGCCTCATATGCACACAAAAGCTGGGCAATGAATAAGGAAGGCCAAAGAAGAACTAATGTCTTTGAATTATGGTGTTGGTGAAGAATATTGAATACACCATGGACTGCCAAAAGAATGACCAGGTCTGTCTTGGAGGAAGTGCAGCCAGAATGCTCCTTAGAAGCAAGGATGGCTCGATTTCATCTCACATACATCGGACATATATATATTATCAGGATCAGTCCCTGGAAAAAATATATCATGCTTGGTAAAGTAGAGGGTTAGCAAAAAAGAGGAAGACCCTCAACAAGATGGTTTGACGCAGTGGCTGCAACCATGGGCTCAAGCATAACAACGATCATGAGGATGGCACAGACCAGGCAGTGTTTCGTTCTGTTGCACACAGGGTAGCTATGAGCCGGAATCAGCTCCACAGCACCTTACAACAGCAACTGCTTTGCAAAGGAGCCCTGGTGGCAGAATGGTTAAGCCCTCTGCTGCTGACTAAAAAATCGACAGTTTGAACCCACCAGCTGTTCTGCGGGAGAAAACACCTGGTGATCTGCTCCCTAAAGATTTACAACACAGGAAATCCTATGGGGCAGTTCTCCTCTGTCCTATAGGGTCACTGTGAGTTGGAATCGACTTCATGGCACACAACAACAATAACATTGCTTTGCAATTCACCCATAAATGAGTGGCCATTGTGGCAAGGATGAAGTCTATGAATAGGTCCAACAACTTGGGCTCCCTCTACAAGGATGATCTAGCAACTACCAACAAATAGCCAACCTGCCAGCAGTAGGCAGCGATATGGCAACATTACTTGGGGAGAAAGTCAGCCACCTGGTGGCAGGTTAATTGCAACAGACCCCTTCCACTTGACAGGGCAATAAGTCATCCTTACTGGAATTGCCGTGTACTCTGAATGTAGGTTGCATTTCTTACCCATAGTGCCTCTGCAAGCATCACCAACCAAAGGCTTAAAGAATGATCAGTTCACTACCTAGGGCCCAAAAATCAAAACAAGAGAAGGTTGCCTTCAAGTCAATTCCAGCTCATATCTAGGGCCAGGGGATCCATTTTATGGCAAAGGATGTGTGACAATAGCCCCATGAGCATGGACTTCACTAATCTTATCATAAGCCTGTACCCAGAAACAGCCGACTGGGGGAACAATGGAATAGAATTACTTCATTTCCAAAGCTTTAATCTCCTCAACTGCAAAATGGGGATTATAAACAGTAAATGGTACTTCACAAGGCTGCTGTGGGATTGGAGAGAGATAATGTACATAGAGCACTTTGCATAAGTCCTGGCATGCAGCAAGTGCTCAATAAATAGTAGATATTATTATTAATTGAACTGAATCATTGAAGGCCTCCGCGCCCCAGGGGAACTGGTGGTTGGGCTTCACTAAGCTGACTAGGGCCATGGACTCCACCATAGTGTGACTTGCTTTGGGAAAAGTCCCTCCCCTTTCCCCTCCGGCTTGAATTACCTCTTTCTTCCAGCAGGCAACACACAGATGCTGCCACTGCACAGGAGCTGGAGAAGACTGGGAAAAGGAAACTGTGCAGACTGCAATAAATGGAAACTCTGACAGCGATTGGCCGCCTGGGGCGGGGTGGAGCATATCCAAATAGATTATAAAAAGCCAGCCTTCAGCCTGAGCGCTGTTTCCTTGCCTCTGCTTCATCCATCAGTAGGTCCCGGGCAGAAAGATTCTTTCTTCTCCTTCCTCCAAGGTAAACCCAGGAGCTACGGGGTGGGAGTGCCAAGCTGCTACCCTCTGCCAGGCTGCCTCCTGGGTCCCTTTTAGTGCACTCAGCCGGGACTGGTCTGAGGGGATGGGTTGGGGCTTTTAGGGGAGTGGGATGTAATTACTCCAAAATGCATGAGACCTAGCTTATTGGTGCCAGGTCAGCTCTCTGTGGTCTCAATCCTGTCACTTCACTTCTTTGGACCTTAGTTACCTCATCTGTAAAATGGAGATCAAACTACCTTACCTGCCCAAAGGACTGGACAATTTCTGAAGCCCTGTTATTGTCGGAGAGAATGTGACAGTGAGGCTAGATGGAGCTATCTGGAGTGATTGTTAAAAGTGTGGGCAGAGCAGTCTTGGGGATATTACTTAACCTCTATGAGCTCAGCTTCGTTATCTATTATAAGGATTGATCACAATGCTACCTACCTCGTGGAGTTGTTATGGGTATAAGTGACCTTGTGCCATAAAGCGCTGAGTACTGCTAACTGCTCACTACATGGGAGAGCCATTTTTACTATTATTATTGCTGTGTGACCTTGGGCAAGCTCCTTTACTGCTGTGTTTTTCTTTCTTCATCTGAAAAATGAAGTTGATGTGAGGTCAGTGTTTGATACCTCTAGGTACTTAATGCATTGTGAAAATAAGTTTATCAACAACCATTTTTTTTTAGCACATTCTATGTGCCAGGTAAGGAGCCCTAGTGGCGCAGTGGTTAAACACTTTGCTGCTAACTGAAAGGTGGGCGTTTGGAACCCACCAGCTGCTGCGCGGGGGAACGACGTGGCAGTCAGCTTCCGTTAAGACTACAGCCCTGGAAACTCTATGGGACAGTTCTACTCTGCCCTATGAGTTCGAATCCACTAGACGGCAATGAGTTTGGGTTGTTGTTTTTTTTTATATGCCAGGCACTGTTCTAAGTGTTAGGGATATATGGTGAACAGTTTCTAAAGTACAACCACTCTCTGAAAGAAGCTCGATTAATACCCCCATTTGAAGGATAAGTAAATAGGCCCAGAGAGGGGACGTACCCTAGTACCCTGCCCAAGTGATGACAAAACCAAGAACAACAGACATAATAATAGCCTCTTCCATGAGGGCTCACCATGTGCAGTCACCGTACCAGAAGATTCCCTCATTAAATTCTCATAACCACTCCGTGAGGCAGGAATATTACTGCCATTGTTGCTGCGAAGAATCACAAAACCCCCGCCCTGGGGGAGGGTCCTCCTCCCTCTCTGCCGCATTCCCAGGGCCTGCAACAAAGCCGGTGCGCGCGCCACCATGCGGCAGAAGGTGGTATCGCTCTTTCTTTGCTACCTGCTACTCTTCACCTGCGGCGGAGTGGAGGCAGGTAAGAATCCTTACTTGGATGGGGGACGGTGGGGGACGGGGGGAGGAGTGAGTCTTTCTGGGATAAAGAAGGGAGGGAGGCTTGAGGACAGTTTCAGGATCCCTGGCTTGCGTCTGAACGCGAGAAGCTGTTACAATGGACAGAGCAGCGTTGCTGTAGCCCGCGTCCCAGGTTCAAATCCCTACCCTTGTCAATTTCTCCATTCTTCCGAAATGGAGAAATTGGGGATATTGCTTAACCTCTATGAGCTCAGCTTCGTTATCTATTATAAAGATTGATAACAATGCTACCTACCTCATGGAGTTGTCATGGGTATAAGTGACCTTGTGCCATAAAGTGCTGAGTACTGGTAACTGCTCACTACATGGGAGAGCCATTTTTACTATTATTATTGCTGTGTGACCTTGGGCAATGCCAGCTATGTTCCAGGCACGGCGCATTAAGTAAAATCCCTCCGCTTCTCTTTGGCTCTCCACTATGGGAGGGTGGCGCCTCCCAGCTCCGGGAGCGATCTCAGCGCCGGGCACAGAGTAGGGGGCCCTCCTCCCCACTCCACCCCTCTTTGTCCGCTCTCCCAACAGGCCAAAGTAAACGCCCAGAAAACTCAGAGGCCAGGTCAAAGGACAGCGGTTCCGGGTTCTGGGGTGCCCTGCCCTACATGGTGGCCGGAGGAGGTGCGTCTCTGGGGGCGGGCGGGACCCTGCTGCGGGCTCGCGCTCACCTCTCCTCCTCCCCCAGGGCTCATGGTCGCAGCGCTGCCCTTGGTGGGCTTCACCGGCGCCGGCATCGCAGCCAACTCCGTGGCCGCCTGGATGATGAGTTGGTCCGCGGTGCTGAATGGCGGCGGCGTGCCTGCAGGGGGCCTGGTGGCCACTCTCCAGAGCCTCGGTGAGTCTGGGCGCCAGGGCCAGCGGGTCCTCGCTACTGTTCTGAGCCCTTTTCTCAGGCTAACTCAGCCCTATAAGGTGGGCACTCTTATTATCCCCATCATACAGATGGGAAAACTGAGGCACCCAAGGCTTAAGTAATTTGCTCAAGTTCTCACAACTGGTTAGTACCAGAGCCAGGCTTCAAACCCAGTCAATCTGATTCCAGAAGCTTCGCTTTTAGCCTTTAAGGCCTGGTGCCCCACTGATGCTTTGGCCAACTCAACACAAACCTCTGATCCCGCAACTGGAAACAGGCATGATCATCTCAGTTTAGCATTTATGAATCTGCTCTATTTCAGGGAGTCATAGTGGCAAAGAAACCAGATGGAACAACCCAAATCAGTTTCACAGCACCCCTGGTCTTGACTTGAGTTTCTTGAATACCATGAAGAGGACAGATACAGAACATCTCTCTCTCTGCGCGCCCCCCCCCACCTCCTCTCCCCCTTCCCTTTCCTCCCTCCCTCCTCCCTTCCCTTTTCCCTTCCCTTCCCCTCTCCTTCCCTTCTCTCTCCCTCTCTTTCTGAGGCCTCTAAAATCCTGGAGAAAGACACCCCTGACAAACTCCGCCTCTGTCTCCCTGAACTCTCCATCTTCTCTCTCAGTTGTGGTTATGGTTACTGATGGCAAAAGCCCAAAGAACCAGCTGGGCAGCATGGAGCCTTCTCCTCAGAGGGGGCAGGGGGAAGGGCCTGGCCAGACCACTCCCTGCAGTTGGGGGGAGAAGGGAGTGGCCAAGGCTAGGAACACTCTCCTGCTGCCTATGAGATGGTTGTCCTCTCAAAAGTCACAGGGTTGCACCAAGGATGAACTGACTTCTTGTTTGTGAACCTCCCAGCACCCACACAGTGACGTCTCCACAAAGTGGCTGTCATTAGCGTTATTAAGAACGGTGTGTTCCTCTCAGACATGAAGTACAGCTCCATAGAATGAGCCATTAGTTGTGTCCTTTTCTTCTCTGAAACACGTTTCTGATTTGAGATGGCAAGTAAGTGGGAAATAGGATTCACTTTGCAGCAGTCTCCTCCCCCCTCAGGGCCTTTTTGGACTCAACCAGACTTTGGGATTCCCAGAGACCAGTGACCCTTCTGTGCTTGCTTTACAGGGGCTAGCGGCGGCGGCAGTGCCCTCATGGCCAAGGTTGGTGCCAGTCTGGGCTACGTGGCCCATAAGACCCTCGCGAGTGGGAAGGAAGAGGGGAATGATGAGGAGTAGCAGCTCCCGGGAACCCCCTCCTTCCTCCTTGCCTTCCCTCTTCTAGTTGGAGTGCAGAGCTTCCTTGTCACTCTCCTCGACAACCTAGATGAGAGAACAAAATAAACTCCTCTCAGAAAACACTTCGTCTTTCTGTGAATCACCCTTGCTATGAGAAGACCCAACAAGACCTGGCTCTCGCAGGTCTCATCCCCACTCCCACACCCTCATTTTCCCCTGAAGCCTCCTCAGCTCCTGGAACACAACCAGCTGCTATTGTCTCTGAGTCTTAGCGCATGCTGCTGTCTGTCTGGAATGTCCTTCTGAAACTCAACTACCTGAAAAACTCCCCTCCATCCTTCCAAACCTGATCAGACATCCCCTATTCTGGGATGCCTTCCCAGAAGAGCCCCCTAAGACCCTGTCACAGCAGGGATGCCTCGGCTCCATTTCACAAGGTGCATGAGGAGGCAGAGCTCAGTTTATTCTCAGTGAGAAAAGCTTCCAGCTGCTTCTCTGATTAGGCAGAGATGGAGAAGCCAGATCTCCATTCTCTGAAGAGGCCCTAAAGTGGTTTCCCTCAGATGGAGAATACAAGGCCAGCCCCCTTACCCTGAGGAAGGGGTGTGTAACAGAGCTCTGGAGACAGGGTGACAGTCTGCACATGAAGCTCATAGGCCTTCTGGATGGGAAGGGAAAGACAACCCAGGCCCTGTCTGGGACATTTGAACTTTGGGAGGCCTGTCAGGTGGTCCAGGGCGCCCAGATCACAGCAGGGGAAAGGCAAAGAGGAAGCCCTGGAAATGAGATGACACTGAAGGTGGGGCTGGTTCCAGCACTAGTGGAGAGAGGAGGACTGACTGAGTGGGCACACCCTCCTCAGCACTAACCCAGCCCTCCTGGGGAGACCTGCACCCCAGCCAAGGGTGTGTGAACCACAAAAGCTACTCACAAAAGGGCTATAACATCAAGAGGCTTAGAGACCCCTCCCCACAATGGGAAAAAACAGTGAGGAGCACCTCCAAGGCAGCTGGCCCTCAGGCCTCCCCCACCCAGCCCTTCTTATGATCCAGAAATTCTTCTGTAGTTAAGTGCTGCTGGGTGGGGGTGGGGGGGAGGAGGTCCCATTCAGCTTGTTCTGCCCCCATTTCCAATTTTTGCCACAGCTGGATTACCCTGGGCCCCCAGAGAAGTGCTGTTTGTAGCAGAGGTGCACAGGTGGTGGGGACACTGTCTGCACCCCAAACCCTATCTTCACGGCTTGTGTCCGAGAGCAGAAGCAGGGGCTGAGCCCCCTGACATGATGCTCACTCACCATTCAAGCCCAAGCAGAGTCATGCCTCGGACAGGGCCGTTCATGAAGGGACGGGTATAGTGGACTTCTGCCCATGGAGGGAGGTGGGTCTCAAGCATCACACCCTACTGAGACCTGCTAATTTCACCCCTGTCTGGAAGGTTAGCATCTCAGGGAAATAAATGTGTGTCCCCCAGCCCCTTCAGGGAGGGCACTGTATCTAATCTCATCCCCAGTTCTGGGTACATGCCTGGCACACAGTAGGGGCTCAATATATGTGAGAATTGAGCCCTAGGCCAGTCTCCTCCACCCTCATCTACCTGTCCCTTCACTCTCCCCAATCCTCATGGGAAGTGGGGGCTGGATCTCTTGTTCTCTGAACCTCTCCCTGACTTTCCCCCTACCCCACAATGATCCCGATGTCAACATTGTGCAGGCCTGTAGGGAAGAGGAGGCTGTGCATCCCCTTTAACACTGGCCCAAGCAGACACAGGCTCCTAATCCTTTTCTTAATATTCTGTTTAGCACAGACAAGGCTGGGATTTTCAAATAAGGCAGTAGAGCATAATAGTCAAGAATTCTCTGGAATCCCGCAGATCTGGGTTCAAGTCCTGCTCTGCCACCACCTAGCTATGTACCCTTAGGCAAGTTTCTTCACCTCTCTGTGACTCAGTTCCCTCCTCTGTCAACTGAGATAGTAATTGAACCTACAGGCTAGGGGTTGTTGCTATGAGATTAGATGAGATCAAAAATGAAATGGATTTAGCATGGTGCCTGCCTGGCACATAGTTAAGCATTCAATAATTCAATGTTAGTTGTTATTATTAGGGACTTGCATCAAATAAAGAGAAAATCGCCACGTAACAACCAGGAATTAGACAATCCAACTTTGGAGCCAGGGTTTGCTCTCTGGGGCTCACAGGCCCTGCTCTTCCTGGCCTATCTCCAAAGGGTAGACACCAAATTAGGGCCCCCAACCAGAAGCATGTAGTTCCTGGGTGGTGCAAACAGATAAGTGCCCAACTATTAGCCAAAAGCTTCCTCGTTCGAACCTACCCAGAGACACCTCAGAAGACAGGCCTGGTGATCTGCTTCCAAAAGGTCACAGCCTTGAAAACCGTATGGAGCAGTTCTGCTCCACACATATAGGACTACCATGAGTCAGACAGCAACTAACAACAACCCAGAAGCGTACACCCTGGCTTCTTACTCCCCTGAAGGACATCAAGGCCAGAGAGAGGTGGGCAGCTACACCGCCAGGGTTTGAGATCTGAGGCCTCAGCGATTCTCGGGATGAATGACACTGGAAAATGGCCAGGCCCTTGGGGGGAGACCCGACCTCCCACAGAGGTGTGGCCTCCTTTGGGCCTGTGCAGGATAACTCTTTGCCTTGTTTCTGCAGTCATTTACCGGGTGCTAGTCTGTGCCAGGCACTGTGTCAGGTACTGTGCAGTGGAAGAGACCCAGTTCCCACCCACCTGGAGGTCTCGGTACACAAACAAGGAGCCCCCCACCCAAACATCCCTGACCTCCCTGCTCCCCCCGTTATCACCTCCTCACCTTCCATCTGCTTTCACCTGCCATCTCCGCCTGCACAGACCACACCATCCTGACTACAAAGCATGAGGCAGAATGATGGCCACCGACCAGAACTGACTAATGCGACAGGTGACTCTCAGAGACACAAGATGAGTCCAGAGTTGGCTCACCTCCAGCAAGCCAGTCTCCTTCTCAGAGCCCAGCTTCCTCATTTGCAAAACGAGGAGAGGGCAGCACAGACTCTGGGCCCCTCCTGCTCAAAGACGGCTGCTGAGCTTGGAGCACACGCTTCTGAATCCGCTCAGCTGTGTCAGATACCAGCCCTCTGAGGGTGGATTTTATTTTTGGAAGCAGCCAAAAGCCATCCTGGGGTGCCAAGTTTGGTGACTAAGGTGGGTGATGGTGCTGGGAGATGCCATGTTTGGTCACAAATGAGGGTGGCTAAAAACTAGCAGGGTAGCTCCTCATTCATTCGGGGACCACACCCTAGGACGAGTCCAGAAATAGATCCCATCTCTGTGGCTGACTCGCTGTAAAGCGTTGAGATCCTCTGTCATCATCTCTGGACCTCAGTTTCCTCGTTTGTCAATGGGGCAGGGGAGAAGATGGACTCTCACCCAGAATTAGAATGTCTCTCCCAAATATTCAGTTTAGGGGTGTCTTTCTCTTTAATAAGCATCTTCCCTTTATCTAGAGATTTTCCTTATTCTTTAAGGGCTCCTCCACTCTGATACCCTTGAAAGTCTACTCACTCCCCTTCAAAGTCTACTCACTCCCCTTCCCTGCAGTGGCTCCCACATCCCTTGATGCTGTGTACAAATGTGGCCACTAGGTGGAAGTACAGCCTCATCCTAGAATCTTCTCCACCCATGAGCCGCTCCACAGTTACCAGCAGCCACCTCCCAGGGGCAGGCCCCACGATGGTCTCCAGAGACTGAGATGAATCAGACCCCACCCCTGCTCTGCAGCAGGAGCTCCAGAAGCTCTCAGGAGGGGTCCATCCTGGGGATTCATGCAGGGCCTGAGCTCTCCTCTCCTTTCCAGACCCTCAGTCCTAGGGCTCTGGGATCGTCAAGCTCCTGAGCATGCCATTCAAGGCCCTCTGTGATCAGCTTTCACCTCACAGCCTGTGCTCCCAGCCCTGAGCCACAGGGATTTAAAGGAAATGAGAGAAGCACTTCACATACACTTCTTGGCTGAGCAACCAAGGGTGGAGCTGGGAAGAGAGTATTCCTAGGCCAAGCCCAGAAGGAGACCTGGGCCAATGGAGGGCCTGGGTCAGCAGTAGCTGGTGGGAGCTCAGGCAGAGGATGCTTGTGGCTTCCTGTGAAGAACTGAGAAGCCACTTCCTTTAAGCACATGGCTTGGGGGAAGGGGAAGGGGATTGGGGATCTTGGCCTTCCTGGTTTGGGAGGATTGGGAGGGAGGCTCTCAGGAAGGCCTGATGAAAAGGCCCAAAGAAGCTTTCTCTTTCCCTTTCCTCTGGGGTCTGCATGGAACAGACAGCTCAGACAGGCAGGGTCACAGCCTTCATGCCTACTGTGAAGCCACAGAGAGGAGAGTCAGGCTAGGGGACTGGCAGGCTCATTTGCATAAGGCCAGTAAACAAATGAAGCCTTGGTTAGTCTAAGAAGCAAGCCCAAGCACCTAGCACCAAGTACCCAGTCCAAGTGCTCAGCCTCAAAACCAAGCTCTAGAAACCCAGCCCAAGTATTTGGCCTCAAATATCCAGCCCCAGCTGCCCATCTCCAAGCTCACAGCTCCAAACACCAGCTCCAGAGAGGCGACCAGTCCCCAGCCAGTGGTTGGCAAGGGCCCACTGGTTCCTTTCCTGTATGCGGAATGGCCTCACACGAGACCTTGTCCCCTGTCATTCTCCCAGAGTGTGTTTACTGGATTGACCTTTCCGTTAAGCCAGTATCAAGGGACATGCCAGCCCAGCCATGATGAATAATCACAAAACTCAAACTGGTGCATTTTTATTGTTTTTGTTGTATTCACACACTTTTGCTTGTCCAGAGTAGTACCCATCCCCCACACACCCACACCTGCATCCACTGGAGGACCAGATCTACCCACCAGGGCCAGAAGCAGGAGGTCAGGGGTCAGGGACAGGAAGGCCTCCTGAAATCAGCCCTAGGCAGAGAGGCAGGGGCTTGGTTTGGGGCCCACCACCCTTCAGCCTTGCTGTGTGACTCAGACTAGGTGTCTGACACGGTCTGGGCCTATGACTTACGTCTGTCTGGCCAGTGGACAGTCCTTGCCTGCTTCTCTCAAGAGGTAGGTGTGGGTGGGGGGATGGAAGTCTTGGTGAAGGGCAGGGTGTCTGCTGAAGGCAGCCCAGCTACAGGTGGCAGCAGGATGTGGTAGGTGGCCGTGGTGGAGACACCACAGTGTTTTTGGCAGACGTGAGGATATAGCCACTGGTGCCCCACAGCAGTGACAGTGAGTTCTCCCAGCACCCATAGACCACCAGGAACACAATGTGGTCCAGCTGCTCCAGCTGCTGACCTGCAGAAGGGTTGAGGGTCTTCACTCAGCCATCATCACACAATCACCCATTGTCTTGGAACCCACCAACCCAAGCCCATCCCCCCCTCACTTTTTCCCACTTCCGGCAAGGGCACCTCCAGGCCATGCAGGTATCCAGGCCAGACACCTGCCCAAAGGATTTTCCTCTTGACTTTCTAACAATGGCTCCTTCTTCACTTCTGAGTCTCTGCTCAAATGTCACCTCCTCAGAGGAGCCCTTCCTGACCACCTACTCGAAAGAAGTCTTCTTGTTTCTCTCTACCACAGTGTTTCCCAAACTTGTCTGCACTATGGAATTACCTACCTTCGAAAAATACTGATGGCTGGGTCTCACCCTTAGAGATTGTAGTTTAATTGGTCTAGGGTGCAGCCTGGACTTTGGAATTTTTTTTAAAAAATATGCAGGTAATCTTAATGTGAGAAAATTTGGGAACTACAGCTCTAGCACATCATCCTGTTTTAATTTTCTGCTTATCACCTGTTACTATCTGATATTTATGTTCTCATTTTTTTATTTCCTACACACACACACACTGAAATATAAGTTCTATGAAAATATAGGCATCCCAAGAGAGAGAAAGGGCCACATAAACCAGAGACTTCATCAACCTGAGACCAGAAGAATTAGATGGTGCCTGGCTACCACCAACGACTGCCCTGAGAAGGAACACAACAGAGAGTCCCAGATGGAGCAGGAGAAAGGTGGGGTGCAGAACTCAAATTCTAGTAAGAAGACCAGACTTAATGGTCTGACTGAGACTGGAGGAACCCCAGAAAGCATGGTCTCTGGATTCTCTATCAGCCCAGAACTAAAATAATTTCCAAGGCAAACTCTTCAGACAGGGATTGGACTGGACTGTGGGACATAAAGTGATAGTCGTGAGGAATGTGCCTCTTAGCTCAAGTAGATACAAGAGACTAAATGGGCAGCTTCTGTCTGGAGGTGAGATGGGAAGGCAGAGAGGGTTAGGAGCTGGTTGAATGGACAGGGGGAATCAGGGGTGGAAGGGAGGAGTGTGCTGTCACAGTGTGGGGAGAGCAATCAGAGTTACATAACAATGAATGTATAAATTTTTGTACGGGGGAAAAAAATTAAACAAAAAAAAAGAAAATAGAGGCATCACTGGTTCTTTTCACAGCTGTCTCCCCAGTGCCCAGAACAACAACAATAATAATAGCTATCATTTGTGTAGGGTTTCCTATGTGCTAGCAATTGCTCTTGAGTGTCTTACAGATATTATCTCATTTAACCCTTAAAACAATCCTCTTGGGTGTTATTAGTATCCTCATTTTACAGATGAAGAAATCGAGGCCCCCCCCCAAAAAAAAAAAAAATCAGCCCGCTGCCATCGAGTTGATTCTAACTCATGACAACACCATGTGTTACAGAATAGAACTGTTCTCCATAGAGTTTTCAAGGCTGTGACCTTTTGGAAGCAGATTGCCAGGGCTTTCTTCCGAGGACCCTCTGGGTAGGTTCAAACCACCAGCCTTTTGAGTGCTTAACCATTTGCGCTACTCAGGAACTCTCAATCAAGTTACAGAGAGGTTAAATAACTTTCCTAAGACCAAACAGCTAGCAAATGATAGGGTTAGGATTTTAACCCAGACAGTCTGCCTCTCAAGAACAGAGCCTGGCACGAAGAGGGCACTCCATAAATAATTGTTCAATGAATGAATGAATCACTTCATCCTAACCTCCCTCTGCCCCTACAGTCAATCCGTTAACCTGTAGATTCTATCTTCTAATTTTTTCTTGAATCTGTTCACATCTCTATACCCACATGGTCCCCTTTCATCCAGTCTGCTACCCTCCAGCCTGAAGGGCAGCTAACAGGTCCTCCTAATAGGTCTCCCTGTATTCACTCTTGCCCCTCTGCGTCTTCTTGTCTATCTTCCATGCAAAGCCAAGAGGGTCTTAAAATACAGAGTACTTCAAGTGACTTCCCTGCTTAAAGGATGCCCCCAACCCACCCACCCAGTGGCTACCCAAAGCACTTAGAATAAAATCCTGCTTTCTTACTGTGGCCTTCAAGGACCTGAATAATCTGCTCCCCCAAACCTCCTGAGCCTTATCTCACCTTACTTCCCCTCCCTAACTCTTTTTTTGTTATGTCCTCCTTTTGCTTCTCAGAGCCCTCCAAGGGCCTGCCAACCTCAGTGCCTTTGCACAAGCTGTTCTCTCTGCTTGGAACACTCTTCTTGCTTCAGGAGGTGGTTCATGTGTAACCTCTTCAGGGACCTTAGTCCCCAATCTAAATCAGACACCTCATTATTCAGCATCCATACCTTACCTTCCTAGACCTGACAATGATTATAACGAAAGCATGATGGTTACTGTCAGACTTCTCTGCTAGACTATGAGCTCCCTGAGGACAAGTACGGGGTTCACTTTTTTTATCCCCGCACCCAGAAAGCACAGCGCCAGACACACTAGAGGTACACAGTAACTTTGAGTGTGGAACAGACAGATGGACGGATGGCTGGATGAGAGAGTGATTGCGTTAATAAATACATTTTAAAATTAAAAATCTATTTGCCCTGCCCGTATTTTTCAGGGCAGTTATAACGTGAGCCGGGACGAGGCAGTATTTTCTCAACCTCGCGGTTCACACCGGAGTTTCTTCCACCCCTGGAGGGACGCCCCTTTCAGCCTCTCCCAATCAAGGCCACTGGGCGGGACTTCCAGGGTCGGTTGGGTGACGTCCCAGAAGGAGGCGTGCCCGGAGTCAGCCTCGGCTTCTGACTGGCGAGCGCGGGGCGGCTGTGGCCACATTCACAGCAGCTGCCGCCTGAGTAGAAGCCCTGTGAATGGACGGCGAAGGAGCTTGGTGAGGCGCCCGCGTAGACAGCCACAGGGCCGTGCAGCTGCAGCCCCAGCTTCAGCTTGTCGGCGTCGTCCAAGGGCACGTTCACCAGCCGGCGAGGCAGACGGTGGGCACCGAGCTGTTCGCGTGGCACAAGCAATTCTAGGGCATCGGAGGGGACGAGCGCTGTGGCTGCCTGAGCCTGCAGTGGGCAGGGCAGAAAGGGTGTGACCCGTCCTCGAGGGGCCATCAGGAGATCACCCGACATGGGCTATTTCGAGGCCTCTGACCTCAGTGAGGAAAGTCCCAGAAACACAGCCCCACCCTCCCGCACATTCCTGGGCATGCTCCGCTTTTCCCCCAACGTCAGACTCAGTCCCAGAAGAGCTGCAGAATGAGGAGTTGCAGGCCTGGTTTCTAGCCCTCTCTGTGTGACCCTGAACAAGACTCTTGCCTTCCAGGCTCAGGCTACTCACCTGTAAAATGAAGCGGTACCTGCATTAAATGATGTGATGTAGTAAGTCCCCAGTCCTAGGGTTGCAGGTGTTAGGTGCTTGGTAAATAGTCACTTCTTTCTCCCTGGCCCTGACTTTGCCAACTGACTTGCTCTGTGGCCTTCAGCAATGCACTTAACTTCTAGCAGCCTAGCTTCCCTCATACTTGGATGAGACTTCCAGCCCTGAGGTCCTACAAGCTAAGGCTTCTTGAGTCACTGAGTCCATGACAGCTGAGACCCAGCCTGGCTTCCTGGTGTCCAGCCACATGCCTTCTCCCTTCATGAACCCTCACCTACTTCCCCCACAAGCTCGACACCCCCAGCCCTGGGCCATTTAGCGTCATCACTTCTCTGAGGTTCCTCTGACAAATGAGCTTCCTCATCCTTCCCGAGGAGGCTCTAATGAGGAGGTTCAGCCTAAGAGGCCTGGGCTCCTCAGAGATTCTGCCCAGTCTTAGGATCTGCAGGGACCTTACAGGGATCCCAGACAACCTTCCACAATGTTCCTACCCAGATTGGATCACTCTCCGGCTTAAAGCCCTTCTGTGGGTTCCTATGCCCCTTAGGCCACGCAGCAAGACCCACAAGGCCATGCTCGGGTCTCCAGTCTCAGCTAAGCCCCATCCCCTTTCCTCTCCCTGGCTATAGCTAGACTAACTTCTTTCAGTTCTTTCCTATCGTCCAGACGTTTGCATATACCACACATGGTTCCCTCTGCTGGAACAACGTCTTCCCTGGCCCATCTCCTCACCTTTCACCTGGCTAACTCCTCATCCTTGACCATCCTGACCCCTAAAATTAATACCTGTCCAGATGGGGACTGGTGAGTAACTCTTGATCTTACTCCCCTTAACCACTCCCCTTCTTGCTTCTGCCCCTCTTGACCATCCCCTACTTTCTTGCCTTTAATGTTTCTCTTCTCTATTAGAATGTCACTTACAGGAGGGCAAGGATGCCTTGTTTGTCACTGTGTCCCCTATGTTGAGAACCAAAGTAGGTTCTCAGTAGGAGTTTATTGAATGAATGAGTGACTGAGTGAGTAAATCTCCTCCCAGTGCTTGGCTAGTCTCTACTTACATACCTAAAGGGCAGGGAGCTCATTACTCCTGAAGAAGCCTGCCCTATCTGCCTGTTAGAAGGTCTTCAATTCCTGCCCACCCGCAACCAATACCCCAGAGATTCCTGGGGCTGAGGCCCAAAGAAGGCGAATGCCTTGCCTGAGGTACATAGCTGCTTGATGCAGAGCCAGGGCCCACCTGCCCGCCCTGAGGGCATATGCAGACTCACCTGGCCTTGGTAGGGCCTGTGAGTGCCAATGGTCAGATCCCTTCTGGCCTGGATCCCCTCATAGGCCTAGGATTTGAGGCAATGTCACAGTCCATGTTCAAAATTCGCCCAGGAGAACACCTGCTGGGACAAGGACACCAGCTCCCCAATCAGCATGAGAGGAGGCCAGGAAGCAAGCACCTTCAGGTAGCACTGAACTCCTGCTGCCTCATTAAATCCCTATGCCAGCCGTGCAGGAGATGCTGTTTGCATTTTACAGATGCACAAACTGAGGTTCCAGGATGGATGCTACTTGCTGAGGTCATACAGCAAGGCAGTGGCAAAGTGAGGTCTGACTTCAAAGCCCAGCCTCCTTCCTCTGTCCCTCAGCTTGCCACCTCTTATCTACCTGCTTTGCTCCCAGGCCCATTCTGCCCACAGTGTTAGGAGGGCGTGTGGGTCACATGGCTTCTTTCCTACAAGTGGTTGTCGCACCCAGTGGGGCCTCAGCAGCTGTGCCTGGGCAGGGTCTGAGGGCTGGCTGAATGCCGGGAATCATCCTTCCTCCTGTACCTGTACCTGTACCTGTACCTTCCTAAAATTGCAGAGCACCCAATTATCTGTAAAATGGACAATTATCCCTTTGCAGGGCCTCAGTGTGCCAGGACTCAGGGAAAGTTGCCCTTCTCTCCCCCAGGCCACCTCACCTTTGAGGATAGAGCCTCCTCCAGTGTCTCTGTGGTGGTAAAATCCCAGCACAAACCACAAACAGCCTGGTCCTTGCTGGGGTCACAGCTCCTGGGTAGGACAGGTCCAGGTCCCCCAGCCTTAGCTCCTCTCTCCTTGGAGGGGGTCCCTGTTGGAGAACCAGCTCTCTTGCCACGTCTGCTCCCTTTATTATCTGTGGACTTTGAGGAGCCATTTTCCAGGGCACAGGGCCTCTCCTGCCTTCTCTGTCCTCCCTCCCTTCTTCCTCCCACAAATGTTTATGGATGCCCACTCTGTGCCTGGCCCTTGGCATATAGAGCTGAATAAACTCAGTGCCTGTCCTTGCAGATGAAGCTCACAGTTCTGTGGAGAAAGTGGACAAGGAAACCAAGTTACCATTCATTCACCCATCCCAAATCCTATTGTGCTGCCTGTCACTGGCCTTGCCCCCACAGTCAGCCTTCCACACGCAGCTTGAGCAATCCTGTTAAGGAGGTCAGAACATGTCACTCTTCTACACATCCCCTCCAGTGGTTCCCTGTCTCAGAGGAAAAGCCAGTGTCCTTGCTATGACCTACAAGGCCCTGCATGATCTACCTCATCGCCTCCCGCTCTCCCCTCTGATCGCCCCATTCTGGCCATTTTCAACATGCCAGATGTGCTCCTGCCTCAGACCTTTGCACTTGCCCTTGATCCTGCCAGGAATGACTTCCCCCAGGTGTCCACATGGCCTCCCTCCCTTCACTCAGGTGTCTCCTCCTCATCCAGGGCCTTCCTGGCTGCACATCTGGATACTACTTTCTAGTTCCCTTCTTTCATTTTTTCCTTAGCACCTACCAAATGACCTGTAATTATTTATTTACTGTCTCCTCCCCTACAAGAATGTAAGTCACATGAGGAGACATCCTGAAGTTTTCTGTCAGGGGAAAAAGAGAGAGGAAGAAAAGAACACCAGAAAAACTCGGGGGGAAGGGGAGGGAGACAATAACTTGAAGAATACAATCAATGTCACTGAACTGTATGTGCAAAAAAAAAAAAAGGCAGTACTAACTAGCCTTGTGACTACTAAAACCCAAAAACCAAACCCACTGCCGTCAAATCAATTCGGACTCATAGCGACCCCATAGGACAGAGTACAGCTGTCCCCATTGGGTTTCCAAGGAGTGGCTGGTGGATTTGAACTGCCAACCTTTTGGCTAGCAGCCAAGCTCTTAACCACTGTGCCACCAGGGCTCCTTATGACTGGTACTAGGTAATATTTCAAACTTCAATAATTAAAACAACTTGGTTTGGGTGAAGGAAGAGACCAACAGACTGAGGGACTAGAATAGAAAGTCCAGAAATAGACCCAATTACATGCTGCCACCACCACCACCAGTTCCCGTTGAGTTGATTCCGACTCATGGCGACCCCATGTGTGTCAGAATAGAACTGTGCATAGGAATTGAGTATTTGATGAAGGTGGCATGTCAAAGTCAGAGAGGATGGACTCTTTAATCAACGGTGTTAGGACGGCTGGGTAGCCAGCTGGAGAAAAATAATTACTACCAGGATGAGCTCCAAATGGATCAAAGACTTACATATAAAAAAGAAAGACAGAAACTATAAAACCACTAGAGGAAAACAGGGGAGAATTTATAATCTCATACTGGGAAAATGTCTAACCATGACTCCAAAATCCAAAAATCATAAAAAAAAGATTGACACAGTCAACTAATGACAAATTGGGGGAAAATATTTGCAAATCAGATCACAGGCAAAGTCTTTTCTCTAATAAACAACTCTTGGAAAATTGATTAAAAGGACTGTCTTAGTTATCTAGTGCTGCTACAGCAGAAATACCACAAGTGCATGGCTTTAACAAAGATAACTTTATTCTCTCACAGTCTAGGAGGCTAGAAGTCTGAATTCAGGGTGCCAGCTCCAGGGGAAGGCTTTCTCTATCTGTTGGCTCTGGGGAAAGGTCCTTGTCATCAGTCTTCCGCTGGTATAGGAGCTTCTCGGCACAGGGACCCCGGGTCCAAAGGACTCGCACCCCTCCTGGTTCTTCATTCTTGGTGGCGAGAGTTCCCTCACCTCTCTGCTAGGCTTCTCTCTTTTATATCTCAAAAGAGATTGACTTAAAATACAACCTAATCCTATAGATTGCATCCTGCCTCATTAACATAACTGCCTCTCATTAACATCACAGAGGATTTAAAACACATAGAACAAATACATCAGATCACAAAGTAGAGGACAATCACGCAATACTGGGAATCATGAGGTAGGCAAGAAGACACACATTTTGGGGGGACACAATTCAATCCATAACAAGGACAAACATAGGCACAGGATATGAACTGACAGTTCTAGAAAAGTAAATACAAATGACTTTTAAACATATGAAAGGAAGTGCAAACTCAAAAGAAATGCAAATCAAAAAAACTACACTGAGATACCATTATCAGTTTGGCAAAAAAATCCAAAAGTTTAACAACATACTCTATGGGCAATTCAGTAAGGAAATAGCACTCTCAAGACATGCTGGTGTGAATACAAATTGGTATAGATCCCAAAAAGGGCATTTTGGCAAAATTTATCAAAATTACAAGTGCACCCAGTTATCTTCCTTCTGGGAGTTTATCCTTCAGATATCCTTGCACAAGTAAGAAATGAGTTACTCTCTGTAGCACCGTTTGCAATAGCAAAAAACCGGAAACAACCCGACAGTCCACTAGTTGGGGGCTAGGTTAGGTATAGCACCATCCATTCACATAATGGAATATTATGCAGCTATGAAAAAGATTAAAGATCTGTGTGTTCTGAAAAGTCTCTACCAGTTATTAATTTTGAAAATCAAGATGCAGAGCCACATATATGGTATTCCATCTTTTGCAGGAAAAAGGAGGAAATTATACATGTTCATATTCTTACCGAGAGGCAGTAAAACCATTAAGAGCACAAACTCTGGAGCCAGACTGCCTAGCCTAAGTTTAAATACAGGTTCTACTACTAAGAACCGGTGCAATTTTGGGCAAGTTATTTAACCTGTCTGTGCCATAGTTTCCTTATCTGTAAAACGGGGGAAACCGGACATACCTCATAGGGTTAGGTCATAAGGATTAAAATGAGTTAATCTTTTAAACAATTTAGAACAAGGTCTGACACACAAGTGCTGAATAAACATATGTTTGAATATGCATAAAGAAATCTTAGAAGAACAGCCAAGAAACTAATAAATGTGGCTGGTGGAAGGAGGGAATAAGGAGACGGGGACAAGGATGGGTGCGAGACTTTGCAGGTCTTTGGCATTTTTCCAGGTTTTAATACGTTTTTGTTTTTGAACCATATGGATGTGTTATCCAAAAATTAAATTAAAATTATTTTAAAACATAAATCATATTTCTCTCCTGTTCAAAAACCGTCAGGGATTTCAATCACATTTATAGCAATATCAAATATCCTTACTACGGCTGATAAGGCCCACCAGGATATGAACACCTTTCACAGACACTGCTCTCAGTTCATTTCCCCTCACTCACTCCTTGCTGTATCTAGAGCCTGCCAGGCATACTCTTGCCTCAGGGCCTTTGCACTGACCTTTCATTCAGGTCTCTGCTCAAATGTCATCTCTGCAGAGAGGAACTCCTTGACCTGAAAAAAAGCTGCCCTGGACCCCTGATTCCCAACATTCTCTATCCCCTTCCCTGCTCTGCTTTTCCTCAAAGCATGTATCACGCCTGATATTACATATCTGTTGATTATCTTCTCCCACTTTGTCTTAGTTATCTAATGCTGCAATAACAGAAACCACAGGTGGATGGCTTTAACAAACAGAAATTTATTCTTTCAGGTTTAGGAGGCTAGAAGTCCAAATTCAGGGCACCAGCTCCAGGGCAAGGCTTTCTGTCTCTGTCGGCTCTTGGGGAAGGTCCTTGTCATCAATCTTCCCCTGGTCTAGGAGCTTCTCAGTGCAGGAACCCTGGGTCCAAAGAACATACTCAGCTCCCAGCTCTTCTTTCTTGGTGGTAATGAGGTTCCTCCTCTCTGCTCACTTCTCTCTGCTTTTATCTCTTGTAAGATAAAAGGTGTGACTCAAGCAAGGGTGGTACATCCCACCCTAATCCTCATTAACATAACCTAATCATGCCTCGTTAATATAGTGGACAACTCACTCCCAAATGGGACCATAATCACAGGCACAGAGGCTAGGATTTATAACACAAATCACAAAACGGAGCACAATCACACAATATTGGGAATCATGGCCTAGCCAGTAGATATGAATTTGGGAAGGACACAATTCAATCCATGACACACTTCTAAGTTCCAAGAGAGTATGGACTGTGTCTATCTTGTTCACAGCTGTATCTTCTGTCCCTAGGACAGATCCTGGAACATAGCAGGCCTTCAAAGAACATTGAATGAACAAATGAAATGAGATATCAGTGACACACAGTGGAGGCTGAATAAATGTGACTTCCCTTTCTTTCCCTG
Source organism: Dugong dugon (assembly GCA_030035585.1). NCBI lineage: Eukaryota > Metazoa > Chordata > Mammalia > Sirenia > Dugongidae > Dugong > Dugong dugon. The sequence goes on along the minus strand of CM057462.1, from coordinate 51,626,492 downwards.
GGACGTCGTCACTCTCCTCTCTGCCCCTCTCCTCAGGAATACCTCCCACGGGACCATATGGGCTCCTTCTATCAGGGCCCCTCCCGTTCTCTCCCAGCTCTCCTCTCCTCTCCAAGTGGCCTTTACATTCAGCTATTGACCTGGGAATGTGACATGTCTCTTCCATTAGACAATGGCTTCCCTGTGCAGGAACTGTGGGAACCATGGTTCTGCCTCCCTCTGGCTCCCTCCTTTCCCAGGGTCCTGCCCATGGAGCTACCCACAGGGACCACTGTGTCATTTCCAGACTCTGGTGAGGAATTCTAGGCTTCTTCCCCATCTCTGTCAGTAAGTTCCTTGTGCTGTCTAACTGAAATCATTCTTGCTGCAATAAAGACTGACTCTCTTCTCAGTTCCCCAGGGCCTCTGAGGGAGCAGCTGGGCCACCTCTTTCCCAAAACCCAGTGATGGTTTTCAGGGACTTGGTGGTGGGCCCTCACCATAGGGTCTCCAGTCCAGGCTGGCCAGCTGCTTGGCAGGAAAGAGCTCCCTTTATTTGGTTTGGAGGATCTCAGCTGGCTCCACAGGGCTGCCACTTCCTGGGACTGTGTGGTCCATTAAATGGTTGGAGACCAGGTGGAAGGTGTGGTGGACACGACTGTGGGAGTTAATGAACCTGGATGAGGGAGAGGTTGACATCTGTGACCTTGACCACCTCACTCCCAGCTCCCTCTTAGTTCATCCATGCTTTCATTCAACCAGAGCAGAGTAAAAGTCAGGCTCATCTACTATGTGCCAGGTGCCCAGCTCTTATCCTCTCTAAGTCTTGCTTTCTCCACCTGTAAAACGGGAGTAAGAGTACCGCATGTTTTATCATGGTGAGAATGAAATGGGCTAATGTATATAACCGGACCCGTCGCCGTCAAGTCTATTCTGACTCATAGCAACCCTACAGGACAGAGTAAAACTAACCCATAGGGTTTCCAAGGAGCAGCTGATGGATTCGAACTGCCAACCTTTTGGTTAGCAGCTGACCACTTAACTTCTGAGCCACCAGTGCTCCAAATGTATATGAATATTTGTAAATAATGTTGTTGTTGTTAGATGCCATCCAGTTGGTTCCGATTCATAGCGACCCTATGCACAACAGAAGGAATCACTGCCCAGTCCTGAGCCATCCTCACAATCATTATGCTTGAGCCCACTGATGCAGCCACTGTGTCAATCCATCTTGTAGAGATTCTTCCTCCTTTTCCCTGATTCTCTACTTTACCAAGCCTGAAGTCCTTCTCCAGGGACTGATCCCTCCTGATAACATGTCCAAAGTAAGTGAGATGAAGTCTCATCATCCCTGCTTCTAAGGAGCATTCTGGTTGTACTTCTTCCAAGACAGATTTATTTGTTCTTCTGGTAGTCCATAGCATATTCAGCATTCTCTGCCAACCCAGGATTCAAAGGTGTCGATTCTTCTTTGGTCTTCCTTATTCATCGATGGTCCAGCTTTTGCATGCATATGAGGATATGACGTCATCTCCCACCCCAGATGGGACAGGATGGCTGGTGCAGGGCCTTGGCCCTGATCAGCCACGCAGTCACTACATTCTTAGACAAGTAACTCAGTCTCCCTGGGCCTCAGTTTCCCCATTTGTAAAACAAGACAATGAGAATGACCCTACAGGAAAGTGTTTCAGAATTAACCTGTCTCATTCTTCAGCTTATGGTCCACTGCTTACCGCCCTCTTGCTTCTCCTCACCCTGGTGAATTTATGGGATGGGGTGATTTCTGCCACTCTATCTAGTTTCTCCTTAAGACTGGGGGATTTTCCCTTAAACTGGGGGCAGGACTGTGTGTCTTCCAGTCTCTAGATGACAATGACACTGTCTAACATTTACTGTACACTTACTATGGAACAGGCACTTCACATGTGTCATCTTAGTTCATCATATAACATAGGTTTTATTAATATACCCACTTTACAGATGAGAGGCTTTAAAGAGTTTAAGCAACTTGTTTAAGCTCACCCAATCATAGGTAGGGGAGTCAAAATTTGTCCAGAGGCTGGTGTCGGGGTTCTGGAAAGGAGGCAGGGTGAATCAGGTTCAGATAGACTGGAGGCCAAATCCCAGCTTTTCCACTCATTCACTAGCTGTGTGATCTTGGAAAAGTCTCTGGAGCACTTTGGCCTCAGTTTCCCCTATCTGTACAGTAGGAAGAGTGATTCTACCTCACAGGGAGATAATGCATGTAGAATCCTTAGACCAGGGCCTGGCACACAATAGGTGCTCAGTAAAGGGTGTTCCTCCTTCCTTCCTGCTCTCCCTCCCTGGTAGGGACCTGTCATGGATTGAATTGTGTCCCCCCAAAAACAATGTGTATCAATTTGTCTAGGCCATGCTTCCCAGTATTGTGTGATTGTCCACCATTTTGTCTTCTGATGTGATCTTCCTATGTGTTGTAAATCCTATCTCTATGATGTTGATGAGACCGGATTAGCAGCAGTTATGTTAATGAGGCAGGACTCAATCTACAAGATTGGATTGTGTCTTGAGCCAATCTCTTTTGAGATATAAAAGAGAGAAGCGAGCAGAGAGACATGGGGACCTCATACCACTAAGAAAGTGGTGCCAAGAGAAGAGCTTGTCCTTTGGACCTGGGGTCCCTGTGCTGAGAAGCTCCTAGACCAGGACCTTCCACCAGAGCCAACAGAGAGAGAAAATCTTCCCCAGGAGCTGATGCCCTGAATTTGGACTTCTAGCCTGCTACACTGTAAGAGAATATATTTCTCTTTCTTGAAGCCATTCACTTGGGGTATTTCTGTCATAGCAGCACTAGATAACCAAGACAGGACCCTAGGCCAGAGCACTTGCCAGGCCAGGCTGTGCTGGCTGTCTCAGAGGGATAATATATGCGTTTCCTCCTTCCAGCTTGAGAAGACCCGAGGGACTGATGGGAGCCCCCACCTCTCAACCATACTTTCAGGGTTTCTCCTCTCCCAGGGAGCCTCAGTCTGCTGTGAGGCAAAGTGAAAATCCTCAGTCTGACGGAGAAACGCCCCAATCAGAGAGGGGAGACACCAGCCCCAGGTCTGACCCTGCCTGAGAAACTTAACCCAGTGCTGAGAAGCTCTCGTTGCACAGGGGGTGTGACTGGGCTGTGTAGACACAGGGACCAGAGACAGGCACTCTGGCAGGGATGGGGCTCTGCCTATATCCAGTGAGCTAGGGGGACCACTCATGCTGGGAAGGCGGAATGTGTCAGGTGGACAGCAGCTGGAGAAGCTGGCATACTCCTGCTGGCATTATCAAAGTGACAGCCCAGTGGGTAGCTAAAGCCATGCATGGTGTAGTGAACAGGAATTGGCCCTGAGGGCCTGATGTCATCCGGAGCTGCACACACTTCCACTCACTGCCCGCTGACACCCTCTCCAACATGGAGCACTCTTGGCCCCCTAGAGCCTCACTCAGATCTCAAAGACTGCAGGAGATACCAGGGGTCACTGAAGCAAAGAAGGCTCCCCCACCCCAACAGGGCTCCAAGACTCAGGAAATAAGCAATCTCCCCATCAAGGCAGAAGGGACTGGAAGTAGACTGCAAAGAGACTCCAGGAAGCAGATGGCTCTGGGCCCAGGAATACTCCCCACCCCAACTGTGAGTCCCATTCTTTGGAGAGGGCTGCTGAGGAAGGGAGGGGAGTTCTGCTCAGAGGCAGAAGAATGGTCTAGTTAAACTGGCCCTTACCTGAGAGTCCCAGAACTGTGACAGGATGCTCCCCTCACCTGGGAGTCCCAGCGGTGAGGCAAGATGCTCTGCACCCAGACTGCCTGCTCTTTGGTGCCACTGACATTGAGGAGGCAATGAATGTTGGTCCCCAAGGCCACGGTCACCAGCATCAACTTGTAGCCCACACTGACGGACTGCCTGTGGCTGAACTGAAGAGTGATGGCCAGTTCTGGGGGCAGAAGAGAGCAGAATCCTTGGACAGCAGACTTAGGACTCAGGGGACTCCTTGGAGCAACCTCCAATGCCCTACACCATGCCCACCCATTTCCAAAACATTCCAGCCCACCCTGTAAAAACTCCAACCATTCCGAAATACTCCTGTTCAATCTGAAATAAACCAGCCTCCCCTGGGAGACTCCAATCCTCTCTATAACATTTCAGCCACCTTCTGTAATATTCCAACACACCCCTCCCCCAATACTCTAGCTCCTTCAGAAATAATCCAGCCCTCAGTGAAATTCTTTATCCTCCACTGTGAAATACTGCAGTCTTAATCTGAAGTACCCTAACTCTTACTACAATACTCCATTCTACTGTTAAACTCCAGCCTTAACTTTAAAAATTTTGCGGCTCAGTGGTTAAGAGCTACGACTGCTAACCAACCAAAAGGTCGGCAGTTCAAATCCACTAGCCGGTCCTTGGAAACACTATACCCCAAAACCAAACCAAACCAGTTGCCGCCTAGTCGATTTCGACTCATAGTGACCCTATAGGACAGGGTAGAACTGCCCCCATAGAGTCTGCAAGGAGCTCCTGGTGGATTCGAACTGCCAACCATTTGGATAGCAGCTGTAGCACTTTACCACTACCCCACCAGGGTTTCCAGAGACACTATGGGGCAGTTCTCTTCTGTCCCATAGGGACGCTATATGAGTCAGAATTGACTCTACAGCAATGGGTTCGGGTTTTTTGTTTTGTTTTGTTTTAGTACTCCTGTCCGCCTGAAATATGCCAGCACCCGTCATAATACTCTGCGCCCCACTTTGGTACTCCACATCTCACTCCTATTGTTGTTCTCTACCTCCAGTGAAAATCTTCTAGCCCGTCCAGCCCCACTCTGATACCCCCACGCCTCTGTAATGCTCTGTCCTGCCCGGAGGGAAAGATGGGCTCCAAGTCCTGCCCAGAGTGCACCGTGGTACGGCTTGATTCGACTCCTGTCGGTTCTCATGTCCTCCAGGCCTCAGATGGCTCCTGCATGTCAGTGTAGGGTAGTGTGAGCACTCCGGTGGGAGGAGAGATGACCCCACTGGCTTCTTCACGGTGCTCCCAACAAGCAGAACTCCTCCCCTCTAGGAAGCCTCTCTCCAGGATAAGAGTCCCACTAGCCAGAAACCTGGCAGTAGTGCCAAAGGTTGGGGGCACCCTGGTCCCAGGGGATGGCACACCTCTCACCTTCCAGGTTGACTTGTCATGCACCACCTGGGCTGAGTCAGATACTCAGAAGCAGCCCTCCAGACTCAGCCTCAGCACCCAGCCCAGCCTTCCCTCTTTGCTGCTGTGAACACCTCCCCTATAGCTCTGTGGGTCTGCTGATTAAAAGGCAGTGAGGCCAAGGGCAGGCTGCCAGTGGCCAAGGTGCACGGTGACCCAGCAGGGACTCTGGGTCAGGGAGGAGCAGAGCTGGACCCCAGGGGTAGACTTAGTGGCAGGGGGGCTATCTGTCCTGCTCTGTGTATGGTTCATGTATACTTACATGAGGGTAAGTGTAGGCAGAGCACAGTGAGTCCCTGACCATAGGATAGAAGCATGGATGGGGTTCTGCAACCAGAAGGAACTGGATGCCAAGCCCGGTCCTGCTGTGTGACCTTGGGCAAGTCATTTTGCCTCTCTGAGCTGCAGTGGTATCACCTGTGAAATAGAGATAACAATCCTTGTTCCACCCCTTATCAGTTTTTTCAAGGCTCAAATGAGATAGTGGTAATACGACGAATCTTTTAATCAACAAATAGTGAGCACCTATTTTGTGCCAGGAGCCCTGGTGGTGTGGTGGATAAGAGCTCGGCTGCTAACCAAGAGTTGGCAGTTGGAATCTACCAGCTGCTCCTTAGAAACCCTGTGGGGCAGTTCTGCTCTGTCCTATAGGGTTGCTATGAGTCAGATTCAACTCAAAGGCAACGGGTTTGGTTTTTTTATTATGTGCCAGGCCTGCTTTAGACACAAATATAACGTATTTATTATTTATCCTTGCCCCAATCAGCTTGCGAGGGTGAGGAGACTAAAATTTGCAGGGAGGGGATTTAAAAATTTCTGTTCAGACTTCTTTCCATGGCTCCTGACTGCCTACTATGCACCTACTATGTGCAAGGTGCTTTCAAACCCATAATTTCCTTTACTCCTCATCCTGGGAGACATGTGTTACTGCTCTGGCTTTATTGATGTGGAAACTAAAGTCCACTTATCTAAGATAACACAGCTAGTAACCCATCGAGCCTGAATTTGAACCTCACTGTCTTTGGCAAGGAGCAGGGGACAAGGAAGAAGGTGAGAGTAACCACACAGCCTCCCTTCCTCCTCCCATTGGGAGACGAGCCAGGTCTGTTCCTGAGAGCCCTGGCAAAGGGCCTCAGTCTTTACCGTCCTTGTCCTCCAGGGGTCCCCAGTCCTATAGATGACTAGAGACCTAGCAAGATATCTGGAAGTGAACAGGCTTCATAGGGCATCTTGTCCCACCCTGTTCTTGTACAGATCAGGAAACAGAGGCCCAGAGATGGGCAGCCACTTGCTCAAGGTCATACAGCCTCTCAGGTCTCACCGATTACCCCGATGAAGACTTTCTTGTTGTTGTTATTAGTTGCCAGCGTGTCAACTCCAACTCATGGCAGTCCCACGTACAACAGAATGAAACATTGTTCGGTCCTGGGCCATCTTCACAATTGTTGGTGCGCTCAAGTTCATTGCTGCAGCCACTGTGTATTTTGAGTGTTTTCCAACCTAGGGAGCTCATCATCCAGCGCTATACTGGACAATGTTCTGTTGTGAGCCATAGGGTTTTTGTAGGCTAATTTTTGGAAGTAGATTGCCAGGCCTTTCTTCCTAGTCTGTCTTAGTCTGGGATCTCCACTGAAACTAGTCCACCATGGGTAACCCTGCTGATATTTGAAATATTGGTGGCATAGCTTCCAACATCACAGCAACACACAAGCCACCACAGTATGACAAACTGACAGATGTTGGTGGGGTGAAGACTTGCCTAACCATAAAATATAGAGTGTGCCATATGCCCCCTGACGATACAGACAAGAAGAGCTCAAGTTTCAGAACCAAAACAAAAACCTGTTGCCATCGAGTGGACGCCAACTCGTAATTTCCTTCAAGATTCAACCCAAAACTCACTGCCATCAAGTCAATTCCAATTCACAGTGACCCTATAGGACAGAGTAGAGCTGTCACATAGGGTTTCCAAGTCTGTAAATCTTTACAGAAACAGACTGCCACATCTTTCTCCCACAGAGAGGCTGGCGGGTTCGAACCGCTAATCTTTTAGTTAGCAGATGAGTGCTTTAACCACTGTGCAACCAGGGCTCTTTCAAGGTTCAGAGAAGGAAGAAAATATTGCCTGCCTATGAGACTAAGGAGCCCTGGTGGCGCAATGGTTAAAGTGCTTGGCTGCTAACCAAAAGGTCTGCGGTTGGAACCCACCAGCCATATTGTAGGGGAAAGATGTGACAGTTTGCTTCTGTAAAGATTACAGCCTTGAACACTCTATGGGGCAGTTCTGCTGTCCTGAAGGGTCTCTGTGAGTCAGAAGCAACTCCACAGCAATGGGTAAAATGGGCCTATAAGACTAAGCCCAGGCGAAAAACAGGTGAGAGGGATCGCCAGGTGGGGAAGACCTTTGGGCAAAGGCTTGGTGTTGTGAATTATGGTATGAACCGCCATGGAGGCCCATCCCCTGCCCGTACGTGACACTCTCTATGCTCGCTCACCCTGGCCCCTCCTGAGACCAACCATTCTGCTGCTGAGCCCTTCTGATACTTCTAGTTCAGCCTGCTCCTGAGCTGAAATTCTGCCTCCACCCACAGGTCAGAGTTCTGTCTGGGCTCCCCAGAATGAGTGTCATCTTTGGCACTACAGCACAGATCAGGGGGGCTCTATCAGAGGTTTCACCTGAGGGCAACACCCTATTCATCCTTCCGAATGCACTCAGATGCCCCTTCCTCTGGAAAGCAAACCCCCTTCCCAGGCAACGTTTATTCCTTCCTTCAATCCTGTTTGCAACCAGCAGTTACCAAGCACCTACTAGGTTCCAGGCACTTACCAAGATGCTGGGTAAACTGTGGTAACTGACAAAACCCTGCCCTAGTGGAGCTCATACACACATCCACCCATACACACATGGAGTTCCTGGGTGGTATAGTTAATGTGCTCAGCTGCTAACCAAAAGGTTGGAGGTTCAAATCCACCCAGAGGCACCTTGGAAGAAAGGCCTGGAGATTTGCATCTGAAAAATCAGCCATTGAAAACCTATGGAGTATAGTTTTACTTTGTTACATACGGGGTCACCATGAGTCAGAACTGACTTGATGGCAACTGGTTTAATACACCCATAATGACAGCTGATAAACAAAGACCAAAAAAGAATTGATGCCTTTAAATTATAGTGATGGTGAAGAATATTGAATATACAATGGACTGCCAGAAGAATGAACAAATCTGTCTTGGAAGAAGTACAACCAGAATGCTCCTTAGAAGCAAGTATGGCAAGACTTCATCTCACATACTTTGGACATGTTATCAGGAGGGAACCAGTCCCTGAAGAAGGACATCATGCTTGATAATGTAGAGGGTCAGCGAAAAAGAGGAAGACCCTCAATGAGACGGTTTGACACAGTGGCTGCAACAATGGGCTCAAGCATAACAAGGAGCATGAGGATAGCTTGGGACTGGGCAGTGTTTCTTTCAGTTGTAAATAGGGTTTCCATGAGTCAGAACCAACTCGATGGCACCTGATAATAACATCAATAGCTAGGGTTTTCACCCCCCAAAAAATATAACCAAAGTTGGCACATTGCATTTTGTTGTGATGTCTCTTTTGTCTCTTCTAATAAAGAACAGTCACCCTTACCCAGCTTTTTCTTTTATGACAATAATTTTTTTAAATGACCAGCCAGTTGTCTTGTAGAATGTCCCACATGTGGATGAGTTTGATGTCTCCCTCATGGTGTCATTTACCTTATTCCTCTGTCTCCTGTATCTCTCGTAGCTGGAAGTTAGGTCTAGAGCAGAAGTTGGCCAACTCTTTCTGTAAAGGGCCAGATAGTAAATATTTTTTGGCTTTGCAGGCCACGTAGACTCTGCTGCAACTACTCAGCTCTGGCATTGTAGCATGAAAGCAGCCGTACACGATATGAAAACAGAGTGTGGCTGTGTTCCAATACAACTTTATTTATGGACTCTGAAATCTGAATTTAACATAATTTTCACATGTCACAAAATAGTCCTCTTCTTTTGATCTTTTTAACTATTTAAAAATGTCAAAACCATTCTTAGCTCATAGGCTGAGCTAAAACAGGAGGCAAGCCAGATTCAGCTCTTAGTTTGCAGACCCCTGGTCTAGAGACTTGATTAGATTTAGGTTAAACATGTGTGGCAAGAATTCTTCACAGTGACGCTGTATACTTCATAATCATCCCTGGTTATGGGATGTCTGTCAGATCTCTCCATTGAAAAGGTACGTTTTCCTCTTTGCAAATACCAACTTATCTGTGCAGTGCTACTTGAGCACTGTGTGAACATTCTGTTCTTTAAGACCCTTCACCTAGTTTTAGCAACCCTGATGATTCTTGCGTAAATCAATTGTTTCATTGGGGTTGCAAAATGAAGTTTCTCTAATCTTCACACCCCTTCCATGCTTTTTAGCTGGCATTCTTCTACAAAGAAGAGCTTTCCCTCATCAACTAGGCAGGAACTACAGTTCCTCCTAAAAGAGGCAAGATAAATGCTTAATACTAAGGGAAGGTTTTTGTGTTTTGTTTTGTTTAAATGAGGGATTCTAGAACATGTTTGTATGCTGAGAGGATAATTCCGTGGACAAGGAGAGATGAATAGTACAGGAGACGGGTTACAGAAGGTGTGAAGCCCTCAAGAAGGTGAGAGGACTCTGAGAGAAGGAGTGGGAAGCTGGAGGACAGAAGAAAGGGTGTGAACTGGTCATCTAGGAGAGACGAGGGCCAGCTCGCTAAGAAACACACTAGAGGATTGCTGGGTCTGGTTAGTGTCCTTTTGAAGCTGGGAGCTGGGAGCCTGCCTGTGTGGCAGGCGATATTCTCCACACTCAGAGAAGGTGAGTGGGTGGATTCCTGCAGGCCTGGGGCTTTCCAGCTGAGTACACTGGAGGGATGAAGAGGCAAGGGAGATCAGTGTATTTGCAAAGGAAGACTATATAAGGACTGACACTCTAAGCTGGTTAAAGACAGAAAGACCCGAACTGAAAACAGAAGAGTGGTGGCTAGATGGGAAAATGGGTGGGAGGTGCTAATGGGCTTGCTGGGCTTTGAGTTTTGGTTTTATTGCCAGTTTTCAGAATTGTTTTAAAGGGGCATGTGAGCAAGGAGGCTGGAAGGATAGGAGACTGACCAGAAAGTAGGGAGCGTGAGAGGCCCTTTCTGTGGCCTCCTTTCTCCCCCTCAGACATGGCCGTGCGCCACCACCACCCCCAACCTGTCTCCTGTGCCACATAGAAAGCCCCTGATGGCAAGAACTGGACCTGATTCATCTGAACCCCCAGCACCCAGCTTAAGGCCTGGCCCAGAATAGGTGACAGTGAAGATTTGAGTTGTGATTGATTCAATCAATGAATAAATGGTAGCAAACACTTACATGCCACTTATTATGTGCCAGGCACTAGCCTAACAGCTCATTGGTTTCTCCCAAGACTCCTATGAGGTGGGGTCTGCTATTATCTCCATTTTACACATGAGGACACCAAGGCAGAGACAGGTGAAATCACTTGCCCAAGGCCGTAAAGCTAGGAAGAGGCCTACAGACCAGGCAGTCTGGGTCCAGGGTCAGTGCTCCTAACCACAAGGTCATTCTGAATGGATGAGTGAGAGGCATAGAATGCCCTGTCCCTGTCAGAGCCCTGACCCAGGTAAGGTAGGACCAGAGACTGGACGAGGCAGCTTAGCCCCAGGGGCATCAGACAATGAACTGAGAAATACATAATTCCCGACTGCCATGAAGGAGACAAACTGCATGCTGAGACCAAGAATAGGGGAACAAGGGCTCTCTTACGAATTCAGTTGTGTCCTTCCCAAAATGTGTTGGAATCCTAACCCCTATGGGAATAGGGTTTTCTTTGCTATGTTAAAGAGGCTCTATCAGTGTAGGCTGTGTCTTAAAACAAATCACTTTTGAGTTATAGGAGCAGCATAGACAAAAAGACAAGCAAGCACAAACGGGGGAGGACCGATGCCATGTGAAGATCACCAAGGACCTGGGGAATGCTGGAAGAGACAAGCATCTTCCCCTAGAGCCCACAGAGAACAAGCCTTTCCCTAGAACTTGTACACTGACTTCAGACTTCTAGCCTTCCAAACTGTGAGAAAATAAATTTCTGTTCCTTAAAGCCACCCACTCATGGTATTTCTGTTACAGCAGCATCAAGTAACAGGTTCCTTCGATGGGGCAGCCAGGGAAGGCTTCTCTGAGGAGGTGGCACTTCAGGTGAAGGATAGAAAGGAGCCAGTACTGTGAAGAGCAAAGGAAAAGAGTGTCCCAGGAAGAGGGAACAGCATGCGAGAAGGCTCTAAGGCAAGAACTCAATGTATTCCAGGAACTGAAAACGATTCCAGTGTGGCTGGAGAGGAAGATGGTCCCATATGAGACTGGAGAAGTAGGTAGGAGACAGGCACTTAGGGCCTGGGAGGCATGGCAAGGAGTTCAGATTTTATCATTTTTTCTTATGATTTATTTTTATTATTCCAAGCAAATGGGAAGTAAGCCACTGGAGGGTTTTAAGCAAGGGAATAATGTGATCCAATTTACACTTTCAAAAGCAGAAGCGATTTTGCTCTTCCATTCATTTATGCATTGATTCTTACATATGTTCACTCATCCTTTAATTCATACCTTCAACTATTTATTCTTTCATTGGGCTTTCATTTGTTCACCTGTTAATTCCTTTGTTCCTTAAATGATTCGTGCATTCCTATGTCCAGAGAGCCTGCTGCTCTGCGCCAAACCCTTTGTGGGCACTGACAAGAACTAGACCCAGTCCTGGTCCTTGAGGAAAACACATCCCCCCACACCCATACCCCAGGAACTAGTAGTGCGCCAAGCAGAAGGTGCTGAGTGCTCTGCTGGGGATGGGGGCAGCAATCAGGGAGGGCCTCCTGAGGAAGTGCCTGTGAGCCAGGCCTTGAAGGATGACAGAGTGAGCTTGCAGTGTGAACAGGTATGCTGTATCTCTTCACCATCTGCCTAGCTGCTAATGGACATAATAGCTATTAATGGACATAAAGTAAAGTATGTACTTTAGGGGGAGATGATTGACCTCTGAAGAAACCCAGAGCTCTGTCCTAGTGGGATAAGGAGGAAGGGATGTCCTCTGTCACCCGGTAAATCTAGAATAGCCTGAAACCATTGCCACCTAGTCGATTCTGACTCATAGTGACCCTCCAGGACAAAGTAGAACTGCCCTGGGAGGTTTCCAAAGAGCGGCTGGTGGATTTGAACTGCTGACCTTTTGGTTAGCAGCCAGGCTCTCAACCGCTGAGCCACCGGGGGTCAACAGGGGCAATAAATGATATCCATTGCCTGAAGGGGGCCTTCCACTTTTATTATCACCTTTTACCTTTTATTACCCTTCCCCTCACACACACACACACACACACACACACACACACACACACACACACGCTTGTATTGCCCCTTCCCCTACCTGCTCTCTGTACCTGCTATCTGGCATACAGACATGGCTATCCGATTAGTATTTAATCCTGGGAGAGAGAAACTTAGGCATGAACTGGGGCATGCTTGAATGCTATCTAATCCTGTGGACGGGAGTCTAACTGCAAGGAACCTAGGCTGATGATCATGTGTGCTGTTCTACTCCTCCCCGTCCTGTTTATTCTGTAAGTTACAAAGGCCTGCTGAGCAAGCCATTAGAAGCGTCTGGTCTGTGCTCTGCTCTAAACAGTCTTCCACTAAGAACTTGTGAGGACAGTGACATTGCAGAGCAGAATCACTGCGGGTTCCCCAAAAGGAGGGACAAGTCTCTTTCATCTGTGTGTTCCCTAAAGTTGCACCTGACAGGCAATGATACATGTTTGTTTGTTAATTGAACGTGTGGACCAATGGCCAGTCAGGGGGTGCTTGATGGTGGAGATGATACTGCCCAGCCAGGGTGAGACCACCCTTCTGAAGCCCCTATACCTCCACTGGCTCCCCTGTGTCTTCCTCCCTGATCCTCCTCCATTTTCCTAAGGAAAAAGAATTCTTACCTGCATCTCACTGCTCTCTACCACCCCAAAGACACATTGGTTCACGTTTGATACACATTTGAATCCCCTTCCCTGCCACACATCGAGGCATTGCACACACTCCTGCTCATACAGAGGTACACCTGGGTCTGCACAATGCACCCCAGTTGTTGGTTCCAAAAATGCAGTCATTGTGTTCATTGCTGTTATGGATGGAATTGTGTCCCCCCAAAAATGTGTGTCAACTTGGCTAGTCCATGATTCCCAGTATTGTGTGATTGTCCACCACGTTGTCATCTGATGAGATATTCCTATGGGTTGTAAATCCTACCTCTAAGATGTTAGTGAGGTGGGATTAGTGGCAGTTATGTTAATGAGGCAGGACTCAATCTACAAGATTAGGTTGAGTCTTAAATCAATCTGTTTTGAGATATAAAAGAGAGAAGCGAGCAGAGAGACGTGGGAATCTCATTACCACCAAGCAAGAAGAGGCAGGAGCGTGAGTCCTTTGGATCCAGGTTCCCTGCACTGAAAAGCTCCTAGACCAGGGGAAGACTGATGACAAGGACCTTCCCCCTAGAGCCAACAGATAGAGAAAGCCTTCCCCCTGGAGTTGGCACCCTGAATTCAGACTTCTAGCCCCTAGACTGTGAGAGAATAAATTTCTCTTTGTTAAAGCTGTCCTCTTGTGGTATTTCTGTTATAGCAGCACTAGATAACTAAGACAATTGCCTACAATCACACACACACACACACACACACACACACTTACCCTGTGCTCCCCACCCTCCCTGACTCCCCACCACACATCAACACACACTTCACCAAGCAGCCCTCCCCCATGGACCTCTTCCTCTCCAGAAGCGAGTGATTTTTCTGGTCTTTGATTTAAAGCTGAAGAAGCAACAGCGGTGGGAGGGGAGACTGAATCCCAGGCTGAGGAGGGGTCAGGGATCCCTAGCAGCTGGAAAAGAAGGAACTGTGACAGAGGGTAATCTTCTGTTTTTTAGACTTGGGGGAAGGGGACTGACACACCCTCTCTCTTCCCCAGTGTGGCCTGAGGGCAGATTCCTCTGAAGAGCAGTTTCCTAAGGGAAGGGTCTCTGGCTGCTCCCACCCTCCTACATCTCTGCCCTAGTGCCTACTCCCTGAGGAAGGTAAGGCATCAGGAGGTGATCTGAAGTGGCTCTGGTGACGGCAGCCTGAGGTCAACTGGCTGTGAAAACTCGGGTAAGGGCCATCTGAGCCTCAGTTTCCCCAGCTGTAAAAGGGGCAGAGTGGGAAGTGGTCTTCAGCGATGGATAAAAGCCCTTCCTTACCTCAAATCCAATGATTCGAGGAGAGCAGGTGCTTCTAGGGGTGAGGAACCTGCTCCTTGTAGGGGGCCTTTGGGAAGGCTGTGCACGGCGTTGGGGAGGCTGGGGTGCCAGGAGAGGGCTGGGAGAGTCGACCCTGGTAACCCGGGGTGGGGTGGGGGGAGCCGGCAGTAGGGGCGGGCGGGTCTGGAATTTGAGAGCCCCTCCCCGCTGCGGGCAGCCCTCTGGGGCGGGGGCGTGACTGTGAGTTCTCCTAGCCTCCACAGCCGCCCCGCCGCAGCCGCTGCTGCAGCAATAAGAGAAGTCCCAGGCGGCTTCCTCCTTCTGCCCAGAGGGGGCGGCGGTCAGAGACGGCAGCACCCAAGTTCTCTCCCACGTCGGCACTAGCCGCTGCTGGAAGCCCCGGCTGGCTTGCCCTGGAGTCGTCAAAACCTGCCTCCCCTGGACCAGGTAGGCGCGGGGAGTCAGGTGGGCGCTGGGATGGGCGACGCGGTGCACTGGGACAGGGGGCTGGGGACAGGGGCCTGGGAGGACGTGGGAGGAGGGCTGAAGAGTTGGTGGCCAAAGGGGCCTCACCCCGAAAAGAGGAGACCTAGAGAGTGAGACTGATGAAATGTTGGAAGGGGCTGAAGGAGTCTGAGAGAAGCGGACAAAGGGGATCCCCGAAAAACTGTGGTGGGCAAGTCGGACGGAACCTGTAGAGTGAGACTGACAGAATTTAGGAAGGGGACTGAGAGAGTCGGGGAGAGGGACTAAGAGGACCCCCAAAAGGGTCTGGAGGAGAAACTGAGGGGACCTTGAGAGTGAGAATTTGGGGAGAATCTGAAGGGGCCTGCGGAGGGGAACTAGGTGGGGGGACTAGGAGGATCAGGTGGGGGAATTTGCGGAAGGGGCTCAAGGAGAAATCACTACGGGGGTCCAGGAGGTCCCCCTATTCTGAATTGACAGAAGCCTGGGGTGAAGCCTACAGCCGGGAGGGGAGAGATGCGGCCTGGAGCGCAGCCCCCCAGCCGCTCGGCCCGGCACTGGTGGGCGGGCCCCGCACGGCGAGGGGACTCCTGAAGGCGCTAAAGGCGAGAGTCCCCGCTTCCTGGGGAAGTCACGCTCTCAGTAGGGAAGGGCCTCTCTGGGTGCCTCCTTCCCGCCGCCCGCGGTGGCAGTCTCAGTCGCTTTCCCCTCGGGATCCAGGAATTGCTGGCCGCCCCGACGGAAATCCTGCCTTTGACCGCGATTGCCT
The DNA here is from genome assembly GCA_030035585.1 of Dugong dugon. Lineage (NCBI taxonomy): Eukaryota > Metazoa > Chordata > Mammalia > Sirenia > Dugongidae > Dugong > Dugong dugon. The sequence continues at coordinate 51,610,754 of CM057462.1, read as the reverse complement.
GGAGAGGCTGTCTCCATGGCAACGCCCGGCGGTGAAGCAGAGCCCCGCCCTTGGCGAGTGTTGGGCTCCTGGCTGGCGCAGCACTTTTGGTCCCCCTCCCGGCTTCTGGGTCCTCAGTGTGGGGCTGACTTCCCGACAGGGGGGGTGAGGTGATGGTGCTCAATGTTCAGGGATCCTGGGGCGGGGATCTGTTAGTCTCAGAGACCTGGGTTCTTAGCCAGTCTGAGCAATTAAGCATGTGACTTTAAGCAAGTTATGGGGTTTCTCTGGACCTCACTTTCCTCATTTGAACGATATGGAGAAATTATCTTTGACCTTCCTATCTTCCCTCCCAGTCATGAAAATCAGGTGCAGGGTTATCTGACCCAGCGAGCCTCTGCTTTGCCTTCTCAAAAGCAAGGGGAACCAGAAAGCCCGAGCGAGTCCCACTGACAGGGCCTCCAGGGACCAGCACACAGCTGACATCTAATAAATAAATAAATGTCTGCGTATCTGTGGAGGGCCCACACTGGGGAGGTCAGCAGGTTTGAGACGTGTCCCCATGGTGCCACATTCACTTGGCCACCCTCTCAGGCATGTAGTCTCCTGGGTGTACTGAGGCCGTTGGCATCTCTCTGTGGTGGTGGGTGGGAGAACAAGGCTCTGTTCCCATTTCACAGACGGGGAGATAGAGGTTTGGGAGGCAATGACTGACAGGGCCAGCAGTATGGACCTGGAGTCCATGGCGTCTTGTCTCTGACATGACGAAGAAAGTAGCCAGAGTTAAGGTCTGAGTCCTCACCTCCTTCCTCCCAAGTCCCACCTAGCCCTCTGGAGTGAAGAACGGAGTTGAAGGGAGCAGGTGGAGGAAGGGGAGCAGGTAGAGGAGGGTGTGGGAATAATGGACTTTATGGTTTACTCCTGCTCTCCAGTGGGTGTGAAGCTGTGAGTGAGGGTGTGAGAGTGTTTGCATGATTTGGGCTCTGAGGGAGTGAGCATGAGCATGTAAGCATATGTGTGGGTGGTTGGGTGTTCTGTGCAGCCACCTGGGGCCGATGTGGCAAAGGAAGTGGCCAGACCCTGGCAGGCTGGGGCGGAGGGGGCATAGCAGGAGGAGAAGGAGCCAGGGCCTTTGTGCACAGAACAGACTGGGCTGGCCTCAGGTGGGAGAAGGCAGGATAACTCTCCAGGACTAGTGGGGGGCTTCCTGTCTGGCCTCACCAGGGCATTTAGACTCCAATCCTCCAGCTCCCCCTGGACATCCATAGCTCCCATCTCCTGAGAACCCTGTGTCCCAAGCCGGGTGGGACTGAAGACACATGTTTTAGAAGCTGGTGGGTGTTCAGCAACAGACGGGAAACCACTTTTACCCAAAAAAAGTGGAGAAAACTCAGCTGGTACCTTCAGGACCAAGTGGAGCATAAAGCTGACAAGGCAGATAGGCCACCTCATCCCTCCCCACCCCCTGTAGCGCACACCTGGCCCCACCAGGGCAGTAAAGTCGGACTGGGGCATTTCTGCCTAGGCCCTAGGCATTCAAGGCTGGGAGGTTGTGAGGCCTCTAGAAAGAATAAGGAAGATGGAGGCCCAATGAGAGGTGGGGACCTCAGTGAGGGGGGTGGGGCTCAGTATGGGCACTGGGGTTCAGTGAGAGGTCTAAGGGTGAGGCAGGGAGGATCTTCAATCAGGGGATTCAGGTCTTGGTAAGGGGTGGGTTGCAGGGGGCTGAGGTGGCCTGCAGACTTTAGACTTGTTCGCCTCCTTGCCTCTCCAGCCTTGGCATGCCTCCTGACCTGCCCAGGGTCTTGAGGAGAAGCCGGAACTCTTGCAGGTTGGTGGTTTCCTGCGGCTGCCCCAAGTCCCAGTTCCCTTTTGGTGAAATCCCCCAGGCATCTGGGCCAGCTCACCCCTCCCCTCTTCACCCTGGGAACTTCTCCTTCTCTTGCCCCTGCCCAGCCCTGCCCCTGGCCCTCCACCTTGGAGGGACCTTCCTCAAGGGAAAGGAGGGGAAGTGAAAGTTCATTGAGCACCTATTGTGTCTCTGGTACTCTCAGGGGCTTGACCTCATTGGATGCTCGGAAGCAACCCTGTGAGGTAGAGATTTGTATACTATTTTATAAGCAAAGAGCCCGCATCTCAGAGAGGAGAAGTTACTTGTCCAAGGTCTCAAGCTAGTTGGCAGGCAGGATAGAATTTGACCCTAAATCTGTCTCCAGATTTCACAGACACACCAAAATCCTCACATGGCTTCAGGAAGTGTGACCTCAAGAAAGGATGGGTGGCAGGAAGATAAGGCATGTCTTAGTTATCTAATGCTGCTATATAACAGAATTACCACAAATGGCTTTAACAAACAGAGATTTACTTTCTTACAGTTTAGGAGTCTAGAAGTCTTGAAATCAGGGTTCTGGGGAAAGTTTTCTCCCTCGGTTGCCTCCAGGGGAAGGTCTTTGTCTCTTCTGCTTGTCCTCGTCTCTGTTCCTTGGCTCCTTGGTGATCTTCGTGTGGTGTGGCATCTGTCTTTCCCCATCTCTTCTCTGCTTCTCTGTGTCTAATCTGCTCACTTTGTATCTCAGAAGAGATTGATTTAGGACACACCCTATACTAATACTGCCACATGAACATAACAAAGAAAACCCATTCCCAAATGGGATTATAACCACAGGTCTAGGGGTTAAAATTCACAACATATACTTTTGGGAGGACACAATTCAATCCATAACAAAACCTGTTTACTGTCCAGTCAATTCCAACTCATAGCAGCCCTATAGGATAGAGTAGAACTGCCCTATAGTTTCCAAGGAGCGGCTGGTGGATTCAAACTGCTGACCTTTTTGGTTAGCAGCCATAGCAGTCAACTATTGCACCACCAGAGCTCCCAATCTGTAACAAGGCACTTCTAAATTTACCCTATATTGTTTCTTTTCTGACTTTATGTGTTTTTATCTCCCATTTCAAAAGGAGCAATATGTTAAATGTAATTTTGGTCTCTGCAGGTATGCAGCAAGTTTTGTATTCAGCTTTACCCTTTACCCAAGGGATGAGGCAAAAACATACAGATAATTCAAATAACATCACTAGGCTATGTACATTTTGAATTGTGTTGTCTCAAAGAGAAAAGTATTGTTAAACTTGAGATCATAGTATACTTCTAAATCTCGAAATATATCCTCTCATGTTTAGACTAAGGTTTTACATATATTTTTGATAAAGTTTCTTTAAAGTATTAGCATTATTTCATTTTGTCATCTGTCCCTACCCACATATACAGTAAAAATAAAGTCATCAAACTACCAGTAATTGAAAAGAAAGAAAGGAAGAATGGGTGGGCCTGGGGCCACCAGGAGTAGGAGTGGGCCTCACCCTTGGGTGGTGGAAGGTGGCTCCCTAGCAGGTGGCCAGCTACCTTATGACAGAGGTGGTGTGTTCAGTTGACCAGGGGCTGGGTAGGAAGTGTGATGTTCACCTGGCAGAGACAGCATGACCTCCTGCTCAGGCTTTAGAGAACGCTGCCATGGCATTGGCAACAGAACTCTGGACCTGAGTCCTGGCTTTGTGTCACCTATCTGGCTATGTAACCTCAGGCAAGTCACTTCTGCCTCACACACAAAAGAAACAAGGCATTCCTCTAAGGTCACAAAGCTAGGGCAGGGTCACACGGGAGGGGAGCATGTCAAAGGGGAGGTAATGTGGTTCAGGGCTGAATGTCAACTCTGTACACCCACAACCTGCTTTTGACTTTGATGAGGCTCTGAGAGCCAACTCCTGCCAAACAGATGGTCAAGAGACATATTCATAAACCAGACCCAAGTTCCTGTAGTGCCCAGAACTCTTGTAGCCACTCTGAGCTGCTTGCTTTCTGGTGTTAACAGGCAGCCAATTCAGCTCAGAGGAAAGAAAGACCTGGATTCAGGTTCTAGGGCTATGAAAATCAGATATTGCCTGTGAGACCCTGGCCGGATCACTCCCCCTCTCCGTGCTGTAATGAAGATTTAAGAAATTCATGCACGTGGAGCATGAAACACAGGGCCTGGCACATAATAGGTGTTCCTTAAGGGACAGACATGATTGCTTTGATTAGGAACACAGAATAGAACCATGCTTAACCCCCAACAGTGCACATTGATTAGGGTTGCACTTTAACTCCCCTTACTTGCTGTGTAATCTTGGGCAAGTTACTTAACAGCTCAGTGCCTCAGTTTCCTCATCTGCAAAACAGGGTAATAACAAAACCTACCTCATAGGATTGTTAAATGAAATCAAGTGTAGAATTTGCTTGACACCATGTCAGAGACTGAGTAGGTGTTTAATGAATTAGTATGTTTTTACTAATAGTTATGGCCACCCAAACTGGTGGTAAGTGGTTGGGATCAAAGCAAGGGGAGGATGAAGAGTCCTGGGGGCTATTTTCATGCAGATGTTTGAGCAGAGAGGACCCAACCTACCTCTTCTCTTTTTCTGTCTTTGTCTCTTTAGTTCTCTGCCTCTGACTTTTTCTCTTCATCTCTCGCTCTGTCTGTGTGTCTTTCCCTCTCTGTCTCTGTCTGTCTCTTTGCTCTTTCTCTCTTCCTCTCATCTTGGTCTCTCGCTTTTGTCTCTGTTTCTTTTTGGCAGTAATGTGCTGGAACTAGCTAGCACTGGCTCCAGAGAACTGATTCTGAGCATTTCTTCCCAACCCAGCCTTCAGTGAAGTCACTTCAATAGCTTGAAATCAGCCATGGTGGGGTTATTTACACGACGAAAATCAGCAAATGCTACATATCAGGCTTTTATGTTTTATTCTTTTCTGAGAGCTGGTTTACCAGCTCACAACTTTGTTTCTCTTGTTCTCTTCTTTCTGTCCTTGGTTTCTCTGTCCTTATGTCTCTCTCAGTCTCTTTGTCTCTCACAATTTCTGTCTCTTTTTCTACTTCTTTATTTTTTTTCCTCTCCTTATCTCTCTCCGATAGGGCCATATGAGCATGGCACTTTCAGTGTGACCCCTCTCATTGCCCCGGGCTATGCAGACACTAGACTTTGTGCCTCATACCCTCGTCCCACACCCCCCAACCGCCTCAGCATGGTCTATAGAGAGCCAGGTCCAGGTGGGGCTTCACCTCCATCAAGCCTGGGAGTGCTACCAGCCTGACAGCTGCCCACCTCTGCCTGCTGACCATGGCTCCTGATTGGTTCTGGCTGTTGGCCATGCCCGGGCTCTTCCTAAGCCCCCAGAGCTCTCTGCCTCCTTTTCAGCGGCTATTAGCCTCTGACTTCGCCCCCAGTTCCAGGCATGCAAAATTCAGGGCTCCCCCTGGACTGGTGTAGAAGCATTGTGGCAATGTGTACTTGAGTACTGTTGGAAGTGGCAACATTGTATCTGTGTGTGTAGAGGTTGTATAAATTTGTACCCTGTGAGAGGAGCTCTGTGTATGGGGGAAAGGGGGAGGCTGTGTGTGTCCCTATGGGGGCTCTGTGCATCTATGCATGCTTACAGGAATGGCTGTGACTGTCATGTCTGTGACACGCAGTGAAGAGAAGTGGTTGAGAGCTCAGACTCTGGAGCCAAATGCCGGGATACATCATCTGTGTGACCTTGGGCAAGTTTCTAAGCTTCTCTGTGTCTCAGTTTCCTCATCAGTAATAATAATACTCTAATGGACCACAACTACCACAGCCTCCACCAGACTGAGTCCAGCACAACAAGATGGTGCCCAGCTACCACCGCTGACTTCTCTGACAGGGATCACAATAGAGGGTCCCGGACAGGGCAGGAGAAAAGTGTAGAACAAAATTCAACCCCCCCCCCCACACACACACACACAAAAGGGACAGAGACTGGAGAAACCCTGAAAGTATGGCCCCTGGACACCCTTTTAACTCACTACTGAGGTCACTCCTGAGGTTCATCCTTCAACCAGAGATTAGACAAGCCTATAAAACAAATCATACCACACGTAGTTCAACCATGTATATATGAGACTAAATGGGCACACCAGCCCAGCGGCAAGGACAAGAAGGCAGGAGGGGACAGAAAGCTGGACAAATGGAAATGGGGAACCCAAAGTCAAGAAGGGGAGAGTATTGATGTGTCGTGGGGTTGGCAACCAATGTCACAAAACATTATGTGTATTAATTGTTTAATGAGAAACTAATTTGCTGCGCAAAGTTTCAACTAAACCACAATAAAAATGATAATACCTCATAGGGTAGTTGTGAAAATTAAATGGGTATTATATGTAAAATGCTTAATATAATGTCTGGCACATAGTAAGTGCTATAAATTCTGTATTTGCTATTCTTGTGGAGAGGCTGTATGTGTGTGTGTATGTATCTGTGTGTAGATGGGTGTGGGTGTGTATGTATTGGGAATGTGTGTGTGGAGGTGTGTGTATATGGATGGGTATACTTGAAGATGCATGTGTCTGTGAATCTGTACAGGAGAGTTCAAAGTCTCTGTACGTGAGGTGCTGTGTGTAGCTGAGGTAATGTGTATGTCTGTGGATGTGTTGGGAGGGTTGTGTGGATCTGAATGTAGGCTGTGTATGCCATTTGGAGACCTTTATTCTCACCCTGTAACCCTTGTGTTCTCTCCTCTCTCCAGCCCCTGAATTCCTTTGAGCAAGGCCCTGGGTGCTCCCTTCCCCACCTCCATCCTCCTTCCTGGCCCTAATCACCAGTACCCTGGGGCCTTGCAGACGAAGTGGTTTCACCCTGAGGGGAAGGATCCTGGGGTGACGTTGTCAGCAATTGCCTAGTGGTCAATAGGGGCTATTTTAGGGCAAGCCTCTTACCACAGCCCGCCTCACAGTTCACCATATGGGTGATGTTTCCACCACCACTACCACCCCCTGACACACACAGGAGAACAGTCACATTGAAGGGTGAGAGGGATTGATGGGCTAGGGTGGGGGTCAGGGCACTGATGTGATAGAGCCATTGGCCAGGCAGCTGGATCTGGTGGATCCAGGAAGCCTTCCTGGAAGAGGTGAGTGATTCTGGGTAGGAGGGACAGGACCCAGAAAGAAGAGGAAGATTCTATAAGGGAAGCAGAGAGGCAAGGCAAAGGCCCTTGTCCCCAGGGTCCTTGGGCCCCTCTAGGGGAAGAAATGAGGGTTCACTTGGTCAGCCCCACCCCACAGCTCTCCATTCCTCTCACATCTTAGGAAACCAAGCCCTCTCCCCAGCCATTTCCTCTCTGAGTGTTGCAATGGCAGTTTCTGATGGAGGGTGGGGGACCCTTGCTCAATGACCCATCCACACTGTCGCTCAAAGGAAACAACTGCCAGGAAAGACTTGGCTCATTTGGGAGGCTCCCCCAGGGACCCCGGTGGCCCCAGATCCTGGCCTGGACCTTTTCCTGATGTGGGGACAGAAGTAGAGCTGCGGAGGTAGGTGTCCACCTTTGCCCCGTAGCCAAATGTGACCCTGGGGCTGCTGGGGTTTACCCAGCCGGGGCTGGGAAGAGAGGCAGGGGCCAGGGAGGGGCTTGTTTTAGGAGACAGTGACTGGGGGCCTCTGAGTGAGCTGAGCATGGCTTCCTAGAAATCCAATTAGAGCAATGGGTAGATATAAAATATGAGCATCTGAGTGTGCCCAGGAGGTGCCTGTGTGCATGTGGATATTGGGTGTGTGCTACTGTGTATCCGAGCTGGGCTGGAGCGAGAGTTAGTTTGTGTTGGTGTGTGCTGGTTGGCAAGCACATTCATGCAAGGGTATGCTGTGTTGGTTGTGACTGTGTGCTGGTGTGTGTGTGACTATGTTGGTGTGTTGGGTGGATATGAGTGTGAGAGGATTGGTGTGGGTGATGTGTCCTACATGAGGGTGAATGTGTAAGTGTGCCAGGGTTGCTGGGAAGGAAAATGAAGGCGGGAGGCATGCTGGGGCCGAGCCCAGGCCCTCTGGCTTCCTGAGGCAGCAGGAGCTGGGCAGCCGGCTTGCAGGAACATTGGCAGGGCCTTCGACTTTCACGTGCTTCTTCTCGCCCTCAGGTCCCTGGCCCCTCCCAAAGACCATGCCACAGCCCCATTGACCCAGGAGGTGGGGCCTAAGGGGTGAGTGGAGGGAGTGGGAGTGGAGGGCTTTCAGGGTCAGGCTATTGGGTGGGGGTGGCCTTCCTGGTCCCCACAGTTCCTCACAGACCCCTCCTCCTACACATGCCTGTTGCTAGGTAACAGATGGGGGGAGCCAGAATGAGGCAGCTTGAGAGGCCAGAGGCTGGACCCACAACGGGAAATGGCCTTGATCCCCCTCTGCAGGGAATCTCCAGGTGCAGGCACACAGCTCTCAAACACACTCACACACAGATACACGTAGACATGCACATACATAAAGAGAGAGACACACACACACAGATACCCAGAGAACTGCACACATGCTCACACGGACCTGCATGCAGAGACAGTCACATATACTCCCGCACAGAGCTATGCACACAGTTACAGACACACAGTCACCTACTCACACAGGCCTGCTCGCACAGAGATACATGCACATGCAGAGACAGTCACACATGTACACACTCACACAGAGACACATACATACTCACACTCATACAGATGTGCACATACACAGAGCCATGCACACGCACAGAGACGTGTGCACATACTCATGTATACACACACAGACACAGGCATTCACACAGCTACACAGACACAGACACAGAGCCACACTCCCACAAGCAAAATTACACTTACTTAGAGACACACAAAAGACACACATGCATAAGCACACTTAAGGAGTCAGAGAAACACAACATATCGAAGCAGTTGGAGTCAAAACTATATCAATAAACACAGTAACATCCCAATGTAGAAAATCAGCCACAGAGCTGCAGATTTGAGTGGATGGGAGAAGCACTGAGGACACACATGTCACACTGAGGGGTCCAAACACACTAAGGCAGCTGGGAGGCAGACTTGATGGGGGCCTCCTGTGTGAGTACGTGTGCGTGCACATGTGCCTAGGGTGGTGCACCTGGCAGAGCCCCCTAGTGAGGCATGCCCCTATTCTGTAGCAGGGCACCTGGAATGGGCTGTGTATTCTGCAAGAAGCTGGAGCCGGGATCCAAGGAGGATGTCTGCCTGGAAGGAGGCCTCAGGGGCTACGGGCCTGCAGACCGCTATGGCCCTGACCCCACTCAGGTCTGGTCTGCGTCCTCCCTTGCCCACATCCCCAACTACAACAACTTCTCCCCTCCAACCACCAGCTGTACCTTCCTTGATGGTGGTGGCACCGTCAGGGGCATCTCAGGTGAGTTCAGTAGGCTGAGGTGAGGGGAGAGATGCATGGTGCTGGAGGCAGGCTGCCTGGACCCTGGGAGAAACTAGGGGAGGGGAGGCTGGGGTCTTGTTCTTAGGAGCCTCCAGTATGATGTGGAAGACACAGCCCTGCTTTCAGGAGCACAGTATAAGGAAGTATGTACAGCCAGCCCTGCCCTCAGAAACCCCAGTCTGATGGGAGAGACATAGCTCTGTTCTCAGGAGCCTCCAGTCTGAGGGGGGACCCAGATGGCAGACGCAAGTGGTAAAGAGAACCCTCTTGGGTGTCAACTCCTAGGTGGAAAGTCTTCCTGGTGGGAAAGAGGAGTAGACAGCCTGAGGATTCCCAAGGGTTGGAGGGGTGGGCTTGAACATATGTGTCCTAAATCCATGGCAGGTGGGGGGAAGCTCTGAAGCCCAAGTCAGAAATCCACTCGACTCCAAAGGCCTTTGAGAACCAGGGCACTGCAGCAGTGCGGAGGTGGAGGTGGAGGTGGGGGTGCAGTGGCCACAGTGCCTGGTTGAGAATAAAGAACTCATGGGTGCCCCCTGTCCTATGCCCTATCCTGCTGAGTAGCCTTGACTCTGGCAGGGACTGGGGTGACCGAATTCATCGCCCTGTATGACTATGAGGCCCGGACAGAGGATGACCTCACCTTCACCAAGGGCGAGAGGTTCCACATCCTGAACAATACGTAAGTGACCAGGCCAGCCAGCTCAGTGCACGGCCTGGTCTGGGAGCAGGACCGGCAGAGGAATTCTACCTGGTCCCTGTTCTCAGAATTCTCCTAGCCTAGTGGAGGAGCCAGACACACCACACAATAGCAATAACCGGGTGATCATTACCAAATGAGGAAAGCATGAGGGAGTATGAGCACAGAGACACCAAACATGGTCCCTAGGGTGGGGGTGGTCAGGGCAGTTTTCTTGAAGTTGGTGACTTCTAAGCTGAGACCAGAAAGATGAGTAGACATGGAAGGAAGAGGTGAGAAAAAGTGAGAGTGAGAGAGAATGAGAATGAATGATGGCTCCCAGGAGCCACAGTGGCTCAGTATCAGTGGAGCCAAAGTGTGAGGTGCAGAATGGAGAGAGCAGAGGCTGGACAGGGGGTGGGAACAGCGTCGGCAGGGCTTTTTCAGCCATGCTGAGGTGTCTGGATTTTATCCAGAAGGAAATGTGAAGCCACTGGAAGCTTTTCAGTGGGGAAGTGACCCAGTTAGCTGTGCACTGTATCCCTGACCCCCAGCTCAACTGAGGAGTCAGAGGATGAAGCCTGGAGGCCCAGATGTCCCCAAACATCTCCCTTCCACAGGGAGAAATCTTCCCGGGCAGCTTCAATAGCTGTGGGCAAAAGTAGGGAAAAGCTCTTGGGTGGGGGAATGTCCAAGGTGAGGGGTTCACAGAGTCAACCTCCATCAGATCCTCAATGTGGACTTGCCTGGCCCAGGGGGCCCCAGAGCTGGAGCTGCCACTGACCACGCTCCTGCTCTGTGCCTGCAGGGAAGGTGACTGGTGGGAGGCTCGGTCCCTCATTACTGGACAAACTGGCTACATTCCCAGCAACTACGTGGCCCCTGTGGACTCCATCCAGGCTGAAGAGTGAGTAGGAGGGGCAGGGAGGCCAGTCCTGGGATAGGACCTTGGAGTCCAGACTCCCAGCTCACCTCTTGGGCAAGTCACTGCTTCCCTCTGAGCCTCAGTCTCCATATTCACAATTGTGTAAGATCACTGTGCGAATAGAAGAAGATAATGATGATAACAATAACAGTGGATAATGCTAGTGCATACTATATGCTGGGCACTATTTAAAGTGCTTTCCATATAGCGACCGAGTAGAAAATATTATGATGTTTTACAAATGAGGAAACTGAGGCACAGAGAAATTAAATAGCCTTCCCAGGTTCACATAGCTTGTAAGTAGGCGGAGCTAGTATTGGAACCCAGAGAGTCTGGCTGCATTTGCTAGGCAGTATGCATATTGCCTCTCTGATAACCATGGTGTATGAGCTTGACAAATTGTAAACTGCTAAACAAACGCAAGAGGCATTATTAGAGTTAATTCTACTAAGGAGGCAAGGGGAACTTTTATGTATGTGAGATACTACAACAAGTACTTCACCTACTTTGATTCATTTAATTCTCACAATAACACTATTGACATTACTATTGTCCCATTTTACAGATGAGGAAAAACCTTTTTTATTTATTCTCACATATGCGTGCATATATATGGGAGATAGGAAGGATTGGAGACATTTTGCAGAGCACACCAGGATTTAGTGACTGATTTGCTAGTAGACTATGAGGAGTGGGGGAAAGGGGAATCAAGGGTGAATCAAAGTCTTCTTGAGTGACTGAGTGAATGATGGTGCCATTTGCTAAGGTGGGGAACATAAGAACAGGTACAGGTTTGAGGGCAATAATGAGTTCGGGGCAGGGGGAGACTTGATGGGCTGAGGTTCATGGAGAGGAACACCCACATGGAGGAGGCTGCCAGCAATTAGATTAGATTGTGCTTTGTACAAGGGGTGCCCAGCCCATGCCAAGCCAAGTCCCTGAATCAGCTCAGAGGAAAGGGCACCGTTTCCTAACCGGCAGTAAGACTTAACGTGTTTGTTGTGGCCCTTGCAGAGGACTGGGGTGGAAATTTGGGACTCATCAGAGATGATCACTGAAGCGGTATAAGGGGGTGAAGAAAGAGGGAGGAGAGTGAGAAAGAGATTGGCCCTAGGATCCAACTTTGGAGAAAGCTGCCCTCAGAGGAGAAGGAGCCATGGAGGAGGAGGAAAATCAGACGAGGCTGAGTCAGAACGGCCGAGATAGTGGAGAGGAAGTTTCAAGAAACAAGAGAGGGAGTGTCAGACGCTGCTGGCCGCTGGATTTGGCAACGGGGGGGGGGGGGGGGGGGGGGGTGTGACCTTAGTGAGAGATGCCTCCCTGCACAGTGAGGGTGGGGGCCAGATAGCAGAGTGGGGTAGGGAGTGGGAGGTGAGGAAGTAGAGACCCAAGTGTGAAACACTTTTTCAAGTGAAGGGAAGGTGTGAGATATAGCAGACTGTTGATGGCAAGACAGGGCTTAAAACAGTTTCCTTTGGAAGAAAGAAATGTGGGCATCTTTAGAAGTTGGTGAGATGGAAGGTACAGACGGGGCTGCTCAGTGGGGGGGTCCCTGAGCAGAGGGAAGTGGGCAGGGTCTAGAGCTGGAGTAGGGTGAGGCCTTAGCCTGGGGAGAGTAGTAAGAGGCAAAGAGGAAAGGAGGAGTGATGATGCAGGGGGTGGGTGGTTTTTAAGGGTTCATGCTTGTGTCCACATCTTGGGGGCAGGGTCACGAAGCTCTGAGAGGGCGCAGTGCAGTATTGTGGTTAAGAGCACAGGCCCTAAAACAGACAGCTTGGGTTCCTATTCTGGCAACACAGCTCAAGAGCAGTGTGGCCTTAGACACGTTGCTTAACCACTAGGTATCTCAATTTCCTAGTCTGTCTAATGGGGGGAAGAAGCCCTGGTGGCACAGTGGTTAAAGCCCTTGGCTGCAAACTGAAACGTTGGTGGTTTGACCCCACCAGCTGCTCCGCTGGAGAAAGATGTGGCAGTCTGATTCCGTAAAGATTTCAGCCTTGGAAACCCTATGGGGCAGTTCTAGTCTGTCCTATAGGGTCTGACTTGATGGCATTGGATTTCTATAGGGTCTGACTTGATGGCATTGGATTTTTTTTTTTTTCTAATGGAGGGTAATAATAGTACTTACCTCACAGTGTTATTATGAGAATTAAATGCATAAATATATGTATTAGAGCAGAGTCTGACACAAAATAAGTGCTATTATTATATTAATTATTATTATTAGTTATTAAACAAATAGCTAATGTCATGGAGTGGGTGGAGGCAGGGCTGGTGGCTTTGAAAAAATCTTGGTCCTGCCTATACAGCTTTTCAACAGTTCCTGCTTCCGCATCCTGCCTGCCCTCCTTGACGCTTCACTTCCAATGCCTCCCCTGCTCCCCAGACTGTGTGTAGTACTCTAGGTGTGGATCAACCATCCCAGAGTTCACTGAGACTGCCTGCCAACTCCCTTGATTTGGAAACCATGCTCCTTTTAAGTCAGCCCGGAATGGTCATGGGCCAGTTAAATGACATCTGTGTTATCTGTGTTGCCTACGGCACTTCAACTCCCCCAGTATACTTGCACAGTTAGTTTAGAACTACAGTACAATCCCAGAAAGAATCCCCGCCCCGCCCCGCCCCCCGCCCAAAGAGAGCAGAAGTGGTTGAGGCCTGAGGCTGAAGCTGAGATTTAGGACAACAACCAACATTAAGAGAGTGGAGGAAGAGCAGCAGTCAGAGCCAGGCAGCAGCAGAGAGGGAGGAGGAGAAGCCGGAGAGAGTGCTGCTCAGGAGGCCAAAGGGGACAGTGGGAGTTGGGGGAGGGACCTGAGCAATTGCCTGGGGTGGTGGGAAAACCACTAAAGTGGGCGGCAGAGGATTTTAGGTAGAGCTCATCAGCCTGCCTTGTGGGCAGGTCACTTCCCCTCTCTGAGCCTCAAGTTATTCATCTGTAAAATGCGTGCACAGAGGGGCTGAAGTGAGATGGACTAAGGGAGCAGTGACATCCTGATAAGGTCATTAGTGACTGAGGTTCTAGCAATTTCTAGCAATACAAGAGAAGCCCGGAGAGTAAGGAGGAGAAGCCTAACCTTTATGGGCACCTACTGTGTGCCAGGCATTTTACATTCCCTTTCTCTGTGACCCCCACAATCAGCCTGTGAGACAGGCATGTGAGTCCCATTTTACAGGTAAGAAAATTGAGGCTTGGCTTGTTAGGTATGGAAATTGAGGGTTGGCTGGTGAGGTGACTTTGCCCAGAGAGGCTGAGTTGGAGTTTGAATAGGGTGTACCTGATTCTTGCCTGTCCTTCCCAACAGGTGGTACTTTGGAAAGATAGGGAGGAAGGACGCAGAGAGGCAGCTGCTCTCACCCGGCAACCCGCAGGGGGCCTTCCTCATTCGGGAGAGTGAGACCACCAAAGGTAGGGAAGGCGCCACAGCGGAGGCGGGGGGCAGGGGCTACTAGGAGGCCCTGCGTAATAGGATGGGGCTAGGCTGGTCAGGAGGGGCTTAGGTCAGGGCCAGGGATGAATTACCCAATAAGCGAGGTACCCACGGGCTTACTTGTGTTTACTAATCTGTAGCACACAATTTCACCTGATGTGGTGAAACTCATGTGAAATTGTGTACTACAGATGAGTAAGTAAGCACAATTAACTCATGCATAGCTTGTTTACTGGTTAATCCGCCCCATCACAGCTAAAACTGACTAGGGCTGGGCTCGGCAGCGGGGCCAAGCCTGGGACTGAGTTAAAGGAAGGGATGGGGCCATCCGGCTTAAAGTCCCCAGCCTGCGGAACTTCTCCTGTCTCCCAGACCTGGGGTGGGGGGTGGGGAAAAGGAAGCAGGCCCGAAGGTGCCCCTTCCCCACAGGTGCCTATTCCTTGTCCATCCGGGATTGGGACCAGACCAAAGGCGATCACGTCAAGCATTACAAGATCCGCAAGCTGGACACCGGCGGTTTCTACATCACCACGCGGGCCCAGTTCAACTCAGTGCAGGAGCTGGTGCGGCATTATACCGGTGAGGGCAGCCCCTCGGGACCGGTGGGCACTTCAGTCCCCTGAACCAACCCGCTGACGGGTCGTGCAGACGGGGAGACAGCCCAGAGAAGGGAAGAGTCTCCCAAAGCAGCAGTGGCCGGGCCAGGACTAGAATCCAGGTGTCCAGGCTCCCAGCCCAGGATCCTACTCTGTGGGATTCGCAAGAAAACTGAGGCTTCGGTGGCCAAGTGGCTCCCCCTAACCTCTGAGCGAGGAATTGACCGGTTTCCTGCCTGAAGGCCTCAATCTGTTGAAACTTTCCTGAGTTGTTTGTGCTGTAGGTGCAACTCAGAAATGGCCCCTGTCCTCAAGTAGCTCACAGTCTGGTCAAGGCAACAGACATAAACGACAACGACAAGAATAAAAATCCACACTGTGTCCTTTCTATGTGTCAGGCACTGTTCTAAGCGCATTGCCTGTAATAATTTCGTCCTTAGCACAACCTCATCTGAGGCACAGAGAGGCTAAGTAATTTATTCAAGACACCTAGATCTTAAGTCGTGAAGCCTATAATAATGCTGTGCTAAAGCAGAGAGAGGGGCATCAGAGCCCAGGTGGAAAGAACTGCCCAGAGGCAAGCAAAGAGGACCTGCTGGGCAGTGCTGCAAGCCATCCTGGCCCAGACCATGCCAGCTTTGAATGCCCCACGAAGGCCCCAGGACAGGCAGGAAGCCACCATCACGGGTCCCTGAGCAGGTGGTGATAGAGGCTGGTCTGCATGTTGGTGAGAAACTCTGGCTGCTGGGGGAAGATTGTGTGCCAGGGGGCAAGGCAGGATGAGGGTCTATTAGGAGGCTGTGGCCACCATCCATGTGAGAGGTGAGGGTGGCCAGACTAAAGCAGAGCAGTGGAGTGAGGAGATGCAGACAATTCCAAAGCTGGATAGGAGGTAGAATGGGCCTGACTTGCTGGAGGACTGGCTACAGGATTAAGGAGAAGGTGGGAGTCAGTGCCCAGGTTTCTGCCTTGACTAGTTAGGTCAAGGATGAAATCCACTGAAGGGTGAGGGCCTTATGTCCACACCTTTGCCTGGAATCCCCAACCTCATTTCCACCTGTCAGAATCCCACCTTGTCCTTCAAGGCCGGGCTGGGAAGGCCCCTAATCTTTATAGGGATCATCTCTTCCTCTTGGTGCCAGCCCCCTCCCTGGGCACCAACCCTCATGTTCACCGACTCAGTGGCTAGGCTGCCTTCTGCCCTGGCTTGTGAGCTCATCTGTGATCCAGTTACTTATAACTGATCATGGGGTCTGGCAAGGGGGCTGGGATGTGATGAGGAGTGTGTGGAGGTCATGGCCCGCCTGTGATCTTCATCCTTCCCGCCCCCTAGAGGTGAACGACGGGCTGTGCCACCTGCTCACTGCAGTCTGCACCACCATGAAGCCGCAGACGCTGGGCTTGGCCAAGGACGCTTGGGAGATCAACCGCGAGTCTATAGCGCTCGAGCGCCG
Source organism: Dugong dugon (assembly GCA_030035585.1). Classification (NCBI taxonomy): domain Eukaryota; kingdom Metazoa; phylum Chordata; class Mammalia; order Sirenia; family Dugongidae; genus Dugong; species Dugong dugon. Next base: position 51,594,444 of record CM057462.1, on the reverse strand, counting down.
GCTGGGTACCGGCTGCTTCGGGGACGTGTGGCTGGGTACGGAGGTCCTGGGGGGTCGGAGGCGGAGGGCAGGGCTGGCAGGCAGCAGGTCCTGACGCGACGCCGCCGCCCGGCAGGCACGTGGAACGGCAGCACGAAGGTAGCGGTGAAGATGCTGAAGCCGGGCACCATGTCTCCGAAGGCCTTCCTGGAGGAGGCGCACATCATGAAGCAACTGCGGCACGACAAGCTGGTGCAGCTGTACGCGGTGGTGTCCAAGGAGCCCATCTACATTGTGACTGAGTTCATGTGCGACGGTGAGGGGCGGGGTCAGAGGGCGGAGTCTGGGCGCGATGGGATTGGGGGGCAAAGTCAAGGTGGGTGTTTCTGGGGGGGGGGCACGATCTATGAGGGGATGAGAGACAACGCGCGGAGTCCACCTGGGGCAAGGGACTGAGGACATGAGGGTGGGGCCAAGTGAGAAAAGACACTACCTGGTCAGGGGCGGAGCCGAAGCTTGGAGGGCGGGGCTTGGGCAGGGAAAGACTCATCCTTGATACGGAGGGATTTGGGGCGGGGTTTGAATGGGGCGAGGCCAGAGGTGTAGGGTGAGGTCAGGGTATCTGGGGGCAGAGCCTGGGCGAGACCCTTGAAGTGGTGAAGCCAGTCAGCGGGCGAGAGCCTGAGTTGGGGGGCTGATTTAGGTGAAAGGGCTGGGAACAGGGGCAAGGGCTAGACTGGATGAGAAGCGGTCGGGGTGGGGGTGGGGGAAGGGGAGGAGCCAAGCTAGAGGGGAATGGTCTGGAGCTGGGGCGGGGTCTTGCTGCTGATTTTCTAGGTTCCTCTTTCCAGGTAGCTTGCTGGAATTCCTCAAGAACCAGAAAGGCCAGAATTTGAAGCTGCCCCAGCTGGTGGACATGGCAGCCCAGGTAAATAGGGACAGCAGCCTTTATCTCTCAAAAACCAACAACTAAACTCGTTGCCGTCTAGTGGATTCCTTCTTTCAGCGACCCTATAGGACACAGTAGAACTGCCCCATAAGGTTTCCAAGGCTGTAATCTTTACGAAAGCAGACTGCCACATCTTTCTCCCGGGGCGCGGCTGCTGGGTTCAAACTGCCGACTTTTCAGTTGTCAGCCAAGCATTTAACCCCTGTGCCACCAGGACTCCTCTTATCTCTTAAATCCCCTTCCAATTAACCTTCCACACATCCTTGTGCGCTCAATCACCCAGCCTCCCCCTGGAAATATAGGTCTGCCCACTGAACCAGCAGTGGGATCTGAGGCAGGGCACTGCCTCTCTCTGAGCCTCAGTCTCTCCATCTGAAAAATGGGCTTTCAAATGGTCCCTGAAGGCCCTTCTAGCTCATATAGGCCGTATGCTGTGAGGCCACGTGGGCTTCCAACTCTCTATGGCTTGGCTCCTCAGGTAGCAGAGGGTATGGCTTATATGGAGCGCATGAACTACATCCACCGTGACCTGAGGGCAGCCAACATCCTTGTCGGGGAGCGGCTGGTGTGCAAGATCGCGGACTTTGGGCTGGCCCGCCTCATCGAGGATGATGAGTACAACTCCCGACAAGGTGCTCTGCCTCACCCCACCTCCTGAGAGAGCTCCCCAGGGCGCCAAGGGGCTGCCATGAGGCCCCACATACTCAGGAACCATCCCCCACCCTAGACCATCCAGGACACCCGCATCCTGATTTTGTAGCACAAGAGGCAAGTCTGGGTTCAAATCCCAACTCAACCACTTACCAGCCATGTAGCCTTGGGCAAGTCTTTTAATCTCTGTGAGCTGCCTTATCTCATTTTCTCATCTGTAAAAATGAACATATTCAGACAACAGTAAGTCAACAGATATTTTATACTAAGCACCTACTATGTGTCAGACACTGCTATAAATGCTTCAGTGAGAGACTCTAGAGTCTACTAGTTAAGAGCACAGACTCTGTAGCCAGAATGCCTGGGCATGAATCCCAGCCACTTACTAGCTGTGTGATCTGGGCAAGTTACTTACCTACTCAGTGCCTCCTTTTTCTCATCCCTAAATTGGAGATAATAACAGTGCCTACCTCATGAGGGTTTTGTTGGGGGTGAAACGAGTTAATGTGTGTAAACTGCTTAAAACAGTGCTTGGCATATAGTGAAGGCTGTACAAGTATTAGCTGTTGTTATTACGAGAATTATGACAGTGTTTGTAAAGTGCCCAGCACTATGCTAGGCACATAGTAGGTGCTGGCCAGATGCCAGGTCCTTTCTGCTATGCTGAGACCCCTGTTCAGAGGCCCCAAGATCCTTAGTCCTAAAGATTCCATTCTCTTAATCCAGTTTTTCCCAGGGATCTCCTGACTAACTTTCCCTTCTCTCCTAACCTCCAGGGGCCAAGTTCCCTATCAAGTGGACCGCCCCAGAGGCTGCCCTCTATGGCAAATTCACCATCAAGTCAGACGTGTGGTCCTTTGGGATCCTGCTCACTGAACTCATCAGCAAGGGCCGAGTCCCCTACCCAGGTTTGCCTGGGGTGAGGTGTGGTAGGGAGTGGGGAGATGGACTTGGAGAAGGGTTCCCTCCTGGCTGTTCCTTTGGGGAGGTCCGGCTCCCAACTAACAGAGCCCCACCCTGCAGGCATGAGTAACCGGGAAGTAATGGAACAGGTGGAGCATGGCTACCACATGCCATGCCCCCCAGGCTGCCCGGTGTCCCTGTATGAGGCCATGGAGCAGACCTGGCGTCTGGACCCGGATGAGAGGCCTACCTTTGAGTACCTGCAGTCCTTCCTGGAGGACTACTTCACCTCCACAGAACCCCAGTACCAACCCGGGGATCAGGCATAGCCTGCTTGGGCATTGGGCACCTCTCTGGGCGTGCCCACTAGTCCTTGTCAATCCCCAGGACTCTTGTCCCAAAGCCCCCAGGCTTAGAATCCTACGGAGTCCTAGCACATCAGAGCAGATAGGACACTCTGTCGTCATCTAGGGCAACATGCTCGTTTTACAGATGGGGCAAATCAAGGCTCAGAACTTATCCCTCACCCACTTTGACTCCGAACATTGTTTGTCCGCTTTCCACTTAGGCCCCTTCAGACCTCTGGCCTCCCCCAAAATGACCACAGCCTGTCTAGTTATTTATAAAACTATGACTATCCCTGGCCTCCTTTATCGCCTCTCCCTGCTTTCCTGCCCTTCTGTCTTCCCGTCCTGGCCCAGGCCCCCAGATTTTGCCTCCTACTCTCAATTCTCTTGTGTCTGTCAGTTACAAAGACAGGGAAAGTCTTTGCTGGGTCTTTCTCCTGGGTGAATGCTGTGGTCCGGGACTGGGGTGCAAGCCCAGGATTGAGGGAGAAGCTGATGGCTCACCCCCTCCTGATCATGTGTGTGTGTTCATTGATTTTTGTAAATAAGGAAAATGACAGTATGAATCCTTGAACTATGAAATTCTCCTGCACCTGCCCTTTGGGGGCTGGGGGCCAGTGGGAGGTGAGTGCGGCATAGTGGCCAGTAGGAGCAGAAAGGGGAGGTAAGACAGTGCCCTAGCACCTACTAAGCACAGGGCACCCAAGGTGTGGAGTTTTAGGAGACCCGAAAGTCTGGCTACTCTTCCCCATGTTAGTTTAAAACCAGTTGATAGATGGATGCAAAAGACAGGCAACTGGAGATTAAAACATCTCTTTGACTACTGATGTGGTTTTTGATTTGCAAAGGTTTGCTAATTCTTTACCTGATTTAAGCAGATATTCCACCTTTCACAGGCACAACAGGACAACCACAGGCCATCCCCAACAAGGGCAGGGGAGAAGACCACAGTGGAGCCTCTGCAGCTGGCTGATCCCCCAGAAGAGGGCAGAGTGAGGGAAAGAGAGAGGCCTGAGGGCTAGTCTAGCTCTGTAGCTCTCACTTAGGGCAGCTGTGTCTCTTAGGGGGCTTTTGGAGAAGAATAGGGGCAGTTTTGTTTGTCACAACCACTGGGGGCTGGTACTGGCTTTTCATGGTTAGGGACCAGGGATGCTAAACACCTGTAATGCACCTGTGCAGTGAAGACGTGTCCTGTCCCATAGCGCCCCCCTGTGAGGAACTCTGGTAGCTGACGTACCTTCCCAGGGAAACAAGAGGAACAGGGAATATGATTTCCCACTTTGCCCATAGGTTCTCAGGAAATGTGTGTCCACTGCCTGGCTCACTCAGAGAATGGATAGGCAAAGGAGTCTGGGAGCTGGGATCCAGCATCTGACCAATAATTACTACGCATCAACTCTGTGGAGGGCCCTTTGGTAGGCAGGACCCTGGGAACACAAACATGAACAAGACCTGTCCTTGCCCTGGAGCAGTTCACAGTGAGGCTGGGGAGAAATAATAGTAATAACAACAACTTCTGTCTTAAGTGTCTGCTGAATGCCAGATGTGGTTACATCCGACTTTTCATTTAATCCGGTCCTAAGCCCAGCTCTATGATTAGTCCTCGTTTAAACAAACAAACAAACCAAACCAAACTCACTGCCATCAATTCCAACTCATAGCCACCCTACAGGACGGAGTAGAACTGCCCCATAGGGTTTCCAGGGCTGTAAATCTTCATGGAAGCAAGCTGCTACATCTTTGTCCCACTGAGCGGCTGGTAGGTTTGAACCACCAACCTTTTGGTTAGCAGCCAAGTGCTTTAGCTGATGCACCACCAGGTATCCCATTTTCAGATGAGGAAACAGAGGCTCAAGGATGATGTGACGTACCAAGGTCACACAGTTGTATGTGGCAGAGCTGGGATTTGAACCCAGGTCTCACACCAAGGTCCATGTTCTCTCTAGACTTCCCTGCCTCTAAGCTTTAGGAGGAGATCATCTCTACACAGGCAGGGATCCTCCTCCTGTACAAAGATTCCCTGCATATCCCCTCAAGTTGAGTGGCTTCAAGGAAGGGGGGCAATGTGGTCGATGCAGATTGAGAGTTCCCTGTGGCCAGCTCTGTGCTGGGGGTAGCTGAACACGAGTAAGAGAGAGAGGCCACATGGCTGTTCAGTGAGGCTGTCATGGGAGTGGGAACCTCAGGTCTGCAGACTCAAACTCTCAGGGGTCAAGGCTCAAACTTCAGAGGGGCACAGTCTCTGGCTGACCGCACTCATAAAAGCCTGATGTATCAGCCAGAGGCCAGTGTTTTCACCTATCATGGAGTAAGTGGATCAGAGCACAAGAGAACTGCATGGTGTGCATTCTGCTTACACCACTCCCTAGCTGTGTGATTTTGTGCCAATTATTAATCTCTTCGAGCCTCAATTTGCTCATCTGTAAAATGGCAATAAAGCCCTCAGTAAATGTTAACTCTCTTTATCACTACCATTTACCAGTTGTTTACTCTGTGCCAGGCACCCTGCTAAGTACATGCATGTTGCCATTTAATCTTCACAGAACCCTATGAGGAGAGGCTATTGTATCCCCATTTTACTGATGAGGAAACTGAGTCGCAGAGAAGTAAATTAGCTTTTCCAAGGTTACAGGAATCAAGTGGTAGAGCCTGAATCAGGTCTGTCTGATTCCAGAACCAGTGTTCTTAGTCTCTGTGCCCTTTTGCTGGGGCCAGAATATTCTTCTCTGCTCTACAGATACCAGCACGCCCATTAGGTTTAAATGAAGGCCCAGCAGGGCAGTGAGCCATCTGGAGTTCACCTGACCCCTCACTGCTCCTCAGTAGAGGCCACCGCCTCCCGGACCTGGAATCTCTGGCTCTACTGGCTCCCCTTCTCTCCCTCTGGTGCAGCTGGATGAATTCTCCCTTGCGCCCTCTTTTTTGTGCATCCTTCTGTTCCTTTCAGATAGAGCACAATGCAATTGATTAGGCTCTGCTTTCTCAATTTCAATCACATCCTCGCCCTGCCTCCCTGAGATTACAGGCGGGTCACCTTGATTGCGGTTTGCACCGTTCACAAAACTCTTCAGTCGCTCGTTGACAAAACCATCTCATTCACTCCCCCACCTGGCTCTTCTCCTCTGTGATGCGTGTGTTTTACTGCCTTAAGACTCAGAGGGCAATTTTATTTCCAAGTTCGTGGCAGAGGAAGAGGACATTTAATTGTTTCACACTGGGTGTTTCACCTGCATCGTCTAGTGTGATTCTCACCACAAGGCAATGCAGAGGTGTGTTGATTCCGTTTTACAAAAAAGGAAAAGAAGACTCTGAGAAGCTACAACACATGCCCAGGATAATATAGCCGGATGGCAGAGCCAGGATTTGAACCCAGGTCTGTCTGACTTCAAAAGCTCAGGCATCCCACTGTCACATTCCCTATCGGATGGAGCAGCATGGCAAAGCTTGATACTGACCAAGCCAGGCTGAGGGAGGGCATGGGCAGACAGGGACCTGGGGTAGCCCTGTACATGCTTAGGATTGTATTCGTGAAAGAACTAAGTCATTTATTAATTCCATACACATTTACTGATGTCTCCTGTAGGCCAGTCCTGCCCAGGAGGCAGAACAGCAAACAATTACAACACTTAGGGGAAACATCAGTCTAGGGACCAAGGGAGGCTTCTCAGAGGATGTGAAAAAAAGTCTGTCTGATGAAGCAACCAGCTGGTGAGGACATCTGCCACTGAGGGAACAGCATGTGCAAAGGCCCAGAGGTATGGTAGAGTGTAAACCATTCAAGCAAATGCAGATGAAGCCTGGGAGAAGAAAGTTGGAGGGTCAGAAAGAAGAAAACGGGCAGGAGGCAAGAGGCATGGAGGGGGAATCAAGGAGAATGGCTCCTGAGTTGTTCAAGAAAGTCAGAAGAAATCTGGGGGCCAAGGACCCGTTAGGGGAGAGTCTATCCTGGATCCCACTGTCCTAGGGCTGAGCTGGATGGACCCCCTATGCACTGCAGTAGTTCCCTCCCAGGTACAGGATCCAGGCACTCCCTCACCTCCATCGGTTACCTCCAACCTTAACCTGGACTGTCCCGCAGTTACATCCATGCTCCTTCTAGTGGCCATGCTGGGTACTACAGCCAAAACTGCAGGAAACTCTCCAAGGACGGAAAAGCCAGGTCCCACCAGAATTCTCCCGTGACGGAATGCGAGATCCAGCACAATTCCTGTCCTCAGAGAGTACACAGTCTAATGGCAGTAGGGAACAAGGGGGACAGACACCAGCAGAAAATGACAATACAGGGCGTGTGGGAGAACAGGGGAGAGTCCTAACTCAGTTGGGCAGGAGGAAGTCAGGAAGACTTCTCAGAACAGGTGATGCCTCCCCTGAGATTTTTAAGAAAAGGGTGAGAGTAAGTTTTCCTGGTAAAGAAATGAGACAAGGATTAGAATGGCAGAATTAAGTGAGCAAAGCTCAGAGACAGGAAATGGGACTGTGCAGGGAGTTACAATTAGGTGTGTCTGGAGTCTAAAATTTGAGGGGGGTGGTAGTGGCTAAGGAGCCCTGGTGGCACAGTGGTTGAGCACTTGTCTGCTAACTGTAAGGTCGGTGGTTCAAACCTACCAGCTACACAGTGGGAGAAAGAAGTGGCAGTCTGCTTCCATAAAGATTTCAGCCTTCGAAACCCAATGGGGCAGTTCTACTCTGTCCTACAGGGTTGCTAGGAGTTGGAACTGACTCGGCAGCGGACGGTTGGGTAGTGGCGAAAGGTAAAGATTGTGAGGTAAGTGTGGGCCGTGTCTGTTATGCACAGGGACTGTGATTCTAACCACTGGGAAATGAGAAGTCACTAAAGGGTTTTGAGCAGAGGAGTTTTGAACAAGGTCACATTCATTTTCAGAAGGAACCCTCTGGTGATCACCGTGGAGGAAGGATAGGAGAGGAAGAGGTGGAGAGGGACACTCCTCTTGGACACAAAGACCCATACCAGGTCACATTCACAGAAGGCCACATAGCTTTGACCAGGCTGGGAACCAGACATATGATGACCCCTACAGACATGTCATTGGATCCCAGGCTGAGTACTTACAGACAAATATGCATTGGTATACACTCAGACACATAACTCAGGTCCATGAGCAGAAATTGAGGACCCAGAAGTTTATCTTCAACACAGGCATCCAGGACGCAGGAGCCACGCACACCCTGCTGGACACAGGAATTCATACACGTGGTGTGGCTGTCAAGGGCTCTCCCCTACCCCCTCAGTCTCCCCCCGGGTCGCTCACCACCTCCGGCAGGAACAAAGCTGACCTTTACCCTCTGACCTCTGGCCTCTCCTCCCACACCCCATGCCCAGAGGGAGGAGCTGTTTGAAGTCTGGGCTGCAGCTGGGGTTTCCTGTTGCCTGGAGGAATGCGGGAGGACTTGCAGGGGGGAGGGGAGGGGGCCAGCCCAGGAGGAGGGATAATGGGGCCTGGGGCCTTAGTCTCCACTGTGTTGCAATGAGGGGGGGCTTCCTGCCTCTGTGGTCTCTGGGCTCCTCCATCCAGGGGAGGGGAAACCATAATGGCTCCAGTCCAATGGGCTTCTTGTTCCTGGATCTGCAGCTCAGTGACTTAGGACAGGCCATCAGCCTCTCTAGGCCTCAGTCTCCCCTTCTGCCGACTGGGCTGAACCACTCTAGCAATCCACATCTCCCCTGAGGTATCACTAAAAGTTAGGCCAGCCCCAAAACTTCTTCAGTGAAACAGGGCAGTGCCCATCTGAACCCAAGGCTCACTTCACTCTGCCCTTTCTCTGAGCCCCAGGGGCCTGGTTCTAGACCACTGTGACCCCTCGGTTATTGTCATTATTATTATCATGACTCAGTAATTCCTCCCCTTGCCTCTGCCAGTTTTCAAAGTGCTTTCATATCCGTGTGCTCAGTTAATCTTCCCAACAGCCCTGTCTGTAGACTGGGAAGTGATTAGTACTTCTATTTTACACATGGGGAAACTGAGACTCAGAGAGGTTAAGGACACATAGCAAGTCGAAGCGAGATCAGAACTCAGTCTGTCTGGATCCTATTCTACTTGGCCTCCAAACCCTTAGGCCGGACACCTTTATCTCTAGACTCTCACCGATATTTCCTAGGTTCTAGCTATGTCACCTTTGCTAATGCTTAAACAAAAGTGGTTGGAGTGAGATGAGCCCAGAAAGGGATCATGCAGGCTCTTCTAGAAATGGGTCTACTCCCTCAAGTCTCTTTTCTTCCGGGGCTTACAGCCACCCTGCCCAACCCGTGGTGATCCAGAACCCGGTTCTTATAGCTAAAGACTAGGTAGCCCGCTTTCAGCCTTCAGTAGCGAGAGCAGACATGGAGGTCAGCCACTAGGTGGCAGCAGCAGCCCACAAGAAGAGTCTCAGTCTGCGTTTTCTGGGGAGACCCCCCCTCACCCAACACAATATTGAGACACTTTAAGAGAAAGATTAGCCCCCAAATGACAGGGAAACCCTGTTATGCTTGGGTTACAGCGATGTCCAACACCTTGGGGGGTAATAGCACCCACTGTCTCCGGGGGAGCGGGGTGGGGGGGACAGCTGAAGCAACCAGGATGGAAGGGGCATGTTTGGAAAACCCCGTTTAATTTCTATTCTCCCGTCCCTCATCCATCTGAGACGTACTAACCTCTCCCGCTTCACCTCATCACTTAACCTTCCCCTTCCCCATGCCTTTCCAACTCCCCTACTTGGGGCACCTCAACCTACTTGGGGTTCCTTTAATCCCAATGGCCTTCCAAGATTATGCCACCCAACTCCCTCCCCAAATCCCCTGGGGCAGAGCCTAATGGGTAAGGGTGTGTATAGGAGCAGGGTAAAAAAAGGGGCAACCTGTACCTCTCCCACCCTCCCCAATGCTAATGTCTCTCACCTCGTGTGCAGAGCTAGCTAGGGGAAGATGCCAGAGCCTCATCTATTCACGATAACTTCAGATTCAGTCTTTGAAGCTGCAAGGGGCTTCTGATGGCTTTAACTACTGTTTTCATTAATATCTGACCATATAATGCTTCCTGTTCAAAGAATACATCTTTGAACCCAAGGCCCATCTTGTCTGCAAGGAGAAGCTGTTCCCAAATGGGGGCCTCTCCAGCTGGCCATGCCACCCTGACAATGTCATGCCAAATCAATAGGTGTACTGTTAGAGCCTAGCCCTCTACCATTACTGCAGCCCCCTTCCTAGAAAGGCAATAAAGAGTGCCCCCCAAACTCCTTCCATCCAGTCTGGGGGTGCAGACTATCCTAGAGAAAGGTAAGACTCAGGAGCTCAAGAGAACTGAAGGTGTGGGAAAGGTGGTGACGGGGAAACTGCAGTTGGCAAAATGTTACCACATGCCATTGTCACAGGCTGGCTGTCAACCTGCAGGGCCAAAGGAAGAGTCAGGAACAGTTGGGCCAAGAACAAAGGCACTGCCGGAGGAACTTCAGACCTGGAGCAAGGCGAGAAAGCCAGGAGATACGGGGCAAGAGAAATGTCAGACACAAGATGAGGTGCGACCGGCGCAGAACCAGTCAGGGATGGTATTGTAGACACTGAGGACAGGACAGCAACCATGCTTTATCCATCTCCGCGTCCCCTGTGAGAGCCTGCATACCTCAGTTAACATCTGTCGAACTGAAGTGTCGAGGGAGGAGGACACACAGACGCAGGAAGAGAAGGCCAGACACAGAGACCTGGGGAGTCACAACTCCCGACCTTGTGTTGGTAGCCCAGGGTTTAAGCACGCTAGACCGGGATTCAAATACTACTAGCTCCACCACTTTCTAATTGGGGGACTGGGCCTCAATACCTTCATCTCTAAAATGAAAATGATAGTAGCAGTATCCTGTCACCGGGCTATCAGAATTCAAGAGCGCTGCAGTGCCGGGTAAATGGCAGCCGCCGCAGTTCTCCTTCCAGGGTTGTTCTGCCTTCTCCCCATGGTAACCAGGCCCTCCGCAGCGCACATTCCCATCTGCAGGGTAGGCCAGGCAGGGTGCCCGGAGTTAGGGGCTGGATAACAGATGTGACCTGAAGAGGAGGTAGGTGAAAGTGCTGAGCCCAGCCCCCGGCCGCAGCGGGGAATTCGAACTGTTAATCCAAATCCTGCTTCCTGATACAATGTAATGCTCAGTAGAATTCGGGAAGCGGGCTATCTGTGGATTAGCCAGGGCTTTTGCGCCCTCGCCGCCCTTGGACTTCTAGGAATACTGGTCGTTGGAAGCGCTAAACCCAGAGCTCAAAGATCGGAGGAAGGTCACTGCGTGGGGAGGGGGCGCTGGCTGGGGCTTTGAGGTTTCCCGAGCAGCCCTCCAACCATAAACCCTTGTGCTTTACTCGGTAGGAAACCTTTTCAGAAAGGGAGAACGTCCCCAAATTCAGAGAGCTTGTCCTCCCGTCTCTCCTCTTCCCCTCCTGTTTAATTGGGGCTCCGCAATAAATCGCAGCCCCTTTGGCTAATCCCGATTACCCATTTGATTCCCATTCCATTCTCAGACCCCGCCCCTTCGCTCCCATCCGCAGCCTGTGTTAGAGCCAGAGCCCCCGCAGGAGACTTGGAACGTGGGGAACATTCCCAATCCGTAAGAAGGATCAGCGCCCCTGAGTAGACTAGGGCAAGGCCCCCCAGAGGGGCCCGGGGGGAGCAGGGTCCCCGCCGGCTCCCGGCCGCGCCGTCGGAGCTGCAGGCGCTGCCCCGCCCGCCTCGCGTGCAGAGCGGCGGGGCGGAGACTACAAGTCCCGGCGAGCTGCGCGCGCGCTCCCCCCTGGGGTTCCGGATGGTGAGCGGCGAAGGTAAGGCGAGCTCGCAGAGGCAGCGGCGGCGGCGGCGGAGACGGAGAGAGGCAGGCAGGCAGGGCGAGGGCGAGAGACGGAGGGAGGGAGCGAGCGAGGCAGACCAGACAGACAGACAGGCGGGCGGGCGGGCGGGCAGAGCAAGACACCCGCCAGGCTGCGCTCAGCCCCGCTCGCAGCCGAGAGAGCAGAAGGCAGGAGGAGGGAGGGGAGGAGGAGGAGGGAGGGAGAGAGGGAATCCAGCTACCACCACCCAAAGCCAGCGTCTGCTTTCTGTCCTCATTTCCTTTTCCCACCCAGCTCGGAGAGCAGAGAAAGGCAGAGAGAGCGAGAGATAGAGACAGTCAGAAAGACAGACAGACAGCCGGAGAGCGGGAGGGAGGAGGGCGGAGGAGGAGGAGCAGGAGGAGGACTACGCGGGGCGCGTTCCCTCCCAGGTTTGCAATTGGGAGGGTGGGGGCGGGGGTGTCCAGGGCTGGGAGAGTGTGTGCGCGGCGGGGGAGACGGGGGGCGCAGAGAGAGCGAAGGAGTGATCGAGGTTGGGGGGCGCCGCGGGAGCTGGGGGCCGTGTCCAGCGGAGTTAGCGACGGAGAATGTGAGCCCAAGCGCGAGCCATGCTGTCAGCGACGGCGGGCGGCTCAGGGCTCCTCCGCGACTCCTCTCCCCAGCAGCCGAGCGCCCGCGTCGCTGCCGCCACTGGAAGACAGACGCCCCCCCAAACCCCTCGCCTGGCTCGGACCCACGGAGCCGGCAGCCCAGCACTCCGGTGAGTGGTGCCTCCTCCCCAGCCCTAGCCCCCCTCTGGGGACCGGCCGGCCGAGCTCTTTTGTGCAGCGCATCAGGGGGCCCCGCGCGCCCTCTGCACTCCCCGGTCCGGCCCGCCGGACCCGGTGGCTGCGGTGCCCGCGGTGCGATCGGTCTTTGTTTCCGCCGGGGCCCGTGGCTCGGCTGGGCTCGGCTCGAAGCCTGGCAGGCAGCGCCGGGGAGGGGGAGGGGGAGGGGGAGGCGGTCGGGGAGGGGGGGGCAGAGATGGGGGGGTTCTCGGGTTTCCTGGCCGCCCCGCGGCTCCCCCGGCTCGGGGGCGAGGTGCGCGCCCAGCGCTGCCGCGCGCCCCCTCCTCCTTCCCCCTCCCTCCGCCTTTGGATTTAAAACTGCAATTTGCTCTCCAGCTTGCTGGGAATGTTGAGGGGGGGGCTGAAGGGAGGACCGTGGGAGCGGAGAACAAGGCTGGATTTTAGGATCTGCGCTGGGGAGAGGGGAGACTGCGGAGGGAGGAGCCCCTCCCCTCCCACCCCTAAATCCCAAGGTTCCACTGGTGCTTTGGGAGTTGAGGGGCGGGGACCTAATGACCTGGAGCGGGTGTGGGGTGTGTGGGGCAGAGGAGGGATTTGGGGGCGGCCAGGGCCGGAGGGGTTGGGCGGCGTGCCCGGTTACCTGGCGAACAAAGTCGGCTCACTTTTGCATAAATAAATAAATAATAGCCTATCAATGCGTTTCCTCTAGGGCTCTGATTGAATCAGCCCCCTCTTCCCCAGGGGGTGGGGTGCTGAGTGACAGCTGTCAGCCCCCTGGGCCCAGAGCTGGGGGTGAATTGCTGAATCCCTGCCTTTCTGGCTGAGGGCGCCTTTCCTTGCTGGGTCCGGGTCCTCCGGCAGAGCCAGAGGGGCAGGGGGGCTGGCTCTGAGTCTAGGAAATAACCTTGTTTCCTGTTCGACAGGAAAAGGGACAGCAACCCAGAGTTTTAGGGCTGGGGATGAGGACTGATGGGAGCTGGGGGGGCTCCCAGCAGCCTGACCCCTCAGCCTCCTGCCAGGCATAGAGGCCAGCTGAAGGAGGAAGGATGTGGGCCTTGCTGGCCGGAGGCGGGAGCTGGGGCTGTCCCTGAGGCGGGCAGCGGGCACAGAGAGGGAGGAGGGAGAGAGAGAAGCGGGGGCGGGAATTCTCTACCACAGACCCTGGGGGCCAGGGCCAGATGTGGAGGGATGGGGAGTCTGTCCTCCCTCCCAGCTTGGGGGCCAGGGAGCTGGGCTGGGAGGGGCTGAGCCTGGTGCCCTCCGTTCTGCACCAGTGCCTGACTGGCAGGGCCAGCTGAATTTGGGCCCAGGCGTCACTCTGGGAGGCAGGGCCATGCTGCACCAGTCTGGGTCCCTGAGCATGAGGAGGGACCCTTGGGGGACCTGTGCTCGACTGGCTGGGCAGGCGTTTCCCGCCGGACCAGTTGGTGTCAGGCGGGACTTGGCCCCAGCTCCCTGGGCAGAGCTCAGGGTGTGAGGACAAGCTTTGCCTCCGGGTCAGGGTGGCCACATTTTGTCCGCTGCTGCCGCTGGCGGGGCAGGAGCATGTGCCCAGGCCTGGGCAGAGTCCTGCCAGGAGCATTTGGGGTGTTTCTATTGTTGGCTTGTTCCTGTTCTGTGTGGCCCAGTGTTTGTGGCAGAGTGAGCTGGGGCTATGAGGGAGAGAGCACCAGTCTGTCCACCACTACCCTACCCCTGCCCATATCTCCTGGCTGCAGGGTGCCCAGCTGGGTTGTGGTGGTGAGCTGTGGGGGGATTCCCCAGGTGGCATGTGCATGCTGCTTGCCGTCTCTTTCCTTTGAGCAGATGTATATTTATTTTTATAGTAATGGAAAATCAAACTGGATAGTAAGTTGAATTCATTTTTTTTCTCCTGCTATGTCAATAGTTGAGTAACCCCCAGGGACTGGTGAACTTCTTGCCCCACAGCTTCTACCCTCCAGAGGTTACAAAGACCAGTGAGGGCATGAGCTTTGGGGGACCAGCAGGCACCAGTCTAAACCAGTGATTCTTTTCTCTCTTGTGGTCTGGCATTGGGGCAGGTGCCCAGGAGGGCAGGCATTGCCCCCTCCCCGGGCATCCCACCATGACCCAGGATGTAGCTGTCTCCTCAGCCACCTCCTTGGTTTGTGCTTAAACTGTGCGCAAACCCTCAGGGACATTTCCCTGGTGGGCTCTCTCCCCCGCCCCTGCCTGGGCTCCCGGCCCACGTGCTGATATTTATTTTCTGTAGTAAAATCCATTTTTAATGCCGTTACTTTTGAAATAATATAGAGAGAAACAAATGTGATGTGTTTAAGTTGCCCTCTGTGAGTTTTTAATGTGATCTATGGCTGAGGTAGTGATGGAAGGAGCTGTTGGGCTTGGAGAAATTTGGTGTCATAAAGAAAAACAGCTTGCTGTTTATTATGGTTACTGGGCTGGGGGGTCTGGAGCAAGGTCGTGGGGGCAGGGAGCCCCCAACAGCCTCAGGTACTATGGATGGACAGCTTAGCTTCTTAGTTTTGGGGTGTGAGGATCCCAGGATTGTTTTGCATTGCCCCCCAGCCTCTGATGGGGCCTTTGGTGAAGGGGTTTGGGAGCTGGGGGGCTTTGTTCCCCCCCATTCTGCATGATTTGATCTTGGCAAGGAGGATTCTGGAGCACACTGCTGAGCTAAGTGGAGGTGTACTGAAGGAAGATGGGACTTGGATTCTAAAGGAGATTAAGGGATGGGCTCTCCACCTGATTGTTGTGGCTGTGCTGGAGGCTTGAGGGGCAGACTGTCCCTGGCAGAAGACATTTGGGGAGGGGGGCTGTTCTGGACTGGCAAGAGCTCCAGAAAGACATTTCTTGGTCTCTATTCAGCCTGGAGCACTGACTTTGAACCACTTCCTCCTCTGTGCCTCGGCTCCCCATTGGACAGGGGCTTCCTCCAGGCAAACCTGAGCTACACGCCACCCCACCCCCACCCCCCTGCCTCTCCCCTGTTTCCCTCTCCCTGCCCCCCTCCACACAGGTCAACTTCATCTTTTTTTTTTTTTTTTTTTTGGTTTGTGGAATACAGAACTCTGTGTCTCATGCCAGCCACCCAAGACCCGGGGGCTGCTGTGCCTGCTATACCAGATGCCCAGGCCCTTCTGGTCTGGCTGGGTGAGATCAAGCAAACTCACTATTATGGGATGGAGCCCAGTTCTGTCTCTGGGTCCCCTGGGCCTCTTGGGACACAGGGAGGGAGAGCAGGAAGCCAGGATGGGGTGGAGCTGGGGACCAGTAGGAGGGAGCAAGGGTAACATTGTTGCTAATGCCAGCAGATGGGCTCCCCCAGGGAGAGAGCAGGGGGAAGTTAGGGGGTGGGGAGGAGAGAGACCCAGACTGCCACATGCGCAGTGGTTGAGAGAGGGAAAGATGGAGATGCAGGCCAGTGATGAGAGGTGAGAAAGTGAACAGGCAAGGAGAAGAGCCAGGATCACAGCCCCTGGAGGTGGGGTCCAGGGAGCAAGACCTGGCGTATACTACTTCCTACCCCCCAACCCTGCGGCCAGAAATGAGAGTGGGACTGAGGGCCTTTCACCCAAGCTCAAATGCTGGGCTTGTTTTTGGAGGAGAGACAAGCAAATGTCTCTGGAAAGAGGGAGGAGGACAGGTGGGGGGAGAGAGAGGGGAAGACTTGCAGTAAGAGGAGGGAGAAGGGGGAGAGAGGGGGATTCCAAGGGTCTTTTGCCTTTTGGCTTTTGCTTCTGCCCATGAGGGCAGCATCACATCTCTGCCTTCCCCAAATGGCTGGAGCTCTTCTTGGACCTGGAGGTAGGGCTTGAGGCAGGTACAGCACCCCACAGGTTGTTGGTGCCCTGCTTTGGAAGGCACTCGGATTATACAAGCAGGAACGTTAGGGTCCACAGAGACGCTGGTGGTCGGGGGAGGGATGTGGGGGCATCATCCAGTTGGACCTCCTCCGCTTGTTTGGCAGAGGAGGAAACCAAGTCCAGAGAGGGGAGCCTCTTGCCCAGGATCACAGAGATTCTTGGCAGGGCCAGGCCTGGGACCTGGGCTCCTTGTGTGCCACCTTGCTTTAGTTAGAGAATTGGAACAGCTGCAGGGGGCCTCCTGGGTGCGGAGCGGGGCTGGAGCCTGGGGATAGGAGCAGGCAGGCACCCTTGTGGCCAGAGCCCCCCCAGGGGAGGGGGAGGCGCCGCTGCTGGAGAGAGGGAGGGAGGGGAGAGAAGAGGGGAAACAGTGAGTCAGGCTTCCAAGAGCTGAGGATGAGAGCGCCAGAGGCGGGAGGGAGAGGGCAGGGAGGGCTGTTCTGAAGGGGGAGAAGGGAGGGAGGGGGCCCAGCCAGGGGCAAGGAGCGCTCGAAGGGAGGCAGCCAGCCCCTGGCCCCAGCCCAGCGGTAGTGGAGGGTGTAGCCAATGTGGACTTTGCCCGTAGCAGGTCAGGAAGGAGCCGGATTCTGCCCTCCCAGCGCCCCTTTCTTTCCCCGTTCCCCACGGCCTCCCATCCCTTCCTCTGGGATCTCAGTTTCCCCATTCATTGTGGGATTTGGACGGTGAGCTATTCTTGGGGAGGGAATGGGGGTGCAGAAAAACCTGGGAAGGTATTGAGGGATGCAGTTTCAAGCTGCTGACTTTGTGCTGGGGGCACTGTGGGAGCCTGCCACCAATGCAAGGTAGGGTGTGGGTCTCTGGGGGGAGGGCTGCCTGTTGAGCCCTCTGAGTTGCAGGTCGTGACAGTGAGGGCTGGGACCCACTGGTGTGTGTGAGGTGCTTGTCTGGTGATGACAGGTGGGCTACCTGGGTCTCTCAGGATAGCCAGTGCCTAGTCAGGGTCTAGGGTCCTCAGAACTAGCCTCCATTGTTGGGGGGGCACTGGTGTGATTCCCCCTGTGTCCCTGTGGGGCAGAGGATCTGGGGTAGCTGGGAGTGGGAATGGCCCCTGTGGGAGCTGGCGGGAATTGCTTGCGCAGCCCCTTCTGCCTGGAGCTGGGACCAGAGCTGGAGGGTTCCCCAGGGACTGCCTGGAAGGGAAGGGAAGGAGGCCCCCCAGGCCAGCTGACAGGAAGCTGTGGCTCCCAGCCGCTCCTTCTCCCAAGGCCTGGTCTCCCCTGCTCTCCCTCCTGGATCCCAGCGTCTCTTCCATTGGCTAGGGAATGAGGAAGGTGGGCACTAAAAATCCCTCTCCTACAGGGCCTGGCTTTGGAGAGCTGGTGATGTGAGGCCCCTGCCTCCCCTCTTCACACACACATGTACAAACTCAGCTAGAGCGAGGCCCTGCTTTCTCTCCTCTCTCTGCTCTGGGGTCCTTGGCCTGTGAGCCCAAGGGAGGGGCCGCTTCTGCAGCTGGCTGGCCCCGAACTCCCAGCTCAGCCCAGCTGCTACTGAAGCTTCCAGAAGCTGCGACTCTGCATCCCCTCCCACCTCCTGAGCCAGGAGAGGCCTTTGCTATCCTGGGTGAGGGGGCTTTGGGGAGTGAGTGGGCACCCTTAGAAGGACTCACACAGACAGCCAGACAGATGGGTGGTAGAACAGATGGACAGAGACACCCACACACAAGCAAACAGAGAGACGGACAGATGGACTGGGACAAGGAGAGACGGACAGACAGAGGCACTGGCAGAGAGAGGAGTCAGAAACATGGGATGGCCTGGGGAGAGTAAAATAGACAGAGAGACAGAGACTTGGAGACAAGGTGACTGAGATGTGAGAAGGAGAGATATGAGGAGAGATTGAGAGACAGGGAGAGATAAAGAAAGGGGGAAACTCAGACAGAGAGAAAGGGAGAGAGGAGAGACTTGAGGCTATAAACCACAAACAGGGATTTGATGAGAATCTGGAAGGTGTTTTCTCCCGCTTCCCTCCCCAAACCCCCAGGCCAGCCAAGTCTCCATTCCTTCCACCCTTGGCTCAGTTTTCAGCTGCTAAAGAGGTCAGAGTGAGAGAGAGAAGCATCCCAGAGACCCCTCCTCCCTGCTCTCCTTTTTGTGGGGGGAGGGAGTTGCAACTCTCTGTCCCTGACCCCTCCTTGCAGATGTGCTTAGCTCTTGCCTCTCAGAAAATATCCTGTCACACTCACTGGGTGTATGTCTCCTTGTATAAAGGCACCCCCATACTCATACTTGTCTATACGTGCCCCACCACACACACACACTTTGTACGTACAAACCTCCACCCTCACACCCATCTTGCATCTCACAAACATAACTAGTGAACATGCATCTACGCTTCCTTACCCATACAGGTGGTGACACGCAGGCCCTGTCATGGACATGTCACACACACACATGCTTGCACCCTCACACATTAAAGTGGCAGTCACACCAGTGCAGAGAGAAGGTTCTCTCTCTCAGAGTGTCAGAGCAGGGTTCCAGGGAGCAGTGGTGTCTGGAGTAGGGGTGGGGTTGGTTCACTCCCCCCTCCATTCCCCCACCCATCCACCCAGCTAGCAGGGTGGGAGGCAGGAAGCCTCTTAGCTGGTGGCAGCCCTCCTGGGATAGTCCAGGGCCTGGGCTGGTTGGCTGAGTAGTGTGAAAGAGCTATCTGAGAGTTGATGAGGGGGTGCTTGTGTGTAAGCATGTGCACGTATGTGCAAGTATAAGGGATGGCAAGTCAAGGTGTGTGTGTAAGAGACTGAGCACATGTGAGATGACGGGGTAGGGGCTGACAGGGAGATCCAAGGTGTGTGGAGTGTGTGGCTGTATGAATGGTATGTGTGATAGTTAGTTGTCAGGTATGTATGTGTGGATGCCTGTGTATGTAACAGGTGTGTGTGTGTGAAGTGGGTGTGTGTGACTGTACATGGGTTTTGTAGAGTGGGGGCACATAATAGGAGTGTGCATAATGAGGTGTACAAATGGGAAGGTATAAGGGCATGGGGGTGAGCTCTGTGTGTGACAGTGTGCACATGTGACGTGTAGTTACGTGCACGTGTGGAGGTATATGGGGTGTTTGTGTATGAGAGTGTAGGGTATGCATGTATGAGGGTGTAGCTGCGTGTGTGAGGCTGTGTGCTGGAGTGTCTGAGAGCTTGTCTGAGCTGGAGGTGTGTTCTCCAAGGCTAGGGTGCTGCTGGAACAGAGGCTGTCAGCAGGAACACATGGCCAGGGGCAACCAGGGCTTACAGCTGGGCACTGACCCACACAGAAGCACAAGGACAGACATACCCGCCCCTGTCCTCCCTCTTCCTGTCTCCTGGCGTCAGTGGTTTTCAAAGGAGCCTCCCCCATGAGGACTGTTTGCTGCGCAGTCCTCCTCTACCCCCCCACGCCAGCCTGTGCCTCTTCAAACACAGTGATGCCCTCCAGGCAGCTTCGTGGAGGCTCCTGCCTCGACCATCTGAAGGCAGATGGGTGGGCTGGGATCCGCTGCCGCCCCCCAGGGAGCGAGGAGGCGGCTCTGCTCCTCAGGCCTGGGTACAGGCTGAGACAGATGGACCTGCTGTCTCGCCGCCCCCACACAGGGCCCAGTGTTGGGTGGGGGGTGCTGGCACCCCAGCAGAGGGGTTCCAGTGGGTAGCCTCCAGGTGGGCCCTTGAACAAAGGCTTGGGCTCTGCCCTTCATCTCCCCAGAGGGGCACTCATTCGTACTCTGTAGCCCCATCATCTCTCTGGGCACAAGGATCCAACTACAGCTCTAACACCTGCTTATATACAGTCACTCCACATATCCACTCACAGCTCCAACACCTCCCTAAGCATACAACTAACCCACTTACAAACACACAGCCCCAATAGCTCCACAAATACAACCACCCTACTTACACCCACATTGCCTAGTACCTCCTCAAATACACAACCACGCCATATTCAAATGCTTCTCCAACATCCAACTCTCCCACATACACACACAGCCCCAACACTCCCAAACAACAACCGCATGCCTATCCACATAGCTACAACACTTCCCCAAACACCAGAAACACAGTTACAGTCCTAATACCTTTCAACACCTATACTTTATAGGCCTCAGAACATCTCTAATGTCAGGAACCCATAGTTTCCTTCCCAAATACAGAGGTATTAAGGCTTCTAACACCTCCCCAAATGCACACACATAAACACAGAGCTCCTACTACACTCTCAAACCTACAGCCCCTCTTTAGCCCCAGTGCCTCCCCAGACCCATACAGGTACCCAGTTAGGGCTCCAGTAACCTTTCAGGAGACACAACCCCCAACCTCTCCCTAAATACACAGTGCATCCCCAACACACAGTGCAGTCATATGCATTTCCAAACACATCACAAAACTCAGATTGTTACGACCTCCAGTACATCCCAAACACCTCAGCATGCACACAGACACACACACACATACACATATACACACAGCTTCTACCACATCCTCAAACATATCAGTTCCCTCTACAACCTCAATAACACATCTCCAGGTATATCCAGGACCCAGCTACAGCCGTAATACCTTCCCACGTACTCAGGCTCTCAGAGCCCCAACATCTCTCCAGACGCACATACTCTTCCAACAGCCTCAGCATTTCCCCCAGCATCTCCTCAAGGACACCTATACAGCCCCAGACACCTTTCGAAACATAAAACCTTCTCACACATATACACATAGTGCTTCAGTGCCCGCTCTAGCCACATTTACCTCACAGACATAGCTTCAGTTCTAGTATGTCTCAAAATAGATAATGTTCCAACAAGCTTCTACGCAAGCTGTTGTGTGTACACGTGTGTGCGTGCACGGACACACACACACACGTGCTCCCCCATAGATCCCAACATCTCCTCAAACAGGTGGTTCTCTGTACATCCCCGGCACCGCCCCAAACACAGTCTCAGCTCCAGCTCCCAGTGCTTCCCTCCACCATCTCAGGGCCCAGGGACAGTGCCTACACCTCTACGTACACAGACACCATGCTCAGACACAACCACAGCTTCAGCTCTCACATTTCTGCACCCATTCACCCCTGAGCTCATGAGCAGCTCTTTCTTGCACCCACAGCTCCCCGACAGCCCCCTGCCACATACCCCGCCTCAGTTCTGCAGCCCTCACTCCCACCAACCACACGTTCCTGCACACCCTCCCTCCACAGCTTCCCCACCCACCTTGTTTCTGTCCCTCCCTTCCACACACACTTGCTTGCTCTTGTGTGCTTTCTTTCTCTGCTGCCCAGTCCTCCCCCACTTTCCAGAGCCTCTTCTGCCTGGGTAGGCACCTCCACCCCCTCATTGCCCCAGGCCTTTCATTCCTGGATGGTGAAGCTGGACATCTGGTTCAAAGCTGTCCCACCCAAGACCCTGGCCTCTGGGTACCCCGGCCTGGGCTTGGGGGCTCTGGGCCTCTTTCTGGGTGGGGCAGACCCCTTCGGCATTTAGTCAACCTGGTCTCTTCAGCCGAGAACTCTGAGCACCCAGTCCTGCCCTGGCTGTGGCATGTAGGTGGTGGTGGTGATGGGGTACTAGGGGGAGTTACCCCCAGCCTGCACTTTCCCAGGTGACTGCCAAATCCTCCTCCCCTCCTTGGCTCACCTGAGAGGGACACTGGGCCCCGGGGCTTCAGGGAACAGGAGGGGGAAGGTTCTGGCTTGAGATGTCCCCCCAGATCCCACCCCCAGATCCGGCCGCAGGGCTTGGTCTCCCTGGGGGTCAGTTCCGACAGTGAAGGTTACTTTACTAGATGCATGATTTTAAACGGAATCTCCACCATCTGTTCCACCCCCTAATTACAGATGCACAGAATCCGCCTCAGAGGGCAGCATGAGGGGAGTGATTTAGAGGCTGAGCTGCTTCTGCCTGCATTAGGGCTGTGGAGGTGGGGGTGGGCTCTGGGTATCACTCACAGCCCCCCAGTGCCATCTCTTTCCCAGGGGTCTCTTGTGCCTCTTGTCTTGCTGGGGGAAGGCTCATGGAGAGGTTCCCCTGACCCAAGACCTGAAAGGGGAAGCAACTGCAATGCTGTGGGAGAGTGTCCCCAAGACATCTTCCTGTGCCCCAGTCCAGCAAGTCCTCAGATGCAGGTTCCATTAGGGCCTTAAAAAATTGAGTGGATCGATCTCCCACCCGTCTCTTGTGCCCTGGGGAGCCACAGGTGCTAGCTTGGCCCAGCTGCCTGCTCACACCAGGGGTAGCAGGGATTGGAGGTGGGGGGCAGGGAGGGGGTCAGAGCAGAGGTGGGGGCAACCAGGTTCTGACAGCAGAGGACATGGGCAGGCATGCCAAGACCCACCAGGTATATTTGTATGTGGGTGCCCATCTGCCTTGGCACAACTACCATGCCTGACCCCAGCTCCAACCATGGTCTATGGGGTTGGACCAGCCTCAAGGTGCCAGAGGAGAGGGGGCCAGTGCCTTGCCTCAGAGTTCTGAGGGACACTGGGCTACATCCCAGAGATGGGTCCACCTTTGCCTGTAGGTGACAAGGACCTGAGCCCCAGCCCACTTGGTGGTGGTGGTGGTGGTGGCAGCAGGCAGTGGGCACACTGCAGTTGATGCTGGAGCCTTCACTGCAGGGAGACAGAGAGTGAGGTTGGGCTGGAGGAATTTTAAAGATTGCTGCAGGCAGGAGGGTCTCTGGAACCCCGTGGAGCAGGCAGTCATGCAGAAGTAATCCTATCGCGCTGCCTGCCTGGAGGAGAGAGGGGGTGGCGACAGAGGGGAAGGATAGAGCTGCTGCCCCTTCGCACCTTAGCCCCTGCCCCAGCCAGCCTGGAGGGAGGCCAGGGATCCCAGAGGCCTTCTCTGAGGAGGTACCTTTTCTTCTCCACCCCATCGTGGCATGTGCCCCCTGGAGTGGCAGCACCGCAGCTGTTGCTCAGCTCCCAAGCTCTGGGTTTTATAAATAATGCAGCTTGGAAGTGGGGGCCAATTCAGCCCCTGCTCACCTTGGGTCACCCAGTGTGGCATCTCCAGCTGGCAGTGCTGCTTCAGAGCCCCTCTCCGTTCCAACCTACTCCTCACCTTCTGCTGTGTGATATTGGGCCAGAGGCTTAGCCTCTCTGGGCTGGGCTAGGGGCAAAGAAGTATGGAAGAACCCAGAAAACTGTGGCCTTTTGTCCCACCCCCCAATCCTCACAGATTAACTGGCTGTTGGCTCTGCCAATCCAGGCTGGAGAGGGATGGCCTGCTCTACAGGCACCTCACCCTTTCCAGCCCCTCCATTTTGCAGATGGGGTAACCAAGTCCAGAGAGGTGGAAGGATGGCCAAGGCCAGCCAGCTGATGAACCCCTCCTTCCTGCCCCATTCTGCTGTCACTCAGGCTCTTCTCAGCCTCAGCTTAGCTAAGAGCAGGGTGGTGGCGGGGCGGGGGGGGGGGGGGGGAATGTTTGGGAAAGTGGTTGCGGCTGAGAGGTTGCCATGGCGATGCTGCAGGATGCCGAGCTGAAGTGGGGGTCCCACAGGGTCTCTGGGGCCCCCAGCTTCACACCCCTGTGGTCTTCTCCTCCCTCTCTCCTGTCCCCCACCCAGATGTCTGTCAGGCAGCTCTGGTGACAGGCTGGGTGGGTGACAGGTGGTGCAGGTGATGGGCTGGGTGGGTGATGAGCTGGGTGGGTGACAGGTGGCGCGGGTGCGAGGCAGGCAGGTGACAAGCTGGGTGGTGACGGGCCCTGTGGATGACAGGCAGGGGGCGTGGTTGGTGGGGATGCTGTCTCCTGGCTGGTGGCCTGTTGCAGCTCCCCCACCCTCGTGTGTGTGCACATGCATAGACTCTGGGCTCAGAGCTTGGGGCTAAGATACTAATGAGGCTTATTACGGGTGGAGGGGCAGGTGCCCAGGCTCACTAATGAGATGCCTCTAATGAATAGGGGAGCCAGCTCGGGGGCTGTGAGGAATTCGGCTAGCCCTCCTTGGTGGAGGCCCCGGAGGTCCTGACCTGGCTCAAGATGAGGTTGGTCTGAACTCCTGCTCCCCTTCACCCAGCCACTTGGATTTATGTTAATACTAACCACAATCATGATAGTTACCATTGTTCAGGTGCTTACTGTGTGTCAGGCACTGTGCCAAGCCCTTCCTGTGCATTTTGTAATTTCAACTCAACAGTCCTGGGAGGGAGGCACTATTACCCCATTTTGCAGATGAGGAGTCTGAGGCTCTGAGGAATACAGTAACTTGTGCCCAGGTCACAGAGCCAGGAAGAAGAGGAGGCAGAAACTGAATTCAAGCGTGTACTCCAGACTGAGGGTCTCAGCTACTATGCTATGTTCCCTGATGATCCCATTTTACAGGTGAGGAAACTGAGGCCCAGAGAAGGCAAGGTGAGGAAACTGAGGCCCAGAGAAGGCAAGGGACTTCACATAATGAGTTACTGCAGCAGGTGGGATTTTAATCCAGATCTTTCTGTCTACAGAGCCTGTGCTCTTAACTACTCCACCAGTAGGGCTCTGTCTTAGGGCAGCCCCAGACCCTCTCTCTGGGCCTCAGTCTCAGTCTTCTATAAAATGGCTGTGTGGTGGAGGGTAATCACTTCAAATCTGGCTCTTTGGCTCTGACTTGGGAAGCTTCAGGGACTCCTCCTGGTGGCTGCCACAGGTTCATCCCATCCAGTCTAGATTCTGGGTGATACCCCTAGACTGGAGGGAGGGCAGGGCTTAGTGTTGAGGGGGCTGAACTGAAGGGGGACACCTGAGATATCTGAGCCACTCCCTGCATTGTACATTGGGGAGGCTGAGGTCCAGGAAGGAGCAGCAACAGCCCAAGGTCACACACTCTGTGAGCTGTAGGGCGTCATGGGATCCCAGATCTCCTGGCCTGTTGAAAGGGTGGGGCTGGTGTGGTGCCAGGCTGAGAGGCTACCTCCTTCTGGGCCCCACGCACCAGCTTAGCTTCTTCCCTGAGCTCTGCGAGCCCCCAGGTCCTGCGAAGGTTCAGGGGGCTGTTGGCTGTCTCTTTAGGGCCATGCCCCCTCCCCATCAATCTGGACCCCTAGTGTCAATTGAGTCTCTCCCTTTGGAACCCGGTGGGATGGAAACTCCCTGGCAACAGTTGATGGATGGGCAACAGTTGACATTGGCCTGGAGCCACAGGATGGCCCTAGAGGGATCAGGCTGGGACTGGGGGGCTTAGAGGGGGAATTTAAGGGAGAATTAGGGCCATAAATCTTGGAGTGTCTTACTTCCCAACCATAATCTCTTACCAAACCTGTTCTCCAGCTGCTCATCCAGGGTGCTGGGGGTTAAGGAAGCTTACCAGCCCATTCCCCTCTCCCTCTAGATGATGCTCACTCCCTCCTGAAACTGTACCTTCCTCCCTGCGTAGGGAAGAAAGAGTTGCAGCCACTGCAGTTGGGCAGGATTAAGACAGTATATCCAGACTATAGACTTTGCCTCTGATTCATAGTGGTAGGTAGAGCAGAGGGTTTCACTGCCTCAGTTACCCCAGTTCGGGTTTGAAATCTTCTCCTGGTGCCTCTTGGCTCGGTCAGGAAGGAAAGCTAAGACCAGGAGGGATTTAGCACCAAAAGGGATTTAGCAGATGCAGGACACACAGCCGTGTCCTCAGAAGCCCCCTACTCTCAGGGGAGAAGCCAGCCCTGCCCTTGGAAGCCCTCAAGCCCAGAGGTGAGGTCTAGAACCCAGGCTGGGTGTGTGCTGAGGTTCAGGCAGGAGTGGTGGGTGGTACTGGGTGGCTGGCCTGTGGAGGCTTTCTGAAGCTAGGCTGAGGCTTGAGGGATGCCAGATGAAGGGTGATGGTTTGCCTCTAGAGCTTGGGAGCCATCTTTGATTGGGGACAGGGCATGAAAGGGTCTGGCTTTCCCACAGGCCCCAGGCAGAAGTAGGCTGGAGTTCTGGGGCCCTCCCAGCTCCCCAGGGAACCCGTTGCTGCCTGGCCCCGGGGACCCAGGCGTCCTGGCGGGTGAGGGCGGGTCTCCAGCAGGCGCCCTGCCAAACCCTGCAGCCTGCTCACCAGGAATCTTGTTGCTGAGAGATGGAAAATCCCGGCCAGGCCTGCAGCTCATCCCTCTCCTCCGGGAGGAGGAGGGGCCCAAAGATTCTTTCCTGCACCCTCCCCTCCCATCTCAGGGCAGGGCCCTCCTTGGCAGTGGGTGGGGCCAGGGGGCCCAGGACAGACCTCTAAGGCCCGGTCACATGTCTTGGAGTGCAGCCTAGCCTACAGTGGGCACCAGGGTACTCTGGAGGAAGAATGAGCCTGGTGCATGGATTGGGGGGAGCGGGAGCTGAGGGTGCTGAGGCCAGAAGGCGGCCTGGATGGGGGCCAGTGCCTGGCCCTGGCCCCACTGGCTCCCCCAGGGTGGAGGGTAAAGAGTTGGTTCTCTCCTTGGACAGGAAGACGAATGATCCCATTATGGGAGTGTGATTTTATTCCACGTGTCACGGAGTCTGAGATTAACTTGCTCACCAGTCTGTGACAAACCCTCACACATAACACACACATACACACAGAGGCACAGAGACACACACATATCCTTGGCCTCACAAACATATCACACAGTCACAGATGAGCACTCCCGTACTACAACATACGGGCAGTCTCACATACAGAGACACAAACACACTCACACTTGGACACACTGAAATCTAGGCCTACAGCCTCAAAAGCAAAGAATTCCCTCACGCACATCGAGGTCACATGGGCCCAAATACAACAGGCAGGCCAGGGGGATGCTTGTACCCACTACTGAGACATGCAGAGTCCAGGACACACAGACACACTAAGACACGCAAAACCAGACACAGTCTTGCAGACAGGCCTAGAGCAATAGTCGTACACACTGAAACAAAGGCCCAGATACACACAGAGACAAAGACAGGCATAGACACACAGCCAGCAGTGCTCACACAAGCACAGGCGTGCACACCCGGATACAGACAAAGACAAATAAATGCCCAGAGGTTTTGCTGTGGACAGATGTAGAGGCACACACACATCTGGGCCTCCTCGACCTCCCTGCCTGGGGACATGGTAATCTGGCGCCTGTGGCTCCAGAGAGGACTCTGAGGAATCTTCTGCTCTGTCAGAGCCCCCTACTCTGGGCCCACGGCCAGCCCCTACCTCTGGCACTGAGCCTGTGGCCGAGGCCACAGCAGCCACACCCTTAGCAGAGCCCTGACATCTACCTTCCCTTCCTCATTGGACACACTCACGGGCACACCATCTCCCCCTGCACATGCTCACAACACTCCCCCACACCCACACACTTACAGCCTCTCGCACACAACCCTCCCTCATGTACCCCCTCCTCTGGCTTTCTTTCTCAATCACTCCTCCCCCCGCTCCAGCAGACAAGTACAACCTCTGTCACATAGCTCCACTTACAACATTCCATGCACACATAGCCCTCCTCACTTACACCCCTTCACCTGCACACTTGTACGTACCCACAGCCTTCATGGCGTCCACATCACCGTCTCTCACACAGACCCCCACACAAATAGAACACGCACACATGCACTTCTTCACTTACACCTTTATCTCTCTCACAGTCCTCCACAAAAATACACATGCACTCCTGCACAGACACCCTCACCCTCTCTCTCACAGACTCACATACAGACACCAACACATGCACTCCTGCACATACACCTTTCTCTCACAGACCCACACACAAATAGAACACATACATGTACTCCATCATATACGCCCTCACCTTCTCTCACAGACTAATTTACAAATGCAACACACATACAGTCCCTCACATACATCTTCACCTCTTTCTCGCACATGCTCACACACTTTCAGAGCCTCCATCGCTTTCCTTCATCTGTCTCTCACAAATGCTCCCTCTGCCAAGAGTTAGCTCTGCTGCAGAGCAGCCTCCGACAGTATTTACCTCTGCTTTCTATAGCCTCCTTGGCCTCAGTCCCTTCCACTCTACCCCTGGCCCCAGAATACTGTGGCCTTGTATTCTTTTGTTATTTCTCTGTTTAGTCAACGATTATACAGGGAGTATCCATTCATTTCATTTAATGAATATTGATTGAGCATTGATTCCATATGGGTTGATCGTTGGGGATACTCTGATGACCAAGGTAGACACGGGCCCTACCCTCACAGAACTCTTAAGTTTTGTGACCAGCCCATTGGCTTGTTTGTTGCTTGTCTCTTCCAACTAGATTATAAGGTAAACTTGATCTTGGATTTAAGGGATGTGTAAGTGTTCACAGGCGGAAAAATGGGGGAAGAGTGTTCCAGGCAGAGAGAACAACATTTGCAAAGCCTGGAAGTGAATCAAAGTATGGTGCACTGGGAAAATGGGGCGATGTTCAGAGTCCGACGGAGAAACTGCAAAGACGACAGAAGCCAGATGTCACAGAGTTCAGATGCCATGCTCAGGGGTTTGGATTTTTGTCCAGTGGGCCGCAGGGAGCCGTGGAGATCTTTAATGACAAGACCAGGAAGGGGCGAGACTGGAGGCAGGGAGGCTAGTCAGGAGGCTTGAGGAGTACAGCTGGGAGATGATGGTGGTCTGACACAGAAGAGGCAAACGGGGTAGAGAGGAGATTCATTTAGGGCCAAGGACCAGTGGGGTTCTAATTGCAGACCTATGTGACCTCAGGAAAGCCGTCCAACCTGAGCTAGGATGAGTCCATGCAGGTGCCAGGGCCTGTAGTTAATGCTCACTAAATGACAGCCATTATTGTCTGTTATCAGTTGGAACGGGGAGTGAGGTGAGGGAGAGATTTACTGAGCACCTACTGAGTGCTGGGTCCTGTGCCAGGCACTGGGGCCCAGAGGTGAGGTGGTCTGTGGCTTCAGATGACTACAGCCCACAAAGAAAGCAGAGAGGCCAAGGGTGGGAGTGGAACTTAGAGGAGGATGAGGCAGTACCTGAGAGGCTAGATGGCTCAGACCCTAAGGGGGCTGGTAGAATTTGGGCAGTCACAGGTTAGGGAAGGAGCTTCAAGTAGAGGAACCTGTGTGAACATTTGCGTGAAGGCAGGAAACTTGGAGGTTGGTTGCCCATGGGACCCAAGAAGGGGGGGAGTTGTTGGATGGGATTATGGAGGTAAGGCCTTGATTGCCAGGCTGAATGGAAGTCAGCCTGTAGCTGACCTGCACGCTAGAAATCCAGTGTTTTGATGGTGACATGGAACATGTCTGTTAGAGGTTCTTCTCCAGGCTCTGCCTTTAAGTCACTTACTGACCACAAACAAATTCCTTGCTCTCCCTGGCCTCAGTTTCCCCATCTGTGTGATGAGGCGGCTAGTCTTGTATAGGAGGGAATTCTGGCATCATGCCCTAGGGGCTGGTCTGGCCGACTTTGTCAGGCATCTTCTGGCCTGGGATTCTGGGCTTCTGCAGTGCATTCTTTCTGAACATCGCAAGCAAAAGAAAATACCAAAGTGAGGGGTCCTCAGAGATGGAGCTTGGGTGCTCTGAATGAGGGTCCAATAGTTCAGCATGGGGGGAAGGTTTCTTGCTAGGATCCAACAACAAGCCCCAGAGGGGACCCAGAAGAGAGGGCCAAAGTCGTCTTCCCTCCTGCCCTGACCTATGTGGCAATAGATACAGGCCATGTGCCCAGGACAGCATAGTGCCCACACCCTGGCCCCGAGGTTGTCAAGACCCTTCCTACCCACCAACTGGGCAGTAAGGTTTGGGTTCAGGAATGTGACCCAGAGCTCGGAGTCCCCTGGAGGTAAGGAGCCAGGGGGCTGATTGTGAGGTGGCAAGATCAGGCAAATGCCTGTATTGATATTTGGGGTTGCCAGGAATTATGATGTATGGCGAGTTCCCGTGACCCTCCAATTGCCCTGGATCCTGGTGCAAGGGGCCCTTTAAGTATCTCACCTGTGAGGTGGGGCTGGTAGAGAATTAATTTCCTGTGCTATTTTAATTTTGCTGTATTTAATTTGCTGTTTATTTTAATTAATTAACGATGGGTAATCGTCTATCATAACTTGCTGCCGCAGGCTCCTTTGCCTTTTCCGAGGAGTGGGAGGCCAGGACAGGTGATTACTGGGTTAGCTGTAGGGGAGAGGGGGTTCTTGGGGGCATGTTCTTCTCCCCTTCTGCCCCTCCCACTCCAGGGGTCTGCACCACTCCCCCGACCCTCCCTCGTCATTTGTGGTCCCTCCTACTTATCCCTTTCTCTCCAGGTCTGCTTCAGGATCTCAGATGCAGTAACTACAGGGAAGATAGGCCTGATATGAGGCCCCTGCCTCCCCCCACCACCCCTCCACCAAAAAAAAAAAATCTTAATTCATAGGGTAGGCATTTAAAGAACAGGGAACTTGGCTTGGATGGTATTTAGGGACTGTTGGGGAGACTTTTGAAGCGGGGGTCAGTTTTTAAAAGTAGCCTCCTTCTCTACCCCAGTGCCCAAACAGCCCTCCAACCATGTGGTCAGGCCTGTGGGACATTAACACATCCAAGCGCCTGTGGATACATCCATGGGCATGATTTCAGTTGTTATTTAATCCCTAGGACAGACCTTCAGGGAGAAATTAATCCCCTCATAGAGATGAGAAGCTGAAGCTCAGAGAGGCCGAGTAACTTGCCCAGGATCACAGAGCAACTAAGAGAAGCAGGACCTGGATTCTAGCTGTATTCTGTCTGGCTGCATGGAAAGAGTTAACAATTTGGGGGGGAGGGGAGTGGCTTAGGGTTTGGGGTGAGGGGACTAGGCTAGAGACTGATGGCATCAGGAAATGGTGTCCTCTGGTCTGGAGGATATGGAGGGGGGGTTATGGGTCCCTGCCACAAGGCACTTCCCTAGGTGTGAGGCATCTGCCACCTGTTTCCATTTATCTGTGTGTCTTCAGTTGTCTGCCTGGGACTGGGGCTTGCTTTGTCACTTGCTCTGTACCCTACCAAGACAGTGGCTAGGTGGAGTCCTAATTTTATTTATTTAACAAGCACCTACATAGGCAGTCTTCTAAGAGCTTTACAAATAGATAGCAGCGCTATCATTATCATTCCCATTTTGTAGATCAGAAAACTGAGCCTTAGAAAAGTTAAGTGACTTGCCCAAGGTCACCCAGCCAGTAACTGGTACAGGCAGCCTTTGAACGAGGAACACAGAGATCCAGAGTCCTTGTTCTGAACTACCACACTATCCTGCCCTCTTTTTAAACATTTTTTCGTCACATGGAGTTTTTATTTTATAGTTATTTTAAAAGCTCTTTTATAATTAATTGACACAGAGTTTTATCACATTCTTGGGCACATATAAAAAGGAAAAAATATAAATGAATTAAGTTGGTTGAGATATTCCTAAACCTTCTTCATGTTTAGAGTCCCTTTTCAATTCAAAATGATCAGATCAATGTTTTCCACACAAATCACCCTCTGTGCCATCAAGATTGCTGGTTGGTGATGCAGCATTTCTTAAAAGAACTATCCTGCTGTCTTGATGACCTAAGTGGAAGATAATCCGTTGGGAGATATGGCATCTTTAAGAGCCCTGGTGGTGCAGTCATTAAGTGTTAGGCTGCTAACCAAAAGATCAGTGGTTCGAACTCACCAGCCACTCTGCAGGAGAAAGATGTGGCATTCTGCTTCCGTAAAGATTACAAGCCTTGGAAACTCTATGGGGCAGTTTTATTGTGTCCTATCGGGTCACTTTGAGTTGGAATTGACTCGATGGCAATGGGTATGGCATCCTTGGGGAGCCGCTAGTCTATGTTGAGGGGAAGACCCAGCCCTGCCCTCGCCAACTCCAAGTCTGATAGGGCAGCCATAGCCCACCAGTGGAGACCTGTCAGCGGTTGGGAAGCCTGCATGGAACATAGCCCACATCACTGCAGTGCTGGCCACCAGTGGAGAGACATAAGGGTTGGCCTCAGATCGTGCCCTCAGAGAGCTCGCTGTCTAACTGGAAAAACAAGGCAGATGTGTGTGAACAGTTATCAACAGTTGTGTAAGACAATGGGAGGAAAACATTATGAAAAACATGCAGTCGAAAGGGTTTGGGCTTTGAATCCTGGCTCTACCAAAAAGTTAGCTGTGTGACCCTAGTTACTTGACTCCCCTCTGAGCCTCACTTTTCTCATCTGTCAAGGGGAAATAGTAATGTCACTGACTCCACAGGGCTTTGTGAGGCTCAAATGAGATCAAATCTGAGGGGCTGGAGCACTGGCTCAGTAAACATCTATCCAGATGCTAAGCTCCAAAGTCTGGAGAAGGAAAGGGTCCCGCCCCTGAAGTTGGCATCAAAGCAGTTTCATAAAGGACAAAGGGTTTGAATGATGGCAAAAGCGGGGATGAGTAGGACCATGAGAGTCCTAGCTTTGGAGTCAGACTGCTTGGGTTTTCATCCCAATCATGGCAAGTTGTTTAATCTCCCTGGGCCTTGATTTCCTTGTCTGTAAGATGGGTATAGTAATAGTCCCTGCCCCCTTTAGGGTGTTGTGAAGATTAAATTAGTTATTTTATTCATTCAACAAATATGACTGAGCACCTGCTGGATACCAGGCATGTTTCTAGGCACATCAGACAGTAATACATGTTAGTGATTTTATTATCATCATCGTATTCTGAGAGATGGGGGGACTGTTTGGGGAGAAGAAAAAGGAGAGGCTGAGGCCTTTAGAATGGGGATGAGTGTCATAATAAAATGCTTTAGAACTGATAATGGATGATATTTATTAAGTGCTTACTATGTACCAGGCACATTAGTTCACGAGACAGGTCTCTTATTATCCCCATTTTGCAGGTAGGGAACAAGTTCAAAGAGTTGCAGTGACATATCTAAAGAAGCACAGTTAGGGGAGGGTGGAGCTGGAGTTTGAGAGCCTCAAAGGCCATGCATTGAATCATAAAGCTGTAAACCTGATTAAGAGATGGGGGCAGAGGGAGGAGGGGGAGACCTGGTCAGGAGAGGGACACAGTGGAGAGGAAGGGAGAGAGGTGGGCAAGGCTGCCAAGTTCAGGAAACAATTAGAGAATGGACCAAGTCAGCATTTGCTCCCAAGTGGGTTTTCCTTGCAGTAAACAGCAAGGCAGGTGCTCAGGGAAGGGAGCAAGCTGTGAAGGCTGTAGGAGAGGCTTCCCACTTCCCAGAAGGGATGGGTCTTGAGAAATGGGCAGAGCTAAAAGAGGCGGGGGAACCAGGGCTTTCCAGGCAGAGCAAATGGCATCAGCAAAGGCCCTGGGGTAGGAAAGAGCAGCATGACTGGAAGGATTTAAGAAGAGAGAGGAAATGGCTGGGAAGGGTCAGAAGGAGGATTGGGAGGGCTGGTGGCCTCAGAGGCATAGGGAGGGTGACAGCTCTAAGAGGCTTGGTTAATGTAGAAATAGAAATACCTCCCCCCCGCCCCCATCTGGACAGGAAGTGTAGCATAGTTATCAAGACCACAGTCTCTGGAGGCAGATCCTAGCCCTGCTGCTTCCCACAATCTGGTCTAGGCAGGTCACTTGATAGCTCATTTTCAAAATGAAGGGTAATGAAAGTACAGTGCCTAGCACATAGTAAGCACTTGGTTCATTCATTCGATGTTAAACGCATACTTGGTGTCAGACACTTTCCTAGGGAATGGCACAGTGGTTAAGCACGAAAGGTTAGCAGTTCGAACCCACCTAGGGGCTCTGCAGAAGAAAGACCTGGTGATCTGCTTCCACAAAGATTACAGCAAAGAAAACCCTATGGGGCAGTTCTACTCTGTCACATGGAGTCACTATGAGTCAGAATTGACTCCAAGGCACCCAACTACAACAACACAGTAGTGAATAAAATAGATAAAAATCCCTGCCCTCAAGGAGCTTATATTTAGAGGGTGAAACAGACAGTTAACATGAAAAATAAGTAAAATATATGCTTTATTTGTTATTAGTTGTTGTCAAGTTTGTTCCAACTCATAGCGACCCTATGTACAACAGAACAAAACATTGCCTGGTCCTGCGCCATCCTCACAATCGTTGCTATGTTTGAGCCCATTGTTGCGGCCATTGTGTCAGTCCCATCTCATTGAGGGTCTTCCTCTCTTTTGCTGACCCTCTAGTTCACCAAACATGATGTCCTTCTCCAGGGACTGGTCCTTCCTGAAAACATGTCCAAAGTAAGTGAGACGAAGTCTCGCCATCCTCGCTTCTAAGGACATTCTGGCTGTGCTTCTTCCAAGACAGATTTGTTCGTTCTTCTGGTAGTCCACGGTATATTCAATATTCTTCACCAACACCATAGTTCAAAGGCATCAATACTTCTTTGGTCTTCCTTACTCATTGTCCAGCTTTCACAAGCATATGGGGTGATTGAAAATACCATGGGTTGGGTCAGGTGCACCTTAGTCCTCAGAGTGACATCTTTGCTTTTTGACACTTTAAAGCAGTCTTTTGCAGCAGATTTGCCCAATGCAATGCATCATTTGATTTCTTGACTGCTGCTTCCATGGGTGTTGCTTGTGGATCCAAGTAAAATGAAGTCCTTGACAACTTTAATATTTTTTCCATTTATCATGACGTTGCTTCTGGTTTGTTAGATGGTGGTAAGCACTAGGGAGAAAAATGAAGCAGGGAAGGGGCGTAGGGAATGCCAAGGCTGCAAGTTAGTTGCAATCTTAAATAAACGTATAATGGAGATTATTGTTAGTATCGTTTGTGTGGCAGGTTTTAGCAGAAAAATCACTTTCTAGTTTACAAGGTATTAATTTTTCATGAGAATCATGTGAGGTATAGGTATTGCTGTATCCATTTTATAAATGAGGGCACTGAGGCTTAAAGAGGAGAATCTGACCCAAGAGTCATGACTCTGAGGACAATGCTATGCCTACTGCCTCCCTGTGACTCCCTGTGACAGAGGGGAGCACTGTTCCTGAAAGCCTGGAGGACAGAATGCAGAGCTGTTTGGTTACTCAGGAGTGGGGGTGGGGGGTGGGGAAGGGAGGGTGTGGGCAGTGGTTATGGTGGGTTAGTGTCCAGGGATGGAGCTGAACTAGAGAGTAGGGACCGAAGCCTGGTTCCCAAAACCAAAGCTGCAGTCAGCATCCCCTGGCCTGGCCTGGTCAGGAAGAGTCCAGGGAGCAGCTAGACCCAAGGGCAACCCCGAGGGCAGAGCAGAGGCAGCAGGTTGAGCCTGAGACACTGTGTGATTGAGCAAAGGGGCAGAATCTGTCCGGAACTGGGTGAGTATGGGGGTGGTGTTGAGACTATGGGGAGAGGAACAAAGGAGTTGGAGAAGTCAGCCCCACTGACCAGATGAGAGGGAAGAGCAAGGAGGCTGACGGGGCCAGGACTGATTGTGAAGGTCCTTGAATGTCAGGCTGAAGACCTTGGCCTTGATGTCGTTGGTGGCAGTAGGGAGCTGTTAAAGGTTTTGGAGCAGGGGCGCAGTGTCATGAGAATAGGATTTGAGAAAGATGAATCTGGCACTAGGTGGAGGAGATTCAGTGGAGGCAACTGGAGCTGGGGAGTCCACCAGGAAGCTGTCACACTGAGCAGGTGAGAAATGGTGGGGCCAGATTAGAGGGACAGCTCAGACTGGCAGAAGAAGTGGAGTTTGGGAGATGGAACTCTGAGCTCTAGCCTTGGGTCTGCCCCAGATTTTCTAAGGCACCCTGCGCTTGTCCCTTCCCCTGTATGTACCTCTGTTTCCCCATTTGGGCTGAAATAAAAGTGATTTTTTATTGTATTTTATTTTATTTACACTTTGAGCTAAGGATTCATTTTGTGAAGATGATGAGAATTTAGGCCTTCTCCACAGAAAAGAACAAAAACAAATTTTCATTAAAACTTTGTGGTTTACAAACCTGCCAGAGTCCATCCATGGAACCAATCTAGATGATCAATAGTAATAAAAACAGAAGTTTGCTTTAAATGCTTATTATGGGCCAGGTGTGCTGGGCAAAGTGATATACATCATGATCTCATTAAGTCACTACAACAATCTTATGAAGTCCCATCCTGTTGCCGTTGGGTTGGTTCTGACTTATAGTGACACTGTAAGACAGAGTAGAACTGTCTCTGTAGAGTTTCCAAGACTTGTAATCTTTATGGAAGCAGACTGCCACAACTTTCTCCCTCAGAGTGGCTGGCGGGTTTGAACTGCCAGCCTTTCGGTTAGCAGCCGAGCACTTATCCAGTGCATTACCGGGGTTCCTTCCTTATGAAGTAGTTACCATTATCATTATTCCATTTTATAGATGAGGAAACTGAGGAGGCTTAGAGAGGTGAATTGACTTGCTCAAAGTCAGAACTGGAATTTAAACCTCAGTTTGTCAGCTCCAGATCCTGAGATCTTAACCACCTAGAAGAGAGGAAGGAGAAATGGTAGGGGAGAGGGCAGATGTGAGAGGGTTGTCAAAGACAGCCATGGAGAAAGCAGAGCTAGAGGTAAACTATGGTAATGGAGGACAGTGATACCAGCTTAGCCCTGAGGCAATAGGCACCAGGTGGTTGGAGGTGAGGGGCTGGCTAGAAATGAAGATTCAGTTTTGAGCCCCAGCCTGGCTTCCAGAAGGGTTGGTATCTGCCCCCACATGACTACCAGCTAAGTGACCTGCCCTGGAGCCTGCTGGGA
Organism: Dugong dugon; assembly: GCA_030035585.1. Classification (NCBI taxonomy): domain Eukaryota; kingdom Metazoa; phylum Chordata; class Mammalia; order Sirenia; family Dugongidae; genus Dugong; species Dugong dugon. The sequence goes on along the minus strand of CM057462.1, from coordinate 51,557,681 downwards.
AGGGGTGGAACATGGAGCTACTCTTATCTTCTTGGCCTGATTATGTTCTGCCCCCTTGTCAGGGAAGGGCTTACCCCTGACCCCTTGACTCAGCTTCCAGCACTGTTTCTGGAATCCACCTCCCTCCTTCCATCCCAAGGTCATTGAGAAGGGCGAATGGGCCTTGATCTCTCTAAGGGAGTTCAGAAGTAGAGATACCCTTCCTATTCCAGAGAGGAGTTCTGGGGCCTGTCTAAAGAGATCAGAGTAGAATCAGCAACTGGAGCAGCACGGGACCCATGTTAGGTTCAGGTCTAGATTCTGGTCAGGTGACCATCTACAACCACAGTAGAAGGTGATCTAGATTAGACTAGGCTACAGTCTCAGGCTAGAATCTAGATTTATAGTGAGTTGGACTTGTTGGTCATCTAGAACAGGGTTGGCAAACTTTTTCTGTAAAGCCAGATTGTAAATATTTTAGGCTTTGTGGGTCATTTGACCTCTGTCATAAATACTCAGTTCTGCCATTGTACCACAAAAGCAGCCATGGACAATATATAAACAAATGAGCTTGGCTGTGTTCCAATCAAAATTAATTTACAAAACCAGGCAGTAGACTTGGTTTGACCCACAGGCCATAGTTTGCCAACCCCTGATCTAGAACCACATTCCTCCTGAGGGGTGTCTATATCTTAAAACTTATTAGACAATAATCTAAAGCAAACAAGATTGGGGGTCTCAGGCTAGAGCCTAGATCCATGGCAGATTAATATGGCATGCAGTCTACAGCCACACTCTTATTGGGATCTAGATATTGGGAACTAGTGATGAAGAAGTGTACTAGACAGTGGTTTAAAGAAGACTAAGCCATAATCTCTGGCTGAGCCTAGATTCACAGAAGCTGGGGCAGGAGATGAGATCTAGACCCACATGTGGTCTGGATATGGGGAAGTGGGTGAGCTAAAGGCACACAATTATTCATCTAGAACAGGCAAAGCCAGAGTCCTAAGCTAGAGCACAGATGATCTAGAACAGCACTGTCCAATAGAAATGTAATGGGAGCCACATATGTAAACGAAATAAAAAGAAATAAAATTAATTTTAATAATATCTCTCCCAATATATCCAAAATATTATTTCAACATATAATCAATGTAAAAATTTTTAATGAGATATTTTACATTCTTTTTCCCCCCTTCCATACTAAGACTTCAAAATCCAGTATCTATTTTACATTTACAGCACATCCCGGTTTTGACTAGCCACACTCCCAGTGCTCAGTAGCCACATGTGGCTAGTGGCTACCATATTGGACAAGACAGGTTTAGAAGCAGGGTTTTCTTTGGGACCAGAGTCCAGAGGAGTCATGAGCCAGACTAATCTGGACTAGATAGGGCTGGATGCACCAGAGGTTACAGCTGGAACAGACTTGAACTGGGGTAGACTGGCTTGGCCTGGGACAGCATCTGGGTTTTGGTTTGGGGAGTGGGGGCTTCCCTCCTTTGGAGTCCTGACTGGTCTCCCAGGGGAGTCTCTGCTGGGACTGTGGGCCTCCCAGGGTATTCCTGTAGCACCTCTGAGCACTGGCCCCCAGCTTCTCTCTCCCTCCTCCCAATGTCACCTCTGATTCTGGAGTCTGGCCTGGCAGGGGGTGGGGGGGGCAGGGTGGCAGCCGGACCCTTGAGGGAGCAGGAGCTCCACCCCTCCAAGCCAGCTGCTGCCAGCCTTCCTGGATGGACTCTGTGGAAACAGGGGGACTAGAGACAGAAATAAACTTCTAGGTTTCCGGGGCGGAGTGGGGGGCCTGCCAGCCTTTTGTGCTTCCTTGCTGTGAGGGAGACAGGAAGGAGCTCCAGACTCTGTCCCAGGCAGTTCCCCCTGCATGCCATCTCTCCTGACCCCCAGATGCCTCCATCCCCATGGCTCTGAAGCTGGGCTGGGTCTAGAATTTGGTGGATCAGTGAACCCCAGGGGTCCAGGAGTCCAGGACTGACACTTGGGAGGAAAGAGTGGTCCGCAGGGCTCCGGACACAGTTGGTGCCCATGGGGGCAGTGTCTATATGTTCATTTCTAGGGCCCTATCCTGGGAGCTCCCCCTGGCCACCCCCCCGGGCAGGAGCTGCCCAGGTTCTGAGTGCTGCAGTGGAGTATTAAGACTAGGAGTTGGTGTTGGATGCTCACCTCTACCACTTACTGGCCAAGCAACTTTGGGCAAATAACACTTTGAACCTCGGTTTCCTTCTCTGTAAGAAGGGGCAACGTTTATCCTGTTTGTCTCAGGGCAGTATAGGTTAGTGGTTAACTCAGAGTCGGTTGCCAGAGTTTATCTAACTCTGGGCACTGCCGCTGTATGACCTTTGGCAAGTCAAGTAACCTTCCTGAGCCTCAATTTCCTCAGCAGCAAAAAGGGGATATTACGTTCCTAATGGCAATCTTATAATCAAGTGAGTTAATGCCTGTTAATCATACAAGGCAAGTGCTCAGTGTTGGCTATTACCATTGGGTAGTAGATAGGCGCAAATGGGTTATAAGTGAAAATGCATTGTTCAAATGTAAGGGATTCTTCCCCCTAGTAAGGGCCCTCTAAGACCGCCTTATTGTATAAATAGAAAAACAGACCCAAATAGGGAAGAGGCTTGCCCAAGGAGAGGCACACGGCAACAAAACCTTTATATGGTGCCCCACCTCATGCCAGGTATCTCATCACCAATTTACAGGTGAGGAAATCGAGGCCGGTGATTGGCTGCTGGTGCACAGTGGCCCTATCCAGTGAGGCCTGAATCCGCCTCTGGGGAGGGAGTGCCCTGGCCGCCTTCGCTCACCATAGGAGGGGCGTGCAGGTAGCGGGCGCCCGGGAGCCACTGCCAGACCCTGGCGCGCTAATAATAATCCTGTCGCTCGGCGGGCGGAGAGCGCAGGTCCGGACCGCCGCCGGGCGCCTCTGGGACCAGGGCCCGGGCCGGAGCAGTATCGAGATCACGGCGGCCCTCCCCTCCCCCCGCCACGTGACACTCCCCTCCAACTCCGCGGACAGCCGAGGGCCCGGGCTGGTGGGCCAGGGGCCAGGAAAAAGCCGAAAACACCAAGGCTGGGCCGCTCCCCTCCCGCTCAAAATAGCCCCCGGCCGGGGCCGCCACGCATTCCGCCGGGCCCGGGGCGCGGGAAGGGGCGCCTGGCCCGACGTGGCTGCCTGGCCATGGTTGGATGGGGGGGCGTGAGGGTGGGCCGCGCGGCGGCCGGCATGTGGCTCTCCTTCGGGGAGCCTTGGCAGCCCGGGCTACGCGCTGCGCCGGGATGATGGAGAGCTTCTGGAATTTCCTGCAGCTGGAGAGCGCGGCGGGCCTGGGGAGCGGGCTGAGCGCGCGGCTTGGAAAGGGGTGCCTCGCAGCGCGACTCTAGGGGGCGCCTCCGCGACCGGGGTTGCTGGGGAGACCTCCCTACCGGCCCCCTAGACTGAGTGCTATGAGACAGACACAATTCCCCTCCCCCGCCGCTCTTCCGGTGTCTGGCGGGGGTCCAGTCCCGCCACACCCGGCCTGGGCCGGGTAGAGGGGCCAGGTGCAGGCAACGCCCCTCCCCCAGCCGCCTGGTTTCCCTCTCCGCCCGTCACCTCCTCCTGGAGTCAGATGCTCCGAGGCCTCATCTGGGAGGGGGTGGAGGTGGCAGGATCAGAGGGCAGCGCAGGCCCGCCAGGTAGCCCAAGGGGCGGCAGCGGGAAACTCGGAGACGGACTCTTCGGGTCCGGGAACCACTAGGGCTGCGGACCAGAGCCTCCCAGAGGCCCGAGCTGGAAGGGGTTGTAGCCCCCTAATGGGGAATCTGGCTCCTGCACAAGCAGGGGACGTCTAAGGGCTTTTAGGAGGGAAGCGAGGCAACACTCCCAACTGCTGAGCCGGTGGGGGGCGGACGGGCTGGAAAAATCCTGGATAACTTCCGCGGCAGCGGCAGCCGGCAGCAGCTTTCTTTGAGGGCGGGTCTGCACCTTTCAGGGCGAGCAGTCCAGAGAAAGGCCCTCGAGAGGGAGGGGCTTCCTTGTACCAAAGCCCTGAGATCCACGGGGGTAGGTAAGTCACCTCAGGGCTCACTACTGGCACTCTGGGTTGGGGGAGGGAAGGAGGTCTATCCTCCCCCTTGTGGGGAAGGGGAAGGGGAAGGGATGCTTTCCCACAACTTTGCGTTCGCCCCAGCACCATTTGGCTCTCTGCAAGCTGATAAGCCGTTTGGCAACTCAGCAGGCACCTCCCCCACCTGGGGTGGGCCCCCTCTCCTGCCAATGCCCCGGTTCAACTCTGTTTCCTGCGCCAACCCAGTACACCCTTACCAAAAACCCGTGGCGTGGCCGTTGAGTTGATTGCAACCCACAGCACCCCTATAGGGTAGAGTAGAGCTGCTCCATAAGGTTTCCAAAGAACGGCTGGTGGATTCATACTCCTGACCTTTTGGTTAGCAGCCGTAGTGCGCAGTAGCTGTTAACCACTGCGCCATAAACAAGAGCAGTGAGGACAGATGCAAGTTCAAATCCCTTCTCTGCCACTCACTGGCTGTGTGACCTTGAGGAAGTCCATTCACTCCTAAGTTTCCCTTTCCTCATTTGAAAAACTAGGTAATAGTAGGTAGGCCATAGCCTTGTTGTCGGGTTTAAAAGTGGTACCACATTTAAAGCAACTAGCATAGTGTCTGGCATATAGCAAGGGCTGGAAATAAAGGGCACCTGTATAATATACAGCCCCACCCAGAGGAATAGAAGCAGCCCTCAAAGTATTTGAATCCCCTTCCCTTCCAACAACTCTGTGTGACATTTGGCTTCCGAAGGTAAGTAGTACCTATCAGTTGGGCTGGGGAGGATGGAAAGACATTGGGTTATTGAGTGTTCATTTATTCATTAAACATATATTTATTGTTGCTCTCAGGTAGCTCCGACTGGGGGAGAGACTCTAAATTTGTGCTGGGGGCTGAAGACTAAGACTGGTCACTGTATGTTAAAGCTGGAAGGGTCCTTATAGAAGTCCATCCTGCCAGGTCAGTCCTTCTTAGTACAGATGGGAAAGTGAGGCCCATGAAGGGTCCAGGCCTCCTCACAGTGTTCCTTCTGCTCTTCCACTGGGGAAGTGGGGGAGGGAGTGGGAAGAGGATTAAAATGGTGGTGGGGGCTGGCAGAAAGCTGTGGGGTGTGGGAAGGTGGGATAGCCCCTGGCCTGGCTCCCGGGAGTATGGCCCAGGAAGGCTGAGACACTGGTGGAGTTCTGGTTTCCTCTCCTCCCCCAGTCCATGCTGACCCTTCACTCATTACACCATTGCCAGAGTAGGTGGGGTTGGAACCCAGATTTAAATTCAAATGCCTGTAGCTCCCCCTCAGCCCAGGATGCTGGGCCTGGTACTATGTTATCTCCCCAACTAGTACCCACCTACTCCCTGTTTCCTGTTGGAATGGCCTTCCTTATCGAGTGGGAAAAACACTGGTGTATTGGAAGGAACTTAAGGCTCCATTGGTTGTCTGTGTGAGCTTAGGAAAATTATCCCACCTTTGTTGAGCCTCGATTTGCTTGTCTGCAAAATGGAGTTGAAATAAAAACTGCCTAGCAGAACATCTCTTCCACCCCTGTATCCCTGAGACTTCCTGGCAGAGACCTATTTAAATAATAAAATCAGGATGCCTTGGAACAAAGTGGGAACTTGTATTCAAGGCCAAGTGTAGGGGAATGGAGCAACCTTCCCTTCCCTTTGGTTTGGGGGAGGCAGCCCTCTGTGTCCCTGGGGCTCCCAAGATAGGAAGTGGGGCAGGGACGAGTGTCCACCAGAGTGTTTTGGCAAAGTCCAGATTAGACCAAATGTATGTGGCCCAAATCCCAGGGTTCCCACGTGCTCATGTCTCTGAACACACTGCTGAGTAGTTCTCATAATCTCCTCTCAAGGACTACAGCCTTGCCCTCCCAACTAGCCCAGTCCCACCTTCTTCTGCCTCAGAGAAGCCTTCCTGGGTGACTATCCCTACCCATCGAGTTTCTCTCCAACACATAGAGGGCTCTTGGTAAAGGGCTGTAGAAGAGAAAGGGACTGGAACCAACAGTTGGGCTGTATAACCGTGGGCAGGTGCTTCCCCTCTCTGGGCCTCGGTTTCCTCCTGCATAGCGGAGGAGGCTGGATTAGTGGCTCCCTAAGGTGCCTTCTAGCTCTGACAGGCTCCGAGAGCGTATGTTGACTGATGTATCCTAGGAGATAGGAGCATGCAGAGAATGGAGTCAACAGGGAGATTCCTGGTGAGGTACAACCACCACCCACCCCAGAAGGTTGAAGCACCTCCCTTCCCAAAACACACCCTTCTGGGATGCTGGCAGAGACTGGTGGGTGGAGGAAGCACATCACCCAGGCAGGTGGTACTGCTGGTTCCCCGGGGTCCCTGTAGTCTATAGAGAGGCCTGTGCCTAAAAACAGGAGCTGTGTCAGGCGGGGCTAAGACTATGCATGCTTCTAGGGGAAGGGAATGTGTGTGTCAGTTACCAGTCAGCCTCCAGGGAATGGGGGGTGCAGTGCAGGAGGCAGCTAACTTGTGGGCTGGAGTGTCCAGAAGAGTGACCGCAGGAGCAATCTGTTGGAGTGTGTGCAAGACAAGGAGGCTGGCAATGGGAGGGAACAACTCACAGAGGGAACCAAAGAACCAGGCTTTGGGTCAGGGCTGGCTACTTGGGGGAGGCTCCAGCCTTATGGAGAAGTGATAGTAGATTCTGCAGTCTGACACAGTGCAGTTTTGCCCATGCCTAGATTTGTCGGCTTGTGTATGAGTGTTGAGCTGAACGGCACTGTTCTGAATTGCAGTTGTCACCTACTGTTGGAGGGGTTATCAGTGTAGGGGTGTTGTCAAGGTTTTCTGACAGTCTGGTTGCTTGGGGAGTGTATGGATGTATAGGAGGGTGTTGTAAGGCAAAAGGCAGCACCTGGCCATTTAAGGTGCTAGCAGATTGTACTGGGGTCATCTGTTCCGGGTGTAGGAAGCCTTGGGCTGTATAGGGGCGATTACCAGGCTGTACGGGAGGGTGTCGTCAGGCTGTGAGGAATCCTGGCCATGTTTTGGGTGCCTTTCCCCCCTCCATCCCTTATACTGTGGGAGGCCCCAGGAAAAGAGAGGGAAGGCTCCTGTCTTAATCAGTCCCTCCACAGGTAGGCTGTCAGGCAGCCAGAGCCTGCTCACTCTCGCAGTAATTTTACCACGGTGCCTAAGTCAGGAACAGGCGTGAATTGACCTTTTAACCCCTTCCCCGCCACGGGATTAGACTCTGTTTCCTGTTCAATCTCTTCCCGAACCAGTTCCATCCCGCCTGGTGGGCCCCCCCCGCAGAGTGGATAAGCAACCTCCTCCATCTCCTTTCTCCCCCACCACCCCTGTTGGGGCGTTGGAGGGGCCTGAGGGCCAGGCTGGCGCAGGGTCTGGCAGTAGCTGAGGGCCCAGGCGTGAGTGATAAATATTGAAGAGGAGGGATTTCGGTGTGGGCTGGAGCAGCTGCAGTGGTTCGAGTGTCACACTATCTCTCCCCAGGTTTACTGACCCATTTCCATTCACGCGGCTGCTGGTTTCCTAGCAACGGCAACAGTCCCCCCAGAACAGGCGGAGTGTGTGTCTGCCATTAGCGACTGCCGCAACTGTGTCAAGGTTACCCCGCTCCCTGCAAACCCACCCCGGCGGGTTTGTTTTCCACCAGCGCCTGGCACACACCGTGCCAGCAGGGAGGGGGAGGGGAGGGGGCCGGGGACCTGCCCAAGCGCTTGGGTGGGGGTGGGGGACCGAGAAGGAGCTGCAGTTCCCGGTCCAGTGGGAGCCTACTTGGACTGAGGCCGAAGCAGGCACACCCCCCCCCACCCCTACCCCCGCTGGTGGAATTCCTGAGCCTGAGGGGAGCAGGGGGTGGGGCTGTCCCTCAGCTCTGACCCCCGAGATTCCAGAGCCTGGAGGGGAGGGATGTGGGCCTAGGGGCCTCTGGGAAGCCTGCCCGATCTGACCCCACCTGGCTCGCACTGCTCCTGCCCTGGTGTCCTCCCACTTGTGCAGCAGCTCCATGCTTCTCTGCTCTCAGCTCTTTGTCCCAGCCTCTGGGCCTGGTCTCCCTCGTCAGACTCCCCAGGGCAGGGTTGTGTTTCTCCCATCAGACTAGAGGCTCCTGAGGTTGGGGTCATGATGCCTCCTTTTCTCCTCTCCCCCCAGCTGCAGCTCATGACTGTTTTTCCAAATGTCATGGGAAATTAGGCTAACCATTTGGGGTGGTGAAGGATAATTTTTCTTAATGGGGGACTAGTTGGGCAGATTCTCCTATTTTACCCACCTCAGTAAGGAGATTCTACCCACAGTTCCCTCACCTGAAAGCCCTCATATGGGAGTGGCCATAGGAAGTTTGAGTACCCTTCCTTTCCTCTCTGAAAGCCAGGCTGCAAAGGGTTAAAGCAGCCCCCACTCTTGCCTTGGTATGTGCGTTCCCCCAGGCTGGGGGGGTTGGGGATGGGAGGAAGGGGGTCTGTCGCCTTATAGCCACTCATGTGGTCAGCCCAGACCTGAACAGTCACATTCCTGCCCAGGAGGGCTGGGGCTTAGGGTGGAGGGGCAGGGGCCTGGAGCGGGCTGGGCTTATAGGAATGAAAGAGAGCATAGGGGACCGAGAGACTGGGGCAAGGGGCTGCTGAGAACATGAAAGTATTGAGCCTGAATGTACTTTCCACTCATCTGGGCCTCAATCTCCCCACTTGTACCCCTAAAAACCTTCCTCATGGCCCACATTTCTGTGGCACAGGTACAGACCTGGTCCCAGTTCTGAACAAAGAGTATGGCAGAGACGGTTCCTGATATGCAGGGAGGTACAGGGACTTGTGGGTAGCCTCTAGTGTGACTTTCTGGTGCTCGGGGGAGGTTGGCTGGGTCAGAGGCTCTGAGATCTAGGGTACAGAGAAGGCTGTGCTGGACAGTCGAAAGAGACCTGGGCGGGCCCCAGGGAGCCTGGTTCTCTGCCCAGCCCTGTGCCTGACTCCTCATGACCTCAGAGTCCCCATCTGAGGGGCTTGGGCCAGTGGTCTCTAAAAGCCATCCTGTCCTATCAGCCAGTGGCTCTAGATGAGGGATAAGGGCTGCGGGGGCAATGGTCTGGAGGGGCGTGGGAAGTTGCCATCTCAAGGGGGAGTTAGCAACGTGATCCCAGAGCGAAAATAGCCCAGGTCATTTTCAGCTGCTTGGGCGGAGGTATCTGATCCTGGCAGGGCAGGGCAGCTTGGGCAGGGGGCAGGGAGGAGGATTCTGTAACATTCTCTGGGAAACCAGACCGGACCCCAGGATGGGAGGGTGGGGAAGGGTTGGCATGCCTGGCTGGGCTTCCTGGGACCTGCAAGGCCCTGGCAGATAGAAGGATGAGGAATGCAGAGGGTTAAACAGGAGGTGAGGGCTAGACTCCAGCCCCCTTTGGGTCTTGGCCTGGATGAGGTGAAAGGTCAGCCCCAAGGAGTCCAGGCACAGCTGGGGAAAGAGTAACCCGATCCTTCTCCCCAGCCAGGCTCAGGGGATCACAGAGCTGCCTCCCCCAGGAAAGGTGCTTTGACATCCCTAGGAAGGAGTTTGTTTCAACTTGTTCACCAAAGGAGTTGGGAGCTGGGGGAGGGGTCCAGGCCCATGGGGTCAGGGAGATCTTTGAGCATTATGGCAGTGCTTTGTCATCCTGGGGTCAAGGGAGGTGGAGGTGAGCCTGCTGGAAAGGTTAGAGGTGGCCTGCTCTCACTCTGTGCCCCATTTTTAATGACTCTGACAGCTAACAGCGCAGATGGGGAGAGCTTAGAGGTGGGAGACTCTCCCCCAACTCATGGTAAATGGGTGGCTCTGTGTGATTAGTGAGAGAAACTGTCTGATACTACACTGTGACGACGAGATGTGTTTGGGGTGGCAAGTTACACCTCAACTATGAGATGGCTTTGCTGTCTGTGGTTGTGTTAATGTGGTAGGCTGTTAGGGTGTACGTTGGTGTAATTGGAGGTAAAGATGATAATACTTGGAAAAACATGGTCTCTGAAGTCAAAGCTTGAGCGGGGTTCAAATCCTTGCCTCTGCCTTAGGCAAGCTATTTAACCTAAGCCTCCATTTCCTCATCTACAAAATGGGACTAATGATATTCACCATATAGGGTAATTTTGAGGACTGGCAGAGAATAAAGCCTCAGTAAAAAGTTAACCTTCATGAGCCTTACTGTGTGCCAAGCCTCGTGCCAAGTAACTGGCCCAAGTCACACCCAGTGTGGAGCTCAAATAGAAGTTGACAGTCTGACTTCAGAGCAGGAATCAATAAGCTGTAAATGGCATGAAGGAGAGGGTCACTTTGAGAATGTGACTAGGTCAGTATCCCCTGGGCTACATGCATGAGGCCATGGGCTAACCGGGTGACTGGGGGTGGGGTGAATGGTGTTGAGTATGTAGCAAGGTTCCTGGTACAGCCGTCCTCTGGGGCAGGAGACAGCCCCTGCTCCCCACCCCGGCGGGCTTTGTACGGCTGTGTGTGGGTGTAGCTGTCCCCGGAGTGAGGCTGTAGGTATGTTTGAGAAGGCGCAAGCATCCCGAGAAAGAACAAGTCGCCTTTTGTACCAGTCCAGCCCCGGGGGTGGACTGAGCTCTCTCTGGGGGATCCCCTGTTTCCGTGCCCAGCTCGCCGCCCACGTACAGCGCCCCAGCCCCTCCCGCTGCAGAGCTGCAGGTCCTCACCTGAGGGGCACGGCCAGGGGGGCTAGGTATCCCCCTTCGCCCCCACATCGGCGCTGCAGGCATGGGGAAGGGGTCTAGGGCGGCAGGCTGCCTAAAGCCCCCGCCCCTCGTGACATCACCCCAGGTGCTGCCAATCTCCGGGAGCCTTGCCCGCGAACGGCCCGCCCCCTGTCAGGCTCCGCTCTCCAGCGTTCCGGACGCGCGGAGGGTGGAGTTGGCGGGAGGTGGAGGAGGCTACTGGGCCCGCCCATTGGGCGGGGAGACCATTGAAGGTTTCGCCCTTCCTGCTCTGGTCTCAAGAGGCTGAACCCAAGCCCCTAGCCCCAAGACCACACAACCAGCTCCCCTAAAGAACCTCACAAGACCTCCTCTCTACCTTCTTTCTCCCCTGTCCAAATCTTGCTAGATACTACATTCTGCAAGTCTTCCCAGAACTGACCCCCACAAATCTCTTTCTGATTACCAGCACACTTGTAGTGGTTCTCTGTGTGGTTCTCTGTAACAGCGGCAATACCAATACTACTAATAACACCAGCTGCCATTCACTGAGCAGTTACTGTGTACCAGACATTGCACTGTGTTTTTTCATAGAGTATTTCACCTAATAGATCTCTGATTCCTTCCTACTTAGTGCTAGTGAGCCTTTCTTCCCCCTCTGATTGGGAGTTCCTCTGGGCCTGGCTCAGAATAGGCACTACTGAGCGTTTAGGATGATTGAGAGATGAGTTTGAGACCCGTGGAGGGAAAGTACCTTGCCCAGAGTCACACCAGCAAGCACATTGAACAATCAGAGCTAAAAACCAGGTATCCTGGTTCCCTGCACTTCTTTGACTCTGGTGTGTGACCAAGAGTAGGGAGTTGCACAAAGAGATGCTATAGGTCTTCCCTTCCCTTACAGGAAGATCTCTGCCCCCCCGCCCCAAAGATCAGAAGAACCCTAAATCTGCCTCCATCCTCCAAATCTGTACGTCTTGCACTGGAACTCCTGACTTCTGGGAAGAGAAGGGGGAGAGGTTGGGGAAGCTGAGAGGGCTGTTGCAGACCAGTGGGGAAGGTCTGGGCTACAGGGAGTATCATGGGCCCAGTGATTGGGGGATACTGGTTCTGGGGATGTAAGGATTTAGCTTGTGGGCAGGAGGTCCCAAGTTGGGCCAAGAAGAGTGTTGGGAGCCAAAGTGTGTGGGGATTCAGTGTAAGGGAGCCAGATACTTTGCTGGGCCAGCACTCCCCCACCAGCAAGCTTGGGGCCCGGTGGAGGTGGAACGTGCTGGGAGGCCCGGGGGATGGGCCAGGCAACCAAGGTGTCTCTGGTGGCACAGAAGCAGTTAAGAGCTGCCTCAGCCCCTTCCTTCAGACAATTAGTGACATCTCGCTTGACAACACCACACTGAGCCGATGCAGACCTCAGCCCCCCTCCTGGCCCCCCCACAGCCGCTTCAGCTGTTTATTCTTGGGCTTTAACAATTGGGATTCTGACTTGGAGGAGCGGGCGCCCCGCACTGCCCTCTGACCCGCTGTCGCCTTGGCAACTGGAGCCCAGTAGGCCTGGGCTCTGCGTTAGGATTACAGATCCTGAATTCACAATCTTGCTGCTCCCCTGCAAGCAGAAGCAGCAGCAGCATGCAGGATCCTCAGCTAGACTGGAGGGGACAGAGAAGGAAGGTCCTCAGGGGCCAGCCTGAGGCATGAAGGGAAACCTGGGGTGCCCACAGGCAGCCTGGAGAGTGGTGTCCCCCTGGCAGCCTCCATGGGGTGGAGCAGGGCCCAGAGCCCTTCTCTGTCCCCGATATCTCCCTTTCATTCTCTGGAAACTTTTTTTCCTGGTAGAGCCCTGAGGGCAGGGGCGAGGCCTCCTCATCGCCCCCCTTTTTCCCCCTCAGTCAGCCCCCTACCATGCCCAGAGCTCCAAGTGCCAGCAGACTGTGCCCCTGCGGTGCCCGCCACCATGGCAACGGGCCCCCCCTCCCTCACCAGCTCTGCTCCTTGTTCCCCCCCACCCTAGCAGCCAACTGCCCCAGCTGAAACCGGAGCTGATGCATCTGTGAGCCTCATGCCCAGACCCACATTCCATTTCTGTCCTCTGTCCCCCCCCAGCTCTGGCGACGACACCTCCCCCTCCTCCTCCTCCTCCTCCTCACGCCCCCTCCCTCCTTGCCTCTGCCTACTCCTGCTGTTCCCCCCATACTCTATCACTTAGTGTCTCCCCCTTCTTCCCTCCCCCATTATCTTTGAGTGTGTCTCACCCTCTGTGACTGTCTCTGTTGGTCTCTGGCTGTGTCACTCCCTCTGTCTCCAGCTCCCTGGGTCGCTGGTTCTCTGTGCCTTACCCTGTCTGGGGCAGGCTTCTTCTCCATCTCTTCCCCTCTGTGTGTGTCTTGTTTTCTGTCTCTGTCTCTGCTGTATCTTGCCTGTCTCTTTGCCTCTTTGTCTTTTTCTTCTTCCTTCTCTGTGCCTCTTCCTGAGTCTCCTTCTGTTTTCCTTCCTCTCTGTCTGTCTCTGTCTCCCTTCCTTCCTCCTTGGCTTTTCTCTCTCTCCCTCATTCTGCCGTTTCTTCCGCTCTCTCTTCCTGTATCTAATTCTCTGCCTTGGTTTCTCACTCACTCTCTTACTTTCTCTTCTCTCTGACTCCTTCCCCTACATGCACAGATTTCTTTCAGGGCTCAGCCTTTCAAGTCTCCTTCTTCTGTCTCCTACTTGGTCATTCTTCTCACAGCCCCCTGGTTGGGAGGTGGGAGGGGGGCCCTCCAGAGTCACTCCAAAGGAGACTCCTTTCAGGTAGGGGCCAGATCCCTGGCAGCCTCACTGAGTACCTGTAGTTAGCATGAGATGGGGGGTGAGGGCCTAAGGTTAAAGAGCTTACAGAGAGTGGGGCACCAGGAAATAAGAGTGCTATGCCTCCCTTGCCAGAGTTTCAGAGGATGGTCTCCATCCATCTAGTCTACCTTTTACCAGCCCAGGTGGAAGCAGAGGGTAGTCCCAGGGGCAGAGCCAATCTAAGAAGCCCCCTACCTATAAGGACTCAGAGAAGAGCATGTCTAGGTCTCACTGGTTCCTGGGATTTGTCATCCCTACTGCTACAATGATGACTGTCTCAGATTGTGCCTCAGTTTCCCCCAGGGGCACTGCCCTTGCTCTGTGTGACTTCTATAAAGTATGCTGAGATCCTGGAGCAAAATCAGAGTTATGAGAAACAAGGAAAGGGAGAGTAACTCCCTCCCCCTTGTTCACTAACACTAGGGGGGCTCCATCACTGAACTTGTTTGTCTTAGGGCAGGGGTGGAAATGGGTCCTGTCTCCTTAAGTGTTGGGTGGAGGACAGTGTCCCGCCTCCCCCCAAGGCTGGCAGCCCCTGCTGTCCAGCCCTCCCTCCCCGTCTGGACAGTGGCCTCTGGCCCTCCTCCCTGCCGCCCCTCTTCAAGGAATGAACTTGGAGTCATAAGGAAACAGACCCTGGGGTGTGGGAGCCAGGCCTCCAAGGCCCAGCCCTTGCCTCTGGGTGTGGTGAGGTCTGGTCAGGCAGACAGTTCTAGGGCCCTGGGGTCTGGGCACTACTCACCAAGGGGCCAGGCGAGAGAGCAGGGGTGCCTGGGGGAGGCGGGTTGCACGCAAGGCATGCTGGGCCCCCTCAGCGGACGGGTGGGGGGAACAAAGCTGGCATCGAGGCCTCAGCTAAAATTAGCCGCTTCCCCGCGCGGGAGCAAGCATGCCTGCCAGCCGCCCAGATCGCCGCTGCCTCGGCAGGCCATCTGTCGCCACGTTTTGCTCAGCCCCCCAGGGCCCCCCAGCTCCAGCCACCCCCAGGGGCTGGAGGGATTCTGCTCTGCCAGGGCTCCGGGCCCTAATGCTGTCATGCTGTGTGATCTCAGGCTAGGCCTGTCCCTCTCTGGGCTTTTGTAGGAGAGGGTCCTGCACTCTTCTTACATCCCAGATCCCCCATCCTTCCAAGCATCAGGTGCTGGAGCTTGTCGTGGCGAGCTGGGGTGAGGACCCCTCCCTCCCTCAGAGCTACCCCTCTGGTCCAAGGTTTGAAGGTAGGGCCAAGCGGGGTTTAGGGTAAATGTGGGTGTGGTGTAACAGACTCTTATCAGATTCTTCGATCTTCACTAGACAGTGGGGCAGCACTGTATCCAGCAACCCCTCAAAATCCCCCTAGACACAGATACACACCAGCTATCTCCAAGCAATCTTACAGAAACAGCTCCAGGCGAAAAGCCAGGAGGTGGAGGCTGAATTCAGCTGATACTAACTTGCTCTGTGGTCTTGGGCAAGTCTCTCACCCTCTCTTAGTCTGTTACCCTTATGTATAAGAAGCTGCCATTTCCTGAGCACCTGCCCAGTTTATGCCACATTGCCTCATGAGGCTGGTGTTATTGTCCACACTTTGCAGATGGGGAAACTAAGGTACAGAAAGGTGAAGTTCCATGTGAGGAAGCAGTAGAGCTAGAGGTTGGACTAACTGTGTTCTCCTTCCCATGGCCCCTAGTGCGTGATTGCTGGTCTCTAGCTTCAGCTTCTTTCGATGCTGGTACTTCCCCAGCCACAGCCCCTAACCCCTTCCCCAAAGCCAGAAAGGCTGTACTGCTGCTTCGAGGTCACCCAGCTTGGCCTGGGAGCAGCTCAGACTTGAACCCAGGCCTCTTGGCTCTTGGCCTCCCTCACCACTCTGGCCAGCAGGCTGGGCCTGTTCCCTGAGTGAGTCATGCCCCTGGACTTTGGCCTTCTTGTCCCCTGCTCTGTGGCCTAAAGTTTGGAGAGGGGGCCTTTGTAAGGAAGGGGGGCTCCCTGGCAGCAAGGGGGACCTCAAGCCATTATCACTCCCCCTCCTCAGTCCTGGGCCATGAGAGTGTGGTGACGGTAACCCCCAAATCCTCCCCTACACACACCATCAATCTCCAAGCAGTCTTACGGCAACAGTTCCTCAAGCCTCAGGGACAGCCCTCCCAGCACTCATTCTGCCTGCTTCCTCCATATGCAAAGTACACTGAAAAAGAAATGGGGCTGGGGGCTGTGGCATTTCCAGACTGTCTGTGTGCCCAGGTGGTTTCCTTCCCAGCAGTCCTCGCTCTACATTGGGCCACTGGGCTACCCAGGAGGGAGGCCGCAGCACCTTGCCTCTTGGTGTCCAGGGACCAAGGTCACGCCCAGAGCCCTGTGCGCCTCCACCTCGTCCTGGGGCCAGTGGTGTTTGTCACTGGGGCAACGTGCGGCTGTGCCTGGCTCTGGCAGTGCTGGGGTGACATTCATGCCCTGTGAGCTGTGACGCCTCTGCAGGCAGAGGACAGCACCACCCAGACTGGTGACAGTGATGGGGGAGGGGTTGGGGGGTGGGCTGTCACCTGTCCCAAGCAGTCAGGGAGATGACATATCATGTACCCATCCTACAGTCTGGAGGGAGGGCTTATGGGGAAGGGGTGAGGTTGCGTCCCAGCCTCATACTGTCAGGTGGGGTAGAAGGGTCTGTACCTTACTCACACCTGAAGGATGAGACTTGTTTCACATTGTGTGTGTGTGTGTGTGTGTGTGTGTGTGTGTGTGTGTGTGTGTGTGACTTTTTCTGGGGTGTGTGTATGTGACAGGTTCCCTATTTATCTCATATGCAGTTAGTGGGTATGGACGTGCCCGTTTGTGTGCTGGTTATACCATAGTGAGGGGTGACAACCTGTGTTACCTACCTGTCTCATACTGTCTGGGGGTGTAAGAGGTGCCCAACTCATGCTTTGGGGGGAGTGACAGGTTATGCGCTTAGCTTATCCTATTAGGAGGGTTGTCACTGACTTGATTGCCTATCTCTCTGATTGTTGGGGGTGTGTGTGTGAGAGACGCTACAGCCACCATGTACTCATCTCATGCTGTTGTGGGATGAGATGTTGTGTGATTATCTCATGCTGTTGGGAAGTTGACAGTAACTTGGAAGCTTCTCTCTCACCTTGAGAAGACAATATGTTGCCCAGTGGTATGGGGTCAACAGCTGGCGAAGCCTTTCCATGAAGACTTCAGTGCCCCAAAGGGCCGCTGACCAGAGGCCCAGAGCATAGAGTTGGGGAGAATCTCTGTCCCCTGTCATTTACCTTCTGACCCAGATGCCAGCCCTTGGGACTCTTCCCCAGTAGGAAGGACCCAGTGTTTTTCAGATGGTGTGCAGAGGGGCCTGTGGGGGTGGGACAGGTGTGTGATTGGGGAGGTGGGGCATCAGGCAGGGTTCACATGGGGGGTGGTGTCCCCACAGGCCAGGGGGACCCTCTGCCTCTTCTGCCCCCGAAACTGTTAAACTAATTAAGGCTGTGGAGCCGCAGGATTAATCAGGGCAGCTCGGCGCGGGCCAGGAGCTCAGGTAGTCGATTAGTGTGCTGTGGAGGATATTGGATTTCTGAACCGCAAGTCAGCACTATTCGGGCCTGTTATCTCTCTGAAGCTCGAGGGTCAGGAGGCGGGAGGCTCCAGGGCGCGCTGACCGCCCCCGCCCTGCCAAGTCTGGGAGCCACATCCACTCCCCCTGCCCACGCACGGCCATCTCTGCCGCCTGTGCCCAGTGTACCTGCCCACGCCCCTCCTGCCCTTCTGGCCCGTCCACTGCCCACACCAGGCTCTCACTTCAACCCTGCTCCCTGGCCCACCAGTGACTGACCACTCTGTCTCTGCCTCACTGTCTCTTTTTCAGCCCATCTCCCTTTCTCTGTCTATAACTGTCTGGTCCTAGGTTCCTCGCTTCCTTTCCCATCTCTGTCAGGCTCTCTTCCCCGGCGCTGTTCTCTTACCTGGTTCTCTCCTCCCAATCCTCCCCGGCCTCAGGCTGGCACCTGTGCACCACTAACACCCCTCTCTCCACTGCCAGGCTCTGTCTCTCCTCTCTCTCTGACCGCATCTCCCTGTCGCTGTCCCCTACTCTGTTAGCCTCTCTCCACTGCCAGGCTCTGTCTCTCCTCTCTCTCTGACCACATCTCCCTGTCGCTGTCCCCTACTCTGTTAGCCTCTCTCCACTGCCAGGCTCTGTCTCTCCGCTCTTGTGTTTGTGTGTGCCTCTCTCACAGTTTCTGTCTGTCACTGTCTGTCTCTGTCTCTCGTGTCTCTCTGGCTCTGTTTCCATCTCTGTGTCTCTGTGGCTCCCTGTGTATCCTTCTTGCTTTGCTCTCCCTCTCTGTCTCTCCTCTCTCCCTCAGGCTCTCTCCCGCTCTGTCTTTTCCTCTCTCTCTTGTGTGGTCTCGGCTGGTGTCTGCAACCAGAACAAATCTCCCCCAGCCAACACCCCCTGAACAAGGAGGCCAGAGCAGCTAATGGGAAACATGTGATTCTGCATTGCGCCTGGAGCACCGTGAAGGGAGCCTTAGTCCCAGCTCAGCCCCTGCTCCCCCCTCTCCGCATTCCCCCCCACTGTCCCCCGCCTCCTCGAGTTCCCCCCAGCCTGTGTGGGCACAGTTGCAAGTTCCCCAGCCATTTACATTTTCAGGGGGTGGTGGGGTAGCTGATGTTTAGTGTCAGGTTGGGGAGGGACTGCGGCAGCTTTGCTCCTTAGGAACCCCCAGCCCCCAGAATCAGGCAGACCCCATGCAGACTTCTCCCACCACCACATGGAGGAGAACAGGGCCAAGAGGAACTGGACTGTGGGGGCCTGGATGGGGGGGCAGCCCATCCACCCCTACTGGAGGGCTCTGGGGCCACCCAGATTTCCATCTTTTCCACCACCCTGGGCCTCCAGGGAGCTGCAGGGGTGGGGGCTCCCCAAGGGCTTGGGAGCTGCTGGGCTGCATTTCCGTGCCCACCCAACCACGGGAAAGGGGGGACGGATCAGAGGAGGGAGACTCTGGCAGGTTGGAATTCTCCTTCTCTGCCTGTGGATAAATTGTCCCTAATCCAGGCTTGGGGAGTTGTCTGGCTCCTACAGAGAGAGAGAAAAAGAGAGAGAGCAAGAGAGAGAGAGAGCAGTGAGCAGGAGATAGGGAGGGAGGAGGGGAGCAGGCACACACAAACAGTGGCACAGACACACACTGTCTCACAAAGGGTCTCTCACATGCACTGACCAGGTACACAAAGGTACCACCCGAACACCAAGGCGCAGACCCTCTCACATGTGTTGACACTGACACACAATAACAGCACAGGGACCCACTGACGTACACAGAAACAGACGGTGATGCACCTACATACAATGGTAAGGTCATACAAATGCACGCATGCATGGACATACACGCAAGCACGTTCTGACCCATGGTGAAACAGACCTACAGGAACACCATGACCAGTCACACCATGACCCTGAAAACCCAGAGAAAGGCAGAGGGAGGGAGGAGGCAACACTGATCCACAGTGACACCAGTGCCTGCAGTCACAGGCCCCGAGATTGGAAACCCGCAGGGACAGCAGAGGATCAACCACATGCTCCTACCCCCCACCAAACACATCCAGAGAGCTCTGAGCCAGGCAGGAGCCAGGGTGACTCCTGGCACAGTGAGATACAGAGCCAGGCGGTGTGTGTGCACACACAAGCACCCTCATACCCTGACCACAGCTGGGCACACCTGAGCACACACAGGCACAAACTTACACCTGTGTGCCCCCACAGGCATACAAACACAGGCTCAGCTGGACACACATACAAAGTTGAAGAGACTCAGGTTACATACCTACACATATAACTGAACCCAGGTTCGCACATAGCCTGGCATGCACACACAGAAGTGGCTAACCACAGACACCACAACTGAGCAAACATACAATCTCCCACACATGTATACTCTTAGACACACATGTATCCACACAGACATACAAAAATACACACAGAGGTGCAAAACAGACAGGCTAAAGAGACCGAGGAACCCACATACAGGTGTGTTTACACGCATAGCTCTACATTCATGGACACGCATTTATACAGGCAGGCTCTCCATCACGCACATA
Organism: Dugong dugon; assembly: GCA_030035585.1. Classification (NCBI taxonomy): domain Eukaryota; kingdom Metazoa; phylum Chordata; class Mammalia; order Sirenia; family Dugongidae; genus Dugong; species Dugong dugon. Next base: position 51,538,094 of record CM057462.1, on the reverse strand, counting down.
CACACTCCCAGGCAACCAGAACCTAGAAGCAATGCATGAGGCCTGGTTCCCAGACCCCCTCTGGGCTCCAGTACAGGCCTCAGGGAGGCAGACAAATGGGCAGGAAGCAGGGGGGTGGTGAGGAGGGCCATGGCTATTAAAGAAAACAAGAGACATAACCAGTTGCTGATGGAGAAGGGCAATGGCCAGCTGCATACACACCCCGCATGGAGTCTGCATTCACCATCCCTCCTCTGTGAACAGCAGCTCTCACACCTGCATTGTAAAGAAGCTCTCAGAATGTACAGCCTCCTCAGAGCACTCCTTCCCATACACTAGATCTTATTCTCCCCACTTTACAGATGAAAAAACTGAGAACCAGAAAGATCAACTGACTTACCCAAGGCCACACAGCTAGTGAGGGTTGAGCCAAGAACTGTGTGACTTCAGAGGCCAGCTTCCTTCTACCGTGATATGTGTGTGTATGTGCATTCTTGTGCATACATCCAGAGACACCACTTCCCAATAGGAGCCTGAGGTCCCAAAGACAGACTCACACCTCCCCATAGGATGAGTCTGGAGATAGATTGAACCCTTACCTAGGACAGCCTCCTGGTGCTATGTCCCTCTGCACCCCATCCCTCCGGCTGGCTCTTTCTGTGTCTGTGCTTATGCCTGGGATGCTGTGTTTCCTTCCACAGATGGGAGCTTGCCTGCCTGCCTACCCATTGGCCTGGACTTCACAGCGCCCCCAGCTGAGCACGTGCAGAGGGCCCCGGGTGCGGGGCAACGCTCAGGCCACAGTGGAGACCACTCCAGAGACGTTGAAGGAGACAGGCCCTTCCTGCTGAGCTGGGCCTGTCTGCACAGCCCACCCAGGTAACTGTGTATGGGGAGGGCCACCCCCAGGGAAATGGGCATCAGGGGACCTGCTTCCCAGTCCCAGCAGGGATCCCATCCCAGCTTAGGCCAAGGCCCTTTGTAGAATGAAAAGATGTCAGCCCAACCTATTCAAACACCCCACTATCCAGAAGGGGGAAGTGAGGCCCACAGACATACAGTGAGTCTCCTGGAGTCCTGACTCCTAGCCTGAGGACTCTTCCCTGTGCTCTGATGACCTGAGAGAGCTGGGAGGAGAAGAGGGTTGTGACAGTGACCAGAACTCAAGGCCAAGGTGGAAACCAGAGTGCCTGATGGTGTGCTGCTGCTTCCCCCAGGATCCTCTCTCCTGGAGTCTGTGGAAGAAGAGAGCTAGGAGGCCAAGGTGAGGTGCTGGGAGGGCCTGGGCAGCACAGGTATGCTAGTCTGCACTCACAGGACAGGGCGGAGCAGGGGCAGGACCTGCCTTCCTACTCCAGGCCCAGGCCTGGTGAGCCCACCCAGGCTCAGGAGCTGCAAAGGCAAGGTGGGGATGCCCTGCCCTGCAGAGGCAACTCCCTAAACTGACACACCAAGCCTGCGGGCTCCAGGAAGCTCCCCAGAGCCCAGCCTGCCTGAGGACCCCACCCAACTTCCAAAGGAGCATTCCTGGGGCCTGAGGTCTGGGGGCAGGGCCTCCTGGGATTGAAAGGGTAGGGAGGTACATTTGTGGGAGGATGTGGGTGTGTGTGTGTGTGTGTGTGTGTGCACGTGTGCGTGCGTGTGTGCGTGCCTGACTCTGAATGTACAGACCATCTTGTGTGCAAGCAGGTGCTTGCTTAGGTGCACGGGGTTCTGTACACAGGAGTTATATATGGGGACAGGGTTGGGGAGATGCTCAAGCGCTATGTGTGTGGTACATTGGAGTAGTGAGCATGCAGATTCAAAGTGTACTGGGCAGGTGTATGAATACTGGCATGTTGTGTATGTCACACTGGATGGTGTATGTGTGCAGGGGGCTAGTGTACACTTGAGGGATGTGTGTAGACAACAATCTGAATACACTGGGGTGGTGTGTAGGTACACTGGGATGGTATACACAGGAATCTGTGGGCACAATGGGCAAGTGTGTGTTCAAGGTCCTGAGTGCACACTGGGGGTGGTGTGTGCACGCAGCTCCATTTGTGTTTTGGAGGTGGGCTGGGTGAGTCTTCAGCTGAGCTGGGCTCAGCAGTGCCCAGCTTTGTGGCCAAATCGCTGAAGTCACTTCCTTTCCAGCAACAACTTTCCAAGAGGAGGAGTTCTTCAGACCTGGGCGAGGAGGGGGTTGCGGAACAAGGAGCTCTCAGGGGAAGGAGGTGGGCGGGGGTGAGAGGCTGAGGGTAGGGCCTAGCGGGGCTGGAGGAGGGGAATCCTCAGGGAGACAGAAGGAAAGACAAGGACAGGAGTCTGGAAGGGCCAAGGGCAGGAGGGGATGGGGGCGGAGCAGGACGGGAAGCAGTCCCTGGGTGACCTCGGAGGGAGGAAGGGAGGGCCACCCGGCAGGGTGACCCTCGGGTCCAGCCAGAGCTGGCGGCGCACGGACACCTGGCACCCAGGGCCGGGGGCTGGCAGGGGGCGGGGCTGGGGCAGACCTGCTTGCCAGGTGCCCTGCTCCGGGCAGGAAGGGGGTGGGCGAGGGCTGCACAAAGGAGCTCTGTGTGGCCAGGGGTAGGGTAGGGTGTGCTGTTGGTGGGGGTGGGGGGGGGCACTGATAGCTCCAGGGGGCGGGGCAGGGCAGGGCTTGCTCCCCTTGGGGGCATCGATGGCTCCAAGGGGACACCTAGTGGCTAGGGAGGGTAGCGCATCTGGATGGCCACAGTAGGAGGGGGTGGCTAGAACCTGGGAGGAGGATCAGTTAGAAGTCAAAAATTAACACTAGTGGGACTAGGACAGTTGGAGTAGGATGCAGAGGAGAGGGTTGACTCTGGACAACAAGGTGGTTTGGTTTAGAGGAGCCCAACAAACCTAAATTCAGACTCCAGCTCTTCCAAGTCCTGGCTGTTAGTCCTGAAGTTTGTAACTTAACCTCTCTGTGCCTCCATTTAAATACTAAATAAGTGGCAGCTGCCATTATTATTTTCACCTTTTAAAAAAAATTATGATATTGGACTGGAGTCAGGTTGGGTGGGTGAAGGGCTGTAGGGGAGGAGACTGGGAAAGGTGGTGAGCAAGCCCTGCAGGGCCACAGATCTGAGGAGGGAAGTGATGGGGAAAGTCTGACAGCAGCTGTAATAGCCCCTTTGATGCAGTGTTTTCCATTTGAGGACATCCCTGGGACTTCACTTCAGGCTGGGAGGGAAATGGTGTTGGGGGAGGAGTGTGCAGGCTGGAGAGAGGGTCATGAGGCCGGAAGTGAGAGCTGGGGCTGGCAGCCAGGCTCCCTTGGGGAGGCTGTGGGTGGGGGAGGGGGAGGCAGCTGGGGAAGGGGTGGGGTGGTCATAGCCGCAGTGGGGAGGGTGGGGCTGGGGACTCAAGGATGTGGGCTGGCGCTTCCCGGCACTGTGCACAGCAGGTTGGGGCCCCCAGCCCCCTGCCAGCCAGCTGGTGTCCCCATGGGCAGGTTCAGACATACTGACCCAGAAGCAGACAGACGGACAGAAGGGCCCTTTTGACTTGGTTGACAGACCAGGGAGGGGGCCAAGAGTATGGCTGCTGGATTGTGGTGGGGAGGGGAGCCAACTAACTGCTTTCTCTCAGATCCTGGAGGGTGAAAGAGAGAGCAGTAGAAAGTCAGATCTGGCTGGGGGACATGCCCAAAGGTCTTCATGGGTGGGTGGAGAAGAGGCACCCACTGGAGAGGAAGTTTTTCCTTTCTGCCAAGATCACACCCTCAGGCCCCAAGTGGGATGTCTCAGAGTGGGGAGGCTTGATGAGCCCCACCCTCAATAAGGGGGGATGGTAGCTTCTGGTAGGCATCTCCAAGAGGGCTTCAAGAGCCATGGGTCAGCCATACTGTTAGAAATCAGACTGGGAGGTTCCAGAGTCTGAGCCCCTTCCCTCCTTTGTGAGGTCCTTCCTGCAAGACTAGGAATGAAGTTCTTAGAGCCTGAGAGCCTGGCCTGGGATGGGGGTTTGGGGTGGGGGGATGGGGGAGGTGGGGGTAGGGGGTGGGGTGCGGGGGTGGGGCAGGGAGGCAGTCCACAGTCCACAGCCAGGCATAGGAGAGAGCAGAATCTGAATGAACGAGTAGGTGGGACAACGAGGAGCAGCTGAGACCTGGACCCTGAAACCAGGGAGGGGACAGTGGACAGAAGACTGCTTCGCCTGGATGAGCAACAGAAGGGCCCCTCCCATTGCCATTCTGTGGCCTTGGGCAAAGTTTCTTTCCTTCTTCTGATCTCAGTTTCCTCATCTGTAAAATGGGAGGGGCATGAGGTGGCACTAGAACAGTGTCCCCACTTGGGGAGCCAACTAAAAATACAGATTCCCAGATGTCTCTTCAGCTCTCTGAGTCAGACTCCCCTGGACTAGGGCCTGGGTATCTGGAATGTTACACAGCTCCCTCCCTTGCCCAGAGTTTGGAAGCCAGTGGGTTAGATGATTTTAAGGTTCCTCCCAAACTTAAATTAGACCACAGCTCTAGAAGGAACATTTTCAGGAGTAACTGAAGGGGAGTTGCAGGGGCTGGGAGTGGAAGGAGGCTTTGGACTTAGGACAGAATTAGGAATCCTGCCACTTAGCAGCTATGTGACTTCAGGCAAGTTACACAACTGCTCTGAGCTGGTTTCCTCTGTAACATGGGGATAATAATCCATGCCTCCTGGGTTGCTGTGAAGATTCACTGGGTCATACATGTGGAGGTGCTTTGTAGTATGCAACCTGCTGCCCACTGAAGGGGAAGAGGAGTGTCGCCTTCCACCATCCTGTCCCCAAGTCAACCCCAAAGTCTTCCTGTAGGGTAACGACACTGGGCAGGATGGCAGCCGGAGAGAGTCTACATGTGTCTGTGAAGGTTAGGCCATAGGGATCTGGCCAAGGCCAAGCACTAGGCAGTGGCCATGGTCAGTCTTTAATACCTTCACGGTGGTCAGAGCCCATTCAGCTCCTGAATCCCCGAGATCCCATCTCCTGTGGATAGCCAGGGCCCTGAATGCCCACGTTCCCTTTGCACTCAGACTTGCATGGGTCTAAACCCCAGCTCTGCCCTGATCAGCTCAGGGAGTCAGTCGGTAAATATTTATGGAGCATCCATAGCCCAGGCACTATCCTGGGGCTAGGGGACACAGCAGTAAACAAGACAAACATGATCCCTGGTCCTGAAGAGCCCACACCCTGGAGGGAGACACAGTAAACAACCAGTCACACGAGTAATTGATTACAGTGGTGATAAGTGCTACGAAGGTGAAATAGGGAGGGCTCCGAGAGGGGCCAGACCAACGCTGGGGGTGGGATGGGAGCTCGGAGAGAGCCTTTCTGATGAAGGTGGAAGAGGGGTTAGGGAGTGTCCCTTTTCATACTCTTATCTGACTCCCGCCTGGCATCCTTCTTGGGTCACACTTTTGTGTCTGGAAAGAAGTCTTCACTGGACAAGGAAGTCTTATTGCTGTGTCCTTCTTTCCCTCCTTCCTTCCATCTATCCATCCATCAACTCTTTTCGAAGCATCCCTGTGGGCCATGTACTGTTCTGGGTGTTGGGAAATACAGCAGCAAATGAGAGAAGTCCTTGCCCTCATGGCACTTAACCACCTTTCAGTGAATGTTTTCCTCACCTGTAAAAATGGGGGTGATGATCATACTCATGTCAGGTTTGCAGGGGGATTAGATGAGATAATCCATATAATGTGCTAGTGCCCCCAAGGTATGAGCTTGTATTTTTGTCTTCACTTTTTCTATGCAGCTCTTATCCACCAATAATTAAATCATTTATGATTAGCTGATCAATGTCTGTCTACCTAGGCCTTCTGCAAAGTAGACCCTCCATAAATAGTAAGTGTGTGAATAAAAAGTATTATTTCATCTCTGAGCCTCCATTTCCTCATCTGCAAAATGGGGTTATTAATAGCCCCTACCTCACAGGATTGGTATGAAGAATTAATGAAACGATGCCTGGACAGCTTCCAGCCCAATGCCTGGCGTGCAGTAGGTGCTCACTAAACCTGAGCTGCGATGGTCCTTTCCAGGCGCTGTCCACGCCCCAAGGCCTGGGCTCAGGCCGAAGCTGCTCCACAGCACACCCAGCTGACAGCCAGCAACTGGCAGAGCCCCCAGGTCTGGGGGTCCCCTCTCTCGCAGGTCAGCGAGGTGTGCGTACTAGAGGGAGAACAGAGGGAGCTGGGGGTGGTACCTGGAGGAGGCCAGGCCCCTGGGCAGGCGGGTGCGGTGGCGCTATGGCCGCCAGACCATTCGAGGTATTCAGACTTCTGTTGCCTGTCTTGTTGCCCACAGAGATCTTCAGTGTGACAGCCCAGGCGGCAGAGCCGAGGGTGAGTAACTGGGGTTCCCCTGGAGTCCTGGAGATGGAGGCAAGAAAGAGGGAGACAGAACCCCTTAATAGGACTTCCTGGCCCTCTGGCAAACGCGGGGCCCTCTGTTCAAGTTTGATCTGGAGTGGTCACCCTGCCCTGCTGAGGAGTTTCCCTCTCAACGCGGGGGTCCTTTTCTCCCTGAGCCCATAGATGCCCAAGGTCTAGAAGGGGGTAAACTGTGAATAAGTGAAACTGGGGCTGGTGAGGGGCTCATTGAGCAGGTGGTGGTTTGGGAAAGGCAAGGGGTCAACAAGGGGGTTGGGCTTGAGGAGGGGACTGGAGCTTGGTAAGGGGAATAAGACCTTGTGGGGGTGGGGGCAGGGGCTTGTTGAGGATATGGGAAACTGATGGACTTGGGTGTTTAGTGAGGGACCTCCTGCCCATCTGCCCAGCAGGTCCTGGTCCCGGCTTCTCGCACCCTCATGTCAGCCCCGGCCCTGCCCGGTGGCCCGCGGAGGACAAGGTCAGGATGCGTGTGAAGCCCCAGGGCCTGGTGGTGACTTCCAGTGCCGTGTGCAGCTCTCCTGACTACCTCCGGGAGCCCAAGTACTACCCCGGCGGCCCCCCCACCCCCCGGCCCTTGCTTCCTACCCGGCCCCCTGCCAGCCCACCTGACAAGGCCTTCGCCCATACCTTCTCTGAGAACCCACGCCCACCCCCACGCCGGGACCCCAGCGCCCGGCGCCCACCAGTCCTTCCCAAGGGGGACGACCCGCTGCCCCCTCGTGCGGCCTGTCCCATCTCACAGGCCCACTGCCCGACACCTGCCGGAGACGGCAGCAGCTCCCGCTCCCGACGCCATTGGGACAACGGGCGGGTGAACCTGCGTCCAGTGGTGCAGCTGATTGACATCATGAAGGACCTGACACGGCTCTCCCAGGACCTGCAGCACAGCGGTGTGCATCTGGACTGTGGTGGTCTCCGGCTTAGCCGGCCACCTGCCCCGCCACCCGGTGACCTACAGTACAGCTTCTTCTCCTCACCCAGCCTGGCCAACAGCATCCGCAGCCCTGAGGAGCGGGCCACCCCCCATCCCAAGTCTGAGCGGCCCAGCCACCCCCTCTATGAGCCTGAGCCTGAGCCTAGGGATAGCCCCCAGCCTGGCCAAGGCCATAGCCCTGGAGCCACGGCTGTGGCCACCAGTCTGCCCCCGGAGCCTGAGCCAGACGGCCCTGATTACTCAGAACTTGCTGACGCCGACATCCTTAGCGAGCTGGCCTCCCTTACTTGCCCTGAGGCCCAGCTGCTAGAGGCCCAGGCCCTTGAGCCACCATCGCCTGAGCCAGAGCCTCAGCTCCTGGACCCCCAGCCCCACTTCCTGGACCCACAGGCACTAGAGCCGCTTGGGGAAGCTTTGGAGCTGCCACCCCTGCAACCTCTTGCTGACCCTCTGGGGCTGCCAGGCCTGGCTCTGCAGGCTCTGGATAGCCTGCCTGACTCCCTGGAGTCACAACTGCTCGACCCCCAGGCACTTGACCCCCTGCCCAAGTTGCTTGACGTCTCTGGCCGCCGTCTGGAGCCCCAGCAGCCCCTGGGGCCCTGCCCACTGGCTGAGCCCTTGCGCCTGGACTTGTGCTCAACCCACGGCCCCCCTGGGCCTGAGGGTCACCCCAAGTACGCCTTGCGGCGCACTGATAGGCCAAAGATCCTGTGTCGCCGGCGGAAGGCCGGACGGGGGCGCAAGGCAGACGCTGGACCTGAGGGCCGCCTGCTTCCCCTGCCTATGCCCACAGGGCTGGTGGCCGCCCTGGCCGAACCACCACCACCACCACCACCTCCACCACCTCCTGCCCTGCCAGGGCCAGGCCCAGTCCCAGAGCTGGAGCCGGAATCTTCCCATCCCCCAGTGGTCCCTCCTCGCAAAAACAAGTGCCGGGGCGTGCGGCGAATGGTGGTGAAGATGGCTAAGATCCCTGTATCGCTGGGCCGACGGAACAAGACCACGTACAAGGTGTCCTCCTTGAGCAGCAGTCTGAGTGTGGAAGGCAAGGAGCTGGGTCTGCGCGTGTCAACAGAGCCCACCCCACTGCTAAAGATGAAGAACAATGGGCGGAATGTGGTGGTGGTCTTCCCACCTGGCGAGATGCCCATCATCCTCAAGCGTAAGCGTGGCCGCCCTCCCAAGAACCTGCTGCTGGGTCCCGGCAAGCCCAAGGAGCCAGTAGTGGTGGCGGCTGAGGCGACCACCGTGACAGCAGCCACTATGGCCATGCCAGAGGTGAAGAAACGGCGGCGGCGGAAGCAGAAGCTGGCGTCTCCCCAGCCATCCTACGCAGCAGACGCCAACGACAGCAAGGCTGAGTACTCTGATGTCCTCGCCAAGCTGGCCTTCCTGAACCGCCAGAGCCAGTGCGCTGGGCGTTGCTCACCACCTCGCTGCTGGACGCCCAGTGAGCCTGAGTCAGTGCACCAGGCACCGGACACCCAGAGCATCTCCCACTTCCTGCATCGTGTTCAGGGCTTCCGGCGGCGTGGTGGCAAAGCAGGTGGTTTTGGTGGCCGGGGTGGGGGCCATGCGGCCAAGGGAGCCCGATGCTCCTTTAGTGACTTCTTTGAGGGCATCGGCAAGAAAAAGAAGGTGGTTGCAGTGGCACCTGCTGGGGTTGGGGGCCCCGGCCTCACTGAGTTGGGACACCCCCGCAAACGGGGCCGGGGGGAGGTGGATGCTGCTACTGGAAAGCCCAAGCGCAAGAGGCGGTCCCGGAAGAATGGGACTCTGTTCCCAGAGCAGGTGCCCAGTGGCCCAGGCTTTGGGGAGGTGGGTGCTGAGTGGGCTGGGGACAAAGGTGGTGGCTGGGCCCCTCACCACGGGCACCCAAGCGGGCAGGCTGGCCGAAACTGCGGGTTCCAGGGGACCGAGGCCCGGGCCTTTGCCTCCACTGGGCTAGAGAGTGGGGCGTCAGGCCGGGGCAGCTACTATAGCACAGGTGCACCCTCGGGCCAGACCGAGCTCAGTCAGGAGCGCCAAAATCTCTTCACTGGCTATTTCCGCTCACTGCTCGATTCGGACGACTCCTCCGACCTCTTGGACTTTGCCCTCTCAGCCTCACGCCCCGAGTCCCGGAAGGCATCGGGCACCTATGCAGGGCCCCCAACCAGCGCCCTGCCTGCCCAGCGTGGCCTGGCCACCTTCCCAAGCCGGGGAGCCAAGGCCAGCCCAGGGGCAGTGGGCAGCAGTGGGGCTGGCGCGGACCCCCCATTCCAGCCTGTCCTGCCCACTCGCCAGACCTTCCCGCCAGGACGGGCATCAAGCTATGGGATAACCCCAGCCACTTCAGACTGCCGGGCAGCTGAGACCTTCCCGAAGCTGGCTCCCCCTCCTTCAGCTGTGGCCCGCTCACCTACTACCCACCCACCCACTAACACATACCCGCCCCAGTATGGCGGCTATGGGGCTGGTCAAAGCGTGTTTGCTCCCACTAAGCCCTTTACGGGCCAGGACTGTGCTAATAGCAAGGACTGCAGCTTCGCCTATGGCAGTGGCAACAGCCTTCCTGCCTCGCCCAGCAGCGCCCACAGTGCCGGCTACGCCCCACCACCCACCGGTGGCCCCTGCCTGCCACCCAGTAAGGCCTCCTTCTTCAATAGCTCTGAGGGGGCCCCCTTCTCCGGTTCAGCCCCTACTCCCCTGCGCTGTGACAGCCGGGCCAGCACTGTCTCGCCTGGTGGATACATGGTGCCTAAGGGCACCACAGCGTCTGCCACCTCCGCCGCCTCTGCTGCCTCCTCCTCCTCCTCCTCCTTCCAGCCCTCGCCCGAGAACTGTCGGCAGTTTGTGGGGGCTTCTCAGTGGCCTTTCCGGCAGGGCTATGGAGGCCTGGACTGGGCCTCGGAGGCCTTCAGTCAGCTCTACAATCCTGGTTTCGACTGCCATGTCAGTGAACCCAATGTGATTCTGGACATCTCCAACTACACGCCACAGAAGGTGAAGCAGCAGACGGCCGTGTCGGAGACCTTCTCTGAGTCGTCATCCGACAGCACCCAGTTCAATCAGCCGGTCGGTGGCGGTGGCTTTCGACGTGCCAACAGTGAGGCCTCAAGCAGTGAGGGCCAGTCAAGCCTGTCCAGCCTGGAGAAACTGATGATGGACTGGAACGAGGCATCATCCGCCCCAGGCTACAACTGGAACCAGAGCGTCCTCTTCCAGAGCAGCTCCAAGCCAGGCCGAGGACGGCGGAAGAAGGTGGACCTGTTCGAGGCCTCACACCTGGGCTTCCCGTCATCCGCCTCGGCTGCTGCCTCAGGCTACCCGTCCAAACGGAGCACTGGACCCCGGCAGCCAAGGGGTGGACGGGGTGGCGGGGCCTGCTCAGCCAAGAAGGAGCGGGGTGGTGCAGCTGCCAAAGCCAAGTTCATCCCCAAGCCACAGCCCGTCAACCCGCTGTTCCAGGACAGCCCAGACCTTGGCCTAGACTACTACAGTGGAGACAGCAGCATGTCACCACTGCCCTCACAGTCGAGGGCCTTTGGTGTGGGTGAACGAGACCCCTGTGACTTCATAGGACCCTACTCCATGAACCCATCCACGCCTTCTGATGGCACCTTCGGCCAAGGCTTCCACTGCGACTCGCCCAGCCTGGGTGCCCCTGAGCTAGACGGCAAGCACTTCCCGCCACTGGCCCACCCGCCTACAGTGTTTGATGCTGGCCTGCAGAAGGCATACTCACCCACCTGCTCCCCCACACTAGGCTTCAAGGAGGAGCTGCGGCCACCACCCACGAAGCTGGCCGCCTGCGAGCCCCTCAAGCACGGGCTCCAGGGGGCCAGCCTGGGCCATGCAGCCGCAGCCCAGGCCCACCTGAGCTGCCGGGACCTGCCACTGGGCCAGCCCCACTACGACTCCCCCAGCTGCAAGGGCACAGCTTATTGGTACCCGCCGGGCTCAGCTGCCCGCAGCCCACCCTATGAGGGCAAGGTGGGCACAGGGCTGCTGGCTGACTTCCTGGGCAGGACGGAGGCCGCGTGCCTCAGTGCCCCACACCTAGCCAGCCCCCCGGCCACGCCCAAGGCCGACAAGGAGCCACTGGAGATGGCCCGGCCACCTGGCCCCCACCGTGGCCCCGCTGCAGCCTCTGTTGGCTATGGCTGCCCACTCCTTAGTGACTTGACTCTGTCCCCTGTGCCAAGGGACTCGCTGCTGCCTCTGCAGGACACCGCCTACAGGTATCCAGGCTTTATGCCACAGGCGCATCCCGGCCTGGGCGGGGGCCCCAAGAGCGGCTTCCTGGGGCCTATGGCGGAACCTCACCCTGAGGACACATTCACCGTCACCTCCCTGTAGTGCCAACTGAAGTGCCGACTGGACCGTGAGGTTTTGTTCCTGGGTGAGTCTGGGGAAGCAGGTGCAGTGGGCAGAGGCTTGGGAAAGGTGGCCCTAGGGGGCTGAGGGGTGAGGACATTAGAGCTCGGGCAAGGGGAAGTGGTATAGAGATGAGCAGGAAGAATTGCAGGATTAAAAAATAAGGTGGGGAGCGGGGAGATAAGACTGGGGCCTGACAACAGGGAGTAGGAATCCGGGTAGGAGTCTGGAACAGTCTAGGAGAGCAGATGGGAAACCTGGGTAGAGAACCCAGCAGGGGTCTTGGACATTTCAAGGGATCCTGTTATTGAAATGGCCAGAGGACCACAGACTGGAAGGGCCCATCTCATCTGGTTCACAAGCATTTAGTTCTCTCATCCATGCTAGGTCCTGAGCCCCAGGAAGCACACACTCACCACTTGACCTCTTGAAAGAGAGGACGTTTGCATCCCCCTGTGTGAGACCAGAGAAGGGAGAAGCAGGTTGAACAAGGTGATCACCCACCTAAGGCCTATCCAGTGGCCCTATCAGGGTTTGGCCTAGTGTTTTACTGACCCTGCTGGGCACCCTTGTTTCCCCGGGTGCTTCATTTATTCCAAGGTGCATTCTATGGCAAGTGCCAGGCTGAGGATGTGGCCAGTATGGCTTGGTCACATTCTGCAAGGGGGTTTACAGAATGGCTCAAAGTACCCTTTCCTGGTCTTTCAGGGTACCCTTGGAGGTTATGATTCAATGTCTTTGGCCTGAGGTAGGCTCAGGGTATACAGGGGCTGGTAGGGTGAGGATCCAGAAATGAAGAAGGGGTGCTGGGATCCTGCCATCCCTGGAAGCCTGCAGTCAGTGTTCTATCCCCAGTCAGGATGTTTCAACCCAAGGAAAAGCCAGTCACTCTCCTAAGACCCGACGCTTTCCAAGAGTCCAGTTTTAGATACTGTTTGTATCAGATACTGTGACCTCATTAGTTGAGGTCACAGTTTTCGTATTCTCAAGCTTTGGTGTCTACAGAAAGGAAAATAAAAGACAGAAAATGCAGCGAACATGGTATAAGGGGGACAGGGTTTGAGGAATTCTTTTCCTTGAAAAACAACCTGCTCCAGAAATACAGCCACAACTGTCCCATCAGATCCCACTTTTGGATAACAGAGCTGTCACAAAATTGGCCCAGACTTGGTGGGTCTGAGGACATGTCTGAGCCCCTTGCCCTCCACTTCTGCTGCCACTGCAGCCTCCTAAGAATCTCTCTTCCTGGAGAAGCCCAAGGCAGTAGCAAGGCTCCTGGAAAGCCCCGTCCCTGCTCTGGGGAAGCTATCTGAGGCCAGGGTGACTCAGGGTCCTGGAGTCCTCAGCAGTGGAAACTTACTACCCCTCTCTGCCTGGCCCCAGCTCCCCTGGGGCCTAAAGTGGGCAAGGGACAGCACATGGCAGTCAGGAGGCCTGGCAGAGGAGCATTTCCCAGTTGACCACCTACTTGGTACGTCCCCTTGGCCAAGCCTTTGCCCCTCACTGGACCTCAGTTTCCTCATCTGTTCAAGGAAATTGATTTCATCTCTTCGGTCGTTGCAGCCCTGCATGGCATAGATAATGGATCAAACTTTTTTTGGGGGGGGGGCAGCATATTTTCCCTTTTAATGAAGCCAGGCCAAGATTAAAATGGCCTTCCATTCCCCATGTGTCTCATGGTAAGCCGCACCACCACAGATCTGAAGCAGGCCAGGGAGAAGCTGCTTAGGGTTTAAATGTCAAACTCTTGATCCTTCTCACTGGAGGGGAGATCTCTCATGGATAATCCAGAAATGTGAAATAATCCAAAAAAAACTTTCTCCCAGGCTCTGGATGGGGAAATGGACGGGTATGGGGGCTGGGTGTTCAGACAGGTCACAGCTCAGTGAAATACATAATGGAACCACCCAGTGAGGCCTGAACACAGGAGGAACTGGGAAGCCATCCAGCCTCACATTCTGGCCCTGCTCCTCTCTCAGGGCTGTGGGTTGACAGCACTATCCTCAAACCACCGCATTTGGTTTTCTAGAGACATCTGTCTAGCACCTATTACATGCCAGACATTAGGGACACCGTGGTGAACACCACAAACAAGGTCTTGGCCCTCAGGGGGCTTCTAGTCTAGAGGGAGAGACGGTAAACGGAATGACACAAAGCATTTGGTGAAGATAACCAGAGAAAGAACCGTGCAAGACAGAAAAAATAGGAGGCCATGAGAGCCTGCAACAGGCTGACCAGACCCTGAAGCTCAGGACTGAAGGGTGTGTGGATGTCAGCTAGACAGGGAGTAGGAAGAGCTTTGTGGGCAGAGGGAACAGCAGTGCGTAAAGCCCTGAGGCAGGAGGGAGATGAGCTTTGAGGAACTGATGGGAAGTCAGTAACGCTGAGTGCTGGCGCAAGTTAAGCAGAGCCGGATCATGCAGGGCATTGGAAGGAGTTTAGACTTTATTCCAAGACAGATGGGGAATCATTGAAGGGTTTGTAACTGGTATGCTCTGGGTCACATTGGAGCAGGACAAGCACTACAGTAGGGAGACCAGCTGCAGGGCCAGGCAAGCAATGATGGTGGCTTGGACAAAGGTGGTGGTAGAGCTGTCCACCATCTTTTTCCAAGATGGCACTCAAGCTGGGGTTGTGCCAAGAATTGATTGAAATCATGTAGGAGTAAGGAAGAGTTGGGGATATAGAGGAGGAGAGTGGCAAAGAGGAAGGCATTAATTAAGGTCATCACACTGTCAACAGAAGGCTTAAACAGGGCAATGACGTGCTCATTCACCAACAGACAGTGAGTATTTTGGACACTGGGCACTGGAGAAGCAGTAATTCAGCTTGGCCTCACCTCATGAGCCCCTCCGTGCCTGTCCCAGTACCAGGCACTGGGGGGACAAAGCAGACACAGCCCCTGTCCTGGAGAGCCCAGCGGCTACCGCCGGAAGCTAACACAAGTACACAAAGAACTTGGAAAAGCCTGGTGGAAAGTGACAGGTGCCCAGAAGCAGGGAAAAACAAAGATTATGCCCAGGAAGGTGGATGTTGGGGTCAGAAGTCATCTCCCTGCCACCGTGGTGAGAAAAGGGACACACAGTTTTTCTGGGCCCTTTATGTAGCACTGCCTCACTGACTCTGCACAGCAGCCTGGGAGGTGGATGTGCTCCGCACCCAGCGCAGAGTTGAGGAAATGCCTGCTGCTGTGGAGCTGCCTGACACTTAGCCAAGATTGGAACCCAGTACTGCTCCCTCCAGAACCTGAATATTCTCCCATACTGCTGCCTTTTACCACCCTCAAGCCTCTGACTCCCCATCTGCAAAATGAGCGGTTGGATTCAATGATCCCTAAAAGTCTTTCTGGGTCTGGCATTTTAAATGGATTTTGAGATTCTGTGGAAGAAGCTGCATTTGAGCTCGACTTTGAAGAATAAGCAAGATTTGGATACACAGAAACTGGGGGGAAGGGCATTCCAGGCAGAGGGAACTGTGGGCATAGGCAGGTTACATCCCAGTGTGAATAAGAAGATTAAAACTCAGAGGGGCCAGAGTGGGGAATCTGGGAACCGGCTGGTCCTGAGAGCCAAGGCTAATGGGACAGAGAAAGGGAGGAGTCAAGAGAGGGAGAGCGCTGGGAGATGTTCCATGGGCCAATGCAGACATCTTCCCCAGCCTCCTAGATGGAAAACAGAGCCAGACAGGCTGGCTCTGCATCGGGCGGCCCTCATGGGCTGAAGATCAGCCTGACCAGACACTGGGGACAGTGGTGAGAGGGTGGGAAGGGTCCTCCAAGGTGTTCAGGAGTTATGAGGGCCTCTCCCCTTCCCACTCCCTCTCTGGCTTGGACCTGAGGCCAGGAGAAATGTCACAGGTCCTCCAAGGTTACGCCAGCTGGGGCCTGAAAGGGACAGGAAGCAGTTTCCGAGGCCACCATCCAGCCGGGGTCAGCAGGCACGCCCAGACCTGGGCCAGCCCCCAGCTGCTCTGGGCTTTGTCTCCATGTCTTGAAACCTCAAGAGGTCATTTGATCTTGCCTCTGGCTCTGAGCAAGAGGCCCTCACGTCAGGGGTCAACCATTCCGGCCCTGCCTCTTCTAGATACCTCTATCTGGCTCTCTGTGAGGTTGTCCTCCCCTAGATCCTGTCTCTTGCCTCTCCTGCAGCCATTTTCAGGCCAGGCCTTCTTGTGCTGAGCCCTCATTTCCTGGAAGTGTAATCTTCCCATGAATGTGTCCTCTCATATTCCTCCTCTCCCATTTCCGTGGACTTGGAAGAACCCAAGGGAGTAGGGCATGATACAAGGGTGGTGGCTAGCAGCTTACCCATGGACGCAGACAGGCCTTCGTGCACAAGCCAGTTCCATCCCTTACCAGCTATGTGACCTGGTGAGTCACTTCACCTCTCTGCGTCTCATGAGAATTAAATGAGATTATACGTGAAGCACTTAGCCTAGTTCCTGGCACATACCAACCAGTTGCCATCGAGTCAGTTCTGAATGATGGTGACCCCAAGGGTATCAGAGTAGAACTGTGTTCCATAGGGTTTTCAATGGCTGATTTTTCGGTACTAGGTTGCCAGGCCTTTCTTATGAGGTGCTTCTGGGTAGACTTGAACCTCCAACTTTTGGTTAGCCACTGAGCGAGTTAACCATTTGCACAACCCAGGAGCTCCCCCTGGCACGTAGTATGTGATTGATAGATAGGTAGACAGGTAGATAAATACCCCCCTACAGACTGAATTCTGGGGCCTCTGGCACAGTCTGAGTCACACACCTCTGACTCTTCCCTTGCTTAGGACCATGCAGCCAGGTCTCCTTCACATGCCCTCCCTGTCTCCTGCCTAGGAAGAATCTTGTATTCTAGTGTAGGGTTGGGGCCTTTGGAGGGAAGCTTTGAAATACCACCTAGTCTTAGTAACTGGGCTGAGTCCTCCCTGGGGAGCCCAGGGACAAGGTGAGTCATAGGCCCTGCCCACATGGGCAACAGCACCCAGATTCATAAATGACTTAGGTCAGCTGGAAACCCTGTCCATATAGTGATGCATACCAATCCACCCTCCTGGTGCAGATCAGCTGAAAAACCATCTTGTGACTTTGTAATACGTCCTGATTTTCCCCCTGCAGATTTGCCATCTTTGTCATAACCTTTGCTGCCATAGTACCCTCTGTGCTAGAGGGCAGGGGAAAGTAAGTTAATTTTGTGTTCAGTGTTGATGAACCAGCCAGCTGGTCAGCCAGGCATTGCATCAGTGCTGGGGCTGCCACTGAACAAGATAGGCAGTGGCCTGCCCTCATTGAGCTTGCAGCCTACAAACAGATGTTCATTAAAAACCTCCCTGTGGGCATCACTCTCTAGGTGAGGGGCTGGAACACCCCCATGAGAAATATCAAGGACCATCCCCTTGAACCATGTGAGCAGAGCAGACAGCAAAAGCTTCCCAGAGGCAGTAAATGAACAAATTTGAGGCTTCAGGGACTATTTTCGCTAGCTCAGCCACCATCTACCAGGTTTCTGTTCCAACAGCTGTCCCCTTGGGTCCATTCTCCCTACTGCGGCCACCAAAGTGCTTTTTCTTCAGTATCTCTGGGTGCACAGTGTCTGGAATCTCCAAAATATTTACTGAATGAATTGATTAAAACATCTCATCCTGTGGCTCAATTGTTTTACACCTTTCGATTGCATCCCTCCCTCCCCAGCTTCCTTATCTGCAAAGTAAAGGCCAGCTTCCTAGCATGGCATTCAAGATAGCCAAGGCTGCCGTCATTACACCCAGCCTCTTGGCCCTGACCTTCACATGCTCCTCGTACCCTCTGTTACCAGCCACAGAGGATGTGTTGAATCAGGAGGAAGCTTTCTGAGGGGCTCTTCCCTGAAAGTGCTCTGTGCCTTTGCTCTAGCCGTTCCCTGGCCTGGGCTGCCCTTTCCTACCCTCCATCCATCTTCCACCTGTCATTTCCTATCTTTCACTCAGATGTCACCTCCTCCAAGAAGCATTCCAGGATCATTCCCAGGCCTAACTAATCTCTTGCCTGTTACGCACCCATGACGGCCCTTCCTGGGAATGTCCTCCTCATCACGCCATCAACTTCTTTAGGCCGGTTACTCATCTCTGCAAACTGTCCCACATTCCCCTTCTCTGGCACCGGTATCTCATCATGCCATACCATATACGTTTCAGGTGTCAGGGTTGTTTTTTTTTTTGTTTGTTTGTTTTTCAGTTGAAGAAGCGTATATAGAGTAGGGAGAATTGTGGGGTGTAAAGAGAGAGCACTGGGGAGTGAATATTGAATAATTTCTCTCAGTCTGAAAGCCAAACAAAACCTGTTGCCATCAAGTCGATGCCAACTCATGGCAACCACATGTGTTTCAGAGTAAAACTGCGCTCCATAGGGTTTTCAATGGCTGTAATCTTACAGAAGTAGATCACCGGGTCTTCTGTGGTGCTGCTGGGTGGATTCAAACCGCCAGCCATTTATTTAGTAGTCGAGTGCAAACCATCATAGGATAAGTTCCTAAAAATGTGGCAGGGAAGCAGTGTGTAAATGAAAGAATTCATATTCTCAGGGCTAACTGGGCTTTTGGAGTTCTCCAAGTACAGTCCCTCCCAATTTACAGAGAGGAAAGGGACTCAGCCAAGGACACACAGCCACCCAGTCAGTGAATCATGGAATGTTAGAGCCAGGAAAGGCCCTTGGGGACCACCCAGTTCCACTGTTCTTGCCCTTATCCCAGCCTCCACTTGTTGCATGTCCAGCACAGTCCATCAGCAGCGCCAGTTTTTACACAGCATCTCCCAGCCAGGAGGGTGGAGAGTGGTGGGGATGGGGACACGTAGCCCCCTCTGAGGACAGATGAGAGATAGGAGACACCCACAAGGTTGGTGGATGACCATGGCTGTGAACCCCACTTGGTCCCACTAGCAGGTATTTTAGGCCTTCTCTACGCCCAGCAGAGCCCTAGTGGTGCAGTGGTTAAAAGCTTGGCTGCTAACCAAAAGTTCAGCAGTTCAAATCCACCAGCCGCTCCTTGGAAACCCTACGGGCCAGTTCTACTCCGTCCTATAGGGTCGTGATGAGTCAGAATTGATGGCAACAGGGTTTTGGTCTATGCCCAGCAGTAGAGCAGGTGGGGGAAGATCCCTAAGAAGGGAAGGACTGGCCAAGCCAGAGTTTAAGGTATGCGTCCGGTTGCTGGTGGGCACAGGTTTTGAAAACTTCCCCGGAGCGGAAGGGAAGCCCCACATCCCCCAGCCTCTCCAGCCCCAGTTGGAAGCCTCATCCCTCAGTGAATTCCAGGTCTACCCCGCTTGGGGGTTTCTCCACTGACAGGTGTAGCCTGGGCCCCAGGGAGGCAATTTCTTTCTACATTTAAGGGACCCACATGTCTGGCTATGCGTGAAATCGTTGGAGGAGGTGGATCCGCCTTTGAGCAGCTATGGTTTGCCTGTAGCCCCTTATCTTTGGGGCACCATCTCAGTGCCTGAAGGTTTCTCCCATCGCCTGTTCAACCCTCTTATTTTACGGACATAGAAATTGAAGCCCAGAGAGGGAAGGGACTTGACCTAGGTCACACCGCACATCAGTCTCAAATTCTAGTGCATTCTCCTTGCCTTCTGCTCCACTGCCTTGTTTAATGTTGCGACCTCCCCTTCTAGAGGGCAGAGACTGTCTATTCAGTGATCTCCTAGTCGTTAGTTTATGGCCTGGCAGTGAGTGAGTGTGGATACTTGTTTGCTGGTCGCGTAAATGAATGCACGGGAACATCCTGCTGTTTTAATCCCAGCTCAGCTATCCCTCTGTGCCCCTGGGGCCAGCCCCCACTGACAGCTGGTGGTTGTTGTTAGGTGCCATCAAATCATTTCCAACTCACAGCGACCCTCTGTACAACAGAACGAAACACTGCCCAGTCCTGTGCCATCTTCACAATCGTTGTTATGCTTGAGCCCATGGTTGGAGCCACTGTGTCAATCCATCTCCTTTTCGCTGACCCTCTACTTTACCAAGCATGATGTCCTTCTCCAGGGACTGGTCCCTCCTGATAACATGTCCAAAGTATGTGAGGCAAAGTCTCGCCATCCTTGCTTCTAAGGAGCATTCTGAACCTCTTAATGCCCCAGCATCTCAGGTGATAAAGCTGCCGGGACATGAGGACTCAGTGACATGTGGCTCTGCGGTGGTGTAGGAGCCCTGGTGGTGCAGTGGTTAAGAGTTCGGCTGCTAACTGAAAGGTTGGCATTTCAAATCCACCAGCCACTCCACGGGAGAAAGATGTGGCAGTCTGCTTCAATAAAGATTTACAGCCTTGGAAACCAAATGGCCCTATAGGGTCACTATGAGTCAGAATTGACTCAACGACAGTGAGTTTGGTTTTTTTTAAAGGTTCAGTCATATAACAGCGGCTGGTGTCCTGGGAGCCAGGCATATGCTGGCATTGGGGATATGGAAGTGCCACACACAGATCTCTGCCCTAGAGGAGTAGGGTGGTAGGGAATAACAAGCGTACCAGTGGCTATGGCAACAGGGTGGTGTGAGGAGGCATCCTGGAGGTGTGTAAGACCTGAGCTGGGCTGTGACAAAGGCTGATCAGACTTGCGTCAGTCGTCCCTTGGTCATCCAGTCAACACATATTCTTGCCCCTACATGTGTGCTGGGCACTACGCTCAGCAGTGAGTTCAGAGCCACTGTCCACCTGCCAAGGCAGGTTAAGAGCCCCCTTTGTGCTCCCTGTGCCCCCCAGGGCTTCCCTTGGCACAGCCCCCACCTCCCCACATCATGATTGCCTGGTTTGGGGTCTGCCTCCCACTCTGGTCTGTGAGCCCCCAAGGGCAGGGACCAGGTCTGTTTTGTTCTCCGCTTGTCCCCAGTGTTCAGCACTGGGCTGCCTGGCCCATGAGCATTTGTTCTGTTTTGTAGAGCGTTGACCCTAGGGAGATCAAGGTTCTACAAAGCCGCAGCATTCCCCCTTCCCGGCACCAAAGAGCCCCTGGATTTTGATCCCTTTCCCTCCTTCCCAGCCCCCATGTTCTGCCAGAGTCTGGGGCTGGCCAAGTCATGGAAGCTGGGGGAGTGGTGGGAGGAGGAAGGTGAGACCACAGCAGGCCAGCTTAGCAGAGGGTGAGAAAGCCTCCCTGCTGCCTGGCTGCTGGGCACCACAGGAACAGTTCTGGCAGGAGCCGCCCGCTGGGCTGAGATCACCATGGAGACCTGGCTTGGAGAGGGTCACTGGCAGTGGCTAAGGGCTCCAGGGGGTGGGGGCAGCAGGGATTTGTGCAGAGGCCCTTGGGGAAGCTGGGGGGCTAGGGTTTGGCACAATTGGCTTACCCAGTGATTTGGAGCAGCCCTTCCTAAATCTTCCTCTCAGTTGTTACCCCAATATACTATACCCGTCACCCCAACAGAGCTTCCTCCTTAGCTTGGCAGCTGTTCTTCAGCCACAGTAAAGCCATCGTACAGATGAATGTCCCCTACCCCTACAGCAGGACCTGTCACCCCAGATACAACAGACCTGCCCCCTAATGGATACCCCTTTTGTCTCTGCAGCTGTTCCTATATGTCACCCCGAATGTGGAGAACTGACATCCATCCCAGCAGTAACCCTTGCCCCAACAGCTGCTTTTCTACCAGTCACCCCAGTTGTAATACATCTGTCACCCTCACAGGCCCACCTCTTACCCCTGCAGTGATAGTCCATCTTCTCACCTGCAGGAGATCTGACAGCTTAACAAAGAGGCAGCTCTTACCCTCCCTCTCATACCTCTGTTTGCCCCCTGGTCTGATAATGCCCACCTGGTTCCCCTGGCTTGGGGAAGTCCAGCCTCAGGACAAAAGTCCCCAAGACTGACTGCCCAGCAGACGGCAGCTGAGGCTGACTGGAATTTCAATGTGGCCCTGGTGGGAAGGGAAGCCAAGAAAAGAGTACAAGGGAGGAGAGGCTTTCTGTCCCGCCTGGTCCCTGCAGGTGTGAGGGAGGACAGATGGACTTGCCGAGGAGGCTTGGAAGACAGTTTTAGCACCCTCCACCCCCACCTCTGTTCCTTAATTCTAGGGGATGCCCACACCCTGAGGGTGGGAGGCCTAAATCTCAGGGCTCTGAGAGGAGGACAGAACTCTTGAAAAGGCCAGCCTAATGGCTGTCTTGGGAACGACCATGCCAAGCCTTGTCCCTCTGGGCACCTTCTTGCTCACCCCAGTGGAGCTGTGAATCCAGAGGGTCTAGCCAAGTTTGGGAGTCTGGATGGGGAAGTCAGGTCTCCAGGGCCCCACAAACAATTAGGAATGGCTAGAAAAAGGGGGTACTTCAGACCTCAAGTGTCTGGTGATTGTAGGGACTGGGGACTTGGGAGTTTGTGAGTTTCAGGAAGGCAGCGTTCAGCCAAACACAGATGGCATTGTGTTGGGCAATTTCTTTATTCTTTCATTCAGACAGACTTCCTCATCAGCTCACCTCTCCAAGGAACAGAATGGCACCGGTGGGGGCTGGGAAGAAGGTTGGATTTAAAAGAAATTAAAGCAGCAGCTCACACCTGTGCTGTGCTGAGGCACTGTCTTTCCCATTGTGCCATTCCTCAGAAAAGCTTAGGTTGGGGGAGTCACTAAGCTCATTGTTACCTGAGGAAGCTGAGGCTTGGAGAGCCAGGGACTGGCCCAGGCCCCAGAACAATAATGACAAATAGTAATTAGTATCATTTATTATGCGCTTCTTATGTGCCAGGCTTTACCTGCCTCAACCCACTGAATCCTCCCAACAAACCTATAGGATGGTTCAGTTATCTTCATTTTACATATGAATAAGTTGAGGCTCACAGACGTTCAGTGACTTGCCCAAGGACATAGAGGTAGTAAGTGATGGTGCTGGCATTTTGAACTCAACTGTGTCTGGCTCTGGAGACCAAGTTCTTAACAAATACCACTGCCTGGAACCCGACTCCTTACCCAGTGCATCCTTCACTTCTTAGTGGTGTGGGGTGTAGACATACAGCTGTTTTACAGCTGGGGAAACTGAGCTCAGGGAGGGGGCCAGAAGCAGTCCCAAAGTCACATGGGGGCCAGTTTGGAGTTTTCTGGGAGAAGGAGCAATGGGACCAACTCCTCCCAGAATCCTCCCTCTTCTCAGAGCTTGGTGTCTACCTTCCGTTAACCTCCGCCACTTCTCTTGTGTTTCTTCGCAGCTTTCAGAAAACCAACATCAAGACCCCTCCCAGCGTCCACAACGTCCTCTGGCAGGAACACCTGCCCCTTTGTCCCACCTGCACCCCCTGCAGCCCCATCTCCCCCACCCCACCCCTCCCTGCCCATCTCCTCCACGCAGAAGCCGAAGGTGAGCCCTTTCTGCACAAAACCAGCAATTGTAAATACTTTTTAAAAATGTACAAAACTTAAAAACAAAACACAGTTTTAGAAAAAGACAAAAAAAAAAAGAGAGAGCGAGAGCGAGCGAGCGTGTGCAAGAGGTTGCGAGCGGGGCCCCAAGGTGTCCAGAGCCCCTGCAAGTATGCACTGAGAAATTTATCTACAGGTCGTTTGACAAAAATGAACAATATCCTATTTATTGTATATACTGTTTTATTATAAATCGTGGATTGTATATTGCATTCTGTAAACCTGCTGTGGTCCCGTGGTGTGCAAATTCGCATGGTGGGGGGGAGGGAGAAGAACCTCTTGCGGGAGCTTTTTTTGTTTGTTTGTTTCTTATTTTTCACTCTTTTGGGTTTTCTCTTCTGTTGTTGTTGTTGTTTTCTGTTGGCAGGACACACCCAAAGATCCAAGTTTGTATTAAAAAGAAATGAAAAAAGCAAAAAAAAACAAAAACAAAAAAAAACCTCGTGTCTTGTGAAAGGGGGCAAGTGAGAGTGGGTGGAATGGAAGGGACGTGACTGATGTTTGTCACCAGCCGCTGGTTCCCCGGAGAAGTTGAAATGTCTGCATGTGCCCCCTACCTCTGAGTTTGCCCTCTGCCTGAGATTTAGGCCACCTTTGCATCTGGGTCCCCCCCATTCCACCCCAGGTCTCCCTTTCTGTAGGCCCTTCTTTATGTCCCCAGGTGTCCCATACCATTGGACCATACATCCTTTCCAAAGTGCTGGGATGCTTGCCTCTAGGACCCCTATTCTGCCCCAAGTCCCAGGTGTCTTCTCCCTGAGGAACCACCATTATAGGCCAGATCTTGGGTCTCCTGCTTCTGGATTTCCCTTTCCATCTCAGGTCCTAGGTCTCTGCCTCTAATCCCTTCATTTGTCCCAGGTCTCCCTGGCCTTTGGGCCCCACAGTTCTACCCTGGTTCAGGGACATCTGTCTTTGAGACACTTGTTCGATCCTAAACCCAAAAACCCTTGTGGGACTCCCCTTTCCTACTAGAACTGAAGTATCTCCTATTTGTATGTCTCCACTCTGCCCTAGCTCCTGGATCTGCTCTGCCTCCAAGCCCCCTATTCTACCCTAATACCCACATCTGCTTATGCAGAACCCAGGGTGTGACCCAGGAAGTCACCCCAACTTTTCATTTTCTGCCCTGCTCTTTTCTTTCCACCTGAAACCCAAATGCTGGGTCTGTGTTTCCTCCCAGCTTTTGTGAACTTTGAAGAAAAGAAAACTCCTAATCCTGTGGCTATTTCTGGTGGGCCTGGAAGGCTGAGCTGTTTTCCACTCTCTTACTTTGGTGAGCTCTTGGCTGCCCTCTACCCAAAGGTGCCCCCCTCAAGCTTTCTGGTCTTGAGGAAGCAGTTTTTCCCATAGACCCATTTTATGTTAAAGCTCTGCTGAAAGTGGCTTTTCTGTGTCCCTCCCTGCTAGAGCTCAGGAGGACACTAAGGATGCCTCTTCCTGGCCTGCTCTCCCTAACCCAATCCAGTAAGGCCCAGGCCTTGGGAGCCTCAGAGGAACCCTGAGGAACCTCTGAGGGCACCCCTGTCTGAGAGAGGAGACAGAAGGAGTCAGACAGGAGCAGGTAGCAGTTCACTAAAACTGCAGCCTCTGTGCTGGATGTAAAGGCTCAACCACAAGCCCCCTCCATCCTCAGAGATGACAACACTGTCCCTACCCTCCTTGGCTGGTGAGGGAGACATCATCAATACTGCACTCAAGCTGACAATCCAGTATGGTGCTGGAAGTGGGGGCAAGGAGCAGTTAAGACCCCATGAGGGGAGGGGAGGGGAACTTCTCAGAGGAGAAAGCCTTTAAAGAACAGAGGCTAGGGTTCCTCGCAGAAAAATGAGGGAGTTCCCAGAGGAGGAAGGAGCCCACGTGAAGGCCTGGAGGTGTGAGAGGGTGACCGGAGGTAGGTGCCACACATAGTTATCTGTTTGGAGGAGATACTGTGTGTGTGTTTAGGGAGAGAGAGGGCTTTGGCAAGGTCACTCTGGCAGGGTGGAGGTGGTTGGAGGGGGTGGCATAGGAGGAACCAATGGGAAGCCTGTGTTCAGCCCCAGAGACGCCTGCATGGAGAAAATGAGTTGTTCAGCGGCTAGTGGGGAGTCCAGGTGGGGTAGGCTGGGCTGGGTTCAGTAAGAGGGTGAGGCTTGGTGAGAGCTCTGAGGGGCCGGGGGGGCAGGAGGATTATTCAGTGAAAAGGGATTGGGGCTCAACAATGAAATGGGGCTTGAGAGGGGGAGGAAAAGCATTGGAGGGTGTGGGCTCTGCCTTGGGGCTCAGGAAAGGGGGAGGGGGGTGGAGGGGAGACCCATGAAAGAAACGGGTTTAGGGAGGTGATTATAGTGCAGTGAGGGGGCATGGAGATTCATTAACTTGAAGGGGGCTTGTGGATTCACTTGCAGAGACAGGGCTCCTGGAGAGGAACAAGAACCCAGAGAAAGGGGTTATGGTTTCTGAAATGAGAGGGAGGTTGGTGAGGAGAACAGAGGCTCCGTGGAGAGGTGAAGGGAAGTATCAGCTAGAGAATGGGAGCTCAGGGAGGGGCAGGGTCTCAGTCTGCAGTTCTGTGGCTTAGTAAAGTGTGGAGGGCTGAGGTGTCTTGGAAACCAGACTCAGGGGAGACTGCCCAGGGCCCATCATTTTAGATGGAAGGTGCTCTGTGCCCTTAGGCCCTGGGGTCTCTGGGGAAAGGGACCCAGGTGAGTGGGACAGGATGGGGCTACCCCATCCTGGTCTGTTCTTTTTCAGAGGTTTACCACAGCCACAGTACCACACCTGATCCCAGAATGCATCAAGGCTACATGGTTCCTGGATTTTTGGGTTTTGCCACCATTTATTAAATACCTCCCCAAGCTGTTTATTCCTCAAAACAGTATTTGAGGTAGGGAAAGATATTCACCTCATTTACAGATTAAAAAGGAGCCCCAGTGGCACAATGGTTAAGCACTCAGCTGCTAACTGAAGGATCCCTCTGCAGTTTGAACCCACCAGCTGCTCCTCAGGAGAAAAGACCTAGCAATCTCCTCCCATAAAGATTACAGCGTAGGAAACCCTATGGGGCAGTTTTACTCTGTCATGTAAGGTTGCCATGAGTTGGAATCGACTCAAAGTCACACAGCAACACAGATGGGAGGACATGTTCGGAGACGCGGAGTAAGTAACTTGTCCAAGATCACATGGTAAGTTGGCCCAGGGTCTGACTCCAAGCTCTTGCTTTTTCATAAAATTTAAAGGGAAAAAATTCTGCTTATAAAATTCATCCAAAAATTAATCCATTCTATAATAAAAAATCTCAAATGACAGAAATAATAGCAATTACTTATATAGCACTTACTATGTACCAGGCACTGTTCTAAACATTTTACATATATTATTAACTCATTTGGTCTCAACAATCCTGTGAAACTTTATTGTAACTATTATTACCCCCATTTTACAGATAGGAAATTGAAATGAAGACAGGTAATTTGCAAAGATTACTCAGTAGAAAGTGGTGACATCAGGGTTCAAACCCAAGTAATCTGGTTCTGGAGTCTGCTTCACTGTACTGTTATAAGTGAAAGGCCACTCCACCCCTGTCCCTGATATTAACCCCTGTGTCCACATTTTAGTCTATTCCTCTAGATCAGTAGTTCTCAACCTTACTGTAGGCAGGAATCCCCTGGACAGTGTAGACACCTTTGAGCGCATAGTTCAAAAATACTGATGCCCAAATCCTCTCCTAAGAGATTCTGATTTTATTTTTATTGGTTCGGCGTGGGGTCTGTACATTGGGATATTTTAAAGCTCCCCAGGTGGTTATAAAGTGCTGTGTTATAAAGTTGAAAACCTCTAACCTAGCTATTGTGCTGGGTATTTGCACACACCTACATTTAAATGTGTTGTCCTGGGTGTGAGCATGATGCTTTCTGGTGTGTACACTGTGATATCCACTAGTGTTTTTCACTCTGAGTGGCTGTAAATTACTATGGGTGTTTTGAATATGACAGTGTTTCTTTTAGAGACCCTGTGTGAATTCATTCATTCATTCAGAAAGTATTTCTTAAGCATCTATAAAGTTCCAAGCACTGTCCCAGGCACTTGGGGATACAACAGTCAACAGGACAGGCAGAGTCCCTGCCTTTGAGTGTATAGTCTGATGGACTTGACACATTTGGACATGTGTCTTTCCCTGTGAGTGGCAGGAGATTGGAAACTGTCCTGGGGGTTGCTGAAGGGCGAATGGCCAGCTGGGGAGCTTAGGAAGGTGAGAGACTTGCTGGTGTGGCTGTATGCCTGGCGGATCTTCTGGCCTTGTGTACAGTTGTGTTTGAGAAAGGGAGACCCAGGGCATGTTTCTGGGTTTGAATGAGTGTGGCTGACTGTGTGGTATGTGTGTAAAGGTGTTCATGATCTGGGCCTGTGAAAATGTGGATAACAGCGTATGGAGGATGGTTTAAGACAGGAGGGCTGTGTGCAAGGTAGGCACCAGCCCAGAAAGCGCACACACACACACACATTTGGCACGTGTGCGCACGCACGTGCATGCACGTGCGCGCGCACACACACACACACACACACACACACACACACACACACACACACACGCAAAGCCAGTTGTGAGGAGGAGGTTGGGTTCTAGCCCCAGGGCCCCAGACTCCCAGGGTCAGGTGAACTCTGCTTTGGGTATGTGAGGGAGGCACAGTTGGGGCTGGAAACTCCAGAGTGGGAAGGAGGGAGGGAGGGAAGCTGGGGAGCCACATCCTTGATCTCTGGTCTGTCTCAGCACTTCCGGACTTGGTGCTATGGGCCCTGTGTGTCTCTGAGTCTCCGGGTCTCTGCACCTCTGGGTCTCTCTCTCTCAAATGTCTGGATCTTGACATCTGTTTCTCACTTCTGGGTGTCAGGCTCTGAGGCTGATCACGTGATTCCGGGTGTCCACCTCTCCAGCCTCCTTTGCTCTCTGTGCCCCGGTCCTATCTCTCTGTCTCTGACTCCATGTTTGAGTCTGCCTCCGTGTCCTTCCCTGTCCTTGCCAGGTGGGGGGAGGGGGCCAGTGCTCAGGGAGCAGGTGTTGGCTGCTCAGGCAGCAGGGAGTGAAGCCAAGGAGGGCATAGAGCCAGCAGCGCCTGGACATAACAGCCACACTCCAGGACACACACTCTGGGCACTCCCAGGAAGGCACAGTGACATGTGGGGACACAGACTCCTGAGGACATTTACAGGGACATACACACAGGCACACAATTCAACACACAGCCACACCCAGAAACACACAAGGATGGAGATGCCCTGCCAGACACCAAGGGATCACACACACACAGACATACGCTCACATCCACACACAAATTCTCATCGGGCACACACAGTCACAGACACACCCAGGGAGTTTATCCAGAGGAAAACCCAGGGCCACGGACACACACACTCAGGACACAAACACACCTTCAGGCACTAGCAGACACAGTCACACACTCAAATCCAGATATACAAAAGCTTAGGTAGACTCAGTTACACCAAGGCAGTCAGAGACACATATTTAGAAATAAAGAGGCAAATGAGCACAGACACATACCCTCAAGGACAATCGGAGACAGACATACAATACTGGCACAACAGGCATACTGAGGAACACACACACACACACACACACACACACCCAGGACACACCCAGACACAGGCAGAAGAACACTCTCAGGTACACACACCCCTCTCTCAGGGGCTCAGTCAGGAGCACCTGGGGACACGCCCATAGGTAGAAGGAGGGCAGAGATACCCAGCGCACCTGGCGCCCACGGCGCGCCCCCGGGCGTGCCTGCAGCCCTAGTGTGTGCGTGCCCGTGCGTGCGTGTCCGTCCGCGCACGCCGCCACCTGTGGGAGGAGAGGTGCGCACTGCGCCCGGGGCTCTCCGGCTGGCGCGGCGCAGGGGGAGCGGTTGCCATGGCGCGCAGAGCGCGGCCGAATACTAATAGCGCTGCCACTGGCGCTGCCCCCACAGGTGCCCCCTGCCAGCCGGGAGCCTTCCACTCCTTTCTCCAGCTCTTCCGAAGTCACTGCGGCCCGCGGCCTCGCCCTGCGCGCCCCACTCAGAGGGCCCGAGCCCCTTTCCTGGAGCCTTGGAGGCGATCGGGAAGTTCTGGGACTGTGGGACCCTAGTCTCCCGGCACCCCAGAGAAGGCCCAGGCCGGGTCAAAGGCGGCGCTGGGCCTGGACCATGGTGAAGGCCCGGGGCGCTGCGGGGGCTGCCCGGCCTGGGCAAGGACACCCAGCGGCAAAGCAGCTGGGACTGCAGGTGCTGCCTTAGAAATGGGGGTGGCTATCCTGGGAGAGCGTGGGAGGGGGAAAATAAAAGGGGAACTTAACCCTTTGATTGCCAGAGGGCCCGTCAGTCTTCCCCAGGCTTAGCTGGGGAGGGGGAGGGGACTTGACCAATCGTTAATACAATACTCACCACTACCATTCCATCTGCTTCCCCCATCTCTCAAGTCTTGCCTTGACCTACCTGGGAGTGGAGGTTGGTGGGCAACTACCCTCAGCACCTGCCTCTCATCACGCCAGCCCTGCAGTAGTGGGACTGGTGAGGTGGGGGCCGTGGAGAAGTGTACTGGAAGTGGAGCAGTGGCACTAGAAGAGTTAACACCTCCCCACACCTGGAACCCAGCCCTAGAGTTCCCCTGTCACACTCCCCTAACTCCCCTACCCCTTTAAGCCCACTGTGTTAATTGGCATGGAGGGGTGTGGTGGTACCCTGGGGTGGGGGGAGCCAGCAGAGGGTTTGCAGGTAGAGGCTGTGGGCGGGGGGCCTAGTGGGGGGGAGCCAGGCGGTTGCCTAGCAACCCCACAGCTGTCTATTGACCTAGAAGAAGCTGCTTCCTCTTGACACAGCTGGTGTTTACATGTAACCGAGGCTTTGGCTTAGCGCTTGCTTGGAGGAAAGCTGAGGCAGGGCCCTTGTGGCAGCCTGGCTCCGGCCCCCTGGCTGTCATGGGCTCTATGCCTGTCTGCCCTCTTTGCTAAGCTCCCACCTCAAGTCCAACAGCGAGATAGTGGGAGGGCAGATCTCAGGGCTAGAGGCCTTAGGTTGGGGTGGGGGTAGATGTACACACACATACACACACACACATATGCACACATACAGCCTGAGGCCTTCGATGCAGAAATAGTGGCAGGCTAAGAGAAAGCATGGGGAGGGGAGAAGAAGAGGGTCGTGTCCAGTTTGTGTACAGATTCCAACCCACACAGAGACCACCAACATGCACAGGGACACATTAGATACACACAGACTCACAAAATCAAACTGACAGGCACACACATACATACACATACACACGTACACAGGCACAGAGATGCCCGTAGACATAATGACATCCAGGTGATCAGACACACAAATACACAGAAACACAGTAATCAAGTGACCAAAAACCAACACACAGATACACTCACAGACATCCTCAGCAGAGGACAAACAGGCACTGACCAGCTAATAAAGACACACACATAAACACACTGCCACACAAACAGAAACCCCGCATGCTAACACCAGCAACTCTCGTATGAATCCAGTTCATTCCAGCTAGTGTTTTCAGGCCTGCATTGTGAAAGGCAGAGACCCAGACCCACATACAGAGTCACCCACGTGCACATACATCATCACAGGGAAGCACACAATTCACAGAACTTTTACTGATTGCCTACAGTGCAAAAGGCAGGCAGTCACTGACACAGGCAAAGACACACCCAGAAGCCCAACATGTGAAGAGGCAAGGTCCCTGAAGGACCACGGGCCCTGACATGCCCCACCCACACCCACATAAGTGCCCACAGCACAAACACACACTGGCCAAGGGTGTGGGCAAAGCTGAGACTCCTCCCTGCCCACAAGCTCTGATTAGCAGCAGACCCACCCTGAGGTCAGAGGGCCCTAGTGGCCTTTGGGCCAGGGCCAGATAAACCCATACCCATGTATGGCCTGGACTGCATCCCTAACCCTCAGCCCTAGGAAGGAAACATACCAGCTCTGTCCCTGGGAGCACCCCCCCCCCCCCCCCCCCCCGCCTCCAGTGACTGAGGAAGAAGATACAGCACATCCCCAGGGGCCCCCTGTCTGAAAGAAAAGACACAGCTCTGTCCTCTGGAGTCCCCAGACTGACAGAGGAGGCACAGTCTGCCTAGATGAGCCCCCCAGTCTGATAGAGGACACGTCTCCTCCAGCAACTGTCACATGAACACAGTCCAGGTGGCTCTGGATACCACAGACAGACATGTGCGCGTGCGCACACACACACACACACACACACACACACACACACACACACACACACACACACACACACACACACACACACACACACACATGGCAGCTCCTGGTGAGTTCCTGAGGGCTTCCTGAAAGAGGTGAGCCTGGGTCCTGGCTTTGCAGCCCAAGAGGCAAGGGCGGAGGATGTACGGAGAAGGGCCTCCTTTTCTTCTCCATACCCTGCCCCCTCATCCAGCAGTTCCTCCTCCCCGCCCAGGGCCCAAGGGGCCGGCTGGGGCCCCACAGTCCCATCAGCCCAAGCAGTGAGCAGAAGGAGGAGAGTGGATATTTTTAGCTTCTCTGCCACTGACATTTCGCAGCAGGCGACCTGGGGTGAAGCTGAGTGAGTGCTGAAGGCTGGGAGAAGCCGACAGCGCCTTCTCGCCCCCATGCACATGTACACACAACTGTGCACGTACACAACTACGTCCCCCAACCCTTGCAATGCTCACATAAGTGGCCCAGCTTCAGGTACACAATCATACACTTAGATACACACAGGCACCTGTGCACACACTTGGTTCACATGCCACTTCTGCCTAAAACTTCACACACCTGGTCACACAAAATATTCATCCACTCACACACCCAGACACACACATGCCAACCCCACAATTCATGCACAGAACAAACATGTTTCCTACATCTAGCCAAGCATGCACACATTCATTCACCATTCATTCAAGAAATATGTATTCAGCGACTACAATGTCTTGGGCACTATTCTGGACACTAGGGATAAACCAAAAAAAAAAAAAAACCCATTACCATCAAGTCGATTCCAACTCATAGCAACCCTGTGGGAAAGAGTAGAACTGCCCTATGTGGTTTCCAAGGAGCGCATGGTGGATTTGAACTGCTGACCTTTTGGTTAGCAGGTGTAGCTCTTAACCATTATGCCGACACTAAGGATACCATGAGCAAAACAGACAAAAATTCCAGCCCTCAAAGAGCTTACGCTCTGGTGGAGCAACTTAGACAATAGCAAAAAATAAACAAAATGTGTGCCTCAGGAACCACACACATAACCCAGTCTCTTCCATAATACACAACCACGTGTGTAAACAGCTTCCTAACATTCTCTGCCCTACAAATACACACAGCTATACACACAATCCAAACTCATACAGGCAACTTCACAGATGTACCTCAAAACAATCACAGACATAATGTGCACAGAGCTGCACACATATGCTATTACACACACCTCACACATACTCACGCAATTCAAACATACACGCATAAATCCAGCCACACATACATACCACTATATATCTGTATACATTTTAACTACCTACCCATACAGAACACAGCCTTCGCAAGGGCATGTAAGTGCGAGTTTACGCAATTCCTCCCGTTCTGACACACACAGACACATGGACACAACATCCTCTCCGGGTAAAATCTCTCTCTGCCGACCACAGACACGTACATACACGTATTCCCAGAGTCCTCCCTCCCCAGCGAAGTCCCAGCCTGTTTGCCACATATTCACAGATGTACACACACAGTCTTAGCACACTCACAACTTCACCTACACACCCAACTCCCATGCTCCAAAGAGGCCACACACCCTAAGTCAACACATACCCCGGTTTACACTCACCCTGCTCACCCCAAAGCACCCTCCTTCCTTTTCCTATGAGGTCAGTGTGGTTACAGCACACCACACTGGCACCCAGAATGCTGCTTCAGGGTTTGTGGGCTGATTCCAGGTCCTAGAGAAGCCCTGGGACTCCCATCCCTTGGGGAAGAGCAGGACTCCCTCAGAGTTCAGTTTGCCCCAGGTGTCCAGCCTGAAGGTGGAGGTGAAGGAGGGTGCTGGCCAGACCTGCCCTGATCCCTCCCTTTGCTCTCCTCCCCACCTTCCTCTCTTCTTGAGTTCCTTAGTTCCTTACCCTCTATTTCTCCATCTCCTATCCCATCCCCACCTCCCCAGTGGCCCTTGGCCCAGAACCAAGCCCTCTTCTTCTCTTCGGGTTCTGCTGCTCTAGAGGGTGTTTGAGGCCCTTGCCACAAGCAGACGGGCTAACAAACGGACCCACCACTTGGGACCAAATAAAGAAGAACATTCAAGAGGCAATTTTCATCTTCTGAAGGCCTGGGAGGGAGAAAGAGCTAAATGGGTCAAGGGAGGGCAGGACTGATTGGCCCTGGGGCCGGTGTGCATAGCAGACACAGCTGGGAGAAGGAGCCCTGCATTCCAGTCCTGGATCTGCTGTGTGACCCTGGGTCAGTCCTATCCCTCTCTGGACCTCTTCTGTCTCTGTACAAAGAGGAAGCCGCAGTCGGTGATTTTGAAGCAATGGGATTCTCAATGACACTTCAGCAGTTGTACAAACAGGGAGAGGGGCTGGGAGTCTTAGGGGTCTGGTTAGAGCAATCAAAGCCCCTCCCCAGAGGCCTTCCTCCCTTGAGCCTCCTCCACCTCCTAGCCTGGTCTCTAGTCTGGGTTGCACCAGCAGCCAACAGCACCCCCTGCCCCCCAGCGCATAAAAACACACGTGCTTCTCCAGCCTCAGGCACCTCCTTTGCCCTCTCTGGACCTCAACCTCTCTGCTAGTGCGTTTAGGGGCTCACGATCGGGCTCTGTGCCCGTGAACCAGTCTATGTGTGCTCTGTCTGTCTGTCCTTCTGCCAGCAGCCTTCAGGCGCCAGGAGGGGAGGCAGCAGTGGGGGAGGTGGGGGCGGGGAAGGAGGCAGCACTGACAAGTTCCAATGTCTGGCTTTCCCTCCTGGAAACCCCAAGCTAGGGCTGGCTCCCCCTTCCCTTCCTGTCTCTCTCGCTCAAGCACGTCCCCTCTAAGAGCCCCTCTCTGCAGACACCCCCAGTGGAACCAAGCCCAGATTTGCTGCCAAGAAGGCCGACATTTCTTAGACTTGCCACGTTAAAGGGGCCTGCACAGGCACGCACTCAAATCCCCTCTCCATGTCCCCCTCCTGTGCACGTTCAGACGGCCCAAAACACACAAAGACACGGTTGGACACAGCGGCCACCTGTGCACACAGGAGGTAGCACATGGAGCGCATCTGACCCTGGGCTCACAGACAAGTACAAACACAGCCATGTCCGCCCTCCCCCTTCCTACACTCAGCTCACCACAGACTTTGAAGCACACACAATTTCCAGCACACGGTGCTCACAGACACGCACAAACACAGTCACACGCAAGGCCATGCCACACAGAGAAACAAGTGCAGACCCGTCACACAATGTCCCCCCGCATAGCGCCACCACCACCCCACTCTGTGTAGACGCAACCACAGGAACACAATGCCTGTCCCTCTTGTCCCCTTGACACACAGTCAAGCGAATACAGTCACATACTGTGTTCCCTGCATCACCAGAGATAACCACACATATCAAGGCCTCTGGGCACAGAGACACAGTGTGCCAATCCCGTGGATATTTGGACTAGCCCATGAGGTCACACAGTGTCTTTCTGGGCACAGAGACGTGCACAAAATCACAGCCCCCTGCAGCATTCCCTTGTGCACACACAGACAAGCTCAGGCTCAAGCTCAGTTATATTGTTATCCTCTTGTACACAATACTAAATTCACAGGGGTCCCCAGCACACACAGACATTCACAAACCCAGGCACACATACTGACCCTTTTGTGTGCACACGGATTCCGTGTCACTGACAGTCTGCTTCTATATGCACACACTGCTAAACCCAGCATCTTTCTGTACACAGGCACGTGCTCAACACTCAGGACACACACAACTTTCCCTTGTGCTTACACAAACACACTGGCCCGTGTGCGCACAAACCAGCACAAACTCACACGCACAATGTCACTTGTGCACACTGAGGCAAACACAGACTCACAAATTGCCCCAACATGCTCCTCCAGGCACACACATATATGTGCACGCTTCCACGGACAGACCCAGCTATCTGAATCTCACACACAAACACCCCGGTCTCTTGGCCTCTGACAGGTGAGGGTGGGCAGGTTGGAGGTTGGCTCAGCCCTTGTTCCCTCCCTCTGCCTGGTGGCTCATTCCTTCCTGTCTGGCAGAGTCAGCCAGCCCAGCCCCAGCTCCGGCTCCAGCTCCAGCGCCCTGGCTGTTCTGGGCAAACTCTTGGCGGGTTGATCTCGGCTGATGCCGCATCAGCAGCAGCAGCAGGGATGAGAAGGCTGCGGGCGGCTGCCAACGTGGCAGACGGCGGGCAGGGTGGCAGGAAGGAAGCTGGGCCCATTCTGCGCCCACTCTCTGGAGGAGACAAAACCCAAGGGGCTAGATGAGCAAGCAAGGCAGCTGGGCAGGGGCACCTCATGTCCAGTCTGGGCTCTGGGCCCACGTTGGCCCCAGATTCACTGTGTGACCTTGGGCAACTAGCTCCCCATCTCTAGTCCTGTTTCCTCTTTCAGCAAGTGAACAGTCTAGACTGGATGCTTCCTCCAGCTCCAAAACCTTGTATCCAACTCAGTGCAGAGAACTCATAGGAAAGAGACATGGATTCATGCTGTGGCCTTGGGCTGGTCCCGTCCCCTCTCCAAGTCTCAGCCTTTCAGCCCAGCAACAAAAATTCCTCACATCTGTACAGCTACCACCATTGACAAAATGTTTTCACTCTACAAAGGCAGCACCATTTTACAGATCAGAAAACCCAGATTCAGAGAAGTCAAATGATGCACCTAAGGTTAACCTGCAAGTGAGTAGCAGAGCTGGGACAGGAACTCAGGGGTTCTGATTTAGTCTCTAAAGTCAATGCTGCTCCCTTCATCTTCCAGTCATCCTATGCCCCCGCTGGTACTCTGACTGCCCCTCAGAGTCCCCCCACCCTGAGCCCAACCACAGCCACCTGGTTCTGCCCTGGGGAGTCAGGGTGCAAAGGCCAGACAGGCCTCCCACCAGCATTCCAGCTGCCACTGGGAACACAGCTGTCAGCAGGGCAAGAGAGCCAAAAGCTGCCTCCCAAGCAGGCCCACATAATTGGTACATTGTCAGCTCAAAAATGGAGCTGCTGTGGGATCTGAGCAAGCCACAGCCCTTTCTGGGCCTCAGTTTCTTCATCTGGCTGTAAAATCAGTGGATTGAGCTAAATGATTTCCAGGGCCGTTTCAGCTTGGACAGTTGCCTAGAGAGTGAGCAAGGAAAAACATAGTTGGGGGAGGCAGCTGTGTCGAGGTTCCTGGCCAGCCATGGGTGTGCTTCGGGTGGCTGGGCCTAGGGAATCTGACCCCTGCCTCACCTGTAGGTTGGGGTCACACCTGAGTCCTCTCAGAAGCCCTGCAAAGGGGAGGGACTTGGGGGGTGTTTGCAGGGTGGATGGATGGACAACTAATGGATAAACAAAAGTATGAAGGAGAGAAGGAGGGAAGAGAAGCCCTCAGCTAAGGCTCCAGGGGCTGAGCAACCCCTAAAAGGAAAAAGAACAAAAGGCAGAGAGGCTCCCCCTACCCACCTGCTTTGTTTATTGGACAAACCTCTTCTGATGCCCACTCTGCCTAGCCCTGAGCTGCATATGAGGTATCCACTCCAACCCCACAGGGCTCAGTCTGTGGGGAGACAAATATGGAGTGACAATTACAGGATGGTGGTATATGCTGTAGGTCAGTCCACTGTGGAGAAGGCACCCAGGTTGTCTGTGGGGATGAACAAAGACTTCTTGGAGGAGGCATCACAGCCATTGAGCTCAGTCTTTAGGATGTATCAGATTTCCTCTGGTGGAGTACGGAGGCTTCGCGTGCGTGCATGCGTGCGCTTGCGCGCCCGGATGCGCATGTGTGCATGCGAAATTGTTACCCCATTTTACAGATGGGGAAATCAATACCCAGAGGTAGAGAGACAGAGCAAGGCCTTGCACCCAGGCCTTCTCTTCTGCAAAGCCAGTGTTTTTTGCTATGCCATGCTGCCTCCTGAAGGAGTGAATTGTTAATTGTGGCATTTTAGACGCAGTGACAGTGTACTGGGGAAGAGGTTCTGGACAGATGGTTCCCAATCAAGCCCCTGCCTCGGGCGGGCTAGCGGAGGGTTGTCAAGCAGGCAAAGCGCGCCCCTCCACTCTGCTCATGTGTGGGATGCGGGCAGGTCTCCTCCCGACTCTCCTCGCCATCCCCCTCCAGCCCTTTGGCCCTGCCTGGGCGACCTGCATGAGCTCAGCTTCCCAGCAGCCCTGCGGAGGAGTCGGAGGAGTCGGGCAGAGGCAGCCTCTGCCCTCACTGCTTGGTAGTGCCAAGGGAGGCGGGGCACAAAGGGGTGGGGGAGCCTCTCAGCCACTGGCCTCCGTCCTGTCCCCCAACTTGGGTGCCCCTGGGGTTTGCTGCAGAGGCCCAGACTGGGATGGGGCGGTGCAGGGCTGGGGAATGCTGGTCAGGCTCGTCCCTTGTTGCCGCCGCCTTGTTGAGCTGCCATTAACAAGTGGCCGGAGGTTGCCGTTGTCTCCATGGAGACCAGACAGTCAGTGCGGCTCCGGGGTGAGGGCAGTGATTAGTGAGTGTCAGCTTTGCCAGCCCTGCTCTTCCCACCGCCCGCTGCTGGGATCAGAGACAACAGGCCTGGCTGGGGGTGGGGAGAGGTGGGGAGGGGGCACAGGGCCCTCACAGGCAGAGGGGCTCCCTGGCCCAGGCCAGGTGCTGCGTCTTTATCTCCCCAATGGCTCCTCAATTCTGTCCCCTATTGCCTCCCCCCAGGATCCTGCCTTCCCTCTCCAATCCATCTTCCACATAGCCACCAGGGTGAGCTTTCTAAAACACAAGCTAAATCCTGACACTGCCTTCCTTAAGAACTTTCCATGGCTCCCCATACCCTTCAGGATAGGAGTCAAATTCCTTATCAAGGCATTCAAGGCCTTCATTCGTTCATTCACTCATTCATATGACACCAACTATGTGCCAGGGAGTCTGCCAGGTATACAAGGTTTATAAAATGAGTGGGATCCCTCCCTTCATGGAACTTTCAATCTATTGAAGAAGACACACTATAAACAAAAAACAAATCAAGGATACACAAATCATAACGAGGCCTGGGAAGAAAACGAAGAGGGTGTGTTGGAAGCAAATAACTTCTAGCACGGGGTGGGGGTGCGGCAACCTATCTAGGGTGGTCAGGCTGGCTGCGCCGAGGAGGTAACATTTTGATGGACATTGATGAGGATCCACCAGTGGGCAGACGGAAGGAAGAACATTCCGGGCAGAAGGAACGGCCTGTGCCAGGCTCCAGTCTCCTGCCATGGGAAGGCTCTGCCCTGCTCCTCTGCCCTACCCTCCCTCCCATCCCCTCTCAATCCTCACTTCCCTGTGACTCTTATCACCTGGTCATCCAAGTGAGAAACCTCTGAGTCATCTGTGCTCACCTCTGTGCTCACCTCTCATCAATCCTGTGTCCTGTCAATTCTGTCACCATCTCTCCTCTGCCTTCCCAACCAAAGACCAAGCCCATTGCCATCAAGTCAACTCCGACTCATGGAGACCCCACGCGTTTCAGAATAGAATTGTGCTCCTCCGGGTTTTTAATGGCCGTAATTTTATGGTAGTAGATTGCCAGGATTTTCTTCCATGGTGCCGCTGGGTGGATTTGAACTGTCAGTCTTTTGGTTAGTTGAAAAAACCCATTGCCATCGAGTCAATTCTGACTTATAACGACCTTTGTGTGCAAACCGTTTGTACCACCCAGACCTTATCATTTTCGCTAGGACCATGGCACCGGCCCCCTAACTGTCTTATCGATTCTGTGACTAGTTCATTCCTTCATCCAATCACCGGATTGAGGGCCCCCTATAGGCAAAGCACTGTGCTGGCCCTTGTGGAGACAGCTGTGAACAGGAACCTGAGGGTCTCCTCAGCCGAGTCTAGTTTTGTTGCGGAGACAAATGAGTATGCAAGTACAGAGGAGGAGCAGGAGAAACTAATCTAGACCTGGGATGTCTAGGAGGGCTTCCAGGAGAAGTCCTGGCTAAAGTGAGATCTGAAGGAGGACAAGGAGCTAGCCAGGCAAAGGGAGGAGGAAGATGTTCAAAGCAGAGGAAAGAGCACATGGGAAGGTGTGAAGGAAGAGAGGTCACAGTTTGATCCAGAGGATGCTAGGGAGCCAATGGGGGGCTTTAGCCCATGGGAAGCATGATCAGATCTGCTCCCTGACATCCAGGCTCTCCCCTTCCAGTTCACTGTCCACATTACAGTTAGTATCATTTTTCTAAAATAGGCACAGTCATGTCCCTTCTCAGCTCTTAAAATCCTGCTCTGTCTCCCCAGTCCTTTAAAGTCTAAACTCAGGAGCAAGGCACTCAGGCCCTTCAAGCCTGATTTCCTACCACCCCTCCCAGCCAACTCTGTGCTCAGCCACACCCAAACAGGTCATATCGTTCCATGTCTCTGGGCCTTAGTCCACATCATGCATTCCTTCTGAAGTGCCCTTCCTCACTTCTCCAGGTGAGCTCTTCCCCCTTCAGGACCCAATACAGATGCTACCTCTTCCAAGAAGCCCCTCCTGACCCCTGTTCCTCAGCAAGAATAAGTCTCTCCTCTATGCTCCCATTATGCTTAAATTGTTGTTAGCTGCTGTCAAGTCAGCCCCCATCTCACAGCAACCCCATGCACAAGGAAACAAAACACTGCCCAGTCCTATGCCATCCCCATGATCGGTTGAGGATCAGACCATTGTGAAAATCCATAGGGTTTTTTATTTATTTATAATTTAATTTTTGTTGTTGTTGAAATCCATAGGGCTTTTACTGGCTGATTTTTGGAAGTAGATCACCAGGCCTTTCTTCCTAGTCCATCTTAGTCTAGAAGCTCCACTGAAACTGGTTCAGCATTATAGTATAGCAACAGAAAGCTACCACTAACAGACAGGTGGTAGCTGCACTTGGCTGGGAATTGAATCTGGGTCTCCCACACAGAAGGCAAGAATTCGACCACTGAACAACCAATATTCCCCATGCTTAAATTACAGATAGCTAATATTTATTGGAGGCCCTGGTGGCGCAGTGGTTAAGATCTCAACTGCTAACCAAAAGGTCAGCAGTTTGAATCCACCAGCCGCTCCTTGGAAACCCTATGGGGCAGTTCTACTTAGTTCTATAGGGTCACTATGAGTTGGAATCGACTTGATGGCAACGGGTTTGCTTTTGGGTTTTAATACTCATTGAATGCTTCTTTCTATGTACTAGGCTTTATATAAGCATTTCATTTTTTTTAAATTGTGCTTTAAGTGAAAGTTTACAGAGCAAATTAGTTTCTCATTAAATAATTAACACACATATTGTTTTGTGACATTGGTTGCCAACCCTGTGATGTGTCAACACTCTCCCTTTCTCGACCTCGGGTTCCCCATTTCCATTTGTCCAGTTTTCCTGTCCCTCCCTGCCTTCTCATCTTTGCTTTTGGGCTGGTGTGCCCATTTAGTCTTGTGTATGTGGTTAAACTACTTGTGTAACTTCAGGAATGACTTCGGTACTGAGTTAAAAAGGTGTCCAGAGGCCATACTCTCCAGGTTTCTCCAGCCTCTGTCGCATTTTGGAAACCCTGGTGGTGTAGTGGTTAAGAGCTATGGCTGCTAACCAAAAGATTGGCAGTTCAAATCCACCAGGTGCTGCTTGGAAACCTTATGGGGCAGTTCTACTCTGTCCTTTAAGGTCACTGTGAGTCGGAATCTACTCGAGAGCAATGGGTTTGGTTTTGTAGCATTTCATATTCATGATCTTAGTTAATCCTCATGACTATCTTGTAAGAAAGTATCTTATCATCATCCCCACTTTACTCATGCAAAACTGAGCCTCAGAGAGGTTAAGTAACAGGCCCAGGTCCCAAAGATAATATGTGACAGACCTGGGATTCAAACCCAGGCAGTCTGTTGCCATAGTTCATATGCTTAATCCCTATGCTGACACTAGTAAGACTTTCTAGCTATGTATCTGCCTCCCGAGGAGCTCTGGTGGCACAGTGGTTAAGCACTCAGCTGCTAACCAAAAGGTTGGTAGCTCGAACCCACTAGCCACTCCATGGGAGAAAGATGTGGCAGTCGGCTTCTGTAAAGATTTACAGCCTTGGAAACCCTATGGGGCAGTTCTACTCTGTCCTTTAGGGTCACTATGAGTCGGAATTGACTCAGTGGGTTTGGGTTTATCTGCCTCTCCCAACAGACTACAGCACACGGAGGCTGAGGTCCAAGTCTGATTCATCCAGGGCTCCCCAGGCCCAGTCCATGGCTCGA
Organism: Dugong dugon; assembly: GCA_030035585.1. Classification (NCBI taxonomy): domain Eukaryota; kingdom Metazoa; phylum Chordata; class Mammalia; order Sirenia; family Dugongidae; genus Dugong; species Dugong dugon. Next base: position 51,496,658 of record CM057462.1, on the reverse strand, counting down.
CATGAAGGAGGAGTGTGCCAATGTGTGTGGAATGAATGAATAACTTTAGCTAGAACCCTATTAGAGGGTTGAAAGATGGGCTTATGGACAGGTTTCTGAGGGTGAATTAAACCCCCCTAACTTGAGTGGGTCTGGTTATCATCCTGTGACAGACACTTTTCCCAGTCCAGCACCTGGCTCCCAGCCCAGCTCTGACAAGGATCTGTTGGTGACCTTGGGATTCCCACCCCTTGGCAAGAGCAATCCCTTCAGGATCAGGCAGCTCTGAATCACAGCTCTGCCCTTAGGTACAGCATTGTGACCCTGAGCAAGTGACTTCAGCTCTTTCAGCCTCAGTTTCTTGATCTTCAAAATGAGCTCAAAAGTACCTGCCTTTCAGGGTTGCTGTGAAGATAATGACGGCCATTCTTACTATTTCCCATGTGTCTACTAGGGGCTGTGCCAGGCTTTGTCACTCATTCTTACTTAGGACCAACCTTAACCCGGGTAACGAGGGCCCCGCTCTAGGTACCTGTATTTTAGAAGGCTCACTCTATCCCTCCTCCACTGGGCCTTTCCCCAGGGAGTAAGGATTCAGAGAGGCCAAAGGGACCTGCCCACCTGGAGCCCAGCCCAACCCTTTCTAGACCACCTCTGAGTACTCAGGATCTTAGAATCTCCTAAGCCAGCTTCCAGGGCCTGGGTGGGCCTCTTTTCTAGTCCAAACCACACTGCCAGAGTGGATTCCTAGGCCTGAGGAGTGGCCAAGGGGCAGCTGTTTACTGGGGGTGGGTGAACACAGCTTGAACATGCAGTAGTGGGGAAGGGAGGAGGATGCAGGAAGAGAGGGACCTCTGTTCTACTCTTATTAGGGGCCATCCTGCCCTTACTAAGCTTCCCAAATGTGCTGAAAGTCAGAAATGATTACTCCCATTTTAAAGATAAAGAAACTGAGGATCAGTCTAGAGGAGTGACTCTAAACCTTGTTCATATTACTGACATTTGAGATGGCAGTGCTTTATATCTATCGTCTCATTTAATTCTCACAACAACCCTATAAGTAATATTATTAGCCCACTTTATAGATGAGGAAGCTGAGGCACAGAAAGTTAAGGGACTTGCCTAAGGTCACATGGCTCCTAAGTGGAAGAGCTAGGAGATGAACCCTGGCAGTTGAACCCTAGACTCTGCTGCCTGTTTTCCTTATCATGGTTAAAACTCAGTTCCTTAGTCCTTCTGCCTCAGTCGTCTGCCTGAAGAATGAGATACAGTAAAGGTGCTCTGGGCGTACTCTAGTTGTAAGGCCAGAAACAGGCAGACTTGTGATCCAAGCTGAAGGTGTCTGGGTGTGTCAAGTGGAAGGAGGAGGACTGGGGCCATACCCTGCCCCTCACCCTCTGTCCTACAGCTCCATGACAGCTGGGTAGGGTCTGGGGGACTGCTCAGAAAGAGGTCCCTCTGGCTTGAGCTCACAACAATGCCCTCCTTCCTACACCGTGGCCTGAGAAGATGACGCTTTCCCAGGGCTGAGGCAGGGCTGCGTCCCTCTTCCCCTCTGAGGCCCAGCTGTGAGGCGGCTGCCCAAACTCCCGCCAGCCCCACCTCTCCTACTCCCCAGGCCAAGCTAATGCTCTGTGGTCACCTGGACCCAATTTCCTCCTTTCTGCCTCCTTCCATCTCTGGGAAGCACCCCTCGACTGCTCTGCCAGTTTCCAAAGGCTTCTCCCCCAGGAAGCCATCCCTGCCTGCCCCCCACCTCCACCCTCGGGTCTCCTACCCCTACTTGGCCTGGTCTCCGGCCCCCTCCCTTCAGCCTCACACGTAGAGAATCACTTGGACCATTAGCCCATTTTCCATCTGGTTCCTGGCTGAACATTGGGTCCCCCTGGCCAGACTGCGAGTTCCCTTCCCCAGGGCGGTTATCACATAGTGTGCTTCCCTCTCCCCCAACAGTGCCTGGCAGGGAAGAGCCCAGAGCCAGAGCTGCCCACACTCCAGGAAGTGAACCTTGGCGCTCAGGGGCCTGAAGCCAGCATGGCTGTTCTTCAAGCTTTTGAGGTCAGCCTACCCCTTATTTGATAGGTGAAGAAACCCAGGAGGCTCAGGGAGGGGAAGAGACTTGCCCAAGGTCACCCAGAGGTGGGCCAGGACTCAAGCCCAGGTCTTCTGACTGTCCTGTCCAGGCTTCTGAAGCTGTCTGTGGAACAAGTTTCTAATCTTCCCAGATACTTATTTTCACGCAGGAGACCAAAGTGATTCCCAAAAATGGATTGCCAAAATCCCAGGGGTTAATTACGCCCCAAATGGCATATCTGGAAAAGCCCCAAGGATATTATTAGTCTAACCTCCCTCCATCTGCCTCCATTTTAGAGACAGACAAACTGAGACCCAGAAAACAGAAGGGACCTCCTCAAGGTCACACAGAACTGGGGCCAGAGCTCAGATAGGATTACACACTGAGAATTAAGCACTACCAATTTATTCATTCATTCAACAAAGATATTTTGAGACCCTACTAATGCCAGGCTCTGTGCTGGGTGCCAGGAATATAAGGGTTTAAAAAAAAAAAAACAGTCATAGCTGCAAGGGACTTCTAAGTGCTGCTGGGTACATGTGTATTCAGTTTGTGAAAATTCATTGAGCTGTACATTTTGGCTTGTGTACTTTTTAGCATGTATATTTCAGTAAAACTTTTTTTTTTTAAACATAGTCACAAGCATTGAGCTCTTGGAACTGCAGTATAGTGGGGAGATGAGACATTAAACAACTAATTATACAAATAATTGTTTAATTACGATTGTGACAAGCACTATGATAAAGTAGAGGGTGCTATGAGCTGTGTAGTGGGAGGATCTGATCTAATTTGGGAGTAGTCAAGGAAGGCTTCTTAAAGGAGGTGAGGTTTAAGCTGAACTTGAGCATTAAGAGAATGAGCAGAAATTAAGAGTGGGAATGATTCTCAACTCCTTCCTCATACTACGCACGAAAATTAATTCAAGATAAATCATGGACCTAAATGCAAAAATTAATACTATAAAGCTTCTATAAGAAAACATAAGAGAATATCTTCATGATGTTGAGATAGGCAAAGATTTCGTAGAACATAAAAAGCACTAGCCATAAAACAAAATTAACAGGGGATGGGGAAAGCATTCAAGACAGAGAAAACAGTATGTCTGAAGGCCTAGAGGAGGGGAGGGACAAGGTGTCTTGGAAGAACTGAGAACAGGCCAGAAAGAATGAAGGCAAGGGGATAGTGAAGTGAGAGCAAGTCCCAGAGGCAGGCAGGGGTGAGACCATCTAGGGCTTTGTGGGTTGGGTTAGGAGTTAGGACTTTATCCTGAGGGTACTAGGCAGCCAGAGAAGGGTTTTAAGTAAGGGAAGTGGCAGGAGCAGTGATTGAAGCAACAGTTGGGGTTAATGTTACCTTAACCAGGGTTTGCAAAATTGAGTGTTACCTTCTTTGATGTACCCAGGATTGCAAGGTTTTGCCTACACAGAAAGGAGAATGAAAGAAAACACCCCCCACCCTCCCTGCTCAGCAACAAGACAAGGCCAGGCTTAGATTCTGCTTCCTTGCAAATCAAGATGTAGTTTTACAACTTGAAAAGTCACTTAATCCAGGTGCCAGAGTGAGGCGGGGCATTGCAGGCGGGGACTCCCGGGCTGTGAGGCCCTGTCCTGCCTGGCCCAGCCCTGGTCTTAGAGGAGCTAGAGTCTGCCAGCTCCCTGCCATGCCCCGCTCCTGCTAAAGCCACACCTCACCCCTTCTCAGCACCTGAGCCTCCTCACCTCCTCTTCTCTCTCTCCCTCTTCCCTGGAGAGCTCAGGAGTCCCACAGGGAAGAAACAGCCCAGAGGTCAGGAGTTTTCTCCACCCACTCACACTCCCACACATGTACCAATATACCCGCACCAGAGCTGCGGTGGGACATGGACAACCAGGTCTCAGCAGACCCCAGCTGTCTCATTGCTCAGTCAGACCCCCTCCCTGCATGGCACTCAGGGAAAGGCACTGTAAATGGTGACTGTTCAATCCAACCAACATTTACTGGGCACCTGCTGTGTGCCATGCACTGTGCTAGAGTTGAGGATGTTGTCCCTGCTCCCCGGGAACTCTTGGAGTAGTGGGGGAAGGAAACTGTACACAATCAGCAATATTATAAGATATTATAAGTGTTTTATAGAGGTGCAAAGTGCAATCAGGTATAGAAGGTGAGACTGATTTCACTTGAGGAAGGAAGTATGGATAGCAAGGAGAATTTCCTATACGAAGTGACATGTGAGCTGGGCCAGAAGAAATAGGTAAGACTGATAGTAAGGAAACCTATTTATGGTAGAGGAAAGTATAAGACTTATAGTGACTTTTGAGAGTGTCAAGTACTTTATGTATTCATTTAATCCTTACAATGACTCTAAGAAGTATTTTCCAGATGGGGAACTGATTTGTTTCAAACTCCCACAGGAGGCAAGTGGCAGAGCCAGGACTTGAACTTAGGTCTGTCTACTCCCATGCTCTTAACTTCTATCACATAGAGTGGCTTGGGCAAAGGGCATGTGGAGAGGGGTGGGAGGCGAGGCTGAGGCTGGAGAGGTGGGTAGGCAGGAGTTGGGTGGAGGAAGCCTTGGTGAGGGCTTTGTCCGGAGAGCGATGGGGTGCCATGGAAGGTTCATTAGTGAGGGGAGGAGTGAAGAGGGGTGACATCCATGATTAGCTTTGTTTTCACAGGCCCACCTTGAAGGAGGAGAAATCAGAGACAGAAACCTTCAGGAATTGCTATAAAAATCCGAGAGAATGATGGGGGTAGAGAGATGGAGAGGAGGGGGTGCACTGAGGAAATATTGAGTAGAACCCAGGGGCTGATTGGTTCTGGCCGATGAAGTGGAGAGAGGAGTCAAAGACCACGTCCCAGATTTTTGGCCTATATGCTCCTGAAGGAAGCCCAATAATGGTCACTGGGGACCCCTTTCCCATGGCTCAACCCCACACATGGCACCTACAAAACTCACTCCTGGAAGCGTCTTTATTCTTCTCCAAACATTCATGTACATCACCTATTCTACATATATGGAGCACCTACTGTGTGCCAGATGATGTGCTGGCAGCTGTAGCTATATCAGGGAGCAAGCTGAGCCTACCTCATTAGTGATATAATGGTGAGAGCTGGGATCTGGATTTGACTCCTGGTTCTGCAACTTATTTGTAGTAAGTCCTGGCTCAGCCTCCTGGCTTGCTGTAACTTCCAGCAAGTTATTGAACCTCTCATTGTGTCAGTTTCCTCATCTGTAAAATGGGGATAATAACAGTACCTACCACATGAGTTAAATGGGTTAATACATGTAAAGCCCCTGGCACCGGGTAAGTATTCGGGGTTAGCTGTTATTATTACATAGTTCACATTTTAGTGGGGAGACAGATCCAATTACAAAATTAATTATTTAATTATAACAATGATAAATACCTTGAAGGAGCAGTACAGTCTGGAGGGTGAGGGAAAGCTTGCCAAAGCCAGGGATGGTGCCACTGAGCTGAGCCGAGTGAGCTGGGGCTGGCCAGCTGAAGCAGGAGGGAGGGAAGATACTCAAGGCAGAGGGGATGTGAGTAGGCAAACCCTTAGGTGGAAGGAGGTGCTGAGAGGTCAATGTTTCTGTAACTTTACCTCTTTGGGGTCTCAAAACAGCACTGCGAAAAAGTAGGTCAGGCAGATACTCCGTCCCCAGTCTACAGAAAGGACCATAAGGTCCAGAGAGAAACAGTGACTTCACTGGTCAGTAATGGAGCCTCCCTGTCAAGGTTCTACTCACTGATCTAGGGTCTAGAGGAGACAAGGCTGAGAAGAGGCCTTTGTCCCTTTGCCTGCTGGGGTGGGAGCAGTGGGAGCTAAGGCTGCGGCTGGCCACCGGCAGCTGTGGCGGCCAGAGCTGCATTCTTTCCCCTGCCAGCAGAGCAAGGCGAGGATCATGGCAGGGGCTGGGAACTTTCTGTCTTTAAAAAAAAAAAAAAGTGCATTTTAGTCAACAGTAAGCTGTGACTTCAAACAGACATAGCTGCCAACTGGCCTCCCCAGCCCTGGGTCTTTCTGACGCCCCAGGGTAAGCCCCCAGGCAGCCAAGTTTCTGGGAAAGGCAATGACGCTTAGACCTGGAGTCCAAAGACTTTGTGGTGAGTCTTGGCTCAGCCTCCAATTTGCTGTGTGACTTCAGGCAGATACCAGCCCTCTCTGGGCCCGAGTGTCCTCTGTAAAACAGGGGAGGGAGGGTGTGATGACCTAAAGTGGAATGGGGGGCCCAGCAACTGGCTCCAGCCAGCTGCAGCAGCTTTGCTGTCCTCTGACTTTGAGGCTCTGGGACCTTGGGGGTCCGGAAGCTGGGGACAGGCAGCCTTTCATCTCTGCTGGCCCAGGGTCACTGCAGGTTGGCAGGCCCCACATCCCGAGATCACATTTCAGGCTGGAAGGGGCCTTCCTGTGACCTCAGCCGGCCAGCCCTGCCCCTGCCTCCCTCTTCCCCATTCTCGCCAGAGGGAAGCAGACAGCAACCCGCCCAAGGTCACTGGCCAGCAAGTGGCTGTCCTTCGGCCTGCCCTTCCCTCCCACCAGAGCCAGCCCCCTCCCACCTCCCACTGTAAAGCCTCAGGTCTCCTGGGCTATTAGGAATCTGCCAGGCGAGGCGTGGTCTTTTTCCTCTCGTTTCTTGGCTTGTTTTCCCGGTTCTCCAACAGCCGCCTTCTGCAAAAGCCTCCGGGTGCGTGTACAGGAACATTTTTCTTTAAAAAAAAAAAAAAGAAAGAGAAGTGCAGCCATAGTTTGGGTGAAAAAGCAACCAACTCCTTAATCCCTCCCTGTAACCTCCGGCTTCTCAGCCGGGTTGGCTCCAGCTGCTGGGAAGGAAGGCTTTGCTAGGGTGAGAGGCCTGGCTTGCCCCCCTCCCCCTACCCCCCTCTTCACCCGCCTCTGCTCTCCTTCAGGGTTTGGTCTGGCTTCTGGAGCCAGGAAAAGACAGGCTGCAAGGCCCAGCAGGGCTGAGACAGCATGGGGCGGGGGGGCGGGCAGTGCTGAGGGGGTGGTTGGAGACTCTGCCCCTCTGCCCACTTGGCCACCTTCTAAGGAGGTTACAAGATTAGGATATTTCACTTCTAACCCATCCTCTCTATTCCTACTTTCATTCCTTCATTCTTCTGTCTTATGAATCATTGCTCTCCCTGAAGCCAGTTCCCTGCAAGTTCCCTGAGGGCCATCTCCCATCTCTGTACCCCATTGCCCAGCACAGCCCTTCGTATATATCATACATTTTAATACTCCAAGTAGATGTGGCACTCCACGTCTCTCCCCAACCCACCCACCCCCATTGCTCTGAGACACCCAGCTCCTGGGTCAGTGCCTGGCATATAGCAGGCACATGGAAAATGTTTTTTTGCATGCATGTATGTGTGCATGAATGAATGAATGAATGAATTCAAGCTATAAATAGGTCTTCAGAAACACTCAGAGTGATCTTGCAAAAGGGACATTTCATTATGATACACCCCTGTTAAAATCCTTCTTTGCCTACCAATCACCCTCATAATCTAGTCCAAACCCCTCCATCCCCACCTCTCCCTACTCACTAAACCTGAAAAACCAAACCTGTAGCTGTTGAGTCCATTCTGGCTCAAAGTGACCTACAGGACAGAGTAGAACTGCCCCGTAGGATTTCCAAGGAGCAGCTGGTGGATTTGAACTGCCAAACTTTATGTTTAGCAGCCATAGCTGTTAACCACTACACCACCAGGACTCCCCCCTACTCACTAGCCTTCACTAAAGGATTTGCTTCTCCCTCAATGTGCCATCTTTTCTCTTGCCTCTGGGCCTTTGCAAATGAAACCCCCTCCGCCTGCCACAGAGTCTCTGAGTGGCCCAAACAATTGACGTGCTTACTGCTAACTTAAAGGTTGGTGGTTCAAGTTCACTCAGAAGCAGTTCGGAAGAAAGGCCTGGCGATCTACTTCCAGAAAAAAATCAGCCATTGAAAACCCTCTGGAGCACAGTTCTTCTCTGACACACATGGGGTCGCCCATGAGTTGGACTCAAAGGCATCTGGTGGTTTACTGCCTGCCACACCCTTCCCCACCTCTCACCTGACTGACTCCCTCTGACCTATCAGATTACTCAATGAGCCAAGCAAGCAGGTATTTGGGACACCAGAAAGCAGAAGCACTAAAAACATATTTTTGCAAATAATTTGTCATTTGATAATTTAACAGAAACATTGAAGTAGTGTTCATGGGAAAAAACCAGAAGTTTATTGGAGGTCCTTACTTTTTTATGGGTTAGTATTATTTTTATGTTGAATTTACACATGGGCTGGGGTTACAGTAGGTGACATAATCTGGTTCTGATCTTTATAATTCTCAGCGTAGACATGAGCTCCTCCAGGAAAACTTCACTGACCCCTCCAGGCAGGTTTTGATTTTTCCTTGGTGTTCCCAAAGACCCTCAGGATTTTTCCTTCAAAATCTACATTTTAGCTTTATTTGTTGGTTCCCCTCCCTTCACCCCAAGTCTGTATACTCCCTGAGGGCCTAGGTAATATTTATCCATTTCTATACCCAAAGTGCCCAGTACTGCACCTAATAGAACTGACCCCAGACATGTTGCTCTCCGGCCTTTGTTCATTTAGTCCCCTTTGCAGAGTCTGCCCTACACAACATATTCCATGTCCACACTTCGTAACTTGGTTTGAAGACTCATACTCACCCTTCAAGACCCTACCCAAGTGACCCCTCCCTGCTTCTCTCAGCTCACAGCTCCTGCTGCAATGGTGCCTTCCTCTTTTATTGAGATTTTTGTTTATGTGTCTTCTCTCTCAGATTGGGAGCTGCTGGAAGGCAGGGACTGGGTAGATTGCTGCCTGGGTCCCCAGTGCCCCGCACAGGCCTGGCCAGAGCAGGCAACAATATATGGTTGTCAAGTAAATACGTTGGAAGATGTCACAGAGGAGGTACAGTTCAGGCAGGATTTTGAAAGTGGGAGGATAGAGAATAACATGTACTTACTGAAGACATAGAGTCGCAGTACAGATAAAAACAAATCTTAATAACAATAATTATGGCAACTATCACTGAGCACTCCATAGTGTGGTACATAAGAGCCCAGATTAAGTTTTACCTCTTACTGACTGTGCGACATTGGGCAAGTAATATAATCTGTCTGTGCCTTAGTTTTCTCATCTGTGAAATGGGGATAGTACCTAATTCACTAGGAATTAAATTGGCTAATACATGCAAGGTGCTGAGATCTGTGCCAGGCATACACGGGCACTGTCCATGTTTGCTATAATTGGCATTATCTCCACTGCTTAGCACTTCAGTCATGCCAGGCCTTTTCATCTGGCATCTCATTTAGTCCTCACAGCAGCCTGAAAGGCAGGGATTGTTGTCCCCTTTTACAAAGAAATGAGGCTAGGCAGGTAAAGCCCGGGTAAGTGGCAAGAGTGGGATTTGAACCCAGGCCTCTCTGGCCCCACCGCCCATGATCCCTCACTGTGGCACCTGCCTGCAGGAGAAGGGGGAGGAGAGAAGATGGCTCCGTGGGAAGGCAGGGAAGCTTCACCAAGCTGGGGCCGCGGGAGCAGAGCGGCAGGCGTTTTTCCAGAGCTTTCATTTCTGTCTGCCTCCTCTGAGCAGGTGAAAACCCCACAGAGGGCCCTTCTCTTAGTCCTTCCCCCTCTCCTCCCCCTCCCAGCACTGCCTTGGCCCCCACGCTGGGAGGGGGGCGGTCAGGCATGCAGTGTGGGGGCTGCAGGGGAGGGGAATGAGGAGGTGGGGGAGCATCATTCCAGATCCTTCCCCTCCAGCAACCCCCTTTCCCATCAAAGGCACTCCGCTCCAGGAGGAGAGAGCATTCCAGGTGGAAGGAATGGCAAATGCAAAGGCTGTGGATTAAGGATGTGGAGGCGGGGAAAGCCTGTGAGCTTGGCTGGAACTGAGGTTCAGGGCCTCCTGGGATTGCTCAGTGGAGAAGAACTTGTTTGACGAGAGAGGAGAGAAAGAGAAGCAGTGGCCCCAGCAAGAGCTGAGGATGCCAGAGGGAGGGTAGTGGGACCTGGAGATGTGCTTTCCACCCTCTCCCCCTCAGGTGGGGGGTGGGTGTCAGGGTGATTCTTCTTGGTCCCTCTTTTGTTTCTTCTCCTGGTATCCCTTAGCCAACTGCACTCTGCTATCTCTGTACCAGGCACTGGCTCATGGCTTTCTATGTGTCCTCTCATTGTGTTTTCTCTCCAGCTCTACGAGATCAATATCACTCATTCCAGTTTATAGATGAGGAGACTGAGGCTCAGCAGGTTATATAACTTGCCCACGGTCACACTGGGCATAAAAAGCAGAGCTGGGACTAGAACCCAGGTCTGTTTCCAGAGATGGGCAATCCTGCTTGCCATACTGCCTCAGGCTGCTTTCCCGGAAGTGATTGCCATTCCCATAGCAACGCTGAAAGGCACTCTTGCGCAGACCGCACTTTATGTTTTATGCAGGCCCTATTTCTTGTGTTCCTCCCAGCAGCCCTGTAGGCAGAGCTGTTATCATCCTATAAGGCTCAGAGAGGCTGTGTGACTTGGCCAAGATTACAGAGCCGTTAAGTGACGAAGTTGGGATTCAGACCCAGTTCTGGTGACTCTAAATAAAGGCCTTTCTTGCTTCCTTTTGCAGAGGAAGAGGCCAGACCCCTGCTCTCACCAGCCTCAGGGGACAGGGAACAGGCAGGGGTCACTTTTTAGACTTGATAGGAAAGGAACAGGGCTTGATCTTTGGAACCTGGGGACTCGTTATCGGTAGGGAGTGATTTCAGTTCTCCAGGTGACACCGCTAACTCCTTGGATAGAAGAGCAAGGGCTTGCCCTTCAGGAGCAGCAATCCTTCTCGTTCCTTGATTTGGTTTGAATCCCAGCTGTGCTGCTTCCTGATTGGACGGCTTCAGGCAAGTCACTTAACTTCTCTGTGCCTCCTTTACCTCATTTGTAAAATGGGGATGATAATAACAGGACCTAGTTAAACTTAGCATATGCCTGGTACATAGTAAATACTCAATAAACGAGAATGCTTAGTAATATTACCATTCGTATACATAACATCACCCCATGTGAAAACAACCTGTGTATCTTCATTGCCTAAAAGGAGAAACCAAGACTCCTGTTGTCAGACAACCTTCAAGCAAAGCTCCAGAGTCTTAATTTCCAGTGCAAGCAGTAACTGCTATTATTATTATTATTAGAGTCAACATTCACTAAATGCTTACTATGTGCACATGCTAAGAGTTTCACATTTATTATCCTTTTTAATCTTCATAGCTCTGGAAATAGAAACAATTATAATCCTTATTTTATGGATAAGAAAACTGAGGTTCAGAGAGGCTAAGTCACCTGCCCAAGGTCACACAGCTAGGAAGACTTGCTTGGCTCCAAAGTCTCCTGTGACAATTAAGGTCATGTGACAACTCACCAAGTGCCTAGCTGCCTGCATCAGCTGTCTCCCAATGCATCTGCTGGATCTGCTGCCTCAGGCTCACCTCTCTCCATGCTGGGAAGACTGAGCGCCATTTACGAAGGACCTTCCACGGGCCAGGACACCTTATACACATTTCTGCATTGAATCTTCACCCCTGCCTCATGGCCCTCTATCATTATCCCCATTTCTCAGAAATGCAGCTGAGGCACAGAGAGGTGCCTCACACACTCAGAGGTGGCAGAGCCAAGATTCAAACCCTGACTCACAGCTTGCATTTTTCCGGGGACTACAGGTACAGAGACCCTTGGAGAACAGTCTCACTTTCAAAGCCAGGTTCCTTCCCCTGTAACATTCTCATTCCTTCAGCAATAACCACAATACTCCCATGGTGGCCCATAAGGCCTGTGCCCTCCCTCCCAAGTGCCAGCAACCATATTGGCCTAGATACCTTTTCTTTTGGCTTGTAACACTTCTCCCCACCTCCCTGCTGCCTGATTCAGCCTTATTCATTCAACTCACCCCAGATATCACCTCTTTACAGAAGCCTCCTTTGACCCCACCCTATCCCCTGATATTCATGCTCCTAAACACATTGTACTTTGCCTTCTTGTTCTTTATCACAATTTCTAACTATTATTTTGATTTCTGCAATCATTTGTTTAATGACTTTCTTCCTCACCAGACTTTAAGCTCCGTGAGGGTCCGAGTCTGTTTTGCTCACCATTGTAGCTGCAGTACTGGCAGGCTGCCCTGCATGTTGTGGGTGCTTAATAATATGTTATGGAATGAATGAATAAATAGCTACCAGGTACTTTACACACATGGCTCATTAATTCCATAATTAACTCATTTAGTCCTGTTGTCCCATTTTAGAGAAGAGGTAGGTGAGAGTTGACCCAAAAAAATCAAAACCATTGCTGTCAAGTTGATTCCGACTCATAGTGACCCTATAGGGTTTCCAAGGCTGAAATCTTTATGGAGGCAGACTGCCACATCTTTCTTCCGAGGAGCAGCTGGTGGGTTTGAACTGAAGACCTTTCCGTTAGGAGCCAAAACCACTGTGTCACCAGGGCTCTTAGGTGAGGGTTAAAGAGCTAGAAAGTGGCAGAGCTTGGATTCAATCTCAAATCAGTCTGACCCCAAAGCAAGCCACTACATTCAGCACAGCACCTGCTGCCTCTCAGCACCCAAAGGCCACAGTCAGGATTGAAATAGTCACTGGCTGTCACCTCACAAGTCCCAATTTGAGCCAAGAGGTCAGCAACTCAGCCGGCACTGAGGCTCTTGTTGGTACCACACCCGGTTGGTGGGCTCTGCCTTTCTAAAATTTTAGGCTGCTCCCCCTCCTACTCCCTTTTTGGCCTCTTTTCTTTCCAGAGAAGGAAAAAGGCTAAGAATTCCAGCCAAGGCAGCCCTTCTGGAAAAAATAGTCCTGTGGTGAAAAGAGCCCTGTTGTGAGACCTGGATTTAAGTTTTGGCATGGAGGCTGCCCCGCTGAGGGCCTGGAATGGCATCCCTGTCCCTCTAGGAGCTTCTGTGTCCTCGTTTGGGATTCTGCCTGGGCTGGTGACCGGCTTATTATCCCTTCCTCACCTCCTGATTCCTAGGGCCCCAGAAATAGCTCCGGCACACCCTAAGGTCACTTTCCCGAGGAACCTTGGTGACTGACAAGTAGCTGAAGGTTGGCCTTTACCCAGATCTATAATGACCAGAGATATGGGGGGACTATCCTAGCACCTCAAGACCTTCTCAAGAATGCTAAGGGGATGGAAGGGCAGTCTTTCTCGGGTAACACCTGGCCTGAAAGGGAGAAGTACAGAAACGGAAGCCAAAAGACCCAGGTGTGTGTCCCAGAGCTGTTTCAGATTCCCTGAGTGACCCTCGGCAAGTCGCGCAACATCACGGAGCCTCAGTTTTCTCTTCTGCCTTACAGGGTTGTTCTGGAAAACCAAAATGAGATAGCTTTGCTAACTTGGGAATTTGTCACATAGTTGTCCAGTTGCAGTCTTTTATAATCAACAAGATTCACTCATGCACGTATTCTCAACCACCCCAGGACGTGAAGCAGGGTAAGGAGGTATAACTGAGATAGGTTCAGGGAGTTGTCTGAGGTCGCAGAGTGAAGTGGCGGCTGAACCAGGGTCCAGCTCACCTGATGCAACATGAAGGGCCTTTCAGAACCTGCTCCCCGTCCCAGGAGCCCGGATCTCGCCCCGAGTTGACCATTCACGGCAAGGCCGAAAGCCTGTGACTCACTCGTCTATTCCCCACCTACTTTTGGCCCGGTCTGAGATCGAGAGGATGGGACAAAACTATCTGCTACTTGAGGGGTGTCCACACAAAGTTTATGGGATCGGCCGCTTCCTTCCACCAAAAATACTGATTATTTGAACTTTAACAAAAAAGAATTCGTCTTTTAATACATTTGTATGGTTTTTACACCTTCTTAGGTGGAATTTGCCTACCTTAAATTTAGGAGTTGATTTACCTTAATTTCCACCCCCACTTCACTTGGTTTGCCCCCTGCTGTTTACTCTGTTTGCGGAAGTCGCTCGGGTGGAGCTCCCGGGACAGTATCCTTGAATACGTCTTTTGCGTATTCATTTAACTGGCATTCCGCTCAGGCCAATGGAATACACAGAAGCCCCGGGCGGGTGGGGCAGAGAGCCAATCAGGACCGTTGGCGGGGTGTGGCTGCGTCCCAGGGTGGGGAATCGCGTAATGGCGGATGCGGGCCGGGCGAGCGCGGCTAGGGGCGTAGTGTGCTGAGGGGGATCCGGCTGTGTGGCAGGCCGCGAGGCGGCCCGCGGGAGCAGACCTGTTGCGGGGACAAGGTGGCCGGCCGGCCCTTCTGTCGCTGAGGGCGCCCGCGCAAGGCCAGGTGAGCAACAAGTCCTCTCGGGCGGGCCCTGCCGTCCCGCCGTGAGGCGCCAGGCCCGGCCGGGCCGCCCCTCCCGGGTCGCGCAGGGTCCCCGGGGAGTGGGTGCAGCGTCTCCTATCACGGACCGACAGAGGCCCGGCGAGTCCTCAGCGCGAGGTGGCGTCCTACGCCACATGTTCCTTTCCCCCTCAGGGAGTAGGTAACTCGGAGACCCCCCCCTCCCGAGACTTGGAGGGGCCCGTAGTTCTGTGAGGCTGCGAAAGTGCCCTAACTTGACCTGGCTGTGCCACCAGCTCGCTCTGTGACTTTGGGCAAGTCACTTCCCTTTCTGGGCCTCACTTTTTCCATTTATAAAGGGAAGGCTTAGTGGGCAGATATACATGAATTGGATTTCAGCTGTTGTCTGAGATTTGGGGCAAGTTCTTTCTGAGCTGAGCCAGTTTCCATTTTCTGGACAATGCAGGAATTGAGGTGCTTTTTATGCTCTTGGCCTGCTAAATTGTGGAGGGCTGTGTGTGTGTGTGTGTGTTTTCAGGATGGTCTGTAGAGTAAGGAGAAGAAGAGTTGGCTAAAGGTGCTGGGTATTTCCTAGACCATGATGGGGTGGGGTCAAGTTGTCTTGGTACTGTAGGTAGGAATCCTAGAGCGTCGGAGATGGGGAAGTTTTATACAATTGTCCATAGAATCAGAGAAGAGGAAGGAATCCTTGTAGCCTCTCAGGGCTGTGACTGGAATTTAGGCCCTGCAGTCAGGAGGGTTAGGAGGAGGAGGGAGAAGAACATTTATGGTGCTGCTACTTTGTGCTGGAAACCCTGATGGCTAGTGGTTAAGAGCTTGCTTTTAACCAAGGTTGGCAGTTCGAATCCGCCAGACTGTCCTTGGAAACTCTGGGGGGCAGCTCTACTCTGTCCTTTAGAGTTGCTGTGAGTCAGAATCAACTCGATGGCAACAGGTTTGGTTTTTGGTGGTTTACTTTGTGCTACTTACTTAATTTTTACAGCAAACCTTGAGAAGTTACGCACGAGAAAACGACGTTTCAGAGGAGTTAATTAACTTGCCCAAGGTTACGCAGTAAGGTGCGGTGCTTACCAACATTAAGGTGTTTCCTCTGATAATTACTGGGCAAGAGGCAGTCACTGTCCATTTAAAAGATAAACCAAAGCAAAGCCAAACCATTGCCATCAAGTTGATTTCTTCTCATACCAACCCTATAGGACAGAGTAGAACTGTCCAAAGTGTTTCCAAGGCTGTGAATCTTTACAGAAGCCGACAGCCAGTTCCACATCTTACTCCCGCAGAGTGGCTGGTGAGTTCGAACCACCAACCTTTTGGTAGCAGCCGAGTGCTTTAACCACTGCGCCACCAGGGCACCTATTTATTATATCTTATTTAGAAGATAGCAGCTGGGGGAGCGTGCTGGCCCCAGATGCTTGATTTGATTTCTTGCATGGAGACAGGCTGGGTTGGTTAATTCAAGTCAGACCCCTTTGTTCTATCTCTCAGTTGGAAGGGACCATTTCTAAGTTGTAAAAGTCCCTTTGAAGTGTGTCAGAACTTTAGAGGGCTCAACTTGAATCCTGGCCAGGTGGCCTGTAGAAGAAAGTTCACCAGCTATTGACTTGACCCTTGGTTCAGGGTGGTTCCAGCACAGTAAGTAACTTGCTCTCCTCCCTAAGAAGGCCACGTTTTCTTGGGATGGGAGAAATTTCCTATTTGTTAGTTTAGATTTCTTTGCATTCTAGGGGCAAAAGTTTCAACAGCTTGCCCTCTGATTGAGTATAATATTTCTTTGTGTTCTTTGTTATCTGACTTCTAGATGAGCAAAGATTGTGGACCTGAGGTAGGAGGTAGTTGGGTACTATAAATTACAACCCTTAATTTTTCCAAACCTTGGAGCTTTTGGTTAATCAAAATGGTAGAACTGACCTTGGTATTGTTCTTTTGTGTTCATGGTAGGGAAGAAAATTGGAAGAGGAAGTTGCTGAGAAAGAGGGCGTTTCTTAGTAGTGAAACTAATATGTATTTCTTTGTTTGAAATTCTAAAACCAGAAAAGCAGCAACTAAAGGAGGAAGGAAGGAAGAAACTGTGAAACAGTTCTTCCCGTTCAAATATCCTTAAGAGCTGTCCTTGTCAGAGGCTCTCCTTTCACAGAAAAAGTCAGTTGTCGTATATTCAGCTTTCAGAAATTGTGCTCTAGAATGAACTAATTTTAAATCTTAAATCCTCTGAGATAATATTTTAAAAACCAGAACATTTTACTAAGTAAGCTATTTATCAGTGGTTGATTCTTTTTCTCAATATAATTACCAGTTCAGTCTTTGCCTATATTTTAACTGTGATTTAAGTGGATTTCAACCTAAGAGGAATCGATCTAAATATTGGATGATGCAAACATCACTGTCACTTGAAATACAACATAATTGGTCTGTTTGGGTTTTTGACATTTGTTAAAAGTCCTTTTAATGCTTTGTTTTCTAGGATTGTGTGTGTGTGTGATAGTTAAGACATTGAAGAGCTACATTTTTAGTATTATATTTTCTGTATAAGAAGACATAGTCTTAATTAGTATACCAGTCCACAGTGGCTTATTCAAAATCCTTGGGGAAAAAATAATTCTTGGGGCCAGATGTGATTCTGAATTTAGAATTTTTGGATTTTGGAAAAGAAATATAGTACATATAGTGCATGTTATGGAACACTCCCAGAGAGGTCTGGGGCAGCACCTCATAATCAAACACATTACTGTTTCTGTAGTAAAATGTCTGAATGTTCACACAGACTGGGATAAATAAATGCTATAAAAACCTCATGTCATTTCATGTCAGTTTTTGTCAACAAATGAAAAATAAAAAACTTGTTTTTCACAGCCTTTTGGATTTTGGAATTGAAGTTAAGGGATTGTGGACCTCTATGGGTAAAACTTACATGATGACAAGAATAATTACAGGGAAAAATATTGTATAACCAAGCTAATTTCAAAGTCATGGGTTTTAAAAATGGTATTATGTAGAAGACATTTTGTTTGTTTGTTTGTGTCATTAACAATCTTGCTCTAATCAAAATGTGCCAGATAAGCATTTTCCCTTAACTACCAAAATTTACCTTGTAATACCCTCACTGGTCCCAGTTTTAGATGTTAGAATGACACTCATATCCTTTTTAAAAATGTAATTTATAGGGTCTTTTGCCCGTCATTTTTGTATCTTCCGTGTAATTCACAGAAAGACTAATTAGGTGAGAATCTGTAGATTCATGTTTGCAGAATTTTAAAGTGGATTTTCAGGGTCATCTTTAGTATGTGGATTTGAGTAAAAATCTTGTTTATTTTTAACTTATGAAGCCTCTACAATTTGCTCAGCTTGGTAAGGAGTTTACTAGAATATATTTAATTTAGGGTATTTTTAAGTGTATGCTATATGAGAAACCTGAGTTTATTAGCCATACGAATTTTTGTGGTTTCTTTAAATGGCATCAGGCCTCTAGGAACAGTTTTACAAAAACTCAGGCCATTCTTTTCTTTTCTTGGACTCCTCTACTATAGAGTGAGGTAGACTTTTTTTAAAATTTTTTATTGTGATTTAGGTCAGTGTTTACAGAGCAAATTGGCTTCTCATTAAACAGTTAATACACAGACTGTTTTGTGACACTGGTTGCCAACCCAGTTAATACACAAATGGTTTTGTGACATTGGTTGCCAACCCCGCCATGTGTCAACACTCTCCCCTTCTCCACCCCAGGTTCCCTCTTTCCAGTCCTCCAATTTTCCTCTCCCTTCTTGCCTTCTCTTCCCTTCCTGCCTTCTCATCTTTGCTTTTGGGCTTGTGTCGTATACATGATTGAACTATGAAGCACGACCCTCACGTGTGTTATTGTTGGCCGTATAGACCTGTCTGATCTTTGGCTGAGGGGTGAACCTCAGGAGTGCCTTCAGTACTGAGTTAAAAGGGTGTCCGGGACCTATACTCTTGGGGTTTCTCCAGTCTCTGTCAAACCAGCAAGCCTGGTCTTTTTTTTTTTTTTTTGGTGAATTTAAATTTTGTTCTCTATTTTTCTCCACCTCTGTTCGGGACTGTCTGCTGTGATCCCTGCCAGAGCAGTTGTTGGTGGTAACGGGGCATCATCTAGTTATTCTAGGCTCAGTCTGGTGGAGGTTGTAGTAGTTGTGGTCTGTTAGTCCTTTGGACTCATCTTTCCCTTGTGTCTTTGATCTTCTTCATTCTCCTTTCCTCCAGCCTGGATAGGACCAGTAGACCCCAGTTGCTCTACTCACCACAGTCCGAATTGTAGAACATTTTCTTTATAGACTATGTTATACCAGTTGAGCTAGATGTTCCCTGAGACCATGATCCCCAGCCCTCAGCCCAGTAGCTTGGTCTTTCAGGATGTTTGGATATGTCTGTGAAGCTTCTATGACTTTGCCTTGGTCAAGTTGTGTTGACTTCCCCAGTATTGTGTACTGTTTTACCCTTCACCAAAGTTACCACTTATCTATTGTCTAGTTAGTGTTTTTCCCTTCCATCCCTCCCCTCCCTCGTAACCATCAAAGATTGTTTCTTTCTGTATGGAAACATTTGCATGTGTTTTTCTAATAATGGTCCCATACAGTATTTGTCCTTTTGTGATTGACTTATTTCATTCAACATAATGCCCTCCACATTCATCCGTGTTGTGAGATGTTTCTCAGATTCATCATTGTTCTTTATCATTGCCTGGTATTCCATTGTGTGTATGTACCATAGTTTGTTTATCCATTCGTCTGTTGATAGGCATTCAAGTTGTTTCCATCTTTTTGCCACTGTGAATAATGCTGCAGTGAACATGGGTATACATATGTCTGTTTGTGTGATAGCTCTTATTTCTCTAGGATATAGTCCTAGGAGTGGAATTGCTGGATTGTATGGTATTTCTATTTGTAGCTTTTTAAGGAAGCGCTATATCGTTTTCCAAAATGGTTGTACCGTTGGGTAGTATTCCATTGTGTGAATATACCATAATTTGTTTATTCATTTGTCCATTGATGGACACCTAGGTTGTTCCCATCTTTTTGCTGTTGTGAACAATGCTGCAGTGAACATGGGTGTGCATATATCTATTCGTGTGACGGCTCTTATTTCTCTAGGATATGTTCCAAGGAGTGGGATTGCTGGATCATATTGTACGTCTATTTCTAGCTTTTTAAGGAAGCGCCAAATCAATTTCCAAAGTGGTTCTACCATTCTGCATTCCCACCAGCAGTGTATAAGTGTTCTAGTCTCTCCACAACCTGTCCAGCATTTATTATTTTGTGTTTTTTGGATTAATGCTAGCCTCATTGGGGTGAGATGGTATCTCATTGTAGTTTTGATTTGCATTTCTCTAATGGCTAGTGATCACAAGCACTTCCTCATGTGTCTGTTAGCCACCTGAGTGCCTTTGGTGAAGTGTCAGTTCATATTCTTTGCCCATTTGTTCATTGGATTGTTTGTCTTTTTATCGTAGAGGTGTTGAATTTTCCTATAGATTTTAGAGATTAGACATATGTCCTAGCCAAAATTTTTTTCCCAGTCTGTAGGTTCTCTATTTATTCTTTTGGCGAAGTGTTTTGATGAGCGTAAGTGTTTAATTTTTAGGAAATCCCAATTATCAAGCTTATCGTCTGACATTTATGTATTATTAATTATGGTTTGTATGTTATTTTGCTGCATATTAGGGCCTGGTAGACTGGTATTTTTGAAGGATGAAGAATTATTTCCTCTCTTTAGAGGAAGTCCCATGACAGCATAAATTTGAGGGATACCATATAGCCACGTGGTTTGAAGCCCTCAATTCCTCTTCCCATTTGGAGTGGCTCCGTCATTCCGGAGAATGGTAGAAGGGGAGATAGAAGGGGTGTGGAACAGTGTATCAGGAGTTACCAGTGAGGTCAGTGTATGATTGGACTAGGGAAGAGGGACACTTCTTACCCAGACTACTCCAGTTTCTTCTCTTCTACTTCATAAACACTGATAATGTTTCAAAAGGATTATAAATTAGTGGACCAGAATCTTATTCCAAGTTACCCGTCATGACTATGGGTAAACTCTTGAGGACAGAAGCTATCTTGTACTTCTTTTGTATTCTGAAATGTTTAGAGGCCTGGGCATCAAACTTGTCTTGCATCAGAATTACTTATGGATCTTTTAAATAATATGCACATCTGACCCAGGAGCTATGATGTCAGTATATAACCAGTGTTAAGAAATGTTGGCACAAGCGTATTGTAGATGCTCAGTAAATATTTGTTGATTAATTTATTATTGGTTCTGGCATGGGTTGAATTGGGTGGGAGAGGACCCAGATTTTTCATAAAGTAAAATAGCTTTCTTTCTTTCTTTTTTTTTTTTTTTTTGTGACATTGGTTCAATCTCCACAATGTGATAGCATGCTCCCTCTTTCCACTCCAGGTGCCCTTTGTCCGTTAGTCCAGTTCCTGTCCCTTCCTGCCTTCTCATCCTGCTTTTGGACAGGAGCTGCCCATTTGGACTCGTATATTTGGTTGAACTAAGAAGCACATTCCTTGCCTGTATTATTTTTTGTTTTATAGGCCTGTCTAATCTTTGCCTGAAGAGTGGGCTTCAGGAATGGTTTCAATTCTGGGTTAACAGAGCATCCGGGGGCCATAGTTTCCGGGGTTCCTCCAGTCCCTGTCAGACCATTAAGTCTAGTCTTTTGCCGTGAATTTGAATTCTGTTCTACATTTTTCTCCTGCTCTGTCCAGGACTCTCTGTTGTGTTCCCTGTCAGGGCGATGATAGCCAGGCACCATCTAGTTCTTCTGGCCTCAGGCTGATGGAGTCTGTGGTTCATTTGGTCCTTTAGTCCTTTGGGCTAGTATTTACCTTGTGGCTTTGGTTTTCTTCATTCTCCTTTGTTCTGAGTGGGATAGGACCAATAGAAAATAGCTTTCTAAGATAGTAACACACATTTAGCAGTTGGCAGATCTGGACCCATAGTCATTTTATTGCTGGCTAGAACAGCCAGCATCAGGACCTTCACTTTATGACTTAGGCTGGAGTTTGGATGCAGCCTGTGGCCTTACTGATTAAGGTTGATTAGGATGGTAGTTGCTAAATTGGCAGTAGGTAGAAATGCAAGGATTCTTGGGGATTTGGGTAGGCTAGTGGGCAATAGTGATGCCAAGGGAAAAAATAGAAGTCATAATTTCACAAGGGCTTCAACACATGTTGTTGTTGGTTGCCGTGGAGTCGTTTCTGACTCATGGCGACCCCATGTGTGCAGAGTAGAACTGTAGAATTTTCAATGCTGTGACCTTTGAGAAGCAGATCACCAGGTCTGTCTTCTGAGGCGACTCTGGGTAGGTTCAAACTGCCGACCTTTCGGCTAGTAGTCAAGTGCTTAATTTTGTGCAACCCAGAGACCTTCCAGCACAGTGTGTGGAACATAATTGGCACTCCGTAGCTTTTTGTTGACTGAAGAAATGACTGGCTCTTTGGGGAGAGGAGTATAGACTGTGAAATAAGATGCTTCCTACCTACTCATCCTTCAGAATTGGGCTAAGATGTCATCTATTCTGTGAAGCCTTCCCTGGGAAAAGTTGAGTGACTCTTGTGTGTTTTCTCCTTTGTTAAAACATTTACAGACAAATCTACAAAACCCTTTGTCCTACCTAATTGTGAGCTCCTTAAGGGCAGGCCTGTATTGTTCATTTTTTTATGACCAGTGCCCAGCACACACAACTGCTAATACTGCTTAAATTAGGACTTCCGTATTCTTTTGTTTCATTCTTTTGAGCTTTTCTTTCTTCCAATTTAATGGTCTTTTCAGTTCAGACCAGCAAACATTTATTTAGTGTCTTCTGAGAGATAGATATAGGTCTTTCTTGGACCTTCAGGTAGGGTTTTTCAACCTTGGCACTACTGATGCTTTGGTTCAGATAATTCTCTGTTGTTGGGAGTGTTCTGTGCATTGTAGGATGTTTAGCAGCATTCCTGGTCTCTACCCACTATATACCAGTCATATCCCCTGCCTCTTTTGTTGTGACAATCAAAAATGTTTCCAGACTTTTGTCCAGTGTCCCCTAGGGGGGCAAAATCACCCCCTCTTGGGAACCAGGGTATCAAGGGTAGGGTGGTGGGGTAATAGAGGCAAGTGAGTATAGATATCCTCAGATGCACTCTCTCCTTTTTGTTCTTCTTCCTGGTTGTACAGTCTCCTGTCTAAGAAAGGAAAAAGGGAAATCAGGAGGTAACAACTTTCAAATAGCCCCTTTATTTTTATTCTGTTCAAATTTTATTTTATTTGGGTTAGTTATATTAGAGTAGTACAGACAGCTGGATTATTTAAGGAGATCTATGTAAATTCAGTTTCCACCACTGATTATGATGAGATGGAGTAAAGAACTACTAGAATATGACTACCTTGCATAAAAGACTTTTTCTGGAAAAAGCTCATAGCTGAAGTTTAATACCTAAAAAATAGCTAGCATTACTTTTATAGAGAACTTGTCAGCATTCTTCCTTGCTAATTTTTAAGCTTCATAGCTGTGATATCCCTTTTGGTGTTCCTGCATAGATACTTTATACTCCAAAAAACATGTTTAGCTAATGGACTTGCTTTATAAGCTCAGTATTTTTTTTGTGATTGTTCATGGTAGTGGTCCTTGGGTCCCTTTGGGCATTAAATAAAGTAATGACAAGTTAGTGGTAACATTTGGGGACTTCTATTCTCCTTTGGGGCTCTGGTGGCGTGGTGATTAAGCGTTTGGCTGCTAACCAAATGAATCCACCAGCCACTCCTTGGAAAAACCCTATGGGGCTGCTCTAGTCTGTCCTGTAGGGTCACTGAGTCGGAATTGACTCAACGGCAATGGGTTTTTTACTCTCCTTTGGCCAATCCTCCGCAATATAACATTGTAGTTAAAGTCATTTATGTCTTAGTCACTATTAAAGTTGAATGAGTTTTTTTTTTTTTCATGTTCCATTTGAAATTATGAATGGTACTCTAGAGAATTCAGATGTATAGTTATGAATGGTATCTCAGAATAGTTACCATTTATGCAAATGAAACACACTTCTTAACTTAGAAATCAAACAGAATTGAATTAGAAAAGAGAAGAATAGAAACAAGAATTGTTGAATGCTTGCAGGGGAAATAATGTTCAGATATAGAAGTATCTCAGAAAAAAATTGCTTTCATCATGATTTCTAGAGACTAATAAACAGTCAGAGACTGATGAGAGAGGCTATTAAGCTGTGCTGGTGCTATTACCTTTCAAACTCTTATTTTCCTTTTCTGGTAAAATATAGAAAAGTCTGAGACATACTCTTTTAGTTATAAGATTAATTCCAGTTGAACAAAATTAAGTTTCTTATTTTTAGAATATAGTAGCCATTTTGGGAAGGAGCGGTGGTTGAAATATTCAACTTAGTTCCAGTTTGAGTGAATATGTGTGTGTATATATACACACATGAATACCTTTAACACGTGTATGTTACTGGCTTATAATGAAATTTAAACCTTGTAATGGACATAGTAAAGTAGCAAGAGCAATTCTTCTTTCAAGTGATTAGAATTGAAACTTTTTTCCCTCCTGATGGTTCCAGCAAGTACTCAGTCTAAAAGCTTTCTGTCAAAGCAGGTCTTGAGAAATTATGCTTAACTGTGTAGAAGGAGGTCTTGAAATTATTGAACCATGCCCATTGATGTTCCTTTCCATTCGTGATTGGGAACTGTAAATAAATTTCTGTCTGTAGAATATTTTTTTCTTTCTGAATTTCATTTATTTTGTTGTTGAGAATATACACAACAAAACATACACCAGTTCAACAGTTTCTACATGTACAATTTAGTGACATTGATTGCATTCTTCAAGTTGTGCAACCACAACCATTCTCACCCTCCTTTTCTGAGTTGTTCCTCCCTCATTAACAAACTCACTGCCCCCTAAGATTCCTATCTAATCTTTCAAATGCTGTTGTCAGTTTGATCCCATATAGATAGTTCTTAAGAGTATAATGCTCAAGGCAGACCTTTTTTTTACTAGCTAAACTATTGTTGGGTTTTGAGCTGACTTAAGGTGATATTTTTGGTTTAAGGTTTAAAGATTATCTCAAGGCGGTAGTTTCAGGGGTCCATTCACCCTGTGTAGCCAGGAAGTCTGGTGTCCAATGAGAATTTGAAGATCTGTTCTGCATTTCTCCCCCGTTTTGATCAGCATTTTTCTATGGAATCTTTGATCAAAATATTCAGTAATAGTAGCTGGGCACCATCCAGTTCTGGTCTCATGGCAAAGGAGGCAGTTGTTCATGGAGGTAATTAGATACACATTCCACTTCCTCCTCCTATTCCTAACTCTTTCTTCCTCTGTTGCTCCAGGTGAATAGACACCTATTGTTGTGTCTTGGATGGCCACTTGCAAGCTGTTAAGACCCCATGCACTATGCAACAAACTAGGAGGTAGAACTGAAGCACTAAACACGTTATCAGCCAATTAACTGGGATGTCCCATGAAACCATGACCCTAAACCTCCAAACCAAGGAACCAAATTCCATGAGGTTGTATGTAAGCACCTTCAGCAGCTACTCTTTTTTTTTTTTTTTTGGTCATTGTTCTAAATATATCTATTACACAACTTTTGCCAATTCAGCCTTTTCAGGTGTACAGCTTATTGACAGCCGTTACAATAATCAGCTGTGCAACCCTACCCTTAATCAATGAGATTTTTCCCTCATCATTAACCTCCGTTTTTCCCCTCTCTCTGGCACCCCTGGTAACCATTAATAATCATTGGTCTCTGTACATTTGCCTTTTCTTGTTTTTTTATATAAGTTAGGTCATACAGTATTTGTCCTTTTGTGATTGGCTTTTTTCAGTCAGCATAATGTCTTCAAGCTTCATCCATACTGTAGCATGTATCAAGACTTCCATTTCTGCTACTAGCTGAATAGTATTCCATTGTACGTATGTACCACATTTTGTTTATGGGCCTCTGTAGAATATTGATAGTCTTTAAAGAATAGTATTCCTGATACCAAAGGCGTCTGTGGGAACCAGCCTTGCTCCCCTTTTTACTTTTTTCCTTCAGCATTTGTTGGACGATTATTTGCAAAGCACAGTGCTCCCACTTTGATCTATATATATCATTACATTCAGTCCCCAGCACTTGAGATAAATTATATTATGGTTTCTTGTTATTGTTAGTTGCCATCGAATTGGCCCGTCTTGTGATGATCCCGTTTGGGATTGGACCATTGTGATCTGTAGGGTTCTTATTGGCTGATTTTCAGAAGTATATTGCCAGGCCCTTCTTCTTAGTCTGTCTTAGATTGGAAGCTCCGCCAAAACCTGTTCAGCATCACAGCAACATGGCAAGCCTCCGCCAACAGCCTCAAACTGGGTTTGAGGTACATTGGTCTAGAATAGAACCCCAGTCTCCCACGTGGAAGGTGAGAATTTCTACCACTGAAGTAAACATGTTCAGAGAGGATATGTAACTTCCTCAAAGTCACTCAGCTAATAAATGGAAGATTTGAGATTTGAAACCTGTATCTTTTTTTATAAGCTCTTTTAAAGCTAAAATTTACATGCAGTGAAAAATGCATAGATCTTAAGTGTATGATTAGATGAGTTTTGACAAATATAAACACTTGTGTAACCTTCACACCAGTCAAGAGTTAGAACATTTCCATAACCCTCCAGAGTCCCTCGTGTAGTGCCTCCTTCCATTCAATCCCCACCTTTGGTAGACAACCACTGTTTTGAAATCTACCCCCAAATATTAATTTTGCCAGTTTTATCAAATCATACAGTATGCACGCTTGTGTCTCGCTTTTTGTATTCAGCATCAAGTTTTTGAGAGTCATCCATGTCGATGTGCGTATCAGTATGAAGCCAAGTCTTTTGATGCATATCTAGAGTTCTTTCCAACAAACTGCGGCTCCTAGTTTGCTTATTCTTACATCACATCCATGTTGTTGCTTTGGTATTTATATGTAATTTACTTCCCTTTTCTAATATCCTAGGTCTATTTTAAAAATCTCTTTGAAATTACAAAAGTAATATATCAACAAATTATACAATCAAAAGTAAAGAGTGAGAGTTTCCTCAGATTTATTTTTATGTTTTTTTCAGTTATGAAAATGAATGCTCCTTGTTAAAAAAAAAAAAAAAAAACCCAATTAAGAAGATACGAAGCAGAGAATAAGAATCACCTATAATCCCACCAGCTAGCATTCTGATGTATTTTCCTCTTTCTCTACATTTTGTTTACCATAGTTCTAGGATCATAGCTTAGAGATTTTTAGGCTTTCCTTCTGTGTTGTATTTGTCACACCCTCTAATCAGTTCTTACTATGTCAGTGTTCGTGCTTGTGGCTACCGTAAATCTGACTGTCTAGCTGGCAGTGACCTCAACTGGGTTGGCCTCATCAGGCAGCATTTTTGAATGTTTATTGTGTACCATACTCTTTCATCTCCCACCTCATTCTTGCATACCCAATACCTAAGTTCTCTCTCATATAGCAGAGTAGGAGGCAGTATACCACAGTGGTTAAGAGTATAGATTCTTAAGTCCCTCCACCTGGGTTCACATCTAGGCTGCTCCAGTTACTAGCTCTGTAGCCCTGGGTAAGTGACATAACCTCTTGTAGCCTCAGTTTTCTTATCTGTAAAACAGAAACTGATCTCATTTTACTGTAAAGTAATAGAGCCTATCTCAGAGGAGTATTGGAAGGATTAAATGACATCATTACTTAGTGAAGTACTCAATAATCATTGTTATCATAACTTGAGAAATGTCATATGAGATTGGCCACGTCCTCTATCTGGCCCAGAGTTCTACTTTTTTACTGCTTTCCAAAGGGATCCTTGTGGGTGTGAAGTCATGAAAATGTCAACTTCAAAATTTAGGGCTATGTTTCCCAAAATTCCTAATTTCTCTTTGGAATTTTTTTATGGAAATGCCATCTCTGAATTTATCTGGACTATTTTGGGTTTTTTTTTTTTATTACATTTTGTACTTCCCACCTGAGTAATGAGTTTTTCTTTCTTTAAATACTGGATCAGGTAGTAGACTAGTACTTTTTATTGGTCCTAATAAAAGCAGTAGCTTCTGTATAGTAAGTGTATACTGTGTGCCAGGCAATGTGCATATCTCCATCCTCACAGCAAATCTTCCAGTTTGTTATTTACAGATAAGAAAAGCGAGTCTCAAAGAAATTAAGTAACTTGTCCAAGGTCACACAGCTAAATTACTGGGACTAGAATTCAAAGCCTATGTCTTTCTAACTCTTAAACGTGGACTTTAAAAAGAAAAAAATATATATACTTTATTCTTTAGACTTCCAACTACTTTGTAACATTTAAGATTTGATGGAGAATTCTCTATGTACCATTTCACATCTTATTTGTTTCATATTAAAGTGCTCTTTATATACCTATATTCCTCTATTTTTTTTAAACCTCTACTCATACAGAAGCCCCTCTGTCCTTTGGTCTTTTTGAGTACCTTTCTGGGCCTTCTCTGTTTTACCTTTCTTGTGCTATGATGACCACAACTGCACATTCTATTCTAGGTACAGATACACTTCGGTTTGTTCAATGGTAGGATAATGTGTTCTGTGTTTCCAGGGCTTTCGTAATAACAGCCAGCATTTTTTTGCCTTTTTCTTGCTGTATTCAGGATATAGTCCAGGGACTCTGAAACCCCTTTCCTGTCTTGTTAACAGGTAGCTTAGAGCTCATCATCTGATAATTATAGTTTGGACTATTTTTCCGTTACTGCATTACCTTATTTTTGTCAACATGGAAGCTATTTTCCACATTTCTGGACACACACAGCCTTGCACTATCGTACTTCTATTGCCATAGAGTCATCTGCTAACTGGGAAGATATCATTAGATAGCTTTTTTTCTGGAAAATGTCTGAAAATGTTAATTGTGATTAGTTTAACATCGATCCCTAGGGAACCCCTTTGTTTATACATCTTTATCTAGAGAAGAGACTATTTATCAGAATCTCTTATTTCTGTTTTTAAATAATTTACTGTTTTCAGTATCTTTTGGAAGAGTGTTTTTTGTTTTTGTTTTTTGTTAAATTGTGTCCATTTAATTCTCATTCTCCATACATATATCCTCTTATTTCAGGTTTGTATATGTGTTACCGGAAGTCTTGCAAACAGGTTCTCTGTAGTCTTTGTTATATTAAATATTCTACAATAGGGTGATGCCCAGTATCAGGTAATTAGTTTAACATTCAGCACATTTATTGAGTGCCTACTTGGTGATACAAATGGTTTAAGCACTTGACTGCTAGCCGAAAGGTTGGCGGTTCAAACCCACCTAGAGGCACCTCTGGAGACAGGCCTGACAATCTGCTTCTGAAAGGTTACAGCCTTGAAAACCTTATGGAGCAGTTCTGCTCTGCACACATGGGGTTGCCATGAGTTGGAACAACTAGACAGCAGTTAATAACAACAACATGTGCCAAGTGCTGAGGATACAAGTCAGTGACCATAAGAGGCAAGGTCCCTGCCCTTATGCAGTTTAGGGAGGCTTGGGTAAACAAATAAAATGTTGAAGATTGTGATGTCTTAGGAAGAGAATAACATAAAGAGCTGGGGTAGAGCAAGTGGTTTGTGATTGGCTGCTAACATAAAGATTGGTAGCTCGAACCCACCCAGCGGCTGTGTGGAAGAAAGACCTGGCGATCTGCTTCCATAAAGATTACAACCAAAAAAACCCTATGGGGCAGTTCTATTCTCCATGGCAAGGTGGGTTTGGGTTTTTTGGTATAGGTCTGCCAACATGCTGGACATTGGCTCCACTATTCTCCCAGTTCATCCAGGTGTAAAATCTTAGCTACTATTGACTGTACCCGAACTTCATATTTCTTTCCTTGCCAAGACCCTCTCAGGTCCCTCCCTGTCACTTTCCCCCACTGTTCTAGTTCAGATCTTTGTTATCTTCTACCTTGACTATTGTTCCTACTTCCAGTCTCTCTTGCTAGCTCCATTTTGTCCTCCTCAGATGAGAGTATAACATCTTCCTAAATATTTTATAATCTAATGTCAATTGTGTGACTCCCATTGCTTACTGACTAAAGTACAAACTCGGCCTGATATTCAGGATTCTGTGATCTGGCCCCGACTTGTCCTTCCAGCCTTGCTTCCCACTACTTTTGCAATAAGATAATTCATCTTCATTCCCCAGATGTGTCTCATTATTTTCTGCCTCTGTGCCTCTGCTCACACTGTCTATCTGCCACTGATATAATACCCCTGTCTCTGCATGTCCAAATCCTGCCCATTTTTAATGCCCGGTTATAGGACACTCCTCTACGCTGCCTTCTGTGAGTTCTTAACCAGAAGTACGTTACTTACAATACTTAAATCATAGATTCATTACTTTTTACTTTGTTTTATATTTATGTACTTTACTCATCTCTTCTTTATGACTAATCTCCTTAAGCAGAAACTGTTTCTTGAATCTCTGCATCTTCTATAATGCTAGGGCCTTTACACTTGGTGTTTACTCAATAAATATTTGTTGGTGAGGTAATCTTTCAGTGTGTTCTAGAGGCAAAAAACTAAACTGAATGACCTCTTCAGGTATTAACCAACCCCATGATTTATTTTCATAGATTTTTGTAGATTCGAGAGTTGGAAGAGGTCTTATGGATAAAAGTATCTGCTCTTCTCATTAAAAAAAAATTATTATTGGAAATTTCAAACATACACAGATGTCCGGAGGATGATATAATGAACCCCTATATGCCCATCACTCAGCTTCCTTCAACAATTATCAACTCGTAGTCAGTCTTGTTTCATCTGTACCACCACCCATTCCTTCACCCCCATTGGATTCTTTGAAACAAATCCCAGACATCATATTATTTAAATTGCAAATAATTTCAGTATTTAGCTCTAAAAGATAAATACTCCTTTAAAAACAAAACTTAACCGCAGTACATCATCAAACGTCAAGTTAATGTTCAGATTTCCACAACTGCTGTTTCTTTCTCTCTCCTTCTTGCCCTTCATCTCTCCCTCCTTTCTCTGTAAACATTTAGTTAATTTGAATTAGGGTCCCGTTAAGGTCCATACATTGATTTGGTTGGTATGGATCCTAAGTTGCTTTTAGAGCCTTGGTGGCACAATGGTTAAGCACTTGGCTACTAACTGAAAGGTCAGCAGTTCAAACCCATCAGCCTCTCTGTGGGAGAAAAGACCTGGAGATCTGCTTCTGTAAAGATTTCAGCCTAGGAAACCTTATGGGACAGTTCTCTGTCCTGTAGGTCACAAGGAGTCAGAATCGATTTCGATGGCACACAGGTCTCTTTTAATCTATAGGTTATCTCTATTACTAAAATTTTTTTCTCTTTTTTTTCTGTTTTTTATTCCTTTTTGTTGTTGCTGCTGTTGTTTAAGAAACCAACTTGTTCTGTAGTTTTCCCATTCTCAGTTTTGCTAATTGAATTCCTATGATTCATTTATATTCCTTTATCCTTGTATTCCCAATAAACTAGTTTTAGGTCTAGAGCAGCGTCGTCTGATAAAAATATGCAAGTTGTAGATGAAATTTAAATTTTTTAGTAGGCACATAAAAAAGATAAGAAATAGGTGAAATTTATTTTAATAATATATATTTTATTTAACTAAATAGATCCAGACTCTTACCATTTCAACATGTAATCAATATAAAAAATTATTAATGAGATATTTTATGTTCTTTTTTTCATACTAAGTCTTTGAAATCCAGCGTGTATTTTACACTTAACAGCACATAACAGTTTTGACTAGCCACACTTTATTTTATTTTATTGTTGTACTTTAAGTGAAAGTTTACGATTCAGGTTAGTTTCTCATACAAAAATTTAGACATACATTGTTGTGTGACCCTACTTGCTCTCCCTGTACTGTGACAGCACACTCCTCCTTTCCACACCTGATTTCCTGTGTCCATGCAGCCAGCTAGCTGACTAGCCACATTTTAAGTCCTCAGTAGCCACATGTATCTAGTGGCTACCTGTTGGACAGCACAGATCTAGAGGCTTGACCTGAATCAGGTTCTGTATTTTGTCAAGAGTATGTCATAAGTGGTGTTGTGTACTTCCATTGTGTCTCTTTTTGTGTTGTAAGTGGTCATAGATAATCATGACCTAGATCTATTATTTCATTAGATGTTTGCAAAACGATGATATTCTAATTCCATCATTCTTTCTTCATTTGTTAGCTGAATACTTTAGTAAAGAAAAACTTTCCCTCATCAATGCTTTGCTTACCCTGAAGTTTGATTTATACAGGAAAGGCAGGATAAATACTTGATCCTTTCTCTTTATTCCTTTATTTACTAGTTTTCAAAATGATGAGTTGGTTCCCTGGCATACTCCAAAGGGCACCAATGAGTTTTGTTTCTTTTCTTTTTTTTAAGCATCATTATTAACTTAGGGATTTTAACATATTTGATGTGTTTTGATCCATTGCAGTCATTCTTACTGATGTTCAAGTTGTTCTGTCTCGGACCAGTGGGAGCCAGTCTCTTCAAGTTGACTCCTGATTCCTTTTGACATAACTATATATTAGTCATTGATAATGTTCTTTGCTTTCTCCTATGATAACATGTTCCAGACTTGTCTTGTACATTTCCTGCTCTTTTCTTCAAGGAGCTCTGGGTCTTTTTAGTGGGATGTTGTATTTAGAGATCACATTCTTGGCTTCCTTGTTTTGTAGATGAGAAAACCGAAGCCTAGAGAAGTACACTGATTTAACCAAGGTCACACAGATTTAGGAGCAGAATCTGGCCTAGAACCCTGGCTCCCTGGCTCTTAACCTGTATGCTATTGCCATTCTGTCTTGCTTCGTCTGCCTCATTTCTAGGGCAGGTGGTTTAACTGCTACTCTAGCCATCAGGGGAAAATGGGTTTTGTGGGTGATCATTGGAGGTGCAATCAAACCTCATTAATTTGGGCTAATTGGGGGAAATCCTAGTGAGAGTGCTGTAGGTTGTTTTTCTGTGGGAGCATCTGTTACTTATGAGTTCATACAGTAGCTGAAACTAGGCTAATAGTGTTACCAGGTTATTTTGCCAGGTAGAGGTCCTTGTACTAGTTTAATGAGTAGCTGAGAATGATGTGCAATTTAACTTTAATTGTATGTAAATTAGACTCCTGAAATGCTTAAAAACAGCTTATTAAACGTTTCTCCTTGCAATCTTATTTGCATTGTTTCTTTAGCTAGACTTTTCTTCATTAGAGTGCAGAAGTAAACTTTAGCTCAGATCTGAATTTATTTCAGGTTTCAAATGTGTAAAGTTCACATTAATAAAGTGTTTCCATAAAATTCAGAGAATTTTAGGAAGAATATTTGAGAGCAGAGGAAGAACATTAAAACGTCAGAAATCTGGCAGTTTTAGCCAATGAACGCAGCTCTTTGCATCTAAAACTAAACTGAAAGCGCTTTTGAGTGGCAAAGAGCTTCCAGAAAGCTCATTCACTTACCTCAAAAGTAATGTCACTTTTGGACCTCAGTCAGATAATTGTGTACATTGAGGGACAGAGGACCTAGGTGTGTGAGGGCTGACTATGTTGCCTGCTGGCTCTGTGGCCCAAAGTAAGTCTCTTGACCCTTTCTGACCTTAGTTTTCTCATCTTTAGTGAGGTAATTAAAATTGTAAATATCAGCAAAGTGAAGAGACAACCTACAGATTGGGAGAAAATTTTAGGGAACCGTATATGATAAGGGTTTAGTATCTAGAATATATAAGAACTCCTAAAACTTAACAACAAGACAAACAATCCAGTTCAAGTATGGACAGATGAATAGGTGTTTTACCAAAGAGGATATGCAAGTGGCCAATAAGCGCATGAAAAGATGCTTGAAGTCATTAGTTACTAAACCGAAAACCAAACCCACTGCTGTCAAGTCGATTCCGACTCATAGCAACCCTATAGGACAGAGTAGAACTGTCCCATAGGCTTTCCAAGGCTGTAAATCTTTACAAAAGCAGAACTGCCACATCTTTCTCCCACGGAGCAGCTGATTGGTTCAAACTGCTGACATTTCGATTAGCAGCTGAGTGCTTTAACCACTGTGCAACCAGGGCTCATTATTCATTGTTGTGTTGTTGCTGCAGCGTGCTGTCGAGTCGATTCCAACTCATAGCGACCCTATAGGACAGGGTAGAACTGCCCCTAGGGTTTCCAAGGAGCAGCTGGTGGATTCAAACTGCTGACCTTTTGGTTAGCAGCTGAGCTCTTAACCACTGCACCACCAGTGCTCTCTCATTAGTCATTAGGGAGATACAAATCAAAACCATTATAAGGTACTACTTCACTCCCACTAGAAAGGCTATGATTAAAAGAAAAAAGGAAAATAACAGGTGTGGGTCAGTATGTGGAGAAATTGTAAACGAATAATTTCTTTAATAAGAATCTACACAAAGCTGGTTCCTATGAGGTGGGGGTTAAAGATATCCCAAATGTCCAACTTCTCCAAGCTGTTATACCACTCCATTATGTAACACCAGCTATTCTGCCTTCCCTCAGTGCTCTTCCTCCTGTCTTTGAGTTCGATAATTCACTGCAACACTTCACGGAACTCATGAACCGTACTTACAGTTAAGTGGTTTATTGGGGAAGTAACAGGTTACAACTTGGGATCAGAATCAACTTAGAAATAAAGAAATAACTGGGTGTAACTCAGGATCAGGATCAACTTGCAAGTAACAGGAGTAACTCAGGAGACAGGATACAGTTTGTCAATCAGTACAGCTTCCAACCAAGACAGCTTTCAGCTCCTTCTCGGCATGCCTGCAGGTAGGCTGCACTTGGCTGTGCCCGCAGGTTGGCCCCCACCTGGGCCTGGCCTCTGCCATGGGACCCCGCTTGGGCAAGTGTTACAGCTGTTTTGGCTCCACCATCAAGTGCCTGGAGGCACCCCGCTGCACCAGCAAACCTCCTGCCCAAAGGCGCTCAGCTCTCTTGGTCTGTAGGTTGGGAAGCTCACTGCAGCTGTCTCATACTGGTCTCATGGTTCTCACTGCTTGTACCATCTCACACTGTCGCCAGTGTTACACCTCTTAACACCTCTCTCTATCTCCTGAATCTAGGAGGTTCTCAGTGCAGGCACCCCAGGTCCAAAGGACGTGCTCCACTTCCTGGTGATAATGAGGTGCCCCCCAACCTCTGTGGGATTAGCCCTTTTATAAGCTTACTCCTCCCACCAAGACCATAAATTGACTAATCCCCTTGGTAGGCCACAGGCACCTTATTTGTATAGTAAACTGTCCAGTCCCTGCAAGGATTTTACATATGTTATTTGCATGGTAAACTGTCTAATCCCTTTGCAAGATTATGGCCTAACAAATCATTTTGGCAGAACTATAAACCCAGGGCCAGAAAGGCCATATATAAAGAGAAACTCATTGCACTGCAAATTGGAACCCTTGTCTATTACTGGTGGGAACATAAAATAGTGCCGCCACTGTGGAAAACTTTTGCAGTTCCTCAAAAAGTTAAACATAGAACTACCATATGACCCAGAAATCTCAATCCTAGATATACACCCAAAAGAATTGAAAGCAGAAATTTGTATACCAATGTTCATTGCAGCACTGTTCACAATAGCCAAAAGGTGGAAACAACCTGAATGTCCATCCATAGATAAATGGCTAAACAAAACGTATATACATACAATGGAATATTACTCAACCATAAAGAGAAGTGAAGTCCCAGTGCACGCCACAACATGGATGAACCTTGAAAACATTATGTTAAGTGAAATAAGTCAATCACAAAAGGACAAATATTGTAAGATCTTACTTACATGAAATAGGCAGATGTATAGAGACCAAGTTTATTAGTGGTTACGAGGGATGGAAGGTGGGGATGGAGAGAAGGGAGAGAGCCTTTGCTTAGGGGTACTGAGTTTTTGTTACTGGTGATGGAATAATTTGGAAACAGTAGTGATGATTGTACAATGGATGAACTTAACCAGTGTCACTGAATTGTACATGTAAAAAATGTTGAATTGGCAAATGTTTTGTTGTATATATAGTTTTACCACAATTAAAAAAAAATGGGAATAAAACACATGTTCTTTTAATCTCACAGACTTCTTGTGAGATTCAAATCAGCTAATTAATCAAATGATATACTTACTGAATTAATGAGAAATGATAAAAGTGCTTTTTAAACTAGAAGCTTTGTATGATAATAAGTATTATTAGAATAATATAGATTGGATGGACTAATACACACTGATGATCAGAGGCATGACAGCAGAAGGAGATTCAAGAACTTTGTGGCCATTTTACTGCAGGGGCATAGGGTTCTCACATCTCCGGAGCCTCTGACAGCAACACAGTCTTTATAGCACAGTACCACTACTGATCTTAGGACCCTTGGTTACCAAGAAATGTTAAATTATATTTAGTATGTTCTGTTTAAGAAGTAATGAATATACACAACATATTTTACAGAAATTTTCATAAAAATACAGTGTCTAAAGAGTTATTTCCATTATCTGACAATTCTCCTTTACGTAGAATGTGTCGTTCCCTAAAAGAAGCTAACACCTGCACTAATGCCAGCTACTGTTCTAAATTTTTTATATATATTTACTCTTTTATTTCTCTCAATAATCCTGTGAGATTTATATTATTATTAATGTCCATCTTACAGATGGGAAAACTGATGTGACAGGACATGATAATTGTTTCATTATAACTGAATTTTGTTTACCATGGATTCTTGTTTACATAATACAGAAACTTTCCTCCTGCCAACAGACTCCAGGCTGCACCTGATGCATTTTCATTTCTTGATTTCGCTGATTCTTTTGTTTCCTTCCAGATCACTTGGGAAATAATCTTTGTCAAACTCCATTTCCTCCAAATCTGAAAAATACCAGCATGAATTTCTGAAAAACATGTCCAGTTTTTAAAAAAATACTGGCATATAAAACAGTAAATAACAAAACATCTTTATTAACATGATTCCTACGAGAAGAGGAGCTGGTAAATGCATCTGAATTACTAGATTGGCAGAGAACTATTACTGTCGCCAGTTTCCCATAGATTTTTGGGATATAGCCTTATTGTATGGTACTGGAGCTGTGTCGATGATTATTACCAAATGATTATACCAATCTAGAATCAAAAGGTGTTATTTGCTGTCTCATTGATCTGTTGGACCGGTAGTATCCATTGCCATTCTTCTAATAGTACTTATTTGCAATAACACTCTCCTAGGGTGGCATCCAATTAAAAACCTCAACCTTCACTGGTAGAGGACTAGTATTTTTTGATTAGTTTCTAAAAACCAAAACCAAACCCGTTGCCATTGAGTCGATTCCGACTCATAGTGACCCTACAGGACAGAGTAGGACTGTCCCATAGGGTTTCCAAGGACCAGTTGGTGAATTTGAACTAACAACCTTTTGGTTAGCAGCCAAACTCTTAACCACTGTACCACCAGGGCTCCTAATCTTTAAACAAGGTTTAAAAATTATTCCAGTACAGTTTGCTCTGGATTTCTTTTTAATTAAATTACATCTTTGCTTCCTCATACAGTATATATTTAATCAATTATACATCCACTAGGGCAGGAGGGGGGTGGGACAGGGCAAGGAAGCTGAAATTTAAATTAGGTAGTTTTCCTTCCACTTAGCAAATGTGATGCAAGGTTTGGAGGAGTGGATTAAAACAAATGACTAGCATAAGTTGTTTTTTTTAAACCATTAAGATGACTTTTTTTCCTTAAATCATGAAATGTGCTTTTATCGTAACAATAGTCTTAATAATAATTACATTTTTATTTTTAAAAATCATATTTTATAGTTCAGAGCTGTTAAATTTTTTATTCTTGCTGATTTTCTCTTAAATTTAGTGATTGCTATATTTAAAAGTATAGGATTTTTTTAACATCTAATTTCATGAATGAGACTGGTCTCTGAAATAACCAATTTTTACTTAATTAAAAAAAATCTTTATTTTAAAGACAACTGCAGATGTCACTGAGGACAATCATGCCTTAATCAAAATCAATTATGAAAATAATAAAATACCTGATTGGCTTGAATTATCAATTTTCTATTTTTTATTTGATTCAGAAAATCAACAAATACTTTTGAGAACACATTATGTGCAAAAGACTAAGATAAATGCTACCCCGTC
Organism: Dugong dugon; assembly: GCA_030035585.1. Lineage (NCBI taxonomy): Eukaryota > Metazoa > Chordata > Mammalia > Sirenia > Dugongidae > Dugong > Dugong dugon. The sequence goes on along the minus strand of CM057462.1, from coordinate 51,459,171 downwards.
CAAAAATAGCCTGTATTCTAGGAATACAGATACACACGAAAATGTTGCAGTATTGTTGAATTTCAAATATTTCTTAATCTTTATTTCTACCATTACTTTATTCATCTAGCCATTTTGCCTTAATAACAACAATTTTTGCCAATGAATTTAGGAAATACTATGAATACTATATCAGTTTATTTGAACATTTAGATGAAAACGCAAAAGATAACTTACCAAGATGACTTCAGAAGAAGTAGAAAACCTGGCACAGTGGTTAAACACTTGGCTGCTAACTGAAAGGTCAGTGGTTTGAACCTACCAGCATCTCTGAGGGGGAATAGACCTGGCGATCTCCTCCCATAAAGATACAGCCTAGGAAGCGCTATTGGGACAGTTCTGCTCTGTCCTGTAGGGTCACTGTCAGTCATCAGAACTGACTTGACTGCACACCACAACAACAAATAAATTGAAGCTGTAGTTAAATAACTTCTCCCAAAGAAAACATCATGCCCAAATAATTTTCCAGATAAATTCCATCGAACTTTCAAGATACAGCCTAAGGTTATAGAATTAGTTATAAGTTCCACTTTTCCATGCCATTGCCCCCCATTAAGAAGGTGACCATATGATTTACATTTTCACTTCCTGCCTTCCTGACATGGGTCTCTACTAAGGAGAGCTAATTGTCACCTTTTTTTCTTCATTAGCTCCCACTCTCTTTCTCCTTCTTGGATTTTTCTCTGATTTTTTTCTTCACGGTCAGAAAGAGTCAAAAAGAACCTTTCCATTGTGAATTCTGTTCATCTTTCTATCCACTTACCCAGTATTTTATGAAGGGTCAGTGGATGTCAGAAGTGCTGCTCAGACCTCAAGATTTAATAGATAGTACCTTTCCTCAAAGAGCTCACAATCTATCTCTGTTACAACTGTAATGTAGGATGGATACTATAAAAGAGAATAATAGGGTACTATTGGAGCAGAAAGGAGCCTTAGTGGCACAGTGGTTGAAGTGCTCGCTGCTAAACTAAAGGTCAGCGGTTTGAACCCACCAGTTGCTCCTTGGGTGAAAGATGTGGCAGTCTCCTTCTGTAAAGATTTATGGCATTGGTGAGTGAAAGAAGTCAATCACAAAAGGACAAATATTGTATGAGACCACTCTTATAAAAGTCAAGAAAAGGTTTACACACAGAAAGAAACATTCTTTGATGGTTACCAGGGATGGGAGGGGGAAGGAGGGAAAATCACTAACTAGATAGTAGACACATATTAACTTGGGTGAAGGGAAAGACAATACACAATATAAGGGAAGTCAGCACAACATGACCAAGGCGAAGACACTGAGGTACGTAAGAGTAAAAGGCAACAATGGTAAATACTATAACATACACAATCCTGCAGTAACAGTAATTTACGGGTGGATATGTAGGTAGATATGTAAACTGAACAGGTGTGGGATGATGTATGGGAGTACACCCACAAACGTATACAGGTTTGGCAAAGGATATTTCTACATATGCATTTGTATGTGCTGCAAATATATCCACGTATATAGTAGAGCATGCAGAGGGCACAGTTACGAAAACTTCTTAGCCATAACACACACCTCGAGCGACTGAGTCACTGGGCTTGAGGGCTTAGGACCATAGTCTCGGGGGGCATCTAGGTCAATTGGTCCATAAAGACAGTGTTCTACATCCTACTTTGTTGATTAGCGACTGGGGTCTTAAAAGCTTGTGAACGGCCATCTAAGATACAGCAATTGGTCTCTTCCCATCCGGAGCAAAGAAGAGTGAAGAAAAAGTCTCAAGGAAGCAACTAGTCCAGAGGACTAATAGATGACATAAACCACAGCCTCCACTACTCTGAGACCAGAAGAACTAAATGGTGCCTGGCTACCAGTACCGACTGCCCTGAGTGGAGTCACATAGAAGGTCCTGGATAGAGTGGGAGAAAAATGTAGAACAAAATTCAAATTCATGAAAAAGACCAGACTTGATAGAGACTGGTGGAACCTTGAAGAATAAGGCCCTTAGACACCCCTCAGACCTGGAACTGAACCCACTCCCGGAGATCACCTTTCAGCCAAACAATAGACAGGCCTGTAAAGTGAATAACAACATCCGTGAGGAACATGCTGCTCAGAACAATCAATCACACAAGACCAAAAGGGCAGCTGCCATAAAACAAAGTTCAGAAGGCAGGAAGGGGTAGGAAAAAGATGGGCGAGTGGAAACAGGGAACTCAGGAAGGAAGTGGGTAGAGTGTTGTCACATTAAGGAGATTGCAACTAATGTCATGAAACAAAATTTGTATGAATAGTTGAATGGGAAGATAAATTTGCTCTGCAAACTTTCACCCAAACAACAATAAAATGTTCCCCCCCAAAACCAAAAAGATTTAGTCTTGGAAACTATGGGATAATTCTACTCTGTCCTGTAGAGTTGCTATGAGTTGGAATCAACTTGATTGGCAGTGCATTTGGTTTTTGGTGTTGAAGCAGATGTGCAGTGGGGGTTCAGTGGTAGAATTCTCTCCTCCCATGCAGGAGACCACGGTTCAGTTCTCATCTAACATACCTCATGCACACCATCTGACCACTCATCTGTCACTGGAGGCTTGTGAGTTGTTAGGATGCTGAACAGATTTTAATGAAGCTTCCAGACTGAGACAAGAAAGAAAGGTCTGGTGATCTTCCAAAAATCTGCCAATAAAAACCCTATGGATCACAATAGTCTGATCTGTAACCAGTTATGAGGATGGTGCAGGACCAGTCAGGGATTTGTTCAGTGCTGCACGGGGTCACTGTGAGTCAGTTGGAGGCTGACTCGGTGGCAGCTAACAACAAGAACAGCAGTTGGATCAGAGGAGGGCTTGATTACTTCTTTCTGGGGAGCAGAGTCGGGGTGGAGGCAATGACATTTGAACTGGGCAGGGAAGGATTGTTAAAATTCAAGAAGAAAAAAAGAAAAAAGTGGGTATTTCAAGAAGTGGGAAATATCTTGAGTGAAAGCAGAGGCAGGAGCGTGAAGGTCTTCTTTGGTGAGCAGTGGCCGGAGTGTAGAACATGGAGAGGAGGCTGAAGAAGTCATTGGTGTAAGATAGTGTTTGCCATAATCATTTCTTCTCAGTCTCAGTCATTATAACATCCCTAACTCAACCCCAATCCTCAGATGAAAAATTTTCAAGTCATCTCTGTGTCAGGTGTTGACTGAGATTGGTCATATAGTTTTACCTTAGTGCTGAAGGAGACCTGACTTCATTTGGTTAATTAATGAGGAGCAGCTGCTGCCACATCCTTTAGCCCATTCTAGGATTTTAGAGAGGGGCTTGATCTCAGTGTTTTGGGGAAAAAAAAAGGAGCTCTATCCTACAAGAAGAGATGGGGATGCTCATTAGTAATGTAAATTAAAACTACAGTGATACATTATTTTCTATGCATCAGATTGGCAAAAATAAATAACGTCTGACAAAAAATGTTGGCGAGGATATGAAGCAGCTGGAATATTACAACCAGGAGTGTGATGGGTACAACCATTTTGCAAGACAATTTGGCATTATTTCATGATTAAAGATGTGCATACCCTCTGACCCAGTTATTCTACTTGTAGGTATCTACCCTGTGATGCAGTGGATTACTTAATATGGCCCTTCTAGCCATTTATGGTCTTTTGACCCCCACAGAATGATTGGGGGATTATGCAGATAAGGTGCTCGTGGCCCACCAAGGGTATTGGACAGCTTGCTAACAATGCAAATAAGGTGCATGGAACCCTTGCAGGGGTAGGATCATGTAAATAAGGTGTATGGAACCCTAATAAGGAGATTAGTCAGTTTTGCTATCCCGCTAGGTTTAAAATGAGCCATCCCAAAGGCAGGAGAGGGGCCGTCACTACCACCAAGAAGAAGAGCCAGGAGCAGAACGTGTCCTTTGGACCCAGGGTCCCTGCACTAAGAACCTCCTAGACCCAGGAGTCAGAGCTGTAGCACCAGAGATAGTGAGAAGTAGCAGTGAACGACGGCAGCAGCAGAACCAGGCAACTAGCATGTAATGGTGGTGGCTTCCTGGCCCACAGAGTGAGGCGGCTACAGTGGGCATGCTGACCCATGGAGTGAGAGAGCCAATCGTCTTCAGGCAGGAGGCTTGCTGGTGGAGTTGGGTGCCTCCCAGCACTTATCAACGGAGCTAAAAGAGCTTTTGTAATACTCGGCCAAGCAGGGCAGAGGCCAGGCCAAGGACCGAGGACTGTCCTCAGGGAGCCTAGAGGAGTCTGTCCTCAGGGAGCGTAGAGGAGTCTGTCCTCCGGAGGTTGAGAGGAGCTGAGAGCTGACCGGCACTGAAGAAGAGAGACTTTGCTTACATTCTTCCTCATCCTGATCCCAAGTTGTAACCTGTTACTTCCCTAATAAATCCCATAACTGAATATGGTCTGTGAGTTCTGTGTGGCCATTGCAACGAATCATTGAACCCAGCAGAAAAATAGAGAGTGCTGTGGGAGGGACAGCTGGTGTCAGAATTGGTAAAAAAAAAAAAAAAAAAAAAAGTTGGAGAGAGGAGGTATGTGTGCCCTTCACCCCATAGGAATCAGCTTTGAGCTTATGTTGATGGTGATTCTGTCTCCTCCCCTTGAGGTTAGATGAGATCTGATGCCACCACTACATTTTTATATACTCTAAAGAACTCTTGCACATGTGCACCAGGAGACATGTACATAAATGTGCATAGCAACACTGTTGGAGTAGCAAAAACAAATAAAAATCCAAACTGGAAGAAATACCAATGACTGTCAGCTTCAGATTGGATAAATAGATGATGGTTATGTTCATACAGTGGAATACTATATAACTGTAAAAATGAGTAAATTGCATCTGTAGCAGCATGAATGAATCTCAGTAATAAGTTGTAGAATGAAAAAGTCACAGAAGAATATGTACATTATGATTAGATTCATTGAAGTTCAGAAATATGTGAAACTAATATAATATTTAGAGATACAAATGTGATAAAATTATAAAGAAAAAATAAGGAAACAGGAATAGTAGTTATCTCAGAGTGAGGAAGGAAGGACATGAGTTTGGGGAGTGGTAGGCAGGGGACTTGAAAGCTAATAGTAATAGTCTTCTTAAACTTGGTGGTAGATACACTGAAATTTGCTATGTTGTGATTCTTGATACCAGGAAACCAAACATTGCTATCGAGTTGATTCCGACTCATAGTGACCCTATAGGGCCGGGTAGAACTGCCCCATAGGGTTTCCAAGGCTGTAAATCTTTACGGAAGCAGACTGCCACATCTTTGTCCTGTGGAGTGGCTGGTGGGTTCAAACCACCAGTCTTTTTTGGTTCACAGCTGGGCGCTTAACCACTGCGCCACCAGGGCTCCCTTATGATTCTTGATACCTTACATATATTAAATTTTTTTGTATCTATAAATCTTAAGAGCCCTGGTGGCGCAGTGGTTAAGCACTTGACTGCTAACCAAAAGACTGGCGCTTCAAACTCCAACCGCTCCTCAGGAGAAAGATGTGGCAGCCTGCTTCCATAAAGATTTACAGCCTTGGAAACCCTATGGGGCAGTTCTACCCTGTTCTGTAGGGCCATTATGAGTTAGAATTGACTCAACAGCAGTGGGTTTTATTTTGCATATAAATAATCTTAAAGCATTAAGAAAATTTGGGGATACCTGATCTAGTCTAGTCTTCCCCCTACTTCTGCTTTCATACATAAACATGTTTTTCAGAATGTAAAAACTGAGGCCTGGAGAGATTAAGTAATTTAATTGTTCTAGGGAGAAAGCTTATCAGTAATAGAGCCTTGTCTCAAACCCAGTTTAAAGCACTTTCTATAGCTTATATTGCAACTCTCCCATTATATAGATTCTATCCATCAATTAGGAGTACTTCCACCTGGACTACTGCCTCAGCCTTTCACCTATTCATGTAGTCCATTCTCCACACTGCTGCTAGAGAGAGCTTTCTAAATGCAAATCTGGTCTTGTCACTCCCCAGCCTCAATCTTAAATAGCTCCCTATAGCTTTCAGCACACTCCACGTGCTATAGCCCAGCATATGAGGCTCTTGGTGCCTTGGCTTCTGTCCGCCTTATTAACCTCATCACTCATGACTTCCTGCACTCTGGCCACACCAAGCCATTTGCTGTTCCTGGGACACTATGTGCCTCTGCACACACTGCTCCCTCCACCTGGAGCTTCTCCTCTTAACTACTAATCTTACTTGTCCTTTAAGACACAGCTCAGGTGTCACCTCTTCCAGGAAACCTTTCTTAACTGACCGCCCTGCTCCAGCCTGAGCTGGATGCCTCAATAACATACCTTTGACTTAACATTTGTGGCCATACTTATCACAGAATGTTATTGTCCTCTTTATTTATTAGTCTCCTTCAGTGGCTTGTGAGCTCCATGGGGGCAGTGTTGAATTGTATCCTCAGTACATAAGATTTGTTGAATGAATGAATGAACGAACAGACAAATAACTGGATATCACTTTATATAAGGCCCACATATATTTGAAGTTGTTTGTTTGCCAGATTCTCACCAGTTGTATCCATATACCGTTCCACTTGCCATTATTGGAGTCAGAGAAGGGTAGGCATAATTTCCAAAGGGATTTCTTTTCTCTGGAGGAAAAAAAGAGGCTGGTGGGTGGGTAGGTGGGTGTGGGAAAAGGTATTGAAGGGGAGGGAAGCAAGAAACTGATTTGGGAGGAAAAGGAAAGGTTCAGAGGCTTATTAACATTTTAGGCCAAGTGCCTAGAGATTTTAATGACAGCCTGGATTTCTTTCAAGCTTTGAACATGTGCTAATTTTCATGACTTACCCTATTCTGACCTTCCTTAGCCTTTTTGGAAAATTACCTCCTTTGGCTGAAAACTCTTATCACTTTTCTCTCTTTACATTAGGGAGTAAGAGCTTTGAGGTGCATGAATTAAAGGGAAGTGGCAATGGCAGACAGCTCGCGTTGGGCAGGGTGGCCTTGGTTTTTAATTTTTAGCTTCTTTTACTGTGCTGTCTCCTGGTTTGGACCCCTAATCAATTTCCCGTGCTTGGGAAGTGTATGCAAGTCCTGTTTTGTGACCTGGTAAGCTGCTAGCAGTTCTGTAGAGGTTGAACTTGGGCTATTCATAATAAGTACTTTTCCCTCAGGAAGCATTGCCACAAAACTGGTGACTCAGACACCCTCCCCATCCTCACCTTAATGTGGACCAAAGCTCAAGAGCCACCATCCATGGCTTCATTCATTTGATAAATATTGAGCATTCTTTCTGTGCCTAGCACAGTGATAAGCACTAGGATCAGAGATGGCTAATAACACCAGCCTCAAGGAACTGTCTAGTGGGAGAGCAAGTAAGAATATCAGTCATTTTAATGTATGATGGTATAAGCATACATAAGTTATTATGAAAGTTTAGACAACCAATATGATATGTGTGGGAGGCATCGGGGAGAAAGGACACCAACCTCCTTTGGAGCAAGGCTAGTCAAGAGATGTTTCGCTTGAGCTTGATCTTGGAAGACCTTAGAAGTTGGTGGGGGGTGTGGTGGGGGGGTCTGACTTGAGCAAAGGTATGGAGGCAAAAGAGCACAAGGTATAATGAAGAACCATGTAAAGATCTGTAGGACTTTGGGGGATAAGGTGAGGGGAGTAATATGTGTGTGAAAGAATGTCAGGGGAGGTGAGGCTGGCCATATAAATGGGCGATATCATGAGTGACCTTTTTTTCTTCCCTAGGTAACAGGGATTATCCATAGAAGTGTTTTCATTCATCCAATGTTAGATGTTTAGTGTTTTTCTTACTATTGTCTCTTGAGTAAGTTTTATCTCTTTGATTTGTTCTTTTTCTGATATCTGAATTTGGAGCCTTCTTTCTTCTTTTTGCTTTTGATGACTGTACTTTGAGTGCTATCTAGTCAAACCCACACTCAGGCATTGTGGAATGGATGATGCACTGCTTTTCAGGCAGCTTGGAAGGAGAATTTAAATGACCTCCAAAGGCTAATGTCAGACCCCAAGTCAGTGTCACTACAGTTCATGCATGCATGGAGAGAGGGAAAGGAAACTTAATTATGGAGGAGGGGAATCGTAACCCTGCTTGAATGGGTAGCTGAAAGTCCTGAGCCCGCCTCTTACCCTCCAAAAAGGACTTTTTTACATTTGCTGCCCCAGAGGTCATAGGGAGAGCCCACATAAATAACATCCTCCTTCTGGGATGTGTGAGCCAGTCTTATTCTTTTGCTTCCACAGGTGCAGAATAGGTACACCAAATAGTATTCTGAGCTCCATTGAAGAGAATTTGGCATTTTATTGTCCTTTTCCAGAAAATCAATCCCTTTAAAACATGGAGCATGGCAATTTTAGGTCAGCAGGCATTTAAAGACACCGTTTTAACTTTCAAAGGCTGGCCTAATAAGATATATTTTGTACAAAAATAACAGTGTTATCTAGATGAGACTTGAATCATTTAAATTTTGAAAAGGACTTAGTTTCAGCTGCCGGTGCATTTCTTACCTGTGAAATTACTTCTTGTTTTAGTTTAATGGTGCTGTCCTTCTGGAGGACTGTGATCATCATCAGGTATCAGGCTCTGTTTCTTTTGTTAACTTTTGGTAACTGTTAAGAATCCATTACAGTGTTTGGGATGAGGGACCCCACAGCGACCTATGTCACTATCCTCTTGGCCACAAAATAGCTTTTCATAGTTAGGCTGGATGACAGCAGAAACCAGCCTCATGTAATTGGGAACTGCTCCAACGTGGCTCCAGTCCGAATGACCAAAGGAGTTAGTCACAGCCAGCCTCACCCGTTTCACTAATTTGTTTTAGGAAATGGTATCAGCGAGACAGAGCTGCACCTTTGGTTCATTAATACAAGATCTGAAAAGGAAAATCTATTTCAGTAAAATCCCTGAGAGTTAGATAGAACTTTTCTAATTTGGAGGGAAAGCATTGTACAAACATGGCCTCAGTTGTTACCTGTGCCACACATATATTCATATAATTTCTAAAGTTTGGAAAAAGTCTGTGCTAATAGAAATATAATTTTACTTTTTCTAAATAAATATTCATGTCCTAAAATAACTCTGATGGAATTTGGTAGGATTTGGAAAAACAAAGCTCAATTTTCTTAGTTCTTCATCTGTGTAAGCCTCTTTCCTCCATTTTAATAGAAGGTCTTCAGTGCACAGACCGTGGCAGAGCCCATTTTCGAAGCAGTTCATAGAGATTTAGCCTTGCAATTTATTTACCCTTGGTCACCAAGAAAGTAAAAACCAAAAATCAGATGGCTGCTGAGGGAAAATGTTATAGCAGCAAACTTGAGGGGGCTAGAGACCAGAGAGCAAGAAGAGTGTTTAGAGGTAGGTTCAGGGAGCTAGGATTTGTAATAACAAAATAGCAATCAGATAATGGAAAATTTAGGCTACTAGCCACTCCTTGGAAACTCTGTGGGGCAGTTCTACTCTGTCCAATAGGGTCGCTGTGAGTCAAAATTGACTCAATGGCACACAACAGCGATACCAAAGGCATGTTTCTAACAAATTGTGTCTTGGAATTATCTTCCCTAGTAAAGCTTTTATGCTGATTAAAATGTCACAGAATTCCCTCTTAGCTTTTTGTCCCAGTAAGACATTAGAATTTAAAACAGACCCTTTAACATGATTTATGGCAGACAAGAAATACCAGTTCACTTAGGGCAGGTGGTATTTAATTACCCCTATCTGTGGCAATGGGTTTGTTTCCACTAAAATTGTTTGTGGGTGAAATCACAACAAAAGTCCATAAAGTACAGCTTTATATACCTTTTTAAAAAAGAGATACCAGTTTCTTACGTTTTTCTAGTGTCAGAGGTTAATTTAAAATATTAATGCTGAAAAGATTAATTTAAGATATTAAATCTACTAGGCAAGAATACATGTACATATTGTAATTACTTCCTTTTTACAATTAAAGTAATTGGATTATATTTAATGAGCTATTTACATTTAATAATTAAGAAAGACTTATCTTTTTCAGTATTCCCCATATGCAGAAGAAGATGGAGGAAAACTCACTACTGATATAATTATCTTGACTTGGACTAAATAGGAAAAACAACTGTGCTTTTTAGAAAAAAGGCCAGAAGAATATTATTTTAAAATATACATATACAGTTTAGAAATTACCCATAAGACTGTATTTTGGTTCATTGTAAAAGAAGATGAAAGATTAGGTACTTATCTTGACAAGATTTGATGAGCTGAACAATGTGCAGAGAATGAAGCTTAAAGTGATTCTCAGGGACCCTGTAGATAAAAGTAGCCCGTCAGAAGTGATGGAACCCCAAATGCCTAGCTGTTTGAAAACAGGAGTTTGTTGGAAAAGCAGTAGCATCTGAACATATTATCTGAGGCTGGCACTTTAAATGAGCCAGTGTTTATGTTGTTTAAAGTGAAAGATGTGAAGCCCCTGAGCAGCTGGCTAAAATTGGACGTAGAGAGGAGAAAGCAGGGTGTTACTCTCATTAACACCACTTCAGTTCTAGGGTAAGTATGTCAGGAAGGCTTTCTTGTGTTAGCATGCACAGTCTTTTTTCGGGGGGTGGGGGGGAGAAGGTAGTCTGGGGTTTGGTGACACTTCTATGAAGATGAGAAACATGGGCATATTTGTCTAGCTTCTTGGTTTGAGTGTTTTGTAGAGTCAGTGAATGAACTTTGGACAGAGATGGGTTTGAAAGCTGATTATCTGTGTGACCTTGAGAAAGTTAATGAACCACTCTGAATTTTAGTTTTCTCATCTCTGAAATTAGAATACTACTTACTTGCAGAATTCTTTTGAGGAACAGAGCCATTTGAGAAAACGTGAATAAATACCTGGCACATTTTAGGAATTTAACAACTATTTATTGAGCAGATACTGTAGGATACAGTGAAGTTTTAAGAAGCCCACCCTTGGCTCCAGATAGCTGCTATTGCTACTAATACTTCTGTTAAGTTTTTTTCATAGAGTTGTGTACCCCAAAAGTATGTGCTACAAATAGAATATAATGACTGCCGCGAAAGACATTCAGCATACCTCTTTGGCACTTTTGGGGAGGGAGGAATGACTTTAAAGAGTCAAGGGATGCTTTTTGGTGACATTTGCCTTGGGCCTTGAAAAGATGAAAGGTTTTTTTTTTTTTTTTTTAAAGAAATGCCACAACCCAGATAATAGTCCCTTTGAGACTATTTTTCTTTCTAGAAACATAAAGAGAAAATACAGAACTGACTTTTGACTATGATTTGGAAGACTGATACCCTTTGTCTTAATCCTAAAAAACGCATTAATGTAAGCAGAGGCCATCCTGTGTACACTTCTTTCTCAGCGTGTGTCTCCACACTCCTGGAAGAGCTTGTCTTAGAAGGTAGGAGGCCCACCTACTCTTTGGCCTCCACTGTGACCCAAGAAAGAAGGATCAATTAGGAGGGCCCTTTGTGTAGTGCTCAGTGTTGTTTAGTTTGCCCTTCCCGTAGCTTATTTCATTAGCAATAGGAGGTGAGTCCAAACAAACTGAGCATTCCTTTAAATTGGTAATAATGACAGCTCTCAGTTACTGAGTACCTACTGGGTGCTAGGCATCCCTCTAGGAGGCTTACATATGTTATCTCATTTTATCCTTAGAACCATCCTATGAGGTAGATTTTCTTTTCCCTATTTTACAGATGAGGCTCAGAGAGATGAACCAGCCCAAGGTCACATAGCTAGTGGTTCAGAGAACTCTTGCTTCCCCTTGACTGAACATGCTTGTAGTTCACCAAGTCAAGCTATATAGGTTTTTGAATGTGGTAAGCATCCAAAGGAATGTTAGCTTAAAAAAAGCAAAAGTGAAATTCTTTGTTATTGTTCTCAGTTGTGATCATTCAAAAAAAAATTAACTTTGTTATTCAAGTACACTATAGTCTCATGGTGATGATAGCCTACCTATTTGCCAATTGCAGTGCCTTCTCGTTTGTTTACTGTCAGGGCATCTACTTTTTCCTCTTCCAAAAAAACTAAACCCGTTGCTGTCAAGTCGATTCCGACTCTTAGCGACCCTGTAGGACAGGGAAGAACTGCCCCATAGGGTTTCCAAGGAGCGGCTGGTGGATTTGAACTGCTGACCTTTTGGTTAGCAATCTGAGCTCTTAACCACTGCGCCACCAGGGCTCCTTTTTCCTCTTACTCCTCCTAAAAGTACTCCATGGTATATACTCCATGGTATAAATTAAAATTAATCGGACTTTTAAAGAATTTTACAATGCCTCTTTATGATTGGGAGCCTTGCAAAACTAGAAGGGAGATCGTTATGGATTGAATTGTGTCCCCCCAAAATGTGTGTCAACTTGGCTAGGCCATGATTCCCAGTATTGTGTGATTGTCCACTATTTTGTCATCTGATGTAATTTTCCTAATGTGTTGTAAATCCTGCTTCTGTTATGTTAATGAGGCAGGATTAGAGGCAGTTATGTTGATGAAGCAGGACTCAATCTACAAGATTAGATTTTTTCTTAAGTCAGTCAATTTTGAAATATAAAAGAGAGAAGCCAGCAGAGAGACAGGGGAACCTCATACCACCAAGAAACAAGAGCCAGGAGAATAGCTCATCCTTTGGCCCTGGGGTCCCTGCACTGAGAAGCTCCTCGACCAGGGAAGATTGATGACAAGGACTTTCCCCCAGAACCATCAGAGAGAGAAAGCCTTCTCCTAAAGCTGGCATCCTGAATTTGGACTTCTAAACTGTGAGAAAATAAATTTCTCTTACAGCCATCTGTTTGTGGTATTTATGTTATAACAGCTCTAGATTACTAAGACAGAGATCAGTCCTGACTTAAACAGGTAGCACAGGACTGTGATTCCTGGGAGAAGGGAAAAAAGGAGATAAGCGGTGACTTTCTGCCTAGATGCATATTCTGGACTGTGGAGTAGGGTGGGGATCCCAAGCAGAGTATAGTGGTTTTGCTGAGTTGAAGAGACAGAGATTGTAGTTCAAGGGAAGCTGAGGCACCTGGAAACTATGAGACAGTTCTGGAGAGCAGGGAGCTATATAAAAAATTGCTCTAGAAATCTGCACAGGGTTCCCTTGAGTCTTTGCTGAACACATACACACGCTCCCAGGGTCAAACCCCAACAAGAGGTTAAGGAAATAGTGTCAGGGAAGCTATGAGCTAAACCAGTTCCCAGAGGAGAGAGGTGTTCGAGCAGAGAGCCCACGGTGATCACTGTGGGCATTCAGTAGAGATCCTAGAAGGGCCACACCTTAGTACTGGGGCTGAAATATCCCTTGAGTAAAGGCTACTCTAGACCCACCCTAACAAAGCTTAAAAACAAGCCTCAGAAGCACTAAACTAAACCACAAGTAGCTTAACTGGCTACCAAAACCAAAAAACCAAACCCGTTGCCATTGAGTCGATTCCGACTCATAGCGACCCTATAGGACAGAGTAGAACTGCCCCATAGAGTTTCCAAGGAGCAGCTGGTGGATTTGAACTGCCGACCTTTTGGTTAGCAGCTGTAACTCTTAACCATTACACCACCAGGGCCCCAAAGCAAGCCTAGCACTCTTGAAAGGCAGACAGTAGCCAGACATTCAGCAGTGCAAAATTCACGATGGTCCAGCATCCAATCAAAAGTTACTAGACATGCTGAGAAGCAGCAGAATGTGACCCATGACTTAGAGAAAAATTAGTCACTAGAAACAGACTCAAATGACAGAGATAATGGAACTAGAAGACAAGGGTATTAAAATAGCTGTTATAAATATGTTCAAGTGTATAAGGGAAAACATGAACATCCTAGTGAGGAAGTAGGTATTTTAGCCTTGCAGATAGTGGAGTATGGTTCCACTGTCTCTTATTTTTATTATATTTGTTCTTCCCTTAGTGTAGATGGTTTGGTAAAATCTGAATATTCTTTTGTAAGCCTGAGTTACATAAGCATAATGTTTAGAGATCATCTTGTCCAACCCTCTTATGTTATAGAAAAAGGAATATTATATTTCACTGGTTCTGGGATGTATACTTTTTTCTCATTCTACAATCAGTGGCATATTAGACTTGATGAAATATGGTAGCAGCCCATTGGAATTGTGACTTTTCCATAAATAGTGGTAGAGTTCAAGACTTTTGTTTTTCATATTACCCCCCACTTAGAAAGCCTTCCCTTCTTTATTCTTTATATCCAAATTCTACTCAGTTTAGATCTCTCTTCCAGGAAGCCTGTTTAGGCCCTTCAGTTGTCAGTGATCTTTTCACCCTTTTTATTGTTATCGTTGACTGCACTATTCATTTGATAATTAATCATATTCTATTTTGTGGCATCTCTTGTATTTTATATCGAACTTATATGTATTTGCTATATTGTTAATTAACTGTGGTTTTATCTGTCTCCTTAATTAAATTATAAGCTCTTGGAGTCAAGAGAGGGATTTTATACTTGCGTCTTCCAGTGTCTACTTGATTAATATTCATAGAATGATCGATAAGTGTATCATCATCAGTAGTTAACCATTAATACAACCTGAAACTTATTCAGAGACAGTTATCATGTAATGGCTAAGAGAACCACATATAAAACATTTATAATAGTGCCTGGCACGTAGGTAAGTGCTAGATAGATGCTGGCTGTTACTGCCGCTGCCACTGCCACCACCACCACCACTACTACTATTTTAATAATCTGTTCTGTGCTAGGCACTGTGCTAAGCATTTTATAATGCACTATTTATTTTTCTTCGCAACCTGACAAACTAGGATTATTATACTAATTTGACAGGGGAAGAAACGGAGTAGGAGATGAATCTGCTTGCCAGAGTCCCCAAAGTCATGAAGTGGCAGTGCTGGGTTGAAACTCACATCTCTGTCTCTTAAAGCCCATATTCTTGTTGTTCTTCCCCACTGTCTGTTAAATTTTGGAGGCTTTGACAACTGCCTAGTAAACTGAAGGTAAAAAGAAAGGAATAGGTACTTAATTTCCCCTCTGCTCAAGGACTTTTCTTTTAAAATCCCATGTCTGGAGTGGTGAATAGACCTTGTGAGAGGAAGTAGATGTACAGCTGCCCTTTGCTGCTGACTTGTAGTCAGTTTCTGGCAGCTTGGCTGTTAGTGACAGATGAGTGTGTGACACTTTTTCAGGAATGAATTCTGGTTACAACTGGCAGAGTAGAATAGTTGATATGGAATTGCATGGCAGTTTGCTCCATAATTTCACTCCCTGTTACTTAGATGCAGCTGTGATTGCTAGATCTTTCTCCTCACTTAAGTCCATGTATTAACAGTCACATCTCCGGACTGCTGCTTCTGCCTGCTTCATGACCACATGTGTGTTTGTATGTTGCCCTGAACTGTCAGCAAAACATTTAGCTGAACTTCCTTTTTTGTTGCTCTGCAGCCTTCTTTTTCCTGGCCTTTCTCAGTTGTGTAAAGTTGGTTTCTTCTTTGGCCTTTCCATCCGAGAGAGCATTTTCACCTTTCCATCCCAGCTACTGCAGAGAGAAGCTTGAAATATGAAGTGAAGGCATCATAGCGTTTAAAATGAATGGTCAGACAGCTGCCTGGATAAAATGAGACATATTCAGTGCCTGATGGGTGATTTGGGTCTAATTATCTCCTTCCCCTCATTTTCGAACCTGCCACTGTACCGAATCCACTAGCGGATGTTCTAGTGGATTGTCTTGTCTGTAGGGAGCTTAGCTCTAGTGTAGTGACTCACTGCTATTTGTATGAGCCAGGAGAGAAAGGTTACAGCCTAGGCCTATCCTCTCCATCACTGAGTAGGATAGTAAAGTGGGATTAGATACCCTTCCATAAAGACAAGCTGTGTATTCCCATATGGTATTGGACTCCTGGCTCTCCATTTGTCTGGGAGTCTAGAAGGCATATTGCCCTGGTTTGACTTCCTCCCAGGGACTGTGAATCAGACCCAGGTACTTGGAGAGGGATGCATTTTACATCTATCCTCTTATCTCTTAAATTTTTGGTCACCACCAACTGGAGATCACTCTCTTCTATCACTGACCATAAATAAAAAGAGGAAATGTTTGAAAAGGAAGAGTACTTTATTGGGGCATGTGTGAGTTATTGACATATTTCTAGTAATTTTGTGAGTGATTTATTGAGGTTTGATAATTTTTTTATTTTGTACGTGGGTGTTTGTTTTTCAGAGCAGCTTGATTTTTGTTTTCATGTTAAACTCCTATGTGAATTTAACGTTCAGTTGATGGTTTATCACTGAAAGAAATCCGGTACTTACTTGAGTACCACAAATGTTAGGGGTAGGAGTTCTCCATTTATGGGTATAATAATGCTCCTATGTTTATATTTATCCACTCAGAGTAAAAGTAAGCCCATTTAGATGGATAGTTTGGAGTATTTCAAACCATAGCATTTTGATTTGGGTGTTGCTAGAAGTTGACATTAGACTGGGAAAGTTAAAAATAACGTCTGTCTGTGACGGAAAGTCATCAATGGCAACATTGTAGATCTTGTGTAATTTAAGTGAATCCATGACAGGGAACTTGGGCCAAGATAGAGATGTCAGAAATATTCTACGTGAATAAATCTTTTCTTAGGAGCTCAGAATACTTCGAATACTTTGCAAACAAAATCTCAGTTTTATATAGCATCTCTCAAGCATTTTTTAGTGCACTAGAGGGATGAATTGAAAATTTTTCCCAGATTGTCAGTCATCATTAGATTAAAAACTAGGATCCAGGTTTCTGGCTCACAGTATAAATGTATTTTCTTCTGGACAACCAGGTGGATTCTACTAAAAAGAAGGCCTAATTTTGGCCAGTTAAAAGGCAGTTTTCTATGGAAAAGTTGATACTAGAAGAAACCAATTTTGAAGGTAAAAGTGATTCCCCAATTTTAGCTTTGAGAGCAAAGCTATGATTAGAGACTGAAAAGTAATAAAGGTGAGAACAAAAGGTGGTTTGCCCCCAAAATGACAACAGAAAGTTACGGAATTACCAGTTGTGAATGGTCCTTGATAGATGTATAATGTGCTCAAGGAATAAGATACTAGAGTTTAGAATTCTTGTTTCCTGGGCTACTGTCCCAAAGCAAATCAAGACAGGAGCCTTACATTTATGGAATGTAGATCCAGAACTGGTGTCATTCCTTTGTGGAACTGGAAATTTCTCCGGTTTTAGATCAAAAGTAAGCTCTTCTCTTGGTTTTCCCAGTCAAATATTTTCTCTGTCTACCCCAAGAGTTCCCTTTCTGTCTTGCCAGCTCCTTTGGACATTTAGTGACCTAAACTGATTTGTCAGTAATTCCTTGTGTTTGGAGAAAGTCTGGTTATATTTGTAGGTTCAGTCCCACCCTGTATTTCAACAGGAAGTGGGTGGGTGCTTAAGCCTGTAATGAGGCATTCCTCCTTGTGGTTGCTGCATGGTAGTGAAGACTGCTATATGCAACAGTAAATTCATACTTGTTTTAACATTGTAGTAGACAGATTACTACAGTAAGAAGAGAGCCTGCATGTCTTCTACTATTTTGAAGTCAAATGATTATTTGACTTTTCAATTGAAATTCTTGAACATCTGTGGAATGTATATTCTTTAACATAAAGAAACTGTCTCTTGAAATCAGAAACTGGTCTACAAGTAAACCTCTTCTCATATGCACCCATCTAAAGTGCTGTTCACAGTAGAACAGTGGGAAATGTTGAAGTGAAAGCAGAAGTCCTAAGTGCTGCACACGCAACATCCCCAACATGTTCCCATACTCTGCTACTGCTGATCAGCATTTAGGGGGTATGTTTCAAAGAGGAACTGCCTCGAGAAGCATTTCTCTTGTGGTTATTGCTATAGCTCAGACATACTTGCTTTTTGGATGTGACCATAGAAATCGCAAGCAGTATCAGTGACCTTGGCTCTAAGTGAAGCATTATTTATTTATTTTTAGTAAACGGCTAGTAACATCATTGCAGGAATGACCATTCATCCTTCTTCCGTCTGATAGTAACAGAAATTCAGAGTATGGGGTACAGATAGCTGAGTGCCTCCTTCCTCCCTCTCACAAGCAGCCTTTTCTTATTATCTTCTTCTACCCCATAACCTCCCAGCCCTACCCCCACCCTAGGCTGCTGGGATCAGAGTTGTGAGAGTTCAGAGTGTGGATTGGATGTCAAAGTGTCCTTTTGACTTAACACTGACCAAAGACCTCAAGCTCTGGTAGAGTCATTCACCCAGTGATTGCACAGTGTGAAATAAATATTCCATGATAAACTTCAAATATACAGACTTGTAGAATCAGAATCTCAGTGTTTGAGGGGACGTGACAGAGCACCTCATCTAGTTTCCAGTTCAGAGCATGGATCCCATCATGGCACTGACAGTCCAGACTAGTCAGTATACTGCCAAGCCATGGCTAGGAAGTGATATGTTAAGATCCTGTATTTGTTCTCAGACTCATTCTCAAGCCCTTATCTGGAAAATAGCCAGGGATGAAGATGGGCATTATTGTTTGTTATGGCCTGAATGTCTGAAGCAGGCCCCAAAAGCTAGTTTTTCCTTTGAACTTCTTTGGGTAGCTGTCTTACTCATCTAGTGCTGCTATAACAAAAATACCACAAGTGGATGGATTTAACAAAGAGAAGTTTATTCTCCACAGTCTAGGAGGCTACAAGTCCAAATTCAGGGCTTCAGCTTCAGGGGTACGCTTTCTCTGTCCGCTCTGGAGGAAGGCCTGTGTCATCAGTCTTCCCTTGGTCTGGGAGCTTCTCTGTGCCGGAACCTTAGGTCTGAAGGACACACTCTGCTCCCAGCACTGCTTTCTTGGTGGTATGAGGTTCCCATGTGTCTCTGGTCACTTCTCTCTTTTGTGTCTCAAAAGAGATTGGCTTAAGACACTATCCAATCTTATATACGTCATCAGTATAACTGCCGCTAATCCATTTTATTAGATCATAGTGATTGAATTTACAACACATAAGGAAATTACATCAGATTACAAAATGGTACGCAATTATACAGTACTGGGAATCATGACCCAGCCAAGTTGACAGATATTTTTGGGGGACACAATTCAATCCATGACAGTAGTCAACTCCCAGATTGGTCTGGGAATCTCCCAGAGTATAAATAACTTAACCTCAGGGCCCTATCTGGAATGTCCTTTGGGCTATTCTGGATCCCATAAGTTCCTAGGAATCAGGTGAATGTAGGCCTGGAGAAGGGTCTTGATTCATAGTTGTCACCCACCCCTCTCTACAGTCCCTAGACCTGCTGTTTGCAAATGCAGATGGATGTTGGCCAAGTGAGGAGGTTATGGCAGCTTAAAAAAAACCAAGCCAAACCTGTTGCCATCGAGTCAGTTCCTACTCATAGCGACCCTGTAGGACAGAGTAGAACTGCCCCATAGAGTTTCCAAGGAGCACCTGGTGAATTCGAACTGCCAGCCTTTTGGTTAGCAGATGTAGCTCTTAATGACTACACCAGAAGAAATCCAGGAATTTTAGAGGTGGGAAACTTCTTAAAAATCTTCAGGTTTAGTCTCTATTTTGCAGATGAGGAAACTGATGCCCAGAGTAAGAATTATACCTTCTTACACTCTAGGAATTTCTCCCTCAACATGCTGTATAGCTGGTCATCCAGAGGATGGAGCTGGGGAACTCATAACATCTACAGAGAAGCTATTCTAATGTAGGACAGTTCTAATTAAAATGAATTAACTAAGTTGAAATCTACTTCTTGTAACTTTTATCTTCTCAGTTGTTCTAATTTAATTCCTCTCCTATGTAACATCCTGCAAGGTAGACTTTCTCAAATCCCCAAATTAGCAGATACCACTAAAGAATAAAATTTCCCTAACCAAAGTGAAGTATGACTGAAAAATACCTTTATTGATTCTATAAAGACAGGGCATTCTACACTTTCATGTATCCAAAACTTCTTTTTCTATCTAAGAACTGCAACTTTCTGGTTTACTCTACTTTCTTTTCATTTCTGTTACTGCCAGTAGCATTTATCTCTTTTCATGCCACTTTTTATAAAGAAACATACATTTTATCATTTTGTAAGTATGACTGTATAAAACTGTAAGGAAAGAGCAGCAGATGGGGCTGAAAGGACTGGACTTGCCTGCAGCCTCAGTCTCTGGTTTCTCATTTCACATTTGCTAGCTGTGATGGGCCTCTCCATTTCTACTGTCTTTCTCAGCCCATGAAGAACTTCCCAGTTGGTCTTCTTACCACCAAACTGCTCCTGCCCAAATATAACTTCTGTTAAAATGATCTGTCCAAATGCAAATTGACCCATGTCACTTCCTTGCATTATTCAGTTGTTCCCCAATCCCAGAGCTCCACACATTTTCCACTAAAGTGCTACTGCTTATAGAGGAGCCTTTCTCAACTGGAATTCCATCAGAGAATTAAACCCTAATGCCCTTAGTCATCCATTGTATGTAATGGATTAACTTTTCTCCTCTGCGTCTAGAATGGTGCTAGTTGTGTACAGTCTTGAAGAGAATTGAGAAAATAGTCACTCTCATCATTTGTTCTATGGTTCAGATGAGCAATCAGGTGTGAAAGAATGGAGAGAGATGGTATATGCTCTTCAGGAGGTCCAGGAGCATAGTTGGGAGCAGATTCCAGTAACCAAATTTCATTGAAATCTAGGGTTTC
Source organism: Dugong dugon (assembly GCA_030035585.1). Lineage (NCBI taxonomy): Eukaryota > Metazoa > Chordata > Mammalia > Sirenia > Dugongidae > Dugong > Dugong dugon. The sequence continues at coordinate 51,438,561 of CM057462.1, read as the reverse complement.
ATCTTTAAATGTTTTATATCAGTATTGCATTCTACTAATATGTCCATGGTTAAAAGTGTTTTAAGTATTTATCAATGATTAAAATTTATTCTACAGCAAAGTTTGCCTAGTCTGGTAGATCTACAAGTAACTGCCTTTATTTATATATTTTTTAAGCCCTGTGGTGGGCATTTTATATTGTTTAATGTCTCTAGAAACTTTGCCCAAGATCACACAGCTAGTTGTCAGAGTCAGAATTCTAACCCAAGTATGTTTCAACTCCAAAGTCCATGTGTTTTCTATAACTTGAAGCTGAATTGAGAGATTCCAGAGCCTGAAAGTCTTCACCCAGTTCTAAGTTTATCTTCACCTGTCTAGAACACCATATAATATAGGATTTTTTTTTTCTTGGTCAAGTTACTGTTGTGGTTCAGATCATGCATAATTCAGACTACTTCTGCAGGATATAACCCACCCTTGATTATCTAAAAAGAAAAATGAATGTTGATGCAGGTATTTACATATAACAGGGAATCTTGTCTCTCTTTGATGCCTTTAAAACAAATTAGATGGCTTTTTTATAGCAGATTTACTTTTGTAATTGTTTTAGAAATTGATGTATGTTGACATATTGTCATTTCTTGAGTCCTTTCCAGCTGGTTATAGGAGCTGGCTTTTTTGGCAAGAGGAAGCCATTTTGGTTGTGAAAACTTGGTTTCCAGGTAAACCCCATGCAGATGGCATAGAGTTTACTCCATTTGTGTCTGCTTACCTAAGGCACATGGGAAAGCATGAATGCTAAAGTACCAAGGTGTTGGAAATTGTCACCTCCCTGCCCCCCCCCCATCTGAAATTTACCTAACCATTTTGTATCCAGTTTCCATTAGATGTCCAGAGAAAAAGTCTGAAATGCTCTGGCAGTGGCCAGGTCCAACCCAGAATTAGGTGGTCTGGTTCCTTTAGTTCCTCTGAGAAGCTAGAACAACTACTCAAATGATTGCTAATGGAGCCTATAGTAGCTATTTTTGGTCTGAGCTGACTCCATCCCTGAATTTCGGGTTCTTCCAGAAAACCTGATATTTGGAAATCTAGGGGCATCCAGAAGATGATTTATAGAGGGAGTCCTGTGAGGTTCTTTTGTTTTATAGCCTTGTTTCCTGTTCGAAGCTCTGTTTTCACCATGTATTACATTTTAGTGCCTGATAGCCTTTACATTAAGTAAAGAAGGGAAAGAGTTAAACAGGAAGGGAAAGTCCAGAATTTGGATTAGAAAACCTGTTGAGTCAAAGGGGAACTTAGCAGAGGAGTGGAATGGAAATTATTTCCTTAGACAGTAGACAAATATTCAGGAAACACCTCTGCACCCCCAAAGATAGGCACAGCTGCCACACAGTGACTTACAGGGAGGTTCAAAGTTATGAGCAAACAGCTGATTCTCTTGGTTCTTAGGCTGTTGCTGTTGGTGACAGGAAATCTTGTTCCCGAAGCTGCTGGCTTCCTGTTTTATTTTTACTCTTAGCAGGTCAGAATGTCCATAACAAGGAGCAGTCTGTTCCAAAGGGTTCTGCTCCCCTTTTGAGCCTGAAGCGTTTTGTTTTGTTTTGGTTTTTTTCCCCTTTTGGTCAGACAATATGTTGTTTAACTTTTAAAATCCGTGATGTTTAGCTTGATTTAAGCATTTTGTATTCACAGTCAACTTTTTTGATGATGAGCTGGTGTTTTAAGATTTAATGTAAGTAAACCTCTGTTTTGCCTTTTTTGGAGGAGCTTGCAGTACTGGGGACTTGGGTATGTTACCTTTATGCTTTACCTTTTTATTTGAAGCAAATTTGCCACTTTCCCCAGCACAAAAACATTAGGCCGTTTTAGATTTCTTTAGTTTCACAGGATATAAAAACAGGACTAGTGCAGTGTGCCTTGGCTGTGGTTATATTCATTTTGTTGAGACTAAAACCTTCTCCAGTTCTCATAAAGCTAGGAATTTGGTAACCTGAATCTAAAACAATAGCTCAGCATGAACCTGAAGTGCTGGGGGATTTCCTAGGGAAAGGGGCTCAGCCGACAGGATAAGAAACAGTAACTGGAAGGTTTCCGGATCTGCTCCAGACACTTCCTGCTGTCTTAAGAGCCTTTTGGCCCAGGTGTATTGAACCGGATGGCGGGGGAGAAAGGGAGCTGTTGAGTAGAAGAGAAAGGATCAGGGAATCTTATAGCACAGTTTGCTCCATCACATTTGACATACTGAACATGTAAAATTTTTCTTGATATTCTTTCATCCTGTCAGTTTACCGACTAAACTTTAGTAGTGTTCGTAGATACTGGCAGTGAGTATTTAGTTGTACATTAACAGTCATCCATCAAGGAAGAACTGGAGAGGTTATGTCCTGATGTATATTGGTAGAATCAGTATTGGCAGCTTGATTTCACTATGGAGATTATCAGATGACAGAAGCTTCTTTCTGATCCTTATCATTGGTGGCCTAGAATCTGATCTGTCTTGGTTATGGACACCCCAAGGATAGGATCTGTACCATCTAGTGCCTGCTGATGGGCTGTTCTCTGACCATGCCTTTTTGGCTCTGGAGACTTGTTGGTTGGAGGAGTAGTTGTCATTTTAAGGTTTTCATGCTGCCTGTGTGCCTCAACTAGCAGTCACCAGTTCTGAATTTCTAGACTTATCCAGCAAGCCTTCTAATGGCAAAGCTTTAAGAAAAAGGCTTAAAAAGCAAAGGAAAAAAAAAAAAGATGGGTTGGAGAGAAGGGGAGAAAAGATTTTTAAAGCTGTTTTAGATCAGAGCAAGACAAAAAAAAGGCTCACACAGCCCTAGTGTGCCTGGAATTTGTGGTTGAGTAATACTTCCCTGTTATTTCTTTTTTAGGTTGTTTTTCATCATTCAGAACATTGCCTGAAGCAGGTCCACCATGCCGTTAGTAACGAGGAACATTGAGCCAAGGCACCTGTGCCGTCAGACGTTGCCTAGCGTTAGAAGTGAGCTGGAATGCATGACCAACATCACCCTGGCAAATGTCATCCGACAGCTGGGCAGCCTGAGTGAGTGCCGCAGAGAGCCTGTGATTTGCCCTCAGGGGTCGTTGGTGCTCTTTATTTAGTTGCCTTTTCCTCCCTTGTTCCTATTTCTCCCCCATCTGCCTTCCCTAGGTAATGCGAAAACCTGTCCCACTCCCCTCCCCAATGAGAGGCTCCTTTTTGGTACAGATTCTTCCCCTCAACCCTTTCTTCATCTACCACCACCCTCTAGGTTCCCTCCACCTCCACCTCCCCCTCCACCTGCTTCAAAAGAAATCTGTGGGAAGGGTGGCAGGAAGGGCTGTAGCAGAAACTGCAGATGGAATGACAGAGCAGAATTCTCTGTGTAAAGTGAGAGGTTCACAGAGCAGTGTATCCTGGGTCGGGGAATGTGCCTCTAATTGCACGAACTGCTCAATGTGGCCTGACTTGGTTAAAGCCTCCAATGTGCCAATAGTCTTTATCTACCCAATACCTTCCTCCCCCACTTTTCTTCCCAAAGAGGAGTAAAGCAAACATGCACTCAGACTCTAGCTGACTTGTCCACCCTGGCACACATTTAATTGTGCTGCAAGCCCCCAGGCCCAAGTTCAGGGTACAGATTCCTTTTGCAGTCCCTGGGGTATTGGGAGTTTTGCAAGCTGCGTGAACACACAGTGACACAAATTGTAACTGGAGTCATTCTTCTCTAAGAGGAAGATGGGGGTTAACCCAGTCTGTTTCAGAGCTGAGGGAAAGCCAGCTCAACTGTAATTCTGTTTTTTTTTTTTTTTTTTTTAATTGGCAAGAATGAATGAGACTGCCTTGGGTGGGGTACATGCATGTGGTTTGGATTTCATTCTGAATCAAGCTGACTTTGTTTGCTTGAAGCCAAGGTATGGGAAGGGCAGATGCTTGGGTAGGCTCTGCATTTGTCTAATGCCACTCCAGCTCCCAGAAGAACCTCCGTCAGAATGGCATTTTAGTGATCTTTTTTAGCAAAGGCATCTTGGTGTGAGTCATTTCAGACACTCACCCCTCCTATCACCTCACTGCCCTTAGTGAAGGCAGTGGAATATCAAGAAAGCCTGTATTCCCCCAGATAGTAATAGGGCCTGTCTTTAAAATAGGAGCCTGAGGAGACAGATCTCTGTGACCAGATGATGTATGGGGTCTGAGATTTCTAAGCTTTCACCTAGCTTAGGGGCCATCTCAGTTGATCCAGGGCTTAGAGAAGCCCGGATGGGGTATCACAAAGAAATGAAACCCTGTCAGTGCCTGTTTTACACAAAGGAACATTGACAGCAGTGCAGCAGCAGTGAGGCTGACAGGGAAGCACATGAAGGCTGCAGAGAGTCTCACTGCTGCTTAAAAGCATCATTTCTGCTTCTGTCACCCCGAGATGGCCAAATGGGTGGAAGTCAGTCACAGTGATTCCTTCTCTAAAGGACGAAGGACATCTAGCTAATGATTCTTCTTATTCTCAGCAGGAGTTATGCTCTCTCTCAGGTGTTTTTCCAGGGTACTGTTGATGGATGCCATTGCTCACACTCTCCCACTTGTGATCAGACCACTCCTATCTTCAGGAAGCCTGTCTGGGGATCAGGGTTGGCTTGTGCCTAAGGAAACAAGATTTCCTCACATTGTGGAGCTAACTGACCATTTGCTCATCCATTAAACGTGTATGGAACATATTTTATGTGCCAGAGGCTGAGAAGATACAGCAATAATAAGAAATGGTTCCTATCTTCCAGGAGCTCATAATCTACCAGGGAAGATAGAAATAAGTAATTTTTAAGAGGAGATGGGAGGAGTGTCGGAAGGGAACTTATATTTGTTGATTGCCTACTTTATGCCAGATTTTGATAGGATCTCAACATAGATTATCTCACTTAATCCACTCAATAACCCTGTGAGGGTAGGTGGTAGCATTCCCATTTTATAGTTGGAGAAATGGAGGCTCAGAAAAGTCAGGTAACTTGCCTAGAGAGATGAAACCAGTAAGAGGCAAAGTCACTACTGTACTTAAACTCAGACTTTCTAAGAATTTCTCAGCTGTGTCCCCTACTCTCTGTCTCTGCTATCCATCCCTTGCTGTTGTTTTGTTAGGTTCCGTTGAGTCGATTCTGACTCATAGCTAACCTGTGTACAACAGAGCAAAACACTGCTCCATACTGCACGAGTTGTTGCTGTGCTTGAGCCCATTGTTGGAGCCACTGTGTCAGTCTGTCTCGTCAAGGATCTTCCTCTCTTTCACTGACCCTCTACTTTACCAAGCATGATGTCCTTCTCCAGGGACTGGTCCCTCCTGATAACATGGCCAAAGTATGTGACATGAAGTCTCAACCACCCTTGCTTCTAATGAGCATTCTGGCTGTACTTCTTCAAAGATGGATTTATTCGTTCTTCTGGCAGTCGATGGTGCATTCAGTATTCTTCACCAACACCATAATTCAAAGGCATCAATTCTTCTTTGGTCTTTCTTATTCATTGTCTGCTTCCCGGTTCATACCTCTGTTGGTTCTCACTTAAACTATTGCCCTACCCCGACTTCCCTTTTTCTGATCCGTCCCCCTTAGATCTATCCCCTATGCCACTGCCAGAGTGATCTTCCTAAAATGCAAATCTCACTTTTTACTTTTATAATTCTGAATTGTTCGAATTTTTTAAAGTTATGTCTGTGTTAACTTTTATAACTTACAAAGTGTTTTTTAAGTAAGTACAAATCTTTAACTATTTGTCTCCCCTGTTCCTCGTTATGGAATAATCTAAGTTCCTTGACTTGGCTTTCAGGAATACAGGACCTGCCTTCCTTTCCAGTCTCATGTTCTGCAGTCCCTCTTTTCCTATTTTATAATATTTTTTAAAGATTCTTCTAAATGAAAAGAGGAAAAAGAAGAGTGAATTATCAGCTACTGGTAGTTCTCTTGAGACAGGCCACACTCTCTTCTACCTCCATGCAGTGTTCGTGATGTTCCCTGCTTGGAGAGCCCTTGCCATCCTTATTTGCCTGGCCAGCTGTAACTGATCCTTCAAGGCCCACCTTAGGCATCACCTCCGCTAGATAGGGCTAAGCCTCAGCCTGCTGCGGTCTAGAAGAAAAAGGGTTAGGGTTATATTATTACGTGCCTATATTATTTTCTTCCACATTATATTAGAATTATCTATGTCTCTTATACTAAATTGAAAGTTCTTTGAAGATAGAAATCATGTGTGTTTATTCTTGAACCTCAGTGTCTGTCTTGTACCTAGCACCCAGCAGAAGTTCAGTAAATGTTGAATGATTCATGCCTGTATTCTCTCTACCATTCCACGTTTTTGGTGCAGAGAATACAGAGGAGGAAGGAGTGGGGAGTAGGGGCACAGGTAGGGATAGGGAGGGTCAAAGAGGCTTCACAGAAGAAGTTACATTTGAACTAGGCCTTGGAAGATGACTAGGGTTTCACGTAGCAGAGAGGGGCACAGGGATAGGCTCATGTGTGCTTCAAGCTTGTGACCTTGGCCTCCTGTGCATTGTACTCTAACCAGAACTGCTTGGCCTAGTAAGGAAGGTCTGATTATGGAATAGATAAAGCAAAAAACTAAAAATTCTACAGCCATGGATTGCTCTGTAATCACACATCCAGAATTCTTATTTTTCCTCAGTGCAGTGAGGTTGGCATTTCACATATTAAGTTGCCATGTATTAGGAAATGTAAGTACAGCCAGCACTTTTGATCAGTATCCTGGTCACCTAGGAGAATGGAAGCTCCAGATAGGCCATTAGAAAATGATGCTATGATACTGGGTTTTCTAACTGAGTACAGTAGAGGGGTGGGGCATGCCATGGGTGGGGGGCTCCACTCAGACTTCAACAAGAGCAGCTTCACATTTTTTTAAAATCAGTTTTACCTATTGCACTTTCACATAAGATTTCATTTGAAGAATTGTACTGCTAAGGAAAAAAAAGTCAGGGCTACTTCTAGACTCTTTTGTAAAGTGTGGTATCTGTTATGAGTGTTACTGCTGGATATTGAGTCTATCTTGGCGATCTGAATGAATGAAATTTAACTCTGCACAAGGCATTTTGGTTTTTTCCTATTTAAGTATCACACTTCCGTTTTCAGAGGTTGGAGTGACTTTTAGCACTTGAAGAGTAGGGAGTATCAAATTACTGACTGGAATTATATTTTAAATTTCCTCTAGGCTTAATACTTAGGTATTTAGATATTCCATGCTCTGATAAGTCATCTGATATAAAGAAGAATCTCATTGTAAAAGCTTACATCTTTAGTTCATTTAATCCTTATGACAGCTTACTGAGATAGACTTAGTTATCCCTGTTTTACAGATGAGGAAACTGAGGCTGAGAGGTTGTGACTTGCTGGAGAGTACACAGGTATAAACAGAACGAGCTGAGACTTAAATTCACGTTTTCTGATTTGAAGTCTGCTGTGCCTTCCGTGGAGCTTTGGTGGCACAGTGGGTAAGAGCTAGACTGCTAACCAAAAGGTTGGCAGTTCAAATCCACCGGCTGCTCCTTGGAAACCCTAGGGGGCAGTTCTACTCTGTCCTGTAGGGACGCTATGAGTTGGAATCAACTCAACAGCAACACGTTTAGTTTTTGGGTTTTGGTGCCTTCCACGTATCGTAGTGTAGTTCTAAGAGTGTATACATAACTGTGCCAGTGTCCCCTCAGCCCTCTTAAAACTGAGTTCTCGGCGTTACCAATTTTGTACATTGGGGTTCTTCATAAGATTTTATCTTGACAACCACTGTGCCACACTAAGCTACTACTCCCATTATCACTGGGAGTACTACCCCCTTCATTAAGGAACAGGAAATCCTTGTACTCTCTTGATGACCTAAGAGTAAGTTGATTTGGGGTTTTCTTTCCTCCCAGAACAGATGAATGCTCAACAGGTATTTTTGAGCCTGGTTTATTTCCCACACATAGTGTTGCATGTTGCTCTGCTTTAACCTTCTAGTCACCATTTCTGTTACCTGGTTGAGCTTGATACAATATGGTTTTTGTGGGAACTTAGTGATTTTATAGGAGCCCCAGTGGCGCAGCAGTGGTTAAATGCTAGGCTGCTAACTGAAAGGTTGGCAGTTCGAACCCATGAGCCGCTCTGTGGGAGAAAGATGTGGCAGTCTGCTCCCATAAAGATTCACAGCCTTGTAAACTATGGGGCAGTTCTACTCTGTCCAGCAGGGTCTCTATGAGTCGTAATCAACTCTACAGCAGTGGGGTTTTTTTTTTGATTTAGCAATTTTATGGACAGGGATCAGACAGGATCCTCACCTACAGAGCAGAAGTGTGGCCCTCTAGCCACTTTGAGTCCTTTGGACCTAGGGGCCTACCATAGTTGTTTAGATCATAAAACCATTCAGTATGTGTGGACTTGCTCCTTCCTTGATTAGAAACTCCTTGTTGACTAAATTTATCAGCAATTCAAAATTTGCATTATCCTTACTCTCCAGGTTATACTGGGAAGGTGAGCTTTAGTTCACCCTGAAGGTGCAGTTTTGGCCTCTCAGACTATTTTTCTCTCACATATGGACTAAGCATAAATGTAAGTTAGAAGAGCTAAGTAGAGTCTACTTTAAATAGTTCTCAAAGAAATTATCTCTTGGTTGAGCATTGTCACTTGTGCCTGCCTTCACCTTACAAGTAAGAAGCTCAGATAGTGTGTTTATTCATATGCACTATTTTTCATTCCTAGTAAGAATGTGCCTTATGGCTTGGAATGACAATATGGAGGTCGTTTCAAATTGCTGTTGTGTTTCTTTGGCAGCAAAGTCTCCCTGCATTCCAGGGTTGAAAGTAAGGAACTCTTTCTTTTATTTAAAAAAAATAAAAAGACATTGTGGAAAGAGACCACTGGCATGTTGTTTTTCAGGGAGGACTTGAAAGTTCCAGCTTTTTACTCGTTCCCTGAGATGCAGATTTGAAGGATTGTAACCTAGAGTAAAGACTTTGAAAGTAGTTGGTTGTAAAACATAAAATAACCTTTTCACCCCTTAGAAGAAGTTATATGTCTCTGTTGTGGGTTGTTGATAAGTTCAAGGCCCCTCAAAGATACTACAACTCATCATCGTTCAATGTGCTTTCGAGGCTCCGTTGAGGAAGCAGTTTCTTATTTTGCATGCTAACTGTAGATGCCTAAAAGGTTCTTTTAATGCCCAGTCTGTTTTCCAGAATCATTTTACAAGGTGCTTTTACAGAGCAGCAAGGGGCTAAGGTTTAGGCAAATGTGTAGACATACTGTCCACTCTTCCAGGCTTAATTTTTTGCATCACACCTTTAGATTTTATTCAGCCTGCTTTGAGTTGCATGACTGTTTCACGCGTTTGTCAAGAAGGCTCAGTTAGTTATAGAACATATGCAGATTGCCCAAGTTATGGAGGGTATGTCTCTATCTCCAAGAGATACCAGCATATAGCCAAACAATCGGGTACGTGTGTGTGTGTGTGTGTGTGTGTGTGTGTGTGTGTGTGTGTGTGTGTGTGTGTGTGTGTGTGTGTGTGTGTGTGTGTGTGTGTGTGTGTGTATTTGGGGCATGAGGAGTACAATCTTTAGTAGCCAGTTTTTTTGACCATATATGTCACTTTTATGCACTAGCGACTTGGTTTCTTTGCTCATTCCAGGTAAATATGCAGAGGACATTTTTGGAGAGCTCTTTACTCAGGCAAATACCTTTGCCTCTCGGGTAAGCTCCCTTGCTGAGAGGGTCGACCGCCTACAAGTTAAAGTCACTCAGCTGGATCCCAAAGAAGAAGAAGGTAAGAAAGCTGAGCTCAGCATTTGCAGGCTCTGCTGAGCAGTTTCTTAGATTTTTTTTTTTTTTTTTTTTTCTCCTGATTTATAAAAAAGTGAGAGGAGAAATCACAGAGACCTATGGAGTTCTGCTTTGAGGTGACATAAGCCTCGGTGATGTGAAGAAACCTTTTTAGTTCTACCACACCCACACACACACTGCCTTTCTCCCATTCCCCCAGTTCCCCCTTTCTCAAACTTCCCCTCCCCCAATCATATTTTGCTACCATAAAAGTACTTGGAAAATCCATTCCTCCTAAGGAGAGGCCTGCTAGATCTGGCCACATAGTAAACCTTTGTGTTGCCTCATTTTGTTCAGTCATGAAATAGCTGGGCTGCTGACAGCCTTGTGGGGCTTCCCCAGAGGGGGAGAAAAAAAAAACCTGGCTGCAGACAGCAGCAGCCAAGGCCTCTCTGACTGGTGTGACTCAGTGTTTGCTCAAATGGCCTGTCGTCCATTTTCTAACGCCTTCCATCTTCTCTCAGTGTCACTACAAGGAATCAACACCCGAAAGGCCTTCAGAAGCTCTACCATTCAAGACCAGAAGCTTTTTGACAGAAACTCTCTCCCATTGCCTGTCTTGGAAACATACAACACCTGTGATACTCCTCCACCTCTCAACAATCTTTCCCCTTACAGGTAACAGCTGGCTAGCTCCTCCCTTTTTCCCCCTGCCTAAAGATAAAAAACACTAGATTGTCTTTTTACCTAAAGATGTGTACATCAGAGGATTGTATCAAACAGTTCACTAACTATGCCAAAGTTGCTTGTGGCAGCAGCAGCTGAAGTTTAACATACAAACAGTTCTCACTTATTTGGTTTCTGAAATTCATAGTGAATATATATGGAAAGTTTGCTATAGCGTTACATGCTGCAGAGTTTTAATTTGGTATAAGCCAGCTCCATCTTGGACTCTATCCAAGGAATTAGTTATTATAGAACCGAAAGGACTTTGTTACAAGGTGGTCCTATAGCATGGATCCCAGGGGCAACATTCTAGCAAGGCTCCCACTTGCTTGGAAACCACTAGATTACCAGATGTTTGAGCCTGTTAGTGGGACCAGCCTCATGGACTGGCTACTCTGGGTCCTGAGCGGTCCTTCCAAAGCTCAAGGAGTAATTGACATTCTTCCAGATGAGTACCGTTCACTTTGTTTTTTACAGCCTTTCAACATTCCCTTCTGAAAGGACCAATACTGCTGTGGCTAGACTTGAAAAGGAGGGTAGCCTTATAGACACCTTAAAGCCCCTCCCTTCTAGTGGTCTGGTAGTGTGGTCATACTGAAAAACCACTAAGCCGCGGCAGAAAGGGAATATTTATCTTGCTTGCATCCATTTATCTTGCTTGCATCCATAAATATCTTTGGAACAGGTAAAAAGTAATTACACATAGCTGGGGGCAGATGTCTTCTGTGAGACATTGGGTACACTGCGAAGTAGAGAGAGAGAGAGAGTGTGTGTGTGTGTGTGTGTGTGTGTGTGTGTGTGTGTACCTATGAAATTCAAGGACATCTGCCTGATTTAGGGAGCCTAGAATAGGAGCATGGTAGCCTCTCACACAGATATAGCGGAAGTGCATTGCATCTATCCTATATTGCTGTGTGAAGTTATGTTTATCCCTTGGCTTTCAAAGGGCAAGCTTGCAGAGCAGGACAGAGGTTTGACTCTCTAGCCTCCATCATTTAGTCTAGTTGGGTTTGGGCAGGGGGCTTGCAGAAAAGAAGGGATCGCACACCTGATAATACTGATAAAGAGTATGATACAGGGTTTGTGTAGTAGGATAATAAGAAAACTTAATTTTTCAGTTAATAGTATTTTCCCTTTTAACATACAATATCAGAATTAGTGTCTCCTCTCAATTATCTGGACTTGGCCTAACAGTAACGAGCAGTGGTATAGCTAACTCAGAACAAGGTTTAATATAAAAAACCCTTAGTATTTGATTTAGAAATGTTTTCTGTATGTTGTGATAGGATTGGAGATCAGGGAATAGAGTTGCCTTTTTGAGTCTTCTTTTTTTCTTTTTTTCTGAGAATATACACAACAAAACATACTCTGTTTCAGCATGTACAATTCAGTGACATTAATTACATTCTTTGACTTGTGCACCCATTCTCACCCCCCTTTTCTGACTTGTTTCTCTCTCATTAACTCATTGCCCTCTAAGTTCCTATCTAATCTTTCGAGTTGCTGTTGTCCAGTTTTTTTTTTTAGTTCAGAATAAGTTAAAAGAAACGTCTACCCCCAAGCACACACTTTCTGGAAAGTGAGAGTGGCTTAGCCATGCCAGAGTGCAGGATTCCAGTCTGGATCATCAAGTCTGGTACAGATAACCCTGACTATGATACTCAGAAGCTGACTCTGTACTACTGTCGCAGCCACTGAGATACGATTAAATCTTGGGGTCATCAGAAAGCTGGCCATCTGTTCTCACTGGGGCCCCCTTGTGGCTGGGGGAGGAGGGGGCGGATGCTGAGCTAGAAAGTAGAATGCTATGGTTATCTGTATTTGCAGAGGAATAACAACTGTACACACATACACATTCATGTGTATACATGTGTACATACGTGCACAAATATGAACACATGTGCACAGGTGTCAGGTGGGTGGAAAGCTACTGATGCTGCCTGGAGGGTTCTGGGGAATTGGGAGGCGGGAGGGGAACCAGTGGCAGAAACCCCCTCTGATATGCCAGGATATCAGGATGTCCTCAGGGAGATGTTTGTGGCCATGTAGATCATTAGAAATAATCAAGATCCCTGCTGCAAAAGCACGTTCGTGGCCTGACCATGCAAATTCTTCTGCCTGGAATTGAAAGTAAACGCTAAAGTTCTTAAAAAGCCAGGCAAGTGAAAAGGTGCCATTCAGGGGCATTGAGACGCTGGTATGAGAGAGGAAATATGCAATAGATCCGAATGACTTCTTAATTCCTCAGTGTTAAAACTGCAAACTGGTAGGTGTTTGGAATATTGGATTTGGTTAGGAGCTCATCTGTCTACTGACAGCTTATTGTCTTCATTTCTATCCCAGGGACGATGGGAAAGAGGCACTCAAATTCTACACAGACCCTTCGTACTTCTTTGATCTTTGGAAGGAGAAGATGCTGCAGGACACCAAGGATATCATGAAAGAGAAGAGAAAGCATAGGGTGAGGGGAAAGGGGCGTCTGTTCTACACATCAGTAGGCACGATTGTGGAGGGGGAATAAAAGGGAAGCCAGTCTTATGTGAAGCAATCATTCCAAGTGGCTGCTTGCTTGGATGCCAGGTGAAACTCTAAAAAAATTGTGCCCACACCAAGCACAACCAAGCTGAAAGTATAAATCACACCAAAAATATGTTTGTTCCCCCCAGCACTATTAACAATTGAGTATATTCAGGCTGAGTTTTAGAAATTGACTTTTCTATTCACTATTTATTTCTCCTGCAGTTTGCACATGACTCTGCTGGACACTCAAGCTAGGCTAGTCCCTTCCCCGCCAGTTTTGCAGCTCATTTCTCAGATCAGCACAAGGCTCTGCCGTGTTTGATTTGCAGTGAGCAATTTAACACCTTCGCTGCTGGATGGGTGGGGCAGAGAGGATATGCCTAATTTTTGGAGATGCTCTTCTCCCCTTAGACCTCCAGTGGTGTGTATATGTATGTGACCTACCAGTGCAACCTCATAATCCCATTAACATGGCTGCCGGGAGGCCCAAGAGAGCGCCAGTGGCTAGTGCAGCTGCACAGGCTGAAGAATTTGTTGTGTTTTTTTTTTTTTAAGTTTTTTAAACTATTTCCTTATATCTGCACCAGATATCTGCAGCTGTCATTACTTCTCATCTCTCTCGACTGACCTTTGTGGCAGAGAAGATAACAAATAGCTGTTTATTAAATTCTTGACAGTTAGAGCTGTTAAAAAACATGAACATGTTACCCAAAAAGGTAGTGGGTTTCCCATCACTAGAGGTGTTTAAGCATGAGACTGAGCAAATGTTTCTCCTAGGCTTGGATCAGATGACATTCTAGGTCACTCCAAACCCAGTAATTCTATAAATTTTGTAGTGCTACTGTATGTTGTTTAGGCAGAATCATCTCTTGGCTGTGTGTCCATGACGGTGGATGGAATTTTAATAAAGAACTTTGGAAAATGTTTTATAAAAGCTTTTCTGTTCATTTCCGTTATAGAAAGAGAAGAAAGAGAATCCAAATCGAGGGAATGTGAACCCACGTAAAATCAAGACACGTAAAGAAGAATGGGAAAAAATGAAGATGGGACAAGAATTCGTGGAGTCTAAAGAAAAGCTGGGGCCTTCTGGGTAAGTGATGCTTTTGCAGTCTTTCTAGCATTCTTTATAGGGGCTGGGGGCTTAGAGACAACAGTCTGAGTCTTTGTCATGACACCTTCCACACCCCCTGCAGTCTGGCTGTGTGGCTTAGATCACTACCACTATTAATCAGCTACTTGTAAAGTGCATCCATCTAGTGTTTAAAATTTGCTAAATAATCAAGAAATTCAGCAGTTTAAATGAGGTAACTGGAGTGATCTTGAAAAGAAAGCCCATGGCTTCTGGTGCCCTTGTTTTGCCAGACACTGGTATGTCTGAGGGCCTCAGAGGAAAGACTAGAAAGGGAAGAAAATTGGTCTTGGGAGCCCTTTGCCTCCAGAGCATTGATTTGAAGGCCGTGCCTAAGAGCCAGGCATTTCAGGGGAATGGGAAGGACCAGGCAGGGAATTTGTGCACATCACCAAAGCAACTTTTCAGTCAGCCTTTGTCAGTCTCAGGAGAGAGGCTAGCCAAGGGACTGAGTGCAGACCTCAGAAAGAGTGTGGGAAGGGTTGCTTGACCAGTATTAAGGCTATATATCTCCGTGGAGAAATGGTAGATGTCAGTCTGACCCCATTTCCCAATACCAAATTACACTAAAGGCTTAAAGGGAAAAAATGATCTTAAAGCTTGGGTTTGATGCTTATCCTGGTGACCGACCCGTGTGACATTCAAAGCCAAGTCACCACGATTGCTTGGTGTGAAAGTAGCTCTGGGTTTTCCCCTAAATACATTGCATTTTGGCTGTTAGAGAACCATGCCAGCCCATGCCAGGTGTCTGGGGGTGATAAAAGAGTTGAGTTAGTCTTGCTTTTAGGGATAACTCTACCATGAAAACCTTGACTTTAAAAAATCTTGACACTTCTGACACTTGGTCTTCCTGGATTAAGAGATTTGTTTTAAAGAGTGCTGAAGATGGCGAGAGGAGAAAATGAACCTTTCTCTCTACTGGGAATCAGCCCTGAGGGGACCTTCATTACCTTCACCTCCCAGCACAAGGGGCCATCTTGTTCCTTGGTCCCATTCTGTTCAGACAGGCACTTGTCATAGGTTCAGTGACTCTAAGGCCAGAAGCTTACGTGTTCAGGATGCCAACTATTACGTGTTAATTTTCTTGTGGAATGGGGGTGGGGAACATGAGGACTCTGCTTGCCATTTTCCTGTTGTCCAAGAGGTTTGGGGTTGGGCTACATCTGGACATGCTTGTTGGTGAACCTATAAAGAAATGTCCTAAGCCTACAGGGCTCCAGGCCTTGGGGGTTTTCCTCATCAGAGCATCATTTGATTCGTTTAGTTCCCTCCAACTGTGTTCTCCTTGGAGTCTGTTTTAGATGAGTTCTTTAGCAATCTAACAACGGTAGAAAGAAGGGTAAGGTAGAGTAGAGCAGGCCAGATTTTGCTAGCTGATGCTTGGTATATTTTTGCTTGTTTGGAGGTTTGTTGCTTGGTTTATTTTTGCTTGTTTGGAAGTTTGCTGTTCACCCAGAGCAAATTCACCCAAGGCCTGGTGCTCTGAGGGACAACTTTCCATGAGGCAAGCCCAAGCACCCCACTTTAATCAACAGCTCATTTTGTATGATGTGAGACCTGGCAGAGGGACCAGGTCTGACTACCACATAGCAACCTGCATTTGTCCTCAGCGTGGTTTTGCAATCAAATGCCTCCTTGGCCTTCGAGCACTTGGGAGGCTTTGCCAACCTCAAAATGAGGCCGTGTGCCAGTCACGTGTTTGCAGCTCACTAGCCTGTGGAGCTTGGCTTCACCCTTTGCCACAAGACAGACTTCGGGATTTAGGTATAGGCTGCACCTAACATTTGGGAGAGAATTTAAAAGAACTTCTGGGTTTGACAAGGCCAACACTAGCAAAGGAACAGCATGGTTTTAATAATCTGGATTGAATCCCATTACTACAACAATCCAGCAGAAACATCTGTTTAACAACAGAATATTTAATCCTGAAGTAAAATTTCATTGTAACAGGATATATTGATATGTGTTGTTGTTAGGTGCCGTCGAGTCAGTTCCGACTCATAGCGACACTGTGTACAGCAGAACAAAACGCTGCACCATCCTCACAATCGTTGTTATGCTTGAGCCCATTGTTGCAGCCACTGTGTCAGTTCATCTCATTGAGGGTCTTTCTCTTTTTTGCTGATCCTCTGCTTTACCAAGTGTGATGTCCGTCTCCAGGGACTGGTCCCTCCTGATAACATGTCCAAAGTAGATGAGACGAAGTCTTGCCATCCTCACTTCTAAGGAGCATTCTGGTTGTACTTCTTCCAAGAGAGATTTGTTCATTCTTCTGGCAGTCCCAGTATATTCAGTATCTTCACCAACATCACAATTCAAATGCATCAATTCTTCAGTCTTCCTTATTCATTGCCCAGCTTTCCCATGCATATGAGGTGATTGAAAATACTATGGCTTGAGTCAGGCGCACCTTAGTCGTCAAGGTGACATCCTTGCTTTTTAACACTTTAAAGAAGTCTTTCAGAGCAGATTTGCCCAATGCAGTATGTCGTTTGATTTCACGACTGCTACTTCCATGGTGATGGGGAGTATACTTACAGTATTTTATTTCTTCCTAATAGCTTTTGTATCAGATTTTTTTTGTGGTATCTTAAAAACAATGAGAGAGAGAAAGAGTACCATTTGGGTTCTGTAAATGACTTTGGGTTCAATGCCAGGTATCCACTCAACTTGGTGTACCAGAATGGCAGCATTGGCTCTGTTGAAAACATGGACGCAGGCGGCTACCCACTACCACCACCGCAGTCAGACTCCACTTCTCCACCTTCTCCTTCCTTCTCTGAGGACAACTTACCTCCCCCACCAGCTGAATTCAGGTAAAATAGTGATACCTCTTCTACCCACTCTGGGTGGTTAAACACTCAAGAACAAACTAAGAATTCAAAATCTAGGCTAGGACCAATAAAATAACTTCAGGTAAGCTTGTCTGAACAAACAAACAAACAAAAAAAAAGCCCACTGCCCTCAAGTCAATTCCGACTCATAGCGACCCTATAGGACAGAGTAGAACTGCCCCATAGGGTTTCCAAAAGTGGCTGGTGGATTTGAACTGCCATCCTTTTGGTTAGCAGCCAAACTCTTAACCACTGTGCCACAAGGGCTCCAAGTTTGTCTAGATAATAGAAATTATATTTATATCAAGTACTAGGGAGATACTAGGCATTATGCTAAACACTGTATATGTTACTTAATCCTCACAGCAGCACTCTTGAGATAGGTAGTTATTATCCTGATTTTATAGATGAGTAAACTGTGAGGCACAGGGAGGTCAGAGTATTTACCTAAGGTTACACAGCCAGTAAGAGCCAGAACCATGATTGGAAAGCAGGTCGGTCTCACTCCAGAGTCTGTATTGGTAACCACTAGCTATTCTGCCCATACCTGAACAGATAGAAGTCACCCACTTACCTCTTGTTTTTTAGTTAGCTTTAACCCAACATGAAATGGAGTAGTAAAACCTGCTGCCCATAAAATAGTTAGCAGACACCTTGTCCAGTTATCTAGGAACCTAGCAGACAGTCACCTTTCATTCTTAACTGCTCCCGGCTAATTTCACTGCCGGATAGAATCTCCAGAAAGAACAGAAGAGGAAGAAAAAAGAGGATGAAACTTAGACTCTGTCCATTTTTTTGTGTTTGTCCGTATCCTTGGCAGAGGTTCACAGGAAGGGTTAGCCAGTCGTGGCTGAAAAGAGATCTGAAGATTGTTCGGATCTCGGTTTTTCCTCACAGTTATTCTTTCCCTTTCTGATGCCTGACAAATGAGAGCTTTGAAAGGTGGACTCTTCTCTTTGGACACTGTTTAATTAGAGGTTGACTCTGTTGAGAACCCCTCAGATGGAGACCTAAAGCAGTTGTCCCATCTTGTCCCCATTCCCCTTTCTTCTGGCTTGAGGGTCTGTGAAAATTCCAAGATGGATACTTTCCTGAGTAGCTATTAGTACAGGGCAGGTACAAAGGTAGACAAAGAAGAAACCCCTCAGGCTCACACATGGCTTGAGACCTTGCAGCTGCAGCCAGGCATATCTGATCCCAGGAAAGGTGTAGTCTTAATTCTCTTTCAAACTGGGTCAAGAGTCTGGTGACCCATTCATTTCCTGTGTCTGCAGATCCTCAGATTGAGACTCCTTCTCAAGTTTTTCCCACATGAACACTGAAGATGCGTGCACCTAAATCTATGTCCCACTCAGATTTAGTCAGCTTGGCTTGGGCTTTCTGCCCTTGCAAGATCTGGTGAATGTTAATTGATTGAAGACCAGAACCCAGTGGGTGGGTGGTGTTTGAATTTTGATTCTAGTGTGCTTTCTTAATGCTTGCTTCAGGATCAAACTGATAACTGTGCATTGAACTGTTCAGGAGAGTGGCTTTCCTTGGATAGCTAGAAAGTTAGAGGAGGACCTAAGAGATGATCTTAGCTAGCCTTGACCTGATAGAAGAATGCCAGATCCACATCTTTCAGGCAGTTTTTCTCAACCCCTGCTTAACCACCTCTGCTGATGTGAAGCTCATTACCTTACGAGGCTGCCTGTTTCATTGTGGTCAGTTCTGACTGTTCCCAGGTTTTCCTTTCTATTTGAGCCAAAGTGAAATCGTATAGTCAACCAGAATGAACCTAGGCTTGTAGATAAACTTAACTATAGGTGGATGTTTGCATTGTGAGAGTGATAGAGGATCATTTTTCTTTGTCCTTTCAGCTACTCAGCAGACAACCAGAGAGGGTCTGGCTTGGCTGGACCCAAAAGATCCAGTGTGGTCAGCCCGAGCCATCCACCACCAGCTCCTCCCATGGGCTCTCTGCCAGGCCCCAAACCTGGGTTTGCCCCACCACCTGCCCCTCCACCTCCGCCTCCAATGATTGGTGCCCCACCCCCACCGCTGCCTGCAGGATTTGGGACTCCAGGGACCCCACCACCACCTTCACCCCCATCATTCCCACCTCACCCCGATTTTGCTGCCCCTCCACCTCCTCCCCCGCCTCCAGCAGTTGACTACCCAACTTTACCACCCCCTCCCTTGTCCCAACCAGCAGGAGGAGCACCTCCCCCTCCACCACCTCCTCCTCCTCCGGGGCCCCCTCCTCCCCCTTTCAGTGGTGCAGATGGCCAGCCTGCCATGCCACCACCACTTTCTGATGCCCCCAAACCCAAGTCCTCCTTGCCTCCTGTGAGCGATGCCCGCAGCGACCTGCTTTCAGCCATCCGTCAAGGTAAATCCCTGTGGTGGGTCTAGGACCATGGGGCCTTGTCTTTCTAGCTGAGATGACTGATTAGGGGGTCGGTAAGGGCTTCTGTGCCCTTCCCAGAGAACAACTTTGATTGGGTGGGAAGAGATTTATACCTCAGGTCTCAGATCACCATGAAGAAAGTCTTTACCCTACAAAAACAGAGATTTAGATTTCTTTCCATCTTGGTTTAAAATAAGAATTCTTAACCTGAGATCTTTGAACCCCTTGGAAATTTATGCTTTGTATGTGTGTGAATTTTTTTCTTGGGGAAGGATCCTCATTTTTCATCAGATTCTCAAAAAGAGTTCTGTACCCCAGAAAAAAATCAAGAGTCACTGTCCTAGAGGGTACTTGTTTAGCTGGACTCAGTCACTCCCTGTCCTTCTCCACTTTGCTGCCTTTCATACCCTTCCTCCCTTGCCCCCTTGCCCTCTTTCCCACCCTCTTGTCTCTTGCCGTTTTCTCTCACCCCTTTGCTTCTTCTGTCTCCTGCCCTCCCTTCTCATCTCGCCTTCACAGAGCATTTATCCTCTCTCTGTCAGGGGACCAGGTCTGGTCCCAAGGGGTTGTAGTGGTTGTTTCTGTTTGTGATCCTCAGGGAACTTCTAGTCTAAAGGAGACAGTCTAGGGCAGCTGTGGGATTGGGCAGGCTGAGTGCCTGCTAGATGGGGTATGGTGGCCACTCCCCACATAAAGCCTCATGAGAAAGTATCATCCTCACCAGCCTAAGGGTATAAGCCAGGAAGAATGGTAGGCTTCCTTTCCGACATCCCTGTGGTACCAGTTTCATACAATTTCATCTTTCCTTCTTTTCCTGCTTCCTCCTTTCCCTCTTTGCTTTCCCAGAGGGTCCTTCTTTTTCTCTCTCCTTTCCAATATCCCTCCCATCAATTGCCATTCCCCCTTACTTAGTCCTGAAGGGATTTTGAGGCTGAGGACACACCTTCTCAACCCTTTTCTCTCTCTCTCCCACCAGGCTTTCAGTTGCGCAGGGTTGAGGAGCAGCGGGAGCAAGAGAAGCGGGATGTCGTGGGCAACGATGTGGCCACCATCTTGTCACGTCGCATTGCTGTTGAGTACAGCGACTCAGAGGATGACTCCTCTGAGTTTGATGAGGACGACTGGTCAGATTAACTCTTCCTGCCTGCTGCCCACCTCTTTTTTCTTTCCTTCCTACCTGCGTTCTTTGATGTCTTCTCCAGCCATACCTTGGAAGAAAAAAGGGAGGAACAAAGAATTTCAAGAGGCCAAAGGCTTCCCCGAAGCAACCAAAGATGTATCCAAGGGCTTCCTCCAGATCAACATGTATTTCCCTTGCCCCCATAGTCAGACCCCTTAGGGCTCCTTGGATTCAGTAGCTAAAATGTTTCCTCCTCTCTTAAACTGCCTGTTGCATATTGAAGGGAAGGAAAAATCCCAAAGGAGATCCCTTTGATTGGGTTGAGATTGGAGATGGTGCCTTCTCCGAAGAGCCGTTTCCAAACTGGTCGTCTTCCAGTACTTGCCCTCAGCTGCTTTGAATAATGCCAGCCATCTTCTGTCCTAAAGCAGTGAGAGTGGCCTGCATGACACAGCTGGCCCCTTTCCTGTGTGCTGAGAGGGCAGAACAGGCTGCATGCCCCAGCAACCAGACTACCACGCCCTTCTGCGCTGATCTGCTGGGCAGGGCTGCCTTTCGCTAAGCCATCTCTATGCCTGGGATGCCCTTTATTCCAGGAGGCATCCAGTCCCTAAAGAATGTCTCACCCCCCTAAGTCCAGAAATGATGCCTTTCTAAAGACAGATTGTTCAGTGCCTCCCTTCCAGCTTCCCTGTTGGTGAATGTGGTGTTCAGGTATCCCTTAAGTGCTCCTTCCTCACCCCCCGGTGCCTTCAAGTACCGCAGCCCAGTCCTAACCTCTAATACCCATGACCAAACAAGCCCTGACACACAGGGATCTGGGCCTGTGTTGGCTGTCAGGAGCAAAGCTTAGAGACTTGGAACTGTAGGACTGGAAGGACGGTGGAACTCCGTGGGTCCCTCCCTCTTAAGGATATTGAGGCCTAGAGACAGGAAGTGACTTGCTCAAGGTCACACAGTTGGATGATAACAGAGTTAGAGCCCAGAGTTCCTGATTCCAAGTTACCTGTGCTTTCTGAGACCAAATAGTGGGCACCTGCTGGAGTCTGGGCAGAGCTGTCTTGGCTTGCTGCTACTCCAGACCTCACCATAGGTGGGAGTCCCAGCAGGAGGGCTCAGGGCCTGTGCCAGCCTTGTCATTGCTGCTCAGACCCTAAGAGCCTCTCCTGTAATTCTTTGCTGTCCCCCTCCCCCCGCCCCATCACCAGCCAACCACATGGCCTTGGGAGCTGCCTTTCTGGGGACCAGAGGTAGTGAGAGAAGGAAAGGGGTAGCAGCTTTGACAGGTGCTGTTTTCAATTCCTCTGCAACTCCTCCCTCTTTTATTTCCCCAATTTAAGCATAGGTTCTGCCAACTGTAGAAACTTCAGTCCCTTAGGCTGGCAGCTACTGCAGGTATCTGCCTAGGGGGGCCTGGCAGCCTTGAGGAGGGCTGAAAGGCAGAAGGACTCTGGGCTTTGTTGCTGGCCCCCCTACACATGGTGATGTCCCTTCTCCCTCCTCCACCTCTCTCCCAGAGCTAATACACAGGTGCTATTATTCAGAAAAAACTGGTGAGCTCTGGCCGACATTGAGGTTCCCTCTCTTCTGCCCTAACTATTATGTAGCCTCTTATGCTGAAATCGGCTTCTCCTGGCTTCTCTGGCTTTCAGAGCCCTGAAACAAAGAGAAACAGGGTCTGTCTCTACCCAGCACAGCAAATGGTTGTAGTAATTGCCAAAGCCCTGTAAACCCCTCTGGCTTGAGGAGAGTGTGTATAATCATGGGTACTGCCGCTGTGCTCTGCTGAATGCTTCCCCTCTGCCTTCGTTCCTTGAACTTGGGGTGTGGGGACTGAGCCTGTAAATGCCAGCCTGCCCTCCTGCCGTGGCTCTCCAGAGCGTGCCCCTTCTCTCTCCCCAGATCAGGTGTCTCTGGCACACGGCTGGCACCAGGTTCCACTGCTGAGCATACCAGCCCTGTGTGCCCCCACCTTGCTTCCCAGCCTACACTTTGGAAGCTGAAGGTGCTTTCACCAGAACCCTAAAATGGCTGTTGAAGATGCCCCTGGCTGCAGCCCAGCAGTGGCTGGAGAGGCAGGCAGAGGGCAGCGGTTCTCCCAAATAGGAGTCCTGGGGCCTGGCCAGGCCAGGGTTTTGGCCTAATGGCTTTGACTAAATTACCCCTTCCCCTCCTTTCCAGAAAAGGGGAAGCCAGCGCCACTTTCTATCATTCTGCTCTGACCTTGAAGGGGGGCGGTGTTGGCCTGGCTTCTGGAATGGACAGAGTCCACAGTGGAAAGGGCTGGGGGCAGGAGGAGGTGGGGAGGGGCACTGCCTGTGGAAGGTAGGATTAGATCATTAGCTCAGTGACCTCCTAGGGTTTCGATGTGCTGTGTTCTCATCCTACAGCTGGTTTGGTAATGATCTGCAAGTCCCGGAGAGCAACAGCACAGCTCTGCCTGACGGTCTCATTAAAATCTATGCAGCCAAGCTCGGCGCTTTGTAGCAGGCGGCCTTGCGAAGCCTTCTCAGCTCAGCTCGGGGGCTGAGACCCAGTCAGCCGAGAGGCCCTCTGGGCTCTACTTATGCATATGTGCACCTAAAAAAAAAAAAAATGTTCTTTAAATCCTTTAAGATGAGAAAGGATTCAGTGCAGCTAATTTTGTTTTTGGAATACTGTAATTGTAGAATGCAAAGTTTAGTGATTATTTAAACTGGGCCCATATTGGTAAGAGAAGGAAACAGTGGCCCAGAAGGACCCTTAAGAGCTAAAGCCAAGAAGCTACCTTCCTTGCTGGTCTGCCCAGCCCAGGGGACCTGCCCCCATTCCTGTGGCCCAGGGGGCCACTGTCCAGTCGGCAGTGGCAGAAGCAACTTACGGCTTTGCCTTGGTCATGAGATGAGTACATTCCAAAGGAGTAGCCAGGGGGAGGGGGCAGCCTTAGCGATCCTTTGGAGGCTGAGAGCAGCTGGCCCAAGCTCAGCTCACCTCCGACGGAAGCTCGAGTGCCCTCAGAAATGACCCTGGCCAATGTCACTGCCGAGCTGAGGTGGTGTTGTCAGGGCTAATGTGAAATCTCTTCCTGTGGCGCTGATCCTCTGGCTCTGCAGCGCCAGCTTGGACAGATTGAGGTCTCTGTGGCTTTGGTGACCCTGCTTAGCGTTCCCACTGTGTCCCAGCTCTGCTCTTGGACTGCTTCCCACCGCAGCCCCCTCACCTGACCTCAGGGTGCGGAGAAGGACGGTACCCCAAAGCCAGGAGGGCTTTTGCTCATGAGAGATGTCAGGTTTCTTAGGGGGCATCAGGCTTTGAGCTCTGCTGGGGTCTTGCAGACTTGAGAGCAGGTGTCACACAAAGATGTGCCTCATTCTGTGTCTCCTGCCATGTTCACTTTACCAGTGCCTCCGTGAGGGCTAGGGAACAATTTTTTTATTGTATTAACTTTATTCAGTTCATTTACTTGAGAAACTAACCAATTTTTGCTTTCTGTCTAGAATGATGTACATGTAGGAGAGTGAGCTGTAATGTTCCCAAAGTGCCTTGTTTTCTCTGATATAAATATATTTATAAGGACATATTCCAGTGGGTTCTTCAGTGAGTTTGCCACCTCAATATTTTAGGGAGTAGGCATATATGTAGTGGGGATAC
Source organism: Dugong dugon (assembly GCA_030035585.1). Taxonomy (NCBI): domain Eukaryota; kingdom Metazoa; phylum Chordata; class Mammalia; order Sirenia; family Dugongidae; genus Dugong; species Dugong dugon. The sequence continues at coordinate 51,414,466 of CM057462.1, read as the reverse complement.
AGTCTGAAAACAGCTCGCTTTCCATGAAGGATGGGAAAGGAGCTTCAGTTTGGGGGTCCGAGCAGCGGGGTTAAGCCAAGCCCCTAAAGTGACCCTGAGGTTGATGCCTTTCCTCTTCTTCCTTTGTTCTCAGGCCCTTAGAAGCACACCCAGCTTTTTTTTAAAGCCCTGTGGCTCTAAGCCTGGTCTAATTCCCTGCCAGGCTTGTGTGTATACCACATTTGTGCCCTAGTGTTCTTAAGGTTCCAAGTAACTATTTTATGTATACACATGAATACTTAAATGCCAACATTTTAAACAATTTGATAAAGTCTTTTTAGCCGCTCAGCCACCTCTGGTGTATTGTTTTTAGTGGGAGAAGAAACTAGAAGCGGGCAATATTGGTAGCCACAGGTGGTGAGCAGGGCTTGGGAGGGAGGTCCTGTGTGGTTGGGCTTAAGGGCAGGGAGTCTGTGGGTCTGGATGGTGCGATGTGTGCAGGAGGTGGAAACCATTTGGGTTTAGGAAGAGGTGGGAGACCTAGAGGCCTAGATCCCCAGGCCCTCTCAGCTGGCTGAGGATGGGGGTGTGGTAGGGTGATGGGGGGAATGGGAGACAAGCTGCTGGCAACTCCTTGCATGAGGCAGGAAAGGAGCACAGGCTGAATACTGATGCTGTCTCCCAACATCTGGCCAGCATCTTGTCTGCCTCTAAGACTCAGGCAACTTACCTTAAATAGAAGGACTTACAATGGAATCCGATAAAACATTTAGGCTGCTGCACGCCCCCTCTCCTGCCTGGGGAAGACCGAGGGGGCTGGGTTTATATCCTGACCCGAAAAAATGACCTAGCCAGGAAGCAACGGTTGTTGCGAGCACAGCTGCTGCGGGTAACTGGCCCTGGGGGTAATTTATGAGCAGACACCCAGTTCCGGGCCCAGCAGATGCCTCGGGGCGGCCCCTGGGAGAGGGGCGGGAGCAGGGTTGGTGACTCTGCCGGTCACGCCTGCTGTTCGAGAGAGTCACCCACTGGCGTCCCAGGAGGGGGCAGAAGTTTTGAATTGTCAGCAACTGCTGCGCCAGCCACTCTGAGCTCATCGCTGGAGGTGGGGATGCAGGGGAGGGGGGTGCCGAGCTGGCTTGCCCTGGCGGAGCCCCTTCCCTCCACCCTCCTGTGTTTAGTCAGCACTTGGCTTCCCAGTGACTGACAGGCAGCCAGACGCCCGCCCTGGAAGAAGACAAAATGGTGGTGTTGGGAGCCGCCCTTACTGGGGAATTGGAGGGAAGAAATGTGTTTCTGGGAAGCAGAAGGCTTGAGCTTGAATTCCTGCTCTGCCACTTGGGAGCTGTGACCCTGTGCAAGTCGTTTCACCTCTTTGGGCTGATCCTAAGAAGAATGAGCATTTATTGAGCGCCCACTACCTGCCAAAGACTGCATATACTTAATCATGTGAGGCAAGGGTCCTGGTTCCCCATTTGACACACAGGAAAACAGGCTCAGAGAGGTTGCTTGAGTTTCCTGAGATCACATAGCTGACTAGAAGCAGAACCATGATTCAAAGGGGTTTCTCAAGCCAGAGTCTGTGCTATTTCCACCATGCAATTTAAACAGCGTTGAGTCCCTCCATCTAGAATCCTGGTCTTTAGTGCCATAGGGGGTATGTTAAAGGTTTGCAATTCTTGTCTACCCAACCCCCTGGTGCCCAGTTTTACAGGTGCAGTAACTGGTGATGGTTATTTTTGCTCTTGAGTCAGACAAGCTCGACAGAGGATCCAGGTATCCTAGATCTTTAGAGCTGGAAGTGTGCCTGCACCTCAGCCATCTGGAACAAAGTGGGTTCCCTGGATATGAGCTGGGGCTTCACACAGACACACTGCCCAGTATACACATACCTAAGTTGTGTGTGCACACATACACAGACGTATATGTGCAAAAGAAGCCTGCATGTATGAGTAGGCACACATGACCAGGCCTGGGACAGATACATTACACAGACCCCTGTCCTATGCAGACAAGGACACCAGCCAGCACACTGTTATAGGAACACACACAGTCATAGGTAAACGTCTCACACAAAGTCCTCAGAAGCCACCTCTCCCTCTTCCTGTCCTCAGTGTCAGTTCCTTACTGTCCCCTCCTGGCTGCCCAGTGGCCAGAACACCCTGGCACTATTTCCTGTAAGTCCTGCTCTAGGGTGATTGTCAGCTAATTCCTTCCTAGATCATGAGGCTGGGAGCAGTCTCGTGTGCTCCTGATGGACTGCCCCTCAACCCCAGGAAATGTGGGTGTCTGGAGGGGTTTCGAAGTCGTTAAGTACTCAGCTGCTAACTGAAAGGTTGGTGGTTCGAATCCACCCACATGCACCTCAAAGAAAGGCCTGGTGATCTGTTTGCAAATTACCACAGCCATTCAATAGCCCTATGGAGCCCAGTTGTACTCTGACACACACGGGATCATGATGAGTTGGAATTGACAGCAACTGCTTTGGGTTTTTTTTTTGTTTTTTTTTTTTAAGAGGAAGTTCAGAAGCTTGAAGGTTAAAAACAGCATCCAAAGGAATCTCATGGTAGAATTGTTAATACCATAATGACAGGAGGGCAGGTAATACTTGGGGCAAGAGCTCATACACAGACGCTCTCTCACCTCAGCAGGCAGCCACCATTGCCCTTACCTAAGGAACTGGTCCGTGTGTCCACCAGTGTGTGTGTACACAGAGGCTCGCGTTTTGCGTACATATTTAAAGAGGAGCAGACTTACTGGCTCAGAAGACAGAGGGCAGGTCTTCTAGCCACCACCTTGCTGCTCTCTATCTGGCCTCAGTTTTCTCATCTATACAATAAGGACTTAACAGTGAGAATGTATGCAGCCCCTCCACACTGACATCCCACCATCTTGAGAACTAGCACTTCTTTCCAGACGTGTGTGCCTGAGTAAAGCACATCCATAAGCATGACCCTGTAGACTCCTCAGGACAGTCCTGGGAGGACTTCCAAGACAGAACTTTTTAGTCCTATTTTACAGATGAGGAAAGAAGGCACAGAGAGGCATAGCAATTCGTTCAAAGTCACACGGCAAGTTGGCAACAAACAGAGATAGAAACCTGTTCTTCCCGATGCCCCAGGCTGCCTACCAGAGAGCAAGGGCCCTGTGGGCTTGGGTCCAGAGGTGAGGAGACTGGAACTGCAGGGGTGAAGTCAGAAGCTCTGCCCTTTTGTCTGGGAGCCCCTATGGCTGCCTAAAGGCTTGCGGGGAGTCAGAGGAGATCCTAGGGGTAGGCATTGGTGTGGAGGCTGGAAAAGGGCAACTTGGAACTTGGATGGGTTCCCCACCGCCAGTAGACTAAGCAGGCCTCAAGCTTCATTATGCAAAGCCAGAGGCAGGCCAAAGGGGGTTCTCCCTAGCCTGTGTAGCTTGTTCAACAGGGCACGTACACACATGAGTGGTGTGTGCATGCATGTCTGGAATCCACGCGTATGCACTCACATGTAGTTATATGTTCATGCATCCCTGCAAGTACATTTAGGAATATTCCTAGGCATGTATAGTACACAAGTGTTGGCATGTATAGTATGAAGTGTGTGTGCTTGCAAATCTGCATGTATGTGACTGCATTTGTGTGTTTAGATGAAGAGTTTGCACATGTGCATGTATGTATATGAATGGTGTCTGCGTATCTGGCAGGTGCATTTATACACATTTAAGATTTTGCTTGCATGCATGAGGGGTATGTTCATGAGTGTCCTTGGGAATGTGCAGATGTTCACATGCATTTGTGTGCAGAGGTGGGGTGGAACATGTCCACACATGACTTGTATGTGTAAATGTGTGTGCAGAGATGGCTACATGTGACTGTACACACGAATTGTCAGAGTGCCCTGCCAGGAGAATATGACGTCATTGTCCCCTAGCCCTGTTGTAAGGGGTGCCCTGCCTGGTTCCAGCCATGGTGCTACCCACACTGGGCTCACAGCACCCCCATCCCCACAGCTGCACACACGCTATTCCCCAGACCCATCCTGCGTGGCCAATTTGCAGCCTCGCTCCCAGCTCCCAAGAAGGCCCGCAGCAAAGTCAAGGGGCTGGTGGCCAATTAGCGAGGGGGTTAATCAGGGATCTGGGGACCCCTGGGGGGTGGGAAGCCAAAGGCAAAAGCTAGAGTTGGCAGGAATACGAGCTGCCTGTCACGAGGCAGGGAGGGGGCGGAGGACAAGGCAGAGGAGGCTGAGCCAGCCCGTTGGTGGTGAAAGCCAAGGGTTGACCTGTGAATTCATGATTGCTGAGCCCTGACTGGAGTGGGGAGCATGTGTGAATGCCGTACACTCTGTGTGAAAGGGATGTACATGCATTCAATCCATGAACGTGCTCCTGCATGCAAATGTGTGCACATGAATATGGCACCGTCTGTACAGACTTGACGTTTTGTGCCATGTATCTGTGCATGTGCAGTGGCGTGCAAATGGGTCTGGTTATGCACGCATGTCTGGATCTGTGTGCACGTATGCATAGACAAGGGTATCTTAGTTATTAGTGCTGCTATAACAGAAACACCACAAATAGGAGACTTTAACAAACGGAAGTTTATTTTCTCACAATATAGGAGGCTAGAAGTCTGAATTCAGGGTGCCGGCTCTATAGGAAGGTTTCTCTCTGTTGGCTGTGGAGAAAGGTCCTTGTCTCTGAGCTTCTGCTCCTGGGTGATCTTCATGTGCCTTGGCATTTTTCTTCCCCTGTCTCAGCTTTTAAATCTCTTTTATATCTCAAAAGAGATTGACTCAAGAACACCCTACACTAATCCTGTCTCATTAACATAACAAAGACAACCCACTCCCAAATGGGATTATAACCACAGGCATAGAGGTTAGGATTTACAGTACATATTTTGGGGGAACACAATTCAATCTATAACAGAGGGTTAGTCTGTGTCTCTGTGTATACGTGTGTGCAAGGGCATGTACATTTAAGTATGTGCTCCTGCATGCAAATGTGCGCATCAATTTGACACTCTATGTACACATGTGCACAGGTGTGTGTGCACCAGTGTGCAGATACACCTGGGTGTACATGCATGTCTGGATGTGTGTGTCTCTGAACAGAGGCCTGGACCCCCGTGCATATGCATGTGTGTGTCTGTGTGCACGTGCCCACGTGCACACAGGTCTCGGCACACAGGGAGCTGGGAGATGCAGGCTGGTGGTCTCCAGGCTCCAGTAGAGAATCTGACAGACAAGCCTTGCCGCAGCCCCTGGCCCCAGGAGCCTGTTTTCCAGCCTGTGGAAGCTGTGAGCCCGTGAACTCATATTAATAGTTGCTGTCTCCTCACTTACTGCAGGGAGAGGTGGTCATGGCCCCGGAGGGGGAGGGAGTGGAGGCTCAGCATTGGGGGCTGCCCCCCCCCACCCACGCAGGACCTGGAAAGAGAGGGAGGGCCCCACTCCCATTGTAGGCTGACCCCTGTGGAAAAGCAGGCCTCTCAGCCTCCACCCACGTCAGGGAGCCCCCATTGCCCAGCTCGCCTTCCTGGGCCTCTACAGCTGGATGGAATCAGGCATGGGGGTTGGAAAACTGGTTGAGGCAGAGAGGCTGGGAGGCTTCGCTGCCATTCCCTGCCCCTCCATGCACATGCACACACGCACATGCGCACACACACGTACGCACAGGCGCACACGCACGCACAGGCACACACACACATGCACGCACAGGCACTGGGTGCCGAGCAGCCCCAGGCTGAACACTAGAGGGTTCTGAGGCTGAAAGAGACATAGGAGGCTTCAGGCTGAGAAGGGGAGACACAATCCAGCCTTCAGGGACCCTCAATCTGAGGCAAAAGACATGACCCTGCCCTCAAAGTCCCTCAGCCTGAGGGAGGAGAGAAAGCCCAGCTATCATGAGTTCCCAGTCTGAGAGGGGAGACATCAGCTTGTATTGAGGAGCCCCTAGTTCTTAGGAAAGAGAAACAGACTTCTTTCAGGGGCCCTCAGTTTGAGGAAAGTGACACGTCCCTTTCCTCGGGGACTCTCAGTTGCAGGGGGGACACACAGCCCTGCCTTCAGGGGCCACCATTCTGAGGAGGGAGGCAAGACTTCTCTATAAATGTTCAGAGTGCATGCCCTGGTGGTGCAACGTGTAAGCATTCAGCTGCTAACCAAAAGGTTGGTGGTTGCAACCCACCCTGCAGCTCCACAGAAGAAAGATCTGGCGATCTGCCTCTGTAAAGATTACAGCCAAGGAAACCCAATGAGCAGTTCTACTCAGTCACATGGGGTCACTATGAGTCAGAAATTGACAGCACCTAACAACATTGTTAAGAAGTCCCTGGGTGGTACAAACAGTTAAGCACTCAGCTACTAACTGAAAGATTGGTGGTTTGAACCCACCCAGAGGTGTCTTGGAAGAAAGGCCTGGAGATCTGCTTCCAAAAGGTCACAGACTTTAAAACCCTATGGAGTGCAGTTCTATTCTGCACACATGCAGTTGCCAGCTGGTTTGGTTTTTTGGTTTGTTATTATTAAAAAGTCCCTGGGTGGCACAAATGGTTTGCACTAGACTACTAACCTAAAGGTTGATGGTTCTAACGCACCCAGTGGCACCATGGAAGAAAGTCCTGGTGATCTACTTCTAAAAGGTCACAGCCATTGAAAACCCTATGGAGTGCAGTTCTACTTTGAAACACATGGAGTTGTCATGAGGTCATGAGTTGGAACTGGCAGCAACTGTTGTTTGTTTTAATTATTTTTAAGGGAACTGACATGCTGGCATGCTTTGGGCATATACTATGTGAAAGCACTTTGACATATGTCATCTCATTTGGACCCACAACTACAACTATTACCCCTGTTTAACATAAGGAAACTGAGGCTCAAGAGGTGCAGTGTCCTGCCAAGTTGCCAAGGTAACCAGGGCCATGCTCTGTGGGACTCCAAGGCTTGGTGCAGCCTTCACAGCAGGATGGAGTGTCAGGAGCTTTGCTTTCTTGTTTCATCAGTTTCAAAGCCCCAAACTAGCTAATGTGGGCAAGAGGTGGGCATCCTCATCCAAAAAGGGTCCAGCACCCTGGTTCCTGTCCCCAGAGGGAGTGGGGCCCTTGTTCGGCAGTGCCCAGGTATGAGCCCCTCAGAGTGCATGCCTCCAACATGTCAGGAATTGGCATCCTGGATGTGTCACCCGCCAGCCACACTCCATCCTGGGGCTCCAACCCTCAGGTCTGGCCTAACCCTCCCCTTCCAGGTTCTCCCCTACCAGACCCCATTCCACCTTTCCACACACACATACGGAAACATATTTATCACAAAATCATCTTTTATTGAGGGCTAGGTTGGGGACAGGAATGGGGAATGCACTGGGGGCCATACCCTGGTTGGCAGAGGGGCCAGGTGTTGGTTTGCACCCCACCTCCTCTAGGGCACCACAGGGTGAGGCCTGGCCCCCAGGCCATGGCTGTGGCGCTGGATGCCAGGCTCTAGTGGAGTTGAGGGTCCCAGCTGCCTGGCCGGGTTGCAGTTTCCTCTAAACGGCCACCAGAGGGCAGCTGGCCCCAGCACAGAGGAATTCTCGGTTGCTCAGGTGATGACTTCTTAAAAAAATAAAAAACCAGAGGCTGGTGTGTTCCCCCTGCAAACCCGAGGGGGCGGACCTGGGGAGAAGGCTCTGGTTTCTATGATCTCTTTGATAAAAAATAAGCAAAAATAATGACAAAATACGTGGTTTCTCTTTCTCCCTTTTCCCCCTTTAGGAACTGAGGTCAGAAATGGGGGCGTGGGGACTGAGGGTACCCTGGTGTGGCCTGGATTTCAAGGTGTGGTCTCTTTTTTCCCCTTCCCACCCTTAAATAAATAAATAAATAATAAATACTCTCTTCGTATGTGCACATATATATAAATCTTTCTTTCTCTTATCTAGGCAACTAAGTGACTAACCTCTCTGACTCTCAAGCTCAGAAACTCAAAAGTAAAGTGACATGGTCAAGGTCAAGATTGGGGGGGGGGGATCAGGAACCTGGAATGGCACTGTAAAACACCCAGCATTCTGGATCTCCAAGCCAGCTGAGCTGTGGGACGTTTCTGAGTGGAACCCTGACAGCCTGAACATTCAAGAACCATGGCACCGGCTGGGCCCCGCAGGGATCTGAACAAAATCTGGAAACACCCAACGTCCTAGAACTCCAGAACCAGCTGGGTCTTGGGGGTGTGGAGTTGGGGTTTTGGAACAAAGCCCTGGAGGACATAACATTCTGGAATTCTGTAGCGATCCAGGCTGAAGGGTCATCAGGATGCAATTAGACGTCACTGGGGGAGCGAGATCGGAAGGGCATCTTGGAAGAGGAACAGCAGCAGCAGACAGCCCATAGCACCTTCTGCACATCCTGGTTGCGGAAGGCATAGATGATGGGGTTGATCATGGAGTTGTAGGTAGCAGGGAGCAAGGTGAGATAGGTGTAGAGGGGCAGTGAGTGGGCATCCCCCAGCAGGCAGTAGACGGTGAAGGGCAGCCAGCAGGCGGCAAAGGCGCCAAGCACCACGGCCAGTGTGGCAATGCCCTTCCGGGTGGCCACGTAGTGGGAAGCGGGCAGAAGGTGCCGCTGGAGGGCAATCTGCTGGGCATGGCGGCAGACGATACGGCAGATCTGGGCATAGAGCTGCAGCATGATGCCAAACACCATGAAGAAGGCCACAGCCAAGACCACCAGATGGTTCTTGGAGAGTGGACGCACCACGCCACACGTGGCTGGGGCATCCAGGCAGTTCCAGGCCAGCACCGGTAGCAGCCCCAGGCCCACTGCACCCCCCCACACTAGGGCCAACATCACGTAGGTCCGTGTCACCGTTGTCTCTGAGTAGTAGGTGAGGGCATTGTACAGAGACAGGTAGCGGTCGACAGTGATAGCCAGTAGGCTGCCGATGCTGGCAGTGAAGGCCATGGCCAACATGCCAACCAGCACCAGGCTCATCTCCATTGAGCCAATGCAGAAGACAGCTGCAAAGTGTAGGACAAGGCCCAGGCCTGCCAGGAGGTCTGCCACGGCGAGGCTGCCCACCAGCAGGAACATTGGGGCACGGAAGGCGGGAGTGCCCACAATGATGGCCACCACCAGAGCATTCTCGCAGGACACCAGGGTACCTGAGATGCACAGTACCACGTCCCAGGCACTGGGCGAGGGCAGAGGTGCACCTGGGCCTGTGGGCCCCTCCACTGAGCCCACGCTGCTCCCATTCACATTGCCTGGGCCAGCCGAGAGCCAGGCCAGGGGGCTTCCTGCACCCCACATCATGGTACCTGCAGGAGAAGGGCCCTGTGAGAGGCAGGTGGGGTTGGGGGCTGGGTGCAGGGGCCTGGAGTGAGTGTGGTGCCCCTCAGGGTACCTGGTGGGAGTCTCTCCTCAGCATGGCAGTGTCCTTGGCCCATTCATGCCCTGGGCTTCTTCCAGGACATCTTTGTCCTCTTCAATGCCCCTAGGCCTCTAAGCAGCGGTCTCTTTTCCTGGAGGGGTCCCTGTCCTGGGTCTCTTCACCCTCCCTTCCGACTCCCTGGGTTCTGCAGGCCTCTTTCGCCAGCTGTCTCTCCCACATGTGTGAAAATAGAACCAGATAAGGGGCTACCTTGAGTGGATAGGGACCCATAGGATCCTGGAGCTACCTGGAAAGGCCCACTACTGGGGGAGGGGAACACATCTTGAAAGTGAGGGCAGCTTTGTCCCTTCCCATCCAGGAGGATGACGCTCTGTTTCTGAGGCTCGCCAGACCCCTCACGATTGTCAGTAGTGTCAGCTCCAGGCTCCGCCCCCAGGGAATGCGCGAGAAGCTCCAGCCAGCCCCCACCCCGGACTCCTGGAGTAACAACACCTGGGAAGTCAGCCTCCAACTCCCCGGCCCAGACTTGTGTACCCGGTCAGACCCTCTTCCTGTCTAAACCACTAGGTCCCCGGAACAGACACCCCCTGCTGGAAGCCTGTTTCCCAGATCAGACCCTCCTTCTGCCCGGACATCTGGATCTTGGGCCTTACTACGCCTCCTGCCTGTATGCCTGCATCCCTAAATCAGACATCTCCTCCTTCTTAGACTCCTGGGTCCCTGCTCCAGACGCCTCCTGCCGGCCCAACCTAAGATGACCATCCGTCCTTCCAAGGCCTCGGGTCCCTGCAGGAGTGCTCACCTCCCGCCAGGTCACCCAACCGACAGCTCTCAGCACCCAGACACTTGGGCCCCCGCCTGCTCACCCAGAACCTGGGTTCCAGATCCGACCTCTGACCCTGGCCTGGCGCTGGGAGCCTCCCGCCGCCCAGCGCCCCAGCATCCTGGTGCCCTCCCGGACGCCTAGTGCCCGCGGCGGGGTCCGCTACTCACCCCTCAGGACCGCCAGGAAGCTCCACTCGGGGCCAGGCGGAGCGGGGTGTGCGCGGACCCGGAGAAGACCCCCGCGGCCGCGGGAGAAGTGGCGTGAGTCACCCCGCCCCCGGCACCGGCTCGGTGACGACAGCCACCCGGCGGGCCAATGGGCGCGGAGAGCTGGGACGCAACGAGCGTTGCGCGGCATAGTAATGAGGCCTCGCACCGCCCGCTCCCCCATTCATAAAAAGCCATCGTGGCCGAGGCCCCGCCCCCTCCTGAGTCGGCCCGCGCTGTCCTTGACGCGGCGCCCTCCGTGGGCCGGGGGTTCCGGGGGCGGCGGTGGGAGAGCCTTGGAGAGGTCTCAGAGAGGCTGCGGGGGATGTGTGCGGGGAACGGAGAGAGGGCCCAGATAGGCTATGGGGTGATGGGACACTTGAGTGACAGAGACAGGCTGACGGAACCAGGTGATGGGGACCAAGTGACAGGGCTGAATGAGGAGGTGAGGATGACGGGGCTGTCAAAAAGGTGGGGCCCTGAGGTAACAGTGACAGGAGCACGACGGAGCAGGGAAGTGGGTGGCAGTGACGGTATGAACACGGTGACAGGATCTTGGGGGATGGTGGCCGTGGGACGCTGGCGGGGGAAAGGGAGGCCCCCAGGGAGACCACAGAGGTGTCAGTGTGACTCTGGCATGATGGGGTTCAGGAATCCCAAGATGGAGGTGGCAGGGAAAGATGGATTGTTCAGGTGATGAGACTTCAGGTCACCATGACCCTGTCAGAAGCGCTGAGGTCCTGAGGTGACAAAGCTAAGTGATGAAGGTGGTGGCATTCTGGAGCAACCATAACAGGTGACTGTGGTAAGTGGGCACCAGGGTGAGGAGAACAAGGTCAGGGGTCTGGACTGACAGTGACCGGGTATGCAAGTTGCTGCCATACAGATCCTCGTGATTCTGGGCCTAGGATAAGAAGCTGATGACGTCACTCATGTCAGCCCAATAGCGCCCTCACAGCACGGGAAGGGTGGGACGGGCAAGATTTCAACATCTGAATTATTTATTCAAAGATCTGAAAAGCCAGTGGGACGGGGTGGGGGGGCACTTCCCCGAAGCAGTGAGAGATTGGGAGCAGGGAAGAACTTGGGAGCAGCAGACCTGGCCGCTCAGTCCCCAGGGCAGGCCCCTCTCAGCCTCCCATTTTAGGATTGGGAGAGGAGTGAAGAAACAGCTCCCTCTTCCCCAACCCTGCCTGTCCTTAATCCCAGGGAACCATCCCGCAGACTTCTCCAGATGTGACAGATGTGGCCAGGCCTGGGAGAAGAAGTGCTGGCTGCTCCTCCTCCCTCCGTCTCCAGCTCTGATCCTCATTGGAGTCATCCAGGCCTGTGGGATGGGGGTGGGGAGTAAGGATCGGGTTAGGGCTTAAGGAAACCAGAGGGGCCCAAACCTCTGGCCCCACTTCTCCCACATCACAGCATCACTGCCTCTCCCACAGTCAGGGTCCGTTGTGCAGGTTCGGGGCTTGGGTAGGGGGCAAGGGGTAGGAGGTGACAGGCCAGGAGGCAGGAAACTTGGGAAGAGGAGAGGGTCAGGGCTGGGGCAGATGATGCACTTCAAGTTAGAGGTGGCAAGTTTTGGGTGCTTAGGGGGTGGAGGTGGTCAGGAGTGTAGACTGGATTCAGATTCCAACCTGTCCATTTACTAGCTGTGTGACTTTGACTAGCTTCTCTGTGCCTGTTTTCTGGTCTATAAAATAGGGATATTATCTCATAGAATTGTTGGGAGGGTGCACATTATCAGCACTGGCTATGTGTTGGCCATCAATAGCATATGTGGCAAAAGGAGGACCCTGGGAGGCATAGGTGTGCAGGTGGTAACTGTGACTCTAGGGGTAGATGGCATCACCCGGGGAGAAGGTGAGGAGTGAGAGGAACAGAGTGAGTGGCTGGGGATGGGGGAGGGAAGGGGAATGCTTCACATGCATCTGGAGCAGAGACCCAGGTGTCTGAGCAGGAGGAGGTGTCTGACTTAGGGATCCAGGCATCCAGTGCAGGGGGGACTCTGCCATTGAAGGCCCAGGCTGTGGATGAGGGTGTTCCTGCTCCTGGGCCTTTGCACTGGCTGTTTCTTCTGCCTAGAACCCCTTCACTTAATTCAGATCTGAGACCATCACTGCCACCCAGATCTCTCCTCCCCACAGACCCGCTCTCTAGAGGAAAAGGAAGTCCCTCCTCTCCTGTCCTCCTCATGCCCTCTGCCCCTACAGCGTTGTTTTCTCCCCCACCATTGACACTCCCTCCAATTCTTGCCACCTACCAAGTGCCTCAGCATAAAGAAAACCAAAATGTTCACAACTGGACCAATGAGCGACATCATGATAAAAAGAGAAAATATGGAAGTTGTCAAGGACTTCATTTTACTTGGCTCCACTATCAACACCCATGGAAGTAGCAGTCAAGAAATCAAAAGATGCATTGAATTGGGCAAATCTGCTGCAAGAGATCTCTTTAAAGTGTTAAAAAGCAAAGAGGTCACCTTGAAGACTAAGGTGTGCTTGACCCAAGCCATAGTGTTATCAATCGCCCCATATGCATGTGAAAGCTGGGCAATAAATAAGGAAGAGTGAAGAGGAATCGACACCTTTGAATTATGGTGTTGGTGAAGAATATTGAATATATATCACGGACTGCCAAAAGAGAGAGCAAATCTGTCTCGGAAGTACAGCCAGAATGCTTCTTAGAAGCAAGGATGGAGAGACTACGTCTCACATACTTCAGACATGTTATCAGGAGGGACCAGTCCCTGGAGAATCATGCTTGGTAAAGTAGAGGGTCAGTGAAAAAGAGGAAGACCCCTGACGAGATGGATTGTCACAGTGGCTACAACAATGGGCACAAGCATAATAATGATTGTGAGGATGGCACAGACCAGGCAGGGTTTCATTCTGTAGTGCATAGGGTCGCTATGAGTCGGAACTAATTTCGATGCCACCTAACAGCAACAACCAAATGCCAGACCAGAGCCCAGTGCTTACAACAACCCTGAGAAGGTAAGGACAGTGTCCCTACTTCATAGCCAAGGGTCTTGACACAAGTCACACAATAAATGGAACAGCTGGATCCAGGTCGGCCTGTAACCACTCCCAGTGTACCTTCCATCCTAGCCCAGATGTCACCCTCTCCTTGAAGGGGCTGGGGGTGAAGTTTGACAGCAACTGACAATAGCCGCAGTTCCAAAAGTGGCCACCAGATGGCCGTGAGCACCACTGCCAGGTGAGCCTTCTTTTTACCTCCTCTCTTCACTAGTCTGGGGAATACCTTGGGCCTAAGCTCTAAAGAGGGTGTGTGTGTGTGTGTGTGTGTGTGTGTGTGCGCGCGCGAGTGTGCGTGTGCGTGTGTGTAGCACAGATCATCTCCACACCTAAGACCCTTCCTTGTCCAAGCCCCAAGAATTAGTGCATGCATTCTTAACACAGACCATTCATTCAGCCAATATTCATTAACAGTTCCTCTAGGCCTGGTTTTGGGTGGGTGCTAGGGACAGACAACTCCCATCCTTTACAATGCCATCCATCATTTGTTATGATCCACACAGTTGAATGCCCTCGCATAGTCAATAAAACACAAGTAAACATCTTTCTGGTATTCTCCAGTTTTAGCCAGGATTCGTCTGACATCAGCAATGACATCTCTCCTTCCATGTCTTCTTCTAAACCTGGCTTGAATTTCTGGCAGTTCTCTGTCAATGTACTGCTGCAGCTGCTTTTGAATGATCTTCAGCAAAATTTTACTTGCGTGTGATGTTAATGATATCGTTCGATAATCTCCGCGTTTGGCTGGATCATCTTTCCTTGGAATGGGCACAAATATATGGATCTCTTCCAGTTGGTTGGCCAGGTAGCTGTCCTCCAGATTTCTTGGCAGCACTGCATCTGCTTGTTGAAACATCTCAATTGATATTCTGTCAATTCCTGGAGCCTTGTTCCTCACCAGTGCCTTCAGTGCACCTTGGACCCTTTCCTTCAGCATCATCAGTTCCTGATCATATGCCACCTCCTGAAATGGTGGAAAGTTGACCAACTCCTTTTGTCTTGGAAGTGACTCTGTGTATTCCTTCCATCTTCTTTTGATGCTTCCTGTGTCATTTAATATTTTCCCCACAGAATCCTTCAATGCTACAACTCGAGGCTTGAATTTTTTCTTCAGTTCTTTCAGCTTGAGAAATGCCAAGTGTGTTTTTCCCTTTTGGCCTTCCAACTCCAGTACACTTAATTGTGCTCATGAGGAACCCGTGCATGGATCAAGAGGCAGTTGTTCGAACAGAACAAGGGGATACTGCATGGTTTAGAGTCAGGAAAGGTGTGAGTCAGGGTTGTACCCTTTCACCATGCTTGCTCCATCTGTATGCTGAGCAGATACTTTGAGAAGCTGGACTCTGTGAAGAAGAATGGGGCATCACGATTGGAGGAAGACTCATTAACAACCTGCATTACGCAGATGACACAGCTTTGCTTGCTGAAGGTGAAGAGGACTTGAGGCACTTACTGATGAAGATCAAAGACTACAGCCTTCAGCCTTCAGCATGGATTACACTTCAACATAAAGAAAACAAAAATCCTCACAACCGGACCAATAAGCAACATCATGATAAATAGAGAAAAGATTGAAGTTGTCAGGGATTTCATATTACTTGGATCCACAGTCAACGCCCATGAAAGCAACAGTCAGTAAACCAAAAGATGCGTTGCATTGGGCAAATCTGCTGCAAGAGATCTCTTTGAAGTGTTAAAAAGCAGTGATGTCACTGTAACGACTAAGGTGCGCCTGACTAAAGCCATAGTGTTTTCAGTTGCCTCATATGCATGCGAAAGCTGGCCAGTGAATAAGGAAGACTGAAGAAGGATTGACATCTTTGAATTATGGTGTTGGTGAAGAATATTGAATATAACTTGGACTGCCAAAAGAATGAAAAAATCTGCCTTGGAAGAAGTACAACCAGAATGCTCCTTAGAAGTGAGGATGGTGAGACTTTGTCTCACATACTTTGGACATGTTATCAGGAGGGATCAGTCCCTGGAGAAGGACATCATGCTTGGTAAAGTAGAGGGTCAGTGAAAAAGAGGAAGACCTTCAATGAGATGGATTGACACAGTGGCTGCAACAATCGGCTCAAACATAACAACAATTGTGAGGATGGCGCAGGACTGAGCAGTGTTTTGTTCTGTTGTACATAGCGTTGCTATGAGTCAGAACTGATTCGATGGCACCTAACAACAACAACAGGGACAGAGATGATTTGGCCATATTCTTGCATTTTCAACATTTAATAAATATTCATTGAACACCTACTATTTGCCAGGCAAGATCTAGGCACAGGGGATAGATACAGCAATGAACAAACTAGCCTGCCTTCTTTATGGAGTTTCCATCCTAATAGGGAGAGATGGACAATCTACAAATAGAGACTTCACATACTGTTAAGTAGGGAGTCCCTGAGGGTCTTACAGACTGTGGGGGTGAACAAACACGTACACAACAGCCATAATAGGACAGTACGGTTACCTAAAAAACAGCTACTTAGCCCTTACCATGTGTTGTTTTGGTTGTTAGGTGCCGTCAAGTTGCTTCTGACTGATAGCAACCCCATGTACAACACAACAAAACACTGCCAGGTCCTGTGCCATCGTCACAATCATTGTTATGCTTGAGCCCATTGTTGCAGCCACTGTGTCAATCCATCTCGTTGAGGATCTTCCTCTTTTTTGCTGACCCTCTAATTTATCACGCATGATGTCCTTCTCCAGGGACTGATCCTTCCTGATAACACGTCCAAAGTATGTGAGACATAGTCTCGCTGTCCTTGCGTCTAAGAAGCATTCTGGTTGTACTTCTTCCAAGACAGATTTCTTCGTTATTTTAGCAGTCCGTGGTGTTTTCAATATTCTTTGCCAACCCAATTCAAAGGTGTCAATTCTTCTTTGGTCTTCCTTATTCACTGTCTAGCTTTCGCATGCATATGAGGTGACTGAAAACACCATGGCTTGGGTCAGATACACCTTAGTCTTCAAGCTAACATCTTTGCTTCTTAACACTTTAAGGAGGTCTCTTGCAGCACACTTGCCCAATGCACTGTGTCTTTCGATTTCTTGACTGCTGCTTCCATGTTGATTGTGGATCCAAGTAAAATGAAATCCTTGACAACTTTAATATTTTCCCCGTTTATCATGATATTGCTTATTGGTCCAGTTGTGAGGATTTCTGTTTTATTTATTTTGAGGTGCAATCCATACTGAAGACTGTGGCCTTTGATCTTCATCAGTAAGTACTTCAAATCCTCTTCACTTTCAGCAAGCAAGGTTGTGTCATCTGCATAACGCAGGTTGTTAATGAGTTTTCCTCCAATCTTGATACCCTGTTCTTCTTCACAGAGTCCAGCTTCTCAGATTATTTGCTCAGCATACAGATTGAATAGGTATGGTGAAAGGATGCAACCCAGACTTACCTTTCCTGACTTTAAACCACGCAGTATCCCCTTGCTCTGTTCGAACGACTGCCTCTTGATCTGTGTACAGGTTTTCATGAGCACAACTAAGTGTTCTGGAATTCCCATTCTTTGCAATGTTATCCATAATTATGATCCACACGATCAAATGCCTTTACACAGTCAATAAAAACACAGATAAACATCTTTCTGGTATTCTCTGCTTTTAGCCAGGATCCATCTGACATCAGCAGTGATATCCACATCCTCTTCTAAATCCAGCTTGAATTTCTGGCAGTTCTCTGTCAATATACTGCTGCAGCCACTTTTGAATGATCCTCAGCAAAATTTTACTGGTGAGTGATATTAATGATATTGTTTGATAATTTCTGCATTGAGTTGGATCATTTTTCTTGGAAATAGGCATAAATATAGATCTCTTCCGGTTGGTTGGCCAGGTATCTCTCTTCCAAATTTATTGGCATAGATGAGTGAGCACCTCCAGCACTGCATCCGTTTGTTGAAACATCTCAGTTGGTATTCTGTCAATTCCCAGAGCCTTGTTTTTTGCCAATGCCTTCAGTGCAGCTTAGATTTCTTCCTTCAGTATCATCGGTTCCTGATCATATGCTACCTCCTGAAATGGTTGGCCAATTCATTTTGGAACAGTGTCTCTGTGTATTCCTTCCATCTTCTTTTGATGCTTCCTGCATTGTTTAATATTTTCCCTGTAGAATCCTTCACTATTGCAACTTGAAGGTTGAATTTTTTCTTCAGTTCTTTCAGTTTGATAAATGCTGAGTATGTTTTTCCCTTTTGGTTTTCCATCTCCAGCTCTTTGCATGTGTCATTATAATACCATATATTATATAATATAATACCATTATATTACCACGAACAGAGCATTAATTAGTGAAGAAGATAAACATGGCTTCTGCCTTCATCGAACTTACAGCCTTGTGGGGGAGACAGAAGATGAGACACAAGTGAATAATTAATTACACATTTGATACCTTCTCTGAAGGGAAAAGCAGGTATTGTGATGTAGAATAACCAGAAGACCTCTTTTAGGTAGTGTCTTGGGCTGGGTTCTCTAGAGAAGCAAAACCAGTGGAGCATACAAATATATATTGAGAGAAATTTATATCAAGGAAATGGCTCATGTGGTTGTAGAGGCTGGAAAAGTCCCAAGTCCACGCGTCAGGCTGGAGGCTTCTCCTGACTCACGTAGCTGCAAGGGCTGGTGAATCCAAGATAAGCAGTTCAGACAGCAGGCATCTGGCTAACAGGCTGCAGAAGCCAATGAATCCTAAGATTGGCAGGTAAGCTGCTAGCTCAAGTTCCAAGAACAGGAGGTCAGATGAGCAGGAGCCAGGTGCAGGATCCAGAGTGAGCAAAAGCCAGCAGACTTTGCCAGAAGGTCCACCTATATTGGATGCAGGCCACACCACCAAGGAAACTCCCATTCAACTGACTGGCTGCTTATAACAGATCTCATAATGGAGGTGATCACATTATATCAGATCTCATTATGGAGGTGATTACATCATTAAAAAGCTGCCAAACGACATCATAACTGCCAAACCACTGAGAATCCATGGCCCAGCCAAGTTGACACACAACCTTAACCATCACAGGTAGGGAAGTCATGGAGCTAGTCACTTGAAGAGAGGAGAGAAGAGCTTCAAGGAGGAGCACAGCAAGTGCAAAGATCCTGAGGAGAGAAAGAGTTGAGTGTCTGAGGAATAGAGATGAGGCTAGTGTGCTGGAACTTAATGAGCAACAGGGAGAGATAGGAGTTGCGGTCAGAGAGGTGGGCAAGGGAAACATCATGTAGGGGCTTGTAGGTTGTGGAAAGAAGTGACATGGGAGCCATTGAAGGTTTAAGCAGAGGAGTGATGATCTAAGGAATCCCTGGGTGGTACAAACAGTAGTTCGAATCCACCCAGAGACACCTCAGAAGAAAGGCCTGGCACTCTACTTCCAAACAATCAGCCACTGAAAACCCAATGGAGCACAGTTCTACTCTGACACACATGGGGTCACCATGAGTTGGCATTGACTCTAAAGCAACTAGAATTTTTTTTACATTATCTGACTTAATTTTTCAGAAGATCACTCTGATTGCTGAGTGGACAACAGGACTGGACAGATATAGGGGCGGGCAGAAGCAGGAGCCCCAGTAGGAGGCCACTGCAGTCATTAGGTAAGAGACGGTGAGAGGCAAGGCTGGGAAGTGGAGAAGCAGATGGATTCAGATCTACCACTGTGGGACAAATGCTCAGACAAGTGCTATAGCAGCTCAGCCTCCCTGAGACAGTCACAGAGGACTTCCTGTTGGAGGTGGCCTTTTAGTGGTATCTTGAAGTATTAGTTTGGGGGTGCAGGAGGATCCCAGCAGAGAGAAGAGCTAGGATAAAGGCAAAGAGGTATGAAAGAGAGAGACAGTGGGGGCTATTCTATTTTTTTTAGTAGGTAGGAAGGTGTTGGGGAGGGCCTGAGACAGACTAGAAAGACTTCTAGTGCCAGAAGTTGAAGGGTTATAGAGGCTAAGCCACTGTTGAAAAGTTGTTAACTGGAAGAGACCTGTTCAAATCCTTGGTTTCAGGAGAGCCCTGCACTGTGAGGGCTTGGTGAGGGGACTGGAGGCTGGGACTTGGAGGCAGGGAGGCCAGGAGAGGGAGGATGAGGGGGCAGGACCCAGGAGACATGTAGAAGCAGAAGCTGAAGGATTTTAATCTGGGAACTGAGACAGAACGAGGGAGTGAGAATGAGGCCATGGTTGACCCAGGTGATTGGGGGATGATGGGGCTTCTCTGTGTGGGGAGGGTGTTTCAGAAGTCTGACAGGCACTCAGGC
The DNA here is from genome assembly GCA_030035585.1 of Dugong dugon. Taxonomy (NCBI): domain Eukaryota; kingdom Metazoa; phylum Chordata; class Mammalia; order Sirenia; family Dugongidae; genus Dugong; species Dugong dugon. The sequence goes on along the minus strand of CM057462.1, from coordinate 51,394,828 downwards.
AGAGGTGCCCAGGAAGCAGATGGACCCACAGGAGGCACAGCAGAGAGTAGCCTCTGGCCTCAGTCAATGCTGAACTCACATCTTGGCCCACCACATTGTAACTGTGTGCCTAGACAGGTGATTTCAGTTTTCATTCCTGCAAATTGGGGTCAACAAAAAAGCACCCTGGAGGGTGCTTGTGGACATCAGATGAGAAGCAGCAAGTAAAAGAATGTACCTATTGCATAGTAAGGGGTCAATAATTGTTAACTATCATTAGTTACAGGTGTGGCATGGGGTGAGCTAGCTGGGCTGGAGATGGAGATGTGGCTTTCAAATGGGAACTGATGACAGATAAATGGCCAGTATGGCCCCAGGAGAGTGTAGAATAGGACTCAGGGCTGCTCTGAGCTACCAGCGATGAAGAGGGGGGAAGGAGGAGGGAGGTGGAAAAGGAGAAGTGGGGAGGAGGGAGGAGGAGGAGGAGGAAGGGAGGGAGGAGCAAGAAGAAGAGGAGGCAGAGGAGGGGGAAGAGGAGAGAAGGGGAGAAAGGAGAGGAGGAGGCGGCGGCAGCGCAGTCTAAGGAACAGACGAAGTGACTGCAGCAGGAGAACCAGAAGAGGCCTGGTGGCCCTGGGGAAGGCCCAACCGACCTGGCAATAGTGTGACCTGTGACTTGACCAGAGGGTGTGGTGGGTGGACAGAGGACAGAAGGGAGAGCTAAGGGGCAGAAGGGAGGGGGCTGCAAGGGGTGAAGCAAAGCAGCGACGCCTGAGCAGCCCAGCCAGAGGTGAGGGGCTAACTGAAGCTCTTCTCAGCAGTCATGAGGCTTGGCTGGAGGGTACAACCGAAAAGGCTCGCCTGCACCAAGCCCTGGAGGCAGACCTCACTTCAAATCCAAGTTTTGCTGCTAACTCGCTCTGTGACCTCGGACAGGTCACTAACCTTTTCGGAGCCTCAGTTTCCCCACCTGTAAGGCAGGAATAATAACAGTTGCTACTTAACAGAGTTGGCGTGAAGCTACACTTTTGGGGAACCCAGTCCCCAAGTCGCCGGCGTCTTCCAAGTCCCCCCGCCCCAGACCAACGAACTCAGCCACACGTGGCCTCGCCCACTAGCCGCGCCCCTATTTAGTACAGCCTTCACCTAGCACCGCCGGGACCTCTGAGCTCCGCCCAACCTGGCCGGGCCTACTGGCCACGCCCCTGTACTGGCCACGCCCCTTCATGACTCCGCCCTTGTTGCCCGGGTCTCCCTCTTCACGCTCTCAGCGGAGCGGAGCTGCGAAGGGACGCGCGGCGCCAGCTCTCAGCGGACCCCCCACCCCCGCACCCCGCGCCCATGGCTGCACCGGGACCCCGCGCCTTGAGGGCTGTGCTCTGTGGCGGCTGCTGCTGCCTCCTGCTGTGCGCCCAGCTCGCTGTGGCTGGTAACACGGGACCGGGTCTGGTTAGGAGTCTGGGCAGGGAGACTTGGAGCAAGCCCTTCACCTAGCCGCCACCCAGGAGCAGCCTGGGTTTGGGAGGTGTGGAGGGGACCTTCCGGAAGTGTCAGGGCGCCAGGAGTGGGCAGAAGAAGGGGCCTCTAGCTGTGTGTGGACTGGAGCCCTGTATTGTATTATAGGCTCTGGAGTGTGGAGGATTAGGGAGCTTCAGATGTATCGCAGGGAAGGGACCCCAGGTATATCTGGAGAGGTGGCTTCAAATGTATCTGGGAATCCCAGGTGTGTGCAAAGGGAGGGGGCTCTGGGTGGATGTGGGAGAGGTTCTAGGTGTGTATAACCATGTGTTTATGGCAGCTCCAGGTGTGTAGAGGGGCTTGGGGGCTCCAGGTGATTGTATGTGGGAACCCAGATGTGTGCAGAGGGATGAGAGTCACAGTAGTCTGGGGCCCCTGCAGCTCTGGTTCCAGGAGTTGTTCCCTTGTCACCGCCCCCTCCCCGTCAGGTAAAGGAGCTCGAGGCTTTGGGCGGGGTGCCCTGCTGCGCCTGAACATCTGGCCAGCTGTCCAAGGGGGCTGCAGAGAGCTGGAGCTCTGTGAGCATTGTGTGGAGGGGGACAGAGCACACAACCTGTCAGGCTGCGTGTGGGAGCAATGCCGGCCTGAGGAGCCAGGTACTGGGTGCGACTGGGCCCTCTCCATGTTGAGCGCCCCCAGCTCTGAACCTCAGGGCCTTAGCCCTTCTCCTCAACCCTCTCCCCTGCACCTTCTCCCACCAGGACACTGTGTGGCCCAAGCTGAGGTAGTCAAGGAAGGCTGTTCTGTCTACAACCACTCGGAGGCGTGTCCAGGTAAGGGGGCTCCCAGTGGCCTAAGCCAAGTTGGAGGGAGGAGGCTGAAGTGTCCCCCAGCTAGAGCCTGCCCTCCAGAAAAGACCCACCCTCTCCTGAAGAGTGGTTCATGCCCTTGGAACACCTGGGCCCAGTCTCAATTCTGCCTCTAGCTGAGAAGTCCCTTCCCCTCTCTGCACTGTTTCCTCATCTGTAAATGGGTAGAGCTGGGCTGAGGGGTGGGGGTGTGGGGGTGGGGTCTAGGCCAAGTATGTGTATGTGGGTAGCTCTTCTTTTAATTTAAGGCGGAATGAGGGCTTTGGAAGTTCAAAATGGATGTGGGGCTTCCTGGAGGAGGTGGCATTAGAGATGAGCCTTGGAGGTAGAGATGGAGAGAGGGCACATCTGGTAGAAGGAACTGTGTGAACTAAGGCTTGAAAGTCTGTTGGGTTTATCTGAATCTGGGAAGGGGGTGCTGATCTGAGTCAAAAGTTAGGCTGTTGGCCTGAGCTGGGGTTTCCCTAGCAGTCAAGGGCTGGGAGGGCTGGTTTATTATGGGATTCTCTGTCTCCTCAGCTGCCCACCACCAACCCACCTATAAACCGAAGACAATTACAACAGGTAGGTACTACCTGGAGAAATGGGGTGGCAGAAAGACCAGAGGTGCAGGGAAAGACAGACCTGGGCTCAGGCACTGTCATGGTCTGTCACCTCAGACCTCTGTTTCCAGATCTAAGCAAACAACGGGTTGGATGATACGTACTTCAGAGTTGCTGTGAAAATTTTGAGATGATGGGTGTATAGTGCCTAGTTTAGTGTCTGACATGTAGAAGGCAATCAAGAAACCGTAGTTCCCCTCCCTTCTCCCACCACCATCAATTCTGGGAACTCAGGGTGAACTCTCAGGACCTGTCCTTGGTGCTGAGGGTGTGTGGTTCGGGTGGTCCTCAGTGGCCACCTAGTGCAACCTCCGGGCCCAGACAGGGTCACAGAGCAGGTTCCCAGCAGCGCTGAGGCAAGAACCCCACCCCTTGATTCCCACTGCCCCCTCAGGGCTTGGAGGTCACCGGGCTTGGCAGTGGTGTTTGAAGAGGCTCTTGGTTAATTAAAGCTGGAAACACGATCTCAGAGGCTGAATTATTGATGGCTGTGCTCCCTCTGGCTTGAGCCCCAGATAGGCCTTGTATGGCTCATTTCTTCATCTTTTCCTTCTTATTCCCCGGTGCCCTTCTCTGGGACCACCCTTTGCCCTTCGTATCGTCAGACCCCCTCAAACCACCCATACCCTCTGGGAGGTGGACCCATCTCACAGCAGGCCCCTGTCACTGTCCCAGGATGATCTCCCACCCACCAGCCCTTCTCTGCCCTGGGCACTGGGCCTAAGGCCTGAAATCAAATCCCTGGTGGGAGTTGATGGGTGACGTGGCACAGCTGGGAGCCACCCAGACACAGCCTGGCAATTGTGATCCCTGACTCTACCCTCTAAGGGCCAGGGCACCCAGTATGAATCCAGCTCTGTCCTGACTGTAGAGTGACTTTAGGCATGCTGGCCCTCAGAACCTAGTTTCTCCCTCTGACATCTACTATCTAGCCTCCGTTTACCTGCTCACAGGTGTTAGCCTGGCCCACTCAGGGCCTTGCTTCTTCCCTCTCTGATGGCTCTGACATCGCGCGGCTCAGGGGTCTGCAGGCTTAGGCGTTCTGAAAGGAAACCATGTCATCTGTGTCTGGGCTCTGAACACCAAGACCCAAGGCGGAAAGGGACTTGGGGCTGGTGGGTCTATCCTCACCCTGTTGGGACAGTATGGGATAGGCAAGCTGGAGGGGAGTCCAACCCACCTGTTGGGCCCGTGTGAACAGGAGGCCCAGAGAGGATGTGGGAGGCATAAGCCACAGAGCAGCTCACAAACAGAGCCAGGCCTGGAGCCAAGGCCCCACCATCCCCTGCCAGAACACTGTCCCTCCCCACCAGGCACTTCCCAACTGCCCATGTATGATCTGGGCCGCAGTTCTGACCCTGGTATTCAAGGTCCCCATCGTGAGAACAGGCTTTGAAGTGACCTGCGCTGGTTATGGGGGTGGGGCTGGAATCCTGGTCCATGGTGGCCTGTTATGACCTCCACCCTGCCCTGCCCCTGCAGAAAGCCCAATGGTCCCCGAAGCCCCTAGCCCTGGATTTGATGGGGCCAGCTTCATTGGGGGTGTTGTGCTGGTGCTGAGCCTGCAGACGGTGGCTTTCTTTATGCTGCGCTTCCTCAAGACCAAGGACAGCACCTACCAGACACTGTGAGTAGCTGACCAGCCAGTGGAGTCCCAGCTAACTCCCCTACCCCACTTTTGCCCCTCATTCCCCTCAGTACCCAGGAAACTCTCTTCCCAATGGGGTAGCTCCAAGGACAATGACTCCGGCCCCCCCATGAGCCACACCCCTTGTCCTTCTTCCAGCTGTGGGGCTCTCTCTGCCAGACATTAGCTGGGACCAGGACTCTGGGCTCAGCCTGGGCCAGGTGTCTGGGAGCCCACCTGAGCCCACCTGTGTCTTTGCCCCCTCATGCTGCCAGGGAGGAGAACCAGTAGGTGACACCCAGGCGAGACTTTGGCCCTGCAGTCCTGTGGCCAGGGGTGGAGTTGGGGCCATGTGTGCGGTTTGATTTCCCTCTGAGAAGGGGACTGCACTTGAGCCCCTGTGTGCTGTGTGTGCTGTGGGGTGGGTCACCACAGCCCCCATTAAAGTGTTTGATCTTCCATCCACTGCCTGCTCTCTGGGGGTAGGGTCCTCGGCCCAGCTGAGGCAGGGCCACCTCCCTGAGAACCCTCTCTGTCTGGCCCCCACAGAATCTGACCCTCTTTGGGCTTGGACTCCACACAGAGGGGAAAAAAGGACATGGAGGCTTCCCTCTGGGCCCCCCATGAGCCCTGGGGGTGGGAAAAACTTGGGCCAGCAATTCCTGGCCCCTGCAATCCGGAACAGGCTCAGCACCTGATGCTGGACATTCCCTCCTGTCCTGAGCTGGCTTCTGCCGCTAAGAGCATCCCCACCCACCTTCTGTCTCATCCTCACCCCTGCAGTGGCCCCCAGCCTAGCACCTGGCTTCTGTGCCCACGTCTCCCCACTGACCTGGCGTGGGCATTGCCCCCAAATAAAAGAACTCTTTCCAGCACTGTGCTTCATGTCCTGTGTCCTGGGCTGCGTGTGGATTGGGTGGGGTGGGAGTATGGCCACTGTCCTCTCCTTAACAAGAATTCCACCTAGGACAGTTGCTGTCACCTCTTAAAATATTTTATCTGTTGTCTGTTATACGTGTTCTCCCCCCAGCCCTTTACAGATGAGGATACAGACACTCAGAAAGGTATGTATACTTGCTTAGGATCACACAGCTGCATGGGGCAGGGCTGGGATTTGAATCTGTTTTTTTCTGACTCCAAGGTGAGTGGAATATCAGAACTCCCCTCCAGAGGCATCTCTAGGCTCTCTCAGTCCCTTAAAGTTATGTTTTGACCCCCTAGTGTGGAGATAGAGACCCCCCCCTGCCCATCCCTGGGCTCAGATGTCTTCTTTCCTGACTAACAACCTCTCCCATTGATTGGGCACTTGCTGGGAGCCAGCCTGTGGCTAGAGTGTCACACCTTTCTCCTAGGACGTTGGAAGGCAATAGAGACTAATGGTTTGGACTTCAGCCTATTGAGGCCGCTGCTCTGTGTGAACTCAAGCAAATTATTTAACAGCTCTGGGCCTCAGTTTCCTCATCTGTAAAGTGGGAATAACAATAGTATCCATCTAGAGGGATGTGGAGAAGGTTCAGAGTGGGCGCATGTGACCTATCTGCTTCATTCCATGACACCCTGTCCACCCTTCCAGCTGTGCAGCCTCTGATCAAGCCCTCTGCACCTCCTTCCCCCACCCCAGCCTCCCCACAGGGTCTTCAGCTGCAGCTGGAGGGGCTCTGAAGGACCCTGGAGTTCACAGGTAGCTCTGCTACTCCCTGGCCCCACAGAGGGTTCACCTGCCCTCACATCACACTCTTATCTACAATGCCAAACACAGCCAATCCGGCTCCTCACTCCTCCCCCTCCTCCCACACTGAATCCACCAAAGCCACCTCAGCCTCTCAGATGTCGGCCTCCCCTTGGAGTTCTCCTCCAGCTACTTGGATCTACTTCTTGTTACCTAGCCTGCCTTGCTCTGTCTCTTCTCCAAGGCTTTGCCCATGCAGTTCCTCCTGTCTGGATCACCCTCCCCTGGCTTCTTCCCCCAGCAAAATTCCTTTTCCTTACCCTCTTCTTTATTAGATGTGTTATTTTCAAAAGTAGTAACTGCCTATAAGAAAATGTTTATATAAAGACTGATAAAGAAGTTCACATAAAGAATGAGAATTGAACAGCCTGGTACTGGTACAACAACAGATACATAGACCAATGGAACAGAACTGAGAATCCAGACATAAATTCATCCACCTATGAGCAGCTGATATTGGACAAAGGCCCAAAGTCCGTTAATTGGGGAAAAGACAGTCTCTCTAACAAATGGTGCTGGCATAACTGGGTATCCACCTGCAAAAAACTGAAACAAGACCCATACCGCACACCGTGCACAAAAACTAACTCAAAAAGGATCAAAGACAAATACAAAATAAAAAACGATAAAGATCATGGAAGAAAAAATAGGGACAACGCGAGGAGCCCTAATACGTGGCATAAACACAATACGAACCATAAGTGAAAACGCACAAGCACCGGAAGAGAGACCAGGTAACCGGGAGCTCCTAAAAATTAAACGCTTACGCTCATCCAAAGACTTCACCAAAAGAGTCAAAAGACAACCTACAGACTGGGAAAAAATTTTTGGCTACAACAAATCCGATCGGCATCTGATCTCTAAAATCTGCAAGACACAGCAAAACCTTAACAACAAAAAGACAAATAACCCAATTAAAAAATGTGCAAAGGATATGAACTGACACTTTGCCAAAGAAGATATTCAGGCGGCTAACAGACACATGAGGAAATGCTCATGATCATTAGCCATTAGAGAAATGCAAATCAAAACTACAATGAGATATCATCTCACCCCAACAAGGCTAGCATTAATCAAAAAAACACAAAATGCTAAATGCTGGAGAGGTTGTGGAGAGATGGGAACACTTACACACTGTTGGTGGCGATGTAAAATGATACAACCACTTTGGAAATTGATTTGATGCTTCCTTAAAAAGCTAGAAATAGAAGTACCATACCATCCAGCTATCCTGCTCCTTGGAATATATCCTAGAGAAATAAGAGCCATCACACGAATAGATATATGGACACCCATGTCCATTGCAGCACTGTTCACAACAGCAAAAAAAATGGAAACAAACTAGATGCCCATCAATGGACGAATGGATAAACAAATTATGGTATATCCACACAATGGAATACTACGCAATGGTAAAGCACAACGATGAAGTCATGAAACATAACATGGAGGAAGCTGGAGATCATTATGCTGAGTGAATTTAGTCAGTCACAGAAGGACAAATATTGTATAAGACCACTGTTATAAGACTCAAGAAAAGGTTTAAACACATAAGAAAACATTTTTTGATGGTTATGAGGGTGGGGAGAGAGGGTGAGGGTTATTTACTAACTAGATAGTAGATAAGAATTATCTTAGGTGAAGGGAAGGACAGCACACACTACAGGTGAAGTCAGCACAACTGGACTAAACCAAAGCTAAGAAGTTTCCTGCATACAATCAAACACTTTGAGGGACAGAGTACCAGGGGTAGGGGTCTGGGGACATCGAGGTCAATTGGCATAACAAAGCTCATTAAGAAAATGTTCTGCATCCTACTTTGGTGAGTGGCGTCTGGGCTCTTAAAAGCTTACAAGCGGCTATCTAAGATGCATCAGTTGGTCCCAACCACCTGGAATAAAGGAGAATGAAGAACACCAAAGACACAAGGAAAATATTAGCCTGAGACCAGAAGAACTAGATCGTGCCCGGCTACCACCAATGACCACCCTGACAGGGAACACAACAGAGAGTCCCTGATGGGGCAGGAGAGAAAGGTGGGGTGCAGAAGTCAAATTCTAGTAAGAAGACCAGACTTAAGACTGAGACTGGAGGTACCCCAGAAACCATGGCCCCTGGATTCTCTATCAGCACAGAACTAAAAAAATTTCCGAGGCCAACTCTTCACACAGGGATTGGACTGGACTGTGGGACGTAAAGTGATACTCGTGAGGAGTGTGCCTCTTAGCTCAACTAGATACATGAGACTAAATGGGCAGCTTCTGTCTGGAGGTGAGATGGGAAGGCAGAGAGGGTTAGGAGTTGGTTGAATGGACATGGGGAATCAGGGGTGGAAAGGAGGAGTGTGCTGTCACAGTATAGGGAGAGCAATTAGAGTCACATAAGAATGTATGTATAAATTTTTGTATGGGGAAAAAAGAAGAGAATGAGAGTTTTTCTTCCCTGGTCCCACTCACAGAAATAACTATGGTTAACAGTATGTGTGGGAAACCCTGGGTGGTGCAAATGGTTAACATACTAGGCTGCTAACCGAAAGGTTGGAGGTTCAAATCCACCCAGAGGTGCCTCCGAAGAAAGGCCTGGCTATCTACTTCCAGAAAATCAGCGATTGAAAACTCTATGGAGCATAGTTCTATTCTGACACACATGGGGTTGCCATGAGTTGGAATCGACAGTAATTGGTTTAACAGTATGTGTCAGACCTTTTTCTGTGAATTTACAACATACATACTGTACACGGAACCCGGTGGTGCAGTGGTTAAGAGCTTGGCTGCTAACCAAAAGGTTGGCAGTTTGAATCCACCAGTCGCTCCTTGGAAACCCTATGAGGCAGTTCTACCCTGTCCTATAGGGTCACTCTGTGAGTCGGAATTGACTTGATGGCAGTGGGTTTGGGTTTTCTTTTGTACTGTACATGCATTTAAGGAGCCCTGGTGTCACAAACGGTTAAGTGCTCAGCTGCTAACCGAAAGGTTGGTAGTTCAAACCTGCTCACTGGCTCCATAGGAGGAAGACCTGGCGATCTACTTCTGTAAAGGTAACAGCCAAAAACAACCCTATGAGGCAGTCCTACTCTGTCACATTAGGTCATTGTAAGTCAAAGTCGACTCAGCACACAGCAATAACATATGCACATTTAACTCTTTTGAAATACAAAATGGGATCATGTTCTACACATTGTTCTACAACTTCACCCCTTCATCAGTGATCAGATTTGCCTTATGATTGCCCAGAGGTCATAATTCATTTGCCCGGATCCTAGTGGTCACACTGATGGTTATGAACTGCCATGATGAACAGGCTGGTCTGCTCTGGGCTGCAGATGAACCGGCCGGTCTGCTCTGGGCACAGCTGTGGGAGCAGCTCAGGAGGACAGATTCCTAGAACTGGAATTGCAGGTCTCAGGGCATCCATCTCGTACATTCACCCCGCCAGGCAAACTCCACTCCACCTCCTCTGACACCCCCTGCACCTCAGCCCCTTCTCCTTCCCCCAGCACTGGGCCTGGCACAGAGGAGGCCCTTAGGGAGGGTTTGCTGAATGAATGAGTGAATGAATGAGCCCTCCCTCCCTTTCCCTGTTGCCTCCCCTGTCACCCTGTCACCACCCTCCCCTCCAGCTCAGGCCTCATCCCTCACATCTGGACCTTGACTTCTTCCTCCTCACTGGCCTCCCAGCCTCCTGGCCTCTCCTGCATGGGCTGCCCACGCAGGTGACCTATATTAATAGCTGTTCTTAGTCCCTATTAGGGGATCCCTGAGGGACTCGAGGTTGGGCAAGAAGTCACTTTCCTAAGGGTGCTTCTCCTATGGTGGGGAGCATGGACCTCGGGTGAAATATCTATGGCTCTGGGCATGAAAGTTGTCACAGAGAGCACAAGTCCCGTCCCGTCTCTAGAACTCAGTTTCCCCACCTCTGTTCATTCATTTAACAAATATTTATTGAGTGCCTGCTTTGTACCAGGCCTATAGCCCAGATCCAATCATAATGACTTTGAGCAGGCTGTGTAAGGATCGGAGGTGATGACAAACTGCACCCAGCATGTCATCTGGGGTGCACTGGGTGCCCAATACGTGGTGGCTGTGGTCATTATTAATATTGTTGAGAAGGGTCAGGGAAAGTTTCCTAGAGGAGATGGCATTAGGGCTGGGCCTTCGTGAACAGGTGGAGCTTCATGATGAAGAGGAGAGACTTCCAGATGGAAGGCACAGCAAGAACCAAGGTTCAAATGCGGAAAAGCCCAGTGTGAATTCAGAGTCCTGGAGAGAAGGTTGGGAGCCCTGGAGGCCAGGATCAGTAGTTGGACTCCATCCTGGGTAAACAGGGCAGGGACAATGCCCATTCTCTCTGGGACTGAGGAAGGAAATGCCCCCACCCCCTGCTAGCTCCACCCTGGATGGAGTGGACCTAGGGGAGTGGATGGGGGGAGTCTGGTTTCACTTCCCCTTACCAGTCTGGCCCTCAAATAAGCTGCCATCTTCCCTCTGTGGCACCAGAAAAATGGGCCGACTGTGGACACCGCTCTCCCTGCTGCTCCTGCTCCTTGGGAGACCCAGCTGCCTGAGGACCCAAGAGTCCCCCAACTGCCCAGGCAGGGCCTAGGATGCCCTCCTCACCAACCCACCCCTCGTTTTCTCCCTGAGTGTCCTTCCCCCACCCAGGCTCACCAGACCCAAAGAGCAGGGTGGGAATCTGATAGTTTGGGCTCTGCATGTAAATGTATGAAAATAGATGCAAATGATGTAAATGCTTGCCTGCTCTGGAGGTTTGTGTCCTGACCGCTAGAATCCATGGGAGATGGAGACAGAACTGCAGAGAGGTTTGGGGGAGGAGGGCCCACGCCCCCTGACCACCCTGTGCCCACCTGGCCCTGCTTCTCACTGCAGAACCCAGGGAAATAGTAGCCAGCAAAATTGTCCTCCTGCCCAGTTGTCCTGGAGCCCCAGGAAGTCCTGGGGAGAAGGGGGCTCCAGGCCCTCCAGGTGAGAGATGCTGGGGAGCCAGCAGGAGCTTTGGGGTGAACTGGGGGGCTAGGGATGCAGCAATTACTATTCGTGCTGAGGGGCCACGGCAAGAGAGCAAGGAACCTACTCCGTGCCAGGCTCCTGGCTGGGCACTCTGCATCCTGAGAGCAACTCTGTGAGATAGGGGTTATCATCCCCATTTTACCAAGGAGGAAACTGAGGCTCAGAGAGGGTAAGTCGTTGCCCACAATCAGAGCCAGTACAGGGTGAAACTGGGATCTGAACCCTCTGGTTCCAAACCCCTTGCTCCTTTTTGGTCCTGGGCACAGGGCAGGCCTTAGGGCATCTCTGCCTCTTGGATTTCAGGGCAACCTGGACCACCAGGCAAGATGGGCCCCAAGGGTGAGCCTGGTGAGTGTGGGGCTGCAGTTTCCCCTCCGTTCTTTGCATCTGTCCCTCAGCTGGAGAGGGGTGGGTGTCTCCATTTGACCACTGCTGGGAGGCAGGGGGCTAGGGGGACAGGATTAGGAGAAGGGCCTGTCACTCTCCCCACTGGTGGTCCTGGACATTCCCTTGGGAATGCTTTGACCTCAGAGCCAACACTCAGTCCTTTCCTGGGGCAGGAGATCCAGTGGACATGCTCTGGTGCCAGGAGGGTGAGGCAGCCTTTGTTGGAGCTGGGAACTTGGAATTAGGTGGTGCTGGGATGTTGGTGGACCCCAGATGTGGCCAGGCCCCTCCCCACAACCCTCCCTAGAACCCCCCTCAGGGGCCTGAGGGGGCCGAGCATGTTTCTGGCCCCACACTGTTTCATTGCCCAGAGCATGGGGTCCAGGGAATAATTTGGGAGCTCCCCTCAGTCCCCTTCCCCTTCCCCAGACCCCAGGAGCTGCTGGGAGCTGCTGAGCTAAGGGAACACTTCGACTAGCTAGTACCATCTGTGCCTACCCAAGGACAGGGTCCTCCCAGTCTTCTGTGACATGGACTCAGCAGGGGGCGGCTGACTGGTGAGTGTGAGGGGTAGGGATGGAGGAGAAGGAGCTAGCAGGCCAGGGCCAGTGGGCATTTCTCCCCTCAGCCCTAGGGGGAGCCAGAGCCCACTGGAGCTAGGTTTTTCCTTTAAGTCAGTCACTGACAAATGTTCACTGAGCACCCAGGGGACCTGAAGAAGTTTGGGAAGTCTTCACAGAGGAGGTAACATTTGAAAGGGTCTTGAAGGCTGTGTAGAAACTCTCCAGACAGACGAGGCACAGAAGGCATTCCAGGTAGAAGGAAAAACAAAGGAGGCAGGAGGATATTAGAGGGTTTGGGGGGACCGTGTGAGTGAGTTGAGAGCATGGGTAGTCAGCTGAGGTCTGCCGGTGTTGGCCGGAGGTGGGTTGAGGAGCTCTGCAAAGGCCAGTTCACAGAGGGCACTGAATGCCTGACTGAGGAGCATGGAGGGCAATGAGGAGCCACAGAGGAGTTTTAAGCTGGAGAGGGACCAGGTGAGACTTGTGTTTTGGAAAGATGACTCCAGCCACACGGTGAGAGATGTGCTGTAGTGGGGGCAAAAGGAGATGCAAAGACTCTAGTTAGGAGGACTGCAGGGTCCAGGCAGTAGATGGCAGTAGACAGTGGCAGCCCTGGAAATGGGTACACTTAAACTGAACAATAATTAGGAGGGAAACTCTACAAGGCCTGGGGACTGCTTGGCTTGGAGGAGGAAGGGAGGTGGGGCATAGGGGTAAGGCCCAAGTGTCCTCTGGGATTAGGAGAAGGATTAGGAAAAGTGACCTCTCTGCTCTAACATCTTGATTCTTAGAGTAAATTAAAGCAGGTTCTATGTAATTGAGGTCCCTGGGTGGCACAAAATCAAATACCAACCTAAAGGTTAGTGGTTCAAACCCACCCAGTGGTGCTGCAGTAGAAAGGCCTGGCAATTTACTTCCATAAGGATTACAGCCAAGAAAACCTTATGGAGCAGTTCTACTCTGTAACACATGGGTTCACCATGAGTTGGAATTGACTCGATGGCAATGGGTTTTTTTTTTTGTTTTTGTTTTTATGCTGACTCTGACTCCCAGTAGGACTGACCATCTTCCAAGGGTCAGGACAGTATCTCTATCCCTTGTCTCCCCTAGGGCCTGATTTGGCATGGAGTTGAGTGTCATGAAAGTTCATAAGGGGATGTAGAGTTCATCAATATATTCACAGGCAGAGCTCATATGAAGGAATCATGTTTTAACAAGTCCCCAATCCAAATAGAGGGGAAATGCCACCCAGCGCTCACAGCTCAGCCACCCACAGCTGCCACTACCCCTGCTTCTCCCCATCCCAAACCAGCCTGGAGTAATAGTCGATGTCCTGGACTCCTGCCTCCCTAGGTGTTCCAGAGGTGGCAGGACAGCTTTGTGGATTTCTTTTCACTCTTGGGCCTCCTACAAAGCAGGTTTTGGGAGCCAGGAGTCTGAATTCTGGCTGGAGAATGAGAATTTGTATCAGCTTACTCTCAAGGGTAAGTTCCCGAAGGGTCCAAGGGTCCTAGAGGGTATTCCTCTGTCATCCTGAACCCCCACCCTGGGAACTGAGAATTACTCTTTCTCCTCCTGACCCAGGTACCTGGGAGTTGCGGGTGGAGCTGGAGGACTTTAGCAACTGTACCTTTGCTCAGTACATGACCTTCCGCCTCCTTGGGGAGACAGATCACTACCAGCTAGTGCTGGGCCAGATCTCAGAGGGCACAGCAGGTAAGTAGACCTAAGGAGGGGCCCTGAAGGAGGTGCAGAAGGGGAAGGGGGCTGGCTCCTCCCCCAGCGCTGCCAGTGCTTCCTTAATGACCCAGCCAGGCCGTTCCCCTCTTTGGGCCCATTTCCTTCTCCGAGGAATGGCAGTCATGAGGCAGGATGGTGCAGAAATGGAGAATCTGGGCTCTGGTGGCAAAAGAGGCCTGATTTGGAACCCAGCTCTGCCACTTGACCAACTATGTGACCTTGGGCAAGTCCCTTCCCCATCAGAGTCTCCGTTTCCTCCCTCTAAAAGGGCAGGGAGGCAGGGAGGGAGGCTGTGGATGCCATCTGAGGCTCTGTTGAGTGTTCACATTCTCTGCTTCAGAAGAGAAACCAGGGAAGACTTTTTCAGAGAAACAGTGACTGTTGAGGAGAGATTTGAAAGAGGGAAGTGGTTATGAGGAGGTGCCCCAGGGGAGCCCCATTTCCTGCCCAGGCATCCAAAAGTCTCCTCCCAACTCTCTGTGGCAGCGTTGCTCAGGTGGCTGATGAGAGCCGGGAGGGAACAAAGGAGCTAGAGCTGGGAATTCTGGGTGGGGACAAGGCAGAGGGAAAAGCTGGTGGATTTGGAGCCAGACAGTCCTGAGTTCGAGTCTCAGTGTCCCTGTGACTAGATGGATGACCTTGGGCAAACAACCTGGCCCCTTGGAGCTGCTGCTTTCTCACAGGGCCTGAAAATCTCCAACTCACAGTTGCTCTGAAGCTCCTGTGAAGTAATATCTCCAAGGGTGCCAGGCACGATGCCAGACACCAAGACACCTCCCATCTTCTCCCTGCCAGGGGCCTCCGTGAGTTTCCACAGTGGGAGGCCCTTCACCACCTATGACACTGACCACAATACAAACGGGGCAATTGTGCGGTGGCTGTCCACAGCGCCTGGTGGTATGAATCTTGCTATACATCCAATCTCAATGGGCGCTACGAGGCATCTGAGGCCACAGCTCACAAGTATGGCATCAATTGGGACTCAGGCCGTGGCGTGGGCTACCCCTACTGCAGGGTTCAGAGATGCTTCGCTAGGGCACCCTGGCAGCCAACACCCTTATCTGCGCTGTACAGCTTCCGTACTCTTAGCCACTTCTCCCCCTTGCCAACTGCCACTGACCCCTGCCCACATTTAAAATAAAGTCATCGTAACCCTTTCCTGGCTTGCAAGACTCTTCCAGTTACTGGGAAAAATCTAAGAGGGCAGAGCAGGGACATACCTTTCAGCTCCATTCAAGGAAGGCCTTCCAGTCAGGAAGGTGGAAGGGACTGCCTCTTAAGGAAGTAAGGCTTCCATCTCTGGAGGTGTGCAAGTCAAGGCCAGAGGGGCACTCAGTGGAGGTCATGGAGGAGATTCAAGCATCCACTGACAATTCCCCTGCGTCCTCTAGGTCCTGCAATTGGATGGTTTTGTGGCAGGAATTGCACAGCTTTCTCACCCTGTCTGTTGCCTAGGTGCCTGTCCCTTCTAAATTGTCTGCTCTTCATCCCAGCCTCTGTTGTAAGCTTATTTCTTACCCTCTGTTATTTTTTTTTTTTATTATTGTGCTTTAGGTGGTTTACAGAGCAAATTAGTTTCTCATTAAAGAATTAATATACATATAGTTTTGTGACACTAGCTGCCTACCCCATGCCATGTCAACACTCTCCCCTTCTGGACCTTGGGTTCCCCATTGCCAGCTTTCCTGTCCCCTCCTGCCTTCTCATCCTTACCCCTGGGCTGGTGTGCCCATTTAGTCTCATTTTGTTTCATGGGCCTGTCTAATCTTTGGATGAAGGGTGAACCTCAGGAGTGACTTCAGTACTGAGTTAAAAGGGTGTCCAGGGCCATACTCTCGGGGTTTCTCCAGTCCCTCTCAGACCAGTAAATCTGGTCTTATTTATGTGAGTTAGAATTTTGTTCTACATTTTTCTCCAGTTCTGTCTGGAATCCTCTGTTGTGATCACTGTCAGAGTAGTCGGTGGTGACCCTCTGCTATTTCTTGCCTGTCCCATTGGGGGCTGGTTTGAACCTAGGGTCAAACCACGGAAGGTACATTTTTCTTCCATGGGGCAACAGGACAGTAAAACAGTAGCCACTGAGCTAGCACTTAGGAACAGTTAGTTTGTTCAAAGCCACATTCTAGTAAGTGGCAGAAAAATAAATGGTTAAGAGCAGATATCTGCAGTCACAGGTAGTCCTGAGTTTGAATCTTGCTCTGTCATATAGCTAAGCAATCTTGGACAAGTTACTCAACTTCTTCCAGTCCCCAGTTCCTGATTTCAGGGTCTACTGATATTTCCACTAGGTTGCTGTCTCAGTCACTGGCTAGTTCATACTGGAAGGTTAGGGATTCTTGGGGATTTAAAGCTGAGAAGGGCTGGGATTTCTGGGTTCTCCTTCAGGTGGGTAAAGAAATGTTTGCAGTAGGTGTAGTGTGATATATCACTTTTATATGGCCTTTCTTGCCATGGTCTTGTAACTCCCACCAAATGATTGGGTGGGACTATGCAAATAAGCTGCTTGGATAGCTTGTTAATAATGCAGATGAAGTGTATGGAACTCCTGTGGGGGTGGGACCATGCAAATAAGGTGTATGGAACCCTAACAAGGGAATTGGTCAGTTTTGCCATACTGGTAGGCTTAAAAGAGAGCCAATCCAAGAGCAGGAAAGCTAGGAGTGGAGCACGGGGTCTCTGTGCTGAGAACCTCCTAGACCCAGGAGACGGACAGAGCTGTAACACCAGAGATGGTGAGAGATGGCAAGAAGCAGTGGCTGCAGAGACAGCAGAACCAGGAGACCAGCACAAGAAGGCACAGTGGGCTTCCCAGCCCACGTAGCAAGGTGGCTACAGTGGGTGTGCCAACCCATGGAGTGAGAGAGCTGAGTGCCTTCTGGCAGAGGCTTACTGGCAGAGTAGGGTGCCTTTGGGCACTTATTGGCAGAGCTAAAGAGATTTGTAACACTTGCCTGAGCAAGGCAGAGGTGAGGCGGAGGGCCAGAGAGAAGCCTGCCTGCAAGCACAGCTGAAGAAGAGGCTGTCCTGATCGAAGAACTGTATCCTGAGTCATTCCTGATCCTGAATTGTAAGCTGTTACTTTCCTAATAAACTCCATAATCATGAGTATTGTCTGTGAGTTCTACATGGCCATTGCAATGAACTATTGAACCCACCAGAGATGTAGAGAGTGCCATGGGAGGGCCAGCTGGTGTCAGAATTGGTAAAAGTGTTGGAGAGAGGAGGCATGTCTGATCTCCGCCTCATAGGAATCAACTGTGGGCTGTTGATCTCGATTCTCCTTCCCCCTTGTGAAGTTAGAAGTCAGACACCCCTGCCATGTCATTTTTACGGTGGGGAAGGCCTTCTCAGGTTCCATTGTCAGGCTCTGGGTAGAGGTCAGAGGTCAGCAGGGCTCCACAGCAGGTTGGCTTCTGGGGAAAGCATCTCCCCTGGCAAGAGGGCAAAGGCCCTGATTCAGATGCCAAGTCGTACACCAGGGTTGAGGGTCTGCTGGCAGCCCAAGGAGCAGGCTTCCCCCATTCCAGTCTCTGTATCTGCACACCAGGGTCCTGGAGGACACCCACTGTTCCCTGTTCTGCACACGCTGGTGTCTCCGTGGAGACACCATTCATTCAACAGATCCCTGCACAACTCTTCCCGAACGCTGGCCTGGGCACACATCCTATGAGCGCCTGCTGTGATCAGTCCACAGTGGCTGGCGTGCACACTAACACAGGCTGTTCCGGAAGCCGCCAGTCTGAAAGGTTCTGGCGGGAGAAGGGGGAGGGAAGAGGCCGAGTCCCGGGTGGCTAGGGAGCGGCTCTGCCAGAGGGGTGAGGGTGGAGCTTTCCCTGTTGGCCGGCGGGGAAGGGGATGGGCTGGGCCGGGCCTACATGTGAGAGCAGGAGAGAGCGTCGGCGGGCCCTCCCCTATTGAGTCCGAGTGGCAGATGCGGCCCGATCGATTCCCGGGATCCCCCTCGTGACCCTGAGCCACAGATCACCAGATACCGCAGATTCCCGGGACCCACTTCTCGATTCCAGACCCTCAGGACCTTACAAGTCCGAGACCGTATTCCGCCCTAGACTCCAGACTCTCGGAACGAGAACTTCTACTGGACTGAGGATTCCCAGATCCCTCAGGAAATTCCCTTATCCCGACCGGATTTCAGATCCGAGATCCCTGGATTCACCGTCCCGGTTCCTGCCTTGCCCTGGGTTCCAGAGCCGGGCGCCCCGCGCCTGAGCGCCCCCGCATGGCGGGGCCGTGCTCGCGGTCTGGGGCCCTGCAGCGTGCCGGCAGCTGCTGGCAGGACCCACTGGCCGAGGCGCTGTGCCGGAGCCGGCCACCCGCGGCTCCCCCGGGCCGGGGCTGCGCACGGAGCCGGCCGCTCAGCGTGGTCTATGTGCTGACCCGGGAGCCGCGGCTCGCGGCGGAGACCGGAGCTGAAGCAGAGACCGAGCCGCTGCCCCTGCGCTGCCTGCGCGACGCCTGCTCACAGCTCCAGGGGCCACGGCCACCGCCGCAGCTGCGCAGCCTTCCTTTCGGGAGGCTGGCGCTGGGCGACACAGCCGCCCTCGACTCCTTCTACAACGCGGGTGAGCTCACTGCAGGAGCGGGGCCGGCCCGGGGCGGGGCTTCGGAGCGACTGGGCGGGGCCAAATGGGGACTGGGCTCGGCGGCTGCAGGGCGGGACCGAAATGAGCGCAGATTTACGAGGTTAAAGGGCGCTAAAGCTGGGGGAGTCTGAGCCAGGATCGTGACAAAAGTGGAGTTTAGGGGGTCTGGCGCGCAGCCAGGCTCGGGGTGGGATTAAGCAGACCCAGATCCGGTTCCGGGATTCAGAGTTGGGGTCTAAAAGAGTCAGGACCGTGCCTGGGAAGTGGGACTAGGATTGGGTCGGGGTTTAGAGACTCTGGGCGGGGCCAAGAGTAGGGCGGGGCTTCAGTCCCTCAGGGTGGGGCTGGAGAAATCAGTCTCCGGATGATCTCGCGCGGAGCTCTTGGGGCGGATGCTGGAAGAAGATACTGGACTAGGGAGAGGGGGCGGCCTGGAGGCTGGGGTTTAGGTGGTCGCTATGAGTCGGAATCGACTCGACGGCAACGGATTTTTTTTTAAGCAGAGGACTGAGGAGCCCTGGTGGCGCAGTGCTTAAAGCGCTCCGCTGCGAACCAAAAGGTGGGCTGTTCTAACCTACCAGCCGCTCTGCGGGAGAAAGATTTGGCAGTCTGCTTCCGTGAAGATTTACAGCCTTGGAAACCCTATGGGGCAGTTCTGTTCTGCCCTATAGGGTCGCTCTGAGTCGGAATCAACACCATTGGGTTTAGCATGTGACTTCCAAGGATCCGGCTAGAGAGGCATAAAGGGAAGGGAAGAATCTCAAGGATACCAGAGTCTGGGCAAGGAAGATTAGGTCATGAGTCCCCGGATGTGGGCAAGGGAGTTTAGGTCGTGAGGCCCCAGCAGCCCCAGGAGAGTGGGCGGGGCCGGACAGAAGGCTTTTCCCGCGCGGTCACCCCTCCCTCCCACTAACTAGGACGCCCCGCCCTCCAATGCTTATTTTTTCATCCAAGAGTCCAGAACCATGTTTGCAGATGTCCATGAAGTGGTTGCCCAAAAATGAACGCTGTGCCGATCCCGAGGACACAAAGACACACCCACAGTCCTGCATAGACTTACGAATCGCAGATACATATGTTCACCCACCAGGTCTCACAGACACTGTCACACACAGAGATAGGGTCGTACACAGCTATATACACAGACACAGGCACATCGTTGTCTACACAGTGCTGGTGCTGACCCCTTTCAAGAGGCTGGGTTGAGGGCCCAGGGGACGGGACTTCTGCGGTTGCACAGCTCCTGCCTCTCCAATGACATGGAACAGCTCTGGGGTGGTGCATAACTGCCCCAGCTGTGGGCACCTACAGGCTTTGAACAGTGGGATAAGGGGCACGCCTGGGTCTCACCCTCCTCAAGGGGACAGGGGACAGTGAGCCCAACTCCTCTCCTGCAACACCACATATCAGTTGTGTGTAAGAGCCAGAGAGGGGGCCATAAAAGGGGGAAACTGAGGCCCAGAGAGACTTTGCATCCTGCTAGAGTCACACTGAAAGGCAGGGTGAGCCAGCATGGATCCCAGGCTCTTCCCACCAAGCTCCAGGGCCTCCACCTCTGTGCCCACAGACGTGGTGGTGCTGGAGGTGAGCAGCTCCCTGGTGCAGCCCTCCCTCTTCTATCACCTTGGTGTGCGGGAGAGCTTCAGCATGACCAACAATGTGCTCCTCTGCTCTCAGGCTGACCTCCCTGACCTACAGGCCCTGCGGGTAGGTGGCCAGGTGGCTGGCTGGTGGGAGTAGTCACAGGGTTGGGGTGGGGCCTACCCAGAACACCACTGTCTGACTCTCTGCCTCCTACAGGAGGATGTTTTCCAGAAGAACTCGGTGAGCAGAACTCACCCCCCTCCAATGTGCCCTTTGACCTCCACAGTGACCTATGACCTCCACTATCATTTCTGCCCTCCTCAGTCATCTCTAACCTCCTTAATGCCCCCGATTTCCTATGTGATCCTCTATTCCCTGTTACCTCCCTTCATGAAGTATACCCCTTCCCTGCTATTCCAATCCCTACTGATGCTAACCTCTGACCCCTCACTGCACCTCCCTAACCTTGTGCTAACCTCTGACCTCCACTAATCCCTGACCCCCTCCCCCCAGGATTGTGTTGGCAGCTACACACTGATCCCTTATGTGGTGACGGCCACCGGTCGGGTGCTGTGTGGTGATGCAGGTGTCCTGAAGGGCCTGGCTGATGGGCTGGTACAGAAAGGGGTGGGCACTGAGGCCCTGCTTACACCGCTGGTAGGCCGTCTGGCCCGCCTGTTGGAGGCCACACCCACAGACTCTTGGTAATGGGGGGCCTACAGGGCGGGGCACCAGGAGGGGGCTGGTGAGAGTACAGTGGGCTGCGGCTGAAAGGCAGGCGGAACCATTCTCTCTTCTCCCTCCCCTGCCCTGGCACCAGTGGCTATTTCCGGGAAACCATTCGGCAGGACATCCGGCAGGCGCGGGAGCGGTTCAGTGGGCAGCAGCTCCGGCAGGAGCTGGATCGCCTGCAGCGGAGACTGGACAGCGTGGAGCTGCTGAGCCCTGACATCGTCATGAACTTGCTGCTTTCCTACCGCGACGTGCAGGTGTGTGGTGCACAGAGAGGCAGCGGGGCAGTGGTCACAGCTGTCCCAGGTCACTGCTATGTAGGCATTTGATGTCAGACAAACCCTAGTTCAGCTCCTGGCTGTGCCATTTACTCAGTGGTGGCTTTGAGTAAATTACCTAACCTTTCTGAGCTTCAGTTTCCTCATTTATAATAGGGGGTGATCATGGCCCTGCCACCCACAGCAGTTGTGAGATTAGGACACACAGTGGATGTTCTATGCAATGTGTGGTGTCTGCTGTCCTATGGTGAGCAAGAGGTGGGTGGAAAAGTAAGGGGAAGAGGCCCAGGATCAAGGTTTTTCTCTGGAGCTGGGGGCCAAAGGAGTCCCCACAGGCCATCATGCCAGTGCTTGCTGCTCCTCATTCAGGACTACTCAGCTATCATTGAGCTGGTGGAGACACTACAGGCCTTGCCCACCTGTGATGTGGCGGAGCAGCATAATATCTGCTTCCACTACACGTTTGCCCTCAACCGGTGAGTGGCAGAGCAAAGCTCAATCATAGCCACATGGGGGTCTCTGTGGTCTGGGTCTCTGCTGTGTGAGGTCATTGCTGTCTGGGATCACTGCTGTTCAGGGAATTTGCTGACCTGGGTCACTGATGTCAAAAGGTCTGTTGTTCTGGGTTACTGATGCCCTGGGGGGTGGATTATTGCCCCTGGAGTGGTCACCGTTGTCCAAGGTCATTGATCTTCAGAGTCATTACGGTGAGGAATCACTTCCATCTAGGGTCACTGCCTCTTGAGAGGTCAGGGCTGCCCAGGGTCACTGCCATTCTGGGGTCATTATTAACAAACCTCTGGAAGGGTCCCTGGTGTCCAGGGTCTGGTGGTCCCTGGACAGGGTGGGGCAGGAGCATCAGGGGGCTCCCCAGCCCATCTTCCTCTGCTGCCAGGAGGAACAGGCCTGGGGACCGTGAAAAGGCGCTGGCTGTGCTGCTGCCACTGGTACAGTCTGAGGGCTCTGTGGCACCTGACCTGTACTGCCTGTGTGGCCGGGTCTACAAAGACATGTTCTTCAGCTCTGGCTTCCAGAATGCTGGGCACCGGGAGCAGGCCTATCACTGGTAAGGGGCACAAGCGAGTGGGCAGTGAGCTAAGCTGAGGGAGGAGGGATGGGCCTGTGGGCATCAGTCCAGCCTGTGTCCCTTCCTGCCTCCCCTCCTCCTGCCAGGTATCGAAAAGCCTTTGATGTGGAGCCGAGCCTCCACTCGGGCATCAATGCAGCTGTGCTCCTCATTGCTGCTGGGCAGCGCTTTGAGGACTCTGAGGAGCTCCGGCTTATAGGTGGGTCCTGATCCTGGCTCCCCTGTATCCCTGTCAGCCAGGGCTCAGAGAGGCCTGGGAAAAAGGCAAGGAGGGAGAACATGGTTGGGATTGAGCTCATCCCCTTCTGTACCCACATCTGGGTCCTCATGCCTGTCCTGTGTTTTCACATGCCCTTGAGCCCATACCTGTTCTCAAGGTCACACCTGTATTCATTACACACCAAATTCCATATATAGTTGTCCCTAAACCCTCACCTGTGCCTGAGCTCTGACTTCTTCCTGAGATCTTGCCCCCTTCTAAGTTTTTACCCATATCTGTGTTCATGCCCACATGACTGGTGTGTCCCATATCTTGGCCTTGCCCACACCCGCACCTATACTCACTGGGGTCTGTGCCCCTCTCCCTCAGGCATGAAGCTGGGCTGCCTGCTGGCCCACAAAGGCTGTGTGGAGAAGATGCAGTATTACTGGGATGTAGGCTTCTACCTGGGAGCCCAGATCCTCGCCAATGAACCCACCCAGGTGGTGCTGGCTGCAGAGCAGCTGTACAAGCTCAATGCCCCTATATGGTAGGTCTTGGCCTGTCCTGGGCTGTTGACATGTCCTGCACCCATGTCCACTAGCACTCTAGCCTGAGACCTGAGCTAATGACCTGGTCCCTTTAAGGCCTGTGCCCAGGGCACCCAGTTACCACATTCTGGATACATCCAAGCCAGCCTCCTCTCCCCGGCAGTCTAGCTGGTGCCTGGGCTGAGCTGAGGACAAGGCTGTGCCTGCAGGTACCTGGTGTCGGTGATGGAAACATTCCTGCTCTATCAGCACTTCAGACCCACCCCGGAGCCCCTCGGAGGGCCCCCGCGCCGCGCCCACTTTTGGCTCCACTTCTTGCTACAGTCCTGCAAGCCGTTCAAGCCTGCTTCTCTGCAAGAGGACCAGTGCTTGGTAAGTTCCATTGGGGTAGGGGACCCGGGAGAGGGGCGGCCCATTCTCACCCCTCTCCCTCACCACCCGCAGGTGCTGGTCCTGGAGCTGAACAAGGTGCTGCTGCCCGCGAGGCTCGAGGTTCGGGGTACAGACCCAGTGAGCGCTGTGACTCTCAGCCTGCTGGAGTCAGAGACCCAGGTGAAGTTGCTGCTCAGTACCCTCACTTGCCACTACGCACCTTTCCCTGGAGCCTTTCTCCCATCCCCAGGCCCCTCTCCTGGCCCCCAGCACTGCCCTCCCCCCGCCGCCCTGTCTCTCTTTCTTCCTGCAGGACGCGTCCTCCAGCTGGACTTTCCCAGTCCCGTCGATCTGCGGCGTCAGGTGAGAGGTGGGGCCTGTGGGCGGTCTGGGTCGGGACGGGGCCGGAGCTGCCAGCTGGCTGGTGCTCACTAGGGTTCTTCGTTCCTTCCCAGCCCCTCCAAGCGAGACGAGCGCTGCTGCTTTCTCTACGCGCTTCCCCCGGCTCAGGACGTCCAGCTGTGCTTTCCCAGCGTAGGGCACTGCCAGTGGTGCGCGCAGCCTCTCGGGGCGGGGTACTTTGGGCGCCAGGGATGCTCTGGAGTGAGGGAAAGGAAGGGCGATGTCCCCTAGGTGCTCCCGGCATGGGAGGGGACGGTTCCCGCCCAAGGTACCCCTCCTGCCTGCCTGACCTCCCCCACCCCCAGGTTCTGCAGCCTGATCCAGACCTCGGTGACCAATCCGGATTCCACGGCGCCCGCGGAAGAGGCGGAGGGCGTGGGGGAGGTGCTGGAGGTGAGGAAGTGAGACTGGGAGCTCCAGGAGGCAGAAGGGCGGAGGGCCATACTGACCCCCATCTCACCCCGCCCCCCGCAGTTTGACTATGAGTACTCAGAGACTGGTGAACGGCTGGTTCTGGGCAAGGGCACGTATGGGGTGGTGTACGCAGGCCGCGAAAGACACACGAAAGTGCGCATCGCCATCAAGGAGATCCCGGAGCGGGACAGCAGGTGCGGCACACTGGGCCTACAGGCTGGGCTAGGGGCACGCGGGGATCCACGTGGTCGGGTCAAATGGGCGGGACCACGAAGTTAGAGAGTCCTGTGGGCGGGGCTGTAGGTGGGGGCACCCGGGATGCCTGGGGTCCAGGCCGATTGGGCGGGTTACTGTGTGAAGCGGCCTGTGGGCGGGGTGATATGGGTAAGAAAGGGATTGTGAGCGGGGCGGGCTCTGGGGGCGTGGCCTGGCTGGTACTGGAATAGGGTAAGCATCTCTGCCCAAACCTGTCCCATTTTTTTCTTCACTGCCTCCTCCAGGTTCTCTCAGCCCCTGCATAAAGAGATCGCTTTGCACAAACGCCTGCGACACAAGAACATTGTGCGCTATCTGGGCTCAGCCAGCCAGGGCGGCTACCTCAAGATCTTCATGGAGGAAGTGCCTGGAGGTGCCTACCCTGCGTGGGCTAGGAATGGAACCTTAAGTGTGGGGCCTGGGAGTGGAGCCAGGAATGGTGGAAAACCTAGGGGGAAATGAATCTCAGCCTAGAATTAACTGAAGGAGTGGGGTTGGGTGATGGAATCTGAGCCCTGGCATGGATGTGCCTGGGCCATGAGCATAGAGCTGTGGGCTGGAGCAAGTGGGTGCCAGTGATGAACTTGGATTGTATCTGCCCAGGCAGCCTCTCCTCCTTGCTGCGGTCAGTGTGGGGACCCCTGAAGGACAACGAGAGCACCATCAGTTTCTATACCCGCCAGATACTGCAGGGACTCAGCTACCTGCATGACAACCGCATCGTGCACCGGGATATCAAGGTAAACCCTATGGCTGGCCCACTCTGGCCTGCTGGTGGTGGGGACTAGGGTAGGGGTGGGGAGAGACATAGCCCTAGACAGATGCTGGCAGTTTAGAGTAACCAGGCAGACCCTTTGCAAAGGGTGGGGAATTCATCAGGGAGGTTACTTAGAGAAGAAGAAGACATGCTCGTATTTGAAGCCAGGCCAGGTATCAGCTCCCAGAGGGGCATGTAGGTGGGATGGCAGGAGGAGGAGGATGATAGAGGCAGGGCCAGGCTAGGATCCCCAGGAGATAGTATCCTAGGGTGGGGTCCAGTTCTGGTGTCAGAGGCCCAGCCCATTGTTCACTGAGGCAGCACTTTGGGGGGCTGAGCAGGTGCTGAGAGAGTGCCTGAGGGCATGGGAATGTCTGGGACTGGGTGGTTTAGTCAGCTGAGAGAGGGGCTGGCTGAAGGGACATCTCTGCTCAGGGGGACAATGTGCTGATCAACACCTTCAGTGGGCTGCTCAAGATTTCTGACTTTGGCACCTCCAAGAGGCTGGCAGGCATCACACCCTGCACTGAGACCTTTACAGGTAACAAGGTGTGGGGGTGGTGAGTGGGGATGCTGACTGGGGCAAAAGAACTCTTGGGGTCTTCCAGGGAATGAGGTTTTTCCTGGGCATTGAGTTAGAGTCCTTATGGGGGCTGGAACCCAGGGCAGATGATTGAATCAGGAGTGGGGTGATGGAATCTAGACTTGGAGCTTGGATAGGTGATGAAGTTGAGTTCAGTGCCTGAAATGGAGCCCAGGGGTGTTGATACAGGCCAAGGTGGGTGTTGGAGGCCAAAATGGGTGATAGATCTCAGGGTATATGATGGGACCCTACTGTGGATGACAGAGTCTATTAATGTGATGGAACCTAGGATGAGTAATGGAAGCTTTGGCAGGTGATGGAGCCTAGGATGGGTGATGAAACTCAGGATAGATGTTTGACAACCAGGGTAGGTGATGGAATCTATTTTGGATGATGGAGTTCAGAGTGGGTGCCTTGGAGCCCCCTGCAGTGATAAAGCTTAGATGGACATTGTTGCTCCTCGTCCTGTCCTAGGAACCCTGCAGTATATGGCCCCAGAAATCATTGACCAAGGCCCACGGGGGTATGGGAAGGCAGCCGACATCTGGTCATTGGGCTGCACTGTAATTGAGATGGCCACAGGTCGCCCACCCTTCTATGAGCTAGGGAGCCCACAGGCTGCCATGTTTCAGGTGAGACCTAGCCCTCAAAGGTGGGGTGGGGCCAGAGTGGGCTCTGAATATCTCTTAGCTTTATCTTTTTTGCCCTCCCTGACTCCCCCAGGTGGGCATGTACAAGGTGCATCCGCCAATGCCCAGTTCTCTGTCGGCTGAGGCCCAAGACTTCCTCCTCCGAACTTTTGAGCCAGACCCCCTCCTCCGAGCCAGTGCCCAAGCTCTGTTGGGGGACCCTTTCCTGCAGCCTGGGAAGAAGAGCCGCAGCCCCAGATCCCCTCGCTATGCTCCACGGCCCTCAGGTGCTACATACAAGGGTGGAGGGAGTGAGCTATGGACGTGACAGGGATGGGGGGGTGGCCTAGGCTGACAGCCTTGTCCTCCCTCAGATATTCCTTCAGCCTGCCCCACTCCCTCAGCTGACTCAACCACCCAGTCCCAGACGTTCCCGTGCCCTCAGGCACCCTCGCAGCACCCGCCCAGCCCCCCAAAGCGCTGCTTCAGTTACGGGGGCACCAGCCAGCTCCGGTGAGAGCACAGGGTCCTGGGTGGGTTCCTATAGCCTGGTTTTGCCCTTGTATCCCCTCCAGAAAAATCTCTCCTTGGGGATCTGGGCACCTTGACCGCTTGCAAGGATGGCATTTGGTGCCCACCTGTGCCTTCCATCAGATGCTCTTACTTGTATTTATTTTGCCCCCTCAGTGCCTGGTTTATCTCTTTTATCCCTGTGAGGTAGGCCTTAAAGTAAAAGAGCCAGGATTCAAAGCCTGTGGCGGAGGTGGCGGAAAGGTATTGCTGCCCCGCCCTCCGTCAGCTACATCCCAATGCACTCAGGGTGCCCGAGGAGTCCGGAGCCGAGGAGCCCCCATCCCCTGAGGAGAGTTCGGGGCTGAGCCTGCTTCACCAAGAGAGCAAGCGCCGGGCCATGCTGGCCGGTGTGCTGGAGCAGGAGCTGTCTGTGCTGGCTGACAGTTTGCGCCTGGAGCAGGAACAGGTGCGGCGGCCCGCCCCGGCGCCCCCTGGTGGTCGAGCAGGGGCAGGCCTCCCGCTGAAGCCTTCTCCACAGCGTCTCTTTTGGCTCTAGGTGGGGACTACTCGCCTGTGACCCCTTTCTTCGTTCTCAGGGTCCTCAGCTTGGCAGGAGTCAGGTGGAACAGCTACTGCGCTGCCTCGGGGCACATATCCACACTCCCAACCGCCGGCAGTTGGCCCAGGACCTGCGGGCACTACAAAGGCAGCTGCGGGCCCAGGGCCTTGGGCCTGTGCTTCTTCAAGGACCACTCTTTGCCTTCTCGGATGCGGTGAGGAGAGCTTTCACACAGTTTGTCAGGTTGTTGTTAAGTGCCGTCGAAGTGGTTCCAACTCATAGCGACCCTATGTACAACAGAAGGAAACACCGCCGGGTCCTGGGCCATCCTCAGTCTTTGCCATGTTTGAGCCCCTTGTTGCAGCCTCTGTGTAAATCCATCTCCTTAAGGGTCTTCCTCTTTTTCGCTGACAGTTTTTCACACAGGGCAGTTCAGTAAGAGGTAGTGAGCTCCCAGTGCCTAGGAATGTGCAAGGATTTAGGTTCCAAGACTCCATGTCTCCTCCGTGAAGATGGAAAGGAACGTCTACCTACTCCTAGCTTCCCAGCTCCTTGCTTAGCCTGCCCACCCCATTTCTCTCAGGAGACCTCCTAGGCCTTTTCAACTCAAGCCCCACTCCTGTTTGAGGCCCAGCCCACTCAGCGGCGCCCTTCCTCCCTCTCCAGGTGAAGCAGATCCTCCGCAGGCGCCAGATCTGCCCACACTGGATGTTCGTGCTGGACTCGCTGCTTAGCCGCGCTGTACGGGCAGCCTTGGCAGTGCTAGGCCCGGGTAGGAGGGAGAGTGGCGCCTACCTGCCTGCCGGCGAGGGCGTGACTCTTGGGGGCGTGGCAAATATGGAGTGGAGCTGGTAGGGGGCGTGGTCGGTGGGGGCCGACTACAGAGGGGCGTGGCCAACAAGCGGAAGCCGGTGGGGGCGTGGCCAAAGGGCTTCTCCGAGTCCTGCACCGAGCAGAGCAGCCCTACACCAGCAGTCCCCCGCCAGTGTCTAGGGGCCCCAAATGGGTGTTCTCGCCTGTCTGAGCTCACCGTACTCGGATTAGCAGAAACGGAGAAGGAGGTAGTCTCCCCGCTGTCAGAGGAGCCGAGTAAAGAAAAGGGGTCCCAGACGAAGCAACAGGAGACCCCTGTTCATTGTAACCCGCTCCCGAAGGATCCTGAGCAGGGACCCCCGCCTCTGATGGTGCAGCTGGGCCTCTTGCGAGCAGAGACTAATAGGTAAAGCGCCTCGGAATCACCCTTAGCCTCTGTGCCGGCTTCACCCCCACTGCATTCTACTCGCCTTCTCCCCTCCACTAGGCTTCGAGCTGTCCTGGCCGAGAAGGAACGAGAGTGCCAGGCCCTGATGCAACGGGCTCTACAGCAGGTGGATGGGGAGGCCAGGACCCGGGCCCTGGCCTCTGAGCGCCTAGGTGAGTAGGGCCTGGCTGGAGAACAGGAATGGTGGGAGAGGCAGCTTCTGGCAGGTGAGTCATAGGCTCACCACCTGACTTCTCGGCAGCTGCTTTCCCAGCGGACCAGGGCCTGGTGCAATGGCTGGAGGAACTGAGTGTGGATTCTGGCACCATCCAGACGGTGAGGGGCAGGATGCTGGCTATCTCTGACAACCCCACCAACCAAGGACCCCTATCTGTGTCCATCTTTCTTCTCACTTCCTCCCTCTTAAGCAGAGGATCTCAATACTAGAAGAGCATTTAACCCTCTCATTGTACAGATGAGACAACTGAGGCCCAGAAAGGGGAGCTCTGCCCCTCTGCCCCAACAGAAGGGAGCAAGTACCTTTGTCTCTGCACACATCTTTCTCTAGTTTTATCTCTCCCCGTTCTCTTCGGCTCTTTGTCCACAACCAGCTGCTGAACCATACCTTCACCCTCCATGCCCTGCTCACCTCTGTCACTCGAGACGACCTCATCTACACCCGCATCAGGTATGTCCTGGGCCCTCCAGGGCTGACTCAGGCATATGGCCTAATGCTGGCCAGAACCTGGCGCCTAGCTGCAGGTCTGCCCAGGTTCCTCCCTGGGAACCACAGGGTCCCTTGGGGCAGAAGGGGCATCAGGCAGACAGTGGGTACCAGAAAGAGCCCAAGGCTTTCTTCTGGTGGAGCCGCATTGAGCCTGCTACCCCCAGGGGAGGGATGGTGTGCCGCATCTGGAGAGCCATCTTGGAGCAGCGAGCAGGAGCTGTGCCAGGCACCCCTGGCCTCCGGGAGACTGAATGAGGCCATCAGAGGCGGAAGGCCAGATGCAAGGATGGATGAATGCAGAAGACACAAG
This sequence comes from Dugong dugon, assembly GCA_030035585.1. Taxonomy (NCBI): domain Eukaryota; kingdom Metazoa; phylum Chordata; class Mammalia; order Sirenia; family Dugongidae; genus Dugong; species Dugong dugon. The sequence goes on along the minus strand of CM057462.1, from coordinate 51,365,054 downwards.
CAGCTTCTGACACACCCACTCCATGACCTAGGGGCAAGTGGAGGAGGCCTGGTGGGGCCTAGGCCCACCTCCTATGGAGGGAACCAACTACAGAGGCATCCTAAGCACACTGAGCACTGCCAGGCAGACTATTAAACAAAACGTTTTTGTACCCTTGTCTTGGTGACGTCTGAGGTGTATGGGTATGTGTATGCTGGGACTAGCCCCCTGAGGTGTTTGTGTCTGAGTCTGAAGTCCCTTCATCTGTCCCAAGCCCCCTTCACTTCCCTGTCTCCTGCTGTCACCCTCTCCTCCAGCAGACATCAGCCCCTTGTTGCCCTTAGAACAGACTTTATTGACTCTAGCCAAGGGCAGACCCTGAGATGGGGGTCCAGAGAGAGGGGTATGGTGGGACTTCTAGAGCAGCTATGTCCTGGGAGCCAGGTTTGTCCTGAGGGGCAGAAGGCCATCTACCCACTCACATGGCCGCTCCAGAAGTATCTGCCATAGCCGCTTCTCCTCAGGTGTGGAATCCATCCAGGGCACCTGGAGTCCGTAGCTGCTGCCTGGATGTGGGCAGGCCAGGGTGGAAAGCACATCACATTAGATACCCCAGGCCCCAAGAAACACCTGCCTGGTCTTAGATTATGTGCTGTGCCCAGTCACTCCCAGTTCCCAGTGGACACCAAAGCTCCAGAAAGGGCAGAAAGTGTCCAAGGCCACACATTGAGCCCCTGCTTCCCAGCACTGGCTCCCTCCAGGGCCCTGCCTCACTCACCAGTGCCTAGGCTGAGACGTGTGCCTCCCAGTTGGCGGCTGGCCAGGACTCCATGGTCCCAGAGGGAGAGCTCAGCACAGGCCTGGCGCAGGTCGGCGGGCCCGAAGCCATCATAAACCATGGTGTGGTTGAACACCGGGCTGAGGCTGCGGCGCACCACCCTTGTCCGCTGGCGGCTGGCCCAGCTGTCATCTGGCAGCACGGAGCTGTTGGGGAGGGAACTGGCATCAGGTGGCCACTCCCTCACACTCCCCAGAGCCACCCAGTCACCGAGTCCTACCCATTCTCCCTCACATATGTCCATGTCCCCTGGCTCCTGTCTGAGATCTGGCCTTGAACTGTCACTGACCCAGGACCTTTGCACCAGACTCCTTTTGGGTGTCTTGCCTTTAGTCTCAACTCTTATTCACGGGATATCAGAGTAATGTTTCTGAAATGCAAATCAGCTACTCCCCGGCACAATGACCTTCACTGGCTCTCTGTTGCCCCCCAGAAGTAGTTTCCAAACTTTCTGAAGCCTTGGATCCCCTTCTGTAAAATCAAATATTGTTCATAAGCAGAGTGTTTCTGGTTCAGTTAGGAACGGGAACCCAGCACCTGATCAGCCTAACTCGATTTCACTTTCTGAGAGTAGGGCAGCACCTGGAGGCACCCTTAGAGTTCTCCAGAGCTTACTTTGAAAACCACTGAACTATACGTTCAGGGCCAAGCCCCACAGCCTAGCCTTCCAGGCTCTCCATGGAGGTGCCCCTGCAACCCTCCCCCAGTCTCAACCTCAGCCTTCTGACCAGTCCTATCGCTGCCAGTCACACCGGAACACAGCTCCCCAAAGGTGTCCTAAACTTTCCTGACCCCAGGCCCTTGCGCAGGCTGTTCCCTTCACCTCTGCTCGGTGGTTAAAGCCCAGACTGGGGAATAGGATGATTTGAAGGGGTTAGTAGGAGGCTGGGAGCTCCACTGCAAGCGAAGGGAAAGGCAGCGGTGAGGTCCCAGTGCCCCTCACCATTGTACGTAAGTATCCAGGGATCCTGAGCGAAGTGGCACGAGGTCCTGAGCATTCTTCACCCAGAAGTGTAGCTCCCCGCTCGGGGGCAGTCCTGCGCCTACGGAGATGCTCTGCTCAGCCCCGCCCCACTGACAGACCCCTCTCCCCCGCGTGATAGGAGCCCTCCGCCTCCTGGCGTCCGTCCAGCTTGGGGTCTCGCGGGGCGGTCACTCACCCTCGGAGCCCGCGGGGACATACTTGAGGGACAGAGAGAGCAGCCCACGGCTGGGAAGCTGGTCGGGGGAGGGCGGAACCTGCGGGAGGTGGACTCGTCAGGGGGGCGGGACAAGGCCTATAAAAGAGGGTGGAGTCTCCAGAGAACCAACGCGTGTAGTCAGCAGGGAGCGCGGTGCCAGTAGGGCCGGGCCTCCAGAGAGCAGCTAGAGACTAGTCTGCGGTTCGGGAAGGATCTGACCGCCCCAAGCAAGGGGTTATCTGGGATCAGGCCTTCGGATAGGCCATAAGGTTGAGAGGCCAAGGGGAGGCTCTGTCGAAGGCGGAGTTTGAGAGGGTCTGGGGGAAAGGCCAGTGGGGTAAGACCTGTGCCACAGATCCCCTCACGCGGGCCGGGCTGCCTCACCCGGGGCTGCAGGGGGAGCCAGGTGGGCTCAGAGTCCCAGTCCCACGTGTCCAGGGGCACTTCGACTTCGCCCAGAAAGATGTTGCGACCTAGGCTTTCGTGGTGCCACACGGACAGGCTCAGTACGCGGCCCCGGAGCTCGGCTTGCGGGACGGAGTACTGGGAACAGAAGGTGCGCGTTAATGGAGCACAGCTGACTGCCCCAGCTTCCGTGCTGCGGGAGTGTTGACTGGGGTTTGTCCTACCATCCTCCTTGCAGGATGGAGTCCTGAGGAGCCCCGAAGGGCGTTATAGGGGGTCGGGACTATCACCACGCCCACCACAGGACTGACGTACTGGAGCACGCGCTAATGGGAAGGCCTCCTTGCCATTCCTGGGGTAGAAGGGAGCAGTGGAGCGACGGGCAATGATATTATGTGGCCATCCCTGCCACCCAGCCCCACGCAGGAAAAGTTATCCTGTTCATTAACGGAGGGCTGCCCGTTGCCGCAGCCTCACCCGGAGAGTCTCATTGAAGACTGGATTCAGATTCCGTTTCTTCACCGCCGTCTTGCGCTTGCTTTGCTTATCCGGGAGGAGATAGCTTTTGACGTAGCTGGGGCGGGGGACGTGAGGTCCGGAGATAAGAAGGGGCCCTTCCAGCTCCTACTCCCCTGCCCTGGGGGCTTCCCCAGCCACCACCGGAACACAGCTTTCTGTGTGCCAGACCAAGCGATAAACGCTTTACGTGAGTTCTCACTTAATCCCTACGCCTCCCAACAACGTAGGTACCGTTGTTATTCCCATTTTGAAGATCGGAAAACTGAAGCCAGGGAAGGGTAAGTGGCTGGGGTTGGCTGTGAATGCGGCTCCCTCGACCCCCTTCCCTGGACCGGGACTCACGGGTCGGAGCGGCGGCGCCGGGCTGTGGCCAGGCCCTGGCACTGGATCACGTGCACGCGCAGCTCCGAGGTTCCCGGCTCATAGCGCAGCGCAAATTGCACGGAGCCACGCACCTGCACCGCTCCCGCCTCTGCCTCCCGGGACAGGCTCATCTGGCTGCCGCTCAGCTGCAGGCGGGGAGTGGGGGTGGGGGTGGGGGGTCAGGGCTCACATCGGGCCCGAGGGGAGCGCGGAGGATTCAGACCAGGGCGGGGGTGGTGGTGTAAAGCGAGGTGAAGGGCACCGCCAGGTGACTTGTGTTAGGTGCGGGAGCATCAGGTCCGAGGGGCGAGGGCAGAGTCAGGCAGGGGCTACACGTCGGGATGTGGGGAGGAGGCGCCCACTTCCCCCCAGGCCTGCCACCTCACACCCTCACCGTGGAGGAGTTGAGGCTGGACACCGAGGAGCTGCTGCTGAGCATGCGGTCGAGTGAGGGGTCGGGCCCCAGGGCCTCCTCCCCGTTCTCCAGGGTCTCGGACGCTGCCTCCGCCTGGAAAAGGGAGAAAGTGACCAGGGCGCCCCCTCTTTCCCGCCCCTCCCGGGACCGCGCTCGGGCCGGACGGCTCAGAGCCCTGGGCAGGGACACTCCCGGGCCAGATATCCGCTCCGGGTCTTGAGAGCAGCCGCTGGCCGCTCCCGCCTACCTGGGCTGGCGGCAGCCGCGGCTCCTTCTCTCCCGGCGAAGACGGCTCTGGGTCCGCCTCTTCTGCATAGACCTGCACGCCCCCTGAGCTGGGGGCTGGGGCGGAGCAGAGGCTGCTGAGCGGGCGCCGTACCTGCCCACCCTGAGCACATTTGGAGGGACTGGTTTACAACCCTGGTGACCTGCAAATTCGGGCCCTATTGCTGCCCTGAGGTCGAGACCACACGGGGCTTCCCCAACGCGGGAGAAGAAAGGTGAACACATGCGGTTGAGGTCACACAGAACTGCCTCTGATCCCTGGCAACCTCTTTATGTCCCCCACCCCCCACCACCACATACCCTGTCACTCACCTTCCTGGGCCTTAGGCTCCTCCTCATAATCAGAAGCCTTTAGGGGGGCAGATGGTGGGGGGAAATCAGGTCCCTGTAGGAAGCAAGGGGTAGAGGTTACCAGTGGGGGCTAGTGAGGAAGAGATCAAGGGTCACCACGAGGTCAGGGGTCAGAGGCTCCATCTTTGGATTTAGCTCAGCCCTTTAGGCATGGCTGGAAGCCAGCTGTGGGACCAGCTGGGCCTGTACTCACACCCCTTCACATTTTAGGGCCTGTCTTGCCTAACTCCCAGGGTTCCACTGAGGGGGCCGTAGTATCTGAGTCCTGGACCTTGTCCAGCTCTGTTCTGACCTCACCCTTGAGAGCCAGATTCATAGTTTCCCTTAGAGGCCAAGTCCATTACCACCATTTCACAAAAGCTGAGACCCAGAACCCTGAAAGGGTGTGTCCAAAGTCTCCTGATTCCTAGGCTGGAGCTATTTCCCCAGCACATCTTAGCTCCACTCCAGTGGCACTGTATTCATTCATTAACTCATGCAGTCATTCATTACTCACCTCAGCCTCGCTCAGCCTCTCTTGAAGGACCTCGTCTATGGGGAGCCTAGAAGCGGGAGGAGGTAGTTGTCAGGGGAAGGAACCCGGATGACTGGTAGGCACCTTCCACGCGCTCCCCACAGTGCCTCCTCACCTGGGCTCCAGCTCCTCTTCTTTCTCTTTTCCAGAAACCTCAGCTTTGCCATCGCTGCCCAGAGCCTGCTCACCTGGGCCAAGGTAACAAATCTGTGAAGCCCCATTCTCAGGCAGTCTGGCTGTGACTCTCGGGAGAGGTCCTTGGAGGTGCCCACTCACTTCCTGCAGCCCACGGAGGGGCAATGCCCCCCCCCCACCCCAAGACACACAATACCAGGGGGATGCCACAACCAGAACCCAGGGGTCCTCTCTCCCTGTCCACATGCATGAAACAGGAGGCCTGCTGTGCCTTGCCCTGCCCTGGGGGTCTCCTCTCACCCCTGGAGCTCTTCTTCCAGCGGATAGAGGCTCGGACAAGGTCAGAGCCGAAGTGGGCATGGTGGTGCCGTTGGGACCGTGCTTCCTGGAACCAGTCACCTGTCAGGGTCTTCAGCTGCCCAGGGTCTGCCAGTGAGGCCCGAAGCTTGCTGGAGGATGGGGAGGGGGAAGGCAGGGCATGGTTATCACCATTCACTCGCCAACATTTCTGCCACCCACTCTGCGCCAGTCCCTATACCAGGGACACAATAGCAACTAGACTTGATCCCTGCTTTGGAGGTGCTCGGGCTTGTGAGGAGACTGAGTCCAGAATAGAAAAGTAAACTATTGCGTGGAAGGTGCTGTGATGTATGTGAGAGGCGGCAGCTCTGCCTGTGGGAATCCAGAGGGCTTCCCAGAAGAGGCAGTGCTTTAATTGCTTCTTGAAGGACAAATTGGAGTTCTTCAGGTAGAGAAGGATAATAATTACTGTTCATGGGCTACACTTGCATAATCCCTCTTAATTCTATGAGGTAGGACTTCTTAACTACATTTTACAAATGAAGAGATCGTGCTTGTGGAGGTTGGATAAAATCCCTAAACCCTACTTATAACTCCCATGCTCGTCAGCCACTGTGCTCTTCCAGGAGGAACAGCAAAGGCTTGAAAGTTCAGGGATTGTGGAGCACACAGCGGCTGTCACGTGTACTTTATATACACACAAGTATCTGTATACTGGGAGTGGGGGTTACTGGTGAAAGATGAGGTGGGGGAGGCTGGCAGGGACCAATTAGGGAAGCCCTGTAGACACGCTGAGGAGCTTGTCCTCGATGCTGGAGGAGGTGAGGAGGTTTCAGCAGGGGATGTCAAGGGCAGTGTGGCAAGTGGACTGGAGGGTACAAGCCTGGAGACAGGCAGGTGAGGGAGCTGCTGCAGCCACTCTGGGGACGCAGTGAGCTCTGAACTGACCAAGGGCAGAGGGGACCAAGGGGCAAAGGTGAGAACTGCTCTGCCATTTGACAGGCAGCATGGTGGAAGGGAGCAGGATGGGGCCACCCAAACCTCCCAGTGCCTGAAGCCCCTTCTGCCTGGCTCCCCTGGCTAGGGTCTGTCCTCCCTCACCTGACCCGCCCCTCCTCCAGCTGGCACAGGTGGGCATCTCGCTTCAGGACTTCGGCAATGGCCTCCTGCTCCTCCTCTGTCAGGAAGCTGAGGTCCAGCAGCCTGTCGATGCCAGGCTCTGGCCCATGCGCCATGGGTAGGGAGGGCACGGCCCAGAGCAGAGCCCCTCTTGAGATGGGTGGCCTCTCTGGGGCATCAGCTGGGGGCTGTGCCCCAGCTGGGCACATGTAGCTCCCTGGGGTAGACCAGGAGTAAGGTCAATACTGAGCCTACGTGGTGGGTAGGGCACCACCCCCAGAAGGCTGAGGTCAGGTGAAGGGAGAAGCGCCCATGGACACGTGCACCCACTGGCCCATGAACACAGTCAGAACACACAGAGACACACATGCATACATCCTGAGGTGGGACACAGAGGTGGAGCACTCAGCCACACACACACTGATACTTGGAGGCACAAATACCAACTGTGAGATGGATGCACACACAGGCCCATTCCACATGGAGAGAGCTATGCAGACACAGGCACAGGCTCAGATCAAGAGATGTGCACGCACATATTCTTAACTCTGCATACAGGGACGTGCACATGGAGACAAGAACCCAAGATATGTTCTCATACACAAGAATAAGTCCCGGGACAAATATGTGTCCCCAGATGTACACAAATCACATAGACGATTACACGCACATGCTGCACGCACACACACTCCCACCTTGGGCTGTGAACTCCTTGAAGGTAGGGGCAGGGTATCACCCCCAAAGCCAGTACTTTGCACATAACAGGTGGTTGGTAAAAGTTTCATTAGTTAAATGCAGAAATCCACCTGGACAATCTTGTACACTGATAGGGAATGCACACACCCCAACACCCATGTAGACACACTTGCACACACATGTATCTGCTCACCCCTCTGCCCAGGGAACCTCCCAACCTGGGTCCCCTCCCTCCACCCTTCACCACCACCCTGCCCTGGCCCATTTGGCCTTCCTGTCTGAGGCAACCTCCTCCCCAGCATACACCCCCAACTTCCTCCCCCTCCACCCCCCGCCCCGAGGTAACCGCTACACCCACTCCCACTTCCACTGAGGCCTCAGGGATTCCCCTATTGCCTGCCCTGTCCTCCTGCCCGGAGCCCCTGGGCCCCTCTGCTCTGGTCGAATGGGTCTCCCCACTCCCGGCTCAAGACTTGGCTGTGGTCCCGGCAGCGGAGGCCCAGGGCTGGCAAAGCAGCTCCGGCTGCTCAGGTACCACGGTGACTCCGGAAGGAAAACATCTGCCCAGCCCCAAGGGGCGTGTGGACGTGGCAAGGGGCCCATGGCTTGGCCATGAGCAGAGCAGAGCCCGTAGCCTGAGTCTATGGGGTGGTCTCTCTGCTGCTCCTCATTCCTCTCATGCCCTCCATGCCAGGACATCAGGCACGGCAGAGATGGGGAGACTGGCTCAGCAGGCAGGTCCTGGCTTGTGCCTGCTGCCACCGCTCCTGTGTTCTGTACCCTCCCAGGCTGAGTCAGTGTCCCGCCGAGCCCTTGGCCTGGCCACCCCACCCTCATTGAGGCACGTCTATATTGTGTGTCTCTGCCTGTGTTCAACATGCCCACTGTTTTCTGAACAGCTACTATATTCAAGGCACAGTGCTGGTGTTACAAATACACAGTTTGGGGCTCCTTCTGTGGTGTGAGTCCGTGTTCACATCTGTGCCATGTTGTGCTTTTGTGTGAGTCTGGGTATCGTAGGCATGTCTGTGTACTGTGGGCTCTATAAGCCTATATATTTTTTGTATGAATATTGTATGTGTGTGTCCGTGTGTCATGTTACAGGGCGATGCTGCATGGGTGACTACATTGTGTGGTGTGTCTGTGACACTCTAGGTGACAGCACCATGTGGGTATTTCTTCCTGTGCTGTATGAGACTGCACTGTGTGTTGTGTTGTGTTCCCTGGTGTTCCTGGGCCCACTGGGGCCATCAGGTGTGTGTGTTATGAATGTGAAGGTGAGGGGGGAGGGGGTATTCTTCTTCTGCCCAGGTCTGCTTGGGCTGGGCTGTGGGCATCTGGGGTCAGCGGCCCCAGCAGCACCCCCTTCCCACAGTTCCCTCTCCCTCCAGGGGCAGAATCAAGTGACTGGTCCTCTCTCCTCTGGATCAATCCTACAGGACAGACCCATCGGTCAATATTAAGGTCTGTCCATCTGTCTGGCTGTTCCAGTCCCAGACACTCCCACCTCCCCCACCCCAAAGTCCTAAGGTCCCAGAGGTGCTCAGGACACCAGGCAGCAGTACCCCCCCTTGGGACACTGGCAGGGGGCCCAATCCCCAAAGTGTTTTACCTGTAGGGGTCCAGTATCGGGGGACACCTTTGTAGATGACCCCGGCTCCCCTGGCAGCTGAGTTTCAGGGACTGGGAGAAGAACCTGGAGGGACTAAGGCTGACTCAACAGGCTGCCCAGCAGAGTGGAGCAGCTGCCCCACCAACAAGGAGGAAACACCTTCTCAGCAGGGCCTGATGCAAAACCAGGCCTGGACTCATGGCTCCCTGGGGGCACACACCACCCCAGGCTTTCAGAGAATGCACAGAGGATTCAGTGGGCAGTAGAGGCCTGGGTTTTGGCCTTAGCTCCACTGTAGACTCACTCTGTAGCCCCAATCCCTCAGAGTCTTGACAGCCCCATCTGTAGAATGGGTAGCAGCCCTCCCAGCCCACTGAGTTGCTGATAGGTACTTGTTTCTAAAGCAAAGTCAGAAACACTTTCTAAGAGCCAGGGTAATGGAAGCATTGCAGACTTTGCAGTCAGACCACCCTGAGTAACATCCCTGTGTGACCTGGAGCAGGTCTCTTAACCTCTCCGAGCTGCAATTTCCTCCTGTTCAAATCAGGGGTAGCAGAGTGCGGAAGAGCCTACTATCAGGGAAACGAAAGTGCTGGCACAAGCTGGCATACAGTAGGTGCCAGGTGACCCCTCTCCAACATAGTCCAGTGCCCACAGCCATTTCAACAATCACTGCCCCTCCGTGTCCACACACCTGTCCCGGGAAGCACTGGCAACAGCAGAGCAGCATTCTCTGTCCCTCTGCTGCCCTGTGCCCCATTGGTTTGTGGAAGCCTGGACTCTCCTGGTGCCACACCTGAAGCTCCCACACACTCTTCCTCTCTCCATAGGGAGATTCCCTGAACTCCCCATTCTGCTCCCAGATTCTCCCCACCCTGAGAAAAGCAGGTTTGGGTTCTAGAATACGTTTGCTTCGGGACCATGAACTGGGGGGCTGTCTTCATTCTGGTCTTGAGAACGGAGGTCACGCCAAAGCTTCCTCATTCCCCAAGTCTATTTCATTATATGCTGTCTGCCCTGCCCTGCCCCGCCCCAGGGCCTGACACCTGGGGTATGGATTATAGAGGGTACCTCACAGACCCCTGGGAAAGGAGGTGGGCAAGGGGTGGACTCTAAATGAAACCCCACTGCTCCTTCCCCCTCATAAGAATTGGCACCTTGTGAATGGTGCCACCACCTGAGCATCTGAGGGGTCTGTCCTCCAGCCCTGGCCCAAAGTCCAGCCTTCTCCATTTATTTTCTGCAAGTCAATCTTTTTTTTCCTGAGCCTCTTTTTTCCTCATCTGTTAAATGGGGGCAATGATCCCTCCTCAGAGGGCTTTCACTATAATTCAATGAGTTCCCTGCAGGCTCTTAATAAATACATGTGTGTGTTTGTGTTTACATATACGCTATATACTGAGTGCCAACTGTGGGAGCAATGATGCCCCCAACCACCTCCTCTGTGAAGCCTCCCAGGCCAGGAGCATCCTCAACCCTTCCACCCTCCTGGGCTGGTTCCTCCCTGGCTGTTTTCTCCAGGCCCCCTCACCTCTCCACAGCCCTCACCCCTGGAAGGCATCACACTTCGTGGTCTGCTCTTCAGGTTTCTGAATTTCCTTGTTCTCTGCTCTCCTATCCTTCCTATAGCTGTGACTGTCCCCACTCTGATCTTCCCATCTGTCTCTCCTGCTGTCATCTTCACCTGAGTTCATCTGGCCCCTCCCCATATGAAACCTCTGATTTTCCAAGTTCCCACTTCCGTAAATAGCCCCCTTTGTCCTGTCCCCAGGCCTCCTGCTTCTTCCTGCCAGTTACCAAATGCTGCCCATCTGCCCCATCTCTGCCCGCCTCCCACTGCCCAGGTATCAGTCCCTGCTCAGCTGCCTCCTCCCTGGTCATGGCCTCACTCAGCCTCTCCAGAGGGCCGCCAGAGGGCCTTGTTAAACACACCATGTTTGTCATTCTTCAGCTTTGGCAGATGCCAGTAGACAACCAGGGTAACCCTCTAGCCCACTTCCCAGTCTGCTCCACACCAATCCAGCCTCCCTTACACATCACTGGTGGAAGTCTCACCACCTCCCCAGACAGTCCACCTTCAGGATGCCCTGGTTCTGCCCATCCTTCATGTCCTACATCCCCAGAGCCTTAGCTACAGACTCTACTTCTGGTCCATTTCACGCTCCTGGTCCATTTGTGCCTCCCCTCCTCCAGCGGCTGGAACCCTCTCCCTACACCTCTCTACCCCCTTCCAGGACCTGCTTAGGGCCCTCCTCCCATGATTCTCTGCTCCTGCACTTAGGCTGGTCTCTAGGCAACTCCCCACTGAGCTGGGGCCCTGGAGGCCAGCAGATGCAGGTTAAAATGCTGGCTCTGCAGTGTGGTCCTCATGTGGCCTTGAACCAGTGACAAACTCTGTGAGCCTCACTCTCTTCCTCTATAAACAGCGACAGTAGCTGCAATCTCAGAGGACTGCTGTAAGCAGTAGTTCCTGTCTCCAGCACCTATTCTCCCTTCTTTTGGGTAGTAGCATCTCTCTTCTTTGGGGAACAGCCTCTCCCCACTTTCACTCCTTGTGCTCCAATGAGGCCGGAAGCTCTGAGCAGGGGCTCTGAAGCCAAGCTGCTGCGTTTGAATCATGGTTCCACTATTACTACCTCTGTAACCTTGAGCAAATTACGTTACCTGTTTATTTCTTCACCTATAAAGTGGGGATAATGATAGCACCTACCTCATAGGGCTCTGGTGAGGATAAATAATGATACTTTAAAACAATGCCCAGCAGATAGTGTTAAGTACTCAGTAACTGTTGGTGGGTTTCTGGAACCTGTTTATGTCCTGTCTTCCCCAGGTTAATTTCAACTTCTGCTGGGCTGGGACAGGCCTTAGAACTGTTTTCTCCCACCCTGCTGTGTGCTGCCCTCAGGAGAAAAACCCTTTCCCCTAACCAAGTCTCAGATGGACCCAAATATGCAAAACAAATTTTTGACAACGGGATCATTTGGAAGTGGGGAGGGAATACCTCAGCCTCGCCCTGGGAAGAACCCCAGCTTAGAAACCACAGCAGTACAGGGTCTGGGAGGAGCTGATGGCTCTTGGTCCAGAAGCTAGTCTGTCAAGATGGCGAAGACATCCTCAGGATGAGCACGAAGGGCCATCCCGGGAAGTCAGAGATAAAATCCTTTGCTAGTTCAACTGAAGTGACACATGGCACTAGGGCAGGGTTAGGAAAGACTTTACTGAGGTGGCTTTGAAGCTGGGCCTTGGGAAGGTCATGATTTTAGCAGGTGGGAGCCAAGGACTACAGAAGCAGGTGGGTGCTGGAGAACGGGTGCTGCTTGCCTCACTGGTGAGCAGGTGCTGGGGGCGATGAGGCCGGAGGTGCGCACTGACCACACTTGAGGGCCACAGCGATGTGGTGGTGTGTGGAGGGCAGTGATACGATCACTGGGGTTCAGCTTGATGAGCTTGGCAATGTGGGACAGATAAATATGGCAGGGGCCAGGGGCTTGGCTTATCTCAAATTATGCACCCCCGGATGAGGGCCAAGTCCAGGGCTCTGGTCTGCCCAGTGAAAGTACAGGCTTGCTCGGCCCAACCCCCAATCCTACTGCCATGTTCTTTCCAACAGGGAACATGAGAGGGGCTTCAATAGTCACTTGCCTCAGGAGAGAGCTGTGCAATGGTGGATGTGGAATGAGAATGGTGGAGCATTTCCACAGCCCGGGCACAGGAGCAGGATGTACCTGAGGGATGCTGATGTCTCCGTGAGCTCCAGGCACTGAGCGCGGACTCAACTACGACCCTGGCAACCAGCCCCTTGCCTGCCAGGGGGTAGAGGAACCCACCAACACCAAGAAGATACACACAGAAGGAGGCAGGGCACCACAGAGAGGGAGAAAACGACAGGGCACCATCTGGAGTCAAAACTCTTTATTGCCCCACCCAGGGAACCCCACAAAGGACTCCATGGAGCAGGGAGTGTAGTGGGCAGCACAGGGCCCTTTTTGACAACTTGAAGGAGAGTTTTAGTCAGGTGGGCGGAAACAGCCCCCTCCAGCTCCCTGATGGCCCTGGCTGCTCTGACAGCCCCCTACACTTTGGACACAGAGGCCTCATCACCACCATGAGACCCACACCTGGGGCTGGGCCAAGTTTACATTACTCTGGTCTACAGGGGTCACTCTGGCACATGGCAGCTTCACTCACCTCTCTGCCTGGCTGGAGGAGCCCAGGCCCCAAACTGCAGGGGGAGGTGGGCCCAAGGAGCTGGGAGGCCCTGGAAGACTGGGAAGAGGTGGCTGCATGGGCTGGAAGATACCAGGGCAGAGGCACTGACTACCCCTAGTGCAGCTTCTGGCAAACATCAGGGGGCAGGTGGCATCCAGCCCCTCTCAACCATTCCAGAGGCCAATGGTGAAAGCCGCAGCCAGGCCCATTTAACTTATGAAGGCTGCTTGTTACCTCATGCCCCTGGACCAGAGCTAATGGCAGGAGGGCAGGCTCCAAATCAGCTCTGGTTCTGGAGCTGCCTTGTCAGGTGGGTCTGAATGTCCTCCCCTTCCCCCGTGGAGCACTGGGCCCAAGAATGACACCTGATGTGCCAGAGGGGCTGAGGCTGGAGAAGCCCAGCAGGCAGCAGCCCAGCTGGGGCAGGAGGGGCTCTACAAACAAAGGAAGCTACGGCCTTCTCAACAAACAAAGAGGATGCCTCAAGGGCAGGGGTCACAAGTCCAGGGAGGAGGGGAGTGGCCAGTGAGACACAACAAGCAAACATTCTCACCCCAGGTTCCTTCTCAGCCCCAATCCCACCCCACCTAGCCCAGAACCCCAGGTCAAAACCAGCAGGCCCATCCCTGCTTTTCAGGGTGAGGAGAAAGATTCTGAAACTAAAAGGGGTGGCAGCTGCCTCCTCAGGAGCTTGGTGGGTCCGGAACCACTGGGCAGCCATCACCGCAGGTTAAGGACCAGGCTGATGGTTAGGATGATGCCCAGGAGGAGGATGAAAGGCAGCCAGGTCTTCACGAAGGCCCCAATGCTGACAGAGGAGAGAGGAGAGCATAGGTGGGAAGGGCCTTGTGAGCAGGTGTGCAGCCCAAAGCTCATTCATCCAGAGACCCACGATGGGACTGCTGGTCCTAAGGAAGCCTCTGGAACTACTCCCTCAGCCCTAGACTGGGCTGGGCCTAGCATCTACCATGGAGGACCACCAACCATGATCCTGGGCAGGGGCCATTCCAGGCTCCCAGTAGAGATTTACTGACACCTCTCTGGGTGATACAGGAGAAGTGCTCACCTCTCTGGTCCTCAGTGGGTCCATCCATAATCACTCCTGCCTCTGTGGAGAGGTCTCCAGCGAGAGGACCAGGAAACCCAGTTTGGGTGTGGAAGGCAGCAGTACCCTCTGCCCAGCAGTACCCTCTGCCCACCGCTGGAGCCAATGGGGCTGGAAGCCAGGGGCTCTGCCTTAGTCTCTGTGTGATCACAGTTATGCTCCCCAAGGAGCCAGAATCATTACCTCCAAGATATAGAGGACAGCTGCAACTTAGAGAGACCATGCCAGTTACTCAAGAGCTCATAGTGAATAAGTGACAGAGCTGGGTTTGGGACCCTAGTGAAGCTGGACTCCAAGTCCAGTGCTTCTTGCCTTCAGCACAGTCACCTCCTGCTCTTTCAGGAACCCAGCTCATTGTCTTGGAGCCTTCAAGTCTCTGATTTGCATCTGCTTCCTCCCTGTTGGCTGAAGGACTCTAGAAATGGCCTTGCTGGGACCCATGGAAGAGAGCTCCAGTGAAAGGCAGTGGTGGGTGGGCAGGTAGGAGGGCAGCTCACCTGACATACTTCCCATACAGCAGGCAGAAGAAGCAGAGCGTCACCATGTTCCAGTTGGTGCTGTTGTTGTAGTGCATCAGGTTCAGGGCCAATGCCACGTGCGAGTGGCAGTTGTCACAGCAGAGATTATGCTGGAGGTGCAGGAAGGGCTGGGTTAGGCTGGGCTGCGGGGAAACCTCCCACCCTGGCCCTGGTTGTCAGGAGTACCTGCCTGTCCCAGCCCACCTACCATGCGGTGCTTGTACTCCTCGGAGGCGTCATGCACAGCTGTGTCCCATGCATTGGGCCCACTAGCGTATACCTGAGCAGGGTCCAACTTCCAGTACCTGAGGGGAGAGAGAGGTTCTGGGCACTAGCTCTGCTCCCTTGTGGCCACTCAGCTCCACAAATGTTCCCTGATGCCTGTTCTGTGCCTGGCCCTGAGCTCGGTGCTGAGGCTGCAGATCCAGGGAGAGAGTCACACAGCAGACCCTGGGGAGGATATGGACCAACGAAACTCTGTTGGGGGTTGTGAGAAGTCTTTCTGGAGGTGACACCTGAGTCTAGTCTGAAGGAAGAAGTTAGTCAGGCTCAGAAAAGGGGAGGAGCATTCTAGGCAGAGGGAACAGCTTGAATAAAGTGAGAGGCATAAAGCTGTGCAGTGTATACCTGAAAGTAGTGACTATGGACTACTGGGGGATTTAGAAGAAGAAATAAGGTGATGGAATGTTGGAGGGGAGGCTGGAGATGTGGGTGGGGGGATCACATCATAGGGGAACTTGAATATCACACTAAGAAGTTTATGTGTCAGCAAGCGTTCTCCTCAAGGTCTCCCACAGCTTGCTGGGGGTGAGTGGAAGGCAAGTTGGTAGAGCTAAAGTGCATAAACCCCAACCAAGCTGGATGAGAACTGCTGTTCTCAGCAGCAACAGAATGCCCCAAAGGGACTCGGGCCAGGGAGGCTTGGGATCAGAGCGCCCTCTGGCTGCTGTGTGGGGAATGGCTTGGCAGAGGAGTCTAGAGACAGGGTAACTGACCAGTGAGACATGACAGTGGCCTGGACTGGGGCCACTCAGGAGCTCCTGCCTGGAAATGGGCAACCTGAAAATTGTTCTCAAAAAGCAATCTGGCAGCAAACACCCAGCCCAGAGGCCCTTGGATCACATTTCCACCTGACTGAGGAAGTGAGAGCAGGAATAGGGAAGCCCACTCCAGGATGCCTCTGCTATGTGGGCACAACTCCTCCTTGGGTCCTGAGATGGCGCTTCCCTGTCTGTCCCTCCTAAATGCAGCTACAGGCAAAAAGCACCTGATGCTGTTCTGAGCATACTGACGACTGAGGCATTGTCACCAGGCCTGCAGCTGAGGCAGGTCCCCAAGACAGAAAAAAGGAAGACCAAAAATCCCAAACCAAACCAGCAATAGCTCTTAGGGCCCTCAATTACTTTTGTCCTCTCCAACCAGAACTTTCCAGCAGAGACTTTCAAACAACCTTATACCCTAAAGGATTTGTTCACCCCTGTGAGGAGCAGGAGGAAGAGTCTAGGTTTTGGAGTGAGACAGAAGTGGATGTGGGTCCCAGCTCCACTACTTCCTAACTGCTGTCTTGGCCACGTCACTCCCCTTTCCTCACTCTTCCAAAGAAGTTAAAACAGGATATTGCCAAGCTGGGGCAAGGCCTAGATGGTCCGTGGGTGGAGGAGTTAGTCCAGAGCCTGGCACGTGGTGGGCACTTGTTACAAGACTGCTAAGCTCTAGTGGCTCCTGGTTGTCCCTCCCCTCTACACTTGTCCTCAGAGTGCTGGCTTCTACTGGGCCCCAGAAGGTCCGGCCTGCTGCTCCAGGCAGGAGGAACCTGGCCCCAGGGCCAGTCATATGCATGTTCATCACTTACTTGGCAGGTTTCCCAAAGGCCATGTTGTCTTCCTGTGAAGGACAAGAAAAGAGGTCAGCAGGGAACCTGCATCCAGCCCAGAAGACAGCCCTGGGTCAGTGGCTGAAGTGCAGTGACTCAGAAGTGGGCCAGGGGCATGGGCCCTGCTCTGGGGCTGGAGCTGCACTAAAATGCCAGTGGTAGCTTTCCTGTGGGACTATGGCTGTGAGCGAGTACACCGGGCACTGCACCAGGAGACCAAAGACCTGGGCTCTGGGTTCAGCTGCAACTGACCCTCTGCTGGCATCCAGGTAATTCTCTGAGCTTTAAAGTCTCCAGGTTCTGTGGTCAAGCTTATCTGATCTTTGATCAAGGGGAAGCAGTTTCCTTTGTGGTGTAGATGATGACAGTCCTCTGACCTCCCAACCCAAAAATGGTGGCCAAGTGGAGCCTGTCTCTGCTTTTGGGGATGCAGAGGCCAGGGGATGCAGAGGCCGTGTGACTGCCTTCAGAGTAGAACCGGGGCTGCTGGGCGTAGAGAGACTTCCTATGAGGGAGACACTTCAGCCAAGACCTGGACTCATCACAGTAAGATGTGGGGTGGCAGGAGCTATGCGGAGACAGATTCTAGGTGAAGAATCTGGAAGATCTTGCTGACAGAGGGGGTCAGAGATGATAGAAAACCAGTGCCCTATATGCAGTGTAATCCCAATTATCCTAAAAATATAATGACAAGGAAAGCAACAGGCATGAAAGTATTTTTAAGTGGCAAAGTGACAGACTTTGTCATGTTAAGATGACCATGATGACTGTTACTATAAACAGATCGGTGCCACCACACCCTTTGCTCCAGACTATGATGAAGATCAAGCGACAACCTGGAAATAAGCAGGATGATGCATGCTCAACTGCAGCAAGCCCACTGACCCTGTCTTGGTCGCATCCCCGGGAAGATAAGCTGTTCCGTTCTAGAAGCCCCACCCCCTTTCCTCCATGGTCACACCCAGGGAACCCGTCAGCCTTCCCTTCCGCCCACCTTGTGACTCCCACCTTCTGAAGGTCCAGAGATGTAGTTCCCGGATGGTCTGACTCTCCACTCTTGCCTCTAACCCCTACCCATGTCTCAGTACCCCAAGGGTGGGGGCAAACGGCTGGGTCAGTTACTTAAGACTCCTGGCCACTCTGCCCTCCCGGCCTGTCCTGGAGGCAAGAGAAGGGGGAAAGGGATCAAACACTGGTGAGCGCAAAGGCATTGAGTGTGATCTGCATTCTCCTGGGTCTGACGAGACAGGAAGCCTGCCTGCAGGCAAGACAGACCAGCCTTCCATTCAAGCCTTGGGACCCTCCAAAGGGGGTAGAGTGGGGACTCACCGAGACAAAGTAGGGGCCAGCGAAGTCCCGGATGACTCCTGTGGATGTGCAGATGCCCATGTGGCCAATGATGGGGAAAAACCACCTGGGAGAGAAAAGGACAGGGAAGGGGCAGAGCTTAGGGGGTCTTTCAGCCTGGCAGACAATGGGGATACTCCATAGGAATATAATCTGGGTGGTGAGTGTTGTGATCAGAGTGGTTGAGGGGAGCTGGGGAAGCAGAGAAGAGCAACAGCTGCAAATCACCAGCACCTCCACCAGAATGGCTATACCTAAAAGAACTGATAACACCAAGTGGAGATGAAGATGAAGACCAACCAGAATTCTCATTCACTCACTGCTGATGGGAGTATAAATCTGTTTCTACTACTCTGGAAAAACAATTTGGCAATATACTCTCTGCCTCAGCAATTCCACTTCTGAGTATACAACCAACAGAAATGAGTGCATGTGTCCACCAAAGCCGTGCACAAGAATGCTCATAGCACCTTTATTCAAAATAGCAGAAAACGACATTTGTTAAAACTCAGTAAACTATACATTTAAGATGTGTGTATGTAAATTATCTCAATAAAGTGGATTAAAAAAATAACTAGAAACAATGCAAATGTCCAACAACAGTAAGGCAAAAACCAAACCCCTTGCTGTCGAGTCAATTCCGACTCATAGTGACCCGAGAGGACAGAGCAGAACTGCCCCGTAGGGTTTCCAAGGCTGTAATCTTTTATGGAACAGACTGCCACATCTTTCTCCCATGGAGCGGCTGGTGGGTTCGAACTGCTGACCTTTTGGTTAGCAGCTGAGTGCTTAACCACTGTACCACCAGGGGTCCTTCCAACAACAGTAAAATGAATAAACTGTGGTACAATCAGACAATGAAATATTACACAACAATGAAAAAGAATAAACTGCTCCTGCACGTAGCACAGGCTCTCACAGACATGAGGCTGAGCAAAAGAAACCTCACCCCAGGGGTACATAAGGAATGATTCTGTTTATATGAAGTTCAAGAGAAGGCGAAACTAATCTATGCGTTCTCTTTGTTGGGGACCTCACTGGGAGGGACACAGGACACCCTTTGGGTAGTGACTCCATGAGGTACACATATACAAAAATCCACTGAGCTGTACACAAGATTTACGTACTTTATGTTATACCTCAAGGAAAAAAAAAAAAGGCAAAAAAAGGTGGGGAGGGCATTTAAACTAATCTGTGGTGGTGGTGGGGGTTCAGGTAAGGCTCGCCTGAGGAAATGATGAGGAAAAAGGATCTGCAAGGGTAGAGATCAGGAAAAAAGCGTGATATATTCCAGGAACTAAAAGGTCAACTTTTTTTTAGCCACTGGCATTTTTTAAAAAACCAAATCTTAGATGGAGTGCAATATGCAAAATACACAGGAACCCCAGCTCTGTCGGCAGGGCCAGGGGGGCTGCAGACTTGGCTCTAGTTTGAAGGGGACTCACAGGGCCACTCCTGGTCTCAGGGTCACAAGGGCTGCCTCGGCGCAAGCACAAAGCACCCTGCTAGGGAGGTGGAGGCGGTCAGCAAAGGGCTTCACAGAGGAGGTGGCTATTAACCTTGACCCTGTGAAGGACAGGATACCAACAGGCAGAAAACAAAACTCTGAAGCAGTAAAGCTGCTGCATGCTTCTGAAGAATGGGAGTGTCTCATCAACACCTGCATAGAAACGGGGTGTGAACTGCTCCTGGCCCAGCTTACAGGGCATCCTGATGCTCCCACCAGAGGGCCACTCCACAGGTGGTGTTTTTGAGAGTGGGGAAAGACCAAGGAGATATTAAGCTAACAGGACAGACTTTTAACAAAATTGATACATTGTTGACTATCCCTCCCAGTTTCTATCACGTTAACATTTTATTGTTTTCATAACAATGGCTATCTGAAGTTCTCTTATTAGTTTACTTGTTTCCTGTCTACTTTCTTCCACCATGACTTAAACTCTACGGAAGTAAGGACTATATTTGTTTTATTCACCACTGTATATTCTCATCTACTAGAACTATTCTAGACACATAGGCGTCACTTAGCAAATGTGTTAAAAGAACACTGAATGAATTAATGAACACTCTTTCGTAAAATGTTTATTTTTAAAGGGCTCAGACTTGGATGCTCTTAAGCAAATGCGTAAGCATTTGAAAACACAATACAAGTATTTTAACTTAATACAAAAATTAACATGATTTTAGGATCAACAACATTTAAGGCCATAAATGATACCTTCTCCATACAACCTCTTGGCTGTTTCTGACACACAGAACAAATCTATCCCATCATGTGAGAGGGGATGAGATGTAATCAAAAGACTGCAAGTTACAGAGTCAGAAGACTAAGAATTTTAGGTGCCTTTGCTTATTATCCTTGTGCACCTGGTTAAAACGCTTAATGGTACTGAAAGCTCAGCTTCTTTATCAGAGAGAATGGCTGTGAAATTAACAGAAAATGGGTTGTGAAAGGGGTTGGCAAACTGTCCAGCGCTGTAAGAAGTAGTTATTGCTCTCAGCCGTCAAGGATGAAGCAAGAGGGCAAACCAGCTCTCCAACACGGGAGTTCGTGGCTAAAAGGTGGCAGCAATACCTGAGCGTCTGCTTTCTCTCCTGACACAGGATGGTGCCACAGAAAGAACCCTCCCTGGCCTGGGAGGCAGACACCTGGAAGGCAGGTAGCCTAGGAAGCAAACACCCTAAACTTTGCAACTGAGATGGTGTGTCATCTCCAGCCTCATCAGATCTCTAGGGGACCTTCTAATGTTGACATCCCAGGCGACTGTGTGGTCCCAACCAAACTCCACTCTCACTTCCAGATCCAGCAGGTATCTTGCATAAAGTAAGTGCACAATAAACACTTGCTCAATGAATGGATAAACTAATGAAGGAATGAAGATGTCTTCTCAGACGGGGTAAAAAGTTCCTCTTTTTTGCGTTCACAGCTCCTGAGCTTCCCTGCCAGCCCCGTTCCCGCTGGTCTACCATCGTTTTTTATTCCGGCTAGACCAGATGTAGTGTATGAGGGCGATGAGCGTCTCCCATTTGTCAGCTGAAACTGGCGCCTGGCGGGTGGCACGGGTTCTGGTGACTGGGCAAGGCGTGCGGGCCGGGCCCGGGGGAAGGCCCACTGCGCGTCGGGGTGGGAGCTTGGGCCAGGGCCGTCCGAAGACGCCGTGAGGGCCCTGGCTTTCCCCGGGCCCTCCTCGTCCCCAGGCCGACTTCGAAGGAGACTCACGTGAGCACCGGGATGGGCGTCCACACCACGCAGTAGGGGAAGCGGCTCCGCTCCACGTCCATGACGCCACTACCCGGGCCGCGGAACTGCTTCATGTCCGTCTCGGCTGCCGTCTTCACCTCCACTTCCGCCATCCCGGGCAGGAGTGGCGGCGGCGGCGGCAACAGGAGCGGAGAACTCCCTTCCGCTTCCGCCATGGTTGCGCGCGCCCCGCTCTGGCCGGCCCTGCTCCGGCACCGCTCGCCCCATGGCGTCACTTCCAGGAGGTTGAGTCCGCTTTGCTTGGCCTTCCCCCGGGAATTGGAGCTGCGTGCCTTGGGCCCGGCCAGCCTTGCTTCCTCCCTCCCCACCTTTAGTGCCACCCACATTGCGCGGCTGCGGAAGGGATTCCCTCAGGCAGCTCGCAGTCTAGCACGGGAGACCGACCGAGAGTTCTTTGTAATTCAGTACGTTGAGGGCTTCTAAGTGGTGTGGTATAGCCGCTATTTATCGAGCGTTTCTTGGGTGTCAAGCACTTGACATGCATTGTTTTTAATCCCCATAAATTAGCTAAACATGCGAATTAGGTAATTTTCCCATGTTACAAGTGAGAAATTGAGGCTCAGTAGGTGAGATGAGTGGCCATGGCTCAAACTCAAGTCTTCCTAGCTTCCTTGCCCTTTTCATTCTGTAATCTCTCACAAGGTAGTGGTAGCCAAAAGAAAGGACAAACTAAAATATTGTGTGTGTGGGGGGGGGGGTGTGTGTGTGTGTAGAATCGGGAGACTTGCCAGAAGATAAGATATTTGAGGTGAGTCTTGATATTTGCCAGGTGGTGGTGTTGAGGGGCGAAGGAGGGGGCTGTGTGCAGCCATGCAAAGGCAGGAAGGCCTGCCAGAGCACAGCGTGCAGGGGAGTGAATATCATTCTGGCTGGAGTTAAGCCCTAGATGTGATCGCGCCCTTCATTGTGCAAATGGGAAAACGGAGGCTCAGGGAAGTTCATTTTCTGAGATCACACACAACAAGCTTAAGGAGAAGTCGGGCTTCAATCTTGGAGTCTTTTAGCTTTTTAAAGGATGCCAAGATAGACAAAGAAAATGGGCATCTGCTAGAGTGGGGAGGGGCAATAGTGGAGGTAAGAAGGAAGACAGCAGGTAAAAATCAGGTCAGAGGAATGTATAGACAAATCCACTCAAGAAGGTGGGAGCTATGCCTTTTTGGGAGGGTATATCTTCCATTGAATGAATTATCCTTCATCAACACTGATTTGGGGAAAGCTGTCCTCTATTGTAGCACCTAATATTTTAATGCTTTTTTTTTTGGGGGGGGGGGCGGTATGTGTGTATCTGCTATGGAACTCTAAGGTCCTTGACCTCAGTAGCTAGCACAGTTCCTGGTGCAGAGCATATGCCCGCTATATGTTTATCGATTTATTGAATCAAACGAATTGTTGTTTTATAAAATCTTTCCAGGTATCCCAGCTGAAAGTGATTCTAACCCACTCAGAATTCTTTGAGCATGTTTGTACTTCTCCTGTGACCGATGTGTAGAGTGTGTGATCCTTGAAGGGCAGCGGGCAGCAGCCAGCAGCCAGCACAGGGCTTGGAATAGATTAGGTGTGCAGTACATATTTGTTGAATGAATAAGTTTCATTACTTCTTGTTTCAGTCACTGTAGTTATCTAATCTCCTTTTCTGGGCTGCAGGCTCCTGGTGAGGGCTGTGCCTTAGACATCCCTCTACCATCACTGTCAGCCCATAATTCTAGCACAGGGCTAGTGGGTGCTCTTTAAACAATGGTTGTAGGTATGGATGAATAAACAGTCAAGTTTCTTTCTCAGGGCCTGCCATAAATGCAGTAGGACTAACACGAATACTGCATTTAATCTGACAACTTTCAATGACTTCCCATTGCATTTAGGGTAAAACACAGATATCTTTCCATGGTCTACAAGGTTTTGCATCATCTGGACCCTACTCCTTTCTTACATGTTTGCTATACGCTACAGCCACCCTGGCCTTTATTCAGTTCCCCTCCAGTGCTGTGCTTTTTCTCATACCCCGGGGACTTGGCACGTACTGTTCCCTCTGCCTGGAATGCTTCTCCCCACGCCCTTAAACTGGCTGACTCATCCTTCAAGTCTCAGCTTAAATGTCTCTCTCAGAGAGCCTTTTGCTGCCTCTCAACATAAATTAGAAAGCCCCTGTTAATCTCCCTGTTCCTTTCCTTCATAGCACGTATGTAACTATGTATTGTTTGAGTCCCCCACTAGACTGGAAACTCCTTGAGGTCAGAGACTATATTTGTCTTGTTCTTTTCTGTAAACCCAATGCCTAATGAAGTGGTTACAAAAAAAAAAACCCAAAACCCATTGTCCTTGAGTTGATTCCAACTCATAGCAACCCTATAGGCCAGAGTAGAACTGCCCTATAGGGTTTCCAAGGAGCAGCTGGTGGATTCGAACTGTTGACCTTTTGGTTAGCAGCCTAGCTCTTAACCACTGTGCCACCAGGGCTCCAATACAGTGGTATTTGCTTAATACTTGTTGAATTGAATGAATGGCAAATATTTACAGACTTTGTTTCACATGCTGGCTACAGACAGTCTGAGACCAGCAACCTAGCTTGTCACTTGCTACCTCTAGGTGCCCCAAGTCTTTTTAAAGGGCCTGTGGAGGTTGTTGGGCACAGTGCTCAGGCCTAGGGTCTGACCAGAGAGGCCTAGCTCCCCTCCCTATGGCCTGCATCATCCTAACCTTGCCCTGGACAGCTGCAGAAGTGGGGCCATGAGGAGGGCCAGGTACCTGGAAGTGCAAGCCAGCTCCTTCTCTGACTCCTTCCCAGGCTTGCCCCCTACCACAGCCCCTCCGCAGGACCCCCTGTCACGACACATCACCTTGGTTCTTTCACCCAATGTGGTCGGTGCCCTTGCCTCCCCTGCTACTGTTACCCTATCACCCATAGACAGATGGGAAATCTCCACTGAAGACTAACACTTCCTTCTAGGCTCAAAGGCTCATAGCAGAGTCCTGGAAGAAGCTCCTCTTATGGAGGGCTCCGGGCAGGATTGATAGGGCTCAGAGCTACCCCTCCCCTATCACACCCACCAGCCTAAAATAGGAATGACCATCTGGATCCATTTACAGGGTTAGAGGAAGGATGGTAGACCTGGAACTGTCAAACTGAGAAAGCTTCCTGGGTGAGATGCTTCTTGTTTGAACGGTGACTGTGGGGCATCTCCCCTATTGGTGGACGTCAAGGCACCCCTCAATGGGCCCCATGTAGTAATCCTCAGGGCTCACATACCTCCCGTTTCAGACCATT
Source organism: Dugong dugon (assembly GCA_030035585.1). Classification (NCBI taxonomy): domain Eukaryota; kingdom Metazoa; phylum Chordata; class Mammalia; order Sirenia; family Dugongidae; genus Dugong; species Dugong dugon. The sequence goes on along the minus strand of CM057462.1, from coordinate 51,340,766 downwards.
TCATGCTTCATCTTAGCATTCAAGGCCTCTCGTGGTCTGTTCTTAAACTTCGTTTCCAGCCTCATCACTCCCTGCGCCCTAGAGACTTGCTTAGAGGTAGCCTCTCTGGGCTGTTGCCCTTCAGAGAACAGGCCCTGCACTTCACACCTCCGTGCCTTTGTTCACACTGCTCCTTCTGGGAATGCCCTTGCCCTATCCTTCTACATCCCCCTTTCAAGGTTTCTGGCAAATACTCCCTCCTCTTTGCTCCCAGAGCACGATGCCTGTGTTTCTGCCTATTGAATATTCATGTGTACTTGCATTAGCATTAGCTGTTTACACGTCTGTCTTCCTCAGGAGACTGTGAACTCCTTGAGAAGGGGACTGACTGGATCTGTTGGTCCCTGTAGCCTGCGCGGCACCTGGCAGATAGGAAGTGCTCTGGGAATGTTGCTGGAGCTATTTGTTGACCATAGATGGTCTCCTTAAGGACCCTAGGGAAGAATCACTTCCGCCAATAATCCAGAGAAGCAGGGTCAAGCGAGGGGCATCAGAGTCACAGGTCAGTGGAGCTGCAGTGTGTGCTGGAGTGTGTCACGTGTGGGAGGGCAGTGTCCTCTGCTGCAGCCTTTCTGCTCAGCTCCCTCAATATTGCCATCGTTACCTTCTCTGGCTCCTGGAGACTGGGCCTTTCTCCATTAAGCATACTCTTCCAGGATGGCTCCAGAACCTTTCCGCAGCAGGGAAGGGACCAGAACAGACTGTCTGACCCTTTAGACAACAACATTCACAAAACTACTTCCTTCTCCATCCCCTTTTATAGATGGTAAAATTCCCAGGGTCATGGAAAGCACAGCTAGGACTAGAATCTAATTCTACTCTGGGATGGACAGAAAAGCATCATGGTTAAACATGTGCACTCAGGAGTCAGCCAGCCAGTTCAGTGTTTGAACCTTAATTCTGTCACACCTTGGGAAAGTAGCTGATTTGTCAGAGTATCTGTTACTTCATCTCAGAAATGGGAAATAAATCACACTTTACAGGGTCCTTGTGAGGTTCATTTGACAGGCTACACTTGGTCAGTGCCTGGTCCGTAATAAACACTCATTGTTCACTGTTACAGCAGTTAAAACCACACATACCATTGTAGGACCCTTCACCACTTAAAAAGCACTGATGCACATGATCTCACTCACTTGGAACCTCATTATGAGGTATCATGACAGCCATTTTACAGATGGGAAAAAATGAGCCCAGAGAGGTTCAGGGACTTGCCAGGTGTTTAAGCATATATTGGAGTTCTGAACTCTGATGCTGGGCTGTCTCTGCTGAGGACCCCGTTTAGGGCCATTAAAGAGTGATGAGGCCTAGGCCAGCCTTCTTGTTGTTAGCTGCTGTGAGTCAGCCCCTGACTTATGGTGACCCATGCATAACAGGATCGGACCTTTGTGATCCACAAGGTTTTCATTGGTTTTTCGGAAGTAGATTGGCAGGTCTTTCTTCCAAGTGTGTCTTAAGTCTAGAAGCACCACTGAAACCTGTTCAGCATCATAGCAACATGCAAGCCTCGACTACAGTTGGGTGGTGGCTGTGCTTGAAGTGCATTGGCCAGGAATCGAACCCAGGTCTCCCACATGGAAGGCGAGAGTTCTACCACTGAACCACCATCGCCCTCTAGACCAGCCTGAGTATGTATATCACCATATAATAGGTGCAAACTGCAGCCTCCTTGGGACCAGGATCTATTTTATATATAAAAAAGAAGTGGGTTGGGTGCAGAATGCAGAACAAGAGTGGCTCATACCTGCCATCATGCCCCTCAGAATGCCTTCCTCCAGCCCGCTTCCCCTGCCAGACAGAGTTGTATCTCTAGGCCTAGCATAGAACCTGGCACATGGCGTGGCACTCAGTAAATGATGACAGAATGTACTGGGGAGGACTCACATTTTAAAATGAAATTCAACATTCGGGAACCATGTACAACCCTCATATTTGCTCTTTCACATCACTCCAGATAATGTGGAGGCTCCAGGAGGGCAGAGACTGCGTCTGCTGCATGCATTTTCATTAACCCAGTGCCCAGCCTGGTGCCTGGCACATACGAAGGGCTCAAAAAGTATAATGACTTATTAAAAGAAAATGATTTTTAAAGAATTGGACTAGGATCAGAGATCAGGGATCAAGTCCTGGCTTTTCCTCTAACTCACTAGGGCATCCTTAGGCAAGCCCATCCCTTTTGCCTGTCCCAATTTGTACAATGTGGAGATAGGGCTAGATTAGTGGTTTTCAGTTCTGGCTGCACGTAAGAATGAATCTGGGGTGCTTTAAAATTATGGATGCCTGGGCTCCACCACAGGCCAATTTAAACAGAATCCCTCGGGTAGGGTATTGGTAGTTTTTAAAACATCCCAGGTGATTCTCATGTACAACCAGGGCTGAGAACCTCTGCGCTACATGATCTCTCATGGCCTTTTAAACTCTCCACTTTTTGGCATGCTCCTGAATACAAACAGGCAGCAGGCCTCCTGAGGCCATACCTGCCCACCACAAACATAGGGGTCTCAAGTTCTTATGTCTGTTTTACTACACATTCACTGTGCAGGCTTTTCTGAGCTCCACCCTCTCTATCAGTGGAGCTGGTGAGAATGTTGGATGAGTCACAGATGTGAAAGCACTTTAAAAATGGAGCACCACTGATCTTTTTATTGTCTATAATTTCGCTTTTCCAGAATATCATATAATTGGAATCACAGAGTATGTAGGCTTTTCAGACTGGCTTCTTTCACTAATAAATATGCATTTACGATTCCTTCATGTCTTTTTGTGACTTGATAGCTCACTAAATAATATTTCATTGTATGTACTTACCAGTTTATCCATTCATCTTTTGAAGGACATCTTGGTTGCTTCCAGTTTATGTCAATTATGAATAAAGTTTCTATAAACATTCACGTGCAGGTTTTTGCGTGCACTAATTTTTCAACTCTGGGTAAATACCTAGAAGCACAACTGCTGGATTGTATGGTAAGACACAGTTAAAGCTTTGTAAGAAACTGCTAAGTGGTCTTCCAAAGTGGCTGTACCATTTTGCATTCCGACCAGTAATGTGTTCCTGTTGCTCCACATCCTTGCCAGCAATGGTATTGTCAGGTTTTTTTTTTATTTTAGCCATTCTAATAGGTGTGTAGTGGTATCTTACTGTTTTCATTTACAATTCCCTAAAGACATATATTCCATGTTTTCCTATGTTTATTTGCTATCTGTATATCTTCTTTGATGAAGTGTCTGTTCAGATCATTTGCCTGTTTTTAAACTGGCTTTTTTTTTTTTTTTTTTGGTACGCTTTATTGTGCTTTAGGTGAAGATTTACAGAGCAAATTAGTTTCCTATTCAATAATTTATATACAAATTTTTCCATGACATTGGTTGCAACCCCCGCAATGTGTCAGCACTCTCCCCATTACCATCCTGGGTTCCCTGTTTCCATTCGTCTGGTTTTCCTGCCCCTGCCTGCCTTCTCATCTTTGCTTTTGGGCAGATGTTGCCCTTTTGGTCTCATACGGATGATTGTTCTAATGAGTACTCTCCTCACAGGTGTTTTGGTTTTATTGTATAGACTTGTCTATTATTTGAGTGAAAGGTGATCTTTGCAAGTGGCTTCAGTTCCAAGTTAGAAAGGTGTTTAAGGGCCGTAGTCTCAGGGGTTCCTCCAGTCTCTATTGGATCAGTAAGTCTGTTCTTTTTTTTTTTATGAATTTGAGTGTTACTCTACATTTTTTCCCCCACTCTAACCAGGACCTTCTGTTGTGATGCCGGTCAGAGTGGTCGGTAGTGGAGGCCAGGTACCATCTAGTTCTACTGGTCTCAGGCTAGTGGAAGCTATGGTTCCTGTGTGTTTGTTTTCTTATTGTTGCATTTTAAGTTCTTTAAAAAAATTTTTTAGGTCTATTTTAGAAACAAATCCTTTTTCAGATACGTATTTTGCAAATATTTTTTCCTAGTCTGTGGCTTGTGTGTTCATTCTCTTAACAGTGTCTTTTGCATAGTAGAGTTTTTAATTTAAGGAAGTCCAACTTGTCAGTTTTTTTCTTTCATGGATTGTGCTTTTGGTGTTGCATCTAAAAACTCATCGCCAAACCCAAGGTCATCTAGATTTTCTCCTATATTATCTTCTAGTTTTATAGTTTGCTGTTTTACATTTAGGTCTATGATCATCTTAATTTTGGTGGAAGGTAAAGTCAGTGTCTAGATTCATCTTTTGCATGTGGATGTCCGGTTGTCCCAGCATGATTTGTTGAAAAGACTATCCTTTCTCCATTGAATTGCCCTTGCTCCTTTGTCAAAGATCAGTTGACTGTATTTGTTTAGGTCTATTTCTGGACTTTTTATTCTGTTCCATTGATTTATTTGTCTATTCTTTGACCAGTGCCACACTGTCTTGATGATTGTAGCATTACAGTAAGTCTTGAAGTCAGGTAGTGTCAGTTCTCCACCTGTGTTTTTCTTCAGTACTGTGTTGGCTATTCTGGGTCTTTTGCCTTTGCAGATGAACTTTAGAGTCAGTTTTTTGATAGCCACAAAATAATTTGCTGGTATTTTGATTGGGATTTTCATTGAATCTATAGAGCAAGTTGGGAAGAACTGGCATCTTAACAATATTGAGTCTCTATCCATGGACATGAAATACCTCTCCATTTAGATTTTCTTTCATCATAGGTGTTTTCCTCATATAGAATCTTGTACATGTTTTGATGGATTTATTCCTAAGCGCTTTTGGGAGGGGTGCTAATGGAGGGATGAATAGGTGGAACACAGAGCATTTTTAGGTCAGTGAAACTATTCTGTATGATACTGCCATGGTGGACACATGACATTATGCATTTGTCAAAACCCATAGAACTATGTACTACACGAAGAGTAAGCCCTAATGAAAACTGTGGACTTTAGTTAATAATATCAGTCTTGGTTCATCAGTTATAACAAATATACTATACAAGATGCTAAGGAGTCCTGGTGGTGCAGTGGTTAAAGCGTTTGGCTGCCAACCAAAAGGTCCGCGGTTTGAACCCATCACAATGAAAGATGTGGCAGTCTGCTTTCGTAAAGATTTACAGCCTTGGAAACCCTATGGGGCAGTTCTACTCTGTATTATGGGGTCATTATGAGTCAGAATTGACTCAATAGCAATGGGTTTTTGGGTTTTATGCAAGATGTCAATAATAGGGGGAACTGTGAGGGGGAAAGAGAGAGTATATGAGAATTCTGTGCTATCTGCTCAATTTTTTTTGTAAACCTAAAACTGCTTTAAAGTCTATTAATTTAAAAAGAAAAAAAGGAGCACCAACTACAAATGAAAGGGAGCCTCTGGTGGCCTTCCAGTGGCTCCTCTGTGCCTACAGGATCAAGCCCACAGGCCACCCCACCCTTTACAATCCAGCCAAACTGAATCACTCGGGCGCTCTGAGGGAATCTGGGACTTTGCAAACACTATTCCCTTGGCCTGGGACACTGTCCCTTCCTTGGCTGGTCTGAAAATTTCTTGAAGCAGCAGACTTTTTTTTGCAAAGCTTTTACGTCCCTTTAATTTGAGAACCTAGGTGAATGATACACAGCACCCATTTCATAACACCACCTATTGTGCTTCTGGCAGAACCTTTTTTCTGTCCATCTCCTGTCTCACATGACCTCCTAGCTTTTTCCAAATGTACAAACAGAAGAATCACAAAGTTTCAGTAGTGAAAACTGTACTGAACCACAATGTTCATGAAGATACCATAAGAGTACCACAGCAAATTCACAGGAGGCACGATTCCAAAAACCAAATCCGTTGCCGTCAAGTCAATTCCAACTCACAGCAACCCTACAGGATAGGGCAGAACTGCCCCATAGGGTTTCCAAGGAGCACCTGGTGGATTTGAACTGCTGATCTTTTGGTTAGCAGGCGAGCTCTTAACCACTTGCACCACCAGGGCTCCAGGAGTATAATAGGATATTTTAAATTGGAGAGATACTCATCATCTGCTGGCTTCTGAGAGAACTACTAGCTCAAGGTAATTCAGTTTCATCATTAGGTTGAGTTACATTCCTTTAGATTATATCATCTTTGAGAAACTGGGTTCTCGCGGGTGGTTGTGATAACAAGCAAGAGAAAGTCAATGTGGAACAGGAAACGAGGGTGGTAGTGTGTGATTTGAATTGCAAGTGTGAGAAATTGTGCAGTGCTCAACAGGTGCACAGATCCCGTTAGTAAGTAATTGAGGTTATTTAAGAATGAAATAAAAATATATTTTCTCTCAATTTATGCATATTATTTTTCCAGACAACTAACTTGTTAGGACATAGATACTTATTAAGTGGTTTGGACTTAACTATTTCATACATGGAACTGTTAGATATTTCTTTCAGCTTAGGGGTTCCAGGAAAAAATTACTAAGACACTGAGGATGCTAGGAGTTGAGAGTTTGGGAACCTTTGGTTTAAGATATCATCTAATCCAAGGCACCAAACTGCAGATTATGAAATAAATTTAGTGGGTCACAACCAGTATTTTTTCCCCTAATAAAACAGATTGATAAATAGAGCGTGTAGTAAGGGTAAGTATTATTGTGCAAAACTTCTGTTCATTATATACATACATATGTGTATCTTGGTTCACAATGTAAAATGTATATTTCTTGCTTGGGTTCTGGTCAAAAAAATTTGAAAAACCACTGAGACTCCAACCCTCTTATTTTACAGATGAGAAAACAGGCCCAGAGAGTGACACCGATTATTGCAAATCACAGCCACCAGTGCTGGGCTCTGCACTGGCCCTGGGTGGCCACTGCTCACAGTGATGCTGAAGGTAGACCTCTTTCTCCCTCCAAGAGAAGGGTTTGGTGACAAAGCGACAGAGCTACCGGGGTGAGGGTGCAGCGGGCCTCTGCTGAATGGAGCAGAGCAGCATGCTCAAGGCCAGGTACCCCCACTTTGGTCCCAAGACCCACGTGCACCCCACAAATGCCACCAGCCACACCTAGAACAAAACGATTTTAATCAATTGCGTCACCCTCACTCTCCTGGGAGCAGAGCAACAAAAAGGCTCGGCTCCTGCCCCCAGAGGACAGTAAGGCTTCTGTGTCTTTCCACACTGCAGGGCCCAGTCTGGGCAGGCGGGGGTGGGGGTGGGGGTGGGGAGTGGAATGGCAGGTGGCTCGCACACAGAAAAGCTAAGGGGCTGCGGCTGGTCCCTGGGCCCCAGGACCCAACCCCACTACTCCCACTCTCCTCCCTGGCTAGAGAAAGGTCACGGAGAAGAGACAGGGGAGTAAGAACCAGCGGCAGGAGCAGCAGCAGCAGCTGTTTCCCTCACCAATAAATACACTTCATTACCAAGCAAGGAGAGACAGGGGTGGGAAGAGACCGGGGTGGGGAACGGGGCTGGGGGTTGGGGGGAGAAGCTGCCACCTGTGTTGCTAGGATTAAAGCAATAACGAGATGGTGCCAGACCCCCCACCACTACCCTCAACCTCCTCCCCCACTAGTCTTCCTAAAACTGAAAAAGCTTTTAACATGGTCCTCCTGTTTCCAGGGCTGCTCTGAAGCCTGACTGAGAGGAGGCACCTGGCAGAGACAGAGGCTGGGTTGGGGCGGGGGAGGGCGGGAAGAAGAGAGGCTGCTTCTCCCCAGAGGCTGCAGCTGGAGGGCTGGAACCAAGTAAGCACTGAGGGGAGGGGGAGGGGAGGAAGGAAGAATCAACGACGACCAGGAGCAGCTCCAGAGCTGAGAGCCAAGGGGGCCGAGGGAAGGGGAGGCTTGGTGAGGGGTGGGGTGGCCACTGCATCCAGTGTAAAGCTTGGGCTGCTGTGGAGGGAGGGGACTGAGTTGGCGACTTTCCCATCTGTGTGGCTCAGGAGACCTACCCCCCTCCCCCCAGAGCAGCAGGGGACAGAGAAAAGCCATCACTTCTTTGGTCTTTGTGGCAGCTCAGCATAAGGGGCGGGAGGGAGGCAGAAAGAGCGGGGAAGGGCCCTTAGCAGGGAGCGCCATCTCAGCAAGAGTAGGCCTGGCTGGGAGCTCTGGCAGAAAGGTCACAGTGAGGCCGACGAGCGCCCAGGAGGAGAGTGGCCGTAGTGTGGAAGGGCTGGCATGGGTGGGTGGCGTATGGTGCAGTGCCCCACCGCTGCCAGGGCCCTCGGGAAAGGCTAAGCCCCAGAGGTGGCCAGTGAGAGCAGGCGCAGGGCCCAGAGCCAGTGCTGGGGTGCAGGTGGGGGGACCTTGAGGATGCTCTGCTGGGACCAGGGCAGGTGGCCTATCCTGGCCCACACCAGGGCTCCCCTCCTCCCTTCTGCTTCCATCCTACACTGGTGGCTCTGGAGGGAGGGTGGGTCCCTATTCCTTTTCAGAATCTTCCCTGAAGACCACAGGGGAGCTAGCCTTGCTGGCCAGGTGGGGAGAAGAGTGGCAACATGTCAAGACTAGCCCTTACCAACCGGGAATTCCACTCCCCTTCCTGCTGCCAACCCAAGGGCAGGGCAGTCCCTGCAGACAGCTTCAGCCTCCCCAGCTGAGGCAGAGGGGGTTTTGAGACAGGTCAGAGCCCTCCAGAGACATGGAAGCAGGAGGTGGGGGGGGGGGGGCACAGGGTGGGGCTTCCCCTCCTGCTCTTCCACTCTGGGCTGGGGACAGTCAAGGGGCAATCAGCCCCCCGAGTCTGAAAGCCAGCAAGTTGTAGTAACCCCCACCCCCAATGCCAAACTAACAATCAAAACAGGGGAAATGAAAAAACAGGGTAGGGGGGGAAGACAAACTAAAACAGAACACCCTGACCTCCTGCCCAGGGCGCACGGTCCAGCCAGTAGCAGGGGCTGAGGACCGGGGCTAGGAGGGTCTAGCTGGGCCGGCACTGCACCTGGCCCTCGGAGCTGTCCTCATCGTCGGAGGCCCCAGCACCCCCACTGCTCAGGCCTGTGATCCGGTAGCCCATGTTGAGCAGCATCACCTCCAGGGGGTCCGCATTCATGCGCCGCTGGTTGGCCTGAGAAGCACCCTCCATGTCCTCCACAACTCGGCCTGTGAGGTCTTCACTCTGTCGGGGTAGGGGGAAGAGAAGGCATGTGGGGGGACACCAGGGTATATGGAGAGGCACATATACTGGAATATAGTGTGGAGGGGGAACACAGACTGAGCTATAAATATGGAGGGGATGCATACACCAGGATATCCATGAGGGAGACACACTAAAGTACCACACTGGGTTATATGTATGGGGGGACCCACACATGGATATATATGGGCAAGAGCACACACAATGGGACACATGGAAGGCACACATACCGGGATATATTGAGGGGTGCAGATACCGGGATATATGGGGTTGGGGGCAACGTGTTCTGTTGCCACTCTCAAACCCACTACTCTTCCTTTATTTTTTTTTCCTTCTCTCCTCAAGGGAGGGTCTTGTAAAGTTCTCTCTTTAAAGTCACAGCAAATTACCTCTGGGATCAGATGCCCACCATTTAACTTCTGTTTTGCCAGCTGAGAAGGAGTGAGGGTGGGACAGAGGAAGTGGAGGGGACCACACTATCCGAGTGTCTCTTTGGGTCAGACACTCCACAGCCATTGTTTCTTTAATCCTGACACCAATCTTTTGAGGTGGTGCTGTCATTCCCATTCCCAGAGTACAGGTGATAAACCTGGGTTAGAAATGGTTAAGTCCTGCAGACAGTGAGTGAAGGGGTCCACCAGACTCTATAGGTGCATACTGCCTGTACAACTGAGGGGCTGGCCTCTGCACAGCTTCTGGGGGGACACGCACAGCATGTGAGAGAAGGGTACCCAGGAGCCTCTGAGGGACCCTTCTTATGAGGCAATGCCAGAGTTGGTCTGGTTCTCTTCTCTGCCCTCCTGAATCCCTTGTCCTTGGTTATGGTTTCCCATATGAGTCTCACCGTTGCAGCTAGCTCAAGGATATGCTCCCAGAGGCCACTCTTGCTCCACTGTGTTTGGAGCTTTCAGAACCTGATAGCTTCCACCTTGACACAGGCTGGAGCTCTAGGGTAAGAGCTGCTCATCCCAGCAGCTTCTAGCCTCTGCCTGACTCATTTCCCTTCCCAGCTCTCACAGGTCATGGTGGGGACCTTGCACAGGGCCTCCACCCGCCTCCCTGCCTGGCTTCGGCCACCTTGCCTGTACCCTCACCTCTGGCCGGGGATTCCAGAGCCGCACGACAGGGTCAATGCCGCTGGTGGCCAGGAAGCAGTAGCTGGGGTGCGGTTGCAGGCAGTTGACGATGGATTCATCTCCCTGAAGCACGCGAACCAGGTTGGTGGTCTCCTTTTCCCAGATGAAGAAGGAGCCATCATCAGAGCCACTGATGATGTACTGAGCGTTGCTGGCAGGGGGGCAAAGGTCAGGGAGGTCAGGTTGGGCTATTGCCCTATAGCCTCAAGTATAGGCTGCACGGCTTAGGGCAGGGAGGAGCAGGGAAGTCTGGAGCCACACAGGCCCCCATACTCTGGGGTCTTAACTCAGAACTCCCAAGGACGCTAATCCTCTCCATACTGCACAGCCCCATTCGCTATTCTCTTAAACCCAGAGTCAGGGGCCACCTGGGTTTCCCCAAGATGCTCTCCCCTAAAGTGCACTATAAACTTCCTGGGTGTCAGGAACAGGTCTTCCATCTCTTAGGCCTCTGGGAATACCCTCATCTAAGTCTTCCCTGAAAGTCCTAGCCTTCTGGATCCAGACCTCCAAATCCTGTCCCTCATGCACCATGACATTTAGAGGGGCCCCTGATTCATGTTCATGTGTCTCATCTACCCAAAGAAAGTACAAACATCTACAAAGGAGGGTGGGGGGTGACAGTTTCTGAGACACTGAGGGCTTGTGCCTTATACCCCTGGCAAAGGGCGGCTCTCAGCATCCAGATAAAGAAACCAAGCTCTGGTACATGGAGACAGAGAGAGAAGGAAGCAGGGGGTAAAGGGACATCCCAGACACTGTGCTGGATGCTTTACTTGCATTATCTCATTAGTCCTCATTCTGGCCCCGCAAGTGGGTGTGGCTAATTGCATTTTACAGATGAAGAAACTGAGGCTAACAGAGGTGAAACCATTTGCTCAAGGGCACAGAGGCAGAGCTGGGATTTGAGATTTTTCTAAAAGCATTAGACCCCCACGCCATTCCCCCAACCACCTGCTGCCAACTGGGCTGTGCCCCTCCCTCCTCTCCAGGGCCTCAGACCTGCCAAAGAAATTGGCCTCCTTGATATCCGTGGTGGTGTTGCAGTGGCCACAGTAGCGGAACTGATAGTCGTAGCTTCGCTCCCGCAGCACCATCTCATCCTCTGAGATGGAGTCCTTGCGGCTTGTGCTGCGGAGGCGGACTGGGCCGCCACCACCAGTTCCCTTCTTCTCTTCTGGGGGAAGAGATCAAAGAAAGGTGAGAGTACTGTCCCTCGCCCACCCCAACCCCCACCTTTTTCCTGGCCCAAGTACTCCACCCCTACCCTGGAAAACTAGGAAAATGTCGTGGGAAAGAAGTATCTTTGGATCTGGCCCCTGAGGATGTTCAAGAGGAAACTTCTGACACCGGGGGGCCTTTGCTCAGGCTCAAGCTCTGTTTCTGTGGAGGTCAGAGGCAGGGGAGGGAAGGGTGAGGGACTGGCAGACAGAACCTTGAAAAGAATCATAGCTCTTACGACAGTAAGGTCCAAGCCCTTACTTTCTGGAAGACAAGTTGTCATGGATCCCACCTGAGGCACTGACTGGTTAAGTGACTTAGGTAAAAACCACACCACCTTTCTTAGTTCCTTAAAAGTGCCTGTTGCTTCCTGCTTCCGGGCCTTTGCACACGCTAGGAACCTCTGGTCCCTCTGGTGGGAACTCTACCTCCCACAGCCACTCTTTGTATCTAGTTAACTCTTCTTTCTCATTCTTCAGACCATAACTTAAATGTCTTTTCCTCAAGAACCCCAGACTGCCATCAGTCTCTCCCCCATACACCTATACTGTCTCAGGTCCCCACAACACTTGTCACACTTTCTCCTCCACCCCTCGGGTCCTTCACTAGGCTGTAAATCCCATGAACACAGAAATCATGGCTGACTTGTTCACAGCTGTATTCCCAGGGCCCAGCACGGTACCTGGCACATGGCAGGTGTTTGATAACTATTCATTAAACAAAGGAATCAATCACATGGTTAGTAAATTGCAAAGGGGAGAGGTGAGGATCATGTCTGCCACAGACCACACTACAATTACCCAGCTCTCTCTGCAACACTACAGAGGTGAGCTGGGGGGCAAAGCGCTTCCTATGGTCTTTGTGCAGGTAAGGCAGTGGGTTCAGAGAGGCTGTGCTTCTGCCAAGGTCACACAGTTACCACACGGTAGACCTGAGGCTCCACACCCCATTCCCGAGGCACTCCTACTGCCCTGTGCGGTGCCTCTACTGCACTTGTGCAAACTGTAACAAGCTCAACGACCAGCTGCTGCCTCTTACTCAGATGGCCAAGTGGAGGAGCCAAGGTCCTGTCAATGAGCAGGTGTGAATGCCCTATTGGAACCCACCGGCCCGTTCGGGCTCAGTTTCCTCCTATCCTGAGTACCAATCACTATACCAGGTGCTTTGAACATGTTATTGCTAATCCTCAATAGAAACTCTGAACCGGAGGTGTTATCCTTCTGTTTTTCAGAAGAGGAAAGTGAGTCTTGAAGAGGTCACATGGTTTCTGAATCAGCACCTGAACCCAGGCTTCTCCATTCCCAGAACCATGTTCTCTCTGGAATGTCATGCAGCACTTCAAACACAGTGACAACAACCCCTCCTCACTGCCCACTCACCACCATCATTTTTGGAGAAGAGGGCAGCCGTGATGTCGCGGCCCAGCGCATCACAAGCACTGCTGTGGGCCTGCTCCGGGAACTTCCCTTTGAAGTCATCCAAGCACTCCAGGGCCTCAGCCACATACTTGAGCTCAAAGAGGCAGCGGGCCAGGCGGAAATGTGCCTTCAGATGGCACGGGTTTAGGGAGATGGCCTTAAGGCAGTCCCTCAGAGCATCGTAGTGGTCACCATCCCTAGGAAGGCAGGAGAGCATGGCTTGGTGGTGGAGCCACATGGCAAGCAAGGGGTTGCCACTCGGTCTCCTCTGTTACCTGTGGTCACCCCAGCCCACCTCTGACAGATCTCAGGGTAAGGGAACTTGGGGATGGAGAGAATCCTGGCTCAGCCCTGGCGACCCTCCCCAGGAACTACAGAATGTTAAGGAGGCAAGCCAGGACACTTTAGGGCTTGGGGGCTGGCAAAAACCGGTGTTGGGATGCCCTCTGCTGGGCACAGAGTGCAACTGTGCACCCACTCACCCCAAGCACCCCCAGCTCTGCAGCAGAAGGCCTGGCATCTTGCCCGCCTCAGGCTCCCCAAGCCTGCCTTCTCTCTTCCTCCATCCACCTCCTCAAATCCCCCTGGCTGGCCTTCAAAGCCATGTCTCAGGCAGGGGGCCCTCAAGGACAGTTCTGTGGTCTGGGGAAGCCAGAAGTGCCAGGCTGGGGACTCAGGGTCTGACCAGCAGGCAGCAAGCCCTCAGCCAGACCCCCTGTCTGTCCTGGCTGACTGATCCACAGCAGCTGTGGCCTCTACCTCCTGGGGCTGGAGCCTGATGTCTGGCAAAGTCAGCTCTCTGGAAGGTGATGGCAAGAGGGGATGTGAAGGCCAGGAGCTCCACCTCACTTCTCAACCTCCGGAAGCATGGATGAAGGGAAGGGGGAGTGTTTTTTTTTTTTTTTTTTTTTGGTGGAGGGAGGAAGTAGGGAGGAGGTCGAAGGAGAAGCCCCTTCTTCTCCCTCCCTGTGCCAGAATATAGGATACACATTCCCCCAGCACCCCTAGACCTGCCTCTCTGCCTCTCTTCTGGAGAGCCAGGCAGCTTACAGGAGCCAATTCTCCTTTGGAAGCTGATTTGTTTGTTTTTTCCTGCTGGTCTGGGGGTGGGCCTAAGATCCAACTGTGCCAAGCAGCACTCCCTAGAGCACAGTCCTTCCACCAAGGGCACAGGTCACAAGCCTCCTGTGTAGCACGACTGACGCAGCAAAGTTCCTCCTGACCTTCCTCTCCTATAGCATCAGCCCTTGCAGAAGCCACGCTGAGACCAGAACAGGCAGCTTGGCCAGTATGGGGGCAGGTGGGACAGAACAGGCTTTGATGGTGTGGCCTGCGTCAGAACGAGTGGCTGTGACGAAGGAGCAGGCGCTGCTTGGAAACCCAATTACTGCCTGCAAGGTGCCCCTCAGAGCTCCTGGGGAGAGGGAGCCGACCAGAAACCAGCCAGGAGCCAGGGGTGACAGCTCCCGCTGCGTCCAGGAGCAGATGGCAGCCCTGGGGAGACTGGCTTGGGACAGAATGTGGCATTCTAGGGGTCGCTGGCAGGCATGTGGGGATGGTGAGAGAGCAGGCTGGCCCCAGGGCTCACCCATCCTAGACTCGCTGCCAGATCAATCTCCCTGAAAGGACAGCCCTCATCACAGCCCTCTCCTGCTCAAAACTCTTCAGTAGCTGCCCATCATCCCCTGAATCAAGGCCAAACGCCACCGGCTCTGCATTCCAAGCCCTTCCCAGGCCGGCCCCAGGCTACCTCACAGACTCATCTCCTGCCAGTCCCTTCCTGAACCCTCTGCTCCAGCCAAATGGATTTGTTGTTCTGCAAACAAGCTCTTCAGTCAGTCCCCCACCCCCATGCCTTTGTTCATACTGTTTCATATCCCTGGAATGTCCTTCCCCCACAGTCCTCTCCCACTCCGTCTCCTTGTCTAAGCCTGCCCACACTTAAAGCCCATTCAGACACATCTTCCTGATGCTTCGCTGATCCCCAGCTAAAGCAACCCAACTTTTCTTAATGCCCATAGCACTCTACCTGAACCACTCACAAGACTTCCTGCTTCCTGCCTCTTTTATGCTGAACTGTGTCTATGTCTTTATCCCCTGTCCAGAGGCTGGGCACTCTGGAGCACAGAAACCCAGAGTGACAGAACTTTATGTCCCTAGCACATA
Source organism: Dugong dugon (assembly GCA_030035585.1). Classification (NCBI taxonomy): domain Eukaryota; kingdom Metazoa; phylum Chordata; class Mammalia; order Sirenia; family Dugongidae; genus Dugong; species Dugong dugon. The sequence goes on along the minus strand of CM057462.1, from coordinate 51,325,761 downwards.
GCAGGAGTTCAGAGAACATGTGGAGGGCACACATGGATTGGGAAATCATCAGCCTCTCTCAGCAAGGATGCAGGAGTGAAGCTGGGCTCGCAGGCTAGAGCCTAGATGAGGATCACTGCATTCTACACAATTGCTGGGACAGAGAGGCCAAATACTTCAAGATGGCCCCAAAGCAGTCATCTCCTGATTTTGGCTGCACCTGAGCCCTTGGCAAACTTCTGACGCCTGGGCTAAGGCCTGCAGGAGTAGCATCTTCCCAAACCCCCACCCACTACCCCTTTTGGGTGTGTTTCTTAAGCTTCCCTCTTTGGCCTGCCTGGTTGCAGCCAGACGATGGCACACCAGCTGTCCTGTCTGTCTGGGCAGAGCTGACGGATGCCAGACGGAGCAGAAATGGCTGTGGGCCCAGCTCTATCCATCTCTAGTCCTGGCCCTGCCTGGGGGATGGGGGTCTGCCTGCCTGCGTGCCTGCTGGTACTGCAGGCAGAAGGGCTGGGGCCCTGATACCCTTCAAAGATGAGGGGTTCATCAGGATATGAACCCACTCCTTTACCACCAGCCACCATACCCCAGCATGACCCACAGCCAGCTTTAGACCTCTAGGATCTTGCTTGTGCTTGGTCCAAAGGGTCTAAGAGAACAAGAAAGCAAGCCCAAGGGACAAGGAGCTGCAGAATCATTTCAGACAGATACCAACTGAATTCACCGAACATTCCAATGCTCCTTCAATGACCAATTCAAGGCTCAATTCTACTACAGTCGGAACTACCCATCATTCTCTCAGCTCCTATTTCCCAGTGGCCACAGGACCATATTGGAACTACTTGTGAACATGTCTCTGTTCCATTTAACTGTGAGCTTCCTTGGTACTTGAGACTTCCTGATTAATGGGTTAGGTACTTGCCCACTTCAACTTGGAGGCAGGAAGGAGGGGCCCAGGCAGGCCTAAGAAACCCTAAGAGACAGCAGAATGTTACTGCTACCCTCGCTGAATGCCTCAGCAACTTCAGCTCTATCAGCCCACTGCATTTTGGTCCAGTTGCTTTGTCCATCATCCTGGGCCTCGGCCTGCTCGGCAGTGTCCACTCACCACTTGCGCTTCATGTAGGCAGCAGCTCGGTTCCCGTAGAGCATGGCATTGTGAGGGGCCCTTTGCACAGCCTTGCTGTAAAGCTGAATTGCCTGGGTCCACTGCTGGCAAGCAAAAGCCTCATTGGCTTGCTGTTTCACACGCTCCAGGTATGGAGGCAGCTCTGCCTGGGGGCTGTGGAGGAAGCAGAGCCAAGTTAGGGCAGCCAAGGAAGGTTAGGGTAGCCTGGGGAAGTTTGTAGCCCCTGCCTGAGGACCACCCAGGTTTTCTTGGCTCCTGGAATCTGCACTGCCCTCTAGAAGAGGGGACCACTGCTGTCCCTGGCCTAGGTTACTGTGATAGCTAATAGGCATGATTCTAGACACTCTTGCTGATGGGGCCAGAGAAAAAACAGAGGGGCAGAAATAAAGCTGCCCTGGACAAGTTTAAGGCAATTCTTAATCAAACTCCTGGGCATGATAGCAGCTGATATCACCTGTCCCAGCAACCTGCCTCCATGCTGAGCTGAACCTTATGATCACCCAAGTCCCTCCTATGGATCTTTCTATAGAGAATTCTCTGTTTCTCTCAAGAGCTAGAGAATTTGAGCATCTCTGAATCATTCCTACATCCAAAGCCCAGCACAGGGCCTGGCAAGAATATGCGTATGGGATGGAAAATAATATAATGAGGAAGGGGCATCTGTGTGAAATCCCTTTTGGAGAGAGCTCAGTGCTAAGTGGCAGCTAGCCCTGGGCCCTGACCCCAGCTACTGGTACCAAGGGACCAGAGCTTCAGTCTGCGGATGACTGGGGTCCTACCAGGTAGAAGCCTATTGGGAGTACTAGTCACCTTCTAGCAGCCTCTCTTCTCCAGTCCCCACCCTCTGGGAGGCGTGCCTAGGCAGGGGCTTACAGGACATGCCCCTCTCTTCAATCCATAGGGTGTAACTGGGGCTGGAGGCTCTGCAAGTCAGGCTGGCCTCACCTGATATGTCCTCTATTTTCTGGAAGCCGGAAGCCATTGCTGTGAAGGTGCAGGCCGTTGGATACGCCATTGGACACACCATTGGTGGACATTTTGCCATTCTGGACTTCTGGCAGGGGGTGGGGAGAAGGGAACAGCTCAGGAGGAGTCTACATTTCCCCCTTGGCAGCCCTCCAGCTTCCATCACAGGGTGTTGGTTCCATTGTGGGGCTATTCTCCGTGGGTAAGATCCATTCCCGGAAAGCAGGCTCTGACAGACCACCAGGCAATGGCATAAAGAAAAGCCTGTGCGCCCTCTGCTGGCTGGTAAGGGACACAGCTTCTACTTGGCATTATGTTTAGCTGGGGGTGGGGGTGCGTGGGTGCCTAAAATAATCATAGGTCCTAAAAAGAGTCAGGGAGGAGACTGAGCCAGGCAGAGAAGGGGAAGGGCAACTACTTCAGGCCCTCAAGAGTAAGCCATGGAAAGAACCTGTCTTTTCAGAGGGAAATGAAAAGGATTGTGATGCAAACCCCTTTGACAGATCTCAATAGCCTGTTATGATCTTCCTTCTTACTGTACAGACAGTGTTGTTTCAGAGAATCTGTCCTTTATGGAAGATCACAGCCACAGTCCACGGTAAGGGCCAGGCTTCTCAGCAGATCTAGCACGCATCCAGGCTCCCCAACCTCATGTCAGCAGAGATACCCTAACAGAGAAGGGCTAAGCCCTGAACTTACCCCCTGATGAGTGGCATTTTCTAGGCAAGAGGAAAGTGTACGGCCGCTGCTTATACGTCAGGTCAAACAAATAGACCTAGAGTTGAGGGGCCAGGAAAAGAGATGGAGGCTGTGAGGTAAGAATGTGGTTTGACCACTAGCAAGGCCTTGGTGGCTCTTAAGAACCAGAGTCTTGGAACACAGTGAGTATTAAGCATGCAGCCGGGGGCTTCTGGGCCATCAAGCCAGGACAGGAGGGGTTTCCAGGGAGGAAACCTCAGGCAGGAAAACCTTCCCAGCTCCTGGCCCTCAGGGTGGGCTATCTAATCTGCCCAAATCCTTGCTTGAAATACTGTCATTAACTAGAATCACATGTTTAAGTTGGAAAGGTCCTCAGAGGTCACAAAACCAAATGCCTCATTTTACAGATGGGAAAACTGATGCCTCAGATGGGGAGTGACTTGCCCAAAGTAACACTGCTAGTTACCTCTCAGTAAATAAGTATTATTTATTATGAATTAACATTTACTGAACACTTACTTTGTTCCAAGAACTCTGTTAAGTGCTTTATGTAATTTATAAACCACCCCCTAAAAAGGCACTACTATCTTCACCCTTCTATAAAGATGAAGAGTTTTAAGTAATTTATCCAGGGTATCAAAGCCGCATATGGCACAGCCAGAACCCAAACTCAGGTGTGTATGATACCAGATCCTGGCTCCTAACCATTGTGCTAGACTGCCTCTCTTCTGATCCCTATGCTGCCTTCAGGCCAGGGGACAGCTTGGCTCGTTGAAGCTGGAACCCTATTCTGAACTCAGGCACTCATCTATTCTCCACCCCATTTCTTTCATATATAATTACACCTTTGTAATGTCACCAACTGTTTCACTTGCCATGTTGCCCCTGTCAGCCTGTGGGTAGATCACAGTTCACATTTGTCCCCCTTGTTTAGTCCCAGAGTAAGTGCTCAGTAAGTGTTTGTAGAGTGAACGACTAAATATCCTGACTGAAAGTACACCAACAGAAGGTTTAGCACCTCCTGTTATCAAAGAGCACTTCCCAAAGCTGGCCCTAAACCGCAGCCTGGTTGCATGCTTTGAGCCCCAGAGACTTCTCCTAGGTTCTCTCTCAGCCCTGGGCAATGTCCAGACACAAGAGCCAAAACCCAGGTGGCTGGGACTCTCGAGACCACAGGAACATGCAGCCACTTTCGTATCAACTCTCCTATGCCTGCTAACTTGGGACACCTATACCTGCATATCTATCGCTGTCAGGGTGTAAAACAAGACTAGTGTGCTTTGTTCTGACTTATTCATAATCACCACTATCAAGTGCTACCATTTAATAAGCACCTAACATATGTCAGGCACTGCATGCTGGGTATGTCACAGACAGTTTTTCTCTAAACTTCACCACCCTGGTAGTAATGACACCGTTTTAGAAATGAGTAAACTGAGGCTCAGAAAAATGAAGAGACTTGTTCAAAGTCACAGTGCAGCGCTAGTAAACAGCAAGCCAGCATTAAAAAAATCCAGGCCAGGGTACCTCTGTGAGAATCCCAATAATGCTATTGTCACTCCCACATTTCATCGTAATGTGAATTCATAAGGAGGCTGTTGCTTCTTGTCTATCTCATGGCAGTGGAGGTAGGTGTGTAGCCCTGGCTGCAGGATATGGAGTGATGGTGAGCCAGAGCCACCTTTGGCAGCCATACCTACCTGCTCCCCACCCATGTTGACCAGCAGCTCTGTGCCATTGGGGCTGAATGTCACGTAGGTGGCAACCAGCACTCTCAGCCGGTTGTTGTAGTCAGGTAGCTTCACTGGAAGGTGACCTGCAAGAAGCAAGCAGCCCATCCACCCTACTGTGAGAATCTCAGTCCCCACCAAAGGGGCAGGAGGCTGCATGAAGTGAGCTTCATTGATGATGATAGCAATAATCTTGATCATAATAGCAGCTACAAATAATGAGCCCTTATATATGCCCTAGGCCAATTGCTTTATATGTTTTATTTCATTTAGTCATTACAACCCCGTTTTACAGAAAAGAAACTAAGGCTCAGCAAAGTTAAGTAATTTGCCAAAGGTCACACAACTGGCCAGTGGCAGAGCCAGGACTGACACCCAGGTCTGTCTGACTGTATAACCCTTGCTCTTGACCACCATGCTATGCTGACTCCCTGCACCACCCCAGAAAGAGTCAAGCATGCAGCCAAGAGTTTGGGGCCAGAGCTGGGCTGAGCCCTACCTGCTACGTAATACTGGGCTGCACCATCCGGGAGGGGCTTCTGCCGGTCACAGAAGGTGTGCACACCTGCTGAAGGGCTCTGCTTCATGCTTTTTCTGGTAGGAAGGTAAACCATATAGGTTACAACCCCTAGCACGACCCCTAGCTAAACAAGACCACACTCCCCAGAGGAAAACCTAAGTTTGTATCCCTGGGAGACACAGGAGGCACCTTCCTTCCTTGCCTGAACAAAGGTCCACTAACTAGACAGCTGTGGACACATACATTACAGTGCTTTACAGAGTAGGTCCTATAACCTGTCTTGGTCCTTAGGACCACCCTACTATCCCCATTTTACAGATGAGAAAGCTAAGGCTCAATGCCCCCTCCAAGTATGTGAGAGCAGCCATGGTCCCCTAAACCCATAAACGAAAGGAAAGCAGGCCAGATATTCCTGCTTTTGTCCCAAGAGTCCATTAAAAGCCCAGGCTGGAGGAGTTGCTCAGTTCTGGGACTTCTGTGGAGATTCTGAGTATCCTTTTGTTTTTAAAAAAAAGAATTAAATATATGAAGAAACTACATGTACAAGACAACTCTGTACAAACATTCATAGCACTAACAGCAAAAGGACTAGCAGGAAATTTTATATACAGTGATTTTTTAGGCGATGGGATTATAGGTAATTTCTTTATTATATTTTTCATATTTTCCAAATCGAGCATGGATTAATCTTTTTTTCTAGTCACACAATTAAAAAGCAAAACAAACAAACAAACAAAAACACCTCAAAAAGAAGAGGGCATGGCAATGAGGCAAAGGAGTGGCAGACCCCAGTGGCTCACCTCCATTGAGTCACTGTCCTGGCCCCAGCCCCAAGCCAGTCTCAAGGCGGGGGGCTGCTACACAGGAGGCTGAGCTATTCATACCTGTGGTTATGGATCATGCGAATGTCATAGAGCCTCACGAACGGCCCACTGGCCCCTACTGCCAGGCAATTGTTGTCCTGGGGGTTGACAGTGAGGCATTTGGCCTCCACCAGCTGGCCACAGTATTCTGTCAGGTCAATCAGCACCTCCGAGTGTTTGCTGTTTTCCCGCAGGTCATACTGGCTGTGAGAGAGGACAGAGTTAAGGAAATTGGTCCTTGTGTGGAAGACAGGGGAGAAAACAAGGCCTTGTCATGCAAGGGGATTGGGAGGGGCTTTGGACCTGTTTGTAAGCTGTAAGAATGTAAAAAATCACTCCCATTTCTTGAGTGCCCATTATGTGCCAGGAACTGTTTACCTGTTGTCGTTGAGTCGATTTTGACTCATAGCAACTCTACAGAACAGAGTAGAACTGCCCCATAGGGTCGCTATGAGTTGGAATCAACTTGACAGCAATGCGTTTGGTCTTCGTTTTGGTTTCACAAACTCTGCTCAAGCCAATGAGTCCTCTCTGCTTTCCTTGGCCATCTAAATCCTGTCCTATTCTGGAAGGCCCAGTTTAGGACCTTCACATTCTGCTAGGTTGCCTTCTCTGACTGTGCCTAAATGGTTAGGATTCCATCCAATTCCCTGGATGCTCAGCTTCTACTAGCTGGCCTCGGCACAGTGTGGTCAGTCAAGGTCAACAAGTCAAACATACAGTCTGGCCTATCACTGACCAAGTGCTTTGTGTCTTCCAAGTATTATACTAAGGTTTTACATGCACTATCTCAATTTTAATGCTCAGGCCAATGAGGGAGATACTGTGATTATTCCCATTTTACAGATAAGGAAACTGAGATTCTGTGGTGAAGTGACTTTCCCCAGTCAAACACTAAGTGACAGAGCCAGGGCCTGACCCCAGGTTTGTCTGACACCAGTGCCCTGCTTCTCACTACTGTGTTATACTTTATATATGACTTAGATACTTCTCCTATTTCATAATAGGGAAGACTGCACAAAGTCCTGTGGGAACACAAGGGAGGCAATTACAGCAGTTTGGGGAGATAAGGAACAAGTTCTAAGGTCATATCTGAGGGTAGGAGTTTAAGAAAGGGAATGAGATCATTCCAGGATGATGGTAAACAGAGGCAAAGGTGTGACCACACAGTGTATATTCTGGAAAAGGTGATAGTCTACTTTACCATTTCTGGCTGGCTCTCCCCCTCCCAGGTATATGCCCATTGACCAAGTGTTCAAGAGACTATATTAAGTGCCTCTATATGCAAGGCACTGTGCTGGCTCCAGGGACACAATCAAGAACTAGACAGACATGGAGATGCTCTAAGAGAGTTAACTATTCAGTGGGGGATACAGATGAAAAACTAAATAAAATAACTACAGACGGTGGTTAGTGTTACAGTGGATACAATTAGTGTGCTGAGACAAAGTATAATGTTGGGTCTACTTTAAATGGGGTGGTCAGAGAAGGTGCTTCTGAAGAGAGGACTCTCATGCTGATATCCTTAGAGTGAAAAAGAGACATGGAAAGAGCTGGGGGCAGAAAATTCCAGGCAGAGGAATAGCAAATGTGAAAGCCCAGAGGAGGCAGAGACCCTAGTGCATCTGAACTGGTAAGACGGCCAGTGGGCTTGGATGTAGAGCAGAAGAGGGTAAGAGGGGGAAGGTGAGGGTGGGGTATTCATATGTTCCCAGCTGAGTCTGTATATAGACAACTGCCCTGGGCAGACAAATGAGACTGGAACTCTGCTGACAGAAAGGAGCCAGACCCGTGTAAGGAAGTAGTATGGACAGGTGGGATACAGGAGCAAGGAGGCACCGGGCCCACTTGATGCCTTGGCCCTTACCGGATAAGCCCATCCTCAGCGGCACTCCAGAATGTGTTAGGCCACATTGGCGCCGTGGCGATGCGTTTCACCCGGTTTGTGTGGTCTCCAAACATGTGAATCGTCTCTTTTACTGTCAGGTCATGGACATGCACCTTGGAGTCAGCTGCCCCCGTGATCAAGATGCGGTCCCCAGCGTGAGGCAGGAACTACTCAGGAGAGATTAGAGAAGGGATTGGGGGGCAGTAAGGGTAGGGCGGAACCCTGGTGGCATAGTGGTTAAGAGCTTGGCTGCTAAAGCAGTTCAAATCCACCAGTTGCTTCTTGGAAACCCTATGGGGCAGTTCTACTCTGTCCTACAGGGTTGCTATGAGTAGGAACCGACTCAACGGCAATGGGTTTGGTTTGGTTTTAAAGGGTAGGGTTGGCCAGGTCAGGAGACTAGCCTGGATATCAGCACCCCCTTTCCCTCTCCATGTCAGATAAGAATATACGCTCATGTAAGACAATTCTCTAAAAATCGTCTGGACCCTGAGCAAGAGCCTATAGGCCTAAAGGTCAAAATCTGGACACATTACTTTGCCAGAGTTGTCCTGACCTATGCCAACTGGACTACCTGAGAAACCCTTTTTCTCTGACTCTTCCCCAAGTAAGAACTGAAGGAATGGCAATCAGAGCTGTCACCATTTAGTAAGCATTTACCTGGCTAGACGCCAGGGCTGGGTACTTTATCATACTGATATTTAAAACAGTTACCAGTTGCCGTCAAGTCAATTCAAACTCATGGCAATCCATGTGTGTCAGAATAAAAATGTGCTCCATAGAGTTTTCAATGGCTGATTTTTTGGAAGTAGATCACCAGGAGTTTCTTCTAAGGCACCTCTGGGTGAACTTAAACTTCCAACTTTTTGGTTGGCAGCTAAGCGCATTAACTGTTTGCACCACTCAAAGACTCCTGATACTTAAAACAACCCCATTAAAAACTGAGGTTCAGCATTAACATTCAGCAAGACTGTGTTCAAACCCAAGTCTTTGGACTCTCATATGCCATGTTGCCTCACAATGACTATCTAATCATCTGGGGACTAAGTAATAAATTGGTCTTAAAATGAAAAGGATTTTCAGTGTTTTAAGGGAATGAGTGTTTTAAATTGGTTCAAATGTTTCTGGAAAACAATCTGGTAGTAGGTAACAAAGATAAAACTATTTCTATCTTTTGACCTAAAACTCCCACTTCTGAGAGTTGTGCCTCAAGGAAATATTCCAAAAAGAAAAAAGGGACCAGTTAGGAATGCTCAGAGCAATGCTCTTTATACTAGTAAACACTGGAAACAGCCCAAACGTCAGACCTTGAGGAAGAAGGGTTCATCTCAGCCCACCAGGCTCAGTGGTGATGGTAGGGCATTATTCTGCATTTAAGCAGCTAAAGTCCCACTTGACTTTAAATGTTCACACAAGAGCAACAATTACTCTTTCCACATATGCTTCTCTAATGGCTCATCAGGACAAGGGCTAGATGGAGTAGACAGAATTTAATCATTTTCAGGAACAACCAAGTCTTTAATCCTATCTGGAAACAGTATATACTCCATGCACAGCAGAAATAAACAAGGTGAGTCTTCACCAAGGGCCTGTGGCTGCTGCCATACTCACCACACCCCGTAGTTGCCACCAGGGGGAGCGTGTGGGTTAAATATATTTGTAGTGTAGTTCTACCACCTGGAGAGAGAATTCTCCGTATTTTTCTTGCAATGGAGGAAGCTGACGGTCTGTGAACGTGTGCCTTGCCCAAGGTCTTACTGTTAGGGAGTATCAAGACGTGGTCTCTGAACTCAATGTTTTGTGCTCTGTTATGCCAAACTGATGTCTTAGGTCCCTTCCCCAGATCTGACTCTACAGACTCAAACTGGGCCTAAAACCTTGTAGGGGCAGAAAGAAGTCTCTGTTGCTCATGAAGGAGGTCAATCAGCATTGTTCTGTTTCTAAAAGGGGATAACTCGTCTTAAGACAAGTAGCAACCACAGAAATTTATCTAGGATTAGTCCCTGGAATAGGAGATGAGAATCTGAGCTTGGGAAAGAGGCAGGGTTTAGGGAAATGAGCAGGTTTTGAGCTCTCTAATCTACCCTCTTGTTCAGGTATCTTGTAGTTCCTCCTGATAATAACTAGGAAAATATTTATTAGATTAATGAGGTTTTCCAAAGGACAGCCTCATTCTCACACATATATCCATTACCAAAATCTCAGAGCTTCGAAGGTCCTTAAAGGTCATTTCCTCCAACCTTTCACCTGGTAGATGAAGTTCCCCAGTAAGTGGAACACCTCAATGCTAGGACCCAGAGGGCCCACTCCATCTTTTTCAAATAGCTCTAAGCATTAGACAATGCTTTCCTACATCAGGCCTACATTTGCTTCTGTGGACTTAGAGCTACTAGTCTTAGTTCTTTTCTCTGGGACCATAATGGACAAGTCTTGTATCACTTCCATGTAATAGGGCTTCAAATGTCTGAAGATATTTGTCAAGTCTCCTTCCCACTTTTCCTCAGCTCAACTCTCCTCCACCAACAAACCAGCAGACTCATTCCCTACAGAAAGGTAGAACAGTTAAAAGCACCTGTGCCAGGTGCTTTTTTAATCAATTATCTCATTGCACTGTAATATCAATCCTGTGAACTGCTACTTCCTTTCTACAGATGAGAAAACAGGCTCAGAGAGGTAGGTGATTTGCCCAGTTCACACAGCTTCCAAGAGGCAGATAAGAGGTCAAATTCAGATCTGCCTGCTATCGAAATTCATGCAAAACCATAATAGCCCCCACCAACACCACCCGCACAAATATACATTCAGAGTTGGCTTCTTGGCTTTAAGGGAGGAAGCAGAGCGTGGAAAAAAGATGGGGTTTCAGGAGTCACCATCAAATGCTCAGATCCAAAGAGTGTCTGACTCCAGGGGGTACATGGGATACACATATACAAACACGACCATGCCCACCGCACAGTTAACCCTTTCACTTGCTCTATGGCTTATCCTGCTCACCTTGACAGAGAAGATATTTGCAGTGTGTCCTGTGTGCATGGAGAGCAGCTTCTTGTGGTGCAGCGGGTCCCACACAATTGTGTGCTGGTCATCGGAACCAGAAGCCAACAAGCTGCAAGCAGATGAGGAGTTCTGATCTCTCCTCAAGTTCCCAGGCCCCTTCCCCGATCCCACATTGACACTGATAAGGAGTTAGGCCACAAAGACCTTAAAGGACAGCAGATGTCACAGAATTAAAGGTTATCTTGTAAACATTAGTTGATTCTCTTCTATTTTGTTCTGGGAATTTCCCAGTATTTCTTAAACACAATGGCTTGTCAAAAAAGCAAGGTAGGGATGGTTATCCAACCTTCCATCCACCTGGGATTAATTGTTTATGGGTTGAAATTATGGACTAATTTTAGGAACATAGGAAAACAGAGTTTCTTTTCATTTGGGTCCATTCTTTTCTTAAATCTACTAAGAGGAATGAAAATTCTCTTTTCCTAGCCTTCTCATTCCCTCCCCCAGAACCCTCTAGGTGTTCTAGCTCATACTTACTCTCCTTTCTCATTCCATTCCAGACAGTTCACACATCCTGAGTGGCCCTGGAGGAGCAAATGGAAGGGACAAGAAAAGAGTTGGTTAAAGGTTCTCCTGGGGAACTCAACATCGAGAAATAGGACTGAACAGGTAAACCGGCCTTTCTATTTCAATCTTTCCCAGGTGCATATGAGTGACCAGAATTGAATTAAACTGCCTAGCATCTTACAATATATAAAGTACGTTCATATTCATGATCTCACTTGATTCTGAGCCATAAAGTGTAGGTTTCTTTGACTCCGTTTTGAAGAAAAGTAAACTGAAGCTCAGACAACAGCAAGTAGTGAAAGTGAGAGCCAGATAAACTTCTGTTCCTACCACTAGAGGGGACATCCCCTCAGCCACAGATAATTTGCCCAGGGGAGCATCTGAACCAAGGGTAGCCAATTAACTGGAAGGCTGATCTTACATTTATTTATATATTTAATAAGTACCCACTGTATGCCAGGCACTGTTCAGATGCTGGGGGTACAGTAGTACACAAAACCAAGTCTCTGATCATCTGGAGCTTACTTCAAGTAGGTGGAGCCTGGTACAGTAATGTAATTGGACCTGAATCATGATCTTGGGGATCTAAATTGAGAAACAACTTAGCAGCAGATGCTGAAGTCAAAAACATGCACAGAGAGAAATCCTGAAGGCTCATGGCAAAGCTAGAGTTACGAGGAAACAGAATAAGCATAAGGTATGAAGGGGCAGAAAGGAGTTTTGCTTGGTTGAAGGAGAGAATAAGTCACTAGGCATTCCTACATACTGTTCTTTCTGACTCCTCATCCTCCATCATTCCTAACAACATTTTGTTTTCATTTAATTATTTCCCTGCCCCAAAGCAGACCAGAAGGGTGAACCTAATGTCCCTGCCACAGTGACAGGTTCAGGCCTAGGCCAAATAGAATGTGGCATCCCTGTGGTCACAGGGATTGGTTCAGAAATGAGACTGTGACCCCGAACAGATGCAAGGGAAATGGTTTCTGACAGCTTCCAGAAAAGGAGTTTTCTTATTCTTAGGAGAGAATTTATGGAAGAGATGTTTTTCTTCCTCTGGATGCTGGGTGTACTGATGTGACACCTGCAATTGCTACACACATTCTGCCACCATGAGGGAAGCCAGCCTGAGGGTGAAACCAACACACAGAGGCCAGCCCAGCTGAGGGAATCACAGAGAAATGGAGACAGAGTGACCACAGAGTAACCCGCCTTGATGCCTGCCCTACTCCTGGATGTCCAGTTAAGTGAGCTACTCAGCTCATCATTGCTTAAGAAATTTGAGTTGGGCTGTTACTTGCAGCTCAAAGCATCCTAAGTGATAAACTCAAACTCATTCTTCAGGTCTCAGCTTATAGGCAACTTCCTCTATGTCCTGCACGTTTGGGAAGGAGGTGCACCCTTCCTATGGGCCCCCACTGTCACACTGTATTATGGCTGTATTGCCATGGTTGTTTTCTTCCATAACAATAAGCCCTGAGAAAGCAGGCTTATGTATTGTGTTTATGGCATCCCCAAGGTCAGGTACAGTGCCTGGTATGGATCTGTTGCCTGAATGAACAAATGAATCTAGTGGGACTAGCGGGAAGAATTGAGATGTGAACAAATCTAATCCCCCGACTGTCTCGTCAGAAAAGGTGTTCCCTCTGGCTTCTCCTTCCCTCTTATTTACCCTTTGTCCTGTAAAGAGTCTCGTCTGGATTAAAACTAATTTATTTTCAGGTTCTCTACTTCCATACATTACTGACACATTCACTCTGTTCAAACTTGCCAGATGACTTGCTAACCTGAGGCCTCTCACTTTTCTGCGGCACTAGGTTAAAACCCCACACATGGCTCTGGGTCAGAATCTTTTCTGTCCTCAGCGCTCTCATTTTCCTACTTGTGCCTAAGGGTCACATTTTCATTTTGGAATCTCCCAGAACACTGAGGGCCTTAAATTACTGTCATTTACAGAGGGCTTACCAAGAAGTACACACAGGGATAAGCACTTGTGGTGGGCAGAATAATGGCCCCCCAAAGATGTTCATGCCCTAATCCTCAGAACCTGTGAATATGTTACCTTAGGTGGCAAAAGGGACTTTGCAGATGTGATTAAAGTTAAGGACTCTGAGATAGGGAGATTATCCTGGTTATCCATGTGGGCCCAATCTAATCACATGTATACTTAAAATTGCAGAGCCTTTCTCAGTTGCAGAGAACCAGAGAATGAAGGCAGAAAAAGACTCGACCATTATTGCTGGCTCTGATGATGGGGGAAGGGGGCCACGAGCTAAGGAATATGGGAAGCCTCCAGAAGCTGAGAATGGCAAGGAAATAGATTCTCACTAGGCCTCCAGAAGAAACACAGCCCTGACAATACCTTGACTTTGCCTGGTGAAACCCCTTGTCAGACTTCTGATCTACAGAATTGTAAGATAACTAATTTGTGTTGTTTTAAGCCACTAAATTTGTGCTAATGTGTTATGACAGCAATAGGAAACTAATACAGTACTCCACATCCATTATCTCATTTAAGAGATAGGTATCATTACTCATTTCATGGATTAAAAAAACAATGTTCAGAGAGGTTTGGCAACCTGCCTAAGGTGGCATAGCTAACATGGAGAGGAAGCAGGATTTTAACTCAAAAATTCAGGCTCTTAAGTACTACCTGAGAACTGCATCAATGCTTCTTGAATGACTGTATTTGTCCACGGTATTTGCCCTCAAATCAATAACTCACCCAAAGTACAGAAGTCAGGGGCCACGGTGAACAAATACGATACTTGTGATTCATTTTTACATGTGAAGATATAGCTAAGAGGCAGGTGAGTTGGAGAAAGTATAGAAAGAAAGATTAGACTAGGGTCTACAAAACTGCCCACAAAGTAACTATTGACAGAAAAGACTAATAAATGGATCTGCAAGTTAGAACATGTGTTTGGGAACCTACTTTACTAGGAACAGAGTGTTTAAGAGGAATTTTTTTGTCTTTGATAAATAAGGCTGACTTGGGTGCAGCAGAGGTAGGTACACGATCTATAATGATACTGAAGAATACAATGGCAGAAAATGTGCTTATGACATATCTGAATTAAAAGGTGGGTAAAAAGGAAGGGGAGGAAAGCTCACACTTTTATGGAATTGAGAGGAGGGACTGTTTAGAGGTGGCTCCTAGAGAACAATACACCTCTTGTGTGTCTCCCTAAAGTCTTGGAAATGTTTCCACTTAGGGTGAGCCTTGTAAACCAGGGAACTGGAGGAAACAGGAAGTGCACAGGTAAAGAACCTGCAACAAAAGCTCCAAATCTCTCTTAAGTTCCAAATTACAACCTAGCCCTTGGTTCCTACTTAATTTTATTAAATATTGATTATAATTACTATTTATTATAAGTCCCTATAATTTGCTAGATAGCATGGTGTATGGGAGGAGGAGACAGCAGGGAGAAGTATTTTATCACTGATATTGCTTAGAATTGTATGCACAGGATGATGAGAAAAAGCAAAGCGATTTTCAGTTGGTTTTATTATTGCTTTTCAATTCTTTAAACCTGCAACACCGTCCCCACCTTGGTATGCCACTGCTAGGTAGAATGCTAGATATTTATATACATGATCTCATTATCACTCCCTTTTACAGATAAGATGAAAGCTCAGAGATATTAAATAACTTGTCTAAGATCACACAAATTGTAAACACCAGAGCCCAGATGAGAAGCCAGGTCAATGTGACTCCAAAATACTTCTTTGGCTGTGCTAAACTACTTCACATGCCACCCTTGTTCCCACCTGCATTAAAAAGAGATCTCACCACTACAATTACCTTAGAGAACAGTTTGGCAGTTTCTGACAAAAGTTTATATCTACCCTATGACTCAGCAATTTCATTCCTACGTATTTACTCAAGAGAAATGAAAGCATCTGTCCATATAAGAATATTCATATAAGAATATTCATAGCTGCTTTATTTCTAAAAGTCCAAAACTGGAAATAACCTACATAGTCATCAGCAGGAGAATGGATAAACAAACTATAGTACAACCACCCAATGGAGTACTACTCAGCAATAAAAAGGAATGAACTACAGATACATGCAATAAGTATGAAACTCAGTAATGTTATGCTAAGTGAAAGAAGCCAGACACAAAAGAATTTATACTATATAATTCCATTTACACTAAGTACCAAACCAAACCTGTTGCTGTTGAGTCGATTTCGACTCATAGCGATCCTATCAGACAGAGAAGAACTGCCCCATAGGGTTTCCAAGGAGCAGCTGGTGGATTCAAACTGCCAACTTTTTGGTTAGCAGGCCAACTCTTAAACACTTTGCCACCAGGGCTCCTTACAAGAACAGGCAAAACTAATCAATGGAGACAGAAGCTACAAATTGGTTGCTATGGGGTATTTACTGGATTGTAGGATTGGCTGGAAAAGGGCGCCATGAGAACTTTCTGGGGTGATGGAAGTATTTTATATCCTGTTTTGGGTGGTAGTTACACAACTGTCAAAACTTATCTAACTCAACACTTGAGATGTGTGCATTTTATTTTATGTAAATTATACTTCAATAAAGAAAGAAAGAAACAACATACAAAAATCAGTTGGATTCCTCTACACTAACAAAGAGAACTCCAAAAAGGAAATCGGGAAAACAATACCATTTACAATAGCCCTCCACCAAAGGCAAAATACTTAAGAATAAATCTAACCAGGGACGTAAAAGACTTACACAAAGAAAACTACAAAACACTACTGCAAGAAACCAAAAGAGACCTACATAAATGGAAAAACATACCATGCTCATGGACAGGAAGACTTAGCAACATGAAAATGTCAATACTACCAAAAGTGATCTATAGATATAATGTAATCCAGATCCAAATTCCAACAACATTCTTTAAGGAAATGGAAAAATTATTTCCAACTTTATATGGAAAGGAAAGAGATAAATACAGCATTAATGAGGAAGAAAAACAAAGTAAGAGGACTCACACTTCCCAAACTCAGAACCTACAATACAGCTATGATAGTCAAAACAGCCTGGTACTGATACAACAACAGACATATAGACCAATGCGACAGACTTGAGAACCCAGAAGTAAATCCATCTACCTGTGGACAACTGATCTTTGACAAAGGGTTGAAATTCTATTAGTCCAAAGGACTAACAGCCCACATGAACCACAGCCTCCACTAGACTGAGACAAGAAGAACTAGATGGTGCCTGGCTACAACTACCTACTGCTCTGATCAGGA
Source organism: Dugong dugon (assembly GCA_030035585.1). Classification (NCBI taxonomy): domain Eukaryota; kingdom Metazoa; phylum Chordata; class Mammalia; order Sirenia; family Dugongidae; genus Dugong; species Dugong dugon. The sequence continues at coordinate 51,309,182 of CM057462.1, read as the reverse complement.
ACACAATAGAAGGTCCCAGTTAGAGTGGGAGAAAAATGTAGAACAAAGTCCAAATTGATAAAAAAGACCAGACTTACTGGTCTGACAGACTACCAAGACTATAGCCCTAAGACACCCTTCTAATGCGGAACTGAAGCCACTTCCGGAGATCACCTTTCAGCCAAATAATAGACAGGCCTATAAACTAAACAATACACCCCTGAGGAAGGTACTCCTTAGAACAGTCAACTATATGAGAACTCAAAGGGCAACATTTGCCCAAAAGCAAAGATGAGAAGGCAGGAAGGGGCAGGGAAACTGGATGAACAGAAACGGGGAACCCAGGGTAGAAATGGGGAGAGTGTTGGGGATTGCAACAAATGTCACGGAACAATTTGTGTATGAACTATTGAATGGGAAACTAATTCACTGTGTAAACTTTCACCTAAAGCACAATAAAATGTTTTTAAAAAGTTAATTAAAAAAGAAAGAAAGAAAAAATATCTTAATTATAGCAATAAACCAAACCTACTGTCGTCAAGTCAATTCCAACTTATAGTAACCCTATAGGACAGGGTAGAACTGCCCCATAGGGTTTCCAAGGCTGTAATCTTTATGGAAGCAAATGGAAGCAGACTGACACATCTTCCTCCCGTGGAGCGGCTGGTGGGTTCGAACAGTCAACCTTTTGATTAATAGCCAAGTGCTTACCTACTGTACCACCAGGGCTCAATAATAACGATAGAAGTAGCTAATATATATTGAACACTATCTCACCATGTGCCAGGGACAATACTGTGCCCCTTACATATGCTTTTAGTTAATCTTTACAACTACCTTAAGATAGAAATGCCATTATTATCCCCATTTTTCAGAAGATGAAACTGAGGGCAAAAGGTTAATGCACCTAACGTCCCATACTGAGTTAATAACAATGGAGCTAGAATATGGACCTATGTTTGACAGATTCCAGAGCCTGGCTCTTAACCATGATGTCACACTGCCTTTTTTCAGTCCGTACTGTCTCTCTTAAAAGTCAAACTTCTGCTATGTGCCAGCACTGTACTGGGCTCACGGAGACACATCTGCTGTCCTCAAAAAGCTGATATGTGGTTTTGTAGCCTGCTTTTCGCCTGTCTTCTCCAAAATTATAACATTAGTTTCCCCTCATGTTATTAAGACCTCCTTAATAAGCACCACTTCAAATGGCTATAGAATATTCCTCCAAGGGATAAACCATATTTATTTACCTTTCCCTTAGGGTTGAATGGAAACCCTGCTGGTGTAGTGGTTAAGAGCTACAGCTGCTAACCAAAAGGTCGGCAGTTCGAATCCACAGGCACTCTTTGGAAACTCTATGGGGGCAGTTCTACTCTGTCCTATAGGGTTACTATGAGACAGAATAGACCCGACAGCAATGGGTTTGGTTTTTGGTTTTAGCATTGCACATTTACATTAGTTTCAATTTGGATGAGTCAGTGTACTTAAAAAGTCCAGTGGGAAAAGAACACTGACAGGCGACTGGGCAGCCCAGACTAGGCACAATGCCACGTGGTTTTCTGTTTGCTGTTTTTTGGTTTGTTTTGCATTTGACTGGAAATACACCAGCTCTGTGTTGTAGCCCGAGGTATAGCTCATGCTGCTCAGGAGCTCTGATGAGCAGTTATGGTGTGAAAAAGTATCTTAAAATGGGACACATTATTAATAAATACAATTTAGTAGACAGCAATCTATTAAAATGTAGGGTCTGTAAGGGTAAACATTCAGTCAGAATGCTCTTTAGAAGCAAGGATGGCGAGAATTCATCTCACATACTGTGAACATGTTATCAGGAGGGACCAGTTCCTGGAGAAGGACATCATGCTTGGTAAACGGTCAACAAAAAAGAGGAAGACCCTCAATGAGATGGGCTGGCACAGTGGCTGCAACAATAAGATCAAGCTTAACAAGGATTGTGAGGATGGCACAGGACCAGCCAGTGTTTCGTTCTGTTGTACACAGGGTCGCTATGAGTCAGAACCGACTTGCCGGCTCCTAACAACACAACAACAGGCGAAAGGTAAAGTCATTCTTTCCAGGGGAAAAAGCTGCAACCCATTGCATAAGGGAATAAAAGAGCCTAGGAAGTCTGCAAATAAATGTGTGTCCTGGTATAACCAGGAACTGGAGTTTTTTTGTCCAAATTTATTTTTACAAGAGGAAACAGGATCTGAGAGGCTAGTTAGTGGGAGGCAGAACTGTAAATTGAAGGACCCGTCTGGGTTCATCTCTGTCTTGGCCTCTTTCTAGCTATACAGGCAGTCACTTACAATTTCCAGGGCCTCAGATTTTTCATTTATGAAATGAAATTCATAATATGATAATATAATATATAATAATACAGTATAATATATAATAACAATATGATAATAATGCCAATTTGACAAGATTGCTGTGAAGATCAAATAATGTAATATAGGTAAGGTACCTAGCACACCTTGGTAAATGCTGGTTCCCATCCCTGGAACTAATTCTCAGTTGTCCTCTCTCGCCAACCTATGTGTGTTCCTTCCAGAACCTGCTATCAAAGACCCTTCCACGATGGCTAGGATACTCACAGTGGGTACAACCCTTGAAAAACTGGATTCCTCCCTATTTATCTACTTTTCCAGAAAGGTTATTTCTGTAGCTATTAAATTGCTACTCCAAGCCCTGACCAAACAGACAACTCATTAAGAATTTATTCAACACCCAATATGTAAATGGTACTGAGAAGAAAGGGAATAAACAGTAGGATAAACATAGATAGGCCCATGTTTATGGCAACATGGAACCAAGTTCTACCATAATAAAGGAGAGAGGTACCAAACAAACCCAGAAAAAGAGAGGACATCTGCCTTAGGAACAAAGCACTCTCTGGCTTGGAGACAAAGCTTGTGGTTCAGTTTTCATAACTACACATAAGGACCCTATCTTAATTGCAATCCAGTGAGATTCATCATACATATGTTTAATTTACCTGCTGACTTCAGACCTAAACCTTTGTATAATGGGCCTAAAGGTCAATGACAAAGAGCATGAGAGTTACAACTGTTCAGTGATGCATTAACAAGAAATGACAACTAGGAAAGATAGGAGGCAGATGGCTATGCGTTTCTCTACAACTTCTTAAACAAGAGCATGAACACGAGTCTGGTCAAGCAAGATTTGGATTAAAATCTAACAAACATTAATTGATCACCTCCTACATGCTAAAGTAGGTGCTAAGCTTTTACTTATAACAATTTATTTAAGCTTCACAATACACATATCAATTAGCATGTTGCTATGGATTGAATTATGTCCCCCAAAAATATGTGTGGTAAATCCTATCCTCTGTGCTGTGGTTATAATCCCATTTGGGAATGGGTTGTATTTGTTATGTTAATGAGACAGGATTAGTGTAGGGGGTACCTTGAGTCACTCTTTTTTGAGATATAAAAGAGATTAAAGGAAAGCTAGCAAGCAGAGACAGGGAAAGAGAGATGCCAAGCCACATAAAGACTGTCCAGGAGCAGAATCTCAGAAGACACAAGGACCTTCCTTCAGAGCTGACAGAGACAGAAAGCCTTTCCCTAGAGCTAGCGCTCTGAATTCAGGCTCCTAAACTATGAGAAAATACATTTCTGTTTGTTAAAGCCATCTACTTGTTGTATTTCTGTTACAGCACTAGATAACTAAGACATATGTATTAAGGTTAATTAAGGATAATATTATAATAGAATGGAATAAATCCTGCAGGTAAACAAAAACCCTTTAGAAGTCTTCATTCATTCTCCATTCACTTAATGATTTGATAGTTATCTTAAAAGCAGATAGTTTTACTGTCCAGACGTCTTCATAAATTTTATCTTTTGTTCCTTTTTTAAGCTAGTTCAGTGGTTTTTCAAACTTCGGTGTACCTAAGAATTGCTATATGGGGCAGTAATAGTACTAATAGCTAAAACTTATCTTACTATGTGCCAGGCCCTGTTCTAAGCTCTTTGAATAATTACCCTTGAAAATAGATTAAATTGCTCATAAAGTACAATAAACGTTGCTTCACATGTACAAGCTATGTTTCCTAGAGCAAATTCTTTAATCTCTCTGTGCCTCAGGTTCTACATCTGTAAAAAAGGAGATAATAATTATATATAACCTCATAAGGTTATTGTGGAAATAAGTCAATATTTGTAAAGCATTTCAAGCAGTCACTTTGACAGCTGAGTGGCAGGATTAGAAATCAAATCCAAATGTGTTCCTTCCACTGAGCCATGATAACTTAAGACTTCTGGCATAGCCTGATGTGAACTATGACTGTTGGGGAAAGAAAAATTCTCCTAGAAGTCATGAAAAAAAGCTATATTAAATATATTTTGACTTCTATATGTTTTAGCCAAAAATCTAAGTATTAATAAGTATGGTGGGGCAAGTCAACATCTATTATTCATATTAGGAAGCTTTTCCTTATACTGAGCCTATGTTTGCTGTCTATCGCTGTAAGCTCTCTTTATTCATTCAATCTTTTAACAATTACTTGAGCACCTACTATTTGCTGGGCACTCCTCTATGCAAAGGCTATTGCGGTCATAAGACAGTCAGAGAACTCTAGTGGTGGTAGTGGGGAAATAAACATATGAATCAGAAACATGAGTTCAGATAGTGATTACAAAATGCTATGAAGAAAGTAAAACACGGTGGTGGGAACAAGAAGCACCTGAGGTGGAGGGATATACTTTAGGTATTAAAAAAAAAAAAAACAAACCCATTGCCATCGAGTTAGTTCCCACTCATAGCGACCCTACAGGACAGAGTAGAATTGCACTGTAGGGTTTCCAAGGAGTGGCTGGTGGATTTGAACTGCCAAACTTTGGTTAGCAGCCAAGCTCTTAACCACTGCGCCACCAGGGCTCCACTTTAGGTATACTGTTTAGGAAAAGTCTCTCTGAGGAAGTGATATCTGAGGTGAAATCTCAGTGCTGAGAAGGAGCAAGTTATACAAAGATCTGAGAGAAAAGCATTCCAGGCATAGGGAAGAGCAAACTCAAAGGTGGGAATAGGCTTGGTATGCTGAAGAAACAGAATGACAGTCAATGTGGCTAAAGCATAGTGATGAAGGGGACAGAGTAGGGCAAGAGGAGATCAGGGAGGTAAGCAGAGGCCAGGAACTGTGTTAGTACTCTTTACTGTTACAGTCATCTCCCAGTGTCTAGAATATTCCTGGAATATAGTAGGCACTTAATATTTGTGAACTCAGGGCATGAGCTCACACCATCATCTAAAGCAGAGGTTGGCTAGTTTTTTCTGGAAAAGGGACAGATAGTAAATGTTTTAGGTTTTGCAAGCCATATAGTCTCTGTCACAACTACTCAACTCTGCTGTTGAAGCATGAAAGCAGCACAGACAATACACATAAACGAATGAGTGTGGCTGTGTTCCAATAAAACTTTATTAAAAAGAGGTACATATGAGACAAGCAAATATATAGAAAACAATGATTGTTAGTGGTTACCAGGGGTGGGAGGGAGAGGGAAAGAGGAGTTTTTGCTTAGGGAGCACTTAGTTTATGTTAATGGTGGTGGAATAACTCAGAAAAGGATAGTGATAATGGCTGTACAATATTAAGAATATAATCAATGTCATGGAATTTTACAAGTAGAAATTATTGAATGGGCTAATATTTGGTATATCTATTTTCACCACAATAAAAAACAAAAACAGAATGATTGCCTAGGGTACACTGAGCTTCTATTAAGGGTGATGAAAAAAATTGGAAATGAATAATGGTGATGGCTGATGAACACAATGTCACTTAATTGTACATGTAAAAAATTGTTAAAATGACCTAAATATATATAAAATTTCAACAACTTAACAACAAAAAGACAAACAACCCTATCATAAAATGGACAAAAGATTTGAATAGACATTTCACAAGAAGACAGTCAAATGGCCACCAAACACATGAAAAGATGCTCAATGTCATCAGTCATCAGGGAGATGCAAATCAAAACCATAATGAGACACCATTTCACTCCCACAAGGATGGCTAAGGAGTCCTGGTGGTGCAATGGTTAAGCACTAGGCTGCTAACCAAAAGGTCAGTGGTTCGAACCCACCAGCCGCTCTGCGGGAGAAAGATGTGGCAGTCGGCTTCCGTAAAGATTACAGCCTTGGAAACCCTATGAGGCAGTTCTACTCTGTCCTATAGGGTTGCTATGAACTGGAACTGACTCGACAATGGTTTTGGTTTTAGGATGGCTAAGACTAACAAAATAAAACAAAGCAAAACAGAAAACAATAAATGTTGGCAAGGATGTGGGGAAATTGGAACCTTAACCATAGCTGGGAATACCAAATGGTACAGCCATTGTGGAAAACAGTGTAGCAGTTCCTCAAAAAACTAAAACTAGAACTACCATATGACCCAGCAATTCCACTCCTAGGTATATACCCAAAAGACTTGAAAGCAGATATTCAAACAGATACTTGTACAACAATGCTCACTGTAGCACTATTCACAATAGCCAAAAGGTGGAAACACCCTAAATACCTATCAATGGATGAATGGATAAACAAAATGTGGTACATACATACAATAGAACACTACTTAGCCAGTAAGAGAAATGAAGTCTTGAAACATGCTACAGTATGGATGGAGCTTGAAGGCATTATGCTGAATGAAATAAGTCAGTCACAAAACAGCAAATATTGTATGACCTCACTTACATAAAAAGACAAAAAGCAGGCAAATGTATAGAGACTGAAGTTTCTTAGTGGTTACCAGGGGCAGAAGGGAAGGGGAAAGGGGGGTTATTGCTTATGGAGTACTGAGTTTTGGTTTACGGTGATGGAAAAATTGCATTGATTAAAGAGTAGGTTGCACAGATGATTAATGTAATTGCTGTCAATAAGTTGTACCCCTGTAAAAAGTCAAATTGGCAAAAGTGGTGTGATAGATATATTTACAACAGTGGGAAAAAAAAAAAAAGAATAGCTGCTGAGGCTGCTTATGTACAACGAAACACCTCATGGGATTTGGCTCCTTGGTTTGGAGGCTTAGGGTCATGGTTTCATAGGACATCCCAGTTAACTGGCCTAATAACGTGTTTAGTGCTTCTGTTCTACCTTCTAGTTTGTTGTGTAGTACCTGGGGTCTTAAAAGCTTGTAAGTGGCCATCCAAGGTGTGACAATTGGTCTCTACTCACCTAGAGCAACAGAGGAAGCAGAGTCAGGAATACGAGAAAGAAATGGAATGTGTGCCTAACTGCCTCCATGAACAACTGCCTTCTTTGCTATTAGACCAGAAGAACTGGATGGTACCCAGCTACCATTACAGAACATTTTGAGCAAAGATTCTATAGCAGAATCCTGATCAAAAGGGGGAAAATGTAGAACCGAATTTCAAATTCTCATGGACTCCAGACTTTCTGGAGCCATGGAGGCCGGACAAACCCCTGAAACTATTTCCCTAAAAGAATCTTGAAATCTTAAACCAAAAATATCTCCTGGTTTAAGTCTTCTTAAAACCAAACAATAATTTAGCTTAACTAGTAAAGAATGTTTGCCCTGAGCATTATGCTCTTTTAAGATCTATCTATATGGGATAGAACTGACAACAGCAACTTGAAAGATACGACAGGAAACTTAGGGGGCAGTGAGTTTATGTTAAACAGAGAGGGATAACTCAGAAAAGGAGATTGAGAATGTCAATTCATCTAGTTGAGGGTCTTCCTCTTTTTCACTGACCCTCTACTTTACTACGCATGATGTCCTTCTCCAGGGACTGATTCCTCCTGATAACATGTCCAAAGTGTGTGAGATATACTCTCACAATCCTTGCTTCCAAGGAGCACTCTGGTCGTACTTCTTCCAAGACAGATTTGTTCGTTCTTTTGGCAGTCCATGGTATATTCAATATTCTTCTCCAACACCACAGTTCAAAGGCGTCAATTCTTGTACACATGAGGTGATTCAAAACACCATGGCTTGAGTCAGGCACACCTTTGTCCTCAAGGTGACATCTTTGCTTTTCAATACTTTAAAGATGTCTTTTGCAGCAGATTTCTCCAATGCAATGTGTTTTTTGATTTCTTGACTGCTGCTTCCGTGGGTGTTGATTGTGAATTCAAGTAAAACAAAATACTTGACAACTTCAATCTTTTCTCAGTTTATCATGATGTTGCTTATTGGTCCAGTTGTGAGGATTTTTGTTTTCTTTATGTTGAGGTGTAATCCATACCGAAGGCTGTGGTCTTTGATCTTCATCTGTAAGTGCTTCAAGTCCTCTTTACTTTCAGCAAGCAAGGTTGTGTCATCTGCATATCACAAGTTGTTAATGAGTCTTCCTCTAATCCTGATGCCCTGTTCTTCTTCATACAGTCCAGCTTCTCGGATTATTTGCTCAGCATACAGGTTGAATAGGTATAGTGAAAGGATACAAGCCTGACGCACACCTTTCCTGACTTTAAACCATGCAGTATCCCCTTGTTGTCTGAACGACTGCCTCTTGATCTATGTACAGGTTCTTCATGAGTATAATTAAGTGTTCTGGAATTCCCATTCTTCGCAATGTTATCCATAATTTGTTATGATGCACACAGTTGAATGCCTTTGCACAGTCAATAAAACACAGGTAAACATCCTTCTGGCATTCTCTGCTTTCAGCCAGGATCCATCTGACATCAGCAATGATATCCCTGGTTCCATGTCCTCTTCTGAATCCGGCTTGAATTTCTGGCAGTTACCTGTCAATATACTGCTGCAGCTGCTTTTGAATAATCTTCAAAAGATAATTTTCACTGGCTAATTCTTTTCAGAAGTAGACTGCTGGGTCCTCTTTCCTAGTCTGGAAGCTCAGCTGAAACCTGTGCGCCATGGGTGACCCTGCTGGCATCTGAATATCAGTGGCATAGCTTCCAACATCACAGGAACACTCAAGCCCCCACAGTACGACAAACTGACAGACACATGAGGGTTTTGTTTTATAGACTGCTTATCTTTCGCTGAAGGGTGAACTTCAAGAGTGGTTTCAGTTTTGCATTTAAAGGGTGTCTGGGGGTCCTCCTACTTTTCTTGTGGGAATGTAAAATGGTGCAACTGCTTTGGAAAACAGCCTGGCAGTTCCTCAAAAAAATTAAGTATGTTACCATGTTGTTGTTAGGTGCTGTAGAGTCGATTTCAACTCAAAGCAACCCTATGTGACAGAGTAGAACTAGCGTTTTCTAGGCTGTAATCTTTATGGGAGAAGTATGCTAGATTGTCTTTCTCCTGTGGAGTCGCTGGGTGGATTCAAACTGCCCATGTTTTTTTTTGGTTAGCAACCGATTGCTTAACCATTGTGCCACCAGGACTCCATATTTACCATAAAAAAAAACCAAACCCATTGCCAACAAGTTGATTTCGATTCATAGAGACCCCACAGGGCAGAGTAGAACTGCTCCATCGGGTTTCCAAGGAGCACCTGGTGGATTTGAACTGCCAACCTTTTGGTTAGCAGCCAAACTCTTAACCACTACACCACCAGGTTTTCCACTCCTTTTCAGTATACATCTAGGAGTGGAATTCCTGAGTCATGTGGTATAGTTACCATATAACCCAGCAATTCCACTCCTAGATATATACTGAGAAGGAGTGGAAACATACATCTGTACAAAAACATGTATATGAATGTTCACAGAAGCATTATTCATAACAGCCAAAAAGTAGATGTCCATCAACTGATGAATGGATAAATAAACTGTGGTACATTCATATGATGGAATATTATTTAGCTATAAAAAGTAACGGAATACTGATTCATGCTACAACATGAGTCAACCTTGAAAACATCACATTACGTGAAAGAAGCCAGACACAAAAATCATATTGTATGATTCCATTTATATGAAATATTTAGAATAGACAAACCCACAGAGACAGAAACTATATGGATTACACTTCAACATAAAGAAAACAAAAATCCTTACAACTACACCAATATGCAACATCATGATAAACGGAGAAAAGACTGAAGTTGTCAAGGATTTCGTTTTACTTGGATCCATAGTCAACACCCATGGAAGCAGCAGTCAAGAAGTAGAATGACACATTATTGCATTGGGGAAATCTGCTGCAAAAGACCTCTTTAAAGTGCTAAAAAGCAAAGATGTCACTTTGAAGACTAAGGTGCACCTGAACCAGGCCATGGTATCTTCAATCGCCTCATATGCATGTGAAAGCTGGACAATGAATAAGGAAGACCGCAGAAGAACTGATGCCTCCAAATTGTGGTGCTGGAGAAGAGTATTGAATATACCACGGACTGCCAGAAGAATGAACAAATCTGTCTTGGAGGAAGTGCAGCCAGAATACTCCTTAGAAGTGAGGATGACATATTTTGGACATGTTATCAGGAGGAATCAGTCCCTGGAGGAGGACATCATGCTTGATAAAGTAGAGAGTCAGCGAAAAAAAAAGATCCTCAAGGAGATGGACTGACACACTGGCTGCAATAATGGGTTAAAGCATAATACGATCATGAGGATGGAGCAGGACTGGGCAGTATTTCTTTCTGTTACACACAGGTCTCTATGAGCCAGAACCGACTCAACAGCACCTAACAACAACAGTAACAAAGGGCAGGGAGGAGGTGGGAATGACAGCTAATGAGTACAGGGTTTCTTCTTGTGGTGATGAAAATGTTTTGAAATTACATAATGTGATGGCTTTTTAACTTTGGGAATATACTAAAAATCACTGAGTTGTACATTTGGAAATAAAAAAAAAACTTAAACAGGTGGCAGGCTAGATTTGGTTCACAGGCTGTAGGTTTGCTGACCCTTGCTCTAAAGAACAGCCCTTGAAATCTCTGACAAAGTCAGATCTCCCCTCCATCTTTTTCTTTGAGTATGGGTGTTCAATGAACTTGGTATCTAGTTGATAAAAATTCTAATCAGCCAATATTTTACCTTCTTCTCTAAAATGATACTGTAAAACATTCTGACCATTCGTTGTTAGAATCAGGCTACACTATGTCTATGCAACTGCCCTGGTCTACCAACTCTATTCAAAAAAGAAATCAATCTAGTTTAACATGACTTGTTTTCAGTGAATTTATGCTCAAATTATACAAGAAACAAAATGAAAAAAAAAAAAATCAATCAGGCCAGATTGTGAAGGTGAGATATATAATGTTTGTAACTTTTTAAAGATACTACTAAGAAAAATAATAAGGCACGAAAATAAATCTACTAAGCCAAGAACTATTCATTAAGCCTTTTTAAAAAGAAGACATATGGATGAGGTAGAAAGAATATGAACTCTGGAGCCAGACAGGCCTGATATGAATCTTATTAATCTTATTTCCACTGCTTTTGTGACCTTAGAAATGCTCAGTTTTACTCTCCTTATCTGTGAGTTTCCTTTCCTCCTCCTCGCCTTACCACGCGTCTAGCACTGTGCCAAGAAATCCCACAAGTTAACTAAATCGGATGGATCAAAGTGTGATCTGAACTTTAAGGGAGACTTGGAAGACTGGTGATGTAACCAGAAATGAAAGCAAGTGCCCTCTCAAAAAGTACGGATTGTAGGCCATGAGCGGATATGCCCCTATCATTTTTCACATATTTCTTTACTTTCCGGCATGAGATGTTATAGGCTCATCTTGTACTTTCCCCGTCCCAGCCCTGGAACCAGTCATTTCTCCAAGGGCCCCTGGCTCTTTTTAGTGGAGAATGGTACTTAGAAACCTGTAACTCATTGCTTCTGAGGTGTCACTGCTCACATGCTCAGAGCTGTAAATAATATGTATTTATATATATGTGTATTTTTTAAATCATAATTTGTACTAATACCTCTAATTCTAATCCAATATCTCAGAGTTCTTATTTTACTTTTCCTACTCCATACTTGAATCTCCCTTCTCCCACAGTGAGAACTATGGCTCCCAACAACATTCATATTTATTTACTCAATTGCTCAATTCTACAACACACACAAAATAGTTATAGAATTACTACAGCAATATCACTATAGATGAAAAATCTGCTAAGTAGAGTTCAAGATTTCTTTGCAGTTAATTTTGCCTTTACACTGAGAATACATGTAGTCAAAGAACTAGTTAAAAAAATTATTTGGATTAGATATCATCGCTTCCTCATCCTTGCTGATTTAATTTTACTTTTTATTATGAAAAAACCTTAACATGGGTCTAAAATACTCTACAAAAAAGTAGTCAGAGAAGGGTTACTCCCCTTCTTCTATCTATCTACCATACACCTCCTACCCCCTAAAAACAAACAAACAAACAAAAAAAAAGAAACCCATTGCCATGGAGTCAATTCCAACTCATAGCAACCCTACAGAGGAGAGTAGAACTGCTCCCAAAGGGTTTCCAAGGAGTGGCTGGTGGATTTGAACTGCTGACCCTTTGGTTAGTAGCTGAGCTCTTAACCACTATGCCACCAGGGCTCCTTCTGCCCCCTAAACTAAAAAAACAAAAAACTAAACCTGTAGCCATTGAGTCAATTCCAACTCATGGTGACCCTAAAGGACAGAGCAGAACTGCCTCTGAGGGTTTCCAAGGAGTACCTGGTGGACTCAAACTGCCAACCTTTTGGTTAGCAGCCATAGCTCTTAACCACTACACCACCAGGGTTTCCTCCTACCGCCTAGAGGTGATCAATTTCATTAGTTTCTGTTATCCTTCCTATGCTTATGTTTGCGAAAATATATAGGTACATATATAAATTCTTAACCACCCCTTGTTATACCAAAATTGGCAAAAATTATATTAAAATGGCTCTTAAAACATATAGAAAAGATATTCAACTTTACTCATAAGAGAAATGTAACTTAAAACTATATTGAAATACCATTTTTCACCTATCAGAATGGTAAAAATTTCACCACACAGTCTATCAGTGAGCTGGAGAAACAGGCACTCTGATACTTTGCTAGTGGGAAGGCAAAATGGTGCAACCCCCATGAAGGGAAATTTGTCAATATCTAAGAAAACCACATATATATTTACCCTTTGACCAGCACTCCCGGTTCTAGGATTTTACCCTGAAGATACATCTCCAGCCATACTAAAATACATTTTACAAGGTTATTCATTATGGTTTTATTTGTAATTACAAACTATTAGAAACAACTCTAAGGGTTCATACATGAACAATTTATAGAATAAATCTTGGTACATCTACATAAGAGTACTGTGCAACTGTGAAAAATAAGGAAGAACTCTATGAACTGGTTTGAAGTGATTCACAAGATATACTGGTAAACGAAAAAAGCAAAGTACAAGAGAATATATATATGTATCACGTCTCAATGTTTCTTCATCCTCAACAAGATCTTCAGGCCCGGTCAGCAAATCTTTCTACTCTCTCTTTATATGCTACTTCATGTCTTTACTTCCTTGTCTATCAGCTTAAAATCCATGATTCATCACTTCAATCATTCTCTTGCAACATTCATCTGACTAAACGCCAACTCTGGACGATCACTTTGCTTTCCTGTATCTTCAACTTCTCCATCAATTCTTCCTCCTTAGGATTAAACATGCTCAAATTTCTCCAACCTAAAAAAGTCTTTTCTCCCCCCCCCCCTTTTTTTTTTTTGTTGTTGTTGTGCTTTAGATCAAGGTTTACAGAGGAAATTAGTTTCTCATTAAACAATTAATACACATATTGTTTTGTGACACTGGTTGCCAACCCTGTGACATGTCAACACTCTTCCCTTCCTGACCTTAAAAAAGTCTTCTCTTGATGCTATATCCATTACTCTTTCCCTTCATAGCCGGACTGAAAGAGTAGTCTATGCTCTATACTTCCACTTTCTCACTTCCTAATAATTCCTCAACCCACTTCTATCTATCTATACCACACTGCACAGAAATGCCTCTTGCCAAGGTTATCATCATAACTTTCTTGCCCTAAATCAATGGACACTTCTCAGTCCCTATCTTACTTGACCCTGCACAGTACTTTTCTTTTTTATTGTTGTAGTTAAATGAAGTTTACATTTCAAGTTAGTCTCCCATACAAAATTTTATACATAGTTATGTGACCCTAATTGCTCACCCCATTCTGCAACAGCACACTCCTCCTCTCAGCCCGATTCCCCATGACCATTCAACCAGCTCCTAACCCTCTCTGCCTTCCCATCTCACCTTTGGACAGAAGATGCCCCTTTGGTCTCTTGTATCTACTTGACTAAGAGGCACACTCTTCACGAGTTATCACTTTATGTCCCACAGTCCAGTCCAATCCTTGTCTGAAGAGTTGGCCTCGGAAATTGTTTTAGTTCTGGGCTGATAGAGAGTCCAGGGGTCATGCTTTCTGGGGTTCCTCCAGTCTCAGTCAGACCATTAAGTCTGGCCTTCTTACTAGAATTTGAGTTCTGCACCCCCATCTTTCTGTTGCTCCAGCAGGGACTCTCTGTTGTGTTCTCTGTCAGGACAGTTGTTGGTGGTAGCCAGGTACCATCTAGCTCTTCTGGTCTCAGGCTGATGAAGTCTCTGGTTTAGGTGGCTCATTCTGTCTCTTGTGTCTTTGGTGTTCTTCGTTCTCCTTTACTCCAGGTGGTTGGGACCAATTGACACATCTTAGATGGCCGCTTGCAAGCTTTTAAGACCCCAGACACCACCCACCAAACTAGGATGCAGAACATTTTCTTAATAAGCTTTGTTATGCCAGTTGACCTAGATGTCTCCTGAAAGCATGGTCCCCAGACCCCTACCCTTGCTACTCTGTCTCTCAAAGTATTTGATTGTATTCAGGAAGCTTCTTAGCTTTGGTTTAGTCCAGTTGGACCCTGCACAGTATTTGAGAGTGCTATCCACTTCCTCCTCAATGAAACTCTTTCTTCTTCTGGGTTCTGTAACATCACCCTCTCTGTTTTCCTTCCTAGCCTCTGAGCACTCTTCCTTGGTACCCTGTTGCATATTCTTCCTCCACCTGGCCCTTAAATGGTGATCTTCTTTGTGGCTCTAAGCTAGACTTTGTTCTCACTCTACATGCTCCTCAATCACAACTCACTTTCCTGGCTTCAATCTATATTCTATTCACTACTCCCAAATTGACATCTCTAGTCTGTATCTCTGTCCTAGGCTCAAACCCAAATATTCCAAGTACCTACCCAGACAGCTCTAGTTGAATAACCCATAGCCTGTAGATCCACAACATCCACAGCCAAACTCATCATCTTTCCCTCAAACCTATTCCTTACCAAGAGTTGCCTAACTCAGCACATTATACCACCATCTACTAAAAAAGCCAGAAACATGACCTTCATCTTGACCCATCTATTTTCCTAAGTTTCCACATTCAATCACTGAGTTCTGTTAATTCTACCTCTTAAATGTCTCTCAAATCCACTGACTTCTCTTCATCTAAATTACTACTACCTTAGTTCAGGCAACCTACCATCTCTTCCTAAATTACAGTCACAGTCTCTTAATTGGTCTGAGCTACTTCCAGTTTAAACTCCTGCAATCTATTCATTTTGTAGGCATGAGTATTTTTTTTTAAAAGCATAACTCTGATCATGTTGCTCCCATGCTAAAAAACCATTAATGGCTCTCCATTGCCCTCAGGATAAAGTTCATAGTCTTCAACATCCCTTACAAGGTGCTTCATTATCAGCACCCCACTCCCACTCATCTCACCAATCTCATCTGTCATCCCTCTTCCACTGGTGTTCTTTGACTACTCTAATTTCTTGAAATAGTACCCATTACTCTCTCTTGCACTGCTCACATACTGTTCCCCCAGCCTGGGTCACTCTTCCGCTCTCTATCCTCCCCACTCCAGTCTAGCTAGCTCCTTCTACCCATCTTTCAGGTGTCAACCTAGATTATATATCTCTCAGGAAGCCGAGCTGCGATCTCCTTAGCCCACCATGTTTCACTCATCTATACATTTCTCAGAATAATGATGGACACATGGGGAAAAAGAGACTGGGGTTGGAGAAAGAACATTTGTTAAGCATTATTTCTGATATGTGTTAAGGAGTGTGGTGGAAGTATAAATTGGTACAAACTGCATGAAAAACAATTTTGGTGATATTTATCAAAATCACAGATGCAAATACCTTCTGACCTACTAATTGCACTCCCAGGTATTTATCCTATAGATACACACCCACATGTGCCAAATGATGTTACATACAAAAAAAACTAGATGAAACCTACATATCCATTAGTAAGGGACAGTTTAAATAAATTATGGTACATTCACATAACGGAACACTCTAAAGCCATGAAAGAATTAGAAATTAGAATGATTTTTACGTATTGATATGGAAAAATTGTGAAGGGATATTTTTAAATTCAAAAAGTAAGGTACAAGATAGTAAATATGTTAAGCTAACATTTTTGAAAAAAGGTAAGAATTTTATACATAAAATTTTTCTGGAAGGACACTAAAAAGCTGATTACCTTAGCTGAAACCAGGGAAGTGAATTAGGTAGCTGGGGAAAAGAGTGGGAAGGATGCAACCTTTTAAACTTTTAAAAATTTAGAACTGTATGAATGTTTACCTATTCAAAAATAAATAAGTAAATAAAAAAGGAAAAGGTCTAACAGTCAGATGACAGGTTAAAGAAGAGTCATTCATGTCATGCATCCAAACCTCCAGATCAAAGAAGAGATGCCAGTAAAATCTTTGATTCAGCTACAATGAGCAGCTTTGGATCATGATTTAGTTTAAGGGGGCCGTGGGCGAGGGGGGGGGGTGGTGTTTACCTTCACAGATGTGCCTGTGGGAAAAGCTGTTCTGTAAATGATACCAGTTAACCAAATTCTTTGAGAGTACCAAGGACAAAAGACAAAATTTCTAATATAAAAGGGATGGATGCAATGGGACATAGGTACCTCTTGATTCAGATCTTCTTTAGGAAGAAAGAACTAGGAGCAAAATAATTAAAGACCTAAAGGTGGATGGATGAAAACTGATCATAGCAAACCAGAAGACAGCAACTTTCAGGAAATAAGCCTGAAAAATAGAAAAATCAGAAAAGAAAAAAAAAAGTAGATTTTCAGAGGCTTAGGGAAACAGTAGGATGAACACACTGTAAAGAATAAGAAACAAAGTACTCCAAGTTAACTTGGATGCTTTTTAAGTAGGCAGCTCTGTGAGCACAAATTCTACCAATATGCAGGGAAGGGTAACAAGATACCAGATTGGATAAACTCTGAATTTTAAAGTGACCCAAAATGCAAATTAGAAAGTGAAAATCAAGCTAGATTATTGAGCTGGAAGGTACAGAAACAGCATGTTAGAATAGGGATGAGGTTAAGAAAGCCAACCCTAATACAGGAAATAAAAAAAAACAGCCCTATGTCATAAGAGTTCTCTTATTAGTTTCCTTTTGTATTTTTCGAAGTATACAAAGCAGTAAATTAGGAAAATATTTTTTGCCCAGATAACTGCTACTACGAGTCCTGGCCAAGGTGGCCTTTAGGGAAGTGCAAGTTGAAAGAGTTCACCTTAACATCATTTTATACTTGAGTTTCTGACTCTGAGAAACAATAGAAGAAATCCCGCTTTGTGTTTAAGAAAGTTCCCAAGTCTCTTCTGGACAAAGTTATCAAATCAGGAAGAGATGGTAGAGACAAGATTTGGGCTAGGTAGAGGCACACTGACAGAAGCAGCCCAGCCAGCCAGGGGTCACCATCTACTCAGTATCCACTAGAGTAGGTTTCTTAACTTTGGCATTATTGACATTAGTTGTCCAATGCATTGTAGGATGTTTAGCAGCATCCCTGGCCTCTAGCTGCCAGTAGCACTCTCATAGTTCTGACAACCACAAACGTTTCCAGACGTTGCCAAAGGTCCCCTCGGCACCAGAGAGACATATTTTATGTCCCTGAAGGAAACAATATGCTCCACCCATCTAGAAGAAACTACAAAATACATAGTAAAGTATATCTAATAAAATACATTATGTTTTGAAAGAATTTTTAGGGATAGGGGAAAACAATCATGATATAAAAGTATAAAAGGACTTACCAAACTGTCTATATGGTATGAACACAATTTTGTAAGGAAAAAAAATGATTATAAGCTTGGAAAAAACTGGAAGACTTAAGAATCATAATTGTTATTTATTGAGCTAGTTTATCATGAGCGAAGCACTGTGTCAAGTGCTTCACACAAATCTTCTCATTTAATCATCCCAGTGATCCTGAGTTATCACTCCATTTTCAGATCAGGAGATCAGGGGCAACTTGCACAAGGTTATACAGCTAATAAGTGGAGAAGATAAGTCCTGAAACTAAATTTGTCTAGCTCCAGTGCCCAGTCTCTTAACTAGCATTCTGCTTCGTAATACACAAAGGCAGTATATCAAATGTTAACAATGTCTATCTCTAGGTAGTAGAATTAAAAGTGATTTTGTTTGCTTCTCTGTTCAATATTTTCTACTATGATACTTATTGCTTCTATAGTCAGAAAAAAAAGTAAGTGGAAGCCATGAAGACTACTTGGTAACATGGAGAAAAGTATTATTATAAGCTAACTTGAAAAAAGATACAACACTCAATGTAAAGTATGATTGTGTTGTTGTGCGCCATTGAGTCAACTCTGACTCATAGCGACTATATAGTACAGAGTAGAACTGCCCCATAGGGTTTCCTAGGCTGTAATCTTTATGGAAGGAGATTCCCATGTCTTTTCTCCCACGGAATCACTGGTAGGTTCGAGCCATTGACCTTTCAGTTAGCAGGTGAGCGCCTAACCATTGCATCACAGCGCCAGGGATCCTTAAAGTATATTACAATTATGTAAAAATATGGAGGAGATAAAAGGAAGTATACAAAATTTTAGTTGTATTAGGGAGGTGGGACTGAGAAGTGATCTTTTTCCCCTATCTTTTCCATATTACTATTAGTTATATTTTGCAATGGATAAAAGTTTATAATTAAAAGAAAGCAATAACATCTATAATCTTACTACCTGAAAATAACTACTGTTACATTTCAATACATTTCTTTCTAACCCTTTTCTAAGATCAATATGATCACTTACAAACACTAACCCAAAGGAATCAAAGAGAATTCTTACTCAACCTGCAGACAACACTAAGTTAGGTAGAATAGCTAATAGCTGGATTCAAAACATGATCTTGAGGAAGGAAAGGGAATGGAACTAACATTTATGGAGTATCTCTGTGTCAGATACAATGAAAAAGCTGAACTTATGGACTGAAGGTCTGGCCCTTCCAGGGACTGGTCAGGGCCACCCTGGACAAGGTGTTTGGCCTTTCTGAACCTGTTTCCTTATACCTAGTACCTGTTTACCTCCCCACAGCATTGTTTTGAAGCTAAAAAGAGAAAGTATATATATGTGTGTATATATATTATACATCATATATATGTGTTTGTATATGTAGGTTATAATTTACTTACATATACGCATATATACACACACACATATACACATATGCCTATATAAAGGTAAGAAACATTACTGTACAAGACAATAGTAAAAACCAAAAACCAAAAAAAAAGTTGCAGCTGAGTCGATTCCGAATCACAGCTACTTCACGTGTGTCAGAGTAGAACTGTGCTCCATAGGGTTTTCAATGGCTGTGATCATTTGGAAGTAGATTGCCAGGCCTTTCTTCCAAGGTGCCTCTGGGTGATTTTGAACCACCAATTTTTTGGTTAGCAGCCAAGCACAACCATTTGGGTCACCAAAGGACTCCTATAGTAAAAACAGTGGTATGTAATTCAACAAAATTTTTCCAGGCACAAAGCAATGAATAAGTAAAATAATAAGACCAAAAAATAATTTCTATGTGAACGTGTCAATCTTGATTCAGATGTACCTGAACCTAACCTTGACTCAGATGTACTTGCCTAATGAAACTGCTGGAAATGAAAGATAACCTTTAGGTATGATCTGCAGAGAAAAACTTGTTTATGCCTTGAATAAAGCCAACAGAAAAGAATGGAGAAGAGAATGGAGAGCAAGCCACCTGCATCTAGGGTGCAAACTGGGTCTCTTACCTGCAGCTCTGCTTCCAGGCCCAGCCGCCGGATAAAGGGGTCAGTGACATGGTAGCGCCGCTCAAAGCTCAGAGCACCCCTCTCCTGGGGAACAGAAATAAACTCATGATATAACTGATTCAATTCAACATGATTTCTATGTGGTTATTATATGTCCAGCACTGTGCTGGGCACTACAGGAGCTAGAAAAGACAACAAGAAAATGGCCTGCAGGAACCTGCACTCTGCTACTTGGGCAGGGACAGAGAATAATAGAATATAAACTTAAGCACTAAATTGTGTGCTGTTGGGTTAAAAAAAAGGAAAAGAAAGAAAATTTGGCAACAACAAATAGGGAAATATTTCCACATGTTTAGGTTGGAAAGGGTGGGCATCATCATCTTTAGGACACATATTGCGGAGGATGGAGGATACACAAAGGGAAAAAAATAACCTGCATGATCGCTTCCATTCTATGATTCTATGCCTCAAGGAAATGGTCCCTGTCCTTGAGAGCCACCTAGTCTAATGAAGTCTCACACACACACACACACACACATACACACAAACCCAAAAAACAGACAAAGCTCTAAAAGGATTCAGGGATACATGGAAAAATCCTTCTGGATAGTGACTACAATTTACGCACATGGCACTTAATTTTTTTTTTTAAGCACTTAACATTTTCAAAGAACTTTCTCATTTTCTTTCAGATTTCATTCTCAAGATCAGTCTGCCAGCAGTCAGGCATTATTATAATTTAGCAGACAGAAAACTGAGACACAGGGAGGTAAAATGACTGAAGTCTTATAAGTAGTTAATTAGTGCAGGGGTGAGATTAAGCTGCTGACCCCAGTTTGGGGTTCTTATATAGAAGCACATCACCCCTTGGTCGATCTCCACTAAACTTCTGTGGCTCCTTACCCAGGGCTTGTCTGACAAAGCCTGGGGCTACCTCACTAATTGAATGTGACTGCCCAGTCATCCATCCATCTCACAGGTATTGGAGTGTCTTCTACGTACAAACTAAAGAGGACAGGCGCAGGATTTAGTAGAGGAGACCCTCGAAGAACAGAAGAAAGAACCTTCACAGGTTCTGTTATACGTACAACTTAGTAACTGCAGCAACATGAAGAAGCTTTATCTACTCCTGCTGCCTTACTGACCCTTTCCAACTCACTCTCTCACACACACTCATACACATGAATATGCATAACGCACTGATGACTCTCCTCCCTTACCAACCCCTCTTATAATAATCTCAGTAGCCCAGGCACAAGCACTTGGACAGAGGAGTCTCCATGAATTCCATGTTCTTGGATAAAAGGAGACGAGGAGTCAAGAAACTCTGATTCTAGTCCTGGGTCACTAACTAGATATGTCACTGTAGGCAAATCACAAACTCTAGACCTCAGTTTCGTCCTCTGTAAAATGGATCTGGGGGAAAGAAAGGACCTCCTGTTTGGGTTCAGAGGCCTAGGTTGCTTACCTTGATCTGCCTATGGATGATGTCTCTAGTTATGTTGACTTTTGCCATCTTCTCTTAATGAGTTCAACAGAAGGGGGCTATAGAAGGATCTTCAGGACCTTTGTGCATTCCAGCCAAGCCCAGGTCCACAAGACACACATTTAATTACCTAGGAGTGGGGGGAAAAATCATTAACTCTGGAAGATGGAATAGATGGTTTCAGAGCCCGGATTCCACCCCTAAATCAGCCCATCAGCCCACCCAGTGAACTGGCTATTGTCTGTGACCCATGGCATGGTGGGCCAGCCCTGCTCCATAGTGTTGAAGAACCTCTGGAATGGAGGAGGGGAGAAGTAGTGACTTACAGCCACAGGAAGAACTGGAACAAACACTGATGGGGCCATGTATGCTTCACCAAAAAAGTGGTATTTGGATGTGAGTATGAAGGAAGATGGTAGCATATCCTGAAAGTGTGGACAAGGCACACAGCTAGAAAGATGTCAGGTTTCACTTGCTCAGTATGCATCTATAGCAGCCAGTCTGGAACTTTTAATTATGCTTCAAATCCCTGATACTCAGCTTGGCTCTCCCCGAAACCAAATCAGTATCACAGACAGAACACTCAACCCTCTAGCAGATCCACAGAATCAAAAAGTAGAAAGGAAATGTAATGGTAACCGTGTCCAAGGTTTAAATCCCTCTCCAATATCCTGATAGGTAGGCATTCAATCTTACCACTTCTTGAAACAATCTATTTTGTTACTCAACTCTCAGGGTTAGAAAAACCGAGTTATCCCATTTCTGAGAATTTGCCATATAAAAACTCAAAATATGAGAAAAAAGCTTCAAACCCAAGCATATTCATCACAGATTTGATAAGAGCAAAAACATTAAAATCACCCAAGTTTCCAGTAATAGAATGGTTAAACAACGTACAGCCATATGATATCACACAGACATTAGAAATGCTAATTATGCAGGAAAATGCTTATGTCATATAGTAATGTTTATAAAATAACATGCTGCTTTTTAAATAAACACTATTATCACAGCTAGGACAACCTGGTGGCACAGTGGTTAAGCACCTTGTTGGCTGCTAACCAAAAGGTCGGCAGTCCGAAGCCACCAGCCATTCCGTGGGAGAAAGATGTGGCAGTCTGATTCTGTAAAGATTTACAGCCTTGAAAACCCTATGGGATAGTTCTATTCTGTCCCACAGGATCACCATGAGTCTGAATCAACTTGACAGCAATGGGGTATTATCATAGCTATGTTAAAAAAAGGGAAATATAAAAAAACATTAATCATAGCTGTCTTTTGGTAATAGTATGACTGATTTTTCCTTCTACTTTTTGATGTTTTTAAAATTTTCCATAAAAGCACATTAATTTTACAGTCTGGGGGGAGAAAAACCCACTAAATGTTTTTTTCTTTTTTAAGAAAGTTCTGCCTCCTGTTATTGCCACTTTTTGCCCGGTTCTCCAGAAGCCACACAGAAGTCTATGTAGTCTTTCTTCCCCATGTGGCCCTTCAGCTCTCAGGGCTCACCAGGCCTCCCTGCTAACCCTCCCAGCCTTCCCATTCAGCCTTGGTTCTTTGGGGCCAAAATCTCCATGATCTATGTTGGGATCATAAGCTCTTAAAAGGGCAACAGTCTTCGCTTAAAACTTGGAAGCCATCCATCCAGCATCGCATCTGAGCGAGCATTACCAGCGAGATACGGAAGTTGCTGGCATATCTATCATGGCATTATTTAGGGCCACAAACCCTGCAAGCACCAAGAACATCCAGTGATGCCAGCTGAGAACAGCTACAATTTCATGATGGTTTTTCCAGGGGCCTCTGGCCACCAAATTAAAAATGCAAATTTGAACAAATTAATGTAAGTTAAATGCTGTCCTGTGACTGTGTGTCCTCTGGTTGTGATATAAAGGTGAAAGCCAAAACAACAGCAACAATTTCTCCACAATCACCAAGAATTTGGGTGGGCTTATTATAATGGAGAGAACACCAAAGCCAATGAGATCTCTGATATTAAGTAAGATTAGTTGTGTGATCTTGGTCAAGTCTCTTAATCTCTCTGTTCATTAACCTCTCACAGCCACAGGAAGCAAGGGAGCAAACACTGAAGGGGCCATATATACTTCACCAGAAAAGGCTCATTCCTTACCCTCAACACCCTCGTCTTCGGAGAACTGCAGTGAAGGTCAAATGAAATAATGTAACTGGAAAGTTTTTTAATTTTATTTTTAAAAAAATGTGTTATTATGTGCTAAGATATAGTAAGTTGCCAAATATTATGCACTTACTATGTGTCAGGCATTGTGCTAAGTGCTTTATAGTCATTCATTTATTCATTCATTCAACAAATGAGTATAAAGATACTCCTACTATATGCTGCGTACTGTTCCAGGCCTGTGGGATATAGCAGTGAGCAAAACAGCAAAGTATTTGCTCTTATGGTACTTACATTCTAGCAGGAGGGAATATATATAATGAACTGCTGTTGCTGTTGTTGTTAGGTGCTGTTGAGTCAGTTCCGACTCATAGCGACCCTATGTACAACAGAACAAAACACTGCCCGGTCCTGCGCCATGACCACAAATGTTGTTATGCTTGAGCCCATTGTTGCAGCCACTGTGTCAATTCATCTAGTTGAGGGCCTTCCTCTTTTTCTCTGACCCCTCTTCTTTACCAAGCATGATGTTCTTCTCCAGGGACTGGTCCCTCCTGATAACATGTCCAAAGTATGTGAGACTTCTTCTCGCCATCCATGCTTCTAACGAGCATTCTGGCTGTACTTCTTCCATGAGGGATTTGTTCATTCTTTTGACAGTCCGTGGTATATTCAATATTCTTCGCCAACACCATAATTCAAAGGCTTCAATTCTTTTTTTTTTTTATTGTGTTTTAAGTGAAAGTTTACAATTCAAGCTAGTTTCTCATACAAAAATTTATACACACATTGTTATGTGACCCTAGTTGCTCTCCCCATACTGTGAAAGCACATTCCTCTCAAAGGCGTCAGTACTCCTTTGGTCTTCCTTACTCATTGTCCAGCTTTCACATGCATATGAGGCTACTGAAAACACCATGGCTTGGGTCAGGCGTATCTTAGTCTTCAAGGAGACATCTTTGCTTTTTAACACTTTAAAGAGGTCTTTTGCAGCAGATTTGCCCAATGTAATGTGTCATTTGATTTACTGAGTGCTGCTTCCATGGGTGTTGATTATGGATCCAAGTAAAATGAAATCCTTGACAACTTCAATCTTTTCTCTGTTTATCATGATGCTGCTTATTGGTCCAGTTGTGAGGATTTTTGTTTTCTTTACGCTGAGGTGTAATCCTTACTGAAGACTGTAGTCTTTGATCTTCATCAGTAAGTGCTTCAAGTCCTCTTCACTTTCAGCAAGCAAGGTTGTGTCATCTGCATATTGCAGGTTAATGAGTCTTCCTCCAATCCTGATGCCCTGTTCTTCTTCACACTGCCCAGTTTCTCGGATTATTTGCTCAGCATACAGACTGAATAAGTATGGTGAAAGGATACAACCCTGACGCACACCTTTCCTGACTTTAAACCACGCACTATCCCCTTGTTCTGTTCAAATGACTGCCTCTTGATCTATGTACAGGTTCCTCATAAGCACAATTAACTGTTCTAGAATTCCCATTCTTCATAATGTTATCCATAATTTGTTATGATCCACACAGTCGAATGCCTTTACATAGTAAATAAGACACATGTAAACATCTTTGTGGTATAATGAACAAATACAAATAAGAAAATATCTGGTAGTAAAAGGCACTATGATGAAAATATAACAAGCTGATTTGAGAGTGACTGGGGGTCTACTTGTAGACTTGAGGTCAAAGAAGATGTAGTGAACATTTGTGAAGTTTTCTGGCTGCTCAGCACTGAAATCCTGCCTATATTTTGGGAATTCCCCCATCTTATGAGTCTGCTGGGAGGCAGAGCCCCTTCCCACTATGAAGTGAAAATGTTGAATATTAAGATTATTTTTCTAAGGCTCCCTTGCATCTATGGTACGCACATATGGCCCAGACCATGCCAATCAGACACATAGCCTCAGACCTTGAACTTGGACCTTGTGTCACAGAGTCAGAGGATCACGTAGAGTCCTGCTAGCAGCAAGTTGTGGCTATAGTGGCCATTAACGCCCAGCACAGCTGGCAGTAGTCGTATAAGCTGTGTAAACAGTAGTGGTAAGAGTGCCTCTGTGACTGATCTTGTCTATGGTCCTGGTGGCTGCCCAGTTTCCCTTGTTCCAGCCCATTCTTCAAGCTTGGCTCTGTTGCCTTCCCAGATGTTTTGTGAGTTTTCCTAAATATCCTTTCAATAATCAGTCAGAATTTGTTTCTGTTGCTTACAACTATGAATCCTGTCTGATAGAGAAGAACTATCTAAGAAGATGACATTTAAGCTGAAACATGAATGACAAGCAGCAGCAAAGACCTGGAAGAGGACCATTTGGGAGAGAGAGAACAACTACTACCAAGGCCCTAGAAGAAAAGTGGTTCAAAAAGTTTGTATAGTAGATGCTATTATTATCACCATTTTACAGATGAGGAAACAGGTCCAAGAACATGAAACAATGTTCCCAATGTCATACAGCTAATAAACTGGAGCTAGAACACGGACTCAAACCCAGGGCTGTATGAGTCCAAAGCCCATGCTCTAAACCACAATGCTATGTAACCACAGAATTTCCTAGAGTATCGATCACTACGGGCTCACTCCACCAAAGGAGCCAACAAAATTGCCACTATTCACTCATTAACTTTCTTAAAACATTAACTGAGTGCTTACTAGGTACCAATGTGTTAGACATGGGGGAATACTGAGATGAAAGAGATGGGTAGCCATACCAAAAGAGCTCAGAATCAAAGGCAAGGGGCTTTACCTAAAACTGGTGTTTGACCTGGAAATACTAAAAGGAATGAGAGGGAAAAAAACAGAGAAACTAGACAGATAAGAAACTACTATAATTCAGGTAAATGGTAAAATGGAGATTGGGATTTAAAACAAAATCAGACTCATAGGCAGAGGTTTAAAAAAAAAAAAAAACCCAAAAAATGTCAAATTTAATAATACAAGTACAGCTCAATTAGCTTTTGGTGAACATTTCTATTCCCTTCCTGAGAAGAAATGATAGCATGCTGGCTGTCTGGGAGCACGGCCCCACCTCCTGCTCTTTCAAGGAAACAGGGATTCAGGGCCTTTTTGCAAACTTTTACAGGCAGGAAGCATAACTGGAGATACTTCTAAGTAGAAACTATTTAAAAGGTTCACATCAGCAAGGAGACACCCCCAAATCTACCAGGGGGCATAACTAGTTTCATACGTCAGCCCAAAAATCTCTCAGACATGAATATTCAGATCAATAAATCAATAGTTATTTGACTTGAAGATGAGATTTAATCAAGGTCAAATTTTAAAAGCATAATTTCAAGGACTCTAAATAGTCGATTCTACAGAGTAAAGAACTCATAGATATGGAATTGACACAAGGAAGTTATATATGACTAAACACTAGACAAGACTACCTCAAGAGGATTTCTACTGCTAGTGCACTATACAAGTTACATAACGTTCAGTTCTTCCCAAAAGCAAAAAGGTTGAAATAAATGACCTTAAGAATTCATAAATTAAAAATTTAATGCCTGTTATACCAGGCAGGAATGCCCTGGGTGACGCAAATGATTACGCGCTCAACTACTCACAGAAAGGTTGGCAGTTCAAACACATCCAGAGGCACCTTGGAAGACAGGCCTAGTGATCTGCTTCCGAAAGGTCATAGTCTTGAAAATCCTATGGAGCAGTTCTACTCTGCACACGTGGGGTTGCCATGAGTCGGAATTGGCTCAACGGCAACAAACATCAGCATTATGCCAAGCACTGTACTAGAGTTTGAAAACACAGCAGAGACCAAGCCAAACACAGACCTTCCATTCAAGAACATACAACATAGCTGCCATTAATTAAATTCCAGTGGCACCAAGGCTATTGTAATCAGAGCACCATAGAGGAACTAAAAGACATATTGCCTTCAGTAATTTAAGTGGGTGATCAAAATGAATAGATAGGACAGTAAATTCAGAAGTAACAACATGGAATAATAATTCAAATCTTGTTTTAAAAAAAAAAAATCCCACTGCCGTCGAGTTGATTCCACTCATAGTGACCCTACAGGACATAGTAGTACTGCCCCATGGGCATTCCACGGAGCAGCTGGTGAATTTGAACTGCCAACCTTCTGGTTAGCAGCCGAGCTCTTAACCACTGTGCCACCAGGGCTTCAAACCTTGTTTATACTCATCTATACTCATTTATTCATACATCTTAGAAGAAAGAATAAAAATGATGGAGGGGGAAACAAATGAAGTGTGTGAAAGCAAACAAGAAAGACAACTTGGAAATCGCTAATGGAAAATGGGGACTTTAACAGATCAGAAACAACTTTAAAGTGTATTCTTTATTCTAAAAAGAGTACAGTTAACTAAATATACACTGATTTCCACACTTAATGTTCTAATAAGATTGAGGACTAATTTGTTTGCAGAATATGAAAGCGCAATAAGAACTTTCTCTAGCTAGAGTACAACGGTTTAAGGATGGCATCTACTGTAAATTAGGATATTGCAGGTCAGCTCTAATAGATACTCAATGAAAAGGAAGAAGAAGGAATCTGATTTCTGGGAGCCAATGAGAATATGAAAAATATAAAAAAGACCTAAGGCACAGAGAAAAACATATGACAGAATGTTATAAAGGAAACATAAGCTGCTATGCAGATGTTACACCTCCCAGAAGGTATTCTATTCCTGGAGCTCTAAAATGCCTAGCATGCCACCACTTAACCCCATCCCTTCCACCAACTTTTAACTTAGGCTACTATGAGCATATCTCTGCTATTATAAAGGAAGTTAACAAGAAAATAAAATTCAAAATTAACAGCACGATTTAGAGTAATTAATCTATTTCATAATGCAAAAGGTACCAGTAATATGACAGCCTTAGGTTAAGAAGCCTTAGAACAAAGTACATCTATAAAGATTACTTGTTTGGAATGAAGGATTAAATGGTAACATCCAAACAATGAGGAACCACCTATTTCACGTGTGCCACAGAGCCCTGGTGGCACAGTGGTTAAGAGCTTGGCTGTTAACCAAAAGGTCCGAAGTTCGAATCCGTAAGTCATGCTCCTTGGAAGCCTATGGGGCAGTTCTACTCTGTCCTATATGGTCACTATGAGTTGGAATCGACTCAACAGCAATGGGTTTGGTTTTTGGTTTTATAGAGCCCTGGTGGCGTAGTGGTTAAGAGCTTGGCTGCTAACCAAAAGGTTGGCAGTTTGAATCCACCAGCCGCTCCTTGGAAATGCTATAGGGCAGTTTTACTCTGTACTATAGGGTTACTATGAGTTGGAATTGACTCAACGGCAAGGGGTTTTAATGGGTATAATCTTTGGTTGGACTTTGGATAATGTAGCAGAGAGAGCAGCAGACTTACCTGGCTCTGAATTCTAGCCTGTCAATCAACCAGCACTTACTTGGGCAAGTTGCTAATCTTTCTGAGTTTCAATTTCCTCATATGTAAAATGGGGATGGAGCCCTGGTGGTGCAGTGGTTACGAGATCGGCTGCTAACCAAAAGGTCAGCAGTTCAAATCCACCAGCTGCTCCTTGGAAACCCCATGGGGTAGTTCCACTCTGTCCTATAGGGACACTATGAGTTGGAATCGACTGGACAGCAACGGGTTTAAAATGGGGATGCTAATATCTACCTCAATGGGTTGTTGTGAGCAATAAATGATAAAATGTATATAAAAGTACATAATAGTACCTGGATCATAAGTAGGTGCTCAACAAATGTTAGCCAAATCTGAATTCTACTAAGACTTGATTATATATGCCCAGTGGCATGGGTTACACTATTGCTCCCTCATTTCCCTCCCAGACAGACACAGCTGACATTAGGGATTCCATTGCAGGATGCTGCTGGCATGGAGAGTAGGATGTTGTTATCACCTGTGCTAGCTTTGAAATGCAAAATCAGAAAGAAAACAGTTGAGTTTGTTAAAAAGAAAGGAACTCCACACAAAATCTTGTACATGAGTGTTTATAACAGCATTATTCATAATAGCCAAAAGGTGGAAACAACCCAAATGCTCATTAATTGATGAATGGATAAGACATGGTATATCTACTAATGTAATATCATTCAGCCATAAAAATGAATGAAGTACTGATACATACTACAATATGGATGAACCTTGGAAACATTATGCTAAGTGAAAGAAGCCAGTCACAAAAGACCACATATTGTTGGTTCCATTTATATGAATGTCCAGAATATGCAAGTCTATAGAAATAGTAAGTAGATTAGTAGATGCTTAGGGTTTCAGGGGATGGGGGAGTAAAGGAGTTATAGCTAAAGAATGTGGGTTTCTTTCCTTTTTTTTTATTGAGATGAAATTCACGTAATACAAAGTTAACCATTTTAAAGTGTACAATTCAGTGGTATTCGGTACATTCACAATGTTGTGCAACTGCCACCTCTTACCTAGTTCCAAAATATTTTCATCACTCCAGAAGAAAACCCCATACCCACTAAGCAGTCAATCCTCATTTCGCATCCCCCTCTCCCAGCACGGCAATCACCAATTTGCTTTCTGTCTCTAGGGATTTACCTATTTAGATATTTCATCATAAAATATATGTCTGGCTTCTTTCACTTAGCATAATGTTTTCAAGTTTCATCCACGTTGTAGTATATATCAGTACTTCATTACTTTTTATGGCTGTATAATAGTCTAATGTATATACCACACTGTGTTCATCTATTCATCCTATGATGAACGTTTGGATTGTTTCCACCTTTCAGCTATCGTGAATAGTGCTGCTATAAACATTTTTGTACAAGTATTTGTTTGAGTAGTACTTGTTCTCAATTCTTTTGGAAATATACCTAGGAGTGGAATTGCTAGGTCATATGATAAGTCTATGTTTATTTAACTTTTGAGGAACTGCCAAACTGTTTTCCACAGTGGTTACACCATTTTACATTTGCATCAGCAATGCACAAGGGTTCCAATTCCTCTACATCCCTGTTTTTTAAATTATAGCCATCCTAGTAGGTATAAAGTGGCATCTCATTGTGGTTTAGGGCTTCTTGTTGAAGTGATGACAATGTTCTAAAATTGACTGTGGTGATAGTTACATACATCTGTGAGTATACTAAAAACCAATGAATTGTGTACTTTAAATGGGTGACTTGTATAGTATGTGAATTATAGTCCAATAAAGTTGTTATATAAAAGAAACAAAAAACAAAGGAACTACTGATACAGGTAACAACACGGATGAATCTCAAGACGTTATGCTGAGCAAAAGAAGCCAGGCGTAAAAAAAAAGTACATAGTGTATAATTTTATTTATATGAATTATACAAAATTTATATTCAGTTCTAGAATAGGCAAAGCTATAGTGGGGGAAAAAATCAGAACAGTGTTGCCCGTGAATTTGGGAAGTGACAAGGAAAGGATAATTGAGAATCTTCTAAAGTGATGGAAAGGTTCTTTATTTTGGTGGGGGTACGGTTATATGAGTATATCCATTTATCAAAATTATACAACCGAGATTTAGACATTTCAGTGCACATAAATTTTACCTTAAAAAACAAACAAACAAACAGAAAGGGGGGTGAGAAGTAGGAAAGAATGAAACAAGAATGGCAGAATCTTGATAGCTGTTGAAATAGTATGATAGCGCATGAGGGTTCATCACATATTCTGTTTACTTTGTGTATATGTGGAATTTTTCCTAGAAAAGTTTTTTTTTTAAATCATTCCTATTACAGAATCAGTAAAAATATAGAAGACTGATTAATGAAATGGAAAACCATTCATCATATATAGTTAACAAATCAGGTTAAGACATACGTACGGTCATCCTAGTCTTGAGGGAAAAAAAAGACAAACCACAAAGTGTACACACCTATAATGATAAAACTAGAAGAATATGCACCAAAAATGTTAGACAGTGGTCATCCCTAGGTAGAACAACAGGTGGTTTTATTTTTTTCTTTCCATTTCTGTATATTTTCCAAAGTAAACATAAACATATGTAATTAAGTAGTTAGGAACAAAGCTTTGGACTGAAAGAAGCTTGAATCTGGCACTACTACTCACTAGGTATAATCTTGGGCAAAATTACTTACCTTCTTTAAACCCCTGTTATTTTCACCTGTACTGTAGGATATGTAATAATATCTATCTCATAGGGTTATTGGGACCATTTAATGAGATAATACATTGTAAAACAGCACAATGCTCGGCACATGGTAAGAGATAAAAAAATATTGGTTATTTCTTCATCTATTACATGGACATAATAGTACCTATCTCCCAAGGTTGTTGTGAAGATTATATGTGCTAACTGGCATAATATTAATGCTTACTAAGTGTGAGTGTCAGTATTATTTGCAATAAGAAAAAAACCATTTAAGAAAACCTCCACCTCAAAAAGTTAAACATACTTAACCATACCAAACCCAAAACCCGTTGCTGTTGAGTCAATTCCAACCCATAACAACCCTATGATGACACAGAAGAACTGCCCCATAGAGTTCCCAAGAAGTGGCTGGTGGATTTGAACTACCAACCTTTTGGTCAGCAGCTGAGCTCATAACCATTGTGCCACCAGGGCGCCAGAGTTACCATATGACTCAGCAATTCCACTCTTAGGTATATACCCAAGAGAAATGAAAACACATAACCACACAAAAATGTGTATATGAATATTCATAGAGCATTATTCATAATAGCCAAAAAGTGGAAACAGACCAAATGTCCATCAACTGAGAAATGATAAATAAGATATGATACAGCCATATAAGGGAATATTATGCAGCCATAAAAAAGAATTAAGTACCGATTCATGCTACAACATGGATAAAACTTGAAAATATTTTGCTAAGTGTAAAAAGCTGACCACAAAAGACCACACATCACATGATTCCATTTATATGAAACGTCAAGAATAGGCAAAGGTATAGAGACAGAAAGTACATTAGTGGTTGCAGAAGCCTGAGAGAGGAAATAGGGGGAGGGCTTAGGCAGTGATAGCTAAAGCATATGCGGTTTCTTTTTGGGGTGATGAAAATGTTCTGGAATTAGACAGTGGTGACAGATGCAGAACTTTGTGAATATATTAAATACTGCTGAACTGTACACTTAAAAGAATGGATTTTATGGTATGTGAATTATATCTCAATTAAAAAAGAAAAGCCCAAAGTTATTTTCTTCTCTACCTCAAAATCACAACTTATGAAAAGAAAATTCAGTTCTCACTTTCCTTCACCTGTATCCTCCCTTCAACTGTAAGTTATTTATGTGACTTCTCTTCCTTAAAAGACTAAAAGCACTCCATCCAATTCATCTATTGTTTTCTCTAGATCTACCAGTAGTGATGTGAGCTTAGCAGACACCAATAAATATTTGCTAAATAAATAATAACATGACTGCCTTGCATATGTTCCATGTTTTATACTTATCAAAGTGCTTTTGTTCATGTTTTTAGTTTAAAACTTCACAGCAATCCTGTGAAGAAGCCAGAAAGCTATTGTTGTTGCTGGGTGCCATCAAGTCAGTTCCAACTCATAGTGACCCCTGTGTACAATAGAACTAAACACTACCTGGTCCTATGCCATCCTCAAAATTATTGCTATGTTTGAGCCCATGTTGCAGCCACTGTGTCAATTCACCTTGGTGCTGACCCTCTACTTTACCAAGCATGATGTCCTTCTCCAGGGACTTGTCCCTCCTGATCACATGTCCAAAGTACATGAGACAAGACGAAGTCTCACCATCCTCACTTCTAAGGGGCATTCTGGCTGTACTTCTTCCAAGACAGATCTGTTTGTTCTTTTGGCAGTCCAGGGTATATTCAACATTCTTCACCAACGCTGTAATTCAAATGTATCAATTCTCCTTCCGTCTTCCTTATCCATTGTCTAGCTTTCGCATGCATATGAGGTGACTGAAAATACCATGGCTTGGGTCAGGCACAACTTAGTCTTCAAGGTGACAGCTTGAAAGTTATTACAGGCAGTCTCTGACCTACGACGTATTCAAGTTAAGACGAACTGTGCTTAAGGACAGTCCTTTTGTTTTTTTTCTACATTTTATCGTTAGTAATATGTACTACATACAACGTTGCAGCACGTAATTTTCTGATGTTGTCATTCTCATTCTAACCCCCAAAGACAAATAAAGATTGGGTTTATAAAGATACTGACAATAAAAGGCAATAATAATGAAAACTTAAAAAAGAAAAAGAGGTATTTAACTTACATCAGAACTGAATTACAACAGAGTTATAGAAATGGAACTCCATCCTAAGTCAGGGACTACCTGTATTACCCTCATTTAACGAGGAGAAACTGAAGTGCAATGCTTTGTGGTACTGAGGGAGAAAACCAGGTTCTAGGATCTTCTGTTCCAGCCAGGCTCTCCTCCTAACTGGCTGTATGATCCTCAGTAAGGCATTTCACTCTGTCAGCCTATTTCCCCATCTGTAAAATGAGAGGTAGACTCTGAGATGAGCTACAAAAACTCTTTGATGCCACTATCCTATGATTCTAAGGATACACCACTAATTAGCAGTAGAGCAGACCTGGAACCCAAGTCATTTGTATTCTTTTTCCTCTGGACATTCTGCCTCCCACTGCACAGAGGTGCCCCCTGCCAGGATGACAACTGACCCCCTTTCAACATTCTGAATTATGCAAAAGATATATGCAAGTTTCCTTTTACTCTGTTTGTTGTGGTTTTCCTACTGGAGCAATCCTACAGAAAAGAATAATGAAAGGAGGGCTGAGCTGCACTTCCAATGAATACGGTTCATTGGAACCTGCATAATTAAACGAAAAAAGTTGAATTGTGGAGTCTGGCACATCTAAAGTTCAAATCCCAGCTATACCACCTATTTTCTGTGTGACTTAACATTTCTAGATCTCAGTTTTCCTAATCTGTAAAATAGGGATTACAGGATAATACCTACTTTGCAGGGTGATTAGGAATGGAAGAGCTACACATGTAAAACGCTTGGCTCTGAGCCTGGTAAATAATAGTATTTATTGAACATTCTAAGCATTTTTATAAGTGTTGTATCATTGACTCCTCACAACAACCTCATGTGTCCGGTACTATTATTATCCTCATTTTAAAGATGAATCATCTGAGGCACAAAGAAGTTAATTTGCCCAAAGTAACACAGTTATTAAATAGAGAGTCAACCTAGATAGTATGACTCCAGAACTCAGGCCTTTGGCCAATAAAAAATGATTATTACTATCTTTAATCAGACCATGTCCAAGCAGTCTTGCCTAAAAGAAACCTTACCATTCCTTAGGGTAAGATAAGGAATTAAAATCATCCTGACTCTACTGATCTCAAACACCAAATTTAAAGAGTGCCATTTCAAGCTCATGGATTAAGTCATCCCAGGGACAGCATCTAGGAAAGGTACAACTGGTAAGATAGGCACACTGTCCCATCAGTAAAGCATCTGCGGAAAAGTCCTTTGCCATCTTTGAGGCTCCTGGCTCAAATGATCCCGTATGGAGCTGACTGAAGTTTTCTCTGTGGAAGTCCAGTCTAAGAAATGCTTCATTTTCTGGGGGGTTCTGGATGAAAACTCATCTTGATGTCTCCTCTGGGGCTCTGTACTGTCATTTGAGCTTTGTGAAAAATTTTCTTTGATGTTTTCAGAACTTTGGTTTTCAGCGACAGTAGCTAGCTTAACTGCCTTCTCCTAGGCTCACAGCTACCTTGAGGCAGTAGAAGGGAGCAGAGAGAGAAAGGGGAGCATATTTTGATAATGCTGTCCTCTCTCGCTGCATTTAAGAGCAGCTGCTGTCTTAGATTTTGCCCTTAACTTGTGTCTTTCTGAATTCTGCTGCAATTCAAAGTACCTCTCATAGGGAAGCCTTTGAAGTTTTACCCTGTACCCCTACTTCTAGCAAAAAGGCCAAGGAAAATTAAGCCAATCAATTTGGAAATGCTTCCTTTCTAATTAATTGCAGCTGTGCTACATCCAGATGTCTGACTCTAGGAGGAACCAGGTAAGCTATCGGCACCACTCAGGCCTATACTGACAAAGCTCCCTGACCAGGAATGCCTTGCTCATACTCTGAGAAAGGCTCCCTACAAGGTTCCAGGATAAGCAGTTTTATACTTTCTGAAAATGGAATCTGGGGGTTATGAAGAAGGGCAAAATTTTATCAAGGTCCTGAACCTAACACTGCCCCTGAAGAGACCCTGGATAGTTGCTCTTTTCTCCTACTCTGCCTCCCCCAAGGAAATGGGGTTAATACCTCCCCAGATGGCTACAGGGAGGATTAAGGGTCATTATTCTTGGTATCCAGCTCTGCTACAACTCTAGCAGTTGTGACCTTGTTCATCCTAAAATAAGACATTTAAAATAAAAAAGCAAACAGTGATCCCTAAATCTGAGTCTTTTTCTGTAAAGAGCAAGAGTTTCCTTTGCAAAGGGCCTCTGACACTGCCTCCTATATTCCAACCTGTTGGCTGCAACCTCCCCTTATTCGGGCCTCAAGTTTTTAAGGTATTAGTCACTAATGCCACAAAGCCCTTTGAGCAGCTATTACTAATAGCACAAAGAATGGGCCTCAGAACTCTCAGGGTTTCGGTCAGGCCTGAATTCACTCTCAGAAAGCCAACAAAGTGGTACCCCTTTATCCCCAAACCCTGGCTCTCGAGGACAATCAGTGACGTCTAGTGAAAAGCATATATTATGTCATTTAGTCCTCATAAATCCCTCGTAAAGAGGTCATAAGCCTCATTTTACAGTTAAGGAAACTGCAGCTCAGACAGGACATGTGATTTACTCTGGGTCACATAGCTAAGAAGAGGCAGACATGGGTTATGGCATCAGAAAGACCTGGATTCAACTATCAGCGCCGTCACTACTAGCCGTATAATCTCCAACACATTTCTTAACTTTCTGGAGCCTCAGTTTCCTCATTTGTAAAATGGGGATAAATAAGGCAGTACCTACTTCATAGGGAATTTTTGAGGATTAAATGAAATACTGTAGGAAAAGTGGCTAGCAAGTGCCTGGCACACAGTAAGTATTCAATACATGTTAGTTTTTTACAGATCAAAAGTGATTTTTTTACAGATCAAAACAGAGAGTTTTATGTTATTTTCTTAGAATCACCAAACCAAACCCACTGCTGTTAAGCCGATTCTGACTTATAGCGACCCCATAAGATTCTCAAGGGTATAAATCTCTATGGAAGCAGATTGCCACATCTTTTTCCTGTGGAGCCACTAGTGGTTTCAAATTCTGACCTTTCGGTTAGCAGTCGACTGCTTTAACCACTGTGCCACCAGGGCTCCTCACAGAATCACAGAGTTTAAAAAACTAAAAGATCACTTAGTCCAATTACCTACATAAGTATGGATCCCTCTACCACATCACTGATAAGAAGTAGCAAAGCCTCTGCTTAAATACCCCGAATGATGGGTAACTCATTCCCTCACAAGGCAACCTATTTCATTTTTAGAAAGCCAAATTCACTATCAAGCCAAAATCTACCCTCTTGGAATATCCTTCCTTTGATCCTAGTCTGCCTTCTAGAATCACACAGCGAAAGTCCAGTTCCGTTTCCAATAGTTCTTCAAGTATTTGAAGGCAGGCATCGTCTTCCCCCCAGTTCTTAGCTTTGGTCCTTTCAACTCCTCTTCACTGTCACAGTCCCAGAGGCAGCTCAATATCACAGAGCAGACAGACTTGGATTTGAATTCCAATCCTTCCATTTACTAGCTGTGTGACCTTAAGCAATTTACTTAACCTCTCTGAACCTATTTCTTCATCTATATTACAAGAATAATGATTCTCACCTCAAAGGACAATCATGAGATTAAATTTAGATAAAGTAACAACACTACTAGCACAGAGCCCAACATATACCAGATCCTCATTAAACATCAGTCACTTTTTAGGATGTATCTCCACTGGTAAATATCACTCAGAGTATACTAGCCAGAACTGAATGTAACATCAAGTGACTGGTTTCTGATGGCAACTGCCAGGGCTTGAGTTTTTAAGAGGTGATAGCCAATAAGAAAGCACAGCCTAGAAGTCTTCTTAAAACCAAACAATAGTTTAGCTTAACTAGTAAAAAATGTCTGCCTTGAGCATTATGCTCTTTTTAATAACTATCTATCTGGGATCAAATTGACAATGGCAACTTGAAAGATTACACTGGAACCTTCATAGGCAATGAGTTTATGTTAATGGAGGAGGAACAGTTCAGAAAAGGAAGGTGAGACATAGGGAATCGGGAGGAAAGGAAGAGTGTGCTGTCCTAGTATGAGGAGAGCAACTAGAGTCATATAACAATGTATGTATAAATTTTTGTATAGGAAAGATTTTTTTAAAAACTTAGTTTGAAAAAAGAAAAAAAAGGAAGGTGGGAATGGTGGCACAACTTGAAGAAATGTAATCAATGTCATTGAATTGTACATGTAAAACTGTTGAATTGGTGTATGTTTTGCTGTGTATATTCTCAATAAATAAATAAATAAAGCACAGCCTAGGGGTTCTGTGGGTCCAGCAATCTGCAATGGTACCCAAAGATGCAGTGGATGATCTGGGAAGGTGAGGATGAAAGAAAAAAGAAAACAAGACAGACCATTAAACCATGACCCAAGAGAAAAGGCAAGTATCACCATATTACATGTTGTCTATGACTCCTGCTCTGAGGCCCAGTGACTGCACATGTGGGCCACTGCCATCGAGTAGATTCTGACTCATAGGTACCCTACAGGACAGAGTAGAACTGCCCCATAGGGTTTCCAAGGAGCAGCTGGTGCCTAATTTAAAAGGAAAGGGAGGAAAAAAAAAAAAAAGAAAATTAAAGAGTAAGTCACAGTTCTGGCTCTTCCTCAGTAGCAGGCCCCTCAAGATCCACAGACGTTCAAGATCTTCAGTTGTATCCCTTCAGATCCTAAAGCCCAGATGTGTGAAAATACCCTACATGAGACATTCAGTGAGTAATACCAAGTGATGTGACAGCTCTAAAACATCAAACAAAAATAAATAAATAAAACATCAAACGGGAACATTAACACCATTACCATATTCTCTTTTTCCTTAAGTGACCCCAAGGGAAGGAGTCCCAGGCAGAAAAATGGGTTGTTGCCCAGTTCTTCTGCAGAATTGACCCAAAAGCATAGCTTTTACAAATTAGAGGTGACTTGAATGTAAGTGTTCCCAAATAGGTCAAAAGGATAGCAGGACCCCAGAATTCAACCAACACAACCACAGACTATGGTGGAAAAGGTTGTTTACCACCTGCCAAAGAAATACAACAACGTACACTAAAGAAATCCATCGATAGCCTCAGACTCAGCTCAAAGGAGCCCCACTACTTACCCCCCGGTCTGTTATAGAGGATACGGTCACTACACTCAACAGCAAAGATTCAATTCAATCCCTCTAAAAACGTAAGAATTACAACGAAGAATAAGCCAGAACTCAAACCAGAAATAGCCCTAAATAGTTCCTTCATCTTAGTGAGCAGAGACTGGCCACTGAAGAAGGACCCTAGGGTATAGAAAAGCCTAGTGCAGGCCAGGTGGGGATTTCATAATGCCTTTGAGTCAGGAGGTGTCCTCAGAATAGTTTTCTTCTCAACAATGTTTCAGGCTTTGCTAAAACAGACGCTTAACTGCCATTTTATTCTGATCATCCACCCCATTCTTAGGGAAAATACAGCCACCCTACCACGCTTCTAAACTCACAAACGTGAGGAAAACTTTAAAGTTGCCCTACCACTACCCCAGGAAATTAAAGAAAGTCACAGAAGGAAAGAACTTCGGGGAAACTATCAAATTAGGCTGTTAGACAGTAACCATAAGCCTGAAAACTCTTTTCTAGAGACCCTGGTAGTACACCTGCAGAGGAAAGCCAGAGGGCACCAAGCAAATTCAACCCAGCTGGCAAGAGGGTGTCCCACTGCAACTTTCAGTAACAAGAATTGGATCTTGCTGGCTCGCAGTCTCCCTATTTCCCCACTTCCCATTTACCCTTTGAAGTGGGTACTGAATAGCCCATTCCCAAGCACAGGCCCTATGTACAGGCACTACCGACGTCTGGTGGAAACACCTTAGTTAAGTTTGACGCCAGGATGGGCCACTGAAGGCATCTGCGGCTGCCAGAAGCCTGGACACACACACACACACACACACACACACACACACACAGACACACACACACAGAAAGGAAACAGAGCGCAGGTCAGGTCAACGTTGCCCTCCCGCACTTCCACCTGCCCTCTTCTTCCTGAGACCGGCGCCAGATCAGATGTCAAACAAAAACTCCACAAAAAAGTCCCGTGATGGGACGACTTCCACCTCTCCCTTGGCAGAGTCCTCTGGACTCCCACAACCGTCCATGCACATCCCAGCTAGCCCTCGGCCCCTACCCCATCCCTGGCCCACTGTGCTCCCTGCCCCAGAGAGGCCTGCCCCCTCCCGGGACAGCCCGGAGCCCCGAGGAGGGCGGGTGGGCGACCTCAGGCCCCCAGGCCGTTAAGGCTGGGGCCCGCCCGGAGCGGGCGGCCCGTGTGCCAGGACTGCGGGACCCAGTCTCTGCCTCGGCGCCCGCGGAGGGCAGGGGGCAGCGGCAACTCCTACCTGTCAGGCCTCTTCCCTAGACCGGTAGCGTCGCAACTTCAGGAGCCCATGTCCGTCCGGGGGCCCGGCCCCTCTCCCGGGAGTCGGGGCGCGGATCCCGGGGAGGGGGCTGG
This sequence comes from Dugong dugon, assembly GCA_030035585.1. NCBI lineage: Eukaryota > Metazoa > Chordata > Mammalia > Sirenia > Dugongidae > Dugong > Dugong dugon. The sequence continues at coordinate 51,268,901 of CM057462.1, read as the reverse complement.
GGGGCCCGGACAGCTCTAGCCCCTTCCCATGCTCTCCGCCCGGCGCCTGGCCGGGGCCGGACAGCGCCTCTGCCCGCCCCTGCGCACCGCCTCACACCCGCGCTCACACACACTCACACTTCCTCGCGCGCTCTCACACACGCACTCCCCTCCCTCCACCTCCTCTGTTTATCTCCTCCAGCTGTCTGGGGACCCAGGCGAAGCCGGCACTGCGCCTGCGCTACGCAGTCTTCGTCCCCGCTCCGCGCCTCACAGCCAGCGGCTACGCTACGGAGGTAGCGCCCAGCCTTTTCCAGAATGGCGAACCCCCCCTCCCTGGGCCCGGTTAACGTCTGCCTCTCGGAGGCGCCCACTAACATGCTAGTGGGAGAGTCCCACGCCGCCTCAGCCAATCTGCTTCGCCGCTTGCCGGCCCAGGGGCCAGTGGGCGGGCGAGAAAGCCGGGCGGAGCCCCGGGGCATGCCGGGAGTCGTAGTTTTCCTTCGTCTAGGAGCTACTGCAGAGGGGGCTCACCCCGCCTAGTTGCCATTAGTTACCCCGACGCACCTTTGCACCCCATATTTCTGTAAAGTGTTCCTTCACCATCAATTCTGAGACTCCCCTACTTGTCATTGCCACTCCCCCGGCCCCCACTCAGCCCTCTGAGAGCCTCCTCAAGACTTCCTCAGAGCCCTCAATTGCGGGGCGCCTCAGACTGCACCCACGGCCCCCTCCCTCACCTTCCCCGACACCACCCACCCACCCTCTGCCCCACACTACCGACCCTCAGCCTATTCTTTCCTGCTTTAAGGTCTGCTAAAGTGGCACGTTCCTCACTCTTGCCTCCCGAGCCTGGAGGAAAAGGATAAATGAGAACCAAAGTCCTACACTGGGTAACCTGGAGGGGAACCAATAGGCCAGGCAAGTCCCCGGAACTCTCAGGCTGGTGGGAGAGACAAGGTCCGTCCGAGGCTGGTGGAGCCACTGCTGTTCCCATTGTCTGAGGAAGACGGGTAGTTCCAGCCTTGTGGAGTCTCGGGTCTGATGGAGAAAATACCCTCTTCTTTAAGGAAGTTCCCAAAGTGATGAGGGAGGCACTATGCCTAACTGCTAAAGGCAGGGACCAGGCCCCAACCATGAGGAGTCCCAGGTCAGAAAAGGAAGACATCATCAATCACCCTCTGAGAAGGAAAACTTGCCACTTACCCGAAGGATGCCATTTGTCAGATAATAATTTGCTTTTATTGAGCATTTACTAGATGTCAGGCACTGTGTTGGGCATAGTTCCTTAAAACCAAACCAAACCTGTTGCCATAGGCCAGAGTAAAACTGCCCCATAGGGTTTCCAGGGAGTGGTTGGTGGATTTGAACTGCCAGCCTTTTTGGTTAGCAGCCAAGCTCTTAACCACTGCACCACCAGGTAGATGTTCCTTGTTGCTGTTGTTAGTTCCTCTCGAATTGGTATTCCTTAGGTATTCCTTAGATAGGTATTAATACTAACTACATTTTGCAGAAGGGGAAGCTACAGCATAAAGGGATTAAAAGCAATTTGCCCAGGGTCACATAGCTGATAAGGAACCAAGCTGGAATTCACACCTAGCTCTGTCTGACTCCAGAGTCTAAGTGTTTGAACACTCCCTGCCCCTTATGTGAGAATGAGGTAGCCCACCCTCAAGAAGGACTGAATATACAAATTTTGCATTTATAGCGTTTGTCTCATGTATATCTCTCCATGAACTACTTGTTTTTTTCCTGTTTTTTCCCATATCATGAGTATAAACTAGTCTGTGAGCTCCCAAGGGGTGATTTCTCCACTTTCGGAGGAGTAAGAAGTTACCCTTGTGAATTCAGCTTTGTGACATCCCTTCTACTAAAAATGTTGTGTGTCATCCGTCCTGACCTCTCCCCCACAGCTGTTCCACTGATTATAGAAAAGCATAGACTTTGGGACCAGGAGAAAGCTTTGAGATCAGCTATCCATAGCTCCCCATTTTAGGCTGCAACTCTGAATTAAAGAACAGGTAATATTTATTGAACACTTACTGTGGGAGATAAGTGCTTACCACTGAATTAAGCAATGCTCTCACAATCACACAGCTAGGAAGTGGTTACAGTTGGGATTAAAATTCAGATTATTTGAATCCAGAGCCCATATTTTAAACCCTTGTTCTATGCTGTCAGTGTCACAGAGGATCTTAGAAAAACCAACAGAAAAGAATAGATGGTATTTCTGTGACTCCTAGCACAGTCTCCAGCACATAGCGGACACTCAGTAACTATATGATGTCAGAGTGAACCTTTGTTGATAGGGAGTGGATGACAGGAAGTAGTGGCATCTACTATTTATTGATTATTTTCTACTCTCTGTGTATGTATATACTTAACTCATTTGATTCTCACAACCACCTTATGAGTTAGGTATTATTCTCATTTTACATATGAAGAAACAGAGACTCAAAGGAAAGCTAAGTTCAGAATCAGACACTTCTCCCATTCATATATATTTTCAGATCAGTTTAAGAGATAATTTCCCAACCAATGGATCTGAGATACTTTGGAAGGTTGTGAGCTCCCTATCAATGGTGGTATTCAAGTACAGACTATATGATCACGTATTTAGGATACTGTAGAATTAATTACTGTGTTGATTAATATCATTAAGCGACCAACTGTAATGTTCTCTGATCTGGTTTTTGTAAGCAGGCAAAGATTATTCAAATAAGGCTTGTGGCAATGAATGCAGCTCCTTGGTAAAATGAAGGGACTAACTGAAATCAGTGGGTCTCTCAACCTTTTCTCATGGTGACCTGACCTGGATTGTACCCCCAAAAGGCTTTTCAACCAGAAGTCCTGGAGGAAGTGAGGAGGTAGTACCCTATTTTTTAAAAACAATGAAACTTTTATATGATGATAATTTCCACAGTATGGAAATAGACCTTTAACTTTTAGGGAGACCTAGGCCTATATCAAGTTGGATTTTTCCCCCACTCATTGTATCTTTAAAAATTTTTTGATGTTTAATTAAAAACTATCTCAAACATTCAAAAAATAAGCTCATAATATAACTACCAAAATAAAAGCAATGTTTAATATTTTACTACATTTGCTTCTAATCTCTTTTTTTTAAGAAATAAAATGTTACAAATACAGCTAACACTCCATCTCCTACTGTCTTAGGGTTCTCTAGAGAAACTTAACTACTAATTATCTATCTATCTATCTATGGAGAGAATTGATTTACTTCAAGGAATCAGCTCACACGTTTGTGAGAGGCTAGCAAGTCCAAAATCCATAGGTCAGGAGACAGGAAGAGTAAAGAGTCAGTGAATCCTGGCAAAATGTCTATTTATAATCTGGAGACAGAACACACTGTAGGGAAACTCCCTGTTTGCTCTTAAGGCCTTCAGCTGATTGGTTGAGGCCCACCCACATTACAGAAGGTAATCTGCTTTACTTAAGGCCTTGATTTAATCACATGTAACTAGTTAATAAGAACAACTAGACTGGTGTTTGACAATTGAGCACCATTGCCTAGCCAAGTTGACACATAAATTAACCATCACACCCATCCCTTCTTTCTTGCTTTTTCTTAGAGGTAACCATTCTCTCAGAATTGCTGTGTGTCTTCCCCATTTAAGTTTGTGTACTTTTACTACATATATCAGTATCTATAAACATATGATATTGTTTATAGGCAATTCAGGGAGGAAGAACAGCATAAGCAAAAGTCTGATACCAGGACAGAGTTTGGCAGACAGGATCTAATGAGGAGATTGTCCTGGCTAGAGCCAAAGTTCTGCAGGGGATTGGTTTGGATAGCTGAGGTGAGGCCTAATGGTGGAGAATTGGAAAGCCCATATCAAGAGTTTAGATTATATTCCCACAGACACTAGAGAGTCTTTGAAAATTCTTGATCAAGGGAAATAGAGATTCAGTCATCAGAGATTCACTAAACACCACAATGCATTACGTACTAAACTGGGTAGCCATCAGGCTTACAAAGGCCTGATGCTTACAGATGCTGGATACTCACAGAATAGCGAGAAAGATAAATATATCTGTGTTCAAAGCAATATAATCAGTAAGCTTTGTAGAGGTTTATATAGAGTTTAAGGAGCCCTGGTGGTGCAGTGGTTAAGTGCTCAGCTGCTAACCAAAAGGTTGGCGGTTTGAACCCACCAGCTGCTCCGCAGGAGCAAGATGTGGCAGTCTGCTTCCATAAAGATTACAGCCTTGGAAACCCAATGGGGTAGTACTACTCTGTCCTATAGGGGCCCTATGAGTCGGAATTGACTCGGCGGCAATGGGTATGTAGTTTGCCCAAAGAAAGAAGCAATGAACTGAGTTTTGGCAGGGAGGGAGCCAAGGAGGGCTTCAGAAGGAAGGCCGGAGTTTGACAGGCAGAAAAGTTTAGGGATGACATGAAATCATAGACTCTGAGAGCTAAAATTCAAGAAGTGGCTACTCCTAGGCAAGGAGGAGTGAGGGAGGGGAGTAAGAGTGGAAGATTTTCTTTTCATTGTATACATTTTAGTCAGGGGCGGAACAACCAGAAAGCAAGGTACTCACTGGCTTACAGTAAGCAAGGTATGATGTGGTGAAATTGTGCACCACAGATTAGTAAGTAAGCCCGTACATACCTTGCTTATTGGGTAATCTGTCCCGGCTTTTAGCACTTCTGAATTTTGTGCTGTCATGGTTTGAATTATGTCCCCCCAAAAATGTATCAATTTGGCTGGGCCATGATTCCCAGAATTGTGTGGTTGGCCTCCATTATGTGATTGTAATTTTATGTTAAAGAGGATTAGGGTGGGATTTTAACACCACCCTTATCCAGATCACATAGTGTGGATCCAATGTAAAGGGAGTTTCCCTTGGGTGTGGCCTGTACCACCTTTTATCTCTTAAGAGATAAAAGGAAAGAGAAGCAAGCAGAGAGCTGGGGACCTCATACCATCAAGAAAGCAGTGCCAGGAGCAGAGCACGTCCTTTGGACTGGGGTCCCTGTGCAGAGAAGCTCCTAGACCAGGGGAACACCAAAGAGAAGGCCGACACAGAGAAAAAGCCTTCCCCTGGAGTTGATGCCCTGGATTTGGACTTTTTAGCCCACTTTAACTGTGAGGAAATAAACTTCTCTTCGTTAAAACCACCCACTTGTGGTATTTCTGTTACAGCAGCACTAGATGACTAAGACCTGAGCATGTATTGGTAACTTGCGCAACGTACTACAGCAAGGTCCATGTAACTCCTATTCCATGCTCTTAATCATTATACTAGACCTCCTCTCAAATGATGATTCCAGGCCTTGTCCAGTTGGAATGAAGAGGAAGAGAAGTAGGTGAGATGTGGTGGCATTGACTCTGATGGATCAAGGAGACAGAGCTCAAACAGGGTCCTTTGTTTAAATTCTGGGTCAGCGAAGGAGGGTGGTGCCAATGACCAAAACTAAAGACCTATGAAGATCTGTTGGTTTGGGGAGGAAGATGATGAGCTTTTTTTTTTGGAAAAGAATGAGTTAGAAATTTGGCGGAAACACTTAAACAGAAATATCCTGTAGACTAATGCCCAAGATGCTTTCAGGGGGTCTGCAAATTCAAGCCAATTGTCATGATAATACTAAGAGGTTACTTGCCTTTTCTACTGTCATTCTCCTACAAGTGTACGGTGGAATTTTCCAAAGGCTACAAGATGCATGATGAGGAGATCAAATGGCGTATGTGCTTATGTATTTTTATGATTTAAAAATTTCTCAGTTTTAAGTGGTAATATGGTAAATAGCAATAGATATGACTCACATGAACAAAAGTTTTTGGGAGTTCTCAATAATTTTTAATACTGTAAAGTGGTCCTGCTGGCCTATGGCTTTCAAATTTTTAACAAGATCTCACAGAGGGAAATCTATTTTACAACATGACCCATATCCACATATATATGCATTGATGTATATTTGAATCAGAGATTCACAAATCATTGCTCTTTGGGATACACTCAGGTCTTTCTATTTCATTTTAAAAAATTAAAATGCTGGTAACAGTCTACTAATTTCATGAATCAAAAATAAATAATAACCTGCAACTTGAGAAACACTGCTTTGGAGTCTAAATGATTGGATATATGGAAGGAAGCTGGAGTGTTGGTAGGAGCCAATCTCAATAGCATGTAGTGTACCCTGAATATTTGTTGAGTGGGTAAGTGGAGTGAATGTATGGTTCTTCAAGCTTCTGCTTCTTCAGCTGTGCAGCATTTGGGTAAAGAAGTTATTGTGAGAATCAAATAAGAAAAATGTAGGTGAAGTCTCTTTGTAAACTATAAAATGCTGCAGAGATAGAAGGGTTTGCTGTTGAAAGAAGTTGGTGGAAGGTTATAAAGATCACTAGCCGTATAATCAGAAAATTTAGGTTCAAATCCCAGCTGGGCCACTTACTCTATGACTTGGGTATAACTAATAATAACTAATATTTATTGAGGACTTACTGTATGCCAGATATGGTGCTAAGCTTTATTAAATGTTTATTTCATTTAATCCTTGCCATGACTTAATTCTGTGGGCACTGTCGGGCATTGTCCCCTTTTACATACATGGTAAATGAAGGTTAGAGAGCTTAGATAATTTACAAGATTATTTAGTACAGCAGACTTTTTATTTTTCTTTATTGCTTACCTATCTAGCATCTCTCTTAGTTTTCTAGTGCTGCTGTAACAAAAATACAACAAGTATGTGGCTTTAAAGAACATAAATTTATTTTCTCACAGTTAGGAGGCTAGCAGTCCAAATTCAGGGCACCAGTTCTAGGGAAAGGCTCTCTCCTGTTGGGCTCTAGGGGAGGATCCTTATCTCTTCCAGCATTCCTCAGTTCCATGGCTACCTTCATGTGGCATTTATCTCCCCTCCCCCTTTGTGCTTCCCTGTCTCTGTGTCTATGCAGCTCCTTATAACTCAGAAGTGATTAGGTTTAGGACACACCCTACAATGATAGGGTCTTATTAACATAACAAAGACAATTTTATCCCAAATGGGATTACTTCCACAGTTTAGGATTCTAACACATATTTTTGTGGGGGCGGGGGGTTACAGTTCAGTCCATAACAACATCCAATCCCCTTCCTTCTTTGAAGAGCACCCTGATTTTCCTTAAGGAACCACCCCTCCCACATATTCAGTCCAAGTGGTTTGGGAGAGCCTGGTTCCTCCTTTTGGATTCAGGGCTGCACACATAACTAGGCTGGTCAAACACCATATTCCTCTCTATTGGCCATGGTGATTGGCTGAGGGATAGCCATGTGACTCAAGTAGGACCAATCAAAGCGAATACAAGTACTTTTCCTACCACAATGGCAAGGAAGTGTCTCTATCCTCTGGACTGGTAGCTGTGAGGCTGTAACCCTGGAGCTGTAGTGGCCACCTTGTCACTAGTGGGTGAGAGGTTGCTTGAGGGTGAATCAACACAGAGCAAAGCAGAGCTGAGGTGTGGAAAGAGAGACAGAGGCAGAGAGGAGAGACAGAAACAGATACAGAGAAAAGCGAGAGAGGGAAATTCTGAGCCCCTAGATCCAGCTGTGCTTGAAGACAAATAGTGAACTTTTCAGTTATAGGAGCCAATACATTCCCTTTTATGCTTAAGCCAGTTGCTTTAGTTTAGTTATTCAACAAGCACTTACATAGCACTTATTATGTGCCAGGAGGTCTTCTAAGCACTTTACAAATATTAACTAATTCACTCTTCATGACAACCCTATGAAGGGAGGTAATATAATTATCCTCATTTTACAGATGAGGAAACTGAGACATAGGGAGAATAGCTTGCCCAAAATCACATAACTAGTAAGTGGTAGAGCTGATTTGATTTGGCTCCAGATCCCATATACTTAATCCTTTGCCAGTATTTCCCAAACTCTTGTCATCATCTTCCATCTTTATCATTTTGCCATATTTGCAAACCTCCTATATGATTATTTATTCAATACTTTTCCTTAGATCCACTTTAAATCAATTCACTTCTTTTACTTGCCCCAAGCTACAATATCAGTGAAATCATGGGTTTAATGTCCTAGACATATTTTTCTATGAAAAAAGATGTAACTATAAAGATGCAAATGTTTATCACTGTGAATACCACTGTCCCTCCTACATTGCCCCCTACTTTACCTCATTGATGCTTAGTTTCTTCATCTGTAAAATAGGGCTATTAATGTGCTCCTTACAGGATTGTTTTTCGAAACAAATGAGGAAATAACTGAAGTACTGCTCTGTCGATTGTAAAGAACTAAACAGAAAGGAGGCACTATGGCTCTTAGGGAGCCCTGGTGGTGCAGTGGTTAAGAGCTCAGGCTGCTAACCAGAAGGTAGGCAGTTTGAATCCACCAGCAGCTCCTTGGAAACCCTATGAAGCAGTTCTACTCTGTCCTATAGTGTTGCTATGAATCAGAATCGATTTGACGGCAACAGGTTTGGTTACTTGGTTTTATGGCTCTTATGATGATAAGCTCCTCAAGGGCAAGGATGAAGTTTTTGGTTTTCCACGTCTTAAGCCTCATCTTATATCAGTCTCTTTTTTGTGGCTACACTACAGCCTTTTTTTTTTTCCCCATTGCTATTGAGTTGGATTCTGACTCATGGCGACCCCATGTGTTGCATGGTAGAACTGTGCTTCACAGAGTTTTCATGGCTGTGACCTTTTAGAAGCAGATCACCAGGTCTTTCCTCTGAGGCACCTCTGGGTGGGTTCAAAATACCAAACTTTTGGTTAGTAGTCAAGCGCTTAACCATTTGTACTCCTTCACTAGGGCCTTAGGAGCCTTCTTTTAGTCATCAGATGGGTTCTGCCTTCCCCTACTGAAGGGCCTTTGCTCAAGCATTCGCTCACACTAAAATACTCTTCTTCCCTCCCACCCTGCCATAGCAGATTATGTTTTCCAAAAATGGCCACAGCAATATTTCTGGTCCCACACACTCTTCCAGAACCTTGCCACTCCTCCGTCAAGAGATGGAGTCTATTTTCTCTGCCTTGGAAATTGAGTGGCACTTTTGGACTGCCTCAACAAATAGAATGCAGCAGAAGTGATGCTGAGTGACTTCTGAAGTTGGGTCACAAAAGGTGATACAACTTTTGCCTGGCTCTCTTTCCTGGGATGTTTGCTCTTGGAACTTAGCCACCATGCTGTGAGGAAGCCCAAACTAGCCCAAGTGGAGAGACCACATGGAGAGGGCCATGTGGAGAGGAGCTGAGGCCCCTAGCCAACAGCCTGCATCAACCATGCTAGATATATGTAAGTGCACGAGCCTTCAGACGACTCCATCCCTAAGGCTTTAAGTCTTCCAGGTGAGGTCCTAGACATTGTAGCACCCAGTCAAGCCATCCTCTGGTGCCCTGTCTGAACTCATGATCATAATAAAAGGTTGTTTTACACCAGTAAGTTTTAGGGGAATTTCATATGCAGCCATAGTAACTACAGCATCTCTCTTTGCCTTGCTAACTCCTACTTATCCCTCAGCTCTCAGCTGGAATGCTTCTTCTTTAGGAAGACCTTCCCTGAACAAGACTATGTTAGATCCCTGGTCAGAAGCCCCCATAACACTCTTTACTTCTTCTTTTGTAACACTTACCACACCTATCATTATTTATTCACTCTCTGCTTTTGCCCTAATGTGACCTATATGAAAGTAGGGATCATATCTACCTGCAAAATCTCCAACAACTAGCCTGGTGGCTGCCTGTGCACAAGATGCTCTCAATAAATACTCACTGAGTGAATGGGTGGAAAGTCTCCCTCACAGTGCCTGGCACACATGCTGGGCACGAGGGTTTGGGAATTACCTTTTGCAAAATTCCTGTGTGATACTCCAGCCAGTAGTCTTGAATTTCAGTCACAGTAGTCTTGAATTGCTATGCAAATCCTTTACTACTGCCATACAAATATGTCCAAGATATATTGTTCAATGAAAAAAATAAGTTTCAAGAAAGTTTACAGGCTTGCTTCATAGGCCTCCACTTCCAGCTGGGATGAAGAAAGCATCCCACCATAATGAGAAAAAGGCAGATAATCTACAAAATCATAACTTTTCTTGAACTCATCAGAGAGCTGAGATTGCAAGGCAACCAAGTAAATTGAATTCCAAAGAGGGACAAGCCTCTCAAAGGAGTGATGGGACACATCTCTGTCAGAGCACAGAAGAAAAAGGTGGCTTCCATATAAGCAGGTAAGAAGAAATCAGAGTTTTAAATGTGGGATAGCGCATAGTTTGGAATAGATTGAGGCCCCAGGTATAAGGGAAGTTCCCACTCATTCCCAAGCCTTCTCCATGGATCTCAGGGGACAGGGCAGGAGACCAGAGAGAGCCCCCTCATTGGCATAGGTGTGTAGGAGATAATGGGGCTGCTGCTGAGGGGTGATCATAAAGTCCAGCATGCTTTCCTAGACTCTTCCTTCTCTTCAGTAAAGCAGAAGCCTAATGGGGCAGGGGAAGTAAACCCTCTCATACCCAGGTCATAGCAAAAATCCATTGCTTCTGGGGGAGGAGCAGAAGCATCATCCACCTGCCTCTAGGGAAGGAGCAGGAAACACTCTTGTCCCCATGACACAAGCAAAGATCTACTGTAGCTGGGGGAAGGGTAAACGCAAAAACCTTCTACCTTTGGAGAGGGGTGGGAGTCCATCTTGGGCCCAGGATCCTATACCAATACCAATCAGAGGTCTGCTAACACTGGGGGAGGGGCAGGAAACTCCTGCCCAAGACCAACCAAAAATACAAGGCAGAAGTTTACTGCCACCAGGAAGAAGGATAGGAATGCGGAGAAGTCTCCACCCTGAGGGTCAGCCTAAGACTGAGGCTAGACCAGGACAACAGAGAAATCCCCTCTCCACACATACTCCTTGCTACCACAACAGGCATAGTACCAAGTAACAAGCAACAGCAGCCTACCATAGGAGGAGGGGCAAGAGTATGGAGAAGAACCTCCTCTGTGGTGTAGGTATGCAGGGATGGCTGAAAGCTGAGGGGACAACAGGAACACTGAGAAAACTTCTCTGTCACACCAGTTCTCTCTTTAAGCACAAGTAACATCATCCTACTGCTAGAGGAATTTGAAGATTGTGGTGCACTAAAAGTACAGACAAAAACAAAAAAAAACTCATTGCCATCAAGTCAATTCTGACTCATAGTGACCCTATTGGACAGAGAAGAACTGCCCCATAGGGTTTCCAGGTTGTGGCTGGTAGATTCGAACTGCCAACCTTTTGGTTAGCAGCCAAGCTCTTCACCACTGTGCCAAAGCAAAGACAGTGACAACAAAACCAAACCCAGTTCAACACCTGACCAGAATGATTCAACCACACACTCTGAATTAACATGTCCATTTTTAGGAGTAAATACCATTTACTTTGTTTTAGGAGTAAATACTGTTTCCACTGCTTTTATACACATGATCTCTGGACTTCAATAGAATATTATGACATACGCACACATACGCACACATACACAAAAGGCAAGAAAAAAAAAAGAATCCCTTGTCAAGAGAAAAAGCAATCGATAGAACCAGACTCAGAAATGACCCAGATGCTGGAACTATCAGACAGGAAGTTTAAAATAATTATGACAAATACATTAAGGGTTAGAGAAAAAGAGGAAGATCCTCAAGGAGATGGATTGACACAGCGGCTACAACGATGGACTCAAACATAACAACGATTGTCAAGACGGCACAGGACCGGGCAGTGTTTCATTCTATTGTACATAGGGGCACTGTGAGCCAAAATCAACTCAAGAGCACCTAACAACAACAATACATGAAGAGATTTATGCATGAACAGATGGGGAATTTCAGCAGAGAAATGGAAACTATAAGAAAAAGTAAAACAATATAGTACATATAAAAAATACAATATCTGAGATGAAAGATTTCTTCGACAGGCTCGTCAGATAAGAAAAGAATCAATGGATTTTTTGATAGTTCAACAGAAATTATCTGAACTTAAACAAAAAGAGAATAAAGAGTAAAAATTTAAAAAAGAGCATCTAAAGCTGTAGGCCAGTATCAAATTGTCTAAAATGTATAATTAGAATCACAGAAGGAGAAAGGAGAGAAAAAGAAATATTTGAAGAGATAATAACTAAGAATTTTTTATTAAACCACAGATCCAAGAAGCTCAGAGAAACCCCAAGTATAATAAATTACAAGAAAAGCACTTCTTAACATATCAAACTGCTGAAAACTAAAGATAAAGAGAAAATTTTGAAGGCAACAAGGAGATCAATAGATTCAATGCTATTCCAGCCAAAATCTCAGCAGGATTTTTAAGATAGAAAGTGATAGGCCGATTCTAAAATTTATGTGGAAAGGCAAAGGAATCAGAACAGCCAAATATTTTTGAAAAATAATAAAGACTCACACTACCTGATGTCAAGACTTAGCATAAAGCTACAGCAATCAAGACAGTGTGGTGTTAATGAACTGGAACAGAAGAGCCTTCCTAACCTAATATTGAGTATCAGGAAATTTGAACCCAGGCCTCCCAGGGAGATCTGCAATACAAACTGGTTATTTTAGCGTGAGTTGTTTCACACACCCATCTTGTCTTGCCACAAAACTCTCTGAATCCTTGCTTCTTGCTCTGGGACCAACAGCACTGGCATCACCAAGGAGCTTGTTAGAAATGGAAATTCATGGGCCCCACCCCAGACCTACTGAATCAGAATCTGCATTTTAACTGGAACTCTAGGTGATGTGTATGCACATTAAAGTTTAGGACACACTACTCTAAGCTACCTTGATAGTAAGAACTGTGGCTTTTCTACTCAGTGCCTTAGGCCCATTAGAATGTCAACTCCATTTGACAAAGAGCATTTTTATCCATCTTATCTCTTACATATCCCACAGTGCCTAGAATGGTACCTGGCACATAGTAGGTGGTCAATAAATATCTGTTGAATGGAGAGTAAGTACTCCAGTAATATATACCATCCTGATAATAAAACTTAACAATTATGGAGCATGTACTACATAACATGCAATGCTAAGCACTTTACTTGTGTTCCTTTATTTACCTTCTTAACAGCCTTGAGAGGTCTTATTATTATTATCATTTTACAGATGCGGAAACTGAAGCATTGAGAAGTAAATCACTTTGCCCAAGATCACATAGCTTTTAAATGGTAGAAATTGTTATGAACTTAAGCTGAGAGCTGGAAAACCTTATATGTTTAATCTCTACACCCCTCTATGCTCACACAGAGGACCCATAGGCTGCTAAAGCTGGATGGATATTAAATACTATCCAGTGTTGTCCAATGGAACTATTTGCGATAATGAAAACATTTTATATTTATGCTGTCCAATATGATAGCTACTAGCCACAATTGTCTACTGAGCACTTCAAATGTGGCCTGTGTGACTGATAACTGAATTTTTTATGTTACCTAGTTTTAGTCATTTAAATAATCACATGTGACTAAAACAAAAAAAAAAAACCCATTGTCATGGAGTCAATTCCAACTCATAGTGACCCTATAGGACAGAGTAGAACTGCCTCATAGGGTTTCCAAGCAGACTGCCACATCTTTCTCCTGTGGAGTGACTAGTGGGTTTGAATCGCTGACCTTTCCGTTAACAGGTTAATGCTTAACCACTGCACCACCAGGGCTCCTCATATGTGACAGCACAGCTCTAGATTAATCCTCTTATCTATGGACAGGAAGACCAAGGCACAGAAAGATGTTAGTGACTCGAGTAAGGTCACACATGAGCAGATAAGGATCTGCAGATATGCTTTACTGAGCAATGGGCTCAAACATAGCAACGATTGTTAGGTTGGCACAGGGCCGGGCAGCATTTCATTCTGTGGTACATAAGGTTGCTATGAGTCAGAACCTACTCTACAGCACCTAACAACAACAACAAAGGTTAAGTAAGGAGCCCTGGTGGCCCAAACAGTTAAGCCCTTGGCTGCTAACAAAAGGCAGTTGAATCCACCCAATGGCTCCATAGGAGAAAAGACCTGGTGATCTGCTCTCATAAAGATTACAGTGAAGAAAACCCTATGGGCAGTTCTGCTCTGTCATATGGGATCACCATGAGTCAGAAACAACTCCACAGCACCTAACAACAACAAAGGTTAAGTGTCCTGGACTGGACTTGTAAAGAGACTTGGGTTTCTGATACTGGCTCAGCCACAAAATTGGGCAACTTAGATAACTTCTCTGGGCTTCATATCTCTTCTGAAAAAAGGAGGAGTTTGCTTTACATTTTCTTGCCCTAAAATCCCTTCTAGTTCTTTGGTTTTAGAGGGTTTAATTTGGTCCCTGGGTGATGCAAACAGTTAACGTTCTTGGCTACTAAATAAGAGGTTGGCAGTGTGAGTCCACCCAGAGGGGTCTTGGAAGAAAGTCCTGGTGATCTACTTCTGAAAAATCAACCATCGAAAACCCTATGGGGCACAGTTCTATTCTGACACACATGAGGTCGCCATGAGTTAGAATTGACTTGTCAGCAACTAGTGTTGTTATTGTTAGGTTCGACCCCATGTGACCAAGTAAATCTGCCTTATAGGGTTTTGGGCTGTAATCTTTACAGAAGCAGATCATCAGGTCTTTCTCCCAGGGAGTTGCAGGGTGGTTTCAAACTGCCAACATTCCAACTGGCAGCCGAGCACTTAACCATTTGCACCACCAGGGATCTTGCCCACAGCTGGTACTGGTTTTAATTTGGTAATTTACTTATTTCCCTATCACAGCGCCACCTGGTGGTGCAGTAAGAACCCTGCATCTCTTCCTCCTGGGTCAAATTCTTGGTCAATGTTAGAAACTCCGTTAACAGTTGACATCCCCTTACTGTGAAAGATTTGGCCATCAGATTCCTCGCCAATCTACCCACCTCACATAAGACATGGGCAGCAGTTCAGTGTTGACACTACTAGACGATGTCCCAGGGCTTTTACTGACCATCTCTCATGACAGCATTACTTCAGCCCCTGTGGCCACAGAACCAGGGCTTTGTGACAGTGTGGAGCCACACCTTAATTTACACTTCAAAAGTCCCCCATCCCTGTGTCTGGTCCATGGTATGGCGGCCACTCCTCTGTCAAGCCCCCAGTTTGATTTCTTTTCTTTTCTCTTTCTCTGGACACAGCTCTGCTGACGACCAGACCTAAGCAGGTAGAAAGCCATGAGCCCCTTAACATCAACTTGGAAACAATGCCAGAAAGATTCCCAAGGACCCTGCCTCCAAGATCTTAACAGATCTGCGCACGTGGACAAGCTATTTAATTTTTCTGACCCTCAGTTTGCATGGTTGTTGTTGTCAGTTGCTGTTGGGTCGATTCCGACTCTTGGCAACCCCATGTGTTTCAGAGTAGAATTGCTCCGTAGGATTTTATTAGCTGTAATCTTAGTGGAAGCAGATCGACAGGCCTTAGCAGTTTGCTAAGTGGATTTGAACCACCAACAGTTAGGTTAGTAGTCAAGTATAAGTCGTTTGTGCCCTCTGGGGACCTTTCAGTTTGCATGTTGTTGTTAGTTAACATCGAGTTGATTCCGACTCTTGGTGACCCCATGTGTGCAGAGTAGTTCTGCTCTGTAGGGCTTTCAAGGCTGTAAGCTTTTGGAAACAGATCGCCAGACCTGTCTTCCAAGGTGCCTCTGGATGGGTTTGAACTGCAGGCTCCCCTCCCTCTACCCATCTCTCTCTCTCTTTTTTTTTCATTGTGGAAAAAATATATATAACAAAACATCTGCCATTTCAACATTCTTCACAAGTACAGTTCAGTGCCATTAACTTACATTCACCATGTTCAACTGTCACCCTTATCCATTCCCAAATTTTTCCATCATCTCGGGCAGTTTTGAGAATTAGAAATAAATAGTAAAGTATGTAGTGCATAATAGGTGATCAATAAATGGTAGTTGATAACAATCACAGTTAAAACATACACCTCCTATTTGCTCAGCACCAATCTCTGAACTCTAGGGGATGCAGAAGATGTGATCCCAGCTGGCTTCCACACTGGTTGTAAAGAGCAGGCTAACACAGAGCAAATCAATGGAGGCAAGGTATAATTAAGTGCAAAACGGCAGGTCCCGGCTTGTGAGTGCTGCAGAAACATAGTGCCAGGAAAGATAATAGTCATCTCCATGTCTACATAACACTTTACTGCCTACATTGTCCTTCAACATCTGTAATTTCACTTAGAACAACAGAGAGGTAGATGTTAATGTTATCATCCCCATTTTACAGAAGGAACTGAGGCTCCCAGAGTCAAAGTGACATGCCCAAGTTCTCATCACCAGTAAGTGGCATAAATGAGACTTGAGCTAGGGGAATCCTGTCAGAGGCTGCCTTCTTGTTACATCCCAGAAGGCTTTCTGGATGAGTCCAGACTTGACATGGGTCTTGAAGGGTGGGAGGTGCTGGAGAAGAGGAGGCTATTCAAGCAGTGATACCCATCAGGGATGCAATACACAAGGGTGGGAAATTGGACCAGGTGACCACTGGTCCCTGATTCTATACAGCACGGGTTCCTAACCCAGCATGGTGGGGCTGGGGAAGGTCAGGGAGGGCTTCCTGGAGAAAGTGGCATCAGGCTGTGACCTCAATGATGAGCAGGAGTTAGCCAGAGTTCCTAAGCAGAAGAAAGATCATGAGCACAACTGGAGGGCTAGAAGTGGTTCAAGGAGCAGAGCGCAGTTAAAAATGAGGCTGTGGCCAAATGGGGCAGAGCCTTGTAAGCCACATTAAGACCTTATATTTTATCTCAGGCTGCTGAGGACTCAATGGGATGTTTACCCAGAGGATCTGAGCTTTAGATCCATCACTCTGATTGCAGTGTGGAGACTGAATGGTATGGGCCAAACTGGAGGCAAGGAGATGCGTGAGGAGGCTGATGCAGTAACCCAGGCATGAAAGGAAGATTGCCTGGTGAAGGGGCATAGCAGGGATTAGGAAACCTGGGCAGATTTGGGAGATCTTTAAGAGGTGGAATGGACTCTTGTTGTTAGGTGCTGTCAAGTCAGTTCTGACTCATAACGACCCTATGTACAAAGAAGGAAATGCTGCCAAGTCCTGTGCCATCCTTACGATCGTTGCTACGCTTGAGCTCATTGTTGCAGCCACCGTGTCAACCCATCTCGTCAAGGGTCTTCCTCTTTTTTGCTACCTTACCGAGCATGATGTCCTTCTCCAGGGACTAGTCCCTCCTGATAACATGTCCAAAGTATGTAGCATGAAGTCTTGTCATCCTCGCTTTCAAGGAGCACCCCGGCTGTGTTTATTCCAAGACAGACTTGTTCGTTCTCCTGGAAATCCATGGTATATTAAATATTCTTCACCAACACTATAATTCAAAGGCATCAATTCTCCTTCCGTCTTCCTTATTCATTGTCCAGCTTTCCCGCGCATATGAGGCGATTGAAAATACCATGACTTGGATCAGGTGCACCTTAGTTCTCGAAGCGACATCTTTGCTTTGTAACACTTTAAAGAGGTCTTTTGCAGCAGATTTGCCCGATGCAATGAGTCGTCTGATTTCTTGACTGCTGCGTCCATGGACATTGATTGTGGATCCAAGTAAGATGAAAACCTTGACAACTTCAATCTTTTCTCCACTTATCATGACGTTACTTATTGGTCCAGTTGTGAGGATTTTTGTTTTCTTTATGTTGAGGTGTAATTCACATTGAAGCCTATAGTCTTTAATCTTCATCCGTAAGTCCTTCAAGTCCTTTTTATTTTCAGCACACAAGTTTGTGCCATCTGCATATCGAAGGTTATTAATGAGTCTTCCTCCAGTCCAGATGCCACATTCTTCTTCATATAGTTCAGCTTCTCAGATTATTTGCTCAGCATACAGATTGATTAAGTATGGTGAAAGGATACAACTCTGACGCACACCTCTTCTGATTTTAAACCACACAGTATCCCCTTGTTCTGTTCAAATGACTGCCTCTTGGTCTATGTACAGGTTCTGCATGAGCACAATTAAGTGTTCTTGAATTCCCATTCTTCGTAATGTTATCCATAATTCGTTATGATCCACACAGTGGAATGCCTTTGCATAGCCAAAAAACACAGGTAAACACCTTTCTGGTATCCTCTGCTTTCAGCCAAGATCCATCTGACATCAGCAATGATATCCCGCGTTCCACGTCCTCTTCTGAATCCGGCTTGAATTTCTGTTTCCCTGTCAATGTACTGCTGTGACCGTTTTTGAATTACCTTCAGCAAAATTCTACTTGCATGTAATATTAATGATATTGTTTGATAACTTCCACATTCTGTTGGATCACCTTTCTTTGGAATGGGCACAAATATGAATCTCTTCTAGTCTGTTGACCAGGTAGCTGTCTTCCAAATTTCTTGGGACTAAACGGACTGGAGTTTGTTATTGATTGGACACAGGAGATACAAGGAGGGAGAGGGAGAAATTGAGGATGATTCCCAGTTTTCCAACTAGAGCAGCTGGGTAGGTGGCTGTGTCAGTACCTGCGCTGGGGAAGATGGAGGGAAGTGGTTCCTGAAGGGAGGGCAAAGGAGTGACACTTTAAAGGATGAGAGGGATTTAGCAGCTGATTGGAGAGGAGGAGTGTCAAGTCTCTCGGTGGAATAAAGTGGAACTTCCCCTTTTTTACTGAGTCAACACATATTTATTACTATGTGTCAGGTACTGTCCCAGGTACTGGGTGCATAGCAGTGAACAAACAGACCTTGTCCTTGTACCCGTGGAGTTTATGTTCTAGTAGGTGGAGACATAATATAAGCAAAGAAATAAGTATATAAATACTTCAAGGTGTGGTAGGTGCTATGAAGAAAAATGAGACAGAATAAGGCTGTGGGGATGATAGAAGTTGCTGTTGGGATGCGGTGATCAGGGCAAGTTTCTTTAACTTTTCAACAGAGACTCATGAAGTGCAGGTATGGGGAGAGGGGAAGGTGGAGACATGCTTCTGGGCAGAAAGAAGGGCAAAGCTTTGAGCGGAGAGGTTTTTCCACAGGTTGTAGCCACTCTGGTAGTGGGAGGTGAAATCAGAAAGGGAGCTGAAAACCCTAGAAGGAATTTGGGTTCTGCCAGGAAACCACGTACTCCTCCCCTGGAAAGTGAAATTCCCCAAGATCATTTTCAAGCCCATGCAGTCTTCTAAGGATGTGAACTGGTTTGCTCTCTTCCAGCTCTGCCACTTACCACCAGATGCATAACCTTGGGCACATCGCTTTCTGAGCCTCAGTTTCCTCATCTATGAAGCAGGTATACTAATACAGCCTCACAGAGCTATTGTGAAAACCAAATGAGGTTATGTACACAGTACCTGGCACAGAGCAGAAGGCTTAATAAATGTTAGCCTTTTGTTTTTGCTAAGCATAAAAACAACAAAAAACCAAACCAGTTGCTGTCAAGTCGATTCCAACACATAGCAACCCTATATGACAGAGTAGAAATATCCCACAGGGTTTCTGAGGAGCAGCTGGTGGATTCAAACTGCCGACTTTTTGGTTAGCAGCCAAACACTTAACCACTTCACCACCAGGGCTCCCTGTTAAGCATAGAGGGAGAAAAGATACAGGATGGAGAAAACTGGTTTAATTGGGTATGATGAG
The DNA here is from genome assembly GCA_030035585.1 of Dugong dugon. Taxonomy (NCBI): domain Eukaryota; kingdom Metazoa; phylum Chordata; class Mammalia; order Sirenia; family Dugongidae; genus Dugong; species Dugong dugon. Next base: position 51,249,342 of record CM057462.1, on the reverse strand, counting down.
AATCTGATTCATTCTGGCATTAAATTCTCATTGTTACTATTGCTGGCAGAAAAAGTGCACAACCATAAATTCCTTCCCCTTTTTTACTCCCCTTTTTCCCTCCCCTCAGCTCTGACCTGGACATATTTGTGGTTCCAAGCAGGACCTCTGAAGAGACACAATGATGGACGATTTTCCCGGTGGGATGACGTCCTAGCTTCTGTCCTGAAGCCCTCTCCTCTTCTGCCCACAAGCCCCCTTCCCCCAGCCACAGATTGGATTAATTTCACTGTAGGAGAAGGGAGTGAGTGAGGGGTGTGGAAGAAATTGCTCCACCCTGCAACTCCCCACCCAGGGGTCTCCCCCGGTAGTGGATTAAAAGGTGGCTCAGGGTCATTACTAGGTGTGGGATGTTCAAATTCTGATGATACCACAAGGCTTTAAAGACCACTGAACCAGGCCGAGCAGGAGGTGGGAGGTGCAGTTGAGATGGGCAGCCCTGTGCTAGTGACTTAGATTCATGCCACAGCTAGGTCCCTATAGGCAAAGAAAGAAGAGGCTCAAGACAGTGAGGGGAGGTTGTAGTGGGCCTCAGGAAGCCAAACTGTATGACTTTGGCTGAGTCACTGTGTAATCAGGCCACACCCTTGCTCAATAGCCTTCAATGGCTCCCAAGTACCACAGGATAAAGTCCCAAAGGCTTAGCCTTGACCCAACCTACAGTTTCAATTGGGCCTGCCACTCCACTCCACCCTTTCCCCAAGCTTCTTGAAATGCAGCCTCATCAGAGGTCTCTTCCTAGAATAAGCATTATATACCTGTATAAATGTTTTTTTGCAGGGAGGGTGGTATATACATGTTGTTAATTGCTGTCAAGTTGGTTCGGACTCATGGTAACCCCATGTGTACAGAGTAGAACTGCTCCATAGGGTTTTCAATGGCTGATTTTTCAGATGTAGATTACCAGGCCTTTCTTCTGAGTTGCCTCTGTGTGGATTTGAACCACCAACCTTTTGGTTAATAGTTATGTGCTTAAACATTTGTACTACCCAGGAACTCCATGTGTGTATACATATATTTCCAGATCTATGCTTTTGTTTTAATAAACTTTTTCTTTTGTAATAATTTCAGATTTACAGAAAAGTTGCAAAAATAGTCAACAGAGTTCTCACATACCCCTCACCCAGTTTCCCCAATGTTAACATCTTCTATTACTATGGTACATTTGTCAAAACTAAGAAATCAACATTGCTACATAATTAATAATTAAACCTCAGACTTATTTTGATTTCACTAGTTTTTCCACCAGTGTTCTTCTTCTGTTCCAAGATTCCTTTCAGGATACCACATTGCACTAGTCATCATGTCTCCTTATTCCTGTGACAGTTTCTCAGTCTTTTCTTTTTTCCTGTAACCTTGACAGTCTTAAGAAGTACTAGTCAGGTATTTTGTAGAATGTCCCGCAAATTGGGTTTGTCTAATGTTTCCCTCATGACTATACTGGGGTTATGAGTTTTTGGAAAGAATACCCAGAGGTGAAATGCCTTTCTCATCACATCGTATTAGGAGGTACATGATATCCACGTAACTTATCACTGGTGATGTTACCCTTGATCATTTGGTTAAGAAGATGTTTGCCAGGTAAAGATACTTCCACCCACCCATACCTCCCCCTTTCATATTCTATTCTTCGACAGCAAGTCACTAAATCTAGTCCTCACTCAAGGGGGCAGGGTGGGATTAAACTCCATCTCCTAGATGGGGGAGCATTCAAGTGAATTATTTGGAAATTTTTTATAAAGACTTGTCTTTTCTCCCCTACTTATTTATTTATTCAATCATTTATATCAGTGTGGACTTATGTATATTTATTTTATGCTTTGGGTTATAAACCAATGCTACATTATTTATTTTGCTGCTCAAATTGTCCTAGCTTTGGCCATTGAGAGCTAGCTCTTTCATGTTGGCTCCTGTGTTCTTTTGACATGACCCATCCTTTTGTTTTTGAGCACGTCCTTACTTTCAGGCACTATAAGATGTTCTGTGTTCATCTTGTCTTTTTTCTGCCCCAGCCCTGGAATCAGCCATTCCTCCAAAGAGTCCTGGTTCCTTTTATTGGAATGGTATTTAGAAACCAAAATCTGGGTGCTCAGTGTGCTTATTGCTACTCAGGAATAAACCTGTTTTTAAATTGTGAAATACAGTATACGTAGAGAAGAGTACCTAAAACATATAAGCACAGTTTAAAGAATAATTATAAACTGAACACAATCAAGTCTGTTTTTAGCATTAATAATGTTTATTATTTTGTATCTCCTGAAACCCTCCCAGGACCTGCAGGGCCAGGACTGGGTGCCCCTCATATGAATACCTATATCACCTAGTACTTTTTCCTATCCTGATTATGTATAAATACATTGTTCGTGGTAAGCAAGTTGGAAGATGCAGAAAAGTTTCAAGAAGAAACCAAGTCAGCATTATCTTACTACCACAGGAAAACCTTCCAACTACCAGAGTGGTCTACAGACGTAATGAATTCCCTCTAGGTTTGTGCTTCATTCACAAGTCACACGGGGCTATTAAGCACAAGAAATGTTGCTGGTCTGAGTTGAAATAATTTAGTACCAAAAAAATGTGAAATATGTCATTAATAATATTTTGTATTGATTACATATTGAAAGGATAATAGTTTAGATATATTGGGTTAAATAAAATGTATTACTAAAGTTAATTTTACCTGCTGCTTTTAGCCTTTTTTGGGTAGTGACTAAAACCAAACCTATTGCCATCGAGTCAATTCTGACTCATAGCAATTCCCAAGGCAGTAATCTTTACAAAAGCAGAATGCCACATCTTTCTCCCGTGGAGTGGCTTGGTGGGTTCGAACCACCAACATTTGGTTAGCAGCTGAGTGCTTAATTAACCATTGCGCCACCAGGGCTCCCTGTGTAGTTACTAGAAAAGTTTAAATTATATATATACTTCTATTGGATAGGGATGCTCTATAGAAAGCAAGCCCCCGTGACCAGGTATATTTTAGCACCAAGTAGATTTTGGTGGGGGTGGTGGTAAGAGTGAAGGTTGGATTAGTCGATCTTTAAGGAAGATTTTAGCTTTGAGGACTTAGGATTCTATGTCTCCAGCCTTTTCTTCACTCTTTGCCTGTATCTACCTTCTGCTTCCACCAAACTGTTCTGATTCCCCAAACATGATCTTTGGTTTCTTGTCTCTGAGTCTTTGTTCTTGCAGTATTCTCATTTGGAATGCACTCTCTGCTATCTCTTCTGTCAAAATCCTACCCAACCTGAAAACCACCTCACATACCGCCTCATCCATGCGGTCTTTGCATCCCCACAGCTGGAAGTAAACTCTCTGAATACCTCTAACACTACTCACCAGCTCCCAGTACTTTTTTCTGTTTTTTAAATTTTTTAAAAAATATACGTAACAAAACGTACACCATCTCAACAATTTCTACATGTACAATTCAGTGACACGGATTACATTCTTCAGGTTGTACAACCATTCTCCCTATCCTTTTCCAGTTCATTTCACCACTGTTAACTAATGCCTGCAAGCAAAAACTCCCCTTATCCCCCTCCCTCCCACCCTTGGTAACCACTAAGAATCTTTGGTTTCTATAGATTTGCTTATCGCATATACATAAGACTATATAGTGTTTGTCCTTTTGCAACTGGCTTATTTCACTCAGGATATTTAAAAGTTTCATCCATGTCATGGCATGCATCAGGACTTCATGTCTCTTTATGGCCGAGCAGTATGCCATTGTGTGCATATACCACGTTTTGTTTATCCATTCATCTCTTGATGGACATTTTGGTTGTTTTCACCTCCCAGTACATTTTGTACTTCAGGAATTTGTTAACTTCTGTCCCCTACTAGATCGGAAGTGCCTTGAGTGCAGGCTTCTTATGGCTTCATAGTTCAGTGGAGAAAGCAGGAAAAGAATCAGACAGAAGTGGGCATGGATCCCAGCTGTGTCACTTCCTCACTGTTGTGGCCTCAGACATGTTATTTAACATCACTGAGTCTCATCTCTTCACCTGTAAAGTGGGGATTGGTGAGAATTCTCTTTTTTCTTCTTTTGTTTTTATTATTGGACTTTAGAAGAAGGTTTACAGAACAAACTGGCTTCTCATTAAACAATTAGTACATATATTGTTTTGTGACATTGGTTACCAACTCCACGACATGTCAACATTCTCCCTTCTTGACCTTGGGTTCCCTATTACCAGCTGTCTTAGTCATCTAGTGCTGCTCTAACAGAGATACCACAAGTGGATGGCTTTAACAAAGAGAAGTTTATTCTCTCACGGACCAGTAGGCTGCAAGTCCAAAGTCAGGGCGTCAGCTCCAGGAGAAAACTTTCTCTTTCTGTTGGCTCTGGAGGGAGGTCTTTGTGATGCATCAGTCTCCCTTTGGCCTGGGAGCATCTCAGTGCAGGAACCTGAGGTCCAAAGGATGTGCTCTGCTCCCGGCACTGCTTTTGTGGTGGTATGAGGTTCCCATGTGTCTCTGCTCACTTCTCTCTTTTATATCTCAAAAGAGATTGGCTTAAGACACTACCCAATCTTGTATACGTCATCAGTATAACCTCATCATAGTGATAGAGTTTACATCACATAAGGAAATCACATCAGATTACACAATCATACACTACTGGGAATCATGACCTGGCCAAGTTGACAGATATTTTTGGGGGACACAATTCAACCCATGACACCAGCTTTCCTGTCCCCTCCTGCTTTCTAGTCTTTGCCCCTGGGCTGATGTGCCCCTTTAGTCTTATTTTTTTTTTTATGGGCCTGTCTAATCTTTGGCTAAAGGGTGAATCTCAGGAGTGACTTCGTTACTGAGCTAAAAGGGTGTCCAGGGGCCATACTCTTGGGGTTTCTCCAGCTCTGTCTGGGACCCTCTATTGTGATCCCTGTCAGAGCAGTCAGTGGTGGTAGCCAGGCACCATCTAGTTGTGCTGGATTCAGTCTGGTGAAGGCTGTGGTAGTTGCGGTCCATTAGTCCTTTGAACTAATTTTCCCCTTGTGTCTTTGATTTTCTTCATTCTGACGGGGTGAGACTAGTGGAGTATCTTAGATGACTGCTCATAAACTTTTAAGACCCCAGATGGTACTTGGATTGGTGAGAATTATGCCTGGCATAGACTAGGTCTGCTGTTCTCACAGCAGATAGTAAATGCACAGCAAGTGTGGAACAAATGAAAGGTAGCCCTGCACCCTCAAAAGCTTAAACAAAAAACAAAACAAAACCCATTGCTGTGGAGTCAATTCTGATTCATAGTGATTATAGGACAGGGTAGAAGGGCCCCATAGGGTTTCCAAGGAATGGCTGGTGGATTCAAACTGCTGACCCTTTGGTGAGCAGCCAGAACTCTTAACCACTGTGCCACTGGGACTGCCTAAAAGGGTTATAGTCCTGTAAATCATTACCAGTTGCCACTGAGTCAGTTCTGACTCATGGTGATTCCTACACACCTGTAGGGGAGAGAAGGTGCCAGGATAGCTGTACAAATGCAAAAAACTATAGACCTTCAGAGATGAGGGAGGTCACTGAGTGCTGGAGGAGAGCGGGGACTTGGACAGTGCTGAGGACTCAGGTGAGGTGAGAGGAGGAGGAAGCTGGAGGTAAGAAAGAGCAGCTTGCTCTCCGGGGCCTTAAGAAGCCCAACTTACTGAACAACTTTCTTCTGTAGGGAAGAGGCAAAAAGACTCCAGGGACAAGGCAAATCTACAGCTCATCAGAAGCGCCAGAGAGCCCAGAGGATAGGATCAGGGCTCTCTTCCCACACCCATTTAGGGGCTTCTGAGAGCTCTAGCAGGCTGCAAAGCTAGACCTCCTGTAGGTAATAAAACTTCTGGTTTGAGCCCTGTAGGAAAACCTGCCCTTTCATTTTAATTTTTAAGTTCTATTTTTAATTCTCTCAGGGATATTCATTCTCTCCTTCTCCTATTTCTCATGGGCAAGTCCTACTTATCCTTCAAATGCCATTCGTTCATTCATTCGTCTAGTCAATCATTCAGCCAACATTTCTTGACCACTGCTGTGCTCCAGGTCCCGTGCCGGCACAGATTTCTCTGGGAAACAAGAAAAGAACTCCTAGTCCAGAATTGGAAGCAGAAGGGACAGCAAATAAAGTGCAGGTTATCAGTTCTGGGCCAGAGGAGCCCTAACTCAGTGTGGGAGGGTGGGTGAGGATCCAGGAAGAAGCCTTCCCTGACCTCACCCTCTTTCTCCCACCGTAATAGCCCCATTAGGCTCTAACTCCCAGGGCGCATCTCTTTTGCATTAGTTTCCTGTGTCGGTATCTTACCTCCCCTGCTTGGCCAGCAATCTTCAGACCTGGGTTCTTGAAGACCTTCTGTGGGGTACGTGGGCACAGATACTTTCAAGGAAACTGACATCCAGGTCCTCAACCTTTATTTGTGCTCTTTCCTAGGACCTATCTTCCGGAGAGTATGCTCCAGACGTCAGGGTACATCTTCTCCTGTCCTACCTCTCCTTCAACTGCTGCTGTCCCTTCTCCCACATTACAAAAGAAAGGCCTGACTCTCTCAGCCTAGATTTTTACCCGCACAGCATTACCCCAGGGGTAAAAACCTAGAGGGCACCGACCAAAAGTACCTGTAAAACCAGTTGTTGTCCAGTGGATTCCAATTCATGGTGACCCTATGTGTGTCAGAGTAGAACTGTGCTCCATAGGGTTTTCAGTGGCTGATTTTTCTAAAATAGATTGCCAGACCTTTCTTCCTAGGTGCCTCTGAGTGGATTCAAACCTTCAGCCTTTCAGCGAGCAGCTGAGCATGTTAACCATTTGCACCACCCAGGGATTCCTTTGTGTATATAAAAACTAAAAACCAAACCCACTGCCATCGAGTCAATTCCAACTCATAGCAAACCTATAGGACAGAGTAGAACTGCCCCATAGGATTTTTAAGGAGCAGCTGGTGGATTTGAACTGCCAACCTTTTGGTTAGCAGCCATGGCTCTTAACCACTGCACCACCAGGGCTCCTTTGTATATATAAAATCTCCTGGAGTTGGCTTAATTTGAGTGTGTCATTTGTTTCCTGTTGGAACACTCACAGGCACAGAAGTGTCCAGTTTTAAAAATTTATTTTGAGGAGCACAGGAACAAAAAGTCTAAAGACCACAGGTGCAGACTATAGCCTCATTCATTAATTCATTCATTTAGTCAATAAACTTTGACTAAATCATGCTCAGTGCTTGGTTTCAAAAATGAACTAGAAGGTGTCCCTCTCCTCAAGTAATAGCAACTAGTGGGAGCAACAGATACACAATTAAACAAAGGACAACATAGTAGGGTGTGATATGTGCTTTCACAAAGAGATGGACAATGAGCTGGGGAAGCACTGTGGAGAAAGCAACCAACTTATTCTAGCTGGGGGAATGGGGAGGGCTTCACAGAGGAGGTTTCATTTGGTTTATGGCATTAAAGATAAGTAGGAGCTTGCCTGGAAGTGGAATATCATTCAAGGCAAAGGGGCAATATGAATAAAGGCGTGGAGGCAGGAGAACTGATGATAATTCAGGGATTGCTGAGTTATGATTGAGTATCCAAAAGGTAGTCTTAGCTTCCTAGTGCTGCTGTAACAGAAATACCACAACTGGGTGGCTTCAGAGAACAAGAATTTATTTTCTCACAGTTCTTGGAAGCTAAAAGTCCAAATTAGGGTGTCTGGCATTCCTTCCTTGTCGGTACTCCCACGGATTCCTTGGTTCCTTGAGAATCCTCACATGGCATCTATCTTCCTGGTGTGTGTGTATCTCTGTGTCTAATCTGCTCTTTTTTTCCCCTAAATTTTATTCATTTTGTTGTTGTTGAGAATATATATACACAACAAAACATATACCAATTCAACAGTTTCTACATGTACAATTTAGTAACATTGATTACAACTCCTTTCTGAGTTGTTCCTCCCTCATTAACATAAACTCACTGCCCCCTAAGTTTTCTATCTAATCTTTTGAGTTGCTATTGTCAATCTGATCCAATACAGATAGTTCTTAAAAGAGCATAATGCTCAAGGCAGATCTTTTTTTACTAGTTAAGCTACACTATTGCCTGTGTGTGTGTGTTTAATGTGCTTTAGGCGAAAGTTTACGCAGCAAATTAGTTTCTCATTCAAAAATTTATACACAAATTGTTTCGTGACATTGGTTGCAATCTCTGCAATGCGTCAGCACTCTCTCCCTTTCTGCCCCAGGTTTCCTGTTTCCATTCTTCCAGTTTTCCTGTCCCTTCCTGCCTTCTTGTCTTTGCTTTTGGGCAGGTGTTACCCATTTGGTTTCGTATACTTGACTGATCTAAGACACATGTTTCGCTTGTGTGTTACTGTTTGTTTTATAGGCCTGTCTAATCTTTGGCTGAAAGGTGGGCTTTGGAAGTGGCTTCAGTTCTGAGTTAGCAGGGTGTCCAGGGCCATAGTCTTGGGGGTTCCTCCAGTGTCTGTCAGACCAGTAAGTCTCATCTTTTTTGTGAATTTGAATTTTGTTCTACATTTTTCTCTCACTCTGTCCAGGACCTTCTATCGTAATCCATCAGAGCGGTTGGTGGTGGCAGCTGGGCACCATCTTCTTCTTCTAGGTAATCTGCTCTTTTACAACTCAGAAGCGACTAAATTTAGAACCCACCCTATTAGGGTATAATCTAGTTAACATAACAAAGAAAATCCTATTTCCAAACAGGATTTCATCCACAGGTATAACCTGTTGCTTTAGAGTCAATTCGGATAGACCCTATAGGACAGAGTAGAGCTGCCTCATAGGGTTTGCAAGGCTGTAATCTTATGGAAGCAGACTGCCACATCTTTGTCCTGCCAGTTTGAACCAGTTTTTTCTGGTTCGAACCCCTGCTGAGAATTTGCATTTCTAACTAGTTCTCAGAAGATGCTAATGCTGCTGGTTACAGACCAATTCTCAGAATGACTAGCAGAGCAGTGGTTCTCAAAATTTATTATACCTAGGAATCATCTGGAGATCTTGTTAAAATGTACATTCTGATTCAGTATATCTTGGGTGCAAATGCAAATTCTCAGCAGGGGTTCAAACCAGAACCAATTGGTTCTGAAGCCCTGTCTCCTGCAGAGGAACTGGTGGGCTCGAACTGCTGACCTTTCGGTTAACAGCTGAGTATTTAACCACTGCGCCACCAGGATTCCAACACATATTTTGGGGGGACACAATATAATCCATAATAGAAAACAACAGATAAATTTGGTTAAATTAAAATGAAAACCTTCTTCATAGTAAAAGATTAGAATACCTAATGACTCCCTGGGAGAAGATAATCCAATTTCTATATAAATAACAACTAAAAATCATTAAGAACTAAGACAAGTTGAAACTAAGTCCAATGACGTAAATAGGCAATTCACAGAAGAGGAAGTTCCAATGGCCAATACACAGGAAAAGGCGTTCAATGTCCTTAGTAATCAGGGAGATGCAAATTAAAATGATTAGACACCACTTCCAAAGAACAGAGTAGGGACCCATTGCTGTGGAGTCGATTCAGACTCCTAGCGACCCTGTACAGGACAGAGTAGAACTGCCCCATATGGTTTCCAAGGTTCAAATCTTGACAGAAGCAGACTGCCACATCTTTCTCCCGTAGAGCAGTTGGTGGAGTCTAATCGCTGATCTTTCAGCTGGCGGCGGAGTGCTTAACCAATGTGCCACTAGGACTCCTGATAGAGTATGGAAGGGGGGCAAAATAGTAATTTTACAATGGAGAATCCTGGAAAAACTCTTACCCAAGTGATTAAGTGTTGGTATCACTCAGTGCAGTAACTCATGGTGTCACCCCCCCACCCCGTTCAGCACGGGTGGGTGGGGCCAGCCGGCGGAACCCCCCCACCAGGGATGGAGCAGCCCGGCCCCGCCCCTCCCAGGGCTGAACCCTACGGTGTGGCCGCGCCACCCAGCTCCTTGCAGCTCCTCCCTTCGCCCATTGGCCAAGGCGAAGACCCTTCACTCAACCAAATGGCGGAGGCCCAGCCGCCGACACCCTGCGGGGGGGGGGGGGGGGGGGGGGCAGGTGACAAGTTACCGCACTGGGTGACACCAACCCTAGCGACTGGCAGGTGACGGAGGGGTGGTGAGTTACGACACTGGGTGAGGATGACACCAACCCTAGTGACTCCACTGCCTTGGGGGGTTCCTCCCCCGGTGGCGTCGGCCTGCCTGCCGCTTCTGCGGACCCTGGGGTCATTTTGGTGTCACCCCCTCTGACAGTGTAAGGGGGTGCAGTCGGCACTCCCCACACTCCCCTAACGATGCCACCGGATCAAGGGTAATATCACCAGTAATGTCATCTAGATATCATGGTGATGATATGCTAGCTGATGAGAAGAACTCTTCACTCTGTGGTATTCTTTCCAAAACCCCTAACTCCAGTTTGGTCCTGAGGAAATATCAGACAGACCCAAACTGAAGGACATTCTACAAAATATCTGACCAGCAATTCTCAAGAAAATGAGCTCTGGTTGTGCAATGGTTAAGTGCTCAGCTGCTAACCAAAAAGGTTGGTGGTTCGAACCCACTCAGTGGCTGTGCAGGAGAAAGATCTGGTGGTCCGCTTCCATAAAGATTACAGCCAAGACAACCCTACAGGGCGGTTCTACTATGTCACATGGGGTTACTAAGAATTGGAATCAACTCGACGGTACTCAACAACAACTTCTCAAGACTATCAAGGTCATAGGAAAAGACTGAGACACTGTCACAAGCAAGAGGAGACAGGATAACTAAATGCAATGTAGACTCCTGCATTTGATCCTGGAACAGAAAAAAGGCCACTAGTGAAATTTAAATAAAGTATGAAGTTTAGTTAAGAGTAATGAATTAGCGTTGGTTTTTAAGTTTTCGTAAATATTCCATGGTAATATAAGATGTTAATGTTAGGGGAAATTGTGTGAAAAGTACATGAGAACTCTGTTTTATCTTTACAGCTTTTCTGAAATTTAAATTTATTCCAAAATAAAGTGTTTATTAAAAAATGAATGGATGAACCTTGAAAACATCATGACCTATTTGAGAGAAATAAGTCAGTCACAAAAGGACAAATATTGTATGATCTCACTTACATGAAATAAGCAAATATATAGAAACCAAACATTATTAGGGATAAGCACGGGTGGGAAAACCCATTGCCGGTGAGTTGATTCTGACTCATTAGTGACCCTATAGGACAGAGTAAAACTGCCCCCATAGTGTTTCCAAGGCTGTAATCTTTACGGAAGCAGGCTGCCACATCTTTCTCCCTCGGAGCAGCTAGTGGGTTCACGTGTTTAACCACTGCACCACTGGGGCTCCTTACGGGAGTAGGAGGGAGTGGGAAAGACAAGGGTTTTGTTTAGGGGGTATTAAGTTGATGTTAATGGTGGTGGAATGATTTGGAAAAGGATTTAGGGAACGGTTGCACAACTTGAAGAATGTAATCAATTTCACTGAGTTGTCTGTGTAGAAATTGTTGAGATGGTGTATGTTATGTATATTTTCACCACATTAAAAATTTTTTTAAAAAAGTGATAAGATACTATTTTCTACCCATCAAATTGGCAAAAATTAAAAAGTTCGACTCAATCAAGTATTAAGGACAATATGGGGAAAATGGTATTCTCATACTTGCTGGTGGGAAGGCAAAGGGTGCTTTAGATAACATCTTGGTCTAAGAAAGCTGAAAATGTACAAATACCACAACCCAGCAATTACATTTTTAAGTATATAGTGAGAGGAATTTTTGTGCACCAAGAGATATGTACAAAAATGTTTGATAAAACACTGTTCACAAAAACATAAAACTGCAACAGCTTGGATGTTTATCAATAGCGGAATGGATATTAAAAATTGAGATATATTAATATGATGGCATATTTATTATACAGCAATAAAAAGGAAAGAGAAAATCTGCATACTAACATGGCTAGATGTTAAAAAATATACTGAGTTAAAAAGTAAGGGTACATATGATATGATGCCATCGATGCAAATTAAAAAGACACATGAAAATACTATATTTTGTTTATGCATATGTGTGCATTAATTCATTCATTTAACAAATTTTTATTGAATGTATTCAATAGGTGAATGGATAAATAAGCTGTGGTCCATCCATACAATGGAGGATTATTCAGCAATAAAAAGAAATGAGCTAGCAAGCTATGAAAGACATAGACCTTAAATGCATATTGCTAAGTGAAAGAAGCCAGTCTGAAAAAAAGCTACATACTTTATGATTCCAACTATATGACATTCTGGAAAAGGCAAAACTAGAAAGAGAATAAAAAGATCACTGGTTGCCAGGGGTTCAGGAGGAGCGGAGGAAGGATGCACAGGTGCGATGTGATGGATAGCTTTTCTTTTTTTCTTTTTTATGATACTGTAGATGAAGGCTTAATGAGCAAATTAGTTTCTCATTAAACAATTAATACACATACTGTTTTGTGACATTGGTTGCCAACCTCATGACATGTCAATACTCTTCCCTTCTCGACCTTGGGTTCCCCACTGCCAGTTTTCCTGTCCCCTCCTCCTTTTCGTTCTTGCCCCTGAGCTGGTGTGTCCATTTAGTCTTGTTTTGTTTTAGGGCCTGTCTAATCTTTGGCTGAAGAATGAACCTCAGGAGCAACTTCAGTACTGAGTTAAAAGGGTGTCTGGGGGCCATACTCCCAGGGTTTCTCCAGTCTCTGTCAGATCAGTAAGTCTAGTCTTTTTTTGTGAGCTAGAATTTTGTTCTACATTTATCTCCAGCTCTGTCTGGGACCTGCTATTGTGATCCCTGTCAGAGCAGTCAGTGGTGGTAGCTGGGCACCATCATGATGGATAACTTTTATATGGCCTTTCTTGCCATGGTCTTGTAACTCCTACCAAAAGACTGGTGGGGCTATGCAAATTAGGCACTTGTGGCCCACCAAGGGAATTGGATAGCTTGCTAATAATGTAAATAAGGTGCATGGTACCCTTGTGGGGGTCCAAGCCCGTTGCCATCGATTCTGACTCATAGCGATACTTGTGGGAGTGGGACCGTGCAAATAAGGTATATGGAACCCTAATGAGGGGATTGGTCAGTTTGCCATCCTGCTAGGCTCAAAACAGCCAATTCCAGAGAAGAGAGGGGATCTCATGACCATCAAGAAAGAAGAGCCAGGACTCAGGGAACATCTAGCTCAGTTGGCATATGTGGGGATATATGCCATTTAAACATGGCTGCACTATTGACAACTGCAGCTCCCACAGGCCTCTATGCTGCACAGCATGTTGAGACGTGTCCCCAACATGTTGAGACTTGTCATGACTTGTTTTCCCAAACCTATTGTCCCGTTACTGATTAGCTTGTTTACCTGAATTCCTTCTCCCTTGCCCGAAACTTATTGTTACTCACCCAAAGCCCATTGTTCTGTTATTTGCTTCACTGCTTGCTGTATTGACTATAAATAAACTCCTGGGACTGAAGCCAGGAGTTGGCTCCTCAGAGTGACCCTCCTGGCCCCACTTCTCTGTAAGAGTTGTGTTTGGTTACTGTCTCCGCCGTCCTGACATTCGCCGCTGCTGCGACAGGCATAACATATTTTATAAAGAAAATGTTCTGCATTCTACTTTGGTGAGTAGCATCTGGGGTCTTAAGAGCCTGTGAGCGGCCATCTAAGATACTCCACTTGTCTCACCCCTTCGGGAGCAAGGGAGAATGAAGAAAACTAAAGACACAAGGGAAAGATTAGCCCAAAGGACTAACGGACCACAAAGTCCAGTACGACTAGATGGTGTCCAGCTACTACAACTGACTGCTCTGACAGGGATCACAATAGAGAGTCCTGGACAAAGCTGGAGATAAATGTAAAACAAAATTCTAACTCACAAAAAAAGACTAGACTTACTGGCCTGACAGAGACTGGAGAACCCAGGGAGTATGGCCCCTGACACCCTTTTAGCTCAGTAATGAAGTCACACCTGAGGTTCACCCTTCAGTCAAAGATTAGATAGGCCCATAAAACAAAACAAGACTAAAGGGGCACATCAGCCCAGGGGCAAGGACTAAAAGGCAGGAGGGGACAGGAAAGCTGGTAATAGGGAACCCAAGGTCGAGAAGGGACAGCGTTGACATGTCGTGGGGTTGTTAACTAATGTCATAAAACAATATGTGTACTGTTTAATGAGAAGCTAGTTTGTTCTGTAAACCTTCATCTAAAGTATAATTAAAAAAAAAAAAAAAAGTGAAGAAAGAAGAGCCAGGAGAGGAGCATGTTCTTTGGACCTGGGATCCCCGCACTGAGAACTTCCTAGATCCAGGAGACAGAGAGCTTTAACACCTAAGACGGCGAGAGACAGCATGAAGTAGCAGCAGGGAAATGGAGGCAGCAGAGGCAGCAGAACTTGGAGACTGGTAGGAGACAGCAGGGATGAGCTTCCTGGCCCATTGGAACGAGAAAGCTGAGCACCTTTGGACAGGAGGCTTGGAGTAGGGTGTCTCTGGGTACTTATCGGCAGAGCTAACAGAGCTTTGTAACACTTGCCCAAGTAGGGCAGAGGCTGAGGGGCCAGAGAGAGGTGTGCCTGAGGAGAGGTTGTCCTGATAGAAGTACTATATCCTGAGCACTCCTGAACCTGAATGGTAACCCATTACTTCCCTAATAAACCCCATAATTGTGAGTATTGTCTGTGAGTTCTGTGTGGCCATTGCAACAAATTATTGAACCCAGCAGAGAAGTAGAGAGTGCTGTGGAAGGGATGGTTGGTGCCAGAACTGATAAAAAGGTTGGAGGGTGGAGGTCATGTCTGACCTCTGCTTCACAGGAATCAGCCTGGGGCTGTTAATCTTGATTCTCCTTCCCGCTCATGAAGTTAGATGAGGTCAGGTGCCCTGCCTTGCCATTTCTACAACAGGGCATTTTTAGGGCAGTCAAACTATCACTGTAATAGTGGACATATGACATTATGGATTTCTCAAAACCCATAGGACTGTACAATAGAAAGAGTGATTCCCAAATGTAAACTATGGACTTCAGTTAATAATAATGCATCAATATTGGCTTATCAATTATAACAAATGTACCACATAAACGCAAGATGTTAATAATAGGTAAAATAGTGCAAAGGGAGGAGAAGGGGGTATATGGAATTTTCCCTACTTTCTGCACAGTTTCTCTGTAAACCTAAAATTGTTCTAAAAAATAAAGTTTATTAAAATAAATAAATAAATAAATGGAACAACCAGAACAGAAATAATGAGAATGTTCACGCATTGTGAAGAAGGTAACCAATGTCACTGAATAACTTGTATAGAAATTGTTGAATGGGAACCTAAACCAGCTGTATAAACCTTCACCGAAAACTCAATATTAAAATAAAGAAACAAAGAAGGGAAGAAAAGAGGGAGCATCGGGGTCAGGCATTACACTTTAAAAGAAGCTGTCAGGGGAGGCCTCACTGACAGATAATATTTGAGCAAAGACCCCAAGGAAGTGAAGGAGGAAACCATGCAGATATCTGGGGCAACAGCATTTCAGGCAGAGGGAACAGCCAGGCCAAAGGCTCTGAGAGAGGAGCAAACCTGGAACGTCTGAGGAATAAATAGGAAGCAGGCTAGGATGGCTAAAGCAGAGGGAGTAAGGCGGAAATGAATTGGAGATGAGGCAGAGAGATGGGGTCCTCTCTGGGTGGGGACTTGTAGGCCATAATAAGGACCATGGAGGTGCCTGAACAAGGGGTAACAGCACTGACTTAGGCTTTAAAGGGATCCCTCTGGCTGCTTTGTTGAGATGAGACTGCTCAGAGGCTAATGTGATAATTTAGGCAAGAAATGCTGGAGGCGTGGACCAGAGTGGTAGTGGTAGAGGTGATAAGAAGTGGTTGGATTCTGGATATATTTTGAAGGTCAGATTGACAGTGTTTGCTGAGGTTTGGTATGAAAGAAAGAGAGGAGTCAAGGATGACACAGGTTTTTGGCTTGAGTAACTGGGTGTACAGAGTGGCTGTTTCCTGGCTGGGGAAGACAGTGGGAGAAGCAGAGTTGAGGAGAGGGTGGGGGAGGTCTGGAGTTCAAGTTTGGATACGTTGAGATGTGTCTTTGACAACCAGGTGGAGATAGCAAGTGTTCAGTTGGATGTACAAGACGGAGTTTAGAGCAGAGGACTGAGCTGCAGATATAAATCCATGAGTTGTATACATACAGATGGAATTTGAAACCATGTGGTGGGATGAGGTCACCAGAGAAATGAATGTAGATAGAGAAGTGAAATGGTGAGGACCAAGTCCTGGGGCCCCCAACATTTAAAGGTTGAGGAAGGAGGAAGAGGAGGATTCAGCAAGGGGAGACCGAGAGGAGCAGACAGTGAGGTGGGCGTAAAACCAGGAGAGTGTGGTGGTCTCACAAACTAATTGAAGAAGATGTTTGAAGAAGGAACAAGTGATCAAGTGTGTCAAAGGCCACTGATGGATAGAGAAAGACGAGGCTCAAGAAATGACCATTTGATTGAGCATCATGGAGGTCATTGGCAACATTGACAAGAGCAGTTTAGGTCCAGTATATGAGGGTAAAGGGAGCCCTGGAGGCACGGTGGTTAAACTCTTGACTGCTAACCAAAACGTTGGCAGTTCGAACCCTCAGCCACTTGGCGGGAGAAAGATGTGGCAGTCTGTTTCCGTAAAGATTTACAGGCTTGGAAACCCTATGGGGGCCGTTCTACTTTGTCTTCTAGGGTCACTATGAGTCAGAATCAACTCAGTGGCAATGGGTTTGGGTTTTAGCCTAACTGAACTGGGTTCTAGAGAATGTGGGGAAAGAAAATGGATACAGCTAGTATAGACAACTCTTTGAAGTTTCCGGTAGTAGCTAGAGGAAGGTGTGGCGTGAAAAGATGTGTGTTAAAGTGTCAAAATAATACATTATACTCATGATAGAGGTTGCCTGACGGTGGGAAGAGGGGAGGGAAATGTCATCGATGGCTCAAAGCGACTTTATTATTTGACAAAACAGTACAGATAGATGACTGTAAAAAAAAAAAATCAAAAGCAAAAAATAAATAAATAAATAAACTGAAAGCAAATATAACAAACTGTAACAGCTATTAATATTGAGGGTTGAAAATTTAGTTGTTTGTTATGCTATCTTTATATTTTGAAATTTCCTTATAAATGAATCAATGGAAAAAAAAATGCCTCAGGCCTACTAAATCCTAAGTCTCCAGCAGGGCCAAGAAATCTGCATCGAAAACAAACACCCCCTCTCACCCTGCAATGATTCTGAGAACACAGAGGGTGTGGTAGTTAATTTCATGTGTCAGCTTGGCTAGGCTATAGTGCCCAGTTGTCTGGTCAAACACTAGTCTAGATGTAGCTGCGAAGGAATTTGGTGATGTGATTAACATTTATAATCTGTTTACTCTAAGTAAAGGAGATTACCCTTGATGATATGGGAGGGCCTCATCCAATCAACTGAAGGTTTTTAAGAGCAAAAATAGGTTTTTGAGAGGAGAAGGATTCCGTCTTAAGTCTATAACAAAAACATCATGCCAGAGTTTCCAGCCTGCCTGGTCTACTGATTTTGGATTTACCAGTCTCCATAATCATGTGAGCCAATTCCTTAAAAATCTCTCTCTCTCTCTCTCTCTATATATATATATGTACACACACCCTGCTCCCCATCCCTGACCCATGAGGAGATGTGCTATAATTTAAAAGGATTACTGTACATGATTTTTCTAATTTATACAGACAGAAATCTGGGAGATACGTGTGGGAATGGATATTAAGGGTATGGGATAATGGTGAAAGGAACATAAAGTTGGATCAGGTAGAATTTATTGATATGGGCCTGTTATAGATTGAATTGTGTCCCCTCAAAATATGTGTTATAAATCCTAACCTCTATCCTGTGATTATAATCCCATTTGGGAATGGGTTGTCTTTGTTATGTTAATGAGGCAGGATTAGTGTAGAGTGTGTTTTGAGTCAATCTTCTACAAGATATAAAAAGAGCAGATTAGGACAAGCAAGCAAGCAGAAATGGCAGAAAAGAGATGCCAAGCCACATGAAGATCGCCCAGGAGCAGAAGCTCAGAGAGACAAAGACCTTCTTCAAGAGCCGACGAAGAGAGAAAGCCTTCCCCTAGAGCTGGTGCCCTGAATTCAGACTTCTAGCCTCCTAAATTGTGAGAAAATAAATTTCTGTTTGTTAAAGCCACCCACTTGTGGTATTTCTGTTATATAGTAGTATTAGATAATGAAGACATGCCTTACCTTCCTGCCACTCATGCTTTCTTGACGGGGCCTCATGGAGAAGGGATATTTGTGGAGAGGCTTAAAAGATGTGAGGGAGTGAGTCAAGGGGATATCTGGGAGTGTTCAGGCAGAGGGAGCAGCAAGTGCTAAGGCCCTAAGGCAGAAGTGTGCCTGGCAGTGGTTTGAAAAAAGCAAGAAGGCAAGGTGGTTGGAGTGGAGTCAGTAAAGGGGAGAATGGAAGAAGAGGGCCTTACATGGTTGTGGTACTATGACAGAAAAGAAGGAAATGAACAAGTCACTGAGCGCCAACTAGGTACCGGGAACTGTGCTTGGCATACACTGTTTATCTGATGCTTGCTGTACCTACACAAGGCAGGTATAATGAACCCACCCAACTTTTACACACATGATTGAACTGAGGGACTGAAACAAAATGTGACTTACCCATGATATACTGCTAATAAGAGGCTAACAGGATCCTTTCCCAGGACCATACATGATCTGCCACGTATCAGGTGATGTCATAGCTACAGCAATTCCACAAAATTCCCAGCGCTTTTATTTAGTCAAAGGAGTCAGTGAGAGAGGTAGGGAGCAGACATGGCATAAGTACCTGGATATGCCACCCAGGGCCCTGGCAATGAGGCTGTCCTAGATCTGCAGGGGGATGTGTCTGTAGACACATCTGTGACCTCCTTGAGTGGAGAGTGGTGTGGGCCTGGAACGGTTAAAAAAGGATGACTTGCTAAAAAACATGGTTACTGATATTGCAGTATATTTTAACTGATTTCTTTTAACAAGATATTTCTTTTTAGCACACACAAATACACAGCAATATAATTTATTTAAATTTTTTAAATTCATAGTACACTACAGGTGGTGTGGTTTGATGACAGGACCAATCTCACAGATGTGAAGGTCTTCTTTCAGGCCTGTCAGCATGTCTCTGTGGCTGAATGTGTAACTTCATGTGTTCCTAACATCAAAAGCTTACATATGAGCCCCTTGGTGCATGTGGACAAAGATAATGATGGGTGGTGCTCACTGGCTGCTGCCCAAAGTCTTCATGTACATTAGCTAATCAATATCCTCAAAACAGCCCCGTGAGGTTGGCACTATTGTTGCCCCCACATAATGGAGGAAAAAACTGAGGAACAGGGAGGTTGACTGATTTATCCAAGGTCATATAACCAGTGAGTGGTGGTGATGGGATTTGAACCTAGACAATCTGGCTATCCACGTGAGGCAGCCCCTGGCACAACAGATAACTGTTTGGCAACTGTCTTAGTTATCTAGTGCTGCTGTAACGGAAATACCATGAGTGTTTAACAAACAGAAGTTTATTCTCTCACAGTTTAGGAGGCTAGAAGTCCCAATTCAGGGTGCAAGCGGGAAGGCTTTCTGTCTCCGTCAGCTTGGTGGGAAAGTCCTTGCCATCAATCTTCCCCTGGCTCTATGGGCTTTTCAGCTCAGGGACCCTGCGTCCAAAGGACACGATCCACTCCTGGTTCTTTTTACTTGGTGGTAATGAGGTCCCTCTCTTCTCTGCTCACTTCTGTCTTTCACATTTCAAAAGATATTGACTCAAAATACAACCTAATCCTGTAGATTGTTTTCTGCCTCATTAACATAACTACTTCTAATCCTGCCTCATTAACATCAAGAGGTTAGGATTCACAACACATCAGATCACAAATTGGAGGACAACCACACAATACTGGGAATCATAGTCTAGCCAGGTCGACGCACATATTTGGGGAATACAATTCAATGCATAACAGCTACTAACTGAAAGGTTGGAGGTTCAATCCCACCTGTAGGCACCTTAGAAGAAAGTCCTGGCAGTTTACTTCCAAAAGATCACAGCCATTGAAAATGCTATGGAGCACAGTTCTGCTCTGAAACACATGGGGTTGCCATGTGTCAGAATCCACTCGACAGCAACCAACTTGGTTTTTGTTGGTACTTAACTATTATGCTGCACTGTCTTCCCTGGGCTAGATCTTGGCCACAGGCTGCCCCAGGTGGTCTCTCCCAAGGGCTCTTTCCTGATAGTGTCAGGTTGTCATAACCTTCTCTGGGCTGTGGAGGCTCTCAGGGCTGGCATTTCCTGGCCCTCATAAGATCTGCTGTTTTTCAGGACTCACTGAGGACTGGAGTCGGGGAGAATCAGAGAGTAGGGAGGATCAGAGTGCACCAGTGAACACTGCCCTCAAGTCTGAAAAGGACTATGTATCTCAGAGTTCTGACCCCATAGACCTGGCAGAAAGTCCCTCTGCTGACCACACCCTTTCCCTCTCTTCCTTTTGCTATGCTGAGCTTGTGGTGTTTTGAAATAGTACTAGATTCAGAAGTCAGAAGCCTGGCTTAAGTCACGAATCTGCTACCTAATAGATACGTGACCTTGGGCAAATTGTTTCATGTCTCTGAGGCTTGGCTTTTTCATCTCTAAAATGAGAATGAAAATAATAGCTAAAATGTACTGAGCCCTCACCATGCACCAAAACAAGCCTGGGGGACTTGCTTGTGAATTATGAAGAGCTGAACAATTGCAAAGCATTACGGTCATTATTCTGATCCTTGCTCTAAACACTGCTCTTCTCTTTGGTTACTTCCATTATAGCTGATTTTCACCTTTCATCTGCTCCCAGGTGACACAGGACCCCGGCCTTCTCTGAAGGCTCTTCCAAGATCTTCCATTATCTTACAGGTGGCTAGGCCTGTGCCAGGAGAATGTGGGGTATAGAGAATTCAGGTTAATGTTGCCTCTCCCAGTCATTACCACATTGCTCTACTTAAAATTATTTTAATATACCTTTCCGTGAAAGGTTCCTAGAGAAAAGTGTGCATATCATGAGTGCTCAATGAGTTATCAAAAAACAACTTCATCTGTGTGACCTTTGTAGCCACCACCCAGTAAAGAAACAGAACATTACTAGCACCCCAGAGGCCCTTGCTGTGCCTCATTTGTGCCCCCTCCCAATCACTACCACATCTTCCTCCCCAAAAGGAATAACTATCTTTACATCTAACACCATAGATGCATCTTCCCTATTTTTGCACTCTACATAACTACAATCATATAGTATTTAGACTTATATATTTAGCATCTTTTACACAACTTGATGTTTGTAAGAGTCATCCATGTTGTTGTGTAGTAATGGTACATCTATTTTCATTGCTTTCTAGTATTCCATTTGTTATGAGTTAAACTGTATCCTCCCAAAATACGTGTTGGAACCTGAACTTCTATACCTGTGGATGTAATCCTATTTGGAAATAGGGTTTTCTTCATTATGTTAGTTAACTCTTCAGAGAGTAGGGTGGATTCTGAATCTAATCACTTCTGAGTTATAAAAAGGGCAGATTAGACACAGAGATAAATACACATGGGGGAAGACAGACACCATGTGAGGATTATCTGCAATCCAAGGAACCAAGGAATGCCTGGGACTACCTATAAAGAAGGAATCAACATGGCTGAGACCCTGATTTGGACTTTTAGCCTCCAGAACTGTGAGAAAATCAATTTCTGTTCTTTAAAGCCATCCATTTGTGGTATTTCTGTTACAGCAGCACTAGGTAACTGAGACATCATTATATAAATACCAAAAGAAACCAAACCCATTGCCACTGAGTCAATTCTGACTCATAGTGACGCTATAGGACAGAGTAGAACTGCCCCATAGGGTTTCCAAGGAGCAGCTGGTGGATTCCAACTGTCAACGTTTTTGTTAGCAGCCGTAGCACTTAACCACTACACAACCAAGGTTTCCATGCTTTTTAATACTTATCATTATTTTAATTCCTCTTATCCATTTGTTTATTTAATTTACTGTCTCTCCACCTTCCCTCTCCACACTGCAACGTCAGCTCCATGAAAGCAGGGACCTTGTCTGTCTTGTTTGTAGCTGTATGCCCAGTGCTTAGAACTTGGCCCAAAGAAGGTGCTCAGCAGAACGAATATTTGAAGATAACAGAAACTTACATGGGCCTAGCATGTAGGATTGGATTTATGGGGTGCTTTCACATATATGGAGACCTGGTTCCACAGTGGTTAAGACCTCGGCTGCTAACCAAAAGGTCAGCAGTTTGAATCTACTGGCTACTTCTTGGAAACCCTGTGGGGCAGTTCTGCTCTCAATGGCAATGGGTTTGGTTTGGTTTTTGGTTTCACATATACATTATCTTAGTTAGTTCTCACTAGAATCCTATGACATACTGTTAGTATTATCATTCCCATTTTAGGAAGAGGAAACAGGCTCAAAGAGGTGATGGGCCTTATCTAAGATTATTCAGATGGCAACAATCCAGCTTAATCTGACTCCATATACAACACTCTTTCCACTGCATCCTATTTGTCTTACAGGATTGGAGAGGCCCAGGATTGAAATCCAGAGCCACAGAAGAGTATAGCTTGCCTTCTGTTTTCTGATGTTCTAGAGCAGCGGAAAGACTACAGGGAGTTAGGGAACTGGGAACTTTCTACCAGAGGGCAAAAACCATGTCTTATTCATTTCTGTGTTGCCAGAGTCCAGCACAAGGCCTTGTTACAAGAGGCCCAATAAATATTTATCAGACTGAACCCCTGTGAAGTCACTTGAGACCTTGAGCTAGTCACTTTGACTTTCTCAGCCCTCAATTTACTCTTCTGCAAAATGCGGACAGCATTTCAGTAATTTCACTAGTTCTCAGCCCTAGCTGTACATTAGAATTATCTGGGGAGGTTTTGAAAAAATACCCATGCCTGGCACCAGCCTTGTGTTTTTGTTGTTGTTATTCGCCGTTGAGTCAATTCTTACTCATGGAGACACTGAATCCAAATCACTGATGGTGGGTTCCAGGCAAGGATATTGTTTAAAAACTTTCCAGTGAGTCCAGCCATGATCTCCCTTGAAACCTGACCAATTCTAACCTACACCATAGGTTCAAATCTCAGCTGTACTATTTACATGCTAACTAGAAACTCTTTTTGTCTCAGTTTCCTCATCTGTAAAATTGGAACCATGATAATTGTTCTATGTGTTAAGCTCCACTCTAAACACTTGAAATTCATTATCTCATTTAGCCATCCCAGTATCTCTCTGATATTGGTACTGCTACTACTATTTCCACTTTACAGATGAGAAAGCTGTGGAACAGAGAGGTAAGTAACTTGCTCAAGGTCACATGGTACGACAATAATATACCCTTTACAGAATTATTGAGAAGCTTTCACGAGACTGCAAGCGTGGATGTGAAAGCACTTTATAAAATAGTAAAGCATTTTATCTAAGTGAGTTAGAATCTTTGTAGATTCAGGACTTTTTTTTTTTTTTCTATTTTTGACTCTCCTTTCTCTTCCTAGGAGCCCTGGTGGTGTAGCAGTTAAACTGCTGGCTGCTAACCAAAAGGCCAGCAGTTCGAATCCACCACCAGCTCCTATTCAAACCGCTGACCTTTTGGTTAACAGCCATGCTCTTAACCCCTGTGCCACCGGGGCTCCAATCAAAAGGTAGGTGGTTGGAATTCACCGGTCACTCCGCGGTAGAAAGATGGGGCAGTCGGCTTCCATAAAGATTTAAAAAAGGAGAAGATCCCTTACCATCCAGTCAATTTCAACTCATAACGATCCTACAGGACAAAGTAGAACTGCCCCATAGGAGTACCAAGGAGAGGATAGCAGATTTGAACGGCCAGCCTTTTGGCTAGCAGCCGAGCTCTTAACCACCGAGCCACCAGGGCTACGCAAGGTCCAAGCCCCTATCGGGTAATTCTACTCTGTCCTGTAGGGTAGCTGTTTGTCGGAATGGACTCGACCGCAGTGGGTTGGTTTTTGGATCTCTCTTCCTACGCCATACCTCTCCCTCGGTGACAGGGGGCGCTGCGTTGCGCGGGCACTGACAGGTTCCTCTAACCCACTGCACCGGCCACTCGCTGGTGCCTATAAGAGCCAGCGCCGGGCTCAGAGCCGCTTCAGTCCACTGCTGCTGGGGGTGGGGTGAGGGTTATACTGGGAGCTGGACGCCGAGCAGCTGCTGCTGGGCCGAGGCGGAGCGCCGCGCCTCGCCGGGGCCGCAAGGAGGGGCGTGTTGTCGTCGGCCCACAGCGAACCTCCCCGATCCCGCGCTGAGGCGCCTTCCGCTTCCCTCCATTTCCCCGGAATCTCAGCCCGGCGCGCCAGGATCTCGGCCCTTTTCTGGGTGGGGAAGCTCCGGGCCGCTTTCCGGCTTCCCTCCTTTATCGCAGCCTGGGCTCCCAGCCCACTTTCTCCCTTTTCCTGGACTGGGTCCCACCCCTCTCGGACCCCTTCCCGTAGCCCCGGCTCCCTACCCCTTCCCTTAGCCCAGAGTCCCAGCGTACCAGCTCCTCAGTCACTTTCCTCAGCCAAGATTCCCAGTCTTCCCTCTTCCTTTCCCTTGCCTGGGGTCTAACCTTCCCTGTCCCTTCCTCTGCTTCAGGGCTCAGGCCCCTCCCCCCCTTTTCCAAGCCTGGGGCTCCAGACCTTTTGGTCTCCTCCAGTAGTCCTTCCTGGGTCCTTGTCCCTTCTTCCCAGTTTGGAGTCTCAAATCCTAGTTTCAAAACTTGGCGTTTTGAAAACCCCTTGGCTTCCCCTTTCCCTCAAAGGACTGCTTCCACGAAAATACCTCCTTAAAACATGAACTTTTCTTAGACTACCCCAGTCTCTTCCCATCTGCTGACCCCTTGCTACCTATGTCCCAGGTCTTACTCCCCCTTTGCTAAAGGTTGAGGCCTACTGGGTGGAGGGAGCAGGATGATGCCTCTGTGGTCAGGCATCTGTGGCCTCTCTCCGCCACGGATCTTCCCTTCATTGCTCGTGGTGGTAGCCTTGGTGGGGCTGCTACCTGTTCTCAGAAGCCATGGCCTCCAGCCCAGCCCTACTGCCAGCACCATCCGGGGCTCAGAGCCACCCCGGGAACGCTCGATTGGGGATGTCACCACTGCCCCACCAGGGGTCATCCCAGAAAGCCGCCCTGTTAACCATTCTGTCACTGAAAACCACATAAAGCCACGAAAGCCCTTTCCAGTCCTTGGCATCGACTACCTACATGTGCGCACACCCTTCGAGATTGCGCTCTGGATTCTGCTGGCCTGCCTCATGAAGATAGGTAAGTCCACGTTACTCCAGTACTGCTACTGCCGCCACCACCAGACTGGTGACCTGGCTCACCTTTTACCCTTCAGGGCTGCCCAGGAATAAGGGTCTGGACTATTCCTGTAACATAGGCAGCCTCCATCCTGCCATCTTTTTCCTTCTCGAACTTGAGCTCTGTGGCCTCTTTGGTTCTAAGCTTGCCAAGATTGGAACCAGCATCGTGGGGAAGAGCAGGCAGGATGAGAGGATAGAATGCTTCTGATACGAGGTACCTTCAGCAAGGCTTCCAAGCTTGGTAAGTCTCCTTTGGCTGGGCCAGACCTCACGGGGAGCCAGGCATCCAGCTGTGTGAGACAGTGAGGAGCATCTTCCATCAAGTGGCACATGCTGTTTTGTCATCAGCAGCCAGTGCAATTACACGCTTCGTGGTAGGGTGGCCCAGGATGGCGTATATTTCTAGTTGGCCTGCCTAAAGAGTTTGAGGACAGCTGGAGACTTAACGACTGTGTTTGAAAGTGAGGGAGCCTCGTAGTCTCACCTTCTTTCATCTCTAGAATGTTATCCATCAGCTTTGCCTGCCCAGGCTGGTTAGGAGCCCCTGAGTCAGTTTCCAGCCCAGGAATGCCATCTCTTATACAGTTTATGGATTAGGGAGCCCTGGAAATTCCTGAAGCCTGTTTTGGGGTGGAGGCACAGTGGAGGTTGGCGCTCTGTCTGGCCTCAGCTCACTTGTAGTTTGGCACCTGTCTGTGTCTCAAGGTGCTGTCTGAGCTGGCTAGTCACATTGCCCTGCTGTTTAGCAAAGGAGGAGAAATACAGGTGGAGGGGCTAGGGGTGTTTTGGTCTGAAGAGGCTTGGAAACATTCTTTTTAGGGGAAAGAAACAGAAAAGTTGTTTCTCCCGGAGGGTTGTCTCCCTGCCACACCTGAGCATCCTGTTCTGCTGGGTGATTTATGGAACTTACCAGAGCCTACATAGCCCAGATGTCCCAGTAAGTGGTATCCAGGGGTCTTTGAACACTGCCTTTGCTTTTTCAGTCCCCAGCTAGCTGTGGAAGGCACAGGGGGCCTGGGACTCTGCTCCCCTTTTGCCTGACATTTAGGTTTGGGCTGTATGTGACTCTTGGCAGGAAGCCCGGCAGCTTTTGCAAGGACATGCAGGTGCTGAGTGGCAATGCCAGGCTGGTGTGAGACAGGCTCTGGGATGTGCTGCAGGAGAGCTCTGGTGCCTGGGGCTATCACTGACTCCGGACAGATCCAGGAATGACTTCCTGTTGCAGGGCTTTGGTGCTGAGCAGGTCACAGTGGCAGGGCCTGTGCATGGAGCTGGGCCACCAGCACCTATACCCCAATGGCAGCCAGCTTCCTGGCAAAATCAAGGACTGGACAAGGGGAGCCTTGTGTACTGATTTCTGACATAATTAGACGACCTTTAACAAACTGGGGCCTTTTTCTGCTGGTCTCCTCCACTTGTGAAATGGGCAAGAATCTCTACATTTCCAATTAGGTCATGGGACTTTATGTCTTAATTTATTGTAAGAAACTAAAGTGACTATGGTCATTTGCCTGTGTGAGACCAGGAAGAGACCTCACAAGCGTTGTCTATAAATCGCCCTCCCCTCTCCAATCTCCTCGCCTCCCACATCTGGCATTGTGTTAAGGGCATCAGGGGCTGGCACACACACTCCGGGTGTCAGTGTCTGCCGGTGGGACAACAGCATGACCACAAGGACCCCGCAGGCCTGGTATCTCTAGTCCTAAAGGGGCCCGGGTTGGTCTGACACAGCCGGAGTGCTGTGCCTGGGACCCTGGGCTGCTGGACACCAATGATGGTGCCATGGCAAGGGCGTCAGTCCAGAAATCAGGAAACCTGGCTTCTCATCCATCTCCCTCTGTGACCTGGGGCCAGCCACGCCTCTTCACCTGGCAGCCGATCTCTGTGGTCCCTTCCAGGTCTGACGTTGCTGCCATTCCACTGACTCGGGTAACTCTGGCAAGTCACTCAGCTTTGGGCCTCGGTTTTCCCATTGTAAAATGAGGAGGTTGGATACGTTCTCAAGGGCTTTTGCAGCTCCAAAAGCCTGTGTCTCTGGTTTGGAAACACATTTTTCTGCCTCTGAAAACAGGAGCT
The DNA here is from genome assembly GCA_030035585.1 of Dugong dugon. NCBI lineage: Eukaryota > Metazoa > Chordata > Mammalia > Sirenia > Dugongidae > Dugong > Dugong dugon. The sequence goes on along the minus strand of CM057462.1, from coordinate 51,221,868 downwards.
TTAGCATCTGGCCATCCTAGAGGAGAGGGTGGTGAAGAGTGTCCAGGATTTCCGGGGTCCCTGTTAAAGTGGCAAAGTGAAAGCCCGTTTTTCCTTCACCTTTGCTCTGTAGGGAGCCCTGGTGGTACAGTGGTTAAGAGCTTAGTTACTAACCAAAAAGGTCAGCAGCTTGAATCTACCAGCTGCTCCTTGGAAACCCTTTCGGGCAGTTCTACTCTGTCCTATAGGGTCACTATGAGTCAGAATCAACTTGATGGCAACGGGTTTGTTGGTTGCTGTATAGAATCAAGGTTGGGTATGGCTTCCACCACTCTGCCCCTTAACCTCTCAGCCTCAGTTTCCTCATGGTAAAATGGGGGAGATAAGAGTATCTAGCTGTAGGGCTGCTGATGTGACAGTGACATAAATTAGTGCATATAAAGCTGACTTTGTACAGTGTTCTACGTACAGGAAGCACTTAACAAGTGGCAACTGCCCCTGTTAGTATTTTAAACACCTAAGGCAAATGCGTCCCTACCTCAGCCCCTACAGTCTGCCTCTGAGGCTGGAGGGTTACAAATCAACCCTAGGCTGCCACAGAGTCCTTCCTTTAGGTTTCAGGGCCTACTGACTTTGTTCTTCTTGTCAGGTTGCCTCCAGAGCTGGCACCGGTTGCCTCTGAGGTAGAGTTGGGGGTGCTGAGGCCATGCTACCTCTGCATAGAAACTCAAGAGCCTAAGAGTTTGTTTTGGTTTGTTGCCTGTTCTCTCGACACCCCAGCGTGGATAGGAGGTATGCTGGAGCCCTCATTCTGTCATCTGTGGCAGCTGCTTCCCTGGCAAGCTACCTCTCCTTTAAGAATAGAAAGTACTGCGTCCAATTCTCGTCTTTAATCCAAGAGCTCCTAATCATTGAGCAGAGCCTGAGGTAGACTCTTTGTCAGAGACTGGTGTGGGAGGGGTGGGATTGGAGCTGAAGTTCTAGAGCCTATGCTTCTGGGTTCTGTTCTAATTCTGATTCAGTGGGTGACCTTAGGCAAGTCACTTCCCTTCTGTGGGCCTTTTTTCTGTCTCTGACAGGGACTCTTGCATATTGGGAGAACTGTGAGGTTGACCCTAAGCCATTCCCCACCCCCACCCCACTTTGTGATTTGGGCACTGCATGAATTCAGCTTTGTTCCCAGTTCACCTGACTGCCAGTCCGATGTTTGTTCCGAGGGAGAACCTCGTACCCAGCTCACTGTTGGATCCCCTGTGTTTATTTTCCCGTGTTCCTGACCCAGAACTCTTGGCAGAGGCTCGGGAGCCCATAAAGCAGGTATTCATCTTGTCTCTTAACCAGGGACAAAAAAGCTCCCTTTGTCCCTTTACATCTTGTAGCTTTTTTTGGTTTTATCATTGCAAAGTGTATCCTGTCATTTCCTCCTTAGAACAAGTCTGTGGGTGGGAGAGATGGGGTCATGATCGTCCACTTTATATGTGTCGCTATCAGACCCAGCAAGTGTTTTCCTGTAAAATAAGACTAGAACTTGCCTCTCCCACTTCTCGACAAGAGAGAGGAACAGTCTAAAGGTCACCTTGAAACTGTCTCAAGAAGCCCAGATGGGATTCTCTAAAAAGAAGGAGGTGACCTTTTCGCTTTGGGAAACAGCTGACAGACTGCAGGACAGTGGGAGGAGAGGCCAGCTGGGGACTGGGAGGAAGCCTTCAGGTAGGACTTGATGTTTCCAGAAGCACCCGGGCACTTATCAGGCCCAGGTTGGCCATACTGCCTGGACTTCATTCAGCTAAGCACCCACTACGTGCAAGATGCTGCGATATATGTGGCATGGTCTTAATTTCATTTTCACCAGCCACCCCCATCTAGCTCTGGTATAAAGGAAAGACTTGGTCAAAAGGCCCCCTGGGCTCTGCTCTGCCCCTGACACAACTTCTTGGTTCCCATATGACCATGGACCAGGTACCTGATTCCTCTAGAACTAACTTGTCTCTCATCAGTGAGGTGAAGCATCCGTTTTTACCTTCTAAAACTGATGTAAGGTTTGAATGTGGGAATGTCCCACGGTGCCCGGCTCACTCTAGCAGCTTCCAGGGCCCATGCAGCTTCCTCCCCTACTGGGAGTTCTTTCCAGCCAACGGTAGCCTACAGCAGTTGCTCTCATCCTGCCCTCCTCTTTCTCCACCAACCCCTTTCTCTTATTGTTTATCCACAACTTTGGCATTAGGCTTTGCCTGCTCTGTGTCGTCTCTTCTGTTGGGCATGGGTGTGTTTTAATAATAATTACCAGTTATTGAGTACCTAGGGAGTAGTGTCAGGCACTTTATAAAAGTAATCTCATTTAATCTCTACTAAAATCCTATGAGATAAAGGCTGTCTCTGTTTTGCAGATGAGGAAACAGCTCAGGGAGGTTATCTAGTGTGAGGCTGAATTGCTATTTATTTTACGCTTGAGTCTTGGCGTAGCATTTTAGAGGGTGCAGCCGCATCTCCGCCGTCTTGCAGTCCCCTCAGCCAATGCCCTGGCCCTGCACTTAGAAGGTGCCCAGCTCATACTGAGGAGCCCTGGTGGTGCAGTGGCTAAGCACTTGGCTGCTAACCAATAGGTTGGCAGTTTGAACCCACCAGCTGCTCCTCCTCAAGAGGAAAAAACCTGGCAATCTGCTCCCATAAAGATTACAGCCTAGGAAACCCTATATAGCCGTTCTGCTCTGTCCTATAGAGTCACTGAATAAGAATTGACTTGATAGCACACAAAAACAGCAGCTCTCACTGAGCAGGAGCATTTGGCTGCCCAGTTCACGGCACTTGCTTTCTGGAATTTTAGGAGTCCCTTTAGGGGCTGGGCAGATGTTGATGGTGGGAACCCTCTCTCAGCTTAGAAAAAGCTGTGCCTCGCTTTGGACCCGTCCTCTGTCCCTGTGCATCTGTATGAGTGTACCCACATCCCACGGTCAGGCTGGGCCTATTCCTGGTTCTGTGACAGTGAGTCTGCCCTGCCGTCTTTCTGCCAATGCCCTCTCTGCGGGGCAGATTAACCAGTAAGGAAAGTATGCACGGGCTTAGTTGTGTTACTAATCTGTAGTGAACAATTTCACGTGAGTTTCACCATGGCAAAGGTGAAAACAGGTGAAGTTGTACAGTACAGATTAGTAAGTAAGCACAAGTCAGCCTGTGCGTACCTTGCTTATTGAGTAATCTGTCCCTACCTCTTGGGAGCTTTGATCAGAGCTTTCCCTGCTTGGGCAGAGGAGTGCCAGTTGAGGGGTGGTTTCCTTTAGCCAATGGAGTTGGCCAACCTTGTGACTATGATCTCTTGCCTCTGAGCAGGAAGGGTGCTGGATTGCTTTTGGTCACCCTCAGGGCCCAGCAGGATCCCGAGAGGCAGCCTCTGTGTTGGAGCAGGTGGCCCAACTTTCTTTAGCCCTCCCAGGTGAGCAGGGTTTGGTAATAATTCTCATTAGTACCTTCATTTGTTGTTTCCAAAGCTCTTGCATGAACAGTATTTAATTTTGATCTTCTTATTGGTCCTGTCGGTTAGGATAGCAAATGGTATTGATGTGCCCATTTTATAGCTAAGGAAACTGAGTCTCAGGCTGTGACCTGATTGAGGTCACTTAGCAAGTAAGTGGCAAAGGACACAATCCCCTGGACTTCTGGCCAAGCCAGTCCTCTTTCCTGCCTGGCTGACATGCTGGGTTATGGTCAAGATCAAAGGGAATGAGAGACCCAAAGAGGCTTTGAGGAGAGTAAGTGACCAGACACAGCCACCATGGTCATCTGGATGGTTGCCAGGAGGGAAATCAGTTCCTCGTGTAGGAAGGGCTGACGGAGCAGGGTGTCTAGGGTGTGGTGCTCACATGGCTCAGCCCCAGCCAGGCCCAGCTCCAAGCACTTATCAGCCCCTTGAACACACCTGTATTTGCATGAAGGAAGAGTATGAGGACTGAACTCAGACATGGGACTTTCATTCTCATAGTTTGTGAAGCAGCAAACCTTCAGAACGGAGGGTTTTCGCTTTCCCTCAAGGTGTTGTCGTCGGTCATTAGGGAGAAGAAAGAGAGGCAGGGAAGTGAATTACAACAGAAAGCATGCTGGACTGGGATCTGGTCTCAGATCTTTCCTGTCTGGCTGTGTGTCCTTAGGCAAGCCATGACCTCTCTGAGCCCCTGTTTCCTAATTTGTAAGTTAAGATTGGGTTAAGCACCTTCTCCAGAGGCTATGTAGGTACTACATGTACAGCTGGAAAATATTGGGGCTTAAGCCTCAATTTGCCAGACATTGTAGCCCATGCTCTTTTCATCATCCTGTCCTGACTCCAAGGGCCTTTTCAGTTCCAAAATTTTATTTTCCCCATAATCATTTTGAACTGGGAAGTTTTTAAAAGTTTTAGTATTTCAAGTGTTGGACGCTCTCTGTGGATCATTTCTTGGGTTTGAGGGAAAAACTGACCTATCCCAACTCCAAGTCCCTCTGTGAAACACATAGCTCTTCCCAGAGGTGACTGCCTTTGGAAAACACACAAGAGGAACAGGGAACTGGAGCTAAGGGACTTTGGCTCCCTCTGGGAATGCCGGCCTGTACACAGCTGGCCAGCCTGCCTCATTCCCTCCCCTTCCCCCATCCTCACTTGCCCCCTCTCCATCCCAGGCGAGGAAGAGGAGGCTCACTCAGCAAACCAGGGCCTGGGTTATTCCTGAGTCATCCTTCGCCTGTGTGGGCCTCATTTTGCAGTTCTCACTCCCCCTGCAAATGTCTGAGTCAGACATGTCTCCCCAAGGTTGTCTGCATGCACTGCACTGAGCCAAACCATCTCTTTAGATGCTGATAAACATCAACGGATACTTGAAGGCAGCCCGTGATTATATGTGGGTATTTTTAATCTTACGGGCTAATCTAATTTTAACTGAACTAAGTTTTAGGTCGGGCTTGGGATCATGCTGATTTCCTTTCCTCCCCCCTAAAACTCATCCAACATGCAAGGCCAGTTTGGGGGTCCTCTTGGGCCACTTCTGAGCCCTGAGTTCTGATGCTGACTTGCTGAGAATGTGGAGTTCCCCAGATTACCCCGGCAAGCTGTTTCCTGAAAAGGTATGTCCTTAAGTAGCTATGACTGAGGTTCGGGATGAGACATTCTGCCCCTTCCCAGTCCTGGGAGACACCCCTAAGCCCAGACTGGCCCCTCCACTGTGCAGAGTCTGTTTGAGGGTAGAGGGGTAACATCACAGCTGTGTGTAAGGCAGAGCCCACAAGCTCACCAAAATAATAAATAGCTAACACTTACATAGTACTTGCTGTATGCCAGGCAAAGTTCACAACAGCTGTGGCTTTGCGGTGCCCAGCCAGGACGGAGAGCAGCTAATTAATTCGTCTGCTCGCAGTCGAAGAGCCAGGTCAGCTAAAATCAGCCAGCAGGCACTTAGCATGTGGTCCATCAGGCAGCTAAGAGCGAAGCCCAGCCCTGCTTATTAGGAGCTTCCAGTCCAGGTGAGGGCTGGGTGGATGCCTGGTTGAGAGGCAAAGTTCAGAGGGAGTGAGAAGTCCCCAAGGGACTGAAGTGGTTCTGGAAGGCATCTCAGAGGAGGTGGAACTTGAGCTGAGTCTTGAAGAAAGAGGAATCAGATAGGCAGGCAGAAAGAAGGGAGCTATTCTTAGTACACAATTCCCACAGGAATGTTAAGGCCCAGTAGGGTAGGGCCTTTGTTTGTTCCCTTTCCCATCCTCTGTGGCTGGCACAGAGTTACCTGGAGTCCAGTCTGACTCATGTCGACCCCATGTTTATCAGAGTAGAACTGTACTCCACAGGGTTCTAAATGGCTGATTTTTGGGAAGTAGATCACCAGACTTTTCTTCTAAGGTGCTTCTGGATGGACTAGAACCTCCAACCTTTCAGTTAGCAGCTGAGCACATTAACCATTTGCACCACCCAGGGACACTGACACAGAGAAAGAGCTCTGTAAATATTTGAGGAATGAATGAAGGAAGGAATGAATGCATGACTTACTTCTGGGTGGAGATAGGGTCCATGTGAGGCTTTAGGGCGACAAGAAACCAGTTTGACTGCTCAGAGAAGGGGGAGAGAAAGGGTTGGAGAGGATAGTTGGTGTCAGACCAAATGCCAGGCCAGGGAGTTTTACTGAGTCCTGGAAAGGGATGCTGTAGTGACGCTCAGGAGTCCACCCTGGTTTAAGTGGTGTTTCCGTGGCTGCCTAGCTTCTTCCTTCCTTGGCTGGCTCTGGAGGGCCTGCAAGGGCATCCTTTCTGGGCTGGGTGGGGTCTCTCTGGGAAAGTCTGGGTTTGTTTGGTCAGCCCTCTATTTGTATAAGTAAAAGGGAGATACCAGAGCTTCCTCAGGGAGCTGCTAAGGGCCCTAATTGAATTAAGCTTTTCCCGGGAAGATTCCTCAAGCCATAAACTGCACTGTGACTTCCAATTAATGAGACCAGTGGCCATAAACCATGCAAGAAGGCAATCTCGTTAATTTGTAGTTGTACCTGGACAGGTTTACTTATGTCTTCTCTTTGTTTTTATGTGTGTGTTTGGGATGTGGCAGATTTATTTTTATAATACAAATAAATAATATATGTTCATGGTAAAAAAAAAAAAAAAAAAACAACAAAGGAAGAAAACAAAACCAAACAAAAATAAAACCCAACAGTAAAGAAGAGTAAATTTATTAAGGTGAGAAGTAAAGGTCCCCCTCTCATTTCTGACCACCCCACAGTCATGCTTCCTAGAGGTTACCACTGTTAAGTTTCGTGTGCATCTTTCCAGAAATTTTCTATGCATATATGAGCGTGTGTGTGTGAAGGCAAGTTTAGTTTTAATAAAGCCATTTGTGCAAAGGAAAAGACTCTAGGCTGGGAACTGGGGACCCACATCTTAGCTCTGCCTCTGTCTTGCACATTACTTACTACGGGTTTTCCCACCCGTAGATTTTGTTGTTGAAACCCTCTAGGGCTTTCCAGCAGCACAGGCAGCCGTCTCAGGGGAGCCCCTTCTCTGGTGAAGTGTGGGCTGACTGTGAAGACTTCGGAGGGGAACTCCACAGCCCCATCTTTTAGGGGAGGGCCAGTGCTGTCATCGAGCTTGGCCTCCAAGTGCAGGATTCTCAAGTAGAGGATCATGGCCATCTCTAACTCCATCTTAGGGTCATGAAGTTGATGAAATGGACAGAGAGCCAGATCACTTGCTGGGGAAGTGAGACAACATGCAAGGGAGACAGCACAGGTGGGAAATTTTGTGGCTCAGGCTGGGATGCTGTGAGGGATCAGAAGAGGAGAGATGAGGGAAGGCTTCCTGAAGGAGGTAGTCTTGAGAGAGGGCCCAGGTATAGAAGATCATCATGGTGGGGGGATTACTGTAGGAGGGCTCCTGGCTTAGGTGGGAGAGCAGACTGGGTGACCTGCTGTTCCTCAGGAGTCTAGGTTTCTATGATCTTAAGGTAGAAATATTTTCCAAGTTCATGCTGGAATAGTCGGCAGACGTGTATCTGTGCTCTTGTTAGGGGGCTGTCTTAGTTATCTAGTGCTGCTATGATAGAAATACCACAAGTGGATGGCTTTAACAAACAGAAATTTATTCTCTCATAGTTTAGGAGGCTAGAAGTCCAAATTCAGGGCACCAGCTCTAGGGGAAGGCTTTTTCTCTCTGTCAGCTGTGGGGGAAGGTCCTCATCTCCTTTCAACATTTGTGGGTCCGGTGTTCTTGGAGATCTACATGTGTCTTGGCATCCGTCTTCCCCTGGGTGTAGGAGGTTTTCAGCACAAGGACCCTAGTTCCAAAGGATGCACTCTGTTCCCGGCTTTTCTTTCTTGGTGGTAGTCAGGTCCCTCTCTCTCTGCTCTCCTCTCTCTCCTTTTACCTCTTGTAAGATAAAAGGTGTTGCAGGCCACATCCCAGGAAAACTCCCCTTACATCAGATCAGGGCTGTGACCTGAGTAAGGGTGTTACATCCCACCCTAATCCTCACTAACATGACCTAATCCTGCCTCATTAACGTAATGGACAGCTCACTCCCAAATGGGACCTTAACTACAGGTATAGAGGTTAGGATTTACAACATATCACAAAATGGAGGACAACCACACAACATTGGGAATCATGGCCTAACCAAGCTGATACATATTTTTGGGGGACAGAATTCAATCCATGATATTCTACCCTTTGGCCCCCCCAAATTCATGTCCTTGTCACATGCAAAACACATTCACCCTATCATATCATCCCAAAAGTCTTAAATCCACTCCAAGACCAAAATCTCATCTTCTGAATTATCTAAATCAAATGTGGGTGAGACTTTGAACATCTTCCATCCTGGGGCAAAATTCCTCTTCATCTGTGAAATCTAGGTTACGAGTATCTGTTTCCAAAGTACAGTGGTGGAACAGGCACGAGGTAGACATTTCCATTATAAATGGGAGACATTGGAGGGAAAGAAGGGATAGTGGGCATCAAGCATGTCCAAAACCCAGCAGAACAATTTGCATGAGCTCGCAAGGCTTGAAAATAATCCTCTGCTCTCTGAGATCACCTAGACAATGGCCCTGCCCACCAGACTCTGGGTGTTGGTCAGGCTTTCTAGATTGTGGGTGAAGGTCCCTCAGCCCTGGGCTTTAGCTCCACCTTCCAGGGCCACTGGGACAGCAGTCCCTTGGCTTTGGGTGGACCCATTCTCCTAGTCTATCTGAGTGGCAACCCCACCTCCTTGGCCCCCTTAGCCCTGTTTTTCTGCCCCTTGGGCATGGTGGCCCTGCCCCCTCAACTTTGAGCAGTGGCCCCATCCTGCTGGCACTCGTGAAAGGTAGCTCCACGCTCTGGAACTGAGTTGGTGAACATCTGACTCTTTGAAACCTAGAAGGCTGTGGCCCCACCCTTTGAGACCCTGCAGGCTGTGATTCCACCCCTTGAGACCCCAGAGGTCATGGTCCTACCCTTTAAGACCGAGGCAGCTCTGTTTCCCACATGCCTTGTCTCTTCAGCTTCTGGTTCCTGGGCCTCTTGGGCTGGCCTGGCCTCTGCCCTGCTCGGGCGAGTGTTACAAAGCTCTTTAGCTCTACTGATAAATGCCCGAAGGCACCCTACTCCACCAGGAAGCCTCAACCTGGAGGCGCTCAACTCTCGCTCGGTGGGTTGGCTTCTGCACCATCTCACGCCAGTTTTCTGGTTCTGCTGCTGCCATTTCTCTGCTGCTGCTTCTTGCCATCTGCACCATCTCCACTGTTGGACTCTCCTCACTTCCTTCTGAGCCCCCACCAGAATTGCCTTTGACGTCCATAATTCCACCAACAGTCTCTTCAAGGCAATTTAGGCTTTTACTGTTAGACACCTTATAACTCTTCTAGCCTCTACCCATTACCCAGTTGCCAAACCACTTCCACATTTTAGGTATCTGTTAGAGCAGCATCCCACTCTTGGTACCAAATTCTGTCTTAGTTATGTAGTGCTGCTCTAAAAATGGCATGGTAGGGGAGTCAAGATCAAGATCAACAGCCCAAGGCTGATTCCTATGAGGCGGAGGTCAGACATAACTCCTCTGTGCCATTTTTACCAATTCTAACACAAACTATCCCTCCCACAGCACTCTATACTTCTCTGCTGGGTTCGGTAATTCATTGCAATGGGCACACAAAACTCACAGACAATACTCACGATTTTGGGGTTTATTAGGGAAGTAACAGGCCGCAATTCAGGTTCAGGAACGCTCAGGATACAGTTCTTGAATCAGGACAGCCTCTTCTCAGCCATGTCTTCTCCAGGCAGGTCTCTCTCTGGCCCTTGGCCCCTCAGCCTGGCCTCTGCCCTGCTTGGGCAAGTGTTACAAAGCTCTTTTAGCTCTGCCAATAGGTACCCAGTGGCACCCCTCTCCACCAGTAAGCCTCTGCCCCAAGGTGCTCAACTCTAGCTCCGTGGGTCGGCAAACCCAGTTCCACCAAATACCTGGAGGCGCCCTACTCCACCAGCAAGCCTCCTTCCTGAAGGTGCTCAGCTTTCTCACTGTTTGGGCTGGGAAACCCACTGCACTGTCTCCTGCCAGTCTCCTGCTGCTGTTTCTCTGCTGCCACTTCTTGCCGTCTTTGATGTTACCACTCTCTCTCTTGGTCTCCTGGTTCCAGGAGCTTCTCAGCATAGGGATCCCAGGTCCAAAGCATGTGCTCTACTCCTGGCTCTTTTGTTTTTGATAGTGGTAAGATCCTCCCTTTCTGCCTCTGGGATGGCTCATTTTAAGCCTAGTGGAACGGCAAAACTGACCAATCCCCTCCTTAGGGTTCCATTCATCTTATTTTCATCGTCCCACCCTCACATAAGTGCCATGCACTGTATTTCCATTATTAGCAAGCTGTCTAATCTCCTTGGTTGGCCACAGTTACCTTATCTGCATAGTCCCACCCAATCCCACTTGGGTGGGAGTTACAAGACCATGGTGAAAAAGCCATATAAAAGTGATCCATTGCACCACAGCAGCTATAACAGAAATACCACAAGTGGATGGCTTTAACAAACAGAAATTTGTTCTCTCAGTTCAGGAGGCTAGAAGTCCAAATTCAGGGTGCCAGCTCTAGAGGAAGGCTTTTTCTCTTTGTATGCTCTGGGAGAAGGTCCTTGTCTCCTTTCTAGGTCTATGGGCCCTGGTGTTCCTTGGAGATCTACATGTGTCTTTGCATCAGTCTTCCACCGGATCTAGGAGGTTCTCAGCACAGGGACCCTGGGTCCAAAGGATGCACTCTGCTCCCAGCTTTTCTTTCTTAGTGGTAGTCAGGTCTCTCTCTCTCTGCTCACCTCTCTCTCCTTTTATGTCTTGTAAGATAAAAGGTGATGCAGGCCACATCCCAGGAAAATTCCCCTTACATCAGATCAGGGCTGTGACCTGAGTAAGGGTGTTACATCCCACCCTAATCCTCACTGACATGACCTAGTCCTGTCTCAACATAACGGATAGCTCACTCCCAAATGGGTCCATAACCACAAGCATAGAGGTCAGGATTTACAACATATCACAAAATGGAGAATAATTGGATCACAAAATGGAGGACAACCACACAGTACTGGGAATCATGACCTAACCAAGTTGACGTGTATTTTTGGAGGACACAGTTCAATCCATGACAGGGGCAAAGGCCTGTAGTAGCCACAGGTTCTCAAAAGGGGTCCATGGCCCCCAGAAGGTTAAGAGCTTCTGCCCTTTGTGCTGTGGGAATTTGAAGGAGACCCTCCCTAAAGGACTGCCTGGTCTATGGTAAGTCCTTGGATCAAATGGTACTTAGCTCTGGGATGAGTGGGGGCTGCTGGGGGACTTTCTAGGCAAGGGAAATGAGCCGAGTCCTAATGGGTAAGCTGTGTCCTGGGGGAAAGGAAGGGAAAATGGCTCTGTAAAGTGGAGAAGAGCTTTTTTGGATTGAGTTTCAAAGCAGTTGCAGGAGCTCCTGCACTGTGCAGGCCGGGAAGACACTGGGTTTCTTCTGCCCCCTGGGTCTGCTGGGTTCCCATGGTGAGCCCAGCTTACACCCTAGGAAGTGAATCAGCCCTCCTGCTCTTTTTCCCAAAATGGGAAGGGCCTAGCACACCTCTGAGGCTCTGTTAGGGGAAACAGCTACTTTTGAGGCAACAAATAAAAGGGAAACCCCTGAAGGTGGACAGGCTTTGAGGGTACAGTGCTAGGAAGTCTGATTGGCCTCTGCTGTTTCCTGGACTGAGGATCCCTTCTCCTGTGCTTCTGGGAATGAAAGTATAGAATATTAATCTAACTCTAGAATGTTTGAGGTAGAAAGAACCTTATCACACCCTGTGGCCCTGGGCCCAAAGGTGGAATGGAGGTGTTTTGATCCAGTCCCCTCATTGCACAGTTGAGGCTCAGAGAGGGGAGGGGACTTGCTCAAGGCCACACATGAATTAATGGCAGAGGTAGGGCTCTTCCCTTCTCTGTTAACTAACTCGGGGGTCTCTAAGCAGTGAGAGCCTGGACCAAGAGGAGGGGCTGTGATCTTTGACCTGGATGTTGGTACCTAAGTATTGTCAAGTCTCAGCTTTTCCAGTGGGCCCTTTAAGCCTAAGGAAAGATAGCTGGGGTCTCTATTAGGGAGCTGTGCCTGGCAGGGAAGCCCTTGGGCCTTGGCTGCACTCATCCCCTCTGGGGAACCAAGTGCAGGGGACATTTGAGCCTGCCCAGAGGCTCCTGCCCGCACCCACTGACTTCCTCAGGCCTTTATAGTCCATCACAAGCCACTGTTGAACCTGGGTGCTGTGCTTTTTATAGCATCCTTGCCATTAAACCAGGAAACGAGATCCTATCTCCTGAGTCCTGGACCGGGGCCCACAGGAATCTGGATGCTGTACCAGGTGGGCAGGATGCCAGCTGCATGAAGTGGGGCCAGCTCACCTAGCTGAGCACACCCAAGACTCAGGTTACAACTAGCTGGGGGAGAGGGAACCGGCATCCCACCCTTCCCTGACTGAGCCCCGCCTAGACTGCCTGGTTGGTGGAAGGTACAAAGATGCATAAGACCTGCTTCTCTTAAGGAGCTCAGGGACTGGTCTGGGAAATGCGATTCAGGTGCAGAACTTCAGGCAGTAGAAGGTGAGTGTTGTTTGAGGTACAGATGGAATTTCATGGGAGTTTAGATGCGGCTTTGTGGAGGTAGCCGTTGAGCTAGGCGTTGAAAGATAGGTAGGATTTAGATGAAGCAGGCCTCACTGGGCACAGCCAGAAGCTTCATACTTGGGGCAGGGCTTCTGGATTGCAGGAGAGGCATCCTGCTTGGCGGGCACCTGCTGACAGGATTACCCAGGTGAGTTCCCTTTGGAAACATTCTCACAAGCATGGTGGTTAGGAACACAGGTTTTGCAGCCCAACGAGTCTCAGCTCTTTGTAGTACTGTGACCTTGAACAAGTCATTTACCCTCTTGAGTCTCAGTTTGATCATCCACAAAGAGATAGGACTTACCTGGCAGGGATGTCAGGAAGATTCAGGGAGAGTATGTATGTCAGATGTTTGGCATATGGAACACCCAGTAAATGGTGGTGCTTCAAGTCCTCCTCTGATCAGGAGGAAGAGAAATACTGGTTTGTTTTCTCTAACTCCTGAATCTCCCAGCAACCAAAGAATCACTCAGCAAGACTTACTGACACTCTGCCCTATGTTCAGTGCTGTGCTAAGCACAGAGGTAGGGTGGATATGGGTGAATAATATTTATCCTTTTAATTAGTACACATCTGAGGTGGGTAGAGCACTTTCCAACATGCACAGGAAACCTTTTGGAGAAGATGCTGGTAACCCCTTTTTTTACAAGTAAGGAAACTGAGGCCCAGGGACGTTAAGTGACTTGCCTAGTGTCATATAGCTTGACTCTGGCACAGCTGTAGCCAGAACCCAGCTCTTCTCATTCCAAGCCCTGTGCTGTTTCTCTTCCATAATAGTCATTATACCACGTAGCTGGAGTAACAAGACATATTGCCTGAAACATTTAATGAGCAAAGCAGTTTTGTATGGCAACTTGATATGTAGCTATAAAAGCACTAAATTTTGCAGAACAGATGATGGTTTTTCATATAGGCCCAAGTATGATAAGGTGCCAGCTGTGCTGCACCAAAGTTAAGGGCAGAAGGTTCTGCCACTTCTCAACTGCATCAGTCTGCCTGAGCCTCAGTTTCCCCAGTCAAGTGGGAGTACTGCCTTGTCTTAGTTATCTCGTGCTGCTATAACAGAAAAGCACAAGTGGATGGCTTTTACAAACAGAAATTTATTCTCTCACAGTCTAAGAGGCTAGACATCTGAATTCAGGGCACCAGCTCCTGGGGAATGCTTTCTCTCTCTGTCAGTTCTTGCAGAAGGTCCTTGTCATCAATCTTCCCCTGATCCAGATGACACACTCAGTTCCCAGTGCATCTTTCTTGGTGGCATGAGGTCCCCATCCTCCCTGCTCGCTTCTCTCTTTTATATCTCAAAAGAGATTGACTCAAGATACAGCCTAATCCTGTAGATTGAGTTTTGTCTCATTAACATAACTGCCTGTAATCCTGCTACATCAACATCATAGAGGTTAGGATTTACAACACACTGGAAAATCACATCAGATGACAAAAATGGTGGACAGCCACACAGTACTGGGAATCATGGCCTAGCCAAGTTGACATACATTTTGGGGGGACACAATTCCATCCATAACATGCCTCTAAAGTCCTGAATACATTGTGAATGCTCAGTAATGGGAGTCACCACTATTCCTGTGGATTAAGGAAAGAGCCTTATGATCCAGTGTCATCAGGGAAGGCTTCAAGAAGTCAATCACTGCAGAATGATTTTAAGGCATTGGGAAGGAGGCAATGGGGTAGGACCGAATGTCACCAGTACTGGAGGTGGGGATGGAAAGAGACTGTGAGCTGAAGTGTCTGAGTTTGGTCTTTAGTTGGGAGAGGGGGAGACACACATTTAGCAAACATTGATAAATGCTGTGCTGAAGATGGAAAAATGAGTAAATATAATCCCAGCCTTACAGTCTGTGGGGAGGGAGGACACGTAAACAGGTACTTGTGATGTTCTGTGAAATGCCATGGTGGGGGCCCACAGAACTGTGGGGACACAGGACGGAGTAGGGGCGGTATTAGGGAAGACTTCCCAGAGAAGGTGATGTTTGAGCTGGGTTCAGACAGTTAAGCAGGAGTTTGCTCAGCTCACATTGGAGGGGAGAACTGGAAAAAGGCCCAGAGGTATGAATAATGCAGAGCCATAGACAATGCAAAACCATTGACCTTTGCTTTTGAAACCCACTGAGGCATTCTCCACCCCCTTCACCTCAGCCCCAAACATGCCTCACCTACCTGCTTGGCTGGGTGGAGAGCGGGCAAAAGTAAGCTAGGGTGTACCTGTGGGGCAGTGAGTTCAGTGATGGGTGCCGCAAGATATAGACAGTAAGAAGCTCCCCTTTACTGAGACCCTACTGGGTGCTGGCTGGCCTTGTGCTGAGGGCCTCACATAGTGCCTTGGCTGATCCTTGCAACAGTCCTGAAGAGTGCGAGTCATGGCATCTGCCTTTATCCAGCTTACACTTTACCTCAGGGAAGTGAAACAGGAACGACTGACTAAGTGCTTGATGATTGCTGAAACACAGAAAGACTTTGGGGCAGGGAAAAATGTGATTGCAGTGAGCAGGGGCAGAGGGCTTTGTGCAGGCAACTTCGTGAGACCCTCGTAAGAGGAGGAGAGGACCCCCACATGAGCTGAGGCTCTGAGCAGCGGGTGTGAGCGGGCACCTGGGAGGAGGCTCAGCTAGCTGGGGTAGAAAGTCTGGGATGGAGGTCGATGAAAATAAGATTAGATAGGTGGGCTAAGGCTAGATTGGAGCATCTAGTACTCCAGCCAGAGGGATCTGGGCTTAGCCAGGGCTTCTCATGTGTTGGAAAGCATGGCTACCAGGTGCTGAATGCTTGCCCTCTTCTCTCCACTTCCACTTCCACTTTCCTTGTCCAAGCCACAGGCATCTCTAACCCGGATGACTGCAAGTCCTCCTAAATAGTCTCCCGGCTCCACTCCCGTCTCTGTGTCATCAGTTCTCCACAGAGCAGCCAGAGGGAGCTTTTAAAAATGTAAACCAGAACATAATGTTCCCCTGCTTAAACCTTTCAATTGCTCCCAATGAACTTGGGGTAAAATCCAATAGAAGTGTGGCCTGCACCTCTCTCGACCTCATGTCCTACTGCTCTTCCCCTGCTCCACTCCACTGGCCTGCCTGTGTTCCTCAAAACACACCATGCCTTGCCAGCGCTTTCCTCCCTAGGGCCCGGGAACTTGCTTTTCCTCAGCCTGGAACACTGCCCAAAGGCCATTGTAGGCCTCGGATCAAACGTCATCTCTTCAGAGAGACCACCTTGGCCACTCAGTCTAATGTGCAGCACACACCCACCAGCTCCCCTCACAATCCATTGTGTCAGGCACTATTCTGGGTGCTGAGCACATAGCCATGAACAAGACAGAGGAGGTCCCTGATGTCAGGGACTCTTAGGCCAGTGTGGGGCGTTTGACAGTAGACACAATAATATCAGGCAGCTAACTGTTCTGAAGAAAACAAATATGAGAGAGAAAGAGAGACAGGGCTACTTTGGATGGTCATCGAAGGCCTCTCTAAGGCAATGGTATTTGAGCTGAGACTTGAATGACAAGAAGGAGCCCACCTTTCAAAAACAAGTGGCCCTAGGAGGGTGTGTTTGAGGAACCTGCAGTGGAGTAAGGGAGGAGAAGCATGGGGTGAGAATCGAGAGGAAGGCAGGGGCCAGATCACATTGGGCCTCGTGGGCCTTTGGGTAGGCATTGATTTTATCCTCAGAGCTGTGTGGTGCTGTTGAAGGGTTTTGAGGAGGGTCTAGGTGAGCTGGTCTGACCTGGCGAGGGATTTGCAGAGCAGCCTGCAAGTCAGATGGAGGTCTCCTGTGGCTATGACCTGGTTGCAGAGTGAGCAGAGCAGAACCGGGCCCTGGCCTATCAGCTTCTCAGCCTGAGTTAATGAAAGCAATGAGAGCAAAGCTTCCAAACAGGCGCCTCTGGCCTGGGAGAGCCACTAGGAGGGAGGGGTGAGCTGGGAGCAAGAGTAGAGCAGGGGGGAATGAGGGTACACTGGGAAGGGAGAGGCTGAGTGGGGCTCCCGCTCTCCTGGACTCCTGCCTGCCTGTCCCCTCCTCTTCCCAGACTCAGCGCCCGCAGGCATTGCAGGCAGGCAATCACCAGACCTGTCATGGGTGGGAGGCGTGGCACTGGGGCCCCTGGACATGCCTGTTCCTGGCTGAACCCTTAACAGTCATGGCCTGAGGGAGGAGTTGTGAGGCCCCGGAAAGGGCAGGCCTAGCATCAAAGACTCAGACTTTAGAGCTGGGAGGGATCCTAGAGATAGAGCTAAGAGTCCAGGAGGTGTAATGGAAAAGGTAAGGAGTTTGGAGACCAAAAGACCTGGACTTGAATCCAGGCTTTGCCGCGTGCAGCTGTGTGTTCCCTAAGGCACAGAGCTGTTGAGAAGATTAAATGGGAATGCTGCTAGAGCTCCCAACAGTGCGGGCTCATCAGCGTTTGGAGAATGAGGACAGAGCCTAGCCCAACCCCCTGCCCCCCATCTTCCAGAGGAGGAAGCAGAAGGCCAGAACGGAAATGACTTGCCCAAGGGCCACAGTAGGTGGTGGCAGAGCTGGTGTTTTGTTCACGTCTCTGCCTCCTGGTCCAGGGCTCTTCTGTGATGATAAGTGGTCCTTCTTTCTTCCTGCACTGTTCCCTCTGGAAGTTCCCCATTCCTTCTAGAGAGGGGCGGCACTGAGCACCTACTACGTGTCAGGCATAGCTGTATAGGTAGTGGTTTCCACCCTTGGGGTGCTGACAGTTTGTGTGGGAGGTAGAAGGGTAAACAGCTAAACTACAAGGCAGGCTGAAGCGACACAGGGAGGCAGCATGATGTGGCAGCAAGGAGCGTGGGCCCTGGTGGCAGATGGGTCTCGGTTCTATGGCGCTGTCACTTAGAATGTAGTGGTGGCATGGCCCAAACCTAAGTTGGGACAAATCAGGAAGGCCTGTGATTCAGTGTGGAAGAGAAGAGTGTGGACTCTCCTGAAGGAGGCAGGAGCTGCAGAGCCTGGGGGAGAGGCACGACCTCAGGCAGGTGGAGAATGGGCTAGATGAAGTTTTTACCCAGTGTTCTTGGCCCAGGGAATTTTCTGCCACCCCCCCTCCCCTGGCCCCCATGGGTGATTATGCTTCCTAAGAAACGGATCAGATGAGAAACTGCAGGAAATGGTTTGGGGCAGGGATTGTGTAGGAGTTGGGGGGAGGGGAGAGAGGATGTAGTTGGAGAGGAGGATCCAAGCAAAGCAGCAGGAGGCAACTCCCTTTGGAAGCGGAGGGAGGGAAGCCTGGAAATTTAAAGCAGGCTGTTGGTGGCTCTGGGGGAGCTGAGTCCCTCAAACCTCCTCTGGCCCTGGTTCACCAGTGGGGGAACAGTGAGGCTGACTGGCAGGGTCTGGCTTTTCTGGGTCAACAGGAGCTGGATCCTAATAGGAAAGTGTGAGGCAGTGTGGCCCAGTGGCCAGAGTGCTGGGCCCAGCGTCACAGCCAAGTCCCACGCCCAGCTCTGCTACTCAGCTATCACCTGGTTCCCAGGGACTTGACCCGTCCACATCTGAAATTCTGTTATTGAAATACACGTACATTTGGGCCAGGGCCTGTTCTGGGTGGTGGGGTGTGCACCGGGATGAGGAACGGGGTCCCTTCCTGGCACAGAGCCTTAGTCCTGGGCCTGGCCTCTGCCTTGCTTGTTAAACAGCCACTCTTGGTGTGCTGAGGCTTTTGGTGAGCCAGGCTCCATTTAGCATGAGCAAGTGGCTAAACCACAGTGGCCAGTGATTAGCAGTGAGGAGCAAGTGGCTCCCCACATCCCAACCCAGGAGCCAGGCTGCCTGTGGAGGGGCTCAGATGACTCTGGAGATGGAAATATAAGGCATGCTTCAGCAAACTCAGGAGTCAGTAGAGCTTGGTAGCTTAAGATCAGTGTCCAGCAGACCTGGGTTTGAATCCCAGCTCTACCAGCTGTTTGACCTTAGACTGATTACCTGACCAATGAGCGTCAGTTTTCTGGAGATAATTCTTACCCCTACAGGGTTGTTTTCTGTTTTTTAAACCTTTTCTTCCTGATTTATTTAACTGAGAAATAACACACATATGTGCATTCATACATACAATAAAGTGCACTGGTCTTAAGTGTCTGTCCCTCACTACATAGTCAATACTTGTTGAATGAATGCATGTGTCTGTGTGTGTGGGTACATGAGAGTCAGTGTTTTAACCAAAATGATACTAGGTCAGAGTGGCTATCTCAAGGTGACAAACTTACAGGAGAGTTCTATTATCTTTGTTTAGAGACTCAGTGGCAACTGGTAGTCAGTAAGAGGGTTGGGCTTAAATGCCTTCTTAGTCTCTTAGACTTCTAGCTCAGGCTTGGACTTTCCTGAGCCCTCGCCCTCACAGCTTCTGCAGAGAATAGAAAGGGGTCCTCCCTGTGCCGTGAGGTTAGGGCCTCGGCTGAGAGCAAGAATCTGGAAACAAAGCCCTGGCTGGCATGGGCCGGGGCCTTTGCCTCACTCAGCCTGCTTCTCCCCAGGAAGAATGTGGCATGATAAGATTTATGTGGTACCAGCCCAGTGGGCCCACCTCTCCCCAGTGTTTAATCACCGCATGCAGTGCCAGGTACATGGGGAGGAAATGGCAATGCACGCTGGCTTCTGCCCTGTGTTGGAGCCACAGCTCATGATGAAACACCTATGGCCGTGATCCTCAGGGAGCTGGGAAGGGACTGCCTGGGAGTGCCCTTTTGGCCCAGGGCAGGGTTTGGGGAGGGGCTCCAAGCCCTGATAATCTGCTTTCCGGCAGCGGCCGTGGTGTGACCCACGTTTTAGGGGCAGTGAATGGTGATGTCGTGGAAAGTCCTGCACAGAGCAGGCGGCACTGCCACCTCACGCTCCAGTGCCTGCCTTATGCAGGCAGCATGCCAACCCCTCTGCCTTCATACTTCAGTGGTCCTTACCTGACCCTGTGAGGACCCTGAGGTCCAGAGAGGTTAACTAACTTATCCAGAGTCACACTCGCAATCAAGTGGTGGAACCGACTGACCTTGAATTCTGGGAAGCTAGGTGGAAGAACATTTGAGGTTACCTAGTCCACTCCCTTCATTATGCAGGTGAGCAGACCTGAGGCCCAGAGTGTTACGTGTATGAAAGAGTTAGGGCAGTGTAAGGACTAGCATTCAGGATCGGTGTTCTTTCCATTCCGGTGAGAACAACAATAGTGATTACCATACTGTGAGTTATTGCCAGCCTGTTCCTTTGAGCATTCTCAGACAGTTCTAGAATGCCCATCCTTGGGAGACTAAAGAAAATCGTCATCCAGATCATTTTCTCTGTTTTGTAGTTCAGATGAGGAACCTGGTTGAGAAACACCCTGAAGGATGAGTACCTCTAGGCTTGGAGTCAGCCTCCTGGCTTGAATCCTGTAGGCCCGTGCCACTTAATAGCTAGATGGCCTTGGGCAAGTAACTTAGCCTCTCTATACCTCAGTTTCCTCATCTGTGATATGGATATGACAGTGCCTGCTTCACTGGGTAGATGTGAGGATTAAGCCCCCAGTAGGTGCTAGCTATCATTATTAACAGCCTAATCTCAGAGGAAGCTGGGTAACTGAGCTGATTAACACCCAGGGCTCTGGCCTGAGTCCCAGGCCCTCCAAATCCTGCCCTACAGTGACTGCTTCCCCAGTTCCAGGTGCCGCAGGTGTCTCCGTGCCCTGCCACAGGGAGGCGTGCACAGCCCACCCTCTGTACCATGTGCAGGCGGAAACGGGTGCTGTCAAAGGCTTCGTTATCTGCTTCCTGGGCA
This sequence comes from Dugong dugon, assembly GCA_030035585.1. Classification (NCBI taxonomy): domain Eukaryota; kingdom Metazoa; phylum Chordata; class Mammalia; order Sirenia; family Dugongidae; genus Dugong; species Dugong dugon. Next base: position 51,201,497 of record CM057462.1, on the reverse strand, counting down.
TGGGGCAGTTACTTCTATGAGGAGGGCCGGCTGACAGACAAGTAGGCAGGCAGCCTCTTATCCCATCTGGGTCCCTTCCACCTCCATGCTGGCCTCATCACTCCAGCCGTGCTCTCACTCCACAGCACATCTGAGCCAAACTCTGGGACCTGTGTCCGGGGGACAAGTACGTCAGCAGGAAGCAGTGACCAGGCTGTTTCCTATAAAGCAGTCTGGCGTGAGGGCAGAACTTGGGCTCTGGGATCAAATACCAGCTTTGTTGCTTACTGGCTGTGTCTCTTTGGGCAAGTTCTTTAAGCTCTGAGCCTCAGTTTCTTGTCTGGAAAATGGAAATAATAGTGTCTGCCTCATAGTGTTGCTGAGGCTAAGTGAGACACGGAGCTTGAGATTAATTCTCCCTTCACACGTCGTGGGGCTGGCTAGCGAGCTGCCCTGTGTCCCCCAAGGCCATGCAGACAGGCATTAAGCAGAGCCCTGCAGGCTGCAGTCAGGCCTGGGAGGTACTGCCGGAAGAGCTCCTGGTTCTCCCTTGGCAGAGCATGCACAGAACCAGGGCATATCCGTACTGTTAGGGGTTTTATAACCAGAGGTTTAGAGTGGGGGAGGGGGGGCTTGCCTGGGGTATGGGGTTCCTGCTCCCAGTGCTCACCATTCATCCAGCGGCAGCCCAGAAAGCCAAAGCTCAGAGCTGGAGGCAGCGGGCTGGGAGCCATGGCTCTAGAGTCAGAAACACCAGGCTGTGTGGCCTAGGTTGAGTCCTTTCTCCTCTCTGTCTTAGTTTCCTCAGCTGTAGAACGGGGGTGGTGATAACCTATGTCATAGGGCTGTGAGGAGAATCATGCAGTTACGGTATACAAAGCATCCCAGTGAAGTGCTCCATGAAAGATAGCAAAAGGTGGGGGTCGGGTGGGGGTGGTGGCACTGAGTTACCAGTGTAGATCATCCTGGGTGTGAGTCCACCTCTGCCACCACTTGCTATGTGGCCTCAGCCTGTCCCTGCCCATCTCTGGGCTTTATTCTTTGCGTCTGTGAAATGGAGGAGTTGGATTGGATGGCACTGGAGGCCCTGCCCTGCCCCTTCTAACCTCCTGTGGCTTCTTGCTGTCCCTTTTCTCCCCCAGGAGAGGCCTGGCCTCCCTTTGCTGTTCCTTGTGCCCTGGGCCGTCCTGGCACCAGGGCCTACAGCTGGCTGTGTCCTCCTCTTTTCTCTGCAGTGTCCTCTAAAGGGCAACCTCCTCTGAGCATGCTCGGCAGCCCCATCTACTCACTCTATCTCCTGGCTCCTAGAGGCCTGAGGTGACAAACTGTCCCCAGTGTGTGTGGGGAGGGGGAGGCAGGGAGAGGCTCTCCAAGCATGCCCTCCACATCTCCCACCTTCACCATGCTCAGCCAGCTGGCCTGGTTTCCAGGAGAAGTGTGTGGGAGACTTTCAGGGCATCCCCTGGAGATGGGTACCTCAGGCACCTGCTTAGGGGGCATATCTGGTCTTCCCAGCCCACCAGCCTGCCTCAGGGACACTGCTACTGAGGGTTTCAGGGAACCCACAGCTGCATGGCACATTTCAGCTTTTATAAAGCCCAGCCGCATCCACAGCTCTTGTGACCTGTACTCAGATGCCTTATGAGGAAGGAGGTGGCTGTTATCCTTACTTTATAGGTAACAAGAAGCAGATTCAGTGGGGTTCCAGAGGGCTTCTGCCTCCCTCAGCGTCCCTCAGCGCCTCTGGAGACTCTTGCCAGCCAGGCTCGCCCTAGAACCAATGATGACAGGGACAGGATACCAAGCTCTGCTTCTGAGGGGTTGCTCATAGTAGCCTGGGTCTCCTGACATCTTGCTGCTTCTTTACCACCTGTGCTGTGGCACCACTGGGGCCTTTCTGGGTCTGGGGACCAGGAGCGCAGAGATGAGGTAGTGCTCTTTTCTGGGCTTTTCTTTTGGCAGCCTTTGCTACAGCTTGAGATGCTTAATCTCATCAGATCCTCAGAACAGCCCTTTGAAATAGAAATGATTATGAGCCCCACTTTTCAGATGAATAAACAGACTCAGAGGTTAAGTGCATGCCAAGGAGACATGGCTAGTAAGTGGCAAAGCCAGAAAACCAGGCTGCCTGGTCCTCAGGCCTTTGCTGTCTCTTAACCATGAGGCTCCACTGCCTCCCCTGACTCGTGGCTGATTCTGGGTTGAAACTTTAGATAGATCATCCCTGAGGTGATTCCCTTGCCTGCTCTTCCAGATGCTTCCCTTCCCAGCTATCTTCCTCAGGATCTCCCAGCCTGCACATGGGACCATGCAGCCTAGCCCTGTCCGTCTGCCTCAGTCCCCCAGAGGGCTGGCTCCCCAGCCCCAAAGAGAAGCTGCCTCTAGTGCAGGCTGCCACCTTGACTAGTGGGCCCTCCTCTCATGGGGTCTGGTTGCAGGGCTGGGCAGTGACCTCTGCTTCATCGGAAGGTCCAGCCACTCTGGTTTCACGGCGTCCCTGCTGTGCGCTTGTCGAACCCAAATCAGGGCACAGCCAGACTAGGCTGCAGGGCAGGCTGAGCTCTGGAGGGCAGATGTGCTCTGCTCCCCAAGAACAAAGAGCCCCCTTGCATCCTACCCTCCATCTAAGATGCTGTTTCTGCCTCCCCGCAACCCCCATCCCGTGTCTTCTTCGGAAGCAGAGTTGTCATAATGATCCCCGCTGTGTCCTCACTCTGCAGCTTTCTGGGTGTGCTCTGTTTTTGTTCTCCTCTAGGTGTTTTTACCTCGTTTGCTCCTCTTTCTCACAGCAACCCCATGCCACAGGCATTGCTTATCCCATGTTAGAGAAGAAGAAACTGAGGCTCAGGGCAGTACTATGATTTGCCAAAGGTCACAGAGAAGTTAAAATTTCGGACTGGGACAGAGGCCAGCTCCCTTGTTGGCAGACCAGAGCTCTTTACACTTACACTGCCCTGCGCTGCTTCATGTGATTTTGCTCCAGAACAAAGATTGTTTTGGGCACAGGCACTGCACTTGTTAGCATGGACAGAGATGGAGAGTATTACAGAGCCCAGCTTTGTCCAATAGCAGAGCTCATCGGTCAGATGTCAGAGCTAGAAAAGCTCTCAATGAGCCTCGGAGGAAGAGGACACTGAGGCCAGAGAAAGGCAAGGACTTTTACAAGGCACTCTGTGAGTTGATGGCAGGGACTAGACTAGAACCCAGGTCTTCTGGTCTCCAGCCAGAATGAAGCTTTCTGGTCTCTTGAAGCATTTGTAGGAGGAATGGGGACAGCTTACCTCTCCTATTGGAGTCATGCAGGAGGCAGGGCCAGCCACCCATGGAGCCTGGACCTAATGGCTGTGCGGTTGAACAGCTCTGCCCCTCCCACATGGCGCTGAGCCCTGCTGACCAGTGCCATGTGCCTTGACTTCATCACTGATGCGTCTGCAGACAGGGCTTTCATGTCATCCTCCAGGTCAGAACCCTCCAGTGGCTTTGCAGGGCTTACCTGGTTTATTTACAGTATTTCAGGCCTTTACGGTCTGGCCCTGGGTGAGCATTGGACTGTGATTCAGCAGCCCTGGGTTTGTGAGCTGGCTCTGCTACCATCCAGTTGATCTTGGGCAAGTCTCTGGACCTCTCTGAACTTCTGTTTCCTCATCTGTTGTCCACTGTCCAGAGAAGATCAGAGGAAAGGCTGCTTTATGACCATCTAAGTATTTCCTCTCTAGCCTTCACTGTCATTTGTTCCCAGTAGAAATCCTCTACCTGTACTGTACTCGTTTTCTCTTTCCTGCCTTTCTAGATGGGCTCCTTTGCCTGGAACCCTCTAACCACAACCCTTCTGTCAAGGCTAAGGCCAACTCAGCTAGGGTTTAGTGCATACAAGCTTAGCGCGAAACACTGAAGATGAAGTTAAACAGGAATTCTACCCTCAAATAGTCACTCGAGCTCAACAAACAAGTTTTGATTCTTACCAAATGTCAGGCGCTGTGCTAAGTGCTGGAGAGTCAAAGATGAACAGGACAGGGTCCTGGCCCTTGAGGACCTTGCTTTCAGTCTGAGGGGGAGACAAACAAATAAACCATACTGGGTGATCAGACTCTTAGTAGAGACTATGTGTCCCAGGCTCTGCAGGACCACAGAACCAAGTATGACTAATTCCTGCTCTGTGGGGTTCTTAGGGAAAACTGCTGAGAAGAGATGATGAATGAGGAGAACCTTGGAGGAGAAGTGGATCTCTTGGGGGACAAAGTGGCCATGACCCACTGTCTTAGTTATCTGTGCTGCTCAATGAATAATTTCTTTTGTAAGGATCAGCACAAAGCTGGTTCCTATAAGGCATAGTTAAAGATGTCCCAAATGTTCAACTTTTCCAAATTGCTGTACCGCCCTGTCATCTCTAACAACTACTCCTCTTCCCCTCAGCACTCTCCCTCCTGTCTTTGGATTCCGTAATTCACTACAGCGTCTCACAGAACTCACAAATCATATTAAGGAAATGGCTCATGTTGTTGTGGAGGCTGACAAGTCCCAAATCCGTGGGTCGGGGTAGACTTCTACTGACTCATGTGGCCGCAGGGGCTGATGAACCCAAATCAGCAGGCCAGGTGATAAGCTGCTGGCTCACAGGGCTGCAGAAGCTGGTGAGTCAGGTCAGATGATAGGCTGCCAGCCCTCAGGGCTGTGGAAACTGGTGAATCCCAGAGTTCACAGATCAGACAGCAGGCCACTGGCTCAAGTCCCAAGAACCAGAGGTCAGACAGTGATAAGCCGGACACAGATCTAGATACAGAGAGAAAGAGAGCCCTCGGCCAGAGCATCTACATGTATGTATTGGATGTAGGCCACACCCTAGGGAAGGGCGTGACTTGAGTAAGGGCAGGACTTGAGTCATAACTGCCTGCAAGGCTGTGACTCAGGGTACACCCCACACCAGTCCTGCTGCATTAACATATAGCCATTAGGATTTACAGCATATAAAATGGAGGATACTTGCATCAGATCACAAAATGGAGGGCAGCCACACAGTACTGGGAATCATAGCCTAGCCAAGCCAGCTCATAACCTCAACCATCACAGGTTCCATATAATACCGTATTTGCATAGTCCCACTCAGTCATTGTGTGTGAGTCACAAAGACTTTGGCTAGAAGGGCCATAGTAAGTAATTCATTGCTCTGCAGCTGCTATAACAGAAATAGCAGAAGTGGATGGCTTTAACAAACAGAAATTTATTTTCTCTGTTCAGGAATCTTAAAGTCTGAATTCAGAGTGCCAGCTCTAGGGGAAGGCTTTCTTTCTTTGTCAGCTTTGGAGGAAGATCCTTGTTTCTTCAGCTTCTGCTTCCTCATTCCTTGGAGATCTCCATGTGTCTTGATATCTCTCTTTCCCCCTGTCTGCTTCTCTCAGAAGAGATAGATTTAAGACACACCCAACACAAATCCTGTCTCATTAACATAACAAAGACAACCCACTCCCAAATGGGATTATGACTGCAGGTAAAGAGGTTAGGATTTATAACACATATTTTTTGGGGACACGATTCAATCCATAACACCTACTGTCTTAGTCATCTCGTGCTACTCTTAACAGGAATACCGCAAGTGGATGGCTTTAATAAAGAGAAATTTATTCTCTCACAGTCCCGAAGGCTACAAGTCCAAATTCAGGGCATCAGCTCCAGGGGAAGGCTTTCTCTATCAGCTCTGGAGGAATGCCCATGTCGTAAATCTTCCCTTGGTCTGGGAGCTTCTCTGTGCAAGATCCTCAGGTCCAAAGGACGTGCTCTGCTCCTGGCACTGCTTTCTTGGTAGTATGAGGTTCCCCATTCTCTGCTTGCTTCCTTTTCCTTTTATCTCTTGCAAGGTAAAAGATGGTGCAGGCCACACCCTAGGGAAACTCCCTTTCCATTGGATGGGGATGTGACCTGGGTAAGAATGGTGTTACAATCCCACCCTAATCCTTTTTAACATAAAATTACAATCACAAAATGGAGGACAACCACCCAATTCTGGGAATTGTGGCCCAGCCAAATTGGTACACACATGTTTTGGGGGACATAATTCAAACCATGACACCTACCCAAACCGTGTCTTGCAAATTGCTCAGCGTTTCCATATCTGTGGTCTGGTGATCCTCACAATAACCTTGGTAGGTCATTGAAACGAGATCATCCATTCATCAGATATTGGTTATATGCCAGGCACACCTCTAGATGGTAAGGAAACAACAGTGATCAAAGCAGAGTCTGCCCGCATGGTGCTTACATTCTAGTGAGGAACCATCTGTAAGCACATATAGAATGCCAGGAGTGGTAAGTGCTGTGAAGAAAGATAAGGCAGGTTAAGTCCATAGAGAGGGTCAGGGTAGGTGTCTGAGGAGGTAACATTTGAGTAGAGACCTGAAAGAACGGAGGGCATATGCCACCCACCTATGTGGTAAAGAGTGTTTCAGGAAGAGGGAACAGCAAGTGCAAAGGCCCTGAAGTGGAATCATATTCGGTGCTCAAGGAAAAGCAAAGAGGCCAGTATAGTAAGAGGGGAGTGACTAGAGATCTAAGTACGATGAGAAGTCACTGGAGGGTTCTGACCCTCCTTTAGTAGTGCCCGGGTGTGGTGCAAAGGGTTAGTTAATGTACTCAGCTGCTAACTGGAAGATTAGATATTCAAGTCCACACAGACACCTCAGAAGAAAGGCCTAGAGATCTACTTGCAAAAAATCAGCCAATGAAAACCCTATTGAGCACAGTTCTACTCTGACACACATGGGTCACTGTGAGTTGAAGTTGACTTGACAGCAACTGGTTGTTGGTTTAAAAGTACGTTTTACCTTTTGAAAAGCTTTCCTCTTGGCTAGTGCATGAAGAGACTGGGGGGACAGGAGTAGAAGTGGGAGACTGATTTGGGGGCTGTTGTAGTGGTCCAGGCATGCAATCGTGGAGACTTGGGCTAGGTGGCAGTGGTGGAGGTGGGGAAAACTGTCAGGGTCTGCAGATGTTTACAACACAGAATCAACAGAGTTTGCTGATTGATTAGATGTGAGGTGTGAGAGAAAGAAGTTGAGGATGATTCCAGAGTTTGGGGCCTGAGTAACTGGTGATGCTGGGGGACAGGGACATTGTAGAGGAACAGGCTTAAAAAAAAAGTCCATTGCCATCAAGTTGATTCCAACTCATAGCGACCCTAAAGGACAGAGTAGAACTGCCCCATAGGGTTTCCAAGGAGCATGTAGTGGATTCAAACTGCCAACCTTTTGGTTAGCAGCCGTAGTTTTTAACCACTGTGCCACCAGGCTTGGGAGTGGGGAAATGAGCTTTCCATTCCTGTCAGGAGCCTTCAGCTTCTGCATATCCACCCCATGTGCACCCAGATACACTGGCTTAAAGGTCCTCTTACCCTTCTGGGAGACACCCCCCCCATCTCCTCTCCAAGCTCTGTCCTCTAAGAGTCATTCTTTCTCTTGCTGTCTTTTGGGCCCTTCTGGGAGGTCACAAAAACACGCAAGTTGTAGGGTGGCTGACACCCACCCCTCCTTCATCACCACCCCCAGATGCTGTGAAGTATATAATAGACTCTGTAAGCAGATTGAACTGGGAAGGATGGAGGGTGCAGTTGCCTCCCTGAGGCTGCTGTTCTCACCCCCACCCAGCCAGCGCTGCCTAAGTCCTGCTCTCCCTTTGCAGCACCCCCTTTCCTGCAGCAGTGGAAAGTGGGACATGGTGACTCACTTTCTGCAGGCTGGTTGTCCTGGAAATTGGAGAATTTCCCTTTGTCTTGCCTTCCTACCACCACCTTTCCATACTCCACCTCTCTATATCCAAGTATGATGATATTATGAGCAAGTTCAATGGTATATATGATGGATTTAATATATTCGTATGCTTCTAAGCTAAATGACTTTCAGCTGGAAGGGACTCTAGGAACAACAGATATTTGATATACTCAATTTTAGTTTTCTCCCAAATTTGCATTTTGCAAGCTATACCCTACCCCATCAAAAGCAAAAGATCAGAAAAGAAAAACCTAGCTTTCCCATGGCTCTAAAATTTCTGGAAATGAAATCTCTGTTATCAAACCTCTTGATTCTCCCCTGCCTCCACTCCACCCCACCTTATCCCACGTGTGGAGCAAACTGGTGCTTGGAGCTACTGATGTCCATCTGCAAGTCCTGTGAGCAGTCTGGCAGGACTGCACATGGGGGAGGGGAGCCACACACCTGGGTGACCAGGAAAGGAAAGGGAAGGTGGCTTAAATAAAACCCTATTATTTCCAGATTCTTTTCCAGGTCAAGCATTCTGTTCTTCACCCTCTCTACACTCCAAGGTTGAGATTCAGGGAGCTGAGAAGTGATCCCTCTGCAAGGGAGGTGATTTAGGTTGTGCTAAAGCCCTGGCGGCTCGATGGTTAAGCACTTGGCTGCTAACCAAAAGGTCAGTTGTTAAACCCCCAGCAGCTCTGTGGGAGAAAAGACCTGATGATCTGCTCCTATAAAGATTACAGCCTAGGAAACTGTCCTAGTCATCAGGTGCTGCTATAAAAGAAATACCACAAGTAGATGGCTTTAACAAACAGAATTTATTCTCTCACAGTCTTGGAGGCTAGAAGTTTGTATTCAAGGCTCCAGCTCCAGGGGAAGGCTTTCTCTCTCTGTTGGCTCTGGGGGAAGGTCCTTGTCATCAATCTTCCCCTGGTGTAGGAGTTTCTCAGCGCAAGGACTCCAGATCCAAAGGGACATACTCCACTCCCAACGCTTCTTTCTGGGTGGCATGAGATCCTTTCTGCTCACTTCTCTTTTCAGCTTCTGCTTCCTGGTTTCTTGGCCTCTCAGCCCTTTAGTCCTTTTTGGCCGACCTGGCCTCTGCCCTGCTTGGGCAAGTGCTACAAAGCTCTTTAGCTCCACCAGTAAGTGCTAGGAGGCACCCCACTCCACCAGTAAACCTCAGCCAGAAGACACTCAGCTATCTCCCTATGTGGGTCGGCAAGCCTAGCTCCACTGAGAAGTGCCTGGAGGCACCTACCCGACTCCTGGTACCAAATTCCTGGTACTCCACTCCTGGCTTAGGCTGGGTTCTCTAGAGAAGCAAAACCAGTGAAGTGTATAAGTATATATATAGAGAGATTTATATCAAGGAAATGGCTCACACAGTTGTAGAGGCTGGAAAGCCCCAAGTTCATGGGTCAGGCTGGAGCCTTCTCCTGACTCATGTAGCTGCAGGGGCTGGCAAACTAAAGATCAGCAGGTCAGACAGCAGGCCTCTGGCTCACAGGCTGCGGAGCCTGATGAATTCCAAGATCAACAGCTAAGCTGCTAGCTCAAGTCCTAAGAACCGGAGGTCAGATGAACAGAAGCCAGCTGCAGGATCCAGAGCAAGCAAAAGCCAGTGAGCTTTGCCAGAAAGTCTACCTATATTGAATACAGGCCACACCCCCAAGGAAACTCCCTTTCAACTGGTTGGCTGCTCATAACAGATCTAATCATGGAGATGATTACATTATATCAGATCTCAATATGGAGGTGATTACATCATTACATAGCTGCCAAACTACATCATAGCTGCCAAACCACTGAGAATCATGGCCCAGCTAAGTTGACACACAACCTTAACCATAACAGAAACTCTATAGTGTAGTTCTACTTTGTGCCAGTGGTGCCGTGGGGTTAGGTGAAGGTGGGGAGAAACTGGAAGCTGTGGCCCATAGAGGCAAGGTTGGCCTGGGGCTCTTAGCAGAGCGTCTTAGAGTGTGAGAAACCTCCTTCACCCTAATGCTCATCATTGGGGGGACCCAGTCAATACATTGTGGCACAGGCAAGGCCACAGATAGAGTGAAGTCGCTCCCAGGTGGGACTGGAAGGCGTGGGGGTGGCCTGGTCTGAAACACTGCTCTGCTGCCTGGCTGTGACCTTGGGGCAAATGGATGTCCTGCTGACCTGCTCTTTCCTTATCTTAAAATGGGGATAATAACAGTCCCTCCTGCATTAGGTTTGTTGAGAGAATTCAATGAGATACTGCAGTAAAGTGCCTAGTGCAGACTCTGCCCGCAGAAGGAGTTATAACACAGTATGTATGATGTGCCATTTATTCATAATTTAAAAATTATAGAGGCAGAAAATTTTAGAAGTACTGTATGTATAGCAAACCGTTAACAGTGTATATTTAGGTGGGAAGGGTTGGTCTAGTGGGCATAAGGAAAGGGGAGAACCATTGGCAGATTATGCTCCTTCTGCTTAATGCACTTATATACTGTTTGAATTTTTTTTTTTTAACGACTATGGGTTCCATTTAAACTCAGCCAAAGCAATGTATTTCCATGTTGAAAAAAAGATCAGAAGAAACCAGCGTGTACCACACGGTCACCTGCCAGGAACCCAATCCAGCCACGAGAGCCCAGTGTCTTTGGAGCTGGAGGTCCTACTCCACGCCCCCAAGTCAAATCCAGCCCCTGAGCTGGCCCCACTTCCCCAGGTAACACCCCACTGGCTACCTGGAGGCATCTCTCTTGCCAGGCCCTGTTGCCGCTGCTGGAGCTCTGTCTTTTGTCAACACACACAGGCTATTTACTGCCTGTCCCTGTCCCTGCCCAGTATAAGTCATACTCCTCACTGCCTGGGGACACTTGATCCAGTGCCTTTCCTGCGGCGGGTGGGGAGAATTTGCTGGAGTAAAATTCATACTGAGGAGGCTGGACTACCAAGAAGTGTTGCCCCAGCTCTGGGTAGGGCCGGGACTCCTGAAATGGGTCTTTGAGACCTGGGAAGAAGGCTGGTGGGTAAAAGGTGGGGCAAGAGTAGAAGCAGGCTTGACGCCAGAGCAGGGCGATTCAGGGCGAGGCCTGAAGGTCAGGAGCCTTCCAGGAAGGTCTGGGGACTCTGAGGCTTGCAGCATGGCTCAGGCTCCTTGACTCAGTTCTTCCTGCTCCAGGCCTATCTTCCAGTGTCTCCCTTACTGTACAATCCTCATTTCTAGGCCAACTGGAGGCTTCAGGGTCCTTGGAAGGCTTTTAAGATTCCTTCTCTTTTCATTTGCTCACACTCTCCCTCCACCAGTCTTGCGCCTGTGTGGATTCTCTGCCCTTTGAGACCCAGCTTCACCCCCATATCCTATAAGAAACTTCCCGTCATCCTCTTAACCTCCCCAGGGCTGTGTGCTGGGATGCCAGGCAAACCAGGACACCAACTACTGAGCTCTTGGATCCTGGGGGAGCTAGGCCAGTCAACAGTTGGGAGGAGCACTGATGCAGCCTGGAGTGTTCAGGGAAGGCTTCCCAGAGGAGGTGACACTTGCAGTGGATTTTGAAAGGTGGGTAGAAGTTCAAGGTGAAGAAGAATTTCCCCTCTGCTTGGGCAAAGGCAAGACATGGGAGCTTCTGACAACTGGAGTTGAGGCATTGATGGAGATGGGAGTGATAAGAAGAGATGAGATGGAGAGAGAGGGGCTTGTACACAGTGCTCAGGGTTAATTCTGCACTGCACTCAGCCAGATCCCCTGACCCTGGAATCTTTGATGACAGTGCACCTGCCACAGCCTCTCCTGCTAGGTCTCTGAGAGGACTTGGGTGAGTCACTGCTGGTTGATCACTCTGCTTATTATTATAGAGCTTTCCTGGCCGCCCAGCCCCCTTCTGACCTGCCGTGGCATTTCCTCTATGCTTTATCAATCATCTCTCAACTTTGTCTACCTCTTCACAATGTACAATGTGCTTCTGTGTCCAGTCCCTTGATTCTCACTTATTTACCTATGAGGGAACAGGCCCATTCGTGGTGTAATGATTTGCCCAAAGCCTCATCGTTTACTAAAGGGCAGAGCTGGGCCTGGGACCCGGGTTCTGGCCCAGGGTTCTTTTTCCCATGCCCCAGGTGCCCCAGCATATGCTGCTTGTATTCTCAGATAGCTTTTTTTTAGCTGCTTTTCTACCCAGACCTGATGTTCCCAGAGGATGAGACCCTGTCTCCCCAACATAGGAGCCCCTGAAATACAGATTGAAACAAGCAATAGAGGTGCTGTTTGGAGGAATGATGGGGGAAAGCACAGAGAGAGACCGACTACCCTGGGCATGGAGAATGATTCCTGCCCAGGTACTTAGAACAGCTTTATTTATGGCTGTTTTTGTGGAGGAGGCATATTGCCTACTTGAATTCCCTTCCTGTTGATCCTAACAGGTTTGGTTTTAATTGAAACATTATGGCATAAAGAACCGGCAATTAGGAGACCTGGGTTCTAATTCTGACTTTGCTGCTTCCCACCTAGGTGGCCTTGGGCAAGTCACTTCACCTCTTTGAGCCTCAGTTTCCTCATCCATCAAATAAATGGGGATCAGGATAAGAGATGAGTTGAGAGGAGGTGTGTAAAAGCCCCCAGCACAGTGCCTTGCGTTGGATACTGTGTTTTTCAGTTTTGCCAATAACTGTTTCTCTTCTTCCCTGTGCTGGAGATTGTATCTTAAAGTGGCTCATGATCAAGTACAGTCCTACTGAGCAGGCACTATTGGTTTACATTTGGATAACTTGTTATTTGTTGAGTGGCTGCTATGGATCAAGAGCTCTAAATAAGTTATCTCAGTACGCTTATGGTCATCCTGCGGGTGGCATCTTCACCCTGGTTACAGAGGAGGAAACCGAGACTCAGAGACACGTGTACTTGCATACACCATCTCATTTAATCTTCACAACAGCTCTCATGTTTGGATTTTGGCAACAACTTAGTGAAATCAGTCTGCCTTCCTATTTGTCTTTTTCTTTCCTTTTCTTTTTTTTTTCCGCCATTCATTTATTACCCATATATCCATTTGCTATATGCAAGGATAGAGAGCCTAGAATGGCTTTTCTCCTTCTTCTCTATCGGGCAAACTTCTATTGATCCTTCAAAGCCTAATTCAGATGGTCCCTGCTCTGGAGCATCACCTAGTCTTGAAAGCTCAGAGCTATCCCCCCTTTCTTCTTCTTTCCCATAGTTTACATCTCACAAACAACTTTTATCTTAACTCATAGTTGATGCCTACTCTGAGCTAGAAGCTGGAGACCCAGATGACTCTATGAAGTTCCCACCCTCAGGGAGCTTATAGCCCAGTGACGGACAAGTCCACACCAACACTTATGATAATGTAGAGTGATTCGTGTTATATTCAGGTTTCCAAGAAAATTAAAATAGTAATAGCAGCCACCACTTTTTGCTAACATTGAGTGCCAGCATTGTTTGGCATTCTTTACCCTTATTATCTCCTCTTGTACTCCAGAAACCCTCTGAAATAGGTGGCTTTTACACAGATGGGGAGGCTGAGGGTAGGAGATATAAAGTGACTTTCTCAAGGCCACCCAGCTAGTCAGTGGCTGCACCTTAATGGAACCCAGTTTTCTGGCTGTGGGAACAGTGGGTGGGGTGGCTAGTGCCACATGTCTTTGTCTCCTCTGCTGGGCCATCTGTGAACGTCCTGAGGCCAGGCTGAGTCTGTTTTGGTCTGGTTTATCTTTCTCCCGGTCCTCAGTCCTCGTAGCTGACATTGATGGTGGGAAGAATCAACACTAAGAAGAATCGAACTTGGCCTTGCACTCAAGGGCCTTCTGGCTCCAGTAGAGACCAGGGCTGAGTGCAGATCAGGCAGTCAGGAGCTGGTTGGTGGCCTATGAATGACTGAATAATTCCTACCTCTGGCCCTAAGAGCTTGGTGAAGGCTGACTCCTAGCTGAGTTAACCCAGGAGGGCTTCCTAGAGGGGGCAGCCTTAAAAAAAATCCAGAGGATTTCACGAGGTCTTTATAAGGCCACTAGAGTGGAAGGGAAACAGTGGTGAAACCTCCCTGGAGAAGAGCTTGTGGAAAGAAATACCTAGCCCTGGCCCTCTGGGAGCTGCTTTGGGCTTCTTCAGTCCTGCATTTCCTTAGGACACAGCTCTCCTGAGAAACAAAATAAGGACAAAACCAGGGATAATGTGGTGAGCGGCTAAGAACACAGACTCTGGAGCCAGCTGCCTGAGTTTGAATCCCAGCTCTGTCATTTACCAGCTAAGTAAGTTTGGGCAATTTGCTAAACCATTCCGTGCCTCAGTTTCCTCATTTGTAAAATCAGGGGATGGTAATTGTGAACTTCCAGAGCTGTGGTGAAGAGCAAATGACTTAATAATTGTCAGAGTACACTGCTGTAAACTGTAGAGTGCTGGGCATTTGTTGGGAGGTATTACCTTTCATTACTGTAGTTGAGACTGGTTGCTGGGGCAGTTGAAGAGGGAGTTAAAGAAATGGAATCATTTTGCAACAAGGAATCCCTTGGGGCCTGGCCGAGTTGCAACCCCAGAGCAGTCCTCAGTCTTGGAACTAGGACAGCAGAGCCCCCAGCGTGCCCCTGAGTCCTTGGTGGCCTGGCACTGGTGGGCCAAGGAGGTCCCTCTTACCAGCACTGTCCTCTGACTGCACAGGCCTGGGGAGAGGCATGGGCAGCAGGATCAGTGGTGTCTGGTCACCCTGGCAACCGAGGGTGATGTAGAGCAGACTCTGTGCCCCACCGGGCCAGTCTGAGTAGATGGGGACAGTCGGAGGAGAAGTAAATAAAACATTCCCATGGTGAAGAACAGAGGAGAGCAGCTGCACAGGAGCTAGGAGCACCGCCCCCGCCACCAATTCAGAGGAACAGGATACCCTCAAAGGAGACATGTGGCTTGGGGCCAGGATACCTGGGTTCTCATGATGGAATTGGTCACGTGACCTTTGGTTACTACCTCTCTGAACCACAGTTTCTCTGTCTATGTAATAGAGAATTTAGATGATCTACAAGGTCCATTCCAGCTCTCACTTCTCTGGATGTCTGGCTCTAACTGCCTCTGCCTCACCCCTGATTCCATCCCAGTGACATCAGCACTGTCACCAAGTTAGGGCCCTGCAAGTTTTGCCACATTCTTGCCATTCGGGGATCTCACCTCAATGCTGGGCCTTTGTGAGGGTGCCAGGGCCCCAGACCATTCTTCCCTGTCCCTTTCACCACACCCAGTGTCAGCAAGCTCCCTTTGCTTCATGGGGCCTCTCCAGGGAGGTGGTGTGGGGAAGATTGTGGAATCAGGGCCTTGGGAGAGGGGCGAGACAGAGCAGGCCTTCTGGCCATTCCCCTTCTCTGAGATGTTGCGGCCTAAAGGAGCCTTCTCCCAATGACAGTGCACCCCCACCAGTCCTGGAAGCTGCTTTCCAGTAACGTGCCGCCTACCCATGGCAAGGAGCCAAGGGTGGATCTCAGACCTCCCTCCCCAGCCTGGGCCAAGCCTCTCCCCTTCCCATTGCTTCCCTTCCCCCAGAGAGCCTGGAGTTCCTTCTCACTGAGAGGCAGGGCCACAGACAGGAGGGCTTAAGGAGACCTATTCCAGAAACGCGGCTCCAGCCCCAGGTGATCTGGGAGCCGACTTACTTAGAGGAAAGCATGCTGTGCCAGGAATCAGGATGCCTGGGACCTAGCCCTGGCCCTGTTCTTTGTTCCCTGGTGGCCTGGGCATGCCCTGCCTCCTCTCTGAGCTCCAGTTTTTCATCTTTTGGTCAAATAGGAATCTAGCTGTCAGCTCACCTAGTTGGAGGCCTCATGGCCCCGAGGTCACCAGGTCTGAGAAAACGCGGTCATCCCCACGAGCTCCTCACAGAGGTTCTAAGCCTGAGTCACATCTGTGTCCTCAGTGCCCTGCACTGGCCTAGCTCAGAGAAGACACCCATTTGGAGTAAAGGAGTAATTAGCTCTCTCTGCTACAGGTTTGAGACATCCTAAGCTAGAGTAGAACTCCTCCCTTAGACTCTGGGGAAGTTGCCTCAGCTTGTTGAGCCCCAACTTTCTCTGCAAAATGGGGATATACTACCTATCCCACAGAGCTATCGCAAGGGCTAAATGCGATGATGTGTGCCAGCCCAGTGCCTGGCTCAGGAATAATGAATATTCCTCATATTACTACTTTTGGTTTGTTTCACACACCTCTTCTTCCTTGTGGCAGGAACTGTGACTTACTTGTCTCTGGGTCTCCGGTGCAGCATCTGGCACTTCGTGGGGCTGGGAAAGCATTTTTAAAGCCTATAATGTGGTTGAACTCCAGGCCCGGTGGGATGTTTCAAGGAGCTCAGCTGGCTGGAGCTGGAGCTGGACTGCTGGCCTTGAGAAGCTGCTTTCTGATCCATGCTTACTGGGCTCTGCTTCCCTTAGGCCCCCATGCCTCCTTGTCTCTGCTGCATCCACCTGGGTTCTCTGACCTCGCTAGGTGTCAGGGATAGAAGATGGAGCTAGGCAATGACTGTGGTTGAAGGTTATGAGAGAGGGAGGCACCAGACAAGGACTCCTGCCCTAACCTGAAGAGGCAGGGGTGGTCGGGGAACACTTCCTGGAAGAGGAGGAAGCAGGTGGAAGGCTGTGGTGTCCGCCACATAGTGGGGGTAGAGGTGCGGGGATGGTGTTCTAGAGAGGAACTAGACTGGACAAAGTTGTACAGATAAAAGAGAATGTGGCTCATTTGGGGGAATTGCAAGGAATTTGGCAAGGCTGAAACAGAGGAGTTGACAGTGGAGAAAATGGGACATGAGGCAAGATCCGATTAACAAGAAGATGCTGGGAGTTTGGACTTTATCCTATACAACAAGAGAGACTTGAGTTCAACATGACCTTTGTTGTTAGTTGCCATTGAGTCAGCTCCAACTCATGGCAACCCCATGTGTAACAGAAAGAAATATTGCCCGGTCCTATGCCATCTTCCCAGTCCTCGGTGTGCTCAAGTCCATTGTTGTAGCCACTGTGCATTTTGAGAGCCTTCCAACCTAGGGGCTCATCTTCCAGCACTATACTGGACAACATTCTGTTGTGATCAGTAGGATTTTCATTGGCTAATTATCGGAAATAGATCAACAGACCTGTCTTACTCTGGAAGTCCCACTGAAACCTATCTACCATGGACCTGCGACCCTGCTGATATTTGAAATACCAGTGGCATAGCTTCCAACTTCATAGCAACACACAAGCCACCACAGTATGACCAACTGACAGACAGTTGGTGGCAACATGACCCAGCACTTCCCAGTGTACCAGTCAGCTGAACACTGATATTACTGGTGGACTTTCCAACAAAAGAGGTAATTTCTGGTCAAGTCTGTTTTGAAGTCAGGAGAATGGACATGGTGGTTCTGAGGTCTTCTCCTGGCATGGAATGGATTGATTCATTCTTTTGTTCAACATGTTTTGAGGGTCCCCTGGGTGCTTGACTCTGGGCCTAGATAGTGTTTTGAGTGTGTGTCTTGACTTGTATATACTAAGTACTACCCAGATTAATACCTGAGAGTAGGGGAGGAGCTTTGGCATGGGGAAGGGTATGCATTTTTCTTCCCAACAACCTCAGGGGTAGTGAGAAAACAGGCCTGGCCAGGCAGGTTATTGGGAATCAGGTGGGCAGAGCCCAACCCTGTGCGTTTTCAAATCAGCAGGTATTTGTTGAGCACCTACTGTGTCCCTGGGCCCTGAGGATATAATGATAAACAGAAATGAAATCTACCAGCACAGAGCTTACAGTCAAGGGAGGGGAGGAAAGAAAGAGAGCCTTTACCTTGAGCAAAGGGCCATATACCCTCTTGACCAAGCTGTGTGCAACTATATGTCCAGGTCTTCACACCTTTCCCCCACCCCTGTTATGGATAGAATTGTGTCCCCCAAAAATATGGGTTGTAAATCCTAACCCATGTACTTGTGGATGTAATCCACTTGGGAATAAGGTTTTCTTTGTTATGTTAATGAGGCCATATCAGTTTAAGGTGTGTCTTAAGCCAGTCACCTCTGAGATATAAAAAGAGCAGATTAGGCACAGAAGGAAGCACGAATGGAGGGGAAGATACACGCCATATGAAGATTGCTGAGGAACAGAAGCTGAAAAGAGACAAGGACATTTCCCCAGAGCCAACAGAGAGAGAGCCTCCCTCTAGAGCCGTTGCCCTGAATTCAGACTTCTAGCTCCCTAAACTGTGAGAAATTAAACTTCTTTTTGTTAAAACCACCCACTTGTGATATTTCTGTTATAGCAGCACGAAGAAACTAAAACAGAATTTGGTACTGAGAAGTGGGGTTACTGCTCTAACAAATACCTAAAATGTAGACATGAGTTTGGAATTGGAGTAATGGGTAGAGGCTGGAGGAATTTTTTTTTTTTTTTTTCTGAGAAATGTATTTATTGTGGAGTTTTTTTTTTATTTTTATTGTACTTCAGATGAAGGTTTACAGAACAAATAGTTTCTCATGAAACAGTAGTACACATATTGTTTTATGACATTGGTTCACAACCCCACGACATGTCAACCCTCTCCCTTCTCGACCTTCCTTTTTTCCTTTTTTTGGTGAAAATACACATAGCCAAAGATACACCATTTCAAAAATTTCTACATGCACAGTTCAGTGACATCGACCACGCTCTTCCAATTGTGCTGCCACTCTCACCCTAGATGAAGGTCCACAGAACAAAATAGTTTCCCATCAAACAGTTAGTACACATGTTGCCCTATGACAATGGCCAACAACCCCACAACACATCAACACTATCCTTACTCAACCTTGGGTACCCTATCACCAGCCTTCCTGTCCCCCCCTGCCCTCTAGTCCCCGTCCCCAGACTGCTGTGCCTCACCAGTCCCACCTGGTTTTATGTGGCTGTCCACTCCCCAGCCAAACAGTGAACCTCAGAAGTGACTTCACCACTGAGCTAAAAGGGTGTCTGGGGGCCATACTCTCAGGGTTTCTCCAGTCTCCTTTAGGCCAGTAAATCTGGTCTTTTTTTTGTGAGTTAGAATTTTGTTCTACATCCTTCTCCAGCTCTGTCCAGAACCCTCTGTTGTGATCCCGGTCAGAGCAGTCAGTGGTGGTAGCTGGGCACCATCTAGCTGTACTGGACTCAGGCTGGTGGAGGCCCTGGCAGCTGTGGTCCATTAGTCCTTCGGACTAATCTTTCCCTTGCATCCTGTTCTCTTCACACCCCTGCTCCCGAAGGGATGAGACCAGGGGAGCATCCCAGATGGCTGCTCACAGGCTTTCAAGACCCCAGGCACCACTCACCAAGGTAGAATGTAGAACATTGCCTTTATAAACTGTGTTATGCCAATTGAGCTAGATGTTCCCTGAGACCATGGTCCCCACAGAGGCCAGAGGAATTTTGATGTAAGGCCCTAGTTTGCCTTGAAGAGACTGTCAGTAGAATTATGGACATTAAGGGCAATTCTTATGAGGGCTCTAAAAGAATTAAGAGCTGTCATTAGAGCTTCTGTTGTCATAAACAGAATGTTGCTAGAAATGTGGGTGTTAAATGTGCTTCTGGTGAGACTTTAAAAGGAAACAGTGAACATGTGATTGAACATTGGAGGGAAGGTGGTGCTTTTTATGCAGTGGCAAAGAACTTATCTGAATTAGATTCAAATATTTGGTGGAAGGTAAACTTGTAAGTGATGAACTTGGATATTTGGCTGAGGAGATTTCTAAACAAGATCTTAAGGGGGCAGCATGGTTTCTCCTTGCCGCTTACGGTAGAATGTGGGAGGAAAAAGGTGGGCTTAAAAATGAACTGTGCAAAATGAAACCAGAACTTAAAGATTTGGAAAATTCTGTTGTATAAACTAAGGGCGTGTGTCCTAGAACTGTCACCAAGGATGTGGCAACTCAGTGTTTTGTTCAAGAGATTAAGGCTATGACTGACGGAGTTATCCAACCACTGCAACAGAAGAGGACGGAGACAGTACAAAGTGAGGGAAAGCTGTCTGCCTCCTGGAATTCTACAGGCAGGAAACAGGCCAGTGGAGTGACTTGGTTGCAAACATCTGTTGTCCTCCAAGAAAAGGAAGGCACCATCCCAGGAACAGTTCGGAGATCAGAAGAACTGTTGGAAGGACCATGATGGGCAGGGCTGCCTCAATTTCAAAGGGTAGAACCACCACCTCCCTTTCAAACGGGGAAAAAAACTGCCTCCTAGGTTTCAAAGAGTCAGATCTCTACCACCTTAGTTCCGGAGTGTGGGGTTGCCCTTCCCGTGGGCCAAGAGGATACAGGATCTTCACCCAAAGCTAAGGAAACAGGGCTGCCATGCCTAAGAACCAGAGAATGAAGCCACCCAGGGATACTCAGATGGACTAGGAAAATGGGGCTGCCTAAAGCCAAGGGAGCAGAGTTGCCATCCCAGTGGGCCTGAAAGACAGGGCTGATGCCCAGGGCTGAGGGGCCTCCACCCAGAATCTGGAGAGCTTGGCCAACACCCAGAGTCTGGAGGGCAGGGCTATTGCCCAGATAGATGGTCCCAGATAATAGAGGGTTATTTTCAAGCTTTGAGAGCTAATGAAATTTGCTCTGCTAGGTTTTGATCTTGCTTAGGACCCACAAACCCTTCTTTCCTTCCAGTTTTTCCCATTTGTAATGGGAATGTTTACATTGTATTTGTTCTACCATTGTACTTTGGAAGCAGATAACTTGTGTTCTAGGTTTCACAGGTTCACTGATAGAAATTTTGTCCCAGGATGGAATACACTCAGAGCTTCACCCGTATTTGATTTAGATGATTCAGAAGATGAGATTTTGGACTTGGAGTTGATTTAAGACCTTTGAGATGATGTGATGGGGTGAATGTGTTTTGCGTGTGGGAAGGACATGAATTTTGGGGGGGGGCTAAAGGGTAGAATGTTATGGATTGAATTCTGTCCCCCAAAAATATGTGTTGTAAATCTTAACCTCTGTGCCTGTGGTTATAGTCCCTTTTGGGAATGAGCTGTTTTTGTTATGTTAAAGAGATAGGATTAGTATAGGGTGTTCTTGAGTCAGTCTCTTTTGAGATATAAGAGAGATTAAACAAGCAAGCTAGAGAAGCAGAGATGAGGGAAGAGAGATGCCAAGCCACATGAAGATCACCCAGGAGCAGAAGCTCAAAGAGACAATGACCTTCCTTCAGAGCTGACAGAGAGAGAAAGCCTTCCCGTAGAACCAGCACCCTGAATTCGGACTTCTAGCCTCCTAAACTGTGAGAAAATAAACTTTTGTTTGTTAAAGCCACCCATTTATGGTATTTCTGTTATAGCAGCACCAGATAACTAAGACAGAATTTGGTACTAGAAAAGTGGGATGCTGCTCTAACGGATACCTAGAATGTAGAAACGGAGTTTTGGAATTGGGTAATGGGTAGAGGCTGGTAGAGTTTTAAGGTGCCAAGTAGTAAAAGCCTAGATTGCCTTGAAGAGACTGTTGGTAGAATTATGGACGTCAAAGGCAGTTCTGGTGAGGTCTTGGAAGGAAGTGAGGAGAGCTATAGAGAAAGTCTCTGTTGTCTTAGAGAATACATATGGTGCCAACAACAGAATGTTGCTAGAAATGTGGATATTAAATGTGCTTCTGGTGAGGCTTTAAAAGAAAATAATGAATGTGTGACTGGACAATGGAGGAAGAGCGATGCTTTTTATGCAGCGGCAAAAAGCTTGTCTGAATTACATTGAAATGTTTGGTGGGAGGTAGAACTTGTAAGTGATGAACTTGGATATCTGGCTGAGGAGAGTTCTAAGCAGTATCTTAAAGGGGCTGCATGGTTTCTCCTTGCCACTTACAATAAAATGTGAGAGGAAAGAGATGAACTGTGCAAAATGAAAAGAGAACTTAAAGATTTGGAAAATTCTGTTGTACAAACTAAGGACACGTGTCCTAGAATTTTCACCAAAGGTGTGGCTACACAGTCTTTTGTTAAGGAGATAAAGCCTGTGACTGATGGATCTAACCAACTACCAGAGCAGAAAACCCATCAGCTTAGACTGAAGGGGACAGAGAAAGAATAAAAGGAAAGGACACTGTCTGCCTCTTGGGATTCTACAGGCGGGAAACAGGCCAAAGGAGCTATATTTGTTGTCCTCCAAGAAAAGAAAAGAACCATTCCTGGAGCAACTTGAAGATCAGCAGAACTGTTGAAAGGAGCATGAGGAGCAGGGCCTTCTTGGTTTCAAAGGGTGGGGCCACAGCCTCCTAGGTTTCAAAGAGTTGTATCTTTACCAACTTGGTTTTGGTGTGTGGGGCTGCTATTAAGGTGTGCCAGGTAGATGGGGCTGCTGCCCAAAGCTGAGGAGGTGGGGCTGCCATGCCCAAGGGGCAGAAGAACGGGGCCTGCTGGGGCCGAGGGAGTGAGGTCGCCATTCAGGTGGACTAGGAAAATTGGGCATCCCAAAGCCAAGGGAGCGGAGTTCCTGTCCCAGTGGGCCTGAAAGGTGGAGCTGAAGCCCAGGGCCAAGGGGTCTATACCCAGAATCCAGAGAGTGTGGCCAACACCGAGTCTGAAGGGCAGGGCCATTGCTCAGATGGTTTCAGAGAACAGAGGATTGTTTTCAAGCCTTGAGAGCTAATGTAATGTGTTGTTGGGTTTTGGACTTGCTTCTTTTCCTCCAATTTCTCCCATTTGTAATGGACATGTCTACCTTGTGCCTGTTCTGTCGTTGTACTATGGAAACAGATAACTTGTAATATGGATTTCACAGGTTCACAAGATGAAATGGAATTTTGCCATAGGATAGAATATGCCCAAAGTTTCACCCATGTTTGATTTAGATGATACAGGGGATGAGATTTTGGGCTTGGAGTTGATTTAAGATTTTTGGGATGATATGGTAGGGTGAATCACATGAATGTGTTGTGCACATGGGAAGGACATGAATTTTGGGAGGTCAAAGGGTGGAATGGAGCCCTAGTGGTACAGTGGTTAAGAGCTAGGCTGTTAACCAAAAGGTCAGCAGTTCGAATCCAGCAGCTGCTCCTTGGAAACCCTATGGGGCAGTTCTGCTTTGTCCTGTAGGGTCACTAGGAGTCAGAATCAACTCAGTGGCAGCAGGTTTAGTTTGGGTTCAAAAGGTGGAATGTTAGGGGTTGAATTGTGTCCCCAAAAATATGTGATATAAATCCTGACCTCTATACTTCTGGTTGTAACCCCATTTGGTACCCTACCACCAAAAAACAAACAAAAAAAAACATAGGGAACTTGGGACTCTTTGGCTAAACTTGGCCTTGAGGGAGGCGCCTCTCTAAAGGGAATTTTTGCTGCCTCCCAGCTCTGGGTTAAAAGCCCCAAATGGACCACAGCAGAGAGTGGCCTGCTGCCACCAGCCAGGACAGGACTTGGGGAGCTGATTGGTGGGTCTCAGGCAGAGAGGCACAGCCCCCTTCATGCCTGGGTGGGGAGGAAGGACAGGAGAGCCTGAATTACAGAAATGCAGAGTTTGGTGGGAGCTGGAGGGTCAGGTGTGGGTTCTATCCTGGTTCTGCTACTAGTTTGCCATGTGACCTTGGGCAAATCTCTTCCTCTTTCTGAGCCTCAGTTGTCCCATCTTTAAAATGGGTGGGATTGGGCTAGAAACAGGATGGCAATCGGTTTATCTCACATGCCAAACTGGCTGGTTGCTGTTGACTTCAGGTCCTGTCTCGGCAACTACCTGGGCTCAGCAGGAGAGCACGCTGGGATTATTTAGAGAGGCCTGGCGAGTCTGGAGCCCTAGTGGCACAGTGGTTAAGAGCTACAGCAAACTACAGCTGTTAACCAAAAGGTCAGCAATTAGAATCCACCAGCCGCTCCTTGGAAACTGTATGGGGCAGTTCTACTCTGTCCTATAGGGTTTCTACGAGTCAGAATCAACTTGATGGCAATGAGTTTGTCGAGTCTGGGATTGGAGATCGCTACATGTGTTCTGTGGTGTTATCCCTGAGTCCGTTCCTGCTCCAATATTCTTTGATTCTTCTTTGCTTCCTTCCATCTCCTCTGTCATTTCTCCACCAGCCCATTGTCTGCCTTCTGCTTAAACACCTCCACAATGGGGAACACCCTCTCTTTCCTCAGACAGAATTGTTAGACAGTAATATCTCGTGTTGAGCTGAAATCTCCCTCCCCGAAATGGTGCCTGGAAAGATGACTTGGGTTCAGCCTTAGGTAATGCCTTGGGTACTTGAAGTCGAAGTAATCAATTTATCGTTTCTCCCTTCCAGAGTCATACAGACCCACTGCAGTGACATAGAGATAGCATATGTATGTTCTTTGAAAAGAGCACTGTAAAAACACTGTCACTTGGCTTATACAGCAGCCCTGTGAAGCTGGTGTTATCACCTCCATTTTACAGACGAGGAAGCGGAGGCCCAGTGAACACAGTGGGGCGCTCTGAGAGCAAGCCTGTGCCATTCTCGCCAGATGCTGTCCTCACCCCTGGCCCCCGCCTTCTGTGCTCCTGGCTCCCCCACAAGCCCATGGCCTCCTGTTCTCTCGCCCTCCGCAGGTTTCCATGTGATCCCCACTATCTCCAGCATCGTCCCCGAGAGCTGCCTGCTGATCGTGGTGGGGCTTCTGGTGGGGGGCCTGATCAAGGGCGTGGGCGAGAAGCCCCCCCTCCTGCAGTCTGACATCTTCTTCCTCTTCCTGCTGCCGCCCATCATCCTGGATGCGGGCTACTTCCTACCCCTGCGGCAGTTCACGGAGAACCTGGGCACCATCCTGATCTTCGCCGTGGTGGGCACGCTGTGGAATGCCTTCTTCCTGGGCGGCCTTATGTACGCCGTGTGTCTGGTGGGCGGTGAGCAGATCAACAATATCGGCCTGCTGGACAACCTGCTCTTTGGCAGCATCATCTCTGCCGTGGACCCCGTGGCTGTGCTTGCCGTCTTTGAGGAGATCCACATCAACGAGCTGCTCCATATTCTCGTCTTTGGGGAGTCCCTGCTCAATGACGCCGTCACTGTGGTGAGGGGGCAGGGGGCCATGCCACATGTACACAGGGCATAGACCTGAATCTCAGTCCAGGGGGGTGTGCCCCACATCCTCCTGCCAAGAACAGCAGTTTAAGCAGCTCATGTTCATCCCTGCTTGCTGTGTGCCAGCCACCACACTGAGCACTTTGATGTGGATTATCTCACTTAATCCCCATGACAACCCTAGGAGGCACTTATTATTCCCATTTTACAGAGGAGGAAACAGGCCCAAAGAAGGTAAATCACATGCTAGAATATAATGGAACCAAGATGTGAACCCAAGTCTTTCGGGCTCCAGGGACTGAGCTCTTGGCCTTATCAGGTCATATACTCCCCCGCTGACTCACGAAGTGATATGATTTTGGGCAAAGTACTTAGCCTCTCTGTGCCTCAGTTTCACCTTTATCACTGATCTTTGAGGAGCTTTTCAGCTCTCATGTTAGCTGTGTCTTAAGTTACAGTTTGATTTGAGCAGTGTTTTGGGGCAGAGATTGTGGAAAAAGGCTTTGCCCCCAAAGCCTGCAGAGGTGATAAGTAAAATGAGTTGGCCTGGGTTGACCACATGCTTGCTGTGTGACCTTAGGCAAGTGACCGTACCTCTCTGGGCCTCACCTTCCTTGGCTGCAAAGTGGCAGAGTAGTTAGTGCCTGCCTGTCTCTAGTAGAACAGATAGCCCCAATGCAGGGTCCGCACATGGTAGATTCTGTGTATGTCTGCACACACCCTTCCCCCAAGCCAGTTTCCTCAGGAAATAGAGATGTGTGTGCACAGGCTCATGTCATATTGTGACAGCACTCGCCACCCCCCTCCTAGCTGGACCCCTCAGAGAGCAGCTGCACACACAGGAAAACACGAGAACGTGTACATGCCCATTCCATGCTCACACACTCACACATGAGCTCCTTCCTCCTACACCTTCTCTCCCACCCCCATCCCCTCAGGAAACAGTACCTCAAAGTAGAGACAGAGCGGTACTCAGCTGTGACACCTCGGCTTCCTCTTCCTCTGCTGTTCTCCTCCGCCCCCGCCGCGCCAGCTCCCCCATGGGGCTGTGGGTAGAGCATCAGTCTGGCCTGAGCAGGCAGGCCTCGGTCCTGGTCTCTTCTAGCACCAGCTCTTGCCCCAGGTTACCACATGAGCCTCAGTTTCCTCATGTGTAATGCAGGGATTTCAGTACTCAGCTTGTCATTTTCCTGGGGTTCTTGTAGGAGTTGCAGTCACTAATACCTGTGAAACCACCGTGAAAGGTGCCAGAGATGGAACCCTCCCCAGCTGGGTGCTGGGGTTCAGGTTGTGTCAAGTGGATAGCTTACCTCCAGCAACTTTGGCCTAAGGCTCTGCCTCCTGAAGGTGGTGGCAGTGATGGTAGTAATCTCTGGCGTTTATTGAGTGCTTCCAGTGTCTGAAAGTGTACTGCCTCTTCTAATCTGCACAGTAACTTCATGAGGTTGGCACTGTTGTTACCTGCAGTTTCTCCAGATGAAGAAACTGAGGCATTGAGAGCTTAAGTTACTTTCTCAAGGTTATGTTAGCTGATAAGTGATGTGGCTGGGATTCAGATCCACACAGCCTGGGTCCAGAGCTCAAACGCTTACCAGTTATGCTGCCTTACCTCTCTGCAGTTCCAGCAAAAATAGTGATAGGCCAGAAAAGAGGGTCTCACTCTTACGTTCACGCCGTTAGCTCATGTGGTGGACCATGAGGAACCATGAACTCCCTCAGGCCAGGAGTGAGTTGGGTAGCCCAGGGCTGAGAGCATACCTGCTAAGGAGTCCCTCTGCCACCAGAGCCCTTTCCTGTCTCCCAGACTACTGTGGCCCAGGCAGCCCAGGGATGGGGCAGTGCTCGGCAGCTCCCTTTCCTGCCTGGCCTGAGTCAGGGCCTGTCTTCAGCTCTGGCCATGAGTGTAAGCACCCCCTTTCCCAGACACTAAAGCTTCTTGGTCTGAGGCCTTTGCCCTGGAATAGGTCACCCCTCCACCCCAGTGCCACACTCACCTTGCCTCCAGGTGCTTCCTAGGTAATAGGGGTTTTGAGGCTTTCCTCTCAGGGATTTTCAGTGCCTTGTGCCCTTCCTCCTCCCCAGGCCTGGAAGCTCCCCACCTGGTATCCTGGCAGAGCTGTCTAGGACTTGGAGTAGGAGAGGCAGACAGGAAGCTGACACCTAGCAGGGGACAGAACTTCAAAGCTGAGCCTGCTGGTCCCAGGCCACTGCTACCTGGGGACAAGTTCTGGGTCCAGCTCTCCCGTTCCCTGACTAGGGGCCTTCTGGCCACGGGCTTCAGCACTCTGAGCCTCAGTTTACAAGGTCACAGGCATCCTTGGCCGCCTACCTCACAAGGTGGTCGTAAGTTTCCACTGGGATAGCCATCATCAAGGGGCTTTACAGTGCATAAAGTGCCAGTTACACCTCTGACAATAGTGTCGCAATTACCGTTTACTTCTCAGCCCAGGAGATGCGAGGCCTCAGAGAGCCTCCAATTCCATAGAGTCTGAACTTGGCCCTTCACCCGGAAACTTGTTAAATAGAGACTTCTGGGCCCCACCTCCAGAGAATCCAAGTTGAGTATGTGTATTTCCAGAAATCTTCAGAAATTCAGAAATCCTGTTCTAGTTCTTGGTCAACTTTCCCTGCTTTGTATGCTGAAGGGGAAATTGAAATCCAGACAGGGACACAATTTGCCCAAGGTCATACAGTGAGAGGGGCAGGCCATTGATAGTACCAGTAGTAGCTAACACTGCGTTGTCAGGCACTGCTGTGAGCACTTTACCTTTACTAGCTAATTTAATCCTCACAACAGCACTAGGATGTTGGTACTGTTATGCACCCGTTTTATGGATTGGGAAACTGAGACACAGGGAGGTTAAGTAACTTGCCCCATGTGTACAGATAGCAAATTGAAGAGCCGGAATTCCAGCCCAAGCAGTTTGGCTTCAGAGCCTGTGCAGTTAACCAGCACACCATGAATCCAGGCCCTCTGGCGACCGGGACTGGTTGTGAGGACTGCTCAGCAGTAGGTCGTCTCTGCTACCACGTGGCCTTTCCTTGGTTCTATGGCCAGTGGAAAGGAGGAGATCACCCTGGGTGGGCCCCAAGGGAATTGTGGGGGCCAGGGTCCCTGTCTTCCGGCTAACTAGTCTGCACACCCTCTCCAGGTCCTGTACCACCTCTTTGAGGAGTTTGCCAACTATGACCATGTGGGCATCGTGGACATCATCCTCGGCTTCCTCAGCTTCTTCGTGGTGGCCCTAGGCGGGGTGTTTGTAGGGGTGGTCTATGGGATCATCGCAGCCTTTACCTCCCGATTCACCTCCCACATCCGTGTCATCGAGCCGCTCTTCGTCTTCCTCTACAGCTACATGGCCTACCTGTCAGCCGAGCTCTTCCACCTGTCGGGCATCATGGCGTGAGTCCTGGGCACTGCAGGCAGCAGGGGCTTGGTGGCGGAGGCTGCCAGCTTGGATTCCCCAGTCTTGTAGGGTCATGCCCCCCTGCCCCACAGGGCCCAGCCTCCAGCTCCAGCTCTAGGCCCTACTTGGAAGCCGTTTCAGTGACAAGGGTCATCAGGAAAGGTTCCCAGAAGAAGAACCCTTCTGCTGGGTTTTGTGTGGGGTTCAGAGGCTCTGGAGAGGACAGTCCTGGTTAGGAGCAGATGAGGCAGGCGTGGCCTGTGTTGGGGCAAGCCCAGGGGATGGGAAGTCAGAAGCTAGGGCTGTCCCTGGAAGTCACTGAGTTTAAAGTTTTGAAAACTCCCAGCCCTGCTACTTCTTCTGTTTGTCTCAAAGGGTGTCCTTTGTTGTAACTGGACACAGACACTCATGTTCACTCTCCCCTTAGCACCCCCAGGCAGGAGGCTTGAGACTTCCTTTGAGGCCAGAGTCTCACAGGCCGAGTCTTGGAGGCCCTGTGGCCTCAGCTGGGTCTTGAAGTGGGGAGAGTATGATCTAGAGAGGCAGTAAGGTGCCACAGTGTTCCCAACAGGGGAGAACACCAGAAGTGAAGACCTGGGGCTGAGCTTGGGGACTCGGGGCAGCAGCGGGGAAGCCTGGCCAGCAGGAGCAAAGCCCTGGTGTGGGTACCAGGCGGAGGGCTTGGGTTGCTATTTGCAACAAAGCTCCTTGCTGGACCCTGAGCATAGCTCTCATAGGGACCACCATGTGTTGTGGGGAATACCTCACTTGGGGAGTAAACCCAAGAGACCACTGGCATGTGTAACTGACTCCCATGGGGCAGAGAGGTGATGAGGCCTAGGGAAGAAGGCACAGGCTTTGGAGTTGGGCAGACCTTAGTTGTGTCTTAAGGTGATTTATTTTTTCAAGTCTCATATCGCTTATCTGAAAAATGAAAGAATCTACCTGTGCCTGTAGGATTGACAGGAAGATCAAGCCAGAGCAGGTGTGTAGAGCACCTGGCGGGCATCTGAGCTGTAGAGGAGAGGAGCTGGGTGAGCGGGCCCCTGTCTGTCATGGCACTGTCAGCCTCCCTGTGGGAGGACACAGCTCGACTCTGAACCTTCCTCTCCCCCGACCCCAGACTCATTGCCTCGGGAGTTGTGATGCGCCCCTATGTGGAAGCCAACATCTCCCACAAGTCCCACACGACCATCAAGTACTTTCTGAAGATGTGGAGCAGCGTCAGTGAGACCCTCATCTTCATCTTCCTTGGTGTCTCCACTGTGGCTGGCTCCCATCACTGGAACTGGACCTTCGTCATCAGCACCCTGCTCTTCTGCCTCATCGCCCGAGTGCTGGGTGAGGCCCTGGGCTGGGCAGGGGGAGGGGTGTGTGTGTGGAGGAGCTGGGGTTGGCTCCTGGCTGCTCCCAGCTCAGCTGGACAGAAGGGGCTCCCCTGGTTCTTCTTATGTGGTGCCAAGGCTCATAATGGGCCCATGAAGGGAAAGAAGCTGGTGCTCATGGAGAGTCTGTGGTCTCTGGGGGATGGAGTCATAGTGTGTCAGGGGAAGGGGCCTCAGAGACTCTCTGAGTCTGTTGGTTTTTGAGGAGGGGCCCGAGGCTCCCAGAACCCAGGGCTGTGACTCTGAGCTGAGTGTTCTCTACACCATCTGTGGCGCAGCCGACTTCAGCTCTTACAAACATATGCTGCCAGCCCAAGGCTGCACATGGGGCCATGACCAAAGCTAGACCAGGCCTTGGCTCCTTGGGTTCCCTTTACACTTCACAGGCCCCTCAGCTTAGTGACACTGTCCTTTCCCCTCTCAAGATCTCAGTTACCTCCTCTTTACAGTAAGGGTTAGGTCTGTGTCCCCAAGCCGGACTGGGTATCACGTTTACTTGATATACTTTTTCAAAACTCTGCATTCCTGGGCCTCATCCTCCAAGATTCTCGTTCTGTGGGTTGAGCTTGGACCCAGGACTCTGCATTTTTAAAGATTTTTTTATTATGGAAAATTTCAAACACAGAAAAGTGGAGAGAATAGGGTAATAATTTCCCATGTACCCATCACATTTAACAAGTATCAACCTGTGGCTAATCTTGTTTTATCTCTCTGCCCTCCCCCCCACCTGTGGCCACTGGAGCTTCTCTGATTCCTCTAAAGTTGGGGAAATGCTGGGTTATGTGGCCCCTCTAAGGATCCACGTAACTCTTGGATTGAGGTGTTCCGAACACCCTGGCCTGAGGGACCCAGGAATTGAGTGAATAAGCTGCGTGGGCTTAATAGTGCAGGCTTCCTGGACAAGCAGAGAAGAAGTTGCTGATGTAGAAGTCAGGAGGGGCTGAGGACAGGCTGACCCTTCATCTCCCCCATCCCTGGCAGGTGTGCTGGGCCTGACCTGGTTCATCAACAAGTTCCGCATAGTGAAGCTGACCCCTAAGGACCAGTTCATCATTGCCTATGGGGGCCTGCGAGGGGCCATCGCCTTCTCCCTGGGCTACCTCCTAGACAAGAAGCACTTCCCTATGTGTGACCTGTTCCTCACTGCCATCATCACCGTCATCTTCTTCACCGTCTTTGTGCAGGTACTGGGCCAGGAAAGAGCAGGCCCTTGCCTTGGGGACCCTGACTCTGAGTCCTTGAGAAGAACATGCACGACCCAAAAGGGGGCCATGGATTCTAGTCCCAGCTCACCCCTAACTTGCTGTGTGACCTTGGGCAAGCCAGTCCCTCTTTCTGGGCCTAAGTTTCCTCAGGTATAAAGTGGGAATTGTTATAATCAGTCATTGTGAAGTACAGGTCAGAGTATGAGGTAACTAGAATGCTGCCCAACTCAGACTAGGAACCTAGGAAGCATTGAGAGAAGTGGGTGAGAGCCAGCAGGCCCAAGATCTGACGTTGCCACCAGCTAACTTATTGTGGGCCTTAGGCAAGTGACTTGATGTCTTAGAATCTCAGTCTCTGCATCTATAAGGTGGGAATAATAGCACAGCACGGGGAACTGGAAAGGCTACTGAGCCAAGCAGTAAGAGTCATGGGTTGAGCCCCAGCTCTGCTGCTTTGTCTGAAAGAACTTCCCATCTCTAGGTCTCAGTTTCACATCCGTGAAGTGAGGGGACTGGACTGAATGATCCCTAAGGATCCCTCCAGCCTGCTGGTCTGGGATTTCTGTGCATTTAAATGACCTAGGATTAGCCCAGATTCCTCTCCACCCTCACCCACCAGAGTCCCCAAGGAAGCCCAGCCTGAGATGGTGTAAATTGTTCTATTGTGACCTTGGGAAAGTAAGAAACGCTTTCTCCAGGCCTCCGTATCTCTACCATCCCTTCCATCTTTCCCGGCCACCAACCTTGCAAAGCCCTAGATGGGGAAGGTCTTTGCCTTCTCATGAGGAAAAAATGCAGAGAAAACCTCATGGGACTGAGCTTATGTTCTGTTGTTTAAAAGAAGGGAGGGCTGCCTCTTTTGTTCTTTTGTCCTTTTGTCCTGCTTTCTTTAAAAATATTTTATCACCTTAACTTTGAAGTTATATATGCCAATGGTTTTCTAAGCCTGTTTTCACAGAAGGCAGCATTGGGGTGGGGCCTCCCTCAGAGGCAGTCTGCCTGGGTTTGAATTCTGGCTCTACCCCTTCTGTAGGCTCTTAGAAGGTTACTTAACCTCACTGAGCCTCAGTTTTCTCATCTGTAAAATGGGACGATGAAAGGACCTACCTCTTAGTGTTATTGTGGGTATTGAAGAGTGAAAACTAGTAAAATACACCTGGGTCTGGCACACGGTAGGTACTCACTAGGTCCTCCCAGCAGTCCTGTGAGGGAGGCAGAGCAGAGGTGGTTCTCCCTATTTCCCAGGTCTGACTTCCTTGGGATTGCAGAGTGAGTTTGTGATGGAGTCTATACTTGAACGCAGGCCCTCTGACCTCTAGCCCGAGCTAGATGACTCGTGTGAGCATCATTCTGCTGGATGGGCTGTCAAGCCTCTGGCTGCATCTCTAGGGAGAAGCAGGCCTTAAGGCTCTGCCTTTATATAGCCCTGCGATGGGGGTTGGGGAGTTCTAACACCCTTGGGTCCTGGGAGATTGGGGGCCTCAGAGCAGAGAGGGCTTCCCAGCTTTAGAGGCCCTGGGGTGGTGGGAGACTCTGCAGCCATTTTCCAGGGTAGCAGAACTGGAGTGGCTGACACCTACCTGCCCCCCAGGGCATGACCATTCGACCCCTGGTAGACCTGTTGGCTGTGAAGAAAAAGCAAGAAACAAAGCGCTCTATCAATGAGGAGATCCACGCACAGGTACTGGCAGCTGGGGTTCAGGCGCTTCTCCTCGGCTGTAGGAGAAGGCTCAGGGGCTGAAAGCAGCTAGGCCTCATATTCGTGCCCTCAGTTAGCTTCCTCATCCCTTATCCAGTGCTGGGGGGATCCCTGGGCCCCTTGAGGCCACCTGGGTCACTTTTACGAGGGTCTAGCCATAGGGAAAGCATGGTATGAGCAGCTGGAAGACCGAGGAAGGAGCTGCCTCTTGATGGAACCTATCCCAGGCAATTGGTCACAGATGGGTTCAGAAAAGGAGGCAGGGCTCTGCAGGTGGCCAGTGGCAGAGGGTTTGAGACACTCAGGGAGTCCTTACCACTTGGGTTCAGGATAAGCAGAGTGTCAGCGCCACCTCCTGGCTACTCCTGGAACTGCTGGGCTGCGCAAAGCTGTAGCTAGAGTGGGAGGTTGACAAGTACCTATTTAGAGGTCTTAGAAGGGGAGGGAACCCAATTGTGAGGCTTGACCTGGCCCTGGGCCCATTTCAGTTCCTGGACCACCTTCTGACAGGCATCGAGGACATCTGTGGTCACTACGGCCACCACCACTGGAAAGACAAGTAGGTGGCAGCCCTGGTGGGCAGGGGGGTGGGGAGGGGCAGGTAAGGGTCTCCTGGGGCCTGGACATTTCCCCGCCCTTAGGATCTGGTTCCATCCATTTCCTTCCTCCTCCCCCCAGGCTCAACCGGTTTAATAAGAAGTATGTGAAGAAGTGTCTGATAGCCGGCGAGCGCTCCAAGGAGCCCCAGCTCATCGCTTTCTACCACAAGATGGAGATGAAGCAGGCTATCGAGCTGGTGGAAAGCGGGGGCATGGGCAAAATCCCCTCCGCTGTCTCTACCGTCTCCATGCAGTGAGTGCCAGTGGCCACCCTGGGCAACTTCACCACCCACATGTCAACCCCTCGACCCCAGCCTGGAGTAGAGCCCCTAGGCGGGGCAGTGGGCAAGGCACCGCTGTCATCTGTCAGATGTCACACTGAGGGCCTGAGGCCTGCTCACCTCTCTGGCCATCCCCAGGGCTGACCTTCTGGCCCACCCCAACAGGCACCAGGGTCACAAGAATTTTCTTGGGTATTTAACCTGCATCCTGTTGTCCTAGGAACATCCACCCCAAGGCCCTGCCTGCTGAGCGCGTCCTGCCAGCACTGTCTAAGGACAAGGAGGAGGAGATTCGCAAAATCCTGAGGAACAACTTGCAGAAGACCAGGCAGCGGGTGAGGGCCTGCTCCCCAGCCTGGCTCCCCACCCACGGACCCAGCCTCTTTGCCCCACAGCAGAGGAGCCCCTCCACCCCTCTTCCCTCCAGCCCTCTCCTGCAGAAGCCCCTCTGCCCCCACTTCAGGCCCAGCTGCTCGTCCCTGCCCTGACAGCTGTTTCTCCCACAGCTGCGGTCCTACAACAGACACACGCTGGTGGCAGATCCCTACGAGGAGGCCTGGAACCAGATGCTGCTCCGGAGACAGAAGGCCCGGCAACTGGAGCAGAAGGTGTGTCCAGGATTAGAACTGGCTCCTGCCTTTCTCTGGGAATTGGGGCTCTTCTCTTGCCACACCCACCACCACCAGCACCAAGCCCCTTTGAGGAGAGGGCCACTCCAATCTTTTTTTGGCCTCCTGTACTGTGGAGGCTGAGCCCCAGGGTGGCTTCAGGGAGCACAGGTCCACCTCTGTCCCATTCAGAGCAACAGAGAGGCCAGGGCCTCTTCATCGTCTCCTCAGGTCTGAGCTAGAAGAGCCTGTCCATGTGCTGTGTTCAACCCCCTTGTTCATCCACGAAGACTAAGGCCCAGGGGGACAGGACCTGCCCAAAGTCACAGAGCAAGCCATGTGTGCATTTTTTCATTCAGGAATCATTTGTTGAGTGTTTACGGAGTGCCAAGACTAGGATGGCCTCTGGGGGTCCAGCAGTGAATCATCCCAGTCCCTCCCCTTACAGAACTTCTCATGCAGTGGCCCAAGCAGGAAAGAGAAAGTGCAAGGGGCCAGGAGCGCACAGCCCGGGGTGGGTGGGGTGCTTCAGGGTAAGCTTAGGAGTAAGAGCCCAGGAGAAGGAAATTTGGGCAGATGGAGGGGCAGGCAGCAGGAAGAGCATGCGCCTAAGTCCCCAGCATGGCCTGTTCTAGAAATAGAGAGGCCTGGGTTCCAGGAGGCTTGTAAGTAGTGCTGAGGTTTGGGCTTCATCCTAAGGACGTGGAGAGCCATGAGAGTCTGAGCAAGGGAGTGACATGGGGATGGGGCTGGATTAGGGCATGGCAGGAGAGATGGAGTGTGCAGATTCAAGGGACATTTAGGAGGTGAGACTAGCAGGACTTGGTCACCCATTTGAGGTGGGGCTGAGGGAAGAGGAGGCAAGGGTCATGTCTAGGCTTCTGATTGGGGCAGTTGGGAGTGGTGGGGTTATTGGCTGCAGCAGTGGCCGTGGGAGGTGGAATAAGGTTTTGAGGGAAGATAATGAGGGGGACTCAGTGCTGACATGCTATACTTGAGATGCCTGTGGCCTTCCAAGCACAGGTGCTCACTACCAAGCTGCCTTTCTGGGTCTGGAACCTGGGGGCAGCTGTGGGAAGGAGCTAGAGAGTGGGGCAATGCCTCTGTAGCAGAGGCAAGGCAGGCGCCCAGGGAGAGCCTGGGACGAGCCCTCAGGAACCCCTGATGTTTCAGGCACAGATGCAGGTAGAGTCAGTCTGATGAGCAGCCACCAACGAGGTAGCAAGCACCTCCAAGAAGATGCCTAGTGCCTAGGGGAAAGAGCACCCCAGAGGCGGGTGAGGATGTTGCTCTGGTGCTGTCCGGAAGGGTCTCTCCCACCCCGCCGCCCCCACTTACTCCATCTGCTCTTTCTCCTTCAGATCAATAACTACTTGACAGTGCCAGCCCACAAGCTGGACTCGCCCACCATGTCTCGGGCCCGCATCGGCTCAGGTAAGGCGGAGTGGCAGTACCCAGAGAAGGGCCTTGGGCTGGGCTGTCAGTGTCACCACTTCCTGAGGCTGAGGTTGCGGCAGGCACAGGCCTCAGAGAGCCAGCAGGGAGGACCAGCTTCTCCCTTCTCAACCTCCTCCCAAGCCAGGAGCTTCCACAGTAGGGGGCAGAAGAATGGCCCCGCTGTCATCCCCAGGGATGGAGGTGTTCCTCACCATCAGGGCTGTGGATGCAGACAGGGAGACAAGAGGGGTCCATACCGCTGGGATCTCCAGCACATGCAGGGGAAACGCAGGCAGGCCTTCTGCAGGGGGGCCATGGGACAGACAGCGACTCAGGAAAGAGACCTAATTCTTCATCTGAGGAGAGATGCTCCATGGGAGCCCCTAGTCTGAGGAGGGGAACACAGTCCTACCTTTGAGACCCTGTCTGAGGGGAAGAAGGCTCATGGAGAAGTCTTTCTGAAACATATCAAGACTACCATGCTTACAGGATGGTTCTGTGGAGTGGCTGACCAGGCTGAGGGGAGTCATCTTGCAGGTGGGGGCGCAGGCTGGGCAGAGCTCAGGGGTGGAACCCAGCCTTTGTCTTGCTTTTCTTGGTCCCCAGACCCGCTGGCCTATGAGCCAAAGGCAGATCTGCCTGTTATCACCATCGACCCAGCCTCCCCACAGTCGCCCGAGTCTGTGGACCTGGTGAACGAGGAGCTAAAGGGCAAGGTGATGGGGCTGAGCCGGGATCCTGCGAGGGTGGCCGAGGATGATGAGGAGGACGACGGGGGCATTGTGATGCGGACCAAGGAGCCCTCATCCCCAGGCACTGATGATGTCTTCACCCCTGGGCCAAGTGACAGTCCCAGTTCCCAGAGAATACAGCGCTGCCTCAGTGACCCAGGCCCCCACCCTGAGCCTGGGGAGGGAGAACCCTTCATCCCCAAGAGGCAATAACACTGGGGCTGGTGGGCAGTGCCTGTACCACCACAGACTCTCCCACCAGAGCAGGGGCTGCTGGGGGAGCTGGGGGGCTCCCCTCGCCTGACCTGACCTAGGCTGGCCCTGTCCCACCCCCACCGCATGGCAGCTGGGCCCACAGCCCCCGCCGCAGCACGGCTTCCCCCAGCCTTCTGGGAAGCAGCCTCCCACCCCCAGAACTGCCTTCCCAATCCATTTGGCAGAATTGCTGGGGCTGGTGAGGTAGACCCCACCCCTGCGCCCACCCAGATCCAGGCGCTCTCCCATACCCAGACTAGGGGCCTCTGAGGGTTTCCCAGGCCTCAGAGTCCCCTCCCTGCCCCCACACCACTCCACCAGCCTCATCATTCAAGCCAATCTTAGTTCCTAACCAAAGAGCCTCTGGTTCAGCCTTGTCCCACCCAGGAAGGGAAGGAGCTTGGCCTAGGCCATGTCCTCCTTCACGGCGGAAACACTAGGGCATCAGGTATGTGGCCAAGTGACGGATTGATGACCCATGGCAGGGCCACTCCTCCAAGCTCTGTCACCTGGCCAGCCACCCTCACCTGTCCTCACTCAGAGCTGCGGGCTGAGGGCAGCCTGAGCTGCTCTGGCTGGAGCTGGGGCGCTCTGGACAGTGAGCTGACGAACGCAGAGCTTCCCACCCTGTGTTCCTGCCAGTGCCGCAGGCCTTCAGGGGCTGCTGCCAGGAAGGGGCTGTCAGGGAGCTCCAGAACGTCCTACCTTTCTGTTTTGTTTGTTCACACCTCCATGTATGATTTTGTTTGCACAGAGGGCATTCCTGTTTTTTAAACATTTTTACACTTCTGTCTTACCAGAGCTTTCCCTGGTAACTCACTCCTCCTGCTCCAGAGAATTACCCCCTCCCCATCTGTGCGTGTGTGTCCAACACCCTCCCCCCAGATCGGTCCTCTGCCTCATGGACTCTCAACTATGGCCCAAATGGTTCTGATTTCAGAAGTGACCTCCCCGCCCTGCAAATCATGATTCTCTCCCATTTCACAGATGCCGGGCCTTCTGGCACCTTCTTTTTTCTCTATTCTTTCTCACTTACCCCCCGCTGGGTTAGCCTCTGGAATTCTCTCTCTTATGTATACCCATACCCAGCTTGCTGTGGAGCCCAGTCCTTGGGGGAGAAGGCCTCCCTTGAGGATCTGCCTCAGCCAGGGCTGGTGGGTTGGACAGAGTCCTGGGCCCCAAGAGGCCTTTTGCTGACTGGCACACACTCCCTGCTCCACCTGGGCCAGGCCCCGGCCTATTGGTGTCTGCCCTTCCTCCCCAGGGCACCCCCTTCCCAGGATCGTGCAATAGTCAGAGTGCCCCTCTTCCCAGTAGACTGGGCAGTGGGTCCACCCCCTCTCCCTGCAAGTGCTGTTTTGGGCAGGAGTCACCACACAAGGGTGATGTCGACAACAATGTACAAAGCCACTGTAGCTGCTGCCGCTCTGCCGCCTGCCTGTACAGAAGAAACTGAATCTTTTTCATATTCTAATAAATCAGTGTGAGTTTTTAATACAGTGGAGGACTGCTTCCTGGGGACCAGGGGCTTTGGGGAGGAGGGTGGCCTGGGGGCCTGAAGTATTTAGCTCAGTGGCTGACACAGAGAAACACTTAATAAATGTCAGCTGCTGGGGTGGTTATCACTGTGTGCCAAGCTCCAAAGATGCAGCAGTGAGCAAAGCAGGATGCTCCCTACCCTTAGGATCTCTCAGTCTAGTGGAGAAGAGCAACTGTCATCAAACAGTATCGTCACACATATACAGTATCTGAAGGAAAAGGGCAGGGTGCAATGAGGGGGAATAATAGGGGCAGGGGAGGAGGAGGACTTTTCTGAGTAAATAATGTCATAGGAGAGGCCTGAAGGATACGCCAAGGTTAACCAGGTGAAGAAGGTTCCAGAGAGTTACCAAATAATCCAGACTGGGAGCTGCACCTGTGAAGGCCCTAGGACCTGAGAAAAGGTAGGTGTGGCTGGGTCGCAGTGAAGCAGGGCTGGGGCCTTGTAGGTGTGGCTGGGTCGGAGTGAGGCAGGGCTGGGGCCTTGCAGTCCAAGGTTAAGATTTTGCTCTTTATACTAAGGACTGTGGAAAGTCATTGAAGCCTCCAGGCTTGTGTTCTCACCTGTAAAATGGGGACAAAACTCCTGGATGAAATATGTTTAGGTGTGTAATGGCCTCAGTACAGTGGTGTGACCAATGGGCTTAGTTAACCCTTTCATGCATTAAATTTTTTTGGAATTTCTTGATAATGTGATGTTTTTTTACTAACGGAATGGATGCTGAATCATTACTGGTAATTTTTTTATTATGTGGAAAAGTGGGGTGTCAGTTGCAAGTGGGACTTATCAGTCCCATGTTCCATGAAGCACACCACACATGTGGGACACAGCAGTCCCATGGCCCAGGAAGTGCATCACAAACTTTTCACCCCAAAAATAACTCATTTACTTGAATATTTCCGAATACCAGTAACTGCACCTTCCCAATAACACGAAGGAAATAGTAAGCATATTTTCAAGCCTTATCTCGCTGTACAGAAGCCAAAAGATGCAAGTTTTTTTTTTACACAATCACTCCTTCAAGAGGCGTCCCCTCATCCAAATGGCTCTCAACACTCAAATGTGGTGCAGACCAACTTCCTTGTTTTTTAGGCAGTAGCACCAACATCTGCTATGACATGAGAATGTACTAAAATGGCTCGGATGCCTGTCAATAAACCTCCAGGGGTGGAGAATGTAACACAGGCATATATAGCCCATGGTCCAAGAAAGGGTGAAGTAGAGGTTGGACCCCCTGTGATGCATTTCCAGGAGCTGACCACCAGAGGGCAGTGGAGCCTTGGTACACACTCCTGCAGGCTCCCTTTGAACTTGGGCTATCCTGGAAAGCATCTCCTTTGCCCCACCTGGGGCCTGTGTACAGCACTGCTTTGATTGACAAAATCTGAAGTAGTCGGTGCCAAAAGGATTAGGGAGGGGCTACACTGTCCATTCTTGTCTCAATTGATGTCCCAGCAGGAAGCAAAGGGAAGCCAAAGAACCAGGGCTTAGAACCGGTTCATTCTGGTTCCAACCCCTGCTGATAATTTTGCATATCTAACAAGTTCCAGCTGGAAATGAACCCAATCAAGGCCCTGCAAAGAACCTTCAATTAAGGGATTATTTGCAGAGGTATGGGCAGGGCTAGAGGAGTTCTGGTAGCACAGTGGTTAAGCGCACGGGGGCTAACTGAAGGTCAGTGGTTTGAACCCACCAGCCACTCTGCCGAAGAAAGATGTGGCAGTCTGCTTCCGTAAACATTAAAGCCTTGGAAATCCTATGGGGCAGTTCTGTTCTGTCCTACAGGGTTGCTATGAGTCAGAATTGACTTGAGGGCAGTGGGTTTGTTTTTTGGGGGCAGGGTTAAGAACCTACCAGGATGGAACCTAGTGGTGCTCACACTACATTACAAACCCCCAGACCTGAAAGGGCAAGAGGAGGGAGCTGTTACAGGTGAGAGCTGTAACTATGGGAGAGGAACTGCCCAACAAATGCTGTGGCTATAGGTAGCAGAACGCAGCCCCCCCCCCCCCCCCCCCCCGGCCCCTGCCGGTAGGGAACCAGGAGACTAAGTGTTCTGATCCTTGATCTTGATGATGCCTCCCATTGGCCAAACTCA
Source organism: Dugong dugon (assembly GCA_030035585.1). Taxonomy (NCBI): domain Eukaryota; kingdom Metazoa; phylum Chordata; class Mammalia; order Sirenia; family Dugongidae; genus Dugong; species Dugong dugon. Next base: position 51,161,569 of record CM057462.1, on the reverse strand, counting down.
ACTGGAAGCCAGAGAGCAAAGGAGCTCCAGAGGTGAAGTCCACACAGGCCAGCCTGCCAGTGAATGGAGCAGGTGGAGAGGGGATTTAAAGGGGAAACGGTATCTAGCAGAGCCTTTCCTTTTGCCTCTCCGCATCCGTTCTTGTCCTTTGGGTAAAAAACTCATGTCTCCAACAGGGGAACAAAGTCTTATCAACCACCATATCCTTGTGGAGTGGTGTCAATTCAGTCATACTTTGGAGGAAGCATTGTTCCTTTGGGGAGTAGGGCTTCCAAACCCACTGAATGCAAAGTTGAGGGGATGGAAAGAAAAAATTCTTCCATTAGATCTTTTGGAATAATAGTGAGAGGATCCGTCCCCATCTCCACCGCTTGGTCCCTGGACCCATGCATTTTAGCTATGAAAGAGGTGGTGATGTATACTGGCCGCTGATTTCAAGCATATACTGCATCCTGCCTGTCAACAACCCAACCTTGCAGGGTGTTGCCTCCCAGCTGGAGCATTATGCCTTCAACAGACTATTCTATTCAGTCAGCTGCTTCTAGGTGACAGGGTAGATTGTAACACCAGTGCATTCCATGGGTGAGAACCATTGCTGTATGTCCTTCACCATAAAATGAATTATTGGTTGTAGTAGGCAGGGTGTGGGATGGCATAGTGATAAATAAGGCATTCTCTGAAGTCCAGAAATGGTGCTGATGACAGCACTGCAGGCAGGGAAGGCAAATCCCTATCAGGAATACATATTACCATGAAGACAAGTAACTGCTCCCTTCATGAAAAACTGGTCAGTGTAGTCAACCTACCAATAAGTGGCTAGCTGATCCCCCTAGGGCAGTGTTTCTCAAACTTTTGGTTTCAGGAGCCCTTTACATTTACACTCTTCAAAATTACTGAGACCCCCAAGGGCTTTTGTTATTTTGTAGATTATATCTGTTGACATTTTACTGGATTAGAAATTAAAGTTTTTAAATATTTATTTAAAGATAATAAACCCATTCCATTCCATACCCATGCCATCAAGTCAATTCTGGCTCTTAGTGACCCAAAGGACAGAGTAGAACTGTCCCATAGGGTTTCCAAGGCTGTAATCTTTATGGAAGCAGACCGCCACATCTTTCTCCTGCGGAGCAGCTGGTGGGTTCGAATTGCCAACCTTTAGGTTAGCAGCCGAGAACTTAACCCCTGCGCCACCAGGATTTCCACCCATTACACGTGAATATAAACATAATATTTTTTTGAAAAATAATTTCAAAGCGAAGAGTGGCATTACTTGGCATTTTTACAATTCTCTTTAAAGTCTGGCCTAATAGTAGACAGATTCTCAAATCTACTTCGGCATTTATTCTGTTGTACACACATTGCATAGCCTCTGGAAAATTCCACCATACACTGGTGAGAGAGTGACAGTGAAAAACGCAAATAATGTCTTAGTGTTAATATGAAAATAGTTTTGACCCCACCAAAAAAATACTAATAATAAAACCAGTTGTCATTAAGTTGACTTTGATTCATGGTGACCTCATGTGTATCAGAGTAGAACTGTGTTCCATAGGATTTTCAATGGCTGACTTTTCAGAAGTACATCACCAGCTACCTCTAGTTGGACTCGAATCACAAACCTTTTGGTTAGCAGCCAAGCACTTAACCATTTGTGCCACCAGGGACTTCTTCAATCTCACTGACCCCCTGAAAGGGTCCTGGGGACTCCCACGGGTCTCTGAACCACCTTTAAGAACCATTGCCCCAGGGAATGGTGCCATATAGGGACCTCAGCTTGGTCTTTGCTGTTGGCAGCTTGGGCACTCAGCAATGGCAGCAGACAGATCAGATTTGGTGAGGGATATTTGTTGAGCCCATATATGAGTTTTCTATGGCTGCTGTAACAAATTACCACCAAAGTAGTGGCTTAAAATAACAAATTTATTATAGTTCTGGAGATCAGAAGTACAAAATAGGTCTTGTGGGGCTAAAATCAAGGTGTCAGAAAGGCTGCATTCAGTTCTGGAGGCTCTAGGGAGAATTCATTTTCTTGCTTTTTCCAGATTCTACAGGCTACCTGCATTCGTTGGCTTGTGCCCCCCTTCCATCTTCAAAGCCAGCAATGGCCAGACAAGCCTTTCTCACATCACATCACTCTGGCACTGACTCTCCTTCCTCCCTTTCCCATGTTTAAAGACCCTTGTGATTACATTGAACCCACCAGATAATCCAAGATAATCTCCCTATTTTAAGGTCAGTAGATTAGCAACCTTAATCCCATCTACTGCCTTAATTCACCCTTTGCCATGTAACATGTAATATATTCACAGATCCCAAGATATCTTTGGTGGTGGGGCATTATTCTGCCTACCACACCATACAAAGCCCCTACCCCTGCCTCCATAACCATTTTGTATATGGGCCCATTGAGCAAGAAACACGGTAGCTGGGGAAAGAAGTTAGCATCTACAGGACGGGTCATCTTGTTTATCTGATTTTTGAGAGCCTTCTTTACGATGAATGCCCTCTCAGGGCATTTGTATGGGTTAAAAATTATTTCACAACCTATGCCCATCTCAAGTAGTCCATCCATATATCTCCACCTAAGGCGTCCTTGCCAGTAATCTTCCAATCTTGTTCTTTTAAAGTCTCTGACCAGCTAGCCTATTTGTTAGCCACTGCTCATGAATCAGTGTAGATCTGTACTTCAGACCGTCTCCCCTTCCACGCAAAGTGGACAATCAATATAACCAGAAGTTCTGCCCACTGAGAGGATAGTCCTTCAGGGATAGTCTTTCAGGAGCACCATGAGTGGGCCTGTAATGCAGCAGTTGTCTATTTGTGACTGGTGCCAACATACCATACAAATACATTTGGAAATCATGTCTATGCTTTTCCTTCTGTGAAATTGGTCATAACAACTCTCCCAAGTGTGGGTTGAAGAAGCAGTGAAGCAATAAGAGCGGGTACCATGGGAATTTGGACCACCTGCTCATGCAATTTCCTTGTGCCTTCTGGACCTGCTCAGAACTGATCTCATATACTATTAATAATAGAATGCTATCATGCATGTCCAATTTTATGATTATGTGGATCAGATAATATCCTATTCTGGCTGCATGGGTCATTTGGTGTTCCATGGTCAGGCATTCAGTCTCTACCAAGTCCAGTTGTGAGCCAGGAGCTGTTGTTTCTTTTTTAATAGACAATAGTTATTGGAAGAAAAGGGTATAACTTAATCCAAAGCCATAAGTGCCAGTACTGTACTGTGATCCTTTTTTTGGAGCTTCTCAGAGACTCCATACAGCATCTTTCTCTGCTGCAGTCCCTTCCAAGTCATAAGGCCCATATGACAGGGCAGCTTGCTCTGCAGCCTAGACCTGCTGCAGAGCCTTATCTTGCACGAGGCCTCAATCAAAACTTGCAGCCATATGGATTTTCCAGTAAATGGATAGAGCAGCACAGCCAAATGTGGTATACATTGCTTCAAAATTCCGAAGTCCCATCAACCATTTTCTCTTTGTGGTGGGCAGTATAAGGTTCAGCAACTTGTCTCTCACTTTAGAGGAAATATCCTGACATGTTCCAGAAACTTCATTGACAAGATATGCCCCTGAATTTTTGTGGGATTTGTCACCCTTCTTTGGCACGCATATGTTTTATCTAAGAACCTAAAGTGCTTGCAAATTCCTGTTCACTATGCGTAACTGCCATAATGTCATCAATGCAATGGACCAGTATAATGTTCTGAACTATATCAAAATGATCACTATTATTTGGACTGTATTAAGACAGAAATCAAGAGAGTAGACAAAGCTCTGAGGTAATAGAGTGAAGGTATACTGCTATCCCTGCTACATGAGCAAACTATTTCTGATAATCTTAGCAGAATAGAAAAAGCATTTTGGGGGTCAAAGATGCACACCAAGTCAGGAGTTGTGTTGACTTGTTCCAGTAAAAAGTCTACATCTGGAAGCACAGCTTTGATTGGCATTACACCTAATTAACCTAACAGTAATCCATAGCCATTCCCCAAGACCAAACTGGTTTTTGCACCAGCCAAATAGCTGAGTTAAACTCAGTTATGATAGGAATAACCATCTCTACATCTTTCAGATCTTTAATGGTGACATCTGATCTCTGAAATTCCCTTAGGGATGCAGTACTGCCTTTGGTTTACTATTTTGATGGTGGTAAAGGAGCAGTTCAGGGGCTTCCATTTGGTCCTTTCAACCATAAGAGCCTTACCCACTGAATCAGGAAATCAGTAAGGGGATTCTGACAGTTAATATACAGACATAGGATGGGTCTGTAGTCCCACTGGATCCACTTGAGCCAAGACTCCATTTATTACCTGACTTCCACGAACCCCCACTCTAACTGATGGACCGTGGTGATATTTTGAATCTCCAGGAATTAACATCAATTCAGAGCCAGGATTTTCCTTTTTCTCAAGTGGATCACAGGTCCGGGCTTAGGTGAATTTACAGTATACGTTTGTGGTGGCATTGCAGAGTCTTTTCTCAAAGAAACTAATTTTCCCTTCAGTCAAGGAGTTCGGGGAATAAGGTAAGAAGTAATGGATCTTCTTCACTAGGGCGGCTTAGTATAGATGATAGACCTCCCAGTTACATCATTCCTAGGGACACCATGATCAATTGGCCTTGGCACTGATCCATGTGAGTCAAAACACAAATTACCACTCCTTTCCTGGGCTTTATCATTTAAAAAAAAAAAAACTTGTCTCTGTGGCCACCTGACCTCTACCACTGCAGGGTCTCTTATTATCATTGAAAGCAGGAAGCCAATTTCCACTGTGGCATCTCCTATCATTATCTCCAGCCTATAGAAGAAAGCTACCATAGAGCTCTTTGGGGAAATATGGATAAGGAGTGGTTGAGCAGAGTAGATACATGCTAACATTCCCATCTCCTTCAGCCTTCCTCTACAGTCTGCCAGGTAAATTCCAGCATCTCAGTCTCTTTGATTGTAGGCCACCCTTGAGCCCAGGTTCTAATTAACCAACTAACAGACTGCTAATGCTACTCCCAGGTACTCAAGCCAACACAATCCCCAATCCTGGGTGCGTTCACCCATATCAATAAATTTGGACTGATCTAATCTTATATTTTGTCTTCCTAGGTCTAAACCTTAGATGCTACCCAGACTTCTGTCAGTACAAACTGGCAAGGTGCTGCGATTTCTTCAGTGTGTAAACTGTCTCCTCCCAGAGAACGCCTGGTACTTTTCCGACTGGGCTACACTGGGGTATAATTCTAATGATAAACCTGGAGGCAAGCAGTGATAGGGATGTATCCTGAGGAAAATCAGTATCCCCTTAAGAGGCAACTGCCCCTGGTGAAGTCATCGAACAAGTTTTTTGCTAAGAAAGGCTGGTTTCCTCAGACTGCAGGCAGGGGAGTGCTGACTCCACCAACAAGGAAGATTCAGGGGGTGTTGGGGGTTTGAAGTTCTATCCAGATGTCCCTATCCCATGTCTTAAAGTCCCACTTCTTCCTAATCAGTGCCCTCCCATTAGCATAAGAGACATGGCAGCACATTTAATTGACTCTGCAGCTCTGTAATCCTTACAGTCAGACCCTAGACTTGGTCCTCAGCCATATCTGCCCTGTGGCTACCAGAGGTAAAAGATTTCTTTAGAGCCACCCTAGGGGCTTTCTGATTTTCCACCTTTGTGTTGAGTTGGGAACTAAAGGCTTTCAACCTACCCTTTTCTTTGTGAATGTTTCCTGGGGCAGTCAGATGTACAGTCAGAAGCCCACTCTACAATCTTTGTAATCACTACTGTCACCATAGTGGCTAAGTGTCACAGCTGCTTGATCTCCCAACATCTTACAGTCCATTTTATGCCTCTGCTGGTCATAATTTGAATAACTGTGATGTGACTGCATGCCACAGATTACCATTGTCCATTACCCCCTGTCGAGCACACACTAATCAAGAAATTCATTCAAGATATGTAAGCAACCCAATCCCAGAATTCCATCCAAGGTTCTGTTTCCCAGGGCTATTCTGGTACCAACTATCACAACAGTCAGAGCTCTGGGTGGAAACAGACGGCACACTCAAAGGGGTAATTGAAACGGGTTTGATGAAGGGACTATTACAAAGTTGTAGGCAGAGTTAAAGGAACCAAGAAGGGCTGCTGAAGCACTCAGCAGCAGAAGATTTCATTACCTTGGCTGAGGAGCAAGGGGAGGCGCTGGAACCTAGTGAGAGCTGTAGCCTTGGGGAGTCACCCTCGAAGGACCCAGAGAAGAATGGAGATAGATGAAGAGTGGACCTGTACTGGCAAATGGAGAATATCTGGCACAACGTCCCATTTTACAGACAAGGAAACCAAGGCTTAGCTGCCCACATGCAAGTAGGCCCGGAGCGCCTGGGGTGTGTGTGGTGGGGGGTGTGTGGGTGTGGGTGGGTGTCTGTGTGGGTGTGTGTGGGTGTGGGTGTGGGTGTGTAGGTGTGGGTGTGTGGGTGTGTGGGTGGCATTGGGGGAGGGACACAAAGCCCAGTCCTGGAAGAACCTTGGCTAGTGAGGCAGACACTCACACTCATCCTCATCATCTCATCTGTAACAGGGAATTCCTGATTTCTCCTCATATAACAGACCCAATAAAGGGATCACGTGGGAGCCAGGAAAGCAATTTTTCCAGTCAAGGAATCTTTTTTGTGGTCCCACTGTGTGTTGCGCTCTGTGCTCAGGGAAAGGGTGGGGTGGTAGAAGGGAGCACTTGAGGAGAGTTGAAACCCACCTCCTTAGTCTTCAGGGTGCTCCATAGAGGGAGTTCAGGAAGGAGGATCAGGAGAACTGAACCAGGAGCAGGAAAGCCTGAGTCCAGACAGAACGTCTGAGGGCTGCGGAGCCTTGGCCATGTATCTCTGTGGCTGTTTCTCATGCTGCATCCCAGTGGGGCCCCTAATACCACTCTGCATTGTGGAAAGAGGGAGGGGAGATCAGAGATGGCTCTGAAACCAGGGGAGCAGGTGTTCAGAGGAGACTGTGTGCTAACGCAGGGCAGAGAAAGGAGCTGATGTGGGTCTGCCCCAGCCTGCACAGAGGATGCAATCACCAGACTCGCCATTTCAGCAGACCACCTGGCCTGGGTCCACTAGCTGGCTTTCCAGGTGTGCCAGCCAGCCCCTCAAGGTCCGTTTTGCCTAGCCTGCTTCACTTTGCTGTGGTATCTGAATTCCAACATCAGCAGTGTGGTGTTAGTTGTGTATTAGTTTAAGCTCTGCTCCAGTGAAGACAGTTCCCTGGGTTGCGAGTGTACACTGAGAGGAGAGGGAGTGGCAGTCATCAGCCCTCATTTAGCCAGAAGGGCCGATCTCCAGTCCTGGCCACTACTAAGTTTCAGGTCATTTTATTTCCCATCAACCCCAGAGGCTGTGCCAGTTAGCACGCTGAATACTAAAAATGGGTCTCATTGGTGAAAATAGTGGTGTCAGGATGTGTGGATTGGCTGAAATATTGTAGAGACACTCTGTTCTTGCCTGAACAGAGTATAAAAAATCCAGCTACCAACAAACAGTGGTTGCCAGTGGGGGTAGGGGGTTGACTGGAAGGGAGCAGGAGGGAATTTCTGGGGTGGTGGAAGTGTTCTATATCTTGACTGGGGTGTTATCCAAACTCTTTGAATTTTATACTTAGGATTTGTTCATTGTACTATATGTAAATTTTATTTCCATTAAAAAAAATATTTAAAAAAATTCAACCACTGCTCTGAAGTTCCCATCCTAAATAATCGATCCCTGCAGGGTCTAATGTCCTGCAGCCGCTTGTAAGGGCCCTTGAGGGCCTGGCTGGTTAGATGACAGCCCAGTCCTACAGCTAGAATGGGCTTCCATTTGCCCCAAGTTCACCTTTCATGCATAGGCAAAACTGACCACAGCCTGGAGGGGGAGATGAACAATAAACAGGTACACACATCAATACATTTGTGCTAAGTGTGCTGAAGGACAGCAGTGATGGTTCAGTGGTAGAATTCTCACTTTCCACGTGATCGTCCCGGGTCCAGTTCCCGGCCAATGCACCTCAAGCACAGCCACCATTTGCCTGGCAGTGGAGGCTTGCACATTGCTATGATGCTGAACGAGTTTCAGTGGAGCTTCCAAACCAAAACAGACTAGGAAGAAAGACCTGGTGATTTGCTCCCTAAAATCAGCCATTGAGAACCCTGTGGATCACAATGGTCTGATCCTGTTGTGTGTGGGGTCGCCATGAGTCGGGGGCCGACTCTACAGCAGCTAACAAGCGTGCTGAAGGAGAAGAAGGTAGGGACTAATAGGAGGGAAACCTCTAGACTGAGTGGAGAGGGAAGGGCTCTCTGAGAAGCAATATTTAACCTGTGGCTGGAGGATGAGAGGGAGCACTCCAGTCAGTGGGATGGGCAGGACTGTGGCATTTTTGAGGACCTGAGAGACCTTTTGTGGCTGGAGTTTGGCAAGCAAGGGGCACAGGCAAGGTAGGTGAGGGTCAGACTCACAGGCTGCATAGGCCAGAGAGGGAAATCAAACTTTATTTGAAGTGCATTGGGAAGATATTCACAGATTTAAACAGAATAGTTTCATTAGCTGTACTCTTAAAGGATTACTTGAGCCGTATGGAGAACTGATTGAAGGCGGTTCTGGAATGGAAGTGGGAAGTAAGGAGATGGGTGCATGGTCTAGATAGGAGGTGATGGCAGCCCGGATTAGGGTGGGGCCGGGGCTGATGTAGACATGTGTATTTTAGAGGTATAATGACAGGCTCTCTGAAAGGCTGAAGATGGGGAGTGAGAGAAACGGAAGAAATGAGGAAAACATCAGTGACTGAGTGGGAGGTGGTGTCATTTACTCATTTGAGGAAGAGGGAGAACAGGAGAGGGGGTCAGGAAATCCAGAGTTCCATTTTGAACATTTAAGTTTGAGATGCCCATGATCTTCAGATACTTGAGTATAGGCACTAAGAAAGAGGGGTTTTGCCAGACAGGTAAGAAGAATTGAGAGAGGGGATAAGAAGTTAGAAGTAGTCAGAAGGGTGTGATTATAATGATAAACCGTGGAATCTAGAAGAGACTCAAAACGAAGTGAAGATTAGAAGTTGATAGGAACAGGGGTCAATGGATTGGATATTTCCATTACATGAGAGCGTCATTAAGTGTGTATGTGTTACAGAAAACGCTAAGATGCTGACTTAGTTATCCAGTGCTGCTATAACAGATATACAACAAGTGGATGGCTTTAATAAACAGAAATTTATTCTCTCACAGTCTAGGAGGCTAGAAGTCTGAATTTAGGGCATCAGCTCCAGGGGAAGGCTTTCTTGCTCTGTTGGCTCTGGGAAAAGTCCTTGTCATCAATCTTCCCTTGGGTCTAGGATGTTCTCAGCACAGGGACTCCGGGACCAAAGGACTCGCTCACCTCCTGGCTCTTCTTTGGTGGTAGACGGTCTTGCTCTCTCTGCTCCCTTCTCTCTCCTTTTATCTCATGTAAGATAAAAAGGTAATGCAGGCCACACCCCAGAGAAACTCCTCTTACATCAGATCAGGGCTGTGCCCACCCTAATCCTCTTTAACATAACATAATCTTGCCTCCTTAAACACAGGCAGAGATTAGGATTTACAACACATAGGACAATTACATCAGATCACAAAATGGCGGACAGCCACACAATACTAGGAATCATGACCTAGCCAAGTTGACAAATATTTTGTTGGGACACAATTCAATCCATGACAGATGCTTTAACAAAACCCAAAACTAAACCAAACCCATGACTGTCAAGTTGATTCCACCTCATGGTGGCCCCATGTGTTACACAGCAGAACTGAGCTCCACAGTGTTCTTGGCTATACTCTTTACAGAAGCAGATCGCCAGGCCATTCCTCCATGGCACCACTGGGTGAGTTCGAACTGCCAACCTTTAGGTTAGTAGTTGAGCACAAACAATTTGTGCCACCCAGGGACCTTATGCTTTAACAAAGATAGCCCCAAGTACAGTGACTCAACATAAGTTTATTTTTTTCTCATGTAACAATCCTGCTATAAGTGGTACAGACCTGACCTCTCTGACCCTCTCTGCCTTCTCGTCTCACCTCCAGACAGGAGCTGCCCATTTAGTCTCATGTATCTAGTTGAGCTAAGAAGCACACTCTTCACAAGTATAATTTTACATCCCATAGTCCAGTCTAATCTTTGTCTGAAGAGTTGGCATTGGGAATGGTTTTAGTTCTGGGTTGACAGAGAGTCCGGGGCCATGCTTTCTGGCATTCCTCCAGTCTCTGTCAGACCATTAAATCTTGTCTTTTTACTAGAATTTGAGTTCTGCACCCCACTTTTCTCCTGCTCCATCAGGGACTCTCTGTTGTGTTCCTTGTCAGGGCGGTCATTGGTGGTAGCCAGGCACCATGTAGTTCTTCTGGTCTCAGGCTGATGCAGTCTCTGGTTTATGTGGCCCTTTCCGTCTCTTGGGCGAATACTTTCCTTGTGACTTTAGTGTTCTTCATTCTCCTTTACTCCAGGTGGGTTGGGACAAATTGATGCATCTTAGATGGCAGCTCTCTAGCTTTTAAGACCCCAGACGCCACTCACCAAAGTGGGATGCAGAACATTTTCTTAATAAACTTTGTTATGCCAATTGACCTAGAGGTCCCCAGAAAGCATGGTCCCCAGACCACCACCCCTGCTACTCTGTCCCTCAAAGTGTTTGATTGTATTCAGGAAACTTCTTAGCTTTGGTTTAGTCCAGTTGTGCTGACTTCCCTTGTAGTGTGTGCTGTCCTTCCCTTCACCTAAGATAATTCTTGTCTACTGTCTAGTTAGTGAATAACCCTCTCCTCTCTCCCCACCCTCATAACCATCAAAGAATGTTTTCTTCTGTGTTTATATCTTTTCTTGAGTTCTTATAATAGTGGTCGTACACAATATTTGTCCTTTTGTGACTGACTAAATTCACTCAGCATAATGCCTTCCAGATTCCTCCATGTTATGTTTCACAGCTTCATCGTTGTTCTTTATCGTCCAACACACTATTATATACAACCCAAAAGGTGCTGTGGGGTCTCCTCCAGAAGGGAGCAGGGTCTTCTGGTGGGAAGGAACCAGACCAAACTGTTCTCTAGGGCCAGTGGCTGCTGTCTTTCCTACAGGAAGAGAAGAACTGGGCGCCGGGGCAGCAGAAGGAGGAAGGAGAGGCTAGAAGGACTTGGGGTCATGGGTTACTCTAGAAGCGTCTGAACTGGTCTGGCCAGGCTCCCTCTGATTGTCCTTAGGGTTTGTCCCAGTCTAGCCCTTCCACCCTCCACAGGACCCACTAAGGGAGCAGTATTCCTCTCTGGTATTACCTATTTCATGTTATTTTTGCCTTTAGCCAGCACCATACCTGGCAAAACTCATTCATGACTCAACCCTTCATTCTTGAAGAATCCGAGCCTTCGGCTGGTTCTGCCATGTAGGGTGAGAGTCCTCCATTTACTTTTAACACTGGACATGAAGTAACAAGGAGGTGTCCCAAATGATCCCCTGGGCTCTCTCCAGACTCCTCCCAGCCCCTGCTTTATAGCAGCCCCTGCATCCTTCTGATAGTCATGGTCAACACCCCAGCCAACACAACAACCCATGTTATTATCTGCTTTCTCAGTGGCCAGTGACAGTCTCAGCTTCCACTTCAGAGGAATCATTTTTGTATCTCTTGATGCACCCAGTCCTCCCCTCAGTATAAGACTAAGTATTACCACTCCTACCTGCATTCTCTGGCTCCCAGACCCATCTATTCTGACTCCAGAAGAAACAGCATCATATGTTGGTCACTGGTCCAGAGCATATACCATATCCTGCAGACCGAAGGTCTCACAGGGGGTGCTTCCCAGCTCTCCCATAAATGAGCCTTCATTTGGACATTTCACCATGCCTGAAGGCCACCTAGTCCTGGCTGAAAGGGCAGTGGTCATTCAGTGGTAGAATTCTTGCCTTCCATGTGGAGATTCAGGTTTGATTCCTGGCCAATACACCTCAAGCACGGCCACCACCCGTCTGTCAGTGGAGGCTTTTGGGTTGCTATAATGCTGAACAGGTTTCAGCAGAGCTTCCAGGCTAAAACAGGTTAGGAAGAAGGACCTGATAATCTACTTCTGAAAATCAGCCACTGAAAACTCTATAGATCACAATGGTCCAATCATATTGTGTATGGGGTTGCCATGGGCCAGGGGTCAACTCCATGGCAGCTAACATCAGCAACAACAATCCTGGGTGATGGGTACAAGGAAAGACCTGTCCCATGGGTACTGGCCCCCGTCATACATCTTCACAGAAACATGAGCTCCTTGGTGGGAGGCAATGCTGAGTAGAACACTGTAACAGTGGTACTCAGTAAGGTGCTGGCCAAGGAGGATGGCAGAGCAAATCCAAATCTACAATAAGGATCTATTGCATGGTGGACAAATTGCTGCCCCTCCATAAAGGAAGGGGTTTGATGTGATCAAGATGTCACCAGGTGGCTAAGGTTTGGCCACTCAGAGGTGATGGTGAGAGAAAGTCCATGCTGTAGAGCCCAGGCAGAGACTCCATTCCTGCCTCCATGGCAACTTTGTTCACGGACCCATTAAGTTCTTGACCAGTTGTGCCTTATGGGAGATTCTCAGAACCCACAGACATCACCATGAAACAATTCGTCCTCCTCATGGAAAGCAGATGCAACTAACAAACTGTGACTATTACGCAAGTTAAGCCAGAAGATAAATTATACATATCACAACAAGGGTAAAGAGACATGTGATGTTTGCAAAATTCTTAAGGGAATTTGTCCTTGTCCTGAAAGAAAAAAAAAATGCTGGCTTGCTGTTTAACATTTCTGTTAGAAAATTGAGATGCTTCTTGCTTCAAATATGGTAAGAAAGTCATGCTGGATGTCACCCCTGAAGCTGCCTCAAATGAGTTAAGAGTCACGACCTAATTATGCCCAGCTCTGTCCCCGGGAATAATAGCTAAATGTTGGTTAACTTTATCTGAGATCAGAATAGCAGGACAGGAAAATCCCTGTGAATGGTCTGTATTTCTTGGCCTCAAATTTAAGTGTCATTGCAATTGTTGTTGTTAGGTGCCATTGGGTCAATTTCAACTCATAGCAACTCCATGTGACAGAGTAGAACTGCCTCACAGGGTTTTCTAGCCTGTAAACTTTACAAGAGCAATCATCAGGTCTTTCTCCTGCAGAGCAGCTGGGTAGGTTTGAACCATCAACCTTTTGGTTAACAGTCAAGTGCTTAACCATTACACCACTAAACTCCTTAAAATTTAAGTCTCATGGCAATTAGAAGTATCAAAGATAAGGCTTAACTAAGGCTGGTACATCTTCCCAAATTTTGCACAGGTCCTAAAATGCAGAGGAAAGGCAGATGGTATCACCTGATTATTAAGGGCTTCCTTTCCAGGGGTGCCCTTCAGTGAACAGTTACTTGGGACAGACATTCTCTTGCAATCTGGGCTCATTCTGAGATTTCCAACCACATAAGCATTTACCTACCTCCTGTCACCAATCTTCTAATCTGCTTCCTTCCAAGCCCCTGCCCACCTGCAAGACCATCCGCCACTGCCCACGAGCTGACATAGAGCCTGACCTCGGGCTGCCTCTCCTTCCATGCAAGGTGGATAACAAAATGTACTGTTGCCGGCCTGGAAAGATTTCCCTTCACTGTCACTCCTGGAGACAGTCAGCAATGCCGCAGCAATCGATTTCTGGCTGGGGCTGGCTGCTTGCCAAACCATCTGTTAACAGGCTGTGGAGAGAGCTCGGAATTTTCTCAGAAATGACCTCGGAGGCTCATCCTGGGTTGCCTGGCAACTAGCAAGCTGGGACCAGTGGCTTTTCTCCTGAAGGAGAAGCTGTGCCTGAACTCAGCCTCCCATGGGATAATGGTGGGGCAGGTAAAGGGGGGAAGGGTAAAGGCCTCTAGGCCAGCACACTCCTAAACAGCTATACTTAAGTTCAGACTGCTTAGCATCTGAGCACAAAATATTCCTTCTCCCCACTCCATCGCCCTCAAGGTCATTCTCATACTTGCCTATGAAAAAGCCCATGGTCCTCCAGCCTGGCCCATCTTACCTCCCCAAGGGATACTGAGAGGACAAGGGCCCTGGGTACCTGCTGGAGCTTCTGCTGTGAGTTCCAGTCTTTACCAAGCATTGCTGCTAGTGTCCACCAGAGCTCTCTGCATGACACGCACTCAAGATTTTTAATCATTGGTCAATTGGCCCTAGGGACCCGCCTCTTAAGTGTGGGTGGAGGGAGGGCGGCTGGGCAGCCTGAGAAGGGACTCTGGGGAATGAGCCACCTGCTCAGACAGCTCACCCGGTCTTCAGGACATGCCTGAGCTCAGTCCCTCTCAGTGTGTGCCTTCTCCCCAGGATGTCAGATGCTGTTAGGCACAGCTGACTTTGTTGCAAGGTCAGACGGCACTCAGCTCTCATCACATGGTCCCCGGGTTCTCCATGTCAAGCTTCCAGGCTATCCCAGAGCCCATCCGTTTACGAAAGGCAAGAACTGTTTCTCAAAAGGAGAATAGTGGCTTGCTGGAGGGGGTGTAGCTTTGCACCAAAATCTTGGCTCCTGAGCTGAGATTTGCCTGCTGGGGCTTGTCCCAGACTCCATAAGGGCATCTCATATGCCATAGACACTTGGGGCCTCACATGATTCCAGCAAGATTTGGAGCAACTGACTGGTCTGAGGGTTGGGCTATGAAGACTGCAGGTTCTCCCACCATTCAGAGACTCCTGGGGCAGAGCTGCCTTCTCAGGGGATGCTGCAGGTTGCCTAAGGCCCTGAAGTCTTGAGCCCTGTCTCCTGAAGTTCCCTGCTATGTTAGGCCCCTGGGTTCCACCTGCACTTATTCCACCCCAGGGATCAGAGTGATTTTTTTTAAGACTTGCAAGAGGAAATAGAAGTACAGTGTTCTCAAATTTGAATTTGAGCCAGAAACCCCTGAGTAGGGAACAGGCCCCATCTGTAGAATCTAATTCAGCAGGGCTGAGATGGAACCCTGGGATACACATTTTAAACAAGTCCCCACCCCATGATTCTGGTTCAGATAGTCTGCCATCTACACTTAGAGAAACACTGGTGGAATGCTCCCAGGTCAAGCAAGCCTGGGTCCACCTCCAAGCTCTGCTCCTGTATTAGTTTAAATTCATTTCAGCTGTGATGGATACCCAACATAATAGGGGCCTAAATAAGATAGAGAGGCATTGGTAGTTCAGTGGTAGAATTCTCACCTTCCACTCAGGAGACCCAGGGTTTGATTCCCAGAAAATGCACCTCAGGCACAGCCACCACCTGTCTCTCATTGGAGGCTTGTGTGTTGTTTTGATGCTGAACAGGTTTCAGCAGAGCTTTCAGACTAAGATGAATTATGAAGAAAGGCATGGCGATCTACTTCTGAAAATCAGCCAATGAAACCCCTGTGGATCTGCAACCGATCATGGGGATGGCGTAGGACTGGGTAGCATTTTGTTCCATTGTGCATGGGATCTCCATGAGTAGGGAGCTAACTTAACAGCAGCTAACTACAACAACAAATATGATAGAAATTTCTCCCTTGTGTAATAAGTCTGCAAAGGCAATCCAGGGTTGGTAGAGCGGAACCACAGTCATTAGGGATCTAGACTATTTCTATCCTGTTTCTCCAAAATCTTCCACATACAGTTTTTGCCTCATAGTCCGAAACGGCTGTGCTAGCTCCAGCCATTATGCCTACATTTCAACAAGCAGGAAAGAAGAAAAGGGAGGGGAAAGGCAAAATCTCTCCCTTTTAAGAACAACTCCTGGAAATTGCACAAACCACTTCTACTTACATTCCATTGGCTAGAACTTAGTCCCCTCATGTGTCTGTCATTTGTCATACTGTGGGAGCTTGCGTGTTGCTGTGACTCTGGAAGCTACACCACTGGTATTCAGATACCAGCAAGGTCACCCATGACAGACAGGTTTCAGCTGAGCTTCTAGACTAAGACAGACCAGGAAGAAGGACCCAGAAGTCTACTTCTGAAAAGAATTAGCTAGTGAAAACCTTATGAATAGCAGCAGAACATTGTCTGATACAATGCCGGAAGATGAGCCCCCCCCAAGGTTGGCAGTGACTCAAAAGACAACTGGGGAAGATCTGCCTCCTCAAAGTAGAGTTGACCTTAATGACATCGTGGATGGAGTCAAGCTTTCAGGACCTTCATTTGCTGCTGTGGCAAGACTCAAAATGAGAAGAAAGAGCTGCGAACATCCATTAATAATCGGAACGTCAAATGTACGAAGTATGAGTCTAGGAAAATTGTAAATTGTCAAAAAAATGAAATGGAATGCATAAACAATGATATCCTAGGCATTAGTGAGCTGAAATGGACTGGTATTGGCCATTTTGATTCAGACGATCGTATTGTCTACTATGCTCGGAATGACAACTTGTAGAGGAATGGCGTTGCATTCATCGTCAAAAAGAACATTTCAAGATCTATCCTGAAATACAACGCTGTCAGTAATAGGATACTATCCATATGCCTACAAGGAAGACCAGTTAATAGAACTAATATTCAAATTTACACACCAACCACTAAGGTCACAGATGAAGAAATTGAAGATTTTTACCAGCTTCTGCAGTCCGAAATTGATAAAATATGCAATCAGGATGCATTGATAATTACTGGTGGTTGGAAACCAAGAAGAAGTATCAGTAGCTGGAAAATATGGCCTTGGTGGTTGAGTAAGGATATTGTTGATGTGTTGTGAGATTGTTAACCACTGTCATAGGGCAACATTTGTAGTAACTGTTAAATGAGAAACTATTTTGTTCTGTAAGCCTTCATATTAAGTGAGAATAACAGCACAATTGGAAGAGCGTAGTCAATGTCACTGAACTGTGTATGTAGAAATTTTTGAAACGGTGTATCTTTGGCTATGTGTATTTTCACCAAAAAAAAAAAAAAAGGTCGAGGAGTTAGAGGGTTAATATGTCGTGGGGTTGTTAACCAATGTCATAAAACAACATGTGTACTACTGTTTCATGAGAGACTATTTGTTCTGTAAGCCTTCACCTTAAGTACAATAAAATATTAAAAAAAGAAAAAGAAAAAGAAAATATGGCCTTGGTGATAGAAACATTAGAACAAGTCTACAAGAGCCAAAGTACAACCTTTATATATATATATATATAGAGAGAGAGAGAGTATATCCCACCTGAATTTAGAGACCATCTCAAGAATAGATTTGACACGTTGAACGCTAATGACCAAAGACCAGAGGAGTTGTGGAATGACATCAAGGACATCATACAGGACGAAAGCAAGAGGTCATTAAAAATACAGGAAAGAAAGAAAAGGTCAAAATGTATGTCAGAAGAGACTCTGAAACTTGCTCTTCAACATCGAGTAGCTAAAGCAAAAGGAAGGAATGATGAAGTAAAAGAACTGAACAGAAAATTTCAAAGGGCTGCTCGAGAAGACAAAATATTATAATGACAAGTGCAAAGAGCTGGAGATGGAAAACCAGAAGGGAAGAACACACTCGGCTTTTCTCAAGCTGAAAGAACTGAAGAAAAATTCAAGCCTCGAGTTGCAGTGGTGAAAGATTCTATGGGGAAAATATTAAACGACACAGGAAGTATCAAAAGAAGATGGAAGGAATACACAGAGTCATTATACTAAAAAGAATTGGTCAAGATTCAACCATTTCATATGCTACCTATGGTAGCATATGATCAGGAACCGATGGTACTGAGGGAGGAAGTCCAAGCTGCACTGAAGGCATTGGGGAAAAACAAGCCTCCAGGAATTGACGGAATATCAATTGAGGTGTTTCAACAAACGGATGCAGCACTGGAAGTGGCCACTTGTCTATGCCCAGAAATTTGGAAGACAGCTACCTGGCCAACTGACTGGAAGAGATCCATATTTGTGCCCATTCCAAAGAAACGTGACCCAACAGAATGTGCAAATTATTAAACAATATCATTAATATCACATATAAGTAAAATTTTGCTGAAGATAATTCAAAAATGGTTAAAGCAGTACATCGGCAGAAAACTGCCAGAAATTCAAGCCAGATTCAGAAGAGAATGTGGAACCAGAGATATCATTGCTAATGTCAGATGGATCTTGGCTGAAAGCAGACAATACCAGAAAGATGTTTACCTGTATTTTATTGACTATTCAAAGGCATTTGACTGTGTGGATCATAAAAAATTATGGATAACATTGTGAAGAATGGGAATTCCAGAACACCTAACTGTACTCATGCAGAATCTGTACAGAGATCAAGAGGCAGTCATTCAAACAGAATAAGGGGATATTGCGTGGCTTAAAATCAGGAAAAGTGTGTGTCAGAGTTGTATCCTTTTATCACACTTATTCAATCTGTATGCTGATCAACTAATGCAAGAAGCTGGACTATATGAAGAAGAATATGGCATCAGGATTAATGGAAGTCTCATTAACAACCTGCGATATGCAGATGACAAAGTAAAGAGGACTTGAAGCACTTACCAATGATAATCATTATGGATTACATCTCAACATAAAGAAAACAAAAACCCTCACAACTGGACCAACAAGTAACATCATGATAAAAGGAGAAAATACTGAAGTTGTCAAGGATTTCATTTTGCTTGGGTCCACCATCTATCTATGCCCATGGAAGCAGCAGTCAAGAAATCAAACAGCATATTGCATTGGGCGAATCTGCTGCAAAAGACCTCTTTAAAGTGTTGAAAAGCAAAGATATCACTTTGAGGACTAAGGTGTGTCTGATCCAAGCCATGGTATTTTCAATTGCCTCATATGCATATGAAAGCTGGACAACGAATAAGAAAAACTGAAGAAGAATCGATGCCTTTGAATTATGACGTTGCTAATTATGGTGTTACCATGGACTGGCAGAAGAACAAACAAGGCTGTCTTGGAAGAAGTACAGCCAGAGTGCTCCTCGGAAGTGAGGATGGCAAGACTTCGTCTCACGTACTTAGGACACGTTATCAGAGGGACCAGTCCCTGGAGAAGGACATCATGTTTGGTAAAGTGTAGGGTCAGCAAAAAAAAAGGAAGACCCTCGACAAGATGGATAGACAGTGGCTGCCACAATGGGGTCAAACACAGCAACGATTGTGAGGATGGCGCAGGACTGGGCAGTGTTTCATTCTGTTGTACACAGGGTCACTATGAGTCAGAATAAACTCGACAGCACCTAACAACAACAACAACTCTACACACTACACCATGAAAAACTCAAGAGCCTGGGGTCCTGAGAAGCACAGAGCTTGTCCGGGCTGAAGGTTCTATGGACGGCCACCTGCAAGAAGAATGAGTTTTTGTTCGGGCTTCGAAGGATTCCAACAACTGCTGGATACTCTGGATACTCCTGGCCCCCCATCTTTTTGAACCCCCACCCTAGTGATCTTGCACACGTAGAGTGGAGATCACCATTCACACTGTGCAGGGAGGAAGGGAAGGAGGACAGGCCTTTCATCCACAGGGGAATTGGAAACAATTTCCAGAAAAGCAGCAGAGTATGTAGTTGAGAGGTTAGGCTCTAGCCTGCAGCTCCACAGCTGTGTGACACTGGCCAGGCTAGTGAGGATTAAATGACTTAATACACATCACATAAAGCACCTGGAATGGCCATGCATGCTACCAACCCTCTCCCAGTGTTAGCCATCATTATGATTACTCCAGCTAAAGCTAACACCAACAAGGGAACTGAGTTCTGGCCCCTCTTCTTTCTTTTTATTAATAATAAAATTGGTTTTTAAATAACAAGTGATAGATGGCTAACTGTAGAAAAGGCAAAAATACAGATTAAAAAAAAGTAATAAAGCCACCCACAATCCCACTCTCTAAAGATCATCATTCTACTTCAATTTATGTAATATCATAGTGATTTGGTTGCTATTTGTTTTTTTCCCAGAGAGCGTCTGGTTCTCCCACCCCCATTAGCAGCTGTCAGTCAGTCACCCTGGTCCCAGTGAACAAGACTCTGGGTTTGTTAACCAGGTGATGTCTCAGAGACAAGGGAAAGAGGCTGAAGAACATGCCCTGCAAGTGCATCTGGTTCGTCCCCAACCATCCAGGGAATTTTATGAGCAAAGTATTTCAGTCACTTTTAAAAGGTAAATCAGAGATGCCACCCCCAGCTTAAAACCTGTCAACAGCACTTAGCAAAAGGCCAAGATCTCCAAAGGGGCCTTTGATGCTCATACCAGATGGCCTGGGTCTGAATCTTGACCACCATAGATTAGTTGTGAGACTTTGGACAAGTTATTTAAACCTCTCTGTGCCTCAGTTTCCTCATCTGTAAAATGGGAATGACAGAACCTGCCTCATACAGCTGTTATGAAAGTGAAATACGCTAAGTGAGTTGCTTGGAACAGCTCCTGGCATATGGGAAGTCTTTCGTAAATGTTAGCTGCTATTATTACTACGAAGGAGCCCTGTTGGTGCAATGGTTAAGTACTTGGCTGTTACCTGAAAGGTCAGAGGTTCCAACCCACCAGCTGTGGGAAGAAGATGTGGCAAACTGTTTCCATAAAGATTACAGCCTTGGAAACCCTAAGAGGCAATTCTACTCTGTCCTATAGGGTCGCTATCAGTTGGGATCGACTCAACGGCAGTGGTTTTGGATTTTAGTTTTATTACTATTCTTATTTTATGCCCTTCTTGCTCTCTATGTTAGGACACAGACCCCAGTAACCTAACTGCGGACCACCAACCAGTTGCCGTCAAGTTGATTTCAACTCACGGCGACCCTGTGTGTGTCAGAGTAGAACTGTGATCTATAGGGTTTTCAGTGGCCGATTTTTCCAAAGGAGATCGCCAGGAGCTCTGGTGGAGCAATGGTTAAGCACTCAGCTGCTAGCCGAAAAGCTGGTAGTTAAAAACAACCCAGTGTCTACGTGGGAGAGAAAGCCTGGTAATTTGCTTCTGTAAAACTAACAATCAAGAAAACCCTGTGGGGCAGCTCTACTCTGTCACATGGGGTCACCATGAGTTGGACTTTGCCCCCAAAGATAGCATAGTCTTCAGCTGCTGTCTCTGCCCCTAGAAATGAGGTGAGGTGTGTGCAGACCTCAGCTGGGACTGTGGCTATACAAAGGCCTCTCAAGATTTCTGCCAGTTCTCAGAGCTTATGTTCTTATGGCCACTTTCCTGCTTCTGCTGATTTCTTGCAGCTGTTCCCTTTATTTCAGCCCTGGAATTGACCCAAATGAAGGAGGAGGGACGGAAACATTTCTCCCCACTGCCAGAGCAACTGTGAGTACAGGGCTGTGTGTGAGCAGAACTTTTACTAAAGATACAGCACACACGGAAAGTAGTACAAGAGGCATTCCTGTTCTTAAAAGCCCTGAGGCCACCCTGACACCAGGGCGTTGGGCTATGGTTCACCCCAGCTAGGGCCCGGTGGCTCCTCTCTCTGCCTCCTTTCCTCTCTCCTACACACCCCTCCTTCCTCGCTGCCCCAAGCAACCAGACAATTCAGCTCCCTCCACCCACCCCGTCTTCTAAAACTCAGCTCTAGTCCCGCTTTTTCTAGTCTGCTTTTGGCAACCAGAGCAAGGTCCCTGGCTGATACAAATGGTTTGCTCTTCACTACCAACCTAAATGTTGGCAGTTCAAACCCACTCAGTGGTGCCGTGGAAGAAAGACCTGGTGATCTGTTTCTGTAAAGATTATAGCCAAGAAAACACTATGGGGTAGTTCTACTCTGTTACACCTAGGGTGGCCATGAGTCAGAACCGACTCAACACCAATAGGTTTGGTTTAGTTTTTGACCACAGCATCCAGGGCAGGGGGGGTCATGGAAATCTACATGGGGTCCCTGTGAGTAAGGACACTGGGGCTGAGCCCCCAGCCCGAGAATGAGGACGCTTATCTGAGCAAATCCCAAAGGCGGTTAGAAGACGGCCAAGGCCCCTGGGAGGGTCCTGGGGATTTGGGCTGGGAGGTTGTGTGGGGGTGCCTGGGGTCTGGGCAGGGTGCTGCCTCCTCATGGGCTGGGGTCAGATGGGCTGTGGTTCTGGGCTATCCTGGTCCTGATTCTAGAAACATTAGAGGACGCTACTGGGACTTCTGCAAAAGCAGGGCAGGAGATCCCTCCCACTTCTCTTTTAGCTCTCCAAGTTCCTCATAACAGACTCCTGAAAGGAGGCTCAGAGCCTTAGAGACAGACAGCCTGGTGGCCAGGTAAGGTGGCCCCCTAGCAGCGCCCAGAGGCACGAGTTCTAGGACAGGGCTTTAGAAAACTCAAGGAGGACAGTCTCTTTCTAATGCAGTGTGATTTCACCTTCTCAGGCTCTGAGAAAGTGACCACGTCCTTCTCTGTGAAGTTCCCAAGGACTCTGAGAGGGCTTAGACAGGTTCCCACAGAGGGAGGATCCTCTCGGCCAGTCAGCATATTCTGAGATTTGAATTGCCAGTGTACCTTTGGGGACCATTGTTTTTTATAACCACGGCTTCCTCCTAAAGAAAGTAGATCCTGCCTCATTAAATGAAAGGCCCTTTTGTTCTGAGGCCCCTTATTAGGTTTGGCCTGGCAAAGGTGGGCTGAAAGTAAATTTGGGAGGAGGGACTGAAGACAGCCAAACTGCTTGGAGTTAGGAGTGAGAATTGGGAGCCCCCGGGGGCACCGGGGCCAGAGGGGCTGTGAAGGGAGGAGGGAAGGCAGAATATGAGGGGCCATCAGGCTGGGTCCTGTGTCTGTGTGGTGGGGGGTGAGTAGATGGGGCTGGAGAGGTGGGGGCCATGAAGGATAAGTGAGGAACGCCCAGTGGCCACCCAGTTTCCAAGACCAGGAGTGTCCTGGTGCTGCTTTCAGTAGTGTGCTGAGCAGCCTATACCTCTCCCAGAGACCCACAAATCTTCAGTGAAATTCTGCTCACAAAGTGCCTGGTATTATTCATGGTTTCTTGGGAGAAGAAATGGGCTGCATCCTGCATTTGAGTCCGTTCCAGGGTGGAAATAAAGGGAGCAGCTGCTAGAATTCAGCAGAAGCCGGAAACCAGAGCCTCATGATTAAGCCTGAGAAATTGCAGAAGTCTTGTGGAGGGCAAGAGATGGCATCTGAGCCAACCCATCTCAATCCCAGTGGGCTGGGAGGCCCAGCAAACCCCTGGGTTCCACCGTCTGCACAGACATTTGTCCTGCTTTCTGCTAAAAGCCTGTTTTGTTCAGGTTACAAGGGCAACGTGCCCAGTCCTAGGGGATAATGACTGATCAAAGCTAATTACGTTTGTTCCCATTCCCCTCATTGGTGGTTGGGTTAGATGTGGGCATGTGACCCTGTTTTGGCCAATGAGACAGAAGGGGAAGTCTAGTGGGGGCTGCTGGGAAGGAGCCTCCTTTCTAATAAAAAAGAGAGAGACAGTTTAGGACAAACCTTCCTCCCTTGGGACTCTGTTTGTAGTGATGTAGCTGAGCAGTTAAAAGTGGGGCTTCCAGAGCCAAACAACTTGGGTTAACAGCATGGTTCTGCCTCTAATTAGCTGTGAGCAAGTTACTTGACCTTTCTGCACCTCATGCTCCTTATCTGCGAAACGGAAATAATAATTGTACCTTCTTCATAGGGTTGTTGCAAAGTTACCAAAAAAAAAAAAAAAAAAAAAAAAAACCCAAACCCGTTGCCATCAAATCAATTCTGACTCATAGCAACCCTATAGGATAGAGTAGAACTGCCCCGTAGGGTTTCTGAGAAGTGGCTGGTGGATTTGAACTGCTGACCTTTTGTTTAACAGCCAAACTCTTAACCACTAGGCCATCAGGGCTCCATTGCAAAGTTAATACAGCTACAATGTTTAGACAGTGTCTGGCACATGGTAAGAACTTGATAAATGATGTTGTGTCGTTGTTAGGTGCCATTGAGTCAGTTCCAACTTATAGCAACACTGTGTGCAACAGAATAAAACACTGCCTGGTCCTGCACCATCCTCACAATCGTTGCTATGTTTGAGCCCATTGTTGCAGCCACTGTGTCAGTCCATCTTATTGAGGGTCTTCCTTTTTTTCACTAACCTTCTACTTTACCAAGCATGATGTCCTTCTCCAGGGACTGGTCCTTCCTGATAACATGTCCGAAGTACACAAGACAAATGATAGCTATTACTATTTTTGTCATCTGCGGATGTAGTGCTTGGAGCCACCTTAGCCTTCTTTTCAGCCGTGAGGGAGGGACCCCTGACACAGAAGATGGGATGACAGAAAGAAGAAAGGTGTGCTGATTAAAAAACTTAAGACTTCTCCTTAAGACCTCTTAAGATAATAAATTTCTAACTCTTTAGGCAACTTTTACTTGAGTATTCTGTTACTTGCAGCCTAAAGTATCCTAACAATACATACAGAAAAGCTTGATGCCCATTACTGTTTTACAATGAGAAATAAAGCCACCCAGTCCATGAGACACTCATATTTATTGAGAACATTTGCCATATTTATTGATGAGGTAGATCATGGCACTAAGTGTTTATTATTCTCAAATATTTAGTTTCTCTTTATTTCTTTAATAAAAAGAGCTCCCATATTTCAGCCGGGCACATGCTGCCTAGCTAGCAACTATATTTCCCAGTCTTCTTGCAACTAGGTGAAGCCACGTGACCAGGTTCTAGCCAATGGAATGTGAATAGAAGTAATGTGTGCCACTTTCTGCTTCTGCCCTTAAAAGGACTGGGCATGCCCTCTGTTATGGATTAAATTATGTCTCCCAGAAAGATATGTTGAAGTCCCAGCCTCTGGTACCTAGGAATGAAACCTATGACCTTGTTTGGAAATGAAGTCTTTGAAGATCTTACCAATTAAATTAACAGAGATCTCACAGGAGTAGGGTGGTCCTACTCCAGTCTGAATGGTATTCTATAAAAGAGAAGAAGGGACACCAAACGACACACAGAGGGAAGAACACCGGTGACAACAGAGGCAGAGGTGGAGTTTTGGTGCAGCTACAAGCCAAGGAACACCTTGGGCTACAAGAAGCTGGGAAAGACCAAAAGGGATCTTCCTCTAAAGTCTTCAGAGAGAACATGGCCCTGCTGACACTCTGAATTCAGAGCTGTGAGACAATAAATTTCTGTTCTTACAAGCCACCCACTTTGTGGTGTTTTGTTATAGTAGCCTTGGAAAACTAATACACCCTCCTTTTGCTCTTCTCCCTGCCTGCTGGTGGGAAGACAGCAAGAGCTGTAGTAGTCACCTTGGATCCAGAGATGAAAGAGCCATTTTGAGAGCGGCGGAGCTACCCCACCAGCCCCAACCATCTACCTCTGACCTCCTACATAAAAATTTTAAAAAAAGAAGTGAACTATCTTTTAAGCGACTGAATTTTTGGATTGCTTTCCTATAGCAGATTTACATGAGGCTCCGGAGTATCATATGGAAACAGTGGTACAGAAATACTACCCTGTATTTATTACTGTGACCCTATGTCTCAGTCAGCTATTGGCTGTGCAACCAACTACCTAAAATTTACAGCATAACACAACGATGATTTATTATTTCTCATGATTCTGTGGGTTGACTGCACTGTTTCTGCTGAATTTTCCTGGGCTTACTCATGTGACTACAATCAGCTGGAGGAACAGCTGGGGGCTGGGCTCAGCTGGGACAGTGGGGGATGGCTAGATAGTCCAGGCTAGGCTTCCTCATATGGTAGTTCCATGAGAGATCCAGGAGAGCAAGCCCTCAATCACAAGTGCTTACTTGGCCTCTGTTTGTGTCATGTTTGCTGATAGTCTATTGGCCAAAGCAAGTCACGTGGCCACGCCCAGCATCAATGTGGACAGGGACTACACAGGCTGTGGATACCAGGAGGCTTGATTCACAGGGCCATCTGGGTAACAATCAACCTCACCCTGCTACATCCCATGAATTTTGGAAGCTCATTAAGGATAATTAGAAATCCTAGCATAGTGCTCATTAGGCCCATCTGCACAGAGACTAATAACCCCCTAGGATTAGGGACAAGTGAAATTCATTCCCTTATTTTGTTACTCATCATCTAGCTCCAGAAAAAAAGTTTTATGTTCTTTATAAAAACATAAAATGTTTTAAAGATAAAATCAAATTAAAAAGTGAGTATTGGCGGGAATCAGAACAGAAGGAAAATGAAAGTAGGAAAAAAAAGAAAAACTGGTACCAGGAGTAGGGTCAGAACAAAAGATGTCTGTCAGGGGCCTGTATTCCTGCTAAGAGATGGACATGAGGGCCAATGGAGGGTGCTGGGACAAAATCAGGGTCAGTCAGTGGTAGAGAGGATGGGGGGAGGTGAGACTATGGTCTCCCAGAGAGTTCTACCAGTTTGTAGGATTTGGGGGAAGCTGGGATGAGGCTATGTCTGAAGCACCTTAAGGTGGTGGTTGTCATCCTTTGCTTGGCATTAGGATCACCTGTGGAGCAAGTTTAAATGCAGATACCTAGGCCCAATCCATAGAACCGGCATTTTTAACAAGCTATCTGGATGATTCTGAAGCAAGGGGGTTTTGAACCACATTTTGAAAAGGGTTTGAAGACCCTAAGTGGATGCCATGTTAGGGACCAGATATTCAGAGGGGAAGAATAAGTAAGAGGAAAGCTTCTTGAATAAGTGAATGACTATCAGAGATCCAGGGAGATTCCAGAAAAGGGAGGGGGCTGCAATGTGAACTTGGAGCTTCCTAATAACTCAGAAACTTTATTTCTACACAGAACAAATCTCTACCCTGAATAGACATTTCTTGGTGGATTGCTTTGCCCTCAACAACATTGCCTGTCCTAGGACCTGCCCCCACTCATGCACGGCCATGGCTGTGACTCCATCCCCACCCCAGGTATTGCTGATTGGACCAGGAGTGGACACCTGACCCAAACTGGACCAATTGGATTCTCTCTGTCAAGAAATTGGAGCAGAGACAGAGGTCATTGGTACTGTGTGCCATCAGTGTGCTCCACAGTGAAAGCCCATGAACCCCTGCTGATAAGGCCTACAGGCTTGCTCTGGGACTGGCCCTTCAGCTTCCCTCAATCCTGTGACACCCTCCAGTATCCTTCCACTAAATTTCACTTGCGACTGAGTTGGCTTCTGTCACTCGTCTCCAAAAGAATCTTAACTGCTGCAGGCTGACAGAGAGCGATGGGGACAGAGCAGTGGGTCTGAGGTTGTCCCTACAGTCCCAAACTAGATTCCCTGAGAAATGGACCCATCCAGTCAGTTTCCTAAGGAAACCATGAGATGCCAAATGCTGAGCTGTTGTTGGAAGAGCTACAGCAGCCCTGGGGAAGACACTTGTGCTGCAGCTGGAACTCAGTGCTGAGATGCAGGAAGGAAGGGGCAAAGAAGGAAGTGAGCTGATGGGAAGTTGACAGGCCCTACACTGGGCATCATCCTCCTCTTCAGATAGAATCCACCATGGGCTGGAAGAGATGCTTAAGATCACTTAAACAGTTCCAGGAGATGGGACTGCAGTGTATGAGTTTCATACTGCTGAAGATTTACCTGAAGGCTGGGGTGGTAGGCATCCTCTAAGATGGCCCCAAGAAGGCCCTGCCTCTTGGTAGTCATGCACTTAGGTAGTCCTCTCCTGCGTTAAATAGGGATGATCTGGGTGACCAATAGGATATGTCAGGAGTTATAGTGTGTGTTTTCCAAGGCTAGGTCATAAAAGACATCACAACTTCCACCTTGCTTTCTTGGATCCCTCACTCCGGGGGAAACCAGTCACCATGATGTGAGGATACTCAAGCAGCCCTATTGGAGAGCCCATTAAATGAGGAACTGAGGCCCCCTGCCAACAGTTAGTACTAACTTGACAGCCATGTGAGGGAGCACACTTGGAAGCAGATCCTCCGGGCCCAGTCAAGCCTTCAGGTGACTTCAGGATGTCCCAACGGACATCTTGACCACAACATCATGAGAAACTCGGAGCCAAAACCATCTAGCTAAGCTGTTCTCAGATTCTTGACCCACAAACGCTGTGTGAGAGAATAAATGTTTATTGTTTTAAGCTGCTAAGCTTTGGGTTTGTGACCTAGCAATAGATAACTAATACATCTGAGGACGAGAATGTGTTAGACTTGGAACATCTCCAGAAAGCAGTCACAAAGGGAACGACAAGATGAAACTGTGTGGCCAAGACACACTTCAGTGGGACCTCAGACTCCAAAGGCAGCTATAGAGATTCTCCCAACTTCTCCTATATTGGAGGGAAGAGGAAGGGAAGCCTCTTTGGAAGTTGAGGAAAGAGCCCAAACCACTGGAACAGCTGCTAATTTCTTTGTCCTTTTCAGGTATGTCCTGCTTCACCATCATGACAGCCAGAATAATTCCTCTGATATTCAAAATAATAGGATTTCTGAGTGCCCATCCTATTGATGGTGAGAAGACCAGCTTTTTTTCTTCTGTGGTAAGTTAAAGAACCCCAGAGTATTTAACACTCCAAAGGAGGCAATGCTGGTTAGTTGTTTCATTTTTTTCTGGCAGAGCAAGAAACCAGAAAATCTGGCTAGACCACTGAGGGGCCCAATTTTCAGCTGCACAGCCTTCCCCAAACCAGAAGTTTCAGCAGTTTCTCAGAATATATTTGAGAAAATGAAATAATTGCCTTTGTAAAACACCCAGGGACCTGTCCTGATGGAATGATGCAGACATGTCCCAATTTGTAAAAGCAAAGAAGTCCAGGCCGTTGGTACAAGC
This sequence comes from Dugong dugon, assembly GCA_030035585.1. Classification (NCBI taxonomy): domain Eukaryota; kingdom Metazoa; phylum Chordata; class Mammalia; order Sirenia; family Dugongidae; genus Dugong; species Dugong dugon. The sequence continues at coordinate 51,132,906 of CM057462.1, read as the reverse complement.
TGTCCTCCTGGCGTGCTGGGTCAGGCTGCCAGTTTCTGGGAGTGGAAGGAAGACTCAAAGTCTGTGCTAATAGCATGGGGACTTCTCCTGGCCTGTCTGGGCTCGCCATTTCCCTCAGGGAAAGGCAGATCTCTGAGGATTCATGATTCTTCTTCTGCCTTCTAACTCTCCCTCTGCTTTCCACCCACCATCTATTTCACTCCCACCAGGTCTCACTGCCTGCAGGCATGAGGTGCTCAGAGATGGGACCTTTTCCCCCAGGATCTGCTTCCCAAGCACTCCCACTCTTTCTTCTCATAGATTCCCCTTTCAGGAAATTCTTGAGAAGCTTGACAACAGCAATGAGGTGACCTCTGTCCTCCTGATGTTACAGTCATGGCGTTGGGGGCAGGGGCTCCCACCCTCACTCCCCACCTCCCATGTTGGGAGGGAGATTTTCTCCTTCCCCCTCCCACAATCCTGGACCCAGCATGCAGGGAAAGGCCAATGAGCCAGTGACACACAGTCTCTGTCTGGAGAATCTCAGAAGTAGGATTTGTGGGCCAGGCTACATGTTTGTCGACTGAAAGAATGATTAAATTCATAGCTGTAGATGAGCTCACTCTGGAAATGGCACAGTGAAATCCTGAAATCGTGAATCTGGTCTTCTGGAGGCCCCCCAAAAACCAAACCCATTGCCATCAAGTCAAGTTGATTCTGACTCATAGTAACCCTATAGGACAGAGTAGAACTGCCCCTTAGGGTTACCAAGGAGCAGCTGGTGGATTCGAACTGCTGACCTTTTGGTTAGCAGCCAAACTCTTAACCACTGCACCACCAGGGCTCCTTCTGGAGGCCAGCAATGGTCAAAAGTTGGGACCCGCCCCTCAACTCCCAGCCCTGGAGTCCCTGTGGCGCAGCTGAGAAGGGAGTGGAATTTGCCTCAGCGCCACCTGCTGGCTGGCACTGACTCAGGCCAGCTCTGGGGTTAGAAGTTTGTCACCTGAATATGGAAGGGGAAGATGGAAGGACAGACCAGCCTGTCTCCACATGAACTGCTCCCTCAGAAAGAGCTGCTACCGGGTTTATGCTGACGCTCCCGAGGTTCAGTCAAGAAGACATATCAAAGCCTTGGAAAAGGCAAAAGAGATTATTGGATGTCCTTCCAGTGGAGGTCTGAATGTCAGTTAGGTGACCTGAGGACGATATGATTCTGTAGTGGCGTGTGACTTGATGGGCTTTGATTGACTTTATAACTCTGTAGAGGTAGAAGCGACTTGTAGAAAAAACAGATAATAATGCAAACGATGTCTGTCCATAGCAATGCAAATGATTTCTGTTCATAAGCATGCAAAAGAATTTTGTCCAGTAAATACTGAAATCCCTGCAAGTCAAATTCTCTCTTGAACTTCTTTTAATATCTTGCTGGACCCCTGTCAATTAATGAGTTAAAGAAAATCTTTGACACTTGTTCTTTTTTTTTTTTTTTGTATGGGGTCATAGTTTTACATTTTGAAAATTATACTTGAGCAGGTCCTTAGTCTCCAAGGAATCTACAAACTCTCTCACACTTTCCTTCCCTCCTGCATCCTCTGGTTCCCCACCATGCCCAGACAGGCCTGTCCTTGTTTGCTTTCCTGCCAGCTTCTTCCTCCAGACTTCGGCCTCCCCAGGACTGGGACCAGGTCTGATTCTTACTGGATCTGCAGAGCTTGTAGATGCTGTTGAATGGATTTATGAATATACTTAGCTTGGACCACACCTCACTGCATCTTGCCTGGTACATGGGAAGGGCAATCCATGCACTTGGCCTCACACTTTCAAGCCTCAGTTTCCACATCTGTGAAATGAGGATAAATTCCCCATGTGCCCAACACACAATGGGGGCTCGACAAATAGGGAGGAAGTCTTAACCACTTCCCGCATGTTTTCCATTTCCCTCTTTTAGTTTCTATCCCCACCTCTCACTCCAGCCCCAGCATGTTAAGTTATTTCCTCTGGCTCCCTACCCGTTGGGCCCCAGGAGAAGCGTTCAGTTAAGCCCCCCTGCCTGGTTCGTGGATGAGAAGGGAGGAGGAGAGGGCAAGGAGCAGGCCTGTAAACCAGTAGCCTTGGGCTCCAATGCTGGGGGGTATGTGGGGCCAGGCGTCCAAGCACGGGCGGGGAAACCCCAAGAAACAAACTAAAGAGAGAGGCTGGAAGAGGCTGGATTACAAGCAACTCCTTGTCGCGCCCCAACCATCCCAGGCAGGAGGAGCCCACACTGCCTCTCTGGCCAGTAAGCTTCTTAGCTTGTTCCTCAGTTCGGATTCTCCGCTGGATCCCGATTAACTGGATTCATGCGCCACCTCGTGGCCATTCCTGGAACTGTCTGCCCACCTGAGCGGAGCCCAGAAGTCCGAGGGAGGAGGGAGCCAGGCCAGCATTTCTCCACCTTTCCTGGTCTTCATCCTCTTCATCTTCTCCCTTCCGCTAATTGAGCACCGATTGCATGCCAAGCCCTTTACAGGCCTTTAACACATTTAATTCTCAGAATAGCCTTAAAGGGCAAGTAATACATACCCCCGATTTACACAAGAGGAAACTGAGGCACAGAGAGGTTAATGAGTTTTCCCAATTCCACACAGCTAGGAAGTGGACTGGAAGAGCTTCTCTCTGTCCAGGAGAGGGACAGTGAAGCAGCTGGTCCTGCCCCTCATGAGCTGAGTTGGCCTTTGGGTCTTCCAGCTCTAATTCAAATCTGATTTGGTGCTGAGTCTATGCCAGTTTCTGCGCTGGGCACTAAGTCCCTGGCACTGAGTCCCAGCTCTTACCATTGTTTGTATGGCCTGATTTACCTGTTACATTCTGTCTCCCACCCGAGACTGCAGGTTTCCTGAGAGCAGGGAGCTTATCTGTTTACTTCCCTGCCTTGTCCCCAGTGCTCAAAACTGAGCTCAGAACACAGAAGAGGTGCTCAATAAACATTTGTGAATGAAATAATAAAATAAAAAGACTTGTCCCTGCCCTCACGGTGCTGAGGAAGACAGACTGGAAAAAGGCATATATGGTTCAGAACCACTTGTGCTTTACAAGAGGGAAGCACAGGAGCTGTGGGAGCCCAGGGGAGGCACCTAACCAGGCCCCAGGCCTTACGGTGGGCTTCCTGGAGGAGGACAACACAGAGAACACAGAGCTGAGGCCTATAAAGAAAAGTAGGGGAAAGACACGCCAGGTAGAGGTCACTGCATGAGCAAGTGCCTGTATGGTGGGCGCTGGGAGTTCTAAGCCTCAAGGAAGAGCATAAGGGGAGGAAGAGTAGTTTGCAGGGAACTTATCAAATGAGCCGTTGAAAACAAATCCCTCAGATTCCTCATCCATAAAATGGGAATAATATGAGGATGAAATGAGATGGAAAATGTAAAACACTTGACACAGTGCCCGGCACACAGTAAACTTTAGGTTAGCCAATTAGGGATGTCTACACCTTACCCCTTGCATGTGAAAGCTGGACAATGAATAAAGAAGACCGAAGAAGAATTGACACCTTTGAATTATGGTGTTGTTGAAGAATATTGAATATACCATGGACTGCCAGAAGAATGAACAAACCTGTCTTGGAAGAAGTACAGCCAGGATGTTCCTTAGAAGCAAGGAGAGTGAGACTTCATCTCATATATTTTGGACATGTTATCAGGAGGGGCCAGTCCCTGGAGAAGAACATCATGCTTGGTAAAGTAGAGGGCCAGCAAAGAAGAGGAAGACCCTCAACGAGATGGACTGACACAGAGGCTGCAACAACGGGCTAAAGCATAGCAATGATCGTGAGGATGGCGCAGGACCAGGCAGTGTTTCATTCTGTTGTACATACGGTCACTACGAGCTGGAACCAGCTCCACAGCACCTAACAACCACAGCAATAGGAACTTACCCTGGAGCCCTGACGGCACAGTGGTTAAGAGCTTGGCTGCTAACCAAAGAGTTGACAGTTCAAATCCACCAGAATCGACTCTACCCCAATTTTTTGTTTGTTTGTTTCTTTTTTGTGTTTTGGTTTAGACTTTACCCCATCGGCCCCAGATGCACTTCAGGGAGATGGCCACCAGGAGCCAGTAGCGGGGCCTCAGAGGAAATGACCTGAGACTTGGAGGCCCTGAGCTGGGTGAACGGTGGATCCAAGTTGGAGAAGACCATGAGCCCAACCAGTTTAAATCATCCAACTCAGAGACAGCGGTGCCGGGAAAATCTGAGAGAGCAGAGCTGGCTTGCCACCTGGGGCAGTTCAGCAAAGGGTACTTGAGCACCTACAATGGAAACCCCTTGCTGTCAAGTCGATTCCAACTCATAGTGACCCTACAGGACAGAGTAGAACTGCCCCATAGAGTTTCTAAGGAGCACCTGGTGGATTCGAACTGTCGACTTTTGGTTAGCAGCTGTAGCTCTTAACCACTGTGCCACCAGGGTTTCCACCTACAACGGAGGGCCGATCAAAGCACTGGACCGAGCCTCACACGGAGGGGCATTGGATAGAGACCTTTGATGTTGTAACCAGTAATTCATTCTTTCCTCCAACAAATGCTACTGAGTGACTGTGTGCCAGACATATTATAAGCACAGGGGTTACAACAGACAATAAACCAATATAATATGTCGCTCATGAGTAGGAAGCAACTTGATGGCACCAACAACAGTGTGTGTGTGTGTGTGTACATACATATATACATATGCATATGTGTGTGAGGAGTCCCCGGGTGGTGCAAATGGTTAATGCACTTGATTGCTAACCGAGAAAGTTGGAAATTAGAGTCTACCAGAGGTGCCTCAGAAGAAAGGCCTGGCAATCTACTTCTGAAAAATCAGCCATTGAATACCCTTGGAGTGCAGTTCTACTCTGACACACATGTTGTGATCACCATGAGTCAGAAACGACTCGAAGACAATTGGCTGTGTGTGTGTCTGTGTGTAGTGTATGAGATGGTGAAAAGTTCTTCTAGGGAGAAAAATCAAGTCGGAAAGGGGGATAGGGAATATGGGGAATGGTTTGCAATTTTCAGTAGGATCTTGCAGGAAGACCTCCCTGAGGAGGTGACCTTTGGGTAGACCAGAAAATGTGGCAGGAGCAAGCCTTGAGGATTTCTTAAGGAAGAGTGTCCCAGGCAGAGGGAACAGCAAGTTGCAAAGGCCCTGGGACAGGAGTACATCTGCCATTGTTCAAGGACCAGTGGAGCAGCCAGCGAGGAGGCTCATGGGAAGAGGTGACTTCAGGGAGGTAAAGAAGGAGGGAGCCAGACAGAGTAGGGCCTTGGAAGTCACTGTGATGCCCAAATGAGGATGTACTTGTAGCAGCAAAGGAGCAGGATGGGAGAGAAGCGTGAGCCGTTCATCAAGCAGCTCTAAGCTCGAGTCTCATTACCCGACCACACTCCCACAGTGCACTATGAATTAATATTTTCTATAAATCCTGTAATTATCTTGTGAATAGCACAATTATATTGCTTTGTATTTTGTGTGTGTTAAAAGCATTCATTTGTGAAATGTAAACATTTAAAGTATACCACGTTTTCTGCAATCTTTTTTTCTCTTTTATATAATATACTGGAAGCCTTAAAATTAGAAATTAGTTTCTGTTGACCTCTGAGAGGGCCAGGTCTACACTCACACTCACACACCCTCACATAAGCACACTCTCCCACACTCATCCCCACTCACTCACCCACAGCGCCCAGCCAGAGGCTGGGAGCCAGGGACCTGGTTCGCCTGCCAGCTCTGGGTGGCCTTGGGCAGGTCACAGCAGTGTCAGCCACCATCTCTGTCTCACACCACCTAGTCCTTGACTGTCTACAGAGAGCTTCTTCATCCTCATGGGCCTTCACTACTGGGCTACAAAATGGGCAGGGATTGGTATGTTCATTTTGCATATCGGGGAACTGAGGCTCTGAGAGGTGCCTACTCAAAGCTGCTGAGGAGGGGGCAGGGGGACTGGAGGAGGCTAGATGGGGATGTGGAAAATTTTAAGGTTTAAGGGTGAGAAGAGGGGCAGGATGTTGCTAATCCTCTGGTAGACTATGACGTCAGACAGACCTGGGTTTGAATCCTAGCCCCACCACTTATTTACCTTGGGTAAATTACTTAACTTCCTGGGCCTCAGTTTCCACATCTTTGCAATGGGAATAATGAGAGCATTCATCTCATGGTGGTGGTGTGCAGATTAAAGGAGATAGTAAGTATGAAATACTGAGCATGGGACAGGGCGTGCTGTAACTACATAGTAAATGACAGCCGTTGTTATTATTATTTTCAGTCTTACCAAGTCTCGTGACCCTGAGGTTTGGTTTGGGATGGGGTGGCGAGACAGCTGCTCAGATTAGCCCCACCAGGCCACACACTGGTGAGGCTCCTGCTGTGTTCCCTCTGCCTGCTTAGACAATTGTTTTCTTGCAATTATTGTAGCCAGCCTTCTGACTTTAGGAAATAATATTGGAGCCATTATTCCTTGTCCTGAAATGTGACCCAGCTGGAGCTGGACTCACAAGAACCCACAGGGACTCACGAGGACACATCAGCTGGGCCCTGAGGTATAAGGATATTAGCTAGGACAATCTTGGAAAACATCTTTTGGGAAACTTTCACACGAACATCTCATAAACAGAGCACAAAAGACCCGCGTAATTTCCATTCTTATCTTTTTCTATTAGCATTTACTAATAGTAAGATTTGTTGACCAGCAAGGACCCTCCTGACTATCCTTACTGATACCTGTACCAGTGATTGTTAAGAAAGACAATTCAAAATGTAGGATCACAGTTTCCAGCTAATCTGTGAAAAGGTGAAGCTTTCAATGGTTTTGTCCATTTATAATGTTAATATATACTGATGACTCTGTAACATTCCTCAGACTCACAGACATGACTGTAGCAGCATGCTTGTTTGTTTTCCCATTCTTGCCTATTCTGTAATATTTCCTTGAACTTGGACTCAGGCAGATATGGCTCTAGTACCATGCTTGTCTGTTTTCCCACTTTTGCTTATTCTGTAATATTCCTTGGATTCAGGCAGACATTAGCTCTGGTAGCATGCTTATCCACTTCCCACTTTTGCCTTTTTGAATATATGTCAAATACAATTTTATTTTTGCTTTACTAAACTTTGTGATGTTTTTACCCTACAACACTTTCCCATCACTCCTGCTTTATAGATTACAAATTCATGCATTCATTCAGCAGTCACTTGGGGCCTCCTATATAAAGCAGGCGGAGTGCTGGGTTCTCAGTATATCCTGGTGAACAAGGCAGGCACTGTCCCTGCACCCACAGAGCTTACAGACAGGGAGTAATTAACCACACAAATAAACACATAGTTAGGAATTGGGGTAAGGGCTAGAAAAGAAACACAGGGGCCAGGAGAGAGAATCACAACGGGGCCCTTATTTCATCTCAACAAACCTGCACAGCAGCAGCCATGGATTACTCTCAGCCCCATTGCCACGATGGAGACCCTGATACTCAGGGAAGGTCAGGCACTTGCCCAAGGGCACTGAGAAGGTTGGGAGAAGGAATGAGAAGGCCAGCATGCTGCCCCAGGAGTAGGAGAATTCTGGAAAAGGTTTCCCAGGCCTGGAGGTGACGCTTGTTGGAAACTCCAGGGAAGGGAGTGGGCTTACTTCCTTTCACATCTCCCAGGAGTGGGTGGACTGGCTCAGGGCCCTAGGACCAGAAAGGCAAAGTGTACTGTTCCCTCCTATGAGTGCTACCCTCGGCACCTTTGGGCATAGCTGTTCCAAGCTTTGGCTCTAAGGGCCCGGTTGTGAGTAGAGGTTGAGTTGCTCCCCAAGGGAGACTGTGCCAACTGGCTTGGCAGCAAGCACACCTTGGGATTAGAGCAGGCGGGAGGTTGGGCTGGCTCTGAGTTGAGTCTATTAAGCTCCTGTTTGGTAATGATCCCAGAGCCACCAGCTGGTAGGCTTGGTATTGTCACTTGTAAAGCCTTTGCATGCCCCCATTTTCACCGAAAACCTGGTGGGTGACAAAAGGCACCAGCGTATGAGTTCCAGCATGTCACCATACCTTTCTCATTCAGTCATTCAACAAACATTCATGGATCATCAAAGTGTGCTTAGCACTAAGTCAAGCTCAGTGAGCAAAAGCAGACCAAACAAGGTCCCTGTTCTCCTGGATAGAAAGGTAGACAGACAGGAATCAAATAATCACAGAAAACCAGGCCTTATCCTTGGGGCATCTCTCTCCTTCGTGTCTCAGCTAACCCATAGGCTTGTCATGTCAGCTCCACCTTCTGTATCCCGAGTCCAACCTCTTCTCACCACTGACACTGCTCCCCCACCAGGCCATGCCCCATCTCTCCCAGGATAGTTGCAGGATTATGTGAACCAGGTCCCCAGCTTCTCTACTAGACAGTTTTCCACACGCCAGAGCTAGCTTCCTAAACACTCTCGCTCTAAACTCTTCGACCCTTCTCCCCTACTCAGAATAATAACCGGGCATCCTATACTCTCCCACCTCACCTCCTGCTACTCTCCCCTTTGCTCAATCCTCTCTGGTCACCTGGCCACCTTGTTTCTCAAGCTCGCAGACACCTTCCCGCCTCGGGGCCCTTTGCACTTGCTGTTCCCTCTGCCTAGAATGTTCCAAGCCCAGATATTTTTTTGGTTCCTTCCTTACTTCACACAGGCCTCTCTTCAAATGTTTCCACCTCAAATTAGCATCTTCCTTCCTTCTATCCCTTACCCTGCTTTACTTTCTTCCAGAGCACTGATCACCACCTCACCTTATATCTTTTTCTATTGTCTGTCTCCCCGTCTAGAGCAGGGATTTTTGTCTTTCTTGTTCAGTCTATCAGTGCCTAGAACAATGCGTGGCACCTAGGAGGTATACAATCAGTATTTATTGAAAAAATGAATGAAAAGAATTACCAAGTGGGGTAAGTGCCATGAACAAAAAAAACAGTAAGCCTACAGATGAAGTGACACCAGTGGGTGGGAGTGGAGGGGTCACAATGGTTTTCCTCAGGAGCTGGAATGGCCCCTCAGAGTTAACTCAAACTGAGGCAAGGGAGCTGGGCCTTAGAACCTCCCCATTGACCAGACACAGGCTGCCCCAGTGGAGGGGACATGACCTTGTCCCAAGGAAGGGATGTTTGAGCTGAAATTGGAAGGATACGTAGGAGCTGATGGAAGTGTGGAAGAGAGGATCTGGCAGAGGGAACCACATATGTGAAATCTGGGAGGTAGGGAAGAGTTCAGGTAATTGGAGGAGCTTCAAGAAGGCCTTACACGAAGGGAGTCTGGTGGGAGGTGAGCAGGCCAGCTGGGTGTGTAGTCCAGTTTATTCTAAGAACAATGGGAGGCCTTGAAGGGTTTCAGACTGGGGAGTGGCCAGATCAGCTTTGAGTTTCATCAAGATCCTTCTGGATGCCCTGTGGAGAAGGAGTTGGAAGAGGCAAAACAGGAGGGAGGGAAACCACTTAGGAAGCTTTTGTGATTAAGGCGTGAGATGACGCCTGGCCTGGGGTGGTAGCTGTGGAAATGGAGAGGGTATCAGGAGGAGACTGTAAATCTGGTCCTTGGGGACTCTCCCTGGATGCTGAGCTGCAGCTTCAGACGTGACTGGGGTTGTCTCTCAGCGTCAGTCATGTCTGGGCTCGGGTTCCCTGGAAGATTCTCACGCAGGTTTATTGGGGCTGCTCTTGGGACAACTTGGGACGGCTTCTGTCAGGGAGTGAGGGAAGCAGGACAGGGCACAGAGAAGTCGGGCTGTGATGCAGTTGCAACAGAGGCCTCAGCCCACAGGGTGCTCCAGAGCTGGGATGGCCCTTCATTGAGGCAAGGGGGCCAGTCCTTTGAACCCTGTGTTGACCAGTCATCGGATGCAGACTGCCCCTGGGGAGGGGACATAACTTTGTTACAGGTAGCTCCCCTCTGCTGAGGATAATTCCTAGGAAAGGACTCAGCTGTGTGAAGTTGCGGGAAGGGAGGCCTTAGTCTTAAAAAGGAAGTCTGGGTGGTGTACCCAATATCCTCTACCAGTCCCTTCACATGACCCCCAGGGGCCTCTCTCTACCCCCATGGGGGCCCTTCCAATTCCAGGGGGCCCCTTCTTACTCCAGTTTAACTGTGGAAAATCTAGACTTGTTGTAGAGCTCTGCCCGCTCCCATCTTGTATTTGTAAGAACTTGCGGGATGTTCACATATGTCCAGGAACCCACCCTAGTCAGCCTCAACTCTGGGTGCTACTCTGCCTGGTACACAGTAAGCACTCACTCAATATCAGGTGGCTGGGATACAGTGTGGAAGGAGGAGAAAGGCGCAAGTCTAGAGTGACCCCCAGCTTTCTGATGTGGGCCCCTGGCTAAGATGGAGGCCAAATTGGGGAAGGAAGAAGATGTGGTGGGTTTTGGACATGCCGCTGACCCCAGGCCACAGGGTTTAGTAACAGCTCCAAGGAGCCCCACCATGAAGGGGGAAGAAGAGACCCAGAGAGGGTGGGAAGCCTGGAGGAAGTGGAGCTCCAGAATCCGCAGAGCCAGCAATGATGTCAGACACTGAGGAAGGACAGAGGGGCAGGGGACCAAGACGAGGGGTTGCAGAGAAGGTGACAGGTCCCGGGTGAGGCATGTGGAAGCTTTGGGTGGGGCTTGGTAAGGGGCTCCAAGGCTCAAGGAGAGAATAAGAGGGCAGCATCCAGTCCTGGAGGGACAGGAAAACAATCTGCTCTGGACAGCAGCTAACAGGGTTGTTCCCCCCAGAACTCTGGCCCTCCGCAAGTGCTCAGAACACCCTCCTTTCTCCTCTCTCAGAACCCAGGACAAGCCCTTCCCTCCTCCACCACATCTCCTGAGGCCCCTCTCACAAGGTATCCCAGCTGAGGTGGCTCCTCCCTGGGAATTGCTGCCTCAGCCCAAATTCAAGTCAGACAACAGGAAGGACTTCCTGGCTGGGAGGGATGGGAGGCCCTGGACAGGGTGAATGGGGCCATTTCTGTCCCAAGATGAGGAACTGGACACAGTAACTTCTAGAAGCCCCTTTACAAATGTTGAGCAAACAAAGAGAGGCTTTTTTACCCTGAACAGACAGGGAGGGGAGATCTTCAGAAGGAGGTGGGAGTGAAGGGGAGTACTTGCTGCCAAAGAGCGTCGAGGTCAAGAGCTCAGACTCTAGAACTAGAGTCCCCGTGTTAAAATCCCAGCTCCATCACTAACTATCTGTGTAACCTTGGGTAAGCTCCTTAACCTGTCTTGCCTCAGTTTCCTCATCTGTAAAATGGGGACAGTAACTCGTTGGTGTCAAGTCAATTCTGACTCATAGAGACCCTATAGGACAATGTAGAACTACCCCGTAGGGTTCCAGGGCTGTAAATCTTTACGGAAGCAGACTGCCACATCTTTCCCTCATGGAGCAGCTGGTGGGTTCCAAATGCAGACCTTTCAGTTAGCAGCCAAATGCTTAACCACTGCACTACCAAGGCTCCTTAAAATGGGGACAGTAGTAGTACCTATCTTACAGGGTTCTTATGAGGTTTTAATTATTGAGATGAAATTTGTAAACTGTTCAGAACAGTGCCTGGCACAAAGTGAACACTACATAAGGGTTTGATAAGAGAGAAGATATCGTTGTTGTTGTTAGATGCTATCAAGTTGGTTCTGACTCATAGCAACACTATGTACGATAGAACAAAACACTGCCCGGTTCTGCGGCATCCACACAACGGTTGTTATGCTTGAGCTCATTTTTGCAGCCATTGTGTCAATCCATCTCATTGAGGGTCTTCCTCTTTTTCATTGACCCTGTACTTTACCAAGCATAGTGTCCTTCTCCAGGGACTGATCCCTCCTGATAACATGTCCAAAGTATGTGAGGCGTAGTCTTGCCATCGTTGCTTCTAAGGAACATTCTGGTTGTACTTCTTCCGAGACAGAGTTGTTCATTCTTTTGGCAGTGTTTAATGAGAGAAAAAATATTAGCAGCTTCTATTTGCAAGCCTCCTGTGTGCTGGACACTGTGCCAAATTCTTCATTCACATTACCTCTAATCTCCACTTTACACTATAAGGTAACTCTTTGTATTCCCATTTTACAGATGAAGAAACTGAGGCCCAGAGAGGTGACGTTATTTGTCTTCATTCACCTAGGACTGGCTGACTCCACCATCACTCCTAACTACTACACTATATTGTTTTCTCCACAAAGGCAAAGCATTGAAGCGGTAGGGGGATGGACAAAATGGCCCACAGAGGTCTGTCTTGGACCCTCACACCCACACTCACACCACAGACCCTTCTAGCATATAAACCCTCCCTGGCCTTATCAGAGTCTGGGAAGATTTCCTAGATGCCTAGAGTAACCAATGAGCTCAGAGCTGCAACCGTCTCATTAAGCAATTAACTCTGGGAATGCCAAGGCAAGGAAGCGACCTCACTGCCCTCTGGAGTGACACCACCCTGCCACTGGGGATGGACATAATGGGCGTAATCATGGCTGTGGTGGGAGTGACTTTGGTGGTGACACTGTCTAGTGATGGGAAAGATGACGGCTGTGCCATCTTAATGCTGGTGGAAAAGGTGACAGGACTGGTCATGACGTGATGTGATTAAGTAATGATGGTGGCAGATCATAGCATGGATGGAGATGTGACAGTAGTAGTGATGATTTGTGGGGCCAACACTGTGGACTGGCTCTCTGTCAGCCTCCATTCCACCATCCTAGATGCCCTCCCTTGAAGCATTTGAATGTGAAACACCCTCCACCAATTAGATTCACTGGATCAAGATTTGGAAGGTTGAAGTGAAGCTAGGATAATGTTGTTGTTGTTGTGAGGTGCCATCGAGTCAGTCCCGACTCATAGCAACCCTATGTACAACAGAACAAAACACTGCCCAGCCCTGCACCATGCTCATGGTTGTTGTTATGCTCGAGCCCATTGTTGCAGCCACAGTGTCAATCCATCTCATTGAGGGTCTTCCTCTTCTTTGCTGACCCTCTACCAAGCATGATGTCCTTCTTCAGGGACTGATCCCTCCTGATAACATGTCCAAAGTATATGAGACGTAGTTTCGCCATCCTTGCTTCTAAGGAACATTCTGGCTGCACTTCTTCCAAAACAGATTTGTTTGTTCTTCTGGCAGTCCATGGTATATTCACTATTCTTCACCAACACCGTAATTCAAAGGCATCAATTCTTCTTTGGTCTTCCTTATTCACTGTACAGCTTCTGCATGCATATGAGGCAATTGAAAACACTATGACTTGGGTCAGGCCGACCTTAGTCCTTAAAGTGACATCTTTGCTGTTTGACACTTTAAAGAGGTCTTTTACAGCAGATTTGCCCAACGCATTATGTCTTTTGATTTCTTAACTACTGCTTCCATAGAAGTTGATTATGGATTCAAGTAAAATGAAATCCTTGACAACTTCAATCTTTTCTCCGTTTATCATGATGTTGCTGAATGTCCAGTTGTGAGGATTTTTATCTTCCTTATGTTGAGACGTAATCCATGCTGAAGGCTGTAGTCTTTAATCTTCGTCAATAAGTGCTTCAAGTCCTCTTCACTTTCAGCAAGTATGGTTGTGTCATCTGCATATCCCGGGTTGTCAGTGAGCCTTCTACCAATCCTGATGCCACATTCTTCTTCATATAGTCCAGCTTCTTGGATTATTTGCTCAGCATACAGATTGAATAAGTATGGTGAAAGGATACAACCCTGGTGCACACCTTTCCTGATTTTAAACCACCCAGAACAGTGCCTGGGACATAACAAACACATATAAGTGTCGGTTGTTGTTGCTATTGTTATAAGTTTACATTTTTTTATATAATTTTTTTGTAATTTCCTACCCCTTTTTGGCTGTTTCCACCAGATGGCAAGGTCATAGTAATACAAGGTTTTTCTGCAGCAACATTCGTGTCTGGTCTCCAGCTTCCTGCTTGATCTGGGGTGTTTGCAGTGGTGAAAAGTGGTGGTAGCAGCTTCTGAAATCCAGCTTCCTGATCCCTGGATAGAAGATTCAGTGCTCTTGAAATCATAGTTCCAGTGCTGGTGGGTTTCTTCATGGGTCAGTTCTGTATAGTTCTGCAAGTCATTCCAGGAGGCTCAGCTCATTCAGTCTCTCCAATGATTGGGTAAGTGCCTAATCCCCTGTATTAAATACCTTCCTGCTAAAAATACTGACAGGGGTTTCTGTTTCCTGTACTGAACCATGACAGACATAGTCTGATAGCCTGAGGATGGGGTTGATGCTTAGGATAACAAAGATGGTGACATGGATGGCGATGACGTATGGTAGGGATTACAGGGCAAGTCTGATGGGTGTTTGAGATGGATGGAGATGGTAACAACAACAGTTGGTGGTGGTGGAGGTAGGTGGCAGTCAGAGTTCTTGGGTACAAGCAGTAGAATCTGACTGTGGCTAAGCTATGAAGAAAAAGAATTTATAGGGAAGATATTGGGAACCTCCCAGAATCTACACTCAATCTGGAGATCCAGGCTTAGACAAAGAGCAGGAACCAAGGAAGTGACAGCAGAGGAGAGACTAGGCTCTACTGCAAGACACCAGGACACTACTACCTCCATCAGATACTACACTGATCACTGTTGCCAAAGGCCACCGTCGTGAGTGAATTCTAAACCCTCCTGTCTTTGCATCACTCACTCAAGATTCAAAGTCCTGAGCCAAAGCATCCGACGGGCAAAGCCCAGGTTATGTGCCCATGCCTTATCTGCCAGGGAGTAGAAAGAGGAGTCTGTGGTCCCCTTCAGCTTTCACAGTAGGTGGCTGAGCCATGGTGCCCATCAAGACTCACGCAGTGTGGGGGGAGGGGTGCTTCCCCCTAAAGAGAAAGGGGTTTGAATGCTGGGCAGCTGTCTTAGTCATTTAGTGCTGCTATAGCAGAAATACCACAAGGGGATGGCTTTAACAAAGAGAAGTTTATTTCCTCACAGTAAAGTAGGCTGAAAGTCCAAATTCAGGGTGTCAGCTCTAGGGGAAGGCTTTCTCTCTATCGGCCTTCTTATCAATATTCCCCGGGACTGGGAGCTTCTCCATGAAGGGACCCTGTGTCCAAAGGACGTGCTCTGCTCCGGCACTGCTTTCTTGGTGGTATGAGGTACCCCTGTCTCTCTGCTCACTTCTCTCTTATATTGTAAGAGATTGCCTCAAGACACAATCCAGTCTTGTAGATTGAGTCCTGCCTCACTAACACAACTGCCACCCATCCTCTCTCATTAACATCATAGAGGCAGGATTTACAACATACAGGAAAATCACACAATACCAGGAATCGTGGCCCGGACAAACTGATACACACATTTTTGGGGGGCATAATTCAATCCATGACAGCAGCCAAGAAACAACAAAAGTCCACACAGGAGGAAGCCTGGTGCTTGTGACGGAGTAAGGAAGCCTAGAGGGAAAGCTGTCTTTTTTATTAAAACCAAACAAGGTTAGAGGCCGCTGGACCTTTCAACCCTAGCAGGACTCAAAGCGCCTTGAGATCACCCACCAACCTTTGTTGGGGCACTAGTCCATCTTTAACACTCTGGTCCAATTGTGGATGGGACTTCTGAATGCCCTCTCATGTCCCAGTGTACAGCAGAATCCAGGCCTGGACATTCAAACATGTTATCAATGGCCTAGGGATAACAAAGGGGAAATAGACACAGATATTTATTCATTAATTCCATATCCATTTATTTGACACCAGTCAGGTACCACCTATGGCGGAGAACAAGGTCCCTACCCTCAAGGAGCTTATAATCTAGTGAGAAAGACAGCAAAACAAGGAACACGTAAGTAAACAAGGTAACTACAGATGGAGATTTGTGCTAGGTGGGGAGGTCAGGGAAGGCCTGTTTGTGCTGAGACTGCAGGGATGAGGATCCAGACATGCAAATAGCTAGGAAAAGAGGGTTTCTGGCAGAGGGAATTGGAGGCTCAAAGTTCCTGAGGCGGGAGCAAGCTTGTGTTTGGGAAAACACAGTGGCCAGCACGGTAAGCAATTGGCATTTTGTTTCAGTCCAGTCGATGGGAAGCCACTAGGGGCTGTCCTTTGATAGGAGCAGGGACTCACCCTCAGTTATAAATCAGGAAGGAGGGGAAGGTGGGCAAAGTACTAAGATACAGATTCCGTCCCATTGAGTTGAGGTGTTCCCATAGGTCAGGCTCCTGTTTCCTCAGTGACGTATGAGACTAGGTCATCACACAAGGGGAGGAGGAGAGTGGCAGGACTGCATACGTTCATGTCAGGCCTAAGTGTCCTGGATAGAGCAATGATACAGCCCTGAGGAACCCGGGCGCTAATGGGCCTTATGCTCCTGGGCATGAGATTCCTATGGGGCACAGAGGCTCTTCTTTGAGCAGTGGTAACAACTGAAGCCTCCACCATCACAATCACAGTGTGGACTACAGACACAGTCATAATCACAGTCACCTTCACACCAACAGGCACAAGGAGAGGATAGGCAATCCTTAAGGGTGCTCTGACCCAGAGGCCCACTAGGACCCCAGCCCCTTCTGGGGCCCCATGGAAGGCAATGGGACTGTCCTGGGGCAGAGACAGTGATGTGCTGGAGCTGGCTTCTACACCTTACCAGGGCCAGTTCTGTGCATCTCTTCCCAGTTCCACATTCAGCCATGCTGGAGAGCTTTTGTTCTGTTTGTCCAGCCAGCTGGTTTACCAGCATACCTGAGGACAATAACACCAGAGCTGAGATTAGAAACAGTGGGAGGAGATGGTAAACCAGTCCCAGTTGGCAGGTTGCATGGTGGGGGGAATATGGGCGGAGATAGGAGTTTCACCTCCTCTTTGACCCAGAGTCTCTGCTCCAGCCCAGAGCCTAGGGCCTGTGGGCTCCACAGAGGGTGCGTGACTCATCCTCCAGAGCAAGGATCCTGGGCTAGGTCTGTCCTGGGAGGGACCAAGGGCTGCTTCATCCTGTTCCCTGATCCTTGCATGAAAGCTGACTTTGGTCATAACCACACCCAGGCCCACAGAGAACCCCACCCTGCCCCCAAGGTGGGCCCTAATCAGGCACCAGAAAACAGACTCTTACTTCCATCTGAGCCTGACCCAGGCCCCAGACTGTGTTGGGACCCAGCCGCAGCTCAACCCCAGGCTCAAGACAAAGCCTGGCCCTTGAGCCCAGGCAGGAGCAGAGCAGGCCCAGAGTGAAGCTGGCTTGCCATCTCTCACCTCTGCAGTAGGAGCCTGCGTCTCCTGCTGCAAAAGCAAACAGTGAAAAACAAAACCAATGAAAACCCACCAGCATCTCCTCCTTGCTTTAGTGACACATCTTTGTCTTAGGAAATAAAGCCTCCCTCTTTGATTTGGAGGGTTCTTTCCCTAAACCCTCCCTCCCTACTGGTCCTCAGGCAGAAGAGGGAGCTGTGAAATCCCCCAGGAACTTCACCTAAGACCCCTCCCCTCTCTAGGCCTCAGTTTCTCCACCTGTATGGTGATTTTTTGAGGACTATGGTGCATCTATTGGAAACCCTGGTGGCATAGTGGTTAAGAGCTATAGCTGCTAACCAAAAGGTTGGCAGTTCGAATCCACCAGGTGCTTCTTGGAAACCCTATGGGGCAGTTCTACTCTGTCCTATAGGGTCGCTATGAGTTGGAATCGACTCAACGGCAGTGGGTTTGATTTTTGGTTTTATGTTGTGTCAGAACCAAGCCATGGTATTTTCAATCGCCCCATATGCATGTGAAATCTGAACAATGAAAAGGGAAGACTGAAGAGGAATTAATGCCTTTGAATTGTAGTGTTGGCAAAGAACATTGGATATACCATGGACTGCCAGAAGAAAGAACATATCTGTCTGGGAAGAAGTGCAGCCAGAATGCTCCTTAGAAGTGAGGATGGCAAGACTTCGTCTCACATACTTTGGACACGATATCCGGAGAGACCAATCTCTGAAGAAGGATATCATGCTTGGTAAAGTAGAGGGTCAATGAAAAAGAGGAAGACCCTCAAGGAGATGAATTGACACAGTGGCTGCAACAATGGGCTCAGACACAGCAATGATTGTGATGACGGTGGAGGACAGGGCAAGGTTTCGTTCTGTTATACATGGAGTTGCTATGAGTCAGAACAGACTTGTCCACACCTAACAACAACAGCATAGACAGGGATTTAGTCTTCCAGCTCTAGTATCTAAAGTTAAGGATCCAGATGGAGAGTTAGGGACTCACATTCAAGTGTTGGAAGGGTTGTACATCTGGATAATTCAGACACAGGAGATCTAGGAAGTTTCTCCAAAAACATTATGAGATACCAGATTCAAGTCAACTGTGGCACCTTGAGCTAGTGGCTTGGCCTCTCTGAGATTCTGTTTTTCCATCTGTCAAATGGTCTATAACACAGAGTTTGTGAGTGTGGAAAGAGGTGGCTGCAAGAAAATTGCTTTGTAAACTGTAAAGTGCAGGAAGGGAGGGGCAGATAGGTCTGACCTAGCTCTCATGGATGGGAGACCTTCTCAGAGCCGCCCCAGGACCCACTCTCTCTGTCCTGCCCTGCTCAGAGTCGGCTCTAGCCCCACATAAACCTTCTGCCTGGGCTCCCTGTCTCCTGAGTGGCCCTCCATGCCTCAGTGTTGGGCAAATCTTCCTAAATCCCTCACTCACCACCAGGAACTCATGGGCTTTAGAGTTAGAAAGCTCTTGGAGATTGTCAGATGCCATCCCCACCCTCCTTTTTAAAAAATTTTAGTGTGGTAGAATATACCTACTCCTTACTTACTTATCAACTATCTGATATTTCACATTTGTGACAATAGTAAAAAATCTACTCTCCGACTATTTTGCTCATTAAGGACGTATGTCTGGCAGTAACCCTTTCATGACCAGTGGGATTTATAGCTCCCACCTACCTTTTTCTCTTCTCAGATCCAGAGGGACATATGTGTACCACATAATATTTTGTGATCTGATGTGGTCATCCTCCATTTTTGCATAACACCGATTTTCACATAACAACCTGGTCTTTGGAACCTAACCATGTCAGTAAGTGAGAAGTAGGTGTATATTTAACAAAACATTTGCCATTTCAACCATTTTTACATTACAATTCAGTGACGTTTATTACATTCACCATGTGGTGCAACCATCACCACTATCCTTTTCCAAATTTTATCATCACCTTTAACAGAAACTCAATGCCCCTTAAGCATAACTCCCTATCACCTCCTCCTTAGCTTTTTTATGGTGGCCCAGAGAGGAAAGGGGCTTGCCCAAGGATGCACAAAGCAGTTAGCGACAAAGCTGGGCTTCACAACCCAGGCCTCTCCTCACTACAAGACCCTTCCCTCTACTCTAGCCTCGAAAACCAGGTCCATTGGAATCTATATTTTTTGTTCCTCTTGCCGGCAGGCCCTGGTCAGACTGAGGGACCTTGGGAGAGCAGGGCTGTCCAGAGCATCACTCCACTGGGCCTCATGCCCTACTGGCCTCTTACCTCCTCCAGGAAGCCCTCCCTGACTCCCACCCACAGGGTTGGAAGGGATGGCCCCCCTGTACCTCTCCTTTGACAGGGAACAAGCTTAAAGATTAAAGGTATTTCTTCAGGGACCAGCTGGGTTCAAGCTGGTTTTCTCCTACAAGGGCCTAGCCTGGACTGAAGGCAAAGGAGGTAGGTGGGAGGAAAAGAGAGAAGGAGGGGCAAGTGAATCAATGAGCTAAGGATTTACTGACCCAAGCTCGGGCAGGGAAGAGGGTATGGCAGGCAGGGCTAGGGGCAGAGGAGGACCGCCCCCTCAGACTTCCATTCCTGGGGCGGGGCGGGCTGGGACGGGGCCTCCGTCCCTCCCTTTCTCTCCTTCCCTTCCTCCCTCCCTCCCTCGTGGCTTATTCCCAGGGCCAGCTCCTCCCATGGGAACTGCTGTCTCGGCAGCAGGCACCCAGCCACATGCGTGTCAGGAATGAGGCTGGAGGCAGGGCGGGCGCTTTCCTGGGCAGCAGTAGGGTGGCCTCGATACAGGGCTGCCTTTCGCTGGGGCCTGGAGATGGAGCAGCTCTGGGCAGAGTGCCCCAAGAGAAGCCTGGAGCATCGGCCAGGAGACTGGACGCCCTTTATCCTGGGGTCCCTCAGATCTGGGGCTGGAGTCTTCTTTCTCTACCCGGCGGAGCAGCAAGTGGGCATCACCTGGGAGCTAGCTAACTAAAAGTATAGATTCTTAGGCCCAGCCCCAGAGCTGCTGATTCAGAATCTGCATTTTAACGAGAGCTCCGAGTGACGCTTCTGCACATTCAAATTTGAGCAGTACAGTTCTAGAATAGTTGGCCTAAGTATTTACCACCACCACCCACTTCGGTCAGTCAATTCTGACTCAAAGCGATCCCATAGGGTTTCCAAGGCTGTAAATCTCTACTGAAGCAGACTGCCACCTCTTTCCCCAAGGAGCTGCTGGTGGTTTCCAACCCCCATCTTTCAGTTAGCAGTCCATCACTTTAAGCACTGCACCACCAGGGCTCCTATTAAGTATTTAAAGCACATTATTATAGAATTGTTGTTGTTGTTAGTTGCCATGGAGTTGGCTCCAACTCATGATGACCTTATGTATGACAACAAAACGTTGCCAAGTCCTGCACCATCTTTATGATCATTGCCATGTTCAAGTCCATTGTTGAAGCTATTGTGTAGTGCCTTCCAACATAGCGGGTTCGTCTTCCAGCACTATATAGGACAATATTCTGTTGTGATTCATAAATTTTCACTGGCTAATTTTCAGAAGTAGATCACCAGGACTTTTTTCCTAGTCTGGCTTAGTCTGGAAGCTCCACTGAAGCCTCTTCACCATGGGTGACCACGCTAGCATTTGAAATACCAGTGGCATAGCTTCCAGAATGATAACAACATGCAAGCTACCACAATATAACACTGACAGGTGGTGGTTAAGATTACTTTCCTTTTATTTCTTCTTTACATTTTAGTTAAGGCACTATCTTGATTTTTTTCCCCAATATTAAGAGCGTACAGATAGGCTATATTATCTGTGAATTGCACTCCATTACAGGAAAGAAGTATTATAAAATATTTCTTACCAAAGGAGACATGGGGTCTGCTAGGGCTGGGAACCCACTGATGAGCACTCCCTCTTGTTTTTGGTCAGCAACTTCAACCCTGAAGAGACAGAAATCAGGAGGAGGCAGCCCTTAACCTAAGGAGCTTCCACTCTAGCGAGAAAGGTAAGCCTCAATTTCCTTACACATGAGATTTTTAAAAAATAATATTTTATTGTATTTAATGTGAAAGCTTACACAGCAAAGTCATTTCCCATTTAACAATTTCTACACAAATTATTTCTTGATATTGGTTGCATTTTTCACAATGTATCATCATTCTCATTCCTTCAGTTCTGGTTGTAGCATTTCCAGTACGCTAGTTTCCCTGTCCCCTTACCTTCTCATCTTTGCTTTAGAGTAATTTTTGATTATTTGGTCTCCTATAGATGATTTTTTCAAAGAAGCTCATTACTCATGGGTGATAGTCTTTATTTTACGAGCCAATCTGTTATTTAGCTAAAAGATGACCCTAAAGGGATAATTTTGGTTTAAGGGCAATAATTCTCGGGGACTCCTCTAGTCTCAACCAGTCCAGTAAGTCTGGACTTCTTTAAGAATTTGAGTTTTGTTCCACATTTTTCTCCCATTCTGTCAGGGTACATCTATTGTGGCCCTGATCAGAACGGTCACTAGTGGTTGCCAGGCACCATCTAGTTCTTCTGGTTTCAGGGAAGATAAGGCCATGGTTCATGTAGACCGTTAGTCCTGTAGACTACTTTCTTCTCTGAATCTTTGGTTTCCTTCTTTCTCTTTTGTTCTGAACAAGTAGAGACCAACAGTCGTATCCTGAGATGGTTTTAATTATCAGTCAACTCTGCCTTCCTCCTGACAGGGCTGGATGGGATCCAATGAGCTTGTGGGCAGGAAAGCCTTTGTGAACTGCACAAACCTGAGAGAACTGGTCAGAGCCAGTGCCCTGCTCACATGTCATTGCTGAGCAGCTCCATCTTCTGGTACCTCCCCCTGTCCTGCAGAGTCCAGCCTTTTCTGTCCTGGTTTTCTCCCACGGCCTCTTCCTCTTTGGTCTCTCTCTCTCCTCCCTCTTCCCCACCTCCACAAGAAAAACACCTGTCTGAACCTTGCTCCAAATTACCAAATTAGCCCTGTTTCTGGTGAGGGCAAGCATGCATTTAGTACTGACTACGGGCCGGGCCCTGCTCACACATTGGGTCTTTTATGCCAGCCCTGAGATGTAGGTGATAATGCCCCAATGAACAGATGAGGAAACTGAGGCTAGTGAAAGGGAGTGATTTGCATCTAGGCCACACAGCCCAGTAAGAGGACAAAATGGGATAAGAACCTGAGCTTTTGCCTCCCACTACACAGGGCTTCCTTGGCTGGGGAAACAGGAACCAACTTTCAGTGACCTCGGGGAAGGCTCAGTTCAAAGTCCTGTCTGAGGACCTGGCTCTGACCACACTCTACCACTTTCTGCAAGGTCTGATCACATAAGAGTGCTCCTTCCTCCTTTCCTCAGGCATCCCTTCATTCATTCAGTGAATACTTATTGAGCATCTACTATGGGTCTGCACAGTTCCAGGTGCTGAGGATACATCGAAAACAAAAACAGACAAAAATCCCTGCCCTATTAGAATTTCTGTTCCAACAGGGAAAAAGATAATAAATAATTAGATAAATGTACAGCATGGTGGAGGCAGTGGTGGTCCAGTGGGTAGAATTCTCACCTTCCATGCAGGAGACTCAGGTTCGATTCCTGGCCAGTGCAACTCATGTGCATTCACCACCGGTCTGTCACAACGATCTAATCCTCAGCTAGTCATGGGGATGGCGCAGGACCAGCCAGCATTTGCTTCTGCTGTGTGTAGGGTTGACATGTGTCAGGGGCCAACTCAACAGCAGCTAACAACAACAGCGTGGTAGATGGTGTTAGGTGCTATGGAGAATAACAGAGCAGAGAAGAGGATAGTCGGAGTGGGGAGGGAGGTTGCCATTCTAACTGGATAGTAAAGGATGGCCTCACTGAGAGGAGGACATGTGAGTAAAGACCTGTTGAGGGAGAAGCCATGTGGGTATCAAGGGGAAGAGCACGGCAGGCAGATGGAAGAGCAACTGCAAAGGCCCTGAGGTGGAAGTGTGCCTCGCATGTTTGAGGAACATCAAGGAGGCCAGTGTGTCTGAAACAGTTGAGTGAGGGGCAGACGGGAAGAGATGGGGTTGGGGGCATCATCCTGTAGAGCCTTGTGGTGTGTCATGGATTGAATTGTGTCCCCCAAAAATATCTGTCAACTTGGCTGGTTCACAATTCCCAGTATTATAAAATTGTGTACCATTTTGTAATCTGATATGATTTCCTTATGTGTTGTACATTCAATCACTATGATCTAATAAGATGGATTAGAGGCAGTTATACTGATGAGGTATACAAGATTAGATAGTGTCTTAAGCCAATCTCTCTTGAGATATAAAAAAGAGAAGTGAGCAGAGACACATGGGAACCTCATACTACCAGGAAAGCAGTGCCGGGAGCAGAGCGTGTCCTTTGGACCTGAGGTTCCTGCGCAGAGAAGCTCCCAGACCAAGGGAAGATTGATGACACAGACCTTCCTCCAGAGCTGACAGAGAAAGCATTCCCCTGGACCTGATGCCCTGAATTTGGACTTGTAGCCTACTGGTCTGTGAGAGAATAAACTTCTCTTTGTTAAAGCCATCCACTTGGGGTATTTCTGTTATAGCAGCACTAGATGACTAAGACATGGTGGCTGGAAGGATCTTGGCTTTTACTCCAAGTGAGATGCAGGCATTAAAATGGCATGCTCTGACTTATGCTTTCAAAGCATCATTCTGGCTGCTAAGTTGAAAACAGATTGGAGGGAGACAAGTGCAACAGCAGGAAAACCAGTAGGGAAGCTCCAATAATCCAGAAGAGAGAGGCAAAGGCTCAGACCATGGAGGTGGCAGTAAACCCGGAGGGGAGATGTGTGTGACTTTTGCCTGTATTCTGAAAGCAAAGCCAATGGAACTTGCTGACAAATTGGATGTGAGGTATGAGAGAAAAAGGAGTAAAACACAGCTTCAGGTTTTCAGCCTTTCCAAGAATGGAAGTTGCCATTTGCTGTGGGAGGAGCAATTTAGTTGGAGAATTCAGCTCTGAACGTGCAGTTTGAGAAGACTGTAAACTTAAGATGTTGACTATAAGACTACAAACAAAGATGGTGGGTAAAACTGGATAAATGCGTCCTGAGTTTGGGACAGAGCTCTGGGCTGGAATATATAAATTTAGGGTTTGTCAGCACACAGATGGCATTTAAACGCTTGAAACTAGATGAAATCACAGAGAAAGAGTATAGACAGAAAAGAGAAGAGGACCAGAGAAGAGATATTTCAATGTTTAGAGATTGAGGGGATGAGGCGGAACCCGGAAAAGAGCAGTCGGTGAAATAGGAGGAAAACCAGGACGACAAAATGTCTTAGAAGTCAAGTGAAGAAAGTATTTCAAGGAGGATCAGCTGTGACGGCACCTAACAACAACAACAACAGCTGTGTCATAGGCAACTTACAGGTCAGGGAAAACATTAGGATTAAGAACAGACAACTGGAATGGGAGAAATATTTGTACATCATATATCTGATAAGGGACTTGTATCTAAAACATACACAGAATACTTACAACTCAGTTATAAAAAAGATAAATAACCCAATTGAAAATGGATAAAGGATCTGAATAAACATTTCTCCAAAGATACAGATAGCCAGTTGCTGTTGTTAGCTACCGTCTAATCACCCCTGACTCATGGTAACCCCATGCACAATGGAAGGAAATGCTGCCCAGTCCTGTGCCGTTCTCATGATTGGCTGCAGATCTAATCATTATGATCCACAGGGTTTTCATTGGCTGATTTTCAGAAGCAGATGGCCAAGAAGCACATGAAAAGGTGCTCAACTTCATTAGCCATCAGGGAAATGAAAATCAAAACCACAAGGGAATACCACTTCACACCCGCTGAGATAGCTATAAGGAGCCCTGGTGGCGCAATGGTTAAGCACTCCACTGTGAATGAACCCACCAGAAGCTCCGTAGGAGAAAAGACCCATCGATGCCTAAAGATTTCAGCCTGGGACGGAGCAGTTCTACTTTGTCCTATAGGGTCACTATGAGTCGGAATCGACTTGATGGCACACAACAACAGCACAACAAGATATTCCTAATAAAAAAGACAGATAATAACAAGTGTTAGCAAGGTAATGTAGAAACCGGAACTCTCATACAGTGCTGGTGGGAATGCAGCTGCTTTGGAAAACAGTCTGGCAGTTCATCATAATTATCGTATGATCCAGCAATTCCATTCCTAGGCCTATAACTGAGAGAAATGAACACATATATCCCACAAAAACATGTACACTAATGTTCATAGCAGCATTATTCATCATAGCCAAAAAGTGGAAACACCCCAAATGTCCATCACCTGACGAATGGACACATAAAATGTGGCGTATCCATATATCCATGGAATATTATTTTGCAATAAAGAAGAATAAAGTACTGATACGTGCTACAACGTGGATGAATCCTGCAAACATTATGCTGAGTGAACGAAACCAGTCACAAAAGAACACGTATCATATGATCTCATTTACATGAAATATCCCAGAATTGGCAAATCTATAGAGACAGAAAACAGATTATTGGTTACCTAGGGATGGGGGAATAAGAGGGATAGGGAAAATGGATAGTTACTACTAAAGGTACAAGGTTTCTTTCTGAGATGACAAAAATGTTCTAAAATTGATTGTGGTGCTGGTTACACAACACTGAATATGCAGAAAGCCCTTGAATTATACACTTGAGATGAGTGAGCTGTATATTATGCAAACCACATCTCAATAAGGCTGTTACCGATTTAAAAAAGAAAAAGAATTGACAATTGGATTTAGCAACGTGAAGGTCTTCGGTAACCTTGACAAAGCCAGTTTTGGTGGCGTGACAGAGACAAAAGCCAGACTGGAGTGTGTTCAAAAGAGAACAGAACAGCTGAATGCAGCAAGTGTTAACTTTTCCTGAGTTTTACTATATAGAGAAATGGGGTAGACACAGGGGGAGACATGGACTCAAGAGAAGTTTTTTGGTTTTGTCATGTTGAAATGCAAGAAATTATGTTTTCATGCTGATTGGAATGATCCAGTAGAGAGGGAAAAATCACTGGGGTGAAGTCTTTGAGCAGGTGAGAGGCACAGGATCCGGTGATGGCCCCAAAGAGGAACAAGGACGGCTCATCCCCAGTAGCAGGAGGGAAGGCTGAGAATATGGCACAGACCCAGGGGGATGGGGAGGGGGTGCTGACAGTCTTTGGAAATTCTTTTCTGATTGCATCTATTTTCTCAATGAAGTAGGAAGCAAGGTCATCAGCCGAGAGGAGGATGGGGGAAGAGCTGTGGGGTATTGAAAAAGGAGAAGATATAACATGGTCCTACAGGACATTGGGAGAGTGAAAGGGCTGCGATCATGCGGTAGAATTGCAACAACTCTAAGGGATCCTGGAGGTTAGGGAACACGATTTTAAAGTGCGACAAGCAGCAGGGCTGTGTCTTTCTCCAGCTTTGGCCAAATAGAGTTGATTAATCAGGGTATGGTTTTGCCAGGTGAGTACAATTTAGCAAGAGAGGAGCAAAGGAGTTGAGGGTGTATGCGAGGAAATAATTATAATGATGGTCCATGGAATCTAAGCTGGTTAAAGGAGGAAAGTCAAGACATGAGGGAGGTGAGGAACAGTGGGAAAAAAAAAAAAAAAGTGGGAAGATCAATGAATTAAAGGTCCTGGTGGGTCAAGGAACTGTTGGACTCAGGATTCTAGAGGGAGTGAGCAGGGAAGACAAGAGGTAGTGTTAACCTCCATTGCTGTCGAGTCAATTCCGACTCATAGTGACCCTGTGGGACAGAGTAGAGCTGCCCCATAGGGTTTCCAAGGAGCACCTGGTGGATTTGAACCACCGACCTTTTGATTAGCAGCTATACCTCTTAACCACTACACTACCAGGGTTTCTGGAGGTAGTGTTAGGAAGATGGAATACTTGTTTTTGAAATTATGTGGTGAGGAGGTACAATTATGTGGTGGGGGGTAATGACAAGCAGGGCTTTGAACCAGAATGGGTTTGTTCTTGTTCCGACCCCTGCTGAGAATTTGCATTTCCACCCTAGATATACTGAATGGAAATCTACATTTTAACAAGATCTCCAGGTGATTCTTATGTATAACTTCCTGGGAACCTGTTAGAAATGCAAATTGTCATTGACAAGGTCTAGGCAATTACCTTGGCCATGAGGGGCTGAGGTAGGGTGGAAGACAATAATCACAGGAAGAGGGCAAGGTGTAGGGGAGGATTGTGTGTAATCGAACTCACTTCAGAACTCACCTCAAGTCATCCTCAGCGGCAGGACCCTAGATAGGGCATGAGCCTGCGATTTAGCCAGACCTGGGTATGAAGCCCCTTTCCAACTGTGGGCCCCTGCACAAATCACTTAGTGTCTCTGAGCCTCAGTTTCCTCCCTTGCCAAGTGAGAGATCACTCCTGCTTCATTAGATTATGTTCTGAAAAGTGAATGAGAGCCTATGTGGAAAGCACCTAGCACCTAGTTCCAGGCACACAGAGGGTGCTTGGTAATGTGGGCTGATAACACAGCAGCTCCCAGAATGCTCTTGTCTGGGGTTTCAGAGCTGAGGTGGGGCCAATGTAGGGACCAAGACTGTCTGCAGAAATTTCTTCTCCTTCCCAATACCGCACATCATGGAAAGTGTAGGAGGAAGAACCTGACTCCTATTTCATTCCTATTTTATAGAATCGGAAACTGAGGCCCAGACAGGGAAAGTGACTTACCTATGTCACCAACACTCAATTATCAGAGAGTAAATTCCCCTTCAAGGACCCCTGGTGGCACAGTGGTTAAGTGCTCGGCTGTTAACTGAAAGGTTGGTGAGGTTCAAACCCACCACAGCTCTGCCGGAGAAAGATGTGGCAGTCTGCTTCTGTAAAGATTTACAGCCTTGGAAATCCTATGGGGCAGTTCTAGCCTTGGAAACCCTATGGGGCAGTTCTACTCTGTCCTATAGAGTCACTATGAGTCAGAATTGACTTGATGGCAACGAGTTTTTTTGTTTGTTTGTTTGTTTTTTGATTAAGTTCCCCTTCAAAATCAACTGGGGTCAGAATTATGATGGGAAGTGTGCTGGGGGCTGAGAGTTTCACATATAACATCTGAAAGACAATTGGACTCTGAAGGATGTACCCCATCTACTGCCCTTCCCCTCCATTCCCTGGGACAATTAAAAGCTGGTCTTGGTGAAAGTGAAGGACCCCACTGAGTATGCCCCTGCTCTCTCTCAGGTTCCTACCGCGTCCCAACCTCACCCCACTGTCACTATCACAGGGCTCTGCATGTCCTATGATGGGGCAAACATTGGAACAATAGCTTTGGAGTGGAAGTGTCGACAGAAGGCTGATTCACAATGTATGAATTTGCTAATTGCTCGTCCTAGCCCACAGAGGAGGGAGAGAGGAAAACACATCTCAGTGTTTCCTTCATTAGAGAACTTGATTCAAGGGTATGGGGTGGGCACTGAACCAGCCCACCTCCGCTAGGCCCCACCCCCTGTGTAGTTTCCAGCTTTAGCAAGTCCCCTGGGGATAAATCCCTCCTGCTTTCTGGATCCCAGCTTCCCCATTTGTTGTAGATTGAATTGTGTCCCCCAAAAAATATATGTTGTAAATCCTAACCCTCATACCTAAGGTTATAATCCCACTTGGGAATGGACTTTCTTTGTTATGTTAATGTGGCAGTATTAGCGTCGGGTGTATCTTAAATCATTCTCTTTTGGGATATAAAAGAGCAGATTAAGCAAGAAGCAAGGAAGCACAGATGGGGGAAGACAGATGCCACGCACATGATGATCATCAAGGAATAGGAGCTGAAAAGAGACAAGAACCTTCCCCTAGAGCGAAAAAAAAAGAACAAACTCCAAACCCATTGCTGTCCAGTCGATTCTGACTCATAGCCACCCTATGGGACAGAGTAAAATTGCCCCATAGGGTTTCCAAGGGCCGGCTGGTGGATTCAAACTGCCAACTTTTGGTTAGCACCCAAGCTCTTAACT
Organism: Dugong dugon; assembly: GCA_030035585.1. Lineage (NCBI taxonomy): Eukaryota > Metazoa > Chordata > Mammalia > Sirenia > Dugongidae > Dugong > Dugong dugon. Next base: position 51,103,779 of record CM057462.1, on the reverse strand, counting down.
AGTTTGCCACCAGGGCTCCAAGAGCAGACACCCAGAATTCAGATTTCTAGCTTCCTAAATGTAAGAAAATAAATTTCTGTTTGTTAAAGCCACCCACTTGTGGTATTTCTATTATAGCAGTATTAGATAACTAAGGGAGCCCTGGTGGATCAATGGTTAAGAGCTATGGCTGCTAACCTAAAGACTGGCTGTTTGAATCCACCAGGCGCTCCTTGGAAACCCTATGGGGCAGTTCTACTCTGTCCTATAGGGTCACTATGAGTTGGAATCGAGTCTGTGGCAATGGGTAGATAACTAAGACACCATCTATAAAGGAGGAGCGGGCTGAACAAAATGATTGTCATAGGGTCATCTCGGGCCTTCAGGGTTCTAGGAATGCTTTGGCCTGGTACCTTCTCTGCTGCCCTAGCTGTCCAGGGACAAACACGGGGAGATGGGGCAGAAGTGGATCCAGCCAAGCCAATGGAAATGTCACTTCCTCAGAGAGGCCTTCCCTGATCACACCACCTAAGGCAATGTATGTCACTTCTCTCTCTTACACACACATAAACACACACACTCACAGACACACACACGCAGTTGCTCTCTCTCCTGTTACCACTTGCCATTGAGTTCACTCTGACTCATGGCAACCTCATGTGTATCAGAGTAGAACTGTCCTCCATAGCTTTCAATGACTTGATTTTTCAGAAGCAGATTGACAGGCCTTTCTTCCGAGGCACCTCTGGGTGGACTTGAACCTCCAACCTTTTGGTTAGCAGCCAAGTACATTAACCATTTGCACTACCCAGGGACTCCCACTCTCCCATTACCCTATTTTATTTTCATCTTATAGCACCATCTGAAATCTCTTATTTATTTGCTTGACTATGGTCTTACTAGTATGTCAGCTCTAGGAGGCAGGGCAACTAACAACAAGAACACCCCATACACAGTAGGTACTCAGTATATGTTGGCTGATGAATGAATGAATGAATGATCTGTGCCAAGCATGAGTCTGTGATATATACCAACTCTTCCAACAGGAGCAATTGAAAAATAGGGCTGTGGAGTCAAGACACCTGGATTTGAGTCAGCACTGCCACTAACTGGTTGTGTGACCTTGGGCTTGTCACTTAACTTCTCTGAGCCTTGGTTTCTTCATCTGTAAAATAAGGATAGTGATCTCACATCCTGAGTTGTATATTTAAGAATTAGAGGTTATGTATGTGAAGTGATCTGCTGCATGGTAGTTATTCAGTAAATGCTAGTTTCCTTTCTTCTCCATCCTCCTCTGGGTGATGAAGGTGGAGGTAAGAGACAGTACTGCGTTTGAGCCTCAAGCTTTCATCAGTAGCCTCAGGGACACTCAGTAGGTCAAGGGCTTGGAGACTCTGGGCTCAGCTGAAAGAGGTTTCTTATCTACTTCTGAGCTTTCAAAAGAAGGTAAAATAGACTTGCAAGCAATTGGGCTGAGGACATTGTGTTGGATTTACCCAAGGTTACACAGCCAAGAAATGGAGTAAGCAGCAGGGTCTCCTCCCTGGTGGCCAGAGGAAGCCCCTCATCCCAGAGAAGATGGGGCGGGGGGGAATAAGGGTAGCGCTTGCTTAGGCTGGCCTCCGGAAAGAGGAAGTGGCCACTCTGGTCTGAGAGTCATGCCCTGTTCTAGTCTAAGTCTGCCAGAGGCAAGTTGGTGACCCTGGGATGTAGTTTACCATTTCTAGGTCTTGGTTTCACCTTCTGTAAATTGGGCATACTACTCCTTTCCCAGCTTGCCTTACAGGAGAATAGGAAAATGTTAGGAGAATGATAGTTAATTTGTTATATTGTTAAACCCAAAATCAAACCCGTTGCCCTTGAATCGATTCTGACTCATAGTGACCCTATAGGACAGAGTAGAACTGCCCCCAAGGGTTTCCAAGGAGCTGTTGGTGGATTCAAACTGTCAACCTTTTGGTTAGCAGGTGAACACTTAACTGCTGTGCCACCAGGGCTCCTGATATAGTGTTAGGAGAATAATATTTAATCTAAGAAAAAATATTGCAGTGATGAATCAAATAGACTCAATTTTGCCACAAGCACAAATATTTAAAATCAGGGGAAAAAATGAATTTAAAGGTAATAATAAGTCTCATCTCTCTGGGGTCTATAAAGTAGTAGAAAAATATATAAACATATTATTTCAATAGACTATATGAACATGTTTTTGCAAACTTTAAATAACCAAATCAGATTTCAGATAGTTCCCAACTTAGGACATATTTGAGTTATGATGAACCACACTGACAACTGTCTGTGGTATTTTTTTTTTTTTTGGTACATCTTTCTTTAGTAATATGTAACTACATACAGCGTGTAATTTACTGATGATATCATTTGCAGATGTTCAAAGATCGGATTTATAAAGATACCAAAAACCAAAACCAAACCCACCGGCGTTAAGTAGATTCGGACTCAGCAACCTTGTAGAACAGCCTCATAGGATTTCCAAGGCTATAAATCTTGTGGAAGTCGACTGCCACATCTGTCTCCCACTGAGCAGCTGGTGGGTTCCAATCGCCAACCTTTCCGTTAGCAGCCGGCCACTTAGCCCCTGCAACACCAGGGCTCCTTTTCATAAAGATACTGATAATAAAAGGCAATAATAATGAAAAGTTACAAAAAAAAAAAAAAAACATGTTCGGCTTACGTCAGAACCGACTTTACAACAGAGTCGTGGGAACAGAACCCTGTCCTAAGTAGAGGACTACCTGTAAAAAAGAAAATGTATTGAGCACGTTTTCTGGGGCAGATAAGGAAATGGTGGCTAAGAGAGTTTAAGTGACTTGCCTAAGGGCACATACCAAAACCAAACCAAACCCGTTACTGTCTTGCTGTCAAGCCGATTCCGACTCATAGTGACCCTATAGAACAGAGTAGAACTGACCCATAGGGTTTCCAAGGAGCGGCTGGTGGATTCGCACTGCCAACCTTTTGGTCAGCCTCCCAGCTCTTAACCACTGCGGCACCAGGGTTCCAAGGTCACATAGGACCTCAGAAGGCTGAGAAGCGCCTGGCAGGACAGCTTATATAAGATCTAATGAATAGAATGTTCAGGAAAGGTTTCCCCCAGCCACCCAAGAAGCCCCACGTGCAAGGGGCTGGGAAGGGCCCGAGATACAGGCAGGGGAAAACTAACCTCTAGTCCCAACTGCCCTCCATCCTCCAGCCCGGTCTGCGTAGGTGCAGTGGAAAGAACATGCGCCACAGATTCTGTAGCCTGGTTCGGGACCAGAGCCCGGGCTTACTCGCTGTGTATCCTCAGGGGAGCTATTCCCCCTCTCTGAGCAGGTTTACCATCGCTAAACAGGAACATTAACGCTGCTACGCTGTGGTTTGGAAAGGCCAATAGACACAGCAAGTTAGAAAACATCTACCTGGGTTAGAAACGTCTGCCTTTCCTCGACCTCACCCTGTGGAAGACTGCCAGAGGGCACGAGGAGTGCTGTGTGGAGTTGAGCAAGTAGCACAGTCTCCCTGAGCTTCTGAAAATAGCAGATGCCCAAGTGATTTCTAAATTCCTTCTAGCGCCAAATAAATAAATAAATAAATCTGGAATGTGTCACTGGTCGGACTCCGCTAGGAATGCCACAGGTCACTTCCCTCCCCGCTGCCCCTGGATGGCGCTATTCCTTTAAGCCAAGCCCAGTGCGCCCGGGCCAATCACAATGGACAGAAATTCTTTAAAGACCAAAGGAGGGAATTCAGCCCGAGAAGGAGGGCGGGGCGGGGGCGTGCCTTCCAGCCAATCGGAACCACCCTAGCGACCAATAACTCAAGAGCAAAGCCCTGCTGACCAATGTCAGGGGCGTCGAGAGGCTGGGCGGCTCCCGCTGTGTGACGGCTGCCTGACCAATGCGCAAGTGGCCCGCGGCCTATAAGAGCAGGGTGGGCCCCGGGCGGCACGTTCTATAGGGTCAGTTTGTCGTCGTAGTCGGAGGTGTGCCCTGGGTTTGCCCGACCGTCCCTGCCGCCCCATCCCTACATCCGCGCCCCCGCCTTGGCCCCGGACCAGCCGCTTTCCCTGCCCTCCTCCCCTAAACTACCCCCCGGTTTGTGCCGTCCGGACCTCGGGCCGGGCGGATGATGCCATCGGAGAGCGGAGCTGAGTGCCGGGACGGGGCGGCCTCGGCAGTGGCCACGGCCGCCTCGGCAGGCGGCGGCCCCGACCCGGAGGCCTCGTCGGCCTCCCCCGGACAGCACCTTAGCGGGCTAACCTGGCCGCAGGTGAAGCGGCTGGACGCGCTCCTGAGCGAGCCGATTCCCATTCACGGGCGCGGCAACTTCCCCACGCTGAGCGTGCAGCCCCGGCAGATCGTGCAGGTGAGAGGGCGCTGAGAGGGGGATGCGGGGCTCTATCCTGAGGCTCTCGTGGCTAGAAGGCACCTGGAGTCTGTTCTACTCTCTGGACAACTAGGGAAACAGGCCCAGAGAGGGGCAGGGTCTATAATAAATCGCACAGCGCATTAATCGTAGACCAGATCCCTTTCCCCCTGCGCCTCAGAATTCCACCTCACTGAGAATTCCTGCTTCTTGGAGGATCCCCGATTCTCCTCGAACCACTCACCCAGGCCTGGCTGGGAGAGGAGGGAGGGATAGGGAGTGACCCGGTAAAGAGGACAGCCCCGTCTGCAAGGAAGAAAGATGCCAAGAGGCTGAGATGGGTAGGTGTACGTGCCTGGATCCAAAATAGCTCTTTTCATCGCAACCCCGGATCTCAGTGTCCTAGGGGCAGACTCTGCTCTTGTACTCTCACAGCCTGTGGCTCAAGGATCCCCTGCGAGATGGAATGGCTGAGAAATTCTAACAGGGTTGCCCTCTAGCTGGGGTTGTGTCAGGAGGGGATTAAACACCAGTCCAAACCTGATGTCCCCATGCCCGGAGGCAACATCGGGTGTTCAGTTTGTGTTCTCCTCCCCGCTCCTCAAGATTGGAAATGAAGGCCCGCCCACGTCAGGCCTCAAGCCCCAAGCCCCAGCTCTCTCTTGAGAAGCGGCAAATAGAATTCTGGCAGCCCTTCCCCCCTCTTCATACTCCAATTCTTCCTTTTACCTGATCCTCAACGACCCCAAAACTGCTCTTTTATCTCTATCGGTCTGGCATTGCCATGTCTTAAAATACCAGGGTATGGTAATTATTGTGCCCATTTTACAGCTGGAGAAGCTGAGGCTGTTTTGCCCCTTTTCCCGAGCTCCCGAGACTCAACTTGCAGGTCTTAGAGGAGTGCACTGATGGAAGAAACCAGAAAATCCGGCCACAATTCCTGCAGATTCATGCCAGCAGATGGACTTTCTTTCTGGGGAGGCAGTCCACCAGCTAGGTGAAGCCAGCCATTCCCCTGCCTCCTGCTGCTTTAGCTTCTAGCAGAGAGGGCAGAATGCTTTCTGGGGGATTACCTCGCCCTCCCTCCCAAGGAATGGGAGGGGGTGTGGGCAGATTCTCCAGGGCTGACTCACCAGAAGTCCCAGTGGTGCTCAGACGATGAGGCATTTCTGGGCTGCCTGCTGTCATTTGGGTGACTAGGAAACCAATTCAGGCTTTTCTCCCCAGGACGGTCAGGCCAACCACGGAATGTGGCACCCAGGCATAGAGGGCAGGGTCAGTGGAGCCCAGTATGGCAGCTCCCTTCTGCAGGGACAAGGGGCACCCTGGAAGGGAATTTCCTGCCCCTGGAAGTTTGGTCCAAACTGCCTTTACTACAGATGCCTGCTCTGTGCCAGGCTCTGTTCAAGGCACTAACCCATTGCCACTGAGTCGATTCCAACTCATAGAGTCGAACCGCCCCATAGGGTTTCCAAGGCTTTAATCTTTTATGGAAGCAGACTGCCACATTCCGCCCCCCCCCCCCCCCCGCAGAGCAGCTGGTGGGTTCTAACTGCTGACCTTTCAGTTACCAGCCAAGCGTTTAACCACTGCATCACCAGGGCTCCTAGTTCAAGGCACTGGGGACACAGATGTGACTGGGACCCAGCCTCCCTGCACTCCAGATGCTACCAGCCAGGTGGGGGAGACTGCAGGCCAATAAGAGGTGATTTTAAGTCAGGTAGTAGTACAATGTCCTAGAGTAGCGTCAGAGATATCACAGAACAGGAAGCTGTTGGCTGTGGGGGGAGGGGTGACAGACTCCTGAGCTGGACTGGGAGGTTCAAGGCCTGGATTGTTGTCAATTCCTTTTGCTGGGCCCAGTGTCCCCATCTGTTCAACGAGGTGATGGGTTGGACTGCTCTCCACTGCCCTTTCTGATTCCAGAATACAGAGGGAAGCCTTTGCCTGGCCTGCACAGCTGCTTCTACAGGGAAAAAAGTCCAGTTTCTGGAGAACCTGGAGCTGGCAGTTTCCAAAGCAGTGAGGATGTGTCCGGGGGGTGATGGTTGTTGACTTTGGGCTTCTCCAGTCTGAGTTGGCTCACAGCTCAAGAATTAGAACTTTTCTCCCTCTCCATTCCCACAAGGCTTCTACAACAGCAACATGAGCAGCTAGAGCTGCTGTTCTGGATTGTAGCTGGGCTGAAAGGACCCACCTCCTGTAGGAGCCCCCCTGCCTGTAGCTTTGGAGACCTGGTATTATTAAGTTCTGCCACAAATTATCTGTGTGATCTTGAACAAGTTCTTTGCCATCTCTGTGTCCAGATGATTGAATTAGACAATCCTAGAGATCCAGCCTCTCCAGTTGCAGCCAGAGGGCCTGCATTAGGCAACTCTAGATGTGAGTTTTGCAAGCCTGCTAGCTGACAACGCCTGTAGTCTCCCTGCAGATCTCAGCAGCTGGCTGGAGAGCAGAGTGGCTCTGGGGAGGGCCTTGGCACAGAAGGGAGGGCACAGACACTGCCTCCTGCATGGCTGGAAAGTTTGATTCAGGAGGTTCCAAGCTGCCCTGCAGTTCCTGGGTGTGGTCGTATCTAGGGACTCTCTGCCAAACTGGCTGTAGTCACACCTGGGAAAGAGACAACAGCTGCTGGCTGGCTGACAGCTGGTCCCATGGCCCTGACGCAGGGGATTTAACGAGGGTACTGCTACCTACTCACGAGCCCAGATGCCATGCCCTGGGGTGGGCACCAGTTGGGAGCAGGAGCTGGCACTGAGTCTGACTCAGCCAGCTCTAATGGGACTGCGAGAGGGGGCTGCTCTGCTCTGCAGGTCTAGCAGAGTCCTTGGGCCAAGGTCTTTGGCCCAATTCTCTCCTTAGCTTACGTGGGCACGCTGCCAGCTGGCATGGCATGGGTTAGAAGGACCACAGGCTGGACCACAGTAATTGACCCTTTACCTCAGGCCTCCTCTGTCTATCTGACCAAGGCACCCCCAACTCCCACCTCCCCACTCCCCAACTGCTCCAGCTTTGGGCTTCAGTGACTTGAGGGTTGCCTTCACTTTGAAATTTTGAAAAGGAGGGAGGATTAGAACCCTAGTTTCTAGTCTCTGGCACTTCTGATCCCTGACACTGTAAAGCAGTAGAAAGAGTCAACCATATCTGAGTTTGAAGGCACCTCTGCCTGATCTTAGGCAGGTGACGTTATTCCTGTAAGCCTCCGTTTCCCCATCTGTAAAATGAAGATCATAAAGTCTCCCCGACAGGTTCTGGCCCAGTGCTGGTGCCCAGTCAATATTAAGCCCCCACCCCCACCCTGTTCCTGGTGCTCAGTTGCTTCCCCTGTAGCCATGTGGATACCTTCCTGTAGACAAGTTCCTCCTCTCCCTTCCCAGAAGCCTTCTTGGAAGGCGCCACCCACCTCCGATTGCCCCACTGTGCTTGCCTCCTCAGCACTTTGGTGCATTCTTTGCAGTAATTCCGCATGAGGCGAGGAGGACAGCCTGGCCCGGGCGCTGACTTGGCAGCAAGGTGGGGTCGCATTGTTACTGGGGTAGGAATGCTGCCTGGTCACTTTCAGCATGGTGTGTAAAGTACTTTGGGTTGCTAAGAAAACTGAATGTCCAGCCCCAGCCTCACTCTTCTCCCGGCTTGGTGCTTCTGGCTAAAGGAACAGGTTCAAGGTGACTTTGTGGATTTACCTGTCATGTTCCTGTTCCTCAAGCTGAGGGCTATCTGAGGACAGAGAGCAAGTCTCTTGGCTCCAGAGGTTTCCTGAGGTCTTCACCAGTCCTCTCTCCCAAGAGTGGAGAGTGCCTGGGTTTTAACTTCCAGCCCTGCCATTTCTGAGTAGCTTCCACTCTGAGCCTTGGGTGGTTTCACTGCTATAAGCCTCAATTGCCTCATCTGGAAAATGAGTATAAAAGCATTTGCCACTCTGGGTCCTTGTACGGATGAGTATGTCATAGTCAAAAGACCCAGCATGGCCTTTCGATCCAATTAACCTGGGTGCTAGTCTCAGCCTGGCTACTCTGTGACCTTGGGCACATTTCTTAACCTCTCTGTGCCTCAGGCTCCCCATCTATAAATTGAGATAGTACTACTCAAACATAGGATTACTGTAAGGGGACTGTGGTAATGCATATGACCTGCTAACTATATTCCGAACACATTTAGGTGAATTAGCAGAGTGATTAAAGGAACCCTGGTGGCGCAGTGGTTAAGTGCTCGTCCGCTAACTGGAAGGTTGGCAGTTCAAACCCACCAGCCGTTCTGTGGGGGAAAGATGCAGCAGTCAGCTTCCATAAAGATTACAGCCTTGGAAACCCTATGGGGCAGTTCTACTCTGTCCTATAGGGTCACTATGAGTTGGAATCGACACGACAGCAGTGAGTTTTAGCAGAGTGATTAGAACACGGACTCTGTGTTTAGTTTGCAGCTCTGCATTCACCAGCTGTGTGACCTTGGGCAAGTTACTTGGCCTCTCTGTGCTTCCATTTCCCCATCAGTAAAGTGGGAATAATAGTACCTCGCAGGTACTATTAGGGTTGTTGTGAAGTTAAGTGGGTCTGTATCTATATCTCAGATCAGTGCCTGGTGCTTAGTTAGTTCTATGTATGTGGTTGCTGTTATTGTTGCTGTTCTTTCTGAGTCATTCTTCCAAATGGACCATTCTCCAGTTTAGGAAATTGAGGCTCAGAGGGATAAATGACTTTCCAAAGGCCTGACAACTGGAAAGTGGTAAACAATGATTGGCTCGACTGTGAGAGTATTACGTGGAAGCCCTTGGCAGACCCCGGGTCCCAGGCCCCTGACGTCTCTTCCTCCTGCGCCCCCTCCCCACAGGTCGTCCGCAGCAGCCTGGAGGGACAGGGGCTGCGCGTGCACAGCGTGAGACTGCACGGCTCGGCCGCCAGCCACGTGCTGCACCCCGAGAGCGGCCTGGGCTACAAGGACTTGGACCTGGTGTTCCGTGTGGACCTGCGCAGTGAGGCGTCCTTCCAGCTGACCAAGGAGGTGGTGCTGGCCTGCCTGCTGGACTTCCTGCCGGCCGGTGTGAGCCGGGCCAAGATCACACCAGTGACCCTCAAGGAGGCCTACGTGCAGAAGCTGGTGAAAGTGTGCATGGACGCAGACCGCTGGAGCCTTATCTCACTGTCCAACAAGAGTGGCAAGAACGTGGAGCTCAAGTTTGTAGATTCAGTGAGGCGCCAGTTCGAGTTCAGCGTGGACTCCTTCCAGATCATCCTGGACTCCCTGCTGCTCTTTGGCCAGTGCTCATCCACACCCATGTCTGAGGCCTTCTACCCGACTGTGACAGGCGAGAGCCTATACGGGGGCTTTGCTGAGGCCTTGAAGCACCTGCGGCACCGTGTCATCGCCACGCGCAACCCTGAGGAGATCCGTGGGGGCGGCCTCCTCAAGTACTGCCACCTCCTGGTGCGGGGCTTTCAGCCTCAGCCCAGCACTGACGTCCGTGCCCTGCAACGTTACATGTGCTCCCGCTTCTTCATCGACTTTCCAGACCTGGGGGAGCAGCAGCGCACTCTGGAGCGCTACCTGGAGGCCCACTTCAGTGAGGCTGACGCTGCCCGGCGCTACGCCTGCCTGGTGATGCTGCACCGGGTGGTCAATGAGAGCGCCGTGTGCCTCATGAACCATGAACGCCGCCAGACACTAGACCTCATTGCCACGCTGGCGCTCCAGGCACTGGCCGAGCAGGGCCCAGCTGCCACTGCTGCCCTAGCCTGGCACCCTCCGGGCCCCGATGGGATTGTGCCTGCTACTGTCAATTACTATGTGACCCCCGTGCAGCCTCTGCTGGCTGGGGCCCACTCCTACCCGACCTGGCTGCCCTGTAACTGACTTGGACCCTAGCCAGAAGGGGCTGGACCTCATCAGATTGGGTGGGGTCTCCAGGAGTGTGTGGAGGACATGATCAGAGCCAGGCAGCCTGTGGCAGGTGGCCCAGTACTGCTGCAGGGTAGGGCCTTTGATTGAACAGACCAGACTCCCCGAGGGAGGCCCCTGTGGGCTTACGGCCAAGCTGGGGTCCTTGGCAGGAGGGTCCTTTGGTTATTGTACCACACTCTTGGGCCATATGATTATGGACGCTGGGACCATTTGTCTTGGGGGTCGATCACCTTCAGGAGACAAAGCAAATTTGGAATGGTAGCTGCAATGCCCAGCATTTCTGAGTTGATTTCCATGGCCCAGAAAGGGTCTTTTTTGGCTAGGGCCAGCCCGCAGTGATCCCAGCAGCCTCCTCTGAGGGCCTGCAGCCCACACACATAGCTAAAATATGGTACATTATGGGGACTACTCACTTTGGGTCAGGCTGGGTCACTAACAGGGCTGGTGGTCCACCCTGTCTAATCAGTGGGAGGAGAGAAACAGGCATGTGGCAGATAGCTGGGTTTGTGGAAGGGTAGGTTTAGCCCAGTCCCCTAACACTCCCACCCTGAGCTGTGACACCTTTGTCTTTAGGGGTCTAGGTGTGCAGTGGACAGAAGCCAAGCAGCCTGGGGCAGGACCTACCCATGCCCCTTCCAAGGCATTGCTCCCTTCCCCTGTGTTGTAAGGAGCCCTCCTGCCAAGGAGCTTACTCTTTGGAGAGTACTGGGCCCAAAACGGCCACAGTTAAGTCAAGTGCTCCCTCCCCACTGGCCCGGTTACAGGGTCCTCACTTGGTGGGTGGGAGCCATGCCCCACCTCCTTTTCCATCCCTCTGGTTTTGTTGGTATTTTGCACTCTTATACCTGCCAATAAAGATCATCTAAACTGAGCACAGCACCATGCTTTCTCCTGGGGAAGAAGGACTTCCCATAGCTGTGGGGTCTGCTCTGCCTCCTCCAGCCTGGGCTCACACTGTGGACACAGAGGACGGTGGGGGTGTCAGACCTGGGCTGTGCCTGGGGGATTGCCCCTCCTTCCCTTACTCTCTCCCCAAACCCAGCCCCAGTCTGACAACTGTGGTGGGAGCTCATGTCTACAGGTGTGACCTGCACCTACTTGTTACCTCAGCAAGTCTAGGACTCTCCTGTTAAAGAGTAAATATTTCAATGTGTTCTCCTTGGAATCCTAATGGCTCTGGACCTGGCCTTATTTCCAGCTCAGGCTGCTTGACCCCAGCCCTGTCCAGGAGCAGCTAGAGAATGAGCTAGGTGAATCTGGGCTAGAGGCCCCTCCAGGAATGGGGGCTAAGTCTGGGGGACTTCCAGGGTCCCCCAGAGCTAGAGCCTGGGTAGGGCTTCCCTACCTGGAGGGGCTCCCTCAACCCAAGTGCTGATGGGAAACCTGCAGCTCCTCCAAAGCATGCCCTGGCTCTTTAAGAGGGTCCCCTAGAAGGGAAAGATCGCTCTTTCCCAAACGCAGAGGGGCCACATGAGGCTGTCTGGGAGCTAGTGTCAGCCACATGCTCCTAGGGAGCTATTACCTGAGGGCATCAGCCAGTCACCAGCCTAGACGCTGCCCACTGTTTACCTAGCCTCTTTGATCCAGGAATTGCAAAGTCCTTAACATATTCAGCCTCATTAGGGGCCTCTGAAGTGGTGACTTCAATGGTTCCAGGCAAGGTGGTAACAACAAGGCTGCAGAGGAGGCCCCAGGTCACCAGTGTGAGGCAGGTGCCTCGCCTGCCCAGTGGGTCCCTGTGGGTGCCCCCAGCCCCTACCACTGGCCTCAAAACAGCTGGCAGAATGGGTGAAATGACTTTCTTTGCCTAGTGACTAAAAACAGCCCCCCACACCCAGCCAAGCCCACCCATCTAGAGTCCTGGGAGGAACTAAGTTTGTCCTGTCTGATTTGACCATTGGAACCTGGGCGTGAAGGGCTGCTCACAGTGTAAACACAGAGGGCGTAGCTTATTGGGGTGGTGTCTTAGTTATCTAGTGCTGCCATAACAGAAATACCACAAGTGGATGGTTTTAACGAAGAGAAGTTTATTTCCTCACAGTCAAAAGTAGGCTAAAAGTCCAAAATCAGGGCGTCAGCTCCAGGGGAAGTCTTTCTCTGTCGGCCTTCTCATCAATGTTCCCCTGGACTAGGAGCTTCTCGGCGCAGGGACCCCAGTCCAAAGGACGCGCTCCGTTCCGGCACTGCTTTCTTGATGGTATGCGGTCCCCCTGTCTCTCTGCTCACTTCTGTCTTTTATATCTCAGGAGAGTGCCTCAGGACACAATCCAGTCTTGTAGATCCAGTCCTGCCTTACTAACACAACCGCCACCCATCCTCCCTCATTAACATCACAGAGGCAGGTTTACAACATATAAGAGAATCACACAGCACCAGGAATCGTGGCCCAGCCAAACTGATACACACATTTTTGGGGGGGCCATAATTCAAACCATGACAGGTGGGGAGTGGGTTCACTGGATGTGCTTGTTTTAGAGAGTGAGAAAGCCAGAAACCCATGTGGACATGTGCATAGACAATGTATTCCATCCAACATGTGCCAGACACCATTCTAGGCACTGGGAATGCATCAACGAACAAAATAGACCAGATTCCCTACCCTCATGGAGATTACATTGTAATTGGGGCAGACACCAGATAAGTAAACTATAGTACATAGTCTTAAAAGATCAGTGATGCTTTAAAAACTATATATTTAGAGAGTAGCGTAAAGGGATTGAAAGTGCTGCGGTTTGCAATTTTAAAAAGTCAGGCTAGGCCTCATTGAGAAAGTGATATTTGATTGAGCAAAGACTTCATAAAGGTAGTGGGAAGCAAGCCACACGGATGTCTGGGGAAAGAACAGTCTGGTCAGAAGGAACTTGTCTGTGAATTCACACATGCTCCTGACAGGCGTGTGTGGGGGAGGGCACATGAGCTGCTCAGATGGGTGTGTGCATCCAAGGGTGCCTGGCTGGCCTGTGCAGGTGTGTGTACTCACTGGTACTGATCCGAATAAATGCATAGGGATGTGGATGTAGGAGACTCTGAGACGGCAATTCACAGCAACAGCTACCATTTCTGGAGTGTCTTACTCCAGGCCAGGCACCGTGCTAAGGTCTTTGTTGTTGCTGAGAATATACACAGCAAAACACACCAATTCAACCGTTTCTCCAGGTACAATTCAGTGACATTGATTACATTCTTCAAGTTGTGCTAAGGTCTTCTTAATCATCATTTCATTTCATCCTCAAAATTCCATGAGGAAAGAGCAAGTATTGTCATCCCTATTTCAGAGACGAGGAAACTGAGGCCAGAAAGGTCAAGCAGACTTGTCTGACTCAAGGGCCATTGCTGCTAACCTGTTCACTACCCTGCTCCTACACTGATTTCACATGGATGATTGTGACAGAGTATGTTAGCATGTTTGACATGTGACAGTGAAATAGTTTGTATTACTGTGACATTTGTCATTTTATGTATGACTATGGCAGAGTGTAGCAGTGTGCCAAGATGTATTATTTTCTTGATGTACATATGACTCTAGCCATGGCTGCGGTGACCATGTCAGGGGCCTGTGGCGGCAACAGACGTGCCTGTGGGTTTGTTTGGGAGTGGTGCAGTGTTTCTGGGTGTGAGAAAAAATGCTGACTTAGTGGCTGACATTGCTCCTCTCATGGACAATTTCTGCAACCATCTGAGATGCCAGGACAGGCAGGAATCAGGAAATGGGAAGTGGGAATCAGAGCCAATGAGGGGAGGGCTGATAGGAGGGGAGAGCCTTGTCCCTCCCCACAACCCCAGAGTGCTCTCCAAGCAGCAATCCACCCACCCCTTCGGACCCAAGGAGAAGAGAGGAAGTCCCAGAGGGGGAAGAAGTATATCTGTGAACTTTGGGGAACAGAAGATACACCCCCCCCCCCAGGCAGTTAGTGATGTGCTGGTCCCTCCACCCTTCTCCCTCCCAGTGCCCTGGGGAGGCTGACCCCAGTGGACTGCATCAATGACTCCCTTGTTCCCTGGCTTCCTGGTGGGTTTGGCCAATGAGAATCCCTAGCAGGAGACTGAGGGGAGGGAGGAGAGGGAGGTGCTTATTCCCCCTTCTTCCTCCCCACCAGGTTACCATGGCTGGCTTCATCCTTCAACCAAAGTCCAGTGCTCCTACCAGCTACACTCTCAGCTTCCTATGGCCTCCCCTCCTTCATCCCTTACAGTTTAGGAGTTGTAAAGGCTCCCACTGTTGCTAGCCCCAGGGTACTGTACCACCCTTTGTAAGTTTCCTAACCGTCCACAATTTTGGAAATGTTGGGTGCAGTTGAATGGTTTTGGACTCACAGCAACCCCAAGTGACAGAGTAGAATGGCCCCATAGTGTTTTCTTGGCTGTAGTCTTTACAGAAGGTCACCAGGTCTTTCATCTGTGGAGCTGCTGGGTGGGTACAAACTGCCACCCTTTCAGTTAGCAGTCGAGCACTTAACCGTCTGCACCACCAGGGCTCCCTCCTTTGGAAATCGTCCCTTTTAAAAACTCTTCCCAGTCTGAGTGTGCCCTGTCTCCTGCTGGAACCCTGGCTGATAAAACAGACAGTCACCAACACTCACACGCAATCCCACATGGGTCATCATGCTGCCACATTGTCACAAACATGCACAACCTCCCTCAGTGTCGCCCAGCCTCACACATGCATCCCCATCCCCAACCTTCCTCATCACATCCTTCATCAAGGAAGACTTCCTGGAGAGGGTCGGCTCCGAGCCAGTTCAAGGGAGAAATCAGTCTGCAAATCAGTGGAGGTGCCCGGATTGGCAAACGTAACTAAACAGAAGCTGCTCAGGGAACTGCCAGCTTAAAGAACCATGGCAGATACGCACAAAGGAAAGTCAACATGGACACCTGCAAAGTAAACCTTATAGCTAAGCACATTTGCCCCAAATTACTGAAATTTATTCTTCCGGCATGTATAAATCAGGGGACTGCTTTAATATACATTCACTTTGCAGAATTCTACAAGTTCTGCGCTGTGTGTGAGTAAAGTTCTCGCTTCCGCTCTGTGTTGAGGATATTTGGATAACTGTGATTCCTTTTTCCATTTAAAACTTTGCTTAGAATTTTTATGTTGCCACCACCTCTTCCTGAGAGAGTTGTGTCCTCCCTAGGAACCAGCAGCTGGTTGTCTTTCTGAGGGGCCACATGCACGCTCCCACACAGGGAGAGCAAGTCCAGTGGATGAGGGACGCTGAGGGAATTCTCAGACCAATGTTCCTTCAAACAGGCCTCCCAGAGCGGTTAGACGGAAAGGCAATGACATCTACCAAGATGGAGACCCAGCTGCGCTGTAACTTGTTTAAGAATGACTTTTTAAAAAGAAACCCTTTTCCTTTTCACATCGGAAATGTCTGCTGCACTCTTAAATAGTCTGATTACATCTCAGGGACCTGTTGTAACATCTCCAATTGTACAGTGTAAGCCAAAGTCAAATGTGGCTTATATAAAGAAATTCTTAGTGTAAGCAACTTCCCCAGAATCAAGCCCCTTGCCACGATAAAGGGAAGGGCTCCTGTGAAGAGAGGAGGGCGCTGAGGTTGTGTAGGGTCAATTCGAGAAGTCTTCCAGAAGGAGGTGCCCAGGTAAAGAGCAGAATCCAGGAGTTCAGATCCACAGAATAGAGGCTCGGAGGAGCTGGGAAGAATAATTTCAAGAGCTTTAATTACCTCTTTCCCACAGCTACCCAGCCCCACCCAAGTCCTTCAGCATCCACCTCCTTAAGAGAGGCAACTGTAGAGAGAAGGTGCAGGGGGTGATATTATGAAATGGGGCTCCATTGGCTCTCACCCTGGAAGGGGTGGGCCCCTGGGGGAAGCAGAGGTTCCCGTGGGTCTTTGTCCTTGGCTGGCATCCCCACTGGTCTGAGCAGCTAGAATGGAATGTTCCTGGGATGGAAGGCCTGCCCCCTCCTCCACCTCTCCCCTTATGGAGTTCCCTAGGCCTAGGGTGGGGTGGTTGGGAGGAGGACCGTTCTAAAGATTCCTGATATGGTGATACTCTGGAGAAGCGAGGCCCACACTGCCTGGGAGCTCTGTCCTGGTCACCTCTCCTGGACTGAGCAGCTTTGTTCCATTAAACGTTTATAGATTCCTACTATGTACTAGGCACTTAAGGCAACCTCTCACTTAATACTCTGAAGTTATTTCCTTCCTAGCTGCCCATCCCATGAAGAAGACAAAAAGAAGAGGGGGAGGAGAAAGAAGAAGAAACGGCTCAGAGAAGAGAAGTGACTTGTCTAAGGTAGCCCAGCTGAGAAGTTCCAGGCCAGGACTGAATCCCAGGTCTGTCTTGTTCCAGATCTGGGCACTTTCTGCCCCACCATGGAGCCTGTCACCCTCCTTCTCTGCCATCCATAGTGTCAGCCTAGGGCCGGGCTCTTCGCTCTCCTCTGCACCAAACATTCCAGCCCAGGTCTGCAGAGTGAGGAGGCAGCCCTCCAAGGCAAGCCCAGGCCCTGCCCCCAGCCCTCATCATCCCGGGCCCACCTCTGTCAGAAGCCAGGTGTGCTGACTTAGCCTGACTCGCCTCTCCCCCCCCCCACCCCACGCCCAGGCAACCAGGCTGGAGGTGTGTCCAGGGCTTGGCAGGATCGGGCACCTTCTGCCACCCTTCCAGAGTCCCATCACTTCCCTTCCCAGAACCAAGGACCAGGGGTCACTGTATCCAGCCTTAAAGGTGAAAGCCCAGAAACCCTCCCCTCCAAATGGCACCCTCATCAGCCTAACGAATGAAAGACTACATAGCCTAAGGTTTAACAGATCCCTACTTACGTGCTCCTTGACCCTCAGTGTCCTCACTCTGGAAATGGGGATAATAACCGCTACTTTGCAGGGTGGTTATGAGGACTGAAACAGATAATGGGTGTAATGTGCTTCGCAGAGAGCCTGGCATAGAGGAGATGGCTAATATATCATTACAGCAAGGGTTCCCTTCCAGGGTGCAGCTAAGGCCTAATGGGGGAAGAAGGCGGCTGGCAGGGTTTCCAATCCGCTCATTCTGGTTCAACCCCTGCTGACAATTTGCTTTTCCAGCCCAGATATACTGAATCAGAATCTACATTTAACAAGATCCCCGGGTGACTCTTATGTTAAAATGTAGATTCTGATTCAGTATAGTATGGGTGGGGGGACGCAAATTCTCAGCAGGGGGTGGAACCAGAAAAAGGAAGAACCGGTTCAAAGCTGGGCATTTCCAAGCTTTTCGAAATACCTCCTCTCCGGCTGGCTATAAAGCAAGGAGCCTCTCCTTTAGCTCTGGGAAGCCTGGGCGCCCAGATTTTTCTTGAGGGACCCGGCTGTCAGGATAAGGGATCCGCCTAGAACTGGGCCCCGTTGGGTAGCTTCAGCCTAATCTCTAGGAGGCCACTTCGGTTTCCGGGCGGCCCGAGAGCAGGGTGTCCTGATCAATTTTCAGTGTAATAAATTTGCGTGGAGCGAAATGACGCTGGGCTTTTGCTCAGACGATAACTTCCACCAGGGACAAGCCCTCTTTCTAGGAAGCCTTTCCTGATAGATTCCCTTCCCGAGGACCGGGGCTCCACCCAGCCAGAGGGTCTCTGCACCGCATCTCCCAGTGAGCTCCCGCCCCCAGGAAGCTGGTGATGGGTGCAGCTCCAGCCTCCAAACCCGCCCAGCCCAGGAAGCTATCACTGAAACTACACCCCTACCCTCGGGCCGCACCAACCACCACTATCCGCTCCCTCCGCCAAAACTACCCTCATTGCGAACGCTCTAGGCCAAGGAAGCCTCGGTACCGCCAAGAAGAGGACAGTTGGGGGCGGGGACGCTGGGGATCGGACCTGCTCTAAGCCACGCCCCACGGCCTGCGAAGCAGCCCCACACTGCTCTCTGGTGGCGTTGCCCGGAGACACCCTCATACAGCTCCGGCCTAGACCAGACCGTACACGGATGTGACAAGCAGATCTATGTGACAAGCGGATCGAGGCGAGGGGTTACCCAGGTGAGCGGCAGGGCCCAGAGGAATCCTGAACTGGCCTCCCAGCTTTGGGCACCAGCCTGATGAAAGGCTCCTGTTGCCCTCATTTCCTTTTACTGAGGTCCCAGGTTCACTGGTGGCTACTAATGTCCTCACAGCCAGCACAGCTCCTCCAAGATCCCTGCACTCAGTCCAGCCCCCAGGGCTGGGACCATCAAGAAAAGTGTTCATGAAGTCATGAGGGTGAGGTAGAGCCAATCTCCTGCCCAGGGGCAGGGTTGTAGCCCTCCAACAAAGCAAACTGTTCAGCCCCCTGGGGGTCCCCTGGGATGGTGACCACCAGGGAAGAAGGCTGCCTGAAGGAGGGCTGGGAGACATAATCTCTTAAAAGCGAGACCCTCTGGTTCAGTTCTGCTTTTTGAGCCCTGGCACTGAGTAGATATCAAGGTCTGCTGATTGAGGAACAAATGGAGCCAAGCTGGGAAGCTCCTAGAGGGGGTCCTAGGTAGCCCAGGGGTGAGGGGGGGAAGATGACTTTTGTTACCCGGGTGAGAGGTAGTGGACAGACCACTGAACCAGGAGCCAGAGTTCAAGTCACTGAGTACTGTGTGACCTGGCCAAGCCCCTTGATGAGGAACAGTGGGGCAGCTGGAAGTAGAGGGAAGGGACAGAAGTTGCCTTTGACACAGGACCAATCTCCATTACCCCTCACAGACACACCATTTTCTCCAGCAACAATCATCTCTAATTCCCTATCCCCTCCCCCTCCAAATTGAGCCTAAGCTGATTATCAATAAATCCCGGACAAAGGCAAAATTGCTGTGGCCGATGAGCATTTTACACCATTAGCTAAAAGCTTCTCCAGGCCAAGTGACCCTCTCCTCCTCCCCCCTCCCCCCAGCCAGAAAACAGTTCTGGCTGCAGCCCAGCACTGTGGCCAGAACACCCTCACTGTGTCACCTCCAGCAAGTCCCTGTCTTCACTGGGCCTCTAGACCTCAAAGGACCCAAGTGGCTTTGGAAGGTTCTCCCTCTCTGGGGAGGCCAAAGGATGCCAGTGCCTCCCACTGCTCTCCTGGTCTCCAACCTGTCTCGGGGGCTCTAAGACCTCCTCCTGGGCCTCTCTTCCCCAGCTAAGGATGGGTTCAGGAAGGCCTGGCTATTTGCCAAGAAACCAGCCCAAGTTTGGTACCCAGGGAGAGGAAGAGCTGATGAGGGAGGGTCAGGTGTGGTTCCCAGGGACTCAGCCTGTCAGAGTAGTGTACCTGACCTGAGCAGGATTAGACCAGAGTCCCGTGACTCTGATGTTATCATCCTCCTCCTTCTCCCCATTCCCAAACCCTGACATGGGGGAGGAACAGTTATGGTCAGAGAGGGAACTGGCCCAGAGAGGGGGCTGTGTTGTTCTAGGTCACAGAGCAGACAAGGACCAGACACTAGGCCTCCCCAGCCCCTGCCCGTGGGCAGGGGAAGATACACCATGGGAAAGGCACACACAGGCCTGGAACTGGTTCTGTCCCTCACTGGTATGTGACCTTGAGAAATCCCCTCTCCTCTCTGTAAATAGAGAACTCCTTTTAATTAGCTCCTACCATCAGTAAAAGCAGTGCATGTTTCTAGAGCTAAACATGAGATCTAAAAGAATAAAATCTTATTGCATGACTCATGGGGGAAGAAGAAAGACCTCTGCCCCATGTTAACCTCACCACAGTCCTTGCAGGAGGTGATGATACCCACTTCCCAGACTGACAAGCGAGGCTGCAGTGAGCAGCAAGACAGCAGCAACCAGAACATTCACAGCTGAGTACGGACAGGGGATGGGGGGCCGAGAGGCATCTGGATAGGAAGAGAAGATTTCATTTCAGGTCTGGCCCTTTAAGGCCTCCCTTTCTGGCAGCTGATGCCATACCTGTCCCCTGGGGCCTGTTAAAGAATATCGCCTGGCTCCATCCCTGGCAGAACCATCTCAGAGACTAGGCTGGGGTAAGGGGTTCCCTAGGTCCTGCCATGTTAGGGCCCCAAGGAGGGCAAATGACGCTTTAGGCAGCTGCCAAACAACCAGGCTCTGGTTTTCTGAGGGCTGTAGTCTTATTAAGGCTGCATGAGGGCATGAGAAGAGATCCGTCTCCTACAGGCGGGAAGGCCTAAGTATAACTATGATGGGAAGAAATCCTCAATCCCTCTGGGATTCCATCACCCCAGATGGGAAACAGGGGTTTACGAGAGGAGAACTCAGTCTTACGTCCCTGTGCCAGCTCCCACCCGACCTTTGGACCTCATTATTCTGCCCTCCCGAAGATGTGGAGCAGGGCACTGTCAGAAAGCAGCAACTTCAAGGGCAAGACTCTTGTTACAACCCCGCGGGACCTAGGAAAGGCAACGCGGGTGGAGGTGAGGGTGGGGGGCATCAGGGCAGCAGGCTCAAACTGGTAAAAGTTTGCTGCCAGACCCCTCCTGGGATCTGAGCACCTTCATTGTGTCCAACTCCGTACTGCGGACTTAGTGCTACCACCTCACTCCCCCAGGTGGTCTGGGAGAGGCGGCAACAAAAGTGGACAGCTTTATTAGGGACCCAACAGACTCCATAAATCCCAGGGAAGAGAGGTCGGGGGAGCCCTGTATCACCCACCGAGCCCCCTAGATGCACCAGCAGCTAATACTGCACCTCGGCCTCCGTTACTGGGCCCCCGGCCCCCTGGCTGTCTCTTCTTGCGGTCAGTCTGTCTGTCCATCCGCGTCGGTGACGCCGTCCATCCAACGGGCAGTCCACAATTCTTCGGTCGGTATCTCAGCGATAGCCAGTCTGGGGTGGCCGGGGCGGTCCGGCGCGGAGGTCAGCGCTGGGGGGAGGCGGGGCCGCGGGGCGGGCTGCGGCGGAAGGGCGAGTCGGGCTCGGGGCCGTGGCCGCGCCGCAGGCGCCCGGCGCCCCAGGGCACGCAGCCTCCCAGGCCGAGCGCCGAGGCGAGCAGCGCGGGCGGGCGGGCGCGGCGGCCACGGCGCGGGCCCTTCTTGAGACGTGGCCCGTGCGCCGCCAGGTAGAGCTCGGCTTGCGCCACGCCGCCACTCAGGCGACCCAGGCTCTCCGCGCGGTGCGCCAGGCGCAGCTCGGCCGCCAGAAAGACGCGGTGCAGCTGCAGCACCCGGCTCTCCAGCTCGGATACCAGGCGCCGGCGGCCCTCCACCTCCAACAGTCGCCGCCGCGCTTCAGCCAGCTCCAGCGCGCGGCCCCCCGCCCCCGCCGCGCCGCTGCCCGCTGCCGGCCCAGGACCCCTCGAGCCCCGGCTAGCGCCCTGGCGCCGGCGCTGCAGCTCCTGCCCCTCGGCCGCGCCGGCCGACTCCGGGATCGCCTCCGGCTGGGCTTGGGCCGGGATCAAGGTCAGAGTTGGGGGCGGGGGCTGAGGGGACGACGGGGGCTCTCGGGGCTGCGGCGGGGACCCTGGCTCGGCCGTCCCTTCCTGGGTCCCCGGGCCGCAGGCGCTGATGCGGCAGCCCGGCATCCCCCGCCCCCCGGCGATCTGCGGCTGTGGGTCAGCGGGCCTGGCCGGCTGCCCCCGCGCGGGGGAGGATGGACGCTATGCACGCGAGGAGCAAGATACACCGCCGCCGCAACCACGCCAGCGCCGCCGGTGCGTCTGATAGAAAAAGGGACGGAGCGATTGACAGCACAGCCAATCAGAGACTGGCACGCCCTGGACCCGCCCCGCCCATTCAGGCCGTTCCCCAAACCCCCCAAGTTCGTTGTCCTTCCCCCGGCTGTGCCATTCTAAGGCATCCAAATTTTGAGTGGAAAGGGGACCCTGTCTTTCCTAGTCTGACCCCTCAAAATCATAAGCTCTGGTAGCTGGTGCTGGAATCATGAAATCCAGTCCTCACCTGGGGAGGGTGAGGCCCTGGACTAGAACTCAGGAAGTCTAACTCTCCGCAGTGCTGGTCCCTGTACCGCACGCTGCCCCTGGCCGAATCCGTTCTGCCTGGTCTCCCGGGCCACAGGCTCGTCAGGACCCCTTTCTCCCATCTCGCTGGGGCAGTGGAGGAATAAACGCAGAGGAACGACTGGAGTCCCGGTGGGATGGGATGGGGATCCGACAGAGTTTGGTGTCCTCCAGGCACACCCTTCGCTTGCAGAACAAACACCTCAGTGCTGCCGCTGAGCCTGGGGCCCTCCAGAGAAGCCTGGAACTCCACAGACTCTTTCACTGTCCCTGTTCGCTCATCTCTGCAGGTGTCCCCGACACCTTTTACACAGAGGGGGAATCAGATCCAGAAGGAGCAGTGTGATGCCTTGCCCAAGGTCATACTGCGGGTCAGAGGCTGAATCTGGACGGGAATGGAACCATCTTAGCCACTCATGCCCTCTGGGGCCTCAGATGCATGGGTCTCCACCCTGCTGTGGAGAGGCCCTTCTCATCTGGGACTTTGGTCATCCAGGCAAAATGCCTGCCCACCTTCCCTGCAGTAGAAGTGACCCTGCCATACCCCCTCCCAACACTGGCCCAGATACTGTGGCCCTGCCTGTTTCTTTCTGCTCAAAGGTGGCATCAGAGCTGGGGTGGGTGGGAGCAGGGGCGGCAGGGCCAGAATCCAGGTTTGAGATGACTGGGAAACTCTGCAACAGACCCTGGGCTCAGGAGGACCTGCTGAAGGTGTGGCCAATGTGGCTACTGTCTGTCCCAGCCTGAAGAGGAGGCTGATGGGGGAGTTGAACTTCTTCCATGTAGAGGAGATAAGAACAGAGCGCCGCACTCCCCATGGTCTCTAAATGCTTTCAGGTGCTTTAGACTGAGTGATGAGGACTCCTGGGCATGGGCCAGGCAGCTCGGTTCCTAAGAGGCAGCTCAGAAGGGGCTGGGTGCTATGAGGAGGTGCCAGCCTCAGTGAAGAGGAAGGGAGGAGGCTTAGTTAAAAGCAGAGAGGGGGCAAGTAAGAGGAAAGGGTCCTGAGAGGCTCAGTGGAGGGGAAGGAGGGATTCATTGACTGAGAATGGCTCAGTGAGGGAATGGGGCTCAGTGAGGGCGATGGGACTTAATGAGGGGGAGGGGCTTATGGGCACAGAGGTGTGGAAGAAGGCCATAGTGGGAGAAGGGTGGTTCTGTGAGGGAGGAGGGGTACTCAGGGAGTCAGAGAGGCTCAGTGAGGATGAAGGAGGCTCAGAGGTTCCCAGCAAGGAGGAATCCCTGTTGAATGGTGTCATCCCTTTGAAGGTCTCCTTTGTGTCATCAAACCTCCTGTCTTTCTTGGTACAGAACCCCCCCTCCCCATCATAGTGGGGAAACTGACAGGTGTTTGTGTGCCCCAGGCAGATTACTGCTCCCAACTCCTGGAGGATGAATCACAGAGAACAAGACCAGGATTTACCATCCAGCCAGATTCAGAGAGCCAGCCAGGCCTGGGTTCAAATCCCACACACACTGCCCATCTAGGTGACCTCAAACAGGTCATTTCTCTGAGTGATAGGAGATGCTCAATATAGATTTATTGAATGAATGAAAGTACATCATCCCTAGGAGAGGAGGATCAGCAGCCTTTTCTTCCTGGTGAGAAACCAAAGCTCAGAGAAGTAAAGAGGCTTGTTCGAGGTCACACAGCAGGTAAGTGGCCAAGCAAGGATTCAAACATAGGTCTGACCCACTCCAAAGTCATCCCTGACCTCCCTATTATTCTCTGACAGTGTTCCCTGTTCCTATCCTCCATGGCCTCTCCTGCAAGTCACAGATATATACGTATTTGTTTATTGTTTAGTTATTTAACAATCTCTCCCCCTAGACTGGTTTTGCTTATCATTAGAATTCCTTGGAGTTAAGCAGAGTGCCTGTGCACGCCAGCATCAATAAAGGTTTGTTTGAACTGAAAAATAACACAAGGGTAGAGCTGATTGAGAATGGAGAGGGCCCCTTTTCCATCCACTTACATATTCATTCTTTCACTCATTCAACAAATTTGACCATTACCTCTTTTGCTGGGCTGGCTGCTGGAGGTACTGCAGTGATAAGATGGGGCCCTATCCATGGGGAGCACACAGTTTAGGGTTGATACAGACAGGAGATGGCAGTTCAGAGCGGTACCTACTGGGATGGGGGAAGTACAGGGGCTGAGAACTGAAGGATGAATCAAAAGTGAGAGATGCACTTCCTGTCTGGAGTGAGGGAGAGTGAAGGAGACCAAAGACTCAAGGGAGCAATTAGTCCAAGGGCTAATGGATCACATAAACCACAGCCTATACAACTCTAAGACCAGAAGAAGTAGATGGTGCCCGGCTACCACTGCCAACTTCTCTGACTGAGATCACAATAGAGGGTCCTGGACAGAGCAGGAGAAAATTGAAGAACAAAAAATCAAATTCACAAAAAAAGACCAGGCTTGCTGGTCTGACAGAGACTGGAGGAACCCCTGAGACTATGGCCCTAAGACACCCTTCTGACCTGGAACTGAAGCCATTCCTAGAGACCACCTCCCTGCCAAACAACAGATAAGTACATAAGATAAACAGTAACACTCAAGAAGAACATACTCCTTAAAACAATCAACTATACGACATCAAATGGCATTATCTGCCCAAAAGCATAGATGAGAAGGCAGGAAGGGGTAGAAAATCAGGACAAAAGAAAATGGGGAAACCAGGGCAGAAACGGGGAGAGTGCTGACACATTGTGGGGCATGAAACCAAGGTCATGAAACACTTTCTGTACAAATTATCGAATGGGAAACTAATTTGCTCTGTAAACTTTCACCTAAAGCACAATTAAAAGAAAAAAAAGTGATGCAGAGATGGTGGGGAACAGGGAGGGAGAAGGTTTCAGGAAGGAAATCGCACGTGCAAAGGACCAGAGGTGAGACAGGTTTGGCATCTGTCAGCTTTCTTTCTTTTTTTTATTTTCATTTTTATTGTACTTTAGGTGAAGGTTTACAGAACAAATAGTTTCTCACCAAACAGTCAGTGCGCACATTGTTTTATGACATTGGTTAACAACCCCACCACATGTCAACCCTCTCCCATCTCGACCTTTTTTTTTTGGTGAAAATATTCATAGCCAAAGATACACCATTTCAAAAATTTCTACATGTACAATTCAGTGACATCGATTATGTTCTTCCAGTTGTGCTGCTATTCTCACTTTAGATGAAGGTTTACAGAACAAAATAGTTTCTCATTAGATAATCAGTACACATGTTGCCCTATGACAATGGTTAACAACCCCACTACATGTCAACACTGTCCTTACTCAACCTTGGGTTCCCTATTCTGTCAGCTTTCTTAAATGGCCTGAGCTCCATACACCCAGGAGTGGTCAGGGGCCACAGCCAATGACTGATTGCAGCCAGCCTGGCATTTCAAATACATTTTTAAACTATAATGATTACTGTGTTTTTCTAATCTTTATAAAAGTTATACATTCCTGTTGTAGAAGAGGAATAAAGAACATTCTAAATAAAGAACACCCTAAAATATAAAAGAAAATAGAGAAAGGAAAGGGGTCTGGAATCAGAGAAACTTGGATTTGAGTTGAAGTTTAGTCCCTTCCTAGCTGTGCAACCCCCTGAAAGGCACTTTCCCTCTGAACCTCAGGGCCCTCATCCGAGAAATGGAACTGCTAATACCTGTGACAGACAAGGACACAAAGGCTCAGATAGATACAGGGTCTTGCCCAAATCTCGCAAGTTGGACATGGGGTTGAACCATATCTGCCTGATTGAAAGCCTATGCTCTGAGTCAGAGACCCTGAAAAGAGAGGAGGCAGCTAGAGAGATCAGGGTCCAGAGTCCGGCCCACCATATATCTATCCCTCCTTCCCAGGACAGCAGCCAGCAGAGACAACCCACGGAGGGGATGGTGAGTGTGGCTGTGGCTCCAAGCAGGATCCCCCCATGGGCTGAGAGTGAGGTGGGCCAGGAGGTCACGGCCGGAGGAGTCCTCTTCCATCCCAGCCTGGAAGATTTGAGGCCTCTGCTAAGCGATCCAGCCCCTCCCTTTCAGTCTCTTCTTGGCAACATGGCCTGGCGCCTTCTAGGATGTGATCTCAGTTTAACAATTTAGCAGATGCAGACAAAGATAGCAGCTCTGAAAATAACCCAGCCAGGCCCCAACCTCCATCTACCTTTTTCCCAACAGACTCTTCTGCCCACCCCCCGAAGATCTCTGGTTGTCCCACACACCTGTCAGTCCCTGCCACCAGCACCTGATTTTACACCTCCTTGTCTTCCTCCTTCTCACCTTCCTTCCCTCTCAGCTTCTCTTTCTCTCCATTCTCTATTAAAAGGTTTTACCTCAATGAAGGCTTAAAGGAACTTCGCCCTAGAAGCCAGAAGACTTGGGTTTAATTCACTGTGTGGCCTGAGCAAGTCCCTGCCCTCTCTGAGCCTCTGTTCCCACATTTGTAAAATGAGGCCTTGAGATTCCTAAGTGTGGCATGAACAAAATATTGAGGGTGGGGGCAGCTACTTAGACAGGGGCCTGGATGGCTTCCCCAGGAGGGCACAACTGCCCTGTCAATGTCCTCATCTCAGTCAACAGTACTACAATCCGTCCTGCTGCTCCAGCCTAAGAGCTCACTGCTTTTCTTTGCTTTCAATTTCCCTTGTGATGATAATTTTGCCCTGGTTATTATTCCTAGAATAAAACAGGCTGGGATTTGTGTTCACAATGGATGTAGCAGGTTTCCACGTGCTTTTGATGCTGTATCAAGTTTCTGACAAGGAGAAGTTTTTCTTCCCTCTGGAAGGTTGGAAAGAGCAATAGCCCTTCTTCCTTAAAGCATGGCTCAAATCACTCCACCTTTAGGGGTCTGTTTCCACATCTCTAAAATGACCAGGTATTGAAGGGTAAGTCGGACAAGAGTAGACAACATGGTCTTTAGACTGGAAGCTCCCTAAGGGCTGAGACTGTCTATTTTCACGCATCCATTCAACAATGTAATTAAGCACCAACTATATACCAGCCTGGAGCCCTGGTGGTGCAGTGGTTAAAGCACTCAGCTGCAAACCAAAAAGTTAGCAGTTCAAACCACTAGCCGCTCCACGAGAGAAAGATGTGGCAGTCTGCTTCCGTAAAGATTACAGCCTGGAAACCCTATGGGGCAGTTCAACTCGTTATTAGTGGGAATCGACTGGATGGCAATTTTTTTTTTTTTAAATGCACCAGCCATTGTACTAGGTGCAAGGGGCACAGCGATCAATCAGAGAGGCACAATCCCTGTTTCCATGAAGAGTACATGTCTGCAATCAAAATCATTAAATCCTGAGGAATGTAGCATGCAAGAATAATAAAGTACCTGCTACTATTTACGTAGTGCTTACTTGGTGCCAGATTCTGATTCTGTAAGGTTCCATTCATTATTAGCATACCCATTTTATAGACCAGTAAATGGAAGGACAGAGCAATGAAGAAAATTGGCCAAGGTCACATGATCAATGAGTGGCCGAGCTAGGATTCAACACCCTGGCAGTCTGCGTCCAGAGCCTGTTTTCAACCACGATCCATAGTGCTTCCTGTTGTCGGTGTTAGGTGCTACCGAGTCGGTTCCAACTCATAGCGACACTATGTACAACAGAACGAAAAACCGCCTGGTCCTGCAGCATCCTCACCTATGTTGCTATGTTTGAGCCCATTGTTGCAGCCTCTGTGTCAATCCATCTCACTGAGGGTCTTCCTCTTTTTCGATGACCCTCTACTTTACCAGCATGATGTCCTTGTCCAGGAGCTGGTCCCTCCTGATAACATATCCAAGGTACGTGAGACAAAGTCTCACCATCCTTGCTTCTAAGGAGCATTCTGGCTGTACTTTTTCCTAGAAATCACAAATAAGGAATAAACTGGGTCACATGATAGAAAGGGGAGTCAAGGAGGGCTTCTGTTGAGGAGGTAATATTTATGCTGAGACCTGAAAGATGAACAGGAGCTGGTCATATGGAACTGGGGAGAGACTTCCCAGCAAAGAAAATAGCAAGTGCAAAGGCCCTGAGACAGAAAGGTCAGTGTGTTCAGCGCATGGTAAACCAGCAGGAGAATGGGGAAAGCTGAGGTCAGAGCTGCTGTCTGGACCTGGAGGTAAGGGCAAGGATTTCTGGTTTTACTCTAAATGCAAGGGAAGCCTTTGAAAGGCTTAAGTTGAGGATTGACATGATCTGATTTGTTTTTAAAAGATCACACTGTTTGCTGTGTAGAGAATGGACTGAAAGGGAGCAGAACAGGAATGCGGGAGGCCAGTGAGGAGATTACTGCAGTAATCCAGCTGAAAGAGGATGGGGACTTGGCCAAGGGGTAATGTAGCAAGTGGGGGTGGGGGATGGATTTGAGGTTTATTTGGAGGTTTTGTGAATAAATTTGTGGGTAAGAATCAGCATGAGTCCAGTCTCCAAAATGTGATGATTGATCCAGTCCCCACCTTCCCACTTCTGAATCATTTCTGACACCAGTTGATCACATGGCACAGTCTCTTTCTGACCCTGGCCACACTCAGGTAGGGCAGATCTCAGAAGTTAGAATGACACCATCCTTTAGACCGCCAAATAGGCAGTTGCCAGTTGCAAGTTTAGGAGTCCACACGACACCCTCGCTTTCATCTGCTGGCTCTCTCCTCTCCTTTGGGTTTGATAATTCGCTGGAACAACTCGCAGAACTTCACAGAAAGTATTGTAACAAACTGAACTGAATCTGTTGCCATTCAGTTGACTCCCACTCGTAGCGACCCTGTAGGACAGGGTAGAACTGCCCCATAGCGTGTTCAAGGCTGTAAGTCTTTACGGAAGTAGACTGCTGCATCTTTGTCCCAACTGTACTTAACTATTATAGATCTATTGTAACAAAAGGATACAAGTCAGGATCATCATAAGAGATGCACAAGTGAAGTCTGGGAGGGTCCCTAATGCAGAGCTTTTTTGTCTCACAGAGAGCATGTCACCTGCCCCTGGCCTACCAGGAAGCTCTGAGCCTTTATGTTCCAGGCTTTTATTGGCCGTGACAAGCTAAATCAGGCCTCCTGAGGCTAGTTGGTATCATCCTCCCAGGTGAGTCTTTTCTGGTCTGGCCAGCCGCCACCAGCCAGCACAAATCCTCAGGTGTGGTCTGGAAGTCCCAGACCAAGGCACCCCCACTACTCCAAGGGTTATTTCTCTGGAGCCAGGGACAAAGGCCACCTTACTTAGGGTAAAACTAGGTCTTTTACCCCACAGAAGTGAACCGAGAGGACTCGTGGATGGTTTAGTGTGGGCAGTGAGGGAAAGGGAGGGATCAAGAACGCCCTCTGGATTTGTGGATGGCGCAGCAGAGCAGATCGTGGTGCCATTGACTGAGGTGGGGAAGACGGAGGAAGGAACAGGTTTGGTGAAGAAATCAAGGTCAAGAGTTTTTTTTTGTTTTTCCCTAAATGATAATTGTTTTATTACAAAAATCAGAGTAAAGAGGGACTGCAGAAACAGCTCATAGTATCTTCCTATTTTCAGTCTCACTAAAGAAATATAGCTTGCAGGGGGTGTACATTCAGTTTCAAAAGTGGAAAGATGATTTAAAATAACTTGCATTAACATACATTTCAGATAATATGGCTTGAATTATCCTGCACTGCAAAATGAAAATCTAACTTGTAGGATCATGTTCTTTATGTTATCAGTATAATGTGGAAAGGTGAAACCAAACAAAAAAAGAGAGAGAGGAAAAATGTTTCTGGTAAAGGTCTACACACATAGGGGGTAGATTAGCTTTTGGAAGGAATTTTGTTTTGGACACTGCGAGTTGGACATGCATGATAATCAGGTGATCTGGAGGTCAGAGCTGGAGAGTCAGGGCTGGAGATTTAAACCTGAGGAGTCATCGATGGATACCAGTTGCTGTCGAGTTGATTCCAACTCATGGCAACCCCATGTGTGTCAGAGTAGAATTGTGTTCTATAGGGTTTTCAATGGCTGATTTTTCATACTAGATCGCCATGCCTTTCTTCCAAGGAACCTCTAAGTGGACTCGAACCTCCAATTTTTTGGTTAGCAGTGAGTGCATTAACTGCACCACCCAGGGACTCCTATCAATGTATAAACCAAAAGAACTCATTACCATCAAGCCAGACTCGTAATGACCCTATAGGACTGAGTAGAACTGCCCCATAGGGTTTCCAAGGCTACATACAGTCTTTATGGAAGCAGACCGCTACATCGTTCTTCTGCAGAGTGGCTGGTGGGTTCTAACTGCCGACCTATAGGTCAGCAGCTGAGCTCTCAACCACTGCGCCACTAGGGCTCCTCATCAATGTATAGTTGATATTTAAAGCCACAGGACAGGATGAATCGCTTTGGGAGAAAGTGTTGCTAGGAAAAAGAAGCAGACAGAGGACAGAGACCTGAGGCAGTACCACGTTTAGAAGTCAGGCTGATAGGAAGGAACCAGCAGGAGCCCGAGCAGGAGTGTTGGAGGTAAAGGAGGAAAACAGGAAAGTGGGCTTCACAAGGAATTGAAAGTGAGGACGAGATCAGTGTAAATGTAGACCACTCTTCTGTGAAGTTTTATTTTGAAGAGGAACACAGAAATGGGGAGATAGCTGGCAGGAAGGTGGGGTCAAAACAAGGATTTTGGAAGATGGGTATTACTAGGAGCACCTTTGTATGCTGATGGGATTGAACCAGTACAGGGGAGATTTTGCTGCCTGGCGTGAAATAATAACCTCAGGTGGGACATTCTTAAGAAAGCAAGAGAGGATGGGTTTTCCAACCAGTTCATTCCTGCAGCAAGCCTTTATTAAGTGGTTACTGTGTGCCAGACACTGTTCCAAGTGCTAGGAATACAGCAGGGATCAAGATAGGCAAGGGTCCTGCCCTCTTAGCACCTGCAACCTAGGAGGAGAGAGGAAGACCAACAAAAGCCAACCCACAAATGAGATCATTTCAGATTGTGTTTACGTGCTGTGACGGAAGTAAATAGGATGATGTGATAGGGGATAACCAAGGAGACCTACTTTAGATAGGGAAGTCCAGGAGGATGGAGTGGGCAACTGTGGCTTTTGCCTTCCCAACATCCAGTTGTCCCACTTTTGATGACAGTGCCTTTATATTTTAGGGGAACCATCTCTTCTACACTCTCAGTGCATGTTTTTGGTGGTGCTAACCCCAGCCTATCTCCAGGAATGGGCCTGTACCCTGGCCTGGCCAGTGAAATTCAATACTAGGATGTTTGCTGGAACAATTGGGAAAGAGAAGCTCATTGCCAGGAAGTGCTGACCAGGTAGTTTATAAGTCTTGAGCTCTAGGCAGTCATCATACAACCACAAAAGAAGTGCCTGTCTGAGGACAAGCGCTACCTAGCAGAAGAGAGAGTGCAGAAGCAAAGAGATCTGATGAGTGGTAAAATCACTTGAGTACCTGATTCAAGGTGTACCTGAAGGTAGGTCTATTTTTGGGCTTTTCAGTTAAATCAGCCAATGAATTCTCCCTTTTTCTTAAGCTGTTTTGAGTTTACTGTCACTTATAATCGAAAAATCCTACTTGATGCAGAAGCCGTCAAGGATCCAAAGGACCAGCCTGGGAAGTCCCAGAGAGAGGCAGTCCAGGTGGAAATAACAGAAAGTGCAGATTCTGAGTCAGGGGAGAGTTTGGCATGTTTGCCATGAGAGGAGGCAAGAGAAGCTGGAAAATAATGAGCTGTGGTGGTAGAATGGAGATGAGATGTTGTCTTAGGCTGGGTTCTCTAGAGGAGCAAAACAAATGAAGCGTATATATAAACATATAGAGAGAGATTTATTTCGAGGAAGTGGCTCACACAATTGTGGAGGCTGGCAATTCCCAAATCCGTGGGTCAGGTGGCAGGCTGGAGGCTTCTCCTGACTCATGTGGTTGCAGGGGCTAACAAACCAAAAATCTGCAGGTCAGGCAGCAAGCTGAAGGCTTCTCATGTCCCAAGAACTGGAGGTCAGAGGATGATGAGACAGACGCAAGATCAAGAGAGAGAGAGAACCTTGCCAGAACATCCATTTATACCACGGATGCAGGCCACACCCTCAAGGAAATTCCTCTTCCAACTGACTAGCTGCTCACCTCAGATCACAAAATGGGAAGTGCTTACATAGTGTCTGCCAAACCACTAAGAATCATAGCCTAGCCAAGTTGACACATAATATTAACCATCACAGATGGAACCGCAAGAAGGGAGTTCCATTTCCAGCAAAATGACAAAAGAGGTATAGAAAAATATCTTTTGGAAAGCATTGGTGAGCTAACTACCAAAAACCAAAACCAAACCCATTGCTGTTGAGTTGATTCCAACTCATGGCGACTCCATGTGTTACAGAGTTGACCTGCTCCATAGGGTTTTCTGGGCTGTAATCTTTATGGAAACGGATCACCAGTCCTTTCTTCTGCAGTGCTGCTAGGTGGGTTTGAACCACTAACGTTTTGGCTAGTAGTCGAGCACAAACCGTTTGCACAACCCAGGGACTTGGCACTGACTACAAAGTAAAGGAAATAAACAGAAGTCAGAAATGACCAGAAAAGGCAATTCCTTGGGACATGAGCCTTATAGCTGGCATTTGCCCTGAGGGCATCTGTTGCGCACACCTCCTCCTCCCCAAGCTCTAGCCCAGTCAAATTTTCTTACTTCAACCTTTGGTAAGACAAACATTTTACAACAGGACCCAGTACACAGTCAAAAGTTTCACAAGCAACACTTACCCTAATTATGTGTGATCCGTGCTGACACTTTGCATTCTAACCTACTCCATGCTGTTCTGTTTAATTTTTTTAAAATGCTAGTTGAGATCCATTAACTGATAGAATGTCAGGAATTAGAGTGTTCTAGTTGCTGTATTCCAGCTGGGAGGGGAAGTCAAGTGGCAATCAAGTTGAAAGTTGCAATCAGGAAACATTCAGAAGAAAAGAACCATGCAGGGTCCCAGCATTTTGTTAGATTCCTTTTCCTTTCTAGTAAATTCGATTTTGGATGTCTTCAGTTTGAAATGCCTGTTATTAGATATTCAAGCAGAGACTTTGAGTGGGCAGTTGAGTATATGTCTGGAGCTCAGGAAAGAGAAGTCTGGAGCACAGGAAAGAGAACAGGGCTGCAGCTATGATTCTGGAGTCATCAGCACAGGGACAGTATTTAATGTCCAGGGACCGGATGAGATTACTTCGAGATGAGTAGTGGTAGAGAAAAGGAGAGGACTGAGCCTTGGGCATGCCAGTGTTAAAGCGGTCAGGTGAAAGAGGTATCGAGTCCCTGGGTGGTGCAAACGGTTAATGGGCTAACCCACTCTGCTGCTAACTGAAAATGGGAGGTTCAAGTCCACCCAGAGGTGCCTTGAAAGAAAAGCCTGGCGATCTACTTCTGAAAATATCAGCTATTAAAAACCCTATGGAGGACAGTTCTACTCTGACACTCAAGGGGGCGCCATGAGGCAGCTGTTAGAAGAGGTATCCTTTGCCCTTTGCTTACTCCTTTCCTCCATCCTGCTGTTGGAAACTCAGATGTGATGTGTACACCAAGTCCCTTAAGGACAAGGGCCTCCTTCTAGGATGGTGGGACAGTGAGCTATTATGCTCACTGGGTGTCTGTTGCTTCCAGCTGATCTATTTCCTAACTAATAATGCAGTAATAAAACTGACAAACCTGACAAGATTGATCAAGGGAAAAAAAAAAAGGGAGGTGGCACAAATAAACAAGGTTAGATTTGAAGAAAAGGACATAACCACAGCTGTAGCAGAGATTTAAAAGATAATGTTATCAGTTTCCTAGAGCGTCTGCTGGAACAGAGTACCACAAACTTGGTGGTTTAAAAGAACAGAAATGTATTCTCTCATAGTTCTAAAGGCCAGCATTTGAAGTCAAGGTGGTGGCAGGGCCATGAACTCTCTGGAGGCTCTAGGTGCAGGTTCTTCCTTGCTTCTTTCTAGCTTCTGATGGTTGCCCGCAATCCTTGGCTTTCCTTGGTTTGTAGACACATCACCTTAATCTCTGCCTCTGTTGTCACATGACCAAATCGAGTTTATTCTAGGAAGGCTGATTCACTATTAGAACATCTATTAGTGTAATTTATCATATTAACATGTTAGAATAAAAAAATCAGGTAAATATTTCAATGTATACAGAAAACACATCAGACATAAAATGATACTTGTGAAGAGTGTGCTTCTTAGCTCAAGTAGATACATGAGACTAAATGGGCAGCTCCTGTCCAGAGGTGAGATGAGAAGGCAGAGAGGGTCAGGAGCTGGTTGAACAGACACGGGAAATCAGGGGTGGAAAGGAGGAGTGTGCTGACACAGTATAGGGAGAGCAATTAGGGTCACATAACAATGTGTGTATAAATTTTTGTATGGGAGACTAACTTGAACTGTAAACTTTCACTTAAAGTACAATAAAATAAAATTTAAAAAAAAATAAAACATGTCAAATAAAATTCAACAACATTCTTAGCAAATAAGGTATAAGACATCCTTAACATGATAAAGCGCCTCCTCCTGGAAGAAGTAATATCTACATGCATTATTTGGAATTCTTCCCTAAGGAAAATATGTCTCTTCTCCCCTATTTATTTATTTATTCAATCATCTTCTGATTTTAAAAGAAGTTAAAGCATTTATGTGGGCCCCTAAAAGTATTGAGGGTCCTGGGTACAGTGTCTACTGTGCCTAATGGATAAGTCAGCAGGAAAACAAGGCATGATTTCCACCATTTCCAGGTTGGTGTTTTCCTGGGGGAGGATGAGGAAAAGGCAGGCCACAAGGGAGGGCCATATAGAAGGCTTCAAAGGTACTGGAATGTCCCATTAAGCTAGGGGTGGGTGCCTGGATTTTTCCATTATTTTTACTGTTTAAATGATATGTATACTTTTACATAGATATATGTATAAAACTTTGTCTCACATACTTTGAACATGTTACCAGGAGGGACCAGTCCCTGGACAGGGACATCACACTTGGTAAAGTAGAGGGGTTAGCGAAAAAGAGGAAGACCTTCAACGAGATGGGTTGACACAGTGTCTGCAACAATGGGCTCAAACACAGCAATGATTGTGAGGATGGCACCGGACCAGGCAGCGTTTTGTTCTGTTGTACATAGAATCGCTATGAGTCAGAACTGAGTTGAAGGCACCTAACAACAACAAAGTGTATAAATAAGTATATTCTTTCACATGGATATGTGTATATGTATATATATTTATAAACACATATACACATTCTTCTATATGTATAAGATATTTCACAGTCAATTTTGAAGAACCACAGGGGTTGCTGGTGAAGGTTCTGGGGACCCTCCCCCAGGTTCTCTGGCTGGGACTGAAGCCTCCAGGCCTCAGCGGGGCTGCTGGTCTGCTCCCAGCTGCTCAGCTTAGGATACTAAGGGACAAGAACTCTACTGAGGGACAGATCTCCATACCTAGGGGCCAGAGCTTTGCAGAGGTATGGCTTCTGGGACAAACAACTACCTGGGGCTTCTTGGACAAGGAGAAGCCCTTCCCCAACCTCTTAGATGGTGTGTGTGTGTGTGTGTGTGTGTGTGTGTGTGTGTGTGTGTGTTGCAGTTCGGGCTTCCCAATCCCAGGGAATAGATGGATCTAGGACCTGGGCTGAAGGGGACAAGTTACACTCATTAGGCTGGACCCCAAACAAGCAGCTCCCAGGTTCACCATAGATTCCAGACCATACACATAGTTGTCAGGGAAATAGCACAGTCCCTGACATGAAGTGGTCAAACCAGGCAGGTGACCAGAGTGACCTGGTGACCAGAGAGGAAGGGCTTTGTCCATGTCCGCTTCTGTAACACCTCTAGAACTCCGCCCAACTCCAGGGGCTGCTGGGGCTGAGGGACTCAACAATAATGGAGACTGGATTTCCCACCAGCCAGGTGGAATGAGGGCTCTGAGTGGGTGTCTTAGTCATCTAGTGCTGCTATAACAGAAATACCAAAGTGGACAGCTTTAACAAACAGAAGTTTATTCTCTCACAGTCTAGGAGGCTAAAAGTCCAAAATCAGTGCACCAGCTCAAGGGAAAGGCTTTCTCTCTCTGTTGCCTCTGGAGGAAGGTCCTTGTCATCAATCTTCCCAGGTCGAGGAGCTTCTCAGCGCAGGGACCTCAGGTCCAAAGGGCACCCTATGCTCCTGGTGCTCCTTTCTTTGTGGTATGAGGTCCTGATGTCTTTCTGCTTGCTTGACTCTTTTGTATCTCAAAAGAGACTGGCTAAAGACACAACCAATCTTGTAGATTGTAGATCGGGTCCCGCCTCATTAA
Organism: Dugong dugon; assembly: GCA_030035585.1. Classification (NCBI taxonomy): domain Eukaryota; kingdom Metazoa; phylum Chordata; class Mammalia; order Sirenia; family Dugongidae; genus Dugong; species Dugong dugon. The sequence continues at coordinate 51,067,382 of CM057462.1, read as the reverse complement.
CATAACTGTCTCTAATCCTGCCTCGTTAACATCATAGAGGCAGGATTTACAACACATAGGAAAATCGCATCAGATGACAAAATGGTAGACAATCACACAATACTGGGAATCACGGCCTAGCCAAATTGACATACATTTTTGGGGGACACAGTTCCATTCATGACAGTGGGTTTAAAAAATAAATAGTTCATTTCTTGCCTACCTGAGTTTGTGCGCCAGTATTCATGCCTTTTTTTCTCCATTCCATCTCTTTCGGACTTTCTAGGTCTCTGTCTCCACTGCCCTCTCCAAGTTTTTTTCGGATTCGGCCTCCCACTCTACCTCCGACCCCTCCTCCTCCCCACCCTGCCCCCGGTCGCTCTCAGGGCTGACTTGCAGACCACCGCGGAGCGCTCTGATTCCAGGGAAAAGGGGCTTTGGCTGCAAGTGCACCAGGTGTCAGAACCTTCCTTCCCTCCTCACCCATCCTCCTCTTCCTCCTCCTCAAACTCAGCAGCTGCCCCTCACTCCCACCCTGGCCCCAGACAAGCTGAGAGGAGGGGCAGCAGGGCTCTGGCTGTGGCCGGTTGCGGAGGAGCTTGGCTGGCTCACGTATGATTGAGCCCCTGTGCCGAGTACACCATTGCCAAGCACTGGGGAGCCCTGGAAACCAGCCCAGAAGAGCAGGACAAACTCAAGGTCACTCAGGTTGAGGCTATCAGCTCCCCTCCTATCCCCCCACCCAAGTCCCTAGGACTAAACCGGGCCACCACCTATACCCTTCTTAACCTGACAGAGAATGCTGCTCAGACCAGCTAGAGGTACCCCCTGACCTCCACACAGTTTTCCTCCTCCATCTTTCATCCCTTTAGACTGGGGACCCCTGAAATCACACTTGTGTGCCCCCCACCCTTTCAAAGACTTTTCAGATCCCCTGCCTCATTTATTACCCCTGCCCCATTCCCACTCCATCCTATCCCAGCCTCACTGTATCTGCCAGGGACTTTGTGTCCCCACTGCTGCTGGCTCTACCAACCCTAGTGTCCTCCTCAGTGTCTAACTTGGGGCAGGGAAGTCGTGGGGCAAGACACTGTGTGTGCACGCGCGCGCGCGTGCGCGCGCGCACACACACACACACACACACACAAACACATATCCATGTCCTTTAGAAAACCCCATCCCTTCCTTTCAAATAAACTCAAACCCGTTGCCACCAGAGCAGCTTTCAGGTTAGCAGCCGAGTGCTTTAACCACTGTGCTACCAGGGCTCCTTATCCCTTCCAAGTACCCTTGAATTTCATCCATTTCCTCAGGCCAAAAAACCGAGAGAGTTGAGGGAGACTTACATCAGTGGCTTCCAGTGAACCAGGTCCCCTGCCCTTGTGTGGTCCCCTCCCACACCTGCTTTGGGCTTGGCTGTGTGACTTGCCTCAGCCAATGGGATATCAGGAAGTGTGAAGCAAGCAGAGGGTCAAGAAACAATTGCACATTGGGGCTTGTCACATTGGAAGCCAACCACCATGCTGTAAAGAATGCTGGTGTGGTAGGCTGAATAATGGTTCCCAGAGATATCCAGGTCCTAATCCCCAGGACCTGTAAATGTTACCTTATATGTCAGGAAATACTTTGCATATGTGATTAAGTTAAGGACCTTAAAATGGGAAAATTATCCTGAATTATCTGAATGGGCCCTAAATATAATCACAAGTGTCCTCATGAGAGAGATTCAGGGGGAGATTTGACACAAAAGAAGGCAATGTAACCACTGAAGCTACATTGCTAGCTTTGAAGTTGGAAGAAAAGGCCATGAGCCAAGGAATTCAGGCAAGGAAAGGAATTCTCACCTAGAACCTCCAGAGGGAGCAAGGCCCTATAAACACCAACACCTTGATTTTCAGTCCAGCAAAGCTGATCTCAGACGTTTAACTTCCAGAACTGTAAGAGAATAAAACGTATGTTGTTTTAAGACACCAAGCGTATGGTAAATTGTTACGGAAATGGTGGGAAACTAATACAGTCAGCTAGACTTCTGAATAATGAGAGGTCACATGACAATCTAGTCCCAACTGAGCTCCCAGTTGAATGCAGCCACAATGAGTGAGACCGGGTAAAACCAGCAGAAGAACCACCCAGCTTGAGCCCCAGCTATACATCATTGTTTGGAAATAATGATAATTATTTTTAGAAATAATATGTTATTATTGTTTTAAGCCACTATGTTTTGGGGCAGTTTATTTCTCAGCAATAGGTAAATGAAACAAGGGCTATCCTTAAGTCCTCTCTTCCCCTTTCCTCCACATCTAGTAATGTGGGTTCCACCTCCAGAATATATCATGTATCTGACCACTTCTCACCACTTCCACAGGCTCCATCCTAGATCAGGCCACCATTGACTCTCACCTGGATCATTGCAACAGCTTCCTCACTGGGCTTTCTGCTTCCAGTCTTACCCCACTATAGTCATTATACAGCAACCTGAGCGAAGCTTTTGAAGTACAGTTCAGATCAAGTCACCTCCCTGCTCATGACTCTTCAGTCACCTTAAAAACATCATGATGACTGAAATAATTCAATCACAAAAGGCCAAATATTGCATATCCCACCTATATGAAATATCTAGAATAGGTAAGTGTATAGAGGCCAAAATTTGTTAGTGTTTACCACGGGCAGATGGAAGAGAAGGGGAGGGTAAGGAAGACGCAACGCTTAGAGGATACTGAGCTTCTGTTAAGGGTGATGGAAAAATTTGCGTGGTGGTGGGGACCGCATTTCTTTCCCTCCTGCTCCTTCCACCAGCCATTTGGTGTTGGGTTCTTTTCAGACTTAGCTGTATTTCTTTATTCTTCCTTGTCTTCAGATGGTCCCTTCTCTCTCTGCTTTCAAGATCTTGCTCTCTCCCAAGTCTCCTCCTGTTTATTGACCAGTGCTTCTCAGCCTCCTTCTTCCACTCACCCAAATAGCTGTTAGCCATTTCTTTAACTATCACAGGGTTGTGGAGAGGAGACACTACCTTCAAAAAATACTTATTGAGCACTACTATGTGCCAAATTTGAACAAGAAAGATAAGGAGCTTAGAGTCTAATGGGAAAGTTAAGGAGCTTAGAGTCTAACGGGGAAGTTAAGGAGCTTAGAGTCTAACGGGGAACTTGGATAATATACAGGTAAATAAGATAAGTTTGCTGAACTCAAGATGGCACAAACAGCTAAGCGCTCATTTGCTAATCAAGAGGTTGGAGGTTCCAGTCAGTGAAAAAGAGAAAGGCCCTCAATCAGATGGATTGACACAGTGGCTGCAACAATGGGCTCAAACATAGCAATGATTATGAGGACGGTGCAGGACCAGGAAACATTTCGTTCTGTTACACATAAGATTATTGTAAGTCGAAGCCGACTTGACAGCACGTAACAAGAACAAGATAATTTAAGTGGGAGATAAATGCTGCAAAGAAGCTAAAGATTATTAGTGCAGGATTTTCCTGTAGAGAGAATAGGCACTTGCTAGAGAATAAGACCACCACCTGTACTACGGTGGCTTGGGTGTTGCGGTGATGCTAGAAGCTATGCCACCAGTATTTCAAATGCCAGCAGGGTCACCAATGATGGACAAGTTTCAGCACAGCTTCCAGACTAAGACAGGCTAGGAAGAAAGTCCTGGCAGCCTACTTCTGAAAATTAGCCAATGAAAACCTTATGGACCACAACAGAACATTGTCTGACTCACTTGCTTTGGACATGTCAACAGGACAGATCAATTGCTAGAGAAGGACATCATGTTTGGTAAAGTAGAGGGCCAACAAGGGCGTGGGAGACACTCAGTGAGACGGACTGGCACAACAGCCGAAGTGATGAGCTCAAACAAGCTGACAATTGTGAGGATGACTCAGGAGCAGGCAATGTTATATCCTGTTGTGTATAAGATTGCCAGGTGTCAGAGTCAACTGACTGGCAGCTAACAACAAGAGAATAACAATCTCCACCACCCTTCCCGAACCCACCCCAGCAAAAAAAAAAAAGAAAGAGGGGCAGTAAGATATATGTTTAACTTTGAGTGAATTTGTCCAGACTTTTGCAATAAAGAAACATGGAAAGAAACTGTTTTTATTGCTTCATACCTGTTAGTTCTGTGTTTTACGTTATGTACATAAGGGGAAGCATCATAACTTTTTCAGGTCTTGCAGCTTCTAAATATCACCCCAAATGTCATCCATATATACAATCCTGATATTTCTTGACTATCTCACAAATCCTCAAATTCAACATGTCTAACACCAAGTTTACACTCTTATACCCCAAACTTACCCTCCCCAGTTGTCTTCATCCATCCAGTAGCACAAGTCAGGAACCCAGTGTCATCCTTGACACCTCCCTATTCCCCTCAATCTGTCACCATCTTAGGAGCCTGAAGGGTGGCTGAGGAAGGTGACTAGAAAAGCAAAAATCAAACAGAACAGAGCAACAATTGTGGATGCGGAGGATCAGGACAATGGCCCCAGGTCATGGCCAAAAGGCAAAACCATGCTCATATGCTCTGGTTATAAAGACAGATCCTCTAATCTCTTTGGAAAGATACCCATTCAGGAAGCCCAAACACAGCTTTAAGGGCATGGAGGAGGGCCCAGCAAGGAGCACTATACCAGATGCCAGAGGGGCTGGGTTCCCACCACACTCCACTACTCATTCACAAATGGCCTAACCATGTGCCTCAGTTTCCCTATCTGTAAAATGGATATGACAATGCCTACCTCAAAGGGCTGTTGTAAGGATCAAATAAAAAACCAAAAGTGTTTGTTTTGTAAACTATAAAGGGAAGTGCATAGGAGAGGTGGGTTGTTATCTGGAAAATTCACCCCGGTAGACCTCTCTTTCCTTTGTCATGCTGAATATTGAACCTATAAGGTACCTTCAGTCTTCTTTGAGAAAGACTGAAGAAGAATTGATGCATTTAAATTATGGTGTTGTTGAAGAACATTCAATATACCGTGGACTGCTAGAAGAACAAACAAATCTGTCTTGGAAGAAGTGCAGCCAGAATATTCCCTAGAAGCAAGGATGGTGAGACTTTGTCTCACATACTTTGGACATGTTACAAAGAGGGACCAGTCCCTGGAAAAGGACATCGTGCTTGGTAAAGTAGAGGGTTGGTGAAAAAGAGGGAGTTCCTCAATGAGACGGATTGACACAGAGGCTGCGACAATGGACTCAAGCATAACAATGATTGTGAGGATGGCACAGGACCGGGCAGTGTTTCGTTCTGTTGTACATAAGGTCGCTATGAATCAGAAGTGACTCGAGGGCACCTAACAACAACAGCAACAAGATACCTTGTTTTGTCTTCAAAGAGTGTCACAGGTTGTTTTGGTTTTGGTTTTTGTCCAGCCTCACTGGCTTATGTGTGTGTTGAAATACATATAACATAAAATTTGCCATTTTAGCCAGTTCTAAGTGTACAATCCAGTGGCATTATTTACATTCACAACGTTGTGCGACCACCACCACTATCTATTTACAAAACTTTTTCATGTCATTGGTTTTCGACAGAGTTATTGAACATGGACTACGGCAGATCCTGGCCAGATCCAGTGTCTTCCAGTGCAGGAGGGGGAGGAGCAGCGAAGTGGGGAGGTTTCAGTGGGATAGTAATTAGAATAGTAACAGCTAACTTGTGCCTGCTGCAAAATAGTCCATAAAACACTCTAGAGGGGAAAGTATTCTCAACCCCATTTTACAGATGAGGAGAAGGGAAGTGCTTGTCCAAGACCACACAGCTGGTGAGAGGCAGGGATGGGGCTCCAGAGAAAGCTTCCCTCACACGCCAGAAGGTGCAGGCAGGACTTCTGATATCATAGCTCCTTTCTTTCTTCCTTCCTTCTTTTCTTTCTCTTTCTCTCCCTTCCTCCTTCCCTTCCTTCTTTCCTTTCCTTTTCTTTCTAGGTAAAGAAAGTAACTCTGAGCTACTTCAGTCATCATATTAATTTTATTTTATAATGACATATGTAAAATATACATTATATATAATATAATAAGTATTATTATATACTATTAACCTACAGTATATTAGATACCACAGAATTAGAAGTTTGAAGTGCAACTCTGACCCAAGCAAAACTACGGAGCCAGAAATAAGATCAGTACTTGCCAAGGGCTGGGGTTGAGGGGAGGGACTGGCTACAAACGGGTCTGGGAGAATTTTTTTGAGTGATGGAACTATTCTATCTCTTCATTGTGGTGGTGGTTATGCAACTGTATTTTCAAAACTCACAGAACTCTACACTAAAAAGAGTAAATTTTACTGTATATAAGCTATACCTTAATTTTTTTTAATGAATGGAGAAAAAAAATAAAACTCTGGACTCAATCACATGTTTGCATACTTTGGGAACTTTGCAATTATTTGGAGTTAGAGCTTAAATTTCTATTTTCTCATTCATTCATAATAAAATGAAAGCCTTTGGATCCACCCCCAACCTAAGAACCAGAACATTACTAAAAATTAAATACATTTGTGGGTTCCTCCCTTATCCCTGCCTCTCCCCAGGAGGTGACCACTATTCTGAATTTTGTGTTCCTTATTGCCTTGCTTTTTTTTTTTTTTTTGTAGTTTTTCACATATAAATTAGGCTGAACCATATGAATTGCCATTTTTTGTAGGTCAAAACAGGTTGAATAACTGCAATTTCATATGGTTCAACCTAATATGTGCAAAGACCTAGAGTTAGAAAACCAAAAGAGAAGAACCTGCTCTGCATTTCTCAAGCTGAAGGAACTGAAGAGAAAATTCAAGCCTCAAGTTGCAATATTGAAGGATTCTATGGGGAAAATATTGAATGACACAAGAAGCATCAAAAGAAGATCGAAGGGAATACACATTGTCATTGTACCAAAAGAACTGGTTGACATTCAACCATTTCAGGAGGTAACATGTGATCAAGAACCCATGGTACTGAAGACGTCCAAGCTGCACTGAAGACATTGGCAAAAAACAAGGCTCTAGGAATTGACCGAATACCAGCTGAGATGTTTCAACAAACAGATACAGTGCTGGAAGCACTCACTCGTCTCTGCCAAGAAATCTGGAGGATAGCTACCTGGCCATCCGACTGGAAGAGATCCATATTTGTGCCCATTTAAAAGAAAGGTGATCCAATGGAATGCAGAAATTATCAAACAATATCATTAATATCACATGCAAGTAAAATTTTGCTGAAGATCATTCAAAAGTGGTTGCAGCCCAACAGCCAACATCATTCTTAATGGAGAAAGGCTGAAAACATTCCCCCTGAAAACAGGAACAAGACAAGGATGCCCTTTATCACCACTCCTATTTAACATTGTGCTGGAAGTTCTCGCTAGAGCAGTAAGGCAAGAGAAAGAAATAAAGGGCATCCAAATTGGTAATGAAGAAGTTAAACTCTCCCTGTTTGCAGATGATATGATACTATACATAGAAAACCCTAAAGACTCCACGAGAAATTTACTGGAACTAATAGAAAGATTCAGCAGAGTAGCAGGATACAAGATAAACATTCAAAAATCAGTTGGATTCCTATACACCAGTAAAGAGAACGATGAAAAGGAGATCAGGAAATCAATACCATTTTCAATAGCCCCTAAAAAGATAAAATACTTAGGAATAAATCTGACCAGGAATATAAAAGACCTATACAAAGAAAACTACAAAACACTGCTGCATGAAACCCAAAGGGATCTACATAAATGGAAAAACATACCATGCTCATGGATAGGCAGACTCAACATTGTGAAAATGGCAATTCTACCTAAAGCAATTTACAAATACAATGCAATTCCGATACAAATACCAACAACATTCTTCAAAGAGATGGAAAAACTAATTATTAACTTTATATGGAAAGGGAAGAAACCCCGAATAAGTAAAGCACTACTGAAGAAGAAGAATAAAGTTGGAGGACTCACACTACCTGACTTGAGAACCTACTATACAGCTACAGTACTCAAAACAGCCTGGTACTGGTACAACAACAGAGACATTGACCAATGGAACAGAATTGAGAACTCAGATGTAAATCCATCCACCTACGGTCACCTGATTTTTGACAAGGGCCCAAAATACATCAAATGGGGAAAAGACAGTCTTTTTAACAAATGGTGCTGGCAAAACTGGATATCCATTTGTAGAAAAATGAAACAGGACCCATACCTCACACCATATACAAAAACTACTTCAAAATGGATCAAAGACCTGAATATAAAGCCTCAAACTATAAAATTCATAGAAGAAAAAATAGGACCAACACTTCAGACCTTAATACATGGCATTAACAGGATACAAACCATAAACATCAACACAAAAAACCCAACAGATAAACTAGATAATTGGGATCTTCTAAAAATCAAACATCTATGCTCTTCAAAAGATTTCACCAAAAGAGTTAAAAGAGAACCTACAGACTGGGAAAAAATTTTTGGACAGTACAAGTCAGACAAAGGTCTAATCTCCATAATCTACAAGAAAATCCAACACCTCTACAACAAAAAGACAACCAATCCTATCAAAAAATGGGCAAAGGAAATGAACAGACACTTCACCAAGGAAGACATTCAAATGGCCAACAGACACATGAGGAAATGCTCGCGATCACTAGCCATTAGAGAAATGCAAATTAAAACCACAATGAGATACCATCTCACCCCGGCATTACTGGCACGAATCAAAAACACTGGAAATAACAAATGTTGGAGGGGCTGCGGGGAGACGGGAACTCTTATACACTGCTGGTGGGAATGCAAAATGATACAGCCATTTTGGAAAATGATATGGCGTTTCCTCAGAAAGCTAGAAATAGACGTACCATTCGATCCAGCAATCCCACTCCTAGGAATATATCCTAGAGAAATAAGAGTCATCACTCGAATAGACATATGCACACCTATGTTCATGGCAGCATTATTCACAATAGCAAAACGATGGAAACAACCTCGATGTCCATCAACAGACGAATGGATACACAAACTATGGTACATACACACAATGGAGTACTATGCAATGAGAAAGAACAATGAATCGGTGAACCATCTCATAACATGGATGAAACTGGAGGACATCATGCTGAGTGAAATAAGTCAATCACAAAAGGACAAATATTGTATGAGACCTCTATTGTAAAAACCCATGAAAAAATTCACATGCAAAATGTAACAATCCTTGTTGGTTACCAGGGATGGGGGTGGGGGGAATACTAAATAGGTAATAGGTAAGTGGTAACTTGGGTGAGAGATGAGATAGTACATAGTACAGGGGAAACTAACACAACCTGCACAAGGAAAGGTCATGGAGGCCCTATAGACACATCCAAACCCCCCGAGGGACTGAGTTGTTGGACCGAGGGCTCTGGGGACCATGATCTCGGGGAACATCTAGCTCAATTGGCATGACACTACTTATAAAGATAATGCTCTACATTCTACCTTGGTGAGTAGTGTCTGGGGTCTTAAAAGCCTATGAGCGGCCATCTAAGATACTCCACTGATCTCATCCCTTCGGGAACAAGGGAGAACGAAGAGAACAGGATACAAGGAAAAGATTAGTCCGAAGGACTAATGGTCCACAGCTACCAAGGCCTCCACGGGACTGAGCCCAGTACAGCTGGATGGTGCCCGGCTACCACCAATGACTCCTCTGACCAGGATCACAACAGAGGGTTCTGGGCAGAGCTGGAGTAGGATGTAGAGTATAATTTTAACTCCCAAAAAAAAAAAAAAAAAAAAAGAAGACCAGATATACTGGCCTAAAGAATACTAGAGAAACCTCGAGAGTGTGGCCCCCAGACACCCTTTCAGCTCAGAGGGGAAGTTACCTTCAAGGTTCGATGTTAAGCCTGGGAATGGACACCCCAGTAAAACTAAATGGGACTAACGATGTACAGGAGTCCGGTGACAAGGGCCAGAAGGCAGAGGGAGAGTAGGAAACTGATGGTAAGGAACACAAATTGAATAAGGACACTGTTGATGTATTGTGAGATTGTTGACCACTGCTATAGGGCAACATTTGTAGTAACTATTAAATGGGAGGCTGTTTTGTCCTGTAAGCCTTCATCTTGGGCGAGAATGGCAGCACAATTGGAAGAGCATAGTCAATATCACTTAAATGTGTAAGTAAAAAGTTTTGAAATGGTGTTTAAATAAAATAAAAATAAATAAATAAATAAATAAATAAATAAACAAATGAGACTAAAGAGGTACAATAGTCCACTGACAAGGTCCAGAAGACAGAAGGGGACAAGGAAGCCCCCTGGTGATAGGGAATACAAGGTGGAGTAAGGATATTCTTGATGTGCTGTGAGATTGTTAACCATTGTCATAGGGCAACATGTGTAGTAATTGTTAAATGAAAAACTATTTTTTCTGTAAGCCTTCATCTTAAGTGAGAATAACAGCACAGTTGGAAGAGCGTAGTCAATGTCACTGAACTGTGAATGTAGAAATTTTTGAAACGGTGTATCTTTGGCCATCTGTAATTTTCATCAAAAAAAAAGGTTGAGAATTTAGAGGCTTAATACGTTGTGGGGTTGTTAACCAATGTCAAAAAACAACATGTGTACTACTATTTCATGAGAAACTATTTGCTCTGTAAGCTTTCACCTGAAGTACAATAAAATATATATTAAAAAAAAAAAAAAAAAAAGTGGTTGCAGCAGTACATCAACAGGGAACTGCCAGAAATTCAAGCCAGATTCAGAAGAGGATGTGGAACAAGGGATATCACTGCAGATGTCAGATGGATCTTGGCTGAAAGCAGAGAATACCAGAAAGATGTTTACTTGTGTTTTATTGACGATGCAAAGGCATTCCACTGTGTGGATCATAACAAATTATGGATAACATTGTGAAGAATGGGAATTCCAGAACACTTAATTGTGCTCATGCAGAACCTGTACGCAGATCAAGAGGTAGTTGCTCCAACAGAACAAGGGGATATTGCGTGGTTTAAAATCAGGAAAGATGTGCGTCAAGATTGTATCCTTTCACCATACTTATTCAGTCTGTATGCTGAGCAAATAATCTGAGCAACTGGGCTAAATGAAGAAGAACAGGACATCAGGATTGGAGGAAGACTCATTAACAACCTGCGTTATGCAGATGACACAACCTTGCTTGCTGAAAGTGAAGAGGACTTGAAGTACTTACTGATGAAGATCAAAAAGACCACAGCCTTCAGTATGGATTACACTCAACATAAAGAAAACAAAAATCCTCAACAACTGTATCAATGAGCAACATCATGATAAACAGAGAAAAGACTGAAGTTGTCAAAGATTTCATTTTACTTGGCTCCACAGTCAACACGCATGGGAGCAGCAGTCAAAGAAATCAAAGACATAATGCATTGGGCAAATCTGCTGCAAATGACCTCTGTAAAGTTAAAAAGCAAAGAAGTCACTTTAAGGACTAAGATGCGCCTGACCCAAGCCATAGTGTTTTCAATTGTCTCATATGCATGCAAAAGCTGGATAATGAATAAGGAAGACTGAAGAAGAATTGATGCCTTTAAATTACAGTGTTAGTAAAGAATGGTGAATTTACCATGGACTGCCAGAAGAACAAAGAAATCTGTTTCGGAAGAAGTACAGCTATAATGCTCCTTAGAAGCAAAGATGGCAAGACTTTGTGTCACATACTTTGGACATGTTATCAAGAGGGACCAGTCCCTGGAGAAGGACATTATGCTTCTCAGAGGGTCAGTGAAAAAGAAGAAGACCCTCAATGAGATGGATTGACATAGTGGCTGCAACAATGGGCTCAAGCATAATAAGGATTGCGAGGATGGCGCAGGACCGGGCAGTGTTTTCTTCTGCTGTACATAGGGTTGCTGTCATGGTTTGAATTATGTCCTCCAAAAAATGTGTGTATCAATTTGGCTGGGCCATGATTTCCAGAATTGTGTGGTTGGCCTCTATTTTGTGATTGTATTTTTATGTTAAAGAGGATTAGGGTGGGATTGTAACGCCACCCTTACCTAGGTCACATCCCTGATCCAGTGTAAAGGGAGTTTCCCTAGAGTGTGGCCTGCACCACCTTTTACCTTACAAGAGATAAAAGGAAAGGGAAGCAAGCACAGAATGGGGGACCTCATACCATCACGAAAGAAATACCAGGAGCAGAGTGCGTCCTTTGGACCCAAGGTTCCTGCACAGAGAAGCTCCTAGTCCAGGGGAAGACTGATGACAATGAGGACCTTCCTCCAGAGCCGACAGAGAAAGCCTTCCCCTGGAGCTGACGCCCTGAATTTGGACTTCTAGCCTACCAGACCATGAGAGAATAAACTTCTCTTTGTTAAAGCCGTCTACTTGTGGTATTTCTGTTAGAGCAGCACTAGATGACCGAGGCAGTCGCTATCAGTCAGAACTGACTTGATGGCACCTAACAACAACAACAATATTAAGCCTAGTAGTAGTTCTAGTTTTTTTTTGAACTTTGTAAAAAGGATATCATTCTGCATGTCATCTTCTGGGACTTGCATTTTTTTCACCCAATTTATTACCAAGATCCAGCCATGTTGCTGTGTTACATTCATTTTTTTGTTGTTATTGTTAGTTGCCATCAAGCCAGTTCCAACTCACTGCGATCCCATGTACAACAGAATGAAACATTGCCCAGACTTGTGCCATCCTCGTGATTTTTGGTATGGACAATATTCTGTTGTGATCCATAGGGTTTTCACTCGCTAATTTTCAGAAGTAGATCTTCAGGCCTTTTTTCCTAATCTGTCTTAGTTGGAAGCTCTGCTGAAACCTGTCTACCGTGGGTGACAATGCTGGTATTTGAAATACCAGTAGCATAGCTTCTCGCATCATAACAACACACGAGCCACCACAGTGCGACGAACTGACAGATGGGTGGTAGTTCATTTTCCACAGCTCTGTAAGTATTCCTTTGCATGAGTATTCCACATTTCTTTATCCATTCTCCTGTCAATGGCATTTGGGTGTCTTTAGCTTGGGACTATTGTGAACAATGTTTCTACTAACATTCTTGTATATGTCTCCTGGTGTACCTGTGCAAGAGCTTCTTGTGGCTGTACCCTAGTGTCTTAGTTATCTAGTGCTGCTATAACAGAAATTTATTTTCTCACAGTTTAGGAGGCTAGAAGTCCAGATTCAGGGTACTGCCACCAGGGGAAGGATTTCTCTCGCTGTCGGCCCTGAAGAAAGGTCCTTGTTTCTTTAGCTTCTGCTTCCTGGTTCCTTGGAGATCTCCATGTGTCTTGGCATGCATCTTACCCATCTCTTCTCTGCCTGCTTGTTTAATCTTTTTTATATTTCAGAAGAGATTGACTCAACATACACCTGCAATGCAATGAATTACTTAATATGGCCCTTCTAGCGGTAGTCTTTGTGACTTACGCACAACGATGGAGTGAAACTACGCAAATCAGGTATGTGGAACCCTAACGAAGGGATTGGTCAGTTTTGCCATCCTGCTAGGCTTAAAATGAGTATCTCAGAGGTGGAAAGGAGGATCTCACTATCACCAAGAAAGAAGAGCCAGGAGTAGTGTGTGTCCCTTGGACCCGGTTTCCCTGGGCTGAGAAGCTCCTGGAACCAGGAGACAGGGAGAGAGCGCTAACACTGAAGACGGAGAGAATCGGCAGCAGAGAAAGGACGGCAGCAGAAGAAGGAAACCGCAGGAGACTTGCAGTGAGCTTCTTGGTCCACAGAGCGACAAAGCCGAGCACCTTCAGGCCCAGGCTTACTGGAGGAGGGGGGTGCCTCTGGGCATTTAGCAGCAGAGCTAAAAGATCTTTGTAACACTTGCCTGAGCAGGGCAGAGGCCAGGTCAAGGAGCCGAGGGAGGGTCCAAGGGTCAGGGAGAGACCTGCCTTCAGGCATGGCTGAGAAGAGACTATCCTGATAGAAGAAATGTATCCTGAGCATTCCTGAACCTGAATTGTAACCTGTTAAACCAAAAAAAAAACCAAACCCGTTGCAGTCAAGTTGATACCGACTCACGGCAACCCTATAGGACAGAGTAGAACAGCCCCATAGGGTTTCCTAGGAGCAGCTGGTGGATTTGAACTGCTGACCTTTTGGTTAGCAGCCAAGCTCATAACCATTGTGCCACCAGGGATCCTGCAACCTGTTACTTCCCTAATAAACTCCACAGTCATGAGTATTGTTTGTGAGTTCTGTGTGGCCATTGCAATGAATTATCAAACTCAGCAGAGAAGTAGAGTGTGCCATGGGAAAGACAGACGGTGTCAGAATGGATAAAAAGTGCTGGCGAGAGGAGGTATGTCCGACCTCTGGCTCATAGGAATCAGCCTTGGTCTGTTGATCTTGATTCTCCCTCCCCCTGTGAAGTTAGAGGAGGTCTGATGCCACCCCCAAGGCATTTTTAGAATACCCTATACTAATCCTGCCTCATTAACATAACAAAGGCAACCCATTCCCAAATGAGATTATAACCACAGGATTTAGAACACGTTTTGGGGGGATATAATTCAACCCACAACACCTAGAAATAGACTTACTGGGTCTTAGGGTACAGGAATGCTCACTGTGGGTGGTAAGTGAGTCACTTTCTGAGCTCCAAATGAAAATAAAAGGAGCCACTTGCCCTGCGTGGAAACATGAAACAGATGTGATGGAGGGGCTGCCATGGAAGCTCTCTGATGGAAACTGAACACCTACCGTGTGCACATGGTGGAGCAACTATGGGATGACACGAATCATCCTTCAAGAAGTCTCCCACCCTGGCCAGGCAAGCGGAGGGCTTGGCAACCCAAAAGGGGCAAAGGGCTTGACCTAATCAGCAGTACCTCCATTTTGGGAAGGGTGAAAGGAGGCCCAGGGGTGGGAGGTCAAGTGTCTTTGTTACAGCTTGGAGGGGAAGGGGGCTAGGGAGCACTGAATTCCTCCCACTTACCAATTCTTGAAATCGACTCAACAGTGCCTACCAACAACAACCAATCCTTGGGTGGTGCAAAGAGTTTACGTGCTCAGCTGCTAACCGAAAGGTTGGAGGTTCGAGTCCACCCAGAGTTGCCTACGAAGAAAGGTTTGGCTACCTACTGCTGAAAAATCAGCTACTGAAAACTCTATGGAGCACAGTTCTACTCTGACACACATGATGCCCATCATGAATTTGGAATTCACTCAAGGGGCAACTGGTTAACCAATCTTTACCTCAGTTACTTTTTCTACATCCTTTATCTCCCTTTACATCCATTATCTGTTTAATCCTCTCAGTTGGAGAGAGGCAGCATTATCTCCACAGATAAGGAAGCCAAGTTCGTGCCAACTGCCTGAGCAAATAATTTCCCCTCCCTAAGCCTCGGTTTCCTCATCTGTAAAATGGGAATGACAATACCTGACCTACCTCTCAGATTAGCAGGAAGATTAAATAATACCACACAGATACAGTTTAGCATGGATCCCAGAGGTGCTCCCTAAAAGTCGTTTTTTATTGGCACTAATGTTTTCGTAGGAAACCCTGGTGGTGTAGTGGTTAAATGCTACCGCTGCTAACCAAACTGTCGGCAGTTCGTAAACCCCCAGGCGCTTCTTGGAAACTCTATGGGGCAGTTCTACTTTGTCCTTCAGGGTTGCTATGAGTAGGAAACTACTCGACGGCAATGTTTTTTGTTTTTTTTTCCTTAGTTGTTGTTGTTAAATGGGGGAGCAGGAACTCAGGATAGTCTGAGCCCCGACTTCTAGCCACCCGACGGTGTTGCCTCTTGCAGAGACCCGCGTGGGTTGCAGATGGTGGCCACAGCGTTTTGGTTGTCTTGGTGGATCTGTCTGCGATGTGTCTCTCAGGGCTGCAAGCCCCGCCCCTCCTCCATCCTGCTCAAGCCCAGAGCGGCGCAATGTGTATTCAACATCTGCAGATTTTCCGAACAGAGGAGAAGGGGAACTGACCAACAAGTAGAGGACCCAGGCCCCCACTTTGGCCTCAGGGCGAAGGAAGAAACCAGAGCCCAGCCCAGTCTTTCATTCAGTCGAGAATATTTGCTGAGAACCTCTGTGCCAGGCCCTGTGCTCGGCACCGGGAACATAGCGGAACAAGACCAGATTCTGTCTCCAAGGTCAGAGGCTAAAGGAGGAGACAGACGACAAAAAAACAACAGTGTGGTGAGTATTCTGACAAAGAAGTACAGAGAACGGTTCTATATAACAGAAAACCAGACTCGGTCAGGGAAAGCTTCCCAGGAGACATGCCCTTTGAGCCTGGGCCTTTAAGGCCTGGCAAGCGCTCCCCAGGCGCTCAGAGACGGCCAGGACCACCTGCCCATTAAACAGAAGAGGAGACTGAGGCTCAGCTTCTGGCCGCCCAGGTCCGCAAGGCCTTCCCCGGAGTGGGCCGGGTTGGGCTCTCAGTCGGCAGGCCCAGCTCTCAAGCCCGGGGGCGGGGCCTCGGCCCAGGTGCGCGGCGGCCGAGGCGGCACTTCGCGGAGGCAGGAAGTGTGTCCCCAGCGGCGGCCCGTGCAGCGCTCCCGCGAGACGCTCACCTGGGACCCAAGTGAGCGGCGAGGGGGGCGGGGGGAGGGGGCCGAGCCGGAGGCGGCTCACCTGGCGGGATAGGTAAGTCCTGCGCGGGGCCGAGGGGGCGCGTACCAGGGCTGGGCCGGTGTGGGGAGACCCCCCCGAGGTTGCGCTCGGGCCGGGGAGAGTCCTGAGCCCCGTTCCTCGCGGGCCACCCTCCCACTTCCGGGGTGCGCCAGCTGGGCCGGGCAGCGGCCTGAGCGGGCGCCCGGGCTGGACGGGCAAAGCTGGGTAGGGGGCCGGGATCGGCCTTAGGGCGGCGCTGGTTTGGGGCGGGATGCGTGTCCGCCTAGGGGGCAGTGTCTAGATAAGGGAGCGGGCCGTACTCACCCTGAAGAACAGTGTCGGGCTAGAAAGAGCTGGGTCCGCCCGCGCGCTGAGGCCCTTGCAGCTGGAAGGGGTGGGGCTCTTCCGAGGGCAGTGCTGGTGCAGGGGCTTTGCTCGCCCTGAGGCATTACTGGGGTCTGTTCTCCCTTGTCGCCAGGACTAGGTGCCGGCGGATGGGAGAGTCGCGGGCTGCGCTTTTGGGGGCAGGAGACCGAGGGTGTACGGATGCCCGGTGCCATACCCGACAGCAGTTTCGTGAGCAGGGCTGGGGAGCCTGGGAAGAGAGGACGGTGTGGAGACAGACCCCTGAGTGTGTACGTGCTCGCAGGTACTAAGGGAGGGGGTGCAGGAGCATGCATCAATGAGAAGTCCGGGCAGGGCGGACCCGGGACCGGCTGGCTGACTTCTGGGAAGATCTGTACAGTGCCTTAGGGCGATCGGTGACTGATCCCCTCCCCGGTGCCGGGCACCGAGCTAAGGCCCTGCACGCAGTGTGGCCCATGAAGATACTTTCCTTTTTACAGATGAGGAAATTGAGGCTAAGAGTCTTGCACGAGGCCCCTTAGCAGGGACACCCCACCCCCCTTACTAAGCCAAGTGACCAGTGTACCTAGGATTTTGAGGGTTGGGACAGCAGCAGGGAGGGGAAGATGTAGCCTGGAAGCAATAGGCTGGGTTTGACTTCAGGAGGGTTCAGGGCCTAGAGGAGAGGCGGAAACTGAGACTTGGCCCTTATCCCCGGCCTTGACCCCATCCTCCCACCCCCGTGCCACCCCGGACTCCAGATGTACAGTACAGAGCAGGACAAATCCTGCTCCTTTCCAGCTAGATGTCTCTGGGCAAGTCATGTTATCTCTCTGAGCTTCAGATTCCTGATCTGTAAAGTGAGGATGCTAATACTTAACAGGGCAATTGTGAGTCTGAAATAAGACAAAAGTCGTCTTGGGCTGGAGCCTGTTTCTGGCCCGTTAGCTACTGTTTCCCTAACATTTAGCACAGTGTTGGGCACATAGTAGTAGGTGCTCAACAACTATTTATCAGATGAATTTGGTAAATAATAGTGAGTCTTCCAGCCTTGGGAATGAGGGAGAAGCAGATGACCCAGCCCAACATTATTAACCCTGATGCTCTTACCAACCCCTGGTCCCCCAGAGCTCAATGTGATGGAAACAGTATAGATGCCCCCACCTTCCTCATCCAGACCTGCGCCCAAAAGTGGGCCCTGCTGGGCGCAGGCTTTCCATGAAGCTGGCAGCTGGCTGCCTCCCTAACACCTCATCCTCTGTCCTCCTTTGAGAGATGGAATGGAGGAGTGGATAAAAGTCTGGAGCCAGGCTTCTTGGATATAAATAGATGTGTGGCTTTGGGCAAGTTATTTAGCCTTTCTGTGCCAATACAAAAAAAAAAAAAAAAGAAACCAAACTCATTGCCATCAAGTTGATTCTGACTCATAGCGACCCTGTAGGACACAGTAGAACTGCTCCATAGGGTTTCCAAGGAGCGGCTAGTGAGTTTGAACTGCCGACCTTTTGGTTAGCAGCTGAGCTCTTAGCCACTGTGCCACCAGGGCTCCAATAATAATAATAAATATCTACAAATAGGGTTGTTACTATATCTAAATCACTCGGAACAATGTAAACAATCAATAATTAACTCTTTCGCTAGAATGGAAGTTCCTGGGAATAGCAAATTGTTTTACCACTGTACCCACAGAATTTAGAACAGTTTCTAACACATAGCAGACCCTCAGTAAATATTTGTTAGTTGAGCAGATGAATGAATGCCCACCCATCCCCACATTGCTCAAACCAAGGCAAAAGTTTTTAACCACCGCCTCTCTGGGTTGTGAAGGCCTTTAAAGTCATCTATTACAATTTCAGGGGCCCTGGTGGCGCAGTGGTTAAGAGTTCGGCTGCTAACCAAAAGGTCGGCCCCTCAAATCCACCAGCTGCTCCTTGGAAATCCTATGGGGCAGTTCTACTCTGTCCTGTGGGGTCGCTATGAGACAGAATTGACTCGACGGCAACAGGTTTGGTGCTTTTGGTATTACAGTTTCAGTTTGCATACCTTTGGAGATGGGCTGTCACCCTTACCCCTGCCCACTACACTGATGATTCCCATTCTGGCCAACCTAGAGTCTAAGTCCTTTTTCTTTCCACCTAATTGTCCTGATTCTAGCCCTTAAGTCACACAGACCGTGTCAGTCCCTTAAAGCACCTGCTGTACCCAACCTGTTCCAGGCATTGAGGCAGAAAGGAATTAGATACAGCCCCCGCCCCTTGGGGTCGTGGTCCTTGGGGAGATAGCCTTATCCTCAAACAATGGGTATAAGGCTGACCCAGCTAACAGCCCAGTGGAAGGCTGGGGTGGGAGGCAAGGGGGGTGCTCCCATCTAACTAGGAATTCTGGAAGGTCCTTGGAGAAGGAGTGCTGAATAGGGGCTTGCAGAGTGTGTTGAAAGATTGCAAGTATAGTTAAAGAACTCCTGTATCCTCATCATCCCAATTCACCAATGGTTAGTATTCCCTCCATCTTCTCTTTTTCTCTATATATACACCTTATTATTTTTTAATCATTTGAGATTAGGATGCAGAGATCATACCTTTTTACCTCGAAATGCTTCAATCTATATTTCCTAAGAATAAGAACATTATCTTATATAAACACAGTAATCAAATTCAGGAAAGTTAACATTGGTATATTATGGTCTCTGTTTTCAAATTTCATCAATTATGTAAATGACTCCATTTCCATTTTTTCCCCCAGTATAGGATCCAATCCAGGATCACACATTTCATTTAATTGTTAAGTCCCTCAACTTGTCTGATGTTTCCTTATGATTATATTCAGGTAATACATTTTTGGCAGGAGTATTTCATAGTGTTTCTTTCTTAGTGCATTGTATCAGGAGGCACATGATGTCAGTTTGTCCCATTGTTGGTGATGTTAACTTTGATTAAAGTGGTGTCTGTCAGGTTTCTCTAGATTTGTGTGTATGTTTTAAGTTTCCACTGGCTGCAGCAAGTAGAAGGGAGTGGAGGTGGCCAGAATGGGGCTTAGACAGTATTTGGGTGAGAGAGAGTGGTGACCTGGTTTAGAGAGGTAGCATTGATTTGCTGAAGACACATAGCCTATTAGTGCCAGAGCTGGAACTGTTGTTGTTGTTGTCATGTGCCGTTGAGTCAGTTCCAACTCATAGCGACCCTGTGTACAACAGAATAAAACACTGCCTGGTCCTGCACTGTCCTCACAATCACTGCTGTGTTTGAGCCCATAGTTGCAGCCACTATGTCCGTCCATCTAGTTGAAGATCTTCCTCTTTTTCACTGACCCTGTACTCTACCAAGCATGATGTCCTTCTCCAGGGACTGATCCTTCCTGATAACTTGTTCAAAGAACGTGAAATGAAGTCTCACCATCCTTGCTTCTAAGGAGCATTTCAGCTGCACCTCTTCCAAGACAGACTTATTCATTCTTCTGGCAGTTTATGGTATATTCAGTATTCTTTACCAACACCATAATTCAAAGGCATCAATTCTTCTTTGGTCTTCCTCACTCACCATCCAGCTTTCACATGCATATGAGGCGATTGAAAATACCATGGTTTGGGTCAAGTGCGCTTTAGTCCTCAAAGTGCTTTGCTTTTAACACTTTAAAGAGGTCTTTTGCAGCAGATTTACCCAACAATGCATTGTTGGATTTCTAGACTGCTGCTTCCATGAAGTTGATTGTGGATCAAATAAAATGAAATCCTTGACTACTTCACAATCTTTTCTCCATTTATTATGATGCTGCTTATTGGTCCAGTTGTGAGGATTTTTGTTTTCTTTATGTTGAGCTGTAATCCATACTGAAGGCTGTGGTCTTTGATCTTCATCCGAAAGCACTTCAAGCCCTATTCACTTTCAGCAAGGAAGGTTATGTCACCTGCATATCGCAGGTTGTTGAGTCTTCCACCAATCCTGATGCCGTGTTCTTCATATAGTCCAGCTTCTCAGATTATTTGCTCAGCATACAGATTGAGTTAAGTATGGTGAAAGGATACACACCTTTTCTGATCTTAAACCACTCAGTATTCCATTGTTCTGTTTGAACCACTGCCTCTTGGTCTATGTGCAGGTTCTGCATGAACACAATTATGTGTTCTGGAGTACCCATTCTTTGCAATGTTATCCATAATTTTTTGTGATCCACACAGTTAAATGCCTTTGCATAGTCAATAAAACACAGGTAAACATCTTTCTGGTATCCTCTGCTTTTAGCCAAGATCCATGTGACACCAGCAAATGATATCCCTCTTTCCAAGTCCTCTTCTGAATCAGGCTTGAATTTCTGGCAGTTCCCTGTGGATGTACTGCTACAACTGCTTTTGAATGATCTTCAGCAAAATTTTACTTGTGTGTGATACTAATATTGTTTGATAATGTCCTCATTCTGTTGGATCACCTTCTTTGGAATGGGCGTGTATATGGATCTCTTCCAGTCAGTTGGCCAGGTAGCTGTCTTCCTAATTTCTTGGCTTAGACAAGTGAGCGCTTCCAGCGTTGCATCCATTTGTTGAAACATCTGAACTGGTATTCTGTCAATTCCTGGAGCCTTGTTTTTTGCTAATGTCTTCAGTGCAGCTTGGACCTCTTCCTTCAGTACCATCAGTTCTTGATCATCTGCTACCTCCTGAAATGGTTGAACATTGACCAATTCTTTTTTGTACAGTGACTCTGTGTATTCCTTCCATCTTCTTTTGATGCTTCCTGCGTCATTCAATATTTTGCCCATAGAGTCCTTCAATATTGTAACTTGAGCCTTGAATTTTCTCTTTAGTTCTTTCAGCCTGAGAAATGCTGAGCGTGATCTTCCCTTTTGGTTTTCTAACTCCAGGTCTTTGCACATTTCATTATGGTACTTTGTCTTCTCGAGCTGCCCTTTGAAATCTTCTGTTCAGCTCTTTTACATGATCATTCCTTCCCTTCACTTTAGCTACTCTGTGTTGAAGAGCAAGCTTCAGAGTCTCTTCTGGCATCCATTTTGGACTTTTCTTTCTTTCCTGTCTTTTTAACGACCTCTCGCTTTCTTCATGTATGATGTCCTTGATGTCATTCCACAACTCGTCTGGTCTTTGGTCATTAGTATTTAGTGCATCAAATCTTATCTTGAGATGGTCTCTAAATTCAGGTGTGATATACTCAAGGTCACTCTTTGGCTCTCAGGGACTTGTTTTAATTTTCTTCATCTTCAACTGAACTTGCATATGAGCAATTGATGGTCTGTTCCGCAGTTGTCCCCTGGCCTTGTTCTGACTGGTGACATTGAGCTTCTCCATCGTCTCTTCCCACAGATGTAGTCAATTTGATTACTGTGTAATTCCATTTGTTGAGGTCCACATGTATAGTTGCCATTTATGTTGATGAAAAAAGGTATTTGCAATGAACAAGTTGTTGGTTTTGCAAAATTCTATCATGCGATACCCAGTGTCATTTCTGTCACCAAGACCGTGTTTTCTAACTACCAATCCTTCTTTGTTTCCAACTTTTGTACTCCAATCACCAGTAATTATCAATACATCTTGATTGCATGTTTGATCAATTTCAGACTGCAGAAGTTGGTAAAATTCTTCAATTTCCTCATCTTTGGCATTAGTGGTTGATGTGTAAATTTGAATAATAGTCATATTAACTGGTCTTTCTTTTAGGCATATGGATATTATCCTATCACTGACAGCACTGTACTTCAGGATAGATCTCGAAATTTCTTTTTGACGATGAATGCAATGCCATTCATCTTCAATTTGTCATTCCCGGCATAGTAGACCATACGATTGTCCTGTTCAAAATGGCCAATGCCAGACCATTTCAGCTCACCAATGCCTAGGATATTGATCTTCAAGTGTCCCATTTCATTTTTGACGACTTCCAGTTTTCCTAGATTCATGCTTCGTACATTGCACGTTCCAATTATTAATGGATATTTGCAGCTGTTTCTTCTCATTTTACGCCATGCCACATCAGCAAATGAGGGTCCTGAAAGCTTGATTTCATCCACGTCATTAAGCTTGACTCTGCTTTGAGGAGGCAGCTCTTCCTCGGTTGTATTTTGAGTGCCTTCCATCCTGAGGGGCTCATCTTCCAGCACTATACCAGACTGTCCCACTGCTATTCATAAGGTTTTCACTGGCCAGTTTTTTTAGAAATAGATCACCAGGTCCTTCTTCCTATTTGTCTGAGTCTGGAAGCTCCACTGAAAAACTGTCCACCATGGGTGACCCTGCTGGTATATGAAATACTGGTGGCATAGCTTTCAGCATCTCAGCAACATGCAAACCACCACAGTACGACAAGCTAACAGACAAGTGGCAGATAGCTGGAATTAGAACCCAGATATCCTGACTCCCAGTCCCAGGTTCTTTACACATCACCAGCCCCAGGACCCCAGTGCCATTAAATTAGGGATAAAAAGATAAGGGACTTATGTCCCAGAAAATTCAGGCTAAGAATAGTTACTGCCTGACAAACATGTATTCAAGCCCTCTCCCAAATACACAGCTGCATAATCTTCCCTGACTCCCTCAGGTAGATTTATTTACTCACATAATGTCTCACATAGCCTACATTTTCCATTTTATCAGTTTTCCCTACAAAGCCATGTGTGAATCATCAAGAGCTGGGTCTGTAGTTCATTCATCTTTCATTCTTCAGACCCAAAACAGGGCCAGGCTTAGTGTTTATGGAATGAATGAAGTTTCAACTCTGAGCTTCTAAGCAACCATGCCAAAAAAGGAAAGAAGATGTATTTTGTGACTCAGCTAATCAAAGGAAGCAAAATAGTGCTTGTTGTTAAATGTTGATAGGAGGGCAAGTCTGAGCCAGACTGCAATACTGACCGGGGGCCTGTTACATTCCATGCCTGATTTGAAAGAGGAGGGGAAGGAAGGGAAGGTAGTAATGATCAGGGTCCATAACAAGTCATATGGGATGGCACTTGTTGAGCTGCCTCAGAGGCTTTGCACTGGGCTCACCAACAGTGGGAAGGAAGTGGGGAAGACCATACCCCAGAAGATAGGATCCCAGGAGATTTTGAAATCTGGGTTAGACCACAGAGAAGACTTTCACTTTGGGGAGGGAGGAGCACAATAGTTTGGGGTTTATGGTTATATTGGACCCATCTATATCCCAGGCCTCTCAGAAACCAGAAGTCTGAAGCTTTTCAGGTCAGCCCGGGAGCTTGCCCCTGACCTCTGATCTTGACCCCTTCCTGGTCTCTCCCCTACAGGTGCCTGGTTGCAGCAAACCATGCAGTGAGCAATGCCCCGCCCCAGACACCCTCGCCCAGTATCTGGGCCAGCCCGTTTGGGACCCTGGGAGCTGCCAACAGAGCAATGCCTGGAGGCGTATGATGAGCCACCTCAACCCCCACCAAGCCGTCACACCCGCAGGCCAGACCCCAGGGACCCTGGCTGCTATGGGCCCGAGAGCCTCACCTTCATATCTGGCTCTGCTGAGGCAGCCGCTGAGCCCTCTGCCTGCTGCCAGCTCTGGCAACCCTGGGTGTGGGACTGGTGCCGGGCTGCCTTCTGCTTCCGCCGCTGCTGGGATTGCCTCCAGCGCTGCGGAGCCTGTGTGCAGGGCTGCAGCCCATGCTTGTCCACCAGGGACTCTACTGAGGGGGCTGCTGAAGTCAACTGGGCCAAGGAGCACAATGGGGTACCCCCCAGTCCTGACCATGCACCCCCTAGCCGGCGGGATGGCCAGCGGCTCAAGTCAACCATGGGCAGTAGCTTCAGCTACCCTGATGTCAAGCTCAAAGGCATCCCTGTATATCCCTACCGTAACACCACCTCCTCAGCCCCTGATGCGGACTCCTGCTGCAAGGAGCCACTGGCCCAGCCCCCACCCACAAGGCACAGCCTACCTAGCACCCTTGCCAGCAGTCCCCGGGGCTCGGAGGAGTACTACTCCTTCCACGAGTCGGACCTGGACCTGCCAGATATGTGTAGTGGCTCCATGTCGAGCCGAGAGATCGATGTGCTCATTTTCAAGAAGCTGACAGAGCTGTTCAGCGTACACCAGATTGATGAGCTGGCCAAATGCACGTCAGACACCGTGTTCCTGGAGAAGACCAGTAAGATTTCGGACCTTATCAGCAGCATCACACAGGACTACCACCTGGACGAGCAGGATGCTGAGGGCCGCCTGGTCCGTGGCATCATTCGCATCAGTACCCGCAAGAGCCGTGCTCGCTCACAGCCCACAGAGGGACGCTCAACCCGAGCTGCTGCCTCCACTGCTGCTGCCCCTGACAGTGGCCATGAGACCATGGTGGGCTCAGGCATCAGCCAGGATGGTACGTGGGGACCAGGGGGGCAGAGCGGGAGGCTCTGGCCAAGGGAGAGTTGGACTGGGGTCTTTGGCCACTGTGATCCCAGTCCCCAGCCAGTCCCTGCTCTGCCTCCTCCTCTTCCTCTTCTCTCAACTCCTCTGCATCCCACCCCTCACTCCTGCCCTGGCCCTTCCCAACTGAGCCATTCTGGGAAAAACTGAGAGGAGCATCCAGAGCCTGGGAGCTCTGTTGTCCCCAGAAAGGACAAAGCTCTCTCCCAACCAAGCTCACCTATAGGATCCTTCTATCCACCTGCCAGAGTAGCTTCCAGGCCTAGCCTGGTTAACAAGGCCCAGGAACCTATATGAATTTGGATCTCTGATCTGCCCTGGCCTAACCAAAACCCCCATATAGCCACTACTTCATGCAGCGTGCACGCACACACATTATCTATGTGTCTTTGTTTTAAACATTCTCTCTCCAGCCCTGCCCAGGGTTGAGTGGCCCCTCCCTCATTGGGTTGGGGACAGAGCGAGGGTGGGGTTGAAAGGAGATGATAATGACCTCTGCCCCCATGTTCCCTCCCTAGAACTGACAGTGCAGATCTCCCAGGAGACAACCGCCGACGCCATCGCCAGGAAGCTGAGGCCTTATGGAGCCCCAGGTCTGGTCCTGGCCTAATGAGGAATACGGAGAGGAGTAGGGACTGCCCTCAGGGCCCCCCACATGCCCCTCTCCCAGCTTCCTCCTGGGGTGGGTGAGGATGGGAACAGAAAGGGACAAGGGGGCTGAGCACCCACAGATTCCCTTCCGATCCTGCAGGCTGGCTTAAAGCGGTTCAATTGGAAAGGATTCAGAGGGCTGGCCCTGGGTTAGCAGGGGCCAGGTGCCCAGGACTGGCAAACTGGAAAAGATTCAACCCCAACCCCTAAGCCCAGATTGCTGGGGGTGGAAAGCCAAGGGTCTGGTGCTGAAAAGGCACGCTGTGTGGTTTGCAGTGCCATGGCCTTCACAATAAACCCCTGTTTATAGAGGAGGCTGGGGCTCAGAGAGATCAAGAAGCTGAGTGGGTCACACAGCCAGGATCAGACTGACCCAGGCTCAAATCCTGCTCTCCTCCTCAGCAGGCTTATCCCTGGCTATGGACCTCGATGAGCTCTTACCCCTCTCTGAGCCTGTTTCCTCCTCTCCCTTTCCCCCCAGGGTACCCAGCCAGCCACGACTCGTCCTTCCAGGGCACGGACACAGACTCCTCAGGGGCACCCCTGCTCCAGGTGTACTGCTAACCCCTGCCGGGCCCAGCGGCCGCAGCCCCTTCTGAGAGAAGGCACAGCCTACAGAATGAAAAGGGAGACCAGGACCCCCTCTGATCGAGTCTGGGCCATGAGCCTAGGAGCAGTGCCCACTCTGGCTCCTCCTCCCTTGGCTGACTGGTTCCTGGACCAGGTGCATTTCACTGGGCCATGGTGTCCACATTCCCCTTGCATCGCCAGCTGGCCTAAACCCTGCCTGGCTTGTTCCTTCCTGCCTATGGCCTTCTGGTGGCCTGGGTCATGGAAAAAGAGTTACCTTCTGGGATTGAATCCCGACTCCACTCTTATACAGGACTTTGAACCGGTTCATTCCAGTTTGAACCCCTGCTGACAATTTGCATTTCCACCTCTGATATACTGAATTAGAATCACAGTTTAACAAGATCCCCAGGTGATTCTTATGTATAATAAAATTTTGAGAACCACTGCTCTACTAGTAGTTCTCAGAATTGGTCCCTAACCAGCAGTGTTGGCATTGCCTGGGAACTTGTTAGAAATACAAATTCTCAGCAGGGGCTCGAATCTGAATGAAGAGGTTTGAAGCCCTGCCCCTGTAAAATGCCACCCTAACCAATCATGCAAACGTCTCCCTCCCTGGGGGA
Source organism: Dugong dugon (assembly GCA_030035585.1). Taxonomy (NCBI): domain Eukaryota; kingdom Metazoa; phylum Chordata; class Mammalia; order Sirenia; family Dugongidae; genus Dugong; species Dugong dugon. The sequence goes on along the minus strand of CM057462.1, from coordinate 51,040,328 downwards.
CCCCAGCAGCTAAAAGAAGCTTGTCTTACATGGATTGGGTTAGGGGATGAGCAGGGCTTCTAGGGAATCCTGTGGGCAGTGCCCACTTATGAGATGACCTACTTGAACGTTGTGCCTGGTTCTTTGCTGATGATCTGCATGCTAACATGACTAGTTGCAACTACAAAGGTAATAGACGTATCCTTGGTCATTTCAACTGTAACACTGTCCTGTTTGCCTGACTGCTGCCAAGCAGAAGACTGGATAGAACCCAGCCAGGTTCAGTGTTGTGGGGTTGAAGTCAGAGGAGCTCCACTCAGCCACTTTCTTGAGTTTCCTCATCAGTACAACCGCAGCGATAATGCCCACCTCTCAAGGTCACCGAGTTCCAGATGAAAGGCTGAGTGTCTGTACCTGAAAAGGGTTAGCAAGTGGTTTGTCACTGTTGAGAAGTTCTTGGCAGGCCTATCTGGACTCCTCCTGCTACCCCGCCAAGCCCACTGCCCGCAGGCTGGCCTGCCTCTGGCCATCCCTTCAGCTCCCCGAGATTCCCTGCACGTTCGCCAGCCCCTGCCCAGTCCTGTTGCTCCTCTGCATTCCTCCTGGTGCTGACCAAGTTCTCTTCTTGGCCTTCCCAACAACAGTGGGATGGAGTCACTGTCCTTTCACAGAGGAGATTCAGAGGCAAGCAACTCAGTGGGTCACACAGCGTAACTGTGGCTCTAGGCTTGGAAGCTGGGAACTCTGGAACCTGGTGATTTTGCCCCAAAGCTGGCAAGCTGACCTCCTGGGGGCAGCACCAGGACCCCCCTTGTTTGGGCACTGGAGCCCAGCTGGCCTCAGGAGGATTCTACTTAGCTGTTCCGTGCACAGACTATGTATTTAAGTCCTCTTTTGGCAGGGAGGCCAGGGCAGGCCCATAGGCTCATTCATGACTTGAGAACAAGCTGTCAAGTGTTTAGGATCCCTCATCCCCACTTCACCTACAGCCCTTTTTGTTGTCCCCAAGGGAACCCTTTGGAAAGTGACTGGACGAACTGTACCTATCCAACTGCTATCATACACAGGATGGTCCCTCGGGGCTGTGATCACAGGGTCCAGCTGTAACTCCAGCTCCAGCATTAAGCCGGCCCCTTTCCTTAGGCTCTTCGGTCTCATCCAGATCAAGGCCTCTACAAGATTGCACGACCACAAGCTGCTGGCTGGAGCCCAGGGCTGTGGCTGCAGAGTAGAAGCACTTCACCCCAGCCACGGCCCAAGAGCAGCATTTTCTAAACAGCCTTGGGAACCACTATTGGCATTTTCAGAAAACAAGGCTTTATCAAGTTTGGAAAACGGACAAAGCTAGGTATCACACCACCTCTCTGAAGTCCTCAATAAACCGTTCTGAAATTCCAAAAAGAAGGACATGCTGTGTTCCAGAAATTCATGGGTCACCCAGGGCCCACAGAGCAGAGCACTCTGGGAAGGGCAACCTTGACAGTCTTGCTATGGCCTCTGTTGCCCCTTGCACTCAGTGACCGTCACCCTCTGGCCAACGTGGGGCAGGATCCTGGCAGAGGTGAGCACCTCAGCCTGGCCGAGGAGGCCTGCCCCAGTGGCTGGTTCTGAGGCCTAAAATCTACACAGGTCCAGGTCAGAGACACAAACAATGGGGCCCACGGACTTTACCCTGTTCTCCTGGCCAGGTCCCTATGCCACATAGAGCAGATCCAAGGCCTAGGCAATCCCCTCACCACACCTCCCAGCTAGGCAGGGCCCCCTAGCCCTTGCTGCTCCTCCACCCCTGAGAAACAATGGTGCGAAATTGATCCAGGGCTGGAGGACAGACCAACTGCAGTGGAATTTCCCTTAGAGATGAAAATCTAATCAAAAGTCTAGTTGGTCTTAAACTTTGCTGGGTCACAGGGCCCTCTGAGAATCTGACGTATGTTCCAATCCCAGTAGGCAGAAAAACTCACTTTTGCCCAGAATCATACACAGACTAAGTCTTGTTTTAATACTCCCTTTAATGAGGAGAAACTGAGGCCCAGAGAGGGGCAAGTCACATGGCAGAATCTGGGCTGGAAGCCAAGCATTCAGCTCCTAAGAGCAACTCAAGAGGCCTGTGACCCAGGGAAAAGGCCAGAGAGAGAAAAGGACATAGATGGAGTTGGGTAAATAGCTTTAATGTGTAACAGTAGGCCAACTGGGAAGGACAAGACCCCCAAGGCCCCAGCCCTTTTCCCATGATGCCCTGGGACCCATATGCCTGGGCCAGTCCCATGCCTACCCAAGCCCTGAGGCCCCCAAATCCCAGGGAAGGGTGGGAAAGAAAGCTGGATGGCTGGGATCTGAGTCCTGAAAGTTCAGGGTTGAAAACAGGTTAGTTGAATTTGGCCTTGGAAAAATCCATCTCCGGATGCTGATCCATGAACCTGGGAAGAAGGAGGAAAAGGGTAAAAAGGACACCTTCCTCTCCCCCAAAGCCAGTCCCTTTCTCCCAGCCCCTCAAGTCAGGTTAATCTCTTAAGGACCCTGAGCAACCTGGAGGGCAACCAGCCCAGGCTGGGCAGGGATGGGGCTCCAGGGTCTCCAAAGCTGGAAGATGGAGTGCCAACACTGGCCCTGTTTTCCTGGCTGGCAATGACTGCCTGTTACCCTGAGTTGGCCTTGCCCTCAAGATGACCTCAGCAAGTGATTAGGGGAGGCAGGCCAGGGCCATAAAGCCATAAACGTGACTGACTCACCCTGGAAGGGGGGAGAGTAGCTCCTGCGCCTGCCTGTGCAGTGCCTGCCCGCTCAGTGATTCACTTCCTGCTATCATCCACCTCTATCTCTGAAATGCTTACTTCTTCAGAATCTCCTGTTTCTTCTGCTCATCAGAGGTAGGCAGCCCCATGGATTTCTGTCTCTGATCATACATCATCTTCTCCACCATGCTGCGGGTCTCACTGTCCAGGTCTGACAGCTGGGAACAGGCAGTTACAGGGACGGGTGAAGCTCTGGGGCCACCCCAGGCCCTTCACCTCTCTCCTAAAGCTCTCCCAATCAGTCAGGGCTCACCTTGGAGTTCTCAGGATTGATCTTCTTGGTATTGATCTCAGGGTCACTGGACACTAAGCGGCTCCACCACTCCATCTTGTTGATCTGCGAGGAAGGGGAGGAGAACCACCGGGGGATGGGAGGCAGCTCACTCTATGCCCTGGGAACCACCCCCAGCCCTTCCAGAACCAAAACTTTCTCCCCCCACCCACACCCTGCACCCAATATCCATGGAGGCCTGTTCTGGGCACCAGGGGTCCAGATGAGTGAGATCCAGTCCCTGCCCTCTCCAGTGGCTGGGGGAGATAGACATGGAGACAGTGATCAATCAGCATGATAAGTGGAAGAATGAAGTACAGAAGGAGATACTCATCCAGGGTAGAGGGAGAGAAGGACCTTAACGGACAAGCAGTATACCAGATAAAAAAAGTAGAGGACATTCCAGTTAGGAACAAGTGCAAGGGTGAGGAAGGGCAAGTGAGGGCAGCAAAGGCCAGGTGGACTAGGAGAGGGCCTCAGGTGCTATGGAGGCTTTCCTTGGATCCTTGACTCTTTACAGAGATACTTTTATTTACTGGTATCTGTGTCCCCTCTCCCTGTGAAGGAAGTGGGGTAGTGAATGTACGTCCCCGGAGGGCAGGGATTTTTCTGTTTTGTTCACTGTTCTCTCTCCAACACTTAGAACAGTGCCTGGCACACAGCTGTTCAAATGTTTGCTGAACTGAACGTACATACCTAATGAAAAGAGAGAGGCTTTGGTACCAAAGAATATGTTTCAATCCTGACTCTACCACTTCCTAGAGGTAGGAGCTTGGGCAAATCTCTGAGCGGCCCCTTTCTTGACTGTAAAGTGGGGACAGACCTACTTCCAAAGTCCTACTGTGAGGATTAAATGAGCTATGTCAACAGCACCCAGCACAGTGAATAAGCAGATATCCTCCCCTCCTGCTCTATCAACATCCCAGGCAGGAGTGCTGGGCCCCAGGCTGGGCCCCTCGCACCTTCTCCAAATGCACCGTCACCACCTTGCCGTCCTCGATGAGCCATGAGCTCTCCTCCACCTTCACCTCGTTGTAGAGCTCCCCGTCAATTATTGCCGGCTGCCCCTTCAGCCCCACCCGGAGGTGCCGCCGCTGGATGTCCACCACCAAGTCCTTCCCTTTCAGCCGGAAGTTTACATGGAAAGGCACCACCAGCTGCATGGGGCAGGGGAAGTCAGGAGAAGCCACTGGGGGCTGCCAAGACCCCAGATGGGCTCCCTAACCTCCATCCCTGGCCCTGCCACTCACATCCAACTCCGATAAGGTCTGGGTCCAGCGGTAATTGGGCAGGTCTGCCCCGTTGCCTAGGTTGGGCTTCAGTTTCCCTTTGTCTTTCTCGTCTTCCTCCTCATCCTCGTCCTCCTCAGTCTCCTGCTCACAGTCAGGGGTGCTTAGTGACTTGATAGATAAAAACTGAGCCCCTACCTGGGCAGGCCCAGGGCTGGCACTGCGCAAACAGCCACAAAATGAAACAGACCTGATCCCTGCCCACTCCAGGTTCTGATCTCTGCCTGAGAGGAGCTCAGACTGTTACACCATGTGATACAGGACATGATTAGGGAACAATGACAGTCAGAGACAGACCTAGAGGACCCAGCTATTCCAAGCTGAGGCAGTTGGGAAGAGAGCCTAGCACGGACTGGAATAGACGGCACCACCACTGAGGTGGCCTTGAGCAGGGTTATTCTAAAATAAAACCAGGCTGCAAAATTAGCAGTTTCTTCTTCTGTTTCAGAGACCCCCTAGTCTCAGCCTAGAACCTCTGGAAAGCCAAATGAATATCCTAAGGACTGCTTGGGAAGCTGGACTCAGGAGTCAGGAGAGGAGTTAAAAAAAAAAAAAAAAAAGTAGTGGGAGGGGCCCTGAGGAGCACATCCTCAAGATCTGTTCTGAGTGGCCCACCACAAAGCGCCAGTCCAGTCCATAGAAACTTGACGGTACCTGTGCAGGCACTGTCCTCTCTGGCTCTCTTGCTCAAACTTAAGGTCAGTAGGTTTTGTTTTGTTTTTTTAATCCAGATCCTGAAGTATGGGGAAGATTCCAGAACCCAAGGAGGAGAGGGAAGGCATTCGAGAGAGAGGGGAAGGCTGGCGAGTCACCCCCAGCTAGTCCTGAGCCCCTCCAGCCCATCTCACCTGCTTCCCTGGTGAGCCAAGGCTGCCATTCTTGAGCTGGTTCTCATGATTCTCTGTGTCCTTTTTCTGTGGCAAAGGGCAGAGCAGTTGGCAAGAGGGTCCCTCACTTCCCAGTGTCAATGGAGGCCTGGGAGGTGGGGGGAGGGAAGCCCAGTCTCACCTGGTCAATCTCCAGCTGCAGCCTCTCTGCCTCCTCATCAGTCAGCTCCTTGATCTGGGGCCCAGAGTCCTCTGACTTGGCTTCCTTGGCCAGCCGGGCAGCCCGCTCTGCCTTCTCCCGCCGCTCAGTCTCCTGTCGGGCTCTCTTTTCCCGCCGGGCTGTCTGTGCCAGCTGGTTATGGTGGTTGAAGGTCTGTGTGATGAGCTAGGGAAGGAAGAGAAGGCACTAGGGCAGGAGACCACGTCCCAAGGCCTGGAGTCTAATCCCATCTCTATCAGCTGCGTGCATGGCCAAGGCACTTCACCCAGAACCTCAGTTTCCTCATCTATAAAACGGGGGTAATACACCTAGCTCACAGTTAATGAGAATACCTGCAAAGAAAACCATCAAGAGCTTGCACAGTCCTTGCCACACCATAGCCACATATAAAGTGTTGGCACCTTTGCCTGGCTTTTTTTTTTTTTTAATAAAGCCTAGTAACCAAGCGCATAGACAGTGAAGGTGGACAAATTCTAATCTTTGTCACAGCCTAGCTAGTGGCAAACTGCTTAACTTCTAAGCGCTTCAGATTCCTCATCTGTGAAGGAGGATCCTTACCTCACAGGGCTGTCAGACCAAAATGGTAAGTGCTCTGAAACTCTGGGTATTGAGTGAAGCTGTTACAAGCTATACTCAAGCCCCAGGCACTATGAGAAGCCTCCCTTGAGCTCTCAGGCCCACACTGACCTGCTCCACTGAATGATCTCTTACCTGCATGTACCCTATCTCCTTTCCAGGCAACACCACTCCCAGAACCACCACATTAGCAGGAAGCCAGAGATCTTTCTTGAAGGAAGAGGCTAGTCTCTTCTTCGTGCCAGCAAGCTATCAATTCCAAACCCTTTCTCTCCCACTGAGCCTCCCCGGAATGTGTCTCCACATCCTGCTACCTGGCCTCCCTGCCGCCAAGTGCTACCTGTCACTACCTGGCTGTGGCCTTGGACAAGTGAGCAACTCTTTTTTTCTTTTTTAAAAAAATTGTGCTTTAAGTGAAAGTTTACAATTCAAGTTAGTTTCTCATACAAAAATTTATAGACACTGTTATGTGACCCTAGTTGCTCTCCCTATACTATGACAGCACACTCCTCCTTTCCACCCCTGATTTCCTGGGTCCATTCAACCAGCTCCTGACCCTGCCTTCTCATCTCACCTCTGGACAGGAGCTGCCCATTTAGTCTCAAGTATCTACTTGAGCTAAGAAGCACACTCTTCACAAGTATCATTTTATGTCCCACAGTCCAGTCTAATCTTTGTCTGAAGACTTGGCCTCGGGAATGGTTTTAGTTTTGGGCTAACAGAGAATCCAGAGGCCATGTCTTCCAGGGTCTCTCCAGTTTCAGTCAAACCATTAAGTCTGGTCTTTTTACTAGAATTTGAGTTCTGCACCCTACCTTTCTCTTGCTCCATCAGGGACTCTCTGTTGTGTCCCGTCAGGGTGGTCATTGGTGGTTGCCAGGCACCATCTAGTTCTGGTCTCAGGTTGATGAAGTTTCTGGTTTATGTGGCCTTTTCCGTCTCTTGGGCTAATATTTTCCTTGGGTCTTTGGTGTTCTTCGTTCTCCTTTGCTCCAGATGGGTTGGGAACCAATTGATGCATCTTAGATGGCTGCCAAGTAAGCAACTTTGACTCTTTCTAAGCCTCAATTTCCTCATCTGTCATGAGGATCAAATGTGACAGCACCCATCAAGAGCCTGGTACAGTTCTTGCCACATCAAAGCCACATAAAGTATTGGCACCCTTTGCCTGGTTGGGGCTAGCCAAATGTCAGCTGGTAAGGAATGGCGACAAATACTCTCTCTGCCATAAAAATAAAATGGGAGACAGCTCCACCTTGCTGTTTACACCAGTAGCCCTCCTGGCCAATCCTCATGCACCCCTGAAGAGTCACACCTAGGTCTAAGTTCCTGGTCTACTCTTTCTACCTGTGTGATCCTTAGGGAACCTCTCCGTGCCTCTATTTTATTATTTCTAAAAGCAGTCTTGGCATATGCTGTTCTTTGCCTAGAATGCCCTCATCCCCACTCCCAGGTCACCTGGCAGACTTCTACTCCCTCTCCAGAACTAGCTCAAGTGTCTCTTCAGTCTCTGGCACACACAGGCCCACATACACACGCACATATCCCTGGAAGAAGCCTCACAGAGTGCCTGCCATGTGATCAGTTGTCAATAAACCATCTTTCAAGTATCTTTCTAAACCAGAGCTGAAAGGAGGGAGGAATCTGCAAGAGCTGGGGGCCCATGTGGGGCCTAGGGTGACAGGAGCTGCCCATGGGCTCCCAGACCTAGTGTTCTGCCAAATGCCCTATGCATCATTCATCTGACGCCAATTCCTCCCGCCACCCCCAACCCCCCAGCCTCATGCCTCATTGAGTAGCTCCACACTCTGCAGGGTTAAAGGGCTCTAAAAGCACTCCCCAAACCAAATGGGTTAGCAAAACGAAGGGTGAGAGGAAGGAGCCTCCTGCAGGCCATTCGGCTGTGAATACAAAGAATCAGTCACAAGATAATCATGCCAGTGGGGGCTGCTCCACCACACAGCCTTGGTTCCAAGTCCCTAATCGGAGAGACCTTGAACTCAAGCCATGCGCCAGCCATTGGCCCAGGAGAGGCAGAAGCAGGGCCCTCCTCTCTCCCAGCTTTAGTGAACCATGTCACATCCCATCTGTCCTGTCCCTTCCTAGCTCCTGGAAGTTAGCTAAGGGGTTAGGTGAGGGCAAAGTTGAGCCGCCAGGCAGTCAGGGCCAATCACAGCAGCCTTTGCCTCCTCCTCCCAGTCTCCTCCCAAGCCCCCTCCGCTAGCTTCACCTAGGCCCAGCTCCAGCTGGAGACCCTGGTGGTGTGGCAGCCCATTCAAAGGTGCCAATCAGCAGTGTGTCACGAAGTCAAGTGTTTGTGACTGGACACATCTTTGGGAACCACAGCCCAGCTGGGTGGGGAAGCAAGGAGAAGGCCTTCTCTAGAAGACAGGCTTGAATGCCAGTGGGAACACCTAAGCACAGGCTTTCCCTGACCCATGCTGGGATGATGGGGGAATAAAGTGTGGCTCCCACCAGCCTGGCCAGTGAAGACCTTGCTGAGGAGAAGTATTTCAGCGGAATCTGAAGGGGCGAGAGCAGGAGTTAGCTGATCCAGACAGAGGTCCTGAACCTGACCACCTTGGGGCGGGGGGTTCCCCCAACAAATCTGACCCACTCCAAACAGTAAACAACAGTGGCTAATTTTGGCAGGGATTCTCCTCCCTACATGAGGAATTCTCATATTCCCCCACCCTGAGAAACCAGTGGGCTGGAGTAATGCACACGAACCCCAACTCTCTCTTCACTTCTCAAGCTTCCCCGACACAAGGCCCTGGGGAAGATGAACTGACAGGCCATCAGCTGAGGGGATACCTATGGTGGGCTGGAGTGAAGAGCAGGCAGGCTCGCCTCTAAGGCACAGATCCAAAAGGTCCCAGTGCTGCAACTACCCAGAACATTACTGGGAATCACTGCTATGAGCCCCAGAACCAACTTAGGTTCTGCTTACACACACCCACAAGCCAGCCCCCTCGGCAACTTTCTCCTCTTCCTGTGGCTCCCATCTCAAGGAGTAACATCACGTACCTCCATCCAGGTGCCTAAGGAGATACCGCAGTCATCGGTGAACACCCACCTGTTATGAGTCCTACCAGAGATGCCACTCCACTATCCTCACCATCTCAGGCCATACCTGTCCCTCTTCCCTAGAGTCTGGGCCCCTAGGCCTCTCTCCACATGGATCCTTCTGCCCGGACTGCTCCTCACTGAGCTTGATCTCCTGGGAGTGCCTCCTTAGCCCTCAAATCAGCACAGCTATACTCTCTCCCAGGAAGATTTAGGCTCTTCGTCCGTAATCCTATTGCTACCACCGTAGAGGTTCCCTACACCTAGAAACATCCTTCTGCCCATCTTCACCTGTCCAAATCCTACTTCATCTTTCAAGGCCAGATCAAATTCCACATCCTCCCCCAAACCTTCCCTGAGTCTCACCAAATAAGTGCCCTCTCTCCTTCTTGTGAATGCCACAGAATTTTACCTTAACTCCCCTTACCAGCACTTTCCCCCTTGAGTTATAATTATCTGGGGCCATGCCTTATTGCCCCTTGGAAGCAGGATCCTTGCCTCGTTTATCTTTGCAGCATCCAAAGTACCTCATTTTTTTGAAGGGGGGAATTTTACGGAACCGTTTTCATGAAAATGTAACCCACTAGGGAACTCTATCTCTACAAAACAGGAAATCTAAATACTCTGCTGAAATGATGCTGCATTTCAATGACACATGAGCAGAAAGAACCCTCAAGTATCCTCTACTGAAAGTTAAAGACAACAAACAGAGGAAGCAGATTTACCTAGGCAGTGCGATTAATTACTTTTGTGTGTAGCCCTTCTAGCCATGGGCTTGTTAATTCCCACCCAGGTGACTGTGTGATAGGGTAATTGTGGCCTATCAAGGGGATTGGTCAGTTTTGCCTTAAAAGAGAGCCAATTCCAGAGCAGACAGGAGGAGCCCACCACCACCAAGGAAGGAGAGACCAGCAGGAGGAGATGGTGCAGTAGGCTTCTCAGCCCATGGAGAGAGAAAGCTGAGTGCCTCTGGGCAGAGGCCTAGGGCCAGGGAGAGGTGTGCCTGTGAGCACGGCTGGGGAGAGGCTGTCCGGATGGAAAAACTGTATCTTGAGTGTTCCTGAGCTTGAACTGTAACTGTTACTTCCTTAATAAACCCCGTAACTGTAAGTATGGTCTGTGAGTTCTGTGTGGCCATTGCAATGAATTATCGAACCCAGTAGAGTGCTGTGGGAACGACAGCTGGTGTCAGAATTGGTAGAGATGGTGGAGACAGGAGGTATGTCTGACTTCCACCTGACAGGAATCAGCCCTGATCTTGGTTCTCCTTCCCCCTTGTGGGGTTGGAGGAGGTCAGATACCTCCCCCATGCCATTTTTACAACCTAAAAGTAGGAAGAGGGGATCTGGGAAGTGCAGTAAGGCATACAAAACACAGAAAACCTCGTGATGCAGCGGGCTTTGTGAAAGTTGAGGGAGCACGCACAAGAAATGGGGGCAGGGCTTTATGCTGGTGGCACTGATGCTGGTATGGCATCCCATGTTAGTATCAGGTGCCAAAATAGACTATGTCCTTCGACGTGAATTTCCACTTTGACTGACTCACTAGCGATCACAGATGGCATGCCACTGCATCAATAAAAATAACTGTAATGCATTGAAACCCAGTGTATTTAAATCCACGGGTTTATGATGACACCAAGAAAAAAACTCACCTCGTCGGTCACCTTTGGAAGATGCTAGGGAACCAAGTAATTATGCCCAAAACACTAAAGAAGTAAATACACTGTATGCTCTCAGGTAACCAGTTAACAAGGGAAAGTTTCTTTAGAAGAATTATAGCTAATAAAGGTGGACAGAATGATAGAATATTAGCATTTTACAAACCTATCATAATGAAACAACAGATTTAGGCAACATCACATGAGAAACAACCAGGCATTATGGGCTTCCTGATGGAGTACACAAGACCATCTATGAAGTAATCTTGGGGAACAAAAAAACCCACAACTGAATCAGATCAAGCTTCTAGATCTAACTATCAACACGCAGAAAATGAAAAAGACAGAGGTTAAACGACATCACATATATGTAATACGTAAAATCCAGATTGTGGGAAACTTGCCAGGAGAAAAAACCAGGTCTCTTGAACAAATAAACTGCAAGGGAAAAAAAAAAGATGTCCCTTAATCCATAGGTTCCTCCTATCAATCAATGAAATGTGTGGACCTTGTTTGGAACCTGAATCAAAGAAAAAACAGTAAGAAAGCATTGGGGCTGCAGTGAATCTGAAAATGAAATTAAGGAAACAATTCCATTCACAATAGCATCAAAAAGAATAAAATACTTAAAGAATAAATTTAACAAAAGAGTACAAAACTTATACTTTGAAGATTATAAAAACATTGCTGAAAAAAATTCATGAACACCTAAATAAATGGAAAACATTCCATGTTCATGGACTAGAAAATTAGCATTAAGACAGCAATACTCCTCTAACTGATCTACAGATTCAACACAATCCCGATTAAAATCCAAGGTGACTTCTTGATACAAATTGACAAGCTGATTATAAAATCCACATGGAATTGCAAGGGAACCAGAATAGCCAAAAGAACCTTGAAAAAAGAACAAAGTAGGAAGACTAACATATCCTAATTTCAAAACATACTACAAAGTAATGGTAATCAAGACAGTATGCTAGTGGCACAAAGATTAATGAATAGAACTGCGAGTCCAGAAACAAACCCATACATCTATGGTCAACTGATTCTGAACAACAGTGTAAAGTCTATTCGATGGAGAAATAACGAATACATAGTACAGAGACAAATGGTACTGAGACTGGCTATTCACATGCAAAAGAATTAACTTGGACCCCTACCTCATACCACATACAAAAATTAACTCAAAGTGCATCAAAGACCTAAATATAAGAGCAAAAACTACAAAACTCTAAGAAAAAAACTTAGCAGTAAATCTTTAGGACTTTGGATTTGGCAAAGGATTCTTAGATATGACACCAAAAACATGAGCAACAAAAGAAAACAGATAAACTGGACTTCATCAAAATTAAAAACATTTGTGCTTCAAAGGATACCATTGAGAAAGTGAAAAGATAATCCAAAGAATGAGAGAAAATATTTGCAAATCATACGTCTGATAAGGGACGTCTATCTAGAATATACAAAGAATTCTTACAACTCAATAATAAAAAGACAAATAACCCAATTAAAAAATGGACAAAGGATCTGAACAGACATTTCTCCAAAGAAGATATACAAATGGTCACAAATATCTATAGCATCATTAGTCATAATAGCCAAACAGTGCAAACAACCCAAATGCCCATCAATGAACAAATGAATAAACAAAATGTGATATATCCATACAACGGAATATTATTCAGCCATAAAAAGTAATGAATTACTGATACATGAATGAACCTTGAAAACATACTAAATGGAAGAAGCCAGTCACAAACAACCACAGAGTATATGAGTCCATTCATATGAAAGTCCAGAACAGGGAAATCTGTTAAAACCAGAGACTCCATCAGCCTGAGACCAGAAGACCTAGATGGTGCCCGGCTACCACCAATGACCACCCTGACAGGGAACACAACAGAGTCCCTGATGGAGCAGGAGGAAAGTGGGATGCAGAACTGAAATTCTAGTAAAAAGACCAGACTTAATGGTCTGACTGAGGCTGGAGGGACCCCAGAAGACATGGCCTCCGGACTCTCTATTAACCCAGAACTAAAACCATTTTCAAAGCCAACTCTTCAGTCATAGACTGGACTATAAGACATAAAATGATACTCGTGAACAGTGTGCTTCTTAGTTCAACTAGATACATGAGACTAAATGTGCAGCTCCTATGCGGAGGCAAGATGAGAAGGCAGAAAGGGACAGGAGCTGGATGAACAGACACAGGAAATCTGGGGTGGAAAGGAGGAGTGTGCTGACATATTACAGGGAGAGCAACTAGGCTCACATAACAATGTGTGTATAAATTTTAGTATGAGAAACTAACTTGAATTATAAACTTCACTTAAAGCACAATTGGGAAAAAAAAGACAATAGCCTTGAAAACACTATAGGCAGTTCCACTCTGTTCTATAGGGTCACTATGAGTTAGAATCGACTCAACGGCACACAATAAGGGTTGGGGAAGAAATAGGGGAGGAGGTGAAAGGATGACAGCTAAAAAACACAGGGTTTCTTCTTAAAGTGATGAAAATGTTCTAAAATTGACTGTGGTGATGGATACACATATCAGTGCATACAAGTAACCCCCACTCTTTGCAAGTTTGCTTTATACTACTTCACTTTTACGAAAGACCTACATTGGTACTTGTTTTTGCTAACTGAATGAAATCCGAAGAGGATTTTCACTTGCACAAAAAAAGATGAAAAGCAGAAATAGCATTTAGCATTGCAGCGAGCTGTTAAAGAGGCAGCTCGCACCCCAAGCAGCAAGAGCTCGTGTCTCGAGAGTGGCATCACCAAGCTCCTTCCCCAGGAACTACACTCAGCATCTACTTTATATAGGCTGTGGATTTATCATTTCGTTTCTGTTTTTACTATACATTAGTTTTATTTTAGGCTTCACGTGCTATTTGGTATGATTTGGTAGGTTATTTTTTGCATCTGGGAATGCTCAAAAACTTGGTAATGGTAATTGCTTCTTCGCTTTACATTTCAGCTTATGAAAGGTTTCACAGAAATGCTCTACTTCTGGATAGGAGGGGAAACCTATATACCGAAAACCACTGAATTGTATGCTTTAAATCGGTGAACTGTATGGTATGTGAATTATATCTCAATAAGGCTGTTTTAGAAAAATAAAGAAGCAAAGCAGTAGGAGAAATCTGAATCCTGAGTAGATATCTGATGATATTTAAGGAATTATCATTTTCTATTTCTTTTTGGATGGAGTCCTAGGTGGTGCAAATAATTAACATGCTTGGCAGCTAACCGAAAGGTTGCTGCTTCAAGTCCACCCAGAGGTGCCTTGGAAAAAAGGCCTGGCAATCTACTTCCAAAAAATCAACCATTGAAAACCCTAGGGAACACAGTTCTACCATAATCTGACACACGTGGGGTCACCATGAGTCAAAAGTGACTTGAGAGCAACTGGTTTATTTTTGTTTTTTATTCCTTTTTGGGAGAATTTATAATCAATTAGCATTAAAGTTATGTTAATTTAAAAACTTTTCTTTTTTACATATTCACAAAATATTTACAAATCCAAAAATATGGCCAGAATTTGCTTCAAAGTAATCTGAGAGAAAGTGGTCACAAGTTAATGATTGTTGTAGCCAAGGGATGGGTTACACAGGGGTTCCTAGGACTATTCTACCTTTGCTTCTGTTTGAAATATTCTATAATAAAAAGGTTTTAAAAGCTACAATAATTCACTTTCACCAGCAATGTCTGAAAGTGTCCTTTCTTCCACATCTCTGCAATGTTCTTTTTAATTTTTGTCAGTCTGAAACTTGTCAGTCTTCTGAGAATTGCCCATTTTTCTGTTGTAAAAGATCCCCGACCCACTTTCCTCATTTGTAAAAATGGGATAGTAACACCTACCCCTCTTGCGGAACTGCTAAAGGATCATGTGAAATTGGGTGGATAAAGCACCTGGCTAATAGTGGAACTTCAATAAATGACAGCTTGCTTCCCCTCCCCCACTCCTTGCCCTTGGCATTTTGCTTCTGCTACAGGTTACTATTACACCAAAGGAAGGCCAGGCGAATTTTTCTGAAGAGACAGAGCTGCCCAAGGGACAGCAGCACCCAACGCTTACCTTCTCTGCCATCCCCTCTTCTCCTCCAATGAAAAAGTCTGTTTTGCGTCGAAGGAAGCTGAAGAAGGTGTTCACAAGCTGAAAGAAAAGAGAGAAAACTGAAGCTATGGAGACACCATACTGGGAGGCTCTCAACTGAATAGCGGCTAACTTCCTTACTCTAGGAGGGAACTTGGGACTTATTCTCACCTTGGAGCCTCTTAACTGAGACATCTCCCTCCTCCAAGTCCCCTTAGTCACTCCCACCAGGAAGCTTACCCTAACTTTAGACCATCTGGGAGGTCTCACTTCTTGTGTGTGTTTACATGTAACTTGAAGATGTGAAATATTCACTCCTCTGTATCCAGAGCATGAAATGCCTGGGCCCAACTTTACTCTCCAGAAAACAAAAAAAACCCATCCAGAGTGGCGCTGGCTGAGCTACCAGGGCAGAATTAGGAGAGGAGCAAACAAAGCCACTTCAAAGAAGGTCAAGACCAACTAACACTGGTTGGGGTACCAGTGTAGCCAAGTGGTTAAGAGCTTGGGTTTTAGTTTCAGACTGATATTAGCTGTGTGACCTTGGGGGCAGTTTCTTAACTCTGTAAAACAGGAATAGCAGCAGGACCTATTTCTGGGGACCCTGTGAGGATTAAATGAAGTAATGAAGGTAAGGCCCTTGGCAGTGTCTGGCACAGAACAACAGATCCACTGCTAGAGAATGAAATCCTAACAGGAGGAACCATGAACTTAGTCTGTCTACATCCCCAGTGCTCGGCACTGTATCAGGCTCAGAGTATGTGCTCACTAAAATACTTACTGAATGAACAGATCTAGTGGTGATCTAGAGTTTGCACATTCAAGCCATTTTATTTGCCCAAGGGTTCCAAATCTGATGCTAGAATTTATCTCAATGGTTTCAATAGGAATTGAAACTTCTAGACATGTTTTCAATTCTCAAAAATGAACTCACTCCCAAATCTGGTTTTGTGTCAACAATTTAGGGGAATAGGGGGAGCCTTTTTACACTTGCAAATTAGTAACATCCTCCGGACCTAAAAGAGCTTGGGAGTCCTTGGTCACAAAAGGCACCTGGGTGAAAGAATGGAAATGGACAGCTCAATGAAAACCTGTCCTCAGTGAGAAAGAAAATCAGCAAAGGACTGTGGAAAGCAAAATGGCCTGAGGAGTCTGGTCTTCAGGAGGTCAGGAGTCTCTGGGCCTCCATTTCTTCATTTATAAAACGAAGTTCTGGAATGATTTTGACAGGCTATTCTACCTCTAACTTTCTAGGTTGCTGCTTCAAAAAATCGACTCCAGAATCCACACTAGTTGATCCTTACTGTTCAGACTATGTGTTATTATTGTGTGGTCACTCAGCATGCATTACGTTTTTTTAAAAAGCTTCTTGTAAGCTCCATCAGGGCAAGGACAAGTTTCTGCTCACCTATGTATCCCCAGGACCCAGCCCAGTGAGTCCCAGTGAGTATCTTAAAAAAAAAAAAAAAAATCACTGATCGAGTGGCTTAAGACGCATAGCGACCCTATAGGACAAAGTAGAACTGCCTCATAGGGTTTCCAAGGAGCAGCTGGTGGATTCGAACTCCTGACCTTTTGGTTAGCAGCTGAGCTTTTAACCACTGTGCCACCAGGGCTCCAGTGAGTGTCTAGCACACATTAATCACCCAACAAACACCTGATGAATGAACAAGCCTGATTATTTAGAACTCCTCACTGTTTTCAAGATACCACTCTCCTACGATGATTCAGGAAAAAAGGGATTTGTAGCTCCGTTTTAAGAGATAAGAAAAATGAGGCTTGGAGAGGTGAGAAGGTCCCAAGCTTCCCAGGCAGTGGAAACCAGTTGCGAGCACAGGCCTCCTACTCCCCCATTCACAGCCTAAAAAGACCACGTGCTAACATCATCGCTCCACACACACCCAGCACACGTTCATCGGCTCACTACACGTCTTGGTACATGCAAATACCAGAGTTCGGTATGACTCGCCCTAAAGGATGCTCTCTGGGAGCAGCCAGCTGTGGGGAACCAGGGCTAGAAGCATGTGTGAGACCAAGGGGGTATACCAAGGCTCTGGGGGAAGGGTTTCAAAGGGTCGGGTTCAGGAATGCCACAGTTGCTGAGTTAGAAGTTACTGAAGGGCGCCGGGGGCCAGGGATTGATACGAGAGGAGTCGGGCATGCCGGCTGGGCGGCCAGACGGGAAGCCGAGATGAAGTGAGAATGGGGGGGGGGGGGTTCCCGGAAGCCCGTGAGGTCCAGGAATGGCCCTGGAAGGCAGAGAAGGACTGAGAGAGCGTGGCTAGGGCCGCCTGAATGCGCGGGCAGCGCCAGACCAGGCCGGGCCGACGCCGCGCGGGCGGTTACCTCCTGCACGCCGCCCTCATGCTGCTGCGCCATGGCCAGCAGCATGCCGTCGAACCGCTCCTCTTCCTGCTCCCCTCCCATCGCGCCAGCCACTTTCCGCGCTAGGAAATCCGTGCTCGGCACTGGAGCCCAGCGCTCTCTGCTCCTTCGGGTCGCGTTGGGCCCAACCGCTCCAGGCCTCCGCCTTCCGCAGCGGAGCAGGAAATACGCACTTGCCGCACCACTCAGGCCCGCCTTCTCCCCTTGCCTTCCCGCCTTCCTCTGGTCCCTCGGCCATTGACCGCGCATTTAACAGCCCGCTTCGCCGACCATTGGTCGGCTTTCTGAGCAAATCAATGAGCGAGTCCAAGAAGTGGTGGGCGGAGCCCAGAGCTCGGGAGTTTGGCGTGAGTTGCTATGGTCACCAGATGCTTTGGAGCCTTCCAGAAACCATTGGGCTCAAATCTGGTGGGGTTGGAAGTTAAAAAGGGACAAACTTTGTTCCTCTGCCTTATTCCCTGCTTGTAGAACGGCGGAGCTGAGATGAAAGTGCCCTTATCATCTCTTCCAATCCTTCCATGAGGCAATTGAGGCCCGGAAAGAAGGAGCTTGCCCAAAGGACAGCTTGTCTCTGACATCATCATATACTGGACCAGGGCCGGCTTCATGAGCATCCAAACTATGTGGTCGCACAGGGTCCCAGGCCTGAAGAGCCTTGCATTTGGTTTTCTTTTCTTAATTAGGGAAATTATTTTTCTTTTTTTGTTTATTGTTGTAGTTTAAGTGAAAGTTTACATTTCAAGTTAATCTCTTACACAAAAATTTATACATACATTGTTACAACTAAGTAAACTGTTCACTCTTACTATTGAAGTGTTAGTCCGACTTTAAGAGAAATCCAAACTCTATCAGCTTTTGATAGTATCTTGGTTTTTAAAATAACTTCAGTCTGTAATTGGCATTCAGAATGCTCTTGGCATACCAGTTTGTGATGGCATTAAAGACCTGTTAAGACACTTGAGCCCAACTTTATTAACCAAAACTGATACACCACCTTTATCATCTAAATAAAGTCCGATTTATTAAAAAAAAAATTTATACCTACATTGTTATGTGACCCTAATTGTTCTCCCTGTACTGTGACAGCACACTCCTCCTTTCCACCCCTGATTTCCCATGTTCATTCAACCAGCTCCTAACCCTCTCTGCCTTCTCATCTCACCTCTGGACAGGAGCTGTCTGTTTAGTCTCATGTATCTACTTGAGCTAAAAAGCACTCTCTTCACGAGTATCATTTTATGTCCCACAGTCCGGTCCAATCTTTGAAGAGTTGGCCTCAGAAATTGTTTTAGTTCTAGGCTGATAGAGAATCCGGGAGCCACGCTTTCCAGGGTTCCTCCAGTTTCCGTCAGACCATTAAGTCTGGTCTTTTTACTAGAATTTGAGTTCTGCACCCTGCCTTTCTCCTGCTCCATCAGGGACTGTCTGTTGTGTTCCCTGTCAGGGTGGTCATTGGTGTAACCAGGCACCATCTAGTTCTTCTGGTCTCAGGCGGATGAAGTCTCTGGTTTATGTGGCCCTTTCTGTCTCTTGGGCTAATACTTGCCTTTTGTCTTTGGTGTTCTTCATTCTCCTTTACTCCAGGTGGGTGGGACCAATTGATGTATCTTAGATGGCCGCTTGCAAGCTTTTAAGACCCCAGACGCCACTCACCAAAGTAGGATGCAGAACATTTTCTTAATAAGCTTTGTTATGTCAATTGACCTAGATGTCCCCTGAAAGCATAGTCCCCAGACCCCACCCCTGCTACTCTGTCCCTCAAAGTGTTTGATCATATTCAGGAAACTTATTAGCTTTGGTTTAGTCCAGTTGCCTAGCACTTGGTTTAATGCTCTGCTGGCACAGTCTTGAAATTCTTAACAATTTTTTAATAAGGGGTTCCACCTTTTCATTTTGCACTGCACTCTGCAAATTATGTAACCAGTCCTGTAGTCTACCTTCACTCCTGTTAATGTGAGGGGCAGGCCCCAGCCATCTAAGGCCAATCCCTCCACTAGTGCAATGAATTTCACCATTTTTAGTCTTCTTGGGGATCCTAACCCTGCGATTATCCCTTTTTTATCTCCTGCATCACACATTTCTTTCTTCTGGATCATTCCCATCAACTTACAAACATGCTTTAATATCACTTTAAAAAAAAAAATTCTGCCACCTCACTTTCTGATCCTGTTACCTCCCCACTTTTTAGCTCTTATTCTCAGCGAAACTTTTTGAAAAGTTTGCTACACTTGTTTCTCCACCTCCTCAACTCCCATCTCTCTTCAACTTACTTTAATTAGTCTGTTCTTAAGATATTTGATTAAGGTCACATGGTCTACATATTGTCAAAGTCAATGGACCACTATTATCTTACTTGATTTCGCAGCTGCATTTGACACAGTTGACCCCTTCTTTCTTCTGAAAACTTTTTTTTCTTGAGGCTTCTGTGTCACCACAATGACCTGGTTTTCTTCCCACCTCACTAACACTCTGTCAGTGTCTTGTGCTGCACAGATTTATAAATACTGGAGTCTCTAGCAACCGCTCGCTCTCTTTTCCTATCTATACTCTCTCCTTAGGTGATCTCATTGAATCAAATGGTTACAATTACCATCTACATGCTAACGAGGCCCAAATTGACATCTCTGGCCCAGACCTCTTGTGAGCTCCAGGCTCACCTCCACTGGAGTTAGTAGATATCTCAAAACTAATATGGCCTACATTAATACTCCTTCTTTGTTGTTGTGGAGCCCTGGTGGCACAGTAGTTAAGAGGTCAGCTGCTAATCAAAAGGTCAGCAGTTCAAATCCACCAGCTGTTCCTTGGAAACCCTATAGGGCAGTTCTACTGTGTCCTATAGGGTCGCTATAAGTTGGATTCGACTTGACAGCAACAGGTCTTGTTGATGTTGTTGTATGCCACTGAGTAGACACAACAAATTAATTCTTCCCAAAATCTTCCCCACTGAGTTAAATGAGCGCTTCAAGCACCCGTTTGCCAAAGCCAAAATCTCCACCATTTTCCCAAGCCAAACTCTATACTAAAATGGCGACCCTATGTGTTGCAGAGTAGAATCATGCTCCCTAGGGTTTTCAAGACTGTGACTTTTTGGAAGCAGATCACCAGGACTTTCTTCCAAGGTGCCTCTGGGTGGGTTCAAACGACCAACCTTTTGCTTAGTAGTTGAGTGTTTAACTATTTGTGCCACTCAGAGACTCCAGCCAACCTCCAGACTCATTTAATTCATTAGTAAGTTCTGTCTGCTCTCCAAAATATCCTGATTCTGTTGCCTTCCCACCACCTCTGCTGCTGCCCCTTCAGTCTAAGTCAGCACATCTCTTATTTGGACAGCTACTTCTACGGCTTCCTAACTGGTCTCCTTACCACTTTTCTTGCCCCTTTTAACAGTACGTCCGCCCCCCACCCAGCAGCCAGAGCAATCCTTCTAAGATGTGAGTCATATCTTGTTACTCCTTTGCTTAAAATTAGCCCTTTAGTGGATTGCCATAGCATTCAGGATAAATTCCAAACTCTCAAGCATGACCTCCGAGAAGCAACATCATCAGGGCCCTGGCTACCTTTCCAGTCTCATCTTGTCCCACACCATCCTTCACTCACAAGGCTCCCTCTTCACTGGCTTCTTTCAGTTCCTCAAATGTCCTGTCCTGGTTCCTTAGCCTTGCCAGCCAACTCCTTCTCATCTGTCAGGTCTTGGTCCAAAAGCCACTTCCTCTGTGAAGCTTTACTAATCCTGATATACAGATTAAGTCTCCATGAGTTTTGCTTACAATGCTCCTATAATGTAAATGCTGTTATCATCCCCATTTAGGGGTTGAGAAATAGGGACAGAGAAGTCACGTGCTCAAGGTCACACATGTGTAAGGGAGAGCCAGGATCCAAACTCAGGCAGCCTAGCCCCAGAGCCCACACGCTTACTCACTTCATCTTAGAGTTCTGCCTCCCTAAATTGGCATTCTGACTTTATAAATCATTCCAGGCACTGTTTGATGTGACTCCTCCCTGAGAAACCAGGCCTGATCTTAGACCCCGGTGAATTCACCTTGATGACAAATTTTGCCCAGGATGGCGTCTTGGTGACCAATCAGTCTCCTCTAGTAACCTCTGACCCCATCAACATTTGAACACTACCACCAGCAGGTAAGTGGGTAATTACAGTACTGTCTTAGTTATCTAGTGCTGCTATAACAGAAATACCACAATTGGATGGTTTTAACAAACAGAAATTTATTCTCACACAGTCTGGGAGGCTAGAAGTCCTATTTCAGGGTGTCACCTCCAGGAGAAGTCTTTCTCTCTCTGTTGGTTCTGGGGGAAGGTCCTTGGCAACAATCTTCCTCTGGTCTAGGAGCTTCTCAGAGCAGGGACCCCAGGTCCAAAGGACGTGTGTTTCTCCTGGCACTTCTTTCTGGGTGGTACGAGGTCCCACTCTTCTCTGCTAGCTTCTCTCTTTTATATCTCGAAAGAGATTGACTTGAAATACAACCTAACTCTGTATCTTGCCTCATTAACATAACTGCCTCTAACCCTTCCTCATTAATATCATCAAGGTTAGGATTTATACAACACATAGGATAATCACATCAGATCATAAAATGGTGGACAACCACACAATACTGGGAATCATGGCCTAGCCAGGTTGACACATTTTTTGGGAACACAATTCAATTCATAACAAGCACCATGTGTTAAATGCTCTGTTAGGGGTGTGGATTAGATGACCTGGGAACTCAGAGAGGGGGCAATTTGTGCTGCTGAAGAGGTGGAGAAGGAAAGACCGGAAGGCTGTGGATGGTAACATCTGAGCTATACCAAGAAGGATGACCAGGAGCTTATCAAACAGACTGGCTTTGGGAAAGGCATCCCAGGCAGGAGGAACAGCATGAGCAAGAGCTTGGATGCATGAAGGTGCATGACATGTTCAAGGAATGAGAATTTGCCTGGTGCTGGCTCTCTCCCAGTTCCAAGCCTAAACTCAGGCCCTCTGCGCCTGAGATTCCCAGCTGCACCTCCACCAGTCTGAGGCCTCTGTACACAGCAAAAGCAAACATGTGCACCCTAGTCATGGGATTGTAAAGCATTTTCAAACACCTTATCTCATTGGCTTCTCTTTATTTTTACAGATAATGTCCAGCCCTGTGCCTGGCACAGGTGCTTAATAAGTGGCAGTCATTACAGTTATTAGGATGATGATGATTGTTGCTCCTGCTTGAATAGTCACACCTTCATCCCATTGTTACATGAGGAATGAGATAATTGTGAAAGTATTTTGTAAACTGTAAAGGACTGTACAGATGGAAGAGTATTGTCATTAACTTTTCCTTTAGAAAAAGAAAAAAAACAGTTGTTGTTGAGTAAATTCCAATTCATGGTGACCCCATATGTGTCAGCAGAGAACTGTGCTCCATAGGGTTTTCTTTCTTTCTTTCTTTTTGAACGTTTTATTGTTGCTTAAGTGAAAGTTTACAGAGCAAATTCGTTTTCCATTCAACTATACACAGCTTGTTTTGTAACATTGGTTGCAAACCCCTGAATGTGTCAGCACTCTCCTCACTTCTTCCCTGGGTTCCCCGTGTCCATTTTCCCAGCTTTCCTGCCCCTACTGTCCTTCTGAACTTTGCTTTTGGGCAAATGCTGCCCTTTAGGTCTCATATAGTTGATTGTTCTGGGGTGTACATTCCTCACTGTCTATTGTAGGGCTATAATGTGATCTCTGGGAGTGATTTTAGTTCCAGGTTTGAAGGGTGTCTGAAGGCCATAGTCTCGGGGGGTTCCACCAGTCTCTATCAGACCAGAAAGTTTGGTCTTATTTATGAGTTTGAATTTTGTTCTCCATTTCTCTCCCACTCTGTCCATGATCTGCTATTGTGGTCCCAGTCAGAGCAGTTGGTAGTGGTAGCTGGGCACCATCTAGTTCTCCTGGTCTCAGGCTAGTGTTGGCTGTGGTCTACTTGTTTCCTTGAGTCTTTGGTTTTCTTCACTCTTCTTTGCTCCAGATGGGAAGAGATGAATTATTGTATCTTAGATGGCCGCTCGCAAACTTTTAAGACCCCAGTTGCTACTCACCAAAGTAGGATATAGAACATTGTCTATATGGATTATGATATGCCAATTGACCTAGATGTCCCTCAAGACTGTGATCCCTAACCCTTAAGCCCAGTATCTCAGTTCTGGGAGGTGTATGGTTATGACTCATAGAGTTTTCAATGGCTGATTTTTTTGGAAGTGGATCACCAGGCCTTTCTTCCAGGTGCCTCTGGGTGAACTCAAACTTCCAATATTCTGGTTAGCAGCTGAATGAGTTAATCGTTTGCATTGTCCAGGGATTCCAGAAAGCCTTCCTAATTCAAGCCACTCAACTCCACCACTCCATTTTGTATTTTCTCCCACCAGTGTTGTGGGTGTCCTGGTTCCTCTATCAGACTCGGAGCTACTGAGAGCAGAGCTGTGTCTCTCTCCTCAGAATGGGAACTTTTGAGGGTTGGCCTGTGTCTCCCACATTAGACTGAGGGCTCCCAAGAGCAAGGTTCATCTCCTACATCAGACTATGGTCTCCGAGGGCTGGCTTATGTCACCTCAATCAGATTTGGGGTTCCCCAAGGCAGGACTATCTTTCACATAAGGCTGAGGGCTTCTGAGGGCAGGGCTCTGCCCCGCCCCCCTCTCCCCCCATCAGACTAAGGGTAGGGCCTTGTCAGAGGGCAGCTGATGGGCTCTCTCTCCCACACAGGCCTCCCACCCCTCTGAATGAATGGCTGAGGTCTTCCTCACCTGCCAAGACCTCTAGGACTGACACACACAGGGCTCAGGATACACAATTCACTGCAGTACAAAGAACTCAAGACTTGGAGCCAGGGACCCAGCTTCCAGCCCAGCTTTGCCATGACCCCTGCAGGAGGGCCTCCTCTCTTCTCTGGGCCTCCTTCTTCTCCAACCTCCTAGAAAATGAGGGTGGCAGCAACAACAATAATTACCGTCACTTCCTGTGTACCAGGTACTTGATGTCGTCACAGACACCTCATCTGATCCTTGTAAATGCCTAGGAAAGGCACTACTAGAGGCAGATTTTCTGTGAAGCAATGAAGCTTGAACTGCAGGACCTCACACTTGCAAGGCCCCATCCAAGGCACTGGGCGAGGCCCCCACAATGTCTTCACAGGATCAAATACATTTTTTTTCTTTTTAATTTGGAAAAATAAGATTTTTTAACTGAATCAGTTAAGACCACTGTTTCTTCCCATTCTATCTCACTTCCTCAAAAATCAGGTGATGTTGGAGAGGCCACGGGAATTTTGGGATCCAGTGAAGGAGAAGTTAAGTTGGGGATACATTTAGTCTGGATTTGATGGGATATAGTTAGGTGGTTTGCAGTCATTTTTCACGATGTGTCATCATTCTCATTCCTTCCATTCTGGTTGTACCATTCCCAGTACTCTAGTTTCCCTGCCCCCTTCTCATCTTTCCTTTAGAGTAATTTCTGACCATTTGATCTCCTAAGGATGATTTTTTAAAGAAGCTCATTACTCACAGGCAATATTCTTTATTTTATAAGCCAACCTGTTATTTAGCTAAAAGGTGACTTCAAGGAATATTTTTGGTTTATGGTTTATAGAGTGCCTCAGGGTGATAGTCTCAGGGCGTCGTCTAGTCTAAACTGGTTCAGTAAGTCTGGACTTTTTAAGAATTTGAGTTCTGTTCCACATTTTTCTCCCATTCTGTCAGGATCCATCTAATGTGGCCCTGATCAGAATGGTCAGTAGCAGTAGCTGGGCACCATCTAGTTCTTCTGGTCTCAGGGTAGATGAGACTGCAGTTTATGTAGACTATTAGTCCTGTAGACTACTTTCTTCTCTGAGTTTTTTGGTTTCCTTCTTTCTCTTTTGTTCCAGACAAGTAGAGACCAATAGTTGTATTTAGATGGCCGCTCACAAGCTTTTAAGACCTCAGACATTACTCACTACATTGGGATGTAGAACATATACTTTATGAACTGTATTATGCCATTTAACTGAGTTGTCCCACAAGACTATGGTTCCTAAGCCTTCAAATCCAGAAAACCAACCTCGCGAAATGTTTGGTTTAAAAACTTGTTTTTAAGACCACTGACAGCCGTACCTCTTCCTCTTCTCTCGCTTCCTAAAAAATTCAGTCCTAAAATTGTTAGGGAGAGCAAAACTAGGTAGAAGTCTGTGCCAGAAAGGGGAGGGAGGCACCCAGAACAGGTGTCAGAGCCCCAGCCAGGCAAGGAGGGTGTCTACACAGAGTGGTGGCATGGCACGGCGTGGGGTGACAGAGCCTCAGCGGCATGAACAAGGTGTCCCTGAAGGCGAGGGGGCAGCCTGGCACAAGGTGTCAGAGCTCAAGTGGAGTGAGGAGAGCATCTCACAGGGGAGAGGGTGGAGGCAGAAGTGGAGATTGGTTACAAGCAGGGGCTTGATCGAGTAAGTAAATAAAACTAAGGATAATGGGAGTCAAATTTTTCAGTGACAGAGAAACCAGAAAACCAAACCTGTTGCTGTCGAGTCGATTCTGACTCATAGCGACCCTATAGGACAGAGTAGAACTGCCCCACAGAGTTTCCAAGGAGCAGCTGGTAGATTCGAACTGCTGACCTTGCGGTTACCAGCTGAGCTCTTAGCCACTGTGCCACCAGGGCTCAGTGACAGAGAAAACAAAAACAAAAAACCAGACCCGTTACTATCAAGCTGATTCTGTCTCACAGCAACCCTATAGGATAGAGTAGAACTGCCCCCTAGGGTTTCCAAGGAACAGCTGGTGGATTTGAACTGCCGACCTTTGGGTTACCAGCCAAGCTCTTAACCACTGCACCACCAGAGCTCCAGTGACAGAGAAGGGAAATACAGAAAGGGCAAAAACTAGAATGAGCCCTGTTGTGTTGATTGGAATTGGAGATATTGATCTGAACTCATGTTTTTCAGTATGTATAAATAGATATAGAAATAAATGTAAATGTGTGCGCGTGTGCGTGTATGTACATTCACTCCATGGCTCTGGGAGGGCCTGGGAGCAGTGATACCCTAATAGCAAAGAACAGATGTTGGTTTCCAAACACAATTCTAGTGTCCAGATCATGATTTGTAAATACCATTCTCCTCTAAAAGACTGAATCAGAGCTCCTTGGAGTACTGATTGATCTCCAGGGCTGGAGCTGGAGAACTAGTGTCTTATATCAGAAAACAAAGAAGTTTTTAAAGAATGATGGGAACATGTCAAAAGGATGTAGGCTTCAGCTTGAAAGGGCTCCCATTGGCCAAATCTATGATGATCTGAGCATCAAAATAATAATAGATTAGTAATCCCTGAGTGGTGCAAACGGTTAAGCGCTTGACTACTAGCTGAGAAAGGTTGGTGGTTGGAACCCACCCAAAGGTGCCTCGGAAGACAGGTCTGGCAATCTGCTTCCAAAAGATCACAGCCTTTAAAACCCTATGGAGCTGTTCTACTCTGCACACATGGGGTCGCCATGAATCAGAATTGACTGGACGGCACAAACAACAACAATAACAGATTACAACTCACTGAATAAAATCGAGGCCATGAGTTCATATGACTATAAATACATACACACATGCATGCATGTGTTCAAAGAATGAGGTGGAATATCTACATAATTTTGAAATATTCATTCATTATGGAGGGGAAAGGAGCAACTACAGCAGAGGAGCCTGGCACACACCACCTTAATCAAGTGACCAAAGTGAATAGTGGACAAATGGAAGATGTACTGAGAAGAACATGGTATCACTTCTGTGATATTCCTGCTAAAGATGCATAACCTGAATCTAATCACAAGGACACTGGTGTTTCAGTGGTAGAATTCTTGCCTTCCATGCAGGAGACCCAGGTTCGGATCCCACCCGGTGCACCTCAGGCATAGCCACCACCTGTCTGTCAGTGGAGGCTTGTGTGTTGCTCTGATACTAAACAGGCTTCAGAGGTGCTTCCAGACTAAGATGGACTAGGTAGAAAGGACTGGCGATCAACTTCCATAAACCAGCCAATAAAAACGTGTGGACCACAGTGGTCAATCTGTAACTCATTATGGGGATGGCACAGGATGAGGCAGCCTTTTGTTCCTTTGTGCATGAGGTCATGATGAGTTGGGGGTTGACTGGAAGACAGCTAACAACAACAACAACAATCACAAGGAAACCTCAGACAAATCCAAATTGAGAAACATGCTTCAAAATAACTACTACTCTTCAAAAATGTCAGTCGTGAAAGGCCAGGAAAGACTGAGGGGCTGTTCCAGACTGACAGAGACTAAACAGCTATGACAAACAAATGCAGTGTAAGATTTTGGACTGGGTCCTCTCAGTGTAACAGATTTCACTGGGGTATTTGGTGAAATTTAGAAGTGGTTTAAGATTAGATGGTGATAGGGATTGAATTGTGTCCCCCAAAAAGATATGTTGAAGTTCTAACCCTGGTACATGTGATTGTGACCTTGTTTGGAAACAGGGCCTTTGAAGGTGTCATCAGTTAAATTGACATGAGGTTATAGTGGAGTAGGGTGGGTCCTAATTCAGTCTGATGGGTGTCTTTATAAAAGAGAAGAAGAGACACAGTGAGACAGACAGTGGAAAGACTGCCTTGTGAAGATGAATTTACGCACCGAGGAACTCCTGGGGCTATACCAGAAGCTAGGAGAGACCAGAAAGGAACTTCCCGTAGGGGCTTCATACACCGTGGCCCTGTCGACACCCTGAATTCGGACTACTAAACTCCAGAACTGTGGCACAACTAATTTCTGTTCTTATAAATCACTCAATTTGTGGTGTGTTACAGCAGCCCTAAGAAACTAATACAGATGTTCAATGTTCAACATTAATTCCCTGATTTTTATGGTTTTATTGTGGTTTGTAGGAGAATGTATGTGGTTATTTCCTGATTCTGATGGTTATATTATAGGGAATTATGGGACATTCGATTGGCAAATTACTCTCAAATGGTTCAGGGGAAAAAACTTCCCTGTACTGTACTTGCAACTTTTCTGTAAGTTTGTGATTGTTTCGAAATAAAAACAAATAAATTATTGACATGTGAAGAGGTGAGCAAAGAGTATATAGCTAAAAATTGTAGGCAAAAAATGCTGGAAATAGTGGTGATAGTTGTACAACGCTGCGGATGTAATTAGTGTCACTGAATTGTACACTTAAAATGGTTAAAATGGCAAATTTTATGTTCTGTATATTTTCACACAATTTAAAAATATGTAGGCAAATATTATCAGGAAATTTGTTAATAAAAATATCTTGGTTTTATCCTGGCTTTCTTTGTGTTTTCTGTCAGTTTATTTTAAATTTATAATTTGTAGTGATTTGTTTTCTCATGTTTAATACTCACATTCATATCTGATTTTCTGTTCTTTTCTTAAAGAGCATCCTGCAATTTGTATAAGCTTTAAGCCCCACAAAACCAGTACCACCCCTGGCCATTCTTGCTACTGTTTTAAAGAGGAGGAAACTGAGGCACAGAGAGATGAAGTGATTTGCCCAAGGTCACTCAGCTAGGAAGTGATGAGGCAGGATTTGAACCCCGGCAATCTGAGTCCAGAATCTCCTTCAGTGGGATGCGGTGAGGATCCAGTAGGATAAAAGGACATGAAAGGAACTTTACGAATTCAGGGAACCAAGATTATTCACAATCAAATGGAAGATGTGTGCCTGTTTTTCTGCTGGTACTTAGTTCCTTAGTCAGTCCTCCTACTGTATGCCAGAAACTGCTTGGAACTTGACATCCAGGATTTCACTTTGTCCTCACAGAAGCCCTGCAGGCAGGTATTATTGTCCCAGATGAGGCTCCTGAGGCCCACAGAGGCCACATAGCCAGAATGTGATGGAGCCAGGAGCAGGTGCCAAGACTGGGTGGTGCCAGCGCCTATGTCTACCTTCCCATGGTACCAGGCTGCCCTATACTGTGATAGCAAAAGGTTTGCCAGGCTGAGCTTGCCCAGGTCCAGGGATGTGACACAGGTGAGGACCTCCTCACCCCCTCCCACACCCCACGCCCCATCGTGAGACAGATGCCCAGGACAGAGGAGCCATGTGGTGGGCAGGGCATCACCTGCGGACCCGGCAGCAGCAAGGTGAGTGCTCACCCCGGTAGCCACCAGCTCTGGTTGCGTGACTGGGCCAGTGGATGAAGGGAACAAACAAGGACTTTCAAGTCAGACAGATCTGGGCTCTGGACCTTCCTAGCTGCATGACCCTGGGCAAGTGGCTTCACCTCTTTGAGCCTCAGAAAGTGAAAATCTTGCCTCATAAGGAAGTTGTGAATATTAGAGTGCAAAGTGCCTGGCACACAGTAGGTGCTTAGTAAACAGCAACCACGTTTCATTTTTAATCTGTGAGGATTTAGCAGATGTGGCTTTTCAGGATCTCTGGGAATCCAGTGTGGGGAGAGGGAATTCGGAAGGACCATATTTCTGCAGGGCCCCCAGAGCTGGAGTTAAGGGAAGGGCCTCTAGATAGCACAGCGGGCACAGTCCTTCAGCCCCTCAGGGCCCTAGCTCCCTCCCCTGTTGCCTGTTTCTTACCAACAACAGGCGCAGGGCCCCAAGGTTAGGCAAACAAGCCAGTGATAAGACACTTCCAGGTTGGGCTTGCGTTCAAGGCTTGTCCAGCTCTAGGCTGGCTGCCTGGCTTAGTGAGAGCCCTGGTCTTGTGCGCACACAAGAGCAGGGCACCAGTAGGGACACCTGCCATGGTCGCCTGCTGATTGTGCACTTGAGGCCTTGGTGCCCTGGTACAGCCTGGGTTAATGACCCTGTTTATCCGCTTGAGTCACCCGATAAGGGACAGTGGGGTCAGCTGGCAGGCAGCCTTATGCCCTGCACCAGCCCTTTCACTGACTGAAGTGATATCGCTGCCACGTGGAGCGCCCCCTGTGCCCCTCCCCCGCCACTTCCCCGCCAGTCCTGCCAGGGTCAGTGTGTGTGTGTTTTTTTTTCAATGAACATGACTCCTGGAGTCAAGGTTGTCTGGGCGGTCCCCGCTCCCGCCCTGGGATATATAAATAGCACCCACAGCTCAGAGCAGAGGGCAGGACAGCTGGGAGGAAGAAGAAGCAGATCCCGACCATGAGCTTCAGTCAGCCAGGGGCCTGCCCATGCGGGGTTGCTGCAGGCCGCCCACCCATCCTGTATGCACTCCTGAGCCCCAGCCTCAGGGCCAGGCCCTCTGTCCCCCCAGCCGATAGCCGCTGCCTGTGCCAGCAGCACAAGCCTGTCCGCCTGTGTACTCCCCACCGTACCTGCCGAGAGGCCTTGGATGTTCTGACCAAGATGGTAGCCTTCCTTAGGAATCTGCCATCCTTCTGCCAGCTGCCCCCCCAGGATCAGCGGGGGCTGCTGCGGGACTGCTGGGGTCCCCTCTTCCTGCTTGGGTTGGCCCAAGACGCTGTGACTTTTGAGGTGGACGAGGTCCCGGTGCCCAGCATACTCAAGAAGATCCTGCTGGAGGAGCCCGGCAGCAGTGGCGGCAGTGGTCAGCTGCCTGACAGGCCCCAGCCCTCGCTGGCTGCGGTACAATGGCTTCAGTGCTGCCTGGAGTCCTTCTGGAGCCTGGAGCTGGGGTCCAAAGAGTATGCCTACCTGAAAAGGACCATCCTCTTCAACCCTGGTGAGCTTCCAGACACTCCTACAGGGGAGGGGGTCAAGGCTGGGAGGGAGGGGTGGATAAGGCCCATCCAGAGAAGGCACCTTCTAAGGGCTTGACATCCTTTATCTCATTGGGTCTGAATGATCATTAAATACCCATCTCACAGAAGAGGCCCAGAGAGGCTAGGTGACTTCTTGAAGATCACACAGCCAGGTAGGGGCAGGACAGGGATTGGGAACTTACGTCTATTCACGCCAGAGACTGGCCTTTGTTATTCTGCCCCAAAATGTTTCGCTACCCTTAGGGAAGGCAGGAATGGGGGAGGTGAGAAGGGGCAGATGCAGCTGTGTCTCAATCACATCTCCAGGGGCAGACTATGTAGTGAGGTTCTGAAGGTAGAACTCCATGGGTTCAGAAAAACCACACAGAGGGAAGGAACAAAGGGCGTGTCCTGGGGAAGGAGTCTTTGTGAAATTCAGCCAGGAGAGCAGCAGATAGAGATAGCATTCTTTTAATCTGGAGAGCATCTGAGATGAGAGTTCCCTACCAAAGGGCCTCACAGAATGCTTAATTACAGTAATTAATTATAATAATAGTAGTGAATGCTCATATTACACTTACTGTATGTTAGGCCCTGTTCTAAGGGTTTTACATACACTAGCTCATTCAAACCTCATAATAAGCCTATGAAGTAGGTATTCTTACTTCCATTTTACAGATAGGGAAACTGAGGCTCCAAGATTAGGTAACTTGCCTAAGGTCACATAGCTTCTAAGTGACAGCACCGGGATTCAAATCCAAGCAGCTTTTAACCATTACTTTATACTGCCTCTCCACAAACGGATGGATGAATAAAATGAGAAATAAATAGAAGGAGGAGGTCATGGTGGGGCCTCCAAGGCTGAGGAAAGGAGGCAGTGGGGTGTCTGCTAGTAGCCTCGCCCTTTGGTGGCTGGGAGTGGGGTGTTCACCAGCCCTCTTCACCCTACCTTCCCACAGATGTGCCAGGCCTCCACGCCCCCTCCCACATTGGATACCTACAGCAAGAGGCTCACCAGGCGCTGTGTGAGGTCCTGGAGCCCTGGTGGCCAACAGGCCAAGGCCGATTGGCCCGCATCCTCCTCATGGCCTCCATCCTCAAGTCCATTCCACCTGGCCTGCTTGGGGAGCTCTTCTTTCGCCCTATCATTGGAGATGTCGACATGGCTGGCCTCCTGGAGGACATGCTTTTGCTGAGCTGACCTGCTCCGGCCTAGGCGGAGATCAGGTGTAGGCTGGACAGAGGTTAGCAGCACTGACTCAGCCTGGCTGTCCCCAGGAGTGACCTGGTGCTCCTGGAAGGGGCAAGCCTGTACAGACAGCAAGCTGGGCCTGGTCCAGCCAGATGGGCTATGGGGCCCTCACTCAGCCCCACCAGGCGTTGTACTTCTTTGGTTTGGACCCAGTGCTCTAGCTGTCTGGCTGACCCTTGGTGGTTCCCAGAGCCTCTGGCCCAAGACTACTGTCCCCTCTGCGATGAGGACAGAAACTTAGGCTGCTCATTGGGCCAAAAGTCTACCAACTTTGTACAGAACTCACTTAACTTATTGGTTTTTATAATAAAAAGTTGTGACACCCTCAGAGTCTGACACTGTAGTTTGTGCATATGGAAGGGACCATCTCACCTCCAGGGCCCATCCTGCCCCTTTCAAAGGGAGTCCAAGGAGAAGGAGCCATAAGGGGTGTGGGAGTTGTGCCTTGGGAAATTGGGGTATTAATTTTTCAGGATGGGGTGATGATGTCATTTCTGGGAAGGAGATTTATTTTGCCTCTGGGTCTGAACTCAGGGACAGGATTAGTTCACAGCCCTCTCACCTCCTTTCTTTTATCCTTGGAGGGAGGGGGCTTCTCCCCCAATCCCCACACCCTCACTGACCCCTTCTCTGGTCCTCACCCCTCTACAGGCTCCCACTCACCTCAGTGAGAGTCTGATCACAGCCAATCAGGAAAATGAAGCAGCCCATTCCCAAACTGAAACAGACAAGGTCATTGGAATTTCTATAGCTTAGAATAATTCACTTTCCCCATTCCTGAAGCTAACGGGAGAGGGTGATCCATTTCTCTCCCAATGGGTGGAGGGAAGGGGCCCTAGGGCTGGCCTGGCAGCTGCTTGGAGGAGAAGACAGACCGAGGGTTAGCTGGCCCACAATGTAGTACAGTCATTTGTTGTTGTTGTTGTCGTTGTTAGGTGCTGTCGAGTTACTTCCGACTCATAGTGACCTTACAGGACAGAGTAAAGCTGCCCCATAGGGTTTCCAAGGAGTGGCTGGTGGATTTGAACTGCTGACCTTTTGGTTAGCAACTGAGCTCTTAACCACTGCGCCACCAGGGTCCAAGGTATAGTCATACAGGTGGCTAAAAATCTGAATCACTTGCATGACAGCTGGCTCACAGCCACTGCCCTGAGCCCCCTTCAATTCCCTTCAACTGTGCCTCTGCCCCAGCCCCTCTCCTGGGGTATTCCTCCCAGACATTCCCACTGTCCAGCAACTAGAGGACCAACACTTGACATAGCCATGGCCTCCAGGGCTGCTCCGCTCAGAGCCAAGGCTTGTGTCTGTTCTGATTGGTCGATGCCTGTGCCTCACGGTTTGTTAAATATTTTGAATATCACCCCTGGATCAGGGTGACTGACCTGCAGGGTGGGCAAAAGGGATGATAACATACAAGCCTATAGACCCCCTTTCAGGTGTCCTCCTTTCTCCAGCAATAGGGTCTGCCCTGAACAGGCCCCACCCCACCCCCCTCACCACCACAGTCTGGATTCTTCTCACGGGGGGCCAAGTTAATTATTGTTCAACAAAAGGTCATCCACTTGGAGACAACAATCTAGGAGTTGGCACTCAGCCAGTATAGGGACCATAGCTGGACTGGCCATGCAGCCAATATGGGCACCAGTGCCAGTAGCAAGGGCACCTCTGTCCCTTACCCAACCACCCATTCACAACTCAGACATCCAGAGAGAGAAAGAAACACACAACTCAGGCCCCACAACAAAGATACACACAACTCAGACCTACAACTCTGACACACACAGTAAGACTACCACTCAGACATACCTACACAGACCCATAAATCAGACTCCCACCCACCAGAAATGCACAGCCCAGATCCACTCAATTAGGGACATATGGCAGATGCTCACCCAAGCCAGACAGTCACACATACACCCTGCTCTGAGGGTGGGGCACACAACAGGACATACCCTCAAACAAGGGAATGTTCTTTGTCGTCAGTATGTAACAGTAAACGGGAAAGTGCTCCCCAAAGGAGGTAGACCTATGTCTCTACATTTTCAGGGTCCCTCCAGAACCTGGAAATCCAGGCCAAACTGCTCTGCCTGCCATCTGAGGCCTCAACTAACCAATGAGCCCCTTTCCCCACGGTGACTCCAACATCTGCCCTCCTCTCAGCCAGGCCATGCCTTGCTTAACAACTCCACCTAGAAAGTGCCCTCCCCGCAGCGAGGACCTAACCAAATCCCCAAAGTGAAGCATCCTCTGGAACCCAGAACAAGCCCTGCGCTAACCCCACTCCCCGTCAGATTGCCCAGACCTCAGGCTCTCAGCCATCTCTCCCTGGCCTACCCTCTACAGTCATCTGGTTCATACTACCCCATCTAATCTCGCAGACTTCTGAGGTCACTCTTTCAAGAGCATAAGCCTTGTTCCCCAGTCAGCTGTCAGGGCTGAGGTCCACTTGCTTTTTTCTCTTCTAACACCCCATTCTGGACACACAGAAGGTAATTGGTTCAAGTTTCTTAAACAGAATTCTAAGGTTCATGGAGTCAAATTGAGTAGATTCAGGGACTTTGGGTCATTCTGTATCTTTTATGCCCTTCATCATCTGCCCTGTTAGTTAGCTGCTGCACCTCTCTGAATCCACAGGCTGACTCTTCCTGCCCCACCACT
Organism: Dugong dugon; assembly: GCA_030035585.1. Classification (NCBI taxonomy): domain Eukaryota; kingdom Metazoa; phylum Chordata; class Mammalia; order Sirenia; family Dugongidae; genus Dugong; species Dugong dugon. Next base: position 51,005,589 of record CM057462.1, on the reverse strand, counting down.
CTCTTCCTCTAGCCGTAATCAATCTCCACAAAGCAGTCCTCTCCCCTCCCCACCCTAGCCTTCTTTCTTCAACTCACTCAATTTCCATCATCCACATAGCTTCCTTTACTGACTTTACCTTGCTCCTTTCCAAATTTCTTCCCTCCCCCTCCACGAGGTTGGGGACCTAGACGCCTGTCTGTTTCTTGTTTGTATCTCTGTGTCACTCCCTGTGCCCTACCCCCAGACCTTGTGCTAGGAACATAAAGATAAATATAGCAAAACTAAAGAGACAATTACGCTACAATACAATAAGGGCAATAATGCTTTCTCCATGAGACTGAAGGCTCCCAAAGGTGGTTGACTCTGTCTCCATTATCAGTGGCTCCTGGAGGTGGGATCTGTGTCTCCTCTCCCAGGGAGGGCAGAGGGGGACACAGGCTCAGACAGGGTATGTTACTCAAGGTTCTGGGCTGATACTGCCTGCCTTGGGATTCAAACACAGGCCTTTGTGATACTGGAGGCTGGGCTTTCACCACCAGCCCAGGCTGAAGTGAATCGTGGTCGAGATCAGGCAGTCTGGAGCCAGTTCAGCCACTATTTACTGACCGTCTACCTCTCAGCCAGGATAGAGGCCTCCAGCCCCGGCCAGGGATGACTCGTTGGGAAGCAGGAGTGTAGCTGTGGCTCTGGGTCAGCCTCGAGTACCTTATTATTGCCACTGTTATCTCTACCTTCATTAGCCAAATCATCGACTGCTTGTTAAGCAGGCTGTCAGTTAGCTGACGTGTGTGGTGCCCTGCACAGACACACCCTGCCCTTGGAGCATTCACATTCTAGAATCAAAAAGCCAACCCCGACTAGCCTCCCTCCATTCTTTCTATCACTCAACGTCTCTTGACGTCCACTTGCACCAGACTCTGTGCTAGATGCCGGGGACACAGAATAAAAAAGGCACAGTCCCCGCCCTCTTAGAACTCCCTGTCTGTGGCAAAGGAAGACACATAAGTGATTATAGCAAAATGATCTGAACTGTGATAGAGGGACGTGCAACCGGCAACAGGAGCACAGAAGAGAAAGTGGTTAAATCTTCCTGAAGGTGAGAAAACGCTTCATTCAAGTGACGACTGGTTTGAGCTAAAGAGGATTATTAGGGGTTTGTCAGGCAAATCAAGGATAAGCTTTCCAGATAGAGGGAACGATATGCACAAAGGCACAGAAGCGTTAGAGAGCAAGTGACCCAGGGAAGCAAGAAATGAGCCTGGGGAGGTGCACAAAGACCACATCGAGAAACAAGGCAGCAGAGAAGAGAAATCCCAATGAAACTGGCAGGCGACAAGAATAATGTCTCCAGGGAATGCGGGTTAACAAAGGGGACCTTCCATTCCTGGCAGGGCATGTCCAGAGGAGATCCCAGCCTGTCAGCTGCTCATTCTGGGTAGCTACCAAACAATAACCAGCTAACATGTATTCAGAGCTGTGTTCTAAATAGTTAGAAGGATTATGTTATTTAATTCTCACAACTGTGTGCTGTTAGTACTATCATCACCTCCATTTTATATGTGAAGAAATTGAGGCACAATTGAACAACCTGTTCAAGATCACACAGCTAATAAGTGGCAGCACCAGAATTTTAACTGAAGTGGTCTGGCTTCAGGGCCCACACTCTTAAACACCATGTTATGCTACATTTTTAAAAGTCAGGGATGGACAACTAGAGAATAAACACCACCTAGACGCCTTCTCCTCTCCATCCCATTATAAGGCAGAATGAGAGTGAAAATGAAATCTTGGTTTCTTTTGAGTTTAGGTTATTGATGAGAAATTTGGCCTGTGTGTTCCCCCAGGGAAGTGGCCCCACTTTCCCTGAATAGCCTGGATAGAGTCCCCAGCCACACGGAGGGGCGCATCCCCATGTTAGTGCCAGGGATGTTCATTCTGTCAATGAGGATTTATTGAGAGTCTACTATGTAACAAGCATCATTCTAGGTCCTGGAAATTTAGCTCCACTAATGGGGAAGGACCCATAAATGAACAACTTCTTGGGTCATCTAACAGCTTCTCCAGAGAACATCATCTTTATTTTGGGCTATATTGTCTGCTCTATAGCACTTATTTTTCAATTTCCAGATTTCTGTAAACTTAGTTTAAAGTAAACTTTTTCTGTACAACATACAGGAAAGTATACAAATCCTAACTGTATAGCTTGATGAATTATCACAAAATGAACACACTCCTGTAACCACCACCCAGCTCAAGAAATAGAGCATTAGCAACACCCCAGAAACCCTGCCACAACTACACTGTTCCTCCTCTCCAAAGGTCACCACTGCCCCTAGTTTCTAACACCATAAATGATTGCCTGTAAGGAACTTTACATAAATGGTATCACACTGCATGTACTCCTTTGTATTTGGCTTCTTTCACTCAACATTATGCCTGTGAGATTCATTCTATTGCTCTGTGTAGCAGTAATCTATTCACTTTCATTGTGGTAAAGCATCTCTTACACCACAATTTATCCATTATACTGTTGATGAAAATATTTGGGTTGTTTCTCATTTTGGGCTATTATAAATAATTCTTCTAGGATCATTCTTGCACAGGTCTTTTGGTGCACAGTTGTATGCAGTTATTTTGCTATCAAACAAGAACTGGAATTAATGAGTCGTAGAATGTATGTTCAACTGTAGTAGATTTTGCCAAGTTTCCAAAGTGATTTTACCAATTTGCACTATTACCAGCAGATCTATAGCATGTTTAAAATCCATGTATGATGTTGCTCCTATCCAAAACTATCCAACCACCCATTAAAACTTTTTTTTTTTTAATTCATTTTATGGTTGTATATTTGTGATCACTACAAAGTAACCACTTGCTTTATGGCTTTTCAAAATACAAGTTACATTTCCCTTTTAGGATAGTTTTTATTAAATGTTGAGTAAAACAAAAATATTTATAAAATATATGTAAAGTATAAGGAGTAACAGTACAACAAACCCTCATCATTGTTTCACAGAACATTATTACCATTAACTTCGAAGTTTCTTCTCTAAACCCATCACTTCCCCCCAGAGATAGTCACTACACTGAATCTTGGGTTAATCTAATCATTCCTTTGCTTTTCTTCATGGTTTTACAACATATTTATTTATGTATCCCTAAAAAATATTTTTAGTTTGCGTTTTTGAACTTTATAAAATGGAGTAAGTCTGCATGTATTTTGCGACTTGCTTTTTCACTCAATGTCATATATCTGAAATTATTAGTACTAAATGTCAATTTTTTGCTTTTACAAACACTGCAGCTATGAACATTCATCTGTAAGTCTTCTGATACACACGTGGGTCAAAGATATGTGTACCTTAAGTTTTACTAGATAATGCCAAATTGTTTTCCAAAGCGGTTGCACCAGTTTGCGCGCACACCAACGGTACATGAGAGCTCCAGTTGCTCCACATCGTCACGGACAGTTGAGGACTTTTTAATTTTTGCCAACTTGGTGGCTGTGAAGTGGGTCTCATTGCATTTCCTTAATCATTAATGAGGCTGAGAAACTTTTCATTGTTAATTAGTCGCGCGTGTTTCCTGTTCTGTGAAGTGTCTTCGGCCCATTTTTCTACTTGCTTTTTTCTTTCTGATTTGTGGGAGTTCAATATGTTTTGGAAGAATAAATGGCTGAAAAGGTCCTGAAATTAGGAAGAACTGAGATCAGCTTTGGGAAATCCCCAAAAGCGAAACTTCAAAAATTGCCCCTCCCGCAGGCTTCTTAGTTGATTCTCATTACAGCCTTATGAAAGCGCTTTATAATCTCATTTCTCAGGTGAGTTTTTCCATCCTCGCCAGTCTCCCCCTGCGGGAAAAGCGCCCGGACGTAGTCTCAGGACCCTTCCCAGCTCCAGGTTCCAGATCGAAACAGCAGCGAACCAGTAGCCGATGTCAAAGGATTGCTACGCAAGAAACCTCACTGCAGCGCGCGATGTTCTCGCGATAGTTGGCTCCAGGCGATCATGTGACAACCCAAAATGGCGACCCCCAGCGAGGCGGAGGAGGAGGAGACCTTTTACTTGGTAGTGAGTGGTATTCCCTCGGGGTTGCGCTCGGCCCAGTTACGGAGCTACTTTAGCCAGTTCCGGGAACAACGTGGCGGTGGCTTCCTCTGTTTCCACTATCGGCATCGGCCTGAGCGGGCCCCTCCTCAGGCTGCTTCCGACTCTTCCCTAGCACCCATCGATCCTGCGGCTGAGGGCCAGGTTCTTGCTCAGACTTCGACCGCCGATTCCCGTGCTCTCTCCGCCCGGGACTCGGCACCGGTCCAGACCCGCACCTGCTGCTGCGTCATCTCGGTACGGGGGGCGGCTCAGGCCCAGAGATTTCTTCACATGTACTCGGGCCGCCAGTGGCTGGATTCTCAGGGGACTTGGCTGCCGGGTCGCTGTCTGATTCGCAGACTGCGACTACCTACGGATGCATCAGGTATGGGTGAGAAAGACGATAGCCGGGGACAATGGCTTCTGGAACAGAAACACCTTTCCTGGGGGTAATAAAGATAAGTCACGCTTTTTGGTTCTGACTCATTAGGAGTTTAGGTCATTTCTTTTATTTCTGGACAGAGCTTCAGGCTCAGTTGAACTTTAGTGTAACTGTAAAATAAAATGGTAGTGGTAGCATCAGAACCTGTCTTAACTTCAGGGGGGATAACGCGAATCAAGATCAGCCTAAGGCTGATCCCTATGAGGTGGAAGTCAAACATACCTCCACTCTCCAACCTTTTTACCAATTTTGACACCATTCATCCCTCCCACGGCACTCCCTGTTTCTCTTATGAACTCGATAATCTGTTGCAGTGGCCACAGAGAACTCACAGACCATACTTAGAGTTAAGTGGTGTGTTAAAGAAGCAACAGGATACAACTTGGGATCAGGATCAACAGGCTACAACTTAGGATCAGGATTAGGAAGCATTTAGGCAAGGTCTGGAAGGTTCTCCTGAAGTGGAGAGGACATCCTTCCTTCTTCAGTGCAGGTAAGTTCTCTCTGCTCCTCTCCACTGTGCAAGCAAGCAAGTCCTTCTCTCTGCAAAGTATGCCCCACTCTGAGCAGGCCTCCTCTCAGCCCACCCCCTCTCAGCCTTGCAGGGATCCTTTCAGCCTTCTCAGGACAGGCCTCTCTGCCTTCTGCCTCCCTCCCGTCACCACCGACTCTGAGGCAGGGCTCCTTCTGGGCCTGTCAGTGCTGGCTCTGCCACCGGGCCACTTCTGGGCCTCTTGCCGTCTTCAGTGTTACAACCCTTGACCTGTGTTACAGCTCTTTTAGGAGGTTCTTTGCTTCCTCTCTCTGTCTGCTTTTTCTCTGTTCTTGCCTCCTTTGCCTTTTCTCCTTTCTGCCTACCAACCTGTGTGTGTTTGGCTGCATATATAAGCAAACCTCCTGGTCAATTTCAAGGCATGGCCCTCTTGGTAGGCCACAGACACTTCCTTTGCATAGTAGGCTATAGTCACTTCATTTACTTAAGTATATTGACCGATCACAGAGGAGGCTGCAGCCCAGGCCAGACAAAAAGTATCAAACTACAAGCTGTTTACAGTTTACACAGGAAATGTTAATCAACCTGGACAAAAGTAAAGTTAGAGAACTAGGGTAAACGTAACTCATCAAGGCTTAAAGGAAAAATCTCTTAAGCTGTTTTTCCAAAGAACAGGGCAAAAGGCCACATAAAGGAACTCATTTCACCACAGTGATGCAGGAAAAAAAAAAAAAAAGGGAGAGGGGCTTATTCAGATGATCTTCCATTTCCCAATTTATTGAGTCATTCGCAAACACATAGAGCTGTGAAAGCCCATGAAACTTTCAGGACATGTTAAATCATTTAGTGTGGCTGGAATACACGGTATGAGGGTGTGAAAGGATTGGGAGTTGGTGGCAGTTGAGACTTGAAAGGTCAGCAGGAACCAGGCCTGGAAAAACTTGTGTGTTGGTCCGAGGTGATGAAAAATGGCATGAAATTGCTAGGTGGGTTTGGCCAGGGAGGGGAGGAGGGGACTCTGGAAAGAGAAGAACAGCGTTAGGCTAAAGGATTTAAACTTTGACCAGTTTCTGGCCCGAGTGTTGCTGGAGGCTTCTGGGTTTCAAGATCCATTCTTCTTCCTTCCTTCCCAAGATTTGGGCTCCTTTCCCTTCAAGACCCGGAAGGAGTTGCAAAGTCGGAAGGCCAAGAGTGAAGCCTTCACCCTGGCTGACCTGAGACAACTGCCAGAGCTGAACCCACCGGTGCTGATGCCCAATGGAAATGTGGGGACTCCCCTGCGGGTCTTTTTGGAGTTCATCCGGGCCTGCCGCCTACCACCCCGGATCATCACCCAGCTGCAGCTCCAGTTTCCCAAGACAGGTTCCTCCCGGCGTTATGGCAATGTGCCCTTCGAGTACGAGGACTCAGAGACTGTGGAGCAGGAAGAGCTTGTGTACACAGCAGAGGGCGAGGAAATACCCCAGGGAGCCTGCCCGGTAGCTACACCAGCCAGCCCTTGTGGAGAGCCAGAAGAAGATGATAAGGAGGAGGAAGAAGAGTCTCACTCAGATGATGTGAGTACAGTGAGCCACCTATCCTTGCTGACAGCTTGGAGAGGCCAGAGCATTAAGAATACCAAGCTTCAATTGTAAATTACAAGAGTTCTTAGTTAACCTGGGGTCCAAGGAGCGTTCCGAGGAGCATGAGAACTCCCTGACGTTGAGTGTAAAACTGCATTTGCATGTACATACATGCATTTCTTTAGGAAGAACGTCCACAGCATTTATCAGAAGATTCTCAAAGGGGTCCTCTTTTCATTCCTTCAGAAGGAATGTAAAGAGGGTCCCTTTTCATAACAGAAAACCTACCAACCAAGATATGTGCGGTCACTTCTCTAAGACCATCTAAGGAAGCAGAGACAGAGCTGAGATATGAAGCCAGTCCCCCTCACTGCTTCTCTAACCCCTATGTGCTTTCATCTTGTAGTTGAGAAGTCACTTTTATTTTCTGACCTTGAGGCTGTGGATTGAACACTAGCCTCCACTCTAACTTTGTTATCAATGAAGTAGACATTTTTTCCACCCCTTTCTCTAAACTTGGTTGTCCATCCATAAAAATCAGGTGAGCTGTGATTTGTTGGGAAACTTTTTTTATGCACACTCTAAATAAAAATAGCGCATCCATGTCTTCAAAGTTCCCAGTGCAGCGTTGCTAATACATTTGGACTACATCCTTAGTGTGGTACTGCCTTGACTTTTTGCCAGCACCTGGTCTGTAGCAGTGATTCTGAGGCCTCTTGGGAATTTAACTGGGACAGGGGCCCACACAGTTTTGAGCCGAGAGTTATCCCAGTATTCCACAAGTCCAGTCAAGCAGTTGTACGCCAGGAGCTTGTGCAGGATTCCAAAGACACTAAGGCCTATTTTCTGCCCTCAAAAAGCCTAAAATTTCCCTAAAGAGAGTACCAGCACCTGGAGAGGCTGCATGGTATGGTGATGTCGGTCTGAACACAGACTCTGCCACTCTTTTGATGTGCTGTCTTGGGCAAATCACTGTTTCTCTGAAGCTAGGTTTTCTCATCGGCAGAATGAGAGTAACGGTACTTATCTCACGGGGTTGTTAGGATGATTAAAGGAGTTAAGTTATGTGAAGGGGAAGCCACACAGTAGACAGTGTTTTTGTTCCTTCTCCTTTCTTTGTAAAATAATGTGTAAAGGACGAAACAGTACATACTGATAAACACTGAGTTGTTCAGAGACCAGTGAGAGCACTGTGGGCCTGAGTGTAGGTGGGCTTCAAGTAGACTGTAGGACTTGAGGATGAGGAGGATTTAACTAAGTGGAGAAGAGGAAGGCAGATATTTCAGGCAGGGGAACAATGTAGCCAAAAGTGCAGAGACAGGAATGAGTCAGGCTTGTTGGGGGAAAGGGCAAAGTATGTTGTGAAACAAGGGATGGAGATATTTTGAGCATGGCCTCCAGTGCCAAATACATACTGCTTCTCAGAGAAGTCTGAAGGCATGGAGCCAAGGGCCCAGCCTCACATGACTCCTGTGCCCCGAGCATCCCTCCTCCTGGGCATGAGGTCAGGAAGCTAGACCAGCAGGTCACCTGTCCTGTCCCACCTTCCCCAGGACGATGACCGGGGTGAGGAGTGGGAGCGGCATGAAGCGCTGCATGAGGATGTGACCAGGCAGGAGCGTACAACTGAGCGGCTCTTTGAGGAGGAGATCGAGCTCAAGTGGGAGAAGGGTGGCTCTGGCCTGGTGTTCTACACTGACGCCCAGTTCTGGCAGGAGGAAGAAGGAGGTAATGCTCACACCCAGGCAAGGACATTGCACCCAGACAATGCTTGCTGCATTCTCTTGGGGTTCTCTGTTCCATGCGGTCGATTCCCTGGTAGTGAGCCCGAACAAAAGCTAAGGAAGCGGTTTACCTTTTCTATTTATGAGGGAATAATCATCCTTTTTAGGGGTAGGGGAGATCAGTGGGGTGGAAGGAAAATACCCACCCCAATTCTGAATGACCCTCCTCCCAGAGGAGAGATTTAAAAATACAAGCAAAAGCCCCAAATTCTAGAACATGTATCTAACTCTATATTTAGCTCTCAACAGAACTGAGTCCTTAGCCCACTCCTCTGGATGCTTTTATGTCTCTGCAGACTTTGATGAACAGACAGCTGATGACTGGGACGTTGACATGAGTGTGTACTATGATAGAGGTAATGGGCCAGGGGTTATAGTACTGGGAGGCAGAACTGGTGACCGGGCCTTGGGTCACATTGTAAGACCTGCATAGTAGAGACTGAGATGGGGTAGGGAAGGGGCCATCCCTTTGGGTAGTCCACTGAAAGGGTTTCTCTTAAAACCAGACGTCTCTAGTTGGGTGTATTCAGTGCTGATTGTGGGCAGAGCCTCATAAGCTTTGTGGAGGAGAAAGGACATATGGGGAGAGCCCTCAGGGAGCTCTAGGTCTGATGGGCAAGCCCTGGAAGAGTGGGATGGTCAAGAGCCCAAGCTCTGGTTAAGAGTTGAGATTATGGAGTCAAAACCAGCTGAGTTCTAATACCAGCTCTGTCATTTGCTGGCTTTATGACTTCTCTTCACCACAATTTCCTCATCTATAAAAGAGTGGAGACATAGTTCCTACTCTTGGCCAGCTCCCAGGCTAATGAGCAAGATAAGGTAGTATAACAGAGCTCCATAAAAATGAAAAAGTAAATCTTGTGAGGGTGTTCTAGAAACCTGCTTTTCCCTGCCTTCTGATGAGAAGAACCCTCTCCCAAACTGGGTTCTGGTTTCTCAGATGGTGGAGACAAAGATGCCCGAGACTCTGTCCAGATGCGTCTGGAGCGGAGACTACGAGATGGCCAGGAGCATGGTTTCATGATTGACCGCCAGGTGGGCACTTTTGAGCGCCACACCAAGGTGAGCATCGTGCCAACTCCATTGACCCCTCTTTTTTCTTTCCCTACCCCCATTCCTTCCCTTTCTCCGCAAGAGCCTTGTCTGAGTCTTGTCTCTTTCTTCTGCAGGGCATTGGGCGGAAGGTGATGGAACAGCAGGGCTGGGCTGAGGGCCAGGGCCTGGGCAGCAGATGCTCGGGGGTGCCCGAGGCCCTGGATAGTGATGGCCAGCACCCCAGATGCAAGCGTGGATTAGGGTGAGTGTGGCTGAGGAGCTTCCCTGGGGGCCTGAGCCAGCCTTTCAGCTGTGCCTTGGTTTCCATCTTCTCACTGGTTTTGGGATGGGTGCCGGGGACTGCTGGAGGAACTTCAAAACAGAGTTAGAAGGAAAAAGTAGGTCTGGCACTTTTTCATTTTTTTAGACCAAGCTTTAAGGCTTAGCAATACAGCAGTCCCTGGGTCCAGCTTACAGACAACTTGTACTTGCCCTTTAGTGTTATGTAAATTTGCCCTCACTTTGAAACGATTGAACCAACCCCTACTGCAACAAATCCTTCATCATAATCACCTTCACTTGCTGCACGTGCAGCTTTTAGATCATTGAAAAGGCTTTGAGCCTCTTCCCCCACTAAGGTAAGGCTGAATAAGAACTGTATGCTCCTGTTACTGACTTACAGATTTGAGGCAGTTAGGAATGGATCTCATTCATAACCCTGGGACTGCCTGTATTATTGATTCCTTTTGAGTCATTCCCCCTGCCCCTCAGTTTGAGAAGTTTGGACTTGATTTAATGTGATTGCCATTAGGGAGTCACTGATTGTCCTTGAGCAGAGTGGTAACAGAACGAAAGCAGTATGTGAGGCCTTGGATGCTGGCACTGTTAATGGATAGATGAGGGAGCTGAAGAACGAAGATCCAGATTTAAAGGTTCTGCCTTTGGGACAAACCAGATATGTTGTAGTTCCTTCCCTGTCCCTTCCTATTCTCTTTACTGGGGTCTGGGAGAAAGCAGCCCTCTCACTGAGAGTTCTTTATCCAGGTACCATGGAGAGAAGCTCCAGCCACTTGGGCAACTGAAGAGGCCCCGTGGAACTGGCTTAGGGCTCATCTCCACCGTCTATGATGAGCCCCTGCCCCAGGACCAGCAGGAATCACTGCTCCGCCGCCAGCCACCCACTAGTATGAAGTTTCGGACAAATATGGCCTTCGTGAGGGGCTCCCGCTGTGCCTTGGACAGTGCCTCAGAGCCCGATTAACAAGTTCAGGGGCTTCCTTGGTCAGGATCACTCATAACTGCAGGATCACTCCTCTGCCCAGCTTTTATCTACCACTTAGAAAGAAGTCGCTGCAGCAGACAGAATGTAGCTTGTTCAGGGTGCTTTGTTCTCGACTTGCCTTCTGGTTCTCTACCTCAAGGGCATTTTTTTAAAAAGCCCCCTATCCGCCCCTTTGATATTAGGGCTTTTACTGATCGCTCCTCATTGGTCTTCTAACCCTAGTTCCTCCGTTTGGGCTTGCCCCCTTTACCTCCCCAGTACTTTAAAAAACTGGATTGACCAAGGTTATCAGCATACCCTTCCTTGAGGGCTGTGAAGGAGTCACCAAGAAGCCCACAAAGAGAATTAAAGGGAACCGGATGAGGAAGAGGATTTGTGAGCCGGGAAGAGACAGTCTTGGGGCGCCCACTGCCTCTACCCCTCTGCCCCTCTCTGGGACCAGACAGATGAGAATCCGCGGAAGGAGGCCCAGGCCTGCGACGTAGAGGGAGAATAAAGAATTTTATGACTAGATTTTTCTGTTTTCTAATTTGGGCCTGGAGGAAGGTTGGGAAAATCTGGAGAAACTTTGCTCCCTAGGCCCCCATCCCGGCACATCCCTTAGAGGGGAAAACTGCGACTGCGTGGCCACGCCTCCCCGTTATCGCGCTGCGTTGCCACCGTTGGGGCGGGACTTCCTCTCCTGGCCCCGGCGTTTACGACGTCGTGCGGAAGTCGAGTGCCGGTCCGTTTGTTCCTCTTGCACCGCTCGGGTCCTGGGCTGTTCCGCCTAGGCGACCTCTAGGACTTCCCGCAGGCCTTCACCGAAGTGTGCGTTGGAGATTCCCCTCGCCCTCAGATCTCATCCCCGGCCCGGCTCCCTTGCCTTTTTCCCGCTAAGCAGTTCTGCTCCATTCGGGGACGCGTTCTGCCCATGGCGGGGGCCTCTCCGACCACAGCCTTCGGGCAGGTGGTGATCGGCCCGCCAGGCTCGGGGAAGACCACGTACTGCCTGGGCATGAGTGAGTTCCTGCGCGCTCTGGGCCGGCGTGTGGCCGTGGTGAATCTGGACCCGGCCAACGAGGGGCTGCCGTACGAGTGCGCTGTGGACGTGGGGGAGCTGGTGGGGTTGGCTGACGTGATGGACGCCCTGCGGCTGGGGCCCAACGGCGGCCTGCTTTACTGCATGGAGTACCTGGAGGCCAACCTGGACTGGCTGCATGCCAAGCTGAATCCCCTCCGCGACCACTACTTCCTCTTCGACTGCCCTGGCCAGGTGGAGCTCTGCACGCACCACGGCGCCCTGCGCAGCATCTTCTCCCAAATGGTGCAGTGGGACCTCAGGGTGCGTCTGCGGTCGGGCAGGCCCGTTGTGCAGATAAGACTTAGGGAGGAGGGCAGATGCCACGCCCCCATGTCACACAGCGAGGTAGGGACCGAGTTGATTTGTAGTAAAACAAGTGTGAGTTAGAGTTCTGGCTCTGCCACTGACTCGCTGTGTGGTCCTGGTTAAGTCAGTTAATCTCTCTGAACCTCAATTTTTTCATCTGTAAAATGGGTGTTACCCAACTCTGGATTATTGAAGTATGGAAGGGGTTATGTAGAAAGTGCCATACTAATTACTGTTGTGAGTTGGTGGGCTATAGTAAGTTGAAAGAATAGAGTCATATGCAGTGGAAAGTGAGAACCAGGTGCTCACTAGGTGGCTCACTGCAAGGCTTCTTATAAGGAAAAATGCTTCTGTCCCCTGGGAGGAGGACACGAGGTTGGATATTAGTACAGAGCAGAAGCAGGAAGACTAGTAGGGAAGCCTTGCACTCTGTCCTCAGGAGCCCCCAGTCTGCTGAGATACAAGCCCTAACGTTCACTGCCTTCCCAGGCCATTCTCACTCTGTCTCTTTCTTCCCAGCTGACTGCTGTCCACCTGGTGGATTCTCACTACTGCACAGACCCAGCCAAGTTCATTTCAGTACTGTGTACCTCCCTGGCCACCATGCTGCATGTGGAGCTGCCCCATGTCAACCTCCTCTCCAAAATGGACCTCATTGAACACTATGGGAAGCTGGGTAAGGGCTCCTGATCCCATCAGGCAAGGAGTAGGGCAGCAGCTGGGCAGGAGTGAAGCACAGATGTCGCCTAAAGGAAGCTGCTTTAAACTATGCATGGCCTGATGATAATAGCCATAGGCAGGTTCTGACCCTTCCCAGTTATTTTGGGTCACTCCGTGGCCGATAATGTTCTAGGTTTTGGAGACAGAAGAATTAAGAATGACTCAGGTTTCAGACCAAGCCTGTGTATGTATAGGGGTGCCATTTGTCAAAGTGGGGAAGACTGAGGGAGAAGTAGGCTGGTATTAGGCAGGGGCCCAATAGCCAGCACTTAGTGCTCTGCTGAGCTGGGAACATCAACACCCTAAATAGCATCTCCAGCCACAAAGGAACCTCGAAAAGATCAGCTAAAATGACCAGAACTGAACAAGGAAAGAAATTGTTAGGAAATTGACAAGCCAGGGCCTTGTCCAGAAAGGCTGAATGGCTGCCAGTCAGGACATGGAGGCATGTCAGCCTTGTAGGGGGCCCCTCAGCCCAGGGTCCTGGTTCTATCTCTTGGCAAGCACAGAGGCCCCATTTAATCTGTATTCAGATATACAGTGTTCCCAAGTCCCTCTCCCCCTTCATAGCCTCCAGCCCAGATGGCTACATGGTGGTCCTAGAGCTCTCTGGCTCTGAATCTTGCCAGTCATTCACGTAAGAGACTGCACTTGTGAGATGAGGAAACTGAGGCCTAGAGATAGTATGTGAGTAGCCCAAGGTCAATCACATAGCTCGTATATTAGCTTAAATGAAATCCAACCCCAAGTGTATCTGGCCCCAGTTTCTTAATTCTCAGGGAGAAATGTACCTGTTAGCAATCCAGCAAGTTTGTGTTGGAATGCCCAGCACATCCTTTCTTGTAGGAATGGGGAAGTCAATTTCTAATCAGCCAATTGCTGCTTAAGCTTGGAGGCAGAGGTAGGGAGTGAGTTGATGGATTGATCTCTGTCTGCCTGATTCCCCCAGCTTGCTTTGGGACAGACCTGCCAAGCAGCCCAACTGTTCGAGTTTTCTGGGCAGAGATGGGCAGTTGCAGGAAGTGGAGTGGCACTTTCCTTCTTTTAATAGGACGTTTGTACTCCTGGAACAGACCCAGGGACCTCAGAATCATCTAGTTTGGTCTCTGCATTTTATATTGAGAAGGAACAAGCCCAGAAAGGGAAAATGATTTACCTAAGAGGCCACCCTGCTATTTGGTCAGCATTTATGGAGCTCTGATGGCACAGTGGTCAAGAGCTCAGGCTGCTAATCAAAAGGTCAGTAGTTCGAATCCATCATCCTGCTCCTTGGAAATCCTATGGGGCAGTTCTCTGTCCTGTGGGATCGCTATGAGTCGGAATCGACTCGACGGCAGCAGGTTTTATGGAGTCTTGATAGTGTTTGTGCCAAGCCCTAGGGATACTACCTGACTGAGCTTCATGCGGTAGGGGCCGTGTTCACCACTCTGGCTCCAGCATTGAGCACGATTCTTGGTACACGTTCACTGTCATTACTTAGTGCCATTAATCAAGCATTTATCTGTACTGGAGTTAATCACACTTAATCCTTACAACAGTCCCCATGAGGTGAGCATAGCTGGTAAATGGCAGAGCTAGTAGGTAAAACCAAGTATTCTCTTTTTACTGACCTCATTTCACTGCCTCAGTCAATATTTGCTGAATGGATGACTGAGTGAAAGCAAAGGAAGAAAGTGTGCTCCTCAAGTCTTTAGCCTGATGCCAGCTGTTCCTGAACACTCATCTCTCACTTTAGCCTTCAACCTGGACTATTACACAGAGGTCCTGGACCTCTCCTACCTGCTTGACCACCTTACTTCAGACCCATTCTTCCGCCACTACCGCCAGCTCAACGAGAAACTGGTGCAGCTCATCGAAGACTACAGCCTGGTCTCCTTCATCCCTCTCAACATCCAGGTACTGGGGACTAGGAGGCCTCTTCCCCCTGGCTTCACCCATGCCTGGGACCTCATCACGTCCAGGGTACAGGAAGCTTTGAGGGCCTAGACGGTGGTCTTTGTCCTAGGTCTGACTGTTGTTGGGTCCCCTTGGTTCCAGGATCAGGGACTGTGGTAGGCAGGATTCCAGTAAAGGGGGTGACCAGACTTTCACTCTGTTCTGTATTGAGCTAACTTGTCTCTTCTCTTTCTAATGCCACACCTTTCTCCTCTAAAATGAGGAAGTTGAACCCTGTAAAGTTAATTACAACAACTACCACTTACTGAAGGCTTTCTGTGTGCCAAGCACTGTGCTAGGGGCTGAACATACATTATCTTGATTTGTGCTTCCTATCACGTGAGGTATGGACTGTTCTTAGCACTGTTATTAAAAAAAAAACAAAAAACGTTGCTGTCGAGTCGATTCTGACTCATAGCAACCCTATAGGTCAGAGTAGAATTGCCTGATAGGGTTTCCAAGGAGTGGCTGGTGGATTCGGACTCCTGACCTTTTGGTTAGCAGCTGTAGCTCTTAACCGCTGCACCACCATATGGATGAGGGAACGGTTATAGCCAGGTTCCATAACATGCATGTCTACTGAGTGCCTACTGTTAGCTAAGGACTGTGCCAGGCTCTTGAGATGCCTCAGTAGACAAATCCCAGACCTCAAGGGGCGCACAGTCAAGTGGAGGAGGTAGACAAGTTAATAGGCATTTCTGAGATGGCGAGATCGACCAAACAGTCAGCAGTTACTTTAAAATGTAGATGAGAATGTAAGGGGGCAGGGAAACTAGATTAATGGAAATGAAACAGCCAGAATAGAAATAATGAGAATATTCACACATTGTGAAGAATCTTACCAGTGTCACTGAACAGCTTGCATAGAAATTGTTGAATGGGAACCTAAACTGTTGTGTAAACCTTTACTGAAAACACAATAAAATATTTAAAAAAAAAAAAAAAAAGGGCAAGATCAGAGCTACAAGAGGGAGCATCCTTAAGGCACTGTGGGTGTGCATGAGAGGGGCATATCTGTTCTAATCTGGGTGGGCTGATGACCAGGGAAGATGGGGTTTAGCCAATCCACTGAGGGGCGTGAGAGTACTCCAGGCCACGGAAGCTGCGTGTAGAAAGGCATCAGGAGGCAAGATCGAGGGCGGTGTGTTTGTAGAGTGCAACACATTTGGTTACAACCTCAGTTCTGCACACTTCTGTTGCCACTCACAGAGCTGTTTCTGTCCTCCCCACCCAGGACAAGGAGAGCGTCCAGCGAGTGCTGCAGGCTGTGGATAAAGCCAACGGCTACTGCTTCGGGGTCCACGAGCAGCGAAGCCTGGAGGCCATGATGTCTGCTGCACTGGGAGCCGACTTCCATTTCTCCTCGTATCCTTGCTCTCTAGCCTTAACCCTCTTCCTGGCCACAGCCAAAGGGCAAAACATGGGGCCCAGGGATGGCCACAGCTTTATAGGTGACTGATTTCATGTTGGCCAGTCAGGCTCCGTGGTGATTGTCTTTCATGTTCACGTGCTTCACAGTGCTTCAGTTGGTTGTACCTGAGGAGGAGGAAGGAAATTGATCAGAAGAAACAACAAATACAGAGACCCAGAAATGAGAGGGCAGGGAGAAATGCAGGAGGTTAGGTTGCCTGGTGTGTTGAGTGTGAAGGGGAAAAGGAGATGCAGGGGAGGTGGGCAGGGCTGGTGCTGGAGGGCCGAGTCCCGTGCTAAAGAGTGTGGACTTCAGCTCGTGGATCGGCAGTGGGGACCAGCAGAGTGTTGCTGAATGCCTGATTACATGTATATGTTAGAAGAAGGCCTCTGAGTGTGTGTCTTAGTTATGTAGTGCAGCTATAACAGAAATACCACAAGTGGGTGGCTTTAAGGAACAGAAATTTATTTTGTCACACTTTAGGAGACTAGAAGTTCAGATTCAGACGCCAGCTCTAGGGGAAGGCTTTCTCTTTCTGTTGGCTCTGGGGGAAGGTCCCCGCCTCTTTCAGCTTCTTTCTCTTGGTTCTTTGGAGATCTTGTGTGGCCTGGCATCTGTCTTCCCCCATCTGTGCTTGCTTCTTGCTTAATTTTCTCTTTTTTATCTCAAAAGAGACTGGCTTAAGACACATCCTACACTCATACTACATTGTTAAAATAAGAGAGAAAACTCCTTCCCAAGTGGGATTATAACTATAAGTATACTAGGATTTATGACACCTATTTTCAGGGGACACAATTCAGTTCATAACTGTGGAAAAATGCATTTGAGGGATATGCTTGGGAACAGAAGAGTTTTTGCTTTCTCTTTAGGTGAGAAGGGGTGAAACATTTGCAGTGAGAGTAGAAGGAAGGGTATGGATTGGAAAAATATTAAGGCATTAGACTATGAATCGAACATAGGTTTGCTATAGTTAGAGTTGACTTCATGGTGCACAACGAGACTGAGAGTTGGTGACTGGGTGGTTATGGGATAGATGGAGGTGGAGTAAAATTTAGATTTCCCACATTTCTGGCTTGGACTGTGGGGTGAGTGGTTGTGCTAGTCAAACCACTAGGCAAGACTAGGTGGAGGGGTCCGGTTTGTCCTGGGGATGGAAGGGATGGGAGCTGGGAGGTGTGCTGTGTGTGAGGTGGGGTGTGGTACATCCAGAGAAGATGCCCCGGAGGCAGCTAGACGTTTAGAACTAGGGCTGGGTTAGTGATGAGTACAAGTGGAGCCAAGGGCATGGATGGGGTGTCCCTCAGGTTACGAAGGCTGTGCGTGAGGCAGGACAGGAAAGTCCAGGCCCTCTAGGCTAATAGTCTCAGAGATTCAGCATCCAGACACAGGATGCTAGGCACAAAGGGGCCTCTAGAGTCCCTGGACATGAAGGAAAATAATTTTAACCAGCACTTACTGACCTGTGTCAGGCCCTCACACGTGAGAAACAAAGCTCACCAGGGGACAGACGAGTCACAAACGATGGCTGCAGAGTGTGCACTGTCTGATAAAGGTACCGAGCAGCCGTCTCACACAGGCAGTGAATGTTGGCAAATTCAACTGCATGTGCTCAGCAGAAAAGGGCAGGGGCCAGTTTAAATAGTGCTGTAATTGTATTTTGCACATTGTACATTATGCATTCATATTATCGTACAAGATTGTATTCACAAAACCATGTGTCCTATATTTGGTGCATGATGTAAGGAATTTTCAAGCGTAATTTTGATCATATACATTTGTGCTAATTTTAGACCCTGACCCCCACCCTACCCACTTAAAGTCAACTTCATTCTATGTATAAGGCAGGGATTTACAAAAAGAAGGGAATGGTCAGCTCTGCTGGAGATGGGGGGTAAAGGAAAGTCTCTTGGAGGTTGTACCCTTGAGTTGCATCGTCTCAAAGCGAGGGTTAGCCAGGCTGATTAAGAGGGAAAGGGAATTCAAGGCAGAAGGAACAGTATACACAAAGGTGTAGGGGTTCAAGGTTGGGATGTGTTTTGGGATTGCCAGTAGAATGGCATGACTCGTGGACACGTAGGTCAGGTCCTCTGGCCAGGAGCAGCAGCAGCGGGCTTCACGTGCCCTGCCCAGGAATCTGTATTTCAGGCCACAAACAAGGAAGGTTTTCAGATTATTCCACATCAAGCAAGATGAGTTGAATGATCCTCAGGGCTGACTTGGGCAGGTACAAGGCAGTCCCTCCTGAGGAAAATGAAGGTGAGGGGCACAGGTTCCAGAGAGTAATTTTGAGTAGGGATGGGATGGATTTTTTTAAAGGTTATTTTGTTTGTGAAATACATCTGAAAAGAATGCATATACAAAGAACTGAGACATGAGAAAGCATGGGTTCAATATTAATGAATCTATAAGAATTAGGATTTTGGGAAGGTGGAAAAGATTACCTAAACATTAAAAAAAAATTTGGAGACCACTACCAAAATAAGCTGATATATTAACACCTATGAAGAGTATTCATAAGACTCTTCCCATGGTTTTTATTAAACTAGAAAGCCTCAGCTGGCTGCTGTAGGGTTCCCCTATGCAAAACAGAAATAAGGGGATTCCCCTGACGGGTCCCCATGGGGGTGAGATGGATTTTGATTGATAGGCCCGTAAGAAATGGTAAAGAAAGGTCTGGGTGCCCACAGCATCATTTGGTGGCTAAGTTCTTCACTTGCAAGGTTCTCATCCTCATTAGGCCCCTCTTACTACAAAATTGGGGCTTCTAGAGGAGGCAGAAGGAGCCCTGATGGTGCAGTGGTTAGGCTCTCAGCTGCTAACCAAAAGGTCAGCGGTTTCAACCCACCAGCTGCTTTTTGGGAGAAGGATTACACACTTGGAAACCCTGTGGGGCAGTTTTCCTCTGTCCTATAGGGTCATTATGAGTCGGAATCAACAGCAGTGGGTCAAAGGAGGCAGAATGGCAGCCCCACTTTCAAACCTAGTTCTCCGTGGTTGTTAATTCCAGTTCTGTCATTGGGGTCATCTAGTAAAACAGCCATGTGTCCTAAGTTATATTTCTTGGCGGACCGCCATCTAGTCATACCCCAGACCTCAGGCCGGCCAGCCTCACAGTGCTCCATCTGCAGTGTTACAGTCTTTTGCTTTGTGAATCTGATTTGTGACTTCCTGTTCCACTTTCCTGCTGTCCTAGAGAGAGGTAGGAGGCACCCTACAGCCCAAGCAGGAATTTTATCACTTTCTTTGAGCCAGATATGTAAGCACTTCTTATTGTCTCATTTAATCCTTGAACAACTCTGCAGCTGAGAAAAAGGAAGTAGTAAAATCAGGATTTGAACCCTTGCAGTCTAGCTCCAGAGCATGTGCATTGAACCAAAGCTGGAGGGTTAGCACTTTGATCCTCAGCCACATGGGGTGGATGCAAATGCTGTAGGAACACTTGATCTGGATGCTGTTGGGGGCTTCTCAGGCCCAATTGGGCTCTTTTGCCTGTAGCCTGAAGCTGTAATTATGAGGAAAGGAGAGGGCTAGGAGGAATGTGCCAGACATGGTTGGGAGGTGAACATCATGGAGGTCAAGTCCTAACCACGCCAGCTCCCCATCCTCTATTTATGCTGTCAGCCTTGACTGGCCCACCTGCAGCACCCTGGGCATCCAGGAGAGGTACCTGACACCCTCGGACCAGTCAGTGGAGCAGGAAGCCATGCAGCTGTAGCCACAAGCCGGGCCCTGAGAGCAGGACTCATCACCACAGCGCTGGGGCAATGGACGTTCCCAGTGGGCAGCAGTCTGCAGAGCCAAGAGCAAGTCCTCGCAGCCAGACCTGGGAGGCTGGCGAGGAGACAGTCAGCTCTGCAAAGCCCTGCTGGCAAGAAAAGCCAAGCATGGCATCACATAGCACCCAGCAGGGCACCCACCGACGCCCTCGGTGCTCGTGAGCTCTGGGCCCTGCCACGAGGAACGTGGAGCACTGGCCCTACTCAGACAAGGATGGAATGTGCTTTACTACAATACAAGAGTTAATTTTCTACTTTCTGTGGCTTCCAAACTTTCTTTGACTGTCCAGGTCTGGGGATTGGAACAGAACAAAGAATGTTTCTCTCTTCCCTCCAGTGGCTGCCTCTCCCCGTGAAAGTCCTGTTTCTTCCAATAGGGCAGGCAGTGTTTCCCCCAGAACACAGCATCATACTAGAGGGTTGACACTCAGTGTCCGATCTTGTGCTTTTGTTAATCTTTCATTTTAACAGAGAGTTAGCCCCAGGCTTGAGCCCTCACAGGCAACACTTTCTAGCTAGACTTTAAACACATTGTTTTATTTTCATTGTATTTATTTTACAGTTTTATTCTATTTTTGGCAAGTGCTACTAGTTTCCCATTTATAGTAGTGAGTAAAAGCTTACTTTAAAAATGAAATTATTTATATAAAGTGAGTCTATTTAAGGAAAAAATATTAAGTATATAATATGACAGTTTTATGAGGGTATGGTAAAAATTGTCCAGATGGCTTAAAGTTGAAAAATACTGGAGCTTGCTTGCTTTGCTCTTGCATCCGGTTGAGTGCAGTTCATATTTTCAGCCAACAGGTGGCAGCCCAGGCTCACTTTTGCAGTTGTAGCGTGGCGGCAGAAGGTGACAGATGGACTAGGGAAGGCTGTTGTGCCAGAAGTCTTATCTGCAGATATTCAGGCCCTTTAACACATATGAAGGGCTTGGCATTTTACAAAGTGCTTTCACACACATGGTCCTCCTGTGGTTCTCACAGCAGCCCCTAGAGATAGACAAGATGAGGAATGTTACTAAGCCCAATTTTACAGTGAGGGAACAGTAACATGAGTTTGAACTTCAGTTAGCCTGGCTGTCTCATAGCACACTGCTGATTTCTTAATTGCAAGTGTTCCACCTTTGATATACTTGCTGGTAAAAAGTCAACAGTTCTTATCCCCAGGATTTTGTAGCCAACCAGGAGAAAGAATCTAGGCATCTGGAAAGCACAGCTTCAGTAAATCAAGGGGAAGATCGTTCACTGGTGGTTTGGGCAGTTGAAGAATTCACTTTAGTAAAATCTATTCTGAAGTGGCATTGAGATGGGGGTGACTCAGCTTTGCCTCCCAGTTTTAGAAGGCAGAAGAGTGAGGGGCTCTGAGGAGGCTCCTGTGGCTGAAACAGTATGAAAGCAGCGACCTCAGCTCCCACGCCTGGCTGTACGGAGGATAATAACTGGGTGCTGCTCCCGTAGCCTTTTTTATCTGAGGAGTTCAAAGCACCTCAACCCTATTAACACCCTGCACAGTAGGTGGGGAGTGTCAACTGAGCAAGCCAGCGAAACTGAGGCCAAGAGGCACAGCCTGGGGCTGGCTGTGAGTCACTTACGGAGCCTGGAGCCCAGGAATCCTGACGCCCACGCTGCTGGACAAGTCCTTCATCAACCAGGGTGTGAGGTGGGTGCTGTGGTCACGGATTTTGATGTGCACCACTCACAGAGGCCCTCTCTGTCACCAGAACAAACCAGGCATGGGGGCTAGACGGCATCATTAGAGCTTTATGACTTGTATCCAAGCACCCTCAGCATTTATTCTCTGCATTCATGGAGTGGAGAAGGATGAGAAATAATCCAAAACAGTATTTTCAGGCCTTGGTGTGATAACCAGGGTGTTTTCTTCTCCATAAAATAGCTTCTGTTCTCCTCTCACCGACACCAAAGTGCATTTCTGTTCCCTTGTGCATACACTGACATGATAGGGAGGGGACAGAACAATGCAGAAGAGAGAAACAGCTGGGCTTCAGGTGAGGCCTGTTCAGGGAGAGACATGTATGTAGGGTGAAAGACCATCTTCCAGCATGGCTGCCACATGGCAACTATTCTGAAGGTTTCTTTTTTTTTTTGCTTGTTTTGGAAAATCAAGAGAAAACTATGTCATCCATAATACCATAACATAGAACTAATCGCTAATATTTATAATCTATAATAAATGTACTTAAATATATGTATAAATATATATGATATACTTTTCTGTACTTACATAGGGATGATAGAGAATATATATGTGGGATATTTTATAATTACTTTGTAACCTGCTTTTTTCAGTTAATATGCTATGTAATTAAAAATATACCTACTTAGACAAAAGTAGATTAGTGGTTCCCAGGAGCTGGGGGGTGGGGGGAGTAGGGAGTTATTGCTTAAAAAAAATTTTTTTTTCTAGAAAGTTTTACATTTCTCTAGGATTTAAACAAAAATGTTTTATTGGTTGTTTTAGATCTGGAGTCCATGTGACAACAGGACAATTTATGATGCTTGAAATTTATAGAATGAAAACATAAGATTTTCTTTCACTGAAAATATTCCATATTAGTTGCCTTGAATTATACATCATTTTAAAGTGGAATGTCAAATTAAAAAGTGCTAATCCAGGGCATTTAGCCCATTTAAAAGATACATAAATATATATAAAATTTATTTCCTTCTCTTGCAACGTGTGTATGTGTGTATGTGTGTGGAGAGACCTTTTATAATGGCTACATAATAATCTATTGTATGGCTATAACATTGTTTACCTATCCAGACTTCCATGGTTAGCTTATTTGTAAGTCATTACCAATTTTTTACTATTGTCAATAGTACTGTGATTAACATCTTTGTATCCAAATCTTAGAGTCTCTTATTTTTTCCATATAATAAAGTTATACAAATGAAATAGCTGACATTTTAGTCGTATTGCCAGAATGCTTTCCATAAAAGTGACTACGCTTTCACTGACAGTGTATGAAGGTGGTCTTCTCGCCTACAGAACTCACTAGGTAATGGTAAATAACTTCCGGAGTGCCTTAGAAGGACCTTTTTGGTCATCTCTGCTAACCTGAATTGGAGACCCCAACAACTGGAAGATGGCATTCCTATCTCTCAGGGGCCACAGGTAATTGGGAAGGCTTCCAGTCTAGACAAAGCAGCTTAGGTTCGAGGTGAGGCCCTGAAGTCCACAGACCTGAAACACACCCATTCTGCTCACCGGTGTTTCTGAATTACCAAAATACCCACAGTTGGCCGAGAGTTGGAAGTCTGATCTCATAAGGGTATGTAAGACAGAGGAAGGGAAGACGGATTTTAGGGATTCGCTGTCCCTTCCCAGCCCTCCTGGGAGGGGAAGAGGACTGGCTTCAGACTTACCCCAACATTAGCAAGGGCCACCCTGTTTTTGAAAGCAGTGGGGAGGCCCAATTATCTCAGAATCCGAGAGGGAAACTCTCTAGCAAGCTGAGTAGTCCTCCCTTCCTTCCTTTTCTTTCTCCTTTATTGCTCCTGGCTGTTGAGCCCTCACCCAACCTATTCTGGGCTGCCCACCTTCTCTTCCTCTCCCCTTTAGAAGGAAGAATCCCAGATTAGCACATACCTCAGTGGTGTCAGGACAATTTAAATTTGTGTCCTCTTTTAGCCAGCCCCTAACTCAAAGTCACACCAGAGGTCACAAAATCTGTGCTAAGCTAAAAGTCTCCTCTACAGTCAAAGAAATTTCAGGTAAGTTTTCTCTGGAGGAGGAAAGGGGAAAATGTGCCCGCCTGCCTGCCTGCCTTCCCTTTCCTTTCTTCTCTTGCAACAAATATTTATTGAATGCCGTAATCTGAGGTATCAAATGCTATACCTAATCACAGATGAAGACTCCTGGTTTTTCAGAGACCGAGATTTCCCTCTCTTATCTCTGGACAAACCCTGTCTTATCTCTGGACAAACGAAGAGTTAAACTTCCCAGAGAATGCTAAGGAGAAGATTGGGTGGAGATGAGAGATCAGTCAGCCTCTGACACCCCCAGGGTGACTTACCTGTCTGCTGCCCCCACAGACATTCCTGGCTCTTGACTCAGTGGGTAGCTGGGGATGGGGGGAGGTTCTGAGGAGATAGGGACCTACCCTGCAGATATCTGCCCGCCCCACCCCACACATATAGCAAGGATTTGGGGTATCAGGGTGGACTCTGTAAGCAGGGTGAAGAATTTAAAGGGACAAAGAATGGAACCAGGTAATGGAAGCCTGAACTTAGTGAATAAGCCAGGAAGTTGGTCCACTACACAGTCTTTTTCTCATTTAAGGCAGTTCCTATCTGCTGGGCCCTGGAGTGGAGTTAAACTGAGTGTAGTAAGGCTTTCTTGATTCTTAGAAAGTCCAAGAAGGGAGCAGGGCAGCATAGCAGAATGTGGTTCTTCTCAAACTTATTTTTAGTTCATGAAACTACAATATGCAAAACAGACATATGTGTGGCTATTTTAGCCAAGTATGGGGAAACCCTAACCACTGGGAAGCTTCTAGGGAATCCTCTGAGCAGTTTGAAAATAACTGTTGTAATTTTAAAAGCATGGGCTTGGAGTCAGACCCAGTTCTACTCCCCAAGCACGTAAGTGTTTTTTGTATAACTTTGGTTATTAGATTATTAACCATTCCTAGCCTTAGTCCCCTTGTATATAAAACAAAGATGATAAAAGCTGTTGCTGTGAGGATTAAGGTATGAAACTGCCTGGCACACAGGAGTATGCCAGCTGCTTTTATTACTGTATTCTCTAAGAAGAGGCAGGAGTGGGGCACTGTTGGTTAGAAGAGCCATATTGGCACAAGCAACTGAAATCAGGAACTTCTCTGAGAAGACACTGGACATTGGATATGTGTGTGAGGGGGAGAAGTATCTGGCCTTTCTGGAAGGAGCCACAGTGGCCTGCCTGACCCCATACCTTGGCATCCGTAGGGTGCCTGGCTGATTCCAAGAAGGCAGTCTAGGCCTCTGTCACCTGTGGATCTACAAAGCCAGTTTGGACTTTGTTGTCTGAAGTAACTATAGATAAGAGAAAGAAGAGTAAATACCGTTTCTAGAGAATTTTAGGTTGCAAATTTTCCTCATACCACTCAACAAATCCTCTTGGGAGGGGAGATCTTTGAAGCCCTGGGCTCCATTTCCTGGAGCACAATCTGGTAGCACAGAAAGGACAGGGCTGCAATCTTTGTGAGCCCAATCTCTGACTAGCAGCCCTGCCTCATTCCAGAACCAGCTGTATTTCCATTTTCACAACATAAGAACTGGACTGCCATTAAACCTTATTCCCAAGCATTTGGAAGGATGGTTTAAAACCTAAATTCTAAGCACCTTCTTGTGCATGAAACTTTGCTGGAGTCACTGTGAGAAGAAAGGCAGAAGAATGGGACAACTATCATTCTTGGGGAGCTCTTTAATTGAGGAGATAAGAAATAAACCCAGGACGTACCCAGAGGCAGAATTAGGTAGATACGAAATCATAACTGAATAAATACCTACATAAATGTAAGGGATTAGATAGTATATCCAAAGCTGTGTGTGTGTGTTAAAGGGAGAGGAAACTTGGCTAGTCAAGTTTTGACCTGAAATTGGAAAAAAACAAAATCCATTGCTGTCGAGTCAATTCTGACTCATATGACCCTGTAGGACAGAGTAGGACTGCCCTACAGGGTCTCCAAGGAGCGGCTGATGGATTCAAACTGCCAACCTTTTGGTTAGCAGTTGAGCTCTTAACCACCACTCCAGGGCTCTGAAATTTGAAAAAGGTTAAAAAAAACATGCTCAAGTGGAAAGGATGGTGAGAAGGGGAGAATGGCCACCATGAAATTTCCAGTGGAACTTGGTATTCTTACCAGCTTTGCCTCTGGGACTGATTTTTTTTTAATTAAGATACAGTTCACGTATCATAAAGTTCACCCTTCTAAAGGGTACAATTCAGTGATTTTGGATATATTTACAAAGTTGTGCAACTTTCACCACTAGCTAAATCCAGAATATTTCAACACCCTTTAAAAAAAACCCTACACCCAGTAGGAAGCCCTGGTAGTGCAGTGGTTAAGACTTGGCTGCTAACCATAAAGGCTGGCAGTTCAAATCCACCAGCTGCTCCTTGGAAACCCTATGGGGCAGTTTTAGTCTGTCCTATAGGGTCGCTATGAGTTGGAATCCACTCAACAGCAGTGAGTTTGGTTTTTTTGTTGGTACTCAGTGGCAATGTGAGGATGGTGCAGGACCAGGCAGCGTTTTTTTTTTGTTATACAGAGGGTTGCTGTGAGTCGGAATCAACTCGACGGCACCTAACAACAACAACAACAATAGCAGTGGGACAGAAACTTTTTAAATGTCAAATCTAGGCCAGAAAAAGATGGCAAGAAATGCTCACTGAGACCCCACCTCGGGTAACAGTAAGAAAGATTCTAGCTCTAGAGAGAGAATATTTTTTCTAATATGTCATGGACAAAAGGTCTGGGACCCTTGTCAAAGTTGGTACCTAAACAAGTTCACATCTAGCCCACCCTAACAACCATCTGATCTGGTGATGCTCCAATCCACAGCACTGCCTTTGAAATCCTTCAACACCAACATGCTACCTTAAGGTAGCTCATATATTTCCCCATATAGGCCAGCCACGTCAGAGTTATCTGAAGCCCAACAGGCAGATGCTAGAGACTGAGATGGAAGAAGAAAGAAGTTCCTTTCCCAGGACCAACCCCATTAAGAGAAAGTCACCAGACCCGTCTGGTGAGAGAAACCAGGTCACCTCCAAAGCTGTGGGAGAGTCACTTGCCATAAGCCTGGCCCAGAGTTTCTGCCTGGTTTGGAACCTTGAAACAAACCCAGCACATCTTCAGGAAAGGGGGGGAAACAGGGGACCCAGAAGGCATCAGAGTGGTCCTGCCAGCTCCCCCTGTAAAATTAGCTCTGATGAAAGTCCTTCAGCTGAGTCCCGTGGATGTGGCCAAACTTGGATTCTGGGGAACCTGATGAGGCTGACTGAGGTCCAACAATCTTGCCAGCTGGAGGAGTGTCCATCTGATGTCAGGCCAGCATTCTCAGTGGTCCAGCGAGCGTGCAAGTCAGCTTTGGCAGTAAAGCTGCTCCTCAGGGCTAAGGCCTGATTATTTTGCATTTGGCACAGAATTGTGGAACAAATCCTAGATTGTTGACTCTGGAAGGTTAATAGCAGCTAATATTTGTTGAACATGTACTATGGTACTTTATGTGCACTTATTTCATCAAACTTCACAGCAATTCTAAGGGGCGGGGGTACTGTTTTTAATTCCCTCTTTACAGATAAGGACACAAAGATGAGCAAAGTTAAGAGCCTTGGCCAAAGCAGGCTAGGATGCAAACACAGGCAGTCTGACTCCAGAACACACTTTTTTTTTTTCCCCCAAAGTTCTTACATATTTATTAGTGAATTCAATCTCTTAATGTGGAAACATAAAAACAAAGGAAAAAACCAGAATTTTCCCAATACATGTTCGGTTGTACAGATCATGGCGAAGTTTTCAACTTGATATGGTAAAATGCTAGTGGATCCTGATAGATGGGTAAATCTGTGTTCCATCACGTGTGCGACTCCTCACAGACTCAGCTTGGTTCTTCTCCAACGTCTTCTCTTGGAGTTGTATCTGATTTTATTACCAGTTTTCATTCGAATCTACTGCGGAATGGGGCGATTCTGCTTTTGCTTCTTGGCGTTACACAGCCTTTAGTGCAAACCCCTTATATTACAAAAGAGGAAGCTGAGGCCCAGGAAGGTACAATGGCTTGTCCAAGGTCGTACAGCCAGTCAGGGGCACAATCCAAGTTTCCTTGGGACCAGTTCAGGGCTGCCTGGACTCTGGGGTGTGGTGGGGGCGTCTTGGTGGCCTTTTCCCAGCCGAGAGGCTGAACCCGTGGTGGGGGGACCCAGCCGATCCTGCCCGCCAGGCCTGGTCCAGGCACCGCCGGCTCTTCAGATGACAAAAGGGCTGGAACTGCACTTTCTACTCGTCCCCACCCCGTCCCGTTCCGCAGCTCTGAGAAAGCCGAGTTCTCGGGGCCGGGCAGGTGACAACTTGTTTAAGTGAAACCGAGAAAGCACCGCCCCTCACCGCTCGGTGAGTGAAGAGCGGCTCCGTGTCAGCGCACCAAGGCTTCCGCTGGACCCGGGCGGCGGCGGGAGGTCGTGCTGCGCGCGCGCTCCACCTCTCACTCCCCATTGGTCAATTGGGCCATGGGGGCGGTACCCTTATGATTCCCTCCTGTGACTGGACAGGCTTGGCCTCGGCCCCGCCTCCAGCCCCGGGCTGTGAAGGGCTGGAGAGAGGGAGACGCGAGCAGGCCTCGGTGTGTAGCTGCCGGGAGCTGCCGAGGCTGAGAGCACGGTCCTGTGGGATGGGCCTCCGCTTCCCGCAGCTCTTCCCACCCAGCTTGTACCTCATTCCCGCCAGCCCCGTTTCATTTTGTCCCCATTTCCGAGCGCTGGGAGGACGTCACTCTCCTCAGATCTGGGTTTTTCTGCCTCAGGTCGTACTCCCTCCGCTTTGAGCTGGCCATTTGATGGGACTCCTTTCCGCTCTCAAACCTGGGGCGCTCAGTTCCGCTCACTACAGCGTGCCCCAGCATCGCTGCCCTCAGACCTCACGCCCCCTCAGATCTGAGCTCTCCGGCCTCCTGCAGTGCAGAACCCACTCACCTCTCCTCAGCCAGAGGAGCCTCCGCGCTGCCTTTGCGTTCACCTGTCCCACCGGAGCCCACCCCAGGGCCACCCTGATGGAGAGAACTGGACCCCAGACTCTCCTCTGGAGTCACTGGCCCCAAAGTCCCACCTATGGGTCACTGAGCCAGCCTTGTGGGAGGTCAGGACCCCAAGTCAGAGGTCCACAGTCTGGGACTGTGTAGACTATTCACCAATCCCAGTCCCAGCCCACGGTCAATAACTGCAAGACAGGAGGAATGTCACAGGGGAACTTTATTGAGAGGAAACATGGTCACACCCAGCAGACATGCTTTCCCTCTCACTCTCATTCTTGGTCTTGCTCTCACACACACAGTCACACACACACACACACACACAAACACACAAAACACACCCATCCCAGCCTCCACCACACAGTCCAGCTCTCAGCCACAAGGGTGGGACACTCTTCAATTCCTAAATCTTGGGGCAGAAGGGAGGCAGGAGGGGAGAGGAAGAGGCCTGGCTCCTGGGCAGGGCAGGAGGAGGGGGTGCAGAAAGCAGGACCGGGTGGGGTGACCAGCAGTCAGAGCACCTGACAGCACATAAACAGTGGAATGCTCTGGCTCCATGTGGCCTCAGCTCTGCCGGTCCCTCTTCATGGAGACTTCCTGAGCTTGGGGCAAAGCATTCAGGGAGAAGGGGCAGTCTTCCCACCCCACACTAGTCCTCTCTGCCAGGAGTGGGGGCTGGAGCAGGCAGGGCAGGGCAGGTTGCAGGCGTGGCTCAGCTCTGGGGCACCTCTGGAGCCTCGCCCCCCTCTTCTCCAGCATTGTCGGCCGTCCACAGCGTCAGATTGTCTCGCAGCAGCTGCATGATGAGGGTGCTGTCTTTGTAGGAGTCCTCGCTGAGAGTGTGCAGGTCAGCCATGGCCTCGTCAAAGGTGGTCTTGGCCAGTGAGATAGCCTCCTCGGGGCTGTTGGCAATCTCATAGTGGAAGACAGAAAAGTTCAGTGCCAGGCCCAGGCGGATGGGGTTGGTGGGTGGCATCTCCTTCTTGCTGATGTCCATGGCCTCTTGGTAGGCTGCCCGGGCCGAGTCAATAATACGCTTCTTGTTGTCACCTGTGGCCACCTCGGCCAGGTAGCGGTAGTAGTCGCCCTTCATCTTCAGGTAGAAGACCCGGCCCTCAGCATCACTAGCCTTCTTGATGAGATGGGAGTCCAGCAGAGCCAGCACAGTGTCACACACACCCCGGAGCTCAGACTCCACCTTCTCCCGGTACTCTCGCACCTCAGGGCCCTTTTCTTCTGAGCCCTCCTCATTGCTTTTCTGCTCAATGCTGGATAGGACCCTCCAGGCAGCCCTCTGGCCGCCCACCATGTTCTTGTAGGCCACTGAGAGCAGGTTGCGCTCTTCACAGGATAGCTCCTCACCCTTTTCCACGGCCCCCTTCATGAAGGCTGCCATGTCCTCATAGCGCTCGGCCTGCTCTGCCAACTTGGCCTTCTGGATCAGGCTTGCTCTCTCCATGGCTCTGGGGACAGATGGACAGGCGGCGAGCTAACTGGCTGCCTTGGTACCAATGCCGGACTCAGCTCTGTGGCTCTCCTGCTCTCTGCCTGCCTTTTGGCTGGGTGGCCTGGCCCAGAGCAGGGTGGGGAGGGGCAGGGGGCGGGACTGGAGCCCTGGACCTGCCTCCCTCTCCTCTCCACACCCTTTCCTGCTTTTCCTTAAAGGTAAAAGGGGGTGAGTCATCAGGACAGTCAGCGACAGAAATGTAGGTGTGTGCCCCACCTGCACAGGCACCTTTCAGGGCTCCTGGCTGTCCCCTCTGTTCAGGGTTGCCGTTACATGCCCATGTTAGGTAGCTCCCCAGTTTCTCAAATCGGATCCTCCTTCATAGTGTCCTTCCAGGGGGTAAGGGTGGCTTTAGCCATCTGCCTGCTTAAGCCCAGGAAGCACCCATAAACCAGGTTCAAGAGAATGGGGTTCCTAATACTGCCAGACACGTTCCCCCCTTGGTTCAGGTGAGGTAACTCATGCTTTGGTAGGGCTGTATAGATTCCCAAGCACCTTCATATCCATGATCTAATTTAATCCCCACTACACTTCCATGTGGTAGGCAGGACTGTGATTATTACTCCCACTTTAGAGATGGGAACACTGAGCATAAGAGAGGGGTAAGAGTAGCTCAGGGTCACACAGCTAGTAAATCCCTAAAACTCTTCCTCCTGCACCTTACTTCCTTTCGCTTCTCTTCCATTGAGGCCTCTGACCTATAAATTCCAGGCTGTATTTGGAAGTGAGCTCTAGGCTTCTTCCTGAGTCTACCTGAAGATGGTCCCATGTCCTCAATCCTCCTCAGCAGGGGCAGATAAACCAGTAAGGTACACACAGGCTTACTTGTGTTTACCTACTAATCTGTGGTGCACAACTTCATCTCTTTCAATTCATGTGAAATTGTGCACCACAGATTAGTAAATAAGCACAAGTAAGCTTGTGTGTACCTTGCTTATTGGATAATCCATCCCTGCTCCTCAGGGTCCTGTCCCCTCTGAATTCCCAGAATGCAGAGGTGGCAGCTTTCAAGGTGCCACTTAATGAAGTGTTTAACAAGCAGCCACTGACGCTCTAGCCCAGCCTTTGTAGTTAGTCACCCAGTAGGTTTGCCAGACACCTTCCCCATCGCAGCACAATTTTCCCTTTCAAGTCAGTGGCCTGTTGCCACTTGTTTGAGGACTTACCCTCTGGCTTTCCATGCCAGGCCAGCTGCCCCCTCCCCCTCAAGCCGCCTGCCATCATGTATCAGTGGGGTTTACGGAGGGTGGGGGCCCAGCCCCTTGGCTGTCCCAATTTTCCTGCCTGACTCAGCCTGCCCTCTGTCAGAGGCTGGGATACAGGCCACCTGGGTGCTCAGCCCTGTTTGGTCCCCCAGGGGGGACGCCGGCAACCTAGGGAGACAGGCTGAGAAGGTGGTGGCAACACATACCATTTTGGTTTACGGGGTAGCAATCCCAGCTGAGTGCTGCCTCCCCCAGCCTGCCTTTCAGAAGTTTCCCTGTGCAACTGCCCACAGCCCCACTTCTGACCCCTGACAGAGGTCTCAGAGATGGAGACTTCTCCCTTGCCAACCTTCTGTTCCTGCTCACTGGGCCGCTGTCCTTGAGTTAGCCAAGAGTTTCACCTAAGGGTGTTGGCACTGAGCCTATGAGGGTGGGTTCTACCCCTAGCCAAAGCTCAGACGGGACTCTGGGACTCTGGGGTGGAGCTCCCCTTGCTGGGATTCAGCCAGTTTAATCCTTGAAGCCAGACCACTTCATAGGCCTGGCCCTCCCCCGGTTCCTCTTGGTGTCTGAACATCCACCTTGCCCTACTGGAGGGAACCTTAGGCCAGAACTCTGAGGCCCAAAGATGAGCTCTGCCTCTTTGCCACAAGGAAGAGTAGAGACATGCCAAGGCTGATGCTACAGGTTTTCCAAGGAAGCAGCAGGGAACTTAGGTTTGACCTCCCAAAGGCTTTGCTCAAATCGGAGCACTGACACAGAAAACGACGGCAAGGAAATGTACTAAAAGACCATCTTACTAGAGGGTATCATTAGGTAGTGTGATGCTGAGTGCTTGTTTTTCCTTTTGATTTTCCTATTCTCTCCAAATTTTTAATTGTGAACGTATATTATTTTTTTATGAGACAGAGTCTAGAATCTTTGGAATTGGACTGCCTAGGCTCAATTCTTATAAGCTGTGTGGCCTTGGTCAAGTTAATCAAGTTACTTAACCTTTGTGAGCCTCAGTTTCTCTAAGTGTAAAATGGGACTTCTGAGGATCAAACGACTTCATGGAAAGCACTTCGCAGAGTGAATGGTAACTATTATCATGTGAAAAAACCCAACCGACTTTTTTGTAAACATGCACACACACAGCACTAACACAGAGCTGGATTCTATGAAATGAGGAAGGGCCCCAATCCAGGCCTCCGCTGAAGACCAGACCCTGTCCAGCTGGATGTCCACAGGGAAGAAAAGAGTTTGCCCACAGGCTCCCCTCTCAAGATGGATAAGCGGTCAGATGTGTCAGCCCGGCCTCCTCCCTCTCCATCTAGGACATTCCTCAAGGACCTTATTGGCACTAATCAGCCAGCTCCGGCTTTCTGAAGTCCTGGGGGAAAGCTGGAGATTCCGGTACACCAGGAAGCTGGAAGGCAGAGCCTGGCAGGCCTAGGAATTTTAGAGCTGTTTCTGTCTCCAGAGAGGGAGCATTCTCTCCCGCCACTTAAACCAGGGGAACTGGTGGTGGTTCACCACAAGCTCCATTCCCTCAGCACAGCCCTGAGCAGGGGAAAGGAAGCCCCTTCACTCCTGCCACCACCCCCCCCAACCCCAGCTGAAGTTAAGAGAGGAATCTTGGAGCCTTGCTGCAAGATACCTCCTGCCCGCTCTGGCCTGTCGATCCTGACTCAGTTCCTGTCTCAGCCACCTCCCTTTGCCTCTGGGCCTCCATTTCCCAAGTCTAGGAGCCCAGGTGGGCAGGAGGCAGCAGGCCCTGGCAGGGCACAGAGCTCCACAGTCAGCCCCTGAGTCAGCAGGACAGGCGCTGGGGCTGCAGCCCAATGGGGCTTTCCTCATTCTGCCTGCTACCTCCCCACCCTTCTGCATAGTGTCCATCCCACCGGCAGGCTCAACCCCTCTGGCCCACAACCAATCCTTCTTAACTGATAATAACAGACTTTGAAGGGTTGTGACACACACAAGACAGCAACAAGTTGCTATTTTAACTCCACTGAGAACAGAGGACAGGGCTCTGATTGTAGCAGCAAGAGGAATTCTGGTTAGATTCCAGAAAGAACTTTCTAGGACATTTTTGTCATGGAATGATCAAATTCAACAGGTGACCAGAGGAGGCTATGGCATCTTCTTGCCCTAGTTAGTTGTAAGCCAGAGTCGAGTTACTCAGCCAAGAGCTTACACAGTAGTCGCCTTTGGGCGGGAATAGTGGATAAATTTTAAGTGACCTCAGCTGTTCTGAGTTTCTTTCTCCTCAAGGCACCGCCGTTTAGAGGACCCCATTATCTCCTAGACCAATCCAGTCTAGAAGACTCTGGAATTTGTGGAAAGAGAATGGAATGAGGTCAGGGTGTGGGATTGCATCCTGGCTCTGTTATAGGCCTTGGGCAAGTCCCTTCCTGCCTCTGGGCCTCAGTTACCCGGTCAGTACAATGAGGAGGCCAGCCCACATGACCTCTCACCCCCTGCTGGCTCTGACTTGTCTAATTTTAGGGTTTCTCTCTCTGAGATGCTCATCCTCCTGGAGCAGCCTCGTTCATTCCTCAGGTACTGTAGACAGGTCAGTGATTGGGGCAGAGACCAGGTTCAAACCCTGGACTGACTGCTTTACCAGCTGGTGATCCTGAGTAAGTCCTGTGACTTCCTTGAGCCTCAGTTCCCTCATCTGTAAAAAGGCTGACACCACCTTCCTCACAGGTTAAGGTGAGAAAATGGGCCCAGCACTTGCCAAGTCCTTGGTAAACGGTAAACCCGACAAACCCGTTGCCGTCGAGTTGATTCTGACTCATAGCAACCCTGTACGACAGAGTAGAACTGCCTCATACAGTTTCCAAGGAGCGCCTGGTGGATTCAAACTGCTGACATTTTGGTTAGCAGCCGTAGCTCTTAACCACTATGCCACCAGGGTTTCCAGGTAAACGGTAGCTGTAATTATTTTTTAGCTCTTAGCCCAGTGTGTGTGTGTCTCAATGCGGGGCAGCAGCTGGGGAGAGGGAAGGCTCCATGAGACTGTTACCCTGAGCTGGGCTCAGTTCAGGGGTGTGACAGTTACAAAGGAGTTAGTGCTTCTGTCTCAGCCTGGGCTGGGACCTTTCAGAGTTCAGAGGTCAGCTAAGGCTTGGGGTGGGGTCTCTGGAATTGACACCAGGAGTGCTGGAGGGGCAGAGCAAAGGCCACCCTTCCTTTGTCCCTTCTGGCTTCCTTGTTCCTCGTTTTACTCTCCAGAGCAGCACTGACCAGCTGGAACAAAGCTGGAGGTGAGGTGATCCAGAGGTTCTCCTGCATACCCACTGCATGCCCCACCCCAGACCCAAAGTGAAAGTGGCACCAGACAGCGCGGATATGGCAAGAAGAGGGGAATCTTTATTTTGGTTAAAAAAGGTACAGGATACAGGACAGCAGATAAGCAGCCCCCAGCCCTGGGCTCAGCTGATCCCTAGCTCGGCCTGTTTCCTCTAGTTCCTCTGAAGAACATGGGCGATGCAGAGCAAGTTCAGGCCCTCAGTGCCTGGAGCACAGGGGCAGCGGCCTCCTTGCATCCTACCTACTCCAGTGGTGGGGGTGGAGGAGGCCGTGGGAACAGTGGCAAAGCTAGTTGTGCTCAGAACAGTCACCAAACTTGTTCAGCAACGTCATCAACACCCCAGACGGCTCCTGAATCCTGAAGAAACCTGCTCAACTTGACTATCGCTATGCCTGTTTCATCTTATTTGGGGGGGGGGGGGATGGGGGGGGATGAGCAGACAGGCTGTAAGGCAAAATTCCTAAAGAGTCTTGACACCTTTCAACTCTGGGGAAGGGGGAGTAAGGTGGAGGTGGGGAGGGAGAGTCTCAGCAGAGTACTACATTGTGCTGACAGCTGCATTATGGCTTTCTACACTCTGACTGGCATGGAGTGGGGTGGGGGCAAAGAGGCCAGCCCCTGCCCCCTATGGGAGGGGCACCAGAGAGCACACATACGGGGCAGGATAGGGGGCAGACCCTGTAGGCACAGACGGTGGAGACAGGACACAGGTTAGGCAGGTGGAGGTGCCAGGTACTTGGCTCCCCCCAGGCCGCTCCTGGAGAGGCAGAGAGCAGCAGTCCTCAGGAGGTCCTTAAGCCCCCGCACACACTGGAGATCCCCGGCAGGGCAGCAAAGGAGAAGAGAGAGGGTTAGCGGGATTGAGAGGAGAGAGGAGGCCTGCGGGGGCCACAGCGGTCGGCGGGGACAGGTGCTGCCACAGTACCTGCCTTTCTGCCAGAGAAGGGCCAGGGCTGGGGCAGCAGGCAACAAAGCAGAAGAGAAAACAGGCAGATGAGAGAACGCTCAGCAGGGACAGAAAGCCAGGATGCAAGAGTGTTAGTGACTGAGGGCCCCTGCACACCAGGATGCCACCAGAACAGGCCCAAGCACCTCAGAGCAGGTATCCCAGCCTCACCCTTGGCCTCCTGCTCCAGTTGGAGAGTGGCTCTGTACAAAGCTACTTCCTCAGTCCAGAATGGGGCTGGGCTCTTAGCCTTGCCCTTCTACCCGGATCCTTCTGCTTAGGGAGCAGCCCTGGGGGTCCTACTACCACCAGCACACACACCACACCACACACCAGACAGATGAGTGGGCTCCATGGGGTTGGTGAGGCATGCGATGAGGATGAGATGGTGTGTGAGGGGAGCAGGCAGTGCTGGCCAACAGGGTAGATACAGTCTTACCAGCTAACCCTCTGCAAAGAGGCCTGTTAGCTCCCCTCAGGCTGTGCAGGAGATGGCAAAATCCTGACAGGTGTCCTCCTGGGGAAGATACCAGAGAGGTGGGCCAGTGTTATGAGTTGTCTGGATGGGCCCTGCTGCCCAGGTGGCAAGGGATAGCTACGGGGGTCCCACTCTCAAATTGGAATCTATTGTCTCATAGATTTTTTTTTTAGCTGGGCAGTAGCTGGGAATCAGGGGAATAGGCAGCAGGGAAGAAGAGCTTGGGAGTCTCTAAGCCCCTGAGGCAGGGGAAGGTGGAGGAGATGAACAGGGAACAGGACAAGCTCCTCTCACACGCCCACACGGGCCAGGCTGTAGCCCTCTCTGCTCTGTCTCCAGCAGAGAGAGCGCCAGTGAGGTGAGAACTTTGGCCACATCACTGGGATGCTTGCCTCTCTCTGTCTCCCCAGGAAAGACCCAAGTTTGGCTGAAAGAACAGAGGGTTGTCAGCTGGACCCTCAGCAAAGGAAAAGCAAACAAAAATCAAACCAAAGCAAATCAACTCTTAAAAACCAAAGTTTTATTACAGGCAAGGAACAAAGAATACTGGCTTAAATAAAAAGCAGGTGGGGCCCCCTCCCCACCTACCAGGGCCACTTCAGTGATGGCCCAGGGCCCTGAGGCTGAGGGGAAGCTGTTTCTCCCAGACAGGTCCCTCTGCGGCTGCCACTTCCCAGCTCTGTCTGTGATGCACTAGCCGCTGGTGCAAAGAAGGGCAAGATCTAGGGGCTTCCTGTGTCACTTCCCAAGGGTTTCACCCACTTGAAGGGCAAAGGAGGGAGACACAGGTACAATTTTCTATCTATTTTGATAAGACACTATAGCTCCCTGCAGAGAAGGGACATCCTATGAGTTTCAAGCCTAGGTTTAGGCCAACCTTCACTGGCCTTGGCCACTCATTCCTTCCTTCCTTTTCTCTGGATGGAGACCCCCAGTCAGCAGACACCCTGACCTCTAGCTGCTGGTACTGGGTCCCATCCTCAGAGCTGGGAGAGGCGGATATGTGGCTTGTAGGATGGAAGTCGCTCCCCATACTGCCATCACCCCACCCACCATGCCCTGCCTCAGCCTGTTTGGGCAGGTCCCAGCTGGAAGCCTAACCTGGGGGCTGGGTGGTGGTAGGGTGGTGGCAGAGTCCAGTGCTGCTGGTTGTCTGAAATCCAATAGAAGGGTGGGGGATGAGCCCCAGGGGGAACCCAGAAGTCTCTAGTGAGCAATGCACATGCTTCCTAGCCCCATGGCGTGGGCTGCCCAGGGGATGTGGGGAAGTGGGAGCCGGCCACTTTCGTGCACAGGTACACACAAACAGGTACACACACACACACACACACACACACACACACACACACACACACACACACTCATAGCCAGAAGGTCTCTTGTAATAAAGTTATTAAAACCAACTTGCCTTCTGATAACCCTTAACCTGGCACTATACAGAGCAATGTGGCTGACTTTTTTTTTTCTTCTTTCCATTTAAAAAATGCTATGTAGAAAAGAGGTCTATAAAATTGTGCAAAACATCCAGCATTAATAAACCCGTTTCAAGTATTGCCAGCATGATTATAACCTGCCCATCCCCAGATGTGACTCAGGAGGGAGGTGGGGTAGGCCGGCTAGGATCCCTTGGAGAGCCCTCCATAGGCAGGGGGAGGGCAAGGTTCCCTTCCTAGTGTACTGCCTAGGAACTGTAAAGGAGCTGAAGATTTGGGTGCCTGGCTGGCTGACTGGTTTGGCTTCCTCTGACATAGGTTGCCTGCCCTCCCACTCCCAACTCTACCCTCTACCTAGAACCCCAGCTCTATCTTATTGGCCAACTCAATACAAAAATATATATATATATGTATCACAAAAAGAATGAAGGAGCCCACACACCAAAGCAGCCCATGGAGGCTTGGAGGGTTCCACTCCCACAGCCCAGTCCATTGTCCAGAGCTGACTGCTCATTGGTCCCACCTTTTGCCCCGAGGACCTGGCTTAGCAAGGCCCCAGGAGCTCTCTCAACTGAGTGGCCTCATGCTCAGCTCACACCTTCACTCACACAGGGCTCATCCTGGCACAGGCAGAGACCAGGCATGGTCCCCTTGGTGGCTTCCAGAGGCTCTGGCCTCTCTTGTCATCCCTGCCATGGATCAGCTGGGGGAATTTAAGGCCCAAGGCCATGGGGACCTGGGTTTGGGGAGCAAAAGGTACAGCCATGGAGCAGTTTGGGGAAAGCCACGCAGGGGTGGGAAATAAATACGAAAAGATTTGAGTCTTTGGCAGCTCTGCGTCCCTCAGGTGGAATGGGGAGGGTCCCAGAAGGTGTACAGGGCAGCAGGTGAGTGCAGAAGGACAGACAGGCCAGCAGGTGGCAAGTACTGAGCCCCATTCAAGGTTGGCCTCCTACCATGCTGGCATCGGGCTTGGCTCCACAGGCTGGCTCATCACTTCTGACCGGTGAGGGCAGCACGGTGTCAGACTGAACAAATCCTCTCCTGTCGATCAGGCTTCCAAACACAAAGCAGGGGACACATGAGTGCTCTGCCCAACACCACAGTCGCTATGGGAGCAGCCTAGGGGGTAGAGGGCAGGGTCCACCCAAGGAAAGCCCTAGCCCCAAAAAGTCTGAGGAAAGAGGAGCTGCTCTCAACTTGGGGACTCAAGACCCTGCCCTTCTGGAAGGTCTCCCTTTACACTTAGGTCACCCAATTTTTGGCCACAATAAATTCAGATTGGTCCACCTGCCTAAAGCAAGGATGACAGGGCATTTGGGGATAGTGAGATTTCTACTGTGTTCCTCCCCAACGCAGGACAGGTGGCAGGGGTGTTGGGGGGAGTCTGCCGGGAAGTCTTGGTTCAGCAGTGTGGTCTTTAAGTTAACTTCCGTTCTGGCGCTCTTGCGCCCCCTGGTGTCAGGATGGACAGGGAGCTTTCCAGCAGGGCTGAGCCACCAGGGTTCTTTGCCAGGATGGAGGCTGGAGGACCCACCCAGTTAAGGCACCAGAAAGGCAGCGTCGCTCAAGCCTGGCCAAAATTTTAATTGTGGTTATCAGTGGCAGGCAGAATTACATGTAAAATCTAATTCACTTCTATTTTAAATTTTGTGTTTAACTTTTTATACAATGACCGCATGTGATTAAAAATTACAAATCTCCACAAAACTTTTATCTGACAAATGCCCTGAATGCATTCACCAGAGGATCGTCGACAGAGGGTGTCTGTGGTGTGGGGAGAGGTCAGCTGATACCCAGACCCTCTCTGAGACATGTGGGGCCTCACAGGGCCATCCCCCACTGGCCAGGCCAGGCACTGTGGCCTCTCTCTCTCCTGCTTACCTGGGAGGTAGGGGGCCACAGAGCACAGCACAGCAGTTGGTGATAACACTTTTATGGCTGTAGGGGTTGACGGAGGCCTCGCCACCCCTCTTGCTGGACCACGAGCCTTTGATCTGCAAGCAAGGAGGCCTGGGTCAGGCCTCTTGCTTCACTTTTCTAGTACAGAAGTATAGAGGCTGGGGAAGACTGGTTAGACTATCAGAGAAGACATGTCTTTAACCCAGGCCATTCAGTGAGAATGTGGGGGACCCAGCAGAGATTAGGAAGCCCCCAACTAGGAGAGAAGACAGAGCAGAGCTAAAGAGAAAACCACAGAAAACGTTTTAGCTGAATCCTCCCTTCCCCTGGCCAGCCACCTAAGAGGGAAGGCAGTAAAAGGGCACAGGGCTCAGGCTGAGCTGGCTGTGAACACCAGCCCTGCCACTGGCCAGCTCTATGTCCCCGGATAGATTATCAGTCCTCATCTGAAAAACAGGGACAATAATACCAACTCTCTGACAGCCTTTTTGGAGTATTAAATGAGATCCTGCCCCTCCTAGCTCTGTGCAGTCAGCTACTGAAGACACTGAGGAGTTTTGTAGTAAAGAATACCCGCTTGACTCTAACCCAGTGCTCTGAACCTACCTGGTCACAACACCCCTTATGTGTAAACCCTAATAACATCCTATAGAATTAGCATTCAGGAAACCACTGTGGGAGATGCTGGCTGATGTCATTTCTGCTCTGTACCCACCACCAGCACATGACACATTGACACATGTGTTAAGTTTCCCAGAATGAGAGGTGAAGGTCAAAGAACGTATTTTCTACTAGGTCGTGGGTCTCTGATCTGCATCAGATGGTGGCCTCTGGAAGAGATGCTCTCATTTGCTTTTCTATTGTTTGGGAAGGTAGCCAGGTGACATCAGGTCTGGCCCAGGGCTGAGCACACAGTGGGTGCTCAAACAATGCTTGTTGGTGGAGGTGTGCACAACAGCAGGTAGGGAGGGTCAATGGAGCCCCACTGTCCTGTCCTGGCTGCTCCCTTCAACAGGGATGCCTCAGGGAGCCCCAGGGACACCCTGAGGACAGTCATGTCTCTGCTGGACGTTAAATGCTGCGTGACAGCACAGAAAACATGGCCATGACTTCTAGGCATCAACCCCTTCCAAGTCATGTGACCTTGTGGCAAGTCACTCGTGTCAAATGAGGAAAAAGCACTCCTGTTTCTTCTGCCTCAGATTTGGCAAAATGGCCCAAAGAGATGATGGGAACTCAAAGAACTCTGTAAACACAATGTGCCGGCCAAATGTAATGACTGTTATGGTGTGCATTCTGCCTCTTGTTGGGTTGTGGAGAAAAGCAACTTGGGGGCTTGGGTGCCAGCATGGAAGAGCCAAAGCACGTGGGAGCCCCACAAGCTGTGAGCCTGGGAGGAGACATCTGGCTGTCTCATGTTTCTGCCCAGGTTTTCCCAGCAGTCCCTGGGCCAGGGTTGCACCATGGCAGCTGCAGGCTCCCTCAGCCCTGCCTCCTTCAGAGGATCCTGCCCAGGAGCAAGGAACAGCTCCAGCCTTACTCACGTCTTCATTCGTTGTCAGGTTGGAGGCGACGAGGTACGTGTGAAACCCTGAGAGGCCCAGGATGGACCAGATGGAGAAGAAGCAGATCACCAACTCCAGCACAGTGAGCGGGCAGTCAAGGACTCACACGGCGATCAGAGCCGGGTGTTTCGGGCAGGGAGCCTCCATTGGGCCTCGGAGCTGGCCATGCTTGGCCTTTCTCACCTAGCCTCCTATGGAACTATTTCCCCAGAAAGGAAATATGTTTTATAATCAAGCCCTTCCTGTGGCTGAGTCACCACTTCTCAGCAGGCTCACCTCCTGAGCCTTAAGGTGGGTGTGGTAGCCACCCTCAAAAGAAGGATAAGACGAAGGTAGCAGAGGGAAATGTGACACAAAGAACCACAGGCATGACATGCTCTAGGCAGCTTAGTGCTGTCTTAAGGGACATGCTTTCTCCCAAGCCCCTGAAGACAAGGACTGTGACTCCTGAGAGTTCTTGGCCACCCCGGCCCCACAATACCCTGTTTAGGAGCAGCATGGACTACTGTGAACAGAAGCAGCTGATGCACTGGACTCCAGAGGACAAACGTGTTCTACACCAACCCCTTCTGCTTACAGATGAGGCATGGGGACCCGCCATAGTGATGGGGCCTCGTGTTCCCACAAGGGCACCCACTAGCCGATAAAGGATATCTCGCTGGTGTCTCCTTCAGAGTGGAGAGGAAGTTGCTTCCCTGAGAGCCTGGGGAGAAAGAAACAGGACAGTACACAGCTCAGAGGGGTGGTGACCATAGCCCCTTGACCTGGCTGGGCTGGCTGGTCTGTTCCTCCTGCCCTCCTCCCCTAACTCACGCAACGTCAGGTGGGTGACCACACAGGCGAAAATGAAGGTCGTCAGGAATGAGAGGGAGAGAATAAATGCATAGAAGAAGCGGTAGTTCCGTCTCCCCACACAGTTTCCCACCCAGGGGCAGTGATGGTCAAACCGTTCTGGAAAAGGACAAGAGGAGATGGTTAGCGTCTGCCTGGCTCACAGCCAGCACAGGTGCTTGGAGGCCTCACCCATGGCCAGGGTGTTCCCATCCCGTTCACTCTCTCCATACTAGCCGACTCTCAGTTCCTTGGACACACCCTGCTGCTGGCCCTTTGTACACTGGTTCCCACTGCCTCACATACTCTTCTGCTGTCTCTTTACCTGGTAAACAGTGATTCCTACCTTCATGTCTCAGCTTCAAAGCTGCTTCCTTAAGAAAGTCTCTGAGCCCAGGCTAGGTGGGGGCCCCTGACATCTGCCCCTGTTGTTCTGGCACTTCTCTGGCAGCACTTTGCCCATGTGTGTTTACACATTTATCATGGATGAGTTGGCCAATTACCCCTGCTTGATTATAAGCTCCATGAGGTGGGGGCTGTACTGCCTCACACTGTGCTGAAGCCCCAAGGCCTGGTACAGAGAACACCCACAAAAAGTACATGTCACCTGGCCTACTACCCTGGCCACATACCAACAGCCAATGGCCTCTGTCTCTTGCTCTGTAACTAGAGGCTCAGGGAGGGGCTGGGCCGCTAGGTAACTCATCAAGAAGCAGCACTGCTGGGCCAGGTCAGAGGGCTGAGCTCACAGCAGTGCTATGTCTCCGGAAGTACGGTCACACCCAGATTAGTGAGGAAAGTCCCCTGTGAGAATGTGGGTCACAAGCCCGTTGAAGGCCTCACGCCAGGGCTAGCACCCTTTGCAGGGGGTGGGTGGGGCAGATTTTCAGGGATGAATGATGCCCACTGAGTCACCCACTCCATGGCCTGCCGTCATGGGGTGTTTCCTACTGTTCTCTTGTTGAGCTGGCATCATGAGCTCACTGCCCTGAGAGCTGTGCACAGTCACCATGGTTCAGCTCCCCAGTCCTTGCACACAGCATTTCTCTTACAACACCCTCCCAGGGGCCCACCTTCAGTCTCCATCAGAGCCACGGGGCCTCTGGAGAATGGGGAGAGGGGACCAAACAGACTCTGGTTTCCCAGCAACCATTGCAGCTGGGGAACAGGAGCCTAGATCCCAACTCTGGTAACATTCTCTCCAACTCTCCAGCTCAAACGCCTCTGTTCCCAGATTCTTGTCCCTCCCAAACCCTGGGAATCTGATAAAAGTCCTTCAGTATAGCCAGCCCTTGGCCACTGGATGGTCCATCATTCTCTTCTTGGCACAAACACATCTGCAACATTACTGCTCCAGCCTCTGGCTCCTGGAAACTTGGACCTAGTAGGGACCAGGCTGAAGACTGGGAGAAGGGGTTCAGAGCCTCTCTGCGTCTGCCCCACACATCAGAGCTGGGGGAAAGGAATCCATCAACCCTGGGCTGAAGCCAGGACACCTCTGGCCATATTCAGAGTCCCTCACCTT
The DNA here is from genome assembly GCA_030035585.1 of Dugong dugon. NCBI lineage: Eukaryota > Metazoa > Chordata > Mammalia > Sirenia > Dugongidae > Dugong > Dugong dugon. The sequence goes on along the minus strand of CM057462.1, from coordinate 50,962,258 downwards.
CATCAGCCAGAGAAAAATCTGGGGGAATCAGACTTCCTGCCCGGCCCTGAATATTTCAGACTGTCTTCTCCTTTACCCTTCATCCCCAGGATTTGGTCTCTCTCAGGGATCCCTGCACTGCATCCCAACCTGCTGGCTCCCACTCACCCACACAGTTGTCGCAGACACTGCAGTGTGAGGTCCGGGGCGGCCGAAACATCTTGCAGGTGAAGCAGTACTTCAGCTTCACCATCTGCCCGTTGATCATCACCTCCCGAGTCCGAGGGGGTGGCCGGTACGTGGAACTGCCTGTGTTGTCTGAGGGCGGGAAGAGAGAAAGATGGGGGATGCTCAAAGCAGCATGAAGCCAGGAGCCCCAGCTGCAGGGAAGCCTCTACTGACTGGCTGGGACAGGAGAAGCCTTAGGGAAACTACTTCCTGGGAACAAACACTGGGGTAAGATGCCTGGTCTAAGACAGGGACAAACAGTAAGAGCTGCTACCACGTACTGAGCATTTGCTGTGTACCAGGCACTAAAGCTTTACACATCTGCTCTCCTGCCTGCTGCCCTTCACACAACTCACTCTGAGAAGGGCTAGCAGAGAAGAAAGCCCCAGGAAGGTTTAGTGAGGTTTATCAGAATCAAATTAAGGCCAGATCTAAGTTCCAGTTTACAGGAGGTTCAGAGGATGGGGGAACAAGTAAATAACACTATGAGGGGACAATCAGACAAATCTAGAATGTGGGACATCTACAAGACCACTGGCCTGATCTCTACACAAAGTCAATGTCACTCATAATAAAAGAGGGGAGATGGTTCTAAATCAAGAGATTCTGGAGGCATAATGAACAAACTCAATGCAGGATCATTGATTGAATTGTTTTTTGGGAAAAAAAAAAAAACACGGAGCAACAAAAGATATTTGGAGGGCAATTTGGGAAATTTGACTATGTAGGAGATTATTCTTAGACTCTGAAGATACATGTTGAAGTGTTTATAGGAAAAGTGCCTATGATGACTGTAATTTACTATGATATGGTTTAATAAGAACAAACAAACAAAATATGTGTGTGTGTGTATGTGTAGAACAAATAAGACACACTATCAACAACTGTTGAATCTAGATAGTGAATGTATAGGAATTCATTGTACTAATTCCTCCCTTAATATTGTAAAGGGATTTATTCTTTCTAAATCTGTAGTTTCAACACAGTCATGATAAAAAAAATCCCAGTAGATTTCTTGTGGAAATTGACAAACTCATTCTAAAAGTCATATGGAAATGCAAAAGGCCAAGAATAACCAAGGTTCTCTTGATGAAGAAGAATAAAGCTACAGGACTTGCACTACCAGATATCGAGACCTATGATGAAGCTATAATACTTAAGACAGCATGGTTTTGGTGCAAGCAGAGAAACACTGACCAGTTAACAGATCCACATGTACAAGATCACATGGTTTGTGGGAAAGGCAATACTGCAGGAAGGAGGATGGTCTTTCACTATACACAGTGCTGGGTCCACTGTATATACATATGGGAAAAGTACATCTGCACCCCTGCCTCACTCCAAACACAAAATTCAATTCCATATGGACGCATCTGTAAATGAGAAAGCTATAATAAAGTTTTTGATAAGAAAAATAGGAGAATGTCTTTGTGACTTTGGAGTAGACGAAGATTTCTTTTGAAGACACAAAGGAATTCATCATAAAAGAATAATCTGATAAACTGGATTATATCCAAATTAAGAACTTCTGTTCATCTAAATACACCATTAAAAGAATAAAAATGTGACCTTCAAAGGAGAAGATATTTACAATATGTCTATCTGACAAGAGACTTATATCCAGAATATATAAAGAATTCCTGTAACTCGATAAGAAAAAGTCAGACCTGAATAGATAAAAGACAAAAGAGGATATCCAAATGGCCAATAAGCACATGAAGAGGTGCTCAACTTCATTAGTCATCAGGAAATGCAGATTAAAACATAATATGCTACCACTACACAAGCAACAGAATGGATAAAATAGAAAAAAAAGGGGGGGGGGGACCCAAGCGTTAGTGAAAAGGTAAAAATGTAAATGTAATATGACCACCTTGGAAATCTATTTGGCAACAACTACCAAAGCTGAGCATATCATATCCAGCAATTCAACTCCTAGGTATCTACCCAATAGACATGTGCATGACAGGATGTGAACCAAAAGACTTGTACAAGAATGTTCACAGTAGCAATTCTCATAATAGCCAGAATCTGGAACTATCCAAACGCCCATCAATAATAGATTATATTAAAAAAAGTATAGCATATTCACACAAAGGATCCCTGGTGGCACAGTGGTTAAGCTCTCAGCTGTCTGGTCAGTGGTTCAAACCTACCACCCACTCTGCAGGAGAAAGATGTGGCAGTCTTCTTCCAGAAAGATTACAGCCTTGGAAACCCTATGGGGCAGTTCTACTCTGTCCTATAGGGTCACTATGAGTTCGAATTGACTTGATGGCAATGGGGTTTATATTCACACAATGGAATTCTATACTGCAATGAGAATGAACAATCCTCAACTACACGCAACAGTATGAATGAATCTCATAAACACTGGCTCAAGTGAAGAAACCAGACCCTAAATGTTCTAAAACAGACAAAACTAATCTATGGTTAGAAGTCAGCACCATGGTTACCCTAGGGGGGTGACAGTGATTGGAAAGGGTACAAGGGGGGCTCCTGGGACACCAGTCATGGACTGTTCCTTGATCTGGGCACTGATTACGTGCATATTCAGTTTGTGAATTCAGTTTGTTCTTGATGTCATCCCATAACTTGTCATTGACGTCATACATGAAGAAAGCAAAAGGTCATTAAAAAGACAGGAAAGAAAAAAAAAAAAAGACCAAAATGGATGTCAGAAGAGACTCTCAAACTTGCTCTTGAAGGTAGAGTAGCTAAAGCAAAAGGAAGGAATGATGAAGTAAAAGAGCTGGACAGAAGATTTCAAAGGGCAGCTGGAGAAGACAAAGTATTATAATAAAACATGCAAAGACCTGGAGTTAGAAAATCGAAAGGGAAGAACACGCTTGGCATTTCTTAAGCTCAAAGAAGTGAAGAAAAAATTCAAGCCTCAAGTTGTAATACTGAAGGATTCTGTGGGCAAAATATTGAACAGCACAGGAAGCAACAAAAGAAGGTGGAAGGAATACACAGAGTCACTGTACCAAAAAGAATTGGTTGATATTTCACCATTTCAGGTCAGCACACGATCAAGAACCAATGGTACTGAAGGAGGAAGTCCAAGCTGCACTGAAGGCATTGGAGAAAAACAAGGCTCCGGAAACTGACGGAACACCAGTTGAGATGTTTCACAAACGGATACAACGCTGGAAGCACTCACTCATCTCTGCCAAGAAATTAGGAAGACAGCCGCCTGGCCAACCAACCGGAAGAGAGACATATTTGGTCCATTCCAAAAGAAAGGTAATCCAATGGAATGTGGAAATTATCAAACAATATCATTAATATTACATGCAAGTAAAATTTTGCTGAAAATAATTCAAAAACAGTCACAGCAGTACATCAACAGGGAGCTGCCAGAAATTCAAGCCGAATTCAGAGAACACCAGAAAGATGTTTACCTGTGTTTTATTGACTATGCAAAGGCATTTGACTGTGTAGATCATAACAAATTATGGATAACATTGTGAAGAATGGGAATTCCAGAACACTTAATTGTGCTCATGTGGAACCTGTATAGACCAAGAGGCAGTCGTTTGAACAGAACAAGGGGATGCTGTGTGGTTTAAAATCAGGAAAGATATGTGTAAGGGTCGTATCCTCTCACCACACTTATTCAATCTGTATGCTGAGGAGATAATCTGAGAACTGGACTATATGACGAACTCGGCAACAGGACTGGAGGAAGACTCATTAACAACCTGTGAGATGCAGATGACAAAACCTTGCTTGCTGAAAGTGAAAAGGACTTAAAACACTTACTGATGAAGATCAAAGACTACAGCCTTCAGTATGGATTATACCTCAACATAAAGAAAACAAAAATCCTCACAACTGGACCAATTAGCAGCATCATGATAAATGGAAAAAATATGAAAGTTGTGAAGGATTTCATTTTACTTGGATCCACAATCAACACCCATGGAAGCAGCAGTCAAGAAATCAAACGATGGATTGCACTGAGCAAATCTGCTGCAAAAGACCTCTTTAAAGTGTAAAAAAGCAAATTAGACTTTGAGGACTAAGGTGTATCTGACCCAAGCCATGGTGTGTTCAATCACCTCATATGCAGCTAAAACTGGACAATGAATAAGGAAAACTGAAGAATAATTGATGCCTTTGAATTATGGTGTTGGCCAAGAATATTGAATATACCATGGACTGCCAGAAAAATGAACAAATCTGTCTTGGAAGAAGTACAGCCAGAATGCTCCTTAGAAGCAACAACAGTGAGACTTCATCCACATACTTTGGACATGTTATCAGAAGGGACCAGTTCCTGGAGAAGGACATCCTGCTTGGTAGAGGGTCAGCGAAAAAGAGGAAGACCCTCAACGAGATAAGATTGATACGGGGGCTGCAACAATGGGCTCAAACACAGCAATGATTGTGAGGATCGCATAGGACTAGGCAGTGTTTCGTTCTATTGTACAAAGGATCGCTATGAGTTGGCACCTAACAAGAAAAACAACAATAAAAAATGAGACAAAGAAAGGTGTAAGTAATTTGTCCAAGGTCATGCTGCTGCTGTGCTGGCCAAGCAGGAATCTGAACCCAGGTCTGTCACATGTCAAAGCTCTTGCTCTACCCACTGAGCCTCTCAGCAACCCAGAGGACCAAAGTCCCCAAAGCAGCAGCTCCTTTCCAGACAGATGTCTTGAGAGTCATGCAGCACAGCCTGTTGGATCTCCAGCCCTCAGCCATTCTCCCACCTATGGATTCCACGGACTGACTCCCCAGATAATATCTCCAGTTTGACCACTTGCCTCCAGTAATTATTTACTGAGGGCCCACCATGTGCCTGGCACTATGCTAGGTGCTTGGTGTACATCAGTGAAGCAAAGAGACTCCAGTGTCACATTTCCAATCACCAACTAGATTTTACTAGGCAATTTCACCATCACCTCAACCCAGTGTGTTTAAAATGGAACGAAGCATCTAAGCATCTCCCTTTAAAACCAGCAGCATGGTGAAGGGCAGGGAGCTTAGAAGCAAACGAACCCACTCTGAAACCTGGCTTTGCTACTCATTGGTTGTGTGTGAAGCTAAAGTCAAATAAACTCTGAACCTCAGTTTTCTCATCTGTGAAACAAGTAGAATGGTGCGTGAATCCTGGATCAGCCTCTTACTAGTTGGGCTTTCCTGATGACACCATTTGTCAGGTGTATGACCAAGCAAATCATTTAACATCTCTGTGCCTCTGCTTCCTCAATCACTAAAATGGGGATAATAATAGTACCCCGCTCATAGAGCTGTTGAAAGGATTAAATGAGTTAATATATGTGAAGTGGTATAAAGCAAATGCTTCATTAAGTGTGTGCTGTTACTATTAGCTCATAGAATTACTGAGAAATAAGGGAAGCGGCATGGGAAAGAGAATACTTCACTGAGTGCCCACTATGTGCTCAGCACTTTATACACATCACCTCATTTAACTCTGATAACATCTCCACCAGCTATGATTATCACCATCATCTCTATCTCACAGCTAAGGAAACTTGCTCAGAGGACACGCAGAGGACACGCAGAGGACATGTAGAGGACACGCAGAGGACACGCAGAGGACACGCAGAGGACTTGCTCTCAGAGGACACGCAGCTAGTAAACGTCAGAACCAGAATGTTTCCAAAGCTTGTGGCTGAGGCTTGTAAATTTGAAACGGTCATGAAGAGTGTTGTTGATCCATATCTAGTTCCTTATTTCTGCTGATAGCACAATCTAAGAGCTAGAAGAAACTTCAGAAATCATGTAACACTGCCCGACACATAGTCAAAAAAAAAAAAAAAAAAAAAAAAAACCTGTTGCTGTTGAGTTGATTCTGACTCATAGCAACCCTAGAGGACAGAGTAGAACTGTCCCATAGGGTTTCCAAGGAGTGGCTGGTGGAGTTGGACTGCCGACCTTTTGGTTAGCAGCCGAGCCCTTAACCACTGCACCACCAGGGCTCCTGACACATAGTAGGCAGTCAATAAATGTCCCTTCACTGACTATATCTATTTCAACACTTCAGTTTACAAATGAGAAAACAGAGGCTCAGAGAGGTTAGGGATTTGCTCAAGGACACACAGCCAGTGAATGGCAGAGCCAGGGAGCCCAGCCTGAAGTCTCTACAGACCCCTTCCTTCTCCCTCATCCCTGCCTGGCCAGTTGCTAGGTCTGGTCAGTTTCTTCCTTCATAATCTTTCACCCTCCATACCCAATGTCCCGCTCAACTCAGGCCCTTATTACCAAACAGCCTTCCACGAAGACTCCCTGCTACCAGTCCTTCCACCTTTCAGCCCACCTTGCACACTGCTGCATTCCTTTAAACATCCCTTTCGAGTCACTTCCTAGCTCAAAACCATTCACTGGTCTCCCCTAAAAATCAAGATAAAGGACAAACTTCTTGTCCTGATATTTAGGGCCCCCCACAATTGGGCCCAAACTACGTTCTCCAGCTTCTCCCACTACGTTTCCCCCACGAGCCCCTGCTGCCTCCACGCTCTGCCCTCTGCTCACCAGGACCCGCCTTGGCCCTGCTGGCCTCCCATGGCTTCTCTGACACTTCAGCTGCAGTGGGCTCTCCTGCTTTGCACATACTCACTGCTCAGTGTTGTGCTGTGACAGGACTTCTGTGTTTGTGTGTACCTTGTCTCTCCAACTAGACTGTACGCCCCCTGAGAGCAGGGACAGTGTAACCAATAGGCAGTCCTGGGCCTATGAACCAGGAAGCAGCAGGCAAAGAGGAAAGAAAACATGCTTTGGATTCAGGCAGGCCTAGGGTTCAAATCCTGACCCTTCCATTTATGAGCTGGTGCCCTTGGAGAAGTTACTTAACCTCTCTGAGCCAGTTGTCTCATCTGTAAAAGCAGATGAATAACAACTACTTTAAAGGGTTGTAAGGATCAGAAACAGTGTATGTAAAGGAACTGGCGCTTGGTAAGCTTATTTACAGCTGTTCGAATCCTGGTTCTGCTACCTACTTGCTACTTAAGAAAGTCCCTTCACCTCTCTGAGCCTCAGTCTCCTCATCTGTAAAATGGGGATATGATAGTTTCAACCTCATAAGGTTGTGGTGAGGGCTTAATGAGATGCTGTGAGGACGGCCCTGAGCCCAGCACTCGATTCACAAGAGCGCTGACTTTAGTCCTGACAAACAGTTCCCACCGTGACACTCCAGTGTACACACTCCCCAGCTCTTTCCAAAGCTGTTGACGTAATTCCAAATCAAACTCCTAATCCTGCCCCACAGCCCCTAGGGTCCCAGCTTCTGACCTCCCGCCCACTGCTATCTCCCCAGGGCTTGGGCACAGGCTGTGGAGCGAGACAGAGATGTGGGTATGAATCTGGGCCCAACAACTCATTAACTATGCGATACTGGTCAAGTCACTTAACCTCTCTGTGCCTTCATCTGCTACGGAAACAAAATGAGTCATAACTGAACTCACCTCAGAGTCAGTGGGAGGATTAGGGGAAAATTCACAGAGTGGGTTTAGCAAAGTGTCTAGCACCTGACAAGAGCTTAATAAATATTAGCCACTATTGTTGTTTCTATGAAACACTATATTCCAAAAAACTATTTACAAAGAAACCTTGGGAACACAAGCCATCAATCACCCTCTTCAGCACTGAGAGAGAAGTTACTGGAAGTTCCCATTAGATTCCCACAGGCCCCCACCAGGGAAGAGACCAGCCTAAGCCTCTCCCCGAGGCAGCAAGGGGACTCCCACCCACATGCTCTGATCTCCAGCAGTCAGGCTTTGTCATGAATTTAATTGTGCCCCCCAAAAATATGTGTATCAATTTGGCTAGGCCATGATTTCCCAGTATTGTGTGATTGTCCACCATTTTGTCATCTGATATGATTTTCCTATATGTTGTAAATCCTAACTCTATGATGTTAATGAGGTGGGATAGGTGGCAGTTATGTTAATGAGGCAGGACTCAATCTACAAGATTGGATTGTGTCTTGAGCCAATCTCTTTTGAGATATAAAAGACAAAAGTGAGCAGAAAGAGAGTGGGACCTCATTACCACCAAGAAAGCAGTTCCAGGAGCAGAGCATGTCCTTTGAACCTGAGGTTCCTGCAAGGATAAGGTCCTAGTCCAGGGGAAGATTGATGACAAGAACCTTCCTCCAGAGCTGACAAAGACAGAAAGGCTTCCCCTGGAGCTGACACCCTGAATTTGGACTTCCAGCCTACTAGACTGGTGGAGAATAAACTTCGTTTGTTAAAGCCAACCACTTGTGGTATTTCTGTTACAGGAGCACTAGATGACTAACACAAGCTTCCTCCTTCCTGTTTGGAACTGAGGCAAAAAGAAAGAGGAAGTGAAGCTCTGCATGTCCAACTTCCTCAGGCTGCCAAGAACTGGGAAAGCTGAAAGGGAAGATGTCACACAAGCAAGGGTGCCACCCAGATGCTGAATGAAAGTCCCCAGTTGCAGGGTCCTTGAGCCTGATTAGGTAGGTGGTGGAGGGGACAAGCAGCAGCCTCACCTTACTCTTAGAACAGACAGTGCTGACCAATCACAGCCTGGATTTGCCCTCAGAATTCTCCTCAACACAGTCTTCCTGGCAGTCACAGCCAATGGCAGTTTGTTAGAGCCCAGAACAAGTCTATTTGCCATTCCTGACCAAAAGGCTCACATTCTTAGGTTTCAATACAGCAAAACGATTTTCAGAGTACTGACATTCCCTGTCTCACTGGATTCACAAATGAATCCACTGGGCAGAGCAGGGGGATAAAAATGCACATTTTACAGATGGAGAAACCAAGTTCACTCCAATAGTATAAGGTGAAGCTGAAACTAGAACCCTGTCTTCCAAGGCACTCATTTGTTCATTCTTTCAAACGTGAGCACTTACTATGTGCAAGGTGCTAAACTAGGCCTGGGAGTGGCAGGTGAGGGGAGAAGTAAGGGGCAAGTGCATGTGCCTCCCTGGCACACCAGAGACGGTAAGAGAATATTTTTTGAAGAAATGAAGGAAGGAAGGAATGATAGGAAGAGATGCTAAAAGCAGTTGCCCTCGAGTCAGTTCTTACTCATGGCAACCCCGTATGTTGTAAAGTAGAACTGTGCTTCACAGGGTTTTCATGGCTGTGACCTTTTGGAAGTAGATCACCAGACTTTTCTTCTGAGGCATCTCTGGGTAGTATGAACTATCAACCTTTCTCTTAGTAGCCAAGCACGTAACCATTTGTGCCACCTCCCCTAAAGGAATCTAAGATCTATTCCAGGGCTCTTTCGGCTACGTCAGGCTCTTCCCCAAGAAGTGACAGGTACTCCCAGGGCTGTTGAGGCCCCCCTGCTGCCTCCCAGATGGGAGACCAAAGCCCTTGGGGAGGTGATGCCGGGAGGGGAGAGGCTCATCCTTACTGAGTGGCTGTGAGAAGCAAATGAATTTCCCCAAGCCTTCCTCCTGACGCTAGAGGCATGCTGTGGGCCTCTTTACCTGAGGACAGCCTTCAGAGACGAGCATGCAGGTATTCTGCCATCAGAGACTGAATGGCTGGGGCTGTCACTGAAGCTCAACAGTTGGCATGGAAGCCCCTGGAACTGGTCACGCTCTACCGAGATGGCTTTAGTGAGGGAAGGCCTGTGATCTCTGCCCCTCTGCCCTTCCATTGTGGTCACCTGTGGAGGAAACAGCTGCAGGACTGTGGTATCCCTGCAGGCTCAAGAGCTTGGTGATGAGCCTCCAGGGCCAGCTCAAGGTCAGCCACTGTGCCCAGGCTGTGAGCACTGGGTCACTGAATCCTACACCTGACCACTCCTATTAATTCCAGAGGTTTACAGAGCTCCTACCGCACACCAGGCTTAGTGCTAGGCCTGGGGAGCCAGGAAGAGCTCAGCCTGAGGGCAGAGACAGACAAGAAGTGAATTACAGAACCAGTGTAACAGCCACTGTGAGTCAACAGTGTGGTGACACTGGGGTCAGCCTGGTCTGATTTTGAAACCTAGCTTGGCCAACTGTTAGCTTTGTGACTTTGAGGAAGCTACTCAACCTGAGTCTCAGTTTCCTTACTTCTAACATGGGTAATAATTACATAAGGGTCTAGCCTATAAGCTAGTCAGTTAATGGTATTATGATGTATATACGCAATGGGGAATATGTGGGGTTGGGGAGTCCTGGGTGATGCAAATAGTTAATGCACTCAGCTGCTAACTGAAAGACTGGAGGTTCAAGTCCACCCAGAGGTGCCTCAGAAGAAAGGCCTGGCAATCTGTTTCCAAAAAAGCAGCCACTGAAAACCTGATGGAGCCAGTTCTACTCTGACACACATGGGGTCGCCATGAGTCTGAATCAACTTGATGGCAACCGGTTATGTGGGGTTGTGGCAGGGAGGAAGAGTTGAGGAAAGCTACAAAAGCAGCAGTGGCAATTAAGCTGGATCAGAAAGAGTGAGACGCCAGGCTCACCAGGGAGAGAACAGCACATGCAAGGCAGAGGGGCAGAGGCATTTCTGCACATGGTGTGCCCAGGGGATGGGACTGTCAGGTGTGGCTGGACGGTGCTGGGGAAGTGGTAGGAGATGGGTTGGGAAGGGTGGGCTGCTGGTCCACTGCCCAGGGTCTTACTGTCTGGCAGGCAAGAGTGCCTGAGCAAGACTCTACCCACTGTGGGTGGGCATATGGAAGGTGGGAGACGATTTGTTTCCTGGCCATGACATTAAACAACACTGAATCACGTGGTGGGAAAGTTATTTCCTTTTCAATTCTCCTTCAGTCCTCCAACTCAATCAAAGAGAAAGTCTCCATTTTAAATATGTCACACTTGCTAATCACATAGGCCTCAAAGTGACTACTTTCCACAGGCAACTGTAACCACCAAGAATTCAGTAACATTGTTATGTTTTTGTTTTTATGATTATCTTCTGTTCAGAGTGAGCGATCCTGGCTTTCCATTTACATGGGTGACACAAAATTTCCTTTGAAAATACACTTAAATGACTGATATTCAGGAAACAATGCTGAAGGCACTAGAAAGTCACCCAAACTCTGTGCCACGAAGGGCCAAATCTGAGTCTTGGAGAGACAGCTCTGACAGAAGAGGGAGACCAGGGTGGAGGGTGCAGTCCACAGAGCCCTGAGCAGATCCAGGTAGAAAATCAGGCAGGTCTGCCACAGGCAGTGGGCTTCAGGAGGATGTGGATCTAGGGGGGACATCCTGGAAGCCGACAGGATGGGGGTGTGTGACCTGTTGTGTGGAAGCAGAGGGGAGAGGAAACTTTTGTGTCTGTCCTGCAAACTGTAGCTGACTGCATCTCGATGAGCATCTGTCACTTGGATTTGAATGTCTCTGTCGTCTCCCATCAGACTGGAAGCTTCTGGGGGGCAATGTTCTTATCTCCTACTTCTTTTCCAACTGTCCAGAGTGCCTGGACTCTGCGTGACCTACAGGGTACTCCAACGGCACAGCCCACCAGCTGACAGGTCAGGATCACAGACAAGGTGACTAACCACACCAGTTTGCCTCGAACTGAGGGATTTCCCAGGAAGCGGGACTTTCAGTGCTAAAACTGGGACAGTCCTGGGCAAACTGGGTCCAGTTAGTCACCCTACCTCAGACAGTCCTTGCAGGGTGGGAGCCCTGGGCCAGAACCCTGTTGGCCTGGAGTTGCTGGTCTCTGGGATGGAAGTGAGAAGCCCACACTGTCTGCACGGGCCCAGGCCCAGGTGGTCAGTGCCACGTTTATATGACCACCACCACCCACCTCAGAGCCGGCCCCCAACCTTCTCAAAAAGGTTCAGAGACCTCAGTCCCTTCCAAGAAAATACATTTTACCCTGGTTAGAAGCCTCCTGGCCACACTCCAAAATTCGGTGCTTAAGCTTGAGAATCCAAAGCCCCCAAAGATGCCATTTTTTAGGAGTGGCAATTATTCTAAAAGGAAAAGTCATAGGCCCTAGCATTCAGAACCCTACAAGTCTGACTCCGCTTCATCTTCCCAACCACAATTTCCCTAATTCTCTGAAGTATACCTTGTGTTCCAGCCAAACAGCCTGCTCAATGATCCCTGCCTGTCTCTCTTCCTTCCCACTTCTGTCCTCTCTTCCTTGTGTTCCATCTGCCTGAGGGCTCCTTTCACACATCTGCTCATGCCTGAATTCCTCCTTAACTTTAAGGCTCCAGTACCACCTCTCCATGAGGCCTCTCCAAGTCCTCCAGGCGGAATATACTCCTGATTCCTCTGATCCTCTTCCAAAGCCCAATCTCACTTATGGCGGCCAGCTTTCCACCTTGGCCTGAACTGGACTGGCAACCACCAGGAGTGTTCACAGGGCCATTTTTGTGCCCCTTCCCCCTGCTGTCAGAAATCAGCATAGAGAATCAATGCATAAATGAACACATCCATAATACCTAACTGGGAAAAGTTTCAACTTTCTCTCAACACATCACCTCCAGACAGCAAGGAGGGTCTTCAAAGGGGCTCATCCACTCTTCAGTTATTCATTCATCCATCTGGCCAACAGTCCCTGAGTCATCCACATGGCAGACAAGGTGAATGTGACACACGGTCCATGCCCTCCCCGTGCAGCGGGAAGGAAGGCCGATGCTACACAGACCTGCTCTGACCTCGCTGTACATAGTGACTGCCACGCAGCACAGGGCACTCTGGGAACATTTGATGGAGGGCTTGGCCCAACCTGGGGTTATGGAGGCTCCCAGAGAAAGGGACACTAAAGCCGAGCATAAGGATGAAGAAGAGGGCATGGCCACATATAGACTGGAAATGTGCCCCTGCCACCATCTCAGGAGAAAGCAAGTGGCTTGGGAGTCTAATACACAAATGTTCCATGTCTGCTCCTGGGCTCCCTGGCTGTGGGATGACCTGCCTCAGTTTTTTTAACAGCATAACAGGTTAACAGGGTTACCCTCTCTAGGTTGTTGTGAGGATTTTCAGGGATAACAGGTGGGAAGCACTCAGGGCCCGGTCAAGCTCCCCCCAAACACAGGGATTACTGTTGTTGTTACCCAAACAGCTCACAGGACACCAGAGGATCCCAGGCAGTCAGAATTCTGCCTGGGCTGAGCTGGACAATAATCCTGCCTCATGATTAGCCCTGACCTGATGGGGAGGAGAAACAGGGCCACCGTCTGGGCCTTCCCAACTGCCAGGCAGACCAGCCCAGGTCAGACCGCGGGATTCTCAAGGGACAGAATCTGGGAGGCCACAAGGCCCAGAGGTAAAGGGGGAAGGAAGCTGGATGTAAGCAAGAGGAAGACAGCAACTGAGGGTGTGGCGGAGGACAGGCCTGGGCAGGGGAAAGAGACAAAGAACAGATGGAGGTCTGAGAGAACCTTTTCTCTCCACCGCCCGCCCAAGCTCCAGAGAATTAGCAAGATGATTTCCTGTGATGGATGGCAGCAGGGCTCTGACATTTATAGGCCACTAGATCTCTTCAGGCTAGCTAGGTGTTTAAAAGCCTGTCTGAAAGCCACCCTGTTAGGGGAAGGAGCCAACCACTGGCCGGAAACCCCCAAGGTGCACAAATACCCACATCACTTCTCAGGAGGAAGGAGCTGGGGTGCAGCAAGCTGAGATTAAGGTCCTGGCCCCAGTGCCCCACCACCCCGGGGAATCCACACAATAGTCTGGGAGGAACTGTAGGTCACCTGGAGACCACGCTGGCCTTCCTGCCATTCCTCAAACACACCAGCCTGTTCCCCACTGTGGGCATTATTTGCCTTTACTGCTCCCTCTGCTTAGAATGCTCTGTTCCAGATCCTCATACTACCAGCCCCACTGCACCATTCAGGGCTCCTATCGGATATCATCTCCTCCTAGAGGCCTAGAAAAGTGCTGGCACATAGTAGGGGCTCAACACATGTTTGATGAATGAATGGGTAAGTGTATAGTGAAGTGTTTAAGAGCAAGGGCTCTGGTCAGACTGCCCTGGTCTCATCCCTGCTCTTCCTCTTACTGTATGAGCTTGGACCATTTACCTAACCTCCCTGTAACATGAGAATAACAACAGTACCTACCTCATAGGATGACTGGGGGATTAAATGAGATTATTAAGAGCCCTGATGCTGCAATGGTTAAGCGCTTGGCTGCTAACTGAAAAGACTGGCTATTCAAACCCACCCAGTGGCTCCATAGGAGAAAGACCTGGCGATCTGCTCCTATAAAGATTACAGCCAAGGAAACCCTATGGGGCAGTTCTACTCTGTCATACATGGTTGATATGAGTTGAAATCAACTTGATGGCACCTAACACGAACAAATGAGAACATGCATGTAAAATAGTACCTGACCCCCCGTAAGCACTCAGCACGTGGTTGCTGCCATCATGATCTTTGCTTGTTAATATCTCTTGCTTATTTATTTGCTCACTTGTTTAACATCTATCTCCCTCCACACCATGTCAGCTCCAGTCTGGCTTACTCTCTGCTGTGTCCTTAGTTTCTAGCACAGTTGGGAAGAGAAAATCAGGCCTCCTCCCAATAAGGGAATGTGGAGCTGTGCAGCGTGCAAGTAAGGAGCCTTACCGATCTGTTTCTCCAGGGCAGCTGCCTCACAGACAGTGGCCCGGGGCAGGATCCCAGGGTCAGTGAAACTCGTCTGCAGCAGGCAGCTCATGACAAAGAAGAGGAGGATGGCGGCAATTATGGGGATGGCGAGGGTCAGCCTGCTGGCCAGGAAGGGACAGCTAGAACGAGAGAGGGAGAGACAGGTCAGCAGACACTCCAAGGACTCACTGGGCACAGGGCTACAGGACTAGACCAGTGTCCTCCTCCCAGCAAACACCACCACATTCTTGACTAGAGTCTTTCCCCGAGGCTGAGCTTCAGTCGCTTCGTGAGTGCTACCATTCCCCCTGCAAGTGCCAGGAACAGACATCACTAATTGATCTTTGCACTTTCCCCCGAGCTCTTAACAGATGTGACTAGCAGACCTCAGCACTCTTAACCCCTACACTTAGCTGCCACTTCAGAATCCTTCTAAACACACAGTATCAGGCAGCCACTACTGATTAACTGGACTGGCACTTGAAGTAAACCATCCCTGACAATGTTCATTCATTCATTCACTCCACAAATATTTCTACAGAAATTTCTTTATATGCTAGGCAACAGCAATGGGAATAATGACAACAAATAAGAGTCCCTCCCCAGAGCGGCTTATGGTCTAGTGGAAAAAAAAAATAGACAAGTAAACAGGAATTGCCATACAAGGTGATGCCTGCTGTAACTGGGAGAGAGGGAAGCATACTGTAGACCAACCAATTATGCTGTAACTGGGGAGGGGGAGGCAGTGGGACAGCCAGGAAAGGCTCGCTTAAGATAATGCTTAAGCTGAAATCTGAAGAATGAGTAGGGGTCATCCAGGTGAAGGGAGGAGGGAGAAACAGCATGATTCAGCCACTGCCATTGTCACCCAAGGACTGATGTCCCCAAGGCAGTTCTCTCTGGCCCTCGTTTGCTTGGCGAATAGCCTGTGTCTGCTGGATGGTCATGCCTCCTCTTCTACCAGACAGGCTGCCTACTGCAGGGCTCCACACTCCTCCTTCTTCATCCTAGGGCCGGAACATTCTAGAAGTCTTGGACACTGGTAGGGGCATGGCTTTTGTGATGGAGCAAAACTGTCAGGTGTAATTGCCACTTCACTGTCCATCCAGAAGCCAGAGCTGCCTGTTGGAAGTGTCGGTCTTATCATGGCATTTCCCTGCTTAATACCTGTCAATGCTTCTCATTATATTCTGAATAAAATCCAAACTCTCCACCATGGCCTTGCACACTAGGCATGACCTGGAACCTACCAAAGGCTCCTCCAGCCTCATTCCACACAACTCTCCCCTTGCCCTGCTGCTCCCGCCACACTGGCCTCGTGACAGCTCCTGGAACAAGTCTAGCTCTTTCACACCTCAGGGCCTTTGCACTTGCAGTTCCTTCCTCTGGAACACTCTTCCCTCCTCAGAAAGATCTTCCCTGACAGCTCTACAAAGCAGCCCTCTCCGCAGTGTTCTACCACAGTGCTTTTTCTTTCCTGCACAGCATTTGTTATAAATTTCAATTACTTACTTACCCACTTATGTGCTGGCTGTGTCTCCCCTACTAGAACATAAGCTTCTCTGAGGGTAAAGACTATCAGTCTTGTTCACTATTCTATTCCCAGCACACTGTACAGCACCTGGCATCAAGAAGATGCCCAATAAGTAATTATTGAATGAATGAATACAGTTTTTCCTGGGTGACAGAGGACAGAAAAATAGCTACCATCCTTTGAAGGTTTAGTATGTGCCAGATATCGCCCTAATTAATACTACCATTATTAATAGTATCTGAAGTACGGAACAGTTACTATGTGCCAGGTACTATGTTAAACACCTTCCATGTTCTTTTTCATCAAATCCTCATCACAACCCTCCGAGGTAAGCTCCCCAATTTACAGATGAGGAAACTGAAGCTCAGAGAGCTGAAGTAACCTGCTAGAGGTCATGCAGCTCAGGAGTGCTAAAGTGGGGATTCATGCCAGGTCTGACTTCTGGGCCATACTGTTAAAACCTCCATCCTATGCTGCCTTCCTTCCCAGAGCTGGAGCGGCACCTGATGGGGGGAAGGGTTGCTAGCTGGGAGATGACAGCTGCTGGGAGGCCACAGCCAGTCATGGGTCCAGGAGCCTAAGGTGTCAGTGGCTGGGCCTAAAGACTGACACAGTAGCAGGGTGCAAACCAGCCACACCCAGTGGAGGGCCCTGTGGGTACCTAGGCACTGTTTCTAAAGCCTCCATCACCCGAGGCTCTGGCATCCAGTGACACATTCCCTGAGGAGCAGAGATGGTCGAGGAAAGGGCCCCAAGCAGGCCATGCTCTGTTCAACACATCTCAGTGGTCCTGGGGCCCGACCCTGAAACAGAACCAGCCAGTGTCACCACACAGCAGCTCAACCGGTTCCTGTACAACCAGACTTCCTGAAGGACACAGGAGACTTGACACCTGAGACTAGTAGGGACCTCAGGAACCAGCAAGTCCTATGCCTGATTACACCGAGGAGGACTCCGAGGGCCACAGCCAGCTCCAAGAGGACCCAGACAGCCAAACACAGAACTAGGGTCTTTGGGCTCCCAGCATATGCTCTGTCCATTCATTCACAAATATTTACTGTATTGAACACCTACTACATACTAGGCACTGAGGATATAGCAGTGAACAAAACAATGACCTGCTCTCATCAAGAAAGACAGGCAAGAAACAAACAAGTATATATACAGGATGTCAGATGGTGGCAAGCACTTCGGAAAATAATAAATCAGGGTAGAGGGGGTAGGAGAGAGGAAGACTGTTTGCTATTTTATAGGGCTACCTAGGGAAAGCATCAAATCTACTCTTGAGATGGTCTCTCAATTGAGGGTAGATATACTCAAGGTTATACTTTGGCTCTTGCAGACTTGCTTTACTTTTCTTTAGCTTCAACTTGAACTTGCATATGAGCAACTGATGGTCTGTTCCACAGCTGGCCCCTGGCCTTGTTCTGACTGATGATATTGAGCTTCTCCATCGTCTCTTTCCACAGATGTAGTTGACTTGATTCCTGTGTATTCCATCAGATGAGGTCCAAGTGTACAGTCACCATTTATATTGTTGAAAAAAAGGTATTTCCAATGAATCGTCTCTTTCCACAGATGTAGTCGATTTGTTTCCTGTGTATTCCATCAGATGAGGTCCACGTGTACAGTCACCATTTATATAGTTAAAAAAAAAGGTATTTCCAATGAATAAGTCATTGGCCTTGCAAAATTCTATCATGCAATCTCTGGAGTTTCTATCACCAAGGTCATATTTTCCAACTACTGATCCTTCTTCTTTGTTTCCAACTTTCACATTCCAATCACTATCATTATCAGCGCATCCTGACTGCATGTTTGATCAACTTTAGACTGCAGAAGTTGGTAAAAACCTTTAATTTCTCCATCTTTGGCATTAGTGGTGGGTGCATAAATTTGAATAATAGTCATATTAACTTGTTTTCCTTGTAAATATATGGATATTATCCTGTCACTGACAGTGTTATACTTCAGGATAAATCTTGAAATGCTCTTTTTCAACACCGTTCCTCTTCAATTTGTCATTCCCGGCATAGTAAACATGACTGTCCAATTCAAAAAGGCCAATACCAATCCATTTCAGTTCACTAATGCCTAGGATATCGATCTTTAAGTGTTCCGTTTCGTTTTTGACAACTTCCAATTTTCCTTGATTCATACTTCATATATTCCATGCTCTGGTTACTAATAGATGTTTCAGCTGTTTCTTCTCATTTTGAGTCATGCCAGACGAGTTGTGGGATGACATCAGAGTATCAAACATGAAGAAAGCAAAAGGCCATTAAAAAGACAGGAAAGAAAGAAAAGACCAAAATGGATGTCAGAAGAGACTCCGAAACTTACTCTTGAACGCAGAGTAGCTAAAGCGAATGGAATAAATGAAGTAAAAGAGCTGAACAGAAGATTTCAAAGGGCAGATCAAGAAGACAGAGTAAAGTAGTATAATGAAACATGAAAAGACCTGGAGTTAGAAAACCAAAAGGGAAGAACATACTCAGTGTTTCTCAAGCTGAAAGAACTGAAGAAAAGATTCAAGCTTCGAGTTACAATACTGAAGGATTCTATGGACATAATGTTGAGCGATGCAGAAAGCATCAAAAGAAGATGGAAGGAATACAGAGTCACTGTACCAAAAAGAATTGGTTGCTGTTCAACCATTTCAGGAGGTAGCATATAATCAAGAACCAATGGTATTGAAGGAAAAAGTCCAAGCTGCACTGAAGGCATTGGCGAAAAACAAGGCTCCAGGAACTGACAGAATTATCAACTGAGATGTTCCAACAAATGGATGCAATGCTGGAGGCACTCCCTCATCTATGTCAAGAAATTTGGAAGACAGCTACCTGGCCAACTAACTGAGAAAGATCCATATTTGTGCCCATTCCAAAGACAGGTGATCAATATATTGTGGAAATTATCGAACAACATCATTAATATCACACACAAGTATAATTTTGCTGAAGATCATTCAAAACCGGTTGCAACAGTACAACTGGGAACTGCCAGAAATTCAAGCCAGATTCAGAAGAGGATGTGGAATGAGGGATATCATTGCTGATGTCAGATGGATCTTGGCTGAAAGCAGAGAATACCAGAAAGATGTTTACCTGTAGTTTTATTGACTATGCAAAGAAAGGCATTTATTTGACTGTGTGGATCATAACAAATTATGGATAACACTTCAAAGAATGGAAATTCCAGAACATTTCATTGTGCTCATGCGGAACCTGTACATAGACCAAGAGACAGTCATCCAAACAGAACATGGGGATACTGCGTGGTTTAAAATCAGGAAAAGTGTGTGTCAGGGTTGTATCCTTTCACCATACTTATTCGATCTGTATGCTGAACAAATAATCTGAGAAGCTGGACTATATGAAGAACACAACATGAGGACTGGAGGAGATTCATTAACAACCTGCAACATGCAGATGACACAGCCTTGCTTGCTGAAAGTGAAGAGAACTTAAAGCACTTACTGATAAAGATCAAAGACTACAGCCTTCAGTATAGATTACACCTCAACATAAAGAAAACAAAAATCCTCACAAAAGGACCAGTAAGTAACATCATGATAAACAGAGAAAATATTGAAGTTGTCAAGGATTTCATTTTACTTGGATCCAAAATCAACGCCTATGGAAGCAGCAGTCAAGAAAACAAATGACATATTATACTGGGCAAATCTGCCCCAAAATACCTCTGTAAAGTGTTCAAAAGCCAAGATGTCACCTAGAGGACTCAGGTGCACCTGACCCAAACCGTGGTATTTTAAATTGCCTCATACACATGCGACAGGTGGACAGTGAATAAGGAAGACCGAAGAATTGATGCATTTGAATTATGGTGTTGGTGAAGAATATTGAATATACCATTGTTATGGATTTAATTGTGTCTCCCTAAAATATGTGCTGTAAATCCTAGCCTCTATGCCTGCAGTTATAATCCCATTTGGGAATGGGTTGTCTTTGTTATGTAAATGAGGCAGGATTAGTGTAGGATGTGTCTTGAGTCAATTTCTTTTGAGACATAAAAGAGAGTAAATAAAGAAGCAAAGAGAAGCAGAGATAGGGGAAGACTGATGCCCAGCCACATGGAAATCTCCAAGGTACCAGGAAACAGAAGCTGAAGAGACAAGGGCCTTCCCTCAGAGGTGACAGAAAGAGAACGCTTCCCCTAGGGCTAGAGCCCTGAATTCTGACTTCTAGCCTCCTAAACTGTCAGAAAATAAATGTTTGTTAAAGCCACCCACTTGTGGTTATTTCTGTTATAGCAGCACTAGGTGACTAAGACAACCAGGGACTACCAGAAGAACGAATAAATCAATCTTGGAAGAAGTACAGCCAGAATGCCCATTAGAAGCAAGGATGGCGAACCAATACTTTGGATGTGTTATCAGGAGGGACCACTCACTGGAGAAATACATCATGCTTGGTAGCGGGTCAGCAAAAAAGAGGAAGACCCTCAATGAGATGGACTGACACAGTGCTGCAACAATGAGCTCAAACATAGCAACAATTCTGAGGATGGCACAGGACCAGGCAGTGTTTTGTTCGGTTGTACACAGGGTTGCTACCAGATGGAATTGACTTGACGACTCCTAACAACAACAAACCTAGGGTAGGGTACTTGTGGTGTGATGGATCACTTTTGTGTGGCCTTTCTAGCCATGGTCTTGTGCAGGTACGGTAATTGTAGCTCACCAAAGGGATTGGTCGGTTTTGCCATCCCACTGGGCTTGAAATGAGCCACCCTAGAGGTGGGAAAGAGAATCCCATCACCAAGGAAGAACAGCCAGGAGCACAGAGCGTGACCTTTGGATCTGGGATCACTGAGAAGCTCCTGGAACTGTGACCCTAATATTCCCCAGCATGTTTTCTCCTTTTCAAAATGAGTGACTGAGAGCTTGACAAAGCTAACACCATGATGAACCTATGTAAGTTTTTTTTTCTTTGCCTTCTCCTTTTCACAAACCTTTGTTAATGACTTTGTTTTGCTCCATCTGGCCACTGTGGCTTAGGACCCCCCACAGGAAGATTAGAGCCCAGATGTCAGATATGTGTATCTTTAGCCTGATAAGCAAACGGCTGGCATGTAACTCTTTAGTATGATAAAGAGTCTCTTGTAATTACCTTGTAATGAATGACAACACTTCTAAGCTTTGTAAAAATCATATATAAGCTCTAATGTAAAAATGTCTTTTGGGACTCCATAGAGACAGCTTGTGTTGCTGTCGGATCCCTGGTGGTGTATACCTCCTAAAATAAAGCTTTCTCACTCTTTCTGACCTGGAGTATGTTTCATTGGCTCGACTGCTCCAGTGCACGGACCCTATTTGGGTAACAAATTTTTGGCGCCCAACACAAGGTCTGAATTACTTAGGCCCTGGTTCCATCTCCCTAAGGACCGAGCCCTTGGGAAGGACCTGGGAAGAGAGAAGGTGCACCTCTCCTCAAGTTGTGGAGGTCTCTCAACCTGTGGTGGCCCAGAGGTCTGGCGATGGGGGAGGACTCCACGGTAGTGAGCTCTGGACAGAGGGAGAAAGTTTCTGCTGGCCATGGTAGGCAACTGGGCATCGGGTGGTAAATCCTCTCTAAAAGCCACAGGGGTATTGGTTCTCATAGATTCCTTCCAAGAACAGGTGACTAGGTCCCGTGAGGTTGGACAAGAGACTGGTGACGTTCCCTGTTGCAAGTGGGTACCCAGGGAAGTAGGTTCCGGCCAAGAGTCTACTAGGAACTGGACTTATTTAGGAAGGGATCCCTTAACTAAGAGATGTCTTAAAGGTTCATGTGATCAGGTGTGGCCTCAATACCAGCTCCCAGATGGGGTTAAGAGATCTTTAAAATGGTTTTAGAGATTTTGGTACCATTATGAAGCTTGATCTGTTTTGTACTCGAACTAACATGTGGGATGAAAAGCTGTATGTAGAATGTTTTGTGACTTTATGGCATGAAAAAAAGGATAAAGCCTCTGTTTTAGCCCCTCTTGTGCAGGCAAATGATGATGACAGGGTAGGAAATGAAAAACCGGAGGATGTTCTTCTCATTCTTCCACTTCGAAAAACCCCCTCGACACCTGTTCGTGGCCCCTCCCCGATGGTTATCAGAAGAGGAGAACGGGAAGGCATTAAAGGAGGGGCAGAGGAGGTGGGACAGATACAGTCTCCCTACCCCATACTAGGAGTGGGGTACAATTTGGCCCAGTTCCCCTGGGAAGGCTTTACTCACTCCGGGAGGTGCCAGTCTCCACTGCAGAAAGGCCCACCTCAGATGATGTGGGTCCATAATCTGTTCCCGGCATCCGATTTGTACAGCTGGAAGCGAAACTTTCTGGAGCATTGATCAGACCCACATGCCATGACTGAATGCATTTAAGGCCTTTGCCAACAGAGATCAGGTAAAAGAGGCTAAGGAAAAAAGAAAAAGACCAGGACATGAAGAAACAGGCCAATCTACTGGCAACTGCTCTAGGATCATCTGGAGGAAGGTGACAAGACCAAGGTAAGGGCAGGCTCTGACTAAAGAAAAACCAATGTGCATTTTGCAGAGAGGAGGGACATTGGAAAAATGAGTGCCCCAAAAGAAAGGATGGAAAAGGGCCAGGCAAGATTGAAATGGGGGATAAGTTTTTTCAAGGAATTATGAAAGAGCAGGAGGAGGACTCTGAATGACAGAGACAGGGGGAGACAACTTTTGATTTACCTCCTATCGACCCCCTGGTAAAAGTTATGGTGGGAGAACAGCCAGCAGACTTTTTGGTTGATACTGGAGCAGCCTTCTCAGTACCCCTAAAGGGACTGTCTCGACCAGCAGTACTCAAGTAGTTGGGGTGACTGGAAAAAAAGGTGACTCTATCCTTTTGCAGCCAATGGACTATGAAATAGGGGAAATCAAACTATCCCACCAGTTTCTATACATATCCGAATGCCTGGTCCCCCTTTCTGGGGTAGGATTTCCTAAGTAAAATGCATGCTGAAATCTCTTTTAATAAAAAAGGCCTGTCTCTAACAGTACCACCAGCGAACACCTGGAAAGTGGAAGCAGCTCTCTTAGCCCTCACCCAACCGCTGCTATCCCCTGCATCTGTCTCACCCATGGTTCGAAGGGTGGTTGATGCTGTGGCCCCGTGGGTTTGGGCCAGTGGTCGGCCAGGATGAGCTCAGACTGTCCTCCTTGTGGTCGTGGAGCTGTTACCTAATGTCATGCCCTCTCGGATTAAACAATATCCACTGAGAGTTGAGGCTCATCTGGGACTGCAGGAACCAATCACTTGACACCTGGAGTGGGGACTGTCGGGAGAGTGCCGATCCCCATTCAACACCCCTGTTCTGCCAGTAAAGAAGACGTTGACCGGTGAGTACCATTTTGTGGGCTGTTAATAAAGTTGTGAAGACCCTACATGTGGCAGTCCCGAATCCACGCACCCTACAATCGGCTCTCCCACCCTCCTGTACTCATTTTACTGTTTTGGATTTATAAGACACTTTTTTTTTATATCCCACTGGCTGCTAAGAGACAGCTGATCTTTGCCTCCGAATGGGAAGGTGACAAAAGAAATAAACAGGTCTGTTGGACTGTGCTACCCCAAGGGTTTAAGAGCTCCCCCACTATTTTTGCAACAGTGCTGGCCCAAGATCTAGAGCAGTTAACTTCCCTCAGCCAAGGAATGGCCTTTCAATACGTGGACAACCTCCCGATAGGAAGCGAGTCTGAGGAAGTCTGTCACAAACACTGTGACTATCTTAAATTTTGGGGCCGAAGCTGGATAAGAGTCTCTTTAAGAAAGTTACAAGCTAACCTCACAGAGGTAAAATACCCAGGTTTCTTCATCTCCCAAGGTTAAAGGCACTTACTACCTAAAAGAATAGAGACAGCTTGCGTTGCTGTTGGATCCCCGGTGGTATACACCTTCTAAAATAAAACTTCCTCACTCTTTCTGACTTGGAGTATGTTTCATTGGCTCAACTGTTCCAGGGCACGGACCTTGTTCCGGTAACAGAACCAAGAGACAGAGAGAGAGAGAGAGAGAGAGCTGTAACCTTGAAAACGGAGAGAAGCAGTGGCAAGAGACTTGGCAGCCAAGACCCAGCAGCAAGAGATGGCGTGGTGGGCTTCCTGGCCCAGGAGAGAGAAAGCTGAATGAGTTTGGGCAGAGGCCTAGCGCCAGGGAGAAGCGTGCGTGCCTGCCAGCACAGCTGGGAAGAGGCAGTCCTGATGGAAGAATTGTATCTTTGAGTGTTCCTGAGCCTGAATTGTAACCTGCTACTTCCCTAATAAACCTCATAATCGCGAGTATTATCTGTGCATTCTGTGTGGCCACTGCAATGAATTATCGAACCCAGCCGAAGTAGAGCAGGGAGGGACAGTTGGTGTCAGAGTTGGTAAAGATGGCAGAGAGGGAAGGCATGCCTGATCTCTACCTCGTAAGAATCAGCCTTGGGCTGTTGATCTTGATTCTCCTTCCCCCTTGTAAAGTTAGAAGAGGTCAGACACTGCCCCTATGCCATTTTTACAGTCGGCGTCAGGAGAAGGATTCTTTGCAATGGCTCCAGACTCATGAAAGCATGGGACTTTGTACGAGAAACAAGGAAGGGGCTTGGGAAGTGAAACTTCTGATTCTTCTTCGATGGTTGCTTTGGCTGTTGTTGCCTGTAATGGCTGAAGGAAAGGTTATGCTGCAACTGAGCTGAGAAAAGCCCCACCCAGAGTGGCCTGGGGCAAAAGCCAGGCCAGATAAGCAGAATGATAGGCAGCCAGGGTCTACTGGTTCTACACAGCAAGAGGCCCAAGACCATATGCATATGAACCCAAAGATAGCTAAGGTGTGGAACCATGGTCTCTGGGGACTTCTAGCTCAATTGGTATAACCGTTTATAAAGAAAATGTTCTATATCCTACTTTGATGAGTAGTATCTGGGGTCTTAAAAGCTTGGGAGGGGCCATTTAAGATATTCCACTGGTCCCACCCCACCTAGGGCAAGGGAGAATGAGGAAAACCAAAGACACAAGGGAAAGATTAGTCCAAAGGACTAACGGACCACAACTACCACAGCCTCCACCAGACTGAGTCCAGCACAACTAGATAGTGCCTGGCTACCACCACCGACTGCTCTGACAGGGAACACAATAGAGGGTCCAGGGCAGAGCTGGAGAAAAATGTAGTACAAAATTCTAACTCACAAAAAAAGACCAGACTTTACTGGTCTGACAGAGACTGGAGAAATCCAGGGAGTATGGCCCCCCCGGACACCTTTTTAACTCAGTGCTGAAGTTACTCCAGAGATTCACCCTTCAGCCAAAGACTAGAGGGGCCCATAAAACAAAACAAGACTAAAAGTGCACACCAGCCCAGGGGCAAGGATGAGAAGGCATTTTTACAGTATTCCAAGCAGTGCAAAGACACTGAGGTAGGAGTGTATAAGGAAGCTAACATGGCTGGAAGGGAACGGGCAGGGGTGAGTGGGAGATGGGGATGAAGCGGGGTAGGGAAGTCCATCATCAGGGCTTTGGCTCTTACTGCGGGGAGTGGGAGAGATGGGAAGCCAACGAGGATTTGGCTCTGACTTAAAGGGACACTCTGGCTGCTGCTTGGGGCTGGGAAGAAAGGCAGAAGCTGGGAGCCCTGCATGATAGCCCATCGAACAATGAAGCAAAACTGTTCATGGCAAGAATGGCCACCTTCACCTTCTTCCAGAGTAATGGGGGAGTTTGAGTGTCTGCCCAGCCTCCCTGCCCTCACCAACAGCATTCCCGCCACACCAGATTCTGCTGAGGTTCCACCCCAGTCCCAGTCCCAGACCCAGACTCCGGTGAGCACTCTTGGCCAAAACCCAAACCCTCCTACCAAATCCACCACCCCAAGTGAGGAGTGGAGACAAAAGGCAAGATGATTCACAGCCCTCCCGGAACCAGAAGTCTTGCTTCCTCCCTCTCCAGAAACAAATCAGTCACCAGTGAAGATACCCACTTAGCCCTGAAGGTCCTGCTCTTGAACTGAAGGGATCCCATGCTACAGGATCACGGGGACCCAACCACAGCAAGTACCACTTCCTTCGGCCTCGGTCACAGCCCTTGCACCTCCTCACTCAGAAATGGTGATACTGGACAAGGCACTTCTAAAGCCCCACATGGGCAGCCAGGTGAGGTGGATCTGAAACTCAGCCCATGGACTCTGCTGGGGGCTGGGAGCTCCCCAGAGCTTCAGCTTGTCAAATCATCCCTGAACTCTTCATCCACCCTAACTCAGAAAGGAAGGGCAATGTTTGGTGAAAGAGCAAAAGGGAGAAGCTGATTCATAGTAAGTCCTCACCATGCTTCAAGGGGAAACCCAAGGTTGAGGATACACAATCTAGCAGAGAGCACCTGGGGGCTGGTGTATTTGTGGCAGCCTTACCTCGGCTACATGCCCTTGGGACATGTTCTTTTGGTAAAGACAAACAGTAATAACAGCAGCCAGCAGTAAGTGCTTGTTACTGGGCTGAGAGTTTTACATGCATTACCTCATGCTTACCCTCATGACAACCTTAGGAAGTGGGTAACCTTTGGAGGTGGGTAAACTCCATTCTACAGGTGAGGAGACTGAGACTCTGAGAGGTGAAGGGACTCACTGTTAGTGAGTGGTGAAGCTAGGATTTGAACGAGGTCAGTTTGCTCCCAAGATAGAACTCTTGACCATGTTCTATAATTAAGGAAGATAACCACAAAGGATGGAGAGAACTAGGGAGGGGAAGATGGGGTTCATGCAGCACAGGGGCGGGGTGTGCTCATGTGTACATGTGTGTGTATAAGGAATCATGTAGCAGGTGGCTAAAGCCAGAGACAAGGTGGGGTGGAAAACTTCCGATACAAATATGTGACCCTGGTAAAGTAATAAATCCACCCCTCCATCCATAAAATGGAGATAATGTCCCCGCCACCCCAAATGGGCCAATCCTGGCTCAATGGGGAGATGAAAAGGTCAGAAACCTGTGGGAACAAATATGACCTGTCACATGAAAGCACTCTGGACTCTTTCTTGAAAAATAACAAGACACTGCAGTTGTTCCTGATGTGGACAGGCCAGAGGATGCTCCAGAATTTTGAAAAGGGAGAGAAAGCCAGGAGGCCAGAAGGTGGGGGCTGGGGCCTGGGATATGCCTGGGGGGATCATGGGGACTGAGGGAAGGACAGAAAGCTCTGGAGAAATGAAGGAAGGTGATGTGGAGACAAGAGGAGGCCTGAGACGCCCAGAGATACTTGAGCAAAGATGCCTTAGGTAAGAATGACTGAGGGAAAGCAGGGAGAATCTGAGAGTAGAGGTGACAGAGGGGACCCTGGAAGGAAGGGAAGATAGCTAGGAAATTTACGGTGGGGGTGTATACAGTCAAAGGACAAGACAGAAATTTAGAAGCTGCCTGGAATGAATATAAAGAAAAGAGATAAAAGAAAGTTGGGGGATGGGCAAGAAACGGTCTGAGGGACAGGTGAGGAAGAAGAGCCAGGAAGGCCTGGTGGAGCAGATTCTGAGAGGGAAGAGAGGATAGTGGGTTGTGGAGTGCCATGGGAGGATAGGGTTCCTGCCAGGGGCAGGCAAAGCCAGGGTGCCAGAGAAGGGCAGGAGAGGGTGGGGGTGCTGGGAGCAGTGGAGGAGACGAGAGGCCGAAGGGCAGATGCTGAGAGGAGCAGGGGCGAGGAGGGTGCCTGGCAGGGCTGGGAAGTGTGGAACGCCCCAGGAGGACTGAGTGCGCGACACGGGACCGGGGAAGATGCGGTGCCTGGCAAAAGCTGGGGGAGGCGAGGGAGGGTAGGATGGGGGTGAGCAGCTGGGGATGGTGGGGACCCGAGGGGTTGGGGCGCCTGAGAGGGGCGGGGCGCGGGGCGCTGCCGAACTCACTCGAAGACGAAGAAGAGGACGGTGGTGGTGAGGATGAGCAGCAGCGTGAGCGCGAAGACGCCGCCGTGGCCGGCCAGCATGAGGCGGCCGCCGCAGTAGAAGCGGTTGCGGCCCGGGAAGACCTCCCACTTGCGCTGAGGGCGGCGGCCGAGGCTCCCGCTGCCGCTGCTGCTCCAGCGGGCGGGGGCGGCGGGCGGCGGCGGCCTGGGGCCCGGGCCGGGGGACGCGGCGGGACCGGGGCGGCGAGCCCCGGGGGAGGCGGGCGGCGGGGCGGCCCCGGGGCTGATCTGCTGGTACTCGCAGTCCTTCATGCAGCCGGCCGCGGCCTCGGCTTCGCGCCCCCGGGGCCGGCCGGGCCGCACCGGGACCGAGCCGAGCAGCGGAGTGGAAGCGGCGGCGCGCGGCGCTTGCTCGCTAGGGGCGGCCCCGCCGCCGCTCGGCTCCGCCCC
Source organism: Dugong dugon (assembly GCA_030035585.1). Lineage (NCBI taxonomy): Eukaryota > Metazoa > Chordata > Mammalia > Sirenia > Dugongidae > Dugong > Dugong dugon. The sequence continues at coordinate 50,933,692 of CM057462.1, read as the reverse complement.
TCCCGCCGCCGTCGCGCGCCGGCCTCCCGCCGCAGCTCCCCCTCCGCTTGGGCCGGAGATGGCGCCGGGCCCGGTGCCCACCGACCTGAGGCCTGGTCTTGGCCCGCGGTCGCTCCGCCCTGACCGGCTGCGGGACCCTGGCCAGGCCCTGCCGCTTCTGAGTCGCCCTTTTCGGGGCAGCAGGGGCTCTTTCTGCCCTTTTTCAATCAGACCATTTGTTGGGCATGCACTGTATGCCAGGCACCGTGCCAAGCGCTGAGATTCGGGTGGTGGACTTCGTGATCTGCCTCTGGCAATCTGTAATTCCAGGGCCAGGCTTCCCTCATCTCTGAAGACTGACTGGACAGGCGTGTTGGGGGGCAGGTGAGGTGGGGAGGCACATCTGCTTTGAAAGCCAGGGGCCTCTCAACTACTGCCTTGAAGTCAGAGTGCCTAATGGGTGTGGGTACACCCTCTGGCTTCTCTCACCCAGCTCTCTCTGCCTGGGCACAGTTCTGGAATTTCACTCAGACCCAGAGTTTCCTAGGTATCACCTAATATAAGGGTTCATGCTTGAGGGCTCCAATGTTTTCAGGAATTCTAGGTTTTCCATTGCTGTGTAACAAATTACCACAAATGTAGAGGCTTACAACAACACACATTATTTTATTTTTCCTCTGCTATCAGTTGCTTCCTTCTGATAATGGGGGGTTAAGTTGATCATTTATCAAATGTATGTGTACCCATTTATATATATAAGGTAGGACAACTTTCTGGGGTGATGACTTAGGAGTCTGTAGCAGCCATCAAGACTCATTCGCTCCGATGCTTCCAGCAGCACCATCCTTAGCCGATTGCCCCCCTGCCTTTCCTGGGCTCTGCTAAGTCTTTGCCCACTCCCTTCCCTCCATGCTGTCCTAGGTCCTGTCTTGGGAAATCTTGGCTCTTAGCTGGTAGCTGAGGAATTCTTGCTTAGGAGGTAGAGGGGTATGGCATGCTTGACTCAAATAATTCTTGCATACTGCAGTTGCAACTTCACTTTCCTGGGGTTAACAGACAAGCTGGAAGAAACCACCAATCGGGAAGGAGTTATTTTTTACGGGGGATCTTGAGACATCTTATTTATCTTTGCTTTATTTGGTCTGCTGGAAAAAGCAAAGAAGTCTGATTTGTTGTAGCCATACATAATTCCCTCTTCCCTTTCCTCCCTTCCTCCCCGGCACTAACTTGGATGCTTCCGGAAGCATAGGAGAAAGGTCACTGCTTGAGGAAAGGGCATGTACTGGTTCAGGAAGCACCACTGGGAACTTCAATGACCATGCAAATCATACTTGTGGTTTGCAGTGTCCCCAGCATGAAAGTGAAGACTATGGCTGTCTCATCCACAGTGGTAACCCAGCACCTGGCATGCTATCTCTCCCAGAATGGGCAGAAAAGAAAACTTCGTGGAATGAGTGAAAACAACGTATGATGTATGACTCTAACGTCAAAGTCTTGTTTCCCCAAGCTAGGCCAGAAATTGGTATTTAATGCTATTGCTTATTCATGTCTCCTGCTCAAAAGCACATTCCATATGGTCAAGAGTGATTGGGAGAGTCAGTGCTGCTCTGAGTTTCCTCTGATGTTGTCTCTGTCATTTTGTAAAGTATATTTACATGTTTGGAAGTATTTCTCTGACGGAGTCATGGTGGTGCAAAGAGTTAAGTGCTCGGCTGCTATCCAAGTGCTTCGCAATTTGAACCCACTCAGTGGCTCCATGGAAGAAAGACCTGGTGATCTACTCCCATAAAGATTACAGCCAAGAAAACCCTATGGGGCAGTTCTACTCTGTCACATGGGGTCACTATGAGTCGGAATAGACTCAGTGACACCTAACAACAACAAAGAAATAGGTAAATTTATTGCAATGCAATCCGTAGGGGAATTCTGGCAATACAATAGTATTTGTGCTTAGACCACTTCTACTGTACATATGAGGATCTTTCTGTGGCCCTTGATTAGCCATTAATCAAAACATCCTTTGCATTGAACTTGTTGAGAAAAACCCATGACTGGCTCCGTGGAAAGCACATACTGTGTTGTTAGGGCAGCTGGTGGTCCAGCTTGTTTCAAGGTCTCCTCCCAAGTTTCCTTGCTATGGGTCCACTACCAAAGAAATCTTATCCTTTATCTTTCTTAGTTGTGGTGCGCTTTCAGGCTTGCCACACTTCCTCCCGAGGACCAATGAAGCACATTTATGTGCTCTGGGTTGTGCAGAGGTGATCTTAGATTAGGGAGCCCAAGTGCTGATTCCTGCAGGGTTCTCATCCTGCATTTTAGGGAAGTGTTGTGGGTCCCCTTTGCACCATGCACAGCGAGATGTTTTTCTCCTTTTTTTCTCTTGCCATACTTGAACTTTAGCCTGAACCAGCCCCTAGTGTTTTGTTTCAGGATTCTTTTCTTCTTCCCTAGGGAGTAATTGCTTAGAAAATGCTCTCTTGTCAAAAATATATAGTCTTCGATATCATAAATTGGTAGTGGAAACTCTGTCATTTGGCTTTATATTTTAACTGTTGCTAATGGCTAAATGATTGTAGAATGCCGGCGGGGCCCTTTGGAAGCTGGTTGGGTTGACTTGCCCGTCTGCTGTCTGCCTTTGGCAGTGTGAGTACGCTCGTTTGGGGACCAGCCCACTTATCCCAGGCACTTCAGTCTTTTAATGTTTTAATGCTTTGGAAAATTATAGGAGCCATATGCTGCTTCCCAGGTAACTGAGACTTGCTAAAAATAGAGCTTCAATGGCTGCACCATTCTAGCATTGGAAATCATTGCTTTTTATTTTGAGGCCAGCCTTTGTTGTTCCTAACAACTTTCAGGCCTGGGCAATAAGAGTCACTGAGCAAGATCTTTGTCAGTTGAAATAACACACATTATTATTACAGGCATACCTTGTTTTATTGCGCTTCACAGATACTGGGTTTTTTACAAACTGAAGGTTTGTGGCAACCCTGCATTGAGCAAGTCTGTTGGCACCATTTTTCCAACAGCACGTGCTTACTTTGTGTTTCTGTGTTACATTTTGATAATTCTCACAATATTTCAAACTTTTTTATTATTATTATATTATCTGCTATGGTGATCTGTGATCAGTGATCTTTGATGTTACTATTGTTAATTGTTTTGTGGTGCCATGAGCTGCACCCATATAAGATGGTAAACTTAATCAATAAATGTTGTGTGTGTTCTGACTGCTCCACCGACCAGCCATTCCCCTGTCTCCCTCTCCTCGGGCCTCCCTATTCCCTGAGTTATGACAGTATTGAAATTAGGCCAGTTAATAATCCTGCAATGCCCTCTAAGTGTTCAAGTGAAAGGAAGAGTTGCACATCTCTGACTTTAAATCAAAAGCTAGAAATGATTAAGCTTAGTGAGGAAGGCCTGTCAAAAGCTGAGAGAGGCTGAAAGCTAGACCTCTTGTGCCAAATAGCCAAGTTGTGAATGCAAAGGAAAAGTTCTTGAAGGAAATTAAAAGTGTTACTCTAGTGAACACACAAATGATAAGAAAGTGAAACAGCCTTATTGCTGATATGGAGAAAGTTTTAGTGATCTAGAGAGAAGATCAAACCACCCACAACGTTCCCTTAAGCCAAAGCCTAATCCAGAGCAAGGCCCTAACTCTCTTCAATTCTATGAAGGCTGAGGGAGGTGAGGAAGCTGCAGAAGAAAAGTTTGAAGCTAGCAGAGATTGGTTTATGAGGTTTAAGTAAAGAAGCCGTCTCCATAACATAAAAGTGCAAGGTGAAGCAGAAAATGCTGATGTAGAAGCTGCAAGTTATCCAGAAGATCTAGTTAAGATAATTGAGGAAGGTGGCTACACTGAACAACAGATTTTCAATGTAGATGAAACAGCCTTATATTGGAAGAAGATGCCATCTAGGACTTTCTTTCATAGCTAGAGAGAAGTCAATGCCTGGCTTCAAAGCTTCAAAGGACAAGCTGACTCTTGTTAGTGGATAATGCAGCTGGTGACTTTAAGTTGAAGCCAATTCTCATTTACCATTCAAAAAATCCTAGGGGCCTGAAGAATTATGCTAAAATCTACTCAGCCTGTGCTGTATAAATGGAGCAAAAAGGCTGGATGAGTATTTACTGAGTATTTTAAGCCCACTGTTGAGACCTACTGCTCAAAAAAAAAAAGATTCCTTTCAAAATATTACTGCTTATTGACAATGCACCTGGCCACCCAAGAGCTCTGATGGAGACGTACAAGGAGATTAATGTTGTTTTCATGCCTGCTAACACAACAGCCATTTTGCAGCCCATGGATCAAGGAGTAATTTTAACTTTAAAGTCTTATTATTTAAGAAATACATTTTGTAGGGCTATAGCTGTCATAGATAGTGATTCCTCTGATGGATCTAAGCAAAGTAAATTGAAAGCCTTCTGGAAAGGATTCACCATTCTAGATGCCATTAAGAACATTCATGATTCATGGAAGTTTGGAAGATGACTTTGAGGGGTTCAAGACTTCAGTGGAGAAAGTAATTGCAGATGTGGTGGAGGTAGCAAGAGAACTAGAATTAGAAGTGGAACCTGAAGATGTGACTGAATTGCTGCAATCCCATGATAAAACTTCAATGGATGAGAAGTTGCTTTTCATGGATGAGCAAAGAAAGTGGTTTCTTGAGATGGAATCTACTCCTGATAAAGATGCTGTGAACATTGTTGAAATGACAACAAAGGATTTAGAATATTACATAAACTTAGTTGATAAAGCAGTGGCAGGGTTTGAGAAGACTGACTCCAATTTTGAAAGAAGTTCTACTGTAGGTAAAGTGCTATCAAACAGCATCGCATGCTACAGAGAAATCTTTCGTGAAGGGAAGAGTTGATCAATGTGGCAAACTTCATTGTTGTCTGATTTTAAGAAATTGCCACAGCCACCCCAACTTTCAGCAACCACCACCCTGATCAGTCAGCAGCCATCCACATCAAGGCAAGACCCTCCACCAGCAAAAAGATTATGACTTGCTGAAGGTTCAGATGATGGTTAGCATTTTTTAGCAATAAAGTATTTTTTAATTAAGGTATGTACATTTTTTTAGACATAATGCTACTGCACAGTTAATAGACTACAGTATAGTGTAAACATAACTTTTATATGCACTGGGAAACAAAAAAAATTGTGTGACTTGCTTTATTGTGATATTTGCTTTATCACAGTGGTCTGGAACTGAACCTGCAGTATCTCCGAGGTATGCCTGTGTGAAAATGTCGTGGGGGCAGAGCCTGACCTCCTCTCTCTTCACAAGGGGGAAGGAGAATCAAGATGAACAGCCCAAGGCTGATTCCTGTGAGGCAGAGGTCAGACATGCCTCCGCTCTCTGCCATCTGTACCAGTTCTGATACCAACTGTCCCTCCCACAGCACTCTTTACTTCTCTGCTGGGTTTGATAATTCATTACAATGGCCACACAGAACTCACAGACAATACTCACTATTACGGGGTTTATTAGGGAAGTAACAGGTTACAGTTCAGGCTCAGGAACACTCAGGATACAGTTCTTCCATCAGGATGGGCTCTTTTCAGCTGTGCTCGCAGGCACACCTCTCTCTGGCACTAGGCCTCTGCCCTGCTCGGACAAGTGTTAAAAAGCTCTTTTAGCCCCTGCCAGTAAATCCCAGAGGCACCCCAGGCACTCAGCTTTCTTGCTCCATGGGACAGGAAGGCCAGTGCTTGTTCTCCCACTGGTCTCTCCTGCCACCACTTCTCTTCAGGGTTACAGATCACTTTCTCTTTCTCTCTCTGTTTCTCTCTCTGTTTCCTAGTTCCAGGAGCTTCTCAGCACAGGGATCCTGGGTCCAAAGGATGCGCTCTCTGCTCCTGGCTGTTCTTCCTTGGTGGTGGGGGGATCCTCTTCCTGCCACCTCTGGGGTGGCTCATTTCAAGCCCAGTGGGATGGCAAAACTGACCAGTCCCCTTGGCGGACCACAATTACCTTATTTGCACAGTCCTGCCCAGTCACTTGGGTGGGAGTTACAAGACCATGGTGAGAAAGGCCACACAAAAGCAATCCATCACACTGCAGCCTGTATCTCACAGTTTCCATAGGTCAGGAGCTCAGGCACAGCTTAGCTAGGTTCTTTGCTCAGGGTCTCACAAGACTGCAATCAAGGTGTCAGTTAAGCTGCATTCTTATCTGAAGACTCACCTGCAGAAGAATCCAGTTGCAAGCTCATTCGCGTTGTTGGCAGAATTTGTTTTCCTTGTGACTGTATGACTGAGAGCCTGGGATTTTTGCTGGTTGTCAGCTAGAAGCTGCCCTCAGGTTCTAGAGGCCACCAGCAGGTCCTTGCCATGTGGGCTTCTCCAATGTGGCTGCTTACTTCAAACCCACAAGTAGTCTCTAGCTCAGGTCTGCTAAGATAGAGTTTTACATAATGTATTATATATGTAAAGGGAGTGACATCCCATCACCTTTGCCATAGTCTATGGATTAGAAGCAAGACACAGGTCCTGCTCGTACTCAAAGGGAGAGGATCACACAAAGGCATGGATAGCAGGAGGCAGGAGTCATTTGGAGGTCACCTTAGGATCTGTCCACCACACCAGGGTTACTATAAGGGAAAATATAAGGGAAAGTATAGGAAAAGAGAAAGCTGTAGACTAGGATAGGAGTAAGAAAGGACATCAAAATACACAATGGGAGGTGTAGAAAACCACCAACAGTGATTTCAAGGGTCACTAACTGGTACACATGCCAAAGGCTGCTCAGCTGTTCTCTTGGTGCCCAATGCTCTGAATTTGATGATCCTCACCTTGGGGTGAACCACATTGTGTTTCCTTCCCTCTTGCCCCTTGGCTATGAAATCTGGCTGTCACAAAACTGGGCATACCGGTTCCAGTACAAATTCCTGCTGTCCCACCTTAATGGGGACCTCTTGCAACACTAACCCTTTTCTTGCCCTCTGTCACTTTACAGTGACCAAAGCATCCTTCTTTATTTTCAGGTTCCCTCCTCTGTACCTCGTAATTTGTCTCTTTGCATCTGTTCCTTCCTCTCGTCTTAAAGATGTGAGCCTCCTTCTGCCCATGGCCAACCCTACACTCATGCCCTATCCCTCTTCCTGTTCATTGAGACTAGAAACATATGCTCAATTCTCCTCTATCAATTACACAACAAAACAAAACAAAACAAAAAATTTAAACTAACAAAAACGGCTTTCCATGGTTAGTTACCGCCTCACTCTAGCTTCAGGTTTATCTTTTTCTCTCTCATTAGGGTCAAATTAAAGAGTAGCTATCACTTTCTTGTCACCTATTCATTTCTTAAGGAGCCCTGGTAGTACAATGGTTAAACACCTGGCTGCTAACCGAAAGGTTGATAGTTCAAACCCACTAGCAGCTCTGTGGGAGAAAAGACCCGGTGGTCTGCTTCCATAAATATTTCAGCCTAGGAAACCCTGTGGGGCAGTTCTACTCTGTCACGTAGGGTCGCTATGAGCCAGAATCGACTCAACAGCACATAACAACAACATTCATTTCTTAACTTTTTACAGTTGGGCTTCTATCATCACACCCCTAAAACTTCTGTCTTAAATGTCACCGGCAACCCACTTAGCTGTGGTGTAAACTACTCATTCTCACTAATACCCACAGTTCCTAGCCTCTCTTACAGATAGGTGTGGCCATGTGACAGAGTTCTGGCTAATGGAATGTGAGTAGAAGTAATGGTGCTACTCCCAGGCTGGTCCACAAAACTCTCAGGTGATAGTCCTTGCTCTCTTTCCCATCTGCAAGCAGAGTGGAGGAGACTGAGAAACTAGCAGGTGGTACAGCTACAGAGCTCACCCTCCAATGACTAACTCGTACTGAACTTTGATGTGGGCAAAAAAATAAACTTCTATTATATAAACCACTAAGTTTGGGAGGTTGTTTACTACAGCAGTTGTTGTTGGTTGCCATCAAGTCAATTCCAACTTCTGGCAATCCCAGGTGTTACAGAGTGGAACTGCTCCATAGGGTTTTTTGGCTGTAACAATGAAAGCAGACTGCCAGGCCTTTTCTTCCACAGTACCATAGGGTGGGTTCAAGCCACCAACCTCTAGGTTAGCAGTCAAGCACAAACTGTTTGCACCACCTAGGGACTACTACAGTAGTTGGCTGACCCTAATTAAAAGAGAAATTTATACCAAAAGTGGGGTGCTAATGTAATAAAAACAAAAATATATGGCATTGGATTAATAGTCAAGTACTGGGTTACATGGAAACAGACATACCAAGCTAGACGGCTGGAGAGCTCTGTTAGGCTTTAGCAAGGTATCTGGCAAAACTGTCATCTTCAATAACTTGGAAGGCAGATCATGTGCCTACTCAGCCTGCAACTCTAGGGGAAAGAATTAGAAAGAGAATAGTGCTGTGACTGGCTACTTTAGGGTGCTGTATCAGTCAGAGTCCAATCAGGAGACAGAAACCACATCAGTTATTTTAACAGAGAGAATTTAATACAAACAATTGTTAACCTAGGTAAAATGTTGTTAACTAACTGAAAGGGTAAAAAGAGAACTGAACTATTATGGAGGTAGCAACTGCAGGAAGCAGACATGTAAGCCTCTACCAGGGTTGAGGGAACAAATAAATGAGGTTGGAACTATTAAAACTTAGAAGCTTAGAAGAGGGGCTCTGTGGAGCTAAAATTCAGACCTCTGAGGAAGACGTACCAGTGGGCTGGTGCTGGTGTCTTTGAGGTGGGGCATGATAAAGTTGGTTCTGTAATCGCTGGGAAAACTGCAAACTAAATTCAGCTGCTAGTACAGGAAGGCACTGCTTCTACCAGGATGAAAGGGCATTGCTAGGTTGCCTTTCATAGGAACTAAGAGTAACAAGAAGGAACAAGTCCCTTCTTCCCCTCCAGCATCACAGTCTCCCTCAGGTGCCCCCTACTGGCAGAGCTCAACATAGAACCTGCTGGCAAAGCAGAAACGTGGGTTGCAGGGTCCCAACTCCAGTATCTCAGGGTATAGACAGGCAGGTTTGGAGCTGAGAGACAATAACAATATCTTTGGCTACTTAGCATCCATACGCACTTGTCTCCACATTTTTTTTTTAATTGTACTTCAGATGAAGGCTTACAGAAAAAATAGTTTCTCATGAAACAGTAGTACACATATTGTCTAATGACATTCGTTAACAGCCCCACAACATGTTAACACTCTAACTTCTCAACCTTTTTTTTGGTGGAAATACACATAGCCAAAGATACACCATTTCAAAAATTTCTACATGCACAGTTCAGTGACATTGACTACGCTCTTCCAATTGTGTGGCTATTCTAACTTAAGATGAGGCTTACAGAACAAAATAGTTTCTCATTTAACAGTTAGTACACATGTTGCCCTATGACAATGGTTAACAATCTCACAACACATCAGCAATATCCTTATTCAACCTTGGGTTCCCTATCACCAGCTTCCTTGTCCCCTTCTGCCTTCTGGCCCTTGTCACTGGACTAGTATACCTCATTAGTCCCATTTGGTTTTACGGGGCTGTCCACTCCCAGGCTGAACGGTGAACCTTGGAGATAACTTCACCACTGAGCTAAAAGGGTGTCTGGGGGCCATACTCTCAGGGTTTCTCCAGTCTCCTTTAGGCCAGTAAATCTGGTCTTTTTTTAATGAGTTAGAATTATGTTCTACATCCTTCTCCAGCTCTGTCCAGAACCCTCTGTTGTGATCCTGGTCAGAGCAGTCAGTGGTGGTAGCCGGGCACCATCTAGCTGTACTGGACTCAGTCCAGTGGAGGCCTTGGTAGCTGTGGTCCATTAGTCCTTCGGACTAATCTTTTCCTTGTATCCTGTTCTCTTCATCTCCCTTGCTCCCGAAGGGATGAGACCAGTGGAGTATCTTAGATGGCTGCTCACAGGCTTTTAAGACCCCAGGCACTACTCACCAAGGTAGAATGTAGAACACTGTCTCTATAAACTGTGTTATGCCAGTTGAGCTAGATGTTCCCCGAGACCACAGTCCCCACAGCCCTCCACCCAGCAATTCAGTCCCTCAGGGAGTTTGGATGTGTCTATGGGGCTTCCATGACCTTTCCTTGTACAAGTTCTGCTAGTTTCCCCTGTATTGTGTACTGTCTCACCATTCACCCAAGATACCACTTATCTATTGCCTATTTAGTATTTCCCCCCACCCCTCCCATCCCTGGTAACCAACAAAGATTGTTACATTTTGTGTGTGAACTTTTTCATGGGTTTTTACAATAGAGGTCTCATACAATATTTGTCCTTTTGTGATTGACTTATTTCACTCAGCATAATGTCCTCCAGTTTCATCCATGTTATGAGATGCTTCACAGATTCATTGTTGTTCTTTCTTCTTGCATAGTACTCCATTGTGTGTATGTACCATAGTTTGTTTGTCCATTCATCTGTTGATGGGCATCTAGGTTGTTTCCATCGTTTTGCCATTGTGAACAATGCTGCCATGAACATAGGTGTGCATATGTCTATTCGAGTGACGACTCTTATTTCTCTAGGATATATTCCTAGGAGTGGGATTGCTGGATCGAATGGTATGTCTATTTCTAGCTTTCTGAGGAAGCACCGTATCATTTTCCAAAATGGTTGTATCATTTTGCATTCCAACCAGGAGTGCATAAGAGTTCCGATCTCCCCGCAGCCCCTCCAACATTTGTTATTTCCAGTGTTTTTGATTCTTGTCAGTAATGCCGGGGTGAGATGGTATCTCACTGTGGTTTTAATTTGAATTTCTCTAATGGCTAGTGATCGCGAGCATTTCCTCACGTGTCTGTTGGCCATTTGAATGTCTTCTTTGGTGAAGTGTCTGTTCATTTCCTTTGCACATTTTTTAATAGGATTATTTGTCTTTTTGTTGTAGAGGTGTTGGATTTTCTTGTAGATTATGGAGATTAGACCTTTGTCTGACTTGTACTGTCCAAAAATTTTTCCCCAGTCTGTAGGTTCTCTTTTTACTCTTTCAGTGAAGTCTTTTGAAGAGCATAGGTGTTTGATTTTTAGAAGATCCCAGTTATCTAGCTTATCTCTTGGGGTTTGTGCGTTGATGGTTATAGTTTGTATCCTGTTAATGCCATGTGTCAAAGCCTGTAGTGTTGGTCCAATTTTTTCTTCTATGAACTTTATAGTTTTAGGCTTTATATTCAGGTCTTTGAGCCATTTTGAAGTAGTTTTTGTATACGGCGTGAGGTATGGGTCCTGTTTCATTTTTTTGCAGATGAATATCCAGTTTTGCCAGCACCATTTGTTAAAAAGACTGTCTTTTCCCCATGCGATGGACTTTGGACCCTTGTCGAAGATCAAGTGACATAGGTGGATGGATTTACATCTGGGTTCTCAATTCTGTTCCATTGGTCAATGTATCTGTCGTTGTACCAGTACCAGGCTGTTTTGACTACTGTAGCTGTATAGTAGGTTCTGAAGTCAGGTAGTGTGAGTCCTCCAACTTTATTCTTCTTCTTCAGTAGTGCTTTACTTATTTGGGGCTTCTTCCCTTTCCATATAAAGTTAATGATTAGTTTTTCCATCTCTTTGAAGAATGTTGTTGGTATTTGGATCGGGATTACATTGTATTTGTAAATTGCTTTGGGTAGAATTGTCATTTTCACAATGTTGAGTCTGCCTATCCATGAGCATGGTATGTTTTTCCATTTATGTAGATCCCTTTGGGTTTCATGCAGTAGTGTTTTGTAGTTTTCTTTGTATAAGTCTTTTACATCCTGGTCAGATTTATTCCTAAGTATTTTATCTTTTTAGGGGCTATTATAAATGGTATTGTTTCCCTGATTTCCTTTTCATCATTCTCCTTATTAGGGTATAGGAATCCAATTGATTTTTGAATGTTTATCTTGTATCCTGCTACATTGCTTAATCTTTCTATTAGTTCCAGTAGATTTCTCGTGGAGTCTTTAGGGTTTTCTGTATACAGTATCATATCATCTGCAAACAGGGACAGTTTAACTTCTTCATTACCAATTTGGATGCCCTTTATTTCTTTTTCTTGCCTTATTGCTCTAGCTAGAACTTCCAGCACAATGTTAAACAGGAGTGGTGATAAAGGGCATCCTCGTCTTGTTCCTGTTTTCATGGGGAATGTTTTCAGCCTCTCTCCATTAAGAATGATGTTGGCTACTGGTTTTGCATAGATCCCCTTTATTATGTTGAGAAATTTACCTTCTATACCAATTTTATTGAGAGTTTTTATCAGGAATGGGTGTTGAACTTTGTCAAATGCCTTTTCTGCGTCAATTGAGATGATCATGTGATTCTTTTCCTTCCTTTTATTTATGTGGTGAATTATGTTGATTGATTTTCTAATGTTGAACCATCCTTGCATACCTGGTATGAATCCTACTTGGTCATGGTGTATTATTTTTTTGATATGATGCTGACATCTATTGACTAGAATTTTGTTAAGAGTTTTTGCATCTATGTTCATGAGAGATATTGGTCTGTGATTTTCTTTTTTTGTAACGTCTTTGCCTGGTTTTGGTATTAGCGTTATGCTGGCTTCAGAGAATGAATTTGGAAGTGTTGCTTCTTCTTCTATGCTCTGAAATAGCTTGAGTAGAACTGGTACAAGCTCTTCTGTAAATGTTTTGTAGAATTCTCCAGTGAAGCCATCTGGGCCAGGGCTTTTTTTGGTTGGGAGTTTTTTTATTACCTTTTCAATCTCTTCTCTTGTTATGGGTCTGTTCAGATCTTCAACATCACTTTGTTGTAGTTTGGGTAGGCAGTGTGTTTCTAGAAATTTATCCATTTCCTCTAGGTTTTCAAATTTGTTGGAGTATAGTTTTTCATAACATTCTGTTATAATCCTTTTTATTTCAGTTGAGTCTGTTGTAATGTCCCCCATTTCATTTCTTATTTGGGTTATTTGTGTCCTCTCCTGTTTTTCTTTTGTCAGCCTCGCCAGTGGTTTGTCAATTTTTTCAAAGAACCAACTTTTGGTTTTGTTGATTCTTTCTATTGTTTTTCTGTTCTCTATTTCATTTATTTCTACTCTGATCTTTACTATTTCCTTTCTTCCAGTGGTTGTGGGCTTTTTTTGCTGTTCTCTTTCTATTTGTTTGAGTTCTGTAGTTAATGTTTTGATTTTGTCCCTTTCTTCTTTTTTGATATGTGCATCTATTGTTATAAATTGTCCTCTGAGGACTGCCTTTGCTGTGTCCCAAAGTTTTTGGTATGATGTGTTTTCATTCTCATTTGATTCTAGGAATTTTTTTATTCCATCTCTGATTTCTTCTATTACCCAGTGATGTGTAAGCAGGGTATTATTCAGTTTCCATGTAATTGATTTTTCTACCTTGCTCTTTCTATTGTTAATTTGTACGTTGATGGCATTGTGGTCAAAGAAGATACTTTGAATTATCTCAATGTTTTGGATCTTGCTGAGGATTGCTCTGTGGCCTAAGATGTGGTCTATTCTGGAGAACGTTCCATGTGCATTGGAAAAGAATGTGTACTTTGCAGTGGTTGGATGGTGTGTTCTATATATGTCTATGAGGTCAAGTTGGCTGATTGTCCCCTTTAGGTCTTCTGTATCTTTGCTGAGTTTCTTCTTAGTTGTTCTGTCCTGTACTGAGAGTGGTGTGTTGAAGTCTCCTACTATTATTGTGGAACTGTCAATTTCTCTTTTCAGTGCTGTTAGAGTTTGTTTTATGTATTTTGGAGCCCTGTCATTGGGTGCATAGATGTTTATTATGGTTATGTCTTCATGATGATCGTCCCCTTAATCATTATATAGTATCCTTCTTTGTCTGTTATGGTGGATTTTGTTTTAAAGTTTATTTTATCTGAGGTTAGAATTGCCACTCCTGCTCTTTTTTGGTAGTTGTTAGCTTGATATATTTCTTTCCAACCTTTGACTTTTAATAAATTCACATCTTTGTCTCTAAGGTGTGTCTCTTGTAGACAGCATATTGATGGATCCTGTTTTCTTATCCATTCTGTCACTGTCCGTCTCTTTATGGGTACATTAAGTCAATTTACATTCACTGTAATTATTGATAGATATGAGTTTGTTGCTGTAATTTTGTAGTTCTTTTTTTGTGGTGCTTAAGTTTTCTTTGTTCTTACTCTCTTGTGCTAAGTTACTTTTGTTTGTGGATTTTTTTTCATTTCTTTGTTTTTGTAGGTTTTGCTTTTGCTGAGACTTTATGTTTTTCCTCTTTTTTTTATGAGTATGTTTGTTAACTTTCTTTGTGGTTACCATGAATTTTACCCTTATCTTTCTAAGTTTGAAGCAGTCTACCATTACTTGGTATCGCCTTGCCTTCCTCTCCATTAGAAGGTTCTATACCTATGCCGTTTATTCCCTCTTTTATTGTTTTGATGTTGTCATTTACTGATTAACTGCTCTGATTCCCTGTTGTATTTCTTTTGGTTTTGGATAGTCCTCAGGAGTTCATTTCCTAGATTGGTATCTGACTGGTACGATCCGGCGTCCTAGGTTCTGCCTGTGAGCTGAAGTTGTTTGTCCTCAGATCGAAGAACTCCCTTTAATAATTCTTGTAAGTTTGGTTTGACTTTTACATATTCCCTTAATTTCTGTTTATCTGGAAATGACCTAATTTCACCATCAAATTTGAACGAGAGTTTTGCAGGATATATTATTCTTGGCTGGCAATATTTTTCTTTCAAGATTTTATATATGTCATCCCATTGCCTTCTTGCCTGCATGGTTTGTGCCGAATAATCTTAGCTTAGTCTTATTGTTTCTCCTCTGTATGTGACTTCTTGTTTTTCACGAGCTGCTCTCAGGATTCTTTGTTTGTCTTTGGTTTTGGCGAGTGTGATTATGATATGCTTTGGTGATTTTCTTTTGGGGTCTCTCCTATATGGGGTTTGTTGAGCTTCTTGGATGGCCAGCTTTTCATCTTTCATGATATTGGGGAAGTTTTCTGTCAGCAGTTCTTCAATGATCCTCTCTGTGTTTTCTGTTTTCTCCCCCTGTTCTGGAATTCCAATCACTCAAAAATTTTTGCTTTTGATTGTATCCCACATAACTCTTAGGGTCTCTTCATTTTTCTTTGTTCTTTTTTCTGAGTTTTACTGAAACAGAGTTGTATCCAAGTATTTGTCTTCAATTCCACTGATCCTGTCTTCCACCGTTTCAAATATGCTTCTCAGCCCTTCTATGACACCGTCCATTTCTGAAATCTTGTTGTTTATCTTTTGGATTTTTAATTGTTGCTTTTGTATGATTTCTAGTTGTGAATTTATTTTGGCATTTTGTTCCTGCATTATTTTCCTGAATTATTCCAATTTTTTGTCTGTATTTTCCATGAATTTGTCTATTTTTTCCTCATGTTTGTCAGCTTTTTGCTTCAGCTCTTGGAGAATTCTGAGTATTAGAGATTTGAATTCCCTATCAGGTAGTTCTAGTGCATTTTCTTCCACTGGAGAGTCATCTGGTGTTTTATTTTGGACGCCTACTGGAACCATCCTGTCCTGTTTTTGTAAATATTTTTATATTGTCTACTGTCTTCGGGGCATTCAGTAGTTATTTTTCTCGTTTATTGATTGTAGATTTGTTTGTTTCATTCCCCTTTCTTTTTTTTTTAAACTTGACTATGTCTGAGCAGGCGGACTGTGTGTTCTTTGTTGTTTGCTCGTCTGTGGGCACAATAGTTTTCTCCTCCTTCTCCAATTGGCAGGGTCAGTCACTCAGATATGGTAAGGCAGGGCAGGTCTAGCTGAAGAGGAGTTACTGGGACGGGCTGTTTGTGGCACTTACTACAGCCACCAGGGCGGGTCGGTAATCAGTGCAGGGCAGGTTCAGTAGGCTGTGCCTGTGCTGCTTGGTGGTGTGACGTTAAGCGCACGGTGCAGGTAGGCAGGACGTAGTGGGGAGATTGTTATGTTTGGAGCTAAGATGGCTATGGGAGAGAGGCGAGAGGAACAGGAGCCAAAAACATACAAACAAAAAAGAATGCTAGGGGAGCTGGCCATTGGATTGGAGAGATGAGAGACTATGAAATGGAGAAAAGCAGAAAGGGGAAGAGGAAGAAAAAAAAAGAATGAATAAATAAAAATCAGAAAGGTTAAAGAACTGCAAAGTTCCCAGGGATCCCACCGGTGCAGCTATGAGTTCTGGGGAAGTCGCTCTCAGGTGTTGCAGTACAGCCTGGCTAGAAGGCGTAGAGGTATACAACGCCAGGTATTCAGGGAACAGAAAGAGAAGGAAGATATAGAGAGATGAGAAACTGATTAATGAAGAAAGACAAAAAGGGAAAAAGAGGGAAAAGAAACAAAATAAATTAAAAAAAAAAAAAGAACAAGAAAAGCCCCCCAAAAAACAGAAAGAAAAAAAGAACCAATGAAAAAATAAATGCCCTCAGGGATCCCTCTGCACGTCTGTGCAAGCTGAGGGGGTAGTCTCCTTGCCACGCAGCACCGCCTGGCCAGAAAGGGCTCCCAACTCAAGAAAAGGAAAAGAAAACAAACAATTCAAAACAAACAAATGGACAAAAGCCCCGGGATCCCACCAGTGTGGCAGCCCAGACCAGGAAGCAGCTCCACACTCGAATGGAGCTCCACAGCCCCTCAGAAAGAAGCAAAGATGGTGCACGGAACCAGGTATTTGAGCGAAAGGAGGGGTATGAGAGGTAAGGAAGAAATCAAAAGAAGCAGAAAAAAAAGCAACACCAGCAGCCAACAAATGGCACTCAGAGAGCCAGCTAGTGCAGGCTGGTGAAATCCAAGCAGCCGGTGTTTCTCAGACAAGAGACTGTGTCTGCAGGAAGAAGAGGGGGCCAAGTGTGGGTGAAGAAGGGTAGGGAGTGGGAAAGCATATATCACAAATTACCGGAGCTCTGCAGCCCCTCAGGAAGAAGCGAAGGTGGCGCACAGAGCCAGGTATTTTGCAAAAGGAGGGGGAGGTGGTGAGAGGTAAGGAAGAAATCAAAAGAAGTGGAAAAAAGCAACACCAGCAGCCAACAAATGGCACTCAGAGAGCTGGCCCGTTCGGGTGTGTGGAATCCAAGCAGCCGGTGTTTCCCGGACAAGAGATTGTGGCCGCAGAAGGCAGAGGAGGCCGAGTGGGGGTGAAGAAGGGTGGGGAGTGGGAAAGCGTATATCACAAATTACCAGTTGTTTTGTCTCCTGCTGGAAGCTCCGTGAAGCTGCTTTCTCGTACCCCCTGTTTGCTGGTCTCCGATAGGAGTCCAAGATGGCGGATCCACGCTGCGTTAGCTGGTAGGGGACCTCTGCATGAATCTCTCCTCGCTCTCCATTCTCTGTCAGTTTTCTCACTCCATTTGGTGCTTGGCTGAGTTCTTTATCTCTTCATTTGATGTTTTAGGGTTTCAGGATTGTTGTTTTCTCTGTTCGGCTTAGTTTTTTGGATATTTGCTGTGGAGGGACAGCATGGTGCTTCTGCCTAGAGCGCCATTTTGCCAGAAGTTGCCTTGTCTCCACATTTTTGAACTTCCATACAATGAAATAACTTTATTCTTCCACCTAACAAGTTGCAACTATCTTTTGCACAAATACATTCTCATCTACTCCCCAAAACAAGGAAATACAATGTCCCAATAGTCATTGTATCTATCTCCATGCTATGTTAATAACTCTCTAAAATAAGTCACAGTCCTATCTGAAAATTCTATTATTTGAAAACTAAGTTACAAAGTTAACCTCAAACAAAACTTGTATAAAAAATAAGGGAAGAAGAAAGAATTATACATATACATAAATTTTTATAATTATTATTGTTGCTAGGGTTGATTCCGACTCATAGCAACCCCATGTAACAGAACAGAATTGCCCCATAGGGTTTTCTTGACTGTAATCTTTATGAAAGCAGATCATCAGGTCTTTCTCCTGTGGAGCCATTGGGTAGATTACAGTCACCAACCATTCAGTTAGCAGCTGAGCACTTAACTGTTGTGCTACCACATATGTGTGTGTGTGTATGTATATACATATACACACACAATTATATATATAATCTATTATTATGAAACACACATAATAAGAAAATATGCATTGCTACAGTAGTTCTCGTTTCTATAACTTGTCACAAAGCCATAGTTAATAACTTTATTTTTCTACTCTTCATTTCATATTTCCTTTGCCCTCAGCCAGGACCTCAGCTATTTAGAGTTTCTTACCTGGTAGGGTGATCCGGACCTTCATTTCTGAAGGGATTAAATCTTACTGGGCATACACCACTGTCCTTCAGGGCCACCTGAGAGTGGATCTGTAATGCTTCAGCTATCCCCTTTCTTATGGTGCTGGCATGTTATGTAGAACTATCTGTAAATCTGGCCATAGTTTTTTCCTCTTCATGAGAAATAAGAAATTCCTCATGAGACCCAAGGTACTGACTGAGGGAGAGGATGCAATGCAGCAGGAGCTGAGGTAAAGGAAAATGAGCTACCTGTTCATGCAACTTACTCATGCTTTCAAGACCGGTTTGAGCTTGATTTTCTAAATACCACCTCCACTTGAAGACAGACTGCTGCTGAGCATGCCCAACCTCATGACTTGGTGGGTCATATAACATCTATCTCATGATAGGAAGCTCCGGTCACATGGTCACTTAATGGCCCATGGTTAGGCTACCATGGTACAGAAGCAAGCTGGGAGCTGTTTCTCAAAAACAGAATAACTGTCTGCAAAAGAGGGCGTGAATTTATTCCAAAATCCTAGAGGTCTGTGTTGTGATTCACCTACTGGTGCTTGCTCACAGCTCTATACAACATCCTTATTTGACGCAAACACTTTGAGTATCATTGGATTTGCTGGGTCATAAGGTCCAAGTGAAGAGTAATTTGTACTGCCCCCTGGATTTACTGCAGAGCCTTTTCTTGTTTTATTCCCACTCAAAATTGGTAGCTTTATAGGTTACTTGGTAGATGATCAAAATAGAACCCTCCAATGTTGTATATTTTGTTTCCAAAACCCAAAAACCAAAAAGACCCATGAAGCATTGTACTTCTTTTTTTTTTTTTTTTTTGGTGATGATAGGTTATGCAAGGTGCAGACACATGTCTTTCACCTTGGAGGGTATATTTCTATGGGTTCCAGAACTTTGGACCCCCAGAAACTTCTCTGAGGTAGCAGGCCCCTGAATTTTTGCGGTGTTTATTTCCCACTAATTTTGCATATGCCTTTGTAAGGCATCTAAAGTATTTGTTACTTCTTGCTTGTCTGACCTAATCAGCATAATGTCATCAATGTAGTCATACTGTGTAATGTTCAATGTCAAGATGATCAAGATTTCTGCAGATTATATTAAGACAGAGAGCCAAAGAGTTGATGTATCCCTAAGGCAAGACTGTGAAGGTGTACTTTGGGCCCTGCTAGGTAGAAGCAAACTGCTTCTGGTGTTTCTTACAAATGGGTATGCAGAAACAAATCATTTGCCAGGTCAACAGCCGCATATCAAGTGCCAGGAGCTGTGCTGGTTTACTCTTGCAAAGATACTACATCTGGAATAGCAGCTATAGTTGAAGTCACTACTTGATTAAGTTTACAATAATTCATAGTAATTCTCCAAGATCCAGTCACCTTATTTACAGGCCACAGGCAGGTTAAATAGGGAAGCGATAGGTAGCATCACCTTAGCATCTTTCAAGTCTATGATAGTGATATTAATCTCTCCAAGGGATGTGGTTTACTTCTGGTTTATATTCTCCCGGACAGAGGGAGCTCTAGAGGCATCCACTTAGTCCTTCCTACCATAATGGCCCTTACTCTATGGTCAGAGTCAACTGACCCATGTTAGTTGCTAAGTATGTCTATTCCAACTATAAATTCAAGAACTGGGGAAATAACCCCAGGGTGTGTCCAGAGAGGCCACCAAAATCCTCTACTTCGGCTGGTGGACCATAGTGGCATTTTGGGAATTAGCATCAATTCTGAGCTGATGTCTAGTAATCCTCCAAAGATCTGTGTATTTCCTTTTCCCCACTGCACAGATACACTAATAAATGGACACAGGTCCCTACAGGGAAAGTTTGAAGGAAGATTTACCTTTATATTGTGGCTGTGTTGCAGAGTCCTTCCTTAAGGGGACCTGGCCTCTCCTTCAATTAGGGGGCTCTGGGTCTGTTAACTGGCATAGGTCTGGAAACTGGATGAGAGACTCTAATTAAGTCACTCAAGTGCACCCACATCAATGGATGTGGCTCAGTCCAGTTTTATATGCCACCCTCCTAGGTCTAAAACTCTTAGAATTCACTCCCACACATATTCCTCAGAGTTCTGTCAATATATGTTGGCAAAATCTTGCAGTTATTTTGGTGTATACATTATTTCCTTCTGAGTCAGATTTTGTACTTGCCTCCTTCGATCATACTGAGGTTTGATCCTAGTTATGCGCCTAGCAGCAACAAAGGGTGTTTGGGTTTGGTATTGGGGAGAATGACATCTTCTTGCCATGCAACTTCCCCAGAGGAGGTTATTACAGGGTTTTCAAGTAAGGGAAGGCTAGCCTCCTCAGACACAATCGAGTAAACTGCTTCCATTCAGTGCTGGATTAAGGGGCGGCCTATACCAGTGGCCATCCGGGGTGTTATGCTTAATGGGGTGCCAAATTTGATATGTGTCAAAAAAATAATTTTACTAACATATTATAAAAACAAACTAAATATCAATAGTTAACATAAGTTTATATAGCTGTTTCCGAACTATGCACTCCAGGGACACAGTGGCATAAGCAGGGTGCACAAGAAATCCCAATGAAGAAAATACGCTTGTATTTAAGAAACTAAATACTGCTTTAATCTTGCAGGAAAAGTTCACCACTGTGCCAGAATGGCTCCAGATAACTTAAAAGGTGTGCATCCCAAGTGGAAGCCTGTGAGGGATCCTGAAAGCAACTTGGACAGAAGCATGTGCATCACTGGACCCAGCGCCAGTCAGGTGGTGGAAGCTATCAGGAAGCATTCATTGACAAGAGTTCACGTATATTTTTATTACATTCTTTTCCTCAATTTGTCAATTTGTTATTTGAAATAAACAAGCACAGTCCCTGGGTGGTGCAAATGGTTAAGTGCTGGACTACTAACCAAAAGGTTGGTGGTTCAAACCCACCCAGAGGCACCTTGGAAATAAGGTCTGGCGAAAAGGTCACAGCCTCGAAAACTCTGTGGAGCAGTTCTACTCTGCACTCTGGGGTCGCTGTAAGTTTGAATCGACCCAATGGCAGCTAACAACACCAACAAATGAATAAGGAGACTTTTTTCTGATGCTATTATATAAAGGGCGCTGCCAAACCCCTCTGCCCAGGCTTGAAAATATCTTCATTCGGCCCTGTTTCCACTGGCAAGGGAAGCTCAGAGTGACATGGGAGTCTAAGATTTTTAGCTTTGTCTGACATCCAACCAGATGTCCCCATTATAAGTTTCAGGGTCCTGCTCTTTCCCAATCATATGAAAGCTTAGTAAGACTATGAATTTGACTGATGTAATTCTGAAACATGCCATGATTTTGTGTTTATTTATCGCAAATCAGCAAGGTAAGAAATAAGAAATTCTTTTACGGCTATGTAGAAAACTCTAGGGTTTACTGACCATGACTTAAGCTGAGAATTTAAAGACCTGAGCTTGTCATTTTCTTTCTGCAAGGGCTCTGATGCATTCGGAAGAATCTGTCCCACACCACAGTCTCTGTAGTTACCATCACTGCCCTAACAGTCAAGTGCAATAGCCACTTGGGCCCCCTAGGCACTTACTTCAGTTGGCACTTCATCACAAGTAACCACAAGTAATAATCTGATTAATCATGAGGCCACAGTATGCCATGGATTAACAGCATCACATTTCTCATAGACAAGGAGCTCAGCACATTCAAGCTCAAGGACACAACCAAATCAATTCCTAAATCCCATCTTCAGGGGTCTATTTCCTGGAATCACTCCTAGTACCAATTTCTGCATCAGTCAGGGTCCAGCCAATGAGACAGAAACTACACAGTTATTTGGACGGAGAGAATTTAATACAAAGAATGGTTATTAGGTATAAAGTTGTTAACTAGGTAATTGAAAGGATAAAAAGAGAATTCTGAGGTACCATGGAGATAGCAACAGCAAGAAACATCTATAACCCTTGTTGTTGTTGTTGTTAGGTGCCATCTAGTCAGCTCTGACCCATAGCGACCCCATGTACAACAGAACTAAACACTGCCTGTGCCATCCTCATATCATTGCTGTGTTTGACCCCATTGTTGCAGCCACTGTGTCAATCCATCTCATTGAGGGTGTCTCAGTCGTCTAGTGCTGCTCTAACAGAAGTACCACAAGTGGATGATTTTAACAAACAGAACTTTATTCTCTCATAGTCCAGTAGGCTACAAGTCCAAATTCAGGGCATCAGCTCCAGGGGAATGCTTTCTCCATCGGCTCTGGGGGAAAGTCCATGTCATCAGTCTTCCTTTGGTCTGGGAGCTTCTCTGCGCAGGAACCTCAGGTCCAAAGGATGCGCTCTGCTCCCAGCACTGCTTTCTTGGTGGTATGAGGTTCCCATGTGTCTCTGCTCGCTTCTCTCTTTCGTATCTCAAAAGAGATTGCATTAAGACACTGATCTTGTCAATCTCATCAGTATAATCTCATCACAGTGACAGAATTTACAACACATGAGGAGATCACATATAATCTCATCATAGTGGTAGAGTTTACAACACATAAGGACATCACATCAGATAACACAATCATACAATACTAGGCATCATGACCCAGCCAAGTTGCTACACACATTTTTTGGGGGACACAATTCAATCCATGACAGAGGGTCTTCCTCTTTTTCGCTGACCCTCTACTTTACCAAGCATGATGTCCTTCTCCAGGGACTGGTCCCTCCTGATAACATGTCCAAAATAAAGGAGACGAAGTCTCACCATCCTCGCTTCTAAGGAGCATTCTAGCTGTACTTCTTCCAGGACAGATTTGTTCATTCTACTGGCAGAGCATGGTATATTCAATATTCTTCACCAACACCATAATTCAAATGCATTAATTCTTATAACCCTAGATCAAAAAACACAAAAGAACCAAACCCTTTGCCGTCGAGTCGATTTTGACTCATAGCGACCCTATAGGACAGAGTAGAACTGCCCCATAGAGTTTCCAAGGAGCGGCTGGTGGATTCAAACTGCCAACCTTTTGGTTTAGCTGCTGTAGCTCTTAACCACTACACCACCAGGGTTTCCTCTATAACCCTATGCCTGGAAAAACAAAGGGAAGATGTTGCAATTCCTAAAACTTACAAACTTAGGATCTCTGAAGAGCTAAAACTCAGACCTCTAAGGAGGAGGCCACCAACTGCCTGATACTGATGTCTCTGAGTTTGGAGGACAGACCCAGACCTCTGAGGAGGGGTCTGCCCAGCTACTGTTGGTGTCTGAATGAGACACTATGAAGCTAGTTATGCAATTGTTGGAAAAACTGCCAAGTGGATTCAGTTGCTGCTGTGGGAAGGAACTGCTGCTGCCAGGGTGAAGGAACATTGCTAAGGTGACCCTTAAAGGAACAGGAAGCAAGCAGGAAGGAGCGAGTCCCTTTTCTGCCTTTATCCTCACTGTCTTCCTCTAGTGGCCCCTATTAGCAGAGCCAAACATAGAGCCAACTAACAAAGCCAAACTGTGATTTGCAGAGTCCCGCTATCAGTATCTTATAGCAGAGAATAGAAAGGGGGGTTTGGAACAGAGAGACAATAACTTAATAACTGGTACAGGTGACTTTATAAAGTATTACAAGAAAGAGATGAGCTTATGTGAGAATTAGCTGGTTTCCAAGCAAAGGTAAAAGGGAAATAGAGACTTTGCAGGGTTGGAAATCTGGCTGCTTCTGAACAACAAATAGTACAAGTTAAGATGGAAAAATGTCTTGAACAACGAGTCCAAAGATGTGATAATTTGAGGCAAATATGAGATTAAGAATGTGGCATTCCCACCTATTACTTCAGATGACTTCAAGGTAGCCACCACTGAGAGTAAGGCAAGGGGGTGAAAAGCAAATAAATACATCAGTTTGAGAATTCTATTTAGGAAAGAACTTGAATGTTGTTACTGTCACATGGCTCTGACTAGAAGCAAAAAAAGCAGAAATTTGAGGTAACTCTATTGTCAAAGAAACTATGAGCTCAAACTAAAAAAGCCCGTGACTGGTTGAGACTTAAGATAACTTTTAGGCCCCCGTGCTTGTGCCTGCAGGAAACAGACTTTGAAAACTGAGCCTTCTCCAAGGAGGACATACTCCCCAGAGACCATCTCAGATGTGGCCATGAATGATAATCAACAAGGAAGAACTTCTCAGAGGGCACAGCCAGGAGCACAGAGAACAACAGGCAAAGGAGCCTGTCCTAGAGAGCAAAACCAGGGTCTACAGAAGAACTAGATGGTGCCCGGCTACCACCAATGACCACCCTGACAGGGAACACAACAGAGAGTCCCTGACGGAGCAGGAGAAAAGTGGGTGCAGAACTCAAATTCTAGTAAAAAGACCAGACTTAATGGTTTGACTGAGACTGGAGTGACCCTGGAAGACATGACCCCTGGACTTTCTGTTGACCCAAAACTAAAACCAATCCCGAGGCCAACTCTTCAGACAAAGATTAGACTGGACTATGAGACATAAAGTGATACTCATGAGGAGTGTGCTTCTTAGCTCAAGTAGATGCATGAGACTAAATGGGCAGCTCCTGTCCGGAGGCAAGATGGGAAGGCAGAGAGGGTCAGGAGCTGGCTGAATGGACATGGGAAATCTGGGGTGGAAAGGAGGAGTGTGCTGTCACAGTATAGGGAGAGCAACTAGGGTCACATAACAATGTGTGTATAAATTTTTTATGAGAAACTGACTTGAATTGTAAACTTTCTCTTACAGCACAATTTAAAAAAAAATCAGGGTCTAAAAAAGTCCCTGCCCCTATCCCCAGGGAAGGGGGTCTCTGACATGCTTGACCAGTGGGATTTCAAAACTGGTTTGGACTAATGACTATTGTACACATTCTTTCCTTTTCTAAATGGGAGTTTGTATTGAGGTTATCCTATCCTTGCTCTACTATTGTATATTGAGTGTGTCTTGGGGGTACAGATAACTTGTTTTTTTGGTTCATGGGTCACCATAAGGAACCATATCTGGAGCTGATTGAGTCTTTGAGCTGGATGTAGTAACCAGATGAGATTTGGGGTCCTCACCCTTGGGAAGGGTTGTTCTCTGTGAGAAGAGCAGAAAAAAAAGGTATTTGGCTCAGAAAGACAGACTGTCAAATGGAAGTATCCTGTGACACACAAATATCTGTGTTCTCTTTCTGAACCCACAGTCAGACTTCGCTTCCCAGTAGGGTTGCTAGATTTAGCAAATAAAAATACAGGATACCCAGTTAAATTTGAATTTCAGATAAAAATAATGAAAATTTCTTAGTATAAGTATGTTCTATGCAGTAACTGGGACAAAATTATACTGAAAAATTATTCACTGTTTATCCAGAATTCAAATTTAATTGGGCATTCCCTGATACCAGAAGAACTAGATGGTGCCCGGCTACCACCAATGACTGCCCTGACAGGGAACACAACAGAGAGTCCCTGAGGGAGCAGGAGAAAAGTGGGTGCAGAACTCAAATTCTAGTAAAAAGACCAGACTTAATGGTATGACTAAGACTGGAAGAACCCCAGAAGACATGGCCCCTAGACACTCTGTTAGCCCAGAACCAAAACCATTCCCAAAGGCGACTCTTCAGACAAAGATAGACTGGACTATGGGACTTAAAATGAAACTCATGAAGACAGTGCTTCTTAGCTCAAGTAGATACATGAGACTAAATGGGCAGCTCCTGTCTGGAGGCGAGATAAGAAGGCAAAAAGGGACAGGAGCTGGTTGAATGGACACACGAAATCTGGGGTGGAAAGGAGAAGTGTGCTGTCACATTATAGGGAGAGCACCTAGGGTCACATAGCAATGTGTGTATAAATTTTTGTATGAGAAACTGACTTGAACTGTGTCTTAGGCTGGTTTCTCTAGAGAAACAAAACCAGTAATGTGTATAAATATATATACATAGAGAGATTTATATCAAGGGAACAGCTCATGCAATCGTAGAGGCTAGAACGTCCCAAGTCCATGGATCAGGGTAGAGGCCTCTCCCAAGTCACACAGCTGCAGAAGTTGGCAAGCCCAAGATCAGCAGGTTGGAGAGAAGGGCTCCCGCTCACAGGCTGTGCAGATTGACGAATCCCAGGTTCGGCAGATAAGCTGACAGCTCAAGTCCCAAGAACTAGAGATGAGACGACAGGAGGCAGCCACAGGATCCAGAGAGAGCAAAAAGCCAGAACGTCTGCTTATATTCAGATGCAGGCCACACTCTCAAGGAGACTCCCTTTCATTTGATTGGCTACTTAGAGTATATTCAATCATGGGAGTGATTACACTAAAACACTGAGAATCATGGCCCAGCCAAGTTGACACACAATCTTAATTATCACAAACTAAACTTTCACTTAAAGAACAATAAAAAAAAAAATTTAATTGGGCATTCTGTATTTTATCTGGCAACCCTACATCCCAGCCTCCCTTGTAGTTAGATGTGGTCATGTGACTGAGTTGTAGCCAATGGTTGTAAGTGAAAGTGATTTACAATTCTTCCAGGCCTGGTCCCTAAAAACCTCTCTTAAAACAGAGGGCTCAGAGGACCTAGATGTGGGCAGAGTCACAAGATGAAAGAAGTCTGGGTCCCAAATGACTGGGTAGAATAGGTATCCCTCCCCAAACCTGCACTAGACTATCATGTAAGCAAGAAACACACTTTTATTATTCAGTAACTGATTTTCTTTTTTATCGTGGTAAAAAAAAAATATAACAGAATATTTGCTATTTCAACATTTTTTACCAGTACAATTTCAGTAACATTAATTATGGTCATCATGTTGTGCAACCATCACCACTACACATTTCCAAGTTTTTCCATCACCTTTAACAGAAACTGGGTGCCCCCTAAGCAATGACTCCTTCTTTCCACCTCCCTTCCACCCTGGTAACCACTAATAAACTTTGGTCTCTATACGTTTGCCTATTCTTAGATATTTCATATAGGTGAGATCATACTGTATTTGTCCTTTCGCGACTGACTTATTTCACTCAGCATGTTTTTAAGGTTCATCCATATTGTAGCATGTATCAGGACTTCATTTCTCTTTATGGCTGGGTAATATTTCATTGTATGTATATGTCACATTTTGTTTATCCATTCATCTGTTAATGGACATTTAGGTTGTTTCCACTTTTGGCTATAGTGCTGCAATGAACATTGGTGTACAAGTATCTGTTTGCATTCCTGCTTTCAATTCTTTTGGACATATGCCTAGGAGTGGAATTTCTGGGTCATGTGGTAATGCTATGTTTAATTTTTTGAGAACTGTCAAACTTTTTCCACAGTGGCTGCAACATTTTACGTTCCCACCAGCAATGTACGACAAGGATCCATTCTCCACATCCTTGCCAATGACAGTTTTATTTTTTTCTAATCATAGGCATCCTAGCAGGGGTGAAGTGGTATCTCATTGTGCCCTAATGACTATGACCTTAAGCATCTTTTCATGTGTCTGTTGGTCGTTTATATGTCTTCTTTGGTGAAATGTCTATTCAAGTCCTTTGTCCATTTTTTGATTTTTTTTTTTTCTGTTTGTCTTTTTATTGCTAAGTTGTAGGATTTCTTTATATAGTCTGGATATTAAACTCTTATCTAATATATACAAAAGCAAACCAAACCCACCACTGTTGAACAGATTCCGACTCACAGCGACCCTATAGGACAGACTAGAACTGCCTCATAGGATTTCCAAGGCTGTAAATCTTTATGGAAGCCAACTGCTGCATCTTTGTCTCAAAGAGCAGCTGGTGGGTTAGAACCGCCGGCCTTTTGGTTAGTAGCCAAGCACTTCAACCGCTACGCCAGCAGGGCTCCTCTGATATATAGTTCCCCCAAATCTTCTTCCAATCTGTAGGCTGTCTCTTCACTTTGTTGATAAAGTCCTTTGATGCACAAAGTATTTGATGAAGTCCAATTTATCTATTTTGTCTTTTGTTGCTAGTGCTTTTGGTGTTGTATCTAAGAATCCATTGTCAAAACTAGCCCCTGAAGCATTACCCCTGTTTTCTTCTAAGAGTTTTATGGTTTTAGTTCTTACATTTAGACCTTTGATCCATTTTAATTTCCATATATGGTGTGAGGTATGGGTCCAGGTTTATTCTCCACGTGGAAATCCAGTTGTCCTAGCACCATTTATTAAACAGACTATTCTTTCCTCCATTGAATGGACATGGAATTTTCCCCCATTGTTGAAAATCAATTGACCATAGATGTATGAGTTTATTTCTGGATTCTCAACTTTATTTCATTGGTCTGTCTGTCTACTGCTATACCAATACTAGATTGTTTTGATTACTTTGTTCTTCAAGATTGCTTTGGCTATTTGGGGCCCCTGTGGTTCCATATAAACTTAAGAACTGGCTTTTCCATTTCTGCAAAGATGGCTGTTGGAATTTTGATGGGGATCACAGTGAAATCTATAAATTGCTTTGGATAGTACTCACATTCTAACAATATTAAGTCTTTCAATCTATGAATACAGCATGTCCATTTATTTAGGTCTTCTTTAATTTTTTTCAGTAATATTTTACAGTTATCAGTGTACAAGTCTTTCACTTCCCTGGTTAAATTTATTCCCGGGTATTTCACTGTTTTAGATGCTATTGTAAATGGAATTGTTTCCTTAATTTCCTTTTAGAATGCTCATTGTGGATGTATACTAACCTAACTGATTTTTGTGTTGACCTTGTGCCCTGCCACTTTGCTGAATTTATTAGCTCTAGTAGCATTCTTGTGAATTCTTCAGGGTTTTCTATATATAGGATTATGTCATCTGCAAAAAGATAATTTTATTTCTTCCTTCCTGATTTGGATACTTTTTATTGCCTAATTGCTCTAGTATATTACAACTTCCAATATAATATCCAATAACAGTGGTGAGAGTATCGGCCACTGAGTTTTGGGAGTTGTTTCTTACAGCAGTTAGCCTGCCCTGAGTATCTCTAATCCCTAAACTCAATAGCTTTTCTCAAAATTTCTCCAACCTTAGCAGCATATGACCCTGGAAACTCTTTCTTCTTGAAAGTCTCTCTTCCCCTAATGACACTATTTGTTTCTGGTTGTTTAATGATAATAATTTAAAAATACCTACCATTCATGAAGTTCTTACTATGACCAAGGCACTGTGCTAAATGCTTTATGTACAATGTCTCATTGAACTCTCATAGCTACCCTATGTGGAAGTGGTATCACCCCCATTTTTTCGATGAAAAAATAGGTTTAGAGAGGTTGAGTCACTTGCCCAAGATCTTACTGCCCCTTCCACTTCTCTCTCTACACTCTTGCTTTTGACAATCCCATCCAGTATCATGGCTGCTGTAATTACGGTATCTGTATGTATGGCTCCCTGACTCCTCTCCATATCTCCAGTTCCATATTTCCAAACAACTGGCATATGAATGTGCTGATGGCATTGTAAACTCAACATGTCCAAAATGCAACTATTCCTTTATTAGCACTGTTCTAAACACGTTTTATGTGGTAACTCATTTAATTCTCAAACAGCTCTATGAGGCAGATAACATTATCCACATCTATGAAACAGACAGTACTATTATCCACATTTTACAGATGAGTAAACTGAGGCTTAGCGAGTCAGTGTTTGGCTCAAATTTACACAGCTACTACACAATAAAGCAGGCTTGGGGCTGACTTCAAAGCCGAGATCTCAATGATAACAATCCAGTTCCCCTCAAACTAAGCTCTCCCTGCCCTGTTCCATTTCCTCACTCTCATCCTCATTCTCTGCCCTTAATTTTCAAATTCTACCTGTCCTTCAAAGTCCAGCTCAGAAGCCACTTCTCCATGAAGTCTTCCTAGGCAACCCAAGCTGGAAGAGAGCTCCACTTTGTATGAATTTATAGACCATTTGTAAATTGTTTTGTAATTTATAACTTTTTCTAAGTGCACAAGTAAAACTTTAATTCATTCTCATTATAAAAATTTCAAGTACAGAGGGATACAGAGCAAAAAGTATTCCCTTGCCCCCCAGCATTTATTACTTTCTACCTTAATATTCTTGTATATATGCTAGCTACTCTATTAAACAGATAAGTGAGGACAGAAATCATAGTTGAGTCACCTTTATTACCCTAAAATAGGCATTAATAAACAATTGCTGAATTAATCAATCAATTTCAAATCCCTTGAGCCTATGCACATTTCATTTTTACATAAAGGTAAGAGGATCTGTTCAGGAAAAGAAGTGATTTTTTTCTACAGGGGACTGGTAAAACCATGTCAAACACTCCTTCTCCTCCCACCTTCATTAAAGAACAAAAAAAACATCCAATTCTAGGTACACTAAGCGTCTGGTTTCTGTTTTAGCAGGGTCTCATAAGGAAATGACTTTTCTCTGAAATTGTAGACGCCCAACCCAGCTGTGGCATTGTTAGACCTCAGGGTAAACAGGAAGCTTCCTGCCTTGTGCCCTTCATGTCCCTCTCTCAGCCTATTAAAGACTGTAATAGGATGGTAAAAGGACAGCTGCTGGCCATAAAATCCGCCCATTCCTTAGATCCTCAGAGAACAGCAACTAGATCCTTCCAAAGTCAGAGACAAAACTATGTCCTTCTTCAGGTCACACCAGGTGTTTCCACCTAGCTGCGGTGTTCAGTTATCTCCTCAATTATCAGCTGTAGCTATAATGGTCTTTGCAGAATACCAGAGTGATTCAGTTCCTTGGTATTGGTTGAGATGAGATTCCCACTTACAAGGTTTCTGGTCCTTGAAATCACTTGCATCTAGAGGTGATGAGATCTAGTGTGAAGGTTCAGCTAAGACTACCAGAGCAGTGAAATCACACCCGACTCCATGTGCTTTGAGTCATCTCTTCCAGTAGGGGAACAATCAGTTCCTATTATCCCCCAAAAGAAGGCAAAGAAGAGAATCCACGAGAGCAAAGAATCTAGTGCTCCTACCTCAGCAGTAAAGAGCTGAAAAAGGCTCCAGCTCTTCCTGCACACAGGGTGGAAGTCCCTGCATCTGCAGCTGTTAGTGAGGAGAGAAGAAACAGCTTCTGCCAACTGGAGGGACACTAGGGCAAAGGTGATCATGTTTTGCCAAGAAGGGCACTTGGGTGTCTTGGCAGAAGGCAGAGCGCTGCCCTGATCTGCGTGTACATTTTCAGAAGCATTTGACTCTGGACCAAATTCTCTCAGCTGTGCTAGTGCTGGGGCGATGGATGGGAAATGCTTGTTGGCCAGGCTGACCAGAAACTCCAACAGAGGGTGCTGGGACTCAGCCAAGAACTTCCCTTCAGCTGGCAAATTTAGCGGTCTGTCACAGTCAGAGGGAGCGTGTCAAAATTCCAATTCTCAGGGCTCTCTAGAAGCTGCTTATGATTACCTATCTATTTTGGAAGAGTTTCTGCTTGCTGTAATTTTTGACTCAAGTGGGGACTAAGAGTGGTGATAATAGAGCCTAACTTACCTGGCTCAAGGAATGAACAAAATAGCTCAGCAGGAGCCAATGATCTTACTAGCATTATAGTGATGGTCTCATAACTAAACGGAGACCAGGAAGCAGGACAGGTAACATTTCATTCAACCTTGGACTTACCTACAATTTACCAATTCATGCTGCTGCGCTGGCTCCTCTGACCTATGTCTACCATGCAAGCAAGCACTGGCACAGGAGAATGTCAGGAAAATCAAGCACAACTTTAACCATTCAGTTCCCCGGCACAGGTTTACTTATGCAGGCCAATAAGCCTTACATGCTAGGCGTCACTGCTTTCCGTCACTCAAAGAAAAGATCACTTGAGCTACTCTTCACAGTTGTATCTTCTAATTGCTGAAAGCAGGAGAGCTGGAGATATTTTATCCTAAAATCACATGTTCGAGCCTCTACATAAGTGCTCAGACTGGGATGATTCCGCTAAAAGGGTTCACTTCCCCAGTAGGAACAATATCATTTCTCCTAGATCCAGGAGAGGTAACTAAGGCTCTGAAAAATCACCCAAAGTCATACAACTGGTAAATAGGGTTTTACTGGGAGGACTAGAATCCAGGTCTCCTGCCTCTTTATGCACTGTTCTCCTTTCCATGATTTTTATTTTTCCTGCAAAAATACTTCTTTCCAAGTAATTTGTATTATTTTTAAAAAGGTAATTCATTGCATGTATAGCTGAGTGTTGTTTAATTTTCATATATTTGTAAGATTTTTCATATATATGAATTCACAAATCATTAAAAAATCATCAGAAAAGTGTCCCATTTAGGAAAGATGGCTTTACTGTACTACTACCACTACACTGAACAGCCTCCACCAACCTGTCCACAAAAGCCTTTGATGAAATGTACGTTTAAGTAATTTAAATTTACACGTGAGTCAGTGGTACGGTTAAGACTATCTCTGCTATGCTTGGTTGACTGGAAGACAGATCCATGTGTACTTTAGACCTGGAAATAAGACATATTCACTTATGGCAAAAACAGTTACTACTCTAAAATTCACCCTGGACAGGACCAGAGGGGCTCTCTAGTGGCTCACACTTCTCTACCTAACCAACCTTCTGAGAGAGAGCAAGAAAGAGAGGCTTTAATGGACAGATAACCCCAGGGCACGCAGGCAGTCCCAACGTGTATTTGTACTTTCAGAGCCCTGGGTGAAGTCGGCTTCAAACCTGTCCCTTTAGACTCCAGGTCATGTCCAAGGCAGGAAGTTGCAATGCAGGAGTAGTCCCAGGAGCCAGTAAGTCAGGAAGTAGCCTAGAATGTATCGTGTGACTGGGGAACAGGTTTTCCAGTTGTACAAAAGTTCCCTGATAGGATTTCTGGGGACCTTTTGTCCTGGTGGGGAGTCTCCTGCAAGAGGCTTCCAAGGCACAGTCTCTAGGGACCTCAGCAATGGCTCTTGATTCTGAAGCAAGTGAGCTGGAAACCAGTACACAATAGGAGTGGAGGAGCACAAAAACCTGGTGAGAACCTGGAAATCAGAGGAGTGGGAAAGATCCACACATTTATTGGAATGACTCAAATTGGACCAGCTGAGGAGCTTCTCTGCTCCTGGTGATCTCTGGCCCCATGACATGCACTTGGAAAAGAAATTCAGCAGAGCTTAGGATCTGCTTTATAAAGGTGTGTGACACCAGCCAGGCAACCTTGATGTTACAAATAAACATAGCTACAGAGTAATTACCACAATAATGGGACAGTCAACACTAAAAACTCTATGTATGGTGTCCAATTTTAGCTCAGGGCCTGGACTCTAAACTCTGGGCTGTGATGTAGGGGTTGGGAACTGGGGTGGTTCCCCATTCCACGGGGATGTCAGAGCAGAGGGTGGTTCACAATTCTCCCTCCAAGGACAATTCAGAGCTAGGTCTCCAAATGGCCTCCCTCATCTAATCTTCTGGAAGCTCTACACTGTGCTGGCACTCTCTCTACTAGCTAATCCAGCTATAAACACAGAATGCTGTTTTCCATTTCCCCTGTGTCTCTTATCCACACAGCTCAAAGAACTTTACAAACAGTCCATGTGCACCTTCAAAAGGTAGAAACTGCTCAGGAGAGGTCAGCATAGGGGCAAAAAGAGTTCCCTGGGGATTATATTGAAACTGAGGCCAGAGCCAGGAACAAAAAATCAGATGTGTGATCACACCCTTCCTATCCCTACCACTCCAGACATGAGACAAGATAGCTCCTCTGAAAACTGGGCACTTGCCTCAAAGTACCTCAAGAAGCCAACATTCAAGTAGACATTCTGGATACAACTGTATATTAGGGGAAGGTCCCAGAGATATCCTGTCTGCTTTTTACTGTATCTCAGTTGAATCAAGTCCATTCACAATCCTCATATCTTTGCACACACCCCTCCATTTGCCAAGAATGTTCTTTCTCTGCCTCTTATGTGGAAAATTCCTTTTTACTCTTCAGGACCCAGCTTAAACGTAATGCCTTCCTCAACTCCTCCAGTCAGTTAGCACTTCTTCCTCTGAGCTTCCACAGTACTTTATCTCAAAACAGTAACCCCTCTTCCATCCCACTGTGCTATAATTTTATCTGTTAAATGTCTGTCTCACCATTTGTACCATGACACCCACTAGGGCAGGAATTCTATCCCTAGTGGTCTTGCCCAGGGTCTGTCATAAAGAAAGTCCCTAAATAGTCGCTGAATGAATAAATCAGGTATGGGTCACTCAAATGGGAGAAGTTAGCTATCTTCCCTGCTCACTGGCCAAGTTTTGCCCATATTCACATCCTTATTCTAGTTAGGAATCCACCTCACCTGAACATGCATGCACAGACCTCCAAACAGCAGCAGCACTGCAGCGTGGACCAGGTACACAAACACCTGAGGACTGAGGAATCCAGGATCAGGCTTCTCTAGGGTCTTATTGTTCTTGTTCCTTTGCAGCCCAAGTGTAAGGCAGAGCCACGGGTGGGTGGTCACATATATCCAAGTCGCCCAGGCAACCAGTATTGCCACTGGTGCAGCCAGTAGAAAATTGGGCACCTGCCTGAGTTCATAGTATCTCAAAAACCCAACATTCCAGTAGACATCCTGGATATAGTTGTATATTAGGGGAAAGTTCCAGGAGCACCAAGGTGGCTCATTTCCATTTGCAATACGGTAGCCCTTATCCACAGCTAACTGCAGCAGAGGCTTAGGGATGGGCTGGGCCGGGCCTGGTAGACAGAACTGAGTGTAGGCATAATACTGAAAGAGGACAAAGGGAAGGCCAAGTGTGAGCAACGACAGGAACACAGAGGTCATCAGCTTAATGAGCTGCCTCAGGGGACTCTCCACCTTGAGAGAAGAGAAAAAGCCTTGGCACTGGGCATGCACAAGGAACCCAATGTTGACTAGCCCATTGGAACGTACACCAGTGGCAAGGGCAAAGAGTAGTCCACTAGTCCAGCTTCGGCTCCTCTCCAGCTGCCCCATGGCACTGAATGTCAGGACGGCAAACAGAGCTTCTGAGTAACCAGCTGCCAGGAAGACAGTGGCGGGACTAAAGCAGAAGAGCAGCGCTGCATAGAAGGCCTGGCGGGGACTGTGCAAAACCAGACAGCCCAGGTCGTGAAGTGCCACTGCTGCCAACACGGAGAACAAGGAGTTGAGCAATGCTACTGAAATTAGCAAGCAACTCCGTAGGCTCAGTAACCCCTGCAGGGGTCTCAACAGCAGTTCAGCCCCCACCAGCAGGGCCAGGGGGAAACCAGGGAAGAAGGCAAAGTTGTGCTCATATAGGTAGCCATGCTCAGCAATGAACAGGAAGTGCTCAGCATCCCAGTGAGACAGGCCACCCAGAAGAACTTCCACAAGTTGGTCCACAGAGCCTGAGGGGGCCAGGCGAGGAGGGGAGAAGGCTTCTGCATGGTGATCTGGGATGATGGCATTGAACAGGGCCTGTACGGTGAGGGAGAACAGGATATTAGTTGAACAACTGGAAGAAAATAATCACTATTTAATAAAAAGAGGAAGAACAGACTTATTGGGAGAAATCAGGAGTTCAGTTTTAGACTAGTTAAGCTTGAGTTGGACATCCGAGTGCAAGAGGTAGATGAGGCAGTGAGATACATGAGTCTGTGGGTCAGAAGAGAGATCAAGGCTGGGGTTATAAATTTGGGGGTCATAAGTGTATAACCGAACTGAAACTGAACCGAAACCAAACTCGTTGCCGGCGAGTTGATTCTGACTCATAGCGACCCTATAAGTGTATAGATGGTATTTAAATCTGTAAGACTAGATGAGACCACCTAGGGAGGAAGTACAGATAGAGCAAAGGAGAGGTCTGAGGACTGGGCCCTGGACATGTCAACATTTAGAGGTTAGGAAGAGGGGGAGGATCCAGCAGTGAAGATAAAGCAGGAACAATCAGTGAGTTAGGAGGGAAACCAGCAGAGCAGGTATCTCAGAATCAATAAAGAAAGGGAGTGATCAGCTCTGCTAAATGCTGCTGATAAGTCAAGATGGGGACTGGAAAATGACGACTGGATTCAGCAATGTGGAGGTCATCGATGACTTTCACAAAAGCTATTTCAGTAGAGAGAAGAAAAGAGAAGCCTGTCTACAGTGGGTTCAATAGAAAATGGGAAAAGAGAAATTGGAGCTAGTGCATACAGACAACTATTTTGAAGAATTTTGCTATAAAGGGGAGCAGAAATATGGAGTAGTAGGTGTACAAGATGTAGAGGCAAAAGAAAGTTTGTTTTTTTAAGGTGGGATGTTTGCATGCCAATGGGAATAGTCCAGTGGAAAGAAAACTATTGAGGATGCAGGAGAGAGATAATCGCTGGAACAGGTAAAAGAATCTGGTGGAGGAATTAGCCTTAGAGAGAAGGACAGTTCCAGGGTCAGATTATCCAACAGGCATGGTGCTTACCTTGCTTACTAGATCATCTGTAATGAACAATTTCACATTTTTTTCACCACATCAGAGATTCTGCTTCTAGGTATGGCTAGTATCTGTCTCTCTCCCAAACCCACAGCACCCTCCTACAGCATCAAAGCCTCTTTTCAAATTTACAGTCCTTGACAGGGGTGGATGATCCAGTAAGCAAGGTAAGCACAGGCTGACTTGTGCTTACTTGCTAATCTGTAGTGAACAATTTCAGATCATCTGTCATGAAACCCATGTAAATTGTTCACTATAGATGATCTAGTGAGCAAGGTAAGCACCATGCTTACTCTGCCTATTGGATAATCCGCCCCTGGACAGTTCATCCAACCTTCAGTAGTAAAGGCACAGAGGAGCAAATGTCAGTAGGCTGGTGGATGTCGAGAGAGCATGAAGGTCTCTCTTTTTATTTTTTTAAATTTAAAAAAAATGTTTTTTGTTGTTGAGAATATACACAGCAAAACATACACCAATTAAACAGTTTCTACATGTACAATTCAGTGACACCGATTATATTCTTCAAGTTGTACAACCATTCTCACCCACCTTTTTTGAGTTGTTCTCCCATTAACATAAACTCATAATCTTTTGAGTTGCTGTTGTAAATTTGATCCTACACAGATAGTTCTTAAAAGAGCGTAATGTTCAAGGCAGACATTTTTTACTAGTTTGGTTTTAAGAAGACTTCAAGGGATATTTTTGGTTTAAGGTTTAAAGATTATCTCAGGGCAATAGTTTCAGGGGTTCATCCAGCCTCTGTGGCTCCAGAAAGTTTGGAGTCTGTAACAATTTGTAATTCTGTTCTACATTTTCCCCCTTTTGATCAGGATTCTTTATAAAATCTTTGATCAAAATGTTCAGTAACAGCCAGGCACCATCCAGTTCTTCTGGTCTCATGGCAAAGGAGGCAGTTGTTCATGGAGGCAATTAGCCACACATTCCATTTCCTCCTCCTATTCCTGATTCTCCTTCTTCCTCTGTTGCTCCAGGCTATAGAGACCAACTGTTGTGCCATCCATTATAGAGACCAATTGTTGTGCCATCCATTTGCAAGCTTTTAAGACCCTAGACACTATGCAATGAACTACGAGGTAGAAGAGAAGCACTAAACACATTATTAGGCCAATTAACTGGGATGTCCCATGAAACCATGACCCTAAACCTCCAAACCAAGAAACCAAATCCCATGAGGTGTCTGGTTGTACATAAATAGCCTCAGCAGCAATTTTTTTTTGGGGGGAGGTCATTGTTTTAAATATTTCTACCACAGAAGGTCTCTTCTGGTTGCTTTTATTTTTCTGAGTTTTCACTCAGAAAAAGAAGTTATCAGTTGAGAATGAGGATTGGGGAAAGGTGTTCAAGACTCCAGGCAAGAGGAGAACGTGTAAAAGAAGTCACCTGTGACTCTGGTTCTCAAAATAGGCTGCACACTGGAATCACCCAGGGAGTTTAAAAAAATACTGATACCTGGGTCCCTTTCCCAGAGCTGATGATTGAACTGGTAAGAGGTGCTAGTGAGCACCGGGAGTTTTAAAAGATCTCCAGGTGATCCTGATGTGCAGAAAAATTTGAGGTAATTAGGGAAGTGCACGAAGATTGCCAGGTAGCACTAAGGACTCTCCTGGGTTAATGATCTTGAGTAAAAGAGACTAGTTAGCACAGTTGTGTGTTTTTCTCTGTGCAGGCATGGAGTAGGCAGAGAACTGGATTTAGCCAAGGTTGGACTTTTGCCTTACAAATAAGACATAGGGAGAGGGGAGCAAGAGACTCGAGTATGTCTGCATGGGAGTGATCATCATGATGGACGATAAGATCTAAGCTAGGTAAGGAGAGGAACTGAAGCCATGAGGCAGATGAGAGATAGTGAAATGGTGGTAGGATTAATGGATTATAGGTCCTGAGCGGGTGGGAGAATTGTTAGGATCGGGGTACTAGAGGGAGTGAGCTGGAAAGATGGGAGATGATGGAAAGAGAATGGAATGCTTAATCTTGAGATTACCTTGCAGAGGGTAGGGGTCTAGGGTATGACTATGAGCATGGGGAGGACAAGATCATTAGAAGGGAGCTGGACAAGGAATTGAGAGACCCGTAATAAAGATGTAAAAAACCCATAAGCCAAACCTGTTGCTGTCAAGTCGATTCAGACTCATAGTGATCCTACAGGACAGAGCAGAACTGCCCCACAGAATTTCCAAGGAGCGGCTGGTGAATTCGAACTGCCTACCTTTTGGTCAGAGTCAATTCAATGGCAATGGGCTTGTTTTTTTTTTTTTTTTTTTTTTTGGAGGGGGTTTATCTTTTGGTTAGCAGCCTGAGCTCTTAACCACTGCACCACCAAGGCTTCAGTAGGTGTTTAAAAAATTTTGGTGGTTGGGTGAACTGTCTAGGGGAAACATACTCATTCCAAAATCACCATCTGAATTAGAGCCCAGCTCTCCTGGTTCTCTATTCCAATTCATACTATTGCTCCTTTGGTTCTGCCAATAACCCAACTGATCCTGATTCAGAGCCATCCTCGAGTCAGTTTCCCCAGTCTCACAACCGGAGCATAACCCCATTTTTAAGACTCTTTCTTTTTTGTTAGTTTCTTTATCACTTCAAACAGTGAAAACAAATGAGAGAGGAGTGATAGTCACTGATAATGGCCCTAGATTCCAAGTGGAAGACATTTCTAACTAAACCTGGGACCCAGCATAGCAGGCTCAGACCCATCATGGAGCGGGAGGAGAGAGGAAAGAAGGTTTCCACAAACGAACGAGATATGAGTCTTCGAAGAATGATAAAAGGCACACATAATTATGCAAAAATAATATCCCTAGGGTGTTGACATACGTTCAACAACATTCATTCACTTATGAACATACACTGAGGATCCACTAGGCACCAGGTACTGTGCTAGGCACTGAATATAATTCATATATACTGGTATTTTTATGCAAATGACACACACCTTCTGCGTTTGTTTGCTAGCTGTGCCCTCCCCCCATGAGGCACCCTCACAAGCGCCGCCATGCCAATCCTCTTCCATATGTTCCTGTAAAAAAAAAAATTAGCATAGCACACTTACGAAATACCTCACAGGGGAGGGTGCAGCCGGCAAACAAACGCAGAAGGTGTGTGTTATCTGCATAAAAATACAGTACATGAAATTGGATCAAAATATGTATCAAGGGCAGCCTTGGAGGGGAAAGGAAGTTACAAAAAAGCAAACGCACCCTGAGAGTTGTGGGTTGAGTCAGCAAGGGAGAAATCCATGGGAAGAGTAGGTGACATTACTGATTAAGTGAATATACACAGATGTTTCAGGACTTGGGCAGTGCCACCTCTCTCCCAGTCAACCGACAGGGAGCTTAGCCTCCTGGCAAGGGAACCCAGGGCAATGTTTTGAGCTGTCACACCCTGGGGTATCTCTGGTGACAGAACATCTGTCTTTTGGGAAGATTACTACTAGCTCAGTAGTTAGGAAACCTGGGGTCTAATTACGGCCCTTCTCTAACTTGCTATGTGATTTTGGAAAAGCATTTAACATTTCTGGGCCTCTGCTGCTTCATGTGTAAAATGACGGATTAACAGATCATTTTTAAGATTCCTGCCTACTTTTCAGTTGTAAACTCTATGTCTCTAGGGTTCCAACCACACGGAGAGGTACAGGGTGTGTATTCACCTGAGAGATGGAAAGGCAATGGGGACCACTCTTGGTGCCGAGCCCAATCATGTAGCAGTGGAATGTGCAGGACAAAGGATCAGAGACTGACCTGCAGCACCAGAGTCAGGATCCGACAGCTGACCGCAAACCGTAGCACCTCTTTCC
This sequence comes from Dugong dugon, assembly GCA_030035585.1. NCBI lineage: Eukaryota > Metazoa > Chordata > Mammalia > Sirenia > Dugongidae > Dugong > Dugong dugon. The sequence continues at coordinate 50,893,447 of CM057462.1, read as the reverse complement.
GGGATGGGTCCAGGGGCCACATCCTCTCACCACCAGGAATTCAGGAATGTTGCACCAGGACTGAGCTCCCTCAGGCTTCTAAACTCCAAAACCCAAGGAGGAAATGTCACACATGAGCCAAAAGCAAATTCTTGAAAGTTCTCTTCACACGAACCTCCCCCTTCAGCATTACTATGGCAAACTTAACCACTTAACTGCCCAGATGAAGGAAAAACATCTTGAAGGCAGACAAGACCATTGGTATTCCTCTGAAGCACTGTATTCTTGTAGGAGGAACTCCACGCAGAAAGGCATGAAGCTAGAAAGCTAAGCTTGCTGAAAGTCTTCAAAAGCTTGTTGAGTACTCTTATGCAGGAACTAAAGACCTGGGTTCAAGTCCTGGCTCTGTCACCTGAAGTTATCATTTAGTCCCTCTAGACCTCAGTTCTTTATGTACAAAATGGGAGTAAGATGAGTAAGACTATTTGTTTTGCCTATTTCACAAACTTGTCATGACCGTGAAATTAACTAAAGCATGAAAAACTACTACAAAAACCTATCGTGTGGTTGTTATTATTTGGTGTGTACCCTTTTCCTCTTGCCCAGAATAATGAACTAGGTCCCAAACCAGAGTCCCAAAAGTGGGGCACAGAACTGTACTGAAAGACCATAATGACTACACACTCCAGCTTAACTCTCTGATGTGTGCTCAGCTGGTCTGTTAAATTAAGTGGAGAAGGAAAAGAAAACCACCACTCAGCAGGACTTCAGTCAGCTCATATTGCTAAAACAAACTTAAGGCGAACGCAGAGTCAACTACCAGAGATGGAGAAAACTGTTATTTCCCATCTCTTTATTGGAATGACAGCAATGTATAAACAACTGCAAAGCCATCCCGAGGCAAGGAATACACTTTAAGGCATTTTTTGCAATTCCTTGGGCTAAATAATGTAGCAATGGCTCCTACAGAACTTTCAAACACCAGCCTGGGAAATCAGAAAGGAGGACAAGAGCATCAGAGGCAGCTTGTCAATCTGGGGTGAAGAAAAGCTATCTCCAAAGAAAACAAATATTTAAACTGAGAAACTAATAAGAAGGGCTGGAAAATTCTTCTTCTTTCTCTTGTCTGGTTAATATTTTTCAAACCTTTAGGTATCACTTATTTCTGGAATTCTCTGATGCTCACTAGACTATGTGATATACTTCTATTATATGCTCCCATTGCACTCTGTATTGTCCTCTTTATTGATATTGCTTATTTGTTTGTTAGCCCCAATACACTGGAAGCTCTATCAGGACAGAGGCTTTGTCCATCTTGCTCACAAATGTATTCTCAGGGCCAAGCATCAAACAGGCATTTTAAGCCTGTGTTCTTTTTTAATTTCTTCCCATACAAAAATTTACACATACATTGTGATGTGACTCTAAGTGCTCTCCCCATAACTGTGACGGCACTCTCCTCCCTTCCACCACTGATTCTCCATGTCCATTCAACCAGCTTCTAACCCTCTCTTCCCTCCCATCTCACCTCTGGACAGAAGCTGCCCATTTAGTCTCTTGTATCTACTTGAGCTAAGAGGCACACTCGTCAGGAGTATCACTTTATGTCCCACAGTCCAGTCCAATCCCTGTCTGAAGAGTTGGCCTCGGAAATTGTTTTAGTTCTGGGCTGATAGAGAATCCAGGTAAGCCTGTGTTCTGAATGAGTGAAAGTGGTTAGAGTAAGATACAGCATTACCAGCTTACTGGCTCTGGATATAAAATCACTGCCCCAAGTATTCCTCCCACCATATCTCATGTTAATAGCAAGGCAACAAAGTCACAGAAGCCACAGGGCAACAAAGTCACAGAAGCCACAGGAATAAAACTTCTTCAGAAAGGGAGCAACAGCAACAGTACTCTTTCCTCAGCACAAGGGGGCGCCCGCTGCTTACTCCATCACCAGGAGGCCTGGAGGAAGGGATGGGACATCAATTCCACCCTGGTTCCTCATGAAATTCAGTTCAAAGGCAAGCTTCTGAAAACCCCAGGGAGCAGCCTTAGTTTGTGAATCTACCCAACATCTCCAACATCTGACTTGCTGAGTCGAGAGAAATCCTAGAAATACACACAGCCAACCTCACATGGCTACTCCTTCTCTATCCTACAGTGTATTGTCTTTTTCCCTTCCTTGACTTCCCACCCACGTGCAGAAGAGAAGTTGGGAACAGAAAGGCACCTAAAATCCACCTCTGTCTCTTCACCAGGCTTCCATTCTTCCTTTCCCCCTCCACAGTCAAGCTCTAGCCACAGCAACCACAGGGAACTTGTAGCCTACACTTAGATTACAGGTAAACTAAGTAAAAACAAAATGAAACCAGTCAGTTCTCCCTCTCAACTAATAGCCAACCTCACTTCCCACCAACCCCTTTGCCAAATCACAGACTTTTTAAACTGGCAGGACACCTGCAAATCAACTAGTTTCACCCTTTCATTCTCCTGTGAGGAAAACAGGCCCGAGAGGTGGGTAATAAAAATCTCCAGTTTTTACAATTTTTACGTCAGAGATCTCATTGGACCCAATGGACGTGGAAACCGAGCCTCACTGGGGTCAAGTGACACACCCAAGGCTACTCAGAGTGTCTGGGGGTCATATTTTGTTTTTTTCTGCCTCTGAAACCTCATGGTCTGCCCACCTGACCTTACCCCGTCAAAGGATGTTTTTTCAGAGCCAGGAGTATGCAACACAGGTCTCCTAATTCCTAACTCTGTTAAGTACTTCGTCCAGTGATACAGCATGCCCTTGCTGGATATGTTTAGGGCCGGGAAAGCCTGTGGATAGGGACCCTGGTTCCTCTGGGTAAGACCAGATCATCGGTAGGGTGGGCAAGTCGCTGACCCAGCGTCCTCAGAGCTGGAGGCCTCGCGGGCCGTCTCGAGTCAGGGGCCGCCTTTGGCCAGCCCTGCCGGGCCCGAAGCTCGTTCTAACCTGCAGCTTTCGGACACAGACCCTGCCGGGGATAGGGCATCTACCCTCACCCCCAAAGGCCATGGCCCAGAAGTTGCTCCAGACGGGTCCGGCGAAACCCCGCCAGGTGGTAGGGCCGGAAGGCGAGGGAGAGCGGGAGGCTGAAAAGGAAGAGGCGGCACCGAGAGGCCGCTATGGCAGTGGGGCGGGGTTCCTCGGTGGCCTCCGCCTCCCTTCCCCTGGCCTCCGTTTGACAACTTCCCTCCCCCAAGAGCGCCTGGGCTCCGAAGCTGGCGCCGGGTGCTCAGCGCGAGCGCGTCTCGACCTCCCAGGCGGGGCCCGACCCTCCGCACCTCCATCCGGGACCCCAGCAAACCGCGCCTGCGCACCGGCCTCATCGACGACCGCCCCGCCCCGCTCCTGCCCAGACTCGGAGCCGCCCCGCCTCCTCCGCGGCTGCCATGTTGACTCCGGGCGAGCAGGGCGGGGACGGCGTGGCTCGAGGACTCCGCGCCTCCCCCTTCCCGCCCCCGCAACCCATGCCTCAGCACCTTCCCGCCTTGGTGACACACCTGAAGAGTTCTCCCTCGCACTTCACCCTCCTCCAGTCCCGTTCCCCGATCTCTATTAGACTGCTAGAACTGCTGTCTCCAGAGTCTGTGCTCCTGCCCCAGTTCCATTGCAAACATTCAGAGTTCCCAATGAGTGCCCAGGTTCTTGTACCTGGGAGCTGCCCCGCGGCCTCTACACAGAAGCCAGAGCTGCACTTTTCCTGCTGTCAGGCAACAACAGCTCATCACAGGGCCTGGCACAAAATAGGTGTTCCCTGAATGGAAAGAAAAGCTTTCTTGGGGTTTCTGTGGCCAGCAGTGGCACCCTGTGTCCTGCGTGTGAAGAATGTTGGGGATCCCCCTGATTTTCCCCTCCTCCGGCAGCCAGGAACCTTCTGTCCTTCAATCCTCAGCTCCACCTCAGGTTGCTAATGAGGATGGTGAAGGAAACCTCTGAGAACAACTCCCAGGACTCCTTTCTCCTTCCTCACTCAAGCAGTTTCTCTCATAGGAAGTGGGGCCAAAAAAGAAAAAAAGAAGCTAACTCAACAAAACCGGCTGTTAGGGAGGAGCAGCCAGTTGGTACCCCTGTAACGGAAACTGTTAGAACAACTTTGCACCCTCCTTAAAGGAAACAGATAATAAATCCCTCTCCGTTGGTGGATTTCTTCTCAGGATTCCAAAGCCTTCTGTGGTTTCAGTTATCTGTCCCCCAAACGAACCTGGGGTCTGTGTTAGCCTCTGGCCACAGCCCGGCCTGAGGGAGGGGTTTATCTTCTCCAACAGCTACTAATGTGGGTGGGAACAAAGAGGTGGTTGCTATCTCTCCAGGCAAAGAAGACTAGCCCACATCAACTCTGTGCTGCCCAGGGACTGTATCTTTTGATTCTTTTATAACTCATCACAGGCCCTGAGACCTAAGCTGCCCTCATATATTTGTTGTGTGTAAGGTGGATAAAGTACAAATCACATTTTAGTCGTTATGTGTTTGTTGCAGGAGAAGGGAAAAAAAGCAGTTTATAATGCCCTTCCCCCAAGTGACACGCACTTGTTCTCAGCTCCAGTCTACAGTGAGCGAAACAGCAAAGTCAGGACACATTCATGACTGAGGCCTAAGGTTCTGGCTTGAATCTTGAAGTCTGTGAGGCTCCAAGCAACACTCCGTTTGCAAAGACAAGACTATGAAATGAACTGTCGTTGCTCTGAATTCACAAGAGAAAAACACATACATTCTCAGAGTCCCCTCTGTAGACACCAGAAATTCCCTCAAAAATCTATTTGTTAAAAGGACAGGGGTCTCTTGTGACAAGTCAGAATGTTTTCTAAAAGCTCAGCTATATAGAACCTGTTAGAAGAAGAACTTTGATCAGCTCTTCAGCTCTACTTTTCTGCCATTTCTCCTTCCTTTCCTTCTCTGTTACCCACCCCCCTCCTCTTCCACTCCGTTTCCTCTTTCATTTTCTAGCTCCTGCTCCAAAAGGAAAACAGGGAAGCTGAACCTTGTGCTCTTAAAGCCCTGGCTTGTCAGATTGGAAGGAGGCTAGGTGGGATGGGAGGGGGTTCTGGGCCTCCAAAGCTGTGAGTGAGGAGTGGAGGAGGCAACTCTCTCTAATCTTTGCTTTTAGAGTCTGCAGCTAAAATGGAGCCTGTATCAACACAGGCAGCCCAGCTGAACAACCAGAACTGCGAAGAGCAAGCCAGAGAGAGCTGTATCCCAGCTCTGGAAAGACTCTACACCTCCCAGCCACTTGCATTAAGAAGAAAATACCCCACACTACCAAGAAACAGTTTCATAATACAAACCCCTAACACAAACAATGCAAGCAATGCATTACTGTTACTAGAATCCTAGAATGTATGGGGACTACAGCATTTCTGTTTCTTGTACTTGTCTGACTCTTGCTGTTTCCCTGCTTGAAACACTCTACTGCCAGGCCACCCATTGGCTAGCTGGCCCACTACATTTGGGTCTCAGTTGAAATGTTACCTCTTCCCAGAGGCCTTCCCTGACTACGCAACCACCACCACCATGTACCATTTCATCACCCTGTTCTATTTTCTTCATAGCACTTAACATCAGCCGGTTATCTTGTCCGTGAATTTTACTCGTTTCATAGTCTGTCTCTCTCTTCTGGGATGTAAGCTCTAGGAGAGCAGGGACTTTGTTTAGCCAAGTATTCCCAGCATTTAAAACAGTGTCTTGCACATTCTGTATACAAGATAAAGATCTGGTGAATGAATTCATTTGTTTAATCTGATACCTACATTTTATGGATGAGGGAGCTAAAACTCAGAGAGAGGAAGTCGCTGAGGTCACACAGCTAATGGTAGAAGTGAGACTTGAAGTCAAGTCTCTAGCCTCCCAGACTGGTTCTTTCTACCACTCCAAACTATTCTAATCGCAGGTTTACCCCTTCCCCTCTCTCCCTTCTACCAAATGTCTAAGAGTATTTGTGGCGTATGCCAAGATTTCTATATAGGGCACACCAAGTCCAACAATGTTGGAGTGCCCACCATGTGCCAAGGGATAAGGATACAACACTGAGCAAGACAGACAGTCCTTGCCCTCATACAGATGTTAATTATCTACCTCATAGGATTTATAGTGCTTGGCATAAAGTAAGTGCTCAATAAAGTGGGCTGTTATAATTCCCTGAACAAAGAAGAGGAGCTAGTGATTTTCCCACTGAAGGCGGGGAGAAGGGAGTTTGGTAGTTCTCACTCACCTTCCTGGAGCTCTCTGACAACTTGTTTCTCAGCATCTGTCTTGTCTTGCTCCTGACTCCACATCTGGAGGTGGCCTTGGCCCCAGGATGGGCAGAGAGACAGCCCAGTATATCTATTCTCAGTAGCTCAGTTACCAGCACTGCAATGTCTATGGTTCCAAACCTATGGAAATGGTGGAGTGGCTCACCCTGACCTAGGATGTTGGCTCTGTTGCCACACTATTATGGGGCAAAAGTGACCACACTGGCCTCTAATTCCTGTTACAACTGTTAGCAGGCAGGGATAATGCCCATGATGCCAGGCAACTGTCCTTACCAGAACTTTGTTACTTCTCTTCGCTGTGAATGTAAGGGCATTCATTAGCAGTTTCCAAGGATGCTGGGAGATATCCACATCCGTCCTTACATCTAGGACACCAATCAGGTTTTGGACATTTACCAAAAGCATTCTTTTGGCCTCTGCTTAACACTTAAAGATGCTCATTCACCCCAGAACAAAGACTCACCTTGCCTCCCAATTACAGGAGCCAAACATCGATCCCTTAATATAATCCATGGACACTAGATATTTTTCACCCTTCCTTCAGTGTTTGTCTTTCAATAGTTGGAAAATCCTGACCTTACTGTTGTTTCTCTAAGACCAGAGACTTAGCAGGAAGGGCCTTAGCCACTTAGGGGTGGCAGTGGCTGCAATGCAAAAGAGCCAATGAGGTTGACAGTATTGTTTAGGCCGGACTTGGCTGCTCTCCAACTATGGAAGAAGGTTAAGGTCTTTTGAGGGTTGGAGAGGGAGGAGCCTGGGAAAAAAACTATTAGCCACACCCCTGGGTTCTCCACTGGTGAGGTTCTGTTTACTTCTCAAAAGCTAATTACTTACAGCTCAGTGGCTAGCAGTTCTTTGGGCCCCTGGTAACTCCAGTTAGAAACTGGAGACCAGGCTAGGCTGCCCCTGCATTGCAGGAGAGCAGATGAAAGGAACCCGGGAAACCAAACTCCTCTGTAATGCTCCACACACAGCACAGAAATACACTTTCTAGACTAGAAAATAAAGTTCAAGGGGCCAGGAGCAAAAATAGGCATTAAGAACCAGGCCCACTTAAATATAGATATGAACAGCTTCTCATTTAGTATCTTCCAGAAGAGTCCTAGGAGCACATCTTGATTGAGAAAGGTTGGCCAACTGTCTCTATTTCCCTTCTCTCAATGGAGAAATGCTAATTATTCATTCCTCTCTGTGACCCAAATATTAACGCCCACACTTAGCTTAATAAACACTTGGTTGAAATTCTTGGGACAATTTTACCTCATGCTAAATACAACAAAAACAAATCTTGCTTTTGTTTGCTGAGCTCCACAGCTAGATCCAGTTACCCCTGGTTGTCCTTTGATCCAGAAAGATCTGAAAGCGATAAGGGCTTGAGTCATGCAGATACTGATGAAAAAGTATTCTAGGCAGACGGAACAGTAAGTATAAAAACTCCAAGGTGAAAACAGCCCTATATAATGGAGTGAGCAATGAGGAAAAGAGGTGGGGTCAGAAAGGTAGTGGCAAACTAGATAACCGAGTGACTCCTAAGCTGTTGTAAGGGTTTTAACCGGACTTGGATTTTAAAAGGATCATCTGGTTGCTATGTCCAGAATAGGTTCAACCAGGCAAAGCAGAAACAGGGAGGCCAGTTGGAAAGCTATTTCAAGAATCCAGGAACAATAAGAGAGTGTCTTGGACCAGAGTGGTAGTGGCTGGATTGAGGAGTATTTTCTGAAGTGTGCTGACACGCTGGATACGGAAATGAAAGAAATCAAGGATGACTTCCAGGTTTTTAATGGCCAAGCAATAGAAGGATGGAGTTGCCATTTACTGAGATGATTACTGGAGAAGCAGATTTCTAGGGAAAGACAGGGCATTTTGGCATATTCAAATTAAACTTACAAGCAGAGATATAAAAAAGGCACCTAAATATACTAGTCTGAAGTCAGGGAGAGAGCCAGTCTGGAGTTATAAATGATTAAGTTGGAGGCTGCCTCCAGATAAATGGTTGCCTTATTGTTAAAAATTTCTAAGGAAACAGATTCTCCCTTTGCCAACAATTTACAATTTTTTTCCCCCTAGAGTATCACCAATTAATTTGGCTATTTAAACTCACTTTATTTCAAGAGGAGCCCTGGTGGTGCAGTGGTTAAGTGTTCAGCTAACCAAAAGGTTGGCAGTTCAAATTCACCAGCTGCTCCTTAGAAACCCCATCAGGCAGTTCTATCTGTTCTACAGGGTCATCATGAGTCAGAATTGACTCCACGGCAATGGGTTTGGGTTTTGGTTATCGAACGAGGCTAACATGCTTTTTATGCCTGGAACTTCCTCCTGTGGGCTAAATCTTCTCGGAGCTTTCTTGAACTTAGACTTACACTATGGGGTTAAAGTGGAATATAGTCAAGCAACTCCAGGGTCCAAGATGCCACCATTTTACTTGGATCCACAATCAACACCCATGGAAGCAGCAGTCAAGAAATCAAAAGGCACATTGCATTGGGCAAATCTGCTGCAAAAGACCTCTTTAAAGTGTTGAAAAGCAAAGACGTCACCTTGAAGACTAAGGTGCGCCTGACCCAAGCCATGGTGTTTTCAATCGCCTCCTATGCATGGGAAAGCTGGACGATGAATAAGAAGACCGAAGAAAAAGTGATGCTTTTTAATTGTGGTGTTGGAGAATACTGAATATACCATGGACTGCCAAAAGAACAAACAAATCTGTCTTGGAAGAAGTACAACCAGAATGCTCCTTAGAAGCAAGCATGGTGAGACTACATCTCACATACTTTGGACATGTTATCAGGAGGGATCAGTCCCTGGAGGACATCATGCTTGGTAAAGCAAGAGGGTCAGTGAAAAAGAGGAAGACCCTTAACGAGATGGACTGACACAGTGGCTGCAACAAAGGGCTTAAGCACAACAACGATTGTGAGGATGGCGCAGGACCGGGGCAGTGTTTTGTTCTGTTGTACACAGGGTCACTGTGAGTGGGAACTGACTGAATGACACCTAACAACAATAAGATGCCACCATTTGGGGGAAGAAAGCACATCAAGGGAGGTGCAAGAACAGGACCAACTCCCACCCCCACCCCCACCAAATGGTCAAGCTTTTAAATAGTTTGAAGACAATAAAAAGCCTCACAAACGTCTTACCAAGATTTAATGTACATTTATTCTTAACACGTGGAACATATAGTATAAAGATTTCATACTGAATAAATGATATTCATTAAGCCAAAAAAGGAAAAAAAGGAGGAATTTACATCAAGTTTTAGCTACATTGTTTGAAATACAAATATGCAGATTTTATCACTGAAAAAATCTCAATTGTGTTTCTTCATCAGGAACTTCAACTGAACCTAGAACTTCTTCACACCTCGATTAGAAAGAAAACAAAACAAAACAAAAACCCAGAAAAAAATAAACTATAAGTTGATTGGCTGCTGAGACAGCAAGGACTTTTTACAGAGACCTGTACAGCATCGCACCAAGAGGGGCGATGTCTGGCAAGAGATTAAATAGCTGTGTCTCGCTTTGTGCAGGTCACCAACTTGTTAACTCGTCATACTATAAAGAGGTGGCTGGGAAGGGGACCAAACTGTGGGGATCCAGAGGGTATGTGCAATGTACAACGTCATATATATACACACGTGGCAGCGCAGTGGCTGCAGCTAAAGGTTAAAACCAGTTCTAAGAGGTGATCTCAGGGTTATTCATACAATCAAGGAGGAAGAGAAAGAGGTCAGGGTGTTGTAGGTTCACACATGATACTTTGGGGGAAAAGCCTTTTTTTTTTTTTTTTCTCCTCAACGTTTAACTAAAAACATTTTTAAAAACTACAGCTTGCTGCTGACCCAGCGTTTTCTTTTTTCCATGTGAGACATTATTATTACAGTATGTTTACAGTATCAGGTGTACAGTACAGTACATGAAAGGGTCTACACTCTACTGCACAGGCCTCTCCAGTGAACAGGGTCTGTCCACAACTGCTAACTTCTTGGCTCCTGCAAGATTGTGAATGTACAACAATAAACCACACACAGTTCAGCAGTCACCTTTTTTGTCCTTCAGAGGTTTTTTTTTTGTATTTTTTTCCTTTTTTTTTTTTTTTACCATTAAAAACAGTTATGAAATGTGGCATCCCGTTGATGCAAGGACCGGGAAAGCCATTTTTACTTTATTTTTTTTCCCCAAACTCACTGTAAACGACAGTAACTTTGGTTAAAATAAAAAAGTCTTCTATGTAGGCAGAGCTTTGTCTTTTCAAATAGGGTGGGGACCTGAGGGGAGTGAGGACAAGGAACAGAGAGGGGTGGTGGGGTGGGGGTGAGGGAGGAAAGAGCAACAGGAGAGACTTTTTCCCAAGGGAGAAGCTGGACAGCACAGGGTAAACTTGATTCTGAGGTGGTTTTGCATAAATAAAGGGCAACAGTCAGTTTCTAAGTTCTCCACACACGCACACACACACGGGGGGGAGGTGTCCCACGGCTGTCATGACTGGCCAATCAAAAACAGTACATCACAAATGACTTGTGAAACCAATGAGTTCATTAATGGTGATACTGAGATGTCCAACAGCCGTGACTCATATAGTGTGAACTCCGAGTGGTTCTCGTCCACCTTGGCCAGGGCAAGTAGCGCGCGGGCAGCCCGCCGCATCATGTCCACACTGGTTGGCTCAAAGGGTGGGTTCTGCATGTGGAGCAGGCTGGCCTGGCTCTGCTGGAACTGCGTGGCAGCAAGGCTGTCCTCTAGGAAGCCCAGAAGGTTGCCGATGCTGCCCTTCTGCACTGCAATGGCGCGGGCCGCCAGGCTGTCACCCTGCGCCAGGTTAGCCAGCAGTACCACAGCCATCTCCCGGCATACCGGGTTCTTTCGGTCACTGAGGAAGCGCACCATGGTGCTATACAACTTCTCCAGACGGCTGAAGGGGGGTGTGGCCAGGATCAGGTCCACATTGTTGTCCTGGATGCTGAGTTTGCTGAGGGTTTCCAAGACCAATCTCTGCGGGGAGAGGACGGCATTGGGGCCCAGGGTGGAGAAGGGGTCCTGGGCTTCAGCTGAAGGGCAGACTGCCCAGTGTAGGAGTCCGTCCAGGACAGGTAGGCAGATGCTCTCAGGGTATGGGGAGAGGTCCAACTGCCCCGAGATGTTGGCAAGCGTGACCAAGGTGTTTTCCCGGAGCATCTCCAAGCAGTCCCACCACCATTCTACTTTGTTGCAGCTCACCCCTTGGTCCTGCTCCTCCTCCTTCTCATAAGTTAGTGGTGCCTGCTTCCGTTCTGGGTGCTTGTGGTGCAGCAGGATCAGCTTGCCCAGGATCAGCAGCAGCCCCGGGTGTTTGGACATTTCAAAGTCGTTGCCTGGCACAAATGACAGGCTACGGATGGTGTTGGACACGCAGACGCAGCGCTTGGCAAGGGAATCCTGCCAGTCCAGAAGGGTACACAGTGGGGTCTCATCTTTACTGTGGGGTTCATCCTCTAGAATCTTGATGTTCCGGTGGCTCTGTGCTGGGCTGATGCCGAATGGGAACTTGCTGCTCTCCTTGGTGGCTTCTGCACTCTTAGCTCCATCCTCGGTCAATGTGCTAGACCGGGTGGACAACATGTCATCCATGGTGGCTGTGATTCGTTTTTCTGGAGGGCCATCAGGTGGGGGACCCTCCTGCTCTGTTGTCCCTGGCATGCCCTCTGCTGCTGTGACATGTTTCCGGGGGGCTGGTGGGCAGGGCACATAAGGCCGGGTAGGCAGCAGCTCTGTCTTGCTCTCAAAGTGGGTCTGGATATGCTCAGTGGTGTCCCCCCCACCAATCCGCCAGTGCAGCAGGCCACTGTCAAACTCCTGCACGCGCCCAAGCTTATCTGAGCAGTCCACCACAAATGGGTCATTCTTTTGTACGATCTTCACTGGTAGCTTGTCAAACTTACTGATCAGCTTCTCCTCACTATTCTCTGAGGCTGGCTTGTCCTTGCCCGAAAAGGCCATCTCCTCATCATTTTCAACTACTTCCTCTTCTTCTGCCTCCTCCAGTTTAGGACCTAGGAGGTCTTCGTCCTCCTCCCCCTCCACAGGGGCTGGACTAGAGGCCTTGCTGAATCTCCCAGGGTCTAGTAATGTTCTCTGTCCTGGGTCACCCACCTCATACTCCTTTAGAATGCCAAAGATCTCGATCAGGCAACGTCGGAAATATTCCACAAGGAGCTCCAGCAACCCTGGGAGCTAAACGAGAAAGAACAGGAAATAAAGAGAAAAGTGGGCTAAGAAGAGACTCCTTGACTTGAGAGGGCCCTCCCAAGGTATTCCATCTAACCTCTCCCTTTCCTTATAGGTCAGATTTCTGTATCACTTTCGAAAAAAGCAGAGTTGCTTCCTCTCCCAAAGGCTCTCCATGGAGCAATTTATCTTAATGTCTTCTATGCCTGTTACAAAATTCTTCCAGCTGCCCAACCTACCTTCACTTAGGCCTGCCTCCAGTGGGATGAAAATGCTGGCTAACAGCTTTGCACCTCATCTACCAATGCCAGTGCCACCCATCTCTCAGACTCCTCTTTCCCAACCAATTTTCTGCCTTTCTTCATCAGGCCTGGTTTCCTACCCACTGGTCACCAACCCATTGCTCCTCTTAGGACACTTTCTACACCCCACTGCCAAGTGGACCCCAAGACTAGACGTGGCAGGATGACCCCTTCCAACATGAGCTGAGAGGAGGGAACGCAGTGTGGACAGATGTTCATCTGCTCTCTTCTCCAAGCTCCCCTACATCCCAGGAGGCTAGACCTCATAAATCTTGCAATATAAATGAGTGAGACGGATGAGGCCTCAGCTCTGCAAATATTGGTCCAAGCTGGTGCTAAGGAGACCAAATTCCAGCTTGGGTCCTTATATAGAGCTCTAGAAGAAAACACTAATCTCCAGTTGGACTAATCTCTGGCTGAACAGTATAGCAGAATGGAAAAAAATCAGGGCTTTAGTATTAGAAAGATCTGGGTTTGAATTCTGACTTTTCTAGGAACTAGCCGTATGATTTAAATTCTCCAAGCTGTAGGTTTTTCCATCTTTCCATCAGAAATTATAGAAACCCTCAACTTTACAGGGCTGTTTTGGGGTCTAAATGGAATACTATATAAAATGCCTGGTAAATGGACATTGCTCAATCAATATTTGTTCCTTTCCTTTCTCACAGGAGGCAGTATTATACAAGGGAAGTAAAGCTAGGCTTTGGAATCAGAAAGATTCCACTGACAACTGCATGAACCACAGCAAGGCCTCTCTGAGCCTATTTACTCATTTCTAAATGGCCACATATCCTGCCTCATGGGCTGTTGTGAGGATGACATGAAACATAGTATAAAGGGTCTGACACAAAGTGAGGACACAGTAATCATTAATAACAATGACCTCCCCCCGCCCCTGCAAGTTAGCTCCTTGACAGTTAGGTTGGTAAGTACCAAGGATGATTAAAAGAAAAGAGTAGAACGGTGCAGCACAAACTCTTCTAAGCTACAAATCCTGTGGAAAACTCAAGGTACACATCCTATGGAGAGTGGGTCTGGAGAAGCAGCTTTGCAAATACATCATTTTGAAAAAAACCTCACAAGTATACTTCTTTATACTTTTCATTCTACACCTCAGGATAATGAAATCAACACAGACCTTATCTACTCAAAGTGAAAGAAGAAAGGAAAGGAAAAATAAACCGCTCTCCTCTCTGATAAAGACCACAGGTTCTTTTTAGTAGTCTAGAAATATGGTGTCCTCCCTGACTGAAGTCAAGAGAATTTGCATTTCTTACCAATACCAAAACGTTTCTCCCAAATTCCCTTTGAAGTCAATCCTGTGATTCCTTAAACCGATTATTATTGCTCTTAATATCCTGGGCCCATTCCCAGCAGCAAGTACTGACATGGAAGACATTTGACAAAACCCTGTCCAGGGATAGCTGAACACCCTGTGTCAGTTAGCACCATCTACTTCAGGATCCCAGGTCCCCCCATTCTTCCCCAGGCAATATACTCACCTGACTGAGGCTGAAGGTCATGATGCTGTTATCATCATACAGCAGGATGTTAATGGTGTCTAATGCCCACGTGCTCTCTGCCAGCAGCCCAGACTTGAGGGACATCATTACCCGCCATGCCTCCGGGGTTCCTGAAATAAACCTCCATGTCTTCCATCTACCAAAGTCCAGGTTGGCTGGAGGCCACTCCACCACTCCCCCAAGGCTGGCCCATCGGTCAGGCTAATCTGAAGATAACCCATGGTAGGAGGCAGTTCCTATCCAGGAGATGACACACACCTGCCCTCAAGGCTTTTAAGCCTCTCTGGGACATCACTAAGGATTCCTGGTCGCGCAGTGGTGGTTCGAACCTACCAGTCGTCCCGTGGGAGAAAGATGTGGCAGTCTGCTTCCGTAAAGATTACCGCCTTGGAAACCTATGGAGCAGTTCTACCCTGTCCTATTGGGTTGCTATGAGTCGGAATCAACTCGACAGCAATGGGTTAGAATGTCACTGCATGGTGATTTCTTGAAGGAAACCCTGACATGAGCTTACTTCTCCCTTAGCGGAAATTCTTTGACTCTATTTTAGTCAACACTGAACCAGACTGAACCTCATCCAGAATATTAGGATGGGAAGGAGCCATAGACAAGACAGGGAAGGGCAATTAAGCAACCCAATCAAGGATGTCTCCTTACCAATGTCCTTCATTGTGAGCCGCCTCCTTTGCTTCAACACAGGCTGTGTGGCTTCAACAGAGCCAGGTGGAAAGGTAATATCCCGCCGAATCATGGGGGGCTGCACAGGGGTGGGTGCTATGTGCGAGGCAGGCACTGGTGGGCCTGCCTTCTGCATTTTCATCCCAGAGTGCAGGAATGGAGACTTGCTAGGAGAGGTGCGGTTCTCCATTGGCCGGGACAGGGGAGCAGGGCTGGATACCTGAGGAATGTGATTCTGCATGCTTGGTGGGGGCTGGTAGTTAGATGGAGGGGGCCTTGTCATGGGGGGCACGGGGGCAGAGGGACCATATGTGGGCTGGCGTGTGCCATGGGAAGGCCATGGGCCTTCGTGATTGGCCCTCTGATCCGTGTGCAGCATTTCATCTGTTCGGTTCACACCATGATAGGCGGGACCCTGGGGGGCAGAGCCTGCGCTCTGCCTGTTGGCATAATTGTAGGTCATGTCATTACGCCCCTGCCACATGGTGCCTTGCTGAGCAACCTCAGATGATGCCTGTATGGGGCCACCCATCATTTGTGGTGGCATGTTCTGCTGGGCATTGGAGCCAGGGGGTGCAGAGACACGGTCTCTGCCAAATTGGAATGGAAATTGGTTCTGGGGGCCGCCTGCTGGTCGGCGCTCTGTAGCAGCAGCGGCAGCGGCAGGATAGGCATTGCTATACTGGTTGTACACATCTTGCTGAGGGGAAGGCTGGGCAGCTTGTTGCTGGCTGGCAGGCTGGGGCTGGGCTGGGGGCAACTGCTGCTGCTGAGGCTGCCCCTGCCCTGTGCTGTATGGCACGCTGTACATCTCTCCTTCATGCCGCTTGGCAGGAGGGCCGTATGTGCCATCCATCGGCCGCTTGTAATTCTAAGACAGGGACAAGCAGAGGGGAAGTTAATAACTCTGCACTTAGGGACACAAGATAAATGTAGACCCACAGATGCCAAGATGGCTACAACGAGACTCCTGCTTGGCCTATAGACCCTTGCTTGCTTATTTTTGCCCCTCCAAGAAAGAAAACAGACTCCAAAGGAAGAAAGGTATCACCTTTACAAATTATATTTTGAAACTGAATCTGAAAGCACAACCATTCTCTTTTCCCTCTGGCACTCCTTTGCTCTAAGTAGAAACACATACAAAACCTCTAAGATCAAAATCAGGCCTGTTAATGTCCCTTTTGGAGATTGGTCTGGACTCCAAAAAGGGAAAAGATTGAGGGCTTGGCTCTTCAGGCATAACTCTGGCCATGTGGGTGGGAGAAGAATGTCAACGTATCTAAAGTGAGCTTCTTAGATTTTTCAACAGATTAGTTTATTAACTAGTTTTCATGGGGAATCTATGTTAGTCCATTCCCTCCTCACCTGCTGCTGCTGCTGATACATTGTGGTCTGCTGGCTGGGGTAGGGGCTGCCAGAAGGGGTGCCTTGGGTGGAGAACTGATTGCCATAGGAATCATGTCTGCAGTTGGGAGGGAAGCAGAGGATCAAGGTAGGAAATGGCAAAGCCTGAGCCACAGTGGTGCTGAGGCTGGGCCAGACCAGGGTTCACTCACCGCTGCTGCTGTTGCTGCTGCTGTGGGGGGTAGCGGCTAGGAGAGTACATTCCCGAATCTGGGTTGGAAGGCATAAGATTCGGTTGTGGGGCCCCAGTGCCCATGTTTCCCTCAGGTCCTATTCCAGGCTCCGTCCTAAAGAAAATTGAAGAAGCAGATTCAGTCCACCATAGCTGTGGGGTGCTGAGGGTAGAACAGGAGCAGGGGCCATGCTTACCTCACTCTGTCATAAGGACCTCCATAAGGGTAGTGCTGTCGTGGTCCCATCGCCACATTCCCCAGCCCAGGGCCGGCAGCACGGCTGTAGGGGTCCCCCATCCCACCGTTGGGACCCTGTCCTGAGGACATGAAGGGATCACTCCCTGGAGCTGAGCACAGAAAGAAAAGGAGGCAGTGAGCAAACTGGCTGGTCGACAGGCCTAGCAATCTACACTTTTTCTGCTCAAAGGGCCCAGAGCTGCAAAGACCCAGGGCCTCTTCAGAGCTCAAGGTTTTTCCTGTTGTTTTCCTGACAGATTCAAAACAGAGACCCAAAAAGGCCCTAACCAGCAAAGAGCATATACTTGTTAAGGGATGACAAGGTGAGGCCAGGGACAGGGAAATACGAAAGGAGGTAGGGATGAAGAAGGATGGTTATGATATGCTCAGGAAATGCCTTATCTCAGAGGATGGCTTGACAAGATCCCTGAGCCACCCTCAAGATATACCCCATCTCCATGGCCCTGTCTTCAAGGGTGCAAGGTCAATGGTCAAGGTCACCTTTCCTCATGCTGCCATAAGGATCCTTATTTGGCTCATAGGACATGCGCCCCATCATGTCAGAGGTATTCATACTGGGCTGGTACCCAGGGTTTGGAGTCATGGAATTCCGCTTCTGGAATGTGGGGTCACTTCCATCAGGAAAGGCATCCTGGATCCCGACTGAATTGCTCCTGCTCCAGAATGAGGAATGCCAATTAAACCCCAAATAATGCAACTCTTCCAATATAATGCAGAACTCAGAAAAGTCACTGGCTGGGCAGCCAGGCAGGGGCCACCACCCTTGGGCTGAACAAGAGCTCTGATGCACCTCTCCTCAGAGTCCCCAAACCATCCACCCCAACTCCTGGCCTTACCTCATGCCTGGCAAAGGGGGGATCTGACTGTGTGGTGTGGATGCTGGAGTTGGTGGCTTCAGGTCACCTCCTTCTGCCATGGAACTGCTGGTTGACTGAGGAGTCTGTGGTCCCTGCATAGACCCTGACCCCGCTGTGGACAGAGATGCCAGCTGAGTAGTTTGCTTGGCACGAAGCTGTTTAACCCTTACAGAAACACACAAATGCCTCGGAAACTCTTTGGAAAAGATCTTCATAAGGCTAAAGATCAGGACCCTTTGAAGCTTAAATAACCTTTCTCAACAGAGGATCTGAAAGGCTAGGTAAATAAAAAAGTTGAAGATTCTATTGCTCCTTGCTGCTATTTTACATTTGAAGAATAGGAGTGATGTGACGATAATTACCACCAACCTGGTGATTCTGTCCTTCACTGCCAGCTTCCTTAACTACTTCTCTTTACTTCCAAGGACCTTGTCTAACCTGTTTAACCCTGTAACGATGGTGTGCAAGCTCCCAGTCAGGGCCTCCCCAAACTATAGGCAGAGAGGTTCCATCTTGCTCCAAACCTGTGGCACCGTTTAGGAGCCCAGACTAACAAACAAAAAATCTACTGCTGTTGAGTTGATTCTGACTCTTAGCAACCTTACAGGACAGAGTAGAACTGCCCCATAGGGTTTCCAAGGCTGTAAATCTTTACGGAAGCAGACTACCACATTTCTCCAACAGAGCAGCTGATGGGCTCAAACCACCCATCTTTTGGTTAGCAGCCCAGCGCTTTAACCACTGCATCACTAAGGCTCCTTTTTAGGAGCCCAGGAGCTCCTATTCCCAAGCATCCGGCAGTATCATCACTCAGGTTCAAATGTTACTCTAAGCTGAGGCGCACAGAACTACCAGTAATTAATGTTTCCATTAGTTACCATTCCCAGCAGCAGATATCCCACTGCTGAGGCCTCCCCAGCTGATGAGTCATCTCAGGCGCTCATTATACCCAGAGGTCAACACCAGGGCACGTGTGTTTACACCCACCTTCCAGGCGCCCTGGCCTTCTTCCCTCCCCATGCTCGCCCAGGTCCCAGCCTTCTCTCAGAAAGGAGGGTGAACAGAGGCACTCCCATTGGAGAGTTCCATTCATGTCCCCTCCCCACCTCTCCCTCCTTCCCATTCATTACTAATCTCAGCTCCCTGGGGAATTCAGGGCGCTAGCCTGAACTACATTCTAAGGCACTGACATCAGTGGGCCAAAGCTCCCAGATGGCCCTGCCTCACTGCCATTTGTCAGTTTTTCCCACTCCTCCAATGTCCCTCCCACTCACCAGTTTACAAACATTTGGCAAGATGCCAGGTGCACAACGAAAATTAAAACTTAAGGGCTGCTGCAGACTACGTCCCAAGGGAGTCACCACCACTTGCTCTTTAGTCTGCCACGCCACTAAGCCCTGTGGTAGGGCAGGGCAGAGTACACGTCCTTGGCATCTCTGCTACCCTGGAGGTAAGCATCTCTGAATAACAACTCTGGACCCTTGAAAGCTACCAGGGCAATCAGCCTTCAGCCTTGACGGAGCCATTCAGGCCATTCTTACCAGGAGAGGGAGGCTGGATCTTGGGCTGGGACTTCTTGGAATCAGCAGCTGCAAAGATGTCTGGGGGAGGGTCTTCTCCCCGTTCAATCTTGCACTCAAAGGCATAGAGACACTGGATATACTGCTTTTTCAGGGAGCTGGCAGCACTGCTTGAGGTGCCCACATTGAGGTTGGTTGCAAGTTCCCGCCATTTTTTGTTCTTGTTGACCTGTACAACCAACCAGAAGAATCCACCTGGTCATCCTGCCAAGCCACAGCCCATCGGGCTGCCATGTACTCATCTTATGAAATCACAGTTCTCAATTAACTGTGAAAGTTAACCCTACTTGGGGGATAGTTCATAACAAACGTAAAATTCATGGCTGGCTTCACTCTACCCTCAGCACCCTCCACCCACAGATCACTGCAACTATCAGGCAGTGCGTTTTCAAACTAAGGCAAATTTTACATCACTCTTAGAACAAAATTCAGATGGTATGGTCTTTACACACGAGTACTGCTAAAAAATGGCATGCATATCACCTTAAAATCCAAATCCTATTTTAAATGCACTAATAAAAACTAACATTTACTGGGTATTTGCTGTTTATCAGGTACTACTCTAGGTGTTTTATACACATCAATGCATTTAATCTGGAGTGAAGGTACTATTATTTCTGTTTTACAAACGAGAAAAGTGAGGCACAAATGGGGTAACTTTATCAGTTGCAGGCTAGTGGGTGGCAAAATCAGACTTTAAACCCTGGCCGTCCAGAGTTTATGCTCTAACCACTATGCTTCCTCATGAGAAATCCTTTTATAAAGTGATGATTCTTGTGGTAATATTAACCACCTCCTGCTTGACTTACTTTGTTAAACCAGGGGTTTTCACATCTAGTTTTTTCTCAGCTTGGGGCTCCCCACACATTCGACATTTTTATGTTGGTGATTACAGGCCCCTTTCCCTCACGAGTCACTGTCCTGATTGTCTAGGGGATGCCTGAGGCCCCAAGACTTCTTTTGTGCCTTCCCAGCAGCCGGCCTATGGTTCTGCCTCCTTTTCTCAGTCTCAGGGCACACTGACCAAGACCCTTCCTCAAGTGCTCCCTACAATCAATCTTTCTGCTCCAGCTGGGCAGGTGTCCCCCTTCATGTATTGTTATATATACTGAGCATCCACCATGTGGTAAGATTGTCCCTTAGGGACTGGGGATACTGGCTTTCCAGTCCCAATCCACAAAAAAAAGTTCAATATACTGTGATATTTGTTGGCAGAGGGAAGAATGATAAGGAAGCCGAGAGGGAGGACAACCTAGACAGAAAGAAGGTGATGAGGAATACTCCCTAGAGTGGGTAACACCTGAGCTAAGTCTTTAAAAGGTTAGCGATGGCCCTGGTGGGACATTCCAGGCTCTCTCCCACCTCCATGCCACCTGGGCCAGTCTACTGAAATGGCCCCTCCCACCACCTAAACCCTATTAATCCTTCAGAAGAGCTCAGCACTCATCTTTTGCTTTCCTGGGGCCTCACAAACTAACTTATAACAGCACTCTTCCTCCTCTGAACTCTGTCTTTAGCGTTTAATTATACCATAGCATCTAAAAGGTTCGCATCCTTTTGTAAACCTGAAGACAAGCCCAGGTTTCCAAATTCCATCTGCACCTCATTCTAGGTTCAGTGATCCAGAAGGCCACCCAATTGAAAGTAAGCCAAACTTAACCCGATGCCCCTAGGAGAACTCAGTACCAAGGAGACTGGCAGGGATAAGCCCAGGGTCACCTCAGGAGCCTTCTGTGGTTCTGCTTCCCACGCCAGTTATCTGGCAGTGTACACGTGTCTTGTTTTGTTTTGTTTTCCTTTGTGGGGGAGGGGAGTAAAGCCTGGAGGGAGAAGGAATTCATAACTGACTGCTGGTTGGCTTCATTCCAATCACTTTCTTTTCTGCTGGTGACAGCTGTTTTCCTCTTCTGATTTAGAAGGTTTGGACTAAGTCCCTCCCGGCCATGCCTCCGCCTGAGCTCAGCCACAAACCCTGACCCAACAGCAGGCTCCTGGTCTGGTGACTCCATAACACACAGGAAGAAAGAGCTTGCAAGGCACACGGTGCTGTCTATCAGCATTGCCTCACCTATTTGCCTCCTCCGCTGAGTCTAAAACAAAACCATAAGGTATCACGAGAGAGGCATGGCTCAGGGTGGAGTCTGGTTCAGAGGTTTTCAGCAGGAATTAATCCATTCACTTTTTAATCTTCCATATAGAAGAACTAAACACATAATTTCCCACCTACTTCTTCCTCTATAAACTATTTCTATTAAACGGTTCCTGAAATCCTACCTCCACTGGGAAGCTTCCTGGATTGAAAGGGTCTGGCGGTCCCTATACCATCTTGCAGGCCAATTTTATGTTGCAGAAACCTTGCTGAAAGCTGTTTGTTGTCTCCAACTTTTGACAGTATAAGTAAGGCACTGTCCTACTTTACAAATGGAAAAAAAAAAAAAACCTAAGGCGCAGAGCAGTTATACACCTTGACTAAGGTCACATATGTTGTAAGCAGCTAAGACAGGATTCACAACCAGGTGCATCTCTCCAAACCCTTCCCTTGTTTACTATGCCAAACTGCTTCCTGTGGAATCAGAATGCCCATAGCCTTTCTCTATCTTTGCACTGGGACTCCAGTTAGCATAAACTTAATGCTAACATCTCATACTACCCAGGAAGGTCTCAGCAGTCTGCCTTATCTTCTGCAAGCCCTGTGTTTGCTGGTCTGACTCAGAGAGCAGGAGCAGAGCAGGAGTGAGTAATGTCCCTGTGGGATGCATGGCACCACATGAAGCCAATGAGTACCTAGAGAGAAGGCTTGTTGAAACCATAGAGGAAGCCAAGTGCCTGGCACTCACCTGAGTCAATCCACCAATCTCCTTCACAGACACATAGAGGCGATAGAGGTCCAGAGGTTTCCTGCCCACAGCAGGCAGATTTGTCATGCCCATGGCCTTCTCTTCTGTGAAGGCCAGATAACGGTCCACCCACATCTTCCTCTCAGGCTCACCACCCAGCTCATACAACTTGGTGATCTTCTCATTGGTTGTAGTAGAGGAACTGGATTTCTGGAAGGAGCAGGTCAAAATTCATAGGAATGGGTCAGATTCAAAACTATGCTAAGGGTCTCAGAAGTCTCTTGATTAGGGCAGCGGTTTTCACTCTGGGTGGTCACTAATACCTGCTTTTCTTTCCACAAAGGACACACACTGAGTATATACTATGTACTGGGTGCCATGCTAGATGCCTTTACATAGTAGGTATTATAAACTATGCCCATTTTTAAAGATAAGGAAAAAGGTCCAACGAGTCACTGCCCACGATCTCACACCTTTTAAGTGGCATGGTGAGTATCTAACCCTTGTCCACTTGACATCAAAGCAACTACTAACACCACAATACTACCCAGGAGCCTGGACACACTTTTACAGACTGTTTAGAGTAAGAGCTCAAGGAACTCAAAACGTGATCTCTAGACAATGGATGGACTACAAGGAAAAGAAACTCTCCCTCTCAAGAAAGGAAGATCTCCCACCTAGTTGAAAGGCTTTAGCTATTTATTATCCTATTCAAGACAGGAGGATAGTTGAAAGGGCAAAGAAGCCAGAGTTGAAGACCTACAGGAGGTAGCAACTATGATTTTTACCTTCCCTATTTTACAGACAGGGGAAATGAGGCGTGACAAAGGAGAGAAATGTTTCAAATGACCCAAATGCTAAGCAGGTCTCCCGTCTGCCACACAGCTTATAAGATAGCATATCCAGGACCAACCTACAGTAGGGTCAAGGATGAATCCAAATTCCACTTATCTCATCTCCCCCTTATTAGAACACAGGACACCAACCACTCCTGCTGCTATGAGCGAGGTCCAGGGAGAAAAGAACAACCAGTTGACCATGGTGCACACCATCTATAACTGCTCGAGTACAAGGGGGCAGTTTCACAGAGGGCACCAGCCAAATACAGACCATTCTACACTCTTGTGTCTGGCATTTCCTCCATAACTGGCAGCTGAGAGAACATGATGTCATTTAAATCAAACCTAATTCGATGAGCTATTATCCTGGGACTCTTCATGACAGAAGAGGGAAAGGATGGGATGCAAGGTTGAGAGGAGTCGAGACGTAAATCGTTACCTTGGATTTGGATTCTGTCTTGGGTGTCCCATCTGCCTTATTGTTCATTTTGGTGGCTGGGGTTAACTTGACATCGCCAAGGCCCATCATTTCTGGACTTGCTGCCATCCCTATAAAAGAGTATGAAAATTCTCAAATCCAGTAGGTTTAGCTATGACCAAAGATCACACTGGAAGAAATCCCTGAGGTGAGCAAAGACTAGGATTTACCTGCTGAATTGTTGGCCATGGTTCCACCCATGGGATATGGGGGTCCCTGAGGGTTGATCATGCCAGCCATACTATTAATCCCTTGTCCATAGGGAGGTCCAGTTCCCATCATGCCCCCTTGATTCATGTTAGGGTAGCCTGGTGGCCTGAGGAAGAAGATGGAGAGTGAGAGAGAAGAAAACTTGGAGACACTGGACTTTCAGGTTTAGATTTCAGCTAAATAGGATTGTGTGAGCCAAAGTCATCTAGTTAGGCTATCAAGGAAAAAGCTTATGGGTCCCCCAAACAAGAACTATATTAACTTTTACTTCCTCACAAAGAGTTCTAAGGGGGTTCAAGCTCCAAATAGGAAACAATAGCTCAATTTTAAGGGTACACTCCTTGAAGAATGGAACCCTACTTTATCTCCGAAGTACTGCCTCTCTCTAAGCCATCTTTGAAGCTAAGCTGTGTTTCCACTTAAGGGCACTCTCTGTGACAAAAGGCCTACATTAAATGTTCGATTTTACCACTCTTTGTCATGACAAACCCAAACTAGACTGCATCCCTCATATTATAGCACCTGGCAGTGGCTTTGCTTTCTCTCTTGATGGGCCCACTGAGAACCCTGCAGTTCCACCATTCTAAAGTTCTACCAAAGCCACCTCCTAATCTCTCCTGGTTCATCAACATCTCAGTAAGACAAGACTCATTTTGGTAACTGTAGGCACCAAAAATGGGGTGCACAGAGATGGGGCCTTGAATAACAATGGGCCACTGAAGTCAGTGGCCAAGGAAGAAGAGATAAGTTTTCAAGGCATTAAACCAACTCACATGAGCCTTCTGCACTCTGGCACAGTCAGACACCCATCAGTCAACTAGCTCACATTCCCATGGGACCACAGAGAACAGCAGCAGAAATGGCAAACCACAACCCTACCATCCTCCATTTCTCACACCACAGATCCAAGTGATGCACATCAGTAAGAATCCTTCTGGAATCCAATAAACTAAACAGAAGAAATGAAGAAACTACCTGCTCTGAAGACTTATTTTACTAATCAAAATAACCTGTGTTTCATAAAGTTCTTTACATTTGATATTTGGTTATGTCAAACTTGACACCAACCTAAGATACTGTCTAGGGATCTGCACTTTTGTTGTTTTTCACTATAAGGAAACCTAGTTCTCTGAAGAGTTCTCAATAAAATACTTATTAAACAGACATAGTTTATCACCCAGAAGCATCTCAATGACCTGTATGACTCTACAATTTATTTCCTTGCACCGACACCTTCTACACTTCCTGAACCTTACCTGTTTTGGATAGAGTTGGCAGCAACATGCATGGCAACAGCAGTTTCTTGAGTTTTCCGGTTCATGCCCCCCGGTGGGGGACACATCCCTGACCCAACCTGAGGTGGCATATTGGCCATATTAGGGCCATAAGGCCGGTTGCCCATGGAGGCGTGACTCATTCTCCCTGGAGGAAGGGTGCCGTAAGGTGGGATGCCAGGCTGCCCGTGCATTTGACCTCCAGCACCCATAGGGTTCATGCTTCCAGCCATGCCTGCACTAGGGTAGTTGGCATTAGGCAAGGCATTATAGTTTGGCTGCCTGGGGTAGCCTCCTGGGAGGGGAAGAAGGAGAGAAGATGCAGAGACTTGGTTAGTGACTTACTAGCAACTCACTAGTATCTCTCAACTCTGAAACTCCAAAGGTAATAAACAACAGGAATCATTCGATATTTGGTCAAGGAAGAGATCAACTTCATGGTAGCCTTTACCTCAAAAACGTGAAGGGGAGGCCAGGAGCATATTAGAGACAGACCTCAGTCCTCCCCTCATCCTAAAGACAGTACAGAGCAAAGCTGGCTTCCTTGCTATGCAGGCCCTTCAACTCCCAGAGGAATTCTTTCTTTTCTATATACTCATCTTCCTTTCTCTCCCATGCTCTGTGCAAGACATTCAGCTTTAGGTCAGTCCAGGGCTGATTTTGAGCAAAGATCTACTGTATTAGGACTTACTCAAAATAAAACTGAAATAACCAACAGCTACCATCTGTTAAATATTCTATGTTCAGTACTGGGCTAAGCACCTTATCCCTATTTTACATATAAAACAGAGGCTCAGAGAGGTTCAAAAACTTTTCCTGGTGACAGAGTAGGTGTATACAAAAATGGGACTCTGCCCTGCCCTACTTCAGGGTCTGAGCTTGGTGGATTCAAGGCAAATGACAGTCCTATTCTTACCACCCAGATAGTGGCGTATCAGACAAGAAACTGTTTTCTCCTCTCAATTCTATTCCTAACTGGGTAGTATACTCACCTTGTGGGCCGTACTGAGCCCCCTGGGGACCGTAGCTCCCCATGGAGTTCTGCTGGTAGGAGCCCATGCCTGTGTGCATCTGTCCTCCAGAAGGCTGACGTGGAGATAAGGCTGAGCCGGGTTGGGGGGAACTGTACTGGGGCATCTGGGGATTCCTCTGCATGTAACCTGTTTGTGGGAAGTGTCCATACACAGTTATTGCTGTGGTAAGCTGTCATCACTTTGGTATAATGAGAACAATTGTTTTCCTTCATCTTGGGACTTCACCACCACCATTTTCTTTAGAAGTTACTTGCATGAAATCTCTATCTGATTTGCTATATAGTCACGTGCCTTTTTAGACAACCCTCCAAAGTGGCACAGCCATTAACCAGGGTATGCATGCCAATGTTTCTACTAAACGGACGTTTAACGACAAAAAAACAATGAGAATAAACAAAACGGTGAATGGTTTAAAGGGTGAAAACTCAATGCTGAGTCTTCTGTACCAAATTAAGCACAATGTAGGGGGGAATCCATCAAAACACAGGCAATTGTTGAGAAAGAAAGAATAACTACTGGGGCATGTAAGTCTGGAGCCACTGACATGGCCAAGCCCACTCTATCTTCACAATTTGCTGCTAGGACAGTCTTAAACTCCATAGTCATATAATTCTCCAAAAATTATTGCACAGAACACTCTGCCTCAGTGTCCCCATCTCCCCTCTAAGCCCAGGCTCTCACCTCGATCTTGGGCAATGCTTGATTGGTTCATGGAAGGATGCATGATGCTGTCGGACTGACCACTGGGTGGCCGAGGTGGCATCTGGTTGCCTGCTCCAGACAGAAAGAAGTAAGCCAATCATGGCTAAGCCTGTAGATTCTAGCCAATTCAGAGCTGGAAACACAACTCATGGGGGGGTGCCAAGCATTTGCTAGTATCACATACACAGAGAGATGCAGCCAAGGGGCTCTCACTTCCCTTTTCCAAATGCTAATGGAAAGCTACACAGACATTAACTAGGGATGCTCTCTGCCAGTGGAAGGTTGGGGCTCCCTGTTATTTTGGGGGGCTGGTCCCCTTTCCCTCCCTCCAAAGCCCAGCACTTGAGGGTACCTGGCACTGCAGCAGGCGAGAGTGGTCCTGAGCGAGACTGAGCAACGCTGGCGGGAGAGCCAACAGGGGATGGGGAGGGGCCTCGGATGCCAGGCAGGTGAGGGGAGGTATGAGGCGAGAAAGGAGACTGAGCTGGATTACTCTGCTCTCCTTGGCTGCTGGATATCCCTGATGTGCTCACTCCAGGGCTCAGAGCTCCTTCTGTCCCCATGGGGAGATCGTCTATTGAACCAGACAGATCCTGAAACACACATACACAAGGACATGGATTAGGCATGGATATTAGGCAGAAAGATCCTTTTCTCAACAATCTTACTACACACAGCCTTTTCCTTAAACAACCAAAAGCAATCATGCTAACAAACACATTAGTCATGATAACTCTAGTTCATATATAGCAGACTTTTTGTAAAGACACAGATAGTATTTTAGACTTTGTGAACCATATGGTCTGTCGTAACTACTCAACTCCGCCATTGTAATACAAAAGCAGTCACAGACAATACATAAACGGGCAGGGTTGTGTTCTAATAAAACTTTATTTATAAAAACAGGTAGCTGGTCCGCAAGCCATAGCTTGCTGGCCTCTGCTCTATTCCCTCAGAAGCAGAGCTGCTCTAGTTCTACCATCAGTGAGACTTCAGTTCTTTTCCTATGGGGAAACTTTACAAAATGCTGCCAGGATGACACCAGGAGCTACAAGAGAATATTAACAAGTTTGGGCAATGTCCACAGATCCCTTCTCCCCAGATTACAGTAACTTTCATTTGCCAAGGACTCACTCACTCCAAGTCACCATACTTGGCAGCACAAGAGGTAGGAAGTGAGAAAGGGATACATTACATGGGACAGACAATTCTTTAACTGCCAAGAAGGTCTGAGACTATATTCCTAACACCTGGCCCACAACAGGGATGAACAAATGT
The DNA here is from genome assembly GCA_030035585.1 of Dugong dugon. Taxonomy (NCBI): domain Eukaryota; kingdom Metazoa; phylum Chordata; class Mammalia; order Sirenia; family Dugongidae; genus Dugong; species Dugong dugon. Next base: position 50,865,571 of record CM057462.1, on the reverse strand, counting down.
CTCCTAACTGAAAAAACCCAGTTGTTTCCTCCAGCTTTGTCAGTGAGAACTTGGTATTTATTTGGGGGCTTTGCTTGTCTTGAATTAACCAAAGAGTTTACTCTAGGTCAGCAAACTCAAAGACTAGCAATCAAGAGCTCAATATGAAAAATATTCACCCGGGAAATGCTTCCCTCACCCCCATGTTCATTCTCTAGCAATACCACTGGCTCAACATCATGCATTAACTAACTTCAGGCTGGGAACTATAACCCAAAGAAAGGATGAGAGCTTTGGATACAGGTCCAGGTCCGGGAAAACCCTTGATACTTAAGTGGTTAAGAAAAGAGTTCTCTTAAGAGAGATTATCTGAAAAGGAAGAAGATCCAAGCTGGGATGATTTGACGTAAAGTCTATTCCTACTCTCACAAATAAGCTCACCTTGGAAAGTTCAGTTCAAGCTGACTCTGATCCCGGAGTCTGACAATAACACTAGAGGTCAGAGGGCAACTCTTAGGCTCTCCCTTAAGCCCCCAGGCTGGGTGGATCTTCTACAAACCTGCTGGCTACTTGGCATGGCTAGGAGTGTTTCTGCTGAGTTCTATGGGAACAAAGCTTGCTCTGAAGGCAAAGTAGGTAGGGAGGTGTGAGTTTGTGTCTCAGTCCAGCTCTCAATGTTAGCTGATAAGTCAGAAAACACTAGCTTTCCTGTTGATAAGAAGCAGACCTGGTGTACCATAATATGCTTTAAAAATGCAATTAGAATTAGCTCCAGGGTAGAAGGGAACTCAAGAGGTCCAACTCCAAGTAACACCAAAGGACGACTTCCCTCTCAAAGGACTAAAGTACCTGCAAGCTATAAAGAGCCTTAGGTTCATCCCAAGAGAGAGGCAAGGGATTCCATCCCTGTGTGGGGGCTAAGCTATACCAGGGACACCTGCCCTCTGAGCCAAGGAGATCAAACTCAAAGAGGCACCAAGATGACAAATGGAGCCAACTATGTAGGCCAGAAAAGGCCTCAAAAGCCACTTGTTAAGCCCTATAGTCTGTAACAGAAACCACGGCCCAATGCTCTGTTTTAGGGACCAGTAGGTTCCCTCACGCATTTTTTTCAACTGTCTCCATTCCTTATCAAGCTGCCAGCTTCTGGTAATAAGAGCTACTTGCTTACAGGAAAAATAAATCAGTGTATTTTGGAACAGGATAGGCTTAAAGAGTCTATCCATAAGAACTTGGCTTTTTTCTAATGGCTTTGAAAAACTAAGTGTTTTGTATTGTATTTTTATCTTTAATTATACAAGTAAAACATGAACATTCTCATGGTAAAAACATGTCAGATAACACAAGTAAAGCCAAAGCCCCCCTTGGCTCTCTTTTTGCTGCCCTCAATAGAGGAAACCCTATTCAATCTGGTGTATATCCTTGGAGATCTGAGGAATTGAGGAGAAAAAAACGAAAAAGCCGAAAGACAACTGCTACAGGGTTGGAGCAGGGACTAAGGATGTTCCTTAGTCACACTTCTGTTAAGAAACCAGGCTGACCATATATCCACAAGGTAAATGTCCCTAGTCCAGCTGAAGGATCCCACAAGCCTAAAGGAAACCCTTGTAGGCCCTGGGGCTGGGAACTCAGGACCTTGGAATCATCTACAGCTGGCAAAGCAGTGGCTTCCTTCATGGAAGGTAGCTGTCAGTTTTGGTAAAGTGCCCTGAGCCTTGGGAGAAAAAGTGCTAAATAAACCACTGGCAACAACAGCTCCCACATGGGTTGGGATGCCTGGGTACAGAATAATGCTGGGGAAGGAAGCAGCATTAATCTTCTCATCTCTCTGATTTGGCTGGTTTGGGGCCACTCGCTCAAACTATCATTTTCATCAGATGGCATCTGGGAAGTGTGGGGGTAGTTGGTTTAAAAAATTTTCAAGAACCAAAAGGTTAGCATAGGAAGGGGCAGATCATCTACTATTAACAATAGCTACCATTCGAGCATCTACTATGTGCCAGGCACTTTAAAGAGTTACTTCATTTAATTTTCTACAATTCTTGGAGGTAGCTGCTGCTGCTACTACTACTACCATCATTTTAAACATGAGGAAGCTGCTGCTCAGGGAGATTGGGTCATATGCCCAAGTCACCCAGCAAGACACACAAACTAGATTTGAACCCAGGTCTGCCAGTCCCCAAAGCGTATGCTATCTTTCCAGTATGCTGTGATACTATATGAACTGAGGAAAAAGCATCACATCTTTCAGTCAGGAGACCAAGGCCAGCTCTTGGTACTTACTGGTTGTGACCTTGGGCAAGCCTGACAAGGAGCTGGGCTTCAATTTTCTCATTTATACAATGAGATGGCTGGACAAATCTGAGTATGTAATGGCCTGAGGCACATGCATGAAACCCCACTAGCACCATATGGTCAGGGCCAAATGTACAGCAGCAATACCCTGAAATGAGAGATCCGACAATATACAAGCAGTATAAGATGTAAGACATACCCATCAGTCCCACTGGTAAATGTTTTTATCAAGAATGGGAGGGCGAGGTAAGGGTAGAAGTCTCCAAAAGTTATGACAATCACTGGGGCACAGGAAGCTGGTCAACAGCTCAGTCTGAACTAGGTTAGGTCTGAATGGTCCGCCTCTATGTACATGAACAGATAGTGCTCTAAACCCCATGTCCTTTCATTGCATAGGACACGCCTCTACTTTCTACCCTACAAAAAGCCAGTTTTTCAGGTCTTTTGTTCCACAAAAAGCCGGATGTCTGGTTGTTGAGTCAGACCTCAATGTGCCTAACAAGTTCAGTTTTCTACAACACATTTATCATAAAGAAAAGGTTCAATCAATCCAAGCCCTACTTTCCCTGGTAGGAGTTCACCTGTGGCATTTGAGAACTCTCAGGTTCTCAGCTCTACCAAAAGGGCCCACCTAACAGGTATCTTCTGGAAGGACTGCAGAAAGAATTGTAGCAATGCCCCTTAAGTGCAAAGCTCTCTTTTCCTGGGTTTACTCTGCTCCAAAGCTGAGAGATGGGAGGTGAGGGTTAGCTCACTCAGTGCCCTTGCAGTTCCAAGGTAGCAGCAGGGCCAGGGAGAATTTCCTCACGTGTTTCCAACGTGTTTCATGCATTTTATTGCTTATCTACCATGCAGATCAAAAGTGCTGGAGCAGGTCCAACTATTTCACACAGAATTCTCACACTCCAGGCTGGCTACAGCCCCGAAAGCCTTCGTTTCTTCACTTGAAACACTGCCCAATGTTATTTTGGGATGTGACCTGATAGAGAAAGCCCATAGGGACTCCACGATGATAACTGTTCCAGGTGTGATTGGTTGCCCAGCCCTAGTGAATGCCAGCATGGGTTTGTCAAGCTCTGCCTACAAACAGGACTCAGCAGCTAACACCTTCTCTTCACACCACAAACAAAACCATGCCTGAAATCACACAGTCCATACCTCATTTGGGGGGGAGGGGGGGTTGCTAGTGCTCTCACAGGAAGGGTTGCAAGTTCTAACATGAATTGGCTGCCTGGTGGAGTACATTTTCAAACAGGAAGATACCAGATCAGAGTTAGAAGAGGGGGATTTAAATGATCTCCTGACAGAGCCTCAAGAGGATGACATCAGTTCATTTTGCTGGGCAGATTAAAGAATACCAACTGGCAAGTCTAAAGAACGGGCTCATGGCAATGTTCAGATTCAAGGTTTTCCTGTAAATCTGGCTGAATCCTTTAGGAACAGAGCTTACGCTAACCCCCAGATGGAGTTCTCGCATGCCTTCAGTTGTGAAGAACTTTTGCTGAATTGTGCTGATTACTAGTAGGCAAACCACCCACCAAGAGAACCAAGTAAATCCTATACATATGCTTGTAGTAAGATATTTGATTCTGTTTTTTGGTGGTGGGAACCTCACAACTCAGTCACATCCACTTAAATGACAATCCTAGAATGAAAAAAGTCCAAATGCACAGTCTGAAATGACCAAAGTTGTACCAGCAATTGGCCAGGTTGTTGTTTTTTTCCCAGCCTACTCTAAAAGATCCAAAGCCATGGCAGGAGGCTGTTTCCATGCTGGAGAATGGAAGGAAATCCTAAAAAACAGACAAGGTTGAGGAACACAGGCCTTGAAGAAAAGCAGAAGGTAGGGAAGGAGGCAAAAACTTTAAAAAACTTCAAGGAAAAAGGTCTAAGACAAACTTAATTGCATAGCAACTAGTTATGGCAAACAAAGTTTTGGGAAGACTTGGTTTTTCATGAAGCCTTCCTCATGCAACAAATTTGGGGAGATGGGAGTGGACGGGAAGATGCTACCTCTAGGGAACACTTCCAAAAACATTTGAATACAATAAATCAGTCACAGGTTCTCTTTTTTTCTCTTCAGTCTTTGCTAAATGGAAGGAAGGGTGATGAGACCCACCTCAAACTGGTAGGGACTCCAGGGTTATAGAATTGCGGCACCACTGCTCCAAGGAGTCGTCTCTGGTCAACAGATTAACTGCCACCTATGCCCAGAGAGCAGGCTAGCTCGTGTTGGCTGAAATGTCAAGAATGAATCAATACAAAGAACAGGTTGCCTCTTACTCCTGGAGGTACCTCCAGGTCATGGGTTAAGCAGGTAGTAAAGAAAGGGAGGAAAAGACACATTCTTTTAGTTGAGGACTGATGTGCGATGGATTGCTTTTATATGGCCTTTCTTGCCATGGTCTTGTTAACTCCCACCAAATGACTGGGTGGGATTGTGTGAGTAAGGTGCTGTGGCCCACCAAGGGGATTGGACAGTTTACTCATAATCCAAATAAGGTGTATGGCATTCTTGTGGGGGTCAGATCATGCAAATAAGATGCATGGAACCCTAATGAGGTCAGTTTTGTCATCCCACTAGGCTTAAAATGAGCCATTCCAGAGGCGGAAAGGCGGGGGGGGGGGGGGGGCTCACCACCACCAAGAAGAGATGGGAGCGGAGTACATCTTTTGGATCTGGGGTCCCTGCACTGAGAACCTCCTAGACCCAGGAGACAGAGCGAGAGAGAGAGATGTTAACACGAGAGACAGCGCAAGATGGCGAGAAGCAGCAGCAGCAGAACCAGGAGACTGGTGTGAGATGGCACAATGGGCTTCCTGACCCATGGAGTGAGAGAACTGAGCACCTTTGGGCAGGAGAAGCTGTCCTGACCAAAGAACTGTATCCTAAGTTGTTCCTGATCCTGAATTGTAACCTGTAACTTACAATTGTAAACTGTAACTTCCCTAAGAAACCCCATAACTGTGAGTATGGTCTGTGAGTTGTGTATGACCACTGCAATGAATTATCGACTCCAGCAGAGGAGTAGAGAGTGCTGTGTGAGGGACGGCTGGTATCAGAATTGGTAAAAAGGTTGAAGAGAGGAGGTATGTCTGACCTCCGCCTCATAGGAATCAGCCTTTGGCTGTTGATCTTGATTGATTCTCCTTCTCCCTTATGAAGTTAGAGGAGGTCAGACGGCCCTGTGCTGACATTTTTATAAGGACCAAGCTAGTTTGTTTAGGACCAAGCACACACTGCATGGAACAGCAGAAACTGCTCCAGGAAAGGCTCAGAAATTTCTACTTCCTACCAACCCTCCTCCCCCTGCCCCTCAAGTTTCCAAAAACTTGGTTTGTATCCTAGAAACCACCACATAGGATGAGACCCCCTACCAAACTCCCTCTCCCTTTTTCTACAATAGGCTATTGTTCTGGGGACAATAGATCATTCTTCCCAGTACCTTCTGGCTGCCTGGTGGGGAATGCACAGCAGAGAAGCGTCAGTCTCTTCTTGTCTCCATAATCTGGGAGACCAAATCTCTAAATTCAAAGGATGTTGGAAAGAACAGGGTGGAATAAATCAAGTCCCTTCACATCTTCCCCTTGAAGGGAAGCAGAATTGACACGAATATGTGACTACCATGTGCTCAAACTTAAGCTAAGTTGTTGACTCACATTTCATTTAACTCTCACAATCATCTTCTGATGTAGATACAGTTGATTCTTATTCACAGGTTCTGTATTTGCAAATTCACCTAATCACTAAAATTTATTTGTAACCCCCAGTCAATACTCATAGAATACGTCTGTCTGCACTCATTTGAGTGCGTGCACAGAGCAGCGAAGAACTTGAGTCACCCGACTGGCTCATTCCCAGCTGAGGTTGAACAAGGCTGGTTTGTTATTTGCTAATTCAGTGTTTATGGCGACTTTATAGAACGTAACTACCGTGAATAACAAGAATCCGCTATCATCCCCATTCTAACAAAGAAGAAGGAGACTCAGAAGTTTAATGACTTGCCCAAGGACAGAGGGCTATTAAACAGAAGAACGAGGGTTCAAATCCATATTACTCTCATTCCAAAAGCCTACACTCTTTCCATCAGAAGGTGGAAGCTTGCCATTACCAAAGGCTGGGCTCCACACGTCTATTGAGGTAAGGCAACAACCTGTCTCTGGAATCAGCTATGGGTGATCAGCTATGGCTCTGAATGGGCTAACCTCACTAGGTCTCTGTTAGCTCCTCTATAGAAGAAAAGACTAAAACTAGATTAATTCAGCTCTACAAGTATGATGGTACATATTTTCTTCTTTCCTAGCCACTCTTCCTATACCTTTCATAGTTTATTTCAAATCAGCCCTTTCACCTACAGTGAAACCTGTGAAAGCTGGAACTCAATGGGACTGCATTGTTTTTCTGGGTCTCACAAATTTTCTGCCTTTGACAGAGTGCTTATGACTTTTGTATTGCTCTCTATTAAGAATCCTACCTCAATACCCAGTGAGTTTTCCTTCTCTGACAGGTTTCCACCTTACACAGGTCTGGCTTTCGCAGGTTTTACCGTATAATCCTCTTTAACCTATTTTTTCTATGTTAAAGGTCACAGTACGTTTTCTCACCCCTGGGTTCTTAGAAGGGTACTTAACGTACAGGGGTGGGAGGTGAGGGGAATTAGGGGGTGAACAGGTGGGGACGGGGGAGACTTAGAATCTAGGGAAAAAAGCAGAAGTTAAGTTCCACAAAGGCAGATGTCTGTCTTTGCTAGGCATTCAAATTTTAATTCTATTATCAAGCATAGGGGTGTGGCTCAGAGAGAAGTCAAACTTCCCAGGCCTCTAGATGGCCTCATCTCAAGTGATTTCAACTCTCACACCTTCCTCACCCAGCCTTGCCACCACCCTTCTAAAACAAAACAGAAAAAAAACCAAACCACTGCTAACAAGTCAGTTCCAACTCATAGCAACCCTATAGGGCTGCAGGACAATTGGGCCTTGTTTAGGTACCCCCTTCCCAAACTACAAGATCGGAAGGCTCCTTTCTGGAAGGAAGCAGAAGCCAAGCAAGCTTCAAACCTCTGTCCATGGGTGGGCTCTGACACTGGCACAACAAATCTTTCCTTTAACATGCAGTAGGTTAGCCAATTTCCCAGCTACCCAAGAGTAGAAGTGGGTAGGAGGATCTATTGCTTGAAGATGTACCACAGGTACAACTATAAACTAAAACTGTTTTTTAGACTTGGGAACTTCAAAGAAGAAAACACCTTTCTGGGAGCAGCCTCCACAGTAGGCAGAGGTCCACTAGCCATTCAGCTAAACTATGGGCTTTAGACTGAGGTCACAGGACAACTTCCCTGGCTCTTCACCCCACAGGCAAGGCCCAGAGTCCCTCCAAGGCTCCTCTAGGACCCAATGTTGTAGAATCCAAGTACAGGACTGATGACATTGTGCTGTACCTGCCCTCTCTCCCACTAGCCTGTGAGACCAGAGCAGGACCCAGCTGTATTCTCCTACGTTCCCCACTCCACCACTCCACCGTTCTCTACTCCGCCGCCCCCACCCCCCACCCCCCATGGCTGTCGAGTAGATTCTGACTCATAGCAACACTATAGGACAGAGTAGAACTGCCCCATAGGGTTTTTCTAAGGAGCAACTGGTGGTTTCAAACTGCTGACCTTTTGGTTAGCAGCCAAACTCTTAACCACTGTGCCATCCATGACAGAAAAATACCAGGCACACAAAAGGCAAGATGCTTGATAAATAAATAATCTACTCAAAAGCATCCTCTTCAGACCCAATTTCTATTAGTCTTCTATGTTTCCTTTGCTCTCTACACATCCCCCACCCCCCACCCCGGTGCCTGAACTCTAGACCTCCACACTGAGGGAGGGGCTCCTGGGTGCTGGTGTCATGGGAACTGGCTCTCCTGTCTAAAACTGAACAGTGCAACCTCCAAACGAGCCTTGGGCTGTTGCTAGAACTGCAGTGCAGGAACGAACGTCTGGAAAGGAGGCTGTTGGGAGGTGGGGCTCTGTCACTGGAGAAATTTCAATCTAATTGCAAAAAGACAAGAACCTGCTGTTCTAATCCACCTCAGCAAAATCTCTTGAGGTAGGTCTGACCCTTTAGATGGAGGCTGAGGCTGTGCTGAGGTGAAAGAGGGGGAGATGAAAGACTGCTAGGCTGGTTGCATTCCTGTGATGGGAGCTCCTGCCAACAGCCAGCTCGGCCACTGCAGCAGGCATTGATTTTCCAGGGGTCGATATTCTGCTCCCACAGATCTGCTCGGCTGGAGGTTTAATCACATCGAGTGCTTCTGCTCAACATCTCCCCTGCGTTCCCCCTCCCCAAACCAATAAAATAAACACCAAACACAATGAGAGCTGGCAATGGATAGATGAGACGGTGCTCCCCACGGCTCGCACCCTCCCCCAGACAAATTCTAGGCACCAGCTGGAAGGGAGTAAATACAAGAGAGAGGGAGCCAAACCTATATGGGGCAGCCCATGAGAAGCTGCAGGGACAGACCTCCAGGCCCCAGAGAACCATTTAATCTATTGTGCAACATCCCCATATACACCCACCTAAAAACTGGGAGATTTTACATAAAAATTTAGGTTCCCAATTCTAAAAAAAAAAAGAAGATCCTGGAACTCCCTATAGAAGATCCTATAACCAGTAACTGGTTGAAACTCTGCTCTCCATAACCATGTTACCTGCTTGATCAGACTCCCTGCACACACTCCCTCCTGTCCCAGAGGCTTTTCACTCAGGCCAGGGGAGAATGTCCCACCCAGTCAGAAAGCACCTCTTGGTCAAAATGTACAGAGTTTTTTTGAGGATCACTAGCTAACAGACTCAAGCCTGAAAAAAAAAAGAAACTGGGTCAGAGCTAGGCCTGAGTTAGAGCAGCCAAGAGCAGTGCATATTTATGGAATGGGGCTGTTTTAATCCCAGCAGGAAACAAGAGTGCCATAAAACTAGAAAAGGCAAAGAAGTTAGGAACCCCCTACTTTTTTCAAGTCTCCCTGTTAGGAAAACCAACCACACAGAGATTGTTCTATGATCCAGATCATCAGCTGCAATTCTAAAACTTGAGCAAGGAGGGTAGGAGTAGGAGGAAAGGAACACAGAAAAGAAAGCAGTGTTCTGGGTATGAGAAGCGTAAGGGGAGGTGGCTGCCTTACGCTTCCAAATCATCTGGCTCTCCTTTCTATAGTAACCCTGGTTGCCCCTCAGAATTACAGCAACCAGAAAGCAAGCAAGGATGTAAGCATGCAACTGGAGAAGGCAAGGTTCCAAAAAACCCATTGCCACTGAGTCAATTCTGACTCACAGTGACCCTGTAGGACAGAGAAGAACTGCCCCATAGGGTTTCCAAGGCTGTAAATCTTTATGCAAGCAGACCGCCACATCTTTCTGTGCTAAATTTAGCTTAGACCAAGGTCTAGGGGCTGGATGGCCTTCTTGGTTTGGTAGTTATAGCCCTAAATTTATATTCATCAGCAGTCTTCCCTAGCATGGCCCACGAGTCTAAATAAAATCCATAGAGGGATAGAACAAACGTATCTGAGGATAGGGAATGGGTACAATCTTAAACCAGAAATGACAAAACCATCAACCCCAAAGTCCTTTAAAGCCAAAAGAACAACTCTGAACACAGGGAGAGCCATAGGCAAGCTCTGAAGTAAATGAGGGGAAAACAAATATTCTTTGTAATGGTTCCTCTGGACACTGATGTCTTTTATTTGAAACTTGATTTCCCCAAGTGTCAGGAAATTACCTTCACCCATCTCAGCAAACAATATTCAGGAGAGGCCAGTTTTCTTCCCACATCAAGGCTGACCTTAAGAGACAGGTTTGCTGACTCTCAGAGCTTGAGCCCTCAACCTGTACTTCCCACCTTCATTATGGCACAGCTTCGTGGCTTCCCTGGGAAAGGTCAAATGGGAAGGAAGCTAGCAGCTTGGAGGTGAGATCTGCCTCATCACAATCAGAGATTATGTCACAATGCCAGCCAATTCCATGCTGATACAAGGTAGGGAAGATGGAATCTTCCACAGCCTGGATAGTTCAGGCTGTGGAAGTGGGTGGTACAAGAGACCAAGCACTGGCCCCCAAAGGGACAACACTAGAATACTATCAGTTACATAATAGTTTTCAGATGGCACACCCAAGAAAAAAATAGAGCTAGTTCTAATACTTCATTTATCAGGTATGCTAACACAGTCCACACCAAAGGGTCCTCCCCTCTGGGGCAAGTTTGAAGGAATAGATTTTCACCTTGGCTTGGGGGGGGGGGCCCTACTGGTTTCTGCAACAGTGGCCATTTCTAGGTGGACATGGCTTATTTCTTGTTCAAAAGGCTCAAGTACCCTAAGGAGGGATAAGAAAGAGTTTGGCAACCATACATCTGTGGGTTGGCTTTCTGAATTTGGTTGGTCTTTTTACAGAAAGACAACAGAAGCTAAGGTATGTGCACCACAGAGGTAATCTCCCAGCCAGTGATGCAGAAGGTTATGAAAGAACCAACAGGAGAGAAAAGGGAAAGAGGGGTGGGTGGAAGGAAGCCACTGTCACTAAGGTAACTGAGTTCATCTATATGTCACTTGGGAATTTCAGGAAATTCTAGTTTTTGAGAGGTTCCTTCCTTCCAAAATAAATGCTTTCTATATCCTTCTAGGGAATGGACCTAAACCCAGAAGCTAAGCACCACTACCTTTGCCTAGGAATCTCAACCTCACATCCTTCTTCCCTTTCTCCAAAGAGAGGAGAATATGGAATGCAAAGTCTCTGTTTACTGAAATATAGTATTCTCCCTTCTTTTAAAAGATCTTTTTTCTTGTTAGGACCTGGGTTGGTCCTAACAGTAAAAACATTGGCCTGGAAGTCAGAGAACCCAACGTTCTCATCTACTGAATGACTTTGGGCAAGTCTCTTACCCTTTCTGGGGCTTGGATTTGGGGGATGGGGAGTAGATGGGGGAAAGGCTGTGTTTGAGCTAATGTGGTGAATACTCTGTGGACTGGCTTATGTTGTTTCCCTTCTGCCCTTTTCCTAAATGAAAAGGTTGGAAAGTTAAAAACTACACTTCCAAGAATCCCTTGTAGATGGGTTTTACACACAATTTAAGTTCTGCTAATTAGAAGCAGATTTATGAGATTAGACCAAAGTGCGGCAAAGACCATACTTTTGTCTCCTTCAGTGGTTTCTGCATTTTGGTTCCATCCTTCAGTTAACTATGTGGTGGTTCTGGTGGCAGCACCTGCTGCTTCTTGAATCCAGCTTATTGATCTCTGGATCGCAGATTTAGGGGTGTGACTTGAGAGCCCTCTGATAGTGGCTTAGAAGGAGGAGTTCCTCTGATAGGTCATATCTAGTACCGGTCTGGGTCCCATTCCTGGAGGCCCAGCCTAGAACCTGCTCCCTCAAGCCTTCAACAATTCTGTGAACCTTAAATTCCCTATAATAAATTCCTCTCTATTAAACATACCTAGGATTCAGTGCAGAGACCACATTACCTGATACAGTATTACCAGATGATCCCAAAGAGTAGGTGTGAAAGGGAGAGGAGAACAGAATTATTCACAAAGCATATTCTCTTGAGAATGGACAAGATGGGGAGTCTTAGACCTTCAAATACATTTGTCCAGGACAACCTCCTTCACTTCTTCTTTTCTCACAACCTCCCTGCACTTCCTCCCTCCCACCCCAAGCTCCAGAGGTTTGAAATGTTCACAGAGGATGGAAGGTCAAGTCAGCGTATGCTCTCCTTTCTAGCCCTGTGGTCTGTGAAGGCTGCTACTCTGTTGAGGATTACCTGCCCAACCCAAAATAAGTATCCTCTGGTTTTCAGCGAAGCTTGGGCTAGAAAGGGTACCAAGTATCATCCTCAACAGTAGGAAATATATTTTTAAGCTCCAAGTACAAGAGAACCAGAGCACACTAGTCCTGGCACCCCTACGCAGCTAATAAGTGAGGACACGTTTGGCCTGCACAATATCCCAGCTGATCTTCTGATACCAATTTCTAGTCTAGGCAAAGAACCCCAGCTTTCTGCAGTAGGGCTGGGGACAAACTGAAAAACAAGGTCAAATCCAAATGACGTGCTAGAGGCGGGGGGGGTCCAAGTGCTGCCAGCCAGTCTTCAGTAGGGCTGAATGACCCCAGGAGCTAACACAGTAGAAATAATGCTCAGTTAATTGCTTTTCAGACTGAGGTTGTTATAAAGAAAACAAAAGGTTCTAGCAAGAGGAATCTGTGTGAGACACACAGGCAGGAAGCAGAGCTGAGCCACCAGCGACTAGAATAGAAACAGGAAACAGCCCGAGAACAAGCATACAGTAATCTGCTGCAAGCAGCACAGGCTCCAGCAGGCACCAGGCAGTATCAGGGCTGAAGCAACGTGACTAAGATGGAGAAGCGGATTGGTCAGCCCTGCCAGAGAACCAGCTTTCTAGAGAAGGGACGTTACATCCAGCTGCTCTGAGCAGTCTGGGCAGATATGACTTGCCGAGGGCGGGGGGACCTGTGCACCTGGATTACAATTCAAGAAGAACAGACACATGGTCAAATATAAAAAGAGCAGGTCACCAACCTCAGAACAGCCTAGCTTCTCTGGGTACCAAAACTGCTGTGGTATTTCTGTTATCCCTTTAAAAATAAACCATCAAAAACCTAGGTAAGAACTGTTGTTGGCCCTCTTTCCTTCTACCTACCACGAAATGGGACAAAAAGGAGCAGAAACAATGAAAGATTGAAATTCTTCAAGCATTCCAGTTTTTTTTTTAAGCCTTGAGAGGATTTCTGTCTCTTCCTCAATAAGCCAAGACAACAAAAAGGTGGCCCTTAAGCTCAGATATACCATACCACTTGGCGATGAGTCAATTCCAACTCATGGTAATCCCATGTGTATCAGAGGAGAACTGTGCTCCATAGGGTTTTCAATAGCTTCTCTCTCAGAAGTAGATCACCAGATCTTTCTTCTGAGGTGCCTCAGGGTGGACTCAAACTTCCAGCCTTTCAGTTAGCACCTGAGTGTGTTAACCAAGTTTGCACCACCCAGGGTTTCCCAAACTCAGATAGGCAGGGGCTAGTCAACATAGATTTACTGAAAATCGGTCTGTGTTGGTCACAAAACAGGTGTCAGATACAGGTCTTAAGCAGAGGTATCATCAAAATGCTATGGCAACATGAAGGAATTGCTGGGTTTTGAAGCCAAAGTAGAAGCTTACTAAGCACTTAAAAAAAAAAAAATTTTTTTTTAAGTGGGAACATCTTACACAAAAGGACGATGGCAGGAAAGACAAAGTTGTGAGGAGTTTAAGGCACAGCTAAGTGGCTGGAAATGAGGCTGCAGAGATACGCTGGGGGTAGCACATAGTCCTGAAAGGGGTCTAGACTGTAGGCAAGGGGAGCCAGGGCCCCCAAACCACCCACTATATAACTGGTAGTGGACTCCCACTTCCATCTCCTATACTCAAGAGATTATTTAAATTTACTAGACACAGTAAAATGTATTAGATTCTAAAGTCCCAGATTGATATTTTGTTTGAAAATTTTATTCTCAGCTCTGTCTTTAAATCTGTGCTTCTCAATCATTACACATGAGCCACCTGGTGATCTTATTAACATGCAAAGTTGGATTCAATAGACCTGGGATGGGGCCTGAGAATCTTCAATTCTACCATCTCCCAGATGATTTCCACGTTGCTGAACCACAGACCACACTTTTTAGAGTAGCAAGGGTCTAACTACAATGAATGTTAACATAAACCAGAACACTGGGTTCTAAGATAGGTACATACAGAACAGGGCTTATTCCCATCCAGCACACGGGGGACCAAATAAACAAACTCTAGTCAACTATCCACTGTTCTAGCTGACTCCAATTCTTCCAGCAGTCAGGTCCTAAAGGTGTGGCCACCTGCCCACCAACCCCCACCCCACAGCTGCCCTTTTCACAACTTATCTGTGCCTCCATCATAAGAACATCTGGAAAAGCAAAGATGAAAAGGAAATCCATGTATACGCCTTCCTTTAGGACAAACCTAGTCAGTAGCAAAGGGTTGAAGGTTTTGGCTAAAAATGAAGAAAGAATCAGACCGTGATTGCTTTTCCTCTTCTGGGTGGGAAGCTAGAGCAAATATTTCATTTGATCAGAGAGAGCTTCCTTCAGATCTTGGTTTTGACCCTTAGTTTCTTCATATGTCAAACTGGAGTAGGTACTCAGTACATTCAAATTCCTGCCCTTTCAGGACAATTACCGTTAGCTGTATGCAGCTCCTTGCCTGGCTTTTCCTCTGCCCTCTAATATTCAGATTCTACAGGAACAACATAGCTCCTTCACATTTCCCCTTTCCAGACCACTGTAACCCAAGCTCTCAGAGTCTGAGAACATAGTAGAAGTAAAACATGAGTGCTAACAGATACTATGTAAACTGAAACCTAAAGGCAATCTCCCCTACATTTAGAAAGAATGGCTCACAAACACAAGTGATAGAAGAGTATCTATGGATAATTTAACAGACATTAAAAATCCTAATCCTGTTCTCCACCTCACTTCCAGCATCAATAACCTCCACTCCTACCTAACAAGAGGAAACAAGTATGGTCTCAATCTTTAACAGCAGCCAAGCATATAAGTGAACCTTGCTTCCTTTCTCTCACAATTCCTGAAAGATGTACCTGTTTATATCCTCCTAATATTCCACCAGGCACTCCTTGGAAACTCTATGGGGCAATTCTACTCTGTCCTATAGGGTAGCTATGAGTCGGAATCGACTTGATGGCAATGGGTTTGGTTGTTGTTGTTGTTTTTTATATATATATATACTCTGCCAGAATCTTCACCCTTCCCTCTTCTGTCTGCCTTATACAAATGTTGGTCTTGCAATGAAGCTGAGGAATTTGGGCTGACTGAGCTCACCTCTTGTTCTTTTTGGGGCCTTTCAAGGGTGCTCTTTACCCAGTCTTTACACCTTTCCCTTAAGCCCTCAGAAATGAGGCTTTCTCCCCATCACTCCTCTAAAAAGGATTCCAATAATCTGCTTTGTGACAAACCCAAATGCTTGTTTTCCTTGAAATATAAATTTGATGGGGACCATCTTCCCTCCTCCCTTGGCTCCCAGAAATTTGACAATTTTGGTCTTCCTCCGATCTCTCCAGCTCTCTGTTGGTTGCTTCTACCTGATAACTACAGACATCGTCCAGGGCTCCATCTGGCTCCTCTTCTCATACTCCGGGATCTGGAAGGCCTACTTCATTCCAAGGTTTAATTAACTGTTGTTGTTAGTTGTTGTGGAGTTGGTTCTGACTCATGGCGACCCCGTGTGTGCCGAGTAGAACTGCTCCACAGAGTTCTCATGGCTGTGACCTTTTGGAAGCGGATCGCCAGGGCTGTCTTCTGCGGTGCCTAGCGTGGGTTCGAACTGCCAGCTTTTCAGCTAGTAGTCAGCAATTAACCATTTGAACCACCCAGGGACTGCAACTATAAACTACAAACAGGCAAATTTTCAAACTCTACCCAGATTCAGCCTTATCCAAGTTTTAATCAGCTATCTCCAACTAGAAACCAGGCATTACTTCTTTGGTCATCTCACCAAATCATATTCCACAAAATAAAAATGGGACTTAAAGTTCTCCTCAAAAATCAGTCTTCTCTATTAGCTTTTCTTTCTCTGTCAAGTGAATCTCTCTCTCTCTTTTTTTTCCCCTAGTCACCCAACATTAACTCTTCCACCCAGTAGAATCTACTTATTCTCAGTTCTATAGATTCTTTCCTGCATGTCTTACATCTGGGACCAGGTAGCTATGCAACTGAGATAGAAAGGCGTAGACCTCCACACTTCTTACCAGGATTATTTCAACAGTTTAACTTGTCCCCTTGCTTCCAGACCTCCCCCTTTTCAAACTGTACTACACATCAAAAATGGATTATTTTTTGCAAAGCTTAGCTTTATCATGTTATTGCCCTAATTACATATCTGCAGGCCTGTAATATTAGATCCATTCTTAGCCCATCGGGCTACAACCCAATCAATCTAGCTTCCCTTCTCCTCACTCCCCACTTCAAGAAGCTTGATCCTGACCAGTCCTCAAATATCATCTATACTTCACCCCATCCCCACCAACCTCTGCTCAGGCTGGACTTTCCTTTTCCAATCATCCAAATACATCCGCATCTAGTTCATAATGAACTTGTTCCATGATGTCTTCCTTCAATTATTTAAACATAAATGGATCACTAACTCCACCAAACTCTGACAGCAGTGATTATACTCGGGCACACATTCTTTTGTTTTGTTTATCTACTACTTTACTAATGGAACCCTGGTGGTGTACTAGTAAAGAGCTTGGCTACTAACCAAAAGGTTGGCAGTTCGAATTCACCAGCCACTCCTTGGAAATCCTATGGGGCAGTTCTACTCAGTCCTATAGTCACTAAGAGTTGAAATCGACTTGACAGCATGAGGTTTGGTTTTGGGTTTTATTTTACTAATGAAGTCCCTGGGTGGTACAAAAATGATTTATGCACTCCACTGCTAACTGAAAGGTTGAAGGTTTCAGCCCACCCATAGGTACATCAGAAGAAAGACCTGGTGTTCTACTTCCAAAAAAATCAGTCACTGAAAACCCTATGGAGAACAGTTCTACTCTGACACACATTGGGTCATCACGAGGTGGAATCAGCTCAATAGCAACTGGTTATTTTGCTAATGCAACGGAGAAGCCAAGATAGTAGCAACCACGTCACATTCAGAATCATGGATTAAGAGTTCAAATGATTTCAAGTCACTGAAGTGGTGACAGCTGCACAACATGATGAACACAGTCAAACGTCATCGAATTGTACATGTAAAAAACATTTAAATGTTCAACTGGCAAATGTTTTGTTATAAATATTTTTACCACAATTTTAAAAAAAAAAGGTAATTGAAGCCCAACCCTTGTCCAATGCCTATTTGCCTTTCATAACACCACAGAAAAAGTGTGCCAGGTTTTAGTCTAGGGACAGGGAACTGACCCACATTAAAAAAAAAAAAAAAAAAAAAATCCGCATCCTCCAAGATCATAAAAGAACTTGTATATCATGCTTGAACTTAAACTTATAGGCAACAAGTAGCCAGGGGTTTTACAGCAGTAATGTAACTTAGCCAGATTTATTTTTTTAAGATAACCACTCTGGTAATTACAACGAGGACTTGGAAGGAAAAGAAACAGAGCAGTCAGGAGTCTGTGGCATAACACCACAGAAAAGGCAATGGGGAAGGATGGGGAAACCAGATTCAAAAGCCATTTCTGAGGTAGACTAGGATTTGGTGACCAATTGGGTGTGGCCCTGGTGACAAAAGGACCCAGTGATGAGCACCATGGAGCAGAGGCAAGCTCCCAGGATGGGATGGGCAGGGTAAAGCCTGCCCTAACCCAGGAGTAAACTGCTGTTCTTTCCACCATTTTCATCCCATAGCCTTCCTTTCAGATCATCAGAGACAAATGATAGTGTAAGTTACCACTATTATTCAAGATACCACTGTGGCTTCCTAGTCTAGTAATTCCCCCCCACCCCACCCCCCATTCCCTTTTCAAAGGACCATCTAGTTCAGTGCTTTTCCAACTGTGGTCTACAAACTGAGTGAGAGGCTGTTAGGAATGCAATTTTGGAGGCCTCACCCCAGACATACTGAATCAGAATCTCTGGGGTAGGGCTCAATAATCTGTGTTTCCATTAATCTCCAGGAGATTCTTAATGCATCCTAAAGTGTGAGAACTGATCTATCTAACTTCTCCAGATTAGGGCTTTCAATCTTATATCCATTTTCCACCATTGGTAGGAAATGCTATCCCAGCTATCCTTTCAAGACCAAAATGTAAATTTATAAATGAGCTTCAGTAAGAAAAATTTGGTAAGCATTGTTCTAGGGAAACCACCTACACTTGGACGAATCACTTAAATAGAAACTTTTAAAGACATGACTCCAAGGCATTCTCAAAAATGACTATAATCAGAAGTCAGATAACAATTCTTCACATAGGAATTCTTTAAAGATTTTGCCCTAAAATGAGGAAAATCAAAGACTTTAATGAAACGCCTAGAGATTCATTCCCTCATCCCTTACAAGAACCTTTTTAACATAAAGAGAAGTGTTAGCTGTTTTATAAGCTAGAGACCACTGCTAGAAAACACAAATAAAATAATTCATCCTCTAAAACAGGATTTGGGCCTTCCCACAGCAGTCTGGCAGTGGAAACAACAATCTGGTAATATGGTCAAGCTGTCCCCTGCCAGACATACACTTACTGAATAAGCAATGTACTGGATACCGAACAGGATCATTTGTTCAACAAGTTGGAGCTCCACTATATGCCAGGCACTGGGTGGTGTAAATGGTTAACGTGCTCGGCTGCCAACCAAAAGGTCGGCAGTTCAAGTCCACCCAGAGGTGACTCAGAAGAAAGGCCTGGCAATCCAAAAAAAAATCAGTCATTGAAAACCCTATGGCATAGTTTTACTCTCACATACACGAGGTCTTCCTAAGTTGGAATCAGTTCTATAGCAACTGGTCAAAGACGGCGACAAATAAGACAGAGCAATTCTGCCCTCGCAGGGCTTGCATCAAATAATTTAAATTACACTTGAGATAAGCACTGACAAGTGGTACCTGGCAGTCTAGAGCAGTGGATCTCTACCTGGGCTGTAAATTAGAATCACCCGGAACAGCTTCTAACAATACCAATGCCCAAGCCCAACCCACATCAAACAAATGAGAACTCTGTGAACCATGGGCACTGGTTGTCAAAGACCATTCTCTCTTCACATAATTCTAACATGCAGCCAACATTAAGAACCACTGGTGTTGGCCATAACATGATAAGTGTTGGAGCACAGAGGACAACACTCCTCCAGGAGTGGAAGAGACCCAAGTAAATAGAAGCAGAGGTATTAGCAAGAGGCGCTGGCAAGAGGGAGCCAAGAAATCTCAAATACAGGACAGTGCTTCTCTGGGTACAAGGAAGTGGGGAGTGATCCTAGAGGACTGCACAAGGTGCTTTTACTGGTGTCAGCAAGATTTGGTTTCTAAAGATGGGTACTCATATAACTTTTTTGTATGTCTTAAATATTGCTTTTTTTTTTTTTTTTTAAGTAAAATAAAAACTGCCTTTAGTCAGTGAAGGCATCATAGAATTTACTTAAGCTGAGTCTCAAAGCTTTATTAAGAAAGGAGTTTTCCCAGGAAACAATCTTTAAGACATAATCTCAAAGAAGAACAGGAGTGAGGGGGAAAAGTGCATTAGGCAAAGGGAAGTGCAGGTACAAAGTTCTAGATGCAGAAAGACCATGGGGCCTCGGGGAAACAGAGAAAGCCAAGAGCAAAAAGGGATGAGGATGGAGTAGAGGTTATCAAAGTGCCATCCCTGGTCTAGCAGCATCAGCATCATCAACAAACTTGTTAGAAATGCAAATTTTCAGGCTTCACTCCAGACCTACTGAATCAGAAACTTGGAGGGGGGAAGAATCTGTGCTTCTGATGCCTAGATAATATTAAAGATTTTAGATTTTATCCCAAGATTAATGAAAAAATAATGGAGAGGTTTTTAAATAGGGGGATAACATGACTGAGATAATAGCAGATAAAATGATTTGGCACTAAAACAAAACAAAACAAAACAAAAACTTGCTGTCAATCTGATTCCAACACATGGAGACCCCATAGCATTAATAGCTGAGTAAAACTCTTCAAAATCTAACGTTTTTAAAAATAATCAGGATCAGAAACCATACTGAGTCTTTAAATCAAGGGCCACAATCATAATGCCTCTAGGGTCAAACAGGTAAGGCAAGTGAGTGAAGTGGGTGATGTTGAAAATTGAAGGGGCTACCCTCCAGTCAGCCCAGCATCTGCTCTGGTGCTAAACACAAACAGGTGGCCCCATAAACCTGTGCTGAGTGACAGAATGCACCGGTAAACCTAGGGATCCTTTATATAGTTGCTAAAGAACGGAGAGTTCCTTGTATGGAACTTGACTTTTCATTTCTTCCAATGAGACTGTTTCCAGCCTGGCTAGGCAAATCTGGCATCAAACCAAAATTTCAAAGAATAACTACTTTTTGTTTCTTGGTGCAAGCAGCAGAGGGATAAAAAGCTATTCAACCAACAAGATGCCAATAACCCACCCAGTTCACCTCCCACATGGAGTTTCTACCACAGAGCAAATGATCCGTTTGGATGAATCTCTAGTAGAAACCTGAACTTGGGAATGCTCCTTGTGATAGGCTTCTGAGGAACAACCCTCCCCTGGGCCTAAGAGGCTGCCAACACTTTCACTTCAGTAGGTCAAATCAGAAGCTCTTGGATTCAATAGTACAAGGCTTCCAACTCTCAGCCCTTAGAACACATGCAGGGTATTTGTACACAAGCTTTCTCAGGGCTGAAAAATACCAAATACAGTTTTTTTGAAAGGTCACCAGGAGCAAGCAGAAACTTTTTGAAGGGGAGCAAATTACAGCATGGCAAAAGTCCACTGATTTGGGTCCTTGCCACAGTAGCACCTCACCCAGATTTAGTCATAGACCCTAGATGATGAGGGAGTGATTACACATTTCTGACTGAATCAGGTTAAAAAGCACATTCCAGAGAAGTTCAGGATGCAGAAAAAGATTGCAACAGACATTGAGAAGGGAACAAAGAGTGATTGCTTTATTCAGACACTCCCTTCCCCCAATTCCTCAGTTGAGAAAGTCAAGTCAACACCATCTCAGAAGTCCCATCTGATAGTGGCTATTCATCCTGGCTTGGGAAGCCTGAATGTCATTCATGTGCTGAAAGACCTAGAAGACCTTGCGCTAAGGTTATGTCTCAAGAGACCTTCAAGGGAAGCCATGGAGGCTTCAAGATGGAGAGAGGATTCCCATCTTTTGCCTACTCCTTAAAGATTCAGAGACCATTTTCTCCCAAGTCAGAACAACTAAAGAGGCAGGCTTCAAACCCAAGTAGAGCCACAATTTCAAGACTCTTATCCGGGCATGTGTGGCAGAATTTCTACCTCCTAACTGAAGCAGGATTTGTAATGGAGAGTTTGCTACCTATTGTCTTATTAGATTTCAGGGCTGCCTATTTTATTCCAATTTCTAGAAGATCAACTTTCAGAGGTTGAGTGACTCACCCACAGGTAGTGGCAGAGCTAAAACTAAGGATAAATGTTCCCAGAACTAGCCTACGATTAAATAGTTGGTGTAGGGGTGTCTTTCAGGTATCAAGCACTGTCCCTATGCCCTCTGAGATGATGATGATAATAGCTGACATTTATGGAGCGCCTACAGTGTGTCAACGCTCTCTCTGTAGTAACCTATTTAATGTTAATAACTACTCCATTAAGTGAGTACTATCAGGTCCATTTTACAGATGTGAAAAATAAGGCACACAGAGATTAAGTGACTTGCCCAAGGTTACCAAGTTAGTGGCAGAGTTGCGATGCAGGCCCAGGACTCTGGCTCTAGAGTCCAAGCTCTTAATTACCTGACTATACTACCTCTCAGGATATGATCGGATTATGCCATAAACACTAATCAAGCACCTGGGCACCAAGCACTATACTAAACAAAAGCACCTATTCACATAAAACAACAACCAGAAAAACCACTTTTATTCCACCCATGCGCAACATGACAATGCATGCTGAATGCACCCCAGATCCTACCTCCTAGCTAAACACCAAGCCCAAAACCTACAAATTAAGCCCTCAAGAGTAAGGTCAAGAAACGGAGATTTCTCTCAACTTAGATGGAGAGCAGACAGTGCTTCCTACATTCCATTCTTTTCTGCTCTTCACTTAGGTTCATGCCTAAGAGCCCAAGATTAAAATAATAAGCTCTAAACAGAGATCAAATCTCTTCCCGGGACAGGTAGCCAGAACAGACATTCTACAAGGATCAGCCTATGAATGAAGAGGCTAGAAGATACACCCTTTCTTCCTTTACAGAGTTTTGAACCCAGATTTAAGGAATAGCTCATTGTTCATTTAGCTCAATACCACTACAAAACCCAACCAGAAACTGGTTTTCTCTGGTTTCCTCTCTGCCTCCACTGCCTTTTAGAGGGCAGCAGGAATACTCACAGGTAAGCTTGAAGGTCTTGACTGAAGGCTCAAGTTCATATCTTCTTGCCCTCCCTTACTGGAGGTCATTGAGGGGACTGAGGATGCCTGAGACCCAAATGAATCTTGAGATAACTCCTAAAACAAGAAAAACAAACACTGTGAAGGCCTAGTATTGATAAACCAGGCAAGTTTACTTCATGGTGAATGGGCTATGGGACTCTCTCACACAGAAGAAGCTGGGTGTGAGAGGTTGCTCAATCACGAACAACAGTATCTGAAGGCAGAAAATTCCAAGCTATGGCTCTTAAGTCAAGAATGTCAACGGTGAATGCAAGACTCTGATGGCATGGTCACTCATTTATCGCCACAAAGAGAGCTATTCCTTGGAGTTAAAAGCTAAAGTCTGGCTAACTATAAGCTATACCTATCAACGAATGAGATGAATTAATTTAAAACAAAAACAGCCCGCACCAGAACTTCTACATCAAAATGAGTACTGCTTCCTTCAAAGACATTGCCTTGGGATAAGATACTTATTTCAGTAACACCACCAATGCACAAAATCTTTAGTGGACCTGTCATCACTGTCATTTCTCCTCTTTTTGCTCTTTAAAGAATAAAGTCCAAATTGCTATTTTTAGGCTTCATCACCTATCTTGTTCACCAGACAGAGCTCCAAATGAATTTTAGCTATTTCCCAAAATCAAATCTACCCTCAAAAAAGAAAGATTTGCCACCACAGAGAATAGTCTAAAAAATGTGATGTGGGCCCTGATTCCAACTGAAATCCAAATGAAAGAGTCTAAAATATTTTATGCAATAACAGCATGGAATGGCAGTTGGAATGAATGTACGGTACAACTTGTCAAAGTGACTGTTTTGAAAAAGACCACACTCACTTGGATGCTCAAGTTCTGATATGCTGGTTTAAAAAAAAAAAAAAAGGTCCCATTATCTTTAATTTCTTATCTGTCTACGCAACTTTCCATTGTCCTATTTCTTCAGCAGTAAGGAGAACTATAGGTCTTTATGCAGTTAGGAAGCTTATGCCTTTATTAGTTCAATCAATCCAGTTAGCATGTTTACCCAGAGTTTAACTGGTTTTTAAGCACACATTAGAGAACTAATTTGTATGGCAAAGTTCTTATGACACCAACCTCCAAGCTGTCTGTGGTCACAAGTAGGGAAGGGCAAGAGGTAGGGGCATCTTACCTGTGGTGGAGGGAAGCGCTGCTGGGAATAGGCAGTTTGTTGTGACTGCTGAGACTGGGGCTGAGGGTATGTAGCCTGCTGGGAGAGCGTCGAGGATGCTGGCTGCGGAGGTTGCTGCTGCTGGTAGGGAGACTGTGTCTGTGGCTGCGAGTAGGGGGGCTGGCTCTGGGGGTGCTGCTGTGTCGTGGACTGCTGGGAGGGGTATGGAGTTGGGGACTGCTGATGTGGAGGCTGGGATGGCTGTTGGGAGTATGGAGGCTGAGAAGACGAGAGCTGTGGTGGCTGAGACTGCGGCTGCTGCTGATATGAAGGTTGGGCATGAGGGGTCTGGGATGGTGGCTGCTGGGCGTAGGGTTGCTGCTGCTGCTGGGGGTGAGGACTTTGCTGGTTGTAATATGGAGTCTGGCCCTGCTGACCATACCCGCTGGGGCCTTGTTGTCCATAAGGAGGAATCTGTAGGAAAGGAAAGGATACTTTTAGCACCAGCTCTCTGGGATGAAGACAGGTAAAGTATTCTTGTCAGAAGCTATGCCCTGAGGGTGAGTATCGAGAGCAGGCAAGCCAAGCCTCACATTTAGAGGGCCCAGGGTTTCTCTACCAACCCTGTCTAAAATGAGCCAGGAAGGACAGCCAAGCTGGGTTACTAGTTGGTTTATTTACAAGTGGACTGCATTCATCCAGTGAAACTGTACACTATTTAATATGTGGGCAATTTATAAGAGTTCAGCATAGCTGTTTTTACCAATGAGCCTACTCTTTTTATCATGGCCTAGACTGTTTTTACAAGCACTAGGAATTTGTATCCTAACTACAATGAACAGTCAGTAGCAACCTGGCTCAGCCAACTGAAAACCTACGGTTTAGTAATAGAGACAGCACACAAATCACTAAGCTACCTTGGTTCTTTCTTTAATTTAGTCTTCATTCAAAAAATATCTGAGGGCCCACTTGCTTACTTTGTAGCTGGCACTATTCTAGGCAGCGGGGATACATTTGGGTTAGGGGGAAAAAATGACAGTACCGCATTTTATTTAAGAGCCTACTGAGCTTTAGAGTCTTAGAAGTTAGGTTTTATAATCTGTCACCATTTTCAGTATAAGTGTGACTCAAATATTAATGGTACAAAATGCTATCAAAACAAAAAATAACAATAAAAAGGTAATGGTATGTGAATTCCTGATACATGCTACAACATGGATGAACCTTAAAAACATTATGCTGAGTGAAATAAGTCAGCCACAAAAGGACAAATACTTCATGATTCCACTTATATGAAATATCTGGAATAGGCAAGTGATGGAACCAAAGCTTACTAGTGGCTACCAGGGTGGGTGGGAGGGAAGGGCAAAGGAGGACTCAATGCTTAGGGGACACTGAGCTTCTGTTAAGGGTGATGGTATAATTTAGAAATGGGTAAGGGTGATGGTTGCACAATGTGATGAACATAATGTCACTGAACTGTACGTGGGAAGAGTATTGAAATGTCAAATGGTTGGTATATATATATTTACCACACACACACACACAAAAAAGTTTAAAAAAAAAAGATGGATGGATGGAAGGCCAGACAAAAGGAGATGAGAAATCTTAATACTTGTAACAGCAATATTAGCATCTCTACTGTTCAACCTTCCCTTTTTCGTCTGCTGCCAGTCTCTCCTTTTAAACATTCATTTTGAACCAGTCAGCTGATACGTCGAAGGCCTTGAGAAACATAAAGGGGCTTGTCTATCCCCAGGGCACATGGTATTAGTGGTTTCCTTGATAGTAGCGATGGATAGACACTCAGTGGAATTTAGAGCTTTGTGCATGTCAACTGAAATTTCATCACCTTTAATATTCAAGACTGTGAGAATATAAGAAGGATAGAACTTTCATCCCCCTTCCTTCAGAAATCATCACCCAGTGGGCATAATGGTCCAGTCAGGTCAAGAGGAAAAGACAGATATGTACAGCCTGTGGCCAGGGAGCAGTTTTCCTTGAAACACATACAGGATGGTACCCACAATCTAGGCCTTGTTAGTAGCACGCTGTAACTAACTGAGCCAACTGGCCTGTGAGCCTGTCAAGAAGCTTGGGAGGTAAGCACGTTTTGATTCTATGGCTCACAGACCAGATCCTGGACAGCAACAAGGGTCAGGGTAATCAGAGTCACCATCTACCTGTTGTGCATAAGAGAGGCTGCCCATAGTACCCTGCGCCCGGGCCTGCATGGTCATCGGATACCGCTGTGGGGTCTGGGACCCATATGGCTGCCCTGGGTACCCATGTCCTTGCTGCGGTCCTGTCGGAGGTCCCTGTTGTTGCGAGTATGGATTAGTCCCACCATATGGCTGAGGTCTCATCTTGCCCATCTGATCCATTGGACTCGATGGCTACAAAATAAAGAGCATTTCATTAACCTGAAGCATTTTGATGGCCTCTGGCCATAGGAATTCACAACCCAAGCATACAGACTTCTGGAGTTACTATGAAAAAGTAATGGTATACACTCAGTAACCTTTGAGTAAGTCACTTAACTCTCCTCAGAACCTTGATTTTGTCATTTGTAAAATGAAAATACCACCTGTTTGTGAAAGCATCTTGTAAGCTAAAAAGTACTGCTAAGTGTGTGCTAGTACTTGAGATCCAAGGGACAGGACAAGTGCAGGACAATTAATATAGTATGAACTCCATGGTATAGAAAATCAAAATAAAGGCCCTTCAGTTGGAAGAGGATGGTGCTGCTATTCACTGCTATTACCTTGCTCAGCAACACCAAAACTGATACTTCAATACTGTGGCTGGGAATTCAAATACACCAGTGTCCAGATGTTTCTATTCTTCCAATAGTCGAAAATTGTCCTTGTACATCTGTAGCCCGTATGCACTATGGCAAAAGCAGTTAAATTTATTCTTCCTTCCAAATGAGCAATGTGGCTAAGTTACTGTTGTTGAGGGAGCTGCAACTTGGAATTTGGAGCTTTGTGCATCTCAACTAAAAAGTGCATTTCCTTTAATATTCAAGAGTTTGAGGATATAAGGAGGATACAGCTTTTGTTTCTTAAAGAATAAGAAGATATAGAGGTACAGCACAGCACCAGTTATGAAAGCTCATAGTTCAAGTTCAAAGTTATTTGGCTACACACATAGCTTTCGTTCCAACTCTTTGAGGGGCAACAGGTTCAACCACCTCAGTCACTTTTTGGCATGGCTTTGCCCCACCCTATTAGAGGAGCCTTGGTGGAGCAGTGGTTAAGGTACTCAACTGCTAGCTGAAAGGTCAGTGGTCTGAATCCACCAGCCACTCTGCAGGAGAAAGATGTGGCAGTCTGCTTTGGTAAGATTTATAGCCTTGGAAACCCTATGGGGCAGTTCTACTCAACTCGACAGCAGTGGGTTAAGTCGCCCTACTTGGAGCTGCAAAGCACAGACAAGCACATACCTTCCTCTGCCAGAGATACTCATCTCTATCTATTGGGTATGGGGGAGGTTCTCTAAGCACCTTAAATAGATACACCTATGTTGGAGAACAGGGCTGGGTCTGACAGAAAACTTGAAAATTGAATCTTACTTAAAGGGGGGGGGGTGGGGGGTGGGAGGGACTATTGTTGTGGGCCTCGATATCATTAACTCCCAAATGAAAGAGTTCAGTGGTTCTCAAACTTTAGCATACATCAGAATCACCTGGAGGGCTTGTTAAAACATTGACTGCTGGGATCCACCACCAGAGTCTCTGGCTCAGTAGATTCAGGGGAGGCCTAGGACTGCATTTCTAACAGGCCCAGGTGATGCTGATGCTGCTGGTCCAGGGAACACACTTTAAGAACCACTGGTCTAGATTATTCCTAGGGTCCCTTCTAGTTGTTATTCTATAACTAATAAATAAATTATTCAATAATTCAAGATGTGTAAGATCTTTTAAAAACAACAACAACAACAACAACAAAAAAAAACAACTTCCAAAATAAGGGAGAGGAGGAGGCATTTGAACAACTGGGTCTCTGTTTATGTTTTTTTTTTTTTTTCCCCTGCAGAATACTATCTAAATGTTTTATAACAGAGGAAGCAAAGCCATCATGGAGGAAAATGGATAAGACAATAAGCTACAGAGACTGTTCTAAGTATTAAAAGAAAAAAGCTGGAGAAGTACTCTTTTAGGCT
Organism: Dugong dugon; assembly: GCA_030035585.1. Taxonomy (NCBI): domain Eukaryota; kingdom Metazoa; phylum Chordata; class Mammalia; order Sirenia; family Dugongidae; genus Dugong; species Dugong dugon. The sequence continues at coordinate 50,837,863 of CM057462.1, read as the reverse complement.
ATGGCTAAAATCTCAGGTAAAAAGGTTAATAGTGATGATGTGAGTACCCCCCTAAGTTTCTAAACTATACTGAATCCTAGTAAACTACGTGCCAAATCACTACTACATGTCAGTGTTATTAAAGTGCTGTTTAAAACTTACTAAACAATTCTTGCCCAAGCCCTGCCTCTGTACCAGAGCTCCAATAATGTTCTCAATCATAATTTTGGAGCTATGTGGATTCTTTTGGGACCATTTCCAAAGTTCAAATTTAACAACAATTGACTTGAAAGATTAGATAGGAACCTGAGGGGTACTTAATTTATGTCAATGGGGGAAGAACAACTCAGAAAAGGAGGGTGAGAATGGTTGCACAACTCATAGGATGTAATCAGTGTCACTAAATAGTACATGTAGAAACTGTTGAATTGGTATGTTTTGCTTTATATATTCTCAACAACAACAACAAAATTAAAAAAAAATTAACTACTGGGCTGTTGTTGCTGTTGTTAGGTGCTGTCCAGTCGCTTCCACCTCACAGCAACCCTGTGTACAACAGAACAAAACAATGCCAAGTCCTGTGCCATCCTAACAATCATTGCTATGTTTGATCCCATTGTTGCAGCCACTGTGTCTATCTATCTCATTGAGGGTCTTCCTCTTTTTTGCTGACCCTCTACCAAGCACGATGTCCTTCTCTAGGAACTGGTACCTCCTGATAACATGTCCAAAGTACATGAGATAAAGTCTCACCACCCTCACCTCTCACTGGACTAGTAATAAACAGCATTTAGTCTTTCTCAGACATACCTGGCAACAGACCCAAAATATCATCATTCCCACCTATCACGCCTCATATCACACCATAGTCCTCACTTTCACCTTATCCCGGACTGCAGCTACTACCTATGTGGTCACCAGGTGAAGAGACTACATTTGCTGAACAGAGACCAACCAGCCTGCTCTGGGTGTCTCTCTGTCAGTTGAGGTCTCCCCTCACACATGAGGGGCAGTCATTGCTATGGTTACTATGGCGCTTCTACAGATCGGAATTTTCTGTGAAATTTCACAAATGCCCAGCCCCTCCCTAGAGACTCCAATTTAGTAGGTCTGGAAGGGCTTTGCCCCCAACCCTTAAGATCCTTGGATAATTCTGATGTATAGTACTAGCTGAGAGCCAGTCGTCTAGAAAACCACTGTTCAGTAAAATTTTCTGTGATACGTGGCTATCAATTACTTAAAACATGGCCAATGCAACTGAGGAACTGAATCAAAATTTTATATAACCATGTGTGCAGTTCTACAGCAACATCCCAAATCACTCTTACCACTCCCTGCCCAACAACAGATCCAAACTTCCTACCTACTACATCCTGTACAATATCACATAGAAAAGAGCAAAGAGTGTTATTTGATAGACTTGGGTTCAAATCCTAACTCCCTCACTGTCTGACCTTGAACACATCAACTCTTCATCTAAAAATGCACATAACACACTTAGCACAGCGTTTGGTATTTAAAGGTTCGATAAATAGTAGCTGTTATCAATAATGACAAATAGTGCCTCTGCCTAGTTCTCAAAGCTCTCCACAGTATGGTCCAGTTTTACACATTTTTCAGTCCCACTCCATGGTTCCCCAGATACTGTACATGCCCAGCTCTATGCATTGGTACCCTGCTCTGCCATCCTGTCCACAATGGTTTCTACTAGCAGAACTCAACCCTTCAACATGAAGCCACTTCCCAATTCTTCAGCATCTTCTGCTTCCTCACATTTCTAATGTCCTACTATAAATTTAGTCAGAATCATAAGGTTTAGCACTTAATTATGGTTAATTATTCCAGCTAACTGATTGTATCTCTCAAGCAGGGCTTCAAATTGGTTTGAACCCCTGCTGAGAATTTGTTTTTCCAACCTAGATATACCAGATCAGAATCTACAGTTTAACAAGATCCCCAGGTGATTCTTACGTATAATAAATTTTGAGACCTGCTGCTCTACTAGTGGTTCTCAGAATTGGTCCCTAACCAGCAGCATGAGCATTATCTGGGAACTTGTTAGAAATGCAAATTCTCAGCAGGGTTTAGAACAAGAATGAACCAGTTTGAAACCCTGCTCTCAAGACTAAGTTCTGGATAGTCAGAGGTAAGAGTATTCTATCTTTAAAGTCACCCCCCAAATACCCAAGTGCAGAGCTGGGGCTCAATAAATTTTCAAGTGCCAGGCTGCCCTGATACAGAAAGAAGGTAGGGGAGACTATAGGGAGAAAGCCCAGTTCAAGCCATCTAGTCACTGGGCTAGGGGCACACCCAAACCCACACGACAGGTATAACTCTGGGGAAGAAAAAACAACTTAGATTAAACTGAGAGAAGAGGGAAGGGTTAGAGTAAACAGCCAAGGGAGATCAAGCACACTCTCAAAATAACCTTATGTGCCAACCTATACCAGAGAGGACTTCAAAATTGCATGTTGTTGTTGTCATGTGCTGTTGAGTTTATTTCAACTCACAGCAAACCCTATAGGACAGAGTAGAACTGCCCCATAAGGTTTCCTAGGCTGTAATCTTTAGGGGAGCAGATCGCCAGGTCTTTTCTCCTGAGGAGCAGCTGGTGGGTTTGAACCGCCAAGCAGCACCATTAACCGTTAACCATCAGGGCTCTTTTCAAAATTGCATAACCATTTCCAAACAGACTGCTTAAATACCAAACGCAAGTCAGAAACATCAGGGGGCCTACACTCCCAACTGAGGACAGCTACTTACATGGAGACTAGTTAATAAAGGGTTCAAGGAGTCTTCTATCTCAACTTTGGGAAATCTTTGCAGATGAAAAAATAAACGTTTGAGTCCAAGAAATTCTTATTCTAGAGGTAGAATTCAGACATTTCTCTTTCCTGGTCATCAGATTTCTGACCCCCTTCCCTCACCAAAGGAATCTAATCAACAGAATATGCAATTTAGCAAACTAAAGTATAAACCCCGCTGCTGTTGAGTCGATTCCAACTCATAGTGTACTAAAATACGTTCAGTTCAAACAATCAGATTATTCTGGCCTCATGTCAAAGATAAGCACCTGCTCATTTCCGAAGGGGAGATGGGCAAGGGTCTAACTCACACTTGTGACACTTAAAACCACTGTGAAAGATTTATGATTTGCAGTTATAGATGAAATGCCATCTTCCAATTTCTCATAACAGAGAATGGGCCTTAAATCTTCACTAATCAGTTTTATTGGAAAGTAGCAATTTCAGACCAGAAAAATCCCTACTATATGCAAAACAAAAAAGGCAGTAACAGCAGTCTGCAGGCACCAAGGAAGGAGCAGGGGATGGAAAACACCAAACCAGAGATTCCTGACTATAGGAAAGACAGAGAGGAAATCCTTTCAACAGCAAACCACAGGAGTAGATTACTGTGATTACACTTCAAAAAAGCAAAGGCTCTGCGACAGAGACACATAATTCAGAGGAAAATGCTGCCCCCTTTATTAGCGAAGTCGGGGGCCCCCTGCTATATACCCTCCTACATTCATAAAAAATGAAAATGAAAAAGAGGGGAAAGAGCCATAAGAAAACTTCCATCTCCATCCACCACTTATCTCCTTCCAGATCACTGGCCGTGTTATTAACTGCCTGCCAAATGAAATGCATCAAAAGATGAAGTTTAGGGGCATCAGAGGCAAGGATGCCTAGCAGGCTTGTCCTTCCAAGTACATTCAGGACAAACAGCTTTCAGACTAACCACTTGCATAGAGTGTCCCCCTGCTCCAAGCAAATGCAACTTCAGATCCCTCCAGATCGGCTGGCTAATAGAATCCCTTACAACTTACTGCACCTAGGAAAACCATAACGACCCTCAAGGGGTTACAGACTAAACTTAAAGGTGGAGATGGGCTAAACGTGATATAACCAAAAGCAACCAGCTTTGTGAAACTCACAGGTTAAGTACAGCTGCAAACTCTCTAACTTTTGACCATGACTTATAGAGAAAAGGCCAGAGAAGATGGGGCCAATAACTCAAACTTCCAAGAAGAGAGAGATGCCATTCACCAAAATGCACCACACCATGCTGCAGTGGCACCAGGAAAGAGAAGCCTCATAATCTTCTTAAATAAAAGCCCAACTGAGGAAAGCTCCAGGCTTCAGTCCCAATTCAAAGATGCTAAAAGGAAGTGACCAAGCAGCAACCCTAAGGAGCCAGATTTGGTACCCAACAGTGTGAAGGACTAAACAAGAATAAGAGAGGGGTGGGCTGGGGCTGCAGAAAAGGTGCCCTTCATAAAGGAGAGTCTTGACCACCACTTGTTCTGTCATCCTAAATGCCAACTGGTTGGGTTTGTATAAACTTACAGCTATAACCCAGAATTCTAGACATTTAAATATTGTTTCTTACATCCTGTGCTTTCAATTTACTCCTGGCCAGATTTGTTGTATGACTTTTAATAATAACAATTAAAAAAAGCATCCCTGGCTCTTTAACCAAAAGAACCCCCTAATTGATTCCCACAGTAATTAACCTGCATTTTACCTCAGAGAGCGGTAGTTAAGGAAGTCGGCACTGCTATTTATAACTCATCTCAAATTGAGGGCAGACTGCCTAAAATCTAACACATCCCAGCTGTACTCCTGTTTGAACTGGGGCCAAGGGAATTTTTTAAAGCAATCTTGGCACCGAATGAATGACACCAACAGTATGAGAGCGCGAGTGGTTGTGTTGTGGTGACGTAGCATTGGAGGTGGAATGGGAGAGGGGGGCCAGTGTACTGTGATCCCTCGCGTGCATGCCTGCTGCTTGCCGAGTCCCAGTACAGTAAGCTGGGAACCGCCCACTGAGAGCCAAACACAGGAAAAGACTTTTCCTGTGGAACGCCTTGAAGTGAGAAACACATGGCTAATCTGCATAACGCGAAGCCACACCGCCCCTGCCAGGAAGGTTAGCGCTCGTAATCTCTGGCCATGAAGCTGGCTGCCTGGGAGGACTTGGACTGGCGCCTGATAACCCAGAAAGAGCTGAGAGAACAGATGGGTAAGGACCCCGGCAGAAAACAGCCCCAGGTCACGTGACTTGCCACATGGCCCCGCCAGCACAAACTATTGTCTGGCTGCAGAGCTCCAATAAAAAGACACTCGGCCTCCGCTTCCTGTGATTCCAGGGACAGGCAGCAGCTGTTGATCCAGTTCCCGTTTGGGACCCTCCCCTGTTGAGGAGCACTCCAGACAGGGACAAATATAAAAGTTAAGGCCTCTCGCAACCAAAAAGCTTTCAGTTTTCTGCAAGCTCCACATGGCTCAACTCAGATCTTAGGATGGACAAGAGTAGAACATCCATAAAAAGAACCACCCTTTGTACCCTGGTACACGTGGGTTGACCAACATAATCATTCCCAATGTATCTCCCCCCACCCCCCACCCCCACCGGCCCGATCCACATCCCCAGCTACACAGACATCTGCATCTAATGCTCCCTCATTCCTTCTCACTCCTTTAGTACTTCATGGCTTTGAAGACTGGTCAAGGACCCCATCCCAGCTGACGAGAAACGACTCAGAAATTTCCCTGTTTTAGGTCTATCCCCATACCTGGCCTCCTAAAATAAGATTTCCTTCATTTCAAACAGAGGGGAAACATTACTATTTATGTGACCTAGGACAATAAGAAAATCCTAACCTCCTATTTGGCTTCACCAGAGACATCATTAAAGACTTTCTGAAGCTAAATACATGACAGGAAAATAAAAATCTCTCATCAAATATACCAACACTTGACCCAGCAGGTCAAACCCACTCAGCTTATGATTCTTATCATTCATTACCTGGGAATCACACTCCAGTTTTCTACTTCCCAAGAGATGGAAAACAATTCCTTTATTTCAGTCCTAGTTCACACAAGTTCTAGTTTGCAACTACCACCCCCAAAGAAAGTTTTTTTTTTTTTCCTTTAATTCTTTCAAACTTCCATAAGTTTCCAAGTTAAATAAAATTAAAAAATCCAAAGTCGATGAAAAGTTCTATCTAGCCGATTCTGTTTACAAAAACCATTCTAGAAGATCAGGGCATGTTCCCCTTTGCAGACTAAGAGGGAGCCCATTTCAAAGACATCACCTGAACCACCAGTATGATTAAACCCTCAGGAGGGGCTGCAACCAAACATCAGACTCAGGACCTTCGAACCCACACTCTCTGTCTCACAAGACAAGACAAAACGCCTCGCTCTCTCTCTGGCTCAGAGACATTTAGACTACCATGCCCCATCCTTCCAGACCAGAAGATCACAGAAAACACTAAGGGTAGAGACCAAAATGGGAAGAGTCATCGACTCATCTAGCAAAACTCAAACACAGATTATGAGAGCCAACTGTAATAACCACCTCACAGCTGTCCACCCAAAAGAGGCATGCCAGAAAAACCACAACCAGGTGTCTGGTATTTCTTCATTTCTTCTTGGGTTCCAGATAGAGCCCTTCAAATAAAGCAGCTAGAGCACTAATGAATTCTCTAGCAAATGCTAAAGTTCTTCTCATCCAGTGCATTTTCATTAGCGACCTTTCACAGGGAAAATGCTCCTCCCAAAATGATAAAGATCACTTTTTTGGAAGACAAACTTAGCTAACAGATCTTCCCAATTTCCAAAGGATTACAAAAGCCTCTAAGGAAACCAAACAACTTCTTTAAGAAGAATTCCTCTTCAGGTACTGGGTAAAACCAGGGGTTATAAAAACAACAGTAAGGGCCCAAGAAGAAGAATAAACAAATTAAAAAGGTAGGAACTGAAATGCCGTTTGATAAAATTAAACATTCCCTTCTTTACAACTTTTTATCTCAAGAGTAGGGCAGCAGTAGGATGTGGTGGAAAGAGCAGAATACCTGAGTTCCAATCCCAATTCTATGACCAACTACCTGGGGGAGCCAGCAAGGCAATTCCACCTCAAATCTCATCAACTACACAATCCAATCCTGACCTCCAGATTCTGAATCAGCAGACTGGGATGGAGCCAGGAATCTGTGTTTTTAATCTCCTCAGGCGATTCTTGTGTCCAGTTTGGGAGCATTTGGGCTACATGGCCTCCTTCCAACACTCCTCCCATCTCCAGCACACAGAGATTCTAGAACTCGGATTCAGATGAGTACGTCCAGTTTCCTAAGGCAAACACAATGGTCTAAAGAGGGTGGTGCCTGGCCGATAGAGAAAAACCAGGAATGCACTTCGGATTCCTAAACGAGTAACATTCTCAGTCAAAGCCAAGCTTTCCCAAATTCCTATACCTGGTCTCTGATTTACTTGTTCTCTTAAGCACATCACTAACATACTGTATGCTTTTACTTACCTTGTTTAGAGAGAGAGAGAGAGAGAGAGAGAGAGGGAGAGAGAGAGAGAGAGAGAGAGAGAGAGAGAGAGAGAGAGAGAGAGAGAGAGAGAGAGAGAGAGAGAGAGAGAGAGAGAGAGAGAGAGAGAGTGTGTGTGTGTGTGTGTGTGTGTGTGTGTGTGTGTGTGTGTGTGTGTGTGTGTGTGTGTGTGTGTGTGTGTGTGTGTGTGTGTGTGTGTGTGTGTGTGTGTGTGTGTGTGTGTGTGTGTGTGTGTGTGTGTGTGTGTGTGTTTACTTCACTATAGCATCCTCCAGCACCTAGAATGGTGCCTGGCACAGCAGACAATAAATGTTAGCTACTATCATTCTACACAAATCCCAAATTTGTGGCAGTAAAGTTCAGAAACCAGAATAACTAATGTCTAGCCCCATAAGCACAGACCAGAAGCCCAAAGTGGTGAGGCAGAGGTTAATCGGCAGTCAAATAAATTAAGGTTATGCTTTAAAAAGGAAAAAAGCATAGCTTTTGACACAACTCTGAGCAAGTCACTTCACCTCATAGCACCAGAATCATCTATAAAATGGGGATTAAAAACTGGTTCACAAGGACATGAGGTAGTTTCAAACAATATGTATGTGAAATGCCTATTATGGCGCCAGTCATAAAGCACACACACACAACAGATCTTACTTCCCTCTCTTCATCCTCAATAGGGAGAACAGACGGGGGTAGAAAGTACAGTTTCAATATACTTAAAAAACAAGAACACACAAGTCAGACACCAAAAGGGCTGGCCAGTTCAATTCTCAAAACACCACCTACTTTCAGTCTGTTCTCCCAGAGGAATTCATTCAAAAGCTCTCCTCCAAGAATCCTGACAGTCTAGCCCAACAGTTTTCAGCTGGGGCAACACCAACTCCTGAGAAATGTGTTTGGAAATAAATGTATGGAAGCATGTTTTTGAGTTGTCACAATAACTATGTGGCACTACTGGCATGTATTACCTGGGGAGCCGGATACCAAACGTCCTGCAATGCAGCCCCACATAAAGAAGAGACTCGCTGAGAAACAATGGATTCTAGCCCATTACAAGTCCAACCTCAGATGAAGAATTTCCTCTAACACTTGACCCTGGAGCAATAAAGAGCAAGGAAATCAGAACTGACCAGTACCCATACCAAGAGCCCAAAAGCACAAAGCTACCCACTAGCTAAAGTGCTCATAAATCAGAATTTATTTTTAAAAAATAGTTTGAAGATAGTTTACCAGTAAGGTGGTATTTTTCTTCCAGTGCATTTATTACAATTGTAATTATGTAGTTATTTATGTGATTATTTCTTTACATCTTTCTTCTCCACTAGAAAGTACTCCATGGAGGCAGCAATTATGAATCCCATTTCACAACACAGTGCCTGATACATTATAGAAGCTCAATAAATATTTGTGGGATTAAGGCAAGCAACTGGCATATAGTACATATTCATAGGTTTTTCAAAAAAGGTTCTGCCATAAGACTTCTCATAGTGGCGAGTCCTACTATATTCTGCTTTAAATTAGACAACATTTCAGCAACAAGACTGGGCAATTAAGTGAGCTGGAGAAAGTTCTTATCCTGAAAATCCTTGAGAACCGGGGAATATGACTAAAATCTAGAAAATCTTGATGGTATGCAAGGAAGACAGGTTGGTATACTACATCCCAGTACATGCTCAAAAATTTAAAACTTAACCATGTACAGATCTTGTTACCCACGTGAGGTGATATGGGTTGACACCAGAAAAAGGCACTTCCTCCCACAAGCCATCCTTCGGTGCTTCTAGTAGGGAAAGGACCTTGGTGTGGATGAACCACAAGCATAACCAAGTAGTGCAGTTCTTTTGACATCTTCTGCCCTGATTATCTGTCATTATTTATCATTAAGTGATAAGGCACATTTAAGAAATACATGGTGAGTGAAGGGTCACGTAACCTTACAAATAGAGCTTCCCACAGGAGGGTACATTCCAACTTTTCAGTAGAGACAACACTGTTCTAATTCTCACCTAATTCCTCTGACCTAGTTTCTGAAATACTCTTCCATCTTCCATATTAAACTGCTTTGCAGATAACAGCTCCAAAAATTGGGGGGGGGGGGGGGGGGGCAAAAACTGCTTCTAGTCTCAGCCTCATTTGCTTTCTCTTGGAAAAACTTTCATTTCCCCCATTTTTTGAATTTTACCTATAACTCCAAACTTGGGCTGGTTCACATGAGTTACATAAAAAAAGATCCTAAATTTCTCTAAACGCATGGTCTGGCAGTATTTCCTTCTATACTAAAAAAGGTATCTGTGACACATCACTGAGCTGTAGGAACTTGATTTATATGCAGTTGGGGATTCCCTTTGTCATCATGCTTCTACATCAATCCAATTAAGTACTGCATTTTGATAAAGACACCAAGAAGCAGCAGCAATACCACTGCACTTATTTCATTAATTCCTAGGAGCAACTTCTCCAAAATACCAAACTTTTACTAGGTCTCCCTAAGTTCACTCTGAACTATAACAGACACAGTTAAGAATGGACCAGGGCACAGACCACCTCATTATGCTTATGTTGTTGTTGTTAGGTGCCAGTTCTGACTCACAGCAACCCTACTTACAACAGAACGAAACCCTGCTTGGTCCTGTGTCATCCTCACAATTGTTGCTATACTTGAGCCCATCGTTGCAGCCACTGTGTCAATCCATCTCTTCCTCTTTCGCTTAAACTTATAAAACCCCCTGCCATCGAGTCAATTCCAACTCATAGCGACCCTAGAGAACTGTTCCATAGAGTTTTCAAACAGCAGCTGGTGGATTCATACTGCTAACTCTTTTGGTTAGCACCTGTAGCTCTTAACTACTGCACCACCAAGGCTTCTAAGCTTATTGGTGCCTCTGAATTCTCAGGCTTTTTTAAGGTCAGCAATTCCCTGAATGGGAAACCACAGCATCCTCTAAATTTCCTAGCTCTTTTCAACGCTCCAAAAGTACATAGGTACCAACCTCCTTTACCCCACTGTCCAGACAAATGTATACGGAGACCCTGGCTTTGTGATTTATACCAGAAATACATGGGACCAGACCAAAGTTACCAGATGTCTTCTCTGAAGCTTATTGTGTCTCTTCTTTATTTGCTATCTATAGCCAGTATAATCCAATTGGGATGGATACTTGATGTTGTGGATTGAATTGTGTCCCCCAAAAATATGTGTTGTAAATCCTAACCTCTTGGCCTATGGTTATAATCCCATTTTGGAATGGGGTTTTTGTTATGTTAATGAACAGGATTAGCGTAGGGTGTGTTTTGAGTCAATCTCTTTTGAGATATAGAAGAGATTAAACAAGGGAGTAGAAGGAGATGGGGGAAGAGAAATGCCACGCCACATGAAGATCGCCCAGGAGCAGAAGCTCAGAAGAGACAAGGACTTTCCTCCAGAGCCGACAGAGAAAGAAAGCCATTCCCTAGTGCTGGCACCCTGAATTTGGACTTCTAGCCTCCTAAACTGTGAGAAAATAAATTTCTGTTCGTTAAAGTCACCCATTTGCGGTATTTCTGTTATAGCAGCACTAAACAACTAAGACACTTGGATGCTAGGCTACAGAAATCTAGCCAACGTTTTAACACACACATACACCCCAGTCTATTTTGGCTCATATACTCTTTTGAGGTTATCTTATTCAAGGCACACAGAGTTTCCCGTTGGTGAATGTGTCTGGATGGGTGAGCCTAGCTATCTCAATCTTATTTTACTTTAACCCAAAATACCATAATGAGACCACATATTGGTCACTTGAGGTTTTATGTAGGGGTTTTAAAGAAGCCAATTCAAAGCTGCACTGTGAAAGCAAAGGATTCAAATCACAAACTGGAAAGAAAACAAGAATGTTACAAATCTGTCCTGGACCAACAGAACCCCAAAAACAAATTAAGGAGAGCTAAGAAACCATCTCCTGACCCAACGGCAATAAGGTGGAAAAAGACAAGAAGCATTGATCATTTAGGAACTTCTGTTTATTAGTTAATTGATGAAAGCACTTCCTTCCTGCCTCTAGTTAACGAGACCTTTCCAACTGAAGTGGATACTAGGAATCTTCACTGAAAAGTTGTTGGTTTAAAAATGCTATAAATTAATTGCATCTCCAGTCCATACAAAGACTTTTTGCCAGCTCTGGTGTAGTGAAGTTACTGGGGTCTCTGTGTGCTTTTGCATTCTACTAATGCAGAGGAAGATACCGAAGGAGACAATGAAAAGAGGCAAAAAAACAAGAACAGAGAAAACAGAGTTAAAAGGCAGGGAGATGACTGAGTTAAACATACACACAGAAAAAAATATGACTCCCTATTAAAGTGTTTATCTGTACATACAAATATCAAAACACTGATCAAACTGTCAGTGAACCTCCTGGAAGCCACTGCCTTCATCACAGCTGGGTCACAGTAATCACAGCTTCACTTCCCAGGGAGGAGGAAAAAGAGACTTGGTACTAGGATACTTGTTTTTAATAGAAAGGATACACAAACTGTATCAGGTTTTCAGAAAGTCCAAGTGAACACTATTGGTCTCCACTTGGTCTCTGCAGTGTTGCAGTGTTAATGTTTATTACCTGATCATTTCTGCAATTTCTGTGCCAAGCACAATCCTTATTCATTAAGTCATACAACTGGGGACAGGTCTTGGCTCAAGTGTCTACTACTCAGAGGTGCCTCATCCACTTCAGAGAGAGGATGACTTGTCAGGAGTCAGAGGATTTATTTGCCAGGGCTTCACAACAATGGAACAAGGAAAGAAATTCACAGCAGAACTCAAGCTAGCCACTGTGGGAGAGGAGAGGGGTGTCGTTAAGGATGGCCTATGGAGATCATCAGATCACCAAAGATCCTAGTCTCAGATCAGTTTTGGCAGGAAGAAAAGACAAGCAGAAGAGACATCATGGTATTTAATTAGTGCTCCAACACCGGCCTTTAAGTGGCATTTTCAGGAATTACTTTCTTAGGCAAAATTTACTGAACTGGTCATATGTGAAGATCACCACCATAGGTCACCATCTTAAAATGACTTCTCCCATCTTTATCAAACTCCAGGAACCTCAGATTCATATTATCCTCATGCTGCCTCACCAAAAAACTAAAAAAGAAAGAGGGAGATGGAACGCAGGGAGCCCTCAAGTCCCATAAATAAAACTCACAGCAGTCGAGTCGTTTCCAACTCACAGCAACCCTACAGGGCAGAGTAGAACTGCCCTATAGGGCTTCTTTATGGAAGCAGACTGTCACATTTTCTCCCACAGAGCAGCTGGTGGATTTGAACTGCTGACCTTTCAGTTAACCACTGCACTCAACCACTGCACCACCAGGACTCCTTCCTATAAATAAAGATACATATTTTTTCCACTGGTTTATTATTATTGCATCCCTCTCATGGATCTTGTAGAAAATTCGTCTCAAAAGTACTTTCTTTCTACACCTCCAACTCCAAGTATTCTTAATCTTTTTCCATCCAAAAACACTCTCACATCATGGGGAGGGGCACATACATCTGAAAACTGGCCTATGGTATAATTTGGAAGAAGCCCCTCAGGTAATTCTGATATATCCTAGTGTGCATCAAAATTGTCTGGGGGGTTTATTAAAACACATTGCTGGGCCCCTCACCAGAGTTTCTGGGATCAGTAGGTCTGAGCGGAGGATTTGCATTTCTAAACAGGGCTCAGGTAATGCTGATTCTGGTGGGCCAAGGACCACACTGAGAACCACTACAATAATCCATCTCTCATAAACTAGAACAAAGAGATTTTAATTTTATTTTAAAAAATTAATATAACTCAGATATAGTTAAGAACTATGAAATAGTTTTTAATTCTGTGAAGACCAATACTGTCCTTAATCACTCAATTTTATACCCTTCTCAAGCATGGGCCTCTGCCAACCAGGAGTTATATGAGAATTTTATTTGATAAACTAAAAAGTACTACTTTCACATATCTTACTTAATATTTATTATAGCCTGCAACATAAGTATCTTTCTTCACTACACAGCTGAGAATACAGACTCAGATAAGTTACGTGACTTGCCTAGAAGTCACACAGCTTAAATGAACTTTAAACCTAGGGTTTAGAGCTGACTGCTATGAAACCTTGTGTGCAACACTTAACCTTTATGTGTTCACTTTCACCAAATGGAAAATTAAGACAATAATCCCTCCCTCTCCTGCAAGTGCTCCAAATTATAGAAAGTAAAATCACTATGCAAATATTTTCATAATGCAGGTCACTTTCACTCAGATAAAAGTGAATGATTCTATCTTCTTCGAGACTTAATTCTCCACTCCCCTGAAGAGGAGGGGGCCTGAGGACCAAATGGGGCTAGTTCTCACCATTGGGATCACAAGGCAGCTATAAACCAAGTGTCATGGGGATTCATCAGAAACCCAGAATAATAAAACCCTAAATGGAAGGGATCGACAGGACCAAGATCTAGGAACATTGAATTGTAACTAAAGGGTTTTCAATCTTTCATGCCATTTAAGAGTTCCAGGCTGTTGTAAAAATAATGTCCCAATAAGTCTTAGTGCTTGAATAATTTATTTTAGAGAAGCAAATTTGGAATTTTATAGTGTCATAGCTCTGGAGAATCAGGCAAACCTTGGTTCAAATCCCAACTCTACCTTTTACTTGCTCTTTGCCCTAGGGAAAATCTCACTCTTACCCTACTTCCTCCTCTGTAAAGTGGGAGGAATAATAAAACCCACCTCTCCTAGAGTTTGAAGAGTAAATGAGGAAATTCACGGAGAGTACGCCAAGCACAGGGCTTGGCACAAAGTAACTACTCAAATGGATGGTAACCAAAACCAACCAAACCCGTTAACGTCCAGTTGATTCTGACTCATAGCAACCCTATAGGACAGAGTAGAACTCCCCCATAGGGTTTCCAAGGAGCTGCTGGTGGAGTCAAACAGCCGACCTTCTGGTTAGCAGCCCAGCTCTTAACCACTGTGCCACCAGGGCTCCCAAATGGATGGTAGCTATCGTTAATATTCACCCCCCAGCATACCATCATTTGAAAGTCAGGCCTATTCCTGCTCCAAGACTAAGTTTTGAATAAACTACCTACAGAATTGCTCTCTAAAGTCCTTTACAGTAGCGTTCTCTTCGGTGGCCCAGATTCCTAAACAGGTAAAAAGTTGGAAGTCTGCAGAGAAAACACAGGTTTATCCAGACCTAAATCACTAAGAGTTCCACACTCCCAAACTAATACTGGACCAACCCATGAATTCTACCATCTTTATTATTCAAAGGGCAAGAGAGAAAGCCATCTGTATTTGCCAGCGAAGACTCAGTAATAAACAGCAACTAATTCCCAGCATTTTTGCCTGGGTGACTTGCTCTCTAAGGACAACAGAAAGCAGTAATAAGGGTTACCCCACAGAGAGGGGAAATCACTGAGCAAGAAGAGTCCAAAGGCATATCTGTTTCCTCCAAAAGGAGGCACCCAGCACGCTGTATGTAGTCTTTAATCCTCTACCACGTGGCTGAACTCACACTCTTTTTAAAGTCAAAGTATACCAGGCACAAGTCAGTTGAGAGTAAATAGCTAGGTTCAAATGCACCTATACCCAGCAAGAAAGAAAGTTGTGACCTCAAGGAAAACAGGGGGCAAAATAAGAACACCAAGCACATAGCAAATGGGTTTTTAAATGACTGACATCACACCAAACTCCCTTACTGCTGTCATGCTGATGCTAGATCTTCCCAGGAGGGGAAAAATGCTCCTTTTAACAGAGATGTCAATAAACAAGCAAGTTGAAAGCTAAGAAGTTTAAGAGGGAAAGGCATACAAAAATCTTGGCTGCTGGTGATGAGCCATGGAAAATCATGAATGCGCCAGTGCAAAGGGAGGAGGAAGTCTAATATCTAGCACTGCAGACACAGAAGCAACGAAGCCATAAGGAAGCCCAAATGCAAAAGAGAGAGGAAAAAAAAAAAAAAAGGCACAAGGCATATTTCCTCATCACACGGGTGGCAATTCAAAACACGGCTGCAGCACTCTGGGCCTGCAGAGCGCATAGCTCAGTACCCAAAGACCTTAGTATTTAAGATTAACATAACTTCCAGGAGGGCGACAAAAATCTGTCCTGGATTACTGGGTGATTTCTAATATGTACCATAACCAACACTAAGTCAACATTTTAGGGATCAAATTTCCTACTCTGCAGCATACTGGAATGCATTCTTGGCATAAGACTTCTTCCCATTCCAGTCTACCCTTACAAAGTACAGAAGCCACTGGGAAATAAAGACTCAACCTGTCCCAAGACCATCTTTCAGCTATGCGCGAGTGACTTTAACAAAAACAAACAGAAGTTAACTCAGATGTCTTTTTACATTCAATAAAAAATTCCATTCATTTTAAATGGTGGTGGATGGAGCCAATTTCAGGAAAGAATACTCAAGAATGGCAAGTCAATGTTCACCATAACTTGGATTCCTCTAAAATCTAGGGTTAACTAAGGAGTTCATCATCTCAAGTCCCTAAACATCTGCTGTCCAGGGCAGATGAACCATCTTGCCTAATTCTGAGTTACTGGAAATCCACTTTTACAAAATGCCAATATGACAAGGTAAAACAAGTTGGAAGAGGTATTTCTAAGCTAGAATATGTATTCAAGATTCCATACTTCTATACTGGGGCAATGTAACTCATCCTTCTCTTCCAGGTAAAAGTACTATAAAAGCCTGGCACTGAACACCCAACACGTTGTTAGCTGTTAAGCATCCACTCATGGCCCTTGAAAAGTGCCAGGCTCAATCACACATGGACTAGGTAAAAAATAAACCAAAAACACTAATATACTTCAGAGGCTCCTGTAAGGAATAAGCATGTGTTTGCGGCATTTTTGGGCTTCTCGGCCACGGCCAACCTAATCAAAAATAATATTAACGACTACTTCTACGAACAGATGGGTAAACTGCGTATGTGCAAACTTACCAAACCCATTAGCCTTCAATATAAGGTCTGATCCAAGCAAGCAACACAGCTTGAGCGCACCGCCCAACTCTTCAGAAGTAACAGGAGCCTAAGAGTCCCAACAGGTACCTCACGGCTCTTGTTCTGTTTAAGAAAGGTCAACTAACCCTGCTAAGAAAGAAAAAGCCCAAGCTCTCCAACCAAATTTGAGCCACCGTCACTGCAGAGCTGCCCAGGGCATACAACTCTGAGGTGACATGACCTTCCAAACCCAAAACAACTAAAAAAGAGCCCCTGAATTGGCTGAGGACTTGGCAGGTTGGACCAAAGGCCCCATATAACCACAGGAACCACTAAGATCCTGGAACCACTCTCTTTCAGGGAATTTTATGGTTAGAGTCCAAATTTTCAAAGTCACTGGAACACTGAGACAACTATAGGTCTGGAGATGAATGTGTAATTTGGATTCTATAAAGCCCATGGAACTCAGAGTAGCATTATGAAAAGGGAGGTTCATATTTTAACTTTCCCCTTCTTGAACATTTAGCTTCACAAATCCTGCCTCTAAAAAGCTGCCTCAGGTTAACCCTCTCAATTCTGATTGCTCCTTATTCTCAAATTCCTTCTGCCCATGTACTTAGTTTGGTCTACATGCGTTTATAAAACCTTGCTTTGCAAGTTTTTCAGATGTGTGCACATAAGCATGCTTCCCCAAGAAAATTAAATTCTTCTGAAGCAAATACTGAATCCATTCCTAGTACCTAGGCAGTACAATCACATAGGCCTATCTCCCACCCCCATTCGAATCTCCAGATCACCCTGACCTAGAAACGCTCACAGCAACAAATCTGAAATTCTAGTACCCTTACCACCACCACACTGGAAAAGGCCTGGGCAACAACAAGCAACCAATGTCAATGTCAATCCAAGTGATTTTTGTGTGTTGTTTTGAACAAACTGATAGTCTTTGGTAAGTTAGCTGAACCTAAAAATTATGGTTAGGGCCACAATTATATTCATATCCCCTGCTACTATTTAAGTAGCTAAGTCAAAAAGGCACTTCCAGGATTCTGGTCTAGAAAACACTTCTTGTGAAGAAAACTGGTATCAGAGTCAGCAGATTTTGTTTTTAAAGAGAGAGAAACCTCAGAAACATAAATCTGGTCATCTCACAAGTCTACCAAAGCAAAGTACCACAGGCAGATAGCTAAAATACTCATTCACAGATTATTCCTCTTCCTCTACAAAAAGAATGTTTCTAAATCCTAAAACAACAATCTCAAAAACAAAGATTGAGTCTACTCATACAACCCTTTAAACAGATTTAGTGATTACCCAAACATTTGAACTTTCTGCTGACCCAGGAACCTCAGGGCATTAATATAAACATATATGTGATACACAGGAGTCCAGTAAAAAATACATAAGTAAACACAGCTCTGGGTAGTGGGCTTATAATCTGGAAAGCCACCACAGAACAGAGGCTGAGGATGAAGCTGAAATCGCAGTATCTTTTTTCTCCTTTCTGGTATTCCAAAAATGCAAACCCAACCCTAAAAGCATCTCACCAAACTGCAAAACCTTTCTAAAAGAACAAGGCCCCAAAGTCTCAAAGACCAAGCTTTTAGAGCACACTTACCTCACTATTGAAACTTGGGGCCTTCTTTCCAAACTTCTGTTTACTTTCACTCTGAAACTGCAATCCATTTTGAACTGGGCTCCATGTGCTTTGAACTTAGTATGGAGCCAGGGCTACAGAGGCTTCAATTCTAGGGCAGCATCTTTCCACTCCAAATTTCTTTTAAACAACCTCTCCATATCTCCAAGCCCCTCACCTCCCCCACCAACACTACCCTCCTACTATTCTCAAGTCTTTTTCTGCAATACTATTTTATTCTACTACATGAGAAGAAACTAGCATTATCTTTGCTTGAAAACTGTTTATTAATTTGCCTGTCAGACATTCTATAGAGCCGTTTACATCTTACTACAGAAACCTCCTGGGTACATATTGACAGCTCAGCAAGTATTTACACAAAGCTCTAAAACATTTGGTTCCTTCAGAGAGAAAGAAGCTGCTGTGTCAAGCAAGAGAATTATCAAACACCTTTCCCTCTACCTTTTTCCCTCCTTTATAAAGAGAAGCTTCCTTTTAGCACACCTCTAATATGCCTAAATTACACTTCTACTAAGCCAGGAGGAGAAAGAATGGAAATTCAGGTGTGCTGAAGATCTAAAGAAACAGCATTTCCAGGACCACATGCAAACCATGTCATGTGGTTTAAAAAAACCAGGAGCATAAGAAAAAGCAAATACATCCGTGAAACTGACCCTGAGACATTTAGCTTTTCCTGTTCCAGCCTCAGGAACTTTTGCTCCTCTCTCAGCAAAACTTACGGGGCAAGTCCAGGCACTCGGATTACAACCAACTGCCCAAACCAGACCTCAACCTGCCCAAACACTGTAAGAGCCTGTGGAGAGCTTAATGTTACCTCTCCCCACCCCCAGAAAAGAAGCAGTGGTAATGTGGAACTTATGAATATCCACTCCCCAGGCCACCCCCAGCTAGCCCCCAACTGTAAAGCCTCCTGGGGATTCTGAAGCAACTACTTTTCAAGTCTTGCTTTAATAAAGTCTGCCTAATTTTTCAATTTCTGTTTAGTGTTTTAAAACCACCAGCCAGGTGGAATGACTAACGACAAACAGATTAACAGTTTCAAAGCAACAGTCTGGTAGGGCTTTTTCTATAAAGGGCCACAGACCACCGTGGCACCCAACTGTTCAGAGCTTGTTCCTGTGAATCCTCAGGAGAAAACAGTCTTGAGTTTCCTAAGCCCAGGGGGAAGAAAGATGGTCTCAAGACCCCTACTGATAAATGTATAAGAAGAAGATGCCCTCAAAACAAAACAGGTATGAAAACACAGATAGAAGTATCCAAGAATGAGAAAATCATGCAGTCTACCAACTTCATTTTACTGATGAGAAAATGAAATCCAGAGAAGGTGAATGACTTGCCCAGTGTCACACAGCTTAATCTGGAGCTGTAGTACCATCCAAGCCTTCTCCTCCTCCACTTGTGAGTCCTGTGCTCTTTACCCGTAACTACTGTGCCACACACAATTCAGTGTGCACCAGTAACCATAATGACCAATCTAAACAAGGAAAACCCAGGGATAAGAATCATGGGAATCAGAGCCTGAGATATCATTAAGTGCCAATTTATTTTGAATACCATATTTTAACCATATTTGCTTCTAGAATTTTGGGATTTGAAGCCAATTAGTACAGCCCGTTGGGGGTAAGAATGGAGAAAGAATCTTGTCCATTACACTTTGTTAGCCTATTCCCACATTTTGAACAGTTCACTAACCTCTCTGCAAAAGGCCTACAGTAGACATCACACAGGAGTCAATTCAACATATGAATGTTTAATACAATCCAAGACATCTTGTTACAGCAGGTGCTGCCTGTCATGGTTACTCTGTGTCACACACAAAGAACGGAACTTTAAAAAAGTCCTCACAGGGCCCAACACACAAGAAGTCAATCTTGGTCCTGGCCTCTCTCTCTTCTTCCACCACCATCCCAATCCCATCACCCCCAGTTCTCTCATGGACAGTGGAAAAACATGAAGTCCCCACAACTAAAAGGCACCCCCATCTCTGTATAGTTGTCCTGGTCCCTCCTGCTTGAGACAGCTCCAAGAGTCCTGTATTTCAGCCAGCCCAGAATTTCTGCCAGTAGGCATTCCCATAATAAACCCAGGATTCCTGTGTTTGTTTCCCAGGAGTCAGAAATGTCATCTGATATTTCCATAGCAAGAACTAACAGCCAAACTTCTACAATCAAATCTAACGTGGTTCTGGAATACTTATTGTATGCTATTTTTTACCTTGATGAGCTGGGTGGGTCTCGAGGTACTACTACCAAAAGCATCCCAAATAAAAAGACTTACATAGGGTTCAAGTGCATAGGGTACCTAAAACTATTTCATCAGAAGCAAAATTCCAACACCTTGAGACACAACATTGCGTAACGACAGGGATAAAGGAAAAGTTTGTCTATTGGGATCTCCTCAGCTCCTGTGAAAAACACACAGCCACGATACACACGCTTACCTAACCTTTATTTCATAAAATCAGAGTCAAATGAAAACATTACCACCTTAGCTGTGTCAATCAAGTCTCCGTAAAATACTCTTAATCCAGGACTGGGTTAGGGAAAGAAGTAGGCAGAGCAAGATCCTATTATTTAAGAACACTAAGAGTAGCACATCATGGTCTGGCAAGCAGTTTATCCTCAAGAAGCAAAGAGGAATCCAGAACAAAATCCATCCACCTACACCCCTCACCTATACTAGTGCCACACACCTGAAGCAACCCACAAAACTGGAAGCTACTTGGTGTCTTCTACAATTGAATGCTCACAGCCTGGGTGACAGGGGAGTAGGCATCTGAACTGAGATTGAATAGAAGGAATCAATGTTTGTGGGGAACTAAGCCTGGGTTTGGTGATATTAAAAGGGAATCAGAAAACACATCCAGAGGCAGCACATACAGGCTTCTAAACAAGGACCGCATCTATTTTCCGACCATTTACCCAAGACAGAGCATAGTGCCTAGCACAAAAATTAAATACTTGTTTAATGACTAGAAAACAAGAATCACTACATAACAAAATTTGCTTTTATAATAATAATAAAGTTTGCCTGAATATCCCCAAACCAGCACAATTCAAATCTAATTTGCTTTTAAATAAACCCTAGTTTACCCCCAAATTGCTTCCTCTAATAGTTTTCAAGAAATGTTATTTCTCAGACCCCACCCCCCCACCCAAAAACAGAAGGAATGGGAGGAAAGAAGTGTAGATTATAAAATGACCTGAACACAAGACGATTGTTTTCTAAGACAAAACTTACCCTCCAAACACTAGAAATACTATTTGAATTTCCCCTATTTTTTGCACATGGAAGACATGGAGTCAAGGTACACAGCTCTAAGCCTGACATTCAATACAACTATTTTCAAAAGGCCCAACTCAATGGAAGAGCAGAAAAGCATTTCCAGCATGGGGAGGGAATACAGCTAATTAGGTCATCTAAGTGAACAAAATCTCGTAGCAGAAAGGTATAACTGGCTACTGCTGGGGTGTGGGTGTGGGTGTGGGGGGGGGTGTGTGTGTGTGTGTGTGTGTGTGTGTGTGTGTGTGTGTGTGTGTGTGTGTGTGTGTGTGTGTGTGTGTGTGTGTGTGTGTGTGTGTGTGTGTGTGTGTGTGTGTGTGTGTGTGTGTGTGTGTGTGTGTGTGTGTGTGTGTGAAAGGAGTTTTGCCCCTCTTTGAAAAGATACATGGGTTCATAGAATACCCTATATTCCTGACCAAAGCCTTAAAGGCAAAACATTATGAAGAAGGAAAAAAGAGCAAAATAAAATGTATAAAAAGGTACCCAGAAGTTGTAATATCTAACCAAATCTTAAGTATCACTGTAGGTCATATCTTTGTATCTTGAAGACAAAAAAAAATGGAATATACCTTAGAATGCAAAGAAAAAACTGGCTGAGCTCTAAAATGAATTATGGCAAAATAAAAATCCAGCCTTTTGATATTCCAAGAGTAAATGATAAATTTTAACAAACCAAGAATTTTAGAAGAAAGCCCATCTCACAATTATGAAAGACAGACAGTCCCTTCTCTCTAAATTGAGCTGCTGTCCCAAAGTTCAATCAACAAAAAAAAGTGTTAACAAGATTCAACATGTAAACAAAAAATGGGGCCCGCCTTCCTTAAAACAGAGCACTTGAATCTAATATGAAATTCTCTCAGAAAGCTTCCAGTTCTCCAAAAAAATAAAAGTTTTCTTCCACACACCCCCCATAAACATCCCACATTCACCACTCAATAAAAAGCCCAGCAAAATAATTTCAATTCTTCGAAGCGAACAGGGTCAAAATTACTCAAGACAAACGCGTCTTCAGAGCCATCAAAGAAGTCATTTATACCATCAGGAAAGTCACAAAACCAAAACAAACAGCAAACCCATTGTAGAGAAAAACTCAGCTACTGTTCTAACAACACAGAATCTATTTCAGGCTGCATAAAACAAAACAAGCAAAATAAATCCAAGGTACAAGCAAAATGCCATTGCCTCCTCTTTTGTTTCGGGCACAATGTAACAAGCGCAGCCTGTCTGGAGCTCTGCTCCTGCTGATACAGTATTGCTGCTTAAACCTCCCTCCTCAAGGTCACAGCCAATTTCAGCTCTAGAATAAAAGGCAGATAGTGGCAGCGATGGTTTGGGTTATCACTGGCAAAAAAGCAGAGTGTAAAAGTTTATGAGCTCATCAGGATTGTTGTACCATTACATCAGAGGCAATTATAAATGGCCAAGAGCAGGAGATGGGGAGCCAATCAGATCACAGATAGGATGTCAACCTAAGACCAACTGTCTCCTGGCTTTGACAGAAGGATTTTACCTCCATAATTCAAATCCCAAACCAAAGCAATCTGCACTTACTACTCCAATCACTCAGCTGTTTACCAGCACTTCCAGGCAGAAGCCCAGGCCACTGGGCCGAAGGAGACTAAGACAGAAGATGGCCCGGGCTGCCCTGGGTGAACCGCAGCCGGCCTCTAGCTGCCTCCAAGCAGGACCCTGCCCTCCCTCGAGGTCCCCACGAGTCCGAGGGGGCCCCTCTTTAAAAGCACAGATGGGGGACGGCCTAAAGGAAGGCAGGGGGGCAAAGAGGAGCCGCAGGTGAGCAGAAAACTGTTTGTTCAACTCCCGAGCTCCTGCCACCAACTACAGCCCTAACCTGAGCCCCCAGCACCCCCTCACCCCAGGCCGGGCCCTTCCCCCGCACACACTGCCCCGCAACGCTCTGAAGACCCCCGGAGTTCGAAGGGACCAGGAGAGAGGGAGAAGGGGAGCAAACACCTCTGGGAAAGCCCCACACAAAGACTGAAGGAGGGAAGGAGAGGAAGGCAGACAGGCAGCCATTTTAAGAGAGAAGAGCCAGACAATGGCAGCTCCCCAGCAATGGGGGCCCCGAACTGAGGGGAGCCCACGGCTTTGGCCAGCTCCCCGCCGCCGCCGCCACCCACCCGCAGGACCCTGCTTGCCCCAGCCCCTCCCCACTCAGCTGTGTACCTGCGGGGTCCGGGCGAGCGGCTGCCCCCCGCCGCCGCTGCTCCCTGGGCTCATGGGCGCGTGGTGGCTCCTTTGTTGGGCCCCTCCCGAGGCGGCCGCCGCCGCCGCCGCCGCCGCGGCCCCCCAGCACTGAGAGGCCATGTCCGCCGGGCCCTTGCCGGCGCTCCCGTCCTGGGGCCCACCGCCGTAGTCGCCCCCAGGGTAGCCCTGGTAGCCGCGGGCCGAGCTGGGCGACGTGAGCAGTTGGTTGAGGGTGGGGGTGGCGGTAGGCTGGGGGGTTCCCCCGCCGGCCGCTGAGGGGCCGCCTCCCCCCATGGCCCCGAAGCGCTGCTGAGCGAAGGACGAAGACGACGAGGAGGCCGAGGCGCTGGAGGAGGGAGGCGGCTTGGAGCCGGTGGCCGCCGCCGCGCCGGGGCCCGGAGTGCCGCCTCTCGGGGAGCTCAGCGCGTAGGCCTGGGGGGGCGGGGGGTAGGCGCTGCGGTTGGGGTAGTAGGAGTTGTACTGGTGGTTGGGGAAGCCGTGGTCGTGCGAGTTCTGCTGGGGCCCCGCGTAGGGCTCCAGGCCCCCGCCGCCGCCGCCGCTCTGCAGCGCTGCCAGGCCAGGGCTTTGTTGTCCGCCATGTTGTTGGTGGAAGACGGCGGCCGCGGCGGCAGCGACGGCGGACTGACTCCGACCGTAGGGCTGCCCGAAGCCGTAGGCTGGGGGCGGCAAGGCGGCCGCGGCCGAGTGAGGAGGCGCCCCCACCCCGTCACTGCTGCCGCCACCGCCGCCGCCGGGCGGCTCCGTGAGGTTATTGTTCAGGGCGGGCCTAGGGCCCGCGTTCCCATTCGAGTTCTTCAGGTCCGGCTCCGCGCCGGGCCCGCCGCTGCCGGCTCCACCGCCGCCACCCCCATTGCTCTCGGCCCCGTCCTGCAGCTCCTTTCCCAGCGGCTGCGGCGGCCCCACAGTGGGGCCCTCGCTCTCCTGCCCGGCGGCTGCCTTCATTTCCCCGCGCTCGGCCGCTGCCGCCTCGCCCCCCGCCTCCTCCCGCTGCTGCTGCTCCGCTTTCTTCAGCTCCGAGGGCGGCGGCGGCGGGTTACCCAGGCTGCTGGCGGCGGCGGGGGCGACCTGCGCGGCCATGATCCCCGCTGTCTCGTCCGCGGAGAGACCCGGCCCTGTCTTCGTTTTCTCCCCCCCTCCCACCCCGCCCCGGGGCCGAGTCCCCCGGGCTGCCCTCCCCACCCGCCCGGGCGGGCCTCGCGGGGCTCCGCTGCTGCGCTGCGCTCGCTCGCTCGCTCCTCTCCCCCCCGCCCCGCCGGCTCAGGCTCCGGGCTGGCGGCGGCGGAGGAGGAGGAGGCGGCGGCGGCCGAGGCGCCGGCGGCTCAGCTGCTCCCGGCTCTGGAGGCTCGGGACCCGGCTCTCCCGGCTCATTCCCCCCAAGCCCTTGCCTGGGAATGAGGGGGGCGGTGGAGGCTTCGCTCCCCAGGGCCTGGCCCCGCTGTGACTCTCTGCTTTCTGCTGCCGGAGAAAGGAGGAGGGAGGGAGGGAGGGAGGCGAGGGGGAGGGGGCGGGGAGGGAGGGAGCGGGGGGAGGGGGACCCGGGACGGGCGGGCTGGAGGGCGCGCGGCAGTAGCCCAGGCGCCGGGAGGCAGAGTCGGTGCGCGGGCCGGGCCAGGCGCCCTGCCTCCCCTCCCCGGCCGCGACTGTGGCCGAGACTGCTGCGCGGCAGCGGGCGGGCGAGCAGGCGGGCGGCCGGACTGAACGGCTAGAGCGCCCCACTCTCCTCCGAGTCCCCCTCACTCCGACACGAGGCTCAGCACTGCCATTTTACCCAGCACCGTCGCGGCCGCCTGGCAAACCCGGAATGGAGCACGGAGCGGGCGCAGGCCGCGGAACGGACTTGCTCTCTTCCCCTCACAAAGGAGGAGGGGAAGAGAACTAGCCGCGGCGGCAGCGGCAGGCTCTCTGTCGCTTTCGCTCGGCAGTGCCGCCGCCGACGGCTTCGGGGAAAACCCGGCCCGGAGTTCGAGCCTCTCCGGAGCCTGCGCCACCTCCCTCCCGGAGTTCTATTCTGGCGGGTACCCCGGCTGCACGGAAGGGAGCAGCGGGCAGAGTGAACTTTACCCACGGCTGCAAAATTGGCCTGAGACCGAGACCGCGGCCGCCTCGGCCCAGTCCTGACTCCCTGGCAGCGGGCCTGGTCTCTTGGCTGCTACTTAGCACCTCTACGGCACTTTTCTTCAAAGCCCTTTACAAACCAACTCTAAAGACTCGGCTGAGTAAGCGAACGAAGCTCTGCAGTTTACTCTCTTTGCAAGCCAAAAGAAATGTTCAGAAATGATCATTGTTCAGACTTTCCGCTTTCCCATTCCCCTGCCCTCATTAGCCCGTCCTGACAAGGCCCTGGGGGTATGGGGCCCGAATTATCCCCGTTTTACAGACTCGAAAGACCAAGAGGGGAGGGGACCTGCCCAGGGACACTGAAAGTCAGGGCAGAAGAGGGTGGCTTTAAAAACAAGTGGAGTCTCTGAGGCTGCCTCCTATCTACCTAGCCTTAAAAAATGGCTGTCAAGTAGTGAGCAAATCCAACAATGGGATCAGAATATCAGAATGGGTTTAAGATGAAAGCTGGTCAGCTCACCATTGACTTAAAATGCTTGCCACTGAAGTTGCTGTGGGGGCATATGGCAGTCAGACTCCCAGCAGTAGAAGCTAAACACCCATGGTCGCCTCTTAAGAAAGTTTGGGCCACAAAGACCAATAGCCCCAGTCTTCAAAGGCAGCACATGTAAGACTAAACACCCCACAGAAGAGACTCCCAGTAAGTACGGGAGGAACTTGAATGTTCAAGCCATTGCAGAAGAGGGATGACCACAGGACAGAAACCATTTTCTCTGTAAAGAGCATAGGCACAGTCTAACAGATTACGTAGAAAATGAATGCAACCCAGATTTGTTGTCTAGCCCCCCAACCAGTACACAGAATCTTTAAAGTTTACCCATACATTCTAAGAGACCCCAATTTAGCTGGAGTTGAGCATAAGACCAGGTTATCTGAAAAGATAAAGGCATAAATATAAAACTCCAGTAGGGGTGTCCTGGTCCACAGACCCCACCAAATCCCAGCAGCAGCCTTTTCCTCAAGCTGACTTGGAATGTTCTGATATGACAGACTACGAAAGCCAGAGGGGGATTCCAGCTCCTCATCAGGCCCACCATTGGCTTGTGAGGCCCAGGCCAGCGTCCTTACACACCAGGGCCTCTTTTCCCCTCAGACTTTATAAATGGAGACCTCATGGCCACAGACCAATATCCTTCCAGATTCTGCAGTTCCCTGGAGTTCTGGCCACTCATTGGTCACAAAATAATTACAAAAGCCTGAACTCATATCCACCTCCAAGAAAACTAACTTAGAGCATCCTACACTAAAAAAGGAAAACCGCCCCGTTAATCTAAGAGTGAGCAGATCCAAAAAACAAAACCACTGCCTTTTTTTTTTTTTCCAAAGCCAAGAACCAAAACGGCCTACCAAAAAGATCGGACTGGCTGGAATGGGCCAGTGTCCCGTTTCACTCATAGTCCAGAGGGACAACAACTCTCCTGGTGCATTAGGTCCTAGAAACCAAATTATAGGCTGCCTCATAAAATGGAGCTGGGCCACTTAATCAGCTGCCACTGAGCTGGCAAACAGTCCAGAGTCCTGCACACAAATGAGGGATTTTTTACATGCAATTACCCTGCCATTTTCCTCAGAGCTGGGATGCAACGGGAAACCTGTGAAAACCTGGAAGCCAGAATTGATTTGTCTCCAAAGTAAGACCTCATCTTCTTTCTTCAATGTCTGTGAAATATGAAAAGAGCCAAAACACGTGGGCACAGTTTTTAAATCAGCCACCATTTTTATTTTAAACTACAAAATTTAACCACCTGAGTTGGGTGAGGTAACGTGGGATTTCTCCTTTCCCACCTTCTTTTGTTTCTTTAATCTTAAATCTTTTAGGGTCCTCTTCCACCTCTACCATTAGAGCCCCACGCCACCATCTCAGCGACTGCCGGGCAGAAGAGAACTTTCTTAGAAACTGGCCCATCAGCTCTCCCTAGGAGCAATAGCAGCGGGAACGGGGGGAGGGGAGGAGCCGGGCACGTGGCTGGCCCGAGCTGCGAGACCCCCGCTCAGGGATGTGGGTGCTCCCCTCGGTGGAGTTCTCTCCCTTACTGCCCCTGCCATTTAACCCCACACCCAGGCAGCTCTGGAATCCCGGCGCAGATTGGAGAACGAGGACTAGGACAGCGCTACCCTCACGAAAGCGCCTCTGCCATCAACGGCCTGATGGCAAATATGGACTGAATCGTTGACATGGAAACCGGACTAAAGTCTTGCTCGCTCTCTGTCACAAGAGAGTTATCACCATCCCCGAACGCACGGCACTTGGCAAATGTGGACTGGATCTGCGACCCGGAGGATCCGGCGGAGCTTCTAGACGCGCAGCATTAACTCCAGCGGCTGCGGCAGCCCAGGAAGGGGGCAGGGCTGCCAGGACAAACCGGCTGAAAATGGCAGAGGATGTGCTCTCACTTTACCCGGCTGCACAACGTGCATGGATTGGGCCCGGGAACAACCTATGAAAATCCTCACAGTCAACTGTAAAATGTGGAAACGAGACTTGGAGGGTTTGCTAAGAGAAGGAAACGTTTGCAGGGAGGACAGCCCTTCCTCTCTGTTTGCTTCCCCTAAATGTCTCAAATACAAAACTCAACAAACAAAAGATCGGGCTCTGCTCCTCAAGCCTCCTTCCTTCCTCCAGTCTTTTTAAGGAAAGATCTTTTAAACCCAAGGAGTCCGGTGAGGGTTTGGTTAGGTTCTAGAGCGCCGGGTTGTGCCCCCTACACACGTTCCCGCCGCGGCGTAGCGGCAGACACCCAGTGGAGCTCTCCTGAGTGCAAACTGGAGCTGCGAGTTTGAGCAAAAGGGCAACTCTGTCAGTTGACGGAAGCCAGAAGCCGAGTTCAAAGCCTGGCGTGGATTTCCGTCTGGAGCTGTTTCTTAAAGTTTGTAACTCCGTGTTAAGAAACAGCCCCAGCGGAGGCTTTGGGATCAGTGTGGAAGTCTAGCACTACCATCTGACAGGGCGCTGCAAAACTTTGGGCTGCATATTAAGAGAGGAAAGTGGATTGAAGGGAGAGTCAAGGTAATTCATTATGTTACCGGCTCCCAGGCGGGAGCTGTAAAATACGAACTGGAGCAACACGGAGAAAGGTGGAATGGATCGTGAGTAGCACTAAACCGAGCTCTTCGCGGTAAAATTGTTCCTGCCAAGCACCTAGAATCCCAAAGGACCAACCCAGGACGCAGCAAGCTTGGAGGGGGCTCGACAACGCTTTTCTAGGTCCTTTTCACCCATTCCAAATTCTTAAACAATTTGAGTGAATTCACATTTCAGAGTAATGATAAGAAACACAATTTGAGGAATGTTAATTTTGAATAAGGCTTTTTTCGCAAGAAAGAGTAGCTATAAAAAAATACCCTTTGGTATAAGTCAACGAGTTTACCTTGTACCAGTGTAAAATAGAATTACCCTCACCACCACCTTCCCCCAAAATAGAATCAAACATAAAATAAATAAATATACAGGCTGATTTGATTTGTGGCAGGTTTCAAACAAAACCAACACCCAGTGTCAATCCAACATGAGAAGAAAAGTCCCAGCTCTCACACTCTAATATGTATATTCTCCTTATCAACCAATTTCACTGACGAGTTCGCTGACTTTTTTGGGGAAGGCAAAGTAAGTAAAACTATTAATAATATTTTTTTAAAAACCCAGGCTGGAATTTTATAAAGCACTGAATGGATCAGGAATTATGATTTCTCATTTCCGCTGAGCCTTGTTGAAGATTTGTATTTACCCATGGATACAAAAATAGGATATGAAAAATTTGCTTGTAAAGAAGCTTAAAAGCCACAGTATAGTCCAGCAGAAGAGACACTTAACAATTTTGTACCTGGTACTTACTACACAAAGCTGTTTTTAGATTTGAAGGGCTAAGTACCAACAATATCACAAGGAAAGATAAGGTCACTGTCATGGATTGAATTTTGTCCCCTAAAAATATCTGTCAACTTGGCTAGGTTGTGATTCCCAGTATTGTATGATTGTCTACCATTTCGTAATCTGATGCGATTTCCCTATGTGTTGTAAATCCTATCATGATGATGTAATGGATGGATTAGTGGCAGTTGTATTGATGTGATCTACAAGATTAGATAGTGTCTTAAGCCAATCTCTTTTGAGATATAAAAGAGAGAAGCAAGCAGAGAGACATGGGGACCTCAAACCACCAAGAAAGCAGTACCGGGAGCAGAGCGCATCCTTTGGACCTGAGATTCCTGCGCTGAGATGCTCCCAGACCAAGGCAAGACTAAGGACAAGGACCTTCCTCCAGAGCCAACAGAGAAAAAGCCTTCCCCTGTAGCTGGCACCCTAAATTCAGACTTCTAGCCTACTGGACTGTGAGAGAATAAACTTCTCTTTGTTAAAGCCATCCACTTGTGGTATTTCTGTTATGGTATCACTAGATGACTAAGACAGTTACCAATCTTAATACTGAAGGCTATTGCCCAGGAACCAGAAGTCTGTCATCTTTGACTTCCAATATTAAACCAATGTAGACTACTTTTGTTGTGTTCTTTAAAACCAGTGTAGGAAAATTTCACACAAGTAAAGCTTATATAGGGCAAAATTTGAAGGTTGAGAGTAGAGAAGAAAATCAGAAGGAAAATCAAATATTCTAGATGGATATTTCTTTCAGCCCTTGCTTGCATAAAGCTTTCTTACACTGCCATTTTACTGAGATAGGAAAAGAGTCAAAGTGGAGAAGTTCCTCACAGCAACTCTGGAATGGATCTGGAATGGAGTCTTGCTCCAATACAAGTTCTGTAGAAGAGAGATGGAAAGAAAAGGAAAAACACAGTGTGTGAGCACAGACAAAATGGAGGGAGTCAGGCATGCGGTTCAGTGAAACAGGATAGGTGGCTAAAATAGCAAATGTCCTGCCTGTTCTCTGCAACATAGCCACCTCAAGAGAATCCTCCAGCATGATCATCCCAGGCTTTTTATGTAAGAATCAAAGAAAATCCAAAAGAACCTATTAGGCATGAGACAGGAAGTGGATGCCCCTAAGGGAAAGCATTTGACTAGCTTTATAAAGTTTAAACCCATCTACCCCTACAGAAAATGGCTTCTTCCAAAATAAAAAGTGGACTGAACAAAAAAGTCAGCTATAGTGGTGGGAGGGGGAAATGAGGAGGTATTGCTTAAGGGGTACTGAGTTTCTGTTAAGGGCAATGAAAAAAAATTTGGAAACGGATAGTGGTGATGGTTACACAACCTGGTGAAAGCAATTAATATCACTGAATTGTACATGTAAAAATGTTTGAAATGGCAAATGCTTTGTTATATATATTTTACCACAATAATAATTTTTAAAAAAGTCAGCCATGGGACTACTGTAGTAGTGGTAGTGTGGCATTCCAGTGACATGCAGAACTTACCAATAACACCAAGGGAAAGCTGCCAGGAAAATTATAGAGAGTTTTGGCACTTTTCCAAATTGTCACTTTCTGCACTAAATTTTAACAACATTGAAACTGGATTCAGAAGCCACCAGAGGGGTTGGGTGGGGGTCGGGGGATGGTGGTAGAAGCCAGCAGGTTGATTCTTATTGGCCTACCCCTCCAAAGAGACTACTGGAGCCTGTGTGGAAGTGCGCTGTTGCTCTTCCAGTCTTAATGTGGGAGGGAGAGACCCGGAGAAAAAAGAGAAAATAACCCTTCATCAGTCCTATCCAACAGGCTGTTTAAAACCTGCACAAAAGGACAAATATTGTATAAGCCCACTATTATAAGAACTCAAGAAAAGGTTTAAACACATAAAAAAGCATTCTTTGATGGTTACAAGGGTGGGGAGGGAGGGGGAGGTGAAATCACTAACTCTAGATAGTAGACAAGGATTAACTTCCATGAAGGGAAGGACAACACACAATACGGGGGACGTCAGCACAATTGGACAAAAGCAAAAGCAAAGAAGTTTCCTGGACACATCCAAACACTTTGAGGGACAGAGTAGCTGGGGCTGGGGCCGGGGGCTGGGAATCATAGTTTCAGGAGACATCCAAGTCAATTTGCATAACACAGTTTATTAAGAAAATGTTCTACATCCCACTTTGGTAAGTGGCCTCTGGGGTCTTAAAAGCCTGTGAGTGGCCATCTAAGATACATCAATTGGTCCCATCCCACTCGGAGCAAAGGAGAATAAGAAAACCAAAGACACAAGGAAAATACTAGCCCAAAGGACTAAAGAACCAAATGAACCAAAGACTCCACCAACCTGAGACCAGAAGAACTAGATGGTGCCCGGCTACCACCAATGACCACCCTGACAGGGAACACAGCAGACAGTCCTGGACAGAGCAGGAGAAAAATGTAGAACAGAACTCAAATTCATGTAAAAAGACCAGACTTAATGGTCTGACAGAGACTGGAGGAACCCCTGAAACTATGGCCCCCAGATGCACTGTTAACTAAGAACTGAAACCATTCCTGATACCCACTCTTCAGACAAAGATTTTAAAAAAAGAAAAAAAAATTAAATATTGCAAAGGAAAACAAACAAACAAACAAACAAACCCTGCACTGAAACACATACACACACACCCTTCTCTCTACCACAATGTGTTTTCATTAATAGAGCCCATCCACAAACTATACTCTCAAACAAAAACGTATAAAATGCCACGCAACATTAGGCACTATTTTTGCCCCAGACACCAAGACCAGGTCCCTTTTGACCTCAGAACAAAGCCCAAGAGCTCATTTCAATATTTTTTGCCAATCAATCACAACCATCTGAAATGTGGACACTTTGTTCAGCAAAAACTGGAGTCCATGGCTGGTTTTGGGTTTCTACTTTAGCCTAGCTAAAGTTGGAAGTCCAGAGTGTTCTAGAAAGAAGGGATTCTAGTTGACTCCACACCAACTCTCAGGTTCTTTATGAAGTAGCAGCCAATGTTTCCAACATGGAATAGGAGAGTTGATGTGCCACATGACCTTCAAAAAGAAGATACTCTCTAGGAAGAAGTTTAGAGGATTTTTAGTAATCCATCATTGGTACAATTTGTAACTGATTGTACACAGGTTAGAAAGAAACCATTTTAAAAGCCTAACCAAATACTGTAGACTAAGGGCACACAGTCTGTACCCTGAATATTCACCTTTCATGATGAAGCAACTTCACCCTATGTACCTATTCATCTTCAGCAATCCATGCTGTTCTGACCCAATTTCCTCCAAAATGAATCTTCTACAGAAGCTCAGAAATCTTGTGAGCATGTTATTCTTTCAACTAGAAATTAATAGTATGACTGTTACTAATAATATCATTCCAAAGCTATATTTATAAGGCCCATTGAGTACCTTGTTTTTTGCTTTACCTATCTCCTAGAATAATTACCAATGCTATTCTTTCCTAGAGTCACAATAAAATTTGCAGAAGGGCTTTCCAATAGCAGTAGCACTAGGACTAAATGAAATAGCAAATAGGAGCAGTCATGCTGAACCATAACTGTTTACTAACATCACCTTTTGACTGCCTGTGACTGATTTATATCCTCTGTGATCTGCTAATTGAAGATTAATTAATTTGGTAAGTATATTCTTCATCATTGCACAAACTATGCTAACTGACCAAGTCTCCCTCTCATCTACACACACACACACACACACACACACACACACACACACACACACACACATGCACCCCTCTAACATCATGTTTTGGTAAGTGATGCCAAATTATGAGCAATATTTAACAGGAACAACAGAAAAAATGGATTGATCCTACAAACAACTGAAAATATGGAGGGGACCTGGATAATAACAGAAATTTGTTTTCTAGTTTATTTAAGGTTCTTACTTTTATATTTTCAACCCCAGAACACATGTACAGGAACCTAGACTAAAAAGGTTTTTTTTTTTTTCCTTTAAGGGAGCCTAGGTCCTGGCTAGGATTAAGGTTATACCAAACATATTCTACAGTGCCATTTTCTAAACTGAATGAAGAAGAGCAAAAATATGGAGAAGGAATTTACAGGAATGGAGGACTGCAAAGACAGATGATAACTCTCTGCAGAGGTGTTCTTTTTAGAGGTGACGAGGGTGGAGGATGAGGAAAGGGAAGATAAGACTGAAAGGACTATGGCCAGTGCTCATCCACTAATCAAAAAGTTGGCAGTTTGAATTCACTCAGAGGCACCTCAGAAGAAAGGCCTGCCAATCTGCTTCTGAAAGATCATAGCCTTGAAAACCTTACGGAATGCAGTTCTACTCTGCAACCCATAGGGTCACTATGAGTTGGAATCTGCTCTATGGTAACTGGTTAATGTTCAAAGCAGGCATTGGTAGTTCTGTGGCAGAATTCTCACCTTCCATGCAGGAGACCCAGGTTTGATTCTCAGCCAGTGCACCTCATGCACAGCCACCACCTATCTGTCAGTGGAGGCTTGGGTGTTGCTGTGATGCTGAACAGATTTTCAGCAGAGCTTATAGACTAAGGACGACTAGAAAGGCCTGGCAATTTACTTCTGAAAATCACCCAATGAAAACCCTAAGGATCACAATAGTTAGATCTCCAGCTGATCATGGGAATGGCACAAGACCAAGCATTTTTTCATTCCATCATCTATGGAGTCACCATGAGTTGGGAGCCAACTAGATGACAGCTAACAACAACAATATTCAAAGCAGGGGCCTACAGTTTAAGAGCTATCTCAACACTGAAACAAATGTCCAGATTTTCATCGTAAGTTAGGTTTCCAAATCCATTTAAAAACTGTAATGACCAAAATTTCAAATAGACTCACAAAATCTAATCATTGGATTATGTATGCTCAGAAGCATCAGAGGAAAGGTTTTCCCGTGAGTCCAATGATATGATACTCTGAAACCAGCCTGAGATTTTCTACTATTTGATTTTGGATATTAACTCTTTCATTCAACTTACTATGAATGGGAGGTCTATGACAATTACCGTGCTGTGATGTAAAACATTGTGTATACACTACCTTGTTGTTGTTGTTAGGTGCCGTCCGGTTGGTTCTGACTCATAGCAACCCTATATACAACATAACGAAACACTATCCAGTCCTATGCCATCCTCACAATCATTGCTATGTTAAGCCCATTGTTGTAGCCACTGTTGTCAATCCATCTCCTTAAGGGTCTTCCTCTTTTTTGCTGACCTACTACTTTACCAAACAAGATGCTCTTCTCCTGGGACTGGTCCTTCCTGATGACGTGTCCAAAGTACATGAGATGAAGTCTTGCCACCTTCACTTCTAAGAAGCATTCTGGCTGTACTTCTTCCAAGACAGATTTGTTCATTCTTCTGGCAGTCCATAGTATATTCAATATTCTTCGCCAACACTGTAATTCAAAAGCACTCACCACATTTCACCACTCATCTGTCAGTTTGTCAGTTTTCTGTCCAGACAAAGACAAACTAGGAAGAAAGACCTGACAGTCTACTTCTGAAAAAATTGGCCAGTGAAAACCTTATGAATAGTAGCAGAACATTGTCTGCTATAGTGTGGAAGATGAGCCCTTCAGGTTAGAAGGCACTCAAAATATGACTGCTCCTTAAAGTAGTCCACCTTAATGTTGTGGATGGAGTAAAGCTTTCAGGATCTTCATTTGCTGATGTGGCACGACTCAAAATGAGAAGAAACAGCTGCAAACTACCTTCTTACCTCCCATAAAGTACATAATAGGCTGATCTCTACCTAAAAGGAAAAACATACCTCCAAAACAGTATCGGCCTTTTTCATTCAAAATTTATTTATAATTTTCTAGCACTCATATCAAGACCTCTCATTTCCCAAGAAATTAGATGAACAAAGAATAGAAAAACAAGGAAAAACTGAAGACATTTTTTATTCCCATTCTACAGGACCTTAAAGAGATTTTGGTGAGCACATGAAAAATAATAGATGCTAAGATTACTGGCATAATTATCAAAAGTATTATTATTATTAATGTTATTACTATTCTTATACCCAGGGTATTGTTTTAGTCATTTTTTTCCCCTAGAGAAGAGAATTAAGGTAACTTCTTCTCTCTTCCTCTCCTCTCCTCCTGCCCTTCCATCTCGGCTTCTCTCTCTTCTCTCTTTTTTTGTCTGAGGATCAATTAGGATCTCACATTGGGTAATTATACTTGGATTAATGGCACAAAAATGTCCACAAGGTCCAATTTATGTCATGCTGTCCTCTCTCAAAGCTCAGGCTCCTGTGCATAACAGTGCTCATGCTAGGGATTCATACATGATTTGAAACCCAGGGCTCCTAAGGCAGCTACATGGAATGAAGAGATATCTGTTCCATCTATTTGGCTGACTGGGTTAGAATGGTCTTTGGTCTTTGTAACAAAAGAAACAACTGTCCACCAAAATGAATGGCTAAGACGCACCAAATCAAATAATGTCCTTAATTGGACAGATGAGAAAGGAAAGAGCAAGCCAGACTTAGAGTCCATTTCATTGCAACCTCCCAACAGAATCCTGTTGCTACATGAAGAAAAAGAATACACCCTCCAACCTTTTGATCCTTACTAATGAAAGACTAGAATTTGATCTTTAGATCAGTGTTTGGGAGGTTTTAAAATTAGTGACCTGGGAAGTCCCAGACTAGCAGCCAGCACTTCCTCACTCCTTTCAGGCCAGTGGTTCTTCTTGTTCAGCCTTTTTGAGTGCCTCAGCCATCAGTAACACAAAGCAGAACAGTTAACAGAAGAAATCCTAAATATTCAAAGCTGAATTCAACATAGAATGCATAGAACCCCTTGTCTTCTTTTTCAAATTTAAAAATGTGTTCGATAGAATTCTCTGTAAAAGTTTCAAAAATTGGCATCTCCAAAGCCAGTTTTCTTTTACAGCATTTATAAAAGTCGGAGCGATGTTTACTTTAAACTCTAAACATTTACCAGTTGACAGTATTAGAATCTTCTATAATTTAAAAAACAAATAGAGAAGAAAAAAATTCTGAAGTCTGCATACTATTTAGGCCTTCATACGGGTAATGCTGAGTTCACAGTAATAGAAAGGTGTAGGCAAGAGGTTCAATTTATAAAAGTGAAAAGAAAAGATTAAAAAGAAACAAAGAAACGCATTTCACTAATGCTGCATGCCAGGAACTTGCTGGTGACAATTAGTATTTGCGGGGTTTTCTTCCAGAGACCAGAAAACCAAGGCGATAAAATCAGCCTAAACGTTGAAAGAATATAAAAACAAACAAATCAGGCAGCCTCTTGAGTCTCTGTAACATTCAGAGAACAGCTCAATAAGCATGGGGGAACAAGGCGCCCGGCTGCTCACCTGGAGCTGCAGCCTGAGCAAGCTCCCAGGTCAGAGCACCTCAAGAAGGAAACAGCAGTCCTCCCCACAGCCCAAGCCACGGGCTTGTGATGTCTTGTCATTTGCAGCAGTCCTAGGAATTACTCTTCCATAGGGAGCGACCCAGGAACAGCTCAGTTCCAAAACAAGGTTTTCCAAATTGCCTCTCTCTGTAGGCTTCCCCGAGGGCTAGGCATTAGGAGAACTTGCCTGCCATACCTGTGAAGGAAAATAGCAGAGGCCCTAAAACAAAATGAAATAATTCAGTTTGAAAGAATTTTCAACAAAAATGAAAATCATTGTTGTCGAAGTATTTCAGTTCTACATTTAAGAATCAGGGAGGCCAAAATTCTTTATTAAATATCCTGAACTTTTACTTTGGATCCTTTAATATCAGAACCAACCCAAGTAAAAGGAAGCCACACCTATATATTGAAAGTTATATTCTCTATGGATTTTACTAGATCACTAAACTACAACGCCTTCTTCAAATGGCTGAATTAAAAAAATCATAGGGAAGCATCTCCTATACAAGCGAAATTTCAAGATTTAGGAGAATTGGAAGAAAAATATGGAGTGATGCAGACATGAAAAGGAAAGTAGGGGCAGATACCCCATTCTATACAAATTTAACAAAAATAAGCTATCTCACAAGTGTCTATTATGTATGTGCCACATAGTCTCTAATCAGTCTCTAAAAATCCACTGATAGGCAATATTATCCCTATTCTATAAATTAAGAAACTGAGACTCAGGTAAATTAAATAATCCAAGACTATGATGTTGGTAAATGATACAGCCTCAATTCAAACCCAGTTATCTTACAAATTCTAAATCCTGAGCTTTTCAGTAAAAATGGACAAAACCAGCAAAACACAAAAGCAAGCACTAGTAAAGGACAAAGACAAAGAAGGCTTAAGAAACACAAAAAACAAAAACAAATTGGCAGAAGTAAGTCATTACTTATTGGGAATTACAGTGAATATAAATGGACTAAATGCTCCAATCAAAAGGCAGAGAGTGACAGAGTGGATTTAAAAGAAAAAAAAAGAAAAGATCCAACTATATGCTATTTATACCCCTTAGACCCAAGGGCTCAAACAGGTTGAAAGTGGAAGAATGGAAAAAAAAATATTCTATGTAAATAATAATCAAAAGAGAGCCTTGTCTGAATATCAGACAAAGTAGACTTTAATACAAAATCTGTTAGAAGAGATAAAGATGGATATTATATAGGGATAAAAGAGTCAATTCATCAAGAAGACTTAATAATCATAATTATATATGCACCCAACATCGAAGCACATAAATATATAAAGCAAACACTGATGGAATTGAAGGGAGAAACAGATTCAAACCATTGCCATGGAGTTGATTCAGACTCACAGCGACCCTACAGGACAGAGTAGAACTGCCCCATAGGGTTTCCAATGTTGCAATCTTTATGGAAGCAGACTGTCACATCTCTCCTCCTGCAGAGTGGCTGGTGGGTTCAAACTGCTGACCTTTTGGTTAGCAGCCGAATGCTTAACCACTGCACCACCAGGGCTCCTGGGAAATAGATAATACTACGATAATAGTTGGAGACTTCAGTACACCACTTCAATATTGAACAGAACATCTAGAAAGATCAACAAGGAAACAGAGACCTGAATGACACGATAAACCAATCTATATGCCAGAAGTCCCTAACACAGTGCTAGAAATGTAGTAGGGGCACAATGGAGGTAAAACATTAAAAACTCCCGTTTAGAATAAGTTTTTGAGCTAATTTTTAGAGCTAGAAATTAGTTTGATGATTAATACTTGTATAATGAAACTTTGCCTGAGAAAAAAAATTAAAATGGACAATAAATCCCATAATGTAAACAATGTACTTTTTAAAGATACTAGTATTAACTGTTATTAGAAGCATCATTGTCATTGCTGTTGTTGTTAGGTACCATCGAGTTGATTCCAACTCACAGCGACCCTGTGTACAATATAATGAAACACTGCCCAGTCCTGCGCCATCCTCACAATCATTATTATGCCTGAGCCCATTGTTGCAGCCACTGGGTCAATCCATCTCATTGAGGGTTTTCTTCTTTTTCACTGACCCTCTACTTTAAAGCATGATGTTCTTCTCCAGGGATTGATCCCTCCTGAAAACATGTCCAAAGTATGTGAGAAGTATCATACATATATTAAAAAACAAACAAACAAACCAAACCTCTTGTGGTCGAATTGATTCCAACTCATAGCAACCCTATAGGACAGAGTAGAACTGCCTCATAGGATTTCCAGGGAGCATCTAGGGGATTTGAACTGCTGACCATTTGATTAGCAGCCGAGCTCTTAACCACTGCACCATCAGGGCTTCATACGTATATTACGCCACTAAAAAGCATGGGAAGGTGAAAATAAAGTTTTTTTTAACTGGTATTTTAACTTCATTACAGGGCTGCCATAATACTGATCTCAATAAAAGAATATCATTTCCTTGGGTCTCTTAGAGCCTCTCCATTCAAAGTGTGGTCTGGGAACTAGCAACATCCACACCACCTGGGAGCTTCTCAAAAATACATAATCTCAGGTCCCACTTCAGGCTGTTTGAACCAGAACCTGCATTTTGACGAGATCTTCAGATGATTTGTATGCAAATTAAAGTTTGAGAAGTGCTGTCTTGGAAATGGGTGATTCCAGGGAGAAGGATGCCTCTTCACCACTATTGAAGCCATTCACATTCACAGGACCAGAGAGAGAGGGAATGGTAGGAGTGCCCTCACATTATAGCATTTCCTCTCTGGTTTTTAACTAAAATGTTCACTATTCTTTATTTTTGTAACGACTTTATTGAGATATAACTACAATCCACCTATTAAAGTGTACAATTCTATGTTTTTTCAGCATATTCAAAGAATTGTGCAACCATCATCATGATCAATTTTACATTTTTATCACCCCAAAAAATGTACCCCATACCCTTTATCAGTCACTCCCCACTTCCCCCAGCACCCCAGACCTAGGCAACCACTAACCTACTTTCTATAGATTTGCCTATTCTGCACAATTCATATAAACAGAATCACAATATGTGGTCTTTTGTGATTGGCTTCTTTCACTTGTCATTAAGTTTTCAAGGTTCATTCATGTTGCTCTTTAATCATTCTTAATCCTTCCTCATAAGGAGCCATACTCTTTCAACAGATGTGTGGGTGCAGGCAGCGATGTGACCCCATCACCCACTCCTCCCAATGGGGCTCCTGAGTGCCACCATTCCCCTAAGAGTGGCCTTTCTCCTTCCAATACTAACTACCCTAATAAGGAGGTTTTTAGCAGAGTTCTCTTTTTCCGTCTTCTCCCTGGGACTTAGTAGCTCAAGTGCTGCTGGCCCTTGGCCAAGCTTCCTCTCTACGACACCTGTAGGCACTACCAGTGCTGCCACCTTATGCCCATTTCTTGAAGTAGTGGACATTGGGTCAAGCACCGTCTTCCTCCCTGAGAGCCTGGTTCTTCGCTGTTTTCATAGCAATCAAGGTCATGACTCATGACAGAGTGTGACCAGGAGAGGTCGAGTGTGTGCTGTGTGGGAACCCGTATGCCTAGTACCTTCAGACAACCCAGAGGCAAAGAAAGAAGCAAGTGCAAATGTACTTGGGGCTAAAGGGGAGTGTGATTTTGTAATCTAACTTCCTGACTCTCATGGCTGTTTCTTCAGCTCTCATTTCTCTTCCTCTCCTCAGTTCACTTTCATTTCCCTATGTTATTCTTCTCAGAATAGGAAATTTAAACATCTCTCCCTGTTCATTTCTACCTGGATTGTTTTCTTTTGCTACTTCCAGGGGGTACAACAGTTGTGTACTTAAACATTTGGGTTTGTCTAAGTTACTTCTATAAAAGAGAGTCAGTCTAAACATTCTGCCCTATTGAGGAAGAAAATAAGTAAAAAAATTCTGTTCTCAAAAATCAAGATTTTCTTCCATAACAAATGAAGCTACCCAAAGCCAAATTTTTGCTAGGAAACATACATACCTAAATATTAGTCCCATAGAAAAATAGCATACTAACAAAAACACTTTCCCTAGATGTTCACACCTGGATTTGGGCCATTACCTGAGTTCATTTGGGAGCATATAGTCCAATACAGATTATCATACACTACCCTATACCCTAATAATAGCCCATACATCCCCAAATCATGCCCTTATTCCAAGGAAGGGCATTCCAAATTAAGTCTCCAGGTACCTATTCCACCTCAAGCTCTCATTGCCACTCTATTATATTCACTCAAAAAATATTTTAATACTATGTTCTACCTCACATGGGGTTTAGCTTCTGGAGGAGAATATAATAGCAGACTACAGACCTAAAAGACCTGTCACGTGCTTGGCTGGTTTGCTCAGTGTGTCTCGATGAGTCCTGCTATCCCTGACTGAAACAGGCAAGAAAGATCTGGCTGCCTTGGAGAGCAAGGCAGAAAAGCAGATGGGCTCAGGTGGCCCTGGCTGGTAGCTTTTTTGTTTTAATTAATTTTTTTATTGTACTTTAGGTGAAGGTTTACAGAACAAATAGTTTCTCATTAAACAGTCAGTACACATATTGTTTTATGACATTGGTAAACAACCCCATGGCATGTCAACACTCTCCCTTCTAAACCTTTTTTTTTTTTTTTTTTTGGTGAAAATATACATAGCCAAAGATGTACCATTTCAAAAATTTCTACGTGCACAATTCAGTGACATCGATTACTTTCTTCCAGTTGTGCTGCTATTCTCACTTTAGATGAAGGTTTACAGAACAAAATAGTTTCTCATTAAACAGTTAGTACACATGTTGCCCTATGACAATGGTTAACAAACCCACTACATGTCAACATTGTCCTTACTCAACCTTGGGTTCCCTATCACCAGCTTTCCTGTCCCCTTCTGCCTTCTAGTCCTTGTCCCTGGACTGTTGTGCCTTATTAGCCCGGTTTTGTTTTATGGGGTTGTCCAATCCCCAGCTGAAGGGTGAATCTCGGAAGTGACTCCAGCACTGAGCTAAAAGCGTGTCTGGGGGCCATACTCTCAGGGTTTCTCCAGTCTCTTTCAGGCCAGTAGATCTGGTCTTTTTTTTGTGTGTTAGAATTTTGTTCTACATCCTTCTCCAGCTCTGTCCAGAACCCTCTGTTGTGATCCTGGTCAGAGCAGTCAGTGGTGGTAGCCAGGCACCATCTAGCTGTAATGGACTCAGTCTGGTGGAGGCCTTGGTAGCTGTGGTCCGTTAGTCCTTTGGACTAAGCTTTTCCTTGTATCCTGCTCTCTTCACTCTCCCTTGCTCCGGGAGAGGTGAGACCAGTGGAGTATCTTAGATGGCTGCTCACAGGCTTTTAAGACCCCAGATGCTACTCACCAAGGTAGAATGTAGAACATTGTCTTTATAAACTGTGTTATGCCAATTGAGCTAGATGTTTCCAGAGACCATGGTCCTCACAGCCTGGCTGGTAGCTTTACAGAACCTTCCTCCTTCAAGTTATTTTGACCCTTTAACCCCTTGAGAGCCAAAGGTATCACAAAGGTTGAGAACAAAAGCATTAATGGACTTCATCGTATTATTGAGTTCTTAAACTACTAGCTATATGTATTAGGCATTGTGAGAAATTGTTTTTTATACATAATCTTTGTAAATTTACATAACTTTAATGGTATAAATAATTTACATTGTGGGTTTGTTTATATGACCATCCCTTAAACCCTGGCAACTCAGAACAAAGTGTTACATACCTTTCCTATTTTCTACTCCTTTTGTCTTCCACAGGGCTAGGCATACCAATGCAAGCTTGTTAAACTTTTACTTAGTCAGCTTGTACAGGAATGCATATTTATTCTCTCTTGCTTGGGGATCAAAGCAACCAACCAGATCTAAAGACAAATTTAGAAGACTTGTCAATATAAATAGGTATATATTTACTCTGACTTTACTTTTATAATTTAGTGAAGCTTCATTTATTTAACACCTTTAGAGAATGTGAAAAACATGAATTAGTTTTATAAATAATTGAAACTAGTCCCTTTAAGTACAAAATGTTTATAAAATCTGTCTTCAATGAAATATTTTTTAAGTGAAATATATCCCTGCCTT
Source organism: Dugong dugon (assembly GCA_030035585.1). NCBI lineage: Eukaryota > Metazoa > Chordata > Mammalia > Sirenia > Dugongidae > Dugong > Dugong dugon. The sequence goes on along the minus strand of CM057462.1, from coordinate 50,794,926 downwards.
CTTGAAAGATACAGCAAATATAATTTAACCTCTTCTTGATGTTTTGGTCATTATCAGCATTCAGAACTAGACTTATTAAGTAACGTATCTTTGGGAAATAGTAAAATAGGCTAGGAGTTTTGCTCTACCCAAAATGATCCAAAGTTAGTATGCTTTTGAGTTCTTTTATGTCTGTTAAATAGTTTTCTTTCAGGTTACCCCTCCTTTCTGTTTAGCTATCAGATAGTACCTCTTCCTATTTCCTGGGCACCTACTTTAGCAGTCCTCTTCTGGTGTCCTAGGAAACCAGATAACCAAGTTTATTAGCATTGTGTATAAAGTAAGAGTAAATAGGTTTTGAATCTGAGAGTCTTTCCTGGAAGTGAATAGTATTGGCTTTTCCAAGGGAGTTCAATGGTCCTTTTCAGTTGCTACAGTGTTGTCAATTTTCCCTACAGTTGCCATAGATAGTTGGATAAATTCTGTACAAGACTGAGGCATTACCATAGTACTTTTCTGCTAACACAGTTACGTCAGATATGATTTATCTTTTCCATTAAAAGTTTTCCTTTTCTCCTGTCCAGAAGCAAGATGAGAAGGCAAAAAGGGACAGGAGCTGGTTGAATGGACATGGGAAATCTGCGATGGAAAGGAGGAGTACGCTGTCACATTAAAGGGAGAACAGCTAGGGTCACATAGCAATGTGTGTATACATTTTTGTACAAGAAACTGACTTGAACTGTAAACTTTCACTTAAAGCACACACACACACACACACACACACACACAAAGTGCTCCTTTGGGGTTGGCAAACAATGTGACAAAACAATATGCGTATTAATTGTTTAATGAGAAATGAATTTACTCTGTGAGTCTTCGTCTAAAGAACAATTTAAAAAAAAATGAAATGGGCGACATTACGACAGAACCAACCAAGATAAAGACGATTATAAGGGAAAAAAAGTTCTCCTTTGTTTCTAAACTATTCTTTTAAATTCCTCCTGACTTCTGGTTTCAAACCTTTAGTGCTTCCAAAAGGTATCCATAAATCAAACCCATTGTCAAGTCGATTCCAACTCATAGCGACCCTATAGGACAGAATAGAACTGTCCTATAGGGTTTCCAAGGCTGTGATTTTTACAGAAGCAGACTGCCACATCTTTCTCCACACAGTGGCTCATGGGTTTGAACCACAGACCTTTCAGTTAGAAGCCAAGCACTTAACCACTGCACCAACAGGGCTCCCCTTCTAAAAGGTGCGTTAAGAAAATCTAAGTAACTTAGAAAAACTTATATTTAAAGCTCATCTTATAGAAGATTAGGTCCCTGGGTGGCACAAACTGTTTGCACTTGACTACTAACCAAAAAGCTGGTGGTTCAAATCCACCCAGTGGTACCATGGAAGAAAAGCCTGGTGATCTACTTCCGTAAGATTACAGCCATCGAAAGCCCTGTGAAGCACAGTTCTACTCTGACACATGTCAGGTAGCCATAAGTCAGAGTCGACTTGACTGTGAAGGGTTCTTTTTTAGGTTTATAAAAGATTGGCGTCCTTGGGTGGTGCAAATGTTTAAATGCTCTTCTACTAACTGAAAGGTAGGCAGTTTGAACCCACCCAAAGGTGCCTCAGAAGAAAAGCGTGGTGATCTGCTTCTGAAAGGTCACAGCCTTGAAAATCCTATGGAGTTGTTCTGCTCTGCACACAGGGGGTCTCCATGAGTCAGAATCGAGTCTATGGCAAAAAAAAAAAAAAAAACAATACTTAGAACAGCGCTACAAAGTAGGTAACCCTATTTTACATTTGTAGAAAACTGAGGCTAATGGACATTAAGTAACTTAAACAGGGTCACAGGAGTATTAAGTGGAAGAACTGAGATTGAAATCCAACTCTGAATCCAACTCTGCATTCTTTCCATTAAGTCAAGCTCCCTGCCTTTATACTATTGCTGAGGTAATAAGAGGGTATTTAGCATGTCTTCTGGTGGTTGTGGCCAACTTGACCATGGACCTAGTGGTAATACATTTAGCACACCAGCTGTGTTTGCAATCAGCAATTAGTGTTAGAAGATAAAATGGAAGTAGTTCTTCCCTGCTGCTGTAATCTCCCCCTTTGAGAGCTGAGGGAGGCACAGAGGTAGCTTGGACTAGCCTAGCTGGGGCAGAAGGCCAAACGGATTCCATAAGAGCAGATCTAAGGCCACCTAGTGAAAGCCAATATTCAAATATTGGGCCATCAGGAATATGAACACCCTATCTAGAGCACAATGGCAGTACTAGGTTGATGGCATATAGAGCTGAGACTGTGGTGAGAACAAGTACAGAAGTAGTTCAATAATAAGAAGGAGTCTTGGGCATTTTCCTCAAACACTTGTGATTAGAACATATTTAGATGGGTCTACCTGGCTTAAAGGAAACCCTAGTGGTACAGTGGTTAAGTGCTATGGCGGCTAACCAGAAAAGGTCAGCAGTTCAAATCCACCAGGCGCTTCTTGGAAACTCTATGGGGCAGTTCTACTCCGTCCTATGGGGTCCCTATGAGTCGGAATCGACTCGACAGCAACGAGTTTGGTATTTTTTGTTTACCTGGCTTAAAAGCAACAAGGGTCTTCTGTGTTTTCTGTGAAGATGTAGGAGATGACTAATCAGAGAAGCCATCCACTACATAGTTCCCTCAAAAAAATAACAATCAGAATTGCGCTTTTCTGAGTTTTTATTTAATATTTACAGCAGTTTTCTGAAGTCTTTAATTCTTTGGTTTTTCTCTATTTTTTCTTTTAATGGAGACAAACACCAATTCTAGTTTGCCTCAATTAATTCATGTTCTTTTTTCCATTTTCTGATTATGCCTAAGGTTTGTTTTATGCTATAATTAGTTATATGTATATCTCTACAGCTACTGGATTAGAGTTTTTGCCCAAACTTCTTCAATCCAGTTAGCTATACTCCTCCATGATTCTCTGGCCAACTTCATCCTTGGGGTTTTTTTCCCATGGCTTTTTTTTTTTTCCTTCTCTCAGATTTTCGGATTTGCAGTTTTATCTTTTAATATCTGGCTTTCTGTGTACCTGCTTACCTTTTCACGTAGAAGATATAAAACATCTCAGCTTCCTTGCGGTAAACAGGGTTTGGATTCTAGGAGTTCTCCTTTCTTTAGACCATCCATTCCATTAAAGTTGGGGGCAAAACTCAGCTGTGGTCAAAATGCCATTCAAACAGTTTACAAAGGGCAACAGTTCACCATTCAAACCTTTGCTTTGGATCTTTGTGTGAGGAGCAGGGGTAAGTGGGGATGTGGGCAGTGAGCTGTGGTTCCATATTGATGTTGTGTCTTGTGTTTTTCTTGTTAGTGTATTGTTCCTTCAATTCCTTATAAAGCTTATAAAGTTAACCTAGTGTAGTTTTCTCTCCAATAAAGGACTCCTTGCCAGTGTGTTACTGACACACCCCTCCATACCTTTTCTCATGTTGCTCCTTCTACCAGAAATGCTCCAGCGGCTCCCCCAATTCTCATCTCAAATATCACGTCTTTAGGATACAGTCAGTCTCTGATTCCTCTAAACATAAGATTGGTAATTTTTTTTCTGTAAACAACTAGATAGTAAATATTTTAAGCTTTACAGGCCAAAAGCCTGACAGCACCACATAAGGTCTCTATTAAAACGATTCAACTCTACCGTTTTGTAATGCAAAAGCAACCACAAACAATAGACAAATGGGAGTGTCTGTTCTCCAACAAAACTTTGTTTATGAAAACAGGTAGTGGGCTAGATTTGGCTCATGGACTATTGTTTGTTGACCCCTACTCTATTTAGATATTCCTTCTCCAGCCGAATTGCTCATGCCTCCCTTATCACATTTGTACTGTAAGTTTACCTCCACCAGAACATGGACAGGTATAATATTTTATTATCTCTCCGAACTGAGCAAAGCTGAGCTCCAAATGGGTACTCTATAAATATTTCTAGAAGAAAGGTAGGAAGAGGTGGGGTCCTAATTAGGCAGGAAACAGGACCATACAAATCCTGTCTACTGATATGCGGTGGAATATGACCTTCTCCTAGAAAGATAGACACTTTATAAAATGGCTGTTTTGGGCTCTTCTGAAAAGACTTCAGCCAACTTGTTTTGAGAAACTCGTATATGTGGTAACCAGGCAGCCTCCATGACGGCCCCCAATGGGCCTCGCTTCCTGGTATTCATACCACAATTAAGAAGGATGACCTATGTAACAAATAGGATATTATGAAAACAAAGGTAAATAACTCCTGAGGTTACATCATAAAAGACATTGAAGCTTCTGCCTTGCTTTTCCTTGGATCATGCTCTCTGGGGTAAATTAGCTGCTTCGTCTTGAAGACGCTCAAGTAGCCATACAGAAAGGTCCATGGGGCAAGGAACTGAGGCCTCCCACCAACAGCCATGTAGTAAACCATCTTGGAACTGATCTTTCTTCCTCAGTTAAGCCTTCAGATAACTGCAATCTCCACCAACATTTTGACTATAAACTCATGAGAGACTCTGAGCCAGAACTACACTATTCAGACACTCCTGACTTTCTGACCCACAAAAGATAAGTGAGATAGTAAATGTTTGTTACTGTCTTAAGCTGCTATATTTTGGGACTAATTTGTTATAGAACAATAGATAACTAATACAGTATGCTAAGTGGATTTCTGTCCACCTAAATCCCCTGTCATCTTTCAGAACACCTTGTTCTTCTTCTCTTACCATTCAAAATATATAATTCTATAGTATTCGTTTAATGTTTATTTCCTACACTGGGGCAGAAACCAAATCATAAATCATTCACATTTTCATCAAACACAACTCCCAGCATTCAGGAGGCATACAAGTATTTTTTTTTTTTTTTTAGTAAATATCTAATACCAAACAAAAGAATCCCAAATCCAAGAGTGATTTGCTCCCAAAACTTCAGATCACTAAAACATATTATAATTGTGTTTCTCCTTGAATCATCCTTCACATAGGATTAAGACACTTACGTGCTTCGATTGTAGCATTATCTCACCAGGTATCTCCCTACTGGACTGTGAGCTCCTTCAGGGCAAAGACCTTAGCTTATTCATCTTTGTATCTCCAGCATTTGCAAGTGCCCACCACAAAGGTTTTCGATAAGTGCTTACTGAGTGATAAATTGAGAGGTGATCAATTCATGGAGTAACTAAAGATGGGCTTCCCATGGTACTCTTCAAGAGTTAGAGTTATGCCATCTCACTCAGTATTACAGATTTGGGAATGCTTTACTTTGTTGTGATATATTCAGTTATACTAAGAATAAAGCCCTCTAATAGTACCTCTCGTCCAAACCAAATTTAGATAGAAGTCCTACCCAGGGAGACAGTAAATCAGAGGAAAGAAAGGAGCATTTCCTGGTTCAAATGCTATTCCAGTTCAGCAGGTAGAGAACACAGGAAATGCACATTTTATATGATATGCAGATCCCTATTCATGGTGAACTAGCAAATCCAAGGATACTAGGTATAGATTCTACAAATAGAAGGGCTCCCTTGAGGGAGACTGTCATTCAAAACACGTAGAAAGTCCAAGTGATAACAGAGGATTTGGATGATTCATGACACATAGAATAGTAAAGCCCGGAGCCAAATGCCTAAAGACAGCATAGCAGTTACTGTAAAATTCATAAACCGCCATGGGTACAAATACCATTATTATGTTGTCAGCAAGTCAGCAAATAGTTTTGTTTTTTTGGAGGGGGGGAGTGTTAATTTTTGTTTTACATAACTGCACACTTGTAAAAGAACTGTTAAAGTAATTCTCAGAAAAAGCTCCTCTAAAGTATCATGTTATACTAGAACATATCAAACATGATCTGTCTTTCTGAGCTCAACTGAAGCTGCTTATACAAATTATATAACTAGTATACACACTAATTAAAACTAGCAAGAGTATCAATTGAATTAGGGATGACTGAGAGTTCAATCAGTTAATTTTCTCCTGACACTTCCAGTTCTTATTGCAATGGCTACTAGTATAAATTTACTCATACTAACGTATCCATATAGGTTCCATCTTCAAAATAATGAAGTCATATCTTTTGCTGGTAGTCTTTCTGACTGTTTATCTTCTTGTGCTATATAAAAAGAATAGTTCTAAAGCAATAACAAAACCAAATCTATCTTAAATTGCCAAAGTATAACAACTAACATGAAACAAGATCCTGGTAAAGAAGCAAAGACAAAACTTAAGTTCACACCTGACAGTGTTCCCATACTCAAACATTTTTCATTTACATCATATATAGCCAAAAAGAGGAAGTCACAGTAATGCATCATCAGCCTCTCCCTTTCTATTGAAAACATGCAAGCACACTCTAGTATCTCCTTCCTCATATTTAAAAAAAAAAAAAAAGAAACTCTTACGGGAAATTAAAAAATAATTTTGGAGTGGAGAAGGCTTCAGTATGACACAAAACTTAGACAAATTCAGCTACATAAAAATTAAAAATTTCTATAGGAAAAATATCACCATAAACTAGTATTTGAGTGGGTTGAAGAGAGAATGGAGTTTTTATACCAAAAGCCATATTTGCAACTCATATTACAAGTAGAGAGATAATGTCCCTGATGTATTAAGAGCTCCTATAAATCAGTAAGAAAAAGACTAACAATTCATTAGAAAAATGAGCAAAAGACAAGAGGAGATAATTCAAAGAAAAAATACAAATAGCTCTTAAACTTTTGAGAATATACCCAACCTCACTCAAAATAAAAGGAATGGAAATTAAAAGTACACCAAGAGTCCATTTTTCAACTATCAGATTGGCAAAGATAAAAAATTTGATAGCTCACTGTATGGGGAAACAGGTCGTCTCATACATTGCTGGTGGAACAGATACTGGTACAATATCTATCAAACTCACAATGAACTAACCCTTTGACTCAGCAATTCTTCTAAGTGATTTTCCTACAGATATACTGTCACATGTGTGAAAAGATCTATCTACAAAATTGTTTATTGCAGCTTTGTAATAGTAAAAGATTGGAAACAACCTAAATATTCATTAATAGGGATCACTAGAGGATTGGATAAATTGTGGTACAACAATACAATACAGTCATAAAGAAAGCAGAAGCTCTTTTTGTATATCTATCTGGGACACTCTCCAAGACATGCTGATAAGTAAAAAAGCAAGGGGCAGAAACAGTATGTTCAGTGAGCTACCATTTGCATATTCGTTTAAAATGAGAGAAGTGGGAAGAACTTACATACATATTTGCTTGTGTATGCAGAGAATATTTCAGAAGGATGCACAAGAGACTGGAAACATTGAAATTAGAGAGGAAAACATAAGACGAAACATTGAAATTAAAGAAGAAAGGTCTGACAGTGAGACTTCACTGTATACCTTTTTTGCCTTTAAGCTTTTATACCATGTAATGCTATCCATTCAAAAAATTGTTTTTATTTAAAATTTTTTTAAGTTTTCCATGACTTGCTGCCCCCTCCAGTTATCATTCGATTTCTTTACAAAACTACTCAAGGGTTTGTCTATATTTACAGTAACTTCTTCATCTCCATTCTCTCTTCAACCCACTCCGACATAGTTTTCGTCCCTACCATTCCTCTGAAACTGCCTTGTTCAGGTTATTATGCCCTCCATCTTGCCAAATCCAATGGCTGTATCTCTACCCTCATCTTAACTTCTCAACAGTATTCAACCCTGTTGACTAGTTCCTCCTTGAAATAATTTATTTTCTTGGCTTCTTGGTCACCCCTCAGTCATCTTGGTTGGATCCTCCTCTTCCTTTACCTAGCTTCTAAACTTTGGTTCTGTCTTTGGCTCTTTTCTACTCTATCCAAACTTTCTCCTAGGTGGTTCCATCCAGTCTCATAGCTTTAAATACCATCCAGCTGCCATTGACTGCCTATAATCTAAACTTTCTTCCCCCGAGCTCCCAGACTCATATATTAGATACTGTATATACTGAGCAAATCCACTAGGATGTCTAGTAGGTGTCTCAAACTTAACATGTTTTTCTCCTTCTAACCTCTGTGCCCTCAATTTTCCCCAGATCATAAAAGGCTCTTCCGTATATTCAGTTGCTCAGATCTAGGAATCATCTTTGATTCCTCTTTGCCTGATATCTATAGTCAATTATCAGCAAGTCCTTTTGGTGTTGCCTTTAAAATATAATCCATGTCCCTTCACTTCTTATGTCCACTACGACTCCTCTAGCGTCTCCTAGCCTGAGGTACCATAATCTTTCTATTATGGTACTCATCTTTTTGCTATAATTGGTAATTTAACATTTCTACCTCCTCAAATATACCATGAGCCTCTCAGTGTCTTAGTTATCTAAGGACTCATGTCTTAGTTATCCTTGTATTCCATTATAATACAGCACTTGGTTCATTATAGTGGCTTAATAAATATTTGTTGAATGAATAACTGAATGATTAGAGCAATAGATGAATGAATGGTGGTAAGAACATCATGACTATAGGTAGTTAGTAGCACCTATATTCAGCACCTCCTGTCATTGCCTTGTAGTTCTTTGCTGGAAAGGCAACATCTTTAAAAAATTTAACCTAGCAGGCACTAATTAGGTTTTCTGTCAAGATTATTATTTTCTGGGAACTGCTTTCCCCATCTTCCATCACACTAAGTTACCTGATAATGGTAGTGGGCCCTTGGCAGTCATTTCGTTAATTTTTTTTTAATATCAAAATATACCATAAACTTAGATATGACACAAAAGCATGAGCAACAAAAGAAAAAGTAAACTGAACTTCATCAAAATGAAAAATTTTTGTATTTATCAAAGGACTTTATTAAGAAAGTGAAAAGACAACCCACAGAATGGGGAAAATATTGGGGATTTTAAGGTTGTCATGGATTGAATTGTGTCCCCCCAAAATATGTGTCAACTTTGTTAGGCCACGATTCCCAGTATTGTGTGGTTGTCCTCACCATTTTGTGATTGATGTAATTTTCTTATGTGTTGTAAATCTTAATCTCTGCCTGTGGTTAATGAGGCAAGATTAGATTATGTTAAAGAGGATTAGGGCAGGATGTAACACCCTTACTCAGATCACATTCCTAATCCAATGTAAAGGGAGTTTCCCTGGGATGTGGCCTGCATCACCTTTTATCTTACAAGAAATAAAAGGAAAGGGAAGCGAACAGAGAGTTGGGGACCTCATACCAGCAAGAAAGCAGCACTGGGAGCAGAGATCATCATTTGGACCTGAGGTTCCTGCATGTAGAAGCTCCTAGAGCAAGGGAAGATTGATGACAAGGACCTCCCTCCAGACCCAACAGAGAGAGAAAGCCTTCCCCTGGAGCTGGTGCCCTGAATTCGGACTTCTAGCCTACTAGACTGTGAGAGAATAAACTTCTCTTTGTTAAAGCATCCACTTGTGGTATTTCTGTTATAGTAGGACTAGATAACTAAGACAAGGGTTTAATATCCAGAATATATAAAGAACTCCTACAGCTCAACAACAAAAAGACAAACAATCCAATTAATAAATGCGCAAAGGACTTAAATAGACATTTCTCCAAAGGAGTAATCGTTGTTGTGGTTAGGTACTGTTGAGTAGGTTCCAACTCAGTGAATCTATGTACTACAGAATGAAACGTTGCTCGGTCCTGTGCCATCCTCACAACGGTAGGTATGTTTGAGCCCATTGTTGCAACCACTGTGTCAGTCTATCTCATTGAGGGTCTCTCTTTTTTGATGACCCTCTACCAAGCACAACGTCCTTCTCTAGGGATTAGCCCCTCCTGATAATATGTACAAAGTAAGCAAGCAAAGTCCTGCCATTCTTGCTTCTAAGGGGCATTCTGGCTGTATTGTACTTCTTCCATAACAGATTTGTTTGTTCTTCTGGCAGTCCATGGTATATTCAATATTCTTTGCCAACACCATCATTCAAAGGCATCGATTCTTCTTTGGTCTTCCTTTTTCATTGTCCAGCTTTTGCATGCGTTAAAAAAGAAACCAGAAAACAAAAACCATTGCCATCGAGTCGATTCCAACTCCTAGCCACCCTAGAGGACATGCATATGAGGTGATTAAAAATATTACGGCTTGGGTCAGGAGTACCCTAGGCATCAAAGTGACATCATTGCTTTTTAAGATTTTAAAAGGTCTTTTGCAGCAGATTTAATACAAATGGCCAGTAAGAACATGAAAAGATGCCCAACATCATTAGCCATTAAGAAAATGCAAATCAAAGCCACAAGGAGATATCACCTCCTATCTACTAACCACACAACTGAGTTGATTCCGACTCCTAGCGACCTCATAGGGTTTCCAAGGCTGTAAATCTCTATAGAAGCAGACTGCCACATCTTTCTTTCAAGGAGTGGCTGGTGGTTTCGAACCACTGACCTTTTGGTTAGCAGTCAGTAGCTTTAACCACTGCACCACACACCCACTAGGATGGTTATTATCAGAAAAACAGAAACTAACAAGTATTGGCAAGGATATAGAGAAATTGGAACCTGCCTTAGTTTCCTAGTGCTGCTGTAACGGAAATACCACAAGAGGCTGGTCTTAACAAATAGAAATTTATTCTTTCACAGGAGACTAGAAGTTTGAACTCAGGGCACTGGCTCTAGGGGAAGGCTTTCTCTCTCTGTCGGCTCTGGGGGAAAGTCCTTGTCTCTTTTCAGCTTCTGTTCCTTGACTCCTTGGCGATCTCTGTCTAGCATCAATCTTCCCATTTGTTCCTGCTTGCTCCTGTGCCTAAGCTGCTCCTTTTATATCTCAAAGTGATTGGCTTGCAAGACGCCATTCCAAGGTACAACAATTGGTCTCTATTTGCCTGGAACAACAAGGGAAGAAGGAGAGTCAGAAATGGAAGGAAATGGAATGTATGGCTAATTGTCTTCATGAACAACTGCCTCCTTTGCCATGAGACCAAAAGAACTGGATGGTGCCTGGCTACCATTACTGAACATTTTGATCAGAGTCTATAGAAAATCCTGTTCAACAGGGGGAAAATGCAGGACAGAATTTCAAATTCTCATGGGATCCAGACTTTCTGAAACTATTGCCCTAGATAATCTTTAAATGCTAAACCAAAAATATCCCGAGGTCTTCTTAAAACCAAAAAATAGTTTCACTTAATTTGCAAACAATGTCTGCCTTGAGCATTATGCTCGTCTATGATCTATCCACATGGGATGAAATTGGTAACAGCAACTCAAAAGGTTAGATAGGAAACTTAGGGAGCAGTATGTTTATGTTAATGGTGTAGGAACAACTTGAAAAGGAGAGTGAGAATGGTTGCATAACTTGAAGAATATAATCAATGTCACTGATGTGTACACGTAAAAATTGTTGCATGTTCTGCTGTGTATATTTTCAACACCAACAACAAAAATTTTTTTGAAAAGTGGCTTAAGACACACCATACACTTAATGGCCTCATTAACATAACAAAGAAAACTCTATTCCCAGATGGGATTATATTCACCTGTACGTTGTTGTTAGCTGCTGTCCAGTGAGTTCCAACTCATAGCGACCCTATGTAGAACAGAACGAAACACAGTTCAGTCCTGTGCCATTCTCATAATTGTTGCTATGTTTGAGCCCACTGTTGCACCCACTGTGTCAGTCCATCTCATTGAGGATCTTCCTCTTTTTCGCTGACCCTCTAATTTACCAAGCATGATGTCCTTCTCCAGGGACTGGTCCCTCTTAATAACATGTCCAAAGTACGTGAGACAAAGTCTCGCCATCTTTGCTTCTAAGGAGCATTCTGGCTGTATTTCTTCCAAGACAGATTTGTTCGGTCTTCTGGCAGTCCATAATATAGTCAATATTCTTTGTCAACACCATATTCAAAGGCAGCAATTCTTCTTCAGTCTTTCTTATTCATTGCTGAGATTTCCCATGCAGATGAGGTGACTAAAAGCACTATGGCTTGGGTCAGGAGCACCTTAGTCCTCATAGTGTGGCATCTTTGCTTTTTAACACTTTAAAGAGGTCTTTTGCAGCAGATCTGCCCAACGCAATATGTCATTTGATTTCTTGTCTGCTGTTTCCATGGGCGTTGATTGTGGATCCAAGTAAAATGAAATCCTTGACAACTTCGATATTTCCTTCATTTATCATGATACTGCTTATTTGTCCAGTTGTGAAGATTTTTGTTTTCTTTATGTTGAGGTGTAATCCATACTGATGGCTGTAGTCTTTGATCTTCATCAGTTAGTGCTTCAAATCTTCTTCACTTTCAGCAAGCAAAGTGTGTTATCTGCATATCACAGGTTGTTAATGAGTCTTCCTCCAATCTTGATGGCATGTTCTTTTTTATATAGTTTAGATTCTTGGATTATTTGCTCAGCATACAGATTGAATTAGTATGGTGAAAGGATACAACCCTGATGCACACCTTTCCTGATTTTAAATGATACAGTATGCCCTTGTTCTGTTCGAATGACTGTCTCTTGTTCTATGTACAGGTTCCACATGAGCACAATTAAGTGTTCTGGAATTCCCATTCTTTGAAATGTTATCCATAATTTGTTATGATCCACACAGTCAAATGTATTTGCGTAGTCAATAAAACACAGGTAAACATCATTCCGGTATTCTCTGCTTTCAGCCAAGATCCATCTAACATCAGTTGTTTTATTTTTTTAAACTGTAGCCATTCTGTTTTTTACCTATAGAGGTATGTTCATTTTTGTTTTAATTTGCATTTCTCTGATAACTAATGTTGTTCATGTTAGCTCTTCAGTGCACAAAATCACTACATAAAAACCAAACAAAAATGAATAGGCATTAGGATTTACAACACGTATTTTTGGGGGACACTCTTCAATCTATAACAGAACCCTTTTGTATTGCTGGTGGAAATGTAAAATGGTGCAGCCACTGTGGAAGAGTTTGGTGGGTTTTCAAAAAGTTAAACATAGAATTATCATATGACCCAGCAATTCCACTCCTAGGTATGCACCCAAGAGACTTGACAGCAGGGATTCAAAAAGATAGGTGTACACCAGTGTTCATTCAGCATTACTCTCAATCGTCAAAAGGTGGAAACAACCCAACTGTCCTTCAACATGAATGGCTAAACAAAACGTGGTATATAATACAATGGAATATTATTTAGCCATAAAAAGAAATGAATTTCTGATACATGCTATGATATGGATGAACCTTGAAAATATGCCGAGTGAAATGTCAAACACAAAAGGAAAAATATATGATCCCACTTATGTGAAATATCTAGAATAGGCAAATGCATAGAGATAAAAGTTTATTAGTGATTACCAGGGCCTGAGGGGAGGAGGGAATGGGCACTATTGCTGAAGAGGTACTTAGTTTCTGTTTGGGGTGATATAAAACTTTTGGAAATGGGTAATGGTGATGGTAGCACAACATACTGAAAGTAATAAATATCAGTGAATTGTACACTTAAAAACAGTTCAAACAGCAAATTTTTTGATATACATTTTTACTACCATAAAATTTTAAAATTAGACACCATAAAGTAAGTTAAATGGAAGAAAATATTTGCTGAGAAAGGGTTAATACCGTTAATGTAAAAAAGAACTCCTATAAATTAATAGCAAAGCAATAAACAACACAACAGAAAAAATGGGCAAAAAATAAGAGCAGGCAATTAAAAAAAATTATTGTACTTCATGTGAAAGTTTACAGAGCAAATTAGTTTTTCATTCAAAAATTTATACACAAATTATTTTGTGATATTGGTTGCAATCCCCCAGTGTGTCAGCACTCTCCCCCTTTCCACTTCGAGTTCCCCGTGTCTATTCGTCCAGTTTTCCTATTCCTTCCTGCCTTCTAGTCTTTGCTTTCAGGAAGGTGTTGCCAGTGTGGTCTTGTATAGTCGACTGAACTAAGAAGCACTTTCCTCACGTGTGTTATTGTTTGCTTTATAGGCCTGTCTAATTTTTGGCTGAAAGGTGGACTTCAGGAGTGGCTTCACTTCTGAGTTAGCAGGGCGTCTAGTGGCCATAGTCTTGGGGGTTCCTCCAGCCTCTGTCAGACCAGTAAGCCTGGTATTTTTTTGTGAATTGAATTTTGTTCTGCATTTTTCTCTTGCTCTGTCTGGAACCCTCTATTGTGATCCCTGTCAGCGCAGCTGGTGGTCATAGCCAGGCACTATCTAGTTCTTCTGGGCTCAGGCTTGTGGAGGCTGTGGTTTATGTGGTCCATTAGTCTTTTTGGACTAATATTTTCCTTGTGTCTTTGGTTTTCTTCATTTTCCTTTGCTCTGGATGGGATGGGACCAATAGTTATTCCTTAGATAGCCACTTACAAGCTTTTAAGATCCCAGATGCTACTCACCAAAGTAGGATGTAGAACATTTTCTTTATGAACTATGTTATGCCAATTGACGTAGTTTCCCCCCAAGACTATGGTCCCCAGCCCTCAGCCCCAGTAGCTCGGTCCCTCAAGGTGTCTGGATGTGTCTAGGTAACTTCTATGACTTTGCCTTGGTCAAGCTGTGCTGACTTCCCCTATACTGTGTGTTGTCTTTCCCTTCACCAAAGTTAACTCTTGTTTACTGTCTCGTTAGTGATTTCCCCTCCCCAACCATCTCCATGAGCAGGCAATTTATAAAAGATGAAATACAAAATGTCCAAAAAACAGAAGATGCTCATCCTCACTAGTAGTCATGGAAATACAAAATAGGTTTTTAAAGATAACATTTTTACTCTTAAGAGTGGCAATATATCAAAACATTGTTTACATCCAGTACTGGAAAGAATGTGGGGAAATGGGAATTCTCACACATTGCTGAAGAAGATGAGAATTGCCATGACCTTTTTGGAAAGTAATTTGGCAGTATTTTTTTTTTTTTTTTTTTGCAAATGGTGAAAGTGGCTTTATTGAAAATGGAGAGCTTTGTTCAGTTTTCTAAAGTATATTTGTGTAGGTATATTTGCATTTTCAGTTACTGAAGAGCTTCCTCCCTTCAGAAATCCATCCCTAAACTGCCAGCAGAGCAGTCTGGTATTTGTGAGAACAGAAAGGCCCTTCCTTTGATGTTATCTCTGAGCAGTTTCCAACATAACTGTGCACCTGGAAATAAAAAAAAGTCCTAATTTTCTGAATACTACTTTTGTAAGTTTTCTAACTTATAAAAGTAGCTGCTTGGCCTGTTGGGCCTGCTCTCTTCTTCTTTTTTATAATAATATTTTATTTTGTTTTAGGTGAACATTTTCACAGCAAATTAGGTTCCCCTTTAAACATTTTTATATAGATTGTTCCATGCCATTGGTTACAATTTTTATAATGTATCAGCATACTCATTATTTCCATTCTGTTTATTCTGTTTCCATTGATCTAGCTTCCTTTCCCCTCTTTGCTTTCCCATCTTTGCTTTTGGGTAAATGTTGACCATTTGGTCTCACATAGTTAATTGTTCAAGAAGCACATTACTCACGGGTGATATTGTTTATTTTATAAGCCAATCTACTATTTGACTGAAAGGTAACCTGCAGAAATAGCTTCAATTCTAAGCTCAAAGCTTATTTTAGGGCGATAAGTCTCGGAGGTTTCTGTCTCTATTGGTCCAGTAAATGACTGGCCTTTTTTAAGAATTTGAATTTTGTTCTACATTTTTCTCCATTCTATTTGGGACCTTCTATTGTGTCCCTGGTCAGATTGGCTGGTAGTGGTAGCCGGGTACCATCTAGTTCTTCTGGTCTCAGGTAGGAAGAGGCTGTGGTTTGTGTGGGCTATTAGTCCTGTGGGCTAGTTTATTCTTTGAGCCTTTGATTTCCTTCATTCTCTTTTGCTTCATACAAGTAGAGATCAATAGCTGTATCTTAGATGGCCGCTTGCAAGCTTTTAAGACCCCAATGCTACTTACCAAGGTAGGATGTAGAATGTTATCTTTGTGAACTATGTCATGCCAATTGACTAAGTTGTACCCCAAGACTATGGTCCCAAGCCTTTTAACCCAGTAAACCAATCCCGTAAGTTGTTTGGCTATGTCTAGGAAAACTCCGTAACTGTTATATATCTGGATACATATGCAGCACACACAAACGTGTATATACACATGCCTACAGATACACCTATACATGCACATGCATTTACTCACATATGACTTTCTATACACCTGTGTGCATCCATATCTACCTAGGTAAGCATATCCATAATTTTTGGTTGTTTTTACTGTTGGGCAGAATCTTTTAAAACTTAAGACACCTTTTTTTTTAAGTAACTGATAACTTATCAAAATAGTTGATTTAAGCATTTGCAATGGTGACTTTGGCCTCTCCTCCTGGCTCAATACTGATGGAAGTAATCTGCCTAATGATCTCACAAGGACTGAAGACATCCTTTTTAATGCAGCAGTTTCACTTTGGGAATCTTTTCTATAGAAATAAAAACACCAGTACATAAGAATACATGTACAAAGATATTTATTACGGCATCATTTGTAGTGGGAAGAAGTTGAACTGGAAGCAGTCAGGTAGCTATGCTCTCTCCATCTTTCTGTCTCTGGGGGTCATATGCTTCCTCATCTTTTTTCCACTCTGTATTTCTTCCTGAACTTTCAGATGGGTCAATAAGGTCACCAGACTTCAGTCTCTCTGATCTTACAAATTTCAGGGCTCAAAACTCCTTGACTCAGTCTAGAATATCTATTTTGTTCTTTTACAAATCTGCTACATTGCTTTTTTAATGTCACTTTTTACAGTTTCTAGTTTTCTGCCAAATTTTTCAAGTTTGGCTTTTATCTACCTGAACATAGCACACAGAGTTGTTTTATAGTCTGTGTTTAATCACTGTAGTATTGAGAGTCTCTGGGGGTCTGTTTCTGTTATTTGTTATTTCTGCTGAGTCTCACTCATGATGTCATGTCTTCTCATGTGCCTGATTATCTTTGTGCTAGACACTATATTTGAAAGAATATTTATGACGTTATCTTCCTCCAAACAGGATTTTTAAATAAAAATCTTTATTTAAAAAACAGTTTTGCCACTAGAAATTAGGCCAATTTAATCTGATTTCAGGCCTTAAGATATTTCTGAGGCACTAGATGATTTAAAGTCAAATTTGTAGTCTATATGAGGGTTAGTTTACTTCTAGTGCTCCCTTATACCTACCCTGCAGTATTTTAAAGTCCTGGGCCAAATCAGAGGGTGATATACGAGGGTCACCACCCTTTATGGTCCTGGACTCCAGTTTTTGTCTCCATGGGCTCTCAAAGCTGTCAAAAGTGCAACTTAGCTTCCCAGTCACCTTTTCTGAAACAGTAAACGCCTCTAGACAAAAGTATCGTGAACGCCAGGCTCATTGCTCCAAATTCCTTACCTATCCAAAATCTTGGCACACTTATTCCTCACTATCTTGTTAGTTATTATATGCTTTTAGAAAATGCTTTTTATGTTTCATCCAGCATGTTTAGTTGTCTTCAGTAGGAGAATTGACTTGAGTTACTAATCTACCATTATCAACAATGAAAGTCTACTTGATTTACTTTATTCCTGCAAGAGAAAAATCTCATTACTCTAGTCAAGGGCCCATACCAGGTCTTATCACCTGTGATAACCTCTTCCTAAGAAGAGGTTGCATGCATAGGAGAAATGATTGGCATCTCTATTATAACCAAATTACTTGCTATTCTCTAAACTTAAATGTATTTTTCAATTCCTATGCCTTTGCATATGCCATACATGGGTCGCCATGAGTCAGCATCAACTCGATGGCAACTTTTTTTAAATTTTATTTTACTTACTACTTTTTTAAAATTTTATTTTACTTACTCAGTCAGAATTTCTTCCCATCCTATTCACCAGGCTAACTTCTATTCCTTTTTCAAGCCTTAGCTCAAGTTATTATTACCTCATCTACAAAGCTTTCCTTGCCTCCTCCAACACAATACACCTCTTCCTCTGTACACCCTTTGCAACTTGCATAAACCTTTTCACAGCAATTATTCTATCCTTCAGGATAGTAATTATTTTCTCATCTATGTGATCTGACATTGTGCCAGGCATATAGTAAGCATTCAACAAATATTTGTTGAATAAATAAGTGAATGAGAGGGAAACAATAGGTTGGTTGTATCAAACAATTTCTAAGTTTCCTCAAATCTTACATTCCATGATTCTACAAAATTTCAGCTCCAAAAAATAACTTACTTTGGTGGTTTGTTATTTACTGGAAAAACTGGACAAAAACATTCAAAATTTTTTTTCCTTTTCCCTCTAAGGATAGATAATATAAACACATTTTGAAAGAGTAGCCAACGATATAATTTTAGAGCTTTCCTAACTTCTTTTTCTTTACTAGATTTGACTCCCTTTCTTCATTTTCATGCCTAGCAGATGAGGCTTCAGACACATTAGTTGACTTTATGGCTACCTCACATTTTCCCTACCTCCTCTCCACCACTACAAACTCCTTTTCTTTTTTTTTTTTCTTCCACATTTCCTTCCTTTCTCCCTTCTAATTTTTCATCCCTTCTTCCATACAAAGGATATTCACTGACCACACTGGTCAATTGTAGTAAAAGAAACACACAACCTTATATCTACACAGTTCTGTAACTTCTATGAAAATCAAACCTTAAACATGTATCAAGTTTAATATAGAATCAAAGCAACTACTTAACAAATTCAGAGCATCCCTCAGGGAACCCTATTAATTAGTTCCAACAGTTGCACTCCAAAGGAGAAATGGCAAAATGTTTGTGAGTACCAAGAAGCCACATTTTGAAGACCTTTGGAAAAGGATTAGGAGAAGAAATGTGGCCAGATAAAGGCCACCCATCAGCAATAACCTTCATCAGGATAAGGGAATCAGAAAAGTATCATTTAACCATATTCCCAAAGAAGTAAGAGACTAAGAAGAAAAACGTACAGAAAACCAATAAAGGTGGCAGTTCTTCCATGAGGAACAAAAAGAGATTGAAGTATGACCAGCTGTACAAAGCTGGAAGAATACAACAAAAACAAAAAAGACCATCAAGTTGTTCTGTTTCTAATGTGAAAATATCCACTGTCTTTCAAGAAGCACCAGTAGCCCAAAACTAAAAAAGGAGCATAAGAAAAGAATAACAAAGTTTTACCCAAAGAATGAATCACAATGTGGATTTACTAGGGTTTTTCCTAAAATACACTTATTTAATAGCGGGAAACTTCCAGTAGTCCATTAAAAAAAAAAAAACCAAACCTGTTGCCACCGAGTTGATTTCGACTCATAATGACCTTACAGGACAGAGTAGAACTGAGGTACTAATATTTTGAGCCATTCATTTGATCTTTTAAATGGCTTCCTTTTCAATAGTTGTGCCCCTGGGCCTCAGAACTGTTAGTGATAACCCAAGAAGTTTTTATGTAATTTTCTAAGGTGTGCATAGGAATTTTCAGCCTATTATGTTCAAGACACTCATCTGCTCCAACCCAATATTTGTGTTTTTGTCTGGAAGTAAGATAAAAGAACAAAAGTCAGGGGAGGACTAAAGAAAAGAGAGGGTAGTTAATACTTCATTTGTGTGGAGTGCGTGTTTTAGGTGAAAGTTTGCAGAGCAAATCAGTCTCTCATTCAAAAATTTATATACAAATTGTTTCGTGACATTGGTTGCAATCCCCGCATTGTGTCAGCACTCTCCTCCCTTCCCTTTTCACCCTGGGTTCCTCTGGTCCCATTCATCCCTTCCTGCCTTCTTGTCTTTGTTTCTGGGTAGGTGTTGCCATTTGGTCTTGAATACTTGGTTGATCTAAGAAGCATGTTGTTCACTTGTGTTATTGTTTGTTTTATAGGCCTGCCTAATCTTTGGCAGAAAGGTGAACTTTGTGAGTGGCTTCAGTTCTGAGTTAGAAGGGTGTCTGGGGGGCCATAGTTTCGGGAGCTCCTCCAGTCTGTCAGACCAGTAAGTCTGGTCTTTTGATTAATACATTTTTAAAGGTCACTTTGGCAAATGGTTGGTGGATGAACAAATGGTTAGCAGGGAAGAATTAGAAGGTAATCAGGGATGGAGCAGGGAGCTGATCACCCCTTGAGAAGACTTTTTTAAAAGAACAATAGGCCACTTATGTAATATTTTTGCCAAAAATATTTAACTTAAATCTAATCATAAAAAAAATAATCAGATAAATCCAAATTGGGGACTTATACTCCAAAAAGGTCAATGTCATGAAAAACAGAAAAGGTAGGGGAATTATTTTAGAATAAAGAAAACTAAAGAGACTTGAGGACTAAATGCAATCCGGAATTTAAAAAAAGGAAAAAGGTTTCAACCAGAGACTCAACAGATTGTCCCAGATAGAATGGGAGACAGAGGTAAAATAAAACTCAAATTCCAAAAAAAAAAAAAAAACCACAAAAAGCCAGACTTACTGGACCGGTAGAGACTAGATGAACCCCTGAGACTACCACCCTGAGATACTCTTTAAACTTGGAACTCAAACCACTCCCAGAGGTCATCTTTCAGCCAAAATGACACATTAGCCCATGAAATAAATAATCACACGTGAGTACTGGGCTCCTCAAAATATTCGTCTGCATGAACCCAAATGGTAAATATTTACCCTCAGCCAAAGATGAGAAGGCAAGTGGGGACAGGGAAGATAGATTAATGGAAACAGAACAACCAAAATGGAAATAACGAGAATGTTGATATATTGTAAAGAATGTAACCAATGTCACTGAACAATGTGTATAGAAAGTGTTAAATGAGAACCTAATTTCCTGTGTAAACTTTCACAAAAAATGCAACATTTAAAAAAAAAATAAAATAAAAAGCTATAATGTAAGTTATAAGGACAACTGGGAAAATTTGAATATGGATCATGTATCGGGTAACAAAACTGTATATTAAATTTCTTAAGGGTGACAACTGTATTGTGATTATGTAAGTGTGTTGGGCTGAATGGTGGCCCATAAAAAAGATATGTCCATGTTCTAAACCCCAGAACCCGTGAATGTTACCTTATTTAGAAAAATCGTCTTTGCAGATGTAATTAAATTAAGGATTTTGAGATGAGGAAATCATCTTGGATTATTCCAGTGGTCCTTAAATTCAATGACAAGTGTCCTTTTAAGAGACATACAGAGGAGACAGAGAAGAGGGGGCAATGTGATCACAGAGACAGAGATTGGAGTGATGCAGCCACAAGTCATGGAATGCTGATAGTCATCAGAAGGTGGAAGAAGCAAAGAATGGATTCTCCCCTAGAGCTTCCAGAGTGTGGCCCTGCTGACAACTTGATTTTGGAAAATCTGGCCTCCAAAACTGTGAGAGAATAAATTTTTGTTATTTTAAGCCACTAGGTTTGTTATGGCAGCCACAGGAAACTGATAGAGTAGGAGAAATGTATTTTTTTCTTAGGCAACACATGCTAAAATATTTAGGGAAGTGCCATAACGTCTACAACTTGTACCTCACTTTTGAAATAAATCATAAAAAAAATTATATATGTGTGTGTGAGGCATATATATGTGTGTGTGTTATATGTATATGTGTGTGTATGTACACATACACACCGTATTTTTACACAAATAACGCTCACCTTCTGTGTTTGTTTGCTAGCTGAACTATCCCCCCCACCATAATTTTTGTAAGCATCCTATGCTAATTTTTTTATAGCAACATGTGGAAGAGGATTGGCATGGCGGTGTTTGTGAGGATGCCTCGTGGGGGTAGGGCGGGGCTGGCAAACAAATGCAGAAGGTGTGAGTTATTTATGTAAAAATATGTACATACACATAATAACATTCTGTTGCTATCTATAACTATGATGTTGGCTAAGAATATTGACTATTCTGTGGACTGCCAGAAGAATGAACAAATTAGTCTTAGAATCAATACAACCAGAATGCTCCTTAGAAGCATGGGTGGTGAGACTTAAGCTCACTTACTTTGTACACATCTTCAGGAAAGACCAATTGCTGGAAACGACCTCATGTTTGTAAAGTAGAGGTTCAGTGAAAATGAGGGAAACTCTCAATGGGATGGATTGACACAATAGTCAAAATGGACTGTAACATACCAATGATCATGAAGATGGAGCAGGACCAGGCAAAGTTTCCTTGTTGTACATAAGGTCACTACTATGAGTTGCTGCTGACTTGATGGCACCTAACAACAACAACACAGTAAACAAAGCAAACTGTTAATATTAACAATTGATAAATTTGGGTGAAGGATATATGGGGTGGTTGTTACACTATTCTTTCAATTTTTATGTAGAACTGAAATTTGCCAAGATAAAACAATTGGAAAAAAGAATAAAAGAAGACTTAATCAGTTTAAAAAAAAAAAAAAAAAGATTTACTGGCTACACTGGGGCTCTCAGTTTCTGAAGCCAGCATCTATGGATGAGGAAGACAGTTATTTCAGAAAACTTCTTGGAAATTCCAAGAACAAGCCAAAACTAGCAGGATCTTCTGCCTTATATCCCCCCACCTAATCCTCAAGATGGAATATCTAATGCTTCTGAATGGTAGAGCTAGGCAGGCTCCACACTTTACCTATAAATTGGAGTGTCAAGGAGAAAGAAGAGTGGTAAGTTTAAATAAAGGCAGAAAGAACTTAACAAGTAAATTTATATTTGGTCATCCCCTTCTTCAGACTCAAGCTCTTTGCATCACCATTAACTCCACCTGCATGTACAGGGTCCTCCACATCCTGCCTTTTATGGGGCTAAGCACAGAGACCTCTAACTTGAATGGTGCTATTAGGATTAAAACCCTTTGGGGAGGAAACACAAACCCAAGGTAATAGTTTTCGAAATATGTAAATATTATAAGTAGCAATCAGACAAAACAAATTCAGAGCCCAAGTTAGACTCTGCTCTTAAAGTTGAAAATTAAGTGAAAGCAAATTTTAGTAACTGTAAATAAGTAAAATAAACATCGTGGAAATGGGGAAAATATGGGCTCACTAGCTAAATTCTGCAATGGTATATGACCAAATGGTATCTGTTTAAGTGACAAATCACAAAATAAACCAACCAAAATGAAGAGTAATTTTTGAATATAATTTATACTTTTTAGTTACTAAGATGCTGCTTTGCTCTTTAAGAAGGAAAAAACCTGCTTTTTTTGTTCACTTATTTCAATTCAGTTTTTCACTTATTCATTAAAATATTTTTGAGTACCCACTATGTGTAAGGTACTGGAGTGGGAGGGGTGAAAATACAAATTTGAAAATGAGCTCCTAACTTCAAGGTGTGTATATATATATATATATATATGTATGTATGTATGTATATATATATATATACACACACACTTTTTTTAAACTGAGAAATAATTTACATACCATAAAACTCACCATTTTAAGGTATATATTTCAGTGGTTTTTTATTATATTCACAAGGTTGTGTAAATATCACCACTAACTGTAGAACACTTTCATTACCAAAAAGGAAACTCTCTAGCCATTACCAATCATTCTCTCCTTCCCCTAGCCTCTGGTAACCACTAATCTACTTTCAGGCTCTACAGATTTGCCTGCTCTGGGCATTTCATATAAATGGAATCCTTCAATATATGGACTTTTGTGATTGGCTTCTTTCTTTTAGCATAATGTTTCCAAGGTTTGTCCGTGTTGTAGCAAGTATCAGTACTTAATTCATTTTTATAGCTGAATAGTATTCCATTGCATGGATATGCCACATTTTGTCTACCCACTCATCAGTTGATGAACACTTGGGTTGTTTCCACTTTTTAGCTATTGTTAACGTTGATACTATGTACATTTGTGTCCAACTTTTTGTATGAACTAGATCTATATATTAATATCCAGACATAATGGATATTAATGTAGTAAGCATCACATAATGGATTTTTGTCGTTTTCTAGCTGTCCAGCATCTATTTCTTCGTCTGCTAGTAACACTACCTATAATCTCTCATGTGTAACTTCATAAAGAAGCTTCTAAGGAAGCCGACTCCACCCCTACATCTAGCAGTAGATCGTATTTGGCTTAAGCCAATCAGCACATTCCATCTCCATGGACATTGATTAATTCAGTGATGGCCAGATGACCTAATTTGGGCCAATGAGATATGAAAAGACCTTTGCTGGGGCTTCTGGGAAAGATTCTTCCCTGCTTTTGTGAAGCAGCTTTCATGAGAGATGTTCTCTTCTTACTAGGGTGAGGGAAGCACATGTAGCCCTTCTAGAAGCTGCTGTGGTTATCTTGAGATTATGAGGGAGTTGTTAGGTGCTGTCAAGTTGGTTTCAACTCATACTGACCCAATGTACAACAAAACAAAACAAAACACTGCCCGGTCCTGCACCACGCTCACAATCGTTGCTTTGCTTGAGCCCATTGTTGCAGGCACTGTCAATCCATGAAGGAGTAACCCTTAGGAAAAGCAATTATTTTACAACGAGAAATGGAAAGAAACCAGGTCTTTGGTGACATCACTGAGCCTCAACACTGAGGGCAATGTTTTGCCTGAATATTCAGTTGATGACTTAGTAAATTCCCTTAATTGTTTAAGCTGGTATGAGATGAGTTTTGTGTTGCTTGCAATCAAAAGATTACACCATAATTAACAGAAGGTAACATTTAAGGGCAATTTACAACGTAACTCTGAACTATGTGAATTCAGTGGTAGATATGCTGGATTCTGCCTGTGGGAGTCATGAAAAGCTTCATGTGGAAAGGGACATTTGAATTACATCTTGGAATTTAGAAAGTATTTACCCAGTGCAATAGGCTAAACCAAACAAAGCAGATTTCTTTTACTGTAGACCTTCTTAGAACCTTTAGTATACTAATGCGAATTATGAATATAACCAAGAGGGATGTAATATACAGTGTTTACTAAATTTATTTCACCTTGAACACCGGTAACATCTCAAAGAATCCAGTTGGCTCAGGAAACACTGGTATGGATAATGTATTAATGGATGGCTAGAAGAGCAAGATCATCTTGGCCAACTTACTAGGAAGTTTTCATAAAGATGGGATTATTTGAAACAATTTTTGTCAGACTGGTAGGTCCTAAACAAGCAGAATGGATCTAGTAGCTTCTTGATTAAGTCAAGCTGAAAGAGGAGTCAGTGAGTCATTCTTTAATCAGTAAGCCTTTTTTTTTTTTTGAGTCCTGGAGCAAATTCAACAAATAAAAGATAATAATAGTAAAATAAGCTAAAATGAAAATACAAATATGTATTGCCCACTGTATTTACAGGGGATATCTACAAAATAGAGGCATGAGTAATGAGCAACTGATTCCTTTATATCTGATGAGGCACCTGGTAACACATTTGTCACATCTCAGTATCACCATGTAATTGTGAATCTACCCTGAAAGAAAGGGGCCCTGCTGGCACAGTGGTTAAGTGTTCAACTGCTAACTAAAAGGTCAGCTGTTCAAACCCTCCAGCCGCTCCACAGGAAAAAGATGTGGCAGTTTGCTTCTGTAAAGATTTACAGCCTTGGAAACCCTATAGGGGCAGTTCTACTCTGTCCTATAGGGTCACTATGAGTCAGAATCGACTCAATGGAAACAGGTTTTTTTTTGATTTAGAAATAATACATCTTTTCAGCTCTGGCTATCTAACAGGAATGATTGATAGTTGGAGAGAACTCTGCAAAGTCTTAGGTGATAAAATTACAGAATTAAAGGTTGTTACTTTATTAAGACAGAATCATTAAGTCTCTAAAACTCATTTACAATTATTGATGGTAGCTCCATTTACTCCAGATGAAGAAGTCTTTCTCTTCTACTTTTTCCAAGTCAGGTCTATGAATAATAGGGTGATTAAAGCTTGAAAAGGAAGAGACCAGAGATATTCACATAGATATCCATCTTTTATTTTCCAAAGAAAATTGTACAACTTTGCCATGAATCGCTTTAAACAAAGGCTTAATTTAAACATAAAAAGATGGGGGGTGGGGAGAAAAAAATTAACTAACAAAAGAAACTCAAAAACAATTTCCATGGGGGACGAATTCAAGATGGTGGCCTAGTCGGACACATCATGCCATCCCTCTACAGCAAAGAATTGAGAAACGAAGTGAAACAGACACAGATGACAACCCTGGAACCCTGAGCCTCAAATGAAAGGATATAGAATTAGATCAAACATCAACTGGAAAAAGAAACTGAATGACAGTAGTGAATGGGGAGAGATAAGGAGTAGAGGTGCCTTGTCAGACAACCAAGCACAGCAGGGCCATTTTGAGACAAAGCCAGCAGCGACCCTGCATGAGGAGCACAGGAGGACAATATCACAGAACTCCTAATAGGAGACAAAGAAACTGTGTCAACTTATGTGGCGTGAAGCAAAGTAAGCAGGACACAAACTGGAGCTAAGGAGGGGAAGTACAGGAAAGAGGACAAGAGCTTCAGGGATCCTGGCATACCCATAGCAGAGAGGGAGCCAGGACCCAGAGACAGGACAACTCTTCAGCAGTGGTACCTGACTGGTAGGGTGGATGAGCACAGAGCAATAGATGAACCTCCCCTTTTTTATTCTTTTTCTTTTTCCTCTCTCTCCCCATCTCCCCAGCCACCTGCCTCATGCCCCCCACCTAGGAGACTGCCTGTACTCCCCCCAGGCCACCCACCCCACCCCTCCCCTGCAGGGGAGAGTGACTGCATGACCCCCAGTGACCCACCCTGCCCCTCCTCCACTGGAGAGAGCATCTGCCTGCAGCCTGGCCGACTGCCCTGCCTATCCCCCCCAGGGGAGAGTGTCTGCACACTGACCACCCTGCCCCTCAATGGAGGCAGCGCCTCAGTGCACTCCCAGACACCTGCCTTGCTCCTTGCCCATTACCTGCCCACCTGGTGAGCGACTGTGAGCATTCCCGTATTGCCAGATAGCACCCACCCAATACATCCTCAGCAATCTCACACATCCAGTGAACAGCAACAAGGGCTTGCCCTGCCCACTGTTGCCCCGTTCAACTAGGGGCAGGAAGAGAATGCCGCCAGATAAGCGATCACCAAAGCATGCACAACCTGCCAGCACTGATAAATAAAACAAAACAAATCATAAATAAATAAAACAACACCTTCATGCCTCGGAGACAGCAGACAATATCAAATCATATAAAGAAACAAGACAAGATGGCTCAACCAAATGACCAAAATAAAGGAGCAGAAAACCTTCTTGAGGAAGGAATGGTAATGAAACTGCCTGATAAGGAATTCAAAAGGTTTATATACAGGGTCCTCAAAGAGATCAAGGAGAACACAGACAAAACCCTAGAAGAATTCAGGAAAACAATACAAGAACAAAATTACAAATTAAATACACAATTAGAAACCATACAAAAATAGAAACAAGAAATCCAGAAGATTAATAATAAAACATCAGAAATAGATAACTCAACGGAAGGACAAAGAAGCAGAATTGAAACAGTGGAAGAAAGAATCAGCGAAATAGAGGGCAAATCCCTTGATACCAATTTGAGGAACCATCAGAAAAAAGAATGAAGAAAACCTAAGAGTTATGTGGGACACTATGAAGAGGAATAATTTATGCATGATGGGAATCCTGGAACAGGAGGAGACAAAAGAAAAAAAAAAACAGAGAGAGAATTTTTGAAGATTTGCTGGAAGAAAACTTCCCCAATATCATGAAAGATGAGAAGATTTTCATCCAAGAGGCTCAATGAACCCCATATGGGATAAACTCCAAAAGAAAGTCACTAAGACATATCATACTCAAACTTTCCAAGTACAAAGATAAAGAAAGAATTCTGACAGCAGCTTTGGAAAAATGAAATATCACCTACAAATGGATTACAATAAGACTAAGCTCTGGTTTCTCAGCCAAGACCATGTGTAATTCATACCAGGTATGCAAGGATGGTTCAGCATTAGAAAATCAATCACTATAATCTACCACATAAATAAAACAAAGGAAAAGAACCACGTGATCATCTCAATCGAGGCAGAAAAGGTACTTGATGAAGTCCAACACCCATTCCTGATAAAAACCCACACTAAAATAGGAATAGAAGGGAAATTCTTCAACATAATTAAGGGAATATACATGAAACCAACAGGCAACATTATTCTCAATGGAGAGAGACTGAAAGCATTACCCCTGAGAACAGGAACTAGACAAGGATGCCCTTTATCACCACTCTTATTCAACACTGTACTAGAAGTCCTAGCTAGAGCAGTAAGACCAGAAAGGGAAATAAAAAGCATCCAAATTGATAATGAAGAAGTAAAACTACCCCTATTTGCAGACAGTATGATCTTATACATAGAAAATCCCAGAGAATCCGCAAGAAAGCAACTAGAACTAATAGAAGGATTCTGCAAAGTGGCATGGTACAAGATCAACATACAAAAATCAGTTAGATTCCCCTACACTAACAAAGCAAACTCCAAAAAGGAAATCAGGAAAACAATGCCATTTACAGTAGCCCCTCAAAAGATAAACTATTTAGGAACAAACCTAACTAGGGACATAAAAGACTCATACGAAGAAAACTACAAAACTATACTGCAAGAAAACAAAAGTGATCTTCATAAATAGAAAAACGTATCATGCTCATGGACAGAAAGACTAAACATTGTGAAAATGTTGATACTACCCAAAGCAATGTATAGATACACTGCAATCCTGATCCAATTCCTACAACATTCTTTAATGAAATGGGAAAGCTAATCATCAACTTTTATGGAAAGAGCCCTCAGATAAGTAAAACATTACTGAAAAAGAAGAACAAAGTAGGAGGCATCACACTACCTGATCTCAGAACCTACTATACAGCTACAGTAGTCAAAAGAGCTTAGTACTGTACAATGACAGACACACAGACTAATGGAACAGAACTGAGAAATAAATCCAGCCATCTATGGACACCTGATTTTCCACCAAGGGTCAAAGTCTGTTAAATGGGGAAGAGACAGTCTCTTCAACAAATGGTACTGGCAAAACTGGATATCCACTTGCAGAAAAATGAGACAGGGTCCATGCCTCACCCCATACACGAAAACTAACTTAAAATGGATCAAAGACCTAAATGTAAAACCTAAAACTATAAAGTTCATGAAAAAAAAAACATAAGGAGCTAGCATAAATAGAATATCAAATACAACTAAAAATGCACACACTCCAGAAGATATACTAGATAACTGAGACCTAAAAATTAAATACTTATGTTCACCAAAAGACTTTTCTAAGAGAGTAAAAGGAGAACCTACAGACTGAGAAAAAATCTTTGGCAACAACATATCTGATAAAGGTTTAATCTCTAAAATATACAGAAAACTTCAACAACGCAACAATAAAAAGACAAGCAACCCAATCATAAAACTGGCAAAAGACATGAACAGACACTTCACCAAAGAGGACATTCAGGCAGCCAACAAACACAAGAAAAGACGCTCTTGATCATTAGCCATTAGAGACATGCAAATCAAAATCATGATGAGATACCATCTCAGCCTGGCAAGAATGGTACTGATCAAAAATTCAGAAAACTAAAAGCTGGTGAGCTTCTGGGGAGATTGGGACTCTCATACACTGCTGGCAGGAATGTAAAATGGTACAACCACTATGGAAAATGATACAGTACTTCCTTAAAGCTAGAAATAGAAATACCATATAAATGAATAATTTCTTTTATAAGGATCCGTACAAAGCTGGTTCCTATGAGGTGGAGGTTAAAGCTGTCCCAAATATCCAACTCTTCCAAGCTGTACCGCTCCATCATGTCTAACATCAACTACTCCCTCTCCCCTCAGTACTCTCCCTCTCATCTTTGGGTTCCCTAATTCACCACAACGTCTCACAGAACTCACAAACAGAAACATATAAAGGAAATGACTCAAGCAGTTGTGGAGACTAGTAAGTCCCAAATTCATAGGATAGGCATAGGCTTCTCCTGACCCACAAGGCTGCAGGGGTTGACGAACCCAAACCAGCAGTTCAGACCACAGGCTGCTGGCTCACAAGGCTGCAGAAGCTGGCGAATCAGGTCATATGATAGGCCACCGGCCCAAGGGGCTGTGAAGGCCAGTGAATTCCAGTATCAGCAGGTCAGACAGCAGCCTCTGGGGAGGTCAACTGATGATGAACAGGATGCAGGATCCAGATGCAGAGAGAGCCTCGCCAGAACGCACACATATATCTTAGATGCAAGGCCATACCCCAAGGAAGGGCGTAACTTGAGTAACAGTGGGACTTGAGTCATGCCCTCCTGCGAGGCTGTGACACAAGACACACCTCACATCAATCCCGCCTCATCAACATGTAGGGGTCAGGATCCACAACACATAAAATAGAGGACAACCACACAATACTGGGAATCACGGCCTAGCCAAGTTGACACACAACCCCCAGCCATCACAGGTTCCATATACCTTATTCGCATAGTCTCACTCAATCACTGTGTGTGAGTCACAAAGAACATGGCTAGAAGGACCATATTAAGTAATTCATTGCACGGTACCATATGATCCAGCAACCCCACTCCTAGAATTATATCCTAAAAAAATAAGAACCATCACACAAATAGACACATGCACACCCATGAAGGGAAAGACAATACACAAAATAGGGGAAGTCGGCACAACTTGACCAAGGCAAAGGAAGACACTTAGAGGAACACAAGAGAAATATCCTAGAGAAATAAGAGCCATCACACGAACTGACATAGGTACACCCATGTTCACTGCAGCATTATTCACAGTAGCAAAAAGAAGGAAACAAACCTAAGTGCCCATCAACAGATGAATGGATAAATTATGGTACATACACACAAAGAATACTACGCAATGATAAAGAACAATGATGAATCCATGAAACATCTCACAACATGAATGAATGTGGAGGGCATTATGCTGAGTGAAATAAGTCAATCACAAAGGACAAATATTGTATGACACCACTATTATAAAAACTCAAGAAAAGGCTTACACACAGAAAGAAACAATCTTTGATGGTTATGAGGGAGAGGAGAGACAGGGAGGGGTAATCACTAACTAGATAGTACACAAGTGTTAACTTTGGTGAAGGGAAAGACAATACACAAAATAGGGGAAGTCAGCACAACTTGACCAAGGCAAAGGAAGACACTTAGACAAACACAAGAGAGAGAGAGAGAGAGAAAAGGCAAACACAGTAATACTATAACATATACAACCCTACAACAACAGTAAAAAAAAAATAACTTACAAACAGATACATAGGCAGATACATACGCTGAACAGGGGAAGGAAGGCACATAGGAGTATGCTTAGGCTGTGGATATTTTCACATACATATTTGTATATATATCATGTATATTCATATATATATATAAAATAGAGCACAAAGGGGGTACAGTCATAGAAGGTTCCTAGACACATCCAAACACCTTGAGGGAATGAGTTACTGGGACTGAGGGCTGGGATCTCTAGGCCAACTGGCACAACAGTTCATAAAGAGAATGTTCTACATCCTATTTTGTTGAGTAGTGTCTTAAAAGCTTGCAAGAGGTCATCTAAGATACAGGTATTGGTCCCATCATTTCTGGGGCAATTGAGAATGAAAAAACAAAACAAAAACAAAAACCAAAGATACAAGGAAAATATTAGTCCAAAGGACTAACAGACCACATGAACCACAGCTTCCAACAGTCTGAGCCCAGAACTAGATGGTTCCCAGCTACCACCACTGACCCTCTGACAGGGATTGTAATAGAGGGTACACAGCAGGAGAAAAATGCAGAACAAAATTCAAATTCACCAAAAAAAGACTAGGCTTACTGACCTGACAGAGAATTGGAGGAACCTCCAAGACTATGGCCACCGGACACTCTGCTAACTCAGAACTGAAGCCACTCCTGAAGTCCACCTTTCAGCCAAAAATTAGACAGCCCTATAAAGCAAACAATAACACGTTAGGAATGTGCTTCTTAGCTCAATCAAGTATACGAGACCAAATGAGCAACATCTACCTAAAAGCAAAGACGAGAAGGCAGGAAAGGACAGGAAAACTGGACAAATGGAAACAGGGAACCGGTGGTGGAAAGGGGAGAGTGCCACACATTGCAGGGATTGCAAGCAATGTCATGAAACAATTTGTTTACAAATTTCTGAATGACAAACTAATTTGCTCTGCAAACTTCTGCCTGAAGCACAATACAATAAAATTTTAAAAAAAGGAAAAAAAAATTTCCAGAAAAGGTACATGGCAGAGGAACAAAACAAAAACACTGACCTTTCTCTTTAAGCCTCCATTGACTTTTTCTACCCATCAGTCGGTGCTTATCCAAACCTCAGGCAGAAGTAGTATCTCAAATACCACATGCCTACCAACAGAAAGCCAAATTGTTCCAAAGCATGTTGTTGTTGCTGTTGTCAGGGTCCCTCGAGTTGCCTCCGACTCACAGCAACCCAATGTACAACACAATGAAATACTGCCCCGTCCTGCGCCATCCTCACAATCATTGCTATGTTTGACCCATTGTTGCAGTCACTGTGCCAATCCATCTCATTAAGGGTCTTCTCTTTTTCTCTGACCCTCTACCATACCACACATGATGTCCTTCTCCAGCGACTGCTCCCTAGTGACAATATGTCCAAAGTACATGAGATGAAGTTTCGCCATCCTCACCTCTGAGAAGCACACCGGCTGTATTTCTTCCAAGACAGACTTGTTTGTTCTTCTGGCAGTCTGTGGTATATTCAATATTTTTCACCAACATCATAACTCAAAGGTATCGATACTTCTTTAGTCTTCCTCATTCACTGTTCAGCTTTTGAATGTGTATGTTGTTGCTGTTAGGTTCAGTCGAGGTGGTTCCAACTCACAGCAACCCCATGTACAACAGAATGAAACACTGCCCGGTCCCGTGCCATCCTCACAATCGTTGCTATGTTTGACCCCATTGTTGCAGTCACTGTGCCAATCCCTCTCCTTGAGGGTCTCCCTCTTTTTTGATGACCCTCTACTTTATCAAGCATGATGTCCTTCTCCAGGGACTGATCCCTTCTGATAACATGTCCACAGTATGTGAGATGAAGTCTTGCCATCCTTGCTTCCAAGCAGCATTCTGGCTATACTTCTTCCAAGACAGATTTGTTCGTTCTTCTGGCAGTCCATGGTATATTCAATATTCTTCACCAACACCATAATTCAAAGGCATCAATTCTTCTTCAGTCTTCCTTATTCATTGTCCAGCTTCCCCATGCATATGAGGCGACTGAATACACCACGGCTTGGGTGAGGCGCACCTTAGTGCTTAAAATGACATCTTCGCTTTTTAACACTTTAAAGAGGTCTTTTGCAGCAGATTTGCCCAATACAATGTGTCCTTGATTTCTTGACTACTGCTTCCATGGGCCTTAATTGTGGACCTAAGTAAAACCCTTAAAGCTTCAGTATTTTCTTCGTTTATCATGATGTTGCTTACTGGTCCAGTTGTAAGCATTTTTGTTTTCTTTATGTTGAGGTGTAATCCATACTGAAGTTTGTGGTCTTTGATCTTCACCAGTAAGTGCTTCAAGTCCTCTTCCCTTTCAGCAAGGAAGGGTGTGTCATCTGCATCACAGGTTAAGGAGTCTTCCTCCAATCCAGATGCCACGTTCTTCATAGAGTTCAGCTTCTCAGATTATTTGCTCAGCATACAGACTGAATAAGAATGGTGAAAGGATACAACCCTGACACACACTTTTCCTAATTTTAAACTACGCAGTATCCCCTTCTTCTGTTCGAACGACTGCCTCGTGGTCTAAGTACAGGTTCTGCATAAGCACAATTAAGTGTTCTGGAATGCCCATTCTTCGTAATGTTATCCATAATTTGTTATGATCCACACAGTCGAAAGCCTTTGCATAGTCAATAAGACACAGGTAAACATCTTTCTGGTATTCTCTGCTTTCAGTCAAGATCCATCTGACATCAGCAATGATATCCCTGGTTCAATGTCCTCTTCTGAATCCTGCTTGAATTTCTGGCAGTTCCCTGTCAATGTATTGCTGCAACGGGTTTTGAATAATCCTCAGCAAAATTTTACCTGTGTGTAATATTAATGATATTGTTCGATAATTTCTGCATTTTGTTGGATCACCTTTCTTTGGAATGGGTACAAATATGGATCTCTTCCAATCAGTTGGCCATGTAGCTGTCTTCCAAATTTCTTGGCATAGATGAGTGAGCCCTTCCAGCCCTGCATCCGTTAGTCGAAACATCTCAATTGGTATTCTGTCAATTCCTGGAGCCCTGTTTTTCACCAATGCCTTCAGTGCAGCTTGGACTTCTTCATTCAGTACCATTGGTTCTTGATCATACGCTACCTCCTAAAATGGTGGAATGTCAACCAATTCATTTTGGAACAGTGTCTCTGTGTATTCCTTTCATCTTCTTTTGATGCTTCCTGCATTATTTAATATTTTCCCCGTAGAATCCTTCATTATTGCAACTTGAGGCTTGAATTTTTTCTTCAGTTCTTTCAACTTGAGAAATGCCAAGTGTATTCTTCCCTTTTGGTTTTCTAACTCCAGGTCTTTGCACATTTCATTATAATACTTTACTCTGTCTTCTCGAGCTGCCCTTTGAAATCTTCTGTTCAGCTCTATTACTTCATCATTCCTTCCTTTTGCTTTAGGTACTCAATGTTCAAGAGCAAGTTTCAGAGTCTTTTCTGACTTCCATTTTGGTCTTTTCTTTCTTTCCTGTCTTTTTAATGACCTCTTGTTTTCTTAATGTATGATGTCCTTGATGTCATTCCACAACTCGTCTGGTCTTCGGTAATTAGTGTTCAATGCCTCAAATCTATTCTTGAGATGGTCTCCAAATTCAGGTGGGATATACTCAAGGTTGTATTTTGGCTCTCATGGACTTGTTCTAATTTTCTTCAGCTTCTACTTGAACTTGCATATGAGCAATTGATGATTTGTTCCACAGTGGGCCCCTGGCCTTGTTCTGACTGATGATAGTGAGCTTTTCCATTGTCTCTTTCCACAGATGTAGTCAATTTGATTCCTATGTATTCCGTCTGGTGAGGTCCATGTGTATAGTCACCGTTTATATTGCTGAAAAAAGGTATTTGCAGTGAAGAAGTCGTTGGTCTTGCAAAATTCTATCATCTGATCTCCAACCTTGTTTCTCTCACAAGGCTGTATTTTCCAGCTACTGATCCTTCTGGTTTCCAACTTTCGCATTCCAATCCACAGTAATTATGAATGCATCTTGACTGCATGTTTGGTCAATTTCAGACTGCAAAAGTTGGTCAAAATCTTCAATTTCTTCATCTTTGGCCTTAGTGGTTGGTGCATGAACTTGAATAATAGTCTTATTGACTGGTCTTCCTCATAGGCGTATGGATATTATCCCATCACTGACAGCATTGTACTTCATGATAGCATGATAGATCTTGAAATGTTCTTTGTGACAATGACTGCAATGCCATTCCTCTTCAAGTTATCATTTCCAGCATAGCAGACCATATGATTGTCCAATTCAAAATGGTCAATACCAGTCCATCTTAGCTCACTAATACCTAGGTGTCTTAGGTTGGGTTCTCTAGAGAAGCAAAACCAGTAAAGCATCTAAATATATCTACAGAGAGAGATTTGTATTCAGGAAATGTCTCACACGGTCATAGAGGCTGTAATGTCTCAAGTCTGTGGGTCAGGATAGAGGCTTCTCCTGATTCACATAATCGCAGGGGCTGGCGAGCCCAAGATCAGCAGGTCGAAGAGCAGGGTTCTTGCTCACAGGCTGTGAAAATTGATGAATCCCAAGACTGGCAGGCAAGGCCTCAGGTAAGCTGCTAGCTCAAGTTCCAAAAGCTGGAGGTCAGATGAACAGGAGCCAGCTGCATGATCCAGAACAAGCAACAGCCTCTGAGCCCTGCCTGAACATCCGCCCACATTCCACGCCCAAGGAAACTCAACTGATTGACTACTCACAGCGCACCTCATCATGGAGGTGATCACATATCAAATCTCAACAGGAAAGTGACCACAACATCACATGACTGCCAAAACACTGAGAATCACGGCCCAGCCATGATTAACCATCACACTAGGATATCGATGTTTATGCATTCCATTTCATTTTTGACGATTTCCAATTTTCCTAGCTAGATTCATACTTCATACATTCCCCATTCCAATTACTAATGGATATTTGCAGCTATTTCTTCTCATTTTGAGTCGTGTCACATTAGCATATGAAGGCCCCAAAAGCTTGACTCTATCCACATCATTAAGGTCAACTCTGCTTTGAGGAGGCAGCTCTTCTTCAGTCGTCTGTCAAGCTTGTCATACTCTGGTGGCTTGTGTGTTGCTATGACGCTATGCCACCAGTATTTCAAATACCAGTGGGGTCACCCATCGTGGACAGGCTTCAGTGGAGCTTCCAGACTAAGACAGATTAGGAAGAAGGACCTGGCAGTCTACTTCGGAGAAAACTGGCCAGTAAAAACCTTATCAATAGTGGAATATTGTCTCATATAGTGCCGGATGATGAGTCCCTCAGGTTGGAAGGCACTCAAAATATGATTGGGGAAACAGCTGCCTCCTCAAAGTAGAGTCAACCAAAGCAGGCAGAGCACACAAAACCAAAATTCCTGGGCTGCAAAGATACAAATGATCTGTGTATAGGGAATTTCTTACCAACAGTGAAAACCTGAGATACTCTTCAAGGTACAGATGCATACATCAAACATTCATCCTCAAATGTTGCTGCTTAGTGGCTGAGTCTCTAGCTGAACCGTCTTAAAAATACATAAACTATAAGAAAGCAATTGCCTCTGCACTGTCCTTTAAAAATTGTTACAATGTTCTTAGGACCCAAAGACTTGTTCATTACTCTAAAATCTTTCACTTCCCTCAAGATAGCTTTTTTCTTGATATTTTACTCTGCTCATCTGAACCATTTACACCATCCCCAAAGGTCTTTTCAAATAAATGATTCGGTATTTTAGGGAACAAAGATACAGTATATCTTCAGCGAAGTAAAAATGCAATTCAAGACTACTTTTTCAGAGTTAACAGGAAGATCACTTATTCATTAAAAAAGTAATAATCTGATTCATTTCCATTGTTTCCACTGGGCTATGGAAATTATTACTGTAGATACAGATAATATCAACCACTATTTTTTCTCAAATTGTTTTCAAAATATTCTGTAAGTATAAGAATGCACAATACACAAATACATAAGGGTGTCTTTTGTTATCTTAAAAAAAATACAATTATCCCACCTCTGGGGTCTGGGGACCATGGTTTCAGGGGACATCTAGGTCAACTGGCATAACAAAGTTTATTAAGAAAATGTTCTGCATCCCACTTTGGTGAGTGGCATCTGGGGTCTTAAACGCTTGCAAGCAGCCATCTAAGATGCATCAATTGGTCCTAACCCACTTGGAGCAAAGGAGAAGAACACCAAAGACACAAGGAAAATATCAGCCTGAGACATAAAAGGGCCACATAAACCAGAGACTCCATTAGCCTGTGACCAGAAGAACTAGATGGTGCTCAGCTACCATTAATGACCGCCCTGACAGGGAACACAACAGAGAGTCCCTGACAGAGAGGGAGAAAAGTACAGAGCAGAACTCAAATTCATGTAAAAAGATCAGACTTAACAGTCTGACTGAGACTGGAGGAACCCCCAAAGCCATGGCCGCCAGACACTCTGTTAACCCTGAACTAAAACCCTTCCCAAGCCCACTCTTCAAACAAAGATTAGACCGGACTGTAAAATATAAAATGATACTCGTAAAGAGCGTGCTTCTCAGTTCAAGCAGATACACAAGACCAAATGGGTATCTCCTGTCTGGAGGCAGGATGAGAAGGCAGGAAGGGACTGGAACTGGTTGAACAGACACAAGAAACACAGGTAGAAAGGGGGAGTGTGCTGTGACATTACAGGGATTGCAACTAATGTCACATAACAATATGTGTATAAATTTTTGAATGAGAAATTAACTTGAGCTGTAAACTTTCACCTAAAGCACAATAAAAATAAATAAATAATTATCCCAGATTCTCCTTTGTGGTATCGTCCCAGGAAGTAAAAGTCAGGGAATACAATTATTTCTTCATTTTTCATCAGTGGAAAAGATGGAAAAGGACAGACAGAATGCACAAGCTAAGGCTACTCTTAAATGGAGAAAGGCAAGAAGATCTAGGTGACTGACAAGAATGAGAACAAAGAAAACGGTAACGGGAGGAAATGGTGGAAGAGAGAGAGAGGCGGACAGATACACACAATTCCATACAATTGGGCTGTGGAAATTCTAAGGTCCAGATAGAACACTGGTGCTGAGAGAGAAAGACCACTGGACTGGGAGTCACGATATTGTATTCTTGCCACACCTTGAGATATTAACTTTGTGATCCTAGGCAGATCATTCAATCTCTTTAGGCCTTTGTTTCCTCATCTGAAGTAGAAGGAGATTTAACAAATTGCCTTTGAAATTTCCTCTCTAACTTTCTGTGAATCCATGAAAGGCTCACAAGTGGTGGAAGCTAATATAAGCCAACATGGAAATTAGGAGGAATCTGAAGCTTACCAAGAATCTCACAGTGAGTAGCAAGAAGATAGATGAATAGTCAGGGTAGGGAAAGAAAATCGAGGAGGTAAAGAGTCAAGAGCAAAAGCTACATAAACTATCTCGTTGTTTCTACCAATGCTGTAAGAGAAGAGAAAATATACCACTACTTAATAATATGCTTACTGCTATTAGGTTGAACCATATGAAATTACTGATAATTCAACAGTTACAAAAATGGCTATTTCATATGGTTCAACTTAATATTTCACATTACTTCATTTGGAGACAAGGAGTCCTCGCACTGATAACAATTAGCAATTAGCTGATTTATACTAATTTACATGGAAAAAGATAGATTTTATTTCTTAATTTTTTTTGATAGAAGCTGATACTACCCAGTAACTAGTAAAACTATTAAGTGGCTCCTACGCTATATACGAGAAGCATGGGTGGCACAAGTGGTTTGAGACATGCTGTTAGCCTAAAGGTTGGCAGTCTGAACCTAGCCAGCAGCTCTGTGGAAGAAAGGTCTGGAGAACCCCTTCTGTAAAGATTAAAGCCAAGAAAACCCCATGAAGAAGTTCTTCTCACACGTGGGATTGCAACCTGACAGCAGCTAACAACAATAACCCTATATAGGAGTTTGGCTAATAATAGTTAACATGCTTCACTACTGACCAAACCATTGGAGATTTCAGTCCACCCAGAGGTTCCTCAGAAGAAAAGACTGGAGATCTATTTCTGAAAAATCAGCCATTGAAAACCCTTTGGCACACAGTTCTACTCTGATCTACATGGGTTCACCATGAGTTGCAATTGACTCAATGGCAACTTTTTTTTTTAAACCCTCTATTGTGGTTTCCCTGGGTGGAGTACCTTTATTATTGTGGAATCCCTGGGTGGTGCAAATGGTTAAGCACTCGACTGCTAACTAAAAGGCTGGCAGTTCTAACCCACCCAGTGGCACCTCGGAAAAAGCCTGGCACTGTGTTTCCAAAAAATCAGCCATTGGAAACCCTATAGAGTGCAGTTCTACTCTGCACACATACGCTCACCATGAGTTGGAATTAACTTGACAGCAACTGGTTTGGGTTATTGTGGTTCGATTAATCCCCTTATTTTAAGACTATGATTTCTGAGATTTTATGTTCTCTTTTTTCAGTATATTATGCCTTAATTTTCCACCAATTAAGGAAACTAAGCCTAGAATCACAGAAATGAACATCGTACAATTTTGTTTAGAGTAGATTATTGAAGAAGCCCTGGTGGCACAATGGTTAAGTGCTCGGCTGCTAACTGAAAGGTCAGCGGTTCGAACCCACCAGGAGAAATGACCTGATGATCTGCTTCCGTAAAAATTTCAGCCTAGGCTCCACGGGACTGAGCCCAGTACAGCTGGATGGTGCCCGGCTACCACCAATGACTCCTCTGACCAGGATCACAACAGAGGGTTCTGGGCAGAGCTGGAGTAGGATGTAGAGTATAATTTTAACTCCCCAAAAAAAAAAAAAAAAAAAAAAAAGAAGACCAGATATACTGGCCTAAAGAATACTAGAGAAACCTCGAGAGTGTGGCCCCCAGACACCCTTTCAGCTCAGAGGGGAAGTTACCTTCAAGGTTCGATGTTAAGCCTGGGAATGGACACCCAGTAAAACTAAATGGGACTAACGATGTACAGGAGTCCGGTGACAAGGGCCAGAAGGCAGAGGGAGAGTAGGAAACTGATGATAAGGAACACAAATTGAATAAGGACACTGTCGATGTATTGTGAGATTGTTGACCACTGCTATAGGGCAACATTTGTAGTAACTATTAAATGGGAGGCTGTTTTGTCCTGTAAGCCTTCATCTTGGGCGAGAATGGCAGCACAATTGGAAGAGCATAGTCAATATCACTTAAATGTGTAAGTAAAAAGTTTTGAAATGGTGTTTAAATAAAATAAAAATAAATAAATAAACAAATGAGACTAAAGAGGTACAATAGTCCACTGACAAGGTCCAGAAGACAGAAGGGGACAAGGAAGCCCCCTGGTGATAGGGAACACAAGGTGGAGTAAGGATATTCTTGATGTGCTGTGAGATTGTTAACCATTGTCATAGGGCAACATGTGTAGTAACTGTTAAATGAAAAACTATTTTTTCTGTAAGCCTTCATCTTAAGTGAGAATAACAGCACAGTTGGAAGAGCGTAGTCAATGTCACTGAACTGTGAATGTAGAAATTTTTGAAACGGTGTATCTTTGGCCATCTGTAATTTTCATCAAAAAAAAAGGTTGAGAATTTAGAGGCTTAATACGTTGTGGGGTTGTTAACCAATGTCAAAAAACAACATGTGTACTACTATTTCATGAGAAACTATTTGCTCTGTAAGCTTTCACCTGAAGTACAATAAAATATATATTAAAAAAAAAAAAAAAAAAAAAAAAAAAAATTTCAGCCTAGGAAACTCTATGGGGCAGTTCTACTTTGTCCTGCAGGGTCACTATAAGTCGGAACTGACTCAATGGCACACAACAACAACAACAGATAATATTGAAGAGAACTTGCAAAGGAAGGGCCAGTGGAAAGAAGTTTAAACAACAATATACCATCACTCTGGGAGAAAGGATATAACAATACCATATAAAAGAATCCAATCATGCACAGGAAAAGGCTGGCAATAAGAAAGATGTTGAGCCTACAAGGGGAAAGGAATCTCTCAACTGTATGGCTCAAAAACTTGAAATTGATCCTTGCCTAATCATGAAGGAACTAAAAGAAGCATTTAGTTACATTATTCTGGGTTCTCTAGTAGAAGGAACTAGCTCTAAGGAACCAACAGACTAAAAAAGAGAAGTAAAAAGGGGTGGCTCAACCTTTGCCATCCAAACACAAACAACAAAGGATTCAGTTGGTGTTGTAAAAAGAGGACTGACATTTGGAGATCTGAGTTTTGTCCCTAACTCTGCCACTAGCTTGTTGTGTGACCCTGAGCAAGGTGTCCCCTTCCCAAATCTGAATGTTTCAAAGTGAAGGGATGGAACAAGAAGGAGTTCTTTATATATATAATTTCAAACTTACAGAAAAGTTTCAAGACTAGTACAAGGAATACTCACATATCTTTTATCCACGTTCATCATTTACATATTACTCAATTTGCTTTATTATTCTCTCTACATATATATAGTTATAAATACATGCACTTTTTTTCTGAACCATTGAGAATAAGTAAGAGACACTGCCATTTCACCCTTAAATACTTTAGTATTTCCTAAGAGCAAAGCCATTCTCTTACATAAGCACAGTATAAAAATCAAGACATTTGATATTGTTACAATACTATTATCTCATTCACGGTCCATATTAAATTTTGTCAGTTGTCGTAAAAATGTTATTTAGAGCTATTTTTTTCCTTCAGTTCAGGATCAAATCCAGGATCACACATTGCATTTAGTTGTCATGTCTCTTTTAATCTAGATCAGTTCTTAAGCCTTTCTTTTCGTATCTTGACATTTTTGAAGCATATAGGCCAGTTATTTTATAAAACGGCCCTCAGTTTGGGTTTGTCTGATATTTCTTTGTGGTTAAATTCAGTTTGTGCGTTTTTGGCAGGATCATCACTGAAGCGATGTTGTGTCCTCAATCTTTCTTACTGAACCAAAAAAAATAAATAAAAAATAACAACTAAACTTGTTGCTGCTGAGCTGATTCTGACTCACAGCGACCCTATAGATCAGAGTAGAACATCCCCATAGGGTTTCTAAGGACAGGCTGGTGGATTTGAACTTCTGACCTTTTGGTTAGCAGCCATAGCTCTTAACCACTGCACCACCAGGGCTCCTCTTTCTTATTAGGAAGTGCATAAAGTTGGTTAGTCCCAATATCAGTGATGATAGGTTTGATGACTTGGTTAAGGTGGTGCTCATCGGGTTCACTATTTTCCCTTTGTAACTAATGAGTCTAATAAACCTGTCTTGGAAGAAGTACAGCCAGAATGCTAATACTTCTTAGAAGCAAGGATGGTGAAACTTCGTCTCACATACTCTGGATGTGTTATCAGGAGGGACCAGTCCCTGGAGAAGGACATCATGCTTGGTAGAGGTCAGCAAAAAAGAGGAAGACTCTCAACCAGATGGATTGACACGGTGGCTGCAACAATTGTGAGAATGGCACAGGACTGGGCAGAATTTCCATGAGTCAGAACTGATTCCATGGCACCTGACAACAACAACAAACTAGTAAGTAATTAGTGGAAAGATACTTTGAGACCATGTAAATATTTTGCTCCTCAACAAACTTTCACTCACTAGTTTAAGCATCCATGAATGAATTTCTTACTCTATCATTTTATCAATATTTATTAGCTGTTTGTCTTCTAAAAGGAAAGTCTTTACCTTTTCCTGCATTTATATAATTATCATTTACTTATTTATACCAATATGAATTTATGGATTTTTATTTTATTCAATGGGTTATGATCCATTACTACTATTACTTATCTTAATTAAAACAGGGAATCTTTTTTGTACCATAGACCTCTTTAGAAGCGTGGAGAAGCCTATAGACCTCTTCACAGACTAATGTTTCAAATGCATAAACTAATTACATAGAATATTACATATGATTACAAAGGAAACCAATTATACTGAAAGTTATCGAGATATTAAAAATTTATGGTACAGTAATAAATGTGTTTATTAACATATTAAATAAATTCTAGTAATGATGGGCGCAAACTATATCAACATGTCTGCAACTGCAGTGTGATATGAAAATATCTGTGATATTTTA
Organism: Dugong dugon; assembly: GCA_030035585.1. Taxonomy (NCBI): domain Eukaryota; kingdom Metazoa; phylum Chordata; class Mammalia; order Sirenia; family Dugongidae; genus Dugong; species Dugong dugon. The sequence goes on along the minus strand of CM057462.1, from coordinate 50,751,766 downwards.
TTGTGACAAAGTTACAAGTGCTACTAAAACAGCTGTGGTTTTCTTATCTACATTCATACTAAAAGAAAGTGCTACATTTCAATTACAAGTTAGTGAAAACAAAGGTGTAATTTTTTTCCTCATCCGTGTGCATGGACCCAGCGAATTCTATCTTGGACCCCAGGTTAAAAACTCCTGATCTGGTATCTTTGTGCCCCTTACCTCTCTAAGGCCCTACCTTGACATCACATTATTTTTCGAGTCCAAAATTTCAATCCCCCAATGTAGAAGGTCTCTCATCATCAATGTGTAAAAACTAAACAAGACTCAACAGGACACAGAGTTGAGTAAAAGAAGAAATTGCTTTAAGAGTCCAGGGTATTGCAGCAAGGTAAAGAAACAGCACCCCTGCCCCTGAAGGCTTCAAAGGCCTGGAGCAAGTTGTGGGTCCAGGAAGACCAAAGGTAGAGAAACTGAAGCCCAAATAAGGGGAATGACTTACCTAGGAGCCCACAAATAGTCAAGAGATGGTGGCCAGGAAAGTCTTCTTTAGAAAGTTCGATGAAAGGCTTAACAGGCATCTATTCAGACAGTGGCTTCTAAAACGACTGAAGAAATGGAAGCCTTAAAAATTCCAGTTTGGATGCAAGAGCAACAATAAGGATCTGGTACATGGCATAAGGGGAGAGGGGAGGGGAAAGGCTTTGAATACCATTATAATAAAGCTGATGATTTGTGTCAATATCTCAATAGATTTTAGCCTACGATGTGACTTTCCCTCAAGAAATCAGACAGTGCCAGTGTTCTCTCAGTTCAGTGATACATAAACCATGACAACTTGACTCTAATATCTATGGGACATTGTTGCAGGTTATGAATTTACATATAGTCACATAAAAGAATTCTGAAAATTATCCCTAGATTTAATAAGAAGTAATACGTTTTCACACGTAATTTTTCGATTTTTATTTAAGAAAGGCAATGTTTTTTCCAATTTAACTTTTGAATATAAATGTTAGAAATAAAATGGGATTGAGCTAAAAATCTAGTCACTTTATTTCATAGCACATACCCCCATGAGAGGCATCAGTCTGCAGACCAAGATGTAGCAGAAAGGTTGAAGTTGCAGTCAATCCTGGAAGCAGAAGCAGGAGCCTACTAGAAACATTTAGAGGAGCTGAATGAAGAAGTTAAAGTGTATAAAATCATATTAGAAGGGTAGTTTTGAATAATACAGTTCAAATGAATGCTTTCTAAGTTGTCAGTAAGTATTTAGAATTACTTATTTAATCTCTTGACTGTAAAGTGATTCTCTTTGGGATGTGGGTGGGTAAGAGTTTTGGGTCTATCTAGCCTGAATCAAAGCACTCTCCTCTCCTCCGTGTATTCTGAGGGGCTTCCAAACTAGGGGGCTCATCTTCCTCTACTATATTGGACAATAATTGGTTGTGATCCATAGGGTTTCCATTGCCTAATTTTTGAAAGTCTTGGATGGTGAGACTTGGACTCACCTACTTTGAACACATCATCAGGAAAAATCAATCACTAGAAAAGGACATCATGGCTGGTAAAGGGCCAACAAAAATGAGGGAAACCCTCAATGAGGTGGATTGACATAATAGCCCCAATAACAGGCTCAAACATACCAATGGTCATAAAGATGACCGAGGACCAGGCAATATTTCCTTTTCTTATACATAAAGTTGACATGAATCAGAGCCGACTCAAGGGCAACTAACAACCACAATAATTTTCTGAAGTAGATCACCATGCCTTTAATCTTCGTCTTAGTCCGGCAGCTCTCCTGAGACCTGTCCACCATGACGGGTGACCCTTATGGTATTTGAAATACCTATGGTATAGCTTCAAGCAGCTTAGAAACACCCAAGTCAACCCAGTACGACAAACTGACAGACAAGTGGTGGCCTACTAGTTGAGGAAGTCTGAATTCCACTGCAAACCAGATTTTACTTCTCTACCACTGGTGTTACTTAAAACTCCTCACCAAATCTATGTATGTAGGCAAGGGCTTAAATGCAAGGCTATTTCATCCTGAAATAAAAGCTGTTTATGAACACACATGCAAAGCTAAACAATACATAATCCCTAAGGCTTTCCCACCTTTCTTCAGTACTTAACTAAAATCTGGAAACCTGGTCATCCTCACATTTAAATTTCTCATTCCTGTCATGTTCTATTGAATATTTTTCAATATTGGACTTGTGTCATCATTCTTCACATTCCTATTAAATAATTTCCCACTCATGCACTATTTAGACACTTCTTAGCTATTCACTGTTCTAGTTTCATCTCTTGATCTACATGTTCAGAACCTGAGAACTATACATGAACAAGGAAAAAAAAAATTTTTGGAAACCCCAAATTAATATATAACTTAAGTGATAAAATAACAAAGTAATCTAGAAACAACAATGAAATTTTACTTATTTGGGCCTGTGGTGGAAGAAGAGAAGTTTTATCTCCACTACTAGATTGCTTCTGAAGAATAACCCTGTCTTGTCCAACTTTATATCCCACAAAAGGCCTAACATAGTGCTATGCACATAGAAGCATTCATTTACTGAACAAGTGTTCAGAAAATGTACCATGCAATACTCTCAGTCCACTTAATAAAAAAACTGTCTTGTAACAAATCTACACTGGTTCTTCAGACCATTGTTACGTTTAAAAGACATTAGACTAATAACTAACTTAGGAATACTTCCATATAGAAAATGATAAGAACTTCACCGAAGACAAAACAAAACTGAACAAAAACAGATTCATTTTTCCAGTGATTGGAATAAGATCTGCAAAACATTTAAATCTGAAATAGCTGAATGTCTAAATATACATAAAATTACACAAGTCTCCTGTTTCATTGTTTGTAGTAAGCAAAAATATCATAGTGCCTCAAGATTCTCCATGGCATCACAGCTCTTACAAGCCTTTCACCGACTGACTCATTGTTAGGTAACTTTCATCAGAGCTGAAGCCCAGGGAATAACTGAGCTGGGGGACTGGGGGAATTCAAGATAACAATACCCACTATATTAACAAAAAGGAAAAGTTATCTTTTAAAATAAAATGGCCCTTTTTTTTTTTAATTGAAAGGAACAATTCCATGAAAACGTTTTCAAAACTCAAAGAATGATACTGAATTGAAAGACGGGTAAGAGGATTACAAAATATAAAACATTACACATCATATTAAAAAACAATCTGACATCGAACACATAGCCTGTGTGCCAGCTAAAATCTCGAATTAGCCCTTCTTCTAATGTAGTAATCACTATGTAATTCATTTGGGGTAAATTGTTTCTATGGCTTTTGCTAATTCAGCTGGCGTAGGTTGGCACGAAGGATTAATGGGTCCCTAGAAGAAAGGTTCGGGGCTCTTTCCAAGGTTGCTTAAATTGTAGGTAGTTCAGGGTTTAGCCTTCCAGGGTCAGTTATGGTGCTTAATTTGGGGAACAACTCGAGTAGCCTCAATTTCCCCACCTGTAAAATGGAGCGGGAGGCTGCTACTTTTGAGAGAGGTAGGAATACAGGATTACAACCCAGGGTCCCGCAAATATGAAAGCAGCCATTCAGTTAGGGTTAGGAGGTGGCGGCGCATAAAGAGAAGTAAAAACAGAGCAGTTTGCAGGAAGCGCTTTAGGGTTGGGAGGAGAGATTAAGGGCGGAGGTGGGAATGTGAAAACCGAGACTTAGCTGCGGAGTTTGTACCAAAGCTCTGTGGAGGCGGAAAGAAGCTGGGGGAAAGGGGTTAGTCGGTAGACGAGCAAAATCGGCCACCACCCCACGAAAAGGCAGGGCGGTGTGCGGGGGAGGTTCTGAGGTGGCGGCTGAGGAACGTGAAGGGAGGAGGGGAAGAGCCAACGCACTCAGGAAAGGGGCGGGAAGTGCGCGCCCACCGCACGCATGCGCGCGCTAGCCTCTCCAGCACGGAGGGTAGAGCTCCGAACCGCGCGCCCGGCACAGAAGGAGCGGACGTTAGAAGAGGAGGAGCCAGGTGGCCCCTCCCCGCTGGGACAGGGGACTCCTACTGCACGTCCCTCGTGGTGGCGGGTCATCACCTGTTTCTTCAGTGGGGCTTGAGGAAGCAGGGGAAGGGGACACGTTTCTCTCTCTTACTCTCTTCGTTTCCCCCTCCCCTCCGCGAAAAATGAGGCGAGAGGTTGTGGGCGTGTCAGGGAGAGTCCGCTCCGGGTTTTCCCGCCCACTTTAACTCTGTAAGCGCCACGACCGCACGGCGCTTCACTCTACCGGGCGCGCCCGAGCCCTCGCCGGAACTCGTTCCGCCTCCCCCACACATCATTCCGCAACGATGGAAATTGGGATCTCTGCTGTCCTTCCCTGAGCTACTTTGGGCCGGGATGCCACTGTCTATTTTCTAGAGGTTCCAACCCTGTCAGCCCCCGGCAACTAGAAATTCCCCTTTAATAAGGTCGCTCTGAGGGACTACTTGATGTCTCCGTGCGCTCGGTGGTGTGGCCTCGCTTTGCGCTCTTCCTGGAAACTCCCGCCTCAGGGAGCCAGGAGAGCTGGGCCGGGGGGAGGGGAGCGGAGAGGACGCACACGCCCCCTCTCCCGGGGGAGAGCACGGCGCCCCCGCCCTCCTCCCGGCGGGGAGGAGAAGGAAGCTGCGAGCGGGGGAGGGGAGGGAGCGGGGCGCGGAAACGGGGAGGGGGGAATGACTTTCCGCCCCACCCCCCGCCTCGAGAACAACGGCTTCCCGCTGCTGCCCCCTGCCGCCGGACCCTCCGCGCACCCCGCGCCCCCGCCCGGCCGCATGGGGGGCGTCGAGGGCGCTGCAGCTTCTGGGGCCGTGGGAACCGGAGCTGAGGCATATAAGAACTGACCAGTTTCCTGTCAGAAAACTTGAAGTTACTTAAGAGAAACCCGTTGGGCCAACTTGGTTTCAGCCTGAGTTAGCCACATTCAGTACAGCCTAGTGACCTCCCGTCTACTTTAAAACAACGGGGAATAATCTTGGGGGAAACAATCGGTTGATAAAACCGAAAGCAACACCACGTTGCCCTGCTTTGACTAAAGGAAATTAAAATACTGATTGTGGAAATTTTTAAAGGGCTACCAACAAAAGGAGCTCAGGGTTTTCTAAGTTAATAGGTTTTTCCCCCTGTATGTACACAAAGATTTAAGTCATGAGGGTTCATTACAGCAGTACATATGCTTGTAAGCTTGAGTTTGTGGTTTTAAAAAACGTTCCTGAACTTTTTAAAAGAGAAGCGTTTGTTTGTGAATCCAACAGGAGAAAACCCAATCCTAAAGAGCCCGAAAAAGTTCAATTAGAATAGCTGCCACATTTCAACATTTCCCAGATTTTGCAATATTAAACTGTGAGGGTTTGTGCCAAATTTTAAGGCAAGAATTCTTACTTTCAAATTACAAATTTCTCAAGATGAGGGGTGTTCAGCCAAATTGCTGCCAGACCCCATAAACGGGCACTAACAACACTGCTATAATTATACCTTATTATCTTCCTTGCAGCCTTGTTTGAATCACCGCCGGATAAACTACTCATCCCGGGTGTCACTAGCTGGCTTTTTTCTGGAGCTGAACAATCACACACCTCCCATACCTCAGTTTGTCCAACGCCCCTTTAGCTGTATAACTGATTGCCCTCTATTCAATTCTCCACAGTCCATCTCGCATAAAACGCAACCAATCAGGTAGGTTATTTTCACCCCAGATTCCCTGTGGACTAAAAAAATAAAGAATATGAAAACAAACTTATCAGAATTACACACAAAAAAAATTTCTTTGAAGAAAAAGATTTTAGCCAAGAAACCAACTTTGTCGTTTAACTCAAGCCCCCTAAGGGGTTTTAGCTTAGTGGGCTGAATGCAGTTAAACTAGCTTAATCACTTTCTTTGTTCTGGGCTCTTTGCATTTATTTAATGTTGTATTTAACACAATTTGACACAACCTAAACTAATTTCTTACATGTTAGTGTAAAATCTACACTGTTGACCATATAACAGAACCAAACATAAGTTTCTGTGGAACCCTTGACAGTTTGTAGAATTCTGTACTCAACTGCTGTATAACTAAGACTAAGAAACAGTGGATTTTTGGGGGGGGGGGGGGGGGGGGATGGGAGAAATAGGTCATTTGTTAATTTTTAAGTCCAGACATTTTAAAAGCACAAGAGGTTGGCTACGTAGACCACCCAATTCTTTTGGTAAGATATGTAGCCCCACAGCCCCCACTAGGAGCTACATCTACTCATTTTTTCCCTGAAATATATATATATTTATACATATATATATATACGTATATATGCTTTTTTTTTTTTTTTTTCAGTAGGAAGAAAAGTAACAGATCATGCTGGATCTCATCCCCAGATAGATTCTAACTTTTCCAGCCTTTACTCTCCTTAAATAATTCTACCCAGCTCCTCACCAGTCCCAGATTGAGGGGCATTCATTCACAAATGACGCTTGAGGTTCCTACTGAATGTCTGCTTCCTTATAAAGCCAAAACCTCACTACCTCAATGAATCGAGGCTTGTAAAGATGCAGGCAAAAAACCTGAGCGCCTGAGAGAAACAATCTCTTTTCTGTCCTACCTTCTAATTCTCTTCCAACATGCAGGAATAACAATAATAGCTGTCCTTTACAATGTGTGAGCCAAGCACTGTTCTAAGCCCTCTACATGAATTAACTCACTTATTTCTCTTAACAGGCTAAGAAGTGTACAATTGTTATCACTATTTTTACAGATGAAGAGTTTAAGACACAGAAGTTAAATAACTGGCCTAAGATCACCCAGCCTGGAAGTGGCAGAACTAGGATTTGAACCTAGGCTGTCTGTTTCCATTATGCTTATCATCACCCCAGCTGGTTTAACTGTCCCTAGAATGAAGAGTCACCATTAGTTCACCTTTTGCACTCAGGATGTCCCCTTTATGACCAAGGCTTGGGCCATGTTTTTTCCTCTGGAACTTCAATAACATGAAATTTGTTGAGATCTGCTTAGGAAAAGCGTTCCCAAATATGCACTGTAAGTACTAATCAGGACAGACATGTTCAACCTCAGCAGATAATGTTTCAGAATATGTCTACTTCACATTATAAAGAAGCAAAATAGTTAGAAAGCAATTTGGATCTCTGATGTTGGACAAGGTAGAAATCAGGAGGTGAAGTGGGAAGACACAAGGCAAAGGAAGCAGAAAGAAAAAAAAAGAAATGTAACGTGCACATAGATCAGTACCAAACTGTAAAGAATGAGGATCAAGGTCATGCAAAAGAGAAACGTGGGCGTGTTATGACAGAACTAGAAAAGGAACATAAACATGAAGACTGAGTATACGGCAAGGAGAGGTGATAGGGAGTTAGGCTAGTTTTTTCCACATACGGAGCTTCAGATAAATGCAATTTTAAACTGGATTAATAGAAATACAGCATCTGGAACAAGAAAGGACAGAGCTCCGCTTTAGTCTGTGTTAGACCACACCCAAAGTAACGAGTTTACATTTAGAGGAATAAAATAAAAACAGTGACCAAGATGGTGAGGGGACTTGAAACCCTGGTTTATGAGGAAGAGTTTGAAGAATTCATGAGTGACTGAAGAGCCATCTTCAAATACCTGAAGGGCCATTGTGTAAAAAAGGGATTAGACTTGTCCTGGGAGAGGATGCATAGGCTCTAGAATTGATGGGTAGGAATGTCAGAGACACACTTCCAGTATGTGCAAGAAATCAAGTAAATATGAAATAGGCTGCCTTAGAATGTAATGAGCTCCACGTCACTGAAGGCGTTCGAAGCACACATGATGGCTGGACTAAATAATGTTTAAGGTGCCTTCCATCTTTGCTCTGTCATTTACTGGGACACTGTAAAAAGGGGGCTAACAATATAACTTACTTCATTAGTTGCTGAAAACCACTTAGCACAGTGCCTGCCATGTAGTCAGCAGTTACTAAAGTCAGCAATAACATCCCTGAAGTTCCAAGATTCAGTTTTTTAAACTTTATGAGGGGACAATTATTTAGTCTTGTGTTTGTAGAGCACTTCTTTGACATTATCAATATTACCCTGAGTGGTAGCTTTGGTATCACTTGGCATCCTTAGGATATTCTTGGTACACCGAAAACATACTATTTATTTTTTTTAGTGTCCAGGGAGCAATATTGTGATTTCTATAGCACCAGGATCTTGAAAGTTGAATTGTAGCATCACACTGCAATTTCAGAGGTAAATAATGCTGTAAGATAATATAGGATGACTGTAGGAGGGGCGGGGAAAATAATAAAATCTGGTAGACTGAAAGAACTCAAACAGCACATCTTTGAAAAGCAATAGCAGTCAAAGTCAGCCTTACACATCACATACAAGATTCAGATGAGATGGCTCATCTTGAGCAAAAGGTGTCATGAAGCCCGTGAAACCAGCTGGGAAATTTGGGTGCAGGGAGACAAAGACAAGGCAATCACTGCACTGTTTACCTCCTCACTCTGGGAAGATAATTCTGTAAAGACTTTGCTATTTCATGGAGAATAAGGCTGACCTTAGCAGTGTCTTCAAACATAAAGCGCACATGACTGTTAAGAGGGACAGTGAGGTTGTCTTAGCAAACAGACAGTTAAATTGTTGGTTCCTCCAACCTAACAGGGAAAATACAGAGGAGGCAGTATTGCATAATGGTTAAGAGCTTGGCTCTGGAAGTGGACAGAATTGGGACTAGAATCCCACCTCCGCCTCTGCCAGCTGAGTGACTGGAGGCAAGTGACTTTACCTCTCTAAACCTCAGTTTTTTAATCTGTGGGATGGGAATAATAATCACACCTACATTGTTATGAGGATTATGTTCAACCTAAAGTAAACTTGGTCCAGGGACTGACACATAATAAATGCCCAACATGTTATCAGAATAAAGCTTTATTAGGGGAGGAAGGAAGAAAGTGTGGCCATGTTAGTGTTTGTGATATAATCCAAAACCCATTGCCATCGAGTTGATTCCAACTCATAGCGACCCTATAAGACAGAACAGAATTGCCCCATAGGGTTTCCAAGGAGCACCTGGTGGATTCAGACTGCTGACCTTTTGATTAGCAGCTGTAGCTCTTAACCAGTACGCCACCAGGGTTTCCGTTTGTAATATAAACTCTGCCATATAGAGATAGTGACATTATACAAAGGGAAAAGAGAACCATGACCACTACATTTAACTGTCCCGTCTTAGGCAGTCTCTAAAGGGCCTAAGGAGCCCTGGTGGCACAATGGTTAAGAGTTCAGGCTGTTAACCAAAAGGTCAGCAGTTTGAATCCACCAGCTGCTCCCTGGAAACCCTATGGGGTAGTTCTACTCCGTCCTCGAGGGCAACGGGTTTGGGGGTTTGGTCGGGTTTTAAAGGGCCTAAAGTTTGGCGCTTTCATAACTTATAGGAGAAAGCCAGCTGAAAGGGAACAGCAAGTGTGCTTGGTCCAAATGCAGGGTAAATGATTTCCCTTTCCTCTACTTTGGTTATGTTTTTCTCCTCATGCTTTAATCATTTTGACACCAAGCTCTACAAAAGTAATTTAAAATTAACATGTCTGACACTTGGTAGCTAGCAGAACCTGATTCTGAACACTGCCCCCTCTCCAGGACAGCCAAAAGTCTTCTTTCATTGGCTACAGGTCCTGCAGCAGCTGATGAAGGGCCCAGGAAAACACATCCAACTATTAATTTGCTAATTTAGTTTTCTGTTTAATTTGAAAGCAGAAAATCCTCAATCACTCAGGAGGTTGGCTTTGTGGCCCAAGTATTGGCTTCTGAAACTTCTTCAGCAGTGAGCAAAGAAACAGAAGAGTAATTTGAGAAAAAGCTTACCTACTTAGGTACATAACCCTTGTGCCCTTCTGTCTTCAAAATGGTTTTTCTATAGGATCACAGTTCAGAAGTCCTTTTACCAGAATCAGGAACAATACATCTGTACTCAGTGTAGGTTACCTGCATCATGAGATATGGGGAATTTTCAGACTAATATGTGTTCAGGATTTAGAAAACTACCTTAAGGGTTGCAGATGGATCCATATGGGTTTCTACCATTAGGAGTAAGCATTGCTCTAAATTGTGAATCTGCTTTCAGCTTCCCTGGGGAACTTTTCTGTTGATTTCAAGAGGAAGTCTTCAGTCGCACTAATTCTGACTTCCATTGCCTCGATTCTGCTCCTATGACCTTCTATTGAGTTGTCTAATTCTGAAATTTTATGGTTCATCTTCTGGATTTCTGATTGCTGTCTCTTTATGGATTCTTGCAGCTTGTTAAATTTGTCATTATGCTCTTCTCTAATCTTCTTAAGTTCCTCTATTGCTTTGTCTCTGTGTTCCTTGGCTTGGTCTGTGTTTGATTTATCTCCTTCCTGATCTCTTGAAGAGTTCTGTATATTAATGTTTTGTATTCTGCCTCCGGTAATTCCAAGAAATTCTCTTCCTCCAGAAAATTTCTTGATTCTCTATTTTGGGAGCTTGCTGAAGCCATCATGTTCTGCCTCTTTATGTGATTTGATATTGACAGTTGTCTCTGTGGCATCAATAAGTTATTATATTTATTTATTTTATGTTTGCTTACTTAATCCTAGCTTCTTGTTTTGATATGCCCAAATAGGCTGCTCATGTGAGCTAGTTAGATTATTGGCACCTTTGAAGCTCTAACGTCCTGTCACCAGGTGGTTAGATCTGTTATTAAGTATGTGAGCACAAGAGTCCGTTTATTTTTCTTGTATGGATTCAGTTCAGGTGACCAGGTAGTTGGTCACCAAGTGTGTGGTGCAGGCTCTCACTTACAATCCTAGACTGGCATGGATGATTGATGTAGGCACAGGTATCTGGCTGTAGTAGGGGGTCACGCACTGAGAAAGGCAGGGGGCTGACAGATGCCCCTGAGTGTCTGGAAGGAAAGCATCTCCCTGTTCCCTAGAGTGTGTAGGTGGGTGGATTTTGCAGCTGGACTATGAGCACCGAGTGCTGTTGGCTGTAAGGACTGGGGGGCACCACTTATTCTTGGCCCCCTGTTGCAGGTGGCTAGGTGGTGTGGGTGGAGCCACCAGTCCTCTGGCCCCTGATGTGGGTAGGTGATGACCCTGCTTAATGGGCAGAGCAGTGTCAAATGTCACGAACCTGTCACTTCACAGCTGAAACAGTTGAAGTTAGATTTCAGGTATATACCCTGTTGTACTGTGGTAATGAGGGCCTACACTGTTGAAATGGGCCCACACAAGTCTATGCAAGGGTGAAAGGCACTGAAAGTCCGTGGACCCCTTATGCCTGTGCCTAAGCAAAGGAGCTGTGCCTACCCTGAGTTCCTGGTTTAGGGGAGCCAGCAATTATTTTTCCCCCTGTTTGTTAATTTGTTGCCTCTCCAGGCCGGGAGAATGGCTCAGGGCACATGACAGGTCCTACTTCTGGCCCAGGGGACTTGGCAATCGCTGAAGCCATCCCAGACCCCAGTGCAGAGCAGGGAGCGGAGAGGTAAATGGGAGAGAGGTTTTTCCCATAGGAGGGTGTTTTGATCCGCATGGAAGGCCAGATGCATGCACCTATCTTTCACCAATTGAGGGCTGCTTCTCACTGGTTCTGGAAGCCCAAGTAGACTGTCTACTGCTGGATCTCTCCCAATGTGGAAAACGCTTTCCAAGTGCCACTGCTTGCCTCACTGTGCACACGAGCTGATCCAGCCTGAAGGGCTCTGGCTCCCACTGGGTCAGGTCTGGCAACTCCTCACTGCTTCTGAACAATCTCTCCCTCCCCCTGCCCCTCAGTCCGATTCCTCAATTTTGCCTTTAGTGTTCAGGGCTCCTAGATTGTCATATATAATTGATTCACTTGTTTTTTTGGGTCTTTGTTGTAAGAGGGACCACCAGAAGCATCTGACTACTCTGCCATCTTGGCCCCACCTCGATAAAGGGAATTTGTATCAGAGATTGAAGAGAATTTGTATTAAGGAGTTGAGTGAGAAGATAGTCCCTCCATAGCTTTCCTTTGCTGGAGAGAGTCTCATAATTAAGAGGGGGTAGGAGGCAGGCTTAATCCTCAACCTTGCACCAGAATCCATACCCTTTCTGCCACTCAGAGTAGAGACCTGGAGTTTGTTTGATTAGTGGTTTGATTTTGTCACCACTTTCCTGGCTCAGGCAGGTAAACTCTTGTCTGACTTCCAAGACTATATAATCTGGCCCAACCCTACCTATCAAACTCTATTTCTATCTTTTCATGAAAGTATGTATTCTAATTTGGTTAGACTCAGTGGTCTGAGAAAATGCCATTATGTTCCTACCTCCAAACTTTTGTTCATTTCCCTATTCATTTTCCCTCACATGTTCCTCTATCCTTTATTCAAATCCTATCCAAATCTCAAGGCCCACTAAAGTTTGATTTCCTCCATTCAATCTTCCCCACCGACTTCTACCCTTCTCTGTTTTCACATTTACATAATGTACCACAATGTTAACTACTCTGATGAAAACTACATTCAGCTATTTCAAATCTCCATTCTAACTTTCCAAATAAATTATAATACCTAAAGTCAGAGTCAATGTCATGTACTTCTTTGGTATCACTCACAAGGGTTCCCCAACCTGGCCATTCATGATAATCTCAAAAAACCCATTGCTGTCAAGTCGATTCTGACTCACAGTGACCCTATAGGACAGAGTAGAACTGCCCCCAGAGGGTTTCCAGGGTTGTAATCTTTACAGAAACAGACTGCCACATCTTTCTTCTGTGGAACCTTGTGGGTTCCAACCACTGACATTTTGGTTAACAGCTGAGCACTTAACCACTGCACCACCAGGTCTCCTCCTCATAATAATCACTGGGTACTTATTTAAAAACACAGATTATCAGGTTGTACCCCTGTGAGATTCTGTTTTGTTAGGTGAAAGATAGAACCAAGGAAACTGTACTTTTTGCAAGTGCCCCTGGTGTAGCCAGTTCTTTGATAGGAGCTGGAGAATCACTGCTCATAGCATATGGCATAGGAGACACTCAACCTAAGTGTGAACATTTGGATGTGAACTACAACATATATATTTATTTGTATCACATGGTGACCTAATTGAGGGGCATTCCCATTGATAAATCTGCGCATCAGGGCACAAGTTTGGGAGGCAGAGATAACCTGGTTTACCTTCTGTGGCACCAGTTTGGTGTGTTTGGACTCCAAATTTCCTATCAGGCTTATGATCTCTTTGTAGTTACAATTGCAGAGATCACATCGATAGAAGTGTAGCTCATTGTTGATGTTGTTAGTTGCCATTGAGTCTATTTCAACTCATGGCTACCTCCTATACGCAGAGTAGAACTGCTTCATAGAGTTTTTAAGGTTGTGACCTTTTAGAAGCAGATTGCCAGCCCTGTCTCCCAAGGCGCTTCTGAGTGAGCTCATACCACCAACCTTTTGGCTAGTAGTTGAGCAGTTAACTGTTTGCGCCACAGAAACAGATTTGTTTCTCATTCTTCTCTATCAGTTGCAGTCCATAGTATTTGTGCGTGGAGTGATATTTAGGGGCAAGGGGACTCTAGTGTGGTCAGATTTTGCCCCAGTCACAACGGCAAAATTGATAAAATAAGTCTTTCTGCCTACTCCTCAACCCACATCCTAAGTCTAACTAAAGTGTTAAATAATGAAAGATTAAGCTGTGATCCTCTCCTGGGATATTTGTGTTCCAGAGGGAATCCTCTGGATGTGAGGGGAAAGGATTATCATAATGATCCCTAACCTTACTTGACAGGCAGACTGCCCAGAGCCCAAGATTTGGGAGAACATTCTCTCAGAAGATGACTCCCAAGGCACTTCTCTGCTTCTTCCTGTACTCTACCATCCTCAATGAAGTAATGACTAAAAAAAGTTTCCAAACATTGTTCTCAGAGCAGAGAGAATGGAGCCCTTTCAGTTTACATGTGGACCTGTTGGTTTGCTGTGGCTTGTGTTAGAAGAAGCATTTACATTACAATGTTTTGTTGAAATGCTGTATTCTGGATTTTCCATATTCTTACACTATTAACTTTGAAGAGAAAACCCATGTAGTGTTCTTTTATTCATTCAACAAATATTTATCAGGTGCCTATTATGTGCCAGGTACTGTCCTACCTGCTAGACATACAACAATGAACAGACAAAAAATCATGGGGATTACGTTATAGAGAAGGATAGGGTAGTGATGGGACAAGATAAAAACAAAATAAATATTATATAATATGTTAAATGATGAGCGCTAAGGAGAAAAAAAAAGCAGGGGAATGAGGAATATTGGGAGAAGTCTTAAATTTTAAACTGAATGGGCAGAGAAGACCTCATTGAGAAGGTGACACTGGAGTCAAGACCTGAAGGAGGTGAGGGAGCAAGCAAGCCATGCAGATGTCTAGAGGAAGAGAATTCTCGATAACTGATTTGTTGTTGTTGTGTGCCGTCTAGTTGATTCTGACTCATAGCAACCCTATAGCACAGAGTAGAGCTGCCCCATAGGGTTTCCTAGGCTGTAATCTTTACAGGAACAGATAGCAAAGTCTTTACTCCCTTCAAGCACCTGGTGGGTTTGATCCGCTGACCTTTTGGTTAGCAGCTGAGCTCGTAACCATTGCACCACCAGTTACCTCTCAGGTCTTAGGTTAAGAGTTGGAACTTGTAAATTCTAACCTAACTCTAGTGTCCCTATAAATGCACAATTTCTCCTTTGAAAATTACTCAATCCTCAAAGTTATAATGTCTTCTAAGGCTTAGTGTTGTTGTTGTTAGGTGCCATCCAGTTGGTTCTGACTGATAGCGAACCTATGTACAACAGAGCAAAACACTGCTCGGTCCTGTGCCATCCTCACAATTGTTGTGCTTGAGCCCATTGCTGCAGCCACTGTGTCAGTCCATCTCGTTGAAGGTCTTCCTCTTTTTTGCTGGCCCTCTACTTTACCAAGCGTGATGTCCTTCTCCAGGGACTGATCCCTCCTGATAACATGTCCACAGTATGTGAGACAAAGTCTTGCCATCCTTGCTTCTAAGCAGCATTCTGGCTATACTTCTTCCAAGACAGATTTGTTCATTCTTCTGGCAGTCCATGGTACATTCAGTATTCTTCACCAACACCATAATTCAAAGGCATCAATTCTTCTTTGGTCTTCTTTATTCATTATCCTGCTTTCACATGCATATGAAGCGATTGAAAACACCATGGCTTGAGTCAGGCTCCACACGTCTGTCAGTTTGTTGTACTGTGGGGGCTTGTGTGTTGCTGTGATGTTGGAAGTATGCCACTGGTATTTCAAATACCAGCAGGGTTACTGTTGGTGGACAGGTTTCAGCTGATCTTCCAGATTAAGATAACTAGGAAGAAGGGCGTGGTGGTCAACTTCTGAAAAAATTATCAAGTGAAAACCTTATGTATATCAGTGAAACATTATCTGATATAGTGCTAGAAGATGAGCCCGTCAGGTTGGAAGGCACTCAAAATGTGACCAGGAAAGAGCTGCCTCTTCAAAGTGGAGTTGACTTTAATGACGTGGATGGAGGCAAGCTTTCGGGACCTTCATTTGCTGATGTGACATGACTCAAAATGAGAAGAAACAGCTGCAAACATCCATTAATAATAGGAACATAGACTGTACAAAGTATGAATCTTGGAAAATTTGGAGTTGTCAAAAATGAAATGGAATGCATAAATATTGATATCCTAGGCATTGGTGAACTGAAATGGACTGGTATTGGCCATTTAGAATTGAACATTCATATGGTCTACTATGCCAGGAATGACAATTGAAGAGGAATTGCATTGCATCCACTGTCAAAAAAAAAAAAAAATTCCCACATCTATGCTGAAGTACAAAGCTGTCAGTAATAGGATAATACCTGTATGCCTAGAAGGAAGACCAGTTAATATGACTATTATTCAAATTTACGCACCAACCGCTAAGGCCAAAGATGAAGAAATTGAAGATTTTTACCAACTTCTGCAGTCTGAAATTGATCAAACATGCAATCAAGATGCATTGATAATTACTAATGATTGGATGCGAAAGCTGGAAACAAAGAAGACAGATTGATAGTTGGAAAATATGGCCTTGGTGATGGAAATGACGCCGGAGATCACATGATAGAATTTTGCAAGACCAACAACTTCTTCATTGCAAATACCTTTTTTCAACAATATAAATGGTGACTATACACATGGACCTCACCAGACGGAATACATAGGAATCAAATTGACTACATCTGTGGAAAGAGACGATGGAAAAGCTCACTATCATCAGTCAGAACAAGGCCAGGGGCTGACTGTGGAACAGACCATCAATTGCTCATAAGCAAATTCAAGTAGAAGCTGAAGAAAATTAGAACAAGTACAGGAGAGCCAAAGTATAACCTTAGTATATTCCACCTGAATCTGGAGACCATCTCAAGAATAGATTTGACTCATTGAGCACAAATGACCGAAGACCAGACGAGTTGTGGAATGACATCAAGAACATCATACATGATGAAAGCAAGAGGTCATTAAAAAGACAGGAAAGAAAGAAAAGACCAAAATGGAAGTCAAAACTTGCTCTTGAACGTTGAGTAGTTAAAGCAAATGGAAGAAATGATGAAGTCAAAGAGCTAAACAGAAGATTTCAAAGGGCAGCTCAAGAAGACAGAGTAAAGCATTATAATGACATGTGCAGAGACCTAGAGTTAGAAAACCAAAAGGGAAGAACACACTTGGTATTTCTCAAGCTGAAATAACTGAAGAGAAAGTTGAAGCCTCAAGCTGCAATAGTGAAGGATTCTATGAGGAAAAATATTAAACGACGCAGAAAGCATCAAAAACAGATGGACAGAATACAGAGAGTTACTGTACCAAAAATAATTGGTTGACATTCAACCACTTCAGGAGGTAGCATATGATCAAGAACTGATGGTACTGAAGGAAGAAGTCCAGCTGCACTGAAATCATTGATGAAAACACAAGGCTCAAGGAATTGATGGTATACCAATTGAGATATTTAAACAAATGGATGCAATGCTGGAAGTGCTCCCTTGTCTATGCTAAGAAATTTGGAAGACAGCTACCTGGCCAACTGACTAGAAGAGATCCATATTTGTGCCCATTCCAAAGAAGGAGATTCAACAGAATGCAAAATTATCGAACAGTATCATTAATATCACACACAAGTAAAATTTTGCTGAAGATCGTTCAAAAGCAGTTGTACCAGTACATCAACAGGGAACTGCCAGAAATTCAAGCCAGATTCAGAAAGGACATTGCTGTTATCGCTGTCAGATGCCAATGAGTTGGTTCCGACTTATAGTGACCCTATGTACAATAGAACAAAACACTGCCTGATCCTGCACCATCAGTAAGTGCTTCAAGCCCTCTTCACTTTCAGCAGGCAAGGTTGTGTCATCTGCATAATGCGGGTTGTTAATGAGTCTTCGTCTAGTCTTTATGCCACATTCTTCTTCATACAGTCCAGCTTCTCGGATTATTTGCCGAGCATACAGATTGAACAAGTATGGTGAAAGGATACCTTTTCTGACATTAAACCGTGCGGTATTCCCTTGTTCTGTTTCAACGACTGCCTCTTGGTCTATCTACAGGTTCCTCATGAGCACAATGTAGTGTTTTAGAATTCCTGTTCTTTGCAGTATTATCCATAATTTGTTCTAATCCACACAGTTGAATGCCTTTGCATAGTCAATAAAACACAGGTAAACATCTTTCCAGTATTCTCTGCTTTCAGCCAGAGTCCATCTGACATCAGCAATGATATCCCTAGTTCCACGTCCTTTTCTGAATCTGGCTTGAACTTCTGGCAGTTCGCTGTTGATGTACTGCCGCAACCGCTTTTGAATGATCTTCAGCAAAATTTTACTTGTGTGTAAAATTAATGATACTGTTCGATAATTTTGCATTCGGCTGAATCACCTTTCTTTGGAATGGGCACAAATATGGATCTCTTCTAGTTGGTTGACCAGGTAGCTGTCTCCCAAATTTCTTGGCATAGATGAGTGAGCACCTCCAGTGCTGCATCTGTTTGTTGAAATATCTCTATTGGTATTCTGTCAATTCCTGAAGCCTTGTTTTTTGCCAATGCCTTCAGTGCAGCTTGGACTTCTTCCTTTAGTACCATCGGTTCCTGATCATATGCTACCTCCTGAAATGGTTGAATGTCGACCAATTCTTTTTGGTTTAGTGACTCTGTGTATTCCTTCCATCTGTTTTTGATACTTTCTGCACTGATTAATATTTTCCCCGTAGAATCCCTCACTACAGCAACTCGAGGCTTGAATTTTTTATTCAGTTCTTTCTGCTTAAGAAATGCCAAATGTGTTCTTCTCCTTTGGTTTTCTGACTCCAGGTCTTTGCACATGTCATTATAATACTTTACTTTGTCTTCTTGAGCTGCCCTTTGAAATCTTCTGTTCAGTGATTTGACTTTATTATTTCTTCTGTTTGCTTTAGCTATTCGACGTTCAAGAGCAAGTTTCAGTTTCTTCTGACATCCATTTTGGTCTTTTCTTTCTTTCCTATCTTTTCAATGACCTCTTGCTTTCTTCATATATAATGTTCTTGATGTCATTCTACAACTCATCTGGTCTTTGGTCATTAGCGTTCAATGAGTCAAATCTATTCTTGAGATGGCCTCTAAATTCAGGTTGGATATACTCAAGGTCATACTTTGACGTGGAACAAGGGATATCATTACTGATGTCAAATGGATCTTGGTTGAAAGCAGAGAATACCAGAAAGATGTTTACCTGTGTTTTATTGACTATGCAAAGGTGTTAGACTGTACAGATCATAACAAATTATAGATAACATTACGAAGAATGGGAATTCCAGAACACTTAATTGTGCTCATGAGGAACCTGTACATAGACTAAGACGCAGTCTTTTGAATAGAACAAATAGACACTGCATGGTTTAAAATCAGGGAAGGTGTGTGTCAGGGTTGAATCATCTCACGATACTTGTTCAATCTGTATGCTGAGCAAATAATCTGAGAATCTGGAGTATATGAAGAAGAACACTGCTTCAGGATTGGAGGAAGACTCATTAACAACCTGTGATAT
The DNA here is from genome assembly GCA_030035585.1 of Dugong dugon. Classification (NCBI taxonomy): domain Eukaryota; kingdom Metazoa; phylum Chordata; class Mammalia; order Sirenia; family Dugongidae; genus Dugong; species Dugong dugon. The sequence goes on along the minus strand of CM057462.1, from coordinate 50,732,740 downwards.
GCAGATGACACAACCTTGCTTACTGAAAGTGAAGAGGACTTGAAGTACTTATTGATGAAGATCAAAGACTACAGCCTTCAGTATGGATTACACCTTAACATAAAGACAACAAAAATCCTCACAACTGGAACAATAAGCAACACCATGATAAATGGAGAAAAGACTGAAGTTGTCAAAGATTTCATTTTACTTGGATCCACAATCAACACCCATGGAAGCAGCAGTCAAGAAATCAAACAATGCATTGCATTAGGCAAATCTGCTGCAAAAGACCTCTTTAAGGGCTTAGTAATCATTGAAAATTTCATACTGAAAAGTAAATGAATTTCTTTCTTTTTTTATTATTATGCTTTAAGTGAAAGTTTACAATTCAAGGTAGTCTCTCATACAAAAATTTATACATACATTGTTATGTGACCCTAGTTGATCTCTCCATACTGTAATAGCACACTCCTCCTTTCCACCCCAGATTTCCCATGTCCATTCATCCAGCTCCTGACCCTCTCTGCCTTCTCATCTCACCTCTGGACAGGAGTTGCCCATTTAGTCTCATGTGTCTACTTGAGCTAAGAAGCACACTCTTCACGAGTATCATTTTATGTCCCACAGTCCAGTCTAATCTTTGTCTGAAGAGTTGGCCTCAGGAATGGTTTTAGTTTTGGGCTAACAGAGAGTCCAGGGGCCATGTCTTCTGGGGTCCCTCCAGTCTCAATCAAACAATTAAGTCTGGTCTTTTTACTACAATTTGAGTTCTGTACCCTACTTTTCTCCTACTTCGTCAGGGACTGTCTGTTGTTTTTGGTGTTATTTATTCTTCTTTGCTCCAGGTTTGTTGGGACGATTTGATGCATCTTAGATGGCCGCTCGCTAGCTTTTAAGACCCCAGATGCCACTCACCGAAGTGGGATGCAGAACATTTTCTTAATAAACTTTGTTATGCCAATTGACCTAGATGTCCCCTGAAACCATGGTTCCCAGACCCCCACCCCTGCTATTCTGTCCCTCGAAGTGTTTGGTTGTATTCAGGAAACTTCTTAGCTTTGGTTTAGTCCAGTTGTGCTGACTTCCCCTGTAGTGTGTGTTGTCCTTCCCTTCACCTAAGATAATTCTTGTCTACTATCTAGCTAGTGAGTACCCCCTCCCTCCCTCCCTACCCTTGTAACCATCAAAGAATATTTTCTTCTGTATTTAAACCTTGAAAAGTAAATTTCTTTTCTTTTTTTCCCCTGAAAGTCAAATAGCAATACCGAAGTCACGTAGAGGTGTGGAAGTCTACCCAAAACAAACAAACAAGCAAGTAAGTAAATAGTAAATAAATAAGTTCTTTGCAGTTTTCAGCTGAGAGATTCTCATTTACATTAATTAATAACTTGCACTAAAAACAGTCACATGAAAAATTTTCTTATTTGTTTCTCAGAACAACATTATGAAATATATAAGACTGGTATTTTGCTCAGTTTACACATGAGGATACTAAGGCTCAGAGAAATTAGTTGTCTTGCCTTAGGTCACAAAGGTAATAAGTGGTTGAGCCAGTGTTAAAACTCAGGTCTTTTGACTCCAAATTCCACGTTTCTTTCCTCTATCATAGCTGCCTTTTCAATTCCCAGATTAGGAAAACAGCTACACCACAGTATTTACTTACAGAATTTAAGCAACCTCTAGATGTCCTGTGAAACCACATCTGTCATATAAAAAAGATAAATATTAACAGTGTATTGGAAAAGTTAGTTGTGAAGTTAAACTTAAAACCAAAAGGCCAGAGCTGGCACAAGTGCCTAAGGTACAGGTCTTAAAGGCTGGAAGTCCAAATCATAGTAGAAATATTATTCCTTTCCCCCACTGAGCTCTGGTACAAGGAATGCTTTCTACCTTGGGCAGGGTAGATGCTGAGGAATAGCACGATGTTCCATTAAGTACTCAAATTTATCAATGCCCTAATTCAGGCAAAAGAGATATAGATATAGAAGTGGTTATATTTCTTGAATTTAGCTTTTTCTCCCAGTTCGAAAACCACTCTAGTCAAGACCCTTCTCACTTACTCTGTGCATTTCTGTACAAGCCTATTGTCTGGTTCTCTCGCTTCTGTGTCTCCCCGTTCCCTAACCCTTTCCCCAAACCCTATTGTACGTTCTCCACATCCACCTTCCTGAAGTACTGTCTCTCTTTTGCATAAAAAACTTCAAAGTCTCCAAAATGTAGTTCATCACAAGAAAAAAAGATTCAGTCTAGCATCCAAGACCTTGTTGTTTTTAGGTGCCATTGAGTTGGTTCCAACTCATAGAGACCCTATGTACAACAGAACGAAACACTGCCCAGTCCTGCGCCACCCTCACCGTTGTTGCTATGTCTGAGTGCCTTGTTGCAGCCACTGTGTCAACCCATCTCCTTGACGGTCTTCTTCTTTTTCGCTGACCTACCAATCATGACATCCTTCTCCAGGCACTGGACCCTTCTAATAACATGTCCAATGTACGTCAGGTGAAGTCTTACCAGACTGCGAGGAGCACTCTGGCCATACTTCTTCCAAGACAGATTTGTTCTGTCTTCTAGCAGTCCACGGTATATTCAATATTCCTCACCAACACCATAATTCAAAGGCATCAATTCTTCTTTGGTCTTCCTTATTCATTGTCCAGTTTTTGCATGCATATGAGGTGATTGAAAATACGATAGCTTGGGTCAGGCTCACCAAAGTGACAACTTTGCTTTTTAACACTTCAAAGAGGTATTTTGCAACAGATTTGCCCAATGCAATGTGTTGTTTGATTTCTTGACTGCTGCTTCCATCGGTGTTGATTATAGATCCAAATAAAATGAAATCCTTATCAACATCAATATTTTCTCTGTTTATCATGATATTGTGAGTTGTGAGGATTTTTCTTTTCTTTATGTTGAGGTACAATCCATATTGAAGGCTGTAGTCTTTGATTCAAGACCTTATCTAATACAATTTACTGAGAATGATGCAAGATGAAATAGAAAATCTGAATTGCCCTATAGCTATTAAGGAAACTGAATTTGTTATCAAAAACTTTCCCTAAAGAAAGTTCTAGGTCCAGATAGTTTCACTGGAGAATTATATCAAACACTTAAGGAAGAAGTAACAGCAATTTTGCATAAATTCTTTTAGCAAATAGAAGAGGAGAGAACATTTTCAAGTCATTAGACCTTATCTAGCCAACTGATCTTTGACACCCCTATTCCAACCATCAGAAGTTTCCTAATTATCCCTTACACAAATGTTACATGCCTTCTCTTTCTTGGAATGCTCTTCCCATTCCCTTTGCCTCTGCAAGTCCTTTGGATGGATAACAGGGAGAATTCTTAGAAGATCTGAAGGCTAGGCCCTGTTATTTGGTCACCTGCTTCCAAAAACAAGTACAACCATGAGAAATGAGTACAAAAATAGAACAGCCAGTGGTTAGTACTATACATAGACTTTAAGCCCAGCATAGTATACACAGAATAGTCAAGAGTGTTCCTGACTCAAAAGAAAGAATTATTTCCACTCAGCAGTGAAGTACAGTAACAACTATGGAAAATACAGAAAAAGTGGGATGAAAGATGAAAAATTACAGCAGCAGAATACCAACAAGAGCCTTATATGTTATTCAGCCTTTCAACAAATATTTATTGAGAACCTACTATGAGCCAAGCATGTGTCAGGCATTGGTTAAACACAAGGAGGTCCCTGTCTTCATGGAACTTTACAGTTTGTTTGAAGAGACAGACAATAAACAGGTAAACAGAATTATAAATTGTGATTAAGTTTTCTGAATGAAAAGAACAACCTTGAAAGAAAGAATAATGGATAGGGACCTATTTTAAAATTGATGGTCAGGAAAGACCACTCTAAGGAGATAAAATTTCATGCAGGATGAGGAGGCATCAGCCATTGGGGTGGGAGCCATTCCAGGCAGAGAGAAGAGAGTGTGTGATAGTCCTGAAACTGGAAAGCTGTCGAGTTCTGTGAGCAGCCAGACAGAAGGCCAATGTGACTAGTGGGTTGGAGAGACAGGTGAGGACCAGACTGTGCAGGGCCTTCTTGGACTTGGAAGGAATTTGAATTTTATTTTAAATACAGTGGGATACTATTGGAGAATGATAAGTTAATGAAGAAAGAATTAAGAAGACCCTAGAGACATAATACTTCAAAATGCATTATTTGCTCCCAGATTCAACTGACATTTATTGAGCATTTCTGAGCTAGGCATTTTCTAACATCCCATTTAATTCTCACCACAGACCTGGGAGAGACATACTACTATCATCACCTTCTTACTGATGAAGAAACTGATGCTCAGAGAGGTTCAGTGACTTCTCCAAGATTGTGCAACCCAGAAGCCATGGATTTGGATTTAGTCTCACAACTTCTGATTCAAGACCTCTGTTCTTTCCACTAGATTATCTATTAACTGCTCAGGCCAAAACCTTCATGATATTCTTGACTCTTCACTGTTTTTCATATACTCCCCATCATGCCCCTTAGCAAATTCTGACACCTCTGTTGTCAGCACCACTGCTACCACCCTGGCCCAAGCCACCACCATCTCTTGCTTAGATGCTTGCGGTTGCCTCCTCTCTGGTCTCCCTGCTTCTGCCCTTGCACAACAATCTTAATTCTCTACACAGTAACCAAAATAATCCTTTTAAAACATAAGTCATATCATGCCACTTGCCTACTAAAAACTCTTCAGTGGCTTCCCATCTCATTTGGAATAAAAGCTAAAGTCCCTACAATGGCTTACAGGCCTTAGAAAATCTGTCTCCTCTACCCCCACCTCCCTAACCTTATTCGCTACATCTCTCCCTTGGCTCACTCTATTCAGCTACCCTGGTCTTCAACAAGGAAACTGATGTCTCAGGACATTTGCACTTGCTGTATCCTCTGTCTGGAATGTTCCTCCCCCTCAGGGATGGATTACCCAATAAGCAAGGTATGCACGGGCTTACTTATGCTTACTTACTAATCTGTAGTGCACAATCTCACATGTGTTTCATCACATCTTTGATGTCCATCTCCTTGAGGGTCTTCCTCTTTTTCGCTGACCCTCTACTTTACCAAGCATGGTGTCCTTCTCCATGGGCTGGTTCCTCCTGATAACATGTCCAAAGCACGTGAGATGAAGTCTCACTGTCCCCGTTTCTAAGGGGCATTCTGCCTGTACTTCTTTAAGACAGATTTTTTTCATTCTTCTGGCAGTCCATGGTATATTCAATATTCTTTGCCAACACTATAATTCGAAGGCATCAGTTCTTCTTTGGTCTTCCTTATTCATTGTCCAGCTTTTAAATGCATATGAGGTAATTGATCAGGAGCACTTTAGTCCTCAAAGTGACATCTTTGTCTTTTAACACTTTAAAGAGGTCTTTTGCAGCAGATTTGCCCAATGCAATGTGTCGTTTGATTTCCACCCATGCTCCCCCTCATATTTGTATGGCTTGCTCCCTCTTCTCTTTCACGTCTCAGCTCAAAATCACCTTATCAGGGAGTCCTTTCTGACCACCTTTTATAAACTAACAACTCTGCCCACCTCAGAATCCCCATCTCCCTTAACCCTGCTTTATGATTCTCCATAACCCTTATTACCATTTGATATTCTCTATGTTTAGTGTTTCGATCTGTTGTACGCAGGATCGCTACGAGTTGGAACCGACTCGATGGTACCTAACAACATGTTTACTTATTTGTTTATTGTCTGCCCCATCACTGTTAGAAGGTAAGTTTCATGAGGACAGGAACTTTTATTTTCTGTTCTTAGAACACTGTTTTCAGCTCCTAGAACACTGCCTGGCACATAGTAGGTGCTCAGTAAATATTTGTTCAATGACTGAATGAACAGAAAGGCAAAATCATTCTTTTGAAAAAGCACTTTGTAAACTAGGAAGTGGTGTAAGAGGTTTATTTCTTCCGGTTGGTTCTTGGTTTCTAAGCCTTAAGAACCACTTCTGAAAGCCTTAACTAAATTTAGTGGACCCAAAGGATCTTGTTTATGCAGTGCTGACTCTTGATAAGCCACCAACAATCCTAGCTAAGTATTGTTAGGAAACCCAGTCTTGCCATCCTTTCCTTCTTGGGTTCGCTAGCAAAGCCAGCATGGACTTTTTCTCTTGCTTGCCCTTGGCATTTCAGAGGTTTTATTCTGAGCAAGAGGAGTGATGGTTGGTGTCCTGTCTGGTTGGAATTCTATACAGGGAAAGTCATTCAATTAAATCAAGCGGTATTGAATTCTTAATTGACACAAATGAGACAGACAGACAGCTGGAGGAGTGGGGGAGGCACAGGGAGCAGGTGCCCTACATAATGGAGAAAGAAGAGGGGCAGAATGTAAATTCAAACTGATGGCGGAGAGGCTCACTTGTGAGTTTGGATTTTGTACCACAAGAAAGGTAAGTTTTGCCACAGCTTACTTTATGTAGAGCAGAAAGGATCTAGTGGTGGCTTTGTCAAGCAAGGATAAGGCAAAAAACAAAAACCATTGTGGTAGAGTCGATTCCAACTCATAGCTGAGTCGGAATATGACAGAATATAACTGCCCCATAGGATATCCAAGGAGTGGCTGGTGGATTTGAACTGCTGACCTTTTGGTTAGCAATCGGGCTGTTAACCACTGTACCACCAGGGCCCCAAGGATAAGGCAACAGGATCCAAATGTGCCATTTTGGCTGCCCTGAAAGCCAAGTCTGACTCTTCAGGTGCTGTCATGTGTGAGAATTACTTTCTAGGTCTTCCAGGATAAACTTAGGTGATGTTTAGATTAAAAAAAAAAAATTCTTTTAATTCACACTTCTCAGACAAATGGATGCTTAACACATGGGTTAGGAAAGTGAAGGAAAGGATGTTTCCAGATCTTCGAATACCAGGTACAGGAGGCATTCCTGCAGAGAAGGCATGTCCCTTGGCAACTCTGAAATTTCCTCTGAGAATGTTGGGGACATTTTTCCTCTCAGCCCCATCTTGATCAGAGCTTTGACTCCCCAGCTCAGACAATTCTTCTCTGTATCCATGGGAATTGCTCCCATAATTAGTAGTGTCTCCTGCCTGGAACACAGACAAGTAAATGCTCAAACCTGGCAGCTGATCCTGGGAGGGAGAGCTGATTAAATCTTTCCTGTCGAGAGGCACCTCTTTGATTTGAATATGACACCTACGCTCCCCATCCCAGGTTTGTCTGAGCACCCATGCCTTCATAACTGAAGATTCTAATATTTAAAGCCACATTTAATCTTAAACGAAGCCCACTGGTTTGCTCAGTCAAGTGGCCAAGGAAAAATCATAGGCTTTTCCCCTCTCTTGGCCCCTCTTCACTGAACATCATTCTGTATTTGATATGATGAAAGCTCCTGCTGTGCAAGTATCATCAAATGCCAGGGGCCTTGAGAAATAAAAGGAGTTCAGAACACCCCTAAGTACGCGTAAGTATTAAATACAAATGGAAGAGTGAGAGAGAGGGTAAACTATTTTTTTAGAAGTTTTAGTAAGACAGGCTGGAACCATCAGGCCCCAAAGTGAATACTCTTGGTGCTATCCCGTTCCAGGAAAGCTTTCTACGGGAGGAGGTGTATTCTTATCTGGATGTAGCTAGGATTATGTACTACCTTTCAAACGCATTGGGGAGAGACAATATCCATTTTCCTTCTGACATCAAGGCAGCCTTTTAAGTTTATCCAGATTTATTTTGGTTAGTGCAATTAAAAAAAAAAAGTGAGGTTGGAGAATTATGTCTAACAAAAGTAAGGCCATTGTACGCTCAGAGTTTCCCACTGAAAGACTGCTTTTAAAGCAGTTTGCTGCTCCACAGCTCCAGTCACCTCAGGGATACTGCATTCAGGCAGGTTGGCTGTGAACAAAGCAAATTTGCTTCGCACACAACAGCCCTAAACCTACACTCTCAGGACAAAAGTTTTCCTTAGCCATGTTTTCTACATGGCTCTGGTTAAGAGCCATTCACTTAACTCCAACCTTTTTCTCCAGGGAGACAAAGGCACCTTTGGGCTGAAGTGACAGAGGAAAGTTAGAATCAGATTTGTTATCGACGTTGCAGCCTTCAATTTCAGTAAGAGGCTAAATCTGTCTATTCCAACTACAGGAAGGCAGTCTCCATAACCCCTGGAGCGCTTGGCCAATTATGCACCTGCAAATATACCATGCAGGACATTTCAGATTCCTAAGCACTTTGAAAACGGATACTTAAACAGTCTCATGGGATCCTATCACCCACCTCGAATAATAGCTGCTTTGGAATCTGTTATTGGCACCAGAAAGAGTCCTCTGAAGTCATTCTAAAGCCATTTTTATTGTGCATTTTCAAACAAAGAACCTCACCGAAAGAACTTCTGTTACAAAATCAGGGTAGAAAGTCAAACTTATCTCATCTAAGAGTCAATTACCCTGGCAATTTTGCGAATGGACGGGAGATGAGTGCTAGCAGAGAGGATTGTGGGGAGGAGGGAGGAGGGAGGAGAGAGGAGAGAGGGGGTTGAGAGGGCTTTTAAAATCCCCGACTGAGAAGGGTGTTCCTATTGACTCTAAACTCTAACAATTACAACAGAAGGGCCTCTGTGACTTCTGGCTATAAACTTTTTATGATTATTAACTGGGGAAATTTAGAATATGTGAGATTTTAACAATCGGCTTTTACCCTCCATTTGCTGCTTTCCGAGAAACCTATTTTTGCACGTAGTGTAATAACCTAAGGCTCAGAACTTACGTTGGCGACCTTGATATTTCTTGTTGAAAAGATACCTTCTACATATCTTGCTTCCAATACAGAGGCAGATTCCCTACGTGCTATTTATCTCAGGAAAGAAATACATGTGAGAAAAGAAGCAATTTTGTTCTCATCGCAATTAAATTATGACCCGCTTGTTGTGGGATTATTCTGCCATCTGCTGTTCAAGGGAGAAACAACATCAGAGAAACAGGGCTGGAGGAGGTAAAATGTTGGAAACATTTTGGTATAACGACCATCCTTCTTCTTCTAAGGGTTTCACTGTCTGTTTTATTAAGGTGAAACAGAGCAAATGTGATTAACAGCGAGAGTGTTGATGGAGGGTCCAAGATATACAGGTATAATTCTTTTGGAGAGTAATTGGCAATATTGTATCAAGAGTCATAAAATGTTCTTTTTCTTTGATCTAGTAATTTTATCCTTCAGATCTTGTTCTAAGAATTGAATCCAAAATTTAGAAGAATCAGTACGTGAAAATATATTCATCCCAATGATAATCTTTTATTGCTTTAAAAAAAAAAAAAAAGGAATCATCACAAATATCCACAAATTGACAAATGGCTAAAAACATCAGGGGTATATCCACTTGGTGGAATAGTCTGAAACTATTGAAAACAATGTTATTAAAAATTCATGATTACATAATGAGTGTGTATTATAATGTAAAGTGGATAAAGGAGCAGAGTAAAATCTAAGCGTAGAAAATAAATTTGGGAGTTTGGAGGAGGAAGCCATACCAAAACGTTACCAGTAGTTTTTTGTGAGGCCGTGGAAGACTAAATATTTTCTTCCTATTTTTTATTCTTTTCAATAAATAGAATTATTAGTGAGGGGGGGGGACTTATTTCTCTAAAAGATGCCTGGGTTCAAATTCATATTTTACAAAACAAATCAGACAGATCCTGTGAGACCATCAGCACTTCGCTTTAGCTCTCGGGGGGGCTTAGGTCTTTCATTTGTCAAATGCCTCCCTCCCCTCTCAGGGTTGTGTGAGGAGCAACCCAATAACAGATGTGAAAGGACTCTGTTCCATATGATTTATTATTAATAATTTATTTTGTCTACAGGTTCTCTTACAAGACTATCCATGTCCTCAGTTTCTCCCCTGGGATCAATTAGGGAAAATAATAGTTTATAATTTTGGTAAAAGATACCACCCTCCATTTGGTTATCCAAGTCATTCTGGGTGGCTTCCTTGAGCTCTTGATTTGACTAATTGTCTCCAGTCGGATCTACCAGTCTGGTCTCTCTTCCTCAAATGTGTTCACATCATTGCCAACCAGAGTGATCATTCTAAAATGCAAGGTGGGTCAAGCCATTCCCCCAGCTCAGAATCCTTCAGTGGCTTCCACTGACTTCTAGGATTAAGTTCAAGTTCCTTATCCTGGCGCCCAAGGCCCCCATATTGAACTTTCAAGTCATCCAAGGCTATTTCACATCTCTTTGATTTTGCTTGTGCTGTTCCCTCTGCCAGGAATGCCCTTTCTGGCCAGTCTGCCTGACAACCCCCTGCCCATCTTTTGAGACGCAGCTCAGGGGTCAGCTCCTTAGTAACTCCCTGCCCCTTTGTACAACTGCCCACACCCTCTGTGCCACCTGCTCCCTTCCTCCACCTCCATACTTGAATAACATCACTTATGTGGTCGTGAAAATTTTCTATTTCCTTATTTGACTCCCTTACTAGATTAAAAGCACCTCAACAGTTTATGAGTCTCCTATTAAGGTGTGTATCCTAACACTTAACACTGTGTCTCAATGGTTAAGAGCTCAGCTGCTAACCAAAAGGTCAGCAGTTCGAATCCACCAGCCACTCCTTGGAAACCTTATAGGGCAGTTCTACTCTGTCCTGTGGGGTGGCACCTAACAACAACAGTACTGTCCCCAGTTTACAGTAGGTGCTGGGTAAATGCCTGTTGAGTAAATGAAAGAATTTGTCTAACATTTTAACCTCCAGAGGGATTTCACCCTACTGTTCCATTTGATCCTTTTTGATCATGTGAGGAAGAGAGGCTAGGTATTATTATTCCCATTTAATGGATGAAGAAACTGAAAATCTGAGTAAATGACTCCTAAGTGGCAAGGCAAGGACTTCAGCCCAGATTTTCTGAGGGGAAAACAAACAAATACTGTAGCAGATACTGTTCTTATTCCACTCAGATCTTTTCAGATCTCTACCAGTTCCGCATGCCCCTCCCTCAGCTCCTGTTTGCTTTTGCTTCCAGTAACCAGAACTGGAGACTTTTCTGAGGAGGATCGTCCTCAGGCTACTGGAATGGCTTTGTCCCTTTTCCCTGGTTTTTAGCAAATGACTGATTAGATGTAGGCGATTGAAAGCCCAGCTTCCTTGCCTTGGGATGGAATTTACCCTTGAATTCCCTTAGGGATCAGGCTACCCTCCCTAGGACTTTGCCTGAAATCTCATCCTTGCTTGGCTTCTTCTCCTTCCCGGTCCTACTTCCCCTATGCCTTTACCAACTTCTCTTTGGAGCACTTCCTTAATAAATCCCTCACTCAGTAATGCTAGTCTCAGGGCCTGCTTTTGGGGAGCCTCATTTAAGACATTCAACTAAGCATGTCCTTAGTTCCTACTACATGCTAAAACCTATTACATGCTTTTACAAAACCTAGTTTATTTATGCCTCACACAATTCTCTATAAATAAAAAAATTAAAAAAAAAAAATTTTAGAGAGGTTGGGTAATTTATCCAAGGATATACAGCAATTGGAAGAACCAGAAGTTTGAACCCAGTCTTTTTGACTTCAAAGTTATGCCCTTTCCATTGTCTCTTCATGCCTCTTGTGTTTTTCTTTCTGTGAAGACTGCATGATAGGCAAAAAAACCAAAAACCAAAAAACCAAACCCGTTGCCATTGCAACTGATAGCGACCCTATAGGACAGAGTAGAACTGCTCCATAGGGTTTCCAGGGGCAGAGGAAGGTAAAATCATTTGGTCAGAGCTCTTTTATTTTTGGTATTTATCTACATATCTAATGAGCCCTGGTGGTGCAGTGGTTAAGAGCTTGGCTGCTAACTGGAAGGTGGGAGGTTCGAACCCACCAGCCGATCTGCAGGAAAAAGATGTGGCAGTCTGCTTTGGTAAAGATTGTTGTTGTTGTTGCTAGGTGCTAGTGAGTCGGCTCTTACTCATAGTGACTCTACGTACAACAGAGCGGAATGCTGCCCTGTCCTGCGCCATCCTCACAATCATTGCTATGTTTGAGCCCATTGTTGCAGCCACTGTGTCAATCTATCTCCTTGAGGGTCTTCCTCTTTTTCAATGACCCTCTGCCTTACCAAGCATGATGTCCTTCTCCAGGGATTGATCCCTCCTGATAACATGTCCAAAGTGTGTGAAACAAACTCTCTTCCTCATCCTCACTTCTAAGGAGCATTCTGGCTGTACTTCTTCCAAGACAGATTTGTTCATTCTTCTGGCAGTCCATGGTATATTTAAAATTCTTTGCTAACACCATAATTCAAAGGCATCATTTCTTCTTCGGTCTTCCTCACTCGTTGTCCAGCTTTCGCATGCATATGAGGCGATTGAAAATATCATAGCTTGGGTCAGGCTCACCTTAGTCCTCAAAGTGACATCTTTACTTTTGAATACTTTAAAGAGATCTTTTTCAGCAGATTTGTCCAATACAATGCATCATTTGATTTCTTGACTGCTGCTTCCATGGGCATTGATTGTGGATTCAAGTAAAACGAAATCCTTGACAGCTTCAGTAGTTTCTCCATGTATCATAATTGGAGGGATCAGTCCCTGGAGGAGGACATCATGCTTGGTAAAGTAGACAGTCAGCGAAAAAGAGGAAGACCCTCTACGAGATGAATTGACACAGTGGCTGCAACAGTGGACCCAAACATAGCAATGATTGTGAGGATGGTGCAGGACTGGGCAGTGTTTCGTTCTATTGTACATAGGGTCACTATGAGTCGGAACTGAATTGATGGCACCTAACCACAACATCATGATGTTGCTTATTGGTCCCATTGTAAGGATTTTTGTTTTCTTTATGTTGAAGTGTAATCCATACTGAAGGTTGTAGCCTTTGATATTCATCATTACAAGACTGTGTCATCTGCATATCGCAGGTTGTTAATGAGTCTTCCTCCAATCCCGATGCCACATTCTTCTTCATATAGTCCAGCTTCTCAGATTATTTGCTCAGCATACAGATTGAATAAATATGGTGAAAGGATACAATCCTGACGCACACCCTTTTTGATTTTAAACCATGCAGTATCCCCTTGTTTTGTTGAAATAACTGCCTCTTAGTTTATGTACAGGTTCCTCATGAGCACAATTAAGTGTTCGGAATTCCTGTTCTTCACAATGTTATCTATAATTTGTTATGATCCACACAGTCAGATGCCTTTGCACAGTCAATAAAATACAGGTAAACATCTTTCTGACATTCTCTGCTTTCAGCCAAAATCTGTCTGACATTAACAATGATATCGAAGGAGTCCTGGTGGTGTAGTGGGTTAAGTGCTTGATTGCTAACCAAAAAGTTGGCATTTCGAACCCACCAGGTGCTCTGCAGAAGAAAGATGTGGCAGTCTGCTTTCTTAAAGATTTACAGTCTTGTAAACCCTATGGAAAAGTTCTACTCGATGGCAATGGGTTTGTTTGTTTGGTTGGTTGGTTTTCGTTTTATCTATATATCTGATTTACTCGCTTACCAATTTCTATAATTTTTAGTGATGTCAGATTGAGTGGCAAAAGCAAGTAAAAGGAAAAAAAGGCCTTCATCAAAATAGTCTCTTTCTCCTACTATAGAATTTCCACTATTAATCATCAATTACTCTAATCTTAGACTACATGAACTCTAGCAAGTTTCCTATCCTCTCTGAATCTTAATTTTCTTATCTTTAAAGTGGGGAAATAAAATAATCAGAATACCTATCACCTGAGTTCCCCCCTTCCCCCCGCTCATGGTGGAGTCAAACCTGGGTGTCCTGCATGAAAGGAAAGAATTCTACCACTGAACCACCACTGCCCTCTACCTGTCACACAGGATAAGTTAATGCAAAACCCTTGGCTTAGTGCCTGACACAGAGTATGAACTCAATAAATGTTGGCCATTATTATTTTATTATTATTGCTGCTACTTATAAACAGGTCATATGCTCCAAAAGGCTGTAAGTCCTTTTGTTCATATGTGCTTTTATAATGCTTAACCACAGAGACTCAGCTGGACAAAACGCTAGCATTGAATCACCCACATTAGCCCCAGATGTGATATACTAAGAAGGAGCTGGATGCTCAGATATCAATGTTTTTATTTCTGATTCCCAGACAATGCACTTTATGCATAACCACCACCCATCTGTCAGTGGAGGCTTGCAGTTGCTATGATGCCTAACAGGTTTCAGCGGAGCTTCCAGACTAAGATGGACTAAGAAGAAAAGTCTGGCGGCCTATTTCCGAAAATCAGCCACAGAAAACTTTATGAATCATAATCATCAGGTCCACAACTCATCATTGGGGTGGTGCAGGGCCAGGCAGTGTTTTGTTTTGTTGGGCATGGGGTCACCACAACTCGTGGGCCAACTCAAAGGCAGCTAACAACAGCAACAAACCAGAAATACTGAATTGTCCTCACAAGCCACAAAAGAAGAGTAAACTCCTATTCCATCTGGTGGTGACTCCTAGAATTACCATTACCACTTAAGTAAATCGTGGACCTTATAGCACCGAATTGCAACGGTTCTTTAGGACCACTGAGAGACCACACTTAGTTCAGAGATTCTCAAGCTGAAGTTCCAAACTCCTACAAGAAGGTTCTAATGAATATTTTCAAAATTTCCAACAAAGTAAAAATTACCTACAACAAAGTAAAAATATCTTCACATATGTTAATTAGTTTAATCCTGATAATAACCCTTTGAGGCAGGTATCATATTATCATTCCCATTTTATAGATGGGGGAGTTGGTGCACAGAGACTTTAAGTAACTTGCCCAAGGGAGCAAATAGCAGGGATGGGCTTGAACTCAGGCAGTTGGCTCCGGGACCTGTACATTTAACTACTCTGCTGTATGGTTTCAGTAGTACCAGCCCCATTTTCCCAACACCTCCTATGTTCCAGATTTCAAGCTAAGCTCACACTATTTAAAAACAAAAACAAAAACAAAAAAAACTAGTTGCCAAGTCAAGTCAGTTCCGACTCATGGCAACCTATGACCCTGTGTGTTTCAGAGTAGAACTGTGCTCCACTCAGAAGCAGATCACCAGGCCTTTCTTCCAAGGTACCTCTGGGTGGGTTTGAATCACCAAGCTTTTTGTTAGTAGTTGAGTGCTTACCGGTTTCCGCCCTCCAGGGACTCCTTTTAGTTAGTAGCTGAATGCTTAACTGTTTGTGCCACCCATGGCAACATAAGCTCACACTATACATCCTCAAAGCTGAGCTAACTTTTGCAGATGAAATAGCTCATACTCAAAGGGACATGAGGAGGCTTTTGGGGGTGATGGATACCTTCACTGTCTTGATTGTAAAGTTAGTTTCACTGTTGTTGTTAGTTGCTGTCGAGTTGATTCCAACCCATGGTGACCTCATGTGGGGTTATACATATATCAGATCTTATCAGATCGTGCCCGTTAAACATGTGCAATTTATTGCATGCCAATCTTGTCTCAATAAAGCTGTTTAAAAAAAAAACATGGAGATACCACTTTATACCATTAGACTGGCAAAAATGAGAAAGCTAGGCAATGCTAAGTTTTAGCTAAGATGGGGAGATGTAGGGCCCCTGGTGGGAGTGTAGACTGCTGAATTCATTCTGGAAAGAAATTTGCCAGTACAAGTCTGTCAAATTAATTTTACATATAGCGTATGTCCTAGTGATTCTGCTGCTGGGTCTATATTAAAAAGAAGAATTGTATCATAATGAAACTGCATAAAATCAAGAAATGAGAAAATCCAAAAAGATACCAGAGAGGAGATCTTAAATTGCCTCATTTCAAGACTTACTATAAAGCTACAGAAATCAAAACAGTGTGGTATTAGAAAGACATATAGATCAACAGAACAGAGTTCAGAAATTTTGCTGTTATTAGGTGCCGTGGAGTCGGTTCCGATTCATAGTGACTCTGTGCACAACAGAACGAAACGTTGCCTGGTCCTGCACCACCTCACAATCATTGCTATGTTTGAGCTCGTTGTTGCAGCCACTGTGTCAATCTGTCAGAGTTCAGAATAGAAATAGACACATGTATGGTCAATTGATTTTCAACAAACGTTTTTAAGAAAGGATAGTCTTTTCAACAAATGGCCTGGAACAACTGGATATCCATAAGAAAACAAACAAATCTCAACCCTTGTCTCATACCATGCAAAAAAATTAACTTGAAATAGACTTAACTGTAAAAGCTAAAACTTTAAAATTTCCGAAAGAAAGCAGGAGAAAATCTTCAAGACTTCAGGGTAGACAAAGCTTTCTTAGAACTAAAAAAAAAAAAAAACCACAAAAGAAAACTTGATAAATTGGATTTAACTAAAATTTTCTGCTCATCTACAGACATCATTAAGAAACTACAAAAGCGAGCCACAGACTGAGGAAAATATTTTTAATATGGATTTCTGACAAAGTACCCAAAATATGTAAAGAATTCTTACGACTTAATAATAAGACAAGCAACCCAATAAGAAATAGACAGAAGATTTGTACACACTATTTTCCAAAGAAGATACGCAAACAACTAAGAAGTACAAATTAAAACCAGAAAGAGAAACCACTCTACACCCACTAGAATGACTAAATTTAGAAAGACTAATAATACTGTTATGGATTGAATTATGGCCTCTCAAAATTTATGCTGAAGTCCTGACTGGGGGTACCTGCGAACATGATCTTGTTTGGAAGTAGGGTCTTTGAAGATGTTATCAGTCAACATGAGGTTATACATGAGTAGGGAGGGTCTGAATCCTATGTGAATAATGCCCTTATAAAAGAGGAGATAGAGACCAAGGGAAGACAGTCAGTGAGGATGGAGTTATGCTGCAGGGGCAAGCCAAGGAACACCGGAGGCTAACCAGAAGCTGAGAGAGAAAGCATCTTCCCTGAGAGCCTTCAGAGAAAGCATGGCCCCAATGACACCCTGTGTTTGGACTACTAGCCTTCAGAACTGTGAGAATAAATTCCTGTCCTCGTAAGCCACCTAGTTTGTGCTACTTTATTATCATAGCCCTAGGAAACAAATACAAACACCAAAGGTTGGCAAGGGTATGGAGCAACTGGAACTTTCATACTTTGCTAGTGGAAGCGTAAAATGGTACAACCACCTTGGAAAATGGTTTGGTGAGTTATTATAAGGTTAAACATAAACCTACCCTGTGACCTAGCGATACCACTTCTAGGTATTTATCCAGAGAAATAAAAACATATGTCCACACAAAAACTCTCACACAAATACTCATAGCAAATTTATTAATATTAGCCAAAAACTGGAAACAATCCAAATATCCATCAAGAGGTGAATGGATTAAAGAAATTGTGACATGTTCATTCAATGGACTAGTACTCAGCAACAACAGGGAATAAACTACTGATACATGCAACAACATGGATGAATCTTCACAGACATTATGTTGCGCAGAAGCCAGATACAAAAGAGTACACTGCTGTATGATTCCATTTGTATCAAGTTCTAGAACAGGCAGAACTAATTTATGGTGACAAAAATCTGAATACTAATTGTCTCCGGCATTGGGGGAGATTGACTGAGAAGGGACACGAGGGAACTCTCTGGGTGATGGAAATGTTCTGTATCTTGAAGGTGATGTGAGTTTCACAAGTGTACTCATTTGTCAAAACTCATTCAATTGTGCCCTAAAATCTATACATTTTATTATATGTAAATTAAACCTCAATAGAGTTGATATAAATACACATATGGAATTCCCTCATAGTCTGTCAGCTTGTGTTGGAATTTAGGAAGGGAACTTTCCCTCCCTGAGTCAGCTCAGAACACTGTTAATCACAGATAACAGCACCCAGGCAACTCATCAGCAGCCCCAGGAGGTGAGCTGACAGCTCAGACCCCTCTCCCCCATGCAGAGGCCCTAGCTGTGACCCCAGTAGGTGGCCATTTCCAAGGCCTTTCTTTTGGAATGCTGATCTTGCTGGTGTTGGTCAGCCTGAGGAAATCTGGGTGAGCCATTGACCTGGGAGGGCCTTTCTATCACAACACAAACTGGCCAGCTTTGCAGTCAGAGATTCGGGGTTCCAATCCCAGCAGCAGACTTCCTTCAGAACTATTTTAAATCACTTAACTTCTCTGTAGCTCAGTGCTCCAGAACGGCAGGGAACCAATGGCATTGGCATTTGTATCTTCAGTGCCTGGAACATTGGTTGTTTTTAGGTGCTCTTAAGTCGATTCTGACTCATAGCAACCATATATGTACAACAGAATGAAACATTGCCTGGCCCTGCACCATCCTCACAACGATTGCTATGTTTGAGCCCATTGTTGCAGCCACTGTGTCAGTCCATCTCCTTGAGGGTCTTCCTCTTTTATGTGGACCCTCTACTTTATCAAGAATGATTTCCTTCTCCAGAGACTGGTCCCTCCTGATAACATGTCCAAAGTAAGTGAGATGAAGTCTCGCCATCTTCGCTTCTAGGGAGCATTCTGGCTGTACTTCTTCCAAAACAGATTTGTTCATTCTTTTGGAAGTCCATGGTATGTTTAATGTTTTTCACTAACACCATAATTTAAAGGCGTCACTTCTTCTTTGGTCTTCCCTATTCATTGTCCAGCTTTCACATGCAAATGAGGTGATTGAAAATACCATGGCTTGGACCAGGCATTCCTTAGTCCTCAAAGTGACATCTTTGCTTTTGGACACCTTAAAGAGGACTTTTGCAGCAGATTTGCCCAATGCAATATGTCATTTGATTTCCTGACTGCTTCTTCCATGGGTGTTGATTGTGGATCCAAGTAAAATGAAATCCTTGACAACTTTAATATTTTCTCCATTTATCATGATGTTACTTATTGGTCCAGTTGTGAGGATTATTGCTTTCCTTATGCTGTGGTGTAATCCACACTGAAGGCTGTAGTCTTTCATCTTCATTGGTAAGTGCTTCAAGCCCTCTTCACTTTCAGCAAAGTTGTGTTATCTGTATATCGAAGGTTGTTAATGAGTCTTCCTCCAGTCTTGATGCCATGTTCTTCTTCATATAGTCTAGTTCTCTGATTATTTGCTCAGCATACAGATTGAATAAGTATGGTGAAAGGATACAACCCTGATGCACACCTTTCCTGATCTTAAACCACGCAGTATCCCCTTGTTCTGTTCAAACGACTGCCTCTTGATCTATGTACAGTTTCCTCATGAGCACAATTATGTGTTCTAGAATTTCCATTCTTTGAAGTGTTATCCATAATTTGTTATGATCCACAGAGTCAAATGCCTTTGCATAGTCAATAAAACACAGGTAAACATCTTTCTACTATTCTCTGCTTTAAGCCAAGATACATCTGACATCAGCAATGATATCCCTTGTTCCACATCCCATTCTGAATCTGGCTTGAATTTCTGGCAGTTCTCTGTTGATGTACTGCTGCAACTGCTTTTGAAAGATCTTCAGCAAAATTTTACTTGCGTGTGATATTAATGATATTGTTTGATAATTTCCACATTCCATACCTTTCTTTGGACTAGGCACAGATATAGATCTTTTCCAGTCGGTCGGCCAGGTGGCCGCCTTCCAAATTTCTTGGCATAGATGAGTGTTTTCAACGTTGCATTGGTTTGTTGAAACATCTCGGTTGGTACTCCATCAATTACTGGAGCCTTGTTTTTCACCAATGCCTTCAGTGCATCTTGGACTTCTTCCTTCAATACCATTGGTTCTTGATCATATGCTACCTCCTGAAATGGTTGAACTAGAACATAAGAGGCTTCCATAAATGTCTGATTGAACTATTGCACAGTTCTAGGAGCTAGAACAGGAGGGCTGTTCTACATGCTTGTAAAGTACATGTATTAGTTATCTGCTCCCCTTGATACAATATTTCTTAACATTTTGGGGGGTCATCAATTCCTTTGAAAATCTGATGAAAGCCCTGTACTCTCTTCTCCCAGAAAAATGCACATGTATGCACCTTTTTACATATCATTTCCACATGCCTGGGAAGCTCATGGACCCTGAGCTTTGGTTTTGGAGGGTCTCACTTGGCTCTGAAGGGTCTACCAAACATTCTTGCAACTCAGTCACCATTTGTTCTGTACCTAGTCTCTGCCAGAGCATTTACTCTCATTATTTCTTATAATCTTCTCTACAACCAGCTGAGGATTGTTTTACAAGTGAGGAAAATGAGGCTGAGAGATCAAATGACTTGTCCAAGACCACACAGCTAGTAATGGCTAATGTAGAGACTTCACTTCATTCATGCCTTCTGATTCCAAGGCACTGCTCATTCCTTGAGGTGAGAATCTACTCCCCTTCAGAGATGCTCCCTGAAGCCCACCAAAGGGCTTGGTAACTGGAAAGCTCTGTAGTCACAGCAGGATGACTCTGCCCAAATCCAGCCCTGGTAGAAGATTCTGCAATGGGTGAGCGACTCCAGGCCCATCCCAGGTGCAGGCTCCATGCCCAGCTCAGACATGTGTCATCCTCTCCTCGATTTCTCAACTCAGCCTTGGGATGGGGGTGGAACAGAAGAAGGGAAGAGAAACAGAGGAAATTACTTACAAAAAGAAGTTTCAGACTGAGTCAGAAACATGAGTTATAACTCAGAGAGAGGCTCCGCGGTAGGAGGGGAATGCAGGAAGAAGGTCCTCACAAGAGGACTCCCCTCTTCTCCTCCCTATGGGTGAGGTTGCTCCTATGAGACAACTTCTCTACAGGCTCTGGATGTGGTTCCTTCTACTTAAAAGAGGGGTTGGGGTGAGAGAGAGGGAGACAGAGAGACAGACAGCTGAGAGGCTGGAGTCTTCTCCGGGAGGAGGAATGGGGTAGTAGCCAACATGTCTTAAGCACTTATTAGCACGTATTATGTGTCAGGACCTGTGGTATGTGCTTCTCATGCATTATCTTGTTTCATCTTCACCGAAGAGCAGATACTACTATTAAACCCCACTTTAAAGATGGGGAAATCGAGAAAGAGAGGTTAAGTGACTTGCCTCAGGTCACACAGGCAAGTGCCAAAATTGGATTCTAACCCTGGACTGCTTATACTTCAATAAAATAGTCAAACAACAAAACCAGGGCAGCTTAACCCAAGCGTCTGCACTTAACCACTAGTCTAGATTGCTTCCTGTGTCCTAGTCACTGTTTGCTTATAACTGAGCAGCTCTGTGCCAGGCACACTCTTCATACACATTCTCATTTAATGCTCACAATAGCCCTGTTTGATAGCTGAGGAAACATCAGAGCAGCGAAGTGACTTGCTGAAGGTCACACAGCAGGTCAGCAGCAGGGCTTGAGTGTGATTAAAGGTCTGATTCCAGGTCCAGTGCTGTTCCCATGACCCCCTGCTGCGTTCGGGGATGAACTGAGCAGGAGTCCAGGCGGGAGGGAACAGGTAGGGGTGATGGATCAGGAGGCCCTCCTGCTCACTTCACTGGGTCTTTCCCTCTTGCTGGCACAGCCTTAGTACCACACCTGGCCGTGCCACCCACAGCTGCCTTCACTGGGGGTGGCTGTTATTGTTAGATACCATCGAGTCAATTTTTGACTCAGAGTAGAACTGCCCCATAGGGTTTTCTAGGCTGTAATCTTTACAGAAGCAAACCGCCAGGTCTTTCTCCCGCAGAGCCACTGGGTGGGTTCAAACCATCAAGCTTTCATTTAGCAGCAGAGTGCTTAACTGTTGCACCACCAGGGCTCCTTTTTCACTGGTGGTAGGGATGTTCATTTAGATTTCCCTTGCTGCTGTTTAGTCATTTCTTCTTCAAGTCCCCTAGAGTTAGTGGGAACCCCCCTCAAAATGGAAGCTACTCAGAAGACCTCAGTTCAAAGCTAGAGGAATTTTCCAACAGTGCGGAGGGACTGCCTTGTGATGTGGTGAATTCTCTGTCAGTGGCAGTATTGAGTAGAAACTTGATAACCATCTGTGGGGGATTCCTGTAGCGGGTGGAAGGTCATTCTGACCCTGAGATTTCATGACTCATTGTGGGATGAAATTTAGCCCATGTATCTGGGTGGAATACTAGGACACGTATGAGCTCTGGAGCCAGATAGACTTGGGTTCAAAATCTGGCTCAGCTGCCTCTTTGCTGGGGGACTGTGGGCAAGTTATCTTCTTTAGCCTCAGTTTCCTTGACAGGAGGTGAAAATTATAATACCTACCTCCTAAGATTGCTTTGAGAATTAGGGATGATTACTCTACAGTGCCTGGTGTATAGCCGGAGCTCAGTAAATTGCACTTATTATTATAGCCATTAAATGAATGGTTGCATCGTGAATTGGTAGGTTCTTTGGTGGCCTTATATTACAGGGTTGAGTGAGAGAATTGAATCCATGTGTTAATCAAGGTACCAAATGTTTGGATACTTAACATATGTAGCAGACCAACCTTTTCTTTCAGCGTGCTTGTCTTTGAAATAATCATTGAAAACAATGTGATGTGATCAGGGACAGGTTACTCAATAAGCAAGGTACGCACAGGCTTACTTGTGCTTACTTACTAATCTGCAGTGCAGAATTTCACTTGTTTTTCACCACGTCAAAGATGAGGTGAAACCCACGTGAAACTGTGCACAATTAAGCCCACGTGTGCCTTGTTTACTGGTTAATCTGCCCCTGGGTTTGATATATAAGTGGGTTAAAGTGCAAGACACATGGATTTTGATGCCTGTGCCAACAATCTGGAATCTGAGTCTCCAACCTGGAGGGCACACACAAGATTACATCTAAACAGTCCCCTACTGGGAACAGGAATCCCCTCCATGAACTTGACAAGTGGTCATTAGGTCTGTGTGTAGCCCAGGTGATGGGGGAACTCACTACCTTCTGAGACTGTCCATAGGAAATCCCCCAAATTTCCCAGCTGGTTTCCACTGTCTGCAAGTTAGGAAATAGACCATTTTAACAAGTGCTTCCTCTCGTTGAGAACGCATCCCAATATTGTAGGAACGTTTATGACCACCTGGCTGGCTGAACGATGATGGTAAGCAGACAGATCTGTGGAACACGTAAGTAAGTCTCGGGCATTCTCAGAAGCAGTGAGGCAGGACAGCGCGCTGGTTAACAATGAGTTTCAGAATCACACAGACCTCGATTTGAGTTCCTGCTCTGCCTCTTAGCTATGTGTTGGCAAGTTGCTTCCTGAGCCTCAATTTGCTCACATGAGGATTAAATGGAATAGAGCATGGAAAGGCCTTGGAGCCTGGCACCTGCACATAGTGAGCGTTTGCTTAGTACATGGGAGCCAATATTCATGGAAGGGGACATCCTACAGGATGGGGACCTAGGGATTATTTTTTGGGCATTAAAGGGAAGAGTAACCTTCGAAACTGGGGACATCTGGATTGACACTTTGTTTCCCCAAGCCAGGTTATTTCTTAGTAGATTTTGTCCAGGGAGTTGGCACCCAGGGAGAGAAATTCCTGTTGGAGATGCTATCGGCTAGGAACTTTTTCTGGAATCCAGTGAGTGCTTGAGGGGGGGCCATCCTGATCCCATTAGAATTAGAACAAGGTTAATCGTGCAAGCAGCTCTCTTTATCTTCCTGAACATGTTTATATTCACTCACTCAGTTGGTCTTCAGGGGATGCTGTGAGATAGGTAGGAATTATTACCCCCATTTGGCAAGTGGGGACACTCTGGCCCAGAGAGGTGAAGTATTTGAGAAAGCACTTATGGACTCCCACCCTGCACGCCCACCCACCATTTCCTGCTTCTTGAATCTTCCCCCTAGTGCCTGTGGCCAGACATTACCTGCCCTGTGCCTCAGAGCACCCGTTTCCCTTCCTCCTCCTCAGATGTCTTTCCAGGCTCTGGCTCTTCAGGCATAGTTTGCTGTGCTTCCCCCAGCATCATCAAGTCCACTGCTCCTGCATGCTCTTTCATTCACCTATTCAACAGGCACAAGCCCAGGACCTACTGTGCATCAGGCCCAGTGCTAGGAGCTTGAGAGACAGAGATGAAAAAGACACCGCCCACAGACTCAGGTTCACAGACTGGTGGGGAAGATACGCATCACCAGCTGTTTCCAAAAACAGTGTGATGTGCAAAAAGATGGGCACGGGGCATTTGGAGATCCAAAAGGTGAGTCACCCAACCCAGTCTGGGGTGTCCCAACAGGCTTCCCGGAGGCGTTACTTGAGTTGTCCTAAAGCACAAGTTGGAGTTAGCCAGGACCCCAGTGGCGGGAGCAGCACAACTTGTGGGCAGTTTGGGGACTCTGCAGAGAAGTGGTGAGAGCTGGGGGCTCGGCGGGCGCCACGTCACACAGAAACACCAAGTTTCAGGCTTGTCCGCCTAAGCTCCATGTCAGATGCCAGGTCAGATTTGTGATTCTAAATGGGGGATGCTGGGGGAACGAAAGACTGGAGAAAACCAGCGAGGAGAAGGTAGTTGAAAAGAGGAGAGAAAAGTATGAGGATGGTAGGGAGGTTGGGTAGGAGGGGATGGACTCTGGAAATATTTAGGAGGCAGACTGGATACAGGGCATGAGGGGAAGGAGACAGGCTGACACTCAGATTATTCCAGCTGGGGTGATGGATCCAGGGTGGACAACCTTGGGTGGTGGGTGGGAAAGAAAATGTTGGTTTCACTGTACAAATGGGGAAACTGAGTCAGAGAAGTGGAACACACAGGGGCTCAGGACTGTATGTCAGCAGGTGTTTAGGGGAGTCCTTTAGTCTCCCAACACATCCTCCTTGCTCCTGCAGGGAGGCTGCCTAGCATGCTTAGTCCAGAGCTAAAGCTGAGCTGCGATTGTCAGAATCTCCTTCCCTCATAACTGGACTGACTCACCTCTGCAGACCCTGGCTTTATCTGTAAACTGGAGAGGGCTGAGAAGTCACAGAAGCAAAGGTCCTGGTTCATAAGGCTTTGAATCTTGCCAGACTGGCAAGTCCTCCCTCACCAGCTGTTATATCCCAGTCTCCTTTGCAGCTTTCCCTTCTCAGCTCCATCTCTAAATGCTGGTGTGCTCGGGGCTCAGTCACAGGTCCCCTCTTCTCTGTTCTCAGTTTCTGAAACAGGTCTTCTCAAACTTCGACGCACACACAAATCACACGCAGATCTTGTTAAAATGTAGATTCTGATTAAGCAGGTTTAGGGATAGGCCTGAAATTCTGCATTTCTAACAAGCTCCCAGATGATGCCAATGCTGCTGGTCCATGACCCACACTTTGAGAAGCTCAGTCTCTTGGCTTTACAAACTTCCTACAAGCTCTCTCCCCAGAACGCCAACTTCTAATTACAACTCTTATTTGACATCTCCATTGGGATATCTGAAAGGCATCTCCCATAAAACTCTAAAATTTTCCCCCAAACCTGCTCCTCCCCAACTCTCCCCTATTTCAGTACCCAATTGCTCAAGTCAAAAATATAGATTTCCTTGAATCTCCTTTTTCTCTGATCCTCTACAGCCAAACTCCCAGCAAGTGCTGTCTACTTCACCTCCAGAGTACATCCTGACCCTGCCCACTCCCCCCCGCCCCCCGCCCCCCGCCCCCCTCCTCTTTCACCACATCTCTTGTCTGGGCTACTGTAGTAGCTGCTGGCCTGGTAAACCTGTACCTCCTCTGCTCTCCCAGTCAATCTCCATATAGCGGTCAGAACAATCTTTTTAAAAGTGTAAACTTCAACTCTCATGGAATCCAGACTTCCTGAAGCCATTGAGGCTGGATAAGCCCCTGAAACTACTGCCCTCAGATAATCTTTAACCCTTAAACCATAAACCAAAAATAATCCCTGAAGCCTTCTTTAAACCAGACACAGTCTAGCTTAACTAGTAAAGAATATCTGCTGTGAGCTTTGTGTTCTTTTTTAAAAACTTAGTATATGGAATCAAATTGTTAACAGCAACTGAAAAGATCAGATAGGAAACTTAGGGAGAAATGAGTTTATGTCAATAGGGGAGAACAAATTGGAAAAGGAGGGTGAGAACGGCTGCACAATTTGAAGAGTGTAATAGATGTCACTTATTGTACACAGAAATTGTTGAATTGGTGTAGGTTTTGCCTTGTGTATTTTTAACAACAACAAAAAAATCATGTCATTTCCCCACTTAATTAAATTCTTTCAAGGGCTTTCATCTCACTAACAGTTAAGCCCTAACTTCTTACCCTGGCCTACAAAGCCCATTATGACTGGCCCTTGCCCTTCCTCCCAGCTTCACCTTGTATAAATCCTCTCATCCTGAGGTTATGGCCACACTAGCCTCCTTTCTGGTCCCTGAGCACAGCCAACTTGTTTCCTCCTTTGGGCCCTCTGCCCTGACTCTGCCCTCTGCCTCCTGGTCTTAGATTGGGTAGCTCCTTCTCACCACTCAGATCTCAGCTTCCGAGTCACCCCCCTAGAGAGGCCTTTTCTGACCACCTCATCTGAAGTCACTCCCCATCCCTCACCCCAACTGAACTCTCTGTGAATGTCTTATCAGTAGCTGATGTGGGTTTGCTAATTGTCTGTTTCTCCCACTAGGAGGTAAGACCCACCTCTACCTTGTTCACCATTCTAACTCCAGCATCTGGAGCAGGGCCAGAAGAGGTGTTCAGAAAATATTTGTTGCATCTAATTCCCCTGAGCTTCAGTTTCCCCATCTATAAAACAGGGAAAATGATATAATAGTACTCACCTCACAGGGTTAAGATTAAATGAGATATACACGTAAAGCCCAGGCATGGTGCCTGGCACTCAGTAACTGGTGGCTAATGTTACCATTACTGTTATCAACGCTGTAATGGAACCTTTGGTAGGAACGGGCTGGGCAGGACCAGCAGGATTCCCATACCCTCCCCAGATGACCTGCACTCCAAGTAGCTCGGCTAATTGGACCTGGCCCGTTTCTTACCACTGCCAAATCCTTGACACCCGACAGCAGAGAGAGGGTAAATTCGGGGATGAAAAGTGATGGACAATGAGTTTCAACTCAACTGTAAGTTTATTAGAAAGGCCATGGACAGATGAACCCTGAGTTACCAGCTGAGGAAGAAACAAAACAAACTGAAACAAAAAGCCCCTGCCCTCCCTGGCCTGCCCCACTGGCCTCCTGTGAACTCTATCCTGTGGCAGACCCCAACAGAAGTCGCCAAAAGTGCTTTCCTGATCCTTCCCCTGGGACAGCCCAAACTGACTACAACAGACCCACCGGCAAGGCCGATGCGGATGCTGGTGCCTGGAGCTGGGAGTCGGTGGGGCCTTGGTCCTCTCCTCAAGCAGGATGTGGTTCCAGACCCCCCAGTAGAACAGAACGGAAAAGGAGCTGACTGGGGACAGTGAGTTCTAAACAGCCAAAGGCTCCGGAAGGTGACGTTGTACTGCCTCGGGCTGCCTCGGAGGTGTGTGCAGATGGCTACAGACGGCCAATTGTGGGGGTTCCCCCCAAGCTGCTCTAAGGAGTCTCAGTCACACAGAGCCCTAGTCTCAGTCACACAGAGCCCTAGCATGACTCAGTGCCCCTCCCGGGCTGCAGTGGCTACTTTTGCTCCCAGAAAGGCAAATGGATCTTGTAAAAACCCATCGTGGTCGATGTCATTTTTTTCCTTTAAAAAAAGATAAGAGTTTGTACAGTGAATCAACTGCAACCAGCGGGGCCTGAGCCAAGAAGAGTTCATCCTGGGGAAGGAGAAGGCACTTCTCACACCCTCACCGGGGGTGATCTGGGCTGGCTGCTTCCGGGGACCCTCGGGGCTCCAGCTCCCTCTGGTCCTGTGACTCAGGCTTGCTCCCTCTAGGAAGTATGCTGCCTCCATTGAGCTAGCACCGCCTTGTGGCCTGGATGCACTGGCCCCTCACAAGGTGGTGGACGGCAGCTTCCTCACCCGCCGCTGGGCCAGGATAGATGATTCAATGGGCTTCAGCTGGGGAGTGGGCTTGGAGCTATTAAGTGCGGAGTACGTGGCTGCCATGGCTCCCTGGAAGGGAAGGTGAGAGGGCAGTTTATCAGATGGGCATGTTCCAGGGCCAGGCCAGCCCCTCCCTGTGTTCCAACCACCTCATCCCATGGCCTTTCAAGGTCAGGGGACTGGGGGCGCATGAGTGCAGTGTTGACATGACTGGGGGCTACCTGAGGGCAGGGCTGTGTCTTCTTTTCCTCTGTCCCACCTGAGGTGCTTGGCACAGGCATCTCTTGGCTCTGCCATCTCAAGTCCCTGCCCATGGGAACCCTGGCTTGAGCCCCCAAATGCTCAGCAGCTAGGGGTGGCTATACCTTTACAAGCTGCAGGTCCTGGTGGGACAGCTGGCTCTGGGGGAGCTTGTCTTTCTGGGTGATCCATGGGTGCTGGAGGACTTGCTTGGCTGTGAGGCGCTGGTGGGGGTCCACGTGCAGCATCTTGGACACCAGGTCCTAGGGACACAGTGGTCAAGAAGGTTGATGGGAGAGGTCAGTGGGGAAGTAGAGAGTTGTGCCCCACTGACAGGGAATGCCTAGACCTTTGTAATAGTCCTTGTAATTCTCCAGTCTCCCCAAGCCTAGACAATGCATTCCCTTCTACGGGCCTTTGCTGCTGCAGAGACTTCTTCCTAGAAGAAGTTATATAACTTCAAGAAGTTATGTGGCAAGGTGTGGTAAGAGCCTAGGGTTTTGGGTCAGGCAGAGTGAGTTCAAAAGTTGTCTCCTGCATTCATCAACTGAGTGCCCTGGGTAAGTTACTTCAACTCTCAAGCCTCACTTGTCTCTCTGAAAATAGGGACAATACTTGCTTTACAATGTATAGAAAGGGCTCAGCTCCAGTGCCTGGTAGAGAAGTTCCCAATAACTGGAAACTGTTGCTAATATTGAAAGCTCAAACGTCACCTCCTTTGAAAAGGCCTCTCTGCTTGGTGTAGTCAGTCACTTTGTTCTGTGTCTCTATTGCCCGTATCCC
This sequence comes from Dugong dugon, assembly GCA_030035585.1. Classification (NCBI taxonomy): domain Eukaryota; kingdom Metazoa; phylum Chordata; class Mammalia; order Sirenia; family Dugongidae; genus Dugong; species Dugong dugon. The sequence goes on along the minus strand of CM057462.1, from coordinate 50,704,005 downwards.
TGGCCAACAAGACCCTTCTCTGCTGCTTGGCATCTCTGTTCCTTGTATGCAAGCTTGTATCTCTCACCACACCACGTTTCATGAGGCAGGGCCTGTCACTGATGCAGCTCTCTGTTCCCCACACGCGGGAAGACCCAGTGAATGATCACTGAGTGATCAGCAAGGTAGGGGTAGGAGGTGGGTGGTGGTCTGCCTGGGAATCTTCTACTTGGAGAAATAGAGCAATAGGGATTTGTAGAACATTCTGCTTGGAGAAATGAGGCCACCTGTTCATCAGCTACTTAAAGCCCTGAGATGGGATGCTGCATCCCCCTTAAATGAGCCCAGTCCAGGCCTCCAGACTCACCTTGGCTGTTTCTGAAACTGTGTTCCAGTTTCCCCCACTGAGGGTGAACTTCCCACTGCCGATCCGTGTCAGGATTTCCTCTGGCGTGTCACTGGGCCCGTTGGCAAAGGGAGTGTATCTGGGGAAAAGCCCACATGCATAGCCTTGGCCTCAGTTCTGAGGGTGGGGGTGAAAGGGGTGGATCTCCCCCTCCGAATGGGTACTCCCAAGGGCAGCATCTTCCTCCTCAAGGTGGAGCTCCCAAAGGCAGGGCCATGTCTCCATCCTTGGACCCTTCTGAGGGCAGGGCCGAATCTCTCCCTTCAGACAAGCACCATCACCCTCTGAACACTAGGGCTGGAAAAGGAGTGTGGGGTGGGGAGGGGAGCCCAGCTGGGACACTCACCCTGCCAGCATGGTGTATAACAGAATGCCCAGGCTCCAGATGTCGCAGCCCTCATCATAGCCCTGGCGCTTCAGCACCTGGCAGGGAGGTTAGTCTGAGAGGCAGTGGCAGGTGACCCCATGTGGCAAGGGTCCCAGCCATGTGCTGGATCCTCCCTTGGGGCCTGGGCCAAGGCCACAAGAACTGGAGTCTTGGATCTACGTGGTGCCTTTGGAAGGGGGCACAAGGGCTCTGATGCTAGGCCCCCTCACTCTTGCACCTGAGGAGGCCAGGCCACTCACCTCAGGGGCCACGAAGTTGGCAGTGTAGCAAGGTGTCATGAGGAGCCCATTCTCAGCCCGCAGTTGCTTAGCAAAGCCGAAGTCACAGATACGCAGGCACTCGGGGTTCCCAGACTCGTCCACATACAGGATGTTGCTGGGCTTGAGGTCCCTGTGCACAACCTGTGGGCAGAGGGCTGGGGTCAGTTCTCAACGCGGAGGGGCTGCTAGTGGTCCAGGTCACTGCCAGGGATGGGAAGGTTAGGAAGACAGGGCCCCAGGGAGCGGGTAGAAGGACCAGAACCTAAAAGGAGGGTAAGGGGCTGAAACGGGAGCCATTGTGCTACTGGAACTACCTACTTGAAATTTTTGTGTAGATGTCTATGAGGTACCTGTTCAAAACTGAACTCTATTCTCCCCTCAGATCTGCTGGTCACACAGCCTTACCTAATGGCAACTCCATCTTTCCTGTTGCTCAGACCAAAATCTTAGGGTCATTCTTTTTTTTTAATTAATTATTTTTTTTATTGTGCTGCATATATATACAACAAAAATTGGCCATTTCAACATTTTTTACATGTACAATTTAGTGAAATTAATTACATTCATGTTATACAACCATTAGAGCCATTCTATTTTTTTGGGTTCAAACCGCTGACCTTTCAGTTAGCAGCCGAACGCTTTTAACCACTGTGCCACCAGGGCTCCTAGCTACAGGACAGGGACTAGAATTCTTTTCTCTCTCTTTTTTTTTTATTGTACTTTAGATGAAGGCTTACAGAACTAGCTTCTCATTAAACAGTACACATATTATTTTATGTCATCGGTTAACAACCCCACAATATGTCAACACTCTCCCTTCTTGACCTTGGCTTCCTACTACCAGCTTTCTTGTCCCCTCCTACCTTCTCGTCCTTGCCCCTGGGCTGGTGTGCCCCTTTAGTCTTGTTTTGTTTTATGGGTCTGTCTAATCTTTGGATGAAGGGTGAACCTCAGGAGTGACTTCAGTACTGAGCTAAAAGGGTGTCCGGGAGCCATACTCTCAGGGTTTCTCCAATCTCTGTCAGGCTAGCAAGTCTGGTCTTTTTTTGTGAGTCTGAATTTTGTTCTACATTTTTGTCTAACTCTGTCCGGGACCCTCTGTTGTGATCCCTGTCAGAGCAGTGAGTGGTGGTAGCCAGGCACCATCTAGTTGTGCTGGACTCAGTCTGGTGGAGGCTGTGGTAGTTGGGGTCCATTAGTCCTTTGGACTAATCTTTCCTTTGTATCTTTAGTTCTCTTCATTCTTCCTTGCTCCTGAAGGGGTGAGACCAGTGGAGTATCTTAGATGGCCATTCATAGGCTTTTAAGACCCTAGATAACATCATTCTTGATTCCTCTTTTTTCTCATATCCCTCAATCAATCCATCAGCAAACTCTGTTGTGTCTACCATTAAAATATTCCAGAGCCCAACCATTTCTCAGCTCCTCTACTGGCAGCACTCTGGTCCCAGCCACTATCGTCTCTCCCCTGGATTATGGCAACCACCTCCAGGAAGTTTCTGCCCTCTCCTCCTATAGTCTATTTTCAATGAAGAAGTCAGATCATGTCACTCTCTGGCTTGAAACCCTCCAAGGCGTCCCCTCTCAGGAGGAGAAGCCCTTCCAGTGCCCTGTGTGGCCCTACCTGACTTCTCCACTGCCCCTCGTCCATATCTGTTGCCCTCTCTGGTCTTCTACCTCTCCCCGTTGCTCAGTCTGCTTCAGTCACACCAGCCTCTCTGCTCTTCCTTCAACATGCCAAGCATACTCCTGCCTGAGGGTCTTTGCACTTGCACTTTCTCTCTTCCTGTAACACTCTTCTCTCAGGTATCTGCCTGGCTCATTCTCTTGCTTCTTTCAGGTCTGAGTTCAAATGTCACTTTATCAGTGAGGCCTTCCCTGATCATCCCATGTGAAATAGGAACCACCCCCTAGTGCTCCTTAGTCTCTTATCCTGCTGTATTTTTATCCATAGCATTTACTACCACTTGACATACATTTACCTATTTCTGACTCTGCCCATTGCGATGTAAGCTCCATGAGTATTTTGCTCCATGAGTGTTTGCTCACTGTATCCAAGCACTTATAATAGTACCTAGCACATCGTAGATACTCTACAAATGTTTGCTGAATGAATACATGAACGACACCTGTTACTGAGGCAGTAAGCACATGACTTTCCTCTGGACCTGTCTGCTCCTCTGTAACCCAAGGGAACCGAACCACTCCACTTCTCACTCTCCTCTCTCCCTCTGTGCTGTTCTATTCACGGTCACTCCTCTATCACCTACTGACAACTCTCAGATCTCTGACCCCAGTCCAGACCTTTCCTGAGTCCAGCTGTCTTCCAGTCAGCAACTGCTGGATGTTCCACAGAGCTTCAGACTCAACACATCCCAGACAAAATTCATTATGTTCCCCCCTCCTACTTTGCCTCCCATGAGCTAATGGTACCTCCCTGGGCATCTCCCAATTTCTCCTTCTCTCCCAGCTCAATCCATCAGCGCCAAGTCCTGTCTATTCTGCTTTCACTTGGTAACTTCAAACCCATTGATGCCTTAGCTCAGAGACTATTATTTATTGCCTAAGTGACTGACATGATGATTAAATCACATTATTTCTTGGTCAAAAATCTTCAGTGGCTCCCTATTTGCCTTCAAGATAAAACCCAAAGTTCCAAGGCTCAGCCATCCGTTCCAGCCTCATTGTCCACCACCTCCCTTCAGGCACCATGAGCTCGGCCGCTGGGGATTCCTTCTCCATAACCATACCACGTCTGACTGGGGAACACCTGTTCACCTCCAGCAACCAGCACAGGACCTAGCACAGAGTAAATGCTAAGTGAACACGTGTGCAATAAATGAATGGATTAGACCTCTGGAACATGCAGCGGCCTCGCAGGTTAGATTAGTTGAGTCTCGCAGATTGGTTAGCTTTGAAGAGGTGATTCTTTCATAGCCCCAGCTGAGCCCCGACCCCTCCAGCAGCTGCCCACACGGTCTACTTCTGCAGAGGGAAGAGTGCCAGGCTGACGAGGAGGAAAGGGCTACATGGGCAGGGTGGCCCCAGAGGCACACTGGGAATTGTACCTAAGTCCTGGAGGAGCCCTTTCCTGGGCAGCATCTGCCCACCCCCTTGGGCTCTCTCCTTCCTAATACAACTGTATGGCCCAGGCCCCTGGAAATGGAGACTCTTCTGTTTTCGCCACAGAGGGCAAGCTTCCAGAGGTCAGGATTGCTCAGTGTGGTTGAGGATAGCAACGACCCTGTCCAAGTGATCTCCTCTGTTTACAGAGTGCTTTCCTGGCCACGATCTCATTACACCTCAGTAAGTGGGCAGGGCAGGGGTTACTGGCTCCATATACACAGGAGGAAACCGAGGCGCTGAGAGGAGCACTGGCTTGCACGTGGCAAGTTTTGACCTTAATTCCACAATCTTTCCAGTTTAGTGTGGCACCAATGACATTTTTTGGAGACAGGGATATGGCAGTTTTCAACCTTTATCCCGCCCTAACGCAACATAGGAAAACGACCAACTCCCACAGATAACTGTGGCTCATTATGGCAGGTGTCAGAATATTAGGACAGTGGGGTCAGCACAGCTTGGAAAGCTCCCCCCCACCCAGGTGATTCTGATACTTGCCCCCAGGTGTGTGTGGGTGGGGGGAAGGAGGACATATTCTCACATCTCACAGCACTGTGCAGTGCAACAGGTTGGACGAGGAATGAGCGAAGCCAGGCTGTGTGGGCCCCATCTAAAGGGGACAGGCACGACACAGCACCGGCTGACAGTCACCATGGAGGGACTCAGGCCGAGTTTTTCAAAAGCAGCCAAGTTACAAAAAAACCCCACACCTTGCAGGCCAAACAAAACTCATCTGCAGCCAAATGCAACCACTGAGTCAATAGCCTGTGACCTCTGGTTGTGATTTCAGGCGTGGCCTCGGGCATGTCACTTAACCTCTCAGTTTTCTCATCTATCAAATGGGGCTGATAGGAGCTCAGCCCCCAGGATTACAGGAACGAGCATATGAGTTAGTGCACTAGGAATGTTCAGCACAGGGCTTAGGAAATGGCAGGGGTTGTCACAGTACTCCAGAACTGCCTGGGGTTGAGCCCTACCACCAAGGTGGATGTTAAGACAGTGACTGCTTGTTAAGAAGCATTTAAAAATGAGGACAAGAAATTACTTCTTGTCTAAGGCGGCATCTAATCACATGCACGAGTTAAAAGCTCAGACTCTGGACGCAGACTCGATGAGATTTCGGGCAAGTTACTTAAGCTCCCCGGGCCTCAGTTCCCTTACTTATAAAATGCAGATAATAACAGGATCCTTTTCATAGGTTCGTTGGAACAATTAAATGGGTGAATGTGTAAAGTGCTTAGAACCCCGGCTGGCTGTGCTGTTGGTGTTAACTGCCATCATCAGCATCACCAGAGGATGTACATTTAGGAGCCTGTGACCAGTCAGGAAAAAAAGAAAAAAAAGAAAAACAAAATGAGTTGTTCTATGTGAATCATCTAGTTAAACAGAGAAACCAAAGCCTGGGGCTGACTGTCTAGTGAGTCCACGGACTCAAAGGCTGTTCTCAACCCGGCATGATGGAACCGTAATAGAAACAACCAGGAGGGGCTGGTGACGTCAAAGGGCTCCACATATTAAAGAACTCCTGCAAAATAATATGAAAAAGGCAGACAACCCAGTCAAAAACGGACAAAAGACTTGAACAGGCATTTCATAAAGAGACTGTCCAAACAGCCAATGAACACTCAAAGAGGTGTTCAACCTCATTAGTCAAGAGGGAAATGCAAATTAAAACCACAATGAGATAACCGCTTCACACTTACCAGAACGACTATGATTAAAGATGCAGAACATACCAAGCGTTGGTAAGTACCAGAACCCTCAGACACTTCTGGTGGGAGCGTAAACTGATAAAACTACATCGGAAAACTGTTTGGCAATATCTACTAAAAATGAACATACATATACACTATGATCCAGCAGTTCCACTCCTAGATACACACCCAACATAAAAATGTACACATATTCACCAAAAGGCAAGTACAAGCATGTCACAGCAGCATTATTTGTAATAGTCACCAACTGGTAACAACCTAATGTCCATCAATAATAGAATGCCCAATTAAATCATGGTCTGTTCATATAGCAGAATACTACAAGCAATGAGAAGGAATAACTGCAGCCACATACAACAATATGGATGAATCTCAGAGATAATGCTGAGCAACAGAAGCCAGACACAAAGTCAGCTGAGAATGGTTACCCTTCGGTGGAGGCCGGGACTGGAAGGGGCACGAGGAAGCTTTGGGGGAACTGGAAATGCTTCTTTTCTTGATCTGGGTGCTGTTTATATGGTTGTACTCACTTTTCGGAAACTTACTGACTTACTTGTACATTATGATTTGTGCACTTTTCTGCATTGATGGTATACTTCAATAAAAAGATAACATCAAAACAAAAAGGGGCCCCAGTGGTCCCAGGTCCCTGGTCACCCTTCCCATCTCTCAGCTCCTGTGGGACTCCCAGCTTTTAGACCACAGTTACTGCTGATGCCAAATCAGCCCAGAGGATCTCCTTCCAGATACCTCAACAAGAAGAGCTTCCCCATTTCCTCATCATCTGCCCCTGGGATTTGGAAAGCGCCAGAAACTTTGGAGAATCATAGACTCTTGGCTTTGGGAAAGAGAAAAGTTCTTCCAACAACATCCCCACCAAGTGACTGTCCTTACTTGGAGCTTGCATACCCCTGGTGGAGAGGGCTCTCACCACCTTTGGATGCAGCCCCCATTATAGCAAATTCTTCCTTGCTTTGAGCCTCAGTGACCCACTGGTAACTCACTAGTTCCGGCTCTTTCCTCTAAGCCTTCTTGGGGGTAACTTTAACTAGTACTCACTTGGGAACAAAACAGGAAAAGGAAACACATTTACTGTCTGACTTGGACACGTTTAAATATTAGTCTGTTCACACTGGCCATTGCGAAAGCCAAAGCCACTTCAAATGTGACTGTTAAAAGCACACGTGGTAACAAAACTGAAGTTCTGGTTATGAGATAAAGTTCTTTTTTTAACAAAAGAATTCCCTTTAATAAATTAGACAGAATTAGACATTGACATTTTGCAAACCCTAATGAAATAATTGATCCAGGCCAAGAGGCTCAAAGGACGAAACCATTAGATGAAAGGTTGATGAGGATCTTTTCAGTGAAGGAGTCGGGCTGTCACCACCTGACATCACTAATGGGGTCAACGAGACATGGTGTCCTCGCTGATATGATGCACTATGAAGCACTCTGCACCTCCTCTGAAATGTTCTGAACCCCCCGCCCCACTAAAAAAAAGGTTGAAGCTCAATCTAATATAGGACTTTAGAGTAACTTGTAATTGACAACAAATACAGGCCCTAGAGGAAGGATTTAAATGACACCACAAGGAAGCAAAAAGACAAACGGAGAATGACACAAATCACACAAGGCAATGGCATTTAAAAAGGGGGTCTTACATGATGTGCACATTTGACACAACTCATCAAACTGTGCACTTAAGATTTGTGCATTTCACTATATGCAAAATTTGCCTCAGTTTACAAAAAGAGAGAGAGAGAGACTTAAGGGATATAATAATTGAATGAAACGTGTGGCCTTGTAGGGGTCCTGATTCCAATAAACCAACTGTAAAGGCATTTTTGAAACAATAGGGGATATGTGTCTATAGACAGGTACTATGTGAAAACAAGTCAGATATCATTTTGTTAGTTGTTATGAAAAGAAAATGTTCCCCATTTTTAGAGTTGTAGATACAGGACTAAGAGGATGTGAGGTCTAGGACATGCTTTAAAATGCTTCAGTTAGAGGCATTTATGGGCCAAGTATCACCTGCAACTTCCTTTCAAATGCATCAGCAAAATAATATATATTTATAGGAGAGAGACAGAGAGATACGGCAAATGTGACAGACTGTTAATTTGATGAACTTGGTGAATCTAGAACATAAATGGTTTTCTTTGTACTATTCTTTTAACTTTTCTGTAAGTTTGAACTTTTTCCTCAACAAAAAGTTGGGAAAAATACTTCATTCAGCAACGACAAAAAAAGGGGGTAGGTAGGGAATGAAGCAAGTGTGGTAAAAATCTTGACAATTTTTAAGTCTGGGTGATGGGTATATGGGGTTCCATTATACTATTCTTTATGGTTTTATAGATATTTAAAAATTTCTATAATAAAATACTTTAGAAAGAGAGACATACATGGCAATGGTCTCATCCTATTTCCCCCTTTAATGTTTATGTGGCATTTACCACAAGCCTGCATGGATCAGGTGCCTTCCCAGGCGCAGGACCTCGCTTCATCCTTACAACCACCCTGTGAGGTGGCAGCTCTCGTTATATCATGAGTTTGCAGATGAGGAAATGGCTCAGAGAGGTGAAGTGGTTTGCCCAATCTCACACAGGTAAGTGAAGAAGCCAGGACTTGGATGCTGACAGTCAGATTTCAGAGCCTGCATTCTTTTTTATTTCTCATTTTTTTCTATTGTGAAAATAGACACAACATACACCAATTCAACAATTTCTACATGTATAACTCAGTGACACTGATCACATTCTTCAAGTTGTGCTACCATTCTCGCTATCCCTTTTCAAAGTATTCCACCACCATTAAACATAAACTCAGTGCCCCCGAAGCAAGGACTCCCAGTTTCCCCCTCCTCCCTTTCACCCTTGGTAACCACGAATAATTTCTGGTTTCTATAACTTTGCTTATTTCATGTAAGTGAGGTCATACAGTCTTTGTCCTTTTGCAACTGACTAATTTCATTCAGCATGATGTTTTCAAGGTTCATTCATGTTGTAGCATGCATCAGGACACAGCCTGCATTCTCAACCCCCACACTGTCTGGCTAGAAGTACCCTAAAACATCTCCTCATGCAGAAAGAAACTCACCCTAACTCCACTGCTTGCGGCTTTAATACATTGTAAAGGACATGCCTACCTCCTTCCAGCTTTGCTGACCTTGGCCCAAGGCCGTTCAGCACTTACTTAGCTTGTATAATAAAGGTCAAGTTCTACTGCTTGGACCTATGCCTCTTCTACAGCACCTACTGTGTTTCTGACAGCTTGTGCATCCGCTCCTCTGCCCTAACAGCAGAACCCACGGCCAAATTGAACTCCCTCAAGCCCTACCCTGCAGCTACCTTCGCCCAAATACCCCTGCCTGGCATTCTGGTTCCATCCTTCCTTGGCTATGTGACCTTGGGCAAGTGACCTCATATCTCTGAGCCTCAGTCGTATCTGTAAAGTGGGGCCAATAATAGTACCTACCTCATAGGGTTGTTACGAAAATCAAGTGAGATAATGTAGAACTTAGAACGGTGCCTGGCATATAGTTGTTACTTATAAATGTTCTTTTCCACAATTTGGCCTCATCTATCCCTTCTCCCTCTTTCCATCTCTTCTCTCTCTCTCCCTCCTTTCCTTTCCTTCCTTCCACTCATCCATCTACCCACGGACATGCCTGCCTGCTCTTCCACCCACTCATCTGTAGCCCCATGTTTGGCTGGGGACTTCTGCTGTCTACTTCAGCCCATGGTTCTTACATTCTGCTGATGGTATGATCCTTGGCAGCACGCCCCTGGCCCCCAGTCCCTGCCCTAGACTTACGCCCTGCGAGTGCAGATACTCCACAGTCTTGCTGATGGTGTGCAGGACGAAGCTGGCCTCCCGCTCCGAGAAGAACTTTTGCCGTAGGATCTTGTCTAGCAGCTCCCCGCCCCGCATCAGCTCTGTCACCAGGTACACGTGTTTGCCATCATCGTACACCTGCCAGAGATTTCACGATCAAGCCCACTCCGTGCCCAGAGCACCAGGCCTGGGCCCCTCAATCACCAGCTCACCAGCAGAATGACCCTGCCCAGGATGCTGGGGCCTTGGGATGTGTTCTGCTCTGTGCTTTAGTGGCCCTGGCAGGGGCTTCCCTCTCTGGACCTCTGTCCTCCCTGGGCAGGGGGATGCTGGCATTGCCACTGGCTCCTTAAGGGGCACTGGCTCTCAGAGAATGCTCAAGTCTGGGCTGTAGAGTCCTTGGGGTGTGGCCAGACCAGCAGGAACAAGGGTCCTCCTCCCGCTCCCCATGAGCCGTGGGAGGAGGATCAGAGGTCAAAAGAATAGAATCCTGAGACAAAATCCTAGATGACTGAGTGCACCAATCCCCACCCCAGTGTCAAGAACCCACACTCACGTCTTTCAGGGTGATGATGTTGGGATGCTGCCCATACCGCAAAAGAATCTCGATCTCTTCTGAGGGGTCCCGCTTGCTCTTGTCAATGACCTGAGGAAAAGGGAGTGCACGTCGCCGTGACAGGACAGATTCCAAAGTTCCTCCCTGCCATGGAGTCCACACTGCAGGGCCCAGGGGTCTTAGCTGCACCCCCTTCACTGATCCACAGAGCCTTGGGCACCAACCCTCCCTGCAAAAGGACCTGGTTATAGTGGCTTCACCACCAGCCCTACCCAAGCAAGACATGGTTGGGAGGCCCACCTTGACAGCGTACTCCATATTGGTAGCCTTGTGCACACAGCGTTTACACACGGAGTAGGAGCCCACACCAATTGTCTCCTTTACCACGTAGCCATCGCTAAAAACCAGGTTCTTCCCGTGGAGTTGCTGAAGGAAACCAAGAGCTGAGGTTGACCCCTGCTCCACAATGCCAGGGGTTATCTCCCAGTGCCCAAGGTCTTGGTACAGTGGAGATGGGAATAAGCAAGAGCCAGGAGCCCTTGGGTACAGCACTGGCTGTGTGACCTTGGGAAAGAACCTGCCCCTCTTTGAGCCTCAGTTTCTTACCATATGCTGGGCAGACTCCCTGGCTCCCAGCCAGCCTGGGATGTAGTCTGTGGTCAAAGGGTGGTTGGAGCGTGCTGGTAACAGAGCCACAACACATGCATCAAGAGGTTTGTGGTTCTGAGGAGCCCAGGCAGGCCTGGGAGGTACACAACAGCCCTGAGTTGGGTCCCAGCTCTGCCACTTACTGTGGCCCTGGCTGAGTTGCCTCCTCCTTCTACGGTGTCACAGCCCACCTCATAGAGTGTAGGGTGTTGAGTGTTTCAATGTTCTGAGGCATTAAAATAGCAAATGCTTGCATATGGTGCTTAGTGTGTGCCATGCACTATTCTAAGCACTTTTCATGGGCAACCACACATCCCGTTTGCCTTGGACAACCCTAGTCTGGGTCTGTTGTCCCAGCAGTCATCTGGTTTAATGTCTGTCCTAGACAAAGACATCCCAGTTTGGAGAATAAACTATACGGTCACCTCAACATTATACATGTTAACTTGTAATCCTCGCAACAACCCTATGAAGAATGGCTCTATCATTACCCCCATTTTACAGATGAGATAACTGAGACACTGAGAGAGAGTAAGTGGCTCATCCAGAGTCCTTTACTTTGTAAGATCAGAACCCAGGCAATGGGGTCCAGAGTCTACTTTCTTGCCTTTCAACTCTCAGTTTCCCACGGAGCAGTGCAAGTGTACAAGGTGGGGGACAGGTGTGAGGAGACATGAGCCCCCTACCACTCATCTCCCACTCAGGGCCCTGTCAGCCATCCCCTGCCCATCATCCTGGGGACCCCTGGCCCTGTGCAGGAACTTTACATCCACGTGGTAATCCAGTCCTCAGAGCCACCGTGTGAGGCAGACACCATCGCCTGTGTTTACAAATGGGGAAACAGGCTCAGAGAGGTTGGAGGATCTACTGGCCCTGCAGTGGCCTCAGGGTTTGAACCAGGATTGAACAGAGCCTGTGTTCTCAGCTGCTCTGGCTTGTGGCTTCTACGTGGAAGAAGACAACTGAGCAGCAGTCCCCTGCCCGGCTCACCTGGACCACTGAGTGCAGCGGTGCCTGTGTGGCCCGAGGCTTACTGTCGTCCTCCATCAGGCCAGTGGCCACGAAGCTGAAGCCACGGAACAGCTGATGGGCGCCAGCACTAGGGGGTATGCCCGGGGAGTCTGTAGGGGTGGGAGAGGGATGAGAGCCTGAGGAGGTGTCCCTAACCCCGAGGCAGTCCAGCAAAGGGCTGTGGTGGGACCTTGGGAAGGGCCCATCTGCCCCAGGCCTGTGAGCACATGCATAATGTGTATTTAGACCAGCCCAGTCCTGACACACTAGGAACATGAAGGCCCCAGCCCAGGCCCAGACACTTCAGCTCTTGCTGGAGCCTCCTGGCCTCAGGTGTGCTGCCCCTTCAGGCCCCTCCTCTGTGCAGCAGCCAAAGGGAAGGTTCCATCCACAAATCTGACCACACTGCCACCCTGCTTACACCTTCAAATGCTCTCCTCTGCCCTCACGATAAAGTCGAGCTCCTTGGCCTGGCAACCGAGGTGCTTGTGATCTGGTCCCTGCTGACCTCTTAGCATCCTCTCCCCTGACTCCACCACTCAGTCATGCTGGACTTCTCAGTTCCTTAAAGGAAGGAGTCTCTGAACCACTGCACATGCTGTTCCCTCGAGCTAGATAACCCACTCCTTGTCCACCCTGCAAGGCTCAGCATACAAGTCCTGTCCTCTGAGAAGCCTTGCCTGATGCCGCTGCTCTGGCCCCTCGCCCCTATGGGGCTGCACCTGTCACAATGCCCAGGAGCTGTTCTCATGCCTCTCCCTCCACTACAGCCTGGGCGTAGGAGGGCGAGTGTGGGTCTGTCCTGTTCACCATCATTCTCCCCACAATTGGCACAAAGGAATGACCAGTACCTATTTTTCAGATAAATGAACAAAGACGAGACAGACTGCTTGAGAAGTGCTGAGCTCCCTGTCAACAGACATGTGCATGACACAGTGAGAAAGCACCCCACTGCTGAAACCTGCTCTCCAAGAACTAGCACCAATAGCTGGTTTAAAAAGTCAGGATTCACCGAGCTCCCTTCCAGAAGCCCCTCATTGGCTTCTCGCAGCAACCCTAGGAAACGAGTGGGTCTGTGGCTGTGCCTGTGTTCCAGATGAGCACACTGAGGCCCAGCAGTCAGACCATCTAAAGCCAATTCCTACACTTGCCCCTGACCTGTGGGCACCATCACCTCTGCTCTCTAGACTGTCTCCACCACACAGCTTTGCTGGGTCAGATTCTTTAGCCCTGACGTGAGTGTGAGCCTGATATGCTTGGTCTTCCCAGTGGGCTGAAAGATGCCCAGGGCAGGGGTGCTGACTTTCCTGCTGTAGCCTCACCCACCCACTCACCCCCCACTCCCTCACTTAGACACAGAGAGGTCCACAGAGCGCTGGAGTGGGAGAGTCTGCCAGAGTGAGACCGAGACAAAGAGTTAAGAGTCCCGTGGAGCCAGAAACTCACCCGCCTGCCTGCCCACGCACCTAGGCCTGCCAGAGTCTCTGACCAGCCCTACATCCCAAGGTGCCCCGGACTCCCTGCTTCCCTTCTGTACCAGCCCAAGGCAGACAAACCCAGATAAGGGAACGCACCCTTTGGTGTGCGGGATGTGAACTCTGTGTCAAAGTAGAAGGTGTCATCGGGTTGAGCCACAGCTGGCTTGAAGGGTGGCTTGATCTCCCGACGGTACAGCTTCTGCAAGGCAGGGCAGGTGCTCAGGTCACTTCGGGCACCCCTACAGCCTGCCAGGAGCCCGTGCAGGGGGAGGTAACGGGTCTGGAGCACAGGCTACAATGCCCAGCAGACAGGGGCATACACCTTGCTCTCCAGGAGGCCAGCCCCTGCCTCTAAGGCCATTCTATCACCTTCTGCTCCAGTATCCAAAGCCCTAGTTAGCAGAGGACCCCTCCCGCCACCTTTCCCAACCCCACTGAAGCCCTGGCCAGGGCCCAGGGGGTGGACAGACACACTCACATTCCAGTCAATGGTGGAGTAGAAGACATGCCGCTTGATTTCCTCTGCCCCGTCAGGGCCGGAGCCTGCAAGAGTCCAGATGAGGGGCTTGCCTATGGACAGCCCCCCAGACACCACCCTGCCTGCTGAGTGGCCTCACAGTGGGCTGGAGCAGGGAGGAAGGAAGGGATTGCCCTGCCCTAAATCCACTCAGCCATTGCCCCAACTACTCTTGCCTATTGTTTCTACTTTCTAGAGCCCCTTATGATCAAGCTCCGGTGTATTAATGGAGAAGGAAGAGCCAGAGAGGCCAGGCAACTTGTTCAAGGCCACACAGTCAGGAAAGAGGCTGGACTTGTTCCGAGATCTCCATGGGGCCCCCACACCTTACCCAACCCAGGCCTCATCACTGTTGCTCTTATCCCATTGCCCTTTCAACCATGAGATGGGCTCTCACTCCGTTCGACCTCAGGGGCCTGGACTGGGCTTTACAAATCCGGTCATGGTCCAGGTGAACCCAGGAGCCAAGTAAGCCAGCAGGTATTGAGCACCTACTACATGCCAGGCATGTTCATGCAGTTTCATTTAATCAACACAGCCCCGCGAGCTAGCTTGGGATCAGCATCTCCAACTGAAACAAAAAAGCTAGGGCTCAGGGAGGTGAAGTCACCTGCCTAAGGTCACTCACTTCATAAATGGCATTCATTCACTTGACAAATATTTATGAAGGGCCTACTGTATGCCAGCCAGTGGGACCTAATACAGGGACAGAAATGGGACCTGGGCCTTCCGACTCCTGAGCTCACTGCATTTCTCTTGTTCCAGCAGCCTTGGCAGAGAAGCTGTGTGGGGGCTCTGTCCTTGTCCCCAGGGAGAGTGGGGATGACTCAGTTCCTGCCCTTCCCCTACACACAGGTCACCCCCCACCAACTCCATGCATGGAGCCAGAAAGCAGGGTGGCCAGCAGCATTGTCTACCCACACAAAGGACAACAGCCCCTTTCAGCCCCAGATGTGGCCCCATGGCCGAGGCTGCAGCTGTACCCTGCTCCCCACCACCACGTCACCTCCTGAGTTAGGGCTGCTTACCGAGCCGGTTGGCAGGATTCCGCTTGAACAGGGCCCGCAGGAGGTTCTGGGCTTCCGTGCTCAGAAACTGGGGCATGCCTAGCTTTGCCCTGAAACAGCCCCGGGGTCTCATGAGAACTGAGCCCTGCCCCAGAGGCCCCGTCTCCCCTCCCTCTTTCCGTCCAGGTCTAGTCTCCAGACAAGCCATCCACTAACTCTCCTCCCAGAGGCTTCAGGGGTCCCCTCCCACAAGTCTGGTGGCTGAAAAGGGGGCCCTGGAAAGCACGATGCTTAACCCACAGGAGGTCTTACTAATGAGGGGATCTGAGGCAGGTGCAGGGTATTACTATGTCCCAACTGGAGTGGGAGGGGACCCCAAGGTGCTAGGGAAGGGCTGGTGCTTACTTCAGAATCAGTGTCATGGTCTCCTTCCGGTCCTTCCCCTGGAAGGGCAGGGAGCCCGTCAGCATCTCAAACTGCCAAGGACAAGGGTCTATTCAGGCTCCAGTTCCTGTTGCCCACTCCCCCAGTCTCCTTCCCCAGTGGTATCCACTAGGCCACTCTGCCCCATTCCCAGTATTCTTGCTGGCCTGTTGGGGGTGCAAATCTACCCAGAGCAAGAAATGTGTCTGTCCTTCTCCCATCTGCCAACCCAGACCACAAGGAGCAGCACTAGGGGCTCCAGGCTGGGGAGAAGATAAGTTTCAGGTCAGGAGTGCACCAGGTGGAGGCAAGCCTGGGGTCCTTCCAAGGCAGGAAACTGCAGCTGGGTGAGGGTGAGACCAGCTTGGGTGTGAGAAGAGAGGGGAGCACCTGAGAGACCAACTCCCTTACTGCACAGCTGAGTAAACTGAGGCCTGAGGCTGGGCTGGATCCTTCACTCCTGCCTGGGTGCTCACCATCAACACCCCATAGGACCACCAGTCTGCACTGTGGCTGTGGCCCTGGCGGTTCACGACCTCGGGGGCCATGTACTCCACTGTCCCGCAGAAGGAGTAGGCCTTCTTCTCATGGTCAATGGCCTCCTTGCTCAGGCCGAAGTCTGCATCAAGGAGGGCAAGAAGACACATCTTCAGGAATGACCGCTTTCCTCACTGCCAACCATCACAAACCCAACTCCCTGCCCCAGGGGCCTGAGGGCATCGCCTTATGACACTCAGGAGGAAGCTGAGGTCCAGAGAGGTTAGGCGACTTGCCCAAGGTTATATAGCCAGCAAAGCAGGGAGCTGGGATCAAACCCAGGGCAGTCCAAATCTGTGGCCTGGGCTTATGACCATCTCCCAGGGACTGGTACAACCTCTCAGGAGGGATGAACCCCTGGCACTCAGCCCAGACCCACCAGCAGTCCATTCTACCTCCCGCCTGGGGCCCGAGGTGGGAGGCGCCCTCCGCTCACCAGTTAGTTTGATATGGCCCTCCTCATCCAGAAGAATGCTGTGATGGAGAGATGGGAGTCAGGACCCCTAGCTGCGGCCCCTCAGTGGGTTCTAGTGACACCATGGGGGCTGTGGGGGCTGGGCTGGCCCAGAGATGGTGGCCCACCCAGGTATGTCTGATGAATGGGTGGGTGCAGTGGGGGGATGGTGGCAGCAGGCTCACCTTGTTGGGGGGCTACATAATCACTAGTGCTGCCATCGCCAAGTGTCACGCAGTTGTACGACCTACCTTTGTTTGCTAATCCTTGAAACAACTGTATGAGGTAGGTATTACTAGGGTCCCATTTTAATGATGGGGAAATTAAAGCTCAGGGAGGCGAAGTAACTCCTCACAGTCATAGAGCTAGTAGGTGATGAAGACAAGATTTTAATTCAGGTCTGCCTAATTTTAAAGCCAGATCTCATTCCACTTTACCACCTGTCCCTTGCTCCCAAGTTTTCATCCAGGGATATTCAGATGTTAAGAAAAATTCTAGAGAGGGCCATATCTAACCAAAGGAATGAGCTTTAACGGTAGCCCTTCAGATGTCACACTGGATTAGCAAAAAAAGGTAGGCGCCACACTTGTACGGATGGCGCCGGGCACTTGGTAATGGCAGTGCTAGTGATCATGCAGCCACACCCTGCAAAGGCGAGCCTGCTGCCACCACCCCGCTCCGTCCACCCACTCATCAGACAGCCCAAAAGTGGGGGACGCTCTTGGGGAGAGCCATGGCCACCTGCATCAGAGTGGCCCTGTCCTAGAAGAGGCCCCAGGGCCTGTCTCTGCACTCTCCAGGGAGGCCAGGGTGCGGATGGGGGCCTCACTCACTTCTCGGGCTTGAGGTCTCTGTAGATGATGCCCAGGCTGTGCAGGTGGTCCAGGCCCAAAGCCAGTTCGGCCAGGTAGAACTTCACGTCCTCCTCTGTGAACATAACCTGCAACAGTCGGGAGGGGGCTTCAGCTGGGACCTCTCTCTTCCTCAGGAACTGGGGCACTGGGCAGTCAGCAGCTTCTTCATCCTGAGGGTCCACCTTGGGAAGGACCCTTGGGGAGCCAGTGCTATATCTCCTCATCTTTACAAAGGGGTTTTGAAGTATGAAATGACTAATATACAAGTCATTCATTGTAACATTGTTTGGAATAGCAAAAGGCTGGCAACAGCCCAAGGGTCCAGCAGTAGAAGGCTGGAATAAACCGTTTCTTCCCCACATAATGAAGCGCTATGCAACCACAAACTAGAACAAGGAGTTTCGCCTTATTCTGATACAGAACGATCTCCAAGAAACACTGTCAAATGGAAAAAACAAGGTACAGAACAGTGTATACAGAATGACACTTTTTATGTATGAAAGTGGGGACCAGGATTTGGAACATATTAGATTTGTTTGTATTTGCCAAAGAAATCATGGGAAGGTTAAACAAGAAACCAATAAAAATGTTTACCTATGGGGGAGTAGAGGGGGCTGGGGTATGAGCAAGACTTCTTGATGAATATTTTTCTTTTGAATCATGTAAATGTATTACCTATGCAAGCATTAAAATAAAATTTTAAAAATTAAAAAAAGAGAAGTTTGGTTCTCTTTAAAGTGCGAGTTGCATTAATGATCCTATTTTTTACATCTGGCTCAAATCCTTTTATATTAGTTCAAAATCCTTTTGGTTAACAAGTGGGACAAGAACGTTAAAGTCTCTAGCTTTCTGGGTGGACCTGGGCTTCTCCCTTATCCTCACAGCCCTGACCAGGGCAGCCCTGGGAAAACAGAGGTGGAGAGATGAGACCACCCCTAGCTCCCTGGGGTCAGGGCAGCATCAGAATCCAGGGCCTGACCCTCCACAGCCCGCCTTGGAGGAACTCTCAGAGGCTTTACTAGGGCTCTGTCCCAGGGCGGGCGATTATTTCCAGGGTGAGGGACTGCTAAGCAGGCCTGCATAGTCCCAGGTCCTGGCCACAGGCTCGGCATTGCCTTGGGATGGGGGGCTTGGTTCCCCCCCAGCTCCACTCTAGGGTTCTCTGGCAGTGGGATGCTGGCTCACCTCCTTAGAGAGCCGTGTGAAGAGGTCCCCTCCACGCAGGAAGTCCAGAATGAGATAAAGCTTGCCCTCGGTCTGGAAGGCTGGGGAGAGGGGAAAGGGCAATGGTAGAGCCAGACAGGCTCCAGAAGCTACTCCTATGCCCCCTCCTCACTCTCTTGGCCTGCCTGGTGGGAGGTGGCACAAGGTACAGGGAAGGCGGCAGCCCAGAGGCAAAGGTGAAGGCTGGCGAGCAGGGCAGGTGGGTCTGTGGTCTCACCGTAGTGCAGCTTCACCACAAACGGGTGGTTGACGTCAGCCAGAATGTCTCTCTCCATCTTGGTCCGGACCCGGTCACGCACTGGCCAGTGGAGAAAGGCAGTCATGCCAGAGCCCTCCCAAGAGTTCGGCCACCCAACACAGCTACTCTTCAAACCCTGGCTAAGCAGGGCCCTCCTTTCTACTTGATCCTCCAGGTTTGAGCTCCCAGAGCTTCCTCTGCAGGGCTTGGGGACACTTTGGGGACACTCAATCTTCAGGTTTCTTCCTTCCTTCTTATTCTGTTTCTGGCTCCTTGGCCTGCTTCCTGGTCCCACACCTCATGCAGGGTCCACGGATGGGCCCTTGGCTCCCTGTCCATCTCTCTAGTCCTCTCTCCCACCATGCCCCATCAAGGGCCATTCAAATCAGCAGGTCTGAGCAACTAGTTCCTATGTGCCCATGTCTCTCAGACCCCCCAGGTCTCTGCCTCTGCAGCTCCCCCTGGGACATCTTACCCCGCTCCCTCTTCATCGGGCATAAAAATCCCCAAATTCTAGTGTACAGGCTGCAAAAGTCACCTGGGGAGCTGGATAGAAATGCACTTTCCCTGAGCCTAAAATTTGGATTCATGGGTCTGGGCAGGCACCCTCCAATACATTCTTTTTTTTTTTAAAGAATAAAAGTCCCCAGGCATTTCTGATCCTGGCAGGTTTGGGACAATTGAATGTGTCTCCTTCTTGGACTCAGTTCAGGCCTCACCTCCTCCAGGAAGCCTTCCTTAGCCTCCCAAGCTGGGTTAGGGGCTCTGGGCTCCTGCAGTGCTTGAGCTTCCCCCTTTGTAGCACTTTTTACCCTCTACTTGAATTTTTGTTTCCTTCATTGGACATGGCAGGGACCATTCTGGAGCTTACTATTCTTATCACTGTTTCCCAAACACACTTTGCATTTTCCTGCCTCTGCACTTCTGCTCAGGCCGTGTCTCCTGTCCTGGGTGCCCTTCCTCTACCATTTTCTGTCTGGAGAAGTCCTAACTCAACCTTCACAGTACAGCTCAAATGGCTACTCCTTAGGTGTCCCCCTGACCTCTGAGCCTTCTCTCTCTGGGGTGTAGCCCCTCCTCTTACGGGCCCCCCCAGCCCATGTATCCTGGTGTCGCAGCACTGACAGCACCCACCAAGGGTTTTTAGCCTTTCCTGCCCCAGCCTGGGAGGTATTCCCAGGCAGGGACCAAGTCTTTTCATCTTTCTCCTCCCCTGTGGCTCCCATCATCCCTCCTGAATAATGACTCCCATCCCTACCTCAGGCTGGCACAGGGGCACCAAAGCTACCATCACCCCAGACAGCCCTTCATGGGCCACACGACCCATAACATCTCTAAGGCCTCCTATTGCCCCCACTTCACCTGGTCCATGGCCACATTGGTTCCCAAGCCAATCAAAGAGTTAATGTCCAGCCAAAAGCCCTCTACCAACCACCCTCATACGTCTTGTAAGTCCTCAGAATGCTAGACTTTGGCTCGTGCTCCCTCTGAACCTCCATGCCATCCATCTCCATGGCCCTGCCTCAATCTCACCCTCTCCTGGCTCACCTGGCTCCCTGGGTTCCTGCGTCTTCTCTCATGCCCTTCTCCATCCTGAGCAATGAGGCCAGAGAGGCCTCCTCCAACTTTGCATCATGAAGCAACTTTACTGACAGTTAGAACACCTCTGCCCAGACATATCTGAAGGCCCCCACCCTGCCACAAATACATTGTATTTGCCCAACTACCTTCTTCTAGACATCCATCTTCAGCCTTAGTCATTGGCATGTGGCTTCATTAGTGAGGGTAGGGATGAGGTGGAGGGGTAGGGTTAATGGCTTGAAGTCTTTTCTTCTGAGCGGGCCCTGTCCTCCCCATCAGGTGGGGGGAGATGGGGGGCAGCTAAGAGAAAGCCAGTTTCTCCTCCCTCAGACTGGGTGCTCCTGAGAACAGAGCTACCTCTCCCATCAGACCCAAGGCCCTGAGGACTAGGCTGTCTCTGTCAACCCTCTGTCCAGCCTGGGCTCACATGGGGAGCTGCTCCCCACTCACCTTTCAGTGTTGCCTTCTTCAGCACCTTCATAGCATATAGATGCCCGCTATCAGGCCGGGTGACCTTCCGCACCAGGAAGACCTGGGAAGGCAGTGGGAGAAAAGCCCATCAACCCTTGCCCCCGATCCCTTGAGCCCCAAGGTGACCTCTCACCCCTATGACCCCAAAAGTGACACCTCACACACTGGGCCCTAAGGTGACCCCTCACCTCCCACCTCTGACTTGGCCAGTGCTGCCCTCCCAGCTGTGGGCTCAGAACTTACTTTGCCAAAGGATCCCTGGCCCAGAACCTTGAGGAGCTCGAAATGGGATGGGTCAGCCTTCTCAGAGCCAGCCTTGACGTGGTGCGTGATAGAGATCTCCTTGAGGACACCCTCATCCTGGTGTGGAGACAGAGTCGGTGGGCATGGGGGCACCATCCCCCAAACCCAAGTCCATTCCCACCAGATTTCAGCAGACAGGGCCCCACAGGCCTGAACAGATACAGCCAGCCTCCGTTTCATCAATACAAAAAGGGCCTCAAAGGTCAGGGAGGGCCAAACCACCAAGGTGCTCCTGTTCTCTTGCTTCTCCAGCCTGGGATGCCCAGGCATGAGCAGAAGGGAATACCCTAACCCTAGGCTCTGGCTGAGGCCTGTAGGCCTGCCCCAGGCTCTCCCTGTGGGGCTCCCCTCCCCCTGCTGCAGAGGTTTTTGGTTTTACCACAATAGGAAGTAGGGTTTGTTCTCATACTGGAGAGGTGGAGTTGAACCTTTGTTACTGATCAGGATGGGAAAGCGGGGGATCCCTCTGGCAAGCAGGACAGGGCTGAGGTACACAGAGACCTAAGAATCATCTGGGACTCTCCCACCAACCTGGTAAGCATCAACCTGAGGCAGTTGGGAGTTAACGCCAGACTCAATGCCTTCCCTCCCAAACTTCCCTTGTACAAGCCTATGAGAAGCCCCTTGCCAGGTCCTGGCTATTCTAGGACCCCTCTGCCCTTCCTCCAACCCACCACCATTGCCCTAGGGCCCTAAAGTGCCTCCTCACTTCCCCAAGACGCAGCTCTGGGCAGTGTCCAGTTCATCCAACACGGCCAGGCCTGGGCCAGCACAGCCAAAAGTCAGCTTAGGCCGAACTGGCTGCTGAGGCACCTGCTCCCACGGCCATAGCCAGGGCAGGACCAGATGCCCGAGCACACTCACCAAGTCCCGCCGGGGGCCAGAGCCAGGGCCCGGGGCAGGCAGCGAGGTCTGGCTGATCCTGGGCCGCTGCTTCCTGGGCAGCCAGGGGAGCAGGGCCCAAAGCCGCAGACGGGGCGGCTTGGGATCCTGCTCCATCCGCCCGGCAGGGCCGTGGCACCATGGCAGGAGCAGGCAGCGTCCGGGGCTGCCGCGGAGGTGGCCGGGCCCAAGGCGGATGTGCAGGGTGAGGGTGGGGGCTGGGCCCAGCCCAGGACCGCCAATCATTCAGGGCCTGTGGTTTCCCAGCTCCAGGCCTACACCCTCACCCCGTTCCCTTTCTCTCTCTTCTCTCCTCCCCAGTGCCTGAGGGCTGCCCTCTGGCCCTCCCCCCAGCCTCCCTGTGGGGCTTACAAAGGGAAAGCCCCACGCCAACCCAGCTGCTGAGGAGCAGATAGGTGCCCTTCAGGCAGAGATGAAGATAGGCACTCATCAGGAGAGACAGGGACAGGAACTCGACAGCAGAGGCACATGGAGGCAGATAAAGGGAGACACCCAACAGGCAGAGGCAGGCACCCAAGAGGTGGAGACAGATAAAGACAGGCATTCAACAGGCAGAGATGGATTGGGACATGTACTCAACAGGCAGAGACAGAAGGAGACTCAAATTCAACAGGAGGAGGCAGGAGGAAACACATACCCAACAGGTGGAGGCAGACAGGGGCACGTACCCAACAGGCAGAGACAGAAGGGGGCACATGCAGAGGCAGATGGGGACATATCCAACAGGCAGAGGCAGATGGGGACACATATCCAACAGGTGGAGACAGATAGGAACATGTACCCAAGAAATGGAGATGGATGGGGACTCATAACCAACAAGTGGAAGCAGATGGGAACTTGTACCCAACAGGGAAATGGATAGGGACACATACCCAACAGGCAGAGAGGCAGATGGGGACTTGTACCCAACAGATGGAGGCAGACAGGGATTTGCACCCAAGAGGCAGAGGCAGAGGCAGATGGGAACTTGTATCTAACAGGCAAGACAGATGTAGACACATACCCAACAGGCAAAGACAGATGGGACATATACCCAACAAGGTGAGAAAGAGGAGTTCCTGTACTCAACAGGCAGAGACAGAAGTAGACAAGAGCCCAACAGGAAGAGACAGATGGGAACATGTACCCAAAAGGTGAAGACAGGTGGAGACAGAGACAGGAATGCAACAGTAGAGGCAGGTAGGTAGCAGACAGAGATAGCCAGAGAGTCAGTGAGACCCAAGCAGACTGTCAGATACCCAGAGCAGATGGAATCTGACAGTCAGCAGATAGGTAGCAGGGCAGGGATCCCCACGAAAGGGGGTCAGACCCTTGTTGGTCTGTCTGGGAAGGGGGAAGGGTGAGGAGATATAACTGCAAACCCCCAGGACTCAGGAGAGCAACCCAGTATTCATGGCAGACCCAACCCTGAGGTCTTCCATTTCCCTCAGATTTTCTTCCTACGTCAGGGCCTGAGGAGGTCCGGGACTAAGACAGTGGGCTAAGAGACCACCTCCTGAGTGTCATCTAATGACTTGGACTCTGACCCAAAATATCCCAAAGCCATTATCTCCTCTGAGAACAAGAAACTGAGGCCCACAGGACAGTGACTCATCCAGGCTCAAAACGAGCCAGGCGGCAGAGTCGGCTTGAACCCAAGTTCCTCCCCTGGTTACTGCCTGGCCTTGAGTGCCAGGAAAGGGTGGGCAGGTAAGTCAACCAGAGCCACTTCCTGCCCACCCCAGCCCGCCCCCATCCTCAGCACTAGGGTCAGCCTGGGGACTTCCACTCTAGGTCCTGACCCTCAGAGACATAGGCCCATCTTCAGAGAACTCTCCCTGACAGATGGGGGAGTGGGTGTAGCAGCCACGGAAAGCTGTAGGCTAATCAGACCCCTGAGTGTAAACACCTGGAGGGACAGGCAGAAAGCCTGGCTCAGAGAGGGGGGTGGGGGTGGGTCAAGAAAACAGCAATGCCTGCCCCCCCTATTCTGAGATCTAAGCCTCTACCTAGTCTGTCTGCCTCTGACTGAGAACACTCCCTGGGGACAGAGGCAGCCACCCAGAAACCCCAGAGGAGGAGAGCCAGTCCCAAACCCAGTCCTTGCCCAGAGTTGTCATGACAGACACTGTTGGAGGCAGCCCACCTCTCTGCTCACCTTTCTGGGACAGGGGACTGAGTCTCCCTCAACCCTGGGGAAGTCTGCCGGGGTCTGCATGGTGGGGCTCAAGCCGGTGGCCAGAGGGCCCCGTCACTCCCCTTACTTCTGCTTTTTCAGCCTTTCCAGCAGAAGGCACGGTCCCTGGCCTCCCTCCTCACTTCCCCCTCTGCAAGGAGGAGGAACAGAAGATGGGTCAGGCTCCCTGCCTAGGAGGGGATACTGCAGACCCCAAGTCCAAGGCCCCAAGGAGGACTCAGGGATGCCCATCTCTTGTCTCCATGACTCTAAGAAGGGGGAGATGGGATCAGAGACAGAAGTCACACAGAGATGAGGCAGGGACACAGTGGACATCCCATCCCAGCACCCCCCTGATGGGGGTCTGAGAGAATGGGGACAGAAGTCAGCAAGGCCACAGCCTTGAACTGCCCAGCCCAGAGATTATTCAGTCCAACTCCCGAGGACACTCCCTCCCCTGTAGCAACCATCATGGTGAGGCTTACCCGAAATGTCAGCCCACAAAGCAGGCACCATACCCAGCCCTGCCCCTGCTCAGAGTCCCCATACTCCAAGCCGTTCCTGAAGAAGCCTGCCAGTCCAAACCCCTGGGATGGACAATGGGGCAGAAGCCCCTAGGCAAGGACCCTGGCTGCCCACTGGACAGCCCAACACAGAGGTCTAGGTGGAGGAGCAGGTGGCTACGGGACAGGAGTGGACCAGGCCCCACCCTTTCTACACAGCCCCACCTCCTCACTCACACCAGTACACCCACAGGAACTGACATGCACACAAACACACACTCAGGCTGACGGTCGGAAACCATTTCCACAGACACCCCCTATGTGGAAATCCAGGCGCCCACGTATACACAGACTTCCCCTTCCCAGCTCTCACAGGGCCTCCAATAATAGTCTCTGACGGGTGGTGTCCTGCCAGGGGCTGCGAAAGACATACCCCCTAACTGAGGCCTCTCACTGCCACCCAGATTCCTCAGGCCAGGACTTGGGAGGCCAGTGCAACCCTGGGAGCCCCAGAGCGTTCTGGTCCAGCAGCAGAGGAGTGGCCAGTGCTAGCTTGGCCCCTCCCCTGGCCTGCCCCCTAGAAGCAGAGGAAGAACCTCTATGGCCAGCAGGGTACAGGAATGGACAATAGGAAGGAGACAGTCTCAGAACCGCCTTCACAGAAGGGTGTTTGGAGGGGCTGTGTGGCCTCTGGTGATGGGAGGGGGAGGACAGGCACCAGACCACATCCCCTTGGTTCCTGCCCCTTTCTCCCCTCAAAGACACTTCCTCTTTATTTACTTCCTCCCATATAGCAGCCGAGAGAGAAGCCCAGAGCCCCCCAGCCTGATCCCTGGGCCTCCCTCCAGCAGCTGTAGCTCAAGCCCACCTGCCTGCCCCTGGCCCTAATGGACACCAACAGCCCCTTACCCAGCTGGCAGCATCTGCAGGGCCTCCCAGACATTACCCCCTCTGGTGGGACAGATGTCCCCAGACGCACCTCCTAGCATGTCTCTGGGCAGGTGAGAAGGGGTCCCTAGGCCCAAGCCTACTTGAGTGGGAAGCTGGCCTCAGGCACTAGGCCAGGACTGGCAAACAGTAACGATGGGAATTGCACCTCCTATTAATTAAGCATTTATTGCATGCAGCCACTCTTTCCTTCAACCTTTGATGATGTGGATTCTGCTAGGCCCTAGCACTGGAGCTAAGATCTTAGCTACAAGGGAGGTATTGTCATCTCCATTTCAAAGATGAGGATACTAGACTGAGAGAGAAAGTAACTTGCCCAAGGCTATGTGGCTAGAAAGGGATAGCGCTAAGAGCAAATTCAAAGTCTGTTTGCTTCCAAAACCCCCACTTTTAAGCATTTCATTGTCACTCTCCTAGCAAGGCCAGCCTGGCCCCTCTCTGCACATCACTCACAGTACAGGCCCCTACTCTGTCCTGGGCCAGAGCTGGACACGAGAAGGCACAGAGGTTAACACAGACCCTGGCCTTGTCCTCAGAGAGCTTCTGAAAATAAATACCAGTTGTCATCAAGTCAGTTCTGGCTCATGGTGACCCCATGTGTGTCAGAGCAGAACTGTGCTTCATAGCATTTTCAATGACTGATTTTTTGGAAGTAGATCGCCAGGCCTTTCTTCTGAGATGCCTCTGGGTGCACTTGAACCATCAACCTTTCAGTTAGCAGCCAAGCACGTTAACCATTTGCATCACCTGGGGACTCTCCGAAAATACATGATAATAAAACACAAACATCCTATGACAGGGCTGCAGTCAAGGTGCTGTGGGTGCCCAGAGAGGGGCAGTCCAGCTGGGTCCTGAGGATGAACAGGTGTTAGCCAAGAAGGAAGACACTCCAGGTAGAAAGACCAGCATGAGTAAAAGGCTTGAGGTTGGGAGTGAAGGGTGGGAAGACAAGAAGAGCTTGAGGCAAATGTCTTTGCCTACCTGAGCCTCAGTTTCCTCCTCTGTAAAACAGAGGTTAAAAGTACATGTCCCACCCTCAGAAGGCTGTTTCTAGAAGCAAATTGGGCCACAGAGACAAAGGGACATTGTAAACAGAACCTCCCTCTGGTTTAGCTGGGCAGTCTTACTGCTGCAGGGTCCCCACTAGGCAGGCTACAGGGTCAGAGTCCAGCCACAGAGCCCCAGGTGCTGGGAGGGCGGGCTAGGCCTGTCCTGGCCAGCCCAGTGGAAGTCCCCGCAACACCTGAGGCTGCCTGAGGCTCCCTGAAGTCCAGTCACATCCTGCCTGCGCTCAGGCCAGGGGAGCACGAGGAACCAGGGAGGGATCAGGGTTTCATAAACAGGAAGAGAGGACGGGAGGGGGGAGATACTCAGCTCTCAAAATAGACCTGCAGGCGCTTCAAAGGGGTCCAGCTCCGGAGACAGCAGGGGGAGGGGGCCTGGGGTGCCCAGTCCACCCCCAGGAAGAGAGGGAGGGTGAAGGGAGCCCCAGAGTGCCCGAGGATATCAGGTATGCCTAGGGTGCTGAAGGGATCTGGGGAACTCTCACCCTGGACCTGCCATCCACGCTATTGCTGCTAAAACCGAAATGAATAAAACAAACAAGAATTAAGCACCCACACTGTACCACAAACTCTGCCGCATGCTTTCTTTTACTTGCATCGCATTATCTCCTCAGCTGGCCCTGAGAGGTGGGCTCTAGTCTCCTTTTGCAGGAAGGGAGTCTGAGTCTCAGAGGGGCCCGTCACTTGCCTAAGGTCACAAAGCAAACAAGAAACGGGCAGGATCTGAACTCAGGATGACTGACTCCCAAGTCCCCCTTCTTGCCTCTCCTCCACCTGAAGGCCTTACTTCCTTCTCCCACTGCCTAAATCCTGCCTGCCTTTTGAGGCCCAGTAAATGCCAGCTCTGCAGGAAAGGTGGCAGGATGCCTCCCAATACACCCCAACTCTTCCTCCTCTGTTATGCCTAGCAGTGACCATCTGTAGGGCCCACCACACTCAGCCCCATGCTCAGATGTCGCTGGCTAAGTTCCCCGGGACTTGCTTGTCTCATTATCCCACTGAGAGATGTGGGCACCTGGAAGATGACACACCTCTGCCCTTGGCCCCAGAGCCCAGCACAGGGCCTGGCACAGAATGGAGGCTCTATGTGCCCACAGCCATGTTCTTCCCTAACAGAGCACCCACCACACAACTTTCCTGTCTCCACCCATCTCCCCAAGACTGGCAGTTCTCTGAGGGTAGGGGGTGTTGACTCCATTTTGAGGTCCCCCAGTGCCACAGCAGGGTGCACTGAATGTCTGATGAAGCACAGGATAAACTGGCAGCCTGCCAGTTCTGTCCCCTGCGCAAAGCAATGGGTTCCCAACCACAGGCTGAGCGCCCCCTTGTGTGCTGAGCCCAGAACTGAGCACGGGGGATACTGGTGGCTAGGATAAGAGAGGAGATGGATGAGCAGATGCCCAGAAATGGTGGCACTTGTGGTCACAGGGACCAACACTCCTCCCTTCCAGCACTCATGGTTCCTTGGGCTAGGAGGAGCGCGGGCTCTGAGGTCAAGCAGACCTATGCTCAAGTGCTGACTCCATCACCCACTGGCTATGTGACCTTGGGTCTTAATTTTCTCATCTGTAAGATGGCGATAATAATGATCTCTAGGCCCGAGGTTAGAAGAACTGGTAGCACAATGGTTAAGCGCTTGGCTGCTAACGGAAAGGTTGGCAGTTCGAACCTACCTGGCCACTCCGTGGGAGAAAGATCTGGCGATCTGCTCCGATAAAGATTACAGCCTAGAAACCCCTATGGGGCAGTTCTGTTCTGCCACATGGGTCACTATGAGTTAAAATAGACTCAACAGCACTTATGAACAAGAATAACACCTCTGAGGTTGCGACAATTAAATGCAGAGCTCCCGGGGTGGTGCCAGGCATGGGTTAAGCTTGTTCTCTTCTTTAATGTGGCTTTCAAGGCTCTCCCTGTCCCATGCATCTCCAGCCTTGTCTCCCTTCCCACTGCAGGACCTTCTGCTGCAGGTAGGAGTCACAGGCTTGAGCTCGAATGTAGTTATCTGCCTGAGCAAGTTCCCACCCCTCTCCCAGCCAGCCCCTCCAGCTTTCACGATTAGAAGCTGTGCTCACCACCAGCTCCCCAAAAGCATCAAGCTCCTCTGCAACCCCCAGAACCTCAGCCCCAAGACCTGATCACCCTGGTTCTTCATCAGGGAGCTACAGTCCCTTCATTCTGTTGCTAGGCAACTAGAGGTAGCTACTTTGTGGGCAGATACTTCAGATATGTGGCCGAGAAGCCATACCAAAGGGCCCAGTCCACACCACTTAGCTTGGCCTCTGCTGGTCCAAGGCTGCCATAGCAACCAACAAAGGCATGGTGGGAGCCCATCTCTCTCACCCTGCCCAACTCCACCCAGCTCAGTTCCCTTATCTTAGGCGGCCGAATCAAGGCAAACAGCAGCCCTGGTCCATCTCAAAGGTCCTATTTATAGCAGGCCCAGTGCCCAGGTGGACCCAGACTGAAGGGTGGGGTCACTGGCAGGAGGTAGAGCTGAACAATATACTGGGCATTCATGCTGCTGGTGCTGAAGCCACTATGGGCCAGGCAGGTACTACCTTATACGTCCTTCACATCACTCCTGTGTGGATACAACTATCCCCAATTTATACATGAGGAAACAAAGACTCAAAAGGGAGAAGAGCTTCTGGTCACAAGGTGAGGGTGGAGCCAGGACTTGAACCCAGGTCTGCTCCAGTGAGCCCACGCTCTGTTCCTACCTAGGTGGCTGTCAGAGCCCCTCCACAGCTAGCATCTTCTGTGGCTCACAGCTACCCCATGAACTGGGTGTGGTCTTTCCCAGAGAGGAGATAAGCGACAAGAGACCCACCCAAGGTCACACAACTATCACCCAACCTCTGGAGCTTTTAGCAACACTTCAAACCAGCAACAAGGGCTGAGGGGCTGAAGGGAGGGGGCCAGGGGAAATAGAGGTAGCAGAGGTGAAAGAACAAGCCCAGGCTTGGAGTGGGGAGCCCTGAGAAATGGCTGGGCCCTGGTTAGACTTGAGAGGCCACCAGATTCTTTCCAGCACCACCATGCCCAGATGCTTCCAGGCCCTCATCAGGACCAGCTGTACGAAGGAGCGAGGGCAGATCCCACCTGAGCCTCTCCCATCACTTAGGCCCAACCTCCCCACCCTCACGCTGAGCATGAGCAGAATAAGTAACTACACCGAGGAAGTGTCCTGGCCTGGTTGATAAGTAACCAGCCTGGATTCTGCTCCCAACCCTTTCTGGTCTGCAGTTTCTTCATCTAACAAACTGGGAAGTTGGAGCAAATGATTTCACTGCACAGTGTTACGTGGGATCAGAAAAGGAAGGACCCTCCACCCAGGCAGGACAAGGGCAGCCTCTCACCTCCGAAGCCCTGCAAACACTGTCCCCTCACCCAGTCCCTAGCCTCGGGTGCTGGCCCCAGTTCTCACCTTGGATAGCTGAAGTCCAGCTTCTTCCCCTGAGGCCTGGCCATTCTGAAAAAGAGAAGGGGCGGGGGGAGCACTGTCAGAACTTACCA
Organism: Dugong dugon; assembly: GCA_030035585.1. Lineage (NCBI taxonomy): Eukaryota > Metazoa > Chordata > Mammalia > Sirenia > Dugongidae > Dugong > Dugong dugon. The sequence continues at coordinate 50,673,900 of CM057462.1, read as the reverse complement.
GCTTGGAACAGAGCAAAGAGATCCCATGTGGCACTCCCACCCTCCGGCAGCTCCCAATGGCCAGGCAAGCCGTAGAGGCGGGGACAGGAGTTCTGGGTGGATGTCCCCTCCACCTCCACTTTCATGGGGAGTGGAAGGAGAGGTGGGTATTAAGTCCTCCTGCAACAGCTCCTCAAAACTCAGATGAACCATTCCCCAGGGGCCCAATACACCCTCTCTTACATTCTCGGCCCAGCAAGCACCTCATCTTTGAAGACTCCGCTTAAATATCACCTCTTCCCAGTGAGAAGGAAGAGTCGTGTGCAGTTCCACGCTCTTCCAGAGACAAACCGTGGCCTTGTGCAATCTATTCAACCACAGAGTCCTCAGTTTCCCAGTCTGTAATATGGGAGTAATTACATCCCCGTCCCAGAGTTGCTGCAAGGGTTGAAGGAGACAAAGTATGGAAAAGTGTCCAGACTAGAGATGGTGGCTCTTCTTGCCCTGTCCCATTCTGGGACCTCTCCTCTGCCCTTGTCAGGCAGAATTACTGCAGCCTCCACTACACCCCTGACCTCTTCACTGTACCACGTGTCACACTGCTGGGACTATTTACACACAGGCCTGTCCTTCCCAATAAACGGAGTCCTAGGAGATCAGAGATTAGGGCGTGGTGCTACCAGCTGCTCTCTTCTGAGCCGCTGCCACATGCCAGGCACTGGACTTAGAGCTTCAGGCCTGTGGCACCACTTAATTCTCATGACAGCCCCGGGAGGTAGGCCCTGGCCCCATTTGACAGAGGAGAAAACTGAGGCTCAAATGGGCCTAGCGATATGCCTGAAGTCACACAATTGGTAAGTAAGGATTTAAAATCTGGTCTCTCTGGCACCGAGGAGATGCTCAGAATAGGTCTGCCTGAGTCCCTGAGTGGTGCAAACAGTTAATATGCTGAGCTGCTAACTGAAGGATTGGAAGTTCAAATCCACCCAGAGGCACCTTGGAAGAAAGGCCTGGTGATCTACTTCCAAAAAATCGGCCACTGAAAACCCTCTGGAGCACCGTTCTGCTCTGAAACACATGGAGTTGCCATGAATTGACTCGATGGCAACTGGCAAATGCCAGGAGAAGTAGAGAAAATGAACATTGTTTGAAGAGGCTGAGAGTTCAAAGAAAATAGAACTGCTGAAGAGCAGCCCACACTCCAGGCAGGAGAACTTCCTTCAAGGAGAAGTGGGCACTAAAGCCCACCCCTGGGAAGTCCTGCTTCTTCCTGCCCCCAGACTTTGCCCTCTGGTGGGCATTATACACCCTGGGGTGCAATGAATCCAACCCATTCCCTTCCTGTGTGATGCAATGTGAGTAACCTTCCCTCTCTGGGCCTTCAGAAGCTGAAAGGAGCTCTCCCCACTTCTCCTGGCACCGTAGAGCGTGGTGAGGCAGATAAGAGGTTCCCAGTGGCTGGTAAGCCCCAGCCTGGGGCAGGTCGGGACTTTGGAGCCAGGATCTGGGTCCACAGGGCAGCTGTAGCCTTGCTTGGCAGCAGCAGGCACAGCTGTGCTCTGTCCGTTAATCTCCTTGCCCCTGGCACAGCTCCTGTGCCACTCCCAGGACATCCTGCCCCCTGAGCCCCCTTAATGCCTCCTAATCCTCCCCAGGGGCCAAGTGTTCTGCAGGCCCCTCCGCACAAACACACATACACACACTGTCATCTCTCAGCAGCCTGAGGAGCAGGAACGGGTTGATCAAGGCCTGGGTAGGGGGGTGGGAGTGGGAGCAGTGATGCATTTGCAGGGTGAATTTCACCACGGATGATCACACCAACCCCCTTGCCCCCAGCCTTCCCACTCCAAACCCTTATCTCTCCTAAAACTCAAGTAAGTGTGATCTTTGCATTCAATTCACTTAGCCACTCACTTACTCAACACTTATTGAGTACCTTCTATATACCAGGCCCCAAACCCTTCCATGGCTCCCCCTTGCTTGCAGACTAAAGTCCCAGCTCCTTAGCATGGCATTCAGGGCCATCATCTCCAACTGCCCAGGACAGTGATTAAAAAATGTGTGTTCTGGAACCTAACCTTGTGGATTCAAATCCTGGCTTCTATCACCTACGTGACACTGAGAAGGTTATTTCACTTCTCAAGGCTTCAGTTTCCTCATCTGTGAAATGGGGATAAAAGATAAAAGTAACCTACCATACGGGGGGAGGGGCACAAGAAGCAAATGAAATACTGCCTGTAAGCATAAACACCTGGCATGTCACTTCCATCAACAATAGCTGTTATTATTATCAGGCCCTATTCTTGAGCTCCACCACCTGTCAATTTGTCATACTATGGCAGCTTGTGTGTTGCTATGATGCTAGAACCTATGCCACTGGTATTTCAAATATCAGTAGGATCACCATGGTGGACAGGTTTCAGTGAAGCTTCTAGACTAAGACAGACGAGGAAGAAAGGTCTGGTGATCTGCTTCCAAAAATCAGCCAGTGATCACACTAGAACACTGTTCAACTCGCTTGCTTTGGACATGTTATCAGTGGCTCATGCTGGAGAAGGACGTCATGTTTGGTGAAGCAGAGGGCCAGCAAGGGCAAAGGAGACCCTCGGTGAGATGGAATGGCACAACAGCCACAAAGATGGACTTGAACATGCCGGCAATCATGAGGATGACACAGGACCGGGCAGTATTTCATTCTGTTGTCCATAACATCATCACGAGTGGGAGATGACTTGATAGCAGCTATCTATTCTTGAGCTAAACCACACCACCTGAAACCCTGAGCAAACCAGCTGGTTTCACATTCCTGAGTACTTGCATCTCCCTCCACCAAGAAAACTTTCATGCTTTGTCACTTTGGCCAACTCCTGGCCTTTCAGGACTCAATTCAAACGCCACCTCCTCTGACCATACAGCCTCAAGTTCTTTCCTCCCTCTTGTGTCCCCACAGCATTGAGCCCACTGCAGCTTAACTCGGGAAGGGGCCCTGGATTGTCCATCATCATCTCTCCAGAACCCAGCTAAGAGTCCAGTACATAGGTTGTCAAATGAAAGTTAAACCCAGCCAGGAGGCCAGAGCAGGTTCTATTACTCCCTTTTTTCAGAAGAGGCTGAGAGAGTTAAGGAACTCACCCAAGGTCCCTCAACAAATAGGTGGCAGACATGGGACATAACCCAAATCATGTGGCTGCAAGTCTTGGTCCCTGATGACGGAGGAGGCAGGAGTACCCAGAGGTGTGGGCTTATCAAGCAGTCAGTGCTTCCACAGTGGCCTGGATGATTCAGGGGACTCCACAGGCCCAGTGTGGCCCATCCCTACTTCCTGAGTCTCTGGCCTAGGTGCCGTCCTCATGGAACCCCACCCAAGGGTGATGCCTTAAGAAGTGATACACAAAGTCTATAGAGGGGAATGGGCAGCCCTGGAGAAAGAACGGCAGATGCAAAGAGGACCCGAGGTGAGCTTCCCCCTCAGAACCAGGGCCCTGGGAATGCAGGGTTCATGGTCCCCTCAGACCTGGCTGCTCCATAGGGTAGTGGGAAGACACAGCTTTGCAGCCACAAAGACATGGCCTCTAATCCTAGCTCTGCCAGCCACCACTCTGACCTTAAGTCTGTCACATCACTTATCTGAAGCTCAGTTTCCTCATCTGTACTATGAAGGCATGGATTTTAGTGTCTCTTTTACACAGCTGCAGCCGTGTTGCTTAGAATAGTACTTGGCACATGATAAATCCGTTGCTGTCCAGTTGATTCCAACTCATAGCGACCCTATAGGACAGAGTAGAACTGCTCCATAGAGCTTCCGAGGAGCAGATGGTGGAGGTGAACTGCTGACTTCTTGGTTAGCAGCTGAGCTCTTAACTACTGTGTCACCAGGGCTCCTGGCACATGGTAAGTGCTTAGTAAATACTGGACGAATGAATGAATGAAAGGGGACAATGACGGTGACCTTGCAGAATACTGCATGAAGGTACAGGGAAGGATCCTTTGGCCTCTGGGAGCGAGACCCACTCTCCTTGCTCTTCCTCAGAGTACTACTCATGGGGACAGCTGCCCAGGGCCCCCAGACCACAGCACCTCCTTCACAGAAGTCAGAGATAAGTTCCAACAGACACCCTTCCTTCCCACAGAGCAGCTCTGCCTTGGGGAGAGGGGGCCAGGGCAGGGTCTGGTGAAGTGGGGCAGCAGATGGAGAAAGACAGCACGTGCCCCACAGGCAGGAAGCAGCCTCAGGAGCCGGGTTCAGAGCCCAGCATTGGCAGCTCCGTATGTTGCTGGAGGCCGGGGACCAGGTGCCAGGGCTGGCTGGCACTGTCAGCCTCTCGGCTGAGGCTGGACCCAGGCCCTGCAGGGTGAGGAGAGACAGCCAACATCCGGATCTGCTCTAGCAGTACCTTTTACCTGGGCCAGTTTGTACCCCAGCCCTTCTCCAGTCTGTGGAAGACAACGAGAGAGCGGGGTTCCAATCCTGGCTCTGACATTAATTGATAAGCCAGTTCTCCTCTCTGAGTTCAGCTGTCCCATCTGAAAATGGCGATAATAATTCTGATCTTGAAAAATTGCAAGAATTAAAATAAAGTGACATAAATGGAGTTGGTGGCATGTAGCAAAGCTCCGTACATGGCAGGGCTGGGCTTGGGGACAAGGTGACTGCTTTTAGCAGGGCCAAGGAAGGCCCAGGTGGAATCCTCACCCACATTTCCAGTGGTTTTACTCTACCTGGGCTGCACCCTGGGCCAGGCCCTGCCTCCCAGCAGCCCATGTTTGGCAGCATCATGTAAAGGGCAGCCCAGATCCCAGGTCCCTGCCAGATGCTCCTGTTAGCCCCTTGCCTGCCTCCTTCCCAGCCAGAAGCTGCCAGGAGCCGCTGGCGGCGCCTGTACCTGCAGGTCAGGCTGCTGTATCACTTACATGTCACCTGGGCTAAGAACAGCGAGGCCCTGTTCTCCAGTGATAACAGCCCAGCCCTCGCCCTGGCTGCCCCATACCTCCTGTTACTCAAACAATAACACCCAGTCGCCTGGCACCTCCATGGGGGAGGGGGAGGACAGCCATACCTGGGGCCCTGTGCCCTCTCAGGCCCAGGAAGAAGAGGCTGGAACCCAGACCTCACCAGTGGAGTAACAGAGGCCCAGAGAGGCTGAGGACTGACCAAGGGTCGCACAGCATTTCCAAGGTGAAGCTCCTAGAGAAATCATGGCCCTGCAATCTTAGGGAATAAGCTAATCTTCTCTCACAAAATTTAGGTGCGGTAGTAGTCAAAACTGAGTCAAGTTTCCTTTAAACCTGGCCCCCTAGTGAAGTGGGCCCCTGCCCCGGGGTCCCCAAAGGGAAGCAGGAAGTGGTGCCCTAGGCTGGGAATGGAGCTCCTGGAGGGCTTCCCTCCCTACCAGCATTAACCCAAGGGGAAGTCCTTGGGTTACGTCCCTCCCAGCCTCTCCCAGTTCTACCTCTTTGCTGGGAGGCCTAGGTCACAGGGGCTTGCCTGGGCAAAGGGATCCACCTCTGAGCGCCACCTCCCAGGCCCTTGCACCCCCAGCCCCAGCAGGGCGGAAGGTGTCGGGGAGATAGGAGCTGCAGAGGGCAGTGTTCCTCACCTCAGAGGGTGAGTCAGCGAGAGAATCTCCGAGCAGAAGCAGCCGTGCAGGGCCTGTAAAAACCCTGTGGCAGGCATCCCAGAGCAATTTACTCCAAATTGGGCCTTCAGGTTGGTTACCTAATCCTACCTCGCCCACCCTCCAATGCCCACCCTCCAATCTCCAGTTGGCCATCCCTTTAAAGGGCCAGCACACCCTGGGTGCTGGGGATGCGAGGGCCTCACCCTGACCCTAACCTGTGGCCCTGAGAGCCAGCACACATGGGACTGCCCCAAGTAAGAAAGGGCAGAGAAGGGGACTAAGGCAGAGGCCAGGGGCCTAAACGTGAAAAATCACCTGAGCTCCTGGACTTAGTCCAGGTCTTCACCTTCTCCTTGCACACTGGCTTCAGGACCCCTGGAAAAGGGAGTATCACCTGCCTCCTTGCCACAATGAGGCTGAGAGGAAAGTTTGTAACCTTCAAGTTCAGGGGCTTGACCTTGACTCTGGATATCAAAGGGCACAGGAGCTAGCCTTCTGCCTCCTTAGGGCCTGGCACCACAGACTCCTCAGAGGAAGGGAAGGAGCTGTTTCTGAGAGGGACCGGGCAGGCAGAGGCCGAAGTCCCCAGGGCACAGTCCTTTCTATGAGGGAGCCCAAGGCAGGCACCAGGGCCTCCCCCTGAAAAATAATCTTCACAAGGTCTAGGGCCTTTCCCCCCCGCCCTCTTCTCCACAGTCTGGGCCAGGGGACACCGCTGTCCTCTGGTCCTAGCCTCGGGGCAAAGAAAGCTAGAAGTCTCAGCCCCAGTTGGGCTGTGTCACCTCACATTCTACAACTGCTAGGGGACAGGAGGGGCAATCTTGCCAGAGTCAGCAGCAAAGAAGCAGGAGCTCTTGGGTCGGGGGTGGGGGTGACGGGCAGGGGAGAACAGTGGGAGACGTCAAAGCAAAGTGAGGGTCCCATAACTTTTGTTTCTGGGAGAATCCTAGGTATCTGACAAGCCAGCTCTGCCGGTCTGTGCTAAAGGGGTAAGCCTCGACGGCACCCGACCGATCCCGGTATGGGTCCAAGGTGTGTGTGGTGAAGGGACCCGATCTCAGCGCCCCACGGGATCTCACACACACACACACACACACACACACACACACACACACACACACGGCACACACACACACACGGCACACACACACACACACACACACCACACACACACCACACACACACCACACACACACACACACACACACACACACACACACACACACACACACACACACACACACACACACACACACACACACACACACACACACACACGGCATAGGGGGGTGGAGCCGAAGAGTAAGCAAGAGATCCGAGGATACTTGCGCCCTCGAGGGCGCTCGCCGAGCTGCAGCGGCGCCGCGGACCGCCCCGCCCCTGTGGGGACCCGGGCTCGCCGGCCGCCGGCGCCAGTCCCCCGCCCGCTCACTCACCTCCGGGTCCAGCGGCACCAGCTCCATGAGCGGCCAGGGCTCCTTGAGCTGGGCGAGCGGCATCGCGCCGCCGCCGCGCCGCCCGCGCTCCTCCCGCGACCCCGGCTGCGCCGCTCCGGGGTCCCTGGGTCCCCGGCTCCGCGCGCCCAAGCCCCCGCGCCCCCCGCGCCCCCCGCGCCCCGGCTGGGCTGTCCACCGCCGCCGCCGCAGCCGCGGCACTAGCACTTCGACTCTCTCCGTCACCCGGCGCCGCCGCGCCCATTGGCTACCTGCGTGGGGGCGGGGCATCTGAAGCCCCGCCCCAGCCCCCGCAGCGCGGCATTCCCTGCGCGGACCGCCGCCCCCGTCGCGCGGGCAGCGCCGGCCCCGCCTCTTTCAGGAGCCCCTAGCCCTTGCTCTGCTCCGCGCAGAAGAGGTCCTCGTGGCTCCTCCCTCTCAAACCGGAGGTGGGGGCGGGGGGTCACTGGTCTCCCCTACTTAGCTCATTCGAGAATCGCTTCTCAGATGTTATTTCTCCCTCTGGCAGGAGGAAAGCCACCTACACGCACAGACACTAGGGGTGTCCGAGGCCTGAACCCCGCGGAGGCTTGAAAGAAGCCTGGGCCCCACTCCCGTCAAACCCTCTCTGCACGAGCCCTTTGGGATCCATCCCTCTAACCCTCTACAGGTTTCTGCCCAGCGTAAGCCAACACAGGGCTCTCCCTGGGGTCTCAGCGCCCCAGGCGGCTCCAGCTCTTCTGTCACCACCAGCAGGACCCACAGTGCCCCAGAGTGATTGCTTAATGCGCATTTTTTGTAATTGGTGCTTGATTGTGTCCTATCACTTGAGGGGGCTCCTTTCAACTAGGCCTCCCTGAAATCTTTCTAGCTGCAGGCCCAGCTCTGGGCTGATTTGGGCTTGTGCTGCCTCTGAGGAAGGCAGGGACCAGGATCGACCTGCACTTAGTGAGCTGAACTTGGAGGAAAAGCATGGGGAGGAGGATCCCCCCTGGAGAGAGTCAGCCTCCACCTAAAGAGGTCTTGGAGACTCAGCTGTGTTGAGATTTATTCCCAAGTGAGGAGTGAAAGGATGGGCTTTCCGGTTTTTCTAAAGAAGAAGGATGGAAAGGAATGTTTATCAAAAGCCTCTTGTAAGCCAGGCTCTGCCAACATGTGAGTTTCTTGAATCTTCACCAAATCATGAAACTGAGGCTCAGAGAGGTGATGTGACTTACCCAAGGTCACACAGCTGGTTGAGACCAGGCTAGGACCTTAAAAAATTAAAGTGGATGAGTACCTCTCCTGAATCCAAATGCTTTCCTTACTCCATGCCTTTGCCAGGGTAGGGCCTCAGCTGTTGATCTAAACTGAGTTTTGAGTTGGAAGGACTTTGGAACTCAACAAATCTGGGTTTGAATCCCAGCTCTGCCACCTCCTTAACACTGGGAAACTCATGTCTCTAGACCTCAGTTTCCTTAACTGTGAAATAGAAATTATAATCCTGGTCTTTCAGGGATGTAGTGAAAACTAAATTCATTTTAATTCAATAAATGTCTGTGGGCTATATATATTACACACCATGCCCTCTTCTGTAAGCCAGGCCTTCTTCTCGATGCTGGGGATATAGCAATGAACAAAACAAAGTCCCTGCTTACATTCATCCTGGTATGAAGAAATAAATAATTACAGCTAACACTAACATAGCACTTACTATGGGCCAGGTACTGTTCTAACCACTTAATATGTATAAACTCATTTAATCCTCACAATGAATTTATGAGGTAGGTGCTCCAGGGTACAGATGAGACACCCAAGGACAGAGACATCAAGCATCTCATTCTCTGGGTCCCAGTGCCCCTCCAAGTTCACAGAGCTGGAAAGTGGCAGGGCTGGGAGACAACCCTGGCTGACTGGCCCCGGATTTCGTTCTCTCATTCACTTACTGTCCACCTCCCTGATGACTGAAGGTGAGGGATGAACTGAAGGCAGCCCTGGACCAGAGCTGGCAGTGTTAGTATTATCCAGTTCAACTGACTGGAAGCAGTTTGCGATGTCCCAGCCCCTGTTGCTCAAGGCTGAAGTTGCAATATTTGGGATATACTTAGACTAAAAAAATTATTTGTTCTTTACCTGAAATTCAAGTTTACATGGGTGTTCTGTATTTTTTTTTTTTTTGCTCACTTTAGAAACCCTACTCAGGGCTCAGAATAGATGCATACAGGTGCCAAATTCCCAGCTTGCAGCTGGCCACACTTAGGTTAGACTTAGAAAGTGACACTGAGACCCAGAGAATGATGGTTAAGGGCTGGGTGAGGGAAATGGAGCAAATGGCGGGAGTGGGGGAGGTGAGGGGAAGTGGGAGTGATCTTGTCTTCGGGCGACCCCCTCTTGGGGCCTGTGACCTTCTTCCTCCCCCCTCTCACAGGAAAAGATTCCCTGTCAAACTTATCATCTCAATTTAAGGACTGAGTAGCTGGTTGTGTGTACCTATGAATATAGTTCACTTCTGTGCAGTGTTGGAGAGGTGGTGGGTCATGCTGGAAAGAGGAGAGACCTGATAATACTTGGGCCCTGCTTGGGGAGTTTGGGCAGGTCAGCTTGCCCATCTGTAGGGAGGGATAGCAGTCCCTCAGCAGACAGCTATAGAGACCAAACAGTAACCTGCAAAGTGCTGACGCTGCTGCAGCCTCAGCTCACACTTTGCACTACTTCCCTTTAGGCTCTAGCCAAGCTGGCGTTCCTTTAATTCTCTTCCCACAGGGCCTTTGCACATGCTGCTGCTTGTATTTGAAACAGTCTTCCCTATTCCTCAAGCTGGCTCACCTCCATGATCACTTCCACCAGGATGTCTTCTGTCATCTCCCTGTTATACATGCCCATGTTGTTGTTGTTAGGTGCCATCAAGTTGAGTTCGACTCATAGTGACCCCATGTAATAGAGTAGAACTTCCCCATAGGGTTTTTGTTGTTGTTGAGAATATACACAGCAAAATATACACCAATTCAACAGTTTCTACAAGTACAATTCAATGACATCAATTACATTCTTCGAATTGTGCAACCATTCTCATCCTCCTTTTCTGGGTTGTTCTTCTGCCATTAACATAAACTCACTGCCCCCTAAGGTTTCTGTCTAATCTTTCCAGTTGCCGTTGTCAATATGAGTCCATATAGATAGATCTTAAAAGAGCATAACGCTCAAGGCAGACAGTTTTTACTAGTTAAACGAAACTATATTTTGGTTTTAAGAAGACTTCAGGAGATATTTTTGGTTTAAGGTTTAAAGATTATCTCAGGGCAATAGTGTCTTAGTTATCTAGTGCTGCTATAACAGAAATACCAAAAGTGGATGGCTTTAACAAACAGAAATTTATTTTCTCACAGTTTAGAAGGCTAGAAGTCTGAATTCAGGGAGCTGGTTCTAGGGGAAGGCTTTCTCTTTCTGTTGGCTGTGGAGTAAGGTCCTTGTCTTTCCTGAGCTTCTTGATGTGGCTTAGCATCTCTCTTTGCCATCTCTGCTTCTCACTTGCTTGTTTAAACCCTTTTATATCTTAAGAGATTGACTCAAGACACACCCTACACTAATCCTGTCTGATTAACATAACAAAAACAACCAATGCTCAAATGGGATTATAACCACCAGCATGTTCTTGTTGTTGTTAGGTGCCCTCCCGTCCGTTCCTACTCATAGCGACCCTATGTACAACAGAAGGAATCATTGCCTAATCCTGAGCCATCCTCACAATCATTGCTATTTTTGAGCCCATTGTTGCAGCCACTGGGTCAATCCATCTCCTGAAGGGACTTCCTCTTTTTCGATGAACCTCACCTTACCAAGCATGATATCCTTCTCCAGGGACTGGTCCTCCTGTTAACAGATCCAAAGTATGTGAGATGAAGTCTTGCCATCCTTGCTTTCTGCATTCTGGCTGTACTTTATCTAAGACAGATTTGTTCATCCTTCTGGCAGTCCATGGTATATTCAATATTCTTTGCCGACACCATAATTCAAAGGCGTCAATTCTTCTTCAGTCTTCCTTATTCATTGTCCAGCTTTCCCATGCAGATGAGGCAATTGAAAATACCATGGCTTGGGTCAAGTGCACCTTAGTCCTTAAAGTGACATTTTTGCTTTTCAAGACTTTAGAGAGGTCTTTTGCAGCCGATTTGCCCAGTGCAAAACATCATTTGATTTCTTGACTGCTGCTTCCACGGGTGTTAATTGTGGATTCAAGTAAAATGAAATCCCTGACGACTCGAGTATTTTCACCGTTTATCATGATATTGCTTTTTGGTCCAGTAGTGAGGATTTTTTTTTTTCTTCTGTTGTGCTTTAGGTGAAAGTTTACAGAGTAAATTAGTTTCTCATTCAAAAATTTATACACAAACTGTTTCGTGACATTGGTTGCAATCCCCGCATTCTGTCAGCACTCTCCCCCTTTCCCTTCCCACCCCAGGTTCCCCGTTTCCATTTGTCCAGTTTTCCTGTCCCCTTCCCACCTTCTTGTCTTTGTTTTTGGGCAGGTGTTGCCCATTTGGTCTCATATACTTGACTGAACTAAGAAGCACATTCCTCACGTGTGTTATTGTTTGTTTTACAGGCCTGCCTAATCTTTGGCTAAAAGGTGAACTTCCAGAGTGGCTTCAGTTCTGAGTTAGAAGGATGTCCGGGGGCCATAGTCTTGGGGGTTCCTCCAGTCTCTGTCAGATCAGTAAGTTTGATCTTTTTGTGAATTTGATCTTTTGTTCTACATTTTTCTCCTGCTGTGTCCAGGACCCTCTGTTGTAATCCCAGTTAGAGCGGTTGATAGTGGGAGCCAGGCACCATCTAGTTCTTCTGGTCTCAGGATTGTGTAAGCTGTGGTTCATGTGGTCCATTAGTCCTTTGGACTAATTGCTCCCTTGAGTCTTCAGTTTTTTTTCACTCTTCTTTGCTCCGGACTAGAAGAGACTGATAGTAGTATCTTAGATGGCTGCGTGCAGGCTTTTAAGACGCCACTTACCAAAGCAGGATGTAGAACATTGTTTTTAAGAACTATGTTGTGCCCCGTTGATGTAGATGTCCCCCAAGCAGTTGTGAGGATTTTTGTTTTCTTTATGTTGAAGTATAATCCATTCTGAAGGCCGTGGTCTTTGATCTTCATCAATAACTGCTTCAAGTCATCTTTACTTTCAGCAAGTGTCTTGGTCATCTAGTGCTGTGATAACAGAAATACCACAAGGGGATGGCTTTGATAAAGAGAAGTGTTATTTCCTCACAGTAAAGTTGGCTAAGAGTCCAAATTCAGAACATCAGCTCCAGGGGAAGGCTTTCTCTCTGTCGGCCTTCTTATCAGTGTTCTCCCAGACTAGGAGCTTCTCCGCACAGGGACCCCAGTTCCAAAGGATGCACTCTGCTCCTGGCACTGCTTTCTTGATGGTATGAGGTCCCCCGTCTCTCTGCTCACTTCTCTTTTTTATATTTCAAGAGATTGCCTCAGGACACAATCCAATCTTGTAGATTGAGTCCTGCCTCACTAACACAACTGCCACCCATCCTCTCTCATTAACATCATAGAGGCAGGATTTACAACATACAGGAAAATCACACAATACCAGGAATCATGGCCCAGACAAACTGATACACACATTTTTTGGGGGGCATAATTCGATCCATGACAGCAAGCAAGGTTGTGTCATCTGCATATCGCAAGTTGTTTATTAGTCTTCCACCAATCCTGATGCCACGTTCTTCTCTATATAGTCCAGCTTCTTCGATTATTTGCTCAGCATATGGATCGAATAAGTATGGTGAAAGGATACAACCCAGATGCACACCTTTTCTGATTTTAAACCATGCAGTATCTCCTTGTTCTGTTTGAATTACTGCCTCTTGGTCTGTGTACAGCTTCCTCATGAGCACAATTAAGTGTTCTGGAATTCCCATTCTTCACAATGTTATTCATAATTTGTTATGAACCACATAGTCGAATGCCTCTGCATAGTCGATAAAACACAGGTAAATATATTTCTGGTATTCTCTGCTTTCAGCCATGATCCATCTAACATCAGCAATGATATCCCTCGCTCCACGTCCTCTGCTGAATCTGGCTTGAGTTTCTGGGAGTTCCCTCTTGGTGTACTGCTGCAACCCCTTTTGAATGATCTTCAGCAAAATTTTACTTGTGTGTGATATTAATGATACTGTTCAATAATTTCTGCATTCAGTTGGATCATCTTTCTTTGGAAGGGACGCAAATATGGATCTCTTCCAGTCGGTTGGCCAGGCAGCTGTCTTTGAGATTTCTTGGCATAGACGAGTGAGCACCTCCAGCACTGTCTCCGTTTGTTGAAACATCTGAACAGGTATTCCGTCAATTTCTGGAGCCTTGTTTTTCCCCAATGCATTCAGTGCAGCTTGGACTTCTTCCTTTAATACCACAATTCTTGATCATGTGCTGCCTCCTGAAATGGTTGAATGTTGATGAATTCTTTTTTTTTTTTTTAAATTTTATTGTACTTCAGGTGAAGGCTTACAGAACAAATAGTTTCTCATGAAACAGTACTACACATGTTGTTTTATGACATTGGTTAACAACCCCACAACATATTAACCCTCTAACTTCTCAACCTTTTTTTTTTTGGTGAAAATTCACGTAGCCAAAGATACACCGTTTCAAAAATTTCTACATACACAGTTCAGTGACATTGACTACACTCTTCCAGTTGTGCTGCTATTCTCACTTGAGATGAAGGCTTACAGAACAAAGTAGTTTCTCATTTAACAGTTACTACAAATGTTGCCCTATGACAATGGTTAACAATCTCACAACACATTAACAATATCCTTACTCAACCTTGGGTTCCCTATCACCAGCTTCCTTGTCCCCTTCTGCCTTCTGGCCCTTGTCACTGGACTCCTGTCCCTCGTTAGTCTCATTTGGTTTTACGGGGCTGTCCACTCCCAGGCTGAACAGTGAACCTCGGAGGTAACTTCTCCACTGAGCTAAAAGGGTGTCTGGGGGCCATACTCTCGAGGTTTCTCCAGTCTCCTTTAGGCCAGTAAATCTGGTCTTTTTTGTGTGAGTTAGAATTATGCTCCACATCCTTCTCCAGCTCTGTCCAGAACCCTCTGTTGTGATCCTGGTCAGAGCAGTCAGTGGTGGTAGCCGGGCACCATCTAGCTGTACTGGACTCAGTCCAGTGGAGGCCTTGGTAGCTGTGGACAATTAGTCCTTCGGACTAATCTTTTCCTTGTATCCTGTTCTCTTCATTCTCCCTTGCTCCCGAAGGGATGAGACCAGTGGAGTATCTTAGATGGCTGCTCACAGGCTTTTAAGACCCCAGGCACTACTCACCAAGGTAGAATGTAGAGCATTGTCTTTATAGGCTGTGTCATGCCAGTTGAGCTAGATGTTCCCCGAGACCATGGTCTCCACAGCCCTCCGCCCAGCAATTCAGTCCCTCAGGGAGTTTGGATGTGTCTATGGGGCTTCCATGACCTTTCCTTGTACAGGTTATGCTAGTTTCCCCTGTATTGTGTACTGTCTCACCCTTCACCCAAGATACCACTTATCTATTGCCTATTTAGTATTTCCCCCCCACCCCTCCCATCCCTGGTAACCAACAAAGATTGTTACATTTTGTGTGTGAACTTTTTCATGGGTTTTTACAATAGAGGTCTCATACAATATTTGTCCTTTTGTGACTGACTTATTTCACTCAGCATAATGTCCTCCAGTTTCATCCATGTTATGAGATGCTTCGCAGATTCATTGTTCTTTCTCGTTGCATAGTACTCAATTGTGTGTATGTACCATAGTTTGTTTATCCGTTCATCTGTTGATGGGCATCTAGGTTGTTTCCATCATTTTGCTATCGTGAACAATGCTGCCATGAACATAGGTGTGCATACGTCTATTCGAGTGACGACTCTTATTTCTCTAGGATATATTTCTAGGAGTAGGATTGCTGGATTGAATGGTATGTCTATTTCTAGCTTTCCAAGGAAGCGCCATATCATTTTCCAAAATGGTTGTCTCATTTTGCATTCCCACCAGCAGTGCATAAGAGTTCCCATCTCCCTGCAGCCCCTCCAACATTTGTTGTTTCCAGGGTTTTTGATTCTTGCCAGTAATGCCGGGGTGAGATGGTATCTCATTGTGGTTTTAATTTGCATTTCTCTAATGGCTAGTGATTGTGAGCATTTCCTCGTGTGTCTGTTGGCCATTTGAATGTCTTCTTTGGTGAAGTGTCTGTTCATTTCCTTTCCCCAATTTTTAATAGGATTATTTGTCTTTTTGTTGTAGAGGTGTTGGATTTTCTTGTAGATTATGGAGATTAGACCTTTGTCTGACTTGTACTGTCCAAAATTTTTTTCCCAGTCTGTAGGTTCTCTTTTTACTCTTTTGGTGAAGTCTTTTGAAGAGCATAGGTGTCTGAGATGAATTCTTTTTGGTACAGTGACTCTGTGTATTCCTTCCATCTTCTTTTGATGCTTCCTGCATCATTCAATATTTTGCCCGTAGAATCTTTCAAAAGTACAACTCAAAGCATGAATTTTTTTTGTTTGGTCCTTTCAGTTTAAGAAATGATGAGCATGTTCTTTCCTTTTGGTTTTCTAACTCCAGGTCTTTGCACATTTCGTTATAATACTTTACTTTGTCTTCTTGAGCCGCCCTTTGAAATCTTCTGTTCAACTCTTTTACTTTATCATTTTTTCCGTTCATTTTAGCTATTCTACATTCAAGAGCAAGTTTCAGAGTTTCTTCTGACGTCTGTTTGGTCTTTTCTTTCTTTCCTATCTTTTTAACGACCTTTTGCTTTTTTCATGTATGATGCCTTGAAGTCATCCCACAACTCATCTGGTCTTTGATCATCAGTGTTCAGTGCCTCAAATCTGTTCTTGAGATAGTCTCCACATTCAGGTGGGATATACTCAAGGTCATATTTTGACCCCCGTGGACTTGTTTTAATTTTCTTCAGCTTCAACTTGAACTTGCATATGAGCAATTGATGGTCTGTTCTGCAGTCGGTCCCTGGTCTTGTTCTAACTGATGATATTGAGCTTTTCCATCATCTCTTTCTATAGATATAGGCGATTTGATTCCTGTGTTTTCTATCCAGTGAAGTCCATGTGTATAGTCACCGTTGATGTTGTTGTTGCGAAAAGGTATTTGTGATGAAGATGTCGTTGGTCTTGCAAAATTCTATCCTGTGATCTCTGGCATCGTTTCTATCACCAAGGCCATATTTTCCAACTACTGATCCTTCTCCTTTGTTTCCAACTTTCTCATTCCAATGACCAGTAATTATCAATGCATCTTGATTGCGTGTTTGATCAATTTCAGACTGCAGAAGTTGGTAAAAATCTTCAATTTCTTCATCTTCGGCATTAGTGGTTGGTGCATAAGTTTGAGTAATAGTTGCATTAACTGGTTTTCCTTGTTGTTGTTATTAGGTGATATCGAGTCAGTTCTGACTCATAGCGACCCTATGTACAACAGAACAAAACACTGTCCGGTCCTGAGCCATCCTTACAATCCTTGTTATGCTTGAGCCTGTTGTTGCAGCCACTATGTCAGTCCATTTCCTTGAGGGTCTTCCCCTTTTTCACTAACCCTCTCTACTTTACCAAGCATGATGTCCTTCTCCGGAGATTAGTCCCTCCTGATAGCATGTTTAAAGTATGTGAGATGAAGTCTGTCACCATCCTTGCTTCCAAGGAGCATTCTGGCTGTACTTCTTCCAAGACAGATTTGTTTGTTCAGTCTTCTTTGTAGGAATATGGATATTATCCTATCACTGACAGCATTATACTTCAGGATAGATCCTGAAATGTTCTGTTTGACAGTGAATGCAACCCCATTCCTCTTCAGTTTGTCATTCCTAGCATAGTAGACCATATGATTCTCTGATTCAAAATGGCCAATACCAGTCCATTTCAACTCATTGATGCCTAGGATATCAATCTTTATGCTTTCCATTTCATTTTTGACAATTTCCAATTTTCCTAGATTCATACTTTGTACATTCCACATTCCAATTATTAATGGATGTTTGCAGCTGTTTATTCTAATTTTAAATCGTGCCACATTAGCAAATGAGGATCCCGAAAGCTTCACTCCAACCACATCATTAAGGTTGACTCTACTCTGAGGAGGCAGCTCTTCCCCAGGCATATTTTGCATGCCTTCCATCCTGAGGTGCTCATCTTCTAGCACTATATCAGACAATGTTCCGCTGCTATCCATGAGATTTTCACTGGCCAATTCTTTCAGAAGTAGAACTCCAGGTCCTTATTCCTAGTCTGTTTTAGCCTAGAGGCTCCGCTGAAACCTGTGCACCATGGGTGACCCTGCTGATATTTGAAATACCAGTGGCATAGCTTCCAGCGACATGCAAGCCACCGCAGTATGACAAACTGACAGATGGTTGGTGGACCACAGGCATAGAGGTTAGGATTTACAATACATAATTTGGGGGGGCCGCAGTTCAATATGTAACAAATAGTATCAGGAGTTCATCCAGCCTCCATGGCTCCTTAAAGTCTGGAGTCCATGAGAATTTGAAATTCTGTTCTGCCTTTTCCCACTTTTGATCATGATTCTTCTATAGAATTGTGGATCAGAATATTCAGTAATGGCAGCCAAGCACCATCCAGTTCTGGGTCTTATGGCAAAGGAGGTAGTTGTTTATGGAGGCACTTAGCTACACATTCCATTTCCTCCTCCTATTCTGAATCTCCTTTTTCTGTTGAATAGGGAGGTGAATAGGGACCAACTGTTGTGCCTTGAATGTCTGCTTGCAAGATTTTAAGACCTCAGGAAGTACACAACAAACTAAACTAAGGGGTAGAACAGAGGCACTAAACACATTATTAGGCCAATTGACTGGAATGTTACATGAATCCATGACCTAAATCTCCAAACCAAGGAACCAAATCCCATGAAGTGTTTTGGCCATAGGGTTTTCCAGGTTGTGATCTTTACGAGAGCAGATTGCCGGGTTGCAGAGCTGCTGAATGGGTTTGAACTGCCAATCTTTCAGTTAGCAGTTGAGCACTTAACCATTGTGCCACAAGGGCTCTTTATACATGCCCCTAGCATTGGATATTTGTCCATAGTTCTTCTTAAAGTTGTCCTTTTCATGTGTTTACATGACTATTATGGTCCCTGGGTAGCGCAAGTGGTTTGCGCTCAACTGTTAACCTAACAGTGAGTGGTTCCAACCTACCCAGCAGTGCTGGGGAAGAAAGGCCTGGTGATCTGCTTCTGTAAAAGATTACAGCCAAGAAAACCCTATGGAGCAATTCTACTCTGTAACACATGGGGTGGCCATGAGTTAGAATTGGCAATCTTTTTTTTTTTTTTAAATGTGGTTATTTGATTAACATCTGGCTCTTCAAATAGACTGTAAGCTCTGAGACAGCAGCAACAAAATGTCTTGTCACCCTGGCACCTGACACACTGCCTGGAAAATAGTAGGTGCTCAAAGAGGCTAAGTGATATGTCTAAGATCATCCAGCTACGAAACAGTAAATCTGGGACTCAGACCCAAGCAGTCTGACTCCAGAGCCTGTGCTCTGAAATTCTACACTCTGAGTGGTGGATAAATACTAGCTATTATTATTATTAATAATAATGGGGTTAGAACAGTCAGTTCTGGGTGGCCACTTGAGGTGTTTGTTAAATGAATGACTCACGAGTGTGACAGGGCTTTGCTGGACATAAGTGAGGTATTATTCTGTGCTTTATTGGAGAGATTGTTCTGGCAGGGAGCAGGTGGCTGAACTGATGGGGGCTAAGGCTGGGTTTCGGGCCCTTTGCTGTAGCGTGGGCATGTGCTTGCTATGATGCTCAAGAACCTAGGCTCTGCATGGGCCCTGCCCCGGGAAGGGAGTCTGCCACTATTATTCCTTCTTGACCTCTCAGAGGGGATGTTGACACACATGTCTCCTGGCAGCAAGTGGAACAAGGCGGAGGACTCATAATGGTAGCTACTCTTAACAACTGATTACAGAGTGCCAGAATTAGGCTAAGCGTTTAAATGATAATAATCACCAACTATGAGGGCTTATTGAGAGATAACTATGTCATCTGCCTGAAGGTGAGTGTTTTACAGGCAAGAGCTCATCAAATCACCTCAAGAGCACCATGAGACAGAAACGATTGTTCCCATTTTCCAGATGAGAAAACTGAGACTCAGAGAGGGATTGCCTACAGTCACATCCGTTAGCTGTTGCTGTCGAGTCAACTCCAACTCATAGCGACTCTAGAGGACAGAGCAGAACTGTCCCACAGCATTTCCAAAGCTGTATCTTTATGGAAGCAGACTGCCACATCCTTCATCCTACGGCAGCGGCTTGTGGGTTCGAACCGCTGACCTTTTGGTTAGCAGTTGAGTGCTTAACCACTGCACCACCAGGGCTCCTTCCACAGTCACACAGCTAGTAAGTATTGCAGCTGCGTTGGGAACTGAGTCCTGTCAGAGTCAAAAGCCAGTGCTCTTAGTCACCTCACAACATTAAGCCCAGAAGGAGGTACTGGTCTATGCAGTGTAGAGACAGTGTGTGGCAGTGATAGTGTGTGTGTCGGGGGCAAAGTCCCTTGTCTGCCTCATCCAGGTCTGAGGGATGGGTGATAGCATAACTCCCCTGCTTGAAACCCTCCGGCAGCCCTCCCATCACTTTCAAACAAAATCCAAAGTCTTTACCGAAGCCTAAAATGCCCCGCATGACCCGTCTCTGCTCCCTCTCACACAGCATTTCCTACCATCTCTGTGGACACTGCCCTCATACCACCAGGCAGCCTTGCTGCTCACTGGACATTCCAAGTATGTTCCTACCTCAGGCTTTTTGCTTCTGCTATGCCCTCCACCTGGAATGTTCTTTCCCCATCTCTCAGGGTTGGCTACTTCACTTCCTTCAGGCCTCTGCTCAAATGTCATCTCTTCAGAGAGGACTTTCCTGACCCTCTAAAGTAGCTCTGCATCATCAGTATCACCTGTGCTATCTTTTTCTAATGACATGTGTCTCTACCAGCAATCATATTGTATATTTACTTGTTTAAGGTTTGTTTTCCCCACTAGAACAAAATTCCATGAGATAGGACTTGTCTGTTTAGCTTATCCTGCATACATCTGATGTATAGCAAAAAAAAAAAAAAAAAAAAAAAAAACCAAAACCATTGCCGTCGAGTTGATTCTGACTCATAACAATCCTACAGGACAGAGTAGAACTGCCCCATAGGGTTTCCAAGGAGCAGCTAGTGAATTTGAACTGCTGAGCTTTGGTTAGCAGCTGAGCTCTTAACCACTGTGCCACCAGGGCTCCTGATGTATAGCAAGCCCTCGGAAGCCACACTGACCTCGGCTTCAATGCTCACTCTACCACCTCCTGTGTGACTCTGAGCTTGTCAGTTATCCTCTCTGTGCCTTAGTTCCCATATCTGTAAAATAGGGGTGGCTGTGAGTATTAAGTAAGGTCAAACACATGGGAGGTCTCAGTATAAATGGTAGGTAACAGTCATAGACTCTCTCCCTTTCCTCCAAATTCTTCCCCCTGCATAGGAGAGATGTGAGAGCGGGAGACTGGGGCTTAGGGTTCACTGGATGGATTCTCCATTGGTTTGAGATCAAGAAGTGAGGAGAAGAAGACCCAACTTGGAGGAACTCCGATGACTACAATCATGGGGCTGGTACAGAAAGAAGCCAAAGAGTAAGCAGTCAAAAAGGAGAAGGAACAGAAGTGGCAGTGGGACAGTCCCGGGGTTACAGAGGGTTAAACAGAAAGATGTAAGAGAATTGGCCAGTGAGCTCCTTCACAGGGAAGTGCCACTGACTTGGAGACTGAGAGTAGAGCAGAAGCTTGTTGCTCCCTGCGGTACAGTAAATTGCTCTTATACGGCCCTTGTAGTCGTGGCCTTGTAACTCCAACAAAATGATTCTGGGAGACTATGCAAATAAGGTGCTTCCCAGCCCATGGAACGAGGCGGAGCTAAAGGGGCCCGTTGACCCACAGAGTGAGAGAGCTGAGTGCCTTTGGGCAGGAGGCTTTCTGGTGGAGTGGTGTGCCTGCAGGCACTTAACAGTGGAGCTAGAGAACTTTGTAACACTTGTCCCAGCGAGAGCCCAGGCCAAGAGCGAGGGCCCAGGCCAAGACGGAAGGCCCAGGCCAAGAGGGAGGGCCCAGTGGCAACAGCCGGAAAGCTGTCCTGATCAAGGAACTGTATCCTGACTTATTCCTGTTACTTTCACGTTGATCCTGATCCTGAATTGCAACCTGTTACTTCCCTAATAAACCCCATAATCTTGAGTATGGTCTGTTAGTTGTGTGTGGCTATTGCAACGTACTATCAAACGCAGAAGAGAAGTAGACAGTGCCATGCAGGGGACTGCTGGTGTCAGTATTGGTAAAAAGGTTGGAGAATGGAGATATGTCTGACCTCCACTTCATAGGAGCTTTGGGCTGATGCTGATCTTGATTCTCTCTCCTCCCCCTTAAGTTAGATAGGAGGTCTGGGGCCACACTGTTTTTACACTCCCCATTAGAGAGGATGGTATGAGAGGACTAGAAGTGGGCACATTCACTGCAAGCGAGGGGAAGTAAATTGGAGTTAGAGGGGGCAGCAGAAGGAGCAGTTATTCATCAACAAATACTTATTGGGCACTTGCTATGTGCCAGGCACTGTTCAAGGCACTGAGTATACAGCAGAGAAGTAGACACAAAAGGTCTCTGCCCTCTAGGATAGGGGTGAGGGTGCTATGACCTGCTGTTTTTGGAAGCTCGAAAGCTAAGAATGGTTTTTACGTTTTTAATGCATTGAAAAAATCAAAAGGAGAATATTACTTCATAACATATGAGAATTATATGAAATTCAAATTTCAGTATCCATAAATAAAGTTTTATTGGAACACAGCCATGCTTCGTTTACGTATCGTCTATGGCTGCTTTCACGCTACGACAGCAGAGTCGTGTAGTTCCAACAGAGACCAGATGGCCTGCAAAGCCTAAAATATTTATATCTGGCTCTTTAGAAAAAAGTTTGTCGACCCCTGCTCTAGAAGATTACATTCTATTTGGGGGAGACAGACAATTAAACAAATAGGTAAGTTTATTTCAGGGGGCTTCTGAGGACAAGTGCCAGCTGGCAGCAGCGTTTCCTCATACCCTGCTTTTACATCAGCCGCTTTCCCCAGGAAAGGAAATGCACCATCCAGCTAGGCTGTAATACAGTAGCAGAGCAGCCTGGGTCCTTGCGATCAGCCCCCTGCTGCTGGGCGAAGAAGATCTAACCTTTTCCTGGATGGAAAAAAATCATACTCAGTGATTTGCAAAGTGTGGTTCCCACTGAATCCCCTTTCCCTCCCCCAGATTCTGGATCCAGAAAGACTTCTGCGTGACTTCAGGGGAACACCATCACCTTTGTCATTAAGGCTTGCCATCTGTGCACCTGCCACCTCTTTACAAAGGATCTTTACCCACACTACCTCATGGGGCCCTCACAGGGATGAGGCACAAGTAGGAGTAATTGTTCCCATTTCACAGATAAGGAAACTGAGACTTAGAGAAGTGCCTAATTTGCCGAGGGTCACACTGCTTCAAATAGCTTGTGGAGCCAGAAGTAGAAGGTCATGGAATGTCTGCTTTGGAAAAGGCTTTTGCAACTATCTTAGCCAGAAATTGAAAACAGGTGGCCTGAGGCAGACGCAGATCAGGTAAAGGTGATAGCACGTGTACCATGTGCAAGAAATAAGGGGTGCATTGTCTGTAGAGAATTGAAAAACAATAACGAAACTGGGTAGGTCTGCCTTTATATCATCACCTTGCCCCGGCAATTTTAAACAATGTCAGCAATAAAATCCCTCTCCCTGAAGATATTTTTCTGTAGGTCTAAGTTCTAAATAACTGCTCTGATTACTGGTGAGTTTTAAGAATATAACATATATGTAAGCTTGAAATTAACACATTTTTATTACTTAACCCTTAATGAATATTATATTCCCCATGGAAGCTAATTTGGAGAACTACCAGTTATACAATTGGCCTCCAACACATTTGGACTCTGCTACATGACTGTTTTGAGGGTAGATTCATAGAGGGTCAGAGTTATTCAAGCTTGCTTTGGGAGCAGTTCATGTCCCCATATCCCTGCATTTAAACAGCATATTTGAAATAAACAATAGCACAGCTATTATAAAAGCAAAGGAACAGAACTTGAGTTACTTCAATTCTGTCATTGTCTGTGCAAATCATTCTCTGATTTGCCGAGTTTATTTTATTTTGTTTTTTACAGTGTGTTAACATTCTCTTTGTGTTCTGTTTGTTCCGTTTCCAGTACTCTAGTTTCCCTGCCCCATTATCATCTCATCTTTGCTTCTGAGTAATTGTTGACCTTTTGGTCTCATACAGATGGTTTTTAAGTAGAGCACTTACCTTACAGGTAATATCCTTTATTTTGTATACCACTCTGTTATTTTGCTAAAAGGTGTTCTCATGGGATAGGCTCAGTTCTAGGTTTAAAACATGTCTCAGGGAGATAGTCTCAGGGAGTCCTCTGTTCTCTACTGTTCCAGTTTTGTTTCTTTTTTTAAGATTTGAGTTCTGCTCCACATTTTTCTCCCATTCTTTTGGGACTCCAGTCAAAATAGTCAGTGGTGGTAGCCAGGTACCATCTAGTTCTTCTGGTCCCAGGGTAGATGAGGCTGTGACTTGTTTCTTCTCTGATCTTTTGGTTACCTTCTTACTGTTTTGCTCCTGGAGAGTACAGACCCATAGTTGTGTTTTAGATGGCCACTCACAAGCTTTTAAGACCCCAGATGCTACTTACTTCACTAGGATGCAGATCATGATTTTGGTGAACTATGTTATGCCAGTTGACTGAGTTGTCCCATGATACTATGATCCTAAGCTTTCAAACCCAGAAAACAAACCTTGGAAGGTCTTTGGTTATGTCTGTGGAGTATCTGTATTTGTGTCTTCAATGAATATGTGTGTCGGCACCCACATATTTGTATTTACCTCAAATCCACCAGCCGCTCCTTGGAAATGCTATGGGGCAGTTCTACTCTGTCCTATAGCGTCGCTATGAGTTGGAATCAACTCGACAGCAGTGGATATAGATACTTCTATGTGTTCTCATTTGTGTTCACACCTCCTGTACCTACCCTTATACGAATATGCCTATACCCATCTATACGTGCTCAAACACTGGTTTTACTCTGGTTGTCTGAGTCCATTCTTTTGGAGGCATTTCTTCAAGTGTGTGTTCTTTTTTGTAAAAAACACATAAATATAACTAAAAACTATTAGTCTTTACTTTTTTTCCTTTCATACTGTAATTTTTATTTTATTTTTTAAAATTTTTATTGGTCTGAGTATATATATACGAAAATCAGTAAAAGAAAATTTCCACAGTGTTTCTTTTCCGCCCATTTTATTATTCATTTCATTTCATTTCATGATTGTCATTGAGGATGATTCTGTCATATGGGGATGGGTGTTAAAAATGATCTGTTCTGGGTGTCAAATACACTAGGTACACCAACGGCCTGAAGACAGAACAGCACCCCCAGACAAATAGGACCTGTTATTATCTTCTCCATCATTATTGTCATTACCATTTGATTGAGCACCTATTAGATGCCAGACACAGTTCTAAGGTGTGACATGTCTCATCTCATTTGTTTCTCTAAATTTTATTTATTTATTTATGTTGTTGAGACTATACAAAGCAAAACACACACCAGTTCAACAGTTTCCACATGTACAATTCGGTGACGTTGATGACATTCTTCCAGTTGTGCAACCATTCTCACTCTCCTTTTCTGAGTTGTTCCTCCCTCACTAACATAAACTCAATGCCCCCTAAGGTTCCTATTTAATCTTTTGAGTTGCCATGGTCAATTTGATCCCATATAGATAGTTCTTGTTTCATCTCATTTTAAATTTGGAATAAAGACGGGATCCCACAGGGCTGGGATGAGAGTGAGGCAAGTGAGGCTAACTCACGCGAGGGTAAGGTTGATCTTGTCTTTATTTTAAATGTCGGTATTTTGTTCATCATGGATTTTTTTGCATTACTTTTGATTTCTTGAAAGATTGCATTAACCAAGATATAACAACTGGTCTCTATTCGCCGGAGCAGGAGAGGAGGAAGGAGACGCAGGAATTAGAGAAGGAACTGGACTGGTCTAACTGCCTCCATGAACTACTGCCTCTTTAGCCATGAGACCAGAACAACTGGATGGTGCCTGGCTACCATTATTGAACGTTTTGATCAAGGAATCAATAGATGAATCCTGATCAAAAGCAGAAAAAATGTGGAACAAAATTTTAAATTCTTACAGAATCCAGACATACTGGACCTATTGAGGCTGGAGGAACCCCCAAATCTATCACTCTGAGAATATCTTCAAACCACAAACCAACCTGAAGTCATCTTAAATTAAACAACTCTTCAGCTAAATTAGTAAAGAATGCTCACATAAACACTGCACTCTTTTAAAGAATTATTTATATGAAATCAAATTGTCAACATTAACTCTAAAGCATAAATGAGGAGTTTAGGGGTAGTGAGTCTAAGTGCTGGTGAAACAATATGGGTAGAGATGGCGAGAATGGGGACATGAAGAATTAATCAATGTCGTTAAATTGTACATGTAGAAACTGATGAATGGACATATGTTCTGCTGTGTATATTTTCACCAAAATTAAAATTAAAATTTTGAAGAATTGCATTAAGATATTAATTACCTTGATTATTGAGTTTTTTGATAATATTCCCTTAAATTTTGCACTCAAGATAAGTTCCTCACCAACCTCACTGTAGTTCTAATCCTGTTCATTTCACCCTTACAACAATCCCATGAAGTAGGTGCTATAATTACCCCTATTTTACAGATAAGAAAAGTGAGGCACAGAGAAGTTGATTTGTTCAAGGATACACAGCTATAAAGTGGTAGAGCTGGCACATGAACTTCTCTTACTTTAGAGCCCATGCTCTTAACTCTATTTTACAATTGTTTTGTTTGGTCCACACAGTGTTTTTAAAAATCTCAAATTGCTTGCCATCACTTTAATTTAAAATTAAAAACACATCTTTCCAGTTCCATTTTTCAAAAATCTGCCAACCTGGGCCCCCACTCTTGCTTTGTAACAGTCAGCAGGAGTGGCGCGGACACCTCTTTTAGAGGGGGCAAGCTCATGAGACCGCCACAGTTCCCATCACCCCCTATTCTGGCCAATTTCACTCACTTATGTTACCTGCTTCTGTGGGCATTTGAATTTGGACCCCTGCACTTGCCATTTCACAAAGGGAGGTATCCAAGCCCCAGAGTGGAAGATACTTAGCCAATTCACACACAACAAAGCTGGGATCACGGCTAGGCCTCACATAGCCCCTCAGCAACAGGAGACAATCTAACGGGATCTCAGAAAGGGAGTTTCCAGGCTCAGATGAGAGCTAGCTCTTTATTTCCTGAGCACCTCTCATATGCTGGCACCATGGTGGGCACCTCCCTGTCCACATCTCACATGATCCTCCCAACAACGCTGGCAGGCCAGCATTGACAACCTCCATCTTACAGGTGAAAAACTGTGACTCAGGAAGTTTAAGTGACTTGCCTTAGGTCGCACAGCAAGTTTGTGTCAGTTCTAACTTCAGTTCACCAGCTCTTGACATGAGACCAGAGGAATCCACCTCTTGCCTCTTCCCCAGAACACCCCTCTCATTCCTGCTAGGATTTTCTTGGGCTAAGGTTGGACACCCCTAGCTAAATCTCTTCTCTTCCAGGGGAATGTTGAAATAGGACAGCTGAGAACCAAGCTGGGGATGTCAAAAACACCCACTATATGCCAGGCATGTGCTAGATGCTTTTCACACAGCTTACAGTCTTCTTTGTGCTTACCTGCATCCTATAGATTTTCCACAATGAATACATTTTACTCCCTGTACAGGGAATTTCTTGATCTAGGCCTGCATATAATTCTACAGAAGGTCCTGGAAAGTTGGGGATCAGTCACCCCATTTTGCAGTTAAGGAAACTGAGGCTCAGAAGGTTTACCCAAGGTCACACAGCTAAGTGATGGAGTCAGGGTCTGTCCAAGGCCTGTGCTCTTTCCACTCCACTGCTCTAACAGCCTTTTTTTTTAGCACCAGCCACAAAGGGTTTGGGTAAATTGTAAAAATAAGAGGAATCAAGTACTTACTCTTCCTTTCTGTATAAACTGTATTCAGTATAATCAAATAATGAACGACAAGAAGTTCTTTACAGAAGAATTCCAGTTAATGAATGCAACAAAAAATGGAGTTAGAGAATCACCGTTTGCAACATTAATGAAATAATGGATCATCAGTGGATGCTAAAACCAACAGATGAAAGGTTTATAATGAAGAGAACAGGCAACAGTCTTGAACCCACTGATCAATCAGTAAAAATGTTTCAACTAGATGTTATGTGCCTCCAGATGTGATGTAATAATAAGTACACAGCACCACTGCCAATGAGGTATTCTTGCCAAACACATTAAACCTGAATCTAATCAAGCCTCCACATCTAACTTCTAGTTTACTGGAAATAACAAGGGACAGAAGAACAAGTTAAACGACACTACCAGGAAACAACCAGACAAATCCTCTGGAACATGGGACCGTTTGTAGGACTTCTGTTCTGGTTTCTTCTACAGCTAAATAACATCAAAAAAGAAAGGGAAGAAAAGTAGAACAGGTTAAAAAAAAATGGGTTAAAAATTACTTAAGAGACACGTCAACCAAATGCAATGCGTGGACCTTATTTGAATCCTAATTGAAATAAACCAACTATAAAAGAATTTGAACGTGGACTAGGTATTTAATTAGTATTAATTTTATTAGGTGTGATAGTGGCATTGGGATTATATTTGAAAAGCCCTATTTTTAGAGATATATACTGAAATAATTCGGGTGAAATGATGTGGTAGCTGAGATTTGCTTTATAATACTCCAGAGGGAGGGAAAAATGGGGAAGCAGATGAAACGATATTGGCAAACTGTTGATAATTAAAGATGGATGATGAGTACATGCCAATGTATTATATTCTCTCTACTTTTATGCATGTTTGAAATTTTCCATAGTAAAAAAAAAAATGTAAGGCTAAAAGTAAATAATTGGAGAAAACACAGACCAAGAAACAGAAAAGTGCTGAACCTCTTAGCAGCCAAAGCAAAAAGGGAAACAAGTGTCATGCTAGCCAACAAACCAATATAACTTGTTGTAATTAAAGGGATTCTGGTGGTGGCAAATCCCTGCCTAATATGACCTACCATCAGTTGGTGGGGGGGGGGGGCAGTCACCTGTCCTGATTTGGGCTATAATGAGGGGCTTAAAAAGAGCTGGGGTAACAGAAGGAGGGGAAAGGGTGGAAGGAGGTGAGCCTTAGAGGGACTGAGGGAGATGTGGGAAGATGGGGAAAGGCAGGGCATTTGAGGTGAAGGGTACAGAATGAGTGAGGGCAGGGAGGCTATTCCATATTTGTAAAGGAAATTATACAAAGTTTATGTGAACTCGAATAAAGGTGGTTTCTTTTCCTCCCTTCTTGTCCCCAAAAACCTGATCCTACTGCAAAAAGCACCCACAGGAAACAAAAGTCTTTAGCAAAGGTCTCAGGAGGATACTGCAAAGGGGTACAACCAGCACATGTCACAGCAAGATTTCAAGATGCCCCTAAATCATCTCTCCTCCTCAAAGTTCGAGTGATCAGAGTTGCTCCCCAAGAACTCCCTCCTCTCCTTTCTATTTCTTTTTTTCCAAATTCCAGACCACCCAGACTCTCCCAGCTCACTCCCCTCCCTTCTCTTCTCTGTCCCACCCCCTCCTCTCAGCGGCAGCTTTTCCTGAGTGGGGCTGGGGAGGAAATTCCAGGTCACTCCATGCTTTTGCCTAGGTTTATTCCCCTCCCTCTGTTGTCTTCACAAAGGCTCCTTAGAACTAAATCTGGGGAGGAGGAAAAGCTGGGAATATTTACTTTTTTTTTTTTGTCCCTGTGGCATAGAAAAAAAAGATTAGAAGGAAATACACCAAAATGTTAACAGTAAGAGGCCAGCACAGCTTTGGAATCAGATAAAGCTGAGCCCAAGTCCTAGCTCTGCTACTTTCTAACTGTGTGACCTTGGGCAGGCTTCACGGAGGAGATTTCTCTGAACCTCAGATTACTGTTCTGTGAGTTATTTAGCATGGTGCCCCGCATATAGTAAGAGCTCTATCAAGAGCAGTTTACAAAATAAAGGAGTTATCTCTAGCTGGTAGGAATATAAGGAGCCCTTGTGGCGCAGTGGTTAAGGCATTTGGCTTCTAACCTAAAGATGGACCCACTAGCCGCTCCAAGGGAGAAAGATGTGGCAATCTGCTTCCGTAAAGATTGTTGTCAGGTGCCCTTGAGTCAGTTCCGACCCAGAGCGACCTAACATGCAACAGAATGAAACACTGCCCAGTTCTACGCCATCCTCACAATCATTGCTGTGTTTGAGCCCATTGTTGCAGCCACTGAGTCAATCCATCTTGTTGAGGGTCTTCCCCTTTTTCGCTGACCCTCTACTTTACTAAGCATGATGTCCTTGTCCAGGAACTGGCCCCTCCTGATAACATATCCAAAGTACGTGAGATGAAGTCTCATCATCCTTGCTTCTAAAGAGCATTCTGGCTCCATAAAGATTACAGCCTTCGAAACCCTATGGGGCAGTTCTACTCTGTCCTATATGGTCCTATAGGGTCACTACGAGTCAGAGTCTGCTTGACAGCGACAGGTTTGGTTTCGTTGGTAGGAATATGGTAAACTGTATTTTGTCTTTATCAATGTAATTAAAATTGTTTTCTACAGTGAACATATATTTGTAATTTTAAATAAAAACACCATAAAGATTACTATAAACATACGTTAATGGTGGACTAAATGAATTATGGAATATCAATATTCTGGAATATTACAAACTGGTAAAAAATGATGAGATATAAATAATGCATGAAAAATGCCTATACTATTGAGTGAAAACTGCAAGTTGCAAAACAGTATATATAATGTGATCCCTTTTTTATATAAATATATGAGTTTTCTTAAGTGTGTAAGTAAGTACACAGAAAAAGTGCTGGAAGCATACTCGAATGGCTATCTCAGCAGTGACTGAAGAGATGAGGGCTTTTTATTTAAAAAAATTTTATTTTTGTAAAGGTTTCGTTCTATAAATATGATGCATGAATTTCTTTCAGATTAAAAGAAAATTTTTTTTCAGGCTGACATCAGGACACAGCATGGCAGGAAGGAAAGGACTCTCAGGACTTTGACTTTGCACCTCAGTCCTTTTATTTTTAGTTTCCAGGGAGTCCATTAAGATTCATGGCAGCAGATTGCCAAGCGTGTCCTCCAAGGCGTCCCTGGGTGGGCTCCAACTGTTAAGCCTTTCCACCAGTAGAATATTTAACGCTTGTGCCAGCCAGGGACTCCTTTTCACTCCTATCTTTGTGCAATTTAAGCTCCCGCCAGATCCTGGCTTGGGAGGGACGGATTAACAGCTGCACGCTGTCCTCAGTCTTCATCCCTCAAAGCCCCCTCAACAGAAAGGAGCCAGCTTAGGTTCCCCTCAGTGGGGACCGTCCTAGTACCTAAGGAGAGTAATGTTTGCTGAAGCCACAGGAGGGCAGGGGAAGAGGAGGCTGTAGGGCCTAGAGATCTTTCTAGATCCGGCTTGTGGCCCGAGAGACACCCCCTCCCAATTTTGTGGAAATTGACAATAAGGGAGGGGCTCTGAGAGACCGCAGCGCCTTGATGGTTCTGAGCTGGCCCGCTCTGCAGCGTATGAAGGGAGAGAGACGCTGAGTCCCCACATACTTGGGGGACAAGCCCGGGCAGTTCCTGGAATATGGGGGAAATGAGGGCGATGACACACTCGGGTCCCCTAGCAATTCGTCTCTATAGAAACCATCACCTTCACACCTAGCCCTCATACTGAGTCCCAGGATTTCCTGACTGGTTCCAAGAACCCTGCCCGGAAAGAGGGTGGGGTACCCGCCTCCTCTCTACCCCCGACGGGCCCTTCTCTCATTTGAGGCACAAATCCAGGCCCAACCAGACTGTGCTAAACCCTAGACCCAGCCCATCTACTGCTCAGGTCTAGTAAGCCCCATGATCCCTCAAACCACTAGCCAAAGCCCGCTCGGCCTCACCCCCTCCCCGCCCCCACGTACACCGGGAACCCAAGGCTGCCCAGCCCTTCCGCGTCCAGCGACCTTCCCCCCATTTCCGCATAGTTCTCGCTCCCATCACCCAGCGCGCTCCGGCCTCGCGTTCCTCCTCAGCCCGCCGTAACCCGAGCCCGGCAGCCCCGCCCCTACACGTGCCCCCGCGCGCTCCGTTCGCCACGCTGGGGTATGCAAGACGACCTCTTGTTTGTCAATTTTCGGGCCCATCGGTTCCTGGGACCCCGCATCCGAGGGATTGGGTACGGTGGGCGGTCGCGGCGTTCAAGGAGGCCTAGGGAATATGCCTGAGTCCTGAGGCCCAGAAGTCGGAAGCAGAGGCTTCTTCCTTCCCCGGAGATGGAGTGCACTTGGGGGCTGGGAAGTGAGGGCCGCAGAGCTTGAGCCCAGCCCTTTCCTTCCGGCCGGCGCCGTTGGGAGTGAGGCGGGACGCTCGGTTTGGGCCCAGCAGGCCCCGAGCCCGAGTCTGAGTAGGGGCGGGCCGAGGGGAGCTGGCCCGGTGCCCGCCAGGTGTGTAACGTGAACTCG
The DNA here is from genome assembly GCA_030035585.1 of Dugong dugon. NCBI lineage: Eukaryota > Metazoa > Chordata > Mammalia > Sirenia > Dugongidae > Dugong > Dugong dugon. Next base: position 50,642,154 of record CM057462.1, on the reverse strand, counting down.
CAGCGGGGCGAAGCGGCCCCCGGGAGCGGCCGTCGAGGGTGGAGGGCGAGTCATGTGAGCAGAGGAGCATGCCCAACTTAGGACCCGGGGTCCAGGGCCCACCGAGAATATTGATGAGAGCGTTGCGGAACAGCCCGTCTCTGGCACAGCGGCCCTCTCGACCTGGATGCCCTACCCTTCCTGGCAGAGAGCGGAGAGCTGAACCCAGGAGGCCCAACCCTGGTGGGGCGCTGCCTCCTCAGCGCCTTCCAGGTAGGGCACGGAACTCGGCTCTGTGCCGCCATCTTGTGGCTGGAGCGAGTAGCAACTGCGTGGCACTGCAAGACCCTTAAGGGTTTGGAGGGACCAACACCAGCGACCTTGGGAAGGGCGGTCTTCAGGGTGATGGATTCTCGAGGCCCCGCCCCCTTCCGAGCAGTGTTCTACGAGTGGGGATAAGGTTGCCATGGCGGCAGATGACCCAGCACGGTGACTTCCTCCAGTCGCTTTGAACCCTGCCCTGGACCGCGCCAGACCGAGGTGTGGGCACCTAGCACGCCACCCCTCCTCCTCACCGAGTGACGCGGTGTGGATGAGAAGAGAGTGATTCCTCCCAAAGGCAGCAAGGCCACCAACCAACCATCCATTGCTAAGCATCTACTGTATATGCAATAGCATTGTCTGAAGGAAGCATACAAAGATAATGAAGGAGCGGTTTAAGCATGCAAAGCACCTTTATATTCGTGTTTCTTAAAAATAATAAGTAACATTTAAGGAGGGCTTACTATATGCTGGGGCCCTGGTGGCACAGTAGTTAGTGGTTAAGCGTTTGGCTGCTAACCAAAAGGCTGACAGTTCAAATCCACCAGCTGCTCCTTGGAAACCCTATTGAGCAGTTCTGCTCTGTCCCATAGGGTCACTATCAGTCGGAATTGACGGCAACGGGTTTGGGTTTTTGTTTTTGTTTTTTTTTTTTTTTAACTATATGCTGGGCTCTTAAACCCAGTGTTTTGTGTGCACAATGACACTGAATTCTCACCACAATCTTCCAAGAATAGGCATATTATTGTTACCATCAAATAGATGAAGCAAACTGAGGTTCAGAGAGGTCCAGTGACTTGTCCAAATCACAGAGCTAGCTATGGATTGAATTACTAAGCCCTGGCTTTTAACCATTATACCACTCTCCTGTCCTGTGTGAAGGCCATTTTTGTGAGGGAGGATTCCACTGGGACTTAGAAGGATGTGTAGAATTTCCAAAGCAGGGGACAGGAAGAGGAATTGCATGTATATAGATGTGGAGGGATTTTCAAGGTACTTGGTGAGTTTGGAGCCGTGGTGGCACAGTGGTTAAAAGCTCGGTCGGCAGTTCATATTCACCAGCTGTTCTTTGGAAACCCTGTGGGGCAGTTCTACTCTGTCCTGTAGGGTTACTATGAGTCAGAGTCGACTCGATGGCAATGGGTTGGTTTGGCTTGAGCAGGAGGCTCCAATTTTAGCCAGTTAATTGAATATCAGCCTCATGAAATTTGTCCTAAACAATAATAGCCATAAAATGTACAAGTTTTATTTTTTCAAATACCTATCAAAATAAACGTGTAACAATTTAAAAATATTTGGCCATATACCACTAAATCACCACTAACAGCCCCAGTGGTAGTCATGCCCCATTCTGCAAAATGCTGCTTATTGAAAGAAGGCCGTCTATTTATGTCCCAAGCAAGGAGCTTGCTGCTTTTCATAATGCTCTTTGAGTCCCAGACCTACCAGAATAGCCACATTTTGATGGCTTCCCCTTCTCTTTCAGATAAAGAGCAAGTGCCTTAACATGGCATACAAGGCCCTTTGAGATCTTGGGATAGGCCAACCGTGGCCCCCATCCAGCTGGTGAATAGAGGGAGTAGGAGACAGGAGGGCCGGGAGACAAGGAGGGCCTCATGGAGGAAATGACTTCTGAGCTGAAATCTGACAGGTGAGTGGGAGGGAACCAGGTAGTAGTGGTGAAGAGTGTAGAAGGTGACAGGAACAGCATGTGCAAAGGCCCTGAAGCAGGAAGGAACAATGTGTATGTGAGCAACTGAAAGAAGCATGAGGAAGACTAGGGATTTTGCAGAGACCAGATCATGTGAGGCCCTGAAGGCATCATAAGGACTGTGGCCTTCATGCTGTGCACAACAGGAAACCATTTAGTTTTTCCAGTAGGGGGATGACTTTTATTCAATTATGTGAATAACATACTTTCTGAGCACCTACTTTACTACAGGCAGAGCATTGTGGGTTTTACAGTAACAAATTTTTGTGATTCCTGCCATCAGAATCATTTTCTTTTTTCAGCTGAAGTTAAACATGCACATAGTTTAAAGAGGTAACAGGTATTGTAAGGTTTTCTGTGAAAACAGAAGAGCAGTCTACCACCCCCTTCTCCCATTTCCACTTTTTCAGAGGTGCCCGCTTTCAACTTATAAATAATATATATTTATCAGGAGCCCTGGTGGCACAGTGGTTAAGGGTTTGGCTGCTAACCGGAAGGTCGGCAGTTCAAATCCATCAGCCGCTCCTGGAAAACCCTATGGAGCAGTTCTGCTCTGTCCTATAGGGTCGCTATGAATCAGAATCAACTCGACAGCAATGGGTTTATGTATTTATCAAGGAGCTCTGGTAGTGCAAATGGTTAAGCTCTCGGCTACTAGCTGAAAGATCAGCAGTTTGAACCCACCAGCAGTTCCGTGGGAGAAAGACCTGGTGATCTTCTTCCATAAAGATTACAGCCAAAAACAAAACTAAAAGATTTACAGCAGGGAACCAGAGATGTCAATCTGTAAATGACAACAATATCAGAACAATAAAAGAGGGAATAAACGGTGTAGGTTTAGAACTTTCAAATGCAGAAGAAGTCAAGGTGATACCAAGTAATGAAAGACTAGTTTAAACTTAGGAAGACGGGTGAATTTCAAGGTAACCACAAAGAAAGTTAAGAAACCTACTCATCAAAGAAGAAAAAGTCTCTGTAAACACAAAATCTACAAAAACAAAATCCACAAATGAAAGAAATTTAGCACAGGAGAGTAAGAGGAACAAAGAAAACATCAACACCACAAAAAAGCATTACAAAATGACAGCAATAAACTCACACCTATTGATAATTGCACTGAATGTAAGTTGACTAAATGCACCCATAAAGAGATAGAGTGACAGAATGGATACAAAAACAGGACCCATCAATATGCTGTCTACAAGAGACACACCTTAGAAACAAAGACATAAATATATTAAAAATCAAAAGATGGGAAAAAAACAGCAACCAAAAAAGAGCAGAAGTGGCAATACTGATCTCAGGTAAAATAGACTTTAAAGCAAAATCCAGCATATAAAGACAAGGAAGGACATTATATAATGATTAAAGGGACAGTCCACCAAGAGGGCATAACCATGATAAATATCTATGCATCCAATGACAGGGCCACAAAATACATAAACTCTAACAGCACTGAAAAGAGAAATTGACAGTTCTGCAATAACTGTAGGAGACTTCAACACACCACTCTTGGTAAAGGACAGAACATCTAGAAAGAAACTCAGCAAAGATACAGAAGATCTAAAGGTGACAATCAACCGGCTTGACCTCATAGACATATATAGAACACTCCATCCAACAGCAGCAAAGTATACATTCTTTTCCAACACACATGGAACATTCTCCAGAATAGACCATGTCTTAGGCCACAAAGCAACCCTCAACAAAATAACAAAACATTGAGATAATACAAAACACTGAGATAATACAAAGCATCTTCTCTGATTACAATGCCACCAAAGTAGAAATTAATAACAGGAAGAGCAAGGAAAAAAAAATCAAATACATGGTGTCATGGATTGAATTGTGTCCCCCAAAAATATGTGTATCAGTTTGACTAGGCCATGATTCCCAGTATTGTGTGATTGTCCACCATTTTGGCATCTCGTGATTTTCCTATGTGTTGTAAATCCTGCCTCTATGATGTTAATGACGTGAGATAGGCAGTAGTTATGTTAATGAGGCAAGACTCAATCTACAAGATTGGATTGTGTCTTGAGCCAATTTCTTCTGACATATAAAAGAAGTGAGCAGAGAGGTAGGGGGAGCTTATACCACCAAGAAAGCATCGCCAGGAGCACAGCGTGTCCTTTGGGCTTGGGGTTCCTGCGTGGAGAAGCTCCTAGCCCTGGGGAAGATTGACGAGAAGGACCTTCCTTCAGAGCCAACAGAGAGAGAGAGCCTTCCCCTGGAGTTGTTGCCCTGAATTTGGACTTCTAGCCTACTAGACTGTGAGAAAGTAAATTTCTCTTTGTTAAAGCCATCCAGTTGTGGTATTTCTGTTATAGCAGCACTAGATAACTAGGACAGATGTAAACTGAATAACACCTTGCTTAAAAACCACTGGGTAATAGAAAAAACCAAAGATGGAATAAAAAAATTCCTAGAATCAAATGAGAATGAAAACACATCATACCAAAACCTTTGGGGCACAGCAAAGGCAGTGCTCAGAGGTCAATTTATAGCAGTAGATGCACACATCAAAAAAGAAGAAAAAGACAAAATCAAAATGTTAGCTATACAACTCAAACAAATAAAAAGAGAAAGCAGAAGCCCACAGCCACCAGAAGAAAGGAAATAATAATGATTAGATCAGAAATAAATGAAAGAGACTAGAAAAACAATAGAAAGAACTTACAAAACCAAGAGTTGGCTCTTCGAAAGGATCAACAAAATCAACAAACCACTGGCCAAATTGACAAAAGGAAAACAGGAGAGGAAGCAAATAACCCAAATAAGAAATGAAATGGGGGACATTACAACAGACCCAACTGAAATAAAAAGGATCATAACAGAGTACTGTGAAAAACTATACTCCAACGAATTTGAAAACCTAGAGGAAATGGACAAATTTCTAGAAACACCCTACCTACCCAAACTAACACAAAGTGATGTTGAAAATACGAACAGACCCATAACAAGAGAAGAGACTGAAAAGGTAATTAAAAAACTGCAACAACAAAAAAAATCTTGGCCCAGATGGCTTCACTGAAGAACTCTACCAAACATTCAGAGAAGAGTTCACACGAGTACTACTCAGAGTATTTCCAAACATAGAAAAGGAAGGGATACTTCCAAATTCATTCTATGAAGCAAGCATGACCCTGATACCAAAACCGGGCAAAGACACCACAAAAAAAGAAAATTACAGACCAATATTTCTCATGAATATGGATACAAAAACTCTCAACAAAATTCTAGCCAATACAATCCAATATCACATATAAAAAATAATACATCCTGACCAAATGGTATTCATACCAGGTATGCGAGGATGTTTCCACACTGGAAAATCAATCAATGCAATCCACCACATAAATAAAACAAAAGAATCACATGATCATCTCAGTTGAAGCAGAAAAGACATTTGATAAAGTCCAACACCTATTCCTGATAAAAACTCTAAATAGCATAGGAATAGAAAGGAAATTCCTCAACATAATAAAAGGCATCTATGCAAAACCAACAGCCAACATCACTGTCAATGGGGGAGGGTGAAAACATTCCCCCTGAGAACAGGAACAAGACAAGGATGCCCTTTATCACCACTCCTATTTAATACTGTGCTGGAAGCCCTAGCTAGAGCAATAAAGCAAGAAAAAGTAATAAAGGGCATCCAAACTGGTAAGGATGAAGTAAAACTATACCTATTTGTGGATGATATAATACTATACATAGAGAACCCAAAAGACTCTATGAGAAAACTACTGGAACTAATAAAAAGATTCAGCAGAGCAGCAAGATACAAGATAAAAATACAAAAATCAGTTGGATTCCTATACACCAATAAAGAGAACTATGAAAAGGAAATCAGGAAAGCAATACCATTTATAATAGCCCCTAAAAAAATAAAATACTTAGGAATAAATGTAACCAGGGATGTAAAAGACCTATACAAAAAAACTACAAAACACTACTGCAAGAAACCAAAAAGAGAACTACATAAATGGAAAAACATACCATGCTCATGGATAGGTAGACTCAACATTGTGAAAATGTCAAGTCTACCCAAAGCAATCTACAAATACAATGCAATCCCAATCCAAATACCAACAGCATGGTATAATGAGAAGAAAAAACTAATCATTAACTTCATATGGAAAGAAAAGAGGCCCCCAATAAGTAAAGCACTATTAAAGAAGAAGGGAGCCCTGATGGCCCAGTGGTTAAGAGCTTGACTGCTAACCAAAAACTCAGCAGTTCGAATCCACCAGCTGCTCCTTGGAAACCCTGTGGGGAAGTTCTACTCTGTCCTATAGAGTCACTATGAGTCAGAATCAACTCGATGGCAATGGGTTATTGAAGAAGAAGACTAAAGTAGGAAGCCTCTCACTACCTGACATCAGAATCTACAGCTATGGTAGTCAAAACAGCCTGGTACTGGTACAACAACAGATACATTGACCAATGGAACAGAATCGAGAACCCAGATGTAAATCCATCCACCTATGGTCACCTGATCTTCAACAAAGGCCCAAAGTCCATTAAATGGGGAAAAGACAGTCATTTTAACAAGTGATGCTGGCAAAACTGGATGTCCATCTGTAAAAAATGAAACAGGTCCCATACCTCACACCATACACAAAACTAATTCAAAATGGATGAAAGACATAAATATGAAACCAAAACTATAAAGATCATAGAAGAAAAAATAGAGTCAACACTAGAGGCCCTAATAAACAGCATAAATAGGATAGAAGCCATGACTAACAACACACAAACACCAAAGGATAACCTAGATAACTGGGATCTTTTAAAAATTAAACACTCATGCTCATCAAAAGACATCACCTAAAGAATGAAAAGAGAACCTACAGACGGGAAAAAATTTTTTGGCTATGACGTATCCAACAAAGGTCTAATCTCTAAAATCTATAGGAAAATCCAACACCTCTACAACAAAAAGAAAGATAACCCAATTTAAAAATGGGCGAAGGATATGAACAGACACTTCACCAAAGAAGACTTTCAGGTGGCTAACAGAAAATGAGGAAATGCTCGCTATCACTAGCCGTTAGAGAAATGCAAATCAAAACCACAATGGGATACCATCTCACCCTGACATTACTGGCACGAATCAAAAAAAAAAAAAAAACAGAAAATAACAAATGTTGGAGAGGCTGCAGGGAGATTAGAACTCTTATGAACTGCTAGTGGGAATGCAAAATGGTACAACCAGTTTGGAAAACAATATGGTGCTTCCTTAAAAAGCTAGAAATAGAAATACCATATAATCCAGCAGTCCCACTCCTAGGATTATATCCTAGAGAAATAAGAGCCATCACATGACTAGACATATGCACACCCATATTCATTGCAGCATTATTCACACTAGCAAAAAGATGGAAATAACCTAAGTACCCATCAACAGATGATGTGATAAACTGTGGTACATACACACAATGGAATACTACAAAATGATAAAGAACAATAACGAATCTGCGAAGCATCTCACAACATGGATGAAACTGGAGGACAGTATGTTGAGTGAAATAAGTCAGTCACAAAAGGACTATACTATATGAGACCACTATTATAAAAACTCATGAAAGGATTTACACAAAGAAACAATCTTTGATGGTTGTGAGGGAGGGGAGGGGTGGGAAGGGAAAAGTACTAACTAGACAATAGATAAGTGGTAACTTCGGTGATGGGTAAGACAGTACACAGTACTGGGGAAGTCAGCACAACTTGACCAAGGTAAAGTCATAGAGGATTCATAGACACATCCAAACTCCCCCAAGGACCAAATTACTGGGGTGAGGGCTGGGGACTATGGTCTCAGGGGACATCTAGCTCAACTGGCTTAACATAGTTTATAAAGAAATTGTTCTACATTCTACTTTGGTGAGTAGGGTCTGGGATCTTAAAAGCTTGTAAGCAGCCGTCTAAGATACTACACTGGTCCCACCCCATCTGGAGCAAGGGAGAATGAAGAAAACCAAAGACACAAGGGAAAGATTTGTCCAGAGGACTAATGGACCACAACTACCACAGCCTCCACCAGACTAAGTCCAGCATAACTAGATGGTGCCTGGCTACCACCACTGACTGCTCTGACAGGGATCACAATAGAGGGTCCCAGACAGAGATGGAGAAAAATGTAGAACAAAATTCAAACTCACAAAGACTAGACTTACTGGTCTGACAGAGACTGGAGAAACCCTGAGAGTATGGCCCCCTGACACCCTTTTAACTCAGTACTGAAGTCATTCCTGAGGTTCATCCTTCAGCCAAAGACTAGACAGGCCCATAAAACAAACAATAATACACATAGCTCAACCATGTATACGAGACTAAATGGGCACACCAGCCCAGGGGCAAGGACAAGAAGGCAGGAGGGGACAGGAAAGCTGGACAAGTGGAATTGGGGACCCAAGGTCAGGAAGGGGAGAGTATTGACATGTCACGGGGTTGGCAACCAATGTCACAAAACAACATGTGTATTAATTGTTTATTGAGAAACTAATTTGCTCTGTAAACCTTCATCTAAAACACAATAATAATAAAAAAAAAAAGATTACAGCCAAGAAAACCCTATGCGGCAGTTCTACTCTGTTAAACAGGGTCACTGTGAGTTGGAATTGACTTAAGAGCTCCCAACAACAATATATTTGTTGCCATATCTCTAAATAACATGGCATTTTCAATCACCTCATACATATGCGAAAGCTGGACAATAAATAAGGAAGAATTGAAGCTTTTGAGTTATGATGTTGGCAAGAATACTGAATATACCATGGACTGCCAGAAGAATGAATAAATCTGTCTTGGAAGAAGTACAGTCAGAATGCTCCGTAGAAGCGAGGATGGTGAGACTTCATCTCACATACTTCGCACATGTTATCAGGAGGGAACAGTCCCTGGAAAAGGACATCATGCTTGGTAAAGTAGAGGGTCAGTGAAAAAGAGGAAGACCCTCAATCAGACGGACTGGCACAGTGGCTGCAACAATGGGCTCAAACAGCAGTGATTGTGAGGATGGCACAGGACTGGGCAGTGTTTTGTTCTGTTGTATGGCACCTAACAATAACAGTGTTTCAGTCTGGGGCACTCTCTCTTGATTTCCCACTATGGAAGATAAAGCTTTACCTCTCTTCTTCTGAGATCTCATTAGGCAATCTAGCAGAAACGCTTCCAGATTACAACCTGACTTTTAACTCTCTTCCTTCATCACCTGCCCCTACCATACATATAATCCCCATTTCCCCAAACTCCCAACATAATAATATTATAATTTTGGTTAGATTAATATTTAGTATTCAGAGTTTATATTATTATATGTAAACTATGATTACTTTTCCTTTCCTGTATAATTTTTTGTTTTCCCTGGAGTTAATAATTGTCCTTTTTTATCACTTGTTAAGATTTTATATACTCCACTCTCCACCAATTGTCTGAATCACTTCTTGAAATGTCATACAAATCAGGTGTTGGGCAGAGGGAGTAGAACTGCGATGCAGGCCTGACAAAACCAAGGCCAAGCTGGCAGGGAGCTCTGGAGTGAGGATTGCCTATCAAAATGTCCCAAGTTGGTCTGAAATGACCAGGCCTTTATATCCCTGGCTGGCTCAGTCACCCCAGGTGGGATGCCCCAGGAAGGATGTGAGTGTGGCCTAGGCACCTCTGTATCTGAGGCTGTCCCTGAGGAAGCTGGAGGCTGTCTGCTGTCCAAACTCCCTGCACCTGGACCGCAAGCCCTTCCTTGAAGGGGGATCTAGGAGGTGCATCTCCATGACTACCACATCCCGAATTCTATCAATTTCATGGCCGTGAAGAAACTAGTCTTGGAGTCTTCTGTTGAGCTTCAGTCTGGAGTGTTTGTTCTTTATACCTGGTGAACAGCTATCATTCTGGGCAGGAAAGATTCAGATTTCGTAGGGTCTGAAGCGTACACAATCTGGGGACAGTTTTAGAAAAGAATACAAAATTAGGTATAATTTGTTTAGATTGAATCAAGAAATCACACTAAATTACTGGAGCTTCAGGTCCTTTGGAGGCTCAGGACCTTTTCTTCTGAGATCTCATTAGGCAAGCTAGCAGAAACTCTTCTAGATTACAACCTGACTTCCCCTGCCCGCCTAGAACCCTCTACAACCTCAAGCACTGCTGGGGCTATGGAAACGCAGAACCTAAAGTAAATCTGCCTCTGATCTGGGATCTCCTTCATCATTATCCTAGGGATTCCCATCACCTCTCTCCTATACTGCGATTGCTTCTTTCTTGATTTACTCCATCCTTTTGGTGGAACACCTCCTCCAGTAGCTTCTTGGAAAAAGAGCATGTGGGAGATGATATTTTTGAGAATCTGCATGTTTGTAAATATCTTCATTCTGCCTTCACCTTTAATAATTTGGCTGATATACATACAATGGAATATTAGTCATAAAGAGAATTGAAGTTCTGATACATGCTATAATATGGATGAACCTTGAAAACATGCTGAGTGAAGTAAGTCAGTCACAAAAGGACAAAACCCCATTGCCATTGAGTTGATTCCAACTCAGAGCAACCCCATAGGACAGAGGAGAACTGCTCTATAGGGTTTCCAAGGTTGCAAACCTTACGGAAGCAGACTGCCACCTCTTTCTCCCAATGAAAGCAGGTGAATTTGAACTGCCAGCCTTTCAGTTAGTAGCCAAGTGCTTAACCACTGTGCCACCAGGGCTCACAAAAGGACAAATATTGTATAATCCCATTTATATAAAATATCTAGAATATGCAAATGTATAGAGACCAACGTTTATTAGTGGTTTCCAAGGGCAGTTAAAAAAAAAAACAAAAACACTGCTGTTGAGTCGTTTCAGACTCATAGCCACCCTCTAGGACAGAGTAGAACTGCCCCCTAGGGTTTCCAAGGAGCAGCTGGTGGATTCGAACTGCCAACCTTTTGGTTAGCGGCCGAGCTCTTAACTGCCACCACCAGGGCTCCATCAGGGGCAGTAGGGGAAGGGAAAAGTAGGAGTCACTTTTAGGCAGCATTGAGTATCTGTTTATGGTGATGGAAAACTTGACAATGAGTACTGGTGATGGTTGAACTATATGATTTATGTAATTGGTGTCACTGAACATGTAAAACAATGCTGAATTGGCAAATGTGTTTTATATATATATGTTTTACAACAATAAAAAAATAATTTGGCTGGGTAGAGAATTTATTAAAAAACTTTTAGTCTTGCATATAGTAAGTGCTATAAAAGTTTATAGAAAATTCTAGTTGGAAATTATTTTTCTTTAGTGTTGCTATTGAAAAGTCCAAGCCATTCCTGGTTCTTTGTAGGCAATCTCTTTTCCACTTTGGAAGCTGTAGAATTTTCTGCTTGTTCCCAGGGTTCTGACATTTCATGACAGTAGCCTTGGTGTGCACTGAGCACCCAGAGGCACCTTTCGGTATAGAAACATATATCCCTCAGTTCTGGGGAAACTTCTTAAGTTTTTACTTGATGATTCCTCCCATCTGCTTTCTATGCGTTCTCTTTAATTCTTGGTATTCGGATGTTGGGTCTCCTGGACTAGTCCCCTAATTTTCTCCACTCCTCTCCTGTTTCCCATCTCTTTTTCTGTTTGCTCTACTTTCTAGAAGATTTCCTCAAATTTATCTTCCAACTCTTTTATTGAATTTCTAATTTCCAAGGGCTTTGTTGTTCGTAATAACATCCTGTTCTTGATTCATAGATGTAGTATCTTACCTCTCTGAGGATAATAACAGTAGGTCTTTCCTCTTGGCCCGGTCAGATTTCCTCAGAGAAAATTTTTCCCAATCTCCTATCTAGAGAGCAAAGCCATGGCTGCTAACTTTGTGGGAGGCAAGTTGGGGAGCAGGGTTAGGGCAGGGGTCTCAGCATTCGTGGTGCATATGTTCACTTAATCACCTGCCCTCAGAGCCCTGGTTGTACAATGGTTAAGAGCTCAGGCTGCTAACCAAAAGGTTAACAGTTCAAATCCACCAGCCGCTCCTTGGAAACCCTATGGTTCTACTCTGTCCTATAGGATCACTGTGAGTCAGAATAGACTGGACAGCAATGGGTTTGGTTTTTTTGGTTTATTCCTGCCCTCAACTGTGCTTGTGGTCTCCCACTCTAGTAACCCCCTTGTATTCCATGCAGAGAATAAAGCTCCAGTCTTCTGCTGGGATTGGAGAAGATGTGCTGGGGATCTAACGATTCTGATTCTTAAACAGTTTCCAACACCTTCTTATTTTATACACCTTCAACCCCATTTAAAGAGGTACCTGAGCCTTCTGGGGAGTCTGCATTGGGTTGGTTCTCCTTTCCTCGCATCCAGTTTAGGGCACACCTTTCTGGGGTTTGCTGTGTAGTTACCACCTGACCATCTGTTTCCCAGCTTCCAAATACTATGCTATTATCTCCTCACTCATTCTGCTCATCTGAGTGGGTTTATGCCTTAAACAAAACCTCTTTACTGTAGTCTTAGTGGAATTTTGGGAGGGAGTTAACTTAGATGCATATGTTCAATCTGCCATAATTTTCAGAGCCTACATTCTTACCTAAACCAGTAAGCAGATTAATTATTACAGACTGTGTAAGAGCTAAAAAGGAAACAAACACTGGGCCAAGATAAGAACAACAGGCATGACGACTCAGACTTACAAAATGCAGATTTTTGTCTTTAAAAGATGCATCTCGCTGCTGCGTAGAGAAGAGATTAAACAAGAGGAAGTGTGGAGTCTGGGAAACAGGAGGTCACTGCAGGGACCAGGGGAAATGATGGGTGGCTTGGAACAGGTTATGGCCATAGAGCTATTTAGGGTGTAGACAGATAGTAATTCTCAAGAGGGCAGCACCGTGTCCATTTTGTTCCCTGGTGTGTATATGTTGTAGTTAGCTGCTGCTGTTGTTTTTCCCCAACTCATTGTGCCCCATGCACAATGGGATAGGGCCATTGTGATCTGAAGGTTTTTCACTGGCTCATTTTCTGAAGTAGATTTCAAAGGCTTTCTTCCCAGCCTGGAAGCTCCGCTGAAACCTGCTCAGCATCATAGCAACATGCAAGCCTCCACTGACATATGAGTAGTGGCTGTGCTTGAGGTGCATTGGCTGGGAATTGAACCCAGGTCTTCTGCATGGGAGGTGAGAATTCTATCACTGAACCACCACTGCCCTCACAGTTTAACATGGTCCCTGGCCAGCAGAGACACTTTCTAAATATTTGTCAAATGGACATGGGAGGTGAGGAAGAAGGAGGAATCATGGATGACCTCCAGATTTCTTCTTCTCCTGGTGAAGTCATGAAGGCCAACTACGGGCTGTGGAATGTGCAGCCAAAGGGAGCCATGGAAGGCTTGGGAGCAGAAGAATGACCAGGTGAGAGCAGGTTCTTACCTGCATACAGGGGCCTGCATCACCAGGCCGCTCCACTCCCTGGTCTCATCTTCCACCACACTCTCCACTTGGGCCCCTCTGGCCTTCTTTGCCCAAGCTGTTCCCTCTGCCAACACTCCTTCTCCCCAACCCCATCCCTTTCACCTGGCCACAGCACACCCCTATCCTGGCCTCAGATGGCCACAGTCTGAGTCCTACACCATGTTCTTTTTCTACAGAGCTCTTGCCTAGGTTTGCGGTTGTGCAGCAGTTGGTGGGATTCTGTGTTTAATGTCAGCCTCCTCCATATGTTACAGAATCCTAGATGGTAGGTCGTTGTCCTGCGTGCTCAGATTTGCCAATTGTCTGGACACTGGTCTTTGAGAAAGAAAATGTAACTTTATTGCAATGCGCAGAGCAAGGAGGTGGGAGGAAGTTCCTCAGGTCCGGCTCCCTGGGCTACAGGGAAGCAGGGCTTATATACGATTTGGACGGCCAGATGGCGGCCACGCAGGCTTACTGGGGAGGGAAGATTCTAGAAGGCGGCCAGGAAACAGGAGGTGACATGGTTCTTGTTGTACCTCTCCCTTTGGAATAGGGTCTGGGTGATGATTTTGCTTCTGATTCATTCCTCCTGTTGCGTCCTCTTCTGAGGTTAATTAGTGGTCACAGCTGGCCCTTCTGCACATTTGAAGGGGCCAAATTTGGCTTGGGCTAGTTTAAGAACTAATGGAAATTTACTGGCATTTGTAGGGTCAGGTTACACATAGAGTGTAAGCTTCATGAAGGAGGAAACCTCTTTTTTTTCTTGCCATTGAATCCCCAGTAGAACTGCCCCATAGGGTTTCCTAGGCTGTAATCTTTACAGAAGCAGTACCAGACCTGACATGACCTAGAAATGGGAGCTCCACAAGGGCAGGGATTTTCGTTTATTTTGTTCACTGCTGTATCTCCAGTGCCTAGCCTAGTGTCTGGCACACATAAGCTATTCAATAAATATTTGTTGAACGAATTTGTGGAATAATGTGATAATGCATATAATGCAGAGCTGTCCAATAGAAAATAATACAAACCACATACATAATTTTTTAAAGATTTCTAGTAGCCATGTTAAAAAAGTAAAAAGAAACAGGTAAAATTAATTTAATACTATATATTTTCACATACAATAATATATCCAAAATATTATCATTGCAACATGTAATTAATGTAAATATTAATGAGATATTTTTCATTTTTTTTCTCCTACTAAGTCTTTGGAATCCAGTGTGTATTTTATACCTACCCATATACCCATTGCTGTCGAATCGATTCCGATTCCGACTCATAGCGACCCTAAAGGACAGAGTAGAACTTCCCCGTAGAGTTTCCAAGGAGCGCCTGGTGGATTCAAACTGCTGACCTTTTGCTTAGCAGCCGTAGCTCTTAACCACTATGCCACCAGGGTTTCCTTTATACCTACAGCACATCTCAACTTGCTGCACAGCTAGACAACAATTAATATCTTACACAATACAGTGGTTAAAGTGAAACATAATCCTACCGAAAAAAATAAAGTTAACATAAAACTATTTTACACTGCCTCAGTTTTAAAATTTAAATTAATTAAAACTAAATATAATAAACAATTTAGTTCCCCAGTCACAGTAGCCATATTTCAAGGTACAGTAGCCACATTTGATTAGTGGACCAAATTGTTTGTTGTTGTTAGGTTCGTCAAATCATCTCCGACTCATAGCGACCCCAGGTACAACAGAATGACATTGCCTGGTCCTGTGACATCCTCACAACCACTGCAATGTTTGAGCCCATTGTTGCAGCCACTGTGGCAATCCATCTCCTTGAAGGTCTTCCTCATTTTCGCTGACCCTCTAGTCTACCAAGCATGATGTCCTTCTCCAGGGACTGGTCCCTCCTAATAACATGTCCAAAGTATGTGAGAAGTCTTGCCATCCTTGTTTCTAATGAGCATTCTGGTTGTACTTCTTCCAAGATGGATTTGTTCATTCTTTTGGCAGTCCATGGTATATTCTATATTCTTTGCCAACAGGCATCAATTCTTCTTCAGTCTTCCTTATTCAATGGACCAAATTAGACACCTATATAGTCCCAGCAAGGAGCGCTGGTGGTGCAATGGTTAAGTGCTTGGCTGCTAACTGAAAGGTCAGTTGTTCAAACCCACCAGAGTCTCTGAAGGAGGAAAGACTTGGCAATCAGCTTCCATAAAGATTACAGTTCCATGCTGTCCTCTAGGGTTGCTATGAGTTGGAATTGACTCAACAGCACACAACAACAACATAGTCCCAGCACAAGTGCCTGGCACAAGTTAAGTTCTCAATAAAGTTCAGCTGTTATTACTGGTGACATGGAAAGAAGTCTGTGTTTTAGGTTAAGTGAAACAAGCACATTGCTGAACACTGCAATATAATTTCACTTGTGTAAAGAAAACTCCATCCCCAAACTATTTACATATGTTTGAAGCCATTATAGAGATGATACTTAAAATTGTTTGCTGTTTGGGTTCATTGTGAACGCCCCTCAATGACTCACCAATGCCCCTGGAGCCTGAGTGTTAGGGCAGAATCCAGGAACAGGCTGAGTTTCTCATCTGGGTCAGAGAGGAGAGACTCCATGGGCTGAACCAAAGGTCTAGAGGCCAAGGAGGCTGTGGGCACATAAGAGCCTCACTCTCTCTTTCTTGGGACTCAAAGAAATCTGGCAGTGTGTTTGGACTTCCGTAGTACCTGGAGGTGGAGGTTTGAGCCAATGTTAGCATCTCAGCTAGATCTCAAGAGGCAAAGGGGGTCTCAGGAGACATCTGGGCTGCCTCTGTGTTTGTAAATGTATAGAAAAAGCCTAGACGCGTTCACACCAAGATGAGGTAGCTGCTCTGGGAGAAGAGTGAGTTTGGATAGGTGAAGAGGATTTTCACTTTTGCTGTCTATATGCTTGTATTGTTTTACAGTGAAAGGTAATACTTTTATATTTAGAAGGAAAAGAAAACACACCTACAGACCTTTTCCCCATCACCCAAGGACTACATGGCTATTGTGGAAAATTTAGAAAGTATGGGCAGGTAAGCAGGAATAAGAAACAAAAGTCATTGTTAACTCACTACCCAGCAATGACTTCTCTCTCAATTGCTGCCGAGCCTCTCTGGAGAAATATCTGGTCCTGGACTGGTCCTCTGCAGCACAGATCCTGATGGGCTGGGCCCCACCATTTTGTCCCAACTCCAGAGTAGCCAAAGTCGTTTCAGGGCCTAGGAGCTGTTAGGGGACTTCACCCTATCCCTGAAGTGCTCTGGTGGAAAACGGGGCCGTTGCTTGGCGTGGGGCATGCAGCATGAATGTTTGGGTTTAGTTCTGGGGCTGCACTGGGAACAGGGGGCCCCTAGGAAAGCCCCAGAGCTGTGTGAATTGTAATGCCCAGGGAACTTAGGCCATTGAGAACTCTGCCTTCTTGTGGCATGCTGCTGTTGTTGTCACGCATGGTGGAGTCGATTTTCGACTCATAGCAACCCCACGTGAAAGAGTAGAACTGCCCCATAGGGTTTTTTTGGCTATAATTTTTATAGAAGTAGATAGCCAGGTCTTGCTCCTGTGGAGCCACTGAGTGGGTTCAAACTGCCATACTTTCAGTTAACAGCTGAGCACTTAACTGTTTGTACCACTGGGGCTCCTTTTCTTGTAGCATAGAGGTCAGGAGTTTGGTCAAACCTGGGCCAAATCTCATCTTCACCACTTACCAACTGTGTGATTTTGAGCAAATTGCTTAACCCTTCTAGGCCTCAGGTTGCTTTTCTGTAAAATATTGTTGTGAAAGTTAAATGAGATAACATGTCATGCACTTAGTACCAAGTGATCTTGGTAATAAAAACATTCCAAGAACTAATCTTGGCTCAGCTAAACTCTCCAGCCTTGGTAAAGGAGGTAGGAGGGGATGAAGTTTTTTTCTGTTAAACCAGGGGGTGGAGGTAGGTCCCAAGGGCCAGTACTCTCTCTGGTAGGAGCAGAAAGAGAAGAGTGACTAGAAACCCTGTCCTGAGGTGGTGGCACCAGCATGGGAGCTGGACACTTCTAGAGATGCAGTGGTAGAAAATGGTGGGAGTGGGGTGGTGGCTGATGGCTTTAAGGGTTTGGGACATATAGGGTATATCCTCCAGGTCATGGAAACCAGACCAGTGTGGGAGGTAGCTGTGGCTTCTAGTCTCCGCTTTGCTGTCAGTGAGCTGTATGGCAAGGGTGTGTTGTTGGGGGCTTGGTATAGCGTGGAGGTTTCTAGTGCAGCCTTCAGGTTCAGACTGCTTGTGGTGTAATCTGGTTTAGTCACTTACCAACTTGGACAAGTTACTTACTCTCCTAGTGCCTCAATTCTCCCATCTGTAAAACGGGGACAATGATGTCACTAGGTTGTTGTGAGAATTAACTGAGATCATTCAGGCTCATAATGAGGGCTCAGTGCGAGTGCAGAGTTGTTGGTATTTCCTGTCTGAATCATGAAAGAGTGGCAAGGGATCCTTGGGGGTTCTTCCTGGTTTTAAAAGTCGTCATCTTTCAGGTGTGTATCCCAGAATTTTTGGAGGGTGAATTAAGACCAGTCTCTCCTGTTCAGTTCTACCTCTAGCCCTGATGGATGACAAAGCTTTCTGAAGAACTGAGACAAACATTCTTTACCCCCTGCATTTTGTGGGAAAATGAGGAGGACATTCTGCTGTGGTCAGTCAATAAATGCTTCAGCTTTCTGGTCCAGAGACCAGTCTAGGTTCTCATCGTTCACACTCACATTTTGAAGGCCAAGTCACTTACACAGCAAACACCCTCTGAGCCCTCTGGTCATGGGCTGGACTCCTGGCTGTGCAGCTGACAGCATGTGTGACCTCACCAAGGCCTCTTACCTCTCTGAGACCCACTTTCTTCACTTGTAAAATGGAGAGACTAATTCCCACTTGCTCATTTAGTGTGAAGATTAAATGAAACAATCATTGAATCAGTTAGGACTGATTTTCCAGCTGGAAGTAACAGAACCCCTGACAGAAACAATAAAGACATTTCATTACCTCACATGACAGGGTTGGGAGCTCTAAAGTTCGCTCGGCAGTTCACCGATGTCCTGGGTTCTTTCTGCTCTGTTGTCCTCAGTGTATTGGCAACATTTTTCTTTATGGTCACAGGGTGGTTGCCTGCAGCTACAAACTTCACATCCTCATACAACATCCCAAGCAGGAAGTATGGGGGAAGGCCTTAACAAGTCTTTTTCCTCCAGAAACATTTTTCTCCAAGAAAATCTTTCTCAAACTTTAGCGAGCATAAGAATCACCTGAATAGCTTTTTAAATAGGATTCCTGGACCCCATCTCCAGATATTCTGATTGTGTAGGGCCCCAAAACCGCATTTCTATCAAGTTTACAGGTATGCTGGTGTTGCTGATCCAGAGTCCACAAGTATGGTGATGCACTGGTCCTGGAGAGATAATGGTGGCTTGGACTGGGGTTGTGTCTTATCCTGGGTCCTCTACAAAGCTGAAGCTAAGGAAAGGATTAAAGTGCTGATACTTTCTTTGGGGGATAAAAGCCCAGGGTGATGAGGGTGAGGAAGAAGGGAAGAAAAGATACGGGGCAATGAGATGTGATGCATTATGCATTGGCTACTGCTTGTTTAAAAGTTTTACAAAGCAAAGATGTCACTTTAAGAACAAAGGTGCGCCTGACCCAAGCCATGGTGTTTTCAATCGCCTCATACGCATGTGAAGCAAGGATGGTGAGACTTCGTCTCATGTACTTTGAACAGGTTATCAGGAGGGATCAGTTCCTGGAGAAGGACATCATGCTTGGTAAAGTAGAGGGTCAGCGAAAAAGAGGAAGACCTTCAATGAGATGGATTGACACAGTGGCTGCAACAATGGGCTCAAGTATAACAACGATCGTGAGGATGATGCAGGACTGGGCAGTGTTTCATTCTGTTGTACATTGGGTCGCTGTGAGGTGGAACCAACTCGACGGCACCTAACAACTGTTTCCCAACAAGTTGCAAAGAGACACAGTAGGTTATTCAGCAGGTATATTCACTTGACACAGAGGCTTTTCTGGAAGGGCTGTAAGGAGGGATTATATCTTAGAGAAGATCATGGGAGAGAGGGAGTGGGAGGCATTTATCAGTCTAGTTCCCTCCTCTCCCATCTCCTGTTTCCTATTTTCCACATTTACTTCCAGGGAGCTATCTCCTCCACAGTTCTGGACTGAATTATCTAGCTGCTTGGCTGCCTTTCAAGAAGCCAGATCCCATGCCCCTAGGTGTGGTGTTTCATCCAAGTCCAAAAGTGGAGAAGGGTGACCTGGCACAGGTGGGGTGCCAAATGAGAAGAAGAGATAGTTGAGGAATCTGAGATAACTCATTAAGAACTGTGTCCACTGCAGGTTGCACAGTGAAGATGGTAATAACTGGCTGGGTTCAAAATAGACTTTGGAAGTTGAGCTAGTAGGATTTATTGATGGATTGGTCATGAAGTGGGAGAGAGAGGAAGAATATTTTGGTGGATGATGGTGTCATTTACTGAGATGGGGAAAGCTGGGAGGAAAACATAATATGTTTTTTGGTTATGTTAGACTGGAGAAGTCTATTTAGACACAGAGTTGTCTAAGTCTGGAGCTGAAGGGAAGAGGTTATGGCTGGAGATAGAAAATTTGAGTCATCATCATATAACTGGTTGTAGACACTTAAGGAAAGAAGTTGGTTGAGAAGAGAAAGTAGATGAGGCAGAACTTTTTTTTGACTCTGGCAAGATGTATGTCATTGGTGGACTGTTTAGTAAGTGCTGGGGACAAAAGCCTCCTCAATGGAGTGGGCTGAGAAGACAACAGGGGAGAGGAAGCGGTGATGGAGAATACAATTTTTTCATGGAGTTTTCCTGTAAAGGGTGGTAGCTGAAAAAGGCCAGGAGAGGATGCTTTTAAGGCATGATGTGTTTGCAGGTGGGAAGGATCCAGCAGAGGAGAAATGATGAGGGCTCAGAAGGCAGTAAGGAGAGCTGTAACACCAGAGACAGTGAAGATGGCGAGAAGCAGCAGCAGAGAAATTGCAGCAGTAGAACCAGGAGACCGGTGCAAGATGGCGCAGGAGCCAACCCACAGAGCAAAAGAGCTGAGTTCCTTCAGGCAGGAGGTTTCCTGGTGGAGTGGGAGTAGAGTGCCTCTGGGTATTTGTTGGTGGAGCTAAGCTTGCCAACCCACAGAGTGAAAGAGCTCAGTGCTTTCCAGCTGTGGTTTTCTGGTGGAGTGGGGGGCTTCCAGGTGCTTATTGGTAGAGCTAAAGAGCTTTATAACACTTGCCCAAGAGGCCATAGGAGCTAAGAAGCCAAGAAACCAGGAAGCAAAAGCTGAAGAGCAAGGGGCATGGGGAAGCAGAGCTGCCTCAGTCTCAAAGGGTGGAACCAAGGCCTGCTGGTTCTCAAAGGGTGGGGCCACAGACTCCTAGGTTGCAAAGAGTCAGATCTTCACCAACTCGGTTCCAGAGTGTGGGGCTGCCATTCAAGAGTGCCAGGGGGATGGGACTGGATCCAGTGCCCAAAGCTGAGGGGGCAGGGCTGCCATGCCCAAAGGGCAGAAGAACAGGGCCTGCAGGGTCCGAGGGGGGAGGGTCGCCACTCAGATGGACTAGCAGAATGGGGCCACCTAAAACGAAGGGAGCAAAGTTCCTGTCCCAGAGGGACTGGAAGGCAGAGCTGAAACCCAGGGCTGAGGGGCCTCCACCCAGAATCTGGAGAGTGTGGCCAACACCCAGATGGAGGGCAGGGCCATTGCTTAAACAGTCTCAGAGTACAGAGAATTATTTTCAAGCCTTGAGAGCTAATGTAATGTGTTCTGCTGACTTGCCTGGTGCCTGTTATCCCTTTTTTCCCTCCAATTTCTCCCATCCGTAATGGAAGTGTCTTGCCCTGTGCCTGTTCTACCACTGTACTTTGGAAACAGATCACTTGTATTCTAGATTTCACAGATGAAACGAAATTTTGCAGAAGATGAGATTTTGGACTTGGAGTTGATTTAAGAGTTTTGGGATAAGATGTGGTGAATGTGTTTTACATGTGTCAAAGACATGAATTTTGGGGGGCCAAAGGGTGGAATGTATGAATTGTGTCCCCCCAAAATGTGTGTCAACTTGGCTAGGCCATGAATCCCAGTATTGTGTGGTTGTTCACTATTTTGTGATCTGATGTGATTATTCTATGAGTTATAAATCCTAACCTTTATGATGTTAATGAGGCAGGATTAGAGGCAGTTATGTTAATGAGGCAGGACTCAATCTACAGGATTAGGCTGTATCTTGAGTCAATCTTCTTTGAGATATAAAAGAATAGCGCAGAGAGGAGAGGGACCTCCTACCACCAAGAAAGAAGAGCTGGGAGTGGAGCGTGTCCTTTGGGCCTGGGGTCCCTGCACTGAGACACTCCTAGACCAGGCAAAGATTGATGACAAGGGCCTTCCCCCAGAGCAGAGAGAGAAAGCCTTCCCCTGGAGCTAGTGCCCTGAATTTGGACTTCTAGCCTCCTAGACTGTGGGAGAATGAATTTCTCTTTGTTAAAACCATCCACTTGTGGTATTTCTGTTATAGCAGCACTAGCTAACTAAGACAGCAGATGAGAAAGGGGACACTTGTACCAGGTCAGTCACTCAGGACTGAGTGGGATAGATCCAGATCACAAGTCGAAGATTTGGTCTTAGAGAATAGAGGGCTTCCCCATTTTAACAGGAGGGTATGCAGTGTGTTTGCACCACATTGTGGGTAGTTAGTAGCAGGGTAGGTGGAGGGATGACGTAGCTCCTTTCTGATTGTATCTATTATCGCTATGAAGTACCAGAGAAAGTCATTGATGGGAGCAAAGATGGGGAGGGAGTGTTGGAGATGGGAGGAGAGGTGAAGGTATAAAACAGGTTATATTTTAGGGAAAAGTAAAAGGAGGATCTGGCAGTGTTGAGGGCCCATTTGAAATCTGTGGTCATCACTCTGTGGCGAGTCCAGTCGGCATAGTAGGGTGATGTTCTTTTGCAATGTTCAGCTATTTGGGTGCAGGTGCTGGCTAAGTGCCAGGTGAGTGTGATGGAGAGAGAAGGGAGAAAGGAGTTGCACATGTTTGCAAGGACTGGTTTTAATACGACACCATGGAATCTGAGTAAAAAGGGAAGTAAAGACATAAGAGAGGAGGTGACTGGTGGAAGAGAAGTGAAAAAGAAAGTCAAGGGATTGGAAGTCTCAGTAAGGTCGGGGGGGACTAAGTTTATTATATAAAGACATTAATATCAAGGTAACCATTGAACAACACAAACCTTCTTAAATACCAAAACCAAACACAACTAGAAAAACTAAACAGAGAGATTAAACAAATAAAATAGACTACATATATATATATATATATATATATATATATATATATATATATATATATATATATAAAACTTGGAATACATATAAATAAAGCATAAAATAGCATGACAGAATCAATGCCAAATGTATCCATCCTCTTACGCAGCTGTAAAAAGGACTGAGGAAGATCTAATACTAATATGACATGGAGTAGTCTCCAGAGTACATTGTTAAGGGAAAAAGCAAGGTGGAGAAATGCACAGTATGCTATCTTTACATAAGAAAAGAAGAATATAACATATATATTTATCTACTCATACTTAAAGAGAAATGGAAAGAGTATCATAAAATAAAAATTGTCACTAACTGGGAAGGGAGGGAAGAAGGCAGAGGGCACCTGAATAGACCCAACACTGCTTTGAATATATCTTGTTTTGTAGATTAGACTTGGAACTATATACATATTTTACATAATTAAAAAGTAAACTAAAAAAGAAATCCCTAAAAACTGAAAATTAAATGGAATAGGTTAACCTACATGTGATGCAGTCTGCAGCAAGGCCACACAGAGAAGAGCTATTCTGAGTGATCTGAAGACACAATGAATTGACTGTACATGCCTAGTAGGAAATACCCAAGAAAAACTGAAAATAAAACCTTAAACTGGTTTTTGCAACAATATTTTTGATAGTAGAGTTGATATTGCAATTCTGCGACTTATGTAATATGGGATAAAGCTATTGAGTAATTGTGTGATATTCAAATTTTATAACTCAGAGTGTCTTTGAGAACTGGGATTCTCAGAGTTGAGAAAAGATATACAGAGCTGAGGGAGATGAGTTAAGAAAAAACTCTGAAGTTTTTCAGAAACATCAGTAGAGCTTATGATGTATTTTATCTGAAAAAGAAAATACCAGGGCACCAAAAAGACCTAGAAACAATGACCAATACAGTAGCAATAGGCACTCAAGGGCCTAGCTTTTGGTCTTTGCTATGGTTAAGATTGTGTGTAAACTTGGCTGGGCCATGATTCTCAGTGTTTTGGCAGTTGTATAATGTTGCAATTACTTCCCTGTTGAGATTTGATATGTGATCACCCCCATGATGGGATCTGCATTGAGTAGCCTATCAGTTGAAGGGGAGTTTCCTTGGGTGTGTGGCCCGCACTGAGTGTGGGCAGACGTTGAGGCAGGGCCCTAGGGCTTTTGCTTGTTCTGGATCGTGCAGCTGGCTCCTGTTCATCTGATCTCCAGTTCCTGGGACTTGAGCTTGCAGCTTATCTGCTGTCTTGCCTGCCAATCTTCAGATTCGTTGATCTTCACAGCCTGTGAGCAACAGCCCTGCTCTTCGGCCTGCGATCTTGGGTTCGCCAGCCCCTGTGGCTATGCTAATCAGGAGAAGCCTCTTTCCTGACACACAGACTTGGGACGTTACAGCCTCTACAACCTCGTGAGCCATTTCCTTGATATAAATCTCTATATATGTATATTTATACGCTTTACTGGTTTTGCTTCTCTAGAGAACCCAGCCTAAGACACTCTTAAAATACCATTCACCACTAAAAGAAACCAAGGTTTTTCGTTAGTTTCTCCTAGAAATAGCTGATTCCAGGTTTGGAGCAGGAAATGTACAAGAAAAGCCTGGAACACCCTGTCATAACAGGTAGCGGGGAAGTTATCAGATACTAGTGAGGTTGTATCAAAAATACTCAGGAACCGACTTGAAGAGGCTCCCACCGGCCCAAATTAGAACAATTTGAGCATCAACAAGTTTAGCAACTGTAATGAACTGTAACACATCAAATATGTTTAATTCAGTGATCAAAATGACACACCAAAAACACTAAAAAACTCACTGGTTACTTTTGGGGAATGCTAGTAAACCAATTCATTATTTTGAAAATTGGTAAACAAAGGAAATTTGAGCATCTGTCCTCTTTCTGGTATGAACTGTAACTCTGGATAACCAAATGCCAGATGTCTTGGTTATCTAGTGCTGCTATAACAGAAATACCACAAGTGGATGGCTTTAACAAAGAGAAATTTATTCTCTCACAGTCTAGGGGGCTAGAAGTCCAAATTCAGGGTGCCAGCTCCAGGGAAAGGCTTTCTCTGTCAGCTCTGGGGGAAAGTCCTTGTTATCAATCATCCCCTGGTCTAGGAGCTTCTCAGCACAGGGACCCTGGGTTCAAAGGACGTGCGCTCCTGGATCTACTTTCTTGGTGGTATGAGGTCCCCACGTCTCAAAAGAGATTGGCTTAAAACACAACCTAATTTTGTAGATTGAATCTTGACTCATTAACATAACTGCCACTAATCCCATCTCATTAACA
The DNA here is from genome assembly GCA_030035585.1 of Dugong dugon. NCBI lineage: Eukaryota > Metazoa > Chordata > Mammalia > Sirenia > Dugongidae > Dugong > Dugong dugon. The sequence goes on along the minus strand of CM057462.1, from coordinate 50,617,092 downwards.
TCATAGAGATAGGATTTACAACACATAGGAAAATCATATCAGATGATTAAATGGTAGACAATCACAATAATGGGAATCATGGCCTAGCCAAACTAACACACATTCTGGGGGGACACAATTCAATCCATGACACCAGATGAGTGAAAAGTTTCTCTTTACAGAAGTATTTCAAGCATTATATGAAGAAGGAATGGCAGAATTAGAATGTCACCATTTTATAACCTTTGGTGAATGGATCCAAGCATTGAGCTTCAAAGGCTATAACATCATAAAAGAGACAACCAGACATGATGTGCCTCCTGATGAAAGCACGTACTATCTATGAGGTTTTCTTGCCACAAAATCTGAATCTAATCACACCTCTAGATCCATTTACTAATTAACAGGAGATACAAATAGAGAAAGCTCTTAAATGACACCATAGGGATGCAATCAGCAAGACTGTGGGAAAGAGAGATGGAATGGGGAAACTATAGGCTCAAAGAAATTAAGAGATACGCCAACCAATTGCAATGTAGACTGTGTTAGGATTCTAATTCAAACAAATTCTTAAAAAAAAGAACTTATGAGACAATTAGAAATTTGAAAACTTGGATATTTCATATTAAGGAATTAATTTTTGGGTATGATAGTGGTACTGTGGCAATGTTAAAAAGACAATCCATATTCTTCAGAGATACATACTGAAGTATTTATGGATATAATGATATGATGCCAGGCTGTGGTAAGCAGGGAAGCGGACAGTGGTATAGATGTTAACCACAGTTCATAATTGCTGAAGCTGTGTGATGGGTGCGTAATTCATTGTATTATCCTACTTTTTTCCACATTTTAAATTTTCCATGATAAAAATTGAAAAACAATTTTTTTTTAAAGTCAAGTCACTGATTTAGAGACCCACTGGATGTATGCAATGGTGGGAATGAAGGAGACATCTGGGGTGACTTTCAGCTTTCTGGGTTGAAGGATGGAGTGTGTAGTGGTGGACTTACCAGACACAGGGAAAGCAGGGGAGGTGGGTTTGTGAAGAGCAAGATGAGTTCCATTTTGGTCAAGCTGAATTTTTGATACATCAGGGTGGGACTGTCCTGGAGGTTGGTGGCAACACTGACTTCAGTGGGCAGGAGATGGAGATGTGGGAGTCACTGGCATATGGATGGTGCTAGATGAGATGTCACAGGGATAAACTGTAGAGAAGGGGATCCTAAGAAGATTTGAGTAGTCACAGAGTGAAGAACTAGATGAATAGTGTCTTGGAAGCTGGAAGACCCAGGAAGAAATCCATAGCAGTTTTAAAATGGAAGGAGCGCTTGAACCTCTATCTCACGCTATATACAAAAGTTAACTCAAACTGGATCAAAGAGCTAAATATAAGAGCTAAAATTATAAAACTCTCAGAACAAAACATAGGTGAAAAGCTTCATGACTTTGGATTAGGCAATGCCTTCTTAGATATACCAAAAGCACAAGCAACCAAAGGAAAAATAAATCAGACTTCAATAAAATTAAAAACTTTTGTGCATCAAAGGGCACCATCAAAGTGAAAACAATCAAAAGAATGGGAGAAAATACTTGCAAATCATTTATCTGATAAGGCTCTAGATCCAGAAAATAAATATAAAGAACTCTTATAATTCAACAACAAAAAAACAAATAACTCATTTAAAAAATGGGCAAAGAATTTGAAAAGACATTCCTTCAAAGAAGATATACAAATGGCCAATAAGCATATGAAACGATGCTCAACATGATTAGTCTTTAGGGAAATGCAAACAACAAAACAGGAAAATAACCAGGGTTGATGAGGATATGGAGAAGTTGGAACCCTCATACACTGCTGGTAGGAATGTAAAATGGTACAGCTGCTGTGAAAAACCATCTGGTAGTTCCTCAAAAAGTTAAAGTTACCATGTGACCCAGCAATTCCACTGCTAGGTATATACCCAAAATAATTGGAAAACATGTACATACATATTTATCTATATATATACACCCACAAAAAACTTGTGTATGATGTTTGTAGCAGCATTATTCAAAACAGCTAAAAAGTGGAAACAATCCCATGTCTATCAACTGATGAAAAAACAAAGTGTAATATACCCATACAATAGAGTATTATTCAGCAATAATAAGGAATGAAGTACTGATACAGGCTAGAACATGGATGACTCTGGAAAACATGTTAATTGAAAGATGCCAGTCATATACAATCATATTGTATGATTCTATTTAAATAAAATATCCAGAAAAGGCCAATCTACAGATAAAGTTGTTGCCAGGGGGTAGAAAGTGGTATGAATGAGTGACTGCTAAGTGGTATGGGGCTTCTTTTTGGAGTGATAGAAATATTCTGGAATTAGTGGTGATGGTTGCACAACCTTGTGAAAATACTAAAAACTATTACATTGGATGCTTTAAAATGGTGAATTTTGTGGTATGTGAATTATATTTTAAAGAAAGGGTGGGGGAAGTGCTCAGTAGTCAAATGCTGCAGAGAAGTCAGGAGACGAGATGAGGCTTGGAGACCAGCTCTGCTCAACAAACTCACGCTGCTGAGGGGCTTCTGGGAACTATTTCATTATTTTTAAATAAATAATGAAGGAACAGTCCTTATGCCTCTGGACATTGGTGTGACAAGTTGACACCTGGAGCAGCTGACTTGGGAGATGAAATGGTTGGACAACATTGTGAGGGCAACAGAGCAGAAAGATCCAGTCGGGTCCTTAAAGCCAGCTTACCTCAGGACTTCCTGTCTTAGGAGAGGAATTGTTCTGTTTAAGCCATTTTTATTATAACCCGAAGCATCTTCACGTTAAGTTACTGATGACTCTTCTGCTGAGATGGGGGATAAGAATGCACTTGGAGACACAGCCGAGAGGAAGAGAATCCCGTTTTCCATTAGTGTCTCATTATGATCAGTCCTTAGTTCAAGACGGCACTGGCTGAGCAATGTGCTATTATGGCTGTCTTAAGCAAGGTCCTCACCACATTTTGATGCTTGGTTTCTTGGTTCTTAAGCCTAGGCATTCTCAGAGCCAGTCAAATCAGTGATTACTTTCCATGAAGGAAAGAAGTTCAAGCTCACCTAACTCATCTTAATGTTTGGTAACAGAAGGAAACACACACACCAAACCAGGTTCCGAGTTTAATCTCGCTCAGTCGTTTCACATCTGAGTCCATTGCTCATCTGTAAAATCTCTATATAACAGCTACCCTTCACAGGATGGACTGAAGGATAAATTAGACCGTGTGACACGCCTCCTGGCACAGTTCACGGCTCAAGTATGTTGAACGTGGATTCATACAAACAGTGATAAAGTAACTGCAACTGTGGCTTTTTTTTTCAAATTCTGCAATTTCTGCTCAAATACCAAAAAAGGTACCTATACCCCTAAACAATCTGAAACAGCTGTAGTAGTTTCCATTTTGGAAAATGACACTTCTACCTGGTTAAAAAGTAGAAATCTACAACCTGGAAGTATTTCAGCAATAATGAAGACAAATGGTTAGAGAAGTGGAAAACATCTTCCCAGAAGACATCCTTAAATAATTCTACATCAGAAATGATTTTTTTTTTTTACTAAGTTAGGAGTTTGAATCCTGATCTTGCTACTAATTAGATATATATGCAACCTCAAGTTTCTTCATTTCTAAGCCTGTTATCCTCTACAAAATGGGTATTACACTTGCACGATTGTTCCATGATTGAGGATCAACGGTAATACACAAAAAGAACTGTAACTTTCTGACATAGACAAGGCAATGGAAGCGTTCATTTCCCTCCAACAATACAGTGAAGCGGCCTATAAAGCAAACTCAAATTGCAAGCACCACCAATTTATCACAAAGTTCTACATTCGAACAGATAAAAACTTGCTATTTTACTAGAGAGCAGAGGTTCTCTGAAGGGTCCCAAACTATATCAGAAAGTCCCCATTAACTTGCTTGCTTTGGAGCTGGCATGGTAAGGACAATTTAATCAACTCGTAAGATTTGCAAGTCCGCTTAGCAGCAAATCATCTGCCTTACACACCTTGTGGTCAGTTGTGTATAGACAGGGCACTTTCTCCTGACACGGGCTATTGTTAATTTGCTATCTCTACAAAGGTTGTAAAGGTGGATCAAGTGGAGGCCCTCAGCTGTCAACCACCAGGCCTAAATTGTAGATCTACCAAAAACTCTGCATTTAAGAAAACACCTCAGGGAATGTTAGGTAACTAAGTTCAGGAACCACTTCTCTGCTCCCACTCCCTCACCACCAGTCAACCTATTCTTGGGACTCTTCCTAACCCCACCCAGCACCGGTGTTTTGGAGAATGACTATAAGTCAACAAAAGACTGTTTGATTGTACATGAAAACTGCATATTGCAACACCCTGGTTAGGAGCAGAATGCATCCTGTTGGCAGAGACTTGGAGAACCCAGACTCCCCCTACTTGTGGGAAAAGATCAGAGGCAGCATTCCAAGCCAAACTGTATCCAGCTTTATTAAAGATACTTTTCATAAACAATCATGGTATTTCAGGCAGGACATGGGCAGACGATCATTAACAGTATACAACAACTTTCAAACTCCCTTCTTCAATGGACTACCAAAATCAGAAAGCCACTATAAAACCCAATGAAGTCTTCATTTGATGCTCTGAACAGGGAAAGTTTAGAGTGAGGGTTGACATTTCACATTTAGCATGTTGTTTAACAACTTTTCATGAGCCGACCCTAACTTTCAGAAAATGAAGTGAAAACGGCAGAATCATCAATCCGAAGATCCACAATCTAAAAAAGGGAACAGCTGCTCTTTTGAGGGATGCTGCTGAGATGGCATCCCTGGAAAGTCCAGATTGCCTGACATACTAGTAACCAATTTTCTGGGGTCAGATCCCAACAGGTCTCTGGGTTTATGGGAGTCAAGTCTACGCTGAAGGCAGAGAGGGAAAAGAGGATATGAGGACGTAAAAACAAATTTTACTTTTTCCACACCACAAGGCGTCTGTGCCAAGGTGGCTAACGCGTGTCAACATCAGGGAATCCCTCCTCCTGGGAACTAAGAGAAAGTCTCTCAAAACTAGAAGGGAAAGGTGGTTTCTTCCATATCAATCCAGCTTCGGAGAAATTCTATTAGTGACATTTGCCCCTTCCCCCAAAAACAACAATGAAGTGTTCTGTGTGCTAACAACATAGCTTAAAAAAAAAAAAAAAAAAAAAAAAAAAAGTAAAACAAAATTCTGCATTTTTATAAAACTTGATAAAAAATAGTATCTCAAACTGTACAGTCACCAGAAGTACACAGTTATCAAAAATGCACACACTTCACTTGGCATCTCCAGCACCTTCAGCTTTCTGTGCCTAAAAGAAAAGCAGACAGATTTTGAAACGATCTTCATTTCATATTCCTTCAATAGCATTATTCTGCTCCCAGGCCAAAGTTGAGGTTTCAGATACTTAAGACGCTAAACTTCGTCACTTCTTTTGAGACTTGGCTAGGTCACCTTGTGAAGTCACTCTCCCCCTGGGCGTTTTAAAATTGGGTGAAGAGGCATACCAGGGTTAGAAGATCTAAGGTTACTCTCAGCTTGAAAATTCTGTGCTTTTATGAGTGCTATTCTTGGGGAAGAAGTCAGGAAACCTCAGCTGTAGTGAAAGCATGACACTTACGACGAACAAAAAACATCTCACAATGAACTGTTCTTTACTGGACGGCAGGCTTCATCCAAGATCTAAGCTAACAAAAAGACTACAAGTGAACTCTAGACTGAAACATATTTCTGCTCCACACATTAAGATTAGAGTACAACTGAAGTGATGTGGACATAGGAAAAGGGCAACTGAACAGTGTTTGGGATCAGTAACTGATTGAATGAGTAGACCGAATGAAAAGTCAAACTGTAGTTGTACCTGGTCTGTTTTGGCATCTCCATTTTCTGCAGGGTTATTCCCATCCTTGCCAGCATCAGCTTTCCCCTTTTTCCCTTTGGGTACCTTCTCTCCCTTCTAAAAGAGAGGAATTAAAAACAAAACAAAACAAAACTATTTCTCCCTGTTTCCTATTAACCACAGTATATTCTGAGAAGTTCTATACAAAGTAAGATTATTTATTAAAATTAAAAAACAAAAACCAGGGCTTGACCTGGTTTAAACCCCTGCTGAGAATTTGTATTTCTAACAAGCTCTCAGGAAGTTATACATTAAGAATCACCTGGGGATCTTGTTAAAATGTAGATTCTGATTCAGTATATCTAGGGGCGGGGAAAAGCAAATTCTCAGAGGAGCTAGAACCAGAAAGAACTGGTTCAAAGCCCTCCAAAAAACTCACAAAACAAAAAAACCAACACAACAACCACAAAACAGCCCTTACCCACTGATGCAAAGAACCAGTCAAAAATGAGGCCAGGTTGTCTATTATTTGCTTTGATCTTTAATATACATAAAATTAGCAAGTATAAATAATAGGACAAATCAGCTTAAACACTTAGATATTTAATAGCCAAAGTTCAGTTTTCTGTAGATTGGTGATAGAATCCTTGACTAGGAAACTAACATTACAATGCCAAAAGTAAAGCAATTTATATATTAAAAAATTATGAAGTTCTTTAATGAGTCTCCATTGTGCTGTAATGTTAAGGTACAAGACAGTCTTTGTTCTGTGAAAAACATCAATTCCAATATTAGCTTAAAACTTTAATCCCATTAACTTTTATCTTAAAAATGGTGTCCACTGGATGAAGTCGCAATACAGATGGTTTCCCTGTCAACACATGGAAACTGCTTCAGGAGTCTGTAATTCTCTAAAAGCACACTCGTATCACAAACCCACTCACCTTTGCAGGGGCCTTTTTAGGCTTAGGCTCTGGCTTTGGAGGAGCAGGTTTCTTTTTGAGAGGAAAAGGGGAGGAAAAAAAGAACATTAGTACAGTGGACCAAAGAAAACTCACAACAAAACCACAGTACCAACATCATAGAAGTTTCTCCCACTTCTCAATTTTTGTGGCCTTTTTCCCATTAAAATGTCCTATCTCCAGAATCCCACTAAAGTTTGAAGCATTCCACACGTTCTACTTTAGCCACTGTTATCAGTTTCAGAACCAGCAAACCCAAAATGCACAAGAATCCAAAGTAGAGCAAAATATTAAAAACCAGCCACTAGTCATACTTCTCGGGAAGTAAGAGGTTGTCTTTAAACGCTTTTAGATTCGAGGATAAAGAAGAAAATGTCAAACACACTTACAGCAGATAACCTTGCGGATCTCCTCTGTGGCTATTTAAAAAAAATTTGAGAAAGTTAGAAAAAGAACAGCAAAACCACTTGTCTTTAAAAAACTTAAAAAAAAAAAAACCAAAAAACAAAAAACCCAACCCAAATTAATAAAAAGAACAAACAAAGTTTTGGTGCCAATCTGTTCTAGACTGTAAGAAGTGAAAAATACTTAGGCAAAGACAGGTCAAGAGATTTCTAATTCCCACCTAAGGAATCCTATGGTCTTTACCAGTCCAGAGCTTTATTAAGACCCCAAAAGAAAAGAAAACTTACTTCGTCCTTCACCTTGGTTTTATCTCCTTTAGCATCCCCTTCAGCCTATAAAAAAACAAAACAAAAAAACAAATAAATTGCAGCTCCTGAGAAAATATTTTGATTCTTCTAAGCTGAATAACGCCCTCAAGAGAAAAACTAGAGAAACTTTTACACATAACTTTTTAAGGACATACACAAATCGTCAGTTTTTAGTACCCCATCCCCTAAGCAAACAACGCGCTTAGAAAGCTGCATGCTTGCTCATTTGTTTAAGTTTCATGCCCAATCGGGCTCAAAGTGAACCCAAAGCGCGCACGACAGAGATCTGTGGGAGGGAGTCTGAATCGATCTGCCCGGGGAACCGCGGGACAGGCGCAAGGGGAAACCAGGACCGCCTGCGCCACCGCGCCAGGCAGAAGCAACAGCTGCAGATGGTGCAAACAAACCCCTCCGGAGGCGGAGCCCGAGCGCCGTTGCCATGGCAGCCGTCGAGGGCGGGAGCGCGGAGGCGCGCGCAGCCGAGACTCGTGGGCGACGGCGGCGCGCACCGGCGCTAGTTTAGGCGCGGGGTCCGTGGGCAGAGCCGGGTCCTTGCGCACCGCGATCCCCTCCCGGAGACGCCGTGCGGAGGCGGGGCCACGCAGCATGAACCCCGCCCCTGGGAGGTCGGGCCCGCCCCCTCACGGCGGCGGTTTTTTGGCGGCAGCGCTTTCCCCCGCCCGCCAACCCCGAGCGCCGTCTTCCCGCCCTTTCGGGTTTGAATTGCCCGCCCGCAGGGAGCGGAGGGGGGCCTCGCGGTGGGGGAGGGGGCGCGGGGCGGGTGCACTGAACCCGAGGGGAGCGGGATAAACAGCCGCCAACATGGCTCCTCCCGCCGCGTCCGCCGTTCCTCCAATATGGCCTCTGACGCCCGCGGGCAGCCCAGCCGCGCGGGATTAGCCCGAGGCCGCCTGCCTTCCCCTCGAGCCCTGACGCTCGGCGGCTAACCCTGCTCCAGCCTAGCGCCGATCCTCGCGCCCCAAAGCTAAGGAAGCAGCGGTGTTGGCGGCGGCAGCAGCGGGGCGGCCTAGCGCCTGGGGCTCTCGCGCCACGTACCTTTCTCTTGGGCATGGTGGCGACGGCGGCGGGACGCAGGCGCTGGACGCGAGGATGCAGCGGCGCGCGAGCTTTGGTCGATCCGGGGGTCGTTCTTACCTCTTCTTCACACTGCTCAGGCTCCGGGGGGTTTATAAAGTTTTTATAGCGCTAGGAGCCCCGGACCGGTTAGAACCGGATTTCACCTCCCGTCGCTGCTCATTGGCCCAGCTGGGGTCACGTGGGCGGGGTTTAAACTCACCTCCTCTGGAGGGAGTGAGGAGGGGGGCCTGGGGGGAAGGCGCGCGAAACGGCGGCGCGCCGAGGGGGGGGGTGGGGGCGCAGCGGGGGAGGTGCGTCTAAAGCAATAAATGACCCGGGTGCGTGAATCGGCGGGGTCTGGGGTTCGGCTCTCACCAAAAGCTGGGTTTTGCAAACTACCAAGTTCCTTCCACCTTATGCAACCAAGCAACCCACTTCTCCAAACCGTGCAACACTCAGCGCATCTCAGCCGCTTTCCTTCCTGCTCCCGCTGGGGGCCCCAGGAGAGGGTTTGCGAGGACTGGCCGCCCGCCCTACTCCACTGGAGGCGGGAGTGAGCGAGCGGCTTGGACGCACCGGCTGCAGTTCCCAGGGCCAAGGCTGACGCTGAAGTGGAGAAAGAGCGAGGAAGCCAGCTTGGCGCAGCCGGACGTGCATCTTCCCGAGCTGCCACTCCGAGGGAGCCTTTCGTGGCTCTCACCTGGAAGGCGGTGCACCCGGGGGGGTGGGGGTGGGGGTGTCGAGGGGACACCTTACACGCAAAGGTGCCTTTCGGGTACAGCGGGGCAGGTAGGAGCTGTTCTTTCAGCACCGGTTGTTCAGCCACCCCCACCCCCACCCCCTCAATGCTAAGGAAGCCCCCCCACCCTGCAACGCCTGTTCGTTGGTTTCTTTAGGTCCCTGTATTGCCGGACCTCAGGACCTCACCACAGAATGATGGAGAGTGGCCACCAGGAAGGCTTACCAGCTCTTCCCTCGCCCTAGGCTGCATCCGTTTCGGAGCCATCCAGCCCAGCTGCCCCCACCCGACGCGGCCACCAAGCCTGGGCGCTGCAAACGCAGCTGGCGAAATCCCTCCTTCCACACTGTCAGGCTGGCTTCACTTGCGCAAGGAAAAGGAGGGTGGAGGAAAGCGCCCCGGGGATTAGAAAACATGTAGAGGAACAGGTGTTGCGATGGCAAAAGGTCTCTGTCAGTGCCCTTAAGTCCAAAGCTAGGGGTCCTGGAGCTTGCCAAGGTTACCTGAGGAAGAATAGACAATTGCAGCAGCAAAACAAGACGTTCTTCTGTTGCACTGTTGGCAAACAACTTTTTACAGCTAAGAAAAATTTTTTAAATTCCATTTGAGACCCCGAACACAAGAACATGATAAATATTCGCAAATAGGGACTTGGCTCACAGGTGGAGGACATTCAAATAGGTCCCACCTGGTTTCTTGAGACAAGCATTGAAGCTGGTTTGAATAAATCATACGGTTAGAGAGCAACCACAGTGAGTTCAAATCAAGTATTTTGCAGGCCCTGCTCCCGGGCCTCAGTGCCTCCTGGGACAGCTCCTCCCTACCGCACCCTAGGTACCTTTCCCAGAGTATAAGACTTCAGGCCAAAGAGAGATACCGGCCCTATTAATCACCTCTGCTGAACCACAATCACATTAGGTAAAGTCAGGCACAGAAAAGGAGCCAGAACTCAACAGCCATGCTCACAAGGCAGATTCCGTTTGCTGCCTCCAGCCCCTCATTCCCGCCTTAATTGTAGGGCTCTGCATTATAGCCGCATAATTCATGCCTCCCTAAAGCTGTCAACAGCCCCATTGTAAAGCTGGAAAATGTACAGCACCTGCTCTCCAGGAACGCTGTGCCAGGGATTGGTAGTGGGGAGTGCCAGGTGTTGGGGGGGTTTGCCAAAGGGTGCATTGATTGGCTTCTCAGTCGTAGTACCTGGCATTTATACTTGATTCTGAGAGCAGGGATGATGGCCAAGAGGTCTCTTATGCCAGTATCCAGGCACAGAAAGGGGAGGAGGGGACCCAAGTATAGGAAGGTTAACGGTCTGAAGAGTATGCTCTTAACACTGCAAGATGCCGCTTCTACCCTAGAGGGAGGTGCTGGGGAAACAGCTTGCACAAAGTAAAATGGGAAGACTAAATGGAGCAGCATTTGGTTGGTATTATTGGTGGTGCTTGCTGCTCTGGGGGCACCCGAAGCAGAGAGTTGCTCAGGAAGACAGCTCTTCAAAACCACTAATCCTCTGAGCACCTCTGCAGCAAGGCCTGGCAAGGAGCAGTAAGGGAAAGGACTTAGCCCTTGACTCTGCCCTCTCCTTCCTGCTGGGCAGCCCTGGTCCTCACAAGCAGAGGAGGGCCTGGAATAAGCTGGGTCTCTGCCATGCTGAAAGAATAAGTCATCTCAGGGCCTGCTTAGGGGGCCAGGTCAAAACGCCAAGAAGTCTCTGAGATAAGAGTTAGCTGAGGAAGTGGGAATCAGAGTTTGAGATGGTGAGGGGGGAGGCAGAGTGAGGTGGGAAAAGTGCTTCTTTCTGTGCTCCTGGTCCTGATGTGTTACAGGACAGGAGGCCGGTGCTAGATTAGGCTCACTAGGGCCTACAACCTTTCTGTTACCCTGTAGCTATGGAGGGGGCCAGCCTCACGGAGGAGTGGAGGCTGGCCCCATGCCCTGCAAGGAGGAGAAAAGCTTGTGTGGGCTGAGTCGACACTAGGTAATTGGATTGTAATCACCAGCCTGGCTTCCGTGCCATTGGGGGCGCTGAGCCTTTCAGTGAGCAATCAGTGCTGCGTGGTGGGAGGGGTAGGGATTCAATAGCGAATCCCAGGTGGAGAGCCAAGGGGAAGGAAAAGCAGATGGGGAAATTTTCTTTCAGTCTCTCCCGCCCCTTTCTTCCCTGCCCAAATAACGTTGGCTGCCTATTGGCTATTTACCAGCAGATCAAGGTGGAGCCAAATCTTTTGTGAAAGTCAGGTGGAAGGCTAAGATGGATAAGCAAGGGGCAAGAGTTTGGGGAGACCTCTCTCCACAGTTCTGTGTTGAAGGATGGGCTGGTGGAAAAAGAAAGTGCTTCTAGGAGCACAGACAGCAGTGACGATGGAGGAAGGAGCAGCAGCTGAAAAGCTGGGGGCCTGCTCACCAAACCTACTGGTGACCAGAGCTAGGTTTAGTGTACTTGTGGGGGACTCTCACTCTCAACCCTCCCAAGGGGCCGCCGTCCCAAGCAGCCCAAAGGTATCTCTGGCCAGCAGACCTGGCCTTGGGGGCTCCCCTGCTAAGCAAAGGGAACCCAATTCATCATCAGGAGAGAGGTGCCTTTCACCAAGAAAAGAAAGGGGTGTAGGGCCCTGGAGGCAGAGGGCAGGGCAGACTGGCAGATGGCCAGCCTCACTCAGGCTGATGCGGTGCCCAGACGTGCCAACCAGTCAGCCCGCTTGAGTTCCAAGGCCTGCAGGAAGCCTTGGATCCGCTCTTCCCGTCTGGCTGAGAGTTTGTGCAAGCATGTCCGTCGGAGCTGGGCGTCCACACTGGCCTGGAGCCCCTCTCGCAGCAGCTGCTCGGTCACTGCAGCCTGGTCCCTCTCCAGCTGCTGCCTCTTCCGCTCCTCTGCATACATGTCTCGGGCCTTCTGCTAGAGAAAAGTGGGGATTGAGGTGGGGAAATCATTTTTAGGTGTGGGTGGAACTGGGATGGAGGAGGTATGGGTGGGGCACAGGGCAGGCTAAGTGGAACAGTGGAGAGTTTGTACCAGATTTGGAAAGGCTTGGGAGTATGTTGTGGTGTCTGGTGACCATGTAGCACAGGCGAGCAGTGGCAGTTCTGGGTCCATCTTGGTTTGTTTTGGGTAGGAAGCATCTGCATTTCTTGAAATTTTTCTCAGGTTTTCAATTAGAAGGGAACCAGATAAACACGGGTCTGTCTTCTGGTTCCTCTACCAGTAGCTGTATGGCTTTGGGCAAATCCTCTCCTAACCTCGTTTCTGCATCTGTAAAGTGGGGGTTGTGCCTACCTTGAAGAGTGGTTTTAAGGATTAGAGATAATAGATGCAAAATCCTCTCTAGCATATTAGCAGGCCCTCAAACAGAAACAGCAATTTTATAAGTTACTACTCTGCTGCAAGGAAGGTCCTATTCCTGTCTGGGACACGCCGTTAGGGTCACTTTCCTTGGTCTCCTAGGTTACTCTAAGGGTGTCATCCTCCTACTCCCTAAGCTGTTCTTCAGAGTTTGGCTCCAACTTGCCTCTTACATGGAGACCCACTTGACTCTTACAGCAAATGACCCTCCTATAAACATTCTGAGATGCAAATTCAGATCCCTTAAGCTACTTACTGCATTCTGACAAGGAGAATAGGTGTTAGTGTCCATAGTTCACTTTTTCTGTTAAAAAAATAAGCCCTTGAGGGCTTGGTAGAGCCCCCAGGGCTCCTGGAACCAGCTCTGACACCAGGTAGGTGAACATACTACCTGACGGCACTTCTCACACCTGTGTGTGTCTCCAGGCAAACCATGAACTCCTAGAGGACAGAGACAGTGCTCTTCCTCTCTGGCACTTGGGATGCCCTATACACGTGAATTACTCAACTGACTGACCATGTGATCCCAGGAGGGCAGGGAGGATGCTCATGGCACCGGAGAAGGGAAAATCCCTTTGGAACAGAACCAAGGCCTTGCCCTGCTTTACTGAGGCTCTCTGCTCCTGCCAGTCTAACCAGCCCACACAGCCTCTACACCAGAGCTTCTCCTGCCAAACCTATCCCATGGGTGAGAAACTAGGTTCTGCCTCCCACTCGGCATCCTATACCTCTACATCCTTTAAAGAGTATCTTACATTTGCATAAGCACTTCATCTGAGTGTGGGCAGGGAAGCTATAGTCAAGGCAGAGTCTGACCCCTACTTGCCAGGAATCAGTGGGAGAGCTCCTAAAGACCATCTACCCCAGTCTCATTTTACAGACAAGGCCAATGAGGCTGAGACAAGAAGGGACTTGGCCTATGTCACACAGCTGTCTGAAATTCCCTTGGTTTCTCCAGTAAGGTGGCTTGAGAGGGCTACAGGAAATGTATCTTCTACCTACGGATAAACCATGCTTTCTAGGGGTGGTGTGGGGAAGCTGGAGGCCTACATCTGGACACCTGTCCATCTGGCCTCCACATGGTCTGGATATACCCTCCCAATCTTGGGAGTTTTCTAAGTTCTTCTCAGGTACACACCCTTAGAAAATCCTGAGTAACACAAGTCCTAATGGACGCTTTCTCTCTCCCTGATCATACTGTCTATATTATCAGTATAACAACCAATCAGGAGTAAGTGAGGGTGTTATTTATTTCCTTGAAGACTTTCTGCACAGACCTTATATAGTCTTGCTGAAAGGACTTCATAGAGCTCCTTTTGAGAAATGTGGCTCTAACCTATTAATCTAAATCCCTCCCGAACATTAAGCCTCTCTACTCTCGTTCTCTCCTTGATAGAATCAGGGAACAACATGTAACAGCCCCTCTAGTACCTAAATTCTCAAGTTCACCACCTTGCTAGGGCCTGAAGAGAAGCTTCAGGTCTTTGGTTTTGAAATATTCATGAGCCAATGAAAAGCCTTCCCCTAAGTCCCCATTTCCCACAATCAGCATGCCCAGGTCAGTACCATGTTGTTGTTAGGTGCTGTTGAGTCAGTTCTGACTCATTGTGACCCTATGTGCAGCAACAGAATAAAACATTGCCTGGTCGTGTACCATCCTCACAATCGCTGCTATGTTTGAGCCCATTGTTGCAGCCATTGTGTCAATCCATCTCCTTCAGAGTCTTCCTTTTTTTCGCTGACCCTTACTAAGCATAATGTCATTTCCCAGGGACTGGTTCCTCCTGATAACATGTCCAAAGTATGTGAGACAAAGTCTTGCCATCTCACTTCCAAGGAGCACTCTGGCTGTACTTCCCCCAAAATAGACTTGTTCTTCTGGCAGTCCATGGTATATTCAATATTCTTTACCAACACCATAATTCAAAGGTATCAATTCTTCTTTGGTCTTATTTATTGTCCAGCTTTTGCATGCATATGAGGCAAATGAAAATATCATGGCTTGGGCTAGGCACACTTTAGTCCTCAAAGTAACACCTTTGCTTTTCAACACTTGAAAGAGGTCTTTTGCAGCAGATTTGCCCAATGCAATACATTGTTTGATTTCTTGACTGCTGCTCCTATGGGCATTGATTGTGGATCCAAGTAAAATGAAATCCTTGACAACTTCAATCTTTTCTCCGTTCATCACGATGTTGCTTATTGGTCCAGTTGTGAGGATTTTTGTTTTCTTTATCTTGAGGTGTAATCCATACTGAAGGCTGTGGTCTTTGATCTTCATCAGTAAGTGCTTCAAGTCCTTTTCACTTTCAGCAAAAAAGGTTGTGTTGTCTGCATAACGCAGGTTGTTAATGAGTCTTCCTCCAATCCTGATGCCCCGTTCTTCTTCATATAGTCCAACTTCTCGGATTTGCTCAGCATACAGACTGAATAGGTATGGTGAAAGGATACAACCCTGACACACACCTTTCCTTACTTTAAATCATGCAGTATCCCCTTGTTCTGTTCGAACAACTACCTCTTGATCTATGCACAGGTTCCTCATGAGCACAATTAAGTGTTGTGGAATTCCCATTCTTCGTAATGTTATCCATAATTTGTTATGATCCACAAAGTTGAATGCCTTTGCATAGTCAATAAAACACAGGTAAGCATCTTTCTGGTATTCTCTGCTTTTAGCCAAGATACATCTGACATCAGCAATGATATCCCTCGTTCCACGTCGTTTTCTGGCAGTTCCGTCAATGTACTGCTGCATCCATTTTTGAATTATCTTCAGCAAAATTTTACTTGCGTGTGATATTAATGATATTGTTCAATAATTTCCACATTCTGTTGGATCACCTTTCTTTGGAATGAGCGCAGACATGGATCTCTTCCAGTAGGCTGGCCAGGGAGCTGTCCTCCAAATTTCTTGGCATAGACGAGTGAGCACCTCCAGCGCTGCATTGGTTTGTTGAAACATCTCAATTGGTATTCCATCAATTCCTGGAGCCTTGTTTTTTGCCAATGCCTTCAGTACAGCTTGGACTTCTTCCTTCACTACCATTGGTTCCTGATCATATGCTACTTCCTGAAATAGGTGAACGTCAACCAATTCTTTTTGGTACAGTGACTCTGGGTATTCCTTCTATCTTCTTTTGATGCTTTCTGAATTGTTCAGTATTTTGCCCATACATCCTTCAAAATTGTAAATCAAAGCTTGAATTTTTTCTTCAGTACTATGGGGGACATATTTCTGAAGGCTGCCCTGAGACACAGAGAGCACCTTCTGCCAGAAACATGATGTTCTGAAGCATCCCCAGAGTCTCCCTGAAGGGGAACTGTACTGTGGATGGGATGAGCAGGGTGCTACATATATGTGGCTTTTCTACAGATGGGAGAAGCTTGGTGAAGGGCCCAGAGACACACACGTCAGTACTGACCACCATTCTCTGAACAAGTACTTTGTTCTAGGCATTACACTCAGCGCTTTTCATGTATTAGCTTACTGAAGCTTCATCCCAAACCTGTGAGGTAAGTATTATTACTATTATTACTCTCATTTTATAGATGAAGAAAATGATACTCTGAGGAGTTAAGTAACTATCCAGTCACACAGCTAATATGCACTGTCATGATTCAAAGTCAGGAATGTCTGAGTCAACAGCTCAAGCTTTTAACTTCTGAGAAGCAGACAGTGACTACCTGAAGAACACTAGAAATAAAATGGTTGATCCAGCCTGGTATTTAATCTCTACTAATGCACCAAAGGAAGTCTGGTGGGAACATGTGTCTTCTCCCTCTATAAACTCATACTTACAGATTAGGTGACCCAGACACTTTTCATTCATCTCTGTCAATGACTCCTCATGGATCTACCATCCATGCAACTTGTAACTGAAGATCAGTTGCACTGCATTGCCACCCACCCCAACCCTCCCCTATCGGTCCTCTGCCTCCCTGCTGACAAGTCCTACTGCATCATGGTCAAGATCTTCTCCCTTTGCCACCCTCCATTCCGTACCCGACTCTAACCACAAGACTGATTGGATGACCACTTGGAGACTCATGGTCCCTCCAGATACTAAGGTCCGGCCCCTGACAACTTTTGACTGAGTCCCAGCTTCCCTTAGCCTCTACCAGCTGCCCTCATCCCAGTAAACTACTCTAGGTCCAGAGCCCAGCTCCCTCCCCATGCCCTGGCTTCCTGCAGAGTACTGGGGCACACTGGGCTGGGCATGAAGACAGAGCAACTCAGATTTTGAAAGTGGGAATTTGGGATATGGGGTAAGAACACAGACATGGAGGTAGGAAACTGAAGGGTATGAGAACAAGGAGCTGGGAAGAATCCAGTTTGGCCATGATATAGGATATTTGAAGGGGAGAAGGTGAGAAAAGTTTGGAAAGATCAGCTCTCTAGTCTAAGGACGCTGTTAGTCTGGATTCTTCCATTAGTGCTTCTGCCAAAGTGCTAGGAACAGAGCTCTGAGGGCTCCTGGGTAGAGAAAGCCTGGCCAGGACCACCAACAGGTCCTGCTGGAAAAGGGTTCAGGACAGTCAACATCTGTTACAGCCTTGGTTTACTCACTCTAAATATTAGGGCTGTAATAATATCCACCCTATAGGACTACAAAGATTAATGTAAAGGATCCCTGACACACAGTAAGAGCCTAATAAATGTCTGCAAGTATGATTAATAAGTTCAAAATAGACTGCTTACTAGTTTTCTTAAACAAATTCCACCCCATCCTAACAAACAGCAGAACCATCCACCCAACTGGCCAGGGCAAAACCTATATGTACTGGCTCCTAATAACATTAGTATTTGGACTTATTTGCCTTATCCTACAAGATACATAAAAGAGTTTCAGAATTAGATCACCAGCAGTACCACTAACAATAAACCTCCTAAGAAATGTTTAAGTTTGCCTTGCAGCCTACATTATCCTTAGACTGTATCCCACTAAAGTTGTATTGTCGAAGAACTGTATTCAAGTTACTTGAGTAAATTCCTTTTTCTGGGAGTATACTATCAATTTCATATAGTTAATTTCATTTGTTTCTGTTTAATGTTTGCCCCACCCTCAGTCGTCAGTCCTCCCCTTCGCTACTGCCACCTCCCTACCTCGACACACATCCTCTCACCTGGACAGCAGGAGTTTGGTCTCTTTGATTCCTGCTCTCTGAAATCCTGAGGGATTTTTGCAAAATGTAAATCAGATCCCATCATTCCTTTGATTAAAATCCTTCAGATTTGTGACCACGGCCTATGAGGCCCTATATGGTCAGAGACTACTTCTCTAACCTCATTCCATACCCCTCTTGCTTTTAGACACCAAAAGAAAAAAACTGCTGCCGTCAAGGTGATCCCAACTCATGGCAACCAACCCAATGCGTTACAGAGTAGAACTGCCCCAAGGGTCTTCTTGGCTGTAATCTTTACCGAAGCAGATCGCAGGCTTTTCTTCCACAATGCCACTGGGTGGGTTCGAACCACCAACCTTTAGGTTAGTAATCCAGCACAAACTGTTGAAGCCACCCAGGGACCTTTCCTCTTCTTGCACACTGGCCCTTTTTTGTTCTTCCAAGACACAAACTTTATAACCTCAGTATCCTTGCATTTGCTGCTCCCTTTGCAGAGAATAATTCTTTTCTCTCGGATTTTAGCATGTCTGGCTATTTCTCATCTTTCATTTCCTGGCTTACAGCTTTCCTTGACTGCTCTGTTCAGTACCGCCTACTCTCTTCACTACTTTCTAGCACATCACCCTGTGTATTTTCTTCATTACTCTATCACAGTCTGAAATTATCTTATATATTTGTTTATTATGTCTACCCAGTCAAGAATGTAAGCTCCATGAAGATGGGGATCTTGTCTGGCTGGCTAACTGCTGAATCTCCTGCGCTTAATACAGTGCCTGACTCATACCAGATACTCAATAAGGATTTATGGAATGAATGAAATTTGAGGTAACTCCTCTGACAACCAACTGGGAAAGTATCTGGGAAACCTGAAATTACTATAAAGGCTGCTGAGCAGCCAAATTAGAAGACTATCCCTGCAACAAAGCTCATGCACCATGCTCCTATGAGCTTCATGCACAGCCAATTTATTCTCACTTTACAGACATAATTCTAACAAGCTTGATTAGCTGGTTTCCTTGCCTATAGCTGATTTAAAGGAGTAAATTGGAAGGGAAGGGAAGGGGTATGCTGTCAAAATTAGCCATTGACAGCAGTAGGAAATGACAGCGAGAAATGTACAGAAAAATGATGGTATAAGAAATCCCAAAGCTAAGTATTTTGGGACTATGTATCTTAAAGTCAACACCCTCATCCTTCAAGGACATCACTGTACAGTGAAGTGCTTAAGATGCTATTTACCGTTACCATTATTGTCATCATTAAAATGATTAGCAAATGCCTGGTACAGAGTAGGTGCCCATGAATTATGTACAAGGCACATTTCAGAAAGTCTCCCAACAAAAAACGATTAAAAAAAGTTTTAGTTCTCGAAGCTTTGGTCAGGTGGAGAAATTTATGGTATTTATTCCTCACTGACAATGGATAATTGAGATTTTGCTGTGGGTCCTTTCACTTGTTTTTAACTTAACTCTTTCAATTTCCTCATATTCTGAAACTAAATGATCAAGCAATGATCAAACCTTCATGACCTGATTGATTTATACCAGGAGTTCTGAACTTGGAATTCATGGACACATTTTGGGGGTTATGTGAACTCCCACAAAATACTCTATGTGTTTGAGTGATTAAGTGCAAAATCCCTTGTGTTTGAGTGGTCTACGCCATTTTTCTAGGAAGAGAGTGTATAGTTTTCATTAGATTATCCAAGGGATCCCTGATGCCGAGGAGACTGAGAAGCCCTGACTTACATCATTCTCTCGCATGGCCATTATCTCTCCGGACTCAAGAATAAGTATAAGCTTGGGGTTTAAAATTCAGGTTCCTAGTTCTGTGGCCTTGGGATAGTGACTTAGTCTCTCTGCTCCTCATTTCCTTATCTGAAGAATGAGGACACCAAACCTGCTGGGTTTCTGAAAGGCTTAAAAGAAAACTTACATGAACGCACCTAAGTGCCTTAGCTGACCTGCAAAGTTAGCTACCACCACCTGTACCACCTTTATTAAGAGAGCTAATCAGACGTGGCTGACTGTCTCCTAATGAAACCTAAGATTTGGTGATCAAAACTGAAAGTAGAACTTCAAGTCTTAACACAGCATAGTTGTACAGTTCCTAATCCCTTCTGGAAAAGGCCTGCTTTTGTATACTTCCACTGCTATAATCTTTTATTAGGCTAACACCTTCAGGGAATAATGGCCAATCTCTCTGGGAAGCCTTTCCTGAGTCTCCATAGTAAGGAGATTAAAGACTTGTAGCCTGAACCCCAATTCTGTCTCTTATTGGTTATGTGCCCTTGACTAAATCATTTCTCTTCTATTTACTCATTTACAAAGTGGGGGAGGAGCTAATACTACCTACCAGATTGGGTTATGGGGAGGATTAAATGAGCATTAAAACGTTAACATGAACAGTGTTTGACACAGAGTAAATACTAAGTGGTAGATAACTCTCATCACTATCAGCATAATCAGCATGCTTACCAAATGCCTGGTATATAGTAGGTGGTCAATCATTGCTAACCTTCTCTTCCATCCCGACCCAGACAAGCCAGTCCTGAACTCTTACCTGAAGCACACTGTGATTCATCTGGAACTGCAGGATGGCCTCACAGAGGTTCCAAAATGTGTATTCTGGCCATAGAACTGGCTGGAACACCAGGCAGGAGTGGGAGGTCTAGGAAAGGTGGGGAAGGACGAGAGAGTATGGTTTAGTTTCATGTCCCTGGGAAACATCCCTGGCCAGGCCTCCAAAGAAGGAGCACAGGCTGAGCAGGACCAAGAAGCCAAGAGACAAAAGGGCACAGGCATCCTGAGCTGCCGCCGCCAGCCCTGATTCATTCACTAATGGGGGAGAGGTCATCTGAGGCACTTAGACCAGCTGCCTCCAGCAAAGCAGAAATAAAGCGAGACTAGATCAACATTTCTACCAGGATTTTTCTAAGAGCCAATTTTAGGACTATGAAATAACATCTGGATTATATTATTGGCTCTTGGCCCTTACAGGTCATCTGGGAGACACACTGATAAAAGTCAGCAATGAACAAATGGTAGCTGCCACTGTTATTTTTAAGCAGTAGCAGTACGGCACAGTGGTTATGAGCATGGGCTCTGAAGCCAGACTGCCTGGCCTTGAATTCTGGCTCCACCATTTACCATCTATGTGACCTTGGGCAAGTTACTTAACCTCTCTTGGGCTCAGTTTCTTCAACTGTAAAACTAGGTAATAAGAATACCTAGCTTTTAGAGTATTATGAAGATTAAATGAGATAATGTACATAAAGCAGTCAGACCACAGAGCCAGGTGAACTTTAATAACAATCACTGATTTAAGAATCCCATTGGGAGCATTCTTGACAGTCACTGCCTGATAACTTCCAAAATCAACCAAACCCACTGCCTTTGAGTCTATTCCAACTCACAGCGACCCTACAGGACAGAGCAGAACTGCCTTGTAGGGTTTCCAAGGCTGTAAATCTTTATGGAAGCAGACTGTTGCATCTTTCTCCCTCAGAGCAGCTGGTGGGTTTGAACCACTGACCTTTCGGTTAGCAGCCGAGTGCTTTAACCACTGTGCTACCAGGGCTCATCCTGATACCTTCGGTGGTGGAGAATTCCATGCCTCACAGGACAGGTGATAACTAGCTATTGGATAGCTTGTTATACTAAACCAACGTTACCTTCCCTGGAACTTCTACCAGGGCCCCATGTGTTTTCTCTGGAACAAGTTTGTATCTTCTTTAAAGTGATATTCTTTCAAATATTTGAAGGCTAGATTAGAATTGTTAACTGTTCCCCAGGCTGTGGTGACTTGTTCAGAGTTTGTCTTTGCCAACAAACTAAGTTTCAAGACAGTAGGGATAATTTCTGAGTTGATCACTGCTATATTGTCAGCACTAAAGAGGAACTGTCATCACGCTTCCTTTTCAAGACTACTATCCTTCACTCAGGAGCCCTGGTGGCACAGTGATTAAGCGCTCAGCTGCTAACCAAAAGGTCAGCAGTTCAAATCTACTAGCTGCTCCTTTGAAACCCTATGGGGCAGTTCTACTCTCTTCTGCAGGGTCACTATGAGTCAGAATTGACTCGAGGACAACTAGTTTGGTTTTTGGTTTTGGTATCCTTCACTCATTCCTTGTAGGACAAGAATTCCAGATTCCTTGCTATCCAGATTGGCTTCTTCCGGTAAGTCCTCTAGCTTACAATGTAGTCTCTTAAAACTCACTGCCCAGAGATAAACTTCGCAGATGTGATCTGAGGAGCAGAATGGGCCACAGAACCATTAACTGAACATTATACTCCTTTCAGTAAAGCCAAAGAATGAAAGTATCTTCAGTAGCTAAATCTTGTTAATTCACTTTTAAGATTGACCCATTAAAATTCCTGGTGTTTTATCACATGAGCTGCTTCCAAGCTGGATCTCTCCCTCCAACCTCTCCTTTTGTGTATTAAATGCTCCTTGAACAAGGACTTCCCCCATTCATGTTCTAATCAGGGGCCAAGTTAGGAGGGGATGGAGATTTTTAAACAAAACCAAACACATTTGGGGATATGTGATTTTGGAGGAACACCTACCCTGGAGTAACTGAGCTGGGAGGGAAGAGCAAGCCCCTAAGAATGGGTGTGTGTATAGTTTATATCCCTCAAGGACTGTGCTTTCATTGACACAGCCCTGTCAATGCAAGGGGAGAGACTAGTAACTGCAGGTAAGGTTCCTGCCCAGAGGTGCTGGAGTTACCTGGCAGGTTACTAAGGCAGAAGGGCAGTTCCCTGAACAGGAGCACAGCTGGAATTTCCAATACAGCTGGAGAGCCCGGACTTCTCTAGGCCGGATGCCTTGCCTTTGGATAAGAACCACACAGGGTCACAAAGCCAGGGACAGAAGAGGAAGGGATGGCAAAGGTTACCAGGCACAGCCTGGAGACACCTCTCCAGATGTTAGCTTTTCCCCCAAGTTCTCTGGTCCCAGCATGGCTGGGAATGGGGCAGCATGAGCCACTCTAATCCATTCTGTGGGCACAGTCAGTTTTCAGGTTGTCACGGACAGAACGGTGGTTAGGAACTACCTACCTGCCAGAGCAAGAAGTCGCTCAGCCTCACTTCCCCAGAAGTCCGTATCAAGATGTCTGGATGCGGAGAGTGGTTGGTATAGAGGCACTTATCAAGCAGAGACTCAGAGATATCACTAAGGTGTGTGTGGAGGAGACAAAGACAAGCACACATCTCTTTTTGTATTATTCTCATGGTGAACTTTCAGTTTATAGAACACCATCAAATACATTAGCCAATACCACCTGGTATACAGAAGGCTCTCAACGCATGTTTGATAAATTAATGAATGATTTTAACCCTCACAACTACATAGGGTATTTTTAATCTTCATTTTACAGAAAAGGGAACTGGGCTCAGAGAGGATAAATAATTTGCCCACAAGTCATTTAGCTGCAGGCCTAAAACCGGAAGCATCTGTTATAATATTGCATTGTCCTTCACTTAAAACACCTTGTTTTTTAAAATGCATACACCCTATGAACCAGCAATTTGAAGAAATACTATGCAACTTTTTTTTTTTTAATAAAGGTAAATCTAAATGCACTGATTTGGAAAGATGTCTCAGATCTAATGACAAATGAATAAAGCAAGTTTCAGAAAATACACTGTGATTTTTTGGGGGAAAACACACACACACTCACTCTCTCTCTAATACACAAGAGCATATATATATATATATATTTGTTGTTGTTGTTAGGTGCTGTCGAGTTGGTTCCGACTCATAGCGACCCTATGTACAACAGAATGAAACACTGCCTGGTCCTGCGCCATCCTCACAACTGTTTTTATACTTGAGCCCACTGTTGCAGCCACTGTGTCAACATATATAAACAAAGTCTAGAAAGACACATACCATATTATTAATGGTGATTACCTCTGGAAGGTAGGACAAGAAGAGAGGGAGGAAAAATTATCTCTTTTTACTTTATATACTTCTGCATTGTCTGAATTTATTATAAAGAACATTTTTAAGACTTTACTTAGGTCATATGGAACCAGAAACACTGCAAGACTCCACATTATTTGGAATTTGAAATAAATATCAATATGATCAGCCCTCCTGTGTTTGATGAGAGCTCCCAAGCAGCATTGAGAAAACTGGCAACTGGAGGCATTTACCGTAAGCAAAACTTTTTGGTCCATGAGAAGAGGGAATTTGGAAGGCTCTGTCTGTTGGCTCCAAGAGCACTGTTTACATGTCCTACATGAAGATGATGCTGGGAAAAGTGGATCTCCACAAACTGGATCTCACATGCAAAAGAATGAGTTGGACCCTTATCTTACATCATGCACAAAAATTAACTCAAAATGGATCAAAGACCTAAATCTAACAGCTAAAACTATAAAACTCTTAGAAGAAAACATAGGGGAAAAGCTTCGTGACCTTGGATGTGGCAATAGCGTCTTAGATACGACACCAAAAGCACAAAAAAATAACAGGAAAAATGGTTAACTTGGAATTTGTCAAAATTAAATGCTTTTGTACATCAAAGATACTATCAAGAGAGTGAAAAGACAATCCACAGAACGGGAGAAAATATCTGCAAATCATATATCTGATAAGGAATTAATATCCAGAATACATAAAGAACTCTTAGAACTAAAGAAAAAAAAGCAAGCCAATTAAAAAATTGGCAAAGGACTTGAATAGACATTTCTCCATACAAGATATACAAATAGCCAAAAAGCACATGAAAAGATGCTCAACATCATTAGTCTTTAGAGAAATGCAAATCAAAACCACAATGAGAAACCACCTCACACCTACTAGGATGGCTATTATTAAAAAAAAAGGGAAAAAAGCAAGTCTTGGAGAGGATGTGGCAAAACTAGAACACTTGTGCATTGCCGTTGGGAATGTAAAATGGTACATACAGTCGTTGTGGAAAGCAGTTTGGTGGTTCCTCAAAATGTTAAACATGTACAGCAGCCTCCTGACCTTGCCCAGCCACATCAGACTAACCCCATATAACTAACCTTACACAGGCAAGTTACTAAACCACGCAGGGAAGAGAAGATGTATATGGGAAAGCTCGTTGGACAAGAAGCAACAGAAGCTAAATCACAGTGGCTGCTGCAATGTGATATAAGTGTAAAGTGCCCTGGACTAGAAGTCAAGATCAGAATTCTAGTCCTAGACACAAACACACATTAAATCTGCCAGGTAGCTGCCTTTCTTTCTTTCTAGTATGAGCATTTGCCCTTGTTATTGTTTTGTTTTGTTTTTTTTCTTTTCTTTTTTGCCTTTATTATTTTTAATATATTATTTGATACACACAAAAGATTATATGAAATACATTAATTATAAAGCACAGCTATAATGAACTATGAAACCACTGCCCAAGCCAAGAACCAGAAAATTACCAATAATTTGCATCTACTTATATATCCCTCTTCTATCCCAACCTCCTGCCTGTCCCCTACTGCCATAATTTTTTCCCCAACAGCTAACTTTCAATCCACGTCTTAACTGACCGCTCTACACTGCTGCTCCCATTAGCGCCCCATGCCCCTTCCTCCACCTATCCCAACCAACTCCTTTTCTTGGCTTTTGTAATACTGACTGCCCTGATTTTCTTGCTACCTTTCTGGTTATTCATTCTCTTCTTTTCCTTTCAGGTTCATTCTCCTCTACCCAGCCAATAAAAGTTAGAGTTTCTCAAAACTCCATTCTAGGCCCTCTCTTCTTTTTACTCTAGACTCTCCTTAGCTTCCACATGCCTTCTGTTTGCTTCACTTACCACCTAAACAGGTGATCTCCACACTGACGTCTCCAGTCCCTACTTCTCAACTGTCAATCTACTATCTCTGTTCAACAACTACCCAAAAAAACCTAAACCCATTGCCGTCAAGTCGATTCCAACTTATAGCAACCCTAAAGGACAGACCAGAACTGCCCCATACGGTTTCCAAGAAGCGCGTGGTGGATTTGAACTGTCGACCTTTTGGTTAGCAGCTGTGGCTCTTAACCACTACGCCACTAGGGTTTGCACAACAACTACAGTAAATCCAAAACCAAATTCCTGATCTTCTTCTAACCGAATCCTCTTTCAGGATTCCCTAGCATACTGAAGGTTGCCACTATCCATCGTTTTGTAAGCAAAAACCCTGGAGTTACCCATAGCACATCCTTTTCCCAGAGTCAAAACATCGTCAAGTCCCCTTGATTTTACCTACTATGTAGCTCTTGACACAGGCTATCCATCCCATTACCACCACTATAACCCAAGCTCCCTTTCTTCCAGGCACTCTCTACTTGGATTATTCAGTCTTTCCATAAACAATATGCTCCTCACACTACTGCCTCTTTCCCTAAAAAAACAGTTGCTGTGGAGTTGATTCTGGCTCATGGCAATCCTGTGTGTGTCAGAGTAGAATTGTGTTCATAGGGTTTTCAATGACTGATTTTTTGAAAGTAGATCACCGGGCCTTTCTGGGTGGTCTTGAGCCTCCAACCTTTTGGTTAGCAGCCAAGGGCATTAACCGTTTGCACCACTCAGGGATTCCTCTCTTTCCCTAGTTACTGCTTATTCTTCCTTCTTAGCTCACTTACCATTTCCTTGGGGGAAGCCTTCCTTACCAGGTCCATACCTCTTACTAGAAATTCTTGTTGTACCACCCACTAATGCCTTTATAACACTTATCACCATTATAATTTTATGCTCACATGTATAATCTTGATTAATATTTGTTTCCCTTACCAGAATTTGAGCTCCAGGAAGGCAGGAAATATATGTCTGTTCTCATCAGTGTATCCTCTATGCACAGCAATATGCCTGGCCTATAATTGGTACTCAGGTTTGTAGAATGAATAGATGATGTGGCATAGAAAGACCAGACAGCTGTGGTTCATAATAAACTATTGCCATCAAGTCAGTTCCGACTCATAGCAAACCCACAGGACAGAGAACTGCTCTATAGGGTTTCCAAGGAGCGGCTGGTGGATTTGGACTGCCAATCTTTTGGTTAGCAGCCAAGCTCTTAACCACTGTGCTACCAGGGTTCCGTTGTTGAAAATAAAAAGCCTTATCTAATTCCATAATAGCCTTATCTAATTCCACTCTCACCAAGCAACTTCTCAATTTTTAATTTAGTTTCCCAGGTCAAATTATGCCTGAGAAAGGAATCAGAAAAATTCCTGGGTCCCAAGATTCCACATAATAGAGGCAGAGAACAAGAACTCTTGGAATCAGACAGCTTTAAACGTGAGTCCTAGCTCTGGATTTACTTCAAAGTCACTTCAATGCTGAGCTCAGTTTTCTCATCTATAAAATGGAGCAAAGATTTGAATCTCTCATACATGATCATATAAAGTTAATGACTTAATAAATACAGAACATAACATATTGCCTAGAATATTTTTCAGATTATTATTTTACCACTGCTATTACTAGTTTACTAATGTCATTACTAAATGTTAAATTAACAATAATATGAGAGACTGGGTAGATGGATGGCTTCTAAAGTCCCTCCCAGCTCTAACACTCAGGATTCTACTATGTTGCTATTGATTGACAGCTTTCTTTTTGTTTTTTGAAAAATACTTCAATTTTGCTTAAAATTGTAACATGAAAGACCTAAAGGACTCTACTCCAAACAAGCTATATTCCTGAAAAACCATCTGTGGAAAAACACTGCCAAACAGTCCAAGGAGGCATTATTTTTTATTGAATGCCACATCCCCTGCTGCCTGCTTTGCTATTTCTTTGCGGTTCTTGGTGTGTGGTAAACAGAGAAATTCTAGAGCAGGCTGTAATTGGCCAATCCTAACCTTTAAGTTTGGGGGACCTGCCTAAAATCTTTTCATGCATATCCCTGATTTGATCTCTGGCCCAAGTACGCAGCTTTGAAAGAGTTTTATGGTTTAATCCCTGAACAACTAGGGATACCTGGGATCCAGCAAGCCTTGCTCCACTCCCCAGGCCATCTCTCTCACAGCATTGCTGATCTCATGGCGGGATGTGTATGCAAAGCAGACATTCAGGAAACACCTGAGAAGGGAAGAGCAAAGTAATTTACCAACGAGCCTGCAAGGTTGGGGAACAGGGGCTGATGGCTGGCATCACTGACACAGAGCACCCATCCTGGAAGAACACACACCAAGTGTTAACTGTGGATACCTCTGAATGGTAAGATTATGAGCTTTTTGTGTTTTCCAAGTTTTCTTGAAATAAACACATTACCAGTTTTACAATAAAACAAATGTTAAGTGACCCTTATTGCCCTCCTAGCCCTCTCCCTTTCTACTGCCAACTAGCTTACCAAAACTAAACCCACTGCTGTTGAGTTGATTCCAATTCATAGTGACCCTATAGGACAGAGGAGAACTGCCCCATAGGGTTTCCAAGGAGCAGCTGGTGGATTCGAACTGCCAATCTTTTGGTTAGCAGCCGAGCTCTTAACCACTATGCCACCAGGGCCCCAACCAGCTTACAGAGGATGTGAATCCACTGTAATATTAGCACAAGCAAAATAAGGGAAGTTGATGCAAAACAAATTCACTGCCAAACATATTATATTTCAAAGCCACACATAATGAAGGTTGGATTATTCAACTCCGTTCCCCTCTGCGTCTGCATGACCTCCTAAGGTCATCCCATCCATAAATTAAAGGACTGCGATAAAAAAAGAATTTATTGACCGATCAGTCTTCAGAGTGACAGGGATGAGAGCTGCTGCGTAACTACCCCATCCCCTCCCAAGTAAAACATACATGTATTTTAGGGGGCCACATGAAGGGGGAAGTAGATGAGAAACTGTGTGCGTGTGGGAGTTTACACATATAACATAATGCTGCAGAACAGTCTCTGGTCTGCCCTGCAGATAGAAGAAGGAAGTCTTTAAGCATCCCAAACTACTCCCTCATTGCCTCTAGCACCAAATGCAGACTAAGAAAGGCCCAGGATGTTCCCAAATGCTAGCAAGCAGTTAAAAGATTGATACAGGCCCCTAAGGGGAAATCTGAGAACTTACTTGTTGTAGTTTCTGGTGGCTTGTACAGCTTGTGCAATCAGCTCCTGGAGATCCAAGGGCAACAAATGCAGATCGCCTAGGACCCGGATACACACGCCATGCTTCTGCAGTTTCTCCCTGATGGGAAGGGAATGGGGAAGGAGGCAGGGTTACACAGAGCACCAGCTCAAGTGGAGGGAGCTTGATAATAATCAACGGCAAGATTGGGTGCTTTCCTATGTGTCAGGCACTGTTCTACATATACTATTTCACTGTATTCCCTCAACAACTCTGAAAAGAGTGTATGACATTCCATTTGAGAGCAGTAACTGAGGCTCAGATAGGAGAAGGAACTTGCCCAAGCTCATATAGCCAGCACATGCTGTCAGGATTGAAACCGCGGTCTGTCTGATTTGAGAACCCAAACTCTTTATCACACATTACAACGGTTCATGTGTCATTGGCAAGTTATATTTTATGTATTCTGTGGTATGTTTGTCCCCTCTTGACAAGCAAGTAAACTCCTTAAGGGCAGAACTATATTACTTGTTACTTTTGTATCTCCTGGTGAAATACGATAATAATAGTGGCCCACCAAAAAAACCAAACCCACTGCCATGGAGTCGATTCCCATTCATAGTGACCCTATAGGACAGAGGAGAACTGCCCCCATAGGGTTTCCAAGGCTGTAAATCTTTATGGAAGCAGACTGCCACATCTTTCTCCTGCAGAGCGGCTGGTGGGTTTGAACCGCCAACCTTCGGTTAGCAGCTAGGCACTTTAACCACTGCACTATTAGGGCTTCTTTTAATAGTAGTGACCAAAACCAAACCCAAACCCATTGCTATTGAGTCAATTCTGACTCATAGCAACCCTGCAGGACAGAGTAGAACTGCCCCATAAGGTTTCTAAGGTTAGCGACTAGTGGATTCGAACTGCCAACCCTTTGGTTAGCAGCCAAGCTCTTAACCACTGCACCACCAGAGTTCCAATAATAGTAACAGTGGACCTTAATTGTATGTTTACTCAGTGCCAGACACTGGACTAAGTGCTTTATATGTACCAACACATTTCATCCTTATATCGACCTTTGAGGTAGGTACCATTATTATTCCCATTTTACAGATGAGGAAACTGAGGCACAGGGAGGTTAGGTAAGTTTGCTCAAAATCAGACAGCTAGTGAATGGAAAGCCAGGATTTGAACCTAGGGAGTCTGGCTCCAGAACCTGTCCTCTTAATTACGATATTATATTGCTTCCATATAGTAATTACCAACTCTGCACACAGTGAGAATGAGTTCAGTTACCCATCTAGCCTCCCTTACCTGGGAATGCTATGGAGAAATTGAAAAATGAATGTTTGGAAAAAGGAAGCTTAATAACAAGAAGTATATTGTGGGGTGGGGATATCTGTAGGTCCTGGAGGACCTTGATACAGACCTGAAGGTCACATCTATTACTGTATCCACCCTATAATCCTCAACCACATTTTTTTAAGGATGAAGCAAGATCTAAACACCTATTTTTGAGAACCCACTGGAGCTATAGTAAACAAGTGTATAGATAAATCAAGGCAAAATTTTAATAAGAATAACTAGATTCAAGGCCTAGTGTCATCACTTAGTAGCTGTGTGACCTTACAAACTTTCTTCTAGCCTAAGATCTCTTTCTTCAAATAAAACCTTATGCAAAAGTCCAATATATAAAATAGATCAATGAAAGGCAGAACTCTGTACCCCTATTCCCTCTGGTCTCTTCACTCCTATTCCTCAGAACTTTGGGGTTCTGTGACACATTGTTAGCAAATCACTTCTAAGGTTTCTTCTTGCTCTGCCTAAGACTTCGTGATAGCCTAAGACCATTTTCTCTACTACTGGGTGATTCCCGCAATCTCACTAGCACTTATACTGCCATGCATTTTGGCCTTTCAGGGAACATAACGTTGCCTCTGTTCTTTCCGAGTACAGAGTAGTAGACAAGAGCTCAGGCACTGGGGTCAGAAAGACCCAGGTTTGCATCTTGGCTTTGCCTATCTGACAGCTGTGTGATCCAGATATCTGCCTTAACCCTTCTGGTTTTACTTTCCTCCTCTCTAAAACTGGGCTCATAATATCCTTCTCATGGGATAATATGAAAGTTAAATGAAAATACATGCTAGGCTCAGGGTCTGGCACATAGTAATCACATAAAAAAAGGAAGAAGGTATATTGATATAGAAAGACACTGTCATTCATAAAGGCATTCTTCCCTCCTCATGCTTTAGTGTGAAGTACAAAAGAATTTGAACACCTGGGATGTGCCTTCATGCCCTACCCCCAGCCCCTTGGGTGTGAACTCTGAGGCACACCTGCTCTGCTGGGGACCAGGAGTAGTGTCTGTGGCCCAGGGTCTCACCATCCTAATCTGGACAGACAGAGGCCTGGCTACCCACCCCTTTCACCTCCAAGGATCCACACAGGGACAGAAACGACAGAACAGACTTCTGAGAAAAGTGTTTCAGGCCCAGGCCCACCAGAGCTCTAGGCTCTCTGTGCTCTCATCTTCCTAGCCCTGGTACAGGCAAGAGTGAGGCAGAGAACAGTTGTAATGAAGACTTTTAAGCAGTCCTGGCTGGTAAGGGCTCTGCACTTTGAAGCAAACAATTTCAGTCAAACTACCTCTTTGCCCTTTCTGGTTTTGCTCCCTAAGTTAGCCTGGACTTAGCTACAGTTAAGAATAATACTGACACTTCCCTATAAAGGCTTCTTATGCAACATGCCATCCCTCCCAAGAGAACATGCAGGGGAGTATAGGGACGACTGCCCAGCAGAAGAGAAGCCCTGGTGGCACTGTGGTTAAGCACTTGGATGCTAAACAAAAGGTTGGCGATTTGAACCATCAGCCACTATGTGGGAGAAAGATGTGGCAGCCTGCTTCCATAAGGATTACTGCCTTGCAAACTCAATGGGGCAGTTCTACTCTGTCCTATAGGGTTGTTATGAGTCAGAATTGACTCGATGGAAATGGGTTTGGTTTGATTTTGGTTGCCCAGCAGACGATGACCTTTTCAATGTTTCTCTCACCCTACTCCCCAGGCCACAGTTTACTGGTCTGAGGGTAGAAATCTGAGCTAAGGTAGGCCAATTAAAGGATTTAGTTTACTCTGGGCCGCTCTCTTGAAGCAGAGAAAGCTAGTCTGTAGAGAGAGATGGAAGTAAATGTATATAGAGGCTCTATCTAATGGATTTCAATTCCTGGTTTTGGTTTTGCTTGAGGCTAGCTGTACTTTTCCTTGCATTCTGTGAAATACCTCTATACCCTCAAATAAAGTCTCCCTTTAAAAAAAAAAAAAAGGAAAGAAAAACTGGCTTGTTTTTGCTAGTTGCCACTAAAGACTTCTAACAAACACTTAAAAGATTTATAGGGTCCATTAAAGAAGCCTCAAATAAACAGAGTTGTGAGGGTTAGGAGAAGGCCGGAGGTGGTGGAAGAACACCTCTCCCCTCTGGCAGCATCTTACTGTTCTTCCATCAAGCGGGTGAACTTCTGCCGGGCCAGATCCATTAGCCCGTCTACCTCACTCTTGGAGCGTTTGAAGTTCTCAATGCTGAACGCGTAGACTGTCACCTCTAGGATGCCCAGGTTCAAACACCAGCGCAGAGTCTGAGAGGAGAGAAGGCAAGGAGCTACGGTACAAGGAAAGGAACAGTGCGAAGGGACATTAAGAGATGCTCTGGCCCTGACTCAGTGTTGGAGGTAGGAGAGATACTTTTTTTCCTTCCTCAGACTAGGATAACATCAGTGCTTATGTCAGAATAATGAACCAAATAAGCAGAAAGCCATTACTTAAGAAACTGAATAACATGACCTTAATGAGTACTACTACGCTGATGCCACTGCAGTTTACTGGAAAGAACTCTTCACTGAGAGTAAAGATTGAGGTTCTAGTCCTTGACTCCATCATGCACCTGCTATGAAACTGGAGGCAAATCATTTAACCTAAGTGGGCCTTGGTCTCCTTATCTGCAAAACAGGATCACAATCCATCCCTTCCAAGGTGGCTAAGGATCAATATAAAAACACAAAGTATTATTATAAAACACAGCATCACTTCATTTTACTGGTAGACTGAGGGACTGATGACGTATAAGAATAAAAGCAACAACTGAACAGCTGTGCAACATTTAAGTCTGCAAAGGGTTACATATACATTATTCCCTTGATAAGAATATGATTCCATTTGATTCTTGAAGCAACCACAGGCATTATTTCATAATGCCTATTTTATAGATGATAAAACTGAGGCTCAGAGACTTGAGGAAACTTACCAAAAGTTTACAACTCTACTGCATGATTCCATTGTATGAAGTTCTAGAACAGGAAAAACTAAACTATAGTGATAGAAATCAAAGCAGTGGTTGCTGGGGAGAAGGGGGAGGCGGTGGGACAAGGGCTGAGTAGGAAGGGGTGCAAGAAACTTTAGGGAGGGATGGAAATGTTCTATATCTTGATGGGGGTGTGGGTCAGACAGACTAATAAAACTGTCAAAACCCAAGATCTGCAGATTTCACTGTATGAAATTATTCCTCAGTTTAAAAAGGAAAACTCATACTTAAACTCAATTCCCTTGAGGCTGCTCTAAGCCAGTACCACTCCCTAAGGTGGAGAACAAAGCTGGAGCTGAGAATAACAATGTTGAGATGGGGAATCTGGAGGTAAAAGGTAGGGGGTAGATGACATTCAAGCATAGAAATGAAGAAACAAATCTGAAGACTGCCTTTCTAATCCCATAACAAACATGCAAACAAATCTATCACCACTTTAGGAAAATTACCAATGAGAACCTGACACATGAATAGGTGCAGGCCCTATAGACCTTGCAAGGCAGCCATTTTAGATGGCACATCTGATCAGAATCCACCACTGACCTTAGCCAACCACTGCTGCCAATAATGACAGCTTCAATTTTTTGAGCACATCTTTTATGACAGGCCCTGTGCCACATGCTTTTCATGTGCCATCTTGTTTAATCCTCAAATAATCTCTGGAGGTAATTATCACAATCCTCATTTTACAGATGAAGAAACTGAGGCAGAGGGAATCTAGCTAACTCGCTACAGATCAGAGCCATGAAGCGGCAGAGCTCCTAAGCATTAGGCAAAACTACCTACCTCTTACTCAGTTATGAGAGAGAGGCTGGAATCGACAAACCTAAAAACCTCTACAGAGGGTTGGAGATAACCCCGCACCCACTGATTCAAAGCAAAAAAACCCCAGAGCCCTGGCATCAGGTCATATTCTTGTGCCAGGAAGCCGGGATCCGTGGACTATAGACCATATTTCCATTCTTCCTAAATTTAGTTTCAAAAAGATTGGCATATTTCATTCTTATTGTTAAATTTAATGTTTCCTAATTTGCAATATGCATTAAAGCCATAAAATATTCATGGCTTTTCCTTAGGGTGACCAACTTGTCCCAGTTTGTCTGACATCTTCCCAGTTTTAACACTGAGAAATCTGCTTCCTGAGAAACCCCTCAGCTTTGAGCAAAGCAGGACAGGCAGTCACCCAGCCAATGCTCCAGAAATCTCACTTCTAGGAATTTATTCTAAAGCAGTTCTATTTATAATGTGCAGTAAGAGTAGAACAGTTTAACAAATTATGTCAGATCCACGTGATGAAATGGTCTAGTCATTAAAACACATGATATATAGAAAACTACATATCAGCGGCTAACAGACACATGAGGAAATGCTCGTGATCACTAGCCATTAGAGAAACGCACATCAAAACCACAATGAGATACCATCTCACCCCAGCATCATAAAAAAAAAAACAGAAAATAACAAATGGTGGGGAGACTGGAATTCTTATGCACTGCTGGTGGGATTGCAAAATGGTACAACCATTTTGGAAAACAATATGGTGCTTCGTTAGAAAGCTAGAAATAGAAATACCATATGATCCAGCAATCCCACTCCTAGGAATATATCCTAGAGAAATAAGAGCTATCACACGAATAGACATATGCACACCCACGTTCATTACAGCATTGTTCACAATAGCAAAAAGATGGAAACAACCCAGATGCCCATCAACAGATGAATGGATAAACAAACTATGGTACATACAC
Organism: Dugong dugon; assembly: GCA_030035585.1. Taxonomy (NCBI): domain Eukaryota; kingdom Metazoa; phylum Chordata; class Mammalia; order Sirenia; family Dugongidae; genus Dugong; species Dugong dugon. The sequence goes on along the minus strand of CM057462.1, from coordinate 50,582,150 downwards.
ACAATGGAGTACTACGTGACGCTAAAGAACAATGATGTATCTGCGAAGCATCTCACAATATCGACGAGTCTGGAGGGCATTATGCTGAATGAAATAAGTCAATCACAAAAGACCAAATATTGCATGTGACCACTACTATAAAAACTCACGAAAAGGTTTACACATACAAAAAAACAATCTTTGATGGTTACGAGGGAGAGGAGGGCTGGAAGTGGTAAAACACTAAATAGACAGTAGGTAAGTGGTAACTTTGGTGAAAGGTAAGACATTACACAATACTGGGGAAGCCAGAACAACTTGTTCAGGGTAAGGTCATGAAAGCTCCATGGACAAATCCAAACTCTTTGAGGAACCGAATTACTGGGCTGAGGGCTATGGGGACCATGGTCTCAGGGAACATCTAGCTCAATTGGCAAAATACAGTTTATAAAGAAAATGTTCTACATTCTACTTTGGTGATTAGCATCTGGGGTCTTAAAAGTCTGTGAGTAGCCATCTAAGATACTCCACTGGTCTAACCCCTTCAGGAGCAAGGGAAAATGAAGAAAACTAAAGACACAAGGGAAAGATTAGTCCAAAGGACTAACAGACCACAGCTACCACAGCCTCCACTAGACTGAGTCCAGTACAACTAGACAGTGCCTGGCTACCACCACTGACTGCTCTGACAGGAGTCACAATAGAGAGTCCCGGACAGAGGTGGAAAAAAATGTAGAACAAGATTCTAACTCAAAAAAAGGCCAGACTTACTGGCCTGACAGAGACTGGAGAAACTCTGGGAGTATGGCCTCCCAGACACTGTTTTAGCTCAGTAATCAAGTCACTCCTGAGACTTACCTTCTACCCAAAGATTAGACAGGCCCATAGGACAAAACGAGACTAAAGGCGCACACCAGCCCAGGGGCAAGGACTAGAAGGCAGGAGGGGACAGGAAAGCTGGTAATAGGGAACCCACGGTCGAGAAGGGAGTGTTGACATGTCACAGGGTTGTTAAAACAATATGTGTACTAACTGTTTAATGAGAGCTAGTTTGTTCTATAAACCTTCATCTAAACTACAATTAAAAAAAAAATTTTTTTGAATTAAAAATAAAAAAAGGCTACATATATCAACCTAGAAAAATATCTGCCAAAATGTTAAGTGAAAGTAAGATTATCAAAGCTATAAATGCAATTTTATAAATGATCAGTTATAGAGATGAACATACTACAAGGACTAGGATGAGGCATACAGGAAAATATAAACTATTGATTTATTAAGGTGGTTAGAGGAGCCAACTTTGTACTCCTAATATTTTCTGATGACTCACTGGGTAATTAATTTTTTTTGTTAACGTCAATATGAGACCTACAGCAAGCAAGCAAGAAAATAAACAGCTATAAAAACACTCTCAAAACCACAGCAAACTCGGGGGCTGGTTTTCTAGATATAATTCAGTTCCCTCCACAGACTGTTCACCTTGGGTTCTGCCTCCCACACTCACCTCAGCCAGCTTGTTGAAGCCCTGTGAGTGGCCCTCTTGCCGCTCTACCTGGCACTTCTTGGCATAGCGACGGTTCCCATCCATTATAAATGCAATGTGTTTGGGCATTGGACCTGCCTGTGGAGTAAGAAGACAAATGATGAACATATCACATACTCTTCAGGGCTAAAGGGGGACACTATTCCCCAAGCAGATAGGACCTAGGGTATTTATCAAAACCCTGAGGAAGATAATTGGGTATTTCAAGCTTTTAGCTCAATAAACGGGTACTAAACACTTTTATTTATTCATGTGTGTATTAAACACTTCCTACACACCAACTACTATGTTAGGCTTTTTATACTGTTATCTCATTTTATTATACCTTATAAAGCAAATAATATTATCTTCATTTGACATGTGAAAAAACCAAGGCTCAGAGAGGTCAAGTAACTTGCACAAGTCACAAAGCTAAGAAAAGGCAAAGTGGGGATTCAAACTAGGTCTGTTCGCTTCCAGAGTTCACCTTTTAACCATGTGCTATTAACTACCACCTTGGTATCATTAGTCCAACTGAGAGGCCCAAGAAGGATCCTGATGGGTATGGTCAAACGCGGAGGGCATCACTCACATAAAAGAGACACCCACTCCTCAGCTCTAGCCAACTGCTGCCACACAGGACATTGTGGGGATGGGGGGGCAATGTTGCTGAATCTTCTAATTTTTCAGGAAAAGTCAAAACTCAAGATTTTTATGTTATAACTTAAGTGTCAGGAAGCATTTCAAAACAAACAAAAAAGACATTTTGAAGGCCTGAAAGCCAAACAAAGCTTCTTATCTGGGTAACAGCAGCCTAGGATTGTCAACCACAGCAAAAATGGACTCCTCAGTCTATTTTCCCTCACCAGGAAGGGATCTTCACTGACTGCTTCCCTAGGCACCTCTCCAACATTTTCTACTTTTGTCCTCCACAAGCAGCATTTAAAAAAAAAAAATTCCAGTCAAGTCATGCAGTTTGTTGTTATTCCCAACACATGACTGCAGTGGTTCCTTGAGGAGATACTTTCGTTTCTGCCTGCTAGAGATCACTTGGCATTTGTGTGTGAGCGTGTGTGGGTATAAGGCATACTGACTCATAAATTCACTCCTACCAGTTGCCTGACAGCCTGGGACTGACAAACAAAACCAAGGTGACTGGCCCTGATCTCAAACTAAATCTCTGTCTTAGGCAGAAGGTATAACAGTGTTGTGATTCCTGGAGAAAAAGCTGAAGGAAGATTTGGGGAACCAAGGAGTGTGTAGGAAATAGAGTGATCGTAGTTTTCAAATGGCTGAAAGACAACCTCAATAATAATAGTAATTAAGGCGGAAAAAAGTAATTAAGAACTGCTAGACATTGTGCTAAGTGCTTTATATGTAAGTTTCATTTAATCCTCATAACAACCCTACAGTTGTTAAAGTCACATGGTTAGTGACAGAACAAGACCTTCACCCATGTTTGTCTGCCTCCTGAGACCAAACTCTTAACCAGTATGCTCTACCGTCACATCAAAGATTATTCTAAATAAGTCCAGACGACAGTACTAGGAACAACAGATCAAAATTCCAGGGAAACAAATTTCAGTTCTCTATAAGAAAGGCTTAACAGTCTGCTGCTCAACAAAGACAGGAAAACCATCATGATACTAGGAGGCCCTGGGCTTCTTGCCCTGAAAATGTCAGCTAGGACAATAATCTGCTGGAAATGTAAACCTGGAAGTTACTTTGCAATTCTAAGACTTTACAGTTCCCTTGCTGAATTTCACTCAGTGCCATGGATTGTTCAATATTAATAATAGGTTTTGATACAAAATTACGCAATGACCGGAAGGCCAGCTGGTGCCCTGGGCCGTTGCTCACCTTTATGATGTTGGCACAGAACCGCTCCCAAAGTGACAGCTCTCCTTCCTTGATCCATGACATGGTTCTTGCCCTGTCAGGAGATCTCCCCAGAACAAGACACCAGCCAGTAACCTTGGATAAACAAGAAAGAGAATAAGAAGTCACCAAGGCTTATAAGCAGCTATTTCCTTGCAATCCCCGGGGATTCACCTGGACTGTGGAGAGCAGCCAGCGTTAGAATCCAAAGACACTGCTCGAAGCCTCTACTCTTTCACCACCCAGAATTGAAGAAGCCAATGGGAATTTTGGGGCAGAGGTCTTTCCTTGGTTCTCCTGGTTTCTTGGCCCTTGCTCCCATCGCCTTTTACTCAGGATTTGCACTGACTTCTTCTGAACATCTAAGTCAGCTTCCCGCCACAACCTACTGCCTACATGCTGATCACTCCCTGCCTATTCCATCTCCACCTTTCCCCAAGCCGTTTCTCACTCTGCGCTCCCGGTTACTAACCCCTTCAGCTGTCGCACCGTTACCTTCTACCTCAGCGTTCTCTCCCATTTTCTATTCCCTCAGTTGTCTCTTCCCCTGGCCCCTTTCTTACTCCCATAGCTGCCTTCCCAACCGGTCACCTCCCTCTCCTCTCGACCATCTTTACAGCTCAGCACCTGATCGGCTCCCCACGGAGCCCTGCTACCACTCCAGTCAGCCGACACTACCTCACGACCTGGCGCAGGAAGATCACGTCATCGCTGGGCGCGGGGACACGTCCCTTCATTAGCTAATGGGAGGAGCCCTGCTCTGCGCATGCCGAGTAAGAAGGCGTGGCGCGAACGCCCGGGACGTGCAATTCGCACACCCGGGCGGGGTGGGGGGCCCGCAGAGGAACGTCGGGCAAGGGTGAAAGCCGAGTAAGCGCCGAGTGTGGCGGACGACGATGCTCTAGGCCACGTGCAGAGGACAGGGCTGGCGAAGGCGAGTTCGAGACCACCAGGGGGAGCAGTAGACCCACAGGCAGAGAGGCTGCAGGCGGGCTAGGTTGAGTGAAATGTGCCACAGAATTAGGGGCTTCTCAGTGACTGATGGCAGTTTAGGACTGCTGAGAAAGCCAAGAACTGGGTTTCTTTAGAGGCCTGTTATACTGCAGTCTTAAAAATCTCATTTTTCCTGTTTTTAGTTCTTGGATTTAATCGTTTGGAATGAAGTTCCTAGCCCAATGCAGTCTTACAACGCATTTAATATTAACCCATTTTGTGCTGACCCCAGGAACCCAGATTTTAGAATTTGCAGATTTCCAGGACCCACTCCTAGGAAATCAAAAAGGGTTAAAGCCAGAAAGAGCTCTGCTGTACAAATGACTTCTAACAGAAAGGCACTCACTTAACCCCCAGTAGACAAAACAAGACCACCAGTTTTGTACTAAATTTTTATGGAAAAGCTGTTGTAGGAATTTGAGGCTCTGACTCACATATTGGAACACAATTTTCTCAAAATTAAAATTAAAGCAGCGGAAAAACAACAACAACAAACTTTAAATACAGAATCTGATGCCACCAGTCTTTCGTTCAAAGCATGAAACTTCCATCTGAATGTTTTGAGAGTAGAATAGAATTTCACAATTGAAAACAATCTTCTTGTTTAGATTGCAAAGTCCCATCAAGGAAACAAGACAAGGAAGAGATATGGCACTGGTGATGCCTAATCCATTATGTTTGTCTTCTCTTTCTGATGAAAGGGTTACTTTGACAAAACGTAATCAAAGAAAGACCTAGAGATGAGTAACCCACCCAGGAATAGTCTTAAACTTTTCCATCCTTAGTGCTTTGCAGCCTGGAGGGTAACAGGTTTACTGCAATTTTGCAAAGACCATTTAGTGAAGCCCAGTAGTAGCTTGCTGCTGTATGAGCATCCATGTCACCTTTGGCTTTTTGTACAATTAGTGAAGACCAGAAAGCACCTGAGTGGATATATGAAACTTCTTACCCTTGCTCTGGTAATGTTGCCATCATTTGAGGATTTAATCCACTTTCCTTGCCCTCTTGTGTAATACTTGGTACGCCTCCAGTCAAAAGCTTTTTCCTTTTAAAATCCTCCTTCCTTTAGGGGGAGCTAAAGGTTTAAAAATACACGTATATTAGCAGACAGCAAACTGGCTCAGAGAAAATGTCTGACCATAGCCAGTCAGTGTTATCTCATTTGGCCTCAGTTTCCCCAGTTCTACATCTTATTTTCCTCCCAGGGACGGTACAGGGAGTTAATATTTGTAAAGGCTCTGAGGAGTAAGGGACAAAGTATTATTAGAGTCTCATGCCCTAAGTCATGGCCCCATCTTTTCATCCCAGCTAGTGGCACAGCAACCCCATTCTTATGCATGCCAAACCCCTAATCCCCTCTTGAATGTGGCAGCTTGCAGGGAAAGTATAAGAGACCTTAAACAGAAACAAAAATCCACTGTAATGAGGTGCTAAGAGGACTGAACTTTCCAGATCCGTTCCTCCAACAGAGTGGCTGAACAGAAAACTTCATGACTCTTCTGTGACCTGAGTCGCAATCCGTGGTGGGGATTTTAGGGAAGAGGAAAAGCACCCTAAATATCTGACAAGGAGACACAGGTTCAGTACCAATAAGTCTTTATTCATTGTATTTTCCCAGGGAAAAGAGACGGGAAGGCAAAAGGATCGGCATGTGTTACAAAATGATAGAAGAGAAAGGAAGTACCCAGTACAGCAAAATCAACCATCAAATAAACATACCCCAGTGATGAGGGTCACCAAAGCCCACTGGGGCTCAGCCTCCCCTAGTTAGGAATGAGGTGAAGGGACCAGGGAAAGAACAGACAGGTATACACTTTCCTACCCTCCCTCCCTCCCCATAAATTCAAGATTTCTCACAAAGCTTTGGTTTCTAGCAGTAAACATGGGAGTTACATTCGTCCGTCTCCTATTAAACAATCTTGTGGCCACTTTGACATAAGTTTCTTGCACCTGCATAAAAGTTCCTGAGTGACTTAGAAATACATTCATCTTCCCTTTCTTGGTCTCCCACCCCACCCCCCCTTTCTATGTGGAAGCCCCTCACTGCTTCTCTCTACCCTATGACTAGAAATCAAGTAGCTTTGGTCCATCCAAATACTAATACGTTTTGGCATGAATCATATCAAGGACTACAGTCTTAACTCAGAAGGCTGGAAACAAGGGATGGACTATTCCTAGCTTCTTCAGGTTTTCTGAACAAAAGGGTTAAATGTTGTGGAGATATCCCCAAAATTAAATGTGTATATGTGTGGGTTTCGGGGGAGTGCTGGGGAGGAGGTGGGGTAGGAGTCAAATTTTTAGGACAGAAGATCTAGTTCAAAAGAGGAAACGGGAAGGGGAACACAAAAGAAAGGATGGTTCAAGGCCCCCACTTCAAGAAGGGTCCCCAAGCTTATGTTTCAGATCCTTTTGCCTGGTGCAGAACCTTCTGTCAAAGATGCTTTGGCTATTTTTCTTTCAATACAAAAGAAGATTGTAAACAATAAAAACCCCAAAAGAACATGGAGAAAGACCAACACATTATATTTACACAAACTAGGCCACCTAGCAATCACCAAATCAGCGATTTTGTGAAGTTCTACAAAACCCAGACAAATACAATAACTAGAGGGGGCAGCATTGGGGGGAGACAAGAACCCAGGATCAGACACACATCAGCCAATGCGTTCTATTGCATTTGCCCCGTTTTAACACAGTGAGGTAGGTTTGCAGTGATCTCACAGCATGTAAACGAAACCCCCTTTCTCCTTTAGCTACCATAACACTAAGTCAGCAGGTCAGGACACTAGCTCTGGGCACCACTAAAAAGCCATTGCTTATGGGTCTCTCTGGAAGCCAAGCAGGAAAAGTTCAGAATTTCATGAAAAGGTTAAGGGTTTTAGTCTTGTTTCATATATCCATCCCTGGGCAGCACAGGATGGGTATAGATGTATCTTAAAACCTATGCTACCAACTCAGATTTTCACACACACACACACACACACACACACACACACACACACACACACACCACCGTGCATGGTAGGCCTAGCCTAATCCAGTGAAGGATGGATCTAGTGAAGGATGGATCTAGTGAAGTAAGTCCCACGCCCTAGGATTAAAGATTTGGAACAGGAGTCCCTTATTACATTAATAGACAACCGTCACCTAACCTTGGCTTCCTCTCTGAGCCTTTCACCTGGCCTAGCCTCTCCTAACCTCTCTGCACCACCTTCCCATTCACACGATTTCCCAATCTTCCAGTAGAAGGAGATCAAGTCATGGGGCAACCCAATAAAAACTTAAGTCTCCCATGGCACATTTTCAAGGTGGAGGGGTTTCAAGAGGACACTATGGCAGAAAAGCCAGCTCTGATTGGCAAAAATGAGGTAGTTCAATAGACTATACACTCCACATAGTTGTTCTTTGAGGTGATAAAGCAACAACAAAAAGTATTCCTGCTGTGCAGACCTGGAGCTGCCGCCAACTTATCCCTGAGATTGCTCATGTACCTGAGAACACAGTGCAGGAATGAGGGCCTTAGATTAAAATATACAAAAATACAAAACCAGGATATTTATATTAAGGAAAAAAAAAAAAGCTAAAATGCACAAGATACGTCGTTCGCACACAGCTAGTGCAGTTGGCATTCTGGAGAAAGTGGGACCCAAGGTGCAGTTACCCAAGGGAGCAAATAAATAAAATTGTATTGGCCCAGAATGGGGTGGGTGTAAGCTTAAGAGTAGCAGGTCTGCAGCTGTTCCACAACCACCCCTTTTGCCTCTCACCACAACCCATTGCTTGGGACAGTTCCAGCACCCTGTCCCAAGAGTGGGTTATGAGGAGACAAGACATGGAAAAACTCTGCCCCACCCCTAAAAGATTCCCTCCCACAGATGGTAGTGGCTTTTGGGTTGGGTCCATCAGACTGGTCTCATGCTTCATCTTTTTGTGCTATGGCATGGGAAATTATATATCCTTCTCTAAAAGGAAAACTTCCCTATCCACGCCACTTTCAAAAGTCCGAGATTCTGGGAATGGAGCCTCAGATAAAGCTGGCAGGCTCTAGGGGGATTTCTCCTGAAAGCCCTCACTTGCATTTGGATAAAGATGGTTGGAGTTCCTTTGCTTCACTCCTTCCCCCCACCAAGAGGGAAGAGGGGGTGATGCTGTGGACCCTGGCCTGAGATACATGGCAGTGCCAGCTGCCCCCTACCCACCCTATCCCACTTTCTCCACTCTCTGCCGATTGACGCCTGCTCCTTAAAACTTCCTGATAGTAAAAGGATTGATCCCACCCACTGTGGCTCAATTCTGGGCCTCGGGGAGCAGGGCAGGGCTATGGATCTCTTCTTCTTCCTCCCGAAAGTAGGCTGGCTTTGCCTGTGAGCCAGGGGCCTGCTGGGCCTTCAGTGGACATGAGGCTACCATATGGCTGATGCTCTGGCAGAAGTGGCACTTCTTGGGCTGGGGTGGCAGCTTGCATTCCTTGGCATGATGGTCTAGACCTCCACAGTTGTAGCACCTAGTGGCAAACAAGAAGGTAAAGATAAGAGAAAAGGAGTGAGAAGAGGTCAAAGGCTTCCCCCGAGCCTGGTCCAGGTTCTGTCATTACACTCACTTCCGATGATGTAATTTTATCTGTCAACTTAGCTGGGCTATGGAGCCTAGATGTTTGGTGTCCTCTCTGTGTTTCCAGCCTGCCATCCTGTGCTACAAATTCCAGACTCAAGACTGTAACATCAACTCTTTAGATTTGCCAGGACCTACAACAGCACGAGCCAATTCTTTAAAATAAATCTACTAGTTCTGTTTCTCTGGAAAACCCTGCGTAATACACTTCCCTTCCTGGAGCTCCGCATATAAAAGGAGGAATATGACTAAAATCTAAAATCCTTTCCGACTCTATAATTGTCTAAATGATCTCTTCAGAGTCAAGTCGACTTAAAAATACTGAGATACCAACAATAAAAGCCACTGACCCTAACTGGGGACTTGACTGTGGGAAATAGGCAAGATTCTACCATACCCTTTTATTAAAAACTATATTACAGCCCAGTGGCAAGATCAAGGAAACCAGCCATTTGGAAACCTGGTGAAGAAGCAATAGATGCACCATCTTGTTCCCCTATCACTTACACTTTATATTTCACATACGTGATCTCCTTTAGTATTCTAAAATAATCATGTCATATTACTATCACTATGCCCGCTTAACAATTGAGGCTAGAGCTCACAGAGCAAAATTACTTCTTCCAAATAGAAGAGCTAGGTCTTCTCAAGCGCCTGCCCCACATACTGTCTGCCTTGTCTTCCACATCTATGGCAGGTACTCCAACTATCCAGATGTTCCCAGAGACTACGGACTTCATTTTACCTTTGACAACCAGATCCAATAGAGAGGGGCAGGACTGGGAGAGTTCTTCTCATCCACGGATATCCCAACCCACTGCACAAGCTGCCCTATAAGCCATACCTGTCTCCTTTTGACCTGCGCTTCTGCATGTTCTTCCCCTTTGGCCGTCTCTCACTCCCAATACAGAACACCCCGCCAGGTCCTGTGACGCGGATTGATTCCAGGCCCTTAGCGGACTTCTTAAAGGTGAACTCCACTGCCTCTCCCTCCTTCAGGCTGCGAAAGCCCTCCATATGCAGCTTACTCTGGGAGAGGGAAAACATGGTAGATTTTAACATTTATCAGTTCCGTTATTACATCAAACACACACACATACCCCTGTGAGGTAGGAAGAGCTGGTGTGGTTATCATTTCTATTTTTTCAGTAAGGAAACTGTGACTACAGTCACCACAGAACAAGGAATCTACATTACATTAACAAAGAACAATTATGAAATGTCATTAATATTTTTTGTAGCTATGTTTACAGTTCTAAGTAGAACAGGAAAGGAGGAAAATTTCTAGACACAGCATTTAAGACACCAACAAATATTAAATGGTAAATATAAAAGGCAACACTATTAAGTATTAAACATTATGCTTTCAAATAAAGTGCCACATCTGCTTTCATACTAACATCAAAAGACCAAATAAGTAGAATACTAGAAAGAAAGAAAAAAAAAGGTATAATAAGCATTATTACTGCATGCCATAGACAGATTTAAATCCAAGGGACCAGACAAACCCAAAGTGAGGGACATTCTACAAAATAACTGACCTATATAGTTCAAGAGGAGCCTTGGTGGTGCAGTGGTTAAGTGCTTGGGTGCTAACTGAAAGGTCAGTGGTTTGAACCCACCAGCCACTCCAGGGGAGAAACATGTGGCAGTCTGCTTCCACAAAGATTTATGGCCTTGGAAACCCTGTGGGGGCAGTTCTGCTCTGTCCTATAGGGTTGCTGAGTTGGAATTGACTTGATGGCAACAGGTTTGGTTTGAATTGCTTTTTTTTAATACACTTCAAAATAGCAAGGTCATGAACGACAAAGTCTGAAGAACTAAAGAAGCTGTAACAAATGTAATGCAGGATCCTGAACTGGATCCTAAACCAGGAAAAAAAAAAATTAATTTGAATATGTAATGCCAAAAAGTGCATCGATATTAAATTTCCTGATTTTGATCACAGTACTGAGATTATGTAAGATAATGCCCTTATTCTTTGGAAATGCACACTGAAATATTTAGAGATAAAGGTGCTTATGCCTTATAAACAGAGTTTATTAAAAATGAGTAAATTTACACATACAGAAAGAAAGAGAAAGCCAATGAAGCATAATGTTACAAATTGATGAATCTGGTTAAAGTTTACACAGATGTCTTTTGTTAATACTCTTGCAAACTTTTTCTAAGTTTGAAATTATATAAAAATTAAGTTACTTAAAAGTGGGGGGTAGGGGAATAGTAAGACCCAGGCACAGAGAGATCAGTGGATTAGAGTACAAATACAAAGTCCACTAAGAGATCCAAGCATATGGAGAGATGACTAGGTGAGGAAATAATTTATTGAGTGCTGTTGAGAAAATTCATCATCCATTTGGAAGTAAGGCCAGATTCTTATACTTTATAGCATATGTATGCAAAACACATTTCAGGAGTTCAGTACTTCAATGTTAAGGAAAAGAAAAAACTGTCAAAAGACAGGCATCAGACTGCTAAAACTACAAAAAGCTACTATAAATGATTAAAAGAATCACACAACAGAATATAAGTAATTTGCAGGAGGACTTAGCATATGGCCCATGTTCAATATCTCATCACTGGTAAAAAAACAAAAATCGGAAATACCTTAGTAGGAGAATGGTTGAATAAAATGTTCAATCTATAATACTGAATAGGACGCAGCCATTTAAAAGAATGTAAAATCCTGGTTTTGTTTACTGTTTAGGGCAGTGTGTGTGGAATAATCCCATTAAAACGCTATTATGTTTATAGCAAAATTAAAAAACACTGACACTTGGCAAGCATTTAGCCAATTGCCTTAAAAAAAAAAAAAAAACGGGGAGCTATTCACAGTTAAAAAGCAAAAACAAAACCCCGTTGCCGTCGAGTAGACTCTGACTCAAAGCGACCCTATAGGACAGAGTAGAACTGCCCCATAGGGTTTCCAAGGAGCGGCTGGTAGATTTGAACTGCAGATCTTTTGGTTCGCAGGAGAGTGCTTATCCACTGTACCACCACAGATCCAGTTAGAGAGTGGCAAAATCAGGGTCAGAAGAATCCATGTTTCCTGATTTAAAAACTCACAAGTCATTCCACTATGCCATTTACTGAATCAACAACACATTAGCAGAGGTGTGACCCTACCCAGAGTAGACTTTATTATAGCTTCATCCTTTATAATGAAACTTCCAAATTGTGTGTCAAATATGTCAACAAGGAGTAGTCATCATAGAAAATGAAGTTCTGAGAAGCAAAACGGATCACTATGCACCTAGTCCTATCCCAGGGAGACACACGGGCACAAGGGAACATGAGTAATTAGCACTAGTGTTTTATACTTGGTGGGGAGGGGCACTGTTTTAACCTGGATGTTTAGGTGAAGATACAGCCCCTCTTTAACCAGATGGGATACTCAATCATTTTAACTCAGATGGTACTGTGAAAGACAAACATCCTTTGAGGTAAAGTCGTTAACAGCACAGGCTCCAGTGCCAGACAAATCCTGGCTCATAAATGTTGGTTATACCAGATTACTGAAGCCCCTGGGTGGCTCAAAGGGTTTGTGCTCAGCCACTAAGAGAAAGGCTGGCAGTTCGAACCCACCCAGAAGCACCTGACAAACAGGCCTGGCCATCTGCTTCTGAAAGGTCACAGCCTTGAAACCCCCATGGAGCAGGTCTACTCTGCACACATGGGGTCGCCATGAGTCAGAATCGAAACTGATGGCAACGAACAACAACCTAAGGGTCTAATAAAGGTTATACAGACATGTAAAGGTGGAGAATAATTGTTCAGTAAATATTTCCTGTATTATTATCATTTATAGTTTTGTCTGCCTGTCCTCACAATAGAATATTTCAAAGGTGGAGGGTCCTTTCACGAGATACCTTTTTATGCCCCACGGGACAGCCAGGGATGTGATGACCACCCTCCCTTCACCATCTTCCCACATTATTAAGCCAAGAAACACAGTAGAGCATTAAAGCAGAAACTAAAAGCACAGCAAAAGGGTAAACAGAACTTTCCCTCCCATTGTTGCACAATAACCTCCCTGAATTTGCAGTCAGGTTTGACTCGTCTCTTACTGAGCTGAGCAGGTGCAAGAGGAGCTAGACAGAGAGCTTCTTGACCCAGCCAATTACAGCTGCTTCGATTTGAGTCACTAGCTGTGATTCAGCAGATAAGTGGTTAAGAGAAAGAGTCTCAGAGTCTGTCCCCTTCTTTCGGTGCTCGGCTTCCTAATCTATAAAATGGAGTAAATACTAATTTTATGGTGTGTTGTGAGGTTTTATGCATGAAAAGCAGTTAACACATCACCTGGTACACATAAACCCCCAGTGGGGAGCAATTATCAGCTACCTCTTGGATCAAGGCAGAGTAACAGCGGGGGGGGGAAAAAAGTGTCAAGAGACTTGAAATTATAGCTCTGGTTTTATCACTAAGCCGTGGAAACTAAAAAAAAAAAAAAAAAAATTCCTTCCCTAAACGCCAGGAATACCTTCCTCCTAAGGAGGCCTGGTGGTTAAGCGCTTTCGACTGCTCACAGAAAGGTCAGCGGTTTGAACCTTACCAGCGGCCCCTCATGGGAAAAAGTCCTGGGATCTGTTCCTGTAAAGATTTCAGCCTAGGAAACCCTGTGGGGCAGTTCTACTTTGCCCTATGGAGTCACTATGAGTCAGAACCAACTCGATGGCACACAACACCTCTCTCCATCTACACCTTGTAGGCTTGAGAACCCCAAATCTATAAATGGGGACCCATAATATGAAATTGACTAGTCCTATCCAGGTCACCCACTCCATTACTAGATAATTTGAGGTATGTTTAGGACTTAAAAAAAAAACTGCTGCAGTCACCTCACCCTAACTGGACAGGATTTAGACTGGTGGTCTTCAGGGGTGGCTCCCTGCCCCCACCCCGCCCCTTTCTAAAACACATAGTTTGAATTCCTCGCTTATCGGATAGGTAATCAGCCTGCAGCCCCACCGAGCCAGCCTCCCAGGGCCAGCATCTGAAAGGAGCCTGAAATTCTTGCTGCCACCCCCACCCCCATCCCCAGCCACACACAAAGCAGGGCCCCGCCCCTCTCCCCATCCCCTCCAAAAAGAAAAGGCCTGGGGGGAGGGGCATGGCCTGTGCTCCCCCAACAGACCCTAGCCCCAGGAAACAAAGAGTTGACACTGGTTGGTTCCGGTGGTCAGATTCCTGGAGTTCCAGAGGCTGCAGATCCCCTGGCATCCCCGGGGCCCCCACGCATTCACCACCATCAGTTCCTTCCTTCCTCTCCATCTTGGAGTTATGGTCACGGCGAAAGAAATGGATAGAGAGACACTTTCTTCTTCAGGCAAGCTTGTTGGGTTTGCAAACGTCACTGCCAGCAGCCATTTTTCTTTCCCTCTGACCTGTCCATCCTAGCCTCCCTGGGATGTAACTAAACAGGACCCCCCTTCTCTTGGTGTCTTCAGTGAAATCCTATGGGCAGGAGCCTGAATTATGGTGTTTTGTTTATTTTTTTTTTTTTTAGAATAAATTATTTCAAAGGGGAGGCAAGGAGGCAGGACTCCAAACGTTCCTGATTTGTCCAAAGTAGGAGGGTGAGCAGCCTACAGGTGCCCACTGCATGGGATGGCACACAAAAAACAACTGCAGAAAGCATTTTTCTTTCTTTTTTGGATGGCAGTTCAAGTTTGCAGCCCTGCTCCCTTTTGGGTACCTCACTATTGCCTACTCTACTCCTCCCCCTACATCAAATACCCCATCCCAGAGCCTTGTTTTAGTCACATTGCTCCTACTTGCTCTGGTCACAGGGATCAAAGCTCTGGTCCTCAACTCTTTTGCAACACCCAGGGCCATTCCAGCTCAGGAGTGTACCTCGTTCATGTTTATACCTTCAGTTCCAGGTGCCTAGCAGTGCTCAAACATTTGTGGAATACACACAAAGTTTCTACTGTTCAAAATAATGTTTACGGGTGCTGACTATATGCTAAGTGAGGAGCCCAGATGGGGCAATGGTTCAGCACTGGGCTAACTGAAAGGCCATGGCTCTGGGATCTACTCCTGTAAAGATTACAGCTTAGGAAACCCTATAGGGCTGTTCTACTCTGTCATATACGGTTGCTTTGAGTCAGAATCAACTTGTAGGAAAACAACATATGCTAAGTAGTGCTCTAAGCCCCTTTGTATGTTCTAACTCATTCAACCCTCAAGCCAAACCTGAGAGGTAGGTGTTATTATGACCCCCATGTTACAGCTGAGGAAATAAGTAGAGAGCTTAGGCACCTTGCCCAAGGTCACAGTGAGAGGCAGAGCTGTGCTGATTACAGCTAGCCTGATGCCATAGCCCATGCTTTCAAACTCTGTGCCAGCTCCATCCAATAGAAATATAATGCAAGTCACATGTATAATTTAAAATTTTCTAGTAACTACATTTAAAAGGTAAATAAGCAGTTGATAAATTTAATTTTAATGACTCAGTTTTTAGGTGCCATAGCCTTACCGGACCTTCATTCTTGGAGGCAGGATTTGGTAGGGGCTACAAAACCCACTGGTTCTCCCAGAAGCAGTTTATTTGATGGTGCGTGTTAGGGTGGGGAAAAAGGTATGGCCAGAACAAACTCTCCAGCCTAGAAGATTGCGGGCAGCCGACCCCCATTACCTCTGCGCAGATACCGCCAGACCCACCAGCTCCTGCCTGGAGTTGTCCACCAGATGGCGCTGCTAATCGGTCCGGCCGCACAAAGACAAGCCGAAGGGAGCGGTAGAGAAGTTTGTAACTTCCTGGTTCCGAACCGTGAACCGAAGTGCTCCCATAATTTATCTCGATAGATCTTCAGGGCGATAATCTACTCCCCTAAATTTCAAGGGGACTGAACTCTGATCAAAGTGGTAGGGCGTGCTTTCTTCCGGTCCCGCCCCTCCCCGCACCCACCCACTCACCCAAGAAGAGGATTTAAGATCCTGGAGTTTTAGACCAGAAACCCGGTTGTTCTCGTGCTCTGCTGTTAAGAAATTCCATTTACTCTCCTTGGACTTTGATTTTCTGCCTGAATTTAAAAACTCCCAAGCTGAAATCGTTTTAAATAAGTCCATTAGCTATACCCTGTTTGTGAGTTTTCTCCTTCCCTGCCACTGCTTTGAAGCTCCCAGACAAGACTTAACAGAGAGTAATTGTTAATCATGCCCGTAGGAGCAAGGGAAGAATGGAAGTTTGCTCAGGTCAGTTTCTCCAAAAACAAATTCCAGTAAGGTGGGAGTGCCATGAAAACCAATCATAGGGCAGCAATGCTACCAACTACAAGGTAGGAAGTTCCCATATTTGAAATTTTGATGGCTTGCAGTAAGCATCCAGGATTTCTAGGGCATATCTCTTCAGAAAAGACACAAGATTCCACAATACCCCAACTTACTCAGGTAGTTGTCCGTCAACTTTCTCTGAAAATTGCAAAGTGATTCACTTGCCTTTTTTTTTTTTTTTAAATCTGCCTCTTCCTGTTAAAACAGAAAATAACTAATGAATGGCCACCAAACCATGGCTTCCAGTCCATTAGCCAAAACAAGAGGCTCAGCTTTGTGGTCCTTTGACATTCATTCCACAAACATATACAGCACATCTACTGTGTGGTGCACTCCTATTCTAGGTGCCAGTCCAGATAACACCCCTCCCTCTCTCTAGTCTCCATTCTTGGGAGAATGGCCTCTGCAGATATGGATCCCAAACTGATAGTGGACTCCTGGTTCACCAGGGCTCTCAGGTGCCCCTAAACCAAAACCAAACCTGTTGCCAACTTAGTGACCCTATAGCCCCTAACTCCCTCATAGTAATTTAATTTACTTGGCCCACTGAGTGCCTACTAGAAAATTAACCAGACAGTTCCTCTCTTCAAAAAGTTTACAGGTTAGCTAGGGGAGGGGATTAGATAAGTACATCAATAACTAGACATGAAATGGCTAATCAGAGGCACTGGCAGTTATAAACTACAATGGAAAGACCCATTTACATTCCAGTCCCCCACCCCAGCCTACAGTCCTAACCTAGACCCTGTCTGAGGCCTCTCTAGCCAGCCCTCCTCACTTACCCTTTTCAGAAAAAGCAGGCCACGTGGCTTCAGTAGTTTCAACATGTTCTTCCTTGGCACTGGAATTTTTTTCTCCTAACTCAACTCAGTCCTTGTTTAAATTTGGGCTTGTCTTTTGCTTCCAAGCCTTCTAACAGAATTTTAGCCTGAAAAGCCAATTTAAACATATTTGGGTTCTGAGGGGCTGTTGGAGAAAGCAAAGCCAGTGGTTGCTTTCTAAAATTCTACAAATCTTAGGGGTTAGGGAGTTATGCCAGAACTCTTAAAATAGTCATGGTAACTTAAAAATTCTTGGTGGATCTCAGGAAAACAGGAGATAGCCTAGTTGTTTCTTGCTCCAGTTCTGCCCATATAACAAGTGGTTCTCAACAGTGGGAAGCGTGATTTTGTCTCCCAGGAGACATTTGGTAATGTCTGGAGACACTTTTGGTAGTCACAACTGGGAGGTACAAAGAGCAATAGAGGATAGAGGCCAGGGATACTGCTAAACATCCTACAGTGCACAGGACAGACCCCACAATGAATTATCCTTCCAAAATATGTCCACAGTGCAGAGATTAAGAAACCCCGATTTATGGGCTTGCCATGTGCCATTATTATGATTCTTACATTCCCCTGGCCCCACCCAAGAACAGGCAGAGAGTTCTAGATTTGAAGACATGTGGCTAAGCAAATGAGTTGTTATAGAAATCTCTGCTTTACAGGCTTCTGGATGAGGATTTAGTTTGAAGGTTTTGTGTTTTTTGAGGCTGAAGATGGGTTTTCTCTCCCATCCACCCACTCTTGGGAGGCATAAAATGTTTGGGATGTTTGGGAAGGAGCTTAAGAACAGTAGTTAACAGAGTGTCAGGAACCTAATAGGGCCAACCTTGGAAGGGAAAAGAAAATGTTGTTAAATTGCTTGTTTTCCCCTTTCCTTGGAAAGGGGCTCCCTGCTCCCCTTCCCAAGCAGATGTTATCTTAGGGCAATTGTTACCACCCCATCACCAGCAGCAGTCAAAGCATGGGGAGATTTGCTAAAGAGAATTTTCTTTCACTCTTCTCTCCACTTTGGGAACACTTTCCCACAAACACAAACAAAAATTCTTCCATCATTGTCTTCTACATTAAATTCCCAGATATTCAAACGTCTCAAGTGCAAGGATTGGAACCACTAGTCTAGCATACTTACTGGGTGGGGTTTTAGGACCTAACCAGGGCCCAGCCAGCAGCATGCATTGATAAAGACAGAGCCAGCAGGAAAGGCTCAAGGAATTTCTATCAGTTTATTGTCCTCTTTGATTGAAGGGGTGGGTGTTGGGGAGATATGTTCTTGATTTTTTATTCCCAGCTCTTCTCCCTCCTAACTTATTCAACTCCTTTTCCAGAGACAGAAGTGGGCACTGGACATCCCAGGACCTAAGTCCAGAGTATCTCCCTGCTAACCCATCTGAAACAGCATGGAGTGGACTCCACTCCGAGAGCCTGATGGCCATCCCTCCTTTCCATCACAAGTGATACCATCCAGTAATTTTCCAATTGCATTTGATCCCAAAGGTTAAGTTGGCTGAAGCATAGATCCGAACCTTCCTTGGAATTTGGGTATCACTACAGAACCCCATAAGATGAGGGGATACGTGGCCCTCAGCCCCTCCCTAAATAGCAGCCTTTAGAGGGGAGACAAGAAAATATTGGGTCTGACTCTTTTATTCCAGCCTCCCCAAATTGGGGAAGCTGTCCAGTCTGTCTCCAGACCAGAAGAGATTTTAATCTCTTTGTGATCAGATAAAGGGGAGAGTGGGGGAGGCTTGCCACCCTGCTGAGGAGGGCCATTCAAAGCAGGTTCCTGCAATAAAGTGATTTAATAGATCTAAAGAGGCCAATTCCCTTCCTTCTCCCACAATTACTTCCTGTGGGTTATCATTCACATATGTAAATGAGACAAGAAGGGGACAAATCCACTAGCTTGAAAATAGTTGTCTGATGGGGTGGGGGGTGTTGCTGCAAAGATGTAGTTAAGCATCCTACTGCAGGCCTCCTGGCAGATGTTGAAGTATCTCAATGACCCAGACCCAACTTTAACTGGCAGGTCCTCATCTCCCTGGATCTCCCCCTTCATCTCACCCTCAACCTCCATGGTGAGGGCCTTGCTTTAAGACTTCCCCACTGCCTCCAACCAGTCCACCCAGCATCTCCCTTCCCTGCCCCTCCTCCTCCAGAATACCATCTCTCAGGCTCCAACCCTTAATCCCTACATCCTCCTTTCCCCTCCCCCATAGCTCCTAGGGCCAACCTCCCTGTAGTAACCCCTCCCTGCTCGGCCTGGGTGTCAACCTCCAGAGCCGGGGATTAGAAATCTCTTCTCCCCAGGTCCAGCTCCAAACCTCCTAAGGTGGAAGGTATCCATGCAGCCAACTTCCTTTACATGGTTGTTACGGGTGGCTGGTATCCCAGGACCACGGAAACACCTCTAGAATATTCAGGAAGGGGTGAGAGGAAGCGGCCAGGGAGGAGGAGGGGGACCTGAAGTCCTTGGCTCCTTGTTTGAGGCCAGGAATGTTAGGACAGCAATCAACGGCTGTCTGGGGCCATAAATGCCAGGCCAAGGAGAATAGGTCCGGAGGCCAGCCTCAATCCAGCCCCTGCTCTGCAACACTGAATTTCACCCCTACTATGCTGCCTTGCTTTAACTGAGAACTTGGGGTTGCGACCTAACTCCCTCCCAGCCCGGCCCAGGAATCTAAGGCTAGATGCCTTAGGTTTTTCTTCCGGGTGTTAACTGGACAGCAAAGGCCCTCATCCCTGAACCGTGTCTGAGATGGTTCCTGTAGAGGAGCTTTCAAGGCCCCAAATGGATCCTTCAGGGATCTGCCAAACCCATCCGACCCCAGGGCCTGAGTTTGAGTGACCACCCGACTGAGGTCTGTATTAAACACTCCGGCTGGGTCTGGGAGCCGGTTTCCCTCCCTCTCTCCCGCCCTCCCAGCTCCTTTCAGAGGTTAGTGAAAGGCGCTGGGCGT
Organism: Dugong dugon; assembly: GCA_030035585.1. Lineage (NCBI taxonomy): Eukaryota > Metazoa > Chordata > Mammalia > Sirenia > Dugongidae > Dugong > Dugong dugon. Next base: position 50,562,111 of record CM057462.1, on the reverse strand, counting down.
TCAGCGCCTGCCGGGCCCCGGCATGTGCTTTCCTGGCCAGCCGCTCGCCCTCCCCCCACCGGCAAGCACAATACAACCTTAGTTTCTGCCACATGGGGTCACCTCCCTGCCCTCTGCCCCCTTCCCAGGGGAAAGAGGTAACAGACACGTGGTGAGCCAGAGGGGTTCCCGGAAGGGGGTGGGGAGATGTTGATAATCGGCCCTGCCCCCCACTCCTGCCCCATTGGAGTAAACGGGGACGCAGAATCGGGGTGCCACGGCAAAGATGGGTACACACAATGAGGGGCTCCGATCTCAATCCAACAGCCGAGTCCTTCCGCCCACCCAGGGATATGCGCGCCTACACCCCCTCCCACCCCCGGCAAAGTTACCGAATGAGTCTCACCTGGTGCACAAAGACGTCCACCGGGGGGTCGAGCGCGACCCCGGAGCGGGCGGTCATGGACAGGAAGCCGAACCCCATGCGCACGTTGAACCACTTACAGATGCCGGCACCGTGCAGCAGCTGCGGCTCCTCTACTGCTCGGGCAGAGTCCTCCGGCGCCTCCTCCGCCGCCTTGGGGCAGCCACCTGGAGATGGAGAGGAAACCTGGCGCTCAGTTGGGGGCCACGGAATCAGAGGGCCCTCGCAGAGACGGGACAGGGAGATCCGAGCGTCTCGCGGGTGGACCCCAGGAGCCTGCACCCAACAAGCAGCCGGCGAGAAGAGACCTGTCCCGGCCGTCTCCCGCACTCCCTAAGCCTACACGGAGACCAGTGGTGCCCCGAAAGTTTTTCTCCTCTTCCCACTACACGTTGCCCAGGGACAGACAGTGGGACAGGTCCCCCCTCCTCTTTCCCCCTTCCCCGGTAGCCTCGGCGCACACGCCGCTGGGACACCAGGGTTCCTTGCTCCAGAAACAGTCCCCTGAAGCATGAGGCCGCACCGACTTGGGGTCCTCTGGGCAGCCTGGGAGGACACTTCCCCACTTCTCTCCTATGTGGCTCCTGGGCGCCCTCGCAGCCTAACGTGTTCCCCCTAAGTTCCGAACTCGAACCTGCAAACTGCTGGTTGGACACGGAGCCCATGTTCGTCGGCTGAGCCCGCGGGCCGGGCCCCTGGTCGGGCGGCTGCTGGCCCCAGAGAAGTCCGGAGGCAAAGGGGTGGCTCGGAGAAGAGGCAGCTACATCTTCCCCGGCACAATAGCGGTGGGAGGGCCCACGGCTTTTCAAAGGCTCCCAAATTCTAAAAGACAATGACCCAACCCCCCGCGGGCAGCCCCCTCCCCTCCCCTCTCTCCTTTCCCCTCCCTTTCCCTCCGGCTCCAGCTCCGGCCCTCCCCCCACAGCTCCGATCTCTGACACCTCTGGGGTGTCCCTTCTCAGAACCTTGAGGTTTGACACCCCCTCCCCACACGCTCATGTGGAGGTGGGGACCTTCTGCCCTAGAAGTCTTGGGTACCCTGGAATTTGGGATCCTGCACTTTAGACACAGTGGGGGTCCCCAAAACAGCATACAGGTGGGGGGCCTGGGGGGGTAGTTTTAAAACCACGTGACTGCTCCCACATACACTCACACACAACCCCCACCCCCCGCGCAGATAATTATACATTCCAGAGAGTTGGGGGAGGGAGGTGTGAGCCTGGCGGTGCTGGCCAATCAGAGACACAAACCACCTGTCAAGGGAGAAATGGATGAGCCCTCCCCCTCCCTCAGCCCCTGAGCGCTCCTCCCCCTCCCTTCCCCCTCAGGCCTTTGAGCTGACCCGGCTGCTTCGCGCTGACCTGCTCTCACCCCCCACCCCCGTGTGCTTAGATAGACCTGGAGTTTGGGACACTAGGAAACCTGGATAGGGGAGCAGGGATAGGCTAGAGACTGGGCAGAGCCAACCTCCAGTACTGACTGAGGCACTATCTCTGAAAACTCTGTGTGCAGCCTCTGACTATACTGAATGTCTCTCCCTCTGAGTTTCCGACCAGATTTTTTCCGGATCTCTCTCGATTAGAAGACAGAGTGCTCCTAATTGATTCCATGTAAAGAATCCTTCATTCCAAATCTGTCTAAAGTTGGCCCCAGGTAGAGTTCCCGGGAGAGTAGGAGGACCCCAAAGAGGCTTAAAATGTGTTCCCCTCTCCTCCATCTGCCTTCTCATTCTGCCCCCACCCCCACCCCACCCATTGCTGGGAGAGGGACTGGGTGGGGAGGTGGGTGGAAGCTTCCTCCAGTACTCTTGACACTCTTAGGTTCCTGAGTCACCATCCTAAACTGCACTCCCTTCCCCATAGAGGGGTTAGTACGGGAACTGGAGTAAGAAGTCTCCTAATTTGAAGGGGCAGCCTGCCCTCCTAGGAAATAAAGAGGGTCAGCCAGGGGGGTGGTTACTGCTCTGGTCGGAGATGGACAATGGCCCGGGGCTCAGTGCACGGCCCTGGCCCTGCCCCTTCACTTCCGGTGCTCAGTTCAAACTGGACAATGCCAGCTCCGGCCAGTTCCCCTCCCCCACTGCTACAACCAGTTTAAAGGGACAGAGCCTGCTTTCGGGGCATCCGCTTGCTCTGAATTCACTCTTCTTCACTAGCTGTGGGGAACCTCTCATTTTTCTCACCCTGCACGTGTGTGTGTGTGTGTGTGTGTGTGTGTGTGTCTGTATGCGTGCACGCGTGTATTTGAGAGAGAAAGAGGATGAGTGGGGATGGGAAAGAGGAAAATGGGAAGGAAAGGAAGGGGATGAAGAGAGATTATTTCCCTCTCTTTCCCACACGGAGTGCCCTCCAAAGACTAAACCTTGAACGTGAGGGATGGGGGATGGAACTTTGGGGAATTTAAAAAAAAAAAAAGGCTGTGGCTGTTTACAATTCTGCCTTTAAAAATACATATAATTAGCAAACACTATTATCAATGTCCTACTTCTGAGGACCCTGATTTAGATCTACCAAGAGTTCTCTGAGTAAATCAGCCAAAGCCATTTTTATTTACATAATCCTCCCCATCTAAGAATCTTATCCCCCTGTTAATAGCGCCCTTAAATATATTCACTCCCTGTACCTCTTTCTAAAATTCAGGAACAGGTGACTGAGATCTGGCTGAAGAAAAGAGAGTTCAGCACTCTGTCTTAGCTTCGTTCATTCTTAACGGCTGTTGGGTTCCCCCGGCAGGCTGTATCAGCTTCTCTGTCCAGGGTGCTGAGGGCGCCCGGAGCACTGTCCGTGGTGCTGAATCAAGACATTGCTCTCCAGGCTCAGGGCTCCCAGCTCCCAGCTTTGAAAATACCTTCTTGAGTTTCCACCTCCAAGTCCTTCCCAGAAAACCTGATTCTCCTCAACCCCCCAGCGACAATGACACACTTGAAACTAATGAAGATTTTTGTTTTGAACACTAAAGAGGGCATTTCCAGCAATACATATTCTGTGAGAGCAGTTCGAATATTTCAAGCACCCCTTCAGAAAAATGGGTAGAACTACTCAGGTGGCCATAGAGAGTGAGGAAAGAGGAAATAATATTTTTTGAGTCAGAGAAAACCAGAGTCGAATTGAGATTAATCTCTGTTTTAAAATTATTTCCTTAATTATAGCGCTTTTCGTAAGCACACAGATGTAAGTCAGATTGCCCATGTTTGAATATCAGCTTCATTATTTACAGTTTAAAGAGCCCTGGTGTTGCAGTGGTTAAAACGCTCGGCTGCTAACCAAAAGGTCAGTGGTTTGATCTCACTAGCCCCTTGTGGGAGAAAGATGTGGCAGTCTACTTCCGTAAAGATTACAGCCTTGGAAACCCTGTAGGGCAGTTCTACTCTGTCCAAAAGGGTCACAAGTCGGAATCGACTCAACAACAAAGAGTTATGGGTAAAACGTGGGGCAAAAGAGCCCTGGAGACACAATGGTTAGGCGTTTAGCTGCTAACCATTTGAAACCACTAGCTGCTCTGTGGGAGAGAAGACCTGGTGATCTGCTGCCTTAAAGATTACAGCCTAGGAAACCCTATGGGGCAGTCCTACCCTGTCATATAGGGTCACTATAAGTCAGAATCAACTTGACGGCACACAACAGCACAACAACAAACTGGAGCAATTTCCGCAACCTCTGTTTGCCTCAGTTTCCTCTTCTGTCCAATGGGAATAATGAAAATACCTGGCTCTCAGAGATACTATGAGACTAAAGTTAGGTCATATATGTAAAGCTTTTAGAATAGTGCCTGATATGCAGTGTGATGGTTAATGGTATGTGTCAACTTGGCCAACTAGTAATTATCCTCCATTATGTGATATTATGTAATAATCTTTCATTTTATGTGTTATAAATACTAATCTATATATGTTGATGAGGCAGCTTTAGTGTAGGGTGTATCATGAGTCACACCATTACAAGACGGTGTGTCTCAAGTCACACACTTACTCAAGTCATGCCCTTACTCAAGTGCCTGATAAAAGGGGAGTTCCCTTGGGGATGTGATCTGTATCCAATATATATGGATGCTCTGGCAAAGCTATCCCTTGCTCTGTATCCTGCAACTAGCTGGTCATCATCTGACCTCCAGTTCTCAGAACTTGAGCCAGCAACCTGCCATCTGTGATGGTTAAGATTGTGTTTCAACTTGGCTGGACCATATTCTCAGTGTTTAAATATGATCACTCCCATGATTGAATATCCTGTGAGTAGCCAGTCAGATGAAAGGGAGTTCCTTGGGGGTGTGGACTGCATATGAATATAAGCGGATGCTCTCTGGATCCTGTGACTGTCTCCTGTTGTCTCATCTCCAGTTCTTGGGACTTGAGCTGTCAGCTTATCTGCCAAACTTGACATTCGTCAATCTTCACAGCCTGTGAGCAGAGCCCTGCTCTCTGACCTGCCGATCTTGGGCTTGCCAGCTTCTGTGGCTGCGTGGCTTGGGAGAAACCTTTACCTTGATCCATGGACTTGGGACGTTCTAGCCTCTACAGTCGCGTGAGCTGTTTCCCTGATATAAATCTCTCTCTCTCTCTCTCTCTCTCTCTCTCTCTCTCTATATATATATATATATATATATATATATATATATATATTTATACTCTTTACTGGTTTTGCTTCTCTAGAGAACCCAGCCTAAGACACCATCTGACCTGCCATCTTTGGGATTTGCCATCTTCCACAACCCTGTGAACCAGCAGCCTACCTTCTGACCTGATCTGGGGATTCAACAGTTTCTGCAACGCTGTGAGCAGCAGCCTGCCATCTGATCTACTGATTCTGGGATTTGCCAGCTTCCGCAGCCCTGTGGGCCAGCCTACTGTCTGACCTGCTGATTTTGGGTTCTTCATCCCCTGAAGCACATGAGTCAGGAGAAGCCTCCAGCCTGATGCCTGACCCATGAATTTGGCACTTGCCTGCCTTCGCAACCTCATGAGCCATTTCTTTGAGATAAATCTCTATGTATATACATATATGGAACTCTGGTGGCACAATGGTTAAGAACTCAGCTGCTAACCAAGAGGTTGGCAGTATGAATCCACCAGCTGCTCCTTGGAAACCCTATGTGGCATTCTACTCTGTCCTATTGGATTGCAAAGAGTCGGAATTGACTCAATGGCAACAAGTTTATATACACACACACACACACACACACACACACACACACACACACACACACACACACACACATACCTCACTGACTTTGCTTCTCTGGAGAACCTTGCCTAAGACACATAGTTACTTCTTAATCATGTAAATTTTTACTGTTATTATAACCATCACACACCTGCTTTTCTTTATGACTTAGCACCCACTGAATCACATGCTCCCTGAGGACTGAATCATTCATGTGTTATTCACTTCTGAATATTCCCTACGTCATCCTCAGTACCCAACACAGTACCTGGCTCACAGAAGACACCCAAGAAGTTTCCTGAATTGGCTTTAATTGAAGTAATGAAAGTTATTTATTGTTGTTAGCTGCCATTTGAGTTGACCCCCAACTCATGGCAATGACATGCACAAAAAAAAAAAAAAAAAAAAACACTTCCCAGTCCTAAACCATCACCATGATCCATGATTCGTTGCAGATCAGACTGTTGTGACCAATAGGGTTTTCACTGGCTGATTTTCTGAAGTAGCTCTCCAGGCCTTTCTTCCTAGTCCATCTTAGTCTGGAAGCTCTGCTGAAGCCTGTTCAGCATCATAGCAACACACAAGCCTCCACTGGCAAACAGGTAATGGCTTCACAAGAGGTGCATTGGCCGAGTCTCCGTCGTGGAAGGCAAGAGTTCTACCACTGACCTACCACCACTGCTCCCACATGAAAGTTATTACAACAGTCATAATACTTATTCTCCTAGACCATCTCTTTCATATCTATTCCTAGAACTCAGGAGGGGTTCAGGGCCTCATAAAAGTTGTATATGTAAAGGAATGGGATGACTTAGGAAGGCACACGTGGCTACCAACATAATTAATTTCTCACCCTCAATGGGTTGTTTCCACGTGGGAGGTGGGAATTTCTTATTAAACTCTCACTCTTTTAGTTTCCCTTCTCAGCGAAAGCTGAGTAGGTGGCTACTATGATTTGAAGCACTGGTGGTGGAGTGGTTAAGAGCACAGCTGCCAACCAAAAGGTCAGTGGTTCAAACCCCCCAGCCGCTCTGCGGGAGAAAGGTGTGGCAGTCTGCTCACATAAAGATTTAGAGCCTTGGAAACCCACTGGGGCAGTTCTACTCTGTCTTATAAGGTTGCTATGAGTCGGAATCAACTCAATGGCAGTGGGGTTTTTGGTTTTGATGATCCAGGCATTGTGCTATGCCTGAGGGAAACTTCAGTAAACAAGACACTTTCCCTGCGTCATGGAGCTATCCAAGTTTGGTGGAGGAATCAGATAAATAATATATACTAAGTAGTATCCTTCACCTATCTGTTGGTTTGTTGTACTGTTGGGGCTTGCATGTTGCTATGATGCTGGAATCTATGCCACCAGTATTTAAATACCAGCAGGGTCACCCATGGCGGGCAGGTTTCTGCTGAGCTTCCAGACTAAGACAGACTAGGAAGAAGGACCCAGCAGTCTACTTCTGAAAAGAATTAGCCAGTGAAAACCTTATGAAGAGCAGTGGACATTGTCTGCTATATTGCTGGACAATGAGCCCCTCAGGTTGGAAGGCACTTAAAAGATGACTGGGGAAGAGCTGCCTCCTCGAAGAGAGTCAGCCTTAATGATGTGGATAGAGCCAAGCTTTCGGGACCTTCATTTGCTGATATGTCACAATTCAAAATGAGAAGAAACAACTGCCAACATCCATTAATAATTAGAATGTGTAATGTACAAAGTATGAATCGAGGAAAATTGGAAAAAATCAAAAATGAAATGGAATGCATAAACATCGATATCCTAGGCATAAGTGAACTGAAATGGACTGGTATTGCCCATTCTAAATTAGACAATCATATGGTCTACTATGCCGGGAATGACAGCTTGAAGAAATATGGCATTGCATTCATTGTCAAAAATAACATTTCAAGATCTATCCTGAAGTACAATGCTGTCAGTGATAGTATAATATCCATACACCTACAAGGAAGACCAGTCAGTACAACTATTATTCAAATTTAAGCTCCAACTACTAAGGCCAAAGAGGAAGAAATTGAAGATTTTTACCAGCTTCTGAAGTCTGAAATTGATTGAACATGCAATCAGGATGCATTGATAATTATTGATGATTGGAATGCAAAAGTTGGAAACAAAGAAGAAGGATCAATAGCTGGAAAATATGGTCTGGGCGATAGAAACGATGCCAGAGATGGCATGATAGAATTTTGCAAGACTAAGACTTCTTCACTGCAAACACCTTTTCTCAACAACATAAACAGCGACTATACACGTGGACCTCGCCAGATGGAATACACAGGAATCAGACTGACTACATCTGTGGAAAGAGACGATGGAAAAATCTCAATATCATCAGTCAGAGCAAGACCTGGAGCCAACTATGGAACAGACCATCAATTGCTCATATGCAAGTTGAAGTTGAAACTGAAGAAAATTAGAACAAGTCTGCAAGAGCCAAAGTACAAACTTGAGTATATCCTACCTGAATTTAGAGACCATCTTAAGAATAGATTTAATGCATTGAACCGAAGACCAGACGAGTTGTGGAATGACATCAAGGACATTATACATGAAGAAAGCAAGAAGTCATTTAAAAGACAGGAAAGAAAGAAAAAACCAAAATGGATGTCAAAAGAGACTCTGAAACTTGCTCTTCAATGTAGAGTAGCTAAAGTGAAGGGAAGAAATGATGAAGTAAAAGAGCTGAATAGATTTCAAAGGGTAACTCAAGAAGACAAAGTAAAGTATTGTAATGACATGTGCAAAGAACTGGAGTTAGAAAACCAAAAGGGAAGAACACGCTCGATATTTCTCAAGTTGAAAGAGCAGAAGAAAAAATTCAACCTTCAAGTTGCAATATTGAAGGACTCTACAGAAAACATATTAAACTACATAGGAAACATCAAAAGAAGATGGAAAGAATACACAGAGTCACTATACCAAAAAGAATTGGTCAATTTTTAACCATTTCAGGAGGTAGCACATGATCAGGAACCAACGGTACTGAAGAAACAGGTCCAAGCTGCACTGAAGACATTGGTGAAAAACAAGGCTCCAGGAATTGACAGAATACCAATTGAAATGTTTCAACAAACAGATGCAGCTGTGGAAGTGCTCACTCGTCTATGCCAAGAAATGTGGAAGACAGCTACCTGGCCAACAGACTGAAAGAGATCCATATTTATGCTTATTCCAAAGAAAGGTGATCCAACCGAATGTGGCGATTATCAAACAGTATCAATATTACACACAAGTAAAATTTTGCTGAAAATCATTTAAAAGCAGCTGCAGCAGTACATCAAGAAAGAATGGCAGAAATTCAAGCTGTATTCAGAAGAGGACGTGGAATGAACGATATCATTGCTGATGTCAGATGAATGCTGGCTGAAAGCAGAGAATACCAGAAAGATGTTTACCAGTATTTTATTGACTATGCAAAAGCATTCAACTGTGTGGATCATAACAAATTATGGATAACATTGTGAAGAATGGGAATTCTTGAACACTTACTTGTGCTTATGAGGAACCTGCACGTAGATCAATAGGCAGTCGTTCAAACAGAACAAGGGGATGCTGGGAGGTTTAAAATCAGGAAAGGTATGCATGAGGGTTGTATCCTTTCACCATAATTATTGAGTTTGTATGCTGAGCAAATAATCTGAGAAGCTGGACTATATGAAGAAGAACGGGGCTTCAGGGTTGGAGAAAGATTCATTAAAGACCTGCGTTATGCAGATGACACAACCTTTCTTGCTGAAAGTGAAGACGACTTGAAGCACTTACTGATCAAGATTAAAGACTACAGCCTTCAGTATGGATTACACCTCAACATAAAGAAAACAAAAATCCTCACAACTGGTTCGGTAAGCAACATCATGATAAATGGAGAAAAGATTGAAGTTATCAAGGATTTCATTTTATTTGTATCCACAATCAAAATCCACGGAGGCAGCCGCCAAGAATCCAAGCAATGCATTGCACCGGGCAAATCTGCTGCAAAAGACCTTTTTAAAGTGTTAAAAAGCAAAGATGTCACTGTAAGGACTAAGGTGTGCCTGACCCAAGCCATGGTATTTTCAATCGCATCATGTGCTGTGGAGGCTGGGCAGTGAGTAAGGAAGACAGAAGAAGAATTGACACCTTTGAATTATGGTCTTGGCGAAGAATATTGAACATACCACTGACGGCAAAAAGAACAAATAAATCTGTCTTGGAAGAAATACAGCCAGAAGTCTCCTTAGAAGCAAGGATGGCGGGACTATCTCTCACATACTTTGGACATGTTTTCAGGAGGGATCAGTCCCTGGAAAAGGATGTCAAGCTTGGTAAAGTAGAGGGTCATCAAGAAAGAGGAAGATCCTCACGGAGATGGATTGACACTGTGGCTGCAACAATGGACTCAAGCATAACAACGACGTGGAGGAGGATGCAAGACCAGGTGGTGTTTCATTCTGTTGTATATAGGGTTGCTATGAATCGGAACCGACTCAATGACACCTAACAACAACAACAATAAGTAGTATGATGGTGCACCAGAAAAAGTAAAGAAGAAAAGTTCTCTGCCTTCCAAGAAGTTACAGTCTACTTAGGGAGACAAGACCCAATGTAGGTAAGTGGGACAAAGAACTAACTTTGGCTTTTTGTATCTAGTTCCTGAAAATAACCTGAGCAATTAAGGTACATTTTGTCTTTTTAAAATAGCCAGGCCAAACTTAAACATAGGTAAATGAATTAGGAATGCTCAATTCATAATCTTGGCAACAAGTCTCGGGAAGGGAGGGGGCATAACGAGGCCTTAACCACCCTCCTTCACCTTATGAGGCTTGAGGCTTGCCCATGTTGCTTGCCACATGGGCTTTGGACTATGGCCAGCTGGAGAAAGTTGTGATCTCCTCGGCTATGGTGCTAGAGGCGCACATGTAGCATTAAACTTACAGCCCACCTGAGTGGACCTACCTGGCCAGTGGGAGATAGGCAGTAGGTAGGCTCCCATGTGTCCCCAGCCATGATGCCAGGTGGAGGGCAGGCATGGAAGAATCTATATCCACCAGGAAATTTTCCAGAAGCCAGGAGACCAGTGTGACATATAACTGTTCCATTTAGGTTTCTAACCCATGACACAAAGTGGGACGTGCATGGAAAAAATCATCTCTGCCCCAACAGCTTTTGAGCCAGGGGGCTCATCTGTTGCGTATTGTCCATTTCTTACTGTAAGTGGTAAAAGTTACTTTCTGTGTGCCAATCTGTATTCAGGCTCTGATCAGAAGGACGTGATGTTTATGGAGCAATCCATATTAGCTATTAGTTCCCTTTTTCTAATGGCCCTCTGGCTATCTAGAAATTGGGTGCAACTTGAGAAACCATGCAGAATTGGTGTATTGTTCTACAGCTAAGTATTGTAAGTTTCTTGTGCATTGGTTTCTGGGAGTAATAATATCTAGGTAGGGCTCTTTAAACAAGACAAGGGTTTCTAGTGTCAACACAAAGAACATCTACCCGTAATGTTCCTCTTATGCAGGATTATAACTTCATAAAAGTAAGAGCTGAAAAAGGTCTTAAGTAATAATAGCAACAATAATAGCTTATTCAACATTCGACAAGTATTTATTGAGCACTTCCTCCACGCCAGGCATTGTTCTAAGTGTTGGGAATACATCAATGGACAGTATAAACAAAAATTCCTGCCTTTTTGGAGCTTACATTCTGGTAGATAATAATAGTAGCCACAATTATTTATCAAGAATACAGGCATCTTTATCTTGCAAACGGCCATCTAAGATGCATCAATTGGTCCCAACCCACCTGGAGCAAAGGAGAATGAGGAACACCAAAGACACAAGGAAAATATTAGCCCAAGAGACAAAAAGGGTCACATAAACCAGAGACTCCATCAGCCTGAGACCAGAAGAACTAGATGGTGCCCACCTTCCACCAATGACCACCCCGATAGAGAACACAACAGAGAGTCCCTGATGCAGCTGGAGAAAAGTAGGGTGCAGAGCTCAAATTCACGTAAAAAGACCAGACTTAATTGTCTGACTAAGACTAGAGGAACCCCAGAAGACATGGACCTCAGGCTCTGTTAACCCAGAACTAAAACCATTCTCAAAGCCAACTCTTCAGAAAAAGATTAGACTGGACTATAAAACATAAAATAATACTTGTGAAGAGCGTGCTTCTTAGCCAAAGTAGATACATGAGACTAAACGGGCAGCTCTGTCCGGAGGTGAGATGAGAAGGCAGAGAGGGTGAGGAGCTGGTTGAGCGGACACGGGAAATCTGGGGCAGAAGTGGGGAGTGTCACACTATAGGGACAGCAACTAGGGTCACATAACAATGTGTGTATAAATGTTTGTATGAGAAACTAACTTGTGCTATAAACTTTCACCTAAAACACAATAATAATAAATTAAAAAAAGAACATAGGCATTTTTAAAAATCTCATTCAAGTCTCTCAATAACCCTAGAAAGTAGGTATTAATAGTCCCACTTTACGGGAAAGGAAACTGAGTGGAAACTGAAGCTTAATGAATTAAAATATCTTGCCCAATGTAGCTCAGCTAATACATGGCAGAGGCAGATTTGAACCCACAGCTGTTTGACGCCAAGCCAACAGTTCTTTCCACAGGTCTAGTACATATGTTGCAAGCACAGTTCTAATGACTGCAGCAATGGGCTCTAACATAGCAACAATTGTGAGGATGGTGCAGCACTGGGCAACGTTCCGTTCTGTTATACATAAGGTTGCTGTGAGTTGGAGCTGACTTGAAGATACCTAACAACAACAACGGCAGCAGTATATTGTTATCATGACTGGTGCCACCTCCATTTTACCAATGAGAGGAAAGATATATACAAGCAAAAAGCCTGTGAAGGGGGACTATATATTCCATGTAATTAGTAAATATAGGTCCCAAGCTTGTGATTTTTCTCCATTGATTGCCCTCTCCCATAACTCCTTGGTTTTCTAGATCAAAGAACTGCCCAGAGCCAAAGCAGGTCCGCTTCTTGGTGATCATCCACATCCAGCTCTCATTTCTTAAGTGTTTTGAGAAGTCTGTGGTGGGTCCAGGGTAGTTGTTCTAAGACCCCGACCATCTGCTAACATGAATGGTGTGCATTTGAGAAAAATATGTTTTACAGTGCAGCCCTGAGGATACTAGTTCTGTGGATAATTAATACATCTTACCATTTAAAAATATTTCTATAGTCAAATCATGTGGAAACTGCTATGTTAACTAGGTTTCTTATATAGGGCTTTTCAAAGCCTTTAGTATGGTAATATGCTCTGTGATTTCACCAGGAAGGGAATATGATGTGCGCCGTGTTTCCATTCATTCATCCATACGTTCATTTACTCACTCACTTAACAAACATTTATTGAGCATCTATTACGTGTCAGGCAGCATCGTTTGAAGCACTGGGGAGACATCAGCGAACAAAACAGATAAAAATTCCTGCCCTCATTGAACTTACATTCAAGAGGAGAGGCACAGACAATAAACAATCAAATAAAATGTATAGTAGATATCATTCCAGCCTGCTAATTTTATCTATGATCTCAGGAAAGGTACTCGATTGCTGAGTCTCCATTTTAAGTACAAAATGAGCTAGTTGGATTAGTCATTAGACAAATGTTTCTTCCAGCACTTACATCCTAAAGCAATATGATCTGTGTGTGTGAGTGTGTGTGTGTGTGTGTGAGAGAGAGATCTCACTCCTAATTACACCAAAAAAAAAATCTGTTTTTGCCCCATGCTGTCATCCTCATCCCACTCCAGGGACTAGACGCTTCCTACATCAAGCAAGATCATGCCACCTCTCACCTCTCAGGCCTGTTGAATTGGCTAAAGGAGGGTGAGCCAAGGGAGTCCCCTTCCTTCTTTCAATCCTGCTCCCCATGCCAGTCCTGCTTCACAGAGCAAGACGCCAGGCACTTGTTTTCACCAATAATGGCTTCGTTAGATTGAAAGGAGAAGAGAGTGACCTCAGTGAAATGGACTTCCTGACCCCAGCTGATCTCTGACTCTCACCCTGACAGCCTCTAAATCTTTTCCTCTGACACATCCCCCACAAGGTAAAGGCAGGAGGAGAAAATAATGAATCCTGCTAGAGCCCTCTGTCCAGTGACTGTAACTCACCAGGTGTCCTCCTGCAGTGGAACTCACGATACCCGGTCATAATATCCCTCATGGCTGCTACCCTTGCAATGATTCTCACTGTGACTCTAGTTTGGTTTGTGGGTCACAAACTGTCATTCACCTGATGTCTGTTTGTACTTGTCCAATGGTTTGCATGTACCATGGAGGCAGGAGTCAGAGTGTCTAACCAAATGCTGTTCTTTCCTAAGTGCCGCTTTAACCCAGGTCTTTAACCTACTCTTCTCTGATCCTGCAGTTACTATTTATTGAGTGAGGATTACATGCCAGGCATGCTCTAAGTGCATGGTATGTATTTTCTCTTTCGGTCTTCAGCCATCCTGATATGATCCCCGTTTTACTGGAATCTGAGACTAAGTGGAGCTAAGTGACTTGCATAGCTCACAAAGCTTACAAGGGGTGGATCCCAGGACTAGCTCATTCAAATATTCTTTTCTTTCTTCATTTAAATAAAAATAGTTAAAGTAATTAATGCATGTGGTGTAAAAAATCAATTAGTATTGAAATAATTATAATGAAAAACAATAGTCCCCAGGCCACCCCACCTCCTTCACTCTCATGAGGCAACCACTCATTGAGCCATTTCGTCTGGTGGGTATTTCCGTATCTCTAAATCATATGCATGTATTTCTATTCCTTGATTTATCAATTTTAGACATTATCTATTGATTTTCTTTTATGCTGGATGAAGACTTACCTCTCTTACTTCCTGTTTCCTCTTTCTCCCAGTACAGTTAAATCATCTTTTTCAACTAAATTGATCATCAAAGTTTACGTTGTCATGATTATGGAAATGTTCTCTGTTTTGCCAAGTAGTATACTAGGACAAAAGTTCTTTTTCATACTGCTTTTTGTTTTCCCTGGCATCTCTAATTACCTTTCTCTCTTTTTTGCTCTATTTGTCATTGAAATATCCTCAATTACTTTCAAAGTTTCCATCATACTACCTTTTCTACTAAGCTCCCATTTTTCCCAAAGTCTGTTTCCCAAGGTTCTCATCCTTCTGGTGGCTTTCCAGGCTTGTTTCACAGCTGTCATCCTGGGCTTCTTTCTACTGCTCACCTGGTTAGAGACTCTGTTTCCCGGATCCCATGTCCACCTCTTTCTTGGGTCACTCTTGTGGAACATGTCCTCAAGTAACTGCCTAAGAAGAGATGCATGGGAGGGAAATTTTCTGGGCCTTACAGGTCTGAAGGTGCTATTATTTTATACTTTGTTGTTGTTAGTTGATGTGGAGTTGATGCCAACTCATGGCAACCGCATGTGTGCAAAGTGGAACTGCTCCATTGGATTTTCAAGGCTGTGATCATGCGAAAGCATATTGTCAGGCCTATCTTCCAAGGTGCCTCTGAGTGGGTTCGAACCACTAACTTTTCGACTACTAAGTAGCTGAGCACTTAATTGTTTGTGCCAACCAGGGATTTCTTGCTTTCTTTCACTTTTTTTTTTAATTGTAGTGAAAATATACACACCAAAACATTCACGAATTCAATACTTTATATATGTAAAACTCAGCAACATTAATTACATTCTTTAAGTTGTACAAGCATTATCACCATCCTTTTCTGAATTATTCCACCATCATTTAACATTAACTCAATGCCTCCTAAGCAAAAATTTCCCCCTTCCCCTTCCCTCCCACCCTGGTACCCATTGCCATCAAGTCGATTCCAACTCATAGCGATCCTATAGGACAGAGTAGAACTACCCCATAGGGTATACAAGCAGCAGCTGGTGGATTCAAACTGCCAACCTCTTGGTTAGCAGCCTGAGCTCCTAACCACTGCGCCACCAGGGCTCCCTCCCACCCTGGTAACCAAGAATAATCTTTATTTTCTATGTATTTGTTTATCTCATATAAGTGAGATCATACAATATTTTTCCTTTTGAGGCAGACTTATTTTACTCAACATAGTGTTTTTGAGGTTCATTCATGTTGTGGCACGCATCAGGACTTCATCTCTCTTTATGGTTGAATGATATTCCATTGTGTGTATATGCCATATTTTTTTTATCCATTCATCTGTTGATGGACATTTTCGCCTTTTGTTTACACCTTTTGGCTATTGTCAAAATTGCTGCGATGAACATTGGTCTACAAGTTTCTGTTTGCGTTTCTTCTTTCCCTTCTTTTGGGTATATACCTTGGAGGTGAAATGAGGGATATCATTGCTGACGTCAGATGGATCTTACCTGAAAGCAGAGAATACCAGAAAGATGATTACCTATATTTTATTGACTATGCAAAGGTATTTTACTGTGTAGATCATAACAAATTATAGATAATATTGCAAAGAATGGGAATTCCAGAACACTTAATTGTACTCTTGCCGAACCTGTACATAGACAATGAGGCAGTTGTTCCAACAGAACAAGGGGATACTGCTTGGTTTAAAATCAGGAAAGGCGTGCGTGAGGGTTGTATCCTTTTACCATACTTACTCAACCTGTATGCTGATCAAATAATCTGAAAAGCTGGACTATATGAAGAAGAACAGGGCAACAGGATTGGTGGAAGACTCATTAGCAACCTGAGATATAGAGACGACACAACCTTCCTTGCTGAAAGTGAAGAGGACTTGAAGCATTTACTGATAAAGATCAAAGACCACAGCCTTCAGTGAGGATTACACCTTAACATAAAGAAAACAAAAATCCTCACAACTGGACCAATAAGCAACATCATGATAAATGGAGAAAAGACTGAAGTTGTCAAGGATTTCCTTTTATGTGGATCCACAATCAATGCCCATGGAAATGGTAGTCAAGAAATCAAAAGATGTAAAGACACCACAAAAAAAGAAAATTACAGACCAATATCCCTCATGAACATAGACACAAAAATCCTCAACAAAATTTGAGCCAATAGAATTCAACAACATAACAAAAAAATAATTCACCATGACCAAGTGAGATTCATAACAGGTATGCAGGGATGGTTCAACATTAGAAAAACAATCGATGTATTCCATCACATAAATAAAACAAAAGACAAGAACTACATGATCTTATCAATTGATGCAGAAAAGGCATTTGACAAAGTCCAACATCCTTTCATGATAAAAGCTCTCACCAAAATAGGAATAGAAGGGAAATTCCTCAACATAATTATGGGCATTTCTATGAAGCCAACAGCCAACATCGTCCTAAATGGAGAGAGTCTGAAAGCATTTCTCCTGAGAACAGGAAGCAAAGATGCCCTTTATCACCACTCTTATTCAACATTGTACTGGAGGTCCTAGCCAGAATAATTAGGCTAGAAAAAGAAATAAAAGACCTTCAAATTGGTAAAGAAGAAGTAAAAGTATCTATATTTGCAGATGATATGATCGGATACACAGAAAACCCCAAAGAATCCACAAGAAAACTACTAGAACTAATAGAAGATTTCAGCAAAGCATCAGGATACAAGACAAACATACAAAAATCAATTGGATTCCTCTATACCAACAAAGGGAACTTTGAAGAGGAAATCACCAAATCAATACCATTTACAATAGCCCCCAAGAAGATAAAATACTTAGGAATAAATCTAACCAGAAATGGAAAAGACCTATACAATGAAAACTACAAGACACTACTGCAAGAAACCAAAAGAGACTTGCATAAGTGGAAAAACATACCTTGTTCATGGATAGGAAGACTCAAGATTGTGAAAAGATCAATTCTACCCAAAGCGATCTACAGATATAATGCAATCCTGACACAAATTCCAACGGCATTTTTTAATGAAATGGAGAAACAAATCACTGACCTCCTATGGAAAGGGAAGAGGCCCTGGAGAAGTAAAGCATTACTGAAGAAGAAGAACAAAGTGGAGGCCTCACAACTACCTGATTTTAGAAGCTATTACACTGCCACAATAGTCAAAACAGCCTGGTACTGGTACAACAATAGATACATAGACCAATGAAATAGAATTGAGAATCCAGACGTAAATTCATCCACCTATGAGCAGCTGATATTTGACAAAGGCCCAAAGTCCATTAACTGGGGAAAAGACAGTCTCTTTACCAAATGGTGCTGGCATAAATGGATATCCATTTGCAAAAAAAAGAAAGAAACAAGACCCACACCTCACGCCATGCACAAAAACTAACCCAAAATGGATCAAAGACCTAAATATAAAATCTAAAACTGTAAAGATCATGGAAGAAAAAATAGGGACAATGCTAGGAGCCCTAATACATGGCATAACCAGAATACAAAACATTATTAACAATGTACAAACACCAGAAGAGAAACTAGATAACTGGGAGCTCCTAAAAATCAAGCACTTATGCTCGTCAAAAGACTTCACCAAAAGAGTAAAAAGACAGCCTACAGACTGGGAAACAATTTTTGGCTATGATAAATTCAGTCAGCATCTAATCTCTAAAATCTACAAGATACTGCAAAATTTCAATAACAAAAAGACATATAACCTAATTAAAAAATGGGCAAAGGATATAAACAGGCACTTCACCAAAGAAGACATTCAGACAGCTAACAGACACATGAGGAGATGCTCACAATCATTAGCCGTTAGAAAAATGCAAATCAAAACTACAATGAGATGCCATCTCACCCCAACAAGGCTAGCATTAATCCAAAAAACACAAAATAACAAATGTTGGAGAGGTTGTGGAGAGAATGGAACATTTATACACTGTTGGTGGGAATGTAAAATGGTACAACCACTTTGGAAATCGATTTGGCACTTCCTTAAAAAGCTAGAAATAGAAGTACCATATGATCCAGCAATCCCACTCCTTGGAATGTATCTGAGAGAAATACGAGCCATCACATGAATAGATATATGCACACCCATGTTCATTGCAGCACTGTTCAAGACAGCAAAAAGATGGAAACAACCTAGGTGCCCATCAACGAACAAATAGATAAACAAATTATGGTATATTCAGACAGTGGAGTACTACACAACGATAAAGAATGACGATGAATCTGTGAAACATCTTACAACATGGAGGAATCTGGAAGGCATTATGCTGAGTGAATTTAGTCAGTCTCGAAAAGACAAATATTGTATAAGACCACTATTATAAGAATATAAGAAAAGGTTTAAACACAGAAGAAGACATTATTTGATGGTTATGAGGGTGAGGAGGGAGGGAGAGGGGTAGTCACTAGCTAGATAGTAGACAAGAATGATCTTAGGTGAAGGGAAAGACAATACACACTACAGGGCAGTCAGCACAACTGGATTAAACCAAAAGCTAAGAAGTTTCCTGAATACAACCAAACACTTCGAGGGATAGAGTAGCAGGGGCCAGGGTCTGGGGACCATGGTTTCAGGGGACATCTAGGTCAATTGGCATAACAAAGTTTATTAAAAAAAACGTTCTGCATCCCACTTTGCTGACATGGTGAGCAGCCATTTAAGATGCATCAATTGGTCCCAACCTACCTGGAGCAAAGGAGAACGAAAAACACCAAAGACAGAAACGGCCACATAAACCAGAGACTCCATCAGCCTGAGACCAGAAGAACTAGATGGTGCCCGGCTACCACCAATGACCGCCCTGACAGGGAACACAACAGAGAGTCCCTGACGGAGCAGGAGAAAAGTAGGGTGCAGAACTCAAATTCTAGTAAAAAGACCAGACTTATTGGTTTGACTGAGACTGTAGGGACCCTGGAAGACATGGCCCCCAGACTCTCTGTTAGCCCAAAACTAAGACCATTCCCAAGGCCAACTCTTCAGACAAAGATTAGACTGGACTATGGGACATAAAATGATACTCGTGAGGAGTGTGCTTCTTAGCTCAAGTAGATACATGAGACTAAACGGGCAGCTCCTGTCCGGAGGCGAGATGAGAAGACAGCTCAAGTGCTAAGAACTGGAGGGCGGATGAACAGGAGCCAGCTGCAGGATCCAGAGCAAGCAAAAGCCCACAAGCCTTGCCAGAAAGTCTGTCTATATTGGATGCAGGCCACACCCCCAAGGAAACACCCTTTCAACTGATTAGCTATTCACAACAGATCTCATCATGGAGGTGATCACATTATATTAAATCTCATCATGGAGATGAACACATCATTATATGACTGCCAAACTACATCATAACTGCCAAACCACTGAGAATCATGACCCAGCCAAGCTGACACACAACCTTAATGATCACAAAATTCTTTGCCCATTTTTTGATTGGGTTGTCTTTTTATTGTTATGTTGTAGAAGTTTCCATCATATTATCTTTTCTACTAAGCTCCCATTTTTCCCAGAGTTTTATATATTTTGGGTATTAGACTCTTACTGGATATATGGTTCCCAAATATTTTCTCCCAATCTGTAGATTGTTATCCTTACTGTTTGATGGTTTCAAAGTCATGCTCTTTACCACTCTGCTATGCTGAGCCCTAGCAGAATGAAGAAAAACACTCAGTTTGCTTTAAGGACATTGAAATTGGAGGTCTTTTCTGGATTCTGAGGTTGTGAAACCAGAGTATTAGAAATGGGGAAAAATATCATAGCTAATTTTTTTTTTGAAGATTCACCATGTGCTGAGTACTTTGCATGAATTATCTCATTTAATCCTCACAACAATTTATGATGGGCATGGTTATTATTTCCATCTTACAGATGAAGATGAAGCAGGGAAATGTTAAGGAAATTAGTCAAGGTCACAGCATAAGTGATAGAATTGGGATTCAAACCCTGGCAGACTGATTCTGGAATCAGCATTCATATTCAATGGTCTATACTTCTTGCATTGGAACAGACCTTAGAAGTTAGTATCTTCAGACCTTGTCTTCCCACCACTCTACTTTGTAAACGTGGAAACGAGACTTATAATCCAAGTGACGTGTTCAAGGTCTCACAGCTAGTAAATAACAAGAACTAGAGACCCAGGTTTCTCGCTTCCCATTACACCCGTTTCTATTAGGGTACGTAGGTTCAGATTCAGGACTGGTTTCTGAATCACGGTTTCCCTGTCTGTTCAGTGGAGAGAAAATGAATAGGGAAGACAGATACATAACTGAGACAAATGCATTAGATTGTGACTGGGATATATAATAGAGGCATAGATAATGTACTAATGGGAACAACTAAAGCTGACATGTGGTGTACATTATGGAAGGCTTCACAGAGAAGGTGATATTGTCTTATGCCTCTTATGGTATGGTAAGAATAGTATGATAGAAAGTTCTGGGTTCTAGTCCTAGCTCTAGTCACTAACTCACTATGTGAACTTGGGAAAATTTCTTCCTGTCTATACCTCAGTTTCCCCATATAGGAGAGTGGATTTATGATCTCTGAGGTTTTTTTCTGCATCTGTGATTTTTTACAGAGTGAGGACAGGACAAAATGTATTACTCTTGACTCTCCTTTTTTACAGTAAGGAGGGAAAATAGCATCCATTGACTTTTTCTATGTGCCAGGCATGTAGCCCCTACAACCACCCACTGAGAAAGGTGTCATTCTCCCCCATTTAACAGAAGAGAAAACTGAAGCTACGAGCATATGAATAACTTCATCAAATTCTCCCAGCATCACTAGCCATTAGAGAAATGCAAATTAAAACCACATGGAGACACCATCTCACCCCAGCATTACTGGCACGAATCAAAAACACTGGAAATAACAAATGTTGAAGAGGCTGCGGGAAGATCGGAACTTGTACGCACTGCTGGTGGGAATGCAAAATGATACAACCATTTTGGAAAATGATATGGAGCTTCCTTAGAAAGCTAAAAATAGAAATACCACGTGATCCAGCAATCCCACTCCTAGGAACATAATCTAGGGGAATAAGGTTGAGAAGGGACAGTGTTGACATGTCATGGGTTTGTTAACCATCATGGTGGGGCAATATGTGTACTATTCAATGAGAAACTATTTGTTTTGTAAACATTCATCTAAGGTACAAAAAAAAAAAAAAAAAGAATTATCTATGTGAGATCAAATTGACAACAGCAACTCAAAAGTTTTGATGGGAGCCTAGGGGGCAGTGAGTTGAAGATAATGGTGATGGAATAACTCGGAAAGGACAGTGAGAATAGCAGCACAGCTGGAAGAATGTAATCGATGTCACTGAATTGTACCTGTAAAAACTTTTGAAATGGTGTAACTTTGACTATGTATATTTTCACCAAAAAAAAAAAAAAAAAGACCTCCAAGGTCGAGAAAGGAGAGTGTTGATATGTCGTGGGGTTGTTAACTAACATCATAAAACAACATGTGTACTAACTGTTTAATGAGAAACTATTTGTTCTGTAAACCTTCATCTAAAGTACAATAAAAAAAAATTATATAAATAATAAAAAAAAAATTCTCCCAGCAAGTAACAGCAACAGAAAATAATAAAAGTTAACACGTATGAGTGCTTACCATGAGCCAAACACTGTGCCAAGACCTGACACTAGCTCATGTAATTCCCCAATAACCTCGTCATGTGGGAACCAGTGTCTTTATTTTCAAGCTGAAGAAACAGAGGCTCAGAGAATAAACAATCTGCCCAAGGTAACTCTGACAGGAAGTGAGTGACCCAAGAGGTCTGCCCAATGGTGCAGTCTGTGCTCCTAACTACTAGGTTACACTGTATTTCAGTGGTGACATCTGAGACACCATATGAGCCACTCTGGAATCAAGTCCCCGGATGATAGGGGACTGCCCCTTCCCTCCCCTTACCCCAGGGCCCCTGTGTTTTGGCCCTGATGGAGGAAAGATGACAGGACAGATTCGTGGAAGCTGTTTCTTTTTCCCTCCAGCTTTCCTGAATGCAAGAAGTATCTTGTGTTTCTGGGACCAGATATCCTCACTCCTGTTCTATTAAAGGAAGGAATAGGTAGCAGAGAGAATGGAGACCCCAGGATCCTTGACTCCAAGACTCTCAGATACAAAAGAGACCTTGCCAGTCAGCTGACCCCTCCCATCCTAAAGCTTGACATCAACCATTTTGCTGTCTCAGCTTGCAAACCCCTAACTATGGGGAGTTTACTGCTTCTGGAAGTCACTTGTCCATCCATTGATAGTTGGGGTTGTTAGAAAGTTCTTTCCTGCATTGAATTGAAACTGATCTTTTTATAGCCTCTATCCACTGGGTCCTCAGAACAAGTCCCCTCCCTCTTTGGCAAAGACTCTGGGATCAGTCTTTCTGTTCAAACCCTATCCCACCCTTTTCTAGTTGTGTGGCCTTGGGCAAGTTTTTTAGAGGCTCAGTGCCTCAATTTTGGTTAATTTTTCACTGTCCCTTTGGAAGTTAGCCCAAAGCCAGATTTCCCTGGCTCCATCCTCAGTGAGCCACAGCCCTTTCCTATTTTGTTGGTGCACTACTTTGTACAATGCCTTTCCAATCATAAAGTGCTTTCCCATTCATTATCTCACCAGACCTTGAAAAACAGGCCTGCTGGAGGAGGAAGGAGGCAAGGTGAGCATGTGGTTATCTGATTTTCAGGCGAGGCAGACTTCAGCCCTGATAGCAACCTTACCTCTAGCCCCTTCCCCTCCCATTCCTCACTGCCATCACAATAAATGTTCAGGGCTTCCAAGACACCTTGCTCCCTCTTTCCTCCTGGCTGTGCCCATGCTGACCCCTCTGCCTCAAGCACTCTTTCCCTTACTTTTCACTTTGCTGATCACTGTTCATTCTTTAGGCTCTAACATAGATGTCACTTCATCCAGCCATCCCCTATGCACTTATCCACCCAACAGCCCTCTCATGTATTCCTATAGTACCCTGTACTTTTGTGACAGAGCATTTGCCCTGTTGCACTGTATTTTCCAGGAGCCCTGGTGATCCTTGGCTACTAACTGAAAGGTTGCTGGTTCAAACCCACCCAGTGACTCTGTGGGAGAAAGACCTGTTGATCTGCTTCTGGAAAGATTACAGTCAAATTGTTGAATGGGAATGTAACTTGCTGTGTAAGCTTTCATCTTAAACACAACAAAATATTATTTTAAAAAAAATTACAGCCAGGAAAACACTATGAGACAGTTCTTCTGTCACACGGGGTCACTATCAGGTGAAATTGATTTGATGGCACCTAACAACAACAATTATATTTGCTTGTTTGTCTTTCCCGCTACTAGAATGTAAACTTCGCAAGGCCAGGGGCTGCGTCTACCTTGTTTATTGTGTGTCCAGCACCCAGCACAAAGCTTGGCATAGAATAATTGCTTATTAAATATTTGTTGAATGAATAAATGCTTGGCTTGCCCAAGCTTCTACAGTTAATCATGGCCAAAATTAGAATCCAGATTTTATTTCCAAGTCTAAGAAATTTTTTTACCATCTCCTGAACCTAAACTAATCCTAATCCCTAATCCTTTAGAAGCAAGGATGGCAAAATTTGGTCTCACATAACTTTGGACATGTTATCAGGAGGGACCAGTCCCTGGAGAAGGACATCATGCTTGGTAAAATAGAGGGTCAGTGAAAAAGAGGAAGTTCCTCAATGAGATGGATTGACACAGTGGCTGCAACAGTGGGCCCAAACATAAAGATTGTGAGGATGGTGCAGGACGGGGCAGTGTTTCGTTCTGTTGTACGTAGGGTCGCTATGAGTCGGCGATGACTTGATGGCACCTAACAACAACAACCCCTACTGTCAGCCCCTGTACTTATTTAATTCTTTAGAATCTTAGATTATTTATCTGGAAGAAGCCTTAGAGCCCATCTGATTCAACCTCTACATTTTATAGATAAGAAAACTGAGATTCAGAGAGGTTAGGTGGTTTGCCCAAAGTCACACAGGGAATTGTGGCTGTCCTTCCTGACTACAGATCAGTGCTTTCTCTACTAGATTCACTAGTGAATTCATGGACTTCCAGGGCTTTGTCTTGCGGCGGGGGTAAACAAAAAAAAACCATTGCTGTCCAGTTGAATTCCTACTCATAGCGACCCCATAGGTTTTCCAAGGCTGTAAATCTTTACGGAAGCAGACTGCCACGTTTTTTCCCACAGAGTGGCTGGTGGGTTCCAACTGCCGACCTTTCAGTTAGCAGCCGAGCACTTTAACCGCTGCACCACCAGGGCCCCAGGGGAGGTAGGGTAAATAATTCCATCTAAGCCCCTGTTTTACACTCTCTAGCTACTCAAAAGTCTAGACACCCAAGAGTCTATTCTGAGATACCTCACCAGGCAAAAGTTTCAGGCAGGGCAAGATGGCGGGGTGGGTCTATGTGTGTGTCTGGAAGGGGGTGGATCATGGGGAGCCAAAGATGCAGACCAGGCTGTGCAGCACAGACCCATTGTTTGTTGTCCCTTGAGGCTCCCACTGTGGCCATACCACTCTCTCTGCCCCTGAGGCTGACCTTTGGGGCCAGAAATCGATAACCTGGACTCTGGCTTCAGCCCCCTCTGTCCCCCCAGTGACCACAGGCTGCTCTGAAGAGCTGGCAGGACTCAGGGTCATCAAGTAACTGTCACTCTTCCCAGCCCCACTTGAGGGCACGGTTCGGGGAGGGGCCGGGGATGGGAACCATTATGGAGGGACACAGGTGTGGTCCGGTCTTCCCCATACTCACCCATGGAGGAGTGATCTCTACCCCTCCTTGACCTCTACCCACTTCTTTTTACCCTCGGCCAGGGCTGGCCAGGGCCAGGGAGATTTCCTCCTGCTCTCTTTATCCCCTCCCACCTCTGTAGCACTGAGCGGTGACTCCCCTCACTGAACCCCCATCTCCTCTCTGAGCCTCCATTCTGTTTGCTGAACTGCATCCTTCCCTCACTAAGCCTCATGTTCATTATTAAGCCCCCATATTTTTCCAAGCCCAATCTCCTGCTGTGAAGCCCCCACATTGTGCTCGCACTCTATCATCTAGTGGGTATTTTATTATTTTACTCTATTTTAGTCAAAGCGGAGCCCTGGTGGTGCAGTGGTTTAGAGCTATGGTTGCTAACCAAAAGGTCAGCAGTTTGACTCCAGCAGCCACTCTATGGGGCAGTTCTACTCTACCCTATAGGGTCGTTATGAGTTGGAATCGACTCACCGGCAACAACGGGTTTTGGGTTTTTAGTCAAAGCAGTGGACGGGAATTCCTCATTCACCATTTCCTGAATATCACATTTCAGGCGTCTTCTCACCAACCCCTCCCCCAAAACAAACTCATTGTTCAGGATTCTCTCAGAAACACACCCCCAAACTCCGTTTTTCCTTCCTCTCCCCTTCCCCCTCCACCAACTTTCCACGCTCCGCTCTCCACCCCAAAGCCCCAGCCAATCACTTCCGATTGATTGATTAGGGAGAATGGAGAAAGAGGATCAATGGAGGAATCTGGATCCATTCTTATTCAAAGCTAAAGGTCCAGGAGGCAGGCATGTTAATTGTGAGGAGGAGTGGGTGGTGGTCACAGAGGAACTTGGGGTGAGGGGGTCTGCAGTGTGGGGAGGATGGGTGTAGGGGTCAGGCCCTAGGGAGTAGTGATGGATGCTCGCGGGTTGGGAGTAGGCTGGCAGTGGAGTCGGCAGACATGAAAAGGCAGACCTGAGGTGGGTTGGTAGGAGTCTGCGCATGAAAGGGGAGTTTCCAAGACTACCCCACAGGTAAGAAATGTATGGTTCCACCATTCTTCCCGGCTCAGAGAGGATGTCCTGGGTTTCTGATACTCTCAGTGTCCAGGAGGGGGCGATCTGTTCCCACATTTCCCCTTTCCTCATCCATCACAACCAAGTTCCTTTGTTCATTCACTCATTTGAAAATAATGTTTGAGTGCCACTGTGTGCCAGGCACTGTGCCACGGACTAGAAAAATACAGGCATGAATAAGACAAACACATGGACAAACAAGGTCCTGGACCTCGAGGTACTGGCAGGGTAAGATAACAGTGAATGAATAACTATAGTGATTAAAGGGAAGAGGCCTGTACGGGGCTCAGCCTAGTCTTGGGATCAGCCTGAGGAATTGACTTTTAAACTGAGACTTAACAGAAGCCTACATTTTGACCAGGTGACAACGCAGAAAAAGGTGAAGATGGGTGTGTGTGGGCTGCGTTTCAGGCAGAGGGAAAAACCCACGAAGACCCTGAGACAGGAGCAATTAGGGCCCCTTTAGAAGGACGGAAAGAAGCCAGTGTACAACAGAGACTGGTGATGGCTGCTCAACATGATTAATGTAATTGGTGTCACTGAATTATACATGTAAAAAATGTTGAAGTGGGAAACGTTGTGTTAAACATAATTTTTACAACAATTATATATATATATATGTGTATGTATGTATGTATGTATATAGAAAGAAGCCAGTGGATAGCTAGATTCAGCTGTGGTCAGAGATTTACCCATTTCTATTGTGGGACACTCCCCCGGCCTCCCCACACACACAGCTGGGGCCCTCAACAAGGTTCAATTTTCTTGAGAATTGCATCTTGTATTCAGTATTCAGGAGCGTTGGTGGTACAATGGTTAAGCACTCATCTGCGAACCAGAAGGTAGGGGGTTCAAGCCCACCAGTGGCTCCCTGGGAGAAAAGACCTGTCGATCTGCTTCCGTAAAGACTGTTGTTAATGTGTGCCATCAAGTTGATTCTGACTCACAGGGATGCTATAGGACAGAGTAGAACTGCCCCATAGGGTTTCCCAGGCTGTAATCTTTACAGAGTTTGAACCACCAACCTCTGGGTTAGCAGCTGAGTGCTTAATCATTGCACCACCGGGGCTCCTTCCCATAAAGTTTTACAGCCTTGGAAATCCTATGAGGCAGTTCTACTCTGTCCTAATGGTTGCTGTGAGTTGGAATTGACTCAATGGCACACAACAACATTCAGTATTCAGACTTTTACCTAATTCCTCTGTTTTCATCCTGGGGCCTTAGGCCCAGCTGACCTGAGTCAAGAAGCTCTCTGGTCAAATTTCCCCAGAGTAAAAACCCACCATCTCCTGAGAAGGGGAGGAGAGAGGACCAACAGATCTTTTGGGTCTTTCTAGAATAAACAAGCTAGGGAGGGAGAATTCCTCTCCATTCCCTTCCTGAGCTCAAAGCTTTTCTTCTAGAAATGAGTGGCTCAGAGGTAGATTTAGCTGAAGCTTCAGGGTCCCTTCCAAGGCCATGGGAGTAGCCAGAGCAACACACTCACGTGTTTTTGTAAAATGTGTACAAAAGGGGTATTTTAACCACAGTTGGAAATTTGAAATGTATATTATCAGCAGTCAGTCTGTTAAAAAGTAGTGTAGAGGTGTGTCAGGCAATTCATTAATACAAATGTTTTATGATGTTTGTGGTATTTTCAGCTTTTTAAAATTTGTAATTTATCATTATCTCTTTTATCATTCTACATAAACATTCACTTTGGGTACATATTTTATATCTGTAATCTTGTATTATTTTCCTTAAAGGGGAAAAAAAAACCAGTTGTCATGGAATTGATTCCAACTCATGGCGACATGATGCAAATGGTTAAGCACTCAACTACTAGCCGAAAGGCTGGCAGTTTGAACTCACCAAGCGGCACCTCAGAAGAAAGCCCTGGTGATCTGCTTCCAAAAGGTCACACAGCCTTGAAAATCTAGGGAGTACAATTAATGCAGTTCTACTCTGCAACACATGGGGTTGCCATTTCTTAAAGAAGCCCTGGATCTGCCTACGTGGGTCTCCAGGGCCCAGTCTGTCCCTTTCAGACCTTAACTTGCCCTGGGACTCTTCCACTCCCTCTGAGTGGTCCACACTCACTGGGTGGATGACTCATGGGTAATGGGGATGCCAAGGGGAAAGAGGGGCCCTTTGGTTTCCATGAAGGAGGATGCTAAGGGCTATAGAGAGTTAGGGCTGCCCTTTCCCACCCCTTCTTGAGCTGGGCACCCAGAAGAGAAGCCACCACAAAGTATCCAAGTTATTTAGGCTGAAATGAGAGCCCATGTGAGTGCTGCTTTCCATTCATTCATTGGTCCGTTCCTTCATCATGTTGACCCATCCAGCAACTCCACAGCATCCTGAAGACTTTGGAATCCTGCCTCACCAGTGTACATTAGTCCTGAGTCAGTGGCGTCTCTGTAGACCCATTCCCAGAAAGTGCTGGAGACAAAAGAGGCCTGATCTACTTGAGTCCTTAGGTAATGTGAGACAAGAGGCAGGTGAGAATCATTTGAATGATGTGATTTCTTAGGCTAGATAGAACCTGAGAGAAGGATGTATCCCCGTTAGGCAGTGTTATGGATTAAATTGTATCCCCCCCACCCCGCCCCCACCAAATAAGCGTTGGAATCCTAACCCTTATACCTATGGATGTAATCCTGTTTGAAAATAGAGATTTCTTGTTATGTTAATTAGGCCATACTCAAATAGTGCAGATTCTAAATCTAATCACTTCTGAGTTACTGAAAAGAGCAGATTAGACACAGAGACGTGCATGCACGTGGGAAG
Source organism: Dugong dugon (assembly GCA_030035585.1). Lineage (NCBI taxonomy): Eukaryota > Metazoa > Chordata > Mammalia > Sirenia > Dugongidae > Dugong > Dugong dugon. Next base: position 50,533,105 of record CM057462.1, on the reverse strand, counting down.
ACAGATGCCATGTGTGGATGGTCTACGAGATAAGGAACCAAGAAACTCCCGGGGCTACCTACAAGGAAGGAATCAACACAGCTGAGACCCTGATTTGGAGTTTTATCTTATCCTCCAGTACTGTGAGAAAATAAATTTCTGTTTTTTAAAGCCACCCTCTTGTGGTGTTTCTGTTACAGTAGCACTAGGTAACTAAGACAGGCAATGAATAATATTGATGTCTCAGACTGACCTGCAAGAACCCTGAATCTGAGGCTTGGAGTTCCGGGTTCAAATCCTACTTCACCACTAACTTGGTAGCCTGAGCAACTATGTGTGGTTCTCTAAACCCTTGGGCCCGCATTTGTAAAATAAGGATAAGACCTTCTCTTTTAATTTTCTGCATGAAGAGCCAGTGAGGTAGTTGATAGTAGAATGTGGGTTCTTTTTAGTTTTTATTTTGAAATAATTTCAGATTTAGAGAAAAGTTGTAAGAACAGTAAAGAATTACTGTATAGCCTTCACCCAGACTCCTCAAATGTTAAAAATTTATCTTATTTGCTTTATCACCCTTTTTTTCCTTATGTCTATTTTTTCCCTGAACTATTTCAGAGTATTTCCTATAAAAAACAAGGACATTATCAAACATATCCATAGTACGATTATCAAAACTAGGATGGTACAATGCAATCTGATCTACAGACCTTACTTAAATTTTTCCTATTGTCCTAAAATGGTTGTAATAATGTACTTTGTCTCGAATCAATCCAGGATTACTCATTCCATTAAGTTCTCACATCTCTCTCTCTTTAATCTGGAACAATTCCTTGGTTTTTGATATTTTTAAAAAGTACAGGCCAATTATTTGGTGCAATGTTCTTCAATTTGAGTTTGTCTGATATTGCCATGTGATTAGATTCAAATCATACGTTTTTGATAGGAAGATCACAGAAGTGATGTATCTTTCTCAGTACATCATATCAGGAAGTACGTGGTGTCTATTTGTCCCATTATAGGTGATATTGAACTTGAATCACTTGGTTGAGGTGGTATCTGTCAGGTTTCTCCACTGTAACATTACTATTTTTTTCCCTTTGTAGTGAATAAGTATCTTGTAGGGCCATACATTGAGATTATGTAAATATTCTGTCTCTCATCAAAATTTCACCCACTAGTTTTAACATGTCGATGAATTTTTGCTTAAATCAATTATAGTGGTCATCAAACGGTGATTTTCTACTTGCATTATTTCTCTACATTTATTAGAGGAAGAGCTTTCTCTCCTCCCCCATTTATTTACTTATTTAGATCATAATGGACTCATGGATTCCTATTTTTACAGTGGTCTAAAATTCACTGGAGTCCCTGGGTGGTGTAAATAGTCAACGTGCTCGGCTCTTAACTGAAAACTTGGAGGTTTGAGTCCAGCCAGAGGCGCCTTGGAAGAAAGACCTGGAGAAGAAAGGCCTACTTCTGAAGAATCAGCCTTTGAAAATCCTATGGAGCACGGTTCTACTCTGACCCACGTGGGGTCGCCATGGGTGGCATCCAATATCTCATGTGGTTCTTAAAAAACCTTTGGCCTTAGAGATAGCTGAGCTTGATTGTTTACTAGTTTTGTGACCTTACCAGTTACCAGTTGTCATTGAGTCAGAGTAGAACTATGCTTCATAGGGTTTTCAATGGCTGATTTTTCGGAAGTAGATCACCAGGGCTTTCTCCCAAGGTGCCTCTCTATGAACTAGAACCTCCAGCCTTTCAGTTAGCACCAAGCGCCTTAACCATTTGCCCCGTTCAGGAACTCCTTTGCTACCTTGGGTAAGTCATTTCACCCCTTTCAGTCTTGGGTTCAATATTCTCAGGAACAAAATATCTATCTCCCAGAGTTGTTGTGAGAGTGGAAACTCCAGGGGGGCAAGGGTCTTTGTCTGCTTTCTAAACTGAAATGTCCCTGGTACCCAGCACAGGGCCTGGTGCCCAGTAGGAGCTCCATAGTAGATGTTGAAGGAAGGAACGACAGGTTTAAAGTGTTAGCATTGTGCTTGGCTCAGGGCCAGCCTGCAGTCATTGGTGACCACTGTCATTATTTTCTGGATATGATCTGTTTTGCGGACTGTTTTATATGCTCAGAGCCAGAGCTAATTGTCAGGAGAGCACCAGTGATAGGTTAGCCCTTTTCAGAGGAAGGAAGGGTTCCAACAGAACAAACAGGTTAAAAACCGCCAAGGTTTGCTGGAAAGGAGGCAGAGGCAGGCAGTAAAGTTCAGAGGAAGCTGCAGCTAGAAATCAACCGGGGCTCCGGAAGGCACGTGGGCAGGGGTAGGGGGCTGGGCCCTGTGGTGAAGGACTAGGGGGATAAGAGGCAGGGGACACTGATGGAGGCAGACTTCTGAGGGAGCTGGAAGGAGGCTTTGGGCTAGACTTGGGGAGAAGGTGGTGGGTAGAGGGTATAAGCAGAGAAAGTAGAGGATGCTGCATTTTGGAGGCCCCCATGAAACTCCCAATCTAATGGAGGAATAGAACCCATCCTGCAGAGCCTCCCCTTCTCAAGGGGAGACCAGGACACAACCATCAGGGAACTCCCAGTCAGATGAGGGAGAATGTGGTACCCTGGCTTTCCCAACAGTAACCCTGCCCCCTCCACCATTCTGCTCCCTGATCTCCCTCCAAATCTGGTTGACCCCTCCAGACCCTGGGCTTGTCCCCCACCTGTCCAGGAGGCCCTGTCACTTTGACCTCAGCCCTCTCCAGGATTCATTTCTTAAAAGCCCCCTCCTTCCCTCAGCCTCTGGAGTTTCCTTGAAACAGGGTGGTGGTGAGAGAGGCTGCTTCAAAGTGGCCACCAGTTTCTCCTCAGAGGTTATTTTGGAAGATGACACCTTCCCCCGGCCTACCACAGCCCCCTCCCAAAGCCACCCCGCCTTGCCAAGATCCACAGCTGCTGTTGCAAGAGAAACCACAAGACCCAGGAGTTGAGCTAATCTGCTCAGGAAGGCCAGGCGGGAGGAGGGGGACTAGGTCCCTGCTTGGTCAGCCCCAGTGCGCACAGGGCAGGGGTGCAGTACCACCAGACTTGATGTCACCAAAATAGCTACATTGCCATAGAATCCTCAGCCCAGGAGGCACTGAACGGCAGGTTTCCAGGGACAGGTAGAAGGCCCCTCTTCCTTGTACCCATTTTTAAAAAAATACACTATTTTTTAGAGCAGTTTTAGGTGTACGGAAAAATTGCACAGAAAATACAAAGAGGTCCCATATACCCCCCTCTGCCCCCCCCCCCCGATTTGTTACAATTGATGAACCAATACGGATGCATTATTACTAACTAAAGTCCAGCGTTTACATTAGGGCTCACTCTTCATGTTATACAGTTCTATGGGTTTTGGCAAATCCATAATGTTATGTGTCCACCATTACAGAATCATGCAGAATAGTTTCATTGCCCTAAAAATGCCCTGTGATTCATTTATTCACCCCTCCCCCTCCTGTGAGCCCCTGGCAACCAGTGATCTTTTTACTGTCTCTATAGTTTTGCCTTTTCCAGAAAGTCATATAGTTGGACTCATACAGCAGGTAGCTTTTTAAGACTGGCTTCTTTCTCTTAGCATATGCATTTAAGGTTCCTCCATGTCTTTTCATAGCTTGATAGCTCATTTCTTTTATCACTGAATAATACTCCATTATATGGAAGAAGGAGCCCTGGTGGTGTAGTGGTTAAAGAGCTTGGCTGCTAACCAGAAGGTCGGCAGTTCAAATTCACCAGTTACTCCTTGGAAACCCTATGGAGCAGTTCTACTCTGCCCTATAGGGTTGCTATAAGTCAGAATCGACTCAACGTCAATGGGTTATATGGAAGAAAGGCCCGGTGACCTACTTCTGAAAATCAGCCAGTGAAAACCCTATGAATCAAAAAGTCTGATCTCTTTGTGCATGGGGTTGCCATGAGTCAGAGGCCGATTTGAGGACAGCTAACAACAACAACATATAAAAATGTACCACAGTTTATCCATTCACCTATTGAATGACATCTTTGTTGCTTCCTGTTTTTGGTATCTTGCACCCATTAAGATGTGGAAATTAAGGCCCAGGGAGGGAGGGAACATTTGTATACATGTGTCTGTTTGTGTTGCTGCTTTCAAGTCTCTTCCCAGGGAGGGAAGTGACTTGAAAAATCTCCCAGAGCAAGTTAGTGACAGAGTCAGGCTAGAACCCAGATCTCCCAGCTTTTTCCCTGTGTCCTATTCCCACAATCCTGGAGAGTTCATGAAGTATTTGAAAAAGTAGCCAACGCTAATGGTATTTTTTTCTTTTAAAGTTTTTGGAAAAAATCTAATGAAAAACTGAACACATTTCTACAATTGGTCTTGCTGTTATGTAATTATTACCTTTAATAAATGGTATGCCATACCCAGGTGAGTGTCATGCAAGCTCCAACTGTACTGGCTGAAACCCATCACCACATTTTCTCCGAGGCCATGCTTCCCACGCTGCTCCCAGGTATGACTGAGTGCAGCAGGGACATGAAGGCAGGACATTTAGGACTCCTCTGACAGATGACTTTCTCTCAAGGACTCCCTATTGGCTCTGCTGAAATTTTCTTAGAATTGCACCACAATCTAAACTTTTCCTATCCAACCTTCACTCCTTCCCTTTCTCCTTTACAGGGTTCAGCCAGCTCCCCTAGCTTCCTCTGGTTCCCTGTCCATTGTCCTTCACGGGCATTTCCCCCAGTAAATCTCTCCCACATCTAACCCCTTCTTGGCATTTGCTTCTTGGAGAACAAAAGGACAGCAAGAATTCCTAAAGGTTCATGAACAATTCTCCAGTGCATAAATGCATTGTTTCATTTCAGCAATATTCATTCACTTTCATATTAATGCATTCACCAATCACATGTTGAGTTGCATTTCAGGTATTTGATCATTTTACTAGTGTTTTACTTGAAACTTATAATTTCAGCATGTAACTGTGATACTCAATGTTTATTGTATATTCAAAATAGGAATCCATTTTTTTATTATATTGTAAAAAAAAATTTAACACATTTGCCAATTTAACATTTCTCACCTGTACAATTCAGTGATATCAATTACATTAATCATGTTGTGCAATCATCACCAATATCTGTTTTTCAGATTTTCCATTGCCATAAACAGAAACTCACCACTTCCTAAACAATGACTCCTTCTTCACCCCCCTTCCCTCCTGCCCCTGCAAACCACTAATAAACTTTGATCTCTATACATTTGCTTATTCTAGATATTTCATTTGAGTGAGATTGTACGATATTTGTCCTTTTGTGACTGACTGACTTCACTCAGCATAAAGTTTTCAAGGTTCATTCATGTCGTAGCATGTATCAGGACTTCATTTCTCCTCATGGCTGAGTAACATTCCATTGCATTCATTCATCTGTTTTGTTTATCCATTCATCTGTTGCTGGACATTTCAATTGTTTCCACATTTTGGCTATTTTGAATAGTGCTGCAATGAACATTGGTATACATGGGTCTGTTTGTGTTGCTGCTTTCAAGTCTCTTGGGTATTGTTATGGATTGAATCGTGTCCCCCAAAAATGTGTGCCAACTTGACTAGGCCATTGTCTTAATCATCTAGTGCTGCTATAACAGAAATACCACAAGTGGATGTCTTTAACAAAGAGAAATTCATTCTCTTACAGGCTAACAGGATACAAGTCCAAATTCAGGACATCAGCTCCAGAAGAAGGCTTTCTCTTCTCTGTTGGTTCTGGAGAAAGGTCCTTGTCATCAATCTTCCCTTAGTAGAACAGCTTCTCAGGCACAGAGACCCTGGGTCCAAAGGATGTGCTCTGCCCCTAGTGACAGAATTTACTACACATAGCCAAGTTGACAGATATTTTTGGGGGACACAGTTCAATCCACGACAGCCATGATTCCCAGTACTGTGTGATTGTCTACCATTTTGTTATCTGATGTGATTTTCCTATGTGTTATAAATCCTACCTCTATGATGTTAATGAGGCAGGATTAGAGGTAGTTAATGAGGCAGGACTCAATCTACAAGATTAGATTGTATCTTGAGTCAATCTCTGTTGAGATAGAGAAGTGAGCAGAGAGACAGGGGGACCTCCTACCACCAAGAAAGCAGGGCTGGCAGCAGAGCACGTCCTTTGGACCTAGGGTTCCTGCAAGGAGAATCTCCTAGACCAGGGGAAGACTGACGACAAGTACCCTCCCCCAGAACCCGATACAGAGAGAAAGACTTCCACTGGAGCTGGTGTCCTGAATTTGGACTTCTAGCCTGCTAGACTGTGAGAGAATAAATTTCTCTTTGTTACAGCCATCCACTTCTGGTATTTCTGTTATAGCAGCACTAAATTACTAAGACAGGTATATACCTATGAGTGGAATTGCTGGGTCATGTGGTAATTCTATGTTTAACTTTCTGAGGAACTGCCAAACTGTTTTCCACAGAAGCTATACCATTTTGCATTCCCACCACCAATGGATAAGGGTTTCAATTTCTCCACATCCTTGCCAACATTTGTTGTTTCCAAAATAGGAATCCAGTTTTGATCATTTCTTGCAGCAGTAAATTTGTGAGACACCCCTGTTGTTTAATGAAAGGCTAGTCTGTCTCCTTTAATCTGAAGGCTATGACCTCCTGGTAGTGTTCCATTCATACATTCTTACTTTATAAATGTTCCATGGGCAACTGAATTTAGGAAGATCTGGCCTGAATGCATCTAAACGCTGCATATTTTCTTAACTCTTGACACTGTTCAGGACAATGGGCTTCAGATAGCTCCTTCTAGCTGGTGCAGAGCACAGTCTTATATTGCTATAATCCATGGGGAAGAAGTCTTCCAGCATCTGTGCTTGTCAACCCTGTCCAGAGAGGAGAACTCTCAGTTTTGTAAGCCACCCTGTGCCAACCCCCTTTGATTCATTAAGAGTGATCAGATCTACAGGTGATGATATCATTGGATGCCCTGGATGACCAAGGGGAAGAAAATATTTTCAAGGTGACTCAAAAGATTTTTATTAAGAATGGTGCCTTGAATTTCTGTTGTATACTTTCCAAAGTGTCTTCACAGGTTACTCATTTAGGTTTTTTTTTTTTTTTTTTTTTTTACGTTTTATTCAAGTGAAAGTTTACACAGCAAATCAGTTTCCCATTCAACGATTTATACACAAATAGTTCCGTGACATTGGTTGCTGTCCCCTCAATGTGTCAACATTTTTCCCATTTCCATCCCTGCAGTTTCCCTTCCCCTCTTTGCCTTCTCACCTTTGCTTTCCGGCAAATGTTGCTCATTTGGTCTCCTATAGTTGATGGTTCTAAGAAGCACATTCTTCACGGGTGTTATTTATTTTATAGGCTGATCTATTATTTGGCTGATAGGTGACCTCCAGGAGTGGCTTCAGTTCCGGGTTTAAAGGGTGTCTTAAGGCAATAGTCTTAGGGATTCCTCTTGTCTCTATTATTCCAGTAAGTCTGGGATTTTTTATGAATTTGAGTTTTGTTCTACAATTTACTCCCATTCTAACTGGGACCTTCTAGTGTGTCCCTGGTCAGAGAGGTCGGTAGTAGTAGCCAGGCACCATTTAGTTATTCTGGTCTCAGGCTAGAGGAGGCTGTGGTTCGTGTGGGCCATTAGTCTTCTAGACTAATTCCTTCCTTGAGTCTTTGGTTTCCTTCACTTTCCTTTGTTCCAGATGGGAAGAGACCAATAGTTGTAACTTAGATGGCCATTCACAAGCTTTTAAGACCCCAGATGCTACTCACCACACTAGGATGTAGAATATTATCTTTATGAACTATGTTATGCCAATTGACCTAGATGTCCCTGAGACTACCGGTCCTTAGCTTTCAAGCCTAGCAACTCATTCCCACGAGGTGTTTGGATACGTCTAAGAAGTTTCCATAGCTGTGTCCCCTATGTGCTCTATTATGTACATTAACATACATGCAACACATACAAATATGTATATACAAGTATCCACAACTATACTCATGTATGCACTTGCATGCCCTCCCATACACCCTTCCCCATCTATATATCGTAAATATCTACCTATGTACCCACTCAAAGAATTTTGGTTGCTATTACTGTTGTTGCAGAATTGTATATGGTATGGTAGTTGCTGTAGTTGTCCTTTATTCTTAAATACCTTTCAGTGTCTTCATTTGCCTTCATCGTGATGCTGACTTCCCCCATAGGGTGTATTACCTTTCCCTTCACTAGAATTGACACATCTACTATCTAGTGATTCTCCCTTCCTCCCACTCCCATCCCAGGTAATCATCAAATAATGTTGCTTTCTCTGTGTAATCCTATTCTTAACTTTTTATAAAAGCAGTATCATATAGTATTTGTCCTTTTGTGATTGACTTATTTCACTCAGCATAATGTCTTCCAGATTCATCCATGCCATAAGATGTGTCACAGTCTCATTTTTTATCATTGTGTAGTATTCCATTGCGTAAACCGCGATTTGTTTATCCATTCATCTGTTGATGGACACTGTCATGGTTTGAATTATGTCCCCCCAAAAATGTGTGTATCAATTTGGCTACGCCATGATTCCTGGTACTGTGTGATTTTCCCGTATGTTGTAAACCTGCCTCTATGATGTTAATGAGGGAGGATGGGTGGCAGTTGTGTTAGTAAGGCAGGACTGGATCTACAAGACTAGATTGTGTCCTGAGGCAATGTCTTGAGATATAGAAGACAGAAGTGAGCAGTGAGACAGGGGGACCTCATACCATCAAGAAAGCAGTGCCAGGAGCGGAGCGCACCCTTTGGACCGGAGTCCCTGTGCAGAGAAGCTCCTAGTCCAGGGGAACACTGAAGAGAAGAAGGCTGACAGAGAGAAAAAGCCTTCTCCTGGAGCTGATTCCCTGAATTTGGACTTTTAGCCTACTTTGACTATGAGGAAAGAAACTTCTCTTCATTAAAACCATCCACTTGTGGTATTTCTGTTGTAGCAGCACTAGATGACTGAGGCAGACACTTAGGTTGTTTCCATCTTTCTGCTGTTGTGAATAATGCTGCAACGAACATGGGTGTGCACATGTCTGTTTGTGTCGCCACTCTTATTTCTCTAAGATATATTCCTAATAGTGGGATTGCTGGATTATATGGTTTTTCTGTTTCTAGCTTTTTGAGGAAGTGCCATACTGTTTTCCATAGTGGTTGTACCATTTTACAATCCCACCAGCAGTTTATAAGAGTTCCAATCTCCCCGCAACCTCCCCAGCATTTGTTTTTTGTTTTTTTGGTCAGTACCATTTTTTGCAGGGGAGAGATGATATCTCATTGTAGTTTTGATTTGCATCTCTCTAATGGCTAATGATCATGAACATCTCATTATGTGTTTGTTAGCTGCCTGAATGTCCCCTTAGGTGAAGTGTCTGTTCATATCCTTTGCCCATTTTTTGACTGGGTTGTCTTTTTGCTGTTCATTTAGTTCTTAAAATGATTCTGTGATTCTTAAGAGCACAGGCTCTGGAGTTAGGCTTGGGTTCAAATGCTAGCTGGTTGTGTGACATTAGGCCAATCAGTTAAAATATCTGGGTCTTATTTTCTTATCTGTAAAATAGAGATGCTATCTCCTCTGGGAGGATGAAGTGAGGTCATGTACATAGTAACTTCCTTGTCCCCCTTTTGGAGGAAGAGCAAGCAGGGGCTGGATCAGGCAAAGACTCAGAGGCTATGGCAGGAGGTCTGGGAAGCCACTGAAGCATTTTAAGCCATTAAGTGACATGGTAAGATTGCCTTCCCTGATATTATCCAGACAGAAGAAATCCTCTCTGCTGTGCCTTCCCTCAACACTTTGCTTCTCTCTTAAAGTTCTTTACCCTTCTCCTTTCTGGGGATCTGTCCTACCCAGACTAGGAGAATTAGGGTGGCCAGAAGGGATGTGGAGTCTAATGAGGTTCAGACATCATGGGCTGGCTTGGATTCCAGAAGTCCATGTGCGTGAGGTCTGATGATACCTAGGGAGGACAGAATGGCCAGGATGCTGAGCTAGAGCATCCTGTTGGTTGGTGGGCAAGCCCACTTGTTAGAGCTTCAGGAGCTGCTACCACAAGGGGCTCTGACATGTGGGAGAGCAAGAGGCACCATTTTGGCTTCTCTCACCCTCTTCTGGCCAAGTGAGACTCAGAGTAGGAGCAAGTGAGACATTCTTCCCATCGCTGAGAACAGAACATGGCTTTGGTATGGTGGATGTGTCTTGATAGCTCAATGGTTGGGAGCCCCAGGAAGCAGCGTCCTTGGCTTTCCATGGAGGCAGCTGGCAGCATCGCCCAGAACCTCCCTGAAATAATCCTCTTAACAGCTCCCATTCATCAGATGCTGGGTTACTCTCCATGCACACCTCCTATGACATTGAAAACAATCCCAAGGGCTGGGTAGTGTTACTATTCCTACTGAGCTTAAGGGATGTTACATAACTTGCCCAAGGTGCACGCTAGCGTGGAAGAGACAGGATTTGAACCCAGTCTGGTTGGCTTCAGGGCCTTGGAGTATTAACCAAAATGCTTAACTGCTACAGCAGAAATAACTGAGGGAGATTTTAAGGATGGCTTAGAGGGAAATTTAAGTCATTAAGTCATTTCTGTTAACCCACCCTCATTTATTCCCGGTCCAGTGAAGCCTGGGTGTTTGGGTTACATGTATATCCCGGCTGTGCTAGGCAACTACCAGGCATCTGGATGTGTCTATGGCATGACTGAGTCATGACAACAGCAGTAGCTCTGAATTAAAACCTCTGGCCTCCTTGGCACCAAGACCCTTTGGCTCTGGCGTCAGGAGGAAGCTGTTTGGCCTTGGCAGTACTTCCCGGCCAGAGTGCTGAGGTCCTCCCGGTCCCCACGTAACACTATGAACCCAACATGTCAACATCACAGCATCACCCCTGGGGTCTCTGGCCTTTCAAGATGGTAAAAGCTTGACAGACTTGGCTTAAGATCCAGCTCTGCCTCTTACTGGCTGTGTGGCCTCAAACAGATTAATTAGCTTCTCTGAGCCTCAGTTTCTTATCTGTAAAATAGGAGGAAGAATATTTACCTCATAGGGTTGTGGTGAGGAATAAATGAGGTAATGGATGTCTAACACTTAACTCACTAAAAACAATGTATCATAACAATAAAAAAACCCAATTTGCCTCCTTCTTTTCATTATTACTATTTTTTTTAATGCCTTCTCAATCGCATGGCTTCTACATCCTGCTGAGGAAGGTTCTGAGTCCCTTTGCAGGATTTGAAGGTTGAGATCCAGCTCAGCTGAACACCCACAGTTTGCACTGCCCATCCCTGGAGGGCAGAACTTCCTTCTGAAAGCTTCTGGCCCAGCAGCAGGGAGGTGGGTTAGAGCCAGGCCCCAGAACAGGAGACCTGATTCTCTTAGCACAGCCCCCAATTTCCCATGGACAATGGGCAATCACTTTACCTCTTGAAAGATGTTTCCCCACCCATAAACAGGGAGAGTTGTATCTGCCTTGCTCACTTCGCTGGGCTGTTGTGAGACCAAAACGCAACAGTGCATGTAAAAGCCTTGGTAATCGGTCAAGCCCAGAAACGGTGCCTTGAAAGAGGAGCAAGGGAACAAGGACGTAGGACCCTAGTGGAACCAAGCCATCTCTGGCCTCCAAGCCTCTGCCTAGAACTCTTCCCCTTCTTTGCCTGACTCATTTGTTCATTCCCTCAACATGTATGACTGATCACCTACTATGTGCCAAGTAGTCTTTTAGGTGCTAGGGTATAGCCGTGAACAAAGCAGGCAAAAATTCCTGCCCTCATGAAGCTTCTATTCTAATGGAGGAAGAGACACACATACTAAATGAAACACATGCTTGGGAGTCAGACCAGGCACCACCTCCTCCAGGAAGTCTTCCCTGATATGCTTTGCCTCCATCCTCCCCAGCTTGGGCCCCACTCCTCTGGGCTCCTGGGCCCAATGATCAAGCTGGACTGCAATGCCTAGCTGGTCTGTTTTATCACCAGTTGTGGGCCCCTCAGGGGCAGAGGCCATGTCTCCCTTTACTTTATGTCCTTGGTATCCCTGGCAGCTGGTTGGGACTCAAGACACATTTGTCGGACAAATGAATGAAATAAGTGAAGAGTGATTTAGACTGTGGGCTTCCAATTGTTGACTCATTCGTTAAACACAGTTTGTCAGGTAGCATCCACTGTGTGGAGGTGGTGTATGGATAAAGAAATAATGCAGTCCTGTCTCTGCCCTATAGGATGCTATCAGCTGAAAGAGGAAATGGCAAGAGAGGGAACAGGTGAAGGGAACGACCAGCTATTGAGCAATAGTCAGGCCCTGAGTAAATCTGTTACATGGATTGCCTCCCTTTACCTTTCCAGCCATGTAGATATTAGGTAGGTAGGTATTCATCTGTTTTGCAGGTGATGAAAGGGGTTCGTAGACGCTCAATAACTTGCCCGAGATGACCCAGCTAGGCTGTGACTGGAGTAGGCTGGAAGTCAGGCCAGGCCTCATACTATTCTGCTGTAATCATGACACAAGGCTGGATATGTCATGCACCTGAGGAGATGTCTGTCTGAAGCAGGGGCTGGGGACCCTCAAAGAGGGGAGAAGTTGCTGAATGAGGTTTGTTTAGTGACTGTTAGAAGGAGGAAATTGCCCACTGAACCTTAAAGGTGGGGAGGCTGGTGGAGGGGATAGAGGGGCCTCTCCAAGGATGTGAAAGCCGGGGAACCCCAGGGATATGGGGTCTGGGAGGGTGTCTGTGAAGAGGCTGGCTGATGCACAGGAGAGGGTGGGGTAAACATCCCTGGCTTGGATCCCTATTCGACCAAGAGCTAAGCTCTGGGCCCGCTTCTCTGCTGCAGCCCCCGTGGTACCAAGAACACCACTTGTCCTTGGTCAACACCAGCTGAATGAACAGATCTTTATCTCTTGACTCCTTGGGTGAGCAATCAGGGTTGGCAGACCTCAGCCCCCTCCTGGCAAAGGACTTTCACCTTCCAAATGCTTCTTGTGGCGGTGTTCCCTGACCACTGAGCAAACCAAGGGGGTTGCTTGTTGAGATAGTTTCACACTAAAATGGGGATGTCAATTCCTTTCCCCAAGCTGAATGGGGAATGGATCATGCGCTGAAAGTAGCAGGTCCACATACAGCATGCTGAGATAAAAGGACTCACCATCCGGAGTCAGACAAACATGAATTTAAACCCATCTCAGCCCTTCATGGCTTGCTGTTCTTGAGCAAGTCTTTTATCTTCTCCAAGCCTCAGTTTTCTCATCCGTAAAAGAGGGTTAATGGCACCTAGATCGTCTGAGACCTGATCTGGTGGCATCTGACCTGTCCCATGCACTCATAGCTGACACAGAACATGGTTAGATCTAGACTGCTTACCTCTGAGTTTTAAGGGTGCAGCGAAGAGAAAGATCAGAGCAGGCTGGGAGGAAGGGGGATGCAGACTGTTTAGCTGGTGCCTTATACTTTGTTAGGTACATGAGTACGAGCAGTGGTGACTCCTGATAAAATAAGAACCAACAATAGCTTTAGATCATGAAACTATTGTCAAGTAGTATGCTAAAAAAACCCCAAAAAACAACCAAACCCATTGCCATTGAGTCCGACTCATAGCGACTGTATATTTAACAGGGACTGATTACCCAATAACCAAAGTATACATGGGCTTACATGTGCTTACTTACTATTCTGTAGGGCACAATTTCAACTGTTTTTCACCACATCAAAGATATATATAGGTACCCTGGGCCCTCTGCTGACACTGTTGCAGACAATGGCTTTAACCCAGAGTCTTTGACCACTTCATCTCCACCTTCTAAATCTCACCTAAAGGTTATCTAATTAGCAGAACCACATTTGTATCCAGAATCCTAGCTGCAAGGGAGTCTGAGAAAATGTAGTTGAGGAAGGGGTGTTGAGTGCCAAGCCACCATTTCCACTGCTGCCCTTGTTCTCTTCCAACTATTATTGACTCTGTTACAGGGCCTGTTCTTGCTCACATATCCTTAGGTTGAGAGTAGGGGGATGCTGACAGATAGGTTCTGATGTCACCTTCACTGAGTCTTCCTTTCTTGGATATGCCATCCCAGCAGAAAGCATTTGTGGGAAACCCCAGGAAGTCATTCCAGTTGTCAGGGAAGTGGGATTACCCTCATCTTTTTAAAACATTTTTATTGGAATACAGTACATATGGTACACATATGTATTTACCATTTAAATTCACCATTTAAAGTGTACAATTCAGTGGTTTTAGTATAGTCACAGATTGTGCAACCATCACCGTAATCAATTTTAGAACATTTTCATCATTCAAAAAAGAAACCCAATACTCATAAGTAGTCACTCCCCATTTTTCCCTAACATCCCCAGCCCTAAGAAACCACTAGTCTACTTTCTATCTCTTATAGATTTGCCTATTCTGGACATTTAATACAAATGGAATCATACAACATGTGGTCTTTTGTGACTGGTTTCTTTCACTTAGCATAATATTTTCAAGATTCTTCAATGTTGTGGTATGTATCAATACTTCATTTCCTTTCATTTTAAGCTTTATTTGAAAATTATTCCTCTTTGATTTTTTACCAATATATAATTCAAATACTAAAAATTTCACTCTTTTAAAGTGTACAATTCGGTGACTTTTAGTATATTCACAAGATTGTGCAACCATCACTACTAACTTCATAACATTTTTATCATCCCAAAAAGAAATCCCATACCTGTTGGCAGTCACTTCACATTCCTCCTTCCCCTCAGCCCGACATCCACTAATCTATTTTGTTGCTATGTATTCATATAAATGGAATCATTCAATATGTGGCCTTTGTGACTGACTTCTTTCATTTAGCATAATGTTTTCAAGATTTATCAATGTTGTAGCATGTATCAGTACTTCATTCCTTTTTATGACTGAATAATATTCCATTGCACGGATATACTGCATTTTGTTGATTCATTCATCAGTTGATGCACATTTGGACTGTTTCCACTCTTTGGCTATTATGAATAGTGCTTCTATGAACATTCATGTACAAGTTTTTGTACTGAACATATGTTTTTAATTCTCTTGAATGGATACCTAAGAGTGGAATTTCTGGGTCATATGGTACATCTATGTTTTACTTTTTGAAGAGCTGTCAAACTGCCTTCCACAGCAACTACACCGTTTTACATTCCCATCAGCAATGTAAGAAAGTTCTAATTTTTTCCACATTCTCATCAACATTTCTTATTTTTCATTATTTAAAAATTATTAATATAGCCAACCTAGTGGGTGTAAAGTGGTATCTCATTGTGATTTCAATTTGTAGTTCCCTAGTGACTAGTGGTGTTGAGCATCTTTGCATGTGCTTATTGGTCATTTGTATATCTTCTTTGGAGAAGTATCTATTTAGATCCTATCCCCATTTTTAAATTGGATTGTTTGTCTTTTTATTATTGGGTTGTAAATGTTCTTTATATATTCTGGAGCAAGTCCCTTATCAGATGTATGATTTGTGAATATTTTATCACATCTTTGAGTTTTCTTTTCACTTTCTTGATGGTGTTCTTTGAAGCACAGAAGTTTTTAATTGTGATGAAGTCCAATTTATTTTTCCTTTTGTTGCCTGTGCTTATGATGTTGTATCTAGAAGGCTTTGCCTAGCCCAAGGTTACAAAAATTTGTTCCTATATTTTCTTCTAAGAATTTTATAGTTTTAGCTGTTACATTTAGGTCTATGGTTCATTTTGAGTTAATTTTTGTGTATGGTGTGAGGAAGGGGTACAAATTCATTCTTTTGCACATGGATATCCAGTTTCACAGCACCATTTTTAAATATTGTATCCTGCAAACTTGCTGAACTCATTTATTAGTTCTAATAAGTTTTTGTAGACTCCTTAGGATTTTCTATAAATAAGATCATGTCACCTGTGAATAGAAATAGTTTTACCTCTTCCTTTCCAACCTGGATGTTTTCATTTTTCTTGCCTAACTGCCCTGGCTAAAACCTCCAGTACACTGTTGAATAGAAATGATGAGAACAGACAGCCTCATTCCTAATCTTAGGGAAAACTTTCAGTCTTTCACCATTAAGTATGATGTTAGTTGTGTGCTTTATGTAAATGCCCATCATGTTGAAGAAGTTACCTATTCTTAGGTTGTTGAGTGTTTTTATCATGAAAGAGTATAGGATTTACCAAATACTCTTCTGCATTTATCAAGATGATCATGTGGTTTTTTGCCTTTTATTCTATTAGTATCATGCATTGCATTAATTGATTTTTGATATTAAACTAACTGTCTTTCTAGGGTAAATCTCACATGGTCATAGTGTGTAATCTTTCTTGTATGTTGCTGGATTTGGTTGGCTCATAATTTGTTGAGGATTTTTGCTTCTATATTCATAAGGGATAATGGTCTATAGTTTTCTTTTCTTGTGATACCTTTTTCTGGTTTTGGTATCAAGATCATACTGGCTTCACAGAATGAGTTGGAAAGTGTTCCATCTTTTATTTTTTGGAAGAGTTTGTAAGGAATTGGCATTTTCAAATGTTTGGTAGGATTCACCAGTGAAGCCATTTGGGTCATATATTTTTGCAGTGGCTTGAAACATGGAAAGAACTGGGGTTCTGGAACTAGATTAGTTTGGCTGTGTGACCTTGGGCAGAGGCAGCTGAATATGGCACAGAGAACTATTCTGATCGATGCACATGTTATTTTAAAATATTTGAGCCAACTTTTAAAAATCTGGAGATTTCACATAAAAATCCTGATTTTCAGATTTTCTAGAAAGTGAGAACCTCTGACAACAGTGGTTTCTAATTGCATTGAGTAGTGGCTGCCGTTTGAGAATGGCTCATGCCCTCTGGTTTGCTCCAGTTCCCACCTTTTCACTGTGTCCTTAAAACCAAGGTTGAATGTTAGTTACCATTTATATCATACTTATTC
This sequence comes from Dugong dugon, assembly GCA_030035585.1. Lineage (NCBI taxonomy): Eukaryota > Metazoa > Chordata > Mammalia > Sirenia > Dugongidae > Dugong > Dugong dugon. Next base: position 50,516,197 of record CM057462.1, on the reverse strand, counting down.
CTGGACTACTTTATTTATGTTAACTGCATGGCCACTGTTGGCATTTGAGTTGATGATGTCTGGCTTACCCTTGCTGAGTCTTTGTTTGCTCATCTACAAAATGAGGACTTTAATAATTCTTACTTTGGAAGATTTTTGGGAAAGTTAAATGAGATGACTGCAAGAAACCAAATAAGATCTACATAAATGGAAAAACATACCATGCTCATGGATAGGTAGACTCAACATTGTGAAAATGACAATATGATCCAAAGAAATTTACAAATACAATGCAATCCTGATCCAAATACCAACAACATTCTTTAAGGAGATGGAAAAACTAATCATTAACTTTATATGGAAAGGGAAGAAGCCCCAAATAAGTAAAGCACTACTGAAGAAGAAGAATAAAGTAGGAGGACTTGCACTACCTGACCTCAGAACCTACTGTACAGCTATGGTAGTCAAAACAGACTGGTACTGTACAGTGACAGATACATTGACCAAATGAACAGAATTGAGAACCCAGGTGTAAATCCATCCACCTGTGGTCACCTGATCTTTGAAAAGGGCCCAAAGTCCATCAAATGGGGAAAAGACAGTCTTTTAACAAACGGTGCTGGCAAAACTGGATGTCCATCTGCAAAAAAATGAAACAGGACCCAAGCCTCACACCACACACAAAAACTAATTCAAAATGGATCAACAACCTAAATATAAAGCCAAAAGCTATAGAGATCATAGAAGAAAAAATAGGATCAACACTACAGGCCCTAATACACAGACTTAATAGGATACAAACCATAACTAACAATATACAAACTCCAGAAGATAAGCTAGATGACTGGGACCTTTTAAAAATTAAACATTTATGCTCATCAAAAGACTTCACCAAACGAGTAAAAAGAGAACCTATGGACTGGGAAAAAAATTTTGGCTATTACAAATCAGACAAAGGTCTAATCTCTAAAATCTACAGGAAAATCCAACACCTCTGCAACAAAAAGACAAATAATCCAATTAAAAAATGGGCAAAGGAAATGAACAGACACTTCACCAAAGAAGACACTCAAGCAGCTAACAGACACATGAGGAAATGCCTGCGATCACTAGCCATCAGAGAAATACAAATCAAAACCACAATGAGATACCATCTCACTCCAGCATTACTTGCACGAATTAAAAAAACAGAAAATAACAAATGTTGGAGAGGCTGTGGGGAGATTGGAACTCTTATGCACTGCTGGTGGGAATGCAAAATTATATAACCTTTTAGGAAAACGATACAGCACTTTCCTTAGAAAGCTAGAAATCGAAATACTACATGATCCAGCAATCCCACTCCTAGGAGTATACCCTAGAGAAACAAGAGTCATCACACGAATGGACATATGCACACTCATGTTCATTGCAGCATTGTTCACAATAGCAAAAAGATGGAAACAACTTAGATGCCCATCAACAGATGAATGGATAAACAAACTATGGTAATACACACAATGGAGTGCTACAGCAATGAGAAAGAACAATGATGAATCTGCAAAGCATCTCACAACATGGATGAATCTGAAGGGCATTATGCTGCGTGAAATAAGTCAATCACAAGAGGACAAATATTGTATGAGATCACTACTATAAAAATTCATGAAAAGTTTACACACAGAAAGAAACAATTTTGATGGTTACGAGGGAGGGGAGAGCTGCGGATGGAAAAACACTAAATAGACAATAGATAAACGGTAACTTTGATGAACGGTAAGACAGTACACAATACTGGGGAAGCCAGCACGACTTGTACGAGGCAAGGACATAGAAGCTCCATAGACACATCCAAACTCCCTAACGGACCGAATTACTGGGCTGAGGACTATGGGGACCATGGTCTTGGGGAACATCTAACTCAATCGGCATAACATAGTTTATAAAGAAAATGTTCTGCATTCTACTCTGGTGAGTAGCATCTGGAGTCTTAAACGCCTGTGAGCGGCCATCTAAGATACTCCACTGGTCTCATGCCTTCGGGAGGAAGGGAGAAGGAAGAAAACTAAAGATACAAGGGAAAGATTCGTCCAAAGAACTAGTGGACCACAACTACCACAGCCTCCACCAGACTGAGTCCAGTACAACTAGATGGTGCCTGCCTACCTCCACTGACTGCTCTGACAGAGATCACAATAGAAGGTCCTGGACAGAGCTGGAGAAAAATGTAGAGCAAAATTCTAACTCACAAAAAAAGACCAGACTTACTGGCCTGACAGAGACTAGAGAAACCCCAAGAGTATGGCCTCCGGACACCCTTTTAGTTCAGTAATGGAGTCACTCCCAAGGTTCTCCCTTCATCCAAAGATTAGAGACAGGCCCATAAAACAAAACAAGACTAATGGGGCACACCAGCCCAGGAACAAGGACTAGAAGGCAGGAGGTGACAGGAAAGCTGATAATAGGGAACCCAAGGTCAAGAAGGGAGACTGTTAACCCATGTCATGAAACAATATGTGTACTGTTTAACGGGAAGCTAGTTTGTTCTGTAAACCTTCATCTAAAGTACAATAAAAATAAATAAATAAATGAGATGATGATTGTAAAGAGGTTTAGCATAAAGGAAGCACTCAATAAATCTACCTCTTTATTTTTACTGCCTGCATAGTATTCTATTGTATGGATAAATATAATATGCAACATTCCTCTATTGTTGGACATGTAGGTGGATTTCAATCATTCTCTGTTCCACACAACACTGGAAAGGACATCCATGTACATGCTAAGTAGTGTTGCATAGTGGTTAAGAGTTTATTAGCTCTACTGGATTTGAATCCCAGTTGTGAGCTCTCTTCTTGTTTCCTATCCTCTTGAAATGGTTGAGATGCAAGGACAGGTGGGATGACCTCAGATGTCATTTGAAGATATATCTGCAATTTTGTCCACAGAAGGAGTGAAGGTCACAGATGGGTGAGGGGAAGGTGCAAGAGTCTCGAGGCATCTTCTGCAAATGTGAGAGCTGGCGCACCCTATCTCAGGATCTCTTCCTCGCCCACCCCAGGGTGTGAAGCCAGGGCCAACTTATTGCATCTGACAGACTGACAGCTGGGCTGTATGAGGAGATAAGCAAGTGTCAGGCAGAGGGAGGGAGGTGTCAACCACAGAGCAGAGTGAGGTGAGAGCATGGGGAACTGGGCTGAGCTCCCCACCCTCAGCCCTGTCCTCTAAGTCACATCCCACACAACTGCTTAGCCCTCTGAGCTCATGATGGCCTCAAACACCTTCCTAGCATGGAGTCCTTATCTGGTGTCCTTCAAAAGCATCCACATGACAGAGCTCCTGGACCTTTGCTCTGAGTGAGCAGTTGGCTGGCCTGTAGGTTGGAGGTGGCAGTGGTTAAGGGCTGAAGAAGTTTTTGAGGTTTTCACGGAGGAAGTGGGCTTCTGATTGTGGTTCCATTGCCTCTCTTTCTTACTGCATGGGCCAGCCTGACCTCCTGGCTCTACTTTGCTCTCCAAACCCCTACTCTGATAATAATAAACGCTGATGTTTGCAGATCACTTTATATTTCAGCAACAACATATTATATTTCTAGCAGAAGGCTTGCTGGACGGCAAAATGTGAATTCCAAGGTCATGTTCACTGCTATATCCCCAGCAACTAGCAACTAGCCCAATGCCTCATCCATAGTTGACGATTAAGAAATATGTGACTGAGTTAATGAATGAGTGAATTAATGAGTGACAGATTCTCAGGGTGCTTTCAGGGTACCAGATGCTAATTCCCCAGCAGTTCCCCAATCCTTAACTGAGGCCTCTGGCCGTCTTGATTCTTCTGGAGGGTCCTTCAGCCCCTGAAAGGAACCTAGATTCTATTGTGCCTCATTTGTGGCCCTTCCTACATAGGCCACCCTCCAGCAATTCTCCCCTAAACTCTCCCCCTCTGGGACTCTGCAGCCCTAACTTGGATCCTGTGATCTTGAGCAAGTCTTTTCCTTCTCTAAGTCAGTTTTCTCATCTCTAAAATGGGAATAATGGCATCCACCTTATGGGGTTGCTGTGCTGGTTGAGTGAAACAAAGCACGTCATAGTGCTTTGTGCAGTTCCTATCACACGTGAGAGCTCAAATGCTGAGAGCTACTATTATTGGGGTGTGTAGACTGGGGTGGGCAAGACTTCACTGGATGAGGGCAGGGGTCCTCAACTAGGGATTAGTGAATAAAGCAATACAACTGAATGTAGTTAATCCATTCAAGGGTGCTGGTTTTGCAATGTGGGCCAGGAATACCCATCACAATTTGAACACTGTTAGGAAGCTGACTTGCAGAAACTTGCCTAACCAGGCAAAGGTTGATGTACAAGGTTAATACAGTGAACCCTGTAACAGCAGGAACTCAGTAGGACCGCCTTGTTTTTCTGGGTCTTGCAAGTTTTCTGCCATTGACAGGGTGCTGTCTTACCACTTTTCTATTGCTCTCTTTTAGTGGAAAATATTTGAGTTTTCCTTCTCTGACAGGTTCCCACCTTACACAGGTTTTGGCTTTTGTAGGTTTTATTGTACTAGCCCACATTTGTCAAGTACTTGCTTTATGCCAGGCACAAAGGGCTTTATATGAATTATCTTGAGGAATCCTCAAAACAATCGTATAAGGCAAGCACTATTATCCCTGAGAGTCCCTGGGGAATGCAAACAGTTAACACACTTGATAGCTAACTGGAAGGCTGGAGGTTTGAGTCCTCCCAGAGGTGCCTTGGAACAAAGACCTGGGGATGTACTTAAAAACCAGCCATGAAAACTCTGTGGAGCACAGTTCTACTCTAACACATACGAGGTCACCATGAGTCAAAATCGACTCAACAGCAACTATTTTATTATTATTATTTTTATTATTATTACCTCCACTTGACAAATGAGGAAAGACACACAGAGAGGTTAAGTGACTTGCCTTACCCTCACACAGCCAGGATTCAAATCCAGTGGAGCTAATATTCTTAACTACTCTGCATACTGTCTCTGTGGACTTCCTTCCCAGCATGTGTGGAATAGGGAAAAATGAGAGTCTAATAGGGGAATGCTACATATTATGTGCATCCCTGTAATGAAACACTATATAGTCAGGAAAAAGCAGGCCGTAGATATGTATGTTCCTGCATGAAATGATGACCACAGTAGGTTGCTGGATAGAAAAAGCAGCAGAACAATATGCATTGTATACTCCCATTTTTAAGTAAAAACAAAATTTTAAAAGTCCACTTACCTGTTTGTAGGTTCTAGAAAAAATGTCTGGAAGGATATATATCAAACAGTTCACAATGACCCCTGGGAAACTGTGAAGGAGGGAAAGCTTCTATTTTTAAATTTTTGTATTTTATGTTGTGTGAAATGTTTGCCACTAGTATGTGTTACTCTGTAATTAAAAAAAGAAGTAAAAAGTAAGTGTGCGATGAGCACCAGGAGCCTGAGGACCCCTGGACACCCCTCTAGCTCTTATCGTCTGTCCCAGATGCCCCTTCTTGTCAGAGACCTCCCTGAAGTCTCCCACTCACCCCTGGGGACAGCTCAATCCTGTTTCCCCTCCATGAACACTTCCCAATCCACTCTGGTCATCAAGGACTTTCTTTGGTCTGGGTCTCTTGTCTGGGTCGAGGCATTTGCTTAGATCCCCTGGTTAGGAGGCTATGGTACCACCCACTATGGTGACATCACATTTGGGCCTGTGACATCACAGTGGACCTGGAGGCTGATAGGACAGAGGACCCGGCAAGGGTCCAAGAGGTGGAAGCAAGAAAGGGGTAGAGGCTGTTTCTGGTGGGAACTTGAGGGACCATTTCTTAGTCCACCTCTCAGGATTTACTAGCCAAGCCAGGGGACTTTCAGGGATTGGAGACCTGGAAATCTCCAAGGCCATTTCCCTTTTTCTAACCAAGCAATTGTATAGGTGTGTCTGAGAGTTAGGAGCAGACAGTTATGCCAGGAGGGGGTGGAGCTGGCAGATGGAACCCGAACGTGTGCGCAGATTCTCTTTGGAAGTGTGGGTGGGATCTTCCTTGGGTGCTCAAGTAGGCCCTCATGCCCCTGGGATTCCCAGCAAGGCTGTAGAGGAGGCAGGCTTGTGGCCTGGGAGTCTGGGAGGGCTGTAGCTTTTGGGGAGTGGAGCTTCGGGGGATCAAGACTGCAAGAGGTGCTGTCCATTTGCATGCTGATGGAGGGGAGCCCCTCCATTAATCTGAAGGATAAGGGGAAGGCACCTGGGAAAGCAGAGGAAGGCTGGGGAGGCTTCTTCTAGGCATTGGGAATGATACACTGGAAGAGGAAGCATGAGAGTCAGAAATGAGGTAGTGGGTGTGGTAGTGGGATGAGCTGGCATTGCCAAGAGACAGTGGAGTCTGAAGTTTGACACTAGACAGCCTTTGGCTACTTGCTGTATGGTTCTTGGTCAATTGCGTACTCTCTCTGAGCTTCTGTTGCTTCATCATGGGAACAATAGAACCAACCACACAGGTTTGAGGTGAAGATTAAATGAGCTAAAGCTTCTAAAACCCTTAGTACAGTGCCAGGCACACAATAAGTAATCTTTACTTATGATCCTTGGAATATTTCATGCTGAGCCCGTTGCTTCATCTGTCTATTCTGGGCACGTGCAATGCAGCATTCTTATTTGTAAGCTGTAGAAACCAGTTCCAGAGGATTTAAGCAGAAAAGGAATGTATTGAATACATGTTGGAGGAGTTCATAGAAAGTCTGGGAAGGCCATAGAGCCAGGCATAGAGAATGGGCTGGATTAAGGGAGATTGGGAGCAGCCAGGACCACACCAAAATCACACCCCAGGACCAGTCCAGCAAGAACTCTGTGGCTGCGTCTGGACTCTTTCCTTTCTTCTGCTGCCCTGGGAGCCAGATGCAGCCCCACCACCACTTTCAGAGTGGAGGCTCCACTGGCCTACTTCTTAGGACCACTGACTTCTGATCCACTATCTGGGCAGAGATATTGGACTGGCTTAGTCCATGTCACATGCCCACATGGTGTACTGGGGGAAGGGAGATCAGAATGAAACATCTGGCCATCTTGGTTTTCACAGTGGGAGGTGCCCTCTGCTTCCTTCAAGATTCTGTGTAAGAGAAAGGTCCAGACGCTGGGCATCCAAAAATCCTACAGATGTCTACGCAAGATACAAAGATGAGTACACAGTGGTTCCTGTCCTTGAGATACAGATATGTAGGGGTCAGTTATGTGGACAAATAGTTATGATAGGAAGTAATGGAGGCCACAGTGGAGGTGAGGACTAGCTCCAGGGGCTGAGCTGACAGGGAAGCATCAATATCATGCCTCTTGCCCAAGGTGGAGGAGCCCTGGTGGCGCAGTGGTTAAAGCAATCGATTGCTAACCGAAAGGTTGGTGGTTCGCAACCACCATCGGCTCTGTGGGAGAAAGATGTGGCAGTCTGCTTCCGTAGAGATTTACAGCGTTAGAAACCCTATGGGGTCCCTATGAGTCAGAATCGACTCAATGGCAGTGGGTTTGGTTTTTTGTTTGGCCAAGGTGGAGAGTCTGAGATATCCCTGTGTGCTCCAGGCCACTGGGGTGGAGTTTGAGGACTGGCGCTGTGTCACACTGGGGCTGTGGGACTTGGACACACTGTGTAGAAATTGTGTGTGGCCTTGGGGGTGATGCACCTTCTCCTGCTCAAATGAATGATGGGGCCTAAGAAGCCACTTCCTGGCCTGTGAGGCCTCCCTTTTGAGACATCTAGTCATGCCTTACACTCATCTTGATGTATCCTTGAATTATCTCTTGCCCTCTCTGGGCCTCTGTTTTCTCTTTGGGTTCGATGACAGAAGAGGATAGGGAAATCAGAGATGGAACAATAAGGAGGAAGAGGCTGTATCCTGGCCTCTGCTCTGTGACATCAGATCCCTGTTCTGTTCTTCATCTCACTCCAAATTCTTCTATGTTGTCTGTTCTTGTCTAGACCTGTTCCTGTCCCTGTCTGCAACCATCTCTGCCTTCTCTGTCACCATCTCTGCCTGTTCCTGTCCCCACTTATCACCATCATGTCTTCCCTGTCTTCATCACTATCTGCCTCTATCTCAGCTTGGTCCACATCCCCAGAAGGATCCCAGCTCCAGCCTTTGAGCCCTGCTCTGTCCCTTTCCTGCTCAGCTATCTGGGCTCTCTGATAACCAGAGATATTTCTCATTCCCCCACTACACACACACACACACACACACACAGAAATTCCAGTCGCCTCAGTTCACTGCAGTCCAGAAAGAAGCAAGTTGCCCTGTAGAGCTGCCACAGGTAGGTAAAGGCTGGATAGGCAGCTCCTCTTTGTTAAGGCTCGCAGGGCCCCCGAGCCTGTCTACCCACCCCTTTCTTCCTTTCTATTTGTGGTAACTTCAAACGAAGCATCTTCCTGTCACCTCTCACACCCACTCGGGCCTCAGTCATAGGCAGCTGCTGCCCACCTGCCCACCCTCCTTCTTTCCCTGGCCAAAGAGGACTGCTGCAGAATCAGGTGAAGACCCTTATATAGTCGACTCTTTTACGGTCTTGGTGTTTGTTTTGAGACTTGAGCCAGCATCGGCAGGAGTTAGGCAAGAGGGAAAGGAGAAGGGATTTTGGAGAGCTGAGACAATGGAGTGAGAGGATGCTAAGTGTGAGGGGCATTGGGGGCTAAGGAGAAAACGGTGATTGCTGTGGAGGAGGGGAAGGAGTCTTGGGATATTTGTAGATCTGAGGTAATCCCTGTGCTCTATGGCCTTAAATGAAAGATGACAGAGAAGTGACATGCTAAATGAGCAGACAGCTGAGAACTCAGGGTGGCTTCCTGGTCAGTGAGAGGGGCAGTCAGGGGCACCTGGGAAGTCTTGGCCCACTCTCCCAGGCCTTATCCCTGGTGAGAGAGCTGAACCTGAGGCAGTCTGGGTGGCAAGACACCAGGGTTCCTCTTGGTGGGGAGCCTTTGAATGGTAGAGTCATAGACCTCTTCCAGAATGGAAAGAGGTAGTTTCTCAATTTCCTGTAGCCCGGAAGAAATCTGGAATGCTCCCTCAGATCTTTGAGCTCACTTGGAAGTAACCCCCATGAGGACCTTCCTTTCTTGGTTCCTCCAGGGTTGAGGCTCAGGCCAGTGCTTCACCTCTGATTGACTAGTCTCCAGTCAGTCCCCTTTCTGCACCTACCAGAAGAGCATCATTGGCTTCTAAATGTCAGCACTGAGAGTCTGCATGTAAAGCAATTCAACTCTCCCATTTTGCAGATAGGGAAACTGAAGCCAGGAAGGGAAGTGACTGGTCCGAGGTCACGCAGCATCTTAGTGGGAGAGGTGGCCCTAGAACCCAGGTCTCCTATATGGAGGACCTTCACTGCTCACCCATGACTGTCTTCCCAGCAGGTAGTGGGGGCATGAAGGGGGAACCAGCTCTAGAACCGGATTGTTGTCACAAGCCCAAGCACCTAGGGGACACAGGCAGCTCTCTGTCCCCCAGTCTGGACTTTCAGTTCTACCAAGGCAACCAGGTAAGGAGGGGTCTCTGCCTTCTCTTTGAGGCCAGCCTGCTTCTGGTAGGAGGGAGGCTAGAAGTGGAGAATGTCTGAAGGGGCAAGGAGCCTCATTCTCCCCTGGTCCTGAGCACCCACTATCACAGGAACATCATGGGGATGTGCCCCTGAGATGACAGAGACCCTCTCCGATGCCCCAGGTGCCCAGACTCTCCTCTGGGGAATGAGAAGGGGCAGGGCCACACAGAAGGCTTGGCTGGTATGACCATGGCCTTAGTGGGAGGGGGGCTCAGGACCATCCTGTGGGATTTACAGTCTTGAATGAGAATTTTCCCCAAGTTCACCTTGGCTCCATTCAAATCACTGTAGATGATCTGAGACTCAGTGGGAGCAGGGTAGTCAGGAATGATGGGGGATGGGACAGGGCTAGATGAGGGGTCTTGAAGGGAAGAGGCATGAAATTCTTGGTAGGGGTGAGAAAGTCCTTGGAGAGAGAAGTCTTTGGATTGGGGAAGGGTGATAGACATGGTGGTGGTGGTGGGGATTTAGCTTCTCCTCCCCCTTTGGAAACCAAGCCAGATCCCAGGGACCCAGAAGTTGCAGCCACCAGCCCCCAAGCCCCTTGCCCCCTGCCCCCTGCCCTCCAGGTTTCCTCAGCCTTCAGGCCACTGCCAGAACCAAATACGGTGAATACCCATGGCCCATCCTGTGCCAGCTGGCTGTGCCCCTTGCCACTGGCTCCGGCCAGGTCTGCCCTGCTGGCCTGCCCCCAGGGCCTGGACCTATACCTGTGCACCCTGCAGCCGGCACCCCTGGGCACAGCCCTGCAAAGTCTCAGAGACGACGCCTTGAGCATGAGTAAGTCCAGGGCACGGGGCTGCACCTTGGTGCAGCTGGAGGTGGGAGGCGCTATTAGTTCTAGGGATGGGAGGGGGAGGGGACTCTGTCACTAGTGAGGACAGAGCCTCAGGCACACTTTATTTTCATGTTTTGGCCGGGGGTTCTGGCCTGGGGGTGCAGAGGGCTTTCGAGGTGGTGACATATGTGCCCGAGGGGGTGGGCAGTGGCTTTCTCAGGCATGGTATAGGAGCTGGTGCAGGTATAACTGGTCATGAGGGTCGGGATGGCACTTTGTCTGCTTAGAATGTTTGAGTTAGAGGGGATCTTATTATAAGACCACTGAACTGGGAGTCAGGGAATTGAAGTGGGATCCAGGTTCTGCTCTTTCTAGCTCTATGATCTTGGATACAACACTACACTTTTCTGGGCTTCAGTTTCTTCATCTGTAAGAGTAGTATCTCACCTAAGCCCATGTTCCAGGGTTTGTTGTATTGTGATATGCCATTTTCTCATGTAACTGTGACCTCCCAGAGGGCAGGGACTATCCTTTGGTGTCCTTTATTTCTGGGACCCCAGCACAGAGCACAGAGCGGAACAGCTCAGTAAAGTTGATTGAATGACTAGATGAGGATCCAGTGAGACACACTGTTTATGGATCTGCTTCTTAGTATTCTCTTATTTTTAGAATTTTACTTTATATCATTCCTGGTTTTACTCCCACCTCAGTGGCTGTCCTATCTCAGTCTCCTTGCTGACTCCTCCTCTTGTACTTACCTCCTGAATATTAGCGTGCTCCAGAACTCAGGCCAGAGCCTTCTCTTCTCTTCCCTTTTCTAGAGTAGTGCTGTTTGATAGAACTTTTTGCCATGATGGAAACATTCTATACCTGCACTACCCAATACTGTACCTGTGGGATTTGCTTCCTAGTGTGACTGAGGAAGTGATTTTTTTTTTCATTTTAACCTTTTTTCCAAAAAATTGTACTTTAGATGAAAGTTGACAGGACAAGGTAGCTTCTCATTAAACAGTTAGTACACATATTGTTTTATGCCATTGGTTAACAACCCCACAACATGTCAACACTCTCCCTTCTTAACCTTGGGTTCCTATTACCAGCTTTCCTGTCCCCTCCTGCCTTCTAGTCCTTGTCCTTGGGCTGGTGTGCCCCTTTAGTTTCATTTTGTTTTATGGGTCTGTCTGATCTTTGGCTGAAGGGTGAACCTCAGGAGTGACTTCAGTACTGAGCTAAAAGGGTGTCCGGGGGCCATACTCTCAGGGTTTCTCCAGTCTCTGTCAGGCTAGCAAGTCTGGTCTTTTTTTGTGAGTCTGAATTTTGTTCTACATTTTTGTCTAGCTCTGTCCGGGACCCTCTGTTGTGATCCCTGTCAGAGCAGTCGGTGGTGGTAGCTGGGACCGTCTAGTTGTACTGGACTCAGTCTGGTAGAGGCTGTGGTAGTTGTGGTACATTAGTCCTTTGGACTAATTTTTCCCTTGTATCTTTAGTTTTCTTCCTTCTTCCTTGTTCCTGAAGGTGTAAGACCAGTGGAGTATCTTAGATGGCTGCCCACAGGCTTTTAAGACTCCAGACACCACTCACCAAAGTAGAATGCAGAACATTTTCTTTACAAACTATGTTATGCCAATTGAATTAGATGTTCCTGGAGACCATGGTCCCCGCAGCCCTCAGCCCAACAATTGGAGCCCTCAGGGAGTTTGGGTGTGTCTATGGAGCTTCCATGACCTTGCCTTGTACAAGTTGTGCTGGCTTCCCCAGTATTGTGTACTGTCTTAACCTAGGAACTGAATTTTTTATTGCACTTATTTTAATTAATTTAAATCTAAATAGTCACATATGGCTAGTGGCTACCATTCTGGACAGAGCAGATCTATGTGATCTCATCCAGACCCATGGCACCCAAATTTATGTCTTCAGCTCAAACCTCCCCCTTAAACTCCAAACAAATCTGTCCATTCTGATATCTGGACTCCAAACCAGGCCAACTGAATTAGAATCTCTGGGAATGAGGCTTGAGCCTGTATGTATTTAAGCTTTCCAATGGTTCTTATTCTCTTGATAAAGACTGATTAATGTACTGAAGAAGCTTTCAGATAAATATGTATACATTAAAAAAAAAATCCATCCAGCTGCCGATTTGACTTCTCCATCTGGATGTCTAATATGCTTCTCAAATCTTTCCTTTTCCTGAAATTGCTAAGCACAACAGAAATGCTAGCAGTGCAATTACAGACCAGGAAACTGAATCCCAGAGAGGTGAAGTGTTCTTGCCCAAGCCAAGCTGGGCAGGTTTGATGGGGAGCAGAGCCTGACCCAGCCTGCGGTGCCCTGACCTGTCTTCCCTTTCCTGCTCAGAGCACCAGCCACCACAGCTGCAGGCCAGCTCCATAGATGATGACAAGAAGCTCACAGCCAAGTACCCTCCGAGCAGGGAAAAGATGGGAAATCAGCCGGAAAGAGATGGCGAAGGGGCCTCCTGCCCTTCCTCCCTGCCCTGTAAAAGCCCTTCCCCAATCCCCTGGCAGAACAGAAAGAGCCCCAGCCCCTTGGCTTTCTGTCCCTGCCCCTCTCCCACCCCCACCTCCAAGGAGCTCCCATTCCACCTCCACCCCTTCTACCCTGCGTACCTACTTCTTCTGCCTCCACCTTATCTGTTCCCCTACGGGGCCCTCCCTTCTGTCCAGTACCCCCACCTCTTCATGCTGCCCCAGGGCACCTCCTGCCCCACCATGACTGTACCCAGCTTGCTCATGACTGCCAATGAGCCTGGGCACCACAACACCTGGGGGGAGACCCTGCTTCCCAGTCCAAGGGCCTTCCAAGCCTCTGGCCAAGCGCCGCCCTCCCAAGCCTGGAATCCAGGCCCTAGAGCTGCCCAGACCTGTTCCTTAGGGCTGCAGCAGGCTGGTGTGGTGGCTCCTGCAAAGCGGGCTCCACTGGGCTCCCGAGTGGGCACTGCAGCCCTGCCCTACCCTTTGAAGAAACAGAATGGCAAAATCCTGTATGAGTGCAACGTGTGCAGCAAGAGATTTGGGCAGCTCTCCAACCTCAAGGTATTTGGCTCCTGGGCGCGGCTGCTCCCCTCAGCACCCTTCAATGACCCCTCACCCTCCTCCCAGTCCTGTTCTTAGAATTAGGGACCTTAAAGCCATAAGGAACTCCTGGGTAGCCTCTCAGGCTATGTGATCTTGAATGGTTCATTTGGCCCCTCTGGGGCTCCAGTTTCCTCATCTGTAGAGAGGGGACATAGGATAAGACGGCCACAAAGCGTCTTCTCCACCCCAAAAAGGCTGTCTATGAGATCATCTCATTTAAGTTAAAATGGGGAAACTGAGGATCCTAATGGGAAGGATTTGTCCAAGGTTACTTTGATATAATAGTGGGGTTAGGCCTTGACCTCAGTCTCCCAAGGTCTAGGGCAAAGCCCTTTCCTCAACAGCCATCCTTTCTGGATTCACAGCCAAGTGTATTCTTTACTTTATTGAAAGTCAGATGGGGGACTGAGTAGGTTTTAGTGAGTCTAGACCACAGACCTGACAACCAACCTTTTTCAAGTGGGATCCTACAAATCAGCACCTGTGCTGTGGGCATCATCATCCACATCACCCAGCAGGGATCGAACATGGGTATATCTCTGTGTGTTAGCAAAGCAAAGGAGCTGTGTGCAAGTTGGTACCTACCGAAGTAGAGGAAAAATTATGGTTATTGGGAGACTTAACCCTAATGGATCCTTCTGGAGTCTTCAACTTTAAAAAGCTTCAGACGACCTGGAAATGTAGTAAACATGCAGGTTCCTGAGCCCCACTCCGAGATTTTGATTAAGCAGGTCAGGGGTTGGGCCTGAGAATCTGCATTTCTAACAAGCTCTCAGGTGACGCAGACGCTGCTGGCCTATAGACCACACTTCGAGTAGCACTGCTCCAGGATACACCCAGGGTGCTCCTTACCTGGCTTTCTGACCATTGCTATTTCCTCTCCCACAGGGCTGCAGAAAGAGTAGGGTGCCCTGGTGGATGGTAGCGAGGCCCTGAGTGGAGTGATAGAGAGGAAAGGGAATAGAGAGGCTTTGATGTCCCAAAGCCATCCTGTGGGGACTTGGGCAGAGATTCGGGGAGGATTCCGGCCCTGCTGGGGCGTTCTGGGCAGTAAGCAGCATTTCGCCTACACCTGCCTCAGGTCCACCTGCGCGTGCACAGCGGGGAGCGCCCGTTCCAGTGTACCGTGTGCAAGAAGAGCTTCACCCAGCTTGCCCACCTGCAGAAGCACCACCTGGTGCACACCGGGGAGCGGCCCCACAAGTGCCCGGTGAGACCTTACTCCCCTCCCCTGTGCTCCCACAGCTGGTGAGGAGTTATAGGCCCCTGGAATGAGGGCACCTGTAGCCTCCACCCCCACCTCCTGCACAAGTGGAGGCAGGAGGGGCGTGGGGGTGGAGAGGTGAAAATTACCCCTCTCAGCCTGGAGGTGCTGGGATGAGATATTGGAGGTCACTCCCAGGGCCTAGAGGGGGAATAGAGATGTATGTCTGTCAGGGGAAGTTGGGGGGCGGTTCCCTGGGGAGTGGATACCCATTACCTACCCCAGGGTTCTGAAAGGGTTGATGCCATAGTGTACGCAAAGTACCAAGTGGAAAGACCCTTAGATCAACGTCAGCTCCCTCTCTCTTTGAGCCTTACCAAAACCCTGTGAGGTCAGAAGGGCAGGGATTCTTTCCCTGTTTTACAGAGGTGGAAATGAAGGCGCTGTAGTGGTTATGAGTCTGAGTTGCAGAGTCAGGCTGCCTGGGTTCAAATCCTAGCTTGGCCTCTGACTTGCTGTGTGACTTTGGGCTGGTGGCCTCACTCCTCTGAGCCTCTGCTTTCTCGCTGGAATCAGGAGTTGTACTAGTACTTAGTCATAGGGTCCTCGGGCAGACTACATGAGACCATAGATGTACATTGGGGTGAGCAATGCTTGGATGTGGCAACACCCAGTTAATTATGGACATAATGTTATTTATGTTCACTGATGCTGCAGCCCCACAAACTGGGCTAAGGATTCTATGTGATGATCTCATTCAGTCCACCATACTTATGAGGTTAGGTATTAGTCATTTGTTATCAGTAAGGAGAAGAAGGCTCAGAGAGGAGGTGTCACTTATACAAGGTCACACAGGGAGTCAAAGAACCAGGATACCACACTTGGTCTGCTGGACTCCAATGTGCCAGGCACTGTAGGCCTCAGGGAGAAATCAGTGGGTGAAAGCTCTTGGGCCTTCACTGACAAAGGTGGATGGGGCTGTTACCAAGATGGAGAGGGGAGCCGAGATCCTGAGCCAGATGGTAGGACAGAGATGACACCTCTGCCTGCTCCCATCAGCTGTGCTACAAGTGCTTCAGCAGCTCCAGCAACCTCAAGACTCACCTGCGCCTGCACTCGGGGGCCTGGCCCTTTCAGTGCAGCATCTGCTCAAGTCGCTTCACCCGGCATGTTCACCTGAAGCTGCACCATCGGCTGCACACCCCACAGCCCTGCAGCCTCACTCACGCCCACCTGCCCCTGGCCTCCCTCACCTATTTGGCGGGCTGGCAAAGGGGGGCACTAGATCTTGTGGCGGTGCCGTCAGAGAGAAAGGTGGGCTGGGACACGGATAAGGACAAGGTGTCCTCGGCACCCCAGAGAAAGCAAGGACAGCCAGCCTAAACTGTGGTGCCAGGACAGCTCTGGGGAGGGGGCAGGGGCTGAGAAATTAAAGAATTTTCTCTATGATGAGTTGAGGCCTCTTGAGTTTCAACAGTGGAGGGGGAAGCCACCGTGTATTTGCCAAACCTCACACACCACCTGGGAGCAACTCAGGGGACACAGCCAAGAAGAGCTTGTGTTGCCCACAGGGTGGGTGCCAGCATCCAGCTTAGTCAAGGCTAGGTTTGGATTCCGCTGCCTGTCTAGGGCCTGCCTGGGACCACACTCGCCAATGGGAAGTCCAGCTCTCCAGAACTCTGCAAGGCGCAGACTGTGCTGCCAAGCACAGGGCACCATGCCCTCTTCTGGACAGATGTTCCAGCCACCTGTCCAGTTGTTTCTCTGCTGCTTCCCACCACCTCCTCGTCTCACAGCCACTGTTCCTGCTAGGCCACAAGGCCTTCTCAGCTGGTAGCCCTGCCTTGATCAGCTGGGGCGTGTGCCTCTCTCTGCACATGCCAGGATCTGAGCCCCCTGCAGGGGTGGAGAGGAAGGAGACACAAGAATGTTAATGTTTGCTCATGACGCAGAAGCATATCATCACTCTGTGTGCCGGGTCCAGTCACCACATGGGGCAAAGGGCAAGGTGGTACAGAGCTCAGGGAAAGGACGGAGGCCCTAGAGGGACTAGACAGGGAAGCCTGGCTAAGAGACATGGGGAATTGGGATTCTCCTGATGGTCTTGTTCTCTGAAGTCTCAGAGGATCCCCTCAATGTGAAAGATGTTCTCCACTCCTCCCACCCCACTTATGAATCAGAGTAGTAGCATTAGGTGGGAAAGGGAATTGCCTGGGAGACAAGAGGCCCAGGTTACAATCCTGGCTGCTGCTTTGCTGTCTGACCCTTTTTGTCTCAGGGTCTCAGTTTCTCCATCTGTAAAATGGGGGCACTGGACTAAATGCTCTCTTCCAGATCTGCTGTTCTATGAAGAGTTCTCCTCTTCAGGATGTCCTCATATACTTCCAAAGGCAGCTGGATGAAGAGCACAGCTACGGGGAGGACAATCCGCCTCCCTAGTGGGGACTGGTCTCCAGGCCACAAAACTGCCAAATATGAAGGAGGTCCCACTTGGTCACTTATCCTGATTACCTTCCTGCCTATTTCCAGTCCCACAGTAGGGTTAGGCCCACCTAGTCGACACAGACCACGCCCATTCCCGCCACTGATTTCTGGCCCCTCCTCGGAAGGAGCCCCTTCGCCGGCACCACCACTTGTCCCAGGTCCTTCTGTCTCCGCCGCCTCACCTCCTCACGCAGGTCTTGCCCGGGACTGCTTGCTTGCACCCCGCTGGCTCCCAGCACCTGCAGAGGCCTGAAGTAGCGCGGACTGGTGGGGTTCTAGCGGGCGCGGGCTCAGGCGCACATCTCGGGGCCTCCCTCTGGGGTGGAGGGCTGCCCCTCGCAGAGCACACCCCCGGCCCTGGACACCGGCAGCAGCTGGGTCAGGCGCCGGTCCGCACGGGCCGCGGGCGGGGCAGCTGTTTGCTCAGGGGGGCGGGCGGGAGGAGGTGTTTCTCCGCAAACGCAGCGGATCCGGGTGACCCACGAGGTCCGGAGAGGTCAGATGCCCTGACGGCCCAGGCCGTGTCCTCGCCATGGCCGAAGGGCGCGGGGGTCTTGGAGCCCGCCTGGCCCACTTCCTGGCCAGGCTTGGGGGCTGGAGGGAGCAGAGGGGGAAGGAGACCCCGGAGGATGCCGGAGCCCTGGATAGGTGAGGGGGGATGGAGGAGGGCCGGCTAGGGCCGTGTGCCCCTGGGCCCTAGAGGGTGTGTGTGTGTGAGAGTGTGTAGTGAGTGTTCAGATAAGCGTGTATAGGTGTCTCAGAGCATAAACATATATATGTCCATGTATCACAATTTTCGATGTGTGAATGTGAAAATAGTATTTAAAAATTTTTTTTATTGTATATATAACAACCTTTTCCAATTTAACGTTTGAAAACAAAGTCCTTGGGCTCTTTTGAAACCTTAAAACAACTTTTATAATTTCCTAAGTCTGGCAGGCGGCCTGCTGACAATGATTTCCTCTCTGGAGACAATTTAAAGGCAAACACAGTAGGTGGACTTTGAGTCTCACATCACAGGCCTGTTTACCTCTGGTCCACAAGAGGTTTTTCCCTGTCATTCCGGCACCTGGAGCTAGCTCTCGATTGTAATAACAAAAAACTTCTTCAGCCTTGCTTCTTGCACTTTACCTGGATTATCTCGTTTTATTGTCATAGCAATCCTATGAGTATCCCATTGAGTCAGATAAGGAAATGGAGATTCAGAGAGGTGAAGTCACCTACCCAAAATCACACAGCCGGGAAGTGGTGGAGCCGGGATACAAGCTTAAGTAGTCTGACCCCAGAACCCACAGTCTGACCCTAAAACCCACGTTCTGAAACTATGCCACTCCATTGCCTGGGGAGGCTGCTGGACGGCAAGCCAGGAGGCCCCGGGTGCCATCCCAGCTCGAGAAGCCACTAGCCGTGTGACCTTGAGCAAATTGCTTCACCTCTCCCAGCCCATTTACTGAGGGCTCTGATGTCTGAATGGAAGTAAAACGCTCTATGGGAGGCAGGGTCGAATGGTTGAGAGGCATAATGAAAATCCATGAGGGCCCAGTAGTTCACAGGCCCTGCATCTGCAGACAGCATGGGTGTGCGCACAGGCAAAGGGATGTTTATGTGTCTACATAGTTACTGGGCAATTTGTTCTGATCTTATTATGACCCAGCTGTCTTCAGCCCGCCTGGGAGGGGGTGGGGGCATGGTGGGAGCAGAGTGAGGAGAGGAGTTTGCGCTGTCCTCTCACCCCAGGGAGGGAGGGGAGGGGAGGGAAGGGCCCTAGCCACCCTATGCCTGGGTGCCTGGGGGTACCCACACCCTGCCACGGCCCTGGCCCTGCCCTCCCCCGCTTGGCAGACACAGCCTCCCTCTTTACCCTGCCTGGCAGAAACCTGCCCTATAGGCCCAGATGGCAGTGCCCCTCCCTCTTGGGAGGAGGTGGGGTTGGGTGCAGGTGAGTCCGGTGGGGAGGGCAGGGGAGGGGCCGCACAGGCTCCCGGGCCAGCAGGATGACACGTGCCATGCGTGTCTCACAAGCCATGGGAATGGGACCCTGGCACTGAGGCATAAGCCTCCAGTCCCCGCAGATTGCTTGGAATGGGGGGCAGAGTACACAGGGGAGGGCTGTACTTCATCTCTCTGGGCCTCAGTTTCCTTATCTGAAAAATGGGTACACTAATATCCACCTTCTAGGATTCTTGTGAGGCTTAAAGGAGATCATGGAAGCACAAGGCCTAGTGCTAAGCCTGACACACACAGGAGGGCCACAGCAGGTGCTGAGTTTTGGAATTACTGGGGCCCTGTCTCTTCTCCATGTTTCTCTGATACAGGCCCAGTCCCCATTTTGGTTCCAAAACCATCCCTGTCTCTTACTCTGCCTCTGGAGGTGGAGTGGACAGCTGCGGGAGGGGGCAGAGGGGAGGCTACCACATAAACCTTCTCCCAAAGGTTTCGGGAGCTCACCCTGCTGGGCTGTGGGTCGCTGGAGCCAGTCTGGGGTGGGGGAGTGGGGACAGGAGGAGGCTACTTCACCCCTTTCCCCTTTGCTTCCTTCCCAGGCCCTGGGGAGGCCAGAGCTGCCCTGACTTGGCCCAGGGCAGCACCAGCAATCTCAGCCTCAAGGTAGGAGAGAAGCCAGAGGGGTGGGGGGAGGGAAGGGGGCAGAAACTCAGAGAGGG
Source organism: Dugong dugon (assembly GCA_030035585.1). Taxonomy (NCBI): domain Eukaryota; kingdom Metazoa; phylum Chordata; class Mammalia; order Sirenia; family Dugongidae; genus Dugong; species Dugong dugon. Next base: position 50,496,435 of record CM057462.1, on the reverse strand, counting down.
GCTGTGCAGGCCGGAGAACCCTGGCTTACAGGTCAGGCAACTGGATTTCTAGTCCTCTCTCTGCCACTGATTCTGTGTGGCCCTGGGCAGATCGTTCCCCCTTGCAACCTCAGTCTCCCTGTTTGCAAAATGGGGACAATAGTGCCTCTCTCTCAGGGCTGCTGTGAGGAATAAGGTAATGGATGTAAAACACCCAGCATGGGGCCTGGGTACTCAGGAAACATGAGCTTACTAATAATGGGACCCTCTGGGGAGGAGGTAGGGGCTGTGCCTGTTCCCAAGGCCCCCTTGTCTATACCCACTGCTTTAACTTTGGCCCCTTCTTTCCCCTACTTCCTGGCATGGCCCCTCAGGGATGACCCTGAGTGAGTGGCTTCAACTTCTGGCATTTCCCCATCTGCACTTGAGACCTGAGCCATGGATTGGATGGTGACAAGGTGTCTTTCCCCTGGAGGGCTGGGGGGCAGCTTCCCCTGGTGATGGCTCAGGCAGCTGTGTGTCTTTGTCAGCAGTCCCAGGAGGCAGGTACTGGTATTATCACTTCCATTTACATATGGCAAAACTAAGACAGGAAAGATCTTAAGCCCAGGCTGCCTCGTCCAAACCAAAACCAAACCTGTTGCCACTGAGTCGATTCTGACTCATGGTGACCCCCTGTGCTACAGAGTAGAACTGTGCTCCATAGGGTTTTCTAGACTGCAATCCTTACGGGAAGCAGATCACAAGGCTTTTCTTCCGTGGCACTGTTGGAGGGGTTTGAACTGCGAACCTCTAGGTTAGCAGTTGGAAGCAAACTGTTTGCACCCTCTGGGGACCTTGCCTTGCTCCGGGCCTCCATAGTTAATCACTCTACTCTCCTGTCTCTTGAGGTGTTCAGCTCTTGGGGAGCAAGAGGCTGCGGGGTTCTATTTCACAGATGAGTAAATCAAGGCATTTGGGATCAAGGGTCCTTGCTAGGAAGAATTTTGACCCGAGATTTGGCTCCTCTGTTGCCGAGGACACAACCCATCCTTGAGAACAGGTTGGGGTTAGTGTCCATATGGGTCTGGGACCCCGAGCCCACTCCCCCACTCCCACATCCAGACTGGGCCCCAGGGGAAGGGAACAGACAGAGGTCAGGTGTTGCCCCACTTTCAGGGAGACCCTTTTGTCTGGCACCCTCATGCCCCAGGTAAGTCTCTGTGCCCAAGTACCTCCTCCCTGGTGTGTACTGTGGGACTCTTGGGTCAGGAGGGGTGCCCAAGAGGTGGCCGCAGGCTCTCTGGAAGGCTGACATGTGCAGAGGCCGTGGGTGCTTTCAGCACGCATGTCCACACAGCCTGTAATCCCCATGGCAGCTGCTCCCAAAGGGCTGGAGGCCTCTGGGCGCTTGGGAAGGCAGCAATCGGCCTGAGAGGAAGCCAAGGTCACCACCCTTTGGGAGGTGTGGGCAGGCCATGCTGCCTCTGTCACCTAGGAGGCTGAGTGGTACCTGAGAGTTGGGAGCCCTCCCTGCCTTGCTGTATGACCTTAGTCATGTCACTGTTCTCTGAGTTAGATGTGGAGGCCTGCATTCCTCATATGTAGAATGGAAGGTGATGAATTAAATGCTGAAGGGCCTTTGTCCAGCTCCAGTGGCACTGGAAACCTTTCCCTAGGGCAGCTCTGCTTGGGGCCAGATCCCTGCTCAACTTCCCCTGTGTCAGGTGGGCAGCCAGGGTGTTCAGGGGTGCCTGGAGGGTCACCATGCCCCGCCCCTCTTGATGCCCATCTCTGCTTTCCCCAGGCCCAGACCCAGAGCCGCTCAGAATGGGACCTTTGGGCAGGGAGCCGTGGGTCCTGGCTTTGGAAGCAACGACGCAGCTCAGGGGGACCTGTTCAGCCGCTGGGGCGCCTACAGAGGCCAGCTGTGGGCAGTGCCTCCGATCTGGCCAGCTCTGCCTCTATGGGGCCTGAAAGCCTGCCATTGGCAGTGGTCCCAGCAGAGCCTACCTGTGCCGGGAGCCCCTTGTGCCCAGTGCCAGTTCCTGGACATTTGGAACAGAGACTTGCAGGCTGCGCTTGCCCACAGCCCCCATACACAGCCCCAGAGGTCTCTATGAGGCCTGAGTTACCCGGTAACCTGGAAGAAGTGCTCCTGCTGCCCTACCCAGCATCCTTCCCCATGGCAGAGGGGGCAAAGGGCGAGTCTGCTACCCCAGGGCCGGCCCTGCCAGAGCCAGCCCAAACCCTCCAAGCGCGTCCCTCTACCAGGAGGACCCGCTACCACATCACCATCACCCTGCAGGGGTGTGGGCAGGCACCTGGGGAGGAGAGGGAGGAGCCTGAACTGGCCCAACCAGATCCCCACCCCTGTGGCCCTGAGGAATCCAAGGGCTGGCAGGAGCCTCCCCAGGGGCCCCGCCCCATCACAGGGTGCCCGACCTACCCGCCCCAGGAGCCCCGGCTGAGAGCCCGACCGCATCAGGAGAGCACAGCCCAGCGGCAGGAGCTCCAGACTAGGTGGACATCTGGGTCCCCACACAGACGGTGAGCAGAGGTCGGTCCCCATGTGGGACGGTGGGGTGAGAGGTGAGAGGGGCCTGGCTGCCCCCTCCTAAGTCTCTCTGCCTCGTTCCTGGGCTTCTTCAACTCAAGGCCCATTCATTCATTCAATTCCCTGAGCCAGAGCTGACTCGGGCTGACATCCCCACTCCAACTCTGCCCTCCTCCCCTACCTCTACCCTCAGGCTACTGCTGCTCTCCTCCCTTGCCTACCTGACGAGGAGGAAACCCTGTCCCAGAGAGGATGGGACCACCTTCTCAACAACACCTGCCACTCTGGGTTCTGTCCTGGAGGCCATAGACTTAGCCTGGAAAGCGGCACCCAGCCAAGGTGCTGGGTATCCTGGGGCAAGTGGCTTAACCTCTCTGGGCCTTGAAGTGTTGAATGGATTTGGTAGCTGGAGCTGAGGAAGGAGGAGGTAGTTACAGGAACATGCTTTGAACTCCAGAGAGTTGGGCTGCCGAAACAGCAGGGATGCTTATTAATAATGCCTCAGTCACAGCAGTAATTACCCTACCTGGCTCTGTTCTGGCGGCCACAGGACCAGGCGAGACTCCCAAGCCTTGGTTTTTATTTGTGTTGAAATGACTCTCCTAAATCTGCCTGGTAGGCTCAGAGGTGGAAGGGTGGGTTCCCCAAAACTTACTGGGGAGGGGATGAATATGGGACCCCCCACCCCCGATGACCAGGAAGGGGCACTGGGCCTCAGGCAGGGCTCTGAAAAGTTCCTAATGATGATAATGGTGGCTGCCATTTACAATTTTTTTCCAAGCATAATTTTATTGAATCCTCACAACAGCTCCATGAACCAAGGACTGATACTGCTCCCTCCCCTGCCACCAATTACAACAGGGAAACCAAGGCTCAGAAAGATTCATTCACTTGGCCAAACTCAGACAACTAGAAAGAAAGAAGCCAGAATTTGAACCTAGGTTTCTCTAACACAAAAGCCTGTGCTTTAACCATCACTCTATCCTGCCTCTCAAAGAGTCCTCTTTGTGCAGAAACCAGAGGCCTCAGTATGGTTGATTTGCAGGCTCTAGGGTTCTCTGTAATCCTGTGGAGGTGGGATTTGGCAGCCACTGTAAGTAGCAGAGGCAGAATCAGGGACGCGGAGGTCTTCTGGGCAGGTGTCAGTAGGCCTGGTCCTAGGCCTGTCCTGAGACCTGCTTGGGTCCCCCAGCCTGGGGAGGAGAGAAGGGCTGCAGAGAGAGGGAAGGTGGGTGCAAGAGGCCTGAGTAGGGGGGAAGGGAAGAAGTGGGAAGTTCAGCTGGGGGGATGCGGGGCTCTCCCTGCCACTCCCTGGCTATTTTGGGCCCAGGTGAATAATGACAGACTCAGGTGGGAGGCTGGGGCTCACTTAGAGAGCGAAGAAGATGACCCACCCGCACACCATCCCGTATGTCCCCTTTTGGGGAGGATTCTCTGAGCCAGGAGTAGGCAAATATGTGTGTTGGTGTGTGTGTGCAGGACACAGTTGGGGCTGCAAGTGGGGGTGTGTAAGATATATGTGCACCCAAGTGTGTGTCTGTGTTCAAGTATAGGTGAGTTTCAAGAGGAGGAGAGCTCATGAGTGTAAATTAGCTGTGTACTGTGAATGTGTGCACGGGTGTGTCACTGTGTCTGTGTGTTCTGTGTATATGTATGTGATTTGTGTGTGTGTTGTGTCTGAGTGTGTGTTTATAACTGTGACTGTGTCTGAGTCTCAGTGTGTGCCTGTGTGTGTTTGTGTGCCTGTGTGATTCAGTGGGTCTGTGCCTGCGTGTGTCTGTGTGTCTGTGTGAGCCTGTGTGACGCAGCATGTGCTTGCCGGCGTGTGGGCCTGTGGACTGGTTTGGCCTAGTTTGGGGGTGACTCACAGGTAAGTGGGGAGAATCCAAGACTTGTTGGGTTAGACAAAGCTCTTTCCCACACTCCCTCCCCCCACCCCAGCCTCTCCCTTCCCAGCCCCACACATCTTGTTTGGAGATCACAGGTCACCATGCCAACAAATCCACTTCTGGTCTGGGGCCCTGGAGATGAGAGGGCTCCTGGGAATGGGCACTTTGGCTGGCCCAGGAAGGGTATCCTGGACCATTAAGGTGTATTTTCAAAGCAGTGATAAAGGGTTGGGGGCGAGGGGAGCTATAGGCAAACAGATTTCAGCACAGTTTGAAGAACATAGCAGTCATGACTGTCCAGGGATGGGACTGGTGAACTGTCAAGTGGTAACCTCCTTGTCCCTAGGGGTATACAAGCAGAAGCAAATAACCCATGCTTGTAGAATGAGTCACTATTAGGGGTGTTGTCCAGGAGTTGGGTTGGGCTGAGAAAGGCATTGAATTTTGTTGGTCAGGAGGTCATTAACAAGATCTGATCTGATTACCGACAGCTTCTTTTGAAGCTGCTCTCCTCGTATTCTACCAAAGCCCATGGGGCCTTCCAAATGTGGTTCCTGTTTTTTTATGTCTAATTTGTTGACCCCTGGACTCCTAGGATACCACCTTCATGAGGAAGTCCGCTTTGGATGAGCTTAACCCCCACCTAACACATCACCTGGGACAATTAATATTGAATGAATGAGTGAATGAATGGATGAATGAGTTAGAACCCAGGCTCTGACACTTATTATCAGTGCTACCAGGGACAAGTAATCTTAGTGAATGGTAGTTGTTATTATTCAGAAATGGGGAGGAGACTCAGTGAGGGGGACAAGGACTCATGGGGGGGCTCAGTGAGGGAGTGAAGCTCCATGTGGGGGAGTCCTAGTGAGGAGGATAGGGGTTCCATGAGCAGAAAGGGGGCTCAGTAGTGAGGAATGAGTGAAGGGCTGAGACCCAGGGCCTCAGGTGTCTGGTGTGTCCTGCTCTCAGGAAGCCAGGGGAATGGATGGGGATCCATTGCAGCCCATGCCCCCAAACTCCCTAAATGTCCAGACCAGGTCAGGCACAGTCATAGCCACCAGTGGTCCTGGAGTCAGGTTAGGCTTCAGCAGCTTCCCTGGACCTCAGCCCCTTTCATCTCTGCCCCTCATAAAACCTGAGTCACTGCTGGGGACACAGGGCAGGGTCAAAGTTCTAGGTTCCACCACCTTCTCAGGAGGGAGGATGGTGGAAGTGGGGGAAGGGGTCTCCTTATCATGGAAGCTGGGGGCAGTGGGTCCATTTCTGGTCCAGGGTGTGGTCTCTGGAGGCTACCTTGTAGAGAGGAGGTACAGATCTGAAGACAGGTTGGTCCTGAGGCTGGGGATGAACAGGCAGACCTCTCTGGGGTCCTTGGGGTCTGAGAATAGGGTTCTCCTGGTCAGTGCAGCTGGAAGGGGCTCCTAGAGTCAGGGAGTGGGAGACTGGCCCCTCCAGGAGAACTGTGGCTCCCTTTAAAAACAAACCCCAAAACCAAAGAGTCTCAGTTTACCAGATAAATACATTAAGGAATTTGCTATAGTGGTTAAGCACATGGACTTCAGGGCCAGGATTCAAGTCCTCACTCTGCTGCTGTTAGACTCTGGGCAAGTTACTTAATTTCTCTGAGCCTTTTTTCCCTCATCTGTAAAATGGGATTGTTTATGATATATTAATAATTTATTATTTACGAGGTATCAAACTCATGGGGTTCTTCAAGGATTCAATAGGACAATAATTGTAAAGCTCTTGGCAAGATGTTTTGATAGAGTAAGCCCTCAATACAGAGTCGTTGTCATTATTATTACTATTAAGACAGACAGCCTCATATTCCTTTCTGCTCTCTTCCTTCTCTCTGCTTCCAGGCTTAGTCCTTAGTTCCACCCTTTGAAGAACCCTGGCCTAGGGGATCGCCTAAAAGTGGGAATAGGGTTGAATGAGGGGCCCTGATGAATTAAGTCAGAGTTGGGAGTATCATGCCCATCTTACAGATGAGAAAACAAAGGCCCAAAAGGTCAAGTGACTTGCTCAAGGTCACCCAGCCTGACCTCAGCAGGAGTGGTTATTCTGTATTGTGGGGAGCCACCCTCACTATGACCTGACACTCATCTGTCTTCTTCCTGGCACCACCTGCAGGGAGCTGGACCACAGGAAGACAAGGACCCCTCAGGACAGGTTGCCGGGGCCCAACATGGAGGCGGCAGGTGGGCCCCCGGCCCGGGCCAAGGCCCGAGTGATGAGTGCCACGCTGATGTGGCGGCAGCGGCCTCCTGCTCAGAAGGAGATCAGACACCATTTTCATAAGGTGTCTCTGGTGTCAGGGACCCAGATGGAAGCCCCCCAGGAGGAGATGTTCGAGTACAGCCACTGTCAAGAGGAAGTCAATGGCTTTGCTACACAGGAAGAAAAGACTGTGAATTACCAGGGACCCCAGGATGGGGCTGGCTCAAAGAGCTTTCAGAGCCATGGGCCCATCTTTTCCAAGAAGTACACACCAACCCCCAAGGAGAAGAGGCCAGTGGGGAGGCTGAAGGAGGCTGTGGACCAGGGTGATGGCAGCCCCCAGCCCCCCAGGACTGAGCCCCCAGGCCCAGGAGCCCCGGCTAGGAATGAGTTCTTGGTGCCCCTGCCTGTGCCCCGTGAGCTGAGCCCTCACCCAGGTATGGGTCTCACCAGCGAGGGCCCCCGGATCCGTGAGAAACGGCCGGTGACATGCACTGTGCGGACTACCACAGTGGTGGAAGGGCAGGTGGACCAACAGGTGAGCAGCTCTGTGACCGTGAGGCCGGTGCTACCGGGCAAGGCCCTGCCCAGAGGTCGCAATGCTGCCCGCACGGTCCGGGCAGTGGTGGTGAGCCCCCGGGCTGAGGGCTCACCCAGCCACAGCCAGGCCCTGGAGCTGCTAACAAGCCTTGTGCCTCCTGAGCGCAGCCCACCTGCCATTCATCTTCCCAGGCCCACAGTCATCGTGCCAAGGAGCCCAGGTCTGGACAGCACAACAGGGGAAGTCCTGGGGCAGCCACCTGAGACTGGGGCAACAGAGCCAAAGGATCAATCTGCTCTGGCCCCTGCAGGTATCCTAGCCAGCACTCACCCACCTCAATACCAGCATGTCCCTGCAGCCTACCCGGACCAAGACCAGGGCAGAGCTTCAGAGGCCAGGACCCATGAGGCCCCCAGGGTGCAGGGAGCCTCCAGTCCCACTCGACTCTCTCTCCAGACTTCTCAGGACCAAGTACCAGGACCCTCCTCTCCCAGACTTCAGACCCATACCCCCTCCCTGGGCCTAGTCCATCCCCCAGAGCAGCCTGTGATGCCCACTGACCCCAGGACTCAGCACACTCTCGGGCCCAGGGTGCCCCATGACCTGCCCTCTGTAAAAAAGAAAGGACTCACGGATCCCCCGGCTGCCAGAACCCTGCCCATGGTGAGGAATGAGGTCACCATGGCCCCTGGACAACTTGCTCCATCCTCTACAAAAAGGAAGTCTGCCCCCAGCGCAGAAGGTATGTCTGCTCCGTCCTCCCCAAGCAATAAGGTTGTTCAGGACTCTGAAGGTATTTCTTCCTTCTCCCTTACCCAGAAAGAGGTTGTACAGGGTCCAGGTGCTCCTGCTGACCCATCCCTCATCCAGAAAGAAGTAGTGCAAGGCCCTGGTACGCCTGCTGCCTCATCCCTCAAACCAACCAAGGTTGTCCAGGGCCCAGAGGGCAGCCCCAGCTTATCCTCCACCCAAAAAGAGGTTGCCCAGGGTGTTGAAGGCAGCCTGGCCCCTTCCCTCACCAAGGAAGAGGTTGACCAAGGCCCAATTACTCCTGCTACTCCATCTCCCAAACAGGAAAATGTTGTGCAGAGCTCTGAAGGCATTCCCATCTTGTCTCCCACCCAAAAAGAGGTTGTCCAGAACCCTGGTGCTTCTGCTGCCCCATTTTCTACCCAGAAAGTAGTTGTCCAGGGCCCTGCTGTCCTTCCTGCCCCATCTTCCTCAGTAGACAAGGTGTCCCCCAGCCTAGGAGGCCCCCCTGCACCCAAGCCATTGGGAGCAGAGGCCAGCCTGAAGTCCCAGCTTGTCCTTGACTCCACCGAGGACAAGATGCTCCCAGAACCATTGAGAGAGGAGGATGAGGTGGCCCTGGCTGAGGACCTGGAGATTTTCCTGGATACCCTGCGGAGCATGGAGCCCCCCGAGATCCTCTGCACTCACTGGCTGCCACGAGCCCCCCGCTCCTCCTACCTGGCCATGTACGCCACGCTGCCCACCATTCAGGAGGACCAGCCTGGGCCATGGGTGCTGGGACCCAGCCCCCAGGAGGTGCCAGCACTGGAGGAGAAGAAGGAGGAAGAGGAGGAGGAGGAACCAGAGAACCCCTACCTGAGCGACGATGAGAAGCTCCAGCGCAGGCAGGAGAAAGCTGGGGCCAGCCTCTCCTGGGAACCCTGCACTGCCAAGCCTCCCCAGGACTTCCTCTCTCCTCTGGAGATGATGAAGAAGCATGTAACAGATGCCAAGGGCTCCCACCCAGAGCTGGAGCCTGAGCGGCAGGCTGGCAGCAGGCCTACTTCCCGTCTTGGCGGCAGCCTTCTCTTTGGTAGTCTGGTGCCTGCCGCCAAGGAGGCCCCCACCCTGGAGCCACTGGGCACAAAACTATCTGCTCTGCCGCCCCATGGGGCACTGGGGCTCAAGAAGGTGCCGGGACAGTTGCCCCTGCTCTGCAGTGAAAGGCCAGCGCCAGAGAAGCCTGCCCGAGCCCAGTCCCCGGAGGGGTGGGTGAGTGAGGCCTAGGTGGCAAGGGAGGGGCCTGACCTCACCTGTGTCAGGGCTTTGGGTGGCATGAGGAGCATTATACTGGGAGTCAGAGTCTCGGGAGGCAGGAGGTTCAGGTCTGAGCTCTAGATCAGTGGGACCTCGTGCTAGCCACTTCTCTCTGGGCCGCAGTCTCCCCATCCGTACAACAGGAGGTTTACGCTGTGGATTCCAAACGGCTTGGTGGCTCCAAAGCTGGGGAAGGGGAGTGATGGGCACCCAACCCCTGGGACAAGGTTGACGAGACCCCTGGGGATTGGGAACAAGTGTGGCATACTCTGTGGGCCAACTTCTTGGGGATGCAGGAGAATAGGGAGGATGTAGGAATCCCCGGAATGGCAGGTTGTGGGGAGGCAACCCCCATAAGACTTCTTATCATTCCCTTCTCTCCCAGAGCCCAGCATTGAAGACCCAGGGCAAGCTGAATACCAGGCCTGGAAAGGTAGGGGTATGGGAGCAGTGGGGGAGGGGCAGCAGAAGCCTGGGGACAGGGCCTGAGGATCCCCTCTGTGCCTTCTCTAGATGATTCTCTTCTCGGAGCCCAGCTGCCAGGGCAGCAGCAGGGAGGTCTGGGAAGACATTGCCGATGCCTCCGGCTGGGCCCTTGTGGCCTCCATAAGGGTGGTGCGAGGCTGGTGAGTGGGGAGTGCCCAGGGGAGGTCCTGGTTGTAAACCTGGGGAGTGAGGGACAGTGAGAAGTGTCTGGGCCAACCTAGCAGAAACCCCATTAGCTGCCTTGTGGGTACATTCCCCCTGCCACCCAGTGACCCTGGGGTCTCTGTGCCCACAGCTGGGTATTATATGAAGAGCCAGAGTTCCGGGGCCGGAAGCTGGTCCTGCCCGAAGGAGATGTGGAACTCCGAGCCCCAGGGACAGAATGGAGTCCCAAAGGCATTGGCTCCCTGAGGAGGGTCGTCCAGGTGAGTGGGCTAAGAATGGGGAGAGGAGACCATATGTTGCTGTCTGCCATGGGCCCTGCCCTCTGGAATCCGATTCTGAGAGGGAAACGTGCCAGTCAGAGGGAGGAGACACTCCAGTCTGAGGAGGGAGACAGCCTTGGTTGCCTAGAACTGGAATCTGGGGTTTAATTATGGACGGACCTATAGATTCCTGACCTTGGAGCCGAGTGGGGAAGAAAGGGATTCTGGGGAGTGTGCAGAGGCTGGCTTGAAGAGGGAGGGGCCAGGCAGAGGCTAAGCCCCAGCTTGGGAAAGCAGCCTGGGGAAGTGCTGGCTAGTGCTAGAGAAGGACTAGGTGAGAGATGACTAGAGATGATGAGTCTTAACTAGGGCAGTGGCCCAGCCAGGCAAAGTTTTCAAAGCTTCCGAAACACACAGATGTTTATGGATAATTTATTGTGAGCTTCTCCATGGGAGTCACCTGCCACCCAGGGCCCAGGCTCTCAGGCCCACAGTCAGACCCGAGGATGCCACGGGGCATTTGTTCATTCATTTGTTCACAGATGCTCACTGATGTCTGCTGGGTGCCAGGCACTGTGCCCGGCGATGGGTGGGCAGGGGAAAACTGCTCTCTGCCCTGCAGGCCTCGTGGTTAAGCCAGGATATGAGGTTGGGTTTGAGGCAGGAAGCCGTATAACCAGATTGGGGATTTAGAAACATTTCTCTGGCTGGCAGGTGGAGGCCTGGAAACCAGGAAGTGCTATGATTTCCAGCGCAGGAGGGACTGCTGAATTTTGAGGAAGGGGGGTGTGGTTTGAAAAGGCATAGTTAACACTAATAATTTCATATTTGTAAAGTGGAAAAAAAAACCCCAAAAAACTATTGTTTTCCCACACAAATTTGTAAACTACAGAAACTAAGGTTGACAAAAAAACCATCTTGGCAGTAGAGAGACCCAGAAGAGAGACCTGGGGCCTATCAGACATTTTGGTTTTTTTAAGTGAAAGAGTAAGTTACCCAAGTCCAGAGCTATTATAATCCTCCTGGTGAGAGATGACAAGATATGATTCGCCTTAACTAGGGCAGTGGTCCAGCCAGGCAAAGAGGGGACAAGAGTTTTCAAAGCTTCTCAGAAACACACAGATGTTTGTGGATAATTTATTGTGAGCCTCTCACAATAAATTCATCTTTGTGTGGCAGGTAACGAGGTACAGGAGAGAAAACAACGGCTTTGAAGTCAGATGGATGTGGATTCATTTGATTTCTTCAATATTAATTGGGCGCCTACTGTGTGCCAGGCATGTGGGAGGTGCTGGGTGGTAGTAGTGTACAAAAACTACAGTGGTCTATTCTTAACTTTGCTACTTACAAGCTGTGTGACTTTGGGAAGGTTGCTTAACTTCCCTGACCTTTACCTTCCTCATCTGTGAGTGCAGTAATAACACTCGTTGGCAGGAATAAATGACATGGGGAAGTGCCTTGCACTCAGTAGCTGTTTCATAAGCATATAATGAATGAATGAGTGAAAAATGGTCCTAATAAGGAAGAAACACCAAGAATGCAGAGGGCCTCCTGCTCCCTGGGATGAGATGGGGGCAGAAGCCAGTCTGGGCCGAGGCAGGAGTTGTGCTTAAAGGAAGGGTCAAAGACCTCAGTAGCCGTCAGTCTTGCCTGTCCCTCTACCAGCTTGAAAGGCAGACTACTCAGAGGCAGGGGGGATGGGCATGGCACCTCAGTGGTTCCTGCTGGGCCTGACAGGGATTTGCTGTCAGGCTAATCTGGCAGACCTTGCTGAGAACACCCAGGTACCTCCCTACATCTGGGAGAAATGGCCACAAAGGTTTCCAGAAGCCCCCTGGGGCCCTGGCTGGGTACACTTGGGGAAGCAGTTTGCGGGCAGGGGTGGTTTCCAAGGGGATTGTTTGACACTTCAATTTCTACCCTTTTCCTTCTGCAGGACTACAGCACCCCAGAGATCAGCCTGTTCTCTGAGGAGGACCTCAAAGGGGAGCAGGTGAAGCTAACCCAGGCCTTGGAGAACTCCCAGGACTTAGGGAAGCCCCTGCAGGTGGCATCTATCACTGTCTCTACAGGACTGTGAGTCTGGGCTGTTCTGGAATCTCTAAACTTAATATTTACTATGGTGGGTGCTGGGGGCACAGAGGTGACAGGACACAGTTCCTGCCTTCAAGGAGTGCTTAGTCTACTTGTGGGAATAGGCAAGTAAACAGACAGTGGCAATCCAGAGTGTCAGGCTGATGGTGGTGGGGAGTATAGGGCTGCAGAAGCACAGGAAAGCACCAAACCAGCCTGGGTGGTGGTCATGGTCACAGAAGCCTTCCTGGAGGAGGGGGCACCTCAGCTGGGATGAGCTAGAGTTGGCGCAAAGAAGAATCTAAGTTCCATGAAGGCAGAGATTTTGTCTGTTTTGTTCACTACTGTATCCCTGACACCTAAAGCAGGGTCTGGCACAGAGTAGTTGCCCCAAAGTATTTGTTAATTGAATGAATGGGGAAAGAGTGTATCTAGCAGGGGGAATAGCTCATGCAAAGGCCCAGAGGTGAGAGATCCAGGCTTTGAAAGTTCAGTGTGGCCAGTGTAAGGGGCAAGTGGTGAGATGTGAGGCCTGGAAAAAGTCAGGGGTCAGATCACACAGGCATCTTTGTGCTACTGGGCTTTATTGTGAGGGTAATGGGGAACTACTGTTTTGTTTTTTTTTTTCAACTGGGTTTTTTAAAGCAGGTATGTGTGCTAGAAAGAACTCAGCCACTGCTGTGCGAAATTCAGCTGGGAGGGGGAGGAGGCCGGGGCGGGGAAGCCAATAAGGTGGCTACTGAAAGATTATGGGGGTTTGAAATGTCCTCTAGATTTCCCTTGATGGGGGTCCGCCTGAGACCTCCTCCTCAGTCTTCCCTCCCATCCACCAATCTGTGTCCCTTGGGGCCTGGGGTGCAGCAGCTTCTTTGCTGTCCCCCAGGTGGCTGCTGTACCCCAAACCCTTCTTTGAGGACACACCCTGCATCCTGGAGCCTGGAGAGTACCCCACCTTGGAGGCCTGTGGCACATCCGACCCCAGTGTTGGTTCCCTGAAGCCTGTGACATTGGTAAGGGGCAGGACACATCCACGGTCTGGTGAAGTCTGTGGGAAGAGGCAGGGTCTGGGGGCTCCCACTGAGCATGTGGATCAGAGGAGACGGGATTAGACCAAGGGGCAGGGGAAAAGGGAGGACATGAGTCACCATTTTCAGGGGTCTCAGGATCAAGAAAATCCTGGGTCCCCGGCCCATCTGTCTTCCCCAACTCTGGGCTGGTATCTCAGCTCTGTCTCCTCTGCAGGGCTGTCCCAGCGTGGAGAGACCAGGGGAGCCCAAGGTAAGAGCCTCAGGGTCAAAGAGGGCCTGTGGGGAGGTTGTGGCTGTGTGACCTAGACTGGAAGACAGGAGAGAGGGCGCTGGGGGTCAGAAGCTGGGTCTGGGAGGATGAAGCCTGACGAGAGCTCACTGGGAACTGGCTTTTGCTGTGTCAGGACCAGGTCAGAGATCAGAGTGGACAGGAGATAGGTAAAGTCCTGGGGCTCAGTGAGGGGTGAGGGCTCTGGGCTGATACTGGGCAGAGCCACTCCTGGGCTGGCTGGTGTTTGGGCCCAGACTGCTCCCCACCAACCTGACCCCTCCACTCTCATGCCCACAGGCTATAGTGTTTGAGGCTCCAGGTTTTCAAGGCCAGAGCTGGGAAGTGAGCCGAGACATCTACAATCTGAAGCAGCCAGAGGACAGCCAGAGCCCCAACCTGGCCTCTGTGGGGTCCCTGAGGGTCCTTGGGGGCTGGTGAGGATTCAGCACCCTTCCTTCCACCTCATCCCCGCCACCGGCCTCTACCCTTGGGGCAGGGAGTGTCCTGGGCACCTGGGAGTGGGGGCAGCTGTCTTATCCATTCATGGGCTTCCTGTGACTGTCCATCTTCTTCCTCCCCAGCTGGGTGGGCTATGAGAAGGAGGGCTTCCGGGGCCACCAGTACCTGCTGGAAGAGGGGGAATACGCCGACTGGTCACACTGGGGAGGGTACGACAAGGTGCTGACCTCCCTGCGGGTCATCCGCACGGTAAGCGAGGGCATTTGGGCCATCCCTCCTGCCTCTGGCCACAGCGAGGTTCCCCTCCTGTACAATTTACAAGGGGGAACTTGTACCCCTCTCCCTGTTCTCCAGAGCACCTGGAAGTGTTCCCGGAGGTCTAGCCTCTCTCCCTCCTGCTACTCTTCCCCAGGCTGCACTGATGCCTCATCCCGAATTTCCTGGGTGGGCTGCGTCCCTGGGGTCTGGGCACTCCCAGAGGTTTCTGTTCTTGGACGGGACGGGCCGGCTTCTACTGAAGCTTGACTGTCCCCGGGGCCCAGGATTTCGCGGACCCGACCGTGGTGCTGTTTGAGACCATGGATTTCAAGGGGCCCAGCGTCGCGGTGACGGAGGCGTTACCCGACGTAGAGCAGGCGGGACACGGGCCGTGTACGCACGCCATCCACGTGCTCAACGGCGTGTGAGTGAGCGCGGCTTCCTCGGGCTGGGCGGGGCGGGGGCGGTACCAGGGAGGTGCCGGCTCCGCCCCCGCCGACCTGCGCCCCGTCCCTCCTGCAGGTGGGTGGCGTATCAGGAGGTAGGCTTCTCCGGGGAGCAGTACGTGCTAGAGAAGGGTGTGTACCGCAACTGCGAGGACTGGGGCGCGAGCAACAGCGCCCTCGTCTCGCTGCAGCCGGTCCTACAGGTGCGTGCGGCAGCGGCGGGCGGGTCCTCTGCGAGGGGCGGAGCTTGGAGTCAGAGACGCGCTCTCCGCCGAGGGAGTGGAGGCTGGAAAGACAGGGCGGGGATCTCGGGAGTGGACGGGGCCTCTGGGAGGAGGCGGGGCTAATGCGGGCTCGGGAGAAGGAGAGCCACTGAAGGGTCTGAAACGTGCAAACCAGAGGTGTTGAGGCTAGGGGCTTGGTACCCTTCTTAAATCTCGAAATTTTGGTCCCTCCCTTCAGGTCGGGGAGCACAATCTGCACTTTGCCCCAAAGGTAAGGAGGAGACTCCGTAGGGAACTGCTAGGGGCGTAGGTCTCCTCTCCTCTCATTTCAGACGTCTCCCCCTCTTCACCATCCTCTCCCCTACCGTTTCGCGCTCCTTCGCTCTCATCTCCCCTTTCTGCCCCCAGATTCAGCTTTTCTCCGGTCCCGACTTCCTGGGCGACCACATCTCCTTCGAGGATGACCAAGCCTCTCTGCCCCCCTCCTTCCAGCCCCAGTCCTGCCGGGTCCACGGCGGCAGGTGAGTGCGGCAATGTGGGGGCTGGGGAGAGTACTTCGGGGGTGCAGGTGGGCGCACCTGCTTTGAAACGCTTAACTCAGCTCGATAATCGGGGCCGCAGGAGAAGGCTTTCTTTCCAGTAAAAAGATGATTTCCTCCCCTTAGCCTCCTGAGTCGATCAATCTTAAAACACACAGTTTTAAAGAACAATATAAAACGTACATACCTAGATAGTATAGTATAACAACCTCCCCCCCTTCTTTGTGGAGTATTTTGAATCCCAGACCCATCATAAAATTTCTCCAGTAAATACTTCAGTTATACATCTCTAATAAACAAAGACCTTTCCCCTACATAGCCACAAGTCATTATCACATTACTGCAAACCGTGCTGCAATGAATAGCCTTGTCAATGCGTCATTTCATGTTTTGAAGAGTGTCCTTAGGATAGATTCCTAGAAATGAGATTGCTGAGTAATTGCACATGTAGTTTGCTCGATATTGCCAAATTCCGGTCCATAGGGACAGTATGATTTCATTCAGTCCTTTCTTGAGCCTGACCTCAGTCCCTGCTGCTGCAGTGCCTGTTTTTCTTGGACCTCTCCTGAACTAGGGGGATCAGGTCTGCATCCACTCTTCTGTATCTCAGGGCGCCCGGAGCAGGCTGAGAATGGGGTAGGCTCACATACCTACTCCCATTCCCTCGTCTTCCCCGTCCCCAGCTGGATCCTGTTCGATGAGAAGAACTTTGAGGGTGACCAGCACATTCTCTCCGAGGGCGAGTTTCCCACTCTCACGGCCATGGGCTGCCTAGCCTCCACGGTCCTGGGCTCTCTCCAGAAGGTACCCCTGGTGAGTGCCCCCGTCCACATTCAGGGAACCCCTGAGGCAAGGAGAGCTGCTGGGCAAGTCCTGGGCACAGAACCTGTTCTCATCACACAGTAGGCTGGTGGGGCTTCAACCCAGTCTTCTTCAGAACCACCCAGATCCCCTTGACCCTGGGACTTCAAAGCCAGTTCAGTCCACTAGATGTTTATTGAGCTCCTGCCTGAGGTAGGTCCTGAAATGTTGTGATGTTGTTGTGTGCCATCGAGTCAATTCCTACTCACAGCAACACTATACGACAGAGTAAAACTGCTCCATAGTGTTTCCTAAGCTATAATCTTTACAGGAGCAGATCACCAGGTCTTTTCTTCTGTGGAGTGGCTGGTGGGTTCAAACCACTGACCTTTCAGTTAGCAGCCAAGCACTTAACCATTGCACCACCTGAAATAGAGACATTGAGAAAAATTAGACACAACCTTGCCTTCAAGGAACCCATGGTCTCATGGACATAAAGATAGTAATGCAGAGTGATGTGTCTAGATACAGAAGTGTACAGGCACGGGAGGGGCTGCTGCTCAGGGTGGGGTGGGGGCTGGCACTGCCGAGGTGGTGGTTCTGTGCAGGGAGGAATGACAGGTTGCTGCTACAGTAACCCAGAATACATGGTGACATCCTAGACCAGGGAAGAGATGGAAAGAACTGACATGGGCCATATTAAGGGGATAGAGTCTGTAGGACTTGGGGACTGAGTGGACAGGCCAGGGTGGTGGCACCTAGTCAGAAGAGTCAACATTTCCTGAATGCATACTCTGTGCCAGGCAGCATTTTCAGGGCCTCCCACATACTAAGGCATTTAATCCTCACCACAACCCTATGTAACATGCTTACTATTATTATCTCCCTTTTACAGATATGGAAACTGAGGCACAGAGAGGTTATGCAATTTGTTCAGGGTTGTCCAGCTGATAACAGAGCCAGGTTCTAACCCAGGCATCCAAACTCTTTACAGCTACGCACTGGGCTCTGCAGACAGACCTGGTTTTGAAGCCCAGCTTTGGGGCCTTGGGCAAGAGTTTACCTTCTCCAGTCTCAGGTTCCCTCTGTTAAGTGAGGATAATAATAGCATCTGCCTTTTAGAGTTGTTGAGAAGTAGCAGTGAGATGAGGTAAAGCACTTAGCACAGAATCGGGCACGTAGTACGCTGTGAATAAGTGAGAAGTGCTATTCTTACCAGTATGTACTATTATTATTAGGATTGTTGTTACAGTGAGGACAAAAAGGAGAATATGTAGAATGAGCCCCATGTTTCCGCCTGGGGCTATTAGTTCTTAGAACTGCCATCTCCGGGTAGGAGGTTTGAGGGGGGCTCCAGGCCCAGTCTGGCATATGAAGCATCTGAGAATCCTGAGGACCCTAGCCAGCAGCATTGGGGTCAGTGGGCCTAGGCATGGAGCTCAGGAGGGAAGACAGCCTGAAATACAGATCTAGGGGTTAAGGGGTCTGGGATTATTGGGGCTGAGTCTGGGACTATGGCTCTTGTGGCCTCACCCCTCCTCCACTCCCCGGCCCCCCAGCACTTTTCAGAGCCCTCCATTTTCCTGTACGGGCTGGAGTGCTTCGAGGGGAAGGAGATTGAGCTCAACAGCGAGGTGCGGAGCCTGCAAGCTGAGGGCTTCAACAACCATGTGCTGTCCGTGCGGATCAAGGGGGGCATGTGAGTGTTTTAGGAGGCCCAGGGGATGTGGGGGCTGCTGGGAGGATGAGTGACACCCCAGCGGTCTCCCACCCCTTCCCCCTCTCCTCTTCTGCTCTACCCTCCTCCAACCAAGGAGGGAGAAGTTCAGACTGAGAGGGGTCACTGGCTTTCAGGGGTTGGAGCCCAGCCCTCCAGGGCACAGCTGGCCTCTCTAGGACCCTGCTTTGCCCTGAAAACCCCAAATCTACTTCCAAGCTTCCCTCCCTACCCTTAGGACCTAACTCCAGGCTAGGAATGCCCTTGGGAGAAAAGGAGATAGGGAAGGCTCTGAAGTCCATGTTTCCTCCTCTACTTGTCTGTCTCTCTGAGTTCCTCTCTGTGTCTCTGGCACTTTCTGGACCCAGCTGGGTGCTGTGTGAGCACAGCGACTTCCGGGGCCGCCAGTGGCTGGCGGGCAGCTGTGAGATCACCAGCTGGCTGACATACAGCGGGACCCAGAGGGTGGGCTCCCTCTACCCCATCAAGCAGGTGAGTTGCGTGTCTGGGGTTGAATGTGTCTATGCTGACCTGTCTGGGTGTGATCTACCCATGTTTCCTGAACTCAGCATTTGTGTAGCAGTGTGTCAGTCAGGATTCTACAGAGAAAGAGATTATATCTGTGCATACACACACACACTGTTTCTCTGCTTGTGTGTGTGTGTGTATTCTGTATGTGGATATGTGTATGTGTGTATATATTTTTTTCCATTTCTCTGTAGAACTCTAAAACACAAATGCTCTCTCTCTCTCTAAATATATGTGTGTGTGTGTATATATATATATATAGAGAGAGAGAGAGAGGAATTGGCTCACAAAATTGTAGGGACTAGAAAGTTTGAAATCTGCAGGCTAGCAGGCTGGAAGCTCAGGTAGGATTTCTGTGTTACCGTCTTGAGGCAGAATTCCTTCTCCTCTGGAAACCTCAATTTTTGCTCTTAAGGCTTTCGACTGATTGGATGAGTCCCACCCACATTATCGAGGGTAATTGGGTGATCTCCATCACTTAGAGTCAACTGATTGTAAACGTTAATCACATCTACAAAACGCCTTCACAGCAATGTCTAGACTAGTGTTTGACCAAACAACTGGGCACCATAGCCTAGTCAAGTTGACACATCAAATTAACCATCACAAGCATTGTCACAATTTTTCCACATCATCATTCTTCTGGAACCTTGATCCACTTAATATTTTTCTCTAAATCAACTCACTTTTTTTTTTTTCCTCCCATTTTATCCTCGTCCAAAGGAATAATATCCATGAAATCATGGGTTTGATGTACATGTATAATTTTTCCTTAGTAGACATTATAATAAATATATTACTGTTAAATTTTTAAAAATACATTTATCCACGTAGGTCTGAAAATTATGTCCTGTACCAACCACCAGTCATGAGCACATTTCACTTTGGGATACGTCGTATCTGCACGTGTCTGCCCATGTGGATTTATGTGCGTGTGCATCTACATGGAGTCATGGCCATGGGGTCTGTGTGTGTATGTGCATGTGTGTGCGTGTCTGAGGGTACTTCTGTGCATGATGTCACTTGTGGCCATGTGTCTGTCTGTGTGCTCTGTAGGTGCACTTGTGGGTCTGGGCATGTGCGGGCATCCGTGGGAGTTTGCTTATGACTGTGCATGCCTACATTTGTGACACTGGTGGGTGTGTGTGTCTTTGTATGGAGGTAGTGGTATAATTCCTTTATTCACAAACTCAAACATTAATGCTAGAAGAAATCTTGGAAATTATCTCCATCCCTCACATTTTACAGATGGGGAAATAAAGGCCCAGAGAAGTAGACAAGGATTTGCTCTGCAACCTTGGGCAAGTACTGTACCTCTACAGACCTCAGTTTCCTCATCTTTAAAATGAGGTTAATATATATTGTGGGGGTGGATATGAGGATTGAAGATACGTAATATGTGTAAAACCCTTAGAACAGTGCTTGTGTGTGTTAGCACTCAACAGACTTCAGCGGTGATGATTATTATTTCTGTTATTACCGTCACCGCCATCCAAGAGCCCAGGCTGATTTGTGGGAGACAGGTCTGATGTCTAGTCCAGTGGTCACCACGTGGTGGCACACAGGTGTGTGCATTTATTTCTGTGAGTGTGTGTGTATGTTTGGTTTCCTACACTCCTCCATCCTTTTAGTAAGCATACGTGCCTGTCATGGAGTAGGTGGGGCAGACCTGTGTCAGCGAGGATGTGTGAGCTTGGATGGCTGTTTGTATTTGTGTGTTTGTGTCTGCTGTGAATGTCTGTACAACCATGTGTACTGTGGGTGTATCTGTCAGTGTGTCTGTCTGCACACACCTGTGGGATCTCTGTGGACATGGAACTGTAGGTATGTGCAACATATGTGTTTTTGAGTATATGTGCGTGAAAGAAGGAGTGACTTAGAAGCATGACTGAGGAAGGTTTAGGGGCAGGAAGGACGGGTGGGACCTTGATTCTGGGGGGCACCAGAGTGCGGGGTACTGGGAACCAAATGGGAGCATCCCTGGCCAGGGACCCCTGACCCTTGGCTCCCCTCCCCCACCAGCGCCGGGCTTATTTCCGCCTCTGGAATGCGGCCCTGGGGGGATTCCTGGCAGTGCCGGACCATGTGGAGGACATGAAGGCGGGCCGGGTGGTGGTCTCTGAGCCCCGAGCTGGAGACAGCTGCATCTGGTACTACGAGGATGGGCTACTGAAGAACCAGGTACCAGCTGGGGGCTGGGACAGGGACACCAGGGCTCCAGGCACTCATAGGCCCACCTTGGGGAG
This sequence comes from Dugong dugon, assembly GCA_030035585.1. Taxonomy (NCBI): domain Eukaryota; kingdom Metazoa; phylum Chordata; class Mammalia; order Sirenia; family Dugongidae; genus Dugong; species Dugong dugon. Next base: position 50,475,717 of record CM057462.1, on the reverse strand, counting down.
ACAGACAGAGAGATGTGCCTTGGGGGCCCTTGGGAGGTGGAGAATGCAGGCTGTGCACCCCGGGCGAGTCATGCTTTTCTGCAGAACAGGAGTGTTGAAGCAGATGCTTCTAATGGACCTCTGCGCTCTGATATCCTGTGACAGGACTTGAATCTTACCAATAATGACAGATTAATTCTACAGACATTTACTAAGCACCTACTATGTGCCAGTCTCTGTCCTGGGTGCTGGGAATACAGCAATGAGAAGACAGAAAGGACCCCTGCCCCCCTAAAGCTTACATCCTAGTGGGGAGAGTACCTTAGTAGCTTACATGATGCAAAGTGCTATAGACCAACCAAAAAACCAAACCTATTGCCGTTGAGTCGATTCCGACTCATAGCGACCCTGTAGGACAGAGTAGAACTGCCCCATAGGGTTTCCAAGGAGCGACTGGTGGATTTGAACTGCCGACCTTTTGGTTAGCAATCAAGCTCTTAACCACTGCGCCACCAGGGCTAAAGTGCTATAGAGGAAAAACAAATCAAGAAAGGAGAATAGGGACTGTCAGGGAGCTGGAAATTGTAAATAGCGTGGTCAGGGAAGCCCCTCCTGAGAAGCTGTCATTTCAAGGCAGCCATGCAGATACCTGAGGGAAGAGTGTTGCAGGCAGGGGGAACAGCCACTGCAAAGGCCCTGAGGTAGGAACATGCCTGGCAAGCTCTAGGACTAAGCGAGGCCATCTGCGTGGCTGGAGTGAAGTGGATGAGGGAGATAGTAGCAGGAGATGAGGTCAGATGAAGGGTGCAGGCCTCTGTAGGCCACTGAAAGGGTTTCGTCTTTTACTTAGAATGAGAGGGAACACTTGCCATGTGTCAGGCACTGTATTAACCCCTTCACATGAACGCCTTGTGTAATCCTAATGGAGCACTATGGGGCAGGTCCTATTACACTCCCCGTTTCACAGCTGAGGAAACCAAAGCACAGAGAGGTTAAGTAATTTCCTGAAAGTCACACAGCTAATAAGTGGTGCTGGGATCAGAGGCTTATCTGATGCTAAAGCCTGTGCTTTGGGAGTCAGTCATGGAAGGCTTCCTGGAGGAGTTAATATTTTCCCAGCCCTTTTATGATTCCCATGTTGAACCCTTACAACAACCAGCTTCCCATCCCAAGGAAACCAAAACTCAGAAGGATTAAGAGATTTGCCCGAGGTCACACAGTCCATAAGAGCCAGGATTCAAGCCTGGGTGTGTTGAGGGCATCTTGGGTTTTGTGGAGTCCCTGTGGGAAAGAACAGTGCTTGATGACCTCCTGGGGCCTCAGGTGGCCCCCACCATGAGTCTGCAGGTGATTGGGCCCCCCAGCATGGGCTCCAAGGTGGTGCTGTGGTCTGAGAGCCGCCTGCCCCGCCAGACATGGAGCATCAAGGAGTCGGGCCAGATCTGCAGCCAGATGTTTGAAGAATGGATCCTGGATGTGAAGGGTAAGGTGTGATGTGTATGGGGAGAGGGCACCTGAGAGGGCTGAGGGCAGTGGAGTCCCCAGCTGTCCCTAACTGTCTCTTACCGCCCTCCTCCCCCAGGAGGCCAGGGCTACGACCGGGACCACGTGGTGCTGTGGGAGCCAGCCAAGGACAGGGCCTCCCAGACCTGGACCATCCATGTGCTTTGAGCCCCCCTCCCCGCCCTCGTCCCTTCCTGGAGCCCTGGAGGGTGTTGCTGGGCTGAAATGTTTTCACAGGTTTTGTTGTTGTAATGCAAGATGTTTTCTAATATACTCCCAGGTACCCTCGTCTCTGTGCATCTTGACATTTGGGAGGTGGGGTGGGGGCCAAGGAGAGCACTTTGTCCACCTGCCATCTTCGCCAACACTCAGGCTGGCTTCTCCCCTCCCTGCTCCAGTTCCAGGGCTTGGATGCAAGGCCTCCCTCTGCCACCAGAGGGAGCCCTGGGACCGGAAAACTGGTGAGTGTGGCCCTTTATGCAGTCACCCCAAATGATGTGTTCTAAGAACCTGCTCTGTGCCAGGTCTCACAGGACTGAGGGGCTCTCTGAGCCTCTGTAACTGGGGATATCCAGGGTCTAGGTCGAGGGTGGGGGTGTCCTCTGGGACCATCATTCCCAGACACCAAGGGGCGGGTGAAGCAAATGCAACTAAAAAGGGATGACAGGTCTGGACCTTGTCCCTGCAAGGTGATTCCAAGGGGAGGAGCCCTCAGCATTTGGAATTTTGGGTAGGGAAGCTGGAGTGGCAACTCCCTGGTGCCACCCCTCCAGCTGATGGGAGCCGCGACTGCAGACTTGGCTCCTAGGGCCCTGTGCTGTCCAGTGACCACACATAGGACCCCACTCCAAGTACAGAGATAACTGTATTGATCCCCAGTTGTGAGGCACTTGCCCCTCCACGTCAGGACTTCCCTGTTTTAACCATTGCCCCCAAGACACTGCCCTGTCGATTCCCAAAACCTGGTGATCTCTGGCATCAACGCTCCCCAAGGATTAGAGGAAAAGGAGACCTTGCTAGTCATGGTGGCTGTTTCAGGGGCATGGGCTGAGGCATGTCATCTCAGCTGAAGTGGAAGAGGTGGATGAGGGTGCTGGTCAGGAGGAGGAGGGCACTGCCACTGCCCAGGCCGCTGAGTGCAGGGCTGCCACTCTTCGTGGCGGTTCTCCTGGTGGTGTGGTTTGTGGCCGCTGCTTGCACCTGCAGGAGGAGACGTTGGGGGCACTCAGGGGGCTTTTGAATCTCGTGTTTGTTATTTGAAGATACAGTCCTCCCTCCCCCAGTAAAATAGTGCTCAGTTCTCTCTTGCATATGACCACTACCTCTGCCACAAGATCCTGGTGGGCCCCCTTGGCTGCTTCCTGCCTTGGCACAGGCAGCAACAGAGGTGGTCCCTGGCTCAGCACCCCCCGCCCCCCAAACATTTATTTCATCTCTCTAGGCCACCAGCTCCTTCAGTGTTGAAGGATACAGGAGGGCTTGTAACCAGTGTTCTGCAAGAAGTCAGACCCAGCAGCTGTGCCCACAGCCCCTGACCTTACTACATGGGCAAGGCATGTAACCTGTCTGAGCCTCAGTCTCCTTGTCTTCTGAATAGGGAGAACAGTCCTTCACAGTTGTGAGAGTCACATGAGACGGGACTGAGTGAGCAGGCACTTGGGGAAGGGTGGATGAGTAGGTAGGTGGGTGAGTGGGCGGGGAAGGTGGAACTTCCTCCCTGAAGAGATGGCCAGATGGTGATCAAGCTGTTCTTAATGCTTGATCAAATTGTTCTTAATGGAGAGTAAGCTGTTTTTGATGGCGATCAGACTGAGGTTGATGCTTGATCAAGCTGTTCTTGATGGAGATTAAGCTGTTTTTGATAGTAATCAAAACTGAGCTTGATGCTCGATCAAGCCGGTCTTGATCAAGAACTTGATGGCTCCTGTCTCCTACACTGACTAGTCCCCTCTGGGCACGTGGGATGCTGCCAAAACCGCCTCCCAGAAGAGCAGCTGATTTTGAGATCCAGTTGTTTCTGGAATGAGTTTTCTCTCTTCTTTGCATTCCCCAAACACCCAGGCTTCTCTCCCCTGTGGGGTCCCTTACCATCTCCAGAACCAGAGCAGCTCCACTTGTCAATTTCATGTCCCCTCCCCTCCACAGGACTATTTTCCCAGGCTCCCTGTAGGTGGATGCCATCCTCATTCAGGACTGTCTTACGAACCCTCTTAATTCCCTACCATTCCACAATACCCCTCAGTTGTCCCAGCGTACCTTGCACCCTGTAAGTGCTCCCCAGTCTCAACTACCCAGCTTTTGTTCAGAGGCAGTGCTAAGCAATCTGACTCCAGCCAGAGGGCTGGCAGGCCGGGCAACCAGGCTGCCTGAGTCCGTGGTTTCCCTGCTGGGGCCTGTCTGCCTCTGCTCCCATGGCAGAAGGCTAGATCCCCAGGAGCCTGCATTTCTTTCCTGCTGTCCCAGACAGGTCTGGGGAGTTCTGGGTGGTGGGTTCTGGGTGGTGGCGCCAGGGGGTCTGAAGGGCTGCTCTTACCTGAATCATGAGCAGAATGCTGGTGGTGAGTAGGAGGAAGAAGAAGCCCTTCATCTTCGGAGGATCTTGGAGGCTCTCTTGCCTAGTAGCTTGTGGAGATGAGTGCAGGGCTGTTTGTACACCTGTTTCAGCTTGGCTGCTTTTGAACTACGAAGTGGAGGAGGCGGGGTGGTGGAAGAGGAAGGAGGGTCAGTTGAGGGGTGGGGACTGCTTTCTTTCTACAGACCTGGGAGTTCATCGTACCTGCCCCTGGGCCCTAAAGCCCTGGCAGATGATGAGTTCAGGATAAGGAACGAGCTGGATCCCAGGGGGTGGGAGGTGGGCAAACCAAGGGGGCAACTGTGGGCCAGTGACTAGGGCCCTAGGCTTGGAGTTATGGACACTGGGGATTGACTCATCATTCAATCATCTGCCAACTCTAAGACCTGGGGCCAGAAAGTTTACCTCTCTGAGCCTCTAACAAAACAGCTGCCAGAGGATTAAGTGCAATAACCCATTTAAAAGTACTGACACATAGCCAATATTCTATAGATTAAAAAAAAAAAAAAAGAAGTAGATTGGGGCAGGGGATAGTTGCTGAAGGAGAAATTATTGGGGATAGATTTCGGTTTCAAGATAAGGTTGGAACTGGAGCTACAGATTCAGAATGAAGGCTCGGGAACATTAGAAGGGGGTGGTAGATTTCTGTGAAAACCACGGAACACTGGATTAGGAGTCACAAAACCTGGCTTCTAGCACAAATCACAGCCTTCCCTTGGGCAAGCCCCTCGTTCTCTTGGGCCTCAGTTTCCCCATTTCAAGTGAGAAGACTGAAGGGGATTGTTTCTGAAGTTTCTTAAGGCCTAGTGATTTGTGATTTGGGTAATGAAAATAACAGGTGGGCAGTTTGTGTCAATTTAGGATGGATGGGAGGGGCACTCGTGGAGGGACAGGCAGGTGGCTAGACTGTAGTAGAAGGGGATTTGGGGTGGGAAAGGGGTTGTGAAGTCTCAACTTGGGGTGGGGCGGTGAGAGGAATCATAAAGCTGATTGAATGGTGCTCTGTCCTTTATACCTTCTCTCACTTTATTCACTCACTGAGGATGTGCAGTAGGTTTTATAATTATACCCATCTTCCTGATGAAGAAACTGAGGCTTAGAGGTTAAGTGACTTGCTCAAAGTAGTAAACAGTGGAGCTAATCTTATTTGAACTTGAAACCAGGTCTATCTGAAGCCACAGCCATGTATGTAATTTCTGGGGCTGCCCTAGAATTCACTGATTAAGTCTTGATTCTCTGCCCCCTACCCAGGCTTCCAGAAGACCCAGAGGTTGACTCTGCAGCCAGTTTCTGCCTCACCCATTTATCCCTTCTGTAGTCTATTTGAACCTTATTTGCATGCCAGGTAGTAAGGGGGGATTCCCCCACCCCACTTCCCTTCTATGGTTATGGGCTTTGTGTTACAAGCCTGGGAAAAAACCTGAGTCGGCCCTTAGGGGTCTCTAGCCCCTGACTGAGACCAGCTCAAAAGGAAAAACACCTGAGACTCCAGAATGATGAGAGAAAGCCTGAAGAGGTAGAGGCAGGAGCCTCGGGGACCTGGGAGGGAAGGTTAGGGAGGGAAATGGGAGGAGCCAGCTACCCATCACTCTTCGTCCCCATCTGCTCCTTCACCCAGAGGTCTCTCCTGACCTCTGACTCAAGTTCTCGGCTGCTTTGGTGCACCTGTTGGGGTGAATGATTCTGGGGGTTCATGAGAGCCAGAGAAGCTGCCAGAGGCCTGCCAAAGGAACTGGCTCAGGAAACAGGAGGCCCACGTTGAAATCCCAAGATTACCCAGATGAAGCTGGCTCCTTCACACTGGGCAATCATCTTATAAAAAGGCAGCTCACTGGGATGAGCTCAGGGGACAGGTGTGCTGCAGTTTCTCCATGCTGGGAATGCACAGGAGGATTCTTAAGTGCCAGATTCATATTTGTAAAAATTTGCTTACAAAGCTCAGAAGATTCATCTCCACATCCTGAGGCTCTGCTGTGGTGTGCAGCTGAGCTTGTGGTGGTGGGGCCTTGGGGGTGCTGGAAGGTTTTTTAAGAGTCTTCAGGACTTGAGGCATGGAGAGATGTCTGGAGCCTGTCAGTACCTGAGAAAGTAGGGACTTCAAGCCTTTTCCTCTCCTGCCCTCTGAGCAGTTTCATTCTGTCTTGACAACACCTGAATGGACAGAACCCTGGTCACAAAGCTTAAAAGAACCCTGAGAAATCCCCATTTTACAAATATGAAAACTGAGGGCCCTAGAAGGTCAGGTTAATGGCAGAGCTAGGGCTAGGACCTAGATCTCCTGATTCCTGTGTCTGACTGTGTACTATCTCCAAACCTGATTTCTGAACTTTAACTAGGAGGATGGAAAATCTTGATCCACACCTCCATCCCCTACAGATCTCCCTCCCCAGGGATCAAGACCAGACTCCTAAGTGTAACATTCAAAGCCCCTACCTTCCTCTCCTGCCTCATGTCTTAGGTTCCACAACCATCCCCTGCCCCATGCACACTACTTCCCAGTCTTCAGCCACACTCCCAAAGGTTCCATAACCATCCCTCCCCGCCCCATACACACCACAGCTCAGCCCTGAGCCACACCCACTTCCAAGCTCCCCAGCTGCACCAGGCTCTTTGTACATCATGTTATTTCTTCAAGGAAAGCCCTTCTCCCAGTTTTTCACCTGGCAAATGATTATTCATTCTTCAAGACTTCCTCAGAAGCCACCCGCCTTAGGCAACTCCCTCAGAGAGGAGCAACAGATAACAGAAACAGTCCCATAGAGTATCCAGATATGGAATTACCAAACTTTAAAATAACTACACTTAATATTTTCAAAGACATATACGACAAGATTGAGAATTTTGGCAGAGAACTGAAAATTACAGAAAGGAACCAAAAGAAAATTCTAGGACCAAAAAATAGAAATTAAGAACTCAATGGATATGTTTAGCATCAGACTGGACACAACTGAAGAGAGAATTAGGAAGTGAAAAAGATATGTATCATAATATATTATTAATATATTAACTACACAGAAGTAAACAGAAGGACATAGTTCCTGTCCTAATGGAGCTGACATTTGAATGGGAGAAGACAGATGATAAATTAAAAACAGTGATAATTTTGGATTTCAATAAATGCTACGAGCAAGTCAAGAGAGTAATGTGAGAAGAGGAATGGGGGTGGTGGTGGTGGTGGAAATATGCCCTACCTAAATGTTCAAGGAAGGTCACTCAGACAAAATGTTTGTATTGAGACTTGGAGAACAAGAGTGACCTAGGCATGCAAAGCATCTCAGACTACTACCCCTGCCCCGGTCTCCCAGTGTTCTTTGATGACTGTCCTTAGGGTCTAGCACAGTCCCACACAGGGCAGGTGCTTGATATGTATTTGTTCAGTGATGGAATGGAATACAGCAGGGATGAAGGGAGGAGAAGGGGGTTGCAGTACATATTACAGCGTGTTCTGCCCCAAGTCTTTCATCCTTACCAAGAAAGGGTGTGATCCCAGTGGAATCATAGAGCAGTGCAAGGTAAATCTTTATTCATCCATTTATCCATCTATCAACCCATTCACCCATCATCCACCCACCATCTATCCATCCATCCTTTTGCTCATTCACTCTTTCAATCAATTTATTGCATCTGCCGTGTGTCATGCAACATAAATGAGTGACGGCGCCTTTGCTTGAGGAGTTCATACTCCCAGGGGGAAACCCATACTGAAATAATCACAAACCTGACTAACAAATACTATAATGGCAGGGGGATTATCAGAGTGTAGAGGAAGGAGTAATTAATTCTGCTGGAGAGGAGTAGGGGTGAACTAGAGATACTTTCACGGGGAGGAAGACATCTGAGCTGGTTCTTGAAGGATCGAGTTGAATTTTCCCAGGTAGAAAAGGCAAGAGAGGATGGAAGGAGAAGCCTGAGGATAGCGAAAAGCATGACAGTTTCTGGAACATTGATGAGGGTGGAGGAAGGACTTAGAATATAAAGGCCTTAAATGTCATGCTAAGCTAGAGGTGATGAGGGCTTTATCTAAGGCAGTGGTGATACGGGAAGAGAAGAGAGGGAGAGAGTGCTAGATTTTTATTCTGAGGGAAGCCATGGGCTTGAAGAGCCTCTCCTTTATTATCTACCTTTCCCTCCTGAGTTGACAGGATAGACTCTTTAACCCCAAAGGGATCATAGCTGATAAGGATCTTTCAGGAAATGACCTAAAAGCAAAGTAGGGGAGAGCTGTGGACTCTGTCTACTCTAAAGAACAGAAAGAGACTTCTAAAGTCATCTGTGCCCAAGGCTGGGTTCACATCCTCATTCTACAGGTGGGGAAACAGGCCTAGAAAGAGCCTTGCTTATACCTAGGAATAAATTTAACCAGGAATGTGAAAGACTTTTACAAGGAAAATTATAAAACATTGCTGAAAGAGATGAAAAAAGACTTAAATAAATGGAAAGATGTTCTGTGTTCATGGATTGGAAGAATTAATATTGTTAAGATTTTATACTACCCAACGTGATCTATAAATTCAACACAATCCAGATCAAAATTCCAACAGTTGTCTTTGCAGGAATGGAAAAACCAATCCTCAACTTTATATGGAATGGCAAGAGGCTCCAAATAGCTAAAGCAATGTTGAAAGAGAAGAACAAAGTAGGAGGACTCACACTTAACTGGTTTTAAAACATATCATACAGCTACAGTAATCAAAACATCCTGGTACTGGTATAACAATAGACACGTAGACGAATGAAATCATATTGAGAGTCCAGAAATAAACGCACACATCTACAGTCAACTGATTTTTGACAAGGGTGCCAAGTCCATTTGATGAGGAAAGAAGAGTCTCTTCAATAAATAGTGTTGGGAAAATTGGATTTCCACATGCATAAAAATGAAACAGGATCCATGCCTCACACCACACACAAAAACAAATTCAAAACGGATTAAAAACCTAAATGTGCAAACTAAAACCATAAAATTCTTTGAAGAAAATGCAGGGGAAATGCTGTTGGGCCTAGTTTTAACAATGGATTATCTAATACAATAACAAAAGCACAAACATCAAAAGACAAATAAATGGGACCTTCTAGAAATTAAAAAGCTTTGTTCATCAAAAGACTTTACCAAAAAAGTGAAAAGACAAGCTACTGACTTGGAGAATAACTTTGAAAACCACATATCTAATAAGAATCTAATAACCAAAAAATATACAAAATTTTGACAACAACAAAAAGACAATCATGAAATGGGCAAAGGACTTGAATAGACATTTCACCAAAGAGGACGTAAATGGCCACCAAACACATGAAAAGATGCTCAACATCATTAGCCATCAGAGAGATGTAAATCAAAACCACAATGAGGTACCATTTCACTCCCATTAGGATGGCTAAGATGAAAAACAAAAAAACAGAAAATCACAAATGTTGGTGAAGATGTTGGGAAATTGAAACCCTTATTCATTGCTGCTGGGAATGCAAAATGTTAGAACCATTGTGGAAAACAGTGTGGCGGTTCCTCAAAAAACTAAAAATAGAACTATCATATGACCCAGCAATTCCACTCCAGACATATACCCAAAGACTTGAAAGTAGAGACTCAGATACTTGTACACCAATTGTTCACTGCAGCACTATTCACAATAGCCAAAAGGTGAAAACAACCTAAATGCCCATCAATGGATGAGTGGATAAACAAAATGTGGTACATACATACAATGGAATACTCATCCAGTAGGAGAAATGAAGTCTTGATACATGCTACAAATAGGATGGAGCTTGAGGACATTATGGTGAGTGAAATAAGTCAATCACAAAACGACACATTGTATGACCTCACTTATACAAAAAGACAAGAAAAGGCAAATGTATAGAGATCAAAGTTTGTTAGTGGTTACCAAGGGGGAGAGGGAAGGGGAAAGGGGGAATTATTGCTTATGGAGCTCTGACTTTTAGTTTACAGTGATGGAAAAATAACATTGAAAAAGGGTAAAATTGCACAGCTGATTAATTGCTCTCAATAAGTTGTACACTTGGAAAAAGTTGAATTGGCAAAAGTTGTGTGATAGATATATTTACAACAACGACAAAAAAAAAAAAATGAGTAGCAGCTGAGGCTGTTTATGTACAGCCAAAAACCTCATGGGATTTAGTTAATTGGTTTGGAGGTTTAGGATCATGGTTTCATGGGACATCCCAGTCAACTGGCTTAATACCATGTTTAGTGCTTCTGTTCTACCTCCTAGTTCAGTGCATAGTGCCTGGGGTCTTAAAAGCTTGCAAGCAGTCATTCAAGGCACAACAATGGTCTCTATTCACCTGGAGCAACAGAGGAAGAAGGAGAGTCAGGAACAGGAGGAGGGAATGGAATGTGTGGCTAATTGCCTCCATGAACAACTGCCCCCTTTGCCATGATACCAGAGCTGAATGGTGCCTGGCTACCATTACTGAACATTTTGATCCAAGATTCTATAGAAGAATCCTGACCAAAAGGGGGAAAATGCAAAACAGAATCTTAAATTCTCATGGAATCCCAACTTCTGGAGCCATGGAAGCTGGATGAATTCCTGAAACTATTGCCCTGAGATAATCTTTAAACCTTAAACCAAAAATATCCCCTGAAGTCTCCGTAAAACCAAACAGTAGATTAGCTTAACTAGTAAAGAATGTCTGCCTTGAGCATTGTGCTCTTTTAATGTCTATATGGAATCAAATCGACAACAGCAACTGGAAAGATTAGATAGGAACCTTAAGGGGAAGTGAGTTTATATTAATGGGGGAGGAACAACTCAGAAAAGGAGGGTGAGAATGGTTGCACCACTTGAAGAATGTAAACAATGTCACTCAATTGTACACATAGAAATTGTTAAGTTGGTTTATGTTCTGTTGTGTCTCAACAACAAAAATAAGATAAATTATTTTTTTAAAAACACTCCTTTGTCAGGACCTCCCTCCTCCCAGTCCAAGGCCTTTCGGCCATTGTCTGGCAGTGAGCATCCAATCACTGGATGGGATTAAGAAGAAGCTGGAGTGTGGTTACATAGGTAGATATAGATGCCTGTATGTGTATAGGAAGGCGTATGTGAGTAAATACACATGCATATATAGGTGTATCTGTAGGTATATGTATACACATGTTTGTGTGTGCTGCATATATAGCCACATATATAAAAAACCACATAGAGGGCACAGTTACAGAGGCTTCTTAGACATATCCAAACTTGCGGGATTGATTTACTGGGTCAAAAGGCTTGGGACCATAGTCTTCGGGGACAACTTAGTCAACTGGCATAACACAGTTCACAAAGATAATGTTCTACATCCGAATTTGTTGAATAGTGTCTGGGGTTTTAAAAGCTTGCAGGTGGCCATCTAAGATACAACTATTGGTCTCTACTTGTATGGAGCAAAAGAGAATGAAGGAAATCAAAGGCTCAAAGAAGAAACTGGTCCACAGGACTAATAGCCCACAGGAACCACAACCTCTTCAAACATGAGATCAGAAGAACTAGATGGTGCCTGGCTACTACTACTGACCTTTCTGACCAGGGACACAATAGAAGTTCCCAGTTAGAATGGGAGAAAAATGTAGAACAAAACTCAAATTCCTAAAAAAGGCCAGACCTACTGGACCGATAGAAACTAGAGGAACCCCCGAGACTATTGCCCTAAGATACCCTTTGAACTTGGAATTGAAGCTATTTCTGCAGGTCAGCTTTCAGCCAAATAGAGTGGCTTATAAATAAACAATATCACTCGTGAATAATGTGCCCCCTTAAACAATTAACTATATGAGACCAAACGGTTAACAGTTTCCCAAAAGCAAAAATGAGAAAGTAAGGAGGGGAAGGGAAGCTAGCTCAACCGAAACAGAACAAACAGAATGGAAATAATCAGAATGCTGACACATTGTAAAAATTGTAACCAATGGCATGGAACAATTTGTATAAAAATTGTTAAAGGGGAACCTAGTTTGCTGTGTAAACTTTCACCTAAAACACAATAAAATAATATTTTAAAAGAAGAAGAAGAAGCTGGAAATGCAGAAAGTAGATTTAGTGGTTACCATGTGCTGGGTGGAGAGGGAGATGGGGAGTTACTGCTTAATGGGTGCAAAGTTTCTGTTTTAAGTGATGAGTTTTGGAAACAAACAGTGATGGTTGCACAACATTGTAAATATAGTTCATGTCAATGAAATGAACTCTTAAAATGGTTAAAATGGCAAAGTTTATGTTATGTATATTTTACCATAATACTTTTTTTTTAAAGAAGCCGGATGGTCCCCATCCCAAAGCCCTGAGGGAATCCGGGCTGAGCTTGGGGAGTTGGACAGATTGGCCTCCCAGGTCTTCCCAACTCTCAAGTCTTACAACAGCCTTGTAAAAATGGCCTGATGGCAGCGTCAGACCTCCTCATCTAACTTCACGAGGGGAAGGAGAGAGAATCATTATCAGCATCAACAGCCCAAGGCTAATTCCTATGAAGGGAGGTCAGACATACCTCCTCTCTCCAACCTTTTTACCAATTCTACTTTCTACTCCTCTGCAGGGTTCAATAATTCTTTCCAATGGTCACACAGAACTCACAGACAATACTCACAATTATAGGGTTTATTAGGGAAGCACGAGGTTACAATTCAGGATCAGGAATGACTCAGGATACAGTTCTGTCAGGACAGTTTCTCAGCTGTGCCCACAGGCAGGCCTCTCCCTGGCCCTTGGCCTCTCGGGCCCCTTGGCCCCTCGGCCTGGCCTCTGCCTTGCTCAGGCAAGTGTTACAAAGCTCTTTAGCTCTACCAATAAGTGCACAGAGGCACCCGACTGTAACTGCCTTGCTCCATGGGCCAGGAAGCCCACCGTGGCATCTCGCACCAGTCTCCTGATTCTGCTGTCGCTTTTTCTCTGCTGCTGCTTCTCGCCATCTCGTGCTGTCTCTGGTGTTACAACTCTCTTTCTGTCTCCTGTGTCTAGGACACTAGAGGAGTGCGGGGGGTGCCGAATGCACCAGGTGACACTGTCATGGGAGTGACACCAAAATGACTATCAATAAAATTTTTGTGCAGTGTTTCAGCAGAAATTTATTATTTTTTATAAACATATCCCTGTAGTTAGTTATAACAAAAAAATCTTCATAAGCCCAGCTTACATGTATCAATACAAGGCTAAAACTCTATGCTAATGTACTTTTTGAACCTTCTAATGTGCTCTGGTCAGAACTGTCATTATTACCCAATTACAGTGACACTTTGAATCACATGGTGTCATCTGCACACACTACAAGCCCACGCTGTTGTTTTCCTTGCACCTGTGTTTTTATACTGGTTGATTTTGCCAAATTTTCTGGTAATTTGACAATTTTGTGGTAATTGGCATGGGAGGGGTGACACCAACCCTAGTGACGCCACTGGTTTAAGAGGTTCTCAGCGTAGGGATCCTGGGCACAAATGATGTGCTCCACTCCTGGCTCTTCTTTCTTGGTGGTAGTGAGGTGCCCTCTCTGCTCTGGGATTGGCTCTCTTTTAAGCTAGCAGAATGGCAAAACAGACCAATCTCCTTGTTAGGGTTCCATACACTGTATTTGCATGGTTCCATCCCCACAGGAGTTCCATGCACCTTATTTGCATTATTAGTGAGCTGTCCAATCCCCTTGGTGGGCCACAAGCACCTTATTTGCATAGTCCCATCTAATCATTTTGTAGGAGTCATAAGACCATGGCGAGAAAGGCCATATAAAAGCAATTCATTGCACTGCAACCCTGGAGACCTGGGAGGGATTTTCAGAACCCTCCAGAGGAATATAGGTCAGAAAGATATCTCTTAAGAGGAGCTGAGACTCTTATTTTGTTTTCATAACTTTATTTTTGGAAAACACATTTGTGAAAACAATAATATGGTAATATTATAGGAAATTTAATTTGCACATTAATCCTATGAGGTAGGCTCTGTTAACCCGCTGATGTCAAGTAGATTCATAGTGACCATACAGGACAGAGTAGAACTGCCCCACAGTTTCCAAAGCTGTAAATATTTACAGAAGCAGACTGCGATCTTTCTCCCAAGGAAAAGCTAGTGGGTTCAAACCTCCAACTTTTCTGCTTAGCAGCTGAGTGCTTAACTATTGCACCACTAGGTCTCCTTGTGTTAGTTATACTGGCCCATAATATACCTCAGTAAATGATGGCTATTATTATTTTCCAAGTTTCTGTGACGAAAATGTATACTTTTATAATCAGGTTCTAATGTTATTAATAACATTTTTATGTTATAAAAATAAATGTTATTTAAAAAAATAATAAATTGGCCTGCCAGTTTAGAGGGCTCTAACCTCCCTTCCAGGAACTAGGATGTTCATCAAGTGTCTGCTCGCTGAGAGTGTCTGCCTCCTGCAGAATCTCAGGCCGGGCTTCAGGCCCTGGGGAGAGAGGCAGGTGTGGGGTAAATCCTGATGCCTGGGTAAATGCTAGCTCATGCTCCCCAATCCTGCTGAGGCAGGAGGCAGACCAGAGCAGGGCACATGAGGCCAGAGCCCCCTGCCTCCCACACTATTGGTCCTTGCTTACCCTTATGAGCAGAAGCAACGTGAGCAAAGTGACAGTATAAGGTTGCTGCTCCCCCTCTACATAGCTCTAATACCAGAAAACAGTTGGCCCCAGCAAGAACTCACATTTTCTCATCCTTATATACCTCTAGCCTCAGAGAGCTTTCTGGGATCAGACCAGTAGCAAGAAAGTTCTCCTACCTTCAGCCTCCTCCAGTCACATGTTCCACCTGAACCTCTCCCTTGGCAGTGGACCTGTACCACCTGAAGGCTTGGCTTATCCATGTATGCCTGTTTTACTGGAGTGGAAGCTTCTGGAAAGAGCACAGACTCTGTAGGTAGACATACCTGGGCTTGAATCCACTTCTACTGCTTCCTACCTGCATGAATTTAGGCAAGTCACTTCACTTTTCTGAGCTTTAGTTTTCTCGTCTGTAAACCTCATAATGTTGGCATGTGGAACTTAGAAACCAAACCCATTGCTGGTGGAGCCAATTCCAGCTCATAGCGACCCTATGGGACAGAGAAGAACTGCCCCATAGGGTTTCCAAGGCTGTAATCTTTTACAGAAGTGGGCTGCCATATCTTTCTCCCGTGGAGTGGCTGGTGAATACGCTGAGCGCTTAACCACCATGCCACCAGGGCTCCTTGATACTTGGAAGGCACTCAGTAATTGGTAGCTCCCTTCAGTCTCCAAATGGTGTACAGGAATGCCCCAAGGAGCCTGTCTTCTCCTGAATGCCCAAGGACACACACCCAGGTGTCCCAGTGCCAAAGTCCACGCTCTTAACTAAACTGCCTGTAGTTGCTCTGATGACTCAAGTCTACTCCAACACCTTAATTTTACATATGAAGCTCAAGGAGGGGATGTGTCTTACCCAAAGTCACAGCAAGTGTTCTACCCAAAGTATCTTACGGAAGAGAGGTGAAGTATCTTATCTAAACTCTTACACAAAGGAACAAGAACTTGAGCCTCCCACCAAATCAGGGTGACAGCTGGTCAAGGAGTTAGCACAGAAACTCAGATTTAACAAACATTAAGTACTTGAGTCATTTCAATTCATCCTCAAAATGGCCCCAGGAAGTACTTTACCGATCAGATGGGGAAATGGAGGCTCAGAGGGATGAGAATTTCTCAAAGAGCAATTCAGCAAAATAAGTGGCACAGCCAGGATTACACGTTCAGGCCCAGAGGTTTCTCTTCCAGCAGTTTCATAAATCTAAACCCAATTTCTGCCCTTTCTGCACCTGCGAAGTGGTATGAATGAAGTCCGTTTCCCCAGGGCCAGCATCCGCTTAGAGCGGTGGATTCTGGGATTTGCAGTATCCCGCGAAATAGTTAGACTCTCTGGGCCAATAGGATTCGAGTACTGACGACTGTACCCTCCTCCACTGGCTGCTCATTGCTCAGTGTTCCCTCTCAAATTGGCCAATGAGACGTGCAGAGATCCTGGTCGCCTGGGAAACCGCGTAACAACAAGATGGCGGCTTCGCGGGACGGCCCGGTGGCCTTGCGTGGTGAGTCCTGTTCTAAGGCCCTTGTGCCGCCAGAGTCCCCCAAGCAGGCAGGGTCCCTGGCCCTGACAGCCCTGAGAGCCTCGCGAGGTCCTCGGGCCCGGCTCCTTCAACAGGCCTCCCGCGTTCTGGAAGCGGTTTCGGGACCCCGTTTACCACGACTACGCGTGGAGGCGGGAGGAGGCGATGCGGCTCCCGAGGCGGAGTTAGATCATGATAGAAGTGGCTCCATGAACGCGTATCGCTAGGAATTTAGGGAGTGAAGGCGTGGAACCAGGCCAGGCCTGTAGGCTCTGGAGTGTACTGGGACCGGGGGTGGGGTAGAGTATCAGCCTGGGGCGACGAATAGGTCCAGTAGGTGTGAGGAAGGATTTTGTCAGTCAGGCACAGTCTTGAGTTCGGTCCCAAAATGTAAAGGCATAGGACACAGCTTTGCCCTTGGAGCCCCAGCCTGAAGTGGGAGACATGCCTGCCTTTAGGAACTCGAGAGGGAAACATAGTCCTGCCCCTGGAAGCCCCTTAAAAGGTAGACTTCTTCAGCTTCCCTCCCCTTCCGCCCCCCCCCCCCCCCCAATGTGAGGGAGGAAGAGACATAGCCCTGCCCTCAGTAGCCTCCAGGCTGATGGGGAGACACAATCTTCCTCCTCAGGGGTTTCCTATAGTCCATGGAAAGATTAATCCGTAGACAGTGTGTCGGATTGGATTGGAGTGACACTGGAAGTAGGGAGATCAGCTGGGACATTATGATCGCCCCAAAGAAGGGCGATAAGAGCCCCCACTAGGATGACCGACAGTGGGCATAAGAAGGAGAAGCTGTATGTGAGACACTGCAGAGTTTAATTTGCAGGATTTGGTAACTGATGAGATTAAGAGGGAAGAAGGGAGGGAAAAGTTAATGGTGAATGGTAGGGGAAAGAAGGGGAAAGTGGAAGGAGCTGTTTTTGAGGGAAGTTGGGCTTGGTTTGGGGACCAGTTCCTTTTTTCTTTTCTTTTCTATAATACCTTTACTGAGATATAATCCACATACTATATACACTTCACCCATTTAAAGTGTACAATTCAAAGGTTTTTAGTATATTCACAGAGTTTTGCAACCATCACCACAATCAATTTTAGAAATTTTCATCACCCTTAAAAGAAACTCTGTACCCGTTAGCAATCACTCCCCATTTCCCTCCACCCACTTGGTCCCCCACAGTCCCTGGCAAACCATTATTCTATTTTCTGTCTCTGTAGATTTGCCTATTCTGGGCATTTTATGTAAATGGAATCATTCTATGTGGTCTTTTCTGACTGGCGTCTTTGACTTAGTGTGTTTTCACGTCATCCACGTAGTAGCGTGTATCAGTACTTCGTTCCTTTTATGACTGAATAATATTCCATTGTATGGATATACCGTATTTTGTCTATCCACTCATCAGTTGATGGATATTTGGGTTTATATGTTTTTTGGCTATTATGAATAATGCTGCTGTGAACATTTGTATACAAGTTTCTGCGTGGACACATGTTTTTATTTCTCTTGGGTGTATACCTAGGAGTGGAACTGCTGAGTCACAGAGTTACTCTATGTCTAACCATTTGAGGAATTGTCAGAATGGTTTCTAAAGTGGCTGCATAATTTTACATTCCCACCAGCAGTGTATGAGGGTTCCAGTTTTTCACATCCTCACCAACACTTGTTATTTTGTCTTTTTGATCAGTTCCTTTCAAGGGGTCATTTACAGTGATAAGAAGGGAGGGCTATTCAGATTTGGTGGGAGTTCAGGTAGGGCAGTTTTAACCACTAAAGGCACAGTGCCTGGGACCTATGACTCTTTCAAGCCTTACACAGATGTTTGAAACTTAAAAAAACAAAACGAACAAACAAGACCATTGTCTCCAAAAAAAAGAAAACAAAGAATAAAATTAATAGATATTTAATTGAAGTCCTATAAAATGCAACTTTATTTCTACTGCTGAGCTGCACTCTGAGAGGGTCCTGAACAATACAAGATGGATCCTGCCCACAAAGACTCTGGGAAAGAGCCAGCAGTGACCTGGGCCAGGAAAGAAACACCCAAATACCTGACTTCCTGGTAATGTCATTTGGAACCCATTAACTAGTACAAAAACAACCCATCCATAATAGATTAGACATGTTTTTTTCTGGGTCCCTTGCATGTATCCTTGCACATAAGTGCTAAGTATATAAACCCCCACCCTGCACTGTGGTTCGAGGACCTCTACCCCAGTGACTCAGGGGGTCGCTGTGCTGTCCGTCACAGGAGTCTTGGCACCAACTTCTGTCTGTAAGTTCCCTAATAAAAGCTAGATCTGATCAACCTGGCGTTTTGTGCTGCTTTTTTTGAATCTAACCTGTCAGTGCCCCTCGGAGTCACTCCTGCCACTGGTCCAGTGGGGTGCAACACACCCCAACTCAAATAGTCATATATACAAAATAAGGAGAAGTATAAACTATGAAAGAGAATGAATAGTGAATTTATAAAGAAACATTAAATTGTAAACATATAAAAATCCTTTACTTGTTTTTACCACAAAGATTATACTTACGTGGAATATGGGTGCATTTTAAAAAGTTTGATTTGATGTGGGTTAGGGCTTCCACAAGTGAAAGTGTGTTTTTTAAGACATTAGACTAGGGTGCTTAAAACAGGAAAACGTGTCTGGGTATATAGGAAGGGGTGGCAATAACTCCAAGAACTTTGTGTCGCTGAATCATACACCCCAAGGAAGAGGCTTTCCTCATTTCATACATGTGCATCTGTTTACTCCTTCTTCCAACAAATATTTCGGATACCTTTTCTAGGCCAGGCCCCGTGCTAGGCATAAGAATACAAGGGCAAGCAAAGACATTGTCCTTGCCCTCCAGAAATCTGATGGTAAAGACAGAATTCCAATGCAGGGTGACCAGTGCTCTGAGAGGGGTGAGCAGAGGGGCTATGGGAGCCCAGAGAAGAGTAACTCATCCCAGAAATGTTTGGAGCTGAAACTGTAAACTCTTAGAAGAAAACAGGAGTAAGTTTTCATGACTTTGGGTCAGGTAAGGCTTTCTTAGATATACACCAAAGCACAAGCAACACAGGAAAACACAGGTAAATTGGGCCTTATCAAAATTAAAAATGTTGGGGCTTCAAAGGACACCATCCAGAAAGTGAAAAGACAACCCACCGATGGGGAAAAAATGTTTGCAAATCACATATCTGATAAGGGACTTGTATTAGAATATATAAAGCACTCTTACAACTCCATAATAGACAACCCAATTAAAAAACATGGTAAAGGATCTGAGTATACAGTTCACCAAAGAAGGTACACAAATGGCCAATAAGCACATGACAAGATGCTCAACATCATTAGCTATCAGGGAAATGCAAATCAAAACCACAATGAAATACCACTTCCTACCACTAAACCAGCTGTCATCAGGGTGATTCTGACTCACAGTGACCTATAGGACAGAATAGAACTGCCCCATAGGATTTTCAAGGAGCGGCTGGTGGATTCAAATGGCCAACCTTTTGGTTAGCAGCCGAGCTCTTAACCACTGCACCACCAGGGCTCCTTCCTACCACGAGGATAATCAAAATGATAGAAAATCACAATTGGTGAGGATTTGGAGAAATCGGAACCCACATACACTGCTGGTGAGTACAGCTGCTTTGGAAAACAGTCTGGGAGTTCCTCAAGTGGTTAAACATAGAGTTAGTCACAATACGACCCAACAATTTAGGTATATACCCAAGAAAAATGAAAACATATGTCCACACAAAAACTTGTGTACAAATGTTCATAGCAGCATTATTTATAATAGCCCCAAACAATAAACAACCTAAATATCCACCAACTGATGAATGGATAAACAAAATATGGTATATCTGTACAATAGAGTGTTTTTCAGCCATAAAAAGGAATGAAGTACTGATACATGCTACTACATGGGTGAACCTTGAAAACATGCTAAGTCAAAGAAGCCAGTCAGAAGAGAACACATATTATGTGATTCCATTTATAGAAAATACCCAGAATAGACAAATCTATAGAGAGAGAAAGTAGATTAGTGGTTTCCCGGGGGCTGAGGGATAGGAGGAGCTGTGGTGGCACGGTGGTTAAAGCACTCGACTACTAACCAAATGGTCGGTGGTTCGCTCCACAGGAGAAAGATGTGGCAGTCTGCTTCCGTAAAGATTACAGCCTTGGAAATCCTATGGGGCAGTTCTAGTCTGTCCTATAGGGTCACTATACGTCAGAATTGACTCAGTGGCAGTGGGTTTGGTTTTGCTTTTGGGGGGATGGGAGAGTTTGGAGGCAAATAGAAAGTAACTGCTAATGGGCATAGAGTTTCTTTTTAAGCAGATGAAAATGTTCTAAAATTGAATTGTGGTGATGGTTGCACAACTCTGGGAGTAATTTACAAACCTTTGAATTGTACACTTTAAATGAGTGAAGTGTATGGTATGTTAATTACATCTCAATAAAGCTGTTTTCTTTAAAAAAAAGTCACTTACTGTATAATTCCATTTATATAACACTCTTGAAATGACAAAATTACAGATATACAAAACAGATTAGTGGTTGTCAGGAGTTAGGGATGGCGGCGGGGAGGAGGGTGGGTGTGCTCAGAAACGGGTAGCACAAGGGAGAGCTATGCGGTGACAGAATTCTGTATCTTGATTGCGGTGGCGGTTACGTGCATCAGCACTTGATAAAATGGCACAGAACTGTACACACCAACTGGATTGTACCAGTATTGATTGCACCAGTCAATCCGGTCTTGGATTGTATTTGAGTTGATTTGGATTGTACCAATGCCATTTTCCTGCTTTTGATATTATACTATGGTTATATAAAATGTAACCATTGGGGGAAATTCGGTGAAGGGTACAAAGGACCTCTCTGTACTATTTTCCCAATTTCCTGTGAAGCTATAATTATTTTAAAATAACAAGTTAAAAAATAACTAAAAAATAAAAAGCAAGGGGGGAACAAAAAAAGAGGAGTCAGCCTGGCCAAAGGTGCTGGTAGAAGTGGGGAGAACATTCCAGGAAGGGTTTCCAGGCAGGGGGAGACCCGTGTGCAAAGACCTGTGTCTTTGAGGCACTGCTAGCAGTTCATGTGGCTTCAGTGTAGGAGGGGGTACGATGGGGGATGAGGTCTGGAGACATAGGCTAGGACCAGATCACCTGTGTTAAGGAATTATGAATTATTTTCTGTGGATGAGAAGGAGCTCTGGAAAGCTTTTATCAGGGAAGTGACATGCCAGCTTTGTGTTTTAAGAAGACCCCTCTGGCAGCATGTGGAAAATGCTTGAGGGGCTGTCACACTTGGCCACCCAAGCCATGTGGATGCCCAGACAAGACAGGAGCAGGGGCCAGGGCAGGGTGGGGCAGATTTGAGAGGCTGGATAGTGGATAGTGGAGAAGGTGAAACTCTGGGCCTGGCCTTTAGAAGAGGGCTTCCCTGAAGAAGGAGGGGGTGTGTGAGCCCCAGTCTCCAGAATGAAAGCAAGGAGGCTGCCTGCAGGCAGCATGGGTTCCCTTGCAGGGTGGCTTCAGGGGCAGTCTGGAGGCTAGTGGCATGGATTTCTAAAGGGGGTCTTCCTTGGATTTGTCCTACAATGCTTGGTTCAGGCACTAATGGAGGCGTGTTGGTTCTAGGATTCCTAGATATTAACCCGTTGTTTTTGAGTCGATTCCGACTCATGGAGAGCCCATGTGTTACAGAGTAGAACTGCTCCATAGGGTTTTCTTGGCTGTAATCTTTACAGAAGCAGATCACCAGGCCTTTTTTCCATGGTACCACTGGGTAAGTTTGAACCACCAATCTTCAGGTTAGCAGTTTAGCACAAACCATTTGCACCACACAGGGCCCTAGATATTAGCCACATAATGTTCTCTCTTCATTGGATTGAGTAGTGGCCTGTAGTTATGTCCTTGATGTACATTCTTCTTGCCAGAAGGAAGAAGGAAGGAAGGGAAACTAACATCTGAGTGCCCTCTATGTGCCAATAACAACAAAAACCACAACAGCTACAGGTCACATTTTTAAGTGCTTCTTTTGAGCCTGGCACTGTGCTAGGTGCTTTACATATATTATTTCTTCAACAGCCCCACATAGTCGGTACTATTGTTGTGTGCCATCAAGTTGATTCCAACTCATAGCAACCCTATATGACGGAGTAGAACTGCCCCATAGAGTTTCCTAGGCTGTAATCTTCATGGGAGCATATCACGGGGTCTTTTCTGGTGGGTTTGAACCAGTGACCTTTCAATTAGCAGCCAAGCTATTTTACACCAAAGGAAACTGAAGCATGGGTTACACTAGTAGATGGCAGAGCCCATCCAAGGCCTGAGCTCTTACCCTCTGTACCATGTGGACGCTGTCTTCATTGAGTCCTGTCTTTGGGTGGCCCTTCTGGTTCTGTGAGATGTTGGATGTGGCACCTGGGTTCTGGCAGGAGGGGCAGAGAGACCTGGGCTTTATGTTGACTAAAGCCCCAGGCCTCCTGGGTAGTCTTGTGCCACACCCTAAGCTCAGGGAAGTCCCGGGCTTCTGGCCCAGCTCTGTATACCTCGCCCCACCTTTTTGCAAGTACCACCAGGTCAAAGACTTCAGAGTCAGAGCAGAGAGCTGGATTTCCTGAGGAACAGGCAGACATCAGCATAGGGATCCAAGGTGTGGCTACAGCAGAGCTTCCTGCAGAAACTTCTGTCGGGCATTGGGAAGAGGTGGGGGTACTGCTCCCTGGACAGTGGAAAAGTAGCCAGGGATGACAAAACTTCAGGCCAGCTCCTGGTCCATCTGGGTTCCCTCTGTCCCTAAGGGCTGACTTCCTTCTTTCTTCTCAGGGAGTTCCTGACGGCTAGAAGCTAGAAGTAGAACTATGAGCTCACCTTTGGCCTCTCTTGGAAAGACCCGGAGAGTGCCCCTGCCATCAGAGCCTGTGAATCCAGGGTAAGGCCAGGCCTTGTGGGGGCTTCATGTCCATTCCCATGTCTCCTCTCAACCTCCCGTGGCTGGAGGAGAATGACTTCTGGTGTCTTGGGGAATACAAAGAAGAGGGACTTTCCTTGACCACCTCATCTTTCTCTTTCTACCTTCTTTTGGGAAGCTCCACTTTGGTTCTAACCATAAACTGGATTGTGCTGTCTAGTGATGTCTGGGCCCTGTAGGAATGGTTCACCCTCCAGCTACTCATCCTCTGTTCGTTTATTAACTCCGCAAGCACTGATGGTGAACCTATTCCAGGCTTGGCCCTGTGCTGGGCTCTCAGTAAAGCGTATACCTTACATCTGTCTAGCACTTTTATCTTTTCAAAGCATTTTTTGTTTCTCTTTCCTTCTTGCTCTCGCATTTTGAGTCATTCTAAGGCCAAGGAGATGCAGAGAGGTTAAGTGACAGGAGTTCCATGGCCATTTCAGGGCAGAGCTGAGGTGGGCTCCTGAGCTTAGGAGATCTTCTAGACTTCCCACCTGAGACTCTGCCCTTCAGCTCTGCCCCATCCTTCTGTGCTGGGAAGAGTCAGACACCCCACAACCTGTTCCTTGGCTCTCCCCATGCTGGGGATGGGGTTGGGGTGGGTGTTCTCAGGAAGCAGAAGCCCAGCCTCCAACCCCTTTAGCCTTGGCAGGGAGGCTGGGAGGAGAGGGAGGCAGCCCCTATTCTGCAGCCCAGCAACCCAGGGGCCCCTAACTTGCATTTCCTCCTTCTTCTTCCTGGCCGGGTTTCCAGGAGGCGAGGAATAAAGATCTACGGAGATGGTAAGTGTGGGCTCTGCCCTCGTGTCTTCTCGTCCTGTCTGCCTGGACCTCTGTGGGACTGGGCAGATGGAGAGAAGGCACCTGCTGAACACCCGGGTGAGCCAGAGTGCTGGCCTGACTGCAGTGTTATCTGCAGCTCCCCCAGCCCCTCCCTGAGCACGAGGCTTCCCTTCCAGCAGCTTTCAGATTGGGAGGCTCCACACCCTTAGCAGAGATGTTGCTGTTAACATTCAACCATAGGGTTGGCCGGTGGGGGCCTAGAAACCATGTAGGGGCTGAGATTCCCCAGCCCTCCTTCCCCCTACAGCCTTCTCCAGCCCATTACAGCCCTTCCTCCCTGAAGCCCTGTCCTCACATCACTGCCTTGACCCCTGTAGGCTCAGGCCTTTGGATCCCAACCCACTCCTGTCCCTGTGGCGCCGGCATTGGCCACTCGGGTCACCCCAGGAGCCTTCCAGAGGTGACCCATTCTGGTTGGATCCTTGCTCCTCGACCTTGCAGTTTTTCTGCCCTCATGCCCCTGGGGAACAGAGGACAGGCCTTGGCCTCGGAGCAGTGACCTGGGCATCCCTATCTGCAGAAGATGAGGTGGATGTGCTGGATGATGGACATGGCTCAGAAGAAAGGCTCTCGATCCCTTCCTGCTATGGAAGAATAGGTGCCCCTGTGGGTAGGCAAGGTGAGAGCAGACACCCAAAGCTACCTGGGTCTTCGACAGCAGGAGTGGGCCCCAGAAGAGGGGGCGCTGAGGCCCAGAGAGGAAGGGCAACTACCCTACTCCTTACTTCCCACCCCTTGCTGGCTGTGGCCATGTGCTTGTACCCCAGACCTGTTCAGAACCTGGTTTGGCATAAATCCACGTAGTGCCCCCTGCCACCTTGGTTCAGCAGGTCTGGCCAAGCCCCAGGCTAGGCTGTGGCTGGAGCCTCTGGAGTGGACCAAGCTGGAGTTACCATCACATGTGATGTCAGTGGGTACAGGATTCAGGGTCAGAAAAGGATGAAGGACCTGAGGTGGGACTCAGCCTCTTGCCATCTACTTCCTGCATAGCCTGCCTCACCTGGCTCACACCATCTCCAGTGGACTCTGGTGATACTGAGATCATGGAGGTGCCTGAAGTGGGATGGGGCTGATCAGGTGGCTTCCCAGAGGAGGTAGGATTTAGTGGGCCTGGGAAGAAGGGGAAACCTGGGCAGACCAGGATGAGCTTTGTGGAGTGCTGGGCAGGATCAGAGTGTGAGTTGGGAGTCTGGAGGACCTGGGGATGAGGGTAGAATTTTCTGCTACTGTGATATCTTGGGTCTCTGTCTCCATCTCCTCCTCTGTGAAGTGGGGATGGGAACACCTAGCTCAGTGTGTTGAGGCGAGGACTTGATGAAATGCTACTGGACAGAGGACCCCTAGCCAGTACCTGTCACACAGAGGGTGCTCAGAGTGGTGGCCACCTATGAGGCCAGTGATAATCCTCTACCAAACACCCTCTCCATTTTACAGGTGGGGGAATTGAGGCCCAGAGATGCGAAGAGCCTTGCCCAAAGTCCCACAGCCATTTAGTTACAAAACCAGAATTTCCTGCACCCCAGCTGGGGATCCTTTCAGTAGTAACCACAACAACCAGCTCTTCTGCTTAAAAGAGCTATCTACATCCTCTCTCCACTTCTCCCCGTTCGTTCACTCCCATCCTGCACCGCCGGTGTCAGTCCCTGCCATTCAGTAACTGATCCCACCAAGGTCACAAATAAGGACTTGTCTGTCCTTTTTCACTTTCCTGCTGAGTTGCACTCAACACAGTTCACTGTCCCTCCTTCTCAGAACACCCTCGTCTCTGGGCTGCTGTGATGCCACTCACCTGGTTGTTCTACCTCCCAGGCTCTTTCCTCTTGTCCTTCTTTTCTGGTTCCTTCTTCCTCCCACCTTTCCAGTGTGGTTGTTCTCCTGCCTGGACTCTCTTCTCTTTCTCCACTCTTTGCCTCAGTGAGCTCATCCATGCTCTAAGTGCTGGCAGTTCCCAAATGTGTATAGCTCGGACTATATCAGTCAGGAAGTTTTTGACTACAAGTCAGAGAAAACCCTTACTCAACTAACGTGGGCATTAAGGAAGATTTATTATCCCACATACCAGGAAGTCCTAAGGAGGCAGCTCCAGGGCTGTTAATTCAGCAACTCAAAGACATCATCAAGAGTTAATATTCTCATTGGAGGGTGCCTGGCTGCCATTACTGAACATTTTTTCTTTTTAAACGAAATTTATCTTATTTTGTTGTTGAGAATATACACAGCAAAACATACACCAATTCAACAGTTTCTCCATGTACAATTCTACATGTATAATTCAGTGACATTTATTAAATTCTTCAAGTTGTGCTACCGTTCTCACCCTCCTTTTCTGAGTTGTTCTTCCTCCATTAACGTAAAGTCACTGCTACCTAAGCCTCCTATCTAATCTTTGCATTGCTGTTGTAGATTGATCCCATATAGATAGGTTTTTTTATTTATTAATTATTATTATTTTGGTTTAAGGTTTAAAGATCATCTCAGGGCAAAAGTTTCCATTACTGAACATTTTGATCAAAGATTCTATGGAAGAATCCTGATCAAAAGGGGGAAAATGCAGAAGAGAATTTCAAATTCTCATGGAGTCCAGACTTTCTGGACAATGGGGGCTGGATGAACCTCTGAAACTATTGCCCTGAGATAATCGTTAAACCTTAAACCAATAACATCTCCTGAAGTCTTCTTAAAACCAAATAATAGTTTAGCTTAACTAGTAAAGAATGTCTGCCTTGAGCATGGTGCTCTTTAAGAACTATCTATATGGGATCAAACTGACAACAGCAACTCGAAAGATTACATAGGAACCTTAGGCGACAGTGAGTTCCTGTTAATGGGGGAGGAACAACTCAGAAGAGGATAGGGAGAATGGTCGCACACCTCGAAGAATGTAATCAATGTCACTGAATTGTACATGTGGAGACTTGAGTTGGTGTTATGTTTTTGCTATATATATTCTCAACAACAGCAACAAAAATAAATTTTTAATGGGAAAACAAAAAAAAATTTCAGGGTTTTCCATCTTTCTCCGGAGACACCTTCAGCATGTCGGCCCCTGTGGTTGTCCGGTGATGGCTGCGGTTCTTGCATCACTGGTAGAAAGGGCAGCGTCCCCGGGAAGAGGAGGGCCTGTCTTCCCGTGCCCCTCTCATTTTTTCTTTTCCTACACATTTTATTTTGAAAAATTTCCAGCGTACGGAAAAGTTGAAATAATAGTATAGTATCACCCATATGGCCTCCATTTGGAGTCAACAGTTGATGACACTTTGCCACGTTTACTTTCTTTCTTTCTGTCCAAGTATGCATATATATAAATGTTAATGTATATTTTGGGTGAACCATTTAGAAATAAATTGCAAATATGACATTTCACCTCTAAATACGTCAGTGTGTATATCCTAATAATAAGAAAGTACATAACCACAATACCATTATCACACCTAAGAACATGAATAGTTCATAATACTATCTCAAGTAGTTCAGGAGCCCTGGTGGCTCAGTGGTTAAGAGCTATGGCTGCTAACCAAAAGGCTGGCAGTTCTAATCCACCAGCTGCTCACTGGAAACCTTATGGGGTAGTTCTACTCTGTCCTATAGGGTCGCTATGGGTTGGAATTTACTCGACGGCAACAGGTTTTGTTCAGGTTTAATGTCCTACATTCAGATTTCCCCAGTGTCCCAAAATCTCTCTCTCTCTCTTTTTTTTCTTTGTCATTTTAACCATTTTTAAGGATAGAATTCAGTGACATTAATTACATTCATCGTGTTATGCTACCATCACCGCTATTTTACTTCCAAAAGTTTTACATCACCCGAAAACAGAAACTCAGTACCCTCCAGCAATAATGCCCATTCCCTCCTCCCCCGAGCCCGTGCTGACCACTAATACACTTTTGTCTGTTTGCATTTGCCTATTCTAGATATTGCATGTAAGTGGGGTCATGTAATATTTGTCCTTTCGTGTCTGAGCAAAATCTCTCTTACAGCTGTTTTCCCCCCGATCTAGGATCCAGTTGAGCTTCATGCACTGTTTGATTGTTTGGTCTCTGTGGTTTGTGTTCCTTTAGAACAGTCTCCCTGCCTTCTTACAAATAATAACAGTGACTTTTTTGAAGAGTCCAGGCCAGTTATCTTGCACAATGCCCCACATGATGGACGGATCTGATTGTTTGCCTGCAGTGTTGTTAATGTGCCCCTCTGTCCACCATAAACTGGAGGTTAGATTTACAGGCTTGATGAGACAGACGGTAAACTTTCTGACAAGAATGCTTCAAGGTGATGTGACTCCACTTACTAGCTGTGTGACCTTGACAAATTGCTTAATCTCTCTATGCCTCATTTTCCTAAGGATATGATAACAGTTCATTTACCTCAGAGGCACATTGTAAGGATTACATATATTGATATATGTAAAGGGTTTAGAATAGTTCATAAGTGCCTAAGTGTTAGCTGCTATTATCACTTTTATTTTGGCTCCTGGGAATCCTGCCCTTGCTGCCCAAGCCTCAGTTCTTGGCCTGAGCTCCAGAGGACTTGTCTGGTTAGCAGGTGCTGTGTTCCATGACTCGGACACGATGTCCTCCATGGCAAGGAAGTTGCAGGATCTGGAGCGGCAGGTGAAGGCCCAGTCTGTGGAGATGCTGTCCAAGGTGGGATACCGGGCGGGAGGGACCAGGGTCCAGTCTGCAGGGTGGAGGGTCCCAGGATTGGGCAGCCAGAGAGGCCAGTGATGAAGCCAGAGCCTGTGGGTCCTGGGACCACGTCCCCAACTGAGCTGCCCAGCAGAGGGTCAGATCTGGGCCTGGGACTGATCAAGGTCCTTATGATCCTGAATAGAGAGACTAGAGACCATCTGCACAACTGATGAGGGCCCAGAGAATCTTGGGCTGGGTGGCAGCAATGGGCTGCTGAGAGCTGTTCCCCAGACACTGGTTGGGGTACCTGGGGTGTACTTCATATCTTCCCCTCACTTCACTACGAAGTCATCAGGGTTATCTGAGGTGTAGGAGCAATGACTGTGCCAAAGGGTGGGGGTGGGGGCGTCGGGGCTTTAAGCTCCCCAGCATCCCTACATAGGCAAAAATTCTGGGTCTTCCTCTCTGGAGGGGCTGGGGATCACCCATTCCCTACTCCCTTGGGCTCTGGGAGTCACAGGGCTCACGCTGACTCTGTACCATGCTGCTGCAGGATCAGAAGATATTGGCCCTGGAGGACTTGGTGCAGAACCTTCAGCAAAACCAGGGTAAAAGGACCTCTCAGTGGGCATGGCCTGAGCTCTGTTGGGTTGAGCGGCACCCGGGGTCAGGCACCTCCCTGGGCTGGTGGCTCCTGAGCACTTGGCGTGACTTCTGGGCATCAGGGCTCTAAGAGCATCCAGCTGGCTCCTGTGTGTGTCTGGACGGCTGAGCCCAGAGGGGCAGGGACACAGCCAGGACAGCGCTTGAGTTGCTCGGTGTCCTCCTATGTGGGTCTGAGCCCCTGGTGGCAGAGAGAGCTCAGCCCAAGCACTGGGTGCACCGTCTAAAGGGTAGAGGAGACTCAGTTCCACCCTCAACAACCTCTAACCCAGGGTGGGGTGGGGTACTGGCCTCCTGAGGGCCTGTCACAGTGTCCCCTCTCGAGTCAGGTAGAGAGACCAGAGAGATGGGGACCCAGAGGCAGTTTTTTAGGGTCCCTAGCACAGCGGTTAAGAGCTATGTCTGCTAACCAAAAGGTGGGCAGTTCGAATCCACCAGGCTCTCCTTGGAAACCCTGTGGGGCAGTTCTACTCCGTCCTATAGGGTCGCTGTGAGTCGGAATCGACTCGACAGCAACGGGTTTGGTTTTGTGTTCTCAGAGGGCAGCTTCTCCAGAGGTGGCCTGGCAGCCTCTGAACTGGGGCAGCTAAACCGTGTCCCCATCTTTCCTTGAAGGCAAGGCATCCCTGCAGCGGCAGGAGGAGCTGGAGACAACATGCATGCAACTACAACGGCAGGTCGGCAAGATGGAGGTGAGAGAGGTGGGGCCCCCAGTCCCCTGCTCTGGGTGTCGGCCCCTCAGGTACTGGGTCGGGGCCCATTTCCCAGAGCCTCAATTCCAGCCAGGGGCCCTGACCCATGTGTAACCTAGAGACTAACCTAGTGTTTAAAGAGCCAGGGAGAAGTCCAATGCCAGGGCATACCTGCCTTTTGGAGCCTGAACATGCCATTCCCCTGCTCAGTAGACCTCAATAGACCATAGGAAAATTTCAGTTAGAGGGGCAACGTGACAAAAAAGGTCACCCTGCTGTGCAGAGAATAGGTTGTCAGGGGTGCACAAATGGAAGGTAGAAGCAGCTGTTACAACTGTCCAGGAGAGAGACAACAGTGGCTTGAACTAGGATGGTAGCAGAGGAGATGGACAAAGTGGATGGACTCAAGCCTGCTTTGGAGCTGGTGCCCACAGGCCTTGCGGATCATCAGGGATAATGGGTTAGAGAGAGGAATAGGTCATGGATGATTCCTAAGTAGATGGAGGTACCCTTGACTGAGATAGGAAAACCTGGAGGGGAAGCAGTTTGGGCAGTGAGGGCAGGGAGTCATGACTGTTTTGGACAAGTAAATTTTGAGATGCCTATTAGAAGTCTAAGTATATAGATGGTTGGAAATTTGAGTCTGGGACTCAGGGGTGACATCTGCACTAGATATAAATTTGGGTACCATCCATATATATATTTGGGAGAGAGTGTAGAGAAAAGAAGGGGGCTCAGCCCTGGGCCCTCCAGCATAGATGTTGCGTACCAGCAAATAGATGGGGAACCAGCAAAGCAAATTGAAAAGGAACAGCCCATGAGGTAGGAGGAAAACCAGGCATGTGTTGAAAGAGATGAAGACAGAAATGTGCCGTGTTTGACAACGTGGAGGTTTTTGGTGGCTCTGCCGTGAGCAGTTTTAGTGAATTGTGGAGATGGAGGTCAGGTTGCAAAGAAAGGGAGATAAGGAAGCAGCCCCAGGAAGTGTAGACAACTCATTTTCCTGTAGCAGAGAGGATATGAGGCCAAGCCCTAGTGGGGCTGGCCTGTGGTGGCCATGTCCTCTCAGTTCCTGCAGGCAGGGTGTCCCTGCTTCCTCACACTCAGGCACACCCACTAAGGCTTGGCCTCACATGGTTCCCCAGGGTTTCTCGCAAGGCTAACTTTATGGAGTTCTTGTTTGTGCCGGGCACCCAGCTAAGTAAATGACATGAATCATCTGAGTCTTCTTCACAACTTTGAGGGGCAGGTACTTCATCTCCATTTTATAGTGGAAGAGTTTGAGGCTCTAGGAGGTGAAGTGGCTTCCCAAGGTCACGTAGCCGGGAAGTGGCCAAGATCCCCCAGCCCATCCATCCCCTTTGTCTAGTTGGCTCTGGAAGCTGAGGACTGACGCTGGGCACTGGGTTGATGCTGCCTTTTCCCTGGGAAGGGGCTGAGCTGACAGTGCTCCCGGCATCTCCCCCTTCTCTTCCTCCAGCGGTTCCTCAATGACTATGGCCTGCAGTGGGTGGGCGAACCCACGGACCACGATGACTCAGAGGGCGAGGCAGTCTCAGAGGATAGCAAGAAGGACTGGATGACAGTCAAGAAGTTCTGGAAGCCAGGTAAAGTAGGGGTTATCCCTAACCTCTCCCACAAAGAAAATTCTCCAACAGCTTCCTGTTGGCCATTGGCCCTCCAGAGTCCATCTCCTTCATGCCCCTGCCTTCAAGCACAAGAAGCCCCTGAGGTATTCCACACTTTGTCCCTGACGCAGCTCAGCAAAGGCCATGGCCTTCATCACTGACCACCTCACCTGCTGACCAGTTCCTCCTTCTGGTCTCACCTCAGTCTCTGCTTGCTCATATTGCAAAGGCTCCAGAGACCCAGAGATACAAGATGTAACAACAGGCCTCACTTGCCTCAGGCTTTGTAGGTTACCAAAAGTCATCCATCCTTTAAAAAAAAAAAAAAATCCTTCTGCTTTGGAAGCCAGCTCCTGCCCTCCCAGGGCTAAGCCTCTTCTTTTCAGGTTTGTTCATAAGCCAGACAATTAAAATCTATCTGCTTCCATGGGACTCCCACCACATTTTATTTTTAACTCAACTTTTAATATCTAGAGGGGCTGCACTCCTGCTCCTTAGATTTAGAGCCATAGAACTGGCCATTTCTGAAAGTCAGGTCCACCTTCCAAGAATGGAGGTTGTTGTCCAGAGGTACTTCTGCAGGCTCTGGAGTTAGGCAAGCCTGGGTCCTCATCTTGACTCCACCAGATAGTCCAGGTGTGACTTGGGCAAGTGACTTCCATTCTCTGAGCCTCAAGTTCCTCATCAATAAAATGGGGGTAATACTCTTCCCCTCCAGTTACAGGGAGTAGATGAGTTAATAGAGGCAGAACACTTAGCACTGCCTGGTATGTAATAGGCCCAGCAAGTTGGAGCTCTTGTTGTTTTCCAAAGTCTTTGGCATTCCCTTCCAGGAAGGCAATGGCAGTCTGAAGGGAACATGAGCTTAGCTCCCGAGGGGGCCATTTGAAAGATGACAACACTCTCTTCATTTCATGTTTCCTGCTCAGTAAAAACCCAGACTCAATACATGAATGTCCTACCTTATATTTAGACCTGGGCTTTGGCCAGGTCCCCCAAAATCTCAGGGCACAACCCCCTCACTGCATATTCTAAAAACATCACTTCCCATTTGTGTAACATTTGCAGCTTTCAAAGCATTTTCAGAAACATCCTTGACACAGGCCATGGGTTATTTCATTTTATAGATGGGCACACTGAGGCACTGAAGGAGTCAGAAGACTAACTGCTGAGTGGAGGTGGCAAGACTTAAGGCTGAGGCCCCGCTTGAATGCGGTTTTAGTAATCTGGGCAGAAGATGGTGTGATGCCCAGCAGGAGGGTGATGCTGGTGGGATGGCAAGAAGAAGCAGAGCAGAGAGATTTAGGAGGGTAGAAGGAGTCAGGGATGATCCCAGGGAGCACAGCTGTGGGGGAAGATATTGAATCTCTTTGGGATGTGGCAGAGCTAAGGAGCTGTGTGGCATCTGGGTGATGCCAGGAGGTGGTGGGGCATGGCTCTGCTGCCCAGGATGATGCTGCAGGCCTGGGCCTGCCAGCAGCTCCAGTACACTAACTGAACTCTGAGCAAGAGTGCCATGGGAAGAGTTCCACAAGGACCCCCACCTGGGTGAGAGGCAAGGCCCTGGCAGGTGACTGCTAGATGCTGTAAGAACATCTGCCCCTGGGGTCCAGAGCCAGAGGCCTGCATGGCAAGCTGGTTTCAGGCATCACATCCCCTGCATCTTGTCGGAGGGCAGCCTTCCTCCTGGCCAGTGGGGCTTTCCTGCCCCTTTGGGGAATGTCTTAGTTATCTAGTACTGCTACCACATAAATACCACAAGTGGGCAGCTTTAACAGATAGAAATTTATTTTCTCACAGCTTGTTGTTGTTAGGTGCCAATGAGTTGGTTCTGACTCATAGAGATTCTGTGTACACCAGAATGAAACACTGCCCGGTCCTGCGCCATCCTCACAGTGGTCACTATGTTTGAGCGCATTGTTGCAGTCACTGTGTCAGTCCATTTCATCGAGGGTCTTCCTCTTTTTTGCTGACCCTCTACCAAGCATGATGTCCTTCTCCAGGGACTGGTCCCTCCTGAGAACATGTCCAAAGTATGTGAGACAAAGTCTCACCATCCTTGCTTCTAATGAGCATTCTGGCTGTATTTCTTCCAAGACAGATTTATTTGTTCTTCTGGCAGTCCGTGGTATAGTCAATATTCTTCACCAACTTCGTAATTCAGTCTTCCCTATTCATTCTCCAGCCTTCCCATGCATATGAGGTGACTGAAAACACCATGGCTTGGGTCAGGTGCACCTTAATCCTCAAGATGACATCTTTGCTTTTCGAGACTTTAACGAGGTATTTTGCAGCAGATTTGCTCAGTGCAAACGTAGTTTGATTTCATGACTGCTACTTCTGTGGGTGTTGATTGTGGGCCCAAGCAGAATGAAATGCTTGACAACCTCAGTATTTTCTCCATTTATCATGATGTTGCTTATTGGTCCAGTTGTGAAGATTTTTCTTTTATGTTGAGATGTAATCCATACTGAAGGCTGTGGTCTCAGTTTACAAGGCTAAAAGTCTGAACTCAGGGCGCTGACTCTAGGGGAAGTCCGTCTCTCTGTGTTGGCTCTGGGGGTGAGGTCCTTGTTTCTTGGTGATCTTCATGTGGCTTCAAGTCTATCTTCCCCCATCTCTGCTTGCTTAGTCTGCTTTTATATCTCAAAAGAAATTTACTTAAAACACACCCTATACTGCTCATTAACATAATAAAGACAACCAATTCCCAAACAGGATTATAACCACAGGTATAGGGGTTAGGATTTACAACACATATTTTTGGGAGACATAGTTCAATCCATAATAGGGAGGGTCAGACCAGATGAGTGGATTCTGAATCTGTGGATTCCCCCCTCCTCTGCAAAAAAGAGAACAGCCCTGCTCTGTTCTGTTCCTTTATGCTTCGAGTAGGGCTGGCTTTGAAGCTGAGTGCTTCATGGCTAAAGCAGCTGTGAAAGCCACCCAACCATTCAGTCTTGGAGTCCCCTCTGGCTCCTTGTCCCCTCTGTGCCCCCTTTTCATTCTTTTATTTTTTGATTCTTCAACTTTGGAGTGGGTCTTGAATTAGCTCTTCTTGCCAGATGAATGACACATCTTTCATTTCTAGCAGCTTTTCCTCCTGCCCACCACCGCACCCACCCTGTCCCCTGGCTTTCCCCTTTCTCTCTGCCCCACTGTTTCCAGCCCCCAGATGCCAGCCTGCTCCTACCCAAAGGCCCCCAAACTCACGAAGCCTGTCTCCTGCTGGCCTTCATATGCTGGCTCATTTTTCTGGCTTCCCTCTGTTGGACCCCACCCCCATCGGTCCCATGGATGAGCCAGAACATCTATATTGGTCCAAAAGGGAATGATTCAGAACATTCTAGAGCCAAGGACTAACTGCCTTAGGGATAAGGGTCAACTGGGCCCATAATGGGGCTCCAGCTGAGGAGAAGCCTCGCGGGGGTTTGCCTCAGGCTGAATCATTCACCCCTCCCCACACTCGCCACCAGCATATGGAGCATCAAATAGGGTGCTGTGCCAGGTGCTTCAGGGTGTGCAGAGACATGAAAGATAGTCCTGCTGTGGTCCAACACCATCAGGGCAGGTCAACCTTGATCTCCTTTCCCCTCTCTGACTTCCTTACTCCCTCTCCTCCCTGTTCCCCTTTCTGAGCTCCTCTCCCCCTCCTCCCCGTCCTCCTCTCTAAGATTCTCTCTCCCTCCTCCCTGTCCCCTGTCCCCCTCCTGAGCTGTTCTCCCCCTCCTCCTCTCAGAGCTCCTCATCCCCCCATCAAGTTCCTGCCCTCCCTTTATCTCCCACCTCTCCCTGCCAGCCCCCTTCCATCCCCACCATCCTTCTCCCAGGTCCCAAGCTCTTGAGTCTGGGTTAGGCATGGCCATCGTAGGATTGGGTCCTGGATCTGTCCTTTAGCCCCTCAGACTAGCCTGGCCCAGACCCCAGGCAATCTAGGCTCCTCCCTACCCTCACTTTCACCTAACCTTTGCTAGTGCTGTGTCCCCTCCCACGTGCCTTGCACACTTCTCTCCCCTCCTTTGAAGTTTGACTCAAAGCCAGCCTCCTCCCACACAAGTCTTAGTGCCAAAATGTGCCCGGTACCATGCTGCTTCTTGTAGCTGCCCCAGGGCATTGTGGGAAGGGACTCTGCTTTAGAGGGAAGGGGTTAATGGCTCAGGCTGAGGAGTGGGGATCCTGGGTGGGATCTGACCCTGTATGGGCAAATTGCTTAACCGCCCTCAGCCCATTTCCTCATCTGTGAGATGTCTAGGCCGCTGTGAGGATGGAACGGGAGTGCATGTGGAGTACTTGGCATGCGGCTGCATGGTCAACTAGCAGGGACTGCAGTCAGCGTCACTGCATTGTTCCCATGCCCTGTGTGCCCAGCACAGTGCCTGGCACACGGGCCAGGGTGTGTGCACACACACGGGATTGGTTGGTGGTGGGCCTCCTGCCCAGTGAGGCAGGCCCGGCCCGTCAGCATGTTTAGGGGAGATTAGCCTGTCCTCTGCAGGGAACAGGCTGGGGAGGGGGCAGCGCACTGCTCACAAGGGCCAGAGAGAGCTGCGGGTAGAATGGAGCAGGCTGAGCTCAAATCCTGCCTGTGTCATGGGCTAGTTGTGTGCTCCTGGCAGTGACCAGCCTCTCAGAGCCTGTTTTTCTCCCACTGACTCTTCTGAGGGGCACAGTGAATGCTGGCAAAGTCCTCAGTGCAGGGCCTGGCTCGCAGGTGTGTGGTAACAGTGGTTCTATTTCCTGTTACAGCAGTCTTTGCGTGGTGCTATGGGGAAGGAGGTGTGGAGGGAGGGCAGTGGAACTGAGAGAGGCAGGGGCACCTTGCTCACTACCTGGTCTCTCACAGAAGTGGGTGGTTCTCCCAGGTACCTGCAAGGAGCTAGCCCCGTACAAAGCCACCACTCACCTGCTCATTGCAGTAGGGTCTGGCCCTCCTCTGCACTCCACAGCCCCCACACTAGCACTTACCACATGCTATCATCACTGCCCCATCTCCTTCACTCGAGTGTGGTGAGCCTGAGGAGGGCAGGGCCCTGAGTGTGGCACTGCCAGAATTCATAGGGCCTAGCAGAGCTTAAGGAACCCTGGTGGTGCAATGGTAAGTGCTTGGCTGCTAACTGAGAGGTTAGTGGTTCAAGCCCATCAGTGACTGTAGGAGAAAAGACCTGGCGATCTGCACCTGTAAAGGTAACAGCCGGGAAACCCTATGGGGCAGTTTTACTCTGTCGTACTATGAGTCTGAATCAACTTGACTGCATGCAGCAACAACGGTAAGTGGAGCATGAATGCTGCAGACGTGTTTGCTAAAGGGGTGGATGGATCCAGCACTCAGTCTGGGCCAGGCCCAGGGCCGGCTGCTCCAGCCCTGCATTCAGGGAGTGCCTAGTGGGGTTGAAGAGGCAAACAAGCAAAGAGAAAACAACAGCCTATGACAAGGGCTGAGGAGAAGTACACCCAAGGGCTCCAGGAACCCAGGAGGGGCCAGGGCCCCTCCTCAGGGGCGCTCCTGAGTAGGCTTTTTGGAGGAGGTGGGGGTGAGTGAGAGCAGCCTGTGCCCAGTGATGAACAGGAGGGTAGGGTGTGAGAGGCCCAGAGAGGTCGGCACACTTGCCCAAGTCACACAGCTCGGAAATAGCAGAGCTTGGTAGCGTGGCTCCAGAGCCCTGGAGGATGCTATGATGCCCAGAGCACAAGGGGAGGTACCTGTTGAGGGGAGGCTGGGGAAGCCTGGCTCTGAGGGCTTGGGAGTTGGGCCAAGGAGCTCGGACTTGAGCTCCACATTTCCCTGCCCCAACCAACCCACCCCCTTTTTTTTTAAAATAAAATCATGAGCTCTTGAAGTTGGATAAGGCCTCAGAGATGATCTCCTGGTACTGCTCCCCTCCCTGGAAAGGAACCCCCAGTGAGCTGCATCCCAAGAACCAACACTGAGAAGCAGTCTGCGTGGTCACTGGGAACAGAGGCTTAGAGTTAACTGGGCCCAGCAAACCATGTGACCCTGGGCATGTCACCTTACAAGGCCCAATTTCCTCATGTGTAAAATGGGAACAGCAATAGCTACCTCAGTCCATGCAAGGCCACTCGCTGAATCATCATTTACAGACAGGTTCATTGGCTGGATCTTGTGGGTGGGGAGAGAGTTTTTAATATCCACCCATTTCATGGAGGGGGAAGCCAAGCCTCTGAGAGGAAATGCCTTACCACCTTGTCCTGCTGCTAGCTTGACCTCTGTCACCTTGTGTGACCCCGTCCCTGCACTTCTCCCCCATCAGCACTGAGTCAGACCTCTGCTGACCACTGGCGGGGCGGGAGCTCACTGGCTTCATCCACCCTGCTGTGTGGCTGGCTCTTCCTGCCTTATTCCTTCAGGCCTGGTTTACCCAGAGCTGTGGCTCCTTCCTGGGCCCCTCATCTCACCTCATCCCCTGTGTCCAATACCTGCCCAGGCCTTCCTGCTCTCACTTCTGCCAAGCCCTAACCCAGCTGGCTGAGTGCTGCCTCTGGGGCCCATTCTGTCAGCAAACTTCTCTTTTCCCTCTCATTCTGTCTTGGCATCATCCCCTGGGCTTCCTCCTGCCCCGTTCCCTGTGGACTGCCCATGCCCATGAGCTCTCTGAAAAGCCTTGGCCCCTGGAGGCAGCTTGGTGCAGGGGGAGGAGCACTGGATCAGGAGTCAGAGTCCCTGTGACCACTCCTGGCTCTGTGCTGTGTGGTCTGCTTTGGCTAAGTCACCTGACCTCTCAGGCCTCACTTTTCCCATCTGTAAGAATAGGGGTGGGGCAGCGTTGGGTGAGAGAGGTTCTCTATTGTTATTTTTAGGTTTACCAATTTGTTCTTAAAGTAGTTTTTAAAGGAAAGTAACATTTTGATATTCTGAATCCAGATATACCAGGGATGCTCAGGGCAGTCTGAGTAGCTTTTGCTGCCAGCCTCT
Organism: Dugong dugon; assembly: GCA_030035585.1. Classification (NCBI taxonomy): domain Eukaryota; kingdom Metazoa; phylum Chordata; class Mammalia; order Sirenia; family Dugongidae; genus Dugong; species Dugong dugon. The sequence continues at coordinate 50,437,268 of CM057462.1, read as the reverse complement.
TCTGAGATCTGAGGGACTCCAGGGAACCTCAGGAGCAGGTGGGGGGCAGGTGAAGCCCGGGGATGTGGGGAGAGGGGAAGGCCAGCTGGGGCTTACTGTTTCAGCTCCCGCGAGGCAACAGGAAGCATGGCCACCCACATCCGTACTTACCTGGCACAGCTGCTGCCCTCTGTGGGGAAAGGAATTGGGTCCCCCGAGTCCTGACCCACATCCTGCTGCAGCCTGGCTGTCCTGGTAAAAAACAGCCTCCAAGAAGGCCCAGGAAGTCACTGGGGTGTTGTGTGCTGGGTCTGGTTACACCCTGGTAGATAGCTTATTTGGGGGACCAGGTCACGTCAAGGACTCAGAACAGACCCCAGCCGTCAACAGCTGGTGTTCCTCCTGACCTCCCCCTTTGCTGCTGTGGCATCTGTCGTGTCTGTCCCCACCGCCCCATCTTCACTTCCCAGAGCTTACGCACAGCTGTGTGTTCACATGTGTTTCAGAGGAGGCCAAAGCTCACGTCAGCTTCTCACAGGGGTCTGTGACCCAGAAACAGTTTGCACAGCCCGAGGTCTGCCCTAGCTTTCCCAACATCCTACCTAACAGACATCTGTCCTAACCCCTGACCCTCTTCTGGTGGTGCAGATGGGCAGGAAAAACACTCGAGTCAGCCCCATCTCTAACTTGCCAGGTGGCCTGGGGTGAGTCATTTTTCATTGCTGTGGGCCTGTTTGCTCATGTGTAAAAGTGGAGATAAATGACACCTGCCTCATAGCCTCAGGGGAGGCCTGAGGATCATTTGTGGCAAGGTAGAGTTGGTAACAATAACTTACATGGGCAGAGTGCTTGCAAGGAGATGGCCCTTACCTGGCGGGCATCTTGGTCCCTCACAGCCATCCTAGGAGATAGATGCTATCATCACCCCATTCTAGAGAACACTGCGGCGCACAGCATTAAATGGGTTGATCAAAGGTTGCACAGCTAGAAATGGAGGAGCTGGGATTTGAACCCAGACTGCTGTGATCCTGAGTTGGAGCTCTGCTCAGTGCTTTTAAGCTGCCAACCCAGTGCCTGACAGACAGACCTGGGACCAAATCCTGCTTCTGCCACTTTCCACTGTGTGTCCCCAGGCAAGTCATTTTACCTGCTCTACCCCCCAGTTCCCTCATCTGAAGAATGGGGATGATCAAGCCTCTACAGCAGAGGGTTGGTATGAGGAGTAAATGTGAGCACATAGTAAGCCCTCAATAAAAGATAGTTGTCCTTTCTCCTCCTCAGGTAGTCACTTAAGGAGATGCCACTGCCCAGCCTGGGGAGGGCCGCCACAGGGGCCACTGAGAGTGGCTCATGGGTGCCTGCCCTCTTTGCCAGGGGATTCAGTGGTGCCCCCAGAGGTGGACTTTGACAGGCTGCTGGCCAGCCTGAAGGACCTCAGTGAGCTGGTGGTAGAGGACGAGACCCAGGTGACGTCAGTGCCCAGCGGGGCGCGGCTCTGTGCCCTTGAGCCCATCCCCCTGAAGCTTTACCGGAATGGCATCATCATGTTCGACGGGCCCTTCCGACCCTTCTACGATCCCTCCACGCAGGTAAGAGCAGGAGACAGGCCGCTCTGGCGCTCCAACCTTCCTGCCGATTAGTTGGAGATGGTGGGGCTCAGCTCTCCCTAGGCCCAGCCTGCACTCCCCCAGGCACCTAGGCTCAGTCACAGCTGGTGCTTCATGCATGATTTGCAGAGGGCCCCCACCCAAATCCTGGGGCTCTGAGTATTTCCATAGTGATCCACTGGGTTAGCCCAGCACCAAGGGCCTAACATCCAGGGAGGAAGCAGGTCGGGGGGTCCCACACATGTCCAGCCAGGCCTCACCTTCCCTCTCCCACCTGCAGCGCTGCCTTCGAGACATCTTGGATGGCTTCTTCCCCTCAGAGCTCCAGCGACTATACCCTGATGGAGTCCCCTTTAAGGTGACGGCCTGTTCCTCAGACCACCCCCTCCATATGTGGGGATTTTGGAGAGGGTGAGGATAAACAGCTCCCTCTCAGGGGTCACCCAGTCTGCGGTGCAGAGCCACTTCAGCACCCTCCGGGGACCTTAGTCTGATGACCTCCCGGAGGTGAGCCTGAAGCTGGGCTGGGAAGGGAGCAGGGAGGCTGTGGTTGCTATATGGTGGGGTCCACTGAGGCTGAGCAGCAGGCAGCACCCTCTGCTGGCACCCTGAAGGCACAGCCCTGGCCGGGCAGGACTGCTGCCCTTCTCTTCCCCCTCGGCATTCAGGACACCCTGACAGTCTGAGGTCCCTGAGGAATCTATGCAAAAGTGGCCCAGCTTCCCTCAGAGGCTCCTGAAGCCATCAGTGGGGGTGGAAGGCAGTCCTGTGAGCCACAAATGCAGAACAGAAACGGGCAAATGTTGGGGCTGAAGGATGGTATGGGACTGGTCCCTGCTGGGGTGTGTGAGCTGGGGGTGCTGCTATGGGAGCACGTGAGGGAGTATGTCCCAGAGGGTAGGTGAGTTAGTTCCACAATGAGAAGGCATGTGCCACCAGAGCTAGGAAGAAAGTGTGAGTCATAACAGAGGGCGTCGGAGGCAGTCCGTGCCAAGATGCCACCAAGAGGTAGGCCTTGATGGGGGCAAGTGAGGTAATATGCACGATGATGAGGTCTACCCTGCAGACTAGACCACAGCAGAGGGCTTTGCCCTTTCTTAGTATCCTCCCCTCACAGTCAGCTCATGAGACGGAGTCTCTGAGGGAGATGTCAGTGCTGTGGCTTCAGCTGGCATAGGTCAGGGCCCAGGTAGGTGGTAACAACATGCACTGTGGTTCCCCTGCTCTCTCCCAGGGCTTCAGTTTCCTTGTCTGTAAAATGGGAATTGCATTAGACACACTGAACTATCCCTTGGTCCTGTCCCCAGAGTCTGTGTTTGAGGCCTCTGTGGGGGCAAGCAGGGGTGGGGGTAGGGCCCAGGGCTGAAGAGCTGGGCCTGTCTCTGTTGCCGTTCCTTCCTGACAGGTGAGCGACCTTCGCAATCAGTTCTACCCGGAGGATGGGCTGGACCTGTTCCCAGGCGAGGGCCGTGTGGCGGGCTGGCAGAGGCTACGCAAGGCCTCAGGCAGATTGGAAAACTCAGGTGAGCTCAGCCCTGAGGCTGAGCCTGCTGGCTGGGGGACTGTGCAGGTGACCTCCTCTGCCATCCCTCGCAGTCTCCCCCTCCCCACCAACCCCTCACCAGGGCTCCCAGTGCCCTCCTCCCTGCAGGTTCCAGGATGACTGCTGAGAGGTTTCTGAACAGGCTCCCCAAGGTCGTGATCCGGCAAGGAGAGGTGGTTGACATCCGTGGCCCCATCCGGGACACCCTACAGGTGAGACCAGCCCCAATTCCTCCAGCCCTGCTTAGGGGTGTGCACTACCAACCCTGGTGCAGCCTTCCAGAGCAGTGGCTTGTCTAGAGGCTCAGGCTTGGGGGCCCCTGATGAAGGCCTGGACTGTCCCCTGGAATATGTAGAGCTGGTGAGAGCTCTGGCCTGGGACCCAGCAGTGGGTTGGGGGAGGGGGATGTGGCAGGAAGAGGGGAAAAGTTCTTGGGTCCAGGCCATGGGATGAGCCCAAGGCCCAGGCTGCCCTCTCACAGTTCAGACGAAAATATAGAATTCAGTCCTGGTTGCCCCCAGGCCCCTTAAACTCAGCTGGCCCTCACAGAGTTCATCATCTACCCGCACTCCCCATCATGCTGTTCCTCCCAGGTCTCCACCTGTGAAAGGCACCAAACCTCAGTTTTCCAGGACTCCTCTGCTTCCTTCACCCCGACACTGCCAAATCCTGTCTGGTCTGTCGATTCCTAGAACTTCTCCCAAATCCATCCCTTTTCTCCATTCCCACTGCACCACCAGCCTAGCATAGGCTCCAGAGTGTCCCCTAAGACAAGTGCAACAGCTTCACTGGCCTTCCTGCTCCAGCCAGCCCTCTCCCAGCAGTCTCTGTGTTCTTTTGGAAATGTAAATTGGATACTTCCCAGCTGAAATCCTCCAGTGGTTTTTGGGAGGATAGGGCCACGCTCCTTATCCCTGCCCTCCTCATCGAAGCCCCTCCCCACCTCTTCTCTCTTCCTGTCCAACCTGATTTCCAGCTTCAACCTCGCGACTGGCTGGCAGTTTCGCTAATGTAGCACCCCCTCTAGGAAGCCTTTCCCGAGCTCAAGATCTTTGCCTATGCTGTCTGGAATATCCCTGCTGCCCCCCCCCCCCCCCATTTCTAAGGACTCCTTATGCTTCAGGCACAGCCCAGATGTCATTTCCCCAGGGAAGCACCCTGGCTGGTTATGGTCTCTGTGGGGTTCTGTCTTCCCCACTAGACTGAGGGAGCTCAAGGCTTCTTGGGGGAATGACGGGACCACCTCCGGGAGAGGGACCTCCCTCTCCACTTCCTTTTCTTGGGCCGTAGTTTACACAGAACAACCTCCCCACTAACCCTGCTTTGCCCATTGGTCTCATCCATCCGTGACCAAGGATGAGTCTTCTTCTAAGGGTTGGAGGGGGGGGAACTCTGTCCACTCTCCATCTTCGCCTTCCAGAACTGCTGCCCATTGCCAGTCCGGATCCAGGAGATCGTGGTGGAGACAGCTGCTTTGGCCGCGGAGCGTGAGAGGTGAGGGCCAGGCTGAGAGGTGAGGGCCGGGGCTTGGGCTACCGGGGCGCTGATGGCCCTGGGCCCGCAGGAGCCAGGGGTCGCCTGAGACGCCGGCGCCCCCACTCTCCACGCTGCGCATCAAGTCCGAGAACTGCGAGCAGGCATTCCTGCTGATGATGCGGCCCGAGGACACTGTGGGCGACGTGCGCGCCCTGCTAGCTCAGGCCAGGTGGGCTCCGGGCGGGGGAGCGGGCTGCAAAGGGGCCGCTGGCTCCACGCCCGGCCTGACTCGCCCCGCCCGGTCCCCAGGGCCGTGGACCCCGCCACATTCGAGATCTTCAGCACGTTCCCGCCCACGGTCTACGACGACAACGCGCTCACGCTGCAGGCCGCAGGCCTGGTGCCTAACGCGACCCTGCTGCTGCGGGCGCGCCGGGCTCCGCCGCCCGTCCCAGAGGGCCGCCCCTGCTTCAATCCAGACCCTGGCCCCAGCCCTGAATAAAGCACCCGCCCCCGCCACAGGCTGCTCCGCCAGGCTCTCTAGGCCCGCCCGCTCAGCGGGGCGCCAGGGAGGGCGGGAGCCCAGCTGGGCCAGGGAGGGGGCGGCACGGGCCCGCCCATCGGTAACCGGAGCCCCAGCTGGCGGGCCTGGCCGCTGGGTCTTTGTCCTCCAGGTTCCTCTTTCGCCCACGAGGGCTAAGTGGATCCAGCGCAGGGAGGGGCCGGCCTAGCTGAGTTTACAGTTCCCCCATCCTCAGCCTCATCTGGGCCAGCGGGGCCTCACATGTGCAAGTGTGCAACCAGCAGATGCCTGTGCAGACATGTGTACAAAGCCACAAGCATGTGCAGACACTTCCACAGTATGCACAAACCCCGGCCACAACTACTCTCATGCCCCCAAATTGGCAGCAGTGCAGCTGTGCGCCCACTCCCGTGACACACCCACACTCAGCCAGCCTGCTAGCACATAGGCAGGCAGCCACCGGAAAGCCGCATTTAGAGACAGGCATGCAAACATGCATACACACCAAGGCACAGGAGTGTTGGGGACACCACGTATGTGACCTGGGGGCACCCACTCAGTCTCCAGGAAACACTGGTCCACACAGGCTTGTGTGTGCCAAAGACAATATCCAAGCACATGCACCATCATACACGAAAGTGACAGACACGGGGACAGCTCAGCTGTCCTGCCCACAGGAGCACAGCCTCAGCAGAGTCACATCACCCAGCCTTGCTTAGGGCAGGGCCCAGGATGCCCAGGCCACAACCAAACAGACGAAGTGCCAATGGAATGGAACATTTAATTGTCTCTGGGTGCTCCCAGGACAGGGATTGCGGGGCCTTTGGCAGAGCCCTGGCTGATGGCACCAACAGAGGTACCTGTCAGCCAGTACCAGGCAGGGTGGCAGCCTCAAGGCTGGCTGGGATAGCCGGCACTGGAGCTGTTGCTTAAGACTAGTGGGTAAGGAATGTTGCCTTTGAATGGAGGAGAGGGGGCTACAGTTAGAGGAGAAGGGGCCTGGGCTGGGGGGAAGGGGCTCCAAGGTCAGAAGGTTAAGTATGACAGGGAATTGGTCACAAGGTCCTTCATGGCCTGGTGAGGGCTGGGGGAGAAGGGAGGAATGTGGTGAGGGAGTCCAGTGGGGGACCATGGGTGGGCTTGGCTCAGGCCAACTTCAGGAACTCCTGCAGTGTGTTTTGTTCCACAGCCTCCACGAAGAGCTCATAGTCCTGGGGGAGGGAGGTGAGGGGTGGTCACCTAAGTGCTGGCGCCGGACGCCCACTAGTGCTTTGTCTCACGTCTGACCCTGGCGGGATACCTCCACGACACTCCCCCCAGCCTCCAGCCCCAAGGCCCATACCCCACAGTACTGGTCCCCGTTGACAATCTGGGGCGGGGTGGCCTTGGGGTTGCCTGCCAAGGCTCGCATCTCATCCCGTAGGGCGTTGTCCTGGGAGATGTCCACTAGCTGGTACTGGATGCGCTTGCCGTCCAGGATGCGAGTCACCTCGCTCTGCTGGGACTTGATCTGAGGGCGGAGGGCCGGCAGGGGTCAGCGGGCAGGCTGGGGGATGTGGGGGGGAAGCCTGGGCCGTGTGAAAGGCTGTGACCAGGAGCTTTGGTTCCCCTGCCCCTTCCACACTCGGGGGAAGGGTTCTAGCCACTGGTCATTGGCGAGTTAGACTTGTGGTGTAGGGTGAAGCGAGGAACCACCAACTGTGGGAAAGGGTCGGAATAGGGGAAGCGAGATAAGGTTCGGGGTGAGGAGAGCCAGGAGCTGACCGAAGGGGAGGCAAGGCAGCCCTGGATGGAGGCGTGGTCAGGGTCCACCCCCCCCCCCACCCCACGCGCGTACACGGTGGTGGAGAAGGCAGGATAAGGATGTGGTCGGGGCAGCCTGGTAGTGGGGGTGCGGAGAATGGCTGTCCGCGTGACAGAGGATGGGCGCGGGCAGTTCATGCTGGGCCGCGGAGGAACCAAAGATGCCCGATGAAGGTGCCCGGGATGGAGCTGCGGACTCGCCTCCAAATCTTGGAGGCCGAGCTCCGGGCCTCGACGCCCCCGACCCCCGCCCCGGCCCGCCCCCGTCCTTGGGGGCGGGTCCCGAGCGCCTCGTCCGGAGCTCCGGGACACGGCCCCCGTCCTTTCCCTTGGAGCCCGCCTTGGCTCGCACTTACTTCGCGGGAACCGGTGACCGACGTGCTGTAGACGCGCAGGCCACTCATGCTGCGGGTGGACGGAAGGACCGACAGACCGACAGGCAGCGATAGCGGCAGCAGCACGGCCAGGAGACGACGCCGCCGCGCTCGGGAGCGGTTTCCTTCCTGCTCAGCCCGCGAGTCACCGCTCTCAGGACCAATGGGTGGCGCGGGCAGGCGCGCGGCTGGGGCGGGGCCTGCGCGACACCACCCCGCGCGCCGGAGGCCCCCTTCCCCTCCCCCTCTGTGGCCGGGCGCCGAGGACCTCAGTCCCACGCAGGGCCTCTCCTTTTGTAGCCGCCCTCTTCTGCCCTACCCTGTTCTGGGGTCCACAGTGTGAGGCTGGGGAGGGACCCGATGGCAGGAGGGCCGAGGAGGGCAGGGCAAGGGTTTGGCAAAGTCCAGCGCCCCAGTCAGCGCCCAGGTTTATTGCTCCCACCCACCCACCCCGGTGCCACAGTTAGCTCCCAAAAGGAGCAGCTATGATAATACAGCTCAGCTGGGGCTTTCGAAGGCTTAGGCTGTTTTCTAACTCAAAGTTCCCAAGCTAGGGAACCTCCTTCCAGGTCCACCTCCCCAACACCCCTCCCCTAGGGAAACCCCCACCATAACCCTGGGGAAGGGGAGGCACACTAAAGCAGGGGCATCACCAGCTTGGAGATTTCCCCCTAAGTTCCTCCCCACTCAGGCAGGTTTAGACAAGGAAGGGTGCTTGGCCACACCATGGAGGATGGAGACCAAGGTAAAAGGCTCTTGAAAGTTAAGAAGGAAGAAGTTAGTATTAGGACTTGAAAGCCTGGCCTCAAATGGCCCTTTGTTGAAGATTCACAACTGGTCCTGGGGGCCCCCCAGCTCAACCTTAACTCCATGCTGTGGATGGCACTCTTAAACAGCAACTGCTCTCAGCAAAAATTCAAGAGGTTCAGAGGGAGCAGGCCCTAGCAACCAGCCCAGCTTTGGAGACTTTATCTAGATGTCTGGGGTTGGACATGATGCCCCAAGTTTCCCCCAGGTCCAGTGCTCAGGCAGGTTAACAGCCTAGCAAGACTGTTGCCCTGAGGCAAACGGTGCCTTGCCTTGCTCTGGGGAAGCTGCTTCCTCACAGTAACCCAGAAGCAGCCAGACCTCCTCTCTGGGAAGACTGCTGAAACTTTCCAATGATGAACTTGCTTGATGACTCAGAACAGCTTTGCTCAACAGAAAGGGGTATGGGTAGACATCTGCACTCACAGAACAACAGAGGAGCAGAAGTAAGTGGTACAGATACTGATGTGAGATACTGCCAAAGGTCCCTCCTTGTGGCTGTCTGGGGAACTTGGGTAAATGCCCAGCCTCTGGCTTCAACAAGCCAAAACAGGGGTAAGGCAGGGACATGGTAATGATGGAAGGCTATGGAAAACTGAGGAGTCTGGTAAATATTTTATTTTGTAATCAAAATAGGCAATACAAACCAGTTGACATTACAAAGATTCATATAAATAACTGCTTATAAACTTTACAAGGAAAAATACCCATGAGCATCATGGCTGGGCTCCCAACACAGGGCGGTGACCAACCAGGCAGCTCTGCTTTCAGGAGGCAGGAGCCCAGAGGCTGAGGGAATGGCAGGGTGGGGCTGCTCTGAATGAAAGGGATAAGTCACTCCATAAATAAAACACAAACTTGTACAAACACTTAAGGAGCCTCATTCAGGCCTAGGAGTGAAGTCCAGGATACTGCCGACGGCTCAAAGCTTAGCAAGACTCTCGTGGCTGACTCTGGGCTCCTGAACGGCTTAGTGCTCCTCACACCCACAGGGCCCCTGCTTGGCCTGGCTTTAGATCTAGAGGAGGCCTGGGCCCAGTCCAAACAGCCAGGTACAAACAATTGTGAGATGCCCCCTAAACCAAGGAAAGAAACCAGAAAGCAGAGGGTCTCAAGTTCCCAGAGAAATGGAAGGGGGAAAAAAAAAAAAAAAACATGGAAAGCTTAACTTAAAGCCAACCTGTACTAGGTACTCTGAACTCTCAAGGAGCCTACAGCCAAGAAGGTGAAAGGTCTCCCCCTAAACACGAGAGGCACAAATGAGAAGGCAAGGCTTGAGCCCCAGCTCCAGGGTAGAGGGTGAGCAGCTGGACAGTTGCCCTTTTGCATTCTAGGCAAAAATCCTACCCAAGTCAAGTCCTGAATCACAGAGCAGAAGAGTTTACAAAGCCCAAGAAGGCCTGAAAAGCAAAGGGGGCTGTGCTAACCACATGGCCAGGGGTCCAGTGGCAGAAGGCTGCTAGAGGACAGGGTCTCCTGTAAAATGTTTTGGTGAGCAGATTAAGTAAGGAGCCCTGGCTGCTATCTTTGGGCCTCCAATCCTAGTGGGTACTTTGCTAATGATAAGATCATCCTGAGGCTTCTGGGAGAACAAGAGCCCTGAGGAAGAAGCAGTGGAACTGGGCCTGAGAATTCTCAAACAGCCACTGCTTCTGGTACTCAGCCTTTCTAGGCCTCTCTAATGAATGCTGGTAATCAACAGGACCAAGGTATGGAGTAGGAATGAATGTGGATCCAACCCAGAGAATGGAGAAGGGATGTAAGCAACTTGTTTGCCTCTGACATCAGCCCGGGGCTAGAAGCAGTGTGTAAGAACTTTTTGTGCCTGCAAAAGTTAATTAGTAACTTACCCTCAAAGAGTGAATCAGGATGAGAGGACAAATGTAATCCAACAAGGCAAAGCCAGTGTGGGGCAAGGCAGGCATAGTTCCCTAATCAGCCCTGGGCCCCCAGATGCAGACTCTTAAACCGCCCCCTCTTCTCTAGGAATAGCAGCAGATAGTAGGCAAGAGATTGTCAGGGCAAGGACCTGCTGGATTGGGCTCTCAGCAGCCCACACCCACCCTGGGGGAATAGGGCCTGTCCCACACCCCCAGCATTCCTCACTGTGTGACACAGTTTTCTCCCATGTCCTGGGCGTATCTGTCTGACATGGTGGTCCTTAAGTCCTCGATGTCACAGCGCAGCTGCTGAACCTCCTCTAGCTTCTTCCTGATCACTTCTGGCTTCTGTAAGTCAAGCTGAGTCCCTGGGTGCTGTGCAGCTGGGGACGAGAGTGTTTCGAGAATGTCAGTCAGTAGGTCAGTTAGGAGATGCTTTCATGTGAAGGGGGCAGTATGGATGGGCAGCACCTTAAGGCCCAAGATCTTGGGAAATGGCACTTTTAGAAAAGCAGCTGGGGATAGTGGGCCGATAACCTGCTGCCTAAAGCATCTGCATGCAAGTGCCCCATAAGGATGCCCGTTTCCAAAATAGATCTACTGAACACCTACTCTGTGAAACACCTATGTAGCCCTGTTCCTACAGTGCCGTAAAGATGGGAAAACGGGATAGAGGTGAGGGGAGAATAAAGGCCCCTCTATTTGGGACCAGATTGGCCTGGGGACTCACAGTGAATGCCCAGGAGCAGAGAGAGATTGGGATCATGGCCTTGGGCCCTCTGGGTCACGATGCTGCAGACAGCCTGCAGATCTTGAAAGCAGCTGGCCAACTCCTGGTGCAGCTCAAGTGCCAGCTGGGCCATGTCTGGTGAAGGTGGGGATGCTGTCTGGGCCTGACGCAGGTGTTCCTGGAGCGTCAGATTCTTCTCAATCAGGTCCTGGTTTTGCACTGAAAGCTGAGCAGATAGATGGGTAAGGCACATTAACCCAGACCCAGGGAGAGGCAGGGTATCTGTGTATGAGCATGGACACATGTAAATGTATGTGTGTGAAGGGGAGAGTGTGAGTCACAGGCCATGTCTCCCCTCTCCACCCCAGTATCAGGCCTGATTCCTCCTGCAGGTAGGGTTGGGTTCACTGGGCTCCAGCACTGGAGAGGAAGCTGCTCCCCAGCAGGCTCTGAGTCATCAGCCTCCAGGTTTCTGTTTAGGAACCAGAGATGTTCCTGCCCCTAGGAACTCTATCTGAAGCCAGTCCCTCAGCCAACTCTGTTAGCCAGGCTATTAGAGAAGGCTTAACGTGAACTGTGAAACCTGAGGAGACACTGGTTTCAATCTCTCCCTGCCACCCTGACAAAAGTGGCCACCAGCCAGCCCGATCAGTGTATGGCAGAGGAATAAGAGGACAAGGAAGACGGTAAGACAGCTAGTGGCCACCGGTGGGGGGCTGGAGAAGCTAGGAACTGGAGGGTACAGTACTGAAACATGTCCTGCCTTTTCAAACTCTCATCTCAGCGGAGTTAGGCTTTACTACACAGATCAACTATTTATATATGTATTATATATATACATATTTAATATATACATGTGTCTGTTTCTCTTTCCCTCACTCTCCCTAAACCCACTCTCCTTCCCAGCTTACTTCTAATTCTGCTTTAAAGACTCTGAATACAGTTTCTCTTCTGGTCCCAGCCCTCTACCCACGCTGGGCCATGTGATAATCCTAGCTCTGGGAGACTATTTCCTAGGCAGCTTGGCCAGTAAACTTGGTCGCCACCTGCTGACAACTCTGTTTACTGCAAAAGGCCACCAAACCCCTAGTCTTCTTGAATCCTCCCTCCTCAGTCTCACAAACCTGTGGCTGGAGGAAGACAAAGGGAGATAGATTTATTTTCTACATCCAAAAAGCATTCCTGGGTGATTATGGTCACTCCAAAACAGGCTTAGAGCCTTTGATATAAAGGATAGGGCAACGTCCTTTCCCATTCCTGAATAGGGACCTCTCAAACACAGGGGCTCTTGTGGGGTAGGGGTGGGAAGGTATACAGAAAAATCAGATTTGTGGAGGCAAATGCCAAGGGGCCTGGCTGATGCTGCTCACCTCCTTCACAGCTGTGCGCAGCTGCTGCAGAGCAGTCTCCCTCCGCTGGGCCTCTTCTCTCAGGGCCTGGTTTGTTCCTTCTTCTTGAGCCACTTCCTGTCCTAGAGTCTAAATCCCATGGCAAGGAGTGGTGGGAAAATACACCAGGGGTAACAAGTGAACTTACTAAACAATTCTCCCTCCTTTCCCCTCTTTTAGGGACCCATACCACAATTCTGGCTCAGATGACATCAGCCCCACCCACCACTGCTAGCAATTTTACAACAGCCCTAATCTGTGACTTCCCACTCTAACCTGCCAATAGTCCTTGACCACATACTCAGAGAGTCCAACTCTTCAGCAGGGCATTCCAGGCCAGTCTGGCCCCTACCTACTTTTCTTTTCTATTGTTGTAGTTCAAGTGAAAGTTTACAATTCAAGTTAGTCTCTCGCACACATTCTTATGTTACCCTAATTGCTCCCCCTATACTGTCACAGCACACTCCTCCTTTCCTCCCCTGATTTCCCGTGTCCATTCAACCAGCTCCTGACCCTCTTTGCCTTCCCATCTCACCTCCGGACAGAAGCTGCCCATTTAGTCTCTTGTATCTACTTGAGCTAAGAGGCACGCTCCTCACGAGTATCACTTTATGTCCCACAGTCCAGTCCCATCCCTGTCTGAAGAGTTGGCCTCAGAAATTGTTTTAGTTCTTGGCTGATACCACGGGCCATGCTTTCCAGGGTTCCTCCAGTCTCAGTCAGATCATTAAGTCTGGTCTCCTTACTACAATTTGAGTTTTGCACCCCACCTTTCTCCTGCTCCATCAGGGACTCTCTGTTGTGTTCCCTGTCAGAGCGGTCATTGGTGGTAGCTGGGCACCATCTAGTTCTTCTGGTCTCAGGCTGATGAAGTCTCTGGTTTATGTGGCCCTTTCTGTCTCTTGGGCTAATACTTTCCTTGTGTCTTTGGTGTTCTTCATTCTCCTTTACTCCAGGTGGCTGGGACCAACTGATGTATCTTAGATGGCCTCTTGTAAGCTTTTAAGACCCCAGACGCCATTCATTTTAAGACTCCAGACGCCACTCATTGTGTCTTTGGTATTCTTCATTCTCCTTTACTCCAGGTGGTTGGGACCAACTGATGCATCTTAGATGGCCACTTGCTACTTTTAAGACCCCAGACACCACTCACCAAAGGAGGATGCAGAACATTTTCTTAATAAACTTTTTTATGCCAATTGACCTAGATGTCCCCAGAAAGCATAGTCCCCAGACCCCCGCCCCTGCTACTCTGTCCCTCGAAGTGTTTGACTGTATTCAGGAAACTTCATAGCTTTCCCTACCTACTTTTCTAGCAATACCCTTTCTTTTTACCTTCTATATAGCCTCCACTCCAGCCACACTGAATGACTAGCCTTCTTCCCCAAAGGCTCCATCCAGTTTGAATGCCTTTGCTCATTCCTCTTCTCCTTTGCCTAGACTGCTTTCTACTCTGCCTGTCACCCCAAGAAACCTCCAAAGCCTACCTGGACCCTCTCCAATCTGAAAATCAGATCCAATTAATCCTAATCTCATTTTGCCACTCATACCTCCACCATGGTTCATGAATACATCTGCTTAATATTCTAGTTGGATGTGCACATGATTCCTCTCTCCACTAAATCATAACTTTCTTGAGGGCAGGGAACATGCCATTCAGTTCAGTTCAGTATTTATTGAGCACTTACTGTGTGACAGCCACTGAGGATACTGAAAAGAATATCAAACAGTCCCCGTCTTTGAGAAGCTCCCTGTCAAATGCCCTCGACAATACTGTGTATGAAGTGCTTTGACACAGATGAGGGGGGTAGGAGTGCTCAGTAAGTTGCGTGTGTGTTGGGGTCAGGGTCAGAGGTCGAAAGGTATTTATGCTTATGCCTTCTGCTTCCCAGTCTATTCATTCCAATCCCCTGCCCAATTTTGAAACTGATTTGAACAAAATAATCTGTAAAAAAATAATTTTGAATTTTTCCTTTTATATTAATAGAAAATATAACTGCCAAGGAGAATGCCTCATCACTATGAAATACCCAATGTGACCATGTTGAATCCACCTAATGCTAGCAAATTCCACCTGATATTTTTATTTATCTAAGTAGCCCCAACATGGGTAAACGTACCATTTAAAATTTTGGGCTTTTCCAACTTTATGGAACCTCAGGGTTCTAGGGAACTTATTTTTAGATTCATTAAAAACTCTACTAAAACCCTGGGATTTTAAATGGGCATATAAAAGCTCACTAGGCCAGACTATTTTCCTTATGGGACTTAAAACAGGTGACTTAACAGTAGACATGGCCCAAATCACATAATGACAAAGGCAGGATTGTAGCTTTCAGCTGCTCCTCAGAGTGACTGCATTTCATGTGTCTGGTGAGAAAACCTTTTTTAGAGCCCTAAGTGAACCCATTTTTTCCAGGATTTCACTGATTCCTCCCAATTTTACCTCCTAAAAATCACTAAAATCGGTCCTCTCACATCTCCATCCCTGCCTTATGTCAGGTTCCCTCATTGTTTCTCACTAAGGTTTCTGCAACAGCCCCCTGGCCTGTAGCCTTGCCTCTCTCCAGGCTGCCAATCCTCCTCCACACTCAAGCCTTAGTTGTTAACCTGACCATGTCACACCAAATTAAGTGGTTTAATAGCATCCCATCAGCTACCTAAAGAACAAAAGCTAATTTAGCTGGACAGACAAGGCCCTCTTGTAGCTTAGAATGCCCACCGCTCCTACTCACCACCTTAAATTGAATACTTCAACAATATCTAACAGCTTGCATCTCCATGTTCAAACCATGCTGTTTCATGCTTCCATGTTCCTACTCATCTTCTTCCTTCTATCCGGAATTCCAACACCATCTTATCCAGCTCTTCTTCTTTTGCCTGGCTAATGCCTCCTCATCCTTTAAGCCTTGGGATCTCCCAGAAGCTGTCCTTGACCTACCCCCCTCCTTCCACTGACTCCTTTTTCCTCCCAGGGTAACATGGACATTGCTCTCTCTTGTGCTGAAACTTCTATTGTGTTTGTCTTTTGCAAGCTCAAAAGCACTGAGCAAACTGCATGGCAGAGAACAGAATAAAATGTTGGCTGAATTCTATAGATACCATCAAGTCCTGTCCACCATGTTCCAAAGACTCCTACTCACCTGTACTTGTGAATGCAACTGATCCATCTTCTGCTGCTGCTTCTCTACAACCTGAAAAGTCATCAAGGAAGGCACAAGAACAATGACAATGGTGAGGTCAGATGGGAAGAGCCTGCACCAAGAGCTGTGGCTTGGCTATTAGCCCCGCCAGCTACAGCCCATTGGTAGTGAGACCGAGGTGAAGACTACTTAGCTCTACTTATAAAAATATGACACAGATTCCCCGTCCTGACTGACTAGCCTCACACAACTGTGCTCCAGTCATAAAGAGGCTTACAGAAGAATGTAGTGTGGACCCATCACCACTATTGGTGGTGGGAGAGGAAGAGAGGGGACGCTCACCCTAATAACTACAAGCCAATGAAATCAATTTTATATACAGCCAGTGCACATTCTGTTCTTTGGAAAAGGACATAGCTAAAAATTCAGTTTAATGAAGCCTGCCCTATCTAGGGTGGTGATTGTTGTTGTTACTGATAGCTGTAGTCACACTGACTGTCCAAGAAGAACCCCTAACAGGCCTGGATTCATTTTTTTTGAGCCTTCATCAATTCTCTGAACCATTTCTGGGTTTTCTTGTCTGCTGACCTGCAGTCAGTCTCACTGGCAGGCCCTTGGCTCCCTTTTCTCTGCCTCGTTGAGAAAGCAGACCACCTTGCTGGTTAGAACTCTGCCAGTGCAAGAGATTCTGTATAGGGCCTGAGCCACGAGTGAAGTGCTCCAAGCTTCAGTACACCATTTTGGGGCATCTATGCCCAGAGGCATGTTCCCCCACTAACTTGTGCCTGTATTCTACATGAGTAAACTCTCCCTGTCATAAGGATGAATATCTAAAATGCGAAGGGTTGACTTCTCAGGAAAGAGAGAAAAGCTCTAGATAGCAGAGCCCAGGTGACCCTGGGCTCTCATGTTTCTTCCCAATACACTGTCTTCTCTTTTCTCCCAGTCTGCTGGCTGTCACAGCCTGGACACCCTCAGTCAGTCACCTTTCGGAGAGAATCACATTCCTTCTGCCAGGACTCCATTTCTACATTCGGACCTTCTCCCTGTTGGACTGGACATTCTCCACCAGCCTTCTTCACACACTGCTTATCTTGCAGGCTGAAAGACAGTGGCCTTTCAATGTGCCACTGATTACCTACCCAAGGCTCTTTCATTATTTGTTTTGATGTTTAAAAAATGAACATTCATTGCATGTATTTAGATTACAAAAATCACACATGTTCATTGTAGAAATTTTTGAAAGTACAAAATAGAGCTTCTTTTTTCTAGGCACACATAGCTGGGGCGGAGCCAACTTTGTCTTCTAGCCTCACTTCTGACTCCAATCAATGGTCTCCTCCTACAGGTCCCCACAATTACTTCCATCATGGCCCATCTGCTGAGATAAACAACAGGGTCATTGCAGCTGAATATGGGATGATACATCCAATCCATCCCATTAGAAACTGGATTTGGTCCAAGAAGCTACTGAAACATAGCCATCACATTTTCAGAAACTATCGATATGGAAACCAGGTGCCTAATGGAGTAGGCTACCAAGACACCCTGAGAGTACACTATGGCGTCTTGTTTTGTTCTCAAAACCTGCTATGGTAATCGAGGGCAACCCCTGAAGACAAACAGATGCTCCTGGTAACCTTTAGCTTACAAGGTTGAAATGCGAATAACCCCTACTCCTCAGCTTGAGGATCTACTTTTACAAATATAAATACCTCGTTTCCCAGTTTATAAAGTGCTTTCATTCACTCAACACAGACATACTCAAGGATTATTATGTGCCAGGCACTGGGTTGGATTTTTCCAAAGGATACAGTAACAAGCCCTGCAGCTCTACCCCTACCCCTCCCCAGGTACCAAAGACATATTTATTCCTGGTCCATAAGAAGCTTTCATAGTATTTACAATCTAAAGAAAATGAAGCTCAGAGAAGTAAAGTGATTTACCCGAAGTCACAAAGGTAGTGTGGAGGGTAGCCCAGACTAGAACTTAGCTCTCCACTTCCTTTTCCTCAACCCCACAGCAGTATTTACCTTTGTCTAGTGGCTTCTCTCTGTCTCAGGCTTTCCAGTTGAGCCTCCTTTTCCCTGTAGGCTGCCTGGGTCTCCTCCAGCAAATTCTCCAGCTCAGTTACTCTCTCCTGCAGCTCTGCACTCCTCGACTCAGAATCCTTAAGCTGAGAGACAGGATCCCATGCTCAGGTTAACAAGCCAAGGAAGACTTTGTCTGGGTACCTCTAGAAATTTTCAGTACAGTTGAAAATGTGACAGATGTGAGTTTGGACATGGCTCCCTTGGGGTTTTCTTTTAGGAAGCCACAGGATAACTGCATACAGCAGATGCTGACAAAGTTCCCCTGCTTGGCCATTCCCTGCTTGCCCCAAGTATGCCCAGACACTGCTGCTACCTGCTGGCTCTGCTTCTGATGGTCTTCCAGGGTGGGCAGGTCAGCCAGGTAGCGCTCCAAAGTTTCAATACGTTGCTGCTTCTCCCGGTTCTGCTCTGATTCCTTCTGACATTTCTTTTTCAGATTATTGATGTGTTTATCACGACCTTTGACCTTGAAAAAGAAATGTCAAGAGTCTGTCTCCACTGGCTCTGATCTGGGACCCTAACATCAACGTTTTTCAAAGTGACCACTGTCTCTGCCCTTGGAGCTGTGGATGTTGTTCCACTGCAGGGAACGCAAGAAACTCATCAAATTTTGCCATTTGGAATTAGGACATGAACTTCAGAGTTCACAAATCTACACTTTCCAGTCAAGGGCAGGGAAGAATGGCTCCTTGGGCAGCCTTAAAGAACTGGCAGCACTTCCCTCCAGACATAAAACCAGTCTGGTCAGTTCTGGTGAAAAGGTAATGCATTCTTCCCTAAACACCCCATGCAGTAAAAAGCCAAGCAATCATCTGGAAGGGCTAATGAGACTGTAAGCTCCTTGAGGGGAGGGGCTGTGTCCATTTTGCTCATTACTGCAGTTCCAGCACCCAGCACAATGCTTAGCACAGAGCATATGCTCAATAAAGATTTGCTGAATGGAGACTACTTCTTCACTATTACGGCTTTTTCTCTGGCTTATGAAAAAAGGAAGCTGGGGGAAGAGAAAGCAGAGAAAAGCTGAGGCAGATCCACTGATGCCAAAGAGGAGGCACAGGCCCAATTTAATCCAAAGGTAAGACAGTACGAAGAAAGATGCTTGAAAAAAATCAGCCAAAAGCTTTATCCCAGATATATTTATCTATACCCTTCAAGCTCTGAACCAGTTAATACTCACATTTTAATATGCATCAGAATCACCTGGGAAGTTTATTTAAAATGCTGACAACCAACTTGGAATTAAAAATGTGGTAAACTGACCCCCAGATGTTTATCCCCTCCAAAACATCTCTAAATGACAGGAAGGAAATAAAGTATTAACCTAAAAGAAAAAGAGAGAACAGAGCAGCAGACAAAAGCAGATGCGGGAGTTCAACATGTTTTTGAAAAATTAAAGTGGGCAAAGGGGGATAACTGACTTGGCAGAGCCGAAGAAGTTACAGTCTGCAGTGGGAGTGACAGATAATATGGAAGATAATGTGCCTTTCACAATGCTTGAGAGACTCTGCACCTGAAGTACCAGATACCTCTGGAGACAGATATCAGCCACAGACCTGAAAAACAGGGGGATTCACTGGAAATCTACATACTGGTTAGCCAGCTACTGCCCTCACCCTGGTCTTCCCCAACAAGAGACTGAAGATTTATTCTCTGGAGAAATCAAATGACAGAGGCTCAGACTCAGGGATATCAGAGCAGAGGGAGAGGGTGGTGAAGCAATGAGGTTAAAAACCAGTGTAAGTGAAAATCTATGTATAGACTGTGGGACTTAAGGACCAATCTCCTCATTACTGAGACCAGAAAGCCCAAAGCATTCCTGCCCCCAGCCTCCTTGCCAGGCAACAGGTTGAAGAGTCTTTTCTACAGAAAGTGAGATAAGACATCCAGATACTGACATTTGAGGGTCTCCAATGAAACAGGCAGTCTAGGTCTGATCACCCTACAGTGAAGTTCAATAGGCAACTACCACGACCCCAGAGCTTCCATGCAGCTTTTAAATATAAGTGTCCACTCATTCCAGGATCACCAAGTCTCGACATGGAAGACACCAAAACAGACACACACACAAAAAAGGGACCTGAAGGAAACATAAGCAGAAGTAGACATCCAAAAAAGCTATGACCAATATCTTCAGAGAGGATAAAATATTGCACCTGTGACTCAAGAATAGGTATTTAAAATTGATCTAAAAATGGAAGAAAAGCATATTGTTCAGAAACACAGAGGTATGTATCAGGGAAGAGAAGAGTTGAGAATGGATACCTTTGTGGTGTGGGGCTGGGGCACAGACTACCACTTCTCATTACAAACCAATTAGTATTCAATTATTTAACTTAGATATATATTATTTTTATAAAAATTTTGCTTTTTAACAAGCCCTCTAAGTCCTTGGTGGACCCACACCACTAACATCACTGGGGAGCTTGTTAGAAATACAGGATCTTAGGCCCCTCCCAGAACTACTGAATCAGGATCTGCATTTTTAACAAGATCCCCAAGTAATTCTTAAGCACATTAAGGTTTGAGAAGCGCTGCTCTAGTTAATTTTGATGCCAGTGGTCCAGAATTAAACATTACTAAACTGATTCCCCCAAGAAATCCTTCATTACAACAAGCTGTAAATTGTAAGTACTATCAAAACCAAAGATTTTAAACCAGCTTCTTCTATGACGACCAATCTTACCCTAGAGCAATTCTAAGAGCGCTGGCAAAAATAAAAACTAACTGCACATGTGGAATTGTTTTCTACTTTTTAGATAGGGTGAGGAGAAACTCAGCTAAAGGATGTAAATTTGACACAGGTGTTTAAACACCTTGCAACAGTGCCATCTAGTATGACTGTCCAGGCTGGTTTTCCACCCAGGCCAGCCGGTGGCATACCACAATCTGGGACAGTGAGGGATCATTTAACTTTTCCTGACTGTAGTAGCTTTGTAGGGAAGAAGCAGAAAGGAGGAATTCCATTTCTAGCAGACAGATCTTGAGTGAGAAGCCCAGGAAGGGTCTTACCCAACTGGCTACTCCTAGTTCTGGAAATGTAGGCCAGAAACAGCCTAGGCTCATGCAGGAGAGGTCTGACTCATCTCTGGCTGGTGCCAACTTCTTTGTGAATCAGAGATACCAGCTTCTCAGCTCACCCTTTCTTCCTGTTTCTTCCCCTCCTCTGAATGCTTCTGCAGTGCCGCTTTGAGTGACTCTCTGATGAGCTGGACTTCAACTTCTGAAGCACAGAGTTTCTTTTCAAGCTCGATCTTTTCTTTGCTTAAGGCTTCTGTCTTCTGTGCAAACTGTGCACGTAAGAAAGTGTTCTCTCGCTGCAATTCCTGCCAGAAAGATTCTCAATATATAACTGTTACCTACCCTCACAATCTCATATACTTTACTTCTTCCCAGCACAGTTTGTGGTCAAATACACTCTTTCTCCAGGAATTTCTTAAAACAGTGGTTCTCAAAGTCTGATCCTAGGACTTACAGCATCAGCATCACCTGGAAATTCATTAGAAACGCAAACTCTTGGGCTCAACTCTCAGAACACCCACTGAATCAGAAACTCTGGAGATGGGTCCCAATAGTCTGTGTTTTAACAAGCCCTCTAGGTGATTCTGATGCACGCTAAAATTTGAGAACCACTGACTTAAAACAATAACCTGAGAATCTTCATTATCATTATAATGCAAGGAACATAGGACAAGACATCAGAAGACCTGGGCTCAAGGCCTGGTCCCCCTCCACTTTTTCTCTTTATGATCTTAGGCAGGTTCTTCCTCCTCTTTGGGCCTCGATTTTTTCATCAGTAAAATTAGAGGATCGAACTAGATTTTATCTAAGGGCACTTCCAACTCTAACATTCTGATTCTGTGAGATGAATACTGTCTTAACAGGCCCAGGAGCAGCGGTGGATGACCCAGTAAGCAAACTGAAATTGTTCACAACAGATTAGTAAGTATGCACAAGTAAACCCGTACTTACCTTGCTTACTGGGTTATCTGCCTCTGTCAGGGACTGTAAATTGGAAAAGAGGCTTTGATTCTGTAGGAAGGTGCTGTGGGGTTGGGAGGGAGACAGATGTCAGTCACATCTAGAAGTGTAATCATTGATGTGGTGAGAAAATGTGAAATTGTTCACTACAGATGATCTGGTAAACAAGGTAAGCACCATGATTACCTTGCTTATTGGATAATCCTCCCCTGCCCAGGAGGTAGCTAAGTCAGTACAATAATTTAATACCCATTCACTCAAAAGCCCAAATTGCAGAAGCTTGGTCAATAAAGTAGACTTCTTTTCTGTTCTCAACCACCCCAGCCATTTACCTCAATGAGTATATGGCTCCTTCAGTTGCTCCTAGACATGGAGGAATAAAAATCAGAATGGCTCTAAATCCCCCATCATCTTTGCCTCTCCCTCCATTTGGCCAGAGTTGGCAGAGTACAACTTCTCAGAACATCACCCTACTCTAAGGCGTTACTATCTACCCTTGCTCTGCCTTCCTTCTCGCTCAAGAATGTCTTGACACCAAGGCACCGGGATTTTCACCTGATTCTACCCTTAAGCCTCTTCTGTCCCTGCAAGGGCACAGAAGGCAATGCCTTATAATTAGGATGTTTACTCTTTGAGGGCAGGGACACCTTACATCACTTGGTCCCTTTTGTATCTTCTGGATACCTAATTGTGCCAAGCACTGGGAAGGCATGAGTTATGATAAGCAGAATGCCATCCTGGCTGACAACACTCACCTGCAGCCTCAGCAAGCAGACATCCCCAAGGGGGGCAGGGCGGCCCAGAAGGGCACTGTGGACTTGCAGTTCACTCTCTCGCACTTTCTGCTCCAACTGCGAGATGTGCTTCCTCTGTCTGCAAAATGCAGTAGAATCAGGTCCAGGGTCCTAACACTAACCCACTTGCAATATAAGCCCTTCCCAGTTTCCTTAGAGGGGCCCTGGTAGCACAATGGTTAAGTGCTCAGCTGCTAACTGAAGGGTTGGTGGTTCAAACCCACCAGCCGCTCCATGGGAGAAAAGACCTGGCGATCTGCTCCCATGAAGATTTACAAACCCTATGGGGCAGTTCTACTCTGTCCTGTAGGGTTCAGTATGAGTCAGAATCAACTCCATGGCACACTACAACTTTTCTTAGCCAGGTTCTTCCTAAAATGGGTACAATCCATACTATGTAAGCAAAGACTCTGGATTCTGAGCAGCACTGTTTCGCTGAAGGAGGACGAGCAAAGGACAAAGCTGACTGAGGGGGTGTGAGGAAGGATCAGCTGCAATGAACCAGCTGCCCCCTTCAGGCACTCCCTAGGGCCACTGCAGAGATACACAACTGGCCTATCACATTAGTCAGACACAGGACTCGGCTGCTTATCAACCCAGCTCTACCATGAGGCAAGGCTTGGGCATAAACAGAGGGACATGCACTGCCCTTGGGAAGACCTCATTAGGTGCCCCCAGTGGGAGCTGGGACAGCAGAGGCTGACCCTGCGGCACCCCTTGCCCTCTTACTTGTCAATGAGGAGCTCCTTTTCCTTCAGGAGGTGTTCATTACTGTTCAAGATGCTGATCCACTGTGCTGGCTCCAAGGTGGGCAGTGAAGGAGCAAAAGAAGTGGGATGGTGGCAAATGGCTCCATTCTGAAGCTGAAAGACAAGCAGGCTCAGGAGGTGGCTTGATCTTGACCTAGAGGCACCTGACAACACCTAAGCAGTTCGCAGTATCCAGTTCTGCAATCAGACCCAGTTTGGCTCAGCCTGAGAAGGCCCAGTGTTTATGAAATAATTTTAGCTCTGATACATGACTGGAAAGAACCTGCCAGGGAGGCTTCTGCCAACTGGACGCTCCCTGCTCAGAAAGGCTCTAGTTTCTAAGAAAAGGTCAGTTATCTTTCATTATCTAGTAACAGGGGCAAACCAGGAGCTAAGATGTCCTTACCAGCCAGGGGAGGAGAGTATGTCCTTTTGTTCCCTTCCTTCCCACTCTGCAACAGTACAAGGACCTTTTTTTGTTTTGAACACAAAAATGGTATAGTGGAAAGAACAAAGGGGTTAAAGAAGATTTTTAAACCCTAGCTCTGCCACATACTAGCTTTGTGGCCCTGGACATATTACTTATTCTAAGAACCTGGTAAGTTTGTACGTTTACCTCATCACGGTGCTATGAGGATTAAATAAGACTGTGTGAAAGTACCTTGCCTAGTGACTAGTATTCAGTGAGTACACAATCAGTGTCAGTACCCCACCTTTCTCTCATAATCCCCTACCTTGGAGAACCTATCTGCTGTTTAATTAGACCACCAACAGACTGAATGGTCAATAGCCCACAAGTCTTCATTTCCTTCAACTTCCTTCATTCTTGAAAATATTTTCTTTAGAGCCAAAATATATAGGACAAAGGCTATACAGTTATAAGATCTGCACAGAAACTGCAAAATCCAAGGAAAGAAGAGCCTCTACCTGCATTTGCTCCATCTGTAAACGGATCAACTCCAGCTGCTGCCGACAAGTGCTAAGTTCACAGGATCGCTCACGGGGATGCCAAGGGTCAGGATTCGGCAGCCATACCTGAGCGGGTAGAGGTTTGGAGAGGCCAGGAGCAGGCTGGAGTCCCAAAGGAAGCACCCCACTGCTGCTAGGGTGTGGTCCATTCTGCTCACAAACTGCCCCGCTGCCTGGTGCCTTCTTGGCCTCAGGCAACACTTTGTACAACTCCTTGTTTGTGTCAGTTCTTGGATTGTGGAAGTGGACTCGGTAGTGGGGATCTGAATAAAGTGTCTCCATTATCGTCGACTGATTGAGGGTAGACTCCATGCTGGGAATATCAAACTTCCTCACCTCTTTCTCTCTTTCATGGCCCACTGCTGGAAACCAGGACTGCTCAATTGCATTTTCTCCAGCAGCACCACAGAGATACATTAGATCTCTAGACAGACCTGGAGAACGTTTCATTGCACTGAGGTCTCCATTTCTTGTCATCCCCACACTTTCAGCCAACCCTGACAAAGGAAGTTTGGAGCAAGAGGGTCCAGCAGGCATAGAATTTGGCTTGGCAGGAGAGGTCCCCAAAGTAGAAGGCATCACATGGGCTGTTGGAATGGTTACGTGGTTTTTGATGGGCTGGAAAGAAGGGCTGCCACTTGAGCTGCAAACATCTGTGAAGAGAATAGTCTTCCATAAGTCAAAACTGAAGCAGTAAGCTTTCTTGAGTTTGGCTGCTATGCCAAAGGTTCTCTGCCTGTCCTGAGACCAGGCAGAGGGCACTATCATTAGAAGTTATCAGGCAAAAAGACACGGCAGCCTAACAGGGAGATGTGTGTTCCAGAATCTCAAACGACATTCACAAAGTAAAACCAACAAAAGGTAACTCTAGCTTCACTTTTAGCTTATACTCTGTCCTTTGTACTTGAGTAAAAAATCTTGGCAGTCAACAAACAAAGCTGGAAACCAAACTTTTTAAAAAACCACTTACTTAAGGAAAATGGGTTAGGTCCTACTCTTCTGGAAGATGGACAACTCTGAGCTATAATCCAATCTAATAATACCCTTTTCCAAGGGCTGCCAGAAGTCTCTGTGACCTCCAAAGATCCCCAGTGAAGGTGAACAATGAATCTCAACTATCCGAAGAATAAGACGAACTGGATAGTCTTGCTCAGTATCCAGGGCAGGGAATATGGCATCTGAGTCAGGATTCTGTTCTCTCTCCCACACCCCAGACCTGATGCCTGGATATGAAGTTATTCTTAGTAACTCTCAGGTTTCACTCTAGCACAGTGAGCACTCTCAAGTGGGAACACACTGAAATCCACTATTTTATATTTTGCCTTTCACTTGTTCCCTTGTTTGTATTCAACTCTGATTTTTAACTTTTCCTTCAAACTGGATTTACGTTTCCTTTGACTCCTGCCTGGTCCTGGGAGATAACTCTTTGATTAGCCCTGCTGCAGAAGGTTCACATTTCTACATATTTTCAACTTTCAAGTGCTGCTCTGAGGAACACTAGAAGGTCACAGAACTAAGGTGCCAGGGTAGTGGGCTGCAAGCAAACAAGACAGGAATATGGTGTAACATAACCTGTTAACCTTCAACAAGCAGAAAACTGAGTAACGGGACAAAGAACATAAATTTCTTTCCTTTTCCAGTACTCTTTTCCAAACCAAACACATTTACCATGAAGAAGAGTGGACCACCAGTTCGTTTCTCTATTTTCTTAGCTAACATAGAGCACACTCAGCTAACAAGGTGACAGATACTATAACCTTTCCCAAAATTGTAAGTATAAACCAGCTACCATCTTCTCATTAGGGTTTGTAAGTAGGTCTTTAAAAACACAGACAAGTCAAAATATCATTTATAATGTATGCAGAGTACTTAATTTCCTCTTGTGAGTATATAACAGGCTACACCTTTAAGAAAGAAAGAAAGAAAAAACCCACACACAATAATTTCTGATAACATGCCTCAGCCCCTCAGGACCAAGAAAGAAGGCAAACCCAGAGTCAAGGAACACATTCTTTGGTGTCCCACAACTTAAATATAAGACCAGTCAACAGGGCTAAGGTGGACTGGTGGCAGTGTAGACTTTCAAGACCAGTAAGATTTCTACTTGTAATTCTCCATAATAGTACCCTAATATCACTAAGGGTCCCTGCTCCCATAATGTAATTATGGAACAGGAGACAGTGAGATAGTGGCATATGAGGGGCTGTTACTGTGCTGGATTTAGAAACATCACCTTCCATTCTCCATCCACAGCACCACTCTCTCTAGACTCAGCAAATGCAGTTTTGATTCTATAACCCCTGTTATGGATTGAATTGTGCCCCTCCAAAATATATGTTGGAATCCTAACCCTTACCCCTGTGGATACTGCCTAATCCCATGTAATGTAGTCACCTTCTTTAAAGCAATCTAATGTTCAATCAGTTGAGGTCATACCAGTGTATGTGTCTTAAACCTAATCACTTCAGAGCATATCAGACACAGAGGTAAGCATAAACAGGGGAAGAGAGATGCCACATGAAGACCAAAAAATGGAGGAAAACCAGGGCTACAGAAGCTGAAAGAGACTTGGATCTTCCCCAAGGATCAACAGAGAGAGTCTCCCCCTAGACCTGGTGCCCTGAATTTGGACTTCCAGCCACTGAACTGTTCTTTAAAGCCACACACTTGTGGTATTTCTGCTACAACAGCACTAGGAAACTAAGACAAACCCCCAAAGTAATAATGCCAAAACCAAAGCCAAGAAGAAAAGCACCAGCTGACCCAGGACAATATGGTCTTTCTAATTTTCTAATGGGTATCTATGTAGATGATGGGAGAAAGTAAGGTTTTTGTCTCTACTTCACTGTCAGCATTTGTCACTTGTCTGTTGGGTTATCTATATTAAGGAAACTGCCTGATTCTGATTAACTGTGCCACACTCTAAAAATGTCAAGTTATACCTTAAGTCTGGTTTGTGTTTTAGAACATTTTGAAACAAAATGTTCTACAGTTTTCAAAGGCATTCAAAATTTAGTATATGGGTTATGTGATTTTTATTTAGAGACGTCTATAGTTCACAAACTTGTTAGATGTTTGTAACTTTAAGACATATTTCTAAATTTCTCCTCTCTCCCATCATACCCTCTGTTCCCTCTCCACAAACAACAACAACAAATCCTTTCTTTAAACATTTCTAGCAACCCTCTTTTCTTGGTAAGGAGTAGATTCCACTATTGCTAAATCTGGATCACTTCTGCCTACATCCCTTGTTGGCTTATGAAGTATGACAGTCTGAACTAAAAAAAAAAAAAAAACCCCGAACTTGTTACCGTGGAGTTGATTCCAACTCACAGCAACCCTAGGAGAGAGTAGAACTGCCCCATAGGGTTTTCAAGGCTGTAAATCTTTGCGGAAGCAGACTGCCACATCTTTCTCCCACAGAGTAGCTGGTGGGTTTGAACAGTTGATCTTTCAGTTACCAGCCGAGTGCTTAACCACTGTGCAACCAGGTCAGCCTTTAGTAAAGAGCTAAAAGCATTCTGAGCTCTTCAGTATCCACTGCTACCCTGTCCCTTGAAAATCTTCAAGGTAAAACACCTTAGTGATGGGTGGGATCAAAAGAAAACCTGTTGGGTTTAAAGATGCAATAACAAATTATATTTTATACCAATCTTAAGGGTTCTTATCAACTAGGCTCCAAATAAATAAGCAAGAGTCAAGATTAAGATAAAAATCACAGTATATAAGAAACACAGCAGAGAAGACACCTTGGATCCTTAAAATAAACTTCTAGACTAGTAGGACTGGCCACTATCTTAAGGCAACTATAATTTAAAAAGATTGTATTACAAAGGAAATACATATATCCCCAAAGGAGTAAAAAGCAAATGAAGTCACATATACAATCAGTGCAATGATCTGATTAAATTAAATAAGCCAGTCAAAATAAAAAAGGTCCCATGACTACACATGTGGACAAAATTTACAAGTTACAACTAAATTGACAGTAACACTTTTGATTACACAAGCAATGGAAAAATATATAGTTAGGAGAAACATTTTTGATTACACAAGTGATGGAAAGAATATACAGTCAGGAGACCAGATTCTGATAACTACCTGTGTGACATTAGGCAAATTACTTAACTCCTCAGAGAATTTTTGTTATTCACCAGCAAAAAGAAGGAGCTGGAATAAGTTGATTTTTAAAGTCCTATCTACCTCAAAATGATTTAATCCTACTCAGTATTTACTGACATACATACAGTTGTTGAACTACTAAAATTAAGAGCCAGGTGTCTAGGAATCAATATTAAAAAAAAAAAAAAAAAAAGCCACCATGTCGATTCCGACTCCTACTGACCCTATAGGACAGAGTAGAACTGCCCCACAGGGTTTCCAAGGAGTGGCTGGTGGATTTGAATTGCCAACCCTTTAGTTAGCAGCTGAATGCTTAACCACTGCACCACCAGGGCTGCAGGAGTCAATGTTATTAGCAGATATTTCTTTTTTCTCTTCATTCCTTTTATTTTTTCCAAACTTTTCTACATTATTATTATTATTTTTTATTGTACTTCAGGTGAAGATTTACAGAATAGTTTCTCATTAAAAAGTAGTACACATATTGTTTTACGACATTGGTTAACAACCCGACAACATGTCAACCCTCTCCCTTCTCGACTTTTTTTTTTTGTGAAAATACACATAGCCAAACATACACCATTTCAAAAATTTCTACATGCATAGTTCAGTGACATTGACTATGCTCTTCCAGTTATGCTGCTATTCTCACTTTAGATGAAGGTTTACAGAACAAAATAGTTTCTCATTAAACAGTTAGTACACATATCGCCCTATGACAATGGTTAACAACCCCACTACACGTCAACACTGTCATTACTTAACCTTAGGTTCCCTATCACCAGCTTTCCTGTCGCCTTCTGCCTTCTAGTTCTTGTCCCTGGACTGCTGTGCCTCATTAGTCCCATTTTGTTTTATGGGGCCGTCCAATCCCCAGCTGAATGGTGAACCTCAGGAGTGAGTTCACCACTGAGCTAAAAGGGTGTCTGGGGGCCATACTCTCAGGGTTTCTCCAGTCTCTTTTAGGCCAGTAAATCTGGTCTTTTTTTTTTTTTTGCATGTCAGAATTTTGTTCTACATCCTTCTCCAGCTCTGTCTAGGACCCTCTGTTGTGATCTCAGTCAGAGCAGTCAGTGGTGGTAGCCAGGCACCGTCTAGCTGTACTGGACTCAGTCTGGTGGAGGTGTTGGTAGCTGTGGTGGACAGTCCTTTGAATTAATCTTTTCCTTGTATCCAGTTCTCTTCATTCTCCCTTGCTCCCGAAGGGTTGAGACCAGTGGAGTATATCAGATGGCTGCTCACAGGCTTTTAAGATCCCAGATGCTACTCACCAAGGTAGAATGTAGAACATTGTCTTTAAAAACTGTGTTATACCAATTGAGCTAGACGTTCCCCGAGACCATCGTCCCCACAGCCCTCCGCCCAGCAATTCAGTCCCTCAGGGAGTTTGGACGTGTCTATGGAGCTTCCATGACTTTTCCTTGTACAAGCTGTGTTGGTTTCCTCAGTATTGTGTACTGTCTCACCCTTCACCAAAGATACCACTTATCTGTTGCCTATTTAGTATTTCCCCCCACCCCTCCCATCCCTGGTAACCAACAAAGATTGTTACTTTTTGTGCGTAAACTTTTTCATGGGTTTTTACAATAAAGGTCTCATACAATATTTGTCCTTTTGTGATTGACTTATTTCACTCAGCATGTCCTCCAGGTTCATCCATGTTAGGAGATGCTTCACAGATTCATCATTGTTCTTTATTGTTGCATAGTACTCCACTGTGTGTATGTACCACAGTTTGTTTATCCATTCATCTGTTGATGGGCATCTAGGTTGTTTCCATCGTTTTGCTATTGTGAACAATGCTGCCATGAACATAGGTGTGCATGTGTCTATTCGAGTGACGACTCTTATTTCTCTAGGATAGATTCCTAGGAGTGGGATTGCTAGATCATATGGTATTTCTATTTCTAGTTTTCTAAGGAAGCGCCATATCATTTTCCAAAATGGTTGTATCATTTTGGATTTCCACCAGCAGTGCATAAGAGTTCTGATCTCCCCGCATCCCCTCCAACATTTGTTATTTCCAGTGTTTTTGATTCGTGCCAGTAATGCCGGGGTGAGATGGTATCTCATTGTGGCTTTAATTTGCATTTCTAGTGATCATGAGCATTTCCTCATGTGTCTGTTGGCTGCCTGAATGTCTTCTTTGGTGAAGTATCTGTTCGTTTCCTTTGCCCATTTTTTAATAGGATTATTTGTCTTTTTGTTGTAGAGGTGTTGGATTTTCTTGTAGATTATGGAGATTCGACCTTTTAAATTACTTTAACAGCTTTACTGAGATATGTAATCCACATATCATAAAATTTACCCACTTGAAGCATACAATTGAACATATACTCAATATACTCAGAGTTGTGCAACCATCACCCCATCACCACAATCAATTTTACAATACTTTGTGCACCTCAAAAAGAAACCCTATACTCTTTAGTAGTTAATCCTCATTTTCCCCCAACTTCCCCAGTTCTAGGCAACCACTAATCTATTTTCTGTCTCTATATATTTGCCTATGCTGTGCATTTCATATAAATGGAATCATACAATGTGTGGTCTTTTGTATCTGGCTTCTTTCACTTCTTTAACATTTTAAAGGTTCATACTTTTTAATTATACTTTAGGTGAAAGTTTACAGCTCAAGTTAATTTCTCATTCAAAAATGTATACACATACTGTTTTGTGACATTAGTTACAATCCCCTCAATGTTTCAGCATTCCCCTTTCTAGCCCAGATTCCCTGTGTCCATTCAACCAGATCCTGTCCCTTCCTGCCTTATCATCCTGCCTTTGCACAGGAGCTGCCCATTTGGTCTCGTATATCTGATTGAACTAACAAGCACATTCCTCACGTATATTATTTTTTGTTTTATAGTCCTGTCTAATCTCTGTCTGAAGAGTGGGCTTCGAGACTGGTTTTAGTTCTGGGTTAACAGGGTAGAAGGGCCAGGGTTTCGGGGTTCCTCCAGTCTCCATCAGACCATAAAGATTCATACATTTTTGTAGCATGTACCAGTTATTTCATTTTTTATTGCTGGGCAATATTTCATTGTATGGATCTATCACATTTTATTCACCTATTCATCAACTGGTGGGCATCTGGCTTATTTCTACTTTTTCACTATCATAAATGATACTGCTGTGACACTCATGTACAAGTTTTGCATGGAAGTATGTATACTTCTCTTGAGTATATATCTATGAGTAGATTGTTGGATCATATAGTAACTCTTAAAAGGAACTGACAAACTGTTTTCCAAAGCAGCTACACCAATTTCATTCCCACCATCAATGTATAAAGGTTTCAATTTCTCTACATACTGGTGAACACTTACTATCTTTTTGATTACCGACATCCTAGTGGGTATGGAGTAAAAACATATACACATTATATATATTTTTATTGTTCTTTAAGTGAAAGTTTACAGTTCAAGTCAGTTTCTCATACAAAAATTTATATACACATTGCTATGTGACTCTAGCTGCTCTCCCTATAACGTGACAGCACACTCCTCCTTTCCACCCCAGATTTTCCGTGTCCATTCAACCAACTCCTGTCCCTTTTTGCCTTCTCATCTCACGTCCGGACAGGAGCTGCCTATTTAGTCTCATGTATCTACTTGAGCTAAGAAGCACGCGAATTGGCCAGGATGTCCCCTGAAACCATGGTCCCCAGACCCTTGCCCCTACAACTTTGTGACTGAAGTGTTCGGTTGTATTCAGGAAACTTCTAAGCTTTTGGTTTAGTCCAGTTGTGCTGACTTCCTCTGTAGTGTGTGCTGTCCTTCCCTTCACCTAAGAAAATTCTTACCTACTATCTAGTTAGTGAATACCCATCTCCCTCCCTCCCACCCTCGTAACCATCAAATAATATTTTCTTCTGTGTTTAAACCTTTTCCTGAGTTCTTGTAATAGTGGTCTCATACAATATTTGTCCTTTTGCGACTACCTTCACTCAGCATAATGCCTTCCAGATTCATCCATGTTATGTTTCGCAGATTCACTTTCGTTCTTTTACCACTGCGTAGTATCCATTGTGTGAATATACCATAATTTGTTTATCCATTCGTCTGTTGATGGGCACCTAGGTTGTTACCATCTTTTTGCTACCGTGAACAGTGCTGCAATGAACATGGGTGTGCACATATCTATTTGTGTGATGGCTCTTGTTTCTCTAGAATATATTCCCAGGAATGGGATTGCTGGAACGTATGGTACTTCTATTTCTAGCTTTTTAAGAAGTGTCAAATCGATTTCCAAGTGGATGTACTATTTTACATTCCCACCAGCAGTGTATAAATGTTCCAGTCTCTCCACAACCTCTCCAACATTCACTATTTTGTGTTTTTTGGATTAATCCTAGCTTTGTTGGGGTGAGATTGTATCTCATTGCAGTTTCAATTTTCATTTCTCTAATGGCTAATGACTGTGAGCATTTCCTCATGTATCTGGTAGCCGCCTGAATGTCTTCTTTGGTGAAGTGCCTGTTCACATCCTTCGCCCATTTTTTAATTGGGTTATTTGTCTTTTTGTTGTTGAGGTTTTGCACTATCTTATAGATTTTAGAGAATAGACCCTGATTGGATTTGTCATAGCCAAACTGCTTCCCAGTCTGTAGGTTGTCTTTTTACTCTTTTGGTGAAGTCTTTTGATGAGCTTAAGTGTTTGATTTTTAGGAGCTCCCAGTTATCTAGTTTCTCTTCTGGTGTTTGCACATTGTTAGTAATGTTTTGTATTCTGTTTATGCCATGTATTAGTGCACCTAGCATCGTCCTTATTTTTTTTTCCATGATCTTTATTGTTTGAGGTTTTATATTTAGGTCTTTGATTCATTTTGAGTTAGTTTTTGTGCATGGTGTGAGGTATGAGGTCTTATTTCATTTTTTTGCAGATGGATATCCAGTTATGCCAGCACCATTTGTTAAAGAGACTATCTTTTCCACAACTAACAGAATTTGGGCCTTTGACAAATACCAGCTGTTAACAGGTGGATGAATTTATGTCCGGATTCTCAATTCTGTTCCATTGGTCTATGTATCTGTTGTTGTACCAGTACCAGGCTGTTCTGACTACCATGGTGGTATAATAGGTTCTAAAATCAGGTAGTGTGAGGCCTCCCACTTTGTTCTTTTTCTTCAGTAATGCTTTCCTTATCAGGGGCCTCTTCCCTCTCCATATGAAGTTGGTGATATGTTTCTCTATCACATTAAAAAATGCTATTGGAATTTGGATCGGGATTGAATTGTATCTGTAGATCGCTTTGGGCAGAATAGACATTTTCACAATGTTGAGTCTTCCTGTCCATGAACAACGTATGTTTTTCCACTTACGTAGGTCTCTTGGTTTTTTGCAGTAGCGTCTTGTAGTTTTCTTCGCAGAGGTCTTTTACATCTCTGGTTAGATTTTGTCTTAAGTATTTTATCTTCTTGGGGGCTATTGTAAATGGTATTGATTTGGTGATTTCCTCTTTGAAGTTCTCTCTGTTGGTGTAGAGGAATCCAACTATGTTTATCTTGTATCCTGATACTTTGCTGAAATATTCCATAGTTCCAGTAGTTTTCTTGTGGATTCTTTGGGGTTTTCTGTGTATAAGATCATATCACCTGCAAATAGATACTTTTACTTCCTCCTTACCAATTTGGATGTCCTTTATTTCTTTTTCTAGCCTAACTGCTCTGGCTAGGACCTCCAGCACAATGTTGAAAAACAGTGGTGATAAAGAGCATCCTTGTCTGCTTCCTGTTCTCGAGGGGAATGCTTTCAAACTCTCTCCATTTAGGATGATGTTGGCAGTTGGCTTTGTATACATGCCCTTAATTACGTTGAGGAATTTCCCTTCTATTACTATTTTGTTGATAGTTTTTATCATGAATGGGTGTTGGACTTTGTCAAATGACCTTTCTGCATCAATTGATAAGATCATGTGGTTCTTGTCTTTTGTTTTTATTTATGTGATGGATTACATTGATTGTTTTTCTAATGTTGAATCATCCCTGCATACCTAGTATAAATCCCACTTGATCATGGTGAATTATTTTTTTGATATGTTGTTGAATTCCATTGGCTAGAATTTTGTCGAGGATTTTTGGGTCAATGTTCATGAGGGATATTGGTCTGTAATTTTCTTTTTTTGTGGTGTCTTTACCTGGTGTTGGTATCAGGGTTATGTTGACCTCATAGAATGAGTTTGGGAGTATTCTATCCTTTTCTATGCTCTGAAATACCTTTAGCAGTAGTGGCATTAACTCTTCGCTGAAAGTCTGGTAGAATTCTCCAGTGAAACCATCTGGGCCAGGGCTTTTTTTTGTTGGGAGTTTTTTAATTACCTTTTCAATCTCTTCTTTTGTTATAGGTTTATTTAGTTGTTCTACCTCTGTTTGTGTTAATTTAGGTAGGTAGTGTGTTTCTAGAAATTTGTCCATTTCCTCTAGGTTTTCAAATTTGTTAGAGTACAATTTTTCATAGTATTCTGTTATTATTCTTTTAATTTAAGTTCAATCTGTTCTGGTATCACCCATCTGATTTCTTATTTGGGTTATTTGCTTTCTCTCCTGTTTTTCTTTTGTCTGTTTGGCCAATGGTTTATTAATTTTTTTTTTTTTAACTTTCGATGAAGGTTTACAGAACAAATAGTTTCTCATTAAACAGTCAGTACACATATTGTTTTATGACATTGGTTAACAACCCCATGACATGTCAACACTCTCCCTTCTAGACCTTGGAGGATCTTTTTTTGGTGAAAATATACATAGCCAAAGTTACATCATTTCAAAAGTTTCTACGTGTACAATTCAGTGACATCGATTACATTCTTCCAGTTGTGCTGTTAGTCTCACTATCTTTTTCCAAATTATTCCATCACCGTTATCTTCAACTCACTGCCCCCTAGGCCGCCCATCAAACCTTTTGAGTTGCTATTGTCAATTTGATTGCACATAGATAATTCTTTTTTTGGTACCTTAGATGAAAGTTTGCAGAACAAATAGTTTCTCATTAAACACTTAGTACACATATTGCCCTATGACAACGGTTAACAACCCCATAACATGTCAACACTGTCCCTTCTCAACCTTAGGTTCCCTATCATCAGCTTTCCTGTCCCCTCCTGCCTTCTAGTCCTTGTCCATGGACTACTGTGCCTCATTAGTCCTGCTTTGTTTTATAAGGCTGTCCAATCCCTGGCTGAATGGTGAACTTTGGGAGTAACTTCACCACTGAGCTAGAAGGGTGTCCGGGGGCCATACTCTCAGGGTTTCTCTAGTCTGTCAGGCCAGTAAATCTGGTCTTTTTACTGTGAGTTAGAATTTTGTTCTACATCCTTTTTCAGTTCTGTCCAGGACCCTCTATTGTGATCCCGGTCAGAGCAGTGAGTGGTGGTAGCCGGGCACCATCTAGCTGTACTGGACTCAGTCTGGTAGAGACCGTGGTAGCTGTAGTCCATTAGTCCTCTGGACCAGCCTTTTCCTTGTATCTTGTTCTCTTCCTTCTCCCTTGCTCCCGAAGAGTTGAGATCAGTGGAGTATCTTAGATGGCTGCTCACAGGCTTTTAAGACACTAAACGCTACTCACCAAGGTAGAATGTAGAATATTGTCTTTATAAGCTGTGTTATGCCAATTGAGCTAGACGTTCCCCGAGACCATGGTCCCCATAGCCCTCTGCCCAGCAATTCGGTCCCTCAGGGAGTTTGAAAGTGTCTATGGAGCTTCCATGACCTTTCCTTGTAGAGGTTGTGCTGGCTTCCCCTGTATTATGTATTGTCTTACCCTTCACCAAAGTTACCACTTATCTATTGTCTATTTAGTTACCCCCCCATCCCTCCCATCCATTGTAACTAACAAAGATTGTTTCTTTTTGTGTAAACTTTTACATGAGTTTTTACAGTAGAGGTCTCATACAATATCTGTCCTTTTGTGACTGACTTATTTCACTCAGCATAATGTCCCCCAGTTACATCCATGTTATGAGATGCTTCACGGATTCATCATTATTCTTTGCATAAAAAACTCCACTGTGTGTATGTACCACAGTTTGTTTATCTATTCATCTGTTGATGGGCATCTAGGTTGTTTCCATCTTTTTGCTATTGTGAATAGTGCTGCAATGAATATGGGTATGCATATGTCTATTCATGTGATTGATGGCTCTTAATTCTCTAGGATATATTCCTAGGAGTGGGATTGCATTTTGTAGTGCTTTTTTTTTTGTGGTGCTGACGTTTTTTTTGTTCCTCTTACTCTCCTCTGCTGAGTTCCTTTTGTTTGTGGATTTTTTTTTTCATTTCTTTTGTTTTTGTAGGTTTTGTTTTTACTGAGACTTTGTTTTTCTTTATTTTGATGAGTAGGTTTGTTAACTTTCTTTGTGATTACCTTGAAATATACCCTTATCTTCCTAGATTTGAACCAGTCTATTATTACTTGGTATCGCTTGACTTCCTCTCCATTATACGGTTCTATACCTACACCGTTTATTCCCTCTTTTGTTGTTCTGATGCTGTTGTCATTTACAGGTTAACCTCTCTCGTTCCCTGTTGTAATTCTTTTGGTTTTGCGTAAGTCCTTAAGAGTTCATTTCGTAGGTTGGTATCTGGCTAGTACAATCCTGCGTCCTATATTCAACCTGTGGTCTGATGTTGTTTGTTCTCAGATCGAAGGACTCCCTTTAATAAGTCTTGTAAGTTTGGTTTGGTTTTTACATAGGCCCTTAATTTCTGCTTATCTGGAAATGACCTAATTTCACCATCATATCTGAACAAGAGTTCTGCAGGATATATTATTCTTGGCTGGCAATGTTTTTCTGTCAAGGTTTTATATGTCATCCCATTGCCTTCTTGCCTGCATGGTTTCTGCTGAATAATCCAAGCTTAGTCTTATTGTTTCTCCTCTGTGTGTGACTTTTTGTTTTTCTTGAGCTGCTCTCAGGATTCTTTGTCTTTGGTTTTAGTGAGTGTGATTATGACATGCCTTGGTGATTTTCTTTTGGGGTCTATCCTATATGGGGTTTGCTGAGCTTCTTGGATGGTCAGCTTTTCATCTTTCATAATATTGGGGAAGTTTTCTGTCAGCAGTTCTTCAATGATCCTCTCTGTGTTTTCTGTTTTCTCCCCATTTTGGAACTCTGATCACTCACAGATTTTTGCTTTTGATTTTATCCCACAGAATTCTCAGGGTTTCTTCATTTTTCTTTGTTCTTTTTTCCGATTTTTCCTCAGAGTTGTATCCAACTGCTTGTGTTCAATTTCACTGATCCTGTCTTCCATCGTTTCAAACCTGCTCCTCAGCCCTTCTATGACACTGTCCATTTCTGAAATCTTGTTGTTTATCTTTTGGATTTCTAATTGTTGTTTTTGCATGATTTCTACTTGTGAATTTACTTTAGCATTTTATTCCTGTATTATTTTCTTGAATTCTTCCATTTTTTGTCGGCCTTTTCCATGAATTTGTCTATTTTTTCCTCATTTTGTCTGCTTTTTGGTTCAACTCTTGGATAATTCTGAATACTGGAGACTTGAATTCCCTGCCAGTTAAGTCTAGTGCCTTCTCTTCTACTGGAAAGTCAACTGGTGTTTTATTTTGGATGCCCACTGGAACCATCCTGTCCTGTTTTTTTATACGTTTTGATACTGTCTGCTGCCTTTGGAGCATTCAGTGGTTATTTTCCTCATTTATTGATTGTAAATTTGTTTCGTGCTGCTTTTTTATTTTATTTGGTTATGTCTGAGCAGGCGGGCTGTGCGTTCTCTGCTGTTTGCTTGTCTATGGGCATGATACTTTTCACCTCCTTCTCCAATGGGCAGGGTCGATCACTCAGGTATGGTACGGCAGGGCAGGTCCACCTGATGGGGAGTCACTGGGATGGATTGTTTGTGGCACATACCAGGGCTGACAGTGTGGACAGGGAATCAATGCAGGGCAGGTTCCGGTAGGCAGGAAGGAGGGAGTAGACTGTGATGTGTGGAGCTAAGATGGGTATGGGAAAGATGAGAGAGAGGAGAGAGGAACAGGAGCCAAAAACACACACACAAACAAAAAAGAGTGCCAAGGGAGCCTACTATTGGAGTGGAGAGATGAGAGACTGAAAAATGGGGAAAAACAAAAATGAAAAAAAAGAGAAAAAGGGTGAAAGAAAAAAATGAATAAAGAAACTAGAAATGAAGAAAGACAAAAAGGGAATAAGAGAGAGAAGAAAGCAAAGAAACAACAACAACAACAAAAAAAAAACCAAGGAAAAAAAAAAGAAACGCCCCCAGGGATGTCCCTGTGCGTCTGTGCAAAGTAAGGGAGCAACTTCTAAGTCACACAGTACTGCCTGGCTAGAAGGGGCTCCCAAGCCGAGAAAAGAAAAACAAAACAAAAAAACAAATCAAAACAGAACAAAGCAGAGCAAACAAACAAACAAAAAAGCCCCGGTGGTCCCACTAACACGGTGGCATGGGCCGGGAAGCAGTTTCAAAATTGAGCAGTGTTTTGCAGCCTTTCAGGAAGAAGCAAAGATGGTGCACGGAGCCAGGTATTTGAGAGAAAGGAGGGGGAGGTAGTGAGAGGTGACGAAGAAATCTAAAGAAGCGGAAAAAAGCAACACCAGCAGCCAACAACAGGCACTCAGGGAGCCAGCCAGTGCGGGCAGATGGAATCCAAGTGACACCGGGGTGAAGCTGGTGCTTCCTGGCCAAGAGACTGTGGCTGGAGGAACCAGAAGAGGCTAAGTGGGAGTGAAGAAGGGTGGGGGATGGGAAAGCCTATATCACTGGTTACCGGTTGTTCTGTGTCCTGCTGGAAGCTCTGTGAAGCTGCTTTCTCTTACCCCCTGTTCGCCGATCTCTGATAGGAGTCCAAGATGGTGGATCCATGCTGCAGTAGCTGATAGGGAACCTCTGCATGTATCTCTTCTCGCTGTCTGTTCTCGGTCAGTTTCTTATACCATTCAGTGCTTGGCTGAGTTCTTTATCTCTTCATTTGATGCTTACGGTTTCAGGACTGACGTGTGACTCTGTTTGACTTAGTTTTTCTGATCTTTGCTGCAGAGGGACGGCGTGGTGCTTCTGACTATAGCACCATGTTGCCCGGAAGTCTGATTAATCAATTTTGTTGATCTTTTCAAAGAACCGGCTTTTGGTCTTGTTAACTCTTTCAATTGTTTTTCTACATTCTATTTCGTTTAATTCGGTTCTAATTTTTATTATTTGCTTTCTTCTGGTGCCTGAGGACTTCTTTTGCTGCTCTCTATTTGCTCGAGTTGTAGGGTTAATGTTTTGATTTTGGCCCTTTCTTCTTTTTGGATGTGTGCATTTATTGCTATAAATTGACCCTCTGATCACTGCTTTTGCTGTGTCCCAAAGGTTCTGGTAGGATGTGTTTTCATTCTCATTTGATTCTGTGAATTTTATTCTGTGCTTAATTTCTTCTATAACCCAGCAGTTTTAGAGCAACATGTTCAGGTCCCATGTGTTTGATTGTCTTTCCTTGCTTTTTCTGTTACTGACTTCCACTTTTATGGCTTTATGGTCAGAAAAGATGCTTCGTATAATATTTTGATGTTTTGGATTCTGTTAAGGCTTGCCATATGACCTAAAATATGGTCTATTCTGGAGAATGTTCCCTGTTTGTTGGAAAAGAAAGTATACTTGGCTGCTGCCGGGTGGAGTGTTCTGTATACGTCTATGAGGTCAAGTTGGTTGATCGTAGCGTTTAGATCTTCCGTGTCTTTATTGAGCTTCTTTCTGGATGTTCTGTCTTTTACCAGAAGTGGTGTGTTGAAGTCTCCTACTATCATCGTGCAGCTGTCTCTCTCTTTTCAATACTGTTGGAGTTTATGTATTTTGGAGCCCTATCACTGGGTGCGTAAATATTTATTATGGCTATGTCCTCCCAGTGTACTGACCCTTTAATCATTATTTAATGTCCTTCCTTATCCTTTGTGGTGGCTTTTACTTTAAAGTCTATTTTGTCAGAGATTAATATTGCCACTCCTGCTCTTTTTTGAGTGTTGTTTGCTTGACATATTGTTTCCATTCTTTGAGCCTTTTAGTTTGCTTGTGTCTTTAAGTCTAAGGTGTGTCTCTTGTAGGCAGCATATAGACGGATTGTGTCTTTTTAATCCATTCTGCCGCTCTGTCTCTTTATTGGTGCATTCAGTCCATTTACATTCAGGATAATTATTGATAGGTATGCGTTTAGTACTGTCATTTTGATGTCTTTTTTGTGTGTGTTAACAAGAGTTTCTTTGTTCCCCTTAATTTTCTGTGCTGAGTCATTTTTGTGTTTTCTTTTCATCGTTTTCATTGTTGTTTTTGTATTTGCTGAGTCTTTATGTTTTTCTTGTTTTTTATTTTGACTTGTAGGATTGTCAGTTTCCTTTGTGGTTACCTTAATATTTACCCCTATTTTTCTAAGTTTAAACCAATCTTCTATTTCTTTATATCGCCTTGACTTTCTCTCTATATGAATGATCTATGACTACATATTTTAGTCCCTCTTTCTTGTTTTAATGTTGTCATCTTTTACGCACTGACGTCTCTGTTTCCCTATTTTCAACGTTTTAGCTTTGATTTATTTTTGTGACTTCCCTATCTGGGTTCATATCTGGTTGCTCGGTCCTGTGTTCTAGTCTTGTGTTGTTATCTGATGTTATTGATTTTCTAACTGGAGGACTCCCTTTAGTATTTTTTGTAATTCTGGTTTGGTTTTTACAAATTCCCTAAACTTCTGTTTACCTGGAAATGCCCTAATTTTGCCATCATATTTGAGAAAGACAATTTTGCTGGATATATAATTCTTGGCTAGCAATTATTTTCCTTCAAGGCTTTATATATGTCAACCCATTGCCTTCTTGCCTGCATGGTTTCTGCTGAGTAGTCTGAGTTTAGCGTTATTGACTCTGCTTTGTAGATGACTTTTCGTTTATCCCTAGCTGCTCTTAAAATTCTCTCTCTACATTTGGTTTTAGTAAGTCTGATTTTAATATGTCTTGGTGACTTTTTTTGGGGACCTACTTTGTGTGGGATTCGATGAGCATCTTGGGTAGATATCTTCTCATCTTTCATGATATCAGGGAAGTTTTCTGCCAACAAATCTTCAACGATTCTCTCTGTATTTTCTGTTATTTCCCCCTGTTCTGGTACTCCAATCACTCGTAGGTTATTCCTCTTGATAGGGTCCCACATAATTCTTAGGGTTTCCTCATTTTTTTAAATACTTTTATCTGAATTTTCCTCAAATAAGTTGATGTCAAGTGCTTTTATCTTCAATCTCACTAATTCTGACTTCCATTGCCTCGATTCTGCTCCTATGACTTTCTACTGAGTTGTCTAATTTTGAAATTTTATTGTCAATCTTCTGGATTTCTGTTTGCTGTCTCTCTACGGATTCTTGCAGCCTGTTAAATTTGTCATTGTGCTCTTCTTTAATCTTCTTAAGTTCCTCTATTGCTTTGTCTGTGCGTTCCTTGGCTTGTTCTGCATTTTGCCTGATCTTCTTCCTGATCTCTTGAAGAGTTCTACTAAATATTAATCTTTTATAGTCTACCTCTGGTAATTCCAAGAAGTTCTCTTTCTCCAGAAAATTTCTTGATTCTTTGTTTTGGGAGCTTGCCGAAGCCATCGTGATCTGCCTTTTTATGTCACTTCATATTGACTGCTGTCTCCAAGCCATCAATAAGTTATTTTACTTATTTATTTTATGCGTGCTTACTGTGTCCTAACTTCTTGTTTTGATATACCGTAATAGGCTCCTCGTGTGGACTAGTTTGATTACTGGTGCCTTTGAAGCTCTAACATCCTGTCACCAGGTGGTTAGATCTGTTACTAGTTATGTGAGACCCAGGAGTCCGTTTACTTTTCTTGTATGGATTCAGCTCAGGTGTCCAGATAGTCTGTCACCAAGTGTGTGGTGCAGGCTCTAACCTAGAGTCCTAGAACAGGCAGGGGTGATTACAGTAGGCACAGGTATCTGGCTGCAGCAGGGGGTCACACACTGAGCAAGGCAGGGGGCTGATGGCTGCCTCTGAGTGTCTGGGAGGAAAGCGTGTCCCTGTTCCCTAGAGTGCATAGGTGGGTGGGTTCTGTAGCTGGACTATGGGCACCCAGTGCTGTTGGCTGTAAGGACTGGGAGGCACCACTTATTCTTGGACCCCTGTTGCAGGTGGTTAGGTGGCATAGGTGGAGCCACTAGTCCTCAGGCCCTTGATATGGGTAGATGAGGACCCTGTTTAATGGTCAGAGCAGTATCAAATGTCACAAACCTGCCACTCCACCATATAGCTGATAGAGCGAAGTTAGCCTTCAGGTATGCACTCTGTTGTACTGTGCTAATGAAGGCCTACGATGTTGAAATGGGCTCACATAGGTCTATGCAGGGGTGAAAGGCATTCAAAGTATGCGGACCCCTTATGTCTGTACCTAGGCAAAGGAGCTGTGCCTGCCCTAAGTTCCCAGCTTAGGGGAGCTGGTAGATAATTTTTTCCTGTTTGTTAATTTGTTCCCTCTCCAAGGCCGGGAGAATGGCTCAGGGCACTTGACAGTCCCACTTCCAGACAGGGGACACAGCAATCGCTGAAGCCAGCCCAGGACCCGATGCAGAGCGGGGAGGGAGCAGATAAATGGGAGAGAGGTTCTTCCCAAATGAGGTGTTTTTTGATCCAAGCAGTATGTTAAACGCATGTACTTATCTTTTGCCAATTGAACACCACTTTTCATTGGCTCTGGAGGCCTGAGCAGACTCTCTGCCGCTCGGTCTCTCCCAACATGGAAAACGTGCCCTGAACGCCACTGCTTGCCTCACCACGCACGCGAGCCAATCTGGCCCGCACGGTGCTGGCTCCCGGTGAGTCAGGTCTGGCAACTCCTCGCTGCTTCTGAACAGTCGCTCCCTCTCGCTGCCACTCAGTCCAATTCCTCAACTTTGCCTTTGATGTTCAGGGCTCCTAGATTGTCATATATAACCGATTCACTTGTTTTTTCCTTGTTTTAAGAGGGACCACCAGAGGCATCTGACTACTCCGCCATCTTGGCCCCACCTCATAAACATGTTTTTTATTGACAACATCTGCCAAGGTTACTAGTTCTGTGGCTTTAATCAAGTCATTCACTCACTTTGAAATTCTGTTCTGTAAACAGAAATAATAAAATATTTCACAGGCTTCTCCAAGATTGAGTAAGGACAGTGTTGACATGTAGTGGGGTTGTTAACTGCTGTCACAGGGCAACATGTGTACTAACTGTTTAATGAGAAACTATTTTGTTCTGTAAACCTTCATCTACAGTGAGAATAGCAGTACAACTGGAAGAACGTAATTGATGTGACTGAACTGTGCTTGTAGAAATTTTTGAAACGGATGGTGTATCTTTGGCTATGTATATTTTCACCAAAAAAAAAAAAAGGTCAAGAAGGGAGAGGGCTGACATGTTGTGGGGTTGTTAACCAATGTCATAAAACAATATGTGTACTGACTGTTTAATGAGAAACTATTTGTTCTGTAAACCTTCACCTGAAGTACAATTAAAAAAAAGAAAAGAAAAAAAAACCAAACAACAAAAAAATATTTCATAGAGTTCTCACAGGCATTAATAAAATAATATAGAAAAATTTAGTATAATACCCATTGCAAAATATTTAATAAATAGTAATTCATTATTATCATTAGGTCTTCTGCCCTCTAGGAACTTACAATCTAACTGGAAAAACAAAATATGCTTGTAAAATATTGCCTGGCAGTTGTTACTTAATTAAGTTCAAAAAAAAGGGGCAGAGACAATAAAGATACAAGACTGCAAAGAGAAGATCAGTAAGGGGTAGAAAGAATGGGGAAAGCCTTGGGGGACTTCACTAGATCTTGAGTAAGATCAGCATAGCAGGGAGGGTGAGAGGAGGTGGCAATAGCACAAGTGCGCCCAGTTTAAAGAAGGAAAAAAAGACTCTGGTTAAAAAAAAAGTCCCATACTTTCATAGCAGAGTTAAGACAACAGACCTGGCTGGAACAAAGTTCCCTGGTGATAGTAGCTAACATGCTTCACTGGGTAGGGTAGGGCCAGATCACGAAAGAAGTGAGGCCTCTGAATTTTATCTTTCAAGTAACGGTAACAATTAAGGATTTGCAGGAAAGAGAAACTATGAAATCAAGCTTTTAGCAAGATTAATCTGGCAGCAGTGGGAAAGACTTGAGAGCAAAAAAAACCTATGAGAAAGTTGGTTCAGATAGGACAAAGAGTGGAAACTGAAAAGAATAAACTAGATGTGAGAAGCATGATGAAGGAAGAATCAAGCAGACTCCCTGAAAGAATGAACCGACCTTATGAATATTCTGGAAAACATAATCTAAAAGTGACAATACACCTGGA
Source organism: Dugong dugon (assembly GCA_030035585.1). Taxonomy (NCBI): domain Eukaryota; kingdom Metazoa; phylum Chordata; class Mammalia; order Sirenia; family Dugongidae; genus Dugong; species Dugong dugon. The sequence continues at coordinate 50,392,985 of CM057462.1, read as the reverse complement.
ACATAATCTGGAAATGACAACACGTATTAGTAATCAAATCATTAATCCAAACTTACCCTCCGCAATATCTGAGCATGATGTGCCAATGGCTGTGTCCCCACTGTCAGCTACACTTGAACAGCGGCTGAAGCGGCTCCGAAAGGCCTCTGAGATAACTGGCGTCTGCCATTCAGTCCCTAGGGAACTGCCCTTCTGAAACACACTGGAACCTGAAACAAGTGGCATTTCCCACCTTTAGTGTGACTCAGATGATGTAACCCCATGAGATCATTTAGAAAAAAATTGCTCTTAAATCTGAAAGAATAGCAGCACCCTACCTCCTCCTCACTCACATACTTATTTCAGCTACTCTAAACTAGTTAATTTTAAGTGGAAATAGCATGAGAGGTGAAAATGTTCAAAGACAGGATCCAGGAGTACTAGGACAGAAAACAGTAATATTTAATAGCAGTTACCATTTATTAACACCTAGAAGCCATACAACTTTACAAACATGATTCATCTACCTATTTATTGAAAAGGTAGTATCACCTACATTTTACAAAGAGAGCTGAGATTTGAATCCGGGGTCTTTCTGATTCCAACACCCACATTCTTTCCTCTAGCAGGGCTTCTCAATGGGTGCTTCTGGCATTCTGGGCATGACAATTCTTCAATGTATAGTCCATGCATTACAGGATGGTTTAGTATCTATGGTCTCCACCCACTAAATGCCAGTAGAAACCCTTACCCCACCCCACTATCATGTGACAACCAGAAAATACTCCATATATTTCTAAACGCCCCCTAAGATAACAAGCGGCCCAGTTCCCTGTTGAAATCTACCACTTGACTAAACCAGAGTACCCTCAATGAGCAGGGTGAATTCAGATCAAGGTGAATTTCAAAAGTCAATGTGAAGAGCTTTATTCTCAGGGCAGTGTAAAGAAACTGCTAATATTTCTGAGTAGGTGAAACTTAAAAAAAAAAGACTGATGAGCTTTGACTTTAATATTAGTTTTTTACAGCTCTTTGAGGGTTGATAGGTAGGAAGTATTCAATAAATACTCGATTTACTTACTAACATACTGGCAAAGGCTTCAACTCAAATTAATTTTTAAAAAGCTAGAATAAGATTTCTAGATGATCCATGGAAACAAACAAAAAAAAGGTAATGGTAGCTAGTTACCCTCTATTTATAAAGTATCAAAGTTTGAGTTGAAATTTAAAAATATGGTTCTAGACAGTCTTTGATCTAGTGGGAGACAAATGATACTTGAACAGAAATCATCTTATTCCTTTCTTATAAATTTAGTGCTTCTCCTATCTTTTTAACCTACTTCTACTTCTGTTCCTTTTTGTTAGCTTTACTTCTGCTTTCTACTGAGGGCAGACGAACCCTCCTCCAAGTACTCCTTTCATTCTCTGGGCAGTCATGGACTGCCAAGTTTGAAATAATTTACCCAATTTATATATATGTAGTAATCTGTAATAATTTTTAATAGAAGACATAGCCAACAATCAAAGCTACTGATTAGCATGAGATTAACCAGTGTTACCAAGTTGATGTAATTCTAGCCAGAAGCAAGGAAATGTGACCTCTTGGTGAGTCTAAACGGCTTTATCTCACTAGTCAGTGTATAATTTGCCAGGCCTTTTAAAATAGTGAAAATTGACTGAGGGACTCTATTGCCATGTTCCTGGCCTCCTACTGGAAACCATTCCCTATTATTACGACTAATCTTCCATTCTTCACTACTACCACATTTCCATCCACCCACTCTGTAACCCCAATTCTAAAGGAATACTTGCTAAAATAAAAATGTTTTGGTATATTTATATTCACTACTGCTTATTTCTAAATTAAGTTTGAAAACTGAATTTTTTTGTGCTATGTCATATTCAACAGTAGCATCCTTATCAAATATTAAGACCATTATTACTTTGAATGAGAGACTAGTAAAGAAAGACAGAGCTATCAGAAAGGCAGTGAGCTTTGTTAGGAATTACTACATTCTAACAACTTGCAATGTACACATAATCGTCATAAGAAATTTTATAATCCGGCCCTAAGACAGTACCTGGCACACAGCAGATGTTTAATAAATATCTGCAGAATGTTGAGCTGATTTAATAAAAGCTTAACAAGTGCCTACCTCATGCAAGGCAGTGTACTTAGAAGGATACAACAAGTATCTACCAAATGTCTACTGTGAGTAAAGCACAGTGGAATTTTAAAGTTAAATAAAACATATCCTCCTTAGTTGAATAAAATTTACCCTTTTCTTCATAAATGCCCTTGAATTCAAAGTTATTTTCTAAAGGCTATTTCCTATTTGAAATATACCATATCTACTCAATATGTCTACTGAGTGTGTGTGTGTGTGTGTGTGTGTGTGTGTGTGTGTGTGTGTGTATAAATATAAAACATTTATACTTAATGTATTTACTTGGTATATGTACTGTAACTTTCAAAATCCTGTCAAATTTCTGAGTCTCTAGTGAAAACATAAGAGAGACTGCTGGCATCCTAGAAGAATTCTGATCTTTGGGGGCTAGCAGATGACTGACCCACCCAGAGGATGATGAAGACAACACAGAACACAGTAATTTATGCTGTTTTTCTGATTTCAAACAGAAATATGTTCCAGAGTTATTCTGTTCTGATCCCTTATGTGTCCTCACCTCCCAGTCGATCATGTGGTCTTGCTGGAAGCAATGTAGACCAGAGATAAGTAACTGTTTCCCCAGAGATCTGTTTTTCTATTCAATGTAGCTTCATGTTATTTTTGTTCTTCATGGCTATCGACTGCTTTCTTGGTGTTTTCAACCAATATTTTTTCAGTAACAGCATTTCAGTGAATGCTTGTCTGCTCAGTATTTCCCTTAAAGAAGGAACAGAGCAGGGATCGGAATTTAACCCAGAAAACTTTACTCACCTGGTGAACTGGCCTGGGAGATTCTCTCACTCGGGTATTTCTCCTGCATGGCCACACAGTTATTTGAGCCAACTGTAGAATGAATGTAGGAAGAATCAATTAGATTTCTCCGGTATATCTGAATTCCCTGTAATTCAATTCCTATTCAATGGAACTGTCGAGACCACTAAGATTATTCAAATATTCTTCCATATGTCTTATTTCTAAGGATTTTCTTAAGGCAAAACAACTCCCAGTACTCCACTCTTATTTCTCTTCCTAAAGCAAGTAGAGAAATCCTAAAACCAAACAGATTCCCAATACTGATCCCATACAGTCTTAGAACCCTTCTAATTGTTGCAAAATTTAAAAAAATATATATTTTTTAATAATATTACTTTTAATTAACAAATCTTTGCCATGGATCTTCTTAGCGAGGGGGATGAGGTGGGAGGGGGAAGGTGGAAAAAGACCTAATAAGCCAAACCAACAGTGAGGTATTACAGCATCAGTTATTAGCAACATAAAATGAACTCCCCAATTTGTTCAGTAATAAAAGTTAGTCATATGATGAACAGAACTTTTGGTCATAAGTAGAACCCAATCGTCTGCTGGGAGCATGAAGTTTTTTTCCCATTTCCCTCACCCCTTAAAAAATTTATGTTTACCTTAAGGGTAAACCAAAAACCAAACTTCTTGCTGTACAGTCAATTCTGACTTACAGCAACCCTACAGGACAGAGCACAACTGCCTCATAAGGTTTCCAGGGGTGTAAATCTTTACAAAAGCGGACTGCCACATCTTTCTCCCACGGAGCAGCTGGCTGGTTTGAACATCTGACCTTTCCGTTAGTAGCCAATCACTTAACCACTGCGCCACCAGAGCTCCTCACTCTAAGGGTCACCCATTCACCCGCTGCCATCGAGTTGCTTCTGACTCATAGCAACCCTACAGGACAGAGTAGAACTGCCCCATAGGGTTTCCAAGGAGCGGTTGGTAGATTCGAACTGCTGACCTAGTGCTCCATAATTATCATCTATGTAAACAAAAGCTTCATCTACCTGCAAAGTACTTGAGAGGCAGTATAGGGAAATGGTTAAGAGCACGGACTCTTGATCAGACTGCTTGAGTGTAAAGCCTGGCTCAGCAATTTATTAACTGTGTAACCTTGGACAAATTTTTTAAAATCTCTGTGCCTCAATTCCTTCATACGAAATGACCCAATTCACGTTAACTCATTAAGAATTCACCTAGAACAATGCCTGGCACACATTTACTGCTTAATTAATGTTTTTAATATAATTACTTGGCAATTTACATCAATAAAAAGTGGCATAGTACAGTCTCTGATAAATAAATTTAGAAACTTTTCATTTATAAAAGTCCCAAAAGAATTTGTGATAAACTGTCTACAGAACACAATTCTTAGATGTTAAATTCAACTTTGGAGGGAAAAAAAAGGCTATATTGTACTTTTCTAATGTACTTCACTGACCTCTATAGTTTTCTCTTAGCAACAACAACCCAAACCCTCACTAATTAAATGCATCTACAACAGAAATGGTACCATTCCCTGAAATCCCAATTCTTCACACTGGGAGAGAGAAGTTTTGTACAGTAATAAGAGCTTTCAATTTATGGCCAGTATCATTCAGTATGTTAATGATGACACAGAAGGATTAGATTAACTATTAGTGATTCCTTTCTTGTCAATATCAAATTTCCTTTCTTTAAAGTAGGCCCATTGGATTCTGAGATCTTTCTAAAAACAGATGGGTTGGAAATAGGGTGACAAAAGAAGAACTCTCAGTTAAACACAGAATTACCCCATGGCCCAGTAATTCTACTTCTAGGTATATACTCAAGAAAAATGAAAATGTATGACCCCACAAAAAGCTGTACGTGAATATTCCTATCAGCATTATTTGTAATAGCCAAAAAGTGGGAACAACCCAATGTCCCTCAATTTATGAATAAATAAATAAAATGGAGTATATCCACATATCACCGCACATCTGCGAGTTTCTCATACTGTGGTGTTGCTATGATGCTGGAAGCTATGCTACCAATATTTCAAATACCAGCAGGGTCACCCACGGTGGACAGGTTTCAGCAGAGCTTCCAGACTAAGACAGACTAGGAAAAAAGGCCTGGAGATCTACTTCCAAAAATTAGCCAATGAAAACCCTACAGATCACAACGGAACACTGTCCAATATAGTCCTGGAAGATGAGCCCCCTAGGTTGGAAGGCACACAAAATACACAGTGGCTGCAACAATGGTCTCGAGCACACCAACAATTGTGAAGATGGCCCAGGATAAAACAATGTTTCATTCTGTCGTACATGGGATTGCCATGAGTTGGGGTCCAACTGAAAGGCAACTAATAACAACAGCCATACAATGGGTTTTGATTCAGCAATAAAAAAGAATAAAGTACTGATACATGCTACATTATACATGAACCTTGAAAACATAATGCTAAGTGAAAGCCAGATATAAAAGGCCCCATGTTATGGAATCCAGATTTTCTGAAGCCATAGAGGCTGGATGAACCCCTGAAACTATGCCCTGAAATAATCTTTAAACCTTAAACCAAAATTACCCCCTGAAGTCTTCTTAAAACCAAACAATAGTTTAGCTTAACTAATAAACAATGTCTCCCTTGAGCATGGTGCTCTTTTAAGATCTATCTATATGGGATCAAAGTGACAACAGCAACTTGAAACATTAGGAAACTTAGGGGGCAGTGAGTTTATGTTAATGTGGGAGGAACAGTTCAGAAAACGAGGGTGAGAATGGTTGTACAGCTTGAAGAATGTAATCAATATCACTGAATTGTACATGTAGAACTGTACACGTAGAAATTGTTGAATTGGTGTATGGTTTGCTGTGTATATTCTCAACAACAAAAAATAAAATAAATTATTAAAAAAAAAAAAAAACTGTAGACAGAAGCATGCCCTTCTCCCCTGGTTCTTAGCATTCTGGAATGCACCTGTATTAAAATATGAAGAAATAAAGCAAATATAAATCTAAAAAAAAAAAAAAAAAGGTCCCATGTTATAGGACTCAACTTATATGAAACATCCCAAATAGGCAAATTTACAGAGACAGAAAGTAGATTAGTGGTTGCTAGGGGCTAAAGGGAGGGAGGAGATGGGGATTACTGCTAATGGATATGGGGTTTCTTTTGGGGATGATCAAAATGTTTTGGAGTTAGAGAGTCATGATGGTTGTACAGCTCTGTGAATACACTACAAAACAGTGAACTGTACACTTAGAAACGATGAAATTTATGGTATGAATATGATATCTCAATTTAAAAAAAAAAAAAAAAACAACTCCCACAGGAGTAAAATAATACAGAATAACTCATTCCTGACTTTTCCCACTACTAAGTTCAGAACTAGATGGGCCACTGGTGAAAATTTTTAAGACCATTTAAAGGAGATAAGAAATTTTCTGAGATAAAAGTGAGACAAATGAACACACAGAAAGCAACATGAATAACCAATTATACAGTCAAGAAAGGCAGGGGTGAATGGAAGCAGACAGAAAAGAAATCATTCAACACTAATGGTTTCTATCTTCAAAGTCCTCTAAACTATAGAAATATTCATTCAACAAATTTAACACATATTCAATACTTACTACCCATCAGGCACTGTATTAAACATTTTACACGTACCATGTATCATGCTCACATCAACTCTGTGAGGCAGTTACTACTATTATCCTCATTTATGGATGAGAAAATAAAGATTTAGAGAGATGAAGGTCATAGCTAGGTAGAGGATTCAAAGCCAGAACTGTGCTCTAATGCTATAGAGTCCAGCCAACATCCTGTGTGTGGCAAAACACAAAAAGAAAAATCAAGGAAGTTTTATATTAAAGCACCACGAGTTGGAGTTTCTGCCTCAGACCTAACCTGAGCTGCAAACCCCAAAGCAATCAGGAGCAGGGACAGCACATATAATTTCTTCACTTTGCCCTTGCTTATCACCCATGCTGTATTTCCCAAGTTGCTACCCAAGAAATAGATTTTGAATGTTACAACTATTTCTCCCCTTGAAGAATCACAATTTTATAAAGGAACATCATAGTTGGCAGCTGCTGAGAGAACCACATCAAGATAGGGGAGGATTTGATAGGAGACACAGACAGCTGACACAGGCACATTAAGAATCTCACACCATCACACTATTTTCACGGCTTTGATCATTCATTAAACCAGGGAGAGAAAGAGAAGCCAAATCCTTTCCTAAAAGTTGCCTTTACGAAGAACAAATCCTGAGATACAAAACCAGACAGTTACAAAGCAGACAAGGCCTAACGGCAAGTAATGAGAGGGTCGAGGAGCAGAGGCATGGTTATCTTAATCATCTTTGTGTCACCACTCCTCCCTACCTAAAACCAAAAAAAACCAAACCTGTTGCCCATGAGTCGATTCCAACTCATAGCAACCCTACAGGACAGAGTAGAACTGCCCCATAGGGTTTCCAAGAAGCACCCGGGGGATTCGAACTGCTGACTTTTTGGTTAGGAGCTGAACTCTTAACCACTACGCTAGGGTTTCCACCTCCCTACCTAGCACACACTATTCAATTAATCAACCAGAATTTACTGAGCACCTACTATGTGCCTGGCTCTGTGACAGGTGCTAGAAATATATTGGTGTAAAAGACAAACATGGTTCTGATCCTCTTGGTTTACTGTGATGAAGAAAATGTTGAATATATTCTTAAAAAACCCAAACCCATTGCCGTCAAATCAATTACAACTCATAGCAACTCTAAAGGACAAAAGAACTGCCCCATAGGGTTTCCAAGGAGCAGCTGGTGGATTCCAACTGCCAACCTTTTGGTTAGCTGCCAAGTTCTTAACCACTGTGCCACCACGGCTCCTGAATATACTCTATATACTGTACTGAACAAATAAGCTTTAACACACTAATCTTCTAGTTCATCCAAAGCACCAGCTCCTCCTTGTCTAGAGAAAGGTTTCTCAACCTTGGCGCTACTGACATTTTGGGATTGGTAATTCTTTGTTGTGGGGGGCTGTCCTGTGCACTGTAGGATGTTTGGCAGCATCCCTGGCCTTACACACTAGACGCCTGTAGCAACTCCCCAACTGCGACAACCGAAAATGTCTCTAAACAAAACACCAAACCCATTGCTGTCGAGTCGATTCCGACTCATAGTGACCCCAGAGGACAGAGCAGAACTGCCCCACAGGGCTTCCAAGGAGCACCGGGTGGATTCCAACTGCCGACCTTTTGGTTAGCAGCCACAGCTCTTAACCACTACGTCACTTTAGCCATAGTCAAACGTCCCATGGAGGGCAAAACTGCCCACTGCTGAGAACCACTAGTCTGGGGCCTTCATAAGTGCCGTATGACCCCCCCAACCTTAACTCTCTCTTTATCCTTCAAAATCTCATTTCCTCAGGGAGGGTTCCCTGACCTCTCAGTCTAGGTCAGCTCCTCCAGTTTTGTAGTGTTTGCATTTCTTTATCCTACACTCACGGGAGAGCTGAGTAATTTTCCGCTTAACTGCTAGTAATCACTCTTCTCCCTGTACTATGTGCTCCATGAGGGCAGGAACGTGCTTCCCGCTGTTTCCCTGGCGACTGGCATAGGGCCTGGCGCACAGGTAAAGCAATTTCTGTGGAGTGAAATGACGGAGGAGGAAAGCAAGGCAATGAGCGAGAGAAGACGACGAGACACGAAAGGGAGTGGAGCATTGTTTTAGAAAAGCTGAGGTGATATGAGACGGAGGTGGGTTACGGCTTAGTCGCTCTGCGCATGCGCTTCGCTCTCCTCGGCCCTCCAGAGAGAGGGCGTGAGGGTCTGAGGTTTTGTTGGGGCTGTTGAAGGAGTAGCGTCTGTCAGTCCGGCGGGGCCCCCGAAGGAAGGAAAACTTACGTGGGTATGAAAGCGGGGGCGAAATCCCTCACTCAGGACGCACTGACCACCACGTCTGCCGCGGGAGGAGGATCCGTCCCTCAGTTCGCCTAACGGCCGTTACACACCCGCCAGCCCGCGCGACAGACAACGCGTACCGCCCCGCCCCCGCCCCTTTTTTCCCCGGTACCAATCAGGAGTCGGGTCTCTGCACGCCGCCCTCGGCACCGAAAGTCGGAGTATCTCTCCGCGCTGGACGCGGCCGCGCTTCATAGTTTTCTCTGCCTCTTGCCACGTCTAGCCGCTAGGCGGAGGCCTGCTCAGTAAGGCCTGGAGGGGTTGGTGGGCCTGTGCAGATCGTGAAGGCGGCGGCGGGACTTCCAGTGGGCCAGAGCAAATCATTCAGAAATCCCACCAAACCTGCCCCACCCTCCCCCTATTCCACAGTCCACTGATGAACGCTGCCACCTGAAGCAAAGGTCAGGTTGTAACTAGGAGTTAGTTTGTGCCAGAATCACTGACTTTGTCAGGGTTAGGGCTCAGTCTGTGGTCTGGGTTAGACTCAGGGCTCAGGTTGAAAGGTAAAGAACGAATGTCGTCTCCCTACGAAACTTGGTCCTCGGGAAAAGGGACTATTAAGTTCATTTGCATTAATATGTATTTGAATCATCAGACTGGGAAACTGTTTAAAAGGAGAAACAAAGCCATCAGCCAAAGGAATGATTCTTTAATAATGAAATTCTAGGTATCTGGAAATTTGATTTGGGAGAGAGGCATTAAAAAGGCACAGGACCTACCTGTCATTTTGTGAAATTTCATCTCACAGCTAAGGGCCACCTCTGCCAAATTAGAAAGCATGTCCTGCTCTCTGGTCCCATCTACTCCCTACACTCAACTGTCTCCTCTGTTGAATCCCCAGGGCCTAACACAGGACCTGGCACATACCTAGTAGATTCCGACTCTTTTTTTTTGGAGGGGGAGGGGGCTTAAATTTTCTTGAAATTATTACAAAGTTCTATAAATTTGAATATGCATAGATTCATGTAACCACCACCATAATCAGAATACAGAACTGTCCCATTACCACATAAAACTCCCTTCCTTCACCCACATAGTCCCTTGCAACCACTGAATTTTTTCCGTCAGTATAGTTTTGTTTTTCTGAGACTGTCAAATAAATAGAATCAGCAGTAACCTTTTGAGACTGGCTTCTCTTATAGGCCATTTTTTATTGAAACATATATACCCTATTGGGTTATCTGTGTCTTTTCCATACTTGCTCCTTTTCTAAAAGATTGAAAGAGTTTGAATGGTTCCTTAAAAGAGAACTTTCTCATGGAATTGGTGATATGGACTAAAGGGTGGCTTTGAGATCTTCGTTTCTGTCCCATTTAGTGGGCCCTTGATAACTTTCAGCTGCTCTCCGTTTCCCCTAGCTAAATGAAGGTATAGGTTGTATGTGTGATGGGAGGCCCACTGATGTTCCAGATGCCTGCTGATAATCAGAATATTATCACTTTAGACAAGGTGTGCTGGAGCCATGGGCCTCTCAAATACTGACCTCATGCTGTGGTGGCAGCAGGAATCCCATTAATGTCCTCAAGAGCCTAACCATTTCTGAATAGATAAATGGTAGTAGCACAAGCACTGCTCCCTATGTCCACCCTCTACTAGGAAGGGGGAACTAATGAGGTCAGAAATAATTAAGGGACAGGAAGAGAAGGCTTGGATAATATTATATGGATGCATTTAACCCTAATTCTGAAATTGAATAGCTCTTGACCATTCTGCAGAAGAGGAAAGGAGATTTAGGGCTGACTAGCTAAGTCCCAGAAACTCTCCTTGGAACAAGAATATTAAAAAAAAAACCCTGTTGCTGTCGATTCTGACTCATGGCTACCCCATGTGTTACAGAGTAGAACTGCTCTATAGGGTTTTCTTGGCTGTAATCTTTACAGAAACAGATCTCCAAGCCTTTTTCCGTGGCACTGCTGGGTGGGTGTGAACTGCCAACCTTTAGGTTAGTAGTCAAGTGCAAACCATTTGCGCAACCCAGGGACCTTAGAACAAGAGTATAGAGTCCTGTCGTTGAAGCAGAGATCAGCTGGTCAAACTCTTTCATTTTACGTATTAGGAAACTGAGGCCCACAGAGAATAAGTGACTTCTCAACTCCCCCCACACCATTTCCTTCAGCACTGTCCACCCTAGTGCTGAAGTTTTGTGGTAAGATTACACAGAAAAGGAGTCAGGCATAAAGTATCAGAATTTCCTGCTATTTATTGGCCAAGCCCTTTGTACACCCCCCGCCCCCCAATATTGAGCAACCCAGTCTCCCCCTTGGAAGCAGCAGGGCTGAGTTCCAGAGATGGGAAGGAAAGATGGGATGAGGAAGTGCAGCCCAAGGCTCCGCAGCCACCACTCATTACCAGACAGTAGTTGGGTCATATCTTCGGTCTCATCTTCACCCCTAACTTCTCTGGTCCGTCACTAGAGGAAAGACTACTTGCCTCTCCTCAAGCCTTCCTCCACCCCACCCTTGCCTCAGGCTACTAAACTAGAGGCCAGAGACTAGAGTTAAGGGAGGTATCTGAGCGGGACTTTATCCCAGCATCTAGCCTATCACCATCAGGAGAAAGATGACTACCCAGGCTCCTGCAGGAGAGAAAGAAAGAATTATAAAACTGGATTAAGTGGTTTTGAGAGCCTGGGAAACTCTGTGCTATGGGGAATTGGTTTTTAGACTTAAAACTTTGGGGGATTATCTAGTAATCCATTCATTCATTCTTTCAACAGAGCTTTCTTGGGACTGACAGTGTGCCAGTCCCTCTGTTAGACTGGGGGTGGGAGGATACAGGGATGAAAGGCAGGAGCCTTTCCCTCAAGGAGATTGGGAAGGAAATCTGATTGGGAGGAAACTGTTCAGGAGCTACAATGCTGGCTGCCTCCTATGATGAGCATTTGAATTGGTTTTTCTGGTCTTGTGACGGATCAAACACCCTCCAAGGCTACATTCTGTACCTGATCAGTCCTCTCACTGACTGGATATTAAGTTGAATCATATGAAATTGCCAATACTTGCCCATTTTTTACCTACAAAAATGACACTTCATATGGTTCAACCCAACGCTACATACTAAGTTCTATGCTAAACGCTTTACATACATAGTTTAGTATTATTCACACAACTTTAGCCCAAACTCTTATCCGCTGCGCTGGATTTGAGCCCTAGACCCTTGCTGGGAAAACTACTCAGAGGGAACCTGACTGAGCCTCGTTGACATCCAAAGGAAGTATTTTCCACAAAGGGTTCTTTTGATAACTGAGTCTCAGTTCCTTGTCTATATAATGGAGGCAGCATTTGTGCTAACTTTCAGGATTGTTATATGAGTTAGTCCATGTAAACAGTGCCAGGCTCATCAATAAATGACAGTTGTTATTGTTATAAGGGTGGCCTTATTTGTCATAAGGAGCTCTGGTGGCACAGTGGTTAAGCGCTTGGCTGCTAACCCAAAGATCGACGGTTCAAACCTACCAGCTGCTCTGTGGAAGAAAGATGTAGCAGTCTGCTCCCGTGAAGATTTACAGCCTTGGAAACTCTATGGGGCAGTTCTACTCTGTCCTATATGGTCACTATAAGTTGAAATCGACTCAGCAGCAAAGGGTTTATTTGTCATGTTGTGACAAATTCTGCTTAGAAAAGTCCAGAGATCACCAGACGTTTCTGGCCCCTAATCTTGGAGGTTTTCCACGAAGAAACCAGGAGCAGCTACTTCATCTGGGTTTAGCTTTGAGTTTGAGGCAACAGAGGCCAGAGAATGGAGTAGGAAGGAAAAAGCATGTATCCCAGCTTATAAAAGATTTAGGTTCTTACTCTGAGAGGGCTGCCAGATACAGTAACCCCAGTTATGTCTTGTCCTGTAATGTACTGTGCTGCTCTCAGGAGCTCCTTCCACATAGATATTAAACAGACAGCCCCTCCTAGAGTTGTGCAAAATGGCAGCCCTGACTCTAAGCTCTAGAGCTTGAATTTACACTATCACCAGACTCCTCAAACCAGACATTGCAGACTGGTGACCTGTAGGCTGAATCTAGCCTGCAGAAATGGGTAGTTTGGTTGAACAGGGTTTTTTTTCCTTTTTTTGTGAGGGGGAGGGGGTGTTGTTTGTTTGTATTTAATTGAAATTTCTTGCCAGCATTTGGAGATCTAGTTTCTCTTGGAAAACCAGATCTAGCATGGTTGGTCTAAATTCACACAAGGCAACAATCAGCTGGAGCTGAGCAGTGACTATCCCCTTAGCTGCACTCTCCATCCAGTGCAGACCCCCTCAGTACACCTCACTTGGTGTTACCTGCCTGGCCCTGTAGGCATCTTTGAATTTTCAACCCCTACCTAAATGATTTCTGGATAGTCTCAGGTTCTGATAAGGGATAAAACTCTATGACAACCAGCAGCTCCACAATTACAACTCTGCCACTGAGGAAACTGAGGCTCAGAGAGGCCAAATGACTTCTCCCAAGTTACACAGAGTTGAGAAGCAACAGGATGCAAGACCAGGACCCAGTGTGGACCCTAGACCTTGGTGCAACCATAAGAACTTCACCCCAGCAATCTCTCTATACCAACCTGCTGAGCTTCAGCTGCTGGAGGCGTTGGACTCTGAAACACAAAAGAAAGATTGAGCTTGAGGTGCCATCCTGATAGGACAAAGCCAGCATACTCACATCAAGATTGGGCAAAGGGACTGGCCTACACTGTTGAAGCTAGGACTTAGAAAGGGTGGGATAAGGAACCTTCTGTCCCTAATAAGAATGGACATACTAAGAAGATGGGCTTTCCTGTGAGGGGCAGAGACTTGGAGGCCGGTTATGGAATAGAAAGATGGGAGAGATTGTTCTAGGTCAGAAAGGAAGATTTACAGAAGGATTCTGGCATCAGGGACCGACAGACTGAGAGAAGAGTGATCTGATGTGACAGAAAGGTGAGAATGGAGGGAGGAGGCAGAGACAGCCCAGCCTGGAAGCTTAAGGAGTTAGAGCAGGGCCAAGTGAGGGAGGAGGCCTCTCTCGAGCAGAGGGGGCGCCAAAGGTGGGGCATGGGCTTGGGGAGGGGACTCGGACTTAGGAAGGGAGGTGAGGGCATGAAGGTGGGAGGGGGCCCAGTGAGGGATGGGGGTCTCAGAACAGGTCAGTGGAAGGCTCTGGGAGAGGAGTCAGGGAGGCCTCCCCTAAATGGTCGAGTTACTGCTTATTCGAATTGGCCCGAACACCATCCAGCCGTCGCCGACCTCCAGGCCTCCCCGCGCTCGGATCTCCCGGGCTCGATTCCTTCCCGAGGGACTCTTCTGACTACAGGTCTGTGGGCGACACAAGCAGAAGGGTAGCGATGCACGGCTCCGGTCCCCGGCCGGAGTGGAACTTTGCCGAAAACCTCAGATAGCCCCGCCTCTTGTATCGCGCCCCAGAGAGTTTACCAATCCACAAGATCTTGGTCTCCAGAATCCCGCCCTTTGCCATTCCACAGGCCCCTAGCTCCCACAGACCCCGCCCTTAACCCCGCCCACGGGAGGATCGGCCAATCCTCAGCACCACAGTCCTCCAGGCCCCTTCTTAGTCCCGCCCCCGGGATGACCACAACGCTGAGAATCTTGGCTCCTCAGACCACAGCCCCGAAACTTCCTGGCAGCGGAGGCTACATCTACTGCTCAGGAACCCCAGGGCTGCCCACTCACCGGTTGGCACGGGCGCCCCGACCGCTCATTACACAGCGTCACCCGGCCATGCAGGTAGAAAGTATCGCTAGACGAAAAGCGGTACAGTTTGTAAGCCAGCGTCACCTTCAGAGAGGCCCCGTTTCCCTGCAGGCCCTCTAGCAGCCGGTTGTTGACTGGGCAGCTGTGGGGAGATGCAGCGTCACCGGCTGGTTAGGAGCCGCGGATCGGAGTCGAAGGGGTGGATGAACAAACACTGATCCCAACCCATCCTTTTCTCCCCCCTCCCCATCCCCCGCTTTTACTTGTATAGGTATTTGGACAGACCTTAATATCTGAGCCTTAATTTACTCATTTGCAAAATGGCAATGACAATGATACTTGCATTCATTCAACATACATTCACCCAGTACTCGTGTGTTTCTCCATGTGTTTATGTACCAAAGATACATACACAGATGGGATCTGGGCTCTTGAAAACTCCAACCAAAAACCAAACCCACTGTCCTCGAGTCAATTCTAACTCATAGTGACCTGTTGGACAGAGTAGAACTACCCCATAGGGTTTCCAAGGAGAGGCTGGTGGATTGGAACTGCTAACCTTTTGGTTAGCAGCTGAGCTCTTAACCACCTTGCCGCCGGGGCTCCTTGAGAAGCTCATTGCTACAAAAATAGCCAGCACAAGCCACCTTACAAGGGCTGGCCTGACATTGGCAGGAGGTTACAGAGCCTGACAGAGGCTTACCTCTTGTTCACAAAGTGGTGGGTGGCCTTAGCAGCACCTGTCCTGGAGACTTCAGGGCTGGCAAAGACCTCATTGGCGATCAGGACAAATTGGTCTGGATTGCTACTTGTGGCTCTAAGGACCACATAGAGGGGCATGCCAAGGGGAGCTGTTCTGTTCTCAAGCGGAGATGAAAGCTGAGGGTCCAGGAAGATGCTCAAGGTGACGATGGTATCCCCAGTGCCCGGCACGTGGATGGTGCTATATCTGGAGAGGGACAGGATTGAGACCCTCACCATGAAACCTCCAAGAAAGGGTCACTCACTCACCTTCTGCCTCGCACCCAAGGTCACGGAGCACTGGTAGCCCTAAAAAATAAGGGGAGGGGAGGAGCAGACCTGCTAACTTTCCTGAAAAATGAGGGACCACCTCAAAGATCCCCAGACCTACACTTAATGGTCTGACTGAGACTGGAGAAACCCCAGAAGACATGGCCCCCAGACGCTCTGTTAACCCAGAACTAAAACTATTCTGGAGGCCAACTCTTCAGACAAAGAATAGACTGGACTATAAGACATAAAATGATACTCGTGAAGAGTATGCTTCTTAGTTCAAGTAGATACCCAAGACTAAATGGGCAGTTCCTCTCGGGAGGCGAGATGAGAAGGCAGAGAGGGATAGGAGCTGGTTGAATGGACCCGGGAAATCCAGGGTAGAAAGGAGGAGTGTGCTGTCACGTTATAGGGATAGCAACTAGGCTCACAGAACAATGTGTGTATAAATGTTTGTATGAGAAACTAACTTGAGCTGTAAACTTTCACCTAAAGCACAATTTAAAAAATAAATAAATAAACAAAGATCCCCAGACCTAGGACCCTTAAAGCCGCACTACCCCATAGTAATTTACATAAGCGACTCATAATGCCTTTCTTCATAGAAACACCCTTTTCCTTCACCAATGCTTTGTGTCTCCGTCTAAGAGGTGGCTATGTTTTGTGCGTAGGCATTGGAGGCCAAGTTGGGGAGGCCACATCCAGAGGGTACTGCAATTTTGCCTGGATTAGAAGTATCAATGAGAACTCAGGAGCCTCTATAGCACCTAGCAGGACCCAGTGAGAGAGGCAGCTGACAGGGTAGAACTCACAGGAAGGAGACCACCGGGTGGGGGTGGGTCTGGCTGACGTTCACCATGGGGTGGGGGGGGTACGCGCAGCTAAAATTGAGTGTTGTGAAGTCGATATTGGAAACATGCAGGAGCTGCACCTCCAGAGAGTACAGGACGTGGCTGCTGTTGGTCTGGAAAAGACAGGGAGGCAGCCATTACCCTCAGACTCAGAAGGGAAACAAACAGCTCCTAGCCTCATTGGCTGCCAAGTGTGAAGAAATCAGTTTATTTTGCTGCTCTTGTTTACTTAAATAAAAATAATCATGGCTAACGTTTTCTGGGGGTGAATTGTATGCCAGGCACTGTGGCTTAACCACAACCCTTTGAGGAGGGTTCTGATAGTCCTATTTTACAGAAGCACAAACTGAGGCTTAGAAAGGTTAAAAGACTTGCCCAAAGCAAGCAACAAAGTCAGAATCCAAAATCCCTTTAACTCCAGCGCATGGGTTTTTAACCTCTGTGCCAGTGTTTTTTAAACTTTGGTGTGCATTTTACAGTGTCTTGGAAAAATAATTAAATAAAAGAATCACTGAGGTGCCTGTTAAAAATGCCAAGTCCTGGCTCCTACCCCAAGATTCTGATATCTTTTTGGTTTTTTATTGCATACATAGATTTTTTTTTAAGTTTTTTTTTTTTCCTTTTTAAAGAATCAAGTATTTGTTGCTATAGTTTATTTAAAAAAGCAATACTGATAGACAGTTCTAGTGACATAGCTGTGGCCTTAGACACATGTTGAAAGCGTCAACGCAGTTCTATAACCCACACAAGAGGCCCATGAATCCCTGGGTAATAGGACTAGAGATAATGTCAGACAGCTGGGAGGAACTAAATCACCTCTTTAGGACAACCTCTAGTTTTCAAACTGAGTCTGGGGAGCCCCAGAGCCTCCTTGAAGAAACGTGAGAGACAACCTTGGGACTCTTCCTTCTCCCCAACTCAGTAGGAGGTACTTTGCTTTGATATATTTGCTTTTATTGTATTCAGCTTTTATATTCCAAAGAAGAGGTTAGGAGCACAAAGCATCCAAACCAAGAAAAAACAAATCAATTGCCCTCAAGTTGATTCTAACTTATGGCAACCCCAATGTGTGCATTCTGTAGAGTTTTCAAGCCTGTAACCTTTCAGAAGCAGATCGCCAGGCTTGTCTTCCAAGGTGCCTCTGGGTGGCTTTGAACTGCCAACAAAAATGGTTACGTGCCACCCAGCTTCCCTGAGCCTAAATTTCTCATCTGTAAAATGGGAACCTCACAGGATTATCGTGAAGATTTAATGAGACAATGCACATAAAAAAGGATTTGGCCCGCATCATGCTGGCATATGGTAAGAAATTACTAAATATTGATTTTGGTTGTGGTTGTTATTATTTTAAAATATTCCATGACTGACAACAGTTTGGATACCACTATCCCAATCCATCAAACATGGCGCCACCTTTAAGACGTTCTCAGTCTGATGGAGGACAACTGTGTGTGGGAGCTATAGGAAAAGGTTTGGTCTGATAGCTAAGACTTGACTCCATTTTGGAGAATTCTTTAGTCAGGTGGAAAGAAAGTTACTCTCTCTCCAACCCCTCCCATACACACACAGCCCCCTTCCTATGAGAAGGCCCTTCCCAGCTCGCTTACAGAGAGGCGGAGTCCGTAAGTACCCTCCTTCTTTGTCACCAGGAAGGCCTGGTCACCGGGGCCCTGCTCCATCTTGCTGACATAAGGGCAAGCTGACAAGGCACCTTCCCTCAGGATCCAGTGGCGAGTCTTCAGGAAGCAGCTGCTTAGGACCACCTCAATTTCCTGCAGTCGGCAGTGTAGGGTCACTGTCACACTGGACAGTTCTGCAGGAGGACAAGAGCCAGGCCAGGGGCCACCTGAGGCTCCTGGGATGATGTCATGAAAGGGGCTGCTAGTTCTAATCTGGGTGGAAGAGACTATTGGGATGTTAGCCCAGCCCACAAAGACTCCCTGAAACAAGGACCTTCCCCTACAGGAGGTGAGACCCCACAGCCATGTTTGTACCGTGTGACCCTGATCTCTTGGCTTTAGTGGATTTGCTCAGAATCACTTTTCCAGGAATTAGGAATTAGGCCTAAAAAGGAGGCATTATAAAACTCTGAGGGTTGTCAGGCAGCCGTCTTCTGCCGTCTGAGTTGAGGGGCAGAAAAAGCTGGTATGTGAAGAGAGGAACAAAGTGGGTGTGGAAGGGGAGAAGCAAGATTGAGAGGAGAGAGGTGACTCCCTGATTCCTGCCAGATTCCCAGTTCCTAGTCCAGTCCCTGGGGGACCTGGTTGGAGCCTACCCTTGGCCTCCACGAGAGACCCTCTTAGCCTTAGGATAAATTCTTCTATTTTTCCTTAGCTAGTCCAGTTGCTTTCTGTTGTCTGGCAAAATTATTTTTTGAGATACTCATCTGTTGTGTTCTGTGTGATCTCACTCTTCCCATTCCAATCAGGTAGACTGGCCCTTAGGAGTTTTTGGGGGGCCTAAGGTGGTGTAAGGAATCCTCCTAGCGAGGTGGTTAAATGCCAGGCTGCTAACTAAAAGGTCGGTGGTTTGAACCCGCCAGCTACTCCTCCGGAGAAAGATGTGGCAGTCTGCTTCCATAAAGATTACAGCCTTGTAATTGCGTCCATGAACAACTGCCTCCTTTGCCATGAGACCAGAAGACTTGATGGTGCCTGGCTAACATTACTGAACATTTTGATCAAAAATTCTATAAAAGAATCCTGACCAAAAGGGGGAAATTTGCCCTGAGATAATCTTTAAAACTTAAACCAAAAATATCCCCTGAAGTCTTCTTAAAACCAAATAAAATAGTTCAGCTTAACCTGTAAAAAATGTCTGCCTTAAGCGTTTGCTCTTTTAAGAACTATATATGGGATCACCTGGAAAGCATGGCCTCTGGATTCTTTACCAGCCCAGAACTAAAACAATTTCTGAGGCCAGCTCTTCTCAGACAGGGATCAGACTGGACTGTGGGACATAAAGTGATGCTAGTGAGGAGTGTGCCTCTTAGCCCAAGTAGATACAAGAGACTAAACGGGCAGCTTCTGTCCGGAGGTGAGATGGGAAGGCAGAGAGGGTTAGGAGCTGGTTGAATGGAAATGGGGAATCAGGGGTGGAAAGGAGGAGTGTGCTTCACAGTATAGGGAGAGCAATTAGGGTCATATAACAATGTATGTATAAATTTTTGTATGGGAGAGTAACGTGAAATGTAAACTTCATTTAAACTACGACAATAAAAAAATAAAAATGAGAGAAAAAGAACTATATATGGGATCAAAATGACAGCAGCAACTCGAAAAATTAGATAGGAAACTTACAGGCAGTAAGTTTATGTTAATGGGGGAGGAGCAACTCAGAAAAGGAGGATAAGCATGGTTGTACAACTCGAAGAATGTAATCAATGTTACTGAACTGTAGAAATGGTTGAACTGGTATATGTTTTGCTGTGTATATTCTCAACAATAACAATGCAAGAAAATTTAAAAAAAAAAAATTACAGTTAAGAAAATCCTATAGGGCAGTTCTACTCTGTCACAAGGGGTTGCGATGAGTTGGAATTGACTTGAAGCATCCAATAATAGAATAAGAGGCCCAACTACTTAAATCTACAATACTGTTTTAAAATTGATTTAATTACAAATCATGTTTTATCTTTGTTAAACTTTAACTTTGGCCATAAATATTATGGTAGTCATAAAAAGGTAACATTTTATTTTACAAACGACAACCACAAAAAGAAAAAAAAGAAACTTAAACGTTTTGTGGGGTTAGAATTACTCTGACTGTGAATACCACATGTTGGGAGTTACCATGAGTGCCCAGGACTCAGCTCAGCCCTGCCAGAAGGTAGGCCTGGGAATTAGTTACATCGCTTGGGGGATGCTCTGTGAACTCAGCCTTTCTGTATGTCTGCCACATTGGCCTTGCCCAACTTTTGCCTCAGCTTCCCTGTCTATCCCTCTAGGCCTCTGCTGGGACAATAACACTGGTCTTTGGTAGATTATCAGCTCCTTCCCCCAGGAGGATTTAATTACTGACCAGCGGCTGGAGTCCTGGGGGTTGAGGATTGATGGATTGTTCATTCTACCTCATATGCCCAGAAACCTGTCCTCCCACTCGAAATCATCTCTACCTTGGTTGGACTCCTTCGGTGCCAATGTCTGACCAAATCATGCCCAACCTCCCCATACCCTTTGGACACACATTCCTCTAGGCTGTCTGCCCAATAGCATCAGAGTTATAATGTCCATTCTGGCTTCCACTTCTTTGGTTTTACTCAAATGAGGTCCTCAGACTTACCTGAGTAGGCATAGTAGTTGTCATTGCACATACAACCTTCCCCACTGGTTGGATACTCATCCAAAGCACAGGCTCCAGCTCTGGGGCCACTACTCTGGGTGTATTTAGGGAAAGCTTGACTGGCCCCAGCCATAGGAAAATATTTCGTTGTCCCTGAGGGCCTGGGGATAAGGGCTGTTGAATGAGCAACTGTTGTCTCAGGTGACTGGGCTGTAGCTGTGCCAGCACTGGAGGCTGATTCCGCTGAATGGGAAGGTGTCTGTGTGGCTGTGTTGTGATGTGTTTCAGATAGCGTGCTCATCAGGGAGATGGAGGAATTCATGTCCTTTCTTGTGAAGACCGCTGTTGGAACTGAGGGTGCAGCTGTCGTTTCCTCTTCCTGAGTCTCAGACATGCTTGTTCAAAGGGTGGTGAAGGTAACTGAAGTGGACTCTGCACTGGTTGTTGCAGATAAAGATACTTTCACGTCCTTGCTTATGTTCAATGTTGTTGGGGCTGTAGTTGTAGCTGAATTCTCAGAGACTGTGGTTCTCCTCATGGCCACAGATGCTGTAATATCATTGCCTGGAGTCGCAGACATGGTTGTTTCAAGGGTGGTGAAGGTAACTGAAGTGGACTCAGCGCTAATTGTTGAGGACAAAGATTCTTTCATGTCCTTGCTTATGTTCAGTGTTGTTGGGGTTGTAGTTGTAGCTGAATTCTCAAGAGTGTGTTTCTCATGGACCTTGATGATATAATGTCATTGCCTGGAGTCCCAGACATGGTTGTTCCAAGGGTGGTGAAGGTAACTGAAGTGGACTCAGCACTGGATGTCAAGGCTAAAGATTCTTTCATGTCTTTGCTTTTATGTTCAGTGTCATTGGGGCTGTAGTTGTAGCTGAATTCTCAGAGACTGTGATTCTCATGGAGCCCGATGCTGTAATGTCATTGCCTGTTGTATTTAACACTATTGAGGTTGTGGATGCAGTTGACTTCTCAGAGTCAGTGGACACCACTGGTTCCTTTCTGTTGACTGTGGTATTTGACGCTACTGGGGCTGTAATTGAAACTCTCTGATTCTCTTTTGGCATCTCAGCTGAAGTGGCCGTGCTGGATGAGGCCGTGATTCTGGATGACCCTCCCTGGTCCATCAACACAGAAGTCATCGTGGAAGTTGACAGTGTTGTGCCCTTGGAGGATGTGATGACAGTTGTATCTAATTCCCTTTTCTGAGTCTCATGTATTCGGGCTGTCTGCTTAGTGGACCCAGTAGTGCTACTGGTTTGTGGTGAAGTTGAATGAGTAGCTGATGTACTGCTTTGGAAGTCAGATGTCGATATCATAGTGGTCATTGACAAGGTGCTGGGTGAAGCTCCAAAGATGCAGCTTCTCTCATTGTTGGCTGGAGCTGATGGAATGGATGAGGTTCCCAGGCTGTTAGGCGTAGTGCCTTTTGTGAAGGGTGTTGTATCTGACCTAACCCCCCGGGTTGTGAAACTGCCCGTAAAAAACAAAACCAAAAACAACAATAAGCCAGTAAACCTGTTTCCTCCACCAAACTAAAGTTCTTCACAGATGTTTTGGTTGCCAAGTATCCTTACTGGAAGATTCAATAGAAATAACAATGTCAACAGCAACTACATGATTACTGTCCCACAGTCATTTATGTGCCATCTCTGTGCTAATCACTTTGCAGTGGAATCCCATCATACACATACATAATAGATTTCAACTGATGCATACCAGGGAGTGAGAATACAACTAGTGCAGGCAACTATGCCTCATTCCACTTAATAACTACTCTAGAGACAGTGAGTCACAAAAAGACAGAAATCTGTTATCTTATTTGGTCTTTGGTTTCTTGATGCCCTTTTAGATGTCAATTTCCTACTGCATTTAATATGATTCTAATATTTAGATATATAATTTTTTTGTACAACTTGCCCCCTAACTGCAAGTCAACTGCTTCATCTGTTGCGAAGACGTCCATTCTGACAACGTTCAATTTTCACCTTGCCCAAGCAAAGTGTCGCTCCCATGTACAAGCATTGGATCATTGAATCCTTACAACCAACTGAGGTGAGGGCTATTACTTCCATTTAACAAATAAAGAAACTGAGGCTCAGACAGGTGAAGATATCTGTCCAAGGTCACACAGCCAGGAAGTAGTGGCAGTGCATTTTAAATTGAATCTGTCAGACTCTGGAGTCCAACGTCTTCCCTACTGTGCTATATGTACTGCCTCACAAAAACAGAGCTTCGTTCCCATGGCTAAGCCAGCCACTCTCTCTAGAGAGAAAGGCCCAAATAAGCTATGCTGAGCTGGGTCACTTGGAAAACTTCTCCTTTCCCCTGGGCAATGGACAGAAATAAGTCCATCACCTGATGCTTTGTCATTGCATCCTTGGCAGTTGCCAAAGGGCTGGTTCAGAAAACTGGAGCTGACCCAGCCCAGGTGATGGGCTCAACCTTCCCACAACCTAGCTCTGAGAAAGGACTGACCATTGTCCCCAACTCTGCCCCTGCCCAACACCTGCCCCTTTCACACCCCACTTTCTTCCAACCCTATGCAGAGCTAAGGGGCCACAACAGGGCAAGAGAGCCGGACAGGATGCATGGGAGGAGTCGGAAAACTTTGGCTCTAGTCTTGGCTCTGTTCCTTTCTGAATGAACTTGGGGAAGGCCGTACCCCTCTCTGGGCTTCCATGTACCCCTCTGCACAGTGAGGGACTCAGGGCTCAATATCAGAGGATCCTCTAAACTCCAGTGGTCCATAGATTTGTTTGCAGTAAAAATCCAGGCTAAAATAAACAGATGTCTTCCTATAGAGTTCTCAAGTTTTTATTTAGGGGTAGAGATGTTTCTCTTGGATTGGATTTTATTTTATTTTGTCTTGTGTTTAACCAGTTGTCCCCATTCCCTTATGGAAAAGGCCATCCTTTCCCTACTGATTTGTCATGCCACTTGTCATATGTAAACTTTCCTCACAGATATAGACCAATTTCTATGCTCTCTTTTGCCCCACTGGTCCATTTGTTTTGCTACACCAACAGTACATTGTCTTGGAGCCCTGTGGCACAGTGGCTAAGAGCTTGGCTGCTAAGCAAAATACTGTGAACTTTATAGGCAATTTCAATATCTGGTAGAGTGAGTCTCCGTTCTTGTTCTTCAAAATTATCTTGGATATTGTTCCACCTTTCGTTCTTTCTTACATACGTTAGGATCAGCTTTTCAAGTTCCACAAAAAATCCTGTTGGGATTTTGATTGGAAATGTGTTGCAATCGACATCTTTATGATATTGAGGTTTCCTGCCCATAGTAGCTCCTTTGGGAAGCAAAGGAGTGTGGCCTGGGCTCTGAAATCAGACCAAGGCTAGAATTCCAGCTCTGTGATGGGGGACAAATCACATCACATCTCTCAGCCTCAGTTTCCTCAACTGTATAACAGGGTTGATAATAGTACCCACCTCACTGGATAATCATGAGGATTAAATGAGATAATGCATGTGAAGCACTTAGCACAGTGCTTAGCACATAGTAGATGGTCACTGATTAAACTCTATTAGTAATGATTATCCCTTCTACTCCTATCTCCAAAATTGTTATCTGCTTCCTGCATGCTTTGCCAACGATGCTCCTGTCCCTGGCAAAAGTCCCAGACTCATGAGAGTGATGAGATACACAATTTCCTTCTACCTCCAAATATATCCTCTGATACTGTCCCAGGAGCTCAGAATCCAGAGCTACACTCTGACCTCAGGCTCAGTGAGGCATTGGTTGGGGTTGGGGGTTGCTCCTTTCTGGAGTGGGGCAGGAAAGGGCAGCAAGGGTCTGAGTCCCTGGGTCCTCAGTTCTGGCCATCTTGGGAGAGAAGTAGCCTGCTGAAGCCCTAAATTATTAGCCTGGTTCCATGGGAAGGGCAGACAGAAAGGGGAGGCAGATTAGATGACAGACAAGATGGAGTAGACAGCTGGACAAAGATAGCATCTGGGAAGAGCTGGATGGACAGAAGACCCTTGGAGATCATCCTGCCATGCTCCTGCCTCCAAACTCATTGGTGCCCCAAGCCTTTCAGACATTTGGTGGGGAGGGGGGAGCTGTACTCACATTGTAAGATCTTCCTGGGAACACTACCTGATCTTCTACCACCCACTTTTCCTCCCCAGCCAGCCAGAAGAAAGGCTGTGAGGGCCCCTAGAGAAAGAAGGAAGGAAAGGGTATATGTGGATACTCACCATGCAGGTTGAAGGCTCCATTCCCAATAAATAGCAGCAGCAGTAAAAGCCACTGTCTTCCCATGGCTCTGCTGACTGATGGTCCTAGAGAACTCTGGGAAGGAGTCCTGGCCCAGAATAGGGGAACAGACGGTGGCTCCAAGAGAGTGAGACACTGCTGGCTCTCAGTGCCACCTCTTACCAGTCTGCTGAGTACCACCCAGGCCCTCACCCCTAGGTGTCCAGACTCCTTCCCAGCAGGCCCCAGGGGGGCTTTTCAGGGCTGGAACCAAAGCTAATGGGAGGGGGTTGGAGGGTGGAGTTGCCCATCAGGTGTAAGCAGTGGGTGTCTGGGAACTCCCATTCCAAGTGGTAAATTTCCCCAAGGCCTCTAATTGTCAGCCTTTGCTGAACAGCTGGGCAGAACTCTGGGCCTTTCAGCCTTCCCGCTACCCACCACCAGGGAACCTGGGTGTTAAGAACTTGATTAATCCCATCAGTCCCCCACCTCCTGGGCTGAGAACTGGCTATTTGATTTTAGAGCTAGAGATCAATCTCACCCTCTCCCCATTGTACAGAGGGCAAAAATGAGGCCCAATTACTTGCCCAAGGACTGGAATCCAGGTCTCCTGTCCTCCAAACCTACTCTTCCTATTGCCCATGACTGCCACAGGCTTCTCAGAGTCTCTCCATTGTCTAATTCAGGAACCTGCTGTGGCTCCCAGTGGCCTTTGGTACAAAAGTCCCAAATGGGCTTCACAGATCCTGAGTTCCCCACCAGACTTCATTCCCTGACCGTTGTCCACAAAATTTTCCTGCTTTTCTCCAGCAAGCTTCAGTACCCCAAAGCCAAGACCCACATTTGCCCCATGATGGAGTTGCCCATACCTGCGTAACTTGGTCAATGGTAACCCCATTAGACTAGGACCAGTCTCCATCTTTAGACAGGGAGGCAGAGGGTAAGGCTGTGTCTCTGGCGTCAGGCAGGGGCCCCCAACCATAAGGACCAGTCTTTCTCCCCTAAAATTTAGGAACCCAAGGGCAGGAACTATATCTTTACCATTAGTCAGAAATTTTCAGGGCTGCGGATTCTCTCTCCCATGAGACTGGAAGTTCTTGAAGGCAGGCTGTGACTGTCCCATCAAACAGACAGGCTTTTAGAGGGAAGGATCCATGTTGCTGCCCCCACCCCCACCCCCACCCCAGTCCTGGGGCAAGGTTTCCCCAAGAGGGTGGAGGGTTACCCCAGTCAGACACTAGATCTCAACACAAAACTTTATTGTCAATATACAAATGTGTGGCCCACCGACCTCGCCTTTCTCCTCTAGGTGCTTGGGTGCACCCAGTCCCCGCCCAGCTCTGGGCTAGAACTGGGGGCCAGGGATGCCCATGCTTAGGCCGAATCCTGGCTGCCTTGGCCAGCATCCTTCTTCTGGGCTCATCCTTGCTCACATCCAGCTTCCTTCTTTATCCTGACTCCTCTGGACCTGGGGCTCGCAGGCACAGGCCCTGGAGATGCTACCACCTTCACAGCTCCAGGCCTCTCTGACCAGGTGCAAGGCCATTCAAGGGAGGGGAAGGGCTCAGGCCAGGCTCTGCCAAGCCATGCTAGGGATGCAGGAAGATGCAGCAGCTGGGTGTGTTGCGTGTGTGCAGACCCCTTGGCTCCCACCCTGCCCTCTCAGTGGCTGGTCTTCTGTTTATTATGGAGTACATTTGTGGTGGATTCCTGAACCTGCAAACCAACAGGTCTTCTTGTCAATAACCCTACCCTGACATAGCAGACTCTCCCTTCCTCCCTCCAGCCTCAAAGGCTGCCCCATCCAGGCTTCCCAGGGAAGTCCTTCATATGTCTAACTCTAGCCTGCCTACTGCCCCTCTGAGCTTGGGAGACCAGGCTGCGGGCATTCACAAGGTTACAGGTCATTCTATCCCAGTCAGACAGTATAGGAGGCAGGGAAAGAAACTAAATAATGTGGGTGTGTGCCTTTTTCTCCCCAGAAGCTTCCTCCTTTAGAAGAGGAAACAGGAGGAGGAGGCGGCTGCTCTTATGCAGCCCAGACAGGACTCAGTTGCCCTAAGTATATGCCATTAAGCAGGAACTGAACTGGTCATACTAAGAAAGACTGGGTTTGTGGGCGCTGTTGCTGTTGTCCTCAAATCAATTCCAACTCAAGGCGACCCCATGTGTGCAGAGTAGAACTGCTCCATAGGGTTCTAAAGGCGGTGACCTTTCGAAAGCAGACCACCAGACCTGTCTTACAAGTGTCCTCTGGGTAGGCTCAAACTACCAACATTTTGGCTAGCGGTTAAGCCCTTAACCGGTTTGCACAAATTGCCCCACGGGGTGGAACCTGATGGGAGTGGGCGGGGCCTGTCGTAGAAGGAAAGGGTGGGACTAACAGGATTGGGCAGTAACTCCAGATGGTGGAATAGACAGAAACCTTGACTCATGGACAGAGGCTGGGCTGGATGGGGCGGGGCCAAGTCTGATTGGGTAGGAACAGAAAGAAGCACCTTTTCCATGTTAATGAGCGCAGTGATCAAATCTTGCTGGCGGTCCCGGATGTCCAAAGAGGTCCAGCTCTCCATCTGCAGGTTCAGGGACATGCCCCTGTACATCATTTCCTCTTCCTGCTCCTGGTTGAAGCGTATGGATCGTACCTCATCCACGATCCTGGGGGCGGGGCAGTGTGTGCGTCCTAAGGCTGCCGGGGGGAGGGGCAGTCCTCCCTCCTCTTCCCTGGCGACCACCCTCTTCGCCCTCCTCCGCAGCCCTGTGAGATCCAGGCCGAGCTGTGCCCTCGTGTGAGATCGGGGGAATTTGAGATCTGTATTCTAACTCTTTCACCAATAGGCAAGTCACTTAACTTGTTGGGTCCCGGGGTCCGCATTGTGAATGGTGAGGGCGTGAGGCCAGAAAATGGAGGCCATCCATGCCCAGCCCTGACTCACGGGACTAGGGTGTACCGCCCAGTACCACCCCTACGTGTTGAGCTCATCTCGGATCTGCTTGTACTGCATCAAGTTCTCCTGTATTGCCTCGAGCACCAAACAAAAGTTGTCGCACGTGGTCTCCGAGAGGTTCGACAGGGCCCCCCCGACCAGCGGCTCCTGGTGAAGGCCGGACTTCGGCAAGCGGGCGGTTATACAGTGCACCAGTGGCAGCTGGCTACCCTCGTTCTCCTCCTCATAGCCTGTCTGGGGAGGGGTTAGTGGAGTGGAGAGGGGACTCACGGTTCAGGCTGGCACCACCTCCCCCAGCCCTTTCCAGTTTGGCTTGCAGGGAGGATTGAGTCTCTTAAGGATATCAGGGTTCTAATGCCCCTCATTTCAGCCCCAACCAATCTCAGCCTCTTTACCTTGCTGTGGAAGCTGATCCTGAAACACACAAACCCTTCTCCCACTTTAAAGAGAAATTCTCAATCCCTTTAAAAACTTAGCCCCTGAACCTTACCCTGGTAAGTCCTGCCCAGCAAATTTCTAAAGTTCTACCTACTCTCAAGTCACAGGCCTCAATATCACTTTGGGAAGTACCCCTGCCCCCCAACCTTTTGGAAGCTCTCCCCATGAATGAATAAGACTGTAGCTAACATTTATTGAGGGCTTACTATGGTCAAGCACTGTGCATTAACCCATGTAATCCTGATAGCCCTATGAGGTAACTACTATTCTTATTCCCATTTTACAGAAGAGATCAAGGCTTAAACTGGTTAAATGACTGGAAGTCACCCAGCTGTTCAGTTTGTGGCTGCCATAGAAACATGATATCTAGGAAATCCTCATCCATCAGAAACCCCAACTGGTGAGTTGGCACTCAAGGTGGGGGGATGCTGCCTCCAGGTCTCAGGCCTGGCTTTCTCCAGGCCCCTGCCCATACACACTTGCCCTTAAGTGTGTAAGCATACACACACATTCACATATGCTCAGTTTGGCATTTACACATACACTCCCTCTCCTCCCTCCTGCCCTGCCCATCCCACTCACCTCACTGACGTTTATTTGATGCTGCTGCCCTTGCTGTCCTCTCTTCATCATTAGCTCCAGGTTGGTAGTCACCACGACGACCAACAGGTTGATGCCAATGAAGGCACCAAGGGTGATGAAGATGGCAAAGTAGATGGCGCCCCCAATCTCCATTGCATACTCCCTCTTCTCCATCCTGGAGATGGCAGGCAGGGGCCCCATCACCTCCCTAGCCCCTTGAGCCTTAGTTTCCTCATCTATGAAATGGGGATAGTATCCTAAGGCCTACTGGAGCTTATGTCTGCCTCACTGCTGTTGCACAGATCTAATGTGCTAGTCCTGATTGTCACAGCAGCTGCTCAGCGCTGTGCACCTGCTGTGCTGCGAGATAGTGGACCAGTTCTCCTTTCCTGCGAGGTAGGGATTTGTACATCAACATGATCAAGTTTTATCTCTTAGTGCTTTATATTTTTCTTATTGTGAAAGTAATACGGACTCATTATAGAAAGATCAGAAGAAAATTATATAGGCAAAAAAAAAAAAAAAAATTCCCATCCACTCTTGAGTTAACCACTATTGATAGCTTTTTATAAAATCTTCCATAAAAAAATCTTCCCAGATGTTTTTCTCTCTCTCTAAATACATATAAAATAAAAGTAGGACTACTCAGTGCCAGGCTTTATGCTAAGAGATCTATATTTGTTGTTATCAGCTGCCGTCGAGTCAGCCCCCAACTCATGGCGACCCCATTTATATAGATTTTCTCTGTTGATCTTCACAGAAATCCATGACATAGTTAATGCTGTAACCCCAGTCTACAGATGAGGAGACTGAGGCTCAGAAGAGAGATGAAGTAACTTGCCCAAGGTCGCACGGCTAGTGTGGTAGAGCAAAGACTCAAAGCCCCGTTCATCTTTATTCTGCAGTCTGTGATTTTTCTACTACCTGCAGCGTAATGGATAATGACTGGGGAAGCCCTTCACCAGCTAGGCTTCTACCTTCACATGAAGGGGGATTCACTTCCTACAGTAGACTAGAAAGTAGGGCTTAGACTTAATGGCCAAAATGACCTTGGGCAGCAGGTCTAAAAATGAATGAAATGAGACCCTAAAATTCCAGTAGTCCAGAAAGTTTTGTGGGTTCCAGTATGGGCTAGGAGACTGCCCTATAGCCCTAGGCTCAACCACAGACTTGCTCCCTGTCCAAGGCCTAGTTACCTAGCTCTTTAGCATGATGGGAGGAGTCTCCATGAATAAGCCAGGGGTGAGTTTGAGTGGATGGGGTTTCAAGAGGGGCAGGGTTTCCAAAAGCTGACCACAAACGTAGAGGCCCATCTCCTTTTCCCCAGTTTAAAGGTCCAGGCACCCCCTCCAGCTGGGCCATCTTCATCCCAATACCAGGAGTCCTCACTCCCATTAAGAGCCCTCTCCCTCCCCTGTTAGTTTCCCTGACCCGCAGGAGCTCCAGCCTTTCCCTGCCAGGCTGGGATGGGGGTTGCATGCTCTACTGTCACTCACTGGAAGTCACTGTAGATGTCCACCCAACCATCCTGGGTGATGCAGATGAAGAGGGTGTACAGGGCAACCTGTATGTTCTGGAAATGTTTGGGCACGAACGCACCAAAGAGTGTGACCCCAAACACGGAGAACACCTGCAGGGAGACCGAAGCCCCGCCCTGACTTCACCCAAGGGCCTTGGAGACAGGATGTGCCAGTGCCATGCAAATGAACACTGCCAAGGGAATCGAGGGGATTCAGACCCACGGGCATCTCCCCTTCTGCAGACACCCCCAACCCCAGTGACCCAGGGACCCTATTCAAGGAAGAGGGGAGGCTAGAGATGGGGGAGGGCACTGACCAGCATGAAGAAGAGGATAAGGGTCATGATATTGGCCATGCCAGGCACTGACTGCACGATGACGTGGATGATCCGGGCCAGGGGCTCCACCGCCATGCACACGTGCAACAGACGAAGAGCCCTGTGGCAGAGCCTCTCAGGGGTGCCTCTCAACCCTTCTCAGACCCCTCCTCCTCACTGCCCCCCCACCTGCCCAGAGAGGCAGAGCTGATTACCAACTGGTAACAACCCCTCACCACA
Organism: Dugong dugon; assembly: GCA_030035585.1. Classification (NCBI taxonomy): domain Eukaryota; kingdom Metazoa; phylum Chordata; class Mammalia; order Sirenia; family Dugongidae; genus Dugong; species Dugong dugon. The sequence goes on along the minus strand of CM057462.1, from coordinate 50,362,030 downwards.
CTCCCGGCTGCAGACAGGCCTCCCTCTTCCCTCCAGAATTCCCAGCTCACCTGAGGGTGTAGGTGATAGAGATCACATCTAGTTCTTCAACGAAGGTGGTCAGGAGCAAGATAAAGATGATAAGGAAGTTGAGGATGTTCCAGCCGTCCTGGGGGGTGGGCCAGCCCCAGTGGGGTCTGTCAGGCCCAGCTTATGGGGGTGTCCTGGGTCTGCCCTCCCCACACCCCAAGGATGGGGGGTCCAATGTTCCTCTGGGAGCAGGGCCAGTCAGCTGCCATCCACTGCTGTTACTCGTCCTGCTGCCCCCCTGCAGCATGCCACTGAACGCACGTGAACACGCTGTCCCATACGTGTCAACAGCGAAGTGCAGTCTCAGAGACGCACAGTGGAGACCCTCACATCTATACAGCTAGTTCCACCTTGGAAGCTGAGCGCCCACCTTGGTTAGCACACTGCTGAAAATGGCCTTGTCCTACAGTTAGGTGACCCGAGAATGGGCACTCCAGCCCGTGTGTGGCACACACTGTGATAAATAATAAAATGAAAACAAATGCTAATCAAAACATCAAGGAACACTGCTTCAGTAGCCAGTTTGAAGGCAAAATAGCTCTCAGTACAAGGAAGGGTGACCCTCAGCAGAGGCGGGCCTACGGAAAATAGCGCCTATGGCAAGCACTGAAATCGTGCCGCTGCAGGGGCATAGCCAGGGTAATGAGCGCCCAGGGGCAATCTCTAAATTGCAGCTCCCCCAACACCCCACCCAGTTTCAAGATGAATAAATATTGGTGACATGTCGGCAGAAACACCTTCCCCCTTCTTGTCAAGCTGCTTCAGTCAGGCATCTTCCGTATTTGTGGCACCCCAGAATGTCATTCCATGCCTAGTCTGGTGCCCCCTTGGGCTTGAGCCTGGGGGGCAAGTGTCCCCCTCTGTCCCCCCTCGCTATGCCTCTGTGTCTACCCTGCTTGAGGAAGGATGTTGGGCCATACTGGGTTAATAGAAACTGCTCAGTGGCGCCCCCCCACTTCAAGTGGCATCCAGGACACATGCCATACCTGCCATACACATGCACACACACATCCATCCATCCATCCACAGTTTACAGGGCCAGGGGTGGGTGGACAGTCCCAGGGAGTAGGGTCAGTGGCAGGGAGGCGTCCAGGGTCTCACCTTCCAGAAAATCCAGAAGCCGTTGAGCCAGCCAAGGAGAACCTCACAGATAAGGATGGTCAGCACAATGTCATCTATGGTAGAGAACAACTCATAGTGTTTCTACATGGGAGACAGAGAAAGACAGGGTGGGAGAAAGGTCAGTGGAGTGGGCCCTGGGCAAGGCCAAGGAAGACAGGATGTCTGCAGGGAAGGGAGGGAAGGGGAACAGTAGTGTCCCCGGCCCATGTTACTGCTGCTTTTCATCCTTAGCATCTTCATCGCTCCCTTTGAAGTGCACTTTCAATGTACGTACCAGGTATGTACTAAAACCATACATGCATCATTTCACGTTATCATCCCCGTCACCCTACAGAGTAAATTTTTTAAATCTATTTTATTTTTGTCGTTGTTAAGAATATACACAGCAGAATATATATCAATTCAACAATTTCTACATGTACGGTTCAGTGACATTGATCGCATTCTTCAAGCTGTGCAACCAATCTCTTCCTCTTTTTCCATGTTGTTCCTCCCCCATTAACATAAGCTCACTGCCCCCCTAAATTTCCTATCTAATCTTTCAAGTTGATGTTGTCCGTCTGATCCCATATAGATAGATATTAAAAAAGCACAATGCTCAGGGCAGACATTCTTTACTAGTTAAGCTAAACTATTGTTTGGTTTTAAGAGGACTTCAGGGGATATTTTTGGTTTAAGGTTTAAAGATTATCTCAGGACAATAGTTTCACAGGTTTATCCAGCCTCCATGGCTCCAGAAGTCTGGATTCTACAAGAATTTAAAATTCTGTTCTGCATTTCTTTCATTTTGATCAAAGATTCTTCTATAGAATCTTTGATCAAAATATTCAGTAGTGGTAGCCGGACACCAACCATTCAGTTCTCCTGGTCTCATGGCAAATGAGGCAGTTGTTTATGGAGGCAATTAGCCACACATTACATTTCCTCCTCCGGTTTGGTCCTGACTCTCTTTCTTCCTCTGTTGCTCCAGGTGAATAGAGACAATTGTTATACCTTGAAGGAGGCCTGGTGGCACAGTGGTTAAAGCGATCGACTGCTAACCCAAAGGTCAGTGGTTCGAAACCACCAGCGGCTCCACAGGAGAAAGATATGGCAGTCTGCCTGGTACATAGTCAGTGCTCACTAAGCGTTAGCTATAAAGAAAAGCAATCAGAAGCCCCATGAATTCGACCCCTATAGAGTTCCCAAATGCATCTGACCTCTTTTCACTCACTGCCACCCTCCTAGTCCATGTCCCGTCATCTTTCACCTAAACATCTGCAATAAGGTCCTGCCTTGTCTGTCTTCCCCTCCCCTTGACCTCCTCCCTTCCATAATCCATACTGTGACATCCAGTCTAAGTTTTCTAAAACACGTTTGGTGTCACTTCCATGCGTTAAATCCTTCCCTGGCTTTCCACTGGTATCAGGATAAAAGCTGTCCTCCTCAGCATAACTTAAAGACTTTCATGGTCTGACTGCTGAACTCATCAGCCACCACACTGGATATTTTTAAAATACTGATTTTAAATAGCACAATACATGTATATATACTTCTTGTAAAAAATTAAAGTATCAAGGATAAGATCCAAGGCTCCAAAAACTGACAGAATACCAATTGAGATGTTTCAACAAATGGATGCAGTGCTGGAGGTGCCCACTCGTCTGTACCAAGAAATTTGGAAGACAGCTACCTAGTCAACTGACTGGAAGAGATCCATATCTGTGCCCATTCCAAAGAAAGGTGATCCAACAGAATGCAGAAGTTATCAAACAATATCATTAATATCACACACAAGTAAAATTTTGCTGAAGATCATTCAAAAGTAGTTGCCGCAGAACGTTGACAGGGAACTGCCAGAAATTCAAGTCGGATTCAGAAGAGGACATGGAACAAGGGATATCACTGCTGATATCAGATGGATCTTGGCTGAAAGCAGACAATACCAGAAAGATGTTTACCTGTGTTTTATTGACTATGCAAACGCATTTGACTGTGTGGATCTTAACAAATTAAGGATAACATTGTGAAGAATGGGAATTCCAGAGCACTTAATTGTGCTCATGAGGAGCCTGTACATAGACCAAGAGGCAATTGTTCAAACAGAACAAGGGAATACCACGTGGCTTAAAATCAGGAAAGGTGTGCATCAGGATTGTATCCTTTCACCACACTTACTCAATCTATATGCTGAACAACTAATCAGAGAAGCTGGCCTACACAAAGAAGAACGGGGCATCAGGATTGGTGGAAGATTCATTAACAACCTGCAATATGCAGATGATACCTTGCTTGCTGAAAGCAGAGAGGGCTGGCTTGAAGTACTTGCTGAGGAAGATCAAAGACCACAGCCTTCAGTATGGATTCCATCTCAAATTAAAGAAAACAAAAATCCTCACAACTGGACCAATAAGCAACGTCATGATAAACGGAGGAAAAGATTAAAGTTGTCAAGGATTCATTTTACTTGGATCCACAATCAACACTCATGGAAGCAGCAGTCAAGAAATCAAACTTCGTGTTGTATGTGGCAAATCTGCTGCAAAAGACCTTTTTAAAGTGCTAAAAAGCAAAGATGTCACCTTGAGGACTAAGGTGCGCCTAATCCAAGCCATGTTATTTCAATTGCCTCATATGCATGGGAAAACAGGATTAATAAACAAAGAAAACTGAAGAAGAATAGATGCCTTTGAATTATAGTGTTGGTGAAGAATATTGAATATATCATAGACTTCCAGAAGAACGAACAGATCTGTTTTGGAAGAAGTACAGCCAGAAAGTTCCTTAGAAGCAATGATGGCGAGGCTCCATCTCACATATTTTTGGACATATTTTCAGAAGGTACCAGTCCCTGGAAAAGGGCATCATGCTTGGTAACGTAGAGGAGCAAAAGAGAGGAAGACCCTCAACAAGATGGGCTGACACAGAGTCTGCAACAATGGGCTCAAGCATAGCAACAGTTGTGAGGATAACTCAGGACCGGGCAGTGTTTTGTTCTATTGTACATAGGATTGCTATGAGTCAGAACTGACTCATTGGCACCTAACAACAACAACAACACTTTAAGCTGGATGTGCAGGACTGTCTCATGTGCTGTCTCTTTTGCCTAAAACACTCTTCTCCACCCTCTTTGCCTGGCCAACTCCTACTCATCTTTTACTCTCAGTTTAAAGCATCGCTTTCTCCAGTAAGCCTTCCATGACCACCCAGAGGAGGTTGGAATCCCTTCTTTAAGCTCCCACATACTCTGTGATACTCAGGCATTTGTAATGACATGCTTGCATCTGTCTGAGACAGGAACTGGGTCTGTTGTGCTCATCCTGGAATGCTGACACCCAGCACAATGCCTGGCACAGAGCGATTCTTTGTTGACGTCTGTTAATGAAAATTGGACACCATTCCCCAGGAGGCACCCATCTGCCTGCCTCTGCTCACACCATTCCTCTCTTACCCTTCCTCTACAAATCGAATGTATCTTTCAAAGCCAGAATCCAGAGGCCCCTCCACCATGAGGTCTTTCTTGGTCTCCTTCTAGAACCCCAGAAGGTCAGAGCTGACAGTCCTTGAAGAGCATCCAATCAACATCATAGACAGATAAGGAGCCTGAGACTAAGAGAGGGAAGTGCCTTGCCTCAGGCCTTCCAGCGGAGTCAGAGGGGGCGGAGGTCAGGCTGCTGTCCCACCTGGCCGAGGACGGAGTTGGTGCGGATAGCGATGGTGATGGCGTTGACCACCAGCAGCAGGGCCAGCAGCAGCTGGAAGGCTGGGTGTCGGAGCAGCTGCTTTACATATATGCGCGTGATGAACTCATGCATGTCCCAGGCATCCTGGGAGAGGGCAGGGGACCTCTCCTTAGGCAGGCATCACCGTAGGAGGCTTCTGCCTGGACATTGCTCTCAGTGAATGGGTGTCTCTGGGGAGGCCACTCTAGGGGGGGAGTTGCCTGAGAGGGGATCATGGAATGGGGGCATCAGTATAGAGGTCAGTATCTAAACAGCTTCTAAAAGTGGGTCACTGCTGGGGTTCTTTCTGGGGGTCATTGCAAGGAAGTTTCTTTTGGGGTCTCTACTGATAGACGACTATGGGAGTCATGTGGGGACCCTGTGGGGGCGCTGCCAGGTGGTTACTAATATATCGTGCAGTGGAGGTCACTGCTGGGGAGGGTCTTCCAGGGGGACATTAAGAGGGCAGGGGGCAGGGTCACCATCCCATGGGCACAGCTGTAGAAGGGTCAGAGGGGATCACTGCAGGCCCAGCTCTGTCCCGCCCTTACCACGTTACTAGTGATGTCCCGGCGATTGATGAGCACTTGCTCCTTTGGCTGGGTGTAGGGCTCCTGTGGTGTACTCTGCAGGGGTGAGGAGAAGGCCCATCAGTGCAGCCGCTGCTCCTCCCATACTCCACCCCACCCCAGGGTGCCCAGCTCCAGTGGTGGAGCTAGGCTAGAGCCACCTACTAGGATGGACAAAGGTTTGATGTTGATAGTGCCTGTCCATTGCTGCCACCAGATTTTTTGGCTGTTATTCATAGCTGCTCAGTCTCCTACTCTTCAAAGAAATTTCATTCCAAGCGGCCTAGTGCCCCCTCGTGGTGATATCATAGAGGCTTCTGTGACCTCCAGCTCCACATTCTACCAAGGAATTCCAACCCTGAGAGAAGCTCCTCACACTGCCTCCCTCTATACCCCATAGAGGAAGCCAGGGACACTGAGGGGTTGTGCTGAGGTCAGAGTCAGAGGCTGATGGGAGCAGGTCAGGTCTCCTGCAATGCGCAGCATGAATGATGGAGGCACGGGGGTGTGTCCCTGCTCTGGGTTCAGGAGTTGGAGGTGAGGCTAGGCTAAGGGGAGAAGAGAAAGGTCTCTCGCCCAGAGCCTAACTTGCACCCCTCCCTACCAGTTACCGCAACCCACTAGCCCAGCCTCCAGGACTGCCCAACATGCCCTCCATACACAGCATCTCTGGGCATTGGCACCCTTCCCAATGTGAGCCTTAGTTTCTTCATCACTCTATGACCCTGGGGATGTGGATAAGAGTACCCTCTGGCCTCTGAGGGCTGCAAAGAGATGAACATGGATAGAAGGCCTCACCAGCCATGGATCCACAGTCCATCCTCCAGGCAGGCCTGGAGTGCCGGGGACAAAGCCCAGGCCAAAGGGATGCGCAGTGGGCCAGTAACCTACCCTTTGGCCGAGAGTGTTCACTCCAGTCTGATAGCTTTTCATTCTAGTCCCCTCAAGGGAACAGAATCCTGATTGTAATATGGAAATCAAAGGCCTGTGGAGATTCATTTTAGAGAAATTGACTTTATTTGGTTGAAAAGTGTCTCTGCGTAAACTGAAGAATACCTGTAGAGCTCTGGTTTGGGGGAGGAAGAACCGCAGAGGGGCTGAGGAGGGCAGGTTTATGTCCCCACAAGTTAGAGGATGAGTGTGAGCGAGTCTCTTTTAGCCCAGGCTTCCTGCTCCCTCTTTGGCAAGGGAGGAGAGAGTGGCACAAAACTCTTTCTTTTTTTTATCCCACCCCAGGGGGATGAGTGGGTTAGCTTGGGGTGAAACCATGGACTAGCGCTATTTCCAGCCTCAAACACAGCCCAGGGATGCTCTGTCCTAGACAGGTGAGAGCCACATGTCAGAGGCTGGGGGTTGAGGTGGTTCTCAGGGTCAGAGGTCAAGAGGTTTGAGGTGGTTCTTTGGGGTCAGGGGGCAGGAGATGGGAGTGCTCCTCAGGGTCAGAGTGGGAGGACTGTTCTCTGGAGTCAGAGGTCAGGACCTGAAAGCTGCCCTCAGCCTGCACCACTCCCCAGGTTCCCAGGCCATCTGAGTACAGCTCCTGGTTCTGCTCCTTCCATTGTCGGAACTTCTCTCCAGTCAGCTCTGGGTCTCCAAGCACTTCCTCCAGGACCTGCAGCTCCTGCAGCTTTGCCTGTGAGGGGAATAGGTGCTAAGGGGCCATGACCACCCAGGAAGGAGGGCAGAGCCCAAGCCCAGAGCTAACCCTGGAATCCTGTGTCTAGAACCCAGCATCTGGCCCAGTCTAGCCCAGATCTTTGAATCTAGAGCCTAGCGCAGGGAGCCTAGGTGAAAGTTCAGATTCCAACTCAGAACCTAGAACCTGGCCTGTCCACAGCTGAAACCAGACTGGAGCGTGGAGCCTAGAGCTGAGCCTGGGGTGCAAAGCTCAGGATGGAGCTGGGAGCTAGGAAGCAAAGCCTGAAGCCCAGAGCCCAGCCCCTTGCCATGCCCAGTGCCCCCAGCTGACCTTGAGTGTGCTCTGTAGCACCCGCACCCGGTGCACTCGCTCATTGAGCTGGGGTTCTCGGTTACGCCGCATGAAGGAGCTCCGCCATTGCTCATGGGTAAGAGGTTGTGGCTGGCCCAAAAGGGACACACCACCTTGCCTCAGCCCCCGTACCATTCCTTCCAGTGCCCCTTCACCACTGTCTGTGGGGAGAGGAAGCAGGATGAGAGTGTGTACACGCTAGCCCCCATCCCAGCTCCCAAGCCAGCATAGTACCTGTTGGAGGGCTGAAGGAAGTCTGTGGGCTGCCCTGCATGGGGGTGGCTGCAGGTAATGTATCTCCATGGAGGGGGCTACAGGCTTGGGCTGGGCTGGGCTGCAGGCAGGGTGGAAGGAGAGAAGGGTATTAGACTGAGTTCCACACCCTGCTATTCACCCAACACCACCTACCCCTACAAGCCCCCTACTCACTGAGGCTGAGTGGGACCCAGCCTCATCGTCAGGGTCTTCTGCTTCTGTCTCACTGTAGCAGTCTGGCATGGAAAGAGCAGTTGGGGAACCCATTAAGTCTCATAGGGTTTTAGGGGGCCAAGCTAGGGTTAGGGTAGCTGAGTTCTTGGCCCCCATCCCAGGAAAGATGGAAATTCAGGTGAGACTTGGGTTCCCTTTACCCACCCCTGTGAGATACCCACCTTCCTCTCGGGGTTGGGGGGCCTGGCCTGGAAACTGGTACTTGGAAATGCAGGTAATGAGATGGCGCACCCACCTGCGGAGGAGCAAGTGGGTCTCAGGGAGAGACCGGAACTGCAGTCATCAGTTTCCACTTACTGAGGCCTACTGTAGCTCTGGTGGCACAGTAGTTAAGAGCTTGGCTGCTAACCAAAAGGTCGGCAGTTCGAACCCACCAATCACTTCTTGGAAACCCTATGGGACAGCTCTCCTCTGTCCTACAGGCTCACTATGAATTGGAATCAACTTGATGGCAACGGGTTTGCTGGGTTTACTGTGTGCCAAAGGAGCCCTGGTGGCACAACGGTTAAGTGCTTGGTTGCGAACCGAAAGGTTGGCAGTTCGAACACACCCAGCTGCTGTGCGGAAGAAAGACCCGGTGGTCTGCTCCCATTAAGATAATCTAGAAAATCCTATGAAGCAGTTCTGCTCTTCACATGGGGTGAAGTTCTTCTCAGTCACATGGGGTCCCTATGAGTGGAAAATCACTGGAAGGTACCTAACAACAACAACACTGTATGCCAGAGGCTTATCACTCACATCATCTTCTAATTTAATCCTCAGAGCAACTCTGAGAAGTAGGGACTTTTATTATCCCACTTTCTAGACAAGGAAACAGGGGCTAAGAAAGGTGAGTGCCTTGACCAACCATCAGACCAACTTGTGGGAGCCCAGGCTCCCAAGCACTCAGAGGTTCGTAGCTGGGGTAAGGGATTGGGGGTACCCACATGCTCAGATCCTCCAGGGTATCAGCAGCGAAGATGAAGGGTTTGTACACGTTGTGGGTGAGCTGAAACACACTGCCGGGGGACAGAGGGGCCATGCTCAGCCTGGGTGTGCCTGCCCAGCACCCAGAGAGGCTGGACTGGGAATCCCAGCCCCATCCCCTAGCCCTTCACACTGTAGGACTTACTATTTTTTTTTCTGATCCTGTCCACTTTCCAGGCTGTAGTTGGAGACATTGATGAGGCCCTCGGCCTTCTCATCCTGGGGGAATCACAACATAAAGGTCAGCTGGGAACCCCAATATCCTTGAGACCCACTCAGCTCCTTAGTTGCCCAAGGGGGCAGGGAGGTGAGAGGGAGTGTTCTGGGCTCTCTAACCATAGTCTCTCAGTGCTTGGGGCTCAGGCAGGAATCTGGGGTAGGGACAGAGGTGTGGCCAAGGGGTGCCTCTGAGCCAAGAAAGGAGAGCACAAAGATACGCAGAGGAACAGCCAAGAAAGAGGGACTTGCTCATGCCTTTGTTCCTTCAATAGAAGGAAGCTGCTCATACCATTGAGATTTGCAAATGCTGTTCCCCCTTCCTGAGGGAGGAGAGTTTCTTTCCCCTCTTTCCATTTAACTAACCCCCAGGCGTCACTTTCTCGGGAAACCTTTTTGACTCCTCAGGGTGGACTGGGCATCCCTGCTGGGCTCCTAGATGTGCCTAAGCTTTTCCTTTGTCATAGCACGTGTCCCCTACATTGTCCCCGACTGTGTATTCATCCCCCTCCCCTACCAGCCTCTAAGTTCTAGAATAGCAGGGACTGTCCAGTTCTTCCTAGTGTCCCCAGTGCCCAGCCCAGAGCTGGGTACAGAGTAGGTACTGAAATGTTTGTTGAATGAATACATGATTAAATGAATAGTAAATCACCAGGATGGACAGAACAGAAGAAGAAGAAGTGGTCAGAATAAAAATGATTCTTTCTTATGCCTCCTGAGATACCCCTTACAAACTGCTTTGACACATTATCTCACTCCGAGGAGTGTTCCTAGTTTACAGTTGGGAACACTGGGGCCCACCTGTGACCACAGATGGGAGTGGGTGGTGGAATTGGGACAGGAACTAGGGCCTGAGGTGACTTGTTTGCTTACCTGGGAGGGAGGATCTCACCTGGGGCTGACGGTACCAGTAGAGTGTGTGTCTTTTGAGCACAAACCAGCAGCGGCGCCAGCGTGGGCCCATGAAGCCGCTGGGCACCTTGCGCAGCAGCAGCCAGCCATCGCAGTCAGGCTGGCCCAGCTCCCGGCATGACACCCGCCGGCGGCTCAGCCGTGTCGCCACCCCTGCATAGCACACCACACCACACCACACCACAGCCAGGTCAGTGAGGGGCTGAAAGGTGTCCTGCACCCCTAAACCTGCTCCCTTGCCCCCCAGGAGCATCCCCAAGTGATCAGAATGTTACATGTGTGATTTTTGGGGTGCGGGTGACTTCCCATTTTAGAGGTAAGGAAACTGAAGATCAGAGAGGATAAGCCATCGGCTCAAAGTCACAGAGCTGGCCCAGGCTGGGAGTCCAGGCCTGTCTGACCCCAGTCACAGAGCTGTTTCCAGGTCAGGCTGTGTGTGAAGTGGGTGTGTGAAGTGTGTATGTGTGGGGGGCTGGACCAGTCCGGTAAAGATTCCTAAGAGCTCCTCTATATGGGGACCCCCATCCAGTCAGGTGCATTTCATACCTTTTGATTTCTTTCGACCAGGAACAGGACTCTGGAAGGACAATAACGAGATCAGAGAAGAGTCTAGGTCCAGAGCCCCATAACGTTCCTTGCTGAGCCCCTGAGCTTACCTTGTCAGGGTGTCCTGGGGGCTTCGGAGTCTCTGCTGTCTCTGCCGGGAGTGTGGCTGGGGGCGTAGGGGGGACGGGCACAGGCTTAGGGTCAAGGAAGGCAGAGTCTGTCAGGAAGGAAGAAGAGAGGGAGAAGGTCCTGAGCTCAGTGTCAGGACCCAGGGAGGGGTCAAGGTTGAGAGGTCAGAGCCAGGCAGCCCAGATGCCTTGCCTGGGACACTGCCACCTGGTGGGGTAGGGCCCTGAAATTACCTGCCCAGGCAGGGTTGGGCCCAGGACTTGGGCTCGAAGTCAGGTTGAAGGCGAAGACTTCCTCTGACAGGGCCCTGGGGAGAGCAAAGGGAGATGAGATGTGCCAGTGGTTCCCCCACTGAGACACCCACCCAGGGACAGAGCCTATTACCTGGGAGACAGTGGGGCCAGAGCCAGTGACTGGATCCTCAGACACGGAGAGTCCAGGACCTGAGGAACAACCAGAAATGAGGTGATGGAGCTGACAAGAGGTGTCGGAAAGCAGATCGGGGTGGGGTGGGGGTAGGTGGCCGACACGTACCTGTGGTGGGGTCTCGGGCACTGGGACCCTCTTCAGCACTAGGCTGGCCCCGGCTGGCTCTCGCAGCAGCTCCCTTACCACATTCTTATGGGGCCAGCCCACCTGGGGGACAGGCAGAGGCAGCGCAGAGACACTGGGCTGGCATCAAGCTGGGCAGGAGGCTCCAAAGCAACCCAGCAACTTTCCCCCTCATACTCAGAGCTTGCTCTCAGCCTCCTGCCTCTGCCCAACCTTATTCCTCCTTCAGGAAGCCCCCATGAGCCCTTCCCCTTGGCTCTGCCAAGCCATTCTGGCCTACTGAGCTGGTTCATCTCATGGAAGGCAGCTCCCACAACCCTGGTCTCCCAGCAGAACCCTTGGCTCCCTCCCTGCCCCAGTCCTGTGTTCTCCACCCTCCGCCCCCCACCACCATGAACCTCTCTGCCTCACTCACCACCACCTGATCGTTGATCTGGACAACCTCATCTCCAGGCAGGATCTGCAGCCAGGGGTTGGTGGGGACCTGGTGTAGGAAACAGGGTTCTGAAAGAGTGGGCTCTTCTGGGGCCTGAAGCTGGCTTGGTTGGCAGGAAAGAAGGTTTGGGGGTGGGCAGCTGAGAAGGGGGTGGGCTCTCACCTGGGTGCCCACTTGAGACACAAAGTGAAGACAGTTGCTGGTGGTATGGATTTCCAGGCCCTGCACAGAAGTGGAAGCTGTATCACCAAGGGCTCAGGGCAGTAGGGCCAGCAGGCAGGACCCATGCTGGGCACCACGACTCTTAGGTAGGCTGAGCTGGGGAAAGAGCTGGCTCCAATTTGGCCCTGCCCCAGCTTGCTGTAACTCAGGGTTTACTACTCTTTTCTGGGCCTTTGCCTCTTCCTCCAAGGGCCAAAGGGAAGTGGGGGTTAGTGATTTCTGAGGCACCAGATACTTAGCAACTTTCCTGAAGGGATAAGCACGGACAGGGGCAGGACAGGGCAGGGCTGGGGGCTCTGGTTTCCCCAACTGGTCAAAGATTAAAGCAGATGAAAGGCTCCTGCCATCTCCCCTAACTTGCCCCTGAGCCCCTGCCAGGCCTGTGTTCTGGGGCTGGAATGTGCCACCCGAGACCATGCTGCTCAGGATTGGGAAGGTGCTGAATGATGATGAGCCCAGTTAAGTCCTCTGGGCCTCCACTTTAACATCTGTACAAAAAAGGCTTTTCAGCCATAACAATCGAGGCTGCTGTAGAATCCTGGAACAGTACTTCAGAGCCCAGACCAGGCTACTGGGCTCAGAGTTGACAGTTCAGAGATCAGGCCTCACCGAAGGATCGTCCAACTGCACCTGCTCTAGCACGGCCCTCTGCTCCAGCAGCTCCTCGGGGCTGCAGCTCAGGATGTGGTGGCAGATCCCAGCCACGTGGCAGCACTGGGAGAGGCGAAGCAGGGTGTCCAGCCTGAGTCCAGTCCCCTTGCAGTCCCCACTCCCTTTCCACCTCCCAGACTCACGATTCTCAGGACTCGGCTCTCCTTCTCAGCCGCTGGGCAATCCTGGAAGCAGAGTGAGAGAGCAGAGGCTGCTCTGAGTAAGGGGGGCAGCCTCTTCCTGAGGAAAAAATGGGGTTCCCTACAGTCCCCCTCGCTCCCCCTTCTCTGGCCCCCTCCCAGAACTACAGGGCCTCTGAGCTTTGGCCTCCGGGTTTCATCCCGCTGAGACCAGGCCCCCAGAAGTCACATGCCTTTCCCTCCCACCCACTTCTGGGAGTCAAACGACCCAGGCTTCCCCTGCTAGCTGGGGGACCCCATGCCACCACCGCCCTGTACCCAGTGGCTCGGCTTCCTCTCTTCCTGCCCTTGCCTCGTCCCAGCCGTCACACCTGATCCTATGCTGATTCACAGGTTATAAAAAGCTCTAGCCTGATTTGGTCTCTTCAGCCTGGGCCAAGCTGGCTCCTGGATCCCCTACCTCCTGCAAGGCCTGGCCCAGCTCCCCGCACAACTCCCCAATCTCTTGGCAGGACGAGAAGTCATTGAAGTGGGAGAAGAGGTATCTGGCAGGGGCACAGACAGAGCAGTGGTTAAGGGACTGTGCTTAACAATAAAGTCACTTCACCACTCAGAGCTGTTTACTCATCTGAAACTTGAGGGTAATGCCTGCTCTGAGGGGTTGTGGTTTGGTTTCAAGAAGATGGTTGACACCTCTCTATAGCCTAGCACAAGATTTACTTGTCAAGTGCCTACTATATGCCAGGCACTGTTCTAGGCACTGAGGAGACAGACATTAAACACACAATTACTTCAATAATGATTTAGTTCCAAAGGCAGCGAGTGTTATAAAGTATAGGGAGCTCAGAGAGTATATAACAGGGAAAGTTTCCCTGAGGAGGTGACATTTGAGCTGGGACCTGTAGGATAAGCAGAAGTAGCCAGTGAAGAGGTTGGGGGAAGCACTCTGGCAATGGCTGTTGATTTGATGGTTTTGATCATAAGCTGGAGGGTACCGAGGCATCCAAGCATCCCTGCATAGACAGTGCAGTGCTGAGGGTGCCCCCTCTTTGCCCTGCTCTGCCACCTCTGGACAAGAGCCAAGCTCTGTCTTTCCCTCCCAGGCCGTTCATCATCATGGAGGTAACCAAGGATGAGAAGGGCCCCCATCAGGCAGTCACCCCGACTTGGGCCAAGAGGAGCCTGCGGTACCTGTTGAGCCAGAAGAGGAGGTTATGAGCCTCATGTACCAGCTCCACAGCCATGCTAAGGACATCGGCAGGGGTCTCGGCACAGGCTCCCAGACGGCCTTCGACTAAGCTCTGGAAGGTGTGGGTTGCCACCAGCAGTCCCTCTGTTAGGCTCTGTAGGTTGTCTGTCTGTAGTCCAGAGCTCTGTGCCAGTGAGGGGGAAGGTCACCACCCTGGCACTGCCTATCGCCCATCAGCAACCCCCAGGATAGTGGATGCGGTAGCCATTGCAGCCACCACTCACTCACCAGGGCCCGGAGCTGTTCCACCCCATCCAGGATGAGCTCCTGGTGGCCCAGAGGCCACACAGCCAGAGCTTCGAGGCTGCGGGGGCAAAGCTGGAGCAGGTACTTGCCTGGCAGCTCCCAGTCCTCAAAGGGATAGTCCTGCAGGGAATCATCAAGGCCTGGAGGGAGAGGAGGGGTCAGCATGGAGGGGGCAGGGAATGTTACAACCTCTCAGGCCAGTTCTTCACCCCTGCAAAGCCCTTTCCCTTCCATCTGCTCCTAATGACAACCCTGAGCCCCAGGCTGTGTTCTACTCGTTTCAGAGATGAGGTCACTGAATTGAGAAGTAGGATAGTATAGGGTAGTGGTTCTCAAAGGGTGGTCCCCACACTAGCAGCATCCGCCTCACCAGGGAACTTATCAGAAATGCAAATTCTTGCGCTCTACCTCAGACTTGCTGAATCAGAAACTCGGGGGATGGGGCCCAGCTGTCTGTGTTTTAAGAAATGCTCCGGGTGATTCTGATGCTCACTCAAGCCTGAGGACAACTGATACAGGGGATAAGAGCATGGGCTGTGGAGTCAGGGAGACTTGAGTGCTAGTACTTGAGCAAGTAATTTAATTGTTCTGTGCCTCAGCTAAATAGGGATAATAAAAGCACCTACCTTCTAATCATGTGAGGATAAATTGCATGACACATGTCAAGCCCTTGGCCATTCCCTGGTTCATAGTAGACAGTCAATGGCAGCCATCATATTATTATTGCCAGACTCTTTGCCATGACCTACAAGGCCCTGTAAGATCCGGCCACTGCCTGCCTCTTCAGCCTCATCTCCTGGCCCAGCCCCACAAACACAACACTTCAGGCCCAGAGCACTAACTCCTTGTAGCTCCTGGAAAGTTCTCTTTTGCCTCAGGGTCCTCACCTATGCTATTCTTTTTGCCTGGACTGCTATTCTAACTCCTTCATTCCCTTCTTCATCTTCCCCCTCCAGGAAGCCTTCCATGACTCCCAGGCTAGATCAGGGGCCTCTCGCTTCCATAGCCCCCTGCACTTGCTATGCCGTATTATGACTGCCTGGTTGAGTATTGGCCTCTCCCAACTTATCAGGAGCTCTTCAACGACCAGGCCTTGAATAACTATTCATCCCTGACCTGCAGTCCCCAGCCCGCGCCTAGGACCAGGTAAATCAAACCATTGCCATGGAGTTGATTCAGACTCATAGGGACCCTATAGGGCAGGGTAGAACTGCCCCATAGGATTTCCAAAGCTATAATCTTTATGGAAGCAGACTGTCACATCTTTCTCCCACGGAGTGGCTGGTAGTTTCAAACCGCCAACCTTTTGGTTAGCAGTTGATTGTTTAACCACTACACCACCAGGACTCCCTGGTACAAGGTAGACACTCAGAAAATAAGAGTAGCATCTGCTGAGTGCCTACTATGTGCTTGGGAAAGTTTTAAGGGCTTTACGCATATTAACATATTTCATCTTCACCACATCTCTACAAAGTAGGGACTATTATCCCCATTTTACAGATGGGAAAATTGAAATACAGGGAGGCTAAGTAGCTTGCTCACTCTTGAAGGAATTCTCCCCATCCGGAGTCAGCCTCCTTTACTAGGGAACGGGTGTGTGCCCAATAGCTCTCCCTCATCCTGGTGTGGCATTAGGCACACTGGACTGGGAGTTTAGAACCTGTCACTTCCTGGCTATGGGCCCTCCAGCAACTACCTTTCCACAGACAGTGAAGGTGTTGGACTACCTCCCTCCCAGCAGAGCCCAATACTGATCTGCACATTCTCTGGGCTTTGTCTCATTCTGTCCACTCCATGAGGTCACAGTTGCCTTTCCCATTTCATGGATAAGGAAGATGAGACCTATGGTCACAGAGCTGATAAGTGGCAGAAATGGGCCTGGAACCCAGCCTGGGAGTCTGACTCCAGCCACAAAATCTGCCCTTATTGGGAGTGGTCACCCTGAACCTGCCCCCAGCACTCCAGCTCCCTCCTCTGAGAGGGATGTCCTCGCTCACCCTGCTCCCAGCTGCGGTCAGAAGGGCCTCACTTCTCTGAGTCTGTCTGCAGTTTAGGCCCGTTTCCCATCCATTTTGGGGCTGGCTGAGCCTGGGGACGGCATCGGCTGCCCTGACTGGGGCCCTAGGTGGGGCTGTGTCAGTGGCTTCTGTTTTCTCTTGTTGGAGAGCCTCAGGGTGAGGAGAGGGGAAACACCACCAGGTCGGTCCTATTCCAAAGCCTCTGAGCAAATCACTTCCTGGCTCTGTGCGTTGTTTCCTCCTCTGAAAAATGGATTTAATAAGAGCCCACTGGACCCTGGGGGAGGAACCCTGGTAGTGTAGCACTCGGTTAAAAGGTCCGCGGTTCGAACTCAGCAGACCGCTCCACGGAGAAAGATGTGGAAGTGGCGGTGGGCTTCAGTAAAGATACACAGCCTTGGAAACCCTAAGGGGCGGTTCTACTCTGTCCTATAGGGTGGGTCACTATGAGTCGGAATTGACTCGACAGCAATAGGTTTGGTTTTGGTTTGGGGCCTTGGGGATCCGGGAAGATGAAGGAGATAACGTGGGCGTGGGCCGCGCTGGGGCCTCCCTGTTTTCATTACACAAGCGCCGCCTCCCCACCCCCACCCTGGTGGCCTCTTGGGATGCTGGGGAGATAGAGGACCCCCTTCTGGGCCCTTGGGCCCTGCAAGGTCATCTCGTCCGTTCCTCTGCTTAGCACAGTACCTGGTACCTGGCAGACGCGCTATAAATATTTGTTGTTTGACTAACCGACTGACAGACTCAGCAGGTCATTTTTCCTTTTCCTCTTCCTACCCCTCTCCCCTGGCCGGCCAGCGCCCAACACTTCCCTCCCCATAAGCCCAGCTCTACCCCAGCCCCACCCACCTCTTAGCCAAGCTGCCACCTTCCCGGGGGTCCAGGTCGCTACCGGCTCCATGGTCGAGCCCCGAAGCTCCGATCGGTGTCCTCTCGGTCCCGCCCGTGCAGGAATTTCCGCTCCCAGAGCCGGGTCCGGCTGGGGCCGGGGCGGATCCGCAGCATACCTGGGCCCACGTGGCCAGCCAGGTGCGGCACTGGCCAGCCACTGGCCCCTAGCCTGCCCATCAGCGGAGAGAACCCGCCCCCCCTCCCGCCCCGCCCTTCAGGCGTCCTGTGCTCAAGCAGCTGAGCGCCCAGCCCAAGGGGCGGTGGCCACTGGCAAGTGACCTGGCGACCTCAGAGTCGACCTAGGATCCTGCCCAAAACCGTCATCAAATCACAGGGTGGGCCCCTGACCCCCAGGCTCTTAGACAAGGGGCAGAAAGATAAGCGCTGAGCCCAGCAGCAAAGCAGAGGTTAGGGAGCCAGACCCCTGGGTGCAGGTTTCAGCTCTGCGGCTTGTTAGCTGTGTGACCCTGGGCTAAACCTAACCTCAGTGCATCAGTATCCTTGCCTGTAAAATGGGTATAATAGCCCCTACTTCAAGAGGGCTGCTGTACAGTACCTGAGTTAACAGCTCTGAAACCTTTAGAACAGGGTTTTTAAATCCTCTTTTATTTTTCACCATGAACTCCTTTGACAGTTTGGTGAATTTCTCACAATAATGCTTTTAAAAGCATAACACAAAATGCTTACAAGGAACACAATTATTATAAATACATATTTAAATACACAAATTTATGATTAGTAATGTGTTCATTAACATTAAACAACAAGACTGGTAAATTGAAGTTAAATTTTTCTGAAGGCTGTTGTTGCTCAGCTTGAAGAAGAACATTAAATTGTGGGGTGGTCTTTGACTCACCTCCTTCCACATATTGATCAGAAGACTACTAAAGATAGGGAGTGCAGGAAACCAGTGCAGAAGCCTGGGTCACTGGTGTGAGTATAAGCAAATTCCCCACTGAAGCTTACTGGGTGCAGAGTTGCCCACCATGGCCAGCTACATCACGGGAGTGTCTGAAACAGAACAACTGCAATCAGGTGCAATTTAGTAGTGGGTTGATAATGATGATTTCAAAGTAGTAATGAGTATAAACAACATTTTGAAATACTTGCAATAACTACAATTTGATATGAAAATACCTGTGATTTCTAGTGGTGACAAAGTCACAGATACTAATACTTCAATCCATAATTGAAGAAAAGGGTAGTTTCAGTTAGAAGTTAGTGAATATAAAGATAGAATTGTTTTCCCATCCAAGTTTATGGGCCCCCTGAATTCTTAATCCTAGTTTGACCCCTCATCTTAAAAGCTGCCACTCCTCTATCAATCTGTCATTCTGTGGTGGCTTGTGTTACTATGATGCTGGGAAATATGCCATCACTATTTCAAATACCAGCAAGGTCACCCATGGTGGATGGGTTTCAGCAGTTTTCAGACTAAGAGTAGGAAGAAAGGCCTGGTGATCTACTTCTGAAAATTAGCCAATGAAAAATTATGGATCACAACAGAACACTGTCTGACACACTTCCTTTGGACATGTCATCAAGAACGATCAATCACTGGAGAAGGACATCATGTTTAGCGAAGTAAAGGGCCCATGAGGGCGTTGGTGAGACTCTTGGTGAGATGGATTGGTACAATAACCGCAACAATGGACTCAAATATGCTGGTGATTGTGACGATGATGCAGGGACGGGAAGCATTTCATTCTGTTGTACAAGGTCACCAAGCATTGGAGCTGATTCAATGGCAACTGCTAAAAACAACAACGTCTTAGAATAATGTCTGACACACACTAAGTGTTGCAGTTAGCACCATCATCATCATCATCCCAGGCCTGAAGACTCCCAGGATTATGAAATCAGAAGAAATCAGTCCTACATTCACTTGCTATGTGACTGAGCCCAACCCCTACACCTCTCTGAATCTGTTTCTTCTTCTCTAAAAGGGAATATCTACATCTTAGGCCTGTGAGAACATCACCTAGATCTTAGGGCTGCAAGAACATCCTTTTAAGTACTTTGAAATCTGTAATGCAGGGTTGTTGTTGGCTGCTGTTGAGTTGATTCCGATGCATGGTGACCCCGTATGTGCAGAGCGGGGCTGCTCCATAGTTTCCAAGGCTGTGACCTTTCAGAAGCAGATCACCAGGCCTGTCTTTTGAGTCACCGCTTGGTGGGTTTGAACTGCCGACCTTTCAGCTAGTAGTTGAGCACTTAACTCTTTGTGCCATAGTCTCCTATAATGTGGGCTTAATATTATTGATATTATTATTATCTGAGTTAATATTGCTTTAATTCTATGAGGAGAGGTCTGGAAGCCTTCCCAGAGCTGGCCCCTCTCACCGTATCACCTACTTTGAAATCTCTCCCAAGGCTTCAACACCAGGCCTTCAAAGCCCATCGTGATCTTGCCCGTAACCCAAGACCTGAAGTCTGAATTTGGCCCACAGAAAGCCCATGCAGTGTGTTTTGGTTGTGAACATTTAATAACTGGTTGTGATAATAATTTCACATACGAATTGAGATCTCCAGCTTCTCTGGAACTTTGTCCTCTGTGGACACCCTCCTCACCTGCACACATGGCATCATCAAACAGCTCATGTGGATCAGCAGCTGCTTCCTTCAAGTGGGACTTGAGCTCTCCAGTCCCATAGACCTGGCCTCCTCATTTGTGAGCCAGCAGGCTCCACAAGTGCAAGACCCTCTCACCTTACGGCTTCATCCTTCACTTCATGTCCTCATACCCTGCACTGTCCCTTGAACACTCCTTCAAGCTACATCCTCCTTCAACATCCTTGCCTCTTTGTACAACAGCCTCCCTGCAGCACCCTGGGGAAGCCCAACACATTCTAATAGAGCCTTTACCACAGTGTTTGGTAAACCTAGATCTGTCTCCCCCACTCTAACTTAATCAAATACCCACCAGGCCCTAAGCTGGCATCAGATACCGAGATGAGAACCCAGTCAGTCCCTGCCTTCTCTGAACTCACAATCCTGTAAGCGAGAAACAGGCAAGAATTCACCACCACTCATTTATATTCACTATCCCTCCAAAACAGTTGGGGGCCTAATAAGCGCAATATTGCCTTCACTCTGCCCCCAGCACCTGGCAGTGCCAGACACTTAGAAGCTCAGTAAATGGCAGCTTCTGTTTTAAAGGGTTTTATGAATTTGCAAAAGTTACACATATTTGGTGTAAACATGCCAAAAGTATCAGAATGGTATAACGTGAAAGTAGGATATGCCCTTTTCCCAGCATGCTCCTTTCCTGCTCCCCAGAAGGGCCCACTGTTAAGTTTTCTGGGTGTCCTTCCATTCTCTACCTCTGCAGATACTCTACATACTGTTCTGCGAATTGCTTTTTCCCATTTGATGAGACAGTCGATACCAAATGAAATAATAAAGTGCTTAGAACAATGCCCAGCCCAGTCAGCTACTATTTTTTAAAATACCACTGATGGCTTTCTTAATCAGTATACACAGGTTTACCTTTTTGTTGTTTGTTTTTGGTTGCACAATAGCCATAAAATGAATGACGCATAAGCTAGTCCGTCATTAGCCTACCATTAGGCACTAAGGCCATTTTCAGATTTTTACCACTGCATAGAATAAACGCCCTTGTACGTGTTATCTTTGCTCAACTGTACCAGTACATCTGTAGGACAGACTCCTAGAAGTGAAATTCCCGGGCCAAAGGTGCACACATTTTACACACACTCTTTCATTGAGTCTTAATAACTTCATGAGATATTGTTGTCCCTAAGTTGAGGGCAGGGAAAAGATGGGAATGTCCCTATGGGAACTTGATCTTGGACAGAGGGGTGGTTGATTTAACAGGAGCCACCAAGTGGAAAAGGCATGTGCTGTTTGGAGGGATTCATAAAGCACCCTCCCCCTCCTTTGCTGAGAGCTGACTGGCAGGCACCCTATCATCTGAGGTAGGAGAAGGGCCCAGACTGGGGCTTGGGGAGGCCCTCCCAGTACCTGGTCTGGACCTGGGTCTCCTGAGCACTGCTGAGGCCTGCCTCCCCTGCAGTTGGGGGAGGTGCTGCTGCTCAGGCCTGATGCTGATCTCTCCTGACAGCTGCTCCTGAGGCTGGCAGGGCGGGCTGGGGGGCGGGGGGAAGGGACTGGATTTAAAGGTTCAGTTGCCCCACCCCCTGCCAGACCTGGGTGGGCAGGCGCTGGTGAGCATCTTCCAAGGGCATGGGTCCCACGATGGGTGGAGGTCAGGGATCTCAGTACCCTGAGCTCTAATCCTTGGCACCATGAACGCCACTGCTCCTCAAGCCCACCCTCACCCCACAGGCCACCAGGAAGACCAGTGTCCCCCACCATGCGATTTCGATGCCTGACCCCAGGCTACTTCCGAGTGCTACAGGTAAGTACCCCCAACCACTGGCTTCCGGCACCACTAACCCCCTTCCTCTCTCCCCCTACCATGGCTAAGTTGCAACCCCCATAGCAAGGCTGGCACGTTCCCTGCCGCCTGAGCAGCCAGGGCCCAGATAGGCAGTGAAGCGAGAGGGATTGGGGTGGAATCTCCCTGGGGCACCAGTGGTGTCCCTGTGTCTTTACCCAGCTGTACCTTCTCAGCCCTTTCCCTCCCTCCGCCTTCCTGGAAGTCTCACCCGACCCCCTAGGCGTACCCTCTGTGTACCCCCAGATGCAGGTAACTGGGGAACTGAAGGCAGAGTCCCAGAGCCCATTGGCTGGGATTGCAGCCACGCTCCTGGCTGTTCTTGGGCTAGGCAGCTCCTGCTACGCTGCCCAGAAGATGGTGGGGCAGCGACAGCCGCCACAGGCCCCATGACGAAGAGGGCAACCTCTCACTCCAGCTTTGGGTAGGTGACTCAGGGAAGGGACTATAACCTCAGAAGCCCCCTTCTCTTCTGGGGGGGTCAGTCCCCACCATCACTGGATAAACCTGATCCTACCCCTACCTCCCCACTTCACCTGGGCTCTGTCTGGGGGCTCCAGCTCAATGCCAGGACCCCAGAGGGAAGGCAGGTGTACAGTTCCAAGCCTGGACCGAGTCGGGAGAAGATACCTTGGGCCCTGCATACAGGAGTAGGGAAACCCTTACAGGGTAGGAGTCTGAAGGAAGGTGGGAGCTCTGGCCTGAAAGTGAGGGAGTCAGAGGCAATCCCCTCTTTCTCCAGTTCCTTTATTGGGGTAGGCACCGAGAAGAGTCCATCCACTCCCCAAACCCAGGGCCACAAGATGTTGGTACAGTCCCAGCCTAGCCCTTGCATCACTGTCCATAGGCAGCTCCTCTGCTCTGTATCCTCAGGGAGACGTGTCCATCTCTGGGATGTCAGTGGACACCTCTGTGGGCACTGGCAGCCGCTGGGGGGGCACATAGGAGCCCATGCCCGCTGCCCTCTCTGCCTCTTCCTGACTGTAGGGCTCCACGCTCAGCTGCTTCAGCCTAGAGGAAGAAGATTAAGAGTTGGGAGCTGACCAGATGCGAAGCCTGCCTGCCCAGCACTCATCCATCAATCTTCTCCTTACTCCTCCATACCTTTTCTTGTGGTCTTTGGATCGAAAGTGGGTCCTCAGGTTGGCGGAATCGATGAAGTACCTCCTGTAGGGATGGGGGGTGAGGAGGAGAGTGAGGAGATAGTGCCCAGAGAGTATGCCTATCTCTCAGACCCCAGTTCGTTCCCTGACGCCAGGTTCCGGGCCTGTGGGGATCGGAGGCGGGCAGATCCACGGGTCCCAAGACAGGAGACCTCACGTACCCCGGGGCCCCAACCTCAGACCCCACGACCCGCACCGCAGACCCTCCTCCTTTCTAGGCCGGGCCTGGCAGGGACTCACGCGCAAGCCAGACAGCGATGCAGGCCTTCCCCTGGCAGGTCGGGGTCCGGCTCGGCCTCCGGGTCGGGCCGGGGCCGTGCGGGACCCTGGGACCGTAGCTCGCGGTGAATCTCATCCAGGTCGGGCCGCCGCCGCTTGGCCTTCATCTGGCGGGCCAGGGAGTGTGCTCGGTGCGCGCCGGCCCGGCGGGAGCGGCCCATGGCCTGCAGCACCTAGGCCAGGGGGCCCGGAGCAGGCTTGATACCACACGTGTGGGCGGTTCCGGATCGCTCAATGACGTCACGCGACGCCGAGGAGTGGAGCAAGCTCGACAAGACCGCCTTTGATGACGTCACTCGCCAGCCAGGCGCTTGAGCGCCCTCAGGCGGCGGTGGACGTCGTTGACGAGGGAGCCCCGGGCTGGGCAGGCCCAGCGGGCCTTTGCCGGGGCGGGGCAGGGGGGTGCATGTGGTTCAGAGGCTTAGGGCCTGGTCTGGCTGCCCTGCCCGCCCTTGCCTGGCCCAACCTATCTCGGTGTCATCCGGCCCTATCACCTGTTGCTGGTTCCCAAACCTTAGACTCCGCGGTGGGAGGCATTAATAAATGTCTGTGACAGGAATAAATTGATAAGTGAATGAGAGTGCATGTTTGGATTCTGGCCCCAACAGAGCTTCCTGAGATTCCTCCAGTCACTGACAATGCCCTCACCACCTCTCACTGCTCCCGAGTTATCCCCTCAGGGCTCCATCCTCCGTCCATCTCCAGCCAAATCCCTGAGAGAGGCGTGTTCCTCCCCAGAGATCACGGTACTCAGGCATCCAGTCAAAAACGACCAGCTCCTCTCACAGGAGCCCTGGACTCCCTGGAGTGGGCTGGCTGCCAACGCAGAGACACAGCCTAAGTGTCACGTGCCCAGAGTGGAGAGAGGACCAAAGAGCCTTTCCCGTTCACGGGAACATGGTGCTGCCCAGGCTGGTCAGAGCCAGCTCCTCGGAACTGCTCCGGGGAAGCTCAGCAATAATTCAGGGACTCCAGATCTTTAGAACCTGTTGCCAGGAAACAAGGAGACAGGTATGTGCATCCCTGGGGAGAGGGAATCAGTTTCCAGCTCAGACAAAGCAGTGAAATGTAAGCCCAGGGCGCCTGCTGGGAGCCTGGGGACCTTCCCTCTCTAGTTCATGGAGGCTGAGTAGGGACACAGGGCCTGGGCCCGCTGAGGACACAGCTGGCATGGCTGCAGTCACAAGGGGCACGATGTGGGTCCTGGGCCCAGATATGTTATGAATGGAAAAGAGAATTTTTCTGGAGCCATTCCAAGAGATCAACCTCAAGTACTCCTAGGCCCAGGAAGAAGGCCTCTGTGGAGAAAGATGTCTTCATTCTTGGCCAATATGGGTCAAGAAAGAGGCTGAGGTGGCAGAAACCCTCACCCACTCCCACCCGACTCCATTGGATTGGGTTCACCAGCTGCGCACTGTGCCAGCAAGGAAGCTAGTGTATCTTTAATGAAGTCACTTGATCCCTGGGGCAGTCTCTTGGGCTTGCCAAGTTTCTGGAGCCAGAGCCAGTGGGTGCCCACTGAGCCACTGCCTTCCTGTGCTTGGGTACTAGACCTGTTTCCCCTGCAGCCATGAACCAGGCTTTCTGGAAAACCTACAAGTCCAAAGTGCTACAGACCCTGAGTGGGGAATCTGAGGAGGACCTGGCAGAGGAGGTGGGTAGCATCCCTGCCCGCTTGGTGGGGGCACAGGCAGAGGGGCAGCAGGAGTGATAGGTATAAAGAAGGGCAGAGGACAGGCTCTGAGAGAGAGAGGCACAATTGTGCAGAAACCATTGGCATATTCAGGGGATGGCATGGTGCAATGTCAGAAAGCCAGGACACCCAGGAAAACTGAGGAAGAAGAGAGGACTTGGGGAACATGGGAGAAGTGGTCTCCAAAGATCTCAAGGGCTGCCACATGGGAGAGATTCTTCCTGGATTAGTGGGTAGTAGCCACGTGGGGTACACATCAGCTTGACACAACTTTCTAATGGGCAGAGCTGAGCAAAAGTAGCATGGCTTGCTTGACAGATAGTGACCCCCTTATTACTAGAGGTAGAGAGAGTGGTGCTTGTACTCTGAGGGTCACTGTAGCAGCATCAGATCAGAGCTGTATGTAGAGCATGCATTGTTCTGACATAAAAAGATCAAGGCTCTGAAACAGGTAACAGTCTTGTGTCTAGAGGCTGTGATAGTGGTAGTCGTGCAAATAAATGTGGCAGGGGCAGGAACTAGTCCTGTGCGGGGTGTGTGTGTGAAAATGTCTAGACAGTTTGGTGTTTGAGGCTGAGCTTGTAGAGAAGTGTCTTTGGGTGGTATTGGGGTTGGCATCTGGCCTGTGTGGAATCCCCAGTGAAGGAGTGTGTGCAGGTGAGCATTGGGTAGAGGTATTTTCAGGTGTGTACATTTGAGGCAGAAGTCTATGCCTGCTTGCCTCTGTGCAGGCATTTTTGGATGTTGTATTTGTGTGGTATGTGTGTTTAGGTGCGTGTGAACATCTGTGTCCTGGTGTCCTGGGTGGGTGGAGAGGTTTTGCGTGCTGTGGGTGGACCTCTGTGAAGCTGTCTGCAGTCATGTAAGTGTACAAGTGCACAAGTATGAATGACATAACTGTGTGCACACTCATTACAGATGCCTCACACCACATACATCTGTGTTCAGGTGTGACAAGCTGTAGCTATGTAGAGGCATGCTCGTGTACAGGCATGTGTCTATGTCAGCATGCATGCCCTTGTCCACACATCTTTGGGTGTGTATGTATCTGTTCATCTGTGGGTAGGCGTGCAGATGTGTGTGCTCAAGGGTGTCTGCAGGGATTTACTATACAAGAACGTGTATGTGATTGGTAACTTTGTGTAGAAGTATGCCTGTATACATTCCCATGTGCCTTTGTGGAGGGTGTGAGGTATATAGGTGTGTGTGTAGTTCTGTGGAGTTTGGGGTACCTGGTTTATGTGTGCCAGTCTTGCAGGGGGCATTCCTCTGGGGCCTGTCATGCCGGGTGGGGGTCTTGTGTCCCAGAGGGAGGCCCCAGTGTTGGTGGAGTCTGAGACGGCAGAACCAGCTGAAGAGGCCCTCAATCCTATGTCACAGCTGGCCCGCAGGGTGAGTTCTTCTCCCTTTTCCACCCCCAACCTGGTCCTGCCCCTGGGAAGCCTGGCAGAGGCTGCTGTGGAGTCCTGGGAGGTTGTGCTGGGGCCAGTTCCTGATACCCAGCCCCTCCCTCCCAGGTTCAGGGGGTTGGGGTAAAAGGTTGGCTGACGATGTCATCTCTGTTTAACAAAGAAGACGAGGACAAGCTGCTGCCACCGGAGCCCTGTTCAGACCAGTATGTGTGGGTGTGGGTAGGGGGTGTTCTGGGAGGGGCCTAGGGTCCCCCTTCTCCAATGTCCTTTCCATCTAGTCTATCTTTCCTACCACAGAGGGCTGGGGAGGGGCAGCCCCTGGCTCTTTCCCTTTCTCTCAACAGAAAAAAGGCTAAATCAGCAAATCTGGGAGGTTAGGTTAGATCTCAGGAAGAACTTCGCAGCTGTTGGGGTTGGGGTACTAGAAAGTATTTATGGGCTCTCTCTCTACGTCCACTTGGGAGGGGTCATCTCCCTAGAATCTTGGAACAGAAGAGAGAAATTTAGGTGTTTGGAACAGGGGGTGGTCCAGATCAATGGTTCCCCAATATTCATCTAATCCTCATCCTCCCTGGGAGCTGTGACAAACACAAATTCCCAGAACCACCTTCAGAAATTCTGATTCAGCAGGTGTGGGCTGAGGCCTGGGGAACTGTATTTTCAGCAAGCTCGCTGAGGATCCTAAGGTACACTGGTTTGGAACATCACCGTCTTAAAGGTCTTTGATGCTGGGGAGAAGGGATTGGGAGTTGGCCTCAGTCTCTGGCACACATCCCATCTCTGCCTTTCCATCCCATCCACCTCTCCCGCCGCAAGGTTTTCCTTTCTTCCTCCCCGACACTCAGTCTCCCTCCCAGTTCTCCAAGGACTCTTCCCCAGACCTGAAGGCTCCCACCTCAAGCCTCATGGCCCCTCCTTGATTGGCCTTCCACTCACATCTCCCTGCTAGCTTCCCGAGTCCCTCGCTCCCCTAAACCACTAATCTAGGCCTTTCTCCTTCCCTCAGGGTCTCTCCACCCTTCTTTCTCCCCAGCACTCCATTCCTTTCCTATCCAGGCTTTCCCTCAATCTTCGAACCTGATCTCTTCCCCACCCTGCCCCTTTCCCCAGGGCTCCACCCCTGCTTTCCTGGAGCTCCACCTCCAGAGCCTGACCCTGCCCCCTCCAGTGGGCTCTTAATCCCCGCCCCCACTTCCCACCCACGCCTCCTTGGGCCCCGCCCCTCTCTCAGGGCTCTTCTGGCTTCTCTGAGTTGGCGCCTCTTGCTCTCCTGGTCTTTTCCCCAAACCTCTGGCCCTGCTCTCTCCCTAAGGATCCTGCCTCTGGTCCCCTCTCCCCAAATCTCTTGCCTTATCTCCCGACCCTGGCCCGCCCTAATCCCTTCTCAGCGCTCTGAGCCCGCCCCTCGCCTCTAGGGCCAGACCTCGTCCCCTCTCTCCCGGCCCTCTCCAGTCACCTGACCCCGCTCTACACTCCAGTCCCTGACCTCGCCCTTTCTCCCCCGTCCCCACTACTTGTGCCTTGACCCCGCCTCCGCTCATTTATTCCCTCCCTGGGCCTCTCTCCTGCAGCCCCCTGGCGGCGCGGCCCCCCTCACAAGCAGCGGCGGAGGCGGAGCCGCGCGGACCCGGCTTCTGGGACGCGTTAGCCAGCAGGTGGCAGCAGCAGCAGGCGGCAGCGGCGTCCATGCTGTGTGGCGCAGAGCCCACCCCGGAGCCGGACCCCGAAGCCGGGGATGAGGCCGCGGAGGAGGCAGACGAGCGCCCGGAGCCACGGGAGGCCGACCCTGCGGCCGGCTTCAAGTGGGGCTTCCTCACCCACAAACTGGCCGAGATGAGGGTGAAGGCTGCCCCCAAGGGCGACTAGCCGGCCGGCGGAACTGGGCACCTGCTCCCCCCCCCCCATAAAAGCCCCTGGCCCGATACCCCGTGTGGCTGCCTGCTTTTGTCCTGACATCGAGGAAGGCTGCTTTTGGGTGGGGCGGACCTCGGAGCGGGGTCCAGCCGGAGGGGTCTTCACCTTCCCCCACAAACATACAGGAAGAAAATGAATGACCAGAGACAGCCAGGATAGCTAATGTATCAGAATAGATAGTGCTAGATTTAAGGTACAACTTTCCAAGAAGCTGGGGAGCCCCAGAGGACAGGCTCCATTGCCCAGACCAGCCTCTTTCACTTCAACAGATGTTGCCTGTGGCCCTACGATGTGCGCGGCCCCTGTATTGGGGTAAAGGCAGAGACTAAAGGCACACAGACTACCAGCGGCTCCCACACAAGGTGACAAGAGCTCAAGTTCAGCCACAAAAATAGTGGAAGCTCAGAGGAGGTGAGGGGGGCTGGGGAATTCGGGAAGACTTCGTAAAGGAGAATATAGATCGGCCACATCTCAGCCCTTCATACCTAGTGACCACAAGGGGGCAGCAGAGTTCCGGGAATGGGGGCATTTTAGAAGTCGGTGGGCTCCAAGACTGAGGACCCCAGATTTCTGGAGTACATCTCTCTCTGGGACTCCCCAAACGTTCTGTTCCCAGCTACCAGCTCTGGCTGAGACCGACTTGGGGCCCATGGAGGAGATAATCATAATACTTGTTGCCGTGGAATAGATTCCTACTCATAGTGATCTTATAGGACAGAGTAGAACTGCCCCACAGGGTTTCCAAGGGGCCGCTGGTGGATTCGAACTGCTGATCTTTTGGTTAGCAGCGTAGCTCTTAACCACTGAGCCATCAGGGCTCCAAAAGCCCATCGCTGTCAAGTCGATTGCGACTCATAGCGACCCTATAGGACAGAGTAGAACTGCCCCATAGGGTTTCTAAGGCTGTAATCTTTACAGAAGCAGACTGCTACATCTTTCTCCTGCTGAGTGGCTGGTGGGGTCGGACCTCCAATCTTTTGGTTAGCAGCGAGCATTTAACCAATGTGCCACCAGGGCGCCTTGAAATTTGTTGCTGTCCAGTCACTTCCGACTCACGGTGACCCTATAGGGCAGAGGAGAATTGTCCCATAGGGCTTCCAAGGAGCGGTTGGTGCATTCCAACTGCTGACCTTTTGGTTGGCAGCTGAGCTCTAACCACTGCGCCGCCAGGGCTCCTTGATCATAATACCGTAATAGTAGTACTAATTCGGTAGTTTGCCGTATGCTTGACAACCATTTCAAAACACTTTAAAATCATCTATACTCCCCCCTATTCCCATCTTTTTTTTTTTTTTTTAACCGAGAGGTGCAGCTGCGGCTCGGAGAGGTTAAATGCTCGCCCAGGGTCACGGCCAGCCCAGAACCCACACTCCAAAGCCCACCCGTTTAACCACGCAAACCCTCGGTGCCCCCTTCCTCAACATCTACCCTGTAATCCAATCACACGACCCGTTTAAAATAACGTTTTAGCTTTATTCAGCAGTTCTCTGCTCTTCCACCCTAGTCATTACTCCCCAGGCCCAGCCTTCACAGAAGTCACGCGCCGCCTGCCCGGGGAAGGGCCTTGGGGATTATTTTGTCCAGTTTCCCCAGGGTTCTAATGGGAAAATCGAGACCCTGAGAGAAGAGCTTGCCCAGAGGTCTCCTGTGCGTCTGAGGCAGGGCGTCCCTGCGGGTGCCCGGGTCCAGCCCCGGCCCTGCGGGAGCCAGCTCAGTCACACCTCCGACTCGCGCGGCGGGCCTCGCGCGCGCTGGCAGCCGTACAGCCACTGGATGACGCGCGCGTTGCGCTCCACCACCGACACAGTGGGGCGCCCGTCCCGCGCCGAGCCCGCCACCTCCGCGCCGCCGCCGCCGCCGCCGCCGCCGGCGGCGGCCTCACCGTCTGGGCCGTCTGCGCCGCTGTCGCTGGACGTCCAGTCGCTGGTGTCCCCGGAGCCGGGCGGCGGCGGCGTTCCGGCCTGGGGGCTGGTGTCGGCGCCCCAGCTCTGCGGAGAGAAGCGCTCAGCGCCGAGCACCTCCACCAGAGCGCGCTCCAGGCCGCAGTAGTTGAAGAACCGTTCTTTCTCCGACAGGGGCAGCGAGCACGTGGGGCACAGCGCCCGCTTTCCTGTCGCTTCCGGCGCATCTGGGGTCGCGGCCCAACCCCCAGGAGCCGCGGGTCGCTCCGCTGGGCCTGGGCTGCTGGAGGTGGCGTCCCGGGGGGCGCCCGGGAAGAGGCGTCTCACCAGTCCCTGGCCCTTGGCGTTCTCTTTGTTCACCGAGGCCTTGCAATCTCGCTTCTGGCGGTAGAAGATGAGAGAGTCAGGCCTTGGCAGCCGCCTGCCACTGCCCCGGCGGGCGGGTCCGGGCGTCCTGGGCGATGCAGGGGACCCCAGCTCATTGCAGGGGTGCGGGGTGAGCGGCCCGAGTGCCCCAAGCAGGGCTGGCTCCTGGCGCCGCACTATCACTTGATGCGTCTTGACATACTTGGCTTTGTCGGCCTCCAGCCTCTCCACGGCGCTGGGGGTCCGTCCCCTGGACGGGGTGGAGGGAGGAGCCAGGAGCATCTCAGAAGAGCTGGGTTAGACAGTGCCCCATAAGCCGCTGGAGGTAGGCAGCCAGCTGAGGAGCTGAGAGCAATTGGCTGGGGCTCCCTCAGGCCTGCAGGGAGAGAGGAATGGTTGGGAGAGGGTAGGAGATATCCCTGCCCCTCTCAAGCAGGCCTTTCTGGGGATAGGATCGTCCAGCCCCCTCCGCTATCTAAGTAGGCCGGATGCCATGCCCGGCGGCAGAGATTCAGGCCATCTTTTTCTTTCCCCCCAGGTCCATTCAGTGGGGCCTCCCTGGACACCCAGAAACATATGCCCCTTTGAGGGTGCCCCAATCTGGCCACAGGGCCATGCCAAGCAAGCATCGGCAAGCAGAGCACTTGAAAAAGGAAGTGGGGCTGGTCTCGGCCCAATTCCTGAAAGTGGCCCTCACCGGAAAAAATACCTCTTCCCAGCCCAGCAGCTTTGAGTCCAAGACAAGGAGGCTCCCCAGCGCCACAGGCTGCCTCCGGCAGGACCCACCCTTCCCTCCCCCAAGCACCGAGGTCAGGGCTATAAGCACAGGGTAGAAGCCTCCTGTAAT
The DNA here is from genome assembly GCA_030035585.1 of Dugong dugon. Lineage (NCBI taxonomy): Eukaryota > Metazoa > Chordata > Mammalia > Sirenia > Dugongidae > Dugong > Dugong dugon. The sequence goes on along the minus strand of CM057462.1, from coordinate 50,330,918 downwards.
TGCAGCCAACTGTCCTGCCCACTTCGGAAGGAGAGGGAGGTGGTCACCAGGTCATGTCAGCCATTGGCCTGCCACCCACTCTTTGCCCTTGCCAAGGGAATTCTAGAAGGTTCAGCTGTAAGCATCACTTTATCTAACCTCTGCATTTGGAATTTCATAGAAGAGGAAACTGGCCCAGACAGGAGGGGGCTTGCTCATATTAGACTAAGAGTCAGGTCTCTTGCCTTGCAGTCCAGAACTAGTTCAGATTCTGTCTCTCCCCTGCCTCTCAGCACTTCCCTCTGATAGTTGGCTTCTATTCCTGCTGCTGTAACTACCAAGCAATTTCCGTTAGAAACAGGCCCTTTGCCTCACTAAAAAGTTTCTTCTGCTAATTCTTCCCAATAACCTGCACTCCCAGAAATCTCCCTCAGGGTCCCTGCCCCCTTCTCATCCGGAGACCCTGTGACCTTCCTCCTCCACCTCCCTTCTGCTGGGGAAGGGACCAGAAGGGGTTGTAAATCAAGAGGTGACAGGTCCGTTGGCAGTAACAGAATGGGCCACCCACATGGCTCAGGACCCCCCCCTCCCCCCCCCACACACACACCAGGGTCCAGCTGAGAGGGACACACCAGTCCTGGGGTCTGAGGGGACCTTGGATCTGGAGGCAACAAAGGAAGAGAACCAGCCAGGGATGGAGGGAGGGGAGCCCAGGTGGGAGGCCTGGGGGCAGAAACCCTGCCTCCCATGACCGCTCCAGCACAACCTGTTCAGCTTTCCTCACCCCCTTTCCTATCTGTTGTTAGTTGCCATCAAGTCAATTCTGACTCATGGCGACCCCATGTGTGCAGAGTAGAACTGCTCCATAGGGTTTTCAAGGCTGTGACCTTTCAGAAGCAGATCGCCTGGCCTGTTTTCCGAGGCGCTTCTGGGTGAGTTCGAACCAACAACCTTTCAGCTAGTAGTCAGTGCGTAACCATTTACGCCACCCAGGGACTCCTCCTCCCATCTAGTTGGCTCCATAGGTAGTTGGTGATGGGAACCCAGGTAGCAAGGAGAGCCTGGCAGTGTCCCCCTTTATGTCTCCCTAGGACTATATTGAGCAATGGTCAGATTCCAAGGTCCCAGGAGGGCACTGTGCTTGTCTGACCTCAGGGATATCCTCGGTCCCCTCCTCCTCTCCCCAGGCCTGAACAGCGAGGCTATAAAAAGCCCCTAAACACAGGGACCAAAATAGTCTCCTGTCCACTGCTTCTTTCCTGCTTTCTGGGCTGGCCTCGCTCCCCGCCCACAGACGTTCCACCCTCATACACACAGAGCCTTCCTTTGCCCTCCATCTCTTTGCCCACCTTCTCCCAGTCCTGGGCTTAGTGGTCGGAGCGCTGCTCAAGGCTTCGGCTCCGGAGGTGGGGTGTCTTCTGTGCTCACTGGCTTGGCGCCAGCCTACAGGTCCTCTCCCACCTCAGCCTTGTCAGCAGACACTCACCTCTGTGTGGGGAGGCAGAATTGCAGGAGTCCCCAGGCAAGTCCGAACTGAGGGTAGGAGGGACAACAGGGACTGGAAGTAACTTTGGTGGCAGCCAAACCTCACTCTCCACAGGAAAAGCGGAGAGAGCCTCCACCCCCCCAGATTAACCCTCGCCTTCCTGACCCAGAGCCTGGCCTCCATTAACTCCTTCCTGATCACAGTCTGTCAGAGTTGGAAAGGACCTGGGGACCAGGTCCAGCTCCTTTATTTTACAGATGGTCAAATAGGCCCTGACAAATTAAGTGATTTGCCACGGAGGCACAGTGGTCTTGGGGCACAGCCAGGACCCCAAACAGAAGCTCCTGATTCCCAGACTTCTCTGAAGACCCTGGTCAGCCTGCCAGGCCTGACCTTGGCAGATGCTGCTACAACTGGAATGGGAAGGCAGAGCCAGGTTCTAGTTGCCTTGCTTTTCTTCCTCATACATTGCAGGTTCAGACTTGTCCTAGTAGAGTGTGTGGATGGTGTGGAGCTTGCTCTCCCTTGGGTGAGGCCAGGAATTGCAGCCCTCAGGCAGTGGTGCTGCAGATGTGCAGGGTGAACCTGCCCCAGCAAGTCATGGCAGGAAGATCGTCTAGGAGCCCATTGGAGGTGCTTCTGCCCAAGGTCTCTGATGCCAAATGCGATTGGCTGGGAAGAGGGGGAGGGGGAGATGACTCGGGCCAAGCCTAGGTCCTTTTGACCCCTTCCTCCTCTGCCCCCACTTGGGGACATCTAGAGCTGGCACAGTTTCTTATGTGACACCTCATCTCTCCAGGTGAAGCCCTGCCCCCACAGTGCTGATACCATGGAAGCTCTTCCCTCTCCCCTGCAGGTAAACTCCCCAGCATCCAGAGCTCCAAGACCAATGCCCCTGCCACAAAGGTTGCTGCCCAGTCTCCAGCTGGCTCCTTCCATAAGTCCCTTCCCTTCCCTTCTAGCTCTTTTTAAAGTTTGCAAAGCACTTTCACATCTGTGCTCTCTGACCTCCTTTGACCCTCCCATCACCCAAGACAGACAGGGGACCCAGCAGGGAGGACCAGCCCCACTTCATGGGTAAGGAAATGAGATCAGAGGGGGAAGGAGACTTGCCCAAGGCCCAGCTCTAAGTCCACTCTTTCCACTGCACCTTCTGCCTCTCAAATAAGATAAAGAGTCTGGAAACCCTATGGCCCATCACCTGGTAAGAGATTTTTATTAGTTAAAGGGAGCTTTCTGTTTTGTTTTTGTCTGTGATAATCTCATATTGTGTTGTCACAATTAATCCCCAGGAGAATCTTTGGGGAGTAGGTTCCACTATATTCCCCATTTTACAGCTGAAGAGACCAAGGCTCAGAGAGATGAAATGACTTATCCAAGCTCACACAATCAAGAATAATAGCTAACTTTTATTGAGAGATTGCTCCATGCTAGATGCTCTTCACTTCTTTAAAATGTTAAAAAGCAAAGATGTCACTTTAAGGACTAAGATGTGCCTGACCCAACCCATGGTATTTTCAATCGCCTCATATTCACGTGGAAGATGGACAATGAGTAAGGAAGACAGAAGAAGAATTGATGCCTTTGAGTTGTGGTGTTGGCGAAGAATAGTGAATGTACCATGGACTGCCAGAAGGATGAACAAACCTGTCTTGGAAGAGGTACAACCAGAATGCTCATTCGAAGGGAGGTAGAGAGATTTCGTCTCACACACTTTGGACGTATTATCAGAAGGGACCAGTCCCTGGAGAGGGACATCATGCTTGGTAAAGTAGAGGGTCAGTGAAAAAGAGGAAGACCCTCAAGGAGATGGATTTACACAGTGGCTGCAACAATGGGCTCAAACACGGCAGCAATTGTAAGGATGGCGCAGGGCTGGGCAGTGTTTTGTTCTGTACGTAGGGTCACTATGTGAGTGACCTAACAACAACAAAAACCTCACAACCACAACAATAAGACGCTCTTCTAAGCACTTTACACGTTGCTTAAAGTATTGATCTTCACAACAATCCAACGAAGTGGGTATTTTTATCCTCCTAATTTTATAGGTAATGGTTGGGGGTGCAGGCTGGTAGCCCTGAGATCTGGTCATGAAGGGGTTAAGCACTGGGACGCTGGGCTGGGCCCAGCTGGGATGCTGTCAATGGCAGGAAACCTGGCTTGGGAAGGGGGAGGATGGGGCTGTTGTGTCTGACTCTTGATGCAACCCCCATCCCTTTGGTCTTAAAGGAGCATTTGATTTGGGTGGAAGGGCCGGCAGGGGCCCAACTTCCAGCGAGAGGACAGATGCTGGGCTATGGAAAGAGGGGATTCAGGGAACCAGCGCGACACAGGTGCTGTCCTAGGGCAGCCCCTGGTCTGCGAAGAGGGACTCCTGACTCTGTCCTACACTCCGGAGCCCCCAGTCAGAAGAGATGCTGACCCCCTCAGTCAGGGGAGAGACACAGCCACAGCCCTGGGAGCCCCCAGTCAGAGCGGAGTGACACAGCTCTCCCTTCGAAGTCTCCCGTATGTGTGTCTCAGGGGAGTGACAGACAGCTCCCTGGATACCGAGCCTCTAGCACACAGGCAGAGCAGAGGAGAGGTCAAACTGGAAAGGCTTTCTTGGTGAGGGGCCCTGAAAGAGTCAGAGGGTTCTAGAGAAGATAAGGAGGTGGGGCTACATCTGCCTGGCTCTGCCTCTCTGCCACACTTGCTGTGAACTGGATCATCTCTCTTCCTGGTCTTGGGTCCCCAGGGAGAGCCTTAAAGTGGCTCCTTCCGGCCCTAGAGCCGTGCAAGGGGGGCCTAGTCTGAGGGCCGCTTCCTTCCTCTTTCGGGACCTCATTCCCGGATCACCTTGAGGATTGATCAGGAATGGCCTGAGTCAGAACTATCTCCCTCCAGGAGAGGGTGGCAGGGAGGATGAGGAGCAGCTCTTGTCAGTGTCGTCAGTGTCGGGAACAATGAGCTGGGGGAGGGAGGCCCATCAGATCCAGCCTCAGATCCCGTACTCACATATCACAGAGAAGAAAACATGTACCACCGCCCTCACCCCCGGCTACAGCCCCCCTTCTCAGCTCTCCACACCTCGGCTCTGCCTTTGATTCCAATCCTGGTCTACCACTCACTGGCTGCGTGGCCTTGAGCAAGAACTTTACTTCTCAGAGTTTCCCTCTGTAAAATGGGGACAATAAGGCCTAGCTCTCGTGTGGCCTTGCAGTGGCGGCTGAGAAAGCACCCGGCTGAATGTGGTTCTTCAGATCTTGGCCTCCACAAACACCTTCCTGACACCTCTGGACTAAATCTTTTTCTTTAATTCCACAGACTTACTCTCAGTTGCCGTCAACAAATCACTTTGAACACCTGCTCTGGACTCTGGGTCACGTAGGTCCTTGCTCTCCGGGAGCTCAGTCTGCTGGGGCAGCAGAGGCTGAACACCTGATCACAAAGTGAGATCAGAGCTGCTGAAACAGGGAGATGACCAAAGCCTGAGGGTGTGTGGGGGAGCGATTTGTTCTGCCTGGTGTGGGTGGGAACCTCTCAAAGAGGCGGGGGTATCTGAGCTGGGCATGAAAGGGCGTTTTGACCAGCAGGGGTGGGGGTGGGGTGGGGTGGGGGGAGACGAGTGCAATAGGGCGGCCAGAGGACAACAGGAGCCAGGGTCTCAGTAAGGGCAGGAGGCAAGGGAAAGCGGGAAGACTTAAGGGGGGTGCAGAGAGGAGAGGGCTCTGTGAGGAGATGGGGTTCAGGGAGGGAATGGAGGCTCAGAGAAGAGGTAGGCTCAGGAGAAAGGTGCTGGTGGGGGGCTTAAAGAAGAGACGGCAGCTCAGACAAGAGACAGGCTCAGTGAGGGCGCTGGGGTTCAGTGAGGAGAGGGAAGTACAAAGCGAGGGAAGGGGGCTTGCTGAGTGGAGGGGGCTTAGTGCTGGGCATCAGTAACGTCCCACCACCACAGGAGATGGCCCTGGGCTGGCCATGTGTGAGCCCCACAGAGATTAGAGCAGCTCTCCCGTAATTCAGGGCTTTCCTTTTCGGAAAGAGTCTCAGCCACAACAATAGCCTGGCTCCAGTGGCGGTGCCGGCTCTCCGTCTGAGGGGTGTGGCTTCTGGGCAAAGCCTGGTGCCCAGATTCCACTGCCCAGCACGCATGGAAGGAGAGGGGTAAGGGTGATGGGGGGACAGTGAACAGGAAGATGTCATTAAACATTTTTTTCTGGGCACCTAGTGAACGATGTGAAAAAGATAGAATTTCTGCTGTCACAGAACTTACAGCCTAGTGTTATAATAACAAAACCAACTCCGTTTATTGAATGTTTACTATGTGCTAGGCAATATGCGAGGTCCCTGGTTAGTGCGGTTTGCGCTAGTCTACTAACCTAAAGGTTGGGGGTTGAAACCCACCTCGCGGCACTGAGGAAGACAGGCCTGGTATCATGGATTGAATTGTGTCCCCCCAAAATATGTGTCAACTTGGCTAGGCCATGATTCCCAGTATTGTGTGGTTATCCTCCACTTTGTGATCCTATGTAATTATCTTCCATTCTGTGATGTGTTGTAAATCCTGACCTCTATATGTTGATAGATTCGAACTCACTAGCTGCTCCACAGGAGAAAGGCGTGAAGGTCTGCTTCCATAAAGATTTACAGCCTTGGAAACCCTCTGGGGCAGTTCTACTCTGTCCTATAGAGTCTGTATGATTGGAATGGACTCAGCGACAATGGGTTTGAGTTAGGTTTGGGTTTATATGTTAATGAGGCAGGATCAGTGTGGGGTGTATCCTGAGTCACAGCCTTACAAGACGGTGTGACTCAAGTCACACCCTTACTCTTACTCAAGTCACACCCTTGCTTGAGTCACACCTTTTATCTCACAAGAGATAAAAGGAGAGAAAAGCAAGCAGAGAGAGAGGAACTTCATTACCACCAAGAAAGAAGAGCTGGCAGTGGAGCTTGTCCTTTGGACCTGGGATCCCTGCACTGAGAACCTCCTAGACCCAGGGGAAAATTGATTCCAAGACACATGGAGATCTCCAAAGAATGCCAGGCCCACAGATGTGGAAAGAAGACAAGGACCTTCCCCCAGAGCCACAGAGAGAGAAAGCCTTCCCCTAGAGCTAGCACCCTGAATTTGGACTTCCAGCCTCCTAAACTGTGAGAGAATAAACTTCTGTTTGTTAAAGCCATCCACTTGTGGTTTTTCTGTTATAGCAGCACTAGATAACTAAGACACCTGGCGATCTGGTCTTGTTAAGATTATAGCCAAGAAAACCCTATGGAGCAGTTCTACTCTGTAACACCTACGGCTGCCATGAGTTGGAATTCACTAGTCAGCAATGGCAATATGCTAAGTGCTTTACACTTAGTACCTCACTTATTTGTTACAATATCCAACACGGAGTGGGTGTTATTATTATCCCAATTTTATAGGTGAGTGTGGGACAAAGAACTCCATTTGTCTCTGGTTTATGGAAATAGCTCTTGGAATTTGCTCTTGGAAATCGATCAAGGGCACTTTTGTTTTATAAAATAGCCAGGCAACAGTTAAACATGTGTAATGAGAAGGGGCTACACAGGCCCCATCTGGCAGCAAACCTCAGAAAGGGAGGGAGCATGATACAGTCAACATAGATATTCACTGGTTCGTGCCTGTGCACTGATTCATGCCTATGCACCCAATGACTAAGGGGGGACCCCGGACTTTGGAGCTCTCTTTTGGGCTTTCTAGATTGGAGAGAAGATCTACGCACTGGAGAGAGTGTGGCCGTCCCTGGGGACAATGAAGTCTTGTGGGGCAGCCTTTCTTAGACCTTGTCTGATGCATTTCTTCTCTTGTATCCTTCTGGTTATGATAAAGGGATGACTGTAAGTGTAGGTAATAGTCTCCATGAATTTTGTGAGCTGTTATAGAGAATTAACAAGCCCATAGGGGCAATGAGACTCTGACTTAGCTCGGGGCCTAACTCAGAGGAGGGCTATGCAGGCAGTCCTAAGGACAGAGCCCTAACTCATGAAGACCCAGCTCTAGGTGGCTGATGGACAGCGAAAGGCTGCGTGGGCAGTCAATGAAGAAGGATAGAGGCCTTCTAGCTTGTTACTCAGACCTGGGGCCTAGAAGGAGGGAAAAAGGGGCTAGCTGGACTGAAGTGGGGGCAGTTGTGCAGACTTCCGAGCTTACAGACTCTACCTGATGATCTGGCTTAGGGTGGCTGGGGATGAAGTCTGACCTAGCTCTGGGTAGTTAGGGTCAGAGAGAGAAAGTGCCACTGAAGAAGTAGTTGTTGATGAGAGGGATGGGGGGAATGGAGATGGGGGAAGGTGAAGCCGGGATCCACTTCCAGATGACAACTGGATTCATTCTAATTTTTACTTCACAGTTGGCAATGTAGGTAGGGTTTGCCCACCCTGCCCCTTTTGTAGTGCAGCTGGCAACAATGCAGTGAGGAAACAAGTAAAGAGAGGTGAAATCACTCACCCAAGTCCACACAGCCTGCAGATGGTAGATCCAAGACTCCAGAGTTGGGTCTTTAACCACTGGACCGCACAGCCTCCCTCCTTTCTACTGCTTAGGCAGGGCTGGAGCAACTCAGCTCTCACTGTCTGCTGGCCTTCCTGCTTTGCTCACTTGGTCATTTTGCGGAGTTTCCAGCGCCCTGGACTGAAGCAAGGGCTGGAATGAGGGCAGCCCCAAATGCAGACATTGCTCCAATCTTCCTCACTCACACCTTCGGCACCACATCCTCGTCAATGCCATTTCCGCCATCTTCTATCACTGTCTTCGCCAGCGTGCTTTTAGATTGAGTACCAGGAGCAAAAACCACCCAGTCTAGACTAAGTCAAATAAGGGAACACGCAGAAAAGAAACGGGTTTCTCAAGGAACGTAGTGGCAGGAAATCTATCCTCTTACCTTGACAAGTGTACCTTCATGATGACAAAATTGAAATATATATATATTTTTACTTGCTGCAAAGCCAACAACACATCAAAGATGACTGGAGTTAATTATTGTTGAGCATGTATGGGTGTTTTGCCAAAGGATCAGCAATATTGGATGAGCATTAAAATACATAGATAATTCATAAATTATTAAACCCTTAAAAATATTTTCTTGCCTTGATCTCAACAAAATTATGAACTGTGTTGCTGTAATGAACAGTGTCACATGATTTGCATTCTCTGGACAGTAATGCCTGTTTAGACAACCTCTCCTCCGTCCTTTTTTTTTAAGTTTTTAAAATTTTAATTCGGAGGCACTTCTCTCTGCTGGGGTAGTAGTAACTAGAATTGAAACTAAAATTCTTAAAGCAATGCTTGAATTTAGAGATGAACGATTAATTTTACACATATGATAAATTATCATCCACACAGAAACTATTATAAGATAGTTGAATGTCATCATATAAATCCTTATCTCTTATATCCCATTCTTACCATCTCATAAAGCAATTCCTAGATTTGTAATGATCACGTGAAAAATTGGCATCATGCGTCCTGCATATTATGCCTTGCTTTCATTTACCAATTGGAGAGTAAAATCCATTGCTTAATATTGTCGCATGTTCCTCAGCTGTCACATGCTATGATTGCAAACACCATGCTACAAGCTGGACACGAAGTGAAGCAAGAAAATGGGCGCTCAGTACTGCTGGGAAACAATACTTCAAAATGCATGAATCTCCAGCTTTCATGCTCTTGAGAGGAAGGATTTGACAAGTTAATTAAGTCGTCTTTTCTCTTACCTGAGTGCTTTCAGCACTCAGTCTTCACCACACTCCTAACAGTGTCCTTCTTGAATGTCAGCAGCAGCACAACCCAGAAGCCTTCACGGCATTGGATGTAGGTGTCTTTTGTTTTGGGGACACAGGGTAAGAGTTGTGGACACGTGTTTCCCTGGGGTTGAATGGTGTTGGGTAAGAGAGCAGACGTTGAGGGTTACAGCTCACACTGCGCAGCGTTGAGCACTGGGTCCTGAGTGGCAGATGCTCAGATGGTCTTTAATCAATTCCTTTTTTTGGTGTTTTTGATATGTGGGGCCCTTTAAAGGGCAGGGACCCCTCTAGCCAGTTGACTGAGCTATGATTGGGGTGGTGTTGTATCACATTGAACATACCCGACTGTGTGGACCTACCCTTGGAGGTGGAGGTTGAGGGCTGAGCAGACACCCCAAAAGGTGGGTATTGTAACCACCACCCCTAACATCACAGCATTATGACTAACACCTTAATATTATCACTGGGTTATAATTGTTACCTTCTCCACTATCATCCTCAACGGCCCCATTATCCTAGCACCGTGAACATTTGTGGGTTTAGCCATTCAGCAATTACTCACCTTTCTTCTGACAACCTTATCCTGACCTTGGCCGCCTATCTCCCACTCTTGGTCTCTGTGCTTCCAGAGTCTTGTAACTGATTCAGGGTGGGGGCACTTGACCTAGGATTGTGTCAAAGCCTGTCACCTTTCTCTGGCCACAGAGAGGGGCATGCAACTCAATTATAGCAATGAGACTTTTGCTAGGACCGTTGAGACCAAGATTGTCTCTCTTCCTCTGCTATGCAAGAGCCTGGAAGGGTATAGCCCTGAGAGTAGAGCCTGCCCAAGGACAGAGGCAACAGAGAGGAAACAGAATCGAGAGTTAGAGAGAGTGAAAACCAATCCTGATCATCTGAGTCTTGGTATCCAGTCATGTCTGAAGCAAATCTATATATGGTTTTTACTCTTGGGTATCCCAATACATTTTCTTTTGGCTGAATCCTGGTGGGTTGATTCCTTAGTCATTAACAACCAAAATAAACCAGACTGAAACACATCATTCTCTCCAAAACTAGCATCATCTTCTTCACAAAGCCTATAACAATGAACACATGTAGCCTTGGTCTGCTCACCTTTCTGACCTATTTCCATACTTATTTCTCAGGTATTCTGACCAAATACTTCCGGATTTATTGTAAAGCTGGGCTGGAAGAGCACTAGAAGTTTCTCTAAGAAGTCAGAAGACAGAAGTTCTGGTACTGACTTTGCCGGTAACTCACTCTTGATCTGGAGCAAACCATTTCCTCTCTTGAGCTTCAGGCTTCTGATCTGTTAAAAGTGGGGAAGTGGATTAGATCATTGGTCCCCAGATAGCATTCCTTGGGTGGATTCCAGTTGGCTACATAAACTTTACTTGGGGAGCTTGTTAAAAGATGCCAGGCCTCTATTCTTGGAGGACCTAATTTAGTAGCTCTTGGGTGGGGCCAACTAGAAAAGAAGATAACACTAGATCAGGCTGCATTAGATTCTAAACTTCATTTGTTACATCTTTAGCTGAAAGTAGTTCTAATAGTTTGCTTGATTTATTTACCGAAACCAGGACTCAGTGTAATCTATATTCAGTGAGAGTGAGATGCCAGCGTTTCCCTGGCTAATGTCCTAAGGTCTGAGGACATAGGAGGGGTTTATCGCCTGAGATTGCATATACCCTCTGTGGGAATTATGCTACAAACTCAAACGGTACTATAAAAGGAGCAAGGTGGGCAAACGCCACTGATGTGATTGAAATATATCCCCCTAAAATATGTGTTGCAAATCCCAACCCTTACACCTGTGGTTATAATCCCATTTGGGTATGGGTTATCTTTGTTATATTAATGAAACAGTGTCAGTAAAGGGTGTGTCTTAAATCGATCTCTTCTGAGATATAAAAAGAGCAGACTGAGCAAGCAACCAGGCAAGCAAGCAGAGATGGGGGAAGACAGATGCCACATCACATGAAGAGCACCAAGGCAGCAAGAAACAAGGACCTTCCCCAGAGCTGACAGAGAGAGAGAGAGAGAGAGAGAAAGCCTTCCCCTAGAGCCGGCACCCGGAATTCAGACTTCCAGCCTCCTAAACTGAGAGAAAATAAATTTCTTTTTTTTTTTTAGATTTTTTTTTTTTTATTGTACTTTAGGTGAAGGTTTACAGAAAAAATACTTTCTCATTACACTGTCAGTACATATATTGTTTTATGATATTGGTTTTTTTTCTTTTTTGGTGAAAATATACATAGCCAAAGACACACCATTTCAAAAGTTTCTACATGTACAACTCAGTGACATCGATTACATTCTTCCAGTTGTGCTGCTATTCTCACTCCCCTTTTCCAAATTATTCCATCACCGTTGTCTTCAACTCACTGCCCCCTAGGCTTCCCATCAAACCTTTTGAGTTGCTGTTGTCAATTTGATCTCACATAGATAATTCTTTTTTTTCTGTACTTTAAATGAAGGTTTACAGAACAGTTTCTCATTAAACAGTACACATATTGCCCTATGACAATGGTTAACAACCCCACGACATGTCAACACTGTCGTTTCTCAACCTGGATTCCCTATCACCAGCTTTCCTGTCCCCTCCTGCCTCCTAGTCCTTGTCCCTGGACTGCTGTGCCTCATTAGTCCCGTTTGTTTTATGGCGCTGTACAATCCCCGGCTGAACGGTGAACCTCGGGAGTGACTTCACCACTGAGGTAAAAGGGTGTCCGAGGGCCATACTCTCCGGGTTTCTCCGGTCTCTGTCAGGCCAGTAAATCTGGTCTTTTTTTGTGTGTTAGAATTTTGTTCTATATCCTTCTCCAGCTCTGTCCAGGACCCTCTGTTGTGATCTTGGTCAGAGCAGTCAGTGGTGGTAGCCGGGTACCATCTAGCTGTACTGGACTCAGTCTGGTAGAGGCCTTGGTAGCCGTGGTCCATTATTAGTCCTTTGGACTAATCTTTTCCTTGTATCCTGTTCTCTTCATTCTCCCTTGCTCCCGAAGGGGTGAGACCAGTGGAGTATCTTAGCTGGCTGCTCACAGGCTTTTAAGACCCCAGACGCTACTCACCAAGGTAGAATGTAGAACAGAGTCCTTATAAACTGTGTTACGGCAATTGAGCTAGACGTTCCCCTAGAGCATGGTCTCCACAGCCCTCCACCCAGCAATTCAGTCCCTCAGGGAGTTTGGATGTGTCTATGGAGCTTCCATGACCTTTCCTTGTACAAGTTGTACTGGCTTCCCCAGTATTGTGTACTGTCTTACCCTTCACCAAATTTACCACTAAATTTCTGTTTCCTAAGGCCACCCACTCGTGGTATTTCTTTTACAGCAGTACTAGATAACTAAAACACCCACCTTTATCACTAACTGTGGCAAGGATCAGCATGAATCCAATTCCCATGCGGAAACAGATCTAGGCCTCACCTTCCTGCATCTCCATATCTTGTCACTGGCCACTTCTGTGGCAGTTCCTGTCTCTGACCCTAATCACCCAGAGTTAGATCAGACCTCATCTCTGGCTATCCTGAGCCTGGTCAAAACATCCCTGGCCACCTGAAGCCGGGTCATCAGGGAGAAGCCATAGGCTCAGGAGTCTGCACAACGGTCCTGCACTTCAGACCAGCTGGCCTCCCTCCCTCCCTCTCTCTCTTTCTCTCTCTCTCTCTCTCTCTCTCTCTGTCTCTAGTCTCCTGGGACTAAGTCACAAGCTAGAAGGACTCTATCCTTCTTCACTGACTGACTGTGCAGTGTTTCCCTATCATCCAGCCTCCCAGAGCTGGGTCTACACAAATGTAGCCTGTACTGCCAGCCCCTGCTGGCTCATTGCACCTACGGGTTAATTCTCTAGAAGGCTCACAAAATTCACAGAGACTACTACCTATACTTGGGGCCCTGGTGGTGTAGTGATTAAACGTTTGGCTGCTAACCAAAAGGTCGGCAGTTCGAGTCCACCAGACACTCCTTGGAAACCCTATGGGGCAGTTCTACTCTGACCTATAGGGTCACTATGAGTCGGACTTGACTTGATGGCAACAGGGTTTTTTTTTGTTTGTTTATTTCCTGTACTTAGAGTTATCTATTTATTATAAGCAGAAGGGATACAAGCAAAGAGAAGCATCGGGCAAGGTCTAGGAGAGTTCCCAGCATGGGGCCTCCATTGTCCACAGTGACTTGCTGCTCCTGCTCCTATGCATGGATGTTCTCACAGATCCAGCAGGCCCCCAGAAGAGAGCACTCCAAGGTCCTGGGTCCCCTAGTCACTGGGACCTCAGTGAATATGCATGACTTGGGCCTTAATGCATAGTTATGGTTGATCCAATCAATGAATATGCATGACTGCATTAGGCTCCCCTCCCTTCCTGAAGTTAGTTCACCAGGTGTGGGGGTGGGGGTGCAATGTAGCCCCTACTTGTCTGACTATTTTGGAAAACAAAGGCATCTTGATTGCTTGGCTTATTTTCTGAAACCAGAGTCAAAGGGCCAAACCAAGTTCTTTGTCCCACACTCCCTAATCCCAACAAGTACAATCCCCAAGAGGGCCCAGAGGATACTTCTTCACCTAGGCATTGAGAAAAACATTAGCAGGGGCAACATTGGTATTCTTGACAAATTTTATGGTGGATGGCCTTTGTAGTCTAGGTATATTGGGAGAGGCTACCAGGGAGATGGGCTCCCTGATTTCAGTGGGAATAATGGAGTCTTAGAGGGGGTCCTGGAGTAGCAGAGACCAAGAGTCAAGGTGGAGCCATTTACTGTGAAATGCAGCAGGATGAAGTGGTAATCAAAGCATTTTGGTTTGCAGGGATCTTTGATCAGCGTGTCCCTAGGAATGAAATAAACGAACAGCTTATTAAAATATTATTTAAGTTGTAAAACAGCAATAAAAAATCTTTGTCTTGTGACCTAACTTGAGTCCTTGCCACAATGTAGAGGCTCAGTTTCTCAGCTAATTTTCAGATGTAAGTCAGTTCACAGACCTGAAGCCCTAATAGAATCGGAGGCCAGGTCCCTTAAGGAAAGACCTTGCAGCCCTGCTACAAGCATATACTTTAACTCTTTCCCCAAGCCTTCCCCAGAGAGATCTGTGGCCATTTATGGGGGTGGCTGTGGACTGGGGAAAGGGAAAATCCAGACCTTCTAGGAATTACTAGATATTGGCTCTGAATTGACACTGATACTTGGGAACCCAAGATTCAACACATCCAAAACTAAATGACTGATCTATCCCCTGCCCCGAAAACCTGTTTCATTATTGCCTTCCCCATCTCAGTTGATCCTTCTCCACTGCAGCATCCTTCCAACTGCTCAGGCCAAAACCTTGGAGTAATCTTTGACACATCTCTTTCTTTCATACTCCACAGCTAATCCATCCTCAACACCTGTTGGCTCTATCTTCAAAACATATACAGGATTAGATCACTTCTTTTTTTGTGTGTGATTTTTTTTTTATTGTGCTTTAGATGAAGGTTTGCAAAGCAAATTAGTTTCTCATTGAACAATTAATGCACATATTGTTTTGTGACATTGGTTGCCAACCCCGAGACATGTCTACACTCACCCCTTCTCAACCTTGGGTTCCCCATTTCCATTTGTCCAGCCTTCCTGTCCCCTCCTGCCTTCTCGTTCTTGCCCTTGGGCTGGTATGCCCATTTAGTCTCAGATACAGGGTTGAGCTACGTGTATTATTGTTTGTTTTATGGGCCTGCCTAATCTTCAGCTGAAGGGTGAACCTCAGGAGTTAAAAGGGTGTCTGGGGCCCAGAATTAGATCACTTCTATTTTATTCCACTCCTACCACTCTGGGCCAAGCCACCACAATCTCCTACCTGTATTACTACAACAGTTTCTAATAGATAAGTCTCCCTACTTCTAACCTCAAGCCCCTATAGTCTATTCTCAACACAGCATCTAGATCAGTCCTTGAAAAATGTAAGTCAGTGTCACTTCTCTGCTCAAAACCCTGAAGAAGGTTTCCCATTGTACTCTAGTAAAAGTCAAAGTGCTTGTAATAATTTGCAAGGCTCCACATGACCTGGCCCTTGTTACTTCTCTGACATTATCTCTTACTATTCTCCCTCTCACTCATTTTGCTCTAGCCGCACTTGATTTCTTGGGGTTCCTTGAACGTACCAACCATGTTCCACCTTAGGGACTTTGACCCCTCTTCCTGGAATACGTTTTTCTCTAGATATTTTCTTTGCTAACTCCCTTGCCTCCTTTAAGATCTGTTCAGATCTCACCTAAGAGAGGTCTATTCTGACCACTTTGTTAAATAATTCAACCAGCCCCTTTCTGTAGCATCTCCAAACCTTCTTACCTGCTCCATTTTTTCTTTCTTATTTATTTTTTAACTTATCACCATCAAACATACGAAATAATTTACTTATTTATCCTTATAAATAAGTGCCTCCCTCCACTAGAATGTAAGTTCAATGAAAGCAAGGATCTTTGTCTGTTTGGTTCACTAGAGCAGTGCCTGGCATATAGTGGGTGCTCAATAAATGTGTATAATGAATGAATTTTGAAGAGACTGGAGGTCAGTAGGGAGGTAGACCCAAACATTCAAGGAAGGGCTGTTGCCCATCTGTGGAGAGGAGAGTGAGCAGATCGCCTACAGCTGTTACCTCCTTCAGGGTCTGCCTCAGTTGCTGAGAGCCCCCTCACCAAGGTCATGTCCTTCCCACAGCAGCCTGTATGTGGTGAGTGAAGGAGGTGGGGGTATAAAAATCTGGCTATTCCAGAGTGCAGGACACTGACAATAACCACTTCAGAGCTTTGTGCCAGGTTATAGGGATTTTCCTGGGGCCTGCATCACAGCTGAATTTATTTCTCTGCCCCATTCTGTTTCCTCCCCCTTTCCTGCCTTGACATTGTTCCCTTATAAACATCTTACACCAAAAACTCTGTCTCAGTATCTGCTTTCAGAGAACGCAGCCCATGACACCAGCAATGTACCACCTTTAGGACATACCTAGGCCCCAGGAATAATTCAGCAACTCTCCAGCTCTCTTCTGAGATCCCATTCAGAGACCCCAAGGCCATGTTAAGGAGGCTCCTCCAACACGTCTCTTTCCTCTCTATTTGAAATTTAGACACCCTTTCACATCTCTTCTCAACATTCATTCTAAAAACAAATGTTAAGCATCCATCCAATATTAAGCATTCTGAAGCCTTATTAATTTTTAAAGGAAGGAGCTGAGAAGAAATCTTTGACTATGCCATAAAGGGCCCAGATCCTAAGCTGTCTGCTCCCCTTGGGAGTCTGGAGGTTCAACCATAGCCAGAGAGGCTGCCCCTGCTATACAAAAGGACTGGTCATCTGGAGGGGGGAGCCCAGTTTAAGTGATTCACTCTGGGATCTATGGTAAATTGCTTACCCTTGAGAAATCGCCCCTAACAAGAAAGACTGATTAGGTGAGCTTGGCACTGGGAGGCCACAATGATAATTTTGTTTCCAAAAATCTCTATCTTCCACCATACCCTACAGTATCCATACTCTACTATATCTACGCGAAGCAAGTCGGTGGAATCGCGGGGGTACAGACTCAGATCACGGTGTCGTTTACCCAGAGACACCCAGAAAGCTCAACTCTGAATGTGTTTGAGCAAGGTAGTACACGCTCCATCCACCAGAGGGCAGGCTTCACCCTCTCTTTGCTGAGCTCCGATAGCAGAGGCGGGGCTCACTGCCGCTTGGCATCCCTGCGCATCCATTCCCAGAACGTTCTCAGCGCTGCTGTTCCACCTGGTTATCACTAGAATGGTTATTTACCTTGACAGTTAGTGCTTTGGAATCCCAGTTAACCTGTAATAGCAGCAATTTCTTATTTATATTGCTCCCTGTAGTTTATGAAAGATCTTCACATCCATTATTTTCATTTGGTTTGCAAAACAACTTGGAAAGGTAGTTTATTATTAAGGTCACTTTTCAGAACAGGTGACTGACACTCACAGAGGTTATGCAGCTTGGCAAAGTCATATAGTAAGCATGGCAGCTACTGCTGCTATACCTGTTGCCGTTGAGTCGATTCTGACTCCTAGCCACCCTATCGGACACGGTAGAACTGCCCCGTAGGGTTTCCAAGGAGCGGCTGGTGGATTCAAACTGCCAACCTTTTGGTTAGCAGCTGTAGCTCTGGACCGCTACGCCACCAGGGCTGACATTTACTAAGCACTTGTTATGTGCCAAGGATGATATTAAGTGTTAATTCATTTAATTCTACAGTAATCACGACAGTGTGGTATTGACATGTTGTTGTGTCTTCAAGTCGATTCCTACTCAGAGCGACCCCATGTGACGGAGTAGAACTGCCCAGTAGGGTTTTCTTGGCTGCAATCTCTATGGAAGCTGACTGCCCGGTCTTTCTCTAGTGGAAACGCAGGGTAGCTTCAAACCACCAACCTCTCCATTAACAGCTGAGCTCTGAACTATTGGGCCACCAGGGCTCCTGTAGAACAGGATAGAGCTTATTAATTGTACTGTAAAATCATCATATCCTTACTGAACTTTTGCTGTTTGTTTGTTTACTTGATCTATCAGTTACGAGAGAGGTGTGTTAAAGTACCTCAGTATGGTGGAATTGTTCATTTCTCTGGAGCATTTTGAGACTATGTTATGGGGTTGCCACGAATCGGAAACCTCTCCATGCAGTCGTTTTGGTTTTTTATTAGATGTATACCAGTTTCGAAATGGTATCCTTTCGCTGGTGAACTGAACTTTTATCTTTTATAGTGACTCTGTCTATAGTGATGCTTTCTGCCATAATATCACTATTTCAGCTTTTTTTTTTTTCTTTTTGCCTTGTTTTTCTTTTCTTCTCCAAACTTTGTCAGTCTGTGTTCTTATGTTTTAGATCTGTCTTTTGTTAACAGCACACGGCTGGATTTTATTCTTTTATTTGGTCTGACAACTTTTGTCCTTGAACTGGAGAATTTAGCCCATTTATAAAAATTGATATTTTTTATTTATTTCTCTCATCTTGCAGTCTGCATTATGTTTGTTGTGCTATTCCCCTCTTTTTTTTTTTTTTTTTTTTTTTGAGCTTTTAAAAAAAATTTTTTTTTTTATTGATTTCTTTCCCTCTACTTGTTTGGAAGGTATAGGCTTGTGTCCGTTCTTTTAATGGTTACCCCAGTAATTCTAACTTAGTAATTGGTCTGTCTACTAAATTTCCATTCTTATGTTTTTTTATTTTCCGAAATAGTATTTGGTTCTTTTTCAAGTTTCCTTGTTTCCACATGGTATCAAGCTTTTCTTTTATTTCTTTAAACATATTAAACAAGGTTATTCTATATTCTATGTCTGGTAATTCCAGTATCTGGAGTCTTTGTAGGTCTGTTTCCACTACCATTTCCACTAGTTCTCCCTCATGGTGCCTTGTTACCTTGTGTGTTTGGTTATTGTCTTACCATGTGGTGCTCATGTTGCCTGGAAATTTGTGGGAATTATTTAAGGCCTGTGTTGACTTCCCTTACAGACTATTTGCATTTATTTCTGTTAATGGTGTGCTGATACTACCAACCCACACCACTTAAAATGAAATTCTCAGCTTGATTTTAGGATCACATAAGTAATGTGATTTGGCTTTGAACTTCATGAGAGAGATGGCTTGTAAATTAATGAGCTCAAAGGAGATTTTATTTTCCCTTTTTCCTACAGCGGGGGCTGATACCGGAAAGTTTCATTGCTCTTCACTTCTGAGTACCAGGGTTTATTATGTATTAGTTGTTGTACTATAGTTATAGCCTCTGTTAGAGTGCCCATCTTGGAGAGGCCCTGGGATTTATCTCCTGTCTTCCATATATCTCATGCAGGCATGGAAGGTGAATGTCAAGGTCTCCAGGTTTGGGCAGGCATCCTGAGGGTTAAAGACAATTTTGGTGGTTACTTTCGTCTCTTCACAGTTCCTGGTTTCGCTTCATCTTGGGGCTTGGCATATTCCTTACTTTCATGGCAACTTGACAACGTAGTCAGAAAGAATTTTTTAGAAAAAATTATGCAACATTTTAATTGTTGCCATCAAGAGTGTCACTCACGTATCTAACTCATCATATTGATGGGAAAAAATTTTAAAGAGCTTTCATCAACATAACTCACATTTATTCCCTTTACCACATAGTGTGGTCTTTTATATTTGTTTATACTGTGAATTTTATATAGTATGACTTGCAGAGAGTATGATTTATAATGATAAAATATCATTTAATTCTCACAACTAACCCAGAGAGGTAGATATTATTTTCCCTGTTTTTACAGATGAAAAATGTAGGCTCTGAGTTTTATTCAGGGTGACACTGACTAAAGTGGAGAGTCACCAAAAACGAGGAAAACCCTCAGTGAGATGGATTGACACAACAGCTACCGCGATGGACTCAAACATACGAACAATCATGACGATGGCGCAGGACTGGGCAACATTTCATTCTGTTACATGTAAGGTTGCCACGAGGTGGAGCCGGCTCTATGGCAACTTACAATAACACCACCACCTATTAAATGGCTGAACAGAAAGTTGAACCTTTGGTATTCACTTTCCAAAAGTCTTTAACCTTTGGAGGAGATGGACCCTTACAGAATCTGATGAAAGATCTAGACCCTCTCCTCAGAAACATGTACATTGATATAAACACACTAAAATTCCCAGGAGTTCAGGCTTCTCTGAGGCCTACCCATGGATCCTACAATAAGAACCCCTGCATGTTATAGTGCTGCAAGGTCGAACAAAAAGACACCCGTTTTTTAGTTTTGATTGTAAGTTCAGATTCTTCTGTCTGTCGTCAAAGATACTTCATAAGCTGATCTCACTGTGTCCACCCAACCTTTTTTAGTGACAGTCCCAGCAATAGCCCATTTGGGCATCTCTATGATCTCTCCTTGATTCTGTGCTTGCTTTTGGTGTTCAGTGTAGAATAATGACTAAGAGCATGAGTTCTAAGGCCAAGACTACCTGGGTTCAGATCCTGGCTCTAACACTTTCTAACTGTGGACCTTGGGCAGGTTATCTAACTTCTCTGTTCCTCTGCTTCTTTTCCTGTAAAATGTTGAGGAACAGTGCCTACCTTTCAGGGTTGTAGGGGATTATATGAGTTAATGCATGTGAAGTACTTAAAGCAGTGCTACAGTAAGTTGTAATTGCTTGATATATTTTAGCTGTTATTACTATTCATTTCTGTATAGAGTGTCATTATTAATTTCCTATATCTCATCTGTAAACTGGGAGAGGAGTCTTATGAATAAAATAGTTTTTCAAAGTATCTCACAAAGTGCCTGGCACTTTGTTATTGTTAGGTGCTGTCCAGTCGGTTCTGACTCATAGTTTGAAAATCTAGAACTATGGTGTGGGTTTAGATTTTTAATGTGAGGAGTAGGAAAATGCAAGCAAAGAGAATGGGAAACTGTCTTTCTTCATCTAGCTTCACCCTGACACAGTGGCAGTAGTTGGGTGGCAGGTAGCAGGCTTCACCTGAGGGTGGTAACTGTGTGAAACTGTTCAAAGCTAGAGTCAGAACTTAGACCAAGACCATCCGGGGCCATTAAGTGCAAGGGTAAATTATACCTGACTTCATGGGTGTGTAAAAGGAGGACCAAATGAAACCATACTAGTAATGTTGTTGTTAGGTGTCGTCAAGTGGGTTCTGACTCATAGTGACCCTGTGTCCAACAGAACGAAACACTGCCCGGTCTTGTGCCATCCTCATAATTGTTATGCTTGAGCCCATTGCTGCAGCCACTGTGTCAATCCATCTCGTGAGGGTCTTCCTCTTTCTCCCTGACACTCTACTTTACCAAGCATGATGCCCTTCTCCAGGGACTGGCCCCTTCTGATAACATGTCCGAAGTATGTGAGACAAAGTCTCTCCATCCTGGCTTCTAAGGAAGATTCTGGCTGTACTTCTTCCAAGACACATTTGTTCATTCTTCTGGCAGTCCATGGTATATTCAATATTCTTCGCCAACACCATAATTCAAAGGCATGGATTCTTCTTTGGTCTTCCTTATTCATTGTCCAGCTTTCACATGCATATGAAGCAATTGAAAATCACACACAGTGGGGTTTATTTTCTTGAGAGGCAATTTTCCTTTTGCCATATCAAGAGGGCAATTGAGCTGTATATACTGGAGGCCCAAGGCTTTGCTTGTCCCAGTGGAGAGTCAAAATGCTTTGCTTTTCAAGTCTCAAGGGCAATGAAGTGTATCGAAGTATTGAAATACAGGGAAGTGAGCACCTTACCCACCTCAATAAAGGTAGACTCTCCTAAGACTGGAGGAAATTAAGGGGTGGCTGGTTCTGTGAGAACTAAGACCAAGCAGTAACCTCTGACAACAAGACTTCTGAAGGAATGGAACATGACTAAGGTCTTAGTGTTTGAGTTGGGCATAAAGAGAACTCCATGAACTGCAAATGCTAGACCATGTGGACTCGGCCAATAAGCATCTCAGTGGAAAGACTGAAGACCAGAGTTCATTCTCCAAGTCTTATGGACAACTCTGGAGAGGAGCAGGACCCCCCCAAAACATAATTGTAGTTCCCTCTAATCTTGGCTGCAAAGAAGGATAAAAAAAAAAAAAAAGAAGAAGTTTCTTATATCTTGGTGTCTTAGAACAAATTCATATTGATACATGTATTCGTCTTTAATTTTCCTTCTAATTGGGACTTGTGTGTTTTATTTTCTCAACTGAGGGTAGGGACTGTGACTTTCTTTCGTAACTCTCAAACAGTCCTTTCACTGGTGATTTTCCATGAATGGATAGAATCACTGAATTTTAGAGCTAGAAAGTCTCTTAGGAATTATACCTAGTTAGTGCTGACAGTGATTAGTTATTATGAAGACCAGAGACACCAATCTACTGAACTCTTTCTGTCCTATGTTCTTAAAAGAAATTCTGAGATCAGGAAATTTCTCCTCTAAGGACTGGAACTAGGCTGAAATGTAGGCTTAGGCAAACATGTAATTTAACCCCAAAGAATACATTCTTCTGCACATTTTATTCCATGGGCTCTGATGTCCTGTTGGGAAAGACCAGAAGAAATAAGCGTCCTCTCCCATCCATTGGTATTTCTACGATGAGAGCAGAGGGGTTGAGGGCCCACCAGATCTCTCATTAACTTCAGAAAATTCTGTCAGCTAAACTGGAAAAGTCAGGGCCCAAGATAAGACTCTAGAAAACGCTGGTTAGTTTGGGAGCCAGCTGGAGAAGGTCCAGAGCTCTGCAGACATAGGTAGTTAAGTTTGGACATGCAGACCTAGACAAGAATGGGTTCCTCCCAAGAGAGAATCAGTCAGCTCCAGCCTGCCTTGGGCTCATCTGTGATTTAGCTTTCCAATTCCTTATGTGTTCTTTCTTTTCCTTTCAATACCCACCCCATTCACCCAGCACCCAGTTCTCATGCGATGGTTCCTTACGCTCCAAGAATAGTAGTTCTTAGTCTTTTGGATCAAGAGGCAGTCATACAAACAGAACAGGGGGATACTGCATGGTTTAAAGTCAGGAAAGGTGTGTGCCAGGGTTGTACCCTTTCACCATACTTATTCAAGCAGTATGCTGAGCAAATAATCTGAGAAACTAGACTATATGAAGAAGAACGGTGCATCAGGATTGGAGGAAGACTCATTAACAACCTGCATTATGCAGATGACACAACATTGCCTGCTGAAAGTGAAGAGGACTTGAAGCACTTACTGATGAAAATCAAAGACCACAGCCTTCAGTATGGATTACAGCTCAACACAAAGAAAACAAAAATCCCCACAACTGGACCAATAAGCAACATCATGATAAATGGAGAAAAGATTGAAGTTGTCAAGGATTTCATTTTACTTGGATTCACAATCAACACCCGTGGAAGCAGCAATGAAGAAAGGAAAAGATGCGTTGCATTCGGCAAATCTGCTGCAAAAGACCTTTTTAAAGTGTTGAAAAGCAAAGATGTTACCTTGAAGACTAAGGTGCGCCTGACCCAAGCCATGATGTTTTCAATCGACTCATATACCTGTGAAAGCTGAGCAATGAATAAGGAACACTGAAGAAGAATCAACGCCTTTGAACTGTGGTGTTGGCGAAGACTATTGAATATACCATGGATTGCCAGAAGAATGAACAAATCTGTCTTGGAAGAAGTACAACCAGAATGCTCCTTAGAAGCAAGGATGGAGAGATTTCATATTACATACTTTGAACATGTTATTAGGAGGGACCAATCCCTGGAGAAGGACATCATACTTGGTAAAGGAGAGGGTCAGTGAAAAAGAGGAAGACCCTTAATGCGAAGGAATGACACAATGGCTGCAGCAATGGGCTCAAGCATAACAATGATGTGAGGATGGTGCAGGACCAGGCAGTGTTTTGTTTTGTTGTACGTAGGGTGACTATGAGTCAGAACTCTCTCAAGGGCACCTAACAACAATAGCAACAACAGTCTCCTGGATCTCTTTAAGAATTCTGCTAAAAGTTGTGACTCCTTTCCATGTAAAAGTGCATATACCCATATAATTTTGCTCACAATTTTAACGGATCTGCTGACCCCCTGGAGTCTTTCCTGGGATTCCAGATTAAGAAGTCCTGCCCTAGAGTAAAATACCTGATAGTGATTTAATGTGTTAGTTCTTCTTTCTGTTTCTCAGAAACACAGCTAAGGTCTAACATGAGTTAGAAGGAGTCTGAAGGGGAAGATAGGGTCCTGAGTGGGGGTGGGGTTCTGAAAAGGGGCCTGAGCTGCTGGTTGGTAGGAGGTGAGCAAATTCAAATGATGCTACCTTTTGACCTATTCCACCTATCCCTCAGTCTAATCAATGCTGTTTCTATTGCAATAATTTACACTGTTTTGGGGGAGCTTTTAAAAAATATTAATATGAGGGTTCCACGTACTGAAATTCTTGCTTAATTGGAATGAGGTGGAGCCTGGGCATCAAGATTTTTTAGGTATATTGAAGTATACTTAATGTAAAATAAAGTGCAAATATTTAAAGTATACAATTTGGTGAGCTCTGATATCTCAGTGAAACCCATGAAAACATCACAATCAAGATCATGAAGCTACCCATCTTCCCCAAAAGCTTCTTCATGTTCCTTTGTAATCCATCCCTCTACTCCCTACCCCACCCCATCCCAGGCAACCACTGAGCTACTTTCTGTTACATTAGTTCTAGAATTTTATATTAATGGAATCATCTAGTCTGTATTTCTTTTTCCCCTTCGGACTGGTTTCTTTCACAATATCATCAGAGATTTGTCCACGTGCATGCATTTATCAATAGTTCATTCTTTTTTATTGTTGAGTAGTATTCCATTGTATGGGTATAACATTATTTATCCATTCACCTGTTGATGGACATTTGGGTTGTATCCTGTTTCTGTTTTGAGATATTACAAACAAAGCTGCTATGAACATTCTTGTATAAGTTTTGTGTATTCCTATGCTCTCATTTCTCTTGGACAAATAACAGTAGAATGGCTGGATTGTATGATAGGTATATGTTTAACATTTTTAATATTTTTGGTAAATTAAAAAATTAATATAATAAATTTTTTTTTTGTGTGTATAGTTCTTTGAGTTTTGACAGAGGCATGTTGTTCTTGTTCTTAGGTGCCGTCAAGTTGCTTCCGACTCATAGCCACCCTGTGTCCAACAGAACGAAACACTGCCCTGTCCTGCACCATCCTCATGATCATTGCTTTGCTTAAGCTCATTGTTGCAGCCACTGTGTCAATCCATCTCACTGAGGCTCTTCCTCTTTCTGCTGACCCTCTCTTTGCCACGTATGATGGCCTTCTCCAGGGACTGACCCCTCCTGATAACATGTCCAAAGTATGTGATACGAAGTCTCACCATCCTCGCTTCTGAGGAGCATTCTGATTGTACTTCTTCCAAGACAGATTTGTTCATTCTTCTGGCAGTCCATGGTATATTCAGTACTCTTTGCCAACACCACAGTTCAAAGGCATCAACTCTTCTTTGGTGTTCCTTATTCATTACCTAGCTTTCATGTGCATATGAGGCGATTGAAAATATCATGGCTTGGGTCAGTCACACCTTAGTCTTCAAGGTGATATCTTTGCTTTTCAACACTTTAAAAAGGTCTTTTGCAGAAGATTTGCCTAATGCAATGCATCTTTTCATTGTTGACTGCTGCTTCCATGGGTGTTGATCATGGATGCGAGTAATGAAATCCTTGACAACTTCAATCCTTTCTCCATTTATCATGATGTTGCTTATTGGTCTGGTTGTGAGGATTTTTGTTTTCTTTATGCTGACGTATAATCCATACTGAAGGCTGTGGTCTTTGATCTTCATCAGTAAGTGCTTCCTCTTCACTTTCAGCAGGCAAGGTTGTGGCATCTGCATAATGCAGGTTGTTAATGAGTCTTCCTCCAATCCTGATGCACCCATTCTTCTTCATATAGTCCAGCTTCTTGGATTATTTGCTCAGCACACAGATTGAATAAGTATGGCGAAAGGATACAACCCTGTTGCATACCTTTCCTGACTTTAAACCACGCAGTATCCTTCTGTTCTGTTCAGCTGACTGCCTCTTGATCTATGTACAGATTCCTCACGAACATAATTAAGTGTTCCGGAATTCCCATTGTTCACAATGTTATCCATAATTTGTTATGATCCACACAGTCAAATGCCTTTGCATAGTCAATAAAACACAGGCAAACATCTTTATGGTATTCTCTACTTTCAGTCACGATCCATCTGACATCAGCAATGATATCCTTTGTTCCACATCCTCTTCCGAATCCGGCTTGAATTTCTGGCCATTTCCTGTCGATGTACTGCTGCAACCGCTTTTGAATGATCTTCAACACAATTTTATTTGCGATTGATATTAATGATACAGTTCGATAATTTCCACAATGGGTTGGATCACCTTTCTTTGGAATAGGCATAAATATGGATCTCTTCCAGTTGGTTGGTCAGGTAACTGTCTTCCAAATTTCTTGGCATAGATGAGTGAGCACTTCCAGTGTTGCATCCACTTGTTGAAACATCCCAGTTGATATTCTGTCAATTCCTGGAGGCTTGTTTTTGCCAATGCCTTCAGTGCCGCTTGGACTTCTTCCTTCAGTACCATCGGTTCCTGATCATATGCTACCTCCTGAAATGGCTGAACATCAACCAATTCTTTTTGGTACAGTGACTCTGTATATTCCTCCATCTTCTTTTGATGCTTCCTGCGTTGTTCAGTATTTTGCTCATAGAATCCTTCTCTGTTGCAACTCGTGGCTTGAATTTTTTTCTTCGGTTCTTTCAGCTTGAGAAGTACCGAGCTGTGTTCTTTCTTTTTGTTTTTCTAACACCGGGTCTTTGCACATTTCATTATAATACTTTACTTTGTCTTCTCAAGCTGCCCTTTCTAATTGTCTGCTTTCAGAAGAATACAGATGGATACAGAATGGTTCCATCATGCAAAAAAAAAAAAAAAAAAAAAATTTTCCCTCATGCTGCCCCTTTGTAGTCAAATCATCTTTCCACCTCCAACCTCTGTCAGCCACTAATCTGTTCTTTGTCCATACGATTTTCGCCTTTTCCAGAATGTCATATAAATGAAATCAAACAGTATGTAGCCTTTTGAGTCCGGCATAATGCATTTGAAACTGATCTGTGTTATTGGCTGTGTCAATAATGGCAATAATTTCAGGGGTTCATCCAAACTCCATGACTCTAAAAAATCTGGATTCCATGAGAATCTGAAATTCTGTTCTGTAGTCCCCCCTTTTCATCAGGATTCTTCTATAGAATATTTGATCAAAATGTTCAGCAATAGTAGCCAGGCAACATCCAGTTCTTCTGGTCTCATAGCAAAGGAGGCAGTTGTTCATGGAGGCAATTAGCCACATTATGGATTAAATTGTGTCCTCCAAAAACATGTGTTGTAAATCCTAAACCCAGGTTGTGCAGTGGTTAAGCACTTGGCTGCTAACCAAAAGGTTGGCAGTTCGAACCCACCAGTGGATCCGAGGTAGAAAGATGTAGCAGTCTGCTTCTGTGAAAGATTACAGCCTTGGAAACCCTATAGGTAGGTTCTACTCTGTCCTATAGGGTTGCTATAAGTCTGAATCGACTCGAAGGCGATGATTTTTTTTAAGTAACTGTGGTTATAATCCCATTTGGGAATGTGTTTTCTTTGTTATGTTAAGGAGGCAGTATTAGTCTGGAGTAGGGTGTGTTGTAAGCCACTTTCTAAAATATAAAAAAGACAGACCAGGAGCAGAAGAAACAAGTAGAGATTCAGGAAGATAGATGCCACATCCCATGAAGATTGCCAAGAAACCAAGGAATAAGGACCTTCCTCAGCGCTGACAGACACAGAAAGCCTTCTCCTAGAGCTGGCACCCTGAATTCGGACTTCTAGCTCCTAAACTGTGAAAAAATAAATTTCTGTTTATTAAAGTCATCCACTTGTGGTATTTTTGTTATAGCAAACCAAAAAAAAAAAAAAAAAAAAAACCCAAACCGGTTGCTGTTGAGTTCATTCCAACTCATAGTGACCCTATAGGACAGAATTGAACTGCCCGGTAGGGTTTCCAAGGAGCTGCTGGTGGATGTGAGCTGCCAACCTCTTGATTACTAAGCTGATCTCTTAACTACTGCACCACCAGAGCTCCTCTGTTATAGCAGCACTAGATAACTAAGACACCACACATTCTATTTCTTCCTCCCATTCCTGACTCTCTTTCTTCCTCTGTTGCTCCAGGCAAATAGAGACCAATTGTTGTGACTTGGAATATCCCTTGCAAGTTTTTAAGACCCCAGGCAGTATGCGACAAACTGGGAGGTAGAACAAAGGCACTAAACATGTTATTAGGCCAGTTAACTGGGATGTCCCGTGAAACCATGACCCTAAACCTTCAAACCAAGGAATCAAATCCCATGAGGTATTTGGTTGTACATAAGCAGCCACAGCTGCTACTCTTTTTTTTTCTTTCTGTCATTGTTGTAAATATATCTATTACACAGCTTTTGCCAATTCAACTTTTTACAAATGTACAATTTATTGACAGCAATTACATTAATCAGCTGTGCAACCTTACCCTTAATCAATCCGATTTGTCCACCACCGTAAACTGAAACTCCACAGGCAATAACCCTCCTGTTATGGATTGAATTGTGTCCTCAAAAAATATGCATTGTAAATCCTTGCCTCAATGCCTGTGGTTATAATCCCATTTGGGTATGGGTTGTCTTTGTTATGTTAATTAGGCAGGATTAGTGTAGGATGTGTCTTGAGTCAATCTCTTTTGAGATATAAAAGAGATTAAACAAGCAAGCAAGAGAAGCAGAGATGGGAGAAAAGAGATGCCAAGCCACATGAAGATCACCCAGGAGTAGAAGCTCAAAGAGACCAAGGACCTTCCTCCAGAGCTGACAGAGAGGGAGAGAGAGGATTCCCCTAGAGCCCACACTCTGAATTCAGACTTCTAACCTCCTAAACTGGGAGAAAATAAATTTCTGTTAGAGCCATCCACTTGTGGTGTTTCTGTTATAGCAGCGCTAGGTGACTAAGATACTCCCCTTTTCCCGCCCTCCTGCCCTGGTAACCACTAAGAAACTGGTCTCTATACATTTGCCTGTTCTTGTCTTTTTATATAAGTGAGGTCATACAACATTTGTCCTTTTGTGATTGACCTATTTTACCCGTCATAATGTCTTCAAGCTCCACCCATATTTTAGCATGTATCAAGACTTCATTTCTCTCATTGGCTGAGTAGTATTACATTGTGCGTATGTACCATATTCTGCTTATCCGTTCCTCCATTGATGGGTGCTTATGTTGTTTCCACCCTTTGGCTATTGTGAATAGTGCTGCAATGAACATTTGTGTCCAAGTATCTGTTTGAGTCCTTGCTTTCAAGTCTTTTGGGTGTATACCTAGGAGTGGAATTTCTGTTGTCGTACATTTAATTCTACATATATTATAAACCCACAATAGATTATTAGCTTTCCTCTTTTAATGAGATTCTTTAAAGTAAGAAAATATTTACACACATATTTACCATTTCTGATTAAGATAGAGGTCTCCAGGCTGTGGAAAATTCCAGTGCCTCAAGCAGCTTGTTTGGCACGCCCTGTAGCTTTACATTAGAATCCTGATTCCTTTGCTTGGAATGCCCCATAACTTTACATTAAAATCCTGGTTCCTTTGCTTGACATGACCCGTAGCTTTACATCAAAATCCTGGTTCCTTTGCTTGACACGACCTGTAGCTTTACATTAAAATCCTGGTCCCCTCTCCTTAACCGTTGTCCCAAAATTAGAGGAAATTGGTGGCAACCGGTTTAGGTCCCATGTTGACATTCAGGATAACATTTTAGACGTCATACATAGTAACTTCCCCTCCTCTGGGTGGAGTTTAACCGCTGTTTTCTAAACACGCAATGTATGAAGTTATATGTAAACCCCATTGTGCCTGCATGGTATGATTAAGAATGTTGCTAATGTAACTTGTATGAACTTCCTGCTTCTAAACCCCTTAAAGGGAAACTTCACCCTGACTCTTGCTGATCAGTCTTGGCGGCAGCAGTCCCGACTGTTTTCTTTTCTTGAGCAATGAAATAAAGGCACCTTTCCACGCTCCCACCTCCGTCTCTCATTTGTTGGCTGAGACGAGTCAGTCTGAGCAGAACCTGGGGTTTCCACCCGGCAACGTGATGTTCTTAATTCCTTTGTATAGACTCAGATCTATTTGGTATCATTTCCCTCCCCTTGAAGGACTTCTGTTAATTCTTCCAGCTTTTGGATGTCTGAAAAAGTCTTTATTTCACCTTAATTTTTGAAAGATGTTTTTGCCAGGTTTAAAATTCTAGATTGACTTTTTATTTGATCACTGTTTTTAAGTAATTTGATTATGGTATACCTTGGGTGCAGTTTTCTTCATGTTTCCTATTCTTGGGACTTAATGAGCTTCTTGGATCTATGGATTTATAATTTTCATTAAATTTGGAAAAAAATTGGCCATTGTTTCTTCAGATACTTTCTCTGTCCCTGCCTCTCTCCTCTCCTTCTGTGACTGCAATTACACACAGGCCACTCAGTGTTGTCCCACAGCTCACAATTGCCGTGCTCATTTTTTTCAGTCTTTTTTTCTTTTTATTTCACTTTGTATAGCTTTTACTGATATATCTGCAAGGTCCCTAATCTTTTCTTCTGTAGTGTCTCATCTTCTGCTAATACCATTCAGAGTATATTTCTTTTCAGTAATTGTATTTTTTATCTCTTGAAGTTTCTGGGGGTCTTTTGATATCTTCCATGTCTCTTTTTAACATGTTTATGCTTTCTTCTACCTTGAAGTATACATATGAAGTATATTTATAATATCTGTTTTAACATACTTGTATACTATCATCTGTGTCATTTCTGGGGTCTGTTTCTATTGATTTTTCTCTTAATCATGGATTGTATTTTTCTGCTTTGTTGCATGTCTAATCATTTTAAATTCTAATAAATTTTAAATTGGATGGCGAGCATTGAATTTTACATTACTGAGGTTGAAATTTTTTGTATTCCTTTAAATATTTTTGAGCTTTGTTCTAGCACACAGTTAAGTTACTTGGAAAAGTTTTTATTCTTTCAAGACTTACTTTTAAGCTTCGTTAGGCAGGTCCAGAATAGCCCTTAGTCTAGGGATAATCTGGCCTCACTGCTGGAACAGTGAAGACAGTGGGGGTCCAGTGGTAGAATTCCTGCCTTCCATTCAGGAGACCTGGGTTTGAGTCCCAGCCAATGCACCGCCATCACTTGTCTGTCAGTGGAGGCTTGCATGTTGGGGGGATGCTGCATAGGTTTCCGTAGAGCTTCCAGACTAAGACAGACTAGGAAGAAAGGCCTAGTGACCTACTTCTGATAATCAGCCAGTGAAAACCTTATGGATCACAATGGTCCGATCCCATTGTGCATGGGTCATCATGGGTTGGGGGCCCACTGGACAGCAGCTAAAAACAACAACTGGAACAACATCCTTCTGAGGACTTTACTTGATGCTGTATGTATTAGGAGGTCTTTCCACTCTGGCTGGTAGGAATAGTAACTATTCCTGGCCCTTGGTGAGCTCTGAGGATTGTCCTGCCTGAGCCTTTCAGGTGGTTCTTCCTGGTCTCAGGTAGTTTCCTCACAAGCATGTACTGATCAGCACTCAGTCATCACTGACTTGAAGAAAACTCTCTGCAAATGTCCAGAGCTCTTTGTTTAGCATTTTCTCTCTGTTGGATACTCTGCCGCATGAATTCAACTGGCGTGGGCTCCTTGAACTCTGTCTTCTCAACTCAAGGAGATGGCTGGTTGCTGTTTAGGTACTCCTTCCCTCTCCAGGCAGTAAGCTAGGGCAGTAATAGGGCTCATCTTATTTGATTCCCTTCTCTCAGGGATCACAGTCCTGTGTTGCTAGTTGTCCAATGTCTGAGCACATTGTTTAATGTATTTTGTCTGGTATTTTAGTTGTTTAAGGCAGGAAGAGAAATCTTGTTATTCCATAATAGCCAGAACAGAAGTCATCAGTTGGTTTTCGAAAAACATCCCCAGGTTAAAATTCTAACATGCAGCTTAGATTGAGAACCACGGCAGCCTAATTCTTGTCATCAGAGTTTTGACCATTTTTGCCTGGCTCTTCCCATTCTCCCTTGTGCTACATTTCGACTGTTATCTCTCAAATCACACCGGTAAACACTTTCCTGCCTTCTACCGGAAGCTAGGAAAAATGGACAAAGAAAGGCATGACACTTATTAGCACTCTCCTAGTTTCCAGCACGGACGTCTATGTCGGGGAGACAGCAGACATCCTGAACTACTATCACTCACGTCATTAGCAGCAAACAGAAAGAGGAAAGAAACTCGGGCTAAGGAGATCTTTAGTTAAGAACTCTGTCTGTGGAGGGCTGCAGGAGCAAAGAGCTAGGCAGGGCATTATAGTAATGGAACATAAGCTATTTCTCAAATAATTGTTCCAAAAAACATATATATATATAAGCTAAGTTAAATGAAGAAAGAAACAAACCTACTATCTACCTGGGGTGCAAATCAGCAGTAAAGGCAACTCAGAGTCATTCCCAGTGAGCTCTCCAAAGGGAATGGGAAGCAGTAACATTCATTGTGGGTGCCAAGCATTTCTAGATGCATCATTTTGTTTGATCTTCACAGTGCTCTGAGTCAGGTATTATCTCTAATTTATACATGTGGGAAACTGTGAATCTGAGTGGTTAGGAACTCGGGAGTCACACAGCTAATACGTAAAGATAAAGGGTCTGTGTCCTTTCCCTCTGCTTCTGACAACACCTGTCATGACAGTCTCCAGGCCTAATGCACATAAATTTTTAAAAAAATATTTTTTTTGTCGAAGTATAACATACCTAGAGAAAAGTGCAATTTTCACAAAGTGAACACGCTCATATAACTAGCACCCAGATAAATAAACAAAACAAGTGCCTTAGAAGTCTCCTCATGCATGGCCTACTTTTGACTTAGGAGCTTTAGCAGAGGCACATAGTGGAGCCTACATCTCAAGGTCCTTAACTTGGGGTCTATGTGAGCTTCAGAGATCCATAAATTCCCTGAAATTATAGGCAAACATTTTTATAAGAGTTCATGCATTTTCCCCAAGGAAAGGATATAGTGCCTTTATCAGATTCTCCCAAGGAAGAAGAATCAAAGCTACAACTGAAGACTGGCTCATAGGGAATCCATTCATTCATTCAACATATCATCAAAATCAGAATATGAAAAATAACAATGGCTACGATTTGAGAACTTGATGTATCAGGCACTATGCTAGGCATTTTATGTGTATTATCTCTGACGTTTACAAAACCCTGAAATATAAATATCAGCATCTCCATTTTAGATATGGAAACTGAGGCTTAGGAGTGGTGAGGTGGCTTGCCCAGTGCCATACATTAATTATGAAGGTATTTTCAAAAGCTCATATTCAGCATCAGATCTGCTACACCAAAGCCTGTGCTTTTTCCACTAGACCACGAAGCCTTCTGTAACATCAAGTTGCTTAACTTCCGCCCAGAAGAAGCTAAGCTTGAAATACCAGCGCTGAATAGAAAATGAAAGAGTGAAATCAAAAGCCCAGACGACTTTCTTTAAAAATTGCCCTCTAACCAATGAAAAATCATCGCAAAGGGGAAAGTACTGCCTTTAAAAGACACACTTTGCCCTCAAGAGGTGTGGCTGCCATAGGTTTCTCAAGTAGAAGTTATTATCTAACCACAAACCAACTGTCTGTCATTACACTGCACTTTACAGAGGACAGTGATGATTGGTTGACCGAAAGAGCAACATTTAAAGAAAAGACCAAAACAACCAGGAGTTATTACTTCGGTGAGAAAGATAAAGCTTTGTTGTTGGAGGAAACTCCATCTGGAGTAAGAGATTAGGCACTACAGCCCAGCACTAGTTTTATAACAGTAAAAACAAAAACAAAACAAAATGAAACAAAAAACAGCAGTGCTAGGATAAAACCATTACCATTAATTACCTCAGTAACTGATTTTATTACTGTTAATTTCCTCATCAAGAAATCAGCCCGTTTTAAGTAAAATTGACTGAAAGTTACATAAAAACCACAGGAAGGTGCTTTGGACTCTCAAAATGCTAGTAAATACAAATATTTATAGTTTAAGATTCAAATTTTTTTTTTTTTTATTAACTTCTAAATCAAAAGCAAAGTTTACCTGTCTACAAAGGTTATGCCAGGAGAAGGTGGCAAAGTCTGAAGAAGCCACAATTCCTGATGCCTGCTTTCTTGCTTTAGTCACTAGATCATGTGTCAAGTTAATGCTTTGTTTCCCATTTTTCCCCTCTGCTGTGCCATTCAATCACTAAGTACACTGTATTCTTAGTACTTTATTTTGGAGAAGGCACACATAATAAACTATAGAAGAAAAGTGGGCCAATTGACTTTTTTATAGAAAAGAAAACCATGGTCTCAAGTTACAGATCAAAAGATGGCATCCTTTGAGTACATTTATTATACATCATTCTAAGTCTTGGATGCATATTCTCAGCTTAATGTGATAGGGAAATAAATGGAAAAAATAATTTATCTCAGGCAGACAAGTTCTTCTGATAAATACAGCAGGAGAGTGAGCATAAAAATTCTAGAGAACTTGAAATAATACTGAAAGAAATTCCTATAGTTCAATTAGCTTTTCCTCAGCAAGTTTTTCTATTTCAGGTAGAAAGTAACGTTTCCAATTTTATTCCCTCTATTTTATGATCAGGAAGTAAAGCACTACAGAACTACTCACCAAAGCAGCAACGTAGAATTTTCAGGATTTTTTTGTTGTTGTTGAAACTTACTTTATTTAAAAAAAAAAAAACTGTCATGAACAATAAATTACAATCATTTCCCCCCTCTTATAAATTCTTCATAAAATATATTTGACAATTTTAAAAGAAAATTTCAAAAGTTGCTTTCATTTTTGAAGTGCTGATGACTTATTTTTTGACCATTTTGTCATGCTGGTGAATTCTTTTGTAGCTGCTACAAGTTTGATTGATAAAATATTTTACAATTAAAAACAACAACAAACAGAAGAAACAGACCAGCAGAAAGAACTATTCAGTGTGCTATTTATCTTACACGAAACACTTACTTCATCATAATGACAAAGTATTCCTTAGCACCAAAAATCTACAGGAACCCCATCTTTCTAAGGGACAACTAGTGCAAAATAACACTCTAGGAACTAACTGTACAATCCCATATTTTAACTGGCCACACCTGCCTATAAGCTCATTTGAAGTATCTGGTCTTTTTAAAATTAAGACAAATTTAATAAAATGCTATTAATCATGGCAACAGACTCTACTATGAGGAATAATTGTTTATTGAGTACCTATTATGGGCAACGCACCAAATTCTTGCTTTCAGTTTTCCTCTAGCAAATATTCAGGAATTTCCAAGTATCAGTGATCATTTTTACTTCTTACTCCTGGCCTGTAGCTAAATGCCAATTTTTCTCCCCTAAATTTTAGTTATTTTGTTGCTGCTGAGAATATACACAGCAAAACTTACACTAATTCCACAGTTTCTACATGTACAATTTAGTGACATTGATTACATTCATCGAGTTGTGCAACCCTTCTCACCCTCCTTTTCTGAGTTGTTCCTCCCTCATTAACATAAACTCACTGCCACCTAAGGTTCCTATCTTATCTTTTGAGTTGCTGTTGTCAATTTGATCCCATATAGAAAATTCTTAAAAGAGTATAATGCTCAAGGCAGACATTTTTTTTTTTACTAGTTAAGCTAAAGTATTGTTGGGTTTTAAGAAGACTTCAGGGGGTGTTTCTGGTTTAAGGTTTAAAGCAAAACGCCAATTTTTAAATGTCATTTTATCAACTGACATCTAGTGCTAAGCACACAGTAGGTACCTAATAAATACTTTCTGACTGAAACAACAAAGAAAGACAAATAATTTATTATCATTTTGCTTGGTATCACAGGCTATTTTAGAATATAAGGACTTGAAAAAATTCCAGAAGAGACTGATCACATTATACCGTTCCTGCCCCCAAAGAAAGAATTCCACTTTACAGGCAAAATCTTTCAAAATAAATGATCAGTATTTTAAATGAGGCAGGTCCAAAAGCTATGTACTTAAGAGACTGTGGCTCCAAGCACGAATATTCAAAGGGCAAATGACATCACATACGAATCTCTGCTTAAGTGCCATATTATTGATGAGGCCACAACATAATGATGCTTTTTCTTATTTCCAGTAACTAAATCCCCTTGGACAGATCTATTACATTGATTTGGTGATCCAGAGGGTCACATTTTCACGAGGTTCCAGTGTATTTCCATCTCTAACTTCCAAAAGAATTCCTACACGAGCTTGAAAGTGATGTTAAATGTATACATTTTTTTTTTTTTTTTAAATCTTAAGAGGCTTTAGTAAAACTTTTCAGTCCAAATTTTAAACTTCACTTCCAGACCAAGTAACACATAGTCCAGAAATTTTAGGTACTCTAATTTTTTGTGTTATCTTCTGAATACATTTTAAATGAAGAAAAAAAATAGGATGG
This sequence comes from Dugong dugon, assembly GCA_030035585.1. Taxonomy (NCBI): domain Eukaryota; kingdom Metazoa; phylum Chordata; class Mammalia; order Sirenia; family Dugongidae; genus Dugong; species Dugong dugon. Next base: position 50,294,662 of record CM057462.1, on the reverse strand, counting down.
CAATATTCCAAAAGTTGTGGAAGTTTTAAAAGGCTGAGGGGACTATGGAAACTATCAATGACTTCAATATTCTTATAGCTAAACATTTTGCTTGACTTTTGACCAAAGAGTCTGGTGCTTTATAAAGATTAACCCAGATACAATGGCCTTAAAGTCTATCTAACCTTAAAGGCTAATGTTCTGCTTTAGGAAAGCATTCTCCCCTTAGTTTTCAACTATCTGCATTTACAGAAAAACAAGATTGGAGACAACTATACAGGATTAAAATCAAACTAACTTCAAGAACAATAATAGTTTGTTGGTTTTTGACATAGACCATACCAAGTGATTGTATACAATCGATAACTTTTCTATTTGAAAGATATAGTTGATGCCACAATATTGTATCCATTTGCCAAACTGTTTAAGTATCACCTCGCACTTTAGAAAAAGGTGATCAACATTTAAGACAACCATATCACTATCATTACTGTCTCAAATTAGACTAGAGAAAATAGCATCAGTGCCAAAATGAAAGGAAATCCAGTGATTAAACAAGAGACCATATCAGGGCAGGCAATATGAGAGTAGAGCTCATTTGGTTTTTTCAACTTTATGCTGAAGCTTAGACAAAGTCTTGAAACCCAAAATTAACATAGCAGGTATTATAGTTCATATACAGCAAAGTTTTCAGAAACAGAAGAATCCTGTGTTCAGATTTATATCAGGTTGTAGATACTGAAGTGCAGACCTGTCCCAATGCAGCGGTTTAATTGGTTAATTGAATGCCTGGTTACGTAAAGAAGGTATGACTGAATCATTAATGTCCTTGCCAACTTGTTACCACATGACTGCATAACTAATTCACCTCCTGCAGCTATAGGGCACTGGAGAGCTCAAACATACTTCAGCAGCTTTGGATGACTTAGTTTCGTTTATGTTTAATAATTTTAGACCCTCCAAAATGATGCCTTAAAAAAATGCTGAATAATATTACAAAAATAAAAAAAACCAGTATGATTTCGTTAGAGGGAGGAACCGGGTAGGAAGATGAGGGAAGGTTCTTTTATTTTCCATGATTGATTTCACCAGCAAATCTCAAAAACCCAAACCTACATCAAATAATTTAAACAGAAGTGGCATTTTCTTCATATGGAATGTAAAATGCACACATTCACATACTCACATATACATAAATATATACATATATGTTTCCTTTACAAAGCTTCAAAGGTTGCATTACCAGCATGCAAACCTCTTCTTCCATGGAAATTTCTAATACTGACTGACAAGGAATGTCTAAAATACTTGAGACATATTTCCAGAAAACTGGACTCTCTCCTTTTCTTGGCTCTTAGAGAATTTTCCTGCCAAACTTCTACCAATGATCATCTAAAAAAATTTACACTCACATTGGTAATACACATTGAGAACATACGAACAAAATGGCCAACTTGGACTTAAGAAAAACGAGGGAAAAAGAAAACACCCTACAATAAAATCTAAACCCTTAGAAGGTGTTTAGCTTTTTATATTCTTTTTCAGCCATATAATGTTGCATCACTGTTAAAACAGAAGCAGCACATCATCCAAGATATTTGCAAACAATATATGTGTCACGTTTCCCAGCTGCTATCTTTAAACGCAATTTGTACTAATCGGAGTTCTAGTTCAAAAGCATCTGGACGATCCTGAGGGTTGGCAGCCAGCATTTCTTTAATCAATTGTTTCATTCGCCCATTCATAGACTTTTTCTTCACAGGAATGAGAAGTTCCATTTTGGGATTTTCCAGAAGTGCCTCCCCTACAGGCACAATCTCAGTTCCTTGTTTTACATAACTCCCCAGGAGTTCCTTCTTTGTCTCCGTGTCTATGAAAGTGATCCTTTCTAGCATTGCCCAGATGATAATCCCCAGAGCAAAGATGTCAGCTTTTGCTGTGTAATGTCCCTCCCACACTTCAGGAGCCATGTAGAAATCTGTTCCACATGCTGTGGAGAGGAAACACTTGTTTACACTGACAGGTTCTTCTGGGTTCTGCCCAGAGGCTGAACAAACTTTACTTAAACCAAAATCGGCCACTTTCAGTGTGGGTTCCAAGTCACTGGTATCCAACCTGCTTTGAGAAATCAGGATGTTATCAGGCTTGAGATCTCGATGGATGATCTGGTTTTTATGCAAGAAAGCCAGGGCACTGCTCAGCTGAAGCATGAAGCTGGTGTTAGTTTTACGATTGGGTTTCCTGGACAACAGATATTCATTCATATCTCCTCCGTCACAAAAATCCATCACAAACCACAAGTAATAGGCGCTTCTGGGATCAAAGGCAATTTCTCCTTTTAATGAAGTCTCTACAAGCTATAACAAGCAAAAAAAGAAAAAAACAGTTTACGATCATCTGCATAGGTAGTACAAAATTCAGTTACAGTAAAAAAGTAACAAAGGTAAAGTCAGTCTCCAATTTTATATGGAAACACCATGAATATCCTATCTGGTCAGTGCTTTCACATGTGCATTTTAAATTGCAGTATTTCAAACTGTTACTTTGTCCCTAATGAATACACACCAAATCTTGAAGCCAGGTAAAAACTTATTTATACATAGCTTTATTTTGAAGAGTATCCGACTGGCCACACATTTTTTTACACACGTCAATGGAGCTGAACTCTGCTCACCTAGCTAATAGCTTCATGAAAAGACCAAAGTTTCAGCAGCTAGACTTGGGAGAATGCCAGCTAGGGCATAAACCTCAATTAAGAAAGTCTGTTAAATTAAACTGTCTAAAATATACTTCTTGCTTACTGAACATACACTATCAATATCATCTCTATAACTGAGAGAAAAATGACCAAAGACCAACTAGTTGCTGCAGAAATAAAGTGCTCCTATAACCACTGATAAAATAAAGACCAACACTATCACTTCACAAACTTCTACAGGGAGAATGCAAATTATGTTGGCTATGGTGGTGCAGTGATTAAGAGCTTGGCTGCTAACCAAAAGGTTGGCAGTTTGAATCCACCAGGCGCTCCCTGGAGACCCTACGGGTCAGTTCTACTCTGTCCTACAGGGTCGCTATGAGTTGTAATCGACTCGACAGCAACAGGTTTTTTATCTTTATCACTGGATGGCTTTTTAAAACCAATTTATAAAAATCAAATTCGCATCTTGTTATAAAAATTGAAGTCTGTGCTTGTACAGTTCTTTGACATAAGCTGAAAACCTAGAATAAATCAGTTTTATTTATTATCACTGCCTAATTATAACTATCCTATCACCTGAAATTCAAGAATATTATTTCACTGCACATGAACTACTACTCTAAAATACAGGCGTACAGTGGTTTGAAAGCATCTGTTGTATGGTGTCCTTTCCAGATACATGGGTTGAGTAAAACTCAGGAGGGAAGCCGAAGAGTGGTTGAAGGGTGAGTGAATTGCTAATTTTACATTTAATCCGCCGGTACTTGCTTCTGTCACTTGAGCAGGACGGAAGCAAAAACACCCCTCCATGCCACTCTGCCCCCCAACCCCCACCCCAGAGCAGTAATCGCAATGGTCTGCAGATGTTTCTTTTGCATGCATTCTACTTGTTGCGTGTGTCTGCCAGTGAGACAGAAAAAATGAAGGAATAGGAAAGGTACAGACAACACAATCATTTATTACACAAGGTGCACTGCTACTAACTGGGCTGAGATTGAAAACCAGCACTTTTCTCTTTCTTCATTTCTTCTCTTCTGTCTTTACTTGTGAAAGCAAACTTCCTCAATAACTTTGAGCATACAGAGTCCCAGCACTTAAAGAACCGTTTAGAGTAGGGTCAGATAGTAAATATTTTAGGCTTGGCAAGCCACATAAGGTCTCTGTCCCATATTCTTCCTATTCTTTCTTTAGTTTTTACAATGCTTTAAAAATGTCAAAAACATTTTTAGCATCCTGGCTATACAAAAACAGACCACAGGCTAAACTTCCCAGCTTCTGGTTGAGAAGTGCACAGAGAGCCTAATCTACTTATTTTCATGGGTAAAGAGCATGTTAGTCACTGGTTCTCTTATCTAAAGTTCTTCAGTGGTTTCTCTGTTCTCCTAGAATATGGTCAAAGCTCTTTAACATGGGCTACAGGACCCTGTATGCTCTGACCCCTGCTAACCTTTCCAGCCTTGTTTACAAGCAACTGTCCCTGTACACTATAGCTTTACCATCTTCCTTCAATTCTTAGAAAGCTCTGTGCTTTTTGTCTCAGGACCTTTGTATGTACAGTTTCCTGCTCCTGTACCATGCTGTACTTCTCATTCATGACACTTATCACAAGTACACAAAGTGGCCACAAAGTTCGTATGCATGGGGTTGTGTCCTTTGTTAATTATGTGTTCTATATTTTCTTCTAGATGAGGTTTTTAGCAATCAGGAACTGACTTAATGATTCCAACTGAGAACAAGGAGAGACATCTGGAAAAACATGGAGAAAAATTAAAATGTGTGTAGAGAATGAAGAAAAGCCCATTCATCTGAAGCTTGTGGTCACCCTACCTAATTTATTTTGTTATCTTTGTTGTTGGGTACCGACAAGTCGATTCTGACTCATTGTGATCTCACGTTGTTTTTACTAGATGTAAATACTGATTTCCTTTACAGAGAAGGCACTTGATAAATGTGTTGATAAATATCTGCTTACTAGGTGCCAAGTACTGTATCCACATTATACCCAATTTTGATAACTCCCATGGGAGGTAGAAATTATCATTCCTATTTTATATATGAAGAAACATATGCTTGGAAAAGTTGGGTTATTTATCCAAGGTCATACAGCTAGCAAGGGGCACCCTGGTGGCGCAGCGGTTAAGAGGTTGGCTACTAACCAAAAGGTTGACAGTTCAAATCCACCAGCTGCTCCTTGGAAACCTATGGGTCAGTTCTACTCTACCCTAAAGGGTCACTAGGAGTCAGAATCGACTCGACGGCAACGGGTTTGGTTTTTGGTTTTGTATACAGCTAGCAAAGTGTCAAAAGTCAAAAAGAAGTCTATCAGACTTTAAAAGATGAAAGAGATTTACTAAACAAAAAAGGTGCTTTAGATATAAAAATCACTGAATCAAGTCTGGTAGTACTTTACATCTACAAAGTCTTGGAAGACAAGCTAATGCCTAGCTACCATAATTGTTACTAGATCTAGACTCAAGGATACTGTCAGGACTAAGTCATATGTTTAAAATGGCTTTGCTTTTCCAGTCCAAAAGAGTTTAGGCATCTTAATCTCCAAAATCAAAGCAAAGTTCAATTCACTTTTAAGAGGGAATGTGGTACTATCTCCAATAGTTGCTGATATCAGGGTAACATATAATAAGCACTTTTAGAAAGGCAAACAGTAACATGAATACAGGCTAAATAGTTGTGTTTTATAGTCACTGTCTTAAGAAAGAACACATCACAGCATACAGTGCTAAACTGAAATATTAATTAAGTCCTCGAGATGAATATTTGTTAACTCTACAATGAAACTCACAAGTTTCTAATTACAGATAGTTATGCTTGTTTTCTTTGTTGCTCCTAGTGCAAAAGCTTTTGCTGTTTTATAAACAAACGTTTGTATCCTGATGGTAAATTCTGAATTTAGACAGACTAAAGGAAAGTTGTTTCCTTTTCTAAGAATGACTGGTCTTAAGAAATTTTTCTCTGGCCTTTAACTAGCTACGTCTTTTATATATTTTCTATTCAATGAGTATAGAACTGCTAGAGATTTTGATCTACGGCAGAAGCCAACCTAAAAAAAAGCTTTTCTGTTTTCCAATGTTAATGTTTCCCCTAAGTTATAAAAGAATAATTTGGAGGCAGTATCGCTGAGTGTTTAAGAGAGCACAAGCTTTAGTTATCAGACAGACCTAGGTTCAACTCCCATTTGCTAGCTATGTGACTTTAGATACATTTATTATCTATCCTAAGCCTCAGTTTCTTCATTTGTAATGAGGACAATAATTGTACTTTCCTCATGGGATTGTTCTGAGCAAGTGTCTTTAAAGCACTCAGTACAGTATGTGGAACAGAGCAGGAACTCAAATATTAACTATTAGCACTGTTAATAATATTCTGGTGCCAGCCACATACTTCATGAAAATTAACTGGAATTGCACAGTTAAGAAACTACATGACCCCTCTAAAATGGCAAAGGCTCATGTTCAAACCAGCGATTTATAAAAGAGATACTCAACTACCTATGGGTGCTATGAGTTGTGGACTTTTTCCTTTGCTTCTGTCTTTAGTTCCAAAAAATACTGATTCTGAGGAAGTGAACTTATTAGACTCTTGTCTTAAACACTTCCCTAGTGCCCATCTTGCCCCATTCCTATGCAGATTGGCAAGTACTATGGCTTCACAGGTGACTTATGTTATTTTTAGGTATTTGCATCACAGGTTTAAAAAAAAAACTTATTTTAAACCAAACACCTACTCAATTCTTGGCAGACCCCTATCTACTGCTAACTATATAAACACCTGCATTTAAAGAGAAAAGTTCATCTGACCCTTTCATTCCTCTTCTTGCTGACTATTGTTATGGTCATATCACTTCTTCTCCATTCAACCACACATACCTGTAAATAAAGTGAGGAATTAGAGCCGTGGGACATCTTTTGCACCATCCCATCTTTTTGTAGAATGCATTCTTCCAAGTGAATCACATTTGGATGTTGGCTCTTGATACTGCTTAGTGCCCAGAACTCACGAAGAGCTAGTTCAACATTTTCAGGTGCGTGGCATCGAATTTTCTTCACCGCTACCCGTGCAGAGGTCTTCCTGATGACTGCTTCATACACCACACCGTAACTACCTCGGCCTACCTCCCGTATTAGATCGTACTTTGGCTGGCTACTCACCATCTTCAAGGTCAAGGTTTCTGGAAAAATCAACAAAGTGTTCTGTTGAAATTAGGAATAATGCCTGGCTTTTGTTTTTTCTTATGTGTGATTTAGCTATCATCTGCTCCACCACCTGTAGTGCTTGAAAGATATTTGCTCTACCTTGGGAAAATCTAAACATTTTAACAATAATAATAACAATGCTAATACTTATGTAGTACTTACCATGTATCAGGAACTGTTTCAAGCACTTTATAATATTAAATTCATTTAATCCTCGCAATAATTTTACGAGCTAGGTACTACTATGGTCAGGAAACTAAAGAAAAGGAAACTAAAGTACAGAGAGGTTAAGTAACTTGTTCAAGGTCAAACAGCTAGTAACTGGTGGAACTGGGATTTGAATCCAGGCCATCTGTTTGGCTCTGCTGTCCATGATTTTAACCACTACACTATAATGCCTCTTACATGAACTGCTTCAAAATGTCACTGTTAAAAATAAACCAAAAAAGTTAGGATTCTTATTTACTGATCATGAAAAAATGAACAAACACACAAAACCCCAGCTTCTCCTTAAGGCTACGGACACACAGAAAAGGTCATAAAAACAACAAAAGCAAAAATACACACACAAAAATACTCTTGTCAGAAATACAAACAACTGGCTTGTGCTTAAGGGCTAAAAGTGAACCAGGCTACTTATAGAACTGAAAAGGTTAGCTGTTATTATTTAAAAACAAACGGCCAAACTATGTATTTTCATATTTTAGTTTTATTTCCTTATTTCTTGCAAAACAAATTAAAGTTTCTGGAGAATAATGTTCAAATAAAAGTTTGTGGAGGATAATGTTCCTTTAAAAAGAAAGTAAGCTACTTGGAATATAGTTATCTTTTTGTTGTTGTTGTTTTACAATAGCTAGGCCATTTTTGGGCAACAGAAACTGTCCTACATATCAAGGGGCCCTCTGACAGAGTTCTTTGGGATTCAACTCGTTAAATCATTTTAACGCAGGAGCAAAAGGCCCTACACAGAAATGCTCACGTGTTGGATCAAGAAAGTCGAAAAGTGTGCCTCTGACCCCCTAGGAATTTCAAGATTCCAATGAGCTTCAGGCACAGACTTTCATTTGTAGATTTCTACCGTGGGCACATAGTGGTTAAGTGCTACAGCTGCTAACCCAAAGGTCAGCAGTTCGAATCCCCTAGGCGCTCCTTGGAAACTCTGTGGGGCAGTTCTACTCTGTCCTGTAGAGTCGCTATGAGTCGGAACTGACTCGATGGCAACGGGTTCAACGGGTACCGTGGGCAATAAAAGTAACCTGAGATTGTACAACCTCTATGATATACAATTTAGGGGGAACATAAAGCTACTGACTCTAGAGCCTGAGAAACTGGGAACAGCTACTTCAAGTCCATAGATGAGATTTAAAAAAAGAAAATGAAAGCTCTGAGATTGCTTCTCAGTTCCACTTCCTCGAATAGGCTATCTATCCTTCAAATTCTACTGTATTTCCTAGTATTTGCTTGATTTTCTGTCATGGAATCCTCTGCCCCAAATACACAGCAGACATTCTTTCCTACTCCACCTGGATCGTCAATTACTATGCATCTGTGAAGCAGTTCTATATCCTCTCCAGCTCGATATAATCCCCATGCGTAAGAGCATCTTCCTGAATAAGGGGGAGGGTTGGTGTTTATGAAATCCTTTGAGATTCTGGATCAAAACACACCACGGCGATGCATCCTGTGCGAAACTAAGTGACTCAGGATGGCATTTCCACGGGCTGATCCAGCGGTTAGGCGCGGGCGGGCCAGGCCATACACATGCCAGGGACCAGGAAGGGCCGGTCCGGGGCAGAGGTGTTCCCCGACGCGGGGCTCAGGGCCCCGCTCATTGGCCGAGTATCAGGACCTCCCCCTCCTCGGCTGCGACGAGATAGAACCCTGAGGGGATCCTCCCCAGGCCCTTCGCCCCGAGGAGTCAGTCCTGCAGCTGCCTTCACAATTCGGTGCTGGGGGCTGAGGGCTGGGGCCTGGGGAAGAGGCCACGGGCATTAGAGGCCGCAGCTGGGGCCGGTGGCCTGAGGGTGCGGGCACGAAGGCCTGGGGAAAGCGAGGCCTTCCCCAGGATGATTCCTTTGACAGGTCTATGACAGGTCTCCTGGGGATGGAGGCACATGCTGGGACCTCGGTTCTGCAGCAGGGCTTCTCTGCCACGCCGAAGGGCCAGATTTACCTCAGGGTAGCTGCTGCCGCTTCTCCCTCTCACGGGCTCTGCAGGCCGCCATTATCCGGCAGCTCGCGCCTCCGCCGCCGCTGCCTCCAGTCAGAGGCCCGCGCGCGCCCCCGTGGTGCGCGCGGACACACCCCCTTACGCCTTGCGGCCCCGCCCCCCCGGCCTTCCGTAGCGCGAGCCAGGAAGCCGAGAGCTATTCCTATTGGTTGTGCAGCGGGTGCTCCGCTTGCCTCCACCTCTTTCCCATTTCTTTGAAGAGACCGAGTTGCGGGAGGTGCGCCCACTCCGGAAGGCACCACTTGCGCCCCTCCCCGCAGGGGTGACCGGGCCTGAGAAGGGGGAGGCCACTTCACGCCCGGGGTTCGGTCGCCCTCCCGCTGCTGCGGTCGTGCACGGCCCGCAGCCCCGAGGATTGTCTGCAGTAGCAGATCTGAGGCTGAAGAAGAGCGTGCCGCACCGCGGCCTCCTGCCTCCCCTCCCTGTTCCCCTACCGACCTACCGAGCTGCGGGCAGGTGTGCTGGGGTCGTTAGGGTGGAACGCCTGGTGCATCTTCTGCGCTGGCCTGGGGTGCTTGCGGACTGCGGAGCTTTACCGCGGGCCTGCGAGAAGGCACAGCCCGAGCTGGGAGGCTTGGCGTCCGCCCCGCCAGGAGGGAGGCTGCACCTTTTGTTAGAGTCACTGAGCCATGTTTGCGGGCAGTGCAGCTGCCAAGGCGGCGGTGGCGCGGGGCTGGGTGCGATCATCTGGGAAGACGCCGTCCCCTGTGCCGCCGGCGCGGTGGTATCTCCCTTAAAGAAGCCGGCGCCTCATTGTTCCCGGGCTGCGGCCGCGGGGAGTCGGAGGCGCCCTGCGGGGCGCGGGGAGGGAGGGAACAGCAGCGCTGCCTCTGGTTGCTGCTGCGGACCCACACCCTGCCCAGCTGCAGCCCCGGTGGGCTCCTAGAGGAGAGAGGAGGGAGAGGCGGCCGTCAGGGCCTGTCAGGGCCGAGACTGACAGCGAAGACAGCCGTCGTTCTTTCGGGGCCCGACTGTCAGTGGGCGCATAAGCCGCCGGAGTCTTCCGGCTACGCGGGAGCGGTCAATGAGGTTCCGGCACACCTTCGGCTTGACAGCCAGCACGGGACTAACAGTTACCCAGAGACCAGGGCCAATCGGTCATTCAGTTAGTTACACAGATCACTAAGCATCAGCCAGAAACGTCCATTCCTTCTCCACCGATTTATTCTGCACCTACTATTTGTCAACAAGGTGGTTGGTGCTCGTCCTAGCCCTGTATAAGGCATGATGTACAAAGAATCCCTGTCCCCACTCTCAAGGAACAGTAAAAATTATCTATTTTCTATTCCCCATTTATGGACCTTCTACCGAGATTCTGGAAACCTTGGCTGCATAGTGGTTAAGAGTTCGGCTGCTAACCAAAAGATCGGCAGTTCGAATCCACCAGGCGCTCCTTGGAAACTATGGGGCAGTTCTACTCTGTCCTAAAGGGTCGCTATGAGTCGGAATCGACTCGACGGCAGTGGGTTTGGTTTGATTTTACCGAGATTCTACTGGGTTAGGCCCTATGTAAATCATCTCTCTTAATCTTAACCAAAATCCACAAGGGCAGGCTTTATTACTAACCCTGGTTTTACAGGTGAGGAAACAGACCTCAGCCTCATTTGACGGAAAGGTGTTTGTTCTGGGTGGTGCCTACCCTGAACAACCTTCATCGCCCTACCCCTCACCCCCGGTGTAACACCCTTCCCTATCCATCCTGTTGCTGTGGAGTCAATTCCGACTCATAGCGACCCTATAGAACAGAGTAGAGCTGCCCTATAGGGTTTCCAAGACTGTAATCTTTACAGAAGCAGACTGCCACATCTTTCTTCCTTGGAGCAGCTGGTGGGCTCCAACTGCTGACATTTCAGTTAGCTGCCTAGCGCTCAACCACTGGGCCACCAGGGCTCCTTTCTCTTCCCATACTACTCTCTAATCCGTTCAGACTTCTGTCTTGAGCACCCTGTACCAGTTGTCAACTGTCTGCTGGGAATTCTGAAGACAACCAAGACTTGGTTCCTGCCCTTGAAAGTGGTGGGAGAAACTCTGGAAGTCTGTGTGTAGACAGCTACCTGTGGGGGTTATTTCATCAGTCAGGGGAGGGGCCAGAAGCTCTCTCTTTTGGTTAGAGGAGGTTTTTTCTTCCATTTGTCGTCGTCTTTAAATATCAAAGGAGCCCTTCCTGTTCTGTCAAGCAGGCTGCAGAACTGAAACTTGAAACCTCTGCCCCTCCCCAATGATAGGTTGACTCCAAAGTCTGTTAGGTGGATTCAGGTTTTGTGGAACCCAAAGCTTCAATAATTTGGATGCCCTCTATAGGAAAAATATTACAAAATGGGCCTATGAAGGCACTGTTGGGGGCTTGGAAGGAGTCCCTGTAAGTGAAGGACTCTGAAGCTTAAACTCACTAGTTTCAGGGTACATCTACCATTGCTTAGTACATTATATTATGTTTGCCCACAGGCCTTCTCCTACCAGACTGAGAGTTTCTGAGGACAGGAACCTTGTCTATGATTCTTCTTTGCAGCCTCCTCAATCTGATAAGGTATCAAAATATACCCGAGGATAGCATTCTCATACATTGCTGGTGGGAAAGCAAAATGATGCATGTCTTAGCAAGGGAATTTGTCAACATGCAGCCACATTACATATGTGTTACCCTTTGACCAGTAATCCTAGGTCAAATCCTAGACTTCTAGGAATTTTTCCTAGTGATATAATGGAAAATTACAAAAAGCTCTATGTGCAAGGTTATTCATTGCGGCATTATTTTTATATTAAGAGACTGGAAACCACTCACATGTCCATTAATAAAGAACTGGCTGGATAAATTACAGTACATACACAGGATGGAGTACTATGCAGCTGTAAAAAGAAATGTGGACGATCTCTATATACTAATATGGAATGATCCCTATATATGTTATTAAATGAAATAAGCAAAGGCTTAATTGTTTATAGTATGCTATCTTCTATATAAGTAATGAAAAAACCAAAAACCAAACCCGCTGCCATCAAGTCGATTCTGACTCATAGCAACCCTATAGGACAGAGTAGAACTGCCCCATAGAGTTTCTAAGGAGCACCTGGTGGATTTGAACCACTGGCCTTTTGGTTAGCAGTTGTAGCACTTAACCACTACAGCACCAGGGTTTCCTTATAAGTAATGGGGAGATCTAAATATATCTTTAACTGCTTATGCTATTTTTAAAAATGGAAGAAAAAAATCCCAAACTTATAGAATGGCTGCTGTTATGAACTGAATTATGTCCCCCCAAATATGTGTTGTAAATCCTAACCTCTAGGCCTGTGGTGGGAGAGAGATATGAAGAAGAACAAAGCATCAGGCTTGGAGGAAGACTCATTAACAACCTGCGATACGCAGATGACACAACCTTGCTTGTGGAAAGCAAAGAAGGCTTGAAGCATTTATGGATGAAGTTCAAAGACTACAGCCTTCAGTATGGATTACACCTCAACATAAAGAAAACAAAAATCCTCACAACTGGACCGATAAACAACATCATGATAAACAGAGAAAAGATTGAAGTTGTCAAGGATTTCATTTTACTTGGCTCCACAGTCAATGCCCATGGAAGCAGTAGTCAAGAAATCAAACACTGTATTGCATTGGGCAAATCTGCAAAAAAGTGTTAAAAAACAAAGATGTCACTTTGATGATTAAGGTGCGCCTGACCCAAGCCATGATATTTTCAGTCACCTCATATGCATGCAAAAGCTGGACAATGAGAAAGGAAGACTGAAGAAGAATTTGATGCCTTTGAATTATGGTGTTGGTGAAGAATATTAAATATACCATGGACTGCCAGAAGATCAAACATCTATCTCAGAAGAAGTACAGCCAGAATGTTCCTTAGAAGCAAGGATGGCGAGACTTCGTCTCACATACTTCGGACATGTTATCAGGAAGGATCAGTCCCTGGAGAAGGACATCATGCTTGGTAAAGTAGAGGGTCAGTGAAAAAGAGGAAAACCTTTGATGAGATGGCACATTGACATGGTGGCTGCAGTAATGGGCTCAAACATATCAAGATTGTGAGAATGGTGCAGGACTGAGCAGTGTTTTGTTCTGTTGTACATAGTGTATCTATGGGTCTGAACCGACTGGAAAGCACTTAACATCAACAAAAACAACTTGCTGGTGGTTATAGTCCTATTTGGGAATGAGTTGTCTTTGTTATGTTAATGAGGCAGGATTAGTGTAGGATGTATTTTGAATCAATCTCTTTTGAGATATAAAACAGATTAAATGCAAGCTAGCAAGGAGATACAGGGGAAGAGAGATGCCAAGCACATGAAGCAAAAGCTCTGAGGAGACAAGGACCTTCCTTCAGAGCCAACTGAGAGAGAAAGACTTCCCCTAGAGCTGTCGCTCTGAATTTGGACTTCTAGCCTCCTAAACTGTGAGAAAATAAATTTGTTTGTTACAGCCATCCACCTGTAGTATCGCTGTTATAGAAGCACTAGATAACTAAGATAGTTGCTTATGTGCAATGGAAGGGGCAGGTATGGAAGTGAGACTTTGGTGAGTATACCTTATATAATCATTATTTTGTTGTTAGATGCCATCGAGTCGGTTCTGACTCATAGCAACCCTCTGTTACAGAACGAAACACTGCCCAGTCCTGCGCCATCCTCACAATCATTGCTGTGTTTAAACCCATTGTTGCAGCCACTGTGTCAATCCATCTCCTTGAAGGTCTTCCTCTTTTTCACTGACCCTCTACTTTACCAAGGATGAGGTCCTTCTCCAGGGACTGATCCCTCCTGATAACATGTCCAAAGTATGTGAGATGAAGTCTCGCCATCCTTGCTTCTAAGGAACATTCTGGCTGTACTTCTTCCAAGATAGGTTTGTTTGATCTTCTGGCAGTCCGTGGTATATTCAATCTTCTTCACCAATACCGTAATTCAAAGGCATCAAAGTCTTCTTCAGTCTTCCTTATTCATCACCCAGCTTTCTGCATGCACATAAGGCGATTGAAAATACCATGGCTTGAGCCAGGCGCACCTTAGACCTTAAAGTGACATCTTTGCTGTTTAACACCTTAAAAAGGTCTTTTGCAGCAGATTTGCCCAATGCAATGTGTCGTTTGATTTCTTGACTTCTGCTTCCATAGGCGTTGACTGTGAATCCAAGTAAAATGAAATCCTTGACAACTTCAATCTTTTTTCCGTTTATCATGATGTTGCTTGTTTGTTCAGTTGTGAGGATTTTTGTTTTCTCTATGTTGAGGTGTAATCCATACTGAAGGCTGTGGTCTTTGATCTACATCAGTAAGTGCTTCAAGTCCTCTTGACTTTCAGCAAGCAAGGTTGTGTCATCTGCGTATTGCAGGTTATTAATGAGCCTCCCTCCAATCCTGATGCCCCATTCTTCTTCATATAGTACAGTTTCTCATTTTATTTGCTCAGCATATGGTTTGATAAGTATTGTGAAAGGATACAACCCTGACACACAACTTTCCTGACTTTAAATCACGCAGCATCCCTCTGTTCTGTTTGAACGACTGCCACTTGATCTATGTACAGGTTCCTCAGGAGCACAATTAAGTGTTCTGGAATTCCCATTCTTTATAATGTTATCCATAATTTGTTATGATCCACACAGTCAAACGCCTTTGCATAGTCAATAAAACACAGGTAAACATCTTTCTTGTATTTTCTGCTTTCAGTTATGATCCATCTGACATCAGCAATGATATCCCTCGTTCCATGGCCTCTTCTGAATCTGGCTTGAATTTCTGGCAGTTCCCTGTTGATGTACTGCTGCAAAAGCTTTTAAATGATCTTCAGCAAAATTTTACTTGCGTGTGATTTTAATGATACTGTTTGATAATTTCCATATTCTGTTAGATCACCTTTCTTTGGAATGGGCACAAATATGAATCTCTTATAGTCAGTTGGCCAGGTACTGTCTTCCAAATTTCCTGGCATAGACCGCTTCCAGTGATGCATCTGTTTGTTGAAACATCTCAGTTGGTATTCTGTCAATTCCTGGAGCCTTTTTTTTTTTTTTTTTTTGCCAGTGTTTCAGTGCAGCTTGGACTTCTTCCTTCAGTGCAATCAGTTCTTGATCGTATGCTACCTCCTGAAATGGTTGAACATTGACCAATTCTTTTTGGTACAGTGAATCTGTGTATTTTTTCCAGCTTCTTTTGATGCTTTCTTTGTCGTTTAATATTTTCCTTGTGGAATCCTTCAATATTGCAACTCGAGGCTGAGTTTTTTCTCCAGTTCTTTCAGCTTGAGAAATGCTGAGTGTGTTCTTCTCTTTCGGTTTTCTAATTATAGGCCTTTGCTCATTTCATTATAATACTTGGTCTTTTGAGCCACCCTTTGAAATCTTCTGTTCAGCACTTCATCATTTCTTCCTTTCTCTTTAGCTACTCTGTGCTCAAAAGCAAGCTTCAGAATCTCTTTTGACATCCGTTTTGGTCTTCCTTTCCTATCTTTTCAATGACCTCTTGCTTTCTTCATGTTTGATGTCTTTGATGTCATGCCACAACTTGTCTGGTCTTCGGTCATTAGTGTTGAATGCATCAAATCTATTCTTGAGATGGTCTCTAAATTCAGATAGGATATACTCAAGGTCATATTTTGGCTCTCAGGGACTTGTTCAAATTTTCTTCAGCTTCAACTTGAACTTGCACATGAGCAATTGATGGTCTGTTCCGCAGTCAGCCCCTGGCCTTGTTCTGACTGATGATACTGAGCTTTTCCATCGTATCTTTCCACAGATGTAGTCAATTTGATTCCTGTGTATCCCATCTACTGAGGTCCACATGTATAGTTGCCATTTATGTTGTTGAAAAAGGGATTTGCAATGAAGAAGTCATTGGTCTTGCAAAATTCTATCGTGCGATCTCTGGCATCATTTCTATCACTAAGGCCATTATTTTCCAACCACTGTTCCCTCGTCTTTGTTTCCAGCTTTCACATTCCAATCACCAGTAATTATCAATGTATCTTGATTGCATGTTTGATCAATTTCAGACTGCAGATGTTGGTAAAAATCTTCAATTTCTTTATCTTTGGCTTCAGTGGTTGGTGCATAAATTTGAATAATCATTATTTTGGAACTTAGTAAATGTTTTGCATCTTTAGAAAATAAAGTCCATTAAAAAGAAAAAATTACAGCTTAAAAATTAAAAACAAATTGACCATCTGTATAGGTAGTCCCCAACTTACGATATGTTCTAATTATGACGAACTGCAATTACCACCATATTTTTTGTACATTTTATTGCTAGTAATAGATGTTACTTACAGTGTTGCAGTGCATAATTTGCTGATGTTATTATTCTCAAATATTCATTTGCATATTTATTGATTCATTGATACTGATCATAAAAGGCAATAATAATGAAAGCTAAAAAAAAAAGAGAAGTGTTCAGATTACTTTAGGACTACTTGTACAGTAAACCTGCAAAAGCTGGGAACTGTGCAAGCCAAAACCTGTCAGAGAAGGAAAACTCAAATGTTTTCCACTAATAGAGAGTGACAGAGAAGTGGTAAAACTGCACCCTGTCAAAGGTGGAAAACTTGCAAGACCTGGAAAAACAAGGCAGTTCCATCAAGTTCCAGCTGTCACAGGTTTCACTGTATCAGATTAGTGGCATAAGTATACCGAGAAAATAATTTCAAGAAGCTTTATAAGCATTTTGACTGTACCGCCCTAATGGGGTATATTCTAAGGACGATAAGAACTGGATAGAAATATTAAACTGCATTCATCACCTTTATTGTTAGTAGTAATATTGGTATTGTTATTTTGAAACTATAGGTGTATTGTTTGATAAAGCAAATAAGTAATTCTGTTAATGGAATTAGGAACCAAGATTTTCAGTGGGTGAGAAAAGTTACAAGTATAAAATCAAAGAAGTTAAGATAATCTTAGATCTGAATCAGGTAGCAGTATGAAGTATGTATTTTTCTCCTAAAGAATGTGTTTCCTAGATCTGTCTGCTAAAAAGGCCCAGAAGCAATGACCAACCCAGTAGTAATGAGCACCCCTACCGCACAGATTTGGTCTCTAAATACTCTTTTCTACTTAAAAAAAACTAAAATATGAAATAAATAAAATCAGGGCTCCTTTGATAAATGGTTGATTCCAGATCTGGAGCAGGAAAGATGAGCTTGAGACATCTTTTGCTCAAGCTAGGAAGCAATCAATGACTATTGGGGTCATGTCAAAATGACCCAGGAGCCAATCCAATGGGGCTCCCAAAGATGGAACAACACACCACATATATAAAAATCCATTAATTCATAATGAAACTTAAGAAAAACAATACATTGGTCATCACTAGCGTTTTATAGGGAATCAACTGATTAATCATTGATAAATAAAGGAAAATAATCAGACATTTTCCCGATCTTTCCTTTACGAATTGTATTTCAGATAACTAAACAGTAGATAAGGGAAAGTTGTTCTTTATAAAATAATTGTTGTTAGGTGCTGTTGAGTCGATTTCAACTCATAACAACTCCATGTGACAGAGTAGAACTGCCCCATAGAGTTTTCTTGGATGTAATCTTTACGGAAGCAAATCACCAGGTCTTTCTCCCAAGAAGCCACTAGGTGGGTTTGAACCACCAGCCTTTAGGTTAGCAGCCAAGCACTTGACAGTTTGTGCTACCAGGGCTCCCACTGGAAGAAACACAACTAATAAATATAGAAGAGATGATAAGATTAGAAAAACATGATTTTGCAACCCCTAATGAAATAATGGAGCCCTGGTGGTGCAGTGGTTAAGAGAGTGGCTGCTAACCAGAACGTCACCAGTTCGAATCCACCAGCCGCTCATTGGAAAACCTATGGGACAGTTGTACTCTGTCCTGTAGGGTCGCTATGAGTCAGAATCAGCTTGACAGCAACAGGTTTGGTTTTTTGGTTTAATGAAATAATAAGGAACCCTGGTGGTGCAGTGGTTAAAGCGCTTGGCTGCTAACAGAAAGGTCAGCAGTTCAAACCCACCAACAACAATGGGGGAGAAAGATGTGTCAGTCTGCTTCCGTAAAGATTTACAGCCTTGGTAACACTACGGGGGCAGTTCTACTCTGTCCTGTAGGGTTGCTATTAGTCAGAATCAGCTCGACAGCAATCGGTTTGGAATGAAATAATGGGTCTAGGCAACAATTATGAAATAATGTGAAAATAATTGGGTGAAAAGTTGTTGGGGAACTTAAAATGGAGAGCTTAGTCTGACACTGCCTGGACCCTCTGACCAATCTTAAAATCACCAAGAGTGGGGGATACAGTGCTCTCAGTAGAATATCCTTACCTTAAAAAAAAAAAAAAATCTAAACCTAATGAAGCCTCTAGATATAATTATCAGTTTACTAGAAACACAGGAGAATAGACAAACATCACAAAGAAACCATCATACAAACCCAAAATGTGGGACATACTACAGTACAAATAGCCTGGTTTCTCCAAAAAATTTATGGCATGAAAATAAAAGGGAAAGTGGAATGTTAAAGTATAAAACTCAAGAGACTTAACAACTAAACACAACAACCTTTTTTGGATTCTAATTTAAGGGAATGAACTGTCAAAAGACATCCTTGGTACAGTCAGGGGAATTTGAATATGGACTGATAGATTAAATTAAGGAAGTATTGTTCTTTCTTGTTAGGCGTGTCAATGATACACCTGTTTCTGTTGAGTCAATTCTGACTCATAAGGACCCTATAGGACAGAATGGAGCCGCCCCATAGGGTTTCCAAGGCTGTAATCTTTATGGAGGCTGACTGCCAATCTTTCTCCAGTGGAGCATTTGAACTGCTGACCTTTCAGTGCTTTAACCACTGCACTGCCAGGGTAATGATATAATGCTTGTGAAGATAAAAGTCCTTTTCAGTTAGAACTGCACACTAAAGTACTTATGGATGAAATGAAATGAGGTCTGGGAGGTGTTTCAAAATACTTCACAAGCGTCCTCAAACAAAAAGAGAGGAAGATAAAAGAAGATTGGCAACATGTTAATAGTGGTTGAAACCTGGCACTGGGTACATGGGGTTCATTACACTCTTCTACCTTTGTGTATGTTTGAAATTTTCCATAATAAAAAGTTAAACTATCCTGCTCAAACAATGAAATGAATGGACTCTTGGGTGTGCCAAACCTGCCCCCTTGTGGCAGGTTCCATTAGTGCAATTGTCTAAGGCAGTCTGAACTAGACCTGCGGAATCAGGCCGTTTATGTCATAAGAAAACTGTGAAGTGAATAGTACGGTGAAAAAGCCGTAACTCGACGGGACTGCTTGTGTTTCCGGGTCTCTCAAGTTTTCCACCTTTGACAGGGTGAGGTCTTAACACCTTTCTCTCTCTCTCTATTACTGGAGAATATTTGAGTTTTCCTTCTCTGACAGGCTTCTGCCTTACACAGGTTCTGGCTTTCGCAGGCTTTACTGTATTAGCTGAGGAAACTGAGACTCAGAGGGCTCTGTAACTTAAATTCCTAATACATCATTGGTGGAGCCAAGACTCATAAATCACTGCGTTTCTGTACCTTATTTTTCCCATCTGAACAAAGGAATCATATGGGTAGAGGCAAATGCAAATATTGCTCATTAGAATAGGCCCACAGCAAGCAGATTACCAGGGAGCAATTCCATCTATAAACTACAAACCAAACCCATTGCTGTCCAGTTGATTCCGACTCATAGCGATCCTATAGTGACCCTAGAGGACAGAGTAAAACTGCCCCCTAGGGTTTCCAAGGAGTGGGTGGTGGATTCGAACTGCCGACCTTTTGGTTAGCAGCCTGAGCTCTTAACCACTGTGCCAGCAGGGCTCCTCTATAAACTGTAGGTAAATAAATATAAATAGGTAATAGATATAAATAAGCAATAACCAAAAAAATCCTTTGCCGTCAAGTCGATTCTGACTCACAGCAACCCTATAGGACAGAGTAGAACTGTCCCATAGACTTTCCAAGGAGCCCCTGGTGGGTTCGAACTGCCAATCTTTTGGTTAGCAGCCTGGGCTGTTAACCACAATAGGTAATACATTATCTAAGGACAGTGGTGATTCATTGGTAGAATTCTCACCTTTCATGTGGGAGACCAGGGTTTGATTCCCAGCCAACGCACTTCAAGTACAGCCACCACTTGTGCTTGGGTGTTGCTGTGATGCTGAACAGGTTTCAGTGGAGCTTCCAGACTAAGACAGATTAGGAAGAAAGGCCCGGCAATCTACTTCTGAAAATCAGCCAGTGAAAACTCTACAGATCACAACAGTCTAATTCTGTTTCACATAGCGTCATCATGAGTTGGGTGCCGACTAGTTGGCAGCTAACAACAACAGTATTTTATCTACTGTGCCAAGTACTGTGCAAAGTGCTGTTTACACAGGATGGCATTTAATTGGCACAATTATCCTGTGAGGAACTTCCTATTATTACTCCTTTTACAACTCAGGAAACTGAGTTTCTGAGAGGTGAGGGGACTTGCCCAAAGTCACACAGCTGGGAAATATCAGAACTAAGACTTGAATCCAGGTCTGACTACAATGCCTGTGTTGTTTTCATTCTTTTTTTTCCTAGATGTAATTTACATACAGTGAAATGCGCACATCTTAAGTGTACTGTTTAATGACTGTGTTTTTAACCTTGAGTAACTACTATATATTGCTTGTCTCATTTTAGCATGAATACATTTATTAATTTCTTTCTGGATAATTTATTAATTTTTTCTGAGTAGAGACGGGAGCCATGGAAGAGAAGAACATGATCAAGAGAGGGAAGGTGGGCAGGTGAGGGCCAACTTCGCAGTTCCACCCTGGCTGACTATCCTCTGATGATTTCCTTTTCTTGTAGGAAGGGATGGCTCCTCATGTGTTCTTCTCCTCTCCTCTTTTAGAAGAATCTCCATCATGCCCTCTAAACCAGTTCAACATACAGTTAAGTCAGTGCTTCTCACCTGGGAAAATTTTGCTCCCCAGGGGACATTTGACAATGATGTTTTTGGTTGTCACAACTGGAAGGGCAGGTGCTACAGGCATCTAGTAGGTAGTGACCAGGGATGCTGTAAACATCCTACAATGCACAGGACAGCCCCTCACAACAAAGAATTATCAAATGTCAGTAGTGTGGAAGCTGAGAAACCATGGTCTAAGTTAATCCAGTAGACTTGCTATGCAAATACAGCTTCAAGCCAGGTCTCTTTGTCACCAGTTTAAAAAATCAGTTGACACCAACTCATGGTGACCTCATGTGTGTCAGAGTAAAACTGTGCTCCCTAGGTTTTCAGTGGATGATTTTTCAGAAGTAGATCACCAGACCTTTCTTCCGAGACACCTCTGGGTGGACTCAAACTTCCAACCTTCGGACCACCCAGGCACTTCTGTCACCAGATTGCTGCCCCTAGATTTTTCTGCTGTAGAAGTTCTGGAGGCATGATTGATGCTTTGTCAGAGGCCTAATCCCCTCCGAGGTTATGTCACCCTGGGCCAGTCCCCAAGGAGTTATCAAATGCTACAATGAGATTATTAAGGGTTACTGACCAGGCCTACAGTGACTGTTTGGGGGAGCAGCTCCTACCTTGCCATAGCAGGAAGAATCCCCATCCGTGTTCTCGTCTCTTTCCCAAGCTGGGAGAACCCCAGCCCCATCTCTGCAGTGCGAGGCAGATGGAGAAACACTTCCATGGAGAGGGCCAGCTCTCCCACAAAACTGCCTCCTCCTTGCTCTGTGCCTCAGTTTACCCCTCTGCATAATGAGGGGATCTAACCAGCACATCTCTAAGGATCCTTCCAGCTCTAACACTCTGAGCTTCTTCAATCCTACACCTCCATTAGTCTGGTACCAATAAGATTGAAATGTTTATTCTTTTTTTTGGGCTAATTAAAAAATTTTTTTTTTATTGTACTTCAGGTGAAGGCTTACAGAACAAATAGTTTCTCATGAAACAGTAGTACACATATTGTTTTATGACATTGGTTAACAACCCCACAACATGTCAACCCTCTAACTTCTCAACCTTTTTTTTGGTGAAAATACAGATAGCCAAAGATACACCATTTCAAAAATTTCTACATGCCCAGTTCAGTGCCATTGACTACGCTCTTCCAATTGTGCTGCTATTCTCACTTAAGATGAAGGCTTACAGAACAAAATAGTTTCTCATTTAACAGCTACTACACATGTTGCCCTATGACAATGGTTAACAATCTCACAACACGTCAACGATATCCTTACTCAACCTTGGGTTCCCTAACACCAGCTTCCTTGCCCCTTCTGCCTTCCGGCGCTTGGCACTGGACTACTGTACCACACTAGTCCCATTTGGTTTTATGGGGCTGTCCACTCCCAGGCTGAACGGTGAACCTCGGAGATAACTTCACCACTGAGCTAAAAGTGTGCCTGGGGGGCCGTACTCTCGGGGTTTCTCCAGTCTCCGTTAGGCCAGTAAATCTGGTCTTTTTTTTGTGAGTTAGAATTATGTTCTACATCCTTCTCCAGCTCTGTCCAGAACCCTCTGTTGTGATCCCTGTCAGAGCAGTCAGTGGTGGTAGCCAGGCACCATCTAGCTGTACTGGACCCAGTCCGGTAGAGGCCTTGGTAGCTGTGGTCCATTAGTCCTTTGGACTAATCTTTTCCTTGTATCTTGTTCCCTTCATTCTCCCTTGCTCCCGAAGGGATGAGACGAGTGGAGTATCTTAGAGGGCCGCTCACAGGCTTTTAAGACCCCAGACACTACTCACCAAGGTAGAATGTAGAACACTGTCTTTATAAACTGTGTTATGCCAATTGAACTAGATGTTCCCTGAGACCATGGTCCCCAGAGCCCTCCGCCCAGCAATTCAGTCCCTCAGGGAGTTTGGATGTGTCTATGGGGCTTCCATGACGTTTGCTTGTACAAGTTGTTCTAGTTTCCCCTGTATTTTGTACTGTCTAACCCTTCACCCAAGATACCACTTATCTATTGCCTATTTAATATTTCCCCCCCACCCCTCCCATCCCTGGTAACCAACAAAGATTGTTAACATTTTGTGTGTGAACTTTTTCATGGGTTTTTACAATAGAGGTCTCACACAATATTTGTCCTTTTGTGATTGACTTATTTCACTCAGCATAATGTCCTCCAGTTTCATCCATGTTATGAGATGCTTCACAGATTCATTGTTCTTTCTCGTTGCATAGTACTTCATTGTGTGTATGTACCATAGTTTGTTTATCCATTCATCTGTTGATGGGCATCTAGGCTGTTTCCATCGTTTTGCTATTGTGAACAATGCTGCCATGAACATAGGTGTGTATATGTCTATTCGAGTGACGACTCTTATTTCTCTAGGATATATTCCTAGGAGTGGGATTGCTGGATCGAATGGTATGTCTATTTCTAGCTTTCTGAGAAAGTGCCATATCATTTTCCAAAATGGTTGTATCATTTTGCATTCCCACCAGCGGTGCATAAGAGTTCCAATCTCCCCGCAGCCCCTCCAACATTTGTTATTTCCAGTGTTTTTGATTCTTGCCAGTAATGCCGGGGTGAGATGGTATCTCATTGTGGTTTTAATTTGCATTTCTCTAATGGCTAGTGATCGCGAGCATCTCCTCATGTGTCTGTTGGCCATTTGAATGTCTTCTTTGGTGAAGTGTCTGTTCATTTCCTTTGCTCATTTTTTAATAGGATTATTTGTCTTTTTGTTGTAGAGGTGTTGGATTTTCTTGTAGATTATGGAGATTAGACCTTTGTCTGACTTGTACTGTCCAAAAATTTTTTCCCAGTCTGTAGGTTCTCTTTTTACTCTTTTGGTGCAGTCTTTTGAAGAGCATA
The DNA here is from genome assembly GCA_030035585.1 of Dugong dugon. Taxonomy (NCBI): domain Eukaryota; kingdom Metazoa; phylum Chordata; class Mammalia; order Sirenia; family Dugongidae; genus Dugong; species Dugong dugon. The sequence goes on along the minus strand of CM057462.1, from coordinate 50,270,752 downwards.
TAGGTGTTTGATTTTTAGAAGATCCCAGTTATCTAGCTTATCTCTTGGGGTTTGTGCGTTGATTATCCTGTTAATGCCGTGTATTAAGGCCTGTAGTGTTGGTCCTATTTTTTCTTCTATGAACTTTATACTTTTAGGCTTTATATTCAGGTCTTTGATCCATTTTGAAGTAGTTTTTGTATACGGCGTGAGGTATGGGTCCTGTTTCATTTTTTTGCAGATGGATATCCAGTTTTGCCAGCACCATCTGTTAAAAAGACTGTCTTATCCCCATTTGATGGACTTTGGGCCCTTGTCGAAGATCAGGTGACCGTAGGTGGATGGCTTTACATCTGGATTCTCAATTCTGTTCCATGGGTCAATGTATCTGTCATTGTACCAGTACCAGGCTGTTTTGACTACTGTAGCTGTATAGTAGGTTCTGAAGTCAGGTAGTGTGAGTCCTCCAACTTTATTCTTCTTCAGTAGTGCTTTACTTATTCGGGGCTTCTTCCCTTTCCATATAAAGTGAATGATTAGTTTTTCCATCTCTTTGAAGAATGTTGTTGGTATTTGGATCGGGATTGCGTTGTATTTGTAAATTGCTTTGGGTAGAATTGTCATTTTCACAATGTTGAGTCTGCCTATCCATGAGCATGGTATGTTTTTCCATTTATGTAGATCCCTTTGGGTTTCATGCAGTAGTGTTTTGTAGTTTTCTTTGTGTAAGTCTTTTACATCCCTGGTCAGATTTATTCCTAAGTATTTTATCTTTTTTGGGGCTATTATAAATGGTATTGTTTTCCTGATTTCCTTTTCATCGTTTTCCTTATTGGTGTATAGGAATCTAACTGATTTTTGAATGTTTATCTTGTATCCTGCTACTCTGCTGAATCTTTCTATTAGTTCCAGTAGATTTCTCGTGGAGTCTTTAGGGTTTTCTATATAGTATCATATCATCTGCAAACAGGGACAGTTTAACTTCTTCATTACCAATTTGGATGCCCTTTATTTCTTTTTCTTGCCTTATTGCTCTAGCTAGAACTTCCAGCACAATGTTAAATAGGAGTGGTGATGAAGGGCAACCTTGTCTTGTTCCTGTTTTCAAGGGGAATGTTTTCAGCCTCTCTCCATTAAGAATGATGTTGGCCATTGGTTTTCCATAGATGCCCTTTATTATGTTGAGAAATTTCCCTTCTATACCTATTTTATTGAGAGTTTTTATCAGGAATGGGTGTTGGACTTTGTCAAATGCCTTTCTGCGTAATTTGAGATGATCATGTGATTCTTTTCTTTCCTTTTATTTATGTGGTGGATTACATTGATTGATTTTCTAATGTTGAACCATCCTTGCATAACTGGTATGAATCCTCCTTGGTCGTGGTGTATTATTTTTTTGATATGATGCTGAAATCTATTGACTAGAATTTTGTTAAGAAGTTTTGCATCTATATTCATGAGAGATATTGGTCTGTAATTTTCTTTTTTTGTGATGTCTTTGCCTGGTTTTGGTATCAACGTTATGCTGGCTTCATAGAGCGAATTTGGAAGTGTTGCTTCCTCTTCTATGCTCTGAAATAGCTTCAGTAGTACTGGTACAACCCTTCTGTAAATGTTTTGTAGAATTCTCCAGTGAAGCCATCTGGGCCAGGGATTTTTTTGGTTGGGAGTTTTTTTATTACCTTTTCAATCTCTTCTCTTGTTATGGGTCTGTTCAGATTTTCAACATCACTTTGTTGTAATTTGGGTAGGCCATGTGTTTCTAGAAATTTATCCATTTCCTCTAGGTTTTCAAATTTGTTGGAGTATAGTTTTTCATAATATTCTGTTATAATCCTTTTTATTTCAGTTGGGTATGTTGTAATGTCCCCCATTTCATTTCTTATTTGGGTTATTTGTGTCCTCTCCTGTTTTTCTTTTGTCAGTCTCGCCAGTGGTTTGTCAATTTTTTCAAAGAACCAACTTTTGGTTTTGTTGATTCTTTCTATTGTTTTTCTGTTCTCTATTTCATTTATTTCTGCTCTGATCTTTACTATTTCCTTTCTTCTGGTGGTTGTGGGCTTTTTTTGCTCTTCTCTTCTATTTGTTTGAGTTCTGTAGTTTAATGTTTTGATCTTGTCCCTTTCTTCTTTTTTGATATGTGCATCTATTGCTATAAATTGTCCTCTGAGGACTGCCTTTGCTGTTTCCCAAAGGTTTTGCTATGATGTGTTTTCATTCTCATTTGATTCTAGGAATTTTTTTATTCCATCTCTGATTTCTTCTATTACCCACTGATGTGTAAGCAGGGTATTATTCAGTTTCCATGTAATTAATTTTTTTTTTCCTTGCTCTTTCTATTGTTAATTTCTACCTTGATGGCATTGTGGTCAGAGAAGACACTTTGAATTATCTCAACGTTTTGGATCTTGTTGAGGATTGCTCTGTGGCCTAAGATGTGGTCTATTCTGGAGAACGTTCCATGTGCATTGGAAAAGAATGTGTACTTTGCAGCGGTTGGATGGACTGTTCTATATATGTCTATGAGGTCAGGTTGGCTGATTGTGCCCTTTAGGTCTTCTGTATCTTTGCTGAGTTTCTTCTTAGTTGTTCTGTCCTTTACTGAGAGTGGTGTGTTGAAGTCTCCTACTATTATTGTGGAACTGTCGATTTCTCTTTTCAGTGTTGTTAGAGTTTGTTTTATGTATTTTGGAGCTTTGGCGCCCTTTCATTGGGTGCGTAGATGTTTATTATGGTTATGTCTTCATGACGGATCATCCCCTTAATCAGTATATAGTGTCCTTCTTTGTCTTTTATGGTGGATTTTGTTTTAAAGTCTATTTTATCTGAGATTAGAATTGCCACTCCTGCTCTTTTTTGGTAGTTGTTAGCTTGATATATTTTTTTCCAACCTTTGACTTTTAATAAATTCACATCTTTGTTTCTAAGGTGTGTCTCTTGTAGACAGCATATTGATGGATCCTGTTTTCTTATCCATTCTGTCACTCTCTGTCTCTTTTTAGGTGCACTGAGTCCATTTACATTCAGTGTGATTACTGATAAATGTGAGTTTGTTGCTGTCATTTTGTAGTGCTTTTTTTGTGGTGCTGAAGTTTTCTTTGTTCTTCTTACTGTCTTGTGCTGAGTTACTTTTGTTTGTGGATTTTTTTTTCTTTTGTTTTTGCTGAGACTTTATGTTTTTCCTTTTTTTTTTTTATGAGTATGTTTGTTAACTTTCTTTGTGGTTATCATGAATTTTACCCTTATCTTTCAAAGTTTGAAGCAGTCTACCATTACTTGGCATTGCCTTGCCTTCCTCTCCATTAGAAGGTTCTATACCTATGCCATTTATTCCCTCTTTTATTGTTTTGATGTTGTTGTCATTTACTGATTAACTGCTCTGATTCCCTGTTGTATTTTTTTTGGTTTTGGATAGTCCTCAAGAGTTCATTTCCTAGATTGGTATCTGGCTGGTACAATCCTGCATCCTAGATTTTGCCTGTGAGCTGAAGTTGTTTGTCCTCAGATTGAAGAACTCCCTTTAATAATTCTTGTAAGTTTGGTTTGACTTTTACATATTCCCTTAATTTCTGTTTGTCTGGAAATGACCTGATTTCACCATCAAATATGAACGAGAGTTTTGCAGGATATATTATTCTTGGCTTGCAATATTTTTCTTTCAAGATTTTATGTATGTCATCCCATTGCCTTCTTGCCTGCATGGTTTCTTCTGAATAATCTGAGCTTAGTCTTATTGTTTCTCCTCTGTATGTGACTTCTTGTTTTTCACGAGCTGCTCTCAGGATTCTTTGTCTTTGGTTTTGGCAAGTGTGATTATGATATGCCTTGGTGGTTTTCTTTTGGGGTCTATCCTATATGGGGTTCGTTGAGCTTCTTGGATGGCCAGCTTTTCATCTTTCATGATATTGGGGAAGTTTTCTGTCAGCAGTTCTTCAATGATCCTCTCTGTGTTTTCTGTTGTCTCCCCCGTTCTGGAATTCCAATCACTTGAAAATTTTTGCTTTTGATTGTATCCCACGTAACTCTCAGGGTTTCTTCATTTTTCTTTGTTGTTTTTTCTGAATTTTCCTTGAACAGAGGTGTATCCAAGTGTTTGTCTTCAGTTCCACTGATCCTGTCTTCCACCGTTTCAAATCTGCTTCTCAGCCCTTCTATGACACCGTCCATTTCTGAAATCTTGTTGTTTATCTTTTGGATTTCTAATTGTTGTCTTTGTATAATTTCTAGTTGTGAATTTATTTTGGCGTTTTGTTCCTGCATTATTTTCCTGAATTCTTCCAATTTTTTCTCTGTATTTTCCATGAATTTGTCTATTTTTTCCTCTTGTTTGTCAGCTTTTTGCCTCAGCTTTTGGAGAATTCTGAGTATTAGAGATTTGAATTTCCTATCAGGTAGTTCTAATGCATTTTCTTCCACTGGAAAGTCATCTGGTGTTTTATTTTGGATGCCTACTGGAACCATCCTGTCCTGTTTTTATAAATGTTTTGATATTGTCTGCTGTCTTCGGGACATTCAGTAGTTATTTTTCTCGTTTATCGATTGTAGATTTGTTTAAAAAGATTTGACTATGTCTGAGCAGGTGGACTGTGTGTTCTTTGTTTGCTCGTCTGTGGGCACAATACTTATCGCCTCCTTTTCCAATTGGCAGGGTCAGTCACTCAGATATGGTACAGCAGGGCAGGTCTAGCTGAAGAGGAGTTTCTGGGAAGGGTTGTTTGTGGCACTTCCTACAGCTACCAGGATGGGTCAGTAATCAGTGTAGGGCAGGTTTCAGTAGGCCGTGCCTGTGCTGCTTGGTGGTGTGATGTTAAGCACACGGTGCAGGTAGGCAGGATGTAGCGAGGAGATTGTTATGTGCGGAGCTAAGATGGGTATAGGAGAGAGGAGAGAGGAACAAACAAACAAAAAAGAATACTAGGGGAGCTTGCTGTTGGAGTGGAAAGATGAGAGACTATGAAATGGAGAAAAACAGAAAGGGGAAGAGGAAGAAAAGAAAAAGAATGAATAAATAAAAATCAGAAAGGTTAAAGAACTGAAAAGTTCCCAGGGATCCCACTGGTGCAGCTATGAGGTCTGGGGAAGTTGCTCTCAGGTGTTGCAGTACAGGCTGGTTAGAAGGCATCGAGATATACAACACCAGGTACTCAGGGAACAGAAAGAGAAGGAAGATATAGAGAGACGAGAAACTGAGTAATGAAGATAGACAAAAAGGGAAAAAGAGGGAAAAGAAAACAAAACAAATTTAAAAAAAAGAACAAGAAAAGCCCCCCAAAAAACAGAAAAAAAAGAAAAAACAACAAAAAAAGAAATGCCCTCAGGGATCCCTCTGCACGTCTGTGCAAGCCGAGGGGTTAGTCTCCTTGCCACGCAGCACCGCCTGGACAGAATGGGCTCCCAACTCAAGAAAAGGAAAAGAAAACAAACAAACAAACAAAAGCCCTGGGATCCCACCAGCGCGGCAGCCCAGACCGGGAAGCAGCTCCACACTCGAACGGAGCTCCACAGCCCCTCAGGAAGAAGCAAAGATGGTGCACGGAGCCAGCTATTTGAGTGAAAGGAGTGGGAGGTGGTGAGAGGTAAGGAAGAAATCAAAAGAAGTGGAAAAAAGCAACACCAGCAGCCAACAAATGGCACTCAGAGAGCCAGCCGGTTCGGGTGTGTGGAATCCAAGCTGCCGGTGTTTCCCGGACAAGAGATTGTGGCCACGGGAAGAAGAGCGGGCTGAGTGGGGGTGAAGAAGGGTGGGAGGTGGGAAAGCGTATATTGCAAATTACCTGTTGTTTTGTCTCCCGCTGGAAGCTCCGTGAAGCTGCTTTCTCATACCCCCCATTTGCTGGTCTCTGATAAGAGTCCAAGATGGCGGATCCGCGCTGCGTTAGCTGGTAGGGGACCTCTGCATGAATCTCTCCTCGCTCTCCATTTTCTGTCAGTTTTCTCACTCCATCTGGTGCTTGACTGAGTTCTTTATCTCTTCATTTGATGTTTTAGGGTTTCAGGATTGTTGTTTTCTCTGTTCAGCTTAGTTTTTTGGATCTTTGCTGTGGAGGAACGGCATGGTGCTTCTGCCTAGAGCGCCATTCTGCCAGAAGTCCTGACACGTTTATTCTTGATCCAGCCACCTGACAAGTGATTTAGGGGCCCAAGAACATATTGTGCCAGGTACAATTTTGGCTGTTTTGTCATTGGATGGGTGCTAGTTGTCTCCTGATGAGGACTGAGAACAGCTGGAACAGCTGATAGTTCAGGCCCAGCTCCACCTCTCCTATTTTCTAATAGATTTGGAACCAAATTGGAGGGGAAAGAGGCATAACGACCAGCCTTAAAGCCCCAACATAAGGAAGGGGCCATACTCTATAGGATCTTGGAGGCCATGTTATAGATTTGAGATTTTATGCTAAAAGTCATGGGTCACATTTTCTTAAATTGTGATAAAATATGCATAACATGAAATTTACCATTTACATTTAGAATGTTGTGTAACCATCATCACTGTCTTCTCCCAGAATTTTTTTTTATCAGCCCAAACAGAAACTGTGTACCCATTAAACAATAACTTCCTCTTCCCCCCGTCCCAGCTCCTGGTACCCAATATTCTAGCTTCTGTCTCTATAAATTTGCCTGTTTTAGATACCTCATATAAGTGGAATCATACAATATTTGTCCTTTTCTGTCTAGGTTATTTCACGTAGCATAATGTTTTCAAAGTTCGTCCATGTTGTAGCAGGTCACAGTACTTAATTCCTTTACATGGCTGAATAATATTTCATTGTATGGCTATAGTACATTTTGTTTATCCATTCATCTGTTGATGGATACTTGGGTTGTTTCTACCTTTTGGCTATTGTGAGTAATGCTGCTATGAACATTGGTGTACAAGTATCTGTTTGAATCTCGGCTTTCAGTTCTTTTGGGTATATACCTAGGAGCAGAATTGCTAGGTCATATCATCATTCTATGTTTAACTTTTTGAAGAACTGTCAAACTATTTTCCACAGTGGCTACACCATTTTACATTCCCACCAACGAAGCATAAGGGTTCCAATTTCTCCATGTACTTGTTATTTTCCATTTTCTAAAAAAATATATAAGCAGAGATTTTAAACATGACCATATCTCCAGTTTAAAAGATCACTCTAGCTGCCAGATGGAGACTGGATCAAGGGTGGGCAAGAGGGCTGCAGGGAATCAGTTGAAAAGGTCTGAGCAAGAGATGATGGTGGTCAGGACTGAGCCGGTGACCAAGGAGATGGGGAGAAGTAGAAGATTTAAGTGTAGGTGGGAGGTTGCACAGGATTTGGTGTTTGGAAGTTTGGAGTGGGAAGGAGGACTTGTCAAGGAACGGCTGGATTGAACTCAGCTTTCCTTAAGAACTCAGGGCTGAGAGAGTCTGTTGAACTGAAGACAAGGGGGTTTACTCTCTATACATCTCAATGCTTCCTTTTCACAATCTCAGGTAAAGCACCCTTTTTGGCCATTGGATTTTGTCTGTTGGGCCACTAGACACTATTGTCACTCGATAGAGGCCACAATGAGGTTAGGAGTGGTGACAATAAGGATGCTTTCTGAGAGCTAAACTATGAACAACCACACAATATAGGACCAGAGCCAGAGCTATATAGAGAAATGGTTAAATGCACAGGTACTAGAGTCGGGGAGACGAGTTCAAGTCCTGGATCTACCATATACAAGCTGTGTGACTGTGGGAAATTTACTTCACTGCACTGTGCTTCTGTAAAGTAGACATAATAGTAGTACCTAATTCATTCCAGGGATCATGAAGATGGTGCAGGATCAGAACATTTAGTTCTATTGTACATAAGATCGTCATGAGTTGGAGCCAACTCGACAGCAACTAACAACAACAACAATTCATTAGGTTTCTGTTAAATGAGATCATGTATGTAAAGCATAGACCTGGCACATAGGAAGTGTGTAATAAATGTTTGGTGTCAGTAAAATGTGATGAGTTTCGTTGGATCACCCCAAGCCCCAATCAAGGTGGCCCAGATGTAATCTTGGGGAAGTGGACTGGCCTAGACTGTGATTATAATTAGAAAGCGGAAATGTCATGACCTATATTATATCCTGTTGGGAGACAGACTAGGGGAGTCAGATAGCATGTGGTCAGCATTTTTCTTAGAAAAAAGAAATCTAAAGAACGAAAAACTGGCCATGCTTGTCGAATTCCAGCCAGGGAAAGGATGCTGAGGTCACCCTGAAGGGGACAATAACTGAATCACATCCTCTTGCCTCACCTGTGTCTTGTTCCAGCTGTGGTGATCTCTCTGTGTGGGCTCCAACCAATTTCATTTATGCATAATCTGACAGTGCTGTACTTCATACCTGTACCATATACCTCTCACCTGGGGCTTTCTGTTGGTGCCACCACTGTATCCTTCTTGATCCTGTACAGGTACAACCTGGAACTGCAGAGGAGGTAATGGTGACCCTCTGACTAATGGGAGATGGAATTCTGTGGGCAATTTCCTCCCTTTTTCTCACCACCTCCTCCATGAATGTTCCTGAGACTCAGTTTATATGACTTTGTGGAGGATGGTTTTGCCGGAAGTAGAATCAGTTGTACTCAGCAGCAGCCAGCTTAATCATGCACCCTTGCGTTGCCTCTCTCTCCTTCTCCAGCTCACTGTCCTTGTTCCTCACTCTCGCTTTCCAGGATCATGTTGTTGTTGCTGTTAGATACCATCAAGATGATTTTTGACTCTCAGTGACCCCATGTGACTGAGTAGAATTGTCCCACAGGGTTTCTTAGGCTGTAATCTTTATGGAAGGAGTCCTGGTGACACAATGGTTAAGCACTTGGCTGCTAACGAAAAGGTTGGCGGTTTAAACTCACCAGCTGCTCTGCGGAAGAAAGATACAGCAGTCAGCTCCCATAAAGATTACAGCCTTGGAAACCATATGGGCAGTTCTACTGTGTCCTTTAGGGTTGCTATGAGTTGGAATTGACTTGACGGCAATGGGTTTGGTTTTTGGTTTTCTTAATCTGTTTTTTTAAGGAAGCAGATCACCAGGTCTTTCTCCCATGGAGCCTCTGGTTGGGTTCGAACACCCAACCTTTCAGTTAGTAGTGTGGTGTTTAACCTTTGCACCACCAGGGCTCCTTTCCAGGACTATACGTACGTGTTCAAATCCAGTACTGTCGAGCCAATTCCAACTCATAGTGACCCTATAGGACACAGTAGAACTGCCCCATAGGGTTTCCTAGGCTGTAATCTTTACAGAAGCAGACTGCCACATCTTTCTCCCATGGAGCAGCTGGTGGGTTTGAACTGCTGATCTTTCAGTTAGCAGCCAAACACTTCACCGCTGAGCCACCAGGGCTCCTTTTCCAGGATTATACTCCCTAATAAAGTAATAGCAGCTAAGCCTTCTGCCTCAGGCTCTACTTTATAGGGAACCCAGACTGAGACACCGAGAAACCGTTTATCATTTGGCTTCTCCTGTAGTTTTCTAGCAGGGAGGGAATGCACCAGTCTCCCAGCACATGCATCCTGGTTCACTTGTCAGTTAAAATTTATCATTGTAAATGCCTATTGGTATCTGCTTTATGATTGGATCAGGCTCTGTTGCTTGGTTATTGTTAAACTATCAATAAAAGATGAATCCCCTGTTCGTGTGTTCCAAAAAGTCAGGATTCTGACACCGTAAATCTCAATCCCAAACTCCATATTATGATGACTTCACCAAGATAGGTACTGTCTTAGGAATCTTTCTTGTGCCAGTCAGACTCTGGTGGTGACACCCTTCTGTACCAGTGTACACATTTTATGCTGAACACTCAAGCTAAACAGAGCTAAGAAGGTAGATGACTGAGCTGAGCTGGACTCTGAAGTTATGCAATGTCCCCATAGCTTGCTCCTCTCACTGAACTGGCACATCCATTCACAGCTGGTGGTGCTGTACAACCTTTTAGGAAAGCAATCTGTCAGTATTCACCAATAATCCTTTAAATAATGAATTCCACTTCGAAGAGTCTACCCTAAAGCAATAATTAAAAATAAGGAAAAAGCCATATGCACTAAGATGTTACTGATAACAACAAAAAACTAAAAGCAAAATATATGTCCAACGACATGTATATATGTATATGATGGAGTATTCTGCAGCTATTAAAAAGTTGTTGTTTAAAAAAAGACCAGATTTACCGGCCTAAAGGAGACTGGAGAAACCCCGAGAATATAGCCCCCAGACACCCTTTTAGCTCAGTGGTGAAGTTATCTCCGAGGTTCACCGTTCAGCCTGGGAGTGGACAGCCCCGTAAAACCAAATGGGACTAATGAAGTACAGTAGTCCAGTGACAAGGGCCAGAAGGCAGAAGGGGACAAGGAAGCTGGTGTTAGGGAACCCAAGGTTGAGTAAGGACATTGTTGATGTGTTGTGAGATTGTTCACCATTGTCATAGGGCAACATGTGTAGTAACTGTTAAATGAGAAACTATTTTGTTCTGTAAGCCTTCATCTTAAGTGAGAATAGCAGCACAATTGGAAGAGCATAGTCAGTGTCACTAAACTGTGCATGTAGAAATTTTTGAAATGGTGTAACTTTGGCTATGTGTATTTTCACCAAAAAAAAAGGTTGAGAAGTTAGAGGGTTGACATGTTGTGGGGTTGTTAACCAATGTCATAAAACAATATGTGTACTACTGTTTCATGAGAAACTATTTGTTCTGTAAGCCTTCACCTGAAGTACAAAAAAAAAAAAAAAAAAAGTTGTTGTTTGCCGTTGAGCCAATTCTGACTCATAGCGACCCTATAGGACTGAGTAGAACTGCCCCATAGGGTTTCCAAGGCTGTAATCTTTATAGTACAACCAGAATGCTTCTTAGAAGCAAGGCTGGTGAGACTACGTCTCATATACTTTGGGCATGTTATCAGGAGGGATCAGTCCCTGGAGAAGGACATCATGCTTGTTAAAGTAGAGGGTTAGCGAAAAAGAGGAAGATCATCAAGGAGATGTATTGACACAGTGGCTGCAGCAGTGGACTCAAGCATGACAACGACTGTGAGGATGGCACTGGACAGGGCAGTGTTTCCTTCTGTTGTACATGGGGTTGCTACGAGTCAGAACCAACTCGATGGCATCTAAGAAGAACAACAACAATCTTTACAGAAGCAGACAACTACATCTTTCTCTCATGGAGTGGTGGAGTGGCTGGTGGGTCGGACTGCCAACCTTTCAGTTAGCAGCCGAGCACTTAACAGCTGTGCCACCAGGGCTCCTTTATTAAAAAGTAGGCATTCTTAAAAGAGTGCATACTATTCTAAAACAGGCAAAATTAATCTATGGTGATAGAAGTTAGAATAGTGGTTATGTAGGGGGAGGGAGAATGGTTATTGACTGGGAATTTTTGGGGTGATGCAAATTTCTGTATCTTGATCTGAGTTTTGGTCACATGGGTGAATATGTATATGTAAAATTTTATTGAAATCCACTTAATATTTGCACACTCTACTGTATATAAATTAGACCTCAATTTAAAAGAATGAGTTCTTACGATCGTTAGCCGTTAGAGAAATGTAAATCAAAACTACAATGAGATACAATTTCACCCCAACAAGGCTAGCATTAATAAAAAAAAAACACAAAATAATAAATGTTGGAGAGGTTGTGGAGAGACTGGAACACTTATACACTGCTGGTGGGAATCTAAAGTTGTACAACCACTTTCGAAATCGATTTGGTGCTTCCTTAAAAAGCTAGAAATAGAAGTACCATACAATCCGGCAATCCCGCTCCTTGGAATATATCCTAGAGAAACAAGACCTGTCACACGAATAGATATATGCACACCCATGTTAATTGCAGCACTGTTCATGACAGCAAAAAGATGGAAACAACTTAGGTGCCCATCAACAGATGAATGAATAAACAAATTATGGTATATTCACACAGTGGAATACTACACAATGATAAAGAACAACGATGAATCTGTAAAACATAATGTGGAGGAATCTGGAAGGCATTATGCTGAGTGAATTTAGTCTGTCGCAAAAGGACAAATATTGTATGAGACCACTATTATAAGAACTCAAGAAAAGGTTTAAACATTCTTTGATGGTTACCAGGGCGGGGAGGGGAGAGGGGTATTCACTAACTAGGTAGTAGGCAAGAATTATCTTAGGTGAAGGGAAGGACGGTACACAGTACAGGGGAAGTCAGCACAACTGGACTAAACCAAAGCTAAGAAGTTTCCTGAATACAACCAAAGACTTCAAGAGACAGAGTAGTAGGGGCAGGGGTCTGGGGACCACGGTTTCAGGGGACATCTAGGTCAATTGGAAAGTTTATTAAGAAAATGTTCTGCATCCCACTTTGGTGAGTGGCATCTGGGGTCTTCAAAGCTAGCGAGCAGCCATCTAAGATGTATCAATTGGTCCCAACCCACCTGGAGTAAAGGAGAATGAAGAACACAGTGGACACAAAGAAAGTATTAGCCTGAGAGACAGAAAGGGCCACAGAAACCAGAGACTGCATCAGCTGGAGACCAGAAGAACTAGATGGTGCCCGGCTACCACCAATGACCGCCCTGACAGGGAACACAACAGAGTCCCTGACGGAGCGGGAGAAAAGTACAGAACTCAAATTCTAGTAAAAAGGTCAGACTTGGTGGTTTGAGACTGGAGGGACCCCGGAAGACATGGCCCCTGGACTCTCTGCTAGCCCAGAACTGAAACCATTCCCGAGGCCAACTCTTCAGACAAAGATTAGGCTGGACTATAAGACATAAAATGATACTCGTGAAGAGTGTGCTTCTTAGCTCAAGCAGATACATGAGGCTAAATGGGCAGCGCCTGTCCAGAGGTGAGATGAGAAGGCAGAGAGGGTCAGGAGCTGGTTGAATGGACAAGGGAAATCTCGGGTGGAAAGGAGGAGTGTCCTGTCACAGTATAGGGAGAGCAACTAGGGTCACATAACAATATATGTATAATTTTTTTTTATGAGAGACTAACTTGAATGGTAAACTTTCACTTAAAGCACAACAATAAAAGAAAAGAAAAGAATGAGTTCTGCAGTCAGTGCAGTGGTGCCCACTAGAATGTAAGCGCCTGGAGAGAAGGGGCCTCGTCTGTTCTGCTGGCTGCAGATACCTAGCACCTAGAACAGTGCTGGGCACAGAGCAGGCCCTCAGTACAAGCTTGCTGAATGATTACAGAAAACACTTATGACAAAATGTTAAATCAAAGAAAATGCCCAAAGTTACACAACTTCTTCAGTGCATGATAATTACAACGTTGTGACGATGATGGACCGAAGAAAAAGTGAAAGTAGAGTGCGCTGTGATGGTGGTTGCGTTGAGTGGTGGGGTCATAGGAGGTGGTGTTTTTTAAGTTTCTTTGATGAATATCTTTTCCTTTCCATTCTGTCCGTGATTCTGCGTAGAACTTCATCTGAAAATAGAAGCTAACCTTGATTGAGTGCTTATTCCGTGCCAGGTGCCACACTTACATAAATGTACGTTTATATGTATTCACTCATTTAATTTTCACAACAACCCTGTGAACCCGGTGCCATCGAGTCGACTCTGATTCATAGCAACCTACAAGGGACTATTACTGTTACTCTCATTTTACAGATGAGGATCCCCTGGTAGTGCAGTGGTTAAGTGCTCAGCTGCTTACTGAAAGGTCAGTGGTTTGAATCCACCAAGCTGCTTCACGGGAGAAAGATGTCAAGTCTGCTTCCGTAAAGATTTACAGCCTTGGAAACCCTATGGGGCAGTTCGACTCTGTCCTATAAGGTTGTTATGTGTCAGAATTGACTTGATGGCAACAGGTTTTTTTTCACAGATGGGGAAATGGAGGCACACAGAGGTTTAGGAAACTGTTTGAAGTTACAGAGCTCTAAATGGTAGACCTGGGAGGGAGGCCCAGCCATCTGGCTCCGGAGGCTGCAGGCTTAACCACTAAGCAACACTGCCCCTCAACAGCTAATGTCAAAAACCTTAATTTGAGGCCTTTGTGACTATGAGGCCCTGGACAAATGGACCTCTCTGCCCTCATCTCCCTGTGATTGACCCTGTCTCCTGGGAGACCCGCAAGTAGTTAGCACCTCAAAACAGTGAGGAGGTGAGTGAGGGTAACGAACCAGGAGCCCTGAGAAGGAAGAAAAGGGGCGAGCAGAGGTGTTAAGGCCCTGCCTGCTGCAAGCAGAGCTGTGTTCCCTGGGCAGCAGATGTTGCTGTCACCTGATTCCCTACTCCAGAAGCCCAGGGAGGGCCAAGGACAGAGCCTGAGCCTAAGCCAAAGTCCCTCTCCTGGGCTGGCCCTGTCCCTGATCTCTGGGCCAATGGCCTGGTCCTGGGTCCACGGGTAAGGCAGCTTCCTGGAAGCTCCCCCTTCCCTGCCTCATCGCAGTTAACTCTGTTCCTGGAAGTTAAAGACACTGGGCCACAGTGTTTACCCCACAGCCTGGAACAGGGCGCCTTTCTTTGGCTCTTACCACCCGCAAGGGGGAAGATACAGACACTGACGATGCCCGCATCAGGATTTGAATAAAGGTGCTGGCTCACTAGCTGTGTGGCCTGGGGCAAGTCACTTAACCTCTCATAGCCTCAGTTTCCCCAAATATAAAATGGAGATAATAAAAGTACCCTAAGGGATAGCTGTAGGATTGCATCTGACGGCACTGTGGCCTGGCAAAATACAGCACTCAAAACATGGCAGCTATGATTACTATTGTTATCCTGTCACCCTGGTCCTTTTCAGGGCCACTAAAGGCTTGGAGAGATGGGTTGAAAAGGCATTCAAATGTCTTGGCTGTTACGAGGGAACGCTTTTCTTATCAGCACAGACGTCAGAGTCCAGTTATTAATACCCAGCTGGCACCACAGCTTTTGGATTGAGTGTTCCAAAGTCGAGGTGCAGAGGTGGGAAGGGTGGGGCTGGGAACAGGTGGCTGAGGACAAGAGGAGCAGTGGGTGGTCTCCTTCTTCATGGGAGCAACCCTTCCCAGCCTTGGCAGGCAGCACTTGGCCCTTTCTCCCACCAGACACCCTCCAGCTGTAGTCTAGGTTCTGGGCAAGGTGCGAAATTCCTGCCTGAAGTCAAGCTCCAGCAGCCACCTTCCCAGTCCGCAAGGGCACAGCGACTGCCTTTCCAGGGATCCGATGCCCAAGGGAGTAGGGCCCTGCTGGGCCCCCAGAAGAAACAGATGGACTCATGGAATCGTCCCGGAATGTCGGAGTTACAAGTGGGCTTAGAGAATCTTCCACCCACCCTAGTGGTTTAGAGCTCAGTCTCTGGACTCAGAGAGAGCTGGCTGACTATGGGAAATTCTATACCCCTCTCTGCACCTCAGTTTCCTCAACTGTTAACTGGGAAGACTAACAATTTTCAACTCTTCCATGTAATATAAACATTTTCATTTGGCTGTTGAAGGGTCGAATGAAATAATTCATATAAAGAACAGGTATGTAATGTAATTAGTATGTAATACGAGCCCAGTAAACAGGTGGTGGTAGCAGCCCAACCCTCCCATTTTACAAAGAACAAAGATCTTCCAGGAATTTCCCATTCCCCCACTTGAGCTAACAATGATACCAGACAATGCTTCTTTGTTTTCTTTTATTGGTTTTATTAATGATTCAATGTTTATTTTCTCTTTAAAAAAAAATTCTTACAAGTATGTGTCACATGAATAGCAGAAAGATTTGACTTTGCCAGTTCCCTGTCTATGGAGAATGTGCCAGGCAATGTGACGGCCATCGTTTGCAGGATTGTGGCTCAGAGAGGGAGTCTGACTTCCTTGAGACTGCACAGCACGTTAGTGACGGAGCTAACTAGCATTTGGGACTTGTGACTCCCAGTCCAGTGCTCTTTCTACTGCTCCACCTCACAAGTCACTATACACTGGATGGTTTACAAAGAGGTATGTGACTGCTGGGTGCTTGTAATCTTGTCACTGAGATGAGTCATTAATGCAAAAACGTGACTGTCAGGAAGGAGGGAAATAGATGTCGTCGGGAGTTCTGAGAGGAAGTTCCCATATACAAAAGGGCTTCCGTCCATCTCACGTGCACAGCCTGCCCAGTAATCA
The DNA here is from genome assembly GCA_030035585.1 of Dugong dugon. NCBI lineage: Eukaryota > Metazoa > Chordata > Mammalia > Sirenia > Dugongidae > Dugong > Dugong dugon. Next base: position 50,254,717 of record CM057462.1, on the reverse strand, counting down.
GAGAACAGTCTTCTTTGGTCTGCATGAGACTCTTGGAATATTTCTTCCTTTCTTCAAATTAAAAAAAAAAAAATTGCAGAAGCAATAATAAGACAACAGCAGATATTGTCCAAAAAGGAAAAAAAAAAAGCAAAAAACACCCTCAATCACACTACCCCAGGACTGTTTTCACTTTTCAGAGAATCTTTGTCTAACTGGTGAAGGTTGGCACAATGTGCGCATGCATATGGTTATAGTTGTCATCTTACTATATACGTTATACTCTTTATTTTTACTTTCTCCCAGGTTTTGGGGCCCTGGTGGCACAGTGGTTAAGCATTTGGCTGCTAACCAAAAGGTTGGCAGTTTGAATTCACCAGCTGCTCCTTGGAAACCCTATAGGGGCAGTTCTACTCTGTCCTGTAAGGTCGCTAAGAGTTGGAATCGACTTGACAGCAACGGGTTTGGTTTTTTGTTTCCCAGGTTTTAGTTTTAAAGTGATATTTTAGGATGGCTGTGTAATATTCTACCTGTTCTTCAAACCTGCCAAGCTCATCACTGCTCTGCTTCTCGTTGCCCAGATTGCTGCTTGCCAGCTCCTCCACACCCTTCAGGTCTCAGGTCAACTGTCACTGCCTCAGGGGACCTTTCTTGAACCTCTTGTCTAAAGCAGCCTCTCTTATAGCAAGTCTCCCCATCTCATTATCCCGCTTTATTTTCTTGATAGCATTTATTCCTGTCAGTAAGTTTTATTTATTTTTAAATTTGTTTATTTACTGTCTGTCTGTCTTCTCCCACAAGAATATAAGCTCCATGAGGGCAAGGCACTTTTCTATCTTGCTTACTTTGTATCTCTAGTGCCTAGCACAGTGCCTGGCACGTGGGGTTGTTTTTGTTAGTTGCCAGCAAGTGGGCTCTGACTCATGGCATCTTTCTGTGTACCAGAATGAAACGTTGCCCAGTTCTGCGCCATCGTCGTGATTGTTGGTATGTTTGCTCAATAAATATTTATTTAACTGGCTGAAGAACCCATCGGACCACAGTTTACCAAGTCACTCGCTGACTATCCAATATTTTACTTATTAGCTGATGCTGCTAATAGACGTCAAGGTTCCTGTCTCACTTGTGTCATTTACTAACTTTGTGACCCTAGGCAATGTATTTAACTTCTCTGAATTCCAATTTCCTTATTTGAAATGAGGGTAATATTAGTGCCGACCTCATAGGGTTACTATGGGGATTAAATAAAACAATGCCTGTAAAGTGCTTAGCACAATGCCCATGAAACATGGAGCAAGTAGCAGTAACCCTCCCTTACCGGCACTTTCTCTGTGCCAGGCACTGCCCTAAGGGCTTTCCAGGTATTGTCTCATGAATTCTTAGAACTGCCCTATTTGCCAACTACACGACCATGCTTCCTTTGTGAAACTTCGCTGAGCTATATATAATTTGTGTACATTTCTGAATTTGCGTTATAGTCAATACAAAGTTTATTTAACAAAAACAAAAGCAAAGCCCACAAGGTAGGAACCTTTATTGTTCCCACTTTATGGACGAGGAAACTGAAGCTCAAAGAACCTAAATCACTGGCTCACGATCACAGAGAGTTAAGCCGTGGGCAGTGCTCTTAACCACAGCTCTTATCACCCTGCTCACTGCCTGCAGTGTTCACTCAGTAAACAGTAGCTTTGTCATTATTAACGTTTAACATTGAACATTTTTGTTGTTTTAAATTTTTTCTCTATTTTAAATAATGCTTCAGAGTATATCTTTGGGCATTTATGGTTTTTCCCTGCTTTTGAATATTTCCTCTAGGTACAATCCCCCAAGGATGGAATTAACTGGAAATGGGGCCCAGAGAGCAGAAGTGACTTGCTCAAGTGAGTAGTGGTGCTTGGAGTAGAGTCATCATATACAGTTGTCTAAGTCGTTCACTTTACAAGGGTGCCTGATCCATAGGTGAGTGGGTGTGATGGTTAAGATTGTGTGTCAACTTGGCTGGGCCATGATTCTCCGTGTTTTAATGTAATCACTCCCATGATCGAATATACTGTGAATAGCCAATCAGGTGAAAGGGAGTCTCCTTGGGAGTGTGGCCCGCATCTGTGTATAAGCAGACGTTCTGGCTTTTTGCTCTCTCTGGATCCTGCGGCTGCTTCCTGTCGTCTCATCTCCCGTTCTTGGGAATCAAGCTGTCAGCTTATATCTGCCGAACCTGGGATTCGTCGATCTGCACAGCCTGTGAGCGGGAGCCCTGCTCTCCGACCTGCCGATCTTGGGCTTGCCAGCTTCTGCAGGTAGGTGACTTGAGAGAGGCCTTTACCCTGATCCACGGACTTGAGACGTTCTAGCCTCTGCAATCACATGAGCTGTTTCCTTGATATAATCTCTCTCTGTATATATATTTAAACACTTTACTGGTTTTGCTTCTCTAGAGAACCCAGCCTAAGACAGTGGGCTTCCCAGAGGAGGTTCAACAGGAACTCCGCCTTGGACAGGGTTGAATGGGCAGAGTCGAGAGGGCATTCCAAGTGAAGGTATGTAGGAGAGGAGAATGAAGCGGGTGTGATGGGGAACCAGCAGGAAACCAGCCTCAGTGGAGCAGAGAATCGGGGAAGATAGTCAGGTGGGGCTGGATTATTCATTCATTCTAGAAATATTTGCTAAACTCCTACTGTATCCCAGGTGCTAGTTCAGGAGTTGTGGACACAGAAGTGAAGAAGCCCATCCAATCCTTGCACTGATGGGACAGATACTGTCTTGGGATGGGGGTGGGAGTCAGGAGAGAAGTAACTGAAAGACAAAGAAATCAAGTAAACCTACTATGTTGGTGGTGTTGTTAGGTGCTGGCAAGTTGGTTCTGACTCATGGTGACCCTGTGTACAACAGAAAGAAACACTGCCTGGTCCTGAGCTGTTCTCCCAATCATTGTCATGCTTGAGCCCATTGTTGCAGCCACTGTGTCAATCCATCTGTTGGAGGTCTTCCTCTTTTTCCCTGACCCTCTACTTTACCAAGCATGATGTCCTTCTCCAGGGACTGATCCCTCCTGATAACATGTCCAAAGTATGTGAGACAAAGTCTCACCATCCTTGCTTCTAAGGAGCATTCTGGTTGTACTTCTTCCAAGATGGATTTATTCATTCTTTTGGCATTCTGTGGTATATTCAATATTCTTCACCAATACCAAAATTCAAAGGTGTCAATTGTTCTTCCATCTTCCTTACTCATTGTCCAGCTTTCCTGTGCATATGAGGCATTTGAAAACATCATGGCTTGGGTCAAGCACATCTGAGTTTTCAAGGTAACATCTTTGCTTGTCAACACTTTAAAGAGATCTTTTGCAGCAGATTTGCCCAATGCAATGCGTCTTTTGATTTCCTGACTACTGCTTCCATGGTTGTTGATTGTGTATCCAAGTAAGACGAAATCCTTGACAACTTCAATCGTTTGTCCATTTATCATGATGTTGCTTATTGGTCCAGTAGTGAGGATTTTTGTTTTCTTTATGTTGAGGTGCAAGCCATACTGAAGGTTGTGGTCTTTGATCTTCATCAGTAAGTGCTTCAAGGCCTCTTTGCTTTCAGCAAGCAAGGTTGTGTCATCGGCATAATTCAGGGGTTGTTAATGAGTCTTCCTCCAATCCTGATGCCCCATTCTTCGTATAGCCCAGCTTCTTGGATTATTTGCTCAGCACACAGATTGAATTACGTATGGTGAAAGGACACAACCCTGACGCACACCTTTCCTGACTTTAAACCACACAGTATCCCCTTGTTCTGTTCGAATGACTACCTCTTGGTCTATGTACAGGTTCCTCATGAGCACAATTAAATGATCTGGAATTCCCATTCTTTGCAATGTTATCCATAATTTGTTATGATCCACACAGTCAAATGCCTTTGCATAGTCAATAAACACAGGTAAACATCTTTCTGGTGTTCTCTGCTTTCAGCCATGATCCATCTGACATCATCAATGATATCCCTCATTCCATGGCCTCTTCTGAATCTGGCTTGAACTTCTGGCAGTTCCCTGTTGATGTACTGCTGCAACCGTTTTTGAATTTATCTTTGGCAAAATTTTACTTGCAAGTGATATTAATGATATTGTTCAATAATTTCCGCATTCTGTTGGATCACTTTTCTTGGGAATAGGCCTAAATATGGATCTCTTCCTGTTGGTTGGCCAGGTAGCTGTCTTCCAAATTTCTTGGCATAGATGAGTGAGCACTTACAGAGCTGCATCCGTTTATTGAAACATCTCAATTGGTATTCTGTCAATTCTTGGACCCTCGTTTTCCCTCACACATCTGTCAATTTGTCGTATTGTGGAGGCTTGTGTGTTGCTGTGATGCTGGAAGCTATGCCGCTGGTATTCAAATACCAGCAGGATCGCTCGTGACGGACAGGTTTCAGCTGAGCTTCCAGACTAAGACAGACTAGGAAGAAGGACCTGGCAGTCTACTCTGAAAAGAATTAGCCAGTGAAAACCTTATGAATAGCAGCAGAACATTGTCTGATATAGTGCTGGAAAATGAGCCCCTCAGGCTGAAAGGCACTCAAAAGACAATGGGAATAGCTGCCTCCTCAAAGTAGAGTTGACCTTAATGATGTGGATGGAATCAAGCTTTCAGGACCTTCCTTTGCTGATATGGCACGACTCAAAATGAGAAGAAACAGCTGCAAACATCCATTAATACCTGGAACGTGGAATGTGCAAAGTATGAATCTAGGAAAATTGGAAATCATCAAAAATGATTTGATAAACATCGATATCATAGGCATTAGTAAGCTGAAATGGACTGGTATTGGCCACTTTGAATTGGACAATCATATGGTCTATTATGCCAGGAATCAGAACTTGAAGAGGCATGGCTTTGCATTCATCAACAAAAAGAACATTTTCAAGATCTATCCTGAAGTACAACACTGTCAATGATAGGATAATATCCATACACCTACAAGGAAGACCAGTTAGTATGAGTATTATTCAAATTTATGCACCAACCACTAAGGCCAAAAATGAAGAAATTGAAGATTTTTACCAACTTCTGCAGTCTGAAATTGATCGAACATGCAATCAGGCTGCATTGATAATTACCGGTGATTGGAATGCCAAAGTTGGAGACAGAGAAGAAGGAATGCGTAAGTTGGAAACAAAGAAGAATAGAAGGATCGGTAGTTGGAAAATAAGGCCTTGGTGATAGAAACGATGCTGGAGATCGCATTATAGAAGTTTGCAAGACCAACAACTTATTCATTGCAAATACCTTTTGTCAACAACATAAACAGCGACTGTACACGTGCACCTCATCTGATGGAATACACAGGAATCAAATTGATTACACCTGTGGAAAGAGACAATGGAAAAGCTCAATACCGTCAGTCAGAACAGGGCCAGGGGCCGACTGCGGAACAGACCATCAATTGCTCATATGCAAGTTCAAGTTGAAGCTGAAGAAAATTAGAAAAAATCCGTGAAAGCCAAAGTATGACCTTGAGTATATCCTATCTGAATTTAGAGACCATCTCAAGAATAGATTTGATGCATTGAACTTTAATGACCAAAGACGAGATGAGTTGTGGAATGACATCAAGGATATCACACATGAAGAAAGCAAGAGGTCATTAAGGAAAGAAAAGAAAAGGAAAGAAAGAAAAGACCAAAATGGATTTGTCAGAAGAAACTCTGAAACTTGCTCTTGAACGTCAAGTAGCTAAAGCGAAAGGAAGAAATGATGAAGTAAAAGAGCTGAACAGAAGATTTCAAAGGGCAGCTTGAAAAGACAAAGTAAAGTATTATAATGACAAGTGCAAAGACCTGGAGATAGAAAACCAAAAGAGAAGAACACACTTGGCATTTCTCAAGCTAAAAGAACTGAAGAAAAACTTCAAGCCTCAAGTTGCAATAGTGAAGGATTGTATTGTAGTAAATCCTAGTTAATAATAGCTATTATTACTACAAATTAAGCTATACACTTTGAAAAGGGGGCAGTTGGGGATTTGAGGGAAAATGTTAAACGCTGCAGGAAGCATCAAAAGAACATGAAGGAATACACAGAGTCACTATACCAAAAAGAATTGGCTGATATTCAGACATTTCAGGAGGTGGCATGTGATCAGGAACCAATGGTACTGAAGGAAGAAGTCCAAGCTGCATTGAAGGCATTGGGGAAAAAACTATTATAGATTGTGATAAGTATTAGGAAACTACCAAGTCTAGGAGTAACGAGATGGGAACCTATTTAAATAGAGAGGTTAAGGAAAGCCACTTTAAAGAGGTAAATGGGAAAACTATTCTAGGTAGATCCCATAGCATGTGCAAAGGCCCTGAGGTGGGATGCTGCATTCAAAGCCAGGCGGAGGAGGGTCTTGAGGAGTTGTAAATTCAGAAGTCATTTTAGATCTTCTTGACAAAGAACACCTGCCTAACATACACACACAGTCTGGTCTCTCCTCTGAGCTCAGTTCTACTTTTCTATTTGCGTACTGGTTGACCTCATAAAGTAGTAAACTCAAAGTCATGTCTCTCCCCCAACCAGCCTCCCACCCTGTCTTAGGCTGGGTTCTCTAGAGAAGCAAAATGAGTAAACTGTATAAATATATATATATATAGAGAGATTATATCAAGGAAACAGCTCACACGATTGTAGAGGCTAGAACATCCCAAGTCAGTGGATCAGGGTAGAGGCCTCTCTCAAGTCACCCACCTGCAGAAGCTGGCAAGCCCAAGATTGGCAGGTCGGAGAGCAGGGCTCCCGCTCACAGGCTGTGCAGATCGACGAATCCCAGGTTCGGCAGATAAGCTGACAGCTCAATTCCCAAGAGCAGGAGATGAGACGACAGGAAGCAGCCGCAGGATCCAGAGAGCAAAAAGCCAGAACGTCTGCTTATACACAGATGCGGGCCACACCCCCAAGGAGACTCCCTTTCATCTGATTGGCTACTCACACTATAGTCAATCATGGGCGTGATTACATTAAAACACGGAGAATCATGGCCCAGCCAAGTCGACACACAATCTTAACCATCACACACCCCTAACCATCTTTCTAGTTCTCAAGCTCTCCACACTCTCCCAGACTGTTGCCAAGCTCCTTGATTCTTCCTTCCTCGTGTGTCTCACCTCTGCCCCTTTCTTGGCCACCTTCCTATCCCAGAGAAGCAGCCAGGTACCAAGATGCCATGGGACCACGCTCGGCAAGCACTTTGGAGGCAGACAGACCTGGGTTCAAATCCCAGCTCTGTCACTCACTTAACTTTACTGGGTCTATGTTTACTGGTCTGTAAAGGGAGATTATACCTTACTGGGTGGCTGGGGAGTCAAATGAGATGATAATATAAATGACAGCAGGCAGCATACAGTAGGTATTTGATAAACGACAGTGCTTTGCCCTTTCCCTACTGATACTCGGGGAATTGTCTTGTTTTCTTCATACCTTGGAGCTTTATATTTGGGAAGCAGAGATGGTTAAAGGCTTGGGGTAACCAATGGCTCCCTACATATTTCTCTGAGAGCTCTCAAATCCCCAGATGCCCCCTTTTCAAAGTACTTTAAGCATAGACCTTAACTTGTAGTAATAATACCTGTTATCAACTGAGGGTTTACTACATGCCGATTATTGTGCTCAGCGTCTTATATACATTCTTTCCTTTCATCCTCATGACAATCCTGTCAAGATAATGAGGTTCAGAAAAGTGAAGTGACTTGCTTAAAATTACATAGCTACTTAAGAGATGGAACTGCGCCCATGTATTTCCGGTACCAAAAACCTGCGTGCCCAACCATTAGGACATGGTGCCTCATAGCCCATCTGGCAAAGATGGGGAGAAATAACATGTTTTATTTTCCCGGTTGTCTGGAATGACTGGCAGCTCAGAGAAGTGAGAGATGTTCTCAGAGTCACACAATGAACTGGACACTAAGCCAGGCTGTGGTGGGCCTGGCCCTAGGCCCCAAACCTGCCCCAGCAGAGAAAATTGAGAGGTCTGAGACCTCAGGGCAGTCCAGACCTTCCTCCCTGAGCTGCAACACCTCCCCAGCGCAACAGAGCCGTAAATACGAGAGGATCTTTCAACAGGACACTGAGCCTGAGTCACAGAGTATTTATAGATGGGCCACCTATCCTCTCCTCGGCTTTAACAGGATTCATCAGGTTCACTTGGGGCTTGGAGGGTAACACTGTGTTTATCATCCAAGATGCCCAAGCAGGCTGTTGGGACATCCTCCGAGAACAAGGTCTGGAGGCCTGCCCATGTTTAGACCTGACCTGACCCGACCCCTCACCCCTGCCACCACACCCAGGATGAGGCAACTCTCCCTACCCCAGTTGGTGTACCTTATCCCAAACACCCTCCATGGCCACCCTACTCCAACCACAAACACACACCTAGTAGATTCATGGTCCTGGCTTAAAATGGAGCAGAAATTCTGCTTCTTTCAGGAAGACCTCCTGGATCGATCTGGGAAGTTAAAAACTTACCCTAGATTCATTGTTCTTAGGGAACAAACCCTCTCATTGTCCAGATCAATCAAATTAATCATAATAACATTTATTGAGGGCCTTCTATGTGCCAAATAGTGTGCTAAGAGCTTTATATTACTTCTTTTAATCCTCACAATAAGTTTATAAATTGAGTATTAGTTTAATATCATCTCTACTTTATAGATGAGGAGACTGAGACTCAGAGAGGTAAAGCAACTTGCCTGAGACCACACAGCTAGTAAGTAGCAGTTGTTGTGTGCTGTCAAGTCAACTCTGACTCCTAGTGACCCTGTATGACAGAGTAGAACTGCCCCTTAGGGATTCCTAGGCTGTAATCTTTATGGGGGCAGATCACCAGATCTTTTCTCCTGTGGAGCCACTCTGTGAGTTTGAACCACCGACCCTTCTGTTAGCTGCTGAGCTCATAACCATTGTGCCATCAGGGCTCCTTAATCTAGGCCTTCCTTTGGTTCCAGAGCCCAAGCTGTAGGTGACCTTGGGCACGCAACTTCTCCTCTGAGCCTATTTCTTTATTTGTAAAATGGAGACAATAGTGCCTACCTCTCACAGTTATTGTAAGGGCTGAACAAAACCGGCACATAACAGGCACTCAATCACTGACAGCTCAAACCCTCCCTCTCCCCTACCAAATGAAAAACAACCAGTGAATTGGCTTGTTCTAAGTCACTTAGGAAAAGTCAGCCAGGCCATATTTGGCTCAAACTTCAGGATTTGAACCCAGGCTGTTCTGGCCACCTCTGCCCCACCACCCTCACCCTTCATTCTTCCTAAGAGCCTAAGTGACTCGGAACCCAGGCCTGAGCAGGGGTGAAGAATGGTGTGGAAGAGTCAGGGTGGAGAGGGAGCTGGGGGGTGGCTGTGTGCAAAGGCTCAGTCCACTGGCCAGGCTGGCACTCCTGGGATCTATTTTGGGTGGGGCCGGCCCCCAGGCTGCCGGCAGCTGGAGGCCAAGGTGTCGGTGCTAAGTTAACAGAGCCGCCAGATTTTGTGGCTGCCTCTGACCCCAGACGGGGTGGTGGTGTAGCTGCAGGCACTGGACAGAATCTGTTTTGGGGAATCCCTCTTGTTGGGTGGGGGCTTCCGAGACTCTGAGTCCTGCAAAGACTTGCAGGCTGTTTCTGAGTGTTTACATAGGGCACCCTGCTCCTCTCTGCTGTCTTTGCCCTCTCCCTCCCAGACCAGGTGCAGTGCCCCCAGCTTGGGGTTTAGATAGATTTGGGTTCAAGGCCTGGCTCTTCCATTTACTTCCTGTGTGAACTTGGACAAATGATCTATAAATAGAGATAATCATACCCACCTCATAGGGTTGTGATGATTAAATGTGGTCCCTGTGCCCCCACCGCCCCCACCCCCACAGAATGAAACCTGTAAGAGCAGGACCAATTCTCTTGTCCTCCCCAGGCCTTACCTGGCTGTTCTGGGGACCCCAGTGCTGCTCGCCTCTTACTGTGCTTCCAGAAGTTTCTAATTCTAAATTCCCCAGGCCTACTGGTGCAGGGCCCAGCTCTGACAGGAAGTGAGGGCCCAGCTCTGCTCAGCTATAGCTCAAGTTTCCTGCTGGGCCTCGTTAAAGTGTCTCATTAAAGGGCCTTGTTAAAGAGCTTCATTAAGGAGCCCCAGCTCCTGAAGCCACATTCTGCTGCTGATCTTCTCACCTCCTCTTCTCTCCTCCCCAAATCTCTCTTTTTGTCTATGGCACAGTGGCTGAGAGCTAAGGCTGCTAACCAAAAGGTTGGCAGTTCGAATCCACCAGCCGCTCCTTGGAAACCCTATGGGGCAGTTATACTTTGTCCTGTAGGGTCACTACGAGTCAGAATTGACTCGTGATGGCAACAGGTTTGGTTTTTTTGCTGTTTTTTTAGCCTCCTTGCTTGGCTTTTAATTGTTCTTTCCCATGGCTCTGCCTGTCTCTCTGATTCTGTGTTTTCTTTGGCGGCCCCTCCTGGACTCCCCTTCAGCCTTCTGGATCTCCCAAGCCAAAACTCAGCCCACCTTTGCCCTCTCCCACTCCCTCTTGGCTCTGAGCTGACTTCTCCTCTTTTGTGCCTTGAACTCACCCTCTTCCCTTTTACCTCCTGTCTCCCCTTCTCCACTCCCCCCTAAGCCAGGAGGGCACCTCAGGGTCCTGAGAGCAGGGTAAGGAGACAGCCTTGGGGCCTTCCTTACGGCAGTCTGGGATCTCCTCTGGCCCAGGGGTACGGACCTGAGGCTGGGCGATTGGCCCCCTTGGTCCCCTTTTCCTTCCCCCATTCCTCATAAGAGGACTTCTTCCTATGAGAGCCTCAACAGGGAGGGGTGTGTGTATGTGTGTGCGTGTGTGTGTGCGTGTGTGTGTGTGTGCGTGTGTGTGTGTGTGTGTGTGTGAGAGAGAGAGAGAGAGGGATAACCTAGAGGGGATATGCTCCCTAAGACAGTAGACAAAGTACCCTCAAATTTCCTTGACCCTGAGGGTGCCCATTTGATCTTACCTTTTTTAGTCTATTTTGCTTTTATTTTCAAAAGCAACATATTCACTGAAATAAATTAAAAACTAAATATCCCTCTCTCCTTCAGTTCTATTCCATTGAAGTAGCCACTTTGTAACAGATGGAGGATTTCTTTCCAGCCATTTTCTATGCCTGTGCAACATTTTGGACATGTATGTTTATTCACACACCTACACATATAGTACTTTGTGATAGAAAATGATCAGATTACACCATTGTTTGTGCCTAACAGTATATTGCTGACAGCATTTCATTTTGGTATTCAATATGGAAAGCTCAATGTCATTTTTTTTGATTGAAGGAATATTTATATATATGTTTATTTATTTTTGTGCACGGACAGCTGGAATGCTTTTTGGGGTATGCTTTTGTTTTTGTTTTAAGTAAATTTTTTCTTCAACTATAATTTATGTTCAGAAAAGTGCGCAATTCCTAAGTGCACAATTCCAGGCGTTTTCACAAAGTGAGTGTAGCCACACTAGGTACCTACAGGAGGTGTATGGGCGCCTAGTTCAAGAGCCAGACCATCACCCGCACTCCCAGAACCCTTCACCTGCACCCTCTTCTGGTCCCACCACCCCATCCCCACCAAGGTCACCACTATCCTGCCTTCTAACAGCTTGTATTAGTTTTGCCTGCTTTTGAACTTTATAGAAACAGGCCAGAGTAGACTACCCCATAGGGTTTCCAAGACTGTAAATATTTACAGAAGCAGACTGTCACATCTTTCTTTCACGGAGCAGCTGGTGGGTTCAAACTGCCGACCTTTCTGTCAGCGGTTGAATGCTTAGTAGTCTATTACGCCGTCAGGGCTCCTTGGATATCTATGTATCTATATCTATTTTAGCTAGCTAGCTAGCTCTATCTCTCTGTCTGTTTTTTAGTTTTTCTGTAGGATAGATTCCTGGAAGTACAATTGCTGAGCCACGTCTCTGAATACTTTCCATTTTTGATTTTATCAGTTGCATCCCCCACCAAGATGAAGCATAGTAGCAGTACCCATTTCCTTACTCCCTCATCAACCTTGGGTATTACTAATCTTTTAATACTTTTGTGGTGGTGTTAATGTGATTTTTTAAATTAGCGAGGATACGCACCTTTTTTGTTCATTCTTGGAGGAGGCATTGGCATTTATTCCTCTGTGAATTTTTTTATGCTTTGTGTACTTTTTAATTAAAAACATTTATTTCGTTGTTGTTGAGAATATATACAGCAAAACATACACTAATTCAACTGTTTCTCCATGTACAGTTCAGTGATGTTGATGACATTCTTCCAAACTGTGCAACCCTTCTCACCCTCCTTTTCTGAGTTGTTCCTCCCTCATTAACATAAACTCACTGCCCCCTAAGGTTCCTATCTAATCTTTTGCGTTGCTGTTGTCACTTTGATCCCATATAGATAGTTCTTAAAAGAGCATAACGCTCAACACAGACATTTTTCACTAGTTTAGCTAAACTATTGTTTGGATTTAAGAAGACTTCAGGGGATATTTTTGGTTTAAACTTTAAAGATGATCTCGGGGCAATAGTTTAAGGGGTTCATCTAGCCTCCATGGCTCCAGAAATTTTGCATTCCATGAGAATTTGAAATTTTGTCTTGCATTTTCCCCATTTTGATCAGGATTCTTCTACAGAATCTTTGATCAAAATGTTCAGTAATGATAGCTGGGCACCATCCAGTTCTTCTGGTCTCATGGCAAAGGAGGCAGTTTTTCATGGAGGCAATTAGCGTGCTTTTTAATTTTTAATGTATTATAGATATTGACGCTTTGTCTTCACATGTGTTTCTAATGTTCTCTGCCAGCTGGTCACTTGTCTTTTAGCTTTGTTTATGGAGCAACTGCCAGTTTAAATATAGTTTGTTTTCCTTCTGGCCACTGTTTATGATCCGGATAGTCCCCGAGGGTGTGTGTGGCAACCCCAGGTTCAAGCTACTGGGGGTGGGGAGCAACATGCCAGGTGGGAGGGGCAGCTGGACCCCAAGACTGTCTCTCTGAGGTACAAGCAAAGGGACATCTGGGTCAGCACTGAGCCCCTGGTCCTTGAGTTTGCCATAGTGGCTTCCTCCAGTCCTGTTTCCAGGTCTTCCCAATGCCACCCCAGGCCGCACTGTCATTGAAGAGAGTTTTTCATTTCAGCCCAGGGGCCAGGCAGGAAGCAGGAAGTTGTCAGGGCCAGTGTTAACGGGGCAATAGAGAAGGGAAAGCTCAAGAGCAAGAGCTAAGCAGTTCAATGCCCCAGACCATTTCCTACAAGTAGGAGCTTAGGCAAGTTACCTAGTCTCTCTGTGCCTCAGTTTACTTACCTGTCAAATGAGGATGATGAGGGTACTGACCTCATGAATTAAGAAATGAATTAATAGATACAAGACACTTAGAACAGACTGTGATAGCCAGCCTCCAAGATGGTCCTAAATAATTCTTGCCTCCTGTTATTCATTGTCCTTGTGTAGTCTCCTCCCGTACTGTAGCAGGGTTGGTCTGTGTTACTGTGAAAGTGATAGTGTGAGATTTTGGGGGCTAGGTCATAAAGACCTAGCCACTTCTGCCTTGCTCTTTTTGATCACTCACCATGTAGGTCGCCAGCCGCCATGTTTTGAGGATGCTCAAGAAGCCCTATGGAGAGATACATGTGGTGCGGAACTGAGGCCTCCAACCAACTTGCCAACTGTGTGAGTGAGCCATTTTAGAAGTGCATCTTCTGGATAAACCAAACTGTAGCCCCAGCCAACATCTTGACTACAATCTCATTAGAGACCCTGGGCCAGAACTGCCCAGCTAATCTGTCCTGAATTCCTGATCCACAGAGGCTGTGTGAGATAATAATAATAAATATTTGCTATTGTTTTAAGCTGCTAAGTTTTGAAGTAATTTGTTACATGGCAATAGATAACTAATACACAGCTATTGGGGGCATCCATAGTAAATATTTATCAAATGTTAGCCAATATTATTCCCTCAACTGTGATAGCATTAATAACAATGTTTGTTGAGTGTCTATCATGTGCCAGAGCCTGTGAAAATGGGCTTCCACATCTGTGCTATCAATTTTCAGAAAGCAATGGTGTGCTGGGGAAGGATATTCACACAGAACCCTAGACTCTTGGGGCTAGAAAGACCCAGAGAGACCATTACTCTAAAAACCCATTGACATCGAGTTGATTCTGACTCACAGCAATCCTACAGGATATAGTACAACTGCCCCATAGGGTTTCCAAGGCTGTAAATCACAAGTAGGCTACCACATCTTTCTCCCGAGGAGCAGCTGTTGGGTTCAAACCGCTGATCTTTTGGCTGCAACCGAGCACTTACCATTGTGCCACCAGGGCTCCTTCCATTACCCTGCCCAACACTTATTTTACATAGATGAGGAAACTGAGACATAGAGAGGCTAAGTAACCTGCCCAAAGTATCACAGCTGATACACGGAGGAGCCTAAACTTGAAGTCAGATTCATTACTCCCCAGGTATCCTCTCAGGAGCTTGTAGCAAAGGGTTGTCTAGACCTCAGGGCAGAGGGAGGAGGCCCATAGGTCTCCTGGCCCAGGCCCTGAGTAGTGAGACCTGGATGCTCTGCTTGCCTTCCGTGGCATGTGGTTAGACTTTGTCCTGGCACCTGGGGCACCGTGTCCTGTCCCAGACCACATGGACGCACCTCTGCCAACTTCTACAGCTTCACTCTCTAGATCAAATGGCCCATCAGTTCGATCCTGTGATCCAGGATGATTCCTCAATGAGAATGACACCAAAGCATGTGACAGGAATTTCAAACTGTAAGGAAACACTCTCCTGTCCCTCCCTTTCTGAGGGTGCTCCAGGAACTGCAGAAGCTCAGGCGGAAATTCAGAGAAGGAGGCAGGACAGACCCTTCTTTCCAGGAGAGGCAAGGCGGGGGCGGGATGGGGAGGGGAAGAATAAACATAGGCACGTGAAACAGTGCTGTTCCACAGTGTACCAAGGAAGCATTTCAACAAGCCCAAACTATGTGACGTGAAAGGGAAGATGGAGGATGGATTCCCCTCCAGCATCACCACCACCTGGGCTTGCCTTATGCTGAGAACCTAGCCACTGCGGAGCGAAGGCCCCTCGGAGATCATCTCCTACCACTGCCCCATTTGGCAGTTGAGGAAACTGAGGGTGGGTGTGGCTGCCGGGCATCATGCTGGGAATCTCTGGAAGAGCTGGAGATGGAGCCCAGGTATCCAGGCCTCGGGCAAGTATTCTTTCTCTTGAACAAAGAGGCCTCAAAATCTCAGGTTTCTGAAAAGTTTCCTCTCTGGCCACAAACACCAGAACATAGAATTTGGGGTTAAACGTGCCTATTTCAGCTCTGCCTATTCTAACCCAGGACTTGGGGTAACGTCATACAAGGGTGCATGCCTCAGTTTCTTCATCTGTAAGTGTGGATAATAAGCATGACCTACTCATGGTTGTTGTGAGGACTGACTGAAATAATTCTATGGAGCCCTAAGTAAATGGCCAGCCACTCACAAGCACTGACTCAATGGCAGTTATTATTCTAATTACTATTACCTTCCACCTCTCCCTTTTTCTTGGCTGGCCCAGAACATTTCCCTGCTCTTTGCCTGCCCCTCAAGGAGCTGGGAACCCCTCAGGCCCTGCAGCTCCTCCCACTAGCAGCACGGGCTGAAATGAAATGCCTGAATTTTAGCTGGGTGACTTTCCACAAGTCACTTAACCTCTCTGAACCTCAGTTCCTGATATATAAAAATGAGAATCATAACACCCAGAATCATTCTCTGACTAATCAGTGTCACAAAAGAATGGGAGGGAAGGTGATCCTTATAGATTAAAAGGGACTCATGAGACAAAAACCACAAAATGCCATGTGTAAGAGCTTATTTGGATCTGATTTGGACAAACTAACTGTAAAAAGACATTTTGAGACAACCAAGTGGTCTGGAAATTAGATAAGATTAAGAAATTACTGTTATTTTTATCAAGTGTGGTAATGGCATTGTGATTATGTAAAAAAAAATCCATTACCAGTTAGAAATGTATACTGAAGTATTTATGGATGAAATTACTTGATGTCTAAGGTTTGCTTTAAAATATTTCCTAAAAAAGAGGTATGTGGAGTATAGATGAAATAAAGCTGGAGAAACGTTAAGAGTTGAAGCTGGGTTTGGCTACACGGGCTCATTATACTATTCTCTCTACTGCTGTGTGTTTGAAATTTTCATTAATAAACAGTAAAAATAAATGAGATGACTTGCAGAGAGGCCGTAAAATGATCTCTGGGCCCAGATACATCATTGAGGTCCCATATTTGTTTCTTCCTCTGCCAGTACCATAGCTTTCAAGTATGTTCTAATAACTGGCAAAGAAATTGGTTTATAGTTTCCTGGTTCTGATGCTGGCTCTGCCACTCACAGATTGGGGGACTGTGGCCAAGGGACTTATCCTCTCTGAGCCACTTGTTTGTAGCTCAGCTGCAAAAAAGGGAAAATCGTGGTTCTTGCCTCATTGAGCTGTTTTGGAGACTGAACAAGAGGATGAACATAAAGGGCTCAGCATAGTGCCTGGCACATAATAAGCACTCAGTAAATATTTCCGGGGGAAGAGCACAGGTTTAGGAGTCAGGCTACCTTGGATGTGAACCACTGCCTGGCTCTGCCACTGCCACTTGGGGATATGTGACTTTGGCCAAGCCAATTAGCGCCCTGAATCCTGTTTCCTCATGGGAAAAATGAGGATCATAAGACCTCCCTTGCAGGACTGTTGTGAGGATTAAATGACAAGACATGTTTTGATGCCCAGTCTGGCCCATGTGGAATTTCCTTTCCTCACCCCTTGACTTTCAGCAGTGCTGGCCTTGCCAAACCCCAGGCTGGAGTCGATCCCACTGTTCATTTTCTTGGCGTTGAATCTGGACTGCCAAGTGTGACTGGAGAAAGTCAACAGAACAGTGCAAATGGCTCCTCACAAATGACAAAACCACGTTGGGAAACATCAGTGAGACTCTGCTGCTCCCAGATAGTCCTTCCACTGGTCTCTAGGGTACTTCCTCTTGTGTTTCCCACTGACTGGTCCAAACTTTTCCCACCACCCTCTCATGCTCCCCTTCCCCTGCCTTAGCCTCAGAAGTTGATCTCAATTCCCTCTTGACTGAGGTCATCAAATGTGAGCATCTCTCTCTCTACCTCCCAACACCACTGATCCTCACCTCCATTCTTTCCTCTCTCCCATCCTCCTAACTCAGAGGGTAGAGCATTCCTCCTTCTTCCCAAAGCTCTAGAATTTTTTTTTTGAGTTTTTTTTTTAAATTGTACTTTAGATGAAGGTTTACAGAACAAATATTTTCTCATTATACAGTTAGTACACATATTGCTTTAGGAAAATGGTTAACAACACCACAACAAGTCAACACTGTCCCTTCTCAAGCTAGGGTTCCCTATTATCAGCTTTCCTGTCCCCTCCTGCCTTCTAGTCTTTGTCCCTGGACTGTTGTGCCCCATTAGTCTTGTTTTGTTTTATGGGCCTCTCTAATCTTTGACTGAAGGATGGACCTCGGGAGTGACTTCATTACTGAGCTAAAAGGGTGTCCAGGGGCCATACTCTTGGAGTTTCTCCAGTCTCTGTCAGGCCAATAAGTCTGATCTTTTTTTGTGAGTTAGAATTTTGTTCTACATTTTTCTCCAGCTCCGTCTGGGACCCTCTGTTGTGATCCCTGTCAGAGCAGTCAGTGGTGGTAGCCAGGCACTGTCTAGTTGTACTGGACTCAGTTTGGAGGAGGCTGTGGTAGTTGTGGTTCATTAGTTCTTTGGACTAATCTTTCCCTTGTATCTTGTTTTCTTCATTCTCCCTTGCTCCCAAAGGGGTAAGACCAGTGGACTATATTAGATGGCTGATCACTGGCTTTTAAGACCCCAGACGCTACACACCAAGGTAGAATGTAGAACATTTTATTTATAAACTGTGTTATCCCAACTGAGCTAGATGTTCCCTGAGACCATGGTCCCCACAGCCAAGGCTCTAGAATTTGTTCCATCAGCCTTCCTCCCATCTTCCAGTGCTCTCTCTCTACTGGCTCTACTATCTTAGCCAAAAAACTTGCTCAAGTACCTTAATCTCTGCCAAGCCTGCTACTTCCTTATTTAATTCATTCATTCACTCATCCATTCACTTAAAAAACATTTGTTGAGTGCCTACTGTGTGCCAGGCACTGGGGGTACAGAGATGAATAGAGACAGGCACACACAGGTCTTCAAAGTCCAGAAAGTCAAACTCACAGATGATGATAATATGACAGGTGAGACACCAAGATGAAGCCGTATCTAATGCAGAGATTGACTGGGTGAGCAATGGGAGGAAGGGAGGAGCCCTAAGATGACACCCAGCTTTCTGGTTTGTGTAAATGGGTGGATGGTAGTGCTGCTCACTAAGATAGGGAAAACAGGAGGAGCATGGCATGAACAAGATGGTGTGTTCCACATCCAAACTCCCTGAGGGACTGAATTGCTAGGCTGAGGGCTGTGGGGACCATGGTCTCGGGGAACATCTAGCTCAATTGGCATGACACAGCTTATAAAGACAATGCTCTACATTCTACCTTGGTGAGTAGTGTCTGGGGTCTTAAAAGCCTGTGAGCGGCCATCTAAGATACTTCACTGGTCTCATCCCTTCGGGAGCAAGGGAGAATGAAGAGAACAGGATACAAGGAAAAGATTAGTCCAAAGGACTAATTGTCCACAGCTACCAAGGCCTCCACCAGACTGAGTCCAGCACAGCTAGATGGTGCCCGGCTACCAGCACTGACTGCTCTGACAGGGATCACAGCAGAGGGTTCTGGACAGAGCTGGAGAAGGATGTAGAACATAATTCTAACTCACAAAAGAAGACCAGATTTACTGGCCTAAAGGAGACTGGAGAAACCTCGAGAGTATGGCCCCCAGACACCCTTTTAGCTCAGTGGTGAAGTTACCTCCGAGCTTCACTGTTCAGCCTAGGAGTGGACAGCCCCGTGAAACCAAATGAGACTAATGAGGTACAGGAGTCCAGTGACAAGGGCCAGAAGGCAGAAGGGGACAAGGAAGCTGGTGATAGGGAACCCAAGGTTGAGTAAGGATATTGTTAATGTGTTGTGAGATTGTTAACCATTGTCATAGGGCAACATTTGTAGTAACTGTTAAATGAGAAACTATTTTGTTCTGTAAGCCTTCATCTTAAGTGAGAATAACAGCACAATTGGAAGAGCGTAGTCAATGTCACTGAACTGTGTAGAAATTTTTGAAACAGTGCATCTTTGGCTATGTGTATTTTCACCAAAAAAAAAAAAAGGTTGAGAATTTAGAGGGTTAATATGTTGTGGGGTTGTTAACCAATGTCATAAAACAACATGTGTACTACTGTTTCATGAGAAACTATTTGTTCTGTAAGCCTTCACCTGAAGTACAATAAAATATATATATATATATATACACATATATATATATATATATATAAAAAAAAAGATGGTGTGTTCCATTTGGGATATGGTGAATTTGAGGTACTATTGGGACATCCCAGTAGAAATCTCCAACAAATCTGTAGCTTAGGGGAGAAAGAAGTCTGAACTGAAAATAGAGATTTTGGAATCATTGGCAGATAGAAGTTGCAATTATGACCATATATAGGATGCTTTCAGCTGCAAGTAACACAATAATTACACTACAATGATATTTGTTGTTTCACATCTTAAGTAGTCCAGCAGTAGGCAGTTTTAGGGTTGAATAAATTGGCAGCACACTGAGGGCATCAATGACTCAGGTGTTTTCTGCAGTTCCTCTCTGCCATCCTCAGGATGTTGATTTCTTCCTTGGGCTTGTCCTCCGGTGGTTGCAAGATAGTGGCTGCCCCATCCTCTCGCAACTCCATTCAAAGGCAAAGACGAAGCTTTCTCCTTCCTGGAGCATAGTGCTGCCCGATGCCTAAACAAAATGGGGGTTTGTGAGTAAGGAAGCTGTAATGGCCTTTTCTCAGTCCTCACCCCCTCTGGCCCCTGGCTACCCTGGCAATGCTGACCGGTTTTTCAGTACAGAGGTGAGGTGCTTGGGCTCCTGAGTCAAGCAAATCTGGGCTCATGTCCTGGATCTATCTCTTGTTAGTTGTGTAACCACATACAAGTTTTTTACTTCTCCTTGCCTGAGATTCTTCATCTGTGGAATGAGGATATAATGGTTCTTACATTCTTGGTTGTTGAGAAGATGAAATGAAATACTACATATAGATGAAATGAAATGATACATATAAAGCACTTAGCACAGTGCCTGGCACACAGTACCTAAGTGTTCAGCAAAAACTAGACATTAACATTTTATGGAGACCACCCTCTGCTTGAAATTCTGCCTTTTGTCTTCTAGGTCTCCTCTTTCTCGGATAGACTCCTTATCTTCTCCCTCCCATTTCCTCCTTTTCCTGAGTTTGTATCCTCTGCCCTTACTACTCATTAGGTCTTGTCTTGTGGGTTGAATCGTCAAATCTTCTTGCGACTGAGGTGATCAAATCCGTTCTCCTACTGTACCTCTTTCTTGATACTTCTCCTGTATGTTCCATGGCCTCAGGTTCATCCTGATGTCTGATGCCACTCCTCCTGAACTCCACCCACTCTCCTGCCCCAGCACTTTATACAGGGTGGTTCCAAAGTCCCTTTGCATGAGATTCTACCCTAAAAACAGCCACTGGAACTACTTTAATGATTTCTACCTGCCAACATGACATAAAATGAGAAGCAACAGTTGCAAACATCTATTAGTAATCAGAATGTGGAATGCATGCAGTATGAAGTGAGGAAAATTGGAAGTCATCAAAAATGAAATGAATGCTTGAAGATCTATATTCTAGGCACTAATGAGCTGACATGGACTGGTATTGGCCATTTTGAATCAGACAATCATATGGTTTACTATGCTGGGAATGACAAATTGAAGAGGAATGGTATCACATTTATAGTCAAAAAGAACATTTCAAGATCTCTCCTGAAGTACACTGCTGTCAGTGATAGGCTAATATCCATGTCTACAAGGAAGACCAGTTAATATGATTATTATTCAAATTTATGGACCAATCACAAGCACCAAAGATGAAAAAATTGAAGATTTTTATGAACTGTTGCAGTCTGAAATAGATAAAACATGCAGTCAAGATGTGTTGATGATTACTGGTGATTGGAATGTGAAAGCTGGAAACAAAGAAGAAGGAACAGTAGTTGGAAAATATGGCCTTGGTGATAGGAACAATGCCAGACATTACATGATAGAATTCTTCAAGACCAATGACTTATTCTTTGGAAACACTTCTTTTCAACAACACAAACATATACATGGACCTTGCTGAATGGATTACACAGGAATCAAATTGACTACATCTGCATACAGAAATGACGGAGAAGCTCAATATTATCAGTCAAGACAAAGCCAGGAGCTGACTTCAGGACAGACCATCAATTGCTTGCATGCCAGTTCAAGATGAAGTTGAAGAAAGTCAAAGTAAGTCCACGAGAGCCAAGTACAACCTTGAGTGCATCCCGCCAGAATTTAGAGACCATCTGAAGAATAGATTTGACACACTGAACACTAATGACTGAAGACCAGAAGAGTTATGGGTTAACATCAAGGACATCATACATGAAGAAAGTAAAAGGCTGTTAAGAGAAAGAAGGAAAAGACCAAAATAGTTGTCAGAAGAGACTCTGAAACTTGCTCTTAAGCATAGAGTAGCTAAAGCAAACAGAAGAAATGATGAAGTAAAAGGGCTGAAGAAAAGATTTCAAAGGATGGCTTGAGAAGACAAGGAAATTTACTAAAATGAAATGTGCAAAGACCTGGAGTTAGAAAACCGAAAAGGAAGAACATGATTGGCCTTTCTCAAGCTGAAAGAACCGAAGAGAAAATTTAAGCCTAAGTTGCAATATTGAAGGATTCTATGGACAAAAAATTGAATGTTGCAGGAAGCATCAAAAGAAGATGGCAGGAATAAACAGAGTCATTGTACCAAAAAGAATTTATTGGCTTTCAACCATTTCAGGAGGTAGCATATGATCAAGAACTGCTGGTATTGAAAGAAGAAGTTCAAACTGCGCTGAAGGCATTAGAGAAAACCAAGGTTCCAGGAATTCATGGAAATTGAAGTTGTAAAGGATCTCATTTGACTTGGATCAACAATCAATGCCCACGGAAACAGCAGTCAAGAATCAAATAACATATTGCATTGGGAAAATCTGCTGCAAAAGACATCTTTAAAGTATTAAAAAGCAAAGATGTCACTTTGATGACTAAGGTGCACCTGACCCAAGGCATGGTCTTTTCAATTGCCTCATATGCATGCGAAATCTGGACCATGAAAAAGAAAGATCAAAGAAGAATTGACGCATTTGAATTGTGGTGTTGGTGAAGAAGAATATTGAATATACTGCGGACTGCCAGAAGTACAAACAAATCAGTCTTGGAGGAAGTACAGCCAAAATGCTTCTTAGAAGTGAGGATGGTGAGGCTTGGTCTCACTTGCTTTGGACACGTCATCAGGAAAGACCAATCACTAGAGAAGGACATCATGGTTGGTAAAGTGGAGGATTAGTGAAAATGAGGGAAACCCTGCATGAGATGGACTGACACAGTAGCTGCAACAATGAGCTAAAATATGCCAACAATTGTGAGGATGGTGCGGGACCAGGCAATGTTTTGTTCTGTTATACATAGGGTTGCCATAAGTTGGAGCCAACTTGATGGCAACTATTAACAACAGCAACCTGCCAACGTGGAAGAAGATGTCCAGAAGGACATGGAGAAAATCTAAAATTTGTGCAGAGGGCAGCCTCTGGATAACTTCTGTGGATCTAGGTTAGGAAATTGGTGGCAGTACCTACCTACCCACTGCTTGCTGTCGAGCTGATTCCAACTCATAGTGACTGTCATGGTTTGAATTATGTCCCCCCCAAAATGTGTGTATCAATTCGGCTAGGCCATGATTCCTGGTACTGTGTGATTTTCCTGTATGTTGTAAACCTGCCTCTATGATGTTAATGAGGGAGGATGGGTGGCAGTTGTGTTAGTAAGGCAGGACCTGATCTACAAGACTGGATTGTGTCCTGAGGCAATCTCTTGAGATAGAAAAGACAGAAGTGAGCAGCGAGACAGGGGGACATCATACCATCAAGAAAGCAGTGCTGGGAGCAGAGCACGTCCTTTGGACCAGGGTCCCTGCGCAGAGAAGCTCCTAGTCCGGGGGAACACTGAAGAGAAGAAGGCCGACAGAGAGAAAAAGCCTTCCTCTGGAGCTGACGCCCTGAATTTGGACTTTTAGCCTACTTTGACTGTGAGGAAATAAACTTCTCTTCGTTAAAACCATCCACTTGCGGTATTTCTGTTATGGCAGCACTAGATGACTAAGACAGTGACCCTATAGGACAGAGTAGAACTGCCCCATAGGGGTTCCAAGGAGCAGTAGGTGGATTTGAACTGTTGACCTTTTGGTTAGCAGCCATAGCCCTTAACCACCGCACCACCAGGGCTCCAACATGATAGTTATTCTGTCTCACTTCCTGGGCTGTGAGCATCTTGGGGTAGGGAAAGGGATTACTCATCTACCTGTCACCTTGGTGCCTAATGTATAGCCAGAAAAATGTTTGATGAATAAATGAGATTCCTGGCTTTGCCACCTACTTTCCAAGTGACAAGGCCCTTTCTTTTTCCAGATCCCAGTTTCAAAGTCTACAAAGTGAGAGGGCTGGATGAGCTCCAGGGAACCCTTTCAACATGAAAGTGGAATTAGTGGCCAACGGATGGACGGACCTGCTAGGGGCCTCGAGAAAATTTGATGGAAGGATGGGGTCTCTATCAGGGGATGGAGGATGGGGTCTCCAAGGTCTCTGGCAAAATGTTGTGCTCAGGTCCAAGGCAGAGGGATAGGCTCAGAATGAGGGGCTTCCTGACCCTACATTTTGGGAGCCGCCCAGGACTCCAGAGAAGGGAAATGGTGGTGGCGGTGGGGTGGGGAGGACCTTGAACCCCATGAACTGGTTTGAACCCCCACTGAGAATTTGCATTTCTAACAAGTGCTCTGCTGAGAATTTGCTTTTCCACCCCAGATACACTGAATCAGTACCTACATTTTAACACGATCCCCAGGTGATTCTTGTGTATAATTTCCTGGGAACTTGTTAGAAATATAAATTCTCAGCAGGGGTTCGAAGCCCTGGGGGGGAAAGGACTTGATTAAGGTCAGAGGGTCACTCTCCTGTCTTTGAGGGGGCTTTGGCTATTAACTCCGTGAATATCAGTGGCTCACTCGATGGGTCCCAGCCCTGCCTCCCCAGCCTAGGGTAGGGGGAGACCAATCTCTGGAGGAAACGCTGAGTACCCAGTCCTTCCCTCAGCCTGCCTCTGAACAGGCTGTTCTTGTTTACGACCCCCATCCCAGGGAACAGCGATTGCTCATCCCCACGTGTGATGTGAGAGGGCGAGTCTTCCAGGCCTGGAGGAAACTCAAACCTCGCCAGCAGCCTGGCATCGGAATGCTCAGCTGGTCCGCTCTGGGGCTCATGTGACCAGGGTCCAGCTATAAATATCAGAGGGGCCTCAGACCAAGACAGAATTCGGGCACGAGGAGAAGGAGGCAAAGAGGCTCCGAGCAGGTGTTTTGTGACAAAGGCAAGAGTCCCAGGTGTGCCCATAGTCAGGTGCAGTTGAAGGAGGCAGCCAGGTAGGCCTACACCTACCGACAATATGGATTATAAGTCCAGCCTGATCCAGGATGGGAACCCAATGGAGAACTTGGAGAAGCAACTGATCTGTCCCATTTGCCTGGAGCTGTTTACCAAGCCGGTGGTCATCTTACCGTGTCAGCACAACCTCTGCCGAAAGTGTGCCAATGACATCTTCCAGGTCAGTGCCGGGCATGGCCTATTCCTGGGGCCCTAGGGGGCTACTTAGCTTCCCTGTGTTGAAAACCCTTCTCCCCTAGGCCAGGACCTTTCCAAACTGCTGCTGTTTCTGTCCCCTGCAAAATGAGTGCCCGCCTCCCCATCCTAAGGCCTCGGGACTTAGCTAAGGGGCACTGGGGAGGCTGCTCTGGCTGCTCCAGTCCCTCTCCATGACGCACGTTTCCTCTCTCCACCAGGCCCACAGCTCCCCCACCCCTGCCCTGAGCTCAGCAGTTGACTCTCCAGTCAAGAGTCAAATGCCTCTGGCGATAAGTGGGGGAAGGCAAGCGGAAAGGAGAGAGAAACCAGACCCCTGGGACTGGAGCCAGCTCCCCAGTGGCAGGGGGCCTGGAGCTTTGGGAAGAGAGTGGCGGGGAGGCACTGGGCAGTAGAGGCACCTTCCCTTTTGAGGCTGGCCACTATAATCTGGCGGTGGGGTGGGGGTAGGGGCTCCATCTCCCTAAGAAAGGAACGGGAGTGGACAACCTGGCTGGGAAGCAAGAATCAAGTTTCCCCAGGAGCACTTTACAAAACGCTCTTTCACTCTTTTGTGTTCAAACTAGCAGCCCTAGGAGCTTGCCCTAATTATAACGCCCATTTCATGAAGGAGCATACTGAGGCTTAGATAAGGTTACTTATTCAAAGTCACATGGAAACCCAGGTGGCGTAGTGGTTAAAGAGCTACGGCTGCTAACCAAAAAAGGTCAGCAGTTTGAATCTACCAGGCGCTCCTGGGAAACCCTAGGGGGCAGTTCTACTCTGTCCTGTAGGGTTGTCCTGTAGAGTCAGAATCAACTCAACAGCAACAGGTTTGGTTTTTTTGGTTTATTCAAAGTCACTTATCAAATAAATGTGACTTGAACCCAGGATCACTGATTCCCAAAGCAGGTGTATATCTTGTATGCCTGTTGAGTGCTTAGCTGCTTCTCAGGTGCTCCAGGTGTAAAATGGGCTGGTTCCCATCTCGGAATGGGGAGCTCCAGGCAGGGGCCTATCTACGGAAAATAGCGCCTATGGCAAGTAGTTTTAAATTGCTGAATGATCTCTCACAGCTGGCAATGGAAACTGCCATGGCTGATGGTAAATCGAATCCAAACGGCTCATTAGCGCCCCTCCTCAGGCGGTGCCCTACCTACCACACCTTAGTTACACCTCTGGCAGGTCATGTGGTTTGACAAGAATGGTCGGGGTGGGTAGGGGTGAGGAAGGATAATAGGAGATTAGAAAGAGAAAGGGCTGGGAAGGGAGCCCAGGCCCCACCTCTGCCCTTGCCATCTGCAGGCCGCAAATCCCTACTGGACCAACCGGGGTGGCTCGATGTCCATGTCTGGTGGCCGTTTCCGCTGCCCCTCCTGCCGCCATGAGGTGATCATGGACCGGCACGGAGTGTACGGCCTGCAGAGGAACCTGCTGGTGGAGAACATCATCGATATCTACAAGCAGGAGTGTTCCAGGTCAGCTCATCCTCCCTCGCCTGCCATCCTGCACCAGTTCTCCCAGGCCCTTCCTTCTCTTCCTCCATCCACTCAGGATCTGGTCCCCCAGCTGGGTCCCAGCAGTCCAGAGAGCCATTTCCTTCTGCCTGAGGAACATATGTCCCAACCCTGGCTCTCAGTACCACTCAGGGAATGGGGAGGAGCCCAGACATCAGGCTGCCCTTCTGGGAAGTGCCGAGACAGAAACCAGGGGAAAGATGAGACAGACGGGAGAGGCAGAGAGAGACACTGGGGCCAGCTAAGTGGCCCTGAGAAGAAGAGAAAGCACTCAGGGAGAATTCGGCCAGGTTCTCTATAATGACAGCAACAGCTACCCTCCATGTGTCAGCAGGCACAGTGCTGGGCACCAGGATGCTTCTTGGCACCTCATAACAACCCTATGGATCAGCCATGACTTTTATTATCCCCATTTCACAGGTGAGGAAGCTGAGGCTCAGAGAGGTGAAATCACTTACCCAAGGTTTTACAGATGGGCAGTAGAAGACCTGGGAGTGGACACAGTTGATCTAGCTCCAAGTCTCTCTCTTTATAAAATAACAGCTCAATCTCAGGCACAATTTGTGAGTGGTAGAAGATGCGCAGTGTTAGGCTTCAAACTGGAGAGAGCTTTACAATCAGGACATCCTGATAAGACTTCCAGGTGCTTGACCCCACAGCTCTTATGATCCAAAACCTTTACGGAGCACCCACCTGCTGGCAGCGCCCTGCTCAAGGGAGGGTGACAGACCTGGCCGGGGGAGCTGTGTCTGCAATCTGACTCTGTTACTAAGGCACTCGAGTAAGGCACTGGCCTTCGGGCCTTCATTTCCCTTGTCTGTGAAAGGGGGCAATAAGATCTGTTATTGTGACTGTGAAATAGGATATTGATGGGAAATGTTAAAAATACCAAATATTTATTAATCACCTACTGTGTGTAGGCACTCGGATCCCTGGTGGCACAGTGGTTAAGCCCTTGGCTGCTCACTAACAGGTTGGTGGCTCGAATCCACCAGCCTGCTTCATGGGAGAAAGATGTGGCAGTCTGCTTCCGTAAAGATGTACAGCCTTGGAAACCCTGTGGGGGAAGTTCTACTGTCCTATAGAGTTGCTATGAGTCGACATCGGATTGATGGCAATGGGTTTGGTTTTTGTTTTACGTGTAAGCACTGTATACTAAATATTTTCCAAGCATTATCCTATTTAATCATCATAATAACCCTGTAAGATCTTCTTATCCCTATTTCATGGTGAGGAAATGAAGGCTCAGAGAGGGGCAGAGGTTTCCAAGGTCACACAGCAAGCAAGTCATGAAGCCGAGAGAGAAAACCCAGTCTGATTGACTCCATGGTGAATATTCCTAACCACTATGCAAGATTGCCTCTCATGCTGATAGAGCTCAACATTACAATAACACAAATGTATGGTTGATCATTACGGTAATAATAAAACCAACATCACACCAAAATATTAACCCGCCTAGTGTCAACTTATGAAGATCATGGTGTGTTTCCAGACCTTTCTGTGTAATTAAATGACAATGAACTTGCCCTTTATGAGGGTCTGCTCTGTGCTAGGCATTACACATTCATTACAGGCAACTCCTGCTATGATTGCAGTAGACCTGGGAGGAAACCAAGGTTCAGAGAGGTGAAACCATTTGTCTGAGGTCACAAAAAAGTGAGTGGCAGAACAATCTGAATCTGAGCCCAGATGCTAAAGCCTGGGCTCAGGAGTTTGGGCATCTGAGAGGGTGGTGGGCACAAGGCCCGAGACCCACAGGATCTGTGTCTGTCAGCACCCATTGCCCCTCCAGTGCTCCCTTCCCAGAGGATAGAGTCAGGTGGCAAAGAGGGACCCTTCTCAACATGGGGAGCCCTGGGCTGAAGATGCAAAAAGACAAATCTGGAAAGGGGCTTATTCAATAACTTAAGGGGACAATAAGTCTAGGGTGTAATCAGTCATGCAAGGCTGTTTGGAGGTGAGGCATTGACACTGATGGCGGCCAGTCACCCATTCGACACTTAGATACCTGCTGAGTGTATCTAAGACATGGAGTAGACATGGTATTGGCTCTAAAAGACTGTATAGCCTAGCTGGGGAGGTAAGACCTAGGCCCCCTAAAATGGAATTTAGGGTAGGAAATGACAGATGCCTCAAGAGAAGGACAAATGACATAGTAGAGTCCCTAAGTGGACAGCAAGATAAAGGGAGAAAGGCATCCTGAGAATGTGTGTTTGAGAAGAAGAAAAGGAAGAGACTCTGGACCTTGGGAAGAATCTCTGGACTAGGAGTCAAGGCTTGTGCTGGGCTGTCGAATAGCTGTGGGCCACCTACGTTCTGTGTGAGTTGGGACAGACACCTTGCTTCTCTGAGCCTTGGGTCACCCTCATGGTGTGCTTATTGATTTATTCTTTCTACCTGTAATTATCACCGCCACTATGCCAGGCACCAGACACTGTAGATTCAGGGGTGAAGAAACAGGCAACTTTCCTTGCCTTAATGGAAGTTACAGTCTGGTGGATTAAATTTAGAATTAAATGAGGCCATGAGTATAAAATGCTTAGCTCAGAGCCTGGCCCACAATAACCAAGAGCTATGGTAACTATAATTAGAGCAAATGTACTCCAGCCTACCCTTCCCTGACCCCTGACTTGCTTGGTGACCTTGGACAAGTCAATTCACCTTTCTGGGTCCCATTTTCGTCTTCTTTCAAATGTCTCCAGCTCTGACTCTCTGGAATTCTATGACCCTTCCCATGTCGAATGCACTGGGCAAACTGGGATTTGAGTTCTTGGATGTGGGATAGCCTTGGTGTCATTGGCTTCCCTAGTCCTGGGTCCCCAGAGGGTAAAAAGAAAAGGTTTGGGGCAGCAGCCACTGACAGTGCCGGTGGCTCAGGCCACAGATCTGGGGTAGTCTCCTCTGGTTGGAGCTGGAAGAGGAGGCAGGGAGTCGGGGCACCCCTACTCCCCCGTGACTGGTGACTGTTCCCCACTTTAGTCGGCCCCTGCAGAAGGGCAGCCACCCCATGTGCAAGGAGCACGAAGATGAGAAAATCAACATCTACTGCCTCACCTGCGAGGTGCCCACTTGCTCCATGTGCAAGGTCTTCGGGGCCCACAAGTCCTGTGAGGTGGCCCTGCTGCAGGATGTCTTCCAGGGACAAAAGGTACTGGCCTGAGCCACTTCCACTCCCAGCCTGGGCCTGCCGGCATGGCCCATAATTTAGGATGCAGGTTTGATCCTTGTAGATCTGCTGAGCCAGACTTTCAGGAATAGTCCCTCTAGAGAGACTTCTCAGACTGCAGGGACAGTAGCCCTTGCCTTCCTGGGGGAAGTAGCTGAGCTCATGGGTTATACTTAGAGCCATCTGAGAGCAGCTGGGAGTGGCCTCGGGAGAGGCCAGGCCACCAGGACCCTCTCAGGCCATGGCTTCTCCATCCCAGCATGCTTTGGGCCCCAGATAGCTCTTCCTGTGCCCATCACCTCTCACAGACCTCAAATCCACCTGCAGCAAGAGGCAGCTTAAAGCCTTCTCCTGGGCTCCTGTGCCTGTGGGAGCCCCACTGTCCTGCCTCTGCAGTAAGCTGTGGCCCCTCTTTCTGTACTTCTTTCTACTTATCCTTCTCTTGGTCTCTCTCTTCTAGAACTGCCCAACTCTACTTCTTCTCTTCATCCCTTTCTTTCCTAGAAACAAGTCCCTCTTCTACCAGTATCTTGCTGTGTGTTTTGGGCTGCTAACTTTACCTCTCTGGGCCTCAGTTGTAAAATAGGGGGCCAACTATCTCTCTGATATCATCTGTTATAGACCTACCTTGGACCCCAGAAAGAGGGACCAGACCCCTACTGGAGACTCTTTTCCGCAGAGAGGGGAGTGAGGGTGCCACTTGGCTGTCTTGAGAGAGAGGGCAGACCCTGAGACTATTTCTGTCTCTCCTTACTGATCCCCCATCCCCTCCCATCTAGACGGAACTGAGTAACTGTATCTCCATGCTGGTGGCGGGAAATGACCGTGTGCAAACCATCATCACTCAGCTGGAGGACTCTTGTCGAGTAACCAAGGTGAGGGGGACAGAAGAGCCCTACCTGGTGTTTTGAAGCCTAGTCTCTGGGGTGAGACCTGAAGCCTCACCCATGGGTTGTAGCTAGAGGCTGGGGCCTGGACCCTGGGGTGGCCAAGCAGGGATGGCAGGGGAGGGACAAATCCATTCATCCACTCACTCAACAAATGCTTCTGGAGCACAGCTGTGTGTCAGGGAGTGCTCAAGGTGCTGGGGGTAGGTGGATCTTGTTAAAATATAGATTCTGACTCAGTAGGTATGGAATGAGATTCTATATTTCTAACAAGCTCCCAGGGTTTGCCCAAGCTGCTGGTCCACAGGCCACACTTTGATTAGCAAGGCTGTAGAGGGTGGAAGGGAACTTTTCCATTCCTGAAAAAGTATCCATGATTTTCCACCTCCACCTGGAGTGAGGACCTAGAGATGAGGTAGGGAAGGAGTCATCGTTATTGCTGGTAGTCAAAGGCTTGTGTACAGGGTAGGCTCAAAGGGAGGAGAGGGACATTGTTCTCCCCATGGGAGGATCACAGTATGATGGAGGACATTAGAGTCCCAAGTCTGATGAGGTATTATTGTTATACCCATTTCATAGATAAGGAAACTAAGATGTAACATCTGTGTTGGAGAGAAGGGATCCTCAATATGCAGGCCACTAGGGGAGGAACTACTTCTGCCTCTCCTAGGACCAAATGATGCAGACCTTCCTGAATCCAGTCTTGGTCTTAAAATCAGGGAAAGAGTGTGACTTGGGGTTCATGGGAGGCTTAGAATATGTCATCCACTCTGACCCGAGAGTCTCTATTTTTTTGAGGGAGGGGATAGCTGTTCCCCATGACACCAGCCTCCAAGTGTTACTGTTGTACTAATTAATTGTGAGGCCTTAGCAAATGCTTTCTTCTTGCTAAGCCTTTATTTTCTCTTCTGTAAAAGGGGGTGTAGTAAGATTTCTTCTGGCTCTAAAGTTTTGTTCCTGGGCACACCTACCCCAGGAAGGGAGTGTTAGGGGTAAGGAGTAGGATCCCACGGGATGTGACTCCAAGATTTTCTGTCTTCAGGAGAACAGTCACCAGGTGAAGGAAGCGCTAAGCCAGAAGTTTGATGTACTGTACGCCATCTTGGATGAGAAGAAGAGTGAGTTGCTGCAGCAGATCACGCGGGAGCAGGAAGAGAAGCTCAGCTTCATCGAGGTCCTCATCCAGCAGTACCAAGAGCAGCTTGACAAGTCCACCAAGCTGGTGGAGACAGCCATCCAGTCCCTGGACGAGCCTGGTGGGGCCACCTTCCTCTTGGTGAGCAGGACCAGGATCTGGGCAGGGTGATTTCAACTCAACAGCTCTGTTTAAAGTTCAAGTCTTGGCTTCTCCACTGAGCACCCATGTGCCCTTAAACAAGTCATTTAAACCTCTCTGATCCTCAGTTTCCTTATCTGTAAAATGGGCATGCAGCAATCCCTACCTTCCTCTTAATTATTATATGAAGATCCAATGAGAGGAGGATGATGGCTTTGCAAGCTGCAAAATTTGGTGTCCATCAAAGAGGCAATTAACTGTAGGCTGGACATTGAGGTAGAGACATGGAAATGAATAAGACCCAGGCTTGCCCTTGAAGAGCTCATTGGCTGGTGGGGGAGACAGAAAGTGTTTCAACTATAAAACTTCACATTTCAGTTCAATAAAAATTTCCTGAGCACCTACTGAGGGGCGGGCTCTGTGCTAGGCATTGGGTATAACAAGATGATTAGGACATGGTCATCATTTTTGAAATTTCAGGGTTTAGAAGTGTTTGGGTTTCTTGCTAGGAATTAATGAGAGGGTCCTAGGGTGATGACCAAAACCTGTGCAAACTATGGACAGAGGTGTCAAGTTCAGGGAGGGAACAGGTCACCACTGGGCTAGGAAGTGGCACTAAGTGCCCACATACAACACCCTGTCCCCAATTTTGCTGTTTTCCTGGAGCTATCCCTTCTGCATTCCTAACCCTTTGCTCTCTGTATCTCTCCCCACAGAGTGCCAAGCAACTCATCAAAAGGTCAGTGTCTCCCCAGGGCTATGATCCAAGCCCCTAGCCTCCCACGGGGGTCTCTGATTTCTTTCCAGTGGGCCTCCTCCTTTGTATTAGGTCAATGGGAGGATTGCACCCCCAGCTGGCTTTCCTGATCTTTGCATGCCCTACTGTTTTGGATCATCCATTATGGTTGTGACTGGAGAGAAAATACTCCATCCTTCTAGGGGGAGCCTTGGGGTGCAAGGCCTGGATGTGGGCACAAGCACATGCACTCAGGTGAACTAGAGCTAAGACACCCCTTCCCCGCATCAAACCCTTGAGATCTCACCCAGCCTCTCTCTCTTCTCCACAGCATTGTGGAAGCTTCCAAGGGTTGCCAGCTGGGGAAGATAGAGCAGGGCTTTGAGAACATGGACTACTTTACCGTGGACTTAGAGCACGTAGCAGACACCCTGAGGGCCATCGACTTCGGAACAGGTAAGAGAGGGGTGGAGCCGTGTGTCTATTTTCTGCTTGACCCCTGGAAGCTGACGCAAAGGCAAACACAGAGAGTTAACTTTTGGATGAGTCCAGAGACTAGCACAGTGCCTGGCATATAAATTACGTATGGATCCACAGAAGAAAACAATCTTGGGACAGGAGAAAGAGTGTGGTGTCTGGAGTCAGGGAGACTTGAGTTCGAATCCCAGTTCTGCCACTTGTTATCTGTGTGACCTTTGGTAAGTCCCTCCACGTCTCTGAGCTTTTGGAGCAGACTACCACATCTTTCTCCTGTGCTCCTGTGGAGCAGCTGGTGAGTTCAAACCACTGACCTTTTGGTTAACAGCCAAGTGCTTAACCACTGCACCACTAGGATTCCATAGAGAAGGAGAAGGCAGATCCAATTTGACTGAATGTTGCATTGGTCTGAGAGCTCATGATCCCATGACCAGCTTAGAGAAAGAAAAGACAGACGTGTGTGCAGGAACAAGGAAGAGCTAAACGGGCTGGTGTGAGAAGTAGAAAGGCTTCTTGGCACCTCCTGTGTCAGCTTTCCTGCAAGACTTCAGTAGTTAAGTCTGTTCTCAGAATCCCAGATATACCCCAGTCATGGGGAAGGACAGAATACATCCCAAAGCTGAGATACCAATGGACTCAAGTATATCCATTGCTGTAGATCATCTGCTTCACTGTTACCCTCCCTATCACTAAGAGATTTAAGAGTGAATTGTACTGTGTGAACGTGATGGCATTGTGAAGACCTTCACTGTCCTTTGTAATCTCCCTGAGCCTGTTTCCTCATAGGTAAAATGGGGAGAATACCTACCAAACTGTTGAGTCGATTCTGACTCATAGCGACCCTACAGCTATCATTTATCAAGCACTTTCCATATCCCAGCCACTAATTGCTTTACTTAAATTGTCACATAATACAATATCTTTATGAGGTAGGTTCTCTTCTTATCAGCTCCGTTTTATAGTGGAGAAAATGAAAGCTAAGAGAGGGTGAGTGATTTGCTCCAGGCCACACAGCTAGTAAGTAAGTAGATCTCATCAAGGGCTATCTGGCTGTGCCAACTCCTCATTCTTAATTCACACAATTCTTGTGAGGATTAAATGAAACAACGTGTATACAGCACTTAGGACAACTCTTGACACATAGTAAACCAGTTGCTCTCAAGTTGATTCCAACTCATGGTGACCCTATGTGTGTCAGAGTAGAACTGTGCTCCATGGGGTTTTTAATAGCTGATTTTTTGGAAGTAGATCACCAGGCCTTTCTTTCAAGGTGCTTCTGGGTGGACTTGAACCTCCAATCTTTTGGTTAGTAGCTGAGTGTATTAACTGTTTGCACCACCCAGGGACGCCTGGGACAGAGTAAGTGCTCAGCAAATGCTGAGTAGTAATTGTGATGATGATTCAAGAACAACAGCAAAACTCCCTAGGTTATGCACAGATCTTAGCTGCTTGGCAGGACTTTTGTCTGCCGTTTTTGGAGGCATTCATTTTTCCAAGCCCCACACACACTCTTTGACAAATGCTCTGACTCCGTGGTGACCCACTCAGAGCCGCAAAGGATTAAGAAAGTGGCTTGGGGAGGGTGTCGGGGGCATGTTCCCTGTTAGTAGAGCTCAAAGGTGACATCCCAGGATGGGAAAGCGAGAACACGGGTTGCAGCTCCGTCACTGGTCCTCTAGTGCTCAGCTTCAGTGAGCTAATGAACAGAGATGGCCAAGAAGTGCTCCCTACCCCATGCCCACCCCTTTGTAGGCTACGGAATCAGGAAAACAGGCTAGGGGGCTGCTGAGCAAGCTGATTTCAAAGGCTGAGCAAATTCTTTCAGGACAAGGACTTTGATCCCAGAGAACCAGAGTTTTTGCCTGTTCTCCCCAGTGGTGCTTATCTGTCTGATCACAGATGACCAGGCGATAGAAGGAACTACTGTGCCTGGAACAAAGCAGTCTCGGCCTCACTCCCTTGGAGGAGTGTGGGAGGAAGAAGGCAGACAGGGGAATGAGGAATTGGGCAGCTTGGGTTTGGCAAGCCCTTCACATCCAGGGCCTCTGCTGCCTCTGTGGGACCATTTGGCCCCACATGGGCAGGAAACGGGGCTTAGATAACTTCTAGCTCCTGGTTCCCCTCTGACCAGCTCCTCTGAGGAACTGACCCCATCCTAACACAGTTCGTCTTTGTCATACACAGATGAGGCAGAAGAAGAAGTCATTGAAGAAGAAGACCAGGATGAAGAAGAGTCCTCAGAGAGGAAAGAAGAAGAAGGTAAGAAACCCATCTTCCTCCATTCATTCATTCATTTGCTCTTTCATTCAACAACGTGAGATATCTACTGTGTGCAAAGCACTGTGCTAGGCACTGGGGATGGAGCTTAGTCTTTTCCCAACGTGTATTTTTAAATACTTTAAGGACAAACTCTGGTTACCTTTACCTTAGGTAAAAACACCCCAAACTATTCATAACAAAAAGATTCCCATTTTACATCTAAGTAGCCTTCCTAACTGAAAGGTGACACAGCATAGTAGAGGTAATAGATGGGGCTCATGAGCCAGGCTTGGCCCACTGATATGTTTTGTTTGGTCATTTTTGCCAGCCCATTTTAAATATTTTAAATTAGTTGCCAACATTTAAAAAGTAGGAGATTAAAAGAAAAAAAAAGATTTCAGCTAAGAATCTGGGCTTCCACCTTCTTGTCAACTTTTGGGAAGAGCTTATACTTCCCCCTGGCCCCAGGGAACTGAAGCAGGGCAGGGCTGCCCCCTGGAGATGGAGCACATTCACCAGTTTGCCTACCCCACCACGGTCAAGCTTGCCTGCTTCATTCCTTCATGTTATAGGCTGGCCCCAGTAGGCATCTGAGTTTGCCCACCTGGCAGAGCCAATAAGAGCTTGGTTCTGAATCACAGCTCTGTCAAGGACTAGTGGTGTGACCTTGAGCAATCCACGACTTCTTTGAGGCTTGGGCTACTCCTCTGAGCAGGAGGGTCTTGTAGTACTGACCTCATAAGGTTATGGTGGGGAGTAAATTAAATAATGCTCGTAAATC
Source organism: Dugong dugon (assembly GCA_030035585.1). Classification (NCBI taxonomy): domain Eukaryota; kingdom Metazoa; phylum Chordata; class Mammalia; order Sirenia; family Dugongidae; genus Dugong; species Dugong dugon. The sequence continues at coordinate 50,218,746 of CM057462.1, read as the reverse complement.
ATTTAACATAGGAAAACTCAACACATATTTGCTGATAAATTAGTTTTCAAGCCATAGGTACTGGAACTAAATTCCAATCCATCTGAAGAATATAGAGTTGTCTTTTGGGGTTTTGTATTGGAAGTACAATCTGTAGTGTGTCGGGAGCTGAACTCTATTTTGGTTTAAAAAGGAAGAGACCAGACGGACGCTTTTATTTCTCACTGCAGCCTGGTGAGCCCTGGATCCCCTGAGTCCCTGTCTTACCATGTGTCTCTTTTTATTTCAGGACACCAGTAAGGAGCTGGATGAATGAGACCCTCTAGACGCAGAGAGACTGGGGAGGGTGGCGATGGGCCCAGCTGCCTCAGTGACAGGCCTAGGGTGGGAGGGGTTGGGGCCTCTGGAGGGACAATGGGGAGGTGTGTCTTCCCTCTGCTCAGAGATCAGGGACTAGGAGTAGGACCCCACTGCCCGTCCAGCGGCCATTGAACCAGAATTGGAAACGTGCTTGAAATAACCACACAGGACACTTTTCTACATCGGTGCAACATGGAGTATTTTGTATGTTTTTAAAAAGTGATTTTTTTTTTTTTTTTGTATATACTTGTACATGTATGCCAATTTGGTGCTTTTTGTAAAGGAACTTTTGTATGATAATGCCTGGTCATTGTATGACTGGCAATTGTTAGAAAGAGGGGAAGCAAGCCAGATTGATACATTTGACCACTTCCTTTGCTTGGTGGGTGGGCTGGGTAGCACTCACAGGTCTGGAAAGGGATAATGTACTGTATTTCAATGCCTATCCCTGACATATGGGGTGGTTACTAAGTTTGTGTTATATGTCCGTTTAATAAATGCACACTGCTTTCTTCCTGTTATTACCAAAACAGCTGGGCTTTCATTCAACCTTCCTCCCTCCTTACCTCCCCCATGGAGAAGAAGGAGCCCCGCTGGCACAGTGGTTAAGCTTGGCTGCTAAGCAAAAGGTCAGTGGTTCGATCCACCAGCCACTCTGCCATTCCATGGTGGAAAGATGTGGCAGTCTGCTTCTGTAAAGATTACAGCCTTGGAAACCCTATGGGGCAGTTCTACTTTGTCCTATAGGATTGCTATCAGTTGGAATCAACTTGACAGCCATGTGTTTGGTTTTTGGTTTGGTTTCTAGAGAAGAGAGTTCAGAGTGGATGGTCAAGTAGGAAGTTTGTGGCAGGAGGTAGAAGTTGATGGCAAGGCTAGACTTATCCCTCCAAGAGTTCTTTATTTTTGGTGAAGATATACACAGCAAAACATACATCAATTCAACGATGTCTACATGTAGAAATCAGTGACATTGGTTACTTTCTTCAAGTTGTGCCACCTTTCTCCATATCCTTCTCTGAATTGTTTCACCATCATCGATACCAACTTACTGCCCTCTGAACTTCTCATCTCACCTTTGCAATTGCTGTTGTCAATTTGATCTCTTATAGATAATTCTTTAAGAGAACACAATGCCCATTCTCTTCTAATGATGCAAAACTATTTGATTTAAAGATGACTTTAGGGGATAGTTTTAGGTTTAAAGATTTCCTCAGGGCAATAGTTGGGGGAGGTATGGGTCAGTCATCCTCAATGGCCCTAGAGAGTCTGGGTTCCATGATAATTTAAGGTTCTAGTCCTCATTATTTCCTCTTTTGATCAGGATTCTTTCCTAGAATCTTTGAGTAAATCGTTGAGTAATGATAGCCGGACATCATCCAATTCTGGTCTCAATGGCAAAGGAGGCCGTTGTTCATGGAGGCAACCTACAAGAGTTCTTTAAATCAGCATTTCCCAGTGTGAGCTCCATAGAGAACTGGCCCTAAGATGATCCTCAGTATGTTATTGCCTGGGTTCTCCAGAAAACAGAACCTGAGGCAAAGCTTAAATGCCAATGCTTTAGTGGGAGGTGCAATCCCAGGGCCGCTAGAGTGAAGAGAAATGGAAGCAAGGCAGGGAAGGAGGGAAGGGAAATGGAAGGCAGAGAAAGAGGGAAGCAAATACAGGGTGTCATATTACTGATCCAGCCACAGTTTCACTAAGACACAGCCGAGACTGCTCAGTCATGTGGGATGTTTCTAGCATAAAGAACCCGCCATGACTCAGAACAGTTCATCAGAGGGAAGAAGAGAAATTTTGTCTGCTGGCTCTTTCCCATCTCCTGTCTCTCATGGTTGAAGTTTGCTTCACAGAGTGTTCATTCACCTAAACTTCCAGGTTGCATCGTTTGACCCCTTTGGGAAGCTGCTGGGGGAAACGAGATTGCATGTCATACTGTGTGGTGGTTCAGTTGAGTCTGGAAGAGGTGAAAGGAGCCACAGCCTCTGTGGTCCAGTTGGGTCAGGCATGGGTGCTAGAGCTGCTGCTGCCCCCACTGCAGTGAGCACAATGGAGTTATGCTGGAGCCAAGACAGCCACCAATACTAGGGGTTGAGGGGATGATGAAACTGCAGCAGCAGCCAGGCTTTCTATGAGCAAGTGGCCAAGGGTCTAGGAGAGAGGTAAGGCCGAAAGGTCTGAGGCAGTGCTTTAACTGGGTCCTGTCTTAGTCATCTAGTGCTGCTCCAACAGAAATACCACAAGTGGATGGCTTTACAAAGAGAAATTTATTCTCTCACAGTCCAGTAGGCTACAAGTCCAAATTCAGGGCATCAGCTCCAGGGCAACGCTTTCTCCATCAGCTCTGGAGGAAAGTCCATGTCATCAGTCTTCCTTTGGTCTGGGAGCTTCTCTGCGCAGGAACCTCAGGTCCAAAGGATGTGCTCTGCTCCCAGCACTGCTTTCTTGGTGGTATGAGGTTCCCATGTGTCTCTGCTCGCTGCTCTCTTTTATATCTCAGAAGAGATTGCATTAAGACACTGATCTTGTCAACCTCATCAGTATAACCTCATCACAGTGATAGAATTTATAACACATGAGGAGATCACATATAATCCCATCATAGTGGTAGAGTTTACAACACATAAGGACATCACATCAGATAACACAATCATACAATACTGGGAATCATGACCTAGCCAAGTTGCTACACACACATTTTTGGGGGACAGAATTCAATCCATGACGTTCCACATTTTGGTCCCCAAAAAAATCACACCCTTGCAACATGCAAAACATATTCATCTCATCAGATCACAGCAAAAGTCTTAACTCCAAGTCCAAACTCCAAAAATTCCTCTTCATCTGTGAAATCTAGAATACAAGTTATCTGCTTCCAAAGGTACAATGGCAGAACAGGCACAAGCTAGACATTTCCATTACAAATGGAAGAAATTGCAGGGAAAGAAGGAATAACAGGCACCAAGCAAGTCAGCCGAACACATTACATTAGCCCTCAAGGCTTGAAAACAATCCTCTGTTCTCTGAGACAATTTACACGATAGCCCTGCCCTCCAGACTCCTGGTATCGGTCACAGTCTCCAGATTCTGAGTGGAGGCCCCTCGGCCCTGGGCTTCAGCTCCGCCTTCCAGGACCACTGGGATGGCAACTCTGCTCCCTCGGCTTTAGGCGTACCACTCTCCTAGTCCTTTGGAGTTACAACTCCACCCATAGAAACACCAGAGGCCATGGCTCCACGCTTTGAAACCCTTGAGGTCATGACAATACCTTTTGAGACTGAGATAGGTTGGCTTCTTGTGTTCCTTGCCTCTTCAGCTTCTGCTTCCTGTGGCCTCTTGGCCCTCGGGCCTCACGCCCGCATCTGCCCTCCTGGGGCAAGTGTTCCAAAGCTCAGTAGCTCCACTGATTAAGTGCCTAGAGGCACCCCACTCCACCAGGAAGCCTTCTGCACACAGGCACTCAGTTCCCTCGCTCTGTGGGTCAGCAAGCCTAACTCCAATGATAAGTGCCCGAAGGCACCCCACTCACCAGGAAGCTTCCGGCACACAAACACTCAGCCCCTTCTGTGCTGCTGCAGGTTCTCTGCCGCTGCTGGTCCTCTGCCACTGCCACATCTCTATCCATTCACAGTTTCAAAACCACTTCCACATTTTAGGTATCTGTCAGAGCAGCACCACACTCCTGGTACCAAATTCTGTCTCAGTCATCTGGTACTGCTCCAACAGAAATACCACAAGTGGATGGCTTTACAAAGAGAAATTTATTCTCTCACAGTCCAGTAGGCTACAAGTCCAAATTCAGGGCATCAGCTCCAGGGCAACGCTTTCTCCATCAGCTCTGGAGGAAAGTCCATGTCATCAGTCTTCCTTTGGTCTGGGAGCTTCTCTGCGCAGGAACCTCAGGTCCAAAGGATGTGCTCTGCTCCCAGCACTGCTTTCTTGGTGGTATGAGGTTCCCATGTGTCTCTGCTCGCTGCTCTCTTTTATATCTCAGAAGAGATTGCATTAAGACACTGATCTTGTCAACCTCATCAGTATAACCTCATCACAGTGACAGAATTTACAACACATGAGGAGATCACATATAATCTCATCATAGTGGTAGAGTTTACAACACCTAAGGACATCACATCAGATAACACAATCATACAATACTGGGAATCATGAACTAGCCAAGTTGCTACACACACATTTTTGGGGGGACACAATTCAATCCATGACAGATCCCATACACCATGATGTTATAAATTTGAGGAACACTGTAATCTGTCCTGCCTGAGACATTCAGAACACAGTAGCAAATTAAGGGCTCTGAGAAGTCCTGTAGTGAAAAAAGGTATTTAGCTTTTGTTGTTGTTCTTAGTTGCTGTCAGGTTAGCTCTGACTCATGTGACCTACGTATAACATCTTCATAATCATTGGTATGTTTGAGTCCATTGCTGTGGTTATGGACTCAACATCCAAATGCTGTAAATCTTATGGATATCAAAAACCAAACCCTTTCCCATTGAGTCAATTCCGACTCATAGCAACCCTATAGAGCAGAGTAGAACTGCCCCAGAGAATTTCAAAGGCTGTAAATCTTTACAGAAGCAGACTACCACATCTTTCCCCCGCAGAGCAACCGTTGGGTTTGAACCATCAATCTTCCGGTTAGCAGTTGAGTGCTTAACCACTGCGCCACCAGCGCTCCTTTAATTTATGGATAACATTTAACTTTTGAGAAGGACATAAGTTTAGAGAAGGAATAATCCATCGAGTTGATGGTGCTTAGAATACTTCCTGATCCTTAAGCCTTTTAATGGACTTTTTTTGGTGAGTTGAATAGTTAACCCAGCATTTCCCAATTTATTTGTTCACATGACATCCACCAGAACTAGTGTTCTGTGGAACTCACTTTAGGAAAGTGCTTTAAACCCTCACACCTCTGCCCATTTTTACTTCTGGGAGTTTCTCTAAGGCTACCTTAGCCCCTAACTTTGAATTTCAGGGAATCAGACTTTGCTCTCATTTCTAGTTCCTTCTTAGCTCTGAAGCATTTTTTTTTTAAACTTAAAAAAAAGTTTTGTCAACTATATTACATACACACACAATTCACAAAACTAGTTGTGCAATTTAACAGGCTATTATAAAATAAACTCCTGTGTTGCCACTACCCAAGTCAAGAGAAACAACACTACTAGCCCCCAGAGGCAGAGGCTGCTGTGACCCCTTCTACCACAACTCCTTCTTCTGCTTGGAAGCCACTGTCTTTGTTATCTAGTGCTGTTATAACAAAAATACCACAAATGGATGCCTTTAACAACTTTATTTTCTCACAGTTTAGGAGGCTAGAAGTCTGAATTCAGGGTGCTGGCTCTAGGGGAAGGCTTTTTCTCTCTGTCGGCTCTAGAGGAAGGTCTTTGTCTCTTCTGAGCTTCCGCTCCTGGGCAATCTTCTTGTGGCTTGGCATCTCTCTTCCCCGATCTCTGCTCTGCTGGTTTGTTTGATCTCTTTTATATCTCGAAAGAGATTGACTCAAGATACACTAATCCTGCCTCATTAACATAACAAAGACAACCCATTCTCAAATGGGTTATAACCACAGGCATAGAGGTTAGGATTTACAACACATATTTTTGGGGACTCAATTCAGTCCATAACCTTCCATCCTTTGCCCCCGCCCCCAAATTCATGTCCTTGCCACATGCAGAACACATTCACCTGATCACATTATCCCAAAAGTCTTAAATCCACTCCATGTCCAAAATCTCATCTTCTAAATCATCTAAATCAAACATGGGTGAGACTTTAGGAGTATTCCATCCTGGGGCAAAAGTCCTCTCTATCTGTAAGCCTGTGAAATCTAGACTACAAGTTGTCTGTTTCCAAAGTACAATGGTGGAACAGGCACAAGGTAGACATTTCCATTACAGATGGGAGACATTGGAGGGAAAGAAGCAATAACAGGCACCAAGCAAGTCCAAAACCCAACAGAACAATTTACATTAGCTCTCAAGCCTAAAAATAATCCTCTGTTCTTTGGGATCACCTGGGCAATGGCCGTGCCCTCCAGACTTTGGATGTTGGCCATACCCTCTGGATTCTGGGTAGAGGCCCCTCAGCCCTGGGCTTTAGCTCCATCTTCCAGGCCAACTAGGATGGTGATTCTGCTCCCTCGGCCTTGGGCAGCCCCATTCTCCTAGTCCATCTGAGTGGCGACCCCACCCTCTTAGCCCCTACAGGCCCCATTCTTCTGCCCATTGGGCATTGTAGCCCTGCCCCCTCAGCTATGGGCAGCGACCCCTTCCCCCTGGCACTCGGGAACGGCAGCTCCACACTCTGGAACTGAGCTGGTGAAGATCTGACCCTTTTAAAGTTAGGAGGCTGTGACTCCATCCTTTGAAATCAATGCAGCTCTGCTTCCTGTGCTCCTTTCAACAGTTCTGTTGATCTCCGAGCTGCTCCAAGGATGGTCCTTTACTTTTCTTGGAGGACAACAGATGTAGCTCCTTTGGCCTGTTTCTTGCCTGTAGAATTTTAAGAGTTCTTTCCTTTCATTCTTTCTCTGTCCCCTTCAGTCTAATAAGATGGGTTTTCTGCTCTGGTGGTTGGTTAGATCCATCAGTCACAGGCTTAATCTCTTTAACAAAAGATTGGGTAGCCACATCCGTGGTGAAAATTCTAGGACACATGTCCTTAGTTTGTACAACAGAATTTTCCAAATCTTTAAGTTCTGTTCTCATTTTACATAGTTCATTTTTAAGTCCATCCCTTTCCTTTCTCATTTCACTACAAGCAGTGAGGAGAAACCATGTGGCCCATGTAAGATCTTGCTTAGAAATCTCCTCAGCCAAATATTCAAGTTCATCACTTACAAGTTCTACCCTCTACCAAACACTTGAACATTATTAAGACAAGTTCTTTGCCACTGCATAAAAAGCATCCCCCTTCCTTCATTGTCCAGTCATATGTTCATCATTTCCTTTTAAAGCCTCACCAGAAGCTCATTTGACATCCACATTTCTAGCAAAATTCTGTTGCTGTCATCTTTTGTATTCTCTAAGACAATAGAGACGACTTTCTCTATAGCTCTTCTCACTTTCTTCTGAATCCTCACCAGAACTGTCTTTGATGTTCATAATTCTACGAACAGTTTCTTCAAGGCAATATAGGATTTTACTATTAGGCATTTTAAAACTCTTTCAGCCTCTACCCATTACCCAACTCCAAAACCATTTCCACATTTTAAGCATCTGTTAGAGCAGCACCCCACTCCCGGTACCAATTTCTGTCTTAGTTACCTACTGCTACTATAACAGAAATACCACAAGTGGGTGCCTTTAACAGATAGTAATTTATTTTCTCACATTTTACGAGGCTAGAAAGTCCAAATACAGGGTTCTGACTCTAGGGGAAGGCTTTTTCCCTCTGTCAGCTCTAGAGGAAACTCCTTGTCTCTTCGAGCTTCTGCTTCTGGACGATCTTCACGTGGCTTGGCATGTGTCTACCCTCACCTTTGCATGCTTGTTTAATCTCTTTTATATCTCAAAGGAGATTGATTCAAGACAACCCTATACTAATCCTGCCATTCCCAAATGGGATTATAACCACAGGCATGTTGCTTTTAGGTGCCATCAAGTTGGTTCCAATTCGTAGTGACCCCATGTACAACAGAAGAAAACACCACCCAGTCCTGCACCATCCTCACAATCGTTGCTATGCTTGAGCCCATCATTACATCCACTGTGTCACTCCATCTTGTTGAGGGCCTTCCTCTCTTTCATTGACCCTCTCCTTTACCAAGCATGGTGTCCTTCTCCAGGGACTGGTTCCTCCTGATAACATGTCCAAAGTACGTGAGATGAAGTCTCACCAACCTCACTTCTAAGGAGCATTCTAGCTGTACTTCTTCCAAGACAGACTTTTCGTTATCCTGGTAGTCCATGGTATATTCAATATCCTTTGCCAGCACCATAATTCAAAGGCATCAATTCTTCTTCATTCTTCCTTATTTACTGTCTACCTTTCACGTGCAGAGATACAGGCATAGAGGTTAGGATTTACAACACATATTTTTTGGAGACACAATACATAACAGCCATTATCCTGTGTTTTTTGATAACCATGCACTTGCTTTTCCTTGGTTTTATCTCCTAGAGTCTCTTCCCATAGAACTATGAAAGAATGAGGCCAGAAAGAGAGATGCTTTCATTACCTTGAGATGACAATTCAAGAATCAATGCACATCCTGTCTCCAGATTGCTTCTCCAGGTTACTGATTATACGGAAGACAAGTATGTTTACCTGATAGCTTGTTACTTATCTGGGGGTGGGAGAGGACAGTCAAGGCTCTGTAATCAGCTAAAGCTTAAATTCTAGGAAAATATCTAATTGCAAATAAGAGGATCTCTACTTTGCCACCTAAAGGATTCTCCTCTCCTTGAAAAGCAGAACACTTAAGGGTGGTAAAAATGGGTTTTTGATCAACGGGCTTCCTTTAACGTCATGCTGCAAGAGAGGAACTGGCTTCAAAGGGGTTATTCCAAAGAACCCGAAACACAGTTCGATAGACTGCTGCATCAGAATCACCAGGGCAGGTTTATTTTATTCCCAAACCTTTCATTGTGGAATATTTCAAACATATTGTAAAATATACAGAATAGTATAATGCACTCCTACGTACCCATCACTCAGGTTCGACAGTTAATGACATATAGTCAATCTTGTTTCTTCTATACTCTTACCCACTCACCCCACTGGGATTATTTTAAGGAAAATCCCAGACAACATTATCATGTATCCTCCAATACTTTGGATAAGAGTTCTTTAAAAAAAAAAAAAAATCATATCCATTATACCATAAAATGGGCCCTGGGTGGCACAGAAGTTCAGCACTCAACTACTAGCTGAAAGGTTAGCAGTTCAAACCCATCCAGAGGCACCTCAGAAGACTGGCCTGGCGATCTGCTTCTGAAAAGTCACAGCCTGGAAAACCCTATGGAACAGTTCTACTCTGCACACATGGGGTTGCCATGAGTTGGAACTGACTCCACGTCAACTAACAACAACATACCATAAGAAATGAACAATAATTCTACAATAATGTCGAACACGGAAAAGGATTTTTAAAATATAGATTCCCAGGCTCCACCCCAGACCTACTGAATCACTGGGCTCTAGTTGTGGAATGAGGGAATTTATATATATATATTTTTTTAAATAACAATGTTCAGGTGATGCTGAGGTCTGGGAATTGCTAGCCATTCTGCACAGGACCTACTGGGCATCTTTGGAGGAGCCAAGTATATAATACAAATGGATCTGGCATTTTTCAGTAGGTACTGAAGTCTTGATTAAGTAACTTTTTGGTCAGTTGAACTCTTGCAAATCCACTAAAATGCATCATGGGAAAGTATTAATTTAAAAGAAATCTGTAAAAAAAAATTTTAATGACTATGTAGCTGGATCCAATGTATAAATCTGCTTTTTTTTTGGAGAATTTATGATATCCTTTGCATTAAAGGGAACAAGAGAGACATACGTTTATAAAGCATAATCACTTTTCTCTCAAGTAGGTTGTAAGACAGGGTTCTAAGCATGGGGCAGAGTTTGAAACTGTAACACGCAACTGAGGTCGTCCAGTAAAAACTCCTCCTGGGAGCAGAAGCCACCTCATTCCCTCTCCTCTGATTAAATGACAATCCCACCACCCGTCTGTCAGCTTGTACTGTGGTGGCTTGCATGTTGCTGTGATGCTGGAAGTTATACCACTGGTATTTCAAATACCAGCAGGGTCACCCATTGTGGAGCTTCCAGACTAAGACAGACTAGGAAGAAAGGCCTGGTGATCTACTTCTGAAAATTAGCCAGTGAAAACCCTATGAATCATAACAGAATATTGCTCAATATAGTGCTGGAAGATGATTCCCCCCTAAGTTGAAAGGCACTCAAAATACGCAGTGGCTGCAATAGACTCAAGTATCCCAAAAGTGGTGAAGATGGTGTGGGACTAGGCACTGTTTCATTTTGTTGTACACAGGTTGCCTTGAGCTGGAGCCAACTCCAAAGGAGCTAACAAGATACTTGTCTACTTCTTTATTCCAGTCCAGTCGGTGCTCAGAGCTGAGTTAAAATGTAATAGAAGTACAAGATACATCCCTGTCCTCAAAGGGTTTTAAATTTAGGGGGAAGATAAGATGAATACATATCTGAGACCTCCTCACTCAAACTTTACTGTGTAGAAAATCCCCTGGGAATTTTACAAATATGCAGATTTCATCCCCAGATTCCTAGGCTACACCCAGAGATTCTGAGTCAGGTGGTCTAATGCAAGGACAGGCAACCTTAATTTTAGTACCTTCTCTAGGTAATGCTGAGTCTGCTGGTCCTTAGATTGTATGTTAAGAAATTCAGGAAGGACAAGAGAAAGGTTTGCTACACCTGGAGTCCAGAGGAGGTGAAAAGAAAGACACCCAGTGGGGACCTAACCAAGCCAGGCGTGACTCGCTACCCTCACTCCTTGCGCCTTGTCTGCTACCAAGATGACTCCTGTGCAGGGAGGGACTGATGGATCCCCTCCTTTTCCCCAGTGGTGTAGGAATGCGGCCTGAGTCCACTCTTCTCTCTGTGAAGGACCACATCCGCCAAGCCATGGTCCTGGTGACAGAGAAGAACACTTCCGATAATGGGGCAATTGATTAGGGAGGTTACCAACTTGAATTTCTTTCTACACAGAAAGCACCTATCAGAGGCTAGTGTTGGGCCCACGGGCTCCTGAACTCTCAGGGATCTCCATGGGAGAATGCTGTTTCAAGTGGGTGGGGCCCAAGCCGGCGTCAAGGGACCAGCTATTTCCCCCGCGGTACCGCGGTACCACAAGGTGTAGTTGGCGTACCGCCACGTTCTACCTGTATCTCCCTGGCGGTTTGTGTGTTGCGCTTCCTGGGGCTCCAGTAAGCTGCAGCCCGGAGGGGGAAGTGGTGACGGTGGTGGTGATGTCAACTCACCCAGGCAACTGCTGGTGGAGCGTGACACTGCTCTTTGTAGATAGGAGTGGAAACAAAGCCAGTCCTCTTCGGATCAGAGCCCGCAGGAGAGGAGTGGCGAGGATGGGCCTGTTAGTCCCAACCAGTGCTAAGGAGGGACAATGCCTCCGGTCTTAGGGAAGAGGCATCCTCCCGCCTCCAGGAGCCCCGTAGTCTAAGGGGAAGACCAAAAGTGGGGAAACATGATCAAGCCCTAAGCAGTCTCCATTCTGAGGGTGGAAACTCATCAAGCCCACAGGAGTCTCTAGTGTGTAGGGGGGAAGACACAACCCTAGCCACAGAAGCCCCTATTCTGAGGCGAGGAGCCACATTCCCGCCCTCAGAACCCGAAGGGGATTTCTACAAACCAAAGTCCGAGAACTTTTTCCTGGGACGTGACCAGCCCCGCGGAGGAGAGTGGGCGCAGCCCTCGCCCAGTCCTAACTCAGCAACACCCAGCGGCAGAGCTGGGCGCAGGCGGTCAGGCTTTTCGTCACAGAACAGGTCGGTTCCTCTGGCGGCGTGGGCGCAGGGGACTGCTGCTCGGGGGCAGCACCTGGGCGCCCTTTGCAGCCGGTCACCCCCTCCCCCTTCCCCACGGGCTTTTGCACACGACGCGCCGCGGGCCGCTTCACACGGGGTGGTAGGGCCAGATAAAGCAGAGCAGGTGCGGGGCGCAGCGGCCCGGGCCGAGAGCGAGAGCGCGGCGCTGGAGGCTGGACCGCAGCGGGGTGGCCGGGGACGACCAAGGCGGGGGTGGGGGCGGGCGCGCGGCGGAGCCGGCGGCGGGGGGCGCACACGCTGGGGCGGCAGGGGAGGGCGCGCGGTGCCCTCCTTGCAGGTGGGTTCCGGACTTTCCCAGAAGGTGGGTGCGAGCGCCGCGGAGCATCCCTAGCGCAACTTCCAGGCGCACTTCGCCGGGCGGCCGGCGCTCGGCTGGCGGGACTCTGCGCGGGGCGCGCGGGGCCGCATGGAGGCCACGGAGAAGCAGCATCTGTTGGACTCCAAGCCCGGAGCTCGGTAACGCGGGAGCTTGGGGTGGAGCGGGAGTTTGCGCGGCATCAGATGCACCTCCTCGTTAGCCATCCTGGCAGTGGACGGTTTTGGCGGCATCTTGAACCCGGATCATGTTGGAAGGATGGGGTGAGGTGGGGGAAAGGGGAGATCGAAAGTGGGCCCGGGGAGCATACCTTCCTTGGGACCGAGCGCAGACCCTGACCCCTGCCCATCAGAGGAGAGGGGAGAGGGGAGAGTCGGCTGCTCGGAGCCCTGCCACTGGCCCAGCACTTTGCCCCCTGGCAGCTCCGCCCTAGGGAGGCCCTGTGCCCCCACGTGTGCGGAGGAGGGAGGGAAAGAGGGAGGGAGGGTCTGCGCTCCTCCCCAGGTCAGAGCTCAGCTCCTTCTCCAAGCTTCGCTCCGCTGAACCAGCCCGGCCCCTTGGCCAGTTCCCAAAGTCTTCCGCCTCCTCCAGGCCCAGGAAGGGATGGGGGAGGAGAGAACAGCCTAGGCCAAGGCCCCAAGACTCCTGGATTGGTCATTCCCCCAGCACGATCTTCTCTTCTCCTCATTCCTCGGGGACTGTTTGAGGTCAACGTATTCCAAGCCATCTTCCACATGGGTCCAATGGGGACACCCAGGCCCCACAGCAAACTGGGGCCGGAGTCAGCCTTCCTTGCCCCATCTCAGAGCTGAGTCTCCCCTCTCCCTCCCTCTCTGGCCAGGTCTTACACGGGATCTGTATGGCAGGATGGGGCTGGCTGGATCCCTCTGCCCCAGCCTGGCCTGGACTTGCAGACCATTGAGCTGGCCGCCCAGAGCAACCATTACTGCCATGCCCAGAAGGAACCTGGCAGCCACTTCGACACCAAGAGGGAGCGGGCCCGGCGCCAACTCTATGTGGCCTCTGCCATCTGCCTGGTGTTCATGATTGGGGAAGTTGTTGGTGAGAACTTCTGTGCTAATTAACTGAAGTTGGGGCATGGGCTGTCTGGATGATCCAAAAGACTTTTCTCCTGGATTTTCCCAGTAATATTAATATTAATAGCCCAACTTATTGAACACTCACTGTGCTAAGCCCTTTATATACACATTGTCTCATGCAATCTTGACAACTTTTGCTGTCATATGGGTGCTGTTCTCCCTATTTTAGAGAAGAGGAAACTGAGGAAGGTTATGGTTAAACAGCTTGCCCAAGATTACACACAGCTAGTAGGTAAGGGAGGCCTGAATGCCTAGGAGAGAGCATTTACTGAGTACCTATCATGCTTTTGGAGCCCTGGCGGCACGGTAGTTAAGCATCAGCTGCCAACCAAAAGGTCAGCAGTTCAAATCTACCAGCTGCTTCTTGGAAACCCTATGGGGTAGTTCTACTCTGTGCTATAGGGTCGCTATGAGTCGAAATCAACTTGACAACAATGGGTTTACTATGCTTTTTACCCTCTTAGTAGATGTTATTATTCCCATTTCATAGATGTGGAAGTTGAGGCTCAGAGAGCAAGTCACTTGTCCAAGGTTACACAGCTAATGGGTAGAGAGGTCTCGAACTCAGTGTGTCTGTCTCCAGAGTCTGTGGTCTCTCCATTGCACACACAGTCTGGGGCGTTGGCTCCTTGGGGAGCTGATGAGGACCCTTCACCCTCCTGGCCCTTCCCTTGTAGGTGGGTACCTGGCACATAGCTTGGCAATAATGACCGATGCAGCCCACCTGCTCACTGACTTTGCCAGCATGCTCATCAGCCTCTTCTCCCTCTGCATGTCCTCCCGGCCAGCCACCAAGACCATGAACTTTGGTTGGCAGCGAGCTGGTAAGGGCCCTAGCCAGGCTGGAGATGGACTTGGGGGAGGGGACAGGTCAGGACCTGGATTCTGTTTTTTTTTTTTTTTTTTTGTTTATTGTACTTTAGGTGAAGGTTTACAGAACAAATAGTTTCTCATTAAACAGTCAGTACACATTTTGTTTTATGACATTGGTTAACAACCCCATGACATGTCAACACTCTCCCTTCTCGACCTTCTTTTTTTTTTTTTGGTGAAAATATACATAGCCAAAGATACACAATTTCAAAAATTTCTGTATGCACAGTTCAGTAACATTGATTACGTTCTTCCAGTTGTGCTGCTATTCTCACTTTAGATGAAGGTTTACAGAACAAAATAGTTTCTCATTAAAGAGTTAGTACACATGTTGCCCTATGACAATGGTTAACAACCCCACCGCATGTCAACACTGGCCTTACTCAACCTTGGGTTCCCTATCACCAGCTTTCCTGTCCCCTCCTGCCTTCTAGTCCTTGTCCCTGGACTGCTGTGCCTCATTAGTCCCATTTTGTTTTATGGAGCTGTCCAATCCCCGGCCGAATGGTGAACCTCGGAAGTGACTACCACTGAGCTAAACGGGTGTCTGGGGGCGATACTCTCGGGGTTTCTCCAGACTTTTTCAGGCCAGTAAATCTGGTCTTTTATTTTGTGAGTTAGAATTATGTTCTACATCCTTCTCCAGCTCTGTCTAGAACCCTCTGTTGGGATCCCTGCCAGAGCAGTCACTGGTGGTAGCCGGGCACCATCTAGCTGTGCTGGACTCAGTCTGGTGGGGGCCTTGGTAGCTGTGGACAATTAGTCCTTTGGACTAATCTTTTCCTTGTATCCTGTTCTTTTCATTCTCCCTTGCTCCCAAAGGGGTGAGACCAGTAGAGTATCTTAGATGGCTGCTCACAGGCTTTTAAGACCCCAGACGCTACTCACCAAGATAGAATGTAGAACATTGTCTTTATAAACTGTGTTATGCCAATTGAGCTAGAAGTTCCCCGAGACCATGAGGACCTGGATTCTTAGGTGGCTGCAATCTGTGGAGCCCTGAATGAGGCCGGGACGGTGACCTGGGTAGGGGAAGAGGATGCCAACCTTGGTCTCTGTCCTCCGGGAATTCCCAGTCTATAGAGAAGAGAGGTCACCTTCCTGAGAAGTGCAGCTGTCATACTGTAAGAACAAATGACTATGGCATTAACCCTGCACCGAACCCCATGGATCAGCTTTAGGGAGAGGCCAAGATCAGCAAAGCCTTCTGGAAGATACAGACTTTCAACCCTCTTTAATTCACCTCCGGGCTGCACTGTCATTTTCCTCTTGGTGGGAGATCGCCCAGCCTCTCCTCAGAAGCTTCAGTTTGCCAGCTGAGCAATGGGTATATATTTTAATAAGTCATTTTATTTTTTTTAACATGTCAAACAAAATAAGTTGACCCAAATGACTTCTTAAGTCCCTTCTAGCTCTGATGTCCTCAGACATATGAGTGGTAGGGTAAGGTGCAATGTGCTAGCTGTACCTCTGCAGAGCCCAGTGGCACCCAGGCCCTGACTTTGCAGTCTGGTGTGAGGGGGGTCGTGCAGGGAAGGGGAGGCTTCCTTAGCCCTAGGGCCACACACTGAAGTTGGTATTGGGGGTCTGGTTCTTCCTCAGAGATCCTGGGAGCCCTGCTGTCTGTGCTGTCCATCTGGGTGGTGACCGGGGTGCTGGTATACCTGGCGGTGGAGCGGCTAGTCTCTGGGAACTATGAGATCGAGGGCGGGACAATGCTGATCACATCAGGCTGTGCTGTGGCCGTGAACATCATGTGAGTGTGGCCTCAGTTACCCCACAAGACCCCCTCCCCAAACCTTTCACATATATACCCATGTGCCCGCTCTTGGTGGAAGGAGGCCATGCCACATCCAGCACAGGTAATGGGGACAGAATCTCCCCAGTGGTCTGAGCTCTGGCACCTTGAACACCTGGGTCCTGTTTTAGGCCTAGGTCAAGGGCATCTGGAACTGCAAATCTGGGCCACAATCAATCCCCCTCCGTGCCCTCCCCCCATACATGTCAGTGAATAACCTTGGAGGCTTCATACCTAAAGAAGGGAGGGAGGAACCTAGTTCCTGCAGGAATAGATGTTTCTGGGGCCAGAATCGAATCCAAGTCCTTTCAAGCTGATGTTCCTGAAATTAGTGTCTGTAAGTGGCAGTGGTGGGTAGAGCATTGGTGTCTCCTTGAGGCTCTTTTTCTCCCTTGCTCAGTGACCTTGGAGAGGCTGCTTCCCCTCTCTAGGCCTCAGCTTCCCCACCTGTGACATGGTGGGGGGACTAGATGGCCTCCATCGTGCCCTCCCGTTCTGAGATTTGGTACTGGTCCAGCAGTGTGCTCAGACTCAGCCTGACACTGGGGCCGAGCCCTTTCTCCTGTGGCACTTTGAACCAAGGCCATGTAGGCTGGGCCCCTCACATGGCCAAAGTGATCACGCAGAGTCTGGGAGGTGGAGGATGTTTTTGCCCCGCGGAGAGGCTAGCCATGATGGCAGCCTCATCTACCTACTACCTCAGTGAACCACTCAGCTCTGTCTCCATTTCTATAGAATGGGGCTGACCCTTCACCAATCTGGCCATGGTCACAGCCACAGTCACGGGCACAGTCATGACACCAGCAAGCAGCAGGAGAACCCCAGTGTCCGAGCTGCCTTTGTCCACGTGATTGGGGACTTTCTGCAGAGCTTGGGCGTCCTGGTGGCAGCCTATATTTTATACTTCAAGGTCAGAGCTGGGGGCAGAGGGAGGTGGTCTGGGGAGCAGGAGAGTGTAGATCATCTGGGGACTCCTCTCTGCTCAGGGCCCTTACCCCATTCTAGCCCCCTCCCAGCTCTGGAGACAAGGGTTGGGAGAGAGAAGGAGCTGGCATTTATCCAACACTTACCAAGTGTCAGCACTTGAGACCTTCACAACAACCCTGAATGGTAGGTGGTGGTGTTTTCTTTTGCTCAGAGAGGTTCAGTGCCTTGCTCAGTGTTACACAGCTGGTAAGTTGTGCAGTCAGACTCAGACCTAGGACTGTGTGGTGCCAAAGCCCTGGGCTTTGCTTCTCAGGTAGATACAGAGGAAAGAGCAGGCATTGGAGTCAGGCCTGGATTTGAAGTCTGACTCCACCACTTGCTAGCTATGTGACGTTGAGGGAGCTGTTTCCTCTCCTTGAGCCTCAATTTCCCCATCTGTAAGTGGGGGCATTGAACTGAATGGTGTCTAAGATTTCTTTTAGCTCTGTCCATGCCCCTTGAGCAAGGAGAGTGGAAGAGATTGTGCTTTACCTTGCACTGTGGTCTGCCTGCCTGTTCTTCAGGACATAGAATAAAGGACAGAGAACTGGGAGCAGGGCCAGCGTGAGGCTGGTGCCCAGCCTGCAGAAGAGAGCCCCTCTCCCTGCCACTGTGCTGGGTGGGAGGGGAGAAGGGCAGCTGGAGTGTGAGGTGGTGGGCCCCAGCTTTGCCTTCCCCGATTTCTGTAGCCGGAGTACAAGTACGTGGACCCTATCTGCACCTTCCTCTTCTCCATCCTGGTCCTGGGGACGACCCTGACCATCTTGAGAGATGTGATCCTGGTGCTGATGGAAGGTAGCCTGGGCTTGGGGCTCCTTTTTCACTCTTGGCTCTCTAGGTCTTATAATCCTCAACTTAGGGTGTATGTAGGGTGAGGGACGAGGATTCTGGCACACTGGTGGCAGAGCCATGGTCTGGAGCCTGGCATAGACTGGAAAACCTCCTGGGGCCCCAAGCCCATCTTGGCATCAAGCTGGGCCCTGAGATGTGGCACTTCTGGAAATGCCCTCTGGCCTGTGCCTTCCTTTCTCCTGCTGCTAGCCCTGAGGGTGCCACCTCCCCTGATGGGACGCATCCTCCTGCCTAGCCAGGTGGCTTCTGGGTGATATCTGTGGCACCTGGCACTCAGCTTTCCCCAAACACCTCCTCAGTCTCCCACAGCCTTCCCTCAGGCAGAGGGAGGGGGCATGGATTGTGCTTCCCATTGCACAGAGGGGCAGACTGAGGCTCAGAAAAGGACCATCAGTCTTGGGCAAGGCTGCTGAAACCACTCCCAGCTCAGGCCTTTTCCACAACATCTCAGGGACCAGACTGTGTCCCTGTCTTGGGAGGACATGACTGGGATTTGAGGGGATTGCTCAGTAGTGGAGAATGGCCTGCCCTGAATGACCACACTCATTCCCCTTTCCTTGTGCCCGAAGGGCTTCAGTCTTGGGCCAGGGTCATGGGTCTCAGTGTGGCCAGGGTCAGTCTGGAGTTGGATATTGGTCTGGGGTCAGCAGGAGTATCTAGGTGCAGGTCAGAGCTTTTTCTCCAAGAATCTGACTGACCCTGATAACGGTGATGGTGATGATGATGTTGATACTGTTTATGATGCCCAGGGATTCCCAGGTTCCCTTCTTTCCTTTTCTTCCTTCCATTCAAAGACAATTTATTGAGCACCTACTACAGGCCAGGCACTGTTCTAAGCACTGGGGATATAGTGGTAAAGAAAACAATAAACAAATTCACAAATACGATCATTTCAGACAGTGTTAAGTGTGAACAGGAATATAAAATATGGTGATATGATGGAGAGTTGGGGAAGTGGGGGCAACATTAGATCCGCTGGTCAAAGAAGTCTTCTCTGAGGAGGTAACATTTAGGAGTAGGAGCCAGCTTTGCACAGATGGGATGGGTAGGAGGGGCCTATGTCCTTCCAGCCTCTGTCCCTGCCATCCTCAGGGACCCCCAAGGGCATGGACTTCATGGCTGTGCGGGATCTGCTGCTGTCAGTGGAGGGGGTGGAAGCCTTGCACAGCCTGCATATCTGGGCACTGACCGTGGCCCAGCCCGTGCTGTCTGTCCACATTGCCATTGGTGAGTGGCTGGGGACCCCTGGGGCCGGGGTGAAGGGAAGAGACAACCAATAGGCTAGGGGTTTCCCCAGTGGGTCAGCTGGTCCCAGATGCTTACAGTGCCCAGGTACTGAATCTGGCACCATGCTGAGTATTTGCAGGCATTATTTCATTTGATCCTCACAATCCCATTTATAGATGAAGAAACAGGGTGAGGTGGGTGCGGGAAGTCGCTTGCTCAGGTTTTACACCTAATAAGTGGCAGAAGAAGGCAGGTTCCCACTCTCAAGGCCAGGGCTCTTCCGGCTCTTTCAGGGTCCTGCCAGGTCTGTGGACTGAGGGTTGCCTGGTGGGGGAGGGGAATCTGGGAGCTTCTTTTCTTTTTGTGACCAAGTATATTTTATTCTAAAAATGGCAGGACAGTTTAATGTTAGAAAATCTACTAGGGAAGGAGGAACCTCCATTCTTCCTCTAGTAAACTGATATTTTAGAAAACATTTATCTGAGAAAATCTTGTTAAACTATGATCCAGTTATTAACATTTTGCCCTGTGTGCTTCATCACATATCTATTCATTCATGTAGGTGGGTATGCAGACATTCAGTGTAACATATCTTTCCATTTTCTCTTTCTTTCTTTTTTTTCTTTCCCTGGGAGCTTCTTGATGCCCATGGTCCCCTTTCCTGTTCTGCTGGGGCTGAGGGTAGGGTATGAGGCTGGGGCTCCTGATTCCTCCTGAGGGAACAAGGGTGAGTAAACAGTTCTGGTGCCTCCCCTGGTGTGTCCTCCCGGCCCCCAGCTCGGAACACGGATGCCCAGGCTGTGCTGAAGGCGGCCAGCACCCGGCTCCAGGGGAGGTTCCATTTCCACACGATGACCATCCAGATTGAGGACTACTCTGAGGACATGAAGGACTGTCAGAAGTGCCAAGGCCCCTCAGACTGACTGCTTGGCCAGGCACCAGTTGGCATACGGACAAGACCTGCAGGTGGCAGGGCTGAGTGCCCCCAAGCCCAGCCAGGACTCCACTACACAGGCTGCTTTATAAACCTCCTGACCTCTGCTCCATGTTCAGTGTGTGGGAGCCTTGCCCTATCCCCGGAATAGGGCTCTTCCCCTGCCTCCCCCATCATGACTACAGCCAACCTGGGGGTGGGGACTTAGCTGGCTCCTGCGTCTGCTTTTGGCGGGATTGGGTTTAGGCCTAATCCTGAACTAATGCTATCTTACCCCCTGCAGCGGGCAAGGCAATGGGGGGGCGGCCTCAATATCCCCTCACCTGCCTGCCTCATTTCCCATTTCAGCCTGCCTGGCCTCTGCCTTAGGAATCTGTGAAGAATCCCTGGAACAGAGCCCCCTCCTTCTGCCCCTAACAATATGATTGAAGGAGGCCATGGGGGTTGGGGAACTTTAAGGACCCTACCCTCTCAGTGGGGAGCCAGGGGCACCTGAGACCTGTCTGTGCCTCAGTCACTGCAGCTGTGAGCCAAACGTTCTCTTTCCCTGGAAGGGCCAGGTGTCTTACTAGGTAAGGCACTGGCTGGGTTTCCTCCTTCCTTATTCCCCCAGCCCAGGAAGCTGGGCCAACACCAAAATGCCCTTGCCACAGGTGGCTGCAGGGTGAGGGGAGGGGACAGGGATTTCAGTCTGGCTCTCGCCCTAACAGCCTTGCAGCCTCTAGGCTACTTCTCTTGCTCCGATGGTGTCCCAGGGCTTGGGAGCCTGAAATCAGACATGACTGGGCCAGCTCTGTCCTCGGTGTGGCCTGACCTGGTCAAGGCCCAGGGACGGAGGAGAGAGAGGGGCTGGACACAGCCTGGGGGCCAATCAGGAGAGGAGTCACTGGCTTCCTGGGCATTGTGTGTGAGGATTCCTGAATTAGGGGGTAGCTTGTGTTTACAAGTTGCAAGAAGGCAGACCTGTCCCCAGTCTTCTAGAGACAAGAGTCCAGTTATCAGGTAACCCCCAGTATAATGGTCTCTCTGCCCTTATAAGCAAGTCATTGGGCGGTGCAAATGCTTAACACACTTGGCTGCTAACTGAAAGGTTGGAGGTTCGAGTCCACCCAGAGGCACCTTGGGAGAAAGCCTGGTGATCTACTTCCAAAAAATCAGCCATTGAAAACCCTGTGGAATACTACCCAAAGAGATTTATAGATGCAAAGCAATCCCAATTAAAATTCCAACAGCCTTCTTTACAGAAGTAGAATAACCAATCCTCAACTTTATATGGACTGGCAAGAGGCCTGGAATGGCTAAAACAATGTTGAAGGAGGAAAACAAAATAGGAGGACTCACACTTCCTGATCTTAAAACATACTATACAGCTACAGTAGTCAGATAGGCTCGTAGTGGTATAACAATAGACACAGAGTCCAATGGGATAGAATTGAGAGTCCAGAAATAAACCCACACATCTATGGTCAACTGATTTTTGACAAGGGTGCTAAGTCCATTCAATGGCGAAAGAAGAGTGTCTTCAACAAATGGTGCTGGGAAAATTGGATTTCCACACGCAGAAAATGAAACAGGATCCATGCGTCACACTATACACAAAAACAAATTCAAAATGGATTAAGGACCTAAATGTGCAAACTAAAACAATAAAATTCTTAGAAGAAAAAGCAGGTGCAACGCTGTCAGTTCTAGCTTTTAACAATGGATTATATAATACAATAACAAAAACACAAACAGCAAAAGATAGCATAAATAAATGGGACCTCTTAAACAGTAAAAGCTTCTGTTCATCAAAAGACTTTAACAAAAAAGTGAAAAGACAAACTACCGACTGGGAGAATATCTTCAGAAACCATATATCTGACAAGAATCTAATAACCAAAATATATATCAAACTTAACAAAAAGACAAATAACCCAATCATAAAATGGGCAAAGTACTTGAATAGACATTTCACCAAAGAGGACCTGGGAATGGCAACCAAATACGTGAAAAGATGCTCCGTGTCGTTAGCCATCAGAGAGATGCAAATCAAAACCACAATGAGATACCATTTCACACCCACTAGGATGGCTAAGATTAAAAAAATAATAATAACAACAAAAACAGCAAATGATTGCAAGGACGTGGGGGAAATTGGAAGCCTTACCCATTGCTGGTGGGAATGCAGAATGGTAGAGCCCCTGTGGAAAACTGTGGCAGTTCCTCAAAAAACTAAAAATAGAACACACGAATATGACCCAGCAATTCTACTCCCGAGGTATATACCCAAAAGACTTGAAAGCAAAGATTCAAACAGAGACTTGTACCCCAGTGTTCGTTGCAACACTGTTCACCATAGCCAAAAGATGGAAACAACCTAAATGCTGATCAACAGTTGAATGGATCAACAAAATGTAGTACATACATACAATGGAATACTACTCAGCCAGTAGGAGAAATGAAGTCTTGATACATGCTCCAATATAGATGGAGCTGGAAGACATTATGCTGAGTAAAATAAGTCAGTCACAAAAGGACAAATATTGTATGACCTCACTTATATGAAAACACAAAAAAAGGCAAGTGTACAGAGAACAAAGTTTATTAGTGATTACCAGGGCAGGAGGGAGGGGGAAAGGGAGGGTTAAAGGTGATGGAAATATCTCATCGATTAAGGGTAGGGTTGCACAGCTGATTATTGTAATTGCTGTCAATAAATTGTACACCTGTAAAAAAAGTTAAAACACAAAGATTAATGAATACATGTATATTTATACGTTTTGATTAAAGTAAAATGTTTAAGGAAAAAAGAAAACCCTATGGAGCACAGTTCTCCTCTGATACACAAGGGGTTGGCATGAGTCATGATGGCTGATGGGAACTGGTTTTGGCCCTTAGGTAAGTAGACCTCTTTATGGCTGTTATTCTTATCTGTACAATAGAATGTTAACACCTACCTCATGGGTTGTTGTGAGGACTAGAACCAATGTGTGTGAAGCACCTGGTGTTTAAAGAGTGGTGGTTACTTTTATCATCATCCAGGAAGGATGGAACTCTGAGGCTTGTGGCCAGGTGGGCTTCCCAGCCTCCCCATGGGCAGCACCTGAATTCATCTTGACTCTGCCCTGACTCATAGGGGGAGAGGGCATGAGAGGGGTTTCTCACCTTCCCCTCTGAGCTCTCTCTTCCCATCTGTAAAATGACCTCCTTGTACATTTCCAGCACTGCCATCAGGGGCTGCCTGCAATCTTGGTCAGTGGGTTTGTCAGGCCCTGGAACCTGGAGCATGGACAGCTAAAATTCATCAGAGCAATGCTGATCAGTTCCTAGAGAGAATAATCTAACCCTAAAATAAGCATAACCCAAAATAACCTACTGCCTTCCAGTCAATCCCAACTCATTGTGATCTTATAGAACAGAGTAGGACTGCCCTATACTGTTTCCAAGGGTGTAATCTTTATGGAAGCTGATTGCCACATCTTTCTCCCAAGGAGGGGAGTGGCTGGTGAACCACTCTGCCACCAAAACAAAAAACCAAACCCATTGCCGTCGAGTCCATTCCAACTCATACCAACACTATAGAACAGACTAGAACTGCCCCACAGGGTTTCCAAGGAGCAGCTGCTGGATCCGAACTGCTGACCTTTTGGTTAACAGCCGTAGCACTTAACCACTGTGCCACCAGTGCTCCTAAAACAACCATGTTGTTGCTATTAGGTGCCATCAAGTTGGTTCCAACTCATAGCGACCCTAGGTACAACAGAACGAAACACTGCCTGGTCCTGTGCCATCCTCACAATCGTTATGCTTGAGCCCATTGTTGCAGCCACTGTGTCAATCCAACTCGTTGACCCTCTACTTTATAATAACCATAGAGATTTTAATTATAAGTCAATCTGATTCAAGTTGAGCCTGGGTGCCAAGCAAGTCTTTACCCTCCCTCAAGAGATAGTCATTGCCATCCTCCGTTTTTACAGTTCAGAAAAAGGGGCTTGGAAAGATTATGTTGCTTGCCTAAGTCACACAGCCAGAGTGAGGCAGGTCTGGATTTCTGCCTCATTCCTCTAGGCTTTCCCTCTCCAGCAGGGCTGGGGACCTGCTCTGGACTGCCTGTTGGTACAGTGTGGGCCCCTGGGTCTGGCAGTGCCCTCCCCACAGGCAAGGCCATGCCCTGGCCATTCAGTGGCCTGGTTGCCAAAGCTAAGATTGAGGAGGAGAAAGGAGCCTCCTTCCCTGGCTAGGCCTGGAGGGGAGCCCTCCCCACCCTGGGAAGGCTGACTGGGCTGCAGCTGTGTGCTTCCTCACCACCCTCAATGGTTCTTGACTCTGGGCCAGGCTGCCCTCCTCTTTAGCTCCCAATCCCATGCCTCCCAAGGGAGAGACCTCTCTGCATCCCCAGCTGTGACTGACTCCAGAGAGGACCTGAGTCATCCAGGGGCCAGAGGTCAGGCTGGAGGATGGGGGTGGGAGGCCTTGGATAGGCCTTGGGGGACGGCATGTTCCAGCCAGCGAGCTAGTCACGGGAGTTTCCAAAGCAGCGCCGGGCCATCAAAGCAGGAAAACACCTGACACCCTGGACCTGGGCTGGACCCACTACCCCCACCTTTCTGGAGTCTCCCCTCCCACCAGGCAAGCCCTGAGTGCCCCTCCCCCGTGCAGTTGCTGCAAGGGTATTTATAGCTTGAGCTTGAGGGAGCAAGGACACGCGCTTTATTTCCAAAGTGATAATTCCAGTTCCAGGTGGGTGAACCCGAGAGAACCCAGTGTCTCCTCCCACACCCCACCCTCACCGTCAGGGCATTCTAGACAGCCCCTGCGCCCACTCAGCCACCTAGAAATGGCCCCTTCTTACTGAGTCCCAAGTGTCGGGGCAAAAGGGGTGGAGCTGTTTTCAGATTCTTCACCCGAGTTTTCAGACTTCGGGCCTCACTCACCAAGAACCCTCCACGTCTCCCGCCCGCTCTCTGACTCGGTGGATGTGAAAAACCAATCTCTTTTGGGGAGACAGGAGCGCGGTGTGGCGCTGACCTCTAGTGGTCCAAAGTGGTAATGCAGGGCGAGCGGCCGAGCCTGAACCGAGCGTCCCAGGCCTGGCCGCGGCGGAGCACCTGCGTTCCCTCTGCCTTTCTCTCCCCACACCCAGACGGATGGAAGCCCCGAAACTGGCCTCCTGCCACCTTTTTGCTCCTTCACTGGGGCGCGAGGATTGCGCTAGCAACCCCGGTGTCTGAGAGTAGCTGTCTTCCTCCAAGAACCCTGGAGGCGGGGCGCGGAGTTTTGTCTTTCACGCTGCACGCGGTCCACACTCCCGCCACCGCCGGCACAGGGCCAGGCACGCAGCAGGCGCCCAGTTGGTGTCTGTTCCATCTATCTGTTCGTCAAATATTTATCGTGCACCTGCACGGCCAGGGAGAAGAGAACACGACCCAGTCCTCTCGGCGCTCACAGGTCAGTCCCGGGCCCTGACGGTGTAAGCATTGCCAGGCAAGAACAGAGCCGGGACTTCGGGGAAACACTGGGCTGTGGGAGCTCCAAGGAGGAGACTAATCCCATCCAGGGGAGGGAATGGAGGTCAGGCAAGTTCCTGGAGGAGATGAGAATCTGAAAGACAAGTAGCTGTTAGCTTGGTGGAGAAGCAGAAAAAGGCATTCTAGGCAAAGGGATCGACATAAGCAAAGGTCCAGCTTGCGAGAGCAAGTGCGGTGCACCAGCGGACTGCCAGCAGAAGCTTTGGGGGAGGGTAGAAGCCTTGCCCCTTACAGATGGGAGGGCTATGGCTGTGATTGGCCAACCGGGAGCTGACGTTTAGCCAACTAGTTGCCATGATTGGTTCTCAGATGTCCCAAGGCAGGGGGCTGAGCCCCCAAGGCAGGTGCAGAGCTCCTAGGAACAGTGCTGGAGTCTCCACTTGTCCTTCCTAGGGCTTTTCCAGGCTGCGGTACTTCTTGCGCAGTACGGATACCGGGTCCTTGAAGAGCACCGGGTCCAGGCGGAGGCGAGAGGACACCAGGGGCATGTGGCCGAACTCTGCCGCCATCAGATTGATGCAGTCCGGGTCGGGGGGCTGCGGCTTTGGGCCTGAGCCCCCAGATGCCTAAGAGGGGGTGGAGAAATGCAATGGAAAGTTTTTCTGTTCTTCTCCACCCCCATCCCCCAGCAAGAAGGATTTGAGTTACACCGAAAGGGAATCCTTCCTTCCTTCTCGCTTCCCTCCTCCTCCCTCCCCCAGCCAGTGCCCAGCCAGTGCCGACCAGTGCCCCTCTGCCCTCCTCACCGGCGGAGGGCTGGCCCCCTGGTGCTGCTTCCCATAGGGCAACTTGATGGGGGGCAGCTTGGTTACTGCTGCTACCAGGAAGTTCATCAGGACGTCCACACAGGTGGGTGCCTCATCTGCCAGGCTCCTTAGAGCTTTAGGCAGGGAGCAAGTGAACAGAGTGTGGTAATACCTGGGCAAGGGAGGAGGACAGGGAGAGGCTGCAGCAGCTGGGTTCACCCCCAAGCCCTATTCTCCTCCCTCCTGACCTCAGCTGTCCTCCAGGCTCCCTTTGACCCCATCCCCATCCCTCTTGCCTGGCTGCCTCAGAGAGCTGCCATCTGCCGTGTGAACAGCTGTCTGCTGTGCTGGACTTGTCTTCGCTCTGGGGCTTGTTGGCAGCCAACGATGTACTCCCTGTCCCCTCGCTGGCGGATTCCTTGGGGCCCCCACAACTGTACTTTGAGTTCTGATCTCAGATGGAGCCAGATTGAGGGAGGCATCAGGTGGCTCCAAAGCCATCAGACACAGCAGCTGAAAGACTAGCTTCAGGAGTGCTGTGGATTAACCAGGCTGCTCCTGCTCCAGGTGAGCGTCACTTCACACAACCTGATACAGAACAATCCGGGCCCACTATGCACACATCAGGGGTTATGCTTCACTCTACCAAGAATTCCCTGCACAGCTCCTGGGTAAATCTATAAGAGGCTCCAGGTTATACATATTTGTTTTAAACGTGTATAAAGAACCCCTTAAAGGGTACAAGAGGCCTTCCAGAATTCAGTCCCTGTTCCAAGATTAGGGAGCTTTAGGCAGCTTTTGGAAGGCCTGGGTAATCCCCAACTCATCACACACACACGTTTATAAAGCATCAGGACCATTCTTTTGTCACTCCCACCTACCACCACCACCAGACCTTGAGCCACACTGTCCACACCCTCTGCACAACTCTACTTAAAATAATAACTTCAGCTACCATTTGTTAATATCTGTGTAACAGGGACTTACATCATTTTCCCATGGCATTAGCCCACCAGTCATGTGAGGTGAATAGACCTCATTTTACAGGTGAGGAAACTGAGGTTCAAGAGAGGTGAGGAGGCTTGCCCAGGATCACACAACTGGGAAGTGGCAGATCTGGGTCTAGAACCTGGATGTCTGGGTGCTAAACTGAGTCCTGTGTTCATTCCCATGCCACCTGCTCCTGGTTCAGGGAGGGGTCTCTGGCCCTCTGATCCCTGTACCAGGGCCTGTGCTGTACCTATGGTAGAAGGCGGCCGTAGTGACAACCATGGAGAATTCGTTGGCCCTCTCAGCAGTGTAGCCCCAGCTACCCCGGGCCTTATCCCAGAAGTGGCTCCATGTCAGAAAGCCCACCATCCGCTCTGGGAAGCTCTGCCACACCGAAAAGGCAAAGTCCACCTGGGGAAGGATTTAAATGAGGTGTGAGGAAGAACTTCTCATCCAACCAGGAACATGCAGCAATATGGAGGGAAGGCCAGCCTGGCTGAGGGGCTGGAGCAGGACTCAGGGTGAGAGGAGACAGCAGCCATGACTCTGGAACTGGCTAGAAGTGTAGCATGAAAGCTTCAGTGGGAGGGGGGGATGCTTGGGGGAGCTTTTCCAGCTGGGAGCCACTAAAATAGTGTTCCCAAAGGAGTCTGTGAAAGCCTCTGTTAGATTTCTAGTGAGGAGGCCAATTGACTTGCTGGGGTAGTTTTTAAAGCAGGAAGCTAGACTTCTTGATCGCTGGTCCTCTCAGCTCTAGGAATCTGTGAGGCCACCAGGGCCCTCTGGCTCTGTCCCCACCCACACTGGGCTCCTCTTGGGCGCAGTCCTCACCTCACTTGTGGAAAGACTGGTGTGGGCATCCAGGCTGAGGATGGCATCAGTGCTGATGGCGCTGTGCGGGAAGAAGCGATCACTGACCTGCAGTGGGAGGGCAGAGAGGACCACTCAGCTGTGAGACCCCTCCCCGACCTCCCACAGCCAACATCTGAATATCCAATGACTAGCAACCCCCAAAGGAATGGCATGGAGGGAAGGGCAGTGAACAACAGCTAGTCTGGGACCTGGGCAACTCCTTTTAACTCTCTGGGCTTCGATTTCCCCTTCGGTAAGAAGGGGCAGTTGGTCTCTAGGGGCCCTTCCAGTTTTGACATCTTGGGATGTCTCTATTGTCTCTTTAGATACTCATAGAAATGACTGCCAAGTGAGTGAGTGAGTGAATAAATGAGAAATGAATGGATGAATGAATGAATATTGACTTCTCCAGTGCCTGCCTTTCAGAGGGGTTGTCAAGTGTCCTTCATTTGAAAGAAACAGTTCCAGAGACATGCGGTGACTCGCCCAGAACCCTATAGCAAGCAGGTGGCTCACATCCTTCCTGGTTCTCAGAAGCCATCCTCTCCCTGGCCATGGCCAAATTTGCTGCCATCCGTCCGTATTTCCTCAAATCCCAGGTTTCTCCCTTCTGCTTATCTGAGACATCAACACCCCTCTCCCCGCTGCCTTTTCTCATCGCATAAATCCCCAGTTATCTGAGAACATAATGCAAAGGGGCCAGGGATGGAAGAAATTAGGCCTGCAACTAAAACCTCCTGCCTGGTTTCTTCAGCCCCACTTTGAAGTCCAGCCTTGGCTCAGACCCAAGCAAAGCACCCCATGTGTACCCTCCACGGTTCCCAGCATGCAGGGGCTGAGCCCACCCCTCCACACCCCTCCCCATACCTCACCTTCCTGTGCCCCTCAATGACTGTCAAGGGGACAGATGTCTCAGGCCACTTCTCCCTGGGTGGGAGTGGCCTCTCACTGCTCCAGAGAACCAAGATCTAAGAGGAAAGAGGGGTGATCCTAAAGCCAGGGGTCTGGAGTAGAAGGTGGGGGGGCGTTCGAGGAGTGAGCTTTCTCAGGTGGAAGAAGTAGGAGAGAACAGCTGCATATATGCATATTGAGGAGGAATCCAAGGTCCTTTTATTGCTGCTCTGTCCTAGCCTCTGGGCTTCTGGAAGGTAGGAATTCTGGTGACATGAAGGTGGCCACCTATATGGTGTTAAAACTTGGTGTGGTAGCCTCTAGCCTGTGGCCTGTCCCCACCTTCTCTCAAAGGTTTTCATTCTCTCCCTCCCACTTTATCGTTCCCAGTCCACATGTCTGTGGAGCCTCCCTGTCTGCACCCTGGCTTCCCTCGTCTGCCAGTTTCCTTCCTCTGCCAGCGCTCTCTCGGGTCTAGCTACCTTCTCTGGAAGTGAGATTTGACAGTCTGTCTGCCAAGAAAGGCTCATCGAATCTGAACCCTGGGGGCAGAATCCTTTCCTGCTGCTTCGCTGAGTCCTCAGCATTGAGCCCAGGGCCTGGCACTCAGAAAATGACTGCTAAGTGAGTGAGTGAATAAGTCAATGAATGAGCGAATGAATGAACGAATATTTACTTCTCCAGCGTCTGCTTTTCAGGTGGCCTCATCAGTTTTCACTTAGGGGAGAGGAACAAGAGACTTGAGACCTAAGGAGGCAGAAAGTGTCCTTGGAAATCTTCCCTCCCCCCCCAAAAAATGTGTGATCATTCTCGGGGTCTAGACCCTCAGTCCCACCCTAGATCCCAGGACCCGAGCTGGCAAAGGGGCAGACCTGGGCACAGTGCTGGGAGCCTGCCACCGCCTGGATGAGCTTCAGGGGGAGCTGGCCTTGGGCCCCCACCCAGATCAGGGCGCTGAACCTGCCGACAAGACAGGAGCCTGGGGGAATGAGACACAGGCCATCAGGGTAGGAAGGGACAGAACCCCAAGGAGAGTGACCTAAGTGGGAGACCTAGGGGGCCAGGAGAGATGCTAGGAGCTCAGGAAGGATCTTGGCAGGGCTTTGTGGATGAGGCTGGGGCAGACACCGGGAGAGCTGATAAGAGGATTTAAGATGTCCCATCCCCAAGGCATACCCTGTTGCAGGTGGTAGAATGGGAAGTCTTGGGGGCTTGTGGAAAAAGTAGGCAGGGCCAGGAGTGCGCCTGGAGGGCTGTTCCACATCAGTGAGGGGTGGGCAGAGGCTCCAAAGACCCGGTCTTGAATAGTCTGAAATGAGAGTGGGGCTGTGCAGAAGGGGTGGCCGGTGTGGTCCTGGCCTCAGATCCTGTGGGTGGAGTCTTAGGAAGTGAGTACTGGTGTAGTCCCACACTGCCCCCTTCAGGCTCCAGAGAGAGTGGCAGCAGCATCACCAGGTCCCTGGGGGCAGAGGGGTTCAGATGCAGAAGCCTAGTAGGGGGCACTCAGTGATGGTGTTCCAGAGGTGACAAGTGGTGACAAGCTTGCTGCCTCCCTTCTCTTACCCAGTTGGGGCAGATGTCACCAACAGGTCATGACATTCTTATTGAGCTCAGAATCCCTCCCAACACAGGGCCCCAGGCAGCCACTGCTGATCAATTGGAGTTGGCACATGAGTTGAAATCTATTTACCACAGCTGTCCCCTCTACAGATGGGGAAACTGATGCCCAGGTTGGAGAAGGAACTAGTCCAGGGTCTCACAGTCAAGTCTCAGAATTGTCCCAGAGGCATCTTCAAGGGGGAACCCCAAACACTGGGGCAGGAGAGGTGAGGTGTCTGGGCAGAGGGTGTGGAGATGAGATGGGGATGAGGCAGGAGCCACGGGCTATCAGGGGGCCCCCCTCACCTCCAGAGTGGTGTGAATGATCTTCTCCACTGAGGAGAAGTAGGCATCCCATAGAAACTGGGTCTGCTGGCGCAGGGCAAGGACCCGTGCAGGAGGCATCTCCTGGAGGGCTGCTAGGACCTGGGGCACAGAGGGAGAAGAGGAGGAGGCAAGGAGCTGGTCAGGCTCCGAATGATTCTGAGGAGGGAACCTGGGGCTGAGACCTGGGAATCAGAAGCCATTTCTCCAGGGCTGTCCAAGTGGGTTGCAGTGGCCATCTTGGCCAAGCTCAGGTCACACAGTGATCAAAAGTTCAGGGGTCACTCAGGGGTCATTAAATGCTACTTAGTAACTGTGTGACTGTAGACAAGGCACTTAACCTTTCTAAGCCTCAGTTTCCTCAGCTGTAAAATGAGGATAGTAGTACCTCCCTCATAGGGTGATTGTGAGGGTTAAATTAGATAATATGAATTACCTAGTTTAGCACAGTGCCTGGCACATTGTAGAGGCTCAGTAAATGATAACCACTGTTATTAATCTCCCACACATTCTCAGTTTTTAGGGAATTCCTGTCGGGTTCTCATGTATGTTTTTCAGAGCCAGGCAAAATTTGCTTCATCAGATGGAAAAGCTACTGTGTATTTTGCTTTTCCACCCCAATCCCCCTGGAGGCACTCTCTGATTTTGGATTTTCTGTAGGCTTCCTTTACATTAGGTATTTGAACAGTCATGGGCCAGTGAAGCTGGGCCCGTGGAGATCATCAGGTCTAACTTACCCCGTTGTACAGATGGGAAAACTAAGCCTGAAAGAACATTAGGACTTGCTCTGGGTCAGAGAAGTCTAGAACCCTGGACTCCTGACTTCCAGCCAGTGCTCACTCCCATGAACCCTTAGGAGTCTCTGCCTCCATGTGATTCTATGCGAGCCCCATATGGGGGCAAACTGATCAACATACATAGATGGGACATAGGAACAAGGACTGAGGCCAGCCTGGGAGCTGGGATCCCAGAGTCCCTCCAATGTCCTGGGTCCAGTCCCCACCCTACGGGCAGGGCCCTGAGCTACCTGTAGTGGGAGCCTCTCATCAGCTATAATGGCCGCCTTGGTCCAATCGATGACCTCGGAGAAGGGCAGCTCCCAGCGGGGACTGAGAAGCACAGGGATGCAGCCAGCCTAGGGGAGAGGGGTTAACTGGGGCACCCAGTCCCACCCTGCACATGTTCACCCCTCCCACTTCCAAACCAGCAGCTACTGCTGTGGGGGGCAAGAGCAAAGACGAGAGGAAAGTGGTGGTGGTTGTTGTTTTGGGGCGGTTATGTTCTGCAGAGGGTGCAGTGAATGTGACCACAGCCCAGGTGAGTCCCAGAGTAAGGGAGTGGGCAGCTCACGGCCCCTGCCCATTGGCCTGCGCCCAGGGTAGCTGGCCAGCTCAGGAGTGTAGGGGGACAGGGTGGGGGATGCCCAAGTCGGGGTTGTACCTGCAGGGCTTGGAGGAAGCGTAAGGCATCAGAGCGGCGGCCTGGGATGAGGCAGAAGGTGGCGTTGGGCAGCGTTGCCCCGGGGTGGGTCCTAGGGAGGTACGTGAGGGGGTCCTGCACACATGAGGCCTGAGATAGCAGGCCACCCCACTTGGGGGCTGGCTCCCTCAACGGCCCCACAGCAACCTACACCATCACTCCCAAATTCACAATATGCAAACTCACCGGCATGTTCTCATATGGTAACACTTGCAGCCTTACGCTCACGCACTAACACAAGCGGGAGCCTCATACCCGCCCTTCCCTCGTGGGTGGAGTAGGAGGCAGGAGCCCTGGGTTCTAGCTCTGGCTCCACCCTTTGTTGCCCTAGATGCCTCCCTTCCCTTCTCTGGGCCTCAGTTTCCTCATCTGCAAAATTGGGGGGTGGGGGGGCTGACGTTTCCAAGACCTTGTTTGGCTTGGAAGTGCATGCAGTTGCCTTCCCACCACTCAGGCATCCCTCACCTGAGTGGCCTCCACCCTCGGCCCTCCCTCACCGAACAGCCCTGGCCCATGAAAGGCTTCTCTGTCATGAGGTGGGCTGGGCCCCCAGCTTGGAACCACACAGGAAGCTGCTGCCCAGAGGCCCCCTTGCCGAGGACAGGCCACCTCTGTTCCTCCAGTCCCCGCCCCTCAGCCCCAGGGCCACACTCAGGCTGCGTGTGCCTGTGGGGGGAGGGGGCAGGAGTCACAGCCTCCTCAGAGCCCACTTCCTGGGATTGCTCCACTCAGGGAACCAGGCTCATGACCCAGTGGGAGTGGCGAGACCCAGGACCCCTGGGCTCACTGGCCCTCAGAGCAGGGCTGATGGGTAGGGCCCAGAGTATCCTAGGACCCTCCTCAGCAACAGGCCCTGGCTCTGAGCCTGAACCTTCAAAGAGTAGACCTGTGAGGGCTTAGCCAGCCTCTGGGCCCATCCCCACTGGTCAGAAGGGGAGACTGAGTCCCCAAGAGTGCCAAGGACTGGCTCAGGATCACAGAAAGTGTTGGAACAGAGCTGTGACCAGAGCCAAGGTATACCAACTCCGAAACCTGGGTTATCTGAACCAACCCAGAGCTTCTACTTAGGGGTCTCCCAGAGGTCCCCTGCCCTCTTTGTCCTTCTCCTAAAGCTCAACTGTCCACCAGGCTCCCCCTGGAAGAGGCCACAAGTTAACACCAGGACACCTTCTATTTCATTAAGAGACACAACACCACCCAGCCAGTGCCAGGGAGTTGATTCCAACTCATAGTGACCCTACAGGACAGACCAGAACTGCCCCATAGGGTTTCCAAGGCTGTAATCTTCATGGAAGCAGACTGCCACATCTTTCTCCCATGGAGTGGCTGGTGGGTTTGAGCTTTGACCTTTCGGTTAGCAGACAAGCGCTCAACCACTGCGCCATCAGGGCTCTAAGGAACCGAAAATCCCTAAGGTTAAGCCTTCAGGGAGTTCAAAGACACAAAGACTTCTGAATGAACTGCACCCCTTAGCCCTCGTTAACCGTGATTGCCCTGTCCTCTGTGCCTTTGCATCCCCTTTTCTCTCTGCCTGTAATGCCCTTCCCAGCCTTGCTCTCCTGAGGAGCTTCTCCTACTCAGTCTTAATGTCTAAGCTGAAACATCACCTACTCTGGGAAGGCCTCCTTGATCGCTCCCTCTGCTGTGTTCCCATAGCCACTGTGCTCACTGTGATAGCAGTGACCTGAGGTAACCTTTATTGATCACAGACTTTGTTCCAGGCACTGTTCTAAATGCTTTACATCCATTGACTCACTTCATTCTTACAGCAGCTGCAGCCATAAAAGATGGCGGTGGGGGGGGGGGGGTGGTTATCCAGTTTTACAGAGGAGGAAACTGAGGCTCTTACACAGAGAAGCCAGGTAGGCAGCTCACGTGGCCTCACTCTACTTAACAGTGTATGTTGTAACCATTGACTTGTTTGTTTCTCCTATAAGCCTGAGCTACTTGAGAGCAGGGGCTGTGCCTCTCTCATCTGAGTCTCCCCAGGGCCTAGCAGAGTGCCTGACAGACAGTGGGTGTGAAATGAATGAATGCTCCATGTGGCACAAGAGGAGAGACGCAGGGCCAATGGATGGAAATGTTCAAGAGGTTATTTTCAGCACAAATTCTAGTAGCAAAGCTGTCTGAGAATGGAGCCAGTAGGTGGCCTTCGGAGAGGGTGAGTTCCCCATCAGTGGAAGTAAGCAAGCAGAGGCTAGATGCGCACCTGTGGTGGGGATTGTGTACTTGTGCATCTGGGTGGTGACCACTGATGAAATCTTAGGGATCTGTGGTCTTGCAAGGTGTCTGCCCCAGAACTGGGCTATCAGTGCCAAGGGTGGAGCCAGGTCACAACCCATGGCTCCAGGGCTCTAGTGGGGTCTGGCCATGGGCAAGGCCCTATTGTGACTTCTGTGGTCCCTTCCCTCCATTAAAAACATTTTTTTAAATTATGTTTGATAACTATGTTGGTATAAAGACAAGGAGCCCTGTGGCACAGTGGTTAAAGTGCTTGGCTGCTAACCAAAATGTCAGCGGTTTGAACCCACCAGCTGCTCTGAGGGAGAAAGACACGGGCAGTCTGCTTCCATAAAGATCTACAGCATTGGAAACCCTATGAGGCAGTTCTCCTCTGTCCTACAGGGTCACTGTGAGTCAGAATTGACTTGACTGCAACGGGTTTGGTTTTGGTTGGTGTAAAGACAAATATATTAATATTACATGTTAAAACATTTTCTTCTGGCTAAAAGTTCTTTGTTTTTTTTCGGACTTGGTAAGAATTGAAAACATTTTTGTGGCCCTCTGAAAGTATTGTGCGCCCTAGGCTCTGTGCCTCGTGTGCCTAACGATACAGGCAGGGAGACTTTAAAACATGCATTGAATTTATGTTAAAAAAAAAAAAAAAGTGGGGGAGAACATGTATGCATATTGCTTGTACATTCACATCTCAGAAAGGAAGCACAAGAGACTGTCTACCCCCGAAAGGAGAACCAGGTGGCCGGAGACAGGGTGGGAGGGAGACTTTTTACTGTATACCCTTTTGTACATTGTGAATTTTGTACCATGTAAATGAATCACCTCTTCATAAAAATGAATAAGTAACAATTTAAATGGGTGGGAACTTATTCCAAAGCAACTGGAGACTATTCAACCAAGGTGGAAAAACATGGGCTTTGGAGCCAGAAGTGCAGGGTTTGATCCCAGCTCTACTGCTTCCAAGTGTCTGATCAGAAGTGAGCGGGGCCATGCTGGACAGAGAACTTTGTCACCAAAGGCCCTCTCCGAGCCTCAGTTTCCTGTTCCTTGAAATGGAGATAATGCCTTTCTTGAAGGGTGCTTGAGAGGCTTAACAATGACATATAAAGTGCCTGACCAAGTGCGTGGCCCAGGGCAGGCCCTCCTCCAATGTTGGCTCCCTCCTCTCGCCTCCCGCTTTCCCACCAGCGCCAGCAGAGTGAATTGTGCCTGTGGAGGGGACTGTGAATTGCTTCTTTCTCAGACCAGCTCTTGTTTATTCAGGCCACCTTCTGGGCACTGGCCCTGTGGCTGTAGGCCTCTCTTTCTCATTCTGCCCCTGTCCTGTATCTCTCTCTCTGGTCCAGGTAGCTGCCCGGCACTTCAGGGAGACTGAGGCACAAGCTACCCCGGAGGTTACAAGTCCTGTCACCTGAAGGTGGGCTGAGGCCAAAGACAGAACTCTTCGAAGTTCAGAGGACACGTAGAAGCTGCCCAGCTTCACCCCATGGACATAACTTATCAAAAGTGCTACTCAGAGGGTGGCCCAGGCTGATTAGAAAACCTGGCCAGTTCTGGACAATTTTAGATCAATCTGTAAACATTTAGTGGGCACCTACTCTGTGCAGCCCCCTGGGGAAACATAGTTAGATCTGGAGTCTTAACTTGAAGTCTGGACCTGGTTCTCAATGGGGTCACAAAAATGTGTGTGTGTGTGTGTGTGTGTGTGTGTGTGTGTGTGTGGTGTGTGTGTGTGTATGTTTGTGTGTGTGTGTGGGCAGCATCCCTAACTTTCAACTTCTCAGAGAAGTCTAGACTAAAATAGCTTTTAGATTCATCGATAACCCACTGCATTTACCTGTAACTAAAGTCAGCCAAAAGGTCTTCCTATAAGCAAGAATAGCTAAGTGTGTGAGTGCTTGCAGCTAACTGAAAGGTTGGTGGTTCGAATCCATCCAGTGGCTCCACAGAAGAAAGACCTGGAAATCTGCTCCTGTAAAGATTACAGCCTAGAAAACCCTATGGGGCAGTTCTCCTCTGTTACATGGGTTGTTATGAGTCAAAATCGACTCAACGTCACAAGACAACAACAACAACATAATCAGAAAAGTGTGGCGGAGGGGGGCTGGTAAACAGAGAACCTTGTCACCAAAGGTGAGCTTCTGTCTGAGCTCTGAGCTGGCAGTGCTCGAGAGCTCTCCCAGGCAGAGACAAAAATGGAGTTTGGTCACGTGCAGAATTCCTGGGAGAGAAGTAAAGTTCAGAATGGCCTTTGTTGTTCTAGCAGAGAACTGGGAGATAGGGAGATACCTGAGGGAGAGAGCAAGGGTAGGATACTAGAGTGACAGGTTCCAACTTGGGCCTGCCCCAGGGGATCAAGAGGGAAGCCTTTGCCCCAGGGGCCCTGGACAACCTCAGAAGGACTTAACTTGAATTCTTGCCTGCCCAGTCAGCCTTTGGAAACTGCTGGCCTCCTGGGGGTTCAGAGGATGCTCAGGGGTTAGCTGCTCTGTTACCTGAGGAGTGTCTCCAACTAGCCACAGTGGAGAGAAGTTTCTGAACAAGATTTCCATGTCCTACAGCCCTAGTGGCGCAGTGGTTAAGCACGCGGCTGCTAACTGAAAGGTTGGCAGTTTGAACCCACCAGCTGCTCCGAGGGAGAAAGATGTGGCAGTCTGCTTCTGTAAGATTTAAACCTTGGAAACCCTATGGAGCAGTTCTACTCTTCCCTAAAGAGTCGCTATGAGTCAGAATTGACTCCAGCAGTGGGTACAGGCTCCCATGCTCCTTATATAGTACTCAGGCACCCTCCCTGGCAGGAAGTTCTTCTTTAGGTCTGACCTAAGTCATACTTGCTATAACCAAAGACTAATTCATTGAGAGGTTAATCTTCCAAATTAGACACAGGGGAAGCTTCCATCTGTGACCAGTTACTAATCTTCATGGCCTCTCTGAGTCATTCGACTGGGCTGATCATAGGCTGTCTCTCAAAACTCAGAATTCTAATTCTGAGGGCTTTGGTGACAGACAATTCTGGACTCAAATACTGGCTGTGCTCTTTCTAGCTGTGTGGCCTCAGACAAGTCACGTAACCTCTCTGAGCTCCAGTGTCTGGTATACAAACACTTAAATGATAGCAATTCATATTATTGTATTATCGTCATTCTTTTAAAAAGTTAATATTTGTAAAAGTGCAAACACTATCCAAATGTATGTTAAATAATGTATCAGGGAAGGAGGGATTGGAATGAGGGAAAGGGAAAAAGTAGGAATGAGTCATGTTTTACATTTTTAACATCTCCAAGGGAGAACTCCAAAACCTGCCTTTGACACTGCTTGGGTCATATTACCATCTTGGTGGAAGTGTTCTCTGTTGTCTAACCTGACTCCCTCCTGCTGCAGCTAAGGCCTGAGTTTGCCAGGACTAGTTGGTTCTCCCATCTC
The DNA here is from genome assembly GCA_030035585.1 of Dugong dugon. NCBI lineage: Eukaryota > Metazoa > Chordata > Mammalia > Sirenia > Dugongidae > Dugong > Dugong dugon. Next base: position 50,180,719 of record CM057462.1, on the reverse strand, counting down.
AATCCTGCTCTCCACCCTGGCCTCCGGGCTTCATCCTGTCATACCCTCTCCCGCTCCAATCCCCAAGGGGAAAGGTCCACTTACTGTTCGGGTCCGGGGTCCTGCTCACAGCGCCCATCCCAGGGGCATGCAGAAGAGTCGGTGCCTGCCGTGCGCCACCCACCTCTCTCCTCTGCCAGGGCTACCAGGGTCTCCCTGGGGTGGGGGCTGTGCTGCTGCAGCTGGCCAGGAGCCCCACCTCGAAACGGGTGGGCTTCAGGGAGAGGTGGGAGAGCCACGTCAAAGCCCGGCCGGAAGGTGTCTACTGTGGGGCTGGCCTCAGCCACCATGGCCTGTCCCAGCTGGAAGGTCTTGGGGCAGGGGGCTGGGTGGAGACTGAGGACCAGATGGTTCTTGCCCCCATTCCATTGCAGAGGCACCGGGCTGGGCTCTCCAGCTGGGGCATCCAGGCTGAGGAAGAGAAGGAGGCAGGCCTCACCAGGGCTGAATGTGTGGTAGCGGGAGCCCTTGATGGAAGTCAGGATCCGGCGATGTGTCTCAGAGATTGGTCCAGGCGCCGGGTGCACGAATACCTTGAGGCCACCACCCCTGCACTGGGAAGTGTCAAAGCAGGCTGCCCAGTTGCAGCCGCTGCCGCAGGAGGCTCGAGAAGGTCGAGAAGGTCGAGGGACATCTTCTGGAAGCTCCCCAGGCTGGAAGAAACTCAGCAGGAGCTCTGTATCCAGCCAGCGGGGCCAGCCTTGAGGGGCCCCCGGCAGAGGTCTGGAGGGCACTTTGAGGCGGAGAAGTGGGGAGACCCCCAGGAGGACAAGGAGGAGCCAGGAGGCTGACAGTGCCAGCCAAAGGGACTTTCTTTTCCACGACTGCATGTGGCCACCCACAGCCTGGGTTGGGGGAAGCTAGAGGGCCTCAGCCAGGAAGCAGGAAGAGCAGGGGCCTGAGGGTGGGTGGCAGCTGGTGCTAGAATCAGTCTTCTAGTCCAGCGTCCTCATTGTACAGATGGGAAGACTGAGGCCAGGCATAAGGAGACCAGGTAGAACCCAGCTTCCTGACCTTGCCTTCCTGTGGTCAGCACTCTGTTTCCTTGGCCTTTGGACAGCCAAGCCAACCTTTGCCCTCCCCACAGCCCCCCCCACCCCGCCCCTGGGCAGTGCTCAGGCTGATGCAACCCCTGTCCAGACTGTAAGGCCGTGGCCTTCTGCTCCTCTGGCTGCACCCCCTGACTTTGCCCTTGTCTGAGAGGAGGACCGTCTGCCAGGCCATGGGGGACCTGTGAGGGCTCCCCAGGGGACGGCTTGGCCAGGCGGCAGGGCTGGAAGGCAGCAGGGCTGGTCTCCTCAGTCCACCCCCTGCCTGAGCAGCCCTGGCTGCCCCTGTGCCTCTGGCAGGCACTCCTGGACTGTGGGCCCTACGGTTGGAGCTAAAATTAGATCCTGCACACCATGTAGGCCATCAGGGCCAGCTGGGGTTAAGGCCTTGGTGCAGCTGGTACCCCCTGCCTGGGGGGCTGGGAGGGCTCTGGGTCCTGGTCGTCTTCTTCCCTGCCACTGTCCCCACTCCAGCAGCGTGGCCTCTTCTCCCCGAGCCCCAGCAGCTGGCCCTGCACCCTCTGGCTTGGAGCTATCACAGTGCAGAAGCCAGGTCTCCTGTCCCAGCCCCTGCCCTGAAACCCCCAGTCCCTGCCAGCTGCTCCCTCCGCTCCCTCTCCAGGCTGCATCTGGCTGGTCTGGATCCCTTTCCCAGCGGCAGCCTGGCTCCTCCCCTGCCAGCCCTGATTCGCTCCTGGCTAGGAAGCAAAGTCTCCATTTAACCCTTTCCAAACCAGTTTCCTCGATTTTTCATAATAATAACCTGCAGGTACCGTACCTCACAGTTTGTCAGGAGCTGCCACAGCCTCATCTCTTTGAGTTCTCACAGTAGTCCTCCAAGGCAGAGGTTTATCACGGACATTTTTTACAGATGAGTAAAGTGACACTCACAAAGGGAATAGAATCTTCCTAAGGTGACCCAGCTAAGAAGTGGTAGGGTGGGGATTTGACCCTGAGCTCCTGATCCTAATTCTTGGAGCTTCCCACCGACCACCCTGCAGGCTGTGTGAGTATGCGGAGTCCATAAATCAGCAGAAGAGAAAGTCAACAAATGAGATGAGTGAGGAGGAGTTAAGGGGCTGGGGGGATTGGGAAATGTGCCCCCAACTGCCCCCACGGTTAGTCCCCTCTTCCTTCAACCCTTCTCCCCACTCCTGGAACCTTTCATTCAGCCACACAGGTCTGCCCTTGACTGGAGCTCTGCAGGGAAGGGCTTAGTGCTTGTTCTAGTCCTGGTGGGGAGTTCTTCCCGAGGTTGAACTTGACTCTCCATTGATTCATGCTCCATTGAGGGGCTCCCCTGGTCAGTTCCTGGACCTGGGCTCTGTGAGGGGAGTCAAGGAATGGGTGATGGGGAAGACACAGACTCTGAATACCAGGAGCTCTAGCCTGATGAGGAAGGCCCCATGGAGTCGGCGCAGATCTGGAGGTGAAGTCTGCCTCCACCTTTTACTAAGGAGCCCTAGTAATGCAATGGTTAAGCACTCGGCTGCTAGCCTAAAGGTCAGCGGTTGGAACTCACCAGCAGCTCTTCGGGAGAGAAGACCTGGCGATCTGCTCCTGTAAAGATTACAGCTTACGAAACCCTATGGGACAGTTCTACTCTGGCATACAGTGTCACTATGAGTCAGAATCGACTTGACAACACACAAGAACAACACTGAAAAGCTGACATTTGAGTAAAATCCTGAAGAGTTGAGGGAGTGAGTAGAGTGTATTTCTAGGGGAAGATCATTCTAGGCACAGGGAACAGCCAGGGCACAGGTTCTGAGCACAAGCAAGGGCTGGAGGAGAAGCAGGAGAGGAGGCCAGAGAATGGTAGGGCCTTGTAGACTGTTATAAAGGATTTACCTTTCGTCCTGGAAAGCAGTGACATAGAGGTATGAGCCGACCTTATTTTCACAAGACCATTCAGACTGTAGGGAAAAGGTTGACCTTAGGGGCAGGGACAGAAGCAGGGAGCCCTGTTGGACCATGGCCATAATGCACATGAGCCATGATGGTGGCTTGAACCAGGGTGGCAGGGAGTGGAAGGGGCAAGAAGCGATCAGGTTTGGGATATGTTTTGAGCCAGGGCAAAATGACAGATGTACTGACTGATTGGATATGAGATTTGGCTTGAGCACAGGCAGGATGGAGTTGCCATCAACTGAGATGAGCAAGACTAAGGGAAGGGTAATCTGGGGAAAAAAGATCAGGAGTTCAGTTCTGAGGTTAGGAATCATGTCCATTCATCTTTCTCATCCCCAGCACTAAAAAAAAACCTGTTGCCTTGAGTCAATTCTGACTCATAACGACCTTACAGGGCAGAGTAGAACTGCCCCATGGGCTTCCAAGAAGCAGCTGGTGGACTCAAACTACTGACCTTTTGGTTAGCAGCCAAGCTCTTAACCACTGTGCCACTAGGGCTCCATGATAAATGTCCCACAAAGGCTTTTTGAATGAGTGAATGGATGGATGGATGGATGGATGAATGGACGGATGGATGGATGAATGGACGGATGGATGGATAAATGAATGGATGGATGGATGGATGGATGGATGAACGGACAAAGCTGGGAGATCTAGGAAGACAAGGGTGGCTGGTGAGGGGCTTGGTGGGGATGCCTGATCCTGTTCCAGCTCTCCTATCCCCAGCCCAGGGCACAGACTGTCTCCCTACCTCCATCCCTGCAGAAGAGGCTTTCAGGCCAGCTGAGGCCTGGGCTTGTCTGGACTGTGATTCACAAAGTTACCCTTGAGGCTTGGATGGAGGAAGAGGAAGCAGGGAATCCTAGCAGGCAGAGCTAAGCAGGGCTTATCCTAAAAATAGATCTCTGGGCTCTGCCAAGGGATCCGAGGCCTCCACGGGGCTCTTTAGAGCTTGTCAAAGCCACCAGGAGTCCCTCTCTTATATCTGGGCTACAATCAGTGTGACAGAATCTGACACTTTGGGGCAGGTCAGGAGGGAGTGGAGGGCAGGGAGGAGGAGGTGATGACCTGGGTTCTGGTTCAGCATCAGGAGGCTTCCCAGAGAAGGTAGAGGCCTTGTTTCTTGCAGGGCAGTGTTGAAGCAGGCCTTGGAGTGGATTTGAGGACAAGGTACTCTGGATGGCATCCCAGAGCCTCTGAGCACTGCAGTGTTTGTATTATGGCTGCCTGGGGGCTACCTGGGGGCTGCCTGAGTATCAGATTGCTCCCAGCCTGAGGTGCCAGGTGTCAGATTGGCCAAGGCGCCCAGGCAGAAAATGGGGACAACAACACCGTGTTTGAAGTATTTCCTCTCTGCCTCCCTCCCTTCCTCCCTTCCTTCTCAGGTCTGGGCCCCTAAACCACCAGAAGGAAAGAATCTAGCCTTCAGGGAGAAAGGGGGCTTGTGGTGAAGAGCACAGCCCAAGCGCTCTTAAGAAGCTATGTGATCCTGGGCAAGTTACTTCATCTCTCCGTGCTTCCACTTCCTCATCTGCAAAATGAGCATAGTAATAGCTTCTCCCTCAAAGGCTTGCTGGGAAGAGGATTAAATGAGATGATGAATGTACAGCATTTGGCATGCCATGCCCAGCACAGAGTAAGCACTTAACAAACGGTATCCTTCTGTCCCTGACCCAAGAGAAGATGAGATAACTTGCCCAGGGCATCAAGCTGTCCATCTGGGACAAATCAGGACCGGGATTTGGGTTTCCCCTCCTGCACCCATGTTATTTCTGTTGCACCTCCGTTCTTGCACTGGAAGAAAGGAGACACTGGGAGCTCCAGAAGGCGATCACCATGGAAACCCATCTGCTGCCTCTTGTCTGCTCCTGTTTGTTGCTCCAGCTGTCTAGGTATCCCACAGCAGAATTAATGAGTGTGGAGGCTAGAGGTTACAGGAGCCCTGGAGTCTCAGCTCTCACTTTCTTGAGCACCAAAACCCCAACCTGTTGCCCTTGAGTTGATTCTGCCTCATAGCAACCCTATCGGACAGAGTACAACAGCCCCATAGAGTTTCCAAGGAGCAGCTAGTGGATTTGAATTGCTGACCTTTTTGGTTAGCAGGCGAGCTCTTAATTCTTGAGCACAGATAACCCCAAATCTCCATGAACCCCCACAGGGCCCTGTAGCATCAATTCAGCTACAGCTAAAGTAAGTCTGCCTGGCTGAACTCCCACCAGGATGCAGAGACAATTTCCTGCACATAGTGGATAACCCATACCTGGACCCCACCTGGGGCAAGGCCAGGGGCACAGCCCAGGGGACTCCAAAATGGGAGTCAGCAAAAGCCAAGTTCCAGCCTCTGCCCCTCGCCCAGGTATGGCCATGTGACCTTGGACCAGTAACACCCTTTTTTGGGGCTTTCATTTTTTTTACCATCAGCTTAAAGTGGTAGCAGGACTAGGTCATCTCCGGGGATTTTCAGAGCAAAAACGATCTGGAATTTTACTCAAAAGTAATCCTGACACAGGTTTGAAGGTCAGTCCTTCCCTTTCCCATCAACACTGAACTTTGTTAAGGAAAAGTATCCAAAACTTGGAAGTGAGATGAGGAGACTGTGTGACCTCCATTGTCCCACTGGGGCATTGTCTAACAAGCCACTCAGGGTCATGTGATATCCTAAGGGATGATAACTTTGACTTTTTACTCACTATCGATTAGGACCCAGGCATTGTATAAGTCTGAGAAGTAAAATGTTAATTTGTAAGAAACAGATAAATTGCAAATGATTTTTGTCCCATAGTGATATAAATGACTTCTGACCACTAGAGAAGATAACCCCAAAGGTAATAGGTCATGCTCTGTAGGGCATTTGCCAGTTTTGACTCTAACTGGCAGTTTCATCCCAGCATTCTCTGGGTTTGATTGGCCATTGTCACTGAATCCTCTGAATCAGCTTTGTGGTCGGTCCTGAAGGTTCCCTCATGAATGAGGGAAATACAACTTTGACATGGGCTCACTATGTATTTGTCTGACAATTCTTTTAACATTTAGACAATTACGATTTGATAACTCACCCAGCCTCATCTCCTTCTTCTATAGTAGAGAATTTGAAAGAAAAGCTGTCCCATTTGCTAACCACGTGCCAGGCCCTATTGAGCTTTTTAGATCCATAATTTCATCTAAGCCTCACAGCAAAACTGCCCAGGTGGGGGACTATGCCCCCTATTTTGCAAAGGAAGTGAGTGTGGTTCGAAGAGGTGAAGCAGTTGCCCCAAGGTCACACAGCCAGTGAATAACAGAGCCTAGACTTGAATCACCGCATTTCACAAGGTTAATTCACATTTAACAGGCTTATTGAGGGGCTTGTTGGATGAGATAACATATGGGAAACGGCTTGGCACACTGTACAGGTATGTACACATGTGAATAATTACATTCAACCCAATGCCACCTTCTAACCAGCCACACCTAGGCACAGCCCAGGGTCTGGGCCTCACTTCCCTGGAGAGCGTCTCTGCTTCCTGTAGGGTGGGTCTCTGCTGTCAGAGAAAGTCAGGCATCCCCGGCCCAGGCCCTGACACACAGGACACTCATTATCCATGCCTCAAACTAAAGACTGAGCCTTCAGCCCTGGCCCTTCCTCTAGGGCCTGTATTCTAGGGCCTGAAGCAGGGGTCTAAGGGTGGGGTGGGAGGGCAACAGAACTGAATAAGCCAAGCAAAGTGAATTCCCAACCCGGTCCTGAAGTCATTCTGTCCGTCCTTCTGCATGCCTCATCTGAATCAGACCCTCTCTGAAGGCTCTGGAAGCCATGCCCAGCCCCCTTCAAGCTTCCAGACCCTTGTCCCCGCCACCACCCCCAGAGCAGCCCATACCCCGACACCTCTGCCTCAGCCCAGAGTGTCAACGGATTAATCAATGGAGCCAGTTTTGCAAATGTTTTCCTAGCGGGCACGCTGCTGAAACCCTAGTAATTAACAGCCTGTTTTCCCAAGCCAAGGCAAGAAGATTTCTTTCTCCTCTCCTCCCTCCCCAGGAATGCCACTCTGCAGAGTAAACACAGCTTTCTGTTGGCTTTTGAGGGGATGCTCAGTAAAGGGGTGGGAGCTGGGGGTAGGCATCAGGCCTGGGGTGGGCCTTGAGGAGGAAATGAAAGGGGTTCAGTCTCATCTCTCTCCGAGTCTTGGCCCCACCTTGGGAGCATGGCCTCAGACTGACATTCCTTAATACGTGATAATTATCACTATAAAAGATAGAGCTCCTGCAAGGGCTGGGCACCTAACATACATTACCTCATTTAATGCTCACAACGACCAGAAGGGCTATATGCTCTTATCTCTGCTTCCAGATTAGGGAAGAGAGATGCAGAGAGGTAAAATCACTTGTCTAGGGTTACCCAGCTAGGGGGTGGTACAGCTGGGACCCAAACTCTGGTCTGCCTGATGCTAGACCTGCTGGGCTTTCTACTTTCTCTTATATTAGAAAAATTAGTCCATTTGTTGAGTACCTTCTATGTGTCAGGTACATACGTTGTTGGACACTTATGTCTGTCTCTAATTCTGGAGGTATGAGTCCCTGTAATCCGTCTTGTTGTTGTCGAGGAGGCTCTGACTCATGGTGACCTTATATATAAAACGACAAAAGGTTGTCTGGTCCTGCACCATCTTCATGACCATTGGTATGTTTGAGTCTATTGTTGTGACTATATGTTATCCATAAGGTTTTCATTGGCAGATTTTCAGAAATAGATCACCGGAGTAGCGTCTGGGTTCTGAAAAGCTTGTGATAGGCCATCTAAGTTACATCTACTGGTCCCACCCCATCTGGAGCAAGGCAGAATGAAGAGAACAAAAGACACAAAGGAAAGATTAGTCCAAATGACTAATGGACCACAACTACCACAGCCTCCACCAGACTGAGTCCAGCACAACTAGACGGTGCCTGGCTACAACCACCGAATGCTCTGACAGGGATCACAATAGAGGGTCCTGGACAGAGCTGGAGAAAAATGTAGAACAAATTCAAACTCACAAAAAAAGACCAGACTTATTGGCCTGATAGAGACTGGAGAAACTGGAGAGTATGACCCCTGGACGCCCTTTTAACTCAGTACTGAAGTCACTCCTGAGGTTCACCCTTCACTCAAAGATTAGACAGGCCCATAAAACAAACAATAATGCACGTAGCTCAACCATGTATACGAGACCAAATGGGCACAGTAGCCCAGGGGCAAGGACAAGAAGGCAGGAGGGAACAGGAAAGGTGGACGAATGGAAATGGGGAACCCAAGGTTGAGAAGCAGAGAGTGTTGACAAGTTGCAGGGCTGGCAACCAATGTCACAAAACAGTACGTGTATTAATTGTTTAATGAGAAACTAATTTGCTGTGTAAACCTAAAGCACAATTAAAAAAAAAAAAGAAATAGATCACCAGGTCTTTCTTCCTAGTCTGTCTTAGTCTGGAAGCCCTGCTGAAACCTGTCTACCATGGGTATTTGAAATACCGGTGCTATAGCTTCCAGCATTATAAACAAAAAGGCCATTGCCGTCGAGTCAAATTCCTTCTTATAGTGACTCTGTAGGACAAAGTAGAACTGCCCCATGGGGTTTCTAAGGCTGTAAATTGTTAGGGAAGCTGAATGTCACATCTTTCTCCCACAGAGCAGCTAGTGGGTTCAAACCACCAACCTTTCAGTTAACAGCCAAGTGCTTAACCACTGTGCCACCAGGTTCCTTTCCAGCATTATAGCAGCACACAAACCACCATAGTACGACAAACTGATAGACAGGTGGTGGATAATCCTTCTACTATGCCATTAACATCAGAAGAGTGAGATAGTACAGCCCATAGCTTGCAGAAGAAACACAGACATCAATCCCAGAAATAAGAATGCATTGGGTCACAAGTTGCTGCTCATAATCCAAACAGTATCCTCATTTGATGTTCATCAGGTCCTGTCGTCCCACCTCCAAACAAACCCTGAAACCAGCTGTCTCAGTTTGCTAGTGCTGCCATAATGGAAATACAACTGAGTGGATTTCAAGAACAAAAATTTATTTTTCTTGCAGTTCTGGAGGCTAAAATTCCAAATTAGGGTCTCAGCTGTGAACCTCTCTCCTGGTTCTCATGTCTGCTGGTGATCTTTGGTTCCTTGGCTTGCAGTTGATCCTCACATGTCTCTCTTTCCCTGTGTGTCTCTGTGTCATTTCTTTTCTTGTTTAATTGTGGTGAAAATATACACCCCAAAATTTCACCAATTCAACAATTTCTACATGTAAAATTCAGTGACATTAATTATGTTCTTCATGTTGTACAACCATTATCACTGTCTTTTTCCTAAATATTCCACCACTATTAAGGTAACGGAGCCCTGGTGGTAGAGTGGTTAAGATGCTAACCAAATGTTGGCAGTTTGAATCCACCAGCAGCTCCTTGGAAACCCTATGGCAAAGTTCTACTCTGTCCTATAGGGTCGCTATGAGTCAGAATCAACTTGACAGCAACGGGTTTGTCTTTTTTGTTTTCATTAACATAATAAGGTTTTCACTGGCCAGTTTTTTCTGAAGTAGACTGCCAGGTCCTTTTTCCTAGTCTGTCTTAGTCTGGAAGCTTTGCTGAAACCTGTCCACCAAGGGTGAGCCTGGTGGCAAAGCTTCCACTATCACAGCAACACACAAGCCACCACAGTATGACCAACTGACAGACATGAGGTGTTTAACTATATGAAGAAGAATGCGGAATCAGGATTGGAGAAAGACTCAGCAACAACCTGTGATATGCAGATGACACAACTTTGCTTGCTGAAAAGGAAGAGGACTTGAAGCACTTACTGATGGAGATCAAAGACTACAGCCTTCAGTATGGATTACACTTCAACATAAAGCACTTACTGATGGAGATCAAAGACTACAGCCTTCAGTATGGATTACACTTCAACATAAAGAAAACAAAAATCCTCACAACTGGACCAATAAGCAACATCATGGTAAACGGAGAAAAGATTGAAATTGTCAAGGATTTCATTTTACTTGGATCCACAAACAACACCCATGGAAGCAGCAGTCAAGAAATCAAAAGACACATTGCATTGGGCAAATCAGCCGCAAAAGACCTCTTTAAATGTTAAAAAGCAAAGACGTCATCATGAGGACTAAGATGTGCCTGACCCAAGCCATGATATCTTCAATAGCCTCATATGCACATGAAAGCTGGACAATGAATAAGGAAGACTGAAGAAGAATTAATGCCTTTGAATTATGGCGTTGATGAAGAATATTGAATATACCATGGACTGCCAGAAGAATGAACAAATCTGTCTTGGAAGAAGTACAGCCAGAATGCTCCTTAGAAGCAAGGATGGCGAGATTTCGTCTCACATACTTTGAACATGTTATCAGGAGGGCTCGGTCCCTGGAGAAGGACATCATGTTTGGTAAATTAGAGGATCAGTGAAAAAGAGGAAGTCCCTCAAAGAGATGGATTGACACAGTGACTGCAACAATTGGCTCAAGCATAACAACAATTGTGAGGATGGCGCAAGAGCAGGCAGTGTTTCATTCTGTTGTACATAGGATCACTATGAGCTGGAATCTACTTGACAGCACCTAACAACAACATTAACATAAACTCAATGCCTAAGCAAAAATTCCCTTCCCCCATCTTAGGCTGGGTTCTCTAGAGAAGCAAAACCAGTAAAGTGTATAAATATATACAGAAAGAGAGATTTATATCAAGGAAATGGCTCACGCAGTTCTGGAGGCTGGAACGTCCCAAGTTGTGGGTCAGGATAGAAGCTTCTCCTGATTCATGTAGCCACAGGGGCTGGCAAACACAAGACTGGCAGGTCAGAGAGCAGGGCTCTTGCTCACAGGGTGTGAAGATTGATGAATCTCAAGATCATCAGTCAAGACTGCAGGTAAGCTTCTAGCTCAAGTCCCAAGAACTGGAAGTCAGACCAACAGGAGCGAGCTGCAGGATCCAGAGTGAGCAAAAAGCCCCCAAGCCTCACCAGAATGTCTACTTGTATTTGATGCAGGCCACACACCCAAGGAAACTCCCTTTCAACTGATTGGCTACTCACAGCAGATCCCATCATGGGGGTGATCACATATTAAATCTCAGCAGGGAAGTGATCACAAAATTATACGACTGCCAAAACACTGAGAATCATGGCCCAACCAAGCTGACACACAATCTTAACCATCACAGTCCACTCCTTGTCAACTTGGCATCTGTACACATCTCACTAAACCATACATAATCTTTGAATAAAGACAATTATAAAGTCATACTCGCGCCTAACATGATACAACAAACACACATACAACTGAAAATGCACTAACCTTGTTTACATCTTATATTTTATAAGAGAAGAAAACAAAAATATCTGATGCACACATACAAAGCAGAAATACTCATAGCAATTGAAGTCCTTGTTTCTGCAACTGGTCATGTGGTTGTTACTGGTATTTAGAACTACCTTCTTCCACCAGTCATTCCGTATTCCCTTTGCCCTCAGCAAGCACCTCAGCTGGTCATGGTTCCTTGCCTGGTGGGATGACCCACACCTTCATTCCTGAGGGATCTAGGTCATTTAGTTGTGTCAGAACTGGGTTGGTGTGGTTTTCCATTGACTTTAATCACAGGGCATGGTAGTACTAAGAGATGCCCTAAGGGATCTCCTGCATTGCAGACATACTCTTCTTTACCTCCGTTATGTAATATCAATCCAATTTCCTCTTGGTAATCAGGATCAATCATACCAGCCAGGATGGTAACTCCCTTCTTTGCCTGTTGATCCAGAGGCATAAGGAGCCCAAAGTGGCCAGGTGGCATTCTTAGCTTCCAGTTTAGGAGAATCAGTGATGTGTCTCCAGGTCCGAGCATTCCTCCCTTTGGAACTAAGACCTCTAAACCCACATAGCATAAGGTTACGGGGACAGGAAGCAAAAATCTTGCAAGTGGGTCACTAGGGGTAATAGTGAGTGGTGCCACTCCCATTTCCACCCCTTGATTCCTGGACCCATGAATCCTGGCTATGGGAGAAACGGCACCATATACTGGATGCTGATTTAGAGCATATACAGCCTCCTGGAGAACATTGCCCCAACCCTGCAAAGTATTGCCACCTAGCTGGCACTGCAATTGTGTCTTTAGAAGGCCATTCCTGCATTCTACTAAGCCAGCTATTTCAGGATAAAGGGAAACATGGTAAGACCAGTGAATTCCATGAGCATGGGCCCATTGATACACTTCATTTGCTGTGAAGTGAGTCCCTTGATCCGAGGTGATGTGTGGGATACCATGACTGTGGATATGATATTTTGTAAGCCCACAGGTGGTAGTTTTGGCAGAAGCATTGTGTGCAGGGAAGGCAAATCCATATCCAGAGTAAGTGTCTATTCCAGTAAGAACAAAACACTGCCCTTTCCATGATGGAAGTTGTCCAATGTAACCAACTTGCCACCACATTGCTGGCTGGTCATCTTGAGGGATAGTGCCATATTGGGGATTCAGTGTTGGTCTCTGCTGCTGGCACTCAGCAGTGGCTGTAGCCAAGTCAGCCTTGGTGAGTGGAAGTCCGTGTTGCTGAGCCCGTGCATAACCTCCATCTCTGCCACCATGGCCACTTTGTTCATGAGCCCATTGAGCAATAATGGGAGAAGCTGGGGAAAGAGGATGAGTGGTTTCCACAGAATGCATCTTCCTATCCACTTGATTGTTTAAATTCTCCTCTGCTGAGGTCACCCTTTAGTGAGCATTCACATGAGACACAAATATCTTCACTTCTTTGGCCCACTCAGAGAGGTTATCCACATACATCTTCCCCATACCTCCTTGTCTCCAATTTTCCAGTTATGTTCCTTCCAAGTCCCTGGCCATCAGCAAACCATTGGCCACAGCCCATAAATCAGTATACAGTTGCACATCTGGCCATTTCTCTTTCCAAGCAAAGTGAACAACCAGGTACATTGCTTGAGGTTCTGCCCATTGGGAGGATTTCCCTTCACCACTGTCCTTCAGGGAGGTCCCAGGAAGGGGTTGTAGTGCTGCTGCTGTCCACTTTTAAGTGGTGCCTGCATATTGTGCAGAACCATCTGTAAACCAGGCACGAGTTTCCTTTTCCTCAGTCAACTGATCATAAGGAACTCCCCATGAAGCCATAGGTGCAGACTGGGAGATGGAAGGTAATGTGACAGGAGTGGAGACCATGGGCATTTGGGCCACTTCCTCATGCAACTTACTTGTGTCTTCAGGTCCTGCTTGGGCCCGATCTCATATATACCACTTCCATTTAATGATGGAGTGCTGCTGTGCTCATCCAACTGTATGAATCTATGGGTCAGACAACACCCACTTCATGATGGGCAGCTCAGGCCGCATGGTGACTTGGTTTTCTGTGGTTAAGTGTCAGTCTCTACTAAGGCCCAGTATTAGTTATCTAGTGTTGTTATAACAGAAATACCACAAGTGAATGGCTTTAACAAACAGAAGTTTATTTTCTCACAGTCTAGTAGGCTAGAATTCCGAATTAAGGGTGTAGGCTCCAGAGGAAGGCTTTCTATCTCTGTTGGCTCTGGAGGAAGGTCCTTGTCATTAATCTTTTTTTGGTCTAGGAGTTTCTCTGCACAGGAACCCCAGGTCCAAAGGATGTACTCTCCTCCCGGTGCTGCTTTCTTGGTGATATGAGGTCCCCATGTCTCTCTGCTCTCTTCTTTCTTTTATATCTCAAAAGAAATTGGCTTAAAACACGATCTAATCTTGTAGATTGAGTCCTGCCTCATTAATATAACTACCACTAATCCCATCTCATTAACGTCATAGAGACAGGATTTACAACACATTGGAAAATCACATCAGATGGCAAAATTGTGGACAATCACACAACACAGGGAATCATGACCTAGCCAAGTTCACAGACATTTTTGGGGGAACAATTCAATCTATGGCACAAGCCAAAAGCTGTTTCTCAAAAGGAGAGCAGTTATCTGCAGAGGATGGCAGGGCTTTACTCCAAAAAACTAAGGGTCTGGGCTGTGATTCATCAATAGGGGCCTGCTAAAGACTCGAAACAGCATCTCTATCTGCCACTGACACTTCAAGCACCATTGGATCAGCCGGATCATACAGCCCAATGGCAGAGCAGCTTGCATAGCAGCTTGAACCTGTTGCAGAGCCTTCTCTTGTTCTGGGCCCCACTCAAAACCAGGCAGTTTTTCAAGTCACTTGATAAATAGGCAAGAGTAGCACACCCAAATGAGGAATATGTTGCCTCCAAAATCCAAAGAGGCCCACTACACATTGTGCCTCCTTTTTAGTTGTGGGAGGGGCCAGATGCAATAACTTATCCTTCACTTTAGAAGGAATATTTTGATATGCCCCACACCTCTGGAGCCCTAGAAATTTCACTGAGGTGGAAGGTGCCTGAGTTTTTGTAGGATCAATTTCCCACCCTCTAGCATGCAAATGTTTTACCAATAAGCCCAGAGTCATTGACACTTCTTCCTTACTAGGTCCAATCAGCACAATGTCCTCAATGTTATGGACCAGTGTGATGTCTTGTGGAAGGGAAAGGTGATCAAGGTCCCTGTGGACTAAATTATGACACAGGGCTGGAGAGTTGATATGGCCCTGAGGTAGGCAACTGAAGGTGTATTGCTGGCCTTGCCAGCCAAAGGCAAACTGCTTTTGGTGGTCCTTTGAAACAGGTATGGAGAAAAAGGCATTAGCCAGATCAATAGCTGCATACCAGGTGCAAGGAGATGTATTAGTTTGCTCAAGCAATGAAACCACATCAGGAACAGCAGCTGCAATTGGAGTCACCACCTATTAAGTTTTCCATAATCCACTGTCATTCTTCAAGATCCATCTGTTTTTTCCACAAGCCAAATAGGCGAGTTGAATGAGGATGTGGTGGGAATCACCACCCTTGCATCCTTCAGGTCTTTGATGGTGGCAGTCATCGCCACAATCCTTCCAGGAATGTGGTGTTGCTTTTGGTTTACTATTTTCCTAGGTAGGGGTAGTTCTAATGGCTTCCACTTGGCTTTTCCTACCATAATACCCCTTACTACATTTGTCAGAGATCCAATGTGGGTGTTCTGCCAGTTGCTGAGTATATCTATTCCAATTATGTATTCCTGAACTGGTGAAATCACTACAGGATGGGTTCAAGGACCTACTGGACCTACTGTGAGATGGACATGAGCTAAGGCTCCATTAATAACCTGACCTCCATATACCCCTGCTCTGCCTGGTGGGTCACAGTGACATTTTGGGTCACCTGGAATTAGTGTCAGTTCAGAGCCAGTATCCAGTAATCCCTGAAAAGTCTGATGATTTCCTTTTCCCCAATGAACAGTCACTCTTGTAAAAGGCCGTAGACCACTTTGGGGAAGGCTGGGAGAAAGATTAATAGCATAAGTTTTTGGTAGTGTATTGGAGTCCTTCCTCAAGGGACCTGGTCTCCCCTTCATTGAAGGAGTTGTGGTTCTTTAAACTTGCTCAAGTCTGGGAATTGCTGGAGGGACTGTGACTCTATTCTGGCAATTTGAGTGAGACTACTGGTCACTTGACCTATAATTCAACTGCTTGTACAGATAAAGTAAATATTTAGTAGATTTCCAATCTATTTCACTCCTAGGGACACCATGATTAAGTAGTCAATGCTATAAGTCCATATGAGTCAGACTATTCTGATTATGTTAACCACACCCACCTTGTCTTTGTCGATTGAGCACTGCAGCTTGGCCCCTACCACCACGGGGTCCAATCAACCCCATTGTGGTTAGGTGTCTTAATTAAATTAAGGCAGTTCCCGCTGTCAAATCTAACTTACATAAAATAGCAATTTACAGCAGTTTTCAAGAATGCTGGGGCTCCCTTCACAAATCTGTTCCTCACAGTTGTGGTAAAAGTTGTGTCCTCTGGGTACTCCATGCGTGGGTCTGTGGGTCTAACCTGATAAATCTACTCTACCATGCTAATTTCCCTAAGCCTTTGGATACTTTCTTCTACAGTATACCAAGGCAGGTCTGGTAGTTCAACTTGATTTAGTGTAGGCCATCGCATAACCCATGCTTCAGTGACCCAACCAAATAAGCTATTAGATCCTTTCTTAACTTCTCAAGCTGAAACACTGAATGAAGAATCTGTGCTTAGTGGGCCCATATCAATAAACTCAGACTGATCCATCATTATGTTCCTTGCACCATTATCCCACACCTTTAATAGCCATTCCCACACATATTCCTCAGGTTTCTGTTTGTACGTATTAGAAAAGTCATGCAGTTCTTTTGGAGTGTGGCGTCCCTCTCCTGGGTCACACTTTGTACTTCACCTTTTGGTGCTCGCTGGGACTTAAGTCTAGTTATAGGTCTAGAAGCCAAAATTGGTAGTGGGGAGGTGTTTTGAGAGCATTCAACATTGTTTTGTAAAGCATCTGCCTCAGGAGATGCCCCAGGTAATGACTCAGACAAGAGCTCTTTAGACACACCTGGTTTAATCTCGTTAGATGGGAGTGAAGGGCTAATGGCTTTACTAGGAAGGGTGGTTTAGCAGAGAAATATGGAGTAATCTCTTCAGATGAGAGTGAGAGGGCTGGTTCTGTTGGCCAGAGTGATTCAATGGAATTTAGGGGCTCAGTGTCTCAGCTTCCTGATTATCTGCCCATATGTCCCCATCCCAAGTTTCAGGATCCCATTTCTTCCCAATCAATGCCCTCACTTTAACTTCAGACACCTTTTGATGTTTTCAACTGAGTTGGCGTTGTAATTCAGCCACTTTTACATTAAGACTCTGGGTTTGGTTTTCAGCAATATGAACTCTGTCACTACAAGAAATAAGGCTTTCTTTTAAAGCACGAGTGGAAACTTTAAGGTCATTTAAGCAGCACTTGAGCTTTAATTCTGAAACCCTGAGCGCATCTCTATCTTTCACCAGTTTGTCTAGTGAAAGTAGGACCAACCAACCAGCTTCCTTATACTTCTCATTATGACAAAATTGTAGAAAGTATCACACACGCACTCACCCAGAGCCTCACCTGATCTATTGGTGGTGATATTTCGTGTATTTGTATTGCCACTTTATGCCATGGATTAGCAGTGTCCTCTTTACTACTGGAAGTAGGGTCATCAACATCTTTAAGACTAACCAGAATTGAGAACCAATTTAGGGAACTCATCCTTACAATTTTGTTTCTCTAGAACCATTTTCAATACTAGATGTCTTAGGCTGGGTTCTCTAGAGAAGAAAAACCAGTAAAGTGTATAAATATCAAGGAAATGACTCACATGGCTGTAGAGGCTGGACCATCCCAATTCTGCGGGTCAGGATAGAGGCTTTTCCTGATTTGTGTAGCCGCAGGGGCTGGTGAACCCGAGATCGGCAGGTCAGGAAGCAGGGCTCTTGCTCACAGGCTGTGAAGATCAATGAATCCCAAAATTGTCAGGCAAGGCTGAAGGTAAGCTGCTAGCTCAAGTCCCAGGAACTGGAGGTCAGATCAACAGGAGCAAGCTGCAGGATCCAGCATGAGCAAAAAGCCCCTGAACCCTGCCAGAATGTCTGCTTATATTTGATGCAGGCCACACGCCCAATGAAACTCCCTTTCAACTGATTGGTTACTCACAGTAGATCCCATCATGGGGGTGATCATATATTAAATCTCAACGGGGAAGTGATCACAACATTATACAACTGCCAAAACACTGAGAATCATGGCCCAGCCAAGCTGACACACAATCTTAACCATCACACCCCCTCTTCCTACCCCTGGTATCCAGTAACAATCCTTGCTTTCTGTATATCTGTTTATCTGATATAAGTGAGATCATACAGTATTTGTCCTTTTCGACTGACTTATTTCACTCAACGTAATGTTTTCAAGGTTCAGCATGAGGATTTCATTTCTCTTTATGGCTGAGTAATATTCCATTGTATGTATATACCACATTTTGTTTATCCATTTATCAGTTGATGGACATTTAGTTTCCACCTTTTGGCTATTGAGAAGAGTGCTGCAATTAACATTGGTGTACAAGTTTCTGTTTGTGTTCCTGCTTTCACTACTTTTGGGTATACACCTAGGATTGGGATTGCTGGGTCATATGGTAGTTCTAAGTTCAACTTTTTGAGGAACCACCAAACTTTTTGTCACAGTGGCTGTACCATTTTACAATTCCACCAGCAATGGATGAGGGTTCCAATTCTCCACATCATCACCAACACCTGTTGTTTGTTTTCTGTTTGTTTGATCATTGCCATTCTAATGGAGGTAAGGAGATACCCCTTGTGGTTTTGATTTGCATTTCCCTAATGACTAATGAGGAGCCCTGGTAGTGGTTAAGAGCTCAGCTGCTAACCAAAAGGTCGGCAGTTCAAATCCACCAGCCGCTCCTTGGAAACCCTATGGGGCAGGTCTACTCTGACCCATAGGATCACTACGAGTCAGAACCGACTAGACGGCACCTAACAACAACAACACTGACTAATGAGGAGCCCTGGTGGTGCAATGGTTAAGTGCTTGGCTACTAACCTGAAAGTCGGCAGTTTGAACCCACCAGTGGCTTCTCAGGAGAAAAGACCCGGCTATCTGCTTCTGTAAAGATTACAGCTTAGGAAACCCTACAGGGCAGTTCTACTCTGTCCTATAGAGTCAGTGTGAGTTGGAATCAACTTGATGGCACATAACAACGATGGCTAAGGAAGCAGCCCTAGCGGCACAACAGTTAAGCACTAGGTTGCTAACCTAAAGGTTGGCAGTTTGAACCCATCCAGGCACTCTGTGGGAGAAAGACCTGGTGATCTGTTCCCATAAAGATAAAAAAAACAAAAACAAAAAAACAAACCTTTTGCAGTCTAGTCAATTCCAACTCACAGGAACCCTATAGACCCTATAGGACAGAGTAGAACTGCACCATAGGGTTTCCAATGCTGTAAATCTTTTTTATTTTTCTTTTATTGTTGTACTTTAAGTGGAAGTTTACAATTCAAGTTAGTCTCTCATACAAAAATTTATACATACATTGTTATGTGACCCTAATTACTCTCCCTATGCTATGACAGCACACTTCTCCTTTCCACCCCTGATTTCCTATGTCCATTCAACCAGCTTCTGACCCTCTCTGCCTTCTCATCGCACCTCTGGGTAGGAGCTGCCCATTTAGTCTCATGTATCTACTTGAGCTAAGAAGCACACTCTTCACCAGTATCATTTTATGTCTCATAGTCCAGTCTAATCTTTGTCTGAAGAGTTGGCCTCAGGAATAGCTTTAGTTCTGGGTTGACAGAGAGTCTGGGGGCCATGCTGTCTGGGGTTCCTCCAGTCTCAGTCAGACCAGTAGGTCTGGTCTTTTTACTAGAATTTGAGTTCTGCACCCCACTTTTCTCCTGCTCCATCAGGGACTCTCTGTTGTGTTCCCTGTCAGGGCAGTCATTGGTGGTATCCAGGCACCATCTAGTTCTTCTGGTCTTAGGCTGATGCAGTTCTGGTTTGTGTGGCCCTTTCTGTCTCTTGGGCTAAGGCTTTCCTTGTAACTTTGGAGTTCTTCATTCTTCTTTACTCCAGGTGGGTTGGGACAAATAGCTGCATTTTAGATGGCTGCTCGCTAGCTTTTAAGACCCCAGACACCACTCACCAAAGTAGGATGCAGAACATTTTCTTAATAAACTTTGTTATGCAAGGCTGTAAATCTTTACAAAAGTAGACTGCCACATCTTTTTCCCACAGAGCGACTGGTGGGGTTGAACCACAGACCTTTTGGTCAGCAGCTGAGTGCTTGACCACTGTGCCACCAGGCCTCCTTCTGTAAAGATTACAGCCTAGAAAACTCTGTGAGGCAGTTCTCCTCTGTCACATGGAGTTGCTCTGAGTTGAAAATCGACTTAGACGGCACCTAACAACAATAATGGCTAGCGACTGACATTGAGCATCTTTTCACGTGCTTGTTGGCTATTTGAGTATCCTCTTTGGTAAAATATCAGTTCAAATTCTTTCCCATTTTATGATTGGGTTGTATTTTTGTTGTTAAGTTGTAGACGCTTTTTTAAATATATTTTGGATGTTAGAACCTTATCAGATATATGGTTCTTGAATATTTTCTCCCAATTTGTAGGTTGTCTCTTCATTTTATTGTTAAAGTCCTTTGATGAACAAATCTGTGTCTTTTTATAACTCAGAAGTGATTAGGTTTAGGATCCACCTACACCGTATGGCCTCAGTGGATTGATTGATCGCATTACACTGGATTGCATTATGGAAGGTGATTTATATTACATTGTGTTAAGTGTAAGATGATTACATTTTGGAAGGTAATCTGCTCTGCCCAAGGCTGACTGATTTAATCACATGTGATTACTCCATGACAGCAACTAGACTGTTGTTGTTGTTAGGTGCCATCAAGTTGGTTCCAACTCATAGCCACCCTATCTACAACAGAACGAAACACTGCGTGGTCCTGTGCCATCCTCTCAATCGCTGTTATGCTTGAGCCCATTGTTGCAGACACTCTGTCAATCTATCTCATTGAGGGTCTTCCTCTTTTCACTGACCCTGTACTTTACCTAACATGATGTCCTTCTCCAGGGACCGATCCCTCCTGATAACACGTTCAAAGTACGTGAGACGAAATCTCGCCATCCTTGCTTCTAAGGAGCATTCTGGTTGTACTTCTTCCAAGACAGATTTCTTTGTTCTTCTGACAGTCCATGGTATATTCAATATTCTTCACCAACACCACAATCCAAAGGCATCAATTCTTCTTCAGTCTTCCTTATTCATTGTCCAGCTTTCCTGTGCATATGAAGCGACTGAAAACACTGTGGCTTGGGTCAGGCACACCTTACTCTTCAAGGTGATATCTTTGCTTTTCAACACTTTAAAGAGGTCTTTTGCAGCTGATTTGCCCAACGCAATGCATCGTTTGATTCCTTGACTGATGCTTCCATGGGTGTTGATTGTGGATCCAAGTAAAATGAAATTGTTTACAACTTCAATCTTTTCTCCATTTATCATGATATTGATTATTGGTCCATGTCTTAGGCTGGGTTCTCTAGAAAAGCAAAACCAGTAAAGCGTATAAATATAGAGAGAGATTTATATTAAAGAAACAGCTCACGCAATTGTAGAGGCTGGAATGTCCCAAGTTCGTGGATCAGGATAAGAGGCGTCCCTCAATTCACGTAGCCGAAGTGGTTGGCGAACCCAAGATTGGCGGATCAGACAGCAGGGCTCCTGCTCACAGAGTATGAAGATCAACGAATCCCAAGATCAGCAGATAAGCTGATAGCTCAAGTCCCAAGAACCAGAGGTCAGACGGACAGGAGGCAGCCACAGGATCCAGAGGGAGAAAAAAGCCAGAACGTTTGCTTATATTCAGATGCAGGCCACATCCCCAAGGAAACTCCCTTTCAACTGATTGGCTACTGAAAACAGATTCCATCATGGGAGTGATCACATATAAACACTGAGAATCACGGCCCAGTCAAGTTGACACACAATCTTAACCATTACAGTCCAGTTGTGAGGATTTTTGTTTTCTTTACATTGAGGGGTAATACATACTGAAGATTGTGGTCTTTGATCTTCATCAGTAAGTGCTTCAAGTCCTCTTCACTTTCAGCAAGGAAGGTCATGTCATCTGCATAATACAGATTGTTAATGAGTCTTCCTCCAATCCTGATGTCGTGTTGTTCATAAAGTTCAGCTTCTCAGAGTATTTGCTCCGCATACAGATTGAATAGGTATGGTGAAAGGATACAACCTTGATGTGCACCTTTCTTGATTTTAAACCATGCAGTATCCCTTTGTTCCATTTGAACATCTGCCTCTTTATCTATGTACAGTTTCCTCATGAGAACAACTAAGAGTTCTGGAATTCTCATTCTTCTCAATGTTATCCATAATTTGTTATGATCCACACAGTCAAATGCCTTTGCATAGTCAATAAAACACAGGTAAATGTCTTTCTGGTATTCTCTGCTTTCCGCCAGGATCCATTTGACATCAGCTATGATATACCTAGTTCCACGTCCTCTTCTGAATCCAGCTTGAATTTCTGGCAGTTCCTTGTTGATATACTGTTGCAAATGCTTTTGAATGATCTTCAGCAAAATTTAGTTGTGTGTGATATTAATGATACTGTTTGATAATTTCCATATTCAGTTGGATCACCTTTCTTGGGAATAGGCCTAAATATGGATCTCTTCCAGTTGGTTGGCCAGGTAGCTGTCTTCCAAATTTCTTGGCATAGACAAGTGAGCACTTCCAGCACTGCATCTGTTTGTTGAAACATCTCTGTTCGTATTCCTTCAGTTCTTGGAGCCTTGTTTTTCAGCAATGCCTTCAGTGCAGCTTGGACTTCTTCCTTCAGTATCTTTTATTCTTGATCATATGCTGCCTCCTGAAATGATTGAATGTCGGCCAATTCATTTTCGTACAGTGACTCCTTCCAACTTCTTTTGATGCTTCCTGTATTGTTTAATATTTTCCCTGTAGAATACTTCAGTATTGTAACTGGAGGCTTGAATATTTTTCTTCAGTTCTTTCAGCTTGGGAAATGCTGAGCGTGTTCTTTCCTTTTGATTTTCTATCTCCTTGTCTTTGCACATGTCATTATAATCTTGACTTTGTCTTCTAGAGCTGCTCTCTGAAATCTTCTTTTCAGCTCTTTTACTTCATCATTTGTTCCTTTTGCTTTAGCTACACAACATTCAAAAACAAGTTTCAGAGTCTCTTCTTACATTCATTTTGGTCTTTTCTTCCTTTCCTGTCTTTTTAATGACCTCTTGCTTTCTTCGTGTATGATGTCCTTAATGTCATTCCACAACTCATCGGGTCTTCGGTCATTAGTTTTCAACACATCAAATCTATTCTTGAGATAGTCTCTAATTTCATATGGGATGTACTCAAGGTCATGCTTTGGCTCTTGAGGACTTGTTCTAATTTTCTTCAGTTTCAAGTTGAACTTGCATATAAGCAATTGATGGTCTGTTTGGCAGTCAGCCCCTGGCCTTGTTCTGACTGACGATATTGAGCTTTTCCATCGCCTCTTTCCACAGATGTAGTCGATTTGATTCCTGTGTATTCCATCTAGTGAAGTCCATGTGTATAGTTGCTGTTTATGTTGTTGAAAAAAGGTATTTGCAATGAAGAAGTTGTTGGTCTTGCAAAATTCTATCATGCAATCTCTGGCATTGTTTCTATCACCAAGGCCATAGTTTCTAACTACCGATTCTTCTTTGTTTCCAACTTTCGCATTTCAATCACCAGTAATTATCAATGCATCCTGATTGCATGTTCGATCAATTTCAGACTGCAGAAGTTGGTAAAAATCTTCAATTTCTTCATCTTTGGCCTTAGTGGTTGGTATGTAAATTTGAATAATAACATATTGACTCGTCTTCCGTGTAGGCTTATTGATATTATCCTATCACTGACAGCATTGTACTTTAGGATAGATCTTGAAATTGTCTTTTGGACAATGAATGCAACACCACTCCTCTTCAAGTTCTCATTCCTGACATAGTAGACCATATGATTGTCCGATTCAAAATGGCCAGTGCCAGTCCATTTCAGCTTACTAATGCCTAGGATATTGATATTTATGCAGTCCATTTCATTTTTGGCAATTTCCAATTTTCTTAGATTCATATTTCATACATTCCGAGTTCCGATTATTAATGAATGTTTGCAGCTGTTTATTCTCATTTTAAGTTGTGCCACATCAGCAAATGAAGGTCCCAAAAGCTTGACTCCATCCATGTCATTAAGGTCAACTCCACTTTGAGGAGGCAGCTCTTCCTCGTCATATTTTAAGTGCCTTCCAACCTGAGTGGCTCATCTTCCAGCACTATATCAGACAATGTTCCACGGCTATTCATAAGGTTTTCACTGGCTAATTCTTTTCAGAAGTAGACTCACCGGCTCCTTCTTCCTAGTCTGCCTTTTCTGGAAGCTCAGCTGAAACCTGTCCACCATGGGTGGCCCTGCTGGTATTTGAATACCAGTGGCATAGCCTTCAGCATCACAGCAACACAAAAGCCCCCACAGTACGACAAACTGACACACACGTGTTTGACTGAACAACTCTGAACCATAGCCTACTCAAGTTGACACGTAAAATTAAGCATCATATCAGCTTTGCTCCCACATCCCCTGTTCCCACCCCAGTCATCATTTCATGCCTGGGTCATTGCAATGGCCTCCTCCCTGGTCTCTGTGTCCCTCTTGTCTCCCTAAAATCCTTTCTACTCACAGCTACCAGAGGTTCTTGTTAAAATATAAACCCACCTCCTCCTTGGTTTCAACTCCTTTAGTGGGTTTCCATCACACTTAGAATAAAATCCAGACTTCTTTCCATGGCCTCCAAGGCCCTCAGTGATCTGGCCCCTGCTTGCCCTCCAGGACTTTGTCTCTCCTATTCACTACACTCTAGCTGCTCTGCCTTCTTTCTACTCTTCAGATACAGCCATGCCATTTACACCTTAGAACTTCTTCCCCTGCCGTTGCCTCTGCCTAAAACGTTCTCCCAGAGCTCAGCATGGTGGCTCTTTCTCAACATCTAGGTCTCAGTTTACATGTCACCTTCTCAGAGAGGTCTGCTCTGAACACCCACCACCAAGGAATAATAATAGCTAATGCTTCTTGGGTGTTTTCCATGGCCAGGCATTATTTTATGTACTTACCATGTATTCAGTATTTGAATCTTCACAACAACCGAATAAGGTAGGTATTATTATTATTTCCACTTTGCAGGTGAGGAAACTGAGGCTCAGAGAGTTTAAGTGCCATGAATAAAGTCTCATAGCTAGCAGGCAGGAGAGCCAGGACTCAAATCCAGTAGCTTATTTCCAAAGTCCACTCTGAACCACTGCACTGTTTCCTGGAACAGATTAGCTCTTATTATGGTTATTATTGTTGTTTTTACCACAGACTGAACTTTACCCACCAATTGTCTTTAATTGAATTGAAATTCCTTTAGGCAAGTTACTCACTGTCCAGTTTGCTGCAATCGCTCCTGTTCCCAATTGTCTTACACCAACCCACTTGACCAATTTACCTGAATTGCTTAGATGTTGAAGCCATTTGTGTTTGCAGCCCCTGCTCTTACTCATTCTGCTTACTGTTCCAGGTGCTATGCTAGGCCCACAGAGGTGAATAAAATGGCTTCCTTGCAAGAGGATCCCACACTCATGGAGGGGGGCTGAGCTGCACACAGTTTACTTCACTGCATTGTTATGTGTGCTGTCATGCTGATGTCCATGAGTGTTAGGGGATTATCAAAGAGCACAGAGGGGAATCAGCCAGGGAAGAGTTCCCAGAGAAAGCAACATCTTTGCTGGGTTTGAAAGACTGGCCGGGAAACAGAAGCGAAGGGCTCTCAGGACAGAGGGAACAGCACAAGCAAATGCAGGGAGGTTGTCATGTGCACTGCATGTCTGGGGGCCAGCCAGTCACCAGATGAGAAGGAGTAGTAATCAGAGTGTTGAGAGAAGTTGATCCAGATCCTGAAGGACTTCTGGTAAGGACTGTGACCTTTGTTGTGGAGGCTACAAGAAGTCCTGTAAGGCCCAGTAAAACTAAATGGGACTAACAAGGTACAGGAGTCCGGTGACAAAGGCCAGAAGGCAGAGGGGGAGTAGGAAACTGATGATAAGGAACACAAATTGAATAAGGACACTGTCGATGTGTTGTGAGATTGTTGACCACTGTTATAGGGCAACATTTGTAGTAACTATTAAATGGGAGGCTGTTTTGTCCTGTAAGCCTTCATCTTGGGCGAGAATGGCAGCACAATTGGAAGAGCATAGTCAATATCACTTAAATGTGTAAGTAAAAAGTTTTGAAATGGTGTTAAGAAAAAAAAAAAAAAAACCAAATGAGACTAATGAGGTACAGTAGTCCAGTGACAAGGGCCAGAAGACAGAAGGGGACAAGGAAGTCCCCTGGTGATAGGGAACACAAGGTGGAGTAAGGATATTCTTGATGTGTTGTGAGATTGTTAACCATTGTCATAGGGCAACATTTGTAGTAACTGTTAAATGAGAAACTATTTTGTTCTGTAAGCCTTCATCTTAAGTGAGAATAACAGCACAGTTGGAAGAGCGTAGTCAATGTCACTGAACTGTGTATGTGGAAATTTTTGAAACGGTGTATCTTTGGCTATCTGTATTTTCATCAAAAAAAAAAAAAAAAGGTTGAGAATTTAGAGGCTTAATATGTTGTGGGGTTGTTAACCAATGTCATAAAACAACATGTGTACTACTGTTTCATGAGAAACTATTTGTTCTGTAAGCCTTCACCTGAAGTACAATAAAATATTAAAAAAAAAAAAAAAAAGAAGTCCTGTAAGGATTTTAAGCAGGGACTGACAGTACTGTTGGTAAGGCTTAGACCCGCCTCCTCCCCATCCCCAACCAAATCTGCTGAGAATGTGGTACCCACCAGGCCAGCTTGTGCTGTACAGGCTGGCAAGTCTTTACCAGGTATTTGATGGGCCTGATGATAACAAGGCTGGGAGCCAGGAAGAGAAGATTAGAGCTGGGAATCCTCTGGGCATCCCTAACTTAGCCGCACCTCCAAAAATCATTTTTGATGAGAGATTTTTGGAAGCAGGAAGTTGCTGAGGCCAAGTAAGCTCCCAGAGGTTTGGAAGGAACCAGAAAGCAGAAAGGGTGATGTCCACACCAGCACACCCCTTCCAGGTGGGGGTGGGCAGGATGCTCATCCCCTTCTTTTGCAAGAAGTCTGTTTGGTCTAGTCTCCTTCTTCTGGGTTCCATAGTCCCTGCTCCTGGGGCTCTGGCAACTGCCTCTGGGGACATCCCGTCAGCTCTAGAGATGGGCCTGATGGAGGAAGAATGTGGGAGTAGCCCCAGAGACCCTCAACTCCTGTCCTTTCCTTCCAGCCAAGCATCAGGTTACGGTTTCAGAGCCGGTAGACCTGAGTTTCAATACTGCCTTTGCTAGCCACTAACTATAACCTTGGGTAAGTCATCTGGCCTCTATGAGCCTCAGTTACCTCAACTGCAAAATGCAGATGGTGCTACTGACCTCTCAGAATTATTGTTTCAATTGAATGAGATTAGATATGCCAAGAACAGGACACCAATGGTTGGAATTTATCAGGTGGAAGGTGGCAAGGATGGAGTGAAAGTGGACACTGGATGGACCACAATAGATTCAACACATGTTTTAGCAGAGGATAGCCCTTGCAAAGGTATGGAGTGGTGACAGAGCATGGTAGGACTGGAGAGTGTTATGTCCTTAAGACAGTTTGCTGTGCCTGGGGCAAGGGGTAGCTGAGTATGAGGAGATGGAGAAAGAGAGAGGAATGATCAGTCAGGGTCAGGATATGAAGGACCTTGAGCCAGGCTAAAGAGCTTGGGCTTCATCTTCAGGCTCTGTCATGTGGTGTAGTGGTTGCGATGTTGAGACTGTGATCTATGCAGATCTGGATTCAAACTCCAGTTGTGCCACTTGGTTGAGTGACCGTGGGAAAGTCATTTAAGCTCTGTCTTAGTTTGCATCCCCCCAGAAGCAGATTCTGAGGCAAGGACTTGTGTGCTGGTAGTATATTTGGGTGGTGATTTCAGGAAGCAGAAGTGAGGGCATGGATAAGTGAGATGAGAGGGAGAAAAGCTAATAAGGGATAAGTTCTACTGGCGACTCTCCAAGAGACAGTGTGAAATGCACCCCGAAATCATCCTTCCCGAGGAGGAGGAGTTGAACATTTATGCATCAACCCCCTTGATGGTTGAAGGTTGTCTCTGGGGTGCATTAACAACCCCCCACTTTCCTGGCTTTAGGTGCCTGAGGAAGTCCTCAGGCAAGGAAGCAGAGAGAAACAGGTCTTATACTGGAGGAGCTCTCAGCGTGCTGGAAACTGTCTGCCACATCAGCAACAGAACTCAGAGGAGGGCCAGGGGATATGAGCGGGCATCAACAGCATCTGCTATTACCTCTTTGAGCCTCTGTTTTCTCATCTGAAAAATGGAAAGAATGTCGTACTTCACAAGAAAGTTAAATGAGCTAAAGTATTTGAAAGTGCCATAAAAGAGGGTCGCTAAGAAACAAAATCGACTAGACAGCAATGGTTTGGTTTTTTTTTTTTTTTTTTTTTTTTTTGGTATGATTGGTCTCAGAATCATGGAGTGGTGCAAACAACTAACAAACTTGACTGCTAGCCAAAAGGTTAGCAGTCAGAGTCCATCCAGAGGTACCTTGGACAAAAGGCCTTGTAATCTACTTCCAAAAAAATCAGCCATTGAAAACCCTATGGAGCACAGCTCTACTCTGACAACGTGGGATTGCCATGAATCAGAGTCAACTTGATGGCAATTTGGTTTTTTCTGGTTTTCTGGCTGGACCCAGCTCAAATGCTAAATGAATTATTTCTTTTTTAAGGATCAGCGCAAATCTATTTTCTGAGTCGGAGGTTAAAGATGTTCCAAATGTCCAACTTTTACAAACCTCTGTACCACTCCATCATCTCTAATATCAACTACTTCCCTTCCCCTCAGTACTCTCTTTTGGATTCAGTAATTCACTGCAACATCTCAGAGAACTCATGAACTGTACTTACAGTTAAGAGGTTTATTAGGGAAGTCACAGAGTACAGCTCGGGATTAGGGTCAACTTGGAAGTAACAGGAATAACTCAGAATGCAGTTCTTCAATCAGGACAGCTTCTTCTTGCCCTCTGCTGCCAGGCCCTGCTGGGGGCCTTCTCAAGCAAGTGTTACAACTCTTAGCTCCATGGGTCAGCAAGCCCCACTGCAGCTGTGTGGTGCCGCTATCTCTCTTGCCACTGCTGCGCCGTCGTCTCTCACTGTCTTCTGTGTTACAGCTTCTTTCTCTCTCTCTCCATGTCTCCATTTAACCCCAGCAGGATGGCAAAACTGATCAATCCCCTCATTAGCATTCCATACACCTTATTTGTATGGTACCACCCTCACAACTGTGGCATGCACCTTATTTACATTATTAGCAAGCTATCCAATCCCATTGGTGGGAGACAAACACCTCATTTGCATAATCCCACACAGTCATTTGGTGGGAATTACAAAGACTATGGCCCAAAGGGCGATATTAAGTAATTCACTGCACCAGAAATGCCAACTCCTCAAAGAATCCTTCCCTGACCATCCTATTGAGAGTAGCTCACCCCTTTATTTCTCTATCAAAGCAGCCAATTGCTCTATCAGAGCATTTAACATAATGTTATGGATTGAATTGTGTCCCCTCTGCAAAATATATATTGAAGCCCTGGCCCCTGTACCTGTGGATGTGATCCAGTTTGGAAATAGGGGTTTTCTTTTTTAATGTTAATGGAGTCATGCCAGTGCAGGGTAGGTCCTAAACCTAATCACTTCTGAGTGATAAAAAGAGCAGAATAGACAAGGAGACACACATGGAGAAGATAGATGCCATGCGAAGTCCTGTCTACAAGCAAAGGAATGCTGAGACTGTGGTCAGACACCACAAACTAGGAGAGAGGCCACAGAAGGAATCACCATGACACAACCAAGACCCTGATTTGGACTTTTAGCTCCAGAACTGTGGGAAAACAAATTTCCATTATTTAAGCCACCAACTTGTTATGGCGGCACTTGGAGACTAAGACATATAGTTTGTAATTATCTTGTTATATATTTATTGTATGTCTCTCCTCACTAGAATAAAAGCACCCTGTAGGCAGGGAATTAACCTGTGATGGCTTGTATTTTGCTTTCAGGGATGGATTACCCAATAAGCAAGGTATGCATGGGCTTAATTGTGCTTACTTACTAATCTGCAGTGCACAATTTCACCTGTTTTTCACTACATCAAAGATGTGGTGAAACCCATGTGAAACTGTGCACTGCAGATTAGTAAGTAAACACAATTAAGCTTGTGCATACCTTGCTTACTCTAAGCCATTTGTACCCTGCTTACTGGTTAATCCACCCCTGGTTGCTACGATGCTAGAAGCTATACCACTGGTATTTCAAATACCAGCAGGGTCACCCATGGTGGACAGGTTTCAGCTGAGCTTCCAGACTAAGACAGACTAAGAAGAAAGGCCTGATGATACTTTCAAAAATCAGCCAATGAAAATGTTATGGATATGTCATCAGGAAAGACCAATCACTAGAAAAGAACATCATGTTTGGTAAAGTAGCGGGTCAGAGAAAACAAAGGAAACCCTTAATGATATGGATTGATGCAATAGCCATAATAATGGACTCCAACATACCAACAATCATGGCAGAGGATCAAGCAATGTTTCATTATTATATATTAGTTTGCCATGAGTCAGCGCCAACTCAACAGCATCTAGCAGTATTCACTGATTTATCTCCAGTGCTGAGCACAGTGCCTGGAACATTTCAGATGCTCAGTAAATAATTTCTGAATGGAAGAATTACTATGGTAACAATAATAGAGGACAGTTTCTGTTATTGATCTTTATTAAGCATATATTTTACCTGTATAACAGTATGTTGTTCCTGTTTAAAATGAGGAAATGTGTATATGATGGTTAAGGTTGTGTATCAACTTGGCTGGGTCATGATTCTCAGTGGTTTGGCAGTTATGATGTAGTTTGGCAGCAATGTAATGATGTAATTACCTCCATAATGAGATGAGATCTGTTATGAGCAGCCAATCTGTTGAAAGGGAGTTTCCTTGGGGGTGTGGTCTGCATCCGATATAGGTGGACTTTCTGGCAAAGCTTGCTAGCTTTTGCTCGCTCTGATTCCTGCAGCTGGTTCCTGTTCATCTGACCTCCAGTTCTTGGGACTGGAGCTAGCAGTTTACCTGCCAGTCTTGGGCTTCATCACCTTCTGCAGCCTGTGAACCAGAGGCCTGCTGTCTGACCTGGTGATCTTGGGTTTGCCAGCCTCTGCAGCTACATGAGTCAGGAGAAGCCTTCAGCCGAACCCACTGACTTGGGACAGCCTCTACAACCATGTGAGCTGTTTCCTTAATATAAATCTGTCTATATATTTATACTCTTTACTAGTTTTGCTTCTCTAGAGAACCTAGCCTAAGACAGTGTGCTTCAGGGTTGTATCCTTTCACTGTACTCATTCAATCTGTATGATGAGCAAATAATCAGAGAAGATGGACTATATGAAGAAGAATAAGGCATCAGGATTGGAGGAAGACTTTTTAACAACCTGCGATGTGCAGATGACATGACCTTGCTTGCCAAAAGCAAGAGAACTTGAAGCACTTACTGATGAAGATCAAAGACTACAGCCTTCAGTATGGATTACACCTCAACATAAAGAAAACAAAACTCTCACAACTGGACCAATAAGCAACATCACTATAAATGGAGAAAAGGTTGAAGTTGTCAAGGATTTTGTTTTACTTGGATCCACAATCAATGCCCACCGAAGCAGTAGTCGAGAAATCAAACGACATATTGCATTGAGCAAATCTGCTGCAATAGACCTCTTTAAAGTGTTAAAAAGCAAAGATGTCTCCTTGAGGACTAAGGTGTACCTGACCCAAGCCATGGTATTTTTAATTTCCTAATATGCTTGCAAAAGCTGGACAATGAATAAGGAAGGTGGAAGAAGAATTGATGCCTTTGAATTATGGTGTTGGAAAAGAATAGGCAAAGAATATTGAATATACCATGGACTGCCAGAAGAACAAACACCTATCTTTGAAGAAGTACAGCCAGAATTCTCCTCAGAGGCAAGGATAGTGAGACTTTGTCTCCTGTACTTTGGACATGTTATTAGTAGGGACCAGTCCCTGGAGAAGGATAGCATGCTTGGTAAAGTAGAGGGTCATTGAAAAAGAAGAAGGCCTTCAACAAGATGGATTGACACAGTGGCTGCAACAGTGGGCTTAAACATAGCAATGATTGTGAGGATGGAGCAGGACCAGACAGTGTTTCATACTGTTCTGTTAACAGGTTGAAAGAGGATTCCTCTGGACTGCCGCTGGGTCCTGAAGCTGAAAGTAGAAGACGCAGCTACATTCAGAGAAGGACTCAAGTCAATTCCTCTATCACTAGCTCATCACCCACTTCCAGTCTATAACACAAGAGAGAACTAAGGATTCTTGAGAAGGTTTCAGCTAAGGGCAAGGGAGAGTATTTTGGGATAGCTTGTTTGAAAGCAGTGATACGAAAAGAATAAAACCATTGTGTAATTTTGCCCCTTCAGATTTATTATAAAGCTAATGTAGTTTAAGCTTCCAAGCTCCTTCTGAGGCTTTGGGAAGGGACCTAGCAATGTATTCATATGGTCATATGTTTTGCAAATTTTGAAATTTTTTCTTAGAAAACCCCCTCCCAAATTCTATAAGCTTCAAGCCCCTCCCCCCTCCCCCCGAAGAAACTGGATCCCCTTCTGTCTCTTACCAAGTCCAGGCTGCTTAATTAACCAGTAATGGGTTAGCTCACTTAATCCTTGTAACAACTCTATAATGTAGATACTATTATTGTCCCCATTTACAAATTAGGGAACTGATGCTTAGAGAATATTGTCACTGCCCAAGATTTCACAGTAAGTTAAGTGGTAGAGCTGGGTTTAAACTCAGTAGCCTGTCTCCAGAGCCCAGACCCTTAACTATAGTGCTTTATTTACAATGGTATGTATTTATTTCCTTGTCCATTTTCCCTACCAACTATGAGGTCCCCAGGGACACAAAGGCAGGTCATTTCTGTACATCCAGCACCCAGCCCAGAGGAGACATCAACACGAGTTAGTATGTAAGAAAGAGAAAAGCAGTCCTTTACATACGGGAGCTGGCCTGGCACTCACAGCTGGGCCTTGGTGTCCTCCGGTTGAACATAAGCAATTTCACAGATCACCAGCATCAGCCAAGGCCATTTCGTGACCATGATGGATCAAGACACAAACAAGACCACTCTGTAATCATGTCTAAGCACAGACAAAACATGAGCATGGTCCAAACTATGAAAATGACCAACTATTCCCCCATCTTGGCTAATATGAGAGACTTGTGTCCTACTAAAGACAGATTTAGCCTCTGTTCAGTCATCCCTTCTTCTAGTTAAAATTTATTAAGATACCCTAGTCATAGTATTACCCCCACTTCCAGCCAGCATCCAATCCAGAGCAAATCCTTGCTTCCTTAAACCCTCCCCCAAATCATCTAACACAAGTCCAAATTCTATAAGTCCTTTCTACCACTCTCTTACTGAGACACCCTGCAGTTCCCCAAGGTGTGTGTTCTCCCTTGATGCAATGAGTAATAAATAAAACTTGTTTAATTATAGATGTGTTTCTGGGGATCTTTAACTGTGCGGCATTGACATGTGTGTCATTCATTGATGGATCATTGAACATAAAATATCATTGTCAAAAGTTACAAGATGTTGCTCACCCAAAGCTAATTGATAATAAAAGAAAGAATAGCTGTTAACTCTAGGGTAGGGGTGAGTGGTTATAAAACAAGCAGGCAACTTTAGGGGGTATTGAAAATGTCCTACATTTTCAACTAGGTAGTGGTTACACCAAATGTAAAAAAATTGTTAAGCTGTATATTTAAGATCAGTGCACTTTACACACTTTATTGTGTACATATTGTACCTTCATTTTAAACAGTATTGTCCACCAACTTCAGCAGGGTGGGAGGAGAACAGGAAATCCAAAGCTGGTCACCCAAATATCAATTTAAAGCAACTTAGCAACAAAGTAAAGGCAACAAGATAAAAGTTTGGGTGATAGCCAACTTGAAGGGAACCATGGGTCATTGGAGGATGAGATCTATTATGAAAAGACTGGAAAATCAACTGCTTGCTAAAAACTTAAAGGCATTTGGATTGTTATCCAAAAAAAGACTAGATTGGAATGAAATGCAATTGAACTTAGGTATTTTATTCTGCCACAGAAAAGAGGTTGGGCCCAGGGAAGAACTTCCCAACAGTGACAAAGAAATTCCTGGAGATAAAGGAGGCTGTGATGTTCCCTTTCCTAAGACGCTTTAAACTCAATGGCCAGCAAATGATCCTAGAGTGGCCTGGTCTGGGAATAGAAGACTCAGAGAAATGGTCTCCACAGCTCCCTCTCATGGCCAGGGACTCTGGTTTGTCATGTGTGTTCTGGGCCAGCTGCACCAAAAAAAACAAAGCAAACCCATTGCTGTCGAGTGGATTCCGGCTCATAGTGACCCTATAGGACAGAGTAGAACTGTGCCCCATATGGTTTCCAAGGACTGCCTGGTGGATTTGAACTGCTGATCTTTTGGTTAGCAGCCAAGCTCTACACCACCAGGACCAGCTGCACAGCACCAACCAATTAGCCAAAAGGAGCCATGCCTTGATCTGCACTAAGCTTTTTGTGTTCTGCCGCCACCACCACCAACCACAGCTTTAATTAAGTTGAGGACTTAATTACCACAGTGCAATACTGCTGTCACTCTCTCCTGATGACTTTGTTTTGGCTCCTGGAGGGATAGCACTGGAGACGGTGTGTCAGGAGGGGAGATGAGCTAAAGAAGCCTAAAGCAGATGATTTGGGGATATATGGGGATGTGTGGACAGAGCAGCTGTAGGACTCAGCACCTGACTTCAAGGAGCTCACAATTTATTGGAGATTGAAGACCTCTAACCTAGGAAATGGCTCAAGGCAGTATGAGATAATCCTCCAAACAAGAGGTGCAGCCAAATATCCCTACAACTGAGAGGGACATTACAGAGGTCCTTCGGGGCTGGAGTAATCAGGGAAGCTTCACGTAAAGGGAGGACTTATAGAAACTTTAAAAGAGGAATAGGCTTAGACAGGCAACTAGATAAGGCAGAGAATATTTTGTTGTTGTGGTTAAGTGCCGTCGAGTTGGTTCTGACTTATAGCGAGCCTATGTACAACAGAAGGAAACACTGCCCAGTCCTGCGCCATCCTCACAATCGTTGGTATGCTTGAGCCCGTTGTTGCAGCCACCGTGTCAATCCATCTCGTTGAGGGTCTTCTTCTTTTTCACTGACCCACTACTTTACCAAGCATGATATCCTTCTCCAGAGACTAATCTGTCCTGATAACATGTGCAAAGTATGTGAGACATAGTCTTGCCATCCTTGCTTCTTAGAAGTATTCTGGTTGTACGTCTTCCAAGACAGATTCATTTGTTCTCCTCGCTGTGCATGGTATATTCACTATTCTTCTCCAACACCACAATCCAAAGGTGTCAATTCTTCTTCAGTCTTCCTTATTCGTTGTCCAGCTTTTCTGTGTATATGAGACGACTGAAAACACCATGGCTTGGGTCAGGCACACCTTACTCTTCAAGGTGACATCTTTGCTTTTCAACACTTTAAAGAGGTCTTTTGCAGCTGATTTGCCCAATGCAACGCGTCGTTTGATTTCTTGACTGCTGCTTCCATGGGTGTTGATTGTGGATCCAAGTAAAATGAAATCTTTGACAACTTCAGTCTTTTCTCCATTTAGTATGTTGCTTATTGGTCCAGTTGTGAGGATTTTTGTTTTCTTTGTGTTGAGGTGTAATCCATACTGAAGGTTGTGGTCTTTGATCTTCATCAACAGGTGCTTCAAGTCCTCTTCGTTTTCAGCAAGCAAGGGTGTGTTATCTGCATATCAAAATTTGTTAATGAGTCTTCCTCCAATCCTGATGCCCCATTCTTCGTCATATAGTCCAGCTTCTTGGATTCTTTGCTCAGCACACAGATTGAATAGGTATGGTGAAAGATACAACCTTGATGCACACCTTTCCTGACTTTAAACCACACAGCATCCTCTTGTTCTGTTCAAACGACTGCCTCTTGATCTGTGTACAGGTTCCTCATGACCACAAGTAAGTGTTGTGGAATTCCCATCTTTGCAATGTTATCCATAATTTGTTATGATCTACACAGTCGAATGCCTTTGAATAGTCAATAAAACACAGGTAAACATCTTTCTGGTATTCTCTGCTTTCAGCCAGAATCCATCTGACATCAGCAATGATATCCCTCTTCTACTTCTGAAAAGAATTATCCAGTGAAAACCTTATGAATAGCAGCAGAACATTGTCTGATATAGTGCCAGAAAATGAGCTCCTTAGGTCGAAAGGCACTGAAAATACACCTGGGGAAGAGCTGCCTCCCCAAAGTAGAGTCGACCTTAATGATATGGATGCACTCAAACTTTTGGGACCTTCATTTGCTGGTGTGGCATGACTCAAAATGAGAAGAAACAACTGCAAACATGCATTAATCATTGGAAAGTGGAATGTATGAAGTATTAATCTAGGAAAATTGGAAATCGTCAAAAATGAAATGGAATGCATAAACTTTGATATCCTAGGCATCAGTGAGCTGAAATGGACTGGTATTGGCCATTTTGAATTGGACAATCTTATGGTCTACTATGCCAGGAACAACAGCTTGAAGAGGAACGGTGTTGCATTCATTTTTAAAAAGAACATTTCAAGTCTATTCTGAAGTACAATGCTGTCAGTGATAGATTAATATCCATAAGCCTACAAGGAAGACCAGTTAATATGACTATTATTCAAATCTGTGCACTAACCACTAAGGCCAAAGATGAAGAAATTGAAAAGAATATTTAGCTGTAGGAACAGCATGAGTAAAAGTGTGGAGGTAACAGTAAGAGCATGATGCCTCCTGAGAACAGTGAGGAGGTAAATATAGCTGGGACAGGGCAGAGAAGAGGAGATTCCTTTCAGGGAGTAGTTCCAGCAACACCTCTGGGAAGGTGAGGGGACAGGTTGGGGAGGACCTTGAAAAACAGGCTAAAAAGTTGATACCTCATTCAGCAGACAGGAGGGAGTTGTTGAAAGTTTTTTTTGTTTTTTTTGAGCCGCCTGAGTGATCCAAATTTCTTACGGAAGTTTACAGGACCCTCGATGATGGGACCCTGCCTACTTCCTCCCCAGGTATATCTCTCTCCATTTCATTGTTCACACTCTGTGCTCCAGCCAGCACTGAACTTTCCATACTTTGTTGGGATATTCTTTGCACTCCCCCTCCTCCCGGTTAAGACCTACTCCTTCAGGTCCCAATTTTATCATCTCGTCCTCTAAGAAGCCTCCTTGCCTGACACTGACCCCTCCCCTACAAGACTGAGCAGGTGCCCCTTTCCAAGGCTCCCACAATCCCCTTGTGTTTCTCCATTAGAACACTATCACACTGTGTTGTAATTGTTCATTTGTCTGAATCCCCTGCTAGACTGTGAATGCTGTTATGAGGGACGGTATCTTGTTCACCATTGTGTCCCTAAAAGCAAGCATAGAACCAGTAAAGTGGAGGAGCTGGTTAGGGGTGTGTGTGTGTGTGTGTGTGTGTGTGTGTGTGTGTGTGTGTGTGTGTGTGTGTGTGTGTGTGTGTGTGTGTGTGTGTGTGTGTGTGTGTGTGTGTGTGTGTGTGTGTGTGTGTGTGTGTGTGTGTGTGTGTGTGTGTGTGTGTGTGTGTGTGTGTGTGTGTGTCTTGAGAAGGACTGTGGGAAATCTCAGGTGTCCAAAGATACAGGGTGGTAGTGAATGTGCACTTAATTTGCATCATCAGAACCGGTGGCTCTTTCTAAGCACACCTGGGGATTATTTGAAGAACAATCAGGCGGACGGTTACTAATCAAAATACAAATACAGACGGTAACCCTCCGCTCGAGATTTGCAGCAACTCAGACCACTAGGGGGAGGAATCGCACCGCATCGTGAGCGTTGGGCGGTTTCGCCCAACGGCGTCAAGTCGCGTGGAACTTTGGGAATTGTAGTCGGAGATTGGTAATATGCTGTCTTGCGCGATGCACCTCGGGAGGTATAGTTCCGGACCAAGAGGAGGGTAATGTTTCTGAGTTCCCATGTTGAGTTACGGAAACTACAACTACCAAGGGACAACGGGCTCTTGGGAGGTTTTTCGTTTCCGTTTCGTTACACCTCTGGAGTTAATTCTGAGAAGTCAACTTGACGGGGTAAGTTTTATTGCAGAAAGTTCCTGTTTTCAGCCTAGTTGTCTGCAAATTTTTTCGAATTCCAGTGCGGTTTGAGGCTTCCTCGTCTGTCAGTCCTAGGAACTCCACACTAATCTTTTGTCCTTTCAGTTTCCTGTTCAGACGCCTTGAGTTCTTGTCCCAGGACCCAGCCCTCACAACCCCACCATGGGCCCCAGCCCCACTCGGAGCCCCCACAACTCCACGTTGAGCCCCCATCCTCCACAGCCCTACCTGGAACCCCATCCCCACCCTGGACCCCCACCCCCACCCCTGCCTTTAGCTCCTGGCCCCACCTCTCTGCAATCCTGTCTTTATGTCCCACACTTCCATGCGCTTCACTTTGACCCTAGCTTTCCTGTTTTTCGCGCTGGTGGAGGAAGGGTCGCTGGGCCATCTTTCCAGTCCGCGGAAGAACCCTGGACTCGTAGTCAGCAGACCCGGGTTCTAGTGTGTAAGTCTGCCGTTCATTCAGTGTGTGACTCGACAGATCACGACCTTTCTGGGACTCACTGCCCTCATCTATACAATGGAGATGACAATTGCCTTATGTGTTTATCGTAGGCTGTGCCAATAGGTTAATATTTGTGAAATTGCTTTGTAAACTGTGAAGCCTCCACAAACGAGAAATTATTTTTATTACAATTACGGTGCTCTGGAATCCCTTTGTCTTGGCTTCTTTTCTAGCTTTGCCACCTTCTTGCTCAAGCCGTTCCCTTGAGTGCTTGGTGTCTCCTTTCTCTAAAAGCAAGATGATATTTCCTCACTTTCCTCCGGAGACTAAGAGTCAGACCAATGAGCTTTTAAGTGTCCAGAGAGCTTTGTTTGAAAGGAAGCACCGGAGAAGTGCTTATCTTGGACACTGTCCTGAAATAGCTGGTGATGAAGAGTTTACACAGCTGGCAGAGGGGTCCCTACTCAGTCCAAATAGAGCCCCACGAGGAGATGGACAGTTGCATTCTGAGCCCTAGCTATTCCCTGTGGGCTCCTCTGGGCCTGTTTATTAGACTCCAGCTTTGGTAGGGGTGTCTCGGGCCCGAAAGGCTGAGAGGAGAGAATCCATTTTGCCAGAGGGTTTAATCTGTGCAAGACGAAAGAGACCTTGGCTGGTTATGATGTAAGGGAGACATGGCTTCGTTAATTAATTGCTAACAGTTTGTGAGCACTTAAAATGTACTGGAGTCCTGGTGGCACAGTGGTTAAGGGCTTGGCTGCTAATCAAAATGTTGTTGGTTGGAACTCACCAGCTGCTCCATGGGAGAAAGATGTGGCAGTGTGCTTCTGTAAAGATTACAGCCTTGGAAACCCTATGGGGCAGCTCTACTCTGTCAGGTAGGGTTGCTATGAGCCAGAATCTACAACAGCAATAGGTTAGGTTTGATTTGGGTTTAAAATGTACCAGGCCCTAAGCAATATCTATTTATTTAAATTTCACCTGTGAAGTGTCCCCGTTCGACATACAAGGGTGTCAGAAAGGTCATATAGTTAGAACAATAATTACAGCTTATCATTTTATTTAGTGCCTTCTGTATGTCAAAGTTGCTATGAGTTGGTATCAACTCAGTGGCAACAGGTTTGGTTTTTGGTTTTATATGTCAAGAGCTTTACATACATTATCTCATTTAATCCTCATCACAACCTCATGAGTGGTTATTATTATTTCTATTTTGTGGGTAGATTATCAGAGGCTTAGTGTTTAAGGAACTTGATCAAGGTCACACAGCTACTAAGTAGCAGACGTGGTATTCAGATTGTCGCCAAAGCCTTTCTTTTTCCACTATACCATATATAACCTTATTTCTAGATCAAAAAGACAGATTAAAGAAGAATTGAGAGGGTTTAAATCAAAGCCAAATGAAGGAGTGTTAATTTGAGTCCCTACTATGTGAAAAGCACAGAAATAGATCATTTGGCCTACAAAGAAGTATAAAACATGGTCTATACTCCTGGAGTATGTCTGAAGAGATAAGACATAAGTGTGTAAAAAGTTAAATAGCATTCATTTGATAAATTCATTATTGAGACCAGCTATATGCAGGGCAGGGCCATTGGTGGTTCAGCGGTAGAATTCTTGCCTTCCATTTGCGAGACCTGGGTTTGATTCCCAGCCAATACACCTCATGCACAGCACCACCTATCTGTCAGTGGATGCTTGCGTATTGCTGTGGTGCTGAACAGGTTTCAGCAGAGCTTTTAGACTAAGACAGGCTAGGAAGAAAGGCCTGGCAATCTGCTTCCAAAAATCATCCAATGAAAACCTGTGATCACAACGGTCCAGTATGCAAGCAATCATAGAGATGGTGCAGGACCAGGGACCGTCTTGCTCAGTGGTGCATGAACAAGACACTAACAACATATGCAGGGCACTGCATTAAGCCTATACGGAGCCCTGGTGGCACAACAGTTAAGTGCTCAGCTGCTAAACAAAAGGTTGGTGGTTCAAACCTTCCCAGTGGCTCTGCAGGAGAAAGACCTGGCGATCTGCTTTGTAAAGATTACAGTCAAGAAAACCCTATGAGGCAGTTCTACTCTGTCACATGGGATCACTGTGAGTCAGAATCGGCTGGATGGCACCAAACAACATCAACCATAAGCCTAGTGACTAGCAGGAAC
This sequence comes from Dugong dugon, assembly GCA_030035585.1. Lineage (NCBI taxonomy): Eukaryota > Metazoa > Chordata > Mammalia > Sirenia > Dugongidae > Dugong > Dugong dugon. Next base: position 50,140,219 of record CM057462.1, on the reverse strand, counting down.
TTGCTTCTGGATGGCCATGTGGTTAAACCAAGTGAAATCATAGTTGTTAGTATTTCATCATTATGAAAATGGTGGACCAGAGCATAGTATACACTCAGTAAGTGTTTGTTGCATGCGCACATGTCTGAATAAAAGTCCTGTGTACCATCTGGACCAGAGGTTCTAAACCTTGCTGATCAGAAGCACCTGGGAAGCTTTTAAAAACTGATTCCTAACCTTTATCCTAGACCTCTGGGAATGGAGGCCCTAGAATCTACATTTTTGAAAAGTTTCCCAACTCAGAAACCTCTGATCTAGATTCTCCCAGACCACTGGTTGTAAACGATTTTACTATTGAAAACTGGCTAGAATAGATACTAATCCAAGAGCTGTCCTAAGGTAGCATGTGATTGGTTACCAGATGAGGGACACAGATGTGCTCAGAGTTGAGAGGAGGGAACGTTAGAGGACTTGGGAAAGCTTCACAGAGGTCTAGAGATTTCCCTGGACCTTAATGGATAGGATGGGTTCACACGGGTAGAGAGAAGGGTGAAGAAGCTCCTAGGCAGGCATGACCATGAGTTGTTTAGATAGGGTGAGCAGATGCAGGTAGAGACACCTGGGCTGATTTCCTTGAAAATTCCATGGTATTTATTAGAAATGCATCTGGATGCTCTGTGTGGACATCTTTTAGGCAGAATTTGCAAGTCAGATTTTTCCATCTATCCTACATAGTAGTCAGTCAGTGTGAGCCCAGGGAACATAGATTCATTTTCATGTTAGCCTCATTCTCACCAGTTAGCTTCTTTAGTTTTTATTTATTTCCAAATGTAATTGAGTCAACGACCCTCCCAGAAACTTGCCAGCAACACCAGAGTGTTCTGCTCCCTTGCTTTTGGTTGTTTTCATGTTCACTCATCCTGATTCCTATTCCAAGCACCGTCTGTATGCAGTGTGAGACAAAAATCTCTTAATATAAGAAGCTACTATCATCATGGTTACCTAGTCCTAAAACCCAACTCATCCTTGCTTTTTCCTTTTCCTTGTCTCCTCAAATCCACTCAGTTGCCAAATCCTATTGTCTCGACTTTTCAGTTAATCAACAAATATTTCCTGGATATTTCCTAAGGGTCAGGCATTGCACTGTTGTTGTTAGGTGCCGTCGAGTCGATTCCGACTGATAGTGACCCTATGTACAACAGAATGAAACACTGCCCGGTCCTGCACCATCCTCACAATCGTAATGCTTGGGCCCATTGTTGCAGCCATTGTGTCAGTCCATCTCGTTGAAGGTCTTCCTCTTTTTCCGCTAACCCTCTACTTTACCAAGCATGCTGTCCTTCTCCAGGGACTGATCCCTTCTGATAACATGTCCGGAGTATGTGAGATGTAATCTCGCCATCTTTGCTTCTAAGGAGCACTCTGGTTGTACTTCTTCCAAGACAGATTTGTTTATTCTTTTGGCAGCTGTGGTATATTCAGTATTCTTCACCAACGCCACAATTTGAAGGTGTCAGTTCTTCTTTGGTCTATTCATTGTCCAGCTTTTGCATGCATATGAGGCAATTGAAAACACCACGGCTTGGGTCAGGAGCATGTTAGTACTTAAAGTGGCATCTTTACTTTTTAACACTTAAAAGAAGTCTTTTACAGCAGATTTGCCCAGCGTAATGCGTCTTTTGATTTCTTGACTGCTGCTTCCATGGGTGTTGATTGTGGATCCAAGTAAAATGAAATCCTTGACAACTTCAGTCTTTTCTCCATTTGTCATGATGTTGTTTATTGGTCCAGTTGTGAGGAATTTTGTTTTCTTTGTGTTGAGGCATAATCCATATTGAAGGCTGTGGTCTTTGATCAGTGCTTCAAGTCCTCTTCACTTTCATTCAGCAAGCATAATACAGGTTGTTAATGAGTCTTCCTCCAATCCTGATGCCCCGTTCTTCTTCATATTGTCCAGGTTCTCAGATCATTTGCTCAGCATACAGATTGAATAAGTATGGTGAAAGGACACAACCCTGACGCACACCTTTCCTGAAATTTAAACCATGCAGTATCCCCTTGTTCTGTTCGAACGACTGCCTCTTAACCTATGTACAGATTCCTCACGAGCACAATTAAGTGTTTTGGAATTTCCATTCTTCGCAGTGTTATCCATAATTTGTTATGATCCACACAGTCAAATGCATTTGCATAGTCAGTAAAGCACAGGTAAACATCTTTCGGGTATTCTCTGCATTCAGCCATGATCCATCTGACGTCAGCAATGATATCCCTGGTTCCACATCCTCTTCTGAATTGGCATGAATTTCTGGCAGTTCCCTGTCGATGTACTGCTGCAGCTGCTTTTCAATGATCTTCAGCAAAATTTTACTTGTATATGATATTAATGATATTGTTTGATTCCGCATTCAGCTGGATCACCTTTCTTGGGAATAGGCATAAATATGGATTTCTTCTAGTCGGTTGGCCAGGTAGCTGTCTTCCAAATTTCTTGGCATAGACAAGTGAGCACTTCCAGTGCTGCATCCCTTTGTTGAAACATCTCAGTTGGTATTCTGCCAATTCCTGGAGGCTTGTTTTTCGCCACTGCCTTCAGTACAGCTTGAACTTCTTCCTTCAGTACCATAGGTTTTTGATCATATGCTACCTCCTGAAATGGTTGAATGTCTACCGGTTCTTTTTGGTATAATGACTCTGTATTCCTTCCATCTTCTTTTGATGCTTCCTGTGTCATTTATTATTTTCCCCATAGAATCCTTCAGTATTGTAACTAAAGACTTGAATTTTTTCTTTAGTTCTTTCAGCTTGAGAAATGCCAAGTGTGTTCTTCCCTTTTGGTTTTCTATCTCCAGGTCTTTCATGTGTCATTATAATACTTTGCTTTGCCTTCTCGAGCTGCCCTTTAAAATCTGTTCAGCTCTTTTACTTCATTTTTTCTTTTCACTTTAGCTACTTGACATTCAAGAGCAGGTTTGAGAATCACTTCTGACATCCATTTTGGTCTTTTCTTCCTTTCCTGTCTTTTTAATGACTTTCTGCTTTCTTCATGTATAATGTCCTCGATGTCATTCCACAACTTGTCTGGTTTTCAGTCATTAGTGCTCAGTGAGTCAAATCTATTCTTGAGATGGTCTCTAAATTCAGATGGGATATACTCAAGGTTGTGCTTTGGCTCTTGAGGACTTGTTCTAATTTTCTTAATTTTCAGCTTGAACTTGCATATGAGTAATTGATGATCTGTTCCGCAGTCGGCCCTGGCCTTGTTCCGACCAATGATATTGAGCTTTTCCATCGTCTCTTTCCAGAGATGTAGTCAGTTTGATTCCCATGTATTCCATCTGATGAGGTCCTTGTGTATAGTTGCCGTTTATGTTGAAAAAAGGTATTTGCAATGAAGAAGTCGTTGGTCTTACAAAATTCTATCATGCTATCTCCAGCATCATTTCTGTCACCAAGGCTGTATTTTCCAACTACAGATCCTTCTTTGTTTCCAACTTTCACATACCAATCACCAGTAATTATCAGTGCATCCTGATGGCATGTTTGATCAATTTCAGACTGCAGAAGTTGGTAAAATCTTCAATTTCTTCATCTTTGGCATAGTGATTGGTGTGTAAATTTGAAAAGTAGTCATATTAACTGGTCTTCCTTGTAGGCATATGGATATTATCCTATCATTGACAGTGTTGTACTTCAGGATAGGTCTTGAAATTGTCTTTTTGACGATGAATGCAACACCATTTCTCTTCAAGTTGTCATTCCCGGCATAGTGGACAATATGATTGTCCAATTCAAAATGGCCAATACCAGTCCATTTTAGGTCACTACTTCCTAGGGTATTGATGTTTACACGTTCCATTTCATTTTTTACTGTTCCCAATTTTCCTTGATTCTTACTTTGTACATTCCATGTTCCAATTATTAATGGATGTTTGCAGCTGTTTCTTCTCATTTTCAGTTGTACCACATCAGCAAATGAAGGTCCTGAAAATTTGACTCCATCCACGTCATTAAGGTTGACTGTACTTTGAGGAGGCAGCTCTTCCCCCGTCGTCTTTTGAGTACCTTCCAACCTGAGGGGCTCATCTTCTGGCATTATATCAGACAGTGTTCTGCTGCTATTCATAAGGTTTTCACTGGCTGATTCTTTTCAGAAGTAAACTGCCAGGTCCTTCTTCCTAGTCTGTCTTAGTGGGGAAGCTCAGCTGAAACCTGGCCACTGTGAGTGACCCTGCTAGTATTTGAATACCAGTAGCGTAGCTTCCAGCATCACAGCAACACTAAAGCCCCCACAATACGACAAACTGACAGACGTGGGGGAGGCATTGCACTAAGTGTTTTAAATGCATTATTTCATTTTATCTCTATAGCAATCTGGTAAGAAAACAAAAAACCCAAACCTGTTGCTGTTAAGTTGCTTCCTACTCACAGTGACCCTACAGGATAGAGTAGAACTGCCTCATAGCGTTTCCAAGGAGCAGCAGGTGGATTTGAACTGCTGACCTTTTGGTTAGCAGCCAAATGCTTAACCATTGCACCACGAGGGCTCCAAATCCTATGAGAGTAGGTAGTATTTCCATTGTACAGATGAGGAATCAAACAGGAGTCATTTAACTTGCCCAAGGTAAGAAAGTTAGGCAGCAAAGGAGGTGGGGCACAAAACTGGTTTTTTTCAGACTTAGTATCTCTCATCTCCACTACCTCATTTCCAGAGTAGATTCCAGCTCCTTAGCCTAGCACTTGAGGAACTAAAACCTGTTGCTGTTGAGTCAATTCCGACTCATAGCAGCCCTATAGGACAGAGTAGAAACTGTCCCATAGGTTTTCCAAGGAGTGCCTGGTGGATTTGAACTGCCAACCTTTTGGTTAGCAGCCGAACTCTTAACCACTGTGCCACCAGGGCTCCACTTGAGGGACTGCCACCCCCCAAATCTGGTCACAACCTCCCTTTCTCGCCTTTTGTCCGACCCTAACTACTTACTGTTTCTTAAGCGTTCTTTCTTCTGTGCCTTTTTCACACTCTTTTTACCAGTTTAAAGTCAGCCTCTCCCATCTTCCACTGCCCTCCATGTCCAAGGTAAAGGTAGTTTTTCTTACTTCTCAGAGCACCTGAGGTATTTTATCTGACTCTCTTTTATGGCAGTTAGAACTTGCAGCTGATTCATTGTCATGTGGGTGACATGTGTGTTGTGTCCCCAGCCCTCAGTCCCAAGGGAGAAAGGGTCAGGGTCTGAGACTAAGCAGCACACATCCAACTTCACTCTGGCTAACCAACCTACTGCCAGTGCATCAGGAACTTAGCTTCTTTTTAGAAGAATTGGGTTTACTTTTAAATTTGCTTCAGAGAAACAAAATGAAGAAGTCAAGTCTACAACAAAAAAGAATCATTATCTTCCAAAGTTAAATAGAATGATGTTAGTATTATTGGTTGTTTGGGGCTTCCCATTGGCTCAGACAATTGGAAGTTGGTAATCAAGAGATCTGTGTGTAATCATATTTCTGTATGCGGCCTTGAGCAGCTCACTTAACCTCTCAGGACCTTGGTTTCTTCATCAGTATAGTGCATGTATGAGGTAGGCGGAGAAGAGGCTTGGGAGGGTTGATGGAAATTATCTCTAAGGTCTCTTCTTGCCCAAACACGCTTTGACCTGAACTCTCATCAGAAAGCAGAATAATGTGGTAATTAAGAATATGGGCAGTTCACCATAATTTAAAAAAAAAGAATACGGGCCCAGGACTTAGTGTATCAGTCTAGATGTTCTTGGTTGCAAGCAAAAAACAATCTAAACTCAGTTGGTTTAAACGGAAAAGAGAATTTATTGACTCATGTAATTAGAAAGTTTAGGAGCAGGTCAGGTTTCAACTGTGGTCTAATTTAAGTCAGAGATTGTCACTGTCTTCAGGACCGTGACTCCATTTCTCTGTGATTCTTCCAGCTCTGCCATCCTCCATGGGTAGCTTCATCCTCAAGATAGCAAAATGGCTACAACAGTTCAAGGCCTTGTATCTCCACATCACACTAGTTGAAAGCAAGAACTTTTCTCCCCTCCACCATCAAACCAAGGTCTTGGGCTTTGCTCTGACTGAACCAACTTACATGTCCACTTGTCATCCAAACTCTGACCAGGGGATACCAAGGGCTGATTGGCTCAGGTCAGTTTAGGCTGAACTCTGGAGATTAAGGAAGCATCACCCCACCCAAATCACGTGGCGGTTACACAGTTGGTGCAGGATAGAATGGATGCTAGAAGTTTGACCGCATCGTCCATCGTTACAGTCACATTGTCCATGATCAGATGCTGACTCTGCTAGCTGTGTAATCTTGGATAAATTTTTTAACTTTATCAATTTCCTCATCTGTAATATGAGATAATTGTAAAAATGGCATAGCAGAGGCATCTGACTTCCGGTAACTTCACAAGGGGGAAGGAGAATCACGATCAACCACCCAAGGCTGATTCCTTTGAGGCGGAGTCAGACATACCTTCTCTCTCTGCCATTTTTACTAATTCTGACACCAGCGTCCCTCCTATGGCACTCTCTACTACTATGCTTGGTTCAATAATTCATTGCAATGGCCACATAGAACTCACAGACAACACTCACGATTAGGGGGTTTATTAGGGAAGTAACAGGTTACATTTCAGGTTCAGGAACACTCAGGATACAGTTCTTACATCAGGACAGTCTCTTCTCAGCCATGCCTGCAGGCTGGCCTCTGCTCTGCTCGGACAAGCATTACAGAGCTCTTTTAGCTCTGCCAGTAAGTGTCCAGAGGTACCCTATCCTGCCAATAAGCCTCAGCCTGAAGGCTCATAGCTCTAGCTCCGTGGGTCAACTAACCTAGCTCCACCAAGTGCCCAGAGACACCCTACTTCGCCAGCCAGCCTCCTGCCCAAAGGCACTCAGCTTTCTCGCTCCTAACCCTAACACTGAAACCACCCCCACCCCCCACCCCAGTTCCAGGAGCTTCTCAGTGCAGTAATCCTGGGCCCAAAGGACGTGCCCTGCTCTTGGTTCTTCTTCCTTGGTGGTGGTGAGATCCTCTTCTGGCCTCTGGAGTGACTCATTTTAAGCCTAGTGGAGTGACAAAACTGACCAGTCCCCTTGGTGGGCCACAATTACCTTATTTGCACAGTCTCACTCCATCACTTGGTGAGAGTTACAAGACCATGATGAGAAAGGTCACACAAAAGTGATCCATCGCACCGCAGTAATACATATCTCAAAGCACTGTTGTGGGGATTAAATTAAATAACACATAAAAAGCACTTAAAGGAGTCCTGGTGGTACAGTGGTTAAGCACTCAGCTACTAACTGAAAGGTGGGTAGTTCGAGCCCACCAGCCTCTCTGTGAGAGACAGATGTGGCAGTCTGCTTCTGTAAAGATTTACAGCCTTGGAAACGCTGTGGGGCAGCTCTGTTGTGTCCTGTAGAGTCGCTGAGTCAGAATCCACTCGACGGCAGCGCATTTGTTTTGTTTTTGGTTTATGAAAAGCACTTAGCTTAGTTCCTGTAAGTGCTCGGTAAATGATGCTGATGTTGGTGTTGGTGATGATGAAATTGAGGAGCAGGGAGGAATGACGTTAGCCCCAATTTAAAAAGCAGCTAAGTTACTGGAATGTTATTTAATTAGAAGCATGTGTACCTGTCATGTTGAAGACTCCTGTTTGATCTGTTGCCCACATTATACTCTTCCCTATCTGCCTTGCTTTGCACTTATATTCTTTACTGTCTAGAAATGCTTTCCTTCATCTCTCCTGCCTCTCTAAATCTTTCTCATCTTTTAAGGCCCAGCACAAGTGCCACCTCTTCCAAGTAGCCTTCCTTGACTATTCTCATTGTCTTTCCCTCTTTTGAAACTCCAGTTGAACTCACAGTTAATGGTTTAGGTCAGTGACTTGTGTAATTAAGTCTCCCCATGAGCAGAATCAGTAATGGTTAAGAGCTCAGTTTCTGGAGTTAGAGAGACCTGGGTTTGCCACTTATTATCAGTTGGGAGAGTTAGTCAGTGTCCTTTTGCCTTAGTTTCCTCATTTGTAAAACAGAGTCTTACTACTAGTACCTACCTCAGAGAGTTGTTGAGAGAATTAAATGAGTTATTATATGTAAAGAGCTTAGTACAGTGCTGGCACAGAGTAAGTAACAGGTATTACCTGTTGCCATCAAGTCAATTCCAAACCATAGTGACCCTAGATGACAGAGTGGAACTGCCCCATAGGGTTTCCAAGGAGTAGCTGGTGGATTTGAACTGCTGACCTTTTGGGTAGCAGCTGAGCTCTTAACCGCTGTGCCACCAGGGCTCCAATAAGTAATAGATATTAGTGGTTATTATTATAATACTAGCATCATAAGAGCAAATTCTGTGTTATAGTCTCTGTAGCAGTTACTCCTGTGCTGGGCACATAATAGGTGCTGAATAAACACTTGTTAAAGGGTTTTGAGGAGTATAGAAGCTCTCCTCTCCACAACCAACCCACAAAAAAGAAAGAAAAAAGTAGCCCCTAAACCTTGGCTAAGTCAGTGTAGCAAAGTAGATAATGTACAAGGTGATTTTTTTTTTTATTGTACTTTAAGTGAAGGTTTACAGAACAAATATTTTCTCATTAAACAGTCAGTACACATATTGTTTCATGACATTGGTTAACAACCCCATGACGTATCAACACGCTCTCTTCTCGGCCTTGAAGGACCTTTTTTTTTTTGTGAAAATATATGTAGCCAAACATACACCATTTCAAAAATTTCTACATGTACAATTCAGTGACATTGATTACGTTCTTCCAGTTGTGCTGCTATTCTCACTTTAGATGAAGGTTTACAGAACAAAATAGTTTCCCATTAAACATTTGGTACACATATTACCCTATGACTGTGGTTAAGAACACCACTACATGTCAACACTGACCTTAACTTGAGGTTCCCTATCACCAGCTTTCCTGTCCCCTTCTGCCTTCTAGTCCTTCTCCCTGGACTGCTGTGCCTCATTAGTCCCATTTTGTTTTATGGGGCTGTCCAATCCCTGGCTGAACGGTGAACCTAGGAAGTGACTTCACCGTTGAGCTAAAAGGGTGTCCAGGGGCCATACTGTCCGGGTTTCTCCAGTCTCTGTCAGGCCAGTAAATCTGGTCTTTTTTTGGTACAAGGTGATTTTATTAAAGAGTGACTGGCAAGAAGGATGAGGTGACAGAGAGGGGTGGCAGATGGCTTATGTAAGCCACAGGAAGCTAAGTGAAAATCAGCAAGAGGCTGTTTTATGTTCCACCCTCCAGCTATCAGGTTGATTACTGCCCAAGTCATCATTTGATTCAGCTGGTGGTGAAATGGGAGTCAGCCAGTCTGTGGGCTTTCCACCTGTAACAGGACCTCACCTCGTAGGCTGCGGGGATGTGATGGAGGGTCAGAGTCTCCAGGTAAGTGTCTCCCGCTCTGTCCCTGCATATCTCCCGCTGCGTCCACCTGCACCATGACTCATTACTAGCAAGTCTGATTGTGCAGTCTTAGATAACTTGAGTCAGAGCTGGTCTGGATTTGCTTATGAAGCCCAAGTGATTCTGTCTCTCTGACCCCAGGTCTGTCTTCCCTGACCTTTTTCTTCCTCTTTCTAACTGTAAACATCCCAGTACACAGAGATAGCGGATTGTTTTTCCAGCTAGGAGGAAAGGGGGCTCCAGTGTCAAAGCAGCTTTCAGATCCTCTTGAGGGCAGATCCTGGAGAGGTTTTTGATCTCATCCTAGTCCGAATGTATGAGAGGAAGAGCAATGGATAATGTGCCCTTGGCCTTTGACTCCCGGAGCTGAGTAGGAAGACAGCCTCCTTTTTCTCCTCCCCTGCCTCCATCTCTTTTCCCTTCCTTTTTTGGCTTCTGGGTTCTCCCTTGTCATTTCCCAGGTCTTTCTCTGCTGGCCCTTGCTGGCCCTTGTGAGAAGCACACACTTCCTGGTAACCCCTCACCTACTGTCATGTAAAATGAGTGTGGTGCTGCTTCCCTAGGGTCAGCCGGGAGGAGTGGCCTGGGTCACCCACTGATCCATCCCATGCAATGCAAGGTCTAATCTCTGGCTCCTGAGGTTCGTCCAGGCCTGGGCTCAGGGCCAGCTTTAAACCTTGGGAGGGCCCAAAGCAAATAGTTTGGAATCCCCCAGATATAATTCAAAATACAGTTGGATATTTGAAATAACATAAGACTTACATGTATATTAAACATAAAATTGCTTCCTTCTGGGTTTTCTGAAAGCAGAGTTCATATGTATTAATTGAACCTTAAGTTTCCCCCATTTTGGTGCCCTGCTTTGCTGGTGCCCCAGACACCTGCTGAATGTGTCTGTTGGGAAACCTAGCAGTGCCTGGGCTTCTTGCTCTCAGCAGCTGCTCTCTTTTGTCCTGCAGGGGAGCTTCTTTCGACTCTTCTACCCCTGCCAAGAGGCAGAGGAGACCATGGAGCAGCCCCTGTGGATTCCCCGCTACGAGTACTGCTCTGGCCTGGCCAATTACCTGCAGTTTAATAAGCACTGGGGAGGTTTGCTGTTCAACCTGGCTATGGGTAAGGGCTGGCTTGACCCCTGGATTCTTTTCCAGGTGCTTGGTTACGTTCTTAGGAGATCACCAGGAAGACACAGCACCTTATAACTTGCATTGTTCAGGAGAGGGTATTGTCCAGGCCTTTGGTAGTGGGATATTTATTTGCTCAGTGTAGTGTGGAGGGTTGGGAGAGAATTATATACATAAGAACTTGGGTTTTGCAGTTAGACTGTCCTGGGTTCAAATCCAGACTTTATAGTTTACTAGTTGTGGGCCTTGGGCAAGTTACTTAACCTGTCTGAACCTTGGCTTTTCTCATCCATTAAATGCCTACTTTCCAGGGTTGTTGTGTGGATGTACGTAAAGCACTCTAGTGCAATGGTTGGGACTTAGAACGTTTTCTGCAAATGGTGGCTGTTACTCATTTATTCAGTGTGCATTAATTCCCACTCGGTACCAGCTGTTGTGTAGATCAAAGAAACATTCTTAGCTGTCGAGCATACAGTCTCCTGCAGTTCTCCTCTCTTCTGGGTAGGGTCACACTGAATGATCCAACTCCCCCAAAGGCTCCACCCCTAGGAGCTCTACCAGCTGCCTTGGCATGTCAGGGATTTACCCCAGAGTTGTTCAGTATCGCCCCTTTGGACGTATCTTTCCATTTTCTGTTGTGCTCCCACCCCCTAGAGAAGAAAAGGGGAAAGAATATGATAACTGCCCTTGGATGCCCAGGGGGGAACAGCAGTTCTCTAGAGGGAAGGAACACATGCCCTCACCTGTGCCTGTGCCTGGCTGCCCTTGAGATTACAGCTTTGGGGCAGCCAGAGGTTCTATACCCCATGTCTCTGCTAGGATCTTGTCGCCTGCCTGTCAGCTGGAATGGCCCCTTTAAATCAAAGGACTCTGGATACCCCTTGATCATCTTCTCGCATGGCCTGGGAGCCTTCAGGTAAGAGCTTCTCTCCCCTAGACTTTGTCATAGTCCTTGCTTAGGGACAACTGCTGATTCTGAACTTATTCTCAAAGGCAGAGAAATAGGCATTTCCATCTGCTAGCTGTCTTATCTACTGTCCGCTTCATTCCGTAGCATTGAATTCACCTTCTCTAGAAGGCCTTTCCTACGCCCCTTTCATCTCTTCTCCCAGCTTCATATCCTTGACTTCTCATGTTCCAGCATTTATGTAAATATGCCCTTTTCGCTTTCTTCCTATATAACATCCCAGAAGTACTAGAAGGAGCTTAAGCTTTATAGACAGTCATTTATACAATATTTGTTGAGTGACTACTGTGTACATGGCACTGGTGTAGCAGTAATAAGATAGGCTTGTTCCCTGCACTCATGGTCTAACCTACAAATCTCTGCCGTACCAATTATAATCTGTGTGAGCTTGGGAAAGTTTTATAATTCTCTGAGCCTAGATTTCATCATGTCAAATGTGGAAGCCACTCTCACAGGGTTATTTATGAGGATTCAATTAGATTGGCACCTAGTAGGTTTATATCCTTGTCCGTTCTCTCCATTTCTCTCCATGGAGAAACATGGTAATGGTGAACTGTAAGATACATTTTACCAGACTTCAAGAAACTTTGGCCTGAGTTTTATAATTCAGTATTCATTTAGGATTCTTTCTGTGAATTCTTATTTCTGCACCTTGGTGTATTACTTAATATCTGTAATACATGTGTTCCAATTTAAGCTTGTGAATATTTTCTATATATGTTCATCCATCAACATATATAAAGTCTAGCTATATCCCAGAGTGTTCAACATCTCAAGGGCATCTATTCTTGCCTCCATACCCCGCAAACCATTATCTACACTGTAGCCAGAGAGCTCTATTTCAAAACCAAATCTTGTCAGCATTCCCACATCTAGAACAGTACCTTGCGTGTGTGTAGTAGATGCATAATAAATATTTGATGAATGAATGAATGTGTGTCACTCCCCTACTTAAAACTTTTTAATAGCTCTTTGAACTTAATCCAGCTCTTTTACGTGGTCTTACCTGGAAGCAGGTCCAAGACAAGTGTTTCCAGCCTTGTTTCTTGCTACTTGCCTGCCTCCAGCTCTCTAGACAAACTGACCTTCTTTCACTTACTTAAAGGCACTATGTTATTTCCTGCTTCAGTGTTTTTATCTGTGCTGTGTTTTGTGGCTGTTCCCTTTGCCTGGAATATTTGTTGTTCTGCTCCTCTCTTCCTCTTCCCCCCTCCCTCTTTTGCCTGGCTAATTTCTAATTACCTTCAAGGTCTTTTTGTATGTCACTTCCTCAGGGACACCCATCCTGAGTCCCTATATAAGTTTTTCGGTAATCTGCTCTCATAATACATAATTGCCATTCATTTCCATAACTGTAATGATTTAATTATTTGTGCAATCCTTCGACACCTGTCTTTCCTACTAGATTTTAAGCTCCATGTAGGCAGAGCCCTTGTCTGTCTTATCTCTCCCAGTACTTAGGATAGTGCCTGGCAAGTAATAGTTTCTCGGCAGATATTTACTGAATTGATGAACGAATGAATACAAGGGCTTATGTTTTGCTGGGTTCTCATTCATTTATTTAGCAAACAACTGTTGAGCACCTGCTGTGTGCCAGCCTCTTGGCACGAGGAGAAGGTGGGACGTACAGAGATAAATAAATCATGGTCCCTGCCCTCGAGGAACTTATGTCCACTAGAGAAGCCAGATTAGGGACTCATATAACTATAGCACACAACAGGAAGTGGAGAGTAGATGTAGAGATGAGGCTAGAACGACAAGTAGATAGTTTTCAGTACCCTTTTTTTATTCAATAAATTAAATGCCTGCTAGGTGCCAGAGCTTGTGCCAGGTTGGGTATTCGAGTTCCGCTCTCAGGAAGATCATAATCTGATGGGGAAAAGAAACTAAGAAGCATCCCCTCCTAAGCCCCACAGATATTTTATATAGAGAGCAGGTGAGAACATGGCTTTGAAGAGTGATCTTTTAGACCTAAGATTCTGTGTTGAGACTTCACGCTTCTGTAGGCTTAAGTGAGCCATTTATAAATACTCTTCATTAACCAGAGTGAAGTTGGAGAAAAACGATAGGGAGGGAAAGGAATGTTGTTTCTTCTCATCATATAAAAAACAAAAAACCAAAAACAAACCTTTTACCATCAAGTTGATTCCAACTCACGGTGACCCTATAGGACAGAGTAGAACTGCCCCAGAGGGTTTCCAAGGAACGGCTGGAGGATTTGAACTGTCAACCTTTTGGTTAGCAGCTGAGCTCTTAACTTGTTCTGCTTCTCATTGTATCAGTGGTTAATCTGGGCTCTGGAACCCTTCCCATAGGTCACGGACCTATAACTTTCCATCCCAGGGAGGAGTATATGCATTTAAATACAACAGGCCTTTATAGCCAGTCTCTCATTTGGTTCTCCCACAGTCCTGTGAGGTAGGCAATCAGGGATGCATATTTTACAAATAGGCTCAGAAAGACAGACTTGCCTAAGGTTATACAGTTTAAATTGGAAAGGAACCAGAAATCTCTGTGGCTCTTAAACGCAGTATTTTTTTCACTGCCTCCCCTGATAGGAGAAGGTAAAAAAGACACTTACCAAACTGACCATCTTGAATGAACTAGGATGAGGACAAGTTGTATTTAACAGAAAAACTCCAAATAATAGTGACTTAAAAAAGATAAAAAGTTTATTTCTCTCTCAGGCACTCCCGGGTTGATAGGGTAGCACCGTGAAGTCATTAGAGAGCCAGACCTCTTCTATAATCTTGCTCTGCCATGTCTGGCTTCTGTTTCTAAGACTGTCTCATGACCCGGGTGGCTGCTTTAGCTCTAGCCATTACGTCTACATTCCAGGCAATAGGAAGGGAGCAGTCTCTTTTTAAGGAGACTTCCTGGAAATTCTGTACAACACAACTGCTTACATCTCATTTGCTAGAGCTACTCTGTCCAGTACAGTAGCCTCCAGCTATATGTAGCTATTGATCACTTGAAATGTGGCTAGTCCAAACTGAGATGTGCTGTAAATATAAAATATACACTGGATTTCAAAGACTTCATAAGGAAAATAAAATGTTTCACTAATTTTAAAATTTTGATTATATATGGAAAAGATAATATTTTAGATATTTAGGTTAAATAAAATGTTAAAATTAATTTCACCTGTTTTTTTTTAGTTTTTTAAATTTATCTTATTTATTTTATTGTTGTTGTGAATATACACAGCAAAATATATCCCAATTCAACAGTTTCTACATGTCCAATTCAGTGACATTGATTATATTCTTTGAGTTGTGCAGTCATTCTCACCGTCCTTTTTTATTATTTATTTTATTGTTGTACTTTAAGTGAAAGTTTACAATTCAAGTTGGTCTCTCATACAAAAATTTATACATACATTGTTATGTGACCCTAATTGCTCTCCCTATACTGTGACAGCACACTCCTCCTTTCCACCGCTGATTTCCCATGTCCATTCAACCAGCTCCTGACCCTCTCTGCCTTCTCATCTCCCCTCTGGACAGGAGCTGCCCGTTTAGTCTCATGTATCTACTTGAGCTAAGAAGCACACTCTTCACCAGTATCATTTTATGTCTCATAGTCCAGTCTAATCTTTGTCTGAAGAGTTGGCCTTGGGAATTGTTTTAGTTCTGGGTTGACAGAGAGTCTGGGGGCTTTGCTTTCTGGGGTTCCTCCAGTCTCAGTCAGACCATTAAGTCTGGTCTTTTTACTAGAATTTGAGTTCTGCACTCCACTTTTCTTCTGCTCCATCAGGGACTCTGTTGTGTTCCCTGTCAGGGTGGTCATTGGTGGTAGCTGGGCACCATCTAGTTCTTCTGGTCTCAGGCTGATGCAGTCTCTGGTTTATGTGGCCTGTTCTATCTCTTGTCACCCTCCTTTTCTGAGTTGTTCCTCCCTTCTTTTTACTTTTTTAAATGTGTCTGCTAGAAAATTTGAAATTATATATGGAGATGACATATTTCTATTGGACCATGATGGGCTAGAACTTAATCATGTAGAATAGCTGCAAGGGAGGCTGGGGAATGTAGTATTTTGATGTAATGACAGTGTCTTCAGCTGAAATTGGATCCTGTTATTAAGGAGGATCCTTTTTTTTTTTTTTTTTTTTTTTTTTTTTTCCTCTGCAAACTTGAAAGACAAACAAAAAGTCTGCATAGTAGATCACAGTTGAGTTGCATATTAAAGAATTAGCCGGGGTCTCTGTCCTCAAAAAGTTTACCAACTTTTGGGAGATATACAGCTATATAGTCAATAAAAATGCAATTGTTGAAGTAGTCAAACTGCATTTCAGAAGAAAAGATGAGTCAGTGTTTCCGTAGAGTTAGAAAGCACAATGGATTGATCTACGAGTGCTTCCTGGGGGAGGAGACTTGGAGCCTTGGTAAGTGAAAGGTGTGCTGGCTGGAGAGAGCATCTCGACAAGAGCTGCCCCACATAAAACTCCCTCCATTCAATCTTTTGAGATGGCCACTAGAGCAGAGCATGGTTGGAATGGAAGATAAGGCTGGGCCATTGTTTTGAGCACTTTTCTCTGTTCCTTCCTGAATCTCTAGGACATTGTATTCAGCCTTCTGCATGGAGCTGGCCTCCCGTGGCTTTGTGGTTGCTGTGGCAGAGCACAGGTGAGTGATGACAGTCATAATGACCTATCATGGATTGGGTCCCTGCAGTGGGCTAGGATACAGGCTAGTCACCTATTGATAATTATTTCTGAACCTCACAACCATGCAAGGCAGATATTATCCCCATTTTAAAGGTAAAGAAGTCAAGGTTCAAAGATGTTAAATGCCCAAAGTGATACAGCTCACTTGGGGTTCAAGCCTAGATCTGTCTCTAAAGTCATATGTTTTTTCTACTATGCTATACATGCCCCTAGATCTCCTTCTCTGCTAGCCAAAGGATGATCCAAAGTGTCTTGGCTCAAAGAGAGAAGTTATTAAAGTAGAAAAGAAAGCTCAAGAGTGTCTTCTGGTTTCTCTCTGATGGCATGTGTATTTCAGGGACCAGTCAGCTGCGACCACCTATTTCTGCAAGAAGGCTCCAGAGAAGAACCAGACCATCAATGAGTCGCTGGAGGAAGAATGGATCCCATACCGTCAACTTGGGGAAGGGGAGACGGAATTCCATGTTCGGAATCCCCAGGTAGGCTTGCGCCAGTTGGGTAGAGGGCATTAATAAACCTGTCCTTTCTATACTACATTTACTAAGTGAGACTTTAAACTCAGCCTCTCTCTTGAAATCTCAATCATTCTGAGTGTGAACTTGCCACATCAGTGAGGAGAAATGGGGTATTAATCAGGCCTTTTCAGTTTGCAAGTGATGGAAACCCAACTTAAGTTTGCTTAAGCAAAAAAGGGAATTGATTGGCTCATATAAGCAGGCTATAGGAAAGGCAAAACCGTTGACACCAGACTCGAATGCCATCAGGGCTTTCTCTTCATTTCTCAGCTCTGTCTCTTCTGCTGGTTGGCCTCATTTGCTAACTGGCTTACTTTATGATGTTAGAACTACAGCTCTGGACAGCTCTGAGCTTACATATGTTCAGCCTTACCATCTGAGAGAATAGAGTTTATTTTGGGGGTGCTTTTCCAGTCCCTACCCCGTCCCAAGCTGCAGTTTGAAAAATCTTGGGAGCATCTCCAGGGCTGGAGAAAAGTACAGGTAGTTCCCGACTTAGGATGATGGGGTTCTGTTCTCACAACTCTGTTGTAAGTTGGTTCTGCTGTAAGTCAAATACCTGGTTTTTTTCGGTTTTCATTATTAGTACCTTTTATTATCAGTATCTTTATAAATCCAATCTTTTATTTGTCTTTAGGGGTTGGAAACATTACATATAAACATAGCTTCAACACTGGCTCTTCCTGCTTCTCCAGTTATACACACCAAAAAAGAAAAAAAAGGATAGTCATAAATGCAGTTCATCCGTAACTCAAATATAAGTCCTAAGTTGGAGACCATTTGTACCAAAATTGGGAGTCCTCACCAGAAATACAGGAGAAGGGGGAGAGGTGCTAAGCAGACAAAAAAAATAAACGTGTCCTATAAATCCAGTTTTGTTGTTGTTGTTTTTAGCTGCTGTCCTCTTGGCCCCTGACTCATGGTGACCCAGTGCACAATGGAACGAAGTGCTGTCCAGTCCTGCACCGTCCCCATGATGGGTTGTGGATCAGACCATTGTGATCCGTAGAGTTTTCATTGGCTGATTTTTGGAAGTAAATCGCTAGGCCTTTCTTCCTAGTCCATCTTAGTCTTAGCTCTTCTGAAATCTGTTGCATCATAGCAACGCACAAACCTCCACAGACAGATGGGATTTATAGTAATAATAATACTCTTATTTCTTTTTGTTTCCAAAACACTTTCTTATATATTATCTCATTTAATCCCCCTGACAACCTTATGGGTAGGAAGGTAGAGTCTGAAAAACATCTGGCTGACTCTGTTATACTGTCAGATGGTGCTTATGGGGGCTGTGGGTGGCGTGAAGGGTTAAGTGCTCAACCGCGAGCCGAAAGGTTGATGGTTTGAATCCACCCAGCGGTGCCTCGGAAGACAGGCCTGGTGATCTGCTTCTGAAAGGTCACACCTTGAAAGCCGTATGGAGCAGTCTGCTCTGCACACATGAGGTCATTATGAGTCAGAATCAACTCAATGGCAACTAACAACAACAACAACATGGGGGCTGGGAAGGAGCTGAGTCTTTCTCAGGACGATGGGGCCCACAGTGCTTGCTAAGATGTAGATGGGCAAACTTCCTTGGCCCTGTAGTTGTGTAAGATTCTGTCCGGGTGGTTGTGCAGTATTCCAGCTCCTATCGGGCCTGTCTCTGTTGCAGGCACATCAGAGGGTGAATGAGTGTGTACGGGTGTTGAGGATCCTGCAAGACGTCACTTCTGGACGGACTGTCCTTAACATCTTGCCTGGTGGGTTGGATCTGATGACCTTCAAGGTATGACAGAACTTGATTTGAGCTGGAATGAATGTATTCATCAGGACTTCCTTGGTTGTAACCACTAGCTTAAACCAACAGAGAGTTCTTGGCTCACGTAACTGGGAAGACCAAAGGCAGACTGGCTTTTGGCCAGTGTAGCTGGATCCACGGACTGTTCTATGAATGAGGATGATATTTTTAAAAAATAACTGTTTTATGAGTACTTACTATGATAAGAGCTCCTTACACGAACTTATAAGGTATTATTTATTACTGTTTTTTGAAGAAAGAAACCAAGGACCAAAGAGGCTAAGTGTGTACTTAAGGTTACTCAGCTAAGTTAGTGGTAGAGTCAAACTTTAAACCGGGACTTTTTGATCCCAAAGCATATGCTGTGTGCCCCTTTAGAAAATATCTTTTTAAGGCTCTGGAAAATCCTTCAGGGAGAAGCATCTGCTTGGATGGCTAGTAGATAAGGCTAAAGTACCCTAGAACCTGAAATCTAGGGTACTTTACTAACTGTTAGGTGTGTGTCTTCAATCCCTGCCAGACAAACTGGACCTATGGTACTCAAATCCAGGTGTGCGTGCCTGTGAGCCTGAGGCAGACACTGGGGAATGGCAGGCCGGTCGAATTAGTTGCAAGGCAGCCTTGTGGGGACATACAGAATTAAAAAGCTAAATTTCACCTATGAGATTGGGTGAGATCCAAAAATTGATAACTCACTGTGTTGACAAAGCTGTGGGGAAGTTGGTACTCTCTTCCTACATTGCAGGTGAGAGTACAAATTCCCCTATTGAAAGCAATTTGGCAATAGCTGTCAACAGTACAAATGCACATAGTCTTTGACCCAGCAGTTTCCAGTCCTGGGAATTTATCCTACAGATACCTGCACACATGCAATACGATGTATGTATAAGATTATTCATTCCAGTATTGTTTGTGATAGCAAAAGATTGGTAGTAACCTGTTAAAATGTCATGGCAGAGGCATCTGACCTCCTCTAACTTCACAAGGGGTAAGGAGAATCAAGATCAACAGCCCAAGGCTGATTCCTATGAGGTGGAGGTCAGACATGCCTCTACCCTCCAATCTTTTTACCAATTCTGACACCAGCTGCCCCTCCCATGGCACTCTCTACTTCTTTGCTGGGTTTGATAGTTCATTGCAATGGCCACACAGAACTCACAGACCATACTCATAGATATTAGGTTTATTAATGAAGTAACAGGTTACAGTTCAGGCTCAGGAACGCTCAGGACACAGTTCTTCCATCAAGACATCCTCTTAGCCTTGCCTGCAGGCACATCTCTCTCTGGCCCCTTGGCCTCTGCCCTGCTCGGGCAAGTGTTACAAAGCTCTTTTAGCTCTGCCAACAAGCGCCCAGAGACACCCCACTCTGCCACTTAGCCTTGACCAGAAGACACTCAGCTCTAGCTCCATGGGTCAGCAAACCTAGCTCCATCAAGTGCCTGGAGGTACCCTACTCCATCAGCAAGGCGTCCGCCTGAAGGCACTCAGCTTTCTCGCTTCATGGGCCGGAAAGCCCACTACACTGTCTCTTGCCAGTCTTCTGGTTTTGTTGCCACTGTTTCTCTGGTGCAGCTTCTCACTGTCTCTAGTGTTACAGCTCTCTCTCTGTCTCCTGGATCTAGGAGGTTCTCAGTGCAGGGATCCCGGGTCCAAGGATATGCTCCACCCCTGGCTCTTCTTTCTTAGTTGTGTTGAGAACCTCTCCTCTCCGCCTCTCGGATGGCTCATTTTAAGCTTAGCAGAATGGCAAAACTGACCAATCCCCTTGTTAGGGTTCCATACACCTTATTTGCATGATCCCACTCTCACAAGGGTGCCACACATCTTATTTACATTATTAGCAAACTATCCAATCCCCTTGGTGGGCCATAAATACCTCATTTGTGTAGTCTCACTCCGTCATTTGGTGGGAGTTAGAAAGACTGGCTGGAAGGGCCATATTAGGTAATTTACTGCACCGCATAACCTAAATGCCTATACCAGTAAGGGAATTGGTTTAATAGATTATGATACAATGGATATATTAATTGCTGTAATGCTTATTGCTATAGCACATAAACCCCAAATCTCAGTGGCTTAATGCAGTAGAAATTTATTTCTCTCCCACATAAAGTCCAAAATAACAAATTAGGGACCCAAGCTCCTTTCCTCTTATGGCTGTACCCTTCTCAATCTGTGAAACCCAACTTCATTGTGTATATTAAGCCAGCAGAATGGGAATGAGCATGAAGGTTTGTACAAGGGAGTTTTTTAGGGACCAGGTCTGGAAGTGGAGATATCATTTTGCTCATATTCTGTTGGCTAAAACTAAGTCACAAAAACAGATATAACTGAAGGGGAAACTGGAAAATATAATCTATGCATGTCCAGGAGGAAGAGGAACAGGTTTGGTGATCAGCTAGCTGTCTACACCATGGTGAAATCAAATATAGCTATAGAAAATGATAAGGAAGTTCTATATGTACTAATATTGTTAGGCAAACAAGATACAGTACCACTTTTGTAAAAAGGGGTAAAGTATACACATATTCATGTTTACTTGTATATGCATAAGGAACCTCTGCACAGACATGCAAGAAACATAGAGTGGTTACTCATTTGGTGGTAGGGAGTTGGCAACTATGTGGATAGGGAATGGGGTGGTGGGAGACTTCTCTATATACTTTTGATTTTATAATTATATGAATAAATTAGTCTACTTTTAAAAAGCTAAAAAAATATCCCGCTACCACCAATGACCGCCCTGACAGGGAACACAACAGAGTCCGAGACAGAGCGAGAGAACTCAAATTCACATAAAAAGACCAGACTTAATGGTCTGACAGAGACTGGAGGAACCCCCAAAACTATGGCCCCTGGATACTCTGTAAACCAAGAACTGAAATCATTCCCAAAGCCCACTCTTCAGACAAAGATTAGACAGGACTATAAAACAAAAAGTAATACACCTGAGGAATGTGCTTCTTAGTTCAGTCAGATACACGAGACCAAATGGGTGGCTCCTGTCAGGAGGCAGGATGAGAAGGCAGGAAGGGACAAGAACTGGTCTAATGGACACAGGGAACCTGGGATGGAAAAGCAGAGTATGCTGTCACATTGTAGGGATTGCAACTAATGTCACAAAACAATATGTGTATAAATTTTTGTATGAGAAATTAACTTGACTGTAAACTTTCACCTAAATCACTATAAGAAAATTTTAAAAAATAAAATAAAAATACTGATCCATCGAAGTTGTTGATCTGAAAATGCGAGCAAAAAGGGAGAATTTAGGTACAAAGTTTTGGGAGAGAAATTGGGGCGAGCAGAGGAAAGCAAGGGGTCAGAGCAGAGGCTGGGCAGCAAAGCCTAGAGAGATTTCCTGAGCCCCTTAGAGGCAGCTGTGGTAGCTTTTTATATAACCGTGCCCTGAAGGCTTCTGGGGACAACCAGAAATAGATACTTGCAGAGCATGTTAGAGCCAGCAGACTTGGTCTCACCACCACCACCCCCAACCCACTCACCCAGGCTTTGGATAAAAATCAGGACAGATACCCAGAGGAAGTAGAACCTGAGTTGGTTTCTGTACAGTCAGCCCTTGCTCCAGAGTAAGGTGGGCTAGGCAGCAGGAGCTCTCCCTGTCCATCCTCAACTCAGTCCATGTGTCCTCCCTGCCTCCGTTATGGACCAGTTCATAAGCCAGGGATTCTAGAGGAGGGGAGATTTCTCATTCTTAGTACGCGTTCACATTGGTGAGGTGGTGTGGATTTTACATCATCTCTCTCCATTTATTTATAGATACTTGAATGTCTACCTTAGTCCAGGCATTGTTAGGTGGTAAAGGTTATAAAAATACAGATGAAAAACACGATTCTCAGACTTCTGCCTTCTGTATTAGTTTTCTAGGGCTGCTTTAACAAATTACCACAAACTTGGTGGCTTATAACAACAGAAATTCATTCTCTCACTGTTCTGGAGGCCAAAGCAAGGTGTCAGCAGGGTCATACTTTCTCCGGAGACACTAGGGGAGAATTTTTCTTTGCCACTTCAGCTTCTGGTGGCTCATGGTGTTCCTTGGCTTAGGGCAGCTTAGCTTCCATTTCTGCCTCTGTCCTCATGTGGCCTTCTTTCCTCTGCTTCTGGCCAAATCTCCCCCTCATTTCTCATATCAGTCATTGGATTTAGAGTCTACCCTGAACCCAGAATGATTTCCTCTTGAGATCCTTAACTAATTATATTTACAAAGACCCTATTTCCAAATGAGTTCACATTCTGAGGTCCTGGGTGGACATGAATTTAGGGGAGGGGACACTGTTCGACCCACTACAGATGATAAGGTTACAGAAACAAAGACGGAAAACGTGGTTCTCAGGATCCCTGCCTACAGAAGGCTGTTCAGTCTGTGGATTGCCTGGCTGGCAGCTTTTCAGTAGACAAGAGGTTCTCAATGGTGTGGTTTTGGTGGGCTCACCCACTGTATTGTGTCTTCTGCCTCATTGCCTCGCTAGTTCTTCCTCTTGCCCCTGAGGAATTGGTAGAGAAGGAGCCCTGCATTTCTGACTTGGCTAAGTTCTTCGCTTTCCTCAGGGCAGCATTGACATGAGTCGTGTGGCTGTGATGGGGCATTCATTTGGAGGGACCACAGCTATTCTGACTTTGGCCAAGGAAACCCAGTTTCGGTGAGTTTTCTAGTGATGCTGCTATTAGCTACACACAGTATTCATTCGTTCATCAAGTATTTTTACACCAGCACTAAGCCCACTGTTTTGGGGGCTGGGGATTCAGTGGTGAACAAGAAAACAAGGTCTCTGATTTCATGGAATTACGTTACTGTGGGAGGAGATAGACCAGTAAATAAGTTGACCAAAAATAAAATCCCCGGCAGCCAAGTGCAATGAGAAGACTAAAACAGGCTGATGTGCTAGAGTGTCCAGAGACTTCTCTGAGAATGTGACACAGGCCAAGACCCAAAAGGCAAAGAAGCCAGCCATACAAAGGCCCAGGGGAAGGCCTTCCAGCCAGAGGGAACAGCTAAGGCAAAGGCCAAGATGGAAACAAGCTTGCTGTGTTAGTGCTGGGGGAGCACAGTGCATCGGGGGAAGAACTCACCATGAGACCAGAGAGATCAGCAGTTAGATTTTATTCTAAGTATGATAGGAAACCATTGAAGGATTTTAAGCAGAGAAAAATCAATCTTATATACATTCTGTAAAAATCTTACATACATTTTAAAAGATCTCTCTGGCTACTACATGAAGACTGGATTGTAGCAGGACAGGAATGAAACAGGGAGGCAAGTTAGAGGGAGGCTATTTCAGAATCCAGGTGAGAGATGACAGATCTATCTGTATTAGGATGGAGGGAGTGGGGTGGGGAGAGTGAGTGGTGTCAAGGTATATTTTAGGGTCTGCAGGACTTAGTGATGTATGAGGTAAAGGAAGAAAGGAATCAGCATTTTTCATTTGCATGTCTACCATTTGGTGGATGATACTGTTCCTTATTGAGATAGAGAAGACTGGAGGAGCATTTTGGGAGGAGGGGGACGAGTCTTTGGGTCTTAGTCTTGCCCTTGGTGACAGAGATTGCTGCTTGACAGGCTGGCCAGGTCTCTTGAGTTGTGGCACGAACTTCCCCTAACCTTCCCTGCTGTGTACGCTATAGGCTCCCATGGCACCTTGTATGATCAGGGCACTTAGCTGCATTGTCTGTTCTGTTTCCTCTGCTAGACAGAGAGTTCCTTGAGAGCAAGAACTACGTTATTCATTTCCATATCCACAGCACAGGGCTACCAATATAGTAGGTACTCAATGAATGTTGAATGAATGAATGATTAAATGAACGAAGTGTCACTGTGTAACTCGAGTCAGTCGCCTGAGAGTAGATCCAGGAGATGGAGAAGACCTGATCCTTGTGGTCAGAGAGTAAAATTTAGAAGGATCCTTGGCAACAGGTGGAGCCCTGGTGGTGCAGTGGTTCAGAGCTACATCTGCTAACCAAAAGGTCGGCAGTTAGAATTCATCAGCTGCTCTTTGGAAACCTTATGAGGTAGTTCTACTCTGTCCTATAAGGTCACTGTGAGTCAGAATTGACTGGACGGCAACAGGTTTGGTTGGTTTTTTTGGGAACAGGTAAAAGTGATCCCTATCTCGGAGCCTGACTGAAGGATGTGGCCCCTGGCACCCGCTTCCTGGCTTTCTGAGCCTTCGGTCCACTGAAGGGAAGAATTCCCCCCTTCCCCCACCACCCTCACTGTTCTTGCTTGGGTTTCTGCCTAGCATTTTGAAATGTTTGGTTCTGCTCCAGGTGTGCTGTGGCTCTGGATGCTTGGATGTTTCCACTGGAACGTGGCTTTTACCCCAAGGCCCGAGGCCCTGTATTCTTCATCAATGCTGAAAAATTCCAGACAGTGGAGAGTATCAATTTGATGAAGAAGATATGTACCCAGCATGAACAATCTAAGATCATAACTGTCCTGTAAGTAAACCCTAACTACCAAGGTCATGCTCACGGTGTTCTCTCTTTTCCCTTCAGCTCTGACTCCCTTAAATTCTTCTGGATTATCCAGAAGTTTCTACCCATTAATAGAATACCTGAATACTTCCTGAATTTCAAAATCTTAATTCCTTCACAATTTTATATCTGTCCCCCTTCTGTATTTAGTTCTACTTACAGTGATTTCTTCAGTAGTTAACTTGACTTTTGTGACAGGATTTGCCTGCTGATTACTGGGAAGAGGGTATTGTGGGATTAGGCGTTGGAGAAGAAAGGGTGTGGGCTCCAGAGATCTTTAGCCTCAGCTGGGAATTTTATTCGTTCTTTTGAAGAGTATGGGTGTGGTAGACCTTTGACATTCACAAGATAGATTTTTAAAGGCTTTCATGAATATCTAAATTCACATGTATCACTCTAGCATATGTTTTCTTCCATAAAACATCCGTATTCTCAGTAAGAGAGACCACATTCTCTTCACTTCCATCACCACTGCTGTCAGTTGGCTTTATTTTGGAAGCATTTCTCACAGAGAAAGATTTTGTTCTAAGTCATTTGAAGATATTTCCCTGGGAAGTGGCATTGAACTTCAGGTGCAGGGCTGAAATCTCATTGACTAGCTCCCTGACTTGAGTATCCAGTGCCTAGTTTCAGAAATGATACGTTGCCAAAAGTTAAGTCTCCCTCATGTGCCCTTCCCAACTGCTCTCGCCGGCACTTGAGCCTTGAAGCACACATGCTATAGGGATCCCAGTTCCGTTGTCAGCAAAACAAGGGACTGCATGCCATGGTCCTTTGGAATCACTCGGGTAGTTGAAAGGCCAAACTGAACGGCCTTGAATGCTGAGGGTCTGCTCAGTAGTTAGCAACGTCTTCCCTTGCCCATCTTGGCCCAGGCTCTCTTCCTTGGGGCCAGCCCCTTACCTACCTTTCATTTTTATTTCATGGCACTCAGAGGACCACTTAAAAGTTTCCCAAGTCAGTCAGATTCAGGACAATTTGACCTCTGGAGGGAAGGGAGGCAAGAGCAGTGGAGAAGGGATATGCGAGGGGGATTTAACTATTGGTAATGTATTACTTCTTAAATTAGGTGCTGGATACCAAGTATCCGTTGTATTATTCTGTACACTTTTTTGTGTGCCTTAAATCATGCATTTTTTTTAAGGCAATTTTTCTGCATGACATCAAACAAATAGTTTAACTTTAGATTTCCCCTCCCCATTGCATTGACTAGTAAGTCTAGTTAGGAGTAATTTAGCCAAATGAACCTAGTCAGGATTTCACCTGAAAGTTTAATATGTTTGATGTCAGAGGACTTAAGTTCTAATCCAGAAACCTCCTTTAATGTGCACTTGCCCTCACTTTTCTGATTATTTAAATAAAGGCAAGTAATTGATTTTCCCTGTTGATGATGCAGCTCTGAAGAAGTAGGAGTTAACATGTTTTGTGAATGTTCAGAAGTCACCAGGTGGAAACCATGGTCTTTTAGGCTATAACAATGTAGGAATGGCAGGTGCTGCGGACTTCCTCTCCTTGTCCCTATCCCTGTCCAGCTGACTCAGCCTCTTCTCTGCACTATCAGGCAGATAAGCCAGCTTTGAAGGTCAGGCACATCTTGGTTCAAATCATAGCTCCATTCCTTACTAGCTGTTTGACCTTGGGTAGATCATTTCACTTCTCTGAACTTCAGATTTCTCTCTGTCAAAGGGGAAAATACTTCCCTTATATAGTTGTGAAAATTAAGTGAAGGTGCTTAACAAATATGTGTGTGCCCCAGTCCCTGAACCCCTACCAGTTACGTGTTTTTCTTCTGTTCTAGTGGTTCTGTTCATCGGAGTCAAACTGACTTTGCCTTTATGATTGGCGGTTTGATTAGTAAATTCTTCTCTCAAACCCGTGGGAGCTTGGACCCCTATGAAGGTCAGCGGATCATGGTGCAGGCCATGCTGGCCTTCCTGCAGAAGCACCTCGGTAAGGAGAGAACTGGGATCATGAGGGTGGCCGTCGGGTCCCTTAGATTTTCCTGTAGCACAGTAATCTATGCTGACATGTCAGGGATCAGGGAGACTTACGGCAAAAGGAGAACCTGAGTGAAGGAGAGTTACACAGAATTATAGAAAAAATACTTACCTGGAAGTTTGGAGATCCTGACTCTGCCTCTTACTAGCTGCATGACCTTGGGCTGGTCATTTAACCTCCTCAAGCCCCAGTTCCATCACTGTCAATGGAACATTCACTTCTCTCCACTACATCTGTCCAAATCCAAGCTCATCATCTCTTGCCCTGTCTGCATTGTGGGGGCAGTTATGATGATAAATGGAAGTGCTTTAAAAAAAGCATAGAAGGATTATGACTGATGTTATAACTCAGACCAACTGAACTGTAAGGCCTTAGAGGTCATTTGGTCCACCTGTCCACTCAGAAGAGGTATCCCCTCAGATCTTCTCTGCCATGTGATCAAGTGGCATGGCTTTTAGCATGGGACAGCAGTGGTACTCAAGTCAGCTCTCTTCACCACTGAAAACTTTAATTTTTGTTTGTTTTTTAGTATTTTTATTATATTTTCAGTGAAAGTGTACATAGCAAAACAGGTTCCCACTCAACAATTTCTATACGTATTGTTCAGTGATATTGGTTACAGTCTTCACGTTGTATCAACATTCTCATTATTTCCAGTTCTAGATGTTCTATTCCCATTGACCTAGTCTCACAGCCCTCCAACCTTCTCATCTATGCTTTAGAGTATTTGTTGACCATTTGGTCTTATATAGATGATTTTTTTAAAGAGCTCAGTACTCAAGGGTGATATTCATTACTTTATTTTTATTTTTTAAATTTTATTGTGTTGAGAATATGCACAGCAAAACATAAACCAATTCAGCTGTTTCTACATGTACAATTCAGTGACATTAATTACATCCTTCAAGTTATGCAGCCATTCTTACCCTCCTTTTTCAGTTGTTCCTCCCCCATTAACATAAACTCACTGCCCCCTAAAGTTCCCATCTAATCTTTCAAGTTGCTGTTGTCACTGATCCCATATGGATAGTTCTTAAAAGAGTATAATGCTCAAGGCAGACATTTTTTACTAGTTACTATTGTTTGGTTTTAAAAAGACTTCAGGGGATATTTTTGGTTTAAGATTTAAGTTTATCTCAGGGCAGTAGTTTCAGGGGATATTCATTACTTTATGAGCTAACCTACTATTTAACTAAAATATGACTTGAGGGGAGAGTTTTCAGTTCAAGGCTTAAAGAATATCTCAGAGTAGTAGTCTCCAGGATTCCTCCTATCTCAGTGGGTCCATTAAGTCTGGATATTTTTAAAGATTTGAAGTTCTGTTCCACTTTTTTCTCACTTTCTATCAGGATCTATCTATTGTGGTCCTGATCAGAATGTTCAGTAGTGGTAGCTGGGCACCATCTAGTTCTTCTGGTCTCAGGATAGAGGTGGCCATGGTTCATGTAGACCATTAGTCCTGTAGACTGGTTCCTTCTCTGAGTCTGGGGTTTCTTTCTTTCTCTTTTGCTCCAGACAAGTGGAGACCAATAGTTGTATCTTAGATGGCTGCTTGACTTTTATAGTTTTAGGAGTTGATATTCTAGTTAAGTTTTTTGGTTACAAGGACTAGCGATTCACTAATTTACCTCAAGAAAAAAGGGGAGCTTTTTTATGAGAGTGTGCTTGGACTAAGTGGGAAGTAAAAAATTGCAGGAACCAAGGTATCGCAGGACTGACCTCTCTCTCTCTCAGTTGCTGTCATGGGCTCAGCCTTTCTATCTCTTCCTCTTGTGACATCTGTTTCTCTCTTCTCCAATCTGTGATTTTCTTTCTTTCTGCTCTGTATTTTATCTGTCACTAATAGTGTCTGCTCATTCATAGTTTCTGCTTCCTCATAATTTTAGTTGGCTTGAACCACTCAGGGCTTGTTTTCTCTACCTTGTGGCAACCTTTCTTCTTCAACTCCCACTGCTCACTACTGTATTCTCTTGGCTTTCTTAGACCAGATACCCAAGAGAGACAGTCTGGTTATACCAGCCCATCTTTACCTGCCAAGATACATTGCAGGTCACTGTCCGCCCTGTGCCTGGAGCTCTCTTGATGAGATGTCTCTTTCTGATCAAAGTGGAGTGGGATGCCATTATCTACATGAGGCTGTTCCCTCAGCAGGTGCTGTGTGTAGGACAGTTTTCTGGGAGTCAGGGCTTGTCTGGATTGCTAAACTTTAATTTCTAACCTAAGGCCAAGATCTGATACTTTGTAACTCCTCTTACTTGCCCTGGTTATCCCCTCAAGGGCCCTCCATGGAAGCCTCACACTGCTTGCACATGGCAGCTCTTCAGCTATGCTGTCCTCCCTGAGTTTTTTGTTCACTAAGCTAAATGATCATGGTGCCGCCACCTTTTTCCCATGCAGTGCTGTTGCCATTTATTATCCCCTTCCATTGGATGCACTGTTCGTCATGTGTCTTTTAAAGTGTGGTGTCCTGACCTGCACATGACGTGCTAGATGTGGTCTGACCAGGGCCCGGTACAGCAGGACTGTTGCCTCTGTGCTCTGGACACCTGACTTCTAGTCGTATGGCCTGAGTGCATTAAAATTTCCAACAACTGCATAACAGATTTGGTTTAGATTGAGTTCGTTTTTAAAACATATCTGGCCAAATATAATTGTGTTGACTCTTTTAACCTAAATTTGCATTTTTACATTTATGCCGGTTTATTTTACCTTGCTCATTGTGAGTCATTATTCCAGCCTGGGTTTAGAGACTTCAGGGTTAATAGAGACCTTCGAGCATCCTTCTTATCACCAAACAGGAGAGAAATAGATTCATGTCTCAAGACTTTGGTGGGGCCTGACCATGGTCGTCAGCCCACTTTTGCCATTTCCTCTTATGCATTAGGTCAGAGCTAAAGATTAAAGATGAGGGGGAGCCCACCATAGCATACCTGGGCTCCCTTTAGTAGCAGTGCCTGTGAGCTAAGATGCTTATTGCTAGAGACCAGCAGAAGAGGAGATGGAAGGGAAGAGAGGCTCAGACTGTAGGAGGATTATTAGGATTTACTTTATGCCAGTTCCTCTGCTACATACTTCACATGCACTGTCGCGTGTAATCCCAAAGACAGCTCTGTCTGGTGGTACTTCGATCATTAACTCCATTTTACAGATGAGGGTAATGAAGCTTAATTTAAGTAATTTGTCCAAGGTTATTTGGTTGTTTAGTGGCAAAGTCAGTATGCAGCCCAGGCTCTGTAATTCCGAAGTCCATGTGCTCAATTGCTACATTATACTGTCAGTGACTATGATGACTGTGACAAGTTCCATGACCTAGTTATGCACTTAGTCTTAGGAAGACACGGAGGACAGGCACCTAACTGTGATGGGATGAGAAGGACAGCCAAGGAAGGAGGCTTCCTAGACAAAGCGAAGCTTGCCTTTAATCTTAATGGATGAGTAGAGTTCACCAGGTAGAGAAGGGGCAGGGATCTTTCAGACAGAAGACACAAACGCTTGAGTGAGCCTGATGCATTTGGGAAAGTGTGGTATATATGGAGCCCAGGGTAGTGAATTGTTGGAAAGTAAAGCTAGAGAATTGAGCAGAAGCCAGATTTAGAAGCCCATGTGTTTGCTGGAGTAAATTTGAATTTTATTCAAAGGCTGTGAGGAGCCCTTGGTGGGTTCTAAGCAACGAACTGTCATGATTAGATTCATGGTTGCATCTGGTTGCATTGTGGAGGATGTGCAAGATGGGGCAAGTTGAGGGGCAGAGAGCCCAGGTAGGAGGCTCCTGCAGTAGTCCAGGTGATAAGTGATGAGGCAGTCTGAAAAAAGACAGAGGCTCTCAGCTTGGGCTGATTAGCTTTACAAAGAGAAAAGCTTTTTGGTGGCCACAATACACTGTGACATGGGAAACTAAAATAGGTTGTAGGTGGCTCAGCCCAACCTCTCTCCACTTTCTGAAAAATACCTCTCAGAGCATGTGTTCTGCTGACACTGGTTAAGAAGTGTTACCTTCTGTTTATGAAGGTTGGTGCTTCCTTCACATGAACTACATGCAGCTCCTGTCTACACCCATTCATCCTCTCTCCCACTCTCCTGGAAGACTATTTCACACCTTCTCCTCTCTCCTCAAACCTTCCACACCTCCTACCCTAGCCTGTCTCTCAGCTGATTAACTTTGCCTCCTACTTCACTGAGAAAGTGAAAGCAGTCAGTACTTCCTCAAACTTCCAACACCACAGCTGCCCACCTGCCTGCATACGCTCTGTTCTCCCCCAGTTACTAGCGTTTCCTACTTTGTTTCCCAAGTCCAGCGTCTCCACTTGCATACTAGGTCCCATCCTCTTTTGTCTGCTCAAGACGGTTGCACTAGCAATTTTTTCCTCTTTTATATCATCAATTTTTCCCTCTTTACAGGTCCATTTCCAAAAGCATACAAACATGCTGAAATTTCCCTTTATCTTAAAAAAAATCTCTCTTGACCCCACTTTCCCCTCCAGTTGCCACACTATTTGCCTGTTCCCCATAGCAGTAAAACTCTTCAAAAGAATATCTAGCTTCACTTTTTTTAATTCCTCTCTTCCCGTTTACTCTGAAACCCACTCCAGTCTGACTGTTGCATCCCAGTACTCCATCAAAGCTGCTTGTGTCAGGACAGCTAATGACCTTTGTGATATTAATCCAATAGTCAGTTCTTACTCTTCATTCTACTGGAGCTCCCAGCAGCTTTAGACACAGGTGGTGACACCTTTCTCTGTGAAACACTGTTGTCACTTGGCTTCCAAGTAAAAACTGCATTTTCTCCTATCTGAATGTCTGCTCTTAGTCAGCTTAGCTGCTTCCGGGGCTCAGTCCTTGAACAACTTCTGTGTCTATGTTCTCATCTTGTCTCATGGCTTTAAATGCCATCTCTATGCTGACAACTCCCTAATTTATATCTCCACTTTGATCTTGCCTATGAACATTGGATTTATGTAACCCCCTACTAGCTACTCAGCATCTCCACTTGAATGTCTAATAGACATTACGAACAAAAACTTGTTTTACCTGCAGGCTTTCTCTTTTCAGTTAATAGTAAATTCATCCTTCTCGTTACTCAGGCCAAGGTCCTCCCCTTGCCTCTTCACTCTCACCTCCCATCCAGTCTGTTAGAAAATCCTGTTTGTTCTATCTTCAAAATAATGTATGGAATCTAGTCACTTCCCATTACCGACACAGCTACCGTCATGCCCAAGCCATTGTCATCTTTCACCTCAACTACTGCAGTAGTTTCCTAACTGGTCTCCCTAACCGCCATCCTTGGCCCCCTACACAGTCTTTTCTTAATAGAGCAGCCAGAGCGATTCTTTTAGAACGTAAGTCAGATCTTGTCACTCTTCCATTCAGAATCTTCCTAGGGCTTCCTGTTTCTCAGAGAGTCAAAGTCAGTGTTCCTTGTCCTGCCGGGCCTGTGTGATACACCCTCCAGTACTCCCTGACCTCCTCGCCTGCTGCCCTTCCTCTGGCCTGCTTTGCTCTCCCCGCACTAGCCCTAACACTCCAGGCGTGCTCCTTCAGGGCCTGTTCGCTGGGGTTCACTCTGCCTGGAACACTCCTCCCAGATAGTCTCGTGGCTCACTCCCACCTCCGTCAAGTCTTTGCTCAAATCTCACCTTAGTGAGGCCATCCCTAATCACCCTTTTACAGATATTGCACCTTCCCTTGCCTTCACCCCTCAGCCACCACTGCTGCTTTCCTTATCTGGCTCTCTTTTGTTTTTTTCATAGCACTGACTGCCTTTTTGGAGCCCTGGTGGCTTAGTGGTTAAGAGCTCGGCTGCTAACCAAGAGGTTGGCAGTTGAAATCCACCAGCCACTCCTTGGAAACTCTATGGAGCAGTTCTCCTCTGTCCTAAAGGGTCGCTATGAGTTGGAACTGACTCGACGGCACCTAACAACAACAACAACAACAACAACTGCCTTTTCATTACTACATAATTTATTATGTTTATTGTTCATCCTGCCTGCTAGATTGTGAGCTCTATGAGGGTAGGGGTTCTGTCTCTTTTATTCAGAGATGTATTTTTGCACCTAGAATAGAACATGGCACATAATGGGTGTGCTCAGTGTTTATCAAGTTAATGAATATGTAGCAGTTATTTGTTGAGGGCCTGTCCCATGCCAGACCCTTGGCAGGGCACTGGGCATCCAAAGATGAATGAGAAGGACACCATTTGCCCACTCAGCTTGTGCTCTACTCCCTCAGCCTGAGGCCTTGGACCCTTTCTGACTGTCCTTGCTGTGTAGTTAGACCCATCTGCTCATGGTCCCAGGGCTCTCTCTTTAATCATGCTTGGTCTTAAGCTGCTTCATGATGTTTCCACCCTGTTGCTTCTGCCCTTCATTGAGGTAGTACTGGTTTTGCATCCACTGGGCTGGGGTGTGAGGGACCTCTCCTTGCTTCACAGCATCCCTTAGCTTGGAAGTAGGCTTTCCGTTTTCTGACCCTTTCTGACCTGGCTTGAATTCTCTGTCTACCACTTAGCAACTGTAGTGGCCTTGGGCAAGTCAGGAAGCCTCTCTGAGCCTCAGTTTTCTCAACTATAAAATTGAGTTAATAATAGTACCTAGTTCACAGGGATGTTGTGAAAATTAAAGGAAACAGTGCATGTGGAGCATTTAGCACAGTCCCTAACATGAATTATCCCTCAATGACTGTTACCCTCTATTATTAGTATCATTATCGAATTGTTGTGGATTAAGCAAGGTCACTTGTAAGGCACGTTTATAAAGGCACTGAATAAATGGTAGCTACCGTTACTGCTGCCACCATCGTGACCACCATAATCAGGCCCTTTAGTATCCCAGTGCACCTTCTCTCTAGGTTGACCTGCTAACTATGATGGCTATTCTTTGATCTAACCTTATAATGATTTGCCTAACCTTCCTATTTTTTTTCCCATTTAGACCTGAAGGAGGACTATGATCAGTGGAACAACCTCATTGAAGGCATTGGACCATCACTAACCCCCGGGGCCCCACACCATCTGTCCAGCCTGTAGACACAAGTAGCCATTTTCAAAAGTTCACTTGAGCTGAGTTTCAATTTGAGGGCTGCCCAGGAGCACCCATAATCTTCCATCAGGAAATGGTTAACATGACCCTTCACAGAGAGAGGATATAATCACACTGCTGATTGGGTAACTGGGGGCTTTAATCTTGGACTTGCTTGTCTTCCACTCATGCTGGGGCTTGAATCACTTGCTGATTGGCAGACTGACTTTCTGGGGCCTGAGCCCTGATGGTATGGGGAACAAGCAGTGGGGCAGGACTCAAATTGAACACTGTTTCATGGCCAGAGTGTACAGACTTAGCCAGGGAACCTACTGCCTCACCTTGGGCTAGTGTGACTTCTGCAGTTGCAAAGAAGCCAAAGGATGGAGCTGAAATCCTCTCCTTCAGGACCTCTCGCCCAGCCTGGCACTATCTCTTCTTACCTCTCAGCCTTCTCTTACCCAGGGCCACTTGGTGAGTTCTGAACACTTTAGGCAAATTTCTAGAATATGAACCATCTTCAAATATTCTGTTTATTTTCAAGCTTTCCCATTACATGAAACTGGGCACTTAGTACTCAGTTATACTTGTGAGCCATGAGGTGTGGATAGCACTGTCCTGATAACACAGGAAGAGAAGCTGAGGTACAGAGGGGTACCTCAGAAGCTCTGGATATCTTTGGGGTTTTGCTAAAAATATATCTTAACAGGAAATTAACACAAGTAGGTTGAGATAGGGAAGATAGAATAACAGTGTTAAGCAGCCATTTGCACAGGCCCTTGCCACAAGAGCAGGGAATTTTGTCAGCTAGAAGTCAGGAGGCCACCCCTGGCAGGGTCTAAGAACAACTTGCTCTTGCTTCTTACCTCAGATATTGTGAGCCTCCAACTTGCTCAGAATCAGTGTCCTTTGGTTGTCTGTTTTCTAGCTCTGAGGCTCCGGCCCCAAATTTAAGTCAGGATGTAGGGTGCATTTCCATTCTGTTCCTTTTTTGGTATTTTATAATATGAATGATATTAATACTTATGTTTGCCTAAGGATATGTTGGACTATTTATTTAATCTGCACTAGAGCAAGATGGGGAGCCATCTGGAAATGGCTTTACCGTCTGTCTTTCTTTGTTCACTTACCACTTGGGCCCATGTGGAAAAAAAAAATTTAAAAGGAAAGGAAGTTTTCCTAGGGATCTAGTTCAAAGCTATTTGGAAACATCAACCTGAAACACCCCTCTCCGCTACTCTAAACTTCTTACCTCAGTGCAAGTGGGGGGCCTCAGAGGAAGCAAGAGCAAAGGGCGAATATGTCTCTATACAGTAAGCCCAAGGTGAGTGCTACCGAAGTAAGTTGGGACTAGGTCTCCCAGCTCTCAACAGCTGTTCTTCCTAAGAGACGAAACAGCAGATCCATTGAGACTGTAACCCTTGGAAGGATGTGTAGATTCTAGTGCGATATAGCAGAAGGAGGGTATCATTAAAGCCCTGGGCTCTAGAGTTATATAGCCTCGCTCTGAGTTCTGGCTCACCCGCTACTAACTGGGTAAATCTGAGGAAATTGTATGCTCCTTCTAATCTCTAAAGTGAGATCTGCATTATGAGTAGTTAGGAGGGTTAAGTGAGAAGGTGTATAACCCATGGATTAATTAAAAGTATCTTTCTTACTTGCCAAACATAGGATTTGTCTATTTATTTACAGTTACTGTTTTCTAGTTTAATTGCTTTGTGGTCTGAGAAGATGACCCACATAGTCTCCACCCGCCAAGATTTGTGGAAACTTGTTTGTTGGCCCAGTGTGAGGTCAGTTTTGTAAATGACCCATGTATGCTTAAAAAGACTGCATATTTTGAAGTTGTTGGCTTGCTGTTTTACTCCACAACACATCATGGATTTCCTATTATGAGAGCACACACAGATATATAACGGGGCCTTCCAACTCCCAAATGGGAACCAGAGCCCCTCAGCACTTGCAGAAGCAGCCCCAGGCCAAGCCTGAGTAGATGGCATACCATGTGCATGGAGCCGACTCTGCAAGTGCTGAGGGGCTAGTTCTAGCAATAGTAGCACGAGACCTAGCTTCTACCACAGACTCATAACGAATGCAGATACATGTAAAGCCCTGAGCAGGAGACCTGGAACTTCCCCAGAGAAAGACGTTCACAAATCGGATTCATTTCCTCCATTCAGCTTATGTTCTGGTAACGACTTGTTTATCTGGCAACATTGGAGTAGGTGGATTTTCCATGTAACTGAAAATTATCCTTTAAGTCCCAAAATGTAATACTGACTATATTGAATGGTAATCTACAAAATAATAATAATAATAATTAATAATAATAATGCACATACCACCAAATCAAAGTGAACAACTTCCTAATCAAAGTGAGCTTTTTAGGATGTTTCCATTAGGATAGCTAGACCGTAAAACTCATTTCTTGCCCATGCTATTTGTCCACTCTGGGTTGGCTGGAGGTTCTGCTCTGCATCATTATCCTCCTCACTCATCCTTCCCACTTCCTGGATTTGTTGGGCTCAGGCTGGTTGAGTTCTTACTGTGCCCCCCACACAGACCCCAGCCCCTTTCCAGTGTGTGTCCTCACACAGCCGCCCCTCTTGCCCCTTCCCCACGAAGACTCTGGGCTCTTGAAATGTCAAATGACAGACTCCAACTCCTTGTCTTGGCCTTATGGAAACCTTAATCTAGCCCTCTTTTTCTTATTCCAGAGCACCACTTACCCCCATGGCTGCAAAGGGACAGGGGAGGCCACATCTATACTCAGGATCCAGCCTCATTAGAACTCACTTTCTGCCCCATCACAACCTGATGCAGAGGCTGAGTGTCCCTGGCCATAGCTGTATTCCAAAATGCCAATGACAATAATAAAATAATAATAGCCAACATTGATTGGGCCGTTACTGTTGTCAAGGACTGTGCTAAGCCCTTTACATGCATTACCTCATTTACTTCTCACAGTAACCCCATGAGGTCGGGTCGTATTAGCCTCATTTATGTAAGGAAATAGGCTTTGAGAATTGCCTTGATCAAGCTCTCACAACAGGAATGTGGCAAAGCTGGGACATAGGCATCAAAATCCAAGTTCGGAATCACTGGGCCTAGCTGCCTAGCATACACATTTGGTTTTGCGCTTTCCCCTGTCTCTTCAAACAGGCAGGATATAGAAAATGTAATTTCACAATAGATTGAATCCAGGATCTCAGATTTTCCAGCAGTTTCTATATGACCTATATTGAAATTCAGTGGTATCCCCAGCACTATTAAGAATGGGTTGGGGGAGAGAACTGAGCTTCATTGGGAACTGTGGGCCAGGTGATCTATTGATTTGGTAGGTGGGGAAAGTGCAGGGATTAAGAACATGGTCTTTAGAATCAGACAGCTCCAACACTTTCAGCCCTGTGACCTTAGGTTAATTTATTAACTTCTCTGAGCTTCAATTTTCTTGTCTGTAAAATGGAATTTTAATAGTATTTACCTCATAGGGTTGTTGTGATAAATGAAATAATGCAGGTAAAAACACTTACCACAGTGTCTGGACATAAGAGCTTAATTAAGGTCAGCTATTACTAGTATGGTTTCATTTGGTCCTCCTTTTATACACCTATGAAGTTAGGTATAATTTACCCTTGCAGTTAATGGCCCCAGATGATCTTGATCTAAGTTCTGACTCAAGCTTCGAACAGTTCCACACAGTTACTGCCCTCAGGTGAAGCCTGCTAGCTGCCACCCAACTACTGCCGTTGTGTTCTCATGTCAGGGTGAAGCTAGATGAAGAAAGACAGTTTCCCATTCTCTTTGCTCTCATTTCCCTACTCCTCACATCAAAGATGGAAATCCACACCCTAGTTCTCGATTTTCAAACTCTCTTTACCACCAGGAATAAGTCACACTCTTATGCTTCGGTTTGGGTTTTAATTTCACCCCTGATCATCCACACACACATGACTGTGCACCAGATGTAAACCTAAGATGGTCCTAAGCTCCTAAGATGTTGAGTGGGAGAAGGGATGAGAAGGTCCATGTAGGGGTTATCTAAAAGGGAGGGCGCTGGGTATAGGGAGTTTGTAGTAGAGGCTGATTGCATTACTTTTTGTCTGCCGCCTTTGAGGCCAGGTGAGGGAGGTTGAAGGGGCCTTGTGACCTCAGCAGTAACTGCCCAGTTAGGGAGACAATGGCCTGTGAATTACCTTCTGCCCAGCTCTCTCCATCACTGCCACATCCAGTTTCTCACCGAGTCTTGTTTCTTCTCTCTCGGTGGTTCTCATACCCAGCCTGTCCTTTCCATTTCACTTGAGTCTTGTCCCCCTATCCGCTCACTCCTGGGTTAATTTTCACAGTCTCCTGGACTCTAAATCTCTCTCTCTTTTTTTTTTTTAAATGTTTTATTGTACTTCAGGTGAAGGCTTACAGAACAAACAGTTTCTCATGTAACAGTAGTACACATGCTGTTTTATGACTTTGGTTAACAACCCCACAACATTTTAACCCTCTGAATTCTCAGCTTTTTTTTTTTTTTTTGGTGAAAATACACATAGCCAAAGATACACCATTTCAAAACTTTTTATGTACACATTTAAGTGACATTGACTATGCTCTTCCAATTGTGCTGCCATTCTCACCGAAGATGAAGGCTTACAGGACAAAATAGCCTCCCATTTAACAGTTACTACAAATGTTGCCCTATAACAATGGTTAACAATATCACAACACATCAACAGTATCCTTACTCAACTTGTGTTCCTTATCATCAGCTTCCTACTCCCCCTCTGCCTTCTGGCCCTTGTCACTGGACTCCTGTACCTCGTTAGTCTCATTTAGTTTTACTGGGCTGTCTACTCCCAGGCTGAACAGTGAACCTCGAAGGTAACTTCACCTCTGAGCTGAAAGGGTGTCTGGGGGCCATACTCTTGAGGTTTCTCCAGTCTCCTTTAGGCCAGTAAATCTGGTCTTTTTATTTATTTATTTATTTTTTTGTGAGTGAGAATTATGCTCTACATCCTTCTCCAGCTCTGTCCAGAACCCTCTGTTGTGATCCTGGTCAGAGCAGTCAGCGGTGGTAGCCGGGCACCATCTAGCTGTACCGGACTCAGTCCGGTGGAGGTCTTGGTAGCTGTGGACAATTAGTCCTTTGGACTAATCTTTTCGTTGTATCCTGTTCTCTTCATTCTCCCTTGCTCCCGAAGGGATGAGACCAGTGTAGTATCTTAGATGGCCACTCACAGGCTTTTAAGACCCCAGACACTACTCACCAAGGTAGAATGTAGAGCATTATCTTTATAAGTAGTGTCATGCCAATTGAGCTAGATGTTCCCTGAGACCATGGTCCCCACAGCCCTCCGTCCAACAACTCAGTCCCTCGGGGAGTTTGGATGTGTCCATGGGGCCTCCATGACCTTTCCTTGTGCAGGTTGTGTTAGTTTCCCTTGTACTGTGTACTGTCTCACCT
This sequence comes from Dugong dugon, assembly GCA_030035585.1. Taxonomy (NCBI): domain Eukaryota; kingdom Metazoa; phylum Chordata; class Mammalia; order Sirenia; family Dugongidae; genus Dugong; species Dugong dugon. Next base: position 50,100,802 of record CM057462.1, on the reverse strand, counting down.
CTCACCCAAGATACCACTTATCTATTGCCTATTTTGGACTCTAAATCTCTCTTGCCTTTTTTCTCCCTGCTGCCAGATCTACTGAAAACCACGTTTTCATCAAAATACCAGCCTGTCAAGGTGGTCTAACATAAAGAGGACCAAACTCGTGATCTAGAGTTCTGGGTTCTTTTTTCAGCTCTGTCACTCTTTTCTCACTTTGTCACCTTGTGTGCAGGCTTCTCCTCTCTAGACCTCAGTTTCCCTGTCTGTAAATTGGGGATCTGGAGGGGTAGTTGTTGAACTGACTGATCTCTAAGACCCCACCCATTCTGGTGTTTTGTGTCTCTGTCATCGAATTGTCAAGAATCCGCATGGCTCCTCTTTCCCATAGAACTGCATCTCGCCTCATTCTGTCTGGTGTCGCCCTTCCTCTCCTGCTCCTTGCTTCTTACCATGCGCTCTTCATTTTCCACAGTCCCCTTGATATACCTCACTCATCTCATTTATGCTTTTTCTCCAGGTGTTTTTCTTGCTTGCGGAACCTTCTCACCTCCTTTCTGTAAACCCAAATACTGCTGATCCGTTAAGCCCATTTCTAGTCCCAGCTCTTCTGTGAAAGCCTTCTTGATTAAATTCAACTAACATTTGATCTCTTGGCCTCCTGCTCTCCAAGAGAAATACAGTCTGTGCCTTATTTAGTATTGCACTTTATTACATTATTCCAGGAGCAGGAACCATCTGTTGGATGGGAAAAATCATCCTCCTGTTGATTGACATGGGGAGCAGGGATCCCGGCCCCACCCCATCAGCAGGCTTCTTGTTCCCCAGCCAGCCTTGGTAACAGCTGGTGTTCACCCAGCCCTCCGATGTCTCCAGCTGCCTGCCCCTGCTTCCTTTTCTTTTGGTTTCCCCAGATCCCAGCTGTGGGGCCCAAGGCAGAGCCAGCAAGAGTGCAGCCAAGGGCAGCTGGAGCAAACTTCTAAGATACATGGACATGTCGCATTTGGGAGTTAGAAGGAGGGCAGAGCTGAGCACAAATCACACAAATGTTGAAAATGAGGGAGAGAAGCAGTTTGCCACCTCACTTTTCCCATCTTGCTTTCATCTAAAAAAAGAAGCTGCTCAGAAATACAGTCCTCCTCAGCCTGCTAAGCCAGATGGTCCCTAGAAGCTCAGCTTGCCAACTGTGTATATATAATTATTCAGCTCCATGGAATCACACCCAGGTTTGAGTCTAGACACTGATAACTTTTTGCTGTTCAACCTGGAGCCAGTAAACCCTTCTGAGACTTTGTTTCCTTTTTTGTAAAATGGGGTCACTGATGTCTTCCTTGTCCACCTCAAGATGTTTTTGGGGGGAAAGGGCTCAGTGTAGGATGTAAGATTTTGTAACCTACAAAGTACTGGACAAATATGCCTTATTATTAATAAAAGTGCCATATTTCTGTTTCTGTACCAGACACTGTGCTAAGTGTTTTACATACAATGTATCATTTAATCCTAACAACATTCCTGTAAGGTTGTGAGTTTTATGCCCATTCTAGGAAAGTGAGGTTCAGAAAGATTTGCTAAACCAGCTGAAGTCACCCAGCAGGTAAGTGCTGGAGCCAGGATTTGAGCTTAAACTGGTGGGGTCCAATGGCAATGCCCTTAGCTCCTGTTCATTACTGTCCCACAAAAAGAAAGAGGTTCTCGACCCTATGTAGGCTAAAATACTCACGATTTGATCTCCTGCTAAATGCACTGATCAGTTGGGTCATACAAAGAGCTGTCTTTGTGGAAGACCCAAATGAGTACTGGTAGTAAAGTATACACCTTCAGTTACTTTTCTAGCAGTACAGATGGGCACCATCCATCCATCCATCCATACACCTCATATAAAGTTAACAGTTCAGAGAACAAGTCAACTAGTACTATACTGTATAAAACCGTGGAGCCAAGCAGCTGGCAGGAAAATTTTTTTAAAATCTCTCACCCACGTATTGTATATCAATGATTCTCAGCTCTAGGTGCACATCAGAATCGCTTGGGAACCATATAAAAATATATTTGCCTGGTAATGCCTCCAGAAATGCTGATTCAGAAGGTCTAGAGTGGGGCCCAGGTGTGTGTGTGTGTTTTAAGTTCCAGAAATATTCCTGATACATAACCAGGTTTGAGAATCCTTACTATGGTTTAAGCCTGTTTTCTTCTCTTTTATGGAATAAGAATAACAAGCTGAAAACATAGAATCATTGAATTTTAGAATTGGAAGAACCCGTAAGTCCTTTGGTCCATGAGGAAACCAGAGCTCAGAGAAATTCAGCAGATAATTGGCAGATTTGAATTAAAATCTGGATCTTCTGACTTCCAGTATCATGCTTTTGATACATCCATGAGTGCCAGGGTTTCATTGGATTATTAAGAAAATTCCAGACTCCACTCACCGTGACATCCGTGATTTCCAACAACCATGCTTGGAGTTTTTGTGTAAGGCAGAAACCTGGGCTGGAAGGTCTGTTACTCAGACGGCAGTTCTCATGTTTGTTCAGTCATTCTACAAGCAGTTATTGATGCCTGTACTATGGCTAGCCCTGTCCTTGTGGAACTGAATCTAGAGGGCAAGAAAGACAGGTCTATAGCAGATCCCATATGATGAGTGCTATAATGGGGTATATATATGGCTCAGAAGTGGCACAAGGTGATCAGTTCAACTTCAGCAGGGGAGAGGCCTAAGAAGGCTTCACAGCATATTATATACTTGAGCTTGGTGTTTGTATTAGTTATCCATTGCTGTGTAACAAATTATCCCAAAATTGAGCAGCTTAGAACAACAGACGTTTATTACCTCAGTTTTCTATGGGTCAGGAATTCTGGGGCAGCTTACCTGGGTGGTTCTGGCGTTAGGTCTCATGAGGTTGTAGTCAAGATGTTAGCTGGGACTACTGTCACCTGAAGGCTTGACTAGGGCTGGAGGATCCTCTTCCAGGATGGCTCACTCACATGGGCTTTGGTGAAAAGCCTCAGTTCCTTTTCATGTGGATCTCTCCATAGGGCTGCTGCTCAAGACATGGCAGCTGGCTTCTCCAGGCATGTTCCATGCACCACCGTGGCAGCAGTGATCCAAGAGAGAGTAAGATGGGTGTCACAGTGTCTTTTATGACCCATGCTTGGTAGTCATACTCTATAATTTCCACAATATCCTCATATTACGCAGATCAGCTCTACTCAGTATGAGAGGAGACTACACAAGGGCATGGATACTGAGGACAATCTTGTGGTGGCTGGCCACCACAGTTCTGAAGCTGAATGGAGTTTGCGAGATACATGAGGAAGAGAAAGGGCATTCCAGGCAGAGGAAATAATGTAAAGGCAGAGGAATGTGAAACAGAAGGGCATAGCATGTTGAGGACATTGTAACTGGTTTGGAGACCCAAAACCAAACCCACTGCCATGGAGTTGATTCTGACTTATAGCAACCCCAGAGGGTTTCCAAGGCTGTAAACCTCTACAGAAGCAGACAGCCACATATTTCTCCCGCGGAGCCACTGGTGGTTTCGAACTGCTCACCTTTCCGTTAGCAGTCAATCACTTTAACCACTGTGCCACTAGGGCTCCTTTGGTTTGGAGAAAGTAGGTGAAAATTATAGAGTATAGGAAAGCATGCTGAAGAAATCAGAAAGGGCCTTCAATGTCAGGCGAAGGAGATAGGCCTTTATCACGTAGTTTTTAAATGTCACTCTATATTGGAATCACCTGAGGAGATTTAAAAAATCCCCATGCCAAAGCTATACCCATAACAATTAAATAAGAATCTTTAGGAGTGGGACGTGGACATCAGTATTTTTTAAAAGTTTCCCAGGTGATTGAATGTGCAGCCAAGGTTGAGAACCAGTGCTGTAGGCAACATGAAATAATTGAGCAGCTTGAAGCAGGAGTCATGTGATCAGGTTTCTAGTCTCTTCTCAGTGGGGAAGAAGAGCAGCTATCCCTTTCTTCTCTGCTCATCTAGAAATGTATGAGAGCCAGGAAGGCCCTGTCATCTATGCTCACCCCCTCACTCAGGTATTACATGTATTATCATCTCTACTATCAAAATTTAAGCAGAAATGTCTAACTTGTTGTTAGCTGCTATTGAGTCAGCCTCTGACTCATGGTGTCCCCATGCACAATGCAAAGAAACACTGCCTGATCCTCCTGTACCACTGCAGATCAGACCGTTGTGATCCATAGGGTTTTCATTGGCTGATTTTCAGAAATAGATCACCAGACCTTTTTTCATAGTCCATCATAGTCTGGAAGCTTCGCTGAAACCTGTTCAGCGTCACAGCAACATGCAAGCCTCCAGTGACAGACAGTGGTGGCTGCACTGAAGTGCATTGGCTGGGAATCAAGCTACACAGAAGGTGAGAATTCTACCCCTGAACCACCACTGCCGCCATCTAAACAACAGCAGCCCAAAATAAGTTTTCTGCATCCTAAATTGCCTATTGTTTACAAACTGCCAAACTTAATGTCGATGCTAGTACTCTTATATTCTCATAACCACTCTTGAGTTTTTTTCCACTAGTTGTGTTTTCCTGTGTGCATTTCTCTATGTCCACGTGGTGCTCATATTCAACAGTCTGAGACAATAGAGTGTAAAGGTTAGGGGTTTGGGCTTCAGAGTTGGATGGACCTCTGAATTTAAGTGCTGACGTCATCACTGATTAATTAGTGAGTGACTTAACTTCTCAGGGTCTCAGTTAACCCATCTGAAAAATGGCAATAATACCTACCTCAGAAGATTCTTGAGGCTAGGAAATTAGATAGTGCATGTAAAGACCTATTCAGCATTTCAAATGGCATTTTAATATTCCATTGTATCAACTCACCCCAGTCTGCTTAGCAGTTCTCCCCATTGCCAGCTGTTGGAGCCATTTCTAATTTTTAGCAATAATGTAATACATTTCTTTGTATAAATTGATGGGTTTTTTTTTTTTTTCCTTTTGATTTATTTCCCTAATGGGTACGTCCTTACAATTTTTTAGACATGGAAACTGAAGACTGGAGAGGAAGTAACTTGTCCATGGTTGTTCTGCCTGTTAGTGTCAGACCCAGGCCTGGGGCCCAGGTCCCAGATACTCTTGAGTCTTGACTTAATGTTCTTCCACCCTGCCACCCGGCACCCTACTCCATGGAGACTTGAAGACTGGCCCTTCTTGCTTTCTTTTCTCCAGACCAAATGATTCATATCTCCCATTGTATCCCCTGATATCTCTTCTCCTACCCTTTCATCATCTCAGAGGTCCCTCGTCAGTCCAGTATAATTCAAGCAGCATCTCTCCTGGACCCCTGGGGAGTGGGAGCAGACGATGACAAATGCTTTGGAGACTTGGACTCGTAGCTCGGCGCCTCTGGATCTCTGTTGGCTGATGTTGTTCAGTCAGATGGGGATGGGGATCCCCGTCTGACTGAAACACACCCTTCTACCTGGAACCCCATCTGGTTTCGTTGAATCCACCCTCCTAGAACAGTTCAGCTAAAGAGACCATAGAGATCATTCTCTAACTCAGTTCCTGTTATTTTTAAAGAATGAGGAAAGTGAGGCTCAGTGATACAGGTTGATCAGTAGCAGATCTGGGACTGGGACCCAAGCCTCCTGAATCCCAGTGTGGTGTTGAGGAGAGGGCACGGAACCAGGCAGGCCTGGGTATGAATCCCAGCTGTGGGAACTTGGGCAACTGAGTTAAATGAGGCTCAGTAGCTTCTTCTGTAAATGGAAATACTCAGCTCAGGGGTGTTACAGGATTGAGATAACTAATATAGAATATGGAGCACATGCTCAATGAATGGTAGTTATTGAATAACAGTGATTAAGAACCTAGGCTTTAGAGTCAGAGAAAGTATTCAAGTCCTAGACACCAGCTTACTAGCTATGTGGTCTTGGACAGTTTATTTAACACTATCTGATACTTTATTGGGGAGTCCCTGGGTGGTACAAACAGCTAACACAGTTGACCACTAACCAAAAGGTTGGCAGTTCAAGCCCACCCAGATGCACCTTGTGAAAAAGACCTGGCAATATGCTTCAGAAAAATCAGCCATTGAAAACTGTATGGAGCACAGTTCTACTCTGACACACATGGGGTCGCCATGAGTCAGAAGGACTTGTTGGCAACTGGTCGGTTTCAATATGTATTGAATTTACCATTTTAGGCATTAAGCTAAGTGCCTTAGAGATATTATGTCATTTAATTTTCCCAACAATTCTATGAGGTAGATACTATTGGTATCCTGATTTTATGGGTGATGATATGGAAACATGGGTCAGTTTAGTAATTTTACTTCAGGGTCTTATTCTTTTCTGATTATTCTCTAACTTGTATTCTGTTTCTGCCAAACATACCTACCTTCTCTCCCTCAAAGCTTTAAGAATTCTCTCCTGCTTTTGAGCTTTGGAATAGGCCATAGTTTCTTAAAGACCCTCTCACCTCTTGTCTCTTCACCAGGTTCTGTTCTCTGCTCTGTTCCAGCTTTGCTGCCAACTCTCTTCCTGTAAGAAAACTACCCTGCAAGCCTCGGGTAATCTGCAGTATCCTATCTCTCCTGTCTGCTGTAAACACCTGTATCTATTCCCCAGGTTTGTGCGTTTTACTTTTCTTTGTATGTAACTCTTATTCAGGTCCTCTGTGTGTACCCTGGTTCCCCCTTAATACAAAGGACTTCCTAAAGGATACATCTCCCTGGCCAGTTCAATTCAATCAACAGTGCTTACCTGCTTGATGTCTACTGCTGGACCAGGTGTTGGGTACCATCATCACCTTTAAGCCAGGCTGACAGATCACGTATGGCTCACCCCCACTCCCTAAAAAACAAGCCTCAGATTCCATTTCAAGAGTATGTAAGCCTAAAAATACGAGTGGTGGCAAGGATGTGGAGCATTGGGAACCCTCATATCCTCCCAGGAGGACAGCAATAAGTTGGTACAACCACTTTGGAAAGCGATTTGACAATATCTAATCGTTGAAGAAGCCCTGGTGGCACAGTGGTTAAGTGGTTAATTGCTTGCCTGCTAACTGAAAGGTCAGCAGTTCGAACCCACCAGCCGCTCTGTGGGACAAAGATGTGGCAGTCTGCTTCCATAAAGATTACAGCTTTGGAAACCCTATGGGGCAGTTCTGCTCTGTCGGGAATCGACTCAACGGCAACAGGTTTGGTTTTCAGCTTTACTTGTCAATATAAAAGATGTTGTCAGGTGTCATAGAGTCAATTCTGACTCATAGAGACCCCATGAGACAGAGTAGAACTGCCCCATAGGGTTTTCTAGGCTGTAATCTTTACAGAAGCAGATCTCCAGGTCTTTCTCCTGCAGAGCCGCTGGGTGGGTTCAAACTACCAACCTTTTGGTTAGCAGCTGACTGAGTAACCATTTGTGTCACCAGGACTCCTTGATATAAAAGGTATGTCTCATTATTTTTTTTCCTAATCTATGTACTTCTATTTATTGTTTCCAACTTTTCATTATGAGAAATTTCAAACATAGAAAAAAGCTAAAATAGTATAATAGATACAGGTGTTTAAATCCACCACCTAGATTCAATAATTTTGAGATTCTTATTCATGGAATTTGTAAAATGTCAACTTCATAGGTTTCTTGGGTTCGTTACCCTGTTTCTGTATCCTATACAGGTTCTTTTCTTTCGGGAGTTCCTTTTTCATTTTACTAGAGTACACATAATTTTTTTGAAAGGATGTGTGAGAGGGAAACTTGGACTCTGCAGAACCTCCTATGTGCGTGCTTATTGGCTGGGTAGAAAATGCTAAGTACAAATTTGTTTTCTCCCTCAGAACTTTGAAAGCTTCACTCTTTTGTCTTTCACTGTCTAGTACTGTAGGTAAGATATCTGATGCCAATCTAAGTCTTGATCCTTTATTTCTGGAAACTTTGGAGGTTGAACTTTATCCTTAAAGGTCAGAAACTTCACCAATTGTGCTTAGGTATGTGTCTTTGTTGATGGATAGACTTTTATGTCTTTGGCTGATTAGCATAGACAGCTGGTGTAGGTTTCCTTTGAAGCTAAGTTTTTCTTTACATAGAGGATCTCTTTCCTAAATGGAAAGCTGACCGTGGGCTCTGGGTAAGTGGGCATGGCCTGTCAAGGAGCAAGGTTCCCTTTAGGCAGTCTTGGGACCCCCTCATACGTGCCAAAATAAGGAGTAGAACAGAGTGTTAGAGATCTATTATTTGCAAATGACAGAAGACAGGCTTGATCTAGCTTAAGCAAAGAGGGAATTTGAAAGTTTGCTTGAAGTGGTGTTGCTGGCTGGCTTCGGGCACAGATGGATGTCTACATGGTGGCAAGATGGCTGCCAGCAGCCTCATATTCCCATCATCCTTATGGACCACAATCCCAGAGAAAGACACTGGGGATTATAATTAAACCTCATACCAGTCATTGTGGATGGGGGATAGATACTAAGATCGGCCAGGCTGGGTCATGGCCCACCTCTAATGCCCAGAGCAGGCATGCCGCTGTGACTAACTTTACCACACACGTGTGAGATGGCGGAAGGGCAGGCAGCCCTCAAAGGGCAGGATTCCAGGCAGACAGACCACCTACATAAGGACTCAGTTGTTGTTAGTTATCATCAAGTGGGCTACAACTCATGAAGACTTTATGTATAACAGAAAGAAACACTGCCTGATCCTGCACCATCCTCACAATCTCTGGTATGTTTGAGTCCATCGTGTAGCCACCATGTCAGTCCATCTCATGGAGGGTTTCCCTCGTTTTCACTGACCATCTGCTTTACCAAACATGATGTGCTTTTCTAGTGATTGGTCTAGGGTATTTCACCTCCAGATGGGCTTGCCCTTCCCCTCTGGAACTTCTGGCTTCTTCAGTTAGAAGCCCTTTCTAAGAAGATTGTCACTTTGTTTAGAAAGCACTTCCAATGGCTTTAGCATATTTTGAAGCAGCCATTCAATCATGGATGAATTGATACAGCACTTCTCATATGAGGACATTTACCCTAAATACCAAATCATTAAATTTATAACTTTTTTTTTTAACTACCAAGAGGTTCTGTACAAAGCAGACACCTTCACTTCCACTCTGAGCCTGACCCCCGTGCCAGTTCCCACCTCTGGAAATCCAGAATACTCAGCACTGGAGAGGGAATCAGAGGCGTGATGAAAATCAGAAATGGGGTCAAGGTCAATGGTAGAATGAAAGTCAGCGGTGGGTGAGACTCAGAAAAAGCAGGGCTGGGAATGTCTTTCATAAGTTACATGATAATTTTTTTAATGGAGACTTGTATATTTTGGCTCATTTCTGTCATAGTGTCTCCCATGTCAAAATGGCTCCTACATCAAATTGGCTTTGCCAAATTGCCCTGCTTTGAGGCACAGTGGGACTGACACTCAGATGGCTCACCGCCCAGGCCAATACTCTTTATTAGCCAGCGCTCAGTCTCCTGGCAGAGCGGGCAGGGCAAATGCCAGGCCCAAACTCTCCCCGCCTCACTTTTCTCCCGTGGGTAGCTGCCTAGGCAGTCTGAAGAGATGATCTCCCTAGCTTTGTCTCACTCCCCACACTCCCCTCCTCGCTTCTGGTTTGCAGATCCGGAAGGTGAGGGAGGAACTGGCAAGGGTGAGCTAGCTGGCTACCTGCACCTGCACCACCTCCCAACCCTGGCTCCTCTCAACCAGTCTCTCCAGCCTCCTGGTCTTTGATAGATAAAACTGAGGCCCAGGGGACACCATGACCTTCCTCCTCCACCCAGCTCAAAACCTTTGAGCTGCAGAGCCTGGAAGACTTCCTCTAAGCTGCTTTGGGTATCTGGGAGAAGAGCTAGGCCACAGCCCCTAGACCTCTGGACCCCTGGTTTAAACAGGGCAAGTGCCTCCCCAGGGAACAGCCCCTCCTCGCTTTAGGGTCAGTATTTTAATTTTTGTTTTGATTTTCCTTGTTCCTCCTCCTTTGTTTTAAAGCCCCCCCACCCCCCGTAATATAGGCTTATTGTAGAAATTTTGAAAAGTACAAAAAAAAACAAAAAAGCACTATCTTACTATCTAAATATAAATAAAGTGTTAGAAGCTTCTAGCATATTTCCTTTAAATATTTTTCAATACTTTAAAAACAATACATAAAACTTTGTATCTTATAATCTTATAGGAATTTTCTCATGTTAAACAATCTTTATAAACACCGTTTTAATAATAGTTTACCCTAACACTATACAATAACTTACGTAAACCAATCTCCTAATGTTAGACAAAAAGGTTGCTTTTACTTTTTTACTGTAAAAATAACACTCTTCATTGTGATGGAACTATTCTGTATCTTGACTGTGACAGTGGTCACATGAATCTACATGTGATAAAATTGTGTAGAACTAAATATACATGCACTCACTGCACACACACGCACACATGGGGTGCATTCAAACTGATGAAATCTGCATAAGGTGGGTAGATTGTATCAAGGTCAATTTCCCAGTTGTGATTATGTAAGATGTTACCATTGGGGAAGATTGGGTGAAAGGCATTATTTCTTACAACTGCATATGAATCTACAAATATTTCAAAGTACAAAGTTAAAAAAAAAAGCTATAGTAGACATCTTTTGTATGTATACCTTTGTCTCGACTTCTCATTATTTCCTTTGGCTAGATTCCTCTGACACAGATTACTTCAAATGAAATAAGAAATAAGAGTTCTTAATCTCAGCACATTGGGCTTTACTGGCTATCATCCAAGAAACCTGCAGGCATAGAAAACTAATAGGTATATCAGCAGAGAAGGAGGGGTTAGCCATACTCACAGACTTTTCTACAAACCCAGAATGCCAGTTCACTAATCTACAATGAGAAATGTTAAGTGGAGGGGACCAGACCCCCATGCTCCCTGGCCGGATTTCTCCCTGCGGGCCCTCCATTGGCAGAGCCACGTTACAATCAGAAGATGACTGGTGATGGATGTGAATGCAGCCAGAGCAGGGGGAATCAAGTGACATGATCCAAATGTGTGCTGCACACATCCCCATGGTAGGGCTAAACCACTATAACTAAGGACAGACAAGTGGATTATTGGGCCAGGCCACCTTTCCCTTGGTAGTGATCGATTGGGGACAGCCTGCGTTTGTCTCTGTAACTCTCCATTTCCATGCTTCCAAGGTTTACTAACCCCTGTCCCACTCAGCGCATTCTTTCTTTAGGTATATGAATATATTCTAGTGAGTTACAGTCAAATTTTGTTGGCCTGGAGTCATTCTGTCTTAACAGATCGCTCAGTGAACCTCTGCAGTGTTCTTATCCGACTGAAATTCTATGCAAAATTTTGAGTATATGGTTATAGGTTCGTTTTTGTGGAGAGATAGTTTGTAGTGTTTACCAGATTTTCAGAAAAGATTATCAGTTTAACAGTGAACATCGCCTGGCCCTCAAGTTCCAACAGTTGTATTGAGGGCTTTACATACATTAACGTATTGTGGTAGAGTTGATGCCACCTCATGACAACCCATGTGTTACAGATTAGAACTCCTCCATAGGGTTTTCTTGGCTGTAATCTTTAAGGAAGCAGATCACCAAGCCTTTCTTCCACGCTGCTGCTGGGTGAGTTGGAACCACCAACCTTTAGTTTAGTAGTTGAGCACAAACCGATTGCTCCACCCAGGGACCTTACATACATTTTCTCATTTAATCATCACTGAGGTCAAGAAATTTGCCCCAGGTTATCAGCTTGGGCAGCTTGAAGAACTACTGCTTTAAAGTAAATATCTTCTCTACCATATTCAGTGTCAGTGCTATAAGGCAGTCTTATACCCTACACCCCCACCCTTTAATCTTCCTAAATGAGGAAAAAAATATTGACGATGCGGACTCTTCCTAGAGACTGAGCTCTGCCATCTCCATCCTAGCTTCTCTAGTTCCCTATTTTATTTTCTTGTTCACAGACCTCTGTGTGCACTCAAATTAACTTGTGAACTAGCACCTTGTATCTGCGTTCCACAAACTTTGTCAGCTTGGATGCCATCTTCTCCCGTAAATTCCCTTTCTTCCAAAAAGCTGATCTATTGTGTGTTTACTATCCCACTTACCCCATCAGAGTCTAGGGCTGTCGAGTTTTCTAAAGGATCGTTGGGTTGCTTTTTGTAAAAAGTGGCATATGTCATCTTTGGCTGTGTATATTTTCACCAAAAAAAAAAAAAAGGTCGAGAAGGGAGAGGGTTGACATGTCGTGGGGTTGTTAACCAATGTCATAAAACAATATGTGTATTACTGTTTCATGAGAAACTATTTGTTCTGTAAACCTTCACCTGAAGTACAATTAAAAAAAAAAAGTGGCATGAGTCTCTGTCAGCTTTCCAACAGAAAACCCGGCAAGAGGTTATTCAGTGTTCACTTTGTTATGGATTGAATTGTATCCCCCAAAAATAAGTGTTGTAAGTCCTAACCTCTATGCCTGTGGTTATAATCCCCTTTGGGAATGGGTTGTCTTTGTTATGTTAATGAGGTGAGATTAGTGTAGGGTGTATCTTGAGTCAGTCTCTTTTGAGATATAAAAGAGATTAAATAAGTAAAGCAGAGATGGGGAAAGAGAGATGTTAAGCCACATGAAGATCGCCTGGGAGCAATCAGCAGATGAATGGATAAACAAATTATGGTATATTCACACAATGGAATACTACGCAAGGATAAAGAACAATCATGAGTCCGTGAAACATCTTATAACATGGAGGAATCTGGAAGGCATTACGCTGAGTGAATTTAGTCAGTCAGAAAAAGGACAAATATTGTATAAGACCACTATTATAAGAACTCAAGAAAAGGTTTACACACAGAAGACAACATTCTTCGATGTTATGAGGGTGGGGAGGGAGAAGAGGGGTATTCACTAACTAGATAGTAGACAAGAATTATCTTAGGTGAAGGGAAGGACAGCACACAATACAGGGGAAGTCAGCACAGCTGGACTAAACCAAAAGCTAAGAAGTTTCCTGAATACAACCAAACACTTTGAGGGACAGAGTACCAAGGGCAGCGGTCTGGGGACCATGGTTTTAGGGAACATCTAGGTCAATTGGCAGAACAAAGTTTATTAACAAAATGTTCTGCATCCCACTTTGGTGAGTGGCATCTAGGGTCTTAAAAGCTTTCCAGCAGCCATCTAAGATGCCATCAATTGGTCCCAACCCACTTGGAGCTAAGGAGAATGAAGAACACCAAAGACACAAGGAAAATACCAGTCCAAGAGACAAAAGAGCCACATAAACCAGAGACTTCATCAGCCTGAGACCAGAACTAGATGGTGCCTGGCTACCACCAGTGACCCGCCTGATAGGGAACACAGCAGAGAGTCCCTGATGGAGCAGGAGAAGGGTGGGGTGCAGAACGCAAATTCTAGTAAAAAGACCAAACTTAATGGTTTGACTGAGACTGGAGGGACCCCAGAAGACATGGCCCCCAGACTCTCTGTTACCCCAAAACTAAAACCATTCCCAAGGCCAACTCTTCAGACAAAGATTAGACTGGACTATGGGACATAAAATGATACTCGTGAATAGTGTGCTTCTTAGCTCAGGTAGATACATGAGACTAAATGGGCAGCTCCTGTCCAGAGGCGAGATCAGAGGGCAGAGAGGGTCAGGAGCTGGTTGAATGGGCACGGGAAATCCAGGGTAGAAAGAAAGAGTGTGCTGTCACAGTATAGGGAGAGCAAATGGGGTCATATAGCAATGTGTGTGTAAGTTTTTGTATGAGAGACTAACTTGAATTGTAAACTTTCACTTAAAGCACAACAATAAAATTAAAAAAGAAAAAAAAAAGATCAGCTGAGAGCAGAAGCTCAAAGAGACAAGGACCTTCCTCCACAGTCGACAAAGAAAGAGAGCCTTCCCCTAGAGCCCACACTCAATTGAGACTTCTAGCCTCCTAAACTGGGAGAAAGTAAATTTCTGTTTGTTAAAGCCATCCACTTGTAGTATTTCTGTTACAGCGGCATTAGATAATTAAGACATACTTACTCACTGAATATTCATTAATTTTCCAGACACTGTTCTAGGCACTGGGGATGTGGAAAAAATCGTTGCCCTCATGGAGCCTTGATTCTAGATTTCAACCCCATCTGCAGGCATTTCACGAGGAACTCCTCATACCTGCTTTTCAATTCCAGGTTCATTTGTGTGGCTTTGACCTCCACATCTAGCTCCTCCTGACTGTACTGCAGCACGTCCAACATGGGGCCAGCAGGCAGAGGCAGGCCCAAGGACACAAGGGATAGGTTCTGTCACAGGAAGAAAACAGATAATAAGCAAATAATCAAGTAAAATATACAGTAGGTCAAATTCTTTTAGGTACTAAGAAGAGAAAGAAAATAGGGGCAGGACATAAGGAGTGCCAGGGGTGGGGCAGTTTGTGTGTAAATGGTGGTTGGGGTCAGCCTTGGGGTCAGCCTCACTGAGAAGGGATGATTGTGCAAAGGTCAGTGACACAGTGGAGAAAAGGGGGCTGTTGGAGTCAGACAGGCCTAAGTTCAAATTCCGACTTTGTACTTTTAATTGTATGGCTTTAGGCTAGAAACTTAACCTCCCTGAGCTTTAGATTAAGATGCCTACTTCATGAGGGTGTTGTGAGGTTGGAATGAAATAATACATATGAAGTATCTGGCACCAAAGACATAACATGGGAACCATTGTCATAGCTTTTGGTAGATGATCTTGATAGTCCATCCACTCCAAGGAGGGCATTATTTGGATCCGGCAGTCCCTGGGTGATAGAAGTGGTTAAGTGCTTGGCTACTAGTGATTCAAATCTATCCAGAGGCACCTCAGAAGAAAGATCTGGTGATCTACTTTTGAAAGATCACAGCCGTTGAAAATGCTATGGAGCATAGTTCTTCTCTGAAACAAAGGATTGCCATGGGTAGGAATATACAGTTGGTCTTTTGGGGGGTGGGTTTTTTTTTTCTTGAATCCAGAGACCCAAGGGGAGGGGCTGGAGCTCTCTTCCTTTCCTGATTCCAGCACCCAGATGAGGTCCAAACCTTCTCTAATGATGATTTAGATGAAATTCACTCTGCAACAACATGAACATTCCCCTCTAAAAACAGAAGGTTTTCATTTTTAAGCAGGACTCCTCATATTTCTCTGTTCTCCCTGCCTGATGAAGGTGTGGTCTTAGATCCAGTTCACTGATTGCAAAAACCTGGATCGATTCAACACATTTGATCTATTTTCGTCTCTCTGCCGCTTGCTTAAAATAAGGAGCTCATTGCTATTCTGCCCACGGCTACGTCCAAATCATAACTGGGCTGGGAGATGAATACATTTGTCTCTCTTCTGCTAAATACCAGTTTTATCTTTGCTGAGCCCACATGTCCTGAGATGACAGGCTCTGCTTTAGCAGTTCACACCTGGGCCAGAAGGAACAGACAGGTGATAAAGCATCCCTGCCACCCCCAGCTCAGAGTGAGCTTCCTTCCCCATGACCTGTTTGTCTCCCGCCGGAAAATTCTCCTCCACGTGGAGCCAGCAGAAGCCACCTTCCAAGCTGTCACCACACTTTCTCCTTTTGTTCTCTTCCTCCTTCATTCTTCGGAGGGGTCAGGGAGGCTTTGTGAGCCTGAATCAAAGCACCCTCTGGACTTAACTCTCCCCTTCCTTGACCCTTGTTCTAGGAGATGGAAAATGAGCAAAATGGGGAAATCAAGGCACTTCAAGAAGCAGCTTCATAAACATGAATTAAAAGCGATTCTTGACTCTTAAAAGGAATGATGTCATGCTCTAAAACTAGCCTGAAACTCAGGCTTTTTCATTTCTAATCGACTCCCCTTCCAGCGTTAACTCCTCCCACGTATGGCCTCCCTTTCTTCTTCCCACAAGAAGGGTCAGCATTATTATCATCATTTTACAGATGATCAAATAAGCCCTGTTGGGGAGGGAGGCAGTGACATGCTCCAGATTAGGATGCCAGGCTCCCCTGAGGACAGACTGGAGCCCGAGATGTCCCTCAACTGCCTCGTTATTTTAATCATTCTGAATTTTTCTTTTCAGTTAGCCCCAGTGCACTTGCGATAAGAAGTCCTGGCCACCCGCCGTTGCAGGACAGAAATGGTATAAGGAGAGGCACTAGGGAAGAATAAGTGCCCCATTCTACTGTTGGGAAAACTGAGGTCCAGAAAGGGCAAGGGCCCCAGAGAGAGTCAGGAATACAAGACAAAGAAATGGAGCTAGCCTCTGCCTCACAGCTGGAGGCGTTTAGAAATGGCACTAGGAAGTAAAGGGTTTTGGTCTCCAGCAGTGGAGGTGAATGGCAGGGAACCAACTACAAGAAATGGCAAGAAAACAGGTTCTGAAGCTGGTCAGCCTCTATCCAATCCTGATCCTGCTATTTACTAGCTGCGTTACAATGGACAAGTTACTTCATTTTTCTGAGCCTCAATTTCCTCATCTGTAAAATGGGACTAAGAATACTTCTACCTTGTAGGGTTGTTGTAAGGATTAAATGAAATGATATATGTCATGGATTGAATTGTGTCCCCCAAAAATATCTGTCAACTTGACTGGGTCATGATTCGCAGTATTGTATGATTGTGTACCATTTTGTAAATCTGATGTGTTGTAAATCCTTACGTGTTGTAAACTCTATCAGTATGATGAAGTTATATGTGATTTCCTTGTGTGTTGTAAACTCTATCACTATGATGAGGTTATACTGATTAGGTTTACTAGATAGTGTCTTAATCCAGTCTCTTTTGAGATATAAAAGAGAGAAGTGAGCAGAGACACATGGGAACTTCATACCATCAAGAAAGCAATGCTGGGAGCAGAGTGTGTCCTTTGGACCTGAGGTTCCTGCGCAGAGAAGCTCCCAGACCAAGGAAAGACTGATGACAAGGACTTTCCTCCAGAGCCAACAGAGAAAGCCTGCCTCTGGAGCTGATGCCTTGAATTTGGACTTGTAGCTTACTGGACTGTGAGAGAATAAATTTCTCTTTGTTAAAGGCATCCACTTGGGGTATTTCTGTTAGAGCAGCACTAGGTGACTGATGACTAAGACAGTATATGAAGAGTACCTAGCACAGTGTGCAATAAACCATACCTATCATTGTTAAACGCCGACCATGTGCCAAGCACTGTGCCAGTCCCTGGAAATGCCTCTGTATGAATAAGGCAGAGTCTTTGTCTTCGAGGAGTTTATTGTCTTGTGGATAGGATAGGCAAGCAAACATAGACCACACAGTACATCAGGAGTGGTGCTGGCTGGAAGGAGTGGTGCTGCCTATAGCTTTGGACTAAATCTTCCTGCCTCTGGGTGAAGTTAATTGGGTGAGAACAGGGGCTGAACTCATGACCTCAATAATGGGAACATAAAAAAATAATAGTGGAATAGCAGTTGGCCATTTCCAGGGAGAGGTGTCGCAGCAATTTCATTTTATCTTCCTTAAGGCCTCATAAGATTTGGTGATGAGTGACTGACGAACCGAGTGTGGCTTTTCTGGGGACTTAATAAAACTATCCCTAAGGTCCTGTGCATACCAACCCCTACTTCTGCTCCTGGCTCCAATAGAGGCCGGCAGGGTCAGTGCTCGTGTGCTGTGTGCCCTCCACCCACCTCATGGAGAGAAAATAAGTAGCGGAATGGACAAAGGACGGTTTGGGAAGGGAATGCTGGTCAGAACCTGGTTAATCTGTAAACTACCAGAAGGCAGAGCATTGTGATGAGGTCAAGGATTCCAGGAAAATGCTTTCTCGAAGGTTCAGGTTGAAGTGAAACCCTCTGCTCTGCCCTCAGTTGGAAATAGGGCGGTGGCAGAAGGGGCAGGAAGGATGTGACGGGGGTGGTTTACCTGTAGCAGTGACAGTGGCCACTGGCAGTCAGAACTCCATCTGATGGCCACATCCTGGCGTGAGTTTGGACCCGAGGCTCGTCCACCCTGCTTTGTGTATGCCGTGTCATTTTTGTCTTTCTCCTTACATGTTTATAATACTGTTAAAAAACCAGTTGTTGCCCCGAAACTATTGCCCTGAGATAATCTTTAAACCTTAAACCAAAAATATCCCTTGAAGTCTTCTTAAAATCAAACAATAGTTTAGCTTAACTAGTAAAGAATGTTGGCCTTGAGCATTGTGCTCTTTTAAGAACTGTATGGGATCAAAGTGACAACACTAACTTGAAAGATTATATAGGACACTTAGGAGACAGTGAGCGTATGTTAATGCAGGAGGAACAACTTGAAGAATGTAATCAACATCACTGAATTGTACATGTAGAAATTGTTAACTTTGTGTATGTTCTGCTGTGTATATTTTCAGTAACAAAGTAAGATAAAAACAGTTGCTGTCAAGTCAGTTCCAATTCATGGAGATCCTACGTGTTGCAGAGTAGAACTGTACTCCATAAAATTTTCATGGCTGTGATCTTTCAGAAGCAAACCACTGGCCCTTTCTTACAAGGTACCTCTGGGTGGGTTCCAGTCACTAACCTTTCAGTTAGCAGCCATGTGCTTAACCATTTGCACCACCCTGAGATGCTATGATATTGTAAAGGGTACAAATTATTTTCAACCTTGGATCCTCATAAATTCTATAACAACCCTGTGAAGCAGGCACCTGTCACTTTTTAGGAAACTGAGGCTCAGAGAAAGTCAATGACATATCCAAGATCAAACAGCTGGAAAGCGGACATCCCAAGAGTAGGTCCCAGCTGTGCTGGCTGAGTCAGTGCTTCCGCTGCTCTAGATGCCTCCTTTCCTGGGGCTGTGGATTTGGGCTTTTGCTAAGAAGGAGAGGTTCTGCCAAAAGGCCAAAGGATCCTTGGGGACAAAGCTCCCTTCCTTTTCCTGAGGCCACCTCTTACGTGGGAGGTCCACAAAGACATCAGGAGTCCAGTGGACTGGGTTGGAAGGAGCCCCAGATTCAGAGTCAGGAGGTCAGAGCTCTCACCCCACTCTGCTGCCATCTCTCCCTGTGACCTTCAGCAGGTCACTGTACTGCTTAGCATCATAAGGTCCTTATCTTCTAGAAGGAGTTAACACTTCTTTCTTGGCCTACCTCTTGAGTATGGTGAAAATCAAATGAAACAAGCAATGTCAGAAATGCTTTGAGAAAATTAAAAGTACGATACCAATGCCAGGCATGATTCTGAACATCTTCATACAAGAATGGGTGTGGTTGGCCCTCTGGTTGTGTCTTTCATTTATTCACTCAACTCGGTACAAATGCTTTTTATTTATTTATTTTTATTGTGCTTTATGTGAAAGTTTGCAGCTCAAGTTAATTTCTCATACAAAAATTTATACACATATTGTTATATGACATTAGTTGCAATCCCTATAATGTGACAGCACACTCCCCCTTTCCATCCTGGGTTTTCTGTGTCCATTCAACCAGCTCTTGTCCCTTCCTGCCTTCTCATCCTGCCTCTGGACAGGAGCCACTCATTTGGTCTCGTGTATCTGCTTGAACTAGGAAGCACACTCTTCGCGATTACTATTTTATGTTTTATAGTCCAGTCTAATCTTTGTCTGAAGAGTGGGCTTTGGGAATGGTTTTAGCTCTGGGGTAACAGAGCGTCCAAGGGCCATGGCTTCAGGGGTTCCTCCAATCTCAGTCAGACCATTAAATCTAGTCTTTTTACTAGAATTTGAGTTCTGCTCCACACTTTTCTCCTGCTCTATCAGGGACTCTCTGTTGTGTTCCCTGTCGGGATGGTCACTGGTGGTAGCCAGGCACCATCTAGTTTTTCTGGTCTCAGGCTGATGGGGTCTTTGGTTTATGTGGCCCTTTCTGTCTCTGGGGCTAATATTTTCCTTGTGTCTTGGGTGTTCATTTTCCTTTGCTCCAAGTGGGTTGGGACCAATTGATGCAACTTAGATGGCCACTTACAAACTTTTAAGACCCCAGATGCCACTCATCAAAGTGGGATGCAGAAAATTTTCTTAATAAACTTTGTTATGCCAGTTGACCTAGATGTCCCCTAAAACCATGGTCCCCAGACCCCAGCCCTAGCTACTCTGTCCCTTGAAGTATTTTGCTGTGTTCAGGAAACTTAATAGTTTTTGGTTTAGTCCAGTTGTGCTGACTTCCCCTGTATTCTGTGTTGTCCTTCCTTTCACCTAAGATGATTCTTGTCTACTATCTAGTTAGTGAATACCCCTCTGCTTCCCTCCCCACCCTCGTAACTATCAAAGGATGTTTTCTTCTGTGTTTAAACCTTTTCTTGAGTTCTTATAACAGTGGTCTCATACAATATTTGTCCTTTTGCGACTGACTAATTTCACTCAGCATAATGCCCTCCAGATTCATCCATGTTGTGAAGTGTTTTGCAGATTCATCATTGTTCTTTATCGTTGCGTAGTATTCCATTGTGTGTATGTACCATAATTTGTTTATCCATTAGTCTGTTGATGGCATCTAGGTTGTTTCCATCTTTTTGCTATTATGAACAGTGATGCAGTGAACATGGGTGTGCATGTATCTACTCATATGATGGCTCTTATTTCTCTAGGATATATTCCAAGGAGTGAGATTGCTGGATCATATGGTACTTCTATTTCTAGCTTTTTAAGGAAGCACCAAATTAATATCCAAAGTGGTTGTACCATTTTACATTCCCACCAGCAGTGTATAAGTGTTCCAGTCTCTCCACAGCCTCTCCAACATTTATTATTTTGTGTTTTTTGGATTAGTGCCAGCCTTGTTGGGGTGAGATGGTATCTCATTGTAGTTTTGATTTGTATGGACAAATGTTTATTGAATGCCTCCCCTGTGCTAGACGCTGTGCCAAGTACTGGGGACCCAAGGAAACCCCCAGGCTCTGAGGAAACCAAAGGGAGGAGAGACAGACCTAAACAAATTATGGTACATAGAGGTGAAGCCTTTTATAGAAATATCAACAATTCGTGAGATCATTCTCTGAAGTGTGTAGAAGGTCCTGTGGAATATCACAAAATGAGGGTACGTAGGAGGGTGTAAGGGGGGAAGGGCAGGGGAAACAGCATGCAAAAAGGCTCTGAAGAGCTGGCAGTAATTTAGTGTGACTGGAGAACTGGTTGCTTGAGGGAAGTTTGGTAGCTTTTTCTTACTGTCAGATAGAGCTCTCTTTGGGGCATGCTTAGGTGTATATGTCTATGTGTATTGGTTTGGCTGTTTTGGGTTGCTAGGAAGAGGCCCATCTAAATGACATTCAGTGATGGAACTTTGTTGGAGCTCCATGGAAAGAGAGACTTTTAGGAAACTATCTCAGCCGCTAGTCAGACAGCTGCTCTGAGTCCCTAAGCTTCCAAGTCAGTGGCACTGCTGAGCTCCAGGATTCCACCCTCTCTGTGAGCACCTAGAGAAGGAGGGTGTTTCCTAAGAGAAAGAGGGTCCAGTTGAGTTGGTTTGCTGCTGACCGTCATGACTCACGCATCAGGCAGGGTTTCCGGCCAAGCCACCATGGTTGGAGTTGGTTTCTATTGGGTCCAGCACTCCATCCCAGGTCCAAGCAGCACTGACTTTAATAGCAGGATCACAACCCACTACAACCTTATGCAGAGAGAACTCCCCAAGACCACCTTCCTCAGGAGGGGCTGTGAGTGGGGCAGGTACTTAGCTTCCCAGAACTCATCTCTTATCTATCTCCTGAGCCCTTTTCAGTTGGAATATTAGGGTCCATGGTTGCCATTTCATAATTTTTATTCCTTTGTTGATTTATTCTGACCTTGACCCAGTTTCCCCTATGGAAAGCTTTGTTAATTTCTCCCTTGGACAGAAAGAGTTGGAGCTGAGAAGGAACATTTAGAAATCATAATCCAACTTACAGATGGGGAGAGTGAGGTCCAGAAAGGGCAATAGACTTGCTCAAGATTGTGCAGCAAGTTAGCCAAAGGTCTGGACCTGGAACCAAGTCTCCTGACTCCAGCCAGAATTTTTGGTCGGTACATGAAGGTGCTTCTGTATGTACTATTGAGGTGTTCAAGAGCTCACCGACTGTGTGCAAGGCAGTGTGCCCTATCCTGGGAATAGGCAGGCCACATCATCCCTGTCCTTTAGGAAGTTTGCAAGCAGGGTGTCAGAGCACAAATAGAGACAGCTGTCAATTTAAAATGGCCCCAGGGGAAGCCAAGCTAAGACAGTTAGGCAAATTATTCTGTGTCCAAGGGAAAAATCTGTAAAACTGAGGCCTCAGTCCCCTTCTGAGAAAGGTGATCATCAGATACTTTTTTATGTATTAGTCTTGGTAGAGCCAGACAGGTCACAGCAAGACTTCTGGACGCAGCCATAGCCCAGCAGATAGCAGACAGGAGCCTCAGGGCATGGTAAGGGGTAAGAGTGGGTATCTCTTTGCACACAGCTGTCCCCTAAGCCATCAGCTCTTGCAGATCCCTACTAGCAGCCCAGAGCCGCTAAGGGAGAGCGACAGAGGTCTTTGAAACGCAAATCACCAGATTAGTAGGGCACTGAGTAAGGGGCTGTCTGTCTTTCCTCTCCTTGAGTGAAGGGGGTTTATAAAGAATAAGGGGAGTATTTTTTTCCAGTTGGCCAGTGCCCCTCCCATGCAATAGCTAGGGGATGCTGTCTGTTGGGGTGTCCTGGAGTGGGAATGGCCTGGCTTCCAGAAAGACTGGTTGGAAACCCAGCTACAAGGTAAGCTCCAGAGCCTGGACCCTAGCAAATTAGTCTTTTGGCTTGGTTGCCATGGAGACAGACAGGCAGCAGCTGCACGGGAAGAGGGAACAGCAGCTTCATCAACATGTAGGATTCTGAGACAGCCCTCATTGGGGAGGGGGCTGGACACCGCCCTTTCTCCTCCAGAGACAGAGGTCCCCGTATGCCCCCAACTCCCAGACTCATGGGATCTCATGAGGTTGCCAGAGTCAAACAATGGGATGGTGGCAGAGGTGGATCCTAAGCCCAGCTTCCTTCTTCCAGGCCAGTGCTTCTTGCTCAGCTTTTGGAGCAAAACAGATCTTCAAGCACGGAGCTCCTGGGACCTGGGAGGGCTCCCAAGCTACCTCCTGGAAGGGGATAAGTCATTAGAGGTGAATTCCTGATAGTTGGCCACCAGAGGCCAATTTGGCCCAGTGTTCTGTCACCGTCTCTCTGGAAAACCTGGCAGACGCTGTCTGTGGACAAGACCCACCATTGTCTGAGAAAGGAGCTTGAAGCTGAGCCCAGAGGGAACTCAGTAAATGATGGGGTTATTGTTCCCTCATTTGATGCTACACTGATACCATTAATTTGTGGCTTCACCGGCCATACTGCCTGGCTGGCCACCCTCAAAGTCCTGTCCTCCTGACCCTGGTAGAAACAGTCCTTGGCTCTTCCCCCTTTTAGGGGTTATCTCTGGAAATTGAAGGTGGGAGAGGAGGGGCCTGGGATTCAGGTCGCCTGGGTCTGCTTTCCCAGCAGAGCTGCCAGGAGGTTGTGTCTCAGCATCTCGGTTTCACACTGTTTGGTAAAAGAAGAAACCAGGCTGCTATCACTTAGGGCTTTGAGCTCCTAGACTTTGGATGTGAGCAGGGTGGTTACATAAGAGAACAGAGGCCTAGTGTCAAGGGACAGGAGAGAACTGGAGAAAAGCAGAGGCCCCTGCCAGCCAGCCTGGGGCTTTTTTATGTTGCTGTTATAACTATGAAGGTAATTCATGTGTGGGCATTATTAAAGAAAAAAGTCAAACAATGCCAAAACATATAAAGTAAATTGAGAATATTACCCGTCACCTCAAGCCTCAATCCCTCTTCCCTGGTGGAAACTACTGATAATTTTCTCGTGTATCTTTTCAGATCCTTCTCTATGCTTATCCTTTTCCTTATATTATTATTATTTTTAAAATACACAAATGAAATAAGAACGCATACTAAAACAAAGCAAAAACACCACAGATAAATGTAGAGTCAAAAGCCAAAGATTCGTTTTAGTCAATTTCCTTCTCCACAGAGATAGCTATTGTTAACAGTTTAACATCCTATATATATTTATGTACAAACACAAATATATAGTTTCAATTTTTTCTTTAACATAAATGCAATCATAACATCCATATTGTTTTGCAAGCTACTTTCCCCTCTCAGTAATATGTTTTTCTGTTGATTTTTCCATGTTAGTAGATCTACCCCATTCTCTATAACTGCTGCTTAACATTCTACATTATAGATGTACTGTAACTTATTTGAAGCCCTGGTGGCACAGTGGTTAAGAGGTTGGCTGCTAACCAAAAGGTCAGCAGTTCCAATCCACCATAGAAACCCTATGGGGCAGTACTACTCTGTCCTATAGGGTTGCTATGAGTCAGAATCGACCCAATGGCAACGAGGTTTTATTTTATTTTTTGTTTATAACTTATTTAAGCAGTCTCCTTTGATAGACACTTAAGTTGTTTACAATTTTTTGTTATTAATGTTTTAAGCACTTTTACATGTATGTATGTAGGATTTATTTCTAGAAGTAGAATTACGGGTTTAACATGTCTATGTATGTTTAATATTTGTAAATTCTGTGGGGATTTACTTTTAAGTTTCATTTTTTCCTAATTACCCAAGTCATAGATGCCGATTACAAAGAACTTGAAAAGAATAGAAAGCTATAGAGGGAGAAACATCACACCCTGTCCCTCCACCAGAGGCCACAACTGTTTACCTTTTGGCATGTTTCCTTCCGTATTTTTTATGCCTGTTATTGTTAACAGTGTTCAGATCGTATGTATAGATAATTCTCTATCTGGCTTTTTTTACTTAACATTACAAGCTATGTCACTCAAATATTTTTGTGAACATCATTTTTATGGTTTCATGATAGGCATTATCATGAAATAATTGATTATATATAAATGTATTTAATTTATAAATATACATACATTTATTACATAAATTGTATATACCATACCATAATTTTCTTAGCCATCTCTCTGTTGTTGGACTTTTAAATTGTCTACATTTCTTTCACTATGATAACTAACACCTCAGTGAATATGTTTTTGCATAAATCTTTGTGAGAAATCTGATACTTTTCTTAAGCTAGATTCCCAAAAGGAGAATTACTACGTCTAGAGACAGGGATTTTAGTAAATCTGTTTTTTTTTTTTTTAGTTTAATTTTGAATTGCTAATATGTACACATGGTACAAAATGACAGATGAAAAGAATTTCTTTCTCCTACTTGGTCCCTTAGCCAGTGGTTTTCCTCCTTAAAGGCAACACTATTACCTGTGCATCTTTCTTAGGACCCCCGCCCGAATACATATGTATATATACATATATATTTATATATTACTATTATTTAATATATATATATTTTTTGGCACCCTGGTGGCACAGTGGTTAAGAGCTCAGCTGCTAACCAAGAGGCCAGCAGTTCAAATCTACCAGCCGCTCCTTAAAAACCCTGTGGGGAAGTTCTACTGTATTATTTTTCATATGTGTGTGTGTATATGTATATGAAGGAGCCTTGGTGGCACAACAATTGAGCGCTCAGCTGCTAACCAAAAGGTTGCCAGTTCAAACCCACCCAGCAGCTCTGAGGGAGAAAAACCTGGCAATCTGCTTCCATAAAGATTACAACCAAGAAAACTCTATGGGACAGTTTTACTGTATCACATGAGGTGGCTATGAGTCAGAAATCAACTCGATGGCACTTAACAACAACTTAACAACAACAACAAACATGTATATGCATGTATATGTACATATATTTCTTTTTTCATATAAAAATAGTAGCGCATCAAGATGCACACTTTTCCACCTTTCTCTTTTCACTTAATATTTCTTGATAATCATCTCATGTATAAAATAGAGATGCCTCCTTTTCTAAAAATAGTGCACAGAATGCCTTTAAATGGGTGTGCCATAATTAATTATATTGGTAAATTTTAGGTTATTTTCCATCTTTTGCTATTCAAACAGTGTTGTAATGAATATCCTTACATATGTACCATTTTTGACATGTACTAGTACATCCATCTGTAGGATAGGCTCCTTTAAGTGGAATTGCTGGTTCCGAAGGAAGGTGCGTTTTACATGTTGATAGCTACTGCTGTCTCCATAAAGGGTGGCCATTTCCTCCTTAGTCATTTTTTGTCCAGAGGCAGCCCACCCTCTCTGAGGCCTCCTCAAGATACAAATGGCCAAACTGCTTTCCAGAAAAGTGTTGTCTGTTTACACTCTCACTAGCAACAAGCCAGTGCCCTGTCTGCTCCTCCCACTGATTTACCTAACCTGACACGTGAAAAATAGTACGGTGATGTTTGGGGTCAGTAGTCATTTTTTAAAAAGAACCTGTGAAAGATTAGCAAAAGTGAGCAAATAGTTAATTAAAAAAATTTTTAAAACACAGGATCTGGGAGAGTTTCCTAATCCCTGTTTTGCCACTCTGTATGTGTGACCTTAGCAAATTATCCTCTGTGTGCCTGGAATGAATGTTTTAGAGTTGCAAAGAGAAGGAGATGAGGCAATAACTTAATAAAGGGCTTGGTATATAGCAAGAGCTGAAAAGATGGTAACCAAGAAGAAATGCTTAAGGAAAAAATGCCCCCACCTCCAAGTAATCACAACTGTCAGAGGAAAGGAGTCTTCCAGGCTCTGAAAAGTAGGCTGGGCGGTGCCTGCAGCTTTGTTCTTTCTCTCAAGTTCCCCCGCTGGTGCTTCCTGCCTTGACGAGGAAAGCTGAAATCCGGCCACCAGCATGTGGGGAGAAACACCGCTGACAGGACTGGCCCTTAAGAGGGGCTTGGCTGTGGGACCTCTCCCAGTCACCTTGAAGGAGCCCAAGGAGGGTTTGGTCTTCACCTTCCAAGCCCTCAGCTTCCCACGGCGGATCAGAGCTCGGGAAGGGAGAAGCGCTGACCCAGCCTCCCATTTCGTTTTCAAATCTTAACGCGGGCGCTCGGCTGTCAGCCTCCCGGGTCCTTGAATATTTTGAGAGCCGCCTCGATGGGCCGGCTGTGTGTGCCACCGACTGCACTCGCTGTGGCGGTCCCAGGTGCCCTGGCTCCATCCGACGCTTGTGAAGTCTAATTACTGCTGTTCTCGGCAGCCATGGCCCTCTTTCCGCGCCGCAGCCGGAGGCAGCCCACCCTCCCCGAGGCCTCCGCGGGTACAGGAGGTGTCGCCGCTGCTGTCCTGGGCGCTGGGAGTCCGGCTGGTGTGGCCTCTGCCCGGATACAGGATGGCCGATGTGGGCCCCTCTGCACTGCCACAGGCCCAGCGAGCACGGCCTCCCGCTTCTCCCAGAACAGCTGCAGCGCTGAGAAATCAGCCGCTAGCGACGACGCCATTTCTGTTCGCATCCCAGCTCGGCTGAGGAAACTGCCTGGGCGGGAGAGCAGATCGGTGGAGCCTAGCGAAGCCACTTTCTGGGAGGACTTGGAGTTGTTTCTACTGTCTTATAATCACCGTGTTGGAGAATTTCTGCTCTTTCCTCTGGACCCACCCCTCTAACACCCTGATCTTCTCTTCCAGGGAGAACTGATGCCCACAAATATAGTGAGGGGCAAAGATTATGTCACGGGGAACCAGTTGACCTGGGGTCTGGCCTTGGCACCATCCCTACCCAGCTCCATGACTGTGAGCGGACAGTGAAGGCCCAGGGCCTTAGCTTTCTCACCCATCAAAGTGCAGGGAAGGAATAAAATTTGGCCAGGTCAAGTGCTAATGAAGCTGTGGGGATATGGGTTCTCTCCATTTGTCCATCCTAACATAAAGTTGGAGCTCTGGTGGTGTAGTGGTTAAGAGCTTGGCGGCTAACCAAAAATGGGTAGTCTGAATCCACCAGCCGCTGCTTGGAAACTCTATGGGGCAATTCTACTCTGTCCTATAGGGTCACTATGAGTCAAAATCGACTCAACAGCATCGGGTTTGGTTTTTTGGTTTACCCTAAAGTTGGCAGTTGGAACCTACCTAGCAGTGCTGCAGAAGAAAGGTCTGGTGATCTGCTTCTGTAAAGATTACAGTCAAGAAAACCCTATGGAGCGGTTCTACTCCATAACACATGGGGTCACAATGAGTTAGGGCCTGACTTGGCAGCAGATAACAACAATAGTAAAACTGAAAATGCTATACGCAGTGCCCTGATGGTTCTATTTCTTGGCTTCTACCCTAGAATTTAAGGAGCCCTTGTGGTGCGATGGTTAAGTGCTAGGCTGCAAATTAAAAGGTCAGCAGTTCGAACCCACCAGCTGCTCTGCAGGAGAAAGATGTGGCAGTCTGCTTCTGTAAAAGTTACAACCTTGGAAACCCTATAGGGCAGTTCTCCTCTGACCTATATAGGGATTTTTAAACCATATATTCATAAAGAAAACACTGGAAACAAATATGTCAAAATGTAAACAATGGTTCAGGTAATAAGAAATATAAGTAATTGTTCTTTATTTTTTTTTAATGCAGGGAAGGGGTTCAAGACTGACTGTGTGATTCATAAATTCCCTCAGTTCACAGAGCCTGTGATTTTTTGATTCTAGGTAGTCATCCTTAAAGTCCTAGCCTCACCCTGAAGGCTCACAAGGCCCTTGGTGCCCCTGCTCCAGCCCCCTCTCCATTCTCTCAAGGCTGGTCTTACCATCCCTGCATTAGAAACCTGTGAGCTCCAGTCAGGGCAAGTACTTGTAGTTCACCTACTGTGCTATGCTCTCTCTTCCAGGCATTTAGTTGTGCTGTTTCCTCTTCCCCACATACTCTTCCCTGTCTTCTTTGCCTGCAAATTTACTTCAGGTCTCATCAGCTCAGCTATCCCTTCCTCTAAGAGGCTTTTCCTGTTCTCCCTCCCCTGCCTGCTCCTCTGCACTCCCTCAGCACCCTGAGCTGCTTGCCTATTGACTCTGAGGTCTTGAGGCCAGGGACTTGCTTTCTTTGTTCCTGTGCTCCCAGGGCCTACCACAGGGCCTAACACTTCATAGTTCCTCAGTAACTATTTACTGAATGAATGAGTGATCAGGAAACAAAGCAACAACTTCTTGAAACTGGGGTTCTACTTGCCCAGGCAAGAGGCAGAACCAGGATTTGAACACAAGGAGTCAGGCTTCACAGCCCGTGCTCTTAACCACTATGTTCTGAGTCCCTAATACCTTCAATTCATTCACGTACCAAATATATAGAGAGCCTACTACATGTTAGGCACTGTTCTACAGTAATGAAGAAAATGGACACAGTCCCTCTTCTCATAGGCCTCACATTGAAGTGAGGGGACACAGAAAATAAATAAACAAAAGATAAGAGGAATGAAGTATTCAGAACTATGGGAGGTGCAGGTTGGAGAGGGAGATGGTCAGGGATTCAGTTTGGGGCACATATAGTTGGAGATGGCTATAAGAAACCAAGTGAAGATACAGAGTAGGAGTTGGATTAAATAAATCTGGAGTCCATAGAAATCAGTTTGGAAGTCAGCAGGGTAGACTAGTTGAGATCACCAGGGGAGTGATTGAGAAGAGGTCTAAGTTCTGCAACAGTTAGACGTGAAGAAGATGAGGAAGAGCTGGCAAAGGAGACTAAAAAGGAACGGCCAGTGAGGAAAAAAAACTGAAAGAATATAGTACCCTGGAGGCCAGCTGAAAAGTGGTTCAAGGTCAGCTGTGTCAAGGATGATGAGAAATGGGAATTGGCCATTGGATTTTCCAATGTGGACGTCATTGGTGATGTTGACAAGAGCAGTGTCTGTGGAATGGTGGGAGCATAGGCCTGTGTGAAGCGGGTTTAAAGAGAGCAGGGGGAGAGGAGCTGGAGACGGCAAGGAAAGAACCTTTCCAGAGAGTTGTTATATTGGAGTGCAGAGATGAAGGGGCTCTGGGCGGGGCTAGGGAGTCATTGGAGGGTTTTTAGGTGGGATGAATTGCAGCATGCTTATATGTTGCTGGGAAGGATCTGATAGAGTGGGAAAAACTGACGCTGGCAAGGGATTGATACAAGTATGGGGTTCACAGGTCCTCCTTTTCATACTTTACCCTCCTCTTTCTCCATTCTTGTATCTCTGTGTTTTCTCCTGCTCCCTTCTCCTGGCCCTGCTTTCTCTTCAAGCGTGGAGTGCGATAATTTCCAATTCTGATTCTAGGTAGGATTTATCAGATTATCTTTTCCTTTCTTCACACAAGAGCAGTGCTGGGGTTAGCTTTATCAGGCCACCAAAACAGGATCTTTTCTGTCTCAGATGAGAATGCATTGACCACCATAGGCCTCAGTAGTCTCTTTTTATGCCTATTGTCGTTCACCACCAATGTGGTTTGCCTTTTCTTTGGTGTGTATCTTGTGTCCCCAGCTGACTGTAAGGACCTTGAAGACAGTGACTACACATGGTGCTACTTTGTGTCCCCCATGATACCTAGTCAGTTGCTGTACAAAGATCATTCATTTAATTAACATTTATTGAGTACCTACTGTGCTGGGGAGCCCTGGTGGCACAGTGGTTAAGAGCTCGGCTGCTAACCAAAAGGCCAGTGGTTCCAATCCACCAGCTGCTCTTTGGAAACCCTATGGGGCAGTTCTACTCTGTCCTATAGGGTCACTATGAGTTGGAATCGACTCAACAGCAACGGTTTACTGTGCTGGAGTCTGTCCTAGGTATGCCTAGGTGTGCCTCAAAGAACTTGTGGTCCAGACACATAATCAAATAATAGCAAATAGACTGTCGAATGCTATACCAGAAAAATGTCAGGTGCAGCTGAGGCCTAAAGAAGGAAGACGTTAACTCTAGGGGAAGTAGCCAAGAAAGACTTCACAGAGGGAGTGACAATAAGAGGGCTCTTGAAAGATGGCAGTAGTCCCTGGGTGGTGCAAACAGTTAACGCACGTCTCTGCTAACAGAAAGGTTGCAGGTTTGAGTCTACCCAGAAGCACCTGGGAAAAAAGGCCTGGTGATCTATTTCCAAAAAATCAGCCATTAAAAACCCAGTGGAGAACCGTTCTACTGTGGCACACATAGAATCACCCTGAGTAGGAATTGACTTGACAGCAACTGGTTACTGACTGAAAGATGGCCAGGAGTTTCCTGGTAGGCCGTAGGGGAGAGTACACAGGGAGAGTGCAAAGTCACAGAGGTGTGGAACAGCATGGCCTGTTTGGAGAAGGGCAAGTCTTTTGATATGACTGTATAGTGGGTGAGGGACTTGGTAGGAGCAGTGGGAAAGGATCCTGGAGATGGGGGAAGAGTTACATCATGGAGGGCCTTGTTTACAATGCTAGGGAACTTGGGCTTTAACCCCATAGGCATTGGGGTACAGTGGAGGGACATTATCAGATTTTTAGAGAGAACTCTATGGTGACAGTGGAGAAGAGGTTGAGTTGCTTTTGGGCAGCATGATATTAAGAAAGTTTCTTAATACTTAATTAGATGTCAATATTTGTCCTACTGTGGTGGCTTGTGTGTTGCTATGATGCTGGGAGTTATGCCATCTGTATTTCAAATACCAGTAGGGTCACTCATGGTGGACAGGTTTCAATGAAGTTTCCAGACTAAAACAGACTAGGAAGAAAGACCTGGTGATCTACTTTCGAAAATTAGCCAATGAAAACCTTATGGATCACAATAGAACATTGGACACTTCATCAGGAGGGATCAATTGCTGGAGGATGACATCATGTTTGGTGAAGTAGAGGGCCAACAAGGATGAGGGAGACCCTTGGTGAGACAGATTGTCATAATAGCTGCAAAGATGGACTCAGGCACTGCTGATGATCATGAGGATGGTGCAGGACTGGGCAATGTTTCATCTGTTGTATATAAAGTTGCTATGAGTCAGAGTTGACTCAGTGGCGGCTATGTATATCTATCAATATTTAAAAGTCAGGAGATTTCACAAAAAATTCCAAATTCCAGCCTCTCTAGCCACACATGGTTACAGGACAGCCATCAGCTGACGCTGAGTAGAAACAACCCCCTTGAGATGGGATCTGCCGCTCTACAGTTTGCTATATTCCCCGCCAGTGCCTCCTCCTCTCCTGGCCCTGGAAGGGACCTAAGCTGGCAAGTCCCCTTGTTGGGAATGGATTGGAGCGGGTGAGGGTAAGGGGGGAGCAGACTGAAGACCAATTAGAAGGCTGCTGTATCAATTCAGTAAAGAGTGGTAGGGCCTGTGCAAACACTGTGGTAGTATTGAATGCTTACTAATCCAAGGCTTAGCTAGAAGTAGTCCTGGTGTCTACTAGCAGTAAGCCCCTGGAGGTCTATAAATAATCCCTAAGTTTCAAGGACACACTCTACTTCTCTTCCCCTCCTGTATTTTTGTCTTGCCCAGCATCCCACCCTCCTCTACCTGACACCCCAGCCACCCCGACCTTCATGGCTGGAATTCTACTCAGTGTATACTTTCAGCCTGTTTTGGAATGGGTGTGATTTCAACAGTCTTCCTTTCAACTTCCTGAGAAAGCTGAAACTCCATTCTCACTGAATTGCTAAGATTGCTGATAAATGCCAACCACTTGAAAGTTTTATAAGGGACTGGGAGCATGATCCCCTGCCAGCCGAGGAAGAATGAGCTGTAGAATGGCCCAGAAATTTAATGAAGTAAAAGAAATGAGCAATTATCCCCTGTTCTTAGGCTCACAAGAGCCCATTCAAGAAATACACTACAGTAGATCTCAAATGAAAATCATCCATTCCATTGTTGTAAGGAACCCTGGTCACACAGTGGTTAAGTGCAGTTCAAACCCACCAGCCTCTCTGTGGGAGAAAGACATGGCAGTCTGCATCCATAAAGATTACAGCCCTGGAAATCCTATGGAGTTTCTACTCTGTCCTGTAGGGTCACTATGAGCTGGAATGACTTGCTGGCAATGGGTTTGATTTTTTGGTTTTAGCCATATTGTTCCGAGGATTCTTAGGAACAGTCAGTATACCCACCCATTTGAAGCCCCAGAAGCCCAGCAGAGGGTGAGTGCTGCAATCTCATCATCCCACGCTGTTTTTCTCATGTTATGATTATTTGGAAAAGGTTGGTTGCAGGAAGCAATAGAAAGCAATCACCCCCCAGCCTCCCCACTAAAAGAAACTCACTACATGTAGAGATGGCACTACATGTAGGGTGGTATCCTGGATTAGAAAAAGGATACCAATGGAAAAATGGAAAATCCAATTAAAGTCCATTGTTTAGTTAATAGTATTGTACCCATGTTAATTTTTTTAGTTTGAATAAATGTACCATGCTTATCATCACAGAGTTCTTCCATGCATCTTTTTTTTTCCTCTTAGGTTTTCATTGGCTAATTTTCTGAAGTACATCACCAGGCCTTTGTTCCTCATCTTAGTCAGGAAGCTCTGCTGAAACCTGTTCAGCTTCATGGTAACACACAATCCACCACTAACAGACAGGTGGTGGCTGTGCATGAGGTGCTTTGGTTGGGAATTGAACCCAGGTCTCCCACAAGGAAGGTGGGAATTCTACCACTGAACCTCCACTGCCCCTTATTCTATTCCCCTTAATTGTGCTTCCTTGTAATCATCCCTCTTTGAGATGACAGCTCTTCAAATATCTTCAAGAATTAAAGAGTTTCAGGGTTTAATTGATCTTGAAGTAGATTAGGATTACTTCATGGAGATCTCAAATGCCATGCCAAGGATCCTTGGGTTTTTAATTTTTAATCCAAGGCTGTTGTTGTTCCTAGGTGCCGTCAGATTGGTTCTGATTCATAGTAACCCTATGTACAATATAACAAAACACTGTCTGGTTCCGCGCCATCCTCAGGATCATTGTTATGCTTAAACCCCCGTAGTTGCAGTCACTGTGTCATTCCATCTCACTGAGGGTCTTCCTCTTTTTCGCTGACCCTCTACTTTACCAAGCATGATGTCCTTCTCCAGGGACTGATCCTTCCTGATAGTATATCCAAAGTGTGTGAGACAGTTTTGCCATTCTTGCTTCTAAGGAGCATTCTGGATGTACTTCTTCCAAAATAGATTTATTCATTCTTTTGGCAGTCCATGTATTTAATATTGTTCACCAGCACCATAATTCAAAGGCATCAATTCTTCTTCTGTCTTCCTTATTCATTGTCCAACTTTCCAATGCATATGAGGTGACTGAAAACACCATGGCTTGGGTCAGACGCACCTTGGTCTTCAAGATGACATCTTTGATTTTTAACACTTTAAAGAGATCTCTTGCAGCAGATTTGCCCAATGCAGTGAGTCCTCTGATTTCTTGACTGCTGCTTCCATGGGCATTGATTGTGGATCCAAGTAAAATGAAATCCTTGACAGCTTCAATATTTTCTCTGTCTATCATGATGTTGCTTATTGGTTGATTTGTGAGCATTTTTGTATTCTTTATGTTGAAGTGTAGTCCATCCTGAAGACTGTAGTCTTTGATCGTCATCAGTAAGTGCTTCCAATGCTCTTCACTTTCAGCAAGCAAGGTTGTGTCATCTGCATAATGCAGGTTGTTAATGAGTCTTCCTCCAATCCTGATGCTCCATTCTTCTTCATATAGTCCAGCTTCTTGGAGTCTTTGCCCAGCATACAGATTGAATAGGTATGGCGAAACGATACAACCCGGACGCACAACCTTCCTTGTTTTAAACCATGCGGTATCCCCTTGTTCTGTTTGAACGACTACCTCTTGATCTATGTACAGGTTCCTCATGAGCACAATTAAGTGTTCAGGAATTCCCATTCTTCTCAATGTTATCCATAATTTGTTATGATCCACACAGTTGAATGCCTTTGCATAGTTAGTAAAACACAGGTAAACATCTTTCTGGTATTCTCTGCTTTCAGCCAGGATCCATCTGATATCAGCATGATATCCCTAGTTCCACGTCCTCTTCTGAATCTGGCTTGAACTTCTGGAAGTTCTTTGTAGATGTATTGCTACGACTGCTTTTGAATGATCTTCATCAAAATTTTATTTGCGTGTGATATTAATGATATAGTAGAATAATTTCCACATTCGGTTGGATCACCTTTCTTTGGGATAGACATAAGTATGAAGTTCTTTCAGTCTGTTGACCCGGTAGCTGTCTTCCGAATTCCTTAGCATAGACAAGCGAGCACTTCAGCGCTGCATCTGTCTGTTGGAACATCTCAACTGGTATCCCGTCACTTCCTGGAGCCTTGTTTTTCGACAGTGCCTTCAGTGCACCTTGGACTTCTTCCTTCATTACCATCAGTTCTTGATCATATGCGACCTCTTGAAATGACTGAATGTCGACCAGTTCTTTTTGGTACAGTGACTCTGTGTGTTCCTTCCATCTTCTTTTGTTGCTTCCTGCGTCATTCAGTATTTTTCCCATAGAATACTTCCGTATTGCAACTTGAGGCTTGAATTCTTCAGTTCTTTCAGCTTGAGAAATGCCGAGGGTGTTCTTCCCTTTTGGTTTTCTAACTCCTGGTCATTGCACATGTCATTATAATACTTTACTTTGTCTTCCCCTGTCACCTTTTGAAATCTTCTCTTCAGCTCTTTTACCTCATCATTTCTTCTTTTCCCTTTAGCTACTCTATATTGAAGAGCAACTTTCAGAGTCTCTCCTGACATCCATTTTGGTCTTTTCTTTCTTTCTTGTCTTTTTAATGACCTCTTGCTTTCTTCATGTATGATGTCCTTGATGTCATTCCACAACTCATCTGGTCTTCGGTCATTAGTGTTCAATGCATAAAGTCCTATTCTTGAGATGGTCTCTAAATTCAGGTAGGATATACTTAAGGTTGTGCTTTGGGCTCTCGTGGGCTTGTTCTAACTTTCTTCAGCTTCAACTTGAGCTTCCATATGAGCAATTGATGGTGTGTTCCACAGTTGGCCCCTGGCCTTGTTCTGACTAATGGTATTGAGTTTTTCCGTCATCTCTTTCCACAGATGTAGTCAATTTGATTCCCGTATATTCCATCTGGCGAGGTCCACTTGTATAGTTGCTGTGTATGTTGTTGAGAAAAGGTTATTTGCAGTGAAGAAGTTGTTGGTCTTTCAAAATTATATCATGCGATCTCCAGCATCGTTTCTATCACGAAGGCCAAATTTTCCAACTACCAATCCTTTCTGTTTCCAACTTTTGCATGCCAATCACCAGTAATTATCAGTGCATCCTGATTGCATGTTTGATCAATTTCAGACTGCAGAAGTTGGTAAAAATCTTCAGTTGCTTCATCTTTGGTCTTAGTGGTTGGTGTGTAAATTAGAATAATAGTCATATTATCCGTCTTCCTTGTAGGCGTATCGATATTAACCTATCACTGACAGCATTGTACTTCAGGATAGATCTTGAAATGGTCTTTTTGACAATGAATGTGATGCCATTCCTCTTCAATTTGTCATTCCTGGCATAGTAGACCGTATGGTTATCCGATTCAAAATGGCCAATACCAGTCAATTTCAACTCATTTATGCCGAGGATATCGATCTTACATGTGTTTCATTTCATTTTTGACAACTTCCAATTTTCCTAGATTCATACTGCATACATTCCACATTCCAATGATTAATGATGTTTGCATTTATTTCTCATTTTGAGTCTCATGTCTTGGAAAACTCCTCAGTACCAGGCAAAGCTGGATGGCTGGTCACCTTTATTTCCTTGTTTTCCTAATCTAAGGTTGTTATACCACCACGTGTCTGTCAGTTTGTCATACTGTGATGGCTTGTGTTGCTGTGATACTGGAAGCTTTGCCACTGGTATTTCAAATACTAGCAGGGTCACCCTTGGTGGTCAGGTTTCACCTGACCTTCCAGACTAAGACAGACTAGGAAGAAAGACCTGGCAATCTACTTCTGAAAAAATTGGCTAGTGAAAACCTTATGAACAGCAGCAGAACATTGTCTGATATAGTGCTGGAAGACGAGCCCTCAGGTTGGAAGGCACTCAAAATACGACTGGGGAAGAGCTGCCTCCTCACAGTAAAGTCAACCTTAATAAGGTAAATGGAGTCAAGCTTTCAGGACCTTCATTTGCTGATATGGCATGACTCAAAATGAGAAAAAACAGCCAAAAACACCCATTAATAATGGGAACATGGAATGTGCGAAGTATGAATCTAGGAAAATCGGAAGTTGTCAAAAATGAAATGAAACACATGTAAGATTGATATCCTAGGCATTAGTGAATTGAGGCATTCAACTGTGTGGATCATAACAAATTATGGATAACATTGCGAAGAATGGGAATTCCTGAACACTTAATTGTGCTCATGAGGAACCTGTACATAGATCAAGAGGTAGTCGTTCAAACAGAACAAGGGGATACCGCATGGTTTAAAACAAGGAAGGTTGTGCGTCCGGGTTGTATCGTTTCGCCATACCTATTCAATCTGTATGCTGGGCAAAGACTCCAAGAAGCTGGACTATATGAAGAAGAATGGAGCATCAGGATTGGAGGAAGACTCATTAACAACCTGCATTATGCAGATGACACAACCTGGTTTGCTGAAAGTGAAGAGCATTGGAAGCACTTACTGATGACGATCAAAGACAACAGTCTTCAGGATGGATTACCCCTCAACATGAAGAATGCAAAAATCCTCACAACTGGACCAATAAGCAACATCATGATAAACAGAGAAAATATTAAAGTTGTCAAGGATTTCATTTTACCTGGATCCACAATCAATGCTCATGGAAGCAGCAGTCAAGAAATCAGAGGACACACTGCATTGAGCAAATCTGCTGCAAGAGATCTCTTTTTAAAGTGTTAAAAAGCAAAGTTATCACTTTAAGGACCAAGGTGCGTCTGACTCAAGCCATGGTGTTTTCAATAGCCTCGTATGCATTGGAAAGTTGAACAATGAATAAGGAAGACCGAAGAAGAATTGATGCCTTTGAATTATGATGTTGGCAAACAATATTGGATGTACCATGGACTGCCAGAAGAACGAACAAATCTATTTTGGAAGAAGTAAAGCCAGAATGCTCATTAGAAGCAACTTTGTCTCACACACTTTGGACATGTTATCAGGAGGGATCAGTCCCTGGATGAGGACATCATGCTTGGTAGAGTAGAGGATCAGTGAAAAAGAGGAAGACCCTCAAGGAGATGGATTGACACAGTGGCTGCAACAATGGGCTCAAACACAGCAATGATTGTGAGGATGGCGCAGGACCAGGCAGTGTTTCGTTCTGTTGCACACAGGGTTGCTATGAGTTGGAATCGACTCAACAGCACCTAACAACAACAACAACAACAAGGTTATTATGAGAATTAAATGAGTTAATGCATGTGGAGTCTTTAGACCGGTGCTTGCCATGTGGTAAGCATTCTGTAAGTGTGTTGGCTATTCTTATTTAAGGGATTCCATTCTACTAGAAAATACTAAGTTTCTATGATTGAAGACTTCAGGTAGGAGAGAGGAGTCCAGTCTGACTGAGGGTTTAAACATGAGGGTGAGAGTCTGGTAAAGTCATTACTTGGAATTACTTGAATGGGGAAACCCAGACATTGGTGGGAAGATGTTAGTTCAGTGTGGATCATATAAGGTTTGAGGGCCTTATGGGGGGCATCCTTGATGAGATGTCCTTTAGGCAGCTGGAAATGTGGATGGAGGTTCAGGAGAGGAATGAAATCCTAAGAGGCAGATGGAGAGCCATCCCCATAAAAGAAATTGTTAGAAGAAGGCACAGGCCTGGATGAGAGAGACAAGGGCTAGAGCATGTAGTAAGAAGACTGGCCAGGGCAGCAACATCTTGGCCTCATTCCGTTCACACATTTATAATGTATGCACTTTGCCATATTTCATTGATTCGAAGATGCCATTGATTTTAAGATATACCATTATGTACAAGTACGGAAGAGATGCTATCAATAATTATGGTATATTATTGGCTGTGAGGCACAATTGATTTCAAAGATACAAAAATGTGGAAACATGTCTTAGAATTCATTAAAAGGTATATGCCAGGCGCTGTGTCAGGCATCATTGGAAGGAGAATGGGATACAGAGATAAAAAAGACCCTGCCTTCAAGAAGCTTCCAATCTCATAGAGAAATGATGTCTGCAGACACTTTTACCACAGGACTGATTGAAACAGTGCTATGACGCAGGCAGCAGAGAAGTTCTGAGATCAGCTGGTGTTTGTCAGGTATTTACAGTGGTTATTAATATAGACAGAAATGACAGCCATGTTGTACACAGGCTTTCTGGTCCTCCCCCTCCTTTTCCCTGATACCTGAAATTTCTAGGAACAAAGCCTTTCAAAACTATTTTTGAATTAATTGAGATAATGAATTAAAACACCCATGGTGAATGTAAAATTGGTACATCTATGGAAGGCAGTTTGGCACTATCAAGATTACAAATGCATTTGCTCTTTGACCCTGCAATACCAGTTCTAGAAATATATCTTGCAGATACATGCACACATGTGGGAAACACCATATGTACAAGGTTGTTCCTTACAGCATTGTTTGAAATAGCAAATGATTGGGAATAACCTATAAGCCATGGATAAGGGACTGGTTAAATAGATTGTGGAACATTCATACAATGGACTCTACACAGCTGGAAACCAGATCAATGTATGAAAGGGAAGGTCCCTGACATGTATTGTTAAGTGAAAAAATGCTAAGCACAGAACAGTTATAGCCAGCTACTAACCAAGAGGTTGGTGGTTCAAGCCCACCCAGTGGGTTTGAGTGCCAATCCAAACCTGGCAATCTGTTTCCAGAAAGATTACAGTCTAGAAAACTCTATGGGGCAGTTCTACTCTGTCACATGGGGTTACTATGAGTTGAAATCAGCTTGATGGCACCTAACAACAACCGTTTGTATTTAGAAAAATGGTGTGACGGATAAGAATACATATCTAAGAATTTGCTTGTATATTCTTGAAGAAACTCTAGAAGGATACACTGGAATCTGGTAATAACGATTATGGCGGGGGTGGGTCGATAGAGAGCTTGGCAGATGGAGATAGAGAAGGGAGGAGGACTGACTCACTAATAATTGACACAAGACCAATCCCCAAAATGCAAAGATAATTCACATACTCGCTTTACCACTTCTCCATCTCTGACACTAACCACTCACGTGGCGTTCTCCCTCTCTCAATCCCTAACCCCCCAGAGTTAGGTCTTTTCAGAACAACTGCCTGCACAGCCCCCCTTCTGTCCACCAGCCACCCAAGACTGGTTCCTTACAAATTAGTACTCTGTCCATCTAATCATCTGCCAGATAGGCAGACACCAGGCCTGCTGACTTTCACGGCCCCTGGTGGGTTTGATAATTCACTAGAGTGAAACTCATGGAAAGGGCTATACTCACTATAACATTTTTAATATAACCACAAAAGGATATACCTGAAGAGATGCAAAGGCAAGGTCTGGGAGGAGTTTTCAGCATGGAGCTGCTTGTCCCCAGAGACGCGCCAGTCCTCCTAAGTGCATCAGCAATCCAAAAGCTGAAAACAAACTCCAAGGCCCGGGGTCCTTTCTAATAGTTACTGGGGCCTATGCATGACTGGGCCCTTAATGCATAGTCTATGATTGATTGAATCACTAATATGTATAACTGATTCCATCATGCCCCTCCTTTTCCTGAAGTTAATTCACCAGGTGTGGTCCTTGGGCTCCCACCTCATTTGCACACATTAAAGTGCTGCTTGGCTCTTTTAGAAAAACAAAGACATCTTGGATTGCTAGGGAATTCCAAGGGCTATTTTCAGAAACCAGAGACCAAAGGCCAAATCAAATTCTTTGTCCCACAAGGACTTCTTATACATTTATTTTTAAACCATGTGAATGTGCTAACTATTCAAAATATTACATTAATTGAATTTTTTAAAATGCCTCATGGGAAGAGTTAGCCCAGTGACTATGATTCCCACTGAGGAGTGAAAATCTAATATTCATTCATTCAATAACCTATAACAATAGAGTGACTTCTATAGCAATAATAGTTCACAAATGTTTCAACACTTACGACGCACCAGGCATTGTGCTAAGCTCTTTTATGTACATTATCTCATTTAGCCTCATCACCCCCATTTGGTGCAGGTGTCTAATACTACAGAAGAGGGTGAAAGAGGTTGTTCTTGCCTAAAGTCAGCTGCAAACATCCAGACCTCACCATCCTGGGCCAGGCCCAACGCAAACACACCCCCTGACCTGTAGGAGCTAATGGTCTAGTGAGGGAGACAGATGCGCAAAATACCAGATTCACAGACAGGTGTTGAAGAGGGAAGGGAGTACTAGATCACGGGTACCTGAGGATTAGGGGACAAAGAGAACAGAGAAGCTGAGAACAAGGAGAAAACCTCTCCCACGACACCCTTTTGCCAAGGACAGGCTCTGTAAGCAGTTGTGGAACTCGGCAGCGCTTACGTGGGAGACAACCCCTGCAGCTTCAGAACCAACAATGAACAAAGGCTGCCTGATGGTCTCTGGGAACAGAGCAGATCTGACAACAGCCTGGCCCATTTCATCAGTGTAGACATCCCTCTGGACTTTGAAGCCTAAAGTGCTCCCCTTTAGCTGTCTACACAGATCAAATAAACTGGGTGGTTGTCATATCTGGACTTCACTTTGTGCAAATCCATAATGACAGCCAGCTCCGCAGCAGTCCTACCAACCCATGTGAGCAGAGGGAAAAATAATTCTCACAGGCAAAGATAGACAGTTCCAAGATGCTAACATTAACTCCTTGCAGGAGGTAGTGGTCTTGAAATTAGTTTTAGGAAGCTTCAGAGAAGGGAGCTTCTGCCCCTCTCCAAAGTGAAGTGGCAAGACTATTTTATCTCCTTACAGTTAAACCCTTCATATTCCAGGGCCAAGATGTGAACACACCCATAGGGGTTGACAAGAAATAGCTAGTCTAGCTCTCAAAAAGGCAGCCCCACACTGAAGAACGTCCCTGGGTAGTGCAACGGTTAAGCGCTTAGCTGCTAACCAAAAGGTTGGACATTCGAGTCTACCCAGAGGTGCCTCAGAAGGAAGTCCTGGTGATCTATTTGCAAAAAGTCAGCCATTGGACACCCTCTGAGGTACAGTTCTACTCTGACACACATGGGGTCGCCATGAGTCAGAATCAACTTGATGGCAACTGGTTTGATTTTTTGGTGCCCTGAAGAACAGGGATTATCCCACTTCACAAGCAGCTTTTTATTCATAGGATAATTCTAGGGGAAATCTTACTCCAGCTCCCTTAGTCCTCAAGGGAATATATCAAACAGTAGTGAGAATCTCAAGAAATCCTTGTTATAGACTGCTAGGATCAGGCATCGAACAACAAACCTAGAAGCCAAGTGGCATGATTAAAAAAGATTAAAAATCTACATGAGTTCTAACATCTACGTTCCTGGCTGTGGTTTCCATGGAAATAGACATCCGCTCTAAGGGGAAAGCAGAGGTGGGGGGAAGCGGTGTAAGTGCTTCAAAATAATCAGTGTTTTGAAAGATTTATTT
Organism: Dugong dugon; assembly: GCA_030035585.1. Classification (NCBI taxonomy): domain Eukaryota; kingdom Metazoa; phylum Chordata; class Mammalia; order Sirenia; family Dugongidae; genus Dugong; species Dugong dugon. Next base: position 50,058,577 of record CM057462.1, on the reverse strand, counting down.
TTTTTCCTGTCACAACATTAAAAGTCAGAAGTGTGAGATTCTTCTGTGGCAATGTCTTGTATTAAAAAAATATATATATATATGCATCACATGGGTGGGATCTTCTGCAAACCTCCAGATCAAGTACACAGACTTCAAGATAAAAGGCTGGTTCAGGGGATAATAGGCCCTTTGACCTTGGGCTCCCTGATCATTTGTGTGCCTGCCAATCTTTCACTTTTTCAGCCAGGTCTTATCCCCACCCTTCTCCAGCCTTTCTAACAATTCCTGAGATACCAGAACACTGACAGATGGAAACACCTGGCCGTTTCATGGCTAAGTTTGGTCTGAGAGGGAGAAGCTTTTCAAGGCTCAGAATCTGAATTATTCCTGGTCCTGCTCACATGCTATGGGAAAACCACTTAGATTGGCTGGGGGAGGCCGACCCCACACAAGAGCAGATTGTTGGGGAAAATGCTGCAACAAGCATATTTCAGGCAACAGTGCATTGCTGATTGTTTGCTTTGTGTGGTGGGTCTGCTGTCTGTGTGATCCAGTTTTAATTGTCCCAGGCACCTGTTAATTGTATTTTTATCTCTGGCGCATCCCTAGTATGACCTAGACATTGGGAGTGTCTTTTTTTTAAATTAGGACTGTTGTTTCTGGAGAGTTGGCCGTACTTGCTTCTGGATTTTGGGAAACAGCGCCCATTGATTAATAAAATGGAGTGTCCTTCTCCCTAGTTGGGACAACAAAGCAGGTGCCCTGGTATGATGACCACCACCTGAGGACATAGCCTTGGTTTGGGAACCATGATTTTATTTATTTTTCCTCTGACCTTTATGCGGGAGGGAGAGAGGCCAGTCATTCTAAGATAGCCAGGGTCAGACCAATTTCCTTTGTGCCTCCGCTGTGTTTCTGATCTATCTAGGCCAGAGGGGAATAGTGACCTTGTGGTTCCTTTTGTTTTGATTCTTAAAAAAAGCCCAGCACGCTCAGGGGAGCACGTGCTCTAAGAACAAAAGCAACACTTAACTGCAACCTCTGTAGTCTAGAACTGCTACTGCTATTGCTTCCCTGTCATCAGGCAAAGGCTTGGCGGAACAGATGGAGTCTGCATTTAAGCCTAGTGGCTTTGTTAGACCAGAGGAGATCAAATTCCAGAGCCTCATGCTTTTTCCCCTACAGGTCCCTGGCCACTAGTTCGGCGACCCTGGGATGGTATCGAGAACGCACACGGTGGGGAGGGCCACGACCATGACTTGTTAGGGCTGAATGGGATAGGGATTATGATGATGTCACAATACAGGTGACACGCAGGTGTCCGGCGTACGGCGCTGGAGGGGGGTGGGAAGGGAGCCATAAAAGGTCGTGGAGTGGCACTGTCCTGTCACAAGGGCTCGGGTGTCTTAAGTGGCGGCACGGGATGGGGGACCAGAGGGAGGACTGCTGTCCAAGTGCAGCTCTTGGGGCAATGAAGGGCACGTGGCTCGACAGAGGCGGAGTCCAGGCTGCCACAGTCTAAGAGGTAGGGAGGGACCCCGCCCCGTTCTTTTCCTAGTGATGGAAGAGTTAGTTCGGACCCACTCTGGGGCCACGGCAACGCCCGCTTCCGGAGCGAGACCAACCGCCCCAGCCCTTCGTTCACACCTGGCGAGACCCCCCCCCCCCAACCCGCGTCAAGCAGCCCCCGCCTCTCGCATTGTCCTCCAGCCCCCCCCAGCCTAAACTACACTTCCCGAGGTGCTCCGGGGCCCAGGGGGGCGGGGCCCCTCTTGGGTTGTGACGGGAGGGGCCGGCACGTGCCGCCCCTCTCAGCCAATGCAGAGTCCTGCGAGGAGGTCACGTGCCGCTGTTTGGCGCTTTTGTGCGCGCCGGGGTGTGTTGGTGCTCAGAGTGTGGCCAGGCGGCTCGGACCGAGCAGGTGGGTGCAAGGCTATCAGGAGGAGGAACGACTGAGGGCAGCGAAAGGGACGGAGCTGGCAAGAGGGGCTTGGCAGGGGCAGCGGCCCCCTGCTGGAGGCCAGCAGGCGGGGCCGCGAGCCCAAGAGGAGTTGGCGGGCGGGGGTCGCTGCGCTTTGTGTGTGATGCGGGCGGAGCAGCGGCTTTGTCCTGGCTCCCTGGGGGGCGCGGCTCTCTTGGGAAGGGGCGCGGCCAGCTGCACGAACTCTGGGCGGCAGCGTTGGGGTCTATCGAGGAGACAATAGGGGGCGTGGGCCTTCGTTGTCTGTCTCTGCGAACGCAGCCTCTCCGGGTTACTCTTTGTCTGAAGGGGCGGGGCGGCCCCCAGGGATTAGTGGCTTTAGGGCCGAGTTGCGGGTCTCCAGCGCTGGGCCGCTTGCCCATAGTCGCAGTCGCTTTCACCCGGCGACTGAGAGGCTGCATCTGGGGGACTGACGCCCTAAAAGAATGCTCCTGGCCGTGCTGCCGGGTGCGCGTACAGCTTGGGCGTCGACAGTTTGGGGGTGGGGGAGATGGAAGGAGGTATCTAGCCTGCTCCCGGGGAGGGGGTGTCCCGGGGTCCGCTCCACCCGCTGAGCTGCGGCGGGGGCGCCCTTGAGGTGATTTTGGCGGGAGGAGGGGGGCGTCAGCGCGGGGGCGAGCCCGGGAAGGGCGGAGTTGCCCGGGTAGGACCGTTAGCCCCTCCCATCCCTCCCCTTCCCACGCGCGCGCGCTCCGGGGTGCTGAGAGTTCCGGGAGATTCGAAAAGGCGCGGGGAGGAAGGGGGCGGGGCCAGGCGCCTGAGCTCAGGGTGAGCTTTCATTGGCTGGGGGTGGCTTGCCGCTTTTCCTCGCCTGGACTAGGGCCACGCCCATCCTGGGGCAGGTGCTGCGTCCACTACTGTGCCCCGTCTTGACGATTTAGCTGTCCATGATTTTAATCTCTAGCAGTTGGGAATCTGTGTTCTTACGATTTTGCTACTAGCCTGGGATCTCTTAAGAATTATGACCTTAAAAAAGTTAAGGGAGTAGGCTTTTCTATGACATAAGGTAGCAAATAAAACCTAAACGTTTATAAAGCTAATTACTGCCAGCTATTAGGCAAGGAGCTTAAAGCCTAGAAACAATAGGAGTCGAACATTATTGGTTAATACTAGCTTGGGCGTTTTGTTTTCCACCGTGGCAGACACAGACAAAGCAGGGGTGGGTATTTCATTTGCACAATGAGTTGCAGACAGTGTTAAGATGGCTCCGATCTCACTGTTGTGAGTTGAATCTGGAATATCTTCTCGCTATTTGGAAAAAAAATTTAAGAGCTTATTGGAAAAAAATCCTGCAACCTTGTGGCTTAACCTCATCTGATTTTAAAGATCCAAGAGTTGTTTTTAGAGTGTGTAAGCTCATGTTATATTTAGTTCAAATTTCCAAATATGTTTCAGTATCTTATAGATTCTGGTGATGTTCTTTCCTGGTTTATTATGTCTTATTTAATACCATGGTAGTGATTTTTCGACACTGATTTATGTGGGTGTGGTTTGAGGTCCCTTTGTATTGATGGCATATAGAAATGCACGGAAATTGATTGCATGCTTTTGAAAATCATTTTCAGGGTTTTCCTTACCAGTGGATTGCATAGAATATACTGCCAGTCTCTTCTGTTCACCATGGCTTCTTCTGGTAGGTAATCTATTTGGAAAAGCTGAAACTGGGATGGGCTTATAGTTTTAGAATAGGAAATGGCTCAGGTTTTAAAGATTTTCGTTTGGAACTTGTGTTTTGGTCTTATCAAAAAACCTATTTTATGAATAGGAGAATAAAGAAGAAGAAAACCAAGACGGTTATTGCTTGAATGTCCTGAGAGCATGTAATTTTTTCATTGTTAGACTACTTGGCTTGGTCTAAAGCAAAACCGGAGTTTTGCACGAGAATTTCTTTTGTTTATTAAAGTGATTGTCAAATACTGATGTTGCAAAGTGATATTTATTAATCTAAAAATGCTGAGCTTTTTTTTGGGAGGTGGACTTCAGATAATAATTTCTTATCTATAAACTCAGCTTCTTCATCAGCCCTAATTATAGTCGTTAATTTGATTTGGTTTTTAGAAAAATTATAAAATGATAGAATAGGAGATGCCCATTTTTCTGAATGCATTATAAATATGATCCACTCCAGATATCCAGGTGAAAGAACTGGAGAAGCGTGCCTCAGGTCAGGCCTTTGAGCTGATACTCAGCCCTCGTTCAAAAGAATCTGTCCCAGAATTCCCCCTTTCCCCTCCAAAGAAGAAGGATCTTTCCCTGGAGGAAATTCAGAAGAAATTAGAAGCTGCAGAAGAAAGACGCAAGGTAAACATCAGAATTCAGAGAAAACAGGATATTTACTAATGTAATATAACAAATCAGTTTTATTTCCATACAGGAAGAAAATGGAATTGTAGCTATACAATGATTATTACTATGTGAAAGTTACACATGCCAGTGCTGGAAGAAATACCAGCTGTCGTTTATTACGTGCCAGCTCCTTTACTTATACTTTTCTCCTTTAATACAGTGACCCTACAAGGTAGATGTTGTCTAAGGTATGGAGATTAGAAAACAGTCTCAGGAATGAATGTTTAGTCGTTTTCCCGAAGTCACACAACTAGTAAGTGTTGGAGCCAAAATTTAAGCCCAGGTCTGTCTTAAACCAACGCTCATACTTCTCATGCTTCCTTTGTAAAAAAAAAAAAAAGAAAAGAAAAGTAGAACGTTTGTTGGTGGGATGATTTTTTTTTTTTTTTCCTTTGTCCTTTTGGTCTCTTGTCCCTTTGTGGTTTTTGTTTTAATTTTTTTGAGAGCTATACAATAAAAACATTTTAAATTGCTAGTCATGTGGTTGTGTTGCTTAACTAATATTGTGGCAGCTTTTTCTTTATCTAAGCAATTCTTTTATAAGTAGACATCTTTAAGAAGAACTAAGAAAAATCAACAACTAATTAATGTGCTTATAGAAAAATTGGGAAACAGAAAGTTATAAATAAGAAATTAAAAGTATTCATAATCGTACTTCCCAGAAATAACCACTGTTAACGTTTTGGTGTATTTCCTTCTGATCAACATTATTCTACTGATTAAGAACTTTACATAAATTACCATTTAGATTTCCTCCTTCACAACCCTGATTGGAGGGTGGGTTTAATTTTAAAGATGAGGAAACTAAGGCAGAAAAAGATAAAGTAGTGACCAGCCTGAGACCACCCAACTAGTGAGATTTGAAGTCTAGTACGTTTTAAGTGGGCTCTCACATGCGTACACACAGACATATACACATACATAACCAGTTGCTGTCGAGACTTATGGCAGCCCCATGTGTATCAGTAAAACAGTGCGCCATAGGGGTTTCAGTGGCTGATTTTGCAGAAAGAGATCGCCAGAGTTTCCTTCTAAGGTGCCTCTGGGTGGACTCCGCCCTCTAAACTTCTGGTTAGCCAAGCTTGTTAACTGTTTGTACCACCCAGGCACTCCATACACATATATAGGCCCCTTTTTAAGCTTCTGTAGCAAGTGCCATGCACCCTTCAGTACCCCGTGTTAATGTGCATGTGCACTGACCCGTGTCAACACTGTACCATTTCCCCAGTAAGAGCGGCAGTGTTTGCCCTGTGCCTTGTCTCCTGCCTGCTCTCCTATGTAGTTTGCGTTCATAGAGTAAGAGGGCAACCAAAAGCTGGACAGAGGGAACTTTTTTTTAGGAATCAACCCTGGCCCTGTTGGCATTAGCCTGTGCTTTACATAGTAACTGGCTAAATATAGTGAAACTCTTATCATGACTGAGATTTTACAGAAAAGAACAGAACCAGTGGCAGTTGTAGCAGATGCTCTGTGGTTGTCCTGGAAGTCAGTGCTTCCAAACACGTCTGAATCTGTTTGGTAACAAGCTATTCCGAGTCTCTTGTTGAAGGAGGCACACCGTGGTAACAATTCCACTGGGCTGGAAGTTGGTACGTCTTCCATAGATAAAGTCTAATACGCCTTCCCTTAAAGCAGAAGTCCTGCTGGCTTAAATAGTAATCTCTAGAGGCTTAGTCTTAAATTTTTTATCATTCACATACTTTTCTTACCAATTATGATTAATTATTTTTATAATGACCTTGTTTTCTTTGGGTAGCCTAAAATTTTCTATGCTAAAGCTCCATTCCTAAGTGCCTATCACTTAAATCACCTTGATGCCGTTAGGTAGTAAATCTTACTAGGGTTTTCTTCAGGAATAATTGGGCAAGAGGTCCCTGAACAAATACGGGCAGTTTTCCGAAGTAAATACAAACACTAGAAAAGAATATGATTTTCACAGTATTTTATGGTAGGAATAATTCAGACCCTGATTTAGAATTATTTAGAGGGACTTGATTTTCTGCCTCTTTTCAATCCTCTGATAAACTTCTGTTGTGATTTTAACTAACGCTAAGTACGTTTCAGAGAGCCTAGCCTGTTATAAACTCTTTTCCCAGTCTCATGAAGCTGAGGTCTTGAAGCAGCTTGCTGAAAAACGAGAGCATGAGAAAGAAGTGCTTCAGAAAGCAATAGAAGAGAACAACAACTTCAGTAAAATGGCGGAAGAGAAACTGACCCACAAAATGGAAGCCAACAAAGAGAACCGAGAGGCGCAGATGGCTGCCAAACTGGAGCGTTTGCGAGAAAAGGTTGGCTTCTCCTTGCTTTGTAGAGAGATTAAGAGCTTGAAGTTTGAGGCACCAATGAAATGGTTTGAACTGATTCCCTTGATAAAAGGTGTTTGTGTATTTTTGTTATCAGTTGTTGGGCCTAACATGTAAAATGAGAGGTACTTTATTTTAAAATAAAATGGAATATACAATGATTTCTAATATAATTGTGTGTTCCTTTGAAGAGCAGTAGTCGGAAGTTTAGTCATTAGGCTCCACGAGCGACCCAGGAGATTCGAAGATGATGTCTTAGAACTCTTAATTATGCGATTCCCAACAGGCTCTAATACATACGTTCTGAGGGGGCCATTACTTAGCAGGCTTTTTTATTTGACTGATTGTATTTACGTACTCTTTCTTCCTAGGACAAGCACATCGAAGAAGTACGGAAGAACAAAGAGTCCAAAGATCCTGCTGATGAGACTGAAGCTGACTAATTTGTTCTGAGAACTGACTTTCTCCCCTTCCCCTTCCTAAGTATCCAAAGACTGTACTGGCCAGTGTCATTTTTTTCCCCCCTCCTGACAAATACTCTAGAAGCTGATGTAGGACTGTATAGGTAGATCCAGACTGTATGATGTTGTTTTAGGGGCTAAAGGGGAGAAACTAAAAGTGTTTGACTCTTTTTCTAAAGTGTTGAGGTCTTTCTAATGTAGCTATTTTTCTTGTTGCATCTCTTCAGTACACTTGGTGTGCTGGGTTAATGGCTAGTACTGTATTGGCTCTGTGGAAACATGTTTGTGAAAAGAGTATGTAGTGGCTTCTTTCAAAACCGTTAGATACTGAATATCTGTTCACTTTTAAATCCCAGTTCTTTCCCAGTTTTACCAGATGCTACTGTACTTGAATGGTTAATAAAACTGCACAGTGCTGTCGGTGGCAGTGACTTCTTTCTGTTCAGGTAATTATCAAGCTATAGAGACTCTCGTCTATATTTGTTTCAGATGGGACCTCTGGGCTGGTGGAAACACCCAGCATCCACATTACTGCAAATTCTCTGCCCTCAGAGTTTCTTGCTCCAGAGTTGTTTGCATTGTCTTCTTGCACAATCATCGCTTTGTTTTGATGCTTTGGCCCAGATCAGCTGTTAGTATATTCTTTCAGATGTTTATTTGCAAACAAGTGTTTTTTTGTTCCCGTGTCCCTGTTAAAAGGCAGATTAAAGGCACAAATGGTATTTCTGTATAACAGTTAAAATCTTAAAATCCTAGTTGCAGATATTTGACAGTTGATTTGCTTTATGTTACATATTGAGGACAGGAGTGTGTCCTAATACTATTCTACCATAGAAACTATGACTTAAGAGTTAAACTATTATTAATAAAACTTTCTGTGTTGCTGTAGCAACTCCTATACAGTGATGAAAAGGAACCTTATTTTCCCAAGTAGCGTTTGACTTAGATGATTGAAGTTGGCAGTGACTTCATCTTGCACCCAGATGCTATGATATTCACCCTCTTCAGAGCATTGCCTCGCCGTTCATGGAAAGCCTTTGGCAGCTTTCCTCTGCTGTTTGGGAAATAGCCTTAATTACATAAGCTTGTTTGCTTCTCGGACATCTGTGTAAAAGCACTCAGAAGCCAGGCGCTAGGTGTTTGCAGGATGACTGCCGATAACACAGTGGGTCTGCACGATGCTGATGGCATGCTCCTCTGCAGCGCTGATTTTTCCTGGATTTGGGTTTTGTGGAACTTATTTTTGAGGATAATAATAGCCTACCTCAACCTACCTCGTTGTTAGAATTAAATGAGTTTGGTGTGTGTGTTTGTAGAGAGAACAAGCAAGCCCCTAAAGCAGTGCCTAGTGTGTATTTAGCACTGTCTATAAATAATGATTACTGTTTTCAGCAGAGGCTAGTGAGTGATCTGTTTATTCTCTTAAATTGGAAATGATTATGCAGCTTTTGTGTGCCTTGAATGGACTCCTAAATTTAACTTAGACCAGGATGATCAATTGTAGGAGCTCTGGAAAAGCTGAATTAAATAAGTTAGGGCCACGAAGGTCAAATAGAAATAAGACGAAATGTAGTTTAGTATAAACAAAAGGTCCAGACACTATCTACACAGGCAGGACAAGTGACGCTTGTGTGCAGGTACTCAGCATTATTCATCCTTGGACCCTCGGTCTCTGGCACATGCTAGATGTTAAAGCTTTGCATGGTGAGATGGTACTTACTGGTAATCTTTAATAGAAAAGCACCAGTTCTGAGCAGGTGAGACTATAAAGATGAAATTTGTGGTAATGATACTAGGTGGCCTACAGATGGCAGTAAACTTTTGCTTACACAGGATGTGTAGGGAAGGGAACAAGGAGCCCTGGTGGTGTAATGGTTAAGCAGCTGACCGAAAGGTTGGTGGTTTGGATGTACCCCAGCGGTTCCTTGGAAGAAAGGCCTGGTGATCTGAAAGGTCACAGCCTTGAAAACTTCATGGAGTGTAGTTCTGTTCTGCACATATCAGGTTGTTGTGAGTCGGAATTGATATCAACTGGTTTTTTTTTTTTTTTTTTTTTTTTTTTGAGTTAGGGAAGGGAATAGCTCAGGAAGAAGCAGAAAAGGGTCAATATGGGCCTGAGGGAGGATAGTCCAGTAAGTTGCAACCAACACCATGAAGGGGATGCGTCTTCATCCACAAAATCAGAAGCCCTGACCTTAGGAGAAGTACTTAGTCCTGGGCCTCAGTTTTTTTCAGATAAAACGAAGAGGGTTGGGCTAACTCAGTTATGTAACTTCTGATCCAAAATTCTTTGCATACAACTTGGAGGAAAGGAGGAATGGTGGGAAGCCATGAGCTTCTGGAGAGTGTCTGCATTCTTACCCAGGCCTGGGTGTTCTGGCGTGAGGAGTGTACCTCCACCCCAGCAGGGCCATCTTCCTGGCGGTGTTTCTGTCATAGATTAGTCTTGCAAGGTCAGAGTGGTTTGACTGCAGCTTGAGGACTGTCACCAGGGAACAAAACTCCATTCCCTTTGGCCTGAGTGGAAATGAGGCTTGTCCCTTCTTCCTGAGACTTTTGTACTTGGATATCTGTGATTGACCGGCCTCATTAGAAAAAAGATTTGAGGGTGTGAAGGAGGCCCTTAAATGAACGTTTAACAAGCCTCTTGTATGTGCTCACAGTGAGCTATGTGCTGGAGAAGAAAAGAACGTGAAATGGGGTTTCGGCACATCGTGTGCTTACTCATGAAGCGGGGAGGAGAGTTAGAGAACTTCTACCTGAGAAAGATGTTCTCAATGCTTAATATGCACGGAATTGCAGCATACTTGGAAAACCAGCCATCTTTACTAGCTCATGGCAGACTCTCAATCAAAGTCCCCTCTTCCTTCATTTCCTTTATCCTAAGCAGTAGAGACCCTTAGAAGGCTTTTGAACAAGGGGTAGTAGTGGTTGGTGCATGAAGCCATTTTGAGGAAGAGGAAATGGAGGTAGGTGCATGGTGAATTGACTAGAGAAAATGCTAGCAAGACCACAGTGGGAGACTGTTGGAGTCTACAGGGCTGAGGCGATGAGGGCCTGAACCAGAGGAGGGTGATGTGCTCTGGGAGGATGGATGTGGCAGACACTGTACTAGAGAACTTAAACTTGCTGCTTACCATGGGAAACGGGAGAAGACACAAACCATTCCACAATTGACTGGAAAAATGGTGCCAGTAGTAAGAACTGCTGTTTATTGAGCATTTCCAGGGTCCTCAGGACTAACTGTGAGGTAGGTGGGATTATCATCTCCATGTTACAGAGAGAGAGAACAGGTTTAGGGTGGTTATGTAGCTCACCGAAAGTCCTCAGATAGTAAGAGAGTCTAACCCCAGCCTTACTCCAGGCCCTGCACGGGGAGGGGGATGGCTCTGGCAGTTCATTGTCTCTTCTATTGTCCTAAACAATTCCCCTCCACCCCAGACCTGCACAGCAAACTCAACAAACAAGTTGAAGCCCTAAATTTAGCCAGTGCCACCCTCCTTAAAAAGGCAATTAGTGACCATCTTTTCTTCTGGCATGCCCTTGGGTAGAGCTCCCAGTCCCCACCTACTTCATAAAGATGATCCTTTCTACTATGTTTATTATTTTTCTGGAGGGGAGTTGTGATTTCCGGTGATGTTTTAGCATGCTGTATAAATCTGTTCTCCCAGACGACCATACAAGCCTTACTGTTAATCCAGCTGGCATGTTCACTGTTAAATTTTACTCCCCAATTCTGCATTCCCACACTAAGGATGACATGATAGCTGGGTTCCTTATAGAGGAGCTTATCCCTTTGGGTGGGAGGTTGGGTTAGGTGCTCTGGAAGTCCCCTTCCCAAATCCAAGATTAAGACCCTGTGATTCTAGGTCTTCTCTACCTGGTTAGAATGCAGACCCTCTGAGATCTCAAGGACTGTGTCTTGAACAGTGAAGATTTCTCTTGCTGAACTACAGTGTCCCAGAAACATCACTGGTGAGCCAAGTCTTCAGTCTCTTAAACCATCTGCTTCCTCCCTCTTAGCCCAGGTCAAACAGAAGGTCCCAAAGTGACCGTGTGACTGAGGCCTTTGCTAGAGGTATTCTGCATGTAAAAAGCACAAAGGTGGCTTTCTGACTTGAGCACGCATCCATTGTAGGGTCTGTCTTAGTTATCTAGTGCTGCTGTAACAGAAATACCACACATGAATAGCTTTAACAAAGAGAAATTTATTCTCTCACAGTCTAGGAGGCTAAAAATCCAATTTCAGAACTGGGAGCTCCTAAAAATCAAACACTTAAGCTCATTAAAAGACTTCACCAAAAGAGTAGAAAAACAACCTACAGCCTGGGAAAAAAATTTTGGCTATGACAAATCCGATCAGCACCTCATCTCTAAAATCTACAAGATACTTTAAAACCTCAACGAAAAGACAACCCAATTAAAAAATGGGCAAAGAATATGAACAGGCACTTCACCAAAGGAGGGAGACAGGCGGCTAACAGATACATGAGGAAATGCTCATGATCATTAGCCGTTAGAGAAATGCAAATCAAAACTACAATGAGATATCTCACCCCAACAAGGCTAGCATTAATCAAAAACACAAAATAATAAATTCTGGAGAGGTTGTGGAGAGACTGGAACACATAAACACCCCTGGTGGAAATGTAAAATGGTACAACCATTTTGCAAATCGATTTGGCACTTCCTTAAAAAGCTAGAAATAGAAGTACCATGTGATTCAGCAATCTGCTTGGAATATAAGAGAAATAAGAGCCATCACACGAATAGATATATGCACACCCATGTTCACTGCAGTACTGTTCACGATAGCAAAAAGATGGAAACAAGCTAGAGGCGGGGTGAATTGACTGGAGAGAGGATCCTATATTCTCTGCCCCAGGACACCAGATCTTACTGGAGGTAAATGAGACCCCACAAGACCTAGCTGCTGAAATGGATAAAGGGAGAAGAAAGAGGGAGATCAGCCAACTGCCCCATCACTGCCATCTCAGCAGAATGGTGACTGAAGGAAGGACAGAGCCTCTGCAACTGCAGGCAGCTTCTGGGCGTGGGGCTTCCAACCCCTGGGGTCTCTTGCTCCCTGGACTGGCAAAAGCCCCAGTTTTCACTGGAATGGGGAAATGGGGATGGTAGCTCCCCACCTAGGCCGTCTTACATGCTCTCGCAGGTTTCTGTACTCTTGGCAACCACACGTGCAGATTAGAACTGCACTCCATGGGGTTTTCTTGGCTGTATTCTTTACAGAAGCAGATTGGCAGGCCTTTCTTCTGTGGTGCCACTGGGTGGGTTTGAACCACCAACTTTTAGGTTTGTAGTCAAGCACCAACTGTGCCACCCAGTGATCTTCTCTGTGCTTTACAGCAGCAGCTAACATTTATTTGCATTATCTCAATGAAGCCTCAGAACAGCCTTATGAGAGTATTATGCCCATTTCACAGGTGAGAAATGAAGCAACTGAGGCTTAGATTAGGTGTTTTGCCCAAGAAGACATAACTAGCAAGTGGTGAAGTCAAGATTCACACCTGAATTTTTAACCCCCACACTGTACTACAGCTCTTCACGTTATCACAACTGAAACTCATTAATTATATACTGTTATTTTTTCAAGTCTATCTCCCCAGCCAGACCGTAGGGTTACTGAGAGCTGGATTGTGTATGACACATTCACCACTGAAGTCCAGCACCATGCCTGGCACATGGTGGGAGGTTATACATGTGTGCTGAGTTAAATAATTATGAGTGGTAGGTGACTCCTGTGGCTCTGTGTGCACCCCATAGGGAGTCAACTTGATTTTCTAAAAGCAAAAGATGGCTCTGCCTTAGCTTTGCAGGGGCGTCTTTGAGGTATCTACTCATTAAGGGCATCCTCCTAGATCCAAGAGAACTACCTGGTGGCCTGCAGCCAGAGTCTGTCTGCCAGCAATGTATTTGTTCACGTGGTATTTTAAATTGTTGAATTAGTTGACAATTTCATGTGAAAATCTGATTCCAGGCTTGTCTTGAAAAGCCAGATCTGGCAACAGTGGGACCAGATGCTATCTGGCTGTATCTGCAGGCTGTGGTCAGCTGCTGCCCCTTGAGGCGGGATGTGTGCTCTGCAGCTCTCCATTCTCTGGTACACCCACTTCTGTGCTTTATAGGATTCGTCCCGCCCCTGCCGTAGGCCTGGAGTTTGCAGTCCCTGACATGGATGACAGCCACTCCATCAGTCATTCAGTTACCAAACTTTTTTTTTTACGTCAAAAGTCCAGTCAATGAGAAGTGAACCTCCCTCCCTGTGAGGTGTCCACTTCTCCTCCCCAGAGACCATGGGTCCCTGTGACTCCTTCCAGAAGTATATGGGTGCCTCTACAAGGACAGTCTTCAAACACCTGCTGGCTCCTCTGATGGACCAGAAACTAGCTGAGCACTTTTTCAAAATGTAAAGACCCTTGCCCTTCGTCAGTCCTCTGAAAGTAGATTTCTAAGACTGGAGCCCAGGTGTCTTAGTCATCTAGTGCTGCTCTAACAAATACCACAGGTGGATGGCTTTAACAAAGAGAAGTTTATTCTCTCACAGTCCAGTAGGCTACGAGTCCAAATTCAGGGCGTCAGCTCCGGGGGAACGCTTTCTCCATTGGCTCTGGAGGAAGGTCTGTGTCGTCAATCTTCCCTTGGTCCGGGAGCTTCTCTGCGCAGGAGCCTCAGGTCCGAAGGCCACGCTCTGCTCCCGGCACCGCTTTCTTTGTGGTGTGAGGTTCCCATGTGTCTCTGCTCGCTTCTGTCTTTTATATCTCAAAAGATTGGATTAAGACACTATCTAAACTTGTAGACATCATCAGTATAACCTCATCATAGTGATAAGAGTTTTCACCACGTAAGGAGATCACATATAACTTCATCATAGTGATAGAGTTTATAACACATAAGGAAATCACGTCAGATTACACAATCATATACAGTGCTAGGAATCATGGCCTAGTCAAGCTGACAGATATTTTCAGGGGACACAATTCAATCCATGACACCAGGTATCTAGATTTTTTAAAAGCCCAGTGTTTTCTGTTGCTCAGTCAGGCAGAGACCCCTCTACTTACGATTCAACATCCCAAACATGATTCCCGCTCTCTTGTTCCCCACAGTCTGGCGGAGATGGACAGGGAGCTTCAACTATCAAGGCTACTGCTTATCGCTGTATGGACTGTACCCTGCACAGGGGCACCCAGCCAAGGGGATGTGGAGAATGCAGCCATGTCCTTGAACCAAGGCACACGCTGCACCACCCCAGAGGAGCAGGCTCTATTTTCTACTTTACAGAAAGGCATCTGTCACCGTCCAGTACAAGGACATCTGTGCCACGATGAGGGCACAGTGAAAGGCTCCTCAGTCTGGCAGCAGGCTGGATGACTTCCTCCAGGAGGTGATGCTTGGGCCAAGTTTGATAAAGGGGTTCCAAGCAAAGAAGGCATACCTATACCCAGTAATCCCAGCTCATCCCACCTCATCCCCCCACCCCCACCCATGACTCCATATATTTATCAGGGGTGCCACCTACAGGGGCACTTGAATCAACAACATACATCAAAAAGGCCCTGGGGAGAAATGCAGAACAGAATTTCAAATTTTCATGGACTCCAAACTTCCTGGAGCCACAGAGGCTGGATGAGCCCCCAAAACTATTGCCCTGAGATAATCTTTAAACCCTAAACCAAAAATATCCCCTGAGGTTTTCTTTAAACCAAACAACAGTTTAGCTTAACTAGCAAAGAATGTTGTCCTTGAGGACTGTGCGGTTTTAAGAATGATATATCTTGGATCTTATTTACAACAGTAACTCGAAAGACTAGATAGTAACCTTAGGAGGCAGTGAGTTTATGTTAATTGGGGAGGAACAATTCTGAAAAGGAGGGTGAGAATGGCTGTACAACTTGAAGAATGTAATCAGTGTCATGGAATTGTATGTGTAGAAATTGTTGAACTGGTGTATGTTCCGCTGTGTGTATTTTCAACAATGACAAAAAAATTAATTTTAAAAATAAAAAAAAGTCCCCAGGACATGGACTGGGGTAGAAGGAGGGGTCCAGCCAGAAGCCAGACCAGTGTGGCAGGCAGGGGGCTGTCGAATTGACTGGCTTGGTATCCAGAGGGACTTACCTGCAGAAGAAGGACGGAGACATTTCTTCTGGAAAGTCTCCTGAGAGCGTCTACAAAGCCAGAGTTCATCTCTCAGCGGCCTGAATCAGTGCTAACAACGTGCAGTGCACACGCCACTGCCAGTCCACAAAGTGTTACTGATCTGCACCGAGATAAGTACAGAAAACGAATGTAAGCATTTAGAAACGTTTATAACCATTTGACAAGGTCTTTTGAATTTACTGAGGGAGAAATATGTGGCAGTCTGCTTCCGTAAAGATTACCCACAAAACCTGAAACTTGTTGCCATGGAGTCAATTCAGACTCCTAGCGACCCTATAGGACAGAGTAGAACTGCCCCCATAGAGTTTCCAAGGCTGAAATCCTTACGGAAGCAGACTGCCACATCTTTCTTCTGTGGAGTGGCTGGTGGGTTCAAACTGCCAACCTTTTGGTTAGCAGCTGAGTACTTTAACCACTGTGCCACCAGGGCTCCTCCTCCATAAAGATTATAGCCTTGGAAACCGGGGCAGTTCTACTCTGTCCTGTAGGGTTGCTAAGAGTAGGAATTGACTTGATGGCAATGGATGTTTTTGAATCTGCTATTAAAAAAAAGTCGGGACTAGTAGTTTGTATCTATCTTTATTTACTTTTTTTTTTTTTTTAGTAACTTCTTTTTTTCAAAAATGTGAGTCCTTGGCAGATTGAAAATTAAAAAACTAAAATGAATTCATTTGAGCAGCATTGGCCTTAGTGTTGACCTGTGGGTTGGCCAAAGCCTCGAAGGCTTCTGGGGAAATAGGCACCTAATTGAAGAGCTTGATTACATTAAATGTTTAGCTTGATTTCCCCAAACTGTTGAGTGAAAATTTGCTGCAGACGATGGAGTGAGCAGAGGCCCCCGGCTCCCTTGTTGAGAGGAGTGGAGGGGTGGAGGGATGGGTACCCTCCATGGGAGGGGACCGAGGCATTGGGCTGCCTGGGCCTGGGACAGGACCAAGGGGCTCACACTGAGCAGGGCCAGCCCAGGTGCCTGGGGCAAGATGCGAGGCCTGGAGGCATTCTGTTTGGAGGCCCAGCAGGTTTTCCTTCTGATTCAGGCGTGGGAGGCGTTTGTTTAGAATCCCTGGAATGTCAGCTACAGCTGGAAGGTCCTCTGTTGCCAGACATCTACCCTCTAGGTTTAGAAAAGAAACTTGAGGCCAGAGAAAGAGGACTGGTCAAGGTGACAGCCAGTTATTGGTGGTGAGGTCCCAAATACAGGCCTTCCAATTCCCTGGCGGAAGGCAGGGCAGAGTACCGAATAGAAAGGTCACAGATTTTGGAGTCACACAGCACAGGATTCAAGTTCAATTAGCTCTAGAGGGCCTTGGGCATCCATACCCGAATCTGTAAAATGGGGATTATCCCAACTAAGGGATGACTGTAAAGGGCCTAGTAAAGGGCACATTAGCGGGTGAGCAGGACAGGTCAGTCCCCTGCCCCTCCCTGCCCAGTGCTCTCCCACTGGCTACAGGGATCTTCCCAGCCACCCTGGGAATCTGGCATATCCCCCCCCTCCTATGGATGAGGGGACAGGAGAAAGTCAGACGCTCTCCCCCAGACTGAGAACAGGGGGCTCATAACCCACTGTGCCAGCCCATCTAAGCATCTCCCTCCAAAATTAGCCTTGGCTCTGTACTTGACTCTTTTGCCAACTCTTTGTCGTTACTGGGACTCAGAAAATTTATAAAATTAGGAGGTTAAACCAGAAGAGCTCAAAAGTCCATTTTGGGTAGGAGGTACTAAAGTTTAGATGCTATAAATTTCTACATCTTTTCTAGAAGGGCCAAACTCCCAGCATGTCAGACTCGGCTGCCCTGGATTACTAGGCCATCTATTTTCGTGTTGTCTCTTTCTGTCCTTTCTAGCTCCCTCCTGCCTCTCTCTCTCTGTTTTCTTTTTTTATGGCTAAGATTCTTTGAGCTCTTACTATTTTCCATGCATTTTTACATATTTCATTTTATTGAATCCTTAAAATGACATTTTGAAGTAAATACTATTTTTATCCCATTTTACAGATGAAGAAACTGAGGTTCAGAGAGGTTAAGTCACTTACGCATAGCTGGTCAGTGGCACAATCAGCAGGCTGCTCTGTCAACACCATTCCCCAAACAGGTCCCATTCTGGCCTGGATTCAGTGGGTTCAATATGGCAGGTGCCTGTGCTCACCTCCTCTCTCCTGTTTTCCCTACATGGTATCTGACTCCTGCCCCAGAGATGCTCCTGTTGGCATGATTGCCTGGGCAGTCCAGGAAGAGGGTTGGATGTTGGTAGGAAGATGATCATTCCTTGGTTCCAGTTTCTACTTGTGCCTTAGACATCATGTTCCCTACCCTTAATCTACCTCTCCCTTCTCTTTAGATGACCAAGAGCTGAAGGTCCTCTACGAGATTACCCAAAACAGCCCAACCATCCGTCTAACAAATACATATCGAGTCCACCTACATGCCAGGCACAGTAGTAGGCCCTGGAGATACAACTGTGAACAAGGCAGACAAGGCTCCTGACCTCATGGAGTTTATGGAGTTTATATTCTGGTAGAGCAGACAGAGAGAGAAAAAGATCAGAATGTATGCTAGGGAGAAAATGAAAAGGGGTGATGTAATAGACACTGGCAGGGGTGAGGAAGCCTCTACACATAAGGAGGGCAGGGAGCAGTGTGTTCATGGTAGAGAGAACAGCTAGTGCAAAGACCCAGAGGCAGGATCCAGCTGGTGTGAGGAGGGTGGTCAGGCTCCAGCCAAGCAGGGCCCGTGGGCCAGGGTGAGGGGTTTGCATTCTCTGCTTTAAGCAGAGAAGGGTGTGATTGGGTTATGTTATCAAGGATCCTCCCGCTCACCTACTTTGGACACATTATGAGGAAAGATCAATCACTAGGAAAGGACATCATGTTTAGTCGAGTGTCAGCAAATAAGAAGGAAACCCTCAGTGAGTTGGACTGACGTGATAGCCTCAGCAATGGACTCAAACCTGCCAACAATCATGAAGATGGGGCAGGACTGGGCAACATTTCATTCTGTTATACAGAAGGCTGCCATGAGTCAAAGCCACTCGATGTAAACTTATAACAACCTGCCTAGTCCCTTCTTCCATCCATTGCCTTTTTTCCCACTCTCCTTTTTTTCCTACCCAGAATGGAGACACAATACCTAGTGGTACAGCAGCCATCTTGTAATCATGATGGTAGAAGCCACATAATAAGACAGCTAGAGCAGAGAGATAGATGGAGCCTGGGTCCTTGATTCTATGAATGAGCTGGCCTGCCAGTCTTGGACTGCCTACCACCCAGGTCGCCCTTGTGGGAGGTAAATTACTCCTTTTACTTGTTTAAGCTGCTGTTTTGTGGATTTTCATTTCCTATTGAAGAATGCAGTCATAACTGATGGAGTCATGTTGAGTTTGAGATTTAGAAAGAGGATTTTGGGTCTAAAGGAGGGAAAGGGAGTTAACTGCATGCACCAAGTTAACCAAGCAGAATTCAGTCATTTATTCATTCATTCGAGATATATTTATTGAGGACCTACTATGCGCCAAGTGTCTATTCTAGGTGCTGAGAATTCAACAGTGAATAAAATAGACAAAAATCCCTACCCTTGAGGAGTTTATATGCTGGTATAATCTGGAAGTCAGGACTGACTTCTGGGCTTTTGCATTTTTGATCCCAAAGGTAGTAGGATTGGAAGTATGAACAGGTAACAGGAGTGGGATGTGGTGTCCCACGGCCCTCTTCACCCATCCATTATGTTAGTAATCAAAATAGTCTACATATTTTTTAGTGTTTTCTATGAGCCAGGCACTATGCTGCTGATCGTACATGCATTCTTTTCTATGAGGGAGGTGTTATTAGGATCCTCATTTTACAGGAAGATTAAGAAAGCAGCTCCAGTGACAGCTAATAAGTGGCTGTGCCAGGATTTGAACCCAGGCTTTCTAACTGCAGAACCTCCTCTGCACTGTCCCTTTGGGCAACCTCCTGACTCCCTTTCCCTGCACTTCTCTTTGTCATTGACAAAAATTTCCTGCTTTTCCCTTTCTCTTGCTTTGGACAGGGACTGTGTCTCTTGTTCATTTTTGTGTTCCAGGACCTAACACAGCACCTGGCACCCTTCATTCATTCATCCACTTCAAGACTCTTTCTCTGTACTGAGTGCTGGAATAGAGGACAAGTCACAGAACAAGATACACAGCCCAGGAGGGAGACAGGCAATTAAAACAGCTAATACAATGTGTAACCACAGGGGACGACGTTGTTGTCAGTCGCCATTTGTGTATAACAGAAAGGAACGTTGCCCAGTCCTGTGCCATCTCCATGATCATCGTTATGCTTGAATCCATTGTTGTGGCTCTTGTGGGTCTCCCTTGTCCTTTTCTAGCTATTGGTCTTTCCTGCTGATGCAGCCAAAGTAAGCGAGCTGAAGTCTTGCCATCCTCACTTCTAAGGAGCTTTCTGGTTGTATTTCTTCTATTACTGATTTGTTTGTTCTTCTGGCAGTTCATGGTATATTCAATATTCTTCACCAACATCACAATTCAAATGCTTCAATTCTTCTTCTCTCTTCCTTTTTCATTGTCCAGTTTTTGCATACATGAAGCAATTGAAAAGACCATGGCTTAGGTTAGGCACACCTTAGTCATCAAAGTGACATCTTTGCTTTTTAAAACTTTAAAGAGGTTTTTTTTGTAGCAGATTTGCCCAGTGCAATACATCATTCAATTTCTTGACTGTTGCTTCCATGGACATTGACTGTTGATCCAAGTAGAATGAAATCATTGAGAACTTCAACTTCTTCATTTATCATGATGGGTTTATTGGTCCAGTTGTGAGGGAACCATAGAAGCACAGAAAGGGCAACCAATTCAGACCAGGGAGGGCTTCCTGGAAGAGGTGACACCTGAGCTGAGTCATGAAGGAGAAGTAGGTGAATGGGTGAAAAAGCAGGAGGAGTTGTTTCAGCCAAGGGAAGGTGTCATTTGGGGGTGGCTGGGCTATGGGTTGGGGGCGGAGTATGGAGACATGAGGTTGGGAGGACATGCAAGGTCTTGTCATCCAGGGCAAGAAGTGTGGACTTGATTCAGTAGGCCCTGGGAACTGCCAGTGAGTGGTGAATTGGGTTGGGTCCAGGCACTCCATAAATATATGTTGATGTAATGAACAAGTGAAAGATGAATGATAACTATGGAGTTCCATGCATGTGTCCTTTGGGGAGGGGGTGGACATTGGACAGTGGACGGACAAGCTAACCAACCACCTCTCCCCTCCTCCTCCACAACTCCCCTGCTCGGGCCACTGCCATCACTTGCTGGGATCTTCATAGTAGCCTTCACACTAGTCTCCCTGCTTCTGCCCTTGCCCCTCTGTAGTGTGTTCTCCATAGGAATCCAGAGTGGTCCTTAAAAATGTAAGTCAGGTTCCCCAACCCTGTGCTCTGCCTAATGCCTTTGCCACCTCAACTACATCAAAGTGGAAGAAGAAATTGCTATAGTCATTTGTCATTGACAATGACTGGAGAGCAATCAGAGGGTATCCGTGGAGCACATGAGCAGAGCTTGCTTTATTGGGACTGATGCCCCCAGAGTATCATGGTAAACTGGGACAGGATAGCTACGTGAGTGATAGGCTCAGAGTAAGAGCAGTGTCCTGACCCAGAAGTGCCCCACTGAACTAGGCTGACATGTAGAAAAATTCAGCACCATACCTTCTACTACAAGATTTATGTTACCCAGGAAATACCTCTTCTCCTTACCAAATGACCCCTGAACTCTAAGACCAATAGAGAGAGAAGATGACCCAGATCAGGTTGGAGATCTTCAACACCCACTGGGTGTGCTGCTGCTCAGGCATGAGTCCCTGCTTGCCACTGTTCATAAGTACAGGGTCATTATGGGCTCTGGAGTAGTGCCACCCACACGGTGCCCATTAATGAGGGTGACACTCTGCCCCATGCCAGCATCTGGACTTGACTGACCATAACTTGGGAGACTACCTTATGAAGATCCTGACAAAAAGAGGTTATAGCTTCACGACCACAGCTGAGAGGGACACAATGTGACATGGAGAAGAAGTTGTGCTATGTCACCGTGGACCTAGAACAGGAGGCGGCTACTGCTGCATGGTCCTCCTTCTCCCTGGAGAAGGGCTGTGAGCTTCTGGATGATCAGGAGGTCATTGTCGGCAATGAGAGTTTCAGGTGTTCAGAGCGTCTTCCTCAGCCTTCTTTCCCAGGGTTGGAATCCTGTGGCATTTCATGAATCCACTTTCAACTCAGTCCTGAAATGTGATGTGGGTATCCATGAGGACCTGAGTGCCCACACGGCATTGCTGGTTCCACCATGTACCCTGGTGTTGCTGACACAATACAGAAGATATCACCGCCTTAGCAATGGAAATGAAGAGGGTGGTTCCTCTGACACCAGGAATTCTGGGTTGGTGACTTCCATGCTGGCTGCTCCCTCCACCTTCCAGCAGACATAGCCATCAGTAAGCAGGAGGATGATGCATCGGGCCCACCTCGTCCACTGAAAATGCCCCTGAATGATGCAACTGCTTAGCATTAGCCCCATGAAGTTAGTTCACAAGCATAAAGTTGCAAAATATAGTCACTTATGCTGGCCCCTTGCAATGGAAACAAGCCTTTGAGAAGAAAATTGTCTTTGAAGCCTGTACCTGATATTAAGATAAATATCACACTGAGTTGTACAATTAAGTAATTAATTAAATGTAAATCAGAGCATGTGGTGCCTTGGGTGGTGCAAATGGTTATGTGCTTGACTACTAGATGAAAGGTTGGCGGTTTGAACCCATTCAGAGGTGCTTCAGAGGACAGGCCTGGCGGGCTGCTTTCAAAAAGTCACAACTATGAAAATCCTATGGAACCATTCTACTCTGCACACATGCGGTTGCCATGAGTTGGAAAGAACTCGATGGCAACAAGTCAGAGCATGTAATCCCACTGCTCAACGCCTCCCCCCACTCCCACGTGGCTCCCCAGAGCCCCAAGCGTAAAATCTAATGTCCTCCCCATGGTCTGAAGGCCCACAGGACCCCTGCTGTCCCTCTGACCTCATTGCCTCTACTCTCCCCACTGCCTTCCTCAACATGCCGCCAAAGCCTTGCTTTAGAGCTTCTGTACTTGTTCCCTCTGATAATCACACCTTATCCGCAGCAAGGCCCAGCTTGCTGACCTGCTCTAAAGTAGCGCCTCCCTGCTCCCAATGTCACTCCCTGTTTCCTTCCCACCCATGCTATCTAGTCCATTCCGACTCATAGCGATCCTATAGGACAGCAGATTGCCACATCTTTCTTCCAAGGAGCTTCTGTTGGGTTCAAACCACTAACCTTTCAGTTAGCAACTGAGCACTTAACCACTGCACCGCCAGGACTCCTCCTTATTTCCTTGCCCTGCTGCATTTCTCTTCACTATACTGTGGGAGAAAAACCTGGCAGTCTGCTCCGGTAAAGATTACAGCTTAGAAAACCCTATGGGCCGTCCTACTCTGCCACAGGAGGTCGCTATAAGTCAGAATCGGCCTGATGACACCTAACAGCAACAATATGTATTCATATATACAGTATTTTCTTTCCCCCTATTAGAAAATAAGCTTCAGACGGGTGGAGACTGAGCCTCTCCTACTTGCAGCTGTGTCCCTGCCACTGAGGATAGGGCCCAGCACACAGTAGGTGAGGTACTCAATCAATACTTAGTGAAGGACGGATGCCTGGCTGACTACTCTGTGTGGCCTGTAACCAGGAGTTGCCCTCCCTCCAATCACATGGTCTCTTCGTCTCCAGCTTCATGGTGCTGTGTCTCCCACTAGCTGTCGGGATGAGTGGAAATTTCCACTTAGAAGCAGGACAGCTGCATTCCCTGGGCTGGTCTAGAGGGGCTGAGAGGAAATTTCCACAGCCACAGGCCACATCTGGCAGTGGGGAAGTGAAGTGGCCAGGGAGTCCAGGGAGGGGCTGGGGTTGCTCATGGACATCTGTACCAGACTGTTTACAGATCTACAGATCTGGGTTTATCTCTTCAGCTCACACTAGGAGCCCAGCTGGCTGGGGCATAGAACATCCTAGAACCCAAGAGCCGGAAGGATTTTTAGCTATCATCAAGTTTAATCTCCTTTTACAGACGGAGACGCCCAGAGAGGGAAAACAATTTGTCCAAGGTCACACAACAAGTTAGTGACAGAGACTCAGACTCACTGCACTCACCTGGATTTCTGCCTATCTTCTTCCTTCATTCCTTCTTGCCTTCCCTGCTTCCCTTCCCTTCCCCCTGTCCTCCAACTAACATTTCCCAGTCCCTACTTTGGGCCAGCTCAGTACCCCAGGCACTGGATTCCTGAGGCTACCTTGCTGCCACCTCCTGCTATCTGACCTCAGAGCTGCCCACCCTTCTCCACATACCATTGTCCCTGCCAACTTAGATAAACATTACAATCACCAAGCTAGCTTTCAGAAATCTTGACTCCCCAGTTGCTCCCCATTCCAACTAAATCACAATGTCTGGGGGTGGTTCCAGATATCAGTGTTTTTCAAAGATCCTTAGGTGATTATACTGGCAGCAAAGATTCGGAACCACTGTCTTAGCTTTTGGAAGCCTTGATTAATGGCATCTCCACCCCCAGTCTCTTAGCTCCTGGGCTGCAGATTGCCTGTTTTTTTTTTTTTTTTTTTCCCCCAGATCTACTTTCTAGACTCAATGGGCCTGGACCCCAGAAGGACAGACTCCAGTTGAGCAATCCTATCTCCCTCCTGCTCCTGCCCTTTGCCCAACCCTGGGACCTCCAGTCTGCCTAGATTGCCTGGTCTGACCTGTCTCACCATCATCAGAAACTTAATAAATATTTGCTATTGATGACGGCAATGACCTTGAGCTTGATGAGCAGCCTGGCCAAGAGGACCCTTAACAGGGAAAAAAGAGAAGGGCTTTGGGGCCTATCAGACTTGGATTCTAATAGCACCCAGTTCTGTTTGCTGTGTCTGAGCCTCAGTTTACTCATCTGTGAAACAGGGATGGGGAAAGTGGGGAGATAGAAGGTCGGGGTGAAAATGCCTACTTGGTAGTTTGTCTTAAGGATCAGAGATACTACATATGTAAAGAGCCAGGCAGCCGGCCAACTAGCAGCTCTGGGAGTAGGCTGCCCTTGCCCCAATGGCAGGGGACGTTCCCACCAGTAGGAAGTAGATCCCTAGGAAGGAAGATGGGGGTGAGCCTTCTGAAAAGGACTTGCCCCAAGAAGCCTTCCTCCCAGGGCAGGGCAACCACAGCAGAGAGGCTGAAGGTGATGGGGGCTGCAGAAGCCAAGGGGGTGGGAGGTAGTAAGGGGCAGCTGGAGAGTGCAGCCCCCTGTCTGGGAATGCAGGGGGAGGGCCAAGATGGGGAGTTCTCCTGGGAACTCACGAAAATTCCCCATGAAGACAGAATCCGCTTGCCCAGAGGTGCAAAAGCCCAATTACTACCACACCAGTTAAAGATCATCCCTGCACTAACCTCTTTCTCCTTCTGTGGCTCTAACCCTGGGGGAGCCAGAGCGGGAGAACAAGGTGGGAAAATACTAAGCTGATCACAGCCTCACATCCACCCCATCCATTTCCATTTCCAGCCCGAGGCCTGCTGAGCTGCCAGGGAGGAGAAGCTTTACACTGAATAGAAGATGGGAAGTTTGATAATGAGACTGTGCTTGTACACCTGAGAGGTGAAAGCTACAGGAGCATTTCAAACAGAGGCAGGAGGAGTGTCCAGAGGAGCTAAAGCAGCTCTGTCATAAAAGAGGAGTTCCTGGTGGTGCAAATGGATAGGGGGCTCAGCCGCTAACTAAAAGGTTGGAGGTCCGAGTCCACCCAGAGATACCTCAGAAGAAAGGCCTGGAGATCTGCTTCCAAAAAATCAGCCATTGAAAACCCTATGGATACCACCATGAAAATAAATACATAAACAAATAAACAATCAATTTAAAAAGAAAAAAAAACCCTATGGAGCACTCTGACGCACATGGCGTTGCCGTGAACCAGGGTCAACTCGAGGGCAACTGGTATGGTATGGTGGCAAGGAAGAAGCAAGGCTCCTGGTCAGGCTTGTTCAATAACTGATTCTCCTGGTATTTTTATCATGAAGCCATGGGTATTGATGGGATTGCTGACAAATACCTGTGCAGCCTTGGTAAAGCCCTTTCTTTCTCTGGGCCTCAGTTTTTCTAGCTGTGAAATGCTTCTGCCCTCGAAGGGCCCTGCTACACTTTGCCAATCTGTAAAAAGAACCAAGGCCTGTCAGTTCCAGGCAGGAATATTGAACGGATCCTGACTCCAGAATGTGAAACAAAGCCCAGGCCTCAGATAGTGAGGGAACAAGTCTGAAAAATGATCTCTTCTGTATAGTGAAGAAATTTAAAAAATTAAATTTGACTTCTGGGTAACATGGCGCTATAGTCAGAAGCACCACACCATCCCTCCACAACAAACATCAGAAAAACTAAGTCAAACAGAGTCACACGTCAATCCTGAAACCCTAAGCATCAAATGAAGAGATAAAGAACTCAGCCAAGCATCGAATGGAATAAGAAACTGACTGATAACAGAGCATGAGGAGAGGTCCCCTATCAGCTACTGCAGTGTGGATCTGCCATCTTGGACTCCTACTGGGGATCAGCAAACAGGAGATACGAGAAAGCAGCTTCACGGAGCTTCCAGCAGGAGACAGAACAATCAGTAATCCACGATATAGGCTTTCCGGCCCCTCATCCTTCTTCACCCTATTTAGCCTCCTCTGCTTCCTGCAGCTATATAGCCTATTGGCCAGAAGCACAAGGTTCCTCCCAGTGCCGCTTGGATTCCACCTGCCTGCACTGGCCGGCTCCCTGAGCGCCATTCGTTGGCTGCTGGTGTTGCTGTTTTCAGCTTCTTTAGATTTCTTCCTTACCTCTCACAACTTCCCCCTCCTTTCTCTCGAATACCTGTCTCCGTGCACCATCCATGGGAGCCCTTCTAGCCAGTCAGTACCATGCAGCTTGGAAGCTAGTCCCTTACTCTGTGCAGATGCATAGGGACATCCCTAGGGGCATTTCTTTTTTCTTGTTTTTTTCTTTTTTTTTTTTGTTTGCTTTTGGTTTTTTTTTTTTTCATTTCTTTGTTTAGTTTTCTTCTCTCTCTTATTCCCGTTTTGTCTTTCTTCATCTCCAGTTTCTCAATTTATTCATTTTTTTCTTTCACCCTTTTTCTTTTTTTTTTCATTTTTGTTTTTCCCCATTTCTCAGTCTTTCATCTCTCCACTCCAATAGCAAGCTCGCTTAGCACTCTTTTTTGTTTGTGTGTATGTTTTTGGCTCCTGTTCCTCTCTCCTCTTGCTCATCTTTCCCGTACTCATCTTAGTTCCACACATCACAATCTACCCCCTCCTTCCTGCCTACCTGCACTGTGTGCTGAACATCACACTCCCAAGCAGCACAGGTACGGCCTACTGGAACCTGCCCTGCACTGATTCCCAGTCTGCACTGTCAGCCCTGCTAAGTGCCCCAAAAAACCTATCCCAGCAACTCCCCTTCAGCTGGACATGCCCTGCTGTACCATACTTGAGGGACTGACCCTGCCCATTGGAGAAGGAGGTGAAAAGTAGCATGCCCACAGACAAGCAAACAACAAAGAATGCACAGCCCACATGCTCAGACATAACCAAATAAAACAAAAAAGCAGGATGAAACAAAGAAATCTACAATCACTAAATGAAGAAAATAACACTGAATGCCCTGAAGACAGTAGACAATACCAAAACACTTACAAAAACAGGACAGGATGGTTCCAGTGGGCATCCAAAATAAAACACCAGATGACCTTCCAGTAGAAGAAAAGGCACTAGACCTAACTGATAGGGAATTCAAATCTCTAATATTCAGAATTATCCAAGAGTTGAAGCAAAAAACAGACAAAAATGAGGAAAAAATAGACAAATTCATGGAAAAGGCAGACAAATTCATGGAAAATACAGACAAAAAAATGGAAGAATTCAAGAAAATAATACAGGAACAAAATGCTAAAATAAATTCACAACTAGAAATCATACAAAAACAACAATTAGAAATCCAAAGATAAACAACAAGATTTCAGAAATGATCAGTGTCATAGAAGGGCTGAGGAGCAGGTTTGAAACGATGGAAGATAGGATCAGTGAAATTGAAGACAAACACTTGGATACAACTCTGTTTGAGGAAAAATCAGAAAAAATAACAAAGAAAAATGAAGCAACCCTGATAATTATGTGGGATACAATCAAAATAAAAATCTGCAAGTGATTGGAGTTCCAGAATAGGGGGAGAAAACAAAAAACACAGAGAGGATCACTAAAGAACTGCTGACAGAAAACTTCCCCAATATTGTGAAAGATGAAAAGCTGACCATCCAAGGAGCTCAAAGAGCCCCATATAGGATAGACCCCAAAAGAAAATCACCAAGGCATATCATAATCACACTTGCTAAAACCAAAGACAAACAAAGAATCCTGAGAGCAGCTTGAGAAAAACAAAAAGTCACACACAGAGGAGAAACAATAAGACCAAGCTTGGATTATTCGGCAGAAAACATGCATGCAAGAAGGCAATGGATGACATATATATAACCCTGAAAGAAAAAGATTGCCAGCCAAGAATAATATATCCTGCAAAACTCTCGTTCAGATATGATGGTGAAATTAGGTCACTTCCAGATAAACAGAAATTAAGGGACTATGAAAAAACCAAACCAAACTTATAAAACTTATTAAAGGAAGTCCTTTGATATGAGAACAAACAATATCAGACCACGGGCTGAATATATGACGCAGGATTGTACTAGCCAGATACCAACCTAGGAAATGAACTCTTAAGTACTATGAAAAACCAAAAGAATTACAACAGGGAACCAGAGAGGTTAATCTGTAAATGACAACAACATCAGAACAATAAAAGAGGGACTAAACATTGTAGTTACAGAACCTTCTAAAGGAGAGGAAGTCAAGTGATACCAAGTAATAATAGACTGGTTCAAATCTAGGAAGATAAGGGTAAATTTCAAGGTAATCATAAAGAAAGTTAACAAACCTACTCATTAAAATAAAGAAGAAAAACATAAAGTCTCAGTAAAAACAAAACATACAAAAACAAAAGAAGTGAAAAAAAATCCACGAACAAAAGAAACTCAGCACAGGAGAGTAAGAGGAAAAAAGAAAACGTCAGCACCACAAAAAAACAAAAAAAAACAAAAAAAAAAACAACACTACAAAATGCAATCCCACTCCTAGGAATATATCCTAGAGAAATAAGAGCCGTCACACTAATAGACATATGCACACCCATATTCATTGAAGCACTGTTGACAATAGCAAAAAGATGGAAACAACCTAGATGTCCATCAACAGATGAATGGATAAACAAACTATGGTACATACACACAGTGGAGTATTATACAAAGATAAAGAACAATGATGAATCTGTGAAGCATCTCATAACACGGATGAAACTGGAGGACATTATGCTGAGTGAAATAAGTCAATCAAAAGGACAAATACTGTATGAGACCTCTACTGTATAACTTATGTAAAAGTTTACACACAAAAGGAAACAATCTTTGTTGGTTACAAGGGATGGGAGGGGTGGGGGGGACCTAAATATATAAGTGGTAACTTTGGTGAAGGGTAAGACAGTACACATTACTGGGGAAGCCAGCACATCTTGTGCAAGAAAAGGTCATGGAAGCTCCATAGACACTTCCAAACTCCCTGAGGGACTGAATTGCTGGGTAGAGGGCTGTGGGGACCATGGTCTCAGGGAACATCTAGCTCAATTGGCATAACACAGTTTATAAAGACAATGTTCTACATTCTACTTTGGTGAGTAGCGTCTGGGGTCTTAAAAGTCTGTGAGCAGCCATCTAAGATAATTCCACTGGTCTCACCCCTTGGGGAGCAGGGAAGAATGAAGAGAACAAGATACAAGGAAAAGATTAGTCCAAAGGACTAATGGACCACAGCTACCAAGGCCCCCACCAGACTGAGTCCTGTACAGCTAGATGGTGCCCAGCTACCACCACTGACTGCTCTGATCAGGATCACAATAGAGGGTCCTGAACAGAGCTGGAAAAGGACGTAGAACAGAATTCTAACTCACAAAAAAAAAAAAGACCAGCTTTACTGGCCTGACGGACCGGAGAAACCCCGTTAGTATGGTCCCTGGACATCCTTTTAGCTCAGTGGTGAAGCCCCTCCCAAAGTTCACTGTTCAGCCAGGGACTGGACAGCCCCATGAAACAGAACAGAACTAATGAGGCACAGCAGTCCAGGGACAAAGACTAGAAGGCAGGAGGAGACAGGAAGGCTGGTGATAGGGAACCCAAGGTTGAGAAGGGGCAGTGTTGACATGTCATGAGGTTGTTAACCGTTGTCATAGGACAATATGTATACTAACTGTTTAATGAGAAATATTTGTTCTGCAAACCTTCATCTAAGGTACAAAAAAAAAAAAAAAAGAATTATCTGTGTAAGATCAAATTGACAACAGCAGCTCAAAAGGTTTGATGGGAAGCCTAGGGGGCAGTGAGTTGAAGATAATGGTGATGGAATAATTTGGAAAAGGACAGTGAGAAGAGCAGCACAACTGGAAGAATGTAATCGATGTCACTGAATTGTACTTGTACAAACTTTCAAAATGGTGTAACTTTGGCTATGTATATTTTCACAAAAAAGAAGATCCTCAGAGTCAAGAAGGGAGAGTGTTGACATGTCATGGGGTTGTTAACCAATGTCATAAAACAATATGTGTACTGACTGTTTAATGAGAAACTATTTGTTCTGTAAACCTTCACCTGAAGTACAATTAAAAAAATTAAAAAGATTAAATTTGTTGTTTAAAGATGTTAATTGCAAGGTTATTTTTTAACAACAGTACTAAGGTAGAATTTATTCACCCATTTTAAGTGTATAATTCAATGACTTTTAATAAATCTACAGTTGTGCAACCATCACCACATTCCAATTATATAACATTTGATCACCCCAAAGAAATCCCTCGCGCCCGTTAGCCACTACCTATTCCTACCCAGAGCCCTAGGCAACCACTAATCTACATTCTGTCCCTGTATATTTTGGATTTTCTGGGAATTTCACATAAATTGATATGATATGTTGCCATTTGTGTCTGGTTTCTTTCACTTAGCATAATGTTCTGAGGTTCATCCATGTTGTAACATGTATCGGTACTTCATTCCTTTTTATTGCCAAATAATATTCCATTGTATGGATTGTTGTTGTGTGCTGTCAAGTCGATTCCAACTCATAGCAACCCTATAGGACAGAGTAGAATTGCCCCATAGGGTTTCCAAGGAGGGACCGGTGGATTTGAACTGCCAACCTTTTTGTTAGCAGCCTGAGCTCTTAACAACTTTGCCACCAGGTTCCATTGTGTGGAAAAACCACATTTTATTTATCCATTCATCAGCTGATGGAGATCTGGGTTGTTCCCACTTTTTGAGTATCATGAATAATGATGCAAAGAACATTTGCATACAAGTCTTTGTATGGATGTATGTTTTCAATTCTCTTGGGTAGATTCCTAGAACTGCTGGATTATATGGTAATTCTATGTTTAACTTTTTGAGGAATTGCCAACTCGTTTTCCAAAGCGGCTGCACCATTTTTACATCCCTACCAGCAATGTCTCCATGTGTCTGTCAGTTTGTCGTGCTGTGGGGGTTTGTGTGTTGCTGTGATTCTGGAAGCTATGCCACCGGTATTTCAAATACCAGCAGGGTTACCCATGACAGACAGGTTTCAGTGGAGCTTCTAGACTAAGACAGACTAGGAAGAAGGACTCTACTTCTGAAAAAATTAGCCAGTGAAAATCTTATGAATAGCAGAGGAACACTGTCTGATATGGTGCCGAAAGATGAGCCCCCCAGTTTAGAAGGCACTCAAAACACAACTGGGGAAGAGAAGAGCTGCCTCCTCAAAATAGAGTCGACTTAATGATGTGGATGGAGTCAAGCTTTTAAGACCTTCATTTGCTGATGTGGCATGACTCAAAACGAGAAGAGACAGCTGCAAAAACCCATTAATAATAGGAATATGATATGTACAAAGTATGAACCTAACAAAATTGGAAATCATCAAAAATAAAATGGAACACATAAACATCCATATCCTAGGCATTAGCAAGCTAAAATGGACTGGTACTGGCCATTTTGAATCAGACAATCATATGGTCTACTGTGCCTGGAATGACAAATTGAAGAGGAATGGCATCACATTCATTGTCAAAAAGAACTTTTCAAGATCTGTGCTGAAGTACAACGCTGTCAGTGCTAGGATAATATCCATATGCCTACAAGGAAGGCCAGTTAATACAACTATTATTCAAAGTCACACACCAACCACTATGCCAAAGATGAAGAAATTGAAGATTTTTACCAACTTCTGCAGTCTGAAATTGACCAAACATGCAATCAAGATGCACTGATAATTACTGATGATTGGAATGTAAAGTTGGAAATAAAGAAGGAACAGTAGTTGGAAAATATGGCCTTGGTGATAGAAACGATGCGGGAGATCACATGATAGAATTTTGCAAGACCAACAGTGTCTTCATTGCAAATACCTTTTTTCCAACAACATAAATGGTGACTATACATGTGGACCTTGCCAGATGGAAAACACAGGAATCAGATTGACTACATCTGTGGAAAGAGATGATGGAAAAGCTCAATATCATCAATCAGAACAAAGCCAGGGGCTGACTGCAGAGCAGACCATCAATTGCTCATATATAAGTTCAAGCTGAAGCTGAAGAAAATCAGAACAAGCCCACGAGAGCCAAAGTACTACCTTGAGTATATCCCATCTGAATTTAGAGATCATTTCAAGAATAGATTGGATGCATTGAACACTTATGACTGAAGACCAGATGAGTTGTGGAACGACATCAAGGCTATTATACATGAAGAAAGTATGGGGTTGTTAAAAAGACAGGGAAGAAAGAAAAGACCAAAATGGAAGTCAGAAGAGACTCTGAAACTTATTCTTGAACATAGAGTAGCTAAAGTGAAAGGAGGAAATGATGAAGTAAAAGAGCTGAACAGAAGATTTCAAAGGGCAGCTCGAGAAGACAAAGTAAAGTATTATAATGACATGTGCAATGACCTGGAGTTAGAAAACCAAAAGGGAAGAACACACTTGGCATTTCTCAAGCTGAAAGAATTGAAGAAAAAATTCAAGCCTCGAGTTGCAATACTGAAGGATTCTACAGGGAAAATAGTAAACAATTCAGGAAGCATCAAAAGAAGATAGAAGGAATATACAGAGTCACTCTACCAAAAAGAATTGGTCGATGTTCAACCATTTCAGGAGGTAGCATATGATCAAGAACTGATGGTACTGAAGGAAGAAGTCCAAGCTGCACTGAAGACGCTGGCGAAAAACAAGGCTCCAGGAATTGATGGAATACCAATAGAGATATTTCAACAAAGGGATGCAGTGCTGGAAGAGCTCACTCATCTATGCCAAGTGTCACAGCGAGCGGCGGGGACAGTAACCATGCCACAACTCTTACAGAGAAGTGGGGCCAGGAGGGTCACTTGAGAAGTCGACCCCCCTTCAGTCCCAGGAGTTTATTTTATAGTCAATACAGCTAGCAGTAAAGCAACTAACAGAACAATGGGTTTAGGGTGAGTAACAATAAGTTTCGGGCAAGGGAGAAGGAATTCAGGTAAACAAGCCAATCAGTAACAGGGTAATAGCTTTGGGAAAACAAGTGGTGCCTAATCTCATTCTTATCGCTGACAAGTCTCCAACAAGTCATATACAGCATAGAGGCCTGTGGGGGCTGCGGTTGTCAATAGTGCAGCCATGTTTAAATGGCATATATCCCCACAGCCAAGGAATTTGGAAGACAGCCACCTGGCCAACCAACTGGAAAAGATCCATATTTATGCCCAGTCCAAAGAAAGGTGAGCCAACAGAATGCAGAAATTATCGAACAATATCATGATATTACATACAAGTAAAATTTTGCTGAAGATCATTCAAAAGTGGTTGCAGCAGTACATTGACAGGAAACTGCCAGAAATTCAAGCTGGATTCAGAGGAGGACATGGAAAGAGATATCATTGCTGATGTCAGATGGATCCTGGCTGAAAGCATAGAATACCAGAAAGATGTTAACCTGTGTTTATTGACTATGCAAAGGCATTCGACTGTGTGGATCATGACAAATTATGGACAACATTGCGAAGAATGGGAATTCCAGGATACTTAATTGTGCTCAAGAGGAACCTGTACATAGACCAAGAGGCAGTCATTCAGACAGAACAAGGGGATACTGCGTGGTTTGAAGTCAGGAGAGGTGTGCATCAGGGTTGTATCCTTTCACCATACTTATTCAATCTGTATACTGAACAAATAATCCAAGAAGCTGGACTCTGTGAAGAAGAACAGGGCATCAGGATTGGAGGAAGATTCATTAACAACCTGCGTCATGCAGATGACACAACCTTTCTTGCTGAAAGTGAAGAGGACTTGAAGCACTTACTGATCAAGATCAAAGACTATAGCCTTCAGTATGGATTACACCTCAACATAAAGATAACAAAAATCCTCACAACTGGAACAAAAAGCAATATCATGATAAATGGAGAAAAGATTGAAGTTATCAAGGATTTCATTTTAATTGGGTCCACAATCAACACCTATGGAAGCAGCAGTCAAGAAATCAAAGGACTTACTGCATTGGGCAAATCTGTTGCAAAAGACCTTTAAAGTGTTAAAAAGCAAAGATGTCACTTTGAGGACTAAGGTGCGCCTGACCTAAGCCATAATATTTTCTGTGAAAGCTGGACAATGAATAAGGAAGACTGAAGAAGAATTGACGCCTTTGAATTACGGTGTTGATGAAGAATATTGAATATACCATGGACTGCCAGAAGAATGAACAAATATGTCTTGGAAAAAGTACAGCCAGAATGCTCCTTAGAAGGGAGGATAGTGAGACTTTGTCTCACCTATTTTGGACCTGTTATCAGGAGGGACCGGTCCCTGGAGAAGGACATCATGCTTGGTAAAGTAGAGGGTCCGCAAAAAAGAGGAAGACCCTCAACGAGATGGATTATCACGGTGGCTGCAACAATGGGCTCAAGCGTAACAAGGATTGTGAGAATGGCGCAGGACTGAACCGTGTTTCATTCTAATGTACGTAGGGTCTCTATGAATCTGAACTGACTGGACGGCACCTAACAACACCAACCAGCAATGTAGGAGGGTTCCGATTTCTTCACGTCCTGGACAACACTTGTTATTATCTGTCTTTTTCATTATAGTAATCTAGTGGGCGTGAAGTGGTTTTGATTTACATTCCTAGGATGACAAATGATGTTGAGCATCTTTTCATGTGTTTATTGGCCATTCATATGTTTTCTTGGTTGAAATGTCTATTCAAATCCTTTGTCCATGTTTAAATGGTTATTTATCTTTTTATTGAGTAGTAAGAGTCCTTCATATGTACTAGATACAAATCTTTCATCAGATACATGATTTGCAACTATTTTCTCCCAATCTGTGGTTTATCTTTTTTTAGTAAATTTACCATTGCAAAAATGCCATGGGGGAGGTGTCTGACCTCCTCTAACTTCACAAAGAGGAAGGAGAATCAAGATTAACAGTTCAAGGCTGATTCCTATGAGGCAGAGCCTCTGCCGTCTTCACCAGTTCTGACACCAACTGTCCCTCCCGCAGCACTCTCTACTCCTCTGCTGAGTTCGATGATTGTTTGCAATGGCCACACAGAACTCACAGACAATACTCACGATTATGAGGTTTATTAGGGAAATAACAGTTACAATTCAGGCTCAGGAACACTCAAGGATACAGTTCTTCCATCAGGACAGCCTCTTCTTAGCCGTGCTTACAGGCATGCCTCTCCCTGGCCCTTGGCCTCTACCCAAAGGCACTCAGCTTTCTCTCCCTGTGGGCTGGGAAGCCCACCGTGTTGTCTCCTGCTGCCAGGTCTCTGCTGCCTCTTCTTGCTGTCTCCAGTGTTACAGATTTCTCTCTGTCTCCTGGTTCCAGGAGCTTCTTGTACAGGGGTCTGGGTCTCTGCTCCTGACTGTTCTTCCATGGTTGTGGTGGGATCCTCTCCTGCCAGCCTCTGGGGTGGCTCATTTCAAACCCAGCAAGATGGCAAAACTGACCAATCCCCTTGGTGGGCTACAATTACCCTATCTGCACAGTCCCACCCAATCACCTGGATGGGAGTTACAAGACCAAGGCAAGAAAGGCCACACAAAAGCAATCCATCACACCACAACCATAAATATAAAGGTTTATTTCTGAACTCTCAATTCTGTTCAACTGATCTATACATCTATTCTTATATCAATACTACTGTGTACAGTTTTTATGCCAATTATTATGCTCTATAGTACATTTGGAATTAGGAAGTCTAAGTCCTCCAACTTTGCTCTTCTTTTCCAAAATTATTTTGCTATTCTGGGTCCTTTGCATTTTCACATAAATTTTAGGATTAGCTTGTCAACTCCTGCAAAAGAGCGTGCTGAGATTTTGGTAGGGATTGTATTGAACATATAGACCAATTTAGAGAGAATGACAATATTGAGTTTTCCAATCCATGGACATGAAGTGTCTCTCCATTTATTTACATTTAAAAAAATTTCTTTCAGAAATATTTTGTAGTTTTCAGTGTACAAGTCTTGTACTACTTTTGTTAAATTTATTGTTAAGTAATCCTTTTTGATGTGATTATGTGTAATGTGATTTTAATACTGAAAGAAAAAGAGAAAATAAAAACAACCTGAATATGCAACATTTGGGAAATGATTGAGCAAATAATGGTCTGCCTGATTGATGGGATATTCTGCAGCAACTGTTAAAAATAATTGCTATTTGTTTCCCCCACAAAGATCACTCCGATCATGTAGGACCACAAAGAGTGTTTAGGGCAGGGACCACATCTACCTCATCCCAGTTCTAAGGAGCCCTGGTGGCGCAGTGGTTAAGCATTTGGCCGCTGATCGAAAGGTTGGCCTTTTGAGCTCACCAACTGCTCTGCAGGAGAAAGATGTGGCAGCCTGCTTCCGTAAAGATTACAGCCTTGGAAACCTATGAGGCCGTTCTACTCTGCCTTGTAGGGTCATTAAGAGTTGGAATCGATTCGATGGCAACATTTTTTTTTTGTTTTTAATCCCAGGTCTGAGCAGAGAGCCTGGCACAGGCTAGATGCTCAGAGTGTATCTACTGTTGTTGCTGTGCCCTGTCAAGTCAATTTTGACCCATAGAGACCCAATGTGACAGAGTAGAACCACCCTATAGGGTTTCCTAGGCTATAATCTTTATGGAAGCAGATCACCAGGTCTTTTCTCCTGTAGAGCCACTGATGGGCTCAAACCACTGACCTTTCAGTTAGTATCTGAGTGCTTAACCATTGTGCCACCAGGGCTCCTTCAATATTATCTGTTGTAAAGAAAATTGTATAGTGTTTATTTCTGTGATTTTAGGCTCAGTTTCCTTAACTGGTAGAAAATTAAGATATACTGAAAAAAAGAGAATATAAAATCTCAGAAATTATAGTCTTAAAATAAGAGGCTTGATCAAGTCACAATAGTAATGGTAAACCCAAACCTGTTGCTGACAAGTCGATTCCGACTCAGTGACCCTATGTGTGCAGAGAAGCACTGTACTCTCTGGGGTTTCCAGCGACTGACTTTTTGGAAGCAAGGTGCCAGGCTCTGAGGTGCCACTGGGTGGCTTCAAACTGCCAACCTTAAGGACCAAAGAAAACAGCTTTGTCTTGTGCCCCACTGCCTGTTCAGAAAAGAAGCCCGGGTGGCACAGTGGTGAAGCGCTTGGTTGCTGACTGTTCGAATTCACCAGCCACTCTGCAGGAGAAAGATGTGGCAGTCTGCTTCCGTAAAGATCAAAACCCAAAACCCATTGCCATGGAGTTGCTTTTGACTCACAGCGACCCTATAGACAGAGTAGAACTGCCCCATAGTTTTGTTGAGGCCGTAAAGATTGCAGTCTTGGAAACCCTGTGGGGCAGTTCTACTCTATCCTACAAGGTCGCCATGAGTTGGAATTGACTCGGCGGTAACAGGGTGCCTGTTTTGACACTTTCTGTGGGCTGGTTCTTCTTGTCCCTTGGTTGAACATGGGAGCAGATTCCATGACTTGACTAAGCATGTTCAGATTAAAAAAAAAACAAAAAAGTCCTCAAAATAGTTTCATTTCAGGAGGGTAATAGTCACAACTGTAAACTTTATTCCAAGTCAAAGATTTCCTCTCCCTCAGCCTAGGCCTTCTCCAGGTGGGAAGGTTCCTTCCTTCCCTCCTTCCCTCTCTGTTGAGCACCTACTATGTGTCAGGAACTATTTCAGGTCCTGGGGATATAGCAGCCACTGGACACCACTGCCGATCTGTTGGACTGAATCGTGTCCCCCCAAAATATGTGTTGGAATCCTAACCCCATACCCGTGGATGGAAACCTTAGTGGCACAGGGGTTAAGAGTTTGGCTGTTAACCAAAATGTGGGCAGTTCGAATCTACCAGCCGCTCCTTGGAAACCCTATGGGGCAGTTCTACTCTGTCTTAAGAGAGTCGTTATGAGTTGGCATCGACTCTACAGCAATGGGTTTGTTTTTTTGGTTTTATACCAGTGGATGTAATCCTATTTGGAGACAGAGTTTTCTTTGTTATGGTAATTAGATCATACCCGAGTAGGGTGGTGCTGGGCCATGGATCACTTTTGTGTGGCCTTTCTAGCCATGGTCTTGTAACTTCTACCCAAAAGACTGGGTGGGACTGTGTGATAGGGTGATTGTGGCTCACCAAAAGGATTGGTCAGTTTTGCCATCTGCTGGGCTTGAAATGAGCCATCCAAGAGACAGGAAAGAGAAAAGCCCACCACTACCAAGGAAGTAGAGACCAGCAAGAGAGACCTTCAGGAGAGACCCACAGGAGACAGCACAGTGGGCTTCCTG
This sequence comes from Dugong dugon, assembly GCA_030035585.1. Taxonomy (NCBI): domain Eukaryota; kingdom Metazoa; phylum Chordata; class Mammalia; order Sirenia; family Dugongidae; genus Dugong; species Dugong dugon. Next base: position 50,020,345 of record CM057462.1, on the reverse strand, counting down.
GCCCAAGAGAGAGAAAGCTGAGTGCCTTTGGGCAGAGGCCGAAGGCCAGGGAGAGGCGAGCCTGTGAGCACGGCTGGGAAGAGGCTGTCCTGATGGAAGAACTGTATCTTTGAGTGTTCTTGAGCCTGAATTGTAACTGTTACTTCCCTAATAAACCCCATAATCGTGAGTATTGTCTGTGAGTTCTATGTGGGTGTTGCAATGAATTATCAAACCTAGCAGAAAAGTAGAGAGTGCCATGGGAGGGACAGTTGGTGTCAGAACTGGTAAAGATGGCAGAGAGAGGAGGCATGTCTGACCTCTGCCTCATAGGAATCAGCCTTGGGCTGTTGATCTTGATTTTCCTTCCCCTTTGTGAGGTTAGAGGAAGTCGGATATCACCCTCATGGTGTTTTTTACAGGTAGGTTCTAAACCTAATCACTTCTGAGTTATAAAAAGAGCAGATTAGACACAGATGCAAGTAGAAACTGGAGAAGACATATGCCATATGAGGATAGCCAAGGAACCAAGGAATGCCCGGGGCCATGGACAAGGAAGGAATCCACAGGGCTGAGACGCTAATTTGGACTTTAAGCCTCCAGAACAGTGAGAAAATTAATTTCTGTTCTTTAAAGCCACCCACTTGTGTTGTTTCTGTTCAGCAGTGCTAGGAAACTAAGGCAAGACCTCTGGGAGTTTACATTCTGGCCAGAGGAGTCAGACAGGATGCCATGGGTGACGAGTACACTGAGGGAAAATGAGGGTGCTAGTTTTTAGAGACAGTTAGAGGAAGCCTCTGACAGGGTGACAATTTAAACAGAGACCTGAAGGGAGTGAAGATGCCAGTTGCTCAGCTATTTGTGGACAGGGTTAGCTTCATGGGTATGTGTCCAGTGCAGCCACATGGGGCTCTACACTTGGAAGGACCCCGTGCTTATTTTGCTTTCCCCGTCCTGAAATTCTTAATACTTGAACAAAGTTCCTCATTTTGTGCTGGGCCTGACAAATCATGTAATCAGCCCTGTCTGGGGCAACGCTGGTTCCAGAGGGAACGTGAAGTGCAAAGGTTCTGAGGTGGGAAGGTGCAGGCATCTCTGAGTCTGGAGTAGGAAAGAAAGGCATGGTTGGCTTCTTCACCTTTTATGCCCTTTGTGCTTTTGCCCTCTTGGCCCAGCTGCCCACTATGCTGACGCGGGAGGGAGCAAGGAGAGGTTACAGAATCAAGAAATGTCTTATTTAACTGATACTTGTCTTGAGCTAGTCTCAATACTCTTCAGACTTACCGAAAAACAAACAAACAAAAAAAAAAACAAACCCAGACCCGTTGCTGTCGAGTCAATTCCAACTCTTCGGGCTTGGCAGGGGTTTAAAGCTAACTCTCTTGTTGAGGTTGCTTTCCTGGAAGTTTTGGTCTGATATTCCCCTAAAACAGAGCTTGACACAAAGACTGAGGTGCAGGAAGTTTGCTCCATGAAGCAGAGGGGAGAGAGTGGGAGAGTTAGACAGGGAGGAGAAGCACTCCAGTGTGTGTTTTCCAGGTTGCCACTTCAGGGCATGGAGCCTCAATTCCTCTGGCCAGAAGCCAGACATGCATCCAGAATGCCTCCAGAGCTATGTTCTTTTAGACAGAAGGCTGGGCTTTATCCCCCAGCTCCCATACTCCATTGGGCAAGGATTGGCCCAGGGTGCTAACTGCCTGCCCTTGTAGGCTGCATCTGAGCTTGCAGACTGAGCTGGCTCTCCTAGTTTCAAAATCTGCCCTGAGGCAATTAAGTGGAGTTGGGCCTCATGGGTACCTTGGGTGGGGCTAGGGTCAGCACTGGAACTGTCCACAGTTCCTGCCGCTGCAGTTTGAGGTGGGCACTCATGTGTCTGCCACACAGGAGAAAGCCGCAGCTGGGGTCTCTTGTCTGCAGTTCCCTTGCAGAGGGCGGATGCATCTCCTCTAGCCAATCCCAGGACCCCTCTCTGAGTCTCAGTTCTCCAATTTGTAAACTGAGTCAACAAGAGTACCTGCCTCATATGTGGGAACTGGAATAAGACTCTGGGTGCCAGGAGTGGAGATGGAGGCCCCAGGCAGAGAAATGAAGGTGGGATAGGTCTGGCATATATAAACCTGAAGCAGCCTGTGTGAGGGGCAGGGTGTGTGGATTTAAGTGGGTGCGGAGCTGAGCCGCTGGCTCTAACTGGGAAACTTGTCCACCCTCCTGCTGCTTGCCCCCACCCCTTTACCCCCTACTCCCGTCGATCAGGCCCAGAAACTGGAGCTTGCGGTTCAAGTTGGCTCCGCTCGAGCCTCAGCAGCCACTGCCTAGGTGGGTCTTGGGCAGTCACTCCTGCTCTCTGGACCTCCGTTTCCTCTTCTGGACAGCAGCGGCAGGAACTCCCAAGGCTCTGTCGTCGCTAATGTGGATGACCGCTGTCGCCTCCACGTGCAACAAGAGGACGTCGGGCGGGGGCACGGCTGCTTGTGAAACCGTAAGGTGAGGGTGGTGGCGCGCCGGGGATCGCCCTGGCCCGGTCCAGGCAGCTGCAGCGGGAGCATCCTGGGACGCCACTCCCGCCCACCGGCCCTCCCACGGCTCGGGGCTGGTCCGGTGCCCTGCCTTCCCTTTTTCTGCCGGCCCCTCTGCGCCAGGGACGGAAGCGGCAGCTCCTCCAGCTCTGCTCCGGCCGCAGGTACCGGGCCGAGGAGAACAGGGAGCGGCCCTGCTGGGTACAGAGGCAATGCTCCCTGGGGGCGGGGCGGGGCTGGTGGGGCTGGGGGTGCTAGGTGCCGTGGGAGGCTCACGCTGTGTGTATGGGGTGGGGGCGCACGTAGACGGGAGCGAGAGGGCGCGCAGGGAGCAGCGCTGGAAGAGGAGCACCTACGGCTAACGGTGGGATGACTACCGAGGGAATCAGCTAGATGGGGACACGAGGGAGGAGCATAACTGCAGGGGGGAGCGTCTCAGGGGAAGGAGGAAGAGTGGGAGGAGGGAAGACGACGGGAGGAAATCAGAGAGGGAGGGGGAGCACGCGAGGAGGGAGGGGGCGCAGGAGACAGGTGGAGAAGGGTGGCAGAGCTGGAGAGATCAAACAGGAGGGAGGCATAGCTAGGAGGGAGTGGGAGGATGGGACTGAGGAGAACTGGGAGACAGCAAGTCTAGGGAGGGTGTGAGAACAAGGGAGGGAGCTAGCTTCAGAAGGAGCATTGCAGGGGGAGAGTGAAGGGTGGAGGAGAGAAGAGTAGAGAGGGAACGCTTCTGTGAGGGAGTGGGATGGGGATGGGGAAGCTGGCGGAAAGAGCGTGGCCGGAGGAGTATAGGCAAGGAGCTCAAGGCCAAGAGGAGAAGGAATCTAGGTGAGACCCTGGGGTCAAGGAGGATCGGGGGTGCTAGCAACTTGGTGATGTGGGGGGGATCTAGTTGGAGAAAGGGAACAGCCAGAACAGCACTGCTGGGGGCCTGAAGGGGCTCTCACCTCAAAGGCCCAAGCAGCCTTAGGATGGGGAACCCTTCCCCAGTGTCAGGAGAGCATGGAGGTTTCCCCACACGCAGTGAGGGAAGGGAAGGAGGGGGCCCCACACAGCCCACAGCACCTGCCTCACCCAAGCCTGTAGGCTTTGGGGAACCCCAGAGGTTCCCCTGGAGCCTCTGGAGGCCTGGCGGAAATGAGGGGGTCAGGTCAGGCCAAGGCTGCTGGTTTGAGGTGTCTGATGGATTCTCAGAGGCTGGCTGTACCTGGGTAGGGTGGATGGCCCCGGATGCTAGTGGAGAGGGACCCAGACTCTTGTCGTGGGGCTGCCTTCCATCTCTTGGGGAGAAGCCGCCCCTCTCCAGCCTCAGTTGCCCTGCTCAGAGGGGCCCTTGCTGATCAGTGGTGAAACTCAGGTCCCTTTTCTGTCCCCTGTCCTGGGTGACAGTAGACAGCTCACTCAACCGCTTCAACCTCTCTGGGCCTGATTTCCTCTTCCATGCTCTTCCCCTCCTCAGAGCATTTGTGAGAGCTTGGTGGAAGAATTCCTTTAAGAGTTATTTGTTTCATTCTGATCATATTTCTTCAGTACAAATGGAGGCCCAAACTGCAGTAACAAAAAACAAAACCCGTTTCTGTTCGGTTTTGGAATACATGGAGGTACTCTTTCTTTAAACACTTTGGGCCGACTTGGGGAATTGGTTTGCATTGAGTTCCTGAGAGAATGGGAGACCAGTCAAGAATAAAACTTTGCTGTATAATCTATGACCACTCTGCTGGGTGCCTGGAGTCGACCACTGTCGATGGTGGATGGTGGAAGGGCAAGAGCACTGGTTTTGGAGTCTGACGGACCTGCTGTGCTGTTAAGCCTCAGGGCTGTGACATCAGCTTAGCCACAGAGGTTAGGGGTTTCCGAGAGCTGTGAGGGGGAGGTGAAATGGTGTGTGAAAGTTCTTTGTAAACAGCAAGCCACTTAAATGATTAATATCAGTGCCTAATCTTATTCATAAGGAGCCCTGTGGCGTAGTGGATAAGCGCTCAGCCGCTAACTGAAAGGTCAGCAGTTCGAACCCACCAGCTGCTCCATGGGAGAAAGATGTGGCAGTTTGCTTCCATAAAGATTACAGGCTTGGAAGCCCTATGGGGCAGTTCTACTCTGTCCTACAGGTCACTATGAGTCGATGAGTCGGAATCGACTCGATGTCAACAGGTTAGTATTTTTGTGGTTTTCTCTTTCTGGCTCTCCCAGACTGTGTCTTCCTCCTCAGGCCCCTCTAGAAGGTTTGCCTTTAACAGCCCCAGTATTAACGCTGGTCTGGCCTTATTATCTTCATCTGATCAAGTTAGACTTTGCCTTCCACGGCAAGATAAAATCATCTTTAAGAGACTGTGCTGAACAGTCAGGGCCCAGAAAAGCAACAATGAATATTTTTGCGTGCCAGGAAGGAGGCAAAAGAGAGAGGAGAATTACAACCAAATAATACTTACAATATTTACGCATTATTTGGTAATGCTATAAACTCCAAGACGGCAAGGTATTAATACTCTTCAGTGTTACTCTTAGGTATTAATGCTCTTAGGTATTAATTAGCTAAGCTATTAGTCTCATGAAGGCAGTGTTTTAAACTGCTTTGTTCACTGTTGATGCTCTACTGCCTGGCACATAAAAACCAGCTGCCCTTGAGTCAATTCTGACTCATGGTGCCCCATGTGTGTCAGAGTAGAACTGTGCTCCATAGGGTTTTCAATGGCTGATTTTTCAGAAGAAGATCTCCAGACCTTTCTTCCGAGGCACCTCTGGGTGGACTTTAACCTCCAACCTTTCGGTTAGCAGCTGAGCGTGTTAACCATTTGCCACCTGAGGCCTAGCACATAATAGGCCTAAAGCAAATATTGTTGGAATGTTAGGGCTTGGAGGGCCGTTTGAGGTCACTGATGAGTTCACTTCCTCTTTTGACATTTGGGGAAGCAGGGTTAACAAGGGAAGGGACTTGTCAAAGGCCACACAGAGATTGAGTGACTGAGCCAGGACTAGAACCCAGCAAAAATAGTGGAGTCAACACTGTGCCAGGCACCTAGTGCCCAGGACTTTATTTTTCTTTTACAAGAGCCCAAGAGATAGCTATTTTCATTCTCTGATTATAAATGAGGAAACATGTTCAGAGAGGTGAAAGGACTTATACAGTCACACAGCTAGTAAGTTCCAGAACTGAAATCCCATCCTCACATAGAAGTGGGAATTCTGGCTTCTCCTGGAACCAGTCTGCTAGAGGTGAGTGGTGGGCGACCTCCCAGGGGCAGCAGCTCTCCAAGGTCACCACCTGGCTGGTTTCCCTCCTGGGCTGGATCTTCCTAGACCCGTAGGCATTCGTGCAAGTGAGCCCCATCAGGCAGGGAGCCTGTCCGCTACTTTCACCACATGCCCCAGCCCCTGTGATGTTATGCCAGCATATAGTGAGCACTGAGGAAAGTCTGTGGGGTAGATATAACCCAGGACTCTCCCACTTCAAAGCCCCTGCGTTTTCCACCCGATCCCACAATCTGGTCCTCTGTTTTGCCCCCAGGGTTTTTTGGGAAGCTCAGACAGTGTGTGCCAGGTGGAGACCAGGAGGAACTAAGGGTGTCAGGCCTTGATTGAGACGGGGGTGAGGAAGGCTGACCTTGAGTTTAGGAAAAGGCGAATGTGAATTAGGAGGGCTGGAGAGGTGGGTGGGGAGGGGAAGTAGGAGTTGCTCTTTAGCCCTATAGATCTGAATTCTGAGGTTCAGCCAACCCAGAAACCACAGACCTCCTACAAGACATGTCCAGGCCTGTCCAGATGCCTTTTGGATTACCTGCTCACATGGTTTATCCCCTTTACCCTCCCATTCTGGGGGGAGAGGGGGCTGGGGTTGCTGGTGTAGAGGCCTCTTCCCCAGAGGATTTTACTTCCCAGCTACCTCCTTGGGCCTGTAGACAAGTGCCAATTTTCAGGGCCCTGTGAATCCATCAGAGCTTCTGGGTGGTAAAATCAGTTAATAGGGCTTGGCTACTAACCAAAATGTTGGAGGATCAAGTCCACCCAGGTGCCTCAAAAGAAAGGCCTGGTGATCTAGTTCCAAAAAAACAGTCATTGAAAACCCTATGGAGCACAATTCTCTGGTTCGCATGGGGTCACCATGAATCAGAATTGACTCGACAGTAACTGATTATTGGTGAATCCAAAGGGGTTACTCTGAATGATCTTTGCTGAGAACAACTTAATTATTAAATAAGGTCAGTGTCCTTAGAAGTCAAAACTGCAGCCAAATTTCCTAGGTCCCCAAATGTACCCAGGGATAAGTTAGACTTTTAAATGGACACAGTTAACTTTCTGAGGCCCCGAAATCCAGTGCAACCAGCTATTGAGTGCTAAAAGAGGACTGAGTCTTTTAAAGAACCCCAAGCAAATCTCTCGGGCTGGGAATATTTCAGATACTACTACCACTGTTAATACTAATAATAACTACCATATACTGAATCCCTGAACAGTGCATGTTCTAATAAATTTAATCTTCACAGCAACCTATGAGGTAGATAATATTATTATTCCCATTTCACAGATGAGGAACCTAAGGATCAGAGAAGGTGAGTCATTTGCCTAAGGTACCTCAGCTAGTACATGATGGAGTCAGGATTCAAACCTGGTTTGTCCAAATCTGAAGTCCATCTCCTTCATGAGCCTTTATAATGTCTGCTCGCTCCTTTATTCCTAACTTTGTTCCATTCCTGTTTCCACTTGAGTAAGGGACGGAAGCCAGACCAGTTTGCCTGATTTCCATCAGCCAGGCCCTGGATACGTGTTCCAGCCCAGTTTTGCCTTTGCCTTGCTGGGCAGCCCTCAGTTTCCCACTACGTCCCATGCAGAGGTTTATGATGAGCTTCCTTCCACAGCTGATGCCTGTATAGGACACAAAGTTTAAATAGATGCCTGTATAGGAGGACACAGAGTTCAGCGTGGATTTGATCAACATGGGAGTGGTGATGGGGGGACGGGAAGGATGTGGGGAGACTGTCTTTAGCCCCACCCTCTGGTGACATCACACAAGACACCTCCAGTCCCTGGAAGCCCTGCCCCTAGTGACCCTCACCTGCGGAATTTCTACCCAGTGCTTGCATTTAGCAAATTTGCCCAGACCCACAGCAGAAGTCATCAGCCCCCAGGCTCAAGAGAAACCCTAAGGTAACCAGTGCAGTTTGGGAGACTTGGAGGGGGCCCACAGAGATGTGATGGCTGGGGTGGGCTGCCTGGAACAAGCAGGGCCTGGCAGCCTGGTGGGCAGACTGCTCAGATGATGCCCTGGTGGTGCCCTCTGGATACCTCCCCTCATCCTACAGCTCCTGCTTGACCCCTGCCCCTGCCCCCTCCTTTCCCCTGGATTCATGGACTCAGAAGATGGGAACTAATTCTGAAAACAGACCCATTTAGATGGAATGGGGCCTCTGGCCAAGGTCTAAAGGACCACTGCCATCCTGGTATGTTGTCTCTAGGTTCTTTTCTTAGGGCGCATATGTCTTGAGTGGGGCAGGGGAGGGTTGTGAGTAAGAGCTATCACCCACCTGAGGAGGCATCTGTGAACCAGGGCTTCACTGGTGCAGAGCAAGTGGGTAACTAAGGAAGACTGAGGTCTTTGCATGTGAGTCAATTGCTAGAAGCCTAGGGGAATAATTTATGAGAAGGGACCTGCTTCTAGATCAGCAGAGGAGTTCTGTGGGATGTAGATAGGTGTAACTGGGCAGGGCAGCAGCAGAGTGGCTAAGAGTGTCTGTGCTCTGCAGACAGAGGCCTGGGTTCAAATCCCAGTTCTACCACTCTCTCTCTGTGTGACTGTGGGTAGGGGACTTAACCCTTCTGAACTTCAATATTCCCAACAACAAAATGGGCATAGTAATACCTACCTCACAGACTAGTCATGAGAATTAAATGTACGAAGGCTGTGAAGAGTTGAGCATATGGTAGACATTGATTATGTTTCACCTGGCTTTATAATAGAATTATTACTGGGAAAGGAATCCTTGGTTACATAAGCTTGGCAACTTGGGTTAAACAAAACTAAGCAGGCTTCTTTACTGCAGGACTTCTTAGAGCATTTAACATGCTCTTAGACCTTGGGAAGTTCCCAAAACGGACTTAACAGATCACGAAGACCCTGGAAGTAGGTATCCACAGAGTACCATTGCATTCATAATGCCCTGGCCTCTGCCCCCCATGGTGGATTGGGCAACTCTGGGAAAGGCTTTCTTCAACGTAAAACAAGGGAGCTGCATGAGATGACCTCAGAGGCCTTTTCTTCTGGCCCCCTGAGGTTCTGAGATGGAAAGACAAAGTTTGTAGGCAAGTGTGGAGGGCAGATTGTTGAGGTCAAAGCCTAGTCTTATTAGAAACTAAGTGCTGGCTACCCAGCAAGCAAGGTGAGCCAGGGGTTCTCTTGTAATTCATAGGCAAGGTCTGCTTCCTAGACCTGCCTGTGCCAGGCTCTCTGGGGGATAGGAAGCAGAAGAGTCCTGTACTCCTCTGTGGTAGCATCAATTCTGCAGTAGTAATTACTTATTTAACACCTGACTGCACAAGGTCAGAGGAGTCTCCGGGTGTCGAAAATGGTTAAGCGCTCGACTGCTAGCTGGCGTTTGAACTCACCCAAAGGTGGCTTGGAAGACAAGCCAGGCAATCCGCTTCTGAAAGGTCACAGCCTTGAAAATGTTAGGGAACAGTTCTACTCTGCACACACGGGGTCACCATAAGTTGGAATCAATGGCAACTAACAACAATAACACGAGGCCGAGGACCAGCGCTGTTTCCAGAACTGTAGTGCGGGAGGAGCCTAGGGATGCAAATCAGGCTGGAGGGAGGCTGGGAGGCTGCCTTGACACCACTTTTGCATAGCAAGCACCCTGCATTTACTTGGACTGTATGTGAATTATTTGTGTGGCTTTGGGAGGTGATATGGTGCTGCTGGTGGCAAAGAACATGAATGCTTTATTCCTGCCTGAATCTCCTTGCCTTGTATACTGCCTGGTGCAGAGGTAGTTATAATAAATATCTGATGAACAATGGACAGAAAGCCTGAATGCTCAGTTCAAGAGACTTGTTGGAGGGAATTTATTGGTGGGGAGGAGAGTTGTGTGGCAGGTGCTAGTTTTTCAATAGATATTTGAATTAATGACTGACATAATGAATGATAATAAGCCTGAATTAAGCAACTAGTACCAGGCAAAACAGTATATCATGATTAATAGCACTTGCCACCTCGTCTTTGATTTGACACATTGAGCAGTAATGATCAAAGACCAGACGAGTTGTGGAATGACACCAACGACATCATACATGAAGAAAGCAAGAAGTCATTAAAAAGACAAGAAAGAAAGAAAAGACCAAAATGGATGTCAGAAGAGACTCTGAAACTTGCTCTTGAACGTAGAGTAGCTAAAATGAAAGGAGGAAATGATGAAGTAAAAGAGCTGAACAGGAGATTTCAAAGGGCGCTGGAGAACACAAAGTAAAGTATAATAATGAAATGTGCAAAGACCTGGAGTTAGAAAACCAAAAGGGAAGAACACACTCGGCATTTCTCAAGCTGAAAGAACTGAAGAGAAAATTCAAGCCTCGAGTTGCAATATTGAAGGATTCTACGGGGAAAATATTAAACGACGCAGCAAGCGTCAAATGAAGATGGAAGGAATACACAGAGTCATTGTACCAAAAAGAACTGGATGACGTTCAGCCATTTCAGGAAGTAGCATATGATCAAGAACCAATGTTATTGAAGGAGGAAGTCCAAGCTGCACTGAAGTTATTGGCAATAAACACGGCTCCAAGACTTGATGGAGTACAATTTGAGATGTTTCAACAAATGGATGCAACACTGGAAGAGCTCACTCGTCTATTCCAAGAAATTTGAAAGACAGCTACCTGGCCAACCAACTGGAAGAGATCGATATTTGTGACCATTCCGAAGAAAAGGGATCCAACTGAATGCATAAATTATCAAACAATATCATTAATATAACACACAAGTAAAATTTTGCTGAAGATCATTCAAAAATGGTTGCAGCAGTACATTGACAGGGAACTGCCAGAAATTCAAGCCGGATTCAGAAGAGGACATGGAACGAGAGATATCATTGTTGATGTCAGATGAATCCCGGCTGAAAGCAGAGAATACCAGAAAGATATTTACCTGTGTTTTATTGACTATGCAAAGGCATTCGACTGTGTGGATCATAACAAATTATGAATAACATTGCGAAGAATGGGAATTCCAGAAAACTTAATTATGCTCATGAGGAACCTGTACATGGACCAAGAGGAAGTCTTTGAACAGAACGAGGGGATACTGATTGGTTTAAAGTCAGGAAAGGTGTGTGTCAGGGTTGTATCCTTTAACCATACTTATTTAATCTGTATGCTGTGCAAATAATATGAGAAACTGGACTATATGAAGAAGAACGCAACATCAGGATTGGAGGAAGACTCATTAACAACCTGAGTTATGCAGATGACACTGCCTTGCTTGCTGAAAGTGAAGAGGACTTGAAGTACTTACTGATGAAGAGTAAAGACCACAGCCTTCAGTATGGATTACACCTCAACATAAAGAAAACAAAAATCCTCACCACTAGACCAATAAGCAACATCATGATAAATGGAGAAAAGATTGAAGTTGTCAAGGATTTCATTTTCATTGGATCCACAATCAATGCCCATGGAAGCAGCAATCAAGAAATCAAACAACGCATTGCATTGGGTAAATCTGCAGCAAAAGACCTCTTTAAAGTGTTGAAAAGTAAAGATGTCACTTTGAGGACTAAGGTGAGCCTGACTCAAGCCACGGTATTTTCAATCACTTCATATACATGCGAAAGCTGGACAATGAATAAGGAAGACTGAAGAAGAATTGATGCCTTTTAATCATGGTGTTGGCGAAGAGTATTGAATATACCATGGACTGCCAATAAAACAAACAAATTCATTTTGGAAGAAGCACAGCCAGAATGCTTCTTAGAAGCAAGGATGATGAGAATTTGTCTCACATACTTTGGACGTGTTATCAGGAGAGATCAGTCCCTGGAGAAGGACATCGTGCTTGGTAAAGTAGAGGGTCAGTGAGAAAGAGGAAGACCCTCAGTGAGATGGATTGACACAGTGGCTGCAACAATGGGCTCAAGCTTAAAAAAAATTTTGAGGATGGCACGGGATCGGGCAGTGTTTCCTTCTGTTGTACATGAGGTTGCTATGAGCTGGAACTGACTCTACAGCACCTAACAACAGTAACAACCTGGTCTTACAAAGGGCAGTTTAGGGTAGCAGTTAAGAGCATAGACAGAGTTTGTATGCGCCTCGGCCACTTCCTAGCTAGGTGGCTGGGCAAGGTACCTAAGTTTTCTGTGCCTCTGTTTCCTCATCTGGAAAATGGGAATAATCCAGATCTACCTCATAGGGTATTTTAATGTTTAAATGAGTCAATTAGACATAAAATGTGTAACACAGGACCTGGCACATGGCGAGCTCTGTGTAAGCATTTGTTGTTATTTGTTTTCCTGTCTGTAATCTTCACCAGCCCATGAGGTCCCTGAGGGCAAGGATCAAATCCTTTTCTACTTGACTCTCCCTGGCCTCAAGCATAGGACCAGAGGCAGAGAAGGGGTTCAGTAAGTGATGGCTAAAGTAGGGAATGCTACATTGTGTAACTCATTATAAGTCACTGTGAATGGGTATCCTGGGAATCGACCTAATGGTACACAGCAACAACATTATATGCGCCTTAAGAAATTAGGGGAGAAAGAAGTTAGGGAAAAGGAGAAGGCAGTCCTGAACATCCTTTGGGGGTAGCAGCTTGTACTGGCCTTCAAAGATCTTGGTGGAGGGCTAGGAAGTTAGCACAGGATGTGGCATTTGGGTTCAGTGAGAAATGAAGGTGGCAGCAGATCATGGAGGCCTTGATTTATTTGGAATCAGCAATCATGCAGGAGCATGGGAGGACAGGGCTGGGGTGTACTTCTGAATTGGGCATGACTGACGTGACTGAGGGAAAGTACAACTAGATCAATTGTTAGCTGGGACTTTAAGGAAGAAGTGAGTTGGGCCTTGGAGAGTATGAGTGAGTGTTATGTTGTCTTTTTATTCACCAAACATTGAGTACCAGCTACCTGCTAAGCACCAGGGGGTTACAAAATAATGAGACAAATTGCTTCTCTTTGATGAGTTTACATTAACAACTCCAAGAGAAGTGTTATAATGGTCAAAGGATGGTTATCCCTCAAGTAGAATGGTCATCACAGGAGGTTCAGAAGGCTAGGGAAAGCATCGCAGAAGAAATGGACTTTGAGGGATGAATAGGAGTTTGTCAGGTGGGCAAGACAAGGAAAATGTCTCAGTCAGAGGGAACAGGTTGTGCAGAGGTACAGGCATGTGCAACAGCAGGCCCAAGGTTTGGTGAGCCTGTGGCTCACAGTGTGGTAGACTGTGGTTGAATAATAAGGCTGGAAAGGGTAGCAGGGATGAGATCCTGCAGGATAATGGAGGGTTAGTGGGAGGCCCCGGCCATTCTGAATGGGCTAAAGGTGGAGGCAGCAAGTCTGTTAGCAAGATCATTGTCTCCATCCAAGTGAGTGCTGATGGTGGGATGGACACAGGCCTAGGAGAGCCTGTCACCCTCTCATGTGTTCAACATGCCAGATGTGTGCTTTAGGAAAGAAAACAGCTATGGCTTTTGTGTGGAGCCTTAATTGGAATGAGAGTAACAGAGGCAAAGAGCCCAGTGAAGAGACTGCTGCTGTAACCTGGGTGTGGGAGGAGAGGGGAGGTCAGGAGGTGGTCATTAATTAATGCATTCCTCAAACATTTATCAAGCACCTAGTATGTGTCAGGCACTGTTCTAGGCACTTGGGATACATCAGGGAACAAAACGGACTAATATCTCTGTTCTCATGGAGTGCCTCTCTCCTCTTGGACTCAGTGCAAGGATAAGGGGATGGGGGGAGGAAGCAAGACCTGGCATCAAAGCCTTCCCAGCTGCTGCTCCTAGGGCGAGGACACCAGGACACTGACTATGCTCTGGCCTCTCTCCCCAGCTCCCTGTCTGGGCCCACAGCCATGGCCACCGTAGTGGCTCAGAAGTTCAGCCATCTCCTGCCTAGCTTGTGGCACGTCCGCCAAGAGTCTCAGCCATCTATGCAGCCAGAGCCTGTCTTCACGGTGGACCGAGCCGAGGTGCCACCCCTCTTTTGGAAGCCATACATCTATGTGGGCTACCGGCCGCTGCACCAGACCTGGCGCTTCTACTTCCGCACTCTGTTCCAGCAGCACAATGAAGCGGTGAACGTGTGGACCCACCTGCTGGCGGCCCTGGTGCTGTTGCTGCGGCTGGCCATCTTTGTGGGTACCGTGGACTTCTGGGGAGACCCGCATGCCCTGCCCCTCTTCATCATCGCCTTTGCCTCCTTCACCTACCTCTTCCTCAGTGCCTTGGCTCACCTCCTGAACGCCAAATCTGAGTTCTGGCATTACAGCTTCTTCTTCCTGGACTACGTGGGTGTGGCCATGTACCAGTTTGGCAGCGCCTTGGCTCACTTCTACTATGCCATCGAGCCCGCCTGGCATGCCCAGGTGCAGGCCATTTTCCTGCCCATGGCTGCCCTTCTCGCCTGGCTTTCCTGCACTGGTTCCTGCTACAACAAATACAGCCAGAATCCGGGACTGCTGGGCCGCACTTGCCAGGAGGTGCCCTCAGCACTGGCCTACGCACTGGACATCAGCCCTGTGGTGCACCGCATCTTGGTGTCCCCTGATTCTGCCTTGGACGACCCTGCTCTTCTCTACCACAAGTGCCAGGTGGTCTTCTTCCTGCTGGCTGCCACTTTCTTCTCGGCCTGTATGCCTGAGCGCTGGTTCCCGGGCAGCTGCCACATATTTGGGCAGGGCCACCAACTCTTCCACGTCTTCTTGGTGATGTGCACATTGTCTCAGCTGGAGGCCGTGGCACTGGACTATGAGGCCCGGCGGCCCATCTATGAGCCCCTGCACACCCGCTGGCCCCACAACTTCTCCAGCCTCTTCCTGCTCACTGTCGGCAGCAGCGTCCTCACCGCATTCCTCCTGAGCCAGCTGGTGCGCCACAAACTCCAGCAGAAGGCCAAGTGAAGGGGGGTGGCAGCTGCTAGGGAGGGAGGTGTAGGGGCTCAGGGGTCCGAACTTGGCTCCACATGGGAACAAGGACTGGTAAAGTCATTTGTGTCTGGCCCGCAGTGACTCTCTGCATACACCTCAGCTGCTAAGGGTGGCACTGGCCAGTCCTTGGATTTGGCATCAGCTGGGAGCTGCTGGAGTTCTCTCCTGGGCGTGCTCCAGCTCCCTGCTCTGGGAGAGGGAAAGAGATAAAGTGTGGACTACCCTGCCTAGTCCCTCCATTACTTCTCATTAAGGGTGGAGCTAGGGGCCAGCCTGGGCCAGGACCCCGGTTTGGAGTCCTTCCAGATTACCTAGGAGAAGGTGGAATTTATGCTAGAATCAGATTTGATCTGAGAGATAGGGGAGGCCTCAGCACCCCACTCTACCCTGATTTCATTGGGAGATGGGGAAAGGGTAGGCTTAAAATGTATGCAGGATGTTACTATCCCTTGAACTCTAGCCTGGGGTGTTGGAGCTCCAGAGAGCCCCCAGAGGTAGAAGATTGTGTGAGACCTAAGTGAAGCCCACCCAGTGCCCCCACACTCCTTCAGTCACTGTCCCAGATGGTGAGCCCCAACTTTCCTAGCTCCTGCCTCCATGTCCACACACCATGCTGCCAGCTTCTCTCCTGGTTCCTTCATTCACGAATCAGTGACCCATTCAGTGACAGGCCACAGGCTGCGGATCAATGCCAGATAATCAAAGCTTTAATCAGTGTTGCCCTGGCCCTCAGGGTCCTGGGCCAGAAAGGGTGAGTAGGAGTTTGCAGGTAGAGAAGAGGAAGGACATTCCAGGCAGAGGGAAAAACCTGTGCAAGGCCCAGAGATGGGGAAGGAGTTCAGTGGGGCTGAGGCTAGGGATGGTCTGGAAGCTAATATGTCCTGGATGCAATAAAGTGACTGTGACAGCAACTGCTTCTCTGCTTTTTTTCTCCTGTCCCAGGGAGGGTGCCCTGGGTCCCCTGTGGGCTCTGAAAAGTGTTGGAGGAGGTTTTCCGGAGGAAGATGGGGCCCCTGGGGGTGGGGGCAGGGTGGGGAGGCAGTTCCTGTTTTACCCTTGCCTAGGGGTGGGCAGTAGTTAAGAGTTTGGCTGCTAACCAAAAGGTCAACAGTTCGAATCCAACAGCTGCTCCTTGGAAGCCCTTTGAGGCAGTTCTACTCTGTCCTATAGGGTCGCTATGAGTCGGGACTGACTGGATGGCAACGGAGTTTTTTTTCCTGTTTTTTGGTTGGGGGTGGGGTTGGGGCCTTGAACATTTTATTGGGGGGCAGCTTCATAAGAGCCTATAAGAATGTGTTTAAAATATACACAATCCTACCTTATAATCTGACAAAAATTTCTTTTTTTGGCTTTTTCTTTAAAGCTCAGTATTTATAAAAATGCTAATTTTTATAATATTGGTTTTTTCCACAGTACACAAGCAATACATGTACAGTGAAGGAAAATTAGCAAGCACAGACAACAAAACAAAACAAATGATTAAGAGATACCACTCCATTGCCAAATATCCTGGGGAGCCTTGTGATTGATAGATTTAGGGTGTATCCATTTAGGTTAGTGTTGAGGACCCCAACTTTGGAGTTAGAGGACCTGAGCCTCGGCTCTACCTCTTCCTTTTGGGATAATGGTGAGGATTCAGTGATGAGACAAGATCTGAGCCCCTGGGTAGTTATATTTACAGTAAGAGCAGCTCAGCAAAAAGAAGAAAATGCAAATTCCTTGTACAATGTCGAGAACCTTTCACACAGCATGATTTCCGGAATATAACTCTTGAAAAAGATGATCAGAAATAACACAAACACCTTCATAAAAGGGAAAAGCGCTTTCCGCACAAAGAGCACCACCAGCTGTGATGGCTGGGGAAGGGGTGGGGCTTGAGCTGGGGCGGGGCTGACGGTGGGGGCGGTGCCTGCGCGCGAGGCGCCGCGGCGTAGCTCCGCCCCAGCGTTGGCGCGAGATCCGAACGTCGTTAGGCGCCGCTTTGGCGATTCCTTGAAGTGGCCTGGTCCGGAGCTCGGTGCTTTGTTGACTTAGTCTCAGTGGCCATGAAGCGGAGAGGCCCCAAGGTGGAGGCCTGCGGCGTGTGGCTGGACGCGGCGGCGCTGAAGAGACAGAAAGTGCAGGTGGGAGGTAGGGGGATTAAGGGAGGGCGTTAGGAGCCTGGAGTGGTAAGAAGGGAGTTTTGGGGAAAACTGAGGTGATGGAAAGGAGTCCTGGTGGCGCAATCGTTAAGCGCGTGGCTGCTAATCGAAAGGTCGGTAGGTCGAACCCACCCGCTGTTCGGCGGGAGAAAGATATGGCCGTCTGCTTCCGTAAAGATTACAGCTTTGGAAACCCTATGGGGCAGTTCTGCTCTGTCCTGTAGGGTCACTATGAGTCGGAATCGACTGGACGGCAATGGGTTTTGGTTTGGAGGTGATGGAGATAAAGTTGGGGGACAGAGAAAGGAACAGCTTTGGGAATTCAGAGGCGAGAGGGAATAGGGTCTGTAGAAGTTTGAAAAACGGGATTTGGAGAGGATGGAAAAAAATGGGGGATGGAAGGAAGGAGTGAACTGGAGGAATATGGAGAGACTGGTACAGCAGGTTTTCGAGTTTTGGGAAGAAGGTGGAAAGAAAGTTTGTTCTGAGGATTTTAATTAAGCTGACTCCTCGGGAGGTCACAGTAGGTGGTTGAAGAGGTTGAAGTACTGGAAGATGGGTGCGGATCCATATGCAAATTTGGGAAATTCTGACCCTGAGAGTCCCCCTCTACCTTACTTGCCAAGTTTAAGGCTACCATATGCCTAGAACAAGTAACTTTGGGGCTAGGGGTGAGGGGGAGGATAAGAGAAAGGAAGGGTACCAGATACTGTATTTAAGTACTTAATATTCATTATACGTATTATCATCCTTATGGGTTGAGGAAACAGGTTAAGTAACTAACCCAGGTTTGTCCAAGTAGAAGGGATGGTGCTGAGAATGAAATCCAGGTCTGTCACCTATGTAAGAAGCTCAGTTAGGCATTACAAAGAAACAAAAGTAAAAAATAATCATTGTTAATGTTTATTAAGCACTTTATGCTGGGCACTGTGCTAGGCATTTTATCTTTGTTATTGTTGTTGCTTTTATGTGTTAAGTAGTTTAGAATTGTTATCTTGTTTTGATACAACTCTATGGGGTAGATAGCGTAACGATATCCATTTTACACATGAAAAATTGAGGCTCAAAAAGGTTAGGCCACACAGACAATAAGGACAGAATTCTTGTTCTCAACGAACTTATAGTCTTATTGGGGAAGAAAAGAGATAATACAGATAATAACAATACTTAACATTAATGAGTGCTTACTACATGCCAGGCACTTTGCTGGTACTTTACATGGCTTATCAATTGCAGGTACTCAGCAAAAATTCAATGAAGTAGATACTGTCATTATCCCTGTTTTACAGATGAACGAATTGAGGCTTAGGTTAAGAAATTTACCCACATAAGCAGGGGTTCAAGCCCAGTTCTCACTGCTGTGAAGCCAGAGCTCTTCACTACAAGGCAGAATAAATAAGATATGGCCAGGTGAGTGGTCTCTAAGGGAATTGTGATTGTGGAGACCAGAAAGATTACCATGACCTGAGGTTATCAAGGAGGGTTCAACTAAGAATGTACCAACGAATTTAAGATTTGCAGAGCTTGGCAGAGAATAGTCTAAAGACTAGGTAGTTAACCAAAGTGTCTAAACCAGGAATGAGAACCTTTTCTGTAGGCAGCTGTAACTGCCAAACAAAATCAACTGAAGACTATTAAAATAAAAAGCATCTTACAACTTATGTCATTTTTTTGAAAAATAACAAATGATCACCTTCTTTTCAAAATGTTTTTTAAACTTAAAAAAAAATTGAAGTAATACATTCACATGAAACATGGTTTTAAATGTGTAGGATATGTAAGGAAACATCTCCCTTCTATTCCTAAGGATCCTTCCCCTTTTCAGAGGCCACACTCTTCTTGTGTATCCTTTCGAAGATACACAAGCAAATGCTTATTGTTTCTTTCTTACAAAAAGGTAGTGTATTATACATAGTCTCTACCTTACTTTTTTCACATATTGCATCTTATGTATCATTCTATATGCATTCATAAAGAGTTGTTTCATTCTGGCAAGATGAGGAGGTGGAGAGGGTCAAGAGCTGCTTGAATGGATACGGGAGATGGGAGATCCGGGGTGGAATGGAAGAGTATGCTGTCACAGTGTAGGGAGAGCAACTAGGGTCCCATAGCAATGTGTGTATAAATTTTTGTATGAGAAACTAGCTTTCACTTAAAGCACAATTAAAAAAAAAAGTTGTTTCGTTCTTTTTGAAATGCTACATCGTATTCTATTATATGGAACAGAATCCCTTATGACGTAGTATTACTATATATTTATTTATATTTACCATGGTATTGGTGAAAGGAGCACTGGTGGCATAGTAGTTAAGAGCTCAGCTGCTAACCAAAAAGGTCAGCAGTTCAAAATCCACCAGCCGCTCCTCGGAAACCCTATGGGACAGTTCTACTCTGTCTTACAGGGTCGCTACAAGTCAGAATCGACTTGATGGCACACAGCAACAACAATTGGTGAAAAGCTGTATCTAATGCTTTGCTATCAAAAATAGTTCTGCAGTGACGAATCTTATACACACATCATTTTGCACATGTGCAAATGTATCTGTGTGATGGATTTCTAGAAGTAGAATCACTGGGACAAAGAGTGTTTGCTTTTAAAATCAAGAATATGAAACGTACAGCTTTGTTTAGTAAATGTAAAATTCTGTTCCTTCTATCCAGTAGTTAGAATTTATGTCACTTCAGGAATCTAAAACTCATTCTGTACAAAACAGGTATTCCTGAGAGAGGATCTAGCTACCTACTGTGTCAGCCTTAGTATTTTGTGTTAATAGGGTCGCCATGAGTTGGAATTGACTCAGTGACAATGGGTTAAAGCTTGTTAAATCAGCAATTTAAAGTTAATTTTTTTCCTGGGTAACCCTTTTGTTCTTCTCTAGTTTGTGAATTAGTATGCAAATTAGCATGCATATTAGTGAGGGCTTAATTGTATTACAGCAGTTAAAATGGTAATCTTTTTTCCAAATATAGAAGGAAAGGCTAATTTATAGGTGGTAGGGAAGTATACATATTTATAAAAAATGGTCAGAATGTGTAGTGGGTGTTTATTGTTTATTACTCCTTGAATTAGGAATGTACCCCCTCCTCACTTATTGACATAGTTAGGTTCCAAAGACCAGGTTGTTATGTGAAAATTGGCGTTATGTAAAATGGAAGATGACCACATCTGATCACAAAATGAGGGATGACTACATCATTATATAACTGCCAAATTACATCATTACATAACTGCCAAACCACTGAGAATCATGGTCCAGCCACACTGACAGATAACATTAACCATCACAGCCAGTGTTACTCTTGCCTCACACCTTGGCGTTCATTACTGTCAGAAATATGTCATTAATGTGCAGAATAGTCGGATAGTAGATTTTTTACTCTTGTCATAAATGTGAAATTTCAGATAATGAGATATTTGATAAGTGAGGAGTGGGTGTAAATCTTTTATACCATTAGAATACATCCACATAAGATGGGTGGAAAACCTGCTGTTTACCATTTTAATTTAAAAAGAGAGAACTGGAAGAAAGCAAGGAAAGTGTCGGAGAGGGAGAAAAGGAAAATCCTAGCAGGAAAGGGACAGCTGGTATTTGTCACTATCTCTGTAACTCTTGCACTCCAAGTGGCACCTATTTCCCTTGTGATGTAATGGTTAAAACATTTGTCCTGTTGATCTAATGCATGGCAGCCATGGACTCCTTTCTCCAGGATCTCTAGGCACTTGTCTTTCTCTGATTTCTGGAGGCCTACTGAGTGGTAGGAGCCCTGGTGGCTCAGTGGTTAAGAACTCAAGCTGCTAACCAAAAGGTTGGCATTTCGAATCCACTAGCCACTCGTTGGAAACCCTATGGGGCAGTTCTACTCTGTCCTACAGGGTCGCTGTGAGTTGGAATTGACTCAGTGGCAATGGGTTTGGTTTCAAGTACTGAGTAGTATTGAAAGAAGAAGTCCAAGCTGCACTGAAGGCATTAGCGAAAAACAAGTCTCCAGGAATTGACCGAATACCAACTGAGATGTTTCAACAAACAGATACAATGCTGGAAGCACTCACTCATCTACACCAAGAAATTTGGAAGACAGCTACTGGCCAACTGTCTGGAAGAGATCCATATTTGTGCCCATTCCAAAGAAAGGTGATCTAACAGAATGCAGAAATTATTGAACAATATCATTAATATCACACATAAGTACAATTTTGATGAAGGTAATTCAAATTGCAACAGTACACCAATGGAAGTACCAGAAATTCAAGCCGGATTCAGAAGAGGATGTGGAACAAGGGATATCATTGCTGATGTCAAATGGATCTTGGCTGAAAGCAAAGAATACCAGAAAGATGTTTACCTGTGTTCTATTGACTATGCAAAGGCATTAAACTGTGTGGATCATAACGAATTATGGATAACATTGCAAAGAATGGGAATTCCAAAACACTTAATTGTACTCATGCAGAATCTGTACACAGACCAAGAGGCAGTCATTCAGACAGAACAAGGGGAGACAGTGTGGTTTAAAATCAGGAAAGGTGTGCATCAGGGTTGTATCCTTTCACCATACTTACTCTGTATAGTGAGCAAATAATCCGAGAAGCTGGACTATATGAAGAAGAATGTGGCGTCAGGATTGAAGAAAGACTCATTAGCAACCTGCGATATCCAGATGACACACAACCTTGCTTGCTGAAAGTGAAGAGGACTTGAAGCGCTTACTGATTGTTATGGACTGAATTGTGTCCCCCTGAAATGTGTATCACTTTGGCTAGGCCATGATTCCCAGTATTGTGTGATTGTCCACCATTTTGTCATCTGATGTGATTTTCCTGTGTGTGGTAAATTCTGCCTCTATGATGTTAATGAAGCAAGATTAGAGGTACTTATGTTAATGTGGCAGGACTCACTCTACAAGATTAGGTTGTGTCTTGAGTCAGTCTCTTTTGATGTATGAAAGAAGTGAGCAGAGAGAGAGGGGACCTCATGCTACCAGGAAGGAAGAACCAGGAGGAGGGGAGTGCATCCTTTGGACCTGGGGTCTGTATGCTGAGAAGCTCTTAGACCAGGGGAAGATTGATACCAAGGACCTTCCCCCAGAGCTGACAGAGTGAAAGCCTTCCCCTGGAGCTGGCACCCAGAATTCGGACTTCTAGCCTCCTAGATTCTGAGACAATAAATTTCTCTTTGTTAAAGCCATCCACATGTGGTGTTTCTGTAATAGCAGCACTAGATAACTAAGACACTGATAAAGATCAAAGACTATAGCCTTCAGTATGGATTACAACTCAACGTAAAGGAAACAGAAATCCTTACAACTGGACCAGTAAGTAACATCATGATAAACAGAGAAAAGATTGAAATTGTCAAGGATTTAATTTTACTTGGATCCACGATCAACGCTGGTGGAAGCAGCAGACAATAAATCAAACGACGCATTGCGTTGGGCAAATCTGCTGCAAAAGACCTCTTTAAAGTGTTAAAAAACAAAGATACCACTTTGAAGACTAAGGTGAGCCTGACTTAAGCCATGGTATTTTCAGTTGCCTCATATGCATGCAAAAGCTGGGCAATGAGTAAGAAGACCAAAGAAGAATTGATGCCTTTTAATTATGGTGTTGGCGAAGAATATTGAATATACCATGGACTGCCAGAAGAATGAACAAATCTGTCTTGGAAGAAGTACAGTCAGAATGCTCCTTAGTAGCAAGCATGACTTCATCTCACATACTTTGGACATATTATCAGAGGGACCAGTCCCTGGAGAAGGACATCATGCTTGGTAAAGTAGAGGGTCAGCGAAAAAGAGGAAGACCCTCAACAAAATGGATTGACAGTGGCTGCAACAGTGGGCTCCACATAGCAATGACTGTGAGGATGGTGCAGGACTGGGCAGTGTTTCTTGTTCTGTTGTACGCAGGGTTGCTGTAAGTCGGAACTGACTCGATGGCACCTAACTAATACTGAGTGGTGCAAACTATTAAGCACTCCACTACTAGTCTAAAGGTTGCTGGTTCGAAACCACCCAGAGGCGCCTCGGATGACAGTCCTGGTGGTCTGCTTCTAAAAGGTTACAGCCTTGAACACCCTATGGAGCACTTTTATTCTGCAGAGATAGGGTTGCCATGAGTTGGAATCCACTCTACAGGCAACTGACAACAACAAATACCACATGACCACAGTCACTGCCACCATTTCCCCTTCTTGTTACTATATTGCCAAAGATACTTGTTAAGAGCTTTGGTTCCCTGACTACTGCTTGTTCCTCTGACTTTTAAGACTTCCAGCCCAGAGCACAGTACTAAAGATCCCCTTTCATAGGATGTAGAAACTAGCCTCTTTCTCGAGTGATTATCAGATAAGCACTTGATCGTCTGAGTTTTAATGTCAGGGATGGATGGGCAGTAGTTAGTGGCCAGTGTTTTAGAAAACACACCTCTTCCTACTTAATTCCTAAATGATATTGTCATTTTTGAGAGAGTGGTGTGGGGGAGGGATTGTAGCCTGATCAGTGGAAAATAGAAGCCTATGTTTGAAGCAACTTTGCTTTTCTTCTGGTCTGACTACCAACAGAAGCAAGACTGCTGGGTCTGATTACTTAGGCCTTAATATGGAGATTAATACTGGATTTGTTTTAAAATTTCTTATTACTAAAGTAGGAGCCCTGGTGGCACAATGGTTAAGCACTTGACTGCTAACCAAGAGGTTGGAGGTTCAAACCTACCAGCGACTTCCAGGGAGAAAAGATCTGGTGATCTGTTCCCATAAAGATGACAGCCTAGGAAACCCTATGAGACTGTTGTACTCTGTCATACAAGGTCACTGTGAGTCAGAATCGACTTGATGGTACACAACAACATTGTAAAAATTTTACAAATATACATGTTTGTTAAAAAAAAATCAAATAGTAGACGATTGTATTAAGTAAAAAACAAAAGGCCTTACTGGTGGTAGCTAATGTTAACAATTTGGTATCCTTCAAGACATTTTCCATGTGGATATGTAATCCCCCAAAATGGGATTACATCAAATATATTGTTCTGCCACTCACCTTTTACTAAATATATGATGGACAGCTCTCCACGTGAAACATAAGTTTTAGTATGGATTTTTTTTAAAGGTCATTTTAGTTTACACACATTTTCAAATTTTATACTTCAACTTTGCATCTCTGTATTAAAACATTGAGAAATATTTCTAAAAGAGGTTTTTCTACAAATTAAAGAGGTGAAAAGATTTAGTACATGATTTGTATACTTGGCTGTCTCTTAGGCATATTATATTTAAAATATGATTCAAAAATATTTCTTTTGACCAAAGACACAAGGAAAATATTAGCCCAAGAGACAGAAAGGGCCACATAACCAAAGACTCCATCAGCCTGAGACTAGAAAAACTAGATGGTGACCAGTTACCACCAATGATTGCCCTGACAGGGAACACAACAGAGAGTCCCTGATGGAACAGGAGAAAAGTAGGGTACAGAACCCAAATTCTAGTAAAAAGACCAGACTTAATGGTCTGAATGAGACTGGAGGGACCCCCAGAAGACATGGCTCCCAGACTCTCTGTTAGCCCATAACTGAAACCATTCCCGAAGCCAACTCTTCAAAGATTAGACTGGACTATAAGACATAAAAACGATACTCATGAAGAGAGTGCTTTTTGGCTGAAGTAGATACATGAGACTAAATGGGTAGCTCCTGTCCGGAGGCAAGATGAGAAGGCAAAAAGGGACAGGAGCTGGTTGAATGGACACGGGAAATCTGAGGTGGAAAGGAGGAGTGTGCTGTCACATTGTAGGGAGAGCAACTAGGGTCACATAACAATGTATGTATAAATTTTTTGTATGAGAAACTAACTTGAACTGTAAACTTTCACTTAAAGCACAGTTAGATATATATATACATATATATGTTTCTTTTGTTCTCACCTATAATGCATTTTAGGAGCTCTGGTGGTTCAGTGGTTAAGATCTTGACTGCTGACCAAAAAGGTTGGTAGGTTGAATCCAGGAACTGCTCCTTGGAAACCCTATGGGGCAGTTCTACTCTGTCCTGTAGGGTTGCTAAGAGTGGGAATCGACTCCACAGCAACGGGTTTACGATGCATTTTAGTTCCTTACCCTTGAAATATGTATCAGAGAAGGAGAAGTAGAGATAACTAAGAGGGAGACAGAAATGTGAAGATACCAGAAATCTTGACTGAGTCATCAGTGGTTTCTGGGCCAGAGCTTGGAGAACGATGGCCTTGGAGACAGAACACTGAGTATCTTTCTCGTATTCTGCAACTTTACTAACATTTAGTCCATCAGCAAATCCTCTGGACTCTGCCTTCAGATGTGTTCAGAATTTTATTATTTCCGACCACGTCCACCACTGTTAAACTCTACATCCAGATTGATCCTTTGATCATTCTTAAGTTTAAAGCCATCTAGTAATTTCCCATCTCCTAGTAAAAACCAAAATCTTTTGGAGAACCACAAGGCAGGATCTGGCTATGTCTGGCCTCTCCCTGCTTTTAGACCTCATCTACTTTTCTCTCTGGCTCGCTCTCTTCTAGCCATACTAGCCTTCCCTGTTCTTCAAGCCAAGTCCACCCCTGCCTGGGTTTTTGTACATTTCTCCTGGAACAGGGATTAGATTGCCATATAGCTTTGTTACTTTATTTGTTTAAAGGTCAATTTATCAGTGAATTCTTTCTTAACAATAGTAACCTTTCCCTTACTGCCTACGCCCCATACTC
Source organism: Dugong dugon (assembly GCA_030035585.1). Taxonomy (NCBI): domain Eukaryota; kingdom Metazoa; phylum Chordata; class Mammalia; order Sirenia; family Dugongidae; genus Dugong; species Dugong dugon. The sequence continues at coordinate 49,994,851 of CM057462.1, read as the reverse complement.
TTACTCTTGCTTTTTCTCCACAGCACTTTCTCTTCATAACACAGACATATTGTATACTGTATATTTATTTGTTCGTTTGTTGTCTGTCTTCCTCTACTAGAGTGGGTGCTTCATTATGCAGTCTTCAGACAGTGTCTGGCGCAGAGCAGGTACTCAGTAAATGTTGTTGAGTAAGTGAATGAATGAACTAATCTGTCTGGGCTTTACTTTCTCTACCTGAGATAGGGTTATAATTGCTTATTCTCTGTTTCTCATTCTGGTGAGAGGATAACTAGGAGGACTTTGAGCTTTTTGGAGCAAAGATGAACTGAGGTCTTCCAGGAAAATGGCAGTATAAATGCATACTTAATAAAAACTTCCTTCCCTGATACTGAAATGATAAAAAACAAAAATAGAGAAAAAAAGTATATTTTCATTGAAACTGAAAAGGGTTTATAAATACTGAAGTCCAAGGTAGCAGCACTATTAGGGTCTGTACTGTAAGACTGGTAAGGGGGGATGTCTAAATGTAATTTAACAAATGTTTATCAATATAATCTTATCTTTATGTAGTGGCTTATGATTTGTAAAACTTTTTTTACAAGTATTATTTTATTTAGGAGTCCCCTGGGTAGTGCAAATAATTAATACACTTGGCTGCTAACTGAAAGGTTGGAGGTTCAAGTCCACCCAGAGATGCCTCGGAAGAAAGGCCTGGTGATCTCCTTCAAAAAATCAGCCATTGAAAACCCTATGGAGCACGTTTCTATTTTGACACACATGGGGTGCCATGAGTTGGAGCTGACTCTACAGCAACTGATGGTGGTGGTGTTGGTGGTATTATCTTATTTAACCTTCTCAACAGCCTTGTGAAGGAGATATTGTCCCCATTTTACAGATGAAGAAATTGAAGTTCTGATACTTAGAGGTTTGCTCAAGATCACAAAGAAGTTAAGTGCAGGCTTGATTCCAGGTCTTCTAACTCTTGGTCCAATTGGTTAAGTGCTTGGCTGCTAACCAAAAGGTTGGTGGTTCAAACCCACCAGTGACTCCATGGGAGAAAAGACCTGGTGATCTGCTCTTGTAAAGATTACAGCTTAGGAAACCCTTTGGGGCAGTTCTACTCTGTCATATAGGGTTGCTATGAGTCAGAATCAACTTGACAACACAAACAACAAGGTGTCTTCAGATAATAAAAAGATGAATAAGATAGACCCAACCCTAGCAGCAGAGAATAAAAGTAAGTACTCAAATATAATGCAAAACAGACTATAAGTGCCTTAAAGACAAAATGTTTTGGGGTTTAGAGGAAGATAACTACATTTGCTTTGTGGGTCGAGGAGTGCAGTGGTTTTAAAATATGTTAATATGCCTAAAAATTCTTTGATACTCTTTCCCTTAAAAGATGGAGCTTATGAAGAAAACCAAAGACACAAGGGAAAGATTAGTCCAAACGACTAATGGACCGCAACTACCACAGCCTCCAGACTGAGTCTAGCACAACTAGATGGTGCCCAGCTACCACCACCGACTGCTCTGACAGGGAATCACAATAGAGAGTCCTGGACAGAGCTGGAGAAAAATGTAGAACAAAATTCTAACTAAAAAAAAAAAGACCAGACTTACTGGCCTGACAGAGACTGGAGAAACCCTGCCAGTATGGCCCCCAGACACCCTTTTAGCTCAGTAATGAAGTCACTCCTGAGGTTCACGCTTCAGCCAAAATTAGACAGGCCCATAAAACAAAACGAGACTAAAGGTGCACACCAGTCCAGGGGCAAGGATGAGAAGGTGGGAGGGGGCAGGAAATCTGGTAATAGGGAATCCAAGGTCAAGAAGGGGAGAGCACTGACATGTCATGGGGTTGGTAACTGATGTCATGAAACAATATGTGTACTAATTGTTTAATTTGAAGCTCGTTTGTTTTGTAAACCTTCACCTGAAGTACAGTAATTAAAAAAAAAAGATGGAGCTTAATTTACCCTCCCCTTGAGCACAGGCTTTATTTAGTGACTAATGAATAAAATGGTAGAAGTGGTAGTATTAGAATTCTGAGGCTAGGTCATAAAAGACATTCTAGCTCTAGCCTTGTTCTCTCTTGGATCACTCTTTTTGGGAGAACCTAGCTGTCATGTAAGGATACTCAAGCAACTCTATGATAAGTCCACATGGTGAGGAACTGAGGCCTTTTGCCAACAGTCATGTGAGTGAGCCATCTTGAAAGTGGATATTGCAACCCTGGTTGATATCCTGAATACAACCTCATGAGACTGAGCCAGAACCCAGCCAAGCCACTTCCAAATTCCTGACCCACAGAAACTGAGATAATAAATGTTTGTCATTTTAACCGGTGGTAATTTGTAATGCAGCAGTAGAAAACTAGTACAGATTTTGGTCCTGGAAGTGGAGTGCTGCTGTAACAAAAACCTAAAATGTAGAGTGACTTTGGAACCAGGCAGTGGGTAGAAGTTGAAAGACTTTGAGGAGAGTGCTAGTGAAAGCTTGAAGAGCCTTGAAGAAACTTTCTAGAAGTATGATGGCCTCTGATGAGGCTCTATGTGAGGGTTTAAAGGAAAAGGAGAAAAATCCTATTTGAAACTAGAAGAAAGAGGACCATTATGTAGTGACAAAGTTTAGCAACACAAGGAAATTTACAGGCAGAGTGCTGAAGATGCTACCTGATTTCTTTTTGCTGGTTATATAGGAAAATACCAGAGGAGAAAGATAAGCTGTGATGGTTAAGATTGTGTGTCAACTTGGCTGAGTCATGATTCTCAGTGTTTATATGTGATCATTCCCATGATTGAATATACTGTGAGAAGCCAATCAGATGAAAGGGAGTTTCCTTGGGGGTGTGGCCTACATCTGAATATAAGCAGACGTTCTGGCTGTTTGCTCTCTCTGGATCCTGCTGCTGCTTCCTGTCGTCTCACCTCCGGTTTCTGGGACTTGATCTGCCAGCTTATTTGCTGAACTTGGGATTCATCGATCTTCACAGTCTGTGAGCAGAGCCCTGCTCTCTGACCTGCCGATCTTGGATTTGCCAGCCCCTGCAGCTACATGAATCAGGAGAAACCTTGTGGTCTTGCCTGTCAATCTTGGAATTCGTCAACCTTCACAGCCTGTGAGCAGGAGCCCTCTTTGGTAAGACCTTAGAAAGACCTAAGGTGGTTTCTCAGAGGACTATTTAGTCAAAACACTAAGGCTTCTATGAAGCTCAAAGGGGTGATCCCTCAGCAGTCTCAGCAGATGCCCAAGGTAGGAAAGGACTTATTTCAAAGAGATTTGTAGGAGTGTCTTCTGATTACTGGCGTGTACTCCAATAGGATTCACAGAAGACCCACAAAGTTTCTGAGAGAATTATATTTGCATAAGCTCTTTCAGCTTGGACTGAAAAGAACAGAGATGATACAAAATGAAAAGAGACATTTGGAACCACAACTTTCTACAGGCAGTAAGCAGGCTGAGAAAACTACTCAGCTGCTAACACAGGCTACCTTTCATGATAAAGTATATATGATTCAGAGGGAATAACCAAGAGCCCAGAGGAAGAATTATGCCCTGACAGTAGTGGGACTGATTTCTAATCAAGGAACTTCCACCATTTGTCTGGCTGGATTTCATAACTGCTATTGACTGGCGACTCTTGTGTGTGTCACATTTCCCCCTTTTTTGAACACGAATGTCTACAGCAGTTATCCTATGTCTGTCCCACAGTTTATTGGGGGAAGATAACATATCTAGTTCATAGGCCTACAGATCTAAAGGAACTGTACTTAAACTACATCCATGGAGCCTCATCTGCACTTGTTTTAGATGACAATATCCTGGATTTTGAGCTGATGGTATAATAGGATGAGACTTTTGGAGGGTCTTGAATATATTTTGCATGTGAGAGGAATCTACATATTTTGTGGCCAGACAGTGGACTATGATAGTTTTAAAATGAGTCCTCCCTTCAAAAGGTGGAGCTCAAATCCCCTTTCCTTGAGGTTGGGCTGGACTTAGTGATTAATTTCTTTTTTTTCAATTGTGTTTCAGGTGAAAGTTTACACAGCAAATTAGGTTTCCCTTTAACAATTTTTACACAAATTGTTCTGTGCCATTGGTTACAATTTTTACGTGTCAGCATTCTCAGTATTTCCATTCTGTCCCATTGATCTAGCTTCCCTTACCCTCCTTGCCTTCTCATCTTTGCTTTTGGGTAAATGTTGACCATTTGGTCTCATATAGTTAATTTGTTTAAGGGAGGACATTAGTCATGGGTGATATTGTTTATTTCATAAGCCATTCTGTTACTTGGCTTAAAGGTGACCTGCAGAAATAGCTTCATTTCCAAGTTCAAAGAGTCTTTGGGCAATAGTCTCAGGGGTTCCTCTAGTCTCTATCAGTCCGGTAGGTCTGGCCTTTTTTGGGAATTTGAGTTTTGTTCTACATTTTTCTCCCATTCTTTCGAGAACCTTCTGTTGTGTGTCTGGTCAGAATGGTCGATAGTGGTAGCCAGGCACCATCTAGTTCTGGTCTCAGGTTAGAAGAGGCTGTGGCCCATGTGGGCTATTAGTCCCATAGACTAGTTTCTTCTTTGAGCGTTTGATTCCTTCATTCACTTTTGCCCCATTCAAGTAGAGACCAGTAGTTGTATCTTAGATGGCTGCTCGTGATTTACTTCTAATGAATAGAATATTGTAGGAAGTAATGGTGTGTGATTTCTGAGACTTGGTCATAAATGGCATTGTGACCTCCCTTGGTCCATACTCTAGGAGAAGTTGGCTGCCATGTTGCCCTATGAAGAGGTTCATGTGGTGAGGAACTGAGGCCTGCTAACAGCTATGTTACTGAGACATCTTGGAAGTTAATCCAGTCCCAGTTAAGGCTTCAGATGACTACAGCCCTAGTCAACATCATGATTGACACCTCATGAAAGACCGTGAGCCAGAACCACCAAGCTGAGCTGCTCCTGGTTTCCTGACCCCTCCTTCACCCATGAGGTGAATAAGAGGAGGTGGTCAGGACAGGTTCTCAAGGCATTCTTAGAGGGTAGAATTGTTATTATCTAGACTGTGGCTTACCAAGAGATTTGGTCCTGTAGGAACCATATGCCTATTAGGCAGGCTTTCTCACGCTGTATAAAGCACACACAGAGGCTGCCTTTCTTCCTTCCTTCCTTCCTTCCTTCCTCCCTCCCTCCCTCCCTCCCTCCCTTCCTTCCATTTTACTTTTCCTTTATTGACAAGAGCAAAGGGCTTAAAAGGGGAGCTGGGTGAGAAAATACTAACTCCCTCAAGACTTTATGTGCATCCTGCTGAATTTGATGAAAGAGTTATGTTCTTCCAACAGACACCATCCGACAGATGTAGATACATGACAGTGGTTTTCAAGTAGGAAACAAAGAACACTTGGAAATGGAAACTTTCTTGAGCTTACTGCTATGATGAGGGCCCTTTGCAGAGGCTGCCTTTATTTTTGAGAAAGGGATAATCAGTTAAAGAACCTGATACCTGGGCCCCTCTCTGTCCCAGTTGATCTGATTCTCACTCAGAATTATAACATTCCTTTGAGATAAGCCATGAGTCTTGGAGAGCTATCACTGGGGCATTATCACTGCTGACATCACTCTGACCTAAGGAAGGAGTGTCCTTCACTCCTAAGTATGGCCAACTTGGAAAGAAAATTATTTCCTAAATAATTTGCTAATTGAAGTCTTTCTGTTTTCTGCTAACCTGTAGCTTTCTGTAAGTCTTTTTTGCAGAACTTTGCAACTTGTAGTAATTTAAATAACTTTGTTAGTAGTTTGTCTTGTTTCTTTCTTAAGCTGTAAACTTAACCAGGGCAGAAGCATTCTGTTTTGCTCATCACTATATTCCTAGTACCTAGCATATTAGGTTGTAGGCATACTAACCCAAATTATTTCATATATCTAGAATGTGGCCATAAAGTTTAAAGAACCATGTGCCTGCTTGGACTTCCTCATAACGTGGTGGCCTGGTTCTAAGAAGGATCATCTGAGGTGCAGTGAACTACTTAATATGGCCCTTCTAGCCATAGTGTTTGTAACTCCCACCAAACGATTGGGTTGTTGCTCTTGTTGTTAGGTGCTATCGAGTCACAGTGCTGCTCTTGAATGATCTTCAGCAAAATTTTACTTGCGTGTGATATTATTCCATATTTATGCCTATTCCCAAGAAAGGTGATCCAACCGAATTCGGACATTATCAAACAATGATTGGGTGGGACTGTGCAAATAAGGTGCTTGTGGCCCACCAAGGGAATAGGATAACATGCTAATAATATAAGGTGTATGGCACTATTGTGGGGGTATTGTTGTTAGGTGCCATCGAGTCAGTTCCAGCTCATAGCAACCTTATGTACAACAGAACGAAACACTGCCCACTCCTGCACCATCCTCACAATCGTTGCTATGTTTGAGCCTACTGTTGCAGCCTTTGTCAGTCCATCTCATTGAGGGTCTTCCTCTTTTTTGCTGACCCTCTACCTTATCCAACATGATGTCCTTTTCTAGGGATTGGTACCTCCTGATAACATGTCCAAAGTATGTAAGACGAAGTCTCGCCATCCTCGCTTCCAAGGAGCACTCTGGCTGTATTTCTTCGAAGGCGGATTTGTTCATTCTTCTGGCAGTTCAATGTTCTTTGCCAATACCATGATTCAAAGGCATCAGTCTTCTTCGGTCTTCCTTATTCATTGTCTAGCTTTCACATGCATATGAGGCAATTAAAAATATGGCTTGAGTCAGGCTCACTTTAGTCCTCAAAGTGACATCTGCTTTCCAACACTTGAAAGAGGTCTTTTGCAGCAGACTTGCCCAACGCAGTGCCTCATTTTATTTCTTGATACTGTTTCTATGGGCATTGATTGTGAATCTTAGTAAAATGAAATCCTTGACAACTTCAATATTTTCTTCATTTATCATGATATTGCTTATTGGTCCAATTGTGAATATTTTGTTTTCTTTATGTTGAGGTGTTATCCATAGTGAAGGCTGTACAGTCTTTGATCTTCATCAGTAAGTGCTTTAACTCTTCTTTGCTTTCAGCAGGCAAGGTTGTGTCATCTGCATATCGCAGGTTGTTAATTAATCTTCCTTCAATCCTGATGCCTTGTTCTTCATAGTCTAGCTTCTCAGATTATTTGCTCAGCATACAGATTGAGTAAGTATGGTGAAAGGATATAACCCTGATGCACACCTTTCTGATTTTAAACCATGCAATATCCCTGTCTTAATTACCTAGTACTGCCATAACAGAAATGCTGCATGTGAATGGCTTTAACAAAGAGAAATTTATTCTCTCACAGTTTAGGAGACTAGAAGTCCGAGTTCAGGGTGCCAGCTCCAGTGGAAGGCTTTAGCTCTGTTGGCTCTGGAGGAAGGTCTTTGTCATCAGTCTTCTGGTCTATGAGCTTCTCAGTGCAGAGACGCTGGGTGAAAAGGATGCACTCTACTCCTGGCACTACTTTCTTGGTGGTATGAGGTCCCCATGTCTCTCTGCTCGCTTCTCTCTTTTATATCTCAAAAGAGATTGACTTAAGGCACAATCTAATCTTGTAGATTGTGTCTTGCCTCATTAACATAGCTGCCAGTAATCCCACCTCATTAATGTCATAAAGGTAAGATTTACAACACACAGGAAAATTACATCAGATGACAAAATGGTGGACAGTCACACAATACTGGGAGTCATGGCCCAGCCAAGTTGATACACATTTTTGGGGGATACAATTCAATCTATGACATTCCACCTTTTGGCCCCCCAAAATTCATGTCCTTGCCACATGTAAAACATACCCCATCATATCATAGCAAAAGTCTTACATCAACTCCAAGTCCAAAATCCAAAAATTCCTCCTCATCTGTGAAACCAAGAATACAAGTTATCTGTTTCAAAAGCACAATGATGGAACAGGTACAAGCTAGACATGTCCATTACAAATGGGAGAAATTGAAGGGAATGAAAGGATAACAGGCACCAAACAAGTCAGTAGAACACATTACATTAGCCCTCTAGGCTTGAAAATAATCCTCTGTTCTCTAAGACCATTTAGGCAGTGGCCTTGCCCTCTAGACTCTGGGTGTTGGCCACACTCTCCAGATTCTGAGTGGAGGCCCCTTGTCCCTGGGCTTCATCTCTGCCTTCCAGGCCCACTGGAAGGGCAACTCTGTTCCTTCGCCTTTGGGCGGCCCCATTCTCCTAGTCCATCTGAGTGGCAACTTTACTCTTTGAGACTGAGGCAACTCTGCTTCCTATGCTCTTGTCTCCAGCTTCTGCTTCCTAGTTCATTGGCTTCTCACCGCTCACTTCTGCCCTGCTGGGGCAAATGTTCCAAAGCTATTCAGCTCCACTGGTAAGTGCCAGGAGGCAACCCACTCTCCACCAATAAGTGCTCTGAGGCACCCCACTTCACCAGAAGTTTCCTGTGCAAAGGCACTCAGCTCATCTGCTCTGTGGATTGGCTCCAGTGCTGTCTCGCACTGGTCTCCTGGTTCTGCTGCTGCTGTTTCTCTGCTTATGCTGTCTCCAGTGTAACAGCTCTCCTCATTTCCTTTTGAGTCCCCACCAGAATTGTCTTTGATGTCTATAATTCCACCAACAGTCTCTTCAAGGCCATCTAGGCTTTTACTATTAGATTCTTTAAAACACTTCCAGTCTCTACCCATGCACAGTTTCAAAACCACTTCCATATTTTAGGTATCTGTCAGAGCAGCATCCCACTCTTGGTACCAGATTCTGTCTTGGTTACCTAATGCTGCTATAACAGAAATACCACACATGGATGGCTTTAACAAAGAGAAATTTATTCTCTCACAGTTTAGGCTAGAAGTCTGAATTCAGAGTGCCAGTCCAGGGGAAGATTTCTCACTGTTGGCCCTGGGGAAAGTCCTTGTCATCAGTCTTCTCCGGTCAGGGAGCTTCTCAGTGTAGGAACCCTGGGTCGAAAGGATGAGCTGTTTTCCTAGCTCTTATTTCTTGGTGGTACGAGGTCCTCATGTCTTTCTGCTCATTTCTGTCTTTTATATCTCAAAAGAGATTGGCTTAAGACACATCCTAATCTTGTACGTTGACTCCTGCCTCATTAACATAACTGCTGGTAATCCCACCTCATTAACATAATAGAAGTAGGATTTACAACACATAGGAAAATCACATCAGATGACAAAATGGTGGACAATCACACAATACTGGAAATCATGGACTAGCCAATTTGACACACATTTTTGGGGGACACAGTTCAATCCATGACAATCTTATTATGTTCAAATGACTACCTCTTGGTCTATGTACAGGTTCCACATGAGCACAATTAAGTGTTCTGGAATTCCCATTCTTTGCAGTGTTATCCATAATTTGTTATGATCCACATAGTTGAGTGCCTTTGCACAGTCAGTAAAACACAGGTAAACATCTTTCTGGTATTTTCTGCTTTCAGCCAAGATCCATCGAACATCAGCAATGATACACCTCGTTCCACATCCTCTTCTGAATCTGGCTTGAATTTCTGGCAGTTCCATGTTGATGTACTGCTGCAACTGTTTTTGAATTATCTTCAGCAAAATTTCACTTGTGTGTGATATTAATGATATTGTTTGATAATTTCCACATTCTGTTGGATCATCTGTCTTTGGAATGGGCACAAATATGGATCTCTTGTAGTCAGTTGGCCAGGTATCTGTCTTCCAAATTTCTTGGCATAGATGAGTGATTACCTCCAGTGCTGTATAGTTTGCTGAAACATCTCAATTGGTATTTCATCACTTCCTGGAGCGTTTTTCGCCAATGCCTTCAGTGCAGCTTGGACTTCTTCCTTCAATACCACTGGTTCTTGATCGTATGCTTCCTCCTGAAATGGTTGAACGTCAACCAGTTCTTTTTGGTGCAGTGACTCTAGGTATTCCTTCTATCTTCTTTTGATGCTTCCTACTTGCTCAATATTTTGCACATACAATCCTTTAAAATTGCAACTCGAGGCTTGAATTCTCTCTTCAGTTCTTTCAGCTTGAGAAATGCCTAGTGTGTTCTTCACTTTTGGTTTTCTAACTCCAGATCTTTGCACATTTCATTATTATACTTTACTTTGTCTTCTTGAGCACCCTTTGAAATCTTCTGTTTTACTTCATCATTTCTTCCATTTGCTTTAGCTCCCCTACGTTCAAGAGCAAGTTTAAGCATCTCTTGTGACATCCATTTCGGTCTTTTCTTTCTTTCTTGTCTTTTTAATGACCTTTTTGCCTTCTTCATTTATGATGTCCTTAATGTCATCCCACAACTCGTCTGGTGTTTGGTCATTAGTGTTCAGTGTGTCAAATCTGTTCTTGAGATGGTCTCTAAATTTAGGTGGGATATGCTCAAGGTCATACTTTGGCTCTTGCAGACTTGTTTTAATTTTCTTTAGCTTCACCTTGAACTTATGAGCAATTGATGGTCTATTCTGCATTTGACCCCTGGCCTTGTTCCGATGGATAATATTGAGCTTTTCCATCGTCTCTTTCCACAGATGTAGTCAATTCGATTCCTTTGTTTCCTCCTGGTGAGGTCCACGTGCATAGTCACCATATGTTGCTGAAAAAAGATATTTGCAGTGAATAAGTTGTTGGTCTTACAAAATTCTGTCACGCGATCTCCAGCATCATTTCTGCTGGCCGTATTTTCCAACTACCGATCCTTGTTCGTTTCCAACTTTCACATTCCAATCACCTGTAATTATCAATGCATTTTGATTGCATGTTTGATCAATTTTAGACTGCAGAAGTTGGCAAAAATCCTCAGTTTCCTCTTCATTAGCATTAATGGTTGATGCATAAATTTGAATAATAGTCCTATTAACTGGTCTTCCTTGTAGTCATATGGATGCTATCCTGTCACTGACAGCGTTGTACTTCAGGATAGATCTTGAAATGCTCATTTTGACGATGAATGTGATGCCATTCCTCTTCAATTTGTCATTTCCAGCATAGTAGACCATATGATTGTCTGATTAAAATGACCAATACCAGTCCGTTTCAGTTCACCACTCCATTTCAGCCTAGGATATCGATGTTTATACATTCCATTTCTTTTTTGACAACTTCCAATTTTCCTAGATTCATACTTCATATATATCATGTTCCGATTATTAATGGATGTTTGCAGCTGTTTCTTCTCATTTTGCATCATGTCAGATCAGCAAATGAAGGTCCTGAAAGCTTTACTCTACCCTCATCATTAAGATCAACTCTACTTTGAGGAGGCGGCTCTTCCCCTTCCAACCTGAGAGGCCAGTCTTCAGCACTATATCAGACAGTGTTATGCTGCTATTCATAAGGGTTTCACTGGCCAATTTTTTCAGAAGTAGACCACCATGTCCTTCATCCTAGTCTTAGTCTGGAAGCTCCACTGAACCCTGTCTACCATGGGTGACCCTGCTGGTATTTGAAATACCAGTGGCATAGCTTCCAGCATCACAGCAACATGCAACCCACCACAGTATGACAAACTGACAGATGCGTGGTGGTTTGTGGGGGTGGAATCCTAACAAGGGGATTGGTCAGTTTTGCCATCCTGCTAGGCTTAAAATGAGACATCCCAGAGGTGGGAAGGAAGGATCTCACCACTACCAAGAAAGAAGAACCAGCAATGGAGTGTGTCCTTCTATCATACTGTATTGATCAAGGCAGTCATAAAGTTCTTCCTAAGTTTGGAGTGAGAGAATACGGACCCCACCACTTGATGGGGGCAGTGTCCATGTCACATAAGAATATGTAGGAGGGGAGATCCTATATTGGGCATCTTTGAAAAAGACAATCTCACTACAGTTCTTTATAGTTTTTGTCAAATTTGGAAAAATTTTAACCATTTTTTCATATGTATTTTCTTCTCACCTCCTACCCCCCACTTGAATTTGATTTCTGGGACACTAATTACATATATGTTAGTATGCTTGATATACACAGATCATTGAGGCTTTGTTTACTTTTTTCTCTCTGCTTTATTTTGGATAGTTTATATTGTTCTTCTTTAGTCTCTAATCAGTTGATAAGTCCACGTAGTGAATTTTTCATATCTTTCGTTTTTCTCATTTATGTTTAAATTTTTCTTTAAATCTTTGAGCATAATTATAGTAGCTATTTAAAAATCCTTGCTTGCTAATTCTGTCATCCTTATCATTGCTTGGTCTGTTTCTATTAACTGATTTCTTTTTACCCTGGATTATGAATCATATTTTCCTGGTTTTTTTTTTCTTTTTTATTGTGCTTTAGGTGAAAGTTTTTACAGTTCAAGTCAGTTTGTCTTACAAAAATTTATACACACATTGCTACATTACCCTAGCTGCTCTCCCTATAATGTGAGCGCACACTCCTCCTTTCCACCCCTGATTTCCCATGTCCATTGAACCAGCTTCTGTCCCTTTTTGCCTTTTCATCTCACCTCCAGACACGAGCTACCCATTTAGTCTCATGTATCTACTTGAGCTATGAAGCACTCTCTTCATGAGTATCATTTTATGTCTTATAGTCCAGTCTAATCTTTGTCTGAAGAATTGGCTTTGGGAATGGTTTCAGTTCTGGGCTAACAGAGAGTCCAGGGGCCTTGTCTTTCAGGGTCCCTCCAGTCTCAGTCAGACTATTAAGTCTGATCTTTTTACTAGAATTTGAGTTCTGTACCTTACTTTTTTCCTGCTCCATCAGGGACTCTCTGTTATGTTCCCTGTCAGGGCGGTCACTGGTGGTAGCTGGGCACCATCTAGTTCTTCTGGTCTCAGGCTGGTGGAGTTTCTGGTTTATGTGGCCCTTTCTGTCTCTTAGGCTAATATTTTCCTTGTGTCTTTGGTATTCTTCATTCTCCTTTGCTCCAGGTGGGTTGGGACCGATTGATGGATCTTAGATGGCTGCTCGCTAGGTTTTAAGACCCCAGACGCCACTCACCAAAGTGGGATGCAGAACATTTTCTTAATAAACTTTGTTATGCCAGTTGACCTAGAAGTCCACTGAAACCATGGTCCCCAGGCCCCTGCCCCTGCTACTCTGTCCCTTGAAGTGTTTAATTGTATTCAGGAAACTTCTTAGCTTTTGGTTTAGTCCAGTTGTGCTGACTTCCCCTGTATTGTGTGTTGTCATTCCCTTCACCTAATTCTTATTTACTATCTAGTTAGTGAATACCCCTCTCCCTTCCTCCCCACCCTCGTAACCATCAAAGAATGTTTTCTTCTGTGTTTAAGCCTTTTCCTGAGTTCTTCTAATAGTGGTCTTGTACAGTATTTGTTGTTCTGTGACTGATTAATTTCACTCAGCATAATGCCTTCCAGATTCATCCATGTTATGAGCTGTTTAACAGATTCACTGTTGTTCTTTATCATTGCATAGTATTCCATTGTGTGAATATACCATTATTTGTTTATCCATTTATTGATGGGCATATAGGTTGTTTCCATCTTTTTACTATCATGAACAGTGCTGCAGTGAACATGGGTTTGCATATATCTATTCGTGCAGCGGCTCTTATTTCTCTAGGATATATTCCAAGGAGTTGGGATTGCTGGATTGTATGGTACTTCTATTTCTAGCTTTTTAAGGAAGTGCCAAATCGATTTCCAAAGTGGTTGTACCATTTTACATTCCCACCAGCAGTATAAGTGTTCCAGTCTCTCCACAGCCTCTCCAACATTTATTATTTTGTATGTTTTGGATTAATGCTAGCCTTGTTGGGGTGAGATGGTATCTCATTGTAGTTTTGATTTGCATTTCTCTAATGGCTAATGATCGTGAGCATTTCCTCATGTATCTGTTAGCTGCCTGAATGTCTTCTTTCAAGTGCCTGTTCATATCCTTTGCCCATTTTTTATTGGGTTGTCTTTTTGTTGTTGAGGTCTTGCAGTATCTTGTAGGTTTTGGAGATTTGATACTGATCAGATTTGTTGTAGCCAAAAAATTTTTTCCCAGTCTGTAGGTTGTCTTTTTACTCTTTTGATGTGAAGTCTTTTGATGAGCGTAGGTGTTTGATTTTTAGGAGCTCCCAGTTATCTAGTTTCTCTTCTGGTGTTTGTGCATTGTTAGTAATGTTTTGTATTCTGTTTATGCATGTATTAGGGCTCCTAGCGTTGTCCCTATTTTTCTTCCATGATCTTTATTGTTTCAGATTTTATATCTAGGAATTTGATCCATTTTGAGTTAGTTTTTGTGCATGGTATGAGGTATGGGTCTTGTTTCAGTTTTTTGCAGATGGATATCTGGTTATGCCAGCACCCTTTGTTAGACTGTCTTTTCCCCAATTAATGGACTTTGGGCCTTTGTCAGATATCACCTGCTCATAGGTAGATGAATTTACATCTGGATTCTCAATTCTGTTCCATTGGTCTATGTATCTGTTGTTGTACCAGTACCAGGCTGTTTTGACTACTGTGGTGGTATAATAGGGTCTAAAATCAGGTAGTGTGAGGCCTCCCACTTTGTTCTTCTTCAGTAATGCTTTACCTATCCAGGGCCTCTTCCTTTTCTATATGAAGTTGGTGATTTATTTCTCCATCTCATTAAAAAATGCCATTGGAACTTGCATCGGGATTGCATTATATCTGTAGATCGCTTTGGGTAGAATAGACACTTTCACAGTGTTGAGTCTTCCTGTCCATGAGCAAGGTATGTTTTTCCACTTATGTAGCTCTCATTTGGTTTCTTGCAGTAGTGTCTTGTAGTTTTCTTTGTATAGGTCTTTTACATCTCTGGTTAGATTTATTCCTAAGTATTTTAACCTTCTTGGGGGCTATCGTAAATGGTACTGATTTGATGATTTCCTCTTCAAAGTTCTCTTTGTTGGTGTGAAGGAATCCAACTGATTTTTTTGTTTTATTTTTTTTATTGTACTTTAGGTGAAGGTTTACAGAGCAAATAGTTTTTCATTTAACAGTCAGTACGCATATTGTTTCATGACTTTGGTTAACATCTCCACGACATGTCAACCCTCTCCCTTCTTGACCTTTTTTTTTGTGTGTGAAAATATACATAGCCAAAGATACACCATTTCAAAAATTTCTACATGCACAGTTCAGTGACATCAATAACGTTCTTCCAGTTGTGCTGCTATTCTCACTTTAGATGAAGGTTTACAGAACAAAATAGTTTCTCATTAAACAGTTAGTACACGTTGCCCTATGACAATGGTTAACAATCTCACTACATGTCAACACTGTCCTTACTCAACCTTGGGTTCCCTATCACCAGCTTTCCTGTCCCCTTCTGCCTTCTAGTCCTTGTCCCTGGACTGCTGTGCCTCATTAATCCCATTTTGTTTTACGGGCTGTCCAATCCCCGGCAAACAGTGAACCTGAGAAGTGACTTCACCACTGAGCTAAAAGGGTGTCTGGGGGCCATACTCTCGGGGTTTCTCCAGACTCTTTCAGGCCAGTAAATCTGGTCTTTTTTTGTGTGTTAGAATCTTGTTCTACATCCTCCTTCAGCTCTGTCCAGAACCCTCTGTTGTGATCCCTGTCAGAGCAGTGAGTGGTGGTAGCCGGGCACCAGCTAGCTGTACTGGACTCAGTCTGGTGGAGGCCTTGGTAGCTGTGGTCCATTAGTCCTTTGGACTCATCTTTTCCTTGTACCTTGTTCTCTTCATTCCCCCTTGCTCCCGAAGGGGTGAGACCAGTGGAGTATCTTAGATAGCTGCTCACAGGCTTTTAAAACCCCAGATGCTACTCACCAAACTAGAATGTAGAACATTGTCTTTATAAACTGTGTTATGCCAATTGAGCTGGACGTTCCCTGAGACCATGGTCCCCACAGCCCTCCGCCCAGCAATTCAGTCCCTCATGGCATTTGGATGTGTCTATGGAGCTTCTATGACCTTTCCTTGTACAAGTTGTGCTGGTTTCCCCAGTATTATGTAGTGTCTCACCCTTCACCAAAGATACCACTTATCTACTACCTATTTAGTATTCCCCCCCCACCCCTCCCATCCCTCGTAACCAACAAAGATTGTTACTTTTTGTGTGTAAACTTTTTCATGAGTTTTTACAATAGAGGTCTCATACAATATTTGTCCTTTTGTGATTGACGTATTTCACTCAGCATAATGTCCTCCAGTTTCATCCATGTTATGAGATGCTTCACAGATTCATCATTGTTCTTTATCGTTGCGTAGTACTCCATTGTGTGTATATACCATAGTTTGTTTATCCATTCATCTGTTGATGGGCATCTAGGATGTTTCCATCTTTTCACTATTGTGAACAATGCTTCCATGAACATGGGTGTGCATATGTCTATTCGAGTGACGGGTCTTATTTCTCAAGGATATATTTCTAGGAGTCGGATTGCTGGATCGTATGGTATTTCTATTTCTAGCTTTCTAAGGAATGGTTGTATCATTTTTCATTCCCACCAGCAGTGCATAAGAGTTCCGATATCTCCACAGCCTCTCCACCATTTGTTATCTCCAGTGTTTTTGATTCGTGCCAGTAATGCCAGGGTGAGATGTCTCATTTTGGTTTTAATTTGCATTTCTCTAATGGCGAGTGATCCCGAGTATTTCCTCATGTGTCTGTTGGCAGCTTGAATGTCTTCTTTGGTGAAGTGTCTGTGCATTTCCTTTGCCCATTTTTTAATAGGATTATTTGTCTTTTTGTTGTAGAGGTGTTGGGTTTTCTTGTAGATTATGGAGATTAGACCTTTGTCTGACCTGTATTGTCCAAAATTTTTTTCCCAGTCTGTAGGTTCTTTTTTTACTCTTTTGGTGAACTCTTTTAAAGAGCATAGGTGTTTGATTTTTAGAAGATCCCAGTTATCTAGCTTATCTTCTGGGATTTGTGTTTTTGGTTATGGTTTGTCCTGTTAATGCCATGTATTAGGGTCTGTAGTGTTGGTCCTATTTTTTCTTCTATGAACTTTATAGTATTTGGCTTTATATTTAGGTCTTTGATCCATTTTGAATCAGTTTTTGTATATGGTGTGAGGTATGGGTCCTGTGTCATTTTTTTGCAGATGGATATCCAGTTTTGCCAGCACCATTTGTTAAAAAGACTGTCTTTTCCCCATTTGATGGACTTTGGGCCCTTGTCAAAGATCAGGTGACTGTTGGTGGATGGATTTACATCTGGGTTCTCAATTCTGTTCCATGGGTCAATGTATCTGTTGTACCAGTACCAGGCTGTTTTGACTACCGTAGCTGTATAGTAGGTTCTGAGGTCAGGTAGTGTGAGTCCTCCTACTTTATTCTTCTTCAGTAGTGCTTTACTTATTTGGGGCTTCTTCCCTTTCCATATAAAATTAATGATTAGTTTTTCCATCTCTTTGAAGAATGTTGTTGGTATTTGGATCGGGATTGCATTGTATTTGTAAATTGCTTTGGGTAGGATAGTCAGGTATTCAGGGGACAGGAAGAAAAGAAATGTATAGAGAGATGAGAAACTGAGTAATTAAGAAAGACAAAAAGGGAAAAAGAGGGGAAAGAAAACAAATTAAAAAAAAAAAAGAACAAGAAACCCCCCCGCAAAAAACAAAAACCCTCGAAAAAAAGAAATCTCCTCAGGGATCTCTCTGCGCGTCTGCATAAGCTGAGGGGGTAGGTCCCAAGTCGCGCAGCACTGCCCGACCAGAACAGGCTCCCAACTCTAGAAAAGAAAAAGAAAACAAACAATTCAAAACAAACAAACAAAAGCCCTGGGATCCCACCAGCGTGGCAGCACAGACTGGGAAGCAGTTCCACACTCAAACGGAGCTCCACAGCCCCTCAGGAAGAAGCAAAGATAGTGCACGGAGCCATGTATTTGAGCGAAAGGAGGGGGAGGTGGTGACAGGTAAGGAAGAAATCAAAAGAAGCAGAAAAAAGCAACCCCAGCAGCCAACAAATGGCACTCAGGGAATTGTCCCGTGCTGCGGGTGGAATCCAAGCAGGCGGTGCTTCCCAACCAAGAGACTGTGGCCGTGGGAAGCAGAGGAGGCTGAGTGGGGGTGAAAAAGGGTTGGGGGTGGGGAAGCATATATCGCCAGTTACTGGTTTTTCCATGGAGCTGCTTTCTGGTACCCCTTATTTGCTGGTCTCTGATAGTCCAAGATGGCGGATCTGTGCTGTGTTAGCTGATAGGGGACCTCTCCATGTATGTCTCCTTGCTGTCTCTGTCAGTTTCTTATTCCATTTGGTGCTTGGCTGAGTTCTTTATCTCTTCATTTAATGTTCAGGGTTTCAGGATTGCTGTTTTCTCTGTTTGGCTTACTTTTTCAGATCTTTGCTGTGGAGGGATGGCGTGGTGGTTCTGTCTAGAGTGCCACGTTCCCAGAAGTCTCCAGAATCCAACTGATTATTGTACGTTTATCTTGTATCCTGATACTTTGCTGAAATCTTTCATTAGTTCCAGTAGTTTTCTTGTGGATCCTTTGGGGTTTTCTGTGTATAAGATCATATCATCTGCAAATAGAGATACTTTTAGTTCTTCCCTACCAATTTGGATGCCCTTTATTTCTTTTTTTAGCCTAATTCTCTGACTAGGACCTCCAGCACAGTGTTGAATAAGAGCAGTGATACAGGGCATCCTTGTCTGCTTCCCATTCTCAAGGGGAATGCTTTCAGACTCTCCATTTAGGATGATGTTGGCTGTTGGCTTTGTATAAATGCCCTTAGTTATGTTGAGGAATTTCCCTTCTGTTCCTATTTTGCTGAGAGTTTTTATCATGAATGGGTGTTGGATTTTGTCAAATGCCTTTTCTGCATCAATTGATAAGATCATGTGGTTCTTGTCTTTTATTTATGTGATGAATTACATTGACTGTTTTTCTAATGTTGAACCATCCCTGAATACCTCGTATGAATCCCACTTGGTCATGGTGAATTATATTTTTGATATGCTGTTGAATTCTATTGGCTAGAATTTTGTTGAGGATTTTTATGTCTATGTTCATGAGGGGTATTAGTCTGTAATTTTTTTTTTTTGTGGTGTCTTTACCTGGTTTTGGTATCAGGGTTATGCTGGCTTCATAGAATGAGTTTGGGAGTATTCCATCCTTTTTTATGCTCTGAAATACCTTTAGTAGTAGTGGTGTTAATTCGTCTCTGAAAAGTTTGGTAGAATTCTCCAGTGAAACTGTGCCAGGGCTTTTTTCTGTTAAGAGTTTTTAAATTACCTTTTCAGTCTTTTTTGTTATAGGTTTGTTTAGTTGTTCTACCTCTGTTTGTGTTAGTTTAGGTAGGTAGTGAGTTTCTAGAAATTTGTCCATTTCCTCTAGGTTTTCAAATTTGTTAGAGTATAATTTTTCATAGTATTCTGTTATGATTCTTTTAATTTCAGTTGGGTCTGTTGTGATATTGCCCATCTCATTTCTTATTTGGGTTATTTGCTTCCTCTCCTGTTTTTCTTTTGTCAGTTTGGCCAGTGGTTTATCAATTTTGTCGATCTTTTCAAAGAACGAGCTTTTGGTTTTGTTAACTCTTTAAATTGTTTTTCTATTCTCTATTTCATTTAATTCTGCTCTAATTCATTATTTCCTTCCTTCTGGTGCCTGAGGGCTTCTTTTGCTGCTCTTTTTCTATTTGTTCGAGTTCTAGGTTTAATGTTTTGATTTTGGCTCCTTCTTTTGGATGTGTGCATTTATTGCTATAAATTGATCTCTGAGCACTGCTTTTGCTGTGTCCGAAAGGTTGTATTAGGATGTGTTTTCATTCTTATTTGATTCTGTGAATTTCTTTATTCCATCCTTAATTTCTTCTATAACCCCGTAGTTTTTGAGCAAGGTGTTGTTCAGTTTCCTTGTGTTTGATTTTTTTTCCTTGCATTTTCTGTTATTGATTTCCACTTTTATGGCTTTATGGTCAGAAAAGATGCTTTGTAATATTTTGATGCTTTGGATTCTGTTAAGGCTTGCTTTATGGCCTAATGTGTGGTCTATTCTGGAGAATGTTCCATGTGCACTGGAAAAGAAAGTATACTTGGCTGTTGTTGGGTAGAGTGTTCGGTATATGTCTGTGAGATCAAGTTGGTTGATTGTGGCATTTAGATCTTCCGTGTCTTTACTGAGCTTCTTCTGGATGGTCTGTCCTTCATCAAAAGTGGTGTGTGAAAGTCTCCTACTATTATTGTGGAGCTGTCTATCTCTCTGAGTGCTGTTAGAGTTTGTTTTATGTATTTTGGAGCCATGTTGTTGGGTGCATAAATATTTATTATGGTTATGTCCTCCTGGTGTAGTGAGCGTTTAATCATTATATAGTGTCCTTCCTTATCCTTTGTGGTAGATTTTACTTTAAAATCTGTTTTGTCAGAGAGTAATATTGCCACTCCTGCTCTATTTTCTGTTTCTTTAAAAAAAAATTTTTTTTTATTGTACTTTAGTTGAAGGTTTACAGAACAAATAGTTTCTCATTAAACAGTTAATACACATATCGTTTTATGACATTGGCTAACAACCCTACGATATGTCAACATGCTCCCTTCTCGACCTTGGAGGACCTTTTTTTGGTGAAAATATACATAGCCAAAGTTACACCATTTCAAAAGTTTCTACATGTCAACACTGTCCCTTCTCAACCTTGCGTTCCCTATCACCAGCTTTCCTGTCCCCTCCGCCTTCTAGTCCTTGTCCCTGGACTGCTATGCCTCATTAGTCCTATTTTGTTTTATGATGCTGTCCAATCCTCAGCTGAACAGTGAACTTCGGGAGTGACTTCACCACTGAGCTAAAAGAGGTGTCCGGGGGCCGTACTCTTGGGGTTTCTCCAGTCTGTCAGGCCAGTAAATCTGTTTTTTTTTTTTGTGTGTGTGTGAGTTAGAATTTTGTTCTACATCCTTTTCCAGCTCTGTTCAGGACCCTCTATTGTGATCCTGGTCAGAGCAGTCAGTGGTGATAGCCGGGCACCATCTAGCTATACTGGACTCAGTCTGGTGGAGGCTGTTGTTAGATGTGGTCTATTAGTCCTTTGGACTAATCTTTTCCATGTACATTGTTCTCTTCACTCCCCCTTGCTCCAGAAGGGGTGAGACCAGTGAAGTATCTTAGATGGCTGCTCACAGGCTGTTAAGACCCCAGACGCTACTCACCAACGTAGAATGTAGAACATTGTCTTTATAAACTGTGTTATGCCAGTTGAGCTAGATGTTCCCTGAGACCAGGGTCCCCACAGCCCTCTGCCCAGCAATTCAGTCCCTCATGGAGTTTGGATGTGTCTATGTAGCTTCCATGACCTTTCCTTGTACGAGTTGTGCTGGCTTCCCCAGTATTGTGTACTGTCGTACCATTAGGCAAAGTTACCACTTACCTATTTAGCTCCCCCCCCCACCCCTCCCATCCCTCGTAACCAACAAAAATTGTTTCTTTTTGAGTGTAAACTTCCACATGAGTTTTTATAATAGAGGTCTCATGCAATATTTGTCCTTTTGTGATTGACTTATTTCACTCAGTATGTCCTCCAATTTCATCCATGTTATGAGACGCTTCACAGATTCATTATTGTTCTTTACCTTTGCATAATACTCCATTGTGTGTATATATCATAGTTTGTTTATTCATTCATCTGTTGATGGGCATCTAGGTTGTTTCCATCTCTTTGCTATTGTGAACAGTGCTGCAGTGAATATGGGTGTGCATAATGTCTATTCGTGTGATGGCTCTTACTTCTCTAGGATATATTCCTAGGAGTGGAATTGCATTTTGTTGTGCTTTTTTTTTTTTTTTTTTTTTTTTTTTTTTGTAGTGCTGATGTTTTCTTTGTTCCTCTTACTCTCCTGGGCTAAGTTCCTTTTGTTTGTGGATTTTGTTTTTGTAGGTTTTGTTTTTACTGAGACTTTATGTTTTTCTTCTTTATTTTGATGAGTAGGTTTGTTAACTTCCTTTATGGTTACCTTGGAATTTACCCCTATCTTCCTAGGTTTGAACCAGTCTATTATTACTTGGTATCGCCTTGCCATCCTCTCCATTAGAAGGTTGTATACCTACACCATTTATTCCCTCTTTTATTGTTCTGATGCTGTTGTCATCTACAGATTAACCTCTCTGGTTCCCTGTTGTAATTCTTTTGGTTTTGCATAGTCCTTAAGAGTTCACTTCCTAGGTTGGTATCTGGCTAGTACAATCCTGTGTCGTATATTCAGCCTGTGGTCTGATATTGTTTGTTCTCAGATCAAAGGATTTCCTTTAATAAGTCTCATAAGTTTGGTTTTGTTTTTGCATAGTCCCTTAATTTCTGTTTATCTGGAAATGACCTAATTTCACCATCATATCTGAATGAGAGTTTTGCAGGATATATTATTCTTGGCTGGCAATTTTTTTCTTTCAAGGTTTTATATATGTTGTCCCATTGCCTTCTTGCCTGCGTGGTTTCTGTGGAATAATTCCAGTTTAGTCTTATTCTTTCTCCTCTGTGTGTGACTTTTTTTCTTGAGCTGCTCTCAGGATTGTCTGTCTTTGATTTTAGCAAGTGTGATTACATATGAATTGGTGATTTTCTTTTGGGGTGTATCCTATATGGGGTTCATTGAGCTTCTTGGATGGCCAGCTTTTCATCTTTCATGATATTGGGGAAGTTTTCTGTCAGCAGTTCTTCAATGATCCTCTCTGTGTTTTCTGTTTTCTCCCCGTTCTGGAACTCCGATCACTCGAAAATTTTTGATTGTATCCCACGTTATTCTCAGGGTTTCTTCATTCTTTTTTCTGATTTTTCCTCAAACAGGGTTGTATCTAAGTGTTTGTCTTCAATTTCGCTGATCCTATCTTCCATCATTTCAGATCTGCTCCTCAGCCCTTCTGTGACACTGTCCATTTCTGAAATCTTGTTGTTTATCTTTTGAATTTCTAATTGTTGTTTTTGTATGTTTTCTAGTTGTTAATTTATTTTGGCATTTTGTTCCCGTATTATTTTCTTGAATTCTGCAATTTTTTCCCATGAATTTGTCTGCCTTTTCCATTAATCTGTCTATTTTTTCCTTGTTTTTGTCTGCTTTTTGCTTCAACTCTTGGATAATTCTGAATATTAGAGGTTTGAATTCCCTATCAGTTAGGTCTAATGCTTTTATTCCTACTGGAAGGTCATCTGGTATTTTATTTTGGATGCTTTCGGGAACCATCCTCTCCTGTTTTTGTAAATGTTTTGATATTGTCTGCTGACTTCAGGGCATTCAGTGGTTATTTTCCTCGTTTATTGATTGTAGATTTTTTTGTTTTGTCTTGCCTTTTTGTTTTATTTGGTTATGTCTGAGCAGGCAGGCTGTGCGTTCTTTGTTTGCTTGTCTGTGGGCACGATACTTTTCCCCTCCTTCTCCAATGGGCAGGGTCACTCAGGTATGGTACAGCAGGGCAGGTCCAGCTGAAGGGGAGTTGCTGGGATGGGTTGTTTGTGGAATGTATCAGGGCTGAATGTGCAGACTGGGAATCTGTGCAGGGCAGGTTCTAGTAGGCCATGCCTGTGCTGCTTGGGAGTATGATGTTTAACGGTCGGTGCACGTAGGCAGGATGGAGGGGGTAGATTGTGATGTGTGGAACTAAGATGGGTATGGAAAGATGAGAGAGAAGAGAGAGGAACAGGACCCAAAAGCATACAAACAGAAAAGAGTGCTAATGGAGCTTGCTATTGGAAGGAAGAGATGAGGGACTGAGAAATGAGGAAAAACCAAAATAAATATAAAAAGGGTAAAAGAAAAAAAATGAATAAGTTGAGAAACCGGAAATGAAGAAAGACAAAAAGGGAATAAAAGAGAGAAGAAAACGAAACAAAGAAACAAAAAAAAAAAAAACCCAAGAAAAAAGAAATGCCCCCAGGAGTGTCCCTGTCTGTCTGTGTAGAGTAAGGGAGTAGCTTCCAAGCCGTGTGGTGCTGCCCGGCTAGAAGGGGCCACCAAACCGAGAAAAGAGAAAGAAAACAAACAAATCAAAACAGAACAAATCAGAGTAAACAAACAAAAAGGCCCTGGGGGTCCTACCAGTGTGGTGGCACAGGCCAGGAAGCAGTTTCACAGCTGAGTGGTATTTTGCAGCCTTTCAGGTAGAAGTAAAGATGGCGCACGGAGCCAGGTATTTGAGAGAAAGGTGCGGGAAGTGGTGAGAGGTAAGGAAGAAATCTGAAGAGGTGGAAAAAAGCAACACCAGCAGCCAACAACAGGCACTCAGGGAGCTGGCCAGTGCGGGCGTGTGGAATCCAAGCGACAGCGGGGTGCTTATCGTCCAAGAGACTGGCTGCAGGAAGCAGAAGAGGCTAAGTGAGGGTGAAGAAAGGTGAGGGGTAGGAAAGCCTATTTCGCTGGTTACTGGTTGTTCTGTCTCCTGCTGGAAGCTCCATGAAGCTGCATTCTCATACCCGCATTCGCTGATCTCCGATAGGAGTCCAAGATGGTAGATTCGTGCTGCGGTAGCTGATAGGAGAATTTTGCATGTCTTGCTCTCCGTTATTGGTCAGTTTCTTATTCCATTTGGTGCTTGGCTGAGTTCTTTATCTCTTCACTTGATGCGTAGGGTTTCAGGATTGACGTGTGACTCTGTTTGACTTAGTTTTTCTGATCTTTGCTGTGGAGGGATGGCATGGTGCTTCTGACTGTAGCACCACATTGCCTGGAAGTCTCCTGCTCTTTTTTGATTGTTGTTTGCTTGATAAATATTTTTTCATCCTTTGGGTTTTAGTTTGTGTCTTTAAGTCTAAGGTGTGTCTCCTATAGGCAGCATATAGACGGATTGTGTCTTTTTATCCACTCTGTCACTCGCTGTCTATTGGTGAATTTAGTCCACTTATATTTAGCATAATTATTGATAGGTATGTGTTTAGTGCTGTCTCATTTTGATTTCTTTTTTGTGTGTGTGTTGTTGATAATTTCTTTGTTCACCTTGCATTTCTGTGCTGAGTTGGTTTTCTTTATGTGTTTTCATGTTTTTCATTGTTGTTGATTTTGTATTTGCTGAGTCTTTATGTTTTTCTTGTTTTTTAGTTTGATGTGTAGGATTGTTAGTTTCCTTTGTGGTTACCCTAATATTTACCCCTATTATTGTAAGTTTAAACCAATCTTTTATTTCTTTATATTGCCTTGACTTCCTCTCTATATGAAAGATCTATGACTACATTTTTTAGTCCCTCGTTTTTGTTTTAATGTCATGTTTTACACATTGACATCTCTGTTTCCCTGTTTTCAGCTCTGATTTATTTTTGTGACTTCCCTATCTAGGTTGATATCTGGTTGCTAGAACAGTCTTGCGTTGTTATCTGATGTTATTGATTTTGTAACTGGAGGACTTCCTTTAGTATTTCATGCAGTTTTGGTTCGGTTTTTACAAATTCCCTAAATTTGTTTATCTGGAAATGCCCCAATTTTGCGATCATATTTGAGAGACAGTTTTGCTGGATATATAATTCTTGGCTGGCAACTTTTTCCTTCAAGGTTTCATATGTGTCATCCCATTGCCTTCTTGCCTGCATGGTTTCTGCTGAGTAGTCAGAGCGTAGTCTTATTGACTCTCCTTTGTAGATGATTTTTCGTTTATTCCTAGCCACTCTTAAAATTCTCTCCTTTAATTTTGGCAAGTTTGATTATAATATGTCTTGGTGACTTTCTTTTGGGATCTACCTTGTGTGGGGTTCAGTGAGCATCTTGGATAGATATCTTCTTATCTCCCACGGTATCAGGAAAGTTTTCTGCCAACAAATCTTCAACAATTCTCTCTATTTTCTGTTAGTTCCCCCTCGTTCTGGTACTCTAATCACTCATAAGTTATTCCTCTTGATACAGTCCCACATAATTCTTAGGGTTTCTTCATTTTTTAAAATCCTTTTATCTGATTATTCCTCAAACAAGTTGGTGTCAAGTGCTTTATCTTCAATCTCACTAATTCTGACTTCATTGCCTCACTTCTGCTCATATGACTTTCTGTTGTCTAATTGTGAAATTTTATTGTTAATCTTCTGGATTTCTGTTTACTGTCTCTGTGGATTCTTGCAGCCTGTTAAATTTGTCATTGTGCTCTTCTATAATCTTCTTAAGTTCCACTATTGCTTTGTCTGTGTGTTCCTTGGCTTGTTCTACAGCTTGCTTGATCTCCTTTCTGATCTCTTGAAGGGTTCTGTATATTAATCTTTTGTATTCTACCTCCAGTAATTCCAGGAAGTTCTTTTTCTCCAGAAAATATGATTGTTTTGGGAGCTTGCTGAAGCCATCATGGTCTGCCTCTTTATGTGATTTGATATTGACTGTTGTCTCTGAGCTATCAGTTATTATATTTATTTTACATTTGCTTACTGTAACCTAGCTTCTTGTTTTGACATGCTCAAATTGGCTGCTCGTGTGAGCTAGTTTGATTATTGGCGACTTTGAAGCTCTAATGTCTTGTCACCAAGTGGTTAGATCTGTTACTAGGTATGAAAGCCCAGGAGTCCATTTACTTTTCTTATATGGATTCAGCTTAGGTGTCCAGATGGTCGGTCACCAAGTGTGTAGTGCAGGCCCTCACCTACAGTCCTAGATGGGCAGGGGTGATTGGAGTAGGCACAGGTATCTGGCTGCAGTAGGGGTCACGCACTGAGCAAGGCAGGGGGCTGATGGCTACCTGAGTGGGAGGAAAGTGTGTCCCTGTTCCCTAGAGTGCGTAGGTGGGTGGGTTTTGCAGCTAAACTACGGGTACCCAGTATTGGCTCCAAGGACTGGGAGGCACCACTTATTCTTTGACCCCTGTCGCAGGTTGCTAGGTGGCGTGGGTGGAGCCACCAGTTCTCAGGCCCCTGATGTGGGTAGGTGAGGACCTTCTTCAATGGGTAGAGCGGCATCAAGTATCACAAACCTGCCACTCCACCAGATAGCTGATACAGTGAAGTTAGGCTTTAGGTATATACCCTGTTGTACTGTGATAATGAGGAACTATGCTGTTCAAATGGGCCCACACAGGTCTATGCAGGGGTGAAAGGCATTCAGAGTCCATGGACCCCTTATGCCTGTTCCTAGGCAAAAGAGCTGTGCCTGCCCTGAGCCCCCGGCTTAGGGGAGCTGGCGGATTATTTTTTACTGTTTGTTAATTTGTTCCCTCTCCAAGGCTGGGAGAGTGGCTCAGGGTGCATGACGGGTCCTACTTCCAGCCCAGGGGACATGGCAATTAGCAATCGCTGAAGCTGGCCCGGGCCCGGACCCGGACCCGGTGCAGAGCAAGGAGGAAGCAGATAAATGGGAGAGAGGTTCTTTCCAAACGGGGTGTTTTCTGATCCATGTGGTAGTTTAAATGTATGTACTTATCTTTTGCTGACTGAGTGTTGCTTTTCACTGGCTCTGGAGGCCTGAACAGACTCTCCACTGCTCAGTCTGTCCTGACATGGAAAACGCAGCCCAAATGCCACTGCTTGCCTCACCGTGTGTGCCAGCCATTCTGGCCCACAGGGCACCAGCCCCCACTGGGCACCAGCCCCCACTGGGTCAGATCTGGCAACTCCTTGCTGCTTGTGAACCATCTCTCCCTCCCCCTGCCACTCAGTCCGATTTCTCAACTTTGGCTTTGATGGTCAGGGCTCCTAGATTGTCAATATAATCAATTCACTTGTTTTTTTGGGTCTTTGTTGCAAGATGGACCACTGGAAGCATCTGACTAGTCTGCCATCTTGGCCCTGGCACTCCATCATATTTTTCTGGTTTTCATATGTGGTGATTTTTTTCCTGGATGGTAGACATTATGAATACTACATTGTTGTTTGCATTTTGTTATTAAGAAGAGTATTGAAATTTCTTTTGGTAGGTAGTTGCTTGCTAATCAGCTTGATGCTTTCAAGGCTTGCTTTTAAAGCTTTGTTAGGACAGACTTAGAACAACTTTGGCTCTAGGGTTAGTTTAGCTGTACTACTGACGAGTGAGAGCTTTACGGAATGCCCCTGGTGTTCAAGAATGTTTCTCTACTTCTACTAGTGGGGGGAAGTTGGATGTCTCCCAGCCATGTGTGAACTTTCGGAGTTGTTCAGCTTGCAGTTAGTTCCCCAGCATTTCTTTTACCTGGCCTCATGTAGTTTCACCTAACTCAGGTAGCTTAGTATTCAGCCATGGACTGAAGGGATCCCTATGAAGATTTCTGGAAGTCTTTCTCTGCCCCTGCAAATTCAACAGCCTCAGCTCCCAGCCTCCAATCCAGTCTCCTTAACTCATCAGGACTGTAGTGCTCTGCCTAGGTACCTCCTTTATGCATTGCAGTCTGGAAAGTGCTTCCAGGCAGAAAGCTAGAAAGATTGCAGAGCTCACTTCATTTGTTTCCCTTCCCTCGGGCATCAAAGTCCTGTACCGCCTGTTGTCCACTATCTAAAACAAGTTGTTTCATATATCTTGTTCAGTTTTCTGGTTGGTCACAGTGGAAAGTTAAATTCTGTACAGTACTACTACAAGTTGAAGTGTATGAATTTTTCATCCACGATTTACTTCTTCTTTTAACTATTTGATGTGCAACTTACTTTCCAAATATAAAAATGAAATGAGGTCAACTTTGGGCTAGAATTAATAATTTGAGTTCACATTTCAGGCCTAGCTCTAACTTACTGCTTAATAATGGCAAATCCCATTTCTTCGATAGTCACAGCTTTTCATTTTCTAAATTGAATTTAATCCTACTCTCCTTACTTCTCAAGGAGCCATGATGGCACAAACAGTTTAAGCACTTAGCTACTAACCAAAAGGTTGGAAGTTTGAACCCATCCAGCGAAGAAAGAGCTGGCAATCTGCATCCGTAAAGATTGTTGTTGTTGTTAGGTGCCAGCCAAGAAAACCCCATGGGCCAGTTCTATTCTGTCACATGGTGTTATTGAGTTGGAATTGAGTCAATGGCACCTGACAACAACAGTGACTCCCTACCTATCAGGCATTCTATAACAAATGGAAATAAAAACAAAGCACACTAAATAAGGGTGAGGTTATATAGTTAGTTGACAAAACCCACTTCTCAGACCTTTCCCACCCACCTTCCAGTTCCACACCATAAAGTATAAAGGGGCCTGAGCTGAGGGTTGTGATGAGACTGGTGCTGTTTGATAGCACCTCCTCTTATTGAATGCTGTCTTACTAGCCAGGTACTGTGTAAACCTTTTATGTGAATTCACTAAATTCTCATTACTGCCCTGTGGTATTTAAAAAAAAAAAAAAAAAAAAACCTGCTGCAGTTTGAGTCCATTCTGACTCATAGTGACCCTATAGGACAGAGCTGAACTGCCCCATAGGGTTTCCAAGGAGTGGCTGGTGGATTCCAACTGCTGACCTTTTGGTTGGCCACTGAGTTCTTAACCACTGTGCCACCAGGGCTCCGCCCTGCGGGATAGGTAATATTATTGTCCCATTTAACACGTGAGAATGAGACACAGAGATTATACAATTTGCAGAGGCTCACACAGCTAAGTAGCAATGGCAGAATTGGGATTGATTTGAACCCAGGCTGTGTGGCTTAACCACTGTGTGACTATTTGAAAACTATCCAAAATGCATCAACTCCTGCTTATCTAGAATCATTAATTATCTTTAAATATGATGGAGACAGTTGGAATCCCTTTAACAAATCCTATTTAGTCAGTCTGACTGACTTCCATGGGGAAGCAAAAAAATGGGGCTATAGTTGGAATATGTGATTCCTGAGAAAAACACTGCTGTATGGCAGAAAATGGTAGAAGGTGATGTCCAGCACAAACTACCTAGAGGATAGGACAGGAGTGGAGTCTAGGGGGCCCAGTGTGGTTCCAAGAGGGTCAGAGGTACTTATTGAATCTCTCCTGTCTGGCTGCTGTTTTGGTTATCAGTAGGTTCTGTTCTTTTTTTTCCCTTCTCAGACACATCTAATCAAACCAGACACCAAAATGCCAACACTCTTTCCAGGAGAGAAAAAGGCGAAGATTTCTTTTACTCAAAGAAGTACTCCACCTGCAGGCATTCGGCAGACCAACATTGCTTCTTTTTTCACCTTGCGGCCAGGTATGGTGACCCGACTGGGAATGCTTCATTATCTATGCAGCAAAAAGGAGTGTGTTTTTCCATACTGGAACATTTATGAGAAGTGGTGATAACCACTTTGCTGACCTACTGAAAGAGGTTATATAAAACATAAGACATCACCCCCCACCCCCCTTTAAAAAGCAATATATACATGCTTCTACGAACATACCTCTCTGATTCTGTTTTGCTCAGTCTGATATTTGTGCTTGTATTCCCTGACAGAGCAGAGAGGACAGGTGTGCTTGAGGGTGGGCGAGTAGGGGAGTTGATTTGCTGTAGTTTGTTACATCTTGTGGATTGGCCACAATGAGTAGTCTTTATAAGGCTAATAGAGAATTGACACTTCTGTATGACACTTCTCACATTAGTCAAGGTTTAAAGGTGCGTTTTTTTCTTAGAAAGGCTGGTGTAAAGTTGGCTTGTGTCTCATCATCCTTTGGCAGTCCTTTGCTTGCATGTCCCTCTTCAGGGAAGCAGCTGTCTCAGAGCAGGCTGGGCTTACAGGGCAGGGTTCCTGCCAGTTGGAGGGAGTTGGGAGTAGTGCTTCAGCTCTTGGTCTGATTGCCATTCCAGAATTGCTTGGCATAAACCTTCAAAATGCACTACTCTTCCTCCCTCAAACAAAAACCTAAACGCCTTTTTGCTTTAAGTATCAAGAGCAGATTTTTTTTCAAACCCTTTTTTATCTCAAAATTCTGGTATAGTTTATATTAAATTCTTAGGCAAAGCTGAGAACCCTTTCACAAAACAATTTCTGCATTATAACTCTTATTGGAGAAGGAAAGAGGAAATCAGTTATTCAGCTCATGGATATAAGAAAAAGAACCAGCAGAGTTTTGAAATAGGCTTTGTATAATTTGGGGGGAGTGGAAATTCCATGTCATTCACCCTTCTCTTTAGGCAGATAGGATCCAGTCCACACCTGAAAATGGACAGACTGGGCAATAGTAGTTGCTTTTTATTATTGTCCTTCCTACTGGCTGACTCGGTTAAGCGTTCAGCTGCTAGCCGGAAGGTCAGCAGTTCAAACCCACCAGCTGCTCTGCAGGAGAAAGATGTGGCAGTCTGCTTCTGTAAAGATTTACAGCCTTGGCAACCCTAATGGGGCAGTTCTACTCTGTCCTATAGGGTTGCCATAAATCAGAATCGACTCGTCAGCAGTGGGTTTGGTTTTTTGGGTACTGGCTGACTTAGCATTCTTACTGTGCTTTTACTCTTTTTCCCATCAAATGTTTGGGGTGTGGGGAGCCTACGTTCTGTCACCAAAAGGTTTCTCAGAGTTTAATGTGATCTTTGAGACCTTAAAATAATTGTGTTGAGCATACTCAAAGGACAATATCCTGGAGTATATATTTGGCCAGGACTACTATTTAGTACAAGCCCCGTTAAATAAAAAACAAAAGCAAAACTAACGGTACCCTATATTTAACAAACCCCACATGTGGAAATTCAGCAGAAAGTATATCATGTTTGACTTTATTAGGCAGTTTGACTTTATTAAGCAGTCATGGGAAGCATCCAAGTATTTGAGTAGGGAAACTGGGAGAGAGTAGAGAGATTGAAAATGGGAAGATCCACTAGGAAGTTGTTTAAAGAGTCTAAACAAAACCTCAACACTAGGTAGTAACTGATTTCAGAAAAAGCCAACTGAATTTATCTGTAGAATAACTGTTCACTGTTCACATGTAATGGGTTTATGATTGTTACTTTAAATATTTAAAAAAAAAAATAATAATTGTTCACTTTTCTTTTATTAGGAAAGACCAGTGATGGTGACCAGACGAGTGTTTCCTCTCATACGGAAAGTCAGACCAACAAAGAATCTAAGGAAGATGCAACCCAGCTAGAGCATTTTCTCCAGGGCTTGCGGGATGATTGTGTGGCATCCCCTTTAGCCACTTCAACCCCTGCAGATGTCTGGGACACTGGACTTTGTCCTCAGTCCCTCCAGACTTGTGGCCACCACAGAATGGATACCCCATTTTTGACTGTGCTATCTTTGCCTGACACCCCAGTCTGTCCTGGAGAAAGTAAAGCCTCACTGGCTTTTTCCTTCACTCAGGACTTGCAAAGTTCTTATTTGCTGGACCAAAAGGAGGGAGAGGTAGAGGAAGATTCCTCTGGGAATAGGGAATGGCTTCACGGATCTAAGAAAAAGAACTATCAGGACATTGAGAGAAACCTGAAACTGCCTGGGGGCAAATGCCATCAACCCTTGGACAAGACTAAACTGGAAAGGAAAGTGTCCGCTAAAGAAAACAGGCAGGCCCCTCCCCTTCGTACTTATAGGGATTCCTGGAATGGAGAAAACACAGTGTCAGCAAAGCAGAGCCCTTGTCCTGTTCCTCGGTTTTCCTGGGACAGTGAAACGAGAGACAAGGACTCCTGGAGTCAGCTCTTCACTGACGATTCTCAGGGCCAGCGGGTCATTGCCCACAACTCTAGAGCCCCTTTCCGAGATGTAACCAATGACCAGAATCAGGGTTTAAGGCAGGCTCCTAACGGCCCTCAGGCTCAGTGCCAGGATGGGCCTGCTCAGTTAAATCTGCAGCCTGATTGGCTCTTTACCCAGGACTCTGAAGGTAATCAAGTTATCAGGCACCAATTCTGAATGCCTTTGAGGATTCAGTTGTAAAAGCACCTTGAAATGGTAGATATTTAGGAAACAATCTTTTGGGAAGGAGGGCACAGGATGAAACTTGTCCTTACTGAGCATTTTCTTTATGTAAATAAAGCAGGTGGTTTCACTTGTCGTTGGCACAGTGTGACTGGCATCTGCCTTTCCCTGAGCTTCCCTGAGGAAGGAGGCTAGTAAGTGCCCTGAACAAGTCTATGATGAGCACTTAGGAGGCAGGGTCTAAGTACTTATCCTCGCATTAAAGAGCCACACCTTCCAGATACCTGACTGGGACCCTGTTTTTTATGGATGTGTGCTTTTACTCTCTGGCTATAATCTTACCCACTAAACCTACACTTGGGACCATTATTTTTGACACCTTTTTAAGTGCTAAGGCAAATCTCCCTGACCCAGCTGTGCAGGAGGGGCTAGAAACAGGTAGAACGGGGGGGGGGGGGGGGTAACTCTACAGCATTTTAAATTTATATACTCGATATTTAAATAGCTCTCCCTAAAGCCTTAACGCAAACCAAACCCATTACTGTCAAGTCGAGTCCAACTCATGGAGACCCTAAAGGACAGAGCAGAGCTGCACCATAGGGTTTTCAAGGCTGTAAGTCTTTATGGAAGCAGACTGCCACATCTTTCTCCCGTGGAGCAGCTGGTGGGTTTGAGCTGCTGACCTTCTGGTTAGCAGCCCAGCACTTTAGCCACTGCATCACTAGGGCGCGAGAGACAGACAGACAGACAGACAGACAGACAGACAGACAGACACACACACACACACACACACACACACACACACACACACACACACACACACACACACACACACACACACACACACACACACACACACACACACACACACACACACACACACACACACACACACACACACACACACACACACACACACACACACACACAGCCTTAGCTATATACCAATCTAGATGTGACTATAATACTTTTCTTTCACAAAGTGGGAGGAAACCCCCTTTGTAAAACTTTGAATCTAAGTAAATGACTGCTTATAAAGCTGGCTGATGGTAATGAAAACATTACTAATTTTATTTTGAACAAGTGACTTTTTAATAATACACATATACTGTCATTGCCATGGGTCAAATAAGAACACGAGTCTGATTTGACCTGTGTTCTGCTCAAGGCATCATCCACCAGGGGGCAGTTTCCCATAATGCAGGTGTGGTATCTAAAAGGCTTAAACAGCCTCTAGAGGGAAAGCTTCCAAGTTAAGTTGTAAGATGGAACTGCTTTTAAGAGTGTAGCGCCAGGGCTTCAAACTGGTTCAAACTCCTGCTAAGAATTTGCATTTCCACCCCAGATATACTGAATCAGACTCTACAGTTTAACAAGATCCCCAGGTGATTCTTAGGTATAGTAAATTTTGAGAACCACTGCTCTACTACTGGTTCTCAGAACTGGTCTATAACCAGTAGCATTAGCATCACCTGGGAACTTGTCAGAAATGCAAATTCTCAGCAGGGGTTCAAAGGCAACAAACCAGTTTGAAGGCCCGCACAGGGCACAATCATTCCAGAAAGAGAGAAGAAACTCACTAGAGAAGTTTTCTAAGGGGCAGGACTTTTAAGAGGAGAAGTCAAGAGCCTGTTTAAGAAGGTTCATGTACCTTCAAACTAACAGAACAACTACCCCTGAGGGATACTGGGTGATCACAACTCGGAGACGGACAAAGCAAGTGCAATCTCTCTCCAAATCCTTTAATGTCAAATAGTGCTTCAACCCAAACACAGTATACATACCACAGAGAAAGGGACCTGAGGGTGTCTGAGTCATGCGGTGGTGTGGTAGGTACAAACCATGGCCCAGCCCAAAGGAGCAGTCAAGGGCCTAGAAGGGGCGGTGCACTCTTTCCCCTCCTCATTTCTCTTTCCTACTGGGCTTCAACGAAAAGTCCATGGAAGAGAAAGAGTTTTCAATCAGTGGAGCTGATGAGGCCCCAGGGCCTTGGAGGGTAGATTTGGTTGTACAGTATTACAAAATATGTGTAAGAAAAAAACAGCCCAGGCCTCCCAGCAGCGGCTCAGTCTCAGCTGGTCCAGCGGCCTGACCCCTCTGTCTAGGTGTTGGACAGGGAAGGGCAGAGGGTGATTGCTGGGCATTGGTGGTTTATGATGGAGCAGCATAAGATTTTCCCTGTCCTATGGACATGTACATAAACATTTACAGCTTCCTCCCCTCAGCCCTGCTCTGCCACAAGGAAGCAGCTGAGAGTGATAGCTGGGCACAAAGTGTCCCGTGAAAACAGTTATGGGGTCTAATGAAATGAAGTCAGCCATCCATTTAGGACCTATTTTCACACAGGGGCAAGGCAAAACCAGAAACTTCTATCCTCACCCTTTAAACTGAGACACCCCAACCTCCCCAGTTACCTGTAACAAATGTCTCAGCTCAAAACACTGGCCTCAGCTTCTGCTAAGGTGGGAAGTTGCAGCTCCTCTCTTTCAGTCCATGCTCTAGCTTGTTGGCAAGACTTGCAGAAGACTTCAAATTGAGAGGCAGAAACATCTGCGGTGAGGAAGGCAGCTGTTGAAGGAATTCCAGGAGCGTGAGACTGAGTTTGCAGAGCTGGGTACTGTCAGTTTCCTTTTCTAGTGATATCTTCTTCCTTCAGAGCAAACTTCCTCCTCAGGACTTCAGAGATAAGGACGGCAGGGTCTTCCTCCTTCAATAAACTCCGGTTCCTGGAGACCCAAGAATAGCTTATATTACTGAGTACTTAGCCCTGGACAGTATTCACATACATTATCTTGCTTAATCTCTATAACAATCCTATGAGGTAGGTGCTACTACAATCCCCTTTTACAGATGAGGAAACTGAAGCACAGAAACTTTACGCAATTTGTCCAAGGTCATTTAGTAAGTGGTGAATCCAGAATTCAAAACCAAGGTAGCTGGTTCCAAATCTCATGCTCTTAACTAGAATGGTTTACTATCTCCTGAAATGATTCTGAAGTGTGGGCAAAGTAAAGGGCCATCCACCTGTCACAGTTGGCCTCTGGTGGCTAAGCTTCTGCTCCTACCTCCTGGCCCTATCTTGTCTTAGCAGCATTTCTCCAGAGGATCAGCAGAGGAAGGTAAGTGATGATTCTTGGCAATTCTGACCCACATTAGTTCTGGGGAGAAGGTATGCTGAGAATCTCCTACTACCCTGTCTCTTCAACAAGGAAGCAGAGTTTTTGTTTTTTTAATGAGATCCAGAATTTATAGCAAAATCTTTGCATCATAAAGGACCAGTAGGAACAAAACCAACTCCAGATTGATGTAGGTTCAAATTACCCGATATATCCAGATACCTGGAAAACAGGTGAAATTCTAGTGAACTTAAATAGATTGTCATGAAGACGTTTTACTGGCCATTAAACTAGGTATCAGGGTCAAGATTGGTTATTAAACCTTGAAAGCAAAAACGAGAGAAATGCCTTTAGTCTGTCACATTTGTGAATCTTTGCTGAGGCTGGGCTACTTTCCGATTCTCCCTCATCAACCAGCTCCTTCTACTAACAAGAGAGAAAAGATCTCAGGACACAAGGGGAAGGAGAGGCTTGGCAATGAGGGTCTAAGATCTAATTTGGTACAAAAGGCCAGTAAGACAAAGAGAGTTGATCTATAAAATAGTGTGACCAGAAGAAAAAGACTCAGGGAGCCCAAAAGCAGCAGCAGTAGAATTTGCGATGGGGAAGACAAAGAACTATGGGTCAGTTTGACCAATCTGGCTAGGGCAGTGAAGGAAGGTAAAAGCAACTTCCCGAAGTGGAACAACTAGAATGGAAATGAGAGTGCTGACACAATGTGAAGAATGTAACCAATGTTACTGAACATTATGTGTAGAAATGGTTGAATGGGAACCTATTTTGCTGTGTATACTTTCACCAAAAATTAATAAAATATTTTACAAAAAAGTGACTACCCTAAAGGAAGCAATGAGGGAGTCACTCAGCCTTGTCTGGTTTTCAGAGGGAAATGGGGCCCAGGAAACACCAAGAGCTCCTTGTACAAGGTCAGTAACCTTCCTTTCAACAGGAACTTCATCAACTCAGGAGAGAGCCCTTACTGCCATGCCCCTAGAACAGCTTTTTAAAATCTGTGTTAACAAATGTAGCTGCACACCCTGGGCTCTGGCCTTCAAGGTCAGGATCTCAAACATAAGAACAAAAATGCCAGGAACGTGCATTTTAACAAGCTCTCTGGTGAATCCCATGCAGGAGCTTTAGACCACCCTTGGAGAGACACTGTTCAAGGTGGTGACTCCTCAGGCGGGGTCTCTAGTGCTTCTCTGCTGGATGGGTTTCTCAAGGTATGCAGTTCCCAAACTCCCTCACACTATCAGAAACACCTAGAGCACCTCTACAACAAAAAGACAAATAATCCAATTGAAAAATGGGCCAAGGATATGAACAGACACTCCACCAAAGAAGACATTCAGGTGGCTAACAGACAAATGAGGAAATGCTCACAATCACTAGCCATTAGAGAAATGCAAATCAAAACTACAATGTGGTACCATCTCACTCCAACATGACTGGTATGAATCAAAAAAACAGAAAATAAATGTTGGAAAGGCTGCGGGGAGATTGGAACTCTTATACACTGCTGGTGCGAAGGCACCATGGTTATAATCATTTTGGAAAACAGTATGGTGCTTCCTTAAAAAGCCAGAAAAATACTCTACGATCCAGCGATCCCACTCCTAGGAATATATCCTAGAGAAATAAGAGCCACCACAGGAGAAGATAAGCACACCCATGTTCGTTGCAGCGTTATTCACAATACCAGGAAGACAGAAACAACCAAAGTGTCCATCAACAAATGAATGGATAAACAAACTATGATACGTACTCACAAAGGAATACTATGCAACAGTAAAGAACAAAGAGGAATCTGCGAAACATCTCACAACGTGAATGAATCTAGAGGGCATTATGCTGAGTGCAATAAGTCAATCACAAAAGGACAAATAACTGTATGAAACCACTATTATAAAAACTCATGAAAAGGTTAACACACAGAAAGAAACAATCTTTGATGGTTACAAGGGAGGGGAGGGGTGGGGAAGGAAAAACACTAACTAGACAATAGATAAGTGTCAACTTTCGTGAAGGGTAAAACAGTACACAATACTGGGGAAGTCAGCACAACGTGACCAAGGCAAAGCCATAGAAGCTTCACAGACAGAGTTACTGGGCTCAGCTGGGGACCATGGTCTCGGGGGACATCTACCTCAACTGGCATAACATAGTTTATAAAGAAAATGTTCTACATCCTAGTTAGGTGAGCAGTGTCTGGGGTCTTAAAAGCTTGTGAGCAGCCATCTAAGATACGTCTACTGGTCCCACCCTGTCTGGAGCAAGGGAGAATGAAGAAAACCAAAGACACAAGGGAAGATTAGTCCAAAGGACTAACGTACCCCAACTACCACAGCCTCCAACAGAGTGAGTCCAGCACAACTAGATGGTGCCTGGCTACCACCACCGACTGCTCTGACAGGGATCAACAGAGGGTCCGGACAGAGCTGGAGAAAAATGTAGAACAAAATTCTAACTCAAAAAAAAAAAAAAAAAAAAAAGACCAGACTTACTGGCCTGACAGAGACTGGAGAAACCCTGAGGGTATGGCCCCCAGACACCCTTTTAGCTCAGTACCAAAGTCACTCCTGAGGTTCACCCTTCAGCCAAAGATTAGACAAGCCCATAAAACAAACAATAACACATGGGAGTTCAACCATGTATACAAGACTAAATGGGCACACCAGCCCAGGGGCAAGGACAGGAAGGCAAGAGGGGACAGGAAAGTTGGATGAATGGAAATGGAGAACCCAAGGTCAACAAGGGGAGAGTGTTGACAGGTTGCAGGGTTGGCAACCAATCTCACAAAACAATACATGTATTAACCGTTTAATGATAAACTAATTTGTTCTATAAACTTTCACCTAAAGCAGAATTAAAAAAAAAACATCTAGAGCTCCACTCCTTGGGGATTCTGATTCAGTAAGTTTCAGAGGTATTTTTAACACACCTGAGCAATTCTGATGGACAGCCAGG
This sequence comes from Dugong dugon, assembly GCA_030035585.1. Lineage (NCBI taxonomy): Eukaryota > Metazoa > Chordata > Mammalia > Sirenia > Dugongidae > Dugong > Dugong dugon. The sequence goes on along the minus strand of CM057462.1, from coordinate 49,956,295 downwards.
TTTAGACACTACCTGTGAGTCCCAAAAGCCTTTTCTCACATTGATGAATTTGCAGGGCTGGTCTGAAACCCCCAACTTTATGAAAAGCTCCCTCCACCAAAAAAGTCCAGCAATTTGAGATACCAAAACATATGTCATGCAACCCCGCCTGGGGTGTGGGGCGCTGTCACTAGTAGTATGAGAACTGAGGTGGTGAAGGCACCTGGGGGACAGAAGCTGGATTAGATAATCAGCCTTCTTGTTGGATCTCTGCTATTTGAACATTTGGTTGGGGTGACATAATCCAACAAATGTAAAGTGTTGCTCTTTCCTCAACTTGGGACCCCAGGTACTAGCAAATAGGGTAGTCAGCAAGTTTTGTGAACAATTAACAGATGGCCACTGCTGAGCCTGTACTACGTACTCGGCGCTGTGTGCAACGCTTTCATTCTAGTAGATCACCGGCCATGGGCAACTTAAGAAACAGTAAACACACCGCCAAGCTTCTCATCGAATACTTACAGATCTTGGCTCTGTTTCATCCGGTGAAAGTCCTTCAGGATACCCATCATGTCCGCAAAGCTGCTGGCCTTGGACAGAGAGATGCAGTCATCCTCTTCAGATGAGCTGCAAGTGGCTTTGTTTTCTGGTTTGCAACATTCAAGGCTGGCAGAACAAAGCAGGGGGACTGATGGAAGCTCAGGGACCTCTACCTCAGTCTCCTCGGTGATGTCACTAATGACAAAGGAAGTTGTAGAGTGGAATGAGGATCCAAAACAAGGTAAGGGAGAAGAGACATTTGAACTTCCTGGAGATAAGAAATCTGGCGTTAATGAAGCCGAAGCTGAAAGAGAAAACAACACGTGTGGATGGACATTGGGGCCAGAATACAACAGCAGTATCTTCTTCCCACATCACTGCCCACTGAACATTCACTTCCTGGGCTGACACCATGACATCCTGGGAGCTTCCAGGACGGTGTCTGGAGCTAGTGGAGGTTCCCTCCCCTACCCTCCCCACTCAGGGTCTCAGGAAGATGTAGACAGCACTGGGCTCTTCCAATGTTCAGGGAGGGCAGAAAGACCCACCCCCTGCAGTAGTTGGAATGACAACACTATCTCTGACTGAAACAATAGTGACAGAAACCAAGGCCTGAATTTATTCTTTTCTCCATTATAACAGGGTTAGTGCTTTTGACTATGTTCCTTTGAATCCTGCTGTCTGTGAGCTGGAAGAAGTGTTCTGCAGAAAAAAAGAAGGGTGATGGTCTTCCCAGTTTCCCAAATTTTAATGGACAGTATTTCCTCAATTTTTAAGTTTTTTTCTGATTTTTCAAAAACTGTTTCTGCTTGTCTCTTGAATGACAAAACAAAAAAGTGGCCAAGAAATGTAAGTGGAAAATTTCAAGGGCAATTCCTTAATAAAACTTCCATCGTGAAGGAATTAAATACATGACTCTTTCAGAGAACACCACGATTTCCATGTGCTCTACCAACTGACAAGGTTCAGGAGCTACTAGTCAATGAGGATCAAACGATAAATAAATAAGAGGATGGGAGGACTATGAAGATGAACCCCTGGGCATCCTGGGAGCAGTCCACCTGTTGGTGTTCCACACCTTCTGGTCAAGGCAGACTCCCACCCATGTGCAGTGGTCCTGCCCTAACTGCACAAAGAATGGTGGTCTCCGGCAGAGAGGACAAGGAAAGGAAAAACAGCTGCCTAAAGGGGACACGTCTCTCAGTGGTAGGGAGGGGGAGTGCTTATTTCTCATACTGAAAAGGAAAGCCACTGAGGGTCCACGGAAGATGTAATCTTCAAGACTCTCAGAAAAGGATGCTGGTTTTTGTGGCCAAGGTATCAACCTGCCTGGGGTTAGAGGGTCAGTGATTTTCTTCCTAACCAAACCATTCAGCCAAAAATGACTGATGGAAAACATCAAAGGGACATCACAAGCCAGCTAGGCCTGAGGGCAACCAGGGACCACCATTTTTCTTACCCTTATCCTGCCCAAAACCCAGTGGGAAAGGGGACAGCCTGCTATACTCTGGCCCTTCTCAGGGGCTCCTACCTGCATCAGCTGCCACGATCTTGGCAATCTGGCTGCGCAGGTGGCTCAGCTCATCCTGCAGTTCCGTGGTGCGGCTTAGGGCTGGCAGGCCTGGCTTCTTCAGGGCCAGGAGCCTCTCCTCAGACCCACGCAGGTTGGGCACTGAGGCATTGCGCTGCATAACAATCAGAGGGCTGGGCTTCCAGGTGTGCCTAAGGGGGCGTGTATCGCTCCTGGACCAGGTAAAGACAAGTTTTCAGTCAGAGACAGCCAGCCACTGAACCCCTTCTCAAATTCCTTCACCCTTTCCTATAAGAGTAACACAAGTGGGCTCTGCAACCTCTTGAGTCCTGGGACTGTGGGACTGCAGAACGGCAACAGCTCTCACTCCTACTGCCCACAGCTCTCATCTCTCACAAGAACTCTCTGCTGCCTGCTACTTCATCTGGGAAGATGCTTCCCATCCCTCAGCAGGCTGGCTACTGCCTCAGCTACCTGACCCGCGCATAGGTCTCCTCTTCATCTGCAGCAATCCAGGCGATGTCAGCCAGGGTAGGAACTGGGGGCGCATCCCTCAGGCACAGGTCAGAGATATTGAGCAGGGCCTGTGCGGAAGCAAAATTCATCAGCAAACATTTACTGACCCCACGATAAGACAAGCAGAGAGAACTGTGCAAAATACATAAGACGTGTCAGGGGGCTTCCCAGAAGGGGAGAAGAAGGTTCCTGGTTGGGAACAGACTGGATAAGAGGCCAGAAGCAAGAGTTCACGGGATTACAAATAGTTCAGCATGGCTGGAACAGAGAGGGTGAGGGGTGGTTGGGAGAGGCTGGAGAGTAAATCGGGAGCCTTGACTCTAAGACCAATGACAAGCCATTGGAGGCTTTTAAGTAGGTAAGGGTCAGCTTTGAGGATTAGGAAGACTATTCTGGCTGCTGTGGGGAACATGTACGGGATTGCAGAAGAGACCAGCTGTCAGGCTGCTGTATCATCCAACCACAATATGGTGGCCTAGAGCAGGCATTGGCCCATTTTTAAATAAAAACTTTTACTGGAAAACAGCCACACCCACTGGTGTATGTAATGTCTATGGCTGCTTTCAAGTTGAACCGACTGTATGGTCTGTATTTACTATCCGGCCCTTTACAGAAAAAGTTTGCTGACACTGGCTTAGAGCAAAAGGGTGTTTAGTGGGTCTGGCCTGAGTCACCTCTTAACAGAAATGGCCACTGTCTAAGATCATCTTGTCTGCTGGTTGCAAGAATACAGGTGCAAGGTCATCAACAACCTGTTACATCACCAGGAAATTTCTCCCAGGTTAACTCTTTGCAACCCTTTTATAAATTGGTATTTACATTGTTACAGCAATGTTGTTTTAAACAAGCTTGAAAATTTGATTATCTAGTTTTAAATAAAAAGAAATGATGAATTAAACAGAAAGAATCATAATAAACCAAAAAACCTGTTGCTGTCAGAGTCGATTCCAACTCATAGTGACCCTACAGGACAGAGTAGAACTGCTCCATCTAGTTTCCAAAGAGCGCCTGGTGGATTCGAACTGCCAACCTTTTGGTTAGCAGCTGTAGCTCTTAACCACTGCACCACCAGGGTTTCCAGAAGCATAACAGGATTCCTTAAAATAGCCCCTCAACCAAATGAACGATGACAGAACAGAGAGGCTGAGTAAGTAACACTATGTTAAATGAAAAGTTTGGAGAATTCAATCGTATGCTATGATTACAACAAAGTAAAAAAGATGCATCTAGAAATAGAAAGGAACTACACCAAAATTGTGTCCTGACTGTGTGATTACAGGTAATTTGTTTTCCTTTCTCCTTTTTACTTTCCATAATTTAATATTTTTACATAGTTAAATTTAAAAAAAAATCAGCAAAATTCCCTTAAATAATATTTAAGGTAATTTAATTTACAATAGAAATCTAGGGGCAATTTCTCAATAGCACACCTACACAAAAGTTAAATTCAGATGTTTTTGTTCTGAATTGTTTGGCAGATCAGGGATTGATATCTCTGGCTTTTAGATAGGGAACCTGGGACTCCCAGGAGTTAAGTGACACTCCAAGGTTATACAGAGGACTCCCACAGGTCCAACAGGTGCTGCTAAGATGGGCCATTTAGGGAAGCCTCCACGTGCTTTCCTGGATTAGTTCTGGGTGCTCCTGTATGCTTGGCAATTAAATGAGTTAGTGCATATGAAGTACTTAGCACACAGTGCCTGGCACATAGTATGTGCGTGGTAAATGTTAGCTAGTGTTACTAATACTACTCACACATGCTCCTGCTCTGTGGGAGCCTGTGCCCTGGATCGTCTCTGCCCAGCAACATCTGGCCAAAGGACTGGAGAGGTTACAGTCGAGTGTGGGGCATCCTCCATGGAGTTAAGTCACACTCAGCAGCTGGCCTTCCTTTTGCTTCTGATACAGCTAGGACCACATCCTGCCAACCCCATCAGGCAATTCTGGATAACTGGCAATCTGGGTCATGGGACACTCCCTTCCAAACACACACACACTAACTCCCAACCCCGTTCTGGATTCCAGTACCAACGGTGACACCACTTCTCACTCCAGCTCCTACATAAACTTTGTGGTTCAGCATCTGATATACAAACTCAGCTCCTTCATTTGTTTTCACCTAGGCCCATGTGGCTTCATGCGTATACTCCTGTCTCCTCTGTGCAGGCAGAAATCAGAAGTATTTCTTTTGCGTCCCAGCTTCTCAAAGGCACACACCTTAAGCATCCAGCCTGGAGCTGGTGCTTAACCATTACCTCCTAGAGGGAGGGAGCTGGGTCTAATAAATGCTAGTTAGCTTTCCATTGCAAAAGGGGTCTCAGAGACGTGGATCAAGCAGGAATCTCTGCTGCAGAGTGGGTGCTAAAGGTCCCCCAGACCCAGCTAAGTCTGAAGGAGCCCAGCAAAGGAGTGGCCAGACTTAGCAGAAAGAGGAGGATGGGGAGCAGTGGTCTCAGGGTAATAGCAAAAATAGGTGGTTAAGTGGCCCAGCCTTAGGGCTCGTAAAGAAAACCCGAGCTCAACTCAGAGTCACTCACATCACTCAGTGTCCCATGCGGGGACATGCCAGGGTTGTAGGCAAAAACCTCAGTGCACAGACATACCTAACTGGTCTAAAGATCTGATCCAGGGCCTTTGGGCCTGCTGTAATAAACTTGATCGCTGGAGGCTAATGGAGTCAGAATCAGTTAGCAGAGGCAACAGAGACACGATCATTAATTTATGGGCAAACTGGATGTCTGACTGTTGTGGTCAGAGGTTTGTGTGCAATCAGGATGGCATAGTGACCAGGATCCATTATAAATACTTCATAAATATTTACTGACAAAATGAAACAATGACCAGGAAAGCAACCTGCCTTGGCAATGCCTAGTCGTCTCAGGCCCAAGAGCAGCACTGTCCTCCCACACTCTCAGCCTCTACTCTTTCTGCCCTTCCTTCCAGCGTACTCACCTCAAAGGATGCCCGGGGACATGGCTTCAGGGGCAGGTTGGTCCCGATTCTTCTCACTACACTGCGAGCAGCCCCATGAGGCTTATTCTGCCAGATTGGGATGGTCTAGAGTACAGAAGGAAAGAGACAGCCACAACCTCAGAGACAGCGAGTGTCCCACGCCCCACTCCTTCTTAGCAGGGAGAATGAATTCCTCAATCCCAGGGACAGAGCATCTCCTGTCAAGTCTCAATTATGAGGGCAATTTCCCCTGTTGCCAACCTCACCTCGGCCAGCCACCTAAGAGCTGTGGCTTCCTCAGCCCAAGGCAAAGTCAGTATTTAAAGGATCCAGTGGAGGGGTGAAAAATGAGCTGGGTATAGGGATCATTCAAGCTTCCCTCCCTTCCCTCTGTACAGAAAGGTAGAAACAGACTGACTCCTGAACGGCCCCAAGATCACAGTCGGTTCTGCCTGGGGGAGTAAAGGAGAGGTGGCCTGTCTCCAATTCCGGGCCTCCAGGGGAAAGGAAGAGATAATCTGAGAGTTTCAGAACTTGGTACAGTGCCTCAGCAGGCCCAGTGCTCAGCCTTCCCCGCCACACCCCTCCCCTGTGGATGCTGCTTACCACACTGGCTTCCATTCCCGATGTTTCAACTGGCTCCTGCACTTGAAGGACAAGGCAGCCACAGGGCAGCTCTGGGGGATCGCAGAGGCAGGAGGCGTGGCTCCTTCATATCAGGCCATCTTGAAGAACAACTTCCTGTCCTGTGAAACAACCCCCAGAGTGGGCACTTGATGGCCAGCACACAAGCCCCACTTAACCAAGTCCTGCAGAGCCACAATTAATAGCAAGGCAACGGAGCTTTTCTGATGTTCACAGGGGAGAAAACCAGTCCAAAGGGTTGTCCTCACCCAATAATGGCTTCTTAAAGGTTTTCTTCCAGATTTGCTGGGTGAGCTTGGCCAATCCTGGGAGCCTTCTTGGACCCTTAGGTTTCATGAGGCAAGACGAGATGAAAGTAGAATCACTTGGTAGCTACAAAGTTCATGGGAAAGCCAAATTGTAGGCACCACTGAAGCCCAGCATTCACTCTTGAAGGATGAAGGAGCCTTGCCAACACCACCAAGCCCAATACTGCTAGGTCCCCACGATGGGGAGAGGCAAGATGGACAACAGGACAGTGAACAGCCAGCTCTTGCCAGACTCAGTCTACTGGGCTACACAGAGAAAAGCCAAGAACTTTTATCCTGGCCCAGCCACCTACTGGCTTTGTAGCCTTAGGCAAGTCATTCAACCTTTCTGAACACTGGCTTTTCCATCTATAAAAAGGGGGTAAGGACAGCTACCATGCCAGGTCACCTTGAGGGTCAATGAGTGAAACAGGCAATTTTAAAGTGCTTAATGAACTGTTAAAACATGACTCAGATGGGTTGGGCCACTACTGACTGGCCTCTTTACAGCTGCTCTTCATGGTGAGCAGACGCAATCAATGAGCTCCTTCATTCCCTTGTTCATCAAACACCAGTGATCCCAGGCCCTGTGCTGGGCACTGTCGGGGCTATGGAATACTAAGACACAGCCATGCCCTCAAGGAACTCAACAGTCTAGCAAGAAGAAAGGATCTGAGTACATAATTCTAACAGAGGCTGAATAACACTACCTAATGGAGGTTTGAACCCACCAAGAGGCACCTTGGAAGAAAGGCCCGGTGATCTGCTTCTGAAAATCACAGACTTGGAAACCCTGAGTGCAGTTCTACTCTGCACACGTGGGGTCACCATGAGTTGGAATCAACTGACAGCAACTGTTTTTTGGTTTTTTTTTGAGAGAGGCATGCTAGGCAGGTGGCCAGGTAAGTTTAGCCCTACGACCCCAAGGCCCCATGGCAAGTTCAGGGGGGTAGGAAGGGCAGAAAAACAGCAGCAAGAGCAAAGGTCCAGGACAGGAAGGTCAGGGGTATGTAGAGGGAAGCAGAAGATGATAAGGCTGCAGAGACAGACTGGGGATCAGGTCATGAGGGGAGGAATGCCCGGGTGAGAAGTCACTAGGGAGTCATGGACAGGCTGTGAAGAAAGGACAGACTGGACAGCTCTTTGTGGAGCCCTCCCTTGGATGGTCTCTCCCACCCGAGAGAGGAGATATCTTCTGCTTTCTGACATAGATGGGGAAAGGAAACAGGAGAGTGGAAGGGACTTGTCTAAGGTCACTCAGTGGTCATGCTAGTGGAAAGCACCTAAGACCTGGTCCAGATCTTACTGCCTCCTGCAAAGGCTCCGTCTTCTCCCTTCTGTTCCAGCCTTTTATCAAAGTCCCTGTCTGTGCCAGGCTCTGTGCTGATGTCAGTGCCTGCAGAAATTTCCAAGTAATAGTGCTTCTCATCTTACTCATTACAACCACTTCCTCCCTGATCTTACCTTCAAACTCAGTTGGGCCTAACACTCACACCACAGCCTGAGGAATCTTACTGAAACACATTGCTGATCATACTACTCCTACGTTCAAAACCCTCTACTGGCTTGCTAGAGCCAATGGGATAAGATCTAGATTCCTTGACATGACATGCAGGGCCTCCACAATCAGCCCCACTCTCATCTGTCTACCCCCACTATAGACCAAACTCATCGGAGCCTACACAGCCTTGTACAATTTGACCCTGCACACTTTACCAGCCTCACGCCCTGCTTTCCCTCTGCCCTCCAGCCATACTGGCCTTCTTTCAGTGGCCAGGAACACCACCTCTGAGCCTTTGTCCACGCTCCCTCTGCTTCAAACATGAGCACCCCTTTCACCGAATTCATTCTTATTCACTGTTCAGAGTTCAGCTCAAGCATCACTGCCCTGCCTCAACAGGGTCAGGTCCTTTACTGTTCACCCCACAGCACCCTGCATCTCCGAATCCTCTCACACGTCACAGTACCTGCCTAATACATAGTAAGCACTTAATAAACATTTGCTGAATTAAAAAATGAATGAAGAACACTAAGCTTTCAAAACCCTACATGCCAAGTGTCACTGGCTATGAGCGGTATCTTCCCCCAGATCGCTGGCCACACTGGTTGGTTCTTATCACTTCTGCGCTCCCACAGCCCCTTAGGAAGTTGTTGTCATTCTGTTTACACACCGTCTCCCTGAGGAGGCTGGGCGCTCCGTCAGAGCTGGGCCTGTCTCATCACCCTTGGGTCCCGAGCGCCGCACCGAAGCCGCTGTGCTCAGTGAAACTTTGCCGAGCGGACCAGCGACTGGCGAACTGCGCCGACAGTCACCCCGCGAGGACCTCAAGAAGCTGCGCTGGGAGGGAAAACTGCTGCGGGGCCCTTGCCCAGGACACACCTCCTCTCCTCCGCTACAGCTCGACCAGACCGGCGCCAAGGTCAGCCAAACTTTCGCCGCCTGCCCAGGTGGCCCTTGGAACCACAGGCCCGGGAACGGAGAGCTCGGGATCCTCCGAGCCAGGCCCGGGTCTCAGAAGTGGCGAGGAGGCGGCACAGGAGGCGCTGCCCGTCTGGGAGCACGGCCGAAAGAGGAAGCCACCTGGTCTGGCCCGACCACCGCTTACTGGGTGATTCGGGGCAACAACTACCCCACGGGGACTCAGTTTCCCCTCCTGCCAAAGGAGACCGCCAACACCGGCTCCCGCGAGAACTCGAGCGGGAACTGGAGCCGCAGGCTCCGCACAGCGCCTGGCACCGAGACCGAGAGTATGGCCCGGCCGGAAGGCTGCGATCCCGCTTCTGGAGTGGCACACACACCTTTTCTCACCATAATGCCGGCTCCAGGGCTACTCACCTCACGGCCCCTCCTACCACAGCTGGTCGCCCAGCTTCACCGCCCTCACTTCCGCTGACCGCCCCCCCCCCCCACTCCGGAAACGATCCTTTGCGGCTGCGCAGCGCGCGGCGTCCCAGCGCCCCCTCGGAAGGCGGACCCACCTCGGGGGCGGGATGGGCGCTGCCTTTTGGGCAACCAGGGCTGGTGGTGGTGGCACGTGCTGATCCTGAGCGAGGAGACACGCCCCCTCGAGACCACGCCCTGCCTGCGGCTCTGAGCTGGGAGGCCAAGGCTTGCTGCGCTCAGACAGCCCGACGTCTGATTGGCTGCATCTCCCGGCTGGTCTCCGCCTCTTTGGTCCTCTGCAGGTTTAGTCAGGATACGACTTCTGAAAGCCTGGAAGCGGAGGCGTATGGCGCTGCTCAGACCCGTAAATGTTTGGTGCCCCACCCCTACTGCAAACTTCAGAATCTTCACCCTGGAGTTCACGGCCCTCTGAGTCTGGTGCTTGCCGCACCTCATCTCGCCCTGGTCCTCCAAACAGTTCATGCTTCCCGTTTAAGTCCTGTTCTTTCTGCATTCCTTTCTTTTCCCGTCTATCTACCGCTGTACATCTCCTATCCTCCATTCTGGTCCATGTCAGTGCCTCCTTCACAAAAACTTTCTCTCTAGCTGAAATGAACCTCTCCCTCCTCGACTCCTGCCCTCCAGTGCTTGTAGCCCTTTTCTATTTCAGCCTTTATGTGGAGCCCTGGTGGCAGAGTGGTTAAGAGCTTGGCTGCTAACTGTAAAGGGCGATAGTTTGAATCCACCAACCGCTCCTTGGAAACCGTATAGGGCAGTTCTACTCTGCCCTATAGGGTCGCTGAGTCAGAATCAACTCCACAGTATTATGTAGCTCTCTCTCTCTCTCTCACGTTGACCAGCTGTCGTGGAGTCGATTCCGACTCTTAGTGAAACCGGACCAATGGGTCCGTGCCGAACGTGCAAAAAGCCAAACTCTCAGACTCTGCCTTTGAGAGGAAGAAAGAGTTTATTTCGCAGGCTAGCAAGCGGGATCTCAGAGGTATAGGCCTCAGATGTTCCCCGAGTGGGAAGGGCAGTTACATTTTATAGGTTGCTTGATCTTGGAGTGTTTTTACATAGTCATATAAAAGTGGATAAGGGGTGGGTTAGTTGTTGCTGATTGGCTAATGTTTCGCTCACCTCTAATTAAAAGTACAGGCAATTTTAATTATACTATGCAGGCGCAATGGAAGTGCTTGGGGAATAGAGGTCCGTGAAACCCAAAAGATTTGTGTGGGGGTTTGGTTTGACAGTTCTGCTGGATTTCTGTCACTGGGCATGCGTGGTGGCCAGGGATTTCCCCTGGGTCACTTGCCGGTCACTTTTATCAGTTCTGCCCATGCTTAACCCCTTTGGGATGGTTTGAGCTGGTTCTGGCCAGGGCTTTTCAGAGGGTTTGAAAAACAACTTTTTTGAGCCTGACGTAGCAAGGGAGGTGACTGGGCCATGGCCTGATGATTTTATGGGGTACTATTCAATCAGGTGTCTCAACCTCTAGGGTCCCCTAACAGTAGCGACTCTACAGTACAGAGTAGAACTGCCTCCTAGGGTTTCCAAAGTTGTAATCTTTGCCAAAGCAGACGACCACATCTTTCTCCAGCAGAGCAGCTGATAGGTTTGAACTTCCTTTTGGTTAGCTGAGAGCTTAACCACTGTGCCACGAGGGCTTCTTACACATACATACAAACCAAACCAAACCCATTCCATGAAGTCCATTTCAACTCGTAGGACCCTACAGGACAGGGTAGAACTGTCCCATAGGGTTTCCAAGGATCCACTGGTGGATTCGCATTGCCGACCTTTTGGTTAGCAGCCATAGCTCTTTACCACTGCATCAACAAGGCCCAGTTATAGCCCCATCAACCCAGGGCAGGCCTCAGTTAGAACTGGTTGATGGTATGGGTGGATTGATGGGCAAGATGCTACGTATTATGTATTGGGAAACAGATTCAGAGGGGGTCCCATATTCCTACCACACTCACTAACCCACTCCCTCCTTGTGCCTGAACCCTCATGGTTTGAGCTCCATGACATCCAGTTCCTGAGTCACGTCTCCTCCTGTGCCCTCAGCAGAGGGCTATGCCTGGCTCCTTGGTCCCAAAGCCTGCAATCCTAGTCGGCTAGGGACAGGGCCAGCTTTTTGGGCCAACAACCTACGCAGTCACACAGAGCCCCATGCTCGGAAAGGCCTTGTGGTTGGTTTAATGCTCTGCTGTCACCAGCTTGAAATTATTAAAAATTTTTTAACAAGGGCCCCACATTTTCATTTTGCACTGGACTTTGCACTGGGCCCTACAAATTAGGTCGCTTGTCCCGGCCAGAGACCTCAGAGATTGTCCCACCTGATCCCCACCATTGTTTCAAAGGACGAAAGTTGACTTCTAGGATGGCAGATTTGTTGCTGTAATTGTTGCTCCCCTCTCCCGGGCCGTGGATGTTGCAAACTAGCATTCCATCCTGGGGGTGGTAGGTGCAGTTTTAGTGCCCCATCCAGATGCCTTTACCCAGCCAGTGAACCCATCCATCCCCCAGCTGAACCCAATTTTTCTCCAGAAAATTGCCCTTGGCTGGAGGGAGGATAGAGTCCCCTAGCCTGGGAACTTACTCCACCCCTAAGCCAATGACTGACAGATATGGGGACAAAAGTTTGGCTCAATGCCTCAGCTGCCATGCGATATATGCTCCAGGGCCCTTCCCCTGTGAATCAGGCCAGGGCTAGGTTTGAGACTGTACCCCTGCTCAGCAGTTTTCCCTTCCCTATCCAGCTTCACTCCTTTTATGGGTTTTTCCTGAAGTGCACTCACTCAAAAAAATCACACATGCTCTAATGCCCGTCTCAGGCTCTGCTTCCGGGGAACCTAGCCTGAGACACTGGGTTTGACTTCAGAATCTTTCTCAACACAGAACCAGGCAGCCACTATCCACTGGCTGCAGTTAGCCCGTGAGATGCCATCTCTGTACCATCTCAAAATAGTTGTACGAGGCCTATCACAAACTTATTTTAGACAAGTCACTCCAGCCCTCTGATGACAGATAAGATAGTCCCGAAAGGCATTCCAGCTCAAATGTGCACTGCTTGTCCATCTGCCAAGCCAATCCCAACAGGGGAGGGAGTCAGACCATGGAAGAACAGAATGAACAACTTCTTGCTCAAAGGAAAGGTACTCAAAACAACCTTAGGCTCTCCAATTTTATTATAGGACATGTTGGGGACAGCAGAGGGGCCACAAGAGGGCAGCTGGGAGCCCTCATCCACCGTGTGCCTCAAGGCACAGTGGGGGACAAACAGAGGCATCCGATGAGGATGCAGAAAGCCTAAGAAATCAACACCTTAATGGGAAAGTGGGGCAGGCCTGGAGGCCATAGGACAAGGGTCACTCCATGTGATGTCAGCCCTCCTGGAGCAGCATGAAGGTGAGAGCTTGCTGGGGTGGAGAGGCTGAGTCTGCTGATGTTGGGTAGTCCCTCTGATGACACTGGGTGGCTCATTAGATGGGCTACTGTCACCCACCTCTAACGAGATGGTGGAGACACTGAGATAGGCTTAGGTGCCCTCCCTCCCTATAAGGGGCCTGATAGCACCGTCTCCCAGGATACAAAGCCTGGCTCAGTTGCTGGCTCATGGCTTGTTTGATCTGAGATCAGAGGGGAGTGAGACATCTCGGTTTGAAAGGCTTTCCTTTCCACCTCAGTGAAAGCAAGCAGGTGAAAGAAGTGGGGATGCAGTACAAAACACCTCCAAAACAAGACACGAGCTTCGGAGTCACATGTGAGTTTGAATCTAACACTGGGTGAGCTTTCACTTCATTTCCCTGAGCCTCAGTTCTTCATCTACAAAATGGGAACAAGTCACCTCCATCTCACAGGTTTGCTGGGAGGATGAAATGAGAAATACTTGTAATCCCAGCAAACTGCCTCAGATAGAGAAGGTTCTTCATGACTGGCTATATTACAATTTGATACAAAATTGAGACCAAGATTGGTTGTAAGGATGCCTCAACGTGCATGCTTCGAGGGCAAGGGCAAATGGGAACTTGGCAGATGGGAGATGAAATGCCTGCTCTCCTTCCTCTGCCGGGTTTAAGAGTGAGCCCCTGGCCTGAGGGCTGGGCGTGCAGCGTGGCCCAAGGCCCTCATGACAACCCAGTGGAGGACAAGGATAGGGCTGGGGTACACTGATCCTCTGAGGAATGTTTTTAAAAAGCCAGAGGAGGAGACAGGAGAGAGATTTCTTCCCAGAGGTGCAGCTGCAAAGACATCAAGCCGGGTCCATCTAGGATTTCAGATCCAGCCGTCACGGGGCAGCTGCTTGGGGAAACCATCGCTCCCTTCTTTCTCCCCAGCACTGGTGTTATCAAAAATACATACAAACTGTGAGAAAGTTCACAGAGAAACACTTTTCGGCACATATAAAAAACACACTGGCTGTGGTCAGTGGCTCAGGATGTGGACGCCCCCAAGGAGTGTCATCGGCCACCTGATGGTGGACATGCTGGGGGGCCACCTTGGATGGCTGGGACAGTGCCAGCTCTAGGGGAGGCTGAGTTCTTTGGCTGGACTGTACTTCTATAGAGTTGAGGTTGAGGGGCAGGAGGCATTTTGAGGGATACTGGATCCAGCAGTCCTGCTGTGACTCTGTGCTGGGGAACGTGGTAGGGGTGCCTTGGCCCTGGGCCTCAGGGACCCCTTGCTGGTCCCCTTGATAAGGGCAGAAGCCTACTTTACAGTAAACCTCCCCAGGCAGCAGGCCTCCCTCAGGTCGCAGGATATGGTTCTGGGGTCCTATCATTAGGTCAGATTGAGTGGCAAGCCCCAGGCTTGAGGAGCAGCAGTGGGTACCATATAACTTCCACTTCTGAAGGAGGGGAGTGACCCTGGTTTTGCCCAGAGGCTCCAGAAGGCTGGAGACATTGGGCACAGGAGGCGGCCAGGGTGTGGCCAGGAAAGGAGGCTCCAGACAAACAGGAGTGGTTCCTTGGCAGCCTGGCTCCTGTAGGGTGGGGCTTCTTGATGCTTCTTTTGGGCAGGGGGTGAAAGTAAGGACAAAGGGGCAGCCCAGTCTCCATAGGACCCACTCTTCCTTATTCTTCACCCCACAGGGGCCTGGACTGTCTGGCTGAGTGGTAAGGTCCAGGGACAGGTGGGTAGGGAAGGGGACAGGTGGGTAGGGAAGGGGAGAGGGTGGCAGCCCAAGCTAGAGGGTCACTCTACCAGCCAGCCCAGATACCCCTTGTCTGCCCACTGTCACCAGGCAAAGCTGGGATGGCCACCCTTAGTTGACCTCGGACCCCACAAGGCTGCCCAAGAGTGGGGTGGGGGTGAGAGTGTCTGAAGTCTGAAATGTGCCAAGGACCACTCTGGCTCTGGGGCATGAGGGGCTGGAGGCCTGTCTGTCAGGGTTGGAGGTCTTTCTTTCCAGATCCCCTAGACAGCCTGGCTCCCACTGGCCTGGCGGGCACACTAGGGCTGGAGGAGGGGCAGGCCTCGCCGGAGCCCTTCCTTCAGGAACTGCATGTAGGTGGCCGTGGATGGGTCTTCAAAGGTGGAAGAGAAGCTGAAGACATTGCTCTCGACGTCCTCGGGCGTCATGGAGGTGATGTCCAGGAAGTAGTTGGCGTTGATGTGATGAATCTGGGAGGAGGGTGGGTGAGGAAAGCAGGGGAGGGGCCACCCCAGTTCACTGGGCCCCTCCTCTCCCCGCCCACTCAAGCTCTCTTGGGAAAAGTGGCCCCTCTCAGGCCTTGACTCTTTGTTCCACAACAACGATCACAGACAGGTACCTGCAGCTACAAGCCCCTCCCAAATCCCACCCAAGGGCTGACTGTTGTCTTCCGGCTGCTCGCTCAGGGCCTTCTGACCAGAGCCCTTCCACACCTGCCCACTGGGTGGAAACCTGATGTCTTGTAATGCCATCTTTTCTGCTATTCCTCGCTTTGTTGTTGTTAGGTGCTGTCAAGTTGATTCCGACTCACTGCGACCCCATATGACAGAGTAGAACTACCTCACAGGAATTCCTAGGCTATAATCTTTACAAAAGCAAATCACCAGGTCTTTCTCCCACAGAGCCACTGCATGGGTTCGAACCACCAACCTTTTGGTTAGCAGCTGAGCACCTAACCATTGTGCCACAGGTCTCCTTACTCCTTCCTACCTACCCCCCGCCAAAACAAACCTGACCCCTCTCTCTTCTGTTCTCCTGACTCCTGAATTCTATACTCACTTCCATTAAAATGCCCAAGACCCTTGAAGGGCCTGCTTCCCCATCTCCCTCCTGCTCCAGCCAGTGAGCTCCTGAAGGGCAGGGCTGGGTCTTTATCTTTGTGTACACGGCCTGGCACAGAGTAGGTGCCCGGGAAATGGACACATGAGCAAATGAGTGAGCAAGCAAACAATACAACCAATGAGTGAAAGAATGCATGATAGATGGGGTTCTCATGGCCCAGCCCTGTCTGCTCATCTCTGTGACCCCAAGGCCCTGCCCTGGTCTGGCCCCACCATGGTGGGTGTCAGTGGGCATGTGCAGTTGGCTGGCTCTCCCTCAGGCCCTTCCTCCTGGGTTGCGCTCCTCACCCTGAGCCTGGGACAGCAGAAGCCTCCTGGCTAGCCCCTCTTCCTCTCCAACAAGCCCTCGCTGAGCACATCTCCCGGGCCAGCCAGAGCTCTTGTTCCTGCACTGCTCCTCACCCTGGGATACTGGGGAACCTGGCCACCACCCTACAGCCTTAGTCCCACACTAACCAACCCACTGTTGGCTTGGGGCTTAAAAGCTAAGGGGCAGCTTCGACCAGAAGAGCAGGAGATCTTGAGCCTCACAGGCCTGCTGCCCTTTTTAATTGTGGTACTTTAGCCAAGTCTCTGTACATTTTGAGCCTTAGTTTCCTTGTTTGTAAAATGGGCATTCATGGTCATCTCTCTCCCAAAGCTGAGGTGAGGAGCCAATGAGAGGACTTGCTGAGTGCTGAGTAGGGGCCCTGAGGAGACACAGGGTCTTGAACCTTGACTCAGGCTCTGGCCCTCTCCTGGCATGGCTCCTGGAACTCTCTGCCTGTCTCCTGGCTGGCTCCTCCCTGCTCCTTTCATCTCAGGCTGACTCAACAGTGTGAGGCGAGCTTTCCCTTCCAGTCCATGTTTCTATCAAATGAACCTGTCTGGCCCACATGGGAATGTGTTGACTGTGCCCGTTGCTAAGTGGTCTCCAAAGTGCTATAGTGGTCCCTTCTAGTGGGAACTTCCAAACACCTGCATGAGGCAGGTAGAGTGGGCATTACAATTCCTGTTTTATAGATAGGGATAACTGAGGCTCAGATTGGCTGAGAGATTAGCTCAGGGTTTTGTAGCCAGGAAGTGGTAAAGCCAGCCCAAAGTCTGATGAGCTCTGCACACCATGCCCCTTGCTGCTCCCTCTGCCCCAAAGCACCTGGCCCAGGCTAGGCTCAGGTGGGTGGTGGGGTTACCTACCACGGTGCCATTGGGCAAGCAGATCATCATCTCCACAGGAAAGCTGTACTTCTCCAGGTGCAGGCCAGCCAGCTTCTTGTGGGATGGGTTCTCCTGGCTGTTCTGTGGGGACAGTTGGGCATGTTCCTGATACCTCAGCCCCCACCATTGTCCTGTGGCTCTCACGGGGACCCCATCCACCTGCCCACTCACCTGCAGGTCCTCTAGCTCCTTCACCAGGGACCAGGTGCTGATAAAGCTCTCATTGAGGAGGGTGAGGATGGGCGAACTCTCCAGGACAGTCTCCCGGAGAGTCCGCCCTGAACCTGTTCAGGGAGAGGCCAAGGCCAGAAGGGTGAGGTACCCCCACATGTCTTACTAGGGTTTTCAGTCAGCAACAATCTTGCTTTGGGTAAACCTCATGGGCTGTAGATTGGTCTCTGCAGCCTGCCACTTAGCAGGTGCTGAATAAATGGTAGCTGTGATGAACAACAATAATATATGGACATCCTAGGTTGAGATTTAGGGTGGGGAGTCTACCTGGCCCAGAGACTTGTATACAGTGACAGCTTCTTAAATCCACGGAACTCTGTACCCCCGGGCCTTTGCATAGACTGCTTCCTCTATCTGAAACACTCTTCCTCCTGTCACTTGACAAACTCGTACTAATCCTTCAAAGTCTCAACTTAAATGTCTTCCCTGATCCCCCCAGTCACACTCTTTCCTTGCTACCTGGACCTCGCCTTGTATAACATTCACCACACTTGTGATTATTCACTCAGTGTCTGGCTTCTGCACCACACTGTATGCTCCTGAGGGCAGGGGCTGCTTCTGACTTCCTGGCTGCAGCACTCCAGCACCTAGCCTGGGGCTGGGCACAGCAGGTGCCCAGAATGTGTTTGCTGAGTGACTGGGTGAGAACATCCTGTACCCACTGCTGGGTGCCCAGACAACTTTGCACCTAGCTGGTCTTGGGTGAATTTTCTGAATAAGTGAATGCAAGCCGAGCCTTGGAGGTTATTTTCTCCCCTGCACATGGATACCACTTTACAGAGTGTAGGGAACTTTCACACCCATTCTCACGGTGGGAATAGGTATGGTATCGGTATTGCTGAGGAAACTGAGGCTCAGGGAGGGTAAGTGGAAATGGCTGAGTTAGGACTTGAACCCAGTCTGTCAGGGGTCTTTCTACTGCAACCAGCAGCTTCCTCTGGGCTCAGCACAGAAATCCCCAGTCCTTGCCCCAGAGGCTTGGTGCCTCTTACACCCCGAAAGAGGTCTCCTCCCCACCCCCTCTTGGAACTGGTTGGTCTCCCTCACCTCAGCAGGACTGGTCATCCAGGGCCCCCCACAGCAGGATTGAGTGCACCAGCTTGTTTTCTGCCTTGGCTCGGTCGAAGGCCTCAGTGAACGGCAGGTAGTTGACCTGGGGCCAAGCCAAGACAGATAGAAGCCACTGTCTGAGGCCAGGTCCCCATTCAGGGACTCTGAGTATGTAGTATATGTGTGTGTGTGGCAGGGAGCAGGGGTGGGGGGTGGGGGGTGGGGGCTCCTCAGGCACCAGGCTGGGCCCTGTAGGGAGATGCCCTCAGCAGCAAGCTGCTCACATACTTCAGCATCCCTGTGCTCACCTGATGCCCCCCAAAATCCCAGCCTCAGCACCCTGGAGCCTGACCCCAGCACCCCCCACCAGTGGCTGTCATCACCCCTGCCGACCTGCCTGCCCAGCCTCACCTTCTTGAAGGGGTACATGGTCACTTCCAGGCGCCCAGCGGCCTCCTCCAAGCTCAGCTCCTGGTGCCATTTGATCTCCTCAAACACAAACTGGAGGGGCTCCCCCGAGGGCAGGCGGCTGTTGATCACATTGCCATCCTCATCCAGGATCACAGAGGGCACTGAGGGGCCCATGGCTTCCAGCTCCATCTGGGCCAGAGGTCAGTGGGTAAGGGATGTTTCAGAGCTGGGTGAGAATACTCAAGGTGGTCCTGAGAGAGCCTCACCCATTGTAGAGACGGGGAGACTGAGGCCCAGGAAAGGGCAGGGCCTCGGTCATGGCTATGCAGTAAGTCGGGGACAGAGCCAGAGTGCCCAGCCAGGGCTCCTTCTATTGCCTGTTGCTTCCTGAGGCCCAAGTCAGACCCTGGGCATTGTGTGTAGGAACATGCGGATTCCAGAAACCCAGGTGCTGTGTCCTCCGCCCTGGGCTGTCCTGAGCCCCTTGCCAGCTAGGCCCCGATGCAGGAAGCTGAGTGGCCCTGTGGCAGGGCCCTGTAGTTGAGCCCCACCTTCTTACCTGGTTAGGGACCACCTGTGTGCTCACCTGGGGTATGTAGCCGATGTCCACTTCCATATTGCTGCTCTCACTGGCCCCGTACAACCACTCCATATCCACGTTCAGAGACCTGGGATATGGATGGGTAAGGGAGGGGGGTGACAAGAGCAGAATGTCATCAAAGCCCATTAACCATGTGTCAGGCTTCATCTCACTGAGGGTGCACAACAGCCTGAAGTCTACAGTTACTGTCCTCACTTTACAGATGAGGACACTGAGGCTCAGCAAGGGGGATTCTGGCTGCAGAGCCTGGCCCCTTCCTCTCCCCAGGCTGCCTCTCCCTAAGGGCACCCCAATATCACCCTCCACTTTTACAGTTCAGAGGACTTTCACATCATGTCTCACATGCCACCCATGACCCCCTGAAGCAGAGAGACCATGAACACCTTGTTGCAGGACACAGGAGTGAAAACCAGAGCACTGTCCTCCCCGTGCTGGTCTCCAGACTGCAGGAAGTCTGCTCTGATCGCATGCAATCTGAAGATCTGCCACACGGGGGAGCCCCAGGACTGTCAACCGATCAACTTCGCCTTGGGAGAGGTGGAGCAGGGCCTGGTGAGCTGGGAGTCCCTGCTGCCTGGTCCTGAGACATGGGCCCAGGGCAGCTGGTCCTGGGGTTACTCATTTGCCCCTCTCTCCCTCCATCTCATCCAGCCCAGGACATCGTCCTCTCCACCCCATCTCAACAACGCTGGGTTGGAGGCGGACGTGCCTGGTGGCCAGCCTCCTCCCCAGCCCTAGGCAGAGCCTCATGGAGCACAAGACAGGGAGGAGTGCAGCGCGGACCTCCCCCTTGGCCCAAGATGGCCCTGCCCTGCCCTCTCAGGGAAAGAGAGGAAGCGATGCCTGCTCCCTGGGGCAGTGGCATCACTGGGGTGGGTATCACTCCCCATGCTAATACTACAACATTATAGCTAAAACACCAGAAAATCTGACAAAATCAGCCACTATAAAAACACTGACAGCAACAAAAACAACAGCGCGTGCTTGCAGCCTGTGCAAACGAAACTATGCGATTCGAAGCGCCACTGCAATTGGGTGATAATGACAGCTCTGTCTGGAGCCCATTCAAAGAAAAAACAAACCCATCGCCACTGAGTGGATTCCGACTCATAGCGACCCTATAGGATGGAGTACAACTGCCCCATAGAGTTTCCAAGGAGCGCCTGGTGGATTTGAACTGCTGACCTTTTGGTTAGCAGCCATGGCTCTTCACCACTGCTCCACCAGGGTTTCCAAGGTTCAAAAAGTAAATTAGCATAGAGTTTTAGCCTTGTAGGTATACTGTAACATGTAAGCTGGGCTTATGAAAAGATTTTTTGTTGTTGTAACTAACTACAGGGATATTTTTATAAAAAAAAATAATAAATTTATGCTGAAACACTGCACAAAAATTTTCCTGACAGTCATTTTGGTGTCACTCCCTGATTTTGGTGTCACCCCCTCCGACAGTGTCACCTGGTGCTGTCAAAACTTCTGCAACTCCCTTGTGACGGCGCTGCCCAGGGGCAGCTTTCCCTTCTAGGCTATCCCGCAGGTGAGACAGGCCAGGAGTCAGCCTCCCATCTGGCGGATGAGGAAACAGGTCTGGAGAGTGCCAGGATCTTGCTCACAGCGACACAGCCCATTGGTGCCAAGGCCAAGACTTAACTATGGACCTTCTGGCTCCCAGCCCAGGTCCGGCCCCTACACTGGCCACTCAGGCCCAATATGTGGCCATTTGTTGTTGGGGAGAAATCTAGAAAACCTGAAGCTGGGTTCTCTGGGTCCCCTGCTGCCCCGACAGGTGGCAGACCCTGAGCAGGCCATGAAGGCAAGCAGGAGGCTGGCATGAGTCATCAGCAGACCCCGTGAGGCTGTGTGGTAGCACCTGCGGCTGAGGGGGGCTCTATCCTCAGACCTTTGTGTGTGCTGTCCCCTTTGCCTAGCTAACCTTCCTCATCCCCCAGGTGTCTGCTTAGACGTCACTTCCTCTGGGACTTCTTCTTGGACCCCGACCAGCTGGGTCCCTGCCCACATGCTGGCTCCTCCTAGGGTAGCATGAGCAGGCCGTGGTTATGGCTGTTTTCAAGGTCTGTCTGTCAGCAGTATGAGGGCAGGGAGGCACCAGCTTCAGGGAGGGTCTGTTTGTAGCTGCACTGGGTCCCAGGCACAGTGGAGGGCCTGGCCCACACAGCACCTGAGAAACAGATGATGGAATGATCACCTCTGCTGCCTCTGGGTGGGAAGCAACAGCTCCGGGCTCCTCCAAGAGGGGGTCCAGGTTCCTTCCAAGAGGGGTAGCTCTGGGTAGCAAAGGAACGGCAGTCGACTGCAGGGGCCTCTGGGGACCCCTTGCTTCTAATCTCCTGGAACTGAGGGGTAGGGTAGATTATAGCAGGGTGCCAGGGCTGGGCCAAGGCTCCCACCTGTGGTTGGGCACGAAGAGCCGGAAGTCGCGGACATGGGTGGCGTCTTTGGACAGGATGATGTGGCCGGTGAACTGGCCAGGGGAGAACCAGAAGGGGAAGTTGGGCGGCTCGCTGAGCTGGAACTCGGCGTGGATCCTGTGGGGAAGGCAGCCAGCGGTCAGCAGGTCCTCTGCTGAGCCAGAGCCCACCCTCCCACTTCTTTCCCCAAAGGCTGGGAACCTGGGGAAGGAGGCCAGACTATCACATGGGGGAGGGGAAGAAAGGAGGGTGTTTGGGGCAGGGACAGACTATGAGACCCTTCAATGCAGCCCATCCTTCAAGGCCTAGTCCTCAAGCTGCCTTCTCCAGAAGCCATGCCTTGACCCTTCTCTGGGCTCCCACAGCCTCTCTAGGTCGTGTGTGACCTGGTACCACAGGTATCGTTCACCCCCCTTCTGGGCTGGTGACACAATCATGGCCATCAGGCCTGGGCTAAGCACTTTCCACACCTCCTTCCAGTGAACCCTCACATGCCCTATGAGGAAACTGAGGCTTAGAGAGCCAAAGCTGCTGGCCCAAGACCACCGGATGGTAAGTGGTGGAGCTGGGGGCTTTGAGTCCAGCCCCTCCGAGTGCCATTCCCTTCCTGAGGTTCCTCTGGTGCCCTAGGGTCCCAGGCCCGGGTGGGAGGCAAGGATGGGGGTTGCGAGGGTGACTCACCGGAACATCACAGTGTAGTAGAAGTCACTGATGGCAGTCAGGCAGGCGACAGCACCCTGGGGGGCAAAGCGGGTCTTCACAAAAGGCCGAGGGTGGAACATGCTCAGGAGCCGGTGGATGATGACCTGGGGGAGGGGAGTGGAGACCAGGCTGGCTTGCTGGCCCAGAAGAGAGACCCAGGGGCCTGTGAGGGTGGGTCCAGAGGGGAAGCAGGGAAGTAGGTGGGGCAGGGCTTATGCTGGGGGTCCAGCAGCAGACCGGGAGGGGGCACTGGTTGGACTCGGGCAGGGGCAAAGGGGCCCTGAGTCTCACCACAGGCTGCCCTCACCTCCTTGCCCTTGGGCGGTGGTGGGTAGAAGCGGTTGTTGGACAAGTAGCCAGTGAAGATGCTCAGCTCACTGGGGATAATCCACCAGGGCTCGCCCAGCTTCACCTGGCCCGGAGGAGGGAGGAAGGGCCGGAAGTGACGGGCGGCGAACACTGCTCTTGGTGAGGCTGCGGTGGTCCAGTTACGGAGGCCGGACAGGGCCAGATGGGAAACCTGGGGCAGGGGAAAGCTGAAGACTGGGGACACTACCAACCATGACTTTGGAGTCCCCTGGTCCATGATAGGAGCCCCTGGGTGGTACAAACAGTTAACACACTCAGCTGCTAACCAAAAGGTTGGTGGTTTGACTCAGCCCAGAGGTACCTCAGAAGAAAGGCCTGGCAATCTACTTCCAAAACATCAGCCATTGAAAACCCCATGCAGCACAGTTCTACTCTGACACACATGGGGTCTCAGTGAGTTGGCATTGACTCTACAGCAACTGGTGTGGTGTGGTTATGAGTAGGTGGAGTCTCGTTTGAACCCTGAGCTGGCCTACAAGCCCAGGGAGGAGAAGGAGCCCGAGGAGTCTCCTGCCCTGGTGAGGGCCACATGCTTGGCACTGTCTTGCCAGAGCCAAGGCTCATGTCCCCCTCCCCTGCCCCAGCCCTCTGACTGCTTCTGCTTCTTCCTAGTCAGAAGGCTCCCAGGCTGCACTCATTCCTGCCTGCACTCCTTGGCATAAGCCTGAAGACGAAGACCAAGCCTGTGTGCCACCGCCCTGCCTGGCTTCCTCGCCCCCACCCCTTAGCCTCGAATTCTGCTCCTAATCCCTCCCCGGAGGTTGACAGTCCCACTGAGGAAATCAGAGTTTGGATTTGGAGCTAAGTCTGTTGAGGGAGGGGTGAAACTTCTAGAGTCAAGAACAGGGTGAGACCACAGAGGAAGGGGAAGGCCAGCCCAGAGAGGGCCCCCCGCTTCCAGTGCAGCCTGCCGCACACTGGCCGTGCACTCACAGCAAGAGGCCTCCCGAAGCCCTTTTCCTCATCAGTAGCCCACCTGTTCTGTCTGATGAATCAAGAGGCAGGAGACAATGAGCACTGGAAACTGACAGGGCTGTTCGCACCTCAGCCTGGGCAGAGGCGGGACCCTGAAGCAAGCAGGATGCTTTTGTAAAAGCTCCACCCTCAGAAGCCGCTCCCTGCCCTTCTGGGGTGCAGGTAGGAACCGGTCCTCCATGAGGTATCAGCCACTGGACAGTGTGTACCTGGCCCCCTCAGAGATGCTGTCCCAGTCTTGGTGGCAGCAGGCTCCCTAGCCCTCCCCACCTCTATGGCAGCTGAGGCCCCAGGCTCAGTGGGAAGAGGGAGGCAGCAGGAAGTGCCAGGAGGTCCCACTGTGAGGGATTTAACAGGCAGGTTTTCAGAGCAGGGCTGGCTGTGCCTGCCCACCCACCAACCCACTCGCTTGCTGGACGCTGCTCATGGCTAGCCACCCCAAGCAGGGAGCTGCCCCAGAAGGGAGCCAGGCTCTGTGGGGCTCTGCTCCTGTTGTCTCCCCACATAAAGACAGGTGCATCCCAGGCCCTGCTCCAACCCCCCTGCCCTCCACTCTGCTTGCTGCTCTGTGGGGGACTCATCTGCTCCCTCAGCTTTAACCACCACTCTGGGCCCATCACCCCCGAACCCACCCAAACCCATCCCACTCAACCCATGGCCACCCCCAGATCTTTCTGCACAAGCTCAAACCCATGTTTCAAACCACTTGGCTGGACTCTCCACCTGGACGTCCCCCAGGTTCCTCAAGTTCAGCACACCCAAACTGATCTCATCCTCTTGCCACCAGACCCACTCCCCTCTGGTTATCAGCCAGATGCCCAGGAGTCACCTCAACTCCTCCCACCTACTTTCCATCAGCAGCCCCACCCCACCCTTTCTTCAGTTCACATCATCCGTTATCCCTCTGCCCTTCTGCTCCATCACTGCTGCTGCCCCTAAGCCTGCCACCCCCTCCTCCTCCCTCCCAGGGACTGGCCTTCCCACCTCTCCCCAGCATCCCTCTCCCCACACCAGCCATCAGCCTGGGGAGCACAGATCTGATGAGGGAACTCTCTTACTGCAGAATCGGCTGTGGTTTCTTGCTCTGCAGAACCAAGCCCCAAGCCCAGCCAGCAAGGCGCTTTGTAGTTGGGCAACTTCCCTTCCAGCCCCACTGGCCAGGGTGCCCGCACACGGGCCCCACATGCCCTGGGTTCAGCCCTCGGTTGACCAGGCCTGCCACTTTCTGCCTTCTGGCCTGTGTTCATGCTGAAGTGACATTTCAGCTGAGATATAAAGGCTGAGTAGATGTACACTAGGCAAAGAGAAAACGCTGTTCTTGGCAGAGAAGGAACAGCATATGAGAAGGCTCACAGTTGGAAGGAAGTGTGGTGATTTGGAAGAAAGGCAGGAGGGCTGGGGATGCTCAGGACCTGGGATAGGTATGAGACCTTGTCCAAGGGCCTTGGGTGGGGGAGGGGCTGGTAAAGATGGATGGTCTACCTCCCATAGGAAGAGTGGGCAGAGGGGCTGCCTTCTCAGGGGCCCTCCCACCCTTCAGGCCCCTGCCAGGGGCGGACCCTCAGGTCTATATCATCTGAGTGCAACAGAGCAGGGGCCAGGCCTCGGGCTAGGGGCCTGGGGTGCAGTGATGTGTTAAGATGTGGGCCTTGCCGCCAGGAAACTCATGGCCTGCGGGGGAGACAGAGACTTGCAGAAAGTAATCATTACAATCTGTGAGGCGGCTGCTTTAGGCTCTCTCCTGCACTTGCTGTTCCCTCTGTGCCATTACCAAGCTAAGCCCTCCTCATCCTCAGTCTGTGTCACTTGTCATTCCCTCCAGAACATCATCCCAGTTCCCCCCTCCCCTACCCGTCGCCCCAGGTTAGAGGCTCCCGCTTCTCTCCTGCCTCCCCCACCAGACTGTGTACTGGGGAGCAAGGACAGCATCACTCCACTTCTGGACCCTTGGGCTGGGCACAGTGGATAGCTGATGAAGGAAGGAAGGAGAGATGGAAGGATGGACGGACTGAGTGCAGACTGGTCCTCAGGGGAGTGCACCCCAGTGACCCAGTGATCCAGGCTACTGTCTGTGTCCCACCCATGGGGGCCCCATCCTGCCTAACCCCAACTCACCCCCAGGAACCCATCTTTGCTCTTGGTCATGCTCTCCGGGAGCAGAGGCTGGAATCGGGCCTCTATGGTGAGCGTCTCCTCGCTGGGGTCGGGGGGTAGCTCCTCGTCCTCATAACTGGTTGCAGGAGTTGACCCTGGGAGACACAGATTGCGGGGGGGCCCTGCCCTCAGGCTGCAAGGCCTCGCTTCTCTCTGGGCACCCACACTGCCCTAGTGATTAAGGGCACCAGGCTCAGGTTGGGGTGGGGTAGAATTAACAACCACCAAAGTAACACACAGTATGTATCACATTTTAGTTTCACAATAGCCCTGTGAGGGAGATAATATTATTGCCAACTCTGGTTCCCAAATGAGAAGGTGGGGGCTCACAGAGGTGAAGTGACTTCCCCGAAGTTACAGAGCTAGGTTAGTGGGGGAGTCAAGATTCAAACAGATGCTCAACCACGACCCTCTTCCTGAGGAGGATAAGCTCTCAAGGCCTGTGTTCTCATAGGCTCCGAGTCAGACTGACCTGGATTCAAATCCCAGCCCCACCACTCAGTGGCTGTGTGACCGCTGGCCAGTGGCTTGTTATATGGATTAAATGAGATAATCTACGTAAAGTGCTTAGCTTTGGGCCTGAACAGAGTAAGCCCATAATAAACTTCAGCTGTCTTACTATTAACCAAGGTGGGGAGTCACAGAGCTGGGGCTCCTACCTAATTCTTCTGTCTCCAACCTGGGTTCTTCCTACCAGGCCAGGCTGGCTGGCTGCAGAAAGGCTATTCCCAACTGTTCCATGTCCTTTGTTCTCCAAACCAAGTTTGTGATAAAGCAGTGCTGGGCCCACTAACGGTAGCACCCAGGCAGGCAGCTGCTGTTTCCAGCTGCTGGGATTCCCAGTACGAAAGAGAGAAGCAACTTTCTAGGGCATGGAGCTGAAAACACACTGGGCCAGGCATCCTCCGCCCAGTCCCTAGTTAAGGTTGGCTCCATTTCCTGGGCTCTTTGGGACAAGCCAGGGTTCCCTGGGTGGTGCAAACAGTTAAGCGCTCGACTATTAGCTGAAAGGTTGGTGGTTCAAACCAACCTAGAACAGTCTTCGGAAGACAGGCCCGGCGATTTGCGTCTGAAAGGTCACAGCCTTGAAAACCCTATGGAGCACAGTTCTACTCTGCACACACGAGGTCACCATGAGTCAGAATCAATGACAACAACAACTGGGATAAATCATTTAGCCTCTCTGCTTTTTGTACATGAAAAAAGGAGACAATACTACCATTCCTGTCTCTGTCATTGGGACCTGGTGAAAAAACCAATGGCTGCTCAGAGAGGAACTCAGTCAAGGAAATCAAAGTAATAAACGAAAACAAGAGACAGATTCAGGCTATCTCTGGTGGCACGAAAGAGTGCTGGTTCCGGAACGAGAAGACCCGCTTCGCCCTGATTTTCTAGGTGACTATGGGCTGCACCTTTCCCACCAGGGCCATTTCCCCATCTGTACAAGGAGGGCTGAACTGACAGTGGTTGAATTTGATTTCTCAGATCTCTTCCTGCTCAGTAATCTTTCAAGCGTGGAGGGAATGACTATGAAGGCTTAAGGGAGACAAGAAGCCAGTTCAAAAGGGTGGGGCCCCTGGACACATATAATGGAATAAAACAGGGGTGAGTCTTGCTATGTCCACTCTCCCAGGGCTTGGCACAGTTTGTGATACACAGACGATACTAGGTGTTTGTTGACTGACTGACTGGCTGGCTGAATGAATGCACTGAAAGCAGTTCTTAACCTGGAGTCACCAGAATCACCCAGAATGCCCTTTTAAATTACAGGCATCCAGACTCCACCTCAGACCTACGAATCAGAACCTTTAGGGCTTAGAACGAGGACACTGCACTTTTAATTAGCAGTCCCTAGTGGCTCCTGATGCAAATCTCTGTTCTAAAGAATCACTGTTATTTCTGCATTTGTAAGTCAATGCAGCGAAACTTTCTGAACCAGTAACCCAGAAACCTCAGAGGAAGGGAGCAATAAGGAAATGCAGGGTGGTTAGTCTGTCTTATATATTCAATTACTTTATTGTTACCACAGGTAATTATTAGTAACGATACCCAGCATTTTACAGTCCTTTGGTTTTCTAATAAAAATGTTATTTCCTGATTTATATGTAATATTTGCTCATTGTAGACAATCTGTAAAAATTTAAAGTACTTTATAATGCAGAAAATTAAAAACACTCATAACTCTACCAACTGGCCTCTATTTCCTGCTTGGATTAGAGTTTTTTTAGCCTTTTGATTTCCCAGCACTTGGTCCTGTTTTGCACTCACAGTGGCATTGGAGGTAAAGGAGGGAGAGACTATTCTCCCATGTTGGAGAAAAAGATTTATGAGAAAAAAATTAAAAGCGTCTCCAAGCCCAGCAAGCTTTGCCAATATGTCACTATCAGGACGCTCTCACACTCTGGCCACAAAAAAGGGCAAGGAAGTAGCCTGTGTGGATGCTCGGAGAAGTGTATGCAAAATAATGCTAAGTACAAGCAGATCCACAAGGGGATGACCTGTTTACCTGCCTGTCTGCTTTCATGACAGAACTGACTGCCACCAAGAGCCACTGACACACACCCACTCCAGCCAATTAGCATTTTCCACCTGACCGTCCTCCTCTGGCAGTGACAACAGGTCACTGGGCCAGCAGGTGGCTGACCTACCTGACACATACCCTGAAACACAGAAAGCCCATCATGGGTTTCTTTTATTTTTATGTGGCTGAGAGCAGCTGGTGTCTCTTGTTCTTGTCTCTCCCATCTACTGGCTTACTTGAACCAGGCAATTTGGGTGACAAGTAGGTGCCCCAGATCATCAGTTTAAGAAATGTCACAACAAGTTACAGGGCAATGGAGACAGAGGTTGGGGTGTGGGAGAGGGGTAGTGAGAAAAACATTTTATAATTCATTCAAATATTTCAGCCCCTCATCTTTGAAAAAAAATCACTGATTATCTCTAGGCAAAAATGGATAGCGAGAATGGGATGAGAATCTGACAGCACCTAAGCAGAGTTTAATACTTAGTAATAATATTAGTACCTGTTGTTGTTGTGAGCTGCTGAGTTGATTCTAACTCACAGGAGCCCCACGTAACAAAGCAGAACTGCCCCTTAGGGTTTTCTAGGTTATAATCTTTACAGAAGCAGATTGCCAGGTCTTTCTTCCACAGAACTGCTGGGTGGGTTTGAATCACCAACCTTTCAGTTAGCAGCCGAGCGCTTACTCCTCAAAGCTGTGAGCTGGTGTAGGACTCTGGAGCCAGATGGCTCCAGTTCTAATCCTAGGTCTAAACCTTTCTAGCTTGGGCAAGCTGGTTAATTTCCTGTGCTTCCGTTTCCCAAACTGTAACCACAGGGGGCATGATAGTGTCCATCTCCCAGGGCTATTGTGAAGATTAAAGAGGTAACACACATAAAGTGCTTCAGATGATGTCTGCCATTAAGGAGGTAGCCAAAGAATGTGAACTAGCATTCTCTTCACATGGGCGGAAAACAGGTTTGGGGGGCTGAAGCAGCGCGTCCAAGCTCCCAGCTAGAAAGTGGCAGAGCCCAGAGACACCAAAGCCCACAATCTTCCTTCTGCTTCAGGCCGCTGCTTCTCCTTGGCTGTGAAGACACAGCTGCCAAGAGGCTGAGGGCAGCGCCTTGGGCTCCCCCTTCCCCAGCCTCTCCTGGTACCTGTCAGCTTCTCAGCGATGGGTTTGAACTCCTCAGGGCTGATGTACATATCCCGGTCGGTGTCCAAGGAGGAGAAGAGAAAGAGGCCTTCTGTCCCCAGGGCCTTCAGTGCTGATTCCTGCTTGGGAAGAAGGGCACACCTGAGCACCAGTTGGATTCCCAAGTCTTCCTGACCCCAAATGGGTAGATGCTTCCAACCCCAGGTGACAGCTGATGGTGGGGCTCCCCTAACCATCTTCCTGAGGTCTTTCAATACCTCCTAGTCCGTCTGTCCAAATGTCATCTCTGAACTGCCCTCAGAGTCCTTCCAACCCCCTACCCAATCCCTCCTAGTCCCTGCTTCACTCTGGGCCTTCATCCACTGTCCACTCTCTAAGGGTCCCCTCCTGGTCTGTCCCATCTTCCCCAGTCCCCCTTCCAGCCAGGCCATCCCTGCTTCACCCTGTTCTTTCCCCCATGGTCCTCTCCTGAGCCCCTCCCACTGCCCCCAGCTTCCCAGTACCCCTTCCAGACTCTCTAGGTCCCATCTTCACTCTATGCCTTCAGCGGCTGTCCACTGTTCAAGTCATCCCTCTGGACCGGCCCCTCCAGGCCTCACACAGGACCAGTCCTGTCACCTTCCTCCCTCTGTGCTTCCAACTCTGTCATTCCAGCTCTAGTCAGTCTTGGTCTCCTTTGCCCCTTTCTGTCCATGTCCCCCTCCAGGGCCTACCTATGCCCTGGAAGAGGCACAGCTGGAGCCTGTGACTTCCCCCAACCCATAGAACAGCTCTCTCCCACTCGCTCCTCGCTGACCGGCCTCCTTCCCATCCTCATAAAGTCCTTCTCCAGGCCAACTTTCCATCCCCTGCTGGCCGTCTCTCCTCTGCCCACCCACCCTCTGAGCCCCCGGCGGGCCCTTCCATCTCTGTCCCTTGTCCCCACCCCCACCCCGTCTATCCCCGGTTCCCGGTCCCTCTGCGAGCTGGCGGCCGAACGTTCCATCCCGCCCCCACGCCCCGGCCCACCCGAGTCTCCCCAGTCTCGCCCCCTCCCCCGTCACCCCCGCGCCCCGATCTGCTCTCAGCGCGCGCCAGACCTGCCGCGCGGCCGCCTGGGCCTCGGCGTGGCGGGCGTAGGCCCGGGCGACGGCGGCGGCGGCTGCCGCGGCGATCAGGGCTCCGAGCAGCGCCAGGAGGCGGGCGCGGGCGCGGCGGCCCGGCGGCTCGGGTGACGGCGGCGGCGGCGGCGGCGCGGTGGGGCCGGGGCTGGGCGGCTCGCGCACGCCCGGCCGGGCCCGGCCCATGGTGGCGGCTCCGCGGCGGCTCGTTGGCGGCCGGAGAAGCGGACTAACGGGCCGACGCGGGCGGGGCTGGGGGCGGGCCTGGAGGTCGCCGCGGGCCGGGCTTGGGCGGCCTGGGCGGGGCGGCATCGAGGCCAGGGCGGCTCAGGGGATGGTGCTGGACGAGGTCGGGCTGACGGGGCCCAGGATAGGGGTTCGTGTCTGTCTGGGCGTCAAGGCACCCCGAGCACCTGGTGCAGCACTTTGGCATTCAGTGGGCACTCAGTAGGTGCTGAACGAGTCAATGAAGCCAATATAGGAACGCCAGGACTATGGCCGTCCCCTGCCACCCACACAGTTCTCTTCCGGAGGTCAGGGCAGGCTGGTCAGCTTTGGTCATGGTGGCGCTCGGGGCCTGGCGCTGCGCCCTGATGCACAGTGAGCCTCCATAAAGGGATGCCAGTACCCTGCCTTCCCTCCCACACCTCCCACAGACCAATTCCTTCCTGCCATCTCTGTGCCTCTTTCCTGTATCATTTTCCCAAACCTAAACTAGCCTCTGTGTCCCATCTCTACTGGAGGCCAAGACAACAATTCCAGGCTGGGACCTGGGGCTAGGGCTGGAGGGCAAGGAGGACCCTGCACATTCTGAAGCTTGACTGGGGGAAGGGGTCTGGAGGTTGGGGACAGGGGTGGAAACCTCATCCTGTGCCTCTCCTGGCAGGCGTGTGGAAGGCCAGAGGCCAGGCACCCCACCCTCCAGCTGTTTTCTCAAATTTCTTTAGTCATCTAGGGAAAAACATTAAACTGAAAGTCCAGCCCCATTTCCTTCACAGTCCAACTGGAAGGCTGCCCCTGGAGATGTGTCAGTTATAGTAGTAGCTTTCCAGTTCAAGGCCCCACATGTGGTGCAGCACCAAAACCTCCTCATCCCTGGGCCCATACTCATGGATGAGGAGGAATCAGGAGGGGCCCTCCCCCTGGGGTTGTGGTGAGGAAATAAAGGGCATGGTGCTGCTGGAGGTCCCTCAGTGTGCGGCCAGGCTTCCCTCTGAGTCTCCAGCCCCCCTCCCCTCCACAGGACCTGGCATATGGCGACAGGAATGGTGTTTCCCAGAACAGCACTTCACCTGCTTCAAGGAGGTCTTGAGAATGGAGGCTGGTGGCATTCGGGGGAAATATTTTCATGTCTGTCAAGTCCCCAAGAGCCTTCGGTTTGGGCTGGGGCTCTCTTCCATTATAACAAGGCCCCAAGGAGCCCCGACAGAATGGTTCTGTCTACAATTTCTCAGGAGGAGGCAGCAGCTGCAGAAGCCTTCAGATATGAACACTCAGCTCAGAGAACAAGCAGCGCCCGCCCTTGGAGACCACAGATCAATCCCTAGTCCTGGCACCCCAGTCAGCCTGGGAAATCTGAGGGAATCTAACAGATACTGAGCACCTACTATGTGCTAGAGCTGGTACTGGGTGATTTACCATGCTATCTCAGATTGTTCTCAAACCACCAAGGCAGGTAGGGATTGTTCGTGCTGTTTTTTAAATGAAGGAGCCTGAGCTCTGGCACCCAAGACTACCTGAGTGCAAATCTCTTGCCATCCTGCCTCCCAGGCCTCCCAGGGGATGGCCCAGCCCACTGAGTGGGGGCCTCACCTCTGCCACCACTTCTCTCCTTTTGTAACCAGCCATGATAGTGCCATGTGGGTAGGACCCTGTCTTCCCAGGGCTCACACAGTGTCTGTTGAATGAATGTTTCCCAGGGACCCAGAGTTGTGGGCTCTGCACCCAGCCCTTGCCCAGCACTCTGGCCCCATGTCTTTGGAGGGACCCACCGGGGACCTGACATCTGGTGTTGGCTTCTGAAGGCTTCCAACTGTGCCACTTCCAGCTCATTATCACTAATGTTTGGGGACATCCTGCATACAACAGATGCTATTAGAAAACCAAATTCCGTTCCATCAGGAAGCAAAGCTAACAGAGCAGGTTAGGAGGGGAAGAGTGATGAGCCAAGGCCCCTAGAAAATAAACAAGGGAAGTTTTCTGTGCCAGATTACTTTTATTTATTACACTTGCTTTTTGTTAAAGACACAGCCACCCTACTGGTCTTTGCTGCCCAGGGTGGAGAGATTGGCTGTTGGGGACTGTGGGGGGCTCTCAAAGCCCAGGGGAGGTGCAGAGGGGGGTTTACAAGGTTTGGCTCAGGTCAGCAAGCCTCTGGAAAAAGCATCAGTTTTGGGGACCAGCTTGGAGATGCGTCAGCTCTGGCATTGACAGTGGAGCAGGGCTGGGTTTCGCATTGGTAGGCTCCCTTCCTGGCTGGGCTTGTCTCCAAACCAAGGGACTGAGAAGGGCAGGGCCTTGAGAGATTGGGCCAGTGGGGCAGTTCTGGCCAGGAGCCACCCTGCAGGATCTCTCTGGCACCTTGTTTCTGGTCCCCAAGTGAGCAAGGGTGATATTTGGGAACTAGCAACAAGTGGAAACTACTGTACAACAAGATGAGTGACTTGTTGGCCGTGTTCTTGAGGATCTCACACATTAGCAGGGAAATTGTTCATTCATCTAGTCAACAAATACTTATTGTGGGTCCATTATGCTCTGCTGTGGGCATTGGGGAGCCACCAGTGAACTTTTCTCGACAAGTCAATGGATATATGACCCACTGAGGAGGGTCTCACTGACTGTTAGGAGGGGTCAGAAGAGGCTTCACAGAGGAAGTCCAGCTGGTCCTGGAGCTCAGGATGTCTCCAGTCAGAATACTCAAGGGAGAGCATTCTAGAGCATTCCAGAAGAGTGTTCCAGAGCAGGAACAGTATGCCAGGGGCGGGAAGAGCAGATGCAAAGGCACAGCAGCATGAAGCTCAATGCAAGGACATAGATTAGATGATTAGAGCTAGAGGGTCCACAGGGGAGTATGAAGGGAGAGAAGGCAGAAAAGACAGACTGGGGCGCGCCCACCAGCTTGTGAAGAGTTTGCACTTTCTCCTCAAGATAATGTAGAGTCATCAGAGGGGAGGGACATTCAGCCCCCTAGGCACACTTCAGACTGCTCTGCTGAGGGAGGGTCCTTTTCCTCCCTGCTGTGTCCCTTCTTCTGCCTTGAGGTGGAGAAGTTCTGATTCCCACCCTTGCCTCACTGCACACCAGGTGTTGGATGTGAACACTTCAGGCCCACTCTATCCACCCACTGGAAGAGGAGCCACTTCCTTGACTGACGATATGAGGGAGAGCCTGACTTTGGTGCAGCAACTTTAAGCACAGGGTCACTGCCTTGAACCCTGGCCTATCTCTATGTACAAAAAAAAAAAAAAAAAAAAAAAAATTCTTAATTTTGATGAAGTTATCTATTTTTTCTCTTGTTGCTCATGCTTTTGGTCTCATATCTATGAATCCATTGCCAAAAACAAGGTCCTGAGGATTTACCTTTATGTTTTCCTCTAAGAGTTTTATGGTTTTAGCTCTCATATTTAGGTCATTAATCCATTTTGAGTTAATTTTCATATATGGTGTGAGGTATGAATCCAACGTCTTTCTTTTGCATGTGGAAATCCAGTTATTCCAGCACTATTTAGTGGAGAGATTCTTCTTTCCCCATTGAATGGACTTGACACCCTTGTTGAAAATCAACTGACAATAGATGGATGAGTTTGTTTCTGGAATCTCAATTCTATTCCATTGGTCTACATGTCTGTTTTCATACCATACCACACTGTTTTGATTACTGTAGCTTTGTAGAGGATCAATAAGAAAGAGGAAGACCTTTAAGGAGATGGATTGACACAGTGGTTGCAACAATGGGCTCAAATGATTGTGAGAATGGCGCAGGACCAGGCAGTATGTTCCATTCTGTTGTACACAGGGTTGCTGTGAGTTGAAACCAACTCAACAGCACCTAACAACAACAACAGCTTTGTAGTAAGTTTTGAAATTGGGAAGTGTGAATCCTACTTTATTCGTCTTTTTCAAGATTGTTTTGGCTATTCAGGGCCCCTTGCAATTCCATAAGAATTTGAGGACAGTCTTTTCCATTTCTCCAAAAAATGCTGTTGGACTTTTGACAGGAATTGCACTGAATCTGTAGATTTCTTTGTGTAGTGTTGACAGCTTAACAATATTAAGTCTTCCAATTCATAAACACAGGATGTCTTTCTGTTTATCTAATTCTCCTTTAATTTCTTTCAGTAAAGTTTTATAGTTTTCAGTGTACAACTCTCTCACCTCCTTAGTTAAATTTAGTCTGGTATTTTATTCTTTTAGATGCTATTGTAAATGCAATGTTTTCTTTATTTCCTTTTCAGATTGTTCATTGCTGGTGTATAGAAACACAATTAATTTCTATGTGTCAGTCATGTACTCAGCAACTTTCCCGAATTAAGGTTTCTTTTTGGGGTGATGAAAGTGTTCTAAAACTAGATTATGGTAATGTTGCACAACTCTGTAAAACCATACTAAAAACCATTGGCATATACATTTAAATGAGTGGATTGTATTGCATGTAAATTATATCTCGATAAATTTTTTTTTAAAAGAACTTCTGATTTCTGGGTGGAGAACAGGCTGGAGAGAGCAAGAATAGGAGGTTGGAGACAAAGCTATTGCAGCCTGCCAGGCAAAAGATGACCGGGGCCTGGGCTAGGGGGACACTGACGAGCTGGAGAGAGGATGAGATTTAGTAGGCATTTTGTGGGGGCAGAGAGGCCAGGCTAGAGGTGGACAGTGAAAGACAAACATCCGCTCCTGGCTTGAGCTCGGGTAGGTGGTAGTACCTGACGGGAAGCTTCAGTTGAGTCTCAGCCATGATGAGACACCCCTGAGCTGCCCATGTGGGGACGTGCCCAAGGAGGTGAGGCACCTTCCCTCTAGCTCAAAGCTCCGGACTCTCAACATTGAGGCAGCTGCATGAAAGAGTCTGGAGCTATAAGCTAGAGGGAAGGTGGGGCATGAGCTATAAATTTGGGAGTTATTGGCCTCTAAATGACATTTAATGCCACAGGATTCAATGAGATCATTGAAGGAGAGAGAAGAAATTTAGCCTTTCGCCTGTGTGGGCCATAGCAACTGACATGCGGCCACAGAGGCGGCTGAGCTTAGGGTGCCAAGTGCCTTTGGCTGGACTCACAGGCACGAGGCTGGGGCTGTGATTAGCCAGAAACTAGATTAATCTTAGGGATCACGACAGGCTTGGTGAAACTCTCATGCTGTCCAGGTGAGGAGAGAGATTTGTTTCCTGGGGTCAGAAAAGGCCTCTGGGAACTCTGCCCAAAAGGACAACTTTAGTGTCAGCTTCATGCTGCAGAGGTCCTGGGTTATCTAGCCTGACTGCCCACTGGAGTCACCTGGGGCCTTTGGACAGGGACCAATTACCTGGCACCACTCCCAATTGGTCTGGGAGGGGGGCATTTTTGCAAGTTGCCCCAGTGATTCTATGTACCAAGAATCCCTGGGCTGGAACTATTGCTAGCTGGTTTCTCCCTGTATGAGTGTTTTGGAATGCTGAGCACCAAATACCTAAATCCAAAAGAATTTTTGCTTTATCAAGTCTTCTCCCACCCTTTCCCCATTGCTCATTCAGGACAGGAGGCTGAGGCTTTCAATTGCAAAGACAGATGGAGTTGCGCACAAGGTACAAAAAACAAGCGCGACACTTGGGGGTCTTCTGAAGACTAGTGTGAGGCACAGGCAGACTCGCCTTGCATCTGTTTTGAACTGTGTCTCGGGTCAAGCAGCTAACAGGGTGACAAACCACCCCAGTTTAATCAAGACCTCAGTTCCTAGGACGAGGGGATTTCAGTGCTAAAACCAGCAAAGTCCTGGGCAAACTGGGATGAGGTGGTCACCTTAACAAGGGAGGGAACATTTCAGACAGCCCCTGAGGTTTTTCATTTCATACATTCTGATATTACTTGTGGACTTCTGAGGTTTTAGCCACAAATGGGTAGAAGAGGGTTTTGTTATGACCAACAAAAAGCATGAGGACCCTTATTACATAGAAGATAAGTTATTATCTTGGGTTAAGACAGAAAACTCAATGGAATTTT
Source organism: Dugong dugon (assembly GCA_030035585.1). Lineage (NCBI taxonomy): Eukaryota > Metazoa > Chordata > Mammalia > Sirenia > Dugongidae > Dugong > Dugong dugon. Next base: position 49,919,609 of record CM057462.1, on the reverse strand, counting down.
AATAATCCAAAGACAAAGAAGGGAATCAAAACATTTCATGCCTAAATGATTCTGAGTTGCTCATCAAACTTGGATTGAAACTACCTCCTGAAGTCACCTTTAAACTAAGTAACAGTTTAGCTCAAAGAGTAAAGATTGTCACCCTTGAGTATTGTGTTCTTTATATATAAAAAAAGATATCTATATAAGCCAAAGGGTCAACAGGTGTTTTAAAGCATAGACGAGAAGGTTGAGGGATAGGGAGTTTAAGCAGATGGAAGTGAAACAACTAGAACAGAAATGAGGACAATGTTGATAAAATGTGAAGAACGTAACCAGCGCCACTGATCATTATGTCCAGAAATTGTGGAATGGGAGCAGGTTTTGCTGCGTATATTTTCACCAAAAATAAAACTAAATATTAAAAAGAAAAAGTTCTGTGCCTGAAATTAGTCAGTAATGATAGAGGTCAGTACAGGGTTCAGCCTGGGGTTGGGAGTACTGACTAGAAGCAGCAGGAAGGAGCCTTCTGGGTGCTGGAAATGTTCTCTATCTTGATCCTGGAGGTAGTTACACGGGTATATGTTGTTATTAGGTGCTGTCGAATGAATTTCGACTCAGCGGCCCCATATAACAGAATAGAACTGCCCCATAGGGCTTTCTAGGTTGTAATCTTTACAGGAGCAGATCACCAGGCCTTTCTCCTGAAAAGCAGCTAGGTAGGTTTGAACCACCAACCTTTCAGTTAGCAGCTGAGCATGGGACTGTTGTGCCACCTGGGCTCCCTTACAAGTGTATATAAAAACTCATTGCTGTAGAGTTGATTCAGACCCATAGCAACTCTACAGGACAGAGTAGAACTGCCCTATAGAGTTTCCAAGGAGTGGCTGGTGGATTCCAATTGCCTACTTTTTGGTTAGTAGCCAAGTTCTTAACCACTGAGCCACCAGGGCTCCCACAAGTATATCCAAAAAAACCAAAACCTATTGCTGTCGAGTTGATTCCAACTCATAGCGACCCTATAGATAGGACAGAGTAGAACTACCCCATAGGGTTTCCAAGGAGTGGTTGGTAGATTCGAGCCGCCGACCTCTCGGTTAACAGCCGAGCTCTTAACCACCATGCCACCAGATCTCCCACGAGTATATACACAGGTCAAAATTCCTTGAGCTGTACAGTTCAGATTAGAGCACTTTGTGCACGTGACTGTATCTGCTATACCGCCATCAAAACATCAAGAAAAAAAGTTTACTTAAAAACTCAAGGAGAAACAAAACGCGATATATACATACAGTGGACTATTATACAGCCGTAAAAGGAATGAAGTTCTGAAGACATTATGCTGAGTGAAATAAGCCAGACACATTTATGTGAGGTGTCTAGAATAGACAAATGCATAGAGACAGAAAGCAGAATAGAGGTTACCAGGGGCTGGAGGGAGGGAATAATGGGGAGTTATTGTTTAATGGGTATAGAGTTTCTTTTTGAAATGATAAAGAACAAATCTAGAAATAGATAGTAGCGATGGCTACAGAATATTGTGAATGTATTTAACACCACTGAATTGTACACTCAAAAATGGTTAAAACAGTACATTTTATGTTATGCATATTTAACCACAATAATATATATATGTGTGTGTGTGTGTGTGTGTGTGTGCGTGTATGTATATGTATGTATATATTGGAGTCCTGGTGGTGCAGTGGTTAAGAGCTCTTGGCTGCTAACCAAAAGGTTGGCAGTTTGAATCCACCAGCTGCTCCTTGGAGACTCTATGAGCAGTTCTACTCTGTCCTGTAGGGTCACTATGAGTTGGAATTGACTCAACGGCAATGGATTTGGTTATATGCATATATATACATATATAGTAACATACATATATGTATATACATACATATATAAAATTAAGGAGAAACAGGATTGGTTTAAAAAATTGGAGCATAGAAAAATGAAAGTAAAATGAAGGCAGACACGCTGACATGCTGATAGAGCTGGAGGAAGGGAGGGACTTCCTTAATAGAGAGGTTGAGCATGTAGAGACAAAGATAAAAGGAAGGGAGAGGCAGATGGGTTTCTGACTGCCCCCAAAGATGGGATTCGGGGACTGAGAGATATTTTAATTGTTTCTCAGCTAGAGGGATCCAGGTACCCAGAGAGATTTAACAGAGGGAGAGGCAAGATCTTGGAGAGCAGGTCAGCGGTTTTCCCCCAGGGGCTGGGCTCCGGGACACTCCTGAGGAGGTCCTTACAGCTGCTATGGGAGGAAGCAGGGCTTCCTCTTGGTGACCAGGTGAACTTTGGACAGGGATGGTGTTGAGGCTGCATGGTTACTGTAGGTGGGGGGCCATGTACCAGAGGGAAAAACCCTGGGGAATGTATGAAGTCAGGACCCTAAGGAAGTACAGGGAGGATGAGACAAGCTAAAGAGGGCCCAGCCAGGTGGCAGTGGGTAGAACTCAGGCCTGTGTAGGACACTGGGCCAGTAGGAGGCCGTCTCCACGAGGGGGAGTGGTGAAGATGGACAGAATACGTTTGAACATATTTGCTTTTAACAGACCCAGAACTCACTGACGTCATACCTCCCACAAATCCAGCAGGTTCCAAACGGAAAAGAAAATAAGGCTCTAGACCCACAAACAACCTTGGTTCTGCACGTGTGAGCCATTTTAGGAAGCAGCTTCAGTTCTGAAAAAGCTCAGCCAGATCTGCTTGAAGGGAGTGAGGTAAAAACGAGGGAAGCAGACGCTGGAGGCTGAATCCCTGGATACTGGGAAGAAGGGGCAAAGGAAATATTTCAGGTGCTCTTGAAGTCTCACGGGCTTCTCAAGGCCGGGAAGAACAAAGGCCGCCAAGAAGCAGTGTTGGAAGAAAAGACGGCAGAGGGCACTTTGTCCTCTCTCCCCTCCAGAGGGTACAGGTTTCAGAAGCTTCTGATTAGGAATCTGAGTGCGATTTTCCACCAAGACAGATGCAAAAGCAAGGAGGAAGAAGAATTCCTAGGTTCTCCACTGAGAAGTCAGAGCAAACGGGCAGAAGTGTAGGTAGGTCAGCTCCTGCCCCTGCTTAAAACCCTGCCTACCTTCTTGCTGGAGCCCTGGTGGCACATCGGTTAAGTGCTCTGCATCTAACTGAGAGGTTGGTGGTTTGAACCCACCCAGCATCTCTGCAGAAGGAAGACCTGGAGATCTGTTCCTATAAAGATTACAGCCTAGAAAACTCAGTGCGGGCCGTTCTACTCTGTCCTCTGGGGCTGCAATGAGAATTGACTTGACGGCACCCAACAGCAACAAGCTTCTTGCTGCTCTTGGATTAGAACTAAACTCTTTCCATAGCTCACGAGGCCCTGCAGGATGGAGCTCCTGATTCCCTCCAGCCTTCGATTACTGCCCACCTCCTTCCTCGTCCTCAGACACACCAATCCTTTCCCACCCCTGAGCCTTTGCACTTGCTGTTCCCTCTGCCTGGACTGCTCTTCCCACATCTATCACAGATGTCAGCTCCCTGGGAGCTGCCCCTGACCGCCCCATCTCCATTGTCCTCCCCTGGTTACATTCATCTATCCACTCTCTGTGGCCTCCGTAGCTCTTCCCTCCGTCCACACTCATCTTGCTGATGTGTTTGCACCGCTGTCCCTGGCCTCCCTCGCTGCCACTAGCTTGGAAGCCTCAGGGGGGCAGAAACCTTGTCTGTCTTGTTCACAGTTTTAGTTTCAGCACCTTGGCCACGGCCTGGCTGAGATGAGACGCTCAATGACTACTTGTTGAATTGCGGAGGCTAGAGGATTCCAGATCCATGGCCGGGGCAGAAGCCATGAGCCCCAGAACTTGACCTCAAGAACTTGCTAGATGGAGAAATACAGAAAGAAAAGCAACAGACGGCCTGGCAAGGAAGGTGACTGTGATAGATGTGGGGCCCGTGCTCATGAGAGGGGTGGAGGCTATGACCCCAGACAGAGCCCACACTACAGTCAGCACCAGAGTGCTAGGACCCAGGTACAAAGGGGCCGGTGGGTGCCTGGAGGAGAAGGTGGCCCATGCAGTCCTGGGGCCTGGGACTGCCACTATTGACATTTTCTAAATTTTGTATGAAGGTGGGAGTATCCCTAATGCCACTCTGTTTGTGAGGAGGCTGAGCACGTAAGGGGCTTTCCTCCGGGTTTGAGGAAATAGTCCTTTGGATGCCACATGACGTACACCCCTGGCGTCCCGGGGTGGCTGAGGCTGCAACGTCTCCTTTCTCCACCCTGTTCACACTCTGGCGGTGAGGGCATTGTGGGCCTGGATTATCCGGGCTCTGGGAGTGTCGTTTTGCTGAGAAACCAGAGAGGCTGGGCTTTGCTTGTGCTTTCTAATCTCCGGCTGGTGTTGGGATTCTTCATGTCCTATCAGTCTGGCTCCAGAAAAGCAGGATGTGGGAGACACTTGGACATTGGAGAAGGTGACAAGGCCACACCCAGTGATACAGGAGATGGCCAGAAGGCAGCTGGGGCTGCAGGAACCCCGGCATTTGAGGAGCCCTGACATCCAAAGAGCCCCTCTGGCCAAGACAGCAGAATAAAAATTGCAGAAGGACGAGTTTGGACTTCAGTTTCTTTGACCTCAGTTTTTATGGTGAAGGAGATTTCATTGTGAACTTTATTATTCTTTTTTTTTGAGGGGAGGATTGGAGGAGACATGTTCCTGTAGTTCAAAGACAGGCAGTTTTCTTCTTGCAGAAGCTCTGAGGAGCCCCACTGCTCAGGCTGGAGTAATGGGAGATGGGAACAGTGCTGGATTTTGCTCCGGTGAGCAGGGTGGCCTTGGAGAGAATCCCACACAGCAGTTCTCACCCCTCAGCGTACATGAGAGTCATCTGGAGCACTTGTTAAACACAGGCTGCTGCCCCGGCCCCCAGCCTCTGAGTCAGCTGGTCTGGGGTAGGGCCTGAGAATGTGCATTTCTAACAAATTCCCTGGTGGTGCTGATGCTGCTTCTTGTCTCTACATTCTGAGAACCACTGATCGTAAGTAGAACTTCCCACTCCAGGTCCTGGGGGGACTTCCAAAGGAGTAGTGGTTGGCGTGGGGAAGGAGCCTCCCAAGAGTCAGGGCAGGACGTTCTGGTCTGAATGTGCTGCTTTTCCTCCCTGGGGGACCAATTAATGGTTGGCTAATTAATGCAAAGGCCTAAGAGACCAAAGTTGAGTGTGTGTTCTTTTCATCTACTCATCTCAGCCCCTGGACCGGGGGCTTCCCTACAAGGAGAGCGGTCTGTCTCCCCACTCTCAGGGGGATACCTCTAATTGGTGAATTGGGTGAGCCCTGACACCCCTATCACCTTAGCCAGGGTAGGGGTCCCTGCACTGAAGAGAGAGCCACTGGAACTGACAATCTTGTATTCGTTCTTTCTGGGATCTGCCTGCTCCAAAGCGGTGAGCCCTTCCTCCTTTCTCCAGCCCCACACTTTCTAGAATCCAAGCTCAGTCCTGCCCCCCTCCCCCGACACAGCAGCTAATGGGAGATCCTGCAATAAAACTGATCATTGTTTCTCCCACCTGGTTCCTTGTGTCTGTCTAGGAATTTGGAGGGAGGCCAAATGGGTGATTAATCCCCAAACCTCCAGCACAGACATTGCTGTCTACATGTTTGGGATGAAGAGGTGAGAAGACAAGGTCCCAGCCATCTAGGTTCCTGCAGCCTAGTGAGGAAAGACTAACACTAACCTGGGTCTGCCCCAAGTCTGAGCGAGAGAGCCTGGGGAAAGGAGTTTTTATGCCCGTGTTGATGGAAGGGCAGGGATGAGTCAGGGAAGGCTTCCTGGAGGAGGTGACATCGAGGGCAGCTTTGAGGAATGAAGCGGTGCTTCGTAGGCATATCTGGGTGGCAGAGGATGGTCTGTGCAGGGGGCCACAGCATTTGCAAAGGCATGTACATGTGTGAGAACATGGGGAGTTTCCAGCTTGGTTTCCAAAGGAAAGAATCCCTGATATATTTACATGTTTTTCTGGGTTGGGATCTTACCGTTCGCCAGAGCACTGAAGGCTTCTGGGAGAATTGTCTCAGTAACCATTGTTTTCACCTGTCTATGAAAGTAAGTCTTGGGCAGCTGGCCCATATAATTTATTGCCTGAATTGTAACACTTTCGAGAATGAAGGGGCACTATTAGTTATTTTGCTGGAACAACAGGTTAAAAACAAAACTGTCATGAGCAAACGAGGATGAAGGTCACCCTAGACTTGGGGTCATTGAAGTTAGGGTGGGGGAGATGAAGGATGTGGGGAAAGGCAGGGAGGCCACTGTGGGCTTCCATGGAGGCTGCTCATAGGCCAGAAGCAGCTGTTTGACCTGGGCAAGGCTCTTTGGGCCTCGGTTTCCTCCTCTGTAAAATGGGGGTGCCACCTTTGCCTGCCTTGCCTCCCTTCCAAAGATGCAGGAAGGGTTCAACAAGGACTCCAAAACAGTGGTCCCTCCCACCCAGATTCCTGGCCAGTCGACCTCTCCCTCAAGTGCTCAGCATCCTCCTCTGGCCCTCAACCCCTGTCCAGCGCCCCCACGACCAGGCCGGCCCCTGGAAGCCCTTGGACAGTCAACAAATCTTCGTCCAATTTCCCAGTTTCTGCAGTTTCACGGCTAACACCAAAATGCTTGCTCAATGCAAAAAGCAGAATATGTTCAGATTTATTGCTTTGAGAGTTTGGCCTGTCTCCTGGGCCTGGTTGATGCCATTTCTGAAAGTTTCCAAGCATTTTGTTTAAAAATAATTTTTGACAGCAGTGTTTTGCCTCCCATTTACGCCAGGTTTTATCGTTTACGAAGAGTGTTCACATAATAGCAATAACAATCATTGCTACTATGACTGAGTTCGTACACCTGGGAGCTCAACTGACCCTTGAAACAACCCTCCCATTGCACGGAGGGAGAAGCAGAGGCTCAGAGAGGTTAATGGGCTTGCTCAAGGTCACATAGCCTGGGGAAAGGGCAGGGAGGTGCTGAATGCAGGTCTATCTGGTTTCAAAGTCTGTGCTGGTCCTGTCCCATCATGCCACTCTGCCTGTCTACCTCCAGTCTGACCCAGTGCATGGCAATTTGTGGATAAACAGTGAGTGGGAAAAAGCAATACAAACCGGGAGGGTTTGCAGAGATCACAGAGGCTGGAACGAGTATAAAAATAACCAGATATGTTCAAGGGAATCTTCAAGTCCCCAAACAATATATTTTGTGCTAAGATTGTTTTTGTAAAGATGCAGGTGGTACAGGGTCCTATGGGAACGGGAGGAGTGAGCAGGGGGCTCGCTTTCTAAATTCTTTAGCCTGCATTCTCCAAAACAGCAGTCCATTAACCACATATAGCTATTTAAATCACTTAAAAAATTTTTTTCTTAGTGTGGTGAAAATACACACCAAAACTTTCACCAACACATCAACTTCCATGTTTACAATTCAATGACATTAATTATATTTTTCATGTTGTGCCACCATTAACCTGTTGCCATTGAGTCCATTCTGACTCATAGCAACCCTATAGGATGGGAGAATGGCCCCATAGAGTTTCCTAGGCTGTAATATTTATGGAAGCAGACTGCCACATCTTTCTCCCACAGAGCGTCTGGTGGGTTCGAACTGTTTGGTTAGCAGTCGAGCACTTAACCACTGTGCCACCAGGGCTCCTTGTGCCACCATCATTGCTATCCTTTTCTAAAATATTCCACCACTATTAACATAAACTCAAAGCCCTCCAAACAAAAACTCACCCTCTCCTTCTTCCTCCCAACCCCTTTCACCCCAGTAACCATTAATCATTTTTGGTTTCTCTACATTTGCTTATTTCACGTGAGTGAGATCATAACAGTATTCGTCTTTTTACGACGACTTAACTTGTTCACCATAATAATGTTTTCAAGACTCATCCATGTTGGGCATACATTGGCTATTTAAATTAAAATTAATTAAAATGAAATAAAATAAAAAATTTAATTCCTTGGTCCTACTTCATTTCAGATGCTCGATATTTATATGTGGTTAGTGGCTGCCCTCTTGACAGTGCATATACAGATTTTTTCCATCATCCCAGAAGGGTCCACTGGACAGCATTGTTCTGAGCCACCAGCAAGCTGCTCCTGCCTTGTCAAACCCCTGACTGTCCTAGAGGAGAGGGATCTGCTGACCCAGGTGACAGACAGACTTGTTTCAAGATAGGTCCCTCTACAGCTGAGGTAGCTACAGATGTCATCCCAACACCTGAGCCCCTCTACTCCATTCTGGAGCAGCCACAACTCCAAGGACGGAAATAGAAGACAGACTCCATTAACTGAGGCCTTGCTACTCAAAGTGTGGTGCAAGGACCAGCAGCATCTGCCTCTCCTGGGAGCTCCTTAGAAACCCAGAATCTCTGGCTCCACTCCAGATCCACTGAATATGAACCTCCATTTTAACAAGGTCCTCAGGTAATTCATGTGCACGTTCACATTTGAGAAGCTCTGACTTAAGAGATAGGCTGAGTGGGATCAAAATAATGCCCCAAATATAGGAAACCAAACAGATGCTTTTAGATACAAAAAATAGCACCAATCCCCCCATCCCACCCCCCAGTGGTGTGTGATTAAGCATTAGTCACAGAAGGCTGACACCCTGTGCCACATCATCAGTGAACATATTCCCAAGGACAGATTCAGGGGTAAGCTGGGGGGAGCCAGCCCACTCCCCACCTCCAGCACCCCCTCAAACCACAGTGGGGTCACCCCCCGAAAGCAAAGGCAACAGACCGAGAGACCCACAGCTGGGATTTGAGGGACTTCACCTTTAATTGAGATTTTCGATTTTTGCTTTTCTTCCCAATGCATTTGGGTTCTGACCTTTCTAAATGCAAAGACACAATGTGATGCACAAAGCCAGTCTGAATAAGCGCACAATCATTTAAAGGGGAAAAGGATTGTGTCCCCCCCAGCCCCTTCCCAGGGGTGTGCGGCTCCGCAGGCCTCAGTGCCTGGTTGTTGTTGTTAAGTCAGTTCCAACTCATGGTGACCCCACGTGTACAGATTAGGGTTTTCAAGGCTGTGACCTTTCAGAAGCAGACTGCCAGGCCTGTCTTCCGAGGTGCCTCCGGGTGGGTTTGAACTGCCAGCATTTTGGCTTGGGTTAGTAGTTCAGGACTTAACTGTTTTTGCCACCCAGGGACTTCATCAGTGCCTGGAGCCAGGTGTTAATGAAGCTTTCTGGGAAGAAATCAGCATTAAGACTATTTGTGAAGAAAACAGGTGCAAAAGTGGTTCCATCCTCAGAAAGGGTGAAGACGAGGTTTCAAATGAGACTTGGGTCATCGAACTGTCCCCAGCTGGGGAGGCTGACTGCTTTGGAGAGAGGTCTGGCTGTGTGGGTTCTTCGGCTTGCTAGGCGCCCCCCTACTTTCCGTGAGGATGACTCATGCCTTAATTCCTTCTTTCCTCTCAGCTACCTTGGGTCTTACTTATTTTTATCCCTGGCTTGCAGTTAAGTTGCCAAAAAGATGTTCTTTTCGCCACCTGCAAGGGCCCTCCTAGAAGATAAATTTTAAAACCTTCATTTTTACAATTTGCTTCCAGCAATAAAGAAGAGGACAAGAAGGCTGGGAGAGGAGAGGGGGACAGTGACATGGGCCTGATGCTGAGACTAAAGAGGTGTTCTGGGGTTAACCGTGAGGGGACGATCGGGCAGGGTGGAAGACCGCTGGTCAGGTACGGCTCCTCGTACCTCTCTTCATAGTACTGAAAGCAATCAGAGCAAAACCTGCAAAAGGTCTTGCTGTTTTTGTCTCTCCAGCACGCAGACCCCCTTATTTTGATAACAAACCTCAATTTTTCTCCAGGAATTGCCCCTCGCCCATTGCATAAGGGCTAGATGGGTCTGTCAATCAAGACGCCTGCTCTCTCCTTGAGCCAGTTTGGTGCTTACTTCCTTGAAGGGAGAGACAGCAAGATCTGGAAATATTTGGATTTACCCATCCCGATGGTGGTGCGTGAGGGGGCTGCCCGCTGGTTCTGGCAACCTGGATCCCTAGCCATATCCTCATTCTGGTCTTTCTTGAGATCTGGCTATTCACTCTTTCCTGAGAGTCCATGTGGCACCCCAAAACTCAAGCATTTTGCTTCAGTTAGGCAGAGTTGGTTTCTATTATTTATAACCAGGAATCCAAACGGACACAAACCCAAATGCCCAGTAATACAACTTAGATCGATAAAGTCTGATATAGTGCCCAATGGAATACCACACAGCCAGGTACGGCGATGAGATAATACATATTTGTTGACATAGGAAGATGTTCATGATGTATAGTGAAGTGCAAAAGCAAATTATAAAACAGTATGCATCATATGACACCATGTTTGCAAAATACATATTCTATGTTTGTAGAAGAAGGTCTCGTGGAAGAAATACAGCAATACTCATTCTGGAGGGTAGCATGGTGAATGATTTTTCTTTTTGTTTATTTCCTAATCTTTCTACAATGTTTGTGTAGTGAAAGAGTTTTCCTGTTTTGTTTTGAATGGGCACAGGTGGGTTGCCGGAGCCATACCTCTTGATGCCTCTCAACAGGAAGTAAATCGCTGAACTTATTTACCAAACTCCAGGGCTCCTGCTCCAGAAGCCGCTCACCTGTAGCTCTGGCTTCTGTTCAAGAAGATGCTGGGAGCATCTGTGTCTCCAGAAAAAGGATGAAGCCCTACATCCCCCTGCACCAGTATCATCCCATCATTCCCATAGCGACCTTGTAGGTGGGGGATTTTCCCTCTGCTTTACGGAAAAGAGGAGCCCAGAGAAGCGAGACAACCTGCTCAGGTTCACACCGTGGGATTTAAAGCCAGGTCTCCTGGCCCAGAGCCCCAACACCCCAGGGGCTACTCAAGTTGACTACTAGAACCCAAATGAAGGGGCAGAGCACGGGGAAGGGCTGCAGTTACCTTGTAAGTTCAGCTGCGTGGACTGGCTGCGGAGGGTGTAGGCGTGGGGGGCGGGGGCGACAACTCCTCACTCAGTGTTGGGACCTGAACTCTTTGCTCTGCAGAGGGGCCTCAGCATTTCACACCTCCTCCCAGGGGACGCAGGTGATGGTCACTGGGGAGAGTAAGAAAGGGAGCCCGGACTTGTGGGATGTTGGTCCATTTGCAGGATACTCTTTCTGCTGCTCCTTCTTATCTCCTAGGTCTCAGCTTGACGGTCACCTGCCCAGAGTGGCCCTCCCTGACCACCTAAGGTAGGTCCTGATTACTACTACCTTGGCCCCGTTTGTCTCTTCTGTTGCACTTCATACCACTGCAGTTATTTTGCTTATCTGTCAATTTACTTTACAGTCTATCGCTCCCCGTTGACTGTACACTCCCCCAGGGCAGGTTATGACTGTCCTGCTCACAGCTGTTTCCCTGGCATCTAGCCCACGGCTGGTCCATTGCAGACACTCACCAAGTATCTGCTAAATGACTGACCGGATGAAGGGGGGGCCAAGAAACCTCAGGGGCCAGGCTTACCTCTGCCTTTTACTGGCTGCGTGACCTCAGGCAAGTTGCTGTCCCTCTCTGGGCGTCTTCCAAACCTCAACCCGCCAACCAAACCCACTGCCGACAAGTCAATTCCAACTCATAGTGACCCTACAGGACAGAGTAGAACTGCCCCATAGGGTTTCCAAAGATGTAAATCTTCACGGAAGCAGACTGCCACATCTTTCTCCCACAGAGCAGCTGGCGGGTTTGAACTGCTGACCTTTTGGTTGGCTGCCGAGTGCTTTAACCCCTGTGCCACCAGGGCTCCTTTTAAGCTTCAACCTGAGTATAAATATCAACTTAGCTTAAGGGACTGGCTTCACATCTCCCGAATAGATTAGGACCAATTCAAAGGGAAGGTAATAGAAGTTGGAGTCACCAATTCCTTGTTTACTAAATTGCCTCTTACATCAACTGCTTGTTGATAATTCTTCCTGACGATAACATTGCGACGGTTTTCTCAGGAGTCACTGACGTGCAAAGAGCTCAATCAGGTTTTTTTATTCAATAAACTCTTTTATTCTAGTTCACAGATTTTTCCATTACAACAATGAAAATAGTACTAGTGATTCGTTAACACTTAGACCCAAGTCAAAGGGAAACCCCTCCTCACAGGAAAAAGTAAATGACCCATAACTGAACATATAGTAAATGCTGGGCAAAAGGCATTGAAAGTATAGAAAACGGGGCCAAGGCTTTTTTTGTGTGTGTGCAAACACTTCAAGATTTCATTGATCAGGAAGCCACCATTTTAGAAAGTACATGGTTTTGAAAATCATATGATTATGATAAAACTCAACTATAGAGAAAAGGCAAAACAAGCTAGACAAAACAAGAAGGAAATGGAGCTTATACATGGGGTCAGTATGCAAACCTCCGGTCCTTTGGCCCTGGAATGGCAAGTGAGTGGGTTTCATAGAAATTCTCCATAGAAAGGAATGTCTGGGGCCTGCTGTAGGGTGGCCCTTGTCTGACATTGCTGCGTCTCCGAGTCCTTGTCTCCTCATAGAGGAAAAGAAGTTGCCTGTCTGACAGATCTGCCTGGGGTCTGCCCGGGCTGGGGCCTATGTTCCCAATCCCTTTGAGAACAGTTGCAAATCCCGAAAAGGCAAGACATGTCTGCAGCGGCTCCAGGAGCTATGGGGAGACGGGGTCAGTGTCTGCCCCTGGCCCTGCCAGAGCTGTCCAAGTGGTTTACTGGGAGTGGGTGAGCCTCAGTGTTGAACACCCAGTCTTCCTGGGAGAGCACATCATCTTCAGAGAACAGAAGATAGAGATACCTGTGCCCCAAGGCAGGGCAGGGAAGCAAGACACAGCTGTCAGTGCCCTGGTGAAGGGTGAGCACACTGGCAAGGAACTTCAGAGGCCTCTGCAATGGGCTGGGGCTAAGGGCACAGGGAGGTCAAGACCCAGAACTGCTTGGGGGGCTGATCCCAGGGAAGGAGACTGTGGATGCCAAGGAAAGCACTGAGCTTTGGGGTCAGACACACCTGGTTTAATCCTGGCTCTGTCCCCTGCCCCCACTCTGATACGGCACATCTGCCAGCTTCACTCAGGCACTTTGCCTACCTGGCCCTGCTAGGTAGCCATTACAGCCTAGATTCTCCTTTCTTTCCAAGAGTGGCCTGAATGCTGCACTAGTCCAAACTCATACCGCTCCCTTACACATCTCCTGAGGAGACTCTACCCTTGAATGTATGTTGAGAGCACTAAACAAAACAGCTTCCCAAAGCATGAGAATTTTCTGTTGGAGGGAGATGACCATTCCAATCCACCCTCAAGGGTTAGAGCACAAAGGGCTTGTTTTTGGGAACAGCATGGAAAAGAGGTGGCTAACTTCTATCGAAGAAAAGAGACGGAGTGATGCAGCAGCAACACTGCAGAGGCCACAGGAGGAAAAGTTAACAACAGCGACCAGTACTGGCACCATGTGCCAGGCAGTGCGTTATCTCACTGAATTCTCAGAATGTCCTTATCAGGGACTTCACCATCGTTATTCATCTTACAAATGAGGACAAAGTTTCAGAAAACTGAAGGTATCTGAGGAAACAGTTTAAAGAACTTAAGTTCTAAACATCACACCACTAATACTTAGGGAGCTGGATGCTGATCCTGTCCCCCAGTCCCTGGACTCGAGGCTCACCTGGGTGAATAATCCTGTGGTTCTCAACGCTCCCCTTCCCACTTGCCCAGTCCTGTGACTCCAGAACCTAACTGTTGGTGAGGGGAGAGGGAGGCTGACCCCGTCCCACCTGCATCCCTCCGTCCCTAAGAAAAGTCCATGTCCCCTTCTGGAAAGACCATGGACTGAGCCCCGACTCACTTCAATGTCTCCGCTAGAAAGAAACTCTGCTGCTTGTTGTCGTGGTTGGGGATGCTGCTGTAGACATCTTGGATCCCAGAGAAGCCTCCTTCCGTCCGACAGTATTTCTCCAAGGCCTGGGGAAAGGGAGGCCGCCTATAGTGTGGGGAGAGGAGAGGCCCCCCAGGACTCGGGCCTGCCAGAGGGCCGGAGCTTGTGGATAGCCAGGCCCCATTATTCCCACGGCTAGGGATCCCTGGCATTTGCAGGAAGCTGGAGGCCAAATTATTCTTTCAGGTTTTGGCCACCCTGCCCCCATCCCTCAAGGCTGGAGGGGCCGCACTCCCTCTGCCTCCCCCTGAGAACTCAGTCCCCATGGGCTGCCTGCCCTGAGCTCTGTACCTGGTTTGAACTTAGAGGGGGCTTCTCTTTGCCCTTCAGGGAAACTAATCTATTCTGACAAATGCACCGCAGTGGTGGAAGGAGATAAAGGATGGCCACTGGTCAAGTTCATGGGCTGGGGCTTGGGGAATGGACTCTGGACACCTCCAGAAATGGTCCCTGAGCCAGAGGCAGGTGGGGCACCAGGCTGTCTGCATTTTGTATATAAATGTGTTTTGTATATACATGCAATTTTTAGACAGGCTCAGGGGTACAAAACACTTGCCCTTTGAAGGTCAAGAACCAGGGCCTCGGAGGAGTGTGTAGACTCAGGCCAACAGGCATGCTTTGTGGGTCAGGGGGACCAACCTGAGCAGGCACCCCTGTGCCCTGCCTGAGCACGGAACTGAGTGTGGCCTCTACCCAGTGTGGTCCGTGCCTCCTACAGCGGGTCATGTGGCCATCAGAGATTTGGGACAAGGGGCTGGAGAGGATGGGTGCAGCTCAGCATCCACCGAGGGACCTTCTGGAATCCCCACAGCTGCCTGTGACAACCAGCCCCAAGACGGTCAGGAGAGTTCCAGCTAGAGGTTTGGAGGCCGAGGGGAGGGTGTGCCAGGAGGGCTAGTGGAGGCGAGACTGGGGGCAGGGCCAGGGAGGAGTTGGGGGGGGCCTGGGCCTGGGCTGGCTTTGGGAAGAGGAAGGAGGCAAACTGCTGACCTGGCAGCCAGTTCCTGTTGGACAGGAGACGTGTACACCAGGCTCTCCAGGTTTCAGGGTTGGGAAAGGGTCTGCTAGGAAAGGAGTGGTCGAATTGTGCTCTTGGCTACGTCTGGCTGCCCCCTGCCTTTGGTTCTCTAAGTTTACCCCCCACCTGGGCCCCACACCCAAAGGTTGTGGGCTCTTGAGGTTGACTAGGGTGGCGACCAGGACCCTCTTCACAAGTTTCTAACCTGCTGGGTCCCACTGCATCCTCTGCTCAGGTCAGGGCTCTTGGCTCTGAAAGCACAACCTTGACCCTCTGCACTTTGAACTTCATCCAGACGTCAACCTAGCTTGACCCTCTGCTCGGTGCCTAAGCTAGGGGGTTTTGATCCCCGCCTGAGAATTCTCAGGGGTGCCTGCCTCCCTGTCAACCCACCCTCCTGGGCTCACTCACCATCACCACTTCCCAGCCCCACTCCCTGTAGATGGGGTCGTGGGTCAGCCGCCACAGGTACATGTAGCTCTCCACCACCTCGGGCCGCAGGATATAGTAGCTCTCGCTCAGCTGCGTGGCCACCGCCTCTCTGCCGGAGTTAAACCAGAAGGCCTCGGGCCCGAGCTTGGTATCTGCAGGATTGTCCAACCAGAGGGCCTGGGTCAGACCTGCCCTCCCCTGCTTTTCAGGATCCTGCTGCCCCAGGGGAGATTTCATGCCTAGAAGCCCTCTGCTGGGGTGATGGTTAGTGATGGACTGGCATAGAGTGGACCCTGCAGGAATGGTCTGATGAGGCTGCTCCCGGAGCACACACATAGCTTCCCTCTTGGCCTAGCCTGGCCAAAGCAAGACCCTTGAGGCCTCAAGAATTTTGCAGTTTTGGACTCTGTGAATCCAAATGAACCACAGTACTCCACATTCTGGGAAGACAAAAGTTCAGGCAGTGTTTCCCAACTGCGTATTTTGAGACACTAGCTCTGTGAGATGTTAGCCAGGATTCAGCCAAGAAAGGGTTCCAGGTTAAAACACATTTGGGGAACAGCGGGTTAAACAAAGTGAAATAGTCTTTTGTCTGCAGGACTTATCAGGTCCTTAATATGCTAATGTATCATAATGCTCCTCCACAGACCCCCTTTCTTTGGGAACTGCTTTTAATTTCTCCCTGACCCAGCCTTCCAGAGTTCACAGTTTGGGAAACTGCTAAGGTGAAGATGAGGGGAAGACTTGCCCAGAAACGTATTCCCTACGCAGGCAGAGAGAGCTGAAGAAAGAAGGCCTGATGAGGTCTAGTTTTTTATTGTTATTTTTTGGACAGTTTTCTGCCATTCCTGTTTTCTGGGTGACCACAATTATAACCACCACTGCAACCACAATTTGAAGTGCTTTGCTAGGTGCTTTACATACATTATTTCAAATCCTTAAAAAATGTTTTTGTGCTAAATCCAACCCCCTGCTGGTGAGTCAATTCCGACTCATTGAGTAGATGTTATCCCTCTCTCACGCATGAGGAAACTGAGGATCAGAGAGGATAAGTCATTTGTCCAAGGTAACAGCGAGTCCTGGTGAAGCTGGGATGTGACCTTGGATCTGATACCCTCTCCCTGGGCTGTGCTCTCTTTCCCTCCTGGGTCTGACTCTCTAGGTCCAAAATTTAGGGTATGTGGGTCAGATCTTCCTCCCTATTGCCTGTATATCCTGTCTAGCTCAGTTGTGTGCCCAGCTCTGGCCTTGATGGGTGCCTACACTCCCTCCATTAGGGCTCAGGACCCTGAAGGCCCTGAGTTGCTGTTCCTCAAGATCGGGATCAGAGCTTTGGAGGACATCCTACTCTTCCATGGAGGGCTTCACGGAAGAAGAATTAGCTAGACCCTGGCCCCTCTGCCCCTCTCAAATGGCACAGCCACTCACGGCCATTAGCAAATAGGTTTGCCAAGCTGCTAATGGGGGTGAGGGCAGCAGTGACTGTTGCAGCCGTTTGTGGGATGAGCTGGGCTGGCGGGAACAATATACTCTATTAAGTGGGTTGTCCTTTATGGTCTGGGCTAACTGTCCCAGAAAGATAGAGAGTTTTTTTTATTCCTGAGATTTCCAATTTGTTTATGGCCCTGGCAGTTCGAGCTCTTTGAAGGAAATGGAAGGCCAGCTTTAAAGACCTGTTACGACATTGCTGGCTTCCTGGAAACAGCTCCAGGAGAACCAGATTGGACTGGAGCCGTGAGAACCGTGTCTGTGGTGTGCCTGGAGGGTGGGTGCTAACAAATGCCTCCCGTGACACTGGCTGCAGATAGTGGGCCAAGTACTTTTCCTGTGGAACCCTCCACCTCACCCCAGGAGAAGACCCATGTTATTTTCCCATTGAACAGATGAGAAAATGGAGGCCACCCAGCTGATGAGTGGCAGAACAGCATTTGAGCCATGGTTTTTATTGCCAATCTTAGGTTCTCTCCTTCACTCATGACCCAGAGCAACAGGCATCCCCTGGGGCTATTGGGAGCCAGGGGTTTTTCTCAGAGGTGCTGCTTAGAGAGGCAGTATGCAAGGTGGGACTGGACACCAGAAGTCCTGGGTTCTAGTACAGGCTCAGCTGCTCACATGCAGTGCGACTTTGGACAAGTTACTCCCCCTCTCTGGGCTGACTCAGTTTCCCCATGCACAGAATGAGGAGTTGAGTTCATGCTCTCTAACGTGACCTTTGACTCTAGCATTGGCAATTCTGCAGCGAGTGCTGGGTGGGGATGATGAAGAAGCATCAAGTGTTTAGTGGTCTTGGGTCAAAGGGCTGAACAGAGTGGTGCCAGGGGGTAGTGAGATCCACTAGATGGGGAGGTGCCAGTGGGGAAAGGCACAGGCATGTCTAGGGCTAGGGGACTGAGGCCAAGGTATCTACTAGGCTCAGGAAGCCAAGAGTTCTGCCTCAGGGACTGGAGGGCCCTCCACTCTGTGCCCCTCACGTAGGACCTTGCCCAAGTCATGTCTGACTCTCAGTTTCCTCATCCATGCTGAGACTCAGCCATGATGTGTGTCAAATGCCGCACAGCATGAGGTACACACGGAATGCTCAATACAGCATCATTATTTCCTCTTCAATTTAGACTACAACCTCAGTGTGTAGACAGCATGTCCCTCATTCAAGCTACCTAACTTCCAAAGGGAGTTCCGTTCACTCACTGCTGCTCTGCCGGTCTTTCCAGTACTCCCTGGTGTCTAGCCTCAGTCTCTCCTGCTGCCCCTTCCCTTGGCAGGGTTACCTGAGCGGGCGTACGATTCGTGGCACGTCTTGGTGATCTGGGCTGCAAGCTCTCGGTAGTGGGCCCTCTTCTCTTCCTTGGCATCCTCAGCGCCGAGAGCGATCATGCCCCCCGAGAAACAGGCCAGGTGCCCCATCTTGTGGTCCAGAATCCCCCCTCGCCACTCAGCAATGTAGGTCAGCCCCCCAGGAGAGACATTCAGCAAGTAGGTCTCTATCGCCTGGGAGCAGGGTAGGGATTAAGCAGGGAGAGGGCATGGGAGGGGACAAAGAAGGAAGGGGGGGAGGGCACAAGTGAGTATTGTGGAGACAGCAGTCACTGCAGCTCTGCTGAGCCCTCCAGCCCAGGCATCCTAGGCACTGTTGGTGGTGCTTGTGACGGGGGCTGGCGGGTGGTCCCGCAGCTCGCTGAGTGAAGCCTGGGGCCTGCAGGGTGCTCCCGGGGGCGGAGTCTCGTATACATTCAGGGTCTTGGGTCTTTAAAATGATCTCCCACCTCCATTAGAATCTCTGCTAGGGGTCCTTCACCTGAAGTCCGATTGGCCTGCAGATGGGCTTCGGGGGGTCTAGAAAGCCCCAGCAGCTGTATGCAACACTTCTGGATGTGCGTTTTTCTGGGGAGAGGGTCCATATGCGTTATTGGATTTTCAAAATGGACCCACAGAGCATGAAAAGCTGCTCTCCACAGGCACTTTATCACCTGCCTCCTCATCTGATGCTCTCAATGAGCCAAGCAGATGGGTCCTAGTGCCCTTTACAGACCTGTCCCAGGTCACCCAGCCAGGCCGGGACTAGGACCAGGACCCCTAGATGCCCAGAGCACTGCTGCTTCCATATCTGATGGCTGCTCCACTTTGGTGGGAAGCAGCTTTGAGGCCCCTTCCCTGCTCTGCGGGAAGTGACGCTGTTGGTACAGGTCCCTGGATGCTGGGGGCTATGTGGGTGACAGGCCACTGTGCTACCCATTCCCTGCTCTTGGTCCCGGGAGGCCTGGAGATAGGATGTGATAGCGGCAGCCATGCACACAGCCTGCAGGCCAGACTCTGTGATGGACTGAGGGTCCTGGTCCACTGATCAGGGACCTCTGGGACCCTCACAGGCCTCTGCTGCCACTCTTGCCCCTCCAATCTGTTCTCGAGGGGAATCTCTGTATTCTGTAAATCACAAATCAGATCATGTCTTGTGCCTGCTTAAAACCCTTGAGTAGTTTCCAAGTACCCTTTGGAGAAAGTCTGCAGGGCCTCCAAGACTCATATCTATACCCTGAGGTTGAACCCAATGCTGCAGACACGGCTCCTGGGGACAGACTCCCTAGGTTCAAATCCCTCCTCCACCAGTTCCAAGCTGTGTGAAACTGAGCCTCAGTTTCCTCGTGTGTAAAATGGGGGTAAGAGTGTTACCCGCTTCACAAGATCATAAGGATTAAATGGGGCGTGTCTATAGGGCTTTGTATATTTCCCAGCACAGACAGAGCCCTCCATAAAGGGCTACTACATCTCCTCTCCTGCCTGCCCCCTGCCCCTCATGCCCCTAACCCAGCTGCACTGGCCTCTTTTCATTCATGCATTACCCTGCCCTGGCCGCCCCCTTCTGTCTAACATTTCATGAGTGCCTCCTCAGTGCCAGCTCTGTGCGAGGCACTGGGGATGCAGCTGTATCAAAGACAGGCCGGCCCTGCTCAGGGAGCCACCCCTGAGGATAGAGATGGCAAACTAACTTTCCAGCAAACTAAGCTTGTTAGAACTGTAATTTGTGAGCAGCATTTTGAATGAAACAAATTGAGGGGCTGAGATAGAAAAATGGTCTCTGTAAAGGTGACATTCAGGTATTCTCTCCCTGCCCCCTTCGCCCCCTTCCCGTCCGCCCTGACTCTGCCTGCCAACTTGCACTCAGCCTCAGGCCTCCTCCGGAATGCCCCTGCCTTGGAGAGGCCACCCCTGCTCCTCTCTCTTCATCACAGCCTTTTGGTTTTCTGCACGCTGCCCCCTCCGGCTTTGTGTATACATATCCGGATATATTTCTGCTGATGTCTCTCTCCCAGGACTCTGAGGGAAGAAGCCACCATGCCTGGCGTAATGAAGGTGCTCAAACAATGTTCGCCCCTTGTCTGTCTTCTCCTTTTCCCTCTTTTGTAAGAGTCTAGGGCTGGTAGGCTGGCTTCAGGACCCTCACCCAGTGGCAGGTGGGGAAGCTCTGATGATGGGATGTGCCAGGGCACCTGCTCCAAATGGGGTCGGGCACTGGGAGGGTGGCTGGCCGCTCACCTGGGGTCTACTTTGGGGCCGGCCCTGGCTCCTCGGCAGAGCTGGGTCAAAGGCAGCTGCTGTCCACCGGTAGGCATGCGGGTATACCGAGAGGTGTCAGGGCTAGTCCAGGCGCAGACACCTGGCTCAGAGTTACCAAGTGTCAACGTTTGGGAGAGAACACAGACACTTTGGGGGGGGGGGGGGGGAGAAATCCCAGGATGCCCCTCACTGAAGCAGGAAATTTGCACCTTCCAGATCATCTACCATAGAATTTAGAACCATTTTCATTTGGGGTTAATCCCACACTGAGTAATTATGGAAAAGAGGAAATTATAGGCCAGTCTCTCTTTGAGAATAAATTGAGACAAGCAGATGCAAAAGAAAAGCAACAAGGCTTTCTAAAACCCTAAGCAAAACACAAGACAGCACAGGTTGGCAACCAGCTGGTGAGAGGCTTAAATCATAGCAAGAGACAGTGCACAGAGCTGGGTGGGAAGTCAGAGACTTGGGTTTGAATCCCAGCTCTGCAATTTGAGAGCTGGGTGACTCTGGGTAAGTTATTCTACTTTTCTGAAGGCTTATCTTCCTCATCTAAAAAGTGGAGATATTAATTCCTGGGATGGTTCCGAGAACTAAAGGACAGAATAGTCAGACTCTAGCTCAGTGCCTGATAGATGCTCAACAAATGCTCTTTCCTTTTCCTTCTGGGGAGAACCCCCATCTGAGCACGAGAGGGGTTGTGAGGTGAACCAGGTTCTTCTGCAATCTGGCAGCCTGTACATGGAGGCAGGAGCTCTGAATTTGGGGTCAGTCAGAGATGGGTTTGTGTCCTGGCTCTGACACTTGTTGCTGGGTGACCTTGGGCCTTTCTGAGCCTCAATTTCATCATCTATGAGATGGGAATAATAATACCTGCTTTCGCCAAGTTGTGGCAATTAAACATGACCAGGTACTTATAAGAGGCCTGCAGTGACAGAAGCTCTTGCTGTTATTCTCATTTGTCTCTCCTCCTGTCACACACAGGCTGTGCCCCGTGGGACCTGTCTACACCCCCACGCCCATCGCAGCTAGACATTTGCCTAACCTGGTGGTTTCCAACCCTGGCTGCACATCCGAATCACTGTGGGAGCTTTGAAAAAGGGTTAATTCTGGTTTAATTGGCCTCGTGTGGGACTCGGGCATAGGGAGTTTTAAAAGCTGGTTCCCAGCCCAGCTGCACATTGGAATCACCTCGGTATATTTGGAATGCTGATACCTGGGCTCTACCCCTGAGGCTCTGATGTAATTGGTCGGAGGTGGGCCTGTGCATTGGGATCTTACGGCTCCCCAGAACAATCTTCAAAGCCCCAAACATGCCAGAGGCCCAGCCTTTACTGGGGTCAGAGAGGCTCCAGACTCTTCCCTGGGGAGATGAAATGCAGGGAGCAAAGCCGAGTTCTACCCTGTTCAGTCAAGTGCTTCCATAAACTCCCAGTTCGCTTAAATAATTCATGGCCATTTCTTTCCTTGAAGCCTCAACTACAGTATGCCCTGAGGGGAGCGAACCAGGCTGTTCGTTAACTTCATGTTTGTTTTGCAAGGGATGCAGACACTGCCCCTCCTGCCAGTACACCCTGGCCACTGACGGGGCCCTAACCCAGGGGTAGGTGGCCACGGTCTCCTCCAGTTAAAGCCCAGGTGGGGGTGGGGCTTAGACCCAGGCTGATCTGGGACTGCAGTCCCTGTAGCCGCTTCATGACTGAGGTGCTGGTTGCCGGAGAACTGAACAGGTAAAATTCAGCACCCTGCCCACAGTTTAAAGGGTCCATGGCTCTGGAGGCCTGTTTCAATGTCAGGGCAAGCACTACCATTCCTGGCCAGATTCGTGGGATCAGAGGGTAGTTAGAGATCATTCGTCCATCTGTCCAGCCAACTGCGTGCATCCGTCCGTCAGTCTGTCTGTGTACGTCCATCCATCCATCCGTCTCCCCTTCCATCCTTTCAGCATGCATCCATTATTCATTCATAAAATAGTTATGGTACACATTTTAGGAGCAGGGCATACAGGGTGTGTGAGCAGACAAGACTCCTGCTCCTATATAGCTCATATTCTATCTGGGGAGGACAGGCAATAAACAAGTAAGTACACGCATATGATAGTTTAAAATACTGATAAAGCTAAGGAAGAGAATAAGCCTGGGGGACACAATGGAGAGTGCCTGGGGAAGGCTACATTTGAGCTGAGAGTTAACTGACACATGGGAACCATCCATTTTAATGGCATTTGAGGTACAGGGGACAGCAAGTGCAAAGTCTCTGAGGTGGGAATGAGGCTGGTGTGTCTGAGGAGGAGCAGTAAGGCCAGTGACTAGAGCCAAAAGAGCAGAGAGGAAAGAGTTGGGAGAGGAAGTCCGAGCGACCTGCAGGTGCCCAGATCATGTGGGACCCGGTGGGTAAAGGAGAGGAGTTTGGATTATTCCAAATGCTAAGGGAAGTCAGTGAAGGGAAGGCCATGCATTTTCAGCTTCTCTGGCTGCGTGTGTAGAATGGACTGGGTGGACGAAGCAGGGGGGAAGCAGGAGTCCAGTTTAGAGGACAAAAAGTGCTAGCTTACATCAAGAAGGCAGCAGAGTAGATCCAACCTGCTCAACTTACTTTATAGGGAAACTGAGGCCTGGAGCAGCAAGGTAACCATACGTGTGTCCAGCACAGTACAGGGCCTGCCCAGTACCTTTTCCTTAGGGGGGCTCAAAGGTATCTGTTGGTGGGAGCCCATAATCTCCCCTTCTGTCCGAGAGTTTCCCCCTCTCTGGAGGGACTTGCTCAGCCTCTTGTCCATCATTCATCCCACACCCCGTGGATGACGCCAACGGACAGACCAGCAGTGGTACAGGGCAGTGGGGATAGCTCTGGGGCTGATGTGGGGGAGCTGGCTCTAGTGCCAGCTCGGTGCTGTGTGGCCTTGGGCAAGTGCTTTCTCCTCTCTGGGCCTTGGTTTCCATCCAGGGAAAGAGAAGGAGCAGAGCCGGATATTTCACTGAGGGAGGCCCCTCCCAGCAGGGACATGCTAACGATGAGACTCTGGTTCAACAGGAAGATGGCTGAGGGTCTCGCTGCGACAGCCTCCCCTGGATCTGGCTGTGTTCTGGGCTCTGACTCGTTAACTGAACATAGACACTGGAGGGGAGAGTGGATTTTTGGACCATGGTTTCTGAATCACAGTTACTGTCACCTACGCTGAGACCGCAGAGACATCACTTCGCCTCCCTGAGCTTGAGTTTTGCATCTGTAAACCTAGGATGCCAACACAGCCCTAATTTCAGGGCTGCAGAGAGGAGCCAGGAGACAAGGTGTCAAGCAACTGGCTCAGGTGGGGACTGTCTTGTCATGGTCCTGGCCAGCCTGCCCTGGGGAAGGGTGGGTGAGCCCTGGACCATCTGGCCCCTGCTACCCCCCAGCACTGCCCCCCAGCATGCTGCCAAGAGAGCCGGTGGCCAATGGCCAACAGCCCACAAAGAACCAAGTGCTCGTCTTACCTCCAAGGCTTCGTAGTACATATTTTTAGCCTCTGTATCTGTCTTGGCTGACATCAACCAGGATTTGATTAAATATTCATAAAAACTGTCCCCAAGTCCTCCAACCGAGACATGGTCTGTGAGGGGAAAGAGGACAAGACAAGAGCATCATCTCCATCTGCTGCCACTGTGGTGGGTGAACAAGGTGGCTCCAGTGTGGTGCGGTGGTGGGGGGAGTGAGCATTTCAATCAGCAGCCACCGAAAGCTGTCAGGGGCTGGGAGGAAGACATAGCCCGAGACTCGAGACTCGGAGGACTGTGGACAGCGGTGGAGGAGGAAGCCAGGGCCTTCTGAGCAGATCATCCCATGGAAAGCGCATGGGCCCATCCAGGGCTATAAATCAGCTCGCTTTAGTAGGCTGCTGGCAGGGCCTCTGGTTATTAACTGTAAATGAGTTGCATTTCTTTAAAAAGATAATCTGGTGGCAGGGAGTTCAGAGATTTTTATTACCCAGTGACAAACACAGTAATAATTAATGCTGGGCATAAAAGGCCACAGAAAGTAGGAACAAGAGCCTTAATTTAGTGGACCAGACCCTTGAGTGCTAAGCCTCTCTGGAAAAACGAAGTTTAAATTTAGCAAATTGGGATAAATGGAGTTCAAAGGATCAGGGAGAGAGAAAAATCAGGCTTGAAGATGCACTTTCTCCCCTGGTGGCACCCACCCTGTGTGACCATGGACCAGCCTGAGTTGCCCATGGGATAGGACCTGTCGAGGTTATGGCTGAATGCGGACCCCTCTCCTGTGAGGGATGCTGTCCCAGGAGAAAGACGGGTTGCCGCAGGAACACTTGACTGCAGACGCAAGATGTGGAACTTATTTCACTCACATGCTTTAAAAATTAACAACAGCAACCCTTCTGACCTGGAACAGAAGCCATTCCTGGAGACCACCTTCCAGCCAAACAATAAACAAGCCCATAAAATCAAACAATAACACCCGAGAGGAACGTGCTCCTTAGAACAATCAATTATACGAGATCCAAAGGGCATTATCTGCCCAAAAGCCCAGATGAGAAGGCAGGAAGGGGCAGAAAATCAGGACGAAAGGAATCAGAGAAACCAGGGCAGAAATGAGGAGAGTGCTGACACATTGTGGGGAATGAAACCAGGGCCATGAATCACTTTATGTACAAACCATCGAATGGGAATCTAATTTGCTCTGTAAACTTTCACCTAGTGCACAATAGAAAAACAAAAACCAGGAAATATAAAAGTATTTAATAGCTATCACAAAGGACAAACTTCATTTCCATGTTATGATTCACTAAAGCAGAGAGGCAGAGAGGAAGGGAAGTGGGGTGGGCTGAAGGGAGGAGGGGTGGCGGAGTGGGAAGACTGTTGAGAAAGTGGGGGCAGAAAGAGAGAAGAGAGGGAAAGTGTGTGGGAAGAGAGAAAACATGTCACCAGCCACCTTTTATTGTCTACTGTATTATTTAGAACTTAATCTTCTGCAAGATAAGCACTATCAACCCCATTTCTCAGATAGGAAAACTGAGAGCAAGCCTAAATAGGTTATTCAATGCCACCCAGATGGTGAATGGTGTAGCCCACACTTTCTGCAGCTTTTACACGGTCAACCAGAGGGTGAAAATGAAGATGGACAGAGAAGGAAAGGACAAGTGTGGAGAGGGACCAAAAGACAGAGGGTAAAGACAGATGGGAACCTGGAAAGGGGGCCAAGAAGAGACTAACTGCACAGTAAATCAGCCCTCCATCCCCCCTCTAGCCCTACCTGTACAAATTCTGACCTAGCAAGGGTTCAGAACAGGACGCGCACTTGCAAAAACTGGACTGCACAAGATAAAGCAGGAGCTTTGGGGAGGAACAGGAGGGCTCAGGGTGGGCTGGGGTGGGGGCGGGTGGGGGGAGCTGACAGCTGAACTTTGCGAAGGTGAAGAGAGAAAAAAGGAGGACCAGCACAGAGAGAGGGTCTGCCACGTGCCAGGCACTGTGCTGGCTGTTTTCCAACAGTGTTGAGTAAAGAAGTGTGTTTCCGCACAGTGTTCCCTCCATCCCCATCCCCAGGTGGGCAAGTGCAGAGGGGCAAATATGTCCACAGCCTGGTCAGTGGATGGCGTGTCCACGGCTGGAGCAGGAGGCCTGTGCAAGGGGTGGCAGGGGGAGAGGAGGCTGAAGGTCAAACTGGGTCAGCCTCTACTTAAAGCCCTTCGACAGCCCTCCCTGCCCACAAGGGGCCCTGGCTCATAGGCACGGCAGCTAAGGCCACTGTCCTTTCTAGACTCATCTCTCACCCTGCCTCTCTCACTTTATTCTCCAGCCATCCCAGACACTCCTGGCTCCCCCACTCACCATGTTACTTCTCATCTCTGTGGTCTGCCTGTGCTGACCCCTCTGCCTGCAACACTGACCCCTCCTCACACAGCTGACACTTGACCCACTCAGAGCACCCCTCCTCAGAGAGGCTTTCCTCAGCCTGGGTCTAGGTTACACACCCTCCTCAGTGTTCTCAAAGCCCTGTTCACAGTCCCTCCCCATCGGGTTACCGTGAGGATTCAGTAAAGCATGGCACACGAACAGTGGCCCAGCGCTTCTCAACACTGCTGTGAGTGAGGCTCTGGATGCTGTGCTCTGAGTATCCATGTGGGGGTCTGCTTCCCTCGCTAGACCGGGCTCCTTGCAGGGAAGGGCCGTGCATGATTCCCCCTCCATGTCCAGCACCTCTATGGCCAGCACACAGAGGATGCCCAGTAAGTACTGAACGAATGAATGGAAGGTAGTGTTTGTAGTGAACTGTGTCCCCCTCCAACCTGACCAAATATGTTGGAATCCTAACCCTTACACCTGTGGATGTAATCCCATTTGAGAACAGGGTTTTCTTTGTTATGTTAATGAGGTGATATCAGTGTAGGGTGTGTCCTAAACCTAATCACTTACGAGTTATAAAAAGAGCAGCAGGGACACGGGGGCAGGGGTGGGGGGAGCACGAACTGGTGGAAGACAGATGCCATGTGAAGATTGCCAAGAACCCGATGAAAGTTGGGGTTACAGAAGCTGAGACAAGGACCTTCCCCCAGAGCCAAGAGAGAACCTTCCTCTAGAGCCAGCCCTGAATTGGGACTTCCAGCCTCCTAAACTGTGAGAAAATAAATTTCTGTTCTTTAAAGCCATGCACTTGTGGTATTTCTGTTATAGTAGCACCAAGAAACTAAGACAGGTGGGCCTCGAATGCTAAGCCAAGGAATTTGGACTTCATCGTGTGACCACAGAAGGTGTGTGTGACATGGTCGAGGGCTTCATCTGGCAAGGGTGTGCAGGAGAGGGGAGCCAGGAGAGCCGTGGATGTTTGCGACATGCCACCTCTTTGGGAAATGCATATAGCCTCCCAGGGGGACTTGACTGAAGAGGACAACCCTTATTCACAGGTGGAAATTCTAGTGTGTGTACGTGTGTGGGGGGCACACACAGCAGTGGGAATTAGAAGACGTGGATCTGCCAATAGCTCTGGGCAAGCTGTTGTCCCCTCTGGGCCCCAGTCTCCTGATCTGTAAAGTGTAAGAAGGGAAGCACAGTTGGTGTCTATGAGTCTCAGCGTAGAGATGGGTTTTGCTGGTTCCTGACCTTGTCCACCCTCTCATCACACTTGGCAGCAGGAGGCTCAGCTACAAGCCTGGGAATTGGCTGGCAGGAAGGCAGCATGAAGCTGGAGGAAGCTGCAGGCTGGAGCTGACAGGTACCTCACATATCTCTGGCCGCCAGGGAGAATCTGGATTTGCCACTTCCCTTTCATTGAAAAAAAGTGTGCATTCAGGCCATGGACAGGAGGACAAATTACTCCAGAGGCCACCTGGAGGGGTTGGTGACCCTCCTCGACTATTCTCTCAGCTCTAAGTGGCTCTGCTAGGGTTGGTCTCGTCTGTGCCTGGGTGACACAGGAGCCTGGTGGGTTTATCCTGGTGGCAGGGAGGCTCTTAGCTCAGCTCAGGTTCAAGGAGGAGTGGGCAGCAGGCAAGAGCAGAGGCCTGGACACCGAGGAGACAGCCCCTTTCTCCCTTCACCTCTCTAAGCTGCAATTTCCGTGGCTGCAAATGGGTTAGAACAGTCTTTGCCTGTCCTGTCTACAGACTTGTGCTGAGGACTCAAGGAGAGAAAAAAAAAATGGGAACACAGTTTATGGAAGGTGGTAAAGTTATCTGCTGAAAAAATATACATGCATCAAAACCAAACAAAACACCACCTACAAAACCCACAGATGCCCTGAAATGACCCTGGTACCAAAGCCAGGGAGGAAGAAGACAGGCACCCAGATAAGCAGGGGCTTATCACCTCCCCACTGCTCTTTAGCAGGCCACGGATTCATATTTTATTAATATGAAGCCAATTTCCATATGTGACCTACTTTGCCCAGACCCGCATCCCCCTGGCGCAGCCTGAAATGAAAAGAAAATGATGCTTCCCAGCAGGGGTTCCCCTCTAATTTGCCAAGGTAACTGTTTAGGCTGGGAAGCCACACCCCTGTCACTTCTTTTTATGGGTCTTACTGCATTGTCCTCAAGCAGCTAAGGCCAGCAAAGTAGTTTCTCTCTTTACCCAGTCAGGTCTTGCAATTAAAAGCAGTAACAGTTATTGAACTGTCTTCTCCCATGGCCATAATCTGTAATTCAAACCTTCATCTTCTTCCCAAATTTCTGGATTTGGCAATGTGTTTTGGTTAAAAATACTTCGCACTTCTATAAGTGGTTTTTGCAAGAGGACACTTGGGAATGAGGTCACCACTGAGGAAAATTCCTGGGTCATATTTTCTGGGCCTCCCAGGCCTACAAGATGCTAGATGCTTGGGGTTGGGAAGGATAGGCCTCTGCTGCTCCTCCACAGCACCTCTGCCGGCGCTGTCCTCCAGGCCCTGCTTGCTTACTTACAGTGGGGGAGCGCTCCTTCCCTGTTGGGACAGCCCATACCACCTTTGGAAGACTGAACTGCAATCTGTTTCCTGTGGCTTCTGACCATCACTCACAGGCCCTCTCCGCGGTGCCAAAGAACACACCTCACTCTCTTCTCCCAGTGGCTTTCCAGAGACATGCAGGCCACATGCCCTCCCCACATCACCTCTTTTCCAGATATACATAGTGAGACAGTCAGGAACATTCTGGAGGGGTTTCTTCCCCTTTGCACGCTTCTTCAAATAACATCTGACATCTGGACCACACCCAGCACTGCTTAGGGCCTTTCCACCATTTGGAGCTGAGGTAGAAGAGTATCATTATTCCCATTTTCCAGGTACAGAAACTGAGTCTTGGAGAGTTTCAGTGGCTTGGCCAGTTAGTGGCAGAACCAGGATTACGGCTTGGGTTTCCACTGCACCGATGAATAAATTGATTAACTCAACAGATACTGATTGCACGCTGGGTACTATTTGGATCTGAGGATACAGCAGGGCACAAAACCGACCAGGACCCTGATCTAAGGAGCCGTCGCTCGTGGGGGAAGCCCACTCCACACTGCCTTCTCTCAGGTGCTGATGTGGTTGCCCCTTCTTTAACTGGTCAGGCCTGTGTTGGTGTGCTTGCCCGCCCGAGGGCTCAGGTGCGTACCCTCAGGGTGTCAGGTTCCTTCTCCAGGGCTATCTCCTACCTGGAGTGCCCCACCCCACTTTTCTCCACTCACTTGCCTTTTGGATCCCACCCCGGTGATCACAGGGCTCTCAATCGCTTCTGGGCTGTTCCATGAGGTATAGCTGCTTTTTTTCTCTTCAGGCTGTGCACTGTAAGGTTAAGAGCTTGAGATTTAGAGCAAGCACCAATAAACCAGTTGCTGTCGAGTTGATTCTGACTCATGAGGACCCAATGTGTGTCCGAGTAGAACTTGTGCTCCATAGGGTTTTTAGTGGCTGATTTTCCAGAAGTAAGTTGCTAGGGCTTTCTTCTGAGGCACCTCTGGGTGGACTTGAACCGCCAACCTTTTTGTTAGCAGCCAAGCTTGTTAACTATATGCACTGCCCAGAGATTCCAGAGCTAGCACACCAGGGTTTAAATACCGGCACCACTCTCCACCTGTGAAACCTTGATTAAGAATCTTAACCTCTCTGTTTCTAAATTGCTTCATCCAGGGGCAGATTAACCAGTGAGCAAGGTATACATGGGCTTACATCAACCAAGGTATGCACAGGCTTACTTGTGTTTATTTACTAAGCTGTAGTGCAAAATTTCACATGGGTTTCACCACATTTTTGACAGGGTGAGAAACAGGTGAAATTGTGCACTACAGATTAGTAAATAAGCATTAAGTACACCTGTGTGTACTGTACCTTGCTTCTTGGGTAATCTGTCCCTGGCTTCATCTGAACACTGGAGATAATAGTACCTACCTCACAGGGTTGTTGTGAGGATTAGATGACCTCATGTAAATCCCTTTCACAAGTAAAGTGCTTAGTACGGTCCTTGGCACACAGTGAGGCTTCAGTAAATGCTAACCATTATTATGATTTTATTACTGGTACCCTGACTCCCCAACCACATGATCACAGATGCACTGGGGCATAAACAAGGTCTTACGTGGCCTTTGTACAAGCCTAGCACTGTGTCATGCCATGAGATCTAGTGGAGGGGTGGACAGTCTGGCATTGGAGATCCAGGATTATGTCCTGGCTCCACCCCTTACTTTCTGTGTCACCCTGGACAAGCTACTGGGAGTCTCAATTCTTTACCTAAAAGGTGGGACTCACACCCCCACCTCACAGGGTGGTCTGGGCACTAACAGTCATGTATTGTGTTTTGTGAACTGAAAGCTGCACACATTTTTAACTCGAGAGTATGATGCCGGCCCCACTGTCAGCTCTGGGAACACAGGCCTATCTGCACAGCCCAGTGACAGCAGCCAGGCTCAGCAAAAATGGCCTTGGATCCTCCTAGCTTCCCTTCGAGGGGAACAAGCATGCAAAACATTATGTGCTGTTTTCGAGAGTCCCAAAGAAGTCATGGGCTGCAGCTCTGATGGGACGCTGAGGTGGCCCTGCCGGGTCCCAACGCCTATACTCTTGAATTTCAGAATCCAGTATCAGCATCACTAGGAGAGTTTGCTAAAAATGCAAGACTGTGACTCAGAGGGTCTGGGGAGGGTCTGTGGGATCTGTGTTTGACTGGAAACCCAGGGATTCCTGTCCAGGTGGGTCAGCCCCCGCGCCCCAGATCTGTCTCAGGGCTCTGGATATGTCTGTGCTCCACACACACTCACAGCCCGTTGGTGAGCACAAGAATGCACACACAAATGAAAGACATCAGAACAGCAGGAGCCCCTGCCCCTGCCTGTGCCCAAGAACCTGGCTCCCCACCGGAGCCTCACATATCACAGACACTCTGATCATCATGCACCATCTATTGAGGACCACGCAGGCCGGATGCAGCAAACCCACGATGATAATCTCCACTCTGGTTCAGGAGTCCCTCGGGCCCCAGCTCTGTGTAGTGAAGCCTGGGGCAAAACAGAGCAGGCTTGTTTCCGAACCCTCTGGGTCAGGGCGGCCCCCTGGGCCTCTCAGCTCAGCCACAGGACTACTGGCACGGCATCCTTGCCATTTGCCTCTGTGGCACCCAATAGCCAGGTGGCCTCTTGAGCCGTGAAATACAAGCACTGTTATTCTCATTTTGCAGGAGAGGAAATCAAGGCTGAAAGACATAAAGTGAGCCCTTGCTTCTGCCACAACTGGAACTGGAGGTAGGGGAAAGGGAGAGAGGTCTTTCTTTGGGCAGAAGCAGTGGAGGTGGTGGGGGCTCTGAGGAGGTTTTGGGCAGTCCCTAGAGTCAGGGCCCATAGAGTTTGCCACCACCTATCCTGCTGACCATGACCACGTGATGAGGGCTTTGTTAGGAGGTCGAGGCTAGAGCTGCTACCTACTTCTCCTGGAGCCAGGCTTCTCAACAGGGGCACCGATCCAGGGAACCTGGGAGACTTTCTAGTGCTCCTATGGCTGAGCACCCCCATACCCTGATTCTGTTTCAGCGGTGGGGCTGGGGCTAGTCAATGATGCTCCAAAGATGAGTGACAACCACCTGGTTGAGAAACAAGCCTCTGCACAGAGAGCAACAGGAAGTTCTGGGGCTGACTCTTATAGGTTTAAGATGAAAACCAGTTACCATTGAGTCTATTCAGACTCATGGTGACCCCATGTGTGCCAGAGTAGGATGGTGCTCCAGAGAGTTTGCAATGGCTAATTTTTCCAAAGTAGATTCTTCCAAGGTGCCTCTGAAGCTCCAACCTTTCTGTTAGCAGATGAATGTGTTAACTGTTTAAGATAACAGCTTAAGATACTGTGGTGTGATTAATTACTTTTGTGTGTGGCCTTTCTAGCCATGGTCTTGTAACTCCCACCCAGGTGATTGTGTGATAGGGTAATTGTAGTCTACAAGAGGACTGGCCAGTTTTGCCTTAAAAGAGAGCCAATTCGAGAGCAGAGGGGAGAAGTTCACTTCTACCAACGAAGGAGAGACCAGCAGGAGAGACTCGGCAGCAGGAGACAGTGTGGTGAGCTTCCCGGCCCACGAAAAGAGAAAGCTGAGTGCCTTTGGGTAGAGACTGAGGGCCAGAGAGAGGCGTGCCTGCGAGCACAGCTGGGGAGAGGCTGTCCTGATAGAAGAACTGTGTCTTGAGTGTTCTTAAGCCTGAATTGTAATTGCTACTTCCCTAATAAACCCCATAATCGTGAGTATGGTCTGTGAGTTCTGTGTGGCCACTGCAATAAATTATCAAACTCAGCAGAGAAGTAGAGAGTGCTGTGTGAGGGATGGTTGGTGTCAGAATTAGTAAAGATAGTAGAAGGAGGAGGCATGTCTGACCTCTGCCTCATGGGAATCAGCCTTGGGCTGTTGACCTTGATCCTCCTTTCCCCTTGTGAAGCTAGAGGGGGTCAGCACTGTCCTCAAGTCATTTTTACAGATACCCAAAAAAACAAAAACAAAAAATTCATTGCTGTCGAGTCCATTCTGACTTATAGCAACCCTATAGGACAGGAGGACTGCCCCATAGGGTTTCCAAGGAGCGGCTGGTGGATTCAAACTGCTGACCTTTTGGTTAGCAGCTGAACTGTTAACCACTGAGCCACCAGTTAAACCCTTATTTATTTATTTATTTTTTAAATTAAGGCTGGACGTGGGGGAACCAGATCAAAATGGCTGGGAGAGGTTGCATGGTCTCTCTTGGAGCCATTTCTGGAGTAGGCAACTCTATTCTGGAATATTCCCAAAGGTTTGGGAGATAATGAAGGTGGCCTCAGTGGGCACCACAAGGATTGAAAGCTTAGCATCGACGGAAGGCAGGAGGCAGCTTGTGTGAGAGGATGCACAGGGTGGGGTTTATTAATAAATGGTAGCCATTGCATCAGCCACAACAGGAAGTGATCACAACCATTAAAAACCCCAAGATACTTAGCAAGACAGGTGGTATCCAGCAGCATGGAGTAAATACCTCACTGGAATGTGCCTCTGATAAATGCATTGACACCGGGCCAGGGGCTCATCAGCAGGCATTGGATGGACACAGCCTGTGCGGGCGCCAACACAGTGAGGGACAGCACATTTATACTCACGTTGCACCCAGTTCCCACTCACTGGGCTGAGGAAGTTGGGGTAGAGGCCGAAAGGCTTCTCAATCTTCCGGAGGACCTTTCGGATGTTCCTGACCTGCCAAGAGAGGGACACCAGGTACACCTTCACTGACCGAGTCCCAGCCATTGAGGACAGCTGGTTTGGACTCAGAGGAAAACATTTCTTACCAGGCAAGAATGAGCAGCAGGCTCTCTCTGCCTGGAGGCGGTGAGACAGCCTTGCCCTGGTGCCCATGTGCAGGACGCGGCATTGGTAAGGCCTGATCTGGCACCTCTCCACTGTGCTGTGTAGGACCTACCAATCCCCACCCAGGCCCACTGTCCACCAGGCCCACCACCATCCCCCTCACCTCACCTCTTCCTTATTGCATATCACTTTGGGGGATGGCTCCTTTTTTTGAGGGGAGGTTTCATATAAGTGACAGTAGCTCATTTGTAAGTGTTAAGATAAAATTGCCTTTTTAAAATAGGCCCCAAATGGTCAAATAAAATTCTCCCTTGGTATCCACAGGGACCCTCTGGGATACCAAAATCTGCAG
The DNA here is from genome assembly GCA_030035585.1 of Dugong dugon. NCBI lineage: Eukaryota > Metazoa > Chordata > Mammalia > Sirenia > Dugongidae > Dugong > Dugong dugon. The sequence continues at coordinate 49,885,617 of CM057462.1, read as the reverse complement.
ATGCTCAAGTCTCTTATATAAAATCGCATAGTTATTTGCATATAACCTACGCAATCCTCCCGTATACTTTAAATCATCTCTAGATTACTCATAACACCTAATACGATGTAAATGCTAAGTTAGTAGTCGTTATACTGTATTGTTTAGGGAATAATGACAAGACGAGAGGTGAACAATGCTCCAACAATGAGTGCTGGAGTGAGACTGAGGATCTGTGAAATGGCGGGAGGCTACAGCAGGGTATGTCTACACATCGCTTCACTGGAGTGCATCCCGCATAGTGCTCAGTGCACAGCAAATTCAAGTTTTGCTTTTTGGAAATGTATTTTCTCCTTTTTCCAAATGTATTTGATCCATGGTTGGTTGAATCCACAATTGGTTGAATCTGCAGATGTGGAACCCATGGATACCGGGGGCCAACTGTACTGGCAATTTCACATGGTTCAACTTTGTTGTTACATGCCCTTGAGTTGATTCTGACTCATAGTGACCCTCTTTATGACTGAGTAGAACTGCCTCATAGGGTTTCCTAGGCTGTAACCTTTATGAGAGCAGATCATCAGGTCTTTTCTCCTGTGGAGCCGCTGGTGGGTTCTAACTGCTGACTAGTAATATGTCATTTTATCTGACACCATAAGAACCATTTTGAGAAAAGGCCTGGGGTCCTGATCACCCTTGTGCCTGAACAGGCATCTCAGGTCTTAATAGCTATTGTTGTCATTGTTATCAGTATTATTAACATTTATCACACAGTCTTCTGAGGCAGACCCTTTATACACATTATCTCCAAGCCTCATTACAACCTATAAGGTGCTATCATCTCAGATGAGAAAACCAAATCTCAGGTCCGGTGATGCCCACAGTCACTTGGCTGACAAGCGGCAGAGCCAGGATGTGAGTCAGGTCTGTCTTACCACATTGACTGCGTCCCCTGCACCACCTAGAGCTGTCCCAGCCCAATAAAGATCAGGAAGGTGGCCAGAGGCTGCCCTGGCCAGAGCAAGAAGAGGTTGGATTTGCAACCTTTGGGGTACTGAAGGACAGGAAGCCCATTCCATAGGCTTTATCCATAGGCATCTGTTCTCTGGTGGTACCTTAAATCCTACCCAGTACAGAATCCACCAGGGACAGAGAGGTCCCTGGGCTGGTACATATCATGCTAACAGATTTATCTACAAGGCAAGGAGCAGGGGAGGCAGCCTTTTAGCTGTCAGCCCTATCTTTCCAGATAGCACTTTGCTTTGCCACATCAGATTTCATATCCATTCATGTTAACAGAGTCCATTATGGGGGACAGGAATGTGTTTGTACCTGAGTTATTCTTGACTGTCCTGGTGGTGAGCAGTGAAGCAGGCTAAATGAGCTCCCCAGGAGGGTGTGGGAGCTTCTAGAATTTGGGTCAATTTGTTGACTGCCAATAATCGCCTCTGAGGGAAGCATGATTGGGGGATGAAAATAGCTGGAGAATGTAAACGGAGAGAGAGAGAGAGAATGAGAGACAGAGAGGTGGATGGACTCTCGAGAAACCTTTCTTTAGCAAGCCTGAAGCCCTCTGCACTCATCTGGTCTGGAAGACAGAGGCTTCAGAGCCAACAAGCCCTAGACTTGACTCCTGACTTTAGCACCTACCAGCTGGATGACCCAGGGCAAGTTATTTAGCCTCCGTGCTTCTCCATTTCCTCTATAAAATGGGGGCAACAGGAAGACCCACCTCATAGGGTTGTTGGGAGCATTTAGAGATATAAGGTGCCCAGCACACAGTAGGTGTACAGGCAGTGGTCACTATTATTTCCAGATCAACCAGGGACTAGAGTGAGTTCCTCACCCCATTCCATTCTGAGCTGGTCAGAATCTTCCCAGAGGAGTTTGGCTCAAGAGCAGTGGAAGTTGGGAGGGTGGGGGATGGGAAGGTAGGGGCTTTGAAGTGGGGAAAGGGATCAGGAAATAAGACACACTGGGAGCAAGAATTAAATGTATTCCACGAGGTTTCAAGGTAGGGCATTGCAGGGAGGCAGAGTCCCCTCAATATAAGGAAAAGACTTCTGAAGGAAGGAAAAGATTTCTGAAGGAAGGAAAGCCTGATAGTATGATGGACTATTTGAGGGTGGGAGTGAGCTTCATGTCAGAGGGAGTAATCTAGTAGGAAAACTTGGGGGGATTCCTACACTGGGTAAGCATTAGTCTCAAACTGCGAGTCAAAAAGCACTTGGATGCTAATTAAAAGTGCAGAGTCCCAGGTCTGGGAATTCCTGGGCCCAGAGATCTTTTTAACAGGTATGTCAGATGATGCTTTGTGGCTTGATGGATACCGGGAACCAATGGACAGAGGTGGGAACCTATGATCTCCTAGCTCCCTTCCCATTCTAAGAGGCTAACATTCTGGGGCAGGTGGGAGGGCTTTGGGAGTGGGGCCTAGAAAAGGTTCTTCCTGCAGGGCTCTGGGGGGTAGGGCTCCCTCTGGCCTCAGCAGGACTCGGGAAGGGACAGCTGTTGATGGAGCCTGAGTGCCACTCTGAGGGTCAATATGCAACCATCTGTCCCTTCTTTGGCTTAGGGGTAGGCCTAAGGAGACACTTCTGGACAGTGGAGACTGCCACAGGCTGAGAGGCCGAGGCTCTGCCCCTTCTGTAGGGTTTACAGAGGGGCCAGGTCCAGGTGTATGCCAGGATTGGATGGTGGCCTGGATCTACCTCTCACCACCCCATGAGGCCTCAGACAACATGGCTGCAGGCAGCCCCATCGGTCACAGCAAGAAGGAGCAGACTGTGCATCTACTTTTGAGGGAGCCTCCCTGACAGGCTGCCGACAGCATGAGCTAGACCGGCATCTGGAAGTAACAGGCAGGCAGACCACACGTGACAAAGTTAAATGTCCCTGGAAAGGGGACTTTTTGCACCGGGTGGCCAATTTCTGCCAACGTGAAATGATGCCTAGACTTCGGTTGCTCCCCTTTCTTGGGATTTCACACATGTTATTGCCACCGAGCTGACACCTACCAGTGAAAACCTTCTCCCTGGCAGAGTTGCCTCTTCCCTGCCCTCAGTAGAATCCTGATTACTCCCTGTGCCCACCTTCCTGGCCACCTGGCATCAGGTACAATGAGATCTCCCGCAAATCACTATTTACTACAGTAGCGGTGGCTGGGGCGGCTCCTGGGTTCCCTACCCGCCAGCTGAGTGCTAGTCCTTCTGCTTGCAGCAGGGAGGAGAGGGCACTGTTTTAGGAAGGAGCAGCGGGGGAGACTTGCCTTTTCGGCGAAGACCTGGTTGCCAGAGAGCTCGGTGAGGTGTAAGAACTCCAAATGCAGGGATCCAAACTCAGCCAGGATGCTGCTGCTCCCTGCCGTCGCCCAGCCCCAGCTTCCATTGGAGCCGCTGAAAAGACAGAAGCAGCCGCCATCACCCCCTGCTGGCCTGGCTCATGCCTGCCTCTGCTGAGAGTAACAGCTACTTACTGGGAGAGCACTTACTATGTGCCAGGCACTGTACTAGGTGCTTACGTCATACAACCTCAGGTAATCCTCCCTGGGGGGTCAGTAGCATTAATAGCCCCATTTTCCTGATGAGAAAACTGAGGCTGGTGAGGTGGAGTGACCTGCTGAAAGGCACTTGAACCCAGGCCTGCCTGACTTGCAATGGTCTTTGTTTTTACCACTGGCCACCACTGCCATTGAGTCGATTCTGACTTGTAGCGACCTGACAGGGCAGAGTAGAACTGCCCTATGGGGTTTCCAAGGCTGTAAATCTTTATGGAAGCAGACTGCCACATCTTTTTCCAGTGCAGCAGCTGGTGGGTTTGAACCGCAGACCTTTCAGTTAGCAGTTGAGCACTTAACTGTTTCACCACCAGGGCGCCTTCTCCCATCAGGCAGTCCCTGTCAAACTTGGGGATTCAACAAGGGCAGCAGCAGAGCTGCCTTGTTGGCCAAGAACGGGCAACAAATGATGCTTGACTTGCAGGTTACATTGGTCATGCTGTCAAGGGCCACGAAGACCCCACAGAAGTCTCTGTGGATGTGCTCTGCCTGAAGGCCTCCGATTGCTCCCCATCACTCTGCATACAGAGGTAAACGGGGCTGTGGCTCAGGACCCCGTGGGGGCAGGTTAAACGACAGCACCGGGGACGGGGCCCTGCCTAGCCCTTGCCTTCTCCCCACAGCCGGCAGTGCTGCCCAAGGACACAACAATGGCCCCGGCCTTGAATTTGCAGAACCTACACCTGCCGGCTGGCAGCCCTGGTGTGGCCTGGGGAGGCCCTTCGGTTACGGGTAAAAGAAGCAGGGGCCCTAGGAGCAGAGGTGTCCTACCCATTGACCACATGCTTCCCAAGAACACCTTGGACAAAAGCATTAGGTATCACCGTTATGGCCCTGGAACCTGGCTGCCGAAGGCTGTCAAACACTGCCATTTACCGGGAGCATTCCAGAAGTAAGAGTTGGGGCAGGACCCCATTTAATCCTCACACCTGCCCCTTTTACAGATGAGGAAAACATGTAAGTCACCTGCCTGAGTTAGATAATAATAAGTGGAGCAGCTGGGGCCCCGAGGTGGCTCTGATGCCAGTGCCTGACCTAACCACAGCACAGCCTGCCTCTTTTATTTCATTTTATCTTTTAGCCTGTTTCCCCTTTAAATATATAACAGTAAGCAAGGGCACTGTCTTTCCAGGTCTCCTCCTTTAAAATCTCCCTGGGATCTGGAGCCAGAAGGCGCAGGGTCAAGTGGTTGCTGGCCAAAAGGACTGGGCAAACCTCTTCCTCTTCATAAAACAGGGTTAGGGTAACGTCTCCTAGTCTTCATGCCTAGGGCCTTTGTGAGGATTAAGGGAAGCTGCTTAACCTCCTTAGTTCCTCAGTTTCCTCATACGTATCGTGAGTATCTTTCCTGTGGGAGGTTTAGGGCAAACGGGGACCAGGGAGGGGAGAGGGCAGGGTGGAGTGATCCCTCCCATTTGTAAGGGCTCCAAGGTGCAGTTAGTGTGGGGCAGGGGAAGAGGGCTGGCTCTGCCCTGGGACTGCTGGGAAGCTCCCCTGCTTCCTAGCTGGTGATAGTTCTGACTTCCCAGGCACTGGCCCCTGTCTGTCCCTCTATCTCTCAAGGACAGGACCTAGGAAGGCAGGCTTGGGGGTGCGGGGGCAGGTCTGGGAGGTCACTACTGCCTGAGGGGCACTGCTTTTTCTGGGGTGGGGCTGGGAGCTCCCCTGAGGCTACCCCTCTCCTCTTTAAACTCCACTCTCAGGCCCAGATGTGGCTTCCAAGAGAGTAGGGAAGCCTATCAGTCTCCCAGCTCCTGAACCAGATGGAGGAAGTAGGTTTTGAGATCTCTGGGGGCAGGTGACCTCAACAAACCTAGTGACAAACACTGCCTCCTTCATCCTGTCTCTACTTCCCTGGGAATTTCCCTGACCTGGGGGCAGAGGGCAGGTGGGGAAGCATGGGATGACAGGACAATGGCTTCTGGGTAATAATAAATAAAACAGCTTAGGTTCATTGAGCCGCTACAATATGCCAGGTATGGGGGCAAGCAGTTTGCATCATTACTTCATTTAAAGTACAGAAGGTAAAGCATCATTAATCCCAATATGCAAAGGGGGAAACTGAGGCTCAGGGAGGGAAATGAGTTGTTCAAGGTCACAGTGCTGGTGTGTGGTAGAGGCAGAGTCAGCTGGACCCAGAGGCCGTGGGAGTCCTCCCACCCAGATCCTCCCACACTCACCAGAGGGAAGGGAGAGCTGTCCCCTCTTGGTCCCTCCTCCCCAGGCCAAGCCAACTTCTCTCTCCAGTCTGTGATCTCAGTGGGAGCCCAGGTACCCAGAGAGGGTTTCCTGAATACTTGATGCTTCCTGCCCTCAGAGGGAAGTTTAAGGTAAAAAAAAAGCCACAATCACCAGCCCAGGTGTCTTTTGTTCTCATTTCCTCTGCCACCAGGGCCTCTCCTTCCTTTCTCCGGCCCCCACCTTCCCCAGTGGGCTTCTGTAGTGGACCTGCCCTAGCAGACAGGCGGACCCAGCCCTGGGCAAAGGCAGGCAGGTGGCTTGGTGGCACCGTTCCTCTCTCCTGTCCCACTCCCAGCTGTGTGACCTCAGGCAGTTGGTTAACTTTCCGAGACCTCAGTTTCCTCATCCATTAAATGATGTTGCCCACACCTAAGAGAGTTACTGTAAGGTATAAATTAGGCTTGTAATTATTGTCCTTCTTATCATTATGTAATTATGTACATGTAAATTATGCTGCTGTTTGTTACTGTGGTTATTAAATTCTTCATATGTGCCAGGCAGCGGCAATGACATCTTATTTCACCTTCAAACCCAACTTCAGAGGTAGATACCTTGATCCTTCCTTCACAGGTGAGGATACTCAGGCTCACAGATGGGGAGACACTATTCCAAAGTTACACAGACAGTAGGTGGTAGAGGTGAATCCAAGTCCAAATCCTAGGTTCTGTTACTGTGCCCCGCTGGCACCTGCCCCCAAATACATCTGCTCTGGGCAGAGTCCCAGAGACCATGAGGTCCTCTGGTAAGCCTGCTGAGCCAATGGGTTAATGGAAAGCTGCTGCCCTCGCCTCCCAACTCTGTGTGCCTTTTAAGCCTGCAAGTGGGCCTGGTGGTGGTTTCTCCCCTCCACAACAGCGCGCCCCCTCCCCAAACTGGCTGAAGCATCTACGCTGCGTGCGTTCATGCATGTGACATAATCGTTAACTTTGGAGACAGAGACCTGGATTCTAATTTTAACTTTACTTCCTGATTACGTGACCTTGGGTGAGTTACCTCAGCTCTCTGAGCCTCCATTTCTTCACTGGTAAAATGGGGCCCCCAACGTATCTGCCTCATATGGTTGTGAGGGTGAAAAGAAGGGAATCCATGAGAGAACAGATGAAGCGCCGGTTTGTGTGTGAATGGGTGTGATAAAGGCAAGCATGTACACCTGAGTGTTTACGGCTCGTGTGGGTGGCAGTAGAGTATATATTGGGTTATTATTTTTGCTTTATCAATTTTTTGGTGGTAAAAAATAGATATTACAAAGCATTTACCAATTCACCAATACTTACATGTACAATATAATGACATTGATCATGTTCATCGTGTTGTGCAACCATCACCACAATCCTTTTCCAAATTATTCCACCGCCATTAACAGAAACTCACTGTCCCCTAAGCAATGACTCCATCTCCCCTCCCTCCCACCACTGTAACCACTAATAAACTTTGGTCTCTATATATTTGCCTATTTCACGTAAGTGGGATCATACGATATTTGTCCTTTTATGTCTGACTTATTTCACTCAAGATAATGTTTTCAAGGTTAATCCATGTCATAGCATGTATCAGGATTTCATTTCTCTTTATGGCTGAGTAATATTCCATTGTACATACATACAATACTGTGTTTATCCACTGATGGCATTTAGATTGTTTCCACCTTTTGGCTATTATGAATAGTGCTGCAATGAACATTGGTGTTTAAGTGTCTGTTTCTGTTCCTGCTTTCAGTTCTTTCAGAGTGGAATTGCTGGGTCATATGGTAATTCTGGAGCCCTGGTGGCACAGTGATTGAGAGCCTGGCTGCTAACCAAAAGGCTGGCAGTTCGAATCTACCAGCCGCTCCTGGGAAACCTTATGGGGCAGTTCTACTCTGTCCTATAGGGTCACCATGAGTCGGAATTGACTCAACAGCAAGTTTTTTTTTTTTTTTTTGGCTTATGGTAATTCTACGTTTAACTTTTTGAGGAACCACCAAACTGTTTTCCACAGCAACTGTACCATTTTGCATTCCCACCAGCAATGGGTGAGGTGAATGCATATGTTTTTGTAAGAGTGTGAGACTGTATATGAGAGCGACAGAGACTGATTCAGCTGCAGAGATTCTTGGACTGACCCCTGTCCCTCTCCCAGATTGTCCAGTGGTTCCTGCGGCTCACAGGTCCTGGCCCACCCTCAGCCTCCCAGGTGCAGACTCCATGATACCCCTCCCCATCAGGGAGGAGGGGCAGCCCACCCTCACTTGGGGACTACCTCCTCTCACTGGGGCAGGGGAGGTCACCTGTCCATCCTGCTGGGGTCCAAGCTCTAGCCCTTCCTCTCAGGGAGCAGAGACATCAGGGTGTGTCTAGCTCCCAGCAGCAAGCCCTCTCCAAATGGCAAAATCAGAGCCACGCAGAATGTACACATCCCTGACATTCTCCTGAGTGGAACAGGGAGGCATTTTTAGCAACAGCCTCTCTTACCCAGAAAATGAAGGGAGGTGTTGCCAGGAAATATGCACATACATACTTATGTACCCACACTGACAGCATGCAGAGCCTAAAAATACATACACATTCTTAATCAGAAATGCCAGGGTCTGCACTGGGTCAGCCTGTGCTCTGAGTGACATGGTGAGGCAGGTGGCAAAGTCTGGCCAACTTGTGGTTTGGGGAGTTGGCGAGGGGTGGGCAGTTCCATGGCACAAAAGAGGGAGGACACCCTGCTAAGGTCCCATTCCCGACCCTGAGCAGTGAGTGCCCAGAAGCTGGACCTGGGAGAAGGAGCCAGAAGGACAGTATGCTTGTTTCTCAGCTACCTTGAGAGGTGGCCGTTTTGCTCCAGGATGAGTGTTTGTGGAAAAGGAATCCGAGGGGCAATCCCAGCAGTCCCAAGAGCAAGACTCTACTGCCTCTGAATGGACCCTCCCTGGCCTCCTGAGAGATATGTAAGGACCCTGGAATGCTTTCGGACCAGAGAGAGCAGGACTGTGGGTGGAGATGCAGGGCGCACCAAGCCTGTGGGTGGGGTGGGGTGGTGAAGCCATTGAGATTGGCATAGAGGGTGTGACTTCCTCAGGACAGAGGGAGCCACAGGCACTCCAGCCAGAGCCTAGGGCCTACTTCCCCTCCAGCGACCTCCTTCCCCTCCCAGGAAACTCTGCCTGAAACTCTTGTGGGTTAGAGAGTCCTGAGATGAGAGGTCACTTGTGGAGATGGGACAGCCAAGTCCAGCGCACTGGAATATCACAGCCTGCCTCTCAGGCTTGAGGTCTTGGAGGCTTCAGGGACAGCTCTAGAGGGCTCCTTTGATGCCTGAGGATGGGGTGCCTTCTACAGTGTTTCCCAGGGGCCTGCTGCATACAGCTCCAGGGCCAGCTAGGGCACCTAGGGACCAGGGTTCACGTCTAAGGTAGGCGCTCAGAGCGCAGCTTTGGCATCAGTAAATAATGGGCTCAGTTCCTGGCTCCGTTACCTCTTAGCTAGCAGACCTTGGGCTAGGTACTTCATCTCTCTAGGCCTCTCTTTGAGTAGTGGGGATAATACAAATAAACCAAAAAACAAAACCTGTTGCCATCAGTTTGATTCCAGCTCATGGCTACCCCATGTGTGCAGCGTAGAACGGTGCTCCACAGGGTTTTCGAGGTTGTGACCTTTTGGAAGCAGATCATCAGGTATTTCTTCCGAGGTGCCTTTGGGTGGGTTTGAACTGCCTTTTGGTAAGCAGTTGAGCACTTAACTGTTTGCGCCACCCAGGATTCCATACCTACCCTCAAAGGATTGTTGTGAAGAGTGTGTTTGGTGAGGTAATGTACAGAAACCCTTAGCACAATGCTAGGCATGTAGCAATTGCTCAGTAAGTGGTAGGAATAGTAGTTGTTGTTGTTATTGGTTTTAACCTTTTATCCCTCATACAGTGCCTAGTAAAGGGTAGGTGTCCAATGAATCCATTTGTCGAAGGAACAAAGAATTGGATGTGGACTCTGCTCCCAGGCTGGTGGGGGACAAGTGTGGCCAGGGTCATAAAGGAAGCCAATGAAGTGCCTGGGAGGTCAGAATAGGGAAACACACCTCTGATTGTAATGGAAAAGGTGGCCTTGAGCTGCACTTTGTTGGCCAGGGAAAGTGAGAGATGGCAACCGGGGGAGGGGACAGGATAAGGCAAGGCAAGCCAGTGGGGAATTGGTGTGGGGCACCTTTGGGATTTCAGGAGCAAGACCTTCATGCTACTCAGTGGATCTTAAAGCTGGCTCAGACCCTAGTTCACTGTACTTTGACCCCATCCCTCTCCTCTCTGGGACTCAGTTGCCCCATCTAGAAAATGAGTGGGTAATTTACACTTCATCCCTGTGCGTGGAAAGCAGTGGGAGGAACAGGGCAGAGCCCCGAAGGCTCTGCAGCTGGATGAGTTGCTGCCCTGGCTCCACCCTTCTCTAGCTGTGTGATGGAGGCCCTTCCACTCATGCATTCTGTGACTTAGTGACGGCCCAGAAAGACTGTAGTTCAGATACTGAATTAAGCAACAGATTTTTTTCTTCCTTGGCAGTTGCCATCAAGTTGACTATGACTCATGGCAACCCCATGTGTGTCAGAGCAGGACTGTGCTCCATAGGGTTTTCAGTGGCTGATTTTTTGGAAGCAGATCACCAGGACTTTCTTCCAACCTCTGGATGGACTTGAACCTTCAGTCTTTCGGTTAGCAGCCAGGTACATTAGCCATTTGTACCGCCTAGGGACTATCGACAGATTAGGAGGGGGAAATGATGGAAGCAGCCAATAAAAAGGGATGTTTTAAAACAGAGCCACTAGAAAGAAACATTATTGACGGCTTCTTTGACTAGCAGAACCACATGACTTTTTTGGGTCTTAATCAAAATTTTTGGTATAATCCATACTATCAGCCAAGAGGATTTATTATTTTATAAAGGAAGAAATTCCAGTGAATAATATTATTAAAACCAGAGTCAGAGGCCCTGGGTTCTTATCCAGGAATGGTCAGTTCCTGGCTTATGTGGCCTTGCTTGGGGCTTTCCTTGCTGGAGCTGGCTTTCCTTGCTGATGTTTCCAAGAGTCTTTCCACTTTGATATTCTCCCTTAGGGTTCTGGCACTGGGTTACCTCTGCGGGCTCGGTGTGGGATCAATAGCAGAGGTACATTCCTCCTGAGATCAGGGTTCCTGAGTCTGCCTAGCAGCTTCGGGGACCTCCTTATGGGTGGAGACTGTGATGTGCCCACTGGCTCCTGTACCCTGGCTGGGAGGGAGGGCAGCTGGAGAAACTGGTGGGCTGTGAGTCAAGACTGTGCTGTGAGAGGTCTACAGAGGGGCAACTGTCCCCTCCCCGCCCGGGAATACCAGGCCTTGCATGGCCTTAACCCTGAGAACCAGGTTTGGTGACGAACTCCTGCCCAGGAGAGTCCTGGCTAGGGCTGCTATTCCTGAGACGGGTATCGTCCTCTCCCTGTGCCTCAGTTTCCACATATGTAAAACGAATGGGTTTGACTAAGGTGATCTGCAAGGGCCCCAATCCTGTTGACTGTCTAACTGCCCCCCAAGCCTCCTCCCTAGGCCACCCACCCAGACAGATGTGCAGGTGGGAAACAAGATGGCGTCCTACCTTTTGAAGTTCACAACGCCCTTTGGGATTCCCGTGGGAGTGTTGAAGGCGGGCAGGAGTTTCTGTCCCAGCTTGATGGCTTTTATTCGGAACACCTGTAAAGGAACACTTGAAGGTATTGTGAAGTGGGGCTGGGTGGGACAGGCCACTCCAAGATGCTGCTGCTGGCTGGATAAATGCACACACTCCCGGGACTACGGGTGTCAGGTAGCTCTGCATTAGGCCTGGCAGGCAGTCAGACAGGCCTGGATGTGAACCTGGCTCACTGAATTACTGACTGTGTGGCCTTAAGTGAGTCACTTCTCTCTGACCCCAAGATTCTTTGTCCATAAAATGGGGCTAACATTGCCTTCCTCAGAGACTGCTGGGAGAAATGAAAATCAGGTACTACTACGATGCTACTCAATGATTATCACTGTTTTTAGGGTGATCATTAGGAAGATGAAGGAAAAAGCAGGGCAGGGGAGACACCTCTAAGTCCAGATGAAGACCTGGCCAAGAAGGGGTGGGTGTACCAATGGTCGGCACCTGCCCACACCACTGGAACCAGGATGTCATAGGCTGAGCGTGAGGGAAATGAGTGGTTACCATTCGAGTAGAGTGTAAAGACACTGGGCTGGGAGCCAAGACTCTGGGTTCTAGTTCTTGCCCCCTAAACAGACTTCTTCGTGCTTTTCAGCAGACTATGGCCTTCCTCTGGGTGCCAGTTTCTCCATATGTAAAATGAGGGGAAGGGCTTGATGTTTCCAAGAGTCTTTCCACTTTGATATTCTTATTCTGCCCATTGTTCCCATTTTACAGATGGGGTATGAAGGGACAGGGTGAATGGCTTATCACAAGCCATACACACAATATCAAGGGAACCATAAAGAGGTCCCGAGTCTCAGGGCTCCTCACGAGACTCTGACCCCTTAAACTGTTCATCTGAGATGCCTGATTAACTCAAAAGGGCCCATCACCTTCTCATTCTGCAGTTTCCCTCCTAGGAATTTATTCTAAGGAAATAATAAAATAAAGACTTAACTTTATGGCTATTTATTCTGTTGCTGTCGTTGTTAGGTGACGTCAAGTCAGTTCCGACTCATAGTGACCCTATGTACAACAGAATGAAACACTGCCCGGTCCTGCACCATCCTCAAAATCGTTGCTATGTTTGAGCCCACTGTTGCAGCCACTGTCAAGCGTCTTCCTCTTTCTCGCTGACCCTCCACTTTACCAAGCATGATGTCCTCCAGGGACTGGTCCCTCCTGATAACATGTCCAAAGTACACGAGACAAAGTCTTGCCATCCTTGCTTCAAAGGAGCATTCTGTGGAATTTTTTAATTTTATTGTTGTACTTTAAGTGAAAGTTTACAATTCAAGTTAGTCTCTCACACAAAAACTTAATACATACATTGTTACGTGACCCTAATTGCTCTCCCTTTACTGTTACAGCACATTCCTCCTTTCCACTCCTGATTTCCCGTGTCCATTCAACCAGCTCCTAACACTCTCTGCCTTCTCATCCCACCTCTGGACAGGAGCTGCCCGTTTAGTCTCATGTATCTACTTCAGCTAAGAGGCACACTCTTCACAAGTTTTCATTTTATGTCCCACAGTCCAGTCTAATCTTTGAAGAGTTGGCCTCGGGAATGGTTTTAGTACTGGGTTTACAGAGAGTCTGGGGGCCATGCTTTCTGGGGCTCCTCCAGTCTCAGTGAGACCATTAAGTCTGGTCTTTTTACTAGAATTTGAGTTGTGCACCCTACTTTTCTCCTGCTCCATCAGGGACTCTCTGTTGTATTCCCTGTCAGGGTGGTCATTGGTGGTAGCTGGGCACCATCTAGTTCTTCTGGTCTCAGGCTGATGCAGTCTCTGGTTTATGTGGCCCTTTCTGTCTCTTGGGCTAATACTTCCTTGTGACTTTTGGTGTTCTTCATTCTCCTTTACTTCAGATGGGTTGGGACCAACTGATGCATCTTAGATGGCCGCTTGCAAGCTTTTAAGACCCCGGATGCCACTGACCAAACTAGGATGCAGAACATTTTAATAAATTTTGTTATGCCAATTGACCTAGATGTCCCCTGAAAGCATGGTCCCCAGACCTCTGCCCCTGCTACTCTGTCCCCAAAGGAACATTCTGGCTGTACTTTTTCCAAGACAGATCTGTTCATTCTTCTGGCAGTCCACAGTATATTCAATATTCTTCATCAACACCATAATTCAAAGGCATCAATTCTTCTTCAGTCTTCATTATTTACTGTCCAGCTTTTGTATGCATGTGAGGCAAATTAAAAATATGGCTCGGGTCAGGCACACCTTAGTCCTCAAAGTGACATCTTTGCTTTTTTTTTTTTTTTTTTAACACTTTAAAGAGATCTTTTGCAACAGATTTGCCCAGTGCCATATGTTGTGTGATTTCTTCACTGCTGCTTCCATGTGCATTAATTGTAGATCCAAGTAAAATGAAATCCTTGACTTCAATATTTTCTCTGTTTATCATGACGTTGCTTATTGGTCCAGTTGTGAGGATTTTTGTTTTCTTTTATTGAGGTGCAATCCATACTGAAAGTTATAGTCTCTGATCTTCATCACTAAGTGCTTCAAGTCCTCTTCACTTTCAGCAAGCAATGTTGTGTCATCTGCATATCACAGGTTGTTAATGAGTCTTCCTCCAATCCTGATGCTGCATTCTTCTTCATATAGTCCAGCTTCTTGGATTATTTGCTCGGCATACAGATTGAATAAGTATGGTGAAAGCATACACAACCCTGACACACACCTTTTCTGATTTTAAACAGTATCTCCTTGTCCTATTCAAATGATTGCTTCTTGGTCTATGTACAGGTTCCACATGAGCACAATTAAGTGTTCTGGAATCCCAATTCTTCACAATGTTATCCATAATTTGTTATGATCCACATAGTTGAATGTCGTTTCATAGTCAATAAAACCCAGGTAAACATATTTCTGGTATTCTCTGCTTTCAGCCAAGATTCATCTGACATCAGCAATGATATCCCTTGTTCCACATCCTCTTCTGAATCTGACTTGAATTTCTGGCAGTTCCCTGTTGATGTACTGCTGCAACTGCTTTTGAATGATCTTCAGCAAAATTTTATTTTCATGTGATATTAATGATAAAAAAACCCCAAACCCAATCCATTGAGTTGATTCTGACTTATGGCAACCCTATAGGGTGGAGGAGAACTACTCCACAGGGTTTCCAAGGAGCGGGTGATGGATTTGATCTGCTGACCTTTTGGTTAGCAGCCGAATGCTTAACCACTGCGCTGCCAGGGCTCCTGATATTAATGATATTGTTCGATAATGTCCCCATTATCTTGGAGTATCTTTCTTTGGAATGGGCACAAATATGGATCTCTTGTAGTCGGTTAGCCAGGTAGCTTGTCTTCTAAATTCTTGGCATAGACGAGTGAGCACCTCCAGTGGGGCATCCTTTGTTGAAACATCTCAGTTGGTATTCTGCCAATTCCTGAAGCTTTGTTTTTTGCCAATGCCTTCAGTGCAGCTTGGACCTCTTCCTTCAGTACCATCAGTTCTTAATCATATGCTACCTCCTGAAATGGCTGAACGTTGACAGATTCTTTTCGGTACAGTGACTCTGTGTATTCCTTCCATCTTCTTTTGATGCTTCCTCATTCAGTATTTTACCCATAGCACCCTTCAATATTGCAACTCAAGGCTTAAATTTTTTCTTCAGTTCATTCAGCTTGAGAAATGCTGAGTATGTTCTTCCCTTTTGGTTTTCTAACTCCAGGTCTTTGCACATTTCATTATAATAATACTTTACTGTCTACTCAAGCCACCCTTGAAATCTTCTGTTTAGCTCTTTCACTTCATCATTTCTTCTATTGGATTTAGCTGTTCTACACTCAAGAGCAGGTTTCAGAATCCCTTCTGATATCCATTTTGGTCTTTTCTTTCTTTCCTGCCTTTTTAATAACCTTTTGCTTTCGTCATGTATGATGTTCTTGATGTCATTCCACAACCTGTCTGGTCTTCCGTCATTAGGTTTCAATGCATCAAATCTATTCTTGAGATGGTCTCTAAATTTAGGCGGGATATACTCAAGGTTGTATTTTGGCTCTTGTGGAATTGTTTTAATTTTCTTCAGCTTCCACTTGAACTTGCTTATGAGCAACTGATGCTCTGTTCTGCAGTTGGCCCCTGGCCATGTTCTGACCGATGACATTGAGCTTCTCTATCGTCTCTTTCCACAAATGTACTCAGTTTGATTCCTGTGTATTCTACCCAGCGAGGTCCACGTGTACAGTTGCCATTTATGTTGGTGAAAAAAGGTATTTGCAATGAAGAAGTCGTTGGCCTTGCAAAATTCTATCATGCGATCTCTGGTGTCATTTCTATCACCAAGGCCATATTTTCCAGCTACTGATCCTTCTTGTTTCCAACTTTCACATTCCTGTCACCAGTAATTATCAATACATTTGATTGCATGCTTGATCAATTTCAGCCTGCAGAAGTTAGTAAAAACTTCAATTTCTTCATCTTTGGCCTTAGTGGTTGGTACATAAATTTGAATAATAGTCATGTTAACTGGTTTTCCTTGTAGGCATGTGGATATTATCCTATCACTGACAGTGTTGTACTTCAGGATAGACCTTGAAATGTTCTTTTTGACAATGAATGCGAGGCAATTCCTCTTCAGTTTGTCATATGATTGTCCGATTCCAAATGGCCAATACCGCTCACTCCATTTCTGCTCACTAATGCCTAGGATATTGATCTTTATGCGTTCCATTTCATTTTTGACCACTTCCAATTTTCCTAGATTCATATTTTGTACATTTCACATTCCAATTAATAGATGTTTGCAGCTGTTTCTTCTAAGTCATGCTACATCAGCAAATGAAGGTCCTGAAAGCTTTACTCCATCCATGTCATTAAGGTTGACTCTACTTTGAGGAGACAGCTCTTCCCCAGTCATATCTTGAGTGCCTTCCAACCTGAGGGGCTCCTTTTCTGGCACTATATCAGACAATGTTCTGTTGCTATTTATAAAGTTTTCACTGGCCAATTTTTTCAAAAGTAGACCACAAGGTCCTTCCTCCTAGTCAGAAGATTTCAAATGGCAGCTTGAGAAGACAAGGTAAAGTATTATAATGAAATGTGCAAAGACCTGGAGTTAGAAAACCAAACATATTATCAGGAGGGATTGGTCCCTGGAGAAGGACATTATCCTTGGTGAAGTAGAGGGTCAGCAAAAAAGAGGAAGAACTTCAGCAAGATGGACTGACATAGTGGCTTCAACAATGGGCTCAAGCATAACAATGATTGTGAGGATGGTGCTGGACTGGGCAGAGTTTCGTTCTGTTGTACACAGGGTTGCTAAGAGTCGGAACCAACTCGATGGCCCCTAACAACAACAAGGTATATATGTGTGTGTTTGTGTGTGTATATACATACATACATATATATATGTATGTATATATATATATACACATATATACATACATATACATATATATATACATACATACACACATATATATATATATACACTTATATATATATATGCATGCATGAGGAAAGGATGGGAAGGAAACACACCATGGGCTCATGGATGACTTTTATTTTTTTTCTTTTGGCTTATTTCTATTTTCTGTTCTATTTTTATAATAGAAACAAGGCCACAATAAATGTTATTTATTTTTCAGAAGATGAGAGCCAGCCCTAAGCAACCACTTCAGGTGGGAGACATGTTATCACTTCTGGAGCGTGACAGTGGTCTGGTTTGCAGACCTCCCGAGTGTCATTGCAAAATAAAGTCTTTTTGAGCCCTCCGAGTAGCAAGTGCAAAGGAAACATGCTGAGGCAGCTGTGTAGGGAATAAGGTGGGTGGGAGTGAGGGTGTTATAGTACTATAAATTGGGTTGTAGCTTTGAGAACTCTGGTGGGCGTGGCTCTCTTAGGCAGCTGTCTGGTCACCCTCCTGCCCTGAGGACTCTGAGCTAACTCCACTTAATTGCTCCTTTCTGCCAGCCAACCAGTTCCCATCCGGAAAGCCCTAGAGAAGGCAGTGCTCCAGGCTGGCACTGCAGGGTCTTAGACACCTCAGGGAGGATGCTGGGTGAGTGTGCGTGGACAGGACTTGTGCCCTGGGAACAGAGGCACATGGTTCATCTTGGTCATATCTAGGTGCACTGGGTGCCTTATCTACATCATCTTCCATCCTTGCAATAGCCTTGTGGGGAAGGTGTGGACCCATTTTGTGGATGAGAAAACTGAGTCTTAGAGAAGTGGCTTGTCCAAGGTTGTGGAGCTCATAAGTGGTTCTTTTTCAGGATACCAAGCTGCCTCTCCAACATGGAGAGAGATGGCATTAAATAGCCATCAGCAAGGCAGTGAGCAGTGGCTGTGATTCCAGAACAACGTGAGAGAAACAAGCAAGAATTCTATTCTGTAGAGTGGAAACGGCACTGTGCCGAGAGTCAAAGCTGAGCCTCGGGTCCTCCCACCTATCAGCTGTATGACCTTGGATACACCATGTGCTGCTTCTGAGCCTCGGTTTCCTCATCTGCCCTGGCTGCTTCACAGGGTTTTTGTGGAAATCAAATGAGAGGATGGATATAAGTGAGTGTGCTTTATAAACTGTGAAGTGCTGCACCATGCCGTGTGATGTGGCTGTGGTTATGCTTGTTACTCTCATGGGAGTCAAGTCTCAGTAAGGCTGGTCTAGCCGGGGTGACTCTCCTCCTGCAGGTTCCTTCTGAAGCAAAGAAGGGCCTCAGCCCAGGAAGGGGCATGGGGCCCTGTTATGGATTGAATTGTGTCCCCCCAAAATATCTGTTAACTTGGCTAGGTCACGATTCCCAGTATTGTATGATTGCGTACCATTTTGTCATCTGACGTGATTTCCCTATGTGTTGTAAATCCTATCACTATGATGTACTGAGACGGATTAGCAGCAGTTATACTGATGAGATCTACAAGATTAGATAGTGTCTTAAGCGAATTTCTTTTGAGATATAAAAGACAGAAGTGAACAGAGAGACATGGGGACCTCATACCACCAAAAAAGCAGCACCGGGAACAGAGCGTTTCCTTTGGACCTGGGGTCCCTGTGCCTGAGAAGCTCCTCGACCAGGGGAAGATTGATGACAAGGACCTTCCTCCAGAGCCGACGGACAGAGAAAGCCTTCCCTGGAGCTGATGTCTTGAATTTGGACTTGTAGCCTACTAGACTGTGAGAGAATAAATTCCTCCTTGTTAAAAGCCATCCACCTGTGGTATTTCTGTTATAGCAGCATGAGATGACCAAGATAGGCCCCCTTCAAAGTTCACTCCACAAATATTTGTGGGAAATTTTAAGAATGGAAAGACCTACTCAACAGGCACCTACTGTGAGAGACGAGCGAGGCGTCAAGCCAGTGTGGCCAAGCCCTGGTAACAAACAGTTGACAATGGGCCAGGCTGAAGCAGGGCAACAACCAGGCATAAGGTGGATAGGCCATAGGGTCTGGAGTCACAACCCCTCAATGCAAATCCCACTGCAGCCCACAGAGACTGTGTGACCCTGAGCAAGTTACTTCTCTCCAAGTCTCGGTTTCCTCATCTGCAAAATGGTAGTAAGACTCAACTCATGGGGCTGTTGTGAGAATCAAACATGACATGCACATACAGCACATAGCACAGAGTCTGGCAGGTGGAGGTATTCAGTGGATAGAATGGTGTCAGAATGGGTGGCTGCAAGACAGGGCCTGCTCTGATGACCTCATGAGCCTCCAGGACTTGGAGCCACCACTTTGATGTCTCCATGAGCTTTCTGAACTTCTTCTCAAGTCACAACTGCACTTGTCCCCATCCCACTATCTCGGCCTCATCCTGAGAAGTCAGGTGGATGGTCTCTTCTAGGGAACTGAGACCTCAAAGCAAGTTCTCAGAATCACAGACACCCTCAGAGACAAGACAGAAGGAAGGGACGAGCAACAGGTCTGAGGAACCACCTGAATTGCTGGTCCTCAAACCAACCCCTGTTAGCTCGGAGCTGCATCCCTCCCTCCCCTGCCCTTGCATCCCACCTACATCCATCTACACCCACCAGCTGGAGGCGGGGCAAACGCCAGGGAAGAACATGGATGACTTTTTTTTTTTTTTTTGCTTCATCTGTCGTTTTCCTGTCCTGAGGTTTTCAAATGAAATTCAGGCTCTGGGTGGCTCAAAGCCGAGGGCTCCCATCTACAATTATTTGGGGACAAATTGGTACAAGCAGTAATCTCTGCTGAGGAGATTATGCTTGATGGAGAGAAGCCCGAAACGACTGGAGAGAGAAAGCACACGCCTGTTGCCTCTAAACCCTCAACTTCAGCCTGCGCTATCTTAACAGTTGAAGGGAAGTAGAAATGACTTTCTCAAAGAGCAGTGGTGGAGGTGAGGAGGGATTTTCCTGTGACTTGCCTTCCTCACCTCCCCGGCTTCTCCACTGGGGGCAGGTATAATGATTGGCTCTGTGTGCACAGGGCTAGGAGGGAAGTGCAGGGAAAGGAAAGGAAGAGCCTCGCTGAGTGGGGCAGAACCTTGGAGTAACAGGGAGTAGAAATGACAATGACTAGGTCCTGGGCACTCGGCCAGCCTCACCACAATGCACTCAACTATGCTTTCATGGACTTATGAGGAAGAGATGAAGATGCTCTGTGACTTTCAAAATTCTCTTGCTATGATGAGAATATGGGTTCTGGAGTATTCAGACTGGATCAAACCCTTTCCCTCCTACCCTATTTCACAGCAGTTCTTTGACTTATTAGGACCAGCATCATACTGGGGACCACCACTCATGTCTCAGTTTGTCATACAGTGGTGGCCTGCATGTTGCTATGATGCTGGAAGCTATGCCACCAGTATTTCAAATACCAACGGGTCACCCATGGTGGATAGTGTTCAGCAGAGCTTCCAGACTAAGACTAGGAAGAAAGGCCTGGCCACCTACTTCTAAAAATTAGCCAGTGGAAACCCTATGGATCACAATAGAATGTTTTCTGATATAGTGTTGAAAGATGAACCCCCTACATTGGAAGGCACTCAAAATGCATAATGGCCACACAATACTGGATTTGAGCATAACAATGATCATGAAGATGGTGCAGGACCAGCAACATTTCTTTCTGCTGCACATGGGGACGTCATGAGTTGGAGCCAACTCAATGACAACTAACAACAACATGTTGGGGAAGAAGTGAAGCCCAGCGATGGGTGAAGGGACTTGACCAAGGCTGCAAGGCAGGTTGAGTGTGGCCTGAGGAATGAAATCCAGGTTTTCTGACTCCAGGACCAGGGCTCTGTCTTCGCATCACACTCCATGGTCCTCCTTGTGGAAGCCAACGCAGCTTACCTGGGGCTAAGGCTTCACACTTACAGCCTATGTGCAGAAGTGGGGTGGCTTTGGGCTGCCCCATCTCCCCCTTAGGTTTTTTGCCCCTTGAGACCCAGAGCTGGGGTCTGGCTGGCAGAGGCGCAGGAGGGGAGATCAAGGGATGGCTGTAACATCTGGGGTCTTAAAAGCTAGTAAGCGGCCATCTAAGGTGCATCAATTGGTCCCAACCCACCTGGAGCAAAGGAGAATGAAGAACACCAAAGACACAAGGAAAGTATTAGCCCAAGAGTCAGAAAGGTCCATAGAAAACCAGAGACTCCATTAGCCTGAGACCAGAAGAACTAGATGGTGCCTGGCTACCACCAATGACTGCCCTGATAGGGAACACAACAGAGAGTCCCTGATGGAACAGGAGAAAAGTGGGGTGCAGAACTCAAATTCTAGTAAAAAGACCAGACTTAATGGTTTGATTGGGACTGGAGGAACTCTGGAGGACATGGCCCCCAGACTCTAGGTTAGTCCAAAACTAAAACCGTTCCTGAGGCCAACTCGTCAGACAAAGATTAGACTGGACTATGAGACATAAAATGATACTGGTGAAGAGTGTGCTTCTTAGCTCAAGTAGATGCATGAGACTACATGGGCAGCTCCTGTACAAAGGCGAGATGAGAAGGCAGAGAGGGTCAGGAGCTGGCTGAATGGACACAGGAAATCCGAGGTGGAAAGGAGTGTGCTGTCACAGTATAGGGAAAGCCACTAGGGTCACATAACAATGTATAAATTTTTGTATGAGAGACTAACTTGAATTGTAAACTTTCACTTAAAGCACAACAATTAAAAAAAAAAAAAAAGGGATGGCTGTGGTACTACAAAGCTGAGGGGCCTAGGGGATGGAAACAGTGAAATAATGATCTTGGCGTCATCAATCCCAGAGTCAACACTTGCAAAAACCAGCCCAGTTGCTCCACAGGCACTACTGAGCCCAGAGGTCAGCCAGGTGCTGTGTGAGGAGCTAAGGGGATGGTGAGTGGACACAGTGCTGTCCTCAGAGGATTTACTACCTACTGTGGGAGACAGAGGAGCCCTGGTGGCGCTCGGCTGCTAACTGAAAGGTTGGCAGTTTGAATCCAGCAGCCACTTCGCGGCAGAAAGATGTGGCCGTCTGCTTCCATAAAGATTACAGCCTTGGAGACCCTATGGGGCAGTTCTACTCTGTCCTATAGGGTTGCTGTGAGTCGGAATCGACTCAACGGCAGCAGGTTTGGTTTGGTTTTGGTGGGAGACAGTCGGCTCACTGGGAAGCAGAACTGAGGCATCAGAGAGAAAAGTAGGAAGCGTCTTCAGGTGGAGAACAGGTCCTTGAGAAGTCTGGGTAGGACGTGGTAGCTGGGTAAATCTCCTGCCTCCTGAACTGCTATTTTCTCGGTGGTGAAATGAGGGACTGGGATTGGATGACCTCCAAAGCCCTCTTCAGCCTGGACGGTCCAGGAGCTGTAACCCTGTGGTTGTGCGGGTCCACTCACCTCTTCTCCTGTCAGGTAGAAGGCTGAGAGGAGTCCTCCGATGTAGCGGATGTTCACCTCAAACAAGGATGCCTCTCCGCTCTGCAGGGCAGAAGGAAGGAGGGGGAAGGACAGTGGGGACGCTCGTGAGATGCCTGTAGGGCTCCCAGAGGCAGCCAGGCCCCTAGAACCAGATCACCTCATCCCACACCCTGTCGATCTGGCCACACCTGTGCCCAGTTCTGGAGCATCCCTCGGTGACCAGGTGGTTTTCACAGCAAAAGGTGAGAGGGATCAGCACCTGCCTGGCAGGCTGCGACTGCACATTTACAGCGTTCCAAATAAACACTTGGCTTGGCTTCCTTCCTCAGCCCTTGCTGGAGGCCATTGGAGCAAACGTATGCTGGCTCTGCTCTGAGGAGCTCAGGAACCTGCGTGGGAGCTACCGGCGGAAGCTTAGCCTGAGGGGAGGCAAATCCTCCTCTAGTTGGGCCACATCCCCATCCCAGGATGCCCCAGCTTCACAGGAGGACAGGGCATCCCTTCCTGGGGGTCAGCGGGCACGGGGCGGGTTCTCAGTGGCGGCTCTGGGGCAGGCAGGGCAGGGCCCAGGCTAAGACGGGAGCGGTGCCAGGCAGGTACTTGTACCATAACCCGCAATTTCTCAGGCCCTCAGTGCTGTAGCTCTCGGGGCACACCCACGCTTGCCTTAATGATTGTAATTTTCTTTCTTAAGTCTGGACTGCAAATCAGGGGTGTTAGGGCATCTCCCTGAGGCCCGGATCTGGGTTAAAATCCCCACCTGAGCCACTCACTCAGCTTTGGGATTTCGGGCAGGATGCTGAGCCTTTTCCTGTCTGAGTTTCTTCATCTGTAGATGTGAATGACAAGACTTCCCGCCGGGTGGACGTGCGAGGGGGAAGGTGCGTGTAAAATGCAGCACAGTGCCGGCACAGTCTTAACAAATCGGGCCTGCCATTACCTCCCTTCTCCAGGCGCTCCCCGTGGATGCCTCATACATCATGGTCTTTTATTACTGGTAACAGCAATATCAATCCCTTTATCTGGGAGAACTTTTCCACTGACCAAGTACTTTTTTTCTCATTGTGGTAAACATATATGTAACAAAACATTTGCCAATTCAACAATCTTCAGGTGTACAATTGAGTGACATTAATTACGTTCATCATGGATAATGGTGATGGTTAAACACCGTTTCCAAATTTTTCCATCACCCTTAACAGAAACTCAGTGTCCCCTAAGCAATGAGTTCCCCTTTTCCTCTCCCTCCTGCCAATCCCTGGTAACCACTAATAAACTTGATCTCTATGTTGTTGTTGTGTGCCACTGAGTCGATTTCAACTCACAGCAACCCTATAGGACAGGTTAGAACTGCCCCATAGGGTTTCCAAGGCTATAATCTTTATGGGAGCAGACTGCCACATCTTTCTCTCATGGATCGGCTAGTGGGTTCGAACCGCCAACCTTTCAGTTGTGCTTTAACCATAAAGTGCTTTAACCACTGTGCCACCAGGGCTCATTTTGGTCTCTTTACACCTGCCTATTCTAGATATTTCATATATGTGGGTCACTGACAAAGCCCTTTCGAAGCCACTCTCTCTTAACCTCACTGTGCTCAGGGCAGTCAGTGAGGCAGGTGCACCCTCTCTTGCCCATTTTTCTGCTGAGGAAGCCAAGGTTCAGAGAGGCGGGGTGGCCCCCATGTTGCTTTCTTCCAAGGATGCTCCCTAGCTGGCCCCAGTCTGCCTGAATGTCCCCAGGCTCCCATGGCCCTGCCACGGCCTCACTCCCTCTCCACCCAGAGAAGCCAGGGGACAGGGTGGCCTATGGAGACAGGCCCCTTCCTTCTCCTTCCTCGGACTTCTCCAAGTTGACTGAGTAGGTAATGGGTGGATTCTGAACTTCCTTACCTCACACAGACTACCAGAAGTCATACCAAGCATGGGAATAACCATAACAATCAGGATGACTAGGATGATAGCATCTTACATACGTATTCGATTTTATAGTGTTATGAAATGCTTTTTACAACCCCCATTCTGTTTAACTCTCACAATGAGCCTGTGAATTAGGCACGATTATTGTTGTTGTGAGGAGCCCTGGTGGAACAAAGTTAAGCGTTCAGCTGCTAACCAAAAGGTCAGTGGTTCAAACCCACCCAGCAGCTCCGTGGGAGAAAAGACCTGGCAATCTGCTCCCATAAAGATTACAGCCTAGAAAACCCTATGGGGCAGTTCTACTCTGTCCTATAGGGTCGGAATCAACTTGATGGCACCTAACAACAACATTGTTGTTGTCATCTTGTAGCTGAGGAAACTAAAGCTCAGGAATTTAAAATGACTTTTCCAAAGGGTGTAGAACAGCCAGGACTCAGGGTCTTCTGCCTTCCAGGGAAATGCTCCTGCACTGTTGCTCTTCCAGACTGCTCCCTGTGCTTATCTATCCGGCTCTGTGCTGGCAACACTGGCCTCTCCAAGAGGTACAGGCCTCACTTTTGCACAAGCCGCAGGAGCCAAGCCCAGACCTGTTCCATCAGGGCCTGTTACTGGTGGAGCCTGGACAGAGCCCTGTGCTGTGTTTAACCTGAACTCCTGCCCCCTCCCATCTGTCTCCACTTCTCACTCCCCAAAACTGTCTAAACAGCCTCTCTCTCTGGTGAGTTGAGACCTCCAGGATTGAAAAGTGAGGGTGAGGTCTGGTCTTCAGGGCTTTCGTGACATCAAAATGCATTACTGTCTCCTCTGCAAGGCCACTATCCCTGACTGGGGATGCCCACAAGGTTGAAAACCAAGGGGGTACCAAGCCTGATCATGGGCGTCTAAACAGGCGTACCCCTGCCCCCATCTCAAGAGAGCAGTGCGGAGTGCTGGAGCAGCTCCGAGCAGATGACTTGGCTTTTCCTGTCCACAAAGCCATTACCCTTGCTGCTGCTGCAGCTGCTGTTCCATGGGATCAATTTGGCCCTAGAAGGAACTTCCTGGGTGTGAGCAACGTGCCTAGGAGGAGTGATGACTGACACCCCAGGAAGGAGAAAGTCGTGGCTACCCTCCCAGGGGAGGCGGCCAGGCTGGTCAGTACTCGGGGACCAGCCGGGGTGGGGTGGGGTGGGGTTGGGGGGTGATGTCCAAGGCTGGTCTTAGGGGAGGGGATGAGACACTAAGAGCATTGAGGCCCTGGTTCTGGGACTGCTCTGTGGTGTAGCTTTGGGAAGACTCTCCATGTGTCTGGGCCTCAGAGATGACAGGGTGGGGCTGACCCTAATGCCCCGGGGGCCTGCGACTCACCACATTTAGGTGGAAGCTCTCTTCAACCCAGGCCTTGGCCTCCTGGAACTCCTCCTTCAGCTCCATGAGGTAGAGGGTGTCGAGGGAATCAATTATGGTTGCCCCACTGAGCCCTCCTGCAAGACAGAAAACCAGTGGTGTGACCCAGGGTCATTCTTATCCTTTCCATCCCCACTAAACAAGCCACCATCCCTAGGACCCCTTCTAAATGCCTGGGCAGGCTCTAGTGCAAAGGCTGGCCCCAGTCCAGGGAGACTCCAGTGCCAATAGGGAAGGCGAGTCCAGGGAGACCCCAGTGCCAAAAGGGAAGGCAAGTCCAAGACCCAGCGTGCTGCCCACGTGCTGCTTCCTCCCCAGAGCGGCAAAGGGCAGGCAGAAGAGGCCGTGTTCACAGGCTGAGCCATTTCCCAGACCTTGGTCCACTCTTGTACTGGTCAGCTAGTCAACTACCAAGGCTAGTCAGGTGCCCGCCACCCTCCCGTGATGCTGGGGCTGGGGAGTGACCTGGCATTTGACCTACAAAAATCTATGAAAAAGTATAAGTCCTCTGACTCCTCAATTCCACTCTCTATTCTATTCTAAGAAAAAAGTGTTCATAAATAGTTAGCTAGGAAGATAGTTATTTCAGTACTGTCATGGGAAAAAACCCCACCTGTCGCTGTCGAGTCAATTCCAACTCATAGCAACCCTATAGAACAGAGTGGAACTGCCCCATAGGGTTTCCAGGGTTGTAATCTCTATGGAAGCAGACAGCCCCATCTTTCTCCTGCAGAGTGGCTGGTGGGTTCACACAGCTGACCTTTCAGTTAGCAGCCAGAGCGCTTAACCATTGCATCACTAGGGCTCCTACTGCACCACCAGGGCTCCTTAATAGGGGATTAGTTATATAAATTATGGCTCAAATATAAAATGGGATGCTATGTAGTCATCCACGTGGGGGATGCAGGCCTGTGTTTATTTACTTGGAGGGCTATCTATGGGATCTGTTAAGTGAAAAAAAAAAGTAGATCCCAAAAAAAGCACAGTATAATCTCTTTGTTATAAAACAAACGTGTATGTGTGTATGGAACTAAGTCCGAGAGAATGTGACCCAGTGGTTATCTGTAAATGCTGAAATTACAGGTGCTTTTTGATTGCTTCAACTTGTGGATTATGTTTATAACAAGAAATGCATTTCTGTTGCGGGGGGGGGGGGGGCAGGAGGGAGAAGGAAGAAAAAGAAAGTTTGGGAAAAGAAGCCAAACAAACGCACAAACCAAAGACTTCCTGGCCAGGCTTGCTCCAGGACGGTGAGTACACAGAGCAGGAGCTGTGAGGCCTGGCTCCCACTGCTGGGTCTCAGAATCTAGTTGGGGGAGTGAAGGCTGAGGTAACTGTGCAAAACAACCGTCATCCACACCACACATTGGTCACGTGGCACAATCAGAGCCTAGAGTGTAGGGGACCGGAAAGGAGGAGGGGAGGGAGAAAGAGATGTGCCTGGTACCATCTGGAGGGCTTTCTGGAAGGGGTGGCTGCCTCCCAACAATTCCTTACAACTACAGTTATTGCCAGGAGCAACAATTTCCTTTAGGGACCAGAGTGGAGGCCCCAAGAGGGGTCATTGTGTCTTCAGTGTTCTTTTTGCAGAGGGCTGAAAGCACTGAGAATCATCAGCCCATCTTCTCCCAGAAGAAACTCTTCTCAAGAACTCTGACAGGCGCTGAGCCTCACTTGAGCATAAAGCACTGGCTTTGCGAGCACCTTCAACATTCAGAGTTAGCATCTTACCTCCTTAACTAGTGCTTCCTTAACTGCTCACTTGTGTTGACTTTGCAGGCAGCGAATTCTTCTGAAACTCAAACACTTAACTACCTCTCTAGGCCAGGACACGTCTGACAAAGACAGGGCTTCGAACTGGTTCAGTCATGGCTGACAAAGCAAAACTGGAAGAGATCTGAATTTTTAAAATTTGGGTGAACCAGATAGATGACTGGAACGGGAAAAATTACAGGTCATAGCCCTGGAACGGGAGACTTGGAAGAGGCACAGTGAGCCCTTTCAGGAGCCTGTGTGGGAAACTGGATTATTGACAGGAGTGTGGAGAGCGAAACACCCTCAAAGTGGTGCAGTCGGCGGCCATCTTTGAGTGGGGCACCACTGTTTCCACTCCGCTCAAAATCAAACGGGCAAGAGATTTGTTTGCTACGTAACGTGCATGCTGTCTTTGCCTGCTAAGAGGGAAATTAAATTTCTAGCAGGGCTTTGACCTGTAATTATTCTTATTCTGGTTATCGTTCTGGTTCCCCCAAATTTTGAAAATTCGTGTTTGTTCCGCTTTCACATCCTTGGCCATGACTAAACTGGGCAGAACCAGTTTGAAGCCCTGGATAAAGGGCCTGGCCAGGATAGGATGGGAGGGTGAGGGAGGTACCAGGAGGGAGAAAGATTTAAAGAATCCATCTCCAGAGGGAGGGTTTGCAATGGAGAGTGGAGGAAGGGGAGGGCTGAGGGAAATTAGTGGCTTCGCAGTTCTGAGTCACAGATCCTGGGATGGCTTTGGTATTTGGGCTGAAGTGAATTTCCAGAATATCAATCCCTCCCACGCTCAAGGATTGGTACAAAAACACACCGCAAAGCCCAACAGAGTTGACCCTTTTCGGGTTTAGTCAGGGCTGCTTCCCCCATAGGTGTCCAGGGCTGAGTGTGGTTCATGGGCACTTTTTCGCCCTGTTGAGGTGCTCCGGCCACAGAGCACGGGGCCTGGTGTCCACACTTCTGACTCTGAAGCTACGGTCACTCCTGTTCCATTATAGGGCCTCAGTCCGGATTCTTTACTGGGCTGGAGGGATTTTTGAGATTCCTCTGCCCAAGCCCTTCATTTCATAGATGAGGACCCCAGAGAGGGGCTGGGGTGAGTCCAAGATTAGACAGAGGAGGAAGGAACCCGGGCTCCAGCTGCATGCAATGTGTTTCCATCTCCCAGCATGGCCTCTCAGTTCTTGGTGCAAACAGTTTCAGTTTTGGATCTGATTGCTATCCCCACCTCATCCCACACTTTGCAGTGGGCAGGAGGCCACTATGATCAGTTACAGCTTGAAGAGCGGAGCATTCTTTAAGGCCAGGGGAGAGGTGTTCCAGAATATCTGGTTTCTGCATCCTGTCCTGGGCAGCCTAGTGTTTTCATCCCACGGGCTCTCCTTCCCCTGGGCTGAGCATGAGCCCAGAGGCCCAAGGACCTTGACTGAGCCAAGTGGGCAGCCAGGGCTCCTCATGACCCACTCTGCCCCATGACGACCCTGGAGACATTCTCCTCCCCAAATGCTCCGGATTGGGCTTGCTGCTAAGAAGGCTAAAAGATTTGTTGGCAAGATTCTGTCCCTGTTCTCAAGTTCCTGAATCCTTCTCTTGGTTCATCTCCCACCCTGGCCCCCACCTACCACACAGGTGGGCCAAAGTCCAGCAAGGCACTTATTGGGAAGCCTTTCATTTCAGGGCAGCTCCCCGGGTGGTGGTGGTGGTGGTGGGGGGAAGGCACACGCCTTTGCAGTAAACAGGCCCACCATTCATATGCAAAGAGCCAACAGGGCACAAAAAGTCAGGCAGTCAGCTTGGAAGCTCCTTGGGGTTAGGGCTGGGGGTGGGTTCCAGGCTGGCCCTCTCCCAGCTCCCACCTGTACCCTCCTTGTTCACAAAAGAGTCCCTTCCTGCCAGGGCAGGCCCAGGAATCAGAAAGCCCCAGGTTCAAATCCCAGCTTGGGTCAGCAACCCATCTGCTTAAGTTTCAAAGTCCTCATCTGTAAAATGAAGTTAAGACCACTGGGCAAGGACCAAGCTATAATTAATCAGTTTCCTGTTCTTATTTGTGGGGTCTCTCAGCTCACCTTGAAACACTGGCCTGGCCAGGGAATGGGGGGAGGGGAGCAAGGTATGGGAGACTCTCTTGCTCCTCTCCTTTGAGGGGTAGTGGTCGCTTCACCTACTGAAGAGAGTCTCTTCAAAGCAACCTCACACAGTGGTTAAGAGGCTGGCTTTGGTGTCAGGGAGATGAGGTTCAAATCCTAGCTCCTTCACCAGTTGTGTGCGGGGCAAGTCACTTTACCTCTCTAAGCCTCATTTTCCTCATCTGCAAAAGTAAGACCTATCTCATAAGGCTGCCGGGAGGATTGGAGCAGTGGATGGAAAGAAGTTGGCACATGTGAACTCAGCCCAATAAAAAGAAGTGGGAATGTGTGGCCCTCATTGCCCCTGATTGATCCCTCTGCAAAGGCCTGTGGGTTGGTGAGGTCTTGTGCTCCTGAAGGTCAGCAAGGTCTGTGATGTTGCTCTCAGGCAGAGTGGGCAGGAGACTGCAGCTTATGCAACTCTTGGCCCAACTTAAAATGACACATGGGTCTTATCTGTTGCTAAGGCCATTACTATCCTGACCTGATGTGTACCTGACTCTAACAGGGTCTTCCTGCTTCCAGGACCCTTTCCCCTCTGATTCACCCTGTACATTTTTGCCTGACCTATCTTCCTAGAACCAGCTTCAACTCTGTCCCTCCCCAGCTCAGGAACCTACAATGGCTCCCCAGTACCCATGCAATAAGTCTTGTGAAGCCTTTTGGGTCTGTCCCCAAAAGAGACTGCTAATCTCATCTCCTATCCAGCTCCACTGCCTCCTGCCTCCATGCTTTGGCACATGTAGTCTCCTCTGCCAAGCATGCCTCTCTGTGCCTCCTGGCGTGTTCAAAGTCTGCACATTCTTCAAGGTCCACTTCCCACTGGCAGCCTTCCCTGATTCCACCCAGCTGTAAGTAACCTCCCCCAGCCCAGAAGGTACCCAACTGCACTTTCTTAGGCCTCTCGCTCAGGCGCACACCGTTCCCTCCTGCACTGTGGGGCTTTATCTCACCCTCTCACTAGACTGGGAGCTCCTTGAGGACAAAGATTTCCCACTGCCCCTCCTGCCCCCACCCCCAACCTTCCCAACCTTGTCTCTGATCAACCCCAAGGGCCAGACTCCCCCAACCCGAACAGGCAACTTGCTATTCCCTATGGCCTCCTCACACACCCCACTTCTGTGACTTCATCAAACTGTGCTAGAAATTGCCCCCCACCTGACTCTACCTGCGTCACTGGACATCTACAGCCCACCTCACATGCCTCCTCCCCTAGGAAGCCATGTTGATCTCTACCCCAGGGTCTACATGAAGTCTCACCCTTAGCTGTACAGCCTGATGCCTCCTGCTTGGAGCCCCTGCATGTCTGCACTGTGCGCCCCTACTCTGTGCACCTCCATCTCCAGTGCAAGGCCACTTCCCTTGTTATCACACTATAAGCGAATCATCAATTTACTTGCCCCTGAACCCTCCGTAACAGCAGGGGCTACAGCCTGCTCCAAGTTGTCCCCATGTTACAGACACAGCTGCTGCTGAAGGCAGGAGGCCAGGCTGGGCCTTTCCTGACATCATGTTTTGCTCCGTGTTGGATCCTGGTCTGTCCCTGGCATCACGGTTGCTCTGTGCTGGATCCTGGTCTGCTCCTGGCATCACGGCCACTCTGTGCTGGATCTTGGTCAGTCCCTGGCATCACAGTTGCTCCGTGCTGGATCTTGGTCCGTCTCTGGCATCATGGTTGCTTCGTGCTGGATCTGGACATTCAGGATGCCACTCTCCCTCTTGATCCTCCTTCTAATGCTGTGATTGCTTCTTCCCAGTCTCCTTTGCTGGTTCCGCCTCATCTCTCCAACCTCTAAATACTGGGGTGCCCTAAGGCTCAGTCTCTGGACCTCTTTTCTTCTCTGTCCTCGCTTTTTTCCTTAGTGATTCCATCCAATCTCACAGCTTTAAACCCCATTCACATGCTGATGATTCCCAAATTTAAATTTCCAGCCTGGACCTTGCCCCTGAGCCCCAGACTCACATATCCAACTTCCTCCTCACATTTACACTTGGAATTCCCACAGGCATCTCATGCTTAACTTGCGTGAGTTGGAACAGACTTGACAGCAATTGATAAAATCAAATCCAACTGCTCCCTCCAAACCTGTCTAACAGTCTTCTGCTCTTGATAAATGCTGACTCCTTCCTCCCAATGGCAGTGGCCCCAAGCCCTTGACTCTGCTCTGCTTCCCACCCTACCCCCACACCCAGTCCTACAGCAAATCCTACTGACTCCACCTTCACAAGATTCCCAGACTCTGCCCACGTCGCATCGCCTCCTTTGGTCCAGCCATCTTCCTCTGTCTTGGACTATTGCAAGAGCTTCCTAACTGCCCCCTTGGCTTCTACCCTCATCACCCTCCCCAGTCTGTCCTCAATGCAGCAGCCAGAGCTGTCCTTTAAAAACCCAAGTCAGGTCATACCACTCCTCTGCTCTAAACCCTCCCCTGACTCCCATGTGACTCACAGTTAAAAGGTGAAGTCCTCACAGTCATCGACAAGGCCCCCTCCCACTTGGTCCCTGGCTTCCTCTCTGCCTCTTCTCCCAGTACCCACACCCTCGCCTCACTCCCTCCACTCCAACCACTCGCTGCTCCTTGAACTCTTCAAGCCTGCTCCCTCCTTAGGCTTTGGCACTTCAGACTGCTCTGCTAAAATCATATCTCCCCTGTTATGGATTGAACTGTGTCCCCTAAAAATGTGTATCAACTTGGCTAGGCCATGATTCCCAGTATTGTGTGACTGTCCATCATTTTCTCATCTGATGTGATTTTCCTGTGTGTTGTAAATCCTATCTCTGATGTTAATGAGGCAAGATTAGAGGCAGTTATGTTAATGAGGCAGGATGCAATCTACAAGATTAGGTTTTACCTTAAGTCAATCTCTTTTGAGATATAAAAGAGAGAAGCGAGCAGAGAGACAGGGGGACCTCATACCATCAAAAAGTAGCACTAGGAGCAGAACGTG
Source organism: Dugong dugon (assembly GCA_030035585.1). Lineage (NCBI taxonomy): Eukaryota > Metazoa > Chordata > Mammalia > Sirenia > Dugongidae > Dugong > Dugong dugon. The sequence goes on along the minus strand of CM057462.1, from coordinate 49,853,248 downwards.
TCCTTCAGACTCAAGGTCCCTGTGCTGAGAATCTCCTAGACCAAGGGAAATTTGATGACAGAGTAAGGCTTTCCCTGGAGCCAGCGCCCTGAATTCAGACGTCTACCCTACTAGACTGTGAGAGAATAAACTTCTGTTTCTTAAAACCATCCACTTGTGGTATTTCTGTTATAGTAGCACTAGATAACTAAGACACCCCCACAGCCACTCTCTTATTCTGTTTTATTTTTTCTTTATCACCAGGGGACATAATACAATGACCTGCTTGCCTGTTTGCTATCTATCTTTCCCAATAGGGTGTAAGCTGCTGGAGGGGAAGAGCCTGTCTCGTTCACTGCTGTATCCCACACCCAGCACACTGCCCAGCACACTGCCCAGCACATCGCAGGGGCCCCTAAGTATTTGGGGATAAAGGGGTCTGTCTCACTGGGTGGAGAGGGCTTCCAAAGTGGCTTTGGCTCGTTCACGTCACTCAGTGCCTGACGGACCTCAGCATGAATGTGTCCAGTTGAACATATTACCTCTGTAGGCAAGCACGTTCTCGGCAAGGTTAGCTGCCTACACTGGGGGCTAGTGCCAGACAACAAAGCAAACCCTCCACCAAGCTGTGGCCAAATCAGCTATGTGACTGACTAGACCTGAGCCATTGCCCTGCGGGCAGTGCTATTGGTCGTGTGTGTGTGTGTCAGTCTCTACAACAAGAGGACAAACACCTAGGTCCCCATAACCCCTTCCCCCAGTGGCTGCCTGGCTGGGAACAGCCCTGTCCTCCTGGACTGTGGTTTGTAACCATTCCACTGACTTTGTGATGTTAATGATGATGAGCTTTTCATGCAATGCAAAAAATATACAAGAGAAATGGGTTGGGCTGGGCAACCCAAGCTCCAGGAAGAACACTTAGAAGGAAAAAAAAAAAAAAAATCACCCAAGGCATAGCCTATTACCACAATATCCCCAGAGCTACACACTATGGTTGCATTCAATCTGATGATATAATCCACAGAAACTTTTCTTAATCTGTAAAGAAACAACACAAAAGTTTTTCTCAGTATCCAGAGAAACCAACCTGGCTCTGTGTGGCAGACTGTATTTTCCAAAGATGGTTGCCACAGCATATCCCATCCCATAAGAAGAATGACACTCTGCTTGTGACATTGACACTCCCCCCGTGACTCCTCCCCTTGACCCGGGGGGACCTTTGTGAGCTACCTGGACCAACAGAATAAAGCAGATGGGATGACATGCTAGTTTCCAGGCCCAGACCATAAGAAACTGGCAGCTTCCCCTTTCTGCCTCTTGGAACGCTTGCTCTTGGAATCAGCTGCCATTCTGTGAGGAAGCCCAAAGTACCCACAAGGAGAGAACACATGGAGAGGCCACGTGTAGGTTTGCTGAATGCCAGCCCCAGTTGAGGTCCCAGTTAATAGCCCCCATCAATTCCAGACATGTGAGTGAAAAAGCTTCCGGATGACCCCAGCCCCCACCCATTCTCAGCCTTCAGGCCTTCCCAGCTGAGGGCCCATCCATTGCGGTACAGAGACAAATGGTTCCCACTGTGTTCTTTCTGAATTCCTGACCCACAGAATTAGGGAGCATAATAAAACAATTGTTTTAGCCCACTAAGGTTTGGAGTAATTTGTTATGCAGTAGTAGTGAGCAGAATATTCTGCCACATGAGTTTCTAGGAAGATTAATTAAAGTGACATCTCCACTTGCTCCAAAGTATATTGCTTAAAACCACACCATCTTATATGGTGAGGTCTTCTGGTTGCATAAAAACCTTTAAGGGATTGAGATTTCTCCATTTCTATCCATGTCTGGATTTTTCTTTTTCCAGCAGGGATATTTTCTTTGGATCTTCCCATGACAGCTATTTCCTGGTCACATAAAGTTGTGTTCAGAAGCTGAGTGTTTCTAGGGGTTTCTCAAAGCCTCTGGAAGACTAGGGATATTTTCTAGGAACTCTTCTTGGAACTCAACAGAATGTTCACTTAATAGAGGTTGAATAATAAAAGATGATCAGATTTGACCATGTTTAAAACACTGTCCTGTTTAAAAGCCTGCCATGCTCTCCCATTCTCCACGTTCAAACTCCTGGGCACAGCTTCCAGGGCCCCCGTGATCCAGCCCTTGGTAACCTCTCCAGCCCCATCTCTGTACTGCTTCTCTGTGCATGAGACGCTCTACCCATATCAAACCACCTGCAACTCCCCAAATGCCCTGGAGTGTTTGCTGACGTGTGGCCTCTCTGCCCAGCATGCCTTCCTTTTCAGAGTTGGCTTGGTAAACACCTACTCATCTTCCTGGCCTCAGCTCAAGCATTAAGTCTTCTCCCAAGACATCCCCAGCCTCTGAGCAGAACTAACCACTCCTTTCTTTGCATGCCTGCCCCCTCTGCTTAAATGTCTCCATCCCAGCTCCTCTTGCCCCATACTGTGCAGCTTTGCTTACATGTCTGCAGATCCTAGGGGGCAGTGGCTGTATCCAACTCTCCCAGTGGCCCCAGCATCCATCCCCAGGCCAGGCACAGTGGAGGCGAGAACAAGTGGCTGTTGAATGAATGAACAGCTAGTGGAAACGCCTACAGTGCTTTCTTGGAGATGGCCAAACACTTTACAAGGCCGAACACACCACATACAGCAGTGGCCAGCTATCCAAGGAGAGCCCTGTAGGAAGGACAAGATGGGCAGCTGCAGACATTGGGGCCCTGGTGGAACTAACAGCCTCCTCCACCCTTCCCAAACAGATGTCTCAGTCTGCTGCCATGGCCAGCTGGAGAATGTTTGCCGTGGCCACCTGCTGGATGGGGTTCACTGCGACGAATGCCTGGACATGGTTCACTGCAGCAGCTACTGGACAGGGCTCCTCGTTGGAAAGCAAGGGTATGTCTAAAAAATGTTAATGTTTTGTTTGTTTTTAAATAAGAGTTGAGGATACTGTCTGACCTGGAAACCTGTATCTAAGAATTCCCTCTGAAGTGCTGTAGAGCAAGCTCTGAGCGGCTTTCATCTCTGAACATTGCTGAGAGAAGAAAAGGGCAGATGGAGAAACTGGAGCCCAGAATGCTGCAGTGACGTCTCCAAAGTCACACAGTGGCTTGGGGACAGAGCTGTAACCAGAAACCACCTTCCAGACCACACAATCTTGTGGGCTTCCTACACGGCAGCCTTGGTGGGAGGAAGAACACAAATTCTGGAACCAAGCAGACCCTGGTTCTAATCCCAGCCGTGTCCCCTTCCTAGCTATGTGATTTTGGGCAACTGACTTGACCTCTCTGAGCCTCAGTAAAACAGGAAAACGAGGCTTCCCTTTTAGGGTGGTGAGTCCTTGGATGGCACAAACGGTTAAACACTCAAATACTAACTGAAAGGTTGGCAGTTTGAACTCACCCAGAGATGCCTCGAAAGAAAGGTTTGGAGATTTGCTTCCAAAAGATCTCAGCCATGAAAACCTCATGGAGCACAGATCTACTCTGCGCACATGGGGTCTCCATGAGTTGGAACCAACTCGACAGGGATTGGTTTGTGGTGAGTTCAGATGAACATATACAAAGAGCTCCCGTGCAATGGCCAGCACACAGCAGGCACTTAACACATGGGGCTGTTATTATAAGGCTCTGTTCCAGTAGGGGAGGCCACACCTGGTGCTGGCAAAGCTAGCAGACACTTGGCCCACCAGGAGAGAACGGTGCCGCCTTCGTGTCACGCAGCAGGAGGCATGAGCCCTCAGGAAGGCAGTGATGGTGGCCCGTTTGAAAACCCAATATGATCACAGCACACTTCTTGCCACAATGGGGAGAAGAGCAAAAGCTGGAGGCCTTGGCTGTTCATCCCCAAAGTCACCAAAGTCCAGCTGCAGCTCTGGGCAGCTCCTGAGGTCAGAACCAGAGTCCTCCATACTCTGGACTCCATATTTCACCGCCTCTCACCACCTCGATGGGAAGGATGGACATTGCTGCTTCATTATCCCTGGGCTTGTTCATGCAACTTGCTTTGTCCTCATGATGGGTGGGGACCTTGACTTTAGGCTTAGCCATGAGACTTGCTCTGACCAACGAGATTAGTGGGCCTGACTTGAGCAGAGGTTTAAAATACTTGTGCATGGCTGGGCTTGCCCTCTTGCACTCCTGCCATTCGCCATGAGTAGAACTCGCCTCAAATAGCCACTGATCCAAGAAGGATGACAGATGCATGAAGCAGACCTGGACCCAGCTGAGGGAAGCCTAGATCAACCAAACCCCAGGCTGTCTGCAGCCATATGAATGAGAAATAAACATTGTTGTAGCCACACACTGTGGAGTAATCTGTTACACAGCATTTTGATGGAAATAGCTGACTGATACAGTGCCCTTCTAGCCCTATTTCCTAATAGTCTTCATGTGCTCCACACGCTAGCTATTGAATCTATGTGGCCCACTCTTTTTACCTTCCACCCCTTTACTCAGACTCTTCCCTCTGCTTGCAATGCCTTCCTCCAACCCAAAGTGTCCCTGCACATGTCTCAATTCAATGCCTACTTTAAGTCACGGATAAAATGCTCCTTCTTCCATTAAGACATCCCTGGCTGCCCCATCTGGACTCATGTTTCCCTCCTCTGAACTCTTTTATCAAAGGAACTGTTTTTCAACTATCACTGTGGTAACATGTGTCCTTATCTCAGGTCCATCCTAGGCAGTGAGTATCTTTAGGGCTGAATCTAAGCCTGGGCGATCCAATCCCAACAGAGGCTCTGCAGAGCCAAGGCATCATCTGGATCTTCTGAATGAAGGACTGGACACCTTCCGCCGCTGGCCTCCATATGGAGGGGAATCCCTGACCAGCAGTGCCATCATCCTCAGGAGAGAGGGTGCTCCCTTCGGCAGAGGCAATTCCCAGATGGTGTGAGATTCTGGGAGCCAGAGACCAAGGTGCTCTGAGACCCTGGCCTATGGTAGACAATGCGAGAAGGTTTGGCTGTGGAATGTGAAATTCTTCTAAATGCCAATTACCAACCCTTCCTCACCAGCAGCTAATAAAAATAATCATAGTTAGCATTCACCAAGCCCTGTGCTCTATGTTTCATCACATATATCTCCTTTTTTACACCTCACGACAACTCAAATTAAGTCACTTGCCCAAGATTTAGTCATTGACACTCCAAAAAAAATTTTTTGGAGTGCTCAGTATATGCCTGGCTCTGGTGAACAGAACAGTCCTGGTAGAAAAGCAGTAAATAAATACTCACACAAGTGACATCTAGTTACAAACTGTAATACAAATGATAAAGGAAAAGGGAGCGATTCAGGAGGGACCAGGAGCAGAAGGCCTCTCTAAGGATGTGGTGGTGGCCTCGAGGCCAGAAGGATGCTCAGGAGCAGAGTGGGGATGAGGGCACATCAGGCGGAATCACAGCAAGCGAGGTGGGGCAAGACTTGACAGTGTTTGTGGAGCAGAAAGGAGGTCACATGTAGTGAGAAGGAGGGAACACAAAAGTAGGTGAGGGTGTAGGGGCCAGATACAAGGGCCTTGGGGCACAGGGAAGGGGTCTGGGTGGCTCTGGGACCAGATCTGACATGATCCTCTGGCTGCTGTGTGGACAGTGGCCGGGAGGAAGGGGGATCCAGAAGAGATCCCACATGGAGCAATCTGGGGACTCGGGGCTGTCCATCCCGGTTGGTGAGTGCCCATTAGTCATTTATGGGTGTCTGGAGGGAGACCCCCCAAAGACAGCTGGAGATGCTCCCCATCTTGAGGGGGGGCAGCTGTCTGCCAGTCCAGAAAAACAAGAAGAATTACACCTGATCACAGGGCATCATTAGCCCCTGGCCGCATCTACAGCTCCCTCCGGGAAACCTCCAGCTGCCCTCTGATGGCGCCAGGGCCTTCTGGGCCCACAGTGACAGGGTCATAATGCCAACTTGGCTATACATCTTGGCCACACAGAGCTATGCATTGATTATGGCAAACATGGCCTGTGGACAGGCGCCAAGAGGTACAGATGCGAGGCCCTGATATCAAGATGAGTGATGATTATCGGAAAGGGGAAAAGAAAGGAAATCAAAGAGGCCTCATTCACCTGAAGAAACACAGAGATGGCAGAGGCAGTGCTGGGAGAGCCTGGCACAGAGCTGAGCCCCAGCAGAGGGTCCTTCTGTTGCTGGGTAGCTGATTTGCAGGGAAAGGGCTGTGTCCTGGAGTCACAAAGATCAGAGTTTGGATTCACCACTTACTAGCTGCCTCAGTTTCCTTACCTGTAAAATGGGGGCAATGATATCTTCGCCTTGCAGGACTGTCGTGAGAGTTAGAGGTCACGCGGTATGCATAAGACACTGGACGTGGCAGCTACCCATGGCAGGCCTTGCCATGATGATAACAAGAGCTACTGGGTAACCACCCTTGTGTGTGAGCAGATGCTGGGCTGCCTCACAGCAACACTGTGAAGAGGGTGCTATTACTGTTCCTGTTTTACAGATGGGGAAACTGAGGCTTAGTGAAGTTGTGTAAACTCCCCAAGGTGATGAATGGAGAAGCCTTCCATTGCTGTGTTATCCTGCTCCTGTGTAGTTTCTAGAAATTGGGTCTCTCCATTCAGAGGGTCTGAGAGGGTCCCAGGGAAGTGCCCATGGTTTCAGGGCCCCAGGCCATCTCCTCAGGGCCCTGCCTCAAGGCCTGGTGGTATCTCCACCTGTGGGCTGGAGCCATTCCCCCTCTGTAGCAGGCCGTCCGTCCGTTTGAGAGGAACTGGATTCCTCTCCCTGGAGGTCCTGGGTAGCCCCTGTAGGAGCCCACCCACATGCATGGACCAACCTGGCACCGCTTCCTCTATGAAGCCTTCCCAGATCCCTTCGAAGGGGTGACACTTCCTTTTAGCCATTCTAGGTCCCACTGCTGATCCCCTGCCCAGGCTGGCTCACAAGATGGTATGTGCTGGTGTATCTCCCTGTCTGCCCTAGAAGGCAGAGATCCTGCCATATTCCTCCTTGGAACCAACCACTGAAGAGCCTACCATGATGCTGGGTAAACACTAGGTTCTCAGTAAACGTATACAGTAAGTCCGGGGTTATGACTTACAGGGTTATGACTTATGGACAACTTATACTTGCCCTTTAATGTTATGTAAATTTGCCCTCACTTTGAAACGATTGAACCAGCCCCTACTTGCAACAAATTCTTTATCACAATCACCTTCACTTGCTGCACAAGCAGCTTTTAAATCACTGAAAAGGCTTTGTGCCTTTTCTTACAATAAACCTAAAAACCCACTGCCGACGAGTCAATTCTGACTCATAGCGACCCTATGGGACAGAGCAGAACTTCCCCATAGGGTTTCCAAAGCTGTAAATCTTTACAGAAGCAGATTGCCATGTCTTTCTCCCATGGAGCCACTGGTGGGTTCAAACTGCCAACCTTTCAGTTAGCAGCTGAGCGCTTAACCACTGCGCCATCAGGGCTCCTTCCTTGCACTAAACAAATAAACCAACTCAGACCGACTGCCACTGAGTTGATTCCGACTCATAGCGACCCTATAAGACAGAGGAGAACTGCCCTATAGGGTTTCCAAGGAGCAGCTGGTGGATTCGAACTGCTGACCTTTTGGTTAGCAGCCGTAGCTAAATAAGAACTGTATGCACCTGTTCCGACTTATCTACAAATTCTTAAGGACACGCTTAGGTACGGATCTTGTTAGTAAGCCGGGGACTGCCTATACTGAATTAACCTGAAGAGCTGAGAAGGCATCCAGCAAGCAAGACCAGAGGCTGGATCACATGGCCCTCTCTCCATCAGGCCCTCCCAACTGCTTCACTCCCAGCACCCAATGATGAGGAGGGGACAGATCCACCCTCCTTCTCTACAGACCAGGGGCCTTCCCTTTCTTTGGCTCATAGGCCTTTTCCAGCATCTAAAACAAGCCCTCCCCACCCCACCTCTTAATTGAACAGATATTTGCATACATTTTATGCAGAAAGTAATGTAGGCTTCCCATTGCCAGATTTACCAGTGCTGATTACCGAATTGAGAGAACGGACCCCAGGGCAGATTTTATTTCCTACAAAGAAAGGGGTGAGGTAGTTATTTTAGGGTCAGGCAGACTTTGAATCTTACCTCAGCTATTACTAGCTGTGTAACCTCTGGTTAGCTTCGCCCCGTGAGCCTCAACATCCTCATCTGTGAAATGGGGATTGTGTCAGACAACGCACATCAGTGGAGTGGCTGGCACCGACAGGTGCGCAATGGCGTGGTTTTTTCCTTTACTTGCAGATGGGCTGCAAGGAGCCTGAGAGTAGCCTTTCATTTGGTTTGTTTTTAGAGGCAGCAGCGCTAAGCAAAGCACAGGCTTCAGAGTCAACACGGTCTAGCCTTGGCTCTGCAGCTTACCAGCTATGTGACCAGGACCAAGTTACTTTAACCTCTCTGAGCCTCGGGTCTTGTGAAGGTGTGGGAGGCTTCAATGAGGCGAAGGGTGCGGAGTTTCCAGCACAGAGTCTGGCAGAAAGAGGGAGCAGGAGGTAGACGTGGGTGGGTCTGTGCGTGGGCTATGCAGGGAGAGACCCCCACCCACATGCCCATGCCCATCTGCTCCCAGTCACCCCAACCTCATTCTCTGCTGTGTCAGCACTGAGCATGCTACCTGGGTAAGAAATGCCTCTGTTTTAGATTTCAGGGCCAAAGTAATTCACAAATGCAGCAAACATGCCACGGCGCAGAAGACAGCTCTCTCCACTTCAGAGAAAACGCACAGTTCAATTTCTTAAAGATTGAACCCCAGGAGCATTTTAAGGCTTTCCCAGTGGGAGCAGTTCTCAGAACTCAGGAGGCCCCACCCTCTGGTGACTGAACAATTAACGCCCCCAGTATTCGTTATTCTCAGCTAAGGTTTCTGCAGATGACCAAAAAACTTAAACAAATCTGTTTTTGGTGGTACAGTTTTCATAAATATATGGTAATCCATTTTTGTCAATCCACAGAAGGCACAGTGCAAATCATTAAAAAACCATCGTACTTAATCATGCATGGAAGAGGCCATCCATGCCTCTCAGAGAATTTTCAAATGGTTTCAGGGTAACTCTGAAAAACTGACAGGAAAGCAGAAAGGGGATTATGACAGATGCTAATCGGAGGAATTTCTGGTCCAGTTCTCAGAGGGCAAGGGATTTATTTGAGGGACAATCACCACCCAGGCCTTGGCGGTGGTTGGTGACAGTGGCAAGGGAGATTCCAAAACGGAGCGGGCGTGATCTCTGCCCTCAGGGTGTCTGCAGCTGATTTCTTGGGAAGAAAGTAAGGAAATTAACCACAAACTTGTGAGTAAATGAATAATTATGATGTAATGTAATAGGTGCTAATAATAGGTAGAAGTTCACCCAGTGGTTTAGGTTCTTCTGGGTGCCCTAGAGAACTGGGATTGGAATTTGACTTTGCCACTCACTAACTGGCCAGCCTCAGACAAGTTCCTGTATTTCTCAGAGACTTAGGTTTCCCTTCTGTAAAATGGGCTGCCCACCTCATGGACTTAGGAGGTCTGAGTGAGTTAATTTCTATAAAGCATTTAGCACAGTGCCTGGTACACAGTAAGCTCTCAATAGATGCTAGCTGAGCAGCTAACTCTGCTGAAGGAGGTCTCATAGATGACCTTTGATCTGGATAAAGAAGGCTAAGCAGGAGTCTGCAGGATAGACTAGAGTTGGAAGAAGGAGATTCCAGGCATCGGGCCCAGCATGTGCAAAGGCCCTGAGGTGAGAGGTTGGTCAGGTAGGAGCACAGGGCATGGGGGAGCGGGATGGGAGGCAACACTGACAAGTGGGAGACAATGCTGGCAAGACCTCCTGTGAAGGTCTGTGAATGCCAGGTTAAGGAGTTTGGACTCCACCAGGGCAGTGGGACGTCATGCAGGTATGTCATTAGGGCTGGGCCCATGACCAGCTGCGTGGATTAGAAGCTAACAGAGGGGTAGTGAAGAGGCTATAGAGAGCATTGGGCCCCTCGCAGGGTGAGGACTTGCATCTTACACCACTCTAAACCCTGGCCCACAAAACCTCCTGCAGGATCCTCCAAGGTGAAGGCGACCTTGGAAGCCAGAGCCTGAAGATGATGGAACCTCCAGCAACCTGGGTCCCTGAGTGACTGTGAGGAGAAGAGCCCTCCCCCGACACTATCAATTTGACTTTACAAGCACAACAACTAAATGTCTATTGTCTCAGTCCACTGAGATCTTGGGGTTTATCTGTTACAGCAGCTAGCACTGTCTGAAATAACACATTCACTAAATGAAATGACTTTGGGTACATTATTTCACTTCTCTGAGCCTCAGTTTCTCTCATATAGGATGTTGTGAGGTTCCAATAAGACAATGAATGTGAGCGATGTTTTGCAAGTAGGGAAAGACTATGGAAATGTCACTTGTCACTGATGTGACTGGCTTGGTCTCTCTGAGTGCATGAGGCTGCTGAGGCAGGGAGAGTGCAACCAAGGGCATGAGAAGCTCCAGGCCAAGGGGTCAAGGTCTCCCCGTGGATGCTGACCCAGATTGGAGACCCTCACACCAGGCCCTAGCTCTGCCTCTTGGCAGAGATGCTCCCCAAACAGCTCAGCCTCGTGAGGAAGGAGGCTGGGCCTGGCTTCCTTCTCTTGCGGGCTCCCCGGGGAAGAGGCAGCCCAGCCTCCCTCTGATAGCGGGTTCTAACCTCTCACAACTCATTAACAGGAAATTGCATTCGCTGCCAGGAAGATGCACGCCTGATTTTGCAGACACGTCAGGTAGACGGTTATCATCAGAACCTTGTCATGTCTCTGCACAGCCCCTGTGTCCTCCTGCCCTGGGGTCCCAGGGCCAGGCTCTGCACCCCTGGGGCCGGGCTCCGTGCTCAGAGCGGACGCTACCTTTGGAGAGTTGAGAACCTTGCACACTGAGCGTCCCACCTGCCCACCTGCCCAGAGCAGGGGCTCAGGATGGAAGCCTGTCTCAGTGGCCGAGGTGCACCTGTACCCCACTCCTGAGCCTCCCACTCTCCCAGCCCAGGACTGATGGTAAGACCCTGTCGGGGAGACACGAGGAAGGCTGAGCCATATGTGATGCGATGGATTTGGCCATAGGCAACTTTAACAAGACGCCGGTCATTAAGTGTCCTTTTGCTAAGGGTTCCCTCTACCACAGCTTGGTTGGGGTGGGTGGAGAATGCCCAACCCTGGCCTCTGGAGTCTGAGGAGAGGCACCTCATCCTGCGCACATGGCCCCACTGCCCTTCACCTCTTGTGATCTCTCTCACCCCTTCCTACTCCCTAGTCACTAGCTCCAGCTGGGAGCGTGTGGGCAGTTCTCCAATCACCTGACAGAGTAAAACCACCAACACCCTGGGCTGGGCTCTGTGGGAGACAGAGAAGAAGTAACAACAATAAGGACAAAAATAATCCATTTTCAAAGTCTTTTATGTATAATAATTAATTTGTTTGCTCTTTATACCATACCCTGAGGGGTGCCACTGTCCCCATTTTACAGAGGAGTCAACTGAAGCTCATGAACATTAAGTAACAGGTGCTCAAGGCCACCCAGCTTGTCCACTAGGCAGTAATTGGAGCTGGGTCTAATAGGCCCCACAACACTATGGTCATTTGTTTAGTACGTCCCACATGCCAAACGCTAGGCTGAGAATTTTATTCTTAATCCTCATAACAACTCTACAGTATAGGTGGTTATATTATCTCCATTTCCAGACAACAACACTGAGGCTCAGAGAGATTAAGTAACTGCCTGAGGTTACACAGCAAGTAAGCCAGAACCAAGTCCTTAATAATGTCTGCAGTGTTGGTGCTCTCTCCCTACACCAGCTACCTGGTAGATGAGAAGGGTCCCACCTGGGGAAGGCAGGGAAAGAGGCTATAAGATTCCACCAGGCAAAAAAGCAGGATATAAAATTGCACACACACTCGTCATCATCCCCTAAAAACCTGTGTGCATGAATCAGATGGGCCAGATATGGTAGAAAAGGGTGTCTTGGATTCAAGTGTGGCCTGGCATCTTCTGTTAGCTCATGGTTGCTCTTGGCTGAATTGCTCCTTGTAAGGATGGCTGAGGGTTAAGGTGACCAGGAACCAGGTGGGTGCAGCTGTGGTGGCTCAACTTTTCCTTGGCCCTGGCAGCAAGGGATTCTCCCTCCCTCTCCCCTAATGCAGGAGCACCTGGCCAGGTAACCTCTCCACCCCACTGCATTCCAGAGAAGCATCAGTCTCGGGTAGAGATGCAGGCAAATTAGTGACTGCTGCCCTGAGCACTTATAGCTTTTGAAAAAGCAAAGAGCTGTAGAGGAGGGGCTGAAGTGGCAGGTGCAGCTCGAGTAATGTGAGCGAGGCCCCATGTCTGTGGTTCGCCATTGTAGAGGCCAATGCCTACGAGCTGGTCTCCAATTGCCCTCTAGAAGGCCCTTTGTGATCTAGTCCCCGTCTACCTGGCAGCTTGTTACCCACCTTTCATTTCATGCTACAGTTGTATTCAGCATGCCATACCGCTGAGCCTTTGCCCAGGCTGTGCCCTCTGCCCAGAGTGCCCCAGCCTCCTAGTCTGCAGCTCTGAAGTGCACAGCTGTGGTCCTTAATTACCCGAATCTATCCCTTAGCTTTCAGATCATTCAGTGTCCCTCAAAAGTCATATACCTTAAACTTCCATTAAAACTCAGCAGAATACTTAATACTCCTTCCAGAGGGCAAGAAGGGTGAAGGGAGAGAATCAGGAGCGGGAGAAAGGAGCTGAAAAGGGAAGCGGGATAGCCCAAGGACATACTGCACACCTTGGTTCTGGGCGGCCTTGGGATGGCCCAAGAGGCCCTGGGCAGCCTGGTCCCATCTGCTGGCACTCTCACACTGCGTGCCCTTGCACATGCTGTGCCTTCTGCAGAATGCTCTCCTACTCTTCTCTGCCTGGTAAACTCCTGCTCATCCTTCCCGGCCCAGGTCAGTGTCACCTGCTCTGCCAAGCCCCCCGAGGTACCGTGAGCAGCCCCTTCCTCTATATTCCCCCAAGACTTTTCCCCTTGTAATTACATGTTGGTCCTTCCCTCCAAAATGAGAACTCTTTGGGGGCAAGGGACATGTCCAATTCACCTTTGCATCTCTAGCACCCAGCCCAGCCATGCCTCCTGAGTCAATGAAAAGAGCTTCTCCTGCTAAGATCCCAGGATGCTTATTTTCCAGTCTCCAGCTGGACCTTGCCTCTCCGGTCACAAGAGGAGCAAATGGTGGCCTTTGTCTTCACACCACATCAGTATTGACCAGAGTTGGGTTTTAAGTGGTGCTTTGACAAAAGGCAGCTCCCACATTCATTTTCCTTGGCTAATTACATTTCCCAATTGAAACGCTTATCTCTGGGCTGGTGTTAAAGACATAATCAGTTTCCAGAATGGATACAAAAGAGGTGAGAAGCAAGAAAATAATTAAGCCAGCTTCTGATTGAATCAAATAATTAAGCAGATTAAATCAGTTGCCTGCGATCTACAGCCCCAGCCTGAGCCTGGGGAGTGTATTTCTCCATCAAAGAGATCATTTCTGATTGGTTTAGAGATGGGCTGCGTTTCTTCTGAGTGGTAAGTAAAGGAGTGACTCTTTCAACTGAGTACAAATCAGGGAGGCAGGTTCCTGGTTTAGGCAGAGCATTCTGGGTTTCGCAGGAGAAAAACCGAGGGCAGAGGGTGCTCTGTCCCAGAGTCATGCCAGGGTACCCGCAGTAGAAAGGTTGGCCAATGTCCCCAATTCCTCACCCCTCCTTGCATCCATGCCCTTTGCCTCTCTGAGTAGGGTGTTCCACCCTGTCCTCTTATTGTGGGCTTATCCATGTGGTAAATTTTAGTCAATGACAGGAAATGTGATGTAAGCTGGAAAAGTACTTACAGGCTTCCACTTGTTCTCTTGCCCCTTTGCCATCTGCATGACAGCATGCCTGGTGGGCTAGGCTGCTGAACTTAAGAGACAGGTGGACTAGAGCTAATCTGCCCCTGCTGTCCCAGCTGAGGATCTCCTAGGTCAGCCAACAGGCAGCTGCCCCAAGACATGAGGGTGAGCCCATTCAAGGTCAGCAGAGTCGTCTAGCTGACCCAGCCTGGATCAGCTGAACCTTGCAGACTGCCAAGCTAGATGAATATTGACTATTATATACCAGTGAGGTTGCTGTTTGTTTTTTATGCAGCATTATTGTGGTAACAGATAACTGATACAGTATCTCTCAGCCCCAGTTGGCCTATTCTTCAGCACTAGCTTCTAGAAGGTATCCTCTACCTTCAGCCCCATGCATCACTTAGAATGGACAGTTATACACTGGTGCTTGAACAGAGCATCTTTATAAAAGAACTCATCTGATCCTCACAAAGGCTCCTGAGCAACTGTCAGGGCAGGAATCATTTGTTCCGTTTTATAGATGATGAGGCTGAGGCTCAGGGAACCAAACAACTAGAAATCAAGAGACCGTGGTTAAAGATGGTGAGTTGGATGAATGCATTAGCCTCTATTTCCTCCCAGAAACCTCACTAAAACAATAGTATGAGAATTTTTTTTTTTTAAAAAGGCATCAATCCACACAGGCAAAACCAACAGGGGAGAAGACAATAGCAACAAAGTTTTAGAAGCTGAGAAGCAGAGAGACATTAGCACTGACATAGCAAAGATAAGAAAGCAGAATCCTAAGCCATGATGACGAAAGTACAGAAGCACTCAGGTTTATACTAAAAATCCCCCAAAGGCTCTGGAATTTGTGGCAACAGCAAGTTGGAAGAGGAGTAACAACGGGATTGAGTGAAAGTCAGTTTAAAAGACAGTAAGACCCAGAGGTCCCCTCCCTACGTCTGCCCAGTCACGAAAATGTCCCCCTCTAATCCCAGCAGAAAAGTGGAGATTGAGTCTTGGAAGGCAGTAAAACAGAGGGCCTCTGGACTGTAGGACACCTGGCAGAGGAAGAGGGCACCATCTTAAGAGCATGCGGGTTAAGTTAAGGGTTTTGGACTGCCCACTTTGACTCCTAGCCTTCTTCTCCACCTGGCTCATACAAAGCTGTAGCCAGGAGTACAGCTTCCAGGTAGGAGACTGGAAATATCTTTTATGCAGAATCTGACCAGCCCTAGAGAGCAAAACCCTAATATATCAGGAGTTTCCCAGTTGGATCACCATATGGTGAGGCATTAGTCAACAGGGCCAACTCACAACACTAAATACCCACTCGTCCTTTTTTCTGCCCCACATTTAATAGGAGCACACAGCCTAGGATCCGCAAATATTTGAGGAAAAACTAACATGAGAGACAGACATACGTATGTATATACAAACAATTAGGAAAAGTAACCTGGAGGACACAGAGATTCTGCAGGAAGAAGGAAACTAAAAAAAAAAAAAGAAAATCCTCAGATCAAAGAAAATGTTGTATCCACGAGACAAGTACAGGATGCTCAAAAAGAACATTCACAAAATCAAACAGAGCTCTTGGAAATTCATACACAGTCTAATAGCAGAAATGAAAAACTCAACAGAAGAATTAGAAGATAAACTGGAGTAAATTTCCCAGAAAGTAGAACTGAAGGACAATGGGTTTCCAGACTGAAAAGTTCCACTAATTTCCCAGCATAATGGATGAAAGCAGACCCATACCAAAACACATCATCGTGAAAGTTCAGAACACTGAGGACAAAGAGTAGATCCTACAAGTTTCCAGAGAAAAGACACAGGTCACATCCAAATGATCATATATCAGAATGGTGTCAAACTTGCCACCAGGAATGTCAGAAGCTAGAAGCAATGGATCAATTTCAAAATTCTGACAGAAAATGACTTCCATCCTATAATTCTTTATTCAGCCTAACTGTCAATTATGCATGAGAGTAGAATAGAGAGGCTTCAGATTTCAAAAGTTTCAAATAATTTACCCTCGAGGGCCCTTTTTCCAGGAAGTTACTGGATAGAATTAAACCAAGCAAGAGAAAGACAAGGGATCCAGCAAATGGGGATCTAAAATAAGAGAGACTCACAGCAAACACCATACTTAATGGTGAGAGACTGAAAGCTTTCACCCTAAGATCAGAAACAAGACAAGGATGCCTTGTTATCACTTCTACTTAACATTGTACTGGAGGATTTAGACAGGGAAATTAGGCAAGAAAGAGAAACAAAAGGCATCCAAATGGAAAGGAAGAAGTAAAACCATCTCTGTTTGCAGATGACATAATCTTGTGTATAAAAAATGCTAAGGAATATCCCAAAAAACTATTAGAACTAATAAATAATTTCAACAAGGTTTCAGGATACACGATCAATATAAAAAATCAGTTGTATTTCTATATGCTATCAGTGGACATTATGAAAATGAAATTAATAAAAAAATTCCATTTACAATAACATCAAAAAAAAAATACTTAGGTAAAAATCTAACAAAAGAATTGCAAGATGTGAATACTGGTAACTAGAAAACACTGCTGAAGAAATTAAAGATATAAATTCACTGAAAGACATTCAATATTCATGGATCAGAAAGCTTAATATTGTTTAGATGACAATACTCCCCAAATTGATCTACCAATTCAGAGTAATCCCTGGCAAAATCCCACTGACTTTTTTGTAGAAATTGAAAAATTAATCCTAAAATTCATATGAAAATACAAGGGACCAAGAATAGCAAAAAATCTTGAAAAAAAAAAAAGACCAAAATTGAAGGACTCTAATTTCCTGATAGAAACTTACTACAAAGTTGTAACAATCAAGACAGTGTGGAACTGGCATAAGGAAGGATAGACATATAGATCAATGGAACAGAACCGAGAGTCCAGAAATAAACTCTTACATTTATGGCCAATTGATTTTTCAACAAGGATGCTAAGACAGTTCAATGGGGGAAATAATTTTTTTTTTTTTTTTTATCAAATGGTGGTGGGACAACTGGATATCCACGTGCAAAAGAATGAAGTCAGATCCCTACCTCACACCACACCAAAAAATTAACTCAAAATGGACCATGGTCCTAAATGTAAGGCTAAAACTAAAATACTTTTAGAAGTGGATAGAGGCTAAAGTTGCTGTAGCCAACTTGCTACCATGAAGAAAGGGCCAATCTGAGAATGAAACCAACCAGAGGAAATAGAGCTCTGAGAGCGAGGAGGAGAAGTTGAGTCTTGGTGACTTTATTTGCATCCTGGATCAAGCTATGCCTGAAGTCCACTCCTAATGGCTTTCAATCAAGCAATCTACCAAACTCCTTTGAGGTTTAAACCAAATGGGCTTGGGTCTTTTGTCTCTTGTAACCCAGAAAGTGCAACTGACATAATTGATCTCAAGGGTCAATGTCACTCTTAAAATGTGTCATCTCAGGGGTAGTGCTGCCACCTAATACAGGTAGGCCAGGGCACCACCAGGTTGTTGCATTAACTCCACTTCCTTTCCGGTGTAGCTGACTCTGAGAACAAAAACAAGGTCTTGTTGATTCTACCTGGTATGTGACATTGTAAACCAATCTCACATTATCAGCATTGCAAAAATTCCCCTATAAAAATACAGTAGTCTAAAATGTTAATCTGAGAATTAGTGGACATTTATCTTTCTTTGGATCGGTATAATTTCCTCTCATATTTTATCTGCTTTCTGAGCCACGTCATTTATCTAAGCTTTCAAAAGCTCATGCAAAACACATAATGCACTTCAGCTACAAAAATCAATGCTTGAGGATGTGCTTTTACCAGGATTGCTTCAGAAATTCTGCTTTTCAGAGGCCTTACTGCAAAAATTTTTATTCATGAATAAGAGCCAGAATATTTCTACTTATAAACGAAGCTTCTCCCTAATTATCAAATCAAGGAGGAAATGCAATTTTAAGAAATATATTCTCTTTTATTTTTGAAGGCAAAGAAATTTATATCAGTTTGGGCTTCAAATTGCTTACCTCCTCCAACCACCCGAGACAACTGACTGACTTTAATTAAAGACCATTTACCCTGGGACTGGATTGCTTGCTGCAATTTGCACTGAAAAGATACATTTGCAGACAAATGGATTGCAGTCCTTAGATTTTGCCCAAATGACAAAAGAAGCAATTATGTTCCCTCGTCACTTCCTTACTTCCTCACTCTGAAGAACTCTATTAAGAGAATAATTTGAACGGACTCTCTGCTACTCTGCATTTTAAAGTGTGATCTATTTCAATGCCACCAACATTATTTTCCCTTTATAAAATGAGTGGTATTTAAGGGAAAATGCCAGCCGGGTGCCTATTTGAGGAGGGGCTGCAGGAAATGGGATGGTTTAGATAACTCCCTCCAAAGTCCCAGTTGGCTTGCAAGTGCACACGCAACCTATAGACTTGAACTGCCACAGCAAACAGCAGACAGCGACAGGCCTAGCGCACAGGAGGAGACATAAACAAATCACACACTGGGCTCTGGACACCTTGTTCTATTTTTCCATTTCCTGGCTGCCCAGTGCCGGAGGGGTTTGGATGGGGCTGTCTAAGTCCAGAGCCATGGCGTTTAAGTGAGACTGTTGGGTCCCTGAGGCTTCCTGATTTACATGTGGTCTGAAAACAGGCCCACGGATCTGCCTCGACATCCGGCTGAAGGAGGCCCACACTGTGCCTCTGGTGTTTGTTAAATCGTGCCCACAGGAATGCCTTCTCCATGACTCTGTGATCACCTGTGCACCCTGCATTATAATTATTTATGTCTCTGTGTATCCTAAAAGGGAGTCCCTGGATAGTGCAAATGGTTAAGCGCTCGACTACTAACCAAAAGGTTGGCGGTTTGAATCCACCCAGAGGCACCTTGGAAGAAAGTCCGGGTGACATACTTCCGAAAGATTACAGCCATCGAAAACCCTATGGATCACGGTTCTACTCTGAAACACATGGGGTCTCCATGAGTTGGAACTGACTTGATGGCCACTGTTTTTTTTTTTTTTTTTGTATCCTAAAAGACTAAGGGTGACTTGAGAGCACTGTGTAGTTTGCTTCCACAGAGCTTAGCTCAGTTCTTGGCATACAGTGGCGCTCAATAAATATAGAATGAGTGACCAAGTAAAAAATATGTCCTTTGGTTCTGTCCACTTGATCATATGGAGCTGAGCTCAGCACCAACAGTGACTGGGTACCTGGCTAATTTATTCCCAAGCCCAGGAAAGGCATGTCTAGCTTTGGTCCAAGATGATGGGAATGAGACTTCTTTCTCCCACACTGATCCATGAATTAGTTGATTTTAGAGAATTTAGAGTGGGAATGAATCTAAGTGTGGTGGACTGCAAACATGTTTTCGATTCTCCATCCCTCCCTATATCCATGCGTTTGGCAATGTGACTTTGCAGCTCCTCCATCAAAAGATGGAGTCTATTTCCTCATCCGTTGTCTTGAGGCTGGTCTTTTAACTTGCTTTGACCAACAGAACGCAGAAGTGACAGTGTGCCAGCTCTGAGCCTAGGTCTTAAGAGGCTATGCTCATTTCCACTTGTTCCTTTGGACCCCTGCCTCTGCCATGAGAGGGAGCCCAGGCTAGCCTGTGAGAAGGGGAGAATCTACATGGAGCAGAGCTGAGTCATCCAACCAAGGCCATCCTAGGCCCACCAGCCCCAGGCGGCCTGCCAGTTGACTGAAGACACATGTGTTAGCCCAGCTAGCACCTATAGACTCATGGTTTTTGTTTTCAGTTACTAAATTTTGGGGTGGTTTTTTTACATAGCAATAGCTAACTGATACACTGAGTTCAGGACCCCAAATAAGTAGGGACCCTGAGATCCAAGGAGGGGAGAAGCCTTCTCTAAAACCACACCTGTAAGTGACAAGAATCTAAGTATGGGAACCACTCACATAGGGCCTTTCTAACTATACCAAACTCTGATCTTTCGTCAAGAATTTTTTTTTTTTTTTAAATACATATATCTTTACTAAGTCATCAGCCCTCAGGTTCTGAACAAAAGACAGGGGCAGGCACATGGAGGTCACTGAACAGCTACAAGAAGGCAAAGTATACATATCTCAGTAGTCTCCAGCTTGCTACCTCTGAGGTTCTAGAATTATGCCCCTAGAAAGCCATTGGGTGCCTACAAATTGTCACCACGTGTTCTGCCATGAAAATCAAACCACAGTGGCCTTTTACCCAATTTGTAAAAAATTATGGGAATCAATAAGTTTTAATATTAACCTTAATGTATAAAAAGCACTTAGAATAGCAGTTGGCATGCAGTATACATTCAATAAATGTTAGCTATTATTAAGTTATTCTCTCACAAATTTTTCTTAATCTTTGGTGCCTGCTACCATCTGTCAGCCAGCAGGCAAAATGAATGAATAATAGTCACAGCTAACATTTATTGAGTGCCTGCGTAGGCCATGCCTTTTACATACATCATCTCAGTTAATATTCACAACACTTCTTTGCAGTATCAACCCCATCTTACAGATGAGGAAACCAAAGCTCAGTGAGATTAATTTGCTCAAGGTTAGAACAGAATCCTCACTCCAGCTGCCTGACATGCCCTTGGGGGCACGGATCATGATTATTCATCTCTGTTCTCTCTAGAGCTTAGCATAGAGTGGGGAATGAATAAATAAATTTCAAGGGGTTCGACAAAGAATATGGTGTTTTCCCCCACCAGAAGGGCTAAAATTAAAAAGACTGACAATATTAAGTGTTGGTGAGGATGTGGAGCAACTGGAACTCTCATGCACTGTTCCTCTCCTCCCTCCCACTCCCAGATCCAGGGTCCTGTACTTGAAAGGACATTTACTGTAACCAAGAGGGCAGGGTAGCAACTGTATCTGACTAATTAACACAACTGAAGAGGTCTTACACAGCCATGACTGAGAGTACGGCCTTTGGAGCTGGATAGTTAGAGTGGAAAAGAAGTATCTGTGTGCCCCTAGAACACTGGTTTGATCCAGCACTGTTACTTTCAGGGTTTTGAATTGGTTTGGTCTGGTTCGAACCCCTGCTGAGATTTTTCATTTCTAACAAGTTCCCAGGCAGTGTTCATGCTGTTGGTTAGGGACCAATTCTGAGAAACACTAGTAGAGCAGTGGTTCTCAAATTTTATTATACAGTAAGAATCACCTGGGGATCTTGTTAAAATGTAGATTCTGCTTCAGTACATCGAGGATGGAAATTCTCAGCAGGGGTTTGAACTGGGGCAAACTGGTTCCAAGCCCTGGTTACTTTTCATGGGCTCATTCATTGCTTCCATAGACATTTAATGAACACCTACTATATGCCAGCCCTGAGGCCTGGAGCTGCTATTGTCATGACTGTAAAAGAAGCAGGTGGCCTTGAGGATTTTTCTACACTCAACCAGTTTGCTTGATCTTTGTCATCTCCTCAACAGGCTGTCCCAGGTCCTTGAGCATCCCCTGTCCTTGAGCAAAAAATGCCACTTACAATCTAGTCCTCATCTCCCTTGGAATGGACTGACAACCATACCTGTCCAAGGAGAAAAGCCTATTCCCAGCCTGGGAGCATGCAAGCCTGGGGTTTTCCCTATTTTGGGGTGCTGTTTTGTGGTGGTAAGATGATCTTCCACCACCTCCAGCTGTCCCTTGCTTAGTGCCCTGGGACAGGCAGGGGGCTAACTGAGGGAGAGGCTGCAGACCTGTAGGTCTTAGGCTCTTCCACAGCAGCGGACATCGAAGCCGAATGAGTATGAAATCTACCTGGGACTTTCTCAGATACTTGCTAAGACAGTGGCTGTTTGGTACTGATTTGGGATTGAATTCCCCACAGTCTACGATACGAAGATCACATGTCAGCCTTGGCGTTTTGTACTTTAAAAATATTTTCACCTTCTTCTTTTCATTTAATCCTTCTAACTCTAACCTTTTGAGGCTGGAAAGGGTTAGGAACTAGTCTCCCCATTTTACAGATGAGAAAACTGAGGTCTGAGAGGTTAAATACTTGCCTAGGGTCACACAGGCCTCCTGCCTCTTAATCCAGTGCTCTTTCTACTGTACCTCAGATCCCCTCAAAACCAAGAAGGGAATGGGGAGCAGAGAGAAAGGGGGAATTAGAGCTGCAGCGCCCCAGCACCAAGTTAGGTGTTTTCATGTGCTATCTCATTTAACCCTTACCACAGTCAGGTGAGATGCTACCACGCCCATTTTACAGATGAGGAAACAGATCCTGAGAAGCTGAGTGACTTGCCCAAAGTAATAATAATAAATGGCAAAGCAAAATTCAAACCCAGGTTTTTGAATCTCCACAGCGGCAGATTTAGATCTAGAAACAGCCAGAGTTTATTAGGATCCCAGTCTGATGAATGACAACAAATTAGTGGAACATAATAGTGCATGGTTTAGACGCTGGTTCCTGAAAGCCATTTTCAGATAGGAGGCTGCTTTGAGACTGAGCAGCATTGGGGGGCATGTGATCTAGCCTCTCAAAGGGGCCACTCTGAAGGAAATGACAGTCATTTATTTATGTTGTTCAAGTAGGATTTTTTTTTAAAGTTTTGAGTTCAAAATTCAAATAAATGAGACTGCTGGTCTGGAAGGATAAAGGCTGGCCTGGAATCACGGCTCCAGCATGTTTTGGTATCTCAGGCCATGCTCAAGTATTTTGGGACAGAATTCAGATCATTTCTTATGGAGGCCTTCACCTGAGCCTCCTCCGTGTTTTGGAGCTGCAAGTTGGTATTAATGGCCCTGGGAAATAGGAAGAATGCAAATGGGGTACACAGTGTAGCTATTATCAGCTCCTGGGATGCTTTGCCCCCTCTCCAGTGAACCCATCACTCTAAACAACCTCGTTCTGGCTTTACAGAGAAATTAGCAGAGTTCCTCCTCAATAGCTGGCTCAAGACTTCTGACATGGTTCATCCCAGCCACAGCAGATGGAGAACAGAAGCCAAGCACCTTGTCCCAAGTTAGTCACCCAGACAGTGAGGGCCTGAGCAGAGGCCGGAGGCCTTCTTCTCTGTACTCCCAACACTTGTTTCCTATCACCTCCATTTAAACTGTTTGCAGCTGTCTTCCCCATGAGATTAAGAAAACCAGCAGCCGTCAAGGTGACCCCATGTGTGTCAGAGTAGAACTATGCTCCCTAGGGTTTTCAATGGCTGATTTTTGGGGAGTAGATTGCCAGGCCTTTCTTCCAAAGTGCCTCTGAATGGACTGGAACTTCCTACCTTTCAGTTAGCAGCTAAGCACATTAACCATTTGAATCACCCAGAGACTGAGATTAGGAAGAATTTAAGGGCAGGGTCCAGGTCCAATTGATCTCTGAAATCTCTAGTGCCTGTAACTCAATACTCAGAACCCTGTAGGAGTCCAACAAAGGCTTGTTGAATGAACGAACAAACGAATGAGTGATTAGTCCTGTCCAGCGACTGCTTCACTGGATGGTGATGACTGTGATGCTAATGATAAGCAGGAAGAGGAGGAGAAGCTGTTGCGATTCAAGGTTATAGCAAAGTTCAGGGCAGCAAGAGCAGCAGCTGACCTTCTCAACCTCAAAGTCTCCAGTAGCTTTTCCCAGTTGGCCTAAGCCCTTCTGAATCCCTCAAATGCATTTTCTTCTCCAGATCAAGTTACTCTGGAATTCTCCAGTTAAGTAAAAAGAATGTGAGCAGATTATTGATTGATTGCCATCCCCCGGGGTGTTACGGATAAAGCCCCCCACCTGGGTTCTGCATGGAGCGCTGATGGGCTAAGTGGCAGAGTGACGGGAGGTCAGTGCTTTGAAAGTTCTGATTTTAGTGCTTGGGAAATCTCTGTCACCGCGTTGATGGCTTTATATGCTGGCATTTCCGCTCCCTGGGTTTTAAAGAATGAGAAATCTGTGGCTGATCACATATTCAGCAACCAAGTGCACTTATTCGAAGACCTAAATTGCAGAAATAACTCACGTGATTAGTTGAATGAATATGAGTCTGGATCATCAAGTTCAATCTATGGATAAATCAGGAAGGGATAACTGGGCCAAGTGGGGGCAACTCTTCCCCTTTCCGTCTCTTCACTTGCCCTGCAAGGCAGCTAAGTTGGGAAACCTTGAGGCTCTACTTCTTAGAGATGCTTTGCCTTGTTCTGCCTATGTCTCCCGTGGATGGTGTGGGACTGGCCCCTCTCTCCAATCCCATGGCAGAGGTTGAAGGTCTAAGGCAGCTGGACCCTTGGTTATCCCCAAAAGGCAGGACGACTGACCAAGGGCCAGGTCCAGTGAGGGTCCTGAGAAGAGGGCCCTGGTCTCACCTTGCAACCACCAGCCTCAGGCTGTCTTAGTGCTCATGGGTGAGTCCCTGCACAGCAGGTGGCCTTACCTTCAAGGCTCTGGCCTTGGATTCACCCAGTCTTGGTAGCATTCTTACCAAGCAAATCTCCCACAGCCCCTGTCCTGGAATCTGCCTCTCACTCAGCACCCTTCTTTCCCCAACACCCTCTCTGCTGCAGTGTCAGGCACCCAGGCTGCCTGGCGCATACCCACTCTCCCCAGAGTGGCCTGCAAGGACTCCCCCATATGGGGCCCTGTCCCTCCAAGGAACCTGCTCTCAGCCCAAGAGCTTGCTCAGCTAGGCTCTATCTCAGCCCAGGCACACAGGCTGTACAGCCCTGAGGAGTCACACAGACACTCGCAGCTCCCCTAAGGTGGGGTCTTTAGTGGCCACATCTTCCTGGCCCTGGATAGTTCCTAGAAGGCACCTTCCAGGCACTGAGAACGTGGGAAGGGATCCTACATACACATACAGGGCACAGTGGGAAAATTCTTCAGGCACAAACACTGCCAATTCTTTCTTTTATGCACTTGTGGACATGAGAGGGTTCCATAAGACCAGGCCTCAGGCAAGCCGGTCACAGAGCAAAGAGCTGGAGGAGAGGAAGTAGGCAACAGGCATCCTCATACTCCATTTAGTCTTTTGTATCAGGAGCTTCTGGGGCAAAAAGCTTGGGTTTGAATTCTGACTCTGCAATTTGCCAGCTGTGTGACCATGGCCAAGGTGCATAACCCCTCTGTGCCTCCGTTTCCTCAGCTGTAAAATGTGGATATTTCTGTGTTGAATTGTCTGGAAGATTCAGTAGATAACATATATAAAGCAGTTAGCAGAGTGGCATGTGGTAAATGCTTGAAAATGTTAGCTAGCCCTGTTCTAAAAATTTATCCTAAGAAAACATTAGAACAAGTATGCAAAGATTATATACCATATACCATACCAGTTGCTGTCAAGTCAATTCTGACTCATGGCGACTCCATGTGTGTCACAGTAGAACTGTGCTCCATAGAATTTTCAACTGTTGATTTTCTGAAGTTGATCACCAGGCCTTTCTTACAAGGTGCCTCTGAGTAGACTCGGACTTCTAACCTTTCAGTTAGTAGTTGAGGGTGTTAACCGTTTGCATAACCCAGGGACTCCATGCAAAAATATTAGTGAACTACATTAGGAAATGCAGTTTACCATTGCTTATGATGGCATAAAATCAGAAATAATCTAAATGATGAACCCCTCAGGTTGGAAGTCACTCAAAATATGACTGGAGAAGAGCTGCCTCCTCAATTTTAATGATGTGGACAGAGTCAAGCTTTTGAGATCTTCATTTGCTGAGGTGGTATGACTCAAAATGAGAAGAAACAGCTGTAAAAATCAGAACATGGAATGTACAAAGAATGAATCTAGGAAAATTAAAAATCGTAAAAAATGAAATGGAATGCATAAACATCAATATCCTAGGCATTACTGAGCTGAAATGGACTGGTACAGGCCATTCTGAATTAGAAAATTATATGGTCTACTATGCTAGGAGTGACAAATTGAAGAGGAGTGGCATTGCATTCATCGTCAAAAAGAACATTTCAAGAACTATCCTGAAGTACAACGCTGTCAGTAATAGGATAATATCCATACATCTGTATGGAAGACCAGTTCAAATGACTATTATTCAAATTTAAACACCAATCACTAATGCCAAAGAAGAAGATATTGAAGATTTTTCCCAACTTCTGCAGTCTGAAATTGATCAAACATGCAGTCAAGACACATTGATAATTATTGGTGATTGGAATGCAAAAGCTGGAAACTAAGAAGAAGGCTTGGTAGTTGGAAAATATGGCCTTAGTAATAGAAACGAAGCTGGAGATTGCACGACAGAATTTGGCAAGACCAACGACTTCTTCACTGCAAATGCCTTTTTTCAACAAAATAAACAGTGACTATACATGTGGACCTCACTGAATGGAATACACAGGAATCAAATCGACTACGTCAATGAAAGAGACGATGGAGACGCTCAGTATCATCGGTCAGAACATGGCCAGGGGCCAACTGCAGAACAGACCATCAGCTGCTCATACACAAGTTCACGGTGAAGCTGAAGAAAATTAAAACAAGTCCACAAGAGCCAAAGTATGATCTTGAGTATATCCCACCTGAATTTAGAGACCATCTCAAGATAGATTTGATGCACTGAACACTAATGACTGAAGACCAGATGAGTTGTGGAATGACATCAAGGACATCATACGACATCATACATAAAGTAAAAAGTCACTAAAAAGGCAAGAAAGAAAGAAAAGAACAAAACGGATGTCAGAAGATACTCTGAAACTTACTCTTAAACATATAGTAGCTAAAGCAAACAGAAGAAATAATCATGTAAAAGAGGTGAACAGATGATTTCAAGGGTGGCTTGAGAAGACAAAGTAAAGTATTATAATGAAATGTGCAAAGACTTGGAGTTAGAAAACCAAAAGAGAAAAACATGCTCGGCATTTCTCAAGCTGAAAGAACTGAAGAAAAAATTCAAGCCTCGAGTTGCAATATCGAAGGATTCCATGGGCAAAATATTGAATGACGTAAGAAGCATCAAAAGAAGACGGAAGGAAAGCAATTTACAAGTACAATGCAATCCGGATCCAAATACCAACAATATTCTTTAAAGAGATGGAAAAACTAATCATTAACTTTATATGGAAAGGGAGGAAGCCCCAAATAAATAAAGCACTATTGAAGAATAAAGTAGGAGGGCTTGTACTACCCGACCTCAGAACCTACTATACAGCTATGGTAGTCAAAACAGCCGGGTACTGGTACAATGACGGATACATTGACCAACAGAGCAGAATTGAGAACCCAAATGTAAATCCATCCACCTACGGTCACCTGATCTTTTACAAGGGCCCAAAGTCCATCAAATGGGGAAAAGACAGTCTTTTTTTTTAACAAATGATGCTGGCAAAACTGGATTTCCATCTGCAAAAAAAATGAAACAGGACCCATACCTCACACCATATAAAAAAACTAACTCAAAATGGATCAAAGACCTACATATAAAGCAGAAAACTATAAAGTTCATAGGAGAAAAAATAGGATCAACGCTAGAGGCCCTAATACACTGCATTAACAGGATACAAACCATAACCACCAACACACAAACTCCAGAAGATAAGCTAGATAACTGGGATCTTCTAAAAATTAAACACATATTCATCAAAAGACCTCACCAAAAGAGTAAAAAGAGAACCTACAGACTGGGAAAATTTTTTTAGCTATGATGAATCAGACAAAGGTCTAATCTCTAAAATCTACAAGAAAATCCAGCACCTCTACAAAGACAAATAATCCAATTAAAAAAATGGGCAAAGAAAATGAACAGACACCTCACCAAAGAAGACATTAAAGTGGTCAATAGACACATGAGGAAATGCTCACCATCACTAGCCATAGAGAAATGCAAGTCAAAACCACACTGAGATACCATCTCACCCCAGGCATTACTGGCAGGAATCAAAAAAACAGGAAATAACAAATGTTGGAGAGGCTGTGGGGAGATGGGAACTCTTATGCACTGCTGGTGGGAAGCAAAATGATACAACCATTTTGGAAAATGATATGGCGCTTCCTTAGAAAGCTAGAAATAGAAATACCATATGATCCAGCAATCCCACTCCTAGGAATATATCCTATAGAAATAAGACCCCTCACTCGAATAGACATATGCATACCCATGTTCATGGCAGCATTGTTCACAATAGCAAAAAGGTGGAAACAACCTAGATGCCCATCAACAGATGAATGGATAAACAAATTATGGTACATACACACAATGGAGTATTATGCAACGAAAAAGAACAATGATTAACCTGCATAGCATCTCATAACATGGATAAATCTGGAGGGCATTATGCTGAGTGAAATCAGTCAATCACAAAAGGACAAATACTGTATGAGACCACTACTGTAAAAACTCATGAAAAGGTTTATACACAAAAAGAAACAATCTTTGATGGCTATGAGGAAGGGGAGATTGGGGGCGGCAGACGACACTAAGTAGACAATAGATAAGTGGTAACTTTGGTAAAGGGTAAGACAGTATGCAATACTGGGGAAGGCAGCACAACTTGTACAAAGCAAGGTCCTGGAACCTCCATTAATACATCCAAACTCCCTGAAGGATCGAATAGCTGGGCTGAGGGCTGTGGGGACCATGGTCTTTGGGAACATCTAGCTCAACTGGCATAAACATAGTTCATAAAGAAGATGTTCTACATTCTACTTTGGTGAGTAGCGTCTGGGGTCTTAAAAGCCTGTGAGCAGCCATCTAAGATACTCCACTGGTCTCACCCCTTCAGGAGCAAGGGATAATGAAGAAAATCAAAGACACGAGGGAAAGATTAGTACAAAGGACTAATGGACCACCACCAGACTGAGTCCAGTACAACTAGATGGTGCCCGGCTACCACCACCGACTGATCTGACAGGGATCACAATAGAGGGTCTTGGACAGAGCTGGAGAAAAATGTAGAACTAAATTCTAACTCACAAAAAAAGACCAAACTTCCTCGACTGCCAGAGACTGGAGAAACCCCTGGACACCCTTTGAGCTCAGTAATGAAGTCACTCCAGAGGTTCACCCTTCAGCCAAAGATTAGACAGGCCCATAAAACAAAGCACGACTAAAGGGGCACAACAGCCCAGGGACAAGGACTAGAAGGCAGGAGGGACACAAAAGCTGGTAATAGGGAACCCAAGGTTGAGAAGGGGGAGTGTTGACATGTCATGGGGTTGGTAACCAATGCCATAAAACAATATGTGTACCAACTGTTGAATTAGAAACTAGTTTGTTCTGTAAACCTTCATCTAAAGTACAATTAATTAAAAAAAAGAAGGCAGAAGGAATATACAGAGTTACTGTACTAAAAAGAATTGGTCAATGTTCAACCATTTCAGGAGGTAGCATACAATCAAGAACCGATGGTATTGAAGGAAGAGGTCCAAGCTGCACTGAAGGCATTGGTGAAAAACAAGGCTCCAGGAAATGAAGGAATACTACTTGAGATGTTTCAACAAATGGAGGCAACGCTGGAAGCCCTCACTTGTCTATACCAAGAAATCTGGAAGACAGCTACCTGGCCTACCAACTGGAAGAGATATGTATATGTGCCCATTCCAAAGAAAGGTGATCCAACACAATGTGGTGATTATAGAACAATAGCATGCACAAGTAAAATTTTGCTGAAGATCATTCAAAAGTGGTTATAGCAGTATATCAACAGGGAATGGCCAGAAATCCAAGCCAGATTCAGAAGAGGATGCAGAATGAGGACATCATTGCTGATGTTAGGTGGATCTTGGCTGAAAGCAGACAATACCAGAAAGATGTTTACCTGTGTTTTATTGATCGTGCAAAGGCATTCGACTGTGTGGATCATAACAATTATGGATAATATTGTGAAGAATGAGAATTAGAGCACACTTAATTGTGCTCATGAAGAGCCTGTACATAGACCAAGAGGCAGTTGTTGGAAAAGAACAAGAGGATACTGCTTGGTTTAAAATCAGGAAAGGTGTGCGTCAGGGCTGTATCCTTTCACCATACTTAATTCAATCTGTATGCTGAGCAAATAATCCAAGAAGCTGGACTACATGAAGAGAGCAGGGCATCAGGACTGGAGGAAGACTCATTAACAACCTGCAATGTGCAGATGACACAATCTTGCTTTGCTGAAAGCGAAGAGGACTTGAAGCATTTACTGATGAAGATCAAAAACTACGGCCTTCAGTATGGACTGCACCTCAACATAAAGAAAACAAAAATTCTAACAAATGGACCAATAAACAACATCATGATAAACAGAGAAAATATTGAAGTTGTAAAGGATTTCATTTTACTTGGATCCACAATCAACACTGAGGCAAGCAGCAGTCAGGAAATCAAACGATGTTCTGCACTGGGAAAATCTGCTGCAACTTTAACACTTTCAAGTGTTAAAAAGCAAAGATGTCACTTTGAGGACTAAGGTGCACCTGACCCAAGCCATGGTATTTTCGATTGCCTTATATGCATGTGAAAGCTGGGCAATGAATAAGGAAGACCGAAGAAGAATTGATGCCTCTGAATGATGGTGTTGGCAAAGAATATTGAATATACCACGGACTGCCAAAACAGTGAACAAATCTGTCTTGCAAGTACAACCAGAATGCTTCTCAGAAGGGAGGATGGTAAGACTTTGTCTCATATACTTTGGACATGTTATCAGGAGGGACCAATTCGTGGAGAAGGACATCATAGTAAAGGAGAGGGTCAGCAAAAAAGAGGAAGACCCTCAACGAGATGGATTGACACAATGGCTGCAACAATGGGCTCAAACATAGCATCGATTATGAGGATGGTGCAGGGCTGGGTAGTGTTTTGTTCTGCTGTACACAGGGTTGCTATGAGTTGGAATCATCTCGACCACACCTAACAACAACAACAGTGTTTAAAGAAGGAGCCCTGGTGGTGCAGTGCTTAAGCACTCAGCTGCTAACTGAAGCTCGGTGGTTTGAACCTACCAGCTGCTCCGTGGAAGAAAGATGTAGCAGTCTGCTTCCATAAAGATTACAGCCTTGGAAACCCTATGGGTAGTTCTACTCTGTCCTATAGAGTCACTATGAGTTGGAATTGACTTGATGGCAAAGAGTTTTAGTGTTTAAAGGCTTACAAAGACCATCACAATATACTGTTAATTGAAAAAAGTAGATATTTATCATATGATTGTATTTATGCAAAAACACAAATTTATATTTAGTCACTGGCAAGGAGACATGTCTGGAGAGACACATGAAACTCTGGTCCACCTATGGGTGTTGGTATCTCAGGAGCTTTTTCTTTCTAGTTCTTATTGGTAATTTTGAATTTCTTTACAATGGGCATGTGTTACTTTTAGCATTTAAAAAAAGAAAAAGGGAAAAAAGAGATGCAGTAATTTTAAAGGTAGAAAAGGATTTCACACTCAGATAATTCCAACACAGATAAAGCGATTTGCTTCAAACTTCATCACTTCCTGACTGAAAGGAAGCATGAAGAACTGCAGCCTTAAGAAGAGGAAAAATCCCACATATTTACAGGTTTTGTGTCTGGGGAAAGTAGCTTAGAAATGAAAGTGTCTCTAGCCGCCCTTATTCATCCTTCTCCATTGTTCCATTCCATGGGAAGCCAACCGTGAAAATCAGCGACAAACCAGTTATGAAACACACCTTCCTTCCAGATAACAGTAAATCAGAGTATCAGGATGAAAACGAATTTCTATTTTCCCTCATAAGGAGACCCTTCCCACTGAGATGAGAAAATCTGGGGCAGAAATCAGCTCTTTGGAAGGAGGAGAGACATTTTAACAGGATCAGCTGGAGGTCGGGGAAAACTGCAAAGTCTAAACATCCTTGGTGTCATAACTTTGTCAGCTGTGTTGAAGTTGACAAGATGCTTACGCAGCACCTCGAGACGTGCCAAATTGAAGCAGTTAAATGTGTAAGCTTTTGCCAGCTCATGAACAGTAGCGATGTGGTGCTGTCTTGGCCACTTGAATGTCACTCCTGCTTCTCTCTTCTCCCCACATCAGGGGCCACAGAGCCCTACTGCCCCGGGACCAGGTCCCAGGACAAGAGACAGATTCACTATCCACCATCCACTCTCAGCATCTGTACTCATCAGGGTTGGCACAGGGTTGTAACGGTGCATCAGTGGCAGTGCCTGCCTTCAGGAAGCAGTTTCTGCTGCAGAGCGTGTTCTTCACAGAGAGAAACACAAATCCAATTTGCCTCACCAGGATTAGACAAGGAGATCAGTGGGGAGTAGGGACAGGAGGGGAGATGAAGGGGATGGATGGATGGAGAGTGGCAGTGCTGCCAGTAAGCCTTGGGAGAGATAAAGGGAGTGAGTCACAACCACCACCGTCTCCCAACTGCTTTCCTGGTGGCTCCCTATTGGTCAGGGGAGAGGCGTGGAGATACAGAGGAAGGGGCGAGGAGCCAGGTCAGAGCAGCAGGCAGGGAGCTGCTGGTGGGTTGGGTGATGGAATGAGGTTGCCAGGCAGATATGGGAAGAAAGGCCCCACCAATGACAAAGGAGTGGGTCATTTGTGATAATAATAAAAACCCTTGGAGGCTTTTCTTATTGAAGGCATCCAAGATCCTCTTGGTGGCAATGCAGGAAGGTGGGAGGCTGGCATCTATCAGCATCCACCATATCCCCTCCCAACCATGCTTCAGAAACTGCAAAGTTATACTGGGAATATCCTATGTTACCCTGAGGTAAGATTAGCCCCCAAGTACCAAATGGCCCGAAAGCACCTCCTTTTCACAAATGTTCTGCCCGCCCTTTACGGGCAGAATGAAAACCCCTAGAAGACACGCAGGGTCCACTCTCAGTTCCTGCTGAGCTGGTGGCCTGCCACGCCTGAAAAAGCAGGACCCTCACCAGGTCTGGGTGGCTGAGAGCAGCAGGCTCAGCACCCACAGCAGGGCAGGGGTTCACCCTTGCCAAAGGTACCACCTAGGCTAATGGGGGACTGGCTAGGAGGGGGGACCGGTAACCTCAGAAATCATGGACCAAGAGGGTCACATGGTTCCTCACCTGGGTCATACATGGGCAACACCGATGGAGTTTTTGTTTTGTTTTTAATATAAGTCCCTGGGTCCAGCTCTAGACCCACTGAATCAGAATTTCTGGGGATAGAATCTGGAAGTCCATGACTAACAAAGCCCTGCAAACGATTTTGATGCTTTCCCCTGGTTAAGAGCTACAAATTGGTCCAAACTGCTCATTTCATGGGTAGCAAGACTGAGTCCTGGTGGGTAGGAGGCAGGGGAAGCAAGCTGTCCAGGGTCACTGGCAGAGTGTGACAGGACCCCGCTCTCCTGCTTCTCTGGGCAGCTATGGCAATAATATGATAAAGATGATAATAATAATAATGTTCTAACAGCGGCTACCATTTACTGACCACCTACTACATCTCAAGCTCTAGTCAAAGCCCTTCACTCGCGTCAACTGACTGAGTTCTCACAACCACCCTATGTGGCAGATACTATTATTCCAATTTTTCCAGGAGAAGACACCGAGGCACAGAGAGGTTAATTAACCTGCCCAAGGTAACACAGCCAGGGAACGTGAACACAAAGAGCCTGGCACCAAAACCTGCGCTCCTAATAAGTTGGTTTAACTGCCTCAAAATATTAGGATCCTCCCTTGGGGGTTTTGCTTCCTCCCTAGTCAGTGGGTTGAGCTGTAGACTCTGGGATGATTTCTGTGGGGTGGTCCCTGTGCAGCTGTCCAGCTTTGCTCACTGGAGGCGGCAGAGTTACAGCCCTGACCCTTGGAGCCTTGGGGAGCTCAGAGAGCATGACTCTGGCACTGGCTGCGGCTTTTGCACTTACATCTGAATCTGGGTGGTGTGTTTAGTGTCCTGGGAATTCAAGGCCCTTCTGATGAAGTTGCACAGTCAGTGGAAATACAAAAGTTGCTGTTCAATTTGGGCAAGAAATTGGAGGAATAGGAGAGTCTGATTTTCCCAGTCTACCCCCGCCTGCTCAGAACTCTTCTCAAGAAGCCTCATTAATATAAAGAACTCCTACAACTCAGCAATAAAAAGACAAACAACACATCCTAAAAAAGGGCAAAGGACTTAAATAAACACTTCTCCAAAGAAGATCTATAAATGGCCAACAAACACATGAAAAAATGTGCAACATCCTTAGTCATGAGGTAAATGCAAATCAAAACCACAGGGAGATTCTACCTCACCTCCACTAGCATGGCTATTATCAAAAAAAATGCAAAATAAGAAGCATTGACAAAGATTTGGAGAAACTGGAACCCCTACGCACTGCTGGCGGGAATGTAAAATGGTACAGACGCTGTGGAAAAGAGTTTGGCTGCGCCTCAAAAAATTAGACATAGAACTACCACATGAGCCAGCCATCCCAATCCTAGGTATATACCCCGAAGACTGGAAAGCAGGGACTCAAACAGATACTTGTACACCAATGTTCATAGCAGCATTATTCACGATAGCCAAAAGGTGGAAAACACTCAAGTGTCCATCAACAAATGAATGGCTAAAATGTGGTTTAATACACACAATGGAATATTATTCAGTCATAAAAAAGAATGAAGTTCTGATACATGCTAGACATGGATGAACCTTAAAATCATCATGCTAAGTAAACCAGACACCAAAGGACAAACAGTGTATGATTCCACTTGTATGAAATATAATCTAGAAAAGGCAAACTCATAGAGACAGAAAGTAGATTAGAGGTTACCAAGGGCAGGGAGAAGGGGAAGCAGAGGGTTATTGCTCAGTGGATAGAGTTTCTGTTTGGGCGGATGAAAACTTTTGGAAATAGATAGAGGTGACATTTGCACAGCATTGTGAATATAATTAATGTCACTGGATTGTACACTTAAAAATGGTTAAAATGGCGAATTTGACATCATATATATTTTACCACAATAAAATTTAAAATCAAAAACAAAACAAACGAGAGTGACGCCATCCCCCTCAGACTGTGGCGAGACAGCCTGGTCTGCGGTGTTCCGGGTTTCACCATCCTTGGTTTGGGGAAAGTAACGAATGATTCTTGGCTTTACTTTTAAAGTCTAAATGCAGGGAAGAGAGACGCGATGGGCAAGCACTGTCAACAGAGAGCCTCATGGTCTCCTTTTAATCAATACAACACACACAAACCCTTCTGGGCCATTCACTGTTCTCTCTGGACACCCAAAAAGCCCCCACTGGGCTGATGCCATGCTGGAGGGTGCACAAGGCAGGTTAAGCGGGAAGTCCTCGTCCTTGGGGAGGTCTCAGTTCCTGAGGCAGAGAAAACGGGACATGAGCTTTGGAGGCAGACAGGCCTGGGTTTGAATTGCTGCTCTGCTCCTCTACCAGGTCCACAGGTTTGGGCAGGTTCTTCCTCTCAGAGTCTCAGTTTCCACATCCTAATGACACCTACCTCAAAGAGTTACCGTGAGGAGTACATGAAATCTCATGGGAAGGTGCCTGCACTTAGCAGGTGGGCACCTGTGACTATGCCCTTTGCGCCGGACATGAGTGAAGACAAAGAACTCGAGCTGTTAGTGGGTTTATTTGCCAGCTTTCGTGACAGCAATGAGAAGGAAGGGAAACCTTCCATCAAGTCTGAGCAGATGTGGGTTTCTGGGCCCCTCACCTGGCAAGGAAGACAAGGACGAGCAGCAGGGCTGCATTCCGACTTATGTGGGCCCTGGCAATGTTGCCCTCATCTAACCCTGCCTCTGTAAAAAATACAAAAAATGATCTTTTATAATTGCATTGGTAAAAAGACAAACAAAAGCCAGGCTGGATTCATTATTATGTATTCATCATTCTTATATTCATTTTTTCCTTCTGATTTTAAAAGAAATTAAAACTAAGACATTTTCGTGGGCCCTAGGCACAGTGCCTACTGTGCCTAATGGAGACGTCAGTCCTGCACAGGGGCTTCTGGGGAAGTGCCTGGCTGGGTGCTGGATACCCAAACACGGTCTCTTCCCTCCAAACCTGCCCCCGCCTCCATCCACGGCGTCAGCCCTATCTGAGACATCGCCTGGCCTCCTCGCCTCCCTTGCCCCTACCTCCCAAATTCTGTTTCCTCTGCCTTGGCTGTGCATGGTGCAGCCCTAACCCCACCCTGAGTCCCCACTATCAAAGAGATTTCATGGGATTTCCTCTACTTGGAATGTTGTTGTTACTTGTCCTCGAGTTGATACTGACTCATGGCAACCCCATGTATATAGAGTAGAGCCATAGGATGTTCAAGGCTGTGACCTTTCAGAAGCAATCACCAGACCTTTCTTCCAATGTGCCTCTGTGTAGGTTTGATCCTCCAATCTTCTGGCTAGTAATTGAGCACTTAACTGTTTGCACCGCCTAGGGACTTTACTTGGCATTGCCCAGCCCCAAATCCCACTACTCCCCTCCTCCCTCGCTCCACATCTCCGGTTTCCCACCTCCTAAGCATGGCCTGTGCTGTTCCTCCACCTGTAACACAGAATTCATTGATGTCAAAATCTACCAACTGAGCTACTCTGGCACCAAGACTCCATCCCCTCCTTATGACGCCTCTCAACTGCTGCCATCTTTGTAATTTCCCAGCAATGAAATGTGGAAAAACGTTATATGAAAAAATTTTATATAGCCTGAAGGAACTTGATTGGTATCTCTCTTAAGATGCTTACATTCTCTGCTGTAGACGAGTTTCTTAAGTACATATTCTGCCTGATAGCATAGATAAATGTCATTTGTCTCATCTCCGATGTGCTCACTGCATCTTGCTGGTGTTTGCACCCTTTTCCTGACTGTACCCAGCTCAGAGCCTGACACATAATAAACCAAACCAAAAACCAAATCCGCTGTCATTGAGTCGACCCCGACCCATAGCAACCCTAAAGGACAGAGTCGAACTGCCCCATAGGGTTTCTAAGGAGTGGTTTGTAGATTTGAACTGCCAACCTTTTGGTTAGCAGCCAAGCTCTTAACCACTGCACCATCAGGGCTCCATAATGCGTACTTGATAAAAAGTTGCTGAATTGAATGAAAAGAAATAACTGAAACTTTTTTGTCCCCACGCGCTGTCAGTTACTTGCTACAAAACAATATGCAGATGTATTTCTGGGTAACTGCTATTTTGAGAACAGCATTATTTGGGGAGCTTCGCCCTGCCTGCTGGGAGTAAGAAGCAAGCAGAGGCTCCACCATGGCGGCTCCCTTCCTTCCTGTCCTAATTGTTTGCATGGCCATTGGCGGGATTAGACAACAGCAATTATCCCCACATGGTCTATTTCCAGAATTCAAAGTTATTGGGGGAGAAAATGCAATTGTGCTTTATCCAGTCATTAAAAGAAACAAGGGCAGTGGATTTCAAATCGCCTTTCAGACTTGATGAAAAGAAAAACAAACTTGAGTATTAGCACCAAATTGTGCTGACAACACACTTCCGGGTTTCTTTGTCCTCCTCCAGGCTCTCTTTTCAGAATTTTTCCTCAATTTCTATTGATCTCTGCACGGTTCTCATGCTGACCGTTTATGCTTGGGAGAGCAGCCATCTGGGGAGGCAGAAACGATCTGCCCACCTCAGAGGCCCCAAGTGGAGGGCAGAAAGTGAAGCCCCCATCCTTGGCTCCCAGGGAGTGATCCTCGCTTGGCCCCACTCCGTGCTGGGTCCCCATGGCCAATGCATCACCTCTGCCTCCACTGCTGACTCCCTGCCCACCGGGCCGCACCAGGCTCTCATCAGCCAGGGTGAAATACACCCAAGAGTGGTGCAATCACTGACTATTTTAGGACCTAGAAGGAACCAGGGTGTCCATGTGCCAGACGCCCACAATGTATGGTGGGGAAACTGGAACTCAGAGAGGGACTGGGTCTTGTCTGGGTCACAGAGCAGACTAGTGGCCGAGATACAATCAGAAGCCAGGTCTCCTGGGCTCCTGGGGTCTGGGTTGGAGAACAAATAGCTGCATTGAGAGGACCCCGACTATATGCCAGGCACTGCTCACCAATGGTCTCCAATGGTCTCTTACCACGACCCACCCACTCCAGCCATACTGGCCATCTTTTAGACCCCCTGGGGTCCATGGTCTTGCTCAGTCTCCCCTCTAGGATATTTCATGGCCTGTTTTCTGTGCCAACGACTCCTGTCTCGTGCTCCTTTACTCAAGCTCAGGTCTCAGTGTAGAAGCCATCTCCCCCAGGGAAGCCTTTTGAAGCCTCATCCCTCTAGGAATGAGTGAAGGTGCCCTTGATGTGAGCGCGTATCTCATCCACCTTAACTGAAACTATGGTTTCATTCATCTGTCTGCCCACTAGCCTGTGTGGCCCATGAGGGTGTCTTTCTTGTTCCTGCTGCTTCCTCTGTGCCTAGAACAGTGTCTGGCACACTGTAGGCAATGAACAATCACTGAACAGGTGAAGGAATGGTCTCCTGTAATCTCAACAACATTCCTGTGAGATGGGTGTCATCATCCATTCCACAGGAGAGAAAACTGAGGCTTAAACATAAATGTGACCCCTGCCTAGTGAGTTAGTGGTGGAGCCAGGATTTGAAGAACCCAAATCTCCTGAGTCCACAGCCAACTGTTACTCCCTTAATACCCCTTTCCTAGCACCATAACCAAGCTGGAGAAGTTCTAATTCATGCCATCTTGGGCCTGTCATGTCAGAGCTGGGGTGAGCTGGGAGGTAGAGAGGCCACCCCATGGTATCAGGGAGACAGCATGTGGAGGGAGTGGTCAAGGAACCCTTTGCTGACTGTTCCTTCTGCTGCAAGGAGCACCTGAAGCAGCCAGGCCTGGGAGTCCCACTTCACCCCCATGCTAAGACAGGAAGAGCAGGGGCCTCTCCAGTACCCGAATTGAATAGATACAGCAGGGTAGCTCCAGGGGGCATAGGCCCAGGAAGCTGGGGCTTTGAACACAGAGAGCTTGGTTAGGACAGAGGCAGCATTCAGCAGAAGGCTAAAATTAAACATACTGACCATAGCAAGCACTGGTGAGGAGAATGGAGCAAATAGAACTCTCACACATTGCTGGTGGAGTATCAATTGGTTTAACCACTTAGGAAAACTAGCAGTATCCAACTAAAGCTTAACATACAGCATGACACAGCAATTCAAATGTTGAGTATATATCCCAACATAGGTAACTGCTTATGTCCATGAAAAAACATCTACAATAGTGTTCATATAACCCTCATACACTGCTAGGGGGTATATAAAATGGTGTGGCTGCTTTGGAAAATGATCTGGCAGTTTCTCAAAAGGTTAAACATAGAGTTACCATATGATCCAGCAATTCCACTCCTAGGCATATACCCAAGAGAAAAGAAAACCTACATCCACACAAAACCTTGTACATGAATGTTCATGGTAGCATTATTCATAATAGCCAAAATGTGAAAACAATCCAAATGTCTATCAACTGATGAATGGATAAACAAAACGTGGAAGACTATTATTTGGCAAAAAAGAAGGATAAAGTACTGATACGTGCTACAACATGGATGAGCCTTGAAAACATTATGCTAAGTGAATGAAACCAGTCACCAAAGACCACATATTCTATGATTCCATTTACATGAAATGTCAGAATACGCAAACCTATAGAAACAGGATGTAGCTTAGTGGTTGCCTAGGGTTTGGAAACCCTGGTGGCCTAGTGGTTAAGTGCTACGGCTGCTAACCAAAAGTTTGGCAGTTTGAATCCACTAGGAGCTCCTTGGAAACTCTATGCGACAGTTCTACTCTGCTCTATAGGGTTGCTATGAGTCGGAATGGACTCGACGGCAATGGATTTTTTTTTTTTTTGGTTAGGGTTTGGTGGGAGAAAGAGTTGGGGAGAAACAGGGAATGGCTGCTAATGGGTAGAGGGTTTCTTTTTGGGATGATGCAGATGTTCTAAAATTGATTTTGGTGATGGCTGCAAAAGTCTGTGAATATACTAAAAACCACTGAATTATAAACAAAACAAAAGTGCTCATAGGCGCTTTCTTCATAATTACCAAAAGACTGGAAACAAAAATTTTCAGCAATAAAACGAATGGGTAGATAAATTTTGTTACATTCATTCACTGGTCCACCATACAGCATTGAAAAAAAATGAACTCCTGCTCATGAATCTCACAGATATAGTTATGAATGAAAAAAGCAAACCATAAGAGTATATACAGTATGATATAAAATTTTAAAACAGACAAAACTAATCTAAGGTGATAGAAGATAGAAGAGTTGCAATCCTTGGGGCTACTGACTAGGAGGGGCATGAGAGAACCTTATAGGGTAATGGAAATATTCTCTATCTTGATCTGGGTGGTGGTTATATGGGTGTATCCATATGTGATATTCATTGAGCTGTACACTTATTACTGTACATAATAAGTTATACCTCATTTTTAAAAAGTGATTAAAAAGAAG
This sequence comes from Dugong dugon, assembly GCA_030035585.1. Classification (NCBI taxonomy): domain Eukaryota; kingdom Metazoa; phylum Chordata; class Mammalia; order Sirenia; family Dugongidae; genus Dugong; species Dugong dugon. The sequence goes on along the minus strand of CM057462.1, from coordinate 49,813,115 downwards.
AAAAAAGAATAGAGGTTCAAGGTAGAATAACCCATTACCACTGAACTGATTTCGACTCATGGCAGCCCCATGTGTTACAGAGCAGAACTGCTCTACTGGGTTTTCTTGGCTGTAATCTTTACGGAGGCAGATCACCAGGCCTTTTCTTTATCAGTGTCACTGGGTGGGTTCAAACCGCCAACCTTTAGGTTGGCACGTGAGCGCAAGCTGTGTGCACCACTCCAGGACCTTCAAGGTAGAAGACCAGGGTTCACATCGTGGCTGTGAGGCCTCAGGCAAGTCTCTTCCCCTCTCTGCGCCTGTCTTCCCATTCTCAGGCACTGGACCAGATGGTTTCAGAGAATCCAACTGGCTCTGACATCCTGAGATTCTGCGAATTCGCATACCTATTTGTCACTGAGTTTACTGGGAAACTTGGCAAGTGCTTGACATCAAGCGGTAAGAAGAAAAGGGGGCTGGTTGTCTGCTGTGGGCTCAGCCTTGTTTCCAAGCAAGAAAAGGTCTTTGGAAAGTGGGTGGGAACACACTACCACCAGGAAGGAATGTCAGTTTCAATATGAATCATCTTATAAATCCCCAGCAAATAGACACTCTGACTCACTCCTCTCTTGACAGGAAAAAGACTTGTTGCTAAAATTTCAGACTCCAAGGCAGCCAGCAAAATAGCCCAAAGACCCTCTCAGAAAAGGAAAAAAAAGAAAAGAAATCAACCTAGTAGCCAACTGGGAATCTCAGAACCTTGGACACAGAGGATGGGGGAAGGCCCGGAACGCAAGCCTCTTTGTTCTGGTGAAGACACAAGGCCCAAAGGAGGATGCCAGCTCGCAGGCTGTTGGCGCCAGAGCTGGGATGAGAACCCAAGGCTCCTAACCTTGGGTTTTCTTCTTACAACAACCTGCTACTACATTTTCTAGAGAATAAATTATGGTCTGTGCTGGTGGGAAGCCTTTTAAAAAGAACAAGAAAATAGCCAAGATGTATCTTAATTATAAACTGCTTGGAAAAATCTTTGAGGGAAGAGGGGGCAGGGCACCATGTGGTGACTGGTCTGTTAGCAGCTTGGGAATGTGAAAATCCAGCAGGCTAATTCAGAGCTGACTGCTTTGTTTTTACAATCCCCCAGTGTGACCCGCAAGGACTTTCTGGTCATCAGCAGGTGGCTGAGAAACCGTGGATTTGTCAATTGAGGCCACAGGGAGACCACCACAGGGCTGCAGCATCTGCCCAGCCACTGCCAGCTCTGCCTGTCCTTCACACACGTGGGGCTCGTATTTCCATCCAATAACCCTCCTTGTGCTAAATGCTTCTCTGTCCAGCAGTGACCGGAGCATCTAAACCATTTCCTCTGTGCTTTTCTAGTCTCTGGGGCTCCCCAAACATGTGACTACCGGCAAGGTTTGCTCGATGCCCTTAAGCCTGACCCATTCTATCCAAGGAACTGCAGTATCACTACTTCCAAAGTTGATGACAGCTCCTTCTCAAAACAAACTCAAAGCCTGGGTCAGGAATGTGTGCCCGCTGGCCTGCCAAAATTAGTGAGCAGTACAGCCTGATATTGATTTTCCAAGAACTGTGGATACTTTATTTTTTTGAGGGGGAAAAAAAATCAAAACACCCAAGCACCAAAACCCATTAAAGTGGATATGGTATCTTCAGTCAGTTAAGTCAAAGTACTTGGTTACTCAGCAAGAAGGGAGAAGGGAAAGGGCCTGGAAAGAGTGTGTGTGCATGCAAGAAACAAAAAAAACCCTGTTTGGTGAGGACTTTTGATGTGCCAGGCACTGTATGACGCAACTTTATCATCCCTATTTCACAGGCGAGGAGACTGAGCTTCAGAGAAGTTTGTGACTTATCCAATTTCACTCAGCTGGTAAATGGTGGGGATTGGCTTTGAACTCAGGGCTATTGCTGAAGTCAAAACTGCTGCCTCCCAGAAACAAACTCAGAGTAAGCAACATGGACATGGATGGAAAATGTGGGAAGCAGGTGGTTTTCATAAATTATCTATCTGGCAAAGTATGCAGTTCCCAAGGCAGCCACTCTGGTGGAGTAATTCTCACCCCCACAAAAAGATCCAGTAAGACCGGTGTGCACGTGTGCGTGCCTGTGTATGTGTAGGAGAGTGTGAACATTTTGCAGACAGCACTACTAAGTCACACGCCAAAAAGCAATTGTAAAAATGACATCTCGGGACCTGGATTTATTCCCTCTTCAACATCATATTTGCTCGGTTTACAAGGCAAAGATGATTTTTCTCTCTGCCAAGGCCGAATAGTCCCAGCCTGTGATCCGAAAATCATGCTGTGTTCATTTTGCTTCTTAACTCACCCAAGGCCATAAATCACCCCTCGAAATGGGAATTTGGTTGGCAGTTCTATCGGGGATTCAGGAGGTTGAGGCAGAATCCATTTTGGGGCTCTCACGGTCATTCCGGGGCCGGCTTGGAGCAGGAGGACATTGCTTTTGGCCATGCAAACACTTCCATCCTCTACAGTAAAGATGCCCAAGAGTCAGATCTGCTGACTAAGTGGGACTGTGGTTTTTACAGGGTCAGTTTCCTGATTCTAGGTGCACTCTGCGACAGAGGAGGAGGTCACAGCAGCCAGAGAGGATGAGAGGGACAGAGCGCACAGCGGTGGACCCAGCCCGCCCCCAGCCAAAAAACAGGACGGAGGACATAAGGGAAAACAGGGCAGACAGAAATTGCAGTAGGCATTTCATTCAGTCCACAGTGTTTACTGAGAGCCTAGTATGAGCCAGGCTTTCTTTGGAATATAATCATACTTATAATTATTTTATAACAAGTTCAATCATAAAAGCAGCAGCAGCTTGCATTCAATGAGTAATAAGAGTAATTACTGTACCAGGTGTTTTATGCACATCAAATTTATTGAATCCTCACAACTGTTGGGTCGAGTAGGTATTATCCCCATTGTACAGATGGAGAAACTGAGGTACAGAGAGGTTAGGAAACTTGCCCAAGGTCACATGACTAGTAATTGGTGGAGTTGGGACTCAAACGCCTCTCATGTTGATGGTTGATGATATGTTTTGCAATTAGGTATTTTTACGTTATTGGGCAGGGATAAAAGATTTTGCTATGGTCAGAGAGAAGAAGGAAATCTGAGTCTGTTGTCTGAGCCCTGTATACTCAACTGACGTCTAATACGTTGTCGGATGATAATGACGCTGGCCATGAAGTGCATGTCTTCCTTGGCTTCCCATGGGAGCAGTGGAATGGAAGATGCAACTCCACCATCCCCGAGACCACCCCTCTGTGCCTGATCCTTTCTCTGCAGCTATCATATGTGGTCACCGAGGGATAGGGCAGCATGGTGTTTTATGGCTTGGGTTTTGGAGTTGGACAGACCTGTTGATAACTGTGTAACAGAGCAAATCCCTAAATTTGCCAAGTCTCAGTTTCCTCATCTGTGAAATGGGAATAAAATGGGTAACTTACATCTCACAAGGGTATGAGGAGGGCATGAGAGCAGGCAGCTACAGTGCCTGGCATGATGTGTATGCAGGAAGTGGGTGGGCTCTTGCCCCCAAATCATACTCCTCCTGAGAGATGGTTTGCTCCTGAGAATTGCTAGCTCCTGGTGGTGATCTGGCCATAACCACAGCCTGTGTTTCAACAAATCAGCCTCAGACAATATCAGCTAATCTCAGAGTGGGTGGTGCAAAGAGCACTGGATTAGTTAGGGCTTGGGCCACCAGAGTTCAAGTCCCAGATCTACAATCAAGGTGCCAGGTCACCTCGGGCAAGTCCCTTCCCCTCTCTGGGCCTCAGTGTCCCCATCTCTAAATCAGAAGGGTCAGACTTGCCTTCAAAGGGCCCCTCCGGTGGCAATATCCCAAGACTCCATGCCCTGTGCCAGACTCGCCAGCTCCAAGGATCTCACAGATGGTGGTGACAAGTCTGGGGGATTAACGTCTGTTAAGTGCTTCAAGGCTGGCAGCTGACACGGAGCATGAGGTGTCACTTACTGCTTACCAGCACCGCGTGGCCAGAAAGCCTCATGCTAGCAAGAAGCCAGTTTATTCGAAGGCCTTGAACCCTAATCTTCCCTGGCCTCCTCCTGTTAGAAATCTCAGTGTAAGGGTGAGTGGTACAAAGACTACCAATGGGCTGCCTTGGGTGGACAGGCCCCTCCTCTGAGATTTCTGCCATGGGCATGCGAGGCCTGGGAGTAGCAGGGCAGGAGGGATCAGGGCATGGAAAGCCTTGGACCCTCACGTGGGTCCCTGAGTCCAGGGGACTTGGGCACACCTCCGTGACAGTGACAATGGGAGAAACACACACTTCTGGGGGCCTTCCATTATCCTCATGGCAGCTGCCACCTGGAGAATGCTTCCTGTGTGCCAGGCACGGATAGACACACTTTGCATGTATTAACTCATTTAGTTCTCAAAACAATCCTGGGAAGTAGGGAGTATTATTGTCCCCATTTTATAGATGGGGAAACTGAGGCCCAGAGAAGTTAAGAAACTAGCCCAAGGTCACACAGCTAGTAAGTGCAGAGCAGCATGCAAATCCAGGCATCCGGCCCCCAAATCCATATTCCCCCAGTCCCTAGCAGCATTTGACCCTCTTTACAGGTGAGGAATCTGGGACTCTGTCTACTGGACCACTGTGCTTTGTAGCATCGCTGGATGCCACTTTCCAGCTGGTTCTTCTCTGCCCTCTCCCTGCATGCATTCTTCAAATGGCAAGCTCACTCCTAGAGACTTTAATGGTGATCACAGCACCCTGATCAAGCATCTGCTCCGTCCCCGGCATGGCTAGGCCCTCTGCGTGTCTCCTCTCTAATCGTCACACTGGCCAGAACCACAGGTCAGTGTCTCCGCCCCACTCCGCCTGCAGCCTGTGGCCACATAGCTGTTAAGTGGCAATGCAGAGGTTCCACCCAGGTCTGTTTGGACCCAAAGTCCATGCTCTTTCTGCCACCCAGCTGGACACTAACTGTCCCATCTGGCCACCTCTCAGAGGAGGGGGAAGGGGCAGATGCTGCCTTGGCCTGGGCCCCGAGGCGAGGAGCGGGTTGTGTCCTCTGCTTGAAGCCGCTGGGGTCTTCGGAGGGTTTTCTGACAGGACCTGCTGAGCCGGCTGATGTTTGTAAAAAGGAAGCCACTTTGAAACTGAACTGCTTAGGACACAAACAACTGTCTTGAGAGACACCTCACTCAGAGGTCTTGCCTCAAAGCAGTACAGAGGCAGGGAGGGGTGTGTGGGCGGTTGAAGAGGGGAATTCAATTTGGCCGATGCTGCACAGGGAGGCCAGGCTCCGGGATCCAATCGTCCTCCCTGCTGGCTTCTGTAAATCTCAGCAAAGCAAGGCCGTTGTGAACTCATTAACCCTTCCCCGAATGCAGGCCTCCCCCAGGAGGAGGCTGTAATCGCCTATGTCCAAACTGAGCACCTGGATGCAGGGAGACTCCTTGGGGCCTCCCTGTACAGCCCACTCGGCCAGGGAGGGTGGCGACGGGGGAGCAGGGCGCCACCCACCATCTGACTACACGTGCAGTGTCCTGGGTGTGCAGGGGCTCAGCCTACAGTGAGCTCACTGATGACAGGAGTGGCCAGAGACCAGGGATAGCGTGCCCAAGCTGCCTGCACTGTGTCCAGAAAAAGAAGTGGTGGTGTGACAGTCCGCTTAATTCACGCCAGTTCATCTCCTTCTATCTTTGGGATGGAGCCTGGATGGCATAAATGCTTTGCAATCGGTTGCTAAAGGTTGGTGGTTTGAACCCACCCAGCTGCTCTGTGGAAGAAAGACCTGGAAAACTGCTTCCATAAAGATGAAAGCCAAGAAAATGCTATGGAGCCGTTCTATTCTCTGTAACACATGGGGTTGCTATGAGTTGGAATGGACTCAGCAACTAGCGGTTTAGTTTGGTTTTGGTGTCTTTGGAAATAATGTGGCTTTGGAGCCCCTCATGGTCCACCCCAAACTAGAACCTCTCTCAGATTCTTAGAACACCCCTCAACTCTCATCCTCTGGGTGGGAATCCATAAGTGTCTGTATCATACGACACATTTGTGGCAACAATCATCACAGCTACCACCTATTAAGCATTGTTCTATGTGTTGCGCAGGAGTCCCTGGGTGGTACAAATGGTTAATGTGCTCGGCTGCTAACAGAAAGGTTGGAGGCTTGAGTCCAACCAGAGGCGCCACAGAAGAAAGGCCTGGTGATCCACATTTGAAAAATCAATCACTGACAGCCTATGAAGCACAGTTCTTCTCTGACACATGTGGGGTTGTCATGAGTAGGAACTGACTCGACAGTAACTGGTGATGTGTCAGGCAGGCCCTGGGCTGGGGGCCTTATGTTATCATTTGTTCCACCTTACAGAAAAACTCCCTCCTCCCTTCTGACTTGGTAATTCCTCTCTAGGAGTCTATTCCAAGACAAAAGTTTACATACAAAGATGATAAGTGCTGCATTATTTTTTTTCTTATATAGTATAATTTTTTTTTTTTTATTGTACTTCAGGTGAAGGTTTACAGAACAAATAGTTTCTCATGAAACAGTAGTACACACATTGTTTTATGACATTGGTTAACAACCCCACAACATGTCAACCCTCTAACTTCTCAACCTTTTTTTTTGGTGAAAATACACATAGCCAAAGATACACCATTTCAAAAATTTCTACATGCACAGTTCAGTGACATTGACTACGCTCTTCCAATTGTGCTGCTATTCTCACTTAAGATGAAGGCTTACAGAACAAAAAAGTTTCTCATTTAACAGTTACTACAAAATGTTGCCCTATGACAATGGTTAACAATCTCACAACACATCAACAATATCCTTACTCAACCTTGGGTTCCCTATCACCAGCTTCCTTATCCCCTTCTGCCTTCTGGCCCTTGTCACTGGACTACTGTACCTCGTTAGTCTCATTTGGTTTTACGGGGCTGTCCACTCCCAGGCTGAACGGTGAACCTTGGAGATAACTTCACCACTGAGCTAAAAGGGTGTCTGGGGGCCGTACTCTCAGGGTTTCTCCAGTCTCCTTTAGGCCAGTAAATCTGGTCTTTTTTTAATGAGTTAGAATTATGTTCTACATCCTTCTCCAGCTCTGACCAGAACCCTCTGTTGTGATCCTGCATTATTTTTAATAGCCAAAAATCGGAGACAACCTAAATGTCCAACATGAGTGGTATGGTTAAATAAATTAAGGTGCATCCATACAATAATTGCAACCATTAAAAAATTCTTTATGCAAACAATTTAAATGACTTAGGAAAACATTTCTGACGTAACATTAAGCCAAAAAGAAAGGACATAAAATTATGGATAAGAGAGAAAGAAGTACACAGAAGAAAAGACTGGAAGGAAATGAGCCACGATGTCAGTAGAGGCTGCATCTGCAAGGCAGAACAAGTTATTTTCCCTGCTTTACTCCTTTTGGAGCCCTGGTGGTACAGTGGCTTAAAAGCCTGCCTGCTGCACGGGGCAGTTCCACCCTGTCCTACAGGGTCGCTGTGAGTCAATTCCAGGGCCATGGATTACTCTTTTTGGTACTTCCCTTTTCCTCCTACATACCTATGATGATCAGAAAAAAAAAAAACAAAAAAAAAACTACCCAAATCCACACGTACCCTCAAGGGGAGAGGCTGTGATGCTGACTGATTAGAGGGAAGAAGGTGGGTCCTATGGCACCCTTCTCATAACACAAACACTTCTGATGGGACCATATACTGGATTTTTATGCAAACATTGCATGCCCATGTTTGTTTGCCAAACGAGGTATTTTCCTAAGTGCTATGCTAATTTTTTTACATGTTACTGTAAAAAAATTAGCATAGTGTGCTTACAAAAATACCTGGTGTGTGTGTAGGGTGGGCAGCAGTTGGCAAACAAACATAGAAATCTCGCGTTATTTGAGTAAAAATACAGTAGGTGAAGGCCATCCCTTGTAAATTTTTCTTTAAGACTTTCCTGGGAATTTCCATCCCAGACTTGGTTCTTTGGTTTCAGACTTCAGCAGTTTGTATCTCCAACGGGTAGGGAATACAGGTAATGAGTTTCCCACCTCCAGCCCCAGACAGTTCCTGTCTCCCAGGGAGGAAGGATGCCAGTCTATCTCTAGCATCTTCTCACGTGAAAGGCCTGCAGAGAGGAGAGCTGGCAACTTGATGGGTGCTAAATCTGAAATCTGAGACCATGCCCACACTATGGTACCTTGCAGTCTCTCTGCCTGAGAAGCTTTCAAGGCTCTAGGTTAGAAGGACCCAGTGGCTGGGAAAAAGCAAACGCGTCGGTGAGTGAGGCCACAAAAAAAAACGCAACAAGCTGCCAAGCAGCAGCAGCACTGTAGTGCTACCCCTAACGCACAGCAGCTCTCTTTGTCCACCTAGTCAGCATGGGAGAGCTCTACCCACAAGACTCAAAAGGCAGCACATGCATCCAACCCCACTGCACATGGGTTCGGTTTCTCTATGAAAACACCCAAGATCATTTTACAGCCACCCTCAGGAGGACTAGACTTAAACTCAGCCTTCTATGTCCTTCCAGCTCCAAACCTTCTCCATGGAAACAAATCTCTATCCCTCACTGTCCCTACTCACATTTGCAAGTTTCTTTGCTACAAAAAAATAAATGATGAGTGTATGCAAACAAGTCTGTAAGGTCAGACAGAAGCATATGGGTTTCCTCCCAATCCAAGAAGGCTCAGAAGCCTGAACAGCCCATAACAAACTCTTCTTAGGCTTGGAAGCCCCCAGGTCTCGAGAAATAGGGACACAACTTAGGAGGTGAAAAGCTGAAACTAAAATTCTGCTCGGCCACCAGGGGGGCAGTGGGTTTCCCCTACATCTAAGTGGTTTAAGTCAACTCACCGAACATGTTCCCCTCGTAGCCGTCTTTTGTCAGTGGACGGAGCTCATTTTTCCCCATTGCATAACGCTTGTAGCTTTGCCAGGCAAACTGCATCATCTGCAAGAAAAGGCAGAACACAGAGAGCCTTAGTGTGACAATCCCCAACAATGTGGATCAACCACCTGGCTTTGCCCTTTGTACCTGGATCTTAAACTACATTAAAGAAATAACCTTCTATATTTTCCAAATTGAAAAAGGCAACTTCTCACCACAATCTTATTCATAGCTGCCTGGAAGGTCATGCTCCTCGGAAAACTCCATGTGTCCAAAGTCTACCCATAGATTTCTCAGAAAACACAAAAAGCACAAAGTAAAATAAACTCTATACATCCTTCAAGGCCAAAGGGAAAAAACACCTCTTCCATGAAGCCTCTCTGTTTTGCTCTGGCCTAAAGTAATCCTCTGAAGGGAAGGAAACCAATATTCTCTGAATGAATGCCACTCACATTATCTTACTTAATCTAACAGAGCAACCCCGTGAGCTAGATATCTAGATATTGTTAACTCCATTTTATAGATAAGGAAACAGGTCAAAGACATGAAACAACTTGCTGAAGGATACCCAGTGAGTTAGTGAGAGTGCTGGAAATTGGGCCCATGCCCTCTGGCTCTAAAGCCTTGGGTCTGTCCTCAAAGCCTGGCTCTGTCCCCTAGAGCCGCTGCATGACTCCCTTTGAACTCTGCCAACATTTGGCTTGACCCACCCTGGCTGACAGGCTCCCTAGTACCTTAGCTAGCAGCATTATTTTTTTGTTTTCCTGGCTGTGGACCATAAGCTCCTTGAGGCAGGAAACTACACTTGCCTTGCGTTGGTTTACCCCACGGCACCCAGCACAGGGCTTGGCACAGGTAGGCTTCAATGAGTAGTTGCTGACTTTGTCACCCAGCCTGTGCTTGAGTTCTTATTACATAAAGGCAATCATGTCTCAGCCCCTCAGGAGCATCTCGTGAGCACCGTGCTCCTCTGACTGCACTGAGCATTGCAGGCAGATGGAGACGTGTATGGGGAGATGCAGGATGGCAGTACCCCTAACCCCCACCCTGTCCCCCTAGGTCTCCCTTCTTTGGTGTTCCCTTTTTCCCTTTGGATGGCAGGCTGCAGAAGGAGGACAGCAGAGCTCTGGGGGGACCGGTGGCGTGGAGGAAGGAATCAGACATAGGCAGTACAGGCACAGCTGAGGGACAGGTGGGTGGGGAGGCAGCCTGGTGCAGTAAAAGAACTGGGGCTTTGGGGCCAGGGAGGCCTGGGTTCTAGTCCCGCCTCTGCTCCTCTGCCACTAGCTCTAGGACTTTGGTGAGTGACGAGATATCTCTGAGCTACAGTTGTCCCATCTGTGAGATGGGGATAACAAGAGCTGCTTTGCCACAATGCTGCAAGGATTAAATAGAGAAAAAAAAAAATGTAGCCATTTCCAGCCTGCACAGCAGGTGCTGGACGAAAGATGGTTCTCTTCCCACTTCAGTCTTCAAAATTCCCATCTGGTCCCCCATGCCTCATCCATCCACCCCTCCTTCCATCCATTCAATTAGTTTCTCAGACTTCAGCTTGCATCAGTATCACCTGTAGGTGATACTCCTAAGTTTCTGATCCAGCAGGTCCGGGGTGGGGCCCAGGAATTTGCTTTCCAACGTTTCTGCGTGATGCTGCTCGTCCATGGGCCACATGTGAGAACCAGCGATCTATTACATCTGTGTATTTCTATTTCTCACCTCACTTCCAGACACTGTCCCGTACCTTTCTGCTCCTCTCCCCCTATCTCCTGGCCCATGTTTCTGCCTCAGCAGCCCTCTTCCTAGGACATCTCCACCTGTGTTCCCCATGCTCTGCTGCTCCTGGTGCCAAGGCTGACAAGCCACCTCTTCCAGGCCCATCTGGACAGTAACTACAGCTGTACTTGCCGCTGCTGCCTGAGTGCATGGAGCAGGAGGGCGACCTGGCAGGTCTATGGCCTGGACTCGCCATGAAATGGCAGAACAATCCAGTACACCTTGTCAACTTACAGGTGATGAAACTCCGAGACGGAGGCTCCAAGACAGAGTGGTCTGGGTGGCACAGCCAGCCAGGACTGGAATGCAGGTCTCTCGACTCCCACGTCAGCACAGCCCACCCCCATGCCTGGCAGGACATGTGGTGCCTCATGTGACACACATACAAATGTCATGGTAACACATGCCAGGCACTTGGCACGGGCTTTGAGTCCTGGTTTCGTTCCTCTTTTATTTTCTACTTATCTTGAATTGGCCATAACGGGAAATAATTGCTGGGTATGAGTGCTTGAGGGGGACTGGCCTCCTCCCTCTGTCTCTCTTATCTGGGGGGGCTCCCTCCACTGAGTCAGTGTGAGGTGGGGGGAGGTGGCTGGGTGGGAGAGCAGAAGGAGGCTGTTAAAGCATAAGTGACAGTGGGGGAGAAGGACTGGGGGTCTGCAGGGGGAGGACTGTGCCCTACCCTCAAAGATCCTCCTGCTTAAAAGAGACAAAGAGAAGTGGGTGTACAGGCATAATTAAGAGAATCATAGGTATCTGTACATTCTCCAAGGAGCTGTCACTGTAGGGATGTGGAGATATTTGGAGTGTGGCCCGTTCTCACAGGCATCCGTATCAACGGAGGGGAGCAAAGGCGCAAATAATCCCCACATCACTTGGAACTGGATTCAGAAGGCAAGCAGAGTTGCCTCTCAATCACACACACGTGCACACACACACACACACACACAGACCCGCGGACGCACACCTGCCCCCTCCTCGGGTCATGGTGAGTCAGCGACGGCACCAGATGGTCAGGGGACAGGGAAAGACCCCCAGCCGGGCAGTCCTTATTTATCTTCCTAATACACCCTAAGGTCTCTGGGTGGCACAAACGGTTTGCACTCGGCTGGTAACATAAAGACTGGTGGTTTAAATCCACCTAGCAGCACCACGGATCTGCTTCTATAAAGATTAAGCATGGTGATCTGCTTCCATAAAGATTACAGCCTAGAAAACCTATGGGGCAGTTCTACTCTGTAACAAATGGGGTAGCTATGAGTCGGAATTGACGCGACAATAGCTAACAACGTATCCTAAAAAAGTCCCCACCAGATTTCCTGTCCCGTGCTTGGGCTGCATCCTTGGTAGGGGAGCTGTCCTGGCCTCCACCCTCATCCTCTCTGCCACTGCTTCTCTTCCGCCAGGTCCCATCTGAAAGGGCACTTTTGCAGTGAGGCCTGCTCCCCAGCCATGCCTAAGTCAGGCCCCACTCCCACCACACAGTCCTGCTGCATGTTCCCATAGCAGCCTATAGTCAAACATTTGTACTTGTAACTATTTGGTCAATCCCCCTGCTCCCCACTCTCATTCGAGGACTGGCACATAATAGATGCTCATTAAATATTTGCTGAATGAATGAAAGAACAAACAGGAAAATTGGCTTTGATCTTAAGGAGTTTAACATCAGCAAGAAGACCTGACTTAGGCCACAGGAAAAGGGAAATGGGTCAGGAAGAAGGGGCTGCTGAGCAAGAGAGGTGCTCAGAAGAGAGCAAGTATGTGTCTCAAGGAAACCTTCATGGGGCCCCAAGTGTCCTGATGGGGCACAAGAAGAAGAGGGCTCACAGAAAGGCTAATCTTTACACAAACCCTCTGGAACTGGTGACACGTGCCTTGGATGACCCCTGAACTTGGTTTTAGAGACAGATGGCCCCTGACTTCATGCTTAGGCAGCTCTTAGACCTCAAAGGTCATCCAGGCCACCTCCTGCCCAGTGGATAGCAAGTTCCATAACAAAGGATCAAATAGTCTGTCTTTGAACACCCCCAGTAATGGGATACTCACCACCTCACCAGGCAGCCCATTCCAATTGAGGAGTTTCACAAAGTTCTTCCTTAATCAATCAAAATCTACTCTTCCCTATGGGCCATAGGGAAGACAGCTCATCCTGTGTCCATACCACAGACCTTCAGCCATGACAGCTAACTCTCAAGTCTCCTTAGGCTGCCTCTTCCCCAGCTGAAGTGCCGGCTCCTTCTATACTTGCTCTATGGCGCAGCCCTGAATACAGTGTCCCTCTGAAACTGCAGACCCACTAGACCAGAGTCTTTGTTTTCCAGGATGCCCCAAGACTTTGTTGTCCATTTGTTATGGTTGGCTACACTTTTAGTAATGAGCAGAATCCAAAGCCTAAATGGTCCCTGGTTATATCTGGACCAGTCCTGTAGGAGTGGACTTGCCATTTGTCCCCAGTAACTGCCTCTCAACAGACTCTGCCTACCATTCCATGTCATCAAGATGTTTCTGGAACCAGGTTTTATTATTTAACAAGTTATGTGCCTGCTGGCTTTGGGCAAGCTGCAAACTTGATGGGACTGTCACCTGCAGTCTCCCCCAAATTTTTGACAGAAACACTAAGGAGCCGGGCTGAGGACGGAGTTGGGGAAACAGCATCAGGGGCTCCTCTCCTGGGTCTAGAACCACTCTTGACTGTCATTCATCAGCAAATGAGGAATCTACCATACAGTCAGAACAACCCGTTTTTCCATTTTTGTCCACAATAATATTGTGAAAGATAGGGCCGAAATGCAAAAACGCTCTGTCCTAGTACAGCAAAAATTATTCATTTGTTTCCTTTTTAAGGGAAATCAGGGGGTAGACTGGCATGATTTGTTCATAGAGACCCCATTTTGGCTCCTGTGGATCATCATTTGTTGTACTAAATGCTTGCAACTCACTGACTTAAACCTATTAGTCCCACTAGGATGGCTATGATCAAACAGACGGAGTTCTGTGATGGTGAGGGTGTGGAGAAATATGGAACCCTCATGCATTGCTGGTGGGGATGTAAAATACTGCAGCTGCTTTAGAAAACAGTTTGGTAAAAAAAAAAAGAAAAACAAGGTAAACATGGAGTTATCAAACCCAAATTGAGGGACAAACCTATAACATTAAACGGCCCATACTCTTCAAAAACGTCAAGGTCATAAACGGAAAGCAAAAACTGAGTAACTGTGTCAGACTGAAGAAGACAGAGACATGGTCACTAAATGCAACATGTAATCATGGGATGGATCCCGGAGCTGAAGTAACAACAACGAGTATCATCATTATTCTAAAGGACACTGTGGAGACAAGTGGCACATTCTGAGTGGGTGATAGTCTCAGACAGTAGAATTATATCAATGCAGCTGGTAGAATTACATCAACGTTCGTTTCCTAATTTTGATGGTTTTACTGTGGTTATGTAGAAACGTCATTATCTTTTTGGAAATACACAATGAAATATTTAAGGGTAAAGGGGATGATGTTTGCAACTTATTCTCAAACGGTTCAGAAGACAGTGTGTATGTATGTAGACAGAGAGCAGGGAGGAGGGCAGTCAGAGGGAGGGAAGGAGGGAGCGAAGAACAAACACAGTAAAATATTAACATTTGCAGAATCTGGGTGAAGGGTAAATGTGAAATCTTTGTTTGATTTTTGCGACTTTTCTGCAAGTCTGAAATTTAAAAAAAAAAAAAAAACCCTTAGAGAATTTTGCTGGAGGTGGTTGTCATTTTTACCCAAGTCTATACATTCCAGAAATTTATTTTATCCTACCTTTTATAAATTATGACAGAAAGTGCCCCTTGCCAGTCTCCTGCAGTTCTCCTTACCTCACAGCTCCTCATGGGCCTTGCTGGGCCTTCGTGCCCCTCATCAAGCCTGTTCTGCCCACTCTGGTCTGAGGACTGAGCCAAGCAGGCAGCTTAGGAACTAGCACTGTGTTTCCTCCCTATTATATCGCCATGCTTAAATGAGGTGCTCATCCCTACTCTGTTCCTCTTCCTCCAAAGATAAATTAAGAGACCCCTTTTGTGGTCCTGAGCATTTTCCAGAAGTTTCAACTCAGTCCAGGCTTCAGCCTCCCACGCTCTCTTCTCCCACCTCTGGGTCGTTCCTTTCACTTGAGCGCTGTTCCACCCCCTCTACTTCCATCTTCTGCATATGTCCTTCCAGACCTTTCTAAGAATAAGGTTTTATACATTAAATTATATATATATATATATATATATATATATACACCCACACACACATATATAATTATATATACACACATATGCTTTATATTATATATAAAAATTACATATCTATTTATATGTATCAATTATACATATATGCACATATACTTTATGTATATACATACGTATATATACACATACATGTATGTATATATATGAAGTATATATATATATACATATACAATTTAATGTATAAAAGGTATATATGTTCATTATAGAAAAGCAGACAGAGAGAAGAAAAACAATCACCCACCATTCAACTATAACCACTGTTCTCGTTTTGGCTTCTTTCCACTCTTTTTCCATCCATATATCTTTGCTTTTCCCAGTGATTTTAACATTAACACTTTACATTTTATTACAAAGGCTTTGTAAATAACCCAGCAACTATATTCATCATCATCATTTACTTAATCCTTCGCCCATATAACTGGATATTTTAAGTGATTTCTAGTTTGGGACTATTGTAAATAATGCCATGATGAACATCTTTGTGCACACTCCTTTTTCTATGCCTCAGACAATTTCCTTAGAGGCTTGAGTCTCTAAGAAGTTGCTAAGAAAAAATTTAAAAGTTATCAATATCCACATGTCCTTTTAAAGATTAAACCCAGACAGCTTGTTCTGACCAACACTGAGAAAAACTTGTTAAATAGGAAAGTAGTATAACCCTTTCGTGACAATACAGTAGTTAACTTGGGGAGAGAAAACTCACATAACGAATGCTCGTTGCTTAGATTTGTGCAGCTCTTTGAATAGTTTATCTCATCTGATTTGGGTAGTTCAGTGGACTTGGCTGGATAAACACTCCTCTTTAGAAATAATTATGCAGGGGCTAAATAAAGTGTGATATGTGAAATATTAAACAGATATTAAAAACCATGTTTTCAGAAGGAAAGGCCTGGCGATCTACTTCCAAAAAATCAGCTATTGAAAACCCTATGGGGCACAGTTCTACTCTGATACACTTGGGGTTGCCATGAGTAGAAATAAACTCGACAGCAACTGGTTTTTAAAGAGACAGTAGAAAAGATCAGTGGCTACCCGAGGCTGGCGGGGTGGGGGTGGGGGAGGAGTGATGAACAGGTGGAGCCCAGGGCATCTTCAGGGCAGTGAAACTATTCTGCAGGATACTATAATAGTGCACATATGACATTATACATTTGTCAAAACCCATAGGACTGTACTATACAAAGAGTGAACCCTAATATAAACTATGGACTTCAGTTAATATGATGTATCAATATTGGCTCATCAGTTATAACAAATGTCCCATAGCAATGCAAGATGTCAATAATAGGGGAAACTGTGTGCAGTGGGGAGAGAGGGTATATGGGAACTCTCTGTACTTTATGCACAATTTCTCTGAAAACAAAAAACCCAGCTCTAAAAAATAAAGTCTAGTGGAAGAAAAAACACTATTTTCAAATGTTTAAAGATATATAAAAATACTCATTATACAATATTAAGTGGAAAAGCAGGATTCCAAATTATATAGTATGAAACTCATTGGACTATGTATGAGCATTAAGATAAAAGACTGGAGGGAAATACATAAAAATGCTGACAGTGGTTACATTGGATAGTGAGAAGTTTAGTGATTTTTATTTTATTACTGATCTGTATTTTCTGAATTTTCTACAGTTTTTTACAATAAATACCTAGAAGCATTTGCAAATTAAAAAATAAAGGTTGTTAAAATGAAAACTAAAAGAAATGATATGATGCTACCCCTAAATCAAAAGGGAATTCAGAGAGCACTTGGGTGGTTGGCCACAGGGTGGACGTGACTGAGCCGGGTTTTGATCAAAGACAGGAAGGCCTTTATACCTGGCAACCAGAGAAAAGACTATCCAGAAAGAGAAGCAACATAAACAGAAGCACAGAGCCAGAATTCCAGGTCAAACAGAAATTTAGGGCCAGACCAAAACCAAAACTAAACCCGCTGACATCAAGTTGCTTCCGACTCATAGTGACCCTACAGGACAGAGTAGAACTACCCCATAGGGTTTCCAAGGAGCTGCTGGTGGATTCGAACTGCCAACCTTTTGCTTAGCCGCCAAGCTCTTAACCGCTCATTATCTATTCCCTCAGGCACATTTTACAAGAACTGTGTGAGGCCCTGACAGGGGAAGTGATTTGCCATGGCCAGGACACAGAAATTAACAGCACAGGGATGATCTAGTCTTCGAGAACATAGTGCAGGAAGCTAAAGCAGCTGACTGGAGCAGGGGCAGCCTGAGCTACAGCAAGAGAAATATAGGGCAGACTCAAGAGCATGACTGGAAGAATCAAGAGACATGAGAACTAAATACCGAGAGAAACTGTACTCTGCTCCCATTGGGCTCTAGAAATACATAACAGGTGTGTGTGTGTGTGTGTGTGTGTGTGTGTGTGTGTGTGTGTGTGTGTGTGTGTGTGTGTGTGTGTGTGTGTGTGTGTGTGTGTGTGTGTGTGTGTGTGTGTGTGTGTGTGTGTGTACGTCCATGCTAGAGACAGAGGGTGCTCTGGATGTCTCTGGACACCCCTCCCTCCCAGCAGTCCATCATTTTTATAGATTCAAAGCGCACCTAACAATAGACCACAAAGCTTCCCTTCACCTGAGTCCTACGAAGGCAGAAAATAAGGCTGCAATGATGGAAAGACACAGGCGGAGCAACCAGAGCTGGATCCTAAGACATCGCTTCAGTTCTTTCTCAAACAAAAGATGCTCTTGACCACCTGAACAATTTACAACATGAAATCTTAAAATGCAAAATGTTTACTAGTTCAAGGTAGATTTGTTGTGATTTCAAGTTTCTCACTCCACCTGTCTGAGAGCTCAAGAATTCTGCAGAAAAGAGATTAGAAGTCCATGGTGTCATCCAGGCACAGAGCAGCACCCACCATCCCAACCCCCTCCCCCACAATTGAGGAGCCCCAGATAAGATGGAACCAAGAGAGAAAGGACACATTTGAGGAGGGGAGGAAATGGGAGCCCCAACAGACTGTCCTGAGAGTGGAAAACTAACATAAAGTTTGCATCGGAAAGTCTTTGAGGGTAAGTGGGGAGGAAAGGGGTAAGCACTGAAATCAGAAGACATCCCCCTCCTTTTCTATAATTAAAAAAACCCCACAGAGACAGACAGGACCAGGCCTGGCAATGACCCAGAACCTTCTCAGAGCTCCGAGAAGGAAAACGGATTTTCCCAGTCATTAAGGACAAGCATTCACACCAAGAGGTAAAGCCTTATTGGCATCTCCCAGCAGGAACTCAGGGAGGCCCCATCTGCAGGGGCTGATCGGGAAAGGATTTAGTCCCTAATGATCCTAGGATCTAGTGACCTCACAGAGAGATTAGAACCATGGGCTGCTTTTTCTTCTTCACCTTCAGTACAGCCCTGGGAAACCGCTGACACAGCTTGGTCCCTGAAAACCCTCCACGTTAAATTCCTCAGTGCACCCCCATCTCTCAGTGTAATACAAAATGACCTGTGAATACACATAACCCCTGGTTTATACTTTGGAAGCTGGGCATGGCTGGGATTTGGTTGGGCTGGGGGGTCTGCTTGAGCTACTGAAAGGCAAAGGTAAGGAATCAAAAATGTTATATGATTTTCTACCTATCTGAAGTCCAAACAGCTCCCCTACACCCTGCCCTTGGGAGTTGGATTTGAGCAGTCTTGGTGATCTCAGCCCCTCTGTAGCTGCTCTATGGCACCAGAGTTGAGAGTGTGAGCCCTGGATGCAGACAGACCCATGCTGCTCAAAGTGTGGTCCCAGGACCAGCAGCTGGGCATGCCCTGGGAGGGTTTTAGAAATGCAGCATCTTGGGCCCCACCCCAGACCTAGGGAATCAGAATCAGAGTTTCAACAAGATCCCCAGAATGTACATTAAAGTCTAAGAAGCAGCTATAGGCTCTGTCACACACTGGCTGTGTGGCCTTCAGCAAGTGACATAATCTCCCTGAGTCTCAGTTTCCTCATCTCTAAAAGAAGGACAATGATATTTATAACAACCCTAAGAGTAAATAACATATGTAAACTGTTTAGCACAATGGCTGGTAATAATATGTGCTTAATAAAAAGCAGCCAGAGGATGATTGCTATCCTATTAATTTACCCACAAAGTACCTCTCCATCTACTTCTCTTCCCCTCAACACCCCACCATGAGTACCACCCCAACCCAAACCTCTCTCTTCTCCCTGGGGCTCCTGAAGCAGCCTCCTAACTGGTATATAGGAGTGCTCTCTGGCCTCATTCCAACTGTTCTCCACACTGCTGCCAACATAGTGTGATATATTTGAAATGCAAATTTATTCATATCTCTCCCCAACCTCAATACAGACACACACTTAAACACTTCAATCAGGTATAAAGATCAAACTTCTTGATATGGCCTATCAAGCCCTGCAGAATCCCAGGCCTTCAGCCTCAGCTTTTCTTCCCCATCTAGCTTTCTTTTTCAGTTCCTCAAAGAACCGTGACTCCTCCTACCACAGGGCCTTTTCACAAGACAATTCCTCTCTTCAGCACACTCCTCCTTTCCCTTTTTTGCCTAGTGAATTCCACTCATCTTCCAGATCTCAGCTTAGCTGCCACTTCCTAGAGAAGCCTCCCCTGGCCTCCCAGATCTGGTCGAATGCCCCTATTATGGAGGATTATTAAAGTTGTAATTTTACACTAATTGCGTGATTAATTAGTACCTATTCCTGCCCCCACTTGCAGTACACAGCTCCATGAGGCTCTCCTGCCTCACTATAGCTCCCCAGCACCCAGCAGAGTGCCTGGCTCTCAGAGTCCCTCCATAAACATATGCTGATTAAATATCCAATGATGGTCACCACACATGGAAGCCCCCCGGGGTTGCTCATGCTGTGAGGACCATGGAAAAGGGGATACTTGGGACAGAGCTGCCTGCCACCCACCGGCTTATTTGACTCAATGAGGATTTAATGAATGCCCCAAGAAGAGAACAGCTCCAACCTGGAGGCTGCAAGGAATAGCAAGAATGTGTGAGGCATTTTCCAGGTGAGACACCTTTGTGATCTTGGTGGAGTGTCTGCAGACAGAGAAAAGATGCTGGCTGGAGAAGGTCACAGAACCCAGGAGGATACCCAAGCTCAGCCACTGCATTTAGATTGGTTCCCTACCTGCAAAATGAAGGGTCCTCCATGCTCCTCTGCTCTATCACAGACTGGGTGCTGACAACAGAGAGGGAAAAGAAGGTAGGGGAGAGGAGGCAAAGATGGACAAAGGTGGGGATGACTTCCGAACATCTGCAAGTAAAATTCCCCGGGGGGAAATTGTTGAGCAAGGCCCTTTCCAAGGAGTTCAGTACAAAACCAGCCTATGTGCAGGCAGCTTTACAATCTCCAAGAGTTTTGCCTCCTGTGTTTGAGCATATGCCACTTGTAAATTAGGCAGGGTGGGGGCCATCACCTTCATTTTGCAGACAAAGAAACTGTATCACCACACACACATACATATATTTCTAGAACATATGCCATGTGCCAAGCATCATACTAAGCCACAGTCAGCCTTCAACACAGCCCTGAGAGGTGCTCTTAAGGAGGGCATAAGGCATAGTAGGTAAAGGCCTGGCTTTGAATTCCAGCTCTACCCAGCTGTGTGTCCTTAAACAAGATCGTTAACCTCTCTGTGCTTCAATTTTTCTCATCTGTTTAAAAATAATAATACTGTTATATTACACTTACTCAGTTTTCCATGAGTCACTGGTACTTTACATATGCATGAACTCATTTCGTCTTCACACTAATCTTATTAATATATCATTACTTCCACTCTCAGATAAGGAAAATGAGGCACTTGCCCAAGTAAGAGGCACAGCTGGGATTTGAACCCAGCGAGTCTCTGCTTTTGGCCACAGTGCTCGCTCCACTGCCTCTCAGAGAACAGAACGATGACAGAACCCACCTTGAATGGATGTGGTAAGGATTAATTACAATTTAAGGAGCTCGACACGGTGCCTGGCATACAGAAAACTCCCAGCAAACATCAGCACTCCTTACCTCCTGCCCTGGGTTTCACATTCCCCATGTCTTCCCCATGTCAGGAAACAGCACCACCATCCTCCTACTTACTTAAGCCGGCAACCCTGCAGTCCTCCTTGAGTTTTCTTTGCTCCACACCTCACATCAACTCACGGGCAAGTCTGCTGGATACACTCTGACACATTTCTCTGATCCATCGCCCTGCTGCCTCCCTCCCACCGTTGCCTCTCATCTAAACCTTGGCAATGATCCCCTAGCTGGTCTCTCTGCTTCCTCTCTTACCCCACCTCACCCCCACCCCTTCTCCTCACAACCACCGGTGAAATCCTTTAAAAACCATCTCGTGCCATTCCTCTGTGTAAGGCTCTCCAACAGCCTCCCATCACACCATGCCTGAAAGCCTGCCTCTCTGACCTCTCCCCATACCCCTTTTCCCTGCTCCCCACATCCAGTCACAGGAGACTTTGGATATCACCTCAAACACACACACAGCCCCTTCTCATCTGCAGT
Source organism: Dugong dugon (assembly GCA_030035585.1). Lineage (NCBI taxonomy): Eukaryota > Metazoa > Chordata > Mammalia > Sirenia > Dugongidae > Dugong > Dugong dugon. The sequence goes on along the minus strand of CM057462.1, from coordinate 49,791,688 downwards.
AGGCAGAATAATGGGCCCCAATGATGTCCTAATCCCTGGACTTTGAGAATATGTTAGATTACATGAAAAGGAGGAATTAAGGTTGCAGATGGAATTAAGGTTGCTAATCAGCTGATCTTGAGATAGGGAGATCATCCTGGGTTATCTGTGTGGGCCCCAATGTAATCACAAGGGTGCTTGTGAGAGAGGGAGGCAGGAAAGTCAGTATCACAGTGATGAGATGTCAGAAAGACTGACTGGCCATTGCTGACTTTGAAGTTAGAAGGAGGCCATGAGCCAAGGAATGCAGGCAGTCCCCAGAAGCAGGAAAAGGCAAGAAAACAGATTTTCCTCTAGAGCCTCCTGAAAGAAACACAACCCTGCAAATCCATTTTAGACATCCAACCTCCAGAACTGAAAGATAATAAATTCATGTTCTTTGAAGTCACTAAGTCTATGGTAATTTGTTACAGCAGCAATAGGAAACTAATACAACACCTCAGGGCCTTTGCACTTGCCCATGAATAACTGAAGGAACAAACCAACCCACTGAGTCTCAAATGAGCTTTCCACTCCACCACAGCCCTTTTCTGCATGAGAAATTCTGATATTCCAGAGCCTGGGTACCAGCATTCTGGACTTAACACTTCTGCAGGGTAATGATTTATTTCACGTCTGTTTCTTCTGCCCCTTGAGCACTAGGACCTGTTCACCTCCACATCCCCAACCCACAGAGTTTGGCCAACCAGAGGAACTCAGTACAGCACATTAGTAACAATAATGTGCCACACATATTATCTAATAATCCATTATCTAATCTCATGGACATGCCGAGCCCTTCACGAGCAAGCAAACCAGCCCTGCAAGGTGGGTTGCCATTATTATCTCTATCTTATAGATGAAGCTAATGAGCAATTGAGTCCCACAGAGTTAAAGAACAAACTTGTCCAAAAACATAAAACAAACAGTGGTACAGCCAGAAAGTGGATGTAAGAGGATAACTGGGGAGTCTGCACTTTTAAACCATATAGCCACTGCTTCCCATCCACCCACCCTCTGAGGTTAAGACTTGGTGTCTGCTTTTCCCACAACACATCTGTGGCTGTGCAGCTGGCAAGTGGCAGAGCCAGTGATTGAAGCCGGGGTCCGGCTGGTTCAAAAGCCTGCTTGCTTTCCATCTCACCAGGCTGCTTGCTGTCTAATGAATGAATGAACAAAACATTGACCTAGCATCTCTGGACCGCACACGGCAAAGACAGAATCAAAGCAGGACTGGCTGCTGCCTAGTGCCTGGCTGCCCGGCCCTTCCTGAGGTCTGCTTCTCTTTGAAAAATGAGAAATGTCCAAATTCCTGCTCTCTAAAGAAGGAATGGATGATCTGCTTTAAAATACCCCAGCTGAGCCTGGAGCCCCTGGAAATGTAAAAGAAGCAGAACTAGTTATTCTGCTCAAATGTTAAGAACAGGAAGGAAGAAAGAAAGGAGGGAGGGAGGGAGGGAGGGAGGAGGTAGGGAGAGGAAGAAGGAGGAAGGAAGGGAAGGAGAGAGGAAAGGAAAGGGAGGGAGGGAGAGAGGGAAGAGAGGAAAGGAAGGGAGGAAGGGAGAAAGAAGAAGGAAGGAAGGAGGAAAAACTGGTTTAAGCAAAAACAAGGGAAATAACAAATTAAGTGGACTGGAGCTCTGAGAGACGGAATCTCCGAGTGCTGGGTTTCCCAGGGAGGTAATGCTACCTGAACTCTGATAGTCCAGCCTTGATACTCACTTTCTAAAGATTGCTCAGTGGCATCTGTGTGTCAGCAAGGGGCACACAGGTTCCCCTGTGTGTCTCAGGGCCGCTGGGGGCCACAGGGAAACCTTCGGCAGATGATGAGAACAAGCAGGCTCCAGGATGGCAGGAGTCTGGTTTCCTAGCCTATGTTGTCATCCCTAGAGGAACCAGCTTTGGGTATAGAATCCTGGGGGCCCATTTCTAATTTATCCACATGGAACCATCCTCAGTTTCCACAGGTTCTCCTTGGAGCCAAAAGAGCATCAGTAGGATTCTCCTTGGAGATTCCATCCCTGGACTCAGGAAGGAGACCTGAGAACCACTGAACATTTTATGGACGGGAAACGCACCTCTTGTCCAGTAAACTGTTTCAACTAAGGCCTGGAGAAGGAACCAGTATTTACTGAGCACCGCCATGTACCAGGCCCTGTACCAGATATTAGCGTGTAAATTTATGTCAGTAAAGGAACCCTGGTGGTGCAGTGGTTAAGCTCTGGGCTTCTAACCGAAAAGTCAGCAGTTTAAAACCACCGGTGGCTCTGTGGCAGAAAGATGTGGCAGTCTGCTTCTGTAGAGATTTACAGCCTTGAAAAGCCTATGGGGTTGCTATGAGTGGGAATCAACTCGATGGCGTGGGTTTGGTTTTGGGTTGGTTATATCAATGAATCTTCCAAAGCTTTTCTGGGAAATAGGTATATATGCCCATTTTATTGACAAGTAAGTTGAGGTTCAGAGAGGTTCAATCACTAGTCCAAGGGCTCAGAATTAGGAAAGCAGGATGGTTTTCTCCTTTATACAGAACATATGGTTGTCAATGACAGGTCTGTCTGCTTCCAACCTTTGCCTCTTCTTATTCTTTCCTTGACATCACCCCCTAATCCTGACATTCATTCAGAAAATATGTATTAAGCAGTGTGCTGGTACATAGACAGGCAACATTCCTGCCTTAACAGCTTATACATCCTAGTGTGGGGAGACAGGCAGTAACAAGATAACCAATAGGCATGCAGGGTACTTTTGAACAGTGATACACACTATGAAGAAATCAAACAAGGCAAGGGGTGGGGGTGGTCAAGGAATTTCTCCAAGATGATAACTGAGCTGAGACCTTAATTAGTATCTGAAAAAAATGCTCCTCCTTCTTCCCAGTTATAGCCCAACAAATGCATCTGACTTTTCTCCTTATTCCTCCCAGGCCCCATCAGTCTTTAAAAGAGTCCAAAGTACATGCTTTCTTCTTTGGGTTAGAAAGGCTTGCAAAAACCCACTGATAAGGTTCCTCATTCACAACAGGAGAGAGCATTCCCAAGCAGTAAACAGAGCCGCTCAGCCTTACAAATACCACATAAAATGACTCAGGTCTTGGAGCTCATCCATCCTATCAAACCAAGTAGCTGCCACGCCATAAGCACTCCTTGAGTTTGCATTAATCAGACGGCTCAATGTAGGTTTTCCTTTCATTTTTCTAGGTCTGTGATGATGGATGATGTGCGGTGGCACTCCTGCATTCATAATAAGAGGCTGGTGTTTCCTTACTCCTACAAGGCTGACTTTCATGGGACACTCAGGACATTTTCCTTGACAGTATTGAGTTGAAGCACAGTGTTCTTGAAAGGATTACTGTAGCCGTATTGTAAAAGATAACCTAATCACATGGGAGAGTCAAACATCAAACAATTTGATTTCAAAACCCTGAAATAGAATACTAAAGAATAATTAAACTATGAAAACCCAAAAGGCTCTAATCTTGATGAACTAATGGGACAGGCAAGGAGGGAAAGAGAAAACTCAGATCTTCACGTCTCACAGATTTTTGAATTGTTTAAATCGTCAGAATCAAAGCTCACACCGGCCTTCAGCTTGCTTGATTTTTAGCTTTCTCCTCCCACCTCCCTCAGATGCACACATCCTGCTCCCAAATAGCTGGATACACCTTCCTCAGCTCTGCTGCTCTGGCTTCTAATACAACCTGGATTTTCTCCTTCCTAAGCTGCCTCCAGATCTGGGGCTTCCTGCTGGGGCTTGTAAAACTGCTTCAGGAAGATGGCAGCTCCTGCAGAGTGGGCAGGGCAGGCCCTTTCGCAGAAGGGAGACAAATGAACTGATGGCCCATGACGACAGGTGATTTGACGAAACCTTCACAAAATTCCTCTTCCCTGTACTTGCTTTTGAGGTACAACTACAGGTGACAGAGGCTCACTGGGGCTCTTTCATAAATCTCAAAGACAGTCCTTTTCAGACACTCCCTATAAAAGAAAGGCCTGGGTGAGATTTCTGTCACTGACAACCGTATATTCTGTATAAAGGAGGAAATCATCCTGTTTTCCCAGTTCTGGGCACAGTGGCTGAAAATCCATCGCATAGAAAGCTGTCAGCTCAGCGGGCAGTTGCGGGGGCTGGAGTCTTCCCCAGCCACTGCTAATAAGATAACACCAAGTCTTGGGTGTCTTTTCTAAGGAGGGTAGATTCTACTCAACCTGCTGACCTGAGAAGCTGCTCTTTTTTTTTTTCCTTCTGGGCAAGAAGAAGAAATGCCTCTCGCTTTCACTCTGGACCTGGGGCTCCGTTTATGAACCTGGGAAAGCTGTGAGTAGCTGTTTGCTCTCAGATTTGACTTCCGGCCTGGCTGGTACCACTCATTAGCTGGAATTCAACAGTCCCTCCTGGATGTGGGGTCAATAAGTGACAACATTCTGCTCAGAGGGTGATGAAAGGGGGTCAGGGATGGAAATGACGCAAAAACACAAAATTTAAATGTAAAAATATTTCCTGAGTGATTAGCTGTGGCTATTTAAACCATTAACAGTTTAAACCCTCTTGAGGTCAGGGAGAGAACCAGAGGAGAATCGGTGGCACATTTCTTCTCTTCCTATAAACCCAGTACATTTCTAAAATGCAAAGCATCTCTAAACAGCTATTTGATTATGGTTTTTTTTTTTTTCTCCCCCAATGAGGCTATGATAATTAGCAAATGCCTAGGAGATGAGATTTAAATATGCCAATCAGTCCATCTCAAGAGTTTCAAATGAACAATGTGGAATGTAATTATTGTGACACGATACCACTTTTGTGGGGTTGCAGCCATAACTGGAAATCTAAAACCCAACAGATGACCTCTTCCCATGCCCGGAGCAGCTGCTTCCCCATTAAAAAAAAAAAAAAAAAAAAAAAAAAAGCAGCGCCGAGTATTATCTGAAAATTCGACCAGTGTGACCTTTAAAGAGAATGATTTTGAGTACTTCTGGTGATAACTCTGCCACCATTTCCTCACTAATGGGGCGTTTTCAAAACCACCAGGGTGATGGAGATAACCCGACTTCACAGAGGTACAAACAGACTCTACCTGCAATATCTAATGCCCTATTTTCTCCATCAGTGATCATTTCTTAGGTTGGAAATTGTCAAAAACCGGAAGATTCACAACTTCTCACCTCTCTTGCAGTCCCTGGGGATGTGCAGAATGGGTCCTGCAGTAGATTGGTCTGTAATGGGACAGAAAGTTATCCAAAAGAGGAGAGCAGAATGCAGTTAACTGTTTAGAAGCGTTTTTCTGTCTTGCTACTGGGGAATGTCACATCATGAAGAACTATTCTGGTTAAAATTAAGTCTTTTCAAAAACTCAGGCTGTCATCACACCGAGTCCATTTTTCACCCCACAGGCTTGGTTCTCATATCTCTCAAAATAGCTTTTTATGATACTGTGACGGCAAAATGGCTGAGAGGAAGGTTTCACTTCTTCAACCCGTAACTACAGAAACATGCGTGTCTTGGGCACAAAGGGATGTTACCAGGCAACAATACAGAAATGAATAACATTGATAATCCATTCCATAGTAACGGCTTTTATAATTAAAGATTACTGCAAATACAATAGATCCAACACAAATGGGAATAATGAAGAGACACGGCCAGCTCCCTGCTTCTTTGTCAGCAGCTCTCCCCTTGCCTACACATGGACCATGCACTTCCATGGAGCTGGAGAGTCTGTAATTAGCCACCTGCCAGTGTCGGCCGCCATACCTCTAACCCGGCCAGTGCTTTCTTGACTAAGTTCTCATAAGTGATAATTAAACCCGCCAGCCTCACTTGTGAGGTCTGCTCACAACTGAGCAGTACATATACACACTGGCACATCTAACAGTGACAGATTCTCCAACTACCACTGGCTAGGGCCTCACCATAAGTATCTCTTTATATGAGTGCCTTGAGTCACAGCCCCTGCCCCATGAGTCTTCACCTTTTCTTTTAATCGAACAACATTTTGCAATTTCAGCTCCATCCATCAGGCACTTCCACTGTCTGCTAATAGAGTTTACAGCATCCTATTCCCTCGTCTGTAGCCGAGGCCAAGAAATCTTTCGTCATTCCTGTATGTCCAAGAACATTTCAGATGCACTATAAATTGAACTTGAGCTTCGTCTACTATCGGCTGCCGAGCTGAAAATGTGCCAGCAAGGGCTTTAATTCATAATTAGATATCGGCTAGACAAATTATCTGCCAATGGTACCTTTGCCTACCAACATCGCATGGGAGAATAACGTTCAATATGGGGATACATGGAAAGGGAGCGCTCTCCTGGGAGGAAATGTTTTGCAAAGTATATTTCCTTGACAACTGTTTTCCAAGCAAATTCTAATACTGTAGGGTTTGTTGAGTTTCTTTGTCTTTTTCCCGTGGTTTTGAACTATTCTGGTGTCTGAAAACCAACTTTGCCAAGTGTCCTAATGTGAAAAGCAGGGATTAAAATAAAGGCAAAAAAAAAAATCTTTTTTTTTTTTTTTTTACTCTTCCAGAGTTGAAAACTTTAAAGACCAGGGATTCACCATCTTTTTTGGGGGGGGTGGGGGGTGGGAGAGGTTACTGGTAGAAACAGAAGATGGACAGCATCTGGAAGTACTACTAGGGATCAGTTACCCAGGTGACCATGGAGAAAAGATGGGGAGGGCAGATGGGCTGCCATGCTAGGCCCTTCTACCCAAAGTTGGAGGACTAACCTAGTCTCTATGGGGAGTGCAGTCTAGTACCTACTTGAGGACCCGCATCTGGGAGTTAAAGGAGCTCCAAGAACAACTCAATCAGCCTCAGGACTAAAGTATGGTCCTTTAAAATCCTGCAGTCTCTGATTTTCTGAGACAGGATCAATTTCAAATATTCTGTCCCATTATCAAACAATGTGTCAGCTGCCATGTTCTGGTATTTTATTTGTAAAATGGTCTTATGGACCTGGTGGGCCTCCCAAGAGTGGGCAGAATCACACTCTTAGAGCCAGGACAGACCAATGATGAAAGGAATGCTACTGTTCTCTGCTCAAGCCGACCCTTTTCCCCCTATGACTTTGATGGAATTATTAGCTCAACTCTAAATAAAAACTAAACCAAACCCATTGCTGTTGAGTCAATTCCTACTCATAGCAACCCTATAGGACAGAGCAGAACCGCCCCATAGGGTTTCCAAGGAGCAGCTGGTAGATTCAAACTGCTGACTTTTCAGTTAGCAGCAGAACACTTAATCACTGCGCCACTAGGGCTCCCAACTCTATGGTCATAGCAAATCAGGATACTTTTTTACGCATCCATCCACCCATCCATCCTTCCATTCATCCACCTAATATTCTATATTAAGTACTGCCTATGTGCCAAGAATCATGACGGGTATCGCGGTTACAGAGGAAAAGACACATGCCTGCTTGTGGAGATCACATTTTTTTAAAGCGGGGTTTTTGACTTATTGGTTTATGGATCAGCTTCAGGGAGCGTGTAAACCCCTTGAAACTGGATTTAAAAGTGTGTGTGTGTTTATTCGTATGTGTGTCCATGTGCCATGCACATTATTCTGGGGAGGAGGCCCAGAGTTATTATCAGATTAGCATAGGGGTCTGTGACCCAAGAAAAGGTTAAGAACCAAACAGAAGCTATAAAGCAAATTGCTGTGTTTTTATCACAGAGATCTTTCCCAGAAAAGGGATAAGAAAAAGCTTTGCAATGGGGGTGATGTTTGGGTTGGACCTTGATAATGCAAAGGAGTGTGGCTTCACCTGCCCAATCCCAGAGAATGAAGACTTCACCCTTTCAGCTCCAGGATGCTCTCTGAGGCCTCTAGCCCATACCAATCTCCCCTCCTCCATGTTCTTTCCTTCCTTCAACGAGTTTTTCCTGAGTGCCCACTTGTGCCAGGGCCTGTGAGCAAGACAGACGCGTGTACCCGCCCTCTTGGAGCAGACGTCCTTGTGAGAGAGACAGACATCAAACACTCACACAGATGTGTAATTACAAAGTGAGATCAATGCTAAGTAGGGAGAACAGAGAAAAAGGAGACTGGCTGATGGAAGGGGTCTGATGATTCCAGAGACTGGGCGGGGGATGGGGGTGGACTTCTGAAGCATTCTGACTGTTGCATTCACTAGCCAGCAACCTGGATTGTAAAATGCCCCACACCTGAAAATTCCTCAAGGGGAGAGACTGTAGATCATTCAGCTTTGCAGCTCACAGGGCTCGCAGCACCTGGCGCTGGGCAGGCACTTGTATTTGCTGATCAAATAAATGAGTGAATGAGCAGGCTACCCTTTGATATTTCTTTTATTAAATATTTTTTAGCCCCTTCAGATGCAAAGGCCTCATCTTAGATCTCCATCAACCACAAAGCACAGTGAATATCTAACAAATCATTAGGTTGGGAGGAGGCCTCCCATTTTCACAAACTCTAAAGAAAATGATCTTGCTGGCCCTCTCCCATAATGCCACTTCAGTATTCAATCTAGGCATTCGAGTTCCAAGCCATTCACACGTGAACTGCTCAGACCCTGCCCTGGAGATGAGTCCTCTGGGAAAGCTGAGGCTCATCCCCATCAGGGCACTGTTGAAAGACGCAGCCATGATGGAGGCAGAACTCACCCTCTGTCGAGGAGACCAAGACACAGAGAGGAGGTCATGTGTACCTTGATGCAGGGCAAGAATTCGAAAATGCATTCTATGGAGTTAACATATTTATTTTGTTTATTGTCCACCTCCCTCCAGTAGAACAGAATTTCTGTCTGTTTTGTTCATTGCTGTGTCCCTGGTGCCTGGCACACGGTGCACACTCAAGACTTATTTGTTAAACGAATCATTGAATGAAAGGGGACTTGAGCATGCCGGTCAAAGGAAACGGCCAGAAGTGAAGGCATGGAGGTGGTAAAACGCATGGGCCATGTACCAAAGGTGCACCCAGTGGTTCCGACACGAACACTGGTTGATATTTTCATTTACCTGAACAAGGAAGATGAACATGAAAGAACAAAAACATATCAGAATTTCATTTATTTGTTAATGACATGAGCAACGTCTTTGCTGAACTGAATACTGGAAGAAAGGTTTTTTTTTTTTTTCTCAGTTTTTGTGCTACTTACAATGACACACTTTTAGGTTTAATCTGCATTATTAATATGTTCTCCACCACTGTCCTAAGTCTAGACCATCATCAAAACAATAAAGCAAGTCTTGATTTACAGTAGTTGCATATTTCTGTGGTGTAAATATTGCTATCATGGCAAATTTCAAGCTTCCAACGTGATGTCACTGAACAGAGCTGGGAAGAAATACATAGTAGCACACCAGTATATACAGATACAACAGACATAAATAACCTCTACAGCATTGATAAATAGTAAAATGTAATAAAATAACTAGGAAGTGATTAAGTTTTGAGTATTTGCTATTTTGATTTTTAATATAACGTATTTGCTATGTGTTTAACAATCAGCTTACAAACTTTCTGAAAACTTAACAATTGGCTCTCAGGAGTCAGCTCTAGCACAGCACTGGGTACACGTGCACCCAATGGGCAGACCAAATCTTTTATGCACCAGCAAAGCAGTACCATAGAACGTTCAGCTTCAACAAACTTACCCAGAACTTTGCAGTCAGAAAACCTATAAAGAAATTATACTGATGTTTGTACAACATGTAACTTCTGTCATTGAAAAAAAAAAAAAATCTTTTGAATTACATTTTAGGTCCCATGATCTCTCTTGGATTTAGGGTTTCTAAAAGTCATACTCCATCCCCACTCCAGGCTTGTGGCAGGAACTCAGGAGATGTGCTCCATTCCCTGGAGGGAATGGTGCTCCCTCATAGAGGGCTTGAGAGAGATGGAGCCAGCAGCCTGCTTTGTAGGTAATAAAGCACATAACCTAGAAAGTTGTGGCCTGAGAGCCAATCCGGATGCTCCTGCAGGTCACATGGGTGAGAAGCAATTCCAGGTCTGAGGGGAGGGAGAGAGGATGGTGCCAGGGGTGCCACAGAAGTAGAACTATGAGTGGAGACAAGAATCTAGGAGAACAAGACCACTGTGACTTTGAAGGCTGCCCACAGCGCTGTCTCAGCAAGCAGACAAACCAACCCCCACCCACAAAGATTCGGAGGCTCCGCATCAGAGTCCCAGCTGGGTCTAAATTGGGGAACATCTGAGGCACGTGCTTGACTCTGCAGTTCAAGTCCTTCAATCAGGCGCTGGGAATGAGTGTCAGGGGCCTCCTGCTCTTCCTAATGTTCCTCCCCTCGGGCACAGGGCTCAGGAGCAACATGGGGTCACACAGGGAAGAGTCAGACAGGGCCAGCGCTGCTGATGAGGCGGCTGGTTACACTGCTGGCCAGGACTGAGCAACACGTGCTGTAGATAACACAAGAAAACAGGGTACGCTCTCTCAGCTTCACTGTGTGTGTAGATTCAAAATCTGAAGGAACACATAGGGACTGGGGTGAGCTGGAGAAATGAGTGGAGCTGAGAGGCACAGGGAGGACAGAGGGGCTCCGTGGGACAGGGGAGGGAAGTAGGTAATGGGTTGAATGAGCCTTGGTTGTCCCAGGCCACAACCAGAGCCCATCCCAAGCAACAGTCCAGCTTCTACTTAGGAGACATGAGACAAATAGGGATGGCAGGTGGGGCGTTGCACAAAATGGAGAGAGCGTGACTCAGGACCCAAAAGTCCCATGAGCTCTACTGTTTGCTTGCTACTGTTAGCTGACATTGAGTTGGCCCCTGACTCACAGCGACCCCATGCACAACAGAACAAAATGCTGCCTGGTCCTGCGCCATCCCGATTGGTTGCACATCCGACCACTGTGATGCACACACTTTCACTGGCTGATATTTTAGGAGTAGATCACAAGGCCTTTCTTCCTAGTCTTTTTTAGTCTGGAAGCTCTGCTGAAACCTGATTAGCATCATAGCAACACATAAGCCTCTACTGACAGACAGGTGGTAGCTGTGCATGAGGTGCGTTGGCTGGGAGTCAAACCCAGGTCTCCCACATGGAAGGCGAGAATTCTACCAGGGAACCACCAATATCCTCTACCGTTTGCTTTGTTGTTCTTGTTAGTTGCTGTCGAGTCAATTCCAACTCATGGCAACCCCATGTGTGCAGAGTAGAACTGCTCCATAGGATTTTCAAGGTTGAGACCTTTCGGAAGCAGAACATCAGGCTTGTCTTCCAAGGCACTTCTGGGTGGGTCTGAACAGTCAAATTTTTGACTAATAGTCGAGCACTGTTGTTGTGTGCTATCGATTCTGACTCATAATGACCTTACAGGACAGAGTAGGACTGTCCCCATAGGGTTTCCTAGGCTATAATCTTTATGGGAGCAGACTGCCAGGTCTTTCTCTCTTGGAGTGAGGCTGGTAGGTTTGAACTGCTAACCTTTTGGTTAGCAGCCAAGCACACTGACCACTGCACCACCAGGGCTTCGAAGTCAAGCACTACAACACCTTAAATAAGGCACTCTCTCTGAGCCTCAGTTTCCTCATCTGGAAAGAGGACAACTTTTTTTTAAAGTGCTTTAGATGAAGGTTCACAGAGCAAATTAGTTTCTTGAGGAAAGAGGGCAGATATTGAGGTGACTTCTTTAAGATCAAAGGAGGAGAGAATGAGAAAGGGTCGTCTATATAAGATGCAATGGGCTCAGCAGATGGGAGGGACCATCCTCAGAGTCATTCAGTGCTCCTGTGAACCTCGGAGAAAACCTTCACTCCCCATGAAGCCTCAAGCTCCCTCCCCTTTCATGCTTGTACTAGCAGCATGATTAATCAAAGGAAGCCTGGGTAACCAACGGCCCCACTCTAAATTCACATCCTGCTCTGCCACTTTCTAGCTGTGTGACTCTGGGCATGTTGCTTAACATCTCTGAGGTTCAGCTTCCTCAACTGTAAAACAAGGACAGCAATCCTACCTCCTAGCACCATCGTGAAGATTAATAATCTTTGGGAAAGCCCAACACCTACTAGTGGTCACTAAGTTTTGGTTTTGGCTTATCAACATCTGCTGGCCACCTAGAGTGAAACCTGGTACTCTTAGAGAGCAAAGAACGTGGTCTTGTCCTCAGGGCCTGGGGAACATTCAAGGCCTGGAGATCACAACAGGGGTCATAAATGCTCCTTAAGTGGGTGAGCCCTGGAAGTGGACAGATGTCCAGCTGATGGGGTCAGGCTCGGCATGTGGTCACGGCTTCCTTTGATCCAGAGGTAGGCAGCAGCCTAGAGCTCATTCCCCCTGACCACACCGCAGGGCGGCTGATTTGCTCGGCAGGAGTTAGATCGGGTTTTTATTCTGGTGAGGATGACATATAAAAGGCAGTGGTGGCTAGTGATAACTTACTGAGGCCAAAGCCACGTGGGTAACAGGGCATAATGCAAGGTACTGGGCTCACCAGTCCTGCCTTCTCATTGTTGTATGGCTATTCCTGTATCAATCTCTTCTTTGTGGTTTGTCAAAGGGCAGCACCCAAGCCCCCAAATGGGGCGTAAACAGAACTGAAGTACAAACAGCTACTATATTCTCAGCACAGGGAGTATAAGGCCCTTTAGTCTTAAAGTGACAGACGAGTAGGAAATTATTTCTTACTAAAGAATAATGAGGAGCATAAATGGCTATATATACACGGATGATTCACTCGAAGGTAAGCACCGCCAAATGAAAAAAAGGTAGGCGTCACCGCCTTGCGCCTCAGGGCCTTCCTTCACCCTTAGTTCCTGTACTTGAAGCACCTCACCCACGCTCACCCCCACCCTGGCCAGGCTGCCCTAATAACCCTTTCCCTTCCTTTTCCCCAACCTCCAGAAATAAGGCACCAAGAAAGCCACGTGCTGAAACCAGATTTCCCCAGTTTGAAAGTTCGTTTACTCTTGTTGTTGTTGTTTGTTGCCATGGAGAGGGCTCTAGCTCATGGGGACGCCGTGCACAACAGAAGGAAACGATGCCCAGCCCGGCGCTGTCCTCACGGTCTGGTACGCTCGAGCACACCGAGATCTTTTACTCCTAGAGAAGGGTTCTCAGGACCCAGAACCACACAGCCAGGTGAGGAAAGCATGGCCTTGACAAACTCTCACCAGAAGGCTGAGGAGGGATTCTTTTTCCCTCTGCAGCCCAGGCACCTGGCCTTTCCTCAGCCTGGTTAAGACTCAGGCTGTTCTAGCTCTCAATCTCCCGCTGTCCCTCTGACTCTTCCCTGACCGCAAACCTGAACAGATAGCAGGATGCCAGCTTGGGCATGACTAAACAAGTGTCTTCTCCTTCAATGCTACTTCTAACAACACTTTCCAATGAACCACTTCAATTAAGCAGGCATAAGCACAGCCTGATGTACAGCTGAGACACACACAGAATTAACTGCAGAAGGTGGAGACCCCAGAAGGAATTTAACACTCAAGCTTGTCACCTCAAACATGAGGAGGACTCTATGAAGTTGAGGAAAGCATTTCAGTTAACATCATGGCAAAGCACTACTAAAACTGGCATACGGCTAGCCTTGGTGAAGGTGCCAAACTTACCTTTAGCCATATTATGAAATGATGTGTTTTAAAAGGACTACTGATCCCAACCGACAACCCACTCTTGGCTTTGTAGACAGTCCATCTGGAGACTTTGAGAGAACAGGAAGCAGCTCCTGAGGCCCCCAATCCAGGCCTGGGCTCACTCCCCAACCCCCAGCCCCCGTGGGAGCTATTTCACACTGTCAGTCTCAAGGACAAGATTTTTTTTTTTTTTTTCTTTAAGTCAAACTGCAGCAGGATAAATTGAGGATTCAGGGCAAGAATGAATTTCTTTACACTGTCCTATTAACCCTGAACAAGTCCCTGAGGGAAAACTGGCGTTTTCTGGAGGGTTTTTAAAAGGAAGAGATTTCATCCAAAAGTCAGCACCCCTGATTCGAGGCCGATAATAGACAGGAAGAGAGAAGCCAGGAGCTGAGGAGGATCGTGGGAGGAAAAGCCACCTTCTAACCAGCCCGCACATTGATCATCTCATATCCCCAAGGGCCAGAGAAAGAACCACAGAACAGTTTTCCATTTGTATTTGTCAAACTTGGCTCACTCCCTGTTGAAGCCAAGAAGAGAGATTTAAAACTACAAGTGCCGCCAGTTTTATGTAACTAGTCATTTGGTATTTTGAGAGCATCTGAGAATTGTAATTACAGAGGCAAGGAGAGAGGGTCATTTCTTCAGCTCGCTCACACCTTTCAGAAGGGGCAATTTTAACCCTGAAGAGCTGTCTCAGACGGCAGGTGGCCTCCCTAAGTTTCCACAGAACCGAGGAGCTGAGCGAGAGGCTGCCGCAGGAAGGGGACTTGGAGGTCTAGTTTTGTCCCCATGTTTACAGATGAGACTTGGACCTGGAGAAGTTAAAGGACTCGCCCAAGACTGCATAGCAAAATAATTCCTTACTCTACAATGACATTTGGGGATGGAGTAGGTTGGAGCCGTCTATCAGAGGTGTGCTCTAACTTTTGTTTCGGCTTCTTTAAAAACAGCCTAGCCCGCAAGATGGTTTATTTCAAACCAATAAGGCCTTGCTTTGTTTTAAGCCGCTTCAATTATCAGGACAGCCTGTGTTCCAGTGAACTCCACAGCACTTTGAAACCACGGGAAATTTCCAGCCTAAACATGAGCAGATTACGTTCTACAGCTCTGCCATAAAGTCAGGCTCCCCAGTGTGGCCACACACAGATTAAAGCAAAAACTTGCCAAGCATAAAGAAGGAACAATTATTTGGAGAAGAGAAAAACCAGTTTGGCAACCAGTAAGTTGTGGGACCTTGGAGAGCTCAGGGGTAGGGAGGCTAGTACCCACTCAACCCCAGGGATAGAGTTTCCTCAACTCAGAGCCTGGGTCCAGCTCAGCAGTGTCAGCTCAACAGTCCTGAGAAAAAATGCAAGTCTGAACTGCTTCCCTTCACAAAGCCTTACTCTCTGGAAGAAGTCAGGGGCCTCATGAATCAGGACAACAGCATGGGGTCCCTTAAGACAACAATCTATACACCAGACTTGCAGACTTTGATAGATCCTCATCTGGAAAGACAACCTCCAGTATTGTTGTGTACAGAGGTGGACTAAGCAGTAAACAAGGTAAGCACAGGCTTATTTGTGCTTACTTACTGATCCGTAGTGACCAATTTCACATTCACATGGTGAAACCCATGTGAAATTGGTCACTACAGATCAGTAAGTAAGCACAAGTAAGCCTGTGCTTACAAAAAGATGTGGTGAAACCCATGTGAAAGTGGTCATACAGATGAGTAAGTAAACACAATTAAGCCCACACTTACCTTGCTTACTGGGTAATCCGTCCCTGTCAGGGACTGTAAATTTGAGAAGCAGCTTTGATTCTGTAGGAAGGTGCTGTGGGGTTGGGAAAGAGAGATGCCAGCCATACCTAGAAACAGAATCTTTGATGTGAAAAAATGTGAAACTGTTCACTACAGATGATCTGGTAAGCAAAGTAAGCACTATGCTTATCTTGCCTACTGGATAATCCATCCCTGTGTACAAGAAATGAAAATTAAGGCTGTTGTTGTTAGGCACTGCTGAAGTCAGTTCTGATTCATAAGGACCCATGTGACAGAGTAGAACTGCTCCACAGGGTTTTCTTGGTTGTAATCTTTATGGAAGCAGATCGCCAGGTACTTCTTCCACAGAGACACTGGGTGGGTTCAAACAGCCAAACTTTCAGTTAGCAATCAAGTGTTTAACCGTTTGTGCCACCAGGCCTCTTAAACTGAGGCTCAGAGGGTTTAAGTACTTTGTCCACAGTTGCACAGCATATTAGTAATACACAAGGGACTCTGGGTTCTTGGGCTAGGGGACAGAAGGGATGAAGGACTCAGGCCGATCTACCTGAGTGAAGCTGCTCCTTCAGCCCTGGAGTCCTCAAACTAGCCTCCTTGTCCAGCTGGGACTAGATTAAGGTTTCTTAACCTCAGCACTATTGACATTTGGGGCCGGATCATTCTTTGCTGTCCTGTGCATTACTGGATATTTAGTAGCATCCCTGGCCTCTACCAACTAAATGGCAGTAACAACTCCAGTTGTGACAACCAGAAATGCCTCCAGATATTGGCAAATGTTCCTGGAGGGAAATCACCCCCACTGAGAATCACTGGAATAGATGGACGGCAAGTTGCAGAGACTGCAGCCCCCTGCACTGTCCTCCCAAACATGCCTCATACCCTGCCCCTAGGAAAGAGCTGGGCCACTCAGCAAGCATCACTGAGGGGCTAGACTTGAGGAGGAGCCGAGGCCAAGCCACAGCTGACTGGCTCTGGGAAAAGTAACTTAAGACCAACACCCTTCCTGGATGGCCCCTCAGCCCAGGACACTGACACCTGCTGAGCCCAAGAGGGTCCAGGGTCCAGGAAAATCAGGGTCCATGGAACTCCTGACCTGAGAAGTCAGACAACCACATGCGGGTGGGAGACAGGACACCCAATTAGAAGGAATCTGAACTAGGGGCAGACAAGCAGTCACACAAAAACACAGAAAGATGGTTTCCTATAAGGCGGCTTAGAGAGCTGGCCCATGACCAGCAGCACTGGGAAATTTTCAGCGGTCTCAGCAAAAGAGCAATAATAGCTAATATTTATGGAGTGCCTACTATATGCCAGGCAGGTCCCTGCATGGCGCAAAGAGTTTGCTCTTGGCTATTATCCAAAAGGTAGTGGTTCAAACCCACTCAGCAGCACCATGGAAGAAAGCCCTGGAAATCTGCTTCCATAAAGATTACAACCAAGAAAACCCTATGGAGCCACATCTATGATCAGCTGATTTTTGCCAAAGGTGCTAAGTCCATTCGATGGGGAAAGAAGAGTCTCTTCAGTAAATGGTACTAGGAAAACTGGATTTCCACATGCAGAAAAATGAAACAGGATCCATACACAAAAACAAAGTCAAAGTGGATTAAGGACCTAAATGTGCAATCTAAAACCATAAAATTCTTAGAAGAAAATGCAGGGGCGACACTGTTAGGCCTAACTTTTAACAGTGGATTATCTAATATAGTAACAAAAGCACAAGGAATAAAAGACAAAATAAATAAATGGGACCTCACAAAAATTAAAAACTTTTGTTCATCAAAAGACTTTACCAAAAAAGTGAAAAGACAAGCTACCAACTGGGAGAATAGCTTCGGAAACCATATATCCGATAAGAATCTAATAACCAAAACATATATAAAACTTTGTCAACTTAACAACAAAAAGACAAATAATCCAATCATAAAATGGGCAAAGGACTTGAATACATGTTTCACTAAAGAGGACATTTAAATGGTCACCAAACACATGAAAACATGTTCAACATCATTAGCCATCAGAGATGCAAATCAAAACCACAAGATAACCATTTCACTCCCACTAGAATGACTAAGATTTAAAAAAAAAAAAAACCAGAAAATAATAAATGTTGGAGAGGATGTGGGGAAATTGGAACCCTTATCCACTGCTGGTGGGAATGCAAAATGGAACAGCCGTTATGGAAAACAGCTTGGCGGTTCCTCGGAAAACTAAAAATAGAACTACCATTTGACCCAGCAATTCCACTCCTAGGTGTATACCTACAAAACTTGAAAGCAGAGACCTGTACACCAATGTTCACTGCAGCACTACTCACAATAGCCAAAAGGTAGAAACAACCTAAATGCCCATCAACAGATGAATGGATAAACAAAATATGGTACATACAATGGAATACTACTCAGCCAGTAAGAGAAATGAAGTCTTAATACATGCTGTACAACATGGATGGAGCTTGAAGATCTGCTGAGTGAAATAACTCAATTACAAAAGGATAACTACTGTATGATCTCATGAACATAAAAAGACAAGACAAGACAAATCTATTGAGACCAAAGTTTATTAGTGGTTACCAGGGGTAGAAGGGGAGGGGGTTAATAGTGATAGAAAAATTGCATTGATTAAGAGTTGCACAGCTGATTAATGTAATTGCTGTCAATAAGTTGTACACTTCTGAAAAAGTCAAACTGGCAAAAGTTGTGCAATAGATATAACAATGACGAAAAGAAAAAAAAGAGTAGCTGCTGAGGCTGATTATGTACAACCAAAAACCTCATGGGATTTGGTTCCTTGGTTTGGAGGTTTAGGGTCATGGTTTCATGGGACATCCCAGTTAACTGGCCTAATAATGTGCTTAGTGCTTCTGTTCTACCTCCTAGTTCGTTGTACAGTGCCTGGGGTCTTAAAAGCTTGCAAGCAGCCATCCAAGGCACAACTGGTCTCTATTTGTCTGAAGCAACAAAGGAAGAAGGAGAGTCAGATATACGAGAAGGATATGGAATATATGGCTAATTGCCTCCGTGAACAATTGCCGCCATTTCCATGAGACCAGAAAACTGGTCTGCCATTACTGAATATTTTGATCAAAGATTCTATAGAATAATCCTGATCAAAAAGGGGAAAATGCAGAACAGAATTTCAAATTCTCATGCAATCCAGACTTTCTGGAGCCATGGAGGCTGGATGAGCCCCTGAAACTATTGCCCGAGATAATCTTTAAACTTAAACCAAAAATATCCCCTGAAGTCTTCTTAAAACCAAACACCAGTTTAGCTTAACTAGTAAAAAATGTCTGCCTTGAGCATTGTGCTCTTTAAGATCTATATGGGATCAAAGTGACAACAACAACTGGAAAGATTAAACAGGACCCTTAGGAGGCAGTGAGTTTATGTTAATGGGGAAGAACAACTCAGAAAAGGAAGGTGAGAATGAGTGCACAATTCAAAAAATGTAATCAATGTCACTGAATTGTACACGCAGAAACGGTTGAATCGGTGTATGTTCTGCTGTGTATACTCTGAACAACAACAAAATTAAAGAAAAAAAAATCCTATTGAGCAGTTCTCCTCTGTAATACGTGGGTTGCCATGAGTTGGAATCGACTCGATGGTAACAGGTTTGGTTGTTTTTTTGTTTTTTTTTATGTACCAGGCACTCTGCTAAGCACTTTATGCGTACTCTCTTTTAATCCTCCCAACAGCTCCAAGCCTGGTGTCATTATCACCCATTGTTCGGAAAAGGAAACTGAGGCAATAGTCAAGGAACTCGCTCAAGGTCCGTCATGCATCCTGCATGTTGGTGAGAGGGCACTGAACCTTCAGGAGGAAGCAACTGCGTGATTGTGCTCCATGAGGCTCTGGCCCAGGCTTGCCAGACCCACCTAGGCAGGGAAAAGATGGCACAGCATGAGGCAGGCAGCAGGCTTCAGTCTTTGCTAAACAGCCATGTGCCAAGTGCTGCCAATGACTCAGTCCCATGCCTGAGTGGGTGCTGAGGGCTTCCAGTCTGTGGGGTGGGAACAGCTGATGCCAGCTGGAACACATTAACACAGTCTCACTTCCCAGGAGAGCGCGACTCCACCGCACAGAGCAGACTTCCTTGGCAGCAAGTAGTACTCGCAAGAGTCCCAGTGTCATTTAAAGAAGCCATTTGTTTCCCAACAGCAACCAGGAAGGTGGCAGCAGGTCCTACAGCAGGAGTCCTCTGGACCTGCAGTCAAGGAGGCCTCTGCAGGGAGCCAGACAAGCTGTGGAGCCACGGGACACAGGGTGAAGGCTCTTCGGCTTAGAACCCTGGAGGAGGAGTGTCTGCAAGTGTCCTTGGCAAGTGCCTGGAGGCCTTGGGGTCAGCTAGTCAGACTTTTAGGAGTCAGGAGCTGCTATGAAGATAAAGCCTCTGGCACTGGACTGCCATTGCTGGGAAACAGGACAGGCCCATGGGCTTCCCAAACAGCTCGGCAATCCCTGCTCAGGCCAGCCCCGGGTCAGAGCAAGAGGGCAGCAGGGTCTTCCCTCCCACTTCATGGCCAACCACAGGACTGATGCGGGGCTATTCAGCAGATGCTTGATTCTATCCAATTTAGCATGTTGCTGACATGCCTCAGGATGAACTGGGTTTAGTCGCTTTTTTAAATCCCACACCCAGTGGTCTGAGAAAGTACCTGAAATAACCTAGTGTAACCATCAAGCACAGATTTTCCCTGTGGGGAACATCTTTCTTTCTGACTTCTGACCTCAGGCCACAGCCAGGGTGGGGATTACAATGCCCTCTAAGAGGCCAGAAGGATTAACCCATTGTCGTGGAGTCAATTCCCACTCACAGTGACCCAATAGGACAAAATAGAACTGCCTCATAGGGTTTCCAAGGCTGTAATCTTTATGGAAGCAGACTGCCACATCTTTCTCCCAGAGTGGCTGGTAAGTTCAAACCGCCGACCTTTCAGTTAGCAGCTGAGCACCTACCACTGCGCCACTGGAGCTTCTTCCAGAAGGATTAGTCTGAGGTTAAAAGAATGAGCTCATTCATTCTGTGTAACCTGTTCAGGGACAAGGGCAGAGAAGCACACCATAAATCTCTCCCAGCAGAAAACATCTTACTTTAGAAATAGATTTTCACCTCGGGTCACGGCTCCGAAGACCAAGGAAGGGATGGACAATTCCTTGAGAAGTCCTGGTCCACAGTGATGGGCGTGGGCTGCTCTTCCTGTCTTCTGGGAGAGCTGCTCACACAGGACAACGGCAGAGCCCGGGCCCCAGGGAACACAGACGAGGAGCCAAGCAAACCCAGGGCTCAGGCCTGGAAGAACCCAGATCCGTCCGACCTCTCATACTGGGCAGCTCGTCTTTCTGGGCAGCTGAGCCTGGCTACCATTGTAAGTCTCCAGCAAGAGCCAGTCTGCCTGCTTTCCCTCTGGACAAAAGAGGGGGAGCATTTCCAACTGGCACTTCAGAACTCAGCAGCAGCTGTCCTGCCAGTTCTTGACATCTATTGATTTCCAGAATTTCTGCTCCGTTATTCGGTGAGCCCCATTCTGGGTCTCTACCAGGTGGAAATGTATCCCCAGAGCCAAGCTTCGCTTCCCTTTGGGCCCAAGTTTTTCTGTGGTCATTTACTCTTCTTCTCCCTTTCTCCCAGGCCAATCCCCTCCAGGTCTCCTTTGAAGAGTTCTTATTTACTGAACAAACAGGTAAAAAAAAAAAAAAAAAAAGTTTAAAAATAAGCTAGGATAAGAGTAATAAAGCCTCCTTTAGACTTTGCCATTAAAACTGATTTGAAATAGGAGAGTCAGATGTTCCAGGTAAGAATTACAGGGTTTGTGGAGTACAGAGACAACTAAGTCTCCTTTATTTTCCTTCTATAAGGACTAAATTGATATTTACTCGCACAAGCCAAGAGCAAAAAGGGGCAGCCAGCTCTCCTAACAGCGATTTATACATCCAAATTTGGTAGATTTATTGGAGTCTAAAAAGGCAGAAAGAGTCCCTGGTCAGTGCAAATGGTTAAGTGCTCAACTAGTAGCCAAAATGCTGGTGGTTTGAACCCACCCAGAAGTGCCTTGGAAGACAGGCCTGGTGATCTGCTTCTGAAAGGTCACAGCCTTGAAACTCCTATGGAACAAGTCCCACTCTGCACACATGGGGTCTCCAGAAGTTGGGATTTACTTGAAGGCAACTGACAACAAAACAACAACAAATAGGCAGAAAGAGAGAATTCAAAACACGGTATGTCAAAGGTTAAGTTCTATCGCATCCCAAAAAGAGTTTTCTGTTGTTAAAACCCCCATCCCTTGCTGGAGGGGAGATTTAATTAGGACAGAGAGGCAAGAGAATCAAGCAGGTGATGTCTGACCCAGTCTCTCTGGGGGGAGGGTCATGTACTCCTAACACATGCCCTAAAATAAGCTCAGACCAACCTCAAAAGCAAAGACTACACAGAAGTGGTTTGGACAGGTGGCTGGTCATCTGGCAGAGGACAATGGAAGCCTCGGCATGGTAAGCGCCAGGCATTGATTTGGCAACAAAAGGTCCAAACTCTCTGCACAGGGTTGGATCATCACAGCTCTTGGTCAAACTCACCCACTTCAATAAGGTCCCAGCCCAGTGATGTGCTAGATGCTTCTTCATCAATCCCTTGAGGCAGGAGAAACAAATGTTGGGTAAGAAATAACATGGAAGGCACAATTGGTCTCTATTTATCAGAAGAGCAGAGGAAGGAGACCCAGGAATCAGTGAAGGAAATGGACTGCAGGTTTAATTGCCTCCATAAACTACTACCTCCATTACCATGAGACCAGAAGAAATGGATGGTGCTCAGCTACCATTACTGAACATTTGATCAAGGACCTAACAGACAAATCCTGATCAAAAGGAGGGAAAGTGTGGAAAAGAACTTCCAACTCATATGGAAACCAGACTTATTGGATCCATCGAGACTAGGTGAACCTCCAAAACTAATGCCAGGAAATAATCATAAAACTTGAATTGAAACTATCTCATGAAGCTATTGTTAAACTAAACAACAGTTTAGCCCAATTAATTAAAAAAAAGTTTGCCTTGAGCATCAAACCCACTGCACTCAAGTCAATTCCTACTCATAGTGACCTTGCAGGACAGAGTAGAACTGCCCCATAGGTCAGTCAGGAAGCATACTGCCACATCTTTCTTCTGCAGAGCGGCCGGTAGGTTCCAATCGCTGACCTTTAGGTTAGCAGCCGAGTGCTTTAACCACTGTGCCAAAGGGCTCCTTGCCTTGAGCACAGCAGTCTTAAAAAGAATTATCTGTGTGAGCAGAATCTGACAACAGTTAAGTTAAAGCACAGATGAGAACTTTAAGGGGTAGAGAGCCTGCGTTAATGGTGACGAAACAATATAGGTAGAGACAGTGAGAATGGTGATGCAGTGTGAAGTATGTCACCAATGCTATTGAACCGTTCACACAGAAATCGTGTGTTTGGTTGTGTATACTGCAACCAAAAATAAATAAAATATTAAAAACAAGAAAGAACGTTGAGGGCCTCATTTACAGGAGCAAGAAGGTAATAAGGATTTGGGAGCACTTTAATTGTGGCAGAAGAGACCTGACTCAGGCTCATGGTCCACGAAAACCCACAGGCCCCCGCTGGGGATGCAGATTTGTGTACAGGGTGGCTTCCAGCATTTATACCTCCTGTTGAGGATCAAGGCTGGTTCTGTCCCACCAGTCTGGCAGCTCAGCACAGCCAGTGGCTAAAGGTCTTCGTGGGAGCCAGTGCATCCAAAGACAAGATGGAGTACCCTAGAGCTTTCCCCATTAAAAGCAGCACGGCTGGAATACACTCAACCTCAGAGGCTCCCACTGTGACACCCGACAGGAACAAGATGCTTCCTTCAGATGCAGGACAGCACGGAGCCGCAGCGAGCAGGCCGTCAGAACCCCAGAAACCAAGAGGTCTAAGAGGTAGAGTCCAGTATTCTGGGGCCTCCAGCTCAGAAGCCACATGTGTACTGGATGCCGAAAACAAGAACACACGTGTGAGAAAGCTGGCCTCTGAAACCCTGAAACTATCTCTTGACTATGAACCTGACACGAAAACCTCACAGGCCAAAGCGTCCCGCCTCGCTGGCCATGTAGCTAAGGATGGAAATGACAAGTCAATTCCTAGGGCAGATATCCATGCAAGATACTAAGGTGTCAGCTTCTGGGCTTGCCACTGGTGAACCATCGTAGCAAAAGACTCATCAGCTTGAAGAATTTCAGAACCATTAAGAATAGTCAGCAGCCATCTAAGATACTCCACTGGTCTCATCCCTTCGGCAGCAAGGGAGAATGAAGAGAACAGAATACAAGGAAAAGATTAGTCCGAAGAAATAATGGTCCACAGCTACCAAGGCCTCCATCAGACTGAGTCCAGTACAGCTAGATGATGCCCGGCTACCACCACTGACTGCTCTGACCAGGATCACAACAGAGGGTTCTGGACAGAGCTGGAGAAGGATGTAGAACATAATTCTAACTCACAAAAAAAAAGACCAGATTTTCTGGCCTAAAGGAGACTGGAGAAACTTCGAGAGTATGGCCCCCAGACACCCTTTTAGCTCAGTGGTGAAGTTATCTCCGAGGTTCACCATTCAGCCTGGGAGTGGACAGCCCCGTAAAACCAAATGGGACTAATGAGGTACAGTATTCCAGTGACAAGGGCCAGAAGGCAGAAGGGGACAAGGAAGCTGGTGATAGGGAACCCAAGGTTGAGTAAGGATATTGTTGATGTGATGTGAGATTGTTAACCACCGTCATAGGGCAACATGTGTACTAACTGTTAAATGAAAAACTATTTTGTTCTGTAAGCCTTCATCTTAAGTGAGAATAGCAGCACAATTGGAAGAGCGTAGTCGATGTCACTGAACTGTGCATGTAGAAAATTTTGAAATGGTGTATCTTTGGCTATGTGTATTTTCCCCCCCAAAAAAGGTTGAGAAGTTAGAGGGTTGACATATTGTGGGGTTGTTAACCAATGTCATAAAACAATATGTGTACTACTGTTTTCATGAGAAACTATTTGTTCTGTAAGCCTTCACCTGAAGTACAACTAAAAAAAAAAAAAAAAGAATAGTCAGAATTCTTGCCCTCCATGCAGAAGACTCAGGTTCGACCCCAGGCCAATGCACCTTACACTGAGCTACCATAGATTAGAAAGAAAAGCCTGGCAATCTACTTCCAAAAATCAGCCAAGAAAACTGTATGAATCACAACAGTCTAACCCCACTGGCATGAGGTTGCCATGAGTCAGGGGCTGACTACCTGGCAGCTAACAACAACCCAGCCCCCAAACCAAGGGAAGCCAGTGTAGCCCAATGAACTAGTCAAAGGATCAACCAATAGGGACCTAGGATCCCCTCAGATGTTGCTGGTTAGAGTCTAGAAATACAAAAACTTCTTTACCTACAGAAAGCTCAGTCAAGAAAGTCAAGAGGATAGAGGTAAAAACAGGGCGAAGGTGGAGTTCAACCAAAGCTGAGCTAGGAAGTCTAGAAACATTCAACCAGACTTAAGTCTCTAGTGTCCTTCTTCATCTTTCTCCACACTCTGTGGATTAATTCACACCATTGCTACCACCACTACCAGTTGCCATCTAGTCATTTCCAACTCATGGTGACCCCATGTGTGTCAGAGTAGAACTGTGCTCCATAGGGTTTTCAATGGCTGATTTTGGAGAAGCAGATCACCAGGACTTTCTTTGGAGGCGCCTCTGGGTGGACTTGAACTTCCAATCTTTCGGTTAGCAGCAGAGCACATTAACATTTGCACCATCCAGGGACTCCTAATTCACACCACTACTAGGAAAATATTTGGGATTTCTGACATTCAAAAAGTGCCTAAGTATTAGCACACTTTATATGCTGTCATATCACATACTTGCCACAAAGACAAAAATTGCAGCTCATAGTCTCTGGTGGAAAACCCAAAGCATTTTTAGAAGGCCTACTCAACCTGCACTTTCTGCGAAGAAATTGGTGCCTAGAGTTCTTCTGAGACTGGAAAGCTCGTGAGTGGCAACTGCTAGGCGGTCTAGGAAGGTACATTTCCTAAGCTTCTCAGTGAAAACTCCAATAAGAAGTCCTTGGAGTCCTTCCTGATTCGTGCCTGGCATAAGAGTTAAGAACAATGCTTGCGGAATTCCTAAGGAAATACAACAGACCCAGTCATGCACGCTGATTTGGCTTCCACTGCTAAGTCTTTGACAGGAAGTAGGAGACAGGTAGTCAGGGAAGAATGACAGTTTGGGGATTAGTGTGATGACAATTAGCCAAGTTCTGCTCTGCTTCTCTTTGCAAAGAAGACTTCTCTTCTCTTTGCTTTTGGAATGCCATGTTAGAAGGGAGACATTTCCACGGCCACATACACATTTAGTGATGTGTCACTAAATTTGTGTGTGCACAAAGGCACATTAGGAGACTTTTTGAATGTGGCAAGAGAAGTAGATTTTCATAATTGAATGTTGCCCTGAAGTAGAGTTTACCATTTGCTGAAAGCTGGGGCTGCAGCAGGGGATGCCTCATCAGAACAGAGGTTCAACCCGAAAACCTCAGCAGACTTCTGGTGAGGGCTGTCTCTTTGGAAGGCTGTTGTCCAGAAAGGGCATAGATATATAGGGGCACAGCCAGGGGCAAATATAGCCTGGGCAGAGCCGGGAAGACAGATCCATCTCGTGTTTGATGGGAGTCTGGGGAGAGAGCGAGCTCAAAGTCAAAGAATCAGACATGACCCTGATTTTTCCCAGGTTTTCTGCACCTCACAACCCTAACACTATCACCTGCATTAACAAAGAGAACATAGGAAAAGACCAGCACTGTTATCAGGAGCCCTGGTGGCGCAGTGGTTAAGAGCTCGGCTGCTAATGAAAAGGTTGGCAGTTTGAATCCACTAGCCGCTCTTTGGAAACCTTACAGGGCAGTTCTACCCTGTCCTATAGGATTGCTATGAGTTGGAATTGGGTTTAATATCAGAGAGCTTTCCGAGAAGAAGTGCAACACGATCAAAAGAATGCTGGGTCTGGAGCCAGAAATCCCAGGTCTGTGTCCTAGTTCTCTCTTCCTAGTTATGGAACCTAGAAGCCACTCTTTTTCTAAACCTCAGTCTGTAAACTGGGAATGTGCTTCCTGACTGCCAATGCTTCAAGGAGGCAGTGACTGGAGAAGCATCACCATTAAACTGCAACATAGTCCATAATGTGGTGCTGACTTGGCCCTCGAGCCCCAAGGGAGGCCTCTGCCAGAGGCAGGCTAGGCTCCCAGAGCTGGGGTACAGTGACAAGTGCCACCCCAACACTGCCTGCTCAGAGCTGGAGCTGCAGGTTTACATGGGCTGACTTCACAGCTCCAGGAGCTGGTACAGCAGCGGTGAGAGGATGACCCTGCAGCACCGCCCCTGCCCTGGAGGCTCTGGTGTCAGCCTTTCGGGTCCTCCCACACCCACCCTAGGTCCTGAGCCAGTCAGTCTAGCAGCCAGAAAACCTGTGGAGTTGTATCATATACACATTTGATTCACATATAGCTGCCCCCCTCCCCAAATCTCTTTATGTTTCTATTACTCTTTTTCCACTCAAACCAGACCTTGGTCCCCACTACTGCAAGGCAAGAGAAGCCACTGCTGAAAAGTAAACAAAGAGGCTAAATCCTTAGCTTTTGAGCTTCCAAGGGTCTGGGTCCTGGCAATGAGACATTTTCACCTCACATGCTGATTTCAGAATCTAAGCCCAGGGTGGAAGCATTCAGTGGCCCTGACCTCAGGAGAGGGGCACTGCTTAGAGTTAAGACATCCCAGAGCCCTGTACAGTACTCCCCCTCCACCCCCATAAAAGCACTCCCTTCCCCTTCCAGCATTTGACTAATCTACCAGCTGAGCTTGGGCCTGCCTCTGTGTTCTGATTTATAACCCTATTTTCCCTTGAGGGGTCTGGGGGACAGAAGCCACACTCTGCCACCATCCCAGGCTCAGGGTCTAACACCTCACACCCACAAGCACCACCTGGATCCACCTCCCAAGCCCACCATGCAGCCCTTCCACAGCCCACCTATCACACACTCCCACCACGCTAGAGAGGGCTCAACCACTTCTTAGGATGCTGGGCCTTGGACTGCTCGGCTGCCCTCGTGAACTCCATCTAAGCTCCTCAGGTCCTGCTCCTCCTCCTACTCATTCCTGATGCCACTGGTCCTAGCTACCCTGCACGAAGCTCACTCCCAGATAATGTTTTGGTTTATGTCAGAGGGGCTGGCACACTCAGCTTCAAAAACTCACCACCTCCCCTCATACATTGCTGGTGGGAATGTAAAATGATACAGCAGTTGTGGAAAGCAGTTTGGTGGTTCCTCAGAAAGTTAGACATAGAATTACCCCTATGACCCAGAAATTCCACTCCAAAGTATATATTTAAAAGACCCAAAAAACATGTCCACGCAAAAACTCGCACATGAATGTTCACAGCAGCATTATTCACAATAGCCAGAAGGTGGAAACAATCTAAATGTCTATCAACAGATGAATGAATAAATAAAATGTAGTCTATCCATGCAATGGAATATTATATAGCCATAAAAAGAAATGAACTACTGAGACATGCTATAACATGGATAAGCCTTGAAAACATTATGTCAAGTGGAAGAAGCCAGACACAAAAATCCGCATAGTATATGATTCCATTTATATAAAATATCCAGAAGAGGCAAATCCATAAAGACAGACGGTAGATTAGTGGTTGCCAGGAGCTGGGGGGAAGCGGGAATAAGAAGCGACTACTTAACGCGAGTGTCTTAGTCATCTAGCGCTGCTATAACAGGAATACCACAAGTGGACGGCTTTAATGAAGAGAAATTTATTTTCTCACAGTCGAGTAGGCTAGAAGTCCAAATTCAGGGCATCAGCTCCAGGGGAAGGCTTTCTCTCTCTGTCAGCCTTCTTATCAATCTTGCCCTGGACTGGGAGCTTCTCCGCGCAGGGACCCCGGGTCCAAAGGACGTGCTCTGCTCCTGGCACTGCTTTCTTGGTGGTATGAGGTCCCCCTGTCTCTCTGCTCGCTTCTCTCTTTTATATCTCAAAAGAGACTGGCTTAAGACACTATCTAATCTTATAGACCTCATCAATGTAACTGCTGCTAATCCATCTTATTACACTATAGCAATAGCATTTACAACACATAGGGAAATCACATCAGATGATAAAATGGTACACAATCATACAATACTGGGAATCATGACCTAGCCAAGTTGATTTGACACTTTAAAATGCTAATTTTTTTGCGTATTTTACCACACAAAAAAAGTCAGCACCTCACACAGCAGTCTCTCAGCACTTTAGTGCTACCCAGCAACCTTGGCGGCCTTTGCTAAAGCAAGACTTTTAAGTCTCAAGGCTTCCAGACTGTGGTGAGGAAGTGCTGGCTGTGAGCAGCCAGGGCCAGCAGGCAGACAGCACTGGACATGTGTATGGAGCGAGGAATTCGGACGCTTTCCAGCGTAACTGGCAAGATGGCAACAAGGTCTTTGGCCAGTATAAAGCCTGCACACCACATGATGAATTCTAAACCTGCACCCCCACCCCCACCACTTCTAAACCCAGTTCCCAACCACCCATTAGATTTCACAAGCATTTTAACATGTCTAGAATTAAACTCATCTCCCCCTCCCAGAATTTCTGCCCCTACTTCCTGATGTCACCTTCGACCCCAGGTAGAAACCTTTGCCATCCCAAGCTTCACCTCCCATGTCCACCTCTGCAACACCTTCCAAGATCCAGCCATGTAGCTTCTTGCTATGCCTCAAACCCACTACCCCAGCTACTGTCCACATTTGCCTGTAATGCCATCCTTTCCTCCACATCCATAGCCAACAACATGTTGAGGTGACTCCCCAGTCCTTTGTTCTACCTTTATTTGGGCACCTCTGTGGCACTACGATTGTGTGCATGTCTATATCACCCTAAGTAGATGTTCTACCTGTTGAGGGCGGAAGTGTCACCTCTACATCCTCAGCATCTAGGGCATTACCTGGTTCCCAGCAAGATCAAAGTAAGCTCCCTGAAAAAGTTGAATTGGAACAAAATAGATAAGCAGCAGGTAGTTAATATTCTTCTCACTGCCTATCAGTTTAACTACATTACTTCATAAAGTCCGGTTTGGACTTGTTTGACAACTAGATTTCCAACAGGAATGAGCTCTGCAAATTCAGCAGCCACATAAAGGCAGTTTCTAGAATAAAAACGATAGGGAAAAAACAGCAGCTAGACAGAGGTGGGACTGAACATTGCATCGAGACAAAATGAGGAAGAGGAGGCTGAGCCCAGAAAACCCATCGTCCCTCTCCAACCTAAGGAATGGCATCCAACTGAGAACTGGCAGAGATGGACCTGGGCAGAAATGCCTCAGCATCTAATTAAATATTTTAGACCTCACTGCACACGAGAAGGAAACCTACATCCCCCACGGAACCCTGACAAATGAGTCGTTTCCAATCAATCTATCACCATAGCATCTGGGTACCTCAGGAAGATGAAAATAAGACCAATACATAAATGAAAACCAATATACAAACAATCATCTCCCCACACAGGCCTCCAGGAAACCACAGCTACAGCCATCTGCCAAGCTCCATCCTCGTCACTGCTTCCTGCAGCCAAGGGCTCTGAGTAAGCACGGTTTTATATGAGATTTAACAACAGAAGGAAATTTCTTCTCTGAAGTCTGACTCTCTATTACTGTGCCTAGGCTAAACATCCACTCCTTGAAGCTTAAATGAAGTAAGTTTGAGACAAATAGGATGAGTTTTTTATGCCATATCAACCAAAGAATTTGTCAGAAATCACGGGGACAAATTAAAAGAAAGATTGCATCTTGGCAAAGGTTGAGAATTCACAGGTTTCCTGCATAGAAACAAAGCTATTTGGGGGACACCCACACTAATCTATGGCATAGTCTCACCCCTGCGGCCACCACCATAGGTGGCCTGGATAGATATGATCTGAACAACCCAAGACAGCAATTCCCAGGTTGAATCGTATTCAGAACTTGGTGCGGAGGAGATGAAATGAAATATCAGAGCCCTGCTGCCCTGGAGTCTGAAGGCCGGGGACTGGGCTCGGCTCTTTCACGTCTTCAATAGTTCTTTCTCCCTGAACACCAGTTAGTTGATTTTACAGATAACAACCTGTTCTGCTGACCCCCAGGATCTGCGTAAGGCCCAAGCAACAACGTGAAAAGGTTAACGGTAAAGCAGCAGGGACACCCACAGGAGGGAGGGCGAAGGTCTTCTGGGAAATCTGCTTCTGGACAAGCAAATATTTTCATTTCAGACATTTATGTCCTGCCTGCTTCCCCCCAAAAAAGATTTAAGTAGGACACGCAAGTATTTACACAGTTAATCAATGTTTCCCTACCTCTATGCATCTGAATGGGTGGTTAAGCATTTGGCTGCCAACCAAAACGTATGCAGTTCAAATCCACCAGTCGCTATGGAAACCCTATGGGGCACCGCTACTCTGTCCTATAGGGTCACTATGAGTCGGACTCGATTCTATGGCAACAGGTAAACAGGTAATGCATCTGAATGTGGTAGGAAGTGGCTCAGGCACATGACAATATTACTGTATAAAATTCCATACAGCTGGAGATTTATCTTTGCATCCGTTCCTTCAGTTCCTTTTGTGTAACTGAGGATCAGTAGACTGGTGTTTTCAATATTTTTCTTCAAGCTTTAATACATTCATGGCTTCTCTTGATAATGTTAACAAAGTTTGGAAAATCTAGTTGCAGTTGAGTCTTTTCAATAACCTCCCCCTTTTATAATCCAATCCTGGTCTAAACCATTGTCATCAAGTCGATTCTGACTCATAGCAACTCATAGAGTAGAACTGCCCCATAGGGTTTCCAAGGCTGTAATCTTTACAGAAGCAGACTGCCACATCTTTCTCCCACAGAGCGGCTGGTAGATTCAAACGGCCAATCTTTCAGTTAGCAGCCAAGCACAGTCTAGGTCCTAATAAGTAGAAAAGATAATTTAGAGGAAGTGGGCAAAAGGGACATACAGCCAGAAAGGCGATATAGCCACAGGTTAGTTCTACAGCACGGCTGCACATCAGAACTACCTGCGGAAATGTTTAAAAATCCTCCCACCCAAGCTGCACCCCAGACCATTTAAATCAGAAACTCTAGGGGAGGAACTCAGGCATCAGTATTTACTAAGATCCCCCAGGCGATTCCAGACTGCAGGAAAGGTTAGAATCCCTGTTCAAAAGATTCAGAAGACCAGCTCTTTTAAACACCAACCAAGACTATGACAATTTCCACTTTATTCCAACCCAAGGTGAAAACAAGTCCTCTAAATTATTACCTGTCAGCCTTCAGTTGAGATAATAGAAAGAACTTCCACTAGGAATCAAGAGAAGAGGTTTAAGTCTGTTGCCTCATAGCGACCCTACAGGACAGAGTAGAGCTGCCCCATAGGGTTTCCAAGGAATGGCTGGTGGATTTGAACTGCCAACCTTTTGGTTAGCACCTGTAGCTCTTAACCACTATGCCACCGGGGGGGTGGGAGTGGGGGTGGGGGTGGGCGGAACCTTGAGTAGGTTACTTCTCTCTTCAGGGTCTTCATACTTTCATCTATAAAATGAGACTATAGGCCATGCCCTGTGCACTACAAGGCCATTGTGGGGATCAGCTAAACTCTTAATGGGATGCTAGGGCTCTACTAAGAATACCAGATGCACAAGGAATTTTTAATCTGATATGTCCGGAAGGGGACAGGCATTGGTCCAGCCCAGCCCCCTCTACCTTCCATCAAAGCAGATTCCTTGGAGATTCTTACATTTAAAAAACAACAGGTGATTCACACCCACTAGGATAGCTATTATCAGAAAAAATGGAAAATAATGAGTGTTGGAAAGGATGAAGAGAAGCTGCAACCCTCATTCATTGCTGGTGGGAATGTAAAACGGTGCAGCCCCTGTGGGAAACAGTCTATGGTTCTTCAATAAGTTAAACATAGAATTACCATGTGACCAGCAATTCCACTTCTGGTATATACCCAAAAGACTTGTAAGCAAGGACTCAAACATACTTGTACACCCATGTTCACTGCAGCATTATTCACAATAGCTAAAAGGTGGAAACAACCCAAGTGTCAGCAAATGAACAGATACACAAGATATGGTATACCCATACAATGGAATATTAGTCAGCCATAAAGAGAAATGAAGTTCTGATACATGGTACGACATGAAAGAACCTTGCAAAGATGCTGAGTGCAGCAATGAGAGCAGTGGTGGTTCATGGTAGAATTCTCCCCTTCCATGCAGGAGACCCAGGGGTTCAGTTCCCAGCCAGTGTACCTCAGCACAGCCACTGTTTGTCAGTGGAGGCTTGTGTGTTCTTATGATGCCAAACAATTTCAATGGACCTTTCAGACTAAGGCAGACTCTGAAGGAAGGTCTGTAAATCTACTCACAAAAAATCAGCCAGTGAAAGTCCTATGGATCACAATGGTCTGATCTCATTGTGCATGGGATCACCATGAGTCGGGGGGCCAACTCGACAGCAGCTAACAACAAGGGAAGTAAGTCAGACACGAAAGGACAAATATTGTACAGTCCCACTTAAATGAAATATCCAGAACAGGCAAATGCACAGAGACAAAATTTAAAAAGTGGTTACCAAGGGTAGGTGTGAGAAAGAAATGGGGAGTTACTGCTTATGGGGCAATGAGTTTCTTTTGGGGATGATGGAAAACTTTCAGAAATAGATAGTGGTAATTGTTGCACAATGTAGTGAATATATTTAATGTTAATGAATTGGACACTTAAAAATGCTTAAAATGATATTTACATATATATCTTACCACAATAAAATTATTTTAAAAGACAAAAAACATCAACGGGTGATACAGAGGCCAGAGAGCCAGAAACTCCTTTTCTAACAAGTGAGAAGACTTGAAATTATAGGGCTGACAAGCTGGAGTCCTGCTCCCACTGGTGCCAATTTAAGAGCACTTTACTCAGAGCAGAGAGAATCTTTTTACCCTTTAATCCAATACAGTGCCTAATCACAGGAAATGTCTAATGCTGTTTGTCTGCCTCAGCCCCACCTGGACTGACACCACTCAGGTGACATTCGTAACTACTCAAGGATCAGTAATCAGACACAGACATTCCTGCATGCTTCTAGGGAGGCTATTATGCAATACCACCTAGGAGAGTGGATCAGGGAGGTCTCTACCCCTCATATAATTATACATCCAAGAAGGCCGGCATCATAACTGCTAGAAGTCTCTAGACTGTGCTGCTCTTTTTCTGCCACAACATGAACATTTCTCTATAACAAGTTTCCTTATACTCTGAAGTAGCAAAATCGATTATACTTTATAGGTTGTTTTCTAAAAGGTCCAGTTCTGAAAACATGAGACTAAAGTCTTCTTTCCCCCATTGACTCTTATAATTAAAAACCAAGACTACTCCAGAGCTCCGTAAGGTATGGGACAGACGTGGAGAATGGCTTCTGGGAGAGCTGAAACGGAGGAAGATATGCGGATTTAGGTCAAGAACACAAGTGCAGAAAAACAAAAAAGGTGCTGGAATGTCTTTCCTGGAGATCAGCATTTACTTGGCAAAGTTTAGGTTTAACCTCTGAAAAGCTCATTCCAGGGATGGGAGCGGGAGGGAGGGATCTGAAATAAGATTTTATTCAACAGCCCCCACTACCCAAAATGAGACAAATTAAAGACAGCCATTACAAAAAGATACGACATTTACTTCACTTTGAATTCCCTGAATGAGGGGAGGTAAGAGATCAGATCTCATAGAATGCACCTTGGAAATTTCTTCAGCCATATAAATTTAGCCTCCCTGTGATCAGCAAGGAGCCCTAGTGGCGCAACGGTTAAGAGCTATGGCCGCTAACCAAAAAGTTGGTTGTTTGAATCCACCAGCAGCTCCTTGGAAACTCTATGGGGCAGCAGTTGGACTCTGCCCTATAGGATCACTATGAGCTGGAATTGATTCAATGGCAACAGGTTTGGGTTTTTTTGGTTTTATGATCAGCAAAGGGAGCCCTCGTGGTGTAGTGGTTAAAGGGCCTGGCTGCTAAACAAAAGGTCAGCAGTTTGAATCCACCAGCCACTCCACGGGAAAAAGATGTGGCAGTCTGCTTCTGTAAAGATTACAGCCTTGGAAACCCAATGGAGCAGGTCTACTCTGTCCTATAGGGTTGCTATGAGTCAGAATTGACTTGATAGCAATGGGTTTGGTTTGGCTGCTTAGTAATTCAGCAATCTGGCCTACGTAAGTGGTTCATTTTTTTTAATGTGGGGATTTACAAAGCAAGTTTTAAAAAGTAGTCATTATACTTAAGACAAAGAGCCAAGAGTAAATATTTGACAGATTGTAAAATTGTGAAAATAGCGCTAATGGAGGCTGCTGGAACGTCACAAATACCAATAAACATTTCTTCTTCTAACACCTAAAAGCAGGTGAGCAAGAACGCACAAATAATTTAAGATGGTATCAGTCAGAAATCAGGAGCCCTTTTGAGAACTTCTTTCTCTATCCTGGACACGGTTTCAATACAAAGTTACATTTTACTCATCCAATGCCAATTACAAAAAATAAGTAAGAGTCTTGAAATAGCTAAATTAAGCTAAAATCTGTACATTAAAGTTTATGTACTTGATTCAGGAGTCTTTAGAGACCTACTCGAAGCTACTTATTTGTAGTTTATATATAATGATAACAAGCTAGATTAAATGGTTTCCTAGCCAACTGCAGGTTAGAAAAGAGCAAGATATGACAACTAGAGAATAAAGCAGCCACACAGAGATCCTGAAAGCTACAAGAAGTTATAGCTAACAGCCCAATATAGACAGAAAGCAGATGAATCCAGTATCCCAAAAAAGCAGATCTACAATGTTCAGCATAGGAAAATGTGACCCATAACCAGGAGGAGAATGAACAAATCTGTCTTGGAAGTACAGCCAGAATGCTCCTTAGAAGCAAGGATGGCAAGACTTTGTCTCACATACTTTGGACATGTTATCTGGAGGAACCAGTCCCTGGAGAAGGACATCATGCTTGGTAGAGGGTCAGTGGAAAACACAAAGACCCTCAACCAGATGCACTGACACAGTGGCTGCAACAATGGGCTCAAGCATAACAACAATTGTGAGGATGGCACAGGACCGGACAGTGTTTTCTTCTGTTGTACATGGGGTCACTATGAGTTGGACCAGACTCGACAGCACCTAACAACAACAACACAACCAGGGGAAAAAAGTCAATAGAGACAGACCTGATGATGACACTGATGTTGGAAACAGCAAACAAAGACTTTTTAAAGAGCAACATTAAGGGTTTTAGGAGAAGGAAAAGATGAAAATAAGCCAACAGAAAATGTCAGAGAAACAAAGACAATTTAAAAGGTCCAAACAGAAATTCTAAAAATAAAAAATACATGAAATTTAAAAAATCACTGGTAGGGCTTAACATTATATTGGACACTGTGATGGTTAAGGTTGTGTGTTAACGTGGCTGGGCCATGATTCTTAGTGGTTTGGCAGTTATGTAATGATGCAGTTTGTTTACATGATGATGTAATTTGGCAATTATATAATGATGTAGCTATCCTCCATTTTGTGAAATAATGTAATCACCTCCATGATGTGATCAGCCAATCAGTTTAAGAGGCGTTTCCTCAGAGGTGTGGCCTGCATCCAGCATATATGGATGTTCTGGCAAAGTTCGCTGGCTTTTGCTCGCTCTGGATCCTGCATATGGCTCATCATTCATCTGACCTCTGGTTCCTGGCACTAGAGCCAGCGGCCTGCCATACTGCCTGCTGATCTTGGGATTTGTTGGCCTCTGCAGCCTGTGAGCCAGCAGCCTGCCACCTGACCTGCTGATCTTGGGTTCATCAGCCCCTGAAGCTACATGAGTCAGGAGAAGCCTCTAGCCTTATGCCTGACCCACAGACTTAGGACTTGCCAGACTCTGCAACCAAATGAGCCATTTCCTTGAAATCTCTCTCTCTATATATATGTGTGTGTGTGTGTGTGTGTGTGTGTGTATCTGGGTGTGTGTGTGTGTGTGTGTGTGTGTGTGTATGCTTCACTGGTTTTGCTTCTCTAGAGAACTCAGCCTAAGACAGATACTAAAGAAGAAAAGATCAGTGAACTTGAAGATAAATAAAAAACCAAACCTTGAAGATAGGTGCATCGTGTGGAAATCTCAGTCCTACTATTCTGTCCTCAGCTATGAGGACATAACAAATCTCCACTTTTTACTTCTCTGTTCAGCCCTGATGCCTGCTTCATGCAGCACTTCTCTGACCCTAGCCACCCAGAGGTAGGTCAGATCTCAAGTTAAAAAGACACTCTTCTTCACACTGCTAAATAGGCAGGTGCCAGCCCCAAGTTTGGGAGTCCACAGGACACCCGTACTTCTGAACTACTGGCTACAAATCTGGGGTTTCCCTCTATTCTTTCAGGATGTCAGCTACAAGCTCGAGAGCCCACCTGGACTCTTTCACTTCTGACCTTCCAGCTCCGACTACTCCCTTAGATTTGATAATTCGCTAGAACAACCCACAACTCACTGAAGGCACTACATGTATGATTACAGTTTTATTGTAGAGAAAAAAGGATACAAATGAAGAAATGCATAGGATGAGGTCTGGGAGGGTGCCCAGCATGGAGCTTCCATGTGCCAAATGACACACTGCCCTCCCACATACATCAACATCCAGAGCCTTACTGGCTTCATTACATAGTCATGTTTGATTGGATCAGCCTTCCTCCCTCCCCTGAGGTCAGCTGATATCAGGGCTTTGAACCAGTTTGTTCTGGTTCAAACCCCTGCTGAGAATTTGCATTTCCACCCCATATACACTGAATCAGAATCTACATTTTAACAAGATTCCCAGGTGATTCTTATGCATACATCACCTGGGGATCTATTAGAATTCTTATGTATACTTAAGAATCACTTGGGGATCTATAAGAATCACCTAGGGATCTTGTTAAAATGTAGATTCTGATTCAGTATATCTGGAGTGGAAATGCAAGTTCTCAGCAGGAGTTCAAACTGGAATGAACCGGTTTGAAGCCCTGGCTGATAGCAGGCCACATGGTGGTCTTTCTGGCCAGGCCAGACTCCACCCATTAGCACAAAGTCCCAAGTGTGGTCTAGAAGTTAAGAGAACAAAGGAACTTTAATTACCAAGAAAATTCTAAGGGTTCAAAGTTATCTCTCAGGAACCAAGGACAAAGGCCATATTACTTGAGATAAAATAATTCTTTACTTCATAATGCTGCTGACAGAGGTTTCCTAAGCTGTAATCTTGCCAGGTCCTTCTCCTATTGAGTGGCTGGGTGCGTGCGAACCACCAACCTTTCTGTTAGCAGCTGAGCACTTAACCATTGTGACACCAGGGCTCCTTTTACTCCACAATAAACTCATTGCTGTCAAGTCAACTCTGACTCACAGCAACCCTACAGGACAGAGTAGAACTGCTCCATAGGGTTTCCAAGGAGCACCTGGTGGATTCGAACTGCCGACCTTTTGGTTAGCAGCCATAGATAGCTCTTAACCACTACGACACCAGGGTTTCCTACCCCACAATAGGTCAATATAAATTATCCACACCAATGCACAGAGAGAAGGAAAGACTGAAATGAAAATTAATAGAAACTCAGTGATCTCTAGGACAATATCAAGCAATCTAACATATATGTAATTGGAGTTCTAAAAGGAGAGGAAATAGATTGAGGCAGAAAAAATATTTGAAGAAATATGAGACAAAAAATTTCTAAACTTGATGAAAAATACCACCCACAGATACAAGAAGTTCAACAAACCCCATGCAGGATAAAGACAATCACATCTAGGCATAACAGAGTCAAATTGCTGAAAACCACAGATAAATCTTAATAGCATCCACAGGGAGGGGGAAGACATTACATGCAGTGAAATTTCTCCTTCTCTTCAGAAACAATATAAGCTCCAGCTTTCAGAAACAGAACAAGCTAAAAAACAATGGAAGGACATCTTTACTATAAACAAACAAAAGTCCACCTAGATTTCTATATCCAGCAAAAATATACTTTTAAAATGCAGGCAAAGAAGAGGTATTTTCAGATTTTAAAAAGCTACAATAGTCTGTCACCAGAACTCCCTTCACTACAGTAAATGTTGAGAGGAGATTTCAGGCTGAAAGGAAATGATACTAGACAGAAACGTGGACACACAAGAAGGAATAAAGAACATGAGAAATGGTAATTAAGTGGGTAAATAAAAAGACTTGAATTTATTAATTTAATGCAAGTGACTATTTCAAGAAAAAATAATATCAATGTGTTATGGGGTGTATAACATATATAGAAGGAAAATATATGACAACAATCAAATGAAGACTGGGGTTGGGTAAATGGAAGTATATTGTTGTAAGGGACTTACATCATACGTGAAATGATATATTATTTCAAGGTAGATTTGGATAAGATAAAGATAATTATAATCCTTATAGCAACCACTGGGGGGAAAAAAAAGAAACACAGAAATATGACTAAAATGTCAATAGATGAAATAAAGTAGAATTTAAATACTTGATTAATCCAAAAGAAGGCAGGAAAGGGGAAAAAAAAAAACAAAAAAACACCAAGGCTATATGGGACTAACAAAAAAAAAATTGCTATATGATAGATTTAAATTCAACTATATAAATACAAGCGGAACCCTGGTGGCACAGTGGTTAAGAGCTACCATGAGCTATGGCTGTTAACCAAAAGGTTGGCAGTTTGAATCCACCACCTGCTCCTTGGAACCGCATGGGGCAGTTCTACTCTGTCCTATAGGGTCGCTATGAGTCGGAATAGACTCGACAGCAACGTGTTTGGTTTTTTTGTTTTGTTTTTTTTTTAATATAAATGGATTAAACACTAATTAAAAGGCAAACATTGTCAGACTGGATAAAAAAAGCAAAACATAATTATATGATGTTTACATGAGATTCACTTTAAATACAAAGATACAGTTGGGTTAAAACAAAAGAATGGAAAAATTTGTACCATGCAAACAATAACCATAAGAAAGTTTGAAAGGCTATATTAACCAGGCAAAATCGACTTCAAGACAAAGAGTATTATCAGAGACGAAGAGAGATATTTATAATGTTAAATGTGTCAATTCATCTAGAAAATACAATGATCCTAAATGTGCATATACCTGATAACAGAAATAAAAATTATGGGCCAAAAAGTTAAAGAGAATGAGAATCTAAGGAACAATTTTATTCCAGTAAATTCTATAACTTGGATGAAATGGTCAAATTCTTTGGAGTATAAATTCGCAAAACTGATACAAGAAATAGAAATTCTGAATAGCCCTATACCTGTTAAACCAGACCAAACCTGTTGCCATTGAGTCAATTCCAACTTATAATGACCCTACAGGACAGAGTAGAACTGCCCCATAGGGTTTCCAAGGAGCGACTGGTGGATTCAAACTGCCAGCCTTTGGGTTGGCAGGCAAGCTCTTTACTACTATGCCAACAGGGCTTCATATCTGATAGGGTAATTGAATTCATAATTTAAAACTCACATATATGAAAAATATTCTCTATATCCAGAGGCATAATATTCTATTAAACATTTAAGAAAGAGATAATATCAGTGGCACATAAACTCTCAGAAAATAGAGAAGGAAACTTTTTCAGCTCATTTTATGAGACCAGCATAACCTTGATACCAAAAAAACAGACAAATGCTTTATAAAAAAAAGAAAAAACTACAGAACAGTATCTCTCATGAATATAGATGCAAAAATTCTTAAAAAACATTAGCAAATCAAATGCAAGTTTGATTTAACTTAAAAAAATAAATATGATTTAACACATTCACAGAATGAAATAGGAAAACCATATGATTAACTCCATAGACACAGAAAAAGCATTTGACAAAATCTAATACAGTTCTTCATAAAAATTCTCAGCAGATTAAGATGGGAACTTCCTCAATGATAAAAGGCATCTACAAAAATCCTACAGCTAATATCATAATTAATGGTGAAAGACTGAACGCTTTTCACTTGAGATCAGAAACAATGTTAATACGTCAGTTCTCATCACTTCTACTCAACATTGTACTGGAAGTCCTAGCTACTGCCATGAACAAGAAAAAGAAATAAAGCCATACAAATTAGAAAGCAATAAAGCTGTCTTTATTTCTAGACAACATGATTATATACATACTAGATCCTAGTTAGGATACTGGATCCTAACTAATTTACAAAAAAATATAATAAATGAATTTGACAAGGCCACATGATATGGAGTCAGTATACAAAAATCTACTGTATGTCTATGTACTAGCAACAAACAATTTGAAAATAAAAATTTAAATAATACCATAACAACAGCATAAAAATATAAAATATTTAGAGATATATTTTTAAAAAGGTGTTCAACAAAGCTAAGAAGTTTCCTGAATACAATCAAACACTTCAAGGGACAGAGTAGTAGGGAAGAGGGTCTAGGGACCATGCTTTCAGGGGACATCTAGGTCAACTGGCATAACAAAGTTTATTAAGAAAATGTTCTGCATCCTACTTTAGTGAGCGGCACCTGGGGTCTTAAAAGCTAGAAAGCAGCCATCTAGGATGCATCAATTGGTCCCAACCACCTGGAGTAAAGAAGAATGAAAAGCACCAAAGACACAGGGAAAGTATTAGCCCAAGAGACAGAAAGGGCCACATAAACCAGAGACTTCATCAGCCTGAGACCAGAAGAACTAGATGGTGCCCAGCTACCACCAATGACCGCCCTGACAGGGAACACAACAGAAAGTCTCTGATGGAGCAGGGGATGGGTGGGATGCAAAACTCAAATTCTTGTAAAAAGACCAGACTTAATGGTCTGACTCAGACTGGAGGAACCCCAGAAAGCATGGCCCCCGGACTCTCTGTCAACCCAGAACTAAAACAATTCCCAAGGCCAACTCTTCAAAGATTGGACTGGACTGTGGGACATAAAATGATACTCGTGAAGAGTGTGCTTCTTAGCTCAAGTAGATACATGAGACTAAATGGGCAGCTTCTGCCCGGAGGTGAGATGACAAGGCACAGGGGGTCAGGAGCTGGTTGAATGGACATGGGAAATCAGGGGTGGAAAGGAGGAGTGTGCTGTCACAGTATAGGGAGAACAATTAGGTCACATAACAATATAGGTATAAATTTTTGTATGGGAGACTAACTTGAATTGTAAACTTTCACTTAAACTACAACAATTTGAAAAAATCGATTTTTTTTAATCAAAAAAATAAATAAATAAAGGTGTTCAAGCCTTCTACATTGAAAACTATAAAACACTGTCAGGAGAAATTAAAGAAACCCTAAAGAAATAGAGTGAGATACCACATTTCATGGACTGAAAGACCCAAAATTGTTAAAATGTCAATTCTCCCCGATTTGATCTATGGATTCAAGGCAAACCCAAATAAAATCGCAGTAGGATTTTTCATAGAAATTGACAAGCTTGACCTCAAACATACAAAAATACAAAGGACCTAGGATAGCCAAAGCAATTTTGAAAAAGAATTTCAAAAACGTAGGAATCACTCTTCAAGATATACTATAAAGCTACAGTAATCAAGACAGTGTGGTATAGCATAACGATAAATCTATACAGCAGAACAGAGTCCAGAAATAGAATCATATCTATATGGTCGATTAATCTGACAAAA
This sequence comes from Dugong dugon, assembly GCA_030035585.1. Taxonomy (NCBI): domain Eukaryota; kingdom Metazoa; phylum Chordata; class Mammalia; order Sirenia; family Dugongidae; genus Dugong; species Dugong dugon. Next base: position 49,749,603 of record CM057462.1, on the reverse strand, counting down.
GCATCAAAGCAATTCAGTGAGAGAAAGGAAAATCTTTTGAACAAGTAATGTCAAGCAACTGGATATCTATACGGAAAATAATGAACCTCACCCTCTACCACCCATCGTACATAAAAATTAACTTGAAGTGGATGACAGACTTAAATGTAAAAATTAAAATTATAGAGCTTCTGAAATTAAAAAGAAAATTATGAAAAAGTTCCCGTCGTGGCTGGGGGAAGATGGCAGTGGCCGTTGCTGGGCTGCATGGGGTGTGCATGGTGGTGGCAGCCACTGGGTCGCAGAGGGCACAGGTCCGAGGAGGTGCAGGTGTGACTGATGGGAATGAAGTGGCCACGGCCTAGCAGGCAACTCCTGGGGGAGCAGCCCCAACCATCTTCTCCCGGATCCTGGACTAAAGCCTCCCAGCTGACATTCTGTATGAGGACCATCAGTGTCTTGTGTTCCGTGATGTGGCCCCTCAGGCTCCTATGCACTTCCTGATCATTCCTAAGAAACCCATCCCTCGGATTAGCCAGGCTGAAGAGAAAGATCAGCAGCTTCTAGGATTCCTCCTCCTTGTGGCCAAGAAGATAGCAAAGGCTGAGGGCCTAGCAGGTGGACACCAGCTTGTGATCAATGATGGGAAGCTGGGCTCAGAATCTGTGTATCACCTGCACATTTACGTACTTGGGGGCTGACAGCTCCTGTGACCTCCAGGTTGAAACAACTGACCAAGGACCCCAGGCCTGGATGCTTGGATGGGGAAGGGGAAAAAGGACCCTGTGATGCCAGTAAATCTCTCCTACAACTTTGAAAAGTAAAAAAATAAAAATAAAAAGGAAACTATCTTCATGATCTTGGGGGCAGGCAAAGATATTTTAGAACAGACACAGAAAGCACTAACCACAAAAAAAATAAATACACACTGGACTTCATCAAAATTAAAAACTTCTCTTTAAACAACACCATTAAGAAAATGAAAAGGCAAGCCACAGACTGGGAGCAAGTATTTGAGATAGATATAGATACACATCTCTGACAAAGAACTTATATCCAGAATATATGATGATTCCTACAATTCAACAGGATGATAATAAACAGCCCAGTTTTAAAAAAGAGGGGGGCAAAAGATTTGAACAGACATTTCAAAAGAAGATATACAAATGGTAAACAAGCACATGAAAGATGCCCAATATCATTAGTTAACAGGGAAATGCAAATTAAAACCACAATGATGTATCACCACACACTGCACAGAATGGCTAAAATTTAAAAGTTGACAATATCAAGTGTTGACAAGAATATATAAAACTCTTACATTGCTAGTAGGAATATAAAATGCTCTAACTACTTGGGAAAAGTGTGTTCAGCTTCTTATAAAGTTAAACACATACCTATGCCATGAGTCAGCAATTCTACTCCTAGGTATTTACACGAAAGAAATGAAAACATATGCTCACACAAAGATGTATGTTTCAAATATTCATTGGGTCTTTATGCATAATAGCCCAAAACTGGAAACAACCCAAAAGTCCAACAACAGGTGAATGGATAAATAAATTGTGGTATATTCATACAATGGAATGTATTGCAGCAATAAAAAGAAATGAACCACTGATATACATAACATGAATGAATTTCAAAAACATTATTCTCAGTGAAAGAAGCCTTGAACAAAAGGGCATGTCCATTTATCTGAAATTCTAGAACAGGTAAAACGCATCTCTGGTGATGAAAATCATAACAGTGGTTGGGAGTGAGAGGAATGGGTGATGGGGAATTGACTGGGAGGAGTGGAGAGAATTTTCTGAAGTGATGGAAATGTTCCATGGGTTTCTGCGCTTGTTAAAACTCAGCAAACTGAGTATTTTAAGATCTGTGCATTTCACAGATTATACCTAACTTATAAGTTATACCTAAATAAATGGTACCTACATCATAAGGTTGCTGTGGAAAAACAAGATGATAACACAAAGGACAGACATTGAGAGGCTAACAGTCTTATCTACACAACTCATCAGCCCCTACAGGGCATTATACCATATTGCACAGCAGATTTTATGGTGACCCCAAGTCAACAAGAATGACTGGTGTAATAGTTAAAACATTCAGCTGCTAACTGAAAAGTTGGTGGTTCGAACTCACCATCGGCTCCACGGGAGAAAAGACCTCGAGATCTGCTCCTGTAAGGGCTATAGCCTAGGAGACCGTATGGGGCCGTTCTATCCTGTGCTATAAGGCCGCTATGAGTCAGAATCAACTCAATGGCAACGAGTTGCGTCAGAATCAGCTGGATGGCAAACAACAACAAATGATGCTTAAGAAAGAGGCAGGGGTAGGGGGAGAGGGCAAAAATCTCATATTATTCAGCCACTGAAAATGACTATTAGGTGAAAACTGTTTCCCTAGGAGATTCACCTGTGGAGCAGCTGGCTCCCAGAGGATGGCAGAGAAAACCACAACTATTACTCATCTATTAAGGACAGCGCTAATCGATATGCCAAAGTTTCTTCTGTAAAGGTTACCACTAAAATACTGTGCTAAAATAGATGGACAACTGCCTTTCATTAATGAAGATCCAGAGCTAAGAGACAAATTCAGCTCCTCGTGACAGTAAGAGCTGTTGAGACCCCTGCCTGCCTATTCTGGGGAGCTCTCAACCCAAAATTTCAGAATCCAGCCCTCTTGAGGGAGAACACCCCTTCGACTGGGCCACCACACTGAGTACACACACTGTGGCTGTGGTCTTGGCCCTTTCTGTTCTCTTTGCAGGTGGAGACACCAGAGCAGGTCTGACCTACAGCAATCTTAGCTGCATCAACTCAGGGATTTAAGAGAACTAAAACTATGCTGCCTTTGGCTAGGGACCAGCCCCCCTAGGTGGGGGGTAGGTGTGGAGGGTGGGCAATGAAGGAAGGAAGGAGAGGGAGAACCATCTAGACTTCAATCCTTGAATCTTCAGAATTCCCTGAGGGGTCTTGGATTTGGTTTCTTACCATCATCTGCCATGGAAATATGGGGCTAACAAAGTCTGCTGTATCATTTTCCAAAATTATACAAACACCTGTACTTGAGGCTTTGATCTCAGGCAGGGGGAAATCAACAACCAGGGCTTATTGTTTGGATGAGTCTGGTCTTTTTGGATCACAGGTGCACAGAACTGGAATCATAAATAATCTTTAGTTCAAGATACTCATCCTTGCTCCACGTGTGGCCCTATTATAAAGTACAGTAATGAATATTCATGAACTCACCTAAGGTACTCTCCTGAATCCCGTGTCCATCATTCCCTGGCCAACAGAAGCAAGGCAGGAAGAGAGAATTTCCAAAAGCTCCCAACACCTCCCCAAACACAGACTCAACTTAGGATGCAGAGGTCGGCCCCTTCTCCAAGCCAGAGCCTGTACCCACGAGGCTGGGTGCCCACCAAGATTACCGAACAGCTTCCCTACACGAGGCTTTACAACCTGCAAGCCTGATTTATTTTTTTCAATGAGAGAAAAACGATGTAAGTCCCTTTGAGCAACGTATGCCTGATATATATCACAATATTTATTTTTGGTGGAGTAATGGATCAGTCTTCGGGGAAAGCTAGAGAAAAGGCATTTCTCTTGCTCAGATGTAAATCAGTCACTCTAGAAACCGCCAGGGAATCTACATTCTTGCCCCCTGTTAACTGTACTGTGAAATAAGCAGCTGACTTTTAAAAGTCATCGTTCTATTTGTTTCTAGCCCTAACATCAAAGACAGAGTTAAGAATATGAGGCCTGAAAAGCAATTGCTCCTGGAATGCCTACAGCTACTGTAATTCCCCAAAATGATAGTGCAACTCAAAATAAAAGCAGAGAAGCCCAACCGACTGCGTGGGGGCTAAGTTGTACACCTGGTGGGGACAAGTTCCAAGCTTCTCTCTACTTGCAGCACTCAGTTCTAAGGAAGAAGAATGAGGCATGTGGCCGGGCTTAGGAGGTAAAGGTCTCCCAAGGGACCTGACCAATTATTATAGGCCGGTCTTCCTATCTATATTAAAGGTACTGGAGAGCAGGACAAGGGGGAAACTGAAGCAGAGAAACTGAAGGATCGGGGAAGAAGCTCTTCAAAGGATTTGCAACTCAGAGCTCTTGAAAGCTATTTAAATCTGAGGTGTTCCTAATATTAATTATCCTGAACAACTCACAGGCTCCGATTCATATGCTACGAAGAAAACAACGCCTTTTAATTTTCATACCTGTCCCTGGCACCAGTGACAATAAATCAGATATACAGAGAAACCACACATGACTAATGAACCAGCCCATTAATGGAGAGCAAAGACCATTTGGCAAGATGACTTATTCAGACATGGTCACATATCATAACCAGCGACATCCTGAAGGCTTAAGGCAGCAGGCACAGAGGGCAAGAGCTGGGCACTCCCTGCCAAGTCACAGGGCAACCTCCAAAAACAACAACAACCAAACCCGATGCCATTGTAAACCTGCCCCGTAGGGTTTCCAAGCAATGGCTGGTGGATTCAAACTGCCGACCTTTTGGTTAGCAGCCAAGCTCTTAACCAGTGTGCCACCAACCTCCAGATGCCTGCTATCCAGGCATAAAAGATTTTACCCAAGGGTGCCACCTCCCTGCTCCCTTCAAGGCAGACCTGCACTTGGAAAATTACTGCAACTTCTAAAAGCCTCTCAGGTCATGAAGCTTACTTCTAAAACCCCTACTCTATTCGCCCCTCCCTCATCCCATTTTGCAGAAGGAAAAACAATGTCCAGGAAGGAGAGGAAGTGGCTGCCTAAGGTCAGCCAGTTGATGACTGAGCAGAGACTTGAACTCATGATCTCTGGGTCTCCCCTTTCTACCACACTGCCTCCTCCAAGGTTCCAAAATTGTGAAGTGAGGAGAAAGAGTTGATTCTAGCGACAGATTGTTTCCCGATATGCGTACACCCAGAACACACCCCTCCAGCCCATCTTACCAGCACAGATCTTGTGCCATGTCCATCTTTCCAACTAGAATGTACTTTGCTGACCTAGAGCCTGAGCGTCCAGTCTTCCTATGCGCTCATTTATCACCCTCTCTGATTCTCTCTTGATGTTTACTTTCACTTTAAAAACCTCACCTTATAAATACAGGGCCCGTTTTATCTGACGTTAACTCCCCCTTTGCTCCCTGGGCCTAATCAATCCAAGTCAGGAAATAAACAAACCAGAAAGGAAAGCAACAGTCCTTTTTGTGAAAACAGGCACCACTCTAAAACTGTCTCCCCCTGGGCATGACATAGATAGGAATTTACATGAGAAGAACAGAAGGACATTCTCCAGCAACAGTCATATGCATTCCTCATCAGGCGGGACACCAGCGAAGGGAACTCCGTGCTAAACCAAAAAATCTGTCCCACATTTTTCCGGTTATCTTGGAGGAGGTCAAACTGAAGAAGCTTGAGGAGACCAGAAACTTCAAAACACAAGTGTGTATATCCCAGCACCTTCCATTCCAAGGAGCTTAAAATCAGGGGCAGTGAGGGTCAGTGGTAGAATTCTCGCCTTCCATGTGGGAGACCTGGATTTGATTCCCGGCTAATGCACCTCATGTGCAGCCACCACCCATCTGTCACTGGAGGCTCGCGTATTGCTATGAGGCTAAGCAGGTTTCAGCAGAGCTTCCAGACTAACCTGGACTAGGAAGAAAGGTCTGGTGATTTACTTCTGAAAATTAGTCAGTGAAAATCCTATGAATCAAAATGGTCCTATCTGCAACTGATCGTGAGGATGGTGTAGGACCGGTTAGTGTTTTGTTTCACTGTGCGTGGGGTTGCCACGAGTTAGGGGCCAACTCGACTCCAGCTAACAACACCAACAAAGGTCTTCCAGATAGGGGGCGCAGACACTGAACACCAACTGCAGACGTATGTAAGAATGCTTCCAGCTACTAACAGGGGTACAAGGGAATGCCAGATAGAAAGATCCAGACATCTGGCAACCAATATAGACCTCCACCGAATATGTTTAAGCAGGGTCTCCTGCAAAGCACTGACCCTCCATACCTCTCACCAACCCCCAGCCACTGCTGCAAGCCACCACCCGCAGCCTCTACTGGCAAAGGAGTTTGTGTCTTTACACAGAGGGGCAGAGCCAAGTTCCCAGTAACCAGTCCATCCTTCCTGCCACTGCTCCCAGCCCAAGACTTTCAGAAATGGGTCACATCCCTAGATGTGAATGCAGAAGGCACCTCTTCTGAGGAGGATAGGAGCTAATTCTTAATCCTTTCAGAGATCCTTTTGAATATCTGACGAAGCTGTGGACACAGCACGACAAACTGATGCATGCAGTTTACATGTAATTTCAGTGAGAGTTACTGCCCTCCTAGGAAGTCCAGTAGGGCTGAATGGACTAATGTGCTCACAGGTGGCTTGGAGACAGGGAGCTGCAGGTGGTCCAGGTGAGTATTCAATAACAAAGTTCCTTAACAGAAAGGGGAGAAACAGACGCCTTCCCCCTTAGCTACTACAAGTCCAGCGTTCAATTAACCTTTGAGATTTCAACAAGACTCTGGAAGCTGAGAGCATGTATGGTCGAACACTCATACATACACAGACACACACATACACACACGGATAAAAAGGACTTAGCTTCTTTGTGGCTTCCTACCTTGACTTCACAAGATTGCTAGTCTCTCAGCAGGGTTTGGAGCCCTAATAGTACAGTGGTTAAGTGAAATGGCTGCTAATCAAAAGGTCAGCAGTTCAAATCCACCAGGTACTCCTTGGAAACCCTGTGGACAGTTCTACCCTGTCCTCTAGGGTCTCTATGGGTCGGAATCAACTTGATGGCAACGGGTTTGTTTTTTTGTTTTTTGTTTTTTTAAACAGGGCTTAGCATAAAAGGGCTGAATAACAACAGAAATAAGAAGAGGAGGATATGGGGGCCATTGGGAGGACACAGCCTGGAGGATAGCCTGGACAAGGAAAAGGGAACAGCCAATCTGTATACCAGCTCTGAGAAGGTCTTGGCAGGGGGCGTCCTAATCCTTGCTGCTGCTCTCCCTGGAAATCAGGGCAGACCTGCTGACCGCTTCGCAGCAAACCAGTAAGTACAGACAGAAGTAGCCCCTTCCTTCTGGGTCTGCGGGCAAGGGGGAGCCTCTTCTCTTTTTTGGGGAAGAGACCCTGGCCCACTGCTTCCCCACAGCCCCCTCGTGGCCTGGGGGTGTCACTGCAGCCCCCTCAGCATTGCTAGGCACAAACCTCACACGGGCTGCTCTCACAGCGGTCGAGCAGAATATTTAGCCACCAGTGGCGACTTGGCAATGGTCTTCAAGCCATGGCGAGGCTACCTTTGCTTTTGTTTTTTTAAACTAAGACTGAGACTCAAAGTCATCCTTCTAAACCCTCCCTGGTCCAACTCCTACAAGGAACAAATCCAAGACCTGCTTCATTAAGCCAATAACTTCAGAGCTTCTGTAACATTAAACCAAAAAACCAAAGCCAGCGCTGCTGTGTCAATTCCAACTCACAGCGACCCTACAGGACAGAGTAGAACTGATCCATAGGGCTTCCAAGGCTGTAAATCTTTTGGAAGCAGACTGCCACATCTTTCTCCTGTGGAGTGGCTGGTGGGTTCAAATCGCTGACCTTTTGGTTGGCAGCCGAGTGCTTTAACCACTGCACCACCACAGCTCCCTTCTGTAACATTACCACCCCCTTATTGATCACATGCAATTATGTTACAACGGTTCCAAAGGTCAACAGAAACAGGTAGCAAGAATGCACAATATCCTCCAGTTTGTAGGCTGCTGGCTAAACAACAAAATACTTGCAGGACACAGAATACCGCCCCCACCAAACCCTGGGTTTCTAGGTAGCAGGTCCTACGGAGGTTTCAGGGGTTTCAGGAAAGTTAGGACGTTAAGAAAAAGCAGTGAGAAGTAATATGGCCAGTGACTCCTGTATACAAATGCAAGCAGAGAGGGTGCCCGTTAAGGAACCCGAACTCCAGTCTCACCAGAACTCCACAACAGGAAGAAGTGCAGACTGGAGCCCACCAGGGGGGTGGGGACTGGACAGGAAAGACCAGAGTCAGAGGTAGAGGGAAGCTGGCCAGGGCTTGGGCTGCCAGGGTCAGGACAACTGAACCAGGTGGTGGGAAAGCGCACAGGGAAGACGAGAAGGTGGGAAGTTTGGGAGAAGAAAGAGGGTGGAGTGTGCCTGGAGGGCTAGGGTGGACCAGGGTCCAGGAATGACAAGGGCCAGTGGAAATGGATGGAAGAACAAGCGGTTTGTTTCTGTTGTTTGGTTTTGTTTTTTTTTTTTGGGGGGGGGGGTAGGGGTGTCCTTACCTCCTTAACTTTCTCCCGCTGGGCTCGCACTTGGCTCTGGGGCTCTTTGCTCTCATCGGGCCTCATCCCCAGCACGGGGTGGTGGAGACGACTCCGGAACGCTTTGAAGTCAAAGCTAAACGGGACGCTCCTCTCCCGGGGCCCGAGGGCTGCGATGCCGTTGCCCCGAGTCGCTGTGGCCTCCTCCCGGGGCCCCGTGGGGCGCGTGCGCCGCGGCCACCCATTCCTGCGGGGGTGATTGGCCCGGTTGCTGGGGTCGTCCTCGCCCGGGGCTGGCGCGGCGGGGGCTGGGTCGGGAGGCGGCTTCTGCTCTCTGACCGGAGGGTGGCCAACGACATCAGCCGCCACCTCCAGGCCGGGCTGCTGGGTCCGGGGGGCCAAGAAGAGGCGCTTGAGGCGGGAGGAGTGGGGCAGCAGGAAGAGGGCCCCGAAGCACAGGGTGACCAGGCCAGAGAGGAAGAGAAGGAAGAGGAACTTCTGCGGCAGCCGCAGCCCCCACGAGGAGGCCGGGACGAAGCCAGGCACTTTCCTCATGAGCATCGTGGCCTGACACGGGGCTGGGGGCAGTCAGCTCCGTCCAGGGCCTCCGTGACCCTCGGAGCCCAGGCACGGGGCAGCAGAGGCTGGGCGAGGGGAGGGCGTCGAGGGGCGCCACCTGGGGTGGGGGCCCGAGGACAGGGCTGCCAACCCGGAGTTTCGCCGGTTCTGGGGCTGCCCCCCGAAGTTCCGGGAGTTTGCAGCAAGTCCTCTCGCGAAGACGCGGGGGCGCAGGGGCCTCAGCGGGGCCCGGGCGAGCCGGGCGGCACGGCTCGGGACCCGGGCCCGCAACGGCCGGCCGCGCTCTGCAGCCTCTCCTCGGGCCGCCGCGCAGCCCCTCCCCGCAGCGGCCGGCCCGCGGGGCCCGCGCCTTCCCGCGCTGCGGCCACCACCGGGGCCGTCACATGCCGTCCGCAGCGCCCAGGCTGTCGGCGCGGAGGTGCGCCCGCAGGCCCGGGCGGGGCAGTGTCCTCGTCCCCCGCGCCGAGCCGCCCTCAGCCCCTCGGCCTCCCTCCCGCGTTCAGCGGCGCCTAAAGTTTCAGCCTCGGAAGCAGTTTCCAGAGGGGGCCAGCTCGGGGGGCTTGGCGGTGGCGGGGCTGGCGTATCCCCGCCGCTCCGAGAGCGCGCCGCCCCGGTCGGGTCGCGACAGCACCCGGGCTCGGCTATCGGGACACGTCCACAACTTTGCTCCGCCGCGGGGCGGCCGCCGGGGAGCTGGAGCAGGCGCTTCCGAGCCTACAGGGCAGAGGGCTTGCCGGGCCCCCCGGGAGCGGAGGGATGCCCGACTCCGGAGCCGGACGCCGTCCGCTACGAGCCGCGGCTGGCAGCTGCAGCTGCGCTCGGGAGCACCGGCTCCCGCCCCGCCAACTCGGCGGGGCTCGGGGCTCCCGCTGGGATCACCTGTTCCCGGCCCCTGCCGGCTCCGTGGAGCGCGCAGCCCGGGCTGCGCCTCCCCCGCTGCAGCTGTCGTCCTCGCAGCGGCCGCTCCAGACTGGCCGCTGCCGCCGCTGCAGGCTAAGCCGCCGCCGCCGCCGCCGCTGCCGAGCCTGCGCCCAACAGGCGTGCACACTCACCCGGACGCCTCCGCCGCCACCGCCCGCTCGGGCTTTCACTGCGACAGCTCCTGCGGCCCCGCCTCCCGCCGGACCACGCCCTCAGGCCACGCCCACCTGCGCTGCCCCGCGGTCCACCTCCCCCGCGGCGCCGCAGCCAGGCCAATGGCCTCGCGCGAGAAGCTAAGGGGCGCGGAGGATGAGCGAGGTTGGGGAGAGGGGACGGGACTTCAAGCCACGCCCCCTAGCCCAAAAGGCCAGCGCGGCGCACACTCCCCCTCATCCATCAGCACCAACGGTCCAGCTGCGCGGGGCTGGCGAGGGTGGGGGTGGAGAGCGGAGCGAGGTCATTGGCTGCCTCCGAGGTATTCCCGTTGGGCCGCAGTCGCCCATTGGTTACTGCCCAGCGTTTGCTGGACTGGGAGCGGCCAAGACCCCCTCCCTCTACCTCCGCCCGCGCCGCTCTGGTTGTTGGTCAGTCAGAGGGGGCAAGGGACAGGGCTCGCCGTGAGGTCTCTGCCAGTCGTTGGGTGATCTCTCTCACCCCTTCAGGGCCTGCCTGGTATTGGCAGCTGCGGGCCACGCTCCTGGTGGCTGTCCAGGGGTCCCCAGAGTCCATGGGAGCCATGGTGGGGCTGCTGTAGTCGACCGTGAGGGAGGGGTGTGGCTGGAGCCAAGCCAGGGAGCTGTGGCCGCTGCTGGGCCGGGCTAAGACTGTCCCACCGGTACCCCGCAGACCACTGCTCTGCCTTCCGTTTTCTGTAACCCCATACTGGGGCAAGGCCGCTGGGTGGGGCAGAGAGAGAATAACTCCAGCCTTGAGGGCAACGGAGAGAGAGAAGGAACCCTGGGCACGGGCACAAAGGAACGCATACATCATCTGGCGTATATGCGCCTGGATGCCTGTGTGTGCCTGTGTGCATGCATGTGCATCTTTGCATAGATAGATACGCATACAGACTGGCATGAGGCTGTGTACTTGCACAAAAACACTTTAGGTATGGACACCCAAGTGATCATACAGAAATACACACACACATATACATATGTGTACAAATACTGGCTTGTGCACACCTATACCCATAGACTCTGTCAGACAACAGATACCATCCAAAGCATACACATGTGCACATTGTCAGGTATATGTGTTCAGACACGTGTGTCTCCAGTTAAGGCCTTCTTCACACCTTCTTCCTTGAACCAAAGCCTCCCTGTGTCTTCTTGTCCTCTTCAACCTATCCCAGGGCAGAGCAACACTGTGCTGTGTGGGTCTTTCATGCAAAATACTTTATAGAGACAAATAATAGCAGAGGGAGAGACAAATTAAGAGATGTAATAGGCAAGAGGGAAAATAACTGTTTTCAGCTGCAGTTTAAAATGAAATCCAGCATTGACAAGACAGAAAATACTGCAGGGAGGCCTTTCCCGACAGAAGAAGCGGCCCAGGCAGGCTCTCACCTTGTAAATCTTGCTTCTTCCCTGAGGCCTGCTGCAGATGGGCCACTGGGACTCAGACTGCCCTCCTTCCCTGGCCAGCCCACTGACAGCAGACCCTCCCCTGCTATTTAAATAGCCCTGGCCTGTAAATTTCTTTCAATTAAAAAGAAAAGGCAAAAGACTGCTTTGGGCACTAGGTGCAAATATCTTGCTCACTGGATATGAATACCCCATTGCCGTTGAGTCAATTCTGACTCTACGGGACAGAGTAGAACTGTCCCATGGGGTTTCCAAGGAGTGGCTGGTGGATTTGAACTGATGACCTTTCGGTTAGCACCCAAGATTTTAACCACTGTGCCACCAGGGCTCGCTTTAAATCCCACAAATACATCCAACTTAAATGCAAAATTCTAATGCAGGAGTTTCCGTCATTTCCCTAGAGCTGACTGTGAACACCAGAGACAAGCATGTGACCCACTTGGATGCACGAGCCCAGAGACCTGGCTTCTCCTGAGTCCCCAGCACCCGAGTGTTTCTTCACTGGGTCCCACCTGGGGAAGGAGCAGGCTTGTGTTTGGAAACTAGGCAGGGACCTACCACTCATTGGCAGCACTGTGCACGTTATTCTGCATTGAGAGTGAAAGGGAATCACTGTTTAGTCCCCTGAGAAGGTAAGACCCAGAAGGGGAGGAAGGCAAGGCTAGGTCTCAGAAGGAAATGCCTGTTTGAATGGGATTCCCACTGTGATTCTGACACTCCGACCAGTCTCTGGCATGCTTGGTGAGCAGGGGTAGAAAGTCCAGCTGCAGCAGAACTGACCTGCGTTTCACGAGCCCCATCTATAAAAACCAGAGCCCACAGGGAGCAACTTCATTTCAAACCGATGTAATGTCGGTGGATGTGATTACACAGAGTTGGTGATACCACATAACCCTTTACAATCTTCCTAGTGAGCTCACAGAAACCCTGGTGATAGTTCCCTGCCCCCACACCTCTGGCCCCCATAGACCTCACACATACTGTGGCTCTTCTCCCACTGGGTTTTTACTACTGATGTGCTGTCCCACAGCACATAGTTCCTCATGGCAGGGACATGGCTTACTCACCTCTTTAAAGGCCCTAGGTCTTAACCACAATGCCTTGCACACAGGCATTGCATTTGTTGAGTAAATGAATGCATAAATGAGTGAGAGGATGCCCGTTTCACAGATGAAGAAACTGAGGCTCTGGGAAAGGAACAATAATGAGCTAACATTTTTCTGTGTGCCAAAAACATTGCCTCATTTAGTTTTCAGTACAATTTGATGAGGTGGTAGTTATTGTTGTTAGGTGCCGTTGAGTCGGTTCTGACTCATAGCAACCTCACGTACAACAGAATAAAACATTGCCCGGTCCTGCACCATCCCCACAATCGTTGATATGTTTGAGCCCATTTTTGCAGCACTGTGCCAATCCATCTTGTTGAGGGTCTTCCTCTTTTTTGATGACCCACTACCTTACCAAGCATGATGTCCGTCTCCAGGGACTGGTCTCTCCTGATAACACGTCCAGAGTATGTAAGAAGAAGTCTCACTATCCTTGCTTCTAAGAAGCATTCTGGCTGTACTTCTTCCAAGACAATGTGTTCATTTTTCTGGCAGTCCATGGTATATTCAGTATTCTTTGCCAACACCATAATTCAAAGGCATCAATTCTTCTTCCACCTTCCTTATTCATTGTCCAGCTTTCACACGCATATGAGGTGATTGAAAATACCAATGTTTGGGTCAGGTGCACCTTAGTCCTCAAGGTGACATTTTTGCTTTTTAACACTTGAAAGAGGTCTTTTGCAGTGGATTTGCCCAATGCAATGTGTCGCTTATCTTCCTGACTGCTGCCTCCATGGGTACTGATTGCGAATCCAAATAAAATGAAATCCTTGACAACTTCAATCTTTTCTCTGTTTATCATGATTTTGCTTAATGGTCCAGTTGTGGGGACTTTTGTTTTCCTTATGTTGAGGTGTAATCCACACTGAAGGCTGTATTCTTTGATCTTCATCAGTAAGTGCTTCAAGTCCTCTTCACCTTAAGCAAGCAAGGTTGTGTCATCTGCATAACTCAGGTTGTTAATGAGTCTTCCTCCAATCCTGATGCTCCGTTCTTCTTCGTACAGTCCACTTTCTTGGATTATTTGCTCAGGATACAGACTGAATAAGTATGGCGAAAGGATGCAACCGTGACCCACACTTTTCCTCACTTTAAACCACAGAGTATCTCCTTGTTCTGTTCGAATGACTGCTTCTTGGTCTATGTACAGATTGCTCATGAGCACAATTAAGTGTTCTGGAATTCCCATTCTTTACAACATTATCCATAATTTGTCATGATCCACACAGTCAAATGTCTTTGCATAGTCAACAAAACACAGGTAAACATTTTTCTTGTATTCTCTTCTTTCAGCTAAGATCCATCTGACATCAGCAATGAAATCCCTTGGTCCATATCCTCTTCTGAATCCAGCTTGAATTTCTGGCAGTATCCTGTCCATGTACTGTTGCAACCATTTTCTAATTATCTTCAGCAAAACTTTACTTGTATGTGATATTAATGATATTGTTCAATAATTTCTGCATTCTGCTGGATCACCTTTCTTTGGAATGGGCACAAATATGGATCTCTTCCAGTCAGTTGGCCAGGTAGCTGTCTTCCAAATTTCTTGGCATAGACGAGTGAGTGCTTCCAGTATTGCTTCCCTTTGTTGAAACATCTCAGTTGGTACTATGTCCATTCCTGGAGCCTTGTTTTTATCCAATGCCTTCAGCGCAGCTTGGACCTCTTCCTTCAGTACCATCGATTCTTGATCATATGCTACCTCTTGAAATGGTTGAATGTCGACCAATTCTTTTTGGTGCAGTAACTCTGTGTATTCCTTCCATTTTCTTTTGATGCTTCCGGCATCATTCACTATTTTGCCCACAGAATCCTTCAGTATTGCAACTTGAGGCTTGAATTTTTTCTTCAGTTCTTTCAGCTTGAGAAATGCTGAGCGTGCTTTTCTCTTTGGTTTTCTAACTTCAAGTCTTTGCATATTTCGTTATAATACTTTACTTTGTCTTCTCAAGCCACTCTTTGAAATCTTCTGTTCAGCTCTTTTACTTCGTCATTTCTTCCATTTGCCCTAGCTACTCTACGTTCCAGAGCAAGTTTCAGAGTCTCTTCTGACATCCACTTTGGTATTTTCTTTCTTTTTTTCTTATGACTTCATTTATTTCTAAGTACAATATGATGAGGTAGATATTATTAATAGCTCCATCTTACAAATAAGAATACTAAAGCTTAGACTGATTTGGGATAATTTAATAATTATCTTTCTCAGTTTAACTCAGGAACCTAAATGGCACTGGGAATGACCCAGCCATTGAAAAAAATATATATTCGGTAAGTAAACATTTATTAGAACTACTACACCAGTCTTGAATTGGACACAGAGATGAGTAAAGCACAGTCCCTGAGTTGGAATCGACTCGATGATGGCAATGGGTTTGTTTTTTTTTTTGGTTTGTCTTCATTGACTCATTCATTCAGTAAAGAACCATTTATTTTTAGACAGGCCTATAAAACAAAACGAGACTTAATGGGCACACCAGCCCAGGGGTAAGGACAAGAAGGCAGGAGGGGACAGAAAGCTGGTAATGGGGAGCCCAAGGTCAAGAAGGGGGGAGGGTTGACATGTCATGGGGTTGGCAACCAATGTCACAAAACTATATGTGTATTAATTGTTTAATGAGAAACTAGTTTGCTGTGTAAATCTTCATCTAAAGTACAATAAAAAAAATTTTTTTTAAAGAATAAGATCAAAATAAAGAATTTTCAAAGAAAAAAAGAACAATTTATTGAACACCTACTATATGCCAGTCATAGAGGGGCTAGGGATATAGCAGTGAATGAGGTAGGTGTGGAGCCAGGGGCGGATTACCCAACAAGCAAGGTAAGGCCATACTTACCTTGCTTTTTGGGTGATCCACACCTGCATGGAGCCCACCTTCAGGGAGTTTCTTGTCTAAAAGGCAACATGGACCGGTTCAGTTCATCAGGAAGGAACCCGCCAGGCATCAGGCACTGTGCTCAATGCTTCACTCACAACCTATCCAACCATCCCCACCACCCTCTCTGAGGTAGGCCTTGAGATCTCAGGTTAACAGATGGGGAAACTGAGGGTCAGGGGGTTGATGTGACTTGTTTAAGAGCACACAAGGAAAAAAATTGCAAAATGAGAGAAAACCAGACCCATCCCAGGGCCTATGTCCTTTCTGTTAATAATACTAAAAATAACTAAGGTTAATCATGGTAGAATCCCTGCCTTCCATGAGGGAGACCCAGGTTCGATCCGTGGCCAATGCACTTCATGCACCGCCACCACTTGGCCATCAGTGGAGGAGTGCATGTTGCTATCTGTGACGCTGAGCAGGTTTCAGCAGGGCTTCCAGACTAAGATGGACTAGCATGAAAGCCTGGCAATCTACTTCTGGGGAAAAAAGATCAGCCAATAAAAACCCTATGGATCACAATAGTGTGATCCGCAATTGATCATGGAGATGGCGCAGGATCGGGCAGCTTTTTTATTCTTTTGTACATAGGATTGCCAAGAGTTAGGGGCTAACCTGACAGTAGCTAACAACAATAAAGATTAATCGAGTAGCTACAGGTATTCCCCACTTTTTGAAAGTTCGCTTTATGCCACTTTGATTTTATGAAAGACCTACAGTAGTATCTGTTTTCACTAATCAAAAGAAATCCGAAAAGGATTTTCACTTTTACAAAAAAAGGTGAAAAAACAAAAATAGCTTTCAGCGTTTGTTTTGCAGTGAGCCGTTAAACTCTCTTGATCCAAGGGACATACAGCTCCCAGATACATTTTCTACCTCTGGGGTTCATTGGGAAGCTACTTTCCTACTGACAGTATGTGCTGCTGTCAGGAGGGGACCTGTATAACTGTTTGAAATGGAAGAAATGGGTGTGTGCCAAATATTACTCTTGTTACACGGTACTGTATGAGGTGGTGCATCCTGGTGCTTCCTGTAGGGACATACGTGTCCCAACAATTCTTAAACCCAGCCCACAGGGAAATACCTGTCCTAGAAGCCATAGGGACATATGCATCCTACCAACCCTATCCCACAGAGTCCACAAGGACATATGCATCCCACTAATTCTACCCCCAGAGTCCATAGTTACCTCTGTGTCCCACTGATCCTATTCCCTGCCCCCCTCCCCGAGTCAAGAGGGACAAATTCAGTTCATATACTCAGTGATTCAGCATGCATTCAATTAATGAAAAAACATTTTATCAACAAAAAATTTAAAGCAAAAAATATTAGGGCCATGAAAAGGGTTTTAAAGAGGCAGCGTACACCCCAAGCAGCAAGAGTGGTGTTGCCAAGCTCCTTCCCCGGGAATTACACTCAGCATCTCAGCATCAAGCCGCCATAATTTTGAACTGTGTCTGTGAGCATCATATCATTCCTGCTTTTACTATATGTTCATGTTATTTGAGATTTTATGTATTATTTGGTGTGATTTGGAAGGTTATCTTTTTGGGTCTGGGAATGCTCAAAATATTTTCCCATAAAAATGAATGGTTAATTGCTTCTTCGCTTTACACCATTTCGGCTTATGAAAGGTTTCACAGGAAAGCTCTACTTTTGGATAGCGAGGGAAACCTGTACTATGTATTATAATGTCATAGAAGCTAACTTATTTGGTCCTCACAACCACCCCATGAGACAGATACTATTATTACCAACATTTTACAGAAGAGGAAACTGAAGCACAGAGATGTTAAGGAACTTGCCCAGTGTCACACAGCTGGGAAGTGATAGGGGGTAACTTGAACCCATTTGGTCAGGCTCAGAGCCCTCTAAGTTGTTTAGAATCAACTGTTCTCCATCTTGTAATGGCAGTGAGAGCAGGAGCTGTGGGGGGTCTGAGCAGGAAGAGAGCACTAGCCTTCACAGGCTCGTAGGGAGGGGCAAATATGAGCTCATTCAGTTATTCAACAAGGGTGTATAAAACATCTACTATGTTCTAGGCATCCCTAGGATCACGTGGGGTCACTATGAGTTGAAAATTGACTTGATGGCACCTAACAACAGCGAAAACCCACTCACCCTGTCCTCCCCCAAAGACAAGATAAATCAGGCTTTCAAGAGGCCCCGACTGAAAGTAAAGAGAAACTCTATTTAAAATGTACTCAGCACCTGCAGTGTTCCAGGAGCAGTCTCCAGACCCAGGTGAGGTGGGGGAGGCACATGATGAACTCTCTTCTCCAGTGAGTATAAACCGTGGGCTTCGTGATCATTAGGGACTGGAGCAGGGGTAAGGGGGAGACTAAGGTGGTAGAGCTTGATCTCACTCCCTGGGGTAGACAGAATTCCCTTTAACTTTGGATGTTAGTTTGGGGCCTACACATCCAGGGTCAGTGGTTGCAGGTAAATTTTAATTACTTTTTAATTAATTTGCTATTATATATGTGTGTGTTGGAGTCCCTGGATGGTACAAAGGGTTAAAGTTCTCAGCTGCTAACTAGCATGTTGGCAATTTGAGTCCACCCAGAGGCACCTTGGAAGAAAGGCCTGGAGATCTACTTCCAAAAAATCAGCCACTGAACACCCTATGGAGCACAGTTCTACTCTGACACGCATGGGGTCACCGTAAGTTGGAATCAACTCCGTGGAAACTGGTTTACGTGTGTGTTATTATTAAAATGGGAGGATACTGTGCCTACTGCTTAGGAAATCTGCTTCTTTGATTTACCAATACCTCAGGAGTGTTTTCCCATGAAATTAAATATTCTTCAGCTTTATCATTTGGAACAGCTGAATGATATTTTTTTAAATGGGTATATCATAATTTATTTACCCAATCCCCTATTTTGGACATTAGGCAGTTTCCACTTGTTAGTTACATTTGACAAACAAGTTATCACCCTCATAATGCCTCAGCTTTGACAGAATGGGCGGTCAGGGGATAAATTCAGTCAGAGGGAGGGCCAAGGGGTGATCACCCAAGGCATCCTTCCAGCAAACATAAGACACCAACTCTCAAGGAGGTGAGGAGGGCACAGTCTTCCCTGAGCACTACCGGGAGGGCCGTGTAAGGTTGTGAAGAGTGCTGGAGACAGAGGGCTGAGTGGTGCTAGGTGCCGCCATTTACTAGCTCTGTGGACATCCTCTCTGAGCCTCAGCTTCCTTATCTGGTTTCTTCAATTTTTTTTTTTTTTTTAATCCTTTTATCTGATTTTTCCTCAAATAAGTTGGTGTCAGGTGCTTTAACTTCAGTCTCACTAATTCTGACTTCCATTGCCTCAATTCTGCTCCTATGACTTTCTGTTGATTCATCTAATTCTGAAATTTTATTTTTTATCTTCTGGATTTCTGACTGCTGTCTCTCTATGAATTCTTGCAGCCTATTAAATTTGTCATTATTCTTTTTTCTAATCTTCTTAAGTTCCTCTATTGCTACATCTGCATTTTGTCTGATTTCCTTCCTGATCTCTTGAAGAGCTCTGTATATTAATCTTTTGTATTCTGCCTCCAGTAATTCCAAGAAATTCTCTTCCTCCAGAAAATTCCTTGATTATTTTGGGAGCTTGCTGAAGCCATCACGGTCTGCCTCTTTATGTGATTTGATATTGACTGTTGTCTCTGAGCCAACAGTAAGTTATTATATTTATTTATTTTATGCTTCCTTATTGTGTCCTAGCTTCTTGTTTTGTTTTGTTTTGATATGCCCAAAGAGGCTGCTTGTGTGAGCTAGTCCAATCACTGAGGCCCCTAAAGCTCCATCCTGCTATCAGGTGGCCAGACCTGCCACTAAGTTGTGAGCCCAGGAGTCTGCCCACTCCTCCTGTACGGATTCAGCTCAGGTGTCCAGGTAGTCGGTCACCAAGCATGTGGTGCAGGCTCTCACCTACAGTCCTAGACAGGCATGGGTGATTGGTGTAGGCACAGGCATCTGGCTGCAGCAGGGGGTCATATGCTGAGCAAGGCAGGGGGCTGACGGCTGCCCCCGAGCGTCCAGGAGGAAAGTGTGTCCCTGTTCCCTAGGGCACTTAGGTGGATGGGTTTTGCAATTGGGCTATGAGCACCCAGTGCTGTTGGCTGTAAGGACTGGGGACCACCACTTATTCTTGGACCCCTGTCGCAGGTGGCTAGGTGGCATGGGTGGAGCCACCAGTCCTCAGGCCCCTGATGTGGGTAGGTGAAGACCCTGCTTAATAGGCAGAGTAGTGTCAGATGACACGAACCTGCCACTTCACAGCTGAAACAGTTGAAGTTAGACTTCAGGTATATACCCTGTTGTACTGGGGTAATGAGGGCCTACGCTGTTGAAATGGGCCCAGACAAGTCTATGCAGGGGGAAAGGCACTCAAAGTCCGTGGACCCCTTATGCCTGTGCCTAGGCAAAGGAGCTGAGCCTACCCTGAGTTCCTGGCCTAGGGGAGCTGGCAGATTATTTTTTCCCCCATTTGTTAATTTGTTCACTCTCCAAGGCCGGGAAAATGGCTCAGGGCATGTGACGGTTCCTACTTCTGGCCCAGGGGACTCGGCAATTACTGAAGCCGGTCCTGGACCCAGTGCAAAGCAGGGAGTGGGGAGGTAAATGGGAGAGAGGTTTTTCCCTAAGGAGGGTGTTTTTGATCCACGCGGTAGGCTAGATGCAAGTACTTTCACCAGTCGAGGGCTGCTTCTCACTGGTTCTGGATGATCCAGTAGACTCTCTGCTGCTGGGTCTCTCCCGGTGTGGAAAATGACTCCTGAGTGCAGCTGCTTGCCTTCCTCACCATGCACCCGGAGCTGATCTGGGCTGAAGGGCTCAGGCTCTCGCCAGGTCAGGTCTTGCAACTCCTCGCTGCTTCCGAACCATCTCTCCCTCCCCTTGCCACTCAGTCTGATTCCTCAACCTTGCGTTTGATGTTCAGGGCTTCTAGATTGTCATATAGAATTGATTCACTTGTTTTTTCAGGTCTTTGTTGTAAGACGGACCACCAGAAGCGTCTGACTACTTCGCCATCTTGGCCCCACCCTCAGCTTCCTTATTTGGGAAATGAGGATAATAATACCTAACTCTTAGCATTTTTGGGAAGCCCTAGTGGTGCAGTGGTTAAGCATTTGACTGCTATTCAAAAGGTAGGCGGCAGTTCAAATCCATTCCTTGGAAACCCTATGGGGCAGTTCTACTCTGTCCTATAGGGTTGCTATGAGTCTGAATCAATTCGATGGCAATGGGTTTAGAGTATTGTTGTGAAGATTAAATTAGACTACGATTTCTGGTTAAATAAGACTTCAAGCACACACATACAGCTCTGCTCCTCCTGAAGCTTTACTAACACAAAGGCGAAAGAGATTTTTTTAAAGGCATAAAACCACAAGTATAATTAGCATGGAAGAGGAGATGACATTAACAAAATTTAGAAAGCAGAAAAGCAGATCAAAAGGTAGCTACTGACTTAGTGGAACCAAGAACCCCGAAACTTAAACTGCCAATGGAGAAGGAATTTTCGAGGAGTCCAATTTATACCGCAGAACTCCCAAAAGGCTCAGGAATTGCTAACAGCGATTACCTATAGGGGCCAAGGTGAGACAGAGTTACACACAGTGGAGTGGTTCCCTTCTCTTCCTTGCCTTTCCCCACATCCACCTACTGTTTTGGGTTGAAAACACTGGCCAGGATCTGAAGGCCAGGTATGAGAGAGGCTGGCTCCTCCGTGGGCACGTGCAGCCTGCTCTGTGCTGGGCATTTTGATGGGCCACGGGTATGTGGAGTGAGGTGTGGAGATGACATAGAAACACAGCAGAAGTAGGCTCTCTTGGGAAGTGAGACTCTGCTAGACCCAGAAGAAAGGACAACCTGCCATGGTGAGTTAATCAGCAAAGGGGGCCTGGGCGGGGAGGTCTTGGGGGCTGCCTCACCCAGAACATTTGCTCCAGCTGCCCCCTTTAAGATGGTATAGTGGGTGAATAGTGTCCCCCACAAATTCATGTCTATCTGGAACCTCAGAATATGACCTTATTTGGAAACAAGGTTGTTACAGATTGAATTCTGTCACCCAAAAATGTGTGTCATCTTGGCTAGGCCATGATTCCCAGGATTGCGGGATTGTCCACCATTTTGTCATCTGATGTGATTTTCCTATGTGTTGTAAATCCTACCTCCATGATGTTAATGAGGTGGGATTAGCAGAGTTATGTTAATGAGGCAGGACTCAATCTACAAGATTAGGTTTTGTCTTAAATCAATCTCTTTTGAACTATAAAAGAGAGAAGTAAGCAGAGAGACATGGGGACCTTACACCACCAAGAGCCAGAGAGAACAGCAAGTCCTTTGGACCTGGGGTCCCTGGGTTGAGAAGCTCTAAACCAGGGGAAGACTGATGACAATGACCTTCTTCCAGAGCCAACAGAGACAGAAAGCCTTCCCTTGGAGCTGACACCCTGAATTCAGACTTCTAGCCTACTGGACTGTGAGAGAATAAAACTTCTGTTTGTTGAAGCCATCCACCTGTGTTATTTCTGTTATAGCAGCACTAGATGACTAATACAAAGGTCTTTGCAGATGTAATTAGTTAAGTTAAAATGAGATTATGCTGGATGTAGGTGGGCCCTAAACCCAATGACTGGAGGGGACACAGGCACAGAGAGAAGATGGCCACGTGAAGCCAGAGGCAGAGACTAGCATAACACAGCTATAAACCAAGGAACACCAAGGATTGCTGGGAGCCACCAGAAGCTAGGAAGAGGCAAGATAGGATTCTTCCCTAGAGCCTTCAGAAGGAGCGCGGACTTTTGGATTTCTAGCCTCCAGAAATGGGAGAGAATAAAATTCTGTTATTTTAAGCTATCCAAGGTCATTTGTTATGGAAGCTGTGGGGTTAACAATAACTTTACTCAAAGAATTTGGTCTTTGTCCTTGGTTCCTGAGAGAGAATCTTAAAAAAAAAAAAAAAAAAATCCTCTTAGAATTTAAGTGTCTTCTATAAGGACTCCAGACTGTACCCAACTAACAGGTTAGGTGAGGTGATGAAGTGATTCTGGGGTGAGGGCTGGCCAGTCCAGAAAGACCCACTGTGTAATACCTTGTGAGCACCTTGTGAGCACCTCATGACCAGTGACTGATCTCAGGGAAGAGGGGCTAGAGTTTGTATTATGTAATGAGACCCCCAGTGAAGGCTCTGGATGCTGAATCTCCATGAGCTTCCTGGCTGGTGAAAGACGTGGATGCGTGTGGGAGGGTAACACATCTCCTGGGACACTGAAGCTCTATGATGGGAACCCTCCCAGGCCTCATTGTAGGTGTCTCTTCATTAGTATCCTTTTTGCTATAATAAAGCTGTGAGTTCTGTGAGTTGTTCCAGCAAATCATCAAACCTAAGGGAGTAGTGGGAGCCAGCAAGCAGGTCAGAAGTGAGGGGGGCTGGGAACCTCAGAGCCTACAGCTGGTATCCTGAGGGGGTAGAGGAAACCCCCAAATTTACAGCCAGCAGGTCAGAAGTGAGAGGAGCCCTGGGGACTCCCAATCTTGCAGCTGGCATCTAAAGTCTTGTACCAATTTGGCAGTTGGAGGCCTGTGTCCTTTCACTGGTAAGCTCTGCCCCAGCGCCTGGTGGTTAGAGTCAGAGGAAGAAGGGCAGCATGAGCAGCTGGTGTTAGAATTGAACAGAAAAACAAAAAGTGGACATTTGTCACACCCTCGTAGTTGGTGTCAGAAAAAGTGGATTTGCTTACTATCCACTCAGAAGCCCTATGAAACTAACAGAAAGTTGAACTCTAAGGTCTGAGAGGGCAGGGGCTCCACCTCAAGTCCACACGGTTCAGCCTGCCTCTGCTCATCACCCCATCCCCAGCTCTCTCTGAGACCCCCCTTTTTTCCCCCAGGTGGACAATGGCCTCCTCCAGGCCCCTGCTCCAGGTTCTTTCTCTTCCTCCCATGCTTGGGACAGGGATGTATAGGGAGTGCCTTATTCAGCAGGCAGCCAGGCCCAGGATCCCCAGTTTGGGGGCCCTCTGTCAGGCTGCTCCCCACCCACTCCTTGGCAGCACCGCACCCCGTTCCAGGAAATCACCACTGAATCCTGTTCTCAGAAACCGCTGCTCCCACTTGGCTGTCATATAAAGTCCTAGCTGATAGAGCTTCCCCCTCCCAGAGGCAAATGCACTTCCCAAGCATCTGAAAAGAAACAAGCTTCCAAAGACCAAATGACTGTAGCCTATACCCATTGCCACTGAGTCAATTTTGACTCATATCCTATAAGGACAGAGTAGAATTGCCCTACAGGGTTTCCAAGGAGCAGCTGGTGAATTTGAACTGCCGACCTTTTGGTTAGCAGCCGTAGCTCTTAACCACTGTGCCACTAGGGCTCCAACTGTAGCTATAATGGTGAAAATCTAGGCAGTGGGACCAATCAGCTTAACAAGGGAGCATTGCTCAAATCTCACCAGTCAATTGCATGCACTAAGGGTAAAATAGGGAAACAGGTATTCCTGGACATTTTTGCCCACCTAGAGTCAAATGCCTTTGGCAGTGGCAGAGGGAAAGGACTCTAAGGCTCAAACTCCCATAGGACAAGGGCCAAGTCAGTTTAGTCCTTGGCCCCTAAGGTCACCAAATTTACCAAACAAAAATACCGGAAGCCCAGTTAAATTTGAATTCCAGATAAACAACAAATAATTTTTACTATATGTATGACCTATGCAATATTTGGGACATCCATATACTAATGAATTTTTCATCATTTATCTGAAATTCAAATTTAACCAGACCTCCTGTATTTTATCTGGCACCCCCACCTGCCCCCAGCACTGGCTCTGGCCCGTATTAGGCACTCATTGAAGGAGGGATTTGCTTGAGCTTTGAACTGGCAGTGAAATTAAAGTTCTACATTTCACGGGGTCAAAGTAGAGTTTCTAGTTCCTGAAAGTCAGTTTTAATTACCAAATGGAAACTGTTATTTTGACCAAAAGGAACCAGAAAGTCACGGGTCTGCCTGAATTATCAACTGGCAAGGAAGGGAAACCTGCCCTTGGCAGAGAAAGTTTGCAAGTGGAGGAGAAAAATAAAGCAGCTTTCTCCTTATACCTCATCAACTCCAGTCTATTCTTTTCATTCATTCAACCAATATTTATTGAGTGCCTACTGTGTGTCAGGCACTGTTCTATAAACCAATGAAATTAACAATGATCATTCTTCTTATTGTCCCTCATTTGATTGAAGAGGAAAGCTGAGGTCCAGAGAAGTTAGATGACTTGCCCAAGGTAACACAGCAGGTAGGTGGTGGAGCTAGGATTTATACCCAAATGCAGGTAATACCTAAGCCCTTGCTCTTTACACTGTGTGACTGTGTAGAGTTACAAAGCACTCTGAGTAATGGTACTATCTTAGTCTGTGTTCTCTGTTGTTGTTGTTAGGTGCTGTCAAGTCGGTTCCAACTCATAGCAACCGGATATACAACAGAATGAAACACTGCCCAGTCCTGTGCCATCCTCACAATCATTGCTATATTTGGGCCTATTGTTACAGCCACTGTGTACGTCGTTTGATTTCTTGACTGCTGAGTTTACTGTGGATTGTCTTAGTTATCTAGTGCTGCTATAACAGAAATGTCATAAGTGGATGGCTTTAACAAAGAAATTTATTCTCTCACAATCTAGGAGGCTGGAAGTCCAAATTCGGGATGCCAACTCCAGGGGAAGTCTTTCTCTCTCTGTCAGCTCTGGGGGGAAGGTCCTTGTCACCAATCTTCACCTGGTCTAGGAGCTTCTTAGCACAGGAACCTCAGGTCCAAAGGACACGCTCTACTCCCGGCATTGCATTCTTGGTGGTATGACGTCCCCAGGTCTCTCTGCTGGCTTCTTTCTTATATGTCTCAAAAGAGACTGATTTAAGACACAGCCTAATCTTGTAGATTGAGTCCAGCCTCATTAACATAACTTTCGATAATCCCACCTCATTAACATCATAGAGGTAGAATTTACAAAATATAGGAAAATCACATCAGATGACAAAATGGTGGACAATCACACAATACTGGGAATCATGGCCAAGTTGACACACATTTTGTGGGGACCCAATTCAATCTAAGACATGGATCCAAGTAAAATGAAATCAAATGAATGTCCCAAAAGCTCTACTCCATCCACATCATTAAGGTTGACTCTACTTTGAGGAGGCAGCTCTTCCCCCGTTATATTTTGAGTGCCTTCCAACTTGAGGGTCTCATCTTCCAACACCATATCAGACAATGTTCTGCTGCTATCCATAGGTTTTCACTGGCCAGTTTTTTTCAGAAGTAGATCACCAGTTCCTTCTTTCTCGTCTGTCTTAGTCTGGAAGCTCCACTGAAACCTGTCCACCATGGGTGACCCTGCAGTATTTGAAATACCAGTAGCATAGCTTCCAGCATCACAGTAACATGCAAGTTACTGCAGTATGACAAAATGACAGGTGAGTGGTGGTTGGGTTCTTTAGAGAAGCAGACCCGGTGAGACATATATGTATATCTATAGATATATCTTTATATCTATATCTAGGTATAGAGAGATGTTTACTTCAAGGAAATGGCTCATGCAATTGTGGGGGTTGGCAAGTCCCAAATCCGTAGGTGAGGTGGCAGGCTGGAGACCTATGCTGGCTCACAGGATTGCAGAGACTGGTGAAGTCAAAATCTGCCAGTCAGGCAGGAGGCCAGAGACTTCTGCAGGCTTACAATCCCAGGAACTGGAGGTCAGGTGATGAGAAGAACGCAGGGTCAAGAGAGAATGAGCTTTGCCAGAACATCCCTTTATATACAGGAGGCAGGCCACGCCCCCAAGGAAACTCCCGTTTCACCTGATTGGCTGATCGCATCAGATCACATCATGGAAGGTGATTATATTTATCACATTACGGAAGAGCAACCAGTCCAGTATCTGCCAAACCACTGAGAATCATAGCCTAGCCAAGCTGACACCTAACATTAACCATCACAGATAACAATGACTTCAGGATACAGAGACGCACAGAAAGGAGGGTCATGTGAAGATGGAGGCAGAGATGGAAGTAATATAGCTATAAGCACAGAGAGTGGAAAGAACTAGTCAGGTAGAGTCTACACAGATAGCCTACAGCCACCGAGTATTATCAAATATCTCAGATCCATCCACTTTGTTCCCTCTCAACCACCACCCTTCTATCCCAAGCCACCCTCATTTCTTGCCTGAACAGCAGCCAATTGATCCCAGGTTGGCCTGTCTCTCTGGCTCCCCTCCAGCCTGTTCTCCACTCAGCAGGCAGAATGATCCATATAAGAGGTAAATGGATCTTTCCACTGCTTTCCACTGCTTCCCACAGCTTTGCATTAGTTTCCACTGCTCTTTGGATAACAACAAAACTCAACTGTGGTTTACCAGGTTCTGCGTGGTCTGCCCCTGCTAACTTCTCCAGCTTCATCTCATATCCTCTTACTCCCTCTGCCTCGTATCAGTCAGTGTTTTGGTTATCTAATGCTGCATAACAAATCACCCAAAACTTAGTGCCTTAAAACAACAACTGTTATATTCCCTCTCATGATTCTGGGGATTGACCAGGCTCAGCTGAGCAGTTCTTCTGTTCTATGTGATGCTGGCTAGGACTGCAGTCATTTGGAGGCTTGGCTAGGCTGGGGTTCCAAGATGGCTCACGTGGTTGATGCTGGCTGTGCATGGAATTATTAGAGCATCATTTCCCCCACTTTCTTTTGGTTAAGAAATCACAGGGACACCCCAGATTGAAGGAGAGGGGAAATAAGCTCCATTTCTCCATAGGGAGAATGATAATGAATTTGTGGCTCTCTTGGTACCTGGGTGGTACAAATAATTTGTGCTCGACTACTAACCTAAAGGTTGGCGGTTTGAACCCACTCAGAAGCACCATGGGAGAAAGTCCTGGTGATCTCTTTCTATAATAATTACAGCCAAGAAAATCCTATGGCACTGTTCTACTCTGTAACATGTGGGGTCACCATGAGTCGGAACTGACTCAGTGGCGATGGGTTGGGTGGGGTTGGGTTAATCCACCACAGTTAGTCACAGTTTTGGATCACAGAAACCATCCCAGCTCACTTAAGCTGAAAGGAATTTAATACAGGGAAAGAGGTGTTTACAACACCATTGGAGGACTAGAGGAGCTGACTCCAGGTTGAGCTTCCAGAAACAATTCCTAGAGTAACACTGCAAAATGGGCCTATCACGGGAGCTGCAGCTTCTGCCATGATCAAGGAGCTGGAGAATCAGGATGCCACCATCACCACCCTTGGCTCCAGGACCAGATCCCTCTGCCCTGATTGTGCTAGCAGAATGGGTCCCCCGAGCCTTTCCTCCACAATCACAAAACTTGGGTCTGGATGCTGAGCCCTCTGCTACAGTGCTGCAGAAACAAATACACCCATGACTCCACTTGCCACAAACCAGAGAAGCATGGCCTCTGCCTCATACTGTTAAACATCCACAGTACATGTGATTGCTAGAACCTAAATCACAACTGGACCTGACTTCAGAGAAGTCTAGCTTCTTAGTCTCTGTGGTACAGGCTGACACACTACAAAGGGGTTAGAAAGGATGCTGAGCAAGCCAGGCTTCAGTATCTTCACAGTCCTGGGCCTTCTTTCCATCCCTAGTAACTGCTCTGCTTCCTCCTGCTACAGGGCCTTTGGACGGGCTGTTCCCTTTTGCCTGCAGTTCTCTACCCTTTCCTCTTTTCCCTCTCTTCCTTCCAAGGCTTCAAAACGGTTGGTTCTGGTTCAACCCCCTGCTGAGAATTTGCATTTGCATCCCAAAACCAAACCAAACCAAACTCACTGCTACAGAGTCAATTCCGATACTCATGGCGACCCTACAGGACAGAACAGAACTGCCCCATAGGGTTTCCAAGGCTATAATCTTTACGGAAGCAGACTGCCACATCTTTCTCCCATGGAGGGGCTAGTGGGTTCAAGTAGCTGAGTGCTTTAACCACTGCGCCAACAGGGCTCCTTATTTCCACCCCAGATATACTGAATCTTGTATAAGAATCACCTGGGGATCTTGTTAAACTGTAGACTCTGATTCAATATACCTGAGATGGAAAATTGCTTCCTTCAGATCCCAGCATGTGTCACTTCCTCAGGGAAATCTCTGATCTTCCTATTATTTTATATCTCCATTCTCCAAAAACCAAACCAGTTGCCATCAAGTCAATTCCAACTCATGGTCACCCCATCTGTGCAGAGTACAACTGCACTCCATAGGGTTTTCCATGGCTGTTATCTTTCAGAAGTAGATTTCCAGGCCTTTCTTCCAAGGTGCCTCTGGGTGGATTTGAACCAACTACCAACTTTTTGGTTAGTAGCCAGGTCCCTAACTTTTTATGCCACCCAGAGACCCCTAATATCTCCATTTCACAGATGAGGAAACAGAGGCCCAGAGAGGTTATATAATTTGCCCAAGATCATAGGGCCAGTAAGCAATGCAGCTGGGACTTGAACCCAAGCAGCTTGGCTCTGGGGCCACACCACATTATGTTATGCAAAGGTGAGTTCACCTGTGTTAAAAGGCCAAGGGAAGGGCATAAAGTTGTCCTGCAAATAAACAAGGATGGCAGCTCAGCAAAGGTGAGTGAGCCCAGAAAACTCTGGGAGTGGGCGAGGGCGGGTGGAAGGTCTCAGTACAGGGTGGATGCTGTGGAGCTTGGCCCTGGCTCACAGAGAACATTGATAGGCTGAGTTTCAAATACTAGCTAGAGAAGTCCACAGAGCCCCAAACTGCTGCCCTCCACTCAAGGAGCGGAGAGCAATTTGCATTGTTTAGCAATTTACACTGTGTGTCAGGGGAGGAAACGCATCTCCTGTCTTTCCCAGCCAGGATTATCAATTTCAGCGGCAAAACACGATCACAGTGAACAAGAGGGCTCAGTTCTCGAAACTTTAACAGGCAGAATTTTGTAAGGCAAAAGAAAGAGCTATTTAAGGAGAGGGAGCCATCATAAAAAAGGAACTTGGGGTTTAAGTTGTGTCCCTGCCTGCCTCCCCTCAGCAGCCAGGGCCCCATGAAGGGAGACCAGAAACCCAGAGGACCACATTTGATTTTTTCTTTTTAAGTGTAATATTTCCTTTCTGATGGACTCCGTTCATAACCAACAAATGGGACCGCCTGCCCTCCCCAAGTTAGATCTGGGAATCACTGGGACTGAAGAACAGCACTTCCTCTTGCCTGCCTGCCCCAACTCAGGTTCCTCTAAAGCCAACAGATACTCGGCAAAGGAAAAAGATAAGACCAGGAAACCTGGGTTTGCAACCTAGCTCTGCTACTTACCTGCTGTGTGACCTTGGGCAAGAACCTTCTCCTCTCTGAGCACACAATCATCTTTGTTTATAAAATGAGGCACTGGATGAGGACAAAGTATTTAAACTTTTTTCTCAGCAGCAAAATCCTCTGTTCAAACAAATTTTACATGGTAACTGTGCTCTGGTTGAATAGGTATATAGGACTCAGACTAGACCACTCACATGGAGCCTGGTCCCGAGCAGCCCAGTGGAAAACTGCTCAATGAGATGATGGCCAAGGCTGCTTTGAGCCCTGCCGTTTTAGGAATCCATGAAAAGTGGATGGGATGAGAGATTTAGCCTAGGAAATACTGGGGCTGGTTCACCCTGTGACCTTGCTGAAGTGCCTTGCCCACTCTGGGCCTCAGTTTTCCTGTCTATAAAATGAAACCTTGGGCATGGTGGTCTCTGTAGTCTCTTCCAGCTTTCACAATCTAGGGCTCTGCCCTGGCAAGGTTATGGAAAAATAAGACCCATATTAAGGAAGGGTAATGGGAGGGAGGGGTCAGGGACAGCAAGAATAAGGAGATTTTCAGAGACTCCATTCAGGGACAACCCAAGGAGCAGCCCAAGTACGACTGAAGCTTGTTAAAGACAACAAGCCCCCAAGTCAAAATTCAGTTAAAGAGGTCACAGCCATGGTTTCTGTTTTAGCAAATAGGAGAACTAGGGGTC
Organism: Dugong dugon; assembly: GCA_030035585.1. Classification (NCBI taxonomy): domain Eukaryota; kingdom Metazoa; phylum Chordata; class Mammalia; order Sirenia; family Dugongidae; genus Dugong; species Dugong dugon. Next base: position 49,719,244 of record CM057462.1, on the reverse strand, counting down.
AGGACACATGTGGGATAGATGGATAGACGAATGGATGGATGGACGGACAGACGGGTGGATGGATGGATGGATGGATAGAAGATTGGATGGATGGACAGATAAATGGGTGGACAGAGGGATGGAAGGATGGCTGGGAGGTGGGTAGATGGACAGATGGATGAACAGGTAGATAGTTGGATAAATGGAATGGATGGGGATGTTCAAAAGAATATATGAGTGGAGGGTGTGGGTATATATATTTTATGGGTTGGCAGCTTCTTGGATAGATGGGCAGACAGGTCAGCAAGTGAGGAAGTAAATGGATTTGTGGATGAGAAGGCAGACAAACAAAAAGGTGGCTGGGCATATGAGCAGGCAGGTGGATGCTCAGAGGGTTGGAGGGATGGATGAGTTGATGGGTAGGTTTTACAATGTAAGGGGACTGAGAGGATAAAACCCCTGATGTAAAATTAATTTGCTTGTTTTGTTTTTTTGGCCATCTAGCCTCCCTCTTCCATACTCTACTTCCATTCAGTCAAAGACACCTGGAAGATTTAGAGTGAGTTTCCCAACACGTGGAAATTATTCCACTTGTGATATATAAGATGATTTTATGTAGTTACTTAAATAATCTTAGAAGGCACCCAGATACAGCTTTAAGTAACATTGAATCATATAGCAAGAAAGGTATTCCCTTGAGAATCCTCTTTCAATCTTTCTGATGATTATGTCAAGGGAAAAATTCCATTTGGTGCCATCTTATCTTCAACACCTCTCGGACACTTGTTAATCTCCCTTCTTAAAAAAAGAAAGTAAACTTTGGGCTCAGAGTCTTAGGTAGGTGTGAATCCAGATGGAATATAGTATTCTTTTGGTTTATGCTAGATTTAATTTTACTGTTATTTTGTGTATATAACACAAATTAGGATAGTGATATGAGGAGTTTCCCTTTTAAGTGAATGTATTTAAGTAAAGTGAGTCAGTTATAAGTAAAATATTGAGTGAGTAGTATTTATCACTGGGACAAGAGAGGCCAGGATATGGCATAATTCCTGAAGACTGAATGTTTAGAAAGCACCCACCAAAAAACCCAAACCCATTGTCATCGAGTTGATTCCAACTTACAGCAACCCCATAGAGTTTCCAAGGCTATAAATCTAAATCTCTATGAAAGCAGACTGCCACACCTTTCTCCTGAGAAGCCGCTGATGGTTTTGAACCAGTGACCTTTCAGTTAGCAGTCAACCACTTTAACCACCGTGCCACCAGGGCTCCTTTACAAAATACCAGTATGCAGAAATACGATCTGCTCATGCCACTGCCCTAGGAGCCCTGGTGGTGCGGTGGTTAAAGTGTTTGGCAGCTAACTGGAAGGTTGGCATTTTGAACCCACCAGCCCGCTCTGTGGGAGAAAGATGTGGCCATCTGCTCCCATAAAGATTACAGCCTTAGAAACTCTACAGGGCAGTTCTATTCTGTCCCTACGTGGTCGCTATGAGTCGGAATCAACTTGATGGCAGTGGGTAAGTCACATTACTCCCAGCTTCACGTCCACTCCTGATCCTTCGTGAGTCAACCCCTGCCGTGCCCACTAGTCCAGACCCTTTCACATCCCTCTCCCTCCTCCCCACTCTGATCAAGTCACACTAAACTTCGTTTCCTACCAACTTTCCAGCCTCTCTCTTGCCTTCAGATCTTCGCAGTTGTACATCTCTCTGCCCAGAACTCTCTCCTGCTCCCTCTTTACTTGGAGAATTCCTACTCAGTCTATGAGTCAGAATTGACTCAACAGCAGTGGGTTAGGTTTTCCTCATGTCTTGGTGTAGATGTGGCCTCCTCCAGGAAGCCTTCCCTCAATCCTCTCCCTGCCATCCCAGGCCTTTCCTCAGGTTTCCAGAGTGTCCTGCATGCCTCCATCACATCACTGCCCACTTACCTGCCTGCATTGCATACTAGAGGGGGAACTTGTTGAAGATAGCGACTCTGTCCAGTTCAGCACTCACTCACTCATTTGGCACAGTTTTACTGAGTGCCTATTTATGTGCCAGACACTGTTCTAGGTGCTGGAGAAATAACAGTAAACAGGACAGAAAAAGTCCCCATCTTCATCCTAGAGGGGAGGCAGACAAAAAAAAAATTAAATTAAAATACATATACAACCACTGTGAGATACCACTTTATACCCATTAGGATGGCTATTATTAAAAAAAAGGAAAACAACGAGCGTTGGCCAGGATGTGGAGAAATTGGAGCCCTCATCCATTGCTAATAGGAATGTGAAATGCTACAGCTGCTGGAAAAACAGTTTGGCAGTGCCTCAAAAAGTTAACCAGAAGGGGGACCTCATACCATCAAGAAAGCAGTGCCGGGAGCAGAGCGCGTCCTTTGGACTGGGGTCCCTGCGCCGAGAAGCTCCTAGTCCGGGGGAACGTTGATGAGAAGGCCGACAGAGAGAAAAAGCCTTCCCCTGGAGCTGATGCCCTGAATTCGGACTTTTAGCCTACTTTGACTGTGAGGAAATAAACTTCTCTTCATTAAAAAAAAAAAAGTTAAACAGAAAATTATCATATGACTAGCAATTCCACTCCTAGGTATATACCCCAAAGATTTGAAAGCAAGGACTAAAACAGATATTTATATACCAATATGAATTGCAGCATTTTTCACAATAGCCAAAAAGTGGAAATAACCCAAGCGTCCATCAACAGATGAACGGATACACAAAATGTGGTACATCCATACAGTGGAATATTAAGAAATAAAGCTCTGAAACGTGCTATGACTTGGATGGACCTTGAAAACATTATGCTGTGTGAAAAAGCCACATACAAAATGACAAATATTAAATAATCCCATTTATATGAAATATCTAGAATAGACAAATGCATAGAAACAGAAAGTAGATTACTGGTTACAATGGGCTGGAGGGATAGGGTAATGGGGAGTTATTGCTTAATGGGTACAGAGTTTCTGTTTGAGGTGATTGAAAAGTTATGGAAACAAACAGTGGTGACGGTTGCATAACGTTGTGTGATTAATGCCACAGGATTGTGCAGGTAGTCCCCCATTTACAACATTTTCAAGTTATGATGAACCACACTTATGACCCTCTTTTTTTTTGTTGTTGTTGTTTTGTATATCATATTGCTAATAATATGTACTACATGCAATATTGCAGTGCATAAATGGACCATACAGACAATTCTCACTAATTTTCTGACTAGAAACGCCATCCCCATTCCCAGGGATAATCCAGATGATCCAGAACCTTCTACAGGTGGAGTTATTAACACAACCGACAAAATGCCAACGTTATCCATTTGTTTATGGTTGTGTGTATTTTTTTATGTATATTGTTGTTGTCACGTGCCATAGAGTTGGTTCCGACTCACAGCCACCCTATGTACAACAGAATGAATGCATGCATATATCGAAATATATCTGTAAGTTTATATGTAATGTTTCCAACCCCTAAAGACAAATAAAGATCAGATTTATAAAGATATTGATAATAAAAGGCAATAACAATGAAAACTAAAAAAAAATGAGGTATTCTACTTACATCAGAACCAACTTACGACGGAACCCGTACCCATACAGTTAGGGGCTACCTGTACACTTAAAAATGTTTAGAATAGCAAATTTTATGTTGTGTATATTTTACTTTGCATATTTCATTATAATACTTTACTTTGTCTTCTTGAGCCACCCTTTGGAATCTTCTGTTCAGCTCTTTTACTTCTTCATTTCTTTGGTTCACATTAGCTACTCTGTGCTTAAGAGCAAGTTTCAGAGTCTCTTCTGACATCTATTTTGGTATTTTCCCTCTTTCCTATCTTTTTAATGACCTTTCACCGTCTTCATGTATGATGTCCTTGATGTCATCCCACAACTCTTCTGATCTCCAATCATTAGTGTTCAGTACATCGAATCTATTCTTGAGATGGTCTCTAAATTCAGATGGGATATATTCAAGGTCATACATTGGCTCTCATGGACTTGCTTTAATTTTCTTCAGCTTCAGTTTGAATTTGCACATGAGCAATTGATAGTCTGTTCTACAGTTGGCCCCTGGCTTTGTCTTGACTGATGATATTGAACTTCCCCATCGCCTTTTTCCATGGATGTAGTCAATTTGATTCCTGTGTAATCCATCTGTCGAGGTCCACATGTACAGTCATCATCTATGTTGTTAAAAACAAGTATTTCCAGTGAATAAATGATTGGTCTTTCAGAATTCTACCATGCAATCCCTAGCGTCATTTCTATTACCAAGGTCATATTTTCCAATCACTGATTCTTCTTCTTTGTTTCCAACATGAACTGTGGCATTGGCCAAGTATACTGAATACACCATGGATTGCCAGAAGAATGAACAAATCAGTCAGATGAAATACTACCAGAATGCTCCTTAGAAGAGAGAATGGTGAAACTTCGTCTTGCTTACTTTGACCACATCATCAGGAAAGACCAATCACTAGAAAAGGACATCACATTTGGTAATGCAGAGGGTCAGCAGAAATGAGGGAAACTCTCACTGAGGTGGAATGACACAATAGCCACAACAATGGGCTCAAACATATCAAAGATCATGAAGATGGTACAAGATCAGACAATGTTTTATTCTGTTATATATGGGGTCACCATGAGTCGGGGCCAACTCAACAGCAGCTAACAATGACAATGTATTTTACTACAATTAAAAAATGGGGGAGAAGCATATAGATTTGCTTTAATCTTGAGGAAAAAAGAAGTCAAAGATTCTAGTCCAAAAGAAAAAAAAAATGAAATGAATGTAAATGAATACTAGGAAGACTAAGACAAGGCATGACAGAGTGAGTTGCTGGTAAATATAACTCAAAACCGCATCTGCAGATGAAGAGACCACTGACCACTTCTATTTTGTCCAACTGAGGTCACAAGAGGTGCACATAATTTGAGTGGTGTTTTCTTTTGATTTTAAATTGTAGACCAATTCCTTTTCTGAATATAGACACCTTTGTGCAGAACCACACTCCCAGTTTATCCAAAATGATGTCCAAACAACCCTAAAATGTAAAGAACTCTAAAGGTCTTCAAATTAAATTGCAACTTATAATTTAACATCCGCAGACTATAAGATAGCCTTGTAAGACAGCAGGAGCGAAACTGTGTTGCATGAAAATAAAACCGCTTTGTATATTTATTTTATTTTATTTTTTTAGTGCCCCAGTCCAGTATTTGCCACGCTCTTTGGGAATCTTTTTTTTTTCTTGTACTTTAGATGAAGGTTTACAGAGCAAACTAGTTTCTCATTAAACAATTAATACACATATTGTTTTGTGACATTGGTTGCCAACCCAACGTTGGTTCCCCATTACCAGCTTTCCTGTCCCCTCCTGCCTTCTTGTCCTTGCCCCTGGGCTGGTGTGCCCATTTAGTCTTATTTTGTTTTATGGGCCTGTCTCATCTTTGGCTGAAGGGTGAACCTGAGGAGTGACTTCAGTACTGAGTTAAAAGGGTGTCCAGGGGCCATCCTCTTGGGGTTTCTCCAGTCTCTGTCAGACCAGTAAGTCTGGTCTTTTTTTGTGAGTTAGAATTTTGTTCTACATTTTTCTCCAGCTCTGTCTGGACTCTCTGTTGTGATCCCTGTCAGAGCAGTCAGTGGTAGTAACCAGGCACCACCTAGTTGTGCTGGGCTCCGTTTGGTGGAGGCTTGCTTTGTATCTTTAACAGCTGAAACTTTTTTATTCCTTGGTAAAGAAAGCTCTCAAGCACTGGAGCTGAATAAAGGAAAATCTATAGATTAGAGAAATGCATGTATATTATATGTACAATTTCAGCTTGTGATAAATCATTTCAAGAAATTAAAATAGGGTTGTTATTGTTGCTGTTAGCTCATGGCAACCTTATGCATACCAGAACAAAATATTGCCTGGTTCTGCACCATCTTCACAATTGTTAGTATGTTTGAATCCATTGTTGCAGCTATTGGGTCAATCCATCTCACTGAGGGTTTCCCTCATTTTCACTGACCCTCTGCTTTACCAACCATGATGCCCTTTTCTAGTGACTGGTCTTTCCTGATGATGTGTTCCAAGTATACAAGACAAAGTTTCACCATTCTTGCTTCTAAGGAACATTCTGGTTGTATTTTCTCTAAGACCAATTTGTTCATTCTTCTGGCAGTCCATGGTATATTCAATATTCTTTTCCAACACCACAGACTGAATGCATCGATTCTTCTTCTGTCTTCCTTTTCACTGTCCAGCTCACCTTAGCCATCAAAGTGATATGTTTGCTTTTAAAAACAGAGGTGTCGTTGCTACTTGCCTTTAAGTTGGCTCCAACTCATGGCGACCTTAAACTGGTGGCCATGGAGGTCAGTGGCTGCTATTTTAGGTTGGGTGTCAGAAAAGGCCTCTCTGAGATGACATTTGTACAAAGACCTGAACGAAGTGAGAAGAGGGTTCTAGACAATGGGAACAGCAAGGGTGAAGGGCCTGACAAGCTTGGCAGGTATACACAACCCCTGAGAGGCCAGAGAGGAGTCCCTCGTTGGTGCAAACAGTTAACCCACTTGGCTGCTAACTGAAAAGCTGGCAGTTCAAGTCCACCCAGATGTGCCTGGGAAAAAAGGCCTGGTGATCTACTTCCAAAAAATCAGACATTGAAAACCCTGCGGAATGCAGTTCTACTCTAACATATAGGGTTAACACGAGTCAGAATCAACTCAATGGCAACTGGTTTGGTTTTGGAATATTTTAGGATGCCGGAGTAGCTGGGGAGCCCTGGTGACGTAGTGGTTAAGAGCTCAACTGCTAACCAAAATGTCGGCAGTTTGAATCCACCAGCCGCTTCTTGGAAACTCTATAGAGCAGTTCTACTCTGACCTATAGAGTTGCTGTGAATCGGAATCGACTGATGGCAACAGGTTTGGTTTTATTTTGGAGTAGCTGGAACAGGGTGAGTCAGGGTTCAGGAAGGAGGCTCTCCTTGGACTGAGGATGTGCTCTGAGCAAACAAGGGGAGGCTGCCTTCTCTAGCCATGCATCAGCCTCCCTGAGCTCTGCCTGAGAGATCGCCAATGTTTGCCAAGGTACTTCCTGTTAACATTTACCTTGGCTGGTGTTTATTAACCGAGTCTATTAATAGATTCCTTTTCTTTTCCCCTTTCCTAAGGAATAACTTCTAGAAGAAGCATGTCTCCCCATTTATCCTCTGCCTTGCATGATGCTTTTCCATCTTTTACCTCTGATCTGGTTGCTATCTACAGCACACATAATATTTATTAAGCAGGGGAACTAGACAGACTGAGCCCTGCCATCATGAAGCATACATTCTGGATGGGAGAAATTTAGAGGGCCCGGAGGTTTGCCTTCTTCCTACCTTTGGTAGCTTAGCACAGAGCTGGCTCAGTTGGATTGGGCCAGTCAGCGGAGGGACAGTGGATGCCAGCTTTGGTGGATATCAGGGTTCTCACTGTGCTGAGACTCCCCAAGCTCTTGCAGAGTCCTGAGCATACAGACCTGGGCCTCAGCACACATACTCCCCAGTGTTGCACGTGCTTGGACATCCTGATATATTTCTTACTACTGAGAACAACTGCATGTTCCCTTCCTCCCCTTAGGCTAGTGGAATGGGGCAGGGTCCTTTATCCTGGCAACTGTTGCAGGTCCATCCTACTGGCTGCTCCAGGCCCCTCTCTGCCGGAACACTGGCTGTGGTGCATGTAGACTCCACACCGGGGACAATGAGAGCTTAGGGGCTGTGGACACTCTACTATTTCTCTGTCTCTAAGTTTTCTCCCAGTAAACCCTAACTGCAGTGTGTGGTGCTAGTGCTGTGTGTCTACATATGTCCCCCAGCATGATAATTCCAGCAGAAGTAGGCAAGAAACAAGTAAATACCCTGTTATTATGAGTGTTACAAAGGAGATGATCAAATGCCATGGGAGTAACTTTGAACTTGGCCAGAGGGTGCCACAGGCTAGGGTCTCTTGGAGCAGAATATGAAATGGAGGTCAGCACGTTGTTGTTGTTAGCTGCTGTCAAGTCGATTCTGACTCATGGTGACCCCCTGTGTGCAGAGTAGAACCACTCCATAGAACTTTCAAGGCTATGAGCTTTCCAAAGCAGATTGCCAGGTCTGTCTTCTGAGATGCCTCTGGGTGGGTTCAATCTACTTTTGCCTAGTAGTCAAGTGCTTAACTGTTTGCACCAGGGTATTTATTAGGGAGTATCCTTAGATCAGGAGTCTCTGGGTAGTGCAAACAGTTAACGTGCCTGGCTGCTAACCAAAAAGTTGGAGGTTCAAGTCCATCCAGAGTTGCCTCAGAAGAAAGGCTTGATGATCAACTTTTGAAAAATCAGCCACTGAAAACCTTATGGAACACAGTTCTACTCAGACACACATGGGGTCACCATGAGTAAGAACCACCTCCATGGCAACTGGTTATCCTTGGATCAACACCTGTGAAAGAGAGAGGCAGAAAGCCGGGGAACAGGGAGTGGGGAGTTGAGCTGCAATACAGGCCTAATGACAGCCTCAGCTGGCCCTATGGGGAGCTCTGGAGCTAGTACAGCCCTTCTGAGTTGTTCTGAGCTGGTCGGAGATGGCCGGGTCTTTATACCCTCACCCTGAGTATCCATCAATCAGTCAATGGATGTAGGTGGCCCTGAATAGGGTGATGGCTGGAGCCTGAAGGCTGCCTGCTGATAGCACTCCCAGAGGCCAGTCCTCCACTGAAGGGGCATCTGGATGGCCAGTCTTATGTCCACAAGAGGGAGCTTTGCAAAGACTTCCTGGAGGAAGGGATGTTTCATCTTGGGAAAGAGGGGTGGACAAGACAAGAATAGTGCTTAAACACCTAAAGGCAAGATAGAAAACAGCACTTTGAAGGAGCTACATAACCCAAGAGGAAAGCAGAGTGGATCCATTTTAACTGAGGGAACTGAACCTCAGTCAGGCCAACTGACTCATCCAAAGTAAGGTTATCAATAAATGATGGAGCTGAGATTTGAGTCACAGTTGTGGACTCTGAATCCAAAATGCTCCCACCATAACCCACTCGCAATTTGGATTCCAGTCCTTGGTGACTCCTCTTTTGGGGGATGACTGGCCATTTTCATTTTCCACTTTCCCCCTCCATGCCTTTGTGCATACAGTTTCCACGACCCTGCCTAACGAAGCACTAACATTCCTTCTAGTTTCAGCACACAGCCTGACATTTGAAGGGGTCCTGGGTTCCCATTTGGGTTATGTTTGAGGTCAAAGGATGGTTTGTTATTGGGAAATTAGGGATCAGAGTGTGGCCAGGGTCAGGGTTCAGCCAGGAGACTGAGGAGAACAGAAATTAAATCTAGATCATGACTAAATTTCTGACTAGCCAAGGTTAGTTGAGGGCCAGGTTTAGGCCTCAGTCTATAGTCAAGGCTCAGCCTGAAACTTGGATCAGGGCTCAGCCTAGAATCAGAGTCAGAACTCAGCCTGAAACTAGGTAAGGGCTCAGCCTGGAACCAGGGTCAGACGCAGCCTGGAACTGGAGGTAAGCTCTGCAGGGAACCAGCATCAGGGTCAGTCTGGAACTATGATTAGGGTTTAACATGGAGCTGGGTCGAGGCTCAGGCGAGGGCCTGATTTGAGTCTCAGCCTGGAACCAGAACCAGGGGTCAGCCTTGGGCTGGGGCCCTGGGATGTGAATCTGCATTCATGACTGGATCAAGGACCATTAGGGCTCTGGGCTCCCAGCCCCTCAGTCCCGGAGGCTGAGCAGAACCCAGGGTAGGAGTGGGGCAGTGCCCAGCGAGGATAGACAGATACATACCAAGCTCCAGCCCCAGCAGGACCCCAACTACAGAGCTGTGCTCCAGTTCCCCCAACTCAACCCCTTCCCTCCATCCTCCCTTACTCAGCACACCCACACCCACACAGTATGAGGGAAGCAGGGCTCAGGGAACAAGGCCCTTGGGAAAGCTGTGGCAGTGCTGGCGTCTGGTGTCTGCAGGGAGCAGTCTGCGCAGATCAGGTGGGGCCCCAGGGAAATCAGAGTGGCTCCTAGGCAGCCCAGAGATGAGCGTGGCTCAGGCTGCAACCCTCTGAACCCTGCCTGTCATGAGAGTCCTGGTGCCAACAGTCGTTAGAAATCTGAGTCTTGGCAACAGCTGCCCACACTGCCCACCACTGGTCCCCTGGGCACTGCCTGGGTCCCTGGGAATGTGATGGCCAGGTGGAGAGGAAAGAGCCCTGGGCTGGGTACCAGGGGCCTGGGCACCATTGCCTTGCTTCCTCTCTCTGGGGCATCTGTAAAATGGGAATAAAATAAATTAAGAAGCATGGATATTTGACAAATGAGGAAACCGACAGAGGGGGAAGAGGGTGACCTAGGGTCACATACCTTGGCAGGATAGAGGAGGCCAGAGTGGGGACTAGAACCCAGGCCTGCTGACTCCAAAGCCCTTCCTTCTTTTGCCAATCAGCCCTCCTTTGTTTCCAAGGCTGACTACACCCTGCACACACCCCACTCTCATGCAGGCTCCCTGAGGAAGGCAGTAGAAGAGAAAAAGGGGTGGGCAGGGGGAAGGATGGGCACCTTTATTGGTCCCGCTGGGATCATGGAGCCAAGCAGAGTCAAATGGACCCAGAAGCCAGGCCTGTCATGGGCTAGTGAAGGCTCCAGTTCTAGAGCCAGATAGACCAACGTTCAAATCCTACCTTCCCTGCAAACCTGCTGTGTGGCCTCAGGCAAGCCACCTCACCTCTCTGAGAAAAATGGAAACCTCCAACTATAAAAGAGGAATAATCAAAGTCATTTCCACTTTTGTGATTACAGGTAGTCCCTGATTTATGACATATTCGAGTTACAACAAAGTCCATTTATCATGGTCTTTTTTTTTTTTTTTGTACATCGTATTATTACCAATACGTACTACATACAACCCCTATGTGTCTGTCAGTTTGTCATACTGTGGGGCTTGTGTGTTGCTGTGATGCTGGAAGCATTCAAATACCAGCAGGGTCAACCACGGTGGACAAGTTTCAGCTGAGCTTCCAGACTAAGACAGACTAGGAAGAAGGACAGAACAAGGGGATATTGAGTGGTCTAAAGTCAGGAAAGGTGTGTGTCAGGGTTGTATCCTTTCACCATACTTATTCAATCTGTATGCTGAGCAAATAATCCCAGAAGCTGGACTATATGAAGAAGAACACGACATCAGGATTGGAGGAAGACTTATCAACAACCTGCATTATGCAGGTGACACAACCCTGCTTGCTGAAGGTGAAGAGGACTTGAAGCACTTACTGATGAAGGTCAAAGACTACAGCCTTCAATAGGGATTATACCTCAACATAAAGAAAACAAAGTTCCTCACAACTGGACCAATAAGCAATATCACGATAAACGGAGAAAAGATTGAAGTTGTCAAGGATTTCATTTTACTTGGATCCACAATCAACACCCATGGAAGCAGTGGTCAAAAAATCAAACGACATATTGCATTGGGCAAATCTGCTGCAAAAGACCTCTTTAAAGTGTTAAAAAGCAAAGATGTCGCCTTGAAAACTAAGGTGTACCTGATTGAAACCATGGTGTTTTCAATCACCTCATATGCATGTGAAAGCTGGACAATGAACAAGGAAAATAGAAGAAGAATTGATACATTTGAGTTATGGTGTTGGCAAAGAATATTGACTATGCCATGGACTGCCAAAAGAACAAACTAATCTGTCTAGGAAGAAGTACAGCCAGAATGCTCCTTAGAAGCAAGGATGGCAAGGCTTTGTCTGACATACTTTGCACATATTATCAGGAAGGTTCAGTTCCTGGAGAAGAACATCATGCTTGGTAAAGTAGAGGATTAGCGAAAAAGAGGAAGACCCTCTATGAGATGGATTGACACAGTGGCTGCAACGATGGGCTGAAGCACAGCAACAATTGTGAGGATGGCGCAGGACCGGGCAGTGTTTTGTTCTGCTGTACATCGGGTCCCTATGAGTTGGAACCAACTCAATGGCATCTAACAACAATTACATGCAATCTTGCAGCATGGAATTTGCTGATGTTATCATTCTCAGATGTTTACTTGCAGGTGTTCAAACATCAGATTTATCAAAATACTGATAATAAAAGGCAATAATAATGAAAACTAAAAAAAAAAAAAAGAGGTACTTGATTACGTCAGAACCGACTTTCAACGGAGTTGTGGGAACATAACCCTGTTGTAAGCTGGGGACTGCCCGTATCAGAGATGAAGTGCTGTAAAGGGTAAATGATCTACAAACGTTGGTGTTGCTGTCACTGTTGCAGACCTGGCAGCAGCCCAGCATCATCTCCTACCACCAGCCCCTCACTCTCACTGCCTCTAACACACCTGCCCCTCCGTGTCTCCAACATGCCACCTCCTTCCTGCTTCAGGACCTCGGGACATGCTGCTCCCATGGCCTAGTCTCCCCTTTAAAAGCCACTTCTTCAGGACACCCCCAAGGTCAGGACACTCTACACTTCCCTTTGTAGCACTGTCAAGACTATATGTGTCACAGGATATTGGGAGGATATTCTCCAAGTGCCCCAGAACTGACAACTGGGTGCAAAGTAGAGATGAAGAATGTAGAGCACCCCACATTGTGAAGAGAAGCTCCAACAGCTGGATCCAGATCCTCCCTCTAGGGCTCGCTGGCCTGATGACAGTGAGTACCACCCCTCTGCTTCCAGAAGAATGGGGTTGGGGAGGAGTCCCTCTTCAGTTTCATTTGGCAGGTGGATTTTATATAACAAGACCCCTTGTTATATGATGTGGGGGAGAGGGACTCTGCTAGGAGTCCAGGCTGGCATCTCCCTCTCAGAGACTTGGGCTCCTGTGAGCGGAGGAGGAGAGAAGTGAAGTGGAGAGAGATGGCAGGTGGGAGGGGGCTGGCAGTAAGCAGCCTCAAGTCTGCCATTATTGTGAGTTACTTTGTATCTTCTGGTATCCATCCACCCAACTTCTGGTGCCCACCTGAGAAGGCACCTGCCACCCAAGGGGCCCCAGCAACAGGAACAATGTTGGCAGATTGCTGTGGGCAGGAGCTGGTGGGGAGGTGGAAGAGGTCACAGAGGAGCCACATCACCCACATCAGGGAACCCACGGGACCCCCAAAGAGCACACACATGCCCAGCAGAGCCAGCGTTGGGACACCTGCCACGCTGAGGGCATTGGCAGCTGGCAGGAGTAACCCAGAGAGGAACACAGCTGCAGGTGGTAAGAAAGGAGATGTTACCTACTGAGCCTCTATTCCCTCAGCCCCCACACCAGAGAAGCTAGGCCCTAAAAATGGAGAGGAGCAACGAAGTACTGATACCTGCCACAACAGGCATGATCCTTGGAAACAGGATGCTCACTGAAAGAAGCCAGTCACAAAGGCCACATGTTATATGATTCCATTTATAAGAAATGTCCATACAGGGTAGCCCTGGTGGCACAGTGGTTAAGAGCTTGGCTGCTAACCAAAAGGTCAGCAGTTCAAATCCACAGTCACTCCTTGGAAACCCTATGGGGCAGTTCTACTCTGTCCTATAGGGTCACTATAAGTCAAAATTGACTTGACGGCAAAGGGTTGGGGTTTGGTCCACACAGGAAAATCTGCATAGAGAAAGCAGATAAGTGGTTGCCTAGGGTGGAGGGAGATCCCTGGATGGCGCAAATGGTTTGCGCTCAACTGCAACCCTACAGGTTGGTGGTTTGAATCTACCTAGCAGTACTGGGAAAGAAAAGGCCTGGTGATCTGCTTCCATTAAGATTACAGCCAATGTGGGGACCATGGTCTCGGAGAACATCTAGCTCAATTGGCATGACACAGCTTATAAAGACAATGCTCTACATTCTACCTTGGTGAGTAGTGTCTGGGGTCTTAAAAGCCTCTCAGCGGCCATCTAAGATACTCCACTGGTCTCATCCCTTTGGGAGCAAGGGAGAATGAAGAGAACAGGATACAAGGAAAAGATTAGTCCGAAGGACTAATTGTCCACAGCTAACAAGGCCTCCACTGGACTGAGTCCAGTACAGCTAGATGGTGCCCGGCTACCACCACTGACTGCTCTGACCAGGATCACAACAGAGGGTTCTGGACAGAGCTGGAGAAGGATGTAGAACATAATTCTAACTCACAAAAAAAAGACCAGATTTACTGGCCTAAAGGAGACTGGAGAAACTTCGAGAGTATTGCCCCCAGACACCCTTTTAGCTCAGTGATGAAGCTACCTCCAAGGTTCACTGTTCAGCCTGGGAGTGGACAGCCCCGTAAAACCAAATGAGACTAACGAGGTACAGGAGTCCAGTGACAAGGGCCAGAAGGCAGAAAGGGACAAGGAAGCTGGTGATAGGGAACCCAAGGTTGAGTAAGCATATTGTTGATGTGTAGTGAGATTGTTAACCATTGTCGTAGGGCAACATTTATAGTAACTGTTAAATGAGAAACTATTTTGTTCTGTAAGCCTTCATCTTAAGTGAGAATAACAGCACAATTGGAAGAGCGTAGTCAATATCACTGAACTGTGCATGTAGAAATTTTTGATACGGTGTATCTTTGGCTACGTGTATTTTCACAAAAAAAAAAAAAAAACTGTTGCGAAGTTAAAGGGTTAATATGTTGTGGGGTTGTTAACCAATGTCATAAAACAACGTGTACTACTGTTTCATGAGAAACCATTTGTTCTGTAAGCCTTCACCTGAAATACAATAAAATATAAAAAAAAAAAAAGAAAATAAATTAAAAAAAAAAAAAGATTACAGCCAAGAAAACCCTGTGGAGCAGTCCTACTCTGTCACATACGGGGTTGCCATGAGTTGGAATTGACTCAATGGCAACCAATGACAACAATAACAGGGTGGAGGGTGGGAGGAGGCGGAGAGACTACTGGGCAGGGTGTTTTGGGGAGGAGTGATGAAATGTTCTAAAATTGACTAGTGATGGCTGCACAACACTCTGAATATACCAAAAACCAGTGAACTGTATACCGTAAATTAGTAAATTATGAGATGTGAATTATATCTCAATAAAGCTATTAAAAAATGGAGGGGAGAGGTATCCCAGAACCAGGATACGTACCCCAAAGATGCTGGAATCAGGATAGCAAGGAAGAACCAGCCACCCACACACAATACACACACACACACACACACACTTACACAATGCTCCAAGTCCCTCAAGCCACAGTCTGGGGACAAGAGAGGGGAAAGTTTTGCATTGCCTCTGAGATTAGGATTTCAAACTGATAGCATTCTGATAACCGAATGTGACCATGCATCCCGGGTTCTGCCACTGCACAGCTGGGGCCAGTGATTGCGGAAAAATGAAATTGTTTCTTGTGTCAACCCCTATACTCATAGAGCTCAACAAACTGGCTACAAATGGTTAACGTCAGCTCCCTGTGCAGCATAAACTCCTTGGAAGCTGAGACTACTGGGTCAGGGCTCAGCACAGTGCCTGGCACATCACAGGTGCTCAGTCAAAGTCGGATGAAAGACTGAAGAGCCTCCTCCGTCTGACAGAGAAGGAAACCGAGGCCTAGGGAGGTCAGGGCACTGCCCAGAGCCATACAGTGAGGCAGCGACACAGCCAGGCCTAGAACCCAGATCTCTACTCCTGTGGCCCAGGCCTGTGCTGAGCTAGATTTCACTAAGAGGACCCTCCCCCAGCTGTGCACATCTGTCAGCCTCAGTCGGGTGGGATGAGGTAATTGCCCAGGAACTTGGCCAAGGACTCACACAGTCAGGACAGAACAACAGGAGGCGCTTCCAAGGGGTGGAGTTGGCAGCCTAGAGGCGAGCCTGGGTTCCTGCAGGGCTGCCCCCTCCTCCTGGCTCTGGGAGCTGCATTCCTAAGGCCACACCTCGTCCTATCACCCCAAATCCTCCTGGCTGGGAGGTGGGAGCCCTGGGATGCTGTCCCGGTTGGTTACTTCCTGCTGGACAAGCTTAGCAGGCCTCTGCCCCTCTCTGGGCCTCAGTTTCCCCTTCAGTATAATCATGTTCCATCCAGCTGTGTTAGTCCCACTCCTCAAATCTGCTTGCCTCAAGGGGCCACTTAGAACACACAGCCCTGCCTTCTAGTGTCCTTAGTCTAAGGAGAGAGACAGTCCTGCCCTTAGAAGCCTCAGCTCGAAGGGAAAGACAGTCCTACATACAGAAGCTCCCAATACGTTGGAAGATGCAGAGCCCCGCCGTGAGGAGCTTCCAGTCTAAGGAGGGAGACCACCTCAGATTCAGAAATTCCTAGTCTGATGGGAGAGTCCTGAGCTGCCAGCAGGAGTCCCCTGTCAGTGCCTGGGCTTTGGTCGACACCTCCCTTTCCTTTCTCAGATATCCTCTCCCCTTCCCCAGTCACAGGGTGAAGGGCTGGCACCTCTCTGCTTCTCAGAACTCAGCATCTGCCTCAGCTGACACAGCAGAGGGTCTTGCCTCAGGCTGTTGGCCGCAGCCCCATCATGAGAGGCTGCCCAGCGCTGAGGCCTGACAGAAAACACATGTTCCCGCTATGCCATCTGCTTTTGGTGAGAAGCTCTCTGGCTCGGCTGCAGTTGCTGCAGCCCCCAGGGTGACTCTCCCTTGGTCCAGGACCTGCAGGGTCTGGCTTTGGCTCCAGTCAGGCCAACAGTAGTAGCACCTAGAATTAGGAAGTACTCAGACTGGACAGGCTGCTGAGACACGAAGACCAAGATTGGCCTAAAGGGCGACTCCTCCGGGGAGCCTGGATCTGAGCTGTTCTGCATTTGTGTGTCCAGTCTGGTCCTCTCAGTACCCCTAATGTCTGAGGTTGTTACTGATGAAATAACTCGGAGCCTGTTTCCCTATCTATAATATGAGGCTAATAAAAGCAACACCTCTCAAGAGATAACTGTGAAGATTGAATTGAGACAATGCAGTCAAAATGTTAGCACAGGGAACCACAATGAGATATCACTTCACACCCACTAGGATGGTATTATGGATTGAATTGTTTCCCCTAAAATATGTATTGAAGTTCTGGTCCCTATAACTGTGGATGTGTTCCTGTTTGGAAATAGAGTTTTCTTTGTTATGTTAATTAGGTCAGACCAGAGCAGTTGTTTTTGTTAGGTGCCACTGAGTCAACCCTGACTCATGGCAATGCCATAGACAACAGAATGAAATGCTGCCTGGTCCTGTGAATCCCCACGATCAGTGGGTCCTAAACCTAATTACTTCTGAGTAAAAAGAGCAGTATAGACACAGACACACATGGGGGAAGAGGAAGATAGATAACAGTGACATATGCATTCACAGACCCAGAAACACCAAGGATAACCAGTAGCTACTAGAAGCTGAGAAGGATAAGGAAGGAGACTCTCCTAGAGTTGATGCCCTTAATTCAGAGTTCTAGCCACCCAAAGTGTGAGAAAATAAATTTCCCTTCTTTAAAACCATCCAGTTGTGGTATTTCTGTTACGATAGCACTAGGTAACAGAGAGAGGGCTTTTTTTTTTTTTTAAAGAAAGGAAAAAAGTGTTGGCAAGGATATGGGGAAATTGGAATCCTCATGCATCGCTGGTGGGAATGTATAATGATACAGCCACTGTGAAAACAGTCTATGGTTCCTCAGTAAGTTAAACATAGAATTACCATGTGACCCAGCAATTCCACCCCTGGTATATGCCCAAAAGACTTGCAAGGAGGTACTCAAACATACTTGTACACCAATGTATATTGCACCATTATTCTCAAAAGGTGGAAGCAACCCAAAAGTCCATCAACAGATGAACGGATAAACACAGATCCGCTGTTGTTAGGTGCTATCAAGTCAGTTCTGACTCATAATGATCCTATGTACAATAGAACGAAACACTGCCTGGTCCTGTGCCATCCGCACAGTTGTTGCTATGTTTGAGCCCATTGTCGCAGTCCCTGTGTCAATCTATCTCGATGAGGGTCTTCCTCTTTTTGCTGACCTACTTTACCAAACATGATGTCCTTCTCCAGGAACTGGTCCCTCTTGGTAACATAACCAAAGTATGTGAGACAAAATCTCGCCATCCTTGCTTCTAAGGAACATTCTGGCTGTACTTCTTCCAAAACAGATTTGTTCATTCTTTTGGCAGTCCATGGCGTATTCAATATTCTTTGCCAACACCATAATTCAAAGGCATGGATTCTTCCTCAGACTTCCTTATTCATTGTCCAGCTTTCACATGTATACGAAGCAACTGAAAACACCATGGCTTGGGTCAAGCGCACCTTAGTCTTCAAGGTGACATCTTTGCTTTTTAACACTTTAAAGAGGTCTTTTGCAGCAGATTTGCCTAGTGCAATGAGTCTTTTGATTTCTTGACTGCTACCTCCATGGGCATTTTGATTATGGATCCCAGTAAAATGAAATCCTTGACAACTTCAGTATTTTCTCCATTTACCACGATGTTGCTTATTGGTCCAGTTGTGAGGATTTTTGCTTTCTTTATGTTGAGGTGTAATCCATAGTGAAGGCTGTCGTCTGATCTTCATCAGCAAGCGTTTCAAGTCTGGTTCACTTTCATCAAGCAAGGTTGTGTCATCTGCATATGGAAGGTTGTTAATGAGTCTTCCTCCAATCCTAATGCCACATTCTTCATATATTCCAGCTTCTCAGATTATTTGCTCAGCATACAGATTGAATAAGCAGGGTGAAAGGATACAACCCTGACACACATCTTTCCTGATTTTAAACCATGTAGTATTCCCTTCTTATATTCAAACAACTGCCTCTTGGTCTATGTACAGGTTCCACATGAGCACAATTAAGTCTTCTACAATTCCCATTCTTTGAAATGTTACCCGTAATTCGTTATGATCCACACAGTCGAACGCCTTTGCATAGTCAATAAAACACAGGTAAACATTTTTCTGGTATTCTCTGCTTTCAGCCAAGATCCATCTGACATCAGCAATGATATACCTCCTTCCACATCTTCTTCTGAATCAAGCTTGAATTTCCAGAAGTTCTCTGTCGATGTACTGCTGCAACCGTTTTTGAATTTATCTTTGGCAAAATTTTACTTGCACATGATATTAATGATATTGTTCAATAATTTCCATATTCTGTTGGATCACCTTTCTTTGGAATGGGCACATATATGGATCTTTTCCAGTTGGTTGGTAGCTGTTTTCCAAATTACTTGGCATAGATGAGTGAGTGCTTCCAGCACTGCATCCGTTTGTAGAAACATCTCAATTTGGTATTCCGTCAATTCCTGGAGCCTTGTTTTTTGCCAATCCCTCAGTGCAGTTTGGACATCTTCCTTCAGTAGTATTGGTTCTTGACCATATGCTACCTCCCGAAATGGTTGAATGCTGACCAGTTTTTTTGGTACAGTGACTCTGTGTATTCCTTCCATCTTTTTTTGATGCTTCCTGCATTGTTCAATATTTTGCCCATAGAGTTCTTCAGAATTGCAACTTGAGGCTTGAATTTTTTCTTCAGTTCTTTCAGCTTGAGAAATGATGAGCGTATTCTTCTCTTTTGCTTTTCTATCTCCAGGTCTTTGCACATTTCATTACAATACTTTACTTTGCCTTCTCGAGCCAAATTTAGAGACTATCTCAAGAATAGATTTGATGCATTAAACGCTAATGAAAGAAAACCAGATGAGTTGTAGGATAACATCAAGGACATCATCATGAAGAAAGCAAAAGTTCATTAAAAAGACAGGAAAGAAAGAAAAGACCAAAATGGTTGTCAGAAGAGACTCTGAAACTTGCTCTTGAACCTCGAGTAGCTAAATCGAAAGGAAGAAATGATGACGTAAAACAGGTGAACAGAAAATTTCAAAGGTGGCTTGAGAAGGCAAGGTAAAGTATGATAATGAAATGTGCAAAGACCTGGAGTAGAAAACCAAAAGGGAAGAACATGCTCAGCATTTCCCAAGCTGAAGACCTGATGAAAAACTTCAAGCCTTGAGTTGCAATATTGAAGGATTCTATGGGTAGAATGGAGCCCTGGTGGCGCAGTGGTTAAGAGCTATGGCTCCTAACCAAAAGGTCAGCAGTTCGAATCCACCAGCCACTCCCTGGAAACCCTATGGGGCAGTTCTACTCTGTCCTATAGGGTTGCCATGAGTTGGAATCGACTTGGCGGCAACTGGTTCGGTTCCTGGTTTTATGGGCAAATACTGAACAATGCAGGAAGCATCGAAAGAAGAAAGGAATACAGAGTCACTGTACCAAAAAAAAATTGGTTGACATTCAACCATTTCAGGAGGTAGCATATGATCAAGACCTAATGGTACTGAAGGAAGAAATCCAAGCTCCACCGTGGCATTGGCGAAAAACAAGTCTCCAGGAATTGACGGAATACCAACTGAGATGTTTTAACAAACGAATGCAATGCTGAAAGTGCTCACTCATCTCTGCCAAGAAATTTGGAAGACAGCAACCTGGCCAACTGACTGAAAGAGATGCATATACGTTCTCATTCCAAAGAAAGGTGATCCAACAGAATGCGGAAATTATTGGACAATATCATTAATATCACACGTAAGTAAAATTTTGCCAAAGATAATTAAAAAATGTTTGCAGCAGTACATCAACAAGGAATATCCAGAAATTCAAGGTAGATTCAGAAGAGGATGTAGAAAGAGGTATATCATTGCCGATGTCAGATGGATCTTGGCTGAAAGCAGAGAATACCAGAAAAATGTTTACCTGTGTTTTATTGACTACTCAAAGGCATTCCAGTGTGTGGACCATAACAAATTACGGATAACATTGCAAAGAATGGGAATTGTAGAACACTTAATTGTGCTCACGTACATAGACATGAACATGAGACATGTACATAGAATCTGTACATAGACCAAGAAGCAGTCGTTCCAACAGAACAAGGGGATACTGCATGGTTTAAAATCTGAAGAGGTGTGCTTCAGGGCTGTATCCTTTCACCATACTTATTCAATCTGTATGCTGAGAAAATAATCTGAGGAGCTGGAATATATGAAGAAGAACGGGGCATCGGATTGGAGGAAGACTCATTAACAACCTGAGTTATGCAGATGACACAACCTTGCTTGCTGAAAGGGAAGAGGACTTGAAGCACTTACTGATGAAGATCAAAGACTCCAGCCTTCAGTATGGATTACACCTCAACATAAAGAAAACAAAAATCCTCACAACTGGACCATTAAGCAACATCATGCTAAACAGAGGAAAGGTTTAAGTTGTTAAGAATTTCATTTTACTTGGATCCATAATCAATGCCCATGGAAGCAGCAGTCAAGAAATCAAATGACATATTGCACTGGGCAAATCTACTGCAAAAGACCTCTTTAAAGTGTTAAAAAGCAAAGATTTCACTTTGAGTACTAAGGTTCGCCTGACCCAAGCCATAGTATTTTTAATTGCCTCATATGCATGTGAAAGTGGGACAATGAGTAAGGAAGACAGAAGAATCGATGCCTTTGAATTATGGTGTTGGCAAAGAATATTGAATATACTATGGACTGCCAGAAGAACAAACAAATCTGTCTTGGAAGAAATACAGCCAGAATGCTCCTTAGATCTGGATGGCGAGACTTGGTCTCACATACTTTGGATATGTTATCAGGAGGGACCAGTCTCTGGGGAAGGGCATTGTGCTTGCTAAAGCAGAGGGTCGGTGAAAAAGAGGAAGACCCTCAACGAAATGGATTGACACAGTGGCTGCAACAACGGGTTCAAACAGAGCAAAGACTGTGAGGACGGCACAGGACCAGGAGTGTTTCGTTCTGTGGTACATAGGGTCCCTATGAGTCGGAATTGACTTGATGGCACCTAACAACAATAAATGTTGCACAACACTGTAAATGTAATTAATGCCATTTAATTGTACCTTAAAAATCATTAAAATGGTAAATTTTTATGTTATGTATATTTTACTACAATAAATTAAAAATATATATATTAGCACTGTGCCTAACCAAGGTGGAGATATTCTGGGGTTTTTTTTTTGGTTTGTTTTCTCTTCTTTTTTTTTCCTGCTTAGCAGTCAAAGCCCTTTGTTATTTGGGGTCTACTGCATTGGGTGAACCTTAGATGGACGCAGGTCTGTTTTCAAAATGTGGAAGCTGACAACGGTAGACATTTTCCCCAGGTCAGCCAGGAGCTGACAGGTCATCTGGGTTGATCAATTAGGAGCTCTGCCCTGAATCCCTGCTGCAGGGAACAGTAGTGCTCACTGGGGCTATAAGGAAGGGAGGGCCTGGGGCAGAGCCAAGGCTGTGCTGTCCAGATATTTCCTGTAGGTGGCCTGTGTCCTGAACTGCCAACCTCCCTGGACTCCTGCCCTTTTCCCTGAGCCTGCTCCTCCAGTCGATTTTGTGAGCTCCTTGGTGTCCTTCCAATAAATGCCTGTTCTGCTTAGAGAGGGTCAGTTTCCACTCTTTTCAACAGAGAAACCTGACTGGTTTGGGAACCGGTCTGAGGGAGTGGGTTTCAGGCAACACACCCTCAGGGAAATGGGGGAAATGATTACTGGTGTAGTTGGGGCTAAAGGTAGTGAAAATCCAGTTAGTATCCAGGGATGAGAATCTAGCAGCCTGTGGAATGTTGTTGTGAAACAGCTAATTAAATTAAATTTATGGCCCATGGCCATCTGGAAAAAAAGTGCCATTGAAGGCAAAGCTTCGAGGACCCGAGTCACCACTGCCATTGAACATATGAAGGGCACAGAAATTTCAGAGAGGGCTGGCTGGGGCGGCTGCTTCTATGACACTGGACAATTACAAGAAAAAGAATAGCAAGTTTAAATCCCTCAATTCTTGGCTTAAGGCACAGATGGAAACCTAGGAACTTTCTATAACTGGGCTAAAAAAATTCTCTTATCTTTCACTGCAGCAGGATTAGGTTTGTGGAAAACCAAATGCAAAGTCTGATCCTTTGCAGTGCCCAATTACACTGGCAGTTGATCCACAGCTTCCCCTTCCTCTGCCTACCTCATAAATACTAATAGTTTTTCCAGGTTGGTCCTGGGTCCTCTTCTCTTCTTACCCTGCACATTCCCTGCAGCAGGTGGGATGCATTTGGCTGCAAGTAACAGAAAATCCTGTGCAAGTGGCAGTCCAGAGGTAGGCAGGCACCCGGAATGGTGCAGATTCACAGCAGCAACCAAATGTTGTCAGAGCTGTGGATGCTTTTCTCTCTCTCTGCTCTGCTGTTCTCAGGGTTGGCTTCATCCAGTGGTATGTGAAGCCAGCTCATAGTGGCTTTCAAGAGCTGATTGTAGTTTGAAACTGGCCATGGTGGGAGTATTTACACCATGCAAACAAGCAAATGCTGCAAATCAGGGCATATTTTTTTTAATTGCAGAGGTGGTATAGGAGCACACCACTAGCTTCATCCTAAATCTGATTCCCTAAGAGTGGCAATCCATCCCCCATCTGTCCGTTTGTTGTACTTCGGTGGCTTGCATGTTGCTATGATGCTGGATGCTATGCTACCAGAATTTCAAATACCAGCAGGGTTATCCATGGTGGAGAGGTTTCAGCAGAGCTTCCAGACTAAGACAGACTAGGAAGAAAGACCTGGCGATCTACGTCTGAAAATCAGTCAGTGAAAACCCTATGGATCACAACAGAATACTGCCTGATACAGTGCTGGAAGATGAGCCCCCTAGGTTGGAAGGCACTCAGAATACACAGTGGCCGCAACAATGGACTCGCGCACACCAAGGATCATGAAGATGGAGCGGGAGGCGTTTCATTCTGTTGTATGTACATGGAGTTGCCATGAGTTGGAGCTGACTTGATGACAACTAAGAACACAACGGTGGCAAGGGGGCCGCCTACTTCTTTGTTCATGTGCAGAGTAGAGAGAGATAGAACATTTCTCCCCTGACCATGGAACCAGGTCCAGACTCAGATCTCCAGCCTCACTGACAACCAGCACCAGGGGAAGGCCATGACCAGACTGCCTCAGTCTCCCCAGGATCTTCTCTGGAGCTGATGTGGCGTCAGCTTCCCCTGAAGAGCCAGGGCTCTTTTGGGGGTAGATGCCTGAACAAAACTGGGGTTCTGCAGGAACTGAGGAAAGAGGTAAATAGAGGTGTGTGGGTGTGTGGGTGGCAAAAGCGACCACCATACTCTTCGAAGGCAGCTCACCCACACCTGTGACTTCACTGACCACTCCCTGAGCTATGAACCCAGCCCAGATTTCTCCCTGTGCTCCAGACTTATATAACCAACTGCTGACTGGACATCTCTGCTTGGACAATAATAACAGCAATAGTAATCACTAACGCACATAGGACTTACCCTGTGCCAGGTGCTGTTCCAAGTGCTTTACACACATGAGCTCATCTAATCCACATAATTATGAATTGTGGTGTTGGCAAAGAATACTGAATACACCACGGACTGCCAAAAGAACGAACAAATCTGTCTTGGAAGAAGTACAGCCAGAATGCTCCTCAGAAGCAAGGATGGCGAGACTATGTCTCACATACCTTGAACATGTTATCAGGAGGGAGCAGTCCTTGGAGAAGGACATCATGCTTGGTAAAGTAGAGGGTAAGCGAAAAAGAGGAAGACCCTCAAGGAGATGGATTGACAGAGTGGCTGCAACAATGGGCTCAAGCGTAACAATTGTGAGGATGGCTCAGGACAGGGCAGTGTTTCATGCTGTTGTATACAGGGTCGCTATGAGTCAGAACCAACTCGACGGCACCTAACAACAATCCACACAAGAACCCTATGAAGGGGGTTCCATCATTATCCCCATTTACAGATAAGGAAAATGAGGCTCAAAGGGTGACGTAACTTGCCAAGGCAACTTGCCAGAGTCATTAAGTGGTGGTGCTGGGGCGTGATCCAGCTGCCCGACTCCAGGTCCTTGCTCTACTCTACCCTGCCTCTGCCAGGTGCCCCAAACTCACTGCCTTTCTCCAAACGTGCTCAAAGCCCACTCCCCTCCCTGTCTGACTGACTCAACTCAACATTCAGGCCTCACTGCAGGGATCCCTGTTCTAGAAAGCTCTGTCAGATATCCAGCTAGGGGCCCCCAGAGGGTTGCTAATGACCTCTGCCTCCTCGTCAGAGCCCTCGGCACTTGGCGTTGGAACTGTCTGGTTTCCTGTTACCCTTGAGGCAGGAATGGATCCTACTCATCTCCACATCACCAGTGCCCTCAGCCCAGGACCTGGTACACAGGGGCCACTTGGTAGAGAACTGGTGGGTGGGTGGGTAAGTGTATGGGTCTCAGTCCAGCCCTAGGCCCCCAGCACGCTGCCCCTCCTCCCCAGGCCCAGGACCCTGAGCCCTGGCAGTCTGGGCACGTGCAGCCCCTTTCCCCTTTGCCCAACCTTCCAGCCAATGGCCCAGCAGCCCCCACCTCCACCCCCCGGCCTCCCCAGCTGGGCCTACTTCACAGGCTCTGCACGATTTCCTTACCTCCACTTCTCAGCCGCCTTCCTGCTTTACTCTTTTATTAAGATTCTAATTAAATAATTCTAATTAAATGTAATGAGCTGAACGGACAAACATTGCGATAAAGCAGCAGTCAAGACATGCTCTCTCCTGATCTTTCTCGCGCAGCTGAAGGGAGATGGCTTGGACCCTGGGGGCCTCAGTTGCCCGCGGGTGAGTGCTGTGCTCACAGGAGGCATCACTATGGTGAGGACCACTGCCCGGCACCCACGGCCCAGCTGAGGCCTTCCCCAGCTGAGCTGCCGTGGGTTCCGTGCTTTAGGCAGAAGTTCCTCTGCTCTTAGAGATGGTGAGCATCAGCCCAGGCCACAATGTCAGCCCCTCCTCTGGTCCACGCCTCAGGCCAGTCTCAGTGCCACTGCCCGATGACACCACGTGCCCTCCTCCACACCAGAAGGGCCATGTGAAGGGCTCCAGGCCTATAGCTGGGGCTTGCTAACCATGCAGGCATCTGTATTGGCCCTTCCATCCCACTCTACAAAGAGGAAGAAAGGCCTAGGCCAACAGTCTGGCCCCTGCCCTTCTCCTCTCCTTCTGTGTGGCCTTAGGCAAGTTCCATGCCCTCTCTGGGCCCCATCTCAGTTTCCACCAAATGATAGGCTGAGTAAGGCATGAGGGAGCCGCTATGAAACAGCAGGGGCACGTTGAGTTGTACAGGCCTGGGCTCCATCCTGGCCCTGCCCCTACTGGCTGTATGACCCATAGGTCACTTCATTTCTCTGAGCTGTTTTCTCATCTATAAAATGGGACTAATATCACCTCCTCTGCAGATCTGTTGTGAAAATTATATTAAAACAAGAACATGGCACAGCCTAAGTGCTTGATCCATCACCCGTCTATCAGTTTGTTGTACTGTGCTGGCTTGTGTGCTGCTGTGATACTGGAAGGTGGGCCACCAGTATTTCAAATACCAACAGGGTCACCCATGGTGGACAAGTTTCAGCAGAGCTTCCAGACGAAAACAGACCAGGAAGAATGAACTGGTGATCTACTTCCAGAAATTAGCCAATGAAAACTCTATGGATCACTACAGAATATTGCCCGATATAGTTCTGGAAAGGTGCCCTGGTGGTGCAGAGGTTAAAGTGCTCAGCTTCTAACTGAAACCCACCAGCCACTCTGCAGGAGAAAGATGTGGCAGTCTGCTTCCATAAAGATTACAGCCTTGGAAACTCTATGGGACTGTTCTACTCTGTCCTATAGGGTCACTATGAATTGAATCGACTCAATGGCAACGGGTTTATAGTGCTGGAAGATGAGCCCCCTAGGTTGGAAGGCACTCAAAATGCACAGTGGCTGCAACAATGGACTTGAGCACACAAACCACCGTGCAGATGGTGCAGGAACGGGCAACGTTCTGTTCTGTTGTACATGGGGTCACCATGAGTTGGAGCTGACTCGATGGCAACTAACAACAAAGTGCTGGATAAATTATTACTATTAGTTACCTTCACCATGGCCCCTTCCCTGTAGCAAGGGGCTTAGAGGTGGCTCAGGCGGATAGACTCAGGGAGGCAAGTTAGAGCTTTTAGAATCTTCCTAAGCCAGAACCACCTTCCTTCCTCCTCTGGGTTAGACCAGACTGATCAGTGTCAGGGATGTGGTACCCTGGTGACCCCAGGCAGGACATTGTATCTTTCACTCACAGGCCCTGCTTGGGCAGCAACCCTGAGCCTCTTCTCATCCCTAAACTCACTGGACCTTCACAACCACCCTGCAAGGAAAGTGGAGCTCCATCCATGGTCCCCACTTCACAAAGAAACCAGAGACGGGTTGGTGACTTGCTCAAGGCACAAAACCACACAGTGGTGGAGTCAGGACATGAAACCAGACTTCTGGCTCTGAGACCAGTGGGCCACTAACCACCACCTCAAACTGCACGTGCCACATGGCCAGCGGTGCCCTCTGGGCCCCCATGACCCAGGCCTGAGACCTCCAATGGCCCTGGAGGCAGGCCGGCCAAGGCGACTGCCCCCACTGCACAGATGAGGAAGCTGAAGTCAGTGCGGGGAAGAGGCCACAGGGCAGAGCTGAAGGC
Source organism: Dugong dugon (assembly GCA_030035585.1). NCBI lineage: Eukaryota > Metazoa > Chordata > Mammalia > Sirenia > Dugongidae > Dugong > Dugong dugon. The sequence goes on along the minus strand of CM057462.1, from coordinate 49,691,831 downwards.
CGGAGCCAGGCCCTGGTTTTCTGGGCTGCCCCAGCCTCGCCGGGGCCACGTGGCCTCCAGCTGTGTACCCTACTCCTGGGCAGAGAAGCATTGACTTTGGAGTCACACAGACTGGGGTTTGAGTCCTGGCACTATGCCCACTTGCTGTGTGCCTGGGCCCATGGCTGCACGTCACTGAGCCTTGGTCTCCTCCCGGGGACAGTAAGGGTGTGAGTTTGTAAAAACACCCAGCTAAAAGTGGTGGGTATTATGGGTATTATATCACAGGCTATGAAAACTCTTGTGTACACATTTGATCCTTATAAGTAATTAGGGAAGCTGGCAGACCAAAAATTAGGGTTGTCATTTTACAGATGAGGAAACTGGAGGCTCAGGGAGGGAAAGTGACTAGTGCAAGGTCACTGGGTGAGAGACAGAGCTGGGCTCTGCACTTCCCTTGCCCAAGTCTGCTGGCCTTTCCACTGTTGTGGTGGTTGTTGGCAGGCGCCGTCGAGTCAATTTTCGACTCATAGCGACCGGGTGTGATGAATAGAACTGCCCCATAGGGTTTTCTAGGCTGTAATCTTCACGGCAGCAGATCACCAGGTCTCTCTCCTGCGGAGCTGCTCCACTACCCTCTTTAATTTTAAAATTAGAAAACAAATGTGTGGAAGTCCAGAGGTGTCTTTTGGGGGTCATGAATTTGATCCTGAGTGGCTACTTGGCATCAATAATAACAGCCTCTGTTGACCACGTATCTACTGTAAGCCAGGCACTGCTTTATATTCACTGTCTCGGGCTGCTGCTTTTGAAGCCCAGCTGCCTGGTTCAAATCCAGGCTCTGTCCCTTCTAAGCTGTGTGACCCTGAGCACGTAGCCTAACCTCTCTGAGACTGTTTTTTCTTATGTAAAGTGGGAGATGAAGAGTACCCACCACACAGGATTGATGTGAGGATTAAATGAGGCAATTCAGGTAAAGCCCTTAGCACAGTGCCTGGCACACAGTAAGTGCTCGATACATGCCAGCTTTTAGTATTATCTAATCTTTACCATAACAGCATGAGGTGAGCGCCCACTCTAAAGATGAGAAAACTGAGATTTAATGTAGCCATGGAGCTAGTGACAGGAGTGGATTTGAACCCAGGTCTCTCTGACTGTGCTCTTTCTACAGTGCTAAAGCCCTGCTTTCCCTGAGGGCTCTCCAGGCTTAAGAATCTGACTGTCATTTAGGGGTTGAGGAGCCTAAATACCATTTGGTCTTCGTAAATGGGGGGTAAGACCCCTGGTCCAACCTGGTCACCTGGAAGGAGGGTGTCTCTGGGCTTAAGGTACTGCATTATGGGGCCTGGGGCTGGGTGTTCTCCCTCCTTCAGCTGTCAGAGACTCCCCCAGAGAAGAGACCCTCAACCCAAGCCCCCAAGAAGCACATGCCAACCCTGCCAGGTCCCAGGAGCCATCTGCTTTGATTCACTGTAAAATCTGTAGACACTCAAGCAAGCAGGGCCTCAAGTGACAGGGCCAAAATCAGATACACTCCCTCCCACTGCTTCACTCTACAGACAAGCAGGTACCCACACACGCACAAACACACAGGCCTGCTCACCCTGCACTCAGATGTATGCACGCTCATGTTCACGTACACACACCTGCTGCTGCACACACAGACCTACTAAGCCAGCACACACTCACCCACACCCAGAGAATGAACAAAATGTGTTCCGAGACACTGGCCTCATCACAGTCTCACGGCTGGCAGAGACTTGGAGACACAACACCCCACATCACCCAAGAATACACAAGCCCCAAAAGTACAGACACCCAGAGTCACGACATGCAGATTTGTAAACACCTTCAAACCCAGCCGCCTGGCCACGCACGCATCCTTTTCCTCAACTAACCCAGATGCCCCCAATTGGAAAACAGGGAGGAAAATGCCATTCCGTTTTCTATCTTCCACCTGTCCCTTTTTAAGCCCATGGCCTGCTTTCTCTTGGACCTGACCCTGGACAACTGCCACAGCCCCCTAACAGTCCTCTTAGCATCGACCCTCACAGCAGATTTCTGTGTAATCATGTCTCTCCCTGCAAGACCCTCCAATGACCCTCAACCTCAGAAGCAAGTCTAAAGCCCTCACCGTGGCCTGCCAGGTCCTGCTCTCTCTGATCTCATTCTCTTGCTCTCTCCTCTTCAGCCACACTGACCTCCTTGTTCCTCCTGTTCTTTGATCATTCCAAATTTCCGCCTGCCTCAGGGCCTTTGCTCATCCCTAAGGTAACCACGGGGTTTGCCTCCCTACCTCCTTTAGGTCTCCGCTCCAACCTCTCTGACCACCTCTAGAAAACAGCTGCCCCTCCCCCCATGTCACTCTCCACCTCCTCCCCCTGAGTTTTCTTCATCACAATACTCAGCACCACACATATTAGGTACATATATTTGGGAGATTCACTATCCTTCCCACTAGGATATCAACTCCACAAGAACAGGGATTTTTGTTCATCTTTTTGCTGCCACGTTCTGAGCACTTAGAACCAAGGCTAGCACATAGTAGATGCTCGACAAATGCATGTTGAATGAATGACTCTTGACCCCAGCCTGGCTCCAAGAACCTCCAGGGGACAAGCCCAAGCCCATGTGCAGACAGACCTGAGGTACAGTCCTGGCTTTGTTACTTAATTGGACACTTCACCCCACCCTCCCGCCCTGAGTCTTGGGTCTCACATAGCTTTTGTGAGGATTAAATGATAATGGGCGAACTCTGAGCAGAGCACCCGACACATGGCAGGCATGGCAGCAAGGTTTTCTCTGGGCTAACCACCTCTAGTTTCTTTCACACCCAGCACACCCCACATGAGTGTCAGGGCAGATGGGTGCCGGCTGGCCGGCTGGCACCTCGGCACCATTTCCTTTCCCTCCTATGTGCCCTTCTGTACTCAGGGGCTAAAAGCCTGGAAGTCACTTTTTCCATCTTCCTTTACCACCAAGGTTCCAACCAGCTTCTGCCAGGGAGGCGCAATCACCCGCGATCTACAAGGCGGAAGCAGTGGAAACCATCACTGCCCCAGCAGCAGGGGCCGCCGAGATCAAGGGCAGCAGCTCCCCGCACTCCCACCCTCTCTGATTCCCTGAGTCCCTGCAGGGACCTCCTCCACACCCCAGCCCTTCCAGTGCTTTTTTGAGCTGATTCCCTTTATTAAATACCCACCTTCTTGAAACACCTAGAATGGAACGCTTTCCTGACCGAATGCCGAGCATGAGGTTTCTAGAGCTCTTCTTGAGGGCACAATCTGATGAGGAGGAGGGGCCACAGTGTGCAACACAGTGGCATCAGGGTGGATCCTTGTGGGACATGATGTGCCCCCTCCCAACTCTGCCACCTTGGACGGGTCTTACCCAGCCCCCTGTTCCACCCCACCCTAGACCAGCCCTCAACAATAAGCCCAGTGACAACAGTGAAAGGTGTTCTCAGCACTTTACAAGTAGTAACTCTTCTATTAACTCATTTACTCCTCACAACAACCCTATTTGAACTTGAGTGTTCATCCACCTATTGAGGAAACTGAGGCACAAAGTTTTCAGGTCACTTGGCCAAAGGCACACATCTAGTAGGTGGCAAAGATGGGGTCAGGCACAGCCCGGTCTGCTCTAGAGGCCGTGCTCGAAACCACCAGTCTATGCTGTCTCTTCCAGGCAGCTGTGCCGGCAGTTCAAGCCGCAGATGAGGACTTGGGGCCCTTGAGGAGGGAGACTGAAGAGACAGAAGATGAGCTGATGCTCATTACGTGCTTGGGAATTCACCAAGGTCCTTTTCTCCAGCCTCTTGTTGTCATAATTGTTTCCACTTCCCCACAAGCCCCACAGACCTCAAGCTTGTGGTTCCCTTCCAGCGAGATGGGGTGGGCGGAGGACTGGGACTGGGGTCCATGAAAAGAATAGGGTGCAAACTCAGCTCTGCTTAACTGCCTGCATGGCCTGGGAAAGTCCTGTTCCCTCTGTGGGCCTCAATTCCCCAGCTGGGAACAAAGTGGATGGGCTGGAGGACTATTAGGGGCTCTTTCAGCACTACCATCCTAGAATCTCACTTTGAGGACATTTTGAAAACCCAGATCTTTGGTGAGGGCAGAGAGTGGACCATACATGTTTCACCAAACCAGGCTGGGCCGTGTGCCCAGGAGCTAAGTTCCAATAAGCTTCTGCAGTGAAATGCAATCCCCTGAGGTCTGTGTGTAACGGGGACCCAGAGCACTAAGCCTAGTGTGCACAGGTGAGTCTGCACAGGACGGGCTTGCCTTCTGACCAGACAACCTGCAAAGTGGACCATGCAGCTGCAGAGGCTCCAGTGCCGCTTGCTGACCCAGGGCTGCCCCTTCACACAGCAGAGCTCAAGGGAAGCTGGGCTGGCTCTCCCTCTTCTGATAAGCTATTCTGCGCCAGGTGACTCAGACACAGGCCCTAACCTCATAGGCTCCAGGCTAGTGGAGAAGAGGCTCCAACCTTCTACCCTCTTCAAAGCCCAACTGGCACACTCTGTACTCCCAGGAGCCCTCCCTGACTTCCCCAGCCACCATCCTCAGCTCTGACTTCACATGTCCCCTGGTGTGGTGCAAACCTAGCCCATACCCAGGAGCTTTATGGGGCACCATGACCCACAATCCCTGGACTGTGAAAAGGTCAAAGGCAGCAGCTGTGCTTCAGCCATCACATGCTGGGGCTCAGCAGGTATAGTCAGAATTGCTGCCTGGCAACAAGGACTTCTGACAGCTACCTCTGTCCTGGCAGGAAAGGAAAGGCATCAACCTGATCCAGCAACTCTGTGCCGGGCACTGCGCTAAGGGCTTCCCGTTGGTCCAAATCCTCATAGCTCTGAGGTTGGTATTATCCTAATTAAGGACTAAGCCAGGAGCTAAGGCCAGAGAGGGTAAGTAACTTGCACAAGGTAGCACAGCTATGAGCTTAAAAGCACCATTCTTTTTTGGTCCCATTTCCAAGCGCTTGACAATGCTTTGGAGATCTCAGAGTTGCTCTGTGCTGGCCTCAGGAGCTCCTACATAAGCAAGGTCATTGTGCTCTCCAAATGCTCCTAGTGGCCTGCAAAGGGCTGGCGGGGCCACCCAGGACAGCGGGCTCTGAATCCCAGGCCTGCCTCTTAGCAGCTGTGTGAAGCTGGCAGGTCATATAACCTCTGTGGGCCTCAGTGTCATCACCTCTAAAATGGGTGAATACCTACAAGCACGGTTGCTGTGCAGCAGCTTAAACTAACGTGTGTAGATGCTGCTGGTGTTCCAGAGATGTGTTTTCCTCCACCTTCCTGGCTGCTCTGAGGCTGGCATTCACTGCCACAAGGCATGGGCGAGTTTGCTCCCAGAGGGAGCCAGCCGGCTTCCCCTGAGGAACAGCCGTTGCAGGTTGGGCAATGCCTGCTGGGGGCAAGGAGGGAGGCCTGATGCAATGAAGCACACCCTGATGTGATGGGCATGTCCAGAGAAGCAGCCTTAAAGGGCAGTCCCCTGAGATCTGTTCTGACCCGTCTATGGAGTCAGCCCTGACTTAGTATCTAGCACGGCAGCCTCCCCAGTCTGTTCTGCAGTAGACTGCCCACCTGCCGGCACGGCAGAGCAGGGCATGGGCAACTTGGCTTGGGTTTGCCCTTCACTCTACAGGGAGCAGTGGAAATACTCAAGCTGTGGACTTAGACAGACCAGGGTTCTTTCCCAGCTCCCCTCTTCCCCCTTACTGGCTATGAGACTTCGATCAATTCATTTATCCTGACCCTCAGTTGTCCCATTCCAAAAATGGGAATATGACCACCCACCTTGTAGAATGGTTGTGAGGCCTTAACATCCAGTGTGGTATGTACTGGAGAAACGTTTGCTTCCTAATAAATAAGCAGGCCGCCTGTTCTGACACACACATGGGGAGGGGTGGAGGGAGGAAGGCCAGGTGAAGACCAGGCCCCAACCAGCATCGAAGGCATGGAAGCAGCCCAGATTTCCTACCCGGGCTTGCTGAAAAGTCGTGGGAGACATAAGTGGGCTGGTTTCTCCTCCTGGGAGAGAAGACCCCCAACATCTACCCACTGAAGCTGAAGGTCACATCAAATCTGAAAGGCAACTTTGTTCTTCCCGGCTTCATCTGTTATGCATGAAAGAGCAGACGGCAGGTGCTCAGGATTCATAATTTGAGACATCTGGAGACTAAAGACACTGGCCAAATTTAAACCGAAAGATGAACTTGTTGGGTGTCTTCTCAGATTATGAGAAAAGAAGAAAGGAGAGAATTTCTTAGTCATCTGTAATCCACTCGGAATTCACAGCGAGTCTGCCTGACGGCCGTCATCAAAAACTCCACCTCCACCTCCAGGTTCCGCACTTTTAAATATCACTGTTTGAAAAGGACAAAGAGATAAACGCCCGAGGAGACCCTACAAGCCATAGCCGAGCAGGGGTGGGCAGAGGTCTGGGGCATCCCTGGACAGAGGAGCCTGAAGAGAGCAGCCTTTCTGTGAAGGTCACTATGCAAACAGGATCCACGAGCAGCACGATCACAGATTTGGCTCCTGGGAGGCCAGGACATGGTGGGGCTGAGGGTCACACAGATCTGAGTCTGGGCCGGTGCTCTGCAAAGTCCACGAGGCATGACCCTGGACACTGCCTTCCTCTCTGAGCATTGATGCCCTCAGCAGTCAAGGGAGATAGTACCATCTGGGCTCAACAGGACTGTTAATTAAACAAGATAAAGTTACGAGCTTAGCACAGTGCCTGGCATATAGTAAGAGCTCAGTTACAGTAGTTATGAATTTTACTTTATCTTTTTAAAACCGTACTTGGTCCAAACTGCCTTCTGCTCCTGAGATAAGTATACTACTAAGGAGGTGGAACTGTCACTGTCCATTTTCCAAGGGTCATCATATGACAATGGTCACCTCAGTCTCACAAAACCCGGGGGCACAGGAAGAGTAAGGGTTACTGTACCTTTTTCACAGATGAGGGCACTGAGGCTCAAGGAAAGAGGGGACTGATTCATTGCCACAGTTCCTAAGCGGCAGAGCCAGAGCTAGACCTGGGGGTACCCACATCACTAAAACACACTTCCCACCATGCCTGTCCCAGTCCCGTCACACTCAACTTACACCCTGAGTTCATCTGGATCCTGTCTGGACCACTGTCCCAGCACTGAGCCATGGCCCTGGCTCACGGCCAGCACAGAGTAAGTTTGTCAAGAATAAACATTGTGGACTCTCCCCAGGAAAAAAGCACATATAATCTTATACACATTTAAGGGGGTGCACAGGCCCCTGGCCAGGTACCTTCGACCTAGGTTTTCAAAGGCTCCTTCAATGCTGACACTGGATTACTGGAGTTGCCTCAATGAATCACCCAAAGGCCACCTCATCACACACATACCCATCTGCTGTGAAAAGGAGGCTGACTGCCCTCACCCAGGGTGTACAGCCAGTGTCCAGGCCAACTCCATCCAAGTGCTGCCTATATTTCAAATAGAGAACATTTATTACTTTTTCCTCACTAGAACTTCCTTTACAGCATCACGAAGTACAGCACAAACAAGGCTTATCTGCAGACACGTGGGGAGCACACCGACAGCTTGTCGACAAGACACAGGGATGCAGACCACGGCGTGACTCACACCAATACAGCAGTCTTCCTCAGGATTCCTGGCCCCTCGTGCCAAGCAGTCTGTGTCACACCCAACCCTCACTGCCTTATGTCAAACACAGAGGCTGACATGGAGGTCTGAGGTGGGGAAGGGGGCAGGAGCTAGAGCCAGGAAAGGAAGTTATCCTCTTATTCTGATAAAGACCCCACAAATCCCACCCCACCCTCTCACCAGGGACTCGGTCTCGAATGTGTTTTGATTAGTGTTTAAGTGGCTTTTAAAAAATGGTGTATGTTTTTCCTGAAGCTCGTAAAACCTGCTCTGAGCCAGGCCACTGGCAGGCATCTCAAGCCGGAAAAAATGCTCATAGCTTTGCTGGGTTTCAGGATGCTGGGAGCCCCGCGGGAGTCAAAGGGGGAGGAAGAAAAGAGACTCTGATGACAGATTGCTGCTGGTGTGTCCCGACCCAGGGTCTGAGTGTCAGGAAAGAGAACAGCGTGATGCTTATGGAGTTTGATTTTGTTTCACCCTCTGAATTAGCAGACTTCAAACACTTCCATTTTCACGGAAATCAACAGCGAGACAGCTAGCAGGGCATGGAGGCTTATGCCAGTTTTGTGTAGAAAGGCACCAGATGGTTTGTTATGAAACAGATTTTGGTCAGAAAATAGCTGAGGTTTTTGGTTCCTGGGAGGACAACAAAGCTAGGGGAAAAAAAAGTAGGTGCTGAGTTGTGGGAGGTGGGGGTGGAGAAAGCAGCTTTGGCATCAGATCTGGGTTCTACTCTTCACTCTACCCCTTCCTCCCTTGTGGCCTCAGTTTCCTCATCCATATAATGGCAATAAAATATTTTTAAGTGAATGTAGGTATTAGGTTTCACACAGGAAGTATGGGGAGGCGGGGATCAGAGAAATTCATACATACACACACACACAAACACAAGAGAAGAGCAGGCAAACCTTGTCTGTATGATAGGTGGTGGGGGTGGACCTGACGCAGGCCAGTCACAGTGACGATCCCCACTCACAGTCAGACTCTGGGAGTCCAAGGGTGGCCAGTTACACTGGTTCTAAGCATTGATGGGGATCCCCCACAGGGACTTTGGGCCCCTTCACCTAGAAGAAGGGCAGTAAGAAAGCTCTGTTCAAGGCAGCACCAGCAAGCTGTTTGTGTTTTTAAAGTGCCAAGCTACGTGTTGTCTTTGGTCAGGGCCCACCCCTCTGTATCTGAGAGGCCCAGGGTCCAGGGGCTCAAGCCCAGGCCCGCTGGGGCCCCAGGGAAGGCGAGCTTGAGGACAGTCCTCTCCTGAGGCTGCGAGTGCCCTCCTGTGCTCTGAAGATCGAAATCCAGCTGCTTTCAGTAAGGGACAGGATGCCTCCAGGGAAACCTAGGTCTTTAGAAAGAAGGTACAAGAAATGCTTTGGTCATGTCCCAACACCCACAGCCAGAACGGAGCTTGTCTGATAGAGAGAGAGAGCAGGAAGCTGGTTATCACACCGCACACGTTACGCAGTGGGAGACGTGGCTGACGCAAAACTGCTTCCGAGCATGAACCAGGAGAGTCACTGAATAAATATTCAAGGCATCTTTCAGTTCTCAGAGAAAGGGCGAGGTCAAATGAAAATCTCTCCTTCCCCCTGCTTGACTGGCTACAGCCTTGATGTGAAGGCTGATGGTGCTGCAGACCAGAAGAGGCCGGGACGCAGGCCCAAGGGCTGGCTCCTGCCATGGCAGCTTTGGTCCATCTCATGTAGTGGTCAGTCATGTGCCGCTAGCCCCAGGCCCTCAGAAGCTGAAGAGCTCATCCTGCTCAGTGCTACCGCCATCAGGCTTATCCCAGTTGACAGGTGAGAGGCAGTGGGCATAACGGATGTCCTGCGTTGTCAGTCCAATGTCCAGGACCTGAGGGTTCGTCCGAGACTGGGCCAGCCTGGAAGGCAGAGTTGTGTGAGCTGAGGACCCAGGCGAGGCACTGGCAGGGCCTGAGGAGCCAGTCTAGCCCGGCCAGCACCAGGAGCAGAAATGAAAGGGCGTGAGGAGAGGGGATGCCAAGACACAGGGGCCAAAGAAGAAAGTCTCAGATGCCTGGGAGGCAGAGCCTCTGACCAACCAGCCTAAGGGCCAAACAGCTCCGAAAACTGTGAGGCAGGCAGTGCGCATTCCCACCACTGAAAGGCCACAGCGCCCGTGTGGTGCCACAATACCACAAGGTCATGCCCAAGAAGAGGAGAAAGGGCAACACTGGGGAGGGCAGTGAGGGGCATACCATAGGGTGGGGGGTGGGGAGGCACTGGTGCCCTCCAGTCAGGGAGAAGATCCATGTCAACACAGTGGTGTTCAAAGAGTAATTCAGAAAAGGAGACAATCCAAATGTCCAAAAGAACAGCAGACAGCTAAGTAAATTATGGCCTGTGCTCTTAAAAAGCGTTAGGCACTCAATGAACATGGTGTTTACAAGTTTTTAACAGCCTGGAAAAATGCTTCTGATATATTGATGTTAAGTGAAAAATCAGGATACCACAGTGCAAACATGAGGAGCTGATCAATGCAAAAAAAAAAGTGTATACGTATAGGATTAGCATGAATTAAACCAAAGTCTGGGCTGTGGGATTATGGGATGGTGTTATTTCCTATTTCAAAATTGTTATTAAAGGGCACATGATATTTGAATGATCTGGAAAAAGCAAACAGAAGACTTTCTTCCAATGAGGGGGTTGTGGTCAAAAGCAGGGGAGATGGTAAAAGAAATGTCTTTGCCTCCACGAAGGGCCATACATGCCCTGCCAGGGCTGGGCCAAGGGGTTTCCAGCCCGGCTCTGGCGGGAGCGGGTGAGAAGGAGGGAGAGGAGGGTGAGGCTCTGCTCCCATCCAGTGCCCACAAGCCACAAGCTCTCACTCCAAACAAAGCCCCTGCTGTGGGAGGGCTGCAGGCAGCTGTTGAGGGTCCCAAAGGGAAAGGGGGGGGGCCTGATTGATCAGGGCCCAGCAAGAACTCAGCCACCCAGGACAAAATGTCCCTCAGGTGCAGCTTTTTTGATGGCATATCCCCAAGCTGAAGGTAGCCATGGCTACAGGGATGGACCCTGGGAAAATGGGGAAATGCCACCACCCTCAGGCTATACCAAAATATCTTCTCCAAAAAACAATCCAGGGGCTTAATTAAGCACCGCCATCTCCCTCCCCCTTTTCATAAATGTAAAACCTTTGGAGGAGACAAAGCCTGCAACAAAGCCGATTTCTGAAGACTACACCAGGTGTAGGAAGAGGAAATCCACTTAAGCTGCAAAGCGTTTAGCTCAGCTCAGACTTTTGTACAGCAGCCACCAGGAATAGTTTTTGATTCAACAGCAAGAGCTTTTAAGAGATCTGGCCACCACTGCAGGGGTTCCGGCAAGAGACAGTGAGCACCCTGTCCCTGGAGGTATTCAAGAAGAGAGGATGGGAATTCCTGCTCTGGAGAAGGTGTGACTCATATTCTCATACAAGGCAAAGGGCCCCAGGAGGAAAAGGGCAAGCCAGAAGAGCCTACAAATGCTAACCTCCCTCGCCCAGCACAAGAAACCCAGCTCATGTTACCTTGAAAATGCTTCATCCAGGCCATCATCCAGCTCCTTGGGGAAACAAAGGAGGAGATATGAACCCTAAACGGAGGAGCCGAGGCTCACAGCTGGGGCTGTCCTCAGCCCTGGGTAAGCTACAGGGACTCAGAACACAAGCACAGGAGTCTGGGGGGTGCCTGGAGGAACAGATACAGGCAGGCATCTCGCCTGGCTGCCACCATCAGCACCTCTGTTCACGGACATGGAGCGTGGGCTGTGGGGTTGTGGTGCGCCAGGAGAAGGCCGTGTCACAGAGTGTCTGGAAACAGGGTGGGTTCAACTTCCAGCTCTGCCACTACCTGCCCAGGAGACCTTGGGCAAGTCACTGTTCCTCTCTGAGACTCAGCCTTTCCTTCCATAAAATGAGGGGGCTGGATCAGATGATTTCTACAACTTTCAGATTCCAAGAGGAAGAGGGTGGGGAAAGAGCATTTGTGGCTTTCATCTACTTCCAAGAGCTGAGCCAAATTCCAAGCCCATGAAGGAGGGATAGCTAGTGGCAGGAATCGCACAGCCTAGGTGGAAAAACGAGGGGTGAGGCTCCCGCCGTGGCCTCCCATGAGGATAAGCAAGTGGCAAGAGTGGCTCCCAGATAGCAGAGAACTCATGGATGTCTGCTCACGGGTGCCCCCAACAGCCAGAGGGACTTGACAGTTTTTCAAGCAAATTCAAGTCCCTCAACGTTCAGATTCTAAAAAATTAAGTGGGCGTGATAAGTAAAGTAATGCATGATCCTGCACTGGGTCCTGGACCAGAACAAAGACACTGGTGGGACAGGTGGGGAAACGTGGACAAGGTCTGCAGAGTCCGTAATAGTATTGTATCCATGCTGATTTCCTGATTTTGATCATTGTAAAATGGCTATGTAAGATCTTAACATTTGAGGAATTTGGATGAGGGTGAACAGGAAGTCTTTGTACTATTTTTGTAATGTTTTTAAAGTCTGATATTATTTCCAATTGAAAAATTAACCATGTTTTTAAATACCAAAACAAAACAAAAAAGGGTCCTCTGGGTGATCCTGCAGGCAGAGGTCACACCCTCACTGAGGGGATGAAAAAGCTGAGACAGAGAGGTCAGGGGGCTTGCTCTGAATCACACAGCGACTCAGGGGCCAGGCTGCCAACTGCCCAAGTCCCCGGCTCCTAATTCAGATGGCTGAGGGGGAGGGGAGCCAGGAGCAAAGTCTGCCCACTCCAGGAACAAGGGAGCCTTTGGCTGGTCCTGTGGTGGGCAGAGCCACAGATGCTTGGGCCAAGAGGCCGGGCATTGTGAGGAGACAGCTGTGCAGGCAGCCAGGCCTGTTGGGGACGCAGGCCCAAGTTCAGAGATGACATTGTTCATCCCCTGCCCTGGGCCTAGGCACTGCTGGGTTGAGTCTTGCCCTCCTAGAGGCCCTCAAGTCACGTGTGTCAGGGCTGGGGCCCTGGAGCACCCAAAGACCTCATCCAGAGATCAGGCTGACGCTCAGTTGGCCCCTGAGGAGTTCCCAAGCCACCCAACACTCACCCAGACAACACTGCTATTGCTCAAGGTTTGAGGCCACAGTGCTTCGTCCATGTTAGGAGTGTTAGCGCTGACCGTGGATAGCGGGGCCTTGGCCGTCTCTTCCAAGTCCAGCAAGTTCCCAGTGGCGACCACTATGAAGGGTCCAGTCAGGTGTGTCAGTGGAGATGAGCCTCCTCTTCCCACCCCATCCCCAACCCCATCCTGGAGTCTCCCAGGCTATCCTGGTCCTGATTCCCTCATTGGGCAGGACCCAGGCCTATCACCCAGAGCCCCACCCTGGCACCTCCCCTGGCAGCAGCCCACAGGGTGGGAACTTCTCCCCCACTAACGGTTGGGTTTAGGCTGGAACTTTTACAGTCACAACAGTTAAGTTTTTCAAGAGATCACACAACAGGATGTAAAGTGTAGATACAGAGAAGTATACACATATTTGCATAGGGACATATGTAGAAGAACATATACCAAAACAAGTATTTTTTCCCCTTTATCTACATTTTCTAATTTATCTATAGTGAACATGCATTACTGATTTAAAAACAAAAAAATGAAATGAAAAAGCCCAGAGTCAGCCCCAGCCAAGGAGGGAGTGAGGCCCTGTGGGAGACGGCTGACTCAAACTTAAGGAGATGAATCTGGCTCCCTCCCCTTGCCCGAGACTCACGGCTCTTCAGCGGAGGGGTGTTGTCATGGTGGGCCCCGCCTGGGACGTCCCCTCCCTCTTGGCTGGCTTTCTCCCTCTTCTCCTTCTCTGTGGGACAAAGGCACAGCATGTTGGTGGCACCTCAGACCTCAGCACTCCTCCCCAGCCATTGCTGGGGAGGGAGGAGGTTTTGGTCAATCACAGGGGGCAGGTTTTAGGTCTCCAGCAGGGAAGAAAGACACCTCACAGATTTCATTTAATCCTCACAAGCACTCTGGGGGAGGAAGATAGTTACTCCCATTTTTCAGATGGGGAAACTGAGACTCAGGTGAAGAGATCTCTCCAAAGTCACATACTGGGTAAGTGATAAAGCTGGGAGTTGGTCCATGTCTGACTTCAGGCCCACCTTCCCTCCCCACCCCTAATACTGTTCTGGTACCTTCCTCCCCACCCCTCACACCCTCCTCATGTGAAGAAATAATACTCACCTTCCTTGGATACCTGCCAAATCTCAAAGGCAACTTTGAAGGCTTGGGCTACTGTGAGGGTGACAGCCTGGGCCTGAAAAACAGGAAGTGGGGTCAGGGGAGGGGTGCAGTGTCTGCAGGGGACAGCAAGTCTGAACTGGAGGGCCCTGACTTCCTCCCTGAAGATGCTGAGGGCTCCATCCCTGGCTTTGGAATGCCTGACGGATGGCAGCAGCGCCCAGGCCTCTCCCAGCTTACCAAGGCAGCCCAGGATGTAAGAAGCCACATACTGTTCAGGCAGCTAGGGCTCGATCTTCACCACCCTGCACCACCTGCCCACCCAGCCAAAGCTCTGCGCTGTCAGCAAACACCTTCATCCAGCCCCACACCTCTGCAACAGCTGTTCACCTCCACTTTCTTTCCTTCCCCTGTGTGCTGAATTCAATTAACTCTGAGGCTTACTTTCTCTGAGAAAATCAAAACAACCAAACCCATTGCCATTGATTCCGACTCATAGCGACCCTACAGGACATAGTAGAACTGCCCATACGGTTTCCAAGGAGTGCCTGGTGGATTTGAACCGCCGACCTTTTGGTTAGTAGCCATTGCTCTTAACCACTACGCCACCAGGGTTTCCGTTTGTGCTGAATTCAATTAACTTTGAGGCTTACTTTCCCTGAGAAGCCCACCCCAATTACCTGAGGACTTCACATGCTACCTTAGCCCTTGGAATTGGAGAACAGAAAAGTGAGAGCTGGAAGGGCCCAGCCACTGCCTGAATGAGCCACAGCCGGAGAGGAGAAGGCTAAGTCTGGTTAGCACTATGCCGGCTCAGAGGAGCTGATATCTGGATCCCAGAAAGGGAGGGGAGGCGTCATTCAGTCAAATAACCCACCTGGAAGGAGGGGTTCATGAGGAGACCTTTCCTACACCTTGGCCCTTGGCCCCGGGTGAATTCCCATCCACCCCTTAAAACCCAACTCAAATGCCACCACCACCCAGCAAGGAGTTCCTACAGCCCCACTGCCCACCTCTGGCCTCAGGCATGTCAAAGCGTCATTGGCTCACATGCTTGTGTCACCCCCATCTGTGTGCTCCCTTGGCACAAATCATGTCCGAACACCTCTGCAACCCAGCACAGGGGCAATGCCCTCCAGAGGTGCCAACGATGCCGGCAGAAACAAGTGTTGTCCAAGGGGCAGGCTCCTGGGGCTGAAGCCTCACATGCCAGCCAGGACCTGCCCCCAACCCACACATATCTCAACCCCCTCCTCTCTTAGCCTCCCTAACAGTGATACCAGTTCAGGGTTAATCAGCTCAGCCTCTAAAGTGGAATCCCCAGAGCTTGTAGCTGTAGCCGGAAGTAACATCAAGCTTCACTCTGAAAGCCCGGCCTCAGGAAGAGCACCAGCCCGGCCTGCACAAGTGTACAAGTTCAGGCCTCACCAGTCTTGGCCCCGATTCCCTTCCTCCCCGCCAGACAACGCAATTTAATTGAGAAATGAATTTGTGGCTACTGCCTTTAGAATTCTTTTTAAAAGAATTTTTTCTTAAATCCCTAAACAAGCTGACTGATCCATGCCAATTAAACTAACTCCACGAAGTATAAAATCTCATTTGAATGTCTCTGTCATTTACATTTCTGATGGAAGTACGGGTGCTTTATGGCAAAACTTAAATATGGTAATTAAGTATGAAACTCTTCACAGCTGTTCACAATTTAAGATGTCACGTCGGAATCAAGTTTAATAGACCCAGTTACCATTGAGAATTGCCCATGAACTAAAAATACCATCTAATTACCAGCCAGAGTCAGATCCCTATATACCCAAGCAAGGGCTGGTCACCCAATGTGGCAGGGATATAGAAACACCATTATTTTTTGCCTCTAGGAAATCTGGGGGCACTAGCTTGATACTGTTTTTGCATAAATCTGCTTGTTCATTTGCATATACTCCTACCCTTTTGCCCTGAAGTCCCGAGCTGCAAGTTAAACCAAATATAACCTGAGATACAGATGTGTGCAGGTGGCTGCAAGCCCAGGCTGGGCAGAGACTGACAGGGGGCTGACCCTGCTTCCTGTAATTCGGGTGCAGGAATCTGGGCACTGAAAGACTGCTGGGGCCTGCCCACCAGGAGGCCCTCCTTCCTCGATTCCCCAGGCCTGGTGTAAACCCCTCCACTGAGTGCCTCTGGCCTGTGGGTCTGTCTTATTACACTGACCAGGTTCTGCCTCATTCCACAAGGTCCTGTCTTATTCCCAGTAACCAGGCTGCTAGCCCCTCACAGGGGCCAGGTCTAGCTTAGGGCTACAGACCCTGGGACGCCTGATCCCAGCCTGGTACTTAGGCCAAGTCGGGCCATGTGCTTCCTAGCACCGCTGCCCTAGAACCGAGTCTTGCACAAAAGCAATACTCTAGGAATGCCAAATGGCCATATGGGGGAGAGCAGTCCTGCCCCCTAACAGAGGCTGAGGGCCCTCACAGAATTAGGGGGTATCAGTTTGCTTACTGTCAGTCCAGCCCAGCCCAGCACCTGGTCTGCAACCCTGAGCTCCTGGCCAACGCCAGTGTCCCCTCCCCCAACTCCACCTTCACTCCAGAGCTCAGAGGCTGACATGGCCACCCAGGCCCCAGCTGGGCAGATGGAAACGTAACATTACTTTGTAGAGAACCCTATCCTGGCCATGTCAAACAGGAGCCACTGGGAGAGTGGGGCCTGGGTAGCTTTGAGTTGAATTGGTGGGTGACCCACAAAGGACCCGCTTTGGAAGCTTCCTTCCGCCGACCCTGGGTGGGTCATAAGCCTCCTATTTATAAGCAGGGGATGTGGAGACTCCAGACCTATGGCACAGGATGAGGGCTACATTAACATCCAAATTCAAGGCCTCCGCAGGCTGACTCCACCTTGCCCACCCCAGGCTTCAGTGACATCTGACTCTTCAACCACCAGTCACACTGTTTAATTTTTTATCTCTGTGTCTTTGCACGTTACTTCCTGTGTCTGAAGAGCACTTACTTATCACCTTGGCCTGGCCAATGCCTACTCATCACCAATCCTTCAAAGCCCATCTCACAATGTTCCTCGTCAGGCAAGTCTTACTTACCTCCCAGGGAGACTGAATAACTTCCACCCTACACCACACCCCCTGTATTCCAGTTACTGAGTCCGGGCTCACCTGCCTACTGCCCCCCTAGGGCCCCAGTGGCCATGTAGGCCTGGGACAGTCTGCAGCAAAGGTCCCAGCAGGTGGGATGCAGAACTTGAGGCACCTATCTTGTCTTCTGTCTCCTCCTTAGAAACTTCCACATGAGTTCTGAGAGTCTCAGGATTTCCAAGCCAATCTGGGCTCAGCTGAGGCCTTGCAAGCCACGCAGCATTGCCCTCGAGCACGGTGGTCTATTTACCCCACACTGGGCTGGGCCCCTGTCTCTGAAAGGGCTTCTTGAAAGGGGGAGGCCAGATGAGAAGGGTGGAGGAGAAGAAGGATAAGCCACAAGCCAGCCCCCAACCACAATGAGAATGTGAAGAAAAGTAGAGTTTGGGCCATGGGTGTCTAGCAGTAGCCCTTCCCCTGCCAACTCAGCGCTCTACAGCCAGCAGACAGGAATGGCCAGGCTCTGTTTTCCTTAGTAATGATCTCTTGGCCTGAGGGCAGGCTGGTTTCTTTCAGGCCTGTCTAAAGTCCTCTGGCCCCAGGCCAGGCCTCCCTTGAATGGCTGGTCCAGCACCCACTCCCTCTCTGCCCCAGGACCTCCAACCCAGAGGGAGCTCTGCATCTTGGAAAACCCCTCGGACTCAAAGCCCATGTTCGGCAGCAATCTGCGCCATGGGCCAGCTGTCCCTGCCCAGCGCTCACTCTGGTCAGTGGGGAGGAAGAGCCTAACAATGGGGACATAATGAGCTTGTATTTTTAAGTCTATGTGGCCTCATCAGAGACAAAGCCAAGAGTTACTGTCTGTGGGAACAAGGCTGTCACAGGAAAGGCCACCACAGCTCAGGGTCCTGGGATGTCACGAGGCCCTGGGTGAGTGGCCAGTGACACTGAGCCTGCAGGAAAGAAACACAAGGTGCACAAAAGGAATTGGGGCCTTTCAGAAAAATCCTGGAGGGCACTGAGAAGACCTCCTCATTCTACTGATGTCCAAGGTCACACAGCACATCAGCCAGGATCCAACCACTAGTCTGTCTCATACTACAGTGGTCCTTCCATGAAACCTGCGGTAGGCTGGATAATGTCTCCCAAAGACATTCATGTCCTAATCCCTGAAACTTGTGACTATGTTACCTTACATCGCAGGAGGGACTCTATAGATACAATTAAGTTAAAGATTTTGAGATGGAGAGATTATTCTGGATTACTCGATGGGCCTGAGTAATCACAAGAGTCCTCAAAAAAGTGAGCAGGAGGGTCAGTCAGAAATGGCAATAACAGAAGCAGACAGGGAAGAGACTGGAAGATGCTGTGCTGCCGGCTTTGAAGACAGAGGATGGGGCCACAAGCCAAGGAATGCAGGTGGTCTCCAGAAGCTCTAGAAAAGTCAAGGAAGCATATCTTCCCTTAGAGCCTCCAGAAGGAATACAGCCCTGCTGACCATTTTAGACTTCTGCCCTCCAGAATGGTAAGAGAATAAATTTATGTTGTTTTTAAGCCACTAAGTTTGTGGTAATTCGTTACAGCAGCAATAGGGAATTTATACAATATCTAAAGTGTACCCTGATAGGGAGCAGAAAGCCTAAGGGGCCACTTAAAGACTGTGATGTCCTGATGATGGGGGAGTGGGGAGAATCTTGTCTCCTTGGCCCATGGACCACAGGGCGTGAGGACCAGGGCTCCAGGCTCAGCACAAAGAGGTGAACAGATGCCAGCACTTAGTCAATAAACATCAGGAACCTCCTCCCAGGGAGGATGCTCAGATCTCAGGGTCTCAGAAAAGAAAGCTTCAGCATCAAAGGTTGGCCCCTCTGGTTCCTCACCAGACATCTCAGGACAAATGCCCACAGAGACCTGAGGTGCCCCCTCGTCCCAGCTAGATGTAGTCAGGAGGTGGCCCAGGAATGGGACGAGGGCTCTCAGCTCCTCACATTCACCCTCGCAGTCATGCAGGAGGGGAAGAAACACGAGTTCAAGCCCTCGCTCTGCCCCTGGCTGGCTGTGTCATCTTCAGTAAGACATCTGGCCTCTGTGGGCCTGCTTCCCCATAAAAAACAAAACCAGAAACAAAGGAGACAGTAACAGACCCACCTCCACAGTTGCTGTGAAGGTTGAAAGAGAAAACACCTTAAAGCCTAGCACTGCAACAGGCACACAGTACACATTAAAAACAAAAAAAGTTTGTTTTCCTCCCTGCTCTGACTGCAAGCCAGGCCTCCTGAAGGCCCTGTCTTTGCTTTACACCCTGGGCGCCTCTGATCTCCAATCTCTGAAGACTAATCCCTACAAGGCCCCACACCCTCTCCTGTACTAATGACATTGTTAGTTGTCGTCCTGTCAATTCTGACTCACGGTGACCCCGTGTGTGCAGAATAGAACTGCTCCATAGGGTTTTCAATGCTGTGACCCTTCAGAAGCAGATTACCAGGCATGTCTTCCAAGGCGTCTCTCGGTGGGTTTGAACTGCCAACCTTTCTAGGAGATCCAAAAAAAATCTTAAATCCAACAAATCACGTTGCAGGAAGGAAGGCACCCAGGGCTAGTCACTGCCACAGACCAGGCTGACTGGGCAGGGCAGAGGCTGAGGTCGAGACAAGCCCACCCAGCAGTCCCACTTGCCTGACCACACCTCTACTCCTTCCCTCAGCTCCCAGGACTCACTTGGGGTTCTGAGGGATTTCACACCTTTTAAAAAATAACTGTCACCTTTGGGTCCTGCCTCTCACCTCCAAGGGCAGGACCGCTAAGGCCAGGCCAGAACCTCCCCCACCTGGCCCTCTCCCCACTGACCATCTTCCGCTTGGTGCAGAGGAAGGCATGACACTCAAGATTCTCGTTGTGCTGGCTCTGGGCGATGTACGCAAACACCTTGTCGTGCATCTTGTCTGCTGTGCAGTAGGAGATCCTGAAAGGTAAGTGATGTCACCAGACCCTAGCACAGGGGCCTGACCACATCCAGGACATCCCAGGGGGCATCTCCCTGAGTTTCAGAGAGCCCACTATCCCAGCTACACCAGGGCGAGACTCGGGAGAGACGGCCTTGGCCTCCAGGCCTGGCATCCTGGGTTGTTTATGGGGAAGGGACCCAAGCCAAGGGAACACCTGATTTAACCCTACAGTGTCCCGTCCCCACCAGGGTCCCAGGGAGTCAGGGGACCAAACGACCATCTGCCCCAGGCAACCTCAGACATAATCTGCTCCCTCCTGCCCCTCCAGAGCTGAGACCAGACTTCTTGCATAGAAGTCAGCACCAGTAAAGGAGTTCATCCCACCTCCTGGGACTTAATCACTCCAGAGCCAAGGAAGCTTCATGCTCTGAATCCTGCCTTCCTTCTGTCTAGCCAGGGTCTCTCATGCTTCACAGCACACGCATGTTAGAGGAGGACTGTGGATGATGCTGCAAACCCCAGCCCCTGGTCAAAAGCAGAAAAGAAAGACCAGAGGAAAGGTACTTCCCTCTCTCTACTCTTCCATCCCACAAGGAGCCCCCGCCCTGAAATAGTAACAGCTGAGCCCTGGCCATGTAACGGGCAATGTGCCAAGAGCCATCATCGTTTAATCCTCACAGCTACCTCTGAGACGGGTTCATTATTGTCCTCAATTCCCAGATGAGGAAACTGAGGCTCACGGTCACAGACCACAAGCTAGTGGCAGAGCTGAGACCTGAACTCACCTGTGGGCTGTAACCACCGCTGTGCTGTCTCTTCAGGGTTTGTACCGACTGGCTGGGAGGGAAAGCAGCACCTTGCTGACCAATGCCCTTCACCTGGCCTTCCCCGGCCCTGCCCGCCCTCTCATCCATGACCCAGTCCGGAGGCCAGAAACGTTCCAGGCCACAACCTCGGCTCTCCCTGCACCCGCAGTCTTTCCATCCTCTCTCACTTGTCTGGTCCCTCCACGAAGCCCCCAATCATCCCGGGAATATCAAACAGGAGACGAGCTGGCAGCCCCGAGGTGGGACAGCAGCTTGGCAGGCTCACTCCCTCTCCCTGGCTGGCCCGAACTTCCATCACAGGCATTGATACAGGATGAGCACCACGCTCCAGCTGCCTCTTCTCCATCCCAGGGGGTCCAGCCTCCTGCCCCAAACACCACTTGTCCTTGGTATCAATCAACCAGACCCTGCTATTTGTCAAGGCCCAGACACCTTTCCTGAGAGACTTTCCCAGATTTCTCCAGGCAGGAACCTCCTTCTCTGCCCTTTTGAGAAACACCGATCATACTTTATCTCCTATTTCTTTCCCTCCACTCCTTCCTAGACTAGAAACTCCTTGAGGGCAGGGGATGAATTCCTCACCTGGCATAGACCCCAAGTAAATATTTGGAAAATGTTAATTAAAGAAAGGAAGGCAGAATCAGGAAGGTATCAGCCTAAGACTCTGGTCCCCTCTCCCCGCCTCCCAAATTATATCCAGTACTGGCTTGTGCTCCAGCCAGCTTAGCCACCTGCATGGGGACAAAGCAGCAGGAGGGATATCTGGAAGATGGTGGCCTGCTGGACTGACCTCTGACCTAGGTGTCCTGTTTCCAGCTCAGCCACTACCTCACCATGGACCTTGGACGATATCCTCTGGGCCTCAGTCTCTTCATCTGTAAAAATGGATCTGGGCTATCCCGTCCAGCTCTGAAATCTTACAACTGACCGCGCAAGAGAGAGGTGGGGGTGGCCTGAGGCTCCAAGGGCTGAGCCCTGCCTCCCTGGGAACAGGAGCCCCGCTATGGAAGCCATCTACACCCTGGCCTCAGACCCTGGCAGAGGCCTCCCCTGGGACACCCAGCTAGATATCTAGAGATGAGCTGCTACACTCATGGCAGAAGGAAAAGGCAGTGACTCTGCAGCACTCTGCTCCAAGCCTGACTCAGTGGCAAGCGGGAAATGGGGATGGGAGTGGGTTCCAGGCCTGGTCAGGCCTCAGCTGCCTGGACTGCTGCAACTGGCGATGACGACAGCAGCGTGTCGTTTAACACGGCGCTCACGTGCGTGAGGTGCTGCTACTCACACCACCACTGTGAGGCAGGACGTTTCCACTCTCTGCTTTACAGATGAGGAAACTGAGGCTCTGAGGCCAACCTGATAGGAAACGGTAGAGCCTGGATTCAGACAAGAGATTCCAGCCACCGGCCCAAGGGACAAAGTGGATGTGGGCTGGCACCCAGGCCGAGTGTACCTGTAAATGGACACGTTCTCAATCAGCTGGTTGGTGAGGCTGTCAGTCAGGATGATTCCCCGCGGCGACACCTTCAGAGTTACCTTCTGCAGCTTCTTCCCGCTGGCCTTAGCCTTGAGAGCAGACATGGGTCAGAGGAGACTGACTGCCCCACTTGGGCTCTACCCTCGTGGGCTACACCTACTGCTGCTAGCTGCCAGACAGTCCTTAGCTCAGGTGGCTGGCAGGTGAGACGAGGAAGGCAACTCAGCCAGCCCCATCTCTGGCCATCTCTGTTCTGGTCTATCCCCAATTGGTTTGTTGTTAGCTGTCGTTGAGCAGATTCCGATTCATGGCGACCCCAAGTGTGCAGACTAGAACTTCACTCCATAGGGTTTCCAACGCTGTGACCTTTTGGAAGCAGAACACCAGGCCTTACTTCTCAGGCACCTCTGGCTGGGTCTGAACTGCCAATCTTTCAGTTAGTAGTCCAGCACTTAACCATTTGTGCCACCCAGGGACTCCTGCCAGCACCCTCTTGTAGAACAAAACAACTACCACTCATTGAGCACCTACTGTCTGCTAAGCACTGGATCTGGAAACACTGATCTCAGGGGCAGAAGGGCTTCTCCCCAAAAGGAAATGGGTTCAGAAAGGTTAAGCGACTTGCCCAAGGACACACAGCTAGGAGGGACCACAGACTCTGAGTGCTGAGTGGGCTATCACAACCCAGCAGGACAACTCCTGGGGACTCTCTACTCTACCCACTGCACCTGCCAGGGCCTAAGCTGAGGGGCCTCAGGCCAGCAAGGGAGATGGATTCAAAGGGCCCACACTCACTCAGAGATGGGGAGGGGAAAAATCTAGTCTCTGGTGGGCTACCTTGTCCCTGCTCTGCCCTCCAAGGGTCAATCCCTCAGGCCACTGGGCAAGTGGTCAGGCGACAGCAATCCCCACACTCTCCCACACCAGCCTCCCTGGCACTGGTAAGTCTCCAGCCCTTAGGCAGGGAGCCTGAGCAGGGAGGCTAGGAGAGGCCATGGCCACACAGCTGGGGAGGAGGACGCTAACTGTGACCCCTCGAGTCCAATGGCTCCCCTCCACCAAGGGTCTCTAAGCTGGATGCAAGAAAATTCAAGGGCAGGGCCAGGCTCAGGCACATCCAGTTGGGGTAATGAGCAGGGGCACAGGGGGAGGGGCACCCCAGGAAGGAGCTGGCCCTTGGCCCATGGTTGTCCCTGCGCCCCCAACTGGGTTCTCACCGTGGCCACGATCCTCTTGACAGCTGCGGCCGACAGCTCCTCGCCCTTGGGCTGTTCCACCAGTGTCATGCCCAAGTACTTGAGGCTGAAGAGCATCCCCTCGAGCAGTGTCTCCCGAGTGTCTGTCCAGTTCTCAGGCAGCTCTGGGGCAGGGGCAGGAAAGGACCTCAGAACCTACTGGCAGGACCCACCACCAGCAACCAGCCAGCTCCCATTACCTAGGGAAACTCATAAGGGACACTGGGGCTCCCACATCTAGCATTATTTTCATTTTTTAATAAAAACCAAACCAAACCCGTTGCTGTCGAGTCAATTCCAACTCATAGTGTCTCTAGAGGACAGAGCAGAACTGCCCCATACAGTTTCCAAGGAGCGGCTAGTGGATTTGAACTGCCGACCTCTTGGTTAGTAGCCAAGCTCTTAACTACTGCGCCACCAGGGCTCCTGGGCTAACATTTTCCGATATATACCAAATACCATGGTAAGAAGCTTTACGTATGTTCTCATCAATTCTTGTGAAAATCAAAGTAGACACTTTTATCATCCCCATTTTAAAGGCAAAGACACCGAGGCCCAAGTAGGCTAAATAACAAAATCTATAGAGCCGTTAAGTCCAAGAGCCAAGATCCGAACCCATATTTAAGTCCAGAGCCTAAACTCCTAACTTCAACACTAATACTCCCCTAACGCTTGCTGAGGGTCTACCATGCCATTTCCTTACTTGATCCTCAGTGCAATCCTGTGAGGTAGGTATTCCCACTTTACAGATCAGAAAACTGAGGCTCAGAGAGGCAAAGTCATTAGAGAAAGGCCACATACTATGAGTAAAGGGTTGGAGTCAGAATGCAAAGCCAGGTGGTGTCCATGGCCCCAGCCTGCTCTCCTCCGTTCCTCTATCTGCACATCCACAGAGACCAACAGGTTAGGGGGAAAGGGACAGCAGCCTCTGTAGGCTCCTTCAACAAGCCACAGCCTGGCTCTGGGGCTCCTGCACTGTCCAGAGCAGAAACCTGGGCCCAGGTAGCACCACTGCATCCTCAACGCAGCCTGGGCCCAAGCTACCCCTTTCATCCCCAGCCTCCTCTAGCTCCGGTCCTAGAGCTCCAAGCCTCTGTGGGCTCTGCCCCACCACCACCTCCAGCCAGAAGGAGTAGGGGTGGGGTGGTAAGGGCTAGTGGAGAAAGGGGAGGTGATTTCTCAAATGATGCAGTATAAAGACCATCCGAAAGATAGCTCCCCTCTTCAAGATGAATAACACCTGCCTTCCCAGCCTGAGGCAGTGGCATAGAGTAGGATACACAGGAAGCGTCCTCTGAAAACTCTGACCACAACTGATGTCAGGAAGGCTGGGAAAGGTGGGGATGGGCCCGGCTCCCTGAGTAGGCAAACAGACCAGGAGGGAGAGTTGGAAAGAGACACCCACCTCGCCCCACCCATGCAAGGAGAGGGCCCTGGGGAGGAAGAGGGACAAAAGGGGAAGCATGGTCCTCAACGGTGGTTTAACCATTCCCAACTTTCCTCCTGGAAGCTGAGCCAGAAGAACCATATTACTCAGCTGGGAAGCAATGAGGCCAGAATAAAGTCTCCAGGGCTTCTTCCAAGCCCCTATCACTAGGATGAATGGACACCCCGTGCTCCTGCCTGTCAGGACACTTTGCCTATCCCTCATCATCCCCTCACAGATCCTGCACTTGTAGGAGGTATGATTGTGCCCATTTTACAGATAAGGAAACTGCTCTTCTGCCTCACATACAATCTTGGATAGAGTAGGATCCAGAGAAGAATAGCTTCCAGGGGCCACCAGAGAGGTGGAGGGGAACTGGGAGAAGTCCTGTGCCCTTCCGGCCTCCTCCTGGGGTCTTCCTCACTGGTTCTGAATGAAGGACCACAGGAAGTTAGTTTAAGACTGGACATAGCTGGTTCCAGGGCAGCTGAGGCCCTGGCAAGGCTGTGGGCTCCCCCTACAAGCCACAGCCTGGCTCCGGGGCTCCTGCACTGCCAGGAGCAGAAACCTGGGCCCAGGTAGCACTACTGTGTCCTCGACCCAGCCTGGGCCCATGCTACCCTCTCATCCCTAGCCTTCTCTAGCTCCTGTCCTAGAGCCCCAGGCCTCTATGGGCTCTGCCCCACCACCACCGCCAGCCAGAAAGAGCCTTGTATACTCACCTCTCTCTGGACTTGCTTGAGCAAGCCACTGGCCTCCCTGAGGCTGTTTTCTCATCTGAAAAAAGTGTGTGTATGGTGAAGGGTATGCCTACCCCTGTGGACTGAGATCTAGGTGGGCAGGGACTCATTTACTGGTCATCAGCACAGGGTCCAGCATGCAGTTGGCACTCATTGTTTGCTGAGTGAAGGAATGACCTGGACACTTCAATGGAAATGTCAGGACCTACCCTCCAACCCTGCCCCAAGCTCTGGCCCTGACCTACTGTCCTCTACCCTTGCCCCTGGGCCACCACCTCCTATGAGGCCAGTCCTTGCAGTGACGATCCCAAAGTGACCCCATTCTCTGTCCCATCAACCAGAAGTCTATTCCATTTGATCCTCAAAAAAAAAGAAAAAAAACAGGAAGTTCCTGATGTGTCTCCAAGCCTGCGTTGGTGATAGGGGCCAGGATCAACTCAGACATGGGCCCTGCTCCCCCAAAAAATGAGAACAACAATACCATTAACAGAGCAAAAGAGAGCTATCAAGTAACAACGATGACAATAATAATAAAGCAGTAGTTATTACCATTACCTCTAACCCTCACAGCCACCTTGCAAGCAGGCATTATTTCATTCCCATTTTGCACATGAGGAAACAGGCTCAAAGGATAAGTAATTTGACTTATCTGACTCTAAAGCACAAGTTCCTGACCATTAGACAGCACTACCTTACCATAAGGCAAAGTACCTTAATTCTAGCAGAAAATCAGGGAGAAGCTCCTGAAGCTGGAGATATTTCCTCCCACAATTCCTAATTCCTGATGCTTCCCTTCTGCAGGCTAAGATAACCCAGATCACTACCTTCAAACCTAGACCTATCTAAGCAAGGACGGCAAACGACAAGCTGCCATGCCTATTACCTGTGTCCTTGGCAGACATTGCTAATCAATTGTGGCTTTATTTCCCTCAGATCAGGGGCTTTGGACTATTTCTCAACACAAGGCTCCAGGCAGGCTATATCAATCAATGAGGGCTGGCCTTGTTCATCTCATTAGCCATCTCTGCCCTACAGCAAACATCCCTTCTCCCCTCATTTTGATGTCCTCACTCTCCCCTTTCCTCCAGCTCGGTTCTTTCCTGGCCCCTCTCCAAAGCCACTTCCGCTCCCTCCATTCCAAAGGGCCAAAGTTTGCCAAGGTCACTGATGACCTCTTTGCTGTCCAAACATTCCCCAGTCCTCCCTGACCTCTGAAATGCTCGGCATTTTTATGCATTCCTCCTTTCCTGGCCTGACCCTTCCCTGATTCTACCATCTCCTAGAAGAGGACCTTGGTAGACCAGCCACCATTCTTCAGCTTTGGCGACCCTATGCCCAAAGCCCTCACTTGGCAGATGACGCAACTGAGGCCCAGAGAGGGATGTGACAAGGCCACCCAGCAAGTCAGAGGGAGCCCCAGCTCAGCTCTCAGTCACTACAGGTAATTCCCACAATGACTGTTGCAGGAGGTCACAGAGCACCTCAGGCTCCTCTCCCATGGTATCACCCTTGTGTCCGTCTGTCTGTCTCTCTCTCTCACACACACACACACACACATCCAGAAGCTCCAACCATGCAGTGCTTCTCCTTCAAACTGTACCATTCACTTTTCTACTTCTATGCCTTTGCTCAAGCAGTTCCATCATGCCCGTCTTTCCCTCGCTTGATCAAACCCCCACGCATCCAGCACCCTCCACCAGGAAGCCTTCTATAGACTGGTGGTTAAGAGCTGAGGCCCTAATCCTAGGATCTCAGTTCTGACATTTGATGGCTCAGTGATCTTGAGTGAGTTAACTGCATTCACTGAGCCTCAGTTCTCTTACCTGCAATTTGAGGGAAACAACAGTCCCTGGTTCAGAGGATTGTTATCACCCTTGAATGAAATTTTAAAAAATGAAACAAGATATAAAATACAAGCTCATCACAGAGGGCCCTGCCCACGGTGGATGCTCAGTAAACATTATGCCTTCTGATGAGGCCTCTTGCCCATGGATTGCTCGTGCCTCTCTCAAGTGTGGGATTTCCTTCTCTTCCTCATGAAGCCACATCGCCTATTGCCAAGCAGCTGCCTACATGTGTGTCTTTCCTCCTCAAGAGGACAGATGGAAAGACTTGCCATTCATGTTTCCCTCCCTTAGGAACTAGCACAGAGAAGGTGCTCTCCTGTCCAGTAGAGCTGTCCAGTTACATCCTGTCCCCTATCCTCCCAGGCCGGGCTGAGATTCCCCCTCCTCTGGAGAACCCTGCCTCCCTCCTGTACTTCTGTGCATATGGCTTGTCTCTTCACAGAGGCACAAGCGTGTCTCGTGCCCCTCGCCCTCCCCACAGAAGCCAACACCCAGGAACACTCAATAAATAAAGACATGAATGGTTTACTACCATGCCTACCCTGCTCAGCATCCAGCCACCTCAAATGGAGATCTGCCTAGGGCCAAGCTCAAGTCCAATGGCTGGAGGCCCACACGCTCCTTCCCATGAGGAGCCCAGGGCCTTGGGAAGAGCTCCCAGGGGCCCCCAGGCAAATACAGGCCTACAGCCACAGCCCAGCCCCGTTCCGGTCCTAGTTATTTTTGGCCCTGTGGTGGGTAATGACTGCGCTATTTTATATGTGCAATTTTACAGATGACCTGCTGCTGGAGTTAACTGGGGACAAACCATATGCCCAACCTATTTCTCAGCTGCTAACATGTGTTCTTTCCTGGTTAAGGCCCCTGCCCACAAATCAGAGCTGGGAAGGGTGCCCCCTACCCCTTCAGGTGCCCCGAGAGATTCAGCGCGGCTGGTGTCTGGAACATCAGAATTGTAGTCAGTCATGGGGCCAGGGAGAACCTCCAACCAGGGCCCTGGCCTTGAGCCTCCTCTGGCTTGGCAGGAAGATGGCCTCAGAAGCTGCAGAGTGACAACACCTCAGAAGGGGACTCAAGCCTCAGCTCTGCCCTGACCTGGAGTGCAGCTGCTTCTTATCTGACAAGTGGCTTCTTGCCCCTCTTGGGGGCATCATTAGAAAAAGCATAAGGGTGTGAAAAGTGTGAGGCAAATTTCAGAAGTCAGGGTTGTTGAGACTTATCCAAAGAATAGATAAATACTGATAATAGCCCCATAACCATTGAGTCGATTCAGACTCATAGCAACCCCATGTGACAGAGTCGAACCTCCCCCATAGGGTTTTCTAGGCTGTAATCTTTACGGGAATAGATCACCAGGTCTTTCTCCCGCACAGCCACTGGCTGGGTGTGAACCGCCAACCTTTTGCTTAGCAGCTGAGTGCTTAACCACTGCGCCACCAGGGCTCCTCCAGTAATAACAGCAGTAGCTACCATTTCTTAAGAACCTACTTACACTGTAAGAAAAAAAAATACACTGTTGTGGTTATAAACATGAACTCTGAAGCCAGCCTGTGGAGTTCAAATCCTGGCTCTGCTACTTGCGCAGTTTACTTAGCCTCCCTGGACCTGTTTCCTCACTTTAAAATATGGACAATAAAAGTATCCACCCCATGGGGTTGTTGTGAGAAATGAGTTCACACAGGAGGTGTGCTTAGAATAGTGCCTGGTATGTACCAAGCGCCACTGAAGTGTGAGCTACCGTTACTAAGTACTTTAGCACATACACGGCCATTTACAGTGTTTTATGAGAAGAGTCAAACCAAAAAAACCCCACTGCCGCTGAGTTGATTCCAACCCTGTAAGACAGAGTAGAACTGCCCGTCAGGTTTCCAAGGAGCAGCTGGTTACCAAGACCTTTTGGTCAGCAGCTGAGCTCTTAACTATTGCACCACCTGGGCTCCAAGAGAAGCGTCAAGGATATATTAATAACCCCATTTCACATTCAGAGAAGTTCAGCCACTTGTTCAGTGTCACATAACTGGCAGCACTGGGACTTGAATCCCCAGCAGATGCCCTTACCCACTCTTCCTTCCTGCAGCCCACCATGCTCCTCCTGATGCAAGGCAGGGGTTCAGCAGGGCCCTCTCAGGATCCCCCCAGGAAGGGTTGGGCCTGCCGCCTGCAGAGCTGCCAGAAAGGGTGTCCAGTTCCTCCTCAGTGAGCAGTGAGTGACCTCTAACTCCAAGCCACATCCTCCTCCCTCAGCTGCCAGGACTGTGAGAAGCAGGGCCCCAGCCTCTAGTTAAACGTCCCCTGTACTGGCTGCTCCCTCTGGCTGGACTGCTCTTCCCCAGATTTGTGTGCACAGCATCCTCCCTCCTTGTATTCACGTCTCTGTTCCAAGGTTACCTTCTCTGAGAGGCCTGCCCTGACTCCCTGCAGCGGACACCACCAGTGCCTCACCCATATCCCTCTGTGCGAAGCATTTCTGCACACACCACCTGACTTCCAACTGCCAGCACCTGTCACTCTACCTGAGCGCTCTCTCTGACTGCTGATGCTCCAGGCCAGTGCAGATGGGTGAGTTAAGATCTCACATCCTCAGCAGCCCTCACCCACGAGTGACAGGAAGTGGCCCTATGGAAATGGAATAACTCTGAAGAGCATATTCTTCACTGCCTCTAGAAACCTGCAGTGGTAATCGCTTTATATGGCCACTTTTTTGGCTCCCTTTCCATTTCACTTTAATGGTGTTTCCTGGAATCTCTGCCCCGGTGGCACAAACAGTTAAGCATTCGGCTGCTAACTAAAAGGTTGGTGGTTTGAACCCACCCAGTGGCTCCACAGGAGAAAGACCTGGTGATCTACTTCCAGAAAGATTACTGCCAAGAAAACCCTATGGGGCAGTTCTACTGTCATATGGGTCAGAATCGACTAGACAGCACCTAACAACAACTACCCTAATAAATTATTTGCACTCAGATCCTTGTCTCAGGGTCTGCTTCTGGAAGAACCCAAATGAAGGCACCACCCTATCCGAAAAAGCTGTCCCCATCATTCCCTCACCCCACTTTATTTTTCTTCATAGCACTTACCACTTACCCACAACTATACTACTTATTTGCAGCCACAGCTGTCATTTTCTCTGCCTCCTCCACCATGCTATGAACACTATCAGAAGAGAGCCTGTCTCATTGTTCACCAGAGTCCCTAGTGCCTGTGTCAGCGCCTATCACATAGTCAGCGCTCAAAAAATATTTGGAATGGAATAGACTCTTCTCCCCCACCCACCACCATAAACTACAGGCAGTCCCCGATTACAAGTTCCATTCCTAATTCTATCTTTAAGTCTAATTTGTATGTACGTCAGAACAGTTAGGTACGGTTCGTATCTAATGTTAGTTAGTTAAATGTTTGTCTTAAAAAAAAAACCCAAACCCGTTGCCATCAAATCGATTACAACTCATAGCAACCTCATAGGTTTGTCTTAGTATACAGTATAGAGTGTACCTTTCTGTGCATCAAAACATTGAAGAAACACTTCCAGATACACTAAAACATCTTTAACATAATAATACAGTAGTAATAGTAATAACATGCCTCAGTCAAATTTGTAATATAATAGGCTTCACGTGGGTTGTTACGTTGGGTCAGACATTAGTAACCCAGGGACTGCCGGTAGCTTTAGTGGAACTTGTACCTCAATGTTCCTTTACTCCTTCTCACTGGATTGTCTGATGGGTTGGCATAACCCTTAAAGGAGCCGCAGGGTTAAAGTAACCCCAGAGCCTTTGGAAAGAAGGAGGGACTCTAAAGTGCCAGGGTGAGCCACCCTTCTAGGCCACTGGAAGAAAGGAAAATCCCTGGCCTGTGACTAAGATAAAATATTTATGGTTCCTGAAGAGATAGGAAAAGAGCCACATGTGGGAGAGAGAGGGAGCCCTTCTCTGAGGTCAAGACTAAGTGTAAGATAAAAAGCAAGAGGTTCAAGGCAAAGAAGCCTGGGGAGCTGACTTTGCTGTGTGACCTCCGGCAAGTTGCCTCCCTTATCTGGACTTCAGTTTCTCTACTAACAAAACAATGATCATGCTAGTCCCAGCTCTGAGGACCTAAGGGGTAAGGAAACAGGCCAGGTCAGGGATCAGGTCTAACCTTAACTACCCTTCAGCTTAGTACCATCATTTAACTATAGGGCTCAGACCTCTAGCACTGGACCCAGGGCCTGGCTGGTTATGACCTCAGGTAAGCCCATCCCAGTACCCCCCAACCCATGCACACATCCCACAACCTCCCTCCCTGCCCTGTGGCCACTGCTGTCCTCAGGGGCACCAGCTCTCCGCATGGCCAGAGAGTCCATGGGACACACTGGTAAGACCCCTGGGCTGAGAGTTGGAACTCTGCCTCTGGGAAGCTCTATGTCCAGGGCCAACGACACCACTTCCTTGAGCCTCGGTTCCTTTATCTCTAAAATGGGTCTGATGGTAAGAATCCCCTGCTCTGTCACCTCATGGGAGCAAATGAAATAATGGAAGTAAAAACACTTTGCAAACCATAAAAGACAAAGGCAATACTTAGCATTTGTTTAACACTTCCTCTATGCCAGGCATGACTTCATTTAACCCCCACAAAGACATCCAAGGCGGGTACTAGTGTTATTTGCAATTTGCAGATGAGGAAACTGGGTCTTAATAATGAGAGATGGGGGAGATTTGAACCCAGATCAGTCTGGGTACAGAAGGCTCAGGAACAGCAGCACTCTGAGCTTACTAGGGTGAGGGGAAGCCCTCCTCTTCTTTCCTCTGCAGGTGGCGACAGGCTTCGAGCCCCCAAAACCTGTTCTACTGCAGGATTAACCAAGTGGAAGGTCCAGAAGACAGGCAGGGGAAGGGGAGGGGAGACGGAAACCACCAATTAGGCGCCAGAAGGGGGTATTATTATCAGTAATCTTCTAACACCCTGGCTGGGTAAGAATTTTTATCCTGGTTTTGCAGATGAGGAAACAGGGTTATAAAGGATAAGTCAACCTGCCCAAGATCAGAGTAGGCAGGAGAAACTCTTTTCCACCCCCCCAGGTGGCTCCCTCTTCCCTGCTCCCAAATTCAGAGGTGCTGCTAAGCTCCCCTCCCTTGCCTAGGGCCCACAGCCCCCCTTACTCCATAACCACCTCCCTTGGGGATGCCCCACCCACCCTCTCTCCCTCATCCCAGAAAAGAACCACAGAGTTCCCCCATTGAAACAGGCACCATCATTCTCAGAAGCAGTGGGCAACTCCCACTCCTGCTGGAATCCCACAAATATGTAAAAGGGATATTTTGGGAGCCAAGAAGTGTGGAAGATGGTCCCTGCCCCGCCTGGCACTCCCACTAGCAGGCACCAGCCCAAGTTTCTGATGCCAGTCTCAAGGCGGCTACAGCTGAACAGCAGAGTGGGGCAAGTGGAGGGGCAGGGCAGACTCTCTAGGCTGAGACAGGCTGGCACTCCTAGGAGAGGGAGCTCGGGCTTCCCTGGTGGGACCATGGAAGGCAAAGAGGGAATGGGGGTGTGCATGCGGCTGCACTCCCTGCTGTTTCCTGGAGTGGGAGAGGCCTTGGCCAAGGTGGCAGAGGAGGAGGAGGAAGAGACCAGGTGAGGGAAGGTGTGTGCATGAGTCTTGGGCTTTGGCTCCACATCCGCCAGGAAGGCCTGCGTGAGCCCAGGCAAGCCGCTTCACCTCTCTGGGCCTCCATTTCCCCTGGTGAAAAAGGAGGGATCTGGGCTGGGTTTCTCAGGCCTCAGCGGAACGTGCCAGGTGACGGGCTGCAACCGGAGACAAGGGAGAGATGAGGGAAGGAGGCCAGATGAGGCCCCTCCCAGCCTCCCAGATGCCCCTGGGAGGTGGCAGCGAAGCCTGCCATTTCCCTGGGCACCCCGGGACTTTAGAAACCCGAGGGGGGAGGTGCGAGAGAAAACAGGTTTCAAAAACAGCCCGGATGCCAGCTTCACCACTTCTACCTGGCTAGTGGAGGAAAAGCGGGGGTGTAGACTCCCCGGTGTGAGAGACCTACGGAGACCCAGGCCGGGCCTCACCCCCAACCTCAACCAAGTACCTGCGACCCCAGGCTCACATCCGAGTGAGTCTTTGGGCACCCGGGAGTCAAGAGAGGACATCGTAGGTTGGACTAGGGGAGGAGGCAAGTGTGCTGCCGCCACTCGTTAACCTCTCTGAGGGGACGCAGGGGTGCGAGGACCTGGCCATCCTCCCAAGCCCCTGCGCCCACTCCCCTCCCCCGGCCACCGACTGCGAGCTCCTGCCTCCCCCAAGCTGTGCAGAGCAGCTCAGGTTTCCTCTCCTGACCTGCAACCCCCTCTCCTGACCTGCAACCCCGTCCCGCTCCAGCCTACACCTGGGCACCCCGAGATCCAGCCTCGTCCCCAAGTTCCTGCCCCTCCTGCCCGGCTGCACAGAACTAGGGAGACACAACTTGACCCCGAGCGACCCCCCAGCCCCGCCGGGCCCTGCCTCTCCTCAACGTCACCGAACTCCAGGCGCCGCGGGAGGCCCGTCCGCCGCGGCCCGACCCCGGCCCGGCCCCGGGGGACGCGCACACACTCACTCCGGTGCCGGCCGGCGCCACCCCAGCTCTGCTTGGCGATGCTGGGGCTCCGGATCAGTGCCCGCCCTGCGGACTTCAGCGCGTCCATGGCTCGCTCCGATTGCCGCCGCCAAAACTCCGTCTGGAAAAACTTTCCGCCGGGGCCAGGCGGCGCGCGCTCCGCGCTCTCCCCTCCCCCGCGCGAGCTCCGCGGCGGCGTCCGGAGGGACGGGGCCAATGCCTTCCAAGCCCCGCCCCCGGGCCCGCCCCCGACGGCCCTACCTCGCCCCGCCCGCCCTACCCTGCCCTGCCCTACCCTCAGGGCAGGGCGGGGCGCGCCGCGCCACCTGGCCCGGCGAGGACTAAAGGACTGGTTGTAGTCAAGTCCATTCCAACTCATAGCGACCGTATTTAGACACAGTAGAACTGCCCCATAGGGTTTCCAAGCAGCATCTGGTGGATTTGAACCCCTAAAATGATGAGCTGAAAAGAGGATGGCTCCTCCTTTCCCACCCTCTCTCTAACCTCATTTCCCCCACCCAATAGGAACTGGCAGGTCAGAGAGCCGCCACCGCCACCGCGGGACTCTCCCCTTCGGAAGGCCCGACCATAGGATTTCCTAGACAGCCCAGCTGAAAGGTACTTGGAGACCACTTTATGGATGGGAAGACTGAGGGCCAGAGCGGGGTCCTGTCCAGAGACAATAGCAGGGAGATGGCTAGGACAGAGGGAGGCTTAGAAGGAGAGGGTGGATGTTGTAGAACTTTGCTGGGAATGGACAGGAGTATAAAAGTTGGCCTTAGCAATACCAGCTGGCACCTTACCCACATAGCACCCAGGCTGTTCCTTGGCACCACCTGGGCACACTGTTCCCCTCCCCACCCCCCAGGAGGCCTCAGAAGGTGTTATGTTTTAGCTTCTGACACTGACTCGCGGGGCAACTCGGGCAAGTCCTTGCCCTCTCTGTGTCTTGTTCTTTATCTGTAAAATAAGAGGGGACCCCATCATCATTGGTCCTTCCAACCTAACAGGGCTGATGTGCTGCATGACCTCGACCCAGCCTCCTCCCCCCCCCCCCCGCCCCTTTTCCTAGGACGCTCTTGGAGGGGCCAAGAGTCTCCATTCTAGAATTCCTAAAGCAGATGCCCTAAAGCCAGGATTCTAGAACTGTGACTCTGTAGGATCCTGTGACTTCCTGTCAAACTGCCAAAAGGAGTCAAAAGGAGAGTATGTACATTCAGGCCCAGGGTCTGGCTTCTTTTGGGTGGAGGTGCCTCAGCCAGGTGAGCTAGAGAGAGAGCAGGGCGAGCTAACCCTCACAGTCAGCCTCTGTGCTTGCTCCAGGGTCAGAAGCCAGGAGGTGGTTTCTGTGTTGGAGGAGAGAGGAGGCTGTGCTAGTCCCAGCTGGCTGGGAAGGCCTGGACAACACTGCCACTCCCTGTTCATAAACAAAGTGGTTTTTCCAACCATTCTGTCTTTGCTTCTCCCAACATCATGGCTAAGGTGGATAAGGCAACCAGAAACAGACCCATTTTACAGAGAAGGAGCCTGAGGCTAGAAGTGAAGCATTCACCAAGGCTCTCCAGCAAGTCAGAGACCCAGATCAGACTCAAACTCAGGCCCATAGGCCAGAGTAGAATGCTTAGGGTTTGAACCCAACTCTCCTCCTTTATGTAGTTGTTAGCCTTAGCAAATCTCTCACCTTTCTGAGCCTCATCTGTAAAAGGGGCAACAACACCTATTCCACAGGACTGTTTGCAAGCAGTTGGAGAGACTGAGCCTTGTCCTTGAGAACTCACCTTTAAAGTCACTTCCTCCAGGAAGCCTCCCCAGACTCCCACCCATGGGCTAGGTTTCTCCCTGTGGGCTCTCACAGTCCTGGGCTTTTGGCATAACAAGTGTTGTCACTGCCTGTTTTTACTCTTCTCACCCCCACCAGACTTTGTGTCCTTCAAGGGCAGCAAGTTTTTCTGATTCATTTGTGAATCCCAAATGCCTAGCAAGGGGTCCAAATGGAGTTGGAAGGCAGTCAGTGTTCCTTTCTTCCCTCTCTCCTCTCTCCTTTCCTTCCTCTCTCTAGCGTTTCACCACACCAGGATGCCTCCTGCCACAGAAGAACAGAAGGGCTGTGGCGATAGGTAGTTAGGTCCTCAGAGCTGAGCCCCTCAGCTCTCTTACCCTGAGCCAACTGGGTCCTGGAGCGGCAGAGAGAACATTCTGGAGCCCGAAGGAAAGGGCAGTGGGCGGCGTGGGCTGGAAGGGGGCACCGTATGGGCCTGGTACGCAATCAGGCCTGGAGATGTTCATGCAAGGAAGGCTGTTTATGGGGCCTTCACATCCTCCCAGAGATGATGCTGGGAGCTGTCAGCCATGCATTCCCCGCAGAGGGCAGCCTGCTTGTGTCCTTCTGCTGATTCCAGAAACAGAAGCAGAAACAGAAGGTCAGAGCTGCAAGGGGCCGCCTCTGAGGTCCCATGTCCAACACCTCATTTCACAGGTGAAGAGTCTGAGGCCCAGAGAGGGGCAGTGACTTGCCCAAGGTCACACAGCAAGCCAGGACTGGAAGCCAGGTCTCCTGCCTCCCAGACCGATGCTTATAAAACCAAGGAGGGAGTAAAGAAATCTTGAAAATACACCAGTATTCAAGAAGGGGGTTTAAGGTGATTTTTCTTTTCTTTCTTTCTTTGCCTTATCTGATCTGTCTCTGCAGAAATTTCTAAAATGATCATATATCCTTTAGTAAGCAGAAAGAAAAAAAAAAAGGGAGAAAAAGCTATCTATAGGAATCACTGGCTTTAGTCTTGAGGACAATGGGATCAGAAGTACAGTCTTACTGCTTTCTCTCCCACTGGGCCCTCCTGGGACCCCAATGAGATAGTGGGCTTCAGGGCTGTCAGCTTCTCTCCAGCTGTCACTGGAGCTCATGGTGGGACCAAGACAGAAGCCTAGACAGGGATCAGGAGCCCTGGTTTCCTCAAGTACTGTGTCCTTCTCTCTTTACTTCCCTGAGCTAGATCCTTCACCTGGCTGGGCCTCAGTTTTTCTATCTGTAAAATGGGAGTTATCAGTGGAAGACAGGAAAGCACAGTGGTTAAACGTATGAATGCTGGAGGCTGGAATCCGGACTCCCTCACTTCTTTACTTCATGACCTTGGGGAAGTCATTTAAATTCCATGGACCTCAGTTTCTTCATCTATAAAATGGGGACTGTATCTCATTAGGTTGTTGTGAGGATTAAATGAGTTAATATTTGTATTATGACTTGCATATAGCGAGTGCTATATATGTTGCTTATTTTAATAAAAATAAAATCAACACTTTCCTAACTGGATAAACAGTGAAGATGAAATGGCTGGGTGGTTATTATCATTGTTATTCTTGGCTGGTCCTCAGTGAAGGGAGCTCTCTCAGGACTGGAAGCAGCCTGGCCCAGTCTGAGCTGTGAGCATCCAGCCTCATGACAGTCCCCACAGTGCCCTGCCCCTGCCAACTGGCAGGGCAGGGCTGCCCGACCCTCCCTCAGGCCCAGGTCTAAGGCAGCCTCTATCCAGGGAGTCAGAGAACCTGGGTTACAGGGTGAGTTGGGAGCCCCAGGGATTCTTGCTTAGACTCAGCTCTGACCTTTCACCCCACCTGCAGGGCCTCTGTGGCTCGCTGTGCCCCACTGACCTGGCAGCCCTAATCATTTGCCTCTGAATCCCTCCTTCTCAGACCCTTCCTATACTGCTTCCTCTCCCAGAAACATCCAGGTAGATTTCCTCCCTGCCTCTCCTGGCTTCCCTGCCTTTGCCCAGTATGTCTAGTTGACCTTCTCCCCAACACCCACGGTCACAGCTACCCATACACCAGCCTTCCTTCCCCAACACACGCGCACACTATTTGACCTTGGAGTTTTCTACATGCCTGAGCTCTAAAACCAAATCCTCCATTTATAGCTACGTAACCTTAGCTGGAGAGGGCATTGCTGGTTCGGTGGTAGAATTCTCACCTTTCATTCAGGAGACCTAGGTTCGATTCCCAGCTGATACACCTCATGCACAGCCATGCAGCCACCACCCCTCTCTCAGTAGAGGCTTGGGTGTTGCTATGATGTTGAGCAGGTTATAGTGGAGCTTCCAGACTAAGATGGACTAGGAAGAAAGGCCTGGTGATCTACTTCTGAAAATCAGTCAGTGAAAACCCTGTGGATCACGACAGTCCGATCCACAACTGATCATGGAGATGGCACAGGACTGGCAACGTTTCAATCCATTGTGTGTGGAGTCGCTATGAGTCAGGGGCTAACACGATGGCAGCTGACAACCTTAGCTGACTCTGAGACTCAGTTTGCTTGTCTGTGAATGGGGATCATACCTGCCTTGGAAGGCTTTGGAAGCCTTCTGTAGGATAATATGTGGGAAGTGATTAGCCCAGAGCTTGGCATGTGGCACCCCTCAGTAAATAGTAACTCTGGTTGTTGGTGAACTTGTTTGCCTCCCCCAGCAGCCTGAGCATGCCTCAAGCACGGGGTCAATCCTTGTCCACCCCAGGACCCCCTGGAGCAGCTGACCAGTGTCTGGCATAGAGGAGGTGCCCAGTACACATCCCAGGACTTAAGTCACATCCTCTGGCTTTCAATGTGTGCCCAGGAAGTAAGCAGGTGACCCTCTGCATTTGGAGGAACAGCAGTGCCTATGGGGCTGGAGGAGGTGCTCCTGAGGGGCCCCTTGGCTGCTGCCTGTCTAGT
The DNA here is from genome assembly GCA_030035585.1 of Dugong dugon. Classification (NCBI taxonomy): domain Eukaryota; kingdom Metazoa; phylum Chordata; class Mammalia; order Sirenia; family Dugongidae; genus Dugong; species Dugong dugon. The sequence continues at coordinate 49,653,155 of CM057462.1, read as the reverse complement.
CTGCCCTCCTTCAGGAGGTCCAATAGCTGTCTCCTCCCCAGCCTGGGTGTCCTCGGGAGAACTCTGGGCTATGGAGCCACTGAGCTAATTAAGAATGACAAAGCACCATGTAATTGCCAGTGACTGAGGAGTTCCCTGCCTTTTCTTGCCTCTCCTTCCCCTGCCTTCCTTGGCCTGGTGGTCACTGTCCTGTTGAGAAGGCAGGCGGAGTGACATAACTGAGTACAGGCTGGTGTCAGGCGTCCTGGAGGCTGGCCACCCCCACCACCCACTTGTCCTGGGACCCTGGGCAAGGAAGTTCCCTTATTACATTAGCTCCGTTTCCTCCTCTGCAGGGCTCTTGACCTTGTGTTCACCCATTGCCATTGAGTTAACTCTGATTCGCAGTGACCCTACCACAAAGTAACCAGCCCTTGTGTTAAGGGGTGGGGGGGGAGTGAAGGAAGGGACAAGGCTAAGGGGCCGGGCTAAAGGGGCTCTGCTGAGGGACTGAGCTGCGCCTACTGAACTGGTTGAGTGCAACAAGGTAGACAGCCCTGGGTTTGAATCCCAGCTCTGCCACCCACCAGTTGTGTGATCTTGGGCAGGTCACCTAACTTCTCATCTGTAGAATGGGGACATGCTTGAGAGCACTTAGCTCTTATAGGAGAATGTGCATTTGTTCTAAACCTGTGCCTCTAAGAGAGAGCCTTGGACAGACCCATCCCTATCAAGGTGAGTATAGACTAAGTGCTGAGAAACTTGTAGAACAATTTGACAGAGTAATATTATGTCTGTTGAATCTAATAATAAAAAGATTAGGCTTACTTTTTTGGTTTTTATTTTATTTTTTTCTAGTAACTCATTTTCATTGTATCTTACAAAAGTTTTGGTCTGTGACAGAAAATTTTTTTAAATAGGTCCTTTTTCACAGGTGGTTTGAGAAGGACTGCTTTAGGGGATTTTGTAAAACAGGCATGGTAACAATCTCACCACAATATTTACATAGTTCTAGGGTTTGATTTCCAGGAATTTTCAACTTCTGTGACTCTCAGATTCTTGGATTATTTGCTCAGCATACAGATTGAATAGGTATGGTGAAAGGATACAACCCTGATGCACATCTTTCCTGACTTTAAACCACACAGTATCCTCTTGTTCTGTTCCAAAGACTACCTCTTGATCTGGGTACAGGTTCCTCATGAGCACGATTAAGTGCTTTGGAATACCCATTCTTCTCAATGTTATCCATAATTTGTTATGATCCACACAGTCGAATGCCTTTGCATAGTCAATAAAACATAGGTAAACATCTTTCTCGTATTCTCTGCTTTCAGCCAGGATCCATTGGACATCCGCAATGATATCCCTGGTTCCACATCCTCTTCTGAATCCGGCTTGAATTTCTGGCAGTTCCCTGTCGATATACTGCTGCAGCTGCTTTTGAATGATCTTCAGCAAAATTTTACTTGTGTATGATATTAACAATATTGTTCTGTAATTTCCGCATTCAGTTGGATCACCTTTCTTGGGAATAGGCATAAATACGGATCTCTTCCAGTCGGTTGACCAGGTAGCTATCTTCCAAATTTCTTGGCATAGACAAGTGAGCACTTCCAGTGCTGCATCCGTTTGTTGAAACATCTCATTTGATATTCCGTCAATTCCTGGAGACTTGTTTTTTACCACTGCCTTCAGTGCAGCTTGGACTTCTTCCTTCGGTACTATCAATTCCTGATCATGTGCTACTTCATGAAATGGTTGAACGTCGACCAATTCTTTTTTTTTTTAATTGTGTTTTAAATGAAAGTTTACATTTCAAGTTAGTTTATCATACAAAAATTTATACACACATTGCTATGTGACCCTAGTTGCTCTCCCCATACTGTGACAGCACGCTCCTCTTTTCCACCCTGGATTTCCTGTGTCCATTCAACCAGTTCCTGACCCTCTCTACCTTCTCATCTCACCTCCAGACTGGAGCTGCCCATTTAGTCTCATGTATCTACTTCAGCTAAGAAGCACACTCTTCATGAGTATCATATTATGTCCCATAGTCCAGTCTAATCTTTGTCTGAAGAGTTGGCCTCGGGAATGGTTTTAGTTCTGGGTTGACAGAGAGTCCGGGGGCCATGCTTTCTGGGGTTCCTCCAGTCTCAGTCAGACCATTAAGTCTGATCGTTTTACTAGAATTTGAGTTCTATACCCCACTTTTCTCCTGCTCCATCAGGGACTCTCTTGTGTTCCCTGTCAGGGCAGTGATTGGTGGTAGCCGGGCACCATCTTGGTCTTCTGGTCTCAGGCTGATGAAGTCTGTGGTTTACGTAGCCCTTTCTGTTTCTTGGGCTAATACTTTCCTTGTGACTTTGGTGTTCTTCATTCTCCTTTACTCCAGGTGGGTTGGAACCAATTGATGCGTCTTAGATGTCCGCTCACTATCTTTTAAGACCCCAGACACCACTCACCAAAGTAGGATGCAGAACGTTTTTGTAATAAACTTTGTTATAGCTCCTTTGCCAAGGCACAGGCATAGGGATCCACAGACTCTGAGTGCCCTTCACCCCGCATAGACTTGTGTGGGCCCATTTCAACAGCCTAGGCCCTTATTACCGCAGTACAACAGGGTATATACCTGAAGTCTAACTTCAACCGTTTCAACTGTGAAGTGGCAGGTTCATGACATTTGACACTTCCCCATTAAGCAGGGTCTTCACCTACCCACATCAGAGGCCTGAGGACTGGTGGCTCCACCCGTGCCACCTAGCCACCTACAATAGGGGCCCAAGAATAAGAGGTGCCCCCCCAGTCCTTATAACCAACAGCACTGGGTGCTCATAGTCCAGCTGCAAAACTCACCCACCTATGCGCTCTAAGGAACAGGGACATGTCTTCCTGGACACTCGGGGGCAGGCGCCAGCCCCCTGGCTTGCTCAGAGTGTGACCCCCTGCTGCAGCCAGGTGCCTGTGCCTACACCAATCACCCATGCCTGTCTAGGACTGTAGGTGAGAGCCTGCATCACACACTTGGTGGCTATCTACCTAGGCACCTGAGCTGAACCCATACAGGAGGAGTGGGCGGACTCCTTAGCTGACATACCTAGTAACGGATCTAACCACCTGGTGACAAGACATTAGAGCTTCAAAGGATCCTCTAATCAAACTAGCTCACGGGAGCAGCCTATTAGGGCATATCAAAACAAAGCAAGAAGTTAGGACACAGCAAACAAACATAAAATAAATAAATATAATAACTTATTGATGGCTCAGAGACAACAGTCAAATCAAATAAAGAGGCAGTCCATGATGGCTTCAGCAAGCTCCCAAAATAAAGAATCTAGAAAGTTTCCAGAAGAAGAGAACTCCTTGGAATTATAGAAGGCAGAATACAAAAGATTAATATACAGAACTCTTCAAGAGATTAAGAAGGATATTAAGCAAAATGCAGAACACACAATAGAAGAAATTAAAAAGATTAGAGAAGAACATAATGACAAATTCAACAGGCTGCAAGAATCCATAAAGAGACAGCAATCAGAAATCCAGAAGATTAACAATAAAATGTCAGAATTAGACAACTCATTAGAAACTCATAGGAGCAGAATTGAGGCAATGGAAGTCAGAATTAGTGAGATTAAAGATAAAGCACTTGACACCAACTTATCTGAGGAAAAATCAGATAAAAGGATTTAGAAAAAAATGAAGAAACCCTAAGAATTATGAGGGACTCTATCCAGAGGAATAACCTATGAGTGATTGGAGTCCCAGTATGGGGTGGGGGGAGGGGCGGGGGGCAGAATAACAGATAATACAGAGAGAATTGTTGAAGATTTGTTGGCAGAAAACTTCCCTGATACAATGAAAGATGAGAAGATATCTATCCAAGATGCTCATCAAACCCCATATAAGGTAGATCCCAAAAAAAAGTCTTCAAGATATATTATAATCAAACTTGCCAAAACCGAAGATAAAGAGAGAATTTTAAGAGCAGCTAGGGATAAACGAAAAGTCATCTACAAAGGAGAGTCAATAAGACAAAGCTCGAACTACTCAGCAGAAACCTGAGACAGGAAAGAAGGCAATGGGATGACAATATATAAAGCCTTCAAGGAAAAAAACTGCCAGCCAAGAATTATATATCCAACAAAACTGTCTCTCAAATATGATGGTGAAATTAGGGCATTTCCAGATTAACAGAAGTTTAGGGAATTTGCAAAAAACAAACCAAAATTACAAGAAATTCTAAAGGGAGTCCTCTGGTTAGAAAATCAGTAACATCAGATAACAACCCAAGACTAGATCACAAGGCAGAGCAACCAGATATCAACCCAGATAGGGAAGTCACAAAAATAAACCAAAGCTAACACACTGAAAATAGGGAAACAGATGTCAATATGTAAAAGATGACAACATTAAAACCAAAAAGAGGGACTTAAAAAATGGAGACATAGATTTTTCATATGGAGAGGAAGTCAAGGTGATATAAAGAAATAAAAGACTGGTTTAAGCTTAAAAAAATAGGGGTAAATATTAAGGTAACCACAAAGGAAACTAACAATCCTACAAATCAAAAACTAGAAAAATATAAAGACTCAGCAAATACAAAATTTACAACAATGAAAAAGATGAAAAGAAAACACATAAAGAAAAATGACTCAGCACAGAAAATTAAGTGGAACAAAGCAACTGTGAACAACACACAAAAAGACATCAAAATGACAGCACTAAACTCATACCTATCAATAATTACTCTGAACGTAAATGGACTAAATGCACCCATAGAGAGTGGCAGACTGGATAAAAAAACGCAATCCATCTATATGCTGCCTACAAGAGATACATCTTAGACTTAAAGACACAAACAAACTAAAACTCAAAGGATGGAAAAAAATATATCAAGCAAACAGCACTCAAAAAAGAACAGGAGTGGCAAGATTAATCTCTGACAAAATAGACTTGCAAGTAAAATCCACCACAAAGGATAAGGAAGGACACTATGTAATGATTAAAGGGTCAGTACATCAGGAGGACATAACTATAATAAATATTTATGCACCCAATGACAGAGCTCCAAAACACATAAAACAAACTCTAACAGCATTGAAAAGAGAGATAGACAGCTCCACAATAGTAGTAGGAGACTTCAACACACCACTTTCGGTGAAGGAAAGAACATCCAGAAAGAAGCTCAACAAAGACACGGAAGAGCTAAATGCTACAATCAACCAACTTGATCTCATGGACATATACTGAACACTCCACCCAACAGCAGCCAAGTATACTTTCTTTTCCAACGCACACAGAATATTCTCTGGAATAGACCACATACTAAGCCATAAAGCAAACCTTAACAGAATCCAAAGTATCGAAATATTACAAAGCATCTTTTCTGACCATAAAGCCATAAAAGTAGAAATCAATAACAGAAAAAGCAAAGGAAAAAAATCAAACACATGGAAACTGAACAACACCTTGCTCAAAAACTACTGGGTTATAGAAGAAATTAAGGATGGAATAAAGAAATTCATAGAATCAAATGAGGGAAAACACATCCTACCAGAACCTTTGGGACACAGCAAAAGCAGTGCTCAGAGGTCAGTTTATAGCAATAAATGCACACATCCAAAGAGAAGAAAGGGCCAAAATTAAAACGTTAACCCTACAACTGAAGCAAGTAGAAAGAGAGCAGCAAAAGAAGCCCTCGGGTGCCAGTAGAAAGGAAATAATAAGAATTAGAGCAGAATTAAATGAAATAGGGAATAGAAAAACAATTGAAAGAGTTAACAAGACCAAAAGGCTGTTCTTTGAAAAGATCAACAAAATTGATAAACCACTGGCCAAACTGACAAAAGAAAAACAGGAGAGGAAGCAAATAACCCATGTAAAAAATGAGATGAGTGATATCACAACAGATCTAACTGAAATTAAAAGAATCATAACAGAATACTATGAAAAATTGTACTCTAACAAATTTGAAAACCTAGAGGAAATGGACAAATTTCTAGAAATTCACTACCTACCTAAACTAACACAAACAGAGGTAGAACAGCTAAATAAACCCATAACAAAAGAAGAGATTGAAAAGGTAATTAAAAAACTCCCAACAACAACAACAAAAAGCCCTGGCCCTGCCAGTTTCACTGGAGAATTCTACCAAACTTTCAAAGAAGAGTTAACACCACTACTACTAAAGGTATTTCAGAGCATAGAAAAGTATGGAATATTCCCAAATTCATTCTATGAACCCAGCATAACCCTGATACCAAAACCAGGTAAAGAGACCACAAAAAAGAAAATTACAGACCAATATCCCTCATGAACATTGATGCAAAAATCCTCAACAAAATTCTAGCCAATAGAATTCAGCAACATATCAAAAAAAAAAAAAAAATTCACCATGATCAAGTGGAATTTATACCAGGTATGCAGGGATGGTTCAACATTAGAAAAACAATCAATGGAATCCATCACATAACTAAAATAAAAGACAAGAACCACATGATCTTATCAATCGATGCAGAAAAGGCATTTAGCCAAGTCCAACACCCATTCCTGATAAAAACTCTCAGTAAAATAGGAATAGAAGGGAAATTCTTCATTGTAATTAAGGGCATTTATACAAAGCCAACAGCCAACATCATCCTAAATGGAGAGACTTTGAAAGCATTCCCCTTGAGAACGGGAACCAGACAAGGATGCCCTTTATCACCACTCTTATTCAACATTGTGCTGGAGGTCCTAGCCAGAGCCATTAGGCTAGAAAGAGAAATAAGGGGCATCCAAATTGGTAGGGAAGAAGTCAAAGTATCTCTATTTGCAGATGATATGATCTAATACACAGAAAAACCCAAAGAACCCACAAGAAAACTACTGGAACTAATAGATTTCAGCAAAGTTTCAGGATACAAGATAAACATACAAAAATCAGTTGGATTCCTTTACACCAACAAAGAGAAATTCAAAAAGGAAATCACCAAATCAATACCATTTACAACTGCCCCCAAGAAGATAATATACTTAGGAATAAATCTAACCAGAGACATAAAAGACCTATACAATGAAAACTATAAGACACTACTGCAGGAAACCAAAAGAGACCTGCATAAGTGGAAAAACATACCTTGCTCTTGGGTAGGAAGACTCAACATTGTGAAAATGTCAGTTCTACCCAAAGTGATCTACAGAAACAATGCAATCCCGATCCAAATTCCCCTGGTGCTTTTTAATGAGATGAAGAAACAAATCACAAACTTCATATGGAAAGGGAAGAGGCCCTGAATAAGTAACACATTACTCAAGAAGAAGAACAAAGTGGGAAGCCTCACACTACCTGATTTTAGAACCTATTATACTGCCACGGTAGTCAAAACAGCCTGGTACTGGTACAACAGATACATAGACCAAGGGAACAGAATTGAGAATCCAGACATAAATTCATCCACCTATGAGCAACTGATATTTGACAAAGGCCCAAAGTCCGTTAATTGGGGGAAAAGACAGTCTCTCTAACAAATGCTGCTGGCATAACTGGATATCCATCTGCAAAAAACTGAAACAAGACCCATGCCTCACACCATGCACAAAAACTAACTCAAAATGGATCAAAGACTTAAATATAAAATCGAAAATGATAAAGATCATGGCAGAAAAAATAGGGACAACACTAGGAGCCCTAATACATGGCATAAACACAATAAGAACCGTAAGTAACAATGCACAGGCACCAGAAGAGAGACCAGATAAATCGGAGCTCCTAAAAATCAAACACTTGTGCTCATCAAAAGACTTCACCAAAAGAGTCAAAAGACAACCTACAGACTGGGAAAAAATCTTTGGCTACGAAAAATCCCACCAGCGTCTAATCTCCAAAATCTACAATATTCTGCAAAACCTCAACAACAGAAAGAGAAATAACCCAATTTAAAAATGGGCAAAGGATATGAACAGGCACTTCACCAAAGAAGATATTCAGGCGGCTAACAGAAACATGAAGAAATGCTCATGATCATTAGCCATTAGAGAAGTGCAGATCAAAACTACAGTGAGCTATCATCTCACCCCAGCAAGGCTAGCATTATTCCAAAAAACAACATAATAAATGCTGGAGAGGTTGTGGAGGACTGGAGCACTTATACACTGTTGGTGGGAAAGTCAAATGGTACAACCACTTTGTAAATCGATTTGGCGTTTCCTTAAAAAGCTAGAAATAGAAGTAGCATATGATCCAGTTATCCCGCTCCTTGGAATATATCCTAGAGAAATAAGCACCGTCACATGAATAGATATATGCCCACCCATGTTCATTGCAGCACTGCTCACAATAGCAAAAAGATGGAAACAACCTAGGTACCCATCAATGGATGAATGGATAAACAAATTATGGTATATCCACACAATGGAATACTATGCAACGATAAAGAACAACAATGAAGCCGTGAAACATAAGGTGGAGGAAGCTGGAGGCCATTATGCTGAGTAAATTTAGTCAGTCACAGAAGGACAAATACTGTATAAGACCACTATTATAAGAACTCAAGAAAAGGTTAAACACAGAAGACAACCTTCTTTTATGGTTACAAGCATGGGGATGGAGGGTGAGGGTTATTTACTAACTAGATAGTAGATAAGAATTATCTTAGGTGAAGGGAAGGACAGCACACACTACAGGGGAAGTCAGCACAACTGGACTAACCCAAAGCTAAAAGTTTCCTGAGTCCATTTACTTTTCTTGTATGGATTCAGCTCAGGTGTCCAAGCAGTTGGTCACCAAGTGTGTGGTGCAGGCTCTCACCTACAGTCCTAGGCGGGCAGGCATGATTGGTGTAGGCAGAGGTATTTGGCTGCAGTAGGGGGTCACACTCTGAGCAAGGTAGAGGGCTGACAGCTGCCCCTGAGTTTCTGGGAGGAAAGTATGTCCCTGTTCCCTAGAGTGCATAGGTGTGTGGGTTTTGCAGCTGGATGATTGGCATTCAATGCTGTTGTCTGTAAGGACTGGGAGGCACCACTTATCTTTGCACCGCTGTCACTGGTGGCTAGGTGGCGTGGGTGGAGCCACCAGTCCTCAGGCCCCTGACGTGGGTAGGTGAGGACGCTGCTTAATGGACAGAGCAGTGTCAAATGTTACAAACCTGACACTCCACCCTATAGCTGATACAGTTGAAGTTAGGCTTCAGGTATATACCCTGTTGTACTATGCTAATGAGGGCCTACGCTGTTGAAAGGGGCTGACACAGGACTATGCAACGGTGAGAGGCATTCAAAGTCCATGAACTCCTTATGCCTGTGCCTAGGAAAGGACCTGTGCCTAACCTAAGTTCCCAGTTTAGGGGAGCTGGCAGATTATTTTTTCCTGTTTGTTAATTTGTTCTCTGTCCAAGGCCAGGAGAATGGCTCAGGGTGCTTTACAGCTCCTTACTTCTGGCCCAGGAGATGCAGCAATGGCTGAAGCTGGCCCAGGACCTGGTGCAGAGTGGGGAGGGGGCAGGCAAATGGGAGAGAGGTTTTTCCCAAGGGGGGTGTTTTTTGATCCAAGCAGTAGGTTAGACTCGTGTACGTATCTTGCTGATTGAGCGTCGCTTTTCACTGGTTCTGGAGGCTTGAGGAGACTCTCCACCACTCGGTCTCTCCCAATGTGTAAAATGTGTCCTGAGTGCCACTGCTTGCCTCACTGCCTGCACTGGCTGCAGGGTGCCGGTTCCCACCAGGTCAGGTCTAGCAACTCCTCCCTGCTTCTGAACTGTCTCTTCCTCACCCTGCCGCTCAGTCTGATTCCTCAATTTTGCCTTTGATGTTCAAGGCTCCTAGATTGTCATACATAATCAATTCACTTGTGTTTTCAGGACTTTGTTGTAAGAAGGACCACAGGAAGTGTTTGATTACTCCACCATCTTGGCCCCGCCTTGACCAATTCTTTTTGGTATAGTGACTGTGTATTTATTCCATCTTCTTTTGATGCTTCCTGCGTCATTTAATATTTTCCTTGTAGCATCCTTCACTGTTGCAACTCAAGTGTTGAATTTTTTCTTCAGTTCTTTCAGCTTAAGAAATGCCCAACGTGTTCTTCCTCTTTGGTTTTCTATCTCCAGCTTTTTGCACATGTCATTGTAATACTTTACTTTGTCTTCTCAAGCTGCCCTTTGAAATCTGCTGTTCAGTTCTTTTGCTTCATTGTTTCCTCCTTTGGCTTCGAAGAGCAAGTTTCAGAGTCTCTTCTGACATCTGTTTTGGTCTTTTGTTTCTTTCCTGTCTTTTTAATGACCTCTTGCTTTCTTCATGTATGATGTCCTTGATGTCATTCCACAACTCGTCTGGTCTTCGGTCATTAGTGTTCAACATGTCAAGTCTATTCTCAAGATGGTCTCTAAATTCAGGTGGGATATACTCAAGGTCATACTTTGGCTCTTATGGACCTGTCCTAATTTTCTTCGGTTTCAACTTGAACTTGCATATGAGCAATTGATGGTCTGTTCCGCAGTCAGACCCTGGTCTTGTTCTGACTGATGATATTGAGTTTTTCCATCGTCTCTTTCCACAGATGTAGTCAGTTTGATTCCTGTGTATTCCATCTGGAGAGGTCCACGTGTATAGTTGCTGTTTATGTTGGTGAAGAAAAGTATTTGCAAGGAAGCCATTGGTCTTGCAAAATTCCGTCATGCGATCTCCAGCATCGTTTCTATCACAAGGCCATATTTTCCAACTGTCCATCCTTCTTTGTTTCCAACTCTGTGAAGAAGAATGGGGCATCAAGATTGGAGGAAGATGCATTAACAACCTGTGTTGTGCAGATGACACAACCTTGCTTGCTGAAATTGAAGAGGACTTGAAGCCCTTACTGATGAAGATCAAAGACCACAGCCTTCAGTATGGATTACACTTCAACATAAAGAAAACAAAAATCATCACAACTGGGCCAATAAACAATATCATGATGAGTGGAGAAAATATTGAAGTTGTCAAGGATTTCATTTTACCTGCATCCACAATCAACACCCACGGAACCAGCAGTCTAGAAATCAAACCACACATTGCATTGGGCAAATATGCTGCAAAAGACCTCTTTAAAGTATTAAAAAGCAAAGATGTCACCTTGAAAATTAAGGTGTGCCTGACCCAAGCCATGGTGTTTTCAATTGCCTCATATGCATGTGAAAGCTGGACAATGAATAAGGAAGACTGAAGAGTTGACGCCTTTGAATCGTGGTGCTGGCGAAGAATACTGAATATACCATGGACTGCCAAAAGAATGAAAAACTCTGTCTTGGAAGAAGTACAACCAGAATGCTCCTTAGAAGCAAGGGTGGCAAGACTATATCTCACATACTTGGGACATATCATCAGGAGGGATCAGTTGCTGGAGAAGGACATCATGCTTGGTAAAGTAGAGGTTCAGTGAAAAAGAGGAAGACCCTCAAGGGGGTGGATTGACACAGTGGCTGCAACAATGGGCTCAAGCATAACAATGATTGTGAGGGTGGCCCAGGACCAGACATTGTTTTGTTCTGTTGTACCTAGGGTCGCTATGAATCAGAAGTGACTCGAAGGCAACTAGCAACAACAACGGCTCCCAAGGGGACCTGGTGGCACAGCGGTTAAGTGTTTAGCTGCTAACCAAAAGGTCTGCAGTTCAAATCCACCAGCCATTCCTTGGAAACCATATGGGGCAGTTCTACTCTGTCCTATAGAGTCTGGCTTTCAAGGCCCTTCCCATTCTAATCCCCAACTACACACCCACATCATACAGCCCTGCTCTCTTTCCCCTAACTCCCCATGCCTTCTTACCCTTCTATGCCTTTACCCATGCTATTCCTTATACCTGGAATGCCTTTCCTCACTTTGCTCTCCAACCAGCAAACTCCTATTCATCCTTCAAGGCTCAAACTAAATGTCACTGCTCCTGGGAAGCCTTTCTCAATGTCACCCCTGCTGCCATTCCAGGCAGAGTTAGTTGTTCCCTCCTCCATGCTCCCACAGTGCAGCATAATATGTGGAGGCAGGACGTTGCAGTGGTTAGGGCTACAGGCTCAGTAGGTTTCAGATCTGATTTTGCCAGCTTTATGATCTTGGGCAATGTGGGGTGCCATGACTGGAACTGGCTCAATGGCGATGGGTTTGGTTTTGGTTGGGTGATCTTGGGCTGAGCCATCTGTACAGTGGGGTCTACTGTGAGGAGTACAGATGATGTGTGAAAAGTTCACAGCCCCCTGGCACATAGCAGAGACTTAAGATGTGGTGGCTGTTGTTAATATTGTATCTGTCTCCCTACTAGTCCAGTTGCTCTTTGAGAGCAGACACTCGAGAGGGTCTGATTTACCTGGGTGTTTTTGGTTCGTAGCACAGGGCTTGCAGAGAGGGGTGTGTTGGATGCAGGTCTCAAACTGCTCCCTGCCTCATGGTGCTGGCAGCTGTGGCTCCTTTGTCACTGGAGTGCTGATAAACCAGCTCTCTGGAAGGGAAAAAAAAGTCCTGATTTGTAGCATTTGCCAATTTCCACGTTGTAAATACACCTACTATGGCCAATTTCAAACTACCAAAAGTTAACAGCTAGCCTGGAAAACTCCTGGATATTTAACAGTCTGCTCTGGTGAGCTGTCCAGATCCAGTGCCCTCTGAGTGTTACTGTTCTGAGCAAAGGAGGAGCCAGAGCAGGCCCAGGCCCTCAGTTGAGGGGTGGGCTGAGCTCCCATGCCCTCCATCCAGCCAGCACATTGAGGGCCACCCAAGGGAAGGGCCAGAAGTTCAGCCATGCCCCACACGGAGGTCGTTATTTATTCCTTCTCCCACCCCCGAGCCTCTTTGTTCTCTGGGATAAAAGCCTGTGAAATCATTCATCTCTCTGCTTCCTCTGGAGAAGAACAGAGGCTGGGCCAGTGGGCCTAGCAGATCCATCCATCAGTGACTCTTGGGGGCCTGGGCAAGGTGAGAGCTGCCTGGATAGCCACACTGGGGCCAGTATGCAATAGCCTTGCCCTACGGCAGTTGAGGGCTGATCAAGCTAACACCAGTCACATTGTCCCTTGGTCATAGTGGGGATCAAAAAAAGCTTATGCACAACTTCCTCTAACCTCCTTTCCTCCTACCCTCTCCTTTAGTCATGCCCAGCCTTGAAGCCTTTGCCTATGCAGGTCCCTCTGCTTGGAATGCCCTCTCCCCTACTCCCCATTCTCCACCCTACAGTGTCTTTATGCCTGGATGCCCAGCTGAAACACCATTTCCTTTAAGAAGTCATTTGGAATCCCTCCAGGCCAACAGGAGTGGCTCTAGCCCTCCTCAGCAGGTACTGTGTGTGCATGCCTCCATTGCCCCTTTTCCAGCTCCTTCCTCCTCCCGCTACAACAGCAGTTCTCCCTGGGATGCTGGTTAAAAAGGCAGATTCCCAAGCAACATCTCAGAGCAACTGTATCCACAGGTGGGCCCCGGAGTCTATGCCCCAGATGTGGATATAGGTACTGAGAATCTGACCTTGAGAAACCCTGGCCTAGCTCACTGGGACTGTGCCTGATTCACCCTGAGAACCCATGACCCCTCACCTAGACCAGGTGCTCAATATGCCTCTGTTGGATTGAATCCAGTGTCTGCTCCTGACGCCAGTCTGTCTGGAAGGCCCATCCTTCCAGGGTGAGCTCAGGGCTGCTCCTGCACTTGTCGCCCTGGTGATGGTGGGAAGAGGGCTAAAGAGTAAGAGGGTTGAGTGCAGGGAGTCTCCCCTCTCCTAGCACTGCTGCTTGGACTTCAGTCTCCTTACTAGTAAAATAGAGACAGATAGCAGCCATCCAGTTGGCTCTGACTCATGACAGCCCTATATCTAACAGAATGAAACGTTGTCCTGTGTCATCCTCATGATCACCAGCATGTTCAAGCCCATCCATCTCATTAAGGGTCTCCCTCACCCTCTGCTTTACCAAACGCAATGTCCTCCTCTAGCATTTGATCCCTCCTGATGACGTGTCCAAAGCAAGGGAGTCGGACAAAGTTCTACTGAGATCCATAGGGTTTTCCTTGGCTGATTCTGGAGGTAGATCGCCAGGCCTTTCTTTCCAGTCTGTCTTAGTCTGGAAGCTCCCCTGAAACCTGTCCACCATGGATGACCCTGCTGGTATTTGAAATACCAGTGGCATAGCTTCCAGCGTCAAAATAACACGCAAGCCACCACTGTACAACAAACTGACAGAAATAGGCAGAGAGAATAGCTACCTCCTGAGATTACTGTGACGATTAAATGAGATCATGCCTGAAGAGCTCATAGCACTGTGCTTGGGCCTGACGCATAGTAAGTGCTCGATAAAAGTCTGCATTCAGAAGTAAAGTCCCAATTTCCTAGCCTGGCTCATAAGACTGTGCGAGCTGACCGCTGCCTACCTCTCCTATCTCAGTTTGTAGCGCTCTCGCCCTTGACGATTAGCCTCTCTTTTAACTTGGATTAGCCAAGCTCATTCCCAACTCAGGGCCTTTGCACATGCTGTTCCCTCTGCTTAGAATTCTTTTCCCCTGATCTTCTCAGGGGTGCTCCTCCTTGTCTCTCAGATTTTGGCTTAAATGTCATCTCTACGGAGAGGCCTTCCTTGGCCACCAGTCTAAAGAATTTTCTGGTTACCTGATACTCATCTATAGAACATTTACCGCTGTCTCTTTCTTTCTTTGCTTATCATCTGCCTCCACCTGCCCAGAATGTCAGAGCAGGAACCTTGTCTTTCCCAATCACCGCTCTGAGTCTTGAACCCTGCCCAGCCTCGTTGGGACCCAATAAATGTTCATTATATTAATTATTATTATTAAATATCCAGAATCTGAGGACCACCCTTCCAGGCTGGTCCAGGTCACCACCATCTCTCTCCTGGATTATTGTAATAGCCCCTGCTTGTCCTCCTGCCTCCCTGCAGCCGATTTTCAACCGAGCAGGGATCCTTTTTCTTTTTTTTTTGGTAAAATATATATATATATATGTGTGTGTGTGTATATATATATATATATATATATATATAAAACACAACATTTGCCAATTCAGCATTTTTCAGGTATATGATTTAGTGATAACATTTACATTAATCATGTTGTGCAACCGTCACCTATAATCGTTATCAAATTTCCCACCACCACTCATTGATTCCTGAACAATGACTCCCCTTTTCCCCCTCCCTTCTGCCCCTAGTAACCACTAACAAATTCAGGACTATGCATTTGCCAAGGAGCCCTGGTGGTGCAAGAGTTAAGCACTCAGCTGCTAACCCAAAAGTCGGCAGTTTGAACCCTCCCAGTGGCTACAAAGTAGAAAAGACCTGGTGATCTGGCCCCATAAAGATTACAGCCAAAATAAAAAACAAAACAAAACAAAACAAAAATGGTGCACTTCTACTCCATCACATGGGGTTGCCATGAATTGGAATTGACTTGATGTTAGCGGGTGGAAACCCCAGGTTCTTTCTCGGCATATCTCATATCGGCCAATAAACGAGAGACTGAGGTGGGAGAACAGGAAAGGCACATTTATTTTGTTGTCCAAGGAAAAGGAGTCAGTCGGAGCTGCTACTGCCAAGACTGCTCCCCAAGGGTGGGCAGGCAAGTTACTTTTAAGGGGTTTACAAGTAAGGAGTTCATATAAGTTGCGTCAGCAACATTCTTAATTATACTGTGCAAGCGCAATGGGGTTTACATATAACCTCCAGGCAAAAGCAGGATTCAAATGCAAAGGTGGGTGGGAGGAAGCCCAGCAAAGGAAGCAGGAATTTTAATACAATACTGTGGGGGAGGAAGCCAAACAAAGGAAACAGGATTTTTAATACAGCACTGTGGGAGCTCTGTCTCACTCCTTCCATTTCTTTTTGGACATTGGTCATTCAGGACCAGTGTCCATTTTGAACTATAGCCTGGCTCAGAATTGTTTGGCATATTTTCAGGGAGGGGCAAATATTGGACCTAGGCCTTTTACTGTGGCTACTGACCTCTTGTTGGTTTGTCACTATTTACTAAATATTAAAAGAAAAAGAGTGGCTTTTATGCCCTGTTTATGTGAGTGTTTCCATAAAATATTTTGTTTTTCAGATTGTCTTAGCTATTGTCTTTATACCTCAGGGCCCAGTTGATGTGTCTTCATGAGTCTTTGTGAGTCCAGCTCCAGCTGGGTCACATTCTTTATGCTCAAGGACAGGGAGTAATGGCTCCAATATTATCTCCTAAATCATTGTTCTCTTTTGATTGGAGATTGGAGATAACACATTGATGATTAATACCTGGACTTAGTCAAGCCCTTAGATGGTGGCATGGCAGTCTCTTTAAACTGATGGTGCTGTTTTCTACCAGATACCATCTGGTTCTTCACCAGGATCTTAACTAAGAGGAACGTTCCCATCAATCCCATTGTAGAAGCCAGCAGACTCAATATACATCAACATTTTAGCCTGAGGCTTTTTTAAGTGTCTAAGACAATAGAAGATGAGTTTTATTATGCCTAATAATATCGGGATATAGACTAAGAATATTATTAATTCTTGCAATAATGATTTAGCCCATGTATTTATTCTTGATGGTAACTAATGGTAACTAACCAAATAAATCTGGTGTTGGTAAGGGTGTTATAGTGTGTACCCAAGTAGCTCATTGTCTAATTCTGTTCTATTTCTCTTGTATTATTTTTCTGAATTCAAGAGGTATTTGCTGCAGTACAGATTACCATTTCTTGGGCTAAAAATCTAAGGCTATTTTGTCATCTCATGTCACCTTGGCTAATGAGATCAGAAATTACTGTTGTGTTTTTATCTCATTAACAACTTCATCTGTTAATTGTCCCGTGATGACTGATAAATTTCTTATTTTTTTTTTTTCTTTTAACTATACCATAATAGGAATTAAAGCTACCAACCCCACCCTGAGTATTGGACCAATGGGTTTCTTTTTTACTCTCATTTTATAGTGTGTAACAATTTAACATTACCTTTTCAATATTTACTAGCATCATTACTATGAATATCTAAAGGTAACCTTAAAATTCTCAAAGTGCATCACCCATGCATTCACCAGGAATCTAAACAAGAGATTGCCCGTGTAAACTCACTGTTAGTCGGAAAGGGATCATTTAAACTAGCATAGTTGGATCCACCACACAAAAACATATATCCATAAGGAACACACAAAGTTTGTCTAGAGAAAACAGAAGGTATAGAAAAATTTACATAACCAAATTTTCATTAGAGAATACATAATTAGCAGAGAATACAGGATGGATCTCTCTTGTTGGAGGTCTTCAGTTAATCTATTTAAAACATACTGGGTGTTCTTCTTGAGAGCAAGCTGCCCTTCTTTGGTTTACCTGTTAACAGCCATGGGTTACTTTCTCAGAAGCAGAAGCGTCACAAAACTGTTTTCTTATTTTTTTTTTTTTTTTAGAAAACTAATAGGAATTGTAAAGCTGTTCTGTTTTGTAAAACCATAACTCAAATTAATTTCAGACACTTCTCTGCCTCTGATGTTTACAATTTTGCTAAGTTTACCAATAAGAACTTCTAATTCAAGAGTTACAATATCTAAACCCATTAGTTAAATAATTTAGGAGAAAGGAAAATGGTTTCTTATATCCAGAAAGTAGGACCTTAAAACATCAGCAATGTTCCCACATGAAACCCATAGTGTTCCTTTAGTTTACTTAGTCTTACGTAGTTAATTTTTGTTCCACGTGATTCTGGATGAGCCACAGTCTGTAAACCCATCAGCTTCTGCATAAGAGTTCTGGAAATTTTTTTTTTTTTTTAATATATATTTTATTGTACTTCAGGTGAAAGCTTACAGAGCAAATAGTTTCTCATGAAATAGTAGTACACATGTTGTTTTTTTTGACATTGGTTAACAACCCCACAACGTATTAAGCCTCTAAATTCTCAACCTTTTTTTTTGATGAAAATTACAGATGGCCAAAGATACACCGTTTCAAAATTTTCTACATTCACAGTTCAGTGACAGAGTTCTGGAAATTTTGACTGAGTCTAGTCACAGTCCTTTTCATAAGTCCAATATAGCCCATCTTTTTGCTGAGATATTTTGGTCAAATATCTTTTCAGCAAATCAGCAAAGTAAAAACTTATCGGCAGACAACAAAACTTAATGTAGCCATGATTAATTTATAAGAATAATATTCTTAATAGTGAAAGACCTGATAGAAATTAATTACAAGCATAATGTAAGGCGAAATAAAATCGGTTAAAAAAAACTTTAGAAAAAAAAATCTAAATATGATTAGCCTTATTTTCGAAGAGCTTCAGATACAATACATAATAATCTGGATACATAATGCCATATAGTCAGGCTATACCAAGGATAAACCAAGATTATCAAGTCTCTAAATACATGAATAGTAATAAAAAAAACTTCATAGGTAAATGATGTAAATTCCCCAATCAAACCATTGGCTTTGATGATGCTGGATTCAAAAAAATAAAGTGGCAACCAAGTTAGCAATTAAAAACTAATAAAATCATGACATAATGCTATGCATTTGTTGTCTAATATTAAGCAAAAACATAAGAGGAAATACTAACATATAAATATTAACCCAAAGAGAATCAGTGCTTCTCTTGATTTTGACAACACCTTCCATGTAATTTATAACATGTTAAATAAACCTTTTTAGCACTCTTCCTTTATAAAAATTTTTTGTGGCTTTCCATGAAGTTTCAAGGTTGTTAGGAGTTTATCAAAAGTCACCAAGAAACAATACTTAAGTTATTTAAGTAAAGATCTTAAAGGTAAAAACCGTATCTTTTTTTTTTCTCAAAAGCCCTGAGGCTTGGTTTTAGACTCAGAAATCTTATTCTAATGAGAGACCAAACCTTTGCCTTCAAGGCAGATTACACAAATAAATTAACCTTTCAACTCAGAAATCAAAGAAAATTTTAACAGCGAGAAACCTAATTCTTTGTTTTATATGCTATTTAACATTAAAGCTCCTAAAAATCTCATAAATTAAACCATGAAACTTCAGTCGGACAGATAAAATTTTTGACCATATCAAATAAATTTCTTCTTAAGAAACCTCTTAAATGTTGTCTTTGTTGCATATCTCTTATAGAGCATCCCTCTAAAATGGCAAAAATGAACACTCATTAGTAGACTTAAATAAATAATGTATCATTTCACTTGTAGCATAAAAGGCAAAAGTATATAAGCTTAAATTACATTTACTAACTCAATTTAATATCAGTAAGTCACCTAAAAGGTCTTGGAAATTATTTTAAGTCTGTATACTATAAAACATAACTGTAATAGAAATAAAGGTGGTTTAAACATTCCAAGTTTTCATTCAACTTTTACTATTTCCCATATTTTCCCCAATCTAATTTTAGCCCTTAAAGATTTTTTTTATCAACTGGCTTTGGAAATCACAAAGTCTATGCTCAACTGACCGATTCATTGACATGGATATAACCCTAAGTCTCTGGCTAGGGTTGGAAACATCTTCCCAGGCCATTCCAGGTGTGTCTCATTGTGATTTATATTTTTTTGCCTCTTAAAGTTCCCCTACAATAGAGAGAACTTGTTTACAGTTCTTTTATGATTGGGATCCACCCAATTTCTGATAACTATAGCAAAGCAGCAATTTTTTCTTATTTTCTTTTGTCTTCAAAGGGTCTCCTCCTAGTTGGAAAGGGTCTTTCAAAAGCTTCCATGGAGCTATATGACCTCAGAGCCTGGGGGCTGGGGAGGTGTCATCCAGCATCACCTTCCCCACTTTTGACTCCTGGTGGAAGACAAAATTAAGTCATTTACGTATGTTTTAAGTTGACCTAGGTATTTTGAAGGGGAAAAGAGAACTAATTTCTTTCCCTTTACTATTCTCTTGGTAAGCAGTTTTGCTTTCTCTTTATCTACCCAGTAAATACCAAAGCTCTTTAGCAATTTTTATCTAGGCTTCTCCTATGCCTCCTTTTTCATACTCTGGAACAGCTACTTTTACTTTAAGACAAAATTATCCCTTTTTCCTTCATTAAAATCCATTTCATGTAATATCTAACTTAAGTTGCCTAGAAAGGTTTTGCTTTTAAAACTGCCATAATACGGAAAATAAAGCTCTTAGTGTACTCTTCAAATAGACTAATTTGCATCAAAGTTTCTCCACGTAGCTATTAAAAGTCAAAATCACGAGACAGACACAAGACGCAGTTTTTTCTGGAAGAAGAAAGAACTGAGGTTGTAAAACAGCCTTACAAAAAAACAACAATGCTCAGCCATAGCCTCCAACCTAACACGAGACAGAAACTGATAACACAAGGCTCTAGACCAGAAGCAAGCTCTCAGAACAAAAGGAGACAGAAAGACCGCATGAACTCACTGAACAATACCACACAAAACAAGGGTATGGGGATTCTAATTTCTTAAAGAGTATATAGCAATTCTGGGTAAGATTGGCTCAATTCAACGGAAAAAACAGGTTCTAGATAAAACTTATTAACTTGCCAGGCCCTCGGATGGAGGAACAGTAGACCTTTTGACAAAACCTGAGCATCAGGTAAAAGGTCCACAAAAAGGGAACAAAGGACAACACAAATCAAAGCTCATTTTCCCGAAGTGGCCACTGAAATTCCAAATTACTTCCAGTATACTTAGTTTATAGCGTTTTTAAATATGAACTCCGAACCAGTGCATCAGTAGTAGGGGGAAATCCAGGCTCATTTATCAAAGATGTTAAGCTCTAAGGTTCAAGCTTTTTGATTTCCTTCTTTTTGAACTTAATTCATTCTGCTGGCTAGAGACCTGGTCTCTTATTTTAGGCCTTAAATGTACTAGTTCCTCCAATTGGAAAGTACTTTAAAGTAGCTACTGATGATTTCAACATTTTGACTCTTTATTGAGAAACTATCATAAAAAAGGTATGGAGCTACCACTTCTCCCTGTAAATTTTATAAAACATGTAAGGAGCTGCCACTTCTCCTTGCAAATTTCATAACACAGGTCAAGAGCTGCCATCTCCCCCTGAGACTATGGCAAAACAGAGCACTATTTTCCAGATTTTCTGAGTCACGAAAAGAACCCTAACAAGGAACGGCACTGGGTTTGGACAGTGTTTTACTTAGACCAATGTGTACCTGAGTTACTTGTGGGTAGCAGGCAGCCTAGTGCTCTAAACTGTCTCAAGACTACCTTATCCTGTCAATGGAGTCTTTAACGCTCATGATGAGCGCTGGCGACCACTCTAATGGCTTTTACGGGTTGACCCGTGCCTGAATTTTTGCAGCTTATAGTGGCTTAGAGCTCTTCGAAAACAGAATTACGTCTGTAATGTTTCAAATGTCTGAATCTAGACCTAAACTGCAGTTCACCAAAAGAGTTAGTAAATGTCACTCTTAACCAAACAATCAAGCAAAAAATCTAAGAAAGATTCTCCTTAATCAAACAACTAGTTTTCAAAACAAACATGCCAAACAAAGCTTAAGAAAACATGAGAAAGAGAACAAAAAGAATAAGCGAAGGCTCATTTTCTGAAGACATTCACCCCATCGGTGTTGAAGGGACATGGAGTGCTAACACAGGGGTCCAGGAGATAGGACCTCTATTTTTTTTTTTTTCCCCCCGGCTTCTACTTTGCAGTCCAGGTCTCCTTGAGGTTGACTGGATTCATGTTTTTAGAATCCCTGCAACAACTACACCATTAACTCTTGTAGGGTAAAAACACCACAAAGTTTAGTAAAGCAAGAAGAAAGGTTTTATTCAGAATATATTTAAAAAGGCAAAAATAGGAAAGGGACAAGCGTGCTGTCAGAGCCAGTCTGTCCGAGTCTCTGTTCCCGGTTCTTAAGGAGGCATCTTAGCGGGCCACGTTCCGGGATCCCTTGATCATTCCCCATTCTCTGGACACACACACTTACACACTCACATACCCTAATCCAGTGCACCAACTGCACAGGTATCTGAGCCTTTTGTGCCCTCATTGGTCAATTCCTCCTTCTTCTTGGGACTCTTCTAAGGCCTTACACAGGTACTTACCAAATAACCCAAGCATGTTTTGTATCTCCCACAGAGCCATTCCTGGGTCCCAGGTAGATCAGCTTTTCAGAGCTGCTCCAAGGTCTACAGGAGAAATCTCCTGGTGGCACCAGATACCAGGGCCAGTCTGTTGTCCGATCCACCTCAGGAACGGAGCAGATGGCTCCTAGCTGGTTCACCAGAAATGTTACTGGGTGGAAACCCCAGGGTCTTGCTTGGCATGACTCATATTGGCCAATAGATGAGAGACCAAGGTGGGAGAACAGAAAAGGCACATTTATTTTGTTTTACAAGTAAAAGGAGTCAGTCGGAGCTGCCGCTGCCAAGACTGTTCCCCAAGGGCAGGCAGGCAAGTTACTTTTAAGGGGTTTACAGGTAGGGAGTTCATACAAGTTACTTCAGCAACATTTTTTTTTTTTTAATTGTGCTTTAAGTGAAAGTTTACAATTCAAGTTAGTCTCTAAAGACAAAACTTTATACATACATTGTTATGTGACCCCAATTGCCCTCCTATACTGTGACAGCACATTCTTCCTTTCCTCTCTGGATTTCCCGGGTCCATTTAACCAGCTCCTGACCCTCTCTGCCTTCTCATCTCGCCTCCGGACAGGAGCTGCCCATGTAGTCTCATGTAGCTAGTTGAGCTAAGAAGCACACTCTTCACGAGTATCATTTTATGTCCCATAGTCCAGTCTAATCTTTGTCTGAAGAGTTGGCCTTGGGAATGGTTTTAGTTTTGGGCTAACAGGGGATATGGGGGCCATGTCTTCCAGGGTCCCTCCAGTCTCAATCAAACCATTAAGTCTAGTCTTTTTACTAGAATTTGAGTTCTGCACCCCACTTTTCTCCTGCTCCATCAAGGACTCTCTGTTGTGTTCCCTGTCAGGGCGATCACTGGTGGTAGCCAGGCACCATCTAGTTCTTCTGGTCTCAGGCTGATGAAGGCTCTGGTTTATGTGGCCCTTTCTGTCTCGTGGGCTAATACTTTCCTTGTGTCTTTAGTGTTATTCATTCTCCTTTACTCCAGGTGATTGGGACCAATTGATGCATCTTAGATGGCCGCTTGCTAGCTTTTAAGACCCCAGATGCCACTCAACAAAGTAGGATGCAGAACATTTTCTTAGGAAACTTTGTTATGCTAATTGACCTAGATGTCCTCTGAAAGCATGGTCCCCAGACCCTGGCCCCTGCTACTCTGTCCCTCAAAGTGTTTGGTTGTATTCAGGAAACTTCTTAGCTTTGGGTTAGTCCAGTTGTGCTGACTTCCCCTGTAGTGTGTGTTGTCCTTCCCTTCACCTAAGATAATTCTTGTCTACTATCTAGTTAGTGAATAACCCTCTCCCTCCCTCCCCACCCTCGTAACCATCAAAGAATGTTTTCTTCTGTGTTTAATCCTTTTCTTGAGTTCTTATAATAGTGGTCTTATACAATATTTGTCCTTTTGCGACTGACTAAATTCACTCAGCATAATGCCTTCCAGATTCCTCCATGTTATAAGATGTTTCACAGATTCATCATTGATCTTTATCATATGTCAGCAATATTCTTAACCATACTACACAGGTGTGATGGAGTTTACATATAACCTCCAGGCAAAAGCAGGATTCAAATGCAAAGCTGGAGGGTGGTGTTGGGGGTGAGGAAGCCTAGCAAAGGAAACAGGATTTTTAATACAGCACTGTGGGAACTCTGTCTCATTGGTGGCACCCAACAACATACATTCTTATTCTTATTTCATATTCGTGGGATCATATGATAGTTGTCCTTTTGTGATTGACTTATTTCACTCGGCAGATGTTTTCAAGGTAGCAGGGATCCTTTTAAAACCTAGGTTGGATCATGCCACTCCTCTACTGAAAACCCTCCCTTGGCTCCCCCTTTCTTTCAGATTAAAAGCTCAAGACCTTAGACTGTCCTCCAGGACTGTTATGAATTGAATTGTGTCCCCCCAAAATGTGTGTCAACTTGGTTAAGCCATGATTTCCAGTATTGTGTGGTTCTCCACCATTTTGTCATCTGATGTGATTTGCCAGTGTGTTGTAAATCCTTTCTCTATAATGTTAATGAGACAGGATTAGAGGCAGTTATGTTAATGAGGCAGGACTCAATCTACAAGATTAGGTTTTGTTTTAAGACAATCTCTTTTGACATATAAAAGAGAGAAGCCAGCAGAGAGACAGGGGGACCTCATACCAACAAGAAAGCAGTGCCAGGAGCAGAGCACATCCTTTGGATCTGGGGTTCCTGTGTAGAGAAGCTCCTAGACCAGGGGAAGATTGATGACAAGGACCTTCTTCCAGAGCTGACAGAGACAGAAAGTCTTCCCCTGGAGCTGGCACCCTAAATTCGTACTTCTAGCCTCCTAAACTCTGAAAGAATAAATTTCTTTTTGTTAAACCCATCCACTTGTGATATTTCTGTTATACTAGCACTAGATAACTAAGACAAGGACTATGTACAACTTCTCCCCCTCTCTCCCTCGCTCCCTCCACTCCAGCCACACTGGCCTCCTTGCTGCCGCTTGAACACACCAGACATACTCCCAGCTCAGGGCCTTTGCACTTGCTGTTCCCTCTGTGTAGAACCCCCTTCCTTCAGAAATTCACATGGCTCGTTCCCTCTTGTTCCTCATGTCTTTGCTCAAATGTCACCTTCTTGACAAAGACTTCTCTGAACACTCATTTAAATTATAACCTTTCCTCCATCTAGGGCCGTTTTCTATGGGTACCACCAACCCCACGCTTGGTGTGTAATTCTCTGCAATTGCTGTCTGGAAATTGTTATGTGAATTTGTTAAGTGATGTCTGATGAGACAATGAGGCATGCTCAGGGGGCTTGAAATCTCAGCCCACATGTGGTCCCAACTCCTGCTGTCTTCCCAGGATAGCTTCTTAGCCATCTGCTCCCTTGCCAACTAGAACCCTGGGGAGCACCAGCCTCCCCTTCCTGCTTCCACTCCACAATCTCAGCTGTCTTCTGTGCAGGAGCCTGGGCACAGGCATGGGAAGGGCTAGGTGTTGGGTGCATGCACCCCACAGTGTCTCAGTGTAGGTCATCGTAGCAACTGTCCCCAGCCTGGGCTGGCAGTACCATGGCACATCTGGTGGCTGGTGGGCTTGAGGCCACATCTCAGCCAGGGCAGGCCTCTTACCTACCCCCTAATCTAGGTACTGAGCTTATACTGCACAGAGGTTTAAAGACCCTTGGGGTGGGTGTATCCATCTGCCAAGGGTTGGGGCAGGGGGCCCATGGGAAAAGGAAATGCCTGGCTTGACTTCCCCAGGCCCTGTTCCCCTCTGGGGTATCACCCATCAGTCTAGCAGCTGGTGGGAGGGGGAACTTGGCAGCTGTCAGGTCCCAGAGAGGAATGTAGGAATGTAATGTCCCCATTGTGGGGCTAGGCCTCCAGGAAACTACAAGGATTTTTACTGGCCCTGCAAGTATCCCTGTGCCCCATGAGTATCTGAGGTGTGATGGATCGCTTTTATATGCCCCTTCTCTACATGGCCTTGTAAGTCCCACCAAATGATTGGCTGGGACTATGCAAATAAGGTGCTTGTGGCCTACCAAGGGGATTGGACAGCTTGCTAATAATGCAAATAAGGTTCATGGCACCCTTGTGGGGGTGTGACCATGCAAATGTGTATGGAACCCTAACAAAGGTATTGGTCAGTTTTCCCATCCCACTAGGCTTGAAATGAGCCATCCCAGAGGCAGGAAAGAGGACCTCACTATCACCAAGAAAGAAGAGCTAGGAGTGGAGTGTGTCCTAAAGGACCCGGGATCCCTGCTCTGAGAACCTCCTAGACCCAGGAGACAGACAGAGAGAGAGCTGTAACACCGGAGATGGTGTGAGACAACGAGAAGCAGCAGCAGAGAAATGGCAGCAGCAGAGGCAAAAGAACCAGGAGACTGGCAGGAGATGGTGTGGTGGGCTTCCCAGCCCGCAGAGTGAGAAAGCGGAGCACCTCTGGGCAGAAGGCTGGCTGGCAGAGTGGGGTGCCTCCAGGCTCCTGGTGGAACTAAGCCCACCAACCCACGGGGCTAGAGAGCTAAGCGCCTTTGGGCTGAGCGAGTGGGGTGCCTTTGGGCACTTACTGGCAGAGCTAAAGTGCTTTGTAACACTTGATGGAGCAGGGCAGAGGCCCGGCCGAGGGGCTGAGGGCCAGAGAGAAGCCTGCCAGTGGGCACAGCTGAGAAGAGACTCTCCTGATCAAAGAATTGTATCCTGAGTCATTCTGATCCTGAATTGTAACCTGTTACTTCCCTAATAAATTGTGAATATGGTTTGTGATTTCTGTGTGTCCATTGCAACGAATTATCAAACCCAGCAGAGAAGTAGAGAGTGCCATGGGAGGGATGGCTGGTGTCAGAATTGGTAAAAAGATTGGAGAGAGGAAGAGGAGGTATGTCTGACCTCCACTTCATAGGAATCAGCCTTGGGCTGTTGATCTTGATTCTCCTTCCCTCTTGTGAAGTTATAGGAGGTCTGACGCTGCCACCACGCCATTTTCACAGTATTCCTGTGCCTTGTGTGTGTCCCTGTGCCCTGGGAGTGTCCCTGTGGAGTGAGTGTCCCCATATGCCATGAGTGTCTTCATGCCCCGTTAGTGTTCCTGTGCCTGAGAACAATCCCTCATTCTGTGTCTAGGGATTGTCTCTTCCTCTTTCCAGCTTTCCTGAGTCTGGTTTGTGTCTGTATCTTCTGGTCAACTCGAGGCACCCTCGGGGATGAGCCATGAAATATAGATTGTGTAATTTCTGTGATTTCAGATATGATTTTAAATGCTCTGATATGTGTATTTAAAACTGGCATTAAACCAAGCCCACTGCCGTCGAGTTGATTCTGACTCATACCAACCCTATAAGACAGAGTAAAACTGCCCCATTAAGTTTCCAAGGCGGCTGTAAATCTTTACGGAAGTAGATTGCCACATCTTTCTCCCACAGAGTGGCTGGTGGGTTCAAACCGCTGAACTTTGGTTAGCAGCCGAGCGCTTAACCACTGCGTCACCAGGGCTCCTTAAAACTAGCATTGTAAAATATAAACATGAATGGCAAAATCCATGCCAGTAATTTAACTGTTTAATACTTCTTTACTTAGAACATTAACTAGCAAATAAAAAACACAAAGGCAGGTTGAGAGAGAGACTGCAGAAGGAAGGAACACGTTTCATGTGTACCTTTAAGGGCATGTTTTTCTCTTCTTTTTGAACAAGGGGCCCACATTTTCATTTTGGATGGGGTCTGCAAATTATGTAGCCGGCCTTGTCTCCATCACTCCCAGTCCCTTGTTAATAGCATTTATCACATCCCACATTCTATATGATTAACTTATTTATCATGACTGTTGCTTATAGTCTGCCCCCCCCCCCCCCCCATGTGGGCGCCTGGGTTTTTGTCTGTGTGGTTCACAGTGTTTCCCTCAGGGCATGGAGGTGTCCAGCACATGGAGGTTAATATCCAGGGATGCTGAATGAATGAGTGCTCTTTGGGGTGACTTCAGCCCATCAGTCTTTCTACTCCCAGCAGTCTGGACTTCAGTTCTTTTTCTTTGTCCCTTTGTCCCAGACGTAGAACTTTGGTGTTCCGGCATTCCTCTTCGGCCCTCAGTGATTCAGTCTTTCGGCTTCCTGCCGCACAGCACTGTGGGTGCGAATGGCGGCTGCTCCGCAGGCCGCACAGGCTTCCCTCCTGCCTGGGATTCTTTAGGTCACTTCCATCGATTGTTTTTGGCTGCAATTTCTGGAGTCAGTCTCTCCCCCTTGGAAAAGTTCCCTTGCCGATTTCCCCATCTGCTTCCAGCTTCAAATCCTTCCTGGCTTCAAAACCTCTCTTGGGGTTTCCTCGGGCCCCTTCCGCCTCTAACTGCCAGACTGACCTTGAGCAAGCTAGCCACTCCCCTCTTGGGAGGCCCCTTGTGGGACGAGGAAGGGAATGCCTTTGTCCCTCCCTCTTCCCAGGGAAGGGTGGCAGGGACCTGTGTCCTTTAGAGGAACAATGCTGGATGGAAAGAAGTTGCTTCCGGTGAGCTTTATTCACTGTGAACACTGCATCCCCGACGCCCCCCTGATGCCTGTGACCCCACTCTTTTCCCCTCTGTTGTTGTTACTGTATGCCTTCAGTTGATTGCAGCTCATAGAGACCTTATAGGACAGAGTAGAACTGTCCCATAGGGTTTCTTAGGCAGTAATCTTTATGGGAGCAGATCGCCAGGTCTTTTCTCCCTTGGAGCCACTGGTGGGTTCAAACCATCCACCTTTCAGTTAGTAGCCAAGAGCTTAACCATTGCGCCACCACGGCTCCTTCCCTCTCCTTTAGTTACGCAAAAAACAGTCAGCTTCTATTGCAAAGGCAACCACTACCTGGCCATTCATTCATTCCACAAGGATGTGTGATAGAACAAAGCGCAAAACGTGGGAGTAGTCCCAGACTCTGCTCATCCTTTCTCTCAAAGAGAACTCTGGTCTTGACCCCTGTCTTAGTTATGTAGTGCTGCTATAACAGAAATACCACAAGTGGATGGCTTTAACAAACAGAAGTTTATTCTCTCACAGTCTAGTAGGCTAGAAGTCTGAATTCAGGGTACCAGCTCCAGGGAAAGGCTTTCTGTTTCTGTCAGCTCTTTAGGAATGTCCTTGTCATCGATCTTCCTTAGGTCAAGGAGCTTCTCTGTGTCCTTCCAAAAGACATGCTCTCCTCCTAGTGCTGCTTTCTTGGTGGTGTGAGGTCCTCACGTCTCTCTGCTCGCTTCTCTCTTTTATATCTCAAAAGAGATGGGCTCAAGACACAATCCAATCTTGTAGATTGAGTCCTGCCTCTTTAACATAAATGCTGCTAATCCCATCTCATCAACATCATAGAGACAGGATTTACAACACATAGGAAAATCGCATCAGATGACAAAATGGTGAACAATCACAGTACTGGGAATCATGGCCTAGCCAAATTGATATACATATTTCTGTAGGACACAATTCAATCCAATCCATGACATTCCACCCTTTGGTCCCCCAAAATTCATGTCCTTGCCACATGTAAACACATTCATCCCGTATCATAGCAAAGTCTTAAATCAACTCCAAGTCCAAAATCCAAAAATTCCTCTTCATCTGTGAAATCGAGAATACAAGTTATCTGCTTCCAAAGTACAGTGGTGGAACAGGCACAAGCTAGACATTTCCATTACAAATGGGAGAAACTGGAGGGAAAGAAGGGATAACAGGCACCAAGCAAATCAGCAGAACACATTACATTAGCTCTCAAGGCTGGAAAATAGTCCTCTATTTTCTGAGACCATTTACACAATGGCCCCGCCCTCCAGACTCTTCAGATTCTGAGTGGAGGCCCCTTGGTCCTGGGCTTCAGCTCTGCCTTCCAGGTCCACTGAAATGGCAACTCTGCTCCCTCAGCTTTAAGCACACCATTTTCCTAGTCCATCTGAGTGGCGATTCCACACTGAGAAACATCAGAGGCCATGGCTCCACCCTTTGAGACCCCAGAGGTTGTGGCCATACCCTTTGAGACTGAGGCAGCTCTGCTTCCTGAGTTCCTTGTCTCTTCAGCTTCCCCCTTCTGGTTCCTTGGCCTCTTGGCCTTCCAGGCTTCACTGCTCACATCTGCCCTGCTGGGGGTGTTCCAAGGCTCTGTACCTCCACTGATAAGCGCCTGGAGGCACCCCGTTCCACCAGTAAACTTTAGCCAGAAGGCACTCAGCTCTCTTGTTCTGTGGGTTGGCAAGCCTAGCTCCACTGATAAGTGCCTGAAAGCACACCACTGTGCCAGTAAACTTCAGCCAGAAGGCACTCAGCTGTCTTGCTCCATGGGTTGGCAAGCCTAGCTCCATGCATAAGTGCTCAGAGGCACCGCACTCCTCACCAGGAAGCCTCCTGCCAAAGGTACTCAACTCTCTCACGCTGTCACCAGTGTAACAGCTCTCCTGTTTCCTTCTCTGTCCTCACCAGAATTGTCTGATGGCCATAATTCCACCAACAGTTTCTTCAAGGCAACTGCTTCCACATTTTAGGTAACTGTTAGAGCAGCACCCCACTCTTAGTACCAAATTCTCGCTTAGTTATCTAGTGCTGCTATAACCCCTTAGCCAGCTTCTCCCTCTTCCCCGCTCTATTACCTAGGGTAGGACTAAACTGCTGAGGCCTCCTAAGTTCTGGTGATCTACTTCCAAAAATCAGCCAATGAAAACCGTATGGATCACAATGGTCTGATTCTATGCTGATCATGTGGCATTGCCGTGAGGTGGGGGACAACCCAATGGCAGCTAACAATAACAACAACAGGTACCTCACTAGCCTCACCCTAGTCCTGGCCCTGTTATACAGGATTCCCAAAAAACATAGGTGGTGGCGGTGGAGGTGGTGGAGGTGGAGGCAGTGGTGGCGGCGGTGGAGGTGGAGGTGGTGGTGGAGGGGGTAGTGAAGGGGGTGGTGGAGGTGGCAGTTGCTGTGGTTTTAAAGGTGCCAAAACACACAGAGACCCCAAAACACGGTAGCTTAAAGAATACAAAGGTATGTCTTTTATAAAATAGTCCTGGGATGAGCGTTCCAGGTCTAGACGGCAGTTGTGCTCCATGTGGTCATTCAGAGACCCAGGTTCCTTCCATGGTGTTACTCTTCTATCCCATAAGACTTTATTGTCATCTTTATGGTTGAAGGTGGGTTGTCACCATGTCTGGGTTCAGGCAGCAGGGAGAACAAAGAGATAATAGTCACCCAATGACTTCAGGCCTAGGCCTGGAAGTGGCTCCCATCACTTCCATTCACATTCCAATGGCAAGGACTTAGCCTTGTGGCTATGACCGTAAGGGAGGTTAGGAAATGTAGTCTAGCACAGCAGCCATATGCCAATGAGGAAGAGGAGAACGGATTTTGGAGAACAACCAGCTGTCTTTGCAACACCTACCCTCTCTCTCTAAGGTGACTCCAGGTTTTGGACAACCTGGTTTCCAGGTTTTTTGTCACAGAACCAAGAAAATGGATGGAGAGGGCCTGAAGTGGAAAAGTGAGAGGAAAAAGGGACAGGGACATGGAAGGAAGAGGATTCTGAGAGTGTTAGAGAGACACAAATGGGAGTTGGCATTATCTTTAAATTACTTTTGGTTAACGGCCTGTGTCTTACTAAGTGCCCACATGGTGCTGACACTGGGTCCCATGGGACCCCAAGATACGTGGGTTCTGCACACAGAGGGCACTTCTAAGTTACCACACCCTGTGCTGAGAGTGAGGCTGCAAAGACATGGTCTCTGCCCTCAAGGAATTCACAGGCCGGTGGGGAGACAGGCACAAGATGAAAGGCAAGTCCAAGCTACTGAAAGAGATCCAGGAAGGAATCAACTCTGTCCTGGTGGGAGTGAGGCAATGCGACAGGAAGGACAGTAAAAGAGACACCCTATTCCAGATTTACTTCTGCCTGTGGGGAATGCTCAGTTCCCTAAGATATTTTACTACAGTGATAAGTAGTTTGAGGTAGAGGGAAGAAGATAAAAGAAGGGATCAAGACGCTTGAGTCCTGACCCTGCTGCTGAGTGTCCTAGGGCAAGTCTCCATCCTCCCTAATTTCAGCTTCCTCCCCTGGCTGCAGGACCATCACTAGTGCATCTGATGCCTTTGTAGGAAGTACTGAAAGGCATCCTTTCCAGTGGATGAAATATTAAAAGATGCTCGTTTCCCAGATTGAGGCAGAGCCCATGCTCAAACACAGAAGGTGGAAACAAGCTAGATTTCTGCTACACTTCCCCCTTGGCTTCATGCTCTTGTGTAATGCACAACCCACACAACTGTATTTAGGCAACAGCCTTGCCGGCCAGCCTCCCTGAAATAGTGTATGGATCCACGGGGTAACTACAGTCAGAATGATTCAAGAAACCAGTGGCCTCTAGAATATTTTTCTAACCAGTAGGTTTTCTTTCTCTCATGCTCTTTTGCAGGTTGGGACTTGTGTGAGGCAAGTGAGATGCCTGGGTGCAAAATTTAAGGAGACAGTCACTCTCAGAGTAGTCATTAAGAATGAGTGTCTCCCTAAATTCTGTGCCTTAGGAGGAAGACTCACTAACAACCTGTGATATGCTGATAACACAACCTTGCTTGCTGAACGTGAAGAGGACTTGAAGCACTTACTAATGAAGATCAAAGACTACAGCCTTCAATATGGATTATACCTCAACGTAAAAGAACAAAAATCCTCACAACTGGACCAATAAGCAATATCATGATAAACGGAGAAAAGATCGAAGTTGTCAAGGATTTCATTTTAATTGGATTCACAATCAACGCCCCTGGAAGCAGCAGTCAAGAAATCAAATGACGTATTTCACTGGGCAAATCTTCTGCACAAGACCTCTTTGAAGTGTTAAAAAGTGAAGATGTCATTTTGAGGACTAAGGTGCACCTGTCCCAAGTTATGGTGTTTTCAATCGCCTCACATGCATGTGAAAGCTGGATAATGAATAAGGAAGACAGAAGAAGAGTTGACACCTTTGAATTATGGTGTTGTTGAAGAATATTGAATATACTGTGGACTGCCAGAAGAACAAACAAATCTGTCTCGGAAAAAGTACAGCCAGAATGCTCCTTGGAAGCGAGGATGGCAAGACTTCATTTTACATACTTTGAACATGTTATCAGAAGGGATCAGTCCCTGGAGAAAGACATCATGCTTGGTAAAGTAGAGGATCAGTGAAAAAGAAGAAGACCCTTGTCTTGGTTATCTAGGGCTGCTATAACAGAAATACCACAGGTGGATAGCTTCAACAAAGAGAAATTTATTCTCTCACAGTCTAGTAGGCTAGAAGTCCAAATTCAGGGCGCCAGCTCCAGGGGAAGGCCTTCTGTCTCTGTCGGCTCTGGAGGAAGGTCCTTGTCATCAATCTTCCTTAGGTCAAGGAGCTTCTCAGTGTCTTTCCAAAGGACATGCTCTGCTCCTGGCATTGCTTTCTTGGTGGTATGAGGTGCCCATATCTCTCTACTTGCTTCTCTCTTTTATATCTCAAAAGAGATTGGCTTAAGACACTATCTAATCTTGTAGATCTCATTAACATAACTGCCACTAATCCATCTCATTAACATCATAGTGATAGGATTTACAACACATAGGAAAATCACATCAGATGACAAAATGGTGGACGATCACACAATACTGGGAATCATGGCCTAGCCAAATTGACACACGTATTTTTTTTTTTTTAATTTTATTTTTTTTATTGTACTTCAGGTGAAGGTTTACAGAACAAATAGTTTCTCATGAAACAGAAGTACACATGTTGTTTTATGACATTGGTTAACTA
The DNA here is from genome assembly GCA_030035585.1 of Dugong dugon. Lineage (NCBI taxonomy): Eukaryota > Metazoa > Chordata > Mammalia > Sirenia > Dugongidae > Dugong > Dugong dugon. The sequence continues at coordinate 49,619,917 of CM057462.1, read as the reverse complement.
CTCCACAACATATCAACCCTCTAACTTCTCAACTTCTTTTTTTTTTTTTTTTTTTTGGTGAAAATACACATAGCCAAAGATACACCATTTCAAAAATTTCTACATGTACAGTTCAGTGACATTGACTACGCTCTTGGAATTGTGCTGTTATTCTCACTTAAAATGAAGGTTTACAGAACAAAATAGTTTCTCATTTAACAGTTACTACAAATGTAGCCCTATGACAATGGTTAACAATCTCACAACACATCAACAATATCCTTACTCAACCTTGGATTCCCTATCACCAGCTTCCTTGTCCCCTTCTGCTTTCCGGCCCTTGTCACTGGACTCCTGTACCTCGTTAGCCTCATTTGGTTTTACGGGGCTGTCCACTCCCAGGCTGAACAGTGAACCTTGGAGGTAGCTTCACCACTGAGCTAAAAGGGTGTCTGGGGGCCATACTCTCGGGGTTTCTCCAGACTCCTTTAGGCCAGTAAATCTGGTCTTTTTTTTGTGAGTTAAAATTATGCTCTACATCCTTATCCAGCTCTGTCCAGAACCCTCTGTTGTGATCCTGGTCAGAGTAGTCAGTGGTGGTAGCTGGGCACCATCTAGCTGTACTGGACTCAGTCCGGTGGAGGCCTTGGTAGCTGTGGACAATTAGTCCTCCAGACTAATCTTTTCCTTGTATCCTGTTCTCTTCATTCTCCCTTGCTCCTGAAGGGATGAGACCAGTGGAGTATCTTAGATGGCCGCTCACAGGCTTTTAAGACCCCAGACACTACTCACCAAGGTAGAATGTAGAGCATTGTCTTTATAAGCTGTGTCATGCCAATTGAGCTAGATGTTCCCCGAGACATGGTCCCCACAGCCCTCTTCCCAGCAATTCAGTCCCTCAGGGAGTTTGGATGTGTCTATGGGGCTTCCATGACCTTTCCTTTTACAAGTTGTGCTAGTTTCTCCTGTATTGTGTACTGTCTCACCCTTCACCCAAGATACCACTTACCTATTGTCTATTTAGTATTTCCTCCCCCACCCCTCCCATCCCTAGTAACCAACAAAGATTGTTACATTTTGTGTGTGAACTTTTTCATGGGTTTTTACAATAGAGGTCTCATACAATATTTGTCCTTTTGTGATTGACTTATTTCACTCAGCATAATGCCCTCCAGTTTCATCCATGTTATGAGATGGTTCACAGATTCATCATTGTTCTTTCTCGTTGCATAGTACTCCATTGTGTGTATGTACCATAGTTTGTTTATCCATTCATCTGTTGATGGGCATCTAGGTTGTTTCCATCGTTTTGCTATTATGAACAATGCTGCCATGAACATAGGTGTGCATATGTCTATTCAAGTGACGACTCTTATTTCTCTAGGATATATTCCTAGGAGTGGGATTGCTGGATCAAATGGTACGTCTATTTCTAGCTTTTTGAGGAAGCGCCATATCATTTTCCAAAATGGTAGTATCATTTGTCATTCCCACCAGCAGTGCATAAGTGTTCCAATCTCCCCGCAGCCCCTCCAACATTGGTTATTTCCAGTGTTTTTGATTCGTGCCAGTAATGCCGGGGTGAGATGGTATCTCATTGTGGTTTTAATTTGCATTTCTCTAATGGCTAGTGATTGCGAGCATGTCCTCATGTGTCTGTTGGCCATTTGAATGTCTTCTTTGGTGAAGTGTCTGTTCATTTCCTTTGCCCATTTTTTAATAAGATTATTTTCTTTTTGTTGTAGAGGTGTTGGATTTTCTTGTAGATGATGGAGATTAGACCTTTGTCTGACTTGTACTGTCCAAAAATTTTTTCCCAGTCTGTAAGTTCTCTTTTTACTCTTTTGGTGAAGTCTTTTGAAGAGCATAGGTGTTTGATTTTTAGAAGATCCCAGTTACCTAGCTTATCTCTTGGGTTTTGTGCGTTGATGGTTATGGTGTGTATCCTGTTAATGCCGTATATTAAGGCCTGAGGTGTTGGTCCTATTTTTTCTTCTATGAACTTTATAGTTTTAGGCTTTATATTCAGGTCTTTGATCCATTTTGAAGTAGTTTTTGTATACGGTGTGAGGTATGGGTCCTGTTTCATTTTTTTGCAGATGGATATCCAGTTTTGCCAGCACCATTTGTTAAAAGAGTGTCTTTTCCCCCATTTGATGGACTTTGGGCCCTTGTCGAAGATCAGGTGACTGTAGGTGGATGGATTTACATCTGGGTTCTCAATTCTGTTCCATTGGTCAATGTTTGATACACATATTTTTGGGGGACACAATTCAATCCATGACAACCTTCAATGAGACGAATTGACACAGTGGCTGTAACAACACATAATACACACACACCACACATGTACAACACACAGCATAATACACACACAGCACATATATACACATACAACACATATCCTACACAACACACACATAACCATTGGACTGTACTCTTCATCTGGTCCATGTTGTGGAGTTACCCCAAGGAGGGAAGACCCAAGACATGGAGAGAAGAGGAAGGGAGATGACCCTCCACTCCTTCTGCCTCAGGTTTCCCTTACTCAGAGAACATTTTTCTGACCCCTAGACCACGTCAGGACCTGTCACTCCCTCGCATGGCTCCCTGTCCATCCTCGATGACTCAGTCATGGTGGATGCAGTTGAAAACTTTATTTGTGAGATTGTTTGGTGGCACACACCATGAGGGCAAGGCCTGTGTTGGTTTTGCTCTCCCCTGTAACCTCAGCACATGATATAAGAGTTGGCACATAGTAGGTGCTCAATAAATGCAGGAATTAAGAGCCTTTGGAAGAGGGGATGGGTCCCAACTTCATTGAGGCTGTGGGCCTGACAACACCAGCATTGATGGCTGGTCCTTCTCAGGGTTCGGCCCCATCCCCAATATGGGTGACCCCATTCTGTAGGCCTGGAGGAGAGGGAGGGAGGACAGGATCCCAGAGAGAGGATTGGGAAGGGAGGGCCATGGAGAGGGGAGCAACCGGAGCAAGTGGGTTTGCTGCTGTGGTTTTATGGTAACAACTGTCTCCCATGACAAGCAATGACAAAAACAAGGAGTGTCAAAGGGACAGCAGCTGTCTAATTTCCTGTCTAATTTGAGCCCTCCCTGATCTCACCAGCCCCCTGTCTTCTCCATATCCTCATTCACTAGGCTAACCATCTGTCTGGTGGAGGTGCTCTAAGAAGGTCCAATAGCTGCCCAGTGTTTGTCCAGCCCTGCTGGCCTGCCCTCTGACATCCACCATCACAGGATGGCACTGGGCCAGCTGAGAGGTGCCTGGGTTCTTGGCCCCTCCCTCTCTGGGCCTGGCTTTCCTCATTGCTAAATGGAAGGGGGCAGATGGCTGATGGACAAAGGCTCTTCCCTCCCAGGATCCGTGGGATCCTGGGCGAGCAGGAGATGGGTCTGGGGAGACCAGAAATGGCAGGAAACCCCTGCCTAGGGAATGGCTGTGAGGCCAGTTCCCCATGGCCTCCAGGCCCAGTGCACACACAAGGCATGGGTCCAGAGCTCTGTGAGTGACAGCGAGAAAGAGTACAGGTCACACACTTGACACTGCTGCCAGGAGCTGGGGCCACAGAGAGGAACACAAATAGCCAGGCTTCACCACACCATTATAGGGCTCTTGGGCATGGGGGCAAGGTAAGGGCTATAGTGGTGGGCTCACAGTGCTTGGGTGGCGGACAGCAACTCTCTAGGGGGGAAGGGAGTATTATCCATTGTTTATTTATTATTTTTAACTTTTATTATTGTGACATAATTTACATAACATAAACACCACCATTTTAAGGTGTACGATTCAGTGGTTTTTAGTATATTCACAATGTCGTGCAACTAGCCCCACTATTTAATTCCAGAACATTTCCATCATCCCAAAAAGAAACTCCGTACCTGTCAGCAGTCACTCCCCGTTCTCCCCACTCCTAGTCCCTGGCAACCACTGGTATAATTTCTGTCTCTGTGGATTTGCCTCTTCCAGACATTTCATATAAATGGAATCATACATACAATTTGTGACCTTTTGTGTCTAGCTTCTTTCACTTAGTATGTTTCTAAGATTCACCCATGCTGCAGCATGCTTCAGCACTTTGTTCTTCTTTATAACTGAAGAATACTCCAGTGTATGGCTATACCGCATTGTGCTTACCCACTCATCAGTTGATGGACATTTAGGTTGTTTCCACATTTTGGCTATTAGGAGTCATCATTTATCAAACACTTTCACCGTTCCAGGCACTGTTCTAGGAGTTCCACAGCCACGTACCAGTTAGCCCTTCACACCAATCCTAGGAGGTAGGTATGTTCTGATCCCCTTTATGCAGATGGGAAAGGGATAGTGTGTCTTAGTCATCCAGTGCTGCTACAACAGAAATACTGCAAGTGGATGGCTTCAACAAAGAGAAATTTATTTCCTCACAGTTAAAGTAGGCTAAAAGTCCAAATTCAGGGCATCAGCTCCAAGGGAAGGCTTTTTCTCTCTGTTAGCCTTCTTCTCTTCGGTGTTCCCCCAGACTAGGAGCTTCTCTGCACAGGAACCCGGGTCCAAAGGACGTGCTCTGCTTCCGGCACTGCTTTCTTGATGGTATGAGGTCCCCCAATTCTGTGCTTGCTTCCCTTTCCTTTTATCTCTTACAAGAGATAAAAGGTGGTGCAGGCCACACCCCAGGGAAACTCCCTTTACATTGGATCAGGGATGTGACCTGAGTAAGGGTGGTGTTACAATTCCACTCTAATCCTCTTTAACATAAAATTACAATCACAAAATGGGGGACAACCACACAATTCTGGGAATCATGGCCTAGCCAAATTGTTACACACATTTTTTGGGGGACACAGTTCAATCCATGACACAGTGTTATGGATTGAATTGTGGTGGTGTAGTGGTTAAGATCTCGGCTGCTAACCAAAAGGCTGGCAGTTCGACTCCACCAGCTGCTCCTTGGAAACCCTATGGGGCAGTTCTACTCTGTCCTATAGGGTTGCTATGAGTTGGAACCGACTTGATGGCAACAGGTTTGGTTTTTTGGTTTTATCTATATCTGATTATAATCCCATTTGGGAATGGGTTTTCTTTGTTATGTTAATGAGGCAGTATTAGTGTAGGGTGTGTCTTGAGTCAATCTTTTTTGAGATATAAAAAGAATAGATTAAGCAAGCAGAGATGGGGGAAGATAGATGCCGTGCCACATGAAGATAATCAAGGAACTGAGGAACAGAAGCTAAAAAAGAGCCAAGACCTTCCTCCAGAGTGGACAGAGAAAGAGACTTCCTCTAGAGTTGGCATTCTGAATTCAGACTTCTAACCTACTAAACTGTAAGAAAATAAATGTCAGTTTGTTAAAGCCACTACTTGTGGTACTTCTGCTATAGTAGCACTAGATAACTAAGACAGATGGGTTCAAGGATTTGCCTCACTGAGGTGGCACCTGTTTCAGGACTCAAGCAATGATGTGACTCCCTCCCAAGTCAGGGCATTTAATTGCTAGTGTGAGACCCTCCAGAGCCCTCTTTCCCTTGGGCACAGGGAATAGCAACATTTGGGTGGTGGCTTCAGTGCAGTGAATTACTTAATATGGCCCTTCTAGCCATGGGCTTTTCGACTCCCACAAAAGGATTGGTGGGACTATGTAAACAAGGTGCTTGTGGCCCACCAAGGGGATTGGACAGCTTGCTCACAATGCAAATAAGGTGCATGGAACTCATGTGGTGGTGGGACCATGCAAATAAGGTGTATGGAACCCTAACGAGGGGATTGGTCACTTTTGCCATCCTGCTAGGCTTAAAAAAAGAGCCAATCCCAGAGCAGAAGAGGGACCTCACCACCATTAAGAAAGAAGAGCTGTGAGTAAAGTGTGTCCTTTGGACCCAGGACCCTGCGCTGAGAACCTCCTAGACCAGGATACAGAGAAAGAGAGAGCTGGAACACTGGAGAGACGGCAAGAAGTAGCAGAGAAACAGCAACAGCAGAACCAGGAGACCTGCGAGAAAAGAGCTAAGTGCCTTCAGGCAGGAGGCTTCCTAGTGGAATGGGTTGCCTCTGGGAATTTGGCAGAGCTAGACTTGCCAACCCATGGAGCGAGAGAGCTGAGTGCTTTTGGACAGAGGCTTACTGGCAAAATGGGGTGGCTCTGAGCGTCTATTGGCAGAGCTAAGGAGTTTTGTAACACTTGCCCTAGCAGGGCAGAGGCCAGGCCCAAGCAAACCAAGGGGCCAACAGCCAGAGAGAGGCTTGCCTGTAGGCAGGGCTGAGAAAAACTGTCCTGATCAAAGAACTGTATCCTGAGTCATTCCTGATCCTGAATTGTAACCTGTTACTTCCCTAATAAACCCCATAACTGTGAGTATGGTCTATGAGTTCTTTGTGGCCATTTCAAGAAATTATCGAACCCAGCAGAGAAGTAGAGAGTGCTGTGGGAGGGGTAGCTGGTGTCAGAATTGGTAAAAAGGTTGGAGAGAGGAGGTATGTCTGACCTCTACTTCATCAGCCTTGGAGCTGATGTTGATCTTGATTCTCTCTCTCCCTTGTGAAGTTAGACAAGGAGGTCAGGCGACGCGTTGTGATGCCATTTTTATAGTGGCTACTCCATCAGCCTGGGTCCCTGAGTGCCTACCATGAGCAGAGCCCCTTGAATTAAGAGTTGGGAGTCCTGGGTTTGAGTCTCAGAGCTGACCCAGGATGTCCACGAAGAGGAACTGAGAAACCTTTGTGATTCTAAGCACCGAGATTTGTTGGCTGTTTGTCACTGCAGCAGAACCTTGTCTTCCCTGACTGCCACGGCCCTCCATGGACCAGGACCCACCCGACTCTCTGCACTGAACACTGTCCAGGCTTGCATATGCGCAGGCACAGCTTGGGTGTATTTTTAAAACAATTAATTATGTGCCAAACTGGATAAAATCAAGATCAAGCTGTGCGGCTTGAGTTTCCAAGGGATCCGCGTGTATATTTTGGGAGCTGATTTTCTTGAGAAAAATCTGTCTGCATGGTGGCTGAAACTTTACCCAGACAAGGCTCTCTCATGGATTGGTCTTATTCTGACCCCTCGCTCATTCAGCAGCTACTCAGAGCCAATAATAAGCATGTATTGAGGGTTTAACAGATACTGTACTGAGCACTTTTCATACATTTATCCTCCCAATTACCCTCTGGGGTAGGTGTTATTATCATCCCCATCTTCCGGATGAGGAAACCAAGGCTCAGAGAGATTAAGAGACTTGCCTACCTGGATGAACCCCCAAAACTGAGATAATCTTTAAACTTTAAACCAAAAATATTCCCTGAAGTCTTCTCTAAAGCAAAAAACAAAATTTAGCTCAATTAGTAAAGAATGTTTGCCTTGAGCATTGTTACAGAATTATGTCCTCCCAAATGATATGCTGTAAATCCTAACCTCTACGGCTGTGGTTAACCCTGAAAATTTCGTGATGCGGGAGAGTGGTTTATTGGCTCCTGAAAGTGTCCCGATGTGGGAGATTGGATTACTGGCAGGACTGTGGAGAGCGACACACATTCAAAGCGGTGCCGTTGACCACCACCTTTGAGAAGGACACCTCTGCCTGTTTACCACTTGGGTCAAAAGCTGATGCACAAGAGATTTGGTTGCTATTCAAAGCATACACTGCCCTTGTTTCTATCGGCCGTGACTGAACCGCTTCAAACTGGTTCAAAGTCCTGCCTTCTTTTCATCAGCCGTGACTGAACTGTTTAGAACCAGTTCGAAGCCCTGACTACAGTCTTCTGTTAAAGCAATTAAGCCTGTGACTGATGGATCTAACCAACTACCAGAGCAGAAAACCCATCAGCTTAGACTGAAGGGGACAGAGAAAGAATGAAAGGAAAGGACACTGTCTGCCTCTTGGGATGCTACAGGAGGGAAACAGGCCAAAGGAGCTATATTTGTTGTCCTCCAAGAAAAGAAAAGAACCATCCTTGGAGCAGCCTGGAGATAGCAGAACTGTTGCAAGGAGCACAGGAAGCAGGCAGGGCCTTCTTGGTTTCAAAGGGTGAGGTCAAGGTCTCCTGGATCTCAAAGAATGGGGCCACAGCCTCCTAGCTTTCAGAGTCAGATCTTTGCCAACTCGGGTCTGGAATGTGCAGCTACCATTAAGGTGTGCGGGGGGATGGCTTGCTGCCCAGTCTGAGGGAGCAGGGCTTCCATGCCCAAGGGGAAGAAGAACGGGGCCTGCTGGGGCCGGGGGGGTGGAGTCACAACTCAGATGGACCAAGTGAATGGGGCTACCCAAAACTGAAGGAGCAGAGTTGCAATCCCAGAGGGCCTGGAAGGCTGAGCTAAAGCCCAGGACTGAGGGGCCTCCACCCAGAATCCCAAGAGTGTGGCCAACACCCAGAGTCTGGAGTGAGAGGCCATTGCCCAGATGGTCTAAGAGAAAAGAGGATTATTTTCAAGCCTTGAGAACTAATGTAACTTTTTCTGCTGGATTTTGGACTTGCTTGGTGCCTATTATCCCTTCTTTGCCTCCAGTTTCTTCCATTTGTAAAGGAAATGTCAAACTTGTGCCTGTTCCACCATTGTACTTTGGAAACAGATAGCTTGTATTCTAGATTTTACAGGTTCACAGATGAAAAGGAATTTTTCCCAGGATGAAATACACCTAAAATCTCACCCACATTTGATTTAGATTCTTCAGAAGATGAGATTTAGGACTTGGAGCTGATTTAAGACTTTTGGGATGATGTGATGGGGTGAATGTGTCTTGCGTGTGGCAAGGACATGAATTTTTTTTTTTATTGTGCTTTAGATGAAGGGTTACAGAGTAAATTAGTTTCTTATTAAACAATTAATATGCATGCTGTGTTTGACATTTGTTGCCAACCCTGCAATGTGTCAACATTCTCCCCTTCTCAACTTTGGGTTCCCCCTTTCCATTCGTACAGCTTTCCTGTCCCCTTCTGCCTTATTGTCCTTGCCCCTGGGCTGGTGTGCCCATTTACTGTCATATACATGGTTGAGATACACGTATTATTGTTTGTTTTATGGGCCTGTGTAATCTTTGGCTGAAGGGTGAACCTTAGGAATGACTTGCTGTAAGTACCTGCGAATCTCTGAGGGCATTCTCTGGCCATGGATCATGCTCTGCTCCTTCCAGGAAGTTGATGTCTTTGGGAGCAGTCCTCAATCAACAGTAGATGGGAGTTAGTGGATAAATACCCTAGTTTTCTCACCCTTTCATTTGGACAAATCTGAGGCACATTCTGTTCCATCTCCCAGAAGACCCAGCAGTATTAAGACTCAGTTGTCCCTGGCTGTCACTGCTCATTAATGCACCCTAAATTGGTTTCTTCCTTTCTTGCCTTGTCTCCTCACTTCCCGATCAGTGCTTCTTGGGATCACCTCCCAAGTGAACTACTTGCTCCTCATCGTTGTCTCAGGGTCTGCTTCCAGAAAGCTCAACCCAGAGAGCAGCCAAGATTGTTAATAACAGGGATCATCCCTTGTTACGGATTGAATTATGTCCCCCTAAAATATGAGTTGGAATCCTAACCGCTATGCATGTGGGTATAATCTTATTTGGAAACAGGGTTTTATTTATTATGTTAATGAGGGTATATCAGTGTAGGGTGTGTCCTAAACCTAAATGCTTCCAAGTTATAAGGAGCCACATAGACACAGAGAGAAAAAAGCATACATGCAGAAGGGTGCTGGGGGAAGATAGATGCCCTGTGAAGATCCACAAGAAACCGAGGAACACCAGGGCTACAGAAGCTGAAAGAGACGAAGAGCTTCCTCCAGAGCCAACACAGAGAGAAGCCTTCCCCTAGAGCCAGTGCCCTGAATTCAGATTTCTAGCCTCCTGAACTGTAAGAAAGTAAATTTCTGTTCTTAAAAGCCACCCATTTGTGGTTATTTGTGTTACAGCAGCACTAGGAAACTGAGACATACCTCTTATGTGCATGAGGGTTTACAAAGTGAGGTCACATCTGCTACTGGCTCAGTCCCTACAGCAACCCCAGGAGACAGGCATCAGGGGTTATCCACTCCACTTTACTGATGGAGAAACTGAGGCCCAGAGAGGAGCAGCGATTTGTCCAAGGTCATACCACTATCAAGCAGAAGGGCTAAAACTACTGTGTCCACATTCCCAGATTTGGACTTGGAGCTGCTCTGTGCTCCTCAGCAGAGCCCTGAGCTGGCTGGGAGGGGTTTCCACCCCCTGACTGCTCTCCTATGACTGGTCAGACTGGCTCTGGGACACTGAGGATGAGTGGACTGGTGGCAGGAGCAGCTGGTTATTAAATTCATCCATCACCCGAAGGCCTGACCTCATTCTGTCCAGGGAAAGCCAGTCCTGCCTGGGGGTTCCTGGGGAGCAGGGTGGGGTGGGATGCTGACCCAGCAAGAGGGGCAGGCATGGGCTGTGCAGGGTCAGGGAGTAGCTACGGCAGGATGAGGTCAGGAGCAGCTCCTGGCCATCTGTGTCCCTGCAGTGTGAGGGCAACCAGGGCCCCAGAGACAGGTGAGAGGATGTGGCAGGGCCAGCGTGATGCAGATAGACCCTGGCAGCACTTGGGCACTGCCCTGAGGAGGGGACCCACTGGGGTCACTGCCTCTAATTCCCCCAGCACTGCCTGAGCCATGGAAGATTTGAACCACCAGATCCAGGCTCCCAAGCCCCAGAAGACAGGGATCAGGGATCAGTTGCTATGACACGAAACCTGGGTGTGCCTGTGGGGGCCCACTGTTTAATTAGCACTAACTGTTTACCACACAGTGTTGGGCACTCAATTCATGTCTTATTTCATCCACAGATGTATAAGGAATGATTAGGGGCTTGAGTTCTAGGGGCAGACACACCTAGGTCCGAATCCAAGTCTCACCCCATGAGTGTCTGTGCACCTCGGTGATTCGCCTCACCTCCCTAACCTTACTTTCCACATCTGTGAAATAGGGTTAATAATAGCACTCATCTCATGGGAGGACCATGGTAAGGATTCAATGATGATCACGTTTAATGTGCTCAGCTCTGAGCTGCACATGGGACATTATTAAATGGCAGCAGTGATGATGACAAGCACATCTACCATGTAACAGGTGCTGTACTGAGGGCTTTCCATGGGTGCTCTTATTTAAACTTCATAACCACCCTGAGGGGTGGGACTACTATTAGTCCCCCTCTTACAGGTAAGGAAGCCAAGGTTCAGTGGGGTGAAGTCACTGGCCCACCCAGGGTCACATGGCTGCTGGGCAGCAGTGGGATTTGAATTTAGGTCTCTCTGCCTTGGAGGCCTGATTAGGAACACCCACCTCCCCTCCCCTCCCAAACCAAAAAACCCACTGCTGTCGAGTTGGTTCTGACTCATAGCAACCCTGTAGGACAGGGTAGAACTGCCCTCTAGGGTTTCCAAGACTGTAAATCTTTATGGAAGCAGACTGCCACATCTTTCTCCCACAGAGCGGCAGATGGATTCAAACTGCTGACTTTTTGTTTAGCAGCCAAGTGCTTAACCACTGTGCCACCAGGCTCCTTTCCCCTCCCATACATGAGGTTAATAACCCACTGGCTCATTTATCTGGTCCTTGAAGAAATGTTGCTGACTAAGGCTTTTCTGGAGGCCCAGAGAGGGCAAGGGACCAGCCCACAGCTGCAGAGCAGGATGGTGTCAAAGCTGGGACTAGAACCCAGGGCCTCCAGCTCCTCAGGCAGGCTTCTTGAGGGGTCATTCAGGATGCTGGATGCCATTACCAGCTCAGGCGTCTGCTCTGGTCCCTTGAGGCAGGGGCTCCAATCGCCCTTCCCTGCCCCCACTTCATCTCCTCTTTGTAGAAACGTTTCAAGCCTCACAGGAACTCCTGAGCTTTTCTTTCTGAGACCACTGAGGTGTGGGATTGAGGCTCCATTCTTTTCTCTTCCACTGAGAGGTAATTTGCCTGGAACATGTTGAACACTTAAAAAATTTGGTCACATTGCAATCGTCTGGGTTACCATGGTGACCTCACTTTGAATTTGCTTCCCGGAGGATTTGGTAATAATTAATACAGCACTGAGTGCTGGCTGCCCACAGCAAGCGTGGGGGAGCATTCCCAATTATCCCCAGGAACCACTCCCCCAGGGGCAGCAGCGCCTCCTCCTTCTAATAGGGTCCTAGGGTTTCCTGAGAAGGAAGGCGAGGGGAGAGGACCTCCTAACACTGCCCTCCCCTTCAGCACCCCAGCAGCCATGTTGTCAGAGCTTGGCTGGACTGGAGAGGTTTCTTTTACAGGTGGGGGATTCAAGGCTCAAGGGAGAGTAAGTGACTTGTCTAAGGCCACTGAATAAGACCCAGGCAGCCTGAGCATCAGCCAGAAGGCTGGTTTCCTAAGCTTCAGGACAGGTCTCTGGCGGTGCCAATGTTGCAGAAGGCCAGCACCCAAACGCCTACCTTTTCCACGGGCCCAGAACACTATCTTTTGTGAACAATTTGAGGGGGTTGATCATTGCCCTCCGTGGGGTAGAATTTTACAATGTCAATGCCCCAAGGAGCGGGCAATGGACCTTCGTTCAATCATTGCCCCTTCAGTGCTAAGCCAGTTATAAGATACCCCAGGGTGTTGGTGCCAAGCCTCTGAAGAAGTTTGGAAGAGGAAGCTGGATAGATTAGGATGTTGGGGGAAGAGGTTCTGTGATGGAGACTGTGAGGGAGCTCCAGGCAGGGACTGGCCTTAGCCATTTCTGGAGAGAGGCATGGAGAGGGAGGAAGTGCAGTGGAGGGGCATTCTGCCTCCCATGCTCCTCTCCATTCCACTTCTCCCCTCCATGTCTTGGAAGCTAACCGCTCCAGTTCCTGTAGAGAGGGGTAGTAGAAAGATGTGTAGTAGAAAGAACAAGTAATCTAGGTTTGAATATAGGCTCTATCCTATTTTTCAGATGGGGAAACTGAGGCTCAAAGAGCCCTCAGAGAGATCTAGGGATCCACAGACAGAAAGTGGTGAAGTGAGGATTTGAAACCACATCTGCACTCTTAACCATTACTTTTGGGCTGGGTTCTCTTACTATAGCTACTTTCTCCTTGGGTGCTGGTCTGAAGGTTTGGCAAGGTGTTAACACCAATGTACAGTTGGAGGAAGGTAGGATAGGTCCAAGGCTCCCCCAGGCTGGTGAAGGGCAGGGGATAGGAAGTGGAGCTGGTTGGCTTATCTGCTGGGAAACAGGAGCAAGTGTGGCTCAAGCACAAGGCTGGGAATTTGGGAGCTTCAACTGTGGAGCTTCAGACATGGGAGTTTTAGCAAAGGAGAGACGGGGAAAGGAAAGAGTGGCTTTGATATCTTTGGTTACATCACAAAACTGAGTTTGCCTCACTAATTCAGCACAAACAAAATAAAACCTGTTACTTCAGGATGCTGCCACCAGGTGGCGGTGTAATGTGACCATTCATATCATCAGATTGATCTCTACTTAAATAAAATTTCTCAAAAAGATAAAAATTCTTTAATGAGTTATAGCTATACATTATTTCACCTGATTTTAAAAATTAAGATATTATTTTAGGGGGAAAATGCCTGAGATATAATTTGGTTCCTTCTTCCATTATCCTTAATTTTTCTTTCTCTACCTACTCTAAATCTGGAGCTCTGATGACGGTGTGGTTAACAGCTCAGGCGTGTTAGGGCTGCTAACCAAAAGGTCAGCGGTTCGAATCCACTAGCCACTCCTTGGAAACCCTATGGCTCTGTATAGGGTCACTATGAGTTGGAATTGACTCGGGTATGGGTTTACTCTAAACCGTGGGCTCTCTGGTGATCTGCCTTCCTTTTTCTGTCCGGCTGGGCTCAACAACTGGATTCCACACCAAATGTCTTCATGTCAACTCAATATACTGGAAAGAACAGGGAACAGGGCATCAGCTCCCATCCTCCACCGCAATTAGCCCTACTCTGGAGATAGCTCCCCTCACCCTCGGGTCATGCACTCCTACACAAGAGACTTTGCACATACTGTGGTTCTCCTCCCACTGGGTTTTTTAACTTTTGACTGCCTGCCTGCTGTACCAGAAGGTGAGTTCCTTGGGCATAAACGGGGATTCATCTCTGTAAGTGCCCCTCTCCTTAACCACAATGCCTGGCACATGGATGATGATGAGCAGTTTGTTGAACGAATAAATGAATGAATGACTTTCCACTTCACAGCTGAGAAAACTGAGACTACTGGAGAGAAATAATAATTGGCATGTATTATGGGCCTCCTACGTGCCAGGGGCATAGTAAGTCATTAATTTCCACAACAATTTTAGGAGGTAGATACTATTATTATGTTCATTTTACGGATGAGGAAACTGAGGCTTAGAGACATTTGGGTGGGGGAGCAACTGAAGGAGAGGTAACAAGTCCAGTTCAGTCGGTCATTAGGGATGGGGGGCTGAGAGCAAGCATTATTCATCTATCGTTCGTTTATTCAGAAGTTTACTGCAGTTAGATGCTAGGTATTTATGGAAACCCTGGTCTGCGTTAGACCCTGCGGTCGGTGTAGCACGCAGAGGACTGGAGCACCGGCCTGTCTTCCCTCTTCACTCTGGCCAGGGAGTGAGGAAGCCTGGGTTCAAACCTCAGTGCCTCGTTTATAACCCTCAACCCCACCCAGTAGCCCCAGACTCTCTTAGCATGTCCCCAAAAATGTTAAACTTAATATCCGCACGGCACACGGTCTCACACAAGAGAAGAGCTTCCTGGTAACTTTCGTGGAAGAGAAAGCTACAGCTACGAAGAAAGCCCAGTTAAAGTCTCCTTGCATCTCATTGGTCCTCATTAGGTTGTATGCCGTCCCTGAACCAACCAGGGTGGTCTGAAGGAGGGTACTGGTGGATGAACTCCGTCCCCGGAAGTGGGAGGGGCCAATTCCAACCAATGTGCAGGTTGAGAGGGTAGACAGGTGAATTTCCTCAAAAAAAAAAAAGCAAGGTCCTAGGGTGGAAGAAGGCGGCAATATCTGTCCACTCATTTCTTTTCCCCATAGCGGAGGACTTGTAGGTTAAGAGCTCTGACTCAAGGCGACCTGCTTGGGGTCCCAGCTTCTCTTCTCGTCTGTGAGCACTTGGCCCCGGCCTCAGTTTCCTCACATGCACAGGGATGTGGCGACCCACAGGAAGGCACCTGGCCCACTGTAGACCCCTCCTCA
The DNA here is from genome assembly GCA_030035585.1 of Dugong dugon. Lineage (NCBI taxonomy): Eukaryota > Metazoa > Chordata > Mammalia > Sirenia > Dugongidae > Dugong > Dugong dugon. The sequence continues at coordinate 49,604,824 of CM057462.1, read as the reverse complement.
AACGGGCACAGTGTTCCTGTTGGGCTGAATCACTCTCCCACTGCCAAACTGTGACAGGGCCCTGAGCACAAACCCCTGTCTTTAGGCCGTATTTTTCCAAACTGTGAAACGGCAAGAGGAATCCCAGGTTGGGCAGAAATGAGGGCCTGGGAGGCTGGTAGATTGAAAGAAGCCAAAGGCTTACCCTTAAGTCCCCTTCCCTGGAATAATGGCAAGTATGGGTGGGGACCGACATCCCCCAACCACAGGCAGCATCTGTTGTTTTCCCTGCCCAGCACCTGCTTACTTTCCTGGTAATTGTACCCCCGTTTTCTCTTGAGCATGAGGTGGGCTCCACTCCTAGGCTAAGTCAATCAGTGTGTCATGTTCCCCAGGGCACAGTGATTGGTTAAGGGGTGGGCACAGGGTCAGGTAGGGCCAATCAGAGTGACTCTCAGGACTTCTGCTTTTTCCCATTGGAGGAGAAATAGGTGGATGTAGTCCCAGGGCTGCTGCCATCTGGAGACTGGCAACGAAGCCAGTACCCAAATCAGAGAGCTGATGCAAGAGACCAGGGGAAACCAGGGATGACAGCATTATTCGAGCCCTTTCTTGAAGCTAACTGTACCTTCTGGAGTTTTCAATAATGTAAGCCAATCAATTTTCTCATTGCTTAAGCCTGTTTGGTTTGGTTTTATGTCACTTGCAACCCAAAGGGCCCTATGTGATACCCCCTGAGCTTGGGATATAGAAGAGCAGGTGGGGGGTGGGGGAGTGGGAAGGGAAGGTTGAGGCTCAAGATCTCTTATCTAGAGTGGGTGGTGGGTATTGATCAGTATTGATCATGGCAGCTGCATATGGTGATTCTGACCCCAATGTCTTCTTAGACATCTGGGGAAGGTAGGTATGCGCAGCTGTGGAGACAACAGCTACCCGAACAGGGCAGCTGTTTGGTCAGCATCAGCAGCAATACTTGGGGGAAGAGGTCATTCTGTGGTAACATTAGAGATTCCCCCAGAGTGACCTCTTTCTTACAGCCCTTTCTGCCCCTACCTCCTTGGAGCCTCAGTGTGCCCTGTCCCCCCAGATAAGTCCACTGGGAGGGGATGACATCCAGGGGGCCTGCTTTACACAGACACCCTGACCCAGTCTTGGGGTCTTGCAGGACAATCTCCTGGTAAAAGTACCCAGGCACTGGAGCCAGACCAGCCTGGGTTTAAACCCCAGCTTCATTTACTGCCTATGTGACCCTGCTCAAGTTTCTCTGTCTCAGCTTCCTCAGTGGAGGCCAGGATAACTCTACTAACCACCAACACCTGCTGTGGGAGTAAATGGGCCTATGTGGACATGGGGTCTGGCACGAGGAAAGCGCTCAGAGAGGTTTTTCCATTGGTGGTGGTGCCTTTGGGGGCCAGCTGGTCTGCAGAACAGCTTCTGCCACCCCCAGGGTCTTTCCCTCAAAAGGCCCCGTGCCCGCTGCATCGACCTGCTGCTGTGCCTGAGATGCCCCCACTGGGCTTGTTCCTTTGGGTCCTGAGGACATTTTCGGCTTCCAGTGTCGCTGCAGGAATGGTGCACTCTCGGGAGAAGGAGCATATTAAACTGTCGGTTCCCACCAGGGCGCGCAGATATATAGAGGCTTGGGAAGGTGGTAACAGCATTCCCAAAGCTATTTTTGATATTTCAAGAAGCCAGGATGCGACTGCGCAGGTGACTTGAAAGGTTGAATTCCCTCGCTTTTCAGCTTCACTGACCATGGCTGTCGATCAGAAGTTCTATTAGCAGTCATGCCCTGGACTAATGCAGTATCATAATGAATTAATACGCATACTTAGTTTTGTTTGTTGGCAAAAATCCTTTAAACGTGGAGCTCGTAGGAGAGGAAGTTGATAGGGGCCTTGGAGGAGGAAAGACTGGGACTCACTGCCTTGAGCTTTGGCTACCAAAACTACTGATGTGGTGGACATTTGTGCGTTTCTTAACCCTCCTCAGCCCAACAGTACCTTTGTTTCTTTTGGGTAACGACCTGTTTCTGTGTGTGGCCTTGGGGGCCACAAATCACAAGCTCTGTCTCCTGCTGTGAAGCTAGGGGGGCCCAGACTCCTGCTCTCCTTCCCAGAGCCCAGCCAAGGAGAAGGCATGTGACTCCAGTGTGGACTCTCTGTATTAGTCAGCTTTTGCTGTGGTAACAAACAGCCCCCAAATCTCAGTGGCTTGCACCGATAACGTGTTTTGTTTTGTTTTGCTCACAGGTCGGAGGGTTGGCTGTGGCTATGCTCAGCTCTCACCTACGTGTCTGAAGGTGGGGCCCATATCTGGGAAACACTGCTCTCCTGGCAGAGAGAAGCAAGAGGCTAACCTGACCCACTCAGGTGCATTTAAAGCTTCTGCTCAGATCTGGTACATGTCTGCTCACATTCCACTGGCCAAGGAAAGTCACCTGGCCCATTCCACCTCTGCGGAGAGCAAATGCACTCCATCCATAGCGAGGAGAGGCAAGGTGGATATTTCATTCTCTCAGCAGAGAGAGAGCAGATAAGGGGAACAATCATACACATCCACCCCAGTCTCCCAAGACTGACTCGGGAGAGGTTAGGACATGGACCCATTCATCCCAGGGCTAGGGCCCAGGCTCTGCTGAGAAGCTACTGTCTCCGATACCTCCCAAGATGGCTGGCTCCTATCTGTTCCCAGCTGGCTTCTTCAGCCTTCCCGACAGCCCTGTGTGAGCGTGCGTGCCCCATCCCCTTCCACTGAATTCCCTTTGAGCTGATACTGGCTGCAGTCAGTTTCTATGTATCACAGTATCAAAATCCTCAGGTAAGAGAAGAACATATAATAATAACAAATTGAGGAGATGCTAACAGAATTTCTTCTGGGAAACAGGAGGGCTAGCAATTTAAACTGGGGGAGATCAGTGGGCTAAAAGTGGTTGGCAAGGGGAATCCACGACAAGGGCCTAGAGGGAGGCCCAGGGGCCCGAAGGAAGAACAGAGCTGAGAACAGCCTTACTCACATTCCAGTGTGGAGCCAGCTAAAAACATTCTGGGGTCCCTGGGTGATGCAAAAGGTTTGCACACTCGGTACTACTAACCAAGAGGTTGGAGTTTGAATCCACCCAGAAGCATCTCAGAAGAAAGACCTGGCAATCTAGTTCTCCTAAATCAGCCACTGAAAATCTGAAGGAGCACAGTTCTACTGACACACCTGGGCTTGTCATGGGTCAGAATCCACTCAGTGGCAACTGGTGTAAAAACATGCCAAGTCCTGGCCCCAGCCCCGGCCCCAGCCCCACTCGCACACATCCTGTCAGGCCCCAGGCCCCAGCCAGGACTGAAGTGTCCTCTTACTACCCTCTAGTTCCCAGTATCTTAAGCCTGGTTGCATATTAGAAACTGCTGAGAATTTAAAAAAAAAAAAAAAATGCAATGCTCCGGTTCCTCCCCAGCCCGGTTCCATCAGACTCTCTGCGGGGTGTGACCTGGGCATGGGCATTTTTAAAAGCTCCCCAGGTGACTCTAATGAGCAACCAGGGTTGAGACCTGCTGCCCTCTTCCTTCCAAGCCCCTTCCTGCCTGTGGAGTAGAAGCTGCTCCTGCTGCAGGGCATGGTGAGGGATGTCAGTCCCGAGATAGCATGTTTTCAACAGAAAACACAAAGAATCTGAATTATTTTCATCTAAAATCTCCCAATTTTTAAATGTTAGCTCAGATTTATTAAATTCTATTCAGGGCAAACATAATATGTCTGCAGGCCACTGAATAGGAACCCCTGGGCCAGAAAGTCTAAGTTTTCATATTCTTGGCCTGCTCCCATCTACTTGACTGTCTGGAAGTCTCTGGGTGTGCGAGAACAGCAGCACTGAGTGTGACTTTGTGCTGTGCTTGGGCTGCGGCTGGCTACACCCAAACACATCAGAGCCCAAGCACCAGCAACAAATGAACTACAGAGAAGACGAGAGACTATAGTCACCGAGACAGGCCAAGTCCTCACCAATAACTGTCTGTTCCTTGGTCCCAGCCTTGCTTTCCTCAACAGGCTACCAACTGTGAGCCCATGCTGCCGTTGTCCCTGCCCCCAGCCAGATACCTCGGCAGAACCAACAAGCAAGGAAGCCTGGGGGGCAAGTGCCAGCTGGAGGATTCTTACCTTACCCCAAGCTCACCCAAAGCTTCCGTATTTTCCCTTTTTTGCAGTTGTTGTTTTGGCCTGTAATTACATTTAAAAAGTGTTTTAAAACAACTTTTTTATTATAAAAGTAATGTTTATTGTAGGAAATTTGGAATATACAGTAAAGTATAAAGAAGAAAATTAAAATCACCTATAATCTTAACTGAAGGAGCCTTGGTCGCGCAATGGTTAAGCGCTCAGCTACTAACTGAAAGGTTGGTGGTTTGAACCCACCCAGCATCTCCATGGGAGAAAGACCTGGCAATCTGCTCAAGTAAAGATTACAACCTAGAAGACCCTATGGGGCAGCTCTACTGTCACATGGGGTTGAAATCGAATCGACAGCACCTAACAACAATCTTAACTGGCCCTTGGGTTCTGAATACAGAAAGATCCTAGGTCATTCTGAAGGAAGTCCCCACTTCACTGTGCAGAGTGAGGGGCCCACAAGTCTTGTCCAGTGGGAACAGTCAGCTCTACTTCTTGAGAGCCGCGACACTAACTTAATCTTCAAAAGGCTGGCCCATCAGACTGCCAGAGTCAGACCTTGAGAATCCACCTTAATTCTTAGATCTACGTTTCTTCTTCCTAATACATAATAACAATCATTATAATTAGGTTCACATCTTTAGGGAAGAACCTCTGTTGTCCTGCGGGGCTGGCAGTTAAACAAAAACTCTCGCTAAGGCTGAATGTGCCCTCTGGTGGAAGCTGGAGGGGATGGCTTCAAGGAAGGGCTGGGCCCGGAGCTCAGCCCTCTCTCTCTTCCTCTCTCCCTCTCCCTCCCTCCCTCCCTCCCTCTCTCCCTCTCTCTCTCTCTCTCTGTCTCTCTCTTGTCACTGGTTCTCAAAGTGGAGTCTCACGGCTAGCAGTATCAGCCTCACTTAGGAACTTGTTAGAAATGCAATTTTTTAGGCCCTTCCCAGACCTACTGTATCAGAAACTCAGAGGATGGGGCTCAGAAATTTGTGCTTTAATAAGGTTTTGATAAACACTCAAGTTTGAGAGCCATTCTTCTAAATAAGTACTAGTAGTGGATGAGTGTGTCAAAACAGCATAGGTCCCTGAGAGTAAAACACTGTCCTCAAGACCCAGCTGCTGAGCAATAAAGGAAGGGAATGGCGAGGAACTGACAATGCGGAATGCACTGGTGCCAGGGCAGCTTGGCCAAATACACCACAGAAAGGTCTCTGCCCCCACACCAAATCCTACCTCCCTCTGAACCCTGCGGCATCTGGAGGCTGCAGAGCTGGGATATACAGGCAGAACAGATATCTGTCAGACCAAACTGATCCAGGCTTCTCAGATGGGGTTTAAAAGGCCACACCATGCTGTGTAAAGGGGCTTCTTAGACAGAGACCAGAGTTATAATGGCAGAGTGACTCCACAACCCTAGAAAGTCCATTCTGAGAGGGATATAAGACTTGAACCTCAGGCAGAAGACAGAGGAACTAAAAGCAAAAACTGAGATAGGAATAAAGCAGAAAAACTCAAAACCAAAGTCCAAGGAAGGAGGGGGGAAAGAAGAGCAGTGTGATCAGATGGAAGGTCCTCGGAGACACGCATTTAACCAGCTACCTTCCTGGAGGAAATGTTCTATAATTCGATGACTGTCAAGATGAAAAACCCCCACACTGACTCCAGATAGCGGTGCAGGTTCTTGGGGAAATGGGGTCTAACGCTCCAACTGTGTAAAGAACGGATAGGCCCCCAGCAGGTTCCCCACAGCGAGGTTTCCCAGACAGAGGAGGGATTGTTCTCCATGCATCCAGCTGTTGAGGAAATCCTTGCACCTGGTTAAATCGAGCAGGAGTTTGTAGAGAAAATCTGACAAGAAAAACAAGGTTTCAGCGGAAACCAGAGACAGGCAGATGGGAGACATCATGGTAAATATACCACCTCAAAATCTTCCCTCCCCGTTCCAGAAAGTTCTGTTTATACTGTCATTCCAATAGGACTGCTACAGGAATGCCCTGATTAAGACACATTTCAGATTACAGGTCTTATCTATTCCTTAGCCTTATTCATTCATTAAGTATATATTGTGCACCTACTATGTGGCAGTCACTGTTCTAGGTTCTGGGGTTACAACAGTAAACAAAAATCCCTCCCCTCATGGAGTCTACATTCTAATGGAGGGAGACATAAACAAAATAAGTAAAATATAGAAACTTTGTTGTTGTTAGTTGCCGTAGTTGGCACCAACTCATGGTGATTCATGTACAGAGTAGAACTGCACTCCATACAGTTTTCAAGGCTGTGACCTTTTGGAAGCAGATCGCCAGGCCTGTCTTCCAAGGCATCTGTGTGTCTGAACTGCCAACCTTTCAGTTAGCAGTTGAGCACTTAACTGTTTGTGCCACCCAGGACTAAAATTACGTAAGGTTTAAAAAAACAAATAAAACCTGTTGCCATCGAGTTGATTCCGACTAATAATGACCGTACAGGACAGAGTAGAACTGCCCATAGGGTTTCCAAGGAGCGGCTGGTGGATTTGAACCGCCGACCTTTTGGTTAGCAGGCGTAGCACGCCTTAGCTCTTAACCACTGGGCCACCAGGACTCCACATAAAGGTTTAGAGGTCTTCATTTCCAGCTTGCCTCTCAATTAAACCCTTAATTCTGTGTTTTCAAAGCCTTGTGTGTAGGCTTTTTCTGGACTAGGAGGGAGAGGGTGACAGTCTTCAAGTGAGTTATGAAGTCTTCACTAGAGTTTTCCTGTTAGGAGAGTCAGCTCAGGACAGGGTTTCTAAAACTATGAATGTGCCAGTGAGTCATCTGGAGAGCTTTTTAAAATGCATATTCAGATTCACTGGGTCCTAGAAAGAGCCCAAGAGCCCGAGAGTCTTTGTTTCTAACAAGCCCCTGAGGGGGACACTGGTGGTTCAGTGGTAGAATTCTCATCCTCAATGCCAAGACTCTGGTTTGATTCAGGCCAATGGAGCTCATGCGCAGCCACCACTTGTCTGTCATTGGTAGTTTGCGTGTTGCTATGATGCTGAACAGTTCTCAGCGGAGCTTCCACACTAGGACAAACTAGGAAGAAAGGGCTGGCAATCTGCTTCTGAAAATCAGCCAAAATCAACCCTACAGCTCACAACAATCCAATCCACAACTAATCCTGAAGATGGCACAGGAACAGGCAGCCTTTCATTCCATTGTGCATGGGGTCCCCATGAGTCAGGAGCTGACTCAATGGCAGCTAACAACGAGCTCCCAGGGGACACTGGGGCTACTAGTCCACAGTTGTGGATCACAGTTGTGAGTAGGAGTCATGCTGTCAGATGGAGCTAGCCCCAGGAACAGGCATTCTTAGCCAGGGCCCTACCCTTACCAACTCCTTGTTGCTGGTCTGGACTTCCATGTGGGCGGACTTGGGTACAGCACTCTTTAACATCCTGGCACACAGTCTCCATAGCAACTCCTTCAAGCAGGCAGGGCAGAAAGAATCAATACTCCTTCTTAAAGGTAAGGAAACGGAGCCCCAGAGAAATTAAGGGAGGTCACAGAGCCAGTGGTGGCAAAACTGGGACCAGACTCCCATTTCCCCCCAATCCGTCTAGAGGGCTTGCCCGTGCTTTGCATGGCCTAGAGTAGACTCCGGCAATTAGAGAGGCGGGGAGGCCCTTGGCAAGTGCTTTTAGGCCTGTAAAGAAGCCAGCTCAGCAGTAAACTCTGTTTGAGAGTCATATAAAACGATGCATTTACAGGTCCCAGAGGCCCTCTAACCCAACCGGCAACAGGTCTAGCTACTGCAGCCCACCTGAAAAGTTTACTAGCTTAACGTCACTGAATTGATCTTGGGATAGGTTTCCAGTTTACTCTTTAGCTCCCTCTGGTATGGTGTGAATTTTGCAAGCAGCAATCTGACAGCAGCTGTTAGTAATGTTCAGCCCTCTCAGGTGGGCTTTGCACTGTCTGAATTAATATAGCTGGGGTGAGCATGGGGAAATGGGGTGAGAGGAGAAAGGACTATTCCTTCTCATTTTATAGGATCTCTTGGAAAGATTATCACAGACAGAATGGATGTAGGACAGCTATTTCCTTCTATAAAGTTGGGAGACGTCAATAAAGAAAGGCTGTTCAGCCACTAAAAACACACTCGGCCTGTGCAATCTGTAAATATTTAATCCATCTAGAATGACAAACACTGCTTTATGGCACGTAATAAATTATAATGTATTAAGAGCCATTTCATGATGAGCCTAAAATAACAAAGACAACAACTGGCGATTTCCTCAGTGGAAAAGAACGTGCCCATAAGAATGCTGCAGGCAGACACATTCTTTCAGGGAAGGCGAAGGCAAAAGCCAAGGTGTTTCCCTTGGGGAATCTGCTCATGGTATTAAGTGTGGTGTGTCTAGCAAGAGAATTAATGGCCAAGACTCAGAAAGGCTATCCAGCAATAGGGACAGAGGGTGGGGTGCCAAAAGCAGAATTTTCCAAAACTGGAGCCAAGACCAATTGTAACAATGACCAAGAGAGGAAAACATGGGACAAGAGAGGCGGCTGGCTTCTCAGAAGATGAAAACAGAAGAAGCCTCTAAAACCCAGGGTGCACAAGAAAAGTATTACTTTGGAGTTCAGTTCAGGATCTACAGCAGATAGGGTTGTACCAGAAAACAAGTCAGCCTTGGTGCCAATCAGATGAGAAAAAGAGAGAGAGAGAGATGAACATGTCTTAAGAAGAGAAATAAAATCAACTTGAGATGGATTCTTCCAGAATCCCGTGTCTGCTCTCTGCCAAGTGGCTTAAGCTGTGTGGGGCACCATCATCTGAAGGGGTGCTGAGATGATGAGAGAACAAGATAGTGAGCATCTAAGCCCTGCTCAGAACAATCTACCTGGCTGTGCCCTCCTGAAAAGTTAAAAAGGCAGAAAACTAGTTTTATCTGCAAGAAAATGTTTATTCTTTTGAACCCCACAGGAGAAAAAAAAAAGAACGCAGCCAAGTCCGAGTATTAAACAAAAATAGTGTCCCAAAAGGCAGCAAAATGGGGGGAACCTCAACACAAAGTCAGTGGCAGTTTTCCATGTTTTTGCACAAAGATGAAAAAAAACTATGACAATTCTGAGTAACACTTTCATGGTGACAATTACACAAGATGATTCAAAAATGCAAAATGGCAGCAACATGCACACCTGGCTAAAGCTAGAAGTTTTTTATCCCAAAATAAGATGTGATTAAAATGATGATTATTTTTAATACTTCTATTTTACTGACTTGCTTGTCCTACTTAATTTGCTTTAAATGAGACGTGCATGCCAATTAACAGGAAATTTTAGAAGAACTGTGTCCTTCCAGAATCCAAGACAAGGAAGCAAAACGAATCTATTTGGTTTCTTAATTTTCCGAGTTTCCAAATATAATTTTGATTTGCCCCTTCCTGTCCCAGGCCCTCCCCCCACCCCCACCCTGGTTCTTAAACACTTCCAAAATTGCCAGTGCAAACACTTTTCTACCAATGTATAATATACATTTGAAACTGAAATCTTTATGCAGTTTTGATTTAAAAAAACTCTTAAAAACAAACAAGCCTTCCTTGGCACAAGAGCTGAGAAATAGCTCCTTTTCAATCGACAAACACAAGATGATGAAAAGTGGAAAACAGTTAAATAAAATGAGTTTAAAAATTTTTAAAAAAGAAAAAAAAAAAAAAACCTAGAACCGCAGCTTTTATTAGCCATCATTACAGTCTCTCACATACAAATACTGCCCAGCTCCCCTTCCCAAGGTGCTTTACTCCAGGCAATTACAGAACACTGTGGTGCTTTCTATTAAAAGCAACAAAGAAGATACAACCTTGGTGGTAACAAATAGCCCAGCTACCCACCAGTTTTACAGCAGGATCCGCAGTGAGCTTGATATAGATAGACGATAGATGATAGTAAAGGGGGAAAATAGTTTAAAATTATCAAGTTTCCTCTTGAAATGTCTTTTCCCAAGGCACTGTGAACAAGACTGCTGCTAGCAATTTCCTAGGACTAACCACACGGATGAGAATATAAATATTTCAAACACAAGCCCTGTTACAGTATCACGGCTCGCCTCATCACTTAGGTCTCTCATCTCAGCTGAAATGACACTCTTTGAATTTGTTTGATCCTTGGAGGGATAATCAATTTTTGTTTTCTGTAATATCAGTAATCATCTTCTTGAATGCAGCTACAAAATCAAAGCTGTGTTAGATTATTTAACCCTTTCACTCTAAAAACTGAAAGTTTTCATTATCCCATGTGAATCCAATGTGCAGGTTTTGCTTGCTTAAGAACAAAACAAAAATAAAGGGTTGAAAAGCAAAAACCCTAACTTTTTTTTTTTTTCTTCAAGAGGAAACCACATAAGAATACATAAAAAGCAAAACTGGCTACTTGAAATCCAAGAATGGTTTTAATGTGCTGACCGAGAAAAATAAACTGCAAAGTTCTGTGAGGTCTTCTAAAAATTTACAAGAAAAACTGATGGGCAGTTCTAATGAGACCTGGATGGTATCTTTCCCCCCCATTTTTAAAATGACACCATATACAGTCCCACAAAATACAATATAAACTTTTTTTTATCTTGACTGCCAGAGATGCTCCTTTGCGATGATTTCTGGTAACCAAATGGTTGGGCAAGACACACAGTTGGCCTTCATTTCTTCAGAGGCTGGTAAACAGAGGCATTGGGATCAAGTCCAGAGGGGCTGGTCTCCACAAATTTGGAAGAGTAATGGGGGGAAACGGGGCTCAGGGGGCTGGTGGCGGCACTGTACGTTATGCTGGGCATGACGGCCATGACCTCGGCTATCTTCTGTTTTAGGTCCTTGATTTCCTGGTCTTTCTGAAGGATTTGTCCTGGAAGATCAAAGACCCATTGTTAGTGAAGAGGGAGAGCTCACCCAACACAATGCCCTGTTAGGACAATCCCCGAGTGGATTCAGGTCAACGTGAACAGCTCCAGCCTGATGGTTTGTGAGGACAGGCAAACTTTTCCTGTAAAGGGCCAGAGAGTAAATATTTTAGGCTTTGCGGGTCACATACTGTCTTTGTTGTTGAGTTTTGTTTGTGTTTTTTCCAGCCATGGAAAAATGTAAAAAACAATCTCACATTCTTAGCTCACAGGTGCTACAAGAACAGGTGGCAGGCTAGATTTGGCCTGTGAGCTCTGTAGTTGTTTGACCCCTGGTTTAGAAGTAAAAAGTGATTCTGTTCATGTAGGTGTGACTACAGTGAAGAGTCCATGAGCCGTGTTTAAACATGGCAGTCACCTATGACAGCCTCACAGTCGTGCTGATTTTGAATTGTGGCTTTACCTCTTGAACTGGAATTTTTTCTCCTGGGAGGATGGACTACCTCTGAGTGTTATTCCAAGGAATACAGCACAACCAAGGCCTCAGAATCAGTAACACAAGAGGTTCTCTCACGGAAAACAGAAGGAGCTCTGTATCTGCTGCCCTGAGGGGATTCTCCAGGACCCAGACCACTCTCCCTTGCCCTCACAGAGGGAGCCTCTTAGCACAGTGCCCCTCAGATGGGCTACCCAGTCTGCACTGGAAGGACATTTTAACAATATCCTATTCAGCTTCACAGCACACCCTCTTCCCTCGCTCCACTTCAGTGTCTGATCCAATCAGCTCCCGCCTGCCTTGGGGCCCCTTCCCCTTCTGTGCTTCTCCCACTCTTTCTCGTTCTCCTGAGGTTTCTGATTCTACTTCCTCAGCAAAGCTTTCCCTGGCCCTCCCATTCTAGATTCTCCTCTCTTCCTAGATTTTCAACACACTGTAAACTTTCCTTCCTGTTACTTATTCTTTGTAAGAGTGACAATGACTACAAAAGCTAGCACTCACATAGAGCTTTGGGTGTGTCAGGCACTATTCTAAGTGCTTCATATTTACTTCTCACAACAACGCTGAGAGGCTGAGTGACTTGTCAAGGTATACAGCTAGCAGCAGAGCCAGAATTCAAACCCAGCAGTGTGGCTCCAGAGTTTGCACTATTAGTGCTTTGTGTCCAGGGCAAAGACTGTCTTATTTTTTTTTTTTAATTGCTGTATCCCTAGTGCCCAGCCCAGTGCCCTGCTCAACTCAAAAAATATTTGTTCACTGAATGAGGTAGATATGATTATCTCTGTTTTAAAGATAAGAAAGCAGAGGCTCTACAAGTTATATGTCTTGCCCAAAGTCATTCAGTTAAGAGATGGAAGCAGGATATGAATCCAGGACCACTTTGTTCCAAAGTCCACGCAATTTCCATCATGCTATGAACTGGTCTGCTGAGGGAAAGAAACACTTAGCAGTAACCTTCCAGAAAATTAAATGCTTAAAAAAAGGGGGTAGGGGATTGCATCTGAGTTACACTCATTTTGAGACTGCTCATGGGTCCTATAGGCAACAGTAATGTATTTGAAACGTAGGAGAGCTTGGTGGCATTTCTTAAAAAGGATGTAGCAGAGATGAAAGTCATTTTGGAACCAGGATGAATCAAACCATACAGAAAGTAGAAGGAGAAAAGCAACAAGGGGTTTGATATGAATTACAAAGTTCAGTTTCTTATTAGAATATTCTGAGCATGACAGTGGAGGGAGGCAGTGGGGAGGGCAGCAGCAAAGAGCAGTGGAAAGAACTGTTCCCTCTCGCTTCCTTCATGTCCCCTCAGCATTAAATAAGCATCAAATATCCTCCTCCTCTTTGAACAAAATAAGCCTCAGATGAATAAAATACCTAATGGCATCAGATGTATGAGCCCCTATATCTTTTTCCATGCATATTTTGATTTATTTATTTTCATCAGTAACATGCAAACATTCTCAGAGTTTTGGAAAGTAGTCTCTTTGCTTCTTAGTCACTTTATAAGGATTCCTAGGCTGGTGGCTACTCTGAGACCAGGTGCTACTTCAGTCCGGGGGTGGGGTGGGGTGGGGTGTGTGTGCGTGTGTGCGTGTGTGCGTGCGTGCGCATGTGCACAGTGGTTTTGACCTCTCTCTGGGGTTTAGGCCCCAAGTTCTACTGACTGATGAACATCTCTCACCCGGGGGCCTGGGAGGCACCTCCAAATCAAAACATCCAAAACAAAACTCATTCTCTCTTCTCATTCCTTAAACCTGTTCTGCTCTTCCTCCTCCTGGTTCTAGTAACTATCTTCACAGATCACTCAGGCATCTCTACTCTCCTTTACTCACCTGTCTGGACCATCCTCCTCCTCCATACTCACCACCTCTTCGATAAAAGATAATAATAGCTTTCTAACTGCCCTCTCTAACCTCCACTCAATCTCATCTTTCAAATCCATCTCTCACCCTGCTGTTGCTATTGGAAGGAGATTTCCAAAATATTGGTCAGAACATTTCACCCCATTCCTCCTGAAAATCTTGAGAATACATTGTATGGCTTCCTTCATGGCCCTCCTCATCTCCCATTCTCTTCTTCCACATCTCCCAGTTGAGGCCACTGCTGACTTGGACATTGCCAGCACTTTCTTTCTTTGCTTACTCTTCCCTCAGGTAACAATGGTCTTCCCTGCCATTCTCTTTATCCTTCAAATTTACCCTTCAAAGCCCACTCATTGTCCCTTTCCTCGAAAAGCCTTCCCCAATTCCTCCTTTGGCCTTTCAAGCAGATCCTGCTGCTTGGTTTACCCTAGTGCAGCAATTGTCAAAGTGTGGTCACAGGGCCCACAAGGTCGAAACCATTTCCATAACAATACTGAGATGCTAGCTGCCTTCTGTGCTCTCATTCTTTCATGAGTATAAGTGGAGTTTTCCAGAAACTACATGATGTAATAGTCAACAAACTGAATGCAGAAGCAGAGACGAGAACTGAACTGTCTTCTGTTAAGCCAGACATTAAAGAGATCTGCTAAATGTAAAACAATGCCTGATATTAAAGTTTTAATGTAGAATAGGTAAATATTGATAGATATTAAACAACTTTTTTGGGGGCCTCAATAATTTTAAAAGTGTAAAAGGGCTCCTAAGATCAAAAAGTGCGAGCACACCACCTTTGTAAATCTCCTGCTAGACTATGTCTTGTTCATTTTTGTCTCCCTTAGCTCCTAACATAATACTTTGTTCAGAGTTTAAGTGTGAATGCTCCCTGCTGAATTGAAATATTCTTTTCTTTTCACCAAACCAACTTGCCTGAAAAAAATTTTTTTTTTCCAGTAACCTATTGGTGGCTAATCAGTGGGGCTAAGAATCATTTCTTGGACAAATCCCAAATTTCTTTTCATCAGGTCATGTCATGCCTCTGTGCAGAATCTTTCCAAATCTCCCCATGTTACTCAGAGTAAAGTCCAAAGTTCTTTCCACAGGCTACAAGGCCCTAGGGAATCTGGCTCCTGCTACTTCTGACTCCTATGGCTCCTGCCTGCTTGCAGGCTGCAGCCACACTGGCCACCACACACAATCCCCCTGGCCACTAGGCATGCTCCCGCTGGCCACCCTGAGTTCCCATTAGCCACCAAGCACGTGCTCACTGGTCATCTCACCCATTCCTGCTTCCTCTGCCTGAAGGGCTTTTCCCCAGATATTCACTTACTCTCTTCTTTTGGGTCTCTGCTCAAATGCTACTGATTCAAGGGACCTTACCCGGTTGAAGTAGTGGCCCTACATACACACGCCTCATCATTTTCCTTATTGTACCTATTACGATCTGGCATATTATACATTTACTTGTTCACTATCTGTCCCCAGTAGGGCTGTACCCCCAGGGACTCTCTCAGTGCTAATACATACCTGCTGAGTAAACGGCCTGCTCTCCAGCCGCTTCTCCCATCATTCCAGCCAAGCAGAGACAGCTGCAGTTCTAAACACATCAGGCCCCACCTAACCTTCCTGCCCATGCCCAGGCTGCTTCTAAGCCCACACATCACACTGCTTCTTCATTGGGCTGACTCCTTCTCATCATTCAAGACCCAGCTCAGATATTAGCTCCCCTGGGAAAGAGCCCTCTCTAATTCCCCAGACTGGCCTAGTCCCTGCCTCTATGTTCTCACAGCCCCTGCACACAGTGATACAGCACCGTCCGATGACTCTGCAGCTCTGTATTTCCTCAACAACACTGTAAGCTCCTTGAGTGTAGAAACTCACACTCTTCTCTGAATGCCCTGTACTTGACATGTTCTCATCTCAAAATATGTCTGCAGAATGAATTAAGATGATGATTCCTAGATTTCAACGTTGGGCACTTACCAAACCACTTAAAGAGAAAACAGAAATGCCCTCTGGTTCAGAGCCCTAAGGAAGGTTTGCTCCCTGTCCATTCTTAGTCACACCATCTCACCTGGGCCTGCTCTTCTCTTACCTTGGGCAATCTCGAGCTGCCGCTTTGCGTCACCGAGCGCAGAGAAAAGGTCCAGCTTGATTCTGGTCTCTGCGCTCAGGCTGTTTTCCAGGTGCTGTGTTTTATCTTGCATGGCTGAGAGGGCTGACATTAACACCTCAGTGTCCTTCTCATTTTCCTTATACTTCCGAAGCTCCTATCAACAGCATCAAAACAGCAATGTGATGAGACCGTCTTGGCATCGATGTCTACAAATTAGCCTGAGATCACAAATTAAATCCCACTGTTATTGACTTGAGGAGCCCCGGTGGTGCAGTGGTTAAAGTGTTCAACTGTCAACCAAAAGGTCGGTGGTTTGAACCCACCAGCCGCTCTGCAGGAGAAAGACATGGCAGTCTGCTTCCACAAAGATTACAGCCTTGGAAACCCTATGGGGCAGGTTCTACTCTGTCCTGCAGGGTCACTATGAGTCGGAATTGACTTGAAGGCAGAGAGTTTATTATTTACTTTGCCACTAGAACACAGCATCCTAGCACTTTGTGGATTTAGACCCACTACTTAGAGCAAATACAAAACGTACGGTGATATGTACAAAAAATTTTAGCATAAAATTATTTGACTCTGTATTGACCATGTGTCTACATAACAATAGACTCTGCCTCCAGATAAAACACTTGCAAGCCGAATTCAGAACCACAAAGAACGTTTTCTTTGCTGGCTAGCTATAGATGTTGCTGTGATGTTGCAGTCAAATTTCAAAACTCTACTCCCAACCTACACTAAAAATTATAAAAATGTGAATTAAACAACTGGTAGCCGGTAAATATGTACACAGATACTTGAAAAAAATTTTTTTTCACCAGTCATTACCCACTCTTCAAAAGTAATCACTGTCCTGTTTTCTAGACCATAAATTGTTAGTTTTTTTTAAATTGTTGTGCTTTAAGTGAAAGTTTCCAATTCAAGTTAGTCTTTCATATAAAAATTTATAGTTTTGTGAAAAAAAATGTTTAAGAGAGAAATCCAAACATCACAGAGAATTCAGAAATACAGAAAAGTTCACAGGAAAAAAAAAAAAAAAAAAAATCACCCGTAATCCCAAAACACAAATAACACTGTGAAAAATACATATTTTCTTTTAGTCCTTTTACTATGTATATGGGTCTTTTAGCATAACACCATATGTACAATTTTGTATACAGCTTTTAAAAAACTTAATATCATCTCAACTATTTTTTCAAAATATAATTTTTAATTGCTGCATAATATTCCTGCATGTTGTCCGTTCAGACTCTCAGCAACCCTGTGTACAACAGAACAAACACTGCCTGGTCCTGTGCCGTCCTCACAATTGTTACGCTTGCGCCCATTCTTGCAGCCACTGTGTCAATCCGTCTCACTGAGGGCCTCCCTCTTTCCCTTCTCCAGGGACTGGTCTCCCCTGATAACACGTCCAAAGTACATGTATGCATACCACAATTTATTAAAGAATCTCCCATTGTTAAGACTGTTTCCAATTTTGCATTTATATACCACTATAATGAACATGTTTATCTTTGTATATCAATCATGGATCAGATTTTTAAATATTTACTGTAGGTTAGATTCCTAAAAAGGGAAATTTTTTTTTTGGAAAACAGCTTGTCAATATGTATCAAAAATCTTTACAAAGTACATGACCTTTCCCAGAAAGTTATGCTTCCACCAGCAATGTATAAGGCCTATTTCATTGCTCATCAAGATTAGTATTATCATTTAAAAACATCTTTGCTAATTTCAAAGGATAAAAATGATACTTAATTTTAATCTGCATGTCTTCAATGTATTCTTATCAGTCATTTGCATTTCTTCTGTAAAGTTATTTGTTCATGTCCTTTGCCTATTTTTCTGTATATCTGAGCATTTCTTAGAAATTTTATGAGCTATTTACATACAGAGAATATTAATTCTTTATTTTATTTTTTGTAGCATCTGTATCTTTTCCAATTAATTTTACTTTTCACTGATTTTTTTTCCCTTTGTGATTTCTTCCATTGCTTTATGTCTCGAAAGTCTTTCCTGCTTCAAGATCAAATTCTACTATATTTCCACCTGGCTTTTTTTTTTTTTTTAAAGTTTTGTTTTGTTTTTATTCCTGCATTCAGCTCTTCATCTGGAACTTCTTTTTGTGTGTGATATGAAATAAGCTTCTAATTTTAGTTTCTTCTTCCCAGTTACCTGGCTATTTGAAAGCCTTTTACTGATGAACCCTTGCTTCTCCATCTATTTCTGATGCCACCTTTACTACACATTTTAGGCTTTGTTTCCAACTCACTTATTCTACTGCACTGACCTACCAGTAATTTTTTTTTTACCAGTCCCACATGATTCAAATTACTGTAACTTTATAATATATGACACTGGTTTTAAATGTCCCTTTGAAGAGCCAATGAGAAGTACTTGGCTAAGGTAAACAAGCCCAAAGGACTAGCTCCATCCACAACACTGGCACCCTTCCTCATCAACCACAATCTGCAAGGTGAAGAGCCATCCACGAGGGGCAGTTCCTTAGCCATGGACTGAGCAGGTTAGGGCTAAGAAGAGATGTGTAAGTCCTGCAGGACACTAATCTGGCCTATCTAGCCTGAAAAAATGGAAGGAATCTGCAGTAAGTCAGATCCTGGTATAAAATAAGTCAAAGCACCATCAACATTTCTGGCTTGTATCAGAATCTGGGTATACTGACTTGAGATGAGCTGGACAAGATTAGAGCTTTAAATCTATTTGTCACGGAGAGGTTTTTAGGTGCCATGGAATTTGGCTTGTACCAAAAGGTACCACCCCCACACTGCAGCACAGAGCACCAATCTAATATAAAAGAGGAGTTCAAATGAGAGAAAAAGTCTGTTGCCCACCCTCCCGTCATTACCTGAACTTTCAGTTCTAATTCTCTGATTTGGTCTTCTTTCACCTTCATGTCCATTGTTAGCTTCTTGCCCTCTGCTTCTAGTTCTCTGATCCGATTCCTTAAGGTTTCGGTGCACTCTCCCCTTTTGAAAAAAAGGAGGAAATATAGGGATTTAAAAGTATATGCTTACTTACACTGCAGGGTTCATATTTCTCTTATGCTCCATGGTTTCATTTTAGCTTTTGTCCCAGTCTGTTCATTCTCTGTTCTTTGATAAATTCAATAATGATCTATAATAGTTATTATTTCTTGGGTGTCTAACATGAGCCAGGCACCAAGCTAGGTACTTTACCCATACTACCTTAACTCAATCTTTATAACAACCTTATGGGGTAGGGTGTACTATCTCATTTTCCAGATAAGAAAACTAAGGCAAGATAGGTATATTACTAGTGCAAGGTCACCTAGCTTGTAAGTTTGCCAAGGTTTGCAGCTTCCCAAGCCAGCAATGTTTCCACCAGGCCAAGTGACTTAAGTCAATGCACACAAAGCTGAGCAAGAATATACGCTGACCTGAACATATGCTGTCTCCAGCAGGGGGCAGTGAGCTAAAATTTTTTTTTTCCACTTTTGAGAGGTTATGCATTGAGAACCTTAGCCTTTCTTTGGTCACTAAGTTGCACAAGCTTGTAGCAGAAAGGGGGGGCGGGAAGAGGAGCACTATTAGGCTGCTTCTCGGGGCTATACCAAGGACAGCTGAAAAAGATGATAGCAGTCCGAAGTTATTTAATTATTTGGGTTTCAGAAGGCCCAATGTAGAAACTAGGTGTCTTTTGCCTAACAAAATGGGAGATCCAGGGCTTGAGATATACTTAACAATAAAGACAACCTCTATCTACATTAGTGATGGCAAACGAGAACCATCCAAGGATAAGATCAAACCAAATAAGCTTAACTGGAGGCCAAAGAGACTTAGGATAGACACTGACACCAATTTACTGAGTCGCAGGCATATGAGACGCTAAAGAGTATGTGGTTAAGCAGCTACTATGCCCCCCTCAGTGGATTTTTTAAAAGGGGAGGCGCTACATGAATTAAAGACAGCCCAGGACAAACCAGATGACTGCCCAGGAAAATCTGTATGTTTCAGAAATACTTAAAGCTACAAATCCTTAAAAAACCAAGCGAAAAAGCCCGCATCCTTGGCAGGATTGTAAAGGGTTTTGTGATACTGTGTAGATGCTGATGGAGCCAAGTAAGCTCCGCCATCTGAGGTAGGGTCCGCTGAGTGAAAGACAGAATCACAAAAGGAGAAATAGTTCTTTTTTGCTGTTATTTCCTAAAAGGTGAAATGATGATTCACCAATTATTCTACAAACGCTGGAAGCCAAAAGAAGGCTATTAGCACGCCAAAGGTTGACAAGTAAATTACTTGTTTAATACAACAAAGTAAAACTCAAGGAAAAATTACAGTTGAATTATACCACACAGATACACATTAGGATGGAAATTAAAAATGAAATAATAACTTACCTTCATTCTACATCTGCAAACTGTAACTGACCCCCACCATGTAGATAGACTTCATTTGTCCAAAAACCCAAAGAAAAAGTGATAAAGCGGAGACCAAAAAAAAAAAAAGGGGGGGGGGCCTTTTAACTATCTTTTCTCCTTGCTGGAATTCAGATGGCATTTACAGATACCATTTTTGGAATACTTGCATATATTTTCTACTCTTCAATGGTTTAGGAAGTAGTCCCCAATTTTCATCACTCCACAGATTTAATGTTTTCTAATAGAAACTTATGTTTACCAGCTCATTTAACAGTCTGCTGGCTACCCAACAAAGACATGAGCAGTCAATAAGTACAGTGCTTAGGCAACCAAGATTTTACCTTTCTTCTATTTTACGACAGACTCCAGAAACATATACCTAAAAGTGGAGAGTTCCAGATGGAACCAATCTTCTCCTAAAATCCAATTCTCTTAAGGCATTTAGCAGTCAGCAGTCTTAAAGAACGTGATTGGAAACACATTCATAAGCAGCACTCTGGCTCCCAAATGTGGAAGGCATGGCGATTCCCTCATTCTACTTTATAGATGAGGTCACTGAGGGATGAAGGTGCTGTTATAATAGAGTGCAAGGTTGCACAGATGGCATTTAAGCCAGCTAATAAAACAGTGTTTAAAAACAATCCATCCATGCATGATTGTTGTATTTTCAACCCTGTCCAAGGTATCAAATTTGATGTGTCTCAGTTCAAGGAACACCAACCATGGATTAAACACTCAGGTGATATAAGCATACCTAGATGCAGCAGCAAATGCAACAGCCCGGGCGGCAGTGGCTTCTTCTAACTTCTTCCTTTTTTTCTCCTCCATTAACTGCTTTTCCACAAAGCTTCGTGCTTCCTGCTCAGCTTTTAGCTTTTTCTCCAACTGGCTGATATTCTGCTTGTCTTTTTGCTTCATTTGCACAGCATTATGTAACCTATATGGAAATGATTGTCATACAGAGTTTTACCACTAGAAACGTCCCTATATTTCCTGAAGAAACATGGCTTTTCTTGATCATTTTAAGGTCAGGTATATAGGAGGTTTGAGCAGCAAACCATAAATGTCAATTCCCAGAGTGCCCAGAGAACACACATTGTCATTGTTATTTAACAATTCCTAAACACCAATAATGGAGCCCTGGTGGTGCAGTGGTTAAGAGCTCTGCTGCTAACCAAAAGGTCAACAGTTTGAATCCACCAGCTGCTCCTTGGAAACCCTATGGGGCAGTTCTACTCTGTCCTATAGGGTCGCCATGAGTCGGAATTGACTTGATGGCAATGGGTTTACACACCAATAAACAAGCTGCCTTACAAGATGCGGAATCAGACCTAGCCCCTACCCTGTAAAGGTATGTGATCTACAGAGGGTAGCTAAGAAAATAGGATAAAACACAAACTACTTCTAGTGCCCCACAGCACACTGGGTACTGCACAGAAGGAATTTCATTCCTACCAAGGACCCACTCATGGGTCCAGCCCTACAGACACTGAGGGGCAAGGGGCAGGAGTGTATCCTGAATACAATTATGCTGGAGCCTACTGCAGCCTTTGCTTTCCAGCTGTGAGATGTTTTCTCAGAGCATCCCAAAATAGATCTCTTACATCACAGTATGCTTCATTTCAGCTAAAAATTTCAGCCCTACTGCCTTCCCTGCCTACCACCACTCCCAGCTTTACACATCCACAGGAAGTGAGCTTATCACTGCGACGTTCTCTATGTACCAATGCTAGAGCCACCACAAAAGTCTGTAAGAAGCAATGGAAAGATTATTTGCCTATAATGTTCTAGCTTTGAGTTACATGCTGAAGGACTTCTCTTTCAACGTGGAAAACCCACAAAGCCCAAAGCCTGTAACAGTAATCACTGCCACAGACACACACTGCTTAGAAATTAAAAAAAAAAAAAAAAAAAAAAGAGACCCACAATGAGTGAAGAAGTAATTCTAGGATAATTAATGGAAAGCTTAAAAGAATTCACACAGAAGAGCTGGCTTTTAGCCTGCCTCTTCAAATAAAATCAGTCAAAGTTCAACATCATTTTTTAGTTCTGGAAATCAAAGTAAATATAGTGTAATCCTCCAGAAACCTTCACTCAAAGGAGCAAGCTTTTCAGATTGTGGCAGAACTACTTCTTGTCAATTTTACTTATATTATCACAAAAACTCAATAACTATTTTAAACTAAGAGAAGTTATTAAATGAGAGAAGACAAAATAATAAACTGTTGTAATGGAAGTAAGTTTTTGTAGATTTTATATACATGTGTATATTATATGTTTGTCTAGAGCCCTGGTGGTGCAGTGGTTGAGAGCTCGGCTGCTAATGAAGAGGCCCGCAGTGCAAATCCACCAGCCGCTTCCTGGAAACCTACGGGGGCAGTACAACTCTGTCCTATAGGGTTGCTATGAGTCAGAATCAACTTGATGGCAATGGGTTTTATACACGTGTGTAACAGAGTACTAAATTAAATATTTTAAACATCTTAAAAATCCTTCTACGAGGTAAGGAATCCCTTTGTCACACTGAATCTTATGCTCCAATCCCTGGAAACATGAGAAACAGTGAGGTGCTCGGCTCATGGCCCAAAACCTGCAAGGAGCACGTACTTGTTCTGCAGCAGCTCGTTCTCCTGCCGGAGCTGGCCCATTTCTGAGCGGATCCCTCGCTCGGTGCTCGAGAGAGAGCTGATCTGACTGCGGAGCTCCTGTTCCACTTGCCTGCTGGCCTGCAGGTCAGCCTTTAACTTTTTAATGTCTTGTTCCAGCCTAGGAGAAGGAGAAACGCAGTGTTTTCGTCATGGAGACATCTCCCACAGGGCTCTGTAGGAGACTCTGGCTGAGGTCCAGGCTGCTGGGTGGGTGGCAGAGACCCCCCTGGCAGCTCCTGCCATCACCAGGAATCCCATCGGCAATTACCTTTTTATTGAGTACATTCACCTGGGTCCCAACCTCTCACCACTAGCGGGTGACTTTTGATCTCCTGCCAATGTTTAAACACTGACAGGTGAAGATGGTGAGTTGCTAATAAAGGAGGTGAAGACACAGAGAATGTGCCTAAGGGCGAAGGTCCCCTTCCCACAGGTGAATTTTCCATGAGATACTCCGATAGATTAGAATCTACCACCTGAGATTCCCTCCCCTCATTAGCCTAGCAGAAAACAGGGTCTGAGACAACCTCCTGAAATTGTTAGCATCCTTGCTAAATGATGCTCACACTTCTGGTAACTGGAGGAGAAGAGTTCATTAGATTCAACAATGAAAAAAGGAACAAATTACATGCTCTAAGAATGATAAGAAAGCTCCATCTGCGAACTGAAGCTTGTCTTTTCTTTTCAATGCCTTCTGTTCCATTTATTTTCTTCTGTGCAATAACAGATTTCATTTTAAGCGATATGTATTTGGGACCTATTATATGCACATGTGGTACTGAAAAGGGTCAATAAAAGGTGTAAAATCAAGTCACTTTCTTCATGGGAGGACTTTACAGTTTCACAAAGGGCCAAGAAATATTTAAAATGATTAAACACCACCACAAAGAAGGCAAGCAGGAGTACTATAACAGCTAGCATTTAAAGAGAACTCAGGTGCCAGGCTCTGTTCTCTAGGCTCCAACTGTATTAACTCATTTAATCTGCTCAAATATGGGCTAAGTACAGTTACCATCTCCATTTTACAGAGAGGGAATCTAGGTCTGGAAAAGTTATAGCCTAACGTCACACAGGCAGTCTAGCTCCACAGTCCATTCTCTTCACCACGAGGCTAAAGTGTACTGCAGTACAGGTGGGAGTGCTACATGAGTTCTGGGAAGAGAACAACGCAGTCTAAGTTGACTGGGAAAGGCTTTGCAGACAAGACAGGAACTGAGTTGCGCCCTGAAGGTTGGGCAGAGTTTGAAGAAGTGGAAGGGGAAGAGGAGGCATTCTAAATGAAGGGGAAAACATGCTCAAAAGCTTAAAGGCAGCAACAGCCATAGATATTTGGGGACAGAGAGATGAGTCTGGCCTCAGAAGGAGGCTTGCACTGACAGCAAAGGATGAAAGGATAGGATGAGTCTGATAGATGGGACTGCAGAGGCTGGCATTGAAGGTCAGGCCAAGGACAGCTGCCATGTGAGGCTTAGAAGACAGCTTTCCATCAGGATACAAACTCACAGGTAGGTAAGAATCAGTTTGCTTAGTCTGATGAGGCTCTCGTGCATTTCACTAATCC
This sequence comes from Dugong dugon, assembly GCA_030035585.1. Lineage (NCBI taxonomy): Eukaryota > Metazoa > Chordata > Mammalia > Sirenia > Dugongidae > Dugong > Dugong dugon. The sequence continues at coordinate 49,580,765 of CM057462.1, read as the reverse complement.
AGTATACCAAAAGAACTAAGATTTCTAGAGGGGGATGATCGCTCTTTGGAACTGTCAGCTCCGTAGACTAAGTCGTTACAAACATTTTTATTAAGCACTACATCCCTACGGGAGTCCCTGGGTGGTGCAAATGGTTAATATGCTCAGCTGCTAACCAAAAGGTTGGCTTTTTTTTTTGGTTAGGGCATCTCAGAAGAAAGGACTGGCAATCTACTTCCAAAATATCAGTCATTGAAAACTCTATGGAGCACTGTTCTACTCTGACACATATGGGGTTACCATGAGTAGGAGTTGACTCGACAGCAACTGGTTTTTTAAATTCCCAAGGCCTAGCACAGTGTCAAGGAGCCCCGGAAGCACAATGGTTAAGCACTCAGCTACTAACAGAAAGATCAGCAGTTCGAACCCACCAGCCACTCCACAAGAGAAAGATGTGGCAGTCTGCTTCCAGAAAGATTACAGTTTTGGAAACCCTATGGGGGCAGTTCTATTCTGTCCTATAGGGTCACTATGGGTCGGGATCGACTTGACAACACACAACAGCATAGTGTCCAACACATACTCTATATATGTTGCCTGACCTCCCTTAGAACACCAAAAATCAGGTTTATTTGTCTACCTACCTTTAGCCAACTTAAGAAAAAAACAAAAATCATGAAACATCGATGGTCATCTCCCAAGTGCAGTAACCAGTTCCCCTGTCTGGCATCTGGGCACACAGGATAGAGACCTTGCGTTCCAGCAGCACTGCTGGGTCCCCTGACACAGCTCGCTCCCCAGGGAAGGGTCACAAGTCAACATCACACCACACTTTCCCTATTGCCAGGGTTATTCCAGTTGAAGGTGCTCCTGGAACTGCTGTAAACAATTACATATCAGCACTTATACCATCACAACACCTCCCCTCATTCACCCGAAGTAACCCAAGGGATGTATTCCAAAACAGGTCAATGCTGTCAGGCTATCCCCATTAAGAATTTTGGCTGGAAAACGTGTTAGGTAATTTATCTTTCCTGAGAAGTCGATTTCACAGCCTGCAGATCACATTTTTAGTAGGAAAGGTGAGTTTTTAGCTGAGAATAGGGACTCAGCATGGTTTAGTGAAGGGGTTTAGAGTCAGGGTTCTAGACTCAGCTCTGGTGTCAACTCTAAGATGTGTACAGACTGTAACTTTGTGAACCTCAGTTTCCCCATCTAAGACCAATGATGTCTAAAGTTCCTCTCAGCTTGGTTTAGGATTTCTAGGTCTGACACACTTTACAGATGGCTGCTGATTTGCTTCTTCAGATTAGCAAACTAAACTGTATCGTATGCAGATGCACAGGAATCAAGTTCCATACAACCAGCCTACTGGGGCAAAACGTGCTACAGATGGAAACAAAAGAAAAATTAATCTGCAGAAGCTAGATGTTAGTAATTTTCCAGTTATTACTTTTTTACATTTTTAGATCTATAAAAGCCAATTTCTCTTAGAGAAATATATATAGAGAGCTAAAGAATCACAATATTTATTCTGAGTGAAATTTTAGAGTTCCTCAAAAAATCTCAAAATCCAAAGTGCTAATACACTTATGAGAGCAAAAAGTGCCAACTATCTAGAGCAGGTGTAACCCTAGAGATCAAGGAGCACTAAACAATATATTTTTACGTAGAAATTCTATGAAAATTTTGTCAAAGATAAATAGTAGCATACACAACAAAAATAAAATGAAGTGGCTACAGGGGTATGTTCACTGCAGAAATTCATAAATTGTACCTTAAGATTTATATACTTCAGTATGTGTTCTACAACAATAGAAAAATAGTTTATTTAAAAATAAAATAATCTCACAAGACACAGAACTAAAATGTTTCAGGATTTTCCATAACTGCCACCATTAATTCTGTAAATATGTGCATTATTGCTTCCCAAATAGCTTCAGCAAACCTGTGAGTTAACACCAGCATCCCCCAGTTTAAGAAAAACTGGTCTCCGGGAACACTGCATGTAAAATGACTTAAAACTGCTAAATGGTAAATTCTCAATAATTTTTTAAATTTATGATGGGCAATTTTTCATTGTCTCTCTATAGAAAGTATTAATTTAACCTTGAATGTTCACTCTATATTTTAAACCTTTACTGAGGCAGACAGTAAAATGATTTACAATTCCTCATTGGATTTATTTTTTATTGCAAAAGTGATACCCAGTCAGTATAAAAAGTGGGATGCAATAGAAAATTATAAAGAATAAAAATAACTCATAATCCTCTCATCCAGACAGAATCACTATTCACACGTTGTGTACTTCTTTGTCATATGTCTTCTTTATTTCTCCACATATGTAAATATATGTAATATTGGTGAGAGAGTACCACCTATACAGTTTACATATAAACACTTTCCCATGCCAAATTTTGCATTTGCTCAAGAGAAAAATGCATGCCATGAGTTTTAAAAGAAATTACATGAATTAGTAAATTAGACTGAATTAAGCCAGTCAAGCGCTATGGGCATTTATTCAACAGGTAACTGCTACTTGTTTTAATGGTATACTTAACCCTTTTGTACTGAAGGTCAATACTTTCTAGGTAAAACGCAGAGATACAATTTATTAATGCAAAGCACCAAGAAGTTCTGATTAAATGGTGTTAGTAGGTTAATGCAAAATCTTCAAATGTATCCACGGGATTTTATTAAAATGTCAATAGCTGCAACCTGAATTAGAAGCAAGTGCTCAGGCAGGAAATGAGGCAGAATAACAGTCGCAACTAATTTCAGGAAATAGGGGTTGAAAGAAAGGAGGAAAAAAAATTCATCCACAAGCGCAGACTGCTTTTATTAGAGCTACAACCCACTCTCTTCCCTACCCCATGGAACATTAAAGGGATAAAAGAAGCACTCCCCGAGAAGAGCTACAATTCCATCTTAAAAACAAACAAACAACCAAAAAAGGACCAGATAGATCTTAACCAAACTTCTGCGAGGCTTAGCCAGAATATAAATGCACTTTCTGCTTGCCCAGCTCTGGTGAAACCAGTTTTCACCCTTTCAAAGGCCTGCCCAATGGCGTCAGCACTTTGGACACAGACAAAGCCCATCGCAAAAAGCTAGAGTCTATGTGTTCAATAAACATGTCTATTTTTGTCCAATTATATAAGGCAGGGTTCTGATGAACTCAAAATGTTAGATTTTAAGTGCAGAAACTTCTCCTAACCACTTTATTGATAATTTAAAAAGACTTCTAAGGAAGAGCTGTGAAGCTAACCTCTGAATTCCAGATTACCTAACTCACAAGCAAGAGCTGGGACCCAGCTACAGCAGTGCTCCTCAGGTGTCCCCATCACATAGCCCAGGCTGACTTCATAACAAAATTGCCAAGTTGAGGATCCCTCTTATCTACTGAATCTTAACTAGATCTTGTCAGTTACCTGCTGTCAAGTTGGCCCCCAAATCGTGGCAACCCTGTGCACAGCAGAATGCAACACTGCCCTGTCCTGCACCATCCCCGTGATCAGGTGCAGATCAGACTATTGTGATCCATAGGGTTTTCACTGGCTGATTTTCAGAAGCAGACAACCAGGCCTTTCTTCCTTGTCCATCAGTCTGGAAGCCCCACTGAAACCTGCTCAGCATCACAGCAAGCTGGAAGCCACCACTGACAGATGGTTGTGCATGAGGTGTATTGGCTGGGAAACAAACCAGGCCTCCCACATGGAAGGTGAGAATTCTACCTCTAACTATATTTGACCTTTCCCCTAATCACGACTAAGGAAAATTACAATGTAAACGACTGATAACTACTTAATTTTTAAAGCAAAGTATTAACATTTTAATAAGAGGTAATCTAGCTGACCAAATGTTAACAGGCAGGCTAAGCGGGAAAAATATCTTTGGATGTAAGACAAATTGAGGTATTCAAGTGTCAGCTTTTAGCTGAAATGAGTATTGTTTTTAAGTATCTGAAAAGCTCTAAATGTTTGTAATCCTCACCTTCTGTGAATTACTCAATTATTATAGCTCACAGCACTATGACTTCATCAAAAGTTTAGAAGTCTCCAACGAATACTGCCAATAACTTCAAGGTTTAGAATGGGGCCTGACTGAGATACAGTACAGAGGATGTTTAAAGCATTGGGGCAGTAAATTCCCCTGGAAAGCAAGTCCTGCAAAAAACAGGCAGACCTAATCACAGACAAGGCTTCGCCTAGAGATGAAGGTTGTGGTCTAGCTACCATCAAGTTGGCCCCGGACTCATAGAGACCCCATGCACAATGGAAGGAAACACGCCAGCCCCATGATTGGTTGTGGATTGGACCACTGTGATCTATAGGATTTTTTTTATACACTTAGTTTATTTTTGTTGTTTTGAGAGTACACAGAATATATACCAATTCAACAATTTCTACCTATACAATCCGTGGCATTGATTACATTCTTTGAGTCGTGCAGCGGTCCACAGGGTTTTCACTGGCTGATTTTCAGAAGTGGATTGCCAGTTCTTTACTCCTAGTCTGTCTTAGTCTGGAAGCTCTGCTGAAACCTGTTCAATATCATAGCAACATGCAAGCCTCCACTGACAGATGAGTGGTTGCTATCAGTTCCCCCAACACGCTACAAGTCACACCCCATACCCACTCCAGAAAACGACCTAAACGTACAGGGCTGCTGGCTGAGCCTCACGAAGAGTGTCTGCTTTTCTGGTTATCTCTGAGTTCTAAAGAACCAGCTGACAGAAACGCCCAAGGCTCTGCAACACAGAACTTGTAATAATGCTTGCTCCATAAGAAAAGGGGCTTCAGAGGATCATCTCCAAATTATACAGCCAAGGATGTACAGAAGGGTTTTCTAACAAACCCTTCACACCAGATAACATGACCTACCTTATTTCCAGACATCTTATACCATCTGCATGGTAGGAATGGCCTTCAATTTTCAATTTTACCTTTTCTTCAAGGACCAGTTTAAAAAAACTGAACAAACAGAAAAACTCTCCAGCATGAGACACTAATCATCAGAGACCAAAGTTCCCTCTCCTTCAGAAAGCACTGCTGTCGCTTCTCATTTGGCACCAACCACTGTCTTGTGCTGTTGATTTTTCTGTGTGTTTATCTTATTTCTAACAAGAGTGCAAGATCTTTGAAGCCAGCAACTGACTCTGCTATAAAATCAGAAGTTGGGATAGTATTTATGAGGTTTCTTCTAATATTTATAGTCCATGTCTCTAATTCTGTGTCCATCTCTTGCTTAGGATAGAACAGGGTCAGTGTTATGACACATGAGGCTCTGGAAACAATTGATCTACAGAAGGCTGACACATTTTTAGTCTATACAGTGCCTCTAGGGGATAGGGGCAAATGAGCATTTGCTTACCAAGAAGGCAGATGTACGTGAAAAGAATGAATGAAGAGCAACTGCTCCATCCTGGTAAGTACCTAATTCCATTAGGAGAGCCCCTGGTATACATTAATCATACAAGACAAGACTTGTTTAGAGACCACACAGCTGTCTGTGTAGAAAGCTGAGCTCATAAATCAAAGCTCTGTCCCCAAGAAATACCGATTACCCTTTGCATCAACCCTCTCCACTCCCCCTTTTCAAGTCATTCACACTGACAGGACAGGCAGTATGGGTCACTCACATAAAAATGTATTCTAAGTATATATGGTGGATCTATCTCAGCTTAAGTGAGGCCTACCCTGAATTAAAGCTGCTCCAGTATATTCTCTAAACCACAGTATTGGAAATACCAGAGTGAAGCTACCTCAGGTCTCACTGTGGTTACTACAATTGTTTATAAGGCACAAGTGTCCAAAAATAAATTACTAGATGAAACTGTATTACAAAGTACCTTATGTCTCTGTTCCATAATCTGTCAAACACAAAAGAAAACACATTAATTTTCATTAAGGAATGCACAAAGAGATAGAAAAGGAATTCTGGAGTCTTTCACACAACCGGCCATTTAGGGAAATACGGAACTGACTTCTTGAAGCCCTTCAAGAGCAAAGCTATGAGTGCCAAGAACTAGTATTTTTAAGAAGGGTCCTTAAAGGAATGTGGTTGGATCTGATAGTTTGCATCAGAAGTCTTTAAAATCCTACTCCCAGACATTTATTCTGAGGAACTGGAGAAACACACACAAATTCATGCATAAGAGCATTTGTTGCAGCACTATTAAAATTTTAAAAAAGTCAAAAACATTTAAATATTCAACAGAAGATTGGCTAAATAGATTTCAGTATATTTATGTATCTGACTGCCATTCAACTATTATAAAATCATTGATGAAGACTATTCAATGACACAGGAGAAAGCTCATTATAGGTCCAGTGAAAAAGGCAAATTACAAAACAGTACACACAGTATGAGCTCAGTGTTGTGAAAAGAGTATGTAATATGCAAAAGAAAAAAGACTGAGAGGATGTAAACTGAAATAGTGATTAACTGTTCTTTATCTCTAAAATGTGACATCATGAACACGTATAACTTATTTTTAATTATGTTTAATTGGGAGAAAAGTTATTTGAAGAGAAGAGACTATTAATCTGCCTTCCTTAGCTACTCAGTGTTCACTGTTACTCTTAGATTTGCCCATGTCATTGGCCAGTTTCAGAATAATCTGAAAGCCGTAGGGAAAATCCAACTCTTTTACTCTTTAGGTCACTCCAAAAAAGGGGAATTCATTTTTCTGAAGTAGAGAATACCTCAGTTCCTAAGTCCTAAAGCTACATCAACTGCTTCCTGTTCATTAGCTCCTATCAAAACAATAGTTTTTCTAAATCTAAATTCTAGAGCCCAACTTAATGTCCTGTTCTGGCTCCCTTTGGAAAGTCACTCGGCTACAACACTGGCACAGGAGAGCAGGCATTGTTCCAACACTGGTCAGGTTTAGGTTCATGACTGCACCACCAATAGTTACAGGGATGATGCTGAAGGTCGAATTCTTAACCAGCTGGTCTGTGACGTCTGTGATTAACTAGTGTCCATGTTCTGAGTTTTCGTGTATTTTATGCTTCAAGAACACAGTAGAAAAACATCTTGGCATGAAAGAAGTCACCAGTCCTAGCACAGGTGGCCTAAACTGGGTTCTGTACTTCCTGGTTTGGGGAACACAGGAAGGCCCCAAACCATCCTTCTCATCACAAAGCTGTCCCCCCTCTCCTCCTAGGTGGTCTTTCTGAAAGCCTCACTGTTAGGCATGGGGATTCAACAGTAAAGGGAGTGTCTCTGACTCCAGGGAGGCACTGTCAAGAGGTGAGTATTTTCCAGGAGTGCAGGAAACTGAGGGGAGGGGTAAGCCAGAAAGTTCCATTAATACATGGAGCATTAATTCATGGGATTTACCAGATATTTCCTAGCAGGAAAGTCCTTCCTATAGAAGAGTTAAGTTTTTATTGGTGGAGTGAGGGGTGAGGAGGGAATGAAATACAAGCATAACAGGAAAGGTCGGGAGCAGAGGTTGTAAACTGCTGAGCCAATCTGGCCCATAAACATGTTTTGTTTGACCCTCCCTCCACAGGATATTAAAAAAATGTTGTTGTTTTTTAATTTGGAGATTTCACATGAAGATGTCTATTTTTAGCATGTCTTTAAAATACCAGAAGATTTGGCAACACTGGGCCTACAATTCCCCATGGCAACAAGTGGCAGGGAAGGGCATGTGCTCTCTGGTGCTCCACACTACCGGGGGTCAGGTGCAGTACTGAGTACCAATGATGACAACCCCGGACACCAAAACGCTCACCCGGCCTGCCCCACTCACTCATGTGCCCTGTCCCGCTCCTGCCTGTACTTGCAACACCTGCTCTAGAGCCAGGGAAGATAGTAGGAGCAATGGTCCTTTCATTATTTTGTGTTTCTGCTGTGAACCTTTTACAACACTGTAACAAGAAAGACAAAATATACCTTACCATAGAGAAGAACTGTCACTCTTTCCATAAATGAGAAACCAAAGCTTATTTTCATCTTGAGAGGCCATGCTGGCTAGAAAAAATGTCTAAGAGGCCCCCAAGAGATTTACAAAGATTGAAATACACCCACACTGGCTGGCAAAGTATCCAAAGAGCCGGTTTCTAAATGACAGCGTGAGTAACATTTAAAGAATATGGTTCCTGTTCCTTAGGGGTACCTCCCCTTCAGGGAATCCACCCCTAATCCCTTTAGTCAGAAATCTCAATTCATTACATGCCAGCAGAGGTACTGACTCAGAATTTAACATGAAGCCTTTCAAAGTTTTACAGTAGTTCTTCCTCAATCCTAGGGAGGAAACTTTCAAATCTTCTAACTAGAAATCCCCGTTTTCTTAGAAGACACTGAGTACTCAGCAAAAAATGTTTTTGATGTGAAGCCCTACATAACCTATGCATTATTTCATAATTTATTCATTCACACAACATAGATCATCACCTTCTTGTTTGACCACCTGGATATGGAAACATTAGGTAAGTTGCTTGCTTAAATTGTTATGCCTATTTTGACCATGCAACATGGATTTCAAGTTACAAAAGAGATAAAGTCATCATGCTTCTATTACAACATTTATATCCCAGAATACTGTAGTTTTAAATTCCTGCAATGGTTAAGATCAACTCAAACTATATTGTGGATTAATATAAACAGGGTTAACCAAGTAAGACTTCTAGGTATCTAAAGTATTATGAGCATAGCAGAAAATAAAAATAAATGAGGACTTTAGTGACTGGCATTGTTTATCTGCTCAGAGACAGTGAGAGACAAACACAAATCAGGAATATGTTTCCATGGAGGCAGAAAACAAACACACTAAATTTATCAAATACACATATGGTTCCACTACTTGTTTTTTTCCCCATATAATTTCCAAATAATTTAGTAGCTGCTACATCCAAGATTACATATTTAATCTAATCTAGTTAGAACCTCTAAGTGTCCAATTTTCATGAGTCCTTATGCTAATTAATTTTGTACATTTTTACTTCAGCTAGAAAAAATACTGTTACAAACAATTCTACGCACTGGGTAGAAGCAGAAAGCCCTGGTTTTTAGCCACAGAGGGGTCAAGCAAGTCGTTACGCAGCAGTAGTTTGTTAGTGCCGTGGTGTGCAGGCTGCACAGGCAGGGAAAGCGGCCACGGTAAAGCCCCCAGTGCCCAAACTGCTGTCTCCCAAGGTCAGATTTTCTTCCGCAAACTATTTCTGACACACAAGCAAAGTGCATTCAAATACAAGAGAACAAGCAAATGAACCATTCTCTCTCTAGTATCCGAGATGATATAAAAGCAGCCAAACATGTTTTTTAACCTGGGGGATTTCCTTGACGGAAAGCATGGAACAGAAGTGTGGGATCTGAGCTCTTTCCAGCCACCACAGAGACAAAGAGAATGGTCTGGGCTGGAGTATGGGGCAAGACCCACCAGGAGAGATGAATGAGACAAGGCAAACTGAGATTTCTTCTATGATCTTGGCCTTGTACTGACAGAATAATTTAAAAACTCCCTGGGAAATACCAAGGACAGGGGTCTTAGAGTGGAAAGTCTATGTTTTAGAAATAAAATCGGTAACAACCTCCTCAAAACAACAAATATTCTGACAATGGATGTCTGGACCTTGGCCCAGTCTAACTTAATATTTAGTTTTCCAAATTTCAAAGGCCTGTGAGTTACACTATGACAAAATTACTGGGCCCCATCTTCTTTTCCTCCTCTCTAATACTTTTCCCTATACAAAGGTCACATTAAACAATTATTACCTACTCTGTGCCAAGCACTGTGTACTGTGGTGGGTAAAAGAAAAGATGGTGCCTGCCCTCATTGAGCTTACATTCTATTATGGGTACAAGCCTGCTGTAAAAACTCAAACTATACAAAAATATACGATGCAGAAAATAAATATCACCTATAATCAACTAAAATTGGCCATTTCATATATACTATTTAAAAAATTATTCAGCATACATGTAAAATATATCCGATATTTTTTCATAGGTTCACATTATATAATGTCTTTTGCTACTTTCCCCCTCTTTAACAATAAATCTTGAATAATTCCCATTACCTTCTTTTCGGATGAGCTTCTACCTTTCAAGATAATTCTTTGTTATCTTTCCTGTGTAAACAGTTGTGATTTCCCACTCAGGACCCTTCAGAGGTCCATAAAAGGGTGCCCATCTCAGGGGATGCTTGTAGGTTCTACCTTCTGAACTGACCGCTCTGTCTTGCTTCATCCCAAAAATCAAGTCTTAGCTTTGGATCCTATTCTTGCTCTGTGTCTACAACCTTGGGATCAATGCTCTGAATCTTCTTCCCCACCTTCTGCTGTAACTTACAACTGGCACCAGTTGTCCTTTCTTGCTTGACTCCAGAGCTAGGAGTCCTGATCCAGGCCAGTACCCAAACGAGCTCCACACAATGGAAAGGAAAGACAGACAGTCATAAGAGAAAATGCGGGGTCTTTTTGTTCTTCCAGTAAACAACATTAGCCGCCAATTTCACTTGTTGCTTTAAAGTGCTTCTCTAAGATGACAAAATAGGGCCTTCCTGGAGTCCCTCTCTTCATTTTGTTGTTTCATAGTTATTTATACCAAATCACAATGAATCCACTGATCATTAAAAATCAACATCTAAAAATATGGCTCTTTCTTTTCAATGGACACAGTATTTTTAATTGTGTTTAGACATATTAAAATGTGGGGAAATGGAAAAAAAAAAAAACAGAATGTACTACAAACTGTCACCTTTTGGTTTTTTCTCAAGTAGCAAGACTATGTTAAGGAGCCTTATATAAGAATGTGGAATGTATGAAGTATGAATCAAAGAAAATCAGAAGTTGTCAAAAATGAAATGGAACACTTGAAGATAGATATCCTAGGCAACAGTGAGCTGAAATTTACTAGTATTGGTCATTGGAATTGGATAATCATATGGTCTGCTATGCCAGGAATGACAAATTGAAGAGGAACGGTGTCATATTCATCATCAGAGAGAACATTTCGAGATCTATCCTGAAGTACAACACTGTCAGTGATAGGACAATATCCATACGCCTACAAGGAAGACCAGCTAATATGACTATTATTCAAATTTACACACAAACCATAAGGCCAAAGATGAAGAAATTGAAGATTTTTATCAACTTCTGCAGTCTGAAATTGATCAAACATGCAATCAGGATGCACTGATAATTCCTGGTGATTGGAATGAGAACATTGGAAACAAAGACGGAGGATCAGTAGTTGGAAAATATGGCCTTGATGAGAGAAATGACATTAGAGATCTCATGATAGAATTTTGCAAGACCAATGACCTATTCATTGGAAATAACTTTTTTCAAGAACATAAACGGTGACTATACACGTTGACCTCACCAGATGGAATGCACAAAAATCAAATTGACTACATCTGTAGAAAGAGTCGATGGAGAAGCTCAATATCATCAGTAAGAGCAAGGCCAGGGGCCAACTGCGGAACAGACTAACATTTGCAAGTTCAAGCTGAAGCTGAAGAAAATTACAGCAAGTCCATGAGAGCCAAAGTACAACCCTGAGTATATCCCACCTGAATTTAGAGACCATCTTAAGAACCGATTTGATGCACTGAACACTAAGGATCAAAAACCAGATGAGATGTGGGATGACATCAAGGACGTCATAGATAAAGTAAGCAAAAGGTCATTGAGAAGACAGGAAAGAAAGAAAAGACTAAAATGGACATCAAAAGAGATTCTGAAACTTGCTCTTGAATGTAGTGAAGCTAAAGCAAATGGAACAAATGATGAAGTAAAAGATATGAACAGAAGATTTCAAAGGGAGGCTCAAGAAGACAAAGTAAAGTAGTATAATGAAATGTGCAAAGACCTGGATATAGAAAACCAAAAGGGAAGAACACATGTGGCATTTCTCAAGCTGAAAGAACTGAAGAAAAAATTCAACCTTTGAGTTACAATATTGAAGGATTCTGTGGGCAAAATATGGAATGACACGGGAAGCATCAAAAGAAGATGGAAGGAATACACAGGGTCACTGTACCAAAAAGAATTGATTGATGTTCAACCATTTCAGGAGGTAGTAAGCTTATGATAAAGAACTGATGGTATTGAAGGAAGAAGTCCAGAAAATGATGGAATACCACTTCAGATGTTTCAACAAATGGATACAATGCTGGAAGCCCTCAATACCAAGAAATTTGGAAGACAGCTATCTGGCCAACCGACTGGAAGAGATCCATATTTGTGCCCATTCCAAAGAAAGGTAATCCAACAGAATGCAGAAATTATCAAACAGTATCACTAATATCACCCACAAGTAAAATTTTGCTGAAGATAATTAAAAAATGGTTGCAGTGGTACATGGACAGGGAAATTCCAGAAATTCATGCTGGATTCAGAAGAGGATGTGGAAAAAGCGATATCACTGCTGATGTCACATGGATCTTGGCTGAAAGCAGAGAATACTAGAAAGATGTTTACATGTGTTTTATTGACTATGCAAAGGCATTTAACTGTGTGGATCATAACTGTCTTAGTTATCTAGTGCTGCTGTAACAGCACTACACCTCAGCATAAAGAAAACAAAAATCCTCACAACTGGACCAATAAGCAACATCATGATAAACAGAGGAAAGACTGAAGTTGCCCAGGATTTCATTTTACTTGGATCCACAATCAATGCCCATGGAAGCAGCAGTCAAGAAATCAAATGATGCATTCCATTGGGCAGATCTGCCACAAAAGACCTCTTTCAAGTGTTAAAAAGCAAAGACGTTACTTTGAGGATTAAGGTGCACCTGCCACAAGCCATTGTATTTTCAATGGCCTCATATGCACGTGGAAGTTGGACAAGAAGAATTGATGTATTTGAATTATGGTGTTTTGCAAAGAATACTGAATATAACATGGACTGCCGGAAGAATGAACAAATCTGTCTAGGAAGAAGTACAGCCAGAATGTTCCTTAGAAGCGAGGATGGCGAGACTTCATCCTATGTACTTTGGACATGTTATCAGGAGGGACCAGTCCGTGGAGAAGGACATTATGCTTGGTAAAGTAGAGGGTCAGCAAAAAAGAGGAAGACCCTCAATGAGATGAACTGACACAGTGGTTGCAACAATAGGCTCAAACATAGCAATGATTGTAAGGATGGAGCAGGACTGGGCAGTGTTTCCTTCTGTTGTACACATGGTCATCATGAGTCAGAACTGTCTAGAGGGCACCTAACAACAACATATAAGTCAGAAGTTAAACCAAACCAAACAAACAAACAAACCCGTTGCTATCGAGTCGATTACAACTCACAGCAACCCTATAGGACAAATCAGAACTGCCCCATAGGGTTTCCAAAGCTGTAATCTTCACGGAATGGAAGCAGACTGCCATTCCTTTCTCCCATGGAGCAGCTAGTGGGTTTGAACCACCAACCTTTCAGTCAGCAGCTGAGTGCTTTAATCACTGTGCCACCAGGGCTCCTTAGAGTTTACAAAGCAATCATATTTTCTTAAATACTGGGTGTATTTGGAAGATAAGATTAAATTCAGAAGTATGAAAGACTATGAACTACTAGTCACACCACCACATTTGGGCAATTTGTGCCACCAGCAAAGTCCAGTCAAAGATGAAAGCTAGCTGTTCTTAGCTTCTGCTATTTTTGTCCTTTTTAAGAGAAATTTAACATCATAAAATGTAAATATAAAGTTTATATGTACCTGAAAGTGAAAGGAAGAACAATATTTTGCTAACCCACCAGCTAAAACTAGAAAGTGATGAGTCACAAATACTCATTATCACAGACAGCTAAAATAGATTAATCAACATAGTTACTGATGGCCTAGAACACTATATAGCCTATTTGTAAACTATATTGTTATCAATCTACATGCTACAAAAATATTTCTCTAAGAACCTGATATAGTAAGTTACTTCCTGTGTATGAGTGTAAGTTAAACACTCCTTAGCATAAGTAAATGAGTTAAAATTTCTGAAAGTGCTTCTCTATTCCTATCTTCCCCTCTCGAGACAGAGTCACCACTTGCTTAGAGAGTACTGGAAAAAAAAAATCTCCGTTTCCATCCAAGCTCTCAAGCTCCAAATAAACAGAACTGTATGAGCAAACCAAGTTATAAGTAATAACATTTTGATGTGCCTAAAATAGCCAAGGAGTCCTGGATGTTACAAATGATTAATACACTGTAAGAATATCACGGCAGGGGCATCTGACCTCCTCTAACTTCACAAGGGGAAGGAGAATCAAGATCAACAGCCCAAGGCTGATTTCTATGAGGGGGAGGTCAGATATGCCTCCTTTCTCTGCCATCTTTACCAATTCTGACACCAACAGTCCCTCCCAGGGCACCCTCTACTTCTCTGCTGGGTTCGATAATTCATTGCAGTGGCCACAGAGAACTCACACACAATACTCATGATTATGGGGCTTATCAGGGAAGTAACAGGTTACATTTCATGTTTAGGAATGCTCAAGATACAGTTCTTCCATCAAGACAGCCTCTTTTCAGCCATGCCCACAGGCATACCTCTCTCTATGGCCCCTCGGCCTCTGCCCTGGTCCGGCAAGTGTTACAAAGCTCTTTCAGCTCTGCTGATAAGTGCCCTGAGGCACCCCACTCTGCCAGTAAGCCTCAGCCGAAGGTGCTCAGCTCTAGCTCTGTGGGTTGGCAAACCTAGCCCCACCAAGTACCCGGAGGTACCCTATTCCGCCAGCAAGCCTCCTGCCCAAAGGCATTCAGCTTTCTTGCTACAGGGCTGGAAAGCTCAACACACTGTCTCCTGCCAGTCTCTCCTGCTGCCGTTTCTCTGCTACCACTTCTAGCCATCTTCAGTGTTACAGTCCTCTCTCTCAGTCCCCTGGTTCCAGGAGCTTCTCAGCGCAGGGATGCCGGATCCAAAGAACACGCTCTGTTCTTGGATCTTCTCCCTTGGTGGTGTTGAGATCCTCCCTCTGCTCTAGAACTGGCTCTCCTGTAAGCCTAGTGGGATGGCAAAATTGACCAATCCCCTTGGTGGGCCACAATTACCTTATCTGCACAGTCCTACCCAATCACTGAATGGGAGTTACAAGACCACAGCAAGAAAATCCACATAAAAGCAATCCACCACACTCCACACACTCAGTTGCTAACCAAAAGGGTGGAGGTTCAAGTCCACCCATGCCTGGGAAGAAAGCCCTCACAATCTACTTCCAAAAAATCAGCCAATGAAAACCATAAGAAGCACAGTTCTACTCTGACAAACATGAGTGGGAATCAACTTAACAGCAGTTGGTAAAATAACCAAATAAATTGAGAGAGAAAGAAAAGAGTATTCAATATATTCCAACATTCCCCAAATTTCTATTTTCCCCTTAAGAAATGGCTTTCTCCCTTTCCACGGTCTCAAGATTTCTAGGTGCTTACCATTGTGGCAATGCCCACCCCAGGACCCACAGGCCTTCCAAGCAGAAAGAGAAACATAGTCAATGATGGCCTCTCTGCAGGGTTAGTTGACTGTTTCTTCATCTCCGGTCTTAAGTCTTCCAGTTCAGAGCCCTTAGTTCTGCTACTAGCAAAGCTCAGCCTATCCCAGAAATAAGGGGCAAATCCTAGGCTGGGTGGCTCTAGGCTGTGTGAGCAAGAATAATTCCTAAGCCAGCCATAACCAGAGTTGAATTTTCAGAGATCCTGTAAGCTTGCAAGCGTATAAGTGGCTGGCCCTCTTCTGTCAGAGATAAGTATGCCCTTTTATCTTTGGCATGAGACAGAACTTAAAAAAAAAACAAAAAAACTTAAAACAGCATCTCTCAAGCAGAAAGATGATGAAAAGATAAATGAATTCTGAAATTCTAAGCGTTTCTTCCATAGTTTTTAGCCAGGAGAACACAAAATCAAGCTCTGGTGTCAATCCTATGGCCAGCATTTGTTTTATTTGCAAACAAAAAAACAAATTATGAAACAGAGAAATAAAGCAAGTTACACATGGGGTCGTTGTAAGTCAGAATTGACTCAAAAGCAACTAACAACAACATTAAACTTTTTAAAAAGTAGCATGGCATAACAACAAGTAGAAGTCTAGAAATCTCAGTTCTAGTCCTGGCACTGCCACCCTAATTAGGTCACCTGGACCAGTCACTTAATCTTCTAGGGGCCTTCTATTTCACTGATAAAATGATGGGGCTGGGGAGGCTGATGTAGATGTCTCTAAGATCGCTTCCAGTCCCCTCCAAAACAATAATCATTCTAAATTCTACTCTGTTTAATGTTACTCTAGTAGGTAAAATGTGGCAAACTGCTTTATGACTCTTGGCACTAGACACTATTCAACTACTTTAAAGACTTGATATATGAAGAATAGCGCTTAAAAATAAAAAAGATGAACCTTCTATCTTGGGTACAAGAAATACAGTGGAATAGAAATAAACCAGAAGAGACTTTTGCTTCAACATTTCTAGAGTATGGATCACTTTACATTTTGTTAGCTCAAAGTCTTAAATTCCCAGCCTTAACCAGGAAACTGAAACAACTAACAAATCACCAATAAGAAATCCCAGAGACTTGGGCTGGGTTTGAGAGGGAGCTTTGTGCCAAATGCAAACAAAACTGTTGATTACTCCGCCTGTAGTGCAGGCCTTGAAACTTCAGGAAAGCAGCTCAAATGTCGCACCCAGATCTGCCTGATCTCAGAGGGTGACTGCTGAATGATGGCATGGCCTGCCATGGAATATTCCACACCAGCTGAGAAGGAGGGGTAGGCTAACTTGGAAAAATGGTTTTGACGTAATTTAAGTGAAAAAAGCAGGACACAAAACTTGCATAAACATTATAGCCACAACTATGTAAAATTAGCAGATGAGATGAAAACACAACAAAATTTTAAGTGTTTTGTGTCAAAGTGGTAAGACTAAGTGACAACTTTTCCCTTTTCTCTGCCTAAATTTTCTATAATTTTTTTATACTTAAAATATCTTCAAATTGACCACTGAAGAAAACATTTAAACAAATGTTATGCTAATTGACATGATTCTTTTTAGTCCAGTACTTAGATAAAATAATTGATTTTCCTCATTGCTTTTTCTGTTTCTGTCTATATTTTTTCCCACACCAGAATTAAAAAATATTCTTGGCTACCAACATAAGTCTGTTTTTAAATATGTTGGGTAAAGAATTCAGAAATCATGCTGACAGAAACAGGGTCATTTTGTAAGATGTGTATTTCTCAAACCAAAAGAGGGCTTTAGACTAGCTTTGGCAAGTTCCCATACTCTTCTTGGGGAGGACACTGCGGGCAACACTTAGCCCCAAACTCCCCACCTCCCCATGTCCCTTTACCTTAGTGATCTATCCAGCACCTTCTGCCCACATTCTCCTAGCAGACCAGAGCCTGCTCCATTCACTCAGTTCCTTCTCCCAATTTCATTCATTTATTCAACAAACATTCACTAAGCACTTTATTTTTATATTGAGATATAAAAATGAAGAGACCCAGCTTCTGTCCTATGGAAATTTTTTCCTAGGGAAAAAAATTCTCAAAATAAACAATTACTATACAACAGGGGTCAGCATACTTTTTTCTGAAAAGGTCACATAGTAAGTATTTTCAGCTCTGTGGGCTACAGGGTCTCTGCTCCAACTACTCAACTCTGTCACTGCAGTGTGAAAGCAGCCGTAGACAATACATAAATGAATGAGAGTGGCTATATTCCAATAAAAATTTATTTACAAAAACAGGCAGTGGGCCAGATTTGGCCTGAAGGCCATCGTTTGCCAATCCCTTGTATACTGTATACTACAGAACATCCCATGGAGCTTGGAGAGCTTTAGAAACAACTTGAAGGACTGCTTGTCCTTTCACAGGGAATGGCCATCAAACCTTATTGACCAAACATCAATCTATAAGATTCTCCTTAAAATTGGAGTAACAATGAATTTTTACTCCCGAAAGTAACTGAACTAGTTCCTCAAAAATAGCAGTTTTTAACCTTGGTATTGAGATAAACACAGTTGTAGAGGGTGTCACAATTTGTTACTAATAGGGCTGCTAACTGAAAAGCTGGTGGTCTGAACCTACACAGTGGTTCTGTGGGAGAAAGATCTGGCAATCTGTTTCTGTAAAGACTATAGCCTAGGAAACCCCACAGGGCAGTTCTACTCTGTCACATGGCATCACTAAGAGTAGAAAACAACTCCACGACACCTAAAAGTAACAATACGGTACTAGTTTTCAAATTTTTATTTTTTTTTATCTATATATAAAAAAGGTAGATCAATCTTATCCCTAAAACATACTTGTGGAAGTTACAGCCAGCATGGAACTGTGAACAACCCTGGGTGTGCCTGCAGAAGCAAAGGGCACGTGCACATACTGTCAACCCATGTATGTTTGCATTCAAAGAGCCTTAGAGACCACTGAGTCCAGCCCTCTCCCTCTGAAAATAACAAACTCAGTCTCTAGCTAATGATTCAAAGATGTTAGGTTTGGATTAGTCTTATTAACACTCATCAAACTTACATGAAGTCAAACAAGAGGAAACAGAGGAGACAGCCAAGAAGGGTGAGAGGAATTAAGATAAGGCCTCCTACAACCAAGCTGGATAATGCACTCAGATAGATACCCTTCTTTTAAAACTCTTCCATTGTTATTCATCATAGAAAAATTTAAAAATGCATAAAAGCACAAGAAAAAAATAAATGCTGCCATACTATCATGGGGGCAATAAACTATTAATATTTTGGTTCCTTTCCCTTCAAATTCTTTTTCTGTGTATAATAGAAAAAAAATTTTTTAAATAAAATTGCTTTATGCCTTCTTCATAAGACATTATGTCAAGGGCACCTTCCCATACTGTTTAACATGACTCTAAAATATGATTCTGTAATGTCTGTATCAGGAGTTCATCAAATGGATGGAGGTAAAATAAATATTTAAATTTTTCCCCCACTGTTGGGTATTTTGGTCATCTTATTTTTTATAATATTACATGAGAAGTTGAAAATAATAGAAGTTTACAAAACAATTTAAAAATATTTTCTATTTATTTAGTTGGCGGATCCCTGGTGGCACAGTGGTTAAGAGCTCAGCTGCTAACCAAAAAAGCTCAGCAGTTCGAATCCACCAGCCACTCCTTGGAAACCCTACAGGGCAGCAGTTCTACTCTGCCTTATAGGGTCGCTGAGATGGAATCAACTCGATGGCAACGGGTTTTTATTTAGGTGGCAGCAGGTACTTTCCTGAAACAGAGCAATACTCTGAGGCCCTATAGTTTATAGGTTAGGAAATTTAGAGTACACATTAATGACCCCAAGGAGCAGGCATAGGGACACTAGATTCATGTCATCTCCCCTAGTTTACTGGACAACCGGCTGTCTGGGTACTTGAACTTCTCTGCCACAAACAGATCAGGTAATAGAGTCAATCTTCCACTCAACAGTACAAATGGGCCAAGCAAGACAGTATCACAGGACTGAGCTTGGACTCCTCTCTCCACAACAACCAACAGAAGAAAATTCTTTTGACTTCACTGCTGTTATTAAAATTGTGTAAGAGAAAGGATGTTAAAAAGCTTGTGGCAGATATATTTTCAACTACAGAAGGTCTTAGTGGATTTCTAGGATATTGTCTTTGAAATAGAAGGTCAGCTCAATTGGTTTTTTTCCATGGGCATACGGAAGAGGGTTCTCTGCTGAATGTTTTCTCTGCAGGTCCTGATGGGCAGAATGCCATAACAAACAGACGTGAATGCCAGACTGGCATCAGCAACTGCATGGTATGCTTCCAAAAATGGCCTGGGGGCTGTGAAACCTGTTGAGCCTTTAGCAATAGAACCCATATTTCCCTTAGCCTAGCTGCCAATCAGAAAATTAAACAAACTAATAATCTAGTTCATACAATCTACAACACTGTAAACCCTCCCTCCTAGAATTAACTGTCTGCCCTTAAGTAAGCCAAAGGAAGAGGAATATAACTTATTGGAGGGAGGGAGTTACAACTGCCCTCTTGAGTTAAAAAGACAGTTCCAGTTGAGATCTCACATTCCAAATTGAAAGATCTGAGGTAAAAGGAACATATTTGTGTTTACTTAACACATACCAGATAAAATACAGCAAAATTAAGTCTGAGCCAGCCCAGGTAATACAAAAACACTATTATTTTAACTAAAGATGAGAAAAGGAGCATTTGTGATTATGTTTAATAATCATTTGACACTGTATTTGCCTATGCAATTTCTAGAAAAAGTTTACTTTTCAAACCCCAACTCCTCCAGAGTTATCTGAGAATAATTTACATTCTAAGTGTAAAAAAAGAAACAACAAGCACAAGGTGTTAAGGACAGCACCCCCTTCCCCTTTTGTATCTGTTTTACAAATAAAGAGGTCTGCATGAACAGGGCACAAACTCTTCTTTTTGTGCCTGTGCCAAAGGAAATTTGAATTCGGATATGCAAACAGAAAAGGATGGTACCAAAGAAGTACCTCTCAATATCACTAGGAGAATCAAATTTCATGTAAATTTGTCAAATGTGGTAAGTAATCACTGTCATCTCTTATTCAGAACACTGAAAAAACCTGAGGGGAAACTCGTTGTAGGGCAATGCCACGGAGTCAACAAACACTTAGGATCAACAAACACTTAGGATGTCGAATACAGCAGGGTTAAGAGTCACAGTATCTGATCACAAACAATTCCTACAGGCCCATATGGGGTGTCTGTTTTTCAAGACGTATGTCAAGTTTACTGGAAAGCGTTGCCAAGGACATAGCACACACACTTACCTTACCAGTGCATCTGGTTTGCTTAGCTGGTTGTTAGGAATACAGTTTTCCATTAAGTCCTTGTGTGTACTTGGGCTCTTGCTGGTGCATTTCTGCTTCTTCTCATTTTTACTAGACGAGGAAGGAATGCTTCCATTTGTGGCACTGTGACTTCGAGGTGAGGAGTTCACAACTCCACTGGCATTTTTGTAATTTTTTGAGGAAGCAGTGCATGAGTCCTCTTTCAAGAGATTTTCTGTACTTCCCACAAGATCGTTATTTAATCTTTTACTATTGATATGGTTCTCCATATACTCAATCTCTTGTATTTTAGAGTCTACAGGTTGTAGAATATTGTTGTTATTTATTCCAAGGTTGTGTTTTTTGGCTTCCTTGTCCTTTTCTTTCCCTTTTTCTCTGTATTCTATCTCTGGCAAAGTTGTGGAGAGTTTTTTGTTGGCTGGGATACCTCCGTTGTGGTGTATAAGGATTGAAGAATCCATATCAGGTAGTCCTTTGGCTGCTACAATACCAAAAACAAACCAACAAACAAAAAAACCCACACCAGAATATTTAGTTTTTTAAAAACATAAAAGAGATTGATTCAGCAAACTCTAGTATCTATGCTTAGAAACTCACTATAATTTGCAAATTCATTAGAAGCAATAACCACAGCACATTACATAACTTCAAAGGGCAAATCCAAACAAACTTAAGAAGCCGTACATTTAGAAAATCGCCAGCATTTATAAATGCCATCCATTAAGTTTCGGCCTTCAAAATAAGATCAGGATTTTTTAATTAAGTCATACTTTATATATAAGTCAAACCAAACTTGTCTATCACTGGGTGAAAGGACACAGGTATCCCTCTAATAGGCCATACTTTAAAAGAGCCAGGATTAAACAAACTGCTAGTAGCAAATTTGCTGTAAAGAAAGGGGTTAAATGAAACAAAGTAGGGAATGTGATGTTTGAATACAGGACATTTATTCATTTTCTTGACTCCAGTGCGGAAGTAATAAGAAGTGTGCATCATTTGCCAGGCCTACACTTTTCAACTTGTTGAGGTCTACTTGAAAAGATGTTTTTGCACCACACCAGAAAATAAGATTTTGGACTGACTAAAAACATGACCCTAAACTTCCAACATTCAAACCAAAGAAAATTGGTATCACTGTCAATTCATCCATTTCTATTGACTAAATGCCTATGAAAGAAGCCTTATTAGAAAGGGTTCAATTTAAAATACACATTACATTATATGAACCATTTAGAATAGGACCTATTCATCCTTGCTCTATTCAGAAAAATCTTGACTGATAAAACTCAATTCTACATGTCCACATGTCTATCTTGCTTATGCTTTTTTTGCTTGCTTCAATTACAAAATTACATAGTTATATATTATCTTGCTGCTGAGAATAAGTATTTTTAAATATTCATAATAAAAAGGTATTTAAAAAATACAATGAACATATTTAAAAGCACATAGTCTTCAGACAGTAGGCAGGAAACATCACCCACACTCCATGAAGTATGACCAAATAAAGCAATGGCCCTGAGAAGGAGCTCCAGGGAACAGGAAAATCCTTATTAATCTTTCAAAGTCCCAGGAACTTTTCCAAAAGAGAAGATTCTACTGGCAGACAAGATAATAACTAGCCTATAGAGCCAACAGCTTTAGAG
Organism: Dugong dugon; assembly: GCA_030035585.1. Taxonomy (NCBI): domain Eukaryota; kingdom Metazoa; phylum Chordata; class Mammalia; order Sirenia; family Dugongidae; genus Dugong; species Dugong dugon. The sequence continues at coordinate 49,558,391 of CM057462.1, read as the reverse complement.
TAAAGACCTACCTTCCTCAGCTTCTTTTTCTTGCTTCTGTAGCATCTGCTGTTCTGGAGGGAGGGCTTGTTGAAGAAGCTGCATGTAAAATTCGTTCTCTTTTTGGACTTCCTTTTGCTTCCTTAACCGCATTTTGTAGCTTACATAACTTTTGAAGCCAAAGCCCAAAGTCACCACAGGGTACCCAATACTAGAAAGAAGACAATCCAGCTAGTAATTTTAACTTAAAACCAATAACACATGCATCAAGCACACAATGACATCTATCACTACAATTAAAAAATAAATTCTAGCTGATGATGGCAGTTGAAGATAACATTCAGTTAAACACACATATAAATATAATGCTGCTATGGAAATAAGAGGCGAATGGCACACAGAACCAACTCCCAGGGAATAGCAGGCCTGCTACACCATAAGAAAGAAGAAGCTTCCCATCAGACTTTGGTGTTCTTCAAACTAACTCAGAAAGCCACCATACTGACTGGTAGATACGGTGGCTAATGTCTTGAAGAAACATTTTTTTGAAATATGGAATTGCCTTGTATGTCAGAACTTAGGTATTTATGTGCTTTTAATAACTAACAGGGTACAGATTTTATGGGTGGCTACAAATATTTAGTTTTTAATACTACAAGGCTGGGTCAAATTCAGATGACTACATTAACTTAATCCTCTTGCTGCCTGAGGGGTGCTGTCACCAGCTATTCTGGGAAGATTAGTTCATAAACACTCTGTCATACATAAATTCAAGAATCATTTTAAAAAGGATTAGATAATTATCAGTGCCAACATTTAGTTTGTACTACCAAGTTAAATCAGCTATACTTACAACTCTAATCTCTGGGATAATAAGTGGAAACTATTTTCATTCAACTCATCAGCCTATCTAATATCTTTTCAAAGCTTCTGCAAACACTGTCAAAACCCATATTAAGCTTCATCAGCATTAAAATTTATCAGTTATAATTAGTCTAAATGCGGTCTCACTACAAATTTAAAGTGACAAGTTTTACTGACCAGGTTTATTTAATTCACTTATTTGTGAAAAGACTTTAAAAATATTGGAAATGGTATATTCTTAGTTGATTGTTTTGGTTTCTGCTATAAATGTTAGCCAAAAGTGGTGTATTTAAAAGAAAAACATACATTAGATGATTTCCACAATAGATATAAACAAGAATCAAGCTTATTTTAAAAGATGTTTTGTGGTTAAAGTTAAATGAATAATAATATCTTAATGTTCATTTATATTGCACAAAGTGTAATTATTAATAATACTCTCGTACTTTTTAAAATAGGCCAAGAAAATTCTAAGTTCATTTAAGCTTCATGAAATAGCCATATATTTCATCAAGACTTTTTTGAATCAATATCGGATTATAATAAAAATAGCTAACATTTACTGGGCCCTTATTAAGTGCAAGGCAGTAAGTTAAACACTTTACATATATCACCTCTTTTTCATGGCCATATGAAACAGGTCCTCAACAGACAGGTAAGAAAACTGAGGCTTCAAGAGGGTGATGTGCCCAAGGCAACACAGCTATTAGGGGACAGTGCTGGGATTCACACGCTCATCTGCCTGAATAGAGGACTATGATTTTTACCACCATGCTATGCTGCTTTCCGGGCTCATGTAAAATCTCTAAGAAAAAATTTATAGTTAAATTTACCATTTTACATTTAAATATTGAAATGAATTATAGATTAGGAATACACATAACACTCACCAGTGAGCAGCAAATGGACGACAAAGGTCTACGTGAAAATTCTTGAGATCTTTAAATCTAATTGCTGCTTCAATATAAACAAAGAGTATCCAGAGGGACACTGTAGGCAGACACACTCCCCTTTCTGTGGGAAAGCAGCAGAGAGACAAGCATCAATGACACATTAATGTAACAGATGAATTGTTCAGGAGACTGATTCAGCTACAGTAACTTTCATCAAGACTTTCAACTAAATGAATTAATAAAAAGCAACTGGATCCAAACTAAAGTTCTTATATGACGAAAGATGCCAAGATGCCATAAAAGAAAAGATAAAGTTAAAAGACAAACATTCTGGCAGAAAATATTCACTATATAAAACAAAGGATGCATAGCCCTCACATACAAAGAGTTCCTACAAATCAATAAAAAGGCAATTGAAGGGGAAGATTTGCAAGTCGTCAAAGAAGAAATACAGATGGCTAAAAATCATATGAAAAACTGGTCAACTTCACTGTTAATCAGGGAAATACAAAGTAAAACCATAAAATTCCATTTTTCTAACCTCAGGCAAAAATTTTAAAGACTGGTAACGGTCAGTGCGGGGGGAAAGTTCATTCTCATATTTGGCAAAAATGTAAACTGGGACAACCTTTTTAGAGGGCAATTTGGAGGTATAATTAAATTTAAAATACTTGTACCTTTGACCCAGAAATTACACTTCTAGGAATCTAGCCTATAGAAATACAAAAGAGCCCTGGGATAAATGTATAAGAACATTCACTGTAGTACTACTATTTACAGTAGTAAACGTTCAGAATGAACTTAAATGTCCATCAACAGCTATTTAATTATGATAAATCTATACAGTGAAATACGATACTGCTTTTCAAAAGAATGAGGAAGATTTGTACTGACAAGGAATGTTATACAAAAATAATATTTTAATTAAGAATGAGTTGCAGCTCAAAGAAATTTTTCTGACATTTAAGTACTGTTCAAAAACATTTTTTTCTTCCTTAACCACAAGCTCATATTCCTTTTGCAATTAAAAAAATTTTTCAAGGGAGGAAAAAGCAAATTGTAACAAGGTAAATAGGATGCAAATAATGGGATAATTTTCACTGGCCTTTTAGAATCAATACCTGTAGGATATAATTAATGTACTTGATATCACTGAATTCTACACCTGAAAAATGTAGAATTGGCAAATGTTGTTCTATATATATATTTACAACAATAAAAAAAATCTGCAGGATAGGTCCAGCTATGTCAAAACATGATTAATAATGGGGTAATTTATGAATGTGCACTACATAGGCACGAGGTGCAGTAAGTCTAGAAAGCTCTTCAGAGACTACGTAAAACAAGAAAGTTACAAAAGAGAGAAAACAGTGACCTAAAGAACTAAATGGCTTTTTGCTAAGGAACTCTGGGGTAAAACTACAGAAAAATGATAGAATCTTAGAACTTGAAAGAAGATCATTTAGTCTAACTTCCTCATTTTATTAAAGAGAAAAGTGAGACAGACACCGAGTTTAAGCAAATTGAGTCCAAGTTCACAGAGGTTGTTCTGAGTCTGCTTTTAACTAGAACTCAAGTCCCCTTAGACCTAGTCTGTGAGATAAGATGACATTGGAAATTCTGTGAACACAGCTAATGGCTTCAACCATTCTTATGGATTTAAGATACCAAAAAAATTTTTCCCCCACAGTGTAAAAAGAAAAACAGCAAATCAGAAGATAATGCATTTTCAAAATCATTTCAAAATGCATTTTCAAAAATTTGCATTCCCTATCCCTATATGAAGTTCTAAACTTATTATAAATATAATAAGGACATTGTGAGAACAAATTATGGAAAAAATCCTGTAATTCTACAACAATTAAAAAAAAAAAAACACGCTGTAAGCATTCCTGAACAAGTACACATAGTTTTGTATACTGGTTATTTCTCCTCTTAACAGCAAGGGAAAAATGTTTACAATAATTTCATCATTCTTTTGTAGCCATATAAAATTCTGTCAACCATTCCCTATATGCTTAAGAATTTTAAATTTTAACAACTGGAAGAAAAATTAGCCTCAAGTTATATAAACTGTACTCATATTTGTCTGGTTCAATAAGGACACAATGTTTTTTGTTTGCTTTTTTAAGCACCAGTCATCCCAAATTAAAACATATTTCACAATTTAGCTATTCTAACGCGCATTTCTGAGCCTAGGGTTAAGAAAGGCCAGTATCATTTATGACATTAGGATCACTGCTGCCCTGATGGACCACTCATTGAATTAATTCTCAATAGGTTCCATTAATAGTTACTAAGTAGTTTCTTCTCAACTACTAAGACATTATTAATTTAGGGAATTGCCATAGTTTATCAGAGTCACAGAAGAGTGGAGCTGAAGGACTCCCTTAGACATTATCTAGACTATTCCACCTTCTATGACAGAGAAGAAACTGAGGCATAGAGAAGGTGAGCGAAGGATCTTACCCCACCAGGTGCACTGTAAACGGCAACTCACTCAAAACTGAGGCCCAGGACAAGGAAATACAAGTAGAAACTGATGTACAAAAAAATCACTTTAGTTACAATAAAGCAGACTAAAGAACCTTTGTGCTAGCTTATAAATCAAATCAGATACAAGAGAATGCTAAATATGGAAAACACCACGCTCATGCTGGATACTTTAAATAGTGCTCCATGTGTCTTCTACATGGACCAACATTATCCTCTTAACAGCTCTGAGAAGAGGACGAAATGTTGCTCCAGAGAGCTTTTATTATTTGGTGCTCCCTCAGTAGTCAAAATCCTACAGGTTGCAGCTGGGCCTAAGAATGAAGCTTCATGCATCTCTGCAGACAAATGTGATGCCCTGTGAACCAATCCTCACATCCCAGTGCATACCACACTCAGGCTTTCACAGTGAGGAGGAGCTGACAAAACATCTCATCTGACCTTAGTTTGAAATAACAGAAGTATAGCTCTAAGAAGAATGGAGGTGACTATGCAGCTCTGCTCTAGTCAGAACTTACCTGTAACAGTACAATTTGGTTAAGACAACCAAGGAACTAGGGAGACCAGGATGGTAAGAATACTTAAAATACCATATAAGGAAAAGTTGATGAAACCAGACATGTTTTTCCTACAGAAGAGAGGACTTGAAAGGTTATGACAGTGTCTTTAAATATCTAAAGAAATGTTAACATGGCTAACATGGAAGAAAAACTCTACTCATTTAGTGTGTTCCAAGGCAGGGGCCCACTGTATAGGCTTGAGGGTATGGTCTGTAGCCCCTTGAAATTTTAAGGAAAAGTTTTGTGCACTCCTATGTATTTTTCTGGGGAAAGCCTCTTTAGATCCTCTAAGAGATCAGCAAGTCCCAAAACAGTTAAGAGATATTGGGTTAAAAGTAGAAGGAGGAAGATTTTGGCTCAGTATAACAAAGAACTATTACAGCTGCCCCAAAATGGAATAGGGTGCCAGGAGCGGTAGTAAGTTACTTGTCCCTGTAGGTGTTCAATCAGAGGTGAAATCACTATGTGCCAGGGATGCTGTAGCAATTCTTGTGCCAAAAAAGGGTTCAACTAAATGACCTCTGATGTTCCTTTCGATAATGAAATCCATGAACATTTTTCCTATTTGACACGTGGCTGTCTTTAAACCTACCTAAATAGAAATCATTTCTTTTTTTGTTTGTTTGTTTTAAATGGCTATCTTTGTACTCAAGGTCAGTAATTGAAATACCTACAATCAAGATGTCACATCATAAGGATAATCTTCTGATTCAAATCATGAAAAAAAGACAAAATATATTTTTTAAAAAGATGTATTACAACCTATTAGGAAAAGGCAACTTTAAAATATCTACTTAAAATCAACTCTAAATGATGTATTCAAAGAAATCATATTTTTAAAATTTGAATCAAAGTTTTCTATCCATCTAAGATATCACTAAGACTTACCTGTGTGCCATACGTACTGAACCCATACATATGTGCTAGCAGCAAAAAAAAGCCATTGTATGGGGATGAACAGCAGGCATATTATATTTGACGTGAATGCTACACAAACAAAAAATACTGAGAAGGCCTAAAGGGAAAAACAAAACAAGATGAAAAACAATCTTAGAACTTGTTACTTTCAAGCAGAGGCTGTTAAAAACATGTTGGACATAATCTCTGAAACTACCATGCAATAACTACAGAGCCAGTCCATAAGATGAAATTTTAAACATTTAAAATCAACCTAAATATATATTAAAATAATGGTTAATTTAACATCAAAGAGTAAAACTATGGTCGTCAAACATGAAAAACTGGACCAGAACAAATTAAGGCTGGCCCACAGTGAGTTCATCTGTACTCCACAGGTGGGTTTTCTGAAAGAACTTGAATTTTAACCGAAAAGTTTCCTTTCTTCCGACAAACCATTCCTAAAGAGTCTCATTCTTGAAGGATAGGCCTACTGGAGCACAGACAAACCAAAATATTAGTAAGAACTATGATGATGTTAATAATTTCATGACATAGCCTTCCTCTGGGCCCTGGTATACTATCACCAATAGGACATGAGCTCAAAACCATCTTTTCAGAGCATGGATTTTCTCCAGGCTTGGGTAGAGGAGACATAGGTTTAGGATGTGGCTATGGAACACAACAGAACTAACAGGTCAACCAAGGGAACAAGCCCAGGCCTGTACCCTTGTTCTAACACAGTAGTTCTCAAAACATAGCATGGGGATCCCTACAGATCTCTGAGACCCTTGCCGGGGGTCTTCAAGGCCAAAATTATTTTCATAATAATATAAAGATGTTATCTGCCTTTTTCACTCTCGTTTTCTCATGAGTTCAGAATTTTCTAGAAGCTACATGACATGTTATAATGCAATAGACTGAACTCAGAAGTAGATACGAAAATCCTACTGTCCTCTATTAAGCCAGACATTAAAGAGATTCCCAAAAAGGTAACCACTCTTCTAATTCTTTTTTTGTTCTGGAAAACATAGTTATTTTTCATTTTTAAAATGTCATTTATATTGACATGTAATGCGTTTGTTACTGTTATATTTAAGTGAATTAATAAATATTTTTAAATTTTCTCAGTTTTAATTTCAAATACAGTAAACATAGATGATGTAACCACCCATAAACAAAATCTCCTCGGAGCGCTCAATAATTTTTAAAAACGTAAAGGGGTCCTGAGACCAAAAAGTTTGAGGGCCACTGTTAAAACTCTAACTCAATCAACAGCACAGTGACAGGGGCTCCAGAGATATTTCAGAGTGAGATTGGAGTAAGCGATTATTGCTTCCTCCCCTATTCTGTCTCCCTCCCGAAGTCCTCCTCCCCACGCCACCCCCACTTCTAACTGGAAAGGAGAGGAGGCTGAAGTGAATCTGATCAGTAAGTTTAGGCAAAATAGCCGTAGAGGCCAGTTGCAGCCCATAGACCCAATACAGTCACCTAAGTATTGCTAATAAAATCTACCTTAAACAGTTTCACTATTAGCTAATGAAGATTTTCTTAGAAGGGTAATTAAACCCCTCATTCTTGGAAAACATGTATTAGTAAACATACCAGTCCCTGATATCTGAAGGAATCATAGACGCTTCTGATGAAAAGCCAGAAAGGCCACAGGTATTCAAATCTGAACTCCAGGACAAAATCAGCCAGGAGGACAAGTGCCCACACTACCAGGAATTTCAGGTATAAAAATGTACTGCAAAATATAAAAATAAAGAATTCAAGGTCATTTGTGAAAACCTAGAAAAAAACAACACAATGTTTCTGTTTAAAAGAGACAAAAAATTACTTCCAATACCATGAAAATAATGGCGATTAAGGGTAGAAAGAGACACTGCAATGGCCCACCTAAATTTTATTCTGAGCCCCACAGCTATCAAGATGACCAAAAATTCCATTTGAGATGGAAAATAAATAAATAAATCTCACCACTATTTAAAAATGTGCTAAATATCTGACTTCAGTATACTGCAACACTCTCAAAATTACAGCTTTCAAGCTGTTCTTCATTAGAAGAAAATGTCACGGTTGAAAGGCTTCAAATTTGCTGTCTCCCCACCCCACTACATCTGTTTGCAGAGTATTTGAATTTTTTTTTTGTTGACATTTTTGCAAATCTCTTTAATACCTGGTTTAATACAAGGCAGATGCTTCTGCTTTCATCCTATTGCCAGACTTTTTTTTTTTTAATCGTACTTTAGATGAAGTTTTACAGAACAAATAGTTTCTCATTAAACAGCCTACACATACTGTTTTATGACATTGGTTAACAACCCCACGACATGTCAACACTGTCCCTTCTCAACCTTGGGTTCCCTATCACCAGCTTTCTTGTCCCCTCCTGCCTTCTAGTCTTTGTCCCTGGACTGCTGTGCCTCATTAGTCCCGTTTTGTTTTATGAGACTGTCCAATCCCTGGCTGAACGGTGAGCTTCGAGAGGGGCTTCACCACTGAGCTAAAAGGGTGTCCGGGGGCCATACTCTCGGGGTTTCTCCAGTCTGTCAGGCCAGTAAACCCGGTCTTTTTTTTTGTGAGTTAGAATTCGGTTCTACATCCTTTTCCAGCTCTGTCCAGGACTCTATTGTGATCCCAGTCAGAGCAGTCAGTGGTGGTAGCTGGGCACCATCTAGCTGTACTGGACTCAGTCTGGTGGAGGCTGTGGTAGCTGTGGTCCATTAGTCGTTTGGACTAATCTTTTCCTTGTATCTTGTTCTCTTCATTCTCCCTTGCTCCCGAAGGGGTGAGACCAGTAGAGTATCTTAGATGGCTGCTCACAGGCTTTTAAGACCCCAGACACTACTCACCAAGCTAGAATGTAGAACACTGTCTTTATAAACTATGTTATGCCAACTGAGCCAGATGTTCCGGACCACAGCCCTCTGCCCAGCAGTTCAGTCCCTCAGGGAGTTTGGAAGTGTCTATGGAGCTTCCATGACCTTTTCCTTGTACAAGTTGTGCTGGCTTCCCCAGTATTGTGTACTGTCTTACCCTTCACCAAAGTTACCGATTATCCATTGTCTATTTAGTTCCCACCCTGCCCCCGATCGCTTGTAACCAACAAAGATTGTTACTTTTTGTGTGTAAACTTTTACATGAGTTTTTACAGCAGAGGTCTCATACAATATTTGTCCTTTTGTGATTGACTTATTTCACTCAGCATAATGTCCTCCAGTTTCATCCATGTTATGAGATGCTTCCCAGATTCGTGATTGTTCTTTATCGTTGCATAATACTCCATTGTGTGTATGTACCATAGTTTGTTTATCCATTCATTTCTTTTTTATTTATTTATTTTTTTAATTGTACTTCAGGTGAAGGCTTACAGAACAAATAGTTTCTCATGAAACAGAAGTACACATGTTGTTTTATGACATTGGTTAACAACCCCACAACATGTCAACCCTCTAACTTCTCAACCTTTTTTTTTTTGGTGAAAATACACATAGCCAAAGATATACCATTTCAAAAATTTCTACATGCACAGTTCAGTGACACTGACTACGCTCTTCCAATTGTGCTGCTATTCTCACTTAAGATGAAGGCTTACAGAACAAAATAGTTTCTCATTTAACAGTCACTACACGTTGCCCTGTGACAATGGTTAACAATCTCACAACACATCAACAATATGCTTACTCAACCTTGGGTTCCCTATCACCAGCTTCCTTGTCCCCTTCTGCCTTCTGGCCCTTGTCACTGGAATACTGTACCTCATTAGTCCCATTTGGTTTTACAGGGCTGTCCACTCCCGGGCTGAACGGTGAACCTTGGAGATAACTTCACCACTGAGCTAAAAGGGTGTCTGGGGGCCATAGTTTCGGGGTTTCTCCAGTCTCCTTTAGGCCAGTAAATCTGGTCTTTTTTCTGTGAGTTAGAATTATGTTCTACATCCTTCTCCAGCTCTGTCCAGAACCCTCTGTTGTGATCCTGGTCAGAGCAGTTCAGTGGTGGTAGCCAGGCACCATCTAGCTGTACTGGACTCAGTCCGGTGGAGGCCTTGGTAGCTGTGGTCCATTAGTCCTTCGGACTAATGTTTTCCTTGTATCCTGTTCTCTTCATTCTCCCTTGCTCCCAAAGGGATGAGACCAGTGGAGTATCTTAGATGGCCGCTCACAGGCTTTTAAGACCCCAGACGCTACTCACCAAGGTAGAATGTAGAACACTGTCTTTATAAACTGTGTTATGCCAGTTGAGCTAGATGTTCCCCGAGACCATGGTCCCCACAGCCCTCCACCCAGCAATTCAGTCCCTCAGGGAGTCTGGATGTGTCTATGGGGCTTCCATGACCTTTCCTTGTACAAGTTATGCTGGCTTCCCCAGTATTGTGTACTGTCTTACCCTTCACCAAAGTCACCAATTATCCATTGTTTATTTAGTTCCCCCCGCCCCCGCAATCCCTTGTAACCAACAAAGATTGTTACTTTTTGTGTGTAAACTTTTACATGAGTTTTTACAGCAGAGGTCTCATACAATATTTGTCCTTTTGTGACTGACTTATTTCACTCAGCATAATGTTCTCCAGTTTCATCCACGTTATGAGATGCTTCCCAGATTCGTGATTGTTCTTTACCGTTGCATAATACTCCATTGTGTGTAGGTACCATAGTTTATCCATTCATTTCTTGATGGGCATCTAGGTTGTTTCCATCTTTTTGCTATTGTGAACAGTGCTGCAATGAATATGGGTGTGCATATGTCTATTCGTGTGATGGCTCTTATTTCTCTAGGATATATTCCTAGGAGTGGGATTGCATTTTGTAGTGCTTTTTTTTTTTTTTTTTTTTTGTGGTGCTGACGTTTTATTTGTTCCTCTTACTCTCCTGTGCTGAGCTCCTTTTGTTTGTGGATTTTTTTTTTCATTTGTTTTTGTAGGTTTTGTTTTTACTGAGGCTTTATGTTTTTCTTCTTTGATGAGTAGGTTTGTTAACTTTCTTTGTAGTTACCTTGAAATTTACCCTTATCTTCCCAGATTTGAACCAGTCTATTATAACTTGGTATCCCCTTGCCTTTCTCTCCATTAGAAGGTGCTATACCTACACCGTTCCTTCCCTCTTTTATTATTCTGATACTGTTATCATTTACAGATTAACCTCTCTGGTTCCCTGTTGTAATTCTTTTGGTTTCGCATAGTCCTTAAGAGTTCACTTCCTAGGTTGGTATCTGGCTAGTACAATCCTGTGTCCTGTATTTAGCCTGTAGTCTGATGTTGTTTGTTCTCAGATCGAAGGACCCCCTTTAATAAGTCTTGTAAGTTTGGTTTGGTTTTTACATAGTCCCTTAATTTCTATTTATCTGGAAATGACCTAATTTCACCATCATATTTGAATGAGAGTTTTGCAGGACATATTATTCTTGGCTGGAAATTTTTTTGTTTCAAGGTTTTATATATGTCATCCCATTGCCTTCTTGCCTGCATGGTTTCTGCTGAATAATCCGAGCTTAGTTTTACGTTTCTCCTCTGTATGTGACTTTTTGTTTTTCTCGAGCTGCTTTCGGGATTCTTTGTTTGTCTGTGGTTTTAGCGAGTGTGATTATGATACGCCTTGTTGATTTTCTTTTGGGTCTATCCTATATGAGGTTTGTTGAGCTTCTTGGATGGTCAGCTTTTCATCTTTAATGATATTGGGGAAGTTTTCTGTCAGCAATTCTTCAATGACCCTCTCGGTTTTCTGTTTTCTCCCCATTCTAGAACTCCGATCACTCGCAGATTTTTGCTTTTGATTGTTTCCCACATGATTCTCAAGGTTTCTTCATTTTTCTTCGATCTATTTTCTGATTTTTCCTCAAACAGAGTTGTATCCAAGTGTTTGTCTTCAACTTCGCTGGTCCTATCTTCCATCATTTCAAACCTGCTCCTCAGCCCTTCTATGACACTGTCCATTTCTAAAATCTTCCTGTTTATTTTTTGGATTTTTAATTGTTGTTTTTGTATGATTTCCAGTTGTGAGTTTATTTTATCATTTTGTTCCTGTATTATTTTCTTGAAGTCTTCTATTTTTCTGTCTGTATTTTCCATGAATTTGTCTATTTTTTCCTCACTTTTGTCTGCTTTTTGCTTCAACTCTTGGATAATTGTGAATATTAGAGATTTGAATTCCCTGTCACTTAGGTCTAGTGCCTTTTCTTCTACTGGAAAGTCATCTGGTGTTTTATTTTGGATGCCTACTGGAACAATCCTGTCCTGTCTTTGTAAATGTTTTGATATTGTCTGCTGTCTTCGGGGCATTCAGTGGTTATTTTCCTCGTTTATTGATTGTAGATTTGTTTCATCCTGCTTTTTTGTTTTATTTGGTTATGTCTGAGCAGGTGGGCTGTGCATTCTTTGTTGTTTGCTCGTCTGTTGGCACGATACTCTTCACCTCCTTCTCCTCCTTCTCCAATGGGCAGGTCAGTCACTCAGGTATGGTACAGCAGGGCAGATCCAGCTGAAGGGGAGTTACTGGGATGGGTTCTTTGTGGTACGTACCAGGGCTGACAGTGTCGACTGGGAATCAGTGCAGGGCAGGTTCCAGTAGGCCGTGCCTGCGCTGCTTGGGAGTGTGACGTTCAGCACACAGTACAGGCAAGCAGGAAGGAGGGGGTAGATTATGATCTGTGGAACTAAGATGAGTACGGGAAAGAGGAGAGAGAGGGGAGAGGAACAGGAGCCAAAAACAAACAAACGAACAAAAAAGAGTGCTAAGGGAGCTTGCTATTGGAGTGGAGAGATGAGAGACTGAGAAATGGGGAAAACAAAAATGAAAAAAAAAAAAGAAAAAGGGTAAAAGAAAAAAATGAAAAAATTGAGAAACTGGAAATGAAGAAAGACAAAAATGGAATAAGAGAGAGAAGAAAACAAAACAAAGAAACAAAAAAAAAAAAAACCCAAGAAAAAAATAAATGCCCCCAGGGATGTCCCTGTGCGTCTGCGCAGAGTAAGGGAGTAGCTTCCAAGCCGCGCAGTACTGCCCAGCTAGATGGGGCTCCCAAGCCAAGCTAGATGGGGCTCCCAAGCCAAGAAAAGAAAAAGAAAACAAACAAACAAATCAAAACAGAACAAATCAGAGCAAACAAACAAACAAAAAAGCCCTGGAGGTTCCACCAGTGTGGCGGCATGGGCCGGGAAGCAGTTTCACAGTCGAGCAGTATTTCGCAGCCTTTCAGGAAGAAGCAAAGATGGTGCACGGAGCCAGGTATTTGAGAGAAAGGAGGGGGAGGTGGTGAGAGGTGAGGAAGAAATCTAAAGAAGCAGAAAAAAGCAACACCAACAGCCAACAAAAGGCACTCAGGGAGCCAGCCAGTGCAGGTGGGTGGAATCCAAGCGACACCAGGGTCAAACTAGTGCTTCCCGGCCAAGACACTGTGGCTGCAGGAAGCAGAGGAGGCTAAGTTGGGGTGAAGAAGGGTGGGGGGTGGGAAAGCATATACCCTTGGTTACCAGTTGTTCTGTCTCTTGCTGGAAGCTCCGTGAAGCTGCTTTCTTGTACCCCATTTGCTAATCTCCGACAGGAGTCCAAGATGGCAGATCCATGCTGCAGTAGCTGATAGGGGACCTCTACATGTATCTCTCCTCGCTCTCTGTTCTCGGTCGGTTTCTTATTCCATTCAGTGTTTGGCTGAGTTCTTTATCTCTTCATTTGATGCTTAGGGTTTCAGGATCGACGTGCGACTCTGACTTAGTTTTTCTGACCTTTGCTGTGGAGGAACAGCGTGGTGCTTCTGACTATAGCACCATGTTTGAGTATTTGAAATTCCTGACGCACATCCCTACATGCTTGAAGAATTTCATCTTTTTTTCCCTTTCTCCTCTTGCCTCTCTATATAGTATTCATCTGCACTAAGCAAACAAAACCCAAATGACTTTTCAAAATAGACAGAAAGTAATTTAAAGAGCAGACGCCAATCACTACTGTGAGGGCACAAAAACTTAAATTAGAGAAAAAAATCCAGAAGCATCCAGGCCTTGCTCTAGCTGAGATGTAAATGTATACTCCCAGTTCCATCTGGACTTACAGTAAACAGAAACACTTTGACAAGCGAGTTGGGACTCACATCTAACCACTGCAGTAGCTCAAAATAAGGCAAGGACAGATAAAAATTATGACTTTTTCATATAATCTAGAAGTTCAGTTTATTAGTTGCATAATGGATAAGCCTTCAGATTCTATTAATAAGCCCCTAATTCTACATCCCTAACTCTGTCAAGAGGAGCCCTGGTGGTACAGTGGTTAAAGCACTCAGGCTGCTAACCAAAAGGTTGGCGGTTCGAACTCATCGGTTGCTTCACAGGAGAAAGATGTGGCAGTCTGCTTCCATAAAGATTACAGCCTTGGATTTACTGGCCTAAAGAATACTAGAGAAACCTCGAGAGTGTGGCCCCCAGACACCCTTTCAGCTCAGAGGGGAAGTTACCTTCAAGGTTCGATGTTAAGCCTGGGAATGGACACCCCAGTAAAACTAAATGGGACTAACGATGTACAGGAGTCCGGTGACAAGGGCCAGAAGGCAGAGGGAGAGTAGGAAACTGATGATAAGGAACACAAATTGAATAAGGACACTGTCGATGTATTGTGAGATTGTTGACCACTGCTATAGGGCAACATTTGTAGTAACTATTAAATGGGAGGCTGTTTTGTCCTGTAAGCCTTCATCTTGGGCGAGAATGGCAGCACAATTGGAAGAGCATAGTCAATATCACTTAAATGTGTAAGTAAAAAGTTTTGAAATGGTGTTTAAATAAAATAAAAATAAATAAATAAATAAACAAATGAGACTAAAGAGGTACAATAGTCCACTGACAAGGTCCAGAAGACAGAAGGGGACAAGGAAGCCCCCTGGTGATAGGGAACACAAGGTGGAGTAAGGATATTCTTGATGTGCTGTGAGATTGTTAACCATTGTCATAGGGCAACATGTGTAGTAACTGTTAAATGAATAACTATTTTTTCTGTAAGCCTTCATCTTAAGTGAGAATAACAGCACAGTTGGAAGAGCGTAGTCACTGTCACTGAACTGTGAATGTAGAAATTTTTGAAACGGTGTATCTTTGGCCATCTGTAATTTTCATCAAAAAAAAAGGTTGAGAATTTAGAGGCTTAATACGTTGTGGGGTTGTTAACCAATGTCAAAAAACAACATGTGTACTACTATTTCATGAGAAACTATTTGCTCTGTAAGCTTTCACCTGAAGTACAATAAAATATATATTAAAAAAAAAAAAAAAAAGATTACAGCCTTGGAAACCCTATAGGGCAGTTCTACCCTGTCCTACAGGGTAGCTATGAGTTGGAATCGACTCCACAGCAATAGGTTTTAGCCCTGTCAAAGAACCCTGGTGGTGCAACGGTTAAACACTTGGCTGCTAACCAAAAGGTTGGCAGTTCAAACCCACCCAGAGGCTCCGCGGGAGAAAGACCTAGAGATCTGCTTCCATAAAGATTACAGCCAAGAAAACCCTATGGGGCAGTTCTACTCTGTCACATGTGGTCTCAATTCAAGGGCACCCAACAACAACAATCCTGCTGAGTCCCTGAGTGGTATAAAAGGTTAATGCACTTGGCTGCTAACTGAAAGGTTGGAGGTTCAAGTCCACCCAGAGAGGTGCCTCAGAAGAAAGTACTGGCAATCTACTTCTGAAAAAT
Organism: Dugong dugon; assembly: GCA_030035585.1. Lineage (NCBI taxonomy): Eukaryota > Metazoa > Chordata > Mammalia > Sirenia > Dugongidae > Dugong > Dugong dugon. The sequence goes on along the minus strand of CM057462.1, from coordinate 49,543,034 downwards.
CAGTCATTAAAAACTCTACGGACACACTCTAGATAGTAGATACTTGTTATTTTTGGTGATGGGAAAGGTAACACCGAACGAGGGTAATGCGTACACAGCTTGATGAAGATAAACGATGTCAATAAAAAGTACACAAGAAAAAAGGCCTTGGTGGTAATTGCTATGGCATATATAATTTTAAAACAACCAAAAAATACATGTGTGGGTATATATGTATGTATGTAGGCATATATGTGTATACCAAAAGAAAACCAAACCTTTGCCATCGAGTTGATTTCAACTCATTGCAACCCTATAGGACAGAACAGAACTGCCCCATATGGTTTCCAAGGAGGGGCTGGTGGATTTGAACTGTCAACCTTTCAGTTAGCAGCCAAACTCTTAACCACTGTGCCATCAGGGCTATAGATGTGTATGTATGTGTGTATATATAAATGTGTGCATATGTATATGTATATACATCTATGTGACTGTATGCATATAATAAAGCTCATAGGGGGCACAGTTACAGATACTTCTTAGACATAAGCAAACACCTCATGGGATTGGATTTCTGGGTATGAAGGATTAGGACCATGGTCTTGTGGGACATCTCAGTCAAATGGTATAATACAGTTCATAAAGTTACGTTCTACATCCTAGTTTGGTGAGTAGTGTCTGGGGTCTTAAAGCTTCTGAGTGGCCATATAAGATACAACTATTTTTCTCTACTCTTGTCAGAGCAAAAGGAAGAAAGAAGGAAACCAAAGACTCAAAGAAGAAACTGGTCTACAGGACAAACTGTCTACACGAACCACAGTCTCATCTACCCTTAGACCAGAAAAACTAGATAGGGCCCAGCTACCACTACTGACCATTCTAATCAGGGCCCTGATAGACGGAGCCTGATAGAATCGGAGAAAAATGTGGAACAGAACCTCAAACTCCTATTTAAAAAAAAAAAAAAGCCAGACCTACTAGGCTGATTGAGATTGGAGGACTCCCTAACACTAGTGCCCTGAGATACTCTTCAGACCTTGAACTGAAACTAGCTCCTAAAGTGACCTTGTAGCTAAATAACAAATTGGCTCAAAAAATAATGAACATCACCCGTAAGTACTGTGCTCCCTTAAAAAAGCATCTATATGCACAGTCAAGTAGAGGAGGTAGACGGGTTAATAGGCATTTCTAAGACGGCAAGATCGACCAAATAGTCAATTATTTTAAAACAAAGATGAGAATGTAAGGGGGCAGGGAAACTAGATTAATGGAAATGGAACAACCAGAACGGTAATAATGAGAAGGTTCACACATTGTGAAGAACATAATCAATGTCACTGAACAACCTGTACAGAAATTATTGACTGGGAACCTAAACTGCTGGGTGAACCTTCACTGAAAACACAATAAAATATTATTAAAAAAAAAAAAAAAAAAAACCTCTCTATAGAGCATAGTTCTACTCTGACACACATGGGGTCGCCATGAATCACAACAGATTCAACAGCAACTTGTAACTGTCAATTTTAGAGCAGGTTAAATTTAGGTATTTTAAAAAAAGTTTTCTAAGATAAACTGATTGGAAGTACTAAATTCACTTTGACATGGGCTAAAGCTTTGCCTGATGTTTTACAACATAAATATTCCAATATTGATATGATCAAATTAACTATCTGAATATACACCAAAAACAACAAAATCAAGAATTTTAATATATAATTTTGTAACTTATTAAAATAAGGTACAAAAAGACATATGTTTGGGGGGAAAAACAAAAACAGGATCCAACATGGAGGGCTCTTTTTGCATCCTTTGAAGTTATAAAGAAAAAGATACCCAGAACGGACACATATGACCCCTAATGATACATTATTCATAACAATATCGAATTTGTCAACTAGAGTCAATTTCTAATACTAATTTTTAGAAGAACTTCTTTGAGCTTAAACTTTATAGAATCATGGAACCCAAGGAAAACCAGAAGAACATAGTCTTGACTCCTAGATTCCACCTTTGGTTTCACTCCCATACAGTTCTTTTGGCCAGATGAGGATGGGGCTCTCATTCTCACTGAAGGGTGTTAAATCTGTCAGTGACCCAGCAGGAAAGCAATGCACATTTTATTAGAAGGAACAACTGAGTCATTCAGGCATTTAGGAGCACTAATCTAGTTTGACACTAGATTTCCAAGCTGCTTGGCTTTAAAACTAAGTTTTTTTCTTGTTTCCAGAATTATGTTTCTGGGTTTTCAGTAACGTTTCTAAGGTATTTATAAAATGGCATGAAAATGTATCTATTTTCCTCAGTAAAACTTTTCCCATTGGGCTGTCTCTGTAATGCAGCTGACTGAGACTGTGGTGGGTACCTCAGTCATGTCTAGTTGTTACCATTCCCCAGGTGGAGAAGGCTGCCCAAAATGCCCCTGAGGTATGGCAGGATCCTTGTCTAGCCATCAACAACATTCCAGTTTCATTATTTAACCACGTTATCCAAAGAATGGCAGCATGCTGAATATTTTCTAATAAATCATTTAAACCAAGGGAAGTACAAAAGTGACCATCTTTGTTATAGTGGACCGTTCAGTTTCAATTCAGTAACTTCATGTGAGGTTCCTTTTTACATATTTCACTTCTTTTCAAGCAACTGCTTTCATACCTTTGATGTTCTTTAACAACCAGTTCTTACTGAGTCACAGTTTAGAAGTACAGATATCTAAGGAAACTTGATCTTTCACAAACATATGCCATACTCTCAGCTTTCCTCAGGCTCCCGTTTTAGGTGGGTCTGACTCTAAAACCAAAAGGGATTATCTAATTAACAAAGGTGATTTTACTCTAGGACTTGTCTTTAAATTTTATTGAGTCATTTCCGTTTTACTGGGTTTTAGAAAGTTTAAGACAGCTGCCTGATTCTGTATTCACTAAGCCCTTTATATCTGTAAAGCATACCTATTATCCTCCTATAGGAACCTGTACAAAGGTTAGAAGACAAGCAATCTAAAATGAATGCTTATCAAAGTAGTAACCCTAACTAATTCCTCTCCTTTCATGCTCTGAAGGTCAAGAGATTTTGCTAGGTCCAAAGAGATGACATTCTAAAGGGGGAGAGTATTAATTAGGGTTTTAGCCATTATAACATTTTAAAATATTTCTTTTAAATCATGAAGAAAACATGATTAGCAAAATATTTATGCACACAGTTCATTATAGTCAATCTGATGCTACTTTAATTTTCTGATCCAAATATATTTGCTAATGACTTTAAAATATCTTCAACAAAATCTTAAAGCATAATTGCAACAAAAAGATATTTTCCATAATAATATATTGACACAAGGGCAGACAAAAGCCTTTGGTAGTACTATAGGTTTCTGTTTTGGGTGCCAATGAAATAAAGAAAAGATTAATTATCAGGCTTAATGGTGGTGATTCTTTCAAAGTCATATTAACTATCTTTCAAAGTCAATGTTAACTGTAAGATTCTTTTTTTCCCCCCATTCTATTCCTACCCTAGCCATTTACAACCATTTTTTACCTGAATCCATTTAGCAACGCTCTCCACCTATGGATTAATTATCTATGATTAATGAGAAGTAATATTGGACATTCTTCTGTTTCCAAGTAAAGTGCACCTCCTTTCCAGTATCTCTAGCTGCTTGTCACCTAGATCATTTTCTGGAGCCCACATAATTACTACAGGGTGGCCATCAATCCTCAGTAGCTGACCTTTTCCCTAGGCAGACTAATGGCCATTTAGTTCACTTGGTCCTTACCACAGAAATGACTCTGGAATATTTCACTGACTATGTTAGTGGCCATCTATCTCAATCCTTAGCTCTCCTGGCCTCTCTGTAATGCCAACTGTGATTGCCTTTAGCATTTAGTATGTAGCATAATAGAGCCCTGGTGGCTCAGTGGTTAAGAGCTTCACTGCTAACCAAAAGATCAGCAGTTCGACTCCACCAGCTGCTCCTTGGAAACACTATGGGGCAGTTCTACTCTGTTCTACAGGGTCGCTATAAGTCGGAATCAACTCAACGGCATGGGTTTGTTGTTGTTGTTGTTGTTGTTGTTTTTTAACTTGTGGAAATATTTCCTTCTTTTTATTTTTTTATTGTTGTGCTTTAAGTGAAAGTTTACAATTCAAGTTAGTCTCTCATACGAAAATTTATACATAGTTTTGTGACCCTACTTGCTCTCCCTATACTGTGACAGTACACTCTTCCCTTCCACCCCGGATTTCCCGTTTCCATTCAACCAGCTCCTGACCCTCTCTGCCTTCCCATCTCGCCTCTGGACGAGAGCTGCTTATTTAATCTCACATATCTACTTGAGCTAAGCAGCACACTCTTTGCGAGTATCATTTTATGTCCCACAGTCCAGTCTAATCTTTGTCTGAAGAGTTGTCCTTGGGAATAGTTTTAGTTTTGGGCCAACAGAGGGCCTGGGGGCCACATCTTCCAGGGCCCCTCCAATCTCAATTAAGCCATTAAATCTGGTCTTTTTACTAGAATTTGAGTTCTGCACCCCACTTTTCTCCTGCTCCATCAGGGACTCTGTTGTGTTGCCTGTCAGGGCAGTCATTGTGGTAGGAGGGCACCATCTAGTTCTTCTGGTCTCAGGCTGATGAAGTCTCTGGTTTATGTGGCCCTTTCTGTCTCTTAGGCTAATACTTCCCTTGTATCCATGGTGCTCTTCATTCTCCTTTACTCCAAGTGACTGGGACCAATTGATGCCTCTTAGATCACTGATAGCTAGCTTTTAAGACCCCAGACGCCACTCACCAAAGTGGGATGGAGAACATCTTCTTTAAAAACTTTGTTATGCTAATTGACCTAGACGTCCCCTGAAAGATTGGTGCCCAGACCCCTGCCCCTGCTACTCTGTTGGTTTGGTTTTTTAAATAGCACAATACTTCCTGGACCAAACTGCTTTGTCTTCTCTGTTATCAAATACCTCTCCCTAGCAGGCATCAGGGAGCCCTGGTGGTACAGTGGTTAAGTGCTCAGCTGCTAACCAAAAGGTTGGCTGCTCAAACCGATCAGCTGCTCCGTGGGAGAAAGATGTGGCAGTCTGCTTCTGTAAAGATTACAGCCTTGGAAACACTATGGGGCAGTTCTACTCTGTCCTATAGGGTTGCTATGAGTCAGAATCGACTCGATGGCAATGGGTTTTTTTAATTGGGCATAACGTCTAGAATATTCATCTAGACTGTTGCTTGGCTTGTATTGCTGCTGAAGTCTCACACTGGCCATTTGTGATCTACAGTCTTGCTACTCTAAGTGTGGTCCGTGGACCAGCAGCATCAGCATCAGCATCATGTATGAGCTTTTTCGAAAAGCAGAATTTCAGGGCCCATCCCAGACCTGTTTAATCTAAGCCTACATTAACCTAAGCCTACATTTTAACCAGATCCCTAGGCCATTTGTATGTACATTAAATTTTGAGAAGCACTGATCTATAGCAAAGGCTTCTCGTTGTCATGGAACTTCCACTGAATTTCACACTGTCTCAGAAAGAAGGTAATGCTCTAATCGGATCATCAGTACTTATCTCTAAACTATTGGCTGTCCTCCCCTCAACTGGAAACATTCCAACTGTTCAGGGTTAGTTCTTCCATTTTTCTAAAGTTCTAATTCACAGACAAGATCTCTACCTCACTGCAATTTAAACTAAAAGAAGCACTTCCATTGTTACTAATCCTTCAATACACAGCATGAACATCCTCAAAAGTCCTCCTTGATCCAAACTAAAGACTGGGCCCCACATTATATACTCACATGGCATCCCGTACTATGAGAACATTTAATTACAATTATCATTAAATAATACCTTGCGTAAGGAAGACATAGAGTCCACAAGAACAAAGGAGCTGCCAGTTTTGTTCCCTGCTTTATCCTCAGTGCCCAACGCGGCACCTTGAAGGAATGACTTGCAATGCACCAGAGCATTTAGGACTGACAAGAGCACACACTTACAATGAAGGCAGGGGGAGAGAGAATGCACAAGTGACTGAATGGTTGTCTAAACACAGCACACTGACAAAGGTAACAAATACATCTTCTGCCTGAAGGATTATTGTGCACCTGTTCCCAATCTATTCTCCCTAACTGTTCTTCACTCTGAAGAAATAAATTTAATCAGCCTTGCTCTGGTGCCAGACTACCACTCCATTTGGTTCACCTGCCACTAGCTCACCGCAGCAGTGGTTCTCAAAGTGTCTTCTATTAAAGCCACACATTAAAGAGATATGCAAAAACATTTAACCATACTTCTCCTCACTAAATTTTTTTTACTTTGGGAAGTACATGTCTTGTATTAAAATATAGTATTTATATATTAGCATGCAATTAATTTATTATTATTTTTAAATGACTCAATAAATGTTTTAATTTTTTTTTAGTTGTAATTTCTAATACAGTAAATACTGATAGATATAACCCATATAAACCAAAGCTCTTTGGTGTTCTCAATCATTTTTAAGAGTGTAAAGAGGTCGAGAGACAAAAATATTTGAGAAATGCTGAGCTACAGAAAGATGTACAAGAACCTCAAGATAAAACAGACTAGAACCACTGCCGCTTTCTGCAACCACATCACCCTTGGGTAAAACCCAGAAAAGGTAGCTGGCTAAGAAGACCCAAGCTGTTCCGCATCTCTTTTCTATGCTAGGCCTCCTGCAGAATGCAATGAGAACCCTTCTAGAGTCAATTACACACACACACACACACACACACACACACACACACACACTCACTCATGTATATGTATATGCATATACACACAGCCACTGCAATGACAGTGGCAAATATGCCAGATTAAAAAAGGAAAAACCTAGAATGGACACCATTAAAGAAAGCTTTTAAGAATCATGTGGTATAGTATTTGTATAAAGGCCTACAGAGACCAGAGAGATATCAAGGACAGGTGCTGTAACCTAGTGCAACTGGAATTTTGAAGTTTTAGAATTTCTGCTCCAGAAAATACTTGCAACAGCATGCAGTCTGTGGAGTTTGGGATGGGGCAGGGCTGAAGTAGCAAAATAGGAGAGAACAGAAGCCCACAGGTCTTAAAAAATTGTGTTAATGTGGTATTAGAAATTCATTTCAGACGTGAATCAAGTATTATAGTTCAGATCATCAATAATAATAATCCTCTACCTAATCACGCCATAGGGAGCCCTGGTGGCACAGTGGTTAAGCATTCAGCTGCTAACCAAAAGGTCGGCAGTTCTAATCCACCAGCCACTCGCTGGAAACCCTATGGGCAGCTCTACTGTGTCCTACAGGGTCCCTATGAGTCGGAATCGACTTGTCGGCAATGGGTTCTGTTTTTTGTTTTTTTTTAAATCACATTTTACGTTTCTATCAACACTTGTAACTTTGCCAAATGCTTTTTGATTATCTCATTTTATCCTCAAAACTGTGAAGTAGGCAGGGCAGTTATTGGCATTTTATAGGAAAGAAACCTGAGGAACTGAGAACTAAAAGGCTACGGGGCACTGGAGAAACAGCACAGACACAGGAGTCGGGAGACCACAGGGAACAGTGTAAATCCTACACGGAACATGGTGTCGCTGCTAAAAAGAATAAGGTAAATCTGTACGTAAAGAAATGGACAGAAGAGTAAGTGGCGGGGAAAAGCCAAGAAACTTTTACATAAAATAGAATCCTATTTTTGTTAATAAAGAAAAAAATGTACATTTGCTTATACAGGAAAAAAAAAGAAGGAACTATAGTCCTATTTTATACAACAGCGATCATCCCAGGGCAGGACTACTAAGGGCTTTCACATTATTCTTATACATTGTCATACTGCTTTAAATTTTTTATAACAAGCCATGTGCTACTTTGAATTTTTAACTTTTTATTTTGAAATGATTTCAGACTGACAGAAAAGTTGCAACAGTAGCACAAAGAAGTCCTGTACACCTTTCACCCAGATTCCACAAACGAAAAAACATCTTCTTAAATTCGTATTATCATTCTCCCTATATATGTATCAATATTTTTTTTTCTGAACAATTTCAAATTTGCAAACATAATGACCCTTTACTCCTAAATTTCCTGAAAACAAGGACATTCTCTTACACAACCACAGCATAATTATTAAAATCAGGAAATTAACATTGATATAGTACTGTTTCTAATCTAGACTTTATTCAAATTTCACTAATTATCTCACAAATATCCTTTATAGCTCAAAAAAAAAAAAAATCCTAGTTCAGGATCCAGGATCACATTTGCATTAAGTTGTCATATCTATATTGATTTTTTTTTTTTCCCCCCCAAACAGAGGAGAGAGTCCCATTTTGAGAAGGAAAAAAGTCAATAGCCTTGGAGAAGACACTTCTGCAACCTACCTGTTGCCTCGTCTGGAAAAGTGAAGATAATGACACTTACCCTACATACAGCGGAGAGCTTGAGAGAATCAGATGAGTATTACACACAAACACCATTCAGAAGGATGAGGTGGCACAACACAATAAAATGAAAAGAGAATGGACTTTGCAGATGCACAGATATGTTCTCTATCAAGCAACTAAACTTCCAGCAACCTTGGTTTCCTCACCTGTGAAAATGAAGCTAATACCCCTACTGGAACTAAATAAGATAATGAAAATAAAAACATAATAACAATCGCAGTTAACAGCAAACAATTTTTTGAACGATTAATCCGTATCATGCACTATGCTAAGTATTTTATGTGACATATCTCAATGATCCTTACTCTATAAAGTAGGTAATATTATTATCCTCGTTGGGCTTAAAGTAGGTAAATGACTTGCTTAAGATCACACAACTAGTAAGTGTCAGAGACATTATGTGAACCCAAGTCCATCTGGCTTCGAAGTCCATACGCTTATCTATCACCCTGAACTTTCTCACTTCATGTTAGGTGCTCAGTAGATATTGCTTCCTACGTACACACTCAAGTTACATAATATTTCCATTCTCCAAAAGAATCATACTTTCAAAAAAATGAGCAGGCATACTTCGTGAAAGAATAAAACCCTCAGCATCTTAATTGGTAAACTATGAATTCATCAGCTTAATTCATAAACACACTCTGAAGCTCTGCAGAAAAAAATTTAAGTCAAATGTTCTTTACAGAAATAACTATAGCATAAAAGGTGGAACAACTCGAGATAGCTTTTCAACAATATACACACCCCTAGAATGGTCACTGTAATAGAGAAACATGCAATTTAAAAATAAAAAGACAGAACCTCATTTTTTTTTTTAAGTCAAAAGCACAATGAAACACGAGACAGAGCCTAGAAAAAGACAAGAAAACAATTCGTGACACATCTGAGAAAGAGGATTCGAGCCTCAGTATTTCTCTCACCTGAGATAGGAATTTTTGCTTTGGCCGTGAACATGGCACTCGTTTTCCGTAGAACTCAAGTGTCCTTGTGACAAGAGAGGCAAGTATTGACTTTAGTACTGAGCCATTTATTTGGTTTTTAAAAGTGTTTTGAAGATGAATAAAATAATTATAATTTAAAAACAGAGCAAGATTATTTCTAGCCACTTCCCTTGTGCTAGGTAAAAAATGGATCCCAAACAGCTCAAATGCATCAGTGTACCTTATGGATACATTAAAATGGACTAGTTGTACCATTTCAATCCACTAAATATAAAACATCTAAAAAATAAAAGGCATCAGAAGAGATGGGATGAGGGATAAATTACTTTCAATGTCACAATACCATGACTCAAAGTAAGCAGTGGTCCATAACGACAGCAGAGAAAAAATACTAAGGAATAAAGGCCAGTGCTATGAAGGGGCTTCAAAGGCTGGGGATGACAGGTACCTTGAAAGGCTGATGAGCTGAGGCCAACTTGATGTCAGTTAAATTAAATGTCAAATAAAAGATATAAAGCCTCAAAGAATATTCTCTAACAGTTGATTACTTTTTTAAGTCTCCATAGCTACGATGCATGTGCTTGAAGGTGAGAGACCTGGAGGAAATAGTCACTCCTTAGATATTTGAAGAAATCCAGAATGGAAAATAAGTCAAGCAAAGGATATGTGCTTCTACTGTAGGTACGTGCCATTTTACTTATGTAGCTTGTTGAACTGCCAACTTATTGCTCTTCTAGACCTAATTCTTGAAAATGATCCAAATAAAATAATTATGCCTGAATCTAGTAAGTACAGAAAATAAAGCAATCGGTATATTTGAAGACCACACACACTAAAGTTTAACAAGAAAGTAACTCAATTATAGTATTTCACTTCGTGGTCTTAACTCTGCTTGTAAAACTTCTACCTGACCCTCCAGAATACACAAGATATATATTATATCTTCTTATATCCCTTTAAATATTCACCTGGATGGTAGCCTAGAAAATGACAACACACACACACACACACACACACACACACAAAACCCCAAGCCTTAACAACAATAGAGAGCTCTGAGAGAAATGGCCAAAGAAAAAGACTTTGGAAATGTAAGTACTTTGTGGAATACAGATTGTATCCATGATATATAGGAAAACAACTAGCATGAAAGTTAAAATAATTAATAAGTTATTAAGCCTACCACTAAAATTCATCTCTAAATCTAGTGAGGTTCAAGAAAGGCCATGAGGAATCAACGTGAAAAAAAAAAAAAAAAAAGAATATCACTGATAAAACAAAAGCTTTTAGGCAAATAATCTGAAATGGATCATTTTCCCCCTTTTCCCCCTCAACCCAGCAGCAGAAATTTAAAGGGATTTTTGAAACATCTAACAGAACTAAACTGCCACGACTGCTCAGACAAGAAGAATCATAAACAAAACTTGGAGGAAAGTACTTTTTTTTTAGGGTGGTACACTACTAGCAAAAATTACATGCAAACATTCCAGTGTGGCAGATTCTTTAATGCATTTCATGGAAACCACAAATATAAGGATTTAGCCTCACTGGGCAAGTTAGTGAGAACATCTCAATTTCTCCATTATACTCATTTCCTTCCCCAATATCTCCCTAAACTTACACTTTTTACATGGAGTCCAGCATTCTTGAAGTTAAAGCCGAGCAAGATTACCAAAACGCTTTTGAGGCTGTGAGGTTGCAACACTGGCATCTAAGGTTTCAGTTGGAGAACACATGCACAATCAAAGCAGCCAAGGGTCATGCCAGCCGCCAGCGGCTTTAGTAAGCATAGTCCAAAGGCGTTTAAAACTAGGCTTAGGAAACATCATTGAGGTGGCAGAAAAGGCACTAAAGTGAAATTTCTGGAGACCAGATTATGGACAAGGGTCTGAAAAAGGAAATTAGGAAGCTGAGAAGGGCACAAAATTTGATCATTTAAAAAAGTCACTTTCAAGGGGCTAAAGGCCAGAAAGCTGGTATAAAGATGGGGAAAAGTATATACAGCAGGGCACTCCTTAGTCCTAGTTTAAAGGCATTAAGCTTTAAAAATGTGGCAGTCAGGTACAGTATTGCACTGCCTAAGCTTCAGGCAACACGCTGCAAGCAGAACCCGGCACAGGAAGGCAGGAAGTATTCATAAATTCACAAGTGAAGGGGTGCTTCCTTCAACCACCAGTAACAAAGATATTTCCTGAAGTTTAAAACACATATCTTACTTAAAATTCTTATTACACTTACTATTTTAAGTAACAATTTTAACTGCAGAGTCTTGGAACAGACTTTAAAGATAAATGTTTCTGCCTCCATGTTCTACTTGCCAGAGCTTATCTCTTCATCTTCCTCTTATAAAGTCAGTAATTCTCAGGGGGTAAGGGGGTGGGGAGTACACAGGGTGGGAGGTGGGTGAACCACACGGAATCCTCCTAAGGCTTTTTAACACTACATAGCACTCCAACTCCCCCTCACCTGGAGAATCACTGCATGTAATGAGATATTACTGTTGGGAGTGTCTGGTGCACGTGTGTGAAAGCAGACACAGGGACAGAACCACAGCCATACAGCCTGAGGATCTCTAAAATGTAACACCTAAGCAGAAGTTTTCATTTTACTTTCTCTTATTAATAACTTATTTTCATGCCTTGCAAGTACTTTCACATCTACCTCATTTGAGGTAGTATATACTCCCTCACTTAGTGGCAACTGTCTACTTCATCATAAAACAGCACAGAGCAAAATAAAGCCATTACTGTGTCAGGTGAACCACTAAAACAGTAAGCCAAAATTTAGTTCAACAGAAATATCTGTACTTGAACAGAACTCAAAGTTCTCTGGAACCTCTAAACCATTGTACACATTTAAGATAATATTACTATGGCCTACTAGACTGTAAACTCACGTCTTATCTTATATCCTCCATAATTCCCGGAACAATGTTTTGCACATAGCAGGTTCTTAATGAATGGAATGGATTAGTTTATAATCATTTATTTACTAATTCACTCATTCACATTTCTTGAGCACTGAATGCCTACTTTGTGTCAGGCTCTGTGCTAGCTCAGATGTTTTTTAAGTGACACTGAATTTTAGCCCTTACTACAGGGTCGCCAGAGCCCTGGTGGCACAGTGGTTAAAGGCCTGGCTACTAATCAAAAAGTCAGCAGTCTGAACTCACCAACCTCGCCTTGGAAACCCTATGGGGCAGTTCTACTCTATCCTATAGGGTTGCTATGAGTTGGATGGTCTCAACAGCAATGGGTTTGGTTTTGGTTTTAATACAAAAGAAAATCATCACCATTCTTGTTTCCTTTCTCTTATTCTTTATTTATTTATTTATTTATTTATTTATTTATTGTACTTCAGGTGAAGGTTTACAGAACAAATAGTTTCTCATGAAACAGTAGTACACATATTGTTTTATGACACTGGTTAACAACCCCACAACACGTCAACCCTCTAACTTCTCAACTTTTTTTTTTTTTTGGTGAAAATACACATAGCCAAAGATACACCATTTCAAAAATTTCTACATGCACAGTTCAGTGACATTGACTACACTCTTCCAATTGTGCTGTTATTCTCACTTAAGATGAAGGCTTACAGAACAAAACAGTTTCTCATTTAACAGTTACTACATATGTTGCCCTACGACAATGGTTAACAATCTCACTACACATCAACAATATGCTTACTCAACCTTGGGTTCCCTATCACCAGCTTCCTTGTCCCCTTCTGTCTTCTGGCCCTTGTCACTGGACTACTGTACCTCGTTAGTCTCATTTGGTTTTACGGGGCTGTCCACTCCCAGGCTGAACGGTGAACCCTGGAGATCACTTCACCACTGAGCTAAAAGGGTGTCTGGGGGCCATACTCTCAGGGTTTCGCCAGTCTCCTTTAGGCCAGTAAATCTGGTCATTTTTTTGTGAGTTAGAATTATGTTCTACATCCTTCTCCAGCTCTGTCCAGAACCCTCTGTTGTGATCCTGGTCAGTCCTTTCTCTTATTCTTGATTATTAACTTGACTGGGATAATATTTCTATAGCATGTTTCAATTTTGAAATGATGGGATATATATGAATGTATGTAACATTAATATAATGTCTAAAATTTATTTTCTTTCTACCTTACCCCTGAAACAGAATTCTAACACAGCCATGATACTACAAATAAATGATTAGCATTTGACGATCACTTTGGTAACAAATGCTAGATCGGAGCCCATGACTGAAAGCATCTCAGCAATAGATTTTTTTAAGCAAGACCAAGCAGCAAGTGGCCCCTTGTTTCCACTACTAACTTTCATTTATAGTTGCACCAAATTTTATAGTCTTTTCTTAGACTAAAACAAACATGTTACATTGTTATAATACCATGGTAAACAATATTTGTATAGCAGCTAGAATTTATAAATAGTTTTCACAAGCTACATTATCTCCTTTAATCCTAAAAACTCACTTGACAGATGAGAGCGGGGGCTCAAAACTGTGGGATGTCCTGCCTGTCCAAAGTGCCAGAGCGGGATTCTGAGTCTGAACCTATGTCTCCTGATGCCCTCAGTTCACTGCTCTCTTTACCACAGCTGCTTTCTTCCTATGCCAGAGCTTAGAAAGTTGTACAGACTGAGAACATGAAAATAGTAACTCCATGAAAGGTTAGACAACAGTAGACAGTGGTTATCAAAACTGTCAACACAGTCTCAGAGAAAAACAAAGCTCTTTGTTTAATAAGACCAAAACTGGCCAGATGTTGAGAAACAAAATGGGCAACAGGTGTGTGAAAAACAATTCAGAACAGACTTAAATTTGATGACCAACAGAAATTTGGTATTCACGAATCCTCAAACATCACAATTTATATCTAGCCCATTTGTTCTGTTTGCTTTAGAAATAATTGGAAATCTCCTAAAGTTCTTCTTAAAAATAGAGCTCTACTTAGAGTTTTTTTAAACTTATTTTTAATTTGACTCTACTTAGGGAAAAAAAAAAACAATTATGATATTGTCCTTCATCCAACACTCCATAATAGAAATGAATAGATAGTAAATTGAGAACCTCATTTGATGTATGATGCTAGAACCAGGAAAGATAGAAATATATTTAGATCTTTTATTAACATTTAACTGAAAGAATGCCAAACAGAAAAGGGTAAACAGATTTGAGAGCTGAAGCATGTTGATTTTTTATATTTTACAGATGAAACTGAGTAACTTGCATAGGCTATTTGTTACTAAACTTTTAGGGTAAGAAAATTCAAATTCCAAAAGATCACTAGTAAAAATAATGTATCTTCATAGACAACTAATTCACTTCTTCACACTGATTCACACTGACTGAGTGCCTATTGTGGGGCAGATACTAAACTGGGTGTAACTACTCAAATCCAAAGAAAATCTGCAATACAGCAGAGAACATGTAAACATACGGGACTCTCAATCTTCTTCCTATAAATGGAGGTACATCATGTTACTGTAAATAGCAGCCATTCAAATGCCACAGTTTTCTACAGTCTACCAACTCTGTTTAACATGGCTTTTTCTATTCTTGTGTCACTATCAACATTAAGTCCTTCAAATCTTTTTCAATAACCAGAGGGGGTTAAAAAAAAAAAAAGAAGACTTCTTTTATTCAAGAGTTATAGTGTAACTTGGATAGACCTTTTCCTACCCATTAAATCTGGAGGAAAAATTGTTTTTCTTTTTATAGTTTTAGTTAAAATGGTCAGGTTTGCTTGTTCAGCATGGATTTTTGACCTGTTTCACTCACTGCTATACCCTGAGTGGCTAGAACAATGCCTGGTACATAGTACATATACTTGTTGAATGAATTAATTATTCCTATGATCTACGGCTCATTACATAAGGAGATATCCAAAAACTTTTTACCTTGAGTTCTTAATATTTTTAAACTTGAAAGAAAACAACCCCAAATGTTTACACCAGTTGCTCGTGAAAAGCACTCATTCCATTTGTAAACAATAGCATGTGCGTAGTATACAGTTACGCTAAGACAACTTGGGTGTTATCAGTCACCTCACATATTTCTCTAAGTCCCACAGCTCGAAGAGCTAAAATTGTAAAACACCATGAGGACTCAATTAAGCCTATATCTGCACACTGAGAATTCTTCTTTGCCAACTAATTACTTCTCCACTGAAATAATTTATCAAGGCAAGTACCATTTAGAATTAACATTGTAAGAAGAACCAGAAATAACAGTTGTACACAAATTCTACTTGGGGAAGCTATCATTGCCACTAAATTGCTCCATGAACCTGTTGCCTTTCTCCCCTTCACAGTACTGAATTTAATTTCTATTTAAAGGGACACTGCTTTTCTATTTTTTTTTTGTATGGGGGTTGGGGAGAGGGGGTTGGATGAACGAGTTTGGAGACAATTCCTAGCAAATGGTTTGAAGAAAATGATCTGCTTGAAATTATGAAAATAATTATTTGCTGAGAAAATGCTCATCAGCCCCTTCCGAATCTGGAGCCGGGCCACAGGGCATGATTTGGGGGTAATGGCTTCAGCCCACAGTGCCAAGTTTGAGATCCCATAAGAGTAGTAGAAGGCGAAAGAAGGGACAACGTGGCCACCAGCTCGGTTTGCCGACAGCCCAGGAGGACCGAGGGGCCGCTGTGTGCTCGTAACTTTGGCTGGGGAGCCAGAAGGGTGGAATCAGCCTTTCCCCCCAGTGCATATGGTCCACGCGCCTCCCGGCTCCGGCCAGCAAACTAGAAGACGAGAGCGGTGCTTGGGTGCCAGCGGCGGCCCTGGAGCAGCCCTCCCGCCAGGCGGCGCAGACTAGGGGGCGTCGGCCGGGGAGGGGGGATCGCCGCCCCTCCCCCCAGTGGGCCTGGGCCCTCCCAACGGCGACGCCGCGGCTCCGTCAACCCGCGGCCGCCGCGCCCTCTCAACCCGGCCAGCCGACCCTCGCCACGCCCCGCGCCCCCGGCGCGGCCCCCTGACGGGCCGGCGAGCGGCCCTTCGAGCAACGCTCCTCAGGACACCCCCCCGGCGCGGGCGTGCGGCCTAGTCGGGGTTACATAACGGGGCCGGGCCCCTCTGGAGCCAGTCGGGGGCCGCGGCGCCCGTGTCCGGCGGAGGCAGGAGCGCCGCCGCTCACCTGCCGTAGATGCCCTCGGTGATCCGGTTCCGCTTTAGGGGGCGGCGGAGCTTACTGCAGTCGGCGTTCCGCCGCTTCATCCTCCCGCTGGGGGGCCCGGGTGCCCGCGCCGCCGCCGCCGTCTCTCACCCCAGCCGCCGCCGCCACCGACCCGCCCCAGTTCGGGCGTGGACTCTACCCCTGGGGCCGGTCACACAGACATGGAACCAGCACCCGGGGGGGGGAGGGGGTGGGACGGGGAGGGGGTTTCAGAGCCACCTCTGCCTTCGGAAACAAAGAAATGACAATTCCGGGGCCCGCCCGCCCCAGCACCAGCCAGCCGCCTGCCCCGCCTCCTCGGCTCCGACGGACGGCCCTCGGAGCCAATCAGAGGCGCCGCTTCGACGCTCCCGGCCAATCCCAAGGCCAGCTGAAGCAAAACGGACTCTAGAACCCGCCTCTTTGAATGACAGAAGAATGCACCAATCATTATGGTGTCTGGGCCCGTGGCTGCACCTATCAAAAAAGATTTAAATAGAGGCTTATAAATAGGCCCTATAAATATAACGTCCTATATTATGCCTCGTTGAGAAGGTACATTTGATTATTATTGGATTGCGTTTCATTATAATTCATACCAAAGCATACCGTGTTGTACTGGATTGTACTCTCATCTAGCAATACATTAAATCGGGAGGCCTGGGTGTGCGGCATGTGGTGTTCCTGCGCTAACATGTGCTTCAGTCAGTCGCGTCATTATGTAAGGCGCTTGGAGCATTCTCCCCACCCTGGAGCATCCCGGGAGCAGCGGCGGGGGCCCTTTCGGCGATCCTGGAGCGCTTGGCCAAGCCGGTCGCATCAGCGTGCGAAGAGGGTACGAATGACAAAGCAAACCCTACACACACACACACACACACACACACACACACACACACACACACAGCCTGCTTCCCGCGACATGGTGACACACACACACGCCCAGCCTGCTTCCCGCGACATGGTGACAGCGCGACGGCCAATCACAGGTCACAGGAGGTGGGGGAGGGGCCCATGAGGTCCCGCCCACTGGAAGCGCGTCACGGGGGCGGGGCTGTGGGTGCGCGCTACGTCGCGCGAGGCAGCTAGGGTTGGTGTGCTGGTGCAGTCTCGGATTGGCGTTCACAGGGCTGGTTGGACGGCGGGCCGGGTTGCTGGCGCCAAGCGTTCGCCTGGGGAGCGTGTCTGCCCCGGAGCCAAGGGCTGGGGCTGGACGTATTGAGCGCCGATTTTGTGCTATGCACGGTGCTGGGTGGTTTGTATCTGCTTGCTCATTTACTCCTCGTACCCTTCCTCCTTCCAATGTAGGTGTCGCAAAATAACAAAAAAGAGCAGAATTTTTTTTTTTTAAGCAAGAAGACTGTATGTCATTAGAAAAAACTAGGAAAATGTAGAAAAGTAGGCACCTAACTGCAACAGCTGAAGAGGGGAAAAACAAAACACCCATGGGTCTCATCACCTTAACAACCACTGTTGTGTTATGTGCGTAAAACACACGTAAATATTTCTGATGGTTGCAGAATGTCCTATCAAGTGACTGTACCAACTTAACCATTCACCAACCATGGGGCTAGGGGTCTTCCAGCAGCACGTTTTAAAACTTCCCAGGATGCCATCTTGCTCCATCCTTGGGTGGGTGGACCTCTCCCTGCCCTGTGACCACCTTCTTAATCAACACCCGCACCAAGGAGGAACTTGTAGTTTACAGCAAATGCACCATCCTCAATAGATGTTCCCTGTTACTTTCTCCTGCTCACAAACCTTCAAAGAGCCCCCAGTGCCCTTCTCTATTATGGCACCCAGAGTTGGTCACAATCAGGGCACAGCCTCCTTTCCAGGCAAGCAAGCCTTACTCTTCACTATCCTTAAACCCACTTCATATTTATCTTCCCACCTTCCCACCTGTGCACCCAAGCAGAGCATCTCCGTCTGTGCCGCTGCTTATCTGTGACTTCTTGGGTGAGGCTTGTCCATTCACCTAGCCAAAAAGCTTCTTGGGGATTGGATTCATACCGTGTAGAGATGCAGTTTAGAAAAATGCCAGGAGTAAATGCTTTTTCAGACCAAGGCTGAAATTTCAGCTTGGCCACTTATTAACTTGGTCAAGTTACCGAATCTCTCAGAGCCTATTTCTACTCAGGTTTGTCTTAAAGTTTGGAGGACAGTGAACTTTCAGAGCCAAGCATGTAGCAGACACTTAAGAGGTGGCAACTGCCATTGACACTATAGTTGTTCCTTCCTCACTTCTACTCCAGCATGTTGATACAGTGGCACTGGGAGACAAAGGATTACGAACTCTGAGAGCTCAAAGTTTCACCAAACCCTGCCTGCTGCTGATATGAACAGAATGTTGAGCTTGGAGGCAACAGAGAAAGACTTAAGCTGCTGATGCAGATTGGTTCATGAAGAGGATATAGGTGGAAACTGGATCACTATGGTTGGAGGCTTGGAGGACAGATACATGGTGAGGTCCTGGCTCCAGACTCCATGGGGACCACAGACCTGAATAGGCCTCATCCTCCTCACCATAAGGGTCCAGATTGCCTGAGTGTGAAACTAAGACAGGCAACTGTATCTGTGGGGCTGTATCTGCGATCATTTCCGCTCCTGCTGTACCCCTGTTGTCCAGCACAGTTTCATGGCACATTGTGGAATGAATGGGTGAGTAATCCAGAGAAAAGATGAGAGAGACACTGGAGACATAAGCCAGCTTTCTGGATCTCACTGTCTAGCCTGCCATCAAATAGATTCCTAACAAGGGAAGTGTGGAGGGTTATGGGAGCAAGTGGCTGAGAGTTACTGTTGGGCTCTAGGGTCAAGTGCGAGCAGAGGAAAGGGCAGAGAGAATCTCAGAGGGATGGCCCAAGAAGAAGAAATCTGGAGGTCTGGAGTCCTGGGCTCCAGTCCCAATTCCCATGCCGGCTCTGACGTCATTGGTTGAATTACCTGCCCACTCTGTGCCAAAATCCACTTTAGAGATACTTCTGTTGTTGCTGTGTGCCCTTGAGTCAGTTCTGACTCCTAGCGACCCTATCCCCCACGAGTCTGTTAGTTTGTCTTACTGTGGAGGCTTGTGTGTTGCTGTGATGCTGGAAGCTATGCCACCAGTAATTCAGATACCAGCAGGGTCACATATAGGACAGCAACCCTATAGGACAGAGTAAAATTGCCTCGTAGGGTTTCCTAGGCTGTAATCTATACAGGTTTTCACTAGCCAATTTTTCAGATGTAGACTGCCAGGAACTTCTTCCTAGTCTGTCTTAGTCTGGAAGCTCAGCTGAAACCTGTCCACCAAGGGTGACCCTGATGAAGAATTGATGCCTTTGAATTATATTGAATATACCATGAATTGCCAAAAGAATGAACAAATCTGTCTTGGACTAAGTACGGCTAGAATGCTCATTAGAAGCAAGAATGGTGAGACTCCGTCTCACATGCTTTGTACATGTTATCACGAGGGACCAGTCCCTGGAGAAGGACATCATGTTTGGTAGAGTGTCAGCAAAAAAGAGGAAGACCCTCAACGACATGGATTGACACAGTGGCTGCAACAGTGGGCTCAAACATAGCAGTGATTGTGAGGATGGCACAGGACCAGGTAGTGTTTCGTTCTGTTGTACATAGGGTTGCTATCAGTCGGAATCAACTCAAAGGCACCTAATAACAGCAACAACAATCTTTAAAGGAGCAGATTGCCAGGCCTTTTCTCCCACAGTACGGCTGGTAGATATGAACCACTGACCTTTTTCAGTTAGCAGCTGAGCACCTAACTATTGAGCCACCAGGGCTCCTTAGGAGACACGTCTAGCCCTATGTTTAGAAGCAGGTCATGTTAATCTCTGAAAACTGACACTCAGAGAAAACAAGGTCACACAATTGTTATGGTAGAGCAATTTATCAGTAGACACAAGCTTAGTAAGATCAAGCTCTGAGATTACAGACACATGTTATGGTGTCTGTAGATGGCTATTGATGGTTGGGGTTGTTGATTTGGTGATTGGCTGGGGTGGAATGACAGGAATGGCCTCCTTGCCAAGAGCCCAAGGGCAGGCCACAGGAGAGCAACCCTTGCTCCATCCCCTTCTCTCTCACTCGTCTTGTCCCCGCTGAACGCACTCTTTTCCTGCCCAATCCTAGCCCAAGCCCTTTTGGCCCCATCCAAGATCCAGCCTTTTCCCTCTGGCCCTTAGGGATTCTAAGAGCATAGAACTGGGCTAACATGAGCCAGGCTTCCTGTCAGGGTGTCATCCTCTAGTTTCCCACTTCTCTACCACCAATCAGGAAGGAAGCGAGATCAGCAGTAGCCATTTTACAGATTAATAAAACAGCGAAGGGAAATAATTTGCTCTCGTTCAAAAGACCAAAGGCCAGACAGGAATTCAGGTCTGTCCCTCCTCTCCTCCTGGAACTTTCTGATGTGTAAGGGGTTGGGATTTGCACTCAAGCTTCAACTGAGCTCAGAACAGCCCTGAAGAGAGATCATTACACCTTGTTTCACAAATAAGAAAATTACATTCCCACCTCCTTCACCAGTTTCAATTCCCCAAGGCAACCAGGTGGGTCTGGCCCAGCTTGCCTGGGCTTTGTCCGTGTCCCACAGGCATCATTAAGTCCAGACATTGAGATGGCCACCTCTTCCACATGTTTTTCTATCCCCAGAGAACTCTGTTAATGCAGGATATTCGTAGTTGTGTTTAGAACTGAGACTATTGGGAAACAGCCCATTTATCCCACAAAGGGGGCTAGTCAAACAAATTATCATACATCCTTACCATGGAAGCAAGTATATCATGGATAATGATTATATATGGCACTTAGTAGGTGCCAGTCACTACTGTAAGTGTGATATACATTTTTATTTGATCTGCACAATAACCCTATGAGGAAGAGATGATTACTGGCTCTATATTACACACGAGAAAACTGTGGCACAGAGGGCTTAAGTCACTTGCCTAAAGTTGCACAGTTAGTAAGTGACAGAGCTAGGATTCAAACCAAGGCAGTCTGGTGCCAGAGGCTGGGCTCTTAACCACCATGCAAGATTGTTATAGAAAGATTGTCTGGGCTTGGAAACTTTCATGATATACTGTTCATGAGAAAAGCAAGTTACCAAACACTGTGTGCCATTTTGGTAGGGGAAAAATTAAGACATAAAGCCCATGAATAGAAATAAATCTGAAAGGATATGCAGTTAATCCTCATTATTCACAGATTCTGTATTTGCAAATTTGCTTATTGTTGTTAGGTGCTGTCCAGTCGATTCCAAATCATAGAGACCCTCTACGTACAACAGAATGAAACACTGCCTGGTCCTGCGCCATCCTTGCAATCGTTGCTATGCTGTATCCCATTGTTGCAGCCACTGTGTCAATCCATCTCATTGGGGGTCTTCTTTTTCACTGACCATCTACTTTACCAAGCAGTCCTTCTCCAGGGACTGGTCCCTTCTAATAACATGTCCAAAGTACGTGAGACAAAGTCTCTCGATTCTCGCTTCTAAGGAATATTCTGGCTGTACTTGCTTCAAGACTCATTTGTTCTTCTGGCAGTCCATGATATATCCAATATTCTTCACCAACACCGTAATTCAAAGGCATCGATTCTTCTTTGTCCTTCCTTATTCATTGTCCAGCTTTTGCATGTATATGAGGCAATTGAAAATACCATGGGTTGGGTCAGGCACACCTTAGTACTCAAAGTGACTTCTTTGCTTTTTAATACTTTAAAGAGATCTTTTGCAGAAGATTTGCCCAGTGCAATGCATCATTTGGTTTCTTGACTGCTGCTTCCATGGGCGTTGATTGTGGATCCAAGTAAAATGAAATCCTTGACAACTTTAATCTTTTCTCCATTTATGATGATGTTGCTTATTGGTCCAGTTGTGTGGATTTTTGTTTTGTTTATGTTGAGGTGTAATGCATACTGAAGGCTGTAGTCTTTGATCTTCGTTAGTAAATGCTTCAAGTTCTCTTCACTTTCAACAAGCAAGGATGTGTCATCTGCATATCGCAGGTTGTTAATGAGTCTTCCTCCAATCCCAATGCTGTGTTCTTCTTCATGTAGTCTAGCTTCTCAGATTATTTGCTCAGCATACAGTTTGAATAAGTATAGTGAAAGGATACAACTCTGACACACACATTTTCTGATTTTAAACCACACAGTATCTAATTGCTCTCTTTGATGACTGCCTCTTGGTCTGTGTACAGGTTCCTCATGAGTACAAGTGTTCTGGAATTCTCATTCTTTGCAATGTTATCCATAATTTGTTATGATCCACACAGTCGAATGTTTTTCCATAGTCAATCAAACACAGGTAAACAACCCCCAACACTATGGCCCCTGGACACCCTGCTAACTCAGAACCAAAGCCACTCCCGAAGTCTACCTTTCAGCCGAAGACTAGAGAGGCCTGTAAAACAAACCATAACATACATGAGGAACGTGCTTCTTAGTTCACTCAAATATACGAGACCAAATGGGCAACATCTGCCCGAAAGCAAAGATAAGAAGGCAGAAAGGGACAGGAAAACTAGATGAATGGACATTGAGAACCCAGCGTGGAAAGGGAAAGGGGGGGAGGGGGGAGAGTGCTGACACATTGTAGGGTTGCAACTGGGGTCACAAAACAATTTGCGTATAAAATTTTTGAATGAAAAACTAAGTTGCTCTTTAAACTTTCACCTAAAATGCAATAAAATTTTAAAAACAACAACAACAAAAATACTGGTAAACATCTTTCCGGTATTCTCTACTTTCAGCCAAGATCCATCAGACAGCAGCAATGATATCCCTCATTCCATGTCCTCTTCTGAATCTGGCTTGAATTTCTGGCAGTTCCCTGTTGATGTACTGTGGCAACCATTTTTGAATTATCTCCAGCAAAATTTTACTTTTGTGATATTAACAATACTGTTCGATAATTTCCACATTCTGTTGGTTCATCTTTCTTTGGAATGGGCATAAATATGGATCTCTTCCAGTTGGTTGGCCAGGTAGCTCTCTTTCAAATTTCTTGGCATAGATGAGTGAACTCTTCCAGCATTGCTTCTGTTTGTTGAAACATCTCAGTTGGTATTCTGTCAATGCCTGGAGCCTTGTTTTTCACCAGTGCCTTCAAGTGCAACTTGGACTTCTTCCTTAAGTACCATCAGTCCATCATCATATGCTACCTTCTGAAATGGCTGAACGTCAACCAATTATTTTTGGTATCATGACTCTGTGTATTCCTTCCATCTTCTTTTGATGCTTCCTGCATCATTGAATATTTTGACCTTAGACTCCTTCAATATTGCAACTTGAGGCTTGAATTTTTTTCTTCAGTTCTTTCAGCTTGAGAAATGTCAAGTGTGTTCTTCCCTTTTGGTTTTCTAACTCCAGGTCTTCGAACATTTCATTATAATACTTTACTTTGTCTTCTCAAGCCGCTCTTTGAAATCTTCTGTTCAGCTCTTTTACTTCATCATTTTTTCCATTTGCTTTAGCTGCTCTATGTTCAAGAGCAAGTTTCAGTGTCTCTTCTGACATTCATTTTGGTCTTTTCTTTCTTTCCTGTCTTTTTAATGACCTTTTGCTTTCTTCATGTATGGTGTCCTTGATGTCATCCCACAACTCGTCAAATGTTCAATGTGTCAAATCTATTCTTGAGATGGTTTCTAAATTCAGGTGGGATATACTCAAGGTCCTATTTTGGCTCTTGTGGACTTGTTTTAATTTTCTTCAACTTCAACTTAACTTGCAAATGGGCAATTAATTGTCTGTTCTGCAGTGGGCCCTTGGCCATATTCTGACATGATATTGAGCTTCTCCATCATCTCTTTCCACAGATGTAGTTGACTTGATTCCTGTGTATTCTGTATGGTGAAATCCACGTGTATAGTCACTGTTTATGTTGAAAAAAATTATTTGCAAAGAATAAGTCATTGGTCTTGCAAAATTCTATCATGTGATCTCCAGCCTCCTTTCCATCACCAAGGCCACATTTTCCAACTACTGATCCTTCTTTGTTTCTAAGTTTCCCATTCCAGTCACCAGTAATTATCAATGCAACTTGATTGCATGTTTGATCTATTTCTGACTGCAGAAGTTGATAAAATTCTTTAGTTTCTTCATCATTGGAATTAATGGTTGGTGTGTAAAGTTGAGTAATTGTTGTATTAATTGAACTTCTTTATAGGAATATGGATATTATCCTATCACTGACAGCATTGTACTTCAGGATAGACCTTGAAATGTTCTTTTTGATGATGAATGTGATGCCATTCCTCTTTAATTTGTCATTCCCGGCATAGTAAACTATATGATTGTTCGATTCAAAATGGCTAATACCAGTCCATTTCAGCTCACTAATGCCTAGGATATCTATCTTTACGCTTTCCATTTCATTTTTGATGACTTCCAATATTCCTAGATTTATACTTCATACATTCCATGTTCCTATTACTAATGGATGTTTGCAGCTGTCACTCATCTGTCAGTTTGTCTTACTGTGGTGACTTTCATGTTGCTGTAATCCTGGAAGCTGTGCCACCAGTATTTCAAACACCAGCATGGTGGATAGGTTTCAGTGGAGCTTCCAGACTAAGGCCAACTAGGAAGAAGGACCTGGTGATCTATTTCTGAAAAAAATGGCTAGTGAAAACCTTATGAATAGCAGCAGAACATTGTCCGATATAGTGCCAGAAGATGAGCCCTTCAGGTTGGAAGGCACTCAAAATACAACTGGGGAAGAGCTACCTCCTCAAAGTAGAGTCAACCTTAATGACGTGGATGGAGTAAAGCTTTTGGGACCTTCATTTGCTGATGTGGAATGACTCAAAATGAGAAAAAATAGCTGCAAGTATCCGTTAATAATCGGAATGTGAATGGACAAAGTAAGCAAATTTGCCTACTTGCTAAAAATTTATTTGTTACAGCAAAATCAATACTCATGACACTTTCAGTGTCATTTGTGGACATGCACAGGGCAGCAAAATATCTGAGTCACTCACTGGTCATGGTTCAAGCTCAGGCTAGACAATGCAATGCTCTGCCTTCTTGTTTCAGCTGTAATACTGCAGTGTCCTTTTCACAGTCTATTTAGTGCCATGATTTTGCATTTTGTGTGCTTTTTGCTGGTGATTTTGCTGTGTAAAATGACCCCTAAGCATAGTGCTGCAGTGTTTGTCTAGTGTTCCTAAGTGCAGGAAGGCTGTGATTTGCCATATGGAGAAAATACATGTTAGATAAGCTTTGTTCAGACAAGACTTATAGTTCTGTAGATCATGAGTTCAATTAATGAATTGACAATATACGGTGAAACCTGTGAGAGCTGAAACTCAATGAGACTACCTTGTTTTTCCAAGTCTCAAGAGTTTTCCACCTTTGACAGGGTGCAGTGTTACCACTTTTCTATTGCTTGTTTTAGTGGAAAATAAATTCTGAGTTTTCCTTCTCTGACAGGTTTCCACCTTACGCCAGTTCCAGCTTTTGCAGATTTTACTGTATATTAAAGAAAGATCTTTAAATGGAAACACACATAAAACAAAGTTATCTTTGTTTAATGTTTGACAAAAGTGTTATGGTGAAATGTTGTGACCAAAGGCTTGCAGGAACCTAATTCTGTATTTCCCCTAGGAGTAATGGGTCAATATTAACTAATTCAGTGTTCTCTGTGACTTAACAGACCAAAACTACTATGAATAATGAGAATCAACTGTACACCCGCACACACATAAAATAGTACTAGTTTGGGAGATGTTGAAATCATGGGCACTTTATATAAACCTTATGCATCCCTGAATTTTCAGATTTTTCTATAGTAAACATTTATGCATGATTGGCTTAGCCACATTTTAACTAGGCATGCCTAGAGCAGGTTCACACCCTTGGTGTGGTCAAGCTTCTAGGCAGAGGGTGGAGGACTATCTACCCCCTTGGAGTTCCTCGGTGATACAAATGGTTAATGTGCTCAGCTGCTGATGAAAGGTTGGAGGTTTGAATCCATCCAGAGGTGCCTCGGAAGAAAGTCTTGGTGATCTACTTCCAAAAAATCAGCCATTGAAAACCCTTTCAAGCACAGATCTGCTCTGACAAACATAAGGTCATCATAAGTCTGAATTGACTTGATGGCAACCAGTGGGTAGACATACCTCATTGGTTACTGCCCAAGATTGAGCTTTCCTATGCTTGACTCAGGAAAGGAGGGTGTGGTGAGTATTCTTATAGAGTCCTGTTTTTACAGAAAAGGCATAATTGCATGTAGAAGCTGTGTTCTCTCTCACTTGATTCTCCACACCTGGAGGAAGCCTGGAGCCCAGACTAGGATGCCACAAACGTGACACAACTTGCCGACCTTTTCTGTAACACAGGTTGCATGTATGCTTATGTATTTTCATTTGTAAGAACCCTGTGAGGAAAGCAGGTCATCTTATTTGACTCATAAAGAAATTAAGACTGCAGGTGGTGTAGTAACTTGGAAGACAGAATTGCAAAGTAGTTAACAGTACAAGCCGTAGTGTCAGATAGATCTGTGTTGGGTCCCAGCTGTGCCATTTATTAGCTATGTGACTTTGGGCACTCACATCACCTCTCTAGGAGCCCTGGTGCAGCAGTGGTTCAAGTGCTCAGCTGCTAATCAAAAGGTTGTTGGTTCAAACCCACCAGCTGCTCCATGGGAGAAGGATGTTGCAGTCTGCTTCTGTAAAGATCCACAGCCTTAGAAACCCTGTAGGGCAGTTCTACTCTGTTCATTATGAGTTGGAATCGACCCTACAGGACAGAGTAGAACTGCCCCACGGGGTTTCCTAGGCTGTAATCTTTACAAGAGTAGATTGCTAGGTCTTTTCTCCTGCAGAGAGAAAAGACCTGGTCGTTGTGAGTTGGAATCGACTCGACAACCGCAGTGGGTTCAGTTTGGTTTATCACCTCTCTGAACAGCAGTTTCCCCATCTGTAAAGTGATGCCTGTACTCACAGGCTTGAGGGTAAAATTAAATGAGATACAGTATGCAAAATGCTGAGTCCAATGCTTGGCATTACAGAAATGGAAGCTGTTATTCATTCAACAAATATATATTGACCACCTACTATGGATTGGTCACTAGGCATTGAGCATACAAGAGTGACCAAAAGAGTCAAAATTCCCTGCTCTCAAGTTCGCTAACATTTATGGAGCATTTTCTATTCATCTAATACTTTATGGGCACTATCTCATTTAATCCCTCCTAGATTCTTATAGGGGAAGATAGACAAGGAACAACTATGTGAGTAAAAATATATACTGTGTCATATGCTGATAAGTACCATGAAGAAAACTGAAAGAGGGAAAGGGCTGGTGTGATGCTGCCCTTTTAAATAGGGCAGTCAGGGAAAACTTTCGTGAGAAAGGGACAGAAGGAGCCCTGGTGGTGCAACAATTAAACACTGGGCTGCTAACTGAAAAGTCATTGGTTCAAACCTACAAATGACTCTGCGGGAGAAAAGACCTGGCAATCTACTCTGGTAAAGATTACAGCCTAAGAAACCCCGTGGGGCAGTCCTACTCTGTCCTGCAGGGTTGCTATGAGTTGAAATAGACTCGACAGCACACAACAGCAACAAGTCAGGAAAAACTTCCTTGAGAAGGGGACAGTCAAGCAAAGACCTGAGGAGGGAGGGTGGAACACGCAGACATCTGGTGGGAAGAGTGTTTTAGGCAGAGGGAACAGCAAGTACCTTGTCTCCAGGTGCCCTGTGTCTTTTTCCCAACATTTATTATGAAAAATTTCAAACATATACAAAAAAATTGAAAGCAATGTACAGTGAAGAGCCATACACTTCCTACATAAATTCAACAATTAACATTTTACCAGATTTCTTTAATGACATATCTACCCTAGATCCCTTATACTTTTTGTACCAGGTGAGCTGCCTTGAAGATCTGGAGACAGAATATCCAGAACTGTAATCAGAAAATTGAGGCCTTCAACTTAACAGCAAAAAGACAAACAACCTGGGAGGGACGGGAAAAGGAGGAATTAGCAGTGATGGAGATATCACGCTGATTAAGGATAGGGTTGCACAGCCAACTAATGTTTAATTGCTGTCAATAAGTTGTACACCTGTAAAAAGCTGAATTGGCAAAAGTTGTGTTATATGTAGCTCAACCATGTATACCAGACTAAATGGGCACATCAGCCAGCGGCAAGGATGAGAATGCAGGAGGGGAAAAGAAAGATGGATGAATGGAAATCAGGAAACTGAGGTCGAGAAAGGGAGAGTGTTGACAGGTTGCAGGGTTGACAACCTATGTCACAAAACAATACGTGTATTAATTGTTTAATGAGAAACTAATTAGCTCTGTAAACTTTCACCTAAAGCACAATTAAAAAAAAAATGTTGTGTGATATATTTATAACAGTGACCAAAAGAAAAAAAAAAAGTAGCTGCTGAGGCTGACTATGTACAGCCGAACACCTCATGGGATTTGATTCCTTGGTTTGGAGGTTTAGGGTCATGGTTCCATGCGACATGCCAGTTAATTGGCCTTCTAACATGCATAATGCCTCTGTTCTACCTCCTAGTTCAATGAACAGTGCCTGGAGTCTTAAAAGCATCTAAGCAACCATCCAAGGCAAAACAACTGGTCTCTATTTGCTTGGAACAACAGAGGAAGAAGGAAAGTCAGGAACAGGAGGATATGGAATGTGTGGCTAATTGCCTCCATGAACAACTGCCTCCTTTGCCATGAGACGAGAAGAATTGGGTGGTGTCCGGCTAGCATTACTGAACATTTTGTTAAAAAAAAATCTATAAAAGAATCCTGATCAAAAGGCGGAGAACGCAGAATAGAATTTCAAATTCTCATGGACTCTAGATTTTCTGAAGCCATGGAGGCTGGATGAACCCATGAAACTATTGCCCTGAGATAATCTTTAAACCTTAAACCAAAAATATCCCCTGGAGTCTTCTTAAAACCAAACAGTAGTTAGCTTAAAAATGTAAAAATGTCTGCCTTGAGAATTATGCTTTTTTAAGAACTATATGGGATCAAAGTGACAACAGCAACATGAAAGATTAGATAGAAACCTTAAGGGACAGTGAGTTTATGTTAATGGGAGAGGAACAACTCAGAAAAGCAGCATGAGAATGGTTGCACAACTCATAGGATGTAATCAATGTCACTGAATTGTTCATGTAGAAACGGTTGAGTTGGTATATGTTTTGCTATGCTCAACAACAACAACAAAATAAAGACAATTTTAAAAAAAGGGCCTTTTGCAAGAATCAAAGGCAGAAAGAGAAGACTCCCCTTCTGACAATCTGTTGGGAGAGGTCAACTGAGGGGACACCTCCCTTCATGAATGAAAGGCTCTGTGTTCCACAAGGAGCTTGGCCCTCACATCAAGCAGCCAGTCTTCTTCACTGGGGCAGGATCAGGAATCACAGGGCTTGGGGTGCCAGGGAACCAGCTGCCACCCACACTGAGTTTGCCAGCTAGTAAACACGACTGTCAGGGGAGGGGGATGGTGGTGGCTGGAAATCTTTAGTGTTCATCTGGCTGACGTCTGGTACCCCCAGGGTAGTTGGCTGCCTGATTTATAGACCCTCACAGAAGCTAGGATGGCAAGACTTCCTCTCATGTACTTTGGACGTGTTATCAGGAGGGACCAGTCCCTGGAGAAGGACAGCATGCTTGGTAAAGTAGAGGGTCAGCGAAAAAGAGGAAGACCCTCAAGGAGATGGATTGACACAGTGGCTCTAACAGTTGGTTCAAAGATACCAATGGTTGTGAGAATGGTGCAGGACCGGGAAGTGTTTCATTCTGCTGTACATATGGTCGCTATGGAACTGACTCGATGGCACCTAACAACAACAATACTGGGCCCAGGGCAGTGGAAGTCATATTCATCCATGGCCCCACACAGGTGAATCCCATCTTAAGGAAACACAGTTATAAGAAATGCTGACTGCCAGGAGACCAGAAATCAGAAGCACAAGTGACCTTGAGGGGAATGGAAACCTCTGATCTCTGGGGGGATATCCTGGTGGCACAGTTGTTAAGATTTCAGCTGCTAACCAAAAGGTCGGCAGTTCAACTCCACCAAGGGCTCCTTGGAAACCCTATGGGGCAGTTCTCCTCTTCCTATAGGGTTGCTGCGAGTCGGAATCGACACGGCAGCGGTGGGTTTGGTTTGGTTTTGGTTGGACCTCTGGGGGTCAGGGCACTCCTTTGTTTGCTGTCAGGGTAGCAGAGGGCTTGGAATCTCACACAATGAGACTTTTATTAGAGTTAGAAGAAGCCTCAGAAGTAACCTGGAATCATGTGAAATGGTTAAACACCAGGCGCTAAAGTAAGACTGCCCTAGTTTATTTTAATACCACCTCTACTACTTACTAGTCCTATGACCTTGGGCAAGTCACTTAATCTTTTTGTGCCTCTGTTTCCTGTCTGTAATATAAGGCTAATAGTAACCATCTCACAGGTGCATTCGCTAGTTAATACAAGCGAAGTGCTTAGAACAGTGCCTAGCTAACAATGGAAAGTGGTTAATAAACGTTAGCTCTGGAAAATGTTTAAAGCAACAGTAACCAGTGTTAGCAGTTTGCAGCCAATTTTTTTTCTATGCGTCACTAACATATTATTATTATTTTATAAACATGGGAACATACTATACATACTGCTCTCCAACTTTCCTTTTTCACCAAATAGTATATCCTCTGTGCCACTTTTGATAAACCTTAAAAGCATTTCCTCTGTCTTTTCCTCCCATGTCTTCAGAACCATAATATTAGTTCCAATTGCATGTTCTGTAGTTTACTTAACCAGTACCCTGCTATCGGACACTTAGGCTCTTCTTGAATTTTTCTTTCTGTAAATAAAGCTGTGCTGGACAAGTGGCTGGTGCCAACTGACTGTATGACCTTGAGTGTGATCTCTCCGAGTCTTAGTTTTGTCATCTAAAAACAAAATGACCGGATTCTACTGGTGATTTAAAACTCCTATGATCCACACATGAATCACTTCCAAGACCTCTCTTATAAGTAACTATCCAGCTTCTGCTTGCATTCCTCCCATGACAGGATGCTCACTGCCTCATGAGCAGCCTATTTCATTGTTGGATGGCTGTAATGATCAATAAAGCATCCGCTTATGTTGGGCTGAGATCTGTTTCCCTGTAGCTTCTAGCCTAGTTTGATTCTCTGGGGCCCCTGCACGTTCAGTCTATATTCAGTGGCCAGTGGCTGAGACCGGTCTAGAAGGCAAAGAAATTTAAGTTCCTTCCTCCCTCCCTTCTTCCTTCCCTCTCTCCATCTCTGTCTCCCTCCCTCGCTCTCTTCCTTTCTCCCTTCCTTCCTTTTTTTCCTTCATTCTGTAAACTTTTATTGGATGCTTATCACCTATCAGAACTTTTGCTAGGCACACGGATGCTTAAGATGACTAAGACACCACACATTCCATATCCTGCTCCTATTCCTGGCTCTCCTTCATCCTCTGTTGCTCCAGGTGAATCGGGATCAATTGTTGTGCCTCGAATGTCTGCTTGCAAGCTTTTAAGACCCTGGGCACTACGAATCGAACTAGGAGGTAGAACAGAGGCACTAAACAAGTTATTAAGCCAATTAACTGGGATGTCCCATGAAACCATGACCTTAAACCTCCAGACCAAGGAACCAAATCCCATGAGGATTTTGGATGTACATAATCAGCCTCAGCAGCTACTCTCTCTTTCTTTCTTTGGTCGTTGTTGTAAATATATCTGTCTTAACTATCTAGTGCTGCTGTCACAGAAATACCACAAGTGGATGGCTTTAACAAAGAGAAATTTATTCTCTCACAGTCTAGTAGGCTGCAAGTCCAAATTCAGGGTGTCAGCTCCAGGGGAACGCTTTCTCTGTAGGCTCTGGAAGAAGGTCCGAGTCATCAATCTTCCCTTGGTCTGTGAGCTTCTCTGCACAGGAACCTCAGGTCCAAAGGATGCGCACTGCTCCTGGCACTCCTTTCTTGGTGGTATGAGGTTCCCTTGTCTCTCTGCTTGCTTCTCTCTTTTATATTGCAAAAGAGATTGGCTTAAGACACTATCTAATCTTGTAGATCTCATCAGTATAACTGCCGCTAATCCATCTTATTACATCATAGTGATAACATTTACAACACATAGGGAAATCACATCAGATGACAAAATGGTAGACAATCATACAATACTGGGAATCATGACCTAACCAAGTTGACAGATATTTTTAGGGGACACAATTCAGTTCATGACAATATCTATCACACAACTTTTGCCAATTCAACTTTTTACAGATGTACAACTTACTGACAGCAATTACATTAATCAGCTGTGCAACCGTACCCTTAATCAACTCGATTTTTCTGTCACCATTAACCCCCCACCTTTCCTCCTCCCTCTTGCCCCAGGTAACCACTAATAAACTTTGTTCTCTATACATTTGTATTTTCTTATCTTTTTATATAAGTGAGGTCATACAGTGTTTGTCCTTTAGTGATTGACTTCTTTCACTCAGCGTACTGTCTTCCAGATCCATCCACATTGTAGCACGATTCCATTTCTTTTGCTGACTGAGTAGTATTCCATTGTATGTATGCACCACATTTTGTTTATCCATTCATCTGTTGATGCGCATTTAGGTTGTTTCTACCTTTTGGCTATTGTGAGTAGTGCTGCAACGAACATTGGTATACAAGTCTCTGAGTTTCTGCTTTCAAATCTTTTGGGTATATACTTAGGAGTAGATTTGCTGGGTCATATTGGGTTGCTATGAGTTGAAATTGACTCGACAGCAATGGGTTTGGTTTGGTTTTTGGTATGGTAGTTCTATTTCTAGTTTTTTGAGGAACTGTCGCAGTTTTTCACAATGACCATTTTGCATTCCCACCAGCAGTGGGTAAGGGTTCCAATTTCCCCACATCCTTGTCAACACTTGTTGTTTTTTGTTTTTAATCTTAGCCATCCTAGTGGGAGTAAAATGGTATCTCATTGCGGTTTTGAGTTGCATCTCTCTGATGGCTAAAGACACTGAGCATCTTTTCATGTGTTTAGTGGCCATTTGAATTCCTCTTTGGTGAAATGTCTGTTCAGGTTCTTTGCCCATTTTCTGATTGGGTTATTTGTCTTTTTGTTGTTTAAGTTGTTGAAGTTCTACATATAGTGTGCCCTCTTTTCATCTGAGCACAGTGCCTGGTCTACAGTAGAAATGCAACAACTACTGGTTGAATGAATGAATAATTAAATGAATGTTGAAATAAATGCATTTCCTCCCTGTCCCTGTCATAGTCCCTCAGCTCTTGTGTTAACGCCATGGACAGGCCAGAGGGACCAACCTTGCAGCCTGAGATAAGGTCTTCGGTGGGTGTCTCCCCTATCACTCCCTCAGGGGTGATGCCTGGTGCTGGTGGAGCGCCTGCACAGATACGGACACAGGATGGGCTCTGAGTTCTCCCCATCTGTCCGGGCCTGCTTGCCACTGTGCGCCTTAGTGCTGGAGACGGCGTTCGTTCTCATCTTCTGCTTTTTCACCTCCTACAATGATTCTGCAAATAATCAGACGCTCATGGAGAACTCTCAAGGTGAGGGCCCAGAGGGGAAATGGTCACAAAGGCAAATAGCAAGGGCAGGGAAAGGGGAGGTCTGTGGTCCTCCAGGGGCATGACTTTCCACAAAGTCTCCAAGAAAAGGCATTCTCCTATCTTCTTCTATAGATTGTGCAAAGATCCAGCCAACCATGTAGGCTCTCTTTTTAGAAGCACCCTGGGCATCACCTCTTCCATGAAGCCCTCCTAGGTTTGTCAGGGCAGAGTGAGAGGCCTCCTTTTCTAGCTTGCAGAATTCCATCTATCAAATTGTCTTGATAATTTTTGCTTCTCTGCTTTTCCCCCACTTCTGTCTCCTTAGTGGCAAGAATTTTCATGCTGTTGTTGTGAGAGTTTTTTGTTTTCGGCCTCTCTTGCTCATGTTTGTACTGCCCTCTTTCTGGGAGCTTTAGTCTTGCCCTCCTCCCTCCCTGCCCCCCCCCCCCACCTCAGTCTTCTTCTCACTTAAGGGCTGGGAAGTCTGCATTCTGTCTGCAACTCCAGAGAAGCCATGAGGTATGGCTCAAGTGTGTGTGTGTGTAGGGGGGGTGGGGTAGGGGGGCGTAGGATGACTGTTATTTTATATGCAGCTAAAAAAATTCCTCAGACTGTGATGAGAGTAACTGTAAACAAGACAGATGTTCACCGTGGTATGGTTTTGCTTTTTTAAAAGTTGTGATGAGTTTCAAGCATCTCAGTGGGCTAATTGTTTGTTTACGGTAGTGGACAGACCTCCCTGTACGACATCCCTGAGATAAAGCTGAAGCCTGAACCCATTGAGTGCTTGCTTGTTCCCAAGTGATGTTAACTGACTACTAAGCTGGAAGCAAACAGAAGGCACTCCAGGACCCATGACTGGGGAAAGTAGGACAAAGAGATGACTCAGGGTGGGAAGCCCCTCCCCCACTTAAGGGACTGGACCAGAAAGGGGCCCTCAGTGCTAAGCCCTGGGGACAATTTTAATTCACTTCAGTTTAATTTAGTTCTTTTCAATCCAATACAATATAATTCAATGCATTCATTCATTCAACCATGTATTAACATCCAGTGTGGAAGCCAGACATGGACTGCATAGGGCTCACATTTATTGAGCACTTACTATGTACCAGAGTCCCCGGGTGGGACAAACAGTTGAGCTGCTTGGCTGCTAACCAAAAGGTTGGCTGTTCAAGCCCACCCAGAGGTGCCTCAGAAGAAAGGCCTGGTGATCTACTTCAAAAAATCAGCCACTTAAAACCTTATGGAGCACGGTTCTACGCTGATGCACATGGGGTTGCCATGAGTAGGAGTCAATTCTATGGCAACTGGTTTACTACATACCAGATACTATTCTAAATGCTTTACATTGAATCCTCACAACAACTCCATGAGGTAGGTACTATTAGGATCTCTGTTTTTCAGATGAGGAAACCAGGCACATGGAAGTGGAATAATTTGCCCACGGTCACTCAGCTAACAATAGCAGAGTGGATTTAAATTTAGGCAACCTGCTTTAGCTTCCAAGGACTTAACCATTATGCTTTACAGTGGGGCTGACTCACTTGTTCAAGGTAGTATAACCAGTAAGTGTAGAAGTCGCTATTCCAACCCTGTAGACTGGCTCCAGGTCCTGTGCTCTTCACCCCTACTGTTTGCTGCTGGCGTTAAGTGTAAAATGTCCTCAGACTCTTTGTATGGAAGTACAGAGAAGGGCTCACAACCAGGGAGGGGAGGGCAGGAGGAGATGATGGTGTCAGGGGAGACTTCTGGAGGGAGGTGACTGCCCAGCTGGGCATTGAAGGCTCAGTAGGAATTAACCAGGTGAAAAAGGAAGGCCCTCTAGAGTGAGAGCATAGCAAAAGCTGTTGTTGTCAGGTGTGTGTGTGTGTGTGTGTGTGTGTGTGTGTGTGTGTGTGTGTGGCAGGAGTTAAGTCATCGGTCCATTTTGTGAAGGTGAGTTTAGTTAAACTGGGTAACTTAATCTGTCAATCCACTTAACCTAATTCAATAAATTACACAAACCAGCCAATTCTAAAAAGTCATTTTTAAGACTATCAGGTAAATCTAAATGTAGAGTGAGTATTATGTGATAAACAGGAATTGTTATTAATTTTGTGTGGAGTCCTAAAGGACCTATCTGTTAGAGAAGCATCTGAAATGGCATGACGTCTGGGATTTGTTTTATGTCAGGAAATCCTGGAAAAAAGTAGAGACGGATAATAAAAACAAGATTGGGCCCGTGTTACAGTCGTCAGAGCTGGAGATGGCTATGAGACTTTACCACGCTCTTCTCTCTGGCTTTGTGTATGTTTGAAATTTTCTATAATAAAGAGTTAAAAAATTAACAGCCAGTAGTTGCAATATGATGAATATGGAGAAGCACACGTCAGCCGCTTCCTGGTGGCCCTGCACTCCCTCAGGACACCTTCCAAAGCTAGCAGACTCTGTCTGGTAACTTGAGCAAGTGAGGGAGTTAATCTGAATTAATCTGGGTTAATCTGAATATTGATACTTGCAGAGTTGCAAACTTCACCAAGTACCATTATAAGTAGAATAGCCTAGATCAGTGGTTCTCAAAGTGTGGTCCCCTATGAGCAGCCTCAGAATCTCCAGGGAATTTACTAGAGAATACAGATTCTCAGGCCTCAGTCCAGACCCACTGACTCAGAAACTTTGGGGATGGGGCCCAGCAACCTGTGTTTTAACAAACTCTGCAGATGATTCTGATGCAGCTCAAGTTTTAGGACTTCTGGAACTAGACTGTCTGATTCAAGTCTTGCTTCTGCCTCTTATTGGCTGTGAGACCTTGGGCAAATTACTCAACTTCTCTCTGCCTCAGTTTCAACCTCTGTCAGATGATAATAGTACTTATTTCATGAATGATTGAGAGGATTAAAAGAATTAACATATAAATCCTGATAAAGAATATTAGCCTTTATTACTCTTTAGCTCTAGTTTCTTCTTCTTCTTTTTTTTTTTAGATAAAAATAAATAAAACTAGACTTGGGCTGATACTTTCTTCCAGAACCCCCTATGGATTGTCATAAACATCTTCTGAGATGTGTATTCCCTCTCTGATGACCACTGGTCTGGCTGACCTGCCATTAGGCCAAACAGGCAGGGGCAGCGGAGGAGAAGCAAGGAGACAGATTCAACAGAAATTTCGGAGCTAAAATTAGCTGTACTTGGTTAAAAAGAAGGAGAAGTCAAAGATGGCTTTAGATGTGTGATTTGGCAGATGAAGTGGCTATTGCCGAGATGGGAGATACAAGAGAAGGGGCAGGTTGGTGGGGGGGGGGGGGTAAGTGAACAATGGTACATACATTCATTCTGGGCTTGGGGTTGAGGTGCATGTGAAATGCTTCGGGGAAACAGGGTGTTTCAGTTATCTATTGTGGATGCCACCCAGTGCCCCTCTACTACTCAGAGTTAGGGAGAGGGCTATTAAAAGGCAAGAGGCGCTTTCCCAGGGGCATGTAAATACCCCCAACCCTGGCACCTTCCACCTTTCAACATTGAGGGGTCCCTTTGAGAAATCTCTAGTCTCTTCTGAGGCTGCTGCATGTGTGAAGGGTGACAGTTGGAAGCTGTAGAGGAAGTGAGGCAGGGTGGGGCTCCACAGACGACTCCCGCCTGGGGCTGCAGAGTTCTTCTTAGTCCCTGGGGAGAAGGTCAAGCTCAGAGCCTGGGGGACAGAAGTTGTTGGTGCTGAGGTGTCTGCAGGCCAGAGGGAAGGGCAGTGGTGTGTGGGAGCACAGAGCCAGAATCACTTGGCAGCCAGGATGGAGGAGGCAGCTGTCCATGTGGATGGACTCAGAAGGCTGGCACTAAAATTATCCAGATGGGCTCTTTCCAAGTAGACAGGCCCAGAGAGGGAATGGGCCTCCCAAAGTCACGCAGCTAATAAGGGCAGGCATGGGATAATAGTTACCAACACCATGCCTCGACACTGGCCCAGCCAGCTCAGTGCTCACGCCATCCTCCAGGCAGGTACCATTACTTCTTCCCATTTTACAGGTTAGGAAGTTGGGACACAGAGATGGAGCCAGGCTCTGAACTCTGACCACCTACATCAGAGGCCCCTACCCTTAACCATTACATTCTATGTGCTATACTGAGCACCAGGATGGTGTAGTGGTTAAACCTGCAATGTCGGTGTTCAAATCCTCTTGCTGCCATAAACTAGCTGTGTGAACTAGTTATAGCACCCCCTTGTGCCTCCCTTTCCCCATGTGTAAAGTGAGAATAATAACTAGTATCTACTGTATGAGGGGCATAGTGGTTAAGAGTTTGACTGTTAACCAAAAAGTTGGCAGTTTGAATCTTCCAGGCGCTCCTTGGAAACCCTATGGGGCAGTTCTATTCCAGTCTATAGGGTTGCTATGAGTCGGAATCGACTCGATGGCAACGGGTTTTTTTACTGTATGAGGATGTTATGGGTTAAGGCTGTAAGGCACTTAGCACAGTGCTTGGGATGCCAAAAGTAACATATAGGAGCCTGCCGTTACAGTGATGGTTAATTATTGCCTCATTTCATGCTGCTGGACTCTCAGGTTAGACTTTTTGTCTCCAAGTCATGGGCCTTCATAAACTTCTCCTGAAGGCCCACCTTAGAAAGTGAAACTCCCCTTTGGCACCAAGTCATTGAGGCCTCAGTAGCACACCCATTCCTTATCACTGCCGAACACCTTATAGCCCACTAGCTTGTCAGACGCGGGGTGCAGAGCAGGCTCCAAGAGGTGGAGGCTGACACCAAAGGGACGCCCTGATCTGGGACACAGCCCTGAAGCAGAGACCAGGTAGTGAGATGGGAAAGGGTGGGTGTGGGCCTAGAGCACCAGAAGGCTGAGAGAAGAAGTGAAAGGAACAGGATACAGGTGGGGCAAGAGGTCCTGAAATCAAATATTTGTTGACCAGTTTGTGAGCAATGGGCTCTGTCAGCAGCTTCTAGAAACTGCCACTCTAATTTCATCGTCCTGGCTGAAGCACGGCTCTTCCCTAGGGGACAGTTGGAGCCTCAGGGAGGGAGGTCCCAAGCTCCTATACATGGAAGCAGGGTGGCAGCTGTGCCTGATGAAGCCCCTACCCTTGATTCTCTGACTCCTGGATCCTCGGGGCTCACTTCTGCCCAATCCTGGCGCCCTCCTCTCCTTGCCTTCTCACCAACTCCCCGTGCAGAATATGCCAGAGTTGTAAAGGCCTTAGAGTATCCAGTCCAACTCCCAGGTGTTATGGATGGGAAAACTGAGGACCCGAGAGGGCAAAGGACTTGCCTATGGTCCCTCCG
Source organism: Dugong dugon (assembly GCA_030035585.1). Classification (NCBI taxonomy): domain Eukaryota; kingdom Metazoa; phylum Chordata; class Mammalia; order Sirenia; family Dugongidae; genus Dugong; species Dugong dugon. The sequence goes on along the minus strand of CM057462.1, from coordinate 49,503,738 downwards.
GGAGAACAAGAGTGAGAGACAGCCTGGCCTGGTGGAAGAGCCCTATACCAGGAGTTCAGAGCTTGGCTCTGCTGCTGACATGCTATGTGGCCCTGAGGAAGTCACTGGTCCTCTCTGGTTCCCTTCGTTAAAATGAGAGGAAAATGGACCACCAAGGGGCCTCCTGACTCATGAACTCTTTCAGTAAGTCTACACCCTATGTGGATAGTGTTGCTACAAAATGGCAGACATGTTTTATTCAACAGCACAGAGTTTAATAAAAGTTTGAATATGAACATCTAAAGCAATTGGGAGGGAAGGGTGTGCAGTCTCTGATTAGCCACACGCCTCATCACTCCCAAATGGACATTGACTCTTCACACACGTAGTTTCCTGCTTGGCTTCTGAAGGAATCTGAGCCATCCCAAGAGAAATCCTTATACAAATGTGCCCTGTCCACTCACTCCCACCCCCATTCTTAAAAAGATGCAAGCAGGAGACCAGAACGTTCCCTGCACCCACATTCTCCCCTTTTCCATGTAGGAGGAGAGGGTGTAAGGAGTTAAATCTCCTTTATGCCCACTTCTCACCCACTTCTTAAATCCTTAGGCCCATAGAGGTCCTTGGGGGCCTTCTCCATCCTGGAGCTAGCTGTCAGATTGGTTTAGTAACATCAGCACCCACCCAAACCTTATGTGCCAGGCTCTGGGGATGCCTATTTTTTAAAGAAAGTGAGTTTAAATGGACTCTGAGATCTAAGGAGCTTTCTGAGACTTTGGAGAGTTCCAGTAAAGAGAGCTTTCTCATCTTCATCGGAGCCAGGACTGGAGGCCGGTGACAAGCGAGTTCTCACTGCTGTGATTGCCATCATGGCGATAATGATGAATAGCTCCCATTTACTGAGCATTCTCCAGGTTCCAGGCACTGTACCAAGCGTTTGAACAAAACATTATTTCCTTCAGATCTCACACACTCTTTGAAGTGGGTATAATTGTCCTTATTTAGCTGATGAGGAAAGTAAGCAACCTACAGGGCCACACAGCTATGAGGCTGAAACATATAAATTGCCATTGTTATAGGTCAAAATGATCAAGGGTTGGCAATTTAATATGGTTCAATCTAATGGGAAATGATAGAGCTGGGATCAAAACAGAACTGTCTGCCAGTGCTTAGGGGACACTGAGCTTCTGGCAAGGGCGATGGAAAAATTCGGGAATGGTTAATGGTGATGGTTAAACTTGATAAACATATACAATGTCACTGAACTGTACCTGTGAAGATTGTTGAAATGGCAAATGTTTTGTTGCCTATATATTTCCCAGAACAAAGAAAAAAAAAAAAAGAGAAGCATTCTAACAAAAATTTAACTTTTATATGAAAATAAATATCTACCAAATTTTAATATAAAAAATAACTGTCTGAACTAAAGCCCATGACTTTTTCTTTTTTTACATGCTGATTATAGAAAATGTAAGCACTGAAAGTATAGACAGTCAAAAATCTCCCAAACCGAGGGACAATATCCACTGAAAGAAAAAAAAAAAAGAAGTCTTAAAGACCTCTCCCCAGACACTTACGGTGTTGTTAGGTACTGGCGAGTAGGTTCCAAATCATAGCAACCCCATGTACTACAGAATGAAACACTGCCTGGTCCTGCACCATCCTCAGAATCGTTGTTATGTTTGAGCCCATTGCTGCAGCAGCCACCGTATCAATCCATCTCATCGAGGGTCTTCCTCTTCTTCACTGACTCTCTACCAAGCATGATGCCCTTCTCCAGCGACTGATCCCTCCTGACAACATGTCTAAAGTATGTATAAGACGTAGTCTTGCCACCCTTGCTTCTAAGGAGCATTCTGGTTGTACTTCTTCCAAGACTGACCAGTTCGTTCTTTCCGCAGTCCATGGTATATTCAGTATTCTTCGCCAACACCATAATTTAAAGGCAACAGTTCTTCTTCGGTCTTCCTTACTCATTGTCCAGCTTTTGCATGCATATGATGCGATTGAAAATACCATGGCTTGGGTCAGGCAAACCTTAGTCTTCAAGGTGACATCTTTGCTTTTCAACCCTTTTAAGAGGTCTTTTGCGGCAGATTTGCCCAACGCAGTGTGTCGTTTGATTTCCTGACTGCTGCTTCCATGGGTGTTGGTTGTGGATCCAAGTAAAATGAAATCCTTGACAACTTCAATCTTTTCTCCGTTTCAGGCATTTATACATGTGCAAAACTAGCTCGTGTTTTATTGATAAAATAACATTTATAGTTCTGAGCAATTACATGCATTATACTGTTTGATTCTGGCAAGTCTCTAAGGGAGGTACGATTATTTTTACTATTTAACAGATGAGAAAACTAAGAGGAGCAGATAGTATGGTGGGTAAAGGCACAGCCTCCAGAACAGACTAGAAAAAAAAACAACCTAAACCCATTGCCACTCAGTCAGACTATCTAGGTTTAAATCCTGGCTCTACTAGCTTGGACAAGTTACTTAACTTCTCTGCACCTCAGTTTTCCTATCTGTAAAATGGTGATACTAACAGCACCGCTTCAAAGGGCTGTTATGAGAACTAAATGAGATAGTCTGTTTAAAGTGATTAAAACCGTGCTGGCACATGGTAAACACTTAACAAATGTAGGCTGTTACTAAAGCTCAGAGAGGTTAAGTAACTAGGTCAAGACCACACATGTAGAAAAGTGTCAAAACCCTGATTTAAATCCAGGCCTGTCTAGTTCTCAACCCAGGCTGGTAACCATTTTTCAAAGCTGGAATTCAATCAAAGCCTCCACCCTTTTCTACGGTGGGCCCTCCCTGCACCACGTAAGGCTCTTACCATGCCTCCACTCACCTGCCACAGCAGCCCCTGCTCAAAGTCTGAAGCCAGGAAAGGTGTTGCTGTTGTTAAGTGCTGTCAAGTCGATTCCGACTCATAGCGACCCTATGCACCACAGAACGAAACACTGTCCGGTCCTGCGCCATGCTCACAATCGTTGTTATGCTTGAGCCCATTGTTACAGCCACTGTGTCTATCCATCTTGGTTAGGGGCTTCCTCTTTTTCACCGACCTTGTACTTTACCAAGCATGACGTCCCTCTCCAGGGACTGATCCCTCCTGACAACATGTCCAAAGTAAGATGTAGTCTTGCCATCCTTCCTTGTAAGGAGCATTCTGGTTGTACCTCTTTCAAGACCGATTTGTTCGTTCTTTTGGCCAACCATGGTATATGGGTGAGGAGCACCCAAATGGCACTGTGATTTCTACTGGCCCATCGGGTCCTTCACAGCAAGTGGCAAAGGGAGAGAGCCATTTTCTACAAAGATATTTTGGTTCTTGCCAAAGAGGTTATGGGCGTGCCTCTGCCCCCTCCTCCCTGTGTGGCCTGGGGCAGGTCACTTGGCTTCTCTGGCTTTATTTTCTCATGTGTATGATAAGGGAGTTGAATCTGATCGACAATAACTACCATAATTACATTTACTGAGTGTCGCTTATGTGCCAAGCACTGGTCCCAATGTTTTGTTAGATGCTGTCTAGTCAATTCTGACTCATAGTGACCCCATGTGACAGAGTAGAAGTGCCCCATAGGGTTTTCCAGGCTGTAATCTTGAGTTGGAATGAACCTGAGGGCAATGGGTTTCGTTTTTGTTTTTTTTTAATCTTTCTGGGAGGAGGTTGCCAGGTCTTTCTATGCTGGAGCCTCTGGGTGGGTTCTTACCACCAACCTTAGGTTAACATCTGAGCACTTAACCATTATGCCACCAGGGTTCCTTTACCCTAGTTGACATCACTACATTTAAAAATAAGAACAATTGCTACATTTACTGAGCACTCACTATGGACCAGGCCCTGCCTTAATTGATTAACCAGCATTAGCTCATTTCATCCTTAGCCCAACCCTGCAGGGTATGTATATATTATCACCCTCATTATTCAGATGAGGAAACCGAGGCTCAAAGAGGTGAAGCAACTTGACCAAGGACAGACAAAAACTCTAATTTCACACAACCCTCCACGTTGTCTGCTTCATCCTCCTCCTTCTCAACCTCTCCCTGCACAGTCTTCCAGGATATTACCATCATGGCGGCCCTTGGCTTGGGCTTCCTCACCTCGTCTTTTCCAAAAAATAGCTGGAGCAGTGTGGCCTTCAACCTCTTCATCCTGGCCGTCGGGGTGCAATGGGCAGTCCTGCTGGATGGCTTCCTGAACAAATTCTCAAGTGGGAAGATAGTCATCGAACTGTCCAGGTAACCGGATGGTGGCTTTTGGGTTCTTGAGGATGTGAGGCCTGAGAGGATGGGTTCTAGAAGAGTTGGGATGTCCCCCTCTCCTTCTAGCACCAGTACCATACGTTATTTGGGACCTACTTATGCTAAAAAAGTATCTGTTGTTTATATGAAATTCAAATTTGACTGGGCATCCTGTATTTTATCTGGCAACCCTATTTCTGTGGCCTCACTGGGGGCCACACCTACAGCCCTCCCTGGATTCTTCCTTTCTTTATTATTGCTTATGATTTTGTAAAGTTATGCAATCAATACAGCTTCATGGAAAAATCAAGAGATCGAGATTAGATAAAAAGACATAGCAGCGTCACACCCAGAGAAACAGTCTCTTGAGAAGAAGAAATACCCATTCCTTTAAATTAACTCTGATCCATTTATATGCATTTATACTAACTCATGGTGCTAGAAGTCAGAATAGTGGTTACCTGGGGGGAAAGGATAGTTATTGACTAGGAAGGGCCACAAAAGAGCATTATGGGATGCAGTAAATATTCTCTATCTTAACTTGGTGGTGGTTACACCGAATCCGAACCCGTTGCCATGGAGTCGATTCCAACTCACAATGACCCTACAGGACAGAGCAGAAGTGCTCCCCTAGGGTTTCCAAGGAACGCCTGGTGGATTTGAAATGCTGACCTTTTGGTTAGAAGCCAAACTCTTAACCAGTACACCACCAGGGTTTCCACAGGGCTATGTATGAAAATTTATCAAGTTGTACATTTTTAAAAAGGCACCAGCACTTAATAGAAAAGCTTGGTAAAATTTTTCCTTAAAAATTGTTCTTTGTTTTATCCAACTCTGAATCTCTGAATCTGCTCAGATGATGTTAAATCCCATCTTAGGCATTTTAGGGACCCTGTCCCTTTTCAAGGTTGCCCAGCACTCTCCTCTGAGACCCTGCCAACCCTCTGGGCCATGCTGCTGAACATCTCTCCATGAGCCAGGCACTGTGCCAGGCACTTTACAAACATACCCAGGTAGGGGTATAACCTGGTCAAAGGTAAGAAATGGAGGCTCAGAGACAGTAAGGCACTTACCTATGGTCACCCAGCTCAGTGTTGGAGATAGCTTCTGAGCTTTTACCTACCCTGCAACCCTCCCCACCCACTCCAGAGTTGTGAAGCAAAATGCAGACCAGCCAGCTCCCCATTGTCCCTGAAAATAAACTCTCCACATTTTTCCTTTCTAAAGATTTCGGGGCTAATACCCAGGGCGATTGGATAACCTGAGTAACCCCCGAGGAAGTGACAAAGAGCACCAACTCTGGGGGACTCCTGACCTTGGCAACACCTAGTTTGGCATTCCTGTCACCCTGGCTTAGAAGAAAGGTCACAAAAGCCTTCAGCCTCCTGCTGAAGAACAAGATGACTTGGTAGTCTTAATAAACCAAACCAAAGTACTTGTCGAGTCACTTCCGACTCATGGGAACCCCATGTGTGTCAGAGTAGAACTGCGCTCCATAGGGTTTTCAGTGGCTGTGACCTTCTGGAAGTAGATCACCAGGACCTTCTTCTGTGCCACCTCTGGGAAGGTTCAAACCGCCAACTTTTCAGTTAGTGGTCTAGCATTTAACTATCTGCGCCACCCAGGTGTTATCCAAATAGGGTCCATGCGGTGGAGCAGTCTAGCCAATGACACATACTCCAGGTCAGGAAGAGTGAAAAAGTTTTATTTTAGGAGGTATACACCACCGGGGATCCGACAGCAACGCAAGCTGTCTCTATGGAGTCCCAAAAGGCATTTTTACATTAGAGCTTATGTATGATTTTTACAAAGGTTAGAAGTGTTGTCATTCATTACAAGGTAATTACAAGAGACTTTTTATCATACTAAAGAGATACATGCCAGCCATTTCCTTACCAGGCTAAAGATATACATATCTGACACCTATATCTGACACCTAGGCTCTAATCTTCCTGTGGAGGAGCCTAAGCCACAGGTGACCTGACTGAGCAAAACAAAGTCATTAACAAAGGTTTGCGAAAAGGAGAAGGCAAAGAAAAAAGAAAAAAATACTTATAGGTTCATCATGGCGTTAGCTTTGTCAAGCTCTCAGTTGCCCATTTTGAAAAGGAGAAAACATGCTGGAGAGTATTAGGGTCACACAGGGACTCCAGTAGTCTTAACAGCCAGGGGTGTTGCAAGCTGCTTCCTATTTGACTCTCCCCTTCTGAAGTCCCCTCCTGTTTGCTCCTAATTCAGGAAGACAAAACAGGGCCTTTCAAGCCCAAGTTATCTCTCTTGTCCCTGTCTCTGAACACCCGGATCCAGCCAGCTGTGACCCCCTCTGGGACTGGCTTCATAGATTGAACAATGGGCTCCTTCCTGACTGGGTTCCTGCCAGGCTAGGGCTGAAGGGCAGTGTCCAGGCCTACCTCCAGGGACAGGGCCACACCCACTTGTGCCGCCTGAACTTGGCACTGAGTTGGTTCTGCCTTGAGTCAGGGACGGTCAGTTCCTTCATGGCAGGGCCTTGTCTTATTCATCTTTGTCCTCCTTTGTTTTTAATCACTTAGTAAATTGTTCTTGGAACAAAAAGGAAAATAAAAGGAACCGCTCAATGGTGTGATTTTTTTTTTTTTTTAAATGCTGTATTTGGAAAGGTCCAAGAGGGCTCCCTTCAGAAGATAATAGCAGTACCCAACCTTCTTATTGTTCTTTATGTATAGTAACTCATTTCACCCTCACAACAGCTCCGTAGGTGTTGTCTCCTCCTTGTAGAGAGGTCATCGAGGCACAGAGTCGTTAAGTAATTTGCGCAAGGACACACAGCCAAGAAGTGGCTGAGTCAGGATTCTAACCCAGGTAGTCTGGCCCTGAGACTGCACTCCTAACCACTGTGATTCACTATCTCAGCATCTCCCCAGCTGGCCCCTGAAGTCTCAAATGCCACCACTGGCACACACCCTTTGCAATGGCGCCTTTTCAATTAAATGAGCAATCACTGGAACAGGCATAACACGTCGAGCCACAACAAAACATTGAGTGGTGCCTTGTTCTAAATAATTCCCGGTCCTTGTAAGACCCCCTTCACCTGTCCTTCGCCGTCCTCTGGCCTTCCCTCTGAAGTCCCTGAGCCCTGAGCAGGACAGTGCTTCGGCAGCAAACACTGGGGAGCCTTCAGCTCTGGGTCCAGGCCAACTGGGCTTGAGCTTCCTGTTTGCCATCAAGTAGCCATGTGGCCATTGCCAAAAGAGTCGCCTCACCTAGTCTCAATGCATTCTTGTATAAAACAAGGGTACTGAATGGAACCCCAGCACCATTTTATAGGGGGTCCTCAGAGGATTAAAATTTAAATGAGGTGATGTAGGTACCAGCCTATTATATATAACTCTCTATAAATTACCATTGCTGTGGTGTTTGAAGAATCCTCATTTTCCCAGGGGGAGTAGGAGCCTCAGAAGAAGGTGCCCCGGGGAAAGTGGGTTGGTTTAATCACCATGGATTGGCTCATGGTGTCAGCTTTGTCTCCCCAGCTGGATCATAAGCACCTTGAAGACAAAATTATTTTCTCCTCCTGATTCCCTATGCTGAATATGCTCATTTGTCAGGGAAGGAAGGACTCAGTAACACCAGTCCCAGTTGTCACTGAGTTGATTCAGGCTTATGATGACCCCAAGTGTTGCAGAGTAAAATTGCACTCCATAGGGTTTCCATGGTTGTGACCTTTCGGAAGCAGATCGCCAGGCCTTTCTTCTGAGATGCCTCTGAGTGGGTTCAAACTGCCAACCTTTCAGTTAGTAGCTGAGTGCTTAACTGTTTGAAGCACCCAGGAAGTATATAGGTAAGAGTAGTAATCATATCAGTGTCCATTCATGAGTAGTTCATGAGTTAGTTCTTTGTGTGAGTCATGGTGCTAGATATACATGCACCAATATTCACTCTAATCCTCACACCACCAGCATAAGCTAAGTACTGTGATAAGTATTATTGTCATACTTACTTTACAGAAAAAACAGGTTTGAGGAGGCTGTATAAATAGTTGCTCAAGTGGAAAAAACTCAGCTTCCTTCCACTACCGTGAATAGGGAGAGGACAGACAATGGCCATGGATGGGGATGGCTGTGACTGAATGGCAGGTGGGCCGGCAGGTGAAGAGCGCCCTCTGTTGAGCACCTGTGAGTGATGACAGCAGAAGCTGTGGGCAGAATCCTCATTGTCGGATCTCAGAAGGGGGCCCTTCGTGAACAATCAGCCTCCTTAACTCATCCTGGCACCTTGTGTGAGAACCTCAGTGCATCTTCAGTGTGGATGAGTATGTGCAGATCAATTACTCAGAGTTTAGCTGCCACCCTGATGGGGAAGGGGACGAAAGAAACTCCAGACTGTGCAGTATGAGCCCCCATGTGGGCAGAAATCTCCTAATATGTCTCCAGTGCCTAAAACAGTGCCAGACATAGAAAAGGCACTCAACGAATGTTTGTTAATGAAAGAATGAGAGGACATCCTTCCTTCTTTGTCATGTCTGTCTCTCTCCACCAGTATTCAACTGGCCACCATGAGCGCCATGTCCGTGCTGATATCAGTGGGCGCTGTCCTGGGGAAGACCAACTTGCTGCAGCTGATGATGATGGCGCTGGTAGAGGTGACAGCCTTCAGTGTCACGATGATGGTCAGTGATCGAGTCTTCAATGTGAGTCATGGCACCATAAGGGTGGACCTCAGGGAGAAGGGTAAGGAGGGGGAGAGTGGAGGGCTGCCACCTCCATTTTGTGTGGCTTCTGGGATTGTAAAAAAATTAAAACGGTCCCAAACGAGGTTATAAAATGTAGTCTGTGCAAAATGTTTAAACACAGTGAATTGATGCTCTTAATTTTCAAGACACCATAATTTAGGGTTGTGCTATTGACAAGATACTTATGAGATGTATAAAAAAGTAACTAATACCCTTAGCCCTAAAGCCAGCAGAGCTGTCTAGCTGTCTGACGGGTGTCTTCTTTAATCTCGTCAGTGTGTCAGTAACTGTACATGTGATCTCATTAGGAGAGATTGTCAAGGCTTAAGTTTGGGGCCATTCGTGAAAGTGAAAACCAGTCACCAGTTGCTGTCAAGTTGATTCCAATTTATGGCGACCCTGTGTGCGTCAGAATAGAGCTGTACTCCATAGGATTTCTTTCTTTTTAAAAAAAGAAAAAAAAATCTTACTGTGTTCTCAGTTAAGGTTTACACATCAGTTTAGGTTCCCATTCAACTATTTCAACAGAAATTGTTCAGTGACTCCATAGGGTTTTCAGTGGCTAATTTTTTGGAAGTAGATCTCCAGGCCTTTCTTCTGAGGTGCCGCTGAGTGGACTCAAACTGCCAACCTTTCAGTTAGCAGCCAAACACATTAATCCTTTCCACCACACAGGGACTCCCTGTGAAGGTGATAGCCGGCCAAATGACCCTCCCAGCTCCCCTGCCCTAGCCCTGACCCTGAGTGATCACATGGTTGACATCCTTATCTCACAGAGGAGAAAGCTGATGCCCAGAAAGGGAACGGGATTGCCCAAATCACACAGCAAGGTCGTGAAAGAACCAGGTGGGAGCCCAGAGCCCCAGTATGGTTTCAGAGAAAGAACACTGGACTGGAGTCAAAGACAGGGATGTGCATCCCAGTTCAACCATAAACCCCATGGGACTCTGGGCAATGTAACCTTCCATGTCTTCATCTGTAATACAAAGGTAACATTACTACCTTATAGGGGTCTGCGGGCTGTTGAATTAATTAAACAAGGTGGTACCAACAAGAACAAGAACAACAACAACAAAAAACCATTGCCTTCAAATCGATTCTAACTCAGAGCAACTCAATGCGTTAACAGAGTAGAACTGCTCCATAGGGTTTTCTTGGCTGTATAATCTTTACAGATACAGCAACAGTCTTTACAGAAGCAGATCACCAGAGTTTTCTTCAGCAATGCTGCTGGGTGGGTTTGAAGTACCAACCTTTTGGTTAGTGGTCGAGTGCAGACTGTTTGTGCTATCCAGGGACCTTAAACAAGACGATACATGTGTTTAAAAAGTATAAGCCCTCTTTACTGTCCCTCAATATGCCATAGTAAGGACTTTAGATTTTACTCTGAGAAATACAGGGAGCATTGGGGAGTTTTGAGCATACAAGAGACAGGATCTGACTCATGTTCAAGAGAATCTCTCTGGCTGCTGGGTTCAGAATAGACTGAAGTGGGAAAGAGTGAAAGCAGCTGGAAACCGGAGAGGAGACTGTTGCAATCATCCAGGCTTGGAAGCCATGGCAAGTGGCTGGACTCTGGCTGCATTTTGAAGGCAGAACTGAACAGGATTTGCTGATGGATTGCACATGGCATATGAAAAAAAGAGAAAAGTCAAAGATGACTCCAGGGTTTGGCTCCTGAGCAATTGAGTGGATGACGGTGCCATTTACCAAGATGGGGAGCATTGGGATAGAGTAGATCTGGGAGGAAAAACCCGAATTCAGATTTGAATGCAATAGGGTTAGGGTTAAGGTGAGGGTTAGAGATAGATGTACATTAGGCATCCCAGTGGAGAAGTTGTGTGGGTACCTACAGAAAACGCCCTTATTGCCTGCACCCAGGGTGGCCTGCTCCCTCCACCCTCCCCTTGTTACACTGCTGCTGGGGGTAAGAGCAGTCCAGGCAGCAGGATAGCCAGTGCAAAGGCCCTGAGGTGGAAGTATACCTGGTGGGTTTGAGAGAGGAGGACGGTGTGTCTGGAGTGGAGCAAGGGGAGTAGGAGGTGAATTATGGAGGTTAGGGGAGAGCAGATCATGCAGGTCCTACAGGTCATAGCAAGAAGTCTTTTATGTGGAGTGTGATGGGAACCACTGGAGGATTCTGAGCAGAGAAGTGACATGGTCTGACTTACTTTTTTTTTTTCTTTTACATTTTTCTCAATGTGTCAACATTCTCTTTAATTCCATTCTGGTTGTTCTGTTCCCATTACCCTAGTTTCCCTGCCCCTTTATCTTCTCATCTTTGGTTTACAGTAATTGTTGGCCTTTTAGTCTCATATAGATGTTTTTTTAATGGAGCACCATACTTACAGGTGATATCCTTTATTTTGTGCACCTAAGTATTTCACTAAAAGGTGACCTCAGGGGATTGTTTTGGTTCAAGGTTTAAAGAGTATCTCTGGGCAGTAGTCTCAGGGAGTCCTCCAGTCTCAACTGGTCCAGTAAGTCTGGACTTTTTAAGAATTTGAGTTCTGGTCCACATTTTTTTCCCCCATTCTATCAGGGTCCATCTATTGTGGCCCTGATCACAATGGTCAGTATTGGTAGCCAGGCACCATCTAGTTATTCTGGTCTTAGGGTAGATGAGGCTGTGGTTCGTGTAGGCTATTAGCCCTGTAGACTAGTTTCTTCTCTGAGACTTTGGTGGTCTGACTTACATTTTACCAGAATCACCATGGCTGGTGCATGGAGACTAACTGGTAGGAAGACAAGTATGGAAACAGGGAGGCCGGTTAGGAGGCTTGTACAATAATTTGGGGTAGTGTTAGTGGTGGCTCAAACCAAGGTGGTGTCAGTGGGGAGAAGTGGTAGAAATCCTGGCAATTCTGGATATTTTTGGAGGCACAGGCTACTTTACCAGTAGCCCACTAAGTGCATTATTAAGAATTACTACATCTGATATTCATAAAGCAAAATCAGCATACATTTGGAATTTCCTGAGGACTTTAGTTCAGTATCATAAGGAATTCTGGCTGCTTTGTGTTGCGAAGTTTATACACTCATGCCTCCATGCAATGAGTTGGAGTTCCACTGAAAAGTAGGAAACAGTGTGGGGCATGTCCATGTGCTTTTTTGCCCCACCTAGGTGGACCTCTGTCACAACCATTCAGGAGCTCCTGATAACAGAGTCCCTGGATGGTGCAAATGGTTAAGCGCTCAGCTACTAACAAAAAGGTTAACAGTTTAAACCCACCCAGAGGCACCTCAGAAAAAAGTCCTGGTGATCTACTTCCAAAAGATCACGGCTATTGAAAACCCTACGGAGCAAAGTTCTATCCTGACATGCATGGCATCGCCATGAGTTGTAACCGACTGGACGCCAAATGGTTTGATAAAGGCCCGCCAGTGACTTCCCTGGAGTAAGTTCAGGGCTCCCCATGGGGCTTCTCTGAAGAGGGGACGCCTGCTGGGCTGGGGAAGCTCTGAACACCAGCCTCATGACTTCAAGTCCCACCCTCTGCGTGACACGCGGAGCTCTCCAAGAAACACGAGAGGTTTGCCCATGGGCAGAGGGGGCTGACGCTCATTGCTCCCGCTGGGTTTTTGCAGGTGGACAACCACACGAGCATGATGCACATCCACGTGTTTGCAGCCTATTTTGGGCTGGCTGTGGCCTGGTGCCTCTCAAGTTCTCAGCCCAAGGAAAAGCAGAGGGAAGTTAAGACCGCAAAGGGCCCTGATTTGTTCGCCATGCTGGGTAAGGACAAGGTGGGGTGGGTGGTCTCATACCTCGGCTGAACTGAGAGGCTCAAAAAAGGCTCTTTTGAAAAAAATCTCCCCTTTACTCACTTGCCCTGGGTGTCTAAAAGCCCCCATAATGACTCACTTCTGAGAGTAGTGTTGGTTGAATTCATGCCTTTAATCAGGCATTTCCTTCTAGAGACCTCTTTTTATTAATATCCAATCGAGAGGAGAGACTGGTTACATTTGAGTTTAAATAAGTTTATCCAATCCTTTTGCCCTCAGCTGAAAGGAGGGAATTGGACAAGTAAAGAAAGTGGGTCCCAGAGTGGATGGAGGAACGGGTGGGAGAAGGAAGAGAATAGGAATAATGTATTTTGAAAAGCTGCAGTGAAAATGATGAACTTAAGCTGCTGGGAGAGGCTTAGAAAAAATCCAGAAGCGAGCACAACTGCAGGTGAATGAATATCAGGCCACGGGGCCAAATTAAAGCGGCCCATTAATTATTTAAATAAGCATTTGGCCATCACAGACCAGGGTCAGGAGGCCTACGACTTGGTGATTTTAGGTCTCTGGGCCTTAGTTTCGTTGTCTGTAAAAAATGCCAGCTACTTCCTACCATCTGGAGAATTGAGAGAGGAGATGCGACTTCCCCAAAGTCACGTAGCTAGAAAGTGATGAAGTCAGTCATCCCCGGAGGTTCAGCATCTGCAGCTCCCGGAGGCTCAGAACTTTGGAGCAGGAGAGGTGATTCTGGCCAGTGACCCTCAGTGACCCTCTCTGACCTCCAGGCACTCTCTTCTTATGGATTTTCTGGCCAAATTTCAACTCTGCTCTGCTGTCCATTGACAACAAAAGAAAGGCCGTGTTCAACACCTACTACGCCCTTGCGGTCAGTTCCGTCACAGCCACCTCGGTGTCGGCCGCGGCTCACCCCGAAGGGAAGATCAGCATGGTGAGGAGGGGGTCAGGGAAGGCAGCCTTGGTCCCTCTAGGCCTGACACACATAGTCTCCCCCTCACCCCCATCCTCAGTGCCAGCCCCACAGGTTGGGAAAGAGCTTGCCCAGCATCTGAGGTGCCCAGTGTATCATGGAGCATCAGGAAGAGCACCAGGCTGTCAAAAAGGGCACTGGAACTTAGGAAACTGTGACATGATCAAAGGCTCTCTGGGGAGAGATTAACTCATGAGCTTTGAGTTCAAACAGACCCAAGTCCGAACCTTGTGATTTCCAGTTAACTAAAGCCAGCTGCCATGAGCAAGTCAGCAGAAAAAACAAGAATAGAATTAGTTTCCTCCTTTCCCCCCAAGAAATTTCAACAATGGGATTTTCAGAATCAGAAGTAAAGAAGTCGGTTACACTAGCCATGTGAGCTTTGTCAAGCAACTTACACTTTTTGAGCCTTGACTGCCTCATCTGTAAAGTGGGAATTAAGAGAAAATGGATGTAAAGTGCTTAATGTAAAGTAAGTGCTAGGTAAACATTAGCTGCTGTTATTAATATAGCTGGGGGACCGTGTGTGAGTTTGGTGGGGAGAGGACAGTGAGAAGTTAGTTAGAGCTGAAGACAAAACAAATTCCCATGATAATTCGGGAATGAGCTTAGCCAGCCGGAGGTGGTGGGGAGAAGTCTAGACAGACAGGGGTCCTGGTGTGGACAGAATGTGGCCACAGATGACAGGTTAACAGCATATGCCCAGCACTGAGGGGAGGTGGGGATCCCCACAGGTGACCTCCATGGTTGACAGTGAGTCTAGGAGCAGGCAAGGTGGGGACATCTAGAAAGGCAGGTGAAGGCATTAGATCAGGGACGTTCAGCAGCTGGCTGTTGTTGTTAGCTGCTGTCAAGTTGGCTCCAACTCATGGTGACCTTACATATAACAGAACAAAATGTTGTCCAGTCCTGCACCATTCTCAGAATTGTTGCTATGTTTAAGCAACAATTATTACAGCCATTGTGTCAATCCATCTCACTGAGGATCTCCTTCTTTTCTGCTACTGGTCCCAGAGCCCAAAGTCCCAACACTTGGTTAGAGTTGGGGGTAGGGGCAGGATAAGAGCAAGGCAAGGCCCCAGTTCTAGAAGAATGAAGTGCATGACAGAGAAGTGATCCAGGAACAAGGCAGAGCTACTGGAACTGGGTCCAGTCATATGGAGTGGTGCAGCACCAAGTAGCCAATAATAATAATGGAAAATAATAATGGCTTATGTTTATTGGGCATTTGCTCATGTTCAATGCCAGGCACTACGCTAAGGGCCATACATGTGGTAATTGACTTAATCCTTACAAACAACTCTATCCAGTAGGTACAATCACAACCCCATTCTTCTGGTGAGAAAAGTGAGGCATTGAGAGTTTAAGTGCCCAAGGACACATCGCTAGTAAGTGTGAGGGGTGGCAAGGGTGCTGAGTAACCTGCACTTTCAAGCTGATTCCTAATGCTTCCCAATCAGGGTAACTTCTCCTTGAGCTGAGGGGGGTGGGTGCATGTGAGATAAGCCCATTGATGAAGGTCACGAGTCCCAACCAAGGGGACAGGATGGTTTCAGGATCAGTGAAGCAAGGAGGACATTACAGCTTTGCCTTGCTATCAGCTTGCTGAGTACTTTGGGCAAGATGTCATCCACTCTATGTCTCACTTCATTCACCCACAAGCTATTTCTTTTCAGACTCATATCCACAGTGCTGTGCTGGCAGGAGGCGTGGCTGTGGGCGCCTCATGTCACCTGATCTCTTCTCCTTGGCCTGCCATGCTGGTGGGCCTTCTGGCTGGGCTGATCTCTGTTGGGGGAGCCAAGTGCCTGCCGGTAAGGAACCGGGCAACTCACATCCTCTGCCTTGGTTTAGACCAGCAAGACCCCTGGGATCATGGTGGGCCATCTTGTGGTGCTATGGGCTGCATTGGGCAGGTATTGGCACCTTCTCAAGTTGGCTTCAAAGCCTGGGTGAGTGACCTTCCCAAGTTGGATGATGCATTTGTTAGGAGGCCGGGGAGCAAGTAACAGAATGCATTCATGCTAGCTCAGGCACAAGGAAGAGATTTGTTGTAAGCCCACTGAGTGTCACAGATCCCAAGGACAGGGAAACTGATGGGACCCAGGAATGGCTGCCACCAGGGACTGGATTGCTGTGGGGAAATCCCTGCTCTACCTCTTTCTTTGCTTTTCTCTGAATATCTTCTTCATTCTCACTCTGTGGTCCTCCTTTCTCTTCTTCTAGTCCACACGGTGGACTGTAGCCTTGTCTTCAAGAAAGCAGCCAGGTGGAATCTCTTGGCCCGATCCTAAGTTCTCTGGAGAAGGGACTCATTGGCTTAGTTTGGAGAATGTCCCCTTCCCTGAGCCAATCACCTGTAGCCAGAGCATGGAGCATGTTTTACACGCATCGTTGCTGCCAGCGAACCGTGTAGATGGGGGTGGGAGGGGCAGCATCTAGAAAAGGGAATACTGGACTGATAATCCACATCATGCCCACTTTCAATTGTTTAGTTCTTCTAAGTGAACGAATTTTTCTTTATTCAGGACCTAACAAGTACTCATCATACCAGAATATTCCAACATTAAATTGGGTTAACCAATTGGTTATAACATACTTCTAAGAGAACTATTTAAGGACATGATAACAAATATTCATGGGTTTGAAGGCTTGAGGAAGAAAAAGGAGTAAACGTTTAGGGTGGCACAAGAAGCTGCATCTGGATAAACAGTGAATATTCAGGGAGGTAGTTCAAACCCGAAGGAAGAAAGAACTTAGCAACAGCTCAATTTGACCAAAGTTGAGGTAGCCAGTCAGCTTCTCATCTTTGGGATGGAAACAAATGTCCTTTATCTCCTCTGGCCTTGAAACCTTGAGATGAAAGAAGGAAGTGCTTCACATCAAAGAATGCATAACAAGTTATCAGCAGTATCCATCACTCTCTCTCTCTCTGCCTCAGTTTCCTTCACTGTATCTCTGAAGGAACTATTCAAAGATGATTCATCCATCCATCCATCCATCCTTCCATCCATCCATCCATCCATCCATCCATCCATCCATCCATCCATCCAACACATGTGTTTTAATACTTATACTGCTTTTTAAGGTATAGTTTAAAGAGGAAAATAAACACAACACAGTGTGATAACTGCTACAGGAGCACATCTAAACTAGCTTTGGGCAGGTGAGGAAATGCTCCCCAGAGCAGAGAATGTCTCAGCTGAGTGTTGGCAAATAAGTAGTATTAGCCAGCTAAAGAAGGGGGAAAATATATTCCAGGGGGAAGGAACAGCATGTACAAAGACTCAACAGTGAGAAGGGCATGGGACCCAATAGGAAACAGAAAGAAGTTCTTATGGCTTAAGCATAGGGTTCAGGGGGAACATGGTGGAACTAGAGCCTCAAGAGATGGAATGGCTCGAGTATATGTCCTGGGCCAGCTGACAGGTCTGGATTTTTATTCTGAAGACAATGAGGTTTCTAAGGAGGGAACCAGCAGGATCACATTTGTGTTTGTGTTGGCACCTATTGGTTCACAGCTATCTGGGAGGCTAAGTGGTGAGGCGGAAGGAACACTGAACTAGGAGTCTGGAGGTGTGGTCAGATTCTTCTGACTTTTCTTCCAACCAGCCATGTTGCCTTTGGGATGGCATTTAAGGTTGGGCTAGACCAGTGGGTCTCAGCCAGGCGTAGTTTGGCAATGTCTGGAGACATTTTGAGTTGATATATCTCAGAGGGCAGGAGATATGCTACTGACATCTAGAGGTAAAAACTAGGGATGCTGCTAAACATTCTACAATGCACAAGACACTACAAGAAAGGATTATCAGTCCAAAATGTCAATAGTGCCTGGGTAGACCCTTGCTACTCAAAGTGTGGTCCGTGAACTAGCAACACTGGCCTAACCTGGGACTTGTTAGAAATGCAGACTCTCAGGCAACACCCCAGACCCACTAAATCCAACTCTGCATTTTAACAAGATCTCAGGTGATGTGAGTGCACATTCAAGTCTGAGAAATACTTCTCTAGGTGAGCCCTAGTGCCCATCTCCCTTTGGTGGCCCTGGATGCCAAGGATCTGTGAAAAGGGTGGGTAGGGATTATCAGTCTCACCTGCAGACCTGCTTATGCTGATGTTTGTCCCCAAGGGTCTGTGAAAAGGGTGGGTGGGGATTATCAGTCTCAGTTGCAGACCTGCTTATGCTGATGTTTGTCCCCAGGTGGGTTTTCACCGTATGCTGATGGTTCACTATGCCTTTGGCCTGCCGGGTTTGCTTGGAGAGATCACCTACATTATGCTGATGGCGCTTCAGGCCTCCCAGAACCAGCATACCACGTGAGTCACTTGACTCACCTGTTAATACCCTATCCAACTCAGGAAGAAATGTCCCAGAGTCCTTAGCTGGGGTGCATGCTTTCAGGGCCAGGAACCCAGTAGATCCTCAACAGATAATTACTGACCTATCGATCAGAAATTCTTCCCAGTTCCTACCATGTATAGAATCATCACCTCTTCAGTTCACTTCTTTCCAGAGGGGAAAGCTTAGGTGAGGGCAAAGGCAGGTAGTCCTGAGGCCCCAAAAAAGCAGACAGAGAAGGTCAATCAGGCCCAAGATAGTTGAGTCAGTTTTTCAATTGATGGTGCTTTAGGTCATGGTTAAGATTGTGCTGTGGAGTGTCAGACTGATTTTGAAACCTGGTTCACCACTTACTAGCTGGGCAAGCTACTTAAACTTTCTGAGCCTCAGTTTCCCATTTGTAAATGAAGATAGTGATAGTACCCCTTCTATGGGAGGAGTCATTCGTTAATGTTTTATTGAGCTCCTACTCGATGGCAGGCACCATGTGGTTATGAGGAAGATGCTCTTAGTGTCAGGAAAATGCTAAGCACAGCCCAATCCCATCATTTTACTCCAAGGCCCAAGGAGAGAAAGGGCTTGACCAAGGTCTCACCATGAAGAAGTGGCAGAGGGAGGATGAGACTGTGGGTCTCTAGACCAGAGCTAGGTCCTGTGTCCCTCAGACAATGGACAGCAATGATCAGTTTGCCATACCAGGGCACTGGCCATTACCTCCTGGAGGTTGTATGAATACCTTCTGGTTTTAGCTCAGATAAAATGAAAGAGTGACTTGGAACAATACAGGGAGAGATTTTTCTAGATGAACTGACATAGTTATAATAATGTTACTGATAGTCACTAGTTTTCACTGACTGCTGTCTAAGTGCTAGGCATATGCTGAGAATATTACATGTATCAGTTCATGTAATCCTCACAACCATCCTGTGAGGTAAGTATTATTGTCATCCCCTAAGAAATGATACTTAGGGGAGTCATCTGCCCAAGATCACTCAGCTGGAACCTGTCTGTAAGGGTGGGGAGCACCTGAAGTGGGTGATGAGGAGCTCATAGTGTTAGGAGGCATCTCAGAGAAATCATGGACATTTGGGGTCCCTTTTGGCTCTTGAGTCCCTTCCAGCTCCAACGTCAGAGATGAACATAGCCCCAAGTTGTAGGAATTGTATTTGAGTAGGTGAAACATCCCTCCTTGACTGCTTGAGGTGGGCAAGGAGAAACCTGTTCTAGGGGTGGGGAGGCAAGACCCCTCAGTATTGGGCCCCAGTGATGTATCTGCCACTGTTGTAATAACTGGCTGACTCTGGGCAAATCCTTACGTCTCCCTGGGTCTTGAGTTCCCACTTCTGAAACAAGGGGTTGATCTAGCAAGGGTTCCAAACTCAGATGCTTACAGGGGCAGGTAGTAAAGACAAAAAATGAGGCCAGTGAGAAGAGGCTGGGGAAACATGGGTAGTTACTCCTCAGATCCAGGCAACCATTACTGTGCAGGGATGCAGGCTCAATGCGGCCAGGTCTAATGATATTTCAAGAGAATCCAGAAATCCAAAGTCATGCATGTTCTCTCCTAATCTCTAAGCACTGGTAAAAAATTCAAACTTTTTTAGAAATACCATGTGGAACAAATTCTGCTCATGGGCTGCCAGCACGTAACCTCTAGACCACCTACATGTCTAGATCCCAAATTCTGTGATTCTGTGGTTTTCCTAGATGCTGTTCCCCACAGCACTAGCATCACTTGGAGTTTCTTAGAAATGCAAGTCCTTGGACTCCACTCAAGACCTACTCAATCATAAATCTGGGCCTGGGGTCCAGCAGTCTGTGTTTCAATAGGCCCTCCGG
Source organism: Dugong dugon (assembly GCA_030035585.1). NCBI lineage: Eukaryota > Metazoa > Chordata > Mammalia > Sirenia > Dugongidae > Dugong > Dugong dugon. Next base: position 49,483,911 of record CM057462.1, on the reverse strand, counting down.
GTTATTCTCATGCTATCTCAACTTTGAGAACCACTGACCTACAGCAGCGGGAGAAAGATATGGAAGTCTGCTTCCATAAAAATTTACAGCCTTGGAAACCCTATGGGGCAGTTCTACTCTGTCCTATAGGGTCACTATGAGTCGTAATTGACTCAGCGGCACTGGGTTTGGGACCTAGAGCAAAAAAATAAAAATAAAAAAAAGGCTGTTGACCAGTAGTGTGTTGGGAAATGATTACAACCAGCTCTCCAGGAAAACAAAGTCCTGACTTGTAGCATTTGCCCATGTCCATGATGTAAATACTCCCACTGTGGCTGATTTCAAGCTACCAACATAACATCACTAAACACAGAGTTGGGAAGGGATGAGCACAGTCAGCTCTTGGGAGCCTGTGCGAGCTGGCTCCAGCACAGCTCTGCAAGTCAGCTCTTATCAGGATGAATTAGCTGGGGACCAAGAAGTAGCTGTCCTCTCTCCTCTGCAAGGAGCTGGCAAAGGGAATGGCAGAGTCAGCAGGGCCGGATTACCCAATAAGCAAGGTATGCACGGGCCCAATTGTCCCTTCCCACAATCTGCAGTGCACAGTTTCACCTGTCCCCCATCACATCAAAGATGTGGTGAAACCCATATGAAATTGCTCATCACAGATTAGCAGGTAAATACATTTAAGCCCATGCATACCTTGCTCAACGAAAGCCGGTGCATACCATGCTTACTGGTGACTCTGCCCTGGCACAGTGATAGCGATGGCCTCTCTTGGGAAAGCCTGTGGTCTGGTGGAAGGAAAGCGCACAGGCTTCAGGGACAGACAGATCAAGGTCACACTTAGGCATGGTACTCAGACTCTCTTTTTAAGTCTCAGTTTTTCTATCTATAAAGTGAGAGAATAAGACCTATGTCCAGGGCTGCTGTGAGGATTTAGTAATATATTATAAAGGACTCAGGACAGTAAGCCCAATACACGGCCCCTTTCTTTATGATGATTGTTGATGCTTCTGCTTTTATCCAAAAGGCATCTGGACATACTGGAAAGAATGGAGAGAGGACTAACCTCGCAGTCACAACACTTAACATGAGGGAAAGTCAGTGGAATTTTCATTCATTCCACAAACAATATATGCTGGTTTCCTATTTAGATGAGTGTACCTAAGACTGTTTCACAAATATAGCAGGTTTTCCTTTTTTTCCAATTCTCAATCTTTTGATTACATCAGGGAGAAAATGTCCACTTGGTATGGAGTCTCTGCACCCTCCTAACCACTCATTGGCAAGTTGACCTCGACTCATGGGGACCTCATGTGTGTCAGAGTAGAACAGTGCTCCATAGGGTTTTCAATGGCTGATTTTTCAGGAGTAGATCACAAGGCCTTTCTTTTGAGGCATCTCTGTCGGTTCTGTGGGGGCTTGCGTGTTGCTGTGATGCTGGAAGCCATGCCACCAGTATTCAAATACCACCACAGTCACCTATGGTGGATAGGTTTCATCTGAGCTACCAGACTAGGAAGAAGGACCTGGCAGTCTACTTCTGAAAAAAAATTAGCCAGTGAAAACCTTGTGAATACTAGTGGAACATTGTCTGATATAGTGCTGGAAGATGAGCCCCTCAGGTTGGAAGGCAGTCAAAATACGACTGGGGAAGAGCTGTCTCCTCAAAGTAGAGTCGACCTTAATGACGTGGACGGAGTAAAGCTTTCAGGACCTTCATTTGCTGATGTGGCACGACTCAAAATGAGAAGAAACAGCACCAAACGTCCATTAATAATTGGAACTTGGAATGTAGGAAGTATAAAACTAGGAGAATTGGAAATTGTCAAAAATGAAATGAAACACATAAACATTGATATCCTAGGCATTAGTGAGCTGAAATGGACTGATACTGGCCATTTTGAATTGGACAGTCATATGGTCTACTATCCTGGGAATGACAAATTGAAGAGGAATGGTGTTGCATTCATTGTCAAAAAGAACATTTCAAGATCTATCCTAAAGTATAACGCTGTCAGTGATAGGATAATATCCGTACACCTACAAGGAAGACCAGTTAATATGAGTGTAATTCGAATTTACACACCAACCACTAAGGCCAAAGATGAAGAAATTGAAGATTTTTACCAACTTCCGTAGTCTAAAATTGATCAAACATGTAATCAGGATGCATTGATAATTACTGGTGATTGGAATGTGAAAGTTGGAAACAAAGAAGGATTGGTAGTTGGAAAACATGGCTTTGGTGATAGAAACAATGCCAGAGATTGCATGATAGAATTTTGCAAGACCAACGACTTCTACATTGCAAATACCTTTTTTTTAACAACATGAAAAGCAACTATATGCATGGACCTCCCTGGATGGAATACACAGGAATCAGATCAACTACATTTGTGGAGAGAGATGATGGAAAAACTCAATATCATCAGTCAGAACAAGGCCAGGGGCCGACTACAGAACAGACCATCAATTGCTCCTGTGCAAGTTCAAGTTAAAGCTGAAGGAAATTAGAACAAGTCAAAGAGAGCTAAAGCATGACCTCAAGTATATCCCACCTGAGTTTAGAGACTCGAGTATATCCCACCTGAATTTAGAGACAATCTCAAGAATAGATTTGATGTATTGAACACTAATGACTGAAGACCAGACGAGTTGTGGAATGACATCAAGGACATCACACAGGAAGAAAGCAAGAGGTCATTAAAAAGAAAGAAAAGACCAAAATGGATGTCCGAAGAGACTCTGAAACTTATTCTTGAACGTGGAGTAGCTAAAGAGAAAGGAAGAAATGATGAAGTAAAAGAGCTGAACAGAAGATCTCCAAGGGTGGCTTGAGAATACAAAGTAAATATTATAATAAAATATGCAAAGACCTGGAGATAGAAAACCAAAATGGATGAAAACGCTTGGCATTTCTTAAGCTGAAAGAACTGAAGAAAAAATTCAAGCCTCAAGCTGCAATATTGAAAGATTCCATGGGGAAAATATTAAACAATGCTGGAAGTATCAAAAAAAGATGGAAGGAATACACAAAGTCACTGTACCAAAAAGATTTGGTTATTATTCAACCATTTCAGGAGGTAGCAGATGGTCAAGAACCTATGGTACTGGAGGAAGAAATCCAAGCTGCATTGAAGGCATTAGTGAAAAACAAGGTGCCAGGAATTGACAGAATATCAGCTGAGATGTTTCAACAAATGGATGCAGTGCTGGAAGTGCTCACTTGTCTATGCCAAGAAATTTGGAAGGCAGCTGCCTGGCCAACAGACTGAAAGAGATCCATATTTATGCCTATTCCAAAGAAAGGTGATCCAACCAAATGCAGAAATTATTGAAAAATATCATTAATATCACAAGCAAGTAAAATTTTGCTGAAGGTTATTCAAAAGCAGTTGCAGTACATCGACAGGGAAGTGCCAGAAATTAAAGCCAGATTCAGAAGAGGACATGGAAACAGGTGTATCATTGCTTGTGTCACATGGATCCTGACTGAAAGCAGAGAATACCAGAAAGATTTTTACCTGTGTTTTATTGACTACGCTAAGGCATTTGACTGTGTGGATCATAACAAATTATGGATAACATTGCAAAGAATGGGAATTTGAGAACACTTAATTGTGCTCATCAGGAACCTATACATAGATCAAGAGGCAGTCATTCAAACAGAACAAGAGGACACTGCATGGTTTAAAGTTAGGAAAGGTGTGCATCAGGGTTGTAAACTTTAAACTTTCTTTCAATTCTTTCTATTCAATCTGTATGTTGAGCAAACAATCCGAGAAGCTGGACTATATGAAGAAGAACGTGGTGTCAGGATTGGAGTAAGACTCATTAACAATCTGCGTTATGCACATGACACAACCTTGCTTGCTGAAAGTGAAGAGAACTTGAAGCACTTACTGTTGAAGATCAAATACTACAGCCTTTGGTATGGACTACAGCTCAATTTGTCATTATGCTCTTCTATAATCTTCTTAAATTCCTCGGTTGTTTTGTCTGTATGTTCCTTGGCTTGTTCTGCATTTTGCCTGATCTCTTGAAGAGTTCTGTAGATTAATCTTTTGTATTCTACCTCTGGTAATTCCAAGAAGTTCTCTTCCTCCAGAAGATTTCTTGATTCTTTGTTTTGGGAGCTTGCTGAAGCCATCATGTTCTGCCTCTTTATGCGATTTGATGTTGACTGTTGTCTCCGAGCCATCAATAAGTTATTATATTTATTTATTTTATGTTTCCTTACTGTGTCCTAGCTTCTTGTTTTGTTTTGTTATGATATGACCACATAGGCTGCTTGTGTGAGCTAGTTTGATTATTGGCGCCTTTCATGCTCTAACGTCGTGTCACCAGGTGATTAGATCTGTTACTAGGTGTGTGAGCCAAGGAGTCTGTTTACTTTTTTTGTATGGATTCAGCTCAGGTGTCCAGGTAGTCAGTCACCAACTGTGTGGTGCAGGCTTTCACCTACAGTCCTAGATGGGCAGGGGTGATTGGTGTAGACACAGGTATCTGGCTGCAGCAGGGGGTCACATACTGAGCAAGGCATGGGGCTGATGGCTGCCCCTGAGTGTCTGGGAGGAAAGTGTGTCCCTGTTCCCAAGAGTGCATAGGTGGGTGGGTTTTGCAGCTGGACTATGGGCACCAAATGCTGTAAGAATTGGGAGGCACCACTTATTCTTGGACCCCTGTCACGGGTAGCTAGGTGGTGTGGGTGGAGCCACTAGTCCTTAGGCCCCTGAAGTGGGTAGGTGAGGACACTGCTTAATGGGCAGAGCAGTGTCAAATGTCATAAACTTGACACTTTACCATTTAGCTGATACAATTAAAGTTAGGCTTCAGGTATATACCCTGTTGTACTGTGTAATGAGGGCCTATGCTGTTGAAATGGGCCCACACAGGTCTATGCAGGGGTGAAGGGCATTCAAAGCCCGTGGACCCTTTATGCCTGTGCCTAGGCAAGGAGCTGTACCTACCCTAAGTTCCTGGTTTAGGGGAGCTGGCAGATTATTTTTTCCCTGTTTGTTAACTTGTTCCCTCTCCAAGGCAGGGAGAATGGCTCAGGGCAGTGTGACAGGTACTACTTCTGGCCCAGGGGATGTGGCAATCACTGAAGCTGGCCCAGGATCCGGTGCAGAGCAGGGAGGGGGCAGGTAAATGCGAGAGAGGTTTTTCCCAAAAGGGGTGTTTTTTGGTCTGCATAGTAGGTTGCACACATGTACTTATCTTTTGCTGATTGAGGGCCGCTTTTCACTGGTTCTGGAGGCTTGAGTAGAGTCTCTGCTGCTCGGTCCCTCCCGATGAGGAAAATGCATCTCCCATGCCACTTCTTGCCTCATGGTGCGCACCAGTTGATCTGGCCTGCTGGGTGCCAGTTCCTGCTGGGTCTGTCTCTCCCTCCCGCTGCCACTCAGTCAGATTCCTCAAATTTGCCTCTGATGTTCAGTGCTCCTTGATTGTCATATGTAATCAATTCACTTGTTTTTTCCTGTCTTTGTTGTAAGAGGGACAACAGGAAGCATCTGACTACCCCACCATCTCGGCCCCACCTCTGAATTACACCTCAAAACAAAGAAAACAAAAATCCCCACAACTGGACCAATAAGCAACATCATGATAAACAGAGAAAAATTGAAGTTAAGGACTTCGTTTTACTTGGATCCACAATCAAAGCGGCAGTCAAGAAATCAGATGACCCATTGCACTGGGCAAATCTGCTGCAAAAGACCTCTTTAAGGTGTTACAAAGCAAAGATGTCACTTTAAGGACTAAGGTGCGCCTGACCCGAGCCATGGTTTTTTCAAGCACCTTATGCGAAAGCTGGGCAATGAATAAGGAAGACCGAAGAAGAACTGACACCTTTGAATTATGGTGTTGGCAAAGAATATTAAATATACCAAGAACAAACAAATGTGTCTTAGAGTTCGTCTCACATACTTAAGACACATTATCAGGAGAGATCGGTCCCTAGAGGGTCAGTGAAAATGAGATAGATTGACACCATGGCGGCAACAACAGGCTCAAGCATAACTACAATTGTGAGGATGGCCCAGGACTGGGCAATGCTTCGTTCTGTTGTATATAGTGTTGTTTTGAGTCGGAAGCAACTTGATGGCACCTAACAACACAACAACTGGGTGGACTCGAACTTCCAACCTTTCAGTTAGCAGCCGAGCCCGTTAACTTTTTGTGCCACCCAGGGACTACCTGCCCCTTTCTAATTCTTGCTGGTCTCCTTTTTGACAGTAGCAGAGGAGGCCTTTGGGCTGCCACATCTGGGAAGAATTTAGTAAAGTTTCGTTTTCATTATATCTCTTTTTACAGTTACTTTCCATTTATGCTAGTGATATGAAGTTTCCTTTTAAATACATTTACTTAATATTTTTAAAAAGTCTATTTCAAGAAAAATATTAAGTAGAAAAATAGTATCCCTGGAATGCCGTTATGGACTTCAAATGCTGAAATTTGGGAAACACCTGGCAGGACTTTGAAGTTAGGACTGATTTGAATCCCAAGCTCTACCCATTCCAAGCCACATGACCTTGGAACACTTGATTCACTTTGCCAACCTTCGCTTTCACATCCGTGGAATAGGGACACTAATAGCTTGCTCACAGGGCTGTTGTGAGGATCATGTGACATGAGATGGTAGAGCTGAGGGCCTGGGAAGTCTTAAAAACTAGTTTGTTCTATACAGCTGTCCATGGGGCTAGAAGGAAGGGGCTGGCAATGCCCAGGTGTACATCAGGCCCTAGGAAAACCATACCCAACACCCCAGAACCCTCCTGATAGTTTCATGTTTAAAATGAAGCCCTGAGGTGGGCTTGAAGGATAGTGGAAGTGGAAGAATGTTCAAGGGGCGTGTAGGGGGAGACAGGAGACCGGTCTGACAGCCAGGATTTTCCCTGATATAAAGCTGTCAGCCTTAATTTCCTAATGAGGAAACAGCAGGCTCTGAGAAGGTGAAGTGACTTGTCCAGGGTCACACAGCTAGGAAATGACTGAGCTGGGACTTGAACTTGGGTTTTCTGACTCCTGGTCTAGTTCATTTTCCATAGGGTCTGAAGATTTAAAACAAGCCAAAGATGATCCTGGGATCCCCCTTCCTCCCCCTTTCCCTCCCACATGTCTGCTAGATTTTTCGGGAAGATGACAGGGAAATGAGCTAGCTGGGGAGGGTGTACTTGTTCTACTGAAAGCGCATCCTGACAGTGTCACTACTGACAATTATCCAAATAGTTCTTTGTGTCCCAGATGGCCTCTGCAGCCTGGTGCCCGAGTGTGACCACCTCTGCTTTGTCATTTCTAGGAACTGCTACCAGATTTTCCTTAACATGGGGATACTCAGCTTCGTCATGATTATGAGTCTGGCATCTGGTTTCCTGACAGGTCAGTGTGAGACACCCCTTCCGGCACCGTGGCCCAGGGCACAGGTCCTGGTCCAGAGTGCACCCTGCCCTGTGGCTGGAAGTGTGCATGCCCATCCCCTACCCTGAGAACAGACCCCTCAGCTCCAGCCAAATGAAGCAAAGGGCTCAAGACTTTGATTTAAAAATATATATATATAAACTCACGTAAGTTCAGAATTAGAAAGGCCCTCAAGAGGTCATCTGCTTCAGATGTGGACTCTGAAGTCCAGGGAAGGGAAGGGACTTTCTTGAGGTTGTAAGTAGGGATGATGCGGCAAGAGGTGACATTGCAGCCTCCTGAGCCCAAGGCTGGTGATTTTACTGAATTTTGTACGAAAAACCAAGGAAACTCTTACGCCAAAAAGCCTACCTTTTATTTCCTAAGGACACCCATAACACCAGAAATCAGTTGCTATCGAGTCACTTCTGTCTCATGGTGACCCCATGTGTGTCAGAGTAGAACTGTGCTCCATAGCGTTTTCAATGGCTGATTTTTGGAAGTAGGTTGTCAGGCCTTTCTTCTGAGGAGCCTCTGGGTAGACATGAACCTACATACTTTTGGTTAGCAGCCAAGTGTGTTAACCATTTGTACACGCAGGGACTCCTGAAGACACCCATAATGTTATTTTATTCAACAAATATTCACTATCCACTATGAGCCAGGCACTGTTCTGGCAACTGGGGATACAGCAGTGAACAAAGCAAATTCCCTGACCTCATGGAGCTGACATTCTAGTGAGGGGCATTAACAATAAATAGACAAATATATATTAGGTCAGATAGTGATACATGCTAGGAAGAAAAATAAAGCAGGGTAGGGGAACATAGTCTTTGTGTGTATAGGGTGGGGTGGTACTCTTTTAGGTGGGTGTTCAGGGAAGACCTAGCTGATAAGTAGACTTTTAAGCAAAGCCCTGAATGAAGAGGAGGGAGGCATGTCATGCATTTATTTGAGGGGAAGAGGTTCCGTGAAAAGGGAACAGCAGATGCAAAGGCCCTGCAGCAGGAGCATGCTTTGCATGTTTGGGGAACAGCAAGGTCAGCATGGATGATGTGGTTGGAGTGAGGGGGAGAGTGGCAAGGGCTGAGGGCAGAGTGGTAAAACGGAGCCAGATCATTGTGACAGATGGGAAGTCATTGGAAATCTTTAACAAAGGAGTGAAGCATGTTTTTGTGCCTGCAATGTGACAGAACAGTGAAGAATCTTGGGGAGTTAGTTACTAATTTGCAAGTCTATATGCCAGAGCCCTGGTGGTGCAGTGGTTAAGAGCTATGGTGAGCTACCTTTGCTAACCAAAAGGTTGGCCGTTTGAATCCACCAACTGCTCCTTGGAAACCCTATGGGGCAGTTCTACTCTGTCCTATAGGGTCTCTATGAGTCAGAATTCACTCGATGGCAATGAGTTTTTTGTTGGTTTTTTTTTTTTTTTTTTGGTATTTATATGCCAGGTGAGAATATGCATTCTGTCCAGAACTGTTCACTTTTATTGTACAACCATCTTATATTGGTTACACATCCATATATTGTGTCCCTAAGCAGGGGGTGGACATCAAATAAGAGACAAAATAGCATAGCTGACATTAATGAGCTGTGTGACACTGGGCGTATCACTTGCCTCTCTCTGGGGCTCTGTTGGTTTCTCTGTAAAATGGAAGGATTATGGAAACAAATCTTTTGGCTTCCTTCCAGCGCTAAAAAATGTATGAAGGTGCTTTTTGAAGTTACCTGGGTAATTTTAGATTGAGGTTGGCTAGAATTGCTTTAATGCACTAGTTAGTTTCAGTTTTCTGACAGTCTGAGGTGATTAATTAAATAGACATATGAAAAACATCTCCCTCCATAAATTTACAGTCTGTTCACGGTGCCAGTATCCACCCACCCAGGTAGGGTTGCCAGATTTAGCAATTGAAAATACACCTATTTTTTGAATTAAAACTACCTGGGTGTCCTGCATTTTATCGGGCAACTCTACACCTGGGACTCACACCACTCACCATTAGCACAGGTATTTACAAGGTGATGCTGACTCCAACCCTTCCTTATAAAGCACCTGAGGGAGTTTTCTCAGGCTTCACTGGAGAGAAGAAGAGGAAGAGGAGGAGGAGGAGGAAGAGGAGGAGGAAAAGAGGAAGAGGAGGAGGAAAAGAGGAAGAGGAGGAGGAGGAAGAGGAGGAGGAAGAGGAAGAGAAAGAGGAAAAGAGGAAGAGGAGGAGGAGGAAGAGGAGGAGGAAGAGGAAGAGAAAGAGGAAAAGAGGAAGAGGAGGAGGAGGAGGAAGAGGAGGAGAAGAGGAGGAGGAGGAGAAAAAGAGGAAGAGGAGGAGGAGGAGGAAGAGAAGGAGGAGGAAGAGGAAGAGAAACTCATATTATTCGCTTAACAGTTAAGACAAATGAGCTCTCCTGTTTGCATATTGCCTTTGACATTAGGGAACTGGTGATTAGAAAGAATTTGGACAATGGAAAGAAAAAAGATGCCAAAACAGCATCCAACTGACCCCCTAAAGCTGAGCATTTTGCTTATAAGAAACCCCCTTGTTTGGAACCTGTCTACACTTATTTAAGAAACAATCCTAGCAAGCATGGTTATTGAGTCTCCCAGTTCAGGCAAATTAGAAAGAGCAGATTAGAGGTGGGGTAGATTTCTAGGGGTAACGCACACTGGTAGATGTTAGGAGTGAAAGCTGAGAGCCTACCAGCAGAAAAAAAAATTCGTAAAACCAGACACAAGAACATGAAAAGCTCAAACTGTTGAGCAAACAGCTCAACACCCTCGTCAACAATACACCTTCTCCACATTATACAGCACATTTCGTAAATGGATGCTCCTAGCAACAGCTCTACATGTCTAAAAAAAAAAAAAGAAGTCTAAATATGTTCATTGTTGAAAACAATATATTTTAGACAGATTTTCATCAGTGATGAGTGAGCCTCACCTATCTAGAAAATACACGTAGGAGATAGCGATCATTTGAGTAATTCTAGCTAAATGAGGGGTGCTGTTTGTGCCCTACATGCCAGTATCAGTTAAAGGTGTTCACTACTACAGAAAAATATGAATTTCACTAAGCACATGCCCACTCTTGTTAAAGTACTATTTAATACGTTGGAACCGATCATCATTAAAAACACACAAAAATCCATCAAGAGCAATTCGCTGCTTCACGTGAAAGGTAAGCTCTCACAGAATGTACCCTTGGAATTTCAGCTGACTTTGGGAAAGCTAGGGGGATACATAGGGACAAACAATCTGGGTAGAGGCTGGACGGGTAAAAGGAAGAACAGCACAAAAGCAAGTTGTTATAAACTGCTTTCCTAATTACACAAGTGGAATCTTGAGCTGAAGTTGCTGGGAGTTTATTGGAACCGGTGGGGACAGTATAGCATGTTTATTTGACCTACAGACCGAAAAAAAAAAAAAAAAAAAAAAAAAAAACCAGTTGCCATTGAGTCCATTCTGACTCATGGTGACCCTAACGTGTTGCAGAGTAGAACTATGCTCCATAGGGTTTTCAGTGTCTGTAATCTTATGGAAGGAGCCTGAATGGCGCAAGCAGTTTTCAACCAACTGCTAACCTAAAGGTTGGCGGTTCGAACCCACCCTGCAGCTCTGCAGAAGAAAAGCCTGGTGAACTGCTTCCATAAAGATTACGGCCAAAAAAATCCTATGGAGCAGCTCTATTCTGTAACACATGGGGTTGCCATGAGTCGAAGCCAACTCAGTGGCAGCTAACAACAAACTTTACAGAAGCAGATCACTAGGCCTTTCTTTCACTGAGACACTGGCTGGATTCCTGCAGCCAACCTTTTGTTTAGCAGTTGAGCACAAACCGTATCGCCACCCTGGGACCTCTGTCTGATCTTTTTGTTGTTAGTTGTTGTTGAGTCGATTCTGACTCATGGGGACCCCATGTGTGCAGAGTAGAACTGTTCCACAGGGTTTTCAAAGCTCTGACCTTTTGGAAGCAGATCACCAGGCCTGTCTTCCCAGGTGCCTCTGAGTAGATTTAAACTGCAACCTTTCGGCTAGTAGTGAGCACTTAACCATTTGCTTATAGTGACCCTATATGACAGAGTATAACTACCCCATAGGATTTCCTAGGTTGTAATCTTTATGAGAGCAAATTACCAGGTCTTTTCTCCCACAGAGCCACTGGGTGGATTTGAAACATGACCTTTTGGTTAGCAGCTGAACACTTAACCACTGCACCACCCGGGCTCCCCATTTGTGCTTAAAACCAAAAACTGTTGCTGTAGAGTTGATTCCGATTCATAGTGACCCGATAGGACAGAGTAGAACTGCCCGATAGGGTTTTCAAGGAGCAGCTGATGGATTTGAACTGCCAATCTTTTGGTTAGCAGCCAAGCTCTTGACCACTGTCCCTTGAACCTGTTGCTGTGGAGTCGATTCCGACTCATAGTGACCCTAAAGGAAAGAATAGAACTGCCTCATAGCGTTTCCAAGGAGCACCTGGTGGATTCGAATGGCTGGACCTTTTGGTTAGCAGCCCTAGCTCTTAACCACTATGCCACCAGGGTTTGGGGCCATCTGTTTTAAGTCGTTCTCCATGGTAGCTCTTGCATTTTAAATGGATCAGCTTTTAAATGCAGCCCCACAACAGAGCTCTTCTACTCCCCACTGGGAAGGGTGTTGGATACATGGCTATTGTACAAATGCTCAGCGTAATCTAAATCCTTTAGGGATCTTCGCTCTTGCCAGTCCTTTTAGAAGGTCTCTATAGAATTAATTAAGCTGGTCAAGGAAAGACAGTGCTTCAATTTGTCTGCTGGTTGTGGAAGATAAAGGATTTCTGCTGAGATACCATAGTTGACACATGATATTTTGATTAATCTCGAGAAAACAGATGTTGTGCTCCAAATGTTTAAAATTTAATTATAAATTTAAACAGGTAGTATTCTGAGGCTCCAAATATGGAAAGCACCTGGTATGAATAAATATTATTATGACCAAGATTTCTGGAAGGTAAGCTTTTTTTTTTTTAACTTACTAACATCATACATTTTGAGTGCATGAACTTCAAAAGATATCTGGTTATATATGTGAACTTGGTGTTCATAAGATTAAAACAAAAATGAAGAGCATTGGGGAAGGAGCGAATCCATGATGCTGTCTGTGTGTGTGTGTTGGCCAGGAGGTAGGGAGGTGGTTAAAGATTCCCATACTTCCCTGATGCCTCGAGGTCACTGATGTCAGAAATGAGACAACTGCCGCTGACCACACTTCCCCCTCCCCATATGGAGTCATCAAAGTGGGCAAATGGTTAGAAACAAAGGCAAAGTAGGAGCCAGAAGAAACCACAAGGGGCCATCAAGCCCAACCCTTCATTTGACAGATGCTCAGAGTGGAGAATGACTTGTCCAAGGTCTCACAGTGAGTCAGTCACAGAGCTGAATGTCGAACACCGCTCTTGATAAGTTGTGACTAAGGGTCGCAAGAAAACTTGTAGTATAGGAGTCTGGGGTTATTTAGCAAAGGGACAGTGAGCTCTAACAACGTAGCTGCTGCTGAGGGTCTCTACATTACACTATAATGTTTGTCATCATGACGCGACTAGAAAGCTCAGTGATTGTTCTCTGTCACCCACTCCACTGACCTCCCTCTTTGACCTAAACTGACAGTTCACAAAGCACTTTGACGCGTGTGACCTTAGGTAATCAGATAGGCTGGGCAAGCAGGGATCAATATTGCCAAGTTGTCAATGAGAAGTTGGGGCCGACAGAGGTTAGGCTCACGCCCAGCATCATACCTCTGAAAGTGGCAGAGTCAAGACCAGAAACCAGGTCTTCTCAGTCCCAGGTCAACCCTTTCTCCACCCAACGTGCCAAGAGACTGATCACTAAAGTACAGAGAACCAGTCTTGCTATGGGCCTGGGCATATCCAGGGACAAAGCAGAGAGAAACTGCCCCTGCCACCACTGCCACTGCTGCTGCCGTTGGCCTCTGGTTCTCCTCCTCCTCTCTCTTTTCCTCCTTCCCCTCCTCTTTGTGTTTCTTTTCATTTTTTCTTCCTCTTTCTCCTCCTCCTCTTCCTTTTTTCTTCTCTTCCTCTTCTTCCAGCTTTATTGAGGTATAAGTGACATACAATAAATTGCACATATTTAAAGTATACAATTTGATATGTTTTGATATATGTATACTCCTGTGAAACACCACCACCATCAAGATAATGAGGGTATTCATCACCATCAGATGTTTCCTCATGCCCCTCTGGAACGCCCTCCCTGCCTCCTCCCCTGTGGTCCCACCCTCAGGCAAACACTAAACTACTTTCTGTCCCTATAGATTAGTTTTCATTTTCTAGAGTTTTATGCAAATACAATCCTACAGTAAGTACTTTTTTGGGTCTAGTTTAACTCAGCATAATTCTTCTGAGATTCACCCATGTTGTTGCATGTAACCTGCCTCATCTTATGCCAGCTTCTCTCTAAAGCCACTGGTTCTTGGCTTCTCCCAACATCTAGTCTCTCCCAGTCCCCTACCACAGCAAGTGTTGTTGCCCCTTTAGCTGAAGCAAGGTGATCTAGTGAAAGGACTCTGAAAACCAGATTCATTCATTCCACAAGTATTTATCGAGCAGCTACTATATACCAGGCATCATGTTAATCAACCAGAGATACCACAAACAGGACAAATACACAGCTCAAAAATTTGAGGTACAGTAAATCTTTGCTGAACAAATGAAGGAAATCTGAAGAGCTCTACCTAGCACTGCAGTAGCAGGCGATAAGTGTGTACCTGGGATGAGAAGACCTGGATTCTAGTTACCTTTCTGCAGTGTACCATTTAGACAAGTCCACTGATCTCTCTCATTGGTAAAATAAGAATGGTAATCTTTGTTCTACCTCACCAGGTTGCTTTGAAGATCAAATGAGGTAATAATGTCTGTAACAACACTCTATAAAATGCAAAGCACTACATGCATGGAGAAGTTTATTCCTAGGGGGTTAGCCAACCACAAAGGAGTATGGGTAAGCGTAACAGCTATCACTTATTGCAGGCCTGACGCATTTCAACATTATCTGATTTAATTCTCACAACAACCCTGCATGAGAATAAGTATCCCCATTTTATAGATGAGGAAATTGAGGCCTACAGAGATTAAGTAACTTGTCCAAAATTACAGAGTTAGTAAATGGAACAAGGGGAATTTGGATTGATGTCATTTTGGCTCCAAAGTCACAGCAGGTATGTGTGTATGTGTTGTGGCAGCCACTGGAGAATAGTTGTTTCTTCCCCCCACAATCTTCTGATTTATTTTCTTGCGGCTGAGTAGAACCATTTACTCAGCAGTATAGCACTAACAGCTTGCATTGGAAAAGCTGAAAATCCAGCAAAGAGGCAAGAATTCAAACTTGCAAAGCTGATTAAATCCAGGGATGATTTTTTTTTTTTTTTAACGTAAACTATCCAAAAAGACATTTTAAACTTTATTGAATCCCCTTATTGCATTTCATAGAACCAGACTCCCAGGATTGGAAAACACATTGAAGTGAGCTCAACCATTCCTTCACTGGTTACTCAGACTATGCCTGGCACTTCCTGGGATGGAGCCCTCACCACTCCCCAAGAGCACCCATCTCATCCTTGGATGATTCTATTAAAATTCACTCACTGATTCATTCCACTAAATGTATTAACCAATATGTGCCAGGCACTGTGCTAAGTGCTGGAGAGACAAATCTAAATAAAACTGAGTTCTAGGTCTCAAGGCGCTGATCCCCTATCTCCCTGTAGTTTACAATGGTCCTAACCCAGATACTGGTTTACAAAAATTCAGTTTACAACACTAGCAGACTTTGTGAATGGAAGGCTGAAAGGTAAGCTAGAGCCACTTGAATCTCCTCCTACAGGTCATTGGAGGCTCCCAAAGGCTTGAGTGGGGGAATGATGCAATAAAATGAGTGGTTTTAGAGTTACGTAGAATGATAGGATTAAGCCTGTAGGATGGAGTCTGAAATGACCGCAAAATGCTAACGATCATTCATTGGCTTCTAAACAAGTATTTGCAGTTTATTTTTAAGATTTTTATTTATTTTTTTGCAAAAAAAACATAAACACCACCACTGGTTTGGCACAAAACCACAATAAAATGTGTTAAGAGTTCCTTGTGCTGTGTTATGAAGACGTTCTTAAAACCTGGCCTTGTCACGCTGGTATCACCCCTGCTTCTGAATTAAAATGAATATTCTAGACACACAGTAACTGCCCAAACAAATGCTTGTTGAAACAAAATGAGGAGTGTCAGCTTTTGAAGTAAACTAGGACAACAGATTGAAACTTGCCAGATAGATGACTCCTCCAGTCTGGGGGAGGCCCAGTGAAAAGAGTATTGCTGTGGGAGGCAGATCTGAGTTGAAGCCCCAGGCAGGTCACTTTACTTTGCTGGGATTCAATTGCTTCATCTATAAAATGAGATCAAATCCCATGTTCTAAGAGAGTGTGCTCTGGAATCAGAAAACTGGATTCTACCACTTCCAGCTCTGTGACCTCTCAGAGGCTCAGTCTCCCCATCTCTGAAATGGAGACAATGATAGTAACTCGCTCACCGGGTTGTTGTGAGGATTTAAAGGAGATAATGTGTGTGAAATGCTAGCACGCTGACTGGTCCACAGAAAATACCCCATTAGTGTTAGCTGCCCTGATTTCCAGTTCTAGAATTTTATGGTCCCAGGTTATTCACCCGTGCAGTGATGGTGTATGGCCGGCTGTGATATGGCTCTACTGAAGCACTGAAAATAGACTGCAAGGACACCTGAGCACTCTCGTCAAACACTTGAAGGACTGTCATGTAGAAGAGGAAACATGCTTTTTTCTATGTCTCTCCAAAGAATTTAACGAGGCCCAATGGGCAGTGTGGTGTAAACTTCTAACAGTTTGAACTATCTGTAAAACGGAATGAGCCACTTGATACGGTAATAAGTTCCCCATCACTGGAGGCTTCAGACAGAAGCTAGATAACTATTTATCATTGATCCACGCAAAGGACTATATGAAATAAACTATTTTAGGTCTCTTTCAATTAGGATTTTATGAAAGAACTTCTAAGGTCTTTGTAATGAGATGACATGTAGGTCACCATTATTTCAAAAGATCAAGTCAGAATCAATATGTATACAAATTTTAAGAGTATAAGGGTCCATCCGTAATAAAAATGTTTGCTTTGCTTTTACAGTTTCCTCATTTGGCTGATGAATTTTAAGCCTTAATCACCCAAGGAAAACAAGTCCTGTTCAAAAAAATAAGAACTTTCTTTGGCTGTTCCCCACCTTTTTTGTGCGACAATCATCACAGCAAGGTCTCATTATGTTCGATGAAACCAGGTCACAGATAGATTTGATATTAAAAATAAAAGGCTAAAAACTTGTTTAAGTGGTCATTTAATAATAGTTTTAAATAAATATGTTCAGTTTCCTTAAAGATGATGCTATAAATATTTTCTTGGGTGCAAACACATAATTAAGGTTTCAATTAAATTTTATTTACAATTCTTTAGATTCTTTCTCATGCTTAATAGAGTGTTGTCATGGATTGAATTGTGTCCCCCAAAAATATGTGTCAACTTGGTTAGGTCACAATTCCCAGTATTGTGTGGTTGTTCCCAGTATTGTGTGATTGTCCTCCATTTTGTGATTGTAATTTTATGTTAAAGAGGATTAGAGTGGGATTGTAACACCCTTACCCAAGTCACATGCCTGATTCAATGTGAAGGGAGTTTCCCTGGGGTGTAGCCTGGCGCAACTTTTCTCTCTCAAGAGATAAAAAGGAAAGGGAAGCGAGCAGAGAGAGGGACCTCATACCCCCAAGAAAGCAGTGTGGGGAGCAAAGCGTGTCCTTTGGACCCGGGGTCCCTGTGCAGAGAAGCTCCTAGTCCAGTGGAAGATTGATGAGAAGGCCGACAGAGAAAGCCTCCCCCTGGAGCGGACGCCCTGAACTTGGACTTGTAGCCTACGTTACTGTGAGGAAATAAATTTCTCTTTGTTAAAGCCATCCACTTGTGGTATTTCTGTTATAGCAGCCCTAGATGACTAAGACAAGTGTGCTACCCAGCCGAGCAGATAATACAAAACAGGGAAAAATGAAGAACCCACTTATATTTAGTCCTTGCAGACATTATGCTTTTACTCCAGGAGTTCTGCAAGGCAGTACGCATTCCCTGAGCACATTCTGAACTGCACCGCGAGAAAGATGTGGTCACCTGTAGTGGGAGATACACTACCTCAGCATTGAAAAACTAATTGTATGACCTTGACAAAATTATTTAGATTTCCACAGTCTGGATTCCCTCATCTGTAAAAAGAGAGGGTAGACTTCAACCTCTAATATCCCCTCCAATTCTCACACTTGTAAATTTAAAAATTCACCATGATTGATTTACTGTGGGATGACAGCAATATAGTTGTTTCTTTGAGCAGGGTCTTGAGGACCAGGTATTATTCAAAACATATATATTGGCAGATAATTATGGCTGACGTGGAAAAGAATATCACAAATATAAATCACGTAAGAGCTATTTTGTGTTTAATGAAGGGCTAACTGTAGCAAGTTTTATGAAAGAAAACATTTCAAGCTGTAGCTCTGAAGAACATTTATCCCATAGTTAGCTAGTTCATTAAAAAAATAAGTTCCATTTAGCTAAGGTAGGGAGCTGGGGGATAACAGAGCTCCTCCTCAGGAAAAGGTATGAGAATTATCAATAATGTTTGTAACTGTAATTGACCTGGCAGGTCTAGCATGAGCTTAGTGGTTCAGTCTTCTAAATGGAGATAAAATGAAACAAGGAATTCAGTTCTACTATCAGACCACCACCATTAACAAAAAAATTCAGCTGAGTAAGGGACTGGAGCATCAAGTCCCTCTCCGTTTCCTCTTCCTTCAATGGTGGATGTGAAATGACCGTCAGCATCCCACCAGGACCAAGTGTCCAGGCTGAGTTTATACCCCCTAGTCTCTAGAACTAGTGGCACAGTGGAAGAGATCCCCACACAAGTGACATGATGAGTCTGGAGACTGGATCATGGGACTTCTTTTTTCTGACATGTTCATTTTACCACTTGGGAAGTGCTCAGTAGTGATTTACACTGAAATTTTTATAAAATTCTTGATAAAACTGTATAAGCCAAAACAAAGTATAGTGAAAAAGAATTCTGACCACTGGATAGTTTTTAAGAATAAGAAAATATTTATATTTAACATTAACACTGAAGATGCCACATTTAAATAAATACATTAAATCTTTAGAGCACTTTAATTGTAGTTTTGGACCTCAGGTGTGACAAATACTCATATTGATACAGCCATAATTTCTTTTTATTTTTACAAGTTATACCATGATGAAATTTGATAAAAAATTACTTGTGTGAAATATTTTCCTTTAACATTTTATAAGTTAATCAAGTGCAAACCACAATAGATTATTCTGTTGTTTAAACTGGAAGTTCTCATGATTTTAGTATTACACAACTTTAAGCGGAGACTACACTCAGAAATAAGTTTAGAAAATGACATTACAACAGACTGGGAGTGAGCAGTAAAATGCCATGCAGGGCTGCTGTGCTGTAGGAAATGCTTTCACTGCCATAAGTCTTCAGTGCGGCCAAACTTAAAAACCAGTCCTCTGTGAATAAAACAAGAAATAGTGTATCATTACCTGAGTTTAGGAAAAGAGTTGAGATTTTGAGAACAGTGGGAAACTAGCAACAAAGAATAATTGATATGACATATGAAAAGAAATCATGGAATGTATTAAAACAGAAACGGATCATTCTAAGGTAATAAATTCTTCTGTTATGCTCAACCATGCTATTGACCATCAGCTTCCTGACAACCGCTATTAACATTCGAATACTAGACACACGTGTCGTTTTGCAGAAGTTAACCAATATTTATGTAACTATTTTATGTCTAAGGAGTCCTGGTGGTACATGGTTAAAGTGCTCAACTGCAAACTGAAAGGTCATGGTTTGAACCCACCAGCTGTTCTGCAGGAGAAAGATGTGGCAGTTTGCCTCCGTAAAGATTTACAGCCTTAGGAACTCTATGGGGCAGTTCTCCTATGTCCTACAGAGTCGCTATGAGTTGGAATTGACTGGGCAGCAGCGCGCTTGGTATTATATATATGTCTGATTTTATCAAATTCAGTCAAGAACCCATGTTTGCACATCTTGATGAGCTAGGTGCTAAATGCTAGGGCTATAAAGATAAGTAAGATGTAGTCCCTGCCCTCAAGTTGTTTACATTCTTGATAATACAATGCAGTAAAAATTAGGGGGAAAGAAAGAGGTATATACACAAAATGTTAAGAAAGCATAACTCGTAACCTGTTGCCATCGAGTAGATTCCGAATTATAGCGACCCTACAGGACAGAGCAGAACTGCACCATAGGGTTTACAAGGCTGCAAATCTTTACTGAAGCAGACTGCCACATCTTTCTCCCATAAGCAAGCATAGAAACATAGAATTAATTCCACCTGGATGAGTTAGAAAAGGATCTAAAAAGGTGGTGATTTTGAGACGGGCTTTCATGGATAAGCAGGAGTTTGAATGGGAGGTTAGTAGGAACAAAAGCTAATGGGATGATGAAGGAAGACATTTCAGGGAGAGGTGACAGTGTATCAAAAGACAAAGAGGTATAAAAGACTGGGGCCTCAGGAAAAAACCAGGAGATTGGTATGTCAGAAATATGTCCTCACAGAGCTTGCTGCACTCTAGGGGTTAGGTGGAGAAGCGTCAGCAGCTGTCCTCAAGGCTTCATCTAAGAGGGGAAAGAGGGCAGCTACAGGCATAAAAAGTACAGGGAAGAATCCAACATCGCTACATTATAGTGTTTAAAAGAGATGAGGAAAACCGAGAATGGAGGTGGCCAAGATTTGGGAAGCCAACTGACCAGGGGTGACAAGTTGCCTACAGGGGCCTTAGGTGCTTTATATGAGTCAAGAGGGCAGGTGCCAGCCTGTAGGCTGCACCAAAAGGGTAGTTGGTACTCAGTTCCAGGCAGTGAATGAAGTGGGACTACAGGAGGTACATCCTCTATTTAAAAGGAATGACTACTCAGAGCCAACTGATGGTTGCCACATAGAGCAGCCAGGGTTGTCAGATCTTCCAGTTTTGGAAGACAAGCCAAAAACGCAGATTTCAAGGTAAAAATCTCTTGATTTTTAAATGTTGGCTCAATAAAACAACACTGTATACTCATTGCTGTCGGGTTGATTCCAACTTATAGCGACCCTACAGGACAGAGCAGAAGTGCTCCCCTAGGGTTTCCAAGGAGCGGCTGGTGGATTTGAACTGCTGACCTTTTTGTTAACAAACGAGCTCTTAACTACTACACCATCAGGCTCCACAACACTGGATAGGCTAAATAAAAAAGAACTGTGGGCAGAATTTGGCCTGACAGCTGCCAGTTTTAATCTCTCCTGTAGTAAGCCCAGAGTTTTGCAAAATTTTAAGAAGGAAATGACAGCATAACAGTATGTTTTAGGAGGAAAACCAACAGCAGGAAAAATCGATCAGAGGGAGGATGAGACCAGAGGCAGAGGGAGGAACCAGTGAGGACTGTCAACTGTTTACCCAACCAGTGATGACAACTGAAACAAACAATGGAATGGACAAAAGAGAACAGGTTTAAGACAATTCAGAAGCAGATTCAACAGGCCTTGGATGGGGGGAGGGAGGGAGTGTGAAGGAGAAACTGACGACAGAGTAGACATTTCAACTGCCTAGGCTGGTACTAATTTTGTCTTCTGTTTTCCAATTGCCAGTGTATACTCAAGGTTAAGTCCGAAGTTGTTAATAATCAATCTTAAACTGATTCATAAGGCCTTTATAAAGGTAAACATTTGAGTGATTTTTAATGAAAAAAAATTGCAACCAGGAAATCATCTATATCCTCTTTTGAAAGTATACTAATATCTCTTTAGAAAAAATTTAATAAACCTCCAAAAGGTGATACGATCTCTGCTCTTATGGTAAATATGAGACCCACTGCCATAAAAAGAAAAACCAAAGTTGGTTATAGGGTCTCTCCGCTCCAGCCAGTTTAAAAGAGACAGGGTAATTTCAGAATACTGGTCAACAGATGTGAATTATAATCTGAGGAGTTTCTCGGGCAAGATCCAGTCCCTCCTACATTGTCAGATGGTCACCTGTGGTACTGACATCTGTTTCTGATTTCTGAAATGGTAATCTGTGAGCTGCTGCTGAGTACTCGTCTGGTATAAATCAGAATGGTAGGCAATCTATTGCAACTATTGTGATAAAAATGTCAATTATTTGAATTGAATTTCAATTTGCTTGTATTTTCACAAAACTCAATTAGTGTTTAGACTTCATAGGTACAGCAGTAACAAATGAGAAATTAATCAAACTTGCTGCATATAAAAGTATTTGTTGTCACTATTTTGAGACAATGACAAGTCAATGATCAGTTTCCAATGTTTTGTGAAATCTGGTAACTACTGTATGAATTTAAGTGTTCCTCTTTGTCATTGGAAGAGAGAAAATTTTCCCACACATTTTCCTTTCCCAATCCTCTGTTCCTCTCTGCTATGACATAGTAACTTCTTTGCAAAAAGCAGCATCTCAAGGTGCAGTTTACTTTAGCCTTCCTCCTTGCTGGGGTAGATAAAGATTAAAATAAAGAAGGCTGCTCTTGGCCCCTCACTGGATGAGGACCAAGTCTGTTCTCTGTAAATGCCCTGCCTACCACTGAAGCTTCCCATATCCCCACCTTTGAACCCTGTATCCTATCTTCCTTTGGCTCAAGTTGTGGGTACTGATTCCCCAGAGTATCTCCGACCCTGTGGAGATCAGAGCAGTGAGCTGAGGATGCCTGTTCCTTCTTTAAAGATGCTTATCCCTCAGCACTGCAACTTGAAAGGAAAAGAAATCCTAAGCATCAACGCTGTTCAAGTATTTTGCTCTCTGTCATAAATGCATGTTACATTACCCTACAGAATGACAAACTTACTCCATCTTTAAACAGCTAGAGCAATACATTTTAGAATGCTACCAAATGGTAATACTGATCCCTAAAAGATGACTTTCTGTCTGTAAAAATGAAGTATGATCTTTTACTTCTTCTTTTTTTTTTAATATTTTATTGTACTTCAGGTGAAGGCTTACAGAACAAACAGTTTCTCACGTAACAGTAGTACACATGCTGTTTTATGACTTTGGTTAACAACCCCACAACATTTTAACCCTCTGAATTCTCAGCTTTTTTTTTTTTTTTGGTGAAAATACACATAGCCAAAGATACACCATTTCAAAACTTTTTACGTACACATTTAAGTGACATTGACTATGCTCTTCCAATTGTGCTGCCATTCTCACCCAAGATGAAGGCTTACAGGACAAAATAGCCTCCCATTTAACAATTACTACAAATGTTGCCCTATAACAATGGTTAACAACCTCACAACACATCAACAGTATCCTTACTCAATTTGTGTTCCTTATCATCAGCTTCCTACTCCCCCTCTGCCTTCTGGCCCTTGTCACTGGACTCCTGTACCTCGTTAGTCTCATTTAGTTTTACTGGGCTGTCCACTCCCAGGCTGAACAGTGAACCTTAAAGGTAACTTCACCTCTGAGCTGAAAGGGTGTCTGGGGGCCATACTCTTGAGGTTTCTCCAGTCTCCTTTAGGCCAGTAAATCTGTTTTTTTTTTTTTTTTTTTTTTTGTGAGTTAGAATTATGCTCTACATCCTTCTCCAGCTCTGTCCAGAACCCTCTGTTGTGATCCTGGTCAGAGCAGTCAGCGGTGGTAGCCAGGCACCATCTAGCTGTACTGGACTCAGTCCGGTGGAGGTCTTGGTAGCTGTGGACAATTAGTCCTTTTGACTAATCTTTTCGTTGTATCCTGTTCTCTTCATTCTCCCTTGCTCCCGAAGGGATGAGACCAGTGTAGTATCTTAAGATGGCCGCTCACAGGCTTTTAAGACCCCAGACACTACTCACCAAGGTAGAATGTAGAGCATTATCTTTGTAAGTAGTGTCATGCCAATTGAGCTAGATGTTCCCCGAGACCACGGTCCCCAGAGCCCTCCGTCCAACAACTCAGTCCCTCGGGGAGTTTGGATGTGTCCATGGGGCCTCCATGACCTTTCCTTGTGCAGGTTGTGTTAGTTTCCCTTGTACTGTGTACTGTCTCACCAAGATACCACTTATCTATTGCCTATTTAGTATTCCCCCCTCCCCCATCCCTGGTTACCAACAAGGATTGTTACATTTTGCATGTGAATTTTTTCATGGGTTTTTACAATAGAGGTCTCATACAATATTTATCCTTTTGTGATTGACTTATTTCACTCAGCATAATGTCCTCCAGTTTCATCCATGTTATGAGATGGTTCACAGATTCATTGGTGTTCTTTCTCGTTGCATAGTACTCCATTGTGTGTATGTACCATAGTTTGTTTATCCATTCATCTGTTGATGGGCACCTACGTTGTTTCCATCGTTTTGCTATCGTGAACAATGTGTGCATATGTCTATTCGAGTGACGACTCTTATTTCTCTAGGATATATTCTTAGGAGTGCGATTGCTGGATCGAATGGTATGTCTATTTCTAGCTTTCTAAGGAAACGCCATTATCATTTTCCAAAATGATTGTATCATTTTGCATTCCCACCAGCAGTGTATAAGAGTTCCCATCTCCCCGCAGTCCCTCCGACATTTGTTATTTCCAGTATTTTTGATTCGTGCCAGTAATGCCGGGGTGAGATGGTATCTCATTGTGGTTTTAATTTGCATTTCTCTAATGGCTAGTGAACGCGAGCATTTCCTCATGTGTCTGCTGGCCATTTGAATGTCTTCTTTGGTGAAGTGTCTGTTCATTTCCTTTGCCCATTTTTTGATAGGATTGTTTGTCTTTTTGTTGTAGAGGTGTTGGATTTTCTTGTAGATTATGGAGATTAGACCGTTGTCTGACTTGTACTGTCCAAAAATTTTTTCCCAGTCTGTAGGTTCTCTTTTGACTCTTTTGGTGAAGTCTTTTGAAGAGCATAGGTGTTTGATTTTTAGAAGATCCCAGTTATCTAGTTTATCTGTTGGGTTTTGTGTGTTGATGTTTATGGTTTGTATCCTGTTAATGCCATGTATTAAGGCCTGAAGTGTTGGTCCTATTTTTTTTTCTATGAACTTTATAGTTTTAGGCTTTATATTCAGGTCTTTGATCCATTTTGAAGTAGTTTTTGTATACGGTGTGAGGTATGGGTCCTGTTTCATTTTTCTGCAAATGAATATCCAGTTTTGCCAGCACCATTTGTTAAAAAGATGATCTTTTACTTCTTAAAAATGGAAACTAAGACTTTCTGGGTAGAAAATGATTTTTAAAGGGACTTTGGGAGATAGCTTGTGTTTCTTCAACCTTCCTTTTACAATGATAACATTTTATTTCATAAGTGGGGCGTGGAGTTTACTCATTTTGTATTTTTAACTACAATTTACATTCTTTAAAAAAGAGAGGAGAGAACCAGAACTAATACTAATCAACTGGTTGAAGCCTTAGCAGAAACAGCAATGTCAACTGAATTCCTCTAAACTTACAAATTTCATCGTTATAGTAGTTAGAGCCTGAATTAGAGTCAGACAGCCTCAGTCTGAGTTTTAGCCACATGATCTAAAGCAAGTTATCTAACTTCTCTGCACTGGTTTTCTCATCTATAAAATGGGGATAATGGAAACACCTTCAGGGAGTTATTATGGGGATTAAACGAGACTGTACACGTACAGCACTAAGAAAGGTGCCTAGCACGTAGGAATTGCTCAATAAACTTATTTTCTGCATAAAACCCAATTGATTAAAAAAAATACATACATATATACATGGAGCCCTGGTGGCGCAGTGGTTAAACGTTTGACTGCTAACCAAAAGGTCAGCAGTTTGAATCCACCAGCCACTCCTTGGAAATCCTATGGGGCAGTTCTACTCTGTCCTATAGGGCCACCATGAGTTGGAATCAACTCAGCGGCAATGGGTTTGGTTTTGGGTTTTTTTCTTATGTATGTTTATTATTATTATTATTATTTACCCTTTGGAGTTCCACACCAGTTTCAGGACACAAACTATGACTCAAAGAGGTTATGATCTTGCCACATCTAAGTTCACACTTTTTCTTATTTCCACACTGACTTTACAAAATTGCAAAAATGCCCAGTGGTGGAATTGAATAGGTGTGAATACCAACTGCTAACTAATACGGAATAGCATGGTTAGCATTTCAAAGAGTGGTTCAAGTCCAGATGGGCCTTTTTTTTTTTTTCTTTTTAGAGGTAGGTAAGGAGGGATGAAGGAGGAAAAGCCCTACAATATACAGCAGAGAATCTTTTTAGAGGAGTCCCGGGGTGGCGCAAAAGATGAAGTGCTTCCAACCCACCCAGAGACACCTCAGGAGTTGAGCCTGGCAATCGGCGTCTGAAAGATCACAGTTTCAAAAACCCCGTGGGGCAGTTTTACTCTCATATGAGGTCCACATGAGTCAGAATCGACTTCACGGTGACTAATCAACCTTCTTGGGATTAAGGCTTTCTTTGAAAATCTGATGGAAGCCACAGACCTCTCTTCTGGGAAACAAACAGAAACACTACTGTTTGTCATATGGAAATGTCTAGTGGTTCCCTATCTTCAGAGGCCTACTCATTCAATCTGGGTTAAGAACTTCTGATGCTTTTCACTGAAAACACAATAAAATATTATTTTTTTAAAAAGAATTCCTGATGCAGAGGGTAAAGAGAAGTTTTGGTGTGGGATGGGGCTAAGGGTAGGGGAAAGGGCAGGATAAGTTTCCAGGAAAAGAATGAACATTAGAGAAGACTACTGATGAAATTATAGGAGTTTTAATAATCTTTTTTTTTTTTTGCAATTTATTTTATTTTTTGCTGTTGAGAATATACGCAGCAGAACATACACCAATTCAACAATTTCTACATGTACAATTCAGTGACATTGATTACATTCTTTGAATTGTACAACCATTCTCAAGGTCCTTTTCCAAGTTGTTCGTTTCCCATTAATATAAACTTTCTGCCCCCTAACGTTCCTATCTTATTTTTACAGTTTCTGTTGTCAATTTGATCCCGTGCAGATAGGTCTTAAAAGAGCACAATGCTCAAGGCAGACATTCTTTGCTAGTTAAGCTAAACTACTGTTTGGTTTTAAGAAGACTTTAAGGGATATTCTGGGTTCAGGATTTAAAGATTATCTCAGGGTAATGGTTTCAGGGGTTCACCCAGCCTCCATGACTCTCTGGAATCCATGAGAATTTGAAATTACGTTCTGCATTTACCCCCTTTTGATCAGGACTCTTCTATAGAATCTTTGCTCAAACTGTTCAGTAATAGCAGCTGGGCACCATCTAGTTCTTCTGGTCTCATGGCAAAAGAGGCAGATGTTCATGGTAATAATCTTTTAATTTGTAAGTGTAAAGGTCAAAAATTTTAGAGCTTTTTTCCTCCATACTTCAAATCTACCCACAAATGACACTAAAAATAGAAACAACTATAAAATGTACCTAGAAACCACATTTTTAAGAAGAAATGGCTTTAAGCTGGCTTTCATTAAAAGCAACTGTCAGCGATCTAGATTTGAAATGAACATTGTCAGTGTTATGTAACTAGATCTACATGAATCACAGCTCTTCATTAAAGGCGGAGTGGTGGCAACTTTAAAAATTAATGTATGTTCCCAAGGCTGGCAACAAACCATTTATGAAAAATATCCTCTCGTCCTCGTTCTTCATATTTTATAATAATAACATAGCGGAGGGGCACTGGACAGGAGTAAATTAAGCAATCAAATACCATAAATGACATATAAGAAATTATCTATTAGAAAGTTAAAAACAAAAAACGGAAAGAGAGGATGAAAAATGCAAAACAAACTTACCCAAAAAAGATGAAGGCATTCTGGAAAAATACAGCAATTCCAGGGTATACTGTAGGTTTTTCTGTAAAAGTAATTGTAATATTTAGAGGTTTATGATCTCAATTCATTTAGTTTTAAGATATACTGGCAAATATCAGTTTCCTGCCTAGCATAATTGATTTTTCCAGTAACTATGGTTGGTTTGAGTATTAAATAATACATATGGCAGAGTCTAGCATTGGTTTAGTAAATGGTAGCTCCCTTTACTCATTTAACAAATATTTACTGACTGTACACTATGTGCCAGACACTGTTTATGGTGCTGAGGATATATCAGTAAACAGACAATTTTTTTTTTTTTGTCCTCACGAAGCTAGAATAAACAAATAAGGAGAAAGAATAAAGCAGGGAAGGTAGTGGATGATGACATTTTACCTAGGTGGCCAGGAAGCCCTCCTGAGAAGGTAGCAAGAGTAAGGATGTGAAGGAAGCGAGGGCAGGAGCTGTGCAGCTATCTGGGGAGAGGGACTTTCAAGCAGTGGGAACAGCAAGTGCAAAAGCCATGCGGTGGAAGCGCGCCTGGTGTAGCAGAGGAATAGCTACGTTGGCAAAGGAGAGAAAAGCAGGTAGTGGGGGGGGGGGGGGGGGATGGGTTGTGGGAGAAGACCCTATAGAACCTGGTAGGTCCTAGGGAGAACTCTGATTTTCACTCATAAGAAGTGACATAAGAATCCACTGGAGGGTTTTGAGCAGAAAAGTGACATGAGCTGACGTATTTTAACAGGATCACTCTAACTGCTCTACTGAGAATGAGGACACTAAAGGGGACAAGGAGAGAAACCAGTTAGGAGGCTATTTCAGGAAATCAGGAAAGAGATAGTGATGGATTGAATCTGGGTGGTAGCAAGGAAGATGGTAAAAATAGATTCAGGATATACTTTGACAGCAGAGTTGACATGATTTGCTGATCAACTGGACGTGAGAGAAAGAGAGACGTCATCTTTGATAGGCCTTAACCACCCAAGGTTTTTGGCCTGAGTACCTGGAATGGTGCAGTAGCCATTAACTAGGATGGCAGAAGACTGCCGGAGGAATATTTTATCCTGGATTGAAATTCTCATATATTTCTACCACTGGAGCTCTCAATGATTACTTACTAAGTGACAAACTGAGGCATGATGAATAGATAACCTGTCAACCTTTTCTCAGAATGGTTTTAAATTACTCTGGTTTGGCAAGGCCTTCACTACTATTCCACATTAAATAGCTACTGCCACCAGAAAGGCAGGCAAACTTTGCAAAATTACAGCTCTGCTGCTCATAATATTCAGAGCATAACCTTGTGCTACTTGGCTTCAGAAGCTACTAAGAAAATAGACTAAAATTCTATGAAATAAAGAAAGTCCTACAAACCGTCTGTATTAATAGTGTTATATCTGAAAAAGAAGAATTATCAGTAATTTTATTTTCTTCTTGGAGCTCTTTTGTATTCTCAGTTTTTTACAATGAAGAAGTATTATGCAATTTACATGATAAGAAAGAAAATAATTTCTTGTTTTAAAATGCGATAAAGATCCTGTAGCAGCAAAGAAACTACTTATGATGCCATGTTAGATGCAAAAAACAGGGTTCAAAATTACATTTATTCTATGATATTTAATAATCCTGTGATTTAATAATCACAAAAAAAGAGACCAAAAGAAAATATACCAAACATTTAAGAGTGGTGAGATTATTACAGTTTCCTTTTCCCCCCACTATTTTTTTAAACATTTCTGATAACATAGTTTTAATAATAAATTAAATAAACAATAGAATACAAAAATTTAAAAATGCTTATCATTCCTGTCTGTAAAATTTAAAAGATTTTAATAAAAAATCAGGAAACCCATGATTTCAATCCAGAGAGTTGCATTTTTACTCGAAGTGGTGTTAAAACATGAGCTAGATTAGATTTATGCTGGTCTAGTTTTCATTCTAGTAAATCATTAATATTACATTTTTAAGTAGGATAGGCATAGTCAGTTTTTACCACAAACATTAAATGGGTCTGATATTTTTCTGGGGCCCCCTCAAGGTGAAATTTCAGAGAGGGATCTAAAATAGGCCCTTTCCTGAGCTGACCTCAAACTGACCTTATATAGCAGACAGACATTAAGTATTGATTTACAATTCCATCTATAAAGAGATCACGACATATTGTCAGGGAGGCTTAAGTGAGTAAATTTCAATTTTAGGACATTAGCTTTGCAAGGATATCGTTCAGTAAGTCAAAATCTGCCCAATAGCTAGAGGATATATATATCCCTCATTGGTGCAGATGCTGGCCTTTTTCCTGATTGGTCTGTATGCTATAAGTACATGTTTATTTTCCCTAACTACCTATACTGAAAAAAACTTCATTCAACCTTCCTATAAAACACCTCACAAAATATGTTTTACCATATTTAGAAGCTCAATCACCATATGTTTTAGAAATTCTGTTCCAAAGTTTAAAGTTCTCCAAGAGTACTTTCAAACTATTAAATAAATACACTGAAAAATATATATATATTCTGCTTGAGGTGTTTGGACATCAAAGAGAAACAAGGTTTGGAACTGTGTCCCATCACTTCCAAACTCTAGATTACAACAAAAAATACAGAAGAAAAGGGAAAATAAAAATATACAAATACACAAACAAAATATTTGTGGGGGCATGCATTGTGAAGAACGTAACCGCCATCACCTAACAATTTGTGTAGAAACTGTTGAATGGGAACCTAAGCTGCTGTGTAAACCTTCATCGAAAACATGGTAAAATATTATTAAAAATATGTAAATTTATATAAAATATAAATACATAAAAATACATATAAATTTATGGGGAGGGGAGTTCCCTGGCAAAAATGCATTGTTAGTAATTGGCCCATTTATATGAAGAAAGCTTTAATCTAAAATAACAAATTTTAATGCAAAATTTCAGTATTCCATTGAAGTAAAATGTAAACTTTTGTTTTCTCTTACCTTTAACAACATAACCTCCAAAGAGAATCCACATAGATGCAATCAGAGATCCAAAGGCCAACATGAAACCAATAAACAGCCAAATGCGAGCACCTTGAAAGAAATACCGTTTTACCAGGATTGTTTCTCATGTGGCCAGTGAGTACAATCAAACTTTTCAAAAAGAAAACAAAAACCCAAAGAGAAAAAAACCAAACAAACATATAGTTGCCATCAATGTCTAAAATAAGTAGGCAGAAGAAGATATGTTAAGTATCTTTCATTAGCACAGACGTTGGCCTTTTTCCTGCCGATTGGCCTGTATACTCTAAGCGCGTATTTACTTTTCCCAACTACCAATACTGAGAAATACTTTATTCAACCTTTCCATAAAACATTCCACAAAGTATGTCTTACCATATTTAGAAGTTCGTTCTCCATATATTTTTAAAAATTGTGTTCTCAAGTTTACAGTTCTCCAGGAGTACTTTCAAACAAATAAATACACTTAAAAATTCATATTCAGTGATACCTAAATCTAAAAGGTACCATATTTCAGTTTCAGGAAAATCAGACAGCAAAGTAAATTCAAATTTACTGTAGCTAGCACTTAGGAAAGTTGCATTAAAGTTATGTTAACAGAGGAGAGCAATCAACTTTTAAATCACATATAATATTTACGAAGATTTGCTATAAAATAAATGGAGCCGTTAGACTGCCTCAAATAAATTCTGAGATAAGTTTCTTTATTTAATTAGCACTA
This sequence comes from Dugong dugon, assembly GCA_030035585.1. Lineage (NCBI taxonomy): Eukaryota > Metazoa > Chordata > Mammalia > Sirenia > Dugongidae > Dugong > Dugong dugon. The sequence continues at coordinate 49,452,893 of CM057462.1, read as the reverse complement.
ATACATTTTAGTAAAAACGCTCCCTAGCTCTATAAAGCACAGCAAACAGAATGTTACATATTAATTTCTGATTTCATGCCTAAAACATAAAACATTAAGTCAGAAATAATAAGCCATTGCTCGTAAGATGTGATATTAAAACAAATACAACTGGCTCTGGGTCTCCAAAGCCGTGCCTGATCAGCAAACAAATTTTATTTCAAGATGTAAAGACCCTATTCTAGTCCTGGCTCTAGCTATTACAGGCTTTTTGTTATCAACGCTACCTGCTAACATTTGTCTCCTCTTTTAGAGTTTACAAGGTTATGGTAGATCAGTGTTTCTGTATCTCTTCTACTTAAGTTCCTCTAACAGGAGTGAACCAGAGAAGAGTCTGAGAACATAGATCAAAGCTGCCTACAGCAGTTTTTCCTCTTCCATTAAAAAAAGAAACAAAAAGTTGAAATTTGTCTACGTCCAGGTTTATTTTTGTATAGATGCAATATTTAAATTTACCATTTAAATGCTTAATATCTGCCACCTCAAATCCCTAAGTAAACTGAACTCTTTAGAAATCTGTGCTGCACGTACCCTGTGTTTTGCTTATCTCAGGTACACAGCTACGGATTCCAGGAGGTAAGAATTCTCCAGTTGAAAAGGAAGAGTCTAGGTGAACCCAAGCACTAAAATTCTATGATTCTAAACTATTTCAAAAATAAGCAAATTTTCTGATACTCAGCAAATGTCTTCTACAGATTCCTGAGCAATAATAATTATAAAAATCCCCCCAAATACTGGGAATTCTCATGATCCGTGAATTTATGATATGCTAATTAAATCAAATAAGGTTGGCAACAAAAGGGAAGAATAATTTATATGGTAGGTATAAAGTATTAAAAATTCTATTTTGCACATCTTCTTTATTATATACTGTTCCCTACTATATACTTTATACATGTATATCTATATATTATTACACAGAGTTATATACTCAAGACTGTGAATTCTGTACTATACAGACTACTTTGACCAAGGCGCTTTTTCCCTTATGCCCCGGAACCTGTAAACCTCTGCTCTAGATACAACTCCATCCTATCCCTGATCTGAAGGAGTTAGACAAGTGGCCCTTCCATGTATAATTCTCAATTTAAGGATGTAAACATATATTGTTAAGATGTATGCACCTATTTACCTGTTTGACCCAGACAACCTTCACTGTAACTATCACCTCGGACTTGTCCATTCGATACTGCATTAATCCTGTATGAATTGAATAAAATAAAACCAAGAATCAGGATCTCTGACTCCAAGAAGAAATTATTCATGACATCAAATTACCAGATACAATAAGCTAGAGTTCCTCAAATTTAAGGTTATGCCTCATGGGTCTTGAGTAACAGGTTCATATGACCTTAAGCAAATCCCTTCAACCAAATATTCTCTATAGCAGGGCTTGTGGTCCCCAGAGCAGCAGAATCAGCATCACCTGGGAACCTGTTAGAAAGGACAATTGTCCAAATCTACTAAAACAGAAACTCTGGACACGGGGCAACCAGAAACTCCAGGAAAAACAAACAATACTGAATAAGAAAGATGTCAAATATGAAGCAACCTAAAATGTAGTATGGATTTGAGAAGATGTTAAGAGTGCAAGGAGAAAAAATACATTTGAAAATTTTCTTCTGAGTGGCATGGGGTCATGACATTGAAATTGATATCATAACACATTACTTGGCTTTGCAGTGAATTTTGTTTACTGATTTTTTTTTTTACTTTTGTTCAACAGAAGTGATCCTGTTAAAATAAAACATAAGGCAGATCATGTCATTCCTCTGCTCCAAACCCTCCAATAGCGTCTATTTTACTCACAATGAACGCAAAGTCCTTACAATGCTTTACAAGACTCTACTTCATATTCCTCCTCTCCTCTAACTCTGACCTCATCAACTACTCTTTCCCTCGACCACACCACTCCAGCCATACTGGTGTCCTTGCCATACAGCCTTTGTACCTGCTGTTCCGTCTGCTTGGAATGACCCTCTCTTATACATTCCCATGGCCAGCTCCTCTTTTTTGTTTGTTTTTTTAAAGTCTTCTTAGTGAGGCCTTCCTCGACTTTTCTATACCCCTCGCTGATATATAGCTCCCTTCTATGCTTTATATTTTTCTCTGCATCCCTTATCATTATCTAACACACTATATGTTTGTCTTTAGCTACTGTCTCATTTATTAGAGTATAAATTCCATGAAGGCCTGGATTTTTTCCCTGTTTTGTTCATTACCGTACCTCCTGTACCTAGAACAGTGCCTGGAATATAAAAGCTTAATAAATAATTATTGGGTAAATAAGTAAACTTTTAGACAAAGTACATGGTTTCTGACCCAAATATAATCAACATTGACAGCCCAGAAATAAAAGGATAGTTGAGAGAAGGTGGGAGGCAGAAGTGGGAGAGAAGAGGAAGAGAAAAGGGGCCTGCTGCTTTTCTGTATAACCCCTTCTCTACTCTTTGACTTTAACTATGGCCAATATGCTATCTTAATAACATTTTTAAAATTTAAGTCTATGCAACTACAGTGAAACCTGTGAGAGCCGGAACTTATGGGACTGCCTTGTTTTTCTGGGTCTCACAAGTGTTCCGCCTTTGATAGGGTGCAGTCTTACCACTTTTATATCACTCTCTATTAGTGGGAAATATCTAGTTTTCCTTCTCTAACAGGTTTTCGCCTTACACAGGTTCTGGCTTTCACAGGTTTTACCATATATGTAAAACATCTCTGTTTTGTGACAGTCTATGTAAGCAGTGTCCCTAACAATGACACTTACATCAGGAAGGCTATGGTTGCTATAACACCACAGGCATGGTATGAGTGGTTGAACTCTTCCATAGTTGGGTAAATAACAGCTGCATCTATGATAATCCACCAGCCTGTAAAAAACTAAAAAAAACCACAAAAACATAAGTGGTAAAACCAATGAGAAAATTACACTAATTTTAGATCTTATTGGTTAAAGAGAGCAATGTCTAAGTGAAGTGATCCCTTCTGATGAATTTCAAAATTTTCCTAAATATTCTAGCATAATATTAAGCACATGACTTAATATTTGGTTGCATACCAGATACTCTTAAATCTGAGAGCAATTAATATCTACTAACATGTACTTATTTTCTAAATCCACTTCAATCATTATTTGATATTATCATAATAGATTACAATCTAATTTTTGAACTAGAAACAAGTTACTATATCTTTTGGCAAGAGAAAGGAACATAAATGACTCAGGTTCCAACTGACCGAGGCGTGGTCTATTGCTGATATATTATAAGCCTCCATAAAGATGTTATTATCAAAAGTGAAGAAAAAAATACTAAAATATGAGGAACAAATATTGTTGATATATTTTGCATCTGATGGACATATCAAGAATTTTAGCTATTCTCTTTGTGCTATGAAATAAGTAACAGCTCTGCAGGTATGCTTTTCTTTTGGATCTCTCTAGCTCTAACAATCACAGTGCAGCCTGCAGATAGTTCAGGTGTAATGCTAACTTTAAGTTAAAAAAACTCATTGCCATTGAGTTGATTCTGATTCATAGGGACCCTACAGAACAGAACAAAACTGCCCCATAGGGTTTCCAGGCTGTAATCTGAAGCAGACTGCCACATCTTTCTCCTGAGGAACAGTTGGTGGGCTCAAACTGTCCACCTTTTGGTTAGTAGCCAAGTACTGAACCACTGCGCCACCAGGGCTCCCTAATTTAACTTAACTATCAAATTATAATTTATCTCAATTGAATTTAGTTCTGGATATCATCAAGGGCAAATATACAATGAAAAACACAATTAAAACTGCACAGATTATCTTCTATCATCTAAGCAGAAACTACAATAAAATGATATTAACCAAATTCTAATAAGCAGGCTTAGGAGGTTTTGAAAGTAGACCTCTCTCCCACTCCCAACCCTGACTCAGTTAACTCTGGGACTGGACCATCTCCTGACAATGATTTAAAAATAACTATTTCAGGCTGATCAAATTATTTTTATCAGGTTATAGATAGATACATACTTTATTATGACATTTTTACTGGCTAGCTTAAGTACTGCTTCACCTTTTTTTTTTTTTTTAACCCTCAGCTCAATGTATTTAAGATATTTTCTTTTTGGACTAAAATTTAAAGCTTTATTTGATATTTGAAAAGCAGACTTTGATTTTTAGTCATTCTTTTATTTCACATTGACTCTTTAGAGGACACCATACCATAAAATTATAAAACACAATTATCAGATCCCTAGAGGGATTTGTGGTGTAAATAAGTATCTTATACTGTAAATTACTTCTAAGTAATATATTTTAATGAGTTTCCTATTTTTTTTTAATGAGATTGAGAAGAAAGTTAACTCTGGATTATTGAGAAACGCAATCATATTTCTTGACCGATTTGAAGCTGATTGTTTCTTAAACACTTCTGGGCAAACTAAGGTACTTATTAGGAGGAGTCATAATCCATGTAATGAATAAATACATAAAATGTAATGTCTTATCGTGCAGCTAAACAAATAATCAACCAATCTATTACTCAAATTTCAAAACATAATTTCAGCTTTCAAAATGGAATAAATCAACTCCCTCATAAACAAAATAATATCAACATTTATAAATAAATTCATGGGCCAAAGATAAACAATACATATTCAAAAACATCACAAAGAATTCAAAACACATAAACACACCAAAATAATGAAAGCCCAAATTACCCACGACACTTACTAGAACACCAGCAGTAATGGAAGCAATAGTATTGCGCTTTTCCCCCCAATCAACGCATTCTGAGCATCTCAAGCCTTCTAGAAATCCAGACATTTTTTCAGGTCACTTAAAAAAAAAAAAAATTATTTATTTGCTTCAAACCTGACTATGTTCCTAGAAAATAATTAACATAGTTCTGGAATAACTTAATAAAAGTTATTACATAATTACAAATGCTTTATTTTGGCTCTACATCTTCAGAATATTTGATTTAGCTTTTGGTAAATTCCTACATAATAACTATGGAAAACAAAACTTGGAATCCTTTAGTATTTTTCTTTTTAATACAAAAGATAGTTTTGTATACTCAAGTAAAATGAACAAAGGTGGGGTACCCAAATACTAAAATTTTTTTAACTGCTGGTTGACCTCCTCCTGACAGCTGTCACATCATTATATTATTTCCCAGTAGGTTATGAAATTAGTTTAAGTAAGTCTTTTAATAACTTAGCACAATGCTTATTAAGCCATAAGAGCTCTTTTGCATCATTCTGACTCCAAAATGTTCTATGATTTTGATATTTACAGTTCAGGGGCACTAGTGGAGAGACAAGTGTTAAACTTTGGCTCTGGGTTAAAGCATAGATTCAGATACAAGTTTTTTTCTCTTACAGATTTACACACTTTATTACAATACATGTGTTTCTTCACACCCAGATTAAGAAATTCAACACTGCACTGCAGGTTTCACCTCCACACACATCACTTCCTTTCATCCCATAATTTTTTTCTTTTCCAAGCCCGCCTTTTTGGAGTCATTTCTATATAACACATCTTTCTCCAGTGAAACGTCTGGTGGGTTCGAACCGCCGACCTTCGGTTAGCAGTCGAGCGCTTAACCACTGAGTCACCAAGGCTTCTCTATATAAAGAACACCCATTTTAATTTAATATCTCTACCTATAATACTAACAGATGGTTTCCAATCAAAAGAAAGCACAGAATTGAGGTTAATATTAATTCAGACGCAAAAACAGCCACCGCTATTTAAATTATCTAAAAAAAAAAAAAAAAAAAAAAAACCCGTTGCCCTCGAGTCGATTCTAGCTCATAGCGACCCAACAGGACAGAATAGAACTGCCCCATAGGGTTTCCAAGCAGCGACTTGTGGATTCGAACTGCCGACCTTTTGGCTAGCAGTCAAGCTCCTAACCACTGTCACTAGGGCTCTTAAATTACCACAGCAAGTCTAAATTGTCTTAAAGAATTACATAAAACATTCCTAAGACACATCCACCTTATCTCTATTTCAGAGTATGAAAAAGCGTGGGTTACATATAACTGGCTAATAATCAAGTAACACCCAAACTCCTAGAAAAAGGCTGAATCCATCCATTAAGGTATTACGGTTGTCTAGAAACATTAATAAGATTGTGAGGATGGCGCAGTAACGGGTACTGTTTCATTCTGTTGTACACAGGGTCCTGAGTCGAAACCGACTGGATGGCACCTAACAAGAGAAACATTAAATCCTACAGAAAGTAAACGAATCCAACGATATCCTCCCTTTTTTACATTAAATATTAAAAACTATGATTATAAACAGGGTTAACCCTTGGAACAATTATAGGCTCAATTTTGAAAAATCATTCCTTTTATTCCTCCCTGGGAGAAACAGCAGTCCAGTATATTTCATTTCCGGTTCTCCCCAGTGATGCCGTCCGGAGACCATTAGCTTTGCATGATGACTGGCACAACTCTTGCACAAACTCCGCCCTCCAGTATGGGAATTTTGGGTCTACAGAGTGGACTGAGACTTGGTCTGGAAACTAGTTCTAGCTCGGCCACTTCCCTCGCTGTGTGAACCAGCCAGGTTAAACTCCCTCTCGGAGTCTCGGTTTCCCCATCTCTAAAGCAGGACGGCGAGATGATTTTCATGGATACTGTGATCTCCCGGCGGCGGGGCGCGGTCTCATCTCCATCTTCCCCATCATTCTGGGAGGCAGGCCGGGGTCTGGGCGCAGCTGCCCTCTCCCCTTTCCTGCTGCGGACCAGACACAGACACAGGACGGGAGAAAGTGTCCACTGAGACACAGCCCTAATCTGTACCGTGCCAGGGAGTGGAGGCAACGACCCTATCAGCAACTGCCACTCACAGTCCCGGGTCCGAGCTCTAGATTGCGGCTATTCCTCACTCCCTTCCCCCACTCCCCGCCAGACACTTACGCCCGACCCCGCCTGTGAAGTAAGTCCGGAGACAGGTCTCGCGCCGCGCGGAGCCACCTCACTCTCTCCTCCCTGATCTCAGCCAAGAAAACAAAACAGCCACAAGCCGCGGAACACCCGGATGTAGCAGCCCCTCCTCCCGGGGCGAAATCGCGCATGCGCATCCTCGTGGCTCAGCGTGAGGCGAGGGGAGGGACGCGGGGAAGGAGGAGGCAGGGCTGGAAGGGAGCCACGCCCACGGCGCTAACGTCCCGCGCAAGCTCCGGGCGCTAACTTGAGGTACTTTCCACCGCGCTGAGTTTCCTGCCAAGTGGCTGAAGTGGTGATTGTGGGACGCTCTTCCAAGAGTAGGTTTGAGAAGTTTCAGTTTAAGCTTCGAAAGGCGTCCTTTGGGCTTTTCTATCCGTCTTGAGTGAAGTGTCGGCGGCCTGTGGTAAATTTCTTGGTGGTGGGTAGGTCCCGCAGTTATCTCAGGTGTGGTGACAGGAGAAGTGCCGGGCCCTGAGTGGCTCACAAGGTGGGGGCGGAATTTCGGCCTCGTAGCCCTCATTTGGTATTTTAAGTTTTGTTTATTTTCTCGGGGTCTGGCCCCGCCTGCGCCGTGGCCCCGCCTCCCAGAGAAGGGCGGGGTCACTTCAGGGAGGCGGGGAATTCGCGGCTTGGCTTGGGGGGAAATGGGGGGGGGGGGCCTAATCCGGGCGTGGTGATCCGTTTCCGGGACTTGACCTCTTTTTTTCGTTTAAGGTAAAGTTTCTCAATTTCGGCACTATTGACGTTTTGGGCCGGATAATTCTGTGTTGTGGGAGGCTGTCCTGTGCACTATACGATGTTTAGTAGCGTCTCAGGCAGGCCTTTACTCTCTAGATACCGGTAGCACCAACCCCAAGTTGTTACAAAAGTGAATTCACACATTGCCGAATATCTCCTCGGGGGGTAAAATCGCCCCCGGTTGAGAATCACTGTTAGGGGATAGTCTGGGTTTTCGGGAAGTGACCCTTTTCAAAGAGAAGGAAGGTAAAGACCAGAAGCAGCGATGTCTTAGCTACGTGAATGACATGTGGCCAGGCTCGCCCCTTCGGTCAGGTTCCAGAGTGTCGAGTCAGCCATCGTCCCGTAGTCAGAGCCGCCGCAGAGAAGGAGCAGGTCAAAGCCTTGTTTCAGGAAGCGCCACCAGTGGAAGTACAGGTGCTACTTTCGGTTTTATTCACGGAGCGCGTCGCGATATCTCAGCCACCAGTACCATGAGCGGCACTACGGGTCTTATACCGATCCAGCAGCAGGTCCAGTTCTTGGGGAAAGCCCTGTTATAGAAGGGCCTACGCGATCACGCGGGGACAATGATACGTCGGCTTTGGCCGCACGCTGTACCCGAGAGAACACAAAAGTTGGAGGGAGAGATCCAGGACGAGGTCACGGAGCAGACCCCCCTTTGGCTTAAGTGAAAAAGATGTGTCACTTAACCGTAAAAAAGGTGCACAGTTAACTTCTCTCTTTTCCCTTCTTTCACATGTCTGGGGACAATATATGAGTAGGCTTCAGAGCAAAAGTTTCTGTGTTGTTTTGATTTCTCTCCGGTGCATGAAATCTATGTAGCTTTGGGTTTTGGGGGGCATTAGTTGACAGCTTATTTTTAAACGGACATAATTTTTACCTCTCAGGATTAAAGGTTAATTGTGAATGTAAACTGGCTCGGGGTAGGGGAATCTGGTGCAGGTGGGTCTTAATGGAGTCTATTTAATGTTAGTGACTAACAGTTTTCCAACTCTGAGTAGCATTTAAGGAACCCTGACTTCAGCTTCTAACAGGTTAACTAATGAGTGTGGGAGAAACAGTATTACTCCTTTTATCATTTCCTTTCCCTTTGTATTCTGTGTCCTCTGTTCTTTTTACCTTTACTGGCCATTACATGGTTGAGTTGAGCATTTTTATATTGTCGTAATAAAGTGAATGCTTAATTTGTCATTTTTAGTCCTTTTGGGGTGTGCTGTTGAATTAATGAATATTTGTTTTTGTCCTTTGTAGATGGAGTGGAGCTGTTAAGAATGGAGCTATTAAAAACAGCAAAAGCCAGGGCAGCTAAATCTTTAGGAATAGCCAGCCTTGACTTGCCAGCTAGTCTCGAACTGTGCCTGTAGCTAAAGAAACAAACTGTAGAACTGCTGGACCAAACAATGTGAAGTTCAAGGTAAGTATTCCAGGTTTATCCAAAGGAAATCTTCAGAAAAGCTACCACCAGAAGGATCTGATTAGCTGTTTTTATTTGACTTACCTCAGACTGTACTGCAGGAGCCCTCGTGGCGAAGTGGTTAAGTGCTCGCCTGCTAACCAAAAGGTCGGTGGTTCAAACCCACCAGCTTCTCTGATGGGGAAAGATGTGACAGTCTGCTTCTTTAAGATTTACAGCCTTGAAAACTATGGAGCAGTTCTACTGTCTCTTGTAGGGTCGCTATGAGTCAGAATTGACTCAACAACAGTGGGTTGGGTTTGGTTTTTGGTAGACTATACATGTCAGAAAGATGATCTAATTTGTTAATGCCAGAAATAGCAGATCTAAAAATACTAGATAGACTGTCATCTGTGATTATGCGAGAGTTATGAACTTTTACTTTTTGGTAACCAACCATCCCAGGCTGCCTGGGACTGTCCCGGAAAGTCCTGCATTCCAGCAAACCATCCTGGGTGCAGAAAGTCCTGGTTTTCAACAGAGAGTACAGAAAGTTGCGGGAAAATACAAAACCTACATGATAGCCTAAAAAAATAGAAGCCGAAGACAACACTGTTAGTGTCAAATGGATTCAATTGTCTGACTTCTCTTGACAGCTGATGTTGACAACCGTGATTTGTGGTTCACAATAATAGAGCATCCATTGTTGCATTTTCAGAGTAATTTAAATGCCAAAGTGCCGTAATTGTGTTAACAGTCCGATTAACTGTTGCACTTTGGAGACACTTAGTTTAAATTTTAACTTTGTGAATATCATGACCACGTTTTCTAAGAGTTCAGATAATGAAAATGAGAACAAATACAGTACCAACACCAGCATGATCCTGGCAGTACCGAAAAACAAGGCTAAATGGCTATGTTATTTTAATGACAGATGAAAGGACACATACAACTGGATTTGGGAGGTAAATAAACAGCATACTGCACAATATGCAGAAAAGAATTTGCGGTTGGGCATGGTGGAGAAGGGGATGTGAAAGCACATATGGAGACTAAATCTTACAAGTTTGGGATGAGACAAGCAAGTACTTTTAAATCAATTCAAAGTGTTTTTGTCTCCCCAAAAGACACCAATACTCAGTCGAAAATAGCAGCTGCTGAATTAGCTTGGGCCTACCACACAAATGAACATGAGTTACCATACCACTGCCTTGACTGCTCTATGAAACAAAGTAAAGTTACATTTCCTGATTCAGAGATTGCAGCATGTCCTGTGGGTGAGCAAAAGGGGAAATTCTGATAAACAGATGTCTTGGCTCCTTACAGTGTAGAGTTGATTTTGTCAGATCTTACCAGTGACCATGCTTTCTACAGTATATCAAGTGATGTGTTGAATCATTGCAACAAAAAAGTGTCCACCCTAGCTCTTAAGTACTTTGATTTGAAAAATAGAGTTTCAAATTGTCTTCTTGATTTCTGTGAAGATTTTAATGAAACCCCAGGAAACATAAAAGATTGCTGATATCCCATCCAAACACAAACTAGACTTTGCTTATTTATCTTCATATTCAGCAGATAGTGCAAATGTAAATTTTGGCAAATTCAGTCTATAGCCTCCTGGCCAAAGAAAATGGAAAGATCTTACCTCCTAAATGTCCTGCATACCTTGTACACAAGACTGCTGAAAAGGGGTGTGATTTGCTTTCCTGTGATATTGAAGCTTTCATAATGAAAGGTTTTGGTTACTTTTCAGTTTCTTCAGAACAAGCAAAATGAGATTAATTAATTAGATTCTTGACTTTAGAGATGGAAGGAGATAGGTACCTTAGACATGTACCTATAAGATGGCTGTCGTTATTGCCGGCCATAGAAAAAAATGTTAAAATGTTGGCGTACCATAAAGTCATATTTTCAAAGTGTGGGAAAAGAAGAATGTCCTTCTCTAATTTGGAAATACATTGAGAATGAGAATGGAGAAGAGGATCACAGTACAACAGAAAGTTATAAGCTGTTTCTCCAAAACTGCTTGGTGGTATTTGAAGAAGCCACAAGGAGCCTTGAAAAGGATAAATAAACTAACTGCAGATGAGTTGTACGAGGTTATGTGTAGGTTGCGACAAAAACTCATACAGCAAAAAATGACTCATTTTTTGGAAGAAGACTGCTTTAGAACTCAAAAAATGTCACCAGAAAAGGGCAGTCAAGTTAAACAGGACTTTCTCAATTTCTTCACTAGAACCATAACTTTTTTGGAATCTAGTTTTTATTTCACAAGTTCAAATTACCTGTGTTTGAAAACCATTTTACCTGAGAAAGAAAAGTTTAAGTTAAGATGACATCCAGTGTGCTTCAGAATGTTTAAAAATGATGGCTGTTTTAGACATAGACAGCCTGCATGATGAATTTATAGGTGCAGAGGATCTGATTGACAAGCAGCTGGTCTACCAAAACAAGCCTGTAGGTAAAAAATGGATGGACATTTTTGGAGAGCTGGGAACTAATTCCTACAAGTCTAAAAACATGCTCTTGCTAGTAAGCAAAATCCTAAGTATTCCATGCTCAAATGTTTTTGTCAAGAGGATATTTAGCTTGATGTCACCACATTGGACTGACACCAGGAGTCAGTGTAATGTGGGCTTGATAAGTGCACAGCTGCAAGTCAAAGAGAATTTTCTATTTGACTGTATTTAGTTGTACCACTACATAAAAGAAAAGGTTGTCTTAAAGGCTGCAAGCAGTTTAGAGAAATATTGTTGGTAAACGAAACAGAAAGAATAAAGTGTCTTACTATATCATGGAACAGAAAAACATGCCATTTTATTTTTTATTAAATACAGATAATTGTTTAGTCCTATTGTATTTACATTCTCCTTTTAAAAAGTCTTATATTTTTGTGGCTTAAGAATGTACAGTAATATAGCCTACAAATTTAAATAGTTTAGTGCAGTGGATTACTTAATATGGCCCTTCTAACCATAGTCTTTGTGACTCTCACAAAACGATTGGGTGGGACTACGCATATAAGGTTCTTGTGACCTACCATGGGGATTGGACAGCTTGCTAACAATACAAATAAGGTGCGTGGAATCCTTGTGGGGGAGGTGGGACCATGCAAATAAGGTGTATGGAACTCTAATGAGGGGATTGGTCAGTTTTGCCATCCCCCGCTAAGCTTAAGCCATCCCAGAGGCGGGAATGGAGGGAACTCACTACCAGCAAGAAGAACCGGGAGTAGAGCATGTCCTCTGCACCTGGAGTCCCTGCACTGAGAACCTCCTAGACTCAGGAGACAGAGTTGTAACGTCAGAGAAGGCATGAAATAGCAGGAAGTGGCAGCAAGTACGGCAGAGAAATGGTGGCAGCAGAACCAGGCGACCAGCAGGAGACAGTGTGGTAGGCTTCCCAGCCCACGGAGTGAAGTGGCTACAGTGGGCGTGCAGACGCACGGAGTGACAGAGTTGAGTGCTTTCGAACAGGAGGCTTCCTGACGGAGTAGGGTGCCTCCAGGCACTTACAGGGAGAGCTAAAGAGGTTTGTAACACTGGCCTGAGCAGGGCAGAGGCCAGGCCAGGGGCCAAAGAGAAGCCTGCCTGCAGGCATGGCTGAGAAGAAGCTGTCCTGACCTAAGAACTATATTCTGAGTCCTTCTGGATCCTGAATTGTAACCTGTTACTTCCCTAAGAAATCCAATAACTGAGTATAGTTTGTGAGTTCTGTGTGGTCATGGCAATGACTTATCAAACCCAGAAGAGAAGTAGTGCCGTGGGAGGGACAGCTGGTGTTAGAATTGGTTAAAAAGGTTGGAGAGAGGAAGTATGTCTGACCTTTACCTCGTAGGAATCCGCCCTGGGTTGATGTTAGTTTTGATTCTCTCTCTTCTCCCTTGTGAAGTTAGACAAGGAGATCTGACACCCTCTGCACCATTTTTGCAATATTCAATAAAGTTTTAAAAAGTTAAAATTAATTGGTATATAAGAAAATGTAAAGACATAAAATATTGCTATATTTTTCATGGAGCCCTGGTGGTTTAGTGGTTAAGAGCTCAGCTGCTAACCAAAAAGTTCGGCAGTTGGAATCCATCAGCCACTCCTTGGAAACCCTGTGGGGCAATTCTCCTCGGTCCTAAAGGGTCTCTGAGTCAGAATTGACTCAATGGTGAGAGAATATCTTTCATACATTGTTTGTTTAATTTGTCATATTAATTATTACTAATTGTCATGTTAACTAGTCCTATTGTTTAAATAATAGCTTTTATGTAACTGAAAGGTAAATAATACATGTGTAAATTTCAAATAAATATCTTTTGTATTTTCATGTTATGGTAATAGCACATGTGTATAATTATTGTATATTATGGTGTTTTGAGTTTGGTATGGCTTTGTCCAAGGTTGGCTTTCCCTACAATCATTCCTTTTAGCCTTTTTAACTATGAAAATTTGGCCCATTTTAAGTGAATTCTCTTTGTTTGGGCTTTTGCTCCTCCATTACCAATTATCCTTGGTTAAAGAGAACCACCAAATTATTACTTTTGGCTGAGGGGATAAGGAAGGGCCTTGTAGGCTGAGTTGGTCTTAACAGTCAGAAATGAGGAAAGGCTTTCTAGAGAAAAACAACATTAGAAAAAGATACGTAATTGGGAATGTGTAGATAAGAGAAAGTGAAATAGATTAATTTGACCTGAAAGGTCAGTTGAGATCAGCTTAGAAAGGGCATTTTGAAATGTCCAATTTGAGGTGATAGGCAGTGGGAATCCTCTTAAAGTCTTATTTGCACAGGAGAGTGAACTGATCTGCACTGCCTTTAAGATTACTTTGTCGTCAGGTAGGATTGAAGTAGGATTTGACTAGCAATAGGAAGACCCCCCCCCGCCCCCGAGGGACTTTTGGTAAAGGGGCAGGCAAGAGGTGATGTCTTAGTCATCTAGTGCTGCTATAACAGAAATACCAGAAATGGGTGACTTTAACAAATTTATTCTCTTGCAGTTTAGGAGACTAGAAGTCTGAATTAGGGTACCAGCTCTAGGGTAAGCCTTTCTGTGTTGGCCCTGGGGGAGGTTCCTTGTCTCCTTTAAACATCTGTGGGCCCTGCATCCCTTGGAGATCTCTATATGTCTTGGCATCAATCTTCCCTGGGTCTAGGAGCTTCTCAGCATAGGGACCGTGGGTCCAAAGGACATGCTTTGCTCCTGGCTCTTCTTTCTTGTTAGTACTGAGGTCTCTCTGATCTCTTCTCTCTCCTTTTACCTCTTGTAAGATAAAAGGTGTGACTCAGGCAAGGGTGTGAAGGGTGGTGACTTAAACATAACCTACCCCTCATTAAGATAACCTAATCCTGCCTCACTAACGTAACTATAGGCATAGATGCTAGGATTTACAACACATCACGAAATGGAGGATAATTACATCAGATCACAAAATGGAGGATAACCACACAATATTGGGAATCATGGCCTAGCCAAGCTGACACGTGTTTCTGGGGACACAGTTCAATCCATGACAGGAGTGGTAAGGGAGCCATGATAACCTGACTAAGAGAATGGGATGACATTGCACTGAACATAGAGGGAGGAATGCGTTTGGTGAGGAGAGTAGATGTTGAAGTTAGCTTTGCACAAGTTGAATTCCTCCAACAGCCAGAGCCCTAGGTCTAGATCTTGGAGAAGAGGTCAGGGCTAAAGATAAAAGATTTGGGATCTTTGCACAGAAAGCTTTGAGGTAGATGAGAAAATAAGGAAAAAGAAGAGGGTTCCAGACAGTCTTGAGAATTGCCTACATTTCAGGAAGTGGAAGGAGGAATAAAGAAAATAAAATGTGTGATCACAGAAGGAGAACTAAGAGAGTTCAGTGCCAAAGTAACCAGGGAAAGAAGAGCTTCAGAAAGGAGGCACTAAAATGAGGAGAATGAAAACTGAGAAAAACTTGGTGATTTTGGGCTTAATTATAATAGAATGACTCTATCAAAAATATTAAAGAGATTTAGAGTTGTCTTACAAATGTTTTTGCATACCAGTGCTTCCCTTATCTCAGTTTACCTATATGGTTAAACTGGAGGCCTGTGGCACCATGTGCCCTTCCTGGCTTAGGTGTCATAAATGGTTAGTAGCTGTGTGACCCCCCTCAAGTAGCTGTGTAACCTAATGTTTGAAAAATAACTTTGTAAGAGAGCATTCAGCTTCCTTCCAGCTGTTTAGATGTCAGGGTACAGATGTAAAGTATTCCATGCATATAAGGAGCTCAAATCTTTTGGGAGAGATAAAAGAAGCAGAAGAAACAATGACCTGGGAAATATAAAATACAGGTACAATTAGAGGATGAGGTAGTGCAACAAAACGTACTAAAGATGTGGGACATTACCTTTACCTTATCCCCCAGCTGGCATCTTCATATTAAGTACAAGTCAAGAAATAATAAAAACAACACTCATTCTCCAGTGAACAAAGGAGGTTATTAAAAGCATTGACTTTAGAGCCAGCCACACCTGAGTTTGATGCCTGCCTTGAGCACCTAATAGGTCTATAACTTTGAACAAGTGATACAACCTCTCAGCCCTGGTGGCACAGTGGTTAAAGTGTTAACCAAAAGGTTGGCCATTTGAACCCACCAACTGCTCTGTGGGAGAAGGCTGTGGCAGTCCGCTTTTGTAAAGATATACAGCCTTGGAAACCCCTTGGTGCAGTTCTGCTCAGTCCTGTAGGGTCACAGTGAGTCAGAATCAACTTGATGGCAATGGATTTTTTTTAAGCTGCAGTTTCCTCAGGTTAATAGCAGTACCTCCTTCACAGGATTATGGTGAGAATTACATGAGGCATAGCTATAAGCGTAGTTCCTGGTACCTAGGAAATAAACCAAAAAAACCCATTGCTGTCAATTCCAACTCATAGCGACCCTATAGGACAGTAGAACTGCCCCATAGGGTTTCCAAGGAGTGGCTGGTGGATTCGAACTGTCAGCTTTTCAGTTAATAGCCAGACTCCTAACCACTGTGCCACCTAGGAAATATGCAATACATATTTGTTGAATGAATGAATGTGAGCTAATATTCTTAGGATCAAAAGCAGGATAGAGTCATACAAGGAAGGGCTTTCTGGAGGACGTGAGACTTTGAAGTCTATGTAAAGTGCGGGGGTTCCAGGGATGCTAATGGAAATCAATTTAAGCATAGTGGTTAAGAACATGGGCTTTAGACCCAGTCAAACCTGGGTTCAAATATCAACATTGTAGTGTGAGTTGAGCAAGTCACCTAATTCCAAACCTAGGAGACAGAAAAAGATTGAAGCAAAAATGGCAAAAGTGTTTACATGCATTAGATCTGAAAGATGGGCACATGGATATCAAGTACATTGTTGATTTTTTTCTTTTAAATGTAGATTTATAGAAAAATTGATAGCCCCCCCCCGCCCCCCAGTTTTCCCTGTTAACATCTTGCATTAGTGTGGTCCATTTATTAAAGTTAACATGCTAATACTGATACGTTATTATTAGGTAAAATGTATCGTTTATTCAAATTCTGTTAGTTTTTTCCTGTTGTCCTTTTTCTGTTCCAGGATCTCATCCAGGATACCATATTAGTTGTCATATTTCCTTAGGCTCCTCTTGGCTGTGACAGTTTCTCAGACTTTCCTTGTTTTGATGACCTGGACAGTTTTGAGGAGTTCTGGTTAGGACATTGTAGGTACTGTGGGTATCTTTTTTTGTATGTATGTAACAACATTTCATGATTAAAGATTATAACCAGTTGGGATAATAATACCTATGTAACGTGAGGTTTATGTGAGGATTAAATATCATACCACAGTGTTTTCCACGTAGGTAATACTCAGTAAGTGGTAGTTGCTGCTATGTATTACTATTATTATTACTATTCCATTCTAGGAGATAGAAGTAAAGGCAAAGATGGGAGAAGTGAGCATAATGTGGGTATGTGGGATGGGAGGAGGACAGTGAAGGGGGCAGAGATGAAACTGTTGACTAGACTCAAGAGGGCAGCCTAGGTAGTAGTGAGAAATGAAGTTGTGTAAGTAGAGGGTTGGATCCTATTGTACCCGTTACCCATTGCTGTCAATTCCAACTCATAGTGACCCTATAGGACAGAGTAGAACTGCCCCATAGGGTTTCCAAGGAGCGCATGGTGGATTCGAATGGCCGACCTTCTGATTAAGCAGCCTGAGCTCTTAACCACTGTGCAACCAGAGCTCCAGATTCTAATATGGAGGGCTTTAAATGCTAGGTAGTAGGACGCATCACTGACAGTAATGAATTGCTATTGTTGTTGTTGGATGCCGTTGAGTAGATTCTGACTCTACAATCCCATGTGACAGAGTAGAACTACCCCATAGGGGTTGTATTGGCTGTAATTTTTATGGGAGCAGATCATCACGTCTTCCTCCCATGGAGTAGCTGGGTGTGTTCAAACCACCAACCTTTAAGTTGGCAACTGAGTGCTTAACTGTTTGTGCCACCAAACCCAAGCCCATTGCTGTCGAGTCAATTCCGACTCACAGTGACCCTACAGGACAGAGTAGAACTGCCTCATAGGGTTCCCAAGCCTGTAAATCTTTACGGAAGCAGACTGCCACATCTTTCTCCCGCTGAGCGGCTGGTGGGTTTGAATCACCAACCTCCTGGTTAGTAGCTGAGTGCTTAACCACTGTGCCACCAGGGCTCCTTAATGAGTTGCTATAGCTAAAGTTTTAGATGGGGAAGGGAATAAAATGCAAATGAGGCTTTTAGATTCAGAAGGTAGCAATGAACAGAACGAGTAGGAAGAACACTCTAAGAAACTGTTTCAGTAATCCAGGTCTAAGGTAATCAGAACTTGGACTCTGGGAAAACTTAAAGTGGAAATGGTGTTTACATAAATGTGAGGAAATGAGAAATCAACAAAGAAATAAGATGACTAAATGGCTACTTGATCTAAGGAGAAAGGCAAAAAAAAGGATCAAAGAGTATGTCAAAATCTGAAGTTGTCATTTCTCCATCTCAGTAAAAGACTTTTGAAGAGTGGTATAGAGGACATCAAACATGGACTTGAGATCACATGGACCTGAGTTTGAGGCCTGGCTCTGGCACCTAATCCAAAAAAAAAAACCAAACCCGTTGCTGTCGATTCCAATTCATAGTGACCCTAAAGGACAGAGTAGAACGGCCCCATAGGGTTTCCAAGGAGCGCCTGGTGGATTTGAACTGCCAACCTTTTGTTAGCAGCCGTTAGCTCTTAAGCATTATGTAATACCTGGTGCAATATTGAATGCCGGTGTGTGTGTTGCTTTAACCTCTTTAAACCTCGTTCCTTATGTAAGCTGAAGTTAATAGTAGTGCTCTCCGACAGGGCTGTTGTGAGAAATCACATAATGCTTGGGAAAGTATTAGCACAGTTATATAGTCACCATTGACACTTCTTTCTTTCACATGGACTATCCAATCCATCTGGACACCTGTTGGGCCTCACTTTTTAAAAAAATCACACACATGCACATCTCAACACCTCCACACTGGCACTTTAGTGCAAGCCAGCATCACTGTTCACTTTAACTACAGCAGTTGTGTCACTCCTTCAGTCTTGGCCCCCTCCCTCCACCTTTTCTCCACATAGCAGCCAGGAGTCTTTTAAAACATGTATCAGATTCTGTTATTTCTGTTCTCCAAAGGCTTCAGTGGCTTCTCCTCTTGTAGAATAAAATCCTTCATGCTCTAGCCCTGGCCAACTACTCATCAGTAAACCACTTCCCTGGCTCACTCTATAGTCTGTCACCCTGGCTTCCTTGCTGACCCTGAAACACCACGCATGCCTGCCTTAGGGCCTTTGCACTTGTTCCCTCTACCTGAAACGTTCATCCTCCACATAGCCATATGGCTCACTCTGTCACTTACTTCATTCAAGGCTCTTCAGA
Source organism: Dugong dugon (assembly GCA_030035585.1). Taxonomy (NCBI): domain Eukaryota; kingdom Metazoa; phylum Chordata; class Mammalia; order Sirenia; family Dugongidae; genus Dugong; species Dugong dugon. The sequence continues at coordinate 49,433,884 of CM057462.1, read as the reverse complement.
TGTTATCTCTTCAGAGAGGCCTTCCCTCACACCCTAACTTGCATACCACCTCCTTTACAAAACTAGTTGACTTCTTTCCCCTTACCTTTGTTTTAATTCAAAGTACATATCACTACCTGACATTACATTCTATATGTTTGTTTATTGCCTGTCTTCTCTGTTAGAATACAAACTGCATGAGGGCAAGGACTTCATACAGTTTACTTTTGCATCCTAGTCTCAAAGTGAGCACTCAATAAATATTTGTTAAATAAGTGAATTAATGAATAAAATCATTTTTATTTTTTATGAGCAAGTTGGATTATTAGGTAGTATGATTCACAGTCTGGGACTCCTGAACTCCAAGAGTTCTTTGAAGGTAGCAGTTTTCTAAATTTCTAATGCTCTAGTCAAACTATGAGCTCCTTAAGAACAGGGCCTATGGTTCAATCATAGATGTATCCCCAGAATCTAGGGCAATTCCTGGAATACAGTAAGCACTCAATAGATGTATTATAATTAATTAGCATGGAATTGGCAATGTGGCAATAAGGAATCACATTCTCTCAAAGCAAAATCTTTGTGATAGCAGCAAATCTGAAAAGCAGAACATTGAGTAAATTTATGCATAAGGACAATAATAAAAATATCTTTACATATCTATTGTCTGTTAATGACTACTAAAGATTTCAGTCACTCTGAGTGGTATCACTAGAATATGAAGGGCAATGAGGATATACACATATGCATACACACACACCTGTGGTTGGTGGAGGGGGGTTGCTTCAGTTTATTCTGTAGTACACTATATGAAAAATATCTTATGAAATAAAATTCTGTGAAAGTTTTAAAGACTCAGTGGATTGCTTTTCTTTCATTCAAATGCTCATAATTTAAGAGTCCCAGAAAAATAAATTCATAACTTATGTATGTGCAACTATATCTTGACTCAATGGTACAAGACAACAATAAGACATTTGTATAAGTGAAACCAAGGTAATTTGATAGTGGTTTATTTATTTATTTATTTTTTATTATTATGGAAACAGAGAACTTTGGTGGGTCAGAATTTTCAAAGGAAATACTTCGGACAAAGTATTATTCCCCACAGTAACAACCTATATACAGTTATATTCAGTGATTATAATTATGTTTGTGGTCTTCTTAAGCAATGGAGTTCATTTTGACAACTTACATACTAATAAGAACTGCATCAGAAAACTGCTTATTTATGCTCCATATTCTCTTTGGCAAAGGGTGACACGTAGCAAAAAAGAAATATATAATCCTGGGACGCATTTGTAATCAATGCCCAGGGCTGTGGCATTAGCATTCAGAAGAGCATTTAAACACTGCCATGCACTGTCTGCGTGTCCTGCAGTCAAACGAGTGTAAAAACAGTGCAACATTCCAGATACCTGTGATGTACTTCAAAGAAGAATCATGTTTCATTTAGTTTTGTCTTTCCTGTAACTGGTGAAAAAAGGAGATATTGAGAAAACGCTTGTTGAATGAGTAAATGAATGGATACCAGATCCTTAAAGAAGCCACTGTTTACTTCTAGTCTCCCTTTTCTGAAAATTATATGAACAGATTCAAAACGAGTTGTCAGTTTTGCATCCTCTCTGTTTTCAGCAACATTATCATCAACAGAAATAAAGGCAGTAAAATAAAATCTTTGTTGATTCTAATTACTGGATCAGAAAAACTGAAGTAGGATGTGCTTAAGTCCTTATTTTAACAAAATCAAGTTTAAAGAATTTTCAGTTAACAACTGTTATAAGTTCATACATCCAGCAGTCATGTTCCTTGGTATTTATCCATATTATAAAATGGGCATTTCTGTTTCCAAGATGTTGCCAAGACCTTTGTTCCTCTCTAAAATTTTCCCTTCCTTTTCCTTTTGTCTGTCCTTTAAGACCTAGTTCAGATTCGGTTTGATTTGTTCATTCAGTAAAACCAACTGAGTGCCTACCATATGCAATGCCGTCTGGAATGCTGGGGAAACTAAGAAACAAGAACAAGTTCCTGTCCTCATGTAATTTATATTCTGGCAGGAAAAACATTACAAAATGAATTAAAACATTAAATATTACAACTGTGGTAAGTGCTAAAAATAAGAGGTGCAGGAAATTAGGATAACATATAATACGGGAAATGACCTGGTCTGAGGGATCAGGAAGGCTTTCTTGAGAAAAGAAAGATTTGAAAGATGAATGAGGGGCTAGAGTGGGACAGAGGGAGGTTGTCTGTTGGTGCTGCTATAACAGAAATACTGCCAATGGGTGGCTTTAACAAACAGCAATTTATTTTCTCACATTTTAGGAGGTTAGAAGTCCTAATTCAGGGCACAGGCTGTAGGGAAAGGCTCTCCCTCTGTAGGCTCTGGGGGAAGATCTTAGTCTCTTTCAGCTTCTGTTTCTTCGTGCCTTGGTGAGCTCCATGTAGCATCTACCTTCTTCCTTTGTCCTTGATTCCTTCTCAGTGTCTAATCTGCTCCTTTTATATTTCAAGTGATTGGCTTAACACACCCTACACTAATATGGTCTCATTAACATAACAAAGAACATCCTGCACTATGTACACTAGACCATCAGCAAAGACCAGCATTTCAGATAATGAGAATTAATTACAGTGAAGCCAATCAACTACCTTACCACCAATAAGCAGCCAGTCATGTGAGCAAGAATGGCTCCATGAGAATATAGAATCTGAAGGGAGGAGTGAGTGGACATTCAAAGAGAGACTGAACTGTATAAAGAATGAACCCCATAACCCACTCTACCATAAGTCCCTTGAGCCACACACAGACAGGTCTAGTTTGCATGGGGGTGAGGAAGAATGAGGTCTGAATTGAGTTTAATATTGTTTAAAATAAGATGGAGTTTTAAAAACCAAAGATGAGTCTATTCTAATAACCAAGAGTGACTACGAGGTTGTAGTAAATAGTCAAGATGTGATTAAAGGACCCACTCTTAAGAAAAAACCAAGTTCAACATAGGGAACTTTGAGGGTAGTCCCAGGAAAAATTAAAGCTGTCATGTTTATACCTGGTATTTCCAATTCAAACTCCTTAATAAATGACTTACCACAAAGTGATTGTAAAGAAAGCATTGATGGCAGAAGAACAGATAAATGGCACAAAACAGCTTATGTATATGGAACCTTAACCTTTGACAAGATGTTTTGATTAAATGGAAAAAAATTTTATTAAATGATGCTGACATAAATGGAGGGGGGAAAGCTCATATTCTAGGTGGAGTAAAGATCTAAATGTAAAACCTAAAAATTAAAATTATTGGAAGACATTTTAGAATATATAATTTTCAGGGTAGAGCTGTGGTTGAGCCCATTGTTGTGGCCAACTGTGTTAATCCATCTAGTCAAGGGTCTTCCTCTTTTTCATTGGCCCTCTACCTTCCCAAGCATGATGTCCTTCTCTGGGGACCGGCCCCTCCTGATAATATGTCCAAACTATGTGAGACAAAGTCTCCCCATCCTCACTTTCAAGGAGCACTCTGGCTGTACTTCTTCTAAGACAGACTTCTTTGTTCTTCTGGCAGTCCATGGTATATTCAGTATTTGCCAACACCGTAATTCAAAGACATCAGTTCTTCTCCAGTCTTACTCATTATCCATCTTTCACATGCATACGAAGTGATGGAAAACACCATGGCTTGGATCAGGCACACCTTAGTCCTTGAAGTGACATTTTCATTTTCAGTACTTCAAAGAGATCTTTTGCAGCAGATTTGCCCAGTGCAATGCATTGTTTTTTCTTAACTGCTGCCTCCATGGGTGTTGAGGATCCAAGTACCATGAAATCCTTTGACAGCTTCAATATTTTCTCCGTTTATCATGATGTTGCTTAGTGGACCAGTTGCGAGGATTTTTGTTTTATGTTCAAGGGTAAATCCGTACTGAAGGCTGTAGTCTTTGATCTTCATTAGTAAGTACATCAAGTCCTCTTCGCTTTCACCAAGCAAGGTTGTGTCATCTGCAGGTTGTTATAAGTCTTCCTTCGATCCTGATGTCATGTTCTTCTTCATACAGTCCAGCTCCTCATGGATAAGTATGGTGAAAGGATACAACCCTGACAGACACCTTTCCTTATTTTAAACCACGCAGTATCCCCTTGTTCTGTTCAAACGACTGCCTCTTGGTGTGCCCGACCTAAGCCCTGGTATTTTCAGTTGCCTCATATGCATGTGAAAGGTGGATAATGAATAAGGAAGACCGAAGAAGAGTTGATGCCTTTGAATTATGGTGTTGGAGAAGAATACTAAATATACCATGAACTGCCAGAAGAACGAACAGATCTGTCTTGGAAGAAGTACAGCCAGAATGCTCCTTAGATGCAAGGATGGCGAGACTTCGTTTCACATACTTTGGGCATGTTATCAGGAGGGACCAGTCCCTGGAGAAGGACGTCATGCTTGGTAAAGCAGAGAAAACGTGGAAGACCGTTAACAAGATAGACTGACACAGTGGCCGCAAGAATGAGTCAGGCATAACGATTGTGAGAATGGCGCAGGACCGGGCAGTGTTTTGTTCTGTTGTACGTGGGTCTATGAGTTGGAACTGACTCGACGGCACCTAACAACAACAACAAAGCACTCTTTCCGAGGAATAGACATCTCAGACATCATTCTTACTAATCAGAGATCAACTATGGGTGTTAAGGAGTCCCTGAGTGGCACAAACAGTTAAGCACTTGACTACTAGCTGAAAGGTTAGTGGTTCCTTTGAAGGTAATGCCTTGGAAGAGAAGCCTGCCGATCTGCTTCTCACAGGTCACAGCCCTGAATACTCTGACACACAGGGGTTGCAATGAATCGGAACTGATGCAATGGCAACTGGTTTTATGGGTGTTAAATGGCTCAGGTTGAGGAACCCTTTTTACTAGTGGCTGGCATTTCTTGTTAATTGCTGTCGTTTTGGCTCTGACTCATGGTGACCTTATGTATAACAGAATGAAATGTTGCCCAGTCCTGTGCCATATTCATGATTGTTGGTATATCTGAATCCACTGTTAAAAATCCATCTCATTGAGGATGGCAGTTCTAGTGGAACTAGAACTAGTGTTAATTTGTGACTAACAATTCTACTCAGACACACTTGGAATCGACTTGATGGCAACAGATGGTGGTGGCAGTACCAATAATTTACCACCCTAAGCAGCATTAGGAGTCCCGGAGTGGTACAAACTCCCGAAAATCAGCCAATAAAATACCTTATGGATTACAATAGTCTGATCCACAACCAAAGGCGCTAACGACAAGCAGCATTAAACGTTCACTTGAAGCTTCTTACTAAGTTACAGAGGAAGAAAGCTATTACTGTTTTGATCGCTTTCCTCTGTTTTGAATTCTGTCTCCACGCTTTCTTACCATTACTTGGCCAAAATATGGAAGTAAAAAACCTTTTTAAAAGTTAATACTGCATTTTCAGGGATCCTGTGATCTCTCGGAGGAGGGGTGCGGTCGCCCTCTCCGGTTGCGGGATGGACACAGGCACAGGACAGGAAAAGTGTCCAGGAAGGGGCCACTGAGACACAGCCCGAGTTTGTAGCGTCCCAGAGGGTGGAGGCAACCACCTTGTCAGCATATGCCACTCACAGTCCCTGGTCCGAGCTCTAGACTGCGGCTGTTCCTCCCCCTTCCCCCACTCCCCGCCTGACACTTACGCCCGACCTCGCCCGTGCGGTACGTTAGGAGCCTGGTGTCGCGACGATGGGGGTCGCCTCACTTCCTCCTAGTTTCCCTCAAGAAAACGAAACAACTACTACCCGCCGAACACCCACCCAGGTGCAGTAGCACCCGAGGACTCATTCGCGCATGCGTATCCTGTTCGCACTAAGGAAGGTGGAAAGAGCGCCAGGAGGAAAGAGGAAGGGCGGTGGTTGGACCAGAAGAGAGCCACGCCCACCGCGTAAACGTCTCTACGCATGCTCGGACTCTTGCTTCTGGTACTTTCGACCGCGTCTGGGTGTGCTGTGCTGAGTTCGGATGAGACATCGGAGGTGGAGGCTGCGAGCTTAAGGTTCTAGAGTAGGTTAGCTAAGGCTTTTTTAGTCCTAAACTTTGATAGGGAGGCGTTCGTTGGGCCTTTCTCTTCGTCTTGAGTGGGGTGTCGACAGCCTGTGGTAAGTTTTCTGGTGGTGAGGTCGGTCCCGGAGTTACCCCAGGTGTGGGTGGAAGGAAGAGTGCTGGGCCCTGCGTGTTGCAAAAACTGGAACCGGTTGCGGGTGGGAAGGCAAGCGTTTGGAGTCGGCTTCGCAGAATCACAGCCTTCATCGGGGTTTTAAGGCTCGTTTGTTTTCGCAGGGCCTGGCTGCGCCTGCTCCGCAGCTCGGCCTCCCGAGGCCGCCGGGCGGGTAGCTTCCGGGAGGGGACTGTAACCCGGGCGCGGTGACCCGCTTCCGCACTTCACCCTTTCTCCCCCCACCCCTTGTTTTTAAGCAACAACCTGAGTTTTCGGGAAGTGGTTCTCCTCGAAGAAGTGGTTAAAGCGACAGGCAGAGATGTCTAACTACGTGAACGACATGTGGCCGGGCTCGCCGCAGGAGAAGGAGCCCCCCACAACGGACCACTCCAACCGCCTTTCGTCTTCGCGGACCAGTAGTCGCTCCTCTTCCAGAAGCTCTCGGTCCGGCATCAGCGTCTCGAGTCGGTCGTCGTCCCGCAGTCGGAGCCTGCTCTGGAGAAAGGACAGGTCAAGGTGTCGCTCCCAGAGGCGCCACCAGCGGAATTTCAGGCGTTACTCGCGGTCTTACTCGCGCAGCCGCTCGCGGTCCCGCAGCCGCCGGTACCGAGAAAGGCACTACGGGTCCGCCAGGAGCTATTACCGCCCTTCTTCGCGCCACCGATCCCGTAGCAGGTCTCGCTCTCGAGGGAGGTCCTACTATAGAAGGGCCTACGCCCTCACGCGGGGACGACGGTACTACGGCTTTGGCCGCACGGTGTACCCGGAAGAACACCGAAGTTGGAGGGAGAGATCCAGGACGAGGTCGCGGAGCAGAACCCCTTTTCGCTTAACTGAAAAAGGTGAGTTACCGTTAAGAGAGGCGCACAGTTGTAATTTTCCGCCTTTTCTACACAGGGCAACACTGTATGGATAGGGAACTGAAGCTGCTATATAATTTTAATTTATTATCTTTGCATGAAATCTGTGTATTTTTGGGCTGGTTGGCTGATTCGCTGATCAGCACTACAGTAGTATCAAAAGCCTATTTTTGAATCGGCAGTGTTTTTATTTCTCCGGATTAAAGGTCTGTTAAGAAAATAAATAAAGCCATTGCCCTCCAGTCCATTTCGGCTTACAGCGACCTTAATAAAACAAAACAAAACCTGTTGCTGAACATGGTGGGGGTTAAATAAACGGCTGTGGGTGGAGGAAATTCTCTTTACTTGTGGAGCTTTCTTAATGTTTTAATTAGTGACCTGCCCTAACTAAGCAGTTTCTGCTAATACCCACTGCTATCAAGTCCATTCCGACTTAACAGCAGTCCTATAGGGCAGAGTAGAACGGCCCCATAGAGTTTCTAAGGAGCTGGTGGATTTGAACTGCCTACCTTTTGGTTGACAGCCTGAGCTCAAACTGGATAACAGAACTCTAAATTCACAACTTTTCTGTAAATTTAAAACTTTTCTAAAATAAGTCTGTTACCACAAAACTGAAACTCAAATACGAATATGAAGAGAAAACAAAAACAGTATGAAGTTCAGGCTGAGCTCTTAACTACTGCGCCACCAGGGCTCCTTTTTCATGAATAGTTACAGTTTATATAAAACAAATGATAAACTTGTTTATATTTTTCGTGAAACTCATGTTTAGTTGGTGATTTTGAGTCCTTTTGGGTACTAGTGAATTTCTTTTATCTTTTGTAGATCGAATGGAGTTGTTAGAAATAGCAAAAGCCAATGCAGCAAAAGCTTTAGGAACAGCCAGCCTTGACTTGCCAGCTAGTCTCAGAACTGTGCCTGTAGCTAAAGAAACAAACTGTGGAACAGCTGCACCAAATAATGCTGTGAAGTTTGAGGTAAGTGTTCCATGTTTATCCAAAGGAAATACTTGGAAAAACTAATAGGAAGATCTGATTAGCCATTTTTATTTGATTTACTTTAGATTATATTTCTCAGAAAGACTAATATAATTTGCTAATTTCAAAATAGCAGACCTGAAAATACTAGAAATGCTGTTATCTGTGAAAATGGAAGTTACAAACTATATTTGGTGACCAACCATCCCATGTTGCTTGGGACTGTCCCAGAGAGTCCATGGTCCAGGAGCTCCTGTTGGGTGCAGAAAGTTCTGGTTTTCAGCAGTGAGTTGTGGACAAGTTACATAAATGTCAAAAATAACAAATCTGAAGATACTAGATAGGCTCTCACCCATGGAAATGGAAGAATAATGGACTTTATTTTGGCTTGAAGAAATACTAATCACTGTTATGCACTGTTAATATATTGTAATTGGTAGTTGGTTTGATATCTATATAATTAACAGATTTTTCTAAACTTTAGGCTTTACACATAATTTATTTGTAGCTTTCATTTGCAGCATTATGTTCCCACAAATTCTGTACTCAACATACAGTATAGTTTACCTGCTTTATTTCTGTCTTATAGAAATCTTGAATGTGGTCTCCAGACATTGATGAAGAAAATCTGTGGTAATTGATACATGGGCTAAAGCATCAGAGGTTTAAATAATTTGAAGTTTACGTTCACACATGAAAGCTTAGCTTTTGGTTAGTAGATTGTGTGCATGCTAGAATTTGGGTCAGGTACTATTTGGATAAGGTACTAAAAACAATTTTTAAACTAATCGATGGTACACTTTGTAATGGTGTTGCATCCGTGAGATAGATGTTCCTTCATAATATATGTAGTATATTCCAGATGTTTTGAGAGATTCCAGATGTTTAGAGAGATTACTGAAGAAGAGACCTGATTCACTTGCAGATGAGTTTATTGTAATTTTCCAGAAACGTGCAGGGTACGCACTGACATATGACACTGTATTTGTGTGAAGTTCAAAGCTTCAGATACATAACCTTAAGGTTTAAGGGAGTTAGGAATTTATGTTCATATTTGTTTGTGATTTATGTTGAACTTCAGGGACTGCTTAGGTTTTTTTTTGTAATGAATCACTTAAGTTTCAAGGGTCTGGATAAAAAAATGTAGAAGAGTCAGTTAACATTGAACACAGACAAGATGCGCTATCTAGATGAGCCTACAATTGGGACCCTGACGTGGGTTTTGTTTGCTATTAGTAGACAGATAGGGTCTTAGTTGAATGGCTTATTCAGATGGTTAGGTGGCTAAACAGGCAAATGCCATAGTTAGTTGAAGAAATAAATTAGAAACCATATATTTTCTGGTATGACTTTACTCTTAAAAGTTATTTGAATTTGGAGTAGGGGGATAAGGTTATTTGTGTTACGGCAAATAATACCTTAATCAAGCTTTTAATTAAATAAATTTTCAGGGGAAACCCTAACAGTACTTTGTTATTTAGGCAGATAATTATATAGTTAAAGGTAACTTCTATATGCAACTGAATTTGTATGCTACTTGTTACACAGTACTCAAACCAAGGGCATGCTTTTAAAAAATGTACTTTCTTACTTGTCTAGCTGTCTGAAAAGCTAACCAAAGATGGAACTAAAAGTCCCAGTGAAAAATCTTTCCAGCAAAGAAGCATAGCTTTTAGCTCTAATTTAGTAAGTACTATCTAAGCATTGGACGTTCAGAAATCAGATTTGGAACGTAACTAGTATAATGTAGGCTTTTTTTTTTTTTTGTTGGAAGGCTTATTGTTGTTTTGTCTTTGTGGTGATCATTTGGGGGTCTGTTAAACCTCTCTGTAAATACAATTTTATAAAATATAGCTTTTATATTTTTGTGCCACTTTTACAGGTTACCAGTATAATGGGCTCCCATCTCTCAAATCCACGTTGTTTTCAGTATTTTGCCATTCTGCCTATTCCCTTTATACTTTTTTAAATTGAAATATTTTAAAAGCAGAACTCAGAATATCTCAGAATCAGATAAGGGCTTAAAAAACAAAACATCAAAACTGTTACGATAGTTAACTGTCATAACATACTTTTTGCATGTCTGATTTCCCCTAATAGTTTTCTTATGGTATTACGGATTGATTGAATCAAATTACGAATGAGGTCCATACTTTGCATTTGGTTGCTAAGTCTTAAGTCTCAATCTTAGATGTAATTTCTGAGTGTTGAATGTATGTGTTTGGGAATTTGACATAAGAATTTGTTCTCTTACAGAATTCTGTAGCAAAGCCAGCACTTGAGGAAGCAGCTAAAGCCACTGCCGGAGAGACTTCTTCAGGATCCCCAAGAATAGATAAGAAAAAAAGTCCATATGAACTGTGGTTGCCTGTGTAAATGAAGAAAGCTAATGGCTAAGGTTGTCTGAAACTGCACTTTATTGAAAGTTTCTAGCATTAACCCAATCTCTCTGAGCCACTTAGTGGTAATTGTTGCAAATAAAAAACCCAACATGAGAAGATTTAAATACTCAAATATTTAAATATTAACATTTTAGGTTTGTTTTGCAGATGTGAGATAGCACACATGGACCAGAGGTTACGAACAGGTGGGAGTCTTGTACATACTATATTTGTACATATTTTGTATAATTGGTTATATAGAAGTAAAATTTGTAAGACACACATGGTAATTGAATATTGAACTGTGTTTGTGTTATGTATATTTGTTAATAAATGCCATTGTTAAATTATTTTGGTGTCATTTTATCCTGTATATGTTACCTAATTCCCAAGTGTGGTCCATGGACCGATAGGGGCTTTGCTGGCCGTTGAGTGGAAGGTTGTTAGAAATGCTGAAAATCAAGTCCCCACTCCAGACCTGAGTCAGAATCTGAATTTTTTAAAAAGTTCCCAGTTGATTTAGATACTCATTAAAATTTGAAAAGCTTGACCTAAAATTTATGCACTACTGGAGTAGTATTACCCTGAAACAGTAATAAGGGCTTCAGGGCAGGAAACTAAGCCAGAAGGAAGTTGAAATAGAAACTCAATAAGCTGTAGAATCTGAGATTTAATTGTATTTCTTTATTCTTAGTGCTTTTTAAAAGCTCCTCCTTACCAAATTGAAATTCTTAGGTTAAAAAAAAAAAAAAATGCTATTAGGATAAAAATATGCCATGAGATTCAATTTGCCCTAAAGGGATTTTCTTTTTTTTAAAGTACATTGGTGGTGGTTAGGTGCCGTTATGTTAGGTACATAGCAACCCTCTTTTGTACAAAAAATGAACCACTGCCTGGTCCTGTGCCATCCTCACAATTGTTGATGTGTTTGAGCCCATTGTTGAAGCCACTGTGTCAATCTGTTTGAGGGTCTTCCTCTTTTTCAGTGAGCCTTTACCAAGCAGGATGTCCTTCTTCAGGGACTAGTCCCTCTTGAGAACATGTTCAAAGTATGTGAGATAAAAGTCTCACCATCCTCGCTTCTAAGGAGCATTCTGGCTGTACTTCTTACAAGACTTCTGGTAGTCCATGGTATATTCAGTATTCTTTGCCAGCACCATAATTCAAAGGCATCAGTTTTTCTTTGGTCTTCTTTATTCACTGTCCAGTTTTTGCACATATGTGAAGCTATTGAAAGTACGGTGGCTTGGGCCAGGTGCACCTTAGTCTTTACAGTTGACATCTTTGCTTTTTAACACTTTAAAGAGGTCTGTTGTAGCGGATTTGCCCATGCAGTACGTCCTTTGATTTCTTGACAGCTGCTTCCATGGGTGTTGATTGTGGATCCAAGTAAAATGAAGTCCTTGATAACTGCAATCTTTTCTTCATTTATCATGATGTTGCTTATTGGTCCAGTTGTGAGGATTTTGGTTTTCTTATGTTGAGGTGTAATCCATACTGAAGGCTGTGTCTTTGATCTTCATCAGTAAGTGCTTCAAGCCCTCTTCATTTTCAGCAAGCAGGGTCCTGTCATTTGCGTTATCACAGGTGGTTAGTCTTCCTCCAGTCCTGACGCTGCGTTCTTCATACAGTCCAGTTTCTAGGATTATTTTTTGTTCAGCATACAAATTGAATAATTACGGTGAAAAGGATACAACCCTGATGTGCACCTTTTCTGATTTTAAACTGCACAGTATCCCCTTGTTTTCTTCAAATGGCTGCCTGTCCGTCGATTTACAGGTTCTGCATGAGCACAATTGTTCTGGAATTCCCGTTCTTCACAATGTTATCCCTAATTTGCTATGATCCACACAGTCAGATGCCTTTGCATAGTCAGTAAAACCCAGGTAAACATTTAAGTGTAAGTATCCTTGTAATTACCAACTTTGCTTCCTTCTTTGCCACCATTTTAACAAATTGAGAAATAATGACAGATTTCCAGTAAACAGGGATAGCATGTTAAAGCGTATGATGGGGAGAATATTAGAGGGTCAACAAAAAAATTACTCAGGAAAAGACAAATACCCAGAGAATAGAATGAATAGATAATAGGCTGTCCACAAAAGAAGCCCTAAGTTCATCAATAGAAGTTGGTAAGTTCTAAAAAGATAACCAGTGAATGTCCTTAAGATGGAACTTAAGTTAGTCTTAACATTATAGGAAGTTCTTTTGGACAGAGCTGCTCTGAAGGATAATTTGACAATGAAAACCAGAACCAGTTGCTGTCTTGTTGCATCTTAACTCATGGTGATCCTCGTGTGTGTGTCAGTAGAACTGCACTCCATAGGGTTTCATGGCTGTCACCTTTTGGAAGCAGATCACCAGGCCTGTGTTCAAGGTACCACTGTGTGGGTTCAAACCACCAACCTTTAGGTTAGTGGATGAGCGCAAACTGCTACCTAGGGACCAGTATCTCTATTAATAGGACTTATATTACCATCTTCAGTTGTTTATCAGCCCATCATTTATTAAATCAGAGTTTCTAGTATATGCGGAGTATACAAGCATGCTCTCCTGGACCCAATCTTAGTCACGTTTTTTATTTACAGGCATGGCACACAGCTAATCTCGTTTTATGTGATTATTCTGACTTCAGGTTTTCTGTCCTATATTTCCCATAATTACTACTCAAACCATATGTTCCAATTTTTTAGTTACAGTTGAAATATTCTTAATACCTGTTGGTTGAAGTAAGGTTTAAATTCCAATAAAGCTTTTTTTTTTTTAATTGTGCTTTAGATGAACGTTTACAGAGCATATTAGTTTCTCATTAAACAGTAAACATTATTTTGTGACATTGGTTGCCAACCCCACGATGTGTTAATACTCTCCCCTTCTTGACCTTGGGTTCCCTATTACCAGCTTTCCTGTCCCCTCCTGCCTTCTCGTCCTTTCTCCTGGGCTAATGTGCCCATTTAGTCTCATTTTGTTTTATTGGCTTATCAAATCTGGCTGAAGGGTGAACCTCAGGAGTGCCTTCAGTACTGAGTTGAAAGGGTTTCCGGGGCCATACACTTGGGGTTTCTCCAGTCTCCTGTCAGACCAGTAAGTCTGGTCTTTTTTTTTTTGAGTTAAAATTTTGTTCTACATTTTTCTCCAGCTCTGTCTGGGACCCTCTATTGTGATCCGTGTCAGAGCAGTCGGTGGTGGTAGCCAGGCATCATCTAGTCGTGCTGGACTCAGTCTAATGGAGGCTGTGGTAGTTGTGGTCCATTAGTCCTTTGGACGAATTAAGCCTTTTTAATTACCACATTTTATACATATTTTAGTAATACTTTGACCAAATGTTTTAACTTGACTTTCTTCCAAGGGGTATTTACTTGTTGAAATTTGGCAGTTTTACAAAATGCCCTAAAAGCATCAGTCTCCTACCTCACATGCTTGCCTCAATAGTCAGCAGATAAATGTACCTGGGGCGTGGGGCAGAGCATGGGACAGGCAAGCATATGTAATTGTGACTTCTGGGGAGAGGTAGCTACTGCCACCTTCTTGCAAGAAAAATTATCAATTTAGCGTCCTACCTCTGAATGCTCCCAAGTTAAATAGGTCAAGTGAAATATATGACAAATTTCAGGACAATGATGACTCAACGTGTGTAGCTAATATTTAAGCTTAGCAGCTTCATACATTAAATACACACTTTAAACAAATTCAAGGCAGATTTATTTAAAACAAGTACATATATATAAGCATGACAATACACAGACATTCATAGAAACTTAGAACACTTCTTTACATATTAGAAAGGCATACATAGAGAGTCCAGGTTTTTTGGCATAATTTGGCAGTGACACTTCATACCCTGCTTTTACCTCTCCCTGCACATCAAAACAGTTCCTGAAGGAGATTAGACAGCTGTTCCTTTCCAAGTTTTGTTAAATTTCAGCTGTATATTTCCCATAGAATCTTGCTGCCTTCTTGTTGAATTTGGCTTTCCTTTCATTAATGTAGTCAATATCTGCATCATTATAAGGGTGTCTCTGGCTATATTTGTCTCGTTTTTCAATCCTGTTAGAGATAACAATACGGAAATAAAAGCTGCCTTCCTTTTTGGAAGCAATACCTTAAGAAAAACATTCTACAAAGAAACCTGTTTAATGAACTTTGTGACTTTCATTTTAATTTACAAGTTAGTACTGTCAGATGATCTGGATTGAAGATCTGGATTGAAATAACTCAGATTCATACTGAAATATGAGGGCAGTAAATATGTTACTGGTGGCACAGTGGTTAAGTGCTCAGCTGCTAACTGGGGTTGGTGGTTTGAACCCACCAGCCACTCTGCAGGAAAAAGATGTGGCAGTCTGCTTCCATAAACTGTGAAGATGACAGCCTTGGAAACCCTATGGGGCAGTTCTACTTTGTCATATAGGGCTGCTATGAATCAACTCAATGGCAACGGGTTTAGTATGTTAGACCACTTTGACACAGAATTTTCATGTATACTCTGTTACCTCTGCCTAATCCAAAAGAAATATTATGGTGAATGGGACCATTCTTCAAACTAGTCAATTACGACTCATAGCAACATCAGACACTACAGGAATGAAGCCTGAGCATGTGTATTTCTGAAAAAGTTCTCAAAACAATTCCAACGTGCAGCCAACGTTGAGAATCACTGGGCTAGATGTTTCATCTTGGAAGATAATTCAGCCCTACAGTCTGTAAGGCCAACTGGTTCAGCTTTCTTGTCCCTCTGTGAACGCCGCATGGGCCTGGCCAACTGACAGGTCTGAGCTGGCCTCCGGGACTACTCACCCGCTTCAGGTGCAGCTCCCGGAATTTGTGAGTCTCTGTTCGCGCTTCTGAGCAGCCAGCTACTCGGCCGCCAGAGAGGGGTTGTTCTTTTTCCACGCTGTTCACCGGCACCTGCAGTGATGAGGGCAGCTTTTCAGAGGGGGCCGGCTCAGCTTCTAGTGACCGGGTCCGGGGCCTCCACCTCCGACCCCACAGTGTCTTTGTCTCCCTGCCCCAGCATCCAGGCATCACCTCCGCATCTTGACCTGACTTCTAGCCGTAAATTCCCCCTACCCCTGTCCTTGCTTCTAAGGAGCATTCTGACTATTTTTTCCAAGATCGATTTGTTCCTTAGAGGCAAGGATGGCGACACTTCATCTCACATACTTCGGACATGTTATCACGAGGGACCAGTCCCTGGAGAAGGACATCATGCTAGGTAAAGCAGAGGGTCAGAGAAAGAGAGGAAGACCTTCGACAAAATGGATTGACACAGTGGCTTCAACAATGGGCTCAAACACAGCAACGATTGTGAGGATGGCACAGCACCGGGCAGTGTTTCGTTCTGTTGTACATAGGGTCTCTATGAGTCGGAATCCACTCAACGGCACCTAACAACAATAGTCGCCAATCCATTTCATTAACATCATAGTAATAGGATTTACAACACAGGAAAATCACTTCACATGACAAAATGGTGGACAATCACACAATACTGGGAATCATGGCCTAGCTCAATTGATACACATATTTTGGGGGGACACAATTCAGTCTATGACAGATGGTATTGAAGGAAGAAGTCCAAGCTACACTGAAGGCATTGGAGAAAAACAAGCCTCCAGGAGTTGACAGAATACCAGCTGAGATGTTTCAACAAATGGATGCAGCGCTGGAGGTGCTAAGAAATTTGAAAGACAGCTACTTGGCCGACCAACTGGAAGAGATCCATATTTGTGCCCATTTCAAAGAAAGGTAATCCAGCAAAATGTGGAAATTATCAGAAAATATTATTAATATCACACACAGGTAGTATTTTGCTGAAGATAATTAAAAAACGGTTGCAGCAGTACATCAACAGGGAACTGCCAGAAATTCAAGCCGGATTCAGAAGAGGATGTGGAATGAGCGATATCATTGCTGATGTCAGGTGGATCTTGGTTGAAAGCAGAGAATACCAGAAAGATGTTTACCTGTGTTTTATTGACCATGAAAAGGCATTCGACTGTGTGGATCATAACAAATTATAGATAACATTGGGAAAAATGGGAATTCCAGAACACTTAATTGTGCTCATGAGGAACCTGTACATAGATCAAGAGGTGGTTGTTTGAAGAGAACAAGGGGATACTGCGTGGTTTAAAAATCAGGAAAGGTGTGCTTCAGAGTTGTGTCTTTTCACCATGTTTACTCAGTCTGTATGCTGAGCAAATAATCCAAGAAGCTGGACTATATGAAGAAGAACCTGGCATCAGGCCTGGAGGAAGACTCATTAACAACCTGCATTATGCAGATGACACAACCTTGCTTGTTGCAAGCGAAGAGGACTTGAGGTACTTATTGATGAAGATCGAAGACTACAGCCTTCGGTATGGATTACATCTCAACATAAAGAAAAAAAATATCCTCACAACTGGACCAATAAGCAACATCACGATAAATGGAGGAAAGATTGAAGTTGTCAAGGATTTCATTTTACTTGGATCCACAATTAGCACCTATGGAAGCAGCAGTCAGAGAATCAAACGAAGCATTGCATTGGGCAAATCTGCTTCAAAAGACCTCTTTAAAGTGTTGAAAAGCAGAGATGTCACCTTGAAGACTATGGTGTGCCTGATCCAAGCTATGGTATTTTCCATTTCCTCATATACATACGAAAGTTGCACCATGAATAAGGAAGACAGAAGCATTAATGCCTTTGAATTATGGTGTTGGTGTAGAATATGGAATATGCCATGGACTGCCAGAAGAATTAGAAGATCTGTCTTGGAAGAAGTACAGCCAGAATGTTTCTTAGAAGCGAGATGATAAGACTTTGTCTCGAGTACTTTGGACATGTTATCAGGAGGGACCACTCCCTGGAGAAGGACATCATGCTTGGTACAGCGTCAGCGAAAAAGAGGAAGACCCTTAATGAGGTCGATTGATACAGTGGCTACAACAATGGGCTCAAACATATTAAAGATCGTGAGGATGGCGGAGGATCAGGCAGCGTCTCGTTCTGTTGTACAGGGTGTCGCTTTGAGTTGTAATCGATCGGAAGGCACCTAACAACCACAACAAACGCCTACGTGAGACAAAACAGCCACGGAAGACCTGCCTTTCGAAGGGTGACACAAGCTAAACGCGAATGGAAAGCGGTTTACATTTATAGGGAACACGTAGATTCGGTTATTTCCTACTACGACTCCTTTGGGAAAGTCTTCCTAGCTGCCATCTCCTGCCCTTTCCAACACTTCGCTCTTCCAGCCCGGCCCTGCCCTATCCTGCCCCTGCGGCTTTCTGCGGCGGCGCAGGGCCCAGGCCTATCAAAACCAGCTCACTGTTAAAAGGGGCAGCGATTGGTCCTAATTCTTGAAGGTCGCCAGGAAAAGGCGGGGCTGCATAGCAGCTTATTAACATATATGGGCGGGGCGCTCGGAAGGCTGACGGAAATGCTCTTTGTTGTTGCGGAAGTGCAAAGGGAGAGGTTGTGATGGCCGCTGTGACTCAAGCTGAGACGGTGGGTGCCATCAGCCCGGCTCAGAGGTTTTTGTTGGGGAGGAATACAGGGAGGCAGGGGCGGGGCGTTGGGGGTACAAGGTCTGCCGCGGCCTGTCGGGACCGGCCGGGAATCGTTCTGGGCCGAACTGGAATTAATGGAGGCTACCCCTCCTGAAGCCTGTCCGTCTCCCCGCAGTTGCCCGTGGACCGCGCGGAGGAGGAGGAGCCTCCCAAGGCGACCGAGGAGCTGGCAGCCCAGAAGCGCGAACAGAGACTGCGCAAATTCCGGGAGCTGCATCTCAAACGGGTGAGTAGTCCCGGAGGCCAACTCAAACCTGTCACCTGGCCAGGCCTGTGCACGTTGGCGGAGGAACTCATTTGCGACAGGAAGTCGAACCAGCGCTCCTTACAGACCTTAGAACTGGATTATCTTTCTGTCTTCCCCTAGTCTGATTTATCAGTTAGGTCCGGAAGGCTCTATTACTAACAGCCTCCCTGCTCTATGATTCTAACAAGCCCTTCATTTTACCTAGGGAAACACGGAGCACTAGAGACTAGAAGAAACCTGACCAGCGCCGCTTAGAGTTGGTTGCCTTCTCATTCAAAAACATTCAGTTAACTTCTAATAAAAGTCTGCAGTACCATGGCTCAGCCAGTTGGTGGGGAACCAGATGATTACGTTAAGGCCTCTGTTTTTAAGTAGAGGAGACAGCTTTATAACCAGAAATTATATTGTGCTAAATGCTATGGTAGAGGTAGGAACAGAGCACCTTGGTAGTGAGGCGGAGGAGGAATTAATGCAGTTTTGGGGGTGAGGCGAGGCTCCAGGGAATGCCTCATATAAGAAGTGACACTTAAGCTACTGTTTGAAAGTAGGATATTATCAGACAAAGGAATTGGAGGAAGAGGTATTCAAGCAGAGAGAGCAAGTGCAAAGGAAGAGTTCTCATTAGGGATGAGAGTTCAAACAGCTGGGTGCAGTGGAGTGGGAAAGAAAAGAGCAGCCCCTGACTATTGTCATCTTGGAGCTGGCACGACTATCTGCTTGACAATGGTTTCACAGAACTCCACCATAATTCTGTGACTACTGGACTGAGACAAAAACAAGAACACCGTTCAAACCACAGAAATGAGCACCCATCCCCCTCTTCTGGCTAACAGGAGTAACTTACTAGGAAATACAGCATTAGTCTCCATTAGTCCCACCTCCTTGGGTACCAGTCAGAGAATTTCCCTTGCTTTCTGACAGTGCCCAGTTCAGAGCAAACTCCAGCTTCCTTGACCTTTACCCTGAATCACCTGATACAAATCCAAATCCTGTAACCAGCTCCTTCTAACAGTCCCTCACTGAAATGCCTGTGGTTCCCCATGGTGTGCTGTCTCCTTCAATGCAGTAAACCTAACTTTGTTAGACTACCGGTGTGTTCTTGATGTCTGACTAGAGGGTATTGCCAGAGCCAAGAGTGTGTAAGGGATAGTAGTTGAAAGGATATCTTTCTTTGCCTAGAAAAAGCAAGTCTAATAAACACTCTTAAATATTTACTTGGAGGGATTGTGTAAAGAACATGTGACTGGAAATTAGGAGACATGGCTTCCTGGACTAACTCTGCTACCAGCCTGTGTCCTAAAAAACATCTAACAAGTTTTTCTTTTTTTTTTTTTTATATTTTATTGTACTTCAAGTGAAGGCTTACAGAACAAATAGTTTCTCATGAAACAGTAGTACACATGTTGTTTTATGACATTGGTTAACAACCCCACAACATATTAACCCTCTAAATTCTCAACCTTTTTTTTTTTTTTTTGGTGAAAATACACATAGCCAAAGATACACCATTAGAAAAATTTCTACATACACAGTTCAGTGACATTGACTACGCTCTTCCAATTGTGCTGTTATTCTCACTTAAGATAAAGGCTTACAGAACAAAATAGTTTCTCATTTAACAGTTACTACAGATGTTGCCCTATGACAGTGGTTAACAATCTCACAACACATCAATATCCTTACTCAACCTTGTGTTCCCTATCACCAGCTTCCTTAACAAGTTTTTCTTAAGAAGAGTTACTCATCTTCTTTATGTGATTAAATTTATTTTAAAATAGGCTGTTTATTAGTATATTAAGTGGAAAATTCCTTTCATTTATTATAATATAAATTGTTAAAATATTAAAGGGAGGGGGACTTAGAAAGTGTTAGTGATATAGAGGTGTTAAAACTCTCCAGACCCAATTTGAGCATTTCACTTGAATTAGTCAGGGTTAAAAGAGAATTGAAAGTAGAATGTCTTTCTCATCTTGTGATTTAACATTATTTAATGTCATCTGAAGTCTACTCAAGCACCACTCCAGTAATGACTCCCTGACTTTTCGAAACCTTGTTCCAATTCAACTCTAAGGAACCTGCTCAAAGGGACCACACAGCTAAATAAAGACAAAGCTGATATTAACCCCCAGGCCTCTGAAAGTAGCAAACCATTGGAGGCCAACACATTTTTCTTGACTGTATACAAATGCAAACCTAATTCTGCTGTTCCCTTGCTTAAAATCCTTTGATGTCTCTCTGTTACTTCAGGATAAAATGGAAACCCCTTGTTGCAGTGTCTTACCTGACCCTCCTCAAAGAATGCGAGATCTTTTTAGATTTATTTTCTCATTTCAGCTGACAAACTTTTCATGTTACGGTTTTAGAATGAAGCTCGCAAATTAAATCATCAGGAAGTGGTGGAAGAAGATAAAAGGCTTAAGCTACCTGCAAATTGGGAAGCCAAAAAAGCCCGTTTGGAATGGGAATTGCGGGAAGAAGAAAAGAAGAAGGTTAAGAACTACCCTGCTATCTTCATAAGTGGTTTATTCAATCAGTGTATTGTACTGAGACTGTGTAACGTGGTGCTTGAGTATACTGGCTCTGGAGCCAGACTGCTAGATTGCAGTTCCTCACTCTGCTCGTCACTAGCTATAACACTCTGGGCGAGTTATTTGTTCTTTCTGTGCTTCTGTTTTCTTATCTGTTAATTACGAATTAAATGAGTTAATGCATGTAAAACATTTAAAGCAGAGTCTGATACCTGATAAACAGTATTATTTTTTAAATTGATGTGTTCACTTCTTATATACCATAGCAGATACCTGAATTTCCTTTGAATATTAATCATTATTTTTAAAATGTTGCTTGATATCTTTATTGGATCTTCCTTGATTTAATATAAATCATTGCCTGTGTCACAGTTGCAGGTAGCATGGCTCTTTTTGTTTCCTTTTTCTCTTTTTAGGAATGTGCAGCAAAAGGAGAAGACTATGAGAAAGTGAAGCTGTTGGAGATTAGTGCGGAAGATGCGGAAAGGTGGGAGAGGAAGAAGAAGAGGAAGAACCCCGATCTGGGATTTTCAGGTAGAACTGCCCTTTCTTTTATTAAATGTTGCCTTCACTGTTTCTGGTTTCAAGGGAGGTATGCCCCCTGTATTTCCTTCATGGAATATTCTCTAAGAGGTCTAAACCCAGAAAAAATACAAATATGTCTCTTATGACAGAAGTAAAATGCTGGATTATTTTATTCTTTCTGGTAGAATTAGTCAAAGCCCATATCGTCAACATCTTCAGGATAGAAGCTATGCTTAGATTAGTTTCTTTTACATATATTACTTAATAGTTTTGATTTTTCTCTGACTAGTAATGCTCAAACAAGGAAATACATAATTTCTGACATTACTTTTATTTTTAGATTATGCTGCTGCCCAGTTACGTCAGTATCATCGGTTGACCAAACAGATAAAACCTGACATGGAAACGTATGAGAGAATGAGAGACAAACAGTAAGTTGACAGGATTAATTCAAGTTCCTTTTTCATCACGAGATGGTATATGTGTGTTTGTGTGTGTACAACAGACACGCACATAAATGCAAACACACTTTAATGCTGAGGTGTGTGTTATCAACAGCTAAGAGAGTGGTTTCTGATCTTGACAACACTGTTTTTTGCTCATTCCTTAGCAGTTAAGCCAGCCACTGGGTTTTCTTTCTAGCCGAGCAGTCTATAAGACTGGGTGTTGAATGGGTAATACCCAGAATAATACCCAGATTATCATAGTTACTTAGGTATTATTTTTGGAGACGGAATGTGTTAGTGAGGGGTGGGCGAACTGGTGAAGGGCCAGTTAGTAAATACTGTAGGTTTTGTGGTCCACCTAGTCTGTGTCATAGCCAAGCAGCTTTGCTGCTGTGTTGTGAAAGCCCCCGTGGAGGCTGTGGAGATGAATGGGTGTAGCTGTGTTCTAATAAACTGTTTATAAAACAAGTGGCAGGCTGTAGTTTGCTGACCCCTGCTTTAGTGGAAAGAGAAATAACTTGACCTAGAAGTTCTAATCCCAGCTTTGTGTATTTGGTAAGTCCTCTAACTCTGGCCCTGGCTTCTTGTTGGAGTAGGAGTAGGAGGTGTTGTAGTAGATGATTTCTTAGTTCCCTTCCAATTCTGTACTTTGTTTTTTCTAAAAAAAAATTAAGGTAGGACCTCACAGTAAATATATGGACATATTTTGTCTGTCATCATGAATGCTAGTTTAGTTTGAAATTTGACAATGTGTTGCTGTAAGTCCATTTTGCTGTCTTTTCAGTGGAGAAGAGTTTTTCCCAACATCCAATAGTCTTATTCATGGAACACATGTGCCTTCCACAGAGGAAATCGATAGGATGGTCGTAGATCTGGAAAAACAGTGAGTACTCAATAGAGCAGCCTAAAGTGAGGACAGAATGGATATAATATGCTGAGAATGAATTGAGCAGACAGAAACTGTACTTGCTAATTTCATTATGTATTTCTAAAAGGTAAAGACTTAAACAAACAAACCACAGTGTTGTTATCACAGCAATACTTTTATTTTAATAAAAAGTCCAGGGAGACATTTTTTGATACGTGCTGATTAAAATGCTAAATACCTAAGTAGGATGTTCTTAGTTAAGAAAAATTTGAAACTCAGGTATGGATTGAGTTCAAATGATTTGGAATGGAGATGCAAAATATTGGTGAAATTGAATTGTTAAAATGGAAGGGGAAAAGTCTAAAGAAAATTCTTCTTTAAAGGCTTTTTCTTTAACAGCTACCCCACTATTTGATTTGAAGAGGCAAGAATGTGCTAGTAAATGTGCCTCAGTTATATTTGTGTGTGTGTGTGTTTTTTTTTTTTTTTGTGCTTTAGGTGAAAGTTTACAGCTCAAGTTAATTTCTCATACAAAAATTTATACACATTGTTATGTGATCCTAGTTTCTATCCTTATAATGTGACCTCCTTTCCACCCCAGATTTCCAGTGTCTATTCAGCCAGCTCCTATCCCTTTTGCCTTCGCATCTCACCTCCGGGCAGGAGCTTCCCCTTTAGTCTCGTGTATCTACTTGAACTAAGAAGCACACTCTTCACGAATATCATTTTTATGTCTTATAGTCCAGTCTGTTCTTTGTCTGAAGAGTTGGCTTCGGGAATTGTTTTAGTTCTGGGTTAACAGGGATTCTGGGGGCCATGTCTTCTGGGATTCCTCCAGTCTCAGACCATTAAGTCTGGCCTTTTTACTAGAATTTAGTTCTGCACTCCACTTTTCTCCTGCTTTGTCAAAGACGCTCTCTTGTGTTCCCTGTCAGGGCTGTCATGGGTGGTAGCCAGGCACCATCTAGTTCTTCTGGTGCCAGGCTGATGGAGTCTCTGGTATATGTGACCCCTTTTGTCTCTTGGGCTAATATTTTCCTTGTGTCTTTGGTGTTCTGCATTCTTCTTTGCTGCAGGTGGGTTGGGACCTGTTGAAGCATCTTAGATGGCTGCTCGCTAGCAGCCCAGATGCCACTCACCAAAGTGTGATGCAGAATATTTAATAAACTTTGTTACATCAGTTAACCTGGATGTCCCCTGAAACCATGGTCCCTAGGCCCCTGCTGCACTGTCCCTCAAAGTATTTGGTTGTGTTCAGGAAACTTCTTAGCTTTTGGTTTAATCCAGTGGTGCTGACTCTCCCTGTATTATGTATTGTCTTTCCCTTCACCTAAGATAGTTATTGTCTGCTATCTAGTCAGTGACTTCCTTTCTCCCTCCCTCCCCACCCTCGTAACCATCAAAGAATGTTTTCTTCTGTGTTTAACCCTTGAGTTATTGTAATAGTGGTGTCTTACAATATTTGTCCTTTTGTGACTGACTAATTTCACTCAGCATAATGCCTTCCAGAGTCATCCATGTTATGAGATGTTTCACAGATTCATCATTGTTCTTTATCGTTGTGTAGTATCCATTGTGTGAATATACTATAATTTGTTTATCCATTCATCCGTTGATGGGGACTTAGGTTGTTTCCGTCTTTTTGCTATTGTGAACAGTGCTGCAGTGAACATGGATGTGCATATATGTATTTGTGTGATGGGTCTTATTTCTCTAGGATATATTCCAAGGAGTGGGATTGCTGGATCATATGGTACTTCTATTTCTAGCTTTTTAAGGAAGTGCCAAATCGATTTCCAAAGTGGTTGTACCATTTTACATTCCCACCAGCAGTGTATAAGTGTTCCAGGCTCTCCACAACTTCTCCAACATTTATTATTTGGTGTTTTTTGGATAAATGCTAGCCTTGTTGGGGTGAGATGGTACTTCATTGTAGTTTTGATTTGCATTTCTCTAATGGCTAATGATCATGAGCATTTCCTCATGTATCTGTTAGCTGTCTGAGTGTCTTCTTTGGTGAAGTGCCTGTTCATATCCTTTGCCCATTTTTTAATTGGGTTATTTGTGTTTTTGTGGTTGATGTTTTGCAGTATCTTGTAGATTTTAGAGATTAGACCCTGATCGGATGTCGTAGCCAAAATTGTTTTCCCAGTCTGTAGGTTGTCTTTTTACTCTTTTGGTGAAGTCTTTTGATGAGCATAAGTGTTTGGTTTCTAGGAGCTCCTACTTTCTCTTCTGGTGTTTGAGCATTGTTACTTATGGTTTGTATTCTGTTTATGCCATGTATTAGGGCTCCCACCATTGTCGCTAATTTTTTCTCCAAGATCTTTATTGTTTTACATTTTATATGTAGGTCTTCGATCCATTTTGAGTTAGTTTTTGTGCATGATGTGAGGTATGGGTCTTGTTTCATTTTATTGCAGATGGATATCCAGTTATGCCAGCACCATTTGTTAAAGAGACTGTCATTTCTCCATTTAACAGACTTTGGGCTTTTGTCAGGTATCAGCTGCTCACAGGTGGATGAGTTTACGTCTGGATTCTCAATTCTGTTCCATTGGTCTGTGTATCTGTTGTTATACCAGTACCAGGCTGTTTTGACTACTGTGGCGGTATAATAAGTTCTAAAATCAGATAGTGTGAGGTCTCCCACTCTGTTGTTGTTCTTCAGTAATGCTTTACTTATTCGGGGCCTCTTCCCTTTCCATATGAAGTTGGTGATTTCTTTCTCCATCTCATTAAAAAATGCCATTGGAATTTGGATTGGGATTGCATTGTATCCCTAGATCGCTTTGGGTAGAATTGACATTTTCACAATGTTGAGTCTTCCTATCCATGAGCAAGGTATGTTTTTCCACTTCTGTTGGTTTCTTGCAGTAGTGTCTTGTAGTTTTCTTTGTATAGGTCTTTAACATCTCTGGCTGGATTTATTCCTAATTATTTTATCTTCTTGGGGGCTATTGTAAATGGTATTGATTTGGTGATTTCCTCTTGGAAGTACTCTTTGTAGTGGAGAGGCATCCAACTGATTTTTGTATGTTTATCTTGTATCCTGATACTTTGCTGAAATCTTGTATTAGTTCCAGTAGTTTTCTTGTGGATTCTTTGGGGTTTTCTGTGTATAAGATCATATCATCTGCAAATAGACATACTTTTACTTCTTCCTTACCAATTTGGATGCCCTTTATTTTTTTTTTTTTCTAGCCTAATTGCACTGGCGAGGACCTCTAGCACAATGTTGAATAAGGGTGGTGATAGAGGGCATCCTTGTCTGGTTCCTATTCTCAAGGGCAATGCTTTCAAAGTCTCTCTGTTTAGGATGATGTTAGCTGTTGGCTTTGTATAAATGCCCTTTGTTATGTTGAGGAATGTCCCTTTTATGTGTATTTTGCTGAGAGTTTTTGTCACGAATGGGTGTTGGACTTTGTCAGAGGCCTTTTCTGCATCAATTGATAAGATCATGTGGTTCTTGTCTTTTGTTTTATTTATGTGATGGATTACATTGACTGTTTTTCTAATGTTGAACCATCCCTGCATACCTGGTATGAATCCCACTTGGTCATTGTGAATTAATTTTTGATATGTTGTTGAATTTTATTGGCTAGAACTTTGTTGAGGATTTTTGCATCTGTGTTCATGAGGGATATTGGTCTGTAATTTTCTTTTTTTAATGGCGTCTTTACCTGATTTTGGTGTCAGGGTTACACTGGCTTCATAGAATGGGTTTGGGAGTATTCCTTCCTTTTCTGTGCTCTGAAATACCTTTAGTAGTGGTGGTGTTAACGTGTCTCTGAAAATTTGGTAGAATTCTTCCAGTGAAGCTGTCAGGGCCAGGCCTTTTTTTTTGGGGTGGGGGGGCAGTTTTTAATTACCTTTTCAATCTCTTCTTTTGTTATAGGTTTATTTTGTTGTTCTACCTCTTTTTGTGTTAGTTTAGGTAGGTAGTGAGTTTCTAGAAATTTATTCATTTCTTCTAGGTTTTCAAATTTATTAGAGTATAATGTTTCATAGTATTCTGTTATGATTCTTCTAATTTCGGTTGGATCTGTTATGATCTCACCCATCTCATTTCTTATTCGGGTTATTTGCTTCCTCTCCTGTTTTTCTTTTGTCATTTTTGGCCAGTGGCTTATTGATTTTGTTGATCTTTTCAAAGAACCAGCTTTTGGTCATGTTAACTCTTTCAGTTGTTTTTCTGTTCTGCTCTAATTTCCATTTTTTCCATCCTTCTAGTGCCCGAAGGCTTCTTTTGCTGCTCTTTTTGTATTTGTTCGAGTTGTAGGGTTAATGTTTTGATTTTGACCTTTTCTTCTTTTTGGATGTGTGCATTTATTGCTATAAATTGACATCTGAGCATAGCTTTTGCTGTGTCCCAAAGGTTCTGGTAGGATGTGTTTTCATTCTCATTTGATTCTGTGAATTTCTTTAGTCTGTCCTTAATTTCTTCTATAACCCAGTAGTTTTTGAGCAAGGCATTGTCCAGTGTCCGTGTGTTTGATTTTTTTTTTCTTTTTTCTGTTATTGATTTCTACTTTTATGGCTTTATGATCAGAAAAGATGCTTTGTAATATTTCGATGCTTTGAATTCTGTTCAGACTTGCTTTATGGCCTAATACATGGTCTATTTTGGACAGTGTTCCATGTTCGTTGGAAAAGAAAGTATCCTTGGCCGCTGTTGGGTGGAGTGTTCTGTATATGTTTATGAGATCAAGTTGTTTGATTGTGTCATTTAGATCTTCCGTGTCTTCATTGAGCTTCTTTCTGGATGTTCTGTCCTTCACCGAAAGTGGTGTGTTGAAGTCTCTTAATATTATTGTGAAGCTGTGTATCTCTCTTTTCAGTGTTGTTAGAGTTTGTTTTATGTATTTTGGAGCCCTGTCATTGGCTGGATAAATATTTATTATGGTTATGTCATCCTGGTATATTGACCATTTAATGATTATATAGTGTCCTTCCTTATCCTTCGTGGTGGATTTTGCTTTAAAGTCTGTTTTGTCAGAGATTAATATTGCCACTCCTGCTCTTTGTTGAGTATTGTTTGCCTGATGTATTTTTTTCCATCCTTTGAGTTTTCGTTTCTGTCTTTAAGTCTAAGGTGTGTCGCCTGTAGGCAGCATATAGACAGATTGTGTTTTTTAATCTTCTATTCTGCCACTCTCTGTGTCTTTACTGGTGCATTTAGTCCACTTACATTCACCGTAATTATTGATAGGTATCAGTCTAGTGCTGTCATTTTGATGTATTTTTTTTTTTGTGTTGACAGTTTCTTTGTTCTGCTTAATTTTCTGTGCTGAGTCATTTTTCTGTATGTATTTTCTTTTCGTTGTTTTCATTGTTGTTGATTTTTGTATTTGCTGAGCCTTTGTTTTTCATGTTTTTAATTTTGATGTGTAGGATTGTTAGTTTCTTTTGTGGTTACCTTAATTACCCTATTTTTCTAAGTTTAAACCAGTCTTTTATTTCTTGATACGCCTTGACTTCCTCTCGATATGAAAGTTCTGTGACTACATTATTTAGTCCCTCTTTTTTGTTTTGATGTTGTCACCTTTTACATATTGACGTCTCTGTATCCCTATTTTCAGTGTTTTAGCTTTGGTTTATTTTTGTGACTTCCCTATCTGGGTTGATATCTGGTTGCTCTGTTCTGTGTTCTAGTCTTTGGTTGTTATCTGATGTTACTGATTTTCTAACTGGAAGATTCCCTTTAGTATTTCTTGTAATTTTGGTTTGGTTTCTACAAATTCCCTAAACTTCTGTTTTTCTGGAAATGCCTAATTTCACCATCATGTTTGAGAGACAGTTTTGCTGGGTATATAACTCTTGGCTGGCAGTTTTTTTCTTTCAGGGCTTTATATATGTCATCCCATTGCCTTCTTGCCTGCATGGTTTCTGCTGAGTAGTCCGAGCTTAATCTTACTGACTCTCCTTTGTAGATGACTTTTCGTTTATCCGTAGCTGTTCTTAAAATTGTCTCTTTATCTTTGGTTTTGGCAAGTTTGATTATAATATGTCTTGGTGACTTTCTTTTGGGATCTACCTTGTGTGGGGTTCGATGAACTTCTTGGATGGATACCTTCTCATCTTTCACGTTGTCAGGGAAGTTTTCTGCAATAAATCTTCAACAATTCTCTCCATATTTTCGGGTATCTCCCTCATTCTGGTACTCCAATCACTCGTAGGTTGTTCCTCTTGGTAGAGTCCCACATAATTCTTAGGGTTTCTTCATTTTTTAAAGTTCTTTTATCTGATTTTTTCTCAATTAAGTTGGTGTCATGTGCTTTATCTTCAATCTAACTAATTCTGACTTCCATTGCCTCAGTTCTGCTCCTGTGACTTTCTATTGAGTTGTCTAATGATGAAATTTTATTGTTAATCTTCTGGATTTCTGTTTGCTGTCTTTATGATTCTTGCAGACTGTTATATTTGTCATTATTGTCTTGTATAACCTTCTTAAGTTCCTCTGTTACTTTGTCTGTGTGCTTTTTGTCTTGTTCTACATTTTGCCTGATCTCCTTCCTAATCTCTGAAGACTTCTGTATATTAATCTTTTGAATTCTACCTCTGGTAATTCCAAGAAGTTCTTTTCCTCTGGCAGGTTTCTTCATTCTTTGTTTTGGTGGCTTGCTGAAGCCATCATGGTCTGCCTCTTTATGTGATTTGATATTGACTGTTGTCTCCGAGCCATCAATAAGTTATCATATTTATTTATTTTATGTTTGCTTACTGTGTCCTAGCTTTTTGTTTTGTTTTGATATGCCCAAATAGACTGGGTGTGTGAGTTAGTTTGATTATTGGCATCCTTGAAGCTCTCACGTCCTGTCTCAAGGTGGCTAGAGCTGTTACTAGGTGAGTCCAGGAGTCCGTTTACTTTTCTTGTGTGGTTTCAGTTCAGGTGGCCAGGTTGTTGGTTACCAAGTGTGTGATACAGGCTCTTATCTACAGCCCTAGAGGGGCAGGGGTGATTGGAGTAGGCACAGATATCTGGCTGCAGTAGGGTGTCATGCACTGATCAAGGCAGGGGGCTGACTGCTGCCCCTGAGTGTCTGGGTGGAAGGCATGTCCCTGTTCCTTAGAGCACGTAGGTAGGTGGATTTTACAGCCAGACTATGGGCATCTGGTGCTGTTGGTTGTAAGTACTGGGAGTCACCTTATTCTTGGACCCCTGTTGCGTGTGGCTTGGTGGAGTGGGTGGAGCCACCAGTCCTCAGGCCCCTGATGTGGATAGGTGAAGACCCTCCTTAATGGGCAGGACGGTGTCAAATGTCATGATTCTGCCATTCTCCCTTATAGCTGATACAGATGAAAATAGGCTTCAGGTATATACCCTGTTGTACTATGCTAGTGAGGGCCTACGCTGTTGAAATGGGCCCACAGAGGTCTCTGCAGGTGTGAAAGGCATTCAGAGTCCGTGGAACCATTATGCCTGTGTCTAGGCAAAGGAGGCGTGCTTGCCCTGAGTTCCAGGCTTAAGGGAGCTGACAGATTATTTTTTCCTGTTTGTTAATTTGTTCCCTCTCCAAAGCCGGGAGAATGGCTGAGGATGCTCGATGAGTCCTAATTCTGGCCTGAAGCCAGACCAGAACCTGCAGCAGAGCGAGGAGGGGGCAGGTAAATGGGAGAGAGGTACTTCCCAAAAGGGGTGTTTTTTTTTTTTTTTTTTTTGATCCGTGCAGTAGATTAGAGACTTGTACTTATCTTTCGCTGATTGAGCACCATTTCTCACTGGTTCTTGAGGCTTTAGCAGACTCTCTGTCACTTGGTCTCTCCCGGTGTGGAAAACGCGTCCCGAGTGCCACTGCTTGCCTGACCCCTTGCGTGCTCGCCAGTCCAGCCTGCAGGGTGCCGGTGCTGGCCCGGTCAGGTCTGGCAATTCCTCGCTGCTTCTTAACTGTCTCTCCCTCTCTATGCCGGTCAGTCTGATTCCTCAAGTTTGTCTTTGATGTTCAGGGCTCCTAGATTGTCATATATAATCGATTCACTTGTTTCTTCGGGTCTTTGTTGTAAGAGGGACCACAGGAAGCGTCTGACTACTCTGCCACCTTGGCCTCGCTATATTTGTGTTTCTTAATGCTGATAGAGGTAAATATTAGGCAGAGCAGAATGAATTTATATTTTAGGAGTTAACACATGGAACATGTTAGGAATAATGTTTACATATACTGAGCACTCAATTCATATTAGCTATGGGCATTGTAATATAATAATAGTTGTTTTAATAATGGAGTTTCTGGGTGGTGAAATAATTAATGCTCTTGGCTGCTACCATAAAGGTTGGAGGCTTGAGTCCATCCAGAGGTGCCTCAGAAGAAAGGCCTGGCAGTCTACTTCCCAAAAATCAGCCATTGAAACCCTATGGAGCACAGTTCTACTCTGACATGCACAGGGTTGCCAGGAGTCAGAGTTGCCTGGAAGGCAACTGCTTATATCATCTTTTAAGCATTACTTCATGTGTGCAGTTCCTAACTATGTAGCATTGCTCTTTTAGAAGTATTTTGAAGATGAGTTTGTATTTAGTGAATTCATACCCAGGGTTGTGCCTTTTATTAGCAGTTTCAACTTGATGAAAACTGGGCTTTTTTTTTTTTTTCTTTCAAAATATGCTGTTCTAAGTGTACTGATTCTGTTCTTAGCTGTTATGGCCATGTTTTATTAAGATCAAAATAAATAGTTTTCAATATTGTAACTTACTTTCTTCCTTCCCCAGAATTGAAAAACGAGACAAATACAGCCGCAGACGCCCTTATAATGACGATGCAGATATTGACTACATTAATGAGAGGAATGCCAAATTCAACAAGAAGGCAGAGAGATTCTATGGGAGATACACAGCTGAAATTAAACAAAACTTGGAAAGAGGAACAGCTGTCTAATCTCCTTCAGGAGCTGTGTTTAGAAGCTGGGGAATGGAGTGGAACGTTCTACTAACAAACTGGTTTTCTTCAAAATTCTACCAGTCAACCAGGACTGAACCTATGCCTTCCCACTCGGCATTTAGAAATAAATGTTTTTTCTTAAACGTATCCTTCCATGTATATTTCCGCATTTTTGTGCTTGGACATAAGATGTATTTCTTGTAGTGCACTTGTTTTGTAAAAATCTACTTTGTATAAATTCTAATTACATTATTTTTCTATGGATTTTAAATGTGTATGACTTTAATCTTCGAAGCTTTATGGGTTTCAGATTACTTGCAGTATATGTAAATGTAGTCATTGTTAGTGTGAATATGGAATTTGAGAAAATCTAGAGTTGGACCCAGGAACCATTTGGGGTGGTAGACTCCCACGCTGCAGACAGTGATGAGAAATGTGGCAAGGGCTACTGCGGGGTGGTGCAGTCTCTACCCACAGCTGCTTACGACTGAGTTTAGGGACTAGCAGAACTGTCCTCCCATGGATATTGCCCGTGTACAGTTCCTTTTTAAAAATCAAACATCCTTTGGAATGGAATCTCTGCTAAACACTGTGTCATTTAAAACATTTGTATGCACTTTTGCACATACATACACGTAAAGACTTAAAAAAACAAAAACCACAATACTGTTAATCACAGCAATAGTTTTATTTTAGTGAAAGTCCAGAGAGACATTTTTTCCACACGCTGATTGAAATGCTAACTTTTCATTCCACAGATTTTTGTTTTTTATTATGGAAAAATTCATACATATTCAAAAGAAGGCCAAATAATTCAGTGAACCCATATACTTAGTACTCATATTCCACAGTCAAAAACTCATGGCCAATCTTGTTTCATCTTTATGTCTGTCCATTTGCCCCTCTGTGACTTCATGTTATTTTGAAGCAAGTACTAGACGTTTTATCTATAAATATTTCAGTATGTGTCTCTAAAAGGTAAAGAGAAAAAAACCCCACAATATTATTATCACAGCAATAGTTTCAATAAATCCAAAGAGAAGGGGAGACTGTTAACATTTTTTTATACATGCTGATTAACATGTCAAATACCTAATTAGGTTGTTCCTAGTTAAGAGACGTTTGAAACAGCAAATTTCACAAATATTTTGTAGTGTTAAAGATGACAACATTTAATACCACTGGTAATTTTTTTTTTTTTTTTTAAATTTATGTAGCACCTTGTTTTTATTTTTGCTCTCATTCTGTTTCCATTTCTAGTATTACTATGTGTGGCTAATCATAGATCTGGTCATAAGGTCGTGATGTTACCTCTGAAAAAATATTGAAAAATTTGTTCTTTTCCCACTAAGTTAAAGTTCTTCTTTAACAGAATACTGCACTAGCCTTAAAAGAAAAAAACAAAACAGAATATTATCAAATAGAACTTGACAGTATATTTAAAAGAAGCACTATGACTCAGTAGGGTTTATTCTAGGAATTCAAGCATAGCTTGTAGACTCTTCGTTGCCTACTCATATCAATTATTATCAACTAGAACCCTGATATTATTTGTGAGTTTATGGTCAATTTCCAGCTAAACACTTCCCCAGACTGACTGTTGTTACAGTCAGAATTGTTACAATGTTAAAATTGTTAACGTGATTCTGGCTAATAAGATAGGAGCTGAATTTATTTTGAGAAATCTTTTGCTTTACTGATATGCGAGTTGCCACTCCCTGTTTCCCTCTTCCTTCTTGCCTGGATCACATACATATGGTCCAGAGCTATAGCAGCCATTTTGTGTCAGGAAGTAACAAGCATGAGGATAAGAGCTGAGGTAGGTGGAGCAGAGCTTGGGTCCTTGCTGGCATTGCTGAACAGCTGCACCAGCCCTAGATGTTTGCTGGGTAAATTTAGGACTGATGTTCAATTTCAGGACACCTGTCAACAAATATACAAAAAGCAATAGTTTTTTTACTCTAAAAATGTTAGCTGCTGTCAAGTTGGCCTCTTGACTCATAGTGACCCCATGCTAAATGGAATGAAATGCTGTCCGATCTTGTGCCATCCCCACGATCAGTTGTTGATTGGATCATTGTGATCTGTAGGGTTTTCACTGGCTGATTTTTGGAAGTAGATGGCCAGGCCTTTCTTGCTAGTCTGTTTTAGGCTGCAAACTGCTGGAACCTGTTCAGCATCATGTTGTTGGGTGCCCTCGAGTTGATTCTGACTCTTAGCTACCCCATGTGACAGAGTAATAACTGCCCCATAGGGATTTCTAAGCTGTAATCTTGACAGAAGCAGATTGCCAGGTCTTTCTCCTGCAGAGCTGCTGGGTGGGTTTGAACTACCAACGTTTTGGTTAGCAGCTGAGCTCTTGACCATTGTGCCTCCAGGGCTCCTTACCACGTTTAGCATCGTAATAACATGCAAGCCTCCACTGATAGGTAGTGATATCGTATGAGGTGCATTGGCTGTGAATCAAACTGAAGTCTACCACTGAACTACCACTGTCCCCACTCCGACCCATAGTGACCCTATAGGACAGAGTAGAACTGCCCCATAGGGTTTCCAAGGAATGACTGGTGGATTCTAACTGCCGACCTTTTGGCTAGCAGCTCAGCTCTTAACCACAGTGCCACCAGGGCTCCACTCTAGAAATAAGTACCTGGAAATGGAGATGGGAGGAGATAGTCCAGTTACAATAGCACAAAAATTGTAAATATTTAGACACAAGTTTAGTGAGAAGGCATAGGACTTATGTGAAGAAAATTATAAAATCTAATTGAAAGAGGGAATGGAGATGGAGCGATAGGGAACAGTTGTGCTGTCCTTCCTGAAATAACAACAAAAAGTGTCGGTGTCGTTAGGTGCGGTAGAGTTGGTTTCAACTCATAGTGACATTATGTACAACAGAGCGAAACACTGCCCTGTCCTGCGCCATCCTCACAGTCGTTGCTATGTCTGAGTCCATTGTAGCCACTGTGTCGATCCATCTCCTTGAGGGTCTTCCTGTTTTTGGCTGACCCTCTACTTTACCAAGCATGGTGTCCTTCTCCAGAGACTGGTCTCTCCTGATAACATGTCCAAAGTATGTGAAATGAAGTCTCACCATCCTCACTTCTAAGGAGCATTCTGGGGTACTTCTTCCAAGACAATTTGTTCATTCTTCTGGTACGCCAACACCATAGTTCAAAGGCATCAGTTCTTCTATCTTCCTTATTCATTGTCCAGCTTTTGCAGGCATATGAGTGACTGAAAATACTGTGGCTTGGGTCAGGTACATCTTAGTCCTCCAGGTGACATCTTTGCCTTTTGACACTTTTAAGGAGGTCATTTGCAGCAGATTTGGCCAATGTAATATGTCGTTTGATTTCTTGACTGCTGCTTCATGGGTGTGGATTGTGGATCCAGGTAAAAGGATAGCATTGGGTAGCATTTGGATCCGCAAAAAGGATAGCATATGTGAAAAAAGTTTTCAAGATATTGGACATCAGGAAGAACAGTGATCCCTGAGAGCATGAAAAGAACAAGGTGAACCCTACGACAGTGGGCTTACTGTCTTGAGAAAGTTTCTAGGTTGTGACAAGGGGGAGAGATGTCAGGTGGAGCCTGGTGAACTGCCTTAGTTGAGGAGATGGAGCTGAAAGTCTAGGTGGCAAGAGTTCACAGTACAGAGTACCAGAGAGGACAGAGCTGCAGAGAGACCTCTGGACAACTGCAGAGGGTGCCCTCAAATTTTAGGCAGAGTGCTGATCAGCACATGTGTGTGAGGAAATTAGTCAAGGCTATGGACAGAGCCACCTTAAACGATTACAGAGAATAGTACCTGGCACTCACACATGGCCAGGGATAGTGTTTTTCCACTAGCCGGAATGGAAAACCTCATAATTCATGGAGCATTGGGTAGA
Source organism: Dugong dugon (assembly GCA_030035585.1). NCBI lineage: Eukaryota > Metazoa > Chordata > Mammalia > Sirenia > Dugongidae > Dugong > Dugong dugon. The sequence continues at coordinate 49,398,546 of CM057462.1, read as the reverse complement.
ATACTGAGAAGCTTCTTGTCTCAGTAATGGGAAATAACCAGTCCCAGACTAAACACTGCTTGGGGCCTGCCTAACAAATCTTCAAAGTAAGACCCAAAAGGATCAAACTGTTTCCAAGTAACTTAACTGCAGCCCAGAACAAAGATGAAGAATAATTAAAAAAACCACAGAAGCATCCGGTACCCAACAATGTCATATTCACAATGTATAGCATCTATTCAAAGAAACTGGAACCTGAAACCCATAACTGAGAAGCAAAATCAATCAATCTAAAGTAACCAAGAACTGACACATATTAGAAATAAAGTGAAATTAATAGGACCTGAAATTAAAACAGCTATTATAACTGTATTCCACATGATCAAAAAGTTAAGAAGAGATACGAAGATATGAGAAAGACCCACAATGAATTTCTAGGCATGAAAACTACAATGTCTAAAATGAAAAATACGGTGGATGGGATTAACTGCAGATTAGACATCACAGAAGAGATTAGCGGATTTGAAGCCATAGCAATAGAAACCATCCAAAACGAAACACAGAGAATGAAAAGAGTACCCCAAAAAAAAAAAAAAAAAAAAAATCAACAGGGCACCAGTGAATTTTGGGACATTGTATGTATAATTTGGAGTCTTTCAAAATGGGGGCAACTGCTGCCCTTGGAAGGATATGGATCTGAAGTCCAATCTCTCTTTGTCCAAATATGAGCAAATATGAGAGGTGTTACTAAATGCATGTTAGTACCAAACTGAGACTTTCTCCTTGACGCAGTCAGCAAGATTGAGAAACGGTTGACAAGGGCCTGTCTCATGGTGAGCTGGTTTGTGAGTCCTGGTGGTGCAGTGGTTAAGTGCTTGGCTGCTAACCAAAGGGTGGGTGGTTTGAACTCACCAGACACTCTGCAGGATGCCGTGGAGTTGATTCCAACTCATAGTGACCCTGTAGGACAGAGCAGGGTTTCCAAAGTTGTGTATCTTACAGGAGACACATCTTTCTCCTGTGGAGCAGCAAATGGGTTTGAACAGCCGACCTTTGGGTTAGCAGCTGAGCATTTAACCACTGTGCCACCAGGGCTCCTATGGGATAGTTCTACTCTGTCTTATTCGATCGCTATGAGTTGGAACTGGCTTGATGGCAATGGGCTTTTTTTTGGTGGGACACATTTCACCCTTTAAGAAATAAGCCAGCAGAATGGGAGACCTTTTGTTTTTGTCCTTCCTAACCCATCATGCAGTGGTTAAGAGCCTGGCTGCTAACCCAAAGGTCAGCAGTTCGAATCCACCAGGTGCTCCCTGGAAATCCTATGGGCCAGTTTTACTCTGCCTTATAGGGTCGCTATGAGTCAGAATTGACTCAACGGCAACGGGTTTGGTTTTTGGAAGCCATCCATGAGGACTGACAAAACTGAGCGCCTAAAAAAGGAAACAAGGCCTATTTGGGGGGTGTGGAAGGTAATGATGGAAATGGAAGACCAAGGTGTTCTATGTTTCAAGGTGCATGTGGCCTGGGACAAGAGGCAATGTTAGTGACCCTCCTCAGACCCTAACCTGGCTGTTGCTGAGTCCATATTGTTAGTTGTCATTGAGTCTGCTCTGACTCATGGCGACCCCGCGTACAACAGAATGAGATGTTGCCCGGTCCTGCATCATCTTCACAATTGTTGGTGTGCTTGAGTTCATTGTTGTGGCCACTGTGCATTTTGGGTGCCTTCCAACCCAGGGGGTTCATCTTCTAGCATTTCATGGGACAATGTTCTGTTATGATCCATAGAGTTTTCCTTGGCTAATTTTCAGAAGTAGATCATCAGGCCTTTCTTCCTAGTCTGGAAGCTCTGCTGAAGCCTATCCACCATGGGTATTTGAAATATTGGTGGCATAGTTTCCAATGTCATAACAACACACAAGATTCTGCAGTACAGCTGACAGGTAAGTGGTCCCTTTCCTTATTCAAAGGCAGAAGGGTGGTGGCTGTGTTCATACCCTGACTACAGAGTCCTGACTGGGCAGTGCTCCTCTTACAGTGCTCTTCCCTCTCCCTGCTCCTCCTCATCAGGGCAGGGCTGCCTCCCCACTGGCCCTTTCTCTCCAAGGCTGTGACATCTTGGTAGAGATGCCTTCCTTATTGGCTCAGTTTTTGGCCAGATGGAGCTGACCACCACAATGACATTACCACGTTATTGCTGTGTGTTCTTGAGTCGATTCCTACTCATAGCAACCCCATATGACAGAGTAGAACTGTCCCACAGGATTTTCTAGGCTGCAATCAATGGGAACAGATTGCCACATCTGCAGAGCTGCTGGATGGACTCAAACTGCCAGGTTTTGACTAGTAGCCCAGTGCTCCATGTCTTAGTCATCTAGTGCTCTCTAACAGAATTACCACAAGGGGATGGCTTTAACAAAGAGAAGTTTATTCTCTCACAATCCAGTAGGTTAGAAGTCTGATTCGGGGTGCCGGCTCCAGGGGAAGGCTTTCTCTCTCTGTCGGCTCTGGAGGAAGGTCTTTGTCATCAGTCTTCCCTTGGTCTGGGAGCATCTCAGCACAGGAACCTCAGGTTCAGAGGACACACTCTGCTCCTGGTGCTACTTTCTTGATGGTATGAGGTCCCCAAGTCTCTGCTTGCTTCCCTCTCCTTTTATCTCTAAAGGTGGTGCAAGCCACACCCCAGGGAAACTCCCTTTACATTGGATCAGGGATATGACCTGGGTAAGGATGGTGTTACAATCCCACCCTAATCCTCTTTAATGTAAAATTACAATCACAAAATGGAGGACAACCACACAATTCTGGGAATCGTGTCCCAGCCAAATTGATACACACATTTTTTGGGGGACATAGTTCAAACCATGACACTCCTTTACCTCTACCCATTATAATTAATTGCAGTAGAGCACAGTGTTCCAGGCTGGCTCTGGAGTGAGTTTGCCTCCACTGGAATCCTGTTAGGGCCTTAGTGAAATGGGAGCAATAGAGATACTCACTTTATAGGACTGTTGTTGGTATTAAGTGGGCAATCCATGAAAGCACTTCGAGCAGCGGACTGGTGTAGTAGATGCGCTTGCATGTTTTCGACTCCTATTGTCATCATTATGCGCTCCAACAGGACTCTCTCGTACTCTCTTTTCTCAAGGTGAGAGGGAGGGTGCAACAGCCACTGAAATCATGGACTCACATGCCAGGTGGTCTAGATTCAAATCCTAGTTCTTCCATTTTCCAGGTGAGAGATCTTGGGCAAGTCACTCAATCACTTTGCACCTCAGTTTCCACAGCTCTAAAAAGGATTTATAATTATAGTACCTATCTTAGAGGGTCATTGTGAGGATTAAATTAGTGCTTAGAGGAGTCCCTGCGTGGTGCAAATCATAGGAGAGCTTGGCTGCTAACTGAAAGATTGGAGGTTTGAGTCTACCCAGAGGTGTCTCAGAAGAAAGGCCTGGCAACTTATTTCCAAAAAACAGCCATTGAAAACCCTATGGAGCCCAGTTCTACTCTCACACCTAGGGGGTCGCTATAAGTCAGAGTTAATTTGACGGCTACCTGTTTGTTAAAGCGCTTAGACCAGTGCCTAGTACTACGTAGGTTTTGATAGTAATAATAAAATTAATAAGTGTTATCATCATCATAGTCATTTACGTTTCCTATACTTGGGCTGCTCTCCTTTCCTCACCTCTAAATCAAGATAATCGCAAATTGAATTTGCAGGAATCTCCAGAGGCGGTATGATTTCCACATCTTGCTCCCTGCCCATGAGAGTCTTGGCCATTTTTCAAAAGACCAGCAAAGACTTCCTTTTTCTGCCTATCTGATGCTTTGAAGAGAAGGAGGATTTAAGCCTGGAAGAGGAGCCCTGGTTGCACAGCGGTTAAAGCTCTCACAGGGCTGGATTAAGTCATGTGAGGGCCTTAAACACTGATAACCTATGGTGCCCCCTCCTCTGCTTACTCATGCATTCGAATGGGATATATACATATATATGTGCGTATGTGTGTCTTAGCTCTCCACGATGTAACTACTTTTTAAATGTGGTTATAATATTAGTAAATGGAAAAGTGGCATATGTCATTTTAGCGGAAGGAGATGAACCGGGTTATAAAATTTTTAGTGGATGCGGGGTACTAAGATTTTTACTATATACCACATTTTTTACAAAAGAATATTCCACATATTCTACAACAAAGAAAACGAGTGAGTGAATTTAGTTGTTGCAACAATGTAAAATTCTGTTGATCTCCCACAATGAAAAACTGACTTTAACAAATTTTGCTTTAAATGGCTCATATTTTGGTTTTGATGCTTGTTTTGTAATAAATGCTATAATTATAAATTAGATGTCATAAAAGAAAATTTGATCAGAAAACAAATATTACAACAAATTACTGTATTTTATTTTTAGATAGATCTTCTATCTTTAACATGTTATAATTAAAAACATTTCTTTCTATTCTTTGCTCTTACAAATTCTTCACTGATTTCATCACAATTAAGCTGCCAAACAATACCTACTTCCATACGTAATAAGGATAATGAACCCAGTCTTTCTTGAATCATTGTTTACACTGAGGGTTCTTGAGTCTTTTTAGGGATGAAAATGAACATTCTGTTGTGTAGTTTGTGATCATTAAAGCTAGGAATATTTGTAAAGCAATTCCAACATTGGGAAATATGCATTGTATTTTATCTTCTATTGTGGAATCATACATGCCTACATAAGTAAAAATTGCCTTCCCTGAATCTGTAAACGTAGTTCTCACGTAAAGAGGAAATTGTCGAACTTCTCCGTAAATGTTTACATATTTAAGTCATTGGGATAAGCCTGCACTAACTTCTTGGATGCGTTAATGCATTCCTCATCAGGTATATTCACATTGTTTAAGAGGGAAAATCTGTTTGAGAGAACGTCATACACTTCTGCCCTTTTCATGCAAGATTCAAGTGTGTCAGTGATGGAGTAGTATGCAGTTATGCAAAATTGATCTCTAGCACTCAATATTTCAGGAGCACCTCTGTCATTTACTTGTTTCTTTCTAATGCTTCTATGACAGTGAACTGCTTGATAATCAGTATTTGGAAGTATTTGTTTTGTTGTGTTTTTGAAATTTTCAAAATCTTCTCTTAAAGTATGTAAATAGCCTGCTAATGACTTGTGGGGAGCTGTGCATGTCTTTGAATTTACTTCTGAATCTTGGAGAGCTTGACTTGTCCGATGAAAATGCTGCAGTATATTATTCCACATAACCAGCACAAACACACACTCTAGGGTTTGCATTTTGTTGGTGATGTTTTCAGCTTCTCTTGTGGTATCTCCTTTTTGCGTCTGCTCTCCAGCAATTATTTTCTAAGGCTTCTAGAATCTAAGTGTACAATTGCACTCGTTGTTACAGCATGCGCTTTGCAATGTATATTAACCAATAACAACAACAACAAAACCATTCCGACTCTTAGTGACCCTGTAGGACAGAGTAGAACTGCCCCAAAGGGTTTCCAAGGAGTGGCTGGCGATTCAAACTGCTGACCTTTTGGTTGGCAGCTGAGCTCTTAACCACTGTGCCGCTAGGGCTCTAATGTGTATTAGAAAGACATTTTAATACTCTATCATTGCCTAAATCTGTTTTAAGTAGTAGAGGCAGTAAAAAATGTGTAGAGTAACTGAACAGAAAACAATCAACTGTTTCTGGACAACAGTCTAGTCTACTGTGCTACGTCCTGCAAGATTAAGTTGGATGTGCAGCACATGGCATGAAAATGGCGTATTCATTACATTCTAAAATTTTCTGTTGCGTGCTTTTATAACGCCCTGACATATTGGCAGCATCATCATAGGACTGGCCTCTGCACTTAGAAAAATCAATTTCGCGAACTTCACATAAGTAACAAAGTACTTGATCGGCAATTTCTTCACCGGTATGACTTTTTAAGCTAGTCAATGCGATAAATCACTTGACAGGTTTTCCATCAGTTGGAGATACATATCTTAAAACAACGCTTAGCTGATTTGTATGAGAAAGATCAGGACCACAATCTACAGGCAAACTTAAATATCGAGCTATAGTTCATTGAAAATAGTTGATAGAACTTTATCACTTACTGAGTTTATTGATTCTTCACACGTTGTTATAGACATATACGATGCGTTGCCCTTTCTGTGTTACCATATTTTGAGACGTGACCTTTTAAAAATGGATCAAACTGAGCAACAAGTTCAAGTAAACCCCCCAAATTTCCATTTTGTGGGGACCCAAACACTTAATTTCTTCCTCCAAAAGACAGTCCATGTTCAGCTGTTGTTATAATGACAGCAACAACAGGTTGTAAAACAGCTTTCCTATACTGATGTTCTTCATTAATTTGTGTTTCCAGTTCATGAGTTAAGCCACAACCATGTCTTTGGTTTAAATATGACAACATACAATCTCTGTGAATTGAACTGCTTTCATATTTATCAGTCATTCAAGTTGTGCCAATTGCTAAATCCATCTGTAACAAATCAAGAAAGAAATGATTTAGGATTGAATAGCTTACAAGCAAAACAATATACAGAGCTGACTCATGGAGAATACAGTGGCCACTCCCTCTTATAATTTTCATTATTAGCTTTGCAGCCTAGAAATATATTCTGGCTACAGAACCTTGTTTGTTTACCACCAAGAATTTTCATATTGTTCACTGTGATGTTCACAATCACTTGGCCCTCTTTTGATCCAATACTTTACATCATTAGAAGAAAAATTATTCCACAAAGCATGATCTATATTTCTGTTACTTACGGGGTCTGCAGATGCAACAATTTCAGATTGTAAAGTAATTTCACTTAGTACACCATTATTAATTTTTTTTTTACTACATCAAGGAAAGGATGCAGAATTTGGAACAATTTCTGTTATATTCGTATTGCTATTAGTAATTTCAGCACTAGTGATATTAGTACAATTTGCACCTATGAAACTTGAGCATTCAACAGAAGAAGTCTCTTCTGATTCATTACATTTTAAAAAGGAAGTTAGTTTTGAAATTGTCTTTAGGGACTCACAAATCCTTTTCTTTTTGTCTTCTGCAAGCTTTCCTTTTTGCCCTCCATGTAGTTGTTGCCGTTTCATTTTACCTGGGTATAAGATTATGTCACTTTTAAAATTTGGTTCTACCATAGCACATAAATTTCAATCATTGAAACTAACTAAAATTTATAAAGTAAAATTTACATTCGAATTTGGACGTTAACACAAAAACTTGTATTTGAAAATGAGTAAGTAAAAAATATTGATTTGGAGCATGTAATTTTGTTCTTCAGGTTTGAGGTAGGGAAAAGAATTAGTACTTACAAGGCAATCGGAAATAATTTCATTCGTTTGTCAGACAATGTTTGTTGGCGGGCCCTTCCAAGATCTCCATGAGCGTTTTTTGTCTTGAAATCATACTTCAAAACTTGCACACTCACCTCCCATTCTTTGATGCTGCATCTTCAAGTTTATTGGACTATTGCTGATACCCAAGGGGGGTGAGAGGGAGCTCAAAGAGCATGGTACAAATACCAGGGTATGCTCAATCTGAAGACCAGTTTTGGTTTGCTTTGCCTAGGACAGGACCAGATACATCACGAGTCACGTGATTACAGTGTCGCTGGAGTGTTCTCGTGCGGTCAATGAACGAGGAGTGAATGTGAGGTTATACCCAACTGGTCTGAAATGAAAAGGAAAATAGGACTGGACACAGAATTTATAAAATGTACATTTTACTTTTTTGTGGAATTGTTCGACTCCCATATTCAGAGAGATGTGCATAATTGACATAACAGTAGCACCACTTCTTGACAAGCGAGTTTGTTTTGTGAGTCGTAACAATATCAATCCATTTCTTAAAAGAAAGTCAGTCTGAAAGGAAATGAAAAATAAAACACATTTATGTAATTTTTATTATCTAAATATTCATTTAATTTATTCCCTTGAGGAATTTTTCAATTGTCTAAATGGAGTTATGTAAATATTTTGACAAAATATAAATGTAATGTTCTGATAAACACCCTTTATTGCTTTCTTGGAAGATGAATTTAGAAACATACTCATTGTTGCAAAACAGAAACGTATTTTGAACAATAAATATTGAAATTTTCGTTCTCTTAAATGTTCCTAATACCTTGTTTATTAGCATATATAATGTCAAGCACTGTGTCCCATGCAACAGACAATAAAATGAAACTCACTTGATACATAAATTAAAACTTTTCATATTAGACAAATAATAATATTTCTAATATTTTCTGGATGTTTGCTGTTAGTATTATATTACTTTATTATCCATGTTAGTCTTGTATTGCTAGATTGTGTCCGGGTGTATGACAAACATATTTTAAAGTTAAAGTTACAAATGTTATTGTTTACAAAACTTAGGACATAACTCTGTACGTAAATGCTATACATTAAAAAGTAACTTGACTGAATTCATTGCACTGATTGACTTAGTCAAGTTCCCTTGCTTTTATGAGTCATCTGGGACTGGAGTTTCCAATGGTTATTTACCAGGGCATGTCTAAGAGCATAACTCTGTGTTTGTATCATGACAAAGAGCATTGCTAGTCCTCCTGGCTGGAGTTGCTGAGTCAACAAATGTCGATGAATGAGACTGTTCCCTCAAAATGGATCAGAGACCTCTTGTCTACCAATACAATCCATCCTTGCCCAGTAACTGCTCATGTTGGATCCAGTTGCATATTGGGTGAGTGTTGCAAGAGTCTGACTTGACAGCCCACCTCCACCTCTTGTTTATTAGAAAGAAATAGTATACTCCCAAGACACTCGCTAAGATAAGGAATTTTAATTACAGGGGAGGGGACCATAGGAGACAGACGTCAGTGAAGGTGTTGAAGTGGTAGGGGCCCCAAAGCTTGAGCAACCTTACACGTGGGTGCCCTCATAATCCTGGGTGAACTTTATTTCCGGCCTTCACATTCATGAACTGGAGCTGGTACCAATTTCATTTAGTGCTCTGCCACTTCCCTTCCACTGCGCTACTTGCTTTTCCTTGCATCCTGTCTACTCGGCATCTATGGGTCTTTGCTTTGGACAACTGGTTCTCTTGTTTTGTTGATACCTTAAGCATGTGCTTACCTTGCTTACTGGGTAATCTGCCCTTGAGCGCTCGGCTGCTAATTGAAAGGTGGGTGGTTCGAACCCACCAGCCGCTCTGCAGGAGAAAGATGTGGCAGTCTGCTCTTGTAAAGATTACAGTCTTGGAAACCCTGTGGGGGCAGTTCTACTCTGTCCTATAAGGTCACTCTGAGTTGTAATCCACTTGAAGGTAGTAGGTTTAAGCCTGGCTGCCTCCCCCAGGCCTCTCTTCCCTGCCAGCACTCAGCCAGGTAGCAGCTAGTGAGTGATGCATTGCAGCCACTAGCCTTGCTCCTCTGGGGCTCTCTTTGGAAGCTCACCACTTATGCTGGATTAATTTTGCACTCTCCCTGGGCTGCTTCTCCAATCCGAAGCAGTCAGAGTCAAAATCCAGTTTCTGAGAAATGACAGCTCCATGCAGAACCTAGCAGTGTTAGCGGGCTTTCCTCTAGAACAGAATCAGCACTGATGGTTGAATCACTATTAAACAAACAAACCCAAAACCAAAAAACTACACCTATAAAAAATGTTCACATTTTGGATGAATAGCTTAGCTTTGGATTAGTCTTGTCTTTGTGCATGGGGTGGTCAGGTTTTGGTTTGGGAATCTACAGGCTGTTGGAGCTCTGTGCTAAGGAGGGACCACAGATGATATTGGCAACATTTCACTTGGCTGAACGTGAGGGTGTGTGCATGTGTGTGCTGGGAGGGGTGGGTGTGTGTTTCTTCAGTTGGAAATGGCCTGTTGGAGAAAGATGCAAAAACACTCAACAATCTCAGAGATACACCCTATTGTGGATTGAATTATGTCTCCCCAAAAATGTGGGTATCAATTTGGCTGGGCCATGATTCCCAGTATTGTGTGATTGTCCTCCATTATGTGATTGTAATTTTATGTTAAAGAGGATTAGGGTGGGATTGTAACACCAGCCTTACCCAGGTCACATCCCTGATCCAATGTAAAGGAGTTTCCCTAGGGTGTGGCCTGCACCATCTTTTATCTCTCAAGAGCTAAAAGGAAAGGGAAGAAAGCAGAGCACTGGGGACCTCATACCACTAAGAAAGAAGCACCAGGAGCAGAGTGCGTCCTATGGACCTGAGGTTCCTGTGCTGAGAGGCTCCCAGACCAGGGGAAGATTGATGACCCGGCCAGAAAGCCTTCCCCGGAGTTGACGCCCTGAATTTGGACTTGTAACCTACTAGACTGTGATGTGAGAGAATAAATTTCTCTTTGTGAAAGCCATCCACTTGTGGTATTTCTGTTAGAGCAGCACCAGATGACTAAGACAGAATTTGGTACTGAGAGAGCAGGGTGCTGCTCTAACAGATACCTAAAATGTGGAAGCGGTTTTGAAATTGTGAATGGATAGAGAAGCAGCAGTGACAGAGAACCAACAGCAGCAGAACCAGGAGACAAGCGTGAGATGGCGCTGGAGCCGACCCACAGAGCGAGAGAGCCGAGTGCCTCTGCGCCGGAGGCTTTCTGACAGAGTAGGGTGCCTCCAGGCACTTATTGGTGGCGCTAGGCTTGCCGACCCAGAGAGTGAGGGAGTTGAGTGCCTGTGTGCAGGAGGCTTCCTGGTGGAATGGGGTGCTTCTGGGCACTTACTTGTGGAGGTACCCAGCTTTGGAACACTTGCCCCAGCGGGGCAGATGTGGGCTTGAGGCCCGAGGGCCAAGAGGCCACAGGAAGCAGAAGCTGAAGAGAGAAGGAACACAAGAAGCCAAGCTGCCTCAGTCTCAAAAGGTATGGCCATGACCTCAGGGGTTTCAAACGGTGGAGCCAAGGCCAGAGGTGTTTTTAAGGGTGGAGTTGTCACTCCGAAGGACTAGGAGATGGTGCGCCTAAAGCCAAGGGAGAAGAGTTGCTGTCCCAGTGGGCCTGGAAGGCGGAGCTGAAGCCCAGGGCTGAGGGGCCTCCACTCAGAATCTGGAGAGTGTGGTCAATACCTAGAGTCAGGAGGGAAAGGCCATTGTGTAAACTGTCTCAGAGAACAAAGGATTATTTTCAAAGCCTTGAGGGCTAATGTCATGTGTCCTGCTGACTTGTTTGGTGCCTGTTATCCCTTCTTTTCCTCTAGTTTCTCCCATTTGTAATGGAAATGTCTAGCTTGTGCCTATTCTGCCATTGTACTTTGGAAGCAGATAACTAATATTCTAGATTTCACAGATGAAGAGGAATTTTTGGATTTTTGGACTTGAAGTTAAGACTTTTGCTATGATATGATGGGATGAATATGTTTTGCATGTTGCAAGGATGTGATTTTTGGGGGGCCAAAAGGTGGAATGTCATGGATTGAATTATATCCCCCCAAAAATGTGGGTATCAATTTGGCTGGGCCATGATTCCCGGTATTGTGTGATTGTCCTCCATTATGTGATTGTAATTTTATGTTAAAGAGGATTAGGGTGGGATTGTAACACCAGCCTTACCCAGGTCACATCCGTGATCCAATGTAAAGGAGTTTCCCTGGGGTGTGGTCTGCACCATCTTTTATCTCTCAAGAGCTAAAAGGAAAGGGAAGAAAGCAGAGCACTGGGGACCTCATACCACTAAGAAAGAAGCACCAGGAGCAGAGTGGGTCCTTTGGACCTGAGGTTCCTGTGCTGAGACGCTCCCAGACCAGGGGAAGATCGATGACGTGGACGTTCGTCCACAGCTGACAGAGAAAGCCTTCCCCTGGAGCTGACTCCCTGGATTTGGACTTGTAACCTACTACACTGTGAGAAAATAAATTTCTCTTTGTTGAAGCTATCCACTCGTGGTATTTCTGTTAGAGCAGCACGAGATAACTAAGACACACCCCTAGAATGTATCGAAGATGTTCATCATATATACATGTAAAGGTTAAATGTAAAACATTTTAAATATGCCACAATATTTGCAAAATCTTCTCTTGGCATTTCTTCATTTTTGTCAATATAATAGAAGCCTTCAAATAAAAACCTGTCAGTCTTTTCCTGCAGCCAAGAGGCCCAAGAGCACTGGAGCAGAGCCCCAAACCAGAAAAGGAGTGAGGAAGGAAAGGTGGGACAATTAAACAGCAACCAAACAGATCACGGCTACTGTTTATCGCCCCCTTGTGGTGCTCTGTGGGACATACTTTCAAAGTTGTAATTTTTTAAATTGTTGAGAATATACACAACAAAATATACACCAGTTGAACAATTTTTTCATGTACAATACGGTGACATTTATTACATTCTTCAAATTGTGCAGCCATTCCTACCCTCCTTTTCCAATTTGTTCCTCCCCTATTGAGATAAAATCACTTCCCCCGATGTTTCCTAACCAACCTTTCAAGTTGCTGTTATCAGTTTGATCCTATATAGATAGTTCTTTAAAAGAGTACAATGCTCATGGCAGATATTTTTTACTAGTTAACCTAGACTGTTGTTTGGTTCAAAGAAGACTTCAGGGGATATTTTTGGTAGTCTTATATTTTTTAAACCCAAGAAATAAAGTTCTTACCTTAAAAAAAAAAAGTTTTTTCTTAGTTACAACACTAATCTATAGTGATTGTAGAAAATTACTACCTTTAATTTTTTTTGGAGGGGAGAGGAGCATGGAATTTTATTGGAGATATAAAATCCTTAAGTATGGGAACCACAGGACTAGCTTAAACATTTTTTAGTCTTTAAAAATTGAGGCATAACTTACATATAGTAAAGTGCATATCTTGAGGGTATAGATTAATGAATTTTTACGTATTTATAAACCTGTGCAATCACCAATGAGGTCAGAGTTAGATCATTTCCAGAACTGTGGATTCGATTTTGCAAGATATACTAAGCAATGGGACTTTAGTGGCTAGAAAAACAAGACCAACTTTTCCTTTGTTATGTATACAGCCATATAAATTGGTATGTGAGTTAATAAAGTTTCAATAATACTTTGTTCATTATTGGAGGAAGAAAAATTTTGGTTTCATAATGCAATCTCACAAAAAGTTTTCAGCCGATTTAGCCTGTATGAATAAGATTAAACGTATGTCTGTACATTTCTCCAAAGAGGATATGCAATGAGAACATGGAAAGACGCTCAACATCATTAGACATCGTGGACTGCGAAGCAAAACCACAATGAGATACCGCTTCACCCCCACTCGGATGGCTATAATCAAAGACAGGTAATAACAAGTGTTGACAAGGATGTGAAGAAATTGGAGCCCTCGTACACTGCTGGTGGGAAAGTAAAAGGATGCAGCTGCTTTGGAAAACCATTTGGCAGTTCCCCAAATGTTTAAACACAGAGTTACCATGTGAATCACTCCTAGATATACACTCAAGAGAATCTAAAACATATTTCCTCACAAAAACTTGTACACAAATGTTTATAGCAGCATTATTTATAATAGCCAAAAAGTGGGAACAACTCAAATGTCCGCAAACTGATGAATGAATAAGTAAAGTATGGTATATCCACATAATGGAATATTTTTTGGCAGTAAAAAGGAGTGAAGTACTGCTACCATCATGGATGAACCTTGAAAACATGAAGCTAAGTTTAAAACATTAAGCCAGATACAAAAGGCCACATATTGTATGATTCCATTTATATGAAATGTACAGAGCAGTCAAATCTAAATAAAGACAGAAAGTAGATCAGTGATTATCAGGAGACAGGTGAGGGAGGAATTAAGAGTGACTGCTAACAGGTACAGGGTTTCTTTTTGGGGTCATCAGAATGTTTTAGAATTATATTGTGGTAATGATTGCACAGCTCTGTGAATATACTAAAAATCACCAAACTGTACACTTTAAACGGGTGGATTTTATGGTTTGTGAAATACATTTCAATAAGGCTGTTATGGTTTCTGTTTGTAATCATATCATGAGAAGGCTTTCATCAAGTTGGGAAGGTCTGTTTGATATGTAAGGCTGTGTGGCCTTCACAAAATTCATTTGAGTGTGTTTCCAGGGGGTCAAAACACACAGATAGAGCAGCCAAAACAGGCTCCCAAGACACGTGTCTTTGCCCATGCAGAGCAATAGCAATAAATCAGTTAAATTATTCATTTAACAAGGTATCTTGAGCACCTATTATGTGCCAGGAACTGTTCTAGAAGCCTGGCTATGTTAAGGAACCAAACAAAGTTCCCTGTATTTGTTTACATTCTATCAGGGGAAGACAAACAAAAAATAAGCATAGTAAATGAATTATCTACTATGCTAGGAAGTTGTAAGTATGGACAAACATAGAAGCAGAACAAGATAGGAGGGATCAGAAGTTCTGGAGGAGGGGGAAGAATAATTTTAAATAAGATGGTTAGAGTAGGCCCCACTGAGAAAGTGACATCTGAGCAGAAACTTGAACGCAGCAAAATTCACTCAGTCCACCACAAAGTTATGGCAAGGGTTGGAGGTATAATTCTCCTACAGGGGAGCAAAGACCAAACATCTTTCCCTAGACCAGTCAACAGGTTTGGGATTGCCGTAAGTGGCTTAGACTGAACCCAACTCATGAAGTCATATGGGACAGTGGTTAAGAGCATGGACTTTGGAGACAAACATCTAGGATCAAATCCAAGCTCTCCCACTTACTAGCTGTTTGATGTGGGCAATATATTTTGTGTTTCTGAGTCTCAGATTCCTCATCTATAAAATGAGGGTAATACTATTACCTACCTCCTAGGGTCAGTGAAAATAGATGGATTGACACTCAAACATATCAAAGATCACGAAGATGGTGCAGGACCAGAGAACATTTTGTTCTGTTATACGTAAGGTCGCTGTCTTAGCTGTCTAGTGATGCTGTAACAGAAATACCACAAGGGGGTGGCTTTAATGAAGGGAAATTTATTTTCTCATAGTTTAGGAGGCTAGAAGTTCAAATTTAGGGCACCAGCTCTAATAGAAGGCTTTCTCTGTTGGCTCTGGGAGAAGGTCCTTTTTTCTTTTTAACTTCTGTTCCTCGGTTCCTTGGTGATGTTCACGTGGTATGTATCTTTCCCTCCGTTTGTGCTTCCTTCTCTGTGCCTAATCTATTCTTCTTATATCTCAAAGGTTAAGACACACCCTATACTAATATGGTTTCATTAACATAACAGAGAAAGCCTGTTCCCAAATGGGATTATAGTCACATGTTAGGATTTACAACACATATTTAAAAAAAAAAAAATTTTTTTTATTGTACTTTAGATGGTTTACAGGACAAATAGCTTCTCATTAGTACAGTCAGTACACACAGTGTTTTACGACATCGGTTAACAACACCATGACATGTCAACACTCTCCCTTCTTGACCTTGAGGACCTTTTTATTTTGGTGAAAATATACATAGCCAAAGTTACACCATTTTGAAAGTTTGTACAAGTACAATCAGTGACATCGATTACATTCTTCCAGTGGTGCTGCTCTTCTCACTGTCCTTTTCCAAATTATTCCATCACCATGATCTTCAACTCACTGTCCCCTAGGCTTCCCATCAAACCTTTTGAGTTACTGTTGTCAGTTTGATCTCACGTAGATAATTCTTTTTTTTTTTTTGTACCTTAGATGAAGGTTTGCAGAATAAATAGTTTCTCATTAAACAGCTAGTACACATACTGCCCTGTGACAATGGTTAACAACCCCGTGACATGTCAACACTGTTCCTTCTCAGTCCTGTGTTCCCTATCACCAGCTTTCCTGTCCCTCCTGCCTTCTAGTCTTTGTCCCTCGACTGCTGTGCCTCATTAGTCCTGTTTTGTTTTATGAGGCTGTTCAGTCCCTGGCTGAACGGTGAGCTTCGAGAGGGGCTTCACCACTGAGCTAAAAGGGTGTCCGGGGGCCATACTCTCGGGGTTCCCCCAGTCTGTCAGGCCGGTAAATCTGGTCTTTTTTTGTGAGTTAGAATTCTGTTCTACACCCTTTTCCAGCTCTGTCCAGGACCCTCTGTTATGATCCCGGTCAGAGCAGTCCGTGGTGATAGCCGGGCACCATCTAGCTGTACTGGACTCAGTCTGGTGGAGGCCGTGGTAGCTGTGGTCCATTGGTCCTTCGGACTAATCTTTTCCTTGTATCTTTATTCTCCCTTGCTCTGGAAGGGGTGAGATCAGTATCTTAGATGGCTGCTCGCAGGCTTTTAAGACCCCAGACACTACTCACCAACGTAGAATGTAGAGCATTGTCTTTATAAACTGTGTAATGCCAATTGAGCTAGATGTTCCCTGAGACCATGGTCCCCACAGCCCTCCACCCAGCAATTCAGTCCCTCGGGGAGTTTGGAAGAGTCTATGGAGCTTCCGTGACCTTTCCTTGAACAGGTTGTGCTGGCTTCCCCAGTAATGTGTACTGTCTCACTCTTCACCAAAGTTACCACTTATCTATTCAGTTCCCCCCCACCCCTCCCATCCCTCTTAACCAACAAAGATTGTTTCTTTTTGTGTGTAAACTTTTACATGAGTTATACAGTAGCGGTCTCATACAATATTTGTACAACACATATTTTGAAGGGACACAATTCAATCCATAACAGTCACTATGAGTCAGAGTTGACTCAATGGCAGCTAGCAATAATAACATAGGGTTACGTGTGCTTCTAATCCTGCCTGGCACATAGTAGGGCCCCGTAAGTGTGAGCTCTGGTCCTCCGTGGCTAGAGGAGGGTCTTGATGTCTGCTGTCTCTGTAGCTGTAACATTTGAGTTTGGCCAGCAAGAAGGAAGGGAGGAACGGTGTCTGGTTCAGCATGCATTGCCTCTTGTGTGAGCGAAGGCTCCCATCTTGCTGTGTGAGTCTTTCTCATTCCACACAAACAGCTCACCAGCTAATGCACCACAATTGCTTTTTCATTAGTAGCCGCAGAATTCACATCCAGTAGCTCTCGACCACTGAGGTTCGCTGTTAATGGTGGCCTCGTACTCTGAAACACGAAGATGACAATTTCCCCCAGTTTTGTTAGGATGGAAGCAACCACTCGAATAAAGAACGCCACTTCATTACCTGCTCCGGGGTCAAGCTGGAAGGAAAAAGACTGTATTGCCAGATGCTCCACGTGCCGAGGCTCCATAGTTCTCAGGGGTGCCAAGTGCGTTCATTCCAGAGAATTCTTAATCAAAGCACAACCCCAGGCAGACACATTTTCACACTAGCATGCCCACAACATGTGTGGAAAAAAAAAGGGGAGATCTGTGTAGATCTAAGTCAGACTAATTAGCTGTCAGCTGCATCACATCTGGAGATCAAATATAAACTGCTGGCATCAAAAACTATTCCAGTCCCTGTCATTTCCGTTCTCCTGGTACCACGCCATCCTTTGTAGCACGGTCCTAATATGTTTCTCCATGCTGACCAAATCCAGCAGCCGGCCAAGTATGGAATCCCAAGTCATCTGCAGTGGGTGATTGCTGCGCCCCTTTATTCTGTGCTGGGTGGAGAGACCCAGGTCTTTGGCTGCAATGGAGGAATGCAGTTTTTATGGGGAAAATAAAAAATGCCTTTGTGAAAAGCTTGGCTATGTAGTGGAAGCCAGGGACAAATCTGGGTAAATGTAAATATGACGTGAGAACAGAGCAGAAGATTTCAAGTTTAAGAACTTTTAAATTTTCCCTTCCAGGTGTGGCAAATATTTACACAGTTGCCAATTAGCAGGGTCCTTTACCACTACTAAGGTCCCTGGGTGGCGCTAACAGTTTGAACTTGACTACTGACTTCGGGGTTGGAGGTTTGAACACACCCCGCAGCTCCACAGACGAAAGGCTGGTGATCTGCTTCTGTAAAGATTACAGGCAAGAAAGCCCTGTGGAGTAATTCTACTCTGAAACACATGGGGTCACCATGAGTCAGAACTGACTCGACGGCAATGGTTATTATTATTATTTTGTGGTTTTCCCACTGCTGTGGAATCCCTGGGTGGTGCAAACGGTTAACGTGCTTGGCTGCTAGTCAGAAGGCTGGAGGTTCTTGTCCATCCAGAGTCACCTTGGAAGAAAGTCCTGGCGATCTATTTCTGAAAGCCCTATGGAGCACAGTTCTACTCTGATATATGTGGTGTCGCCGTGCGTTGGAATTGACTCAATGGCAACAAGTTTGGTTTTACAACTGTTGCAGCTCTGTGTGCAAAGATCATAAACTCCAGGGTTTGCAATGGGTTCATTTTGACTATCCTCTTGCTGAATTTCATACATTGCATCAGGCTGGAGTGGTTTGTAAAGGAGCCCTGGTGGCGCAGTGGTTAAGAGCTTCACTGCTAACCCAGTGTCGGTGGTTTGAACCCAGCAGCTGCTCCGTGGGAAAAAGATGTGGCAGTCTGTTTCCATAAAGATTTACAGCCTTGGAAACCCTATGAGGCAGTTCTACTCGGACATATAGAGTTGCTATGAGTAGGAATCGACTCCACGGCAATGGGTTTGGTTTTTTGGTTTTGGAGTGGTTTGCAATGGCGGATTGGAGGCTGGGGTGTGGATTTTGCTTCTCGGGAGAGGTATGGGAATCTGATGATGGGAGAATGGCCAGAGAACAGAGCCAGAAGCGGTTTTATTCTATTTAGATATTTAAAATGTTTTTCCCCTGGTGGAAAATAATCTGTTTCTGGTTTAAGTTGATTTAAAATCGCTGCCATGTTATTGTAAATAATGTGACACTTCAATCCTTTAAAGAAGCTTAGAATATGTTTATGGAATCCCAAGTATATGGATGACAAATTGGCTTTGTGAATTTGATTCTTCTCCGTGACAAAAGATGTGTCATTTTTGTACGTTTCAAATCAAACGAATAGTTGGCATGGGGTACTACTATGTGTTATCCACTAGGTGGCAGTATGCCTCCAAGTTTTTAACATCTAGTCACGTAGTTCTCAAAGTGTGGTCCCTGGACCAGCATAATGAGCATCACCTGGGCATCACCTACTGATTCAGAAACTCTGGGAGTGGAGCCCAGCAATCTGTGTTTTAACAAGCCCTCTGGGTGATTCTGCTGTACTCTCAAGCTTGAGAACCACTGTTCCAGTTAAAACTTGGGGTCTTACAGCAATCTGATAATACCAGCAGTATAGGTTGACAGGGTGATGGGCTCCTAAGGTGTTGTGACTGAGAGACATAAAAGGCACCCATGTCTCAGGTATCTTTTATACTGGACTTTTCCCCTGTCTAAAACATCCCTCATTAATCATGACTTAGGGTGAAGTTATGGAAAGAACAGGAAGTGAGCCTCCAGATCCAATATATTAATTATTATAATCCACTAATACCTGAGAATTCTTTAGATTCTTGGACCAAATTGGTCCCACCACCTGCTTTTGTAAATAAAGTTTTATTGAAACACAGCCATGCTCTTTTGCATATTGTTTATGGCCACTTTTATGCTATAAAGGCAGTTGGGTTGTTGTGACCATTGTGACCGTATGGCTTACAAAGCCTAAAATACTTACTATCTGGTTCTTTACAGAAAAAGGTTTGGATTTAGATGACAAGATTATCTAGCAAGGCTTTGAGGGGATGGATTACTAGCTCCAGGACAGATGAGCAGGAAAGGCGGAGACCTTGGGTGGTGGGATGGCCCGGAGTGTCAGGGGAGAGGGAGCAATAGGAGAAAGTGAGAAGTGTGGGTAAGGTATGGAGGGGCACTGAGACACTTCTGGACTATCAACTAACCCGCTATTTGTGTCCAGAAACACAAATACCAGTCAGAAAATCCACTAACTAGACTCACCTGTACTTATCTGTTATCAACTAAGATGATTCTTGTTGGAGCTTTAATTTACATTTATTTAAAAATTTATCCCACTTCCTTTCAAATGATTTGAGGTGAGTATGTAGATTAAAACTGCATTGAAAAATAAGACGTTTGCCAATAAAGCAGAAGGGACCATGTCTGACATAGCCCTTTCCACTTATTTCCATCCTTGGTACCAGCTACTGTGCTGGAATTTCTGGAGTAAGAATATTTTCCATGTATTTTAACCTTATTTTGTCCTAGGCACTTTTCATACATTGCATCTGTTGACTTTCCACAATAGCCTTGAGAAATCCCCATCAATCCTTCCATTTGTACAGAGGAAGAGACGGCTCAGAAATTAGGTAACTCTATTGTTACCTGAATTTGAACCCCCTGAACTAAGCCTGGTGTTGGTCAGAGCTGAGCCCACCACTCTACGCTTCCTAATGTGCTGCTCTTGGTATTCTTTTTATAGACTGGCAGCTCGGCCTTCCAGTCTTATTTAAGTTATTATATTATTATCCTCCCTAGTAGGTCCCTAATTAATTAATCATATAGGAACGGTTCCCTGTTTAGTCTATTAAGTTAAATTGAGGTCTTTAGCCAGAGGAGCCAGAGTGTTGTCTGAGGCGTGGCTGTCCCAGGCTGTGCCGTCTGATGGAACATCTGAGAAGCACGGGGCAGAGGCATCAAAGGCAAGAGGCTGATATTCAGAACAGATGTACCTGCAATTTGCCATCGACTGGCCAAAGGGGAGCAAATTAGACTACAAAACCATCCAGGTTAGAATAATTTGTCGGATCTTGTTCTAAGGTCTTAACTTTCAACGTTACCCTGGCCTATGAGGGGGCTCAGGAGCCTCCCTCCGCCGAGAGTGACTTTGGCAGTTGGGAAGGTCCCTTTGGTGAGCAGAACATCACATCAGGGGGTCTGGAAACCCATGTGCCAGGGAGCACTTTGCTGTTTTATTCCTTGATGTTTTAGGTTGGTTGTCCTGTGAAGCGTTGACGGGTGGACCAAGCGGAGATAATAAGAAAAGAGTGTGTGAGTGCTCTTGTAGAAATGCTTCCCTTGAAGATCTTAACACCTTCGCTCTCGTTTTTTGCAGGGGAGTGGAGAAGGTCGAATGGGATCATTATACAGCATATGGTATTGATAATTGGACACTTTCATGGCCTAAAATCCTCCCCTCTCTTTCCCAGTCTGGCCACACAGTTGGAGGACAAAAGTTAGCGACATGGCCTTTAGGATCACAGTACCTGGATGGCAAGGCAGGCTCAAGGAAGTCTGAGGTGGCCTTCTCCCTTTGACACATTCCCCAGGGGTTTATTTACCTGTTGACTTGACCTCTTAGAAGGCTGTGGAGAATTTGTTTCCGACAGGTGACCTCCAGCTCCTATGGGTGAAGGTCAAACATGGCCTTGTGTGGCTGGGGAGAAGCAGAGGTTGTCTACTAGACGACCTAGTCCATGGGGGATGGTGTAAGGCGCAGGAAAGAAGCAAGCATGGATACTGGTTTAACGGAGGATGGACAGAAAAGGGGGTTGGAAGACCCAGAAAGATAAAAAAGATGGGGAGGATATAAGAAGGGACCTAAGATACACCCCTGGAGTCCCTGGGTGGTGCAAACGGTTAAATGTGCTTAGCTACTAACCAAAAGGTTGGAGTTCCAGTCCACCCAGAGGCAGCTCAGAAGAAAGCCCCCTGGCTATTCTGAAAAATCAGCCCTTGAAAACGCTATGGAGCACAGTTCTACTCTGACAAACATGGAGTCGCCATGAGTGGGAATCGAGGGGGAGGACAACTGAACTGGTTAAGGTCAGCTGAGAGAACTTCTCACTCATCAGCTCATTCAACATAAACAAGAGCCCTCTGAGTACGTACTGTGATTATCTTTTCCCTACGGACAAGGAGCTACCGGCTCAAGGTCACATGGCTAAGAGCAAGCAGTGGGGCTGGGATGTGAACCCAGCTCTGCTGGCTGAAAAAGCCCAAGTGCTCAACCAGGAAGCCCACATTG
The DNA here is from genome assembly GCA_030035585.1 of Dugong dugon. NCBI lineage: Eukaryota > Metazoa > Chordata > Mammalia > Sirenia > Dugongidae > Dugong > Dugong dugon. The sequence continues at coordinate 49,376,791 of CM057462.1, read as the reverse complement.
TCTCAACTTGGCTTATGCCTTGAGGCTCCTTTCAGAGGCCCAGGCTCCATCATACCCTCTCCTGCACTCCTGCCATCTGTTCTCTCCCTCCCTGTCAGAGTTTGGGTACCACATGGCATTTGGCCTTCTAAGATGCTCCTCCCCCAGAGGCCCTGCCTAGCTGGGCCGGGCTTGGCCAGCCTCTCTGGGCCCCGCCTGGGACCACTGACATGCTGCATCCTGTGAGCGTGCCTGCTCCTTGGCATCTGTCTGGACACTTCTGGAGCACGCAGAACGTGGGCCAGGGTCCTTGGGGGCTCAGACTGGAGCTGGGGCCCTCACTTTCCTACCACTGGCCGGAGCTGTCTCCAAATGCCTGTCAGGTTGTGAAGGCGAAGAGTTGTGTCTAACAGCTGCAGAAATCAGGCTGGGTCAGAGCCGCTTAGCACGCAGATAGAAGAAAATTGCTTTGGAGAGAAACAAGCTGCAAATAACCTGTAATGACCAGAGACAGAAACTGCCAGCTTTGCTCTGGCTTTGGCGAAACGTCTCAAGATATTTTTCAAAGGCCTCGGATTTGGCCAAACCTTAAATGTCCTTTGCCAAATGCTTTCTTTGCCTTAATTTTTGAAAGTCAAGATTATTTTGAAGGCAATCTCCTCTGCTCTTTCTGATTCATTTACTCTGACACATCACAAGGCTGGCTGGTGACCAAGTGCTGTTTCTAAGACCAGATTTTAGGTATCAGACGCCAAGGCAGGAAAGATTTGGTCCATCCTGTAAGTATCCTTTCCTAAAGCTCCCGTATAGGAAGAAAGCCCTGGAAACAAGTGGCTAAGGATTGGGATACCTGGAGGAGCTGAGGCGGTACCCCCTTGGTCATCCTGTTGGCATCTTAGTGACATGAAAAGCCCTTTATGGTTTCTGACCCTTCATCTCCCAAGACCTCCTCACTTTGTTCTCTTGGATCCTGGTGATGCCCCAGGAAGCCAAAGCCATAAACTCCACAGGCTGCTCATGTGGTGAATGGCCAGAGCCTCTGTTTTGCATTGATCCAGGTCTTTCCTTCTTCCCTGCTGCCCTCAGGCTTTTCGAAGGTCTGTAAGTGGCTTCCATGGAGCTGTCCCAGGAGCCCCAAGGCCAGCACTTAGACCCGGAGCCCCAGGTTTTTCAGTTCTGCAGATGACACAGGAGTAGAATCCTGAAGCTGTTGGCTCCTGGTTCCTAGCCTGCCCTGCTGGGAAGCAGCTCCTCTTTAGGCAGGCTCTGAACCCATGGTGGGAGAGCAGACAGGGCCATGATCCTCACCACAGTGGTTCAGGGCCCGACCTGGGATCAATACCACGGGTTTGCTCCTTAATACCAGCACAGGACTTGAGACGATGAAGAGCAAGCATCCTCAACACACACACACACACACACACACGCACACACACACAGCCTCTTTCTTTCTGGCTTCATGTTGGAAAAATCTGCAACAACAATGCCTTCTGAATCAATTCCACTGGGGCCCTGGTGACAAACCACTCTGGCCATGTCTGGTGGTTTACGATGTCACCAGAGCCCTTAGATGGAATTATAGCTTGTTACTCAGTGGCGTTGCTGTCTCCCTGCCTCTGTCTCTCTCTCAACACAAAGAGCTGGAACCGAGCTGGAAGCTGTGCTTGGGCAATCTCTGTCCTGAGCACCCATGCACTGGTATGTGTTGGCAACAGTGGCACAGAAGTGGGTAATTCATCTGGAGGAGCCAAACAGATGAATGGGTAATTAAACAGTGTTCCTTTACTGATGCTTATTTCCCTGGTTCCAAATTTATTACTTAATTAAATAAAGGGCGTTCACAGCCTGCCAAGAGATGCCAGATCTTTCTTTCCTTGTGCCAATGGATGGATAGTTCATATAATACCCCCTTTTGCCCTTAATATTTTCAAACACACACACACACACACACACACACACACAGAGTCTTGGATCAAATAAAAGCACCAGCTTTTGAGAATTTGAGATTGCTATCTGGTTAAGACCTCAATACTTTTTTGCCCCAGCAGAAGGTAAGAGGATAGTCCCTTAACAAACAGTTAAGCCCTTAACTATTAACCTAAAGGTGGGTGGTTTGAACCCTCTCAGAAGCATCACGGAAGAAAAGCCTGGTGATCTGCTTCCATAAGGATTATTTCTAGCTGCTGTCCAGTCTGCCCCTGACTCATGGTGACCCCATATGACGAACTGCTTCTGTAAAGATTACAGCCCAGAAAACCCTATGGAGCGGTTCTACTGAGTAACTCATGGGGTCACCATGAGTTGGAATAGACTCAATGGCATTGGGTTTGTTTTGGTTTACTGGGTAAGAGGACTAGTCCCAGCCTCTGCTTTTTGTGATCATTTGCTGAGCTTGAGGTTGGGGTGGGGGTTTCAAGGAGAAAGAACTCAAGGAAGTGGTGGCTGAGTGCCTGGCAGGGTCAGTGGAGACCTGCAGGGATCCTGGCCGCCCCAGCTGCCCCCAGATGGCCTTCTCTCCTCTGTGCCTCGGATGCTGCCACCACCGCCCTCTGCCCCAGACATCTCCAGTCCTCTGCTGTGCCCCGTCCGAGATGAGCTTGTGCGTGCTGGAACACAGCAGACTATTGTTCCAAAGACAATGAGAAGATTGGGAAATGCCATGGCTGTCACTCCCCGTGCCCCCAAGTCAGAATTCGACGTGTGTGTTCTGAGCACTGTGGTACGCAATCTCTAGCCAAGGTAGAAGAGACGAAAAGGAGAGACTGAAAAAAGAAAAGGGCTGGGATTCCAAAACCCCAATGCTGTCGAGTTGACTTCCACTCATAGTGACCCTATAGGACAGCATAGAACTGCCCCGTCAGGCACCCCGAAAAGAAGATGAAAGAGGAGTCTCCTTGCTCATCTCAGGGGCAGATCCAAAGCTTCAGTAGCGGCTCCCCAGGACTCCGCCGGGGGCTCTCAGACAGCCACGGCCTCATCATTGTGGCCATTAACCAGAGCTTAAATGACCCGCCGAGGCCCTCAACCCGTCACACACTGTCACCAGCGTGGTTTATGGCTTCTGAACACCAGGTCCCTGACGGGCAACACGATTCCTTTCTTTTCTCGTCAGATGAATCTGGACTTTGAGCTCATAAATTCAGCAGGATTTTCCAGGGGCTGGCTGACACCTCGGAGGTGCTGGGTGAAGATTTATGGGCCCATTTACGGGGGAGCCACACACAGGCTACCGGTGGAAGCAGTAAAGGATACGGAGTTGCCAAACACAGCAGAGATGCCCACACTGGTGCTCCAAGAAAGTGGTGCTTTGTTGGCATGAGTGAGGGCTGTGATTCATTAATGATACTGGTGGCTGCTGACATTGACACAGGGCTCCATACCTGCAGGCGCAGGGTAAGGGCTTTCTATGTGCCGTCTCCTGCTAAACAGTAGCATCCTGCTGAGGAGCATCCAGGCCCAGCCAGGACGCAACCAGGGCAGGGCTCTACCTGGGCTGCTCCACTCCCTGGGCTGCTCCCACCCCCCACCCCCAGTTTGGCTTTGCCCAATTTAGAACCACCTCTGGCTGGTTATATCGACAGAGAGATACTTAAAAAGCCATTTGCTGTCAAGCCACCTCCAACTTGTGGCAACCCCATGTGTGTCAGAGTAGAACTGTGCTCTGTAGGGTTTTCAATGGCTGATTTTTTGGAAGGAGGTCACCAGGTCTTTCTTTCGAGGTGGCTCTGGATGGACTCGAATCTCCAACCTTTCAGTTAGCAGCCAAACGTGTTAACCGTTTGCACCATCTGGGAACTCTGGTGGATACTTAAGATTCTCTAAAGAAGGGGGCATGGGGCAGGGGCAGGGGTGCATTGCCTCTTTTCCTCCCAGATTCTACCTGCTCTGTGAAAACTTCCCAAATTCCCCCACATGGTCCTGATGTCCAGCCCTCTGAGTCCTCAACCTTGCAGGTATTCATCTTCTGGAGTCAGTGTGCTGGGTTCAAATCCATGCTCTTTCAACTATCAGCTGTGTGATCTTGGACAAGTTATTTAACCACCCTGGGCCTCAGTTTCTCATCTGTAAAATAACCGCGTGCCAACATCATAGGGTTGTAGGCAAGATTAAATGAGATAACGTCTGGCCCATAGTAAATGGGTGACAAATGCTACCTTTTTATTAATATTATCATCATCATCATGCCAACTCCTTGGACACATACCTGCCAGGCCTGGTGCATGAGACAACCTGCCAGGTGTTAGGCTTTGTATGTCTGGTTCATTCCTGGAAGCCCCTTGAAGACACTGGATTACACCTCTGTATTCCCTAGACAGGTGTTGCATGTGGGAGGAACACAGATGATGTTTCAACATTCAGTTGGCCAGGGTGTTGACCCCTAGACTCCTTAGTTCGTGTCTACATTGAGGTCTTGTAGCCTGGGAGGTTCAGGCTGGGTTTCAAGGTGTGCTGGTCTGGGGTTCTCGGGAGATTGGAGGCCAGTTAGGAAATGTTTTTCCTGACACTCTTTCAGGGTCATGTACAGGTGAGAGGGCTGTGAATTTGGTGAGCTGAAGAACTTCCCTCCAGCTGAAATGTCCCTGCGGATGGCAGGCATGCAGCCTGCCCTTCTGTGGCACTTTGGTTCTCCTCTGTGCTCGTCCCCCCGGTTGTCATACTACCTGCCCACTCTTCCGTGGCCTCGCCATCCGCATGGAACCTGTGTGCACCTGCCCTGAGCCACCCTGACTCTCTCTGGGAATGAGGGTGCTGGCACGGGTGCCGGAATTTTGCCAAGCTCTCCTATTGGGTGGGGCTGGCTCTGCTTTGCTTCCTGCTCACCTCTTGCACACATTGTTTGTGAGGACACAAAAGAATGGATTTTTGGTTTCAAGGTGTAATCCAGCCTGGCACATCCATCAGGCCCTGCCGTCACCCTCTTTCTTTTTCTCTCCCTCTCATTTCCGCTCTGGGCTGTTGTGCCAATTGTGAAAGGTCCACTTGTCAAGATAAAAATCGCACTGCTCAACAATGCTGCTGCCCCCAGCGGCCAACACCCCAGGGATGTGCCAGGGGGCAGTGCCAAGGGTCGCTGCCCAGGGTGGAGCTGCTCTACCTGGGTCTAAATCCTAGCTCTGCCTTCTACTGGCTGTGCCACCCAATCTCTCTGTGCCTCAGTTTCCTCATCTATCAAATGGGAATAATAAAGATTCCTATGCCATAGTGCTGCTTGGGGACTTAACGAGTTGATTCATGTAAAGTGCCCAGAACAGTGCCTGGCCCAGAGTAAGCTTTCCCTACATGTTTACGATTTCATCAGGAATCAGGAAGGGTGAGCAGTTTTTGTGGGAAATTCCAGTGTCCACTGGGAGTTTGGGTGGGAGCATTTGCCACCTGGGATGCATGTCTCTAAACCCAGCTGTTGGTTACAATCACCCAGGAAACTTACAGAAAATCGTTCCATAAATACTCCTGGAGCATCTACTGTTTCATTCACAGGCATGATGTTTAGAAGTCTGGGCTTGCTTGCCAGGGTTCAACTCTGGGCAAGCTGATCACTGGACAAGCGGCCCAACTTCACTGAGTCTCAGTTTGCTCATCTGCAAAACGGAAATGACAACAGATGCTGCTTTCAGGGATGCTGTGAGGATTGAGTGGGATGATATAGCTCAGATGCTTGACTTAGCTCTTCACTGGGTCCTTCAGCAAGGTGCTAGGGATACGGCAATGCGCAGACAGACGCCTGGCGTGTGGGCAGGTTTGTCTGTTATAGAATGGACGTCATGATGGTGGTGTTCCTCTTGAGACTCACACATCATCACCGCGTACTATCCCGTGGATGCTGTCATTTGTTTAGCGTTGCTGATGCACCAAGACCTGAAGGAACACAGGCCTTGGCATTTCCCCTTCTGTGGCTACCGTGTCTCTCTGTCCCTAAGAAGGAGCCAGCTGTAGCGTCTGCGTTTGCTCACTGACCTCAGCAGCCCTCTCTCCGTTTCTCAAAATGAGCTGTCAGAGGGAGGCTGCCCCAAAGAGGTGCATCTGGGAAATGCGGGGATGGCAGAGGGCCCTGGCTGACAGGCCGCAGCTCTGTTCCTGGTTAACTTCCCTTTGTTCCCCCGCCAGATCTGACGCATGGCGAGTGATGCAAAATATCAAACCGTCCTCAAGTATCAGTGTTACTCACGCAGGGCCCGTGTCTGAGAAACAGAAAGAACAGTTCCCTAATACAGATTAGATCAGGGCTGTGTGGGGGCTGAACGCGGGTGGGCATCCGGGGCGTGCTGGGACATCTTGATTGATAGATTGATTCTGAGGACTTAGTTCGAGTGCTGTGTGTGAGAGTGTGAATATGTGTAAGAACATGTAGTGTAAATACGTATGTGTGTGTCAGTCTGAGGGTATGCGAGCATGAAAGAGTGTGAATATGCATGAGTGTGGATGTCAGGGTGAGAATATGTGAGTGTGTAAATACATGTGAGTGAGGAGTGTGTATTATGTGTGAGCAGGTGGGAGCGTGTGAGTGCACAAGTGTGTACGTGTGTGAGTGTGTATCAATGGGTGTGAGTGTGAGTGGGTGTCAGTGTGAGGATATGTGAGTGTGTCAGTGTGACTACATGTGTCAGAGAGTACATATCTGTGTGAGATGAGAGAGTGTGAGTACACGTGACTATGGTGTGAGCGTGGGTGTGTGTATCAGTGAGCATGAGGGAGTGTAAGTACATATGAGCGTTGGTATAAGTGTGTGAAAAGGTGTCTGAGGGCAAATGTGTGAGAGAGAATTTGTGAGAGTGTGTGAGTATGAGGGAGAGTGTGAGTGAATGAGGGTGAGTAAGAGGAGGTTGGTATGAGAGGGCGGGGGAGGAATTCTGTTGGAGCCCTCAGTCAGGGGAGGAAGAGGGGTCTCTTTCTGTAGGTCCCTGAGTTGCCCCCAGTGTGCGCCACCCCTGGATTCCGGCACCAGTGCTCCCTTTTGTTGGGTCCTGCCTGCCCCTTGCCCTGAGCTCTGGGCACAGAGGATCTTGTGCTAAGCTCTCAGGACCACTTCATCCCAGTCCTCCTTCTAGGGGTGAAGCATTACTTCTGCTCCCACCCTGCTAGGTGCAACCTGTCAACTAGGCCCTCAGCGCGCACTCCGAGGAACAAGAGTTGGTTTCTGGTGTGGGTGACGTCACTAGGTTATTTTTGCAAGTGGATCAGGCAGTGGTGGGCAGGGTTCGAAGCAGAGGTAGCTCTCTCTGGAATTGTTGGGGGTGTGAGGCTGAGCAACCCCAGAATAAACAGAAGACGCTCTCCTGAGGCCATCATCCTCCATGAAATCATCCCACTGGGGTGGCTCCAGGACAGTGATGGGGTGTCAGATCCCAAGGGACTTGCAGGGGGAGTCTCAGCCTGAGGGAACAGCGAGCCCCCCAGCCGCTAGGATTTCATAGATTGGTAAAATCCACCTCGTTTAATCTTGGGACTACTTGGCGTGACAAATTTTTATTTTGCCCGTTGAAGATACTAAACGTGTGACCACAAACAGACCACTACTATCACACCATAAAAGGAAGGGCATTTTAAAAAAGGGAAGTGTTATAAACTCATTTAACCTGTATTGTCCAAGAAAGAACAGTTGATACCTTTACTAGGACATACTTTGCTTTAGACCAGTGAAAACTTTTTAGGGGTAGAGGGTGAGGGAGTCACTATTCTGGGACCTAGGGGTTGGAAACACTGGTGGGGGGAGCACAGCCATGGAGAGGGACCTCCAGCCCTGCTCTTTCTACTCTGGGGTTGCGGGACCTGGAGCAGGGAGTTCAGTTCTTGGGCTCTGGGAAATGGGGAGAAACCAGGGTGGCGCAATACCTAAAACCACCTCAGGAGGAAGGGGTGTTGAGCTTGAGGAAGCTTCCCCTGCTTGGATTTGGTCCCTGGAGCTGTGTGACTTTGTGAAGTTACTAAACCTCTCTGGATCTCCTTTTTTTTTTAAACCAAACCAAAACAAAACAAAACTGTGCAATACATTAAATTTTTTTTATTGTGCTAAAATGTATATTACATAAAATTTGCCATTTTAACCATTGTAAGTAAACCTGGTGCTGCGGGATAAAGTACAGCCAGAATGCTCATTAGAAGAGAGGATGGCGAGACTTTGTCTCACATACTTTGGACGTGTTATCAGGAGGGACAAGTCCCTGGAGAAGGGCATCATGCTTGGTAAAGCAGAGGGTCAGTGAAAAAGAGGAAGATCCTCAATGAGATAAATTAACACAGTGGCTGCAACAATGGGCTCGAACACAGCAACAATGGTGAGGATGGCTCAGGACTGGGCAGTGTTTCCTTCTGTTGTGAATAGGGTCACTATGAGTTGGAACCGACCTGACGGCACCTAACAAATATACAGTTTGTGGCATTAATTACATTCACAATGTTGTGCAACATCACCACTATTTCCAAAACCTTTTTATTATCCCAAACAGAACTCTGCACATTAAGCAATAACTCCTCAGTCCTTCCTCCCCCCAGCCCCTGATAACCTCCAACTTATTTTCCATCTCTACGCATTTCGAGCCTACATTGTTTCCATTTACATAACTCATTTCCCATGGCTGTTGAAAGGATTAAATGAACTCATACAAGGAGAGTCTTGAGACAGTCCTTAGAACATAGAATGTAATCAATCTGTGTTAGCTATTCTTCTTCTTAAGAGGGCTGCTTCCATTTTTTGGAGGGATCACAAGTGCAGAGGAATCAGATTTTTTTCTGTGAGGCTTTAGAGGGCAGAGCAAGGCTCAAATGAACACTTGCTGTGATCCAGGCCCTCTGTCAGACAATTTCAAACAGTATTATGGAGGGATGTCAGTCCCATTTTACAGATGAGAAAACCGAGGCTCAGAGCCCTAACACAGTGTCTGGTGGCACTCAGTAGATCTTTGGTGAATGAATGATGGGGAGGAGGTGGTGAGTTCCCAGATTGTCTTAGTTATTTAATGCTGCTATAACAAAAATGCCACAAGTCTCTCCTGATAACATGTCCAAAGTACATGAGATAAAGTCTTGTCATCCTCGCTTCCAAGGAGCACTCTGGCTGTATTCCTTCCAAGACACACTTGTTCGTTCTTCTGGCAGTCCATTCAATATTCTTTGCCAACACCATAATTCAAAGGCATCAATTCTTCTCCAGTCATACTTACTCGTTGTGCAACTTTCTTACGCATATGAGGCCATTGAAAATACCATGGCTTGGGTCAGGCACACCTTGATCCTTAAAGTGACGTCTTTGTTTTTTAACACTTTAAAGAGGTCTTTTGCAGAAAATTGGCCCAATCCAATAAGCTGTTTGATTTCTTGACTGCTGCTTACATGGGCATTGATTGTGAATCTAAGTAGAATGAAATCCTTGACAACTTCAGTCTTTTCTCCATTTATCATCATGCTGCTTATTGGCTCAGTTGTGAGGATTTTGGTTTTATGTTGAGGTGTAATCCATACTGAAGGCTGTGGTCTTTGATCTTCATCAGTAAGTGCTTCAAGTCCTCTTCACTTTCAGCAAGCAAGGTTGTGTCATATGCATATAGCAGGTTGTTAATGAGTCTTCCACCAGTCCTGATGTCACCACAGTATGACAAACTGACATACAGGTGGTGATCTCACAGTCTAAGAGGCTTGAAGTCTGAATTCAGGGTGCCAGCTCCAGGGGATAGCTTTCTCTTTCTGTAGGCTCTGAGGGAAGGTCCTTGTCGTCAATCTTCCCCTGTGTCTAGGAGTTTCTCAGTGTAGGGACCCCAGATCCAAAAGATGCCCTCCACTCCTGGCTCTTCTTTCTTGGTGGTATGAGGTCCCTCTTCTCTCTGCTCTCTTCTCTCTTTTATGTCTCAGAAGAGATTGACTTAAGATACAGGCTAATCCTGTAGATTGTGTCTTGCCTCATTAACGTAACTGCTTCTAATCCTGCCTCATTAACATCATAGAGGTTAGGATCTACAACACATCAGATCGCGAAATGGAGGATAACCACACAATACTGGGAATCATGGCCTAGCCAAGTTTTCACACATTTTTGGGGGACACATTTCAATCCATAACACCAGTGGTGGAAGTCTTCAAGCAAAGAGCTACAGAAGATGACACACTTGCTTCAGGGACCCATTAGGCATGTCTCGAAGTCCTTGCTAGCTCTGGGTTCTGTGAGTCTGTGCCCAGTTGGGAACATTTCTGAAGTATGTGTACAGCTGGAAGCCACATCACTTAACACTTAGAAGTTGCTGGTCTGTTCCTCCCTGAGGCCTCCAGGGAGCAGCAGACTAGCTTCTTGTCTCCGCAAAGCTGAAGACCTCACTTTAGCACCACCTGGATGGCCACCTGCATCTATGTCTGACAGGTGGCTTCAGTCCCCTTGCCACCCAGCTCTGGTCACCACACCACATCCAGTCACAGGACCCTTGAAACATGTGAGGACTTTGGCTTTAGTCACGCTCTCTAGCTTCTGCCCAGTGGTATGTTGGAGCTGGTTTATTGTAATCTAGTAGTGTCAGACATTGTCTACATCCATAAGGAGGGATAAGAAGCAGGATCAGCCCAAAGCTGATTCCTATGAGGGAGAGGTCAAACATACCTCCAGTCTCCTACTTTTTCACCATTTCTGACACCAGCCATCCTCCTTGTGGCACTCTCTACTTCTCTGCTGGGTTCAATAATTTGTTGTAATGGCCACACAGGGCTCATTGACCATACTCGCAATTATTATGTGATTTATTAAGGAAGTAGCAGGCTACAACTCAGGATCAGGATCAACTTGGAAGTAACAGGATACAACTCAGGAGACAGAATATAGTTTGTCAGTCTTGACAGCTTCCAGCCAAGACAGCTGTCAGCTCTTTCTGAGCCGTTCCCTCAGGCAGACCTTCTATTAGGTGCAGCAGCCAAAGGCCCTTCTCTCGACCATGCCAACCGGCAGCCCTTCTCTTGGCCATACCAGCTTGTGGGCCTTCTCTAGGTCTCTGCTCTGCTTGGGCAAGTGTTACAGCTCTTTAGCTCTGCAGACAAGTGCCTGGAGGCAACCCACTCTGCCAGCAAGCCCCCTGCCTGAAGGCGCTCAGCTCTCTCTTTCACTCCATGGGTCGGCAAGCCCACTGCAGCCATCTGCCAGTCGGGTGGTTCTTGCTGCTCGTATTCCTGCCGCTGGACTCTGCTGTGGTTGCTGCCGTTTCTCCGTTGCCTTGAACTGTCTTCAGTGTTATAGCTCTCTCTCTCCTGGGTCTAGGAGGTTCTTAGCACAGGAACCTTGGGTCCAAAGGATGTGCTCTGCTCCAGGCTCTTCCTGATGGTAGTGAGGTTCCCTGAACCTCTATGCAATAGGCCCTCATGTAAGCCTACTCCTTATCAATTTCAAGGCATGGACTTCTCACCAGGACAATGAACTGACCAGTCGTCTAACTGGACCATAAGTCATTCAATGCATAGTAACCAACCAATTCCCACAAGGTCATTTAATCCTACCAGGTGGTTTTATGTACCCTATTTGCATAGTGTACTGATCAATCCCTTGTAAGATTGTGGCCTAGGCAATGATTTTGGCCGAATTATAAACCCAAGGCCAGAAAGGCCATATATAAGAGAAACCCATTGCACTGCACTTGTAATGGATTGGAAGATCCAGTTGTTAAATGCTCAGGAATTTTAAGAGCCAGCCATCATTAAAAATTAAATTATATAAGCTTACAATTAAATTATATGAAAAACAAACACAATAAATATATTTCTCTACATTTTGCTGTTATCTATGCTCTTGAGTTTACTTACATCTATTGTAGCTGTGTAGGGAAAATACTATATGATGGTGTGCGACTGTGCATCTTGTCTTAACTCCACATTCAGGGACTTCACATTAGTAGCTTGAAATTGGCTGCTGTGGGAGTATTTACACCATGGAAATTGGCAAATGCTACAAATCAGGATTCTCCCCTACCCCACAAGCCAGTTGTTAAACGTTTACCAGCACACCACTGCTTCTGTCTGTACTCACTTTTAGGGATCTTATCAACAGTGCATGCATTATGTTCCAGAGAAGCCATGGGATGAACAGCCTCATGGGCTCAGGATAAGGATCTGCTGGGCTTTTCCTAAACACCTGAGTTATTTCTAGTGCCTGGATGTTATAAATCATGTTAACAATAACAATATTTTTTTTTCCCTCTTTGCCTTTACAGGTAGAAAACTCGGAGGCAAGTTTGAGAACATGTCTCTAGCAAATAGGACAGCTTACTTTCTCCACACTGACTTCATTCCTGGCTCCACCTTGTTTTCCCACTTGTATTAACTCTTTGCCTTGCCTCCCGGCCTCTTTTTTACATTTAAAATTTTTTTACAGCTTTGTTGAGGTATAATTGACGTACAATAAACTATACATATTTAAAGTGCAGTTTAATGAGTTTTGACATAAGTATACACCCATGAGGTCATCACCACAATCAAGATAGTGAATTTCTCTATTACTCTTAAAAGCCCAGCAGATCCCAATCCTGAGCCCATGAGGCTGTTCATCCCATGGCTTCTCTGGAACATAATAATGCATGCACTGTTGGTAAGATCCCTAAAAGTGAGTACAGACAGAAGCAGTGGTGTGCTGGTAAACGTTTAACAACCGGCTTATGGGGTAGGGGAGAATCCTGTAGTCCATCTCTTTCCCCATCTTGCCCATCCCCAGGTCACCACTGATGTGCTTTTTGTCATTATTGATTAGTTTGCATTTTCTAGATTTTTGGAATTTTGAATAAATGGAATCTATAGTATGTAATTTTTCTTTCTTTTTTGCTTTAGTCTGACTTCTTTCACTTAGTATAATGCTCTTGAGATTCATCCACATTGTTGCATACATCAGTAGTTTGTTGCTTTTTATTACTGAGAAGAGAGGATGGTAAGACTGCATCTCACACACTTTGGACATCTTATCAGGAGGGACTAGTCCTTGGAGAAGGACGTCATTCTTAGTAAAGTAGAGGGTAGCGAAGAAAAGGAAGACGCTCAACGAGATGGATTGACACAGTGGCTGCAACAATGGGCTCAAACACAGCAGCAATTGTGAGGATGGCACAGGACTGGGCAGTGATTCGTTCTGTTGTACATGGGGTCACTCTGAGTCAGAACCGACTTGATGGCACCTAACAACAACAACAGTATTCCGTTGTAGGAATATACCACAATTTGTTTATCCTTTCACCTACTGATGGACATTTGAATTATTTCCAGTTTCTGGCTATTCTGAATAAAGCTGCTATTAATATTTGGGCACAAGTCTTTACATGAACATGTGCTTTCATTTTTCTTAGGTAAATGTCTAGGAGTGGAATGGCTAGGTTGTATGTTAGGTGCATGTTTAACTTTTTTTTTTTTTAGTTATGCTGTGTGATCTTGAAGAAATGACTTAACCTCTCTGGGCCTCAACTTTGTTATAGAACACAATGATACAGTTCCTGTCGATTTCTACCTTTGTAGATATGTTGTAGGGCAAACAAGCGAGTCTTTGTGAAACTGCTTAGGGCTGTCAGAAATTAAAAAGACCTGGAGAGAGCCAGGATATTATTATGTATTACAACCATCATCCAGCCCTCAGGCTCTTTAACTAGATTGCGCATCTCCCCTGTAGACATGAGGAGGATACTGGCAGGGGAGGTGAAGCGGGGGCACTTCAGAGTCCCACCAGATTTTCTGCTGCCCAGTCTTTGCCGCAGTTCTGTACAGTGCTCTCATAGATCACACGGCCTCTTTAGATGACGTGAAGACTTGTCAGCTGACAAGTCCTGGGTTAAGGCAACGAGTACCTTCAAGGATGTGTGAAATGTCCTAATCAGGTTTTCCAGGACCTTCACCCCCAGACTCAAAAGCAACATTAAACTACCAACACCAAACCAGTAACAATACCTTCCTCCCCAAACGACAAAATAAAAACAACCTGCTTACAAGGTGAACATTTTAGCAGGGGAATTGGGACAAAGGGCTGGGTGTTTTTGCCGTGGGAAGTGTCTTAGTTTCTTAGTGCTGCCCTAACACAAATACTACAAGTGGATGGCTTTAACAAACAGAAATTTATTTTTTCGTAGTTTAGGAGGCTAGAAGTCTGAATTCAGGGTGCCAGATCTAAGGGAAGGTTTTCTCTGTGTTGGCTTTGGGGAAAGGTCTTTTCGCCTTTCAGCTTCTGTTCCTCGGTTCTTGGCTATCTTCATGTGGCATGGCATCTATTGTCCCCCGTCTGTGCTTGCTTGCTTCTGTGCCTAATCTACTCCTTTTATATCTCAGAAGTGATTGGCTTAAAACACATGCTACATGGGGACCATGGTCTCTGGAAACATCTAGCTCAACAGGCATACATAGTTTATAAAGAAAATGTTCTACATTCTACGTTGGTGAGTAGCATGCGGGATCTTAAAAGCTTGTGAGTGGCCATCTAAGATACTCCACTGGCCCCACCCTGTCTGGAGTAAGGGAGAATGAAGAAAACCAAAGACACAAGGGAAGGATAGTCCAAACAGCTAATGGACCACAACTACCACAGCCTCCACCAGACTGAGTCCAGCACAACTAGATGGTGCCCGGCTACCACTACCGACTGCTCTGACAGGGATCGCAAGAGAGGGTCCTGGACAGAGCTAGAGAAAAATGTAGAAAAAAATTCTAACTCAAAACAAAAAGACCAGATTTACTGGTCTGACAGAGACTGGAGAAATCCTGAGAGTATGGCCTCCAAACACTCTTTTAACTCAGTAGTGAAGACACTCCTGAGGTTCACCCTTCAGCCAAAGATTAGACAGGCCCATAAAACAAAATGAGACTAAATGGGTACACCAGCCCAGGGGCAAAGATCAGAAGGCAGGAGGGGACAGGAAAGCTGGGAATGGAGAACCTAAGGTTGAGAAGCAGAGAGTGTTGCCATGTTGTAGGATTGGCAAACAATGTCACAAAACAATATGTGTATTGTTTAATGAGAAGCTATTTTGCTCTGTAAACCTTCATCTAAAGTACAATTAAAAAAAAAAAAAACACACACACTGGCATGGCCTCATTAACATAAAAAAGAAAATTCTGTTCCCAGATGGGATTATTTCCACATGTATAGGGGTTAGAATTCCAACACATATTTTGGAGGGACACAGTTCAATCCATAACAGGAGGATTCTGTGGCTCGTGGCTTTGCTCTGAGGCCTTGTGGATGCCGACATTTCTGTGGGTGGATGACGGTGGTACTGTCCCCAGTAAGTGTGTGGATGGGGCTGGGGGAACTTTCTTATACACCAAACACCTCTGACTTGGATAACGGTAAGATTTGGGGAGCATGAGTTGGCGAAGGGGTGAGGAGAGGAGTGAGGATTCAGTGGGCAGGCCGGTTGTAGGAGATTTCATTGCAGGCCTTCAGCCCCTCAGAAAGACTGCAGGGCTTTGGATTCTGTTGAAATTGGTGGAATCTCTCAGAGTGAGATATTTTGTTGGGCACCTAGCAAGGACCGGGGAGTCCTGATGGTGCAACGCTTGCGTGCTTGGCTGCTAACCAAAAGGTTGGTAGTTCGAACCCACCCAGCGAGTCTTCAGGAGAAAGATCTGGCAATCTGCGTCCGTAAAGATTACAGCCAAGAAAACCCTAGGAGACAATTCTACTCTGTCAGATGGAATTGCTAGTAGTCAGAATCGACTCAATGGCACCCAACGACAACAACAATCAGCAAAGACCAGTCAGTGAGCTTGTGAGTCCTCCTCCTGCCCTTGATGTGTGATAAGGATGGATGGTGTGCACCCCGAGGAGCTGCAGACTCCAGAAGAAGCTTATTTTCAAGATGAGTCAGTTTGTCCAATCTCTCTGCCCCTACAACTGCAGCTTTTTGTTTATGCACTGGTGACCGAGGGAAGGGATGGAGGGAGCTGTGCAGGGAGGAAGAACGGAAAAAAAGGAAAAAGATTCGTGTCAGCAAAATGAAAAAGCCAAGTTTTTCACGTGTTTCTGGGGAAATAAAATACAATTTGCAGAGCTTACGCTTGACTGTAAATCAAGGTGGCTGCTCTAGGCTGCTGCTGGCTTTGTGTTTGCTCTGAGGGGCTGGGGCTTAGTGAGATTCTGAGCCAGTCAGGGCACATCCTGGCACTGGTCTGTAGACATGAAAAGTGTCCCAGGTACGGGGCCTGAAAGGAAACAGAAGCTGGCTAATGAAAATCAGGCCCAGGTTGTGGGGAGGCAAGAACATTTGCTAACCTAAGGTGGTTCCCTGTTTGCTCCCTCTCACACCAAGTCCAAACTCAACTTCAAGTTTTTGCTGTAGGCAGCAGATGCCTGAGCCTTCTCTTTGCCAGGTGATGTGGGAAGAGGTTGGGGAGATCCCAGGGGATGGCTGGGATGAAAGAGGGAACAGTCTTACAGAGCGTTGGTAGAGCCAGGGGGAAATTTTGCAAGCACAATGGATTTTTTTTTTTTTCAAAATTGGATTTTTGCAGGCTAATGAATTTGGAAAATGTTTTGCAGAGCTGCTGCTGCTCGAAAGGCTCTCTGGGAGGTGCTGAGCTGGGAATTGGGCAGCCTGTCGCTTCTGGAGCAGGAGGGGGAGGCTTCCTGCTTTCAAATTTGATGAGTTATTTTATAAAGTAGAACTGGCTGGAACCAGCAGCCCCCCGCCCCCCGGCCACCACCGACCCCGGAAAACCTTCTCTTGCCTTGGTTGATCAAAATCCCTCCCATTTTATCCTTCTGTGGGCAGTTGAAATCCACTCCTTTCTGGAAACCCTCTCCCTCGCCTCAAGATCTCAGGGACGTTTTGTGTCTGTGTCAATGCCAGCTTTCCTAACTGGGTTGAAAAGAAGCACTAGAAGGGCGGGGCCCACGGCACCCAGTGTGGGGCTGAATCTCTAACGCGCTGAACTTGTGTACACAGGCCGGGTACACCTTCCGCATATGTGTGTGTGCAGGAGGAAGGGGTCAACCTGTCTGCCACCTGGGGAGCCTTGGGACATTTGCCTGATCGCCAGGGGGTCTCTTGGAACCCTCAAGACTTCTGGCGGAATCTGATAAAGCATTGGCTTTGGATTGAAGTTCAGGCCTTAACAATGGTGACATTAAGATTGTCAAACACGGAGGAGGAAATGTGCCGGCAGGAGAAGAAATTGGCATAATTCTAGAGGGCTATTGGTAAAACACATTAGAAGCCCCATTTTTGTCAGACCAGCCATCCCATCTGCCTGATTTTATCTTAAGGAAAAAAATCACAGATGTGTGTAAAAGTTTAGTTACTCAATCTGCCTGAGCCTCCATTCTTTCATCTTTAAAGTGAAGATGCTCATTTCTCAGTTCCCCTCTGCAGAAGGCTGTCAGGAGAATAACAGTGCTTGGCGCCCACTCGGCACTTAGAACCTGTTAGCTATTAGTAAGACCAAGGACAGACTGAGTCCCAGAGAGGCGATGTGCCTTACTCTATAGATCACACAGCAAAGCAGCCACGTTACTGGGATTACGGTAGTCAGTCCATGGTGCTCAGGCACTGGAAGCTTGGGGTATGCATGGTGTGCTCAAGAGTGGTGGGCTATGGGGAGAGAGACCAGGAAGTCAACCCACTACACCTTTCCTCAATTTCTCCATTTGCCAAATGAAGACAACGTTCTGCTCCCCCCTTCTCCAGGCAAACGCCATTGCCAGCTTGGGAAGAAAAGCAGATACGTAGGTTTGGGTTCTCTCAAGAGGCCCTGGAACCTTCCAGGAGCAATAGCAACAGGAGCCCCTGCATGCCCCAATCTCCACCACTTCCCTCAGCTCAAATGCCTTTGGGCGTAGCACCAGTAAGCCTTGGGAAACACGTACGTACACACAAACATTCACATGCACACTCACTCACACACACACACACTCACACACTCACACTCACACTTTCCCCTCTTCCCTGTCTCCATGAAACACATCTTAACAGCATGGTCAGCCCGATGGCGAGTGGTTCCATTCCTGGATCTGCCTCTGTAAGTGAACCTGGCAAGTGAGGGAACGCAGCTAGCCCACGTGGCAGGGAGGCCCAAAGAGGCTGATGGAGAGCAAAAAGCTTTTCATTTACTGGTTAGTTCTGAACTGACAACAGCATGTTTGTGGGCCATAATTAGTAGCTGGGTCATGGGAGAGAAATGCGTGGCAAACCCGTCTGTGTCCAGGAGCAGAGATGCAGAACCAGGCCTGGGGTGGAGCAGGAGGCTGGCAGGCGTGGCAGGGCCAGGTGGGGCAGGCCTGGGGAGGAGGCTGTGGCTCAGGCTGCCCATGCCAGACTCCTTGTGGAGTGCCCTGGCCGGAAAGCTGCTCCACACAGAGCTGCTTTTGTGTTAAGATAAATGGAACCAGGTCCCAGGGAAAAAAGCAGACTATATGACAGGAAAGAGATGGAGAAATGAAGGAGAGGTACAGGGAAGGCCCGTGTAAGTGAGGTGAGGCTTGAGGATGGCAGGAGAGCAGTGTGGACACCGTGTGGGGCGGTCCTCCGGGGTCAGGCTTTGAGGCTGGGTGGCTGTGGCCAAACCTACTTCAGCTCTCTGGGCCTCAGTTTCCTCCTGGTGGTGCAGGGGTTAAAGCACTCTGCTGCTAGACAAAAGGTTGGCGGTTCGAACCCACCAGCCGCTTTGTGGGAGAAAGATGTGGCAGTCTGCTTCTGTAAAGATTATAGCCTTTGAGGCAGAGAGAGTTTAGGAGCTGATTGAATGGTCATGGGGAATCGGGGGCAGAAAGGAGGAGTGTGCTGTCACAGAAAGGGGTGAGCAGTTAGGGTCTCATAACAATGTATGTATAAAAAATTTTGTATGGGAGACTAACTTGAAATGTAAACTTCATTTAATTACAACAATAAAAAAAATGAAAAAAAAAAAAAAAAGATTATAGCCTTGGAAACCCAGTGGGGGAGTTTTACTGTCCTGTAGGGTCTCTATGAGTTGGAATCAGCTTGATGACAGTGGGTTTGGTTTTTAGTTTGGAAAACAGAAAATAAAATACCTACTTCATGCAGTTGCTTTTGGGTTTAATGAAATAGTGAAGGTCAAGAGTTAGCATGGTGCCTGGAACCAGTGAACATGCTAATAAATAAATTCTGTTTTTGGAGCCTTTGCCATGTGTCAAAAAAAAAAAAAAGTCACTGTTGAGTCAGACTCATGGAGACCCCATGTGTGTCAGAGTAGAACTGTGCTCCGTAGGGTTTGCAATGGCTGATTTTTCAGAAGTAGATTGCCAGGCCTTTTTTCCAAGGCGTCTCTGGGTGAACTTGAACCTCCAACCTTTTGGTTAGCAGCGGAGTGTTTTAATTTTTGCACCACCCAGGGACTCCCATGTACCAAGCACCTTTGCTAAGAACCTCAAACCTGGATAATCACATTAAATCTTCCCAACAGCCTAGGGAGAAAAGTATAATTATTAACAACTATGTTTCACAGACGAGGAAACTGAGGCACAGGTAACTTGCCCAGGGTCATGGAGCTGAAACGTCACAGAACTGGGATTTTTCTGAGTCCAGAGAGTCCTCCTTTACCCATGGTGCTTAGTCACCATGCTTCTTGGCCTCCCTTGTAAGTAGTTGATAAATACTATTGTTACTGTTGATTTTAGGAAGGCAAGAGATGGAGAATCAGATGCAATTGGCTCTTTCGCTTAAGGAGGTGTCCATATATCTTCCTTATTTCACATTCTCATTAGATGGAGTGTTCTACCGCCTCCAGGAAATGCGGTGAGGGCCTGAGGTCCTGTTTCCTTCTGCCAGTGTGCTTGGCTTCACAGAGCAAAGGGTGGGTTGATCTCACTTGTACTTAAAAATTTATAACGTTCCCATCCAGATCTTCCCAAGCATGGTATGTTCCTTCAATAGTCACTCCATCATGGTTCATAAAGATGACTCATCCTTATGCTACTTTCATATCACAGACTGAAGAAAAAAATCTCCCCTAGAACTTCCCATCGCCAGTAAGGAAGTAGCCTAGCTGGAATGGTGTGGTGGATCCAGATCCAAAAAACAGAGGAACTTGTTCCTGTAGGTAACTTGGTTCTCAGGAAGGCAGCAGCTCCCTCCTTGTACTAAGTTTGTATTGAGCTTTTGGCCCTTTTGGGTCCCTGGGTGGTGCAAACAGTTAAGTGTTAGACTACTAACCAAAAGGCGGGCAGTTCGAACCCACTCAGAGGTACCTTGGAAGAAAAGCTTGGTGATCTGTTTCGGAAAAGTCACAGCCTTGAAAACTCTATGGAGAACAGTTCTACTCTGACACACATGAGGTTGTCGTGAGTCAGAACTGACTCGACAGCAATGGGTGTTGTTGTGTGTTGTTGGCCTTTTATGGATATTAGTGAGGATCACTCATCTTTTTCCTGCAGAATTACCAAAGGACAGGGTAACACACTGAAATCTCTCTTTTCCAGCATGATTTTTTGGGCCAAGTGAGGATTCAAAGTTTTGATTTAAATCTATTTGAAAATGTTCCTAAAAGCTGTAAATTCCCTTTGCAGGCTTAATAAGGATATCACAAACCAAACAGGATGGATTCTCTTTTTTGATGTTTAAGCATTGTTTTGAATCCTGGTTCAGATGGAAGGTTTGTAGAAGGCAGTGGACCCTGGATGGGTCTGTGTATTATACAATGATTTACCCTGAAAGTTGATTTTTACAAATGAAGGCAAATGTCAGTGACCTGGTTCTCATAAAAGTAGAGGGAACGATTATTTTCAGGTCACAGAACAAATCAGCCTTGGAAGACATACAGCCAGAATGCTGGTGGGACTTTGACTCTCTGACTTTGGTCGTGTCAACAGGAAAGGCCAATCCCAGAAAAGGACATAGTATTTGGTGAAGTAGAGAGGGTCAGTGAAAATGAGGGAAACCTTTAATAAGATGAATGACATGATAGATACAACAGTGGGCTCAAACATGTCAAAGATCATGAAGACGGGCAATGTTTTGTTCTGTTATACATAAGGTCACCATGAGTTGGAGCTGATTTGAAGGCAACTAACAGTTTGGGACTTCTGACTTTTCTGCCTTTACAGGAGTCGCTACTATTGTGACGTCATCACCAGCCCCACAGACTCTTTCGTCTTCCTTGTCAACAACGGTCTGCTTTCTTTCCATCTCACTTTCTTTAAGGTTTTTGATGAATTGGGGGTGAGGAGACAAAGAAGCGGCATATTTTATCACCCCACAACCATGTGGCTCCCTCTCCCCAGACTCTTGTTGTTGTTGTTAGCTGCGGTTGAGTAGATTCCAACTCATGGCGACCCCATGTGTGCAGAGTGGAACTGCTTCATCATAGGGTTTTCAAGGCTGTGACTTTTTGGAAGTGGGTCGCCAGGCCTGTGTTCCGAGGCACCTCTGGTTGTGTTCAAACCGCCAATATTTTGGTTAGTAGTCAAGTGCTTACCCATTTGCACCACCCAGGGGCTCCCAGACTCCAAGCTGCACTTTTCAGTGGACGACAACCTCTCAGCAGGCACAATGATGCCAGGGACAATCCCCCACTCCTCTGTTCTGAACAAATTTTAACTCTCAACTGCATTTGGAGATAAAAATGCCACCTTGCAGCTCTCTTGAGTGGACTGGAGGTGATGTATATAAGAGTGCTGGCATGCCTGGCACTTCATAATGCTACTATCATTTCTATTACTTTCAGGCAAACTAAATGTTCATGACAGCATTTATGTGTGTGTGTTAGTGCAATTAAAAGTCCTATACAGTGCCTGCACTACAGAACTTCTCTTGAAAGATCTAAGAGCTTTTTTGGTAAACTTTTTATATTGAGATAATTATAAGTTCACATGCAGTTGTGAATATAGAAAAATCTCATGTACCTTCACCCTGTTTCCCCCAATGGTGACATCTTGCGTAACTATAATGCAATATCACAGCTAGGAAATGGACATTGAAACGATCCACTGGAACAACTTTATTGAGGCATAATTTACGTACCATAAAATTTACCCATTTTAAGTGTACAAGTCAATGATTCTTAGTAAATTTACTAACCATCACCACAATCCAGTTTTAAAACATTCCCATCACCTCAGTAAGATCCCTCGTGACATTTGATCTCCATTCCTCCTCCAGCCCCTGGCAATCACAAATCTATTTTCTGTCTCTATAGATTTACCTTTTCTGGACATTTTATATGCTTGGAGTCATACAATATGTGGTCTTTTGTGACTAGCTTCTTTTTCTAAAAAAAGAATTTTTTTTGTTTTTGGTTGTTGAGAATATACACAGCAAAAAAATACACCAATTCAAGTTTCTACATGTACAAATTCAGTGACACTGATTACATTCTTGCAACCATTCTCACCCACGTTTTCTGAGTTGTTCCTCTCCCACTGACATAAACTCACTGCCCCCTAAGGTTCCTATCTAATCTTTGAGTTACTGTTGTCAATTTGATCCCATATAGATAGTTCTGAAAAGAGCATAATGCTTAAGGCAGATTTTTTTTTTTTTTATTGAACTTTAGGTGAAGGTTTACAGAACAAATAGTTTCTCATTAAATAGTCAGTACGCATATTGTTTTATGACGTTGGTTATCAGCCCCACGACATGTCAACCCTCTCCCTTCTCGATCTTTTTTTTTTTTGGTGAAAATATATGTAGGCAAAGATGCACCATTTAAAAAATTTCTACATGCACAATTCAGTGACATCAATTATGTTCTTCCAGTTGTGCTGCTAAGGGCAGACATTTTTTACTAGTTAAGCTAAACTACTGTTTGGTTTTAAGAAGGCTTCAGGGGATATTTTTGGTTCAAGGTTTAAAGATTATCTTAGGGCAGTAGTTTCAGGGGTTCATCCACCCTCCATGGCTTCAGAAAGTCTGGAGTCCATGAAAATTTGGAATTCTGTTCTGCATTTTCCCCCTGTTGATCAGGATTCTTCTGTAGAATCTTTGATCAAAATGGTCAGTTCTTCTGGTCTCATGGCAAAGGAGGCAGTTGTTCATGAAGGCAATTAGCCACACATTCCATTTCCTCCTTCTATTCCTGACTGTTCTTCCTCTGTTGCTCCAGGGGAATAGAGACCAGCTGCTGTGCCTTGGATGGTCGTTTGCAAGCTTTTAAGACCCCAGGCGCTACACAACAAACTAGGAGGTAGAACAGAAGCACTAAACACATTATTAAGGCAATTAATTGGGATATCCCACGAAACCACGACCTTAAACCTCCAAACAAAGAAACTAAATCCTATGAGGTGTTTGGTTGTACATAAGCAGCCTCAGCAGCTACTCTTTTTTTTTTTTTGGTCATTGTTATAAATAAGTCTATTGCACAACTTTTGCCAATTCAACTGTTTACAGGTGCACAACTTATTGACAGCAATTACATTGATCAGCTGTGCAACACTACCCTTAACCAATGCTCTTTTTCAGTACTGCATTAAAATATAATCTCCTTTTTCTCTCTCCTTCTCACCCCTGGTAGCCACTAATAAACTTTGACCTCTGTAAGTTTGCCTGTTCTGTATTTTTATACAAGTGAGGTCATAAAATATTTGTTCTTTTGTGATTGATTTATTTCACTCAGTATAATGTCTTCAAGCTCCATCCATATTGTAGCATGTATCAAGACTTCATTTCTCTTACTGGCTGAGTAGTATTCCATTGTGGGTATGTACCACATTTTGTTTATCCATTCATCTGTTGATGGAAATTTAGGTTATTTCCACCTTTTGGCTATTGTCAATAGTGCTGTAATGAACATTTGGTGTCCAAGTGTCTGAGTGTCTGTTTTCAAGTCTTTTGGATGTATACTTAGGAGTAGAATTGCTGGGTTATATGGTAGTTCTATTTTTAGTTTTTTGAGGAACTGCCACGCTGTTTTCCCCAATGATTATACCATTTTGCATTCCCACCAGCAATGGATAAGGGTTCCAATTTCCCCATGTCCCCATCAACATTTATTGGTTTTATCTTAGCCATCCTAGTGAGAGTGAAATGGTATCTCGTTGTGGTTTTCGTTTGCACCTCTCTGATGGCTAATGATGCTGAGCATCTTTTCATGAGTGTGGTGACCATTTGAATGTCTTCTTTGGTGAAATGTGTATTCAAGTCCTTGATCCATTTATGATTGGGCTACTTGTCTTTTTGTTGTTGTCTAAGTTTTGCATATATTTTGGTTATTAGATTCTTATCAGATATATGGTTTCTGAAGATATTCTCCCAATGTAACTAGCTTCTTTCACTTAGTATAATGCTTTCAAGCTTCATCCAAGTTGTAGCATGTAGCAGTACTGCATTTCTTCTTATGGCTGAATAATATTCCGTTGTACGGGTATACCACAGTTCGTTTATCCATTCATCAGTTGATGAAAATTTGTGTTGTTTGCAGTTTTTGGCTACTACGAATATTGCTGTTATGAATATTCATGTACAAGTCCTTGTGTGGACACACGCTTTCATTTCTCTTGGGTATATACCTAGGAGTGAAATTACTGGGTTGTATGATAAATGTATGTTTAACTTTTCCGGAAACTGTCCAACTGTTTTCAAGGTGTCTGCACCACTTGACCTTCCCACCGGCAGTGTATGAGGGTTTCGATTTCTCCACAGCCTCACCAGCACTTGTTATTGTCTACCTTTTCCAGTTTTTCTTCTTAAGGTAAATGACTATGGTTGACATTTATTGAAGACTTACGATGTGCTAGATGCTGGGTGGGCTGCTCCCCAGGTTTAGCAATGCCCTCATATTCATTCCGCAGATGAGGAGGCTGGGACACAGAGGTGTGAGGTAAATTGCTCAGGAGGCCACAAGGTGAGGCAAGGGCTGAGCAGAGTGAAACGGAGTCTGTAGGAGTCATGTTCAAGGAGAGAAAAGAGAGACAGAGAGGGAGAGAAAGAGAGAATCGGCGGGGAGGGTCTGAGGTGGGAGCACTGTGTCTGTCACCACGAAGCCTGAGGCCTAGGGGTGGGCCAAGACTGGAAGGAAGGCTGTGGAATGTTCCCTAGTTAGGAGGGTCACTTTCCCAGATAAAGTGCAAGGCTCAGGAAAGCAGCATCTTGGATGGATTCCAGGAAGCCTAGCCCCTCCGGAGTTTCTGGTCTGTGGAACAAAAAGGTCCTCATTCCTCCTCAGGCTGGGGGAGGACCACAGAGTGGATGTCCGGGGAAGCAGCATTCTGTTCCCCCGAGCGACGACCTCCCACATGGTGTCTTGTTCCAGACCCTCAGCCATTAATCCTGACAAGATTCAAGGAAGAAAGTTCCCATCCAGGGGCTGACAGGTAGGGGGTGGCCTGCACTCGTTTTCCTCAGTAAATCACTCTGCTCAGCTCGCGTCTCACTGGGTTGCAATTACAATCTTTCAGGCCCGACACAAAATCATTGGGCTGGTAAGAGGAGAGTACCTGGGTAATGTGTTTAACAAAAATTAACCTGGTTAAGCCCTGACTCTGTTGAAAATGAGAAAGTGCGGATGGGCCTAATCGATTCCTCCACAGCCCAATTACTTCAGAGCTGGCTTTGGATTTCAGCTAAGTGGGCCGACCCGAAAACAGGGATATTCGTTTTATTAGATTACCTCTTTGATCACAGAGTTCAGATTATGGCGGAGTTTGTTGTTAGCCATGGGGGCTAGTGGATGGAGGAGACGGGGCTTGAGTGCACACACTCAAGGGTACACACACCCTTGCCCACACTAGCATGCACACAAACCTTTCCAGAGTGAGGAGGGTGAGTAAATATTTATTCCCCTCTCCCTTCCCACTGGGGAGTTGAAAATATGGATTTGATCAAATACTCATTTACTCTCTGCCCACCACGCCTCCCCACCCCCTTGGCCTCTTGGCAGATAAATGATGTTATTTGAAGGTATTCTTGAAATTTCTGACGGAGACTGTTTCTTAAGTGCTTTTAGAGCAGGCCTATACTTTGTAATACTTGTCATATTCTGGCTAGTAAACTCCTGGCCTTTAAAAGCCGGAACCTTACTCTGTTTCCTGAATACGAGGGAATAGGTCATTAACCATGAATTTCAAATGAAGCAGATTTACAGTATATATCACAGAAATATGTTCTTGAGAGACAGCGAGTACCAAGGAATCCATGGGGCAGAGAAAACAAACAAACAAAACTAACAAACAGGGAGGGATCAGCTGATCTGGGGACAAGTTTTTCTTTTTTCAGGTTTTTGTGGTTGATTTGGCCAAGTCTCAGACTCTTGCTCCAGGTTCCTGATAGAAACACCTTTCTGGTTCCATTCCGCTTCCACCCCCAGAGTGGCACGCTCCAGGGTGAGGTGCCTGGAGAACTTGACAGTGGAAAAGCCGTTGTCTGGAGGTTAATCCTGGGGCCATTGGAGCTCTGATAAGGTTGGGGAGTTGGGGTTGGGTTGCTGGGGGAAATGCCGTAGACAGTAAGGGAAGCACGGTTGGGGTTGGGTCATCTAGTTTCTGGGAATAATTTTTGGGTCTCTTTTTCTCAACATTTCTGAACGTCTTTCTTCCCTTGCTGCCATCTTGAAGAGGCAGGAAAACCCCATGTATGTGCTCTGCACTTCGTGAGCAACTGGTAAGCGTTAGCTACTTCTACCTTCATCTTCTGCCTGGAATGACCTTTTATTTCTTCAGATTGCCTGCAGTTGTAGTAGATGCTGTTGGCTGCCTACTCAACAGCCCTCACGGTTCTTCTTTATCACTGAATCCAGGTTTCGTTCCAGCAATAGGGAGTCCAGCTCCAGGGGATGGACTGTGAGAGGTTTAGGCCATTCATGGCACTCCCAGCCACCTGTGCTGGTGATCGGTCTTGGGGTGGGCATGTAACCAGTTCTGGTGCAAGAGACGTTTGGGGAAGGCTGCTGGGGCCTTTGAGAAAGTTTTGTTCCCTGGTAAGAGAGGCATGTGTGGTGAATACCCCATTGCCCCTTTTTCTCCCTTCTGGATGCTTTGACTTTTTTTTTTTTTTTTTTGATTGAGATATAAATAAACACACTGTGAAGTGCATACATCTCAAAGAGTTTTTTGCATGTGTATACCCATGTAACTACCACTCGGATCAAGGGGTAAAACATTTCTAGCACCCCAGAAGTCTCCCTCACATCCCCTGTCAGTTACCCTATGACTTCTGACTTCTAACATTATAGATTAGTTTTTTCCTTTTTTAAATTTTTTTATAAAGACCAGAGTTTATTAGTGGTTACAAAGGGCAGGCAGGAGGGAGGGGAAAATGTGAATGCATTGTTTAGGGGACACTGAGCTTCTGTTATGGGTGACAGAAAATTTGGATATGAATAAGTGTGATGGTTGAGCAATATGATGAGCATAATGTCACTGAACTATACATGTGAAGATTGTTGAAATGACAAACGTTTTTTAAAAAATTTCATATGTAATAATTTTTTTAAAAATTCCGTGTCATGATTATTTTTCTGAACATTTTATTGTGGTTTGGGTGAAAGTTTATGTAGCAAATTAGTTTCCCATTCAACAATTTATACACATTTTGTTCGTGACATTAGTTGTAATCCCCTCAATGTGATACCACTCTGCCCACTTACTTCCTGGGCTCCCCCTTTCCATTCGCCTACTTCTGCTGCCCCTTCCTGCCTTCTGAACTTTGTTTTTGGGCAAATGCTGTTCTTTTGGTCTCATATGGCTGATTGTTCTGAGAAGCATGTTCCTCATGGGTGTTATTGTTCACTTTTTAGGCCTGTCTGTTGTTTGGCTGAAAGGTGATTTCTGGTAACGGGTTCAGTTCCAGGTTTGAAGGGTGTCTAAGGGCCATAATCTCAGGGGTTCCACCAGTCTCTATCAGACCGGTAAATCTTGTAATTTTTATGAATTTGGATTTTGTTTTACATTTTTCTCCCACTCTGTCCAGGACTTTCTATTGTGATCTCGGTCAGAGCAGTTGGTAGTGGTAGCTGGGCACCATCTAGTTCTTCTGGTCTCAGGCTAGTGGAGGCTATGATTCCTGTGGTCCATTAGTCCTTTGGTATAATTGTTTTCTTGAGTCTTTGCTTTTCTTTACTCTTTTTTGCTCCAGATGGGAAGAAACCAATAGTTGTATCTTAGATGGCTATTCCCAAGCTTTTAAAACCCCAGTTACTACTCAACAAAGTAAGATGTAGAACATTGTCTTTATGGACTATGTTATGCCAATTGACCTAGATGTCCCCCAAGACTATGATCCTAAGCCCTCAAGCCCAGTGACTCAGTCCCTCAAGATGTTTGGTTATGGCTAAGGAGTATGTCTATGCCAATAAAATTGGAAGACAGCTACCTGACCAATCAACTGGAACAGGTCCATATTTGTGCCCATTCCAAAGAAAGGTGCTCCAACAGAATGCAAACATTATGGAACAATATCATTAATATCACATGCAAGTAAATTTTGCTGAAGATAATTCAAAACACAGTTACAGCAGTACATTGACAGGGAACTGCCAGAAATTCAAGCCAGATTCAGAAGAGGACGTGGAACAAGGATATCATTGCTAACATCAGATGGATCTTGGCCAAAAGCAGAGAATACCAGGAAGATGTTTACCTGTGTTTTATTGACTATGCAAAGGCATTTGACTTTGTGTATCATAACAAATTATGAATAACATTGTAAAGAATGGGAATTCCAGAACACTTCATTGTGCTCCTGCAGAACCTGTACATAGACCAAGAGGCAGTCATTCAAACAGAACAAGGGGATACTTCATGGTTTAAAATCAGGAAAGGTGTGCATCAGGGTTGTATCCTTTCACCATACTTATTCAGTGTGTATAATGAGCAAATAATCTGAGAAGCCAAACTATATGAAGAAGAACATGGCATCAGGATTGGTGGAAGACTCATTAACAACTGTGACATGCAGACGACACAACCTTGCTTGCTGAAAGTGAAGAGGACTTGAAGCACTTACTGATGAAGATCAAAGCTTTCAGTATGGATTATACCTCAACATAAAGAAAACAAAAATTCTCACAACTGGACCAATAAGGGAAACCCTGGTGGCTTAGTGGTTAAGAGCTTGGCTGCTAACCAAAAGGTCGGCAGTTCAAATCCACCAGGCGCTCCTTGGAAACTCTATGGGGAAGTTCTACTTTGTCCTATAGGGTTGCTATGAGTCGGAATTGACTGATGGCCGTGGGTTTGGTTTTTTTGGTTTTGGACTGATAAGCAACATCATGATAAATGCAGAAAAGATCGAAGTTGGGTATATTCCCATACGCTATCCCACACCTGTTCAGCTTACATATCTACCTATGTATCCACTCATAAATTATTGTTTGTTATTACTGTTATTGTAGGATTGTGTATGAAATAGTATTTATCGTTGTTGCCTTTTACTCTTGTGTACCTCCCAGTATCTTCGTTTACTTTGGTCATGTAGTGCTACATCCCCCTTATTGTGTATTGCCTTTCCCTTCACCCAAGTTAATACGTGTCCACTATCTAGTTAGTGATTTTCCCCATCCCTGGTAACCATCAAAGAACGTGTCTTTCTGTGTGTAAACCTTTTCTTGACTTTTTATAATAGAGGTCTCATACAATATTTGTCTTTTTATGGTTGACTTATTTCACTCAGCTTAATGTCCTCCAGGTTCATCCATGTTGTGAGATGTTTTTCAGGTTCATCGTTATCCTTTAACATTGTGTAGTATTCCGTTACATGTATGTACCATAGTTTATCTATTCATCCGTTGACGGACTTGGGTTGTTTCCGTCTTTTTGCTCTTGGGGGCTTGTATATCTATTTGTATCAAGGCTCTTATTTCTCTAGGATATGTAAATAGTAGTGAGATGGCTGGATCATATTGTATCTTTATTTCTAACTTTTTAAGGAAGCACCAGACCGTTTTCCACAGTGATTATACCATTTTACAATCCCACCAGCAGTGTATGAGAGTTCTAATCTCCCATACTCTCACCAGCATTTTTTGTTCTCTGTTTTTTTTGATCATTGCTGTTGTTTTGATTTACATCTGTCTAACGGCTAATGACTGTGAGCATCTCTTCATGTATTTGTTGGCTGCCTGAATGTCTTCATTGGTGAATTGTCTGTTCATATCATTTGCCCATTTTTTATTTGGATTGTTTGTCTTTTTTTGTTGTTGAGGTATTGAAGTTTTCTATAAATTTTGGAGATCAGTCCCTTGTTATATACGTTGTTGTCAATTTTTTTTCCCCAGTCTGTAGGTTCTCTTTTTACTCTTTTGGAGAAGTCTCTTTATGCTCATAAGTGTTTAATTTTTAAGAGGTCCCAGTCGTCTAGTTTATCTTTTGGTGTTTCCATAGATTGGTTTTGTCTGTTATTGAACTTCAGATAAATAGAGCCATTCAGTATGTATTCTTTTGTCTGTGCTTCTTTTGCTCAACATTATGACTTTGAGATTAATCCTTTTTTTTTTTTTTTGCTATGGGTTTTTCATTGTATGAATACATCATAATTTATCCATGCTTTGATTGATGGACATTTGGTCTCCCTTCCTGCTTTGGACAGTGTCATGGGAAGATGTAATGGTTGGAGCTTTGGCAGCCATATTGCTACTATGAAGCAATAAGTATGCCAATAAAGATGAAAGCAAACCAGCTGAGAATAACAGAGAGGAGGAGAAAAAGGAGCATAGGCCTTCTCGGAGGAATTAAACTTATCCTGTGACTGCCTTCCTTTAAGCTTAACTTACTGTTTAGTCAATGTAAGTGTCCTATGGCTTAAACCACTGTTAGTAAGATTTTCTATTGCTTGCAGCCAAAAACATTCTAATGATACAGATGACAGAGAGGAAGAGAAAAAAGAGCATAGATCCTCTCAAAGCCATTAAACTAACCCTGGACTGCCTTCCTTTGAGCTTTACTTGGTTAGTCAGCATAAACGCCCTTATGGCTCAAACCACTGTTAGTAAGATTTTCTATTGCTTGCAGCCAAA
This sequence comes from Dugong dugon, assembly GCA_030035585.1. Taxonomy (NCBI): domain Eukaryota; kingdom Metazoa; phylum Chordata; class Mammalia; order Sirenia; family Dugongidae; genus Dugong; species Dugong dugon. Next base: position 49,345,981 of record CM057462.1, on the reverse strand, counting down.
AACATTCTAATGATACAGAATGCACACTATCCTTCCAGACCCAGGTCAAGTGACACCTCTTCCATGGAGCCTTCCTTAAGCACATTAGCCTAGCTGGGCTTCTCTTTAGCTGTGAGCTCCTGCGGCCTTGTGTGTCCACTCATTACCATGTGTTCTCTTACACCACCTTGTTCCATTCAGCACCTACTGTATATAGCATTTTCCTGATATCCTCCTTCCTAGAGCATCATTGGAATTGCTCACAGGGCCCAGAGCAACAGAGTGAAAACTGCAGATTTAACATTCACAGTTTTGACTATTCATGGACATCCAAGAAGGTCTAATACATGTGGTCTTTTGCAGGGTGACTGAAGGACAAACTGGAACCCATTCTGCAGGGCTGACCTGCAGGAATTTACCAGTTAGCCAGGGAGGGCACCTTCAGGACCCCCTTTCACCAGCCAGTCCCTGGGTGCTCCAAATGATAATCTTTTCCTTCCTTCCTTCCTTCCCTTCCTCTCTCCCTCCCTCCCCACTCCTTCCCTTCCTCCTTTCCTTCCTTCTCTCCTACCTTCTTACCTTCCTACTTTCCTTCATTCCTCCTTCCCTTCTTTCTTTTCTTTTTATTTTTCTGAAGTCAACCTTAAGAGGAGATAATAACCAGCTAGTTTCTGTCTATATTCCGTCCATCCATCCATCCATCTCTATGGATCTATCTACCAATTTTAGGATGAATTTGGAAATAAAACATTCATAGGACCTTAGTTTTGAAAGGGTCTTCAATTTCAGGGAGTCCAGACCTTTCGTTTTACAGATAAAAAAAAAAAAAAAAATTGAGGCTCAGAGAGGGGAAGTGACTTACCTGAAGTAACATGGCAAATTATGATTTGTCCACTGTGGCTGGACCCTAGGTCTCCTGACTCCCACTGCCTCCTCTGTGGCTTTGTGATTACATCTAATCCCAGTGAAGGTGGCAATCGGGGCCTACCTGAGGGGGTTCTGTCTGAAGCCTGAGGCAGCCCACCATGGCTGGGCCCACCTAGGGTGTGTTATGCCCCTCGACTACCCTCACCCCTCCTTCTGAACTCATGTTTTAGTCCATGCAGTGCTCTCTGGGTTGTTTCTAGGGCATCATGGAAGAACTACCATTTATTGAATATTTACAACATGCCAGACACTGCACTTGGCATCCTTGGAGGCCAAAGTCAGAGAGGTCATCATCTGCCTAAGATATCCCAGCTACTAAGTCTGGTGTCTTCATCAGTCAGATTGTAAACGCTGGGGGTAGAAGCCTTCCTGTGCTCCTGGGAAGAGCACTGGACAGGGAGCTCAAGGACCTGGGTTCGAACTCCAGGCTGCCGCTGGCCAGCTGAGTGACCTCAGTGGACTCTGATTCTATTTCTGTACCTGGGATGAGCATATCAACACCAGCCCCGCCTTCCTCGCGGTTTGCTGTGAACTGCAAAGCACTGGCCTCATACAAAACGCTGCTGCCTGTGACTTTGAGCTTCTTCTGGTGGACACATGCAGTTGTGTCAGCCAGCTATGCTAGTACCCTGGTCTACCCCCTCCTTGACTCTGAGGGGTGAAATGGGCCGCAAGAGAGCTTCCCCCAGGGTACGGGCTGGGCTGTGTGCTGAGGTCACCTGGTGGGAGCTTTGATTTCTGCTCTTTGATGGGCGGGAATCCTGCTCTGCTGGCCCAGGATGGTGCCCCAGACAATTGTGCCTTTGTGAACCCTGCCCCAGAGCATCTGCCCACAGAAACCTGCTGGCTCAGAACTGCCTCATGGGGAAAAGCAGCCTTCAGGAGAGGGGGAACAACGAGCTTCTCATGTCAGGAGAGTTCAGTGCCTGGGCTGGGGCTGGCCCTGGGTAATTCGGGTGACAGACTCAGGAACCTTGTCAATGCTTCCGAACTGGCAGGGGTGGGAACCTCTGGAATGTGTGGGAAGGGTGTTGTCTTCTATGGCTACGTGATCGAGTCCCCACCTACTTCTCTCATTCTGTGCCATCCTGTCCTTTGCTCCCTCTTCTCCAGCCACCCTGGCTACCTCAGGGCCTTTGCACATACAGAAGCCTTTGCCTGGGATTTTAATTTTTCAAATATGTAGAAAATTATGGAGCATAATTGTTCAGATACTCTAACTACCCATCTTGGAGCAAACATGAACATTTTGTCATTTTTACTTCAGAGCACTCCAGTTTTTAACCAGTCATATTATTCAAAATTCAAAAGGTGGAAGAGGGTCTGCAGTGTCCTCCCTTCCCTGTCCTCTAGGTGACTTAATTCCTCCCCAGAGGCCTGCAGTGTTATTGGTTTCTGCAATACTCTGTGTGTATGCAAGTGTACGTGTGTGTACACGCATAGGTGTATATATGTATTTCACAAATGATAACGTTCATATTTACTGTTCTGTCCCTAGTCTTATTTTCTAAAACAAACTTAAAAAAAACTTTATTTTTTAGAGCAGTTTTAGGGTAACAGAAAAATTGTGCAGAAAGTACAAAGAGTCTCCATTTGCCCCCTCTCCCCCTGAACTCTGTTTCTCCTATTATTAACATCTTGCATTGGTCTGGTACATCTGTTGCAATTGATGAACCAATGTTGATATGTTATTATTAGCTAAAGTTCATTGTTTGCTTTAGCAGTCCTTCTGTGTTGTACAGTCCTATGGATTTGGACCACTATGTAATGTCCTGTGTCCACCATTACGGTATCCTGTGGAATTGTTTCACTGTCCTAAAATAAATAAACTTTAAAATTTTTAGAATAATTTTAATTTACAGAAAAGTTGTAAGGATAGTATAGAGAGGCCCGGTGTACCCCCTACCCAGTTTTCCCTATTGTTAACATCTTCCGTTAGTATAGTGCTTTTTTCACCATGAAGGAATCAACATTGGTCCATTACCATTAATCATACTCCATAGTTTATTCTAATTTCACTACTTTTCCCCTAATGTCCTTATTCTGTTCTCGTATCCCATCCAGGGTACCACGTTACATTTAGTTGTCATGTACCCTTAGCCTCCTCTGGTCTGTGACAGTTTCTCAGACTTTCCTTGCTTTTGATAACCTTGACAGTTGTGAGGATTATCAGGTTAGGTATTTTGTAGAATGTCTCTCAGTTTAGGGTTGTCTGATGTTTTTCCCTTGATTTGATTGGGGTTATAGGTTTTTGGGAGGAAGACCACAGAGATGCCATTCTAATTACATCATATCAAGGGTATGGGCTATCAACATGATTATCCCTGCTGATGTTGACCTTGATTAAGGCAGTGTTTACCAGGTTTCTCCATTGTAAAGCAACTTCACCGCCCTCTTTCCATATTCTCTGAAGGAAGTTACTCTGCATAGCTCACAACGCAGATGTGGGGCATTAAGCTCTACCTCCTGGAGGGGAGCAGTATCTACATAAATTATTTGTAATTTGTCTGCATGGGAGATTTGTGTCTTCATTTATTTGTTCAATCATCTATTTATATTAGTACGGACTCATGGAATCTGTTTTATACTTTGAGTTACAGTCCAAAAGTTTAATAGATAAACTATAAGTAAAGATTTTGAAACAATCTCAAAGTTGCAAGAATGGTACAAAGAACTGTTTTTTTCTTGTGTCATTTGAGAGTAGGTTGCCAGCGTGGTGCCCCAGTACCCGCCTGATACTTAAGTGTGTATTTCCTACAAACAAGATAGTTTTAAAGAATCACAATGTTGTCGTTGTTAGTTGCCATGGAGTAGGCTCTGACTCTTGGCAAACTTATGTAGAACAGAACCAAACGTTGCCTGATCCTGCACCATCATCCTAATCATTGATATGTTTGAGTCCATTCTTTCAGCTATGTGTCAGTCCATCTTATTGAGGGTAGAGAACCACTATGCAATCATCAAAATCAGGAAGTTAGCATGGATCCATTACTACCATTTAATCCTCAGCTCCCCTTCAAGTTTCCCCATTTATCTCAATAATGGCCTTTAGAGCAAAAGGATACAGTTCAAAATCACTTCCTTGTTATGTTCTTTAGTCTCCTTCAATCTGGAACAGCCCCACAGTCTTCCCTTGACTTTTGTGACCGTGACACATACTTTTTGAAGATTAGACCAAAATCAAAACCAAAAAAACTCAAACCTGTTGCCATCGAGTTGATTCTGACTTATATCGACCCTGTAGGACAGAGTAGAACTGCCCAATAGGGTTTCCAAGGAGTGGCTGGTGGATTCAAACTGCCAACCTTTTGGTTAGCAGCTGAGCTTTTAACCACTGTGCCACCAGGGCTCCTTTGAAGATTACAGGCTGGGTATTTTGTAGCATGTCTCGCAATTTGAATTTCCCTGGTGTGTCTTCAGGATTAGATTCAGGTTTTGTATCTTTGGCAGGAATGTCACGGAAGTGATGCTCTGCTCTTCTTATTGCATCTTGTCAGGTGGTGCAAAGTTTCGATTCGTCTCATGACCAGTGAAGTTCACTGTGATCATTCCATTAAGGTGGCACCTGCTTGGCTTCCTCACTGTCAAGTTATTCTTTTTTCTCCTTATAATTAATAGGTATTTTGTGGGAGGTACTGTGAAACTGTAAAAGTACGTTTCTTGTCAAGTTTCTATTTATTCATTTATATTGTGGTTTTCTATTTTATTCAATGAGTTATGATCCACTACTAACATTATTTGTTTTGATTGTCAGATTGTCCCTGGTTCAGCCAGTTGGAGGGTCTTTGAACTGCTTTCTGTCCTTTTGATATGCCCCATCTTTCTTTGAGTGCTTCCATACTTTCTGGCACAACAAGTTGCTCCAGGCTCATCTTATACTTTCCCTGTCCCAGACCTGGAACCCTAGAACCAGCCATTTCTCCGAAGATCTCTGATTCTTTTTTAGTAGATAATGTATTTCGGAGAGAGAGAGGAAAAGGAAGAGGGAGAGGGAGAGAGGGAGGGGGAGGGGGGAGAGAGGGCGAGAGGGAGAGAGAGAGAGATACATCCCTGGGTGGTGCAAAGGGTTAAGTGCTTGCCTACTAGCCAAAAGGCTGGCGGTTTGAAGCCACCCAGAGGCACCTTGGAAGACAGACCTGGTGACGTGCTTCTGAAAGGTCCCAGCCTTGAAAACTCCATGGAACAATTCTACTCTGCACACATGGGGTCGCTGTGAATCAGAATGGTGTTTACATATAGAGACACACGCACATGCACGTATAAAAAAATATATATTAATTTCATTGTGTCTTTCTAGCCACAATATCTCTCTCCATTTATTTAGGTCTTCTTTATTTCTCTACAAAGGGCTTGCACAATCTTTGTAATATTTAGTCCTGGATACTTATATATTTTTTATGCTATTGTAAAGGGTATTTTTAAAATTACATTTTTCAAATTTTGTTGCTGGTATTTGTATTTGCCCTAGAATATCTTTCTTTTTTTCTATTTTTTTAGTTTTAACCATTTTGGGTTTCAATGTTATGGTTGTGACTCTCATAAATGGTACTTATCTGGATTTTTAAAAATTGGACCTGGTAATTGGGATTTTAGGTAATCAATGGCATATTTGGATTTTTCCTACTTTTTTTCTATTTGTCTTGCCTTTTCTGTGTTTATTTTCTCTACCTTTGTAGCCACTTTTGGGGACTGATTATTTTTTATTATCCATCTCCCATCTCATCAGGTTGGAAGTTATATACTTTATTGCTATTCTTTAGTCATTACTCTAGTAATGTCACCATACCCACGTATCTCATCAAATTCTACAATTAATCATCACTATGCCTTCCCTCCGAATGCATGCATCTTTTAAAACTCCACCATCCTTTTTCCATTCTGTTGTCGTGTATTTCACTTCTACTTTGGTTTTTTAACCCTAGGTGGTATTAATGGTTTGGGCAATCTGTGTTGCTTAGATTGACCTACGTGTTTGCCATCTTCCTGTTCTCTTCCTTCTCTGACCTTCCATCTGAGATCACGTTTCTTCTGCCTGAAGGAGTCCTTTAGTATATATATATTTTTTCAAGTGAGACTATGTTTATGGCAAATTTGGTTTTATTTGTTTGAAAATGTCTTTAAGCCTCATTTTAAGATATATTTTCTCTGGATATAGAATTCTAGTTCTGTTCTTTCAACACATTGAAGATATTATTCCACTGAGCTTTGCCCTCTGTTGTTGATGTTGAGAAGTCAGCTGTCAGTCTAATAGTCAGTCATTGACTTAGAGGCTATCTGCCTTATCTCTTTGGTTGCTTTTATGAACTTCTCCTTTTCTTTGATGTTTTACAATATCGCCATGATATGTGTGATGGTTGGGGTTGTTTGTCAAGTTGGCTGGGCTGTGATTCTCAGTGGTTTGGCATTTATGATGTAGTTTGGCAGCTGTGTAATAATGTAATCACCTCCATAATGAGATCTGTTATGAGCAGCCAGTCAGTTGAAAGGGAGTTTCCTTGGGGGTGTGACCTGCATCCAATAAAGGTGGACTTTCTGGCAAAGCTTGCTGGCTTTTGTTCGCTCTGGATCCTATAGCTGACTCCTGTTCATCTGACCTCCAGTTCTTAGGACTTCAGCTAGTAGCTTACCTGATGATCTTGGGATTCATCAGCCTCCGCAGCCTGTGAGCCAGATACCTGCTGTCTGACCTGCCGATCTTGGGCTTGCCAGCCCCTGAAGCTATGTGAGTCAGGAGAAGCCTCCAGCCTGACCCACGGACTTGGGACTTTCCAGCTTCTACAACTGTGTGAACCATTTCCTTGAGATAAATCTCTGTGTATATATATATACATGTGCTTCACTGGTTTTGCTTCTCTAGAGAACCCAGCCTAAGATGATATGTCAGGTGTAGGGAGCTAGATAAAATAGAAGATACCCCGTTAAATTTGAATTTTAGATAAGCAACAAATATATTTTTAGTATAAGTATGTCCTGAATATTGCACGAATCATACTTATGCCAAAAATATATTCATCATTTGAAATTCAAATTTAACTGGGGGTCCTGTATTTTTATTTGCTAAACCTAGTAACCCTATTAGGTGTGAATTTCCTTTTATTGCCCTGCTTGACATTTATTAGATTTATTATTCTTAAATCCATGGTATTTATTTTCATTAGTTAAGGAAATTTCTCAAAGCTAATGGCTGATTAAATGACCATTATCTCTTTAAATATTGCCTCTGCCCCAGTCTTTCTCCTCTCTCTTCTGTAATGATGATTGGATATATTTTACGCCTTTTACACAGTTCTCCGTATATCTTGGTCTCTCTTTTATATTTTCCATCTTTATGTCTTTCTGTGTTTCATTATTCTTCAGTTGTGTCTGATTTGCTGTTAAATCCATCTACTGATTAAATTTCAGTCATTATATTTTTCATTTCTAGAGGTTCTTTTTTCAATCCGTGAAGCCACTTTAACAGATGCTCACTCTTTACTCATATTTTCAATACCCTTTAACAATTTCATTAGAGATATTAAAATCATTTTAAATTGTATGTCTGACAATTCCTATGCCTGAGGTCTCTGTGGGTCTGAATCTACTACCCGTAGTTTCTGCTGTTCATGATGCCTATTTTCGTTGAGTGTTCTGTAATTGTGACTTTAAGCCCACATATCATAATTTTACCTTTGGACAATCTCTGAGCCTGTATTATAAGGTAGATTACTACAGTGGGAATTTTCATTGACTTCCACCAGGAGCCTGTGGACATTACCAGCTTGGGACCACTTTAAACTAAATTCTTGGCTTGATATTCTTGGACCACCCAAGTAGGGAGAATTCAGGCTGCAAAACATCTTATTAGGGTTGGCTTGTAGCTACAGATTCTAAAGGAAGATTTTTTTTTCCCCCTTCCACTCATTGCCAAGATTCAGTACAAGGAATTTTCCTTGGGGTCCCCAGGGAGTAAGTAGTAGGGTGGTTTTGTTTTACTTCACCTTGACTCTGATGTGTAACATTTTGGGATCTCAGCTTTATGCAGAGGGAGTTTTCTATTAGAGTCTTCACCTTGGGTGGGCTTTGGACTTTATTTCCAGTCTGCATTCCATGTAGCTTCAGAGTACCACTAACATCTCTGGGTTCCAGTGTTCACTTAGTTTTTGGCTCCGTGTATGTCTTACCTTTTTGAGAGTTAATTGATGCAATTACAATAGGTTTTCATTTTCTAGCTGGCATATTTGTTGTTTTTAATTGGAGGATCTAAAGAGCACTTAAATATCCTGCTGGAAACACAAGGCCCCCCCTTTCCTCTACTAGCAATTCTTTAGTGGAAACCTGTGATATCAGCTTTGGAGTGGCTTTCTTTTCTTTCTTTTTTTTTAAAATTTCATTTATTTTGTTGTTGTTGAGAGTATACACAGCAAAACATATACCAATTCAACAGTTTTTAAATGTACCATTTAGTGACATTGATTACATTCTTCGAGTTGTGCAACCATTCTCACCCTCTTTTGCTGAGTTGTTACTCCCCCATTAACATAAATTCATTGCCCCCTAAGGTTCCTATCTAATCTTCCTAGTTGCTGTTATCAGTTTGATCCTGTATAGATAGTTCTTTTAAGTGCATAATGCTGAAGGCAGACATTTTTTACTAGTTAAGCTAAACTATTGTTTGGTTTAAGAAGACTTCAGGGGATATTTTTGGTTTAAGGTTTAAAGGTTATCTCAGGGCAATAGTTTAAGGGATTCATCCACCCTCCATGGCTCTAGAAAGTCTAAATTCCATGAATATTTAAAATTCTGTTCTGTGTTTCCCCCCTTTTGATCAGAATTCTTCTATGAAATCTTTGATCAAAAAGTTCAGTAAGGGTAGCCAGGCACAATCCAGTTCTTCTGGTCTCATGGCAAAGGAGGCAGTTGTTCATAGAGGTAGTTAACCATACATTCCATATCCTCTCCTATTCGTGACTCTCCTTCTTCCTCTGTTGCTCCAGGCAAATAGAGACCAATTGTTGTGCCTCGAATTGTCGCTTGCAAGCTTTTAAGACCCCAGGCACAAATAAAGAGGTAGAACAGTAGCACTAAGCACATTATTAGGCCAATTAACTGGGATGTCCCATGAAACCATGACCCTAAACCCCCAAACCAGGGAACTAAATAAATCCATGAGGTTTTTGGTTGTACATAAGCAGGCTCAGCAACTACCCTTTCTTTTTTTTTTTGTCATCATTGTAAATGTATCTATTATGCAACTTTTGCCAATTCAACTTTTTACAGGCATACAACTTGTTGACAACTATTACAATAATCAGCTGTGCAACCCTACCCTTATCAATGCACTATTTCCATCACCATTAACCCCCCGTTTTCCCCTCCCTCCCACTCTTGGTAACCACTAATAAATTTTGCTCTCTATACGTTTGCCTTTTCTTGTCTTTTTATGTAAGTGAGGTTATACAATATTTGTCCATTTTTTGATTGCCTTATTTCACTCAACGTAATGTTTCCCAGCTCCATCCATATTGTAGCTTATATCAAGACTTCATTTCTCCTACTGGCTGAGTAGCATTTCATTGTATGTATGTACCACATTTTGTTTATCCATTCATCTGTTGATGGGCCTTTAGATTGTTTCCACCTTTTGTGAATAGTGCTGCAATGAACATTGGCATACAGGTCTTTGTTTGAGCCTCTGTTTTCAAGTCTTTTGGGTATATACCTAGGAGTGGAATTGCTGGGTCATATGGTAGTTCTATTTTTAGTTTTTTGAGGATCTGCCACACTGTTTTCCACAACAGTTATACCATTTTGTATTTCTACTAGCAGTGGATAAGAGTTTCAGTTTCCCCAGATCCTTACCAATGTTTGTTATTTTCTGAATTTATTTTTCTTTGCCATCCTAGTGAGAGCGAAATGGTATCTCATTGTGGTTTGGAATTGCATCTCTTTGATGACTAATGATGCTGAGCATCTTTTCACATGTGTCTGAGGCTGGATTCCCTAGAGAAGCAAAACCAGTAAAGCATATAAATATATACAGAGAGCGATTTATATCAAGGAAATGGCTCACGTGGTTGTAGAGGCTGGAACATCCCAAGTCTGTGGATCAGGAGAGAGGCTTCTCCTGATTCATGTAGCTGCAGGGCTAACCCAAGATCAGCAGGTCAGACAACAGGGTTCTTGCTCACAGACTGTGAAGATGGGTGAATCCCAAGACTGGCAAGCAAGATGGCAGGTAAGCTGCTAGCTCAAGTTCCAAGAAACAGAGGTCAGATGAACAGGGACCAGCTGCAGGATCCAGAGTGAGCAAAAGCCCACAAAACTTGCCAGAAAGTCCACTTATATATTGGATGCAGGCCACACCCCCAAGGAAACTCAACTGATTGGCTACTCACAGCAGATCCCATCATGGAGGTGATCACATTGTATCAAATCTCATTTTGGAAGTGATCACATCATCATACGACTGTCAAACTACATCATTACTGATTCTATTGTTTTTCTGTTTTTGATTTTATTTATTTAACACTTAGTACATATATTGTTTTATGACATTGGTTAACAACCCCATGACATGTCAGTACTCTCCCTTCTCAACTTTGGGTTCTCTATTACCAGCTTTTCTGTCCCCTCCTGCCTTCTGGTCCTTGCCCGTGGGCTGGTGTACCCTTCTAGTATCATTTTGTCCTATGGTCTGTCTAATCTTTGGCTAAAAGGTGAACCTCTGGAGTGACTTCATTACTGAGCTAAAAGGGTGTCCAGGGGCCATACTCTCAGGGTTTCCCCAGTCTCTGTCAGGCCAGTAAGTCTTGTCTTTTATTTGAGTTAGAATTTTGTTCTACATATTTCTCCAGCTCTGTCTGGGACGCTGTATTGTGATCCCTGTCAGAGCAGTCAGTGGTGGTAGCCGGGCACCATCTAGTTGTACTGGACCTAGTTTGGTGGAGGCCATGGTAGTTGTGGTCTATTAGTCCTTTGGACTAATCGTTCCCTTGTGTCTTTAGTTTTCTTCATTTTCCCTTCCTCCTGAGTGGGTGAGACCAGTGGAGTATCTTAGAAGGCTGCTCACAGGCTTTTAAGACCCCAGATGCTTCTCACCAAAGTAGAATGTAAAATGTTTTCTTTGTAAACTATGTATTTATTTCTTTTAGCTTTTTGTCCATGTTTTCTCTTAGTTCTTCAATTATGTTTAATGTTGTTGTATTGTATTCTTCCATTTTTAAAATTATTTGGTCATCCCTAGATGCACTTTCACTCCCTTTGTCATGTTTATTTGGATGGGCCATTGTTTCTTTGTTCTTTGAGTGTCTTGCGATTTTTGTTGGGGCATTGAAATTTTTGAGGGTGTTAACTTTCTCAGTTTTCCCAAGTATTTGATGTTTTTGCCCTCTGTACTTTCTACAAGTAACTCTTAGGTGGGCAGAGCCTTGGCCTTTGCTTACTGTTTCCTCTCCCTCTCTGTGATAGCTCCTTCTTCCTCCCTGGTTTAATTAGGATTCAAATGTTCCAGATCTTGGTTTTCGACTTTCAATCTCTTCCACACACACCAGAGAACATGTGGTCAGTCTGTCTACCTGCAGGTACCACCACTCAGGTGCTATATCATGTACTAATCAATCTGTCTACCAAGGGGTGCAGTCCCCTCTTTCTGGTTATTACTCCCTTCCCTCCTCTGTTTCTGCAATCACGTTTTTAGTCAGAAAACCCACACCCAGTGAGCCTCCTTTAGGGCTGGGTGTTGCTCTGCAGTTTTGCCTGAGGCTTCCTTCCCTGCTCTTTGGGGGATGCTTATATCTGAGCTGGCATTCAGGAGAAGCACAGGTGGACTTTCCTCCATTTCAGGAGGAAGAGGGGCTGACACTCCCAGAAGGACCTTTGAGAAATCTGTCTTGTTATTATCAGAGCCCCAGTGGCCCTGTGGTGGTTGGGGGACCAGTCTTCACTTAGGTGACCCACCTTCTGACTCCACTGTAGGGAACCTTCCGTAGGAATTTGTCGGTCTAGCAGCTGACAGTTACCACTCCAAACAGACCCCCAAAGAGGTCTTCCTTGGTGTTATCAAAACCCACCTTGTAGTATGTTTGCTGAGTGTGTAGCTTCCACTCAAGATCCCCACTTCCTAGTACACAGCAGCCTCAGTCAGCAGTTCTCAGTGCCAACCAGAAGTGGGGGCAGACTAACCCTAGATAACCCCAAGGGAGGTATGTCTTGTTGGTTTCAGAGGCCAGAGATATGGGGTACACAGGGAGGCAGGTAGAGTGTCGACTATGGGAGCAGACTCCACTGCAGAGGCCTTTTGTAGCAGTTAACAGCAGGCTTGCAGGTCTGGGTAGGGGAGGGGCTGTCATGCTCCAAATGGACCTTCAGGGAGTTCTGCGTTGTTGCTATCAGAGACCTCCCTATGGTACGTTGGCTGTAGGTGTAGCCTCCACTAAAAATACCTGCTTATTAGCACACAACCGCCTCAGTCAACAGTCCTCAGCACCAACTGAAAGGGGAAGCAGACAGACCTGAACTGACTTCCTGGGAGGTTTGTCCTGTTGGTTTAGACGCCTGAGCTATGGGGTGCTTAGGGAGGCTGGTAGAGTGTTTACTATAGGAGCAGACTCCACTGCACCATCTATCTGTAGCTATATGCAGTAGGCTTTCAGCAGGCGAGGGAGGTGCTGACACACTCTGAATGGACCCCTGGGGAGGTCTGCTTTGTTGCTATGAGAGCCTCCGCCATATGTTGGCTGTGGGTGTAGCCTCCACTAAGGATGCCTGCTTCCTAGTACACAACAATTGGCAGTAGGCCCTGCAATTGACAGTGTCCAGGTCAGGGAGGTGCTGGCACACTACAAACCGATCCCGGGGAGTTCTGCCTTATTGATTTTAGGGCAGAAGTTTGAGGTCCTATCTTTTTGTACAGGCAAGGGCTGTGGTGGTTAGGGAAGCAGGCTATTTTTGGGGGGCCACTACCCCAGTTCACAGCAGCCAGCAGCCTGTGTGACTGAGGGGAGGGGCAGAGATGATGGGAGAAGAAATTTTCCTACTATATGTGACTCATTGTTGATTCCTTGATTCTTGCCTGTCTGCAGTTCTCCGCTACTTTCCTCTGCTCCCCAATTCAGAATCCCTCAAAGCTGAGCACTGTTTCCTTGTTGTATTTCTTGTTGAATTTGTTGGGGAGGGTTGGAGCTATGGTCTGTTTACGCCACCATCTTCCCAGAATCCTCCAGCTTTCTTTTCTTAATATTCTATTGTTTCGGGACTTGCAAGTAGAGGACACTGTCAGATATAATAATTATAGCACTGGATTTTTAATTTAGGCTAACGTGTTCATTCATTTATCATATTTTCATTGAGCATCTGTTAAAGGCCAGGCTTTTTTTATCAGGTGCTGGGGATTCAGGGTGTACAAAACAGACTCAATCCCTGCCTCCCTTCATGAGGCTTATAGTCAGTGGCTTGAATTTACAGTAGAGTGCTAAGTACTTTATGTACATTATTTAATTTAACTTAATCCTCACAATAACTCTATGTGTTGCATACGCTCATTTTATAGATTAAGAAAAAAAGACACAGGAACATTATGCAAATTATTCCAGATCAGAAAGCTTGTAAGAGGTGGAGCAGGACTTGAACTCAGGTCTGTCTGGCAATAAAGTCTGCATCCTGAACCATTATGCTCCTGGTTATACCAGGAGAGGGCATTGCTGGGTATGCCAGGAAGAGAGGGCACTTTTTTTTTTTTAATTGTACTTTAGGTGAAGGTTTACAGAACAAATAGTTTCTCATTAAACAGTTAGTACACATATTGTTTTATGACATTGGTTAACAACCTCAAGACATGTCAACACTCTCCCTTCTCGACCTTGGAGGATCTTTTTTTTTTTTTTTTTTGGTGAAAATACTCATAGCCAAAGATACAACATTTCAAAAATTTCTACATGCACAATTCAGTGACATCGATTACGTTCTTCCAGTTGAGCTGCTATTCTCACTATCCTTTTCCAAATTATTCCATCACCATTCTCTTCAACTCACTGTCCCCTAGGCTTCCCACCAAACCTTTTGAGTTGCTGTTGTCAATTTGATTTCACATAGATAATTCTTTTTGTTGTTGTAATTTAGATGAAAGTTTACAGAACAAAATACTTTCTCATTAACCAGTTAGTGCACCTATTGCCCTGTAACAATGGTTAACAACCTCACTACACATCAACACTGTCCTTACTCAACCTTCGGTTCCCTATCACCAGCTTTCCTGTCCCCTTCTGCCTTCTAGCCCTTGTCCCTGGACTGCTGTACCTCATTAGTCCCGTTTTGTTTTGTGGGACTGTCCAAACCCCGGCTGAACGGTGAACCTCGGAAGTGACTTCACCACTGAGCTAAAAGGGTGTCTGGGGGCCATACTCTCGGGATTTCTTCAGTCTCTGTCAGGCCAGTAAATCTGGTCTTTTTTGTGTGTGTTAGAATTTTGTTCTACATCCTTCTCCAGCTCTGTCCAGAACCCTCTGTTATGATCCTGGTCAGAGCAGTCAGTGGTGGTAGCCGGGCACCATCTAGCTGTACTGGACTCAGTCCGGTGGAGGCCTTGGTAGCTGTGGTCCATTAGTCCTTTGGACTAATCTTTTCCTTGTGTCCTGTTCTCTTCATTCTCCCTTGTTCCCGAAGGGGTGAGACCAGTGGAGTATCTTAGATGGCTGCTGATAGGCTTTTAAGACCCCAGATGCTACTCACTAAGGTAGAATGTAGAAGCTTTTCTTTATAAAGTGTGTTATGCCAATCAAGCTAGATATTCCCCAAGACCATGGTCCCCACAGTCCTCAGCCCAGCAATTCAGTCCCTCAGGGAGTTTGGATGTGTCTGTGGAGCTTCCATGACCTTTCCTCGTACAAGTTGTGCTGGTTTCCCCAGTATTGTATACTGTCTTACCCTTCACCGCTTCACCAAAGTTACCACTTATCTGTTGTCTATTTAGTATTTTCCCTCCCACCCCTCCCATCCCTGGTAACCAATAAAGATTGTTACTTTTGTGTGTAAATTTTTTCATGGGTTTTTACAATAGAGTCTCATACAATATTTGTCTTTTTGTGATTGACTTATTTCACTCAGCATAATGTTTTCCAGTTTCATCCATGTTATGAGATGCTTCATAAATTCATCATTGTTCTTTATCGTTGCATAATACTCCATTGTGTGTATGTACCATAGTTTGTTTATCCATTCATCTGTTGATGGACATCTAGGTTATTTCTATCTTTTTGCTATTGTGAACAATGCTGCAATGAACATGGGTGTGTATATGTCTATTTGTGTGATGGCTCTTATTTCTCTAGGATATATTCCTAGGAGTGGGATTGCTGGATCGTATGGTATTTCTATTTCTAGCTTTCTAAGGAAGCGCCATATCATTTTCCAAAATGGTTGTATCATTAAGCATTCCCACCAGCACTGCATAAAAGTTCTGATCTCCCTGCAGCTTCTCCAACATTTGTTATTTCCAGTGTTTTTGATTCGTGCCAGTAATGCTGGGGGAGAGGTCAGTTTCTTAAATGTGTGGAGGGAAATGAAGATAGAAGGTATTGTTAGTTTTCTCCGGATGAATCTGAATGGTGTGTCAGGCCAGCCTATGATCAGAATTTGGAGTTTCAACGAACATATGTGAGGCAGATGAAGGCTCATTTTCAGGACCTCACACTGTGTCACACTATAACATTGTTGCCAGATAGCTGTCTGTGCTCATGGAGGACAACAAGGAAGAAGGAATTAGTAACATTCAGAGCAGTACCAGGGGGCTGTGGTGCTGCTATCCTCTCTTACTTCTGGAAAACGCCCCCTTACAGCACTGGTATCAGTAGCCAGGACTGCCCTAGAGTGTGAGGTTAGCTGGTCCCCTGGATGGGAGATCAAGAGATCTTAGGGTAAGACCCTTCCTCTCACTTGGCTTCAATTTCCTCATGTATATAATGAGGGCATTCAACTCCATGTTCCCATCCAACTCTGATACACCATGGTCCTGCGATTCTGTGAGATGCCCATAGAAGGATCATTTTTTTGTGCTATGTCCAGGGAAGAGTCATTTGAATTGTGGTGAAACATATTGAACATACCAAGGGTTAACAGAAGAACAAACAAATCGGTCTTAGAATAAATAATACTGAAATGTTCCTTAGAAGCAAGAATGGAGAGACTTTCAGCTCACTTACTTTGGACACATCATCAGGAAAGACCAATAGCTAGAAAGAGACATCATGGTTGGTAAAGTAGAGGGTCAGTGAAAATGAGGGAAACCCTCCATGAGACAGACTGACACCATAACCACAACAATGGACTCCAACACACCAATGATTATGAAAATGGCCCAGGCCTGGGCAATGTTTTGTTCTGTTGTACACAGAATTGCCATGAGCTAGAACTGACTTGACAGCGACTAACACCACCACCACCAGGGAAGAGAAGATGAGGAACAGAGGCCTAGCTTTTCCTGTCCCTGACTGATGTCCCAGTACAGAAGACTGAAATAGCATCATGTGTCCACATCCTACAACTCCATCCTTCAACGAGCCTGAACAGCATAGCCTCTAAAAAACTCTCCTTGATCTCCCCGCTTTGGGACTCCCAGGAGATTTTTCCTGGAATTCTTTGATAACACCCATCTCTTTCTCCCTTGCTAGGAGTGAAGCTTCCTGAGGGCCAGGTCTGGGACCACTGCATCCCTGTACAGCACCCAGAGTAATGCCTGTGGAGTATACAAATGAAAAGAAATCCAGCTCTTCTGTCCCAAACAATTCTATCAAAAGGCCCAGAGTTTAAAAATAGGTAGCTTTTCTATATTATACATATATAAAATATTTTTATATAAAAACATTTTCTATGGCATATAAGCATAAAACATATATTTATATAGTTTCACATGCTCTTGGTAGAAATTTCATAAACATCAGAAAAGTGTAATGACAAAAATAACTACCCCCAATAAAAGGATTCAGCACAGTAGCAGGATACAAGATAAATATACAAAAATCAGTTGGATTCCTATACACCAATAAAGAGAACGACGAAAAGGAAACCAGGAAAACAATACCACTTATAACAGCCCCTAAAAAAATAAAATACTTAGGAATAAATCTAACCAGGGATGTAAAAGACCTATACAAAGAAAACTACAAAACACTACTGCAAGAAACCCAAAGGGATCTACATAAATGGAAAAACATACCATGCTCATGGATAGGTAGACTGAACATTGTGAAAATGACAATTCTACCCAAAGCAATTTACAAATACAATGCAATCCCAATCCAAATACCAACAACATTCTTCAAAGAGATGGAAAAACTAACCATTAACTTTATATGGAAAGGGAAGAAGCCCTGAATAAGTAAAGCACTACTGAAGAAGAAGAATAAAGTTGGAGGACTCACACTACCTGACTTCAGAACCTACTATACAGCTACAGTAGTCAAAGCAGCCTGGTACTGGTACAACGACAGATACATTGACCAGAGGAACAGAATTGAGAACCCGGATGTAAATCCATCCACCTACGGTCACCTGATCTTTGAAAAGGGCCCAAAGTCCATCAAATGAGGAAAAGACAGTCTTTTTAACAATGGTGCTGGCAAAACTGGATATCCATCTGCAAAAAAATGAAACAAGACCCAAGCTATATACAAAAACCAATTCAAAATGGATCAAAGACCTGAATATAAAGCCAAAAACTATAAAGTTCATAGAAGGAAAAATAGGACCAACAATACAGGCCTTAATACAAGGCATTAACAGGATACAAACCATAACCATCAACACACAAACCCTAGAAGATAAGCTAGATAACTGGGACCTTCTAAAAATCAAACACCTATGCTCTTCAAAAGACTTCACCAAAAAAGTAAAAGAGAGAACATACAGACTGGGAAAAAATTTTTGGACAGTACAAGTCAGACAAAGGTCTAATCTCCATAATCTACAAGAAAATCCAACACCTCTACAACAAAAAGACAAATAATCCTATTAAAAAATGGGCAAAGGAAATGAACAGACACTTCACCAAAGAAGACATTCAAATGGCCAACAGACACATGAGGAAATGCTTGCAATCACTAGCCATTAGAGAAATGCAAATTAAAACCACAATGAGATACCATCTCACCCCGGCATTACTGGCACGAATCAAAAATACTGAAAATAACAAATGTTGGAGGGGCGGCAGGGAAATCAGAACTCTTATGCACTGCTGGTGGGAATGCAAAATGATGCAACCATTTTGGAAAATGATATGGCGCTTCCTTAGAAAGCTAGAAATAGAATACCATACGATCCAGCAATCTCACTCCTAGGAATATATCCTAGAAGAAATAAGAGCCATCTCATGAACAGACATATGCACATCCATGTTCACTGCAGCACTGTTCACAACAGCAAAAAGATGGAAACAACCTAGATGCCCATCAACAGATGAATGGATAAACAAACTATGGTACATACACACAATGGAGTACTATGCAATGAGAAAGAACAATGATGAATCTGTGAAGTATCTCATAACATGAATGAAACTGGAGGACATTATGCTGAGTGAAATAAGTCAATCACAAAAGGACAAATATTGTATGAGACTCTATTGTAAAAACCCATGAAAAAATTTACACACAAAAGTAACAATCTTTATTGGTTACCAGGGATGGGAGGGGTGGGAGGGAAAATACTAAATAGACAACAGATAAGTGGTAACTTTGGTGAAGCGGTGAAGGGTAAGACAGTATACAATACTGGGGAAACCAGCACAACTTGTACGAGGAAAGGTCATGGAAGCTCCACAGACACATCCAAACTCCCTGAGGGACTGAATTGCTGGGCTGAGGACTGTGGGGACCATGGTCTTGGGGAATATCTAGCTTGATTGGCATAACACACTTTATAAAGAAAAGCTTCTACATTCTACCTTAGTGAGTAGCATCTGGGGTCTTAAAAGCCTATCAGCAGCCATCTAAGATACTCCACTGGTCTCACCCCTTCGGGAACAAGGGAGAATGAAGAGAACAGGACACAAGGAAAAGATTAGTCCAAAGGACTAATGGACCACAGCTACCAAGGCCTCCACCGGACTGAGTCCAGTACAGCTAGATGGTGCCCGGCTACCACCACTGACTGCTCTGACCAGGATCATAACAGAGGGTTCTGGACAGAGCTGGAGAAGGATGTAGAACAAAATTCTAACACACAAAAAAAGACTAGATTTACTGACCTGACAGAGACTGGAGAAACCCTGAGAGAATGGCCCCCAGACACCCTTTTAGCTCAGTGGTGAAGTCACTTCCGAGGTTTACCGTTCAGCCGGGGATTGGACAGCCCCATAAAACAAAACGGGACTAACGAGGCACAGCAGTCCAGGGACAAGGGCTAGAAGGCAGAAGGGGACAGGAAAGCTGGTGATAGGGAACCGAAGGTTGAGTAAGGACAGTGTTGATGTGTAGTGAGGTTGTTAACCATTGTCATAGGGCAACATGTGTACTAACTGTTAAATGAGAAACTATTTTGTTCTGTAAGCCTTCATCTAAAGTGAGAATAGCAGCACAATTGGAAGAGCGTAGTCGATGTCACTGAACTGTGCATGTAGAAATTTTTGAAATGGTGTGTCTTTGGCTATGTATATTTTCACCAAAAAAAAAAAAAAAAAAAAAAGGTCGAGAAGGGAGAGGGTTGACATGTCGTGGGGGGTTGTTAACCAATGTCATAAAACAATATGTGTACCACTGTTTAATGAGAAACTATTAGTTCTGTAAACCTTCAACTGAAGTACAATTAAAAAAAAAAAAAACTACCCCTTTGCAGCCCCTACTCCCATTATCCCACTACCCAGGGAAAGCCATTGTTAATATTTTGGTAGATTTCGCTATAGTCTTTTTTCTACATGTGACAATACTGGCATCCTGCTGCATATATAGTTTGCTGTTTTGGGCTCAAGAGTCTTTGGGAGCATTTTCCCATTTCCTTAAATATTTTTCCAGAACATGATACTTAATGGCTATCAAGTGTTTCAAACCTATGGGAGCGGACGCCACCGCAGGGGCCTTCTGTAGCAATTCACAGTAGGCTTGCAACTGAGAGTGTCCAGGTGGGGGAGGTGCCGGCACACTCCAAACCGACACCTGGGGTGTTCTGCCTTGTTGATTTTAGGGCAGAAGCTTGAGGTCCTGTCTCTTGCGGGGCGTGCCCGAGTTTTGAGCTGCTGAGCTGCACAGAGGACCCGAGAGGCTTGTAGGGTTTTTGGGAGTTGGAAGCAGACCATTTCCATCACCAGTGTGGTGCCACTCATGGTGCACCACTCCGTTCCACGCACTGTGAGGTGTCTCCTCTAACCCTTCCGTAACTCTGGGGAAGGTTCTACAGAGATGGAAACTCTGGCAGTCTCCAAGAAGTGAAGTAACTCACACACACAGCTAGTAAATTGTAGATAAAGGTGCTTATTTCTAGACCTCTGTAATTATATGAACATCCCTAGGTGGTGCAAACTATTTGCGCTTGACTACTGGTGGCACAGTGGTTAATCGCTTGGCTGTTAACCAAAGGATCGGCAGTTGAAATCCACCAGCTGCTCCCTGGAAACCCTACAGGGCAGTTCTACTCTGTCCTATAGGTTTGCTATGAGTTGGAGTTGACTTTACGGCAACGAGTTTGTTTCTTTTTTTCACTAACCTAAAAGGAGCTCTGGTGGTGTCAACAGTTAAGCACTGGACTGCTAACTGAAAGGCTGGCAGTTTAAAACCACCCAGTGGCTCTGCAGGAGGAAGACCTAGTGATCTGCTTCTGTAAAGATTACAGCCAAGAAAACTGTATGAGGAAGTTCTATTCTGTCACATGGGGTTGCTGTGAGTTGAAAAATGACTCGACGATACCAAACAAAAACTAACTGAAAGATTGGCGGTTTGAACCCATCTAATGGCACCGTGGAAGAAAGGCCTGGCAATTTGCTTCCATAAAGATTACAGTCAAGAAGACCCTATGGGGCAGTTCTACTCTGTAACACATGGGGTTGCCATGAGTCGGAATTGACTCAATGGCAACGGGTTTGGTTTTGTTTTTTCAGCACTTAAATGTGAGTGGTGCCAACAGTTAAGTGCTCAGATACTCAGGAAGGTTGGCAGTTTGAAGCTACCCAGAGGCGATCTACTTCCAAAAGATCACAGTTATTGAAAACCCCATGGAGCACAGTTCTACTTTGACATACATGGGTTCGCCATGGAGTCAACTTAGGTCAGAGTTACATGTTACATTGTTGCTGGCAGTTGAGGGGGCCAGGAAGAAGGAGATGGTATCATCTGAAGCAGTACCCTGTGGTTGACTTGCTGCTGTGACTGAGCCAGCTCTCCCTGGGAGGGAGAACTGGAACTTCAGTTTGATGCTTCAGCTTCTTGGACAGCGAACTCCTGGGGCCGGCCCCTCTCCCTGCTCTGGCTCCCAAGGAAGCCAAGCCGCCTGGAGTGCTGCTCAGCACGTTAGCTGTGAAGTTAACTGGCTCTGGATCACAGGTTCACACTTTCGGCTCAGGGAGGCCGAGGAGCCCTGTCTGGTGGCCAGAGGGAGTGGGAGCGAGGCTGTGGGGCCTGAAGCAGTAAAATATCTTCTCTGATTACTCCCCTCCCTTAAAGAGTCTTCAGTGATTCGTTAGCACGGAGAAGAGGATAATTAGTTGGTTAATTATGAAGGGATAGACAAAACAAAAATCCAGCTATCCAGTTACATAAGCAGTCCCTTGGAGAGCCAAGGGACAGAGAACCGCTGTTCTCCCCAAGACCTTTCCAGCTTTGTTCTTGCTCCAGAGACTTGGGGCTTCTCGCCTGTCTGATAAAGGCTTCTATCTGTGCCGTGCGCACACCATTTGTCACCCTCACAACCTGGGCCAAGAACACTTGGTTTGGGGGGGTGGTCTATTGTGCCGCAGTAACGGCTATTACATGAATTGGCATTCCTTTCCACCCACATGCTTGAAAACTTCCTGGTTATAATTAGAACCATT
Organism: Dugong dugon; assembly: GCA_030035585.1. Lineage (NCBI taxonomy): Eukaryota > Metazoa > Chordata > Mammalia > Sirenia > Dugongidae > Dugong > Dugong dugon. The sequence goes on along the minus strand of CM057462.1, from coordinate 49,324,089 downwards.
TCTAACTGTTCTGACATTTCTGGGTGGGGTGTGGGGGGCTGCCCAGAGCCAGGGCTGAGCTGCCAGGGCAGAGCCAGAAAGCCAGGTTCTAATCCCGCCCTTGGCCACTGTGCCCATTTGCTATGCTTAATTGAGAGTGCTATGGTTGGAAGTCCTGGGACCTTGAAAGACAGAGCTGCCCCTCTGCCCCCATCTGCCTTCCCCTGTCCCTTGTGTCCTGATTCTGTCCTCTCTCTTTCTGCTGGGGAGGCTGGGAGGTGTGTGTTGGTGTGGCAGTAGCTCCAGCCTGAATTTACAAGATGTTTGGAATATGATATGTTTTCACATAAAAACATTAAATTTTTAGGATGAAGGGACTTTAGAAATCTTTTAATTATGTGTTTTTTAGCTCTTGGGGAGACTTCAAAAGACATACACCCAGGCCCCACCCCAACCTATTGAGTCAGCCTCTCAGCTCAGGTGGGTGTTTTGAAAAAGGCTCCCAGATGGTTTTTGTTTTTAATTAAACTTTTTTTTTTTTTTAATTTTGAGATCATTGTAGATTTACATGCAGTTGTAATAAAGAACACAAAAAGATCCTCCCCTTAGCTTCCCTCAAAGGTAGTATCTTGCAAATGTGTAGTACAATATCACAACCAGGATATTGACATGGATATATCAAAATGCAGAATATTCCCATCATCCCCAAGGGCCCCTCATGTTACCTTTTATAGCCACACCCATGTAGCTTCCACTCACCCCTCCTTAACCTGTACAACCACTAATCTGTTCTCCATTTATATAGTTTTCAAGAATGTTATATAAATGAAATCATACAGTATGTAACATTTTGGGGTTGACCAATTTCACTCAGCATAATTATTTGGAAATTCATTCAGGTTGTTGCCTGTACCAACAGTTCTGTTTATTGGTGAGTAGTATTCCATGACGTGAAAACCCTCGTGGCGCAGTGGTTAAGAGCTACGGCTGCTAACCAAAAGGTCGGCAGTTTGAATCCACCGGGTGCTCCTCGTAAACCCGTTGGGGTAGTTCTACTCTGGTAGTTCCTATAGGGTCGCTATGAGTCAGAATCAACTCGACGGCAATGGGTTTTTTTTTTTTAATTCCATGATGTGGATGTACCACAGTTTGTTTAACCATTCACCCACTGAAAAACATCTAGATTGTTTGCAGTTTGGGGCTATTACAAATAAAACCGCTGTTATCATTTGTGTACAGTTTTTCTGTGGGAACATAAGTCTGCATTTCTTTGGGATGAATGTCCAGGGGTGTAGCTGCTGGGTCGTATGATAGTGCCATGTTTAGTTTTTAAAGAAACTTCTGGATTGCTTTATAAAACAGCTGTACCATTTTACATTCCCACCAGTAATGTATGAGCTTCCGATTTCTGGTTTCTCTGCAGCCTCACCAGCATTTGGTGTTGTCATAATTTTGATTCAGTTGTATAGTGATACCTCACTGTGGTTTTAAGTCTCATTTCCATAATGGTTAATGATGTTGAATGTGTTTTCATGTGCTTACTTGTCATCTGTCCACTCTTTGGTGACATCCCAGGCAGTTTAGATGCTGGCCACACACCAGGCCTGGTCCGCCCCACTGGACTGAGTTCTCTGCCCAAGGCCCTTCCACTGCAAGGAAAGGAGCAAGCTCTCTCCCTCTGGTCAGTCCTGCTTGTCAGAATGACAGTTCCTGCTTTGGTAAAACTGATGTCCTGGGATTGTACCACCTGCCCACTAACACAGGCCTCTTTGTTATTAGCAACTTCTGTAGTCACTTAAGAGGGGAATGGTGGTTCAGTGGTAGAATTCTTGCCTTCCATGCAGGAGACTCATGTTCGATTCCCAGCTGATGCACTTCATGTGCAGCCACCACCCATCTGTCAGAGGAGGCTTGAGTGTTGCTGTGATGCTAAAGAGGTTTCAGAGGAGATTCCAGACTAAGACAGACTAGGAAGAAAGGCCTGGTGAGCTACTTCTGAAAAAATCAGCCAATGAAAACCCTGTGGATCACAATGATCTGATCTGCAACTGATCATGGAGAGGGCACAGGACGAGGCGGCGTTTTGTTCTGTTGTGTGTAAGGTCCCCAGGAATTGGGGGCCAACTCGACAGCAGCTAACAACAACAACAACAACACAGTAACTCAAACCATGTCGTGTAATATATGATTGTAGCCATTAGGTGCTGCTTGGCTGGGGCTACTTCTCCGGCTCATAAACCCTGTGGGACTGGGACACTGACCTCTGAGGAGGGGAGCATTGCCTGGCTGGGGCTGGGGGCTGGGGTTGAAGGGGGTGGGGGATGGGCAGCGAAGGTGCTCTGCAGTTGCCAGAAAAACTGCCAAGTGGCTTTAGCTGCTGCTACGGAAGGAACGTCTTCCATTGGGGTGAAGGAGCATTGCTAGGGCAGCCCTCCCAGGGGCAAAATCAATCTCCAAATCCCATCTTTGGGAATCTGTTTCCTGGGACCAGTCCTGGTGCCAGTCAAGGTCCCATCAGGAGATAAACCACAACTATTATTTTCAAAGACAGAAGTTAAAGAATTGCTAACTAGGTCTAAGACTGTTAACTAACTGGAAGGGTAAAAAGAGAACTTTAAGGTTATCAGAGAAGTTGTTGTTGGGTGCCGTCGAGCTGATTCTGACTCAGAGTGACCCCAGTGTAGAATGTAGAGTAGAACTGCCCCATAGGGTTTCCTAGGCTGTGATCTTTATGGGAGCAGATTGCCAGGTCTTTTCTCCTGCAGAGCTGCTGGGTGGGTTCGAACCACTGAACTTTCGGTTAGCACCTGGGAGTTTAACCATTGTGCAGCCAGGGCTCCTTATCACAGAGGTAGCTACCCCTAAAGTACGGAGAACAAAGGGGAGAGGTAGGAATTGTTATGACAGAAACTTAGAGAGAGGCCTGTGGGGCTGAAACACAGACCTCTGAGGAGGGGTACTGATTAGCTGGTGCTGGTGCTTCTGAGCTCAGAGGGGTCTCATAGGCCTGGGACCCAGATTTCGAAGGACAAGTGCAATGAAGTGTCTAAGTGGGACATGATGAAGCCGGTTCTACAGTTTCTGAGAAAACTGCAGAGTGGATGCAGCTGCTGCTATGGTGCAATGGTTAAGTGCTCGGCTGCTAACACAAAGATGGGTGGTTCGAACCCACCCAGTGGTTCCACAGGAGAAAGACCTGGTGGTCTGCTCCTTTAAAGATTACAGCTTATAAGGCCCTGTGGGGTAGCCCTGCTCTGTCACATGGGGTTGCTATGAGTTGAAATTGACTCTACGGCACCCAACGACAACATGGGAAGGAACTGCTGCTGTGGGGGTGAAGGTGCATTGCTGGGGTGACCCTCACAGGAACAGGAAGCAAACAGGAAGGAGAAAGTCCCTCTTTCTCCTTCAGCCCTGCAGTTCCCTTTAGCCTCTCTGTGGGCAGAGCCAAACACAGAGCCAGCTGGCAAAGCAGAAACATGGTTTTCAGGGTCGCTGCCCCAGCACCAAAGAGTAGAGTATAGAAGGCAGACGACAGCTCAGTGACTGGCAGAATAGCCGAGTCCTGGCTCTGGAATCAGCTAGGCCTGGATTGCAGTCCTGGCTCTGTCCAGCTAGGTAGCTTTGGGCAGGTCACTTCACCTCTCTGAGGCTCAGTTGTCCCACAGGTGAGATGGGAATAATAATACCTGCAATGAAAAACTGTTCATGTATGTAAAAAGAATGTATGTAAATCACTGAGCACTGTGCCTGGTGCATATTCAGTAAATGTTGTTGTTAGGTGCCATCGAGTCGGTTCCGACTTACAGTGACCCTATATATAATAGAACAAAACACTGCCAGGTCCTGCACCATCCTCACAATCGTTGTTATGTTTGAGCCCAATGTTGCAGCCACTGTGTCAATCCATCTTGTTCAGAGTTTTCCTCTTTTTCACTGACCCTCTACTTTACCAAGCATGATGTCTTTCTCCAGGGACTGGTCTCTCCTGATAACATGTCCAAAGTACGTGAGATAAAGTCTCACCATCCTTGCTTCCAAGGAGAACTCTGACTGTATTTCTTCCAAGGTAGACTTGTTCACTCTTCTGGCAGTCCATGGTATATTCAATATTCTTTGCCAACACCATAATTCAAAGTCATCAGTTCTTCTTCAGTCTTCCTTATTCATTGTCCAGCTTTTGCACGTATATAAGGCGATTGAAAACACCATGGCTTGGGTCAGGCACACCTTGGTCCTCAATAAATAAAACGTTATAATTCATACATTCATGATTTGTGTATAAACGAGTGGTCTAGGATATTTGGAAATGAAGCCTATTACAGTGGAAAGGCTAAGTGTTACAGAGTGAATTGTATCCCCTAAAAATATACATTGTAAATCCTAACCCCTGTACTTGTGGATGTGATCTGATTTGGAATAGTGTTTTCTTTGTTAATAAGATTATATCAGTGCAGAGTGTGTCCTAAGCCAATCACTTCTGAGATATGAAAAGAGTAGATGAGGCACAGATGCAAGGATGAACAGATGGGAGAAGACAGATGTCATGCCACATGAAGATAGCCAAGAACCGAGGAACAGAAGCTGAAAGGAGACAAGGCCCTTCCTCCAGAGCAGACAGAGACAGAAAGCCTTCTCCTAGAGCCAGCACCCTGAATTCAGACTTCTAGCCTCCTAAAGGGATGCAGTGCTAGAGGTGCTCACTCATCTATGCCAAGAAATTTGGAAGACAGCTACCTGGCCAACAGACGGGAAGATATCCATATACACGCCCATTCCAAAGAAAGGTGACCCAACAGAATGCAGACATTAATGAACAATATCATTGATATCACACGCAAGTAAAATTTTGCTGAAAATCATTCAAAAGCAGTTGCAGCAGTACATCGACAGGGGACTGCCAGAAATTCAAGACGGATTCAGAAGAGGATGCGGAACCAGGGATTTCATTGCTGATGTCAGATGGAGCTTGGCTGAAAACAGAGAATACCAGAAAGAAGTTTGCCTGTGTTTTATTGACTATGCAAAAGCATTCGACTGTGTGGATCATAACAAATTACGGATAACAAATTGCAAAACACTTAATTGTGCTCATGCAGAAGCTGTACATAGACCAAGAGGCAATCATTCGAACAGAACAAAGGGATACTGAGTGGTTTAAAATCAGAAAAGGTGTGTGTCAGGGTTGTATCTTTTCACCGTACTTAATCTGTATGCTGAGCAAATAATCCAAGAAGCCAGACTGTATGAAGAAGAACGTGGCATCAGGATTGGAGGAGGACTCATTAACAACCTGTGATATGCAGATGACACAACCTTGCTTGCTTAAAGGAAAGAGGACTTAAAGCACTTACTGATGAAGATCAAAGACTATAGCCTTCAGTATGGATTACACCTCAACATAAAGAAAACAAAAATCCTCACAACTGGACCAATAAGGAATATCATGATAAATAGAGAAAAGATGGACGTTTTAAAGATTTCATTTTACTTGGATCCACAATCAACACCCACGGAATCAGCAGTCAAGAAATCAAACGATGTATTGCATTGGGCAAATCTTCTGCACAAGACCTCTTTAAAGTGTTGAAAAGCAAAGATGTCACTTTGAGGACTAAGGTGAGCCTAACCCAAGCCATGGTATTTTCAGTCACCTCATACACATGTGAAAACTCGACAATGAACAAGGAAGACTGAAGACGAATTGATGCCTTTGAATCACGGTGCTGGCGAAGAATACGGACTGCCAGAAGAGCGAACAAGTCTACCTTGGAAGAAATACAGCCAAAGTGCTCCTTGGAAGCGAGGATGGTGAGACTTTGTTTCGCATGCTTTGGACATGTTATCAGGAGAAACCAGTCCCTGGAGATGGATACTATGCTTGGTAAAGTAGAGGGTCAGCGAGAAAGAGGAAAACTCTCAACGAAATGGATTGACACAGTGGCTGCAAAATTGGGCTCAAACATAACAACATAACAACGATTGTGGGGATGGTGCAGGACTGGGCAGTGTTTCCTTTGTTGTACATAGGGTCGCTATTAGTCAAAACTGACCCGATGGCTCCTAACAACAACAACAACTCCCAAACTGTGAGAAAATAGGTTTCTGTCCACTAAAGCCACTACTTGTGGTATTTCTGTTACAGCAGCACTAAGAAACAAAGACACTAAGAAACTAGAGACATGAATTGCAGTGTCCACTCTGTTTGCTTGCTGTGTGACCTTAGACAAATCACTTACCTTCTCTGGGCCTCAGTTTCTTCAGCTGTAAAGAGAGAAGTTAAACATATGGTCTTCAAAGCATCTTTCTAGGAGCTCAGACATGGTCCCTGCCAATCCAGTGTACACAAGTCATGTTTGTAGCCAACCTTTATTTGCATGGAGGTGGGAGTGGAGGAGAGTGGAAAGGTAAGCTGCTCAGGGACATTTAGTGGCTGGGAAGGAGACTTCATATACGCATGAGAGGGCTGCCTGGCCCTCTGCCAGGCTGCAGAGAAAAGTTCAAGATGTTGTTGAAAGAAAGAGAGAAGGAAAGGAACCTTCCCCCTTTGGAATCATAGCAGAGCTGACGTCTCCATTTGATTAAGGAACAGCAGGCTTAGCCCAGTGGGTCCCCAGACTAGCTACCATCATATCCCTGGAGCAGTTGTAAGAATATAAATTCCTGAGTCCCATCTCAGAGATTCAAAGTCAGTACACTCAGAAGTGGACCTGGGAGTCCCTCTTTAACAGATGCCTAGAGAGCTCCCCGGAGGCTGTTACATAGATCAGTTTTAGGGAACTTTGGTTTGATTTTGTAAAAGACTTTAGCCTGAGTCATTAGAAGTGATGTCCCTCCCTGGCTGAGCAAGGGAGGTGGGTAGATAACCCTAGACTGCACATCACCATAATCGTATTGACGCTAGTAAGAACAACAACTGTTTGTTAAGCACTTACTATGTATGCCAGGAATTGTTCTAAGGTATATATGTATATGTGTGTATATATATATGTGTGTGTATATATATATATATGTATATATTTGTTGTTGTTAGTTGCCATGGATTTGGCTCCAACTCATGGCAACCCCATGTACGACAGAATGAAATGTTGCCCGGTCCTGCTTCATCTTCACTATCATTGGTATGCTCCAGTCTAGTGCTGTGGTCACTGTGTATTTTGAGTGCCTTCCAATCTAGGCGACTCATCTTCCAGCACTATACTGGACAACATTCTGTTGTGACCCGTTGAATTTTCATTGGCTACTTTTGGAAGGAGACCACCAGGCCTTTCCTCCTAGTCTGTCTTAGTCGAGAAGTTCCACTGAAACCCATCCACCATGGGTGACTCTGCTGGTATTTGAAATACCAGTGTCCTACCTTCCACCATCACAGTAGCATACATGCCACCACCGTACAACAGGCGGGTGGTGGATATATATTATCTATACTCGTCTAAACAATGAGTGTGCGTGTGTGTGTATTTACTCTCTCTCAACACCTCCATGGGACAGGTGCCATTATTGCCTCATCCTACAGATGAGGCAGTTGGGAGGTTGGTAAGTGGCAGAGCCGCTTGTAACTGGGCCACAGGTTGCTTCAAGGCTCATAGAGTCAGGGCAGAGCCATAGCACAGGTCCCAGCAGAGGGCTCTGGGGCTCAAGCCAGGCGAGGTCACAAGTGTAGAATCAGGGAAGACTACTGCATGGAGGAGGAGGCAGCCTTGGTTAGTTCCTGTCTTCCTCGGATAGAAGGACACGTATGCTATGATGACAGCCCACTCGTCATTGGTTTCCTTCTCTGCCCCTGCGGCTTCTGCTTTGCCAATGTGAGGGATGTGGCAACTAGGGCCAGATGGCACCTTTGCTCCCGGAGGACCAAGCCCCATTCAGGCCGGCAGTCACTTCCTCCTGCCTTCCATCCACGGGGAGTTCCACATTCCCAGGGCTCTGCTGGGCTCCAGCTCTATGATGGAGGATGAGGTAAATGTCACTCAGACCCCATCTGGGTTTGAGACGTGAGAAGAGGAAATGCGCTGACTTCGCTGCAGGCACGGTTTAGAGTTACACACCAGGGGCTTTCTGAGGTGGGTTTCAGCAGAGAGGCTGGCGCCGTACTACATGCTCAAGCTCTGGGGCCAGCCAGGCCCACGTTCAAGTCAAGGCTCCACAGTCTCAGGCAGATTACTCAACCTCTCTAATCTTCATTTCCCCACCCACAAGATGGGGATCATGATAGTAGGCCCTGGTTCCCAGGGTTGCATGCAGCTTAACAGAGATGGGGAATGTGAAGTGCTTGGCACAGTGTTATTGTTGTTAGGTGCCTTCCAGTCGGTTCCGACTCACAGCGACTGTATGTACAACAGAACGAAACACTGCCCTGTCCTGAGCCATCCTCACAATCGACGTTATGCTTGAGCCCATTGTTGCAGCCACTGTGTCATTCTATCTTGTTGAGGGTCTTCCTTTTTTTCGCTGACCCTCTACTTTACCAAGCATGATGCCCTTCTCCAGGGACGGATCCCTCCTGATAACATGTCCAAAGTATGTGAGATGAAGTCTCATCATCCTTGCTTCTAAGGAGCATTCTGGCTGTACTTCCAAGACAGATTTGTTCATCCTTCCGTCAGTCCATGGTATATTCAATATTCTTCGCCAACACCATAATTCAAAGGCGTCAGTCCTTCAGTCTTCCTTATTCATTTTTCAGATTTCACATGCATATGAGGCGATTGAAAATACCATGGCTTGGGTTAGGCTCACCTTAGTCCTCAAAGTGACATCTTTTCTTTTCAACACTTTAAAGAGGTCTTTTGCAGAAGATTTGCCCAATGCAATACATTGTTTGATTTCTTGACTGCTGATTCCGTGGGTGTTGATTGTGGATCCAAGTAAAATGAAATCTTTAAAACGTCCATCTTTTCTCTATTTATCATGATATTCCTTATTGGTCCAGTTGTGAGGATTTTTGTTTTCTTTATGTTGAGGTGTAATCCATACTGAAGGCTATAGTCTTTGATCTTCATCAGTAAGTGCTTTAAGTCCTCTTTCCTTTAAGCAAGCAAGGTTGTGTCATCTGCATATCACAGGTTGTTAATGAGTCCTCCTCCAATCCTGATGCCACGTTCTTCTTCATACAGTCTGGCTTCTTGGATTATTTGCTCAGCATACAGATTAAGTACGGTGAAAGGATACAACCCTGACACACACCTTTTCTGATTTTAAACCACTCAGTATCCCTTTGTTCTGTTCGAATGATTGCCTCTTGGTCTATGTACAGCTTCTGCATGAGCACAATTAAGTGTTTTGCAATTTGTTATCCGTAATTTGTTATGATCCACACAGTCGAATGCTTTTGCATAGTCAATAAAACACAGGCAAACTTCTTTCTGGTATTCTCTGTTTTCAGCCAAGCTCCATCTGACATCAGCAATGAAATCCCTGGTTCCGCATCCTCTTCTGAATCCGTCTTGAATTTCTGGCAGTCCCCTGTCGATGCACTGCTGCAACTGCTTTTGAATGATTTTCAGCAAAATTTTACTTGCGTGTGATATCAATGATATTGTTCATTAATGTCTGCATTCTGTTGGGTCACCTTTCTTTGGAATGGGCATGTACGTGGATATCTTCCAGTCTGTTGGCCAGGTAGCTGTCTTCCAAATTTCTTGGCATAGATGAGTGAGCACTTCCAGCCCTGCATCTGGTTGTTGAAACATCTCAGTTGGTATTCCATCAATTCCTGGAGCCTTGTTTTTCTCTAATACCTTCAGTGCACCTTGGACTTCTTCCTTCAGAACCATTGATTCTTGATCATATGGTACCTCCTGAAATGGTGGAACATCGACCAGTTCTTTTTGGTACAGTGACTCTGTGTATTTCTTCTATCTTCTTTTGATGCTTCATGCGTCATTCAATATTTTGCCCATAGAATCCTTCAATACTGCAACTCCAGGCCTGAATATTTTCTTCAGTTCTTTCAGCTTCAGAAATGCTGAGCATGTTCTTCCTTTTTGGTTTTCTAACTCCAGGTCTTTGCACATTTCATTATAATACTTTACGTTGTCTTCTGGAGCTGCCCTTTGAAATCTTCTGTTCAGTTCTTTTACTTCATCATTTATTTTGTTTGCTTTAGCTACTCTACATTCAAGACCACGTTTCAGAGTTTCTTCTGATATCCATTTTGGTCTTTTCTTTCTTTCCTGTCTTTTTAATGGCCTTTTGCTTTCTTCAGGTATGATGTCCTTGATGTCATCCCACAACTCGTCTGGTCTTCAGTCATTAGTATTCAACGTGCCAAATCTGTTCTTGAGATGGCCTCTAAATTCAGGTGGTTTATACTCTACTTTGGCTCTTGTGGACTTTTTAAAATTTTCTTCGGCTTCAAGTTGAACTTGCATACGAGCAATTGAATGTCTGTTCTGTAGTTGGCCCCTGGCCTTGTTCTGACTGGTGGTGTTGAGCTTCTCCACTGTCTCTTTCCACAGACGTAGTCAATTTGATTCCTGTGTATTCCATCCAGCAAAGTCCATGTGTATAGTCACCGTTTATGTTGTTGAAAAAAGGTAGTTGCAAAGAATAACTCATTGATCTTGCAAAATTCTATAATGCGTATCCCGCACAGTTTCTATCACCAAGGCTGTATTTTCCAACTACTGATGCTTCTTCTTTGTTTATGACTTTCGCATTCAAATCGCCAGTAATTATCAATGCATCTTGATTGCATGTTTGATCAATTCAGACTGTAGAAGTTGGTTAAAACCTTCAATTTCTTCATCTTTGGCATTAGTGGTTGGTAGGTAAATTTGAGTAATAGTTATATTAACTTGTCTTCCTTGTAGGCGTACAGATATTATCCTATCACTGACTGTGTTGTATCTGAGGATGGATCTTGAACTGTTCTTTTTGACGATGAATGCGATGCCCTTCCTCTTCAATTTGTCATTCCGGGCATAGTAGACCACAAGATTGTCTGATTCAAAATGGCCAATACCAGTCCATTTCAGCTCACTAATGCCTAAGATGGAAACCCTGGTGGCATAGTGGTTAACAGCTACGGCTGCTAACCAAAAGGTTGGCAGTTTCAATCCACCAGGTGCTCCTTGGAAACCCTATGAGGCAGTTCTACTCTGTCCTATAGGGTCACTATGAGTCAGAATCTACTCAATGGCAATGAGTTGGTTTTTTCCATTGAATACCTAGAATATTGACCTTTACGTGTTCCATTTCACATAAAAAAATGCTTAAAAAATGTCTGTTATTATTTAAAGATCTTTAAGGGCGTATTACCAGTCCACTTCTTGTTATTTTCAGCCTCAAAAATTGAAACTGTTGGCCAAACTGTGGGAAAACAGCATTTGTTTCTTCTTTTATTCACCAGATATTTATTGTCTACTGCTCTATGTTCAGTCCTGGGGATATGACTGGACAAGGTGGCCCTAGGCCTTGCCCACACAGAGCCTCCAGCCTGGTTGGGAGGCAGTGATGCTGTGCCCTGGGCTGTGGTGGGAGAGGGCACGGCGCCTTCCAGGCGTTTGGCAGCTGGAGCCCATGGCCTTTTTGGTGGGTGTTGTGAATAGCTTCCGAGGACTAAGCCCAGACCTCTAGAAAGGATGAGAGAGATAGGATTGGAAGTGGGAGGTGGGGTGAAGGAATGGTGTTCCAGGCAACAGGAACTGTAGCTGCAAAGGTCTAGAAGGGAGAGTGAGAGCGAGGTGTGTTCCAAAAACTGCCAGCAGTCCCGGTGGTTGGCCTTAGGGGTGGGAAGGCGAAAGATGAGGCTGGAGAGATGAACCTGCAGGACCTGGGAGGCCTCATCCATGTGTACGTTATAACCTGCTGGGGAGGAAGAGACTAGCAGCCTGGCTGAAAAGAGAAGGGGCCCAGGCCAAAGCTCTCACCCGGCCATGTGGGGACTCATAGCTGCTCCTTCACCATTACCATAAACAAGTCCATACGTGCATCCAGCTTCCTTTGTGTGTGCTTACTTAAGTCATTCTTTGCTTTTTGCCACTATTTCCTCTGGACAGCTTTTCTGTTCAAACTATCCTTGGCACCCTTCCCCGGCCCATCCCCCGTATTTAATTTAAAACCATCCATCTAATTAGCATCTGTCTAGCATAGTTTTGGTGTGGTTTTGCTTGGAAGGACTAGGCTACGTTGGGCGACATCTTGGATTTTCTTCCAGCTCCAAAACTCCACGATGGGGTTCCTGCATTTATTTTTGGCCCGAGAATGTTCCAAGGCGGAGATCGGAGACCAGGAATTTGGGAGCCTCTGTTGTTGATGTGCCGACCGTTCCTGGCAATGGGGTTGGATCCTTTGCCTCGGTTGTCAGCCATTTCTCCATCCAGAAAGGGCCAGCCTGGGTTCCCAACTTGACTTAGGGAGCCATTGAAGGGGGCCAGTGAATTTGTGATGTGTTTGATGTTTACTTTTCCAGCTCCTTTCCTCAGACACTGAGGTTCCTCTTCTTCTACCCCTCCTCCTCTTTTGTTCTACTTTCTCTTTGATTTTTGTGTTTCTCGATGTCAATAACAAGAGGTGACAGGAATCGGCAGGGATCTCCCTCTTCAGCTGGCTCCTTTGTGCTCTTCTCCTGCTGTAACTTTATCCTACTTGATGTTCTCTGAGACTTCATGAAGGCCCTTTATTCCCAAATGCACTCTTAAGGCTAAACTCTGCAGGGTTGTTTAAGAAGAAAGGCCCAGAATGTAGAATCGGAGAGATGTGTTTGCCTTGTTGCCCATCATGTATCTGTGTGTCTTTGGGAAACTGCTTTCCCTCTCTGTGCCTCAGTTTCCTTATCTGTAAAATGGACTATAATAATAATAATAATGCCTAACATTCATTGTACTCACTCCCCTCCAGGCACTGTGATAAGCCTTTTACATACTAATCTCAGTAAATCTTTATAGTAGACCTGCTAGCATTATCATCCCCATTTTACAGACAAAGAAACTGAGGCTTAGAGATTAAATGACTTGCCCAAGGTCATACAGTGGCAGAGCCAGGACTTGAACACAGGTCTCTGTGATGCCAAAGTCCATATGTTATTCTGCCCTAGGGCTGTTGTGAAGATGAAGGCACAAGTGACTGAACACGCTTTGGCAAATTGACGGGTAAAATCAGTGGCAGGATTCAGAAGACTATTTCGAAGAAATAGTTCTGAGCCATGAATCTCTGGCATTGCATTACTTGCATACCACAATAGAGTGCAGTGTGGCTAGAGTATGAATGAGAGACCAGAAGAAGGAAGCAGGATAGTCTCAAAGATTGTACCCTGTGGTTGTTTTGCTGCAAGCTGCTGGGTTTGCGAGCCTTTGACATCATCTGTAATATCATAGAGGGGGTATTCTTTGCAAGCTAATGCAAGGATTGGATTTATTCCATTTCCGGGTTAGACTAATGACTGTTGGTGAAAACATTTTATGGGAATCACATATTTTGATTTGTTCTTCTTTTTAGGGTCTTGGGAAGGGGGAGGTAAGGGATAAAGATTCACTGGGGAGACATTGTTGCTGGCAGCTCACCTCACCCCAAGGTGTGGGAACTTTGCCCTTCGAGCAGAAAGGCAAGCAGATGTGACTTGGAGACACCCAGAGAGAAGCTCTATTGAGTAAAAAGGACCACTGAGACCGAGTCATTCTTCTGACCACAATTCTATACAAGAACATTGTGGCTCTTTCTCAAGACCCACCAATACATGAAGCCTCATCCAGGCCGCACTCGCTGGGACCAACCCAGCTCCTTCCTCTGTAGGAGCAGAGGAGCCATGTGTGATCTCCCAGAACATGTCTGTTGGGCAGGAAATAGTTGCCCAGGAGGAAAAAGCACCTCTGAAGTTAATTTACTTACTCAGAAGGAACAAGAAGTCAACCTTCTGCGTGGGCGAGGATGGGAATGAGAGCAAAGACTCGTGTGATCCCATTTGGGCCTCAGTGCTCCTCATTGCTGAAGAGGGAGTGATGGACCTGGTCCTTGAGCTCCCTTTGACCCAAGAGGATCTCCTAAAGGACAGTTCTTTAACTGAGAACCTGGCGTGGGCTTGCTTTGGAGAAGATCCATTTTTTGAGCTCCATTCACTATATCTGGAAACCCTGGTAGCATAGTAGTTAAGAGCTACGGCTGCTAACCAAAAGGTCGGCAGTTTGAATCCACCGGGCGCTCCTTGGAAACCCTATGGAGGCAGTTCTGCTCTGTCCTGTAGGGTCGCTATGAGTCGGAATTGACTCAATGGCAATGGGTTTGTTTGTTTTTTATTCACTATATCTGGTGCGTTTACAAAAAAAACCCAAACCAGTTGCCATCAAGTCCATTCTAACTCATGGCAACCCCATGTGTGCAGAGTAGAACTGTTCCCTAGGGTTTTCAAGGCTGTGACCTTTTAGAAGCTGATCACCAGGCCTTTCTTCCAAGGCACCTGTGGGTAGATTTGAATCACCAATCTTTTGGTTAGTAGTCACATGCTTAACCTTTAATGCCACCCAGGGACCCCTTTAGTAAGATAAAATTGCTGGGCTCTGAATCCCCACATCACCAAATGCTGTGTAGAGATCAGAGTGAATGAGAAGCAGCAAGGAGCCAGGGACCTGCTCGAGTGGTGGTCCAGGAGCCAATATGGGAAATAAGACTGTGGGAGGCCAGAAAAGGGAGCACGGATGGGGCATAGGGTACTTGGCAATGGCCTTTTAGGGGAGGTAAGACTTTAACTAGGGCAAGGAGGATGGGCAGATGTCAGAATCTCAAAAAACACATTGCTTTTAACACTTTCAAGGCAAATATTACCTCTTCCTTATGCCCTCAATAAAGGGCACAGAAACATCCTCATTGGAATGTCTGGAAACAGCCTGGTGCATCAGACAGGAGTTCCCTAAGCGATCTGGTAAAGAAAAGGAATTGGCCACCACAGGCAATCCATAACCACTTATCCAGCTATGGAATGCTTGAATCCTTTTCTGGTAACAGTAGTAAGCAAGTGTCCAGCTAGCACAGTTGGTAGAGCATGAGACTCTTAATCTCAGGGTCATGAGTTCGAGCCCCATGCTGGGCATGATTATTCCACCACCTATCTGCAGTGTGTTGTACTGTGGTGGCTTGCATGTTGCTGTGGTGCTGGAAACTATGTCATTGGTATTACAAACACCAGCAGGGTCACCCATGGTGGACAAGTTTCAGTAGAGCTTTCAGACTAAGACAGGATAGGAGGAAAGGCCTGGTGATCTTCTTCCAAAAATTAACCAATGGAAACTCTATGCACCACAACAGAATATTCTCTAATATCGTGCCGGAAGATGAGTTTCCTAGGTTGGAAGGCACTCAAAATACACAGTGGCCACAACAGTGAACTCAAACATACCAATGATCATGAAGACAGTGCAGGACTGGGCAACGTTTGTTCTGTTGTATGTGAGGCCGCCATGAGTTGGAGCCTGCTAGACAGCAGCTAGCAGCAACGAGAGTAACAACAGTAATGAGTGCTATTCTGTCAGTGCCCCCCTCCCCTTTGGAGATTCAGGATGGTGGGTGGGCATCAGATCCAAAGTACTACGGCAGGGTACCCAATTGCTCCAGGCCAGTGGTGTCTGAACCTGGCTGCATCTCTGCATCACCCTGAGGAGCTTTAAAAAATGCAGATTCTGGGGCCCTCTGCAGACCTGTAGAATCAGAGTCTCTGGAAGTGGGGCCCTGAAATCTGCAGCCAGGTGATTCTGATGCAGACCCAGAGGTTCTGTATTTGGGGGTCTTTCTTCTGGGCCATTCAGTCCACATGAAGCCATTGGCCTGGACTTACCAAGTTTCCCACCAGCTTCCACAGCCTGGTGGGACTTTCTGGTGTGGCCTGTGACTGGAATGTAGAAAACCCGGGAGGCCCCTCTCCCCACATTTGTGTGGGGTCCTCAACACTGCACTTCTCTAGCTCTGACCCACGGGGAAGCCAGGCCTCACCTGGCTCTTCTCTGAAGCAGGAACTATTTGTCATCCACCACGGCCATCCTTTGTCCCAGTGGGGAGAGACCAGGACATGGATAAATGCAGTCGTGAAAGCACTGCCTCTCAGATCAGGATCATATAGGACAGTTCCTCTGCACTCAAATTATTATAATGAGTTGAGTTCCACTTCAAAGGGGGCTAATTTAATAAGAGGAAGAGCTGGGGCTCTGAGGGATTCTAATTAGATTTCTGTCCACACCCCCCTCGAGTCTTTTCTGAAGAGCAGCCAGGGCTGCTAGATTGTGTTGTGTTTGGGTGCAGTATGAAGAAACTTGAAAGCCTGGCCTGCCCAGGGAAGGCCATCCATCTGACTGGAGTCTGACAGCCCAGATCCTGCTCCCAGCAGGAGAGGGGCCTGGCCATAGGGAAAGTCAATAGGATTTAGGGGAGTAGATGTGGGGAAGGCTAGAGAGAGGGAAGTTGGTGGCCTACGGCTTCCTGTGCCAGTTTGGTGAGATGGGGGTAGAGTGGGTTAGGAGAGGGAGATCTGAAGCCAACATGCCTGGATTTGAATCCCAACTCTTTCCCTTTCCAGCTGTGTGTAATCCTGGGTACATGGTTTTACCTCTCTGCATCTCAGTTTCCTCATCTATAAAATGGGGCTACTAATAGAGCCTACCTCATAAGGCAATTAGAGGAATTAAATGTGCAAGGACATATAAAGTGGCTAAAATCATACCTGACACAGAGTATTATTATTATCAGAAAGCATTGGGTCATAGTTTATTTAGGTGTGCTTTTCAAAATCAAGAGATGGCAAAGGCTTCCCAAGATCAAGGCTGACTTAATTTTGCATGAACCCTTTAGGCTCAGCCGTCAGCTTGGAGGAAGAGTCCATCTCTGCTGTGGTGACAAAATCAAAGAGACCTTGGTTCAAATCCTGTTTTGCTGCTTGCCAGCTTTGTGACCTTGGACAAACTGCTTTACCTCTCGGAGCCTAAGTGCCTTCATCTACAAAGGAATGATAACAATAACAAGCTTAAACAAAAGAGATGCGACACTAAGGAATGATGCCTGTTAGAGCACCTGGCTCAGGCCCAGGTACACATAGTGGAGCCTTAAAAAACTGCATTACCAAATTCATATATTCTATAAAGCAAATGTTTTCACAACCCTGAAATTGAGATGTATCTGATGACTGATGTCGTCTTAACGTTGCTATTGCCTGGGCACACATTAAAATCTCCAATCTCAAAACTTGCAGAATGGGAGCAAGTACCTTGGTAAAAAACCAAGGGGACAATTAGCAACCAGTGAAAGGGGTTGGGGAGCTGGTGAATCATGCATTTAGCAACATTCCCCACACGGAGTCAAAAGTAAGCTAGAGCCACATAATGACAAAGACGGTCTGAGAGCCCAGCACTCATGACTTTACTCTTTCATGGATTCTTCTAGAAAATGCTTTATCCCAATGCTCCTGAAGCCAAGAGGACATTTGTAGGAAAACATGGACTCCAGTGACTCCAAGTTGAAAAGGAATTCAGAAGAGGTGAGCTCTGAAAGTGACAAGTCTTACGGATACCATAACCAATTTCTGTTCCTTCTATTTTTCATTTTATGTAGACGCAAGAGTGATAGATGGTTAAAATTTCCATCTAAGCTGAAAGAGCTCTTTCTTGGAGCATAAAATCAAAATTCTAAGTGATCAGAAGGCATTGGATCATAGTTCATTCAAGTGCGTTTTTCATTCTTGTTGGTACATAAATTTGTGGTGCGTTTTACGATTGATGATGTCTTATGGTCTTATTTCCCATCTTCTCATACAGACCTTACTATGTAGGAACCAAGAAGATCTTGGTTCTACCTTTACTGAGCACCTTCTGAGCCTGGCACTGTGCTTGACACTTTATAGGTTATTGCACTTATTTCTCCCAAGCCCATAAAGGAGGGATTATTCCTCCCTATTTTGCAGATGAACTGAGTCTCAGAGCAGGGGAACGACCAGCCCAAGATCACAGGGACGGGACTTGATCTCAGATCTGAATACACTGAGCACTGCAATACACCTTCTTCCCTTGAGAAGTGGCCCATCT
This sequence comes from Dugong dugon, assembly GCA_030035585.1. Taxonomy (NCBI): domain Eukaryota; kingdom Metazoa; phylum Chordata; class Mammalia; order Sirenia; family Dugongidae; genus Dugong; species Dugong dugon. Next base: position 49,306,111 of record CM057462.1, on the reverse strand, counting down.
GCTTTGTGCAACAGGGATCACCCTTCTTACACAGGAATCCCTCTGTGGCCTGTGTAAGACCACTTGGATTCAGGGTCAAGGCTAACACCACCAAGCTACCCAAGGCTCGAGTCATCATCAGGTGACAAATTAATGTTTATTGGGTGCCTAGGAAGTACGTGGGGCATTGGCAGCAGCACTGAGATGGGTGCCAGGAGAAATGGGTTCTAATCCAAGTGTCACCACTTATGGCTATGTGGCCTTGGGAAAGTCACTTAATCTCTCTGGTCCCCTGTTTCCTCATCTGTACAATGAGTGGCTCAGAATAGGAGGTTGGTAGGGTCTCTTCCAATTGTAACACCAGAATCTGTCCTTTATGCAGGTCCTGGGGGCTGGGAGAACTTGACTATGAATTTAGTCTATCTAGAGTCAGGCAGGAGCTACTGAAGCACGGGGGACACGGGGGAGCAATAGACCTTCAAACTTGGGGTCGGCACAGGCTGGAAGGAGAGCAAAACCACACACTTCTGGAAAGCTGGGACAGTCAGAATCTAGAGCCTCCTATGGATCTACTGCTGTTCTGGATAGGATGTGTGCTCACTGGCGATGTTTGTACAGGAAAAGTCGTTTTGTGGGGAGCCTGGACCCTAGAAAATTCTCTGTAGAACAGTATTCGGGCTGCATTGCATAATGTTTCACCTCTTGCCAACCCTGTGCAGAATGTGGATGTGTCGGGGCTGGAAGGAACTCTGAGGTCTCCCATCTACCCTCCTTGGTTTGTGGAAGAGGGAACAGTTACGTAACTGCCTTAGTCTTGTCTTTCCTTAGTCACTCTTCAGGTAAACTGTAGAGTCCTGAGAAGAAGGGACACATTTGCTTCCCTTGGAGCTACACCAGGCTGAGCCAACAGGCCCTGCTGCTGCAGGTGGCCTCGGTATGCCCAATACAACCTTAACCATTAGCACACAGAGTTTACCGCGGATTCCTATATGTCAGCACTGAGCTAGGTGCAAATACATCTTTTCTCTCTTTAGTATAGCAATAATAGATGCAGTTACTCAAGGGCTTGCATGTGCTAAGTCCTTGCCGGGCATTCTGTCATGTGATGCAGATGTGGCACCTAGGGCAGAGGGGCTAAGACTAGGCCTTCTGACCTTAGAGGACATGGTCTCAAATCCTGGCTTTGCTTCTTTCTTATAACCTAGGGCAAGTCACGTAACCTATTTAAGCCTCCTTTTCCCCATCTGTAAAATGGAGGTGATACAGTGTCCATCTCCTATAAAGAAGCATGCTAAGCATACTTAGCAAGCATTGGATCGACACTAATAGGTGCTGTATTGATAATAGTTTGTCTGGCAACCTGAACATTTGAACATGCCCATGGTCACTCAGTGAGTAAGTGGCTGGGCCAGGATTCAAGATCAGGACTGCCTGGCACCCAAGCCTATGCCAATTATCATGTCCTGCTGCCTTCTCAGGGCCAGAGCTGCTGTCTTCCTTATGTGACAAGTCCTGGGGAGAGGACGAGGAAGGGAGGCAATGTCCCCAGCAAGTCCAGCCATGGCACGGGAGACAGTGCAGCAGAGTGGTTAAGGGTGTGGGATCTGGAGTCAGCCTGCTAGTCTGACACTCCCTGGCTGTGTGAGCTTGGGCAAGTGACTTAACCTCTCTAGGCCTCTGTTTACTTATTGCATTAAACAATGGAAAGTGCTCAACATTGGGCCTCCCTGTGTGTCAACAGCTCAGAGGTGGAGTTTCCCAGATGTAACTTCTTGTTGTCATGGTAACCGTTTTCACCCTGGGGCAGCCATCTCCAACCCTCTTCGTTCCCAGGAGGGAATGTTCCCTTCAGGGCCTGGAGGACTTTCAGACAGTGGCTTAGCTGTTGTTGTCCATCTCTCTGGCCAAGGCAGAGATCCAGTGAGGCTGGCTGGCAGCCCCAGCTGTCAGGATCAGGCTGGAGTTCCACCACGAGGAAAGGCTGGGTCCTGGCACCTCACACCTGGCAGGAGGGCTTGTGGCTCCTGATGCCCATCTGGGACACTGCATTAAAGGGTTCCATTTCAAAGCTCAATCTCCAGATGGCTGGGCCCTCCCCCAGCCCTGACCACAAGCTGTATGGCACAGGCCACAGCTTCGGGCTCTCCAGCGACTGTACTCTCCAGGGAGGAAGTGGCAGTGGATTTCCCAGCTAGGACAGAACCCAGAGTGGCTGCAGCAGACCAGAGCCTCATATGCTCAGAGCCTCAAGACCTCAGGGAGCAACTGAGGAGCATTTTGAGGCTCTCCACCTGGTTTCTTTGAGGTTGAGGCCTAAGAACTTGCCTTTCCCCCCTTTTTAATTCTTCTCCCTTATTGCACCAGACGTATAGAAAATTTAGACAATTCAGATCAGCAAAAAGAAAGAAGTAAAAGTCCTCCACGAACTTACGGTCTGGGGGTGATCTCTCTTAGTGTTTTGGTGCATTTCCTTCCTGTCTTTTTTCTATGGCAGATGTATACTGTTTGCCATCCAGTTGATTCCAACTCATGGCGACCCCGTGTGTGTCTGAGTAGAACTGTACTCCATAAAGTTTTCAATGGCTGATTTTTCGGAAGTCAGTTGATGGCAGATGTACGTATGGGCTTTTAAAAAAAAACCTTGAAAATAAAATCATTCTGTGTGCAAAGTGCTTAGAACAGTACTCTGTACATATTTTATTATTGTCATTCCACTTATTGATAAGAATTTCGGCTCTATGGGAAACGGGACCTTGTCTGCCTTATTCACCTCTGTAATCGAGTGCCTAGCACATAGTAAGTGCCCAATAAATATTTTTTGAATGAATGGATGGATAAGTATTTCTCCATCTCATTAGATTTTTACCTGTAATATTTTAATATGGCATAATGATGCATCGCTGAATTTGTTCCTAATCTGTGGCTGGTGCTTGTTTTAAAACGTTATTCTCAACCTCCCAGCTCTCCTCCTCAATCATCCATCCCAGACCTCGTTCCCACCTGCAGGAGTTGGGAGATGCTGGCTCCCCCAAAGCTTTGGAGGCCCAGCATCACTCCAGAGAAGAGAGAAGTCAGTTCGCGGGCTGCCAGTGCCCTCCTTGGCTAGAAGAAACCGCCAGCCATCGACTTAAACCGTCTAGGTAGCACGCAGACGAGTAAAACCCCAACTCTTGCATTTTTGATGAAGCTGACATTATACAAACGCTCACGGCTTACTTGGTCAGACCCAGCAGCGAGGGGTTGAATCAATAATGAAACACTGGAAGGAATAAAGCATTAAACAGGGAGTTCTGCAAGGCAAGCAGCTGGGGAGTCAAGTCAGGTGGCCCAGCGTGGTCCAGGGCCAATGGTCCCTTTCCGCTGGCTTCCGGGCAGGGAGACGGCTGGACATGCAGATTGTCCTCCATTTCTAGAGTCTGGTAGACAGTGTGCTTTCTTGGGAAAACCTTTAGGCCAGAAGCCCAGAAACATGGAAGTAGTATTAACTTTGTGGCCTTAGGCAAGTTGTTTTTTGCCTGTCTGCATCAGATGGGAAAATAGATCCTTGACTAGGATACCAAGGTCCTTTCCAGCTGTGGAATTCAATGCATTCAGCACCAGCTTGGGAATAAGTAAGGCCCTCATAAGTAAGCGCCACGAGTGAGCAGGACTCAGCAAATCCACTGTTTGGGTCAGCCCTAGTTCTTGTTTCAAGCTGGAGAGAACAACTTTCTCCCTGCTCTGAAATTCTTGGCCTTGGGTCATCAGGAAAAGCTTTCATCAGGCTTGTGATGTTTGAAGACAATCCCCTGTAGACAAGGGGACCCTAAGCCCTAGATTTCATTTTTTTCCCCAAGTCACATCTTTGGCCCCTGTCATAAGATCCCCAAATCTGCTTCCTCCCAAAAGAACGAGAGGCAGGGAATAGGGAGGAAAGAGGAGACAAGGTCCCTGGTTGGTGCAAACGGTTTGCGCTCCATTACTAACCTAAAGATTGGCGGTTTGAACCCACCCAGCAGCACCAAGGAAGAAAGGTCTGGTGATCTGCTTCCATAAAGTGAACAGCCAAGAAAACCTTACAGAGTAGTTTTACTCTGTAACACATGGGGACGCTATGAGTCGGCAGCGGATTCTTTTATTTTTTGATATAAACTGTGGTTGCAGTCACCAGGTGGAATTCTCTGTACTTGTTTTAGAAAATTCTACCCTTACCTCCTCATTTGCTTTCTAGAGCCTCTGTACCTGAAGCCTTGAAGAAATGCAGCGTCACAGGCTTACCTGAAGCAATTTAACATTGCAGCTGGAACGGCGCTGCTCCAGAGAGTCTGTGCTGTTGGGGCGGTGGGTAGAGGTGTGTTGCTGTGCACGGAGCTGTAGCAGAGTGGGATGGGGTAGTTTCAAATCACCTAGCTCCAAGGAAACCTGCTGGCCTCCTAGGCTTGACTTCATGGGAGAGGACACTTTGGAAGTGCCTTTTCTCTAAGCTCTTTAACTACTCCTATTGTTGAAGCCAGATAGAGTCAAAGGGACACGTAGAGTTCTCCTCTGTTGGCTTAACAGCATTTCAGAGGGCTCCTCCACTCCACCCTTTCTGCTGTGACAGTAAAATAATAAATTCAACAAGCATTCACTCGGTGCCTCTGTCTTCGTTTCTTGGTGTTGCTGTAAAATAAATACTACAAGTGGGTGGCTTTAAAGAATAGAAATTTATATTTTCTCGCAGTTTAGGAGGCTAGAAGTTCAAATTCAGGGCACGTTAAGAACTATGGCGGCCAACCAAAAAGTCGGCAGTTCGAATCCACCAAGCTGCTCCTCGTAAACCCCTATGGGGCAGTTCTCCTGTGTTCTACAGTGTTGCTATGAGTCGGAATCGACTCAATGGCAACAGGTTTTTTTGGCTCTAGGGGAAGGCTCTCCCTGTCAGCTCCGGGGAAGGTCCTTGTTTCTTTCAGCGTCTGTGACCCTGATGTGCCTTGGTTCCTTGACAGTCATCACGTCCTCACATGCCATCTGTCTTCCCCAGCTTGTGCTTTGTTCTGTATCTAATCACTCTTTTTGTAACTTAGAAGTGATTAGGTTTAGGACACACCCTGTACTGGTGTGGCTTCATTAACATAACAAAGATTACATCCACAGGTATACCTAAAAAACCAAACCCATTGCCAACTCATAGCGATCTATTCTGGGGGGAGACAATTTAATCCGTAACAGCCTACTATGGACCAGGGAGGCTTGGGGAGGGGCTCCCAAGCCTGAGTCAGACGCAATCTCAGGAAGCACAGGAGGACATCAGACACAGCCAGGTCAATCTTTACGCAAGGCTTTTAGCTACAGAAAGGGACTCCAACATTGGGTTTACCTCTACTGCCCTAATTAACAGTCAGTTTAACAGAATTGCCTGGGGCGTTTTTTCCAAATGTGTTTACCTAGGTCCCACCTCCCAGGGTCTGACTTATTAGGGCTGAATTCGAAAAAGCTTCCATGGTCATGCTGATCCTCAAACTTGGCCAGAACTGCTGCTCTGTAGTGTAGTCCAGTGGTTTCTCTTCCCCCAGGAGCTGAGGTGGGCTTGTCTGCCATGATCAGAGGATCAGGTCCTTACTTCTGGTGGAAACTACTAGCTGAGACATTCATTCTCCCCCTCTTCTTGGGCACATAGCTGGACCTCAAGTATCAGCCTCCCTTCTAGTTGGGAGTGGTCATATGACTAAGTTCTTGCTAATGGAATGTGAATGGAAGTGATGCATGCCTCTCTTAGGCTGTGGTTGTTATTAGTTGCTGCTGAGTCAGTTCCAACTCATGGCAACCCCATGTGTGCAGAGTAGAACTGTTGCCGGGTTCCTCTGCCCAACCTGGGCAGCCCCTATGAGGTTCTTGCCTTCTACTGACCAAGAATGACCAGGAGAGGCTCAAGTTTTCTGCACAAACAAAGCTTTATTTAGAAAAGTAGCTCGTGAGTGGAGACAAAGAGGGACAATGCAACGCTAGCCTTTGTCTCCCGGAATGAAAGGTTTACAAGGCTTATAAAAGTTTCTAGGCGGGAAGAGGTTTCATCTTTATTCGTGAAAGGAGTGTGAGCTTCTGGGAAAACGGTGTGTCAGGTGTGCATGCAAGACGTAATTCAAGATGGAACCTGTAACAAAGGCTCCTGGGACTGGATGGCAGGACTTATTATGGGGTGCCACGCCTGCGCAGTTCCCCTGTGGTGCTGGTTTGAGTCCTATTGCCGGTCTGTTGGTCACCTTGTGGATGTCTGCGCATGCTCCAGGGACCAGATCTGGCTTCTTTTTCTGAAAAACCTCTTATCAAGGAAGTACATTGAGAGCTGGGTGGGTTGTTCTTTCATTATTGCAGGTTCCAAGAGAATGGGTTTTGTGTCATTAGTTAAGCACAAGTTTTTAGTTCAGGGTCCTTTGTCTAGGGGCTCAGTCCCTTTCTCCCTTCCCTATCTCAGAGCTGCTCCATAGGGCTTTCAAGGCTGTGCCTTTTCAGAAGCAAGAGCAAAGGTCTGTCTTCCAAGGTGCTCCTGGGTGGGTTTGAACCATTAACTTTTCGTCTAATAGTCGAGGACTTATCCGTTTGCACCACTGAAGGTCTCTCTGGGCTACGCCTTGAGAAAGTTGCTGGGTCTTGTCTATGAGCTCTAACCATTCCCACCCTTTGGGACCTCCAGTGATCCAGCCTAAGCCACGTGCATGACAACAAGTTCCAAGGGGTGGTAGAGCCAGAAGATGGAAGGAACCTGGGTCCCTGAATCACTGCACGAAGCTGAGAAATCTGCCAACTCAGACAAGAGCAAGAGACAGAAATATGTATTTTTTTGTTCTTAACATCACTGAATTTGGGGGTTTTCTTTTACTGTAGTAGCTTACCTTACCTTACTCTGCCCTACCCACCAACTTCCAATACATTTTTAACTCAAGGTTCAGAATTCAAGCTTTAGTCTTATACCACTGCACTACAGTTCATATTTGGGACTGTGCTGGGATTTTGCTTAGTATAGTCTAACCCTAGGCATATAATCAATATAAACCTTTGGACCTAATTCTAGTTTTTGAGTTTTTTTTTTTTTTGAACAGTTTTATTTATTGGAAACCCTGGTGGTGCAGTGGTTAATAGCTATGGCTGCTAACCAAAAAGTCAGCAGTTTGAATCCTCCGGGCACTCCCTGGAAACCATATGGGGCAGTTATACTCTGTCCTATAGGGTTGCTATGAGTTGGATCGACTTGATGACAATGGTTTTGGTTTTTTGGGTTTGATTTGTAAGAAGCGATGTTTCATAATTTTTTTTTTTCTTCCTTACAGATCTCACAAAGAACCAAGAGAAATTGTACTTATTTTTAAAAAAGAAGAAGAGAAAATTCATTCTATCTTGCAATTACCAATGAGTCCACTGAAACCTTTTATAAATCTAAGGGAAATGATGAAATCTTAGTGAGCTTACTTTTCCTACCTCTGGGAAGATTTTGCTACGCCCTTATCCTAGGAATTATTTCTCATTACTTATCAATGATTCCTAACTATACTAAAAAGACTAAAATAATAAGAAATGGAAGAATGATGGAGTTGCCTAGAAGGATGATGTAATAATGAAATAAATTTGCACAGTTGCATCATTCTACAGTTTTCTTAACGTGTTGCTGTGGTAGGCAGAATAATGGCACCCAAAGACGTCCACGTCTTAATCCCTGGAATCTGCTGGTGTGTTATCCTACATGGCAAAAGGGATTTTACAAATGTGATTAAGTTAAGGATTTTGTGATGAGGAGATTGCTTTGGATTATGCAGGTGGGATAATATAATCAGCACCACCACCACCAGTTGCCATCAAGTTGATTGCAACTCATAGTGACCCCTTGTGTGTCAGAGTAAAGCTGTGCCCCATACTGTTCTCAATGGATGATTTTTCAGAAGTAGATCGCCAGGCCTTTCTTATAAGGAGCCTTTGTGGATTCGAACTGCCAGCCTTTCAGTTACTAGCCAAGTGCTTAATTGCTTGCACCACCCAGGGCTTCACTATAATCAAAAGAGTCAGAACAGGAGATGTGATTACAATAGCAGAGAACCAGAATGATGCATCATGAGAAGCACTTGACCACCCATTGTTGGTTTTGAAGATGGAGAAATGGGGCCACAAGCTAAGGGATGTGGGCAACCCCTAGAAGCTAGAAAAGACAAGGAAACTGTTATGGATTGAATCATGTCCCCCCAAAATACGTGTCAACTTGGCTAGGCCAAGATTTCCAGTATTGTGTGATGGTCCACCATTTTGTCATGTGATGTGATTTTCCTATGTGTTGTAAATCCGGTCTCTATGATGTTAATGAGACAGGATTAGAGGCAGATATGTTAATGAGGCGAGACTCAATCTACAAGATTAGATTGTATCTTCAGTCAATCTCTTTTGAGATATAAAAGAGAGAAGTGAGCAGAGAGACAGGGGGACCTCATACCACCAAGAAAATAGTGCCAGGAGAAGAGCATGTCCTTTGGACCTGGGATCCCTGCACCGAGAAGCTCCTAGACCAGGGGAAGATCAATGACAAGGACCTTCCCCAGAGCAACACAGAGAAAAAGCCTTCCCCCGGGGCTGGTGCCCTGAATTCAGACTTCTAGCCCACTAGACTGTGAGAGAATAAATTTCTGTTGAAGCCATTCACTTGTGGTATTTCTGTTACAGCAGCACTAGATAACTAAGACAGAAACAATTCTCCTCTAGAGCCTCCAGAAAGAATGCAAGCCTGCCTACATGTTGATTTCAGCCACGTGAGACCCATTTTGGGATTCTGACCTCCAGAACTATACGATAACACGTTTATGTTGTTCTAAGTCACTAAGCTTGTGGTGATTTGTTAGAGCAGCAATAGGAAACTAATACAGTTTCTCAAAACATTGCATTGTCAGAACATATATAAAGAAGGCTGGAGACAAACATCTTGTAGGCTGATTTTTGCTTTCATTGAATACAGTTGAGGGAGGTGAGGCCACGATGGTGGAGAAGTCAGACGTTTCCTGTGGTCCCTCTTACAACAAAGACCTGAAAAACAAGTAAATTGATTATATATGACAATCTAGAAGCCTTGAACATCAAAGGCAAAGTTGAGGAATCGGACTGAGTGGCAGGGGGTGGGAGAGATGGTTCAGAAGCAGCAAGGAGTTGTCAGACTTGTCTGGTGGGAGCTGGCACCTTTCAGGCCAGATCAGCTGGTGTGCACTGTGAGCCGAGAAGTGGCACTCAGATTGCATTTTCCATATCAGGAGAGACCAAGTGGCGGAGAGTCTACTCAAGCCTCCAGAACCAGTGAAAAGGGGCTCTCAATCAGCAAAAGATAAGTACATGCATCTAACCCACTGTGGGGATCAAAAAACACCATTTGGGAAGAACCTCTCTCCCATTTACCTGCCTCCTTCCTGCTCTACATGGGGTCCTGGGCTGGCTTCAGCAATTGCCGCATCCCCTGGGCCAGAAGTAGGACCCATTATATGCCCTGAGCCATTCTCCCAGCCTTGGAGAGGAAACAAATTAACAAACAGAGAAAAAATAATCTGCCAGCTTCCCTAAGCCAGAACTCAGGGCAGGCACAGCTCCTTTGCTTAGACACAGGCATAAGGGGTCCATGGACTTTGAATGCCTTTCATCCCTGCATAGAACTTTGTGGGCCCATTTCAACAGTGTAGGCCCTCATTAGCACAATACAACAGGATATATACCTGAAGCCTAACTTCAACTGTATCAACTATATGATGGAGTGGCAAGTTCATGACATTTGAAACTGCTCTGCCCATTAAGCAGGGTCCTCTCCTACCCACATCAGGGGCCAGAGGACTGGTGGCTCCACCCATGCCACCGAGCCACCCGTGACAGGGGTCCAAGAATAGGTGGTAACTACCAGTCCTTACAGCCAACAGCATTGGGTGCCCATAGTCCAGCTGCAAAACCCACCCACCTACACACTCTGGGGAACAGGGACATGCTTCCTTCTCAGACACTCAGGAGCAGCCATCAGCCCCCTGCCTTGCTCAGTGCATGACCCCCTGACCACCTACTGCAGCCAGATACCTGTGCCTACACCAACCACCCATGCCCATCTAGGACTGTAGGTGATAGCCTGTACCATACACTTGATGACTGACTACCTGTACACCTCAGCTGAATCCATACAAGAAAAGTCAACGGACTCCTGGGCTCACATACCTAGTAACAGATCTAACCACCTGGTGACAGGACATTAGAGCTTAAAGGTGCCAATAATCAAACTAGCTCACATGAGCAGCCTATTTGGGCATATCAAAACAGAACAAAACAAGAAGCTAGGACACAGTAAGGAAACATAAAATAAATAAATATAATAATTTATTGATGGCTCGGAGACAACAGTCAATATCAAATCACATAAAGAGGCAGACCATGATGGCTTCAGCAAGCTCCCAAAACAAAGAATCAAGAAATCTTCCAGAGGAAGAGAACTTCTTGGAATTACTGGAGGTAGAATACAAAAGATTAATATATAGAACTCCTCAAGATATCAGTCAGGGCATCAGGCAAAATGCAGAACAAGCGAAGGAACATACAGACAAAGAAATAGAGGAACTTAAGAAGATTATAGAAGAGCCCAATGACAAATTTAACAGGCTACAAGAATCCATAGAGAGATAGCAAACAGAAATCCATAAGATTAACAATAAAATTTCAGAATTAGACGACTCAATAGAAAGTCATAGGAGCAGAATTGAGGCAATGGAAGTCAGAATTTGTGAGCTAGAAGATAAAGCACGTGACATCAACTTATTTGAGGAAAAATTAGATAAAAGAATTTAAAAAAATGAAAAATCCTAAGAAGTATGTGGAACGCTATCAAGAGGAATAATCTACAAGTGATTGGAATACTAGAACAGGAGGGGATAACAGAAAATACAGAGAGAATTGTTGAAGATTATTGGCAGAAAACTTTCCCTGATATCTTGAAAGATGAGACGTTATCTATCCAACATGCTCATCAAACCTCACACAAAGTAGACCCCAAAAGAAAGTCACCAAGACATGTTATAATCAAATTTGCCAAAACCAAAGATAAAGAGAGAATTTTCAGAGTGGCTTGGGATAAATGAAAAGTCATCTACAAAGGAGAGTCAATAAGACTAAGCTCAGACTACTCAGCAGAAACCTTGCAGGCAAGAAGGCAATGGGATGACTTATATAAAGCCTTGAAGGAAAAAAATTGCCAGCCAAGAATTATATATCCAGCAAAACTGTCTCTCAAATATGATGGTGAAATTAGGGCATTTCCAGAAAAACAGAAGTTTAGGGAATTTGTAAAAACCAAAACAAAATTACAAGAAATACTCAAGGGAACCCTCCTGTTAGAAAATCAGTAACATCAGATAACAACCCAAGACTAGACCACAGCACAGAACAACCAGATATCAACCCAGATAGAGAAGTCACAAAAATAAATCAAAGCAAAAACACTGTAAATAGGGAAACAGAGAGGTCAATATGTAAAAGTTGACAACATTAAGACCAAAAAGAGGGACTAAAACAAATGTAGTCAAAGATCTTTCATATGGAGAATGAAGGATATAAAGGAATAAAAGATTGGTTTAAACTTTGAAAAACAGGGGTAAATATTAAGGCAACCACAAAGAAAACAAACAATCCTACACATCAAAATAAAAAACAAGAAAAACACAAAAATTCAGTGATTACAGTTGAGAAATTAGAATTTTTTTCCATTTTCCACTCATAATGACACATCTTCCCACATTGTTAGATGACTCAGAAGATGAATGCAGACAGACAGACGGCATCACTCCAGATGCTCATGAAGACGGTGAAATTGATCATATAAGTGAAATCTCAGACTATGAGTCTTCAGATGACAATGTCCTAGATGAATTTTCTCATACTCAAGAATCAATGAGTAAACAATATATTTCTAAGGACAAAAAGGAAATGTGGTATTCTCATCCAGTTAGTCGTTCAACAGGAAGAACTTTATCATGCAATATTTTGGGACAAGAGACTGGACCATCCTGTTTACTAAAAGGATGTGTAATAGTATTCTTTCATCTTTAATAATGCTTGTGCCCCAAATTCATTGATACAGTTCATAAGTGGACAAATGTGAAGGCAGGAGTCAACTAAAGGTGATTGGAAGCAAATATATGATTTAGAAATTTTTTTAATTGGTGGATTGCTCATACTAATTGATATTTATAAAATCTAAAAGTGCAATTTTTTTTTTTTTGCAATTACAGAGCAAAGAAGATAGCCATTGTTTCTTCAATGGAATTTTGAGCCACAAAATGTTTCAAAAATTTCTTCAAGCATTGCATTTTGAATTTGCAAGTGCAAGAAGGAAAATAAGAAGTAATGAGAAGCTAGAGCCCAGTAGAGATGCATTTTGAATCTGCAATCAGTATTTACAAGATGCACATGTTACTGGTTCACGCATGACAGTTGATAAGAAGTTAGTTGTATTCAGAGGATGTTGCTCATTCAGGTATTTATGCCTTTAAAACCAGAAAAATATGAAATAAAAAATTTAGGTTTACTATGTCTAAATTCTTTTTATGATGTCTAATAAAGTTGTCCTTCATTTTCCCTTTACTTGTATTTTTGTAAATTTTTCATAAAATGACTTTGAAATATTTAAAAAGGGCCCATTGCATTCAGATGGTAAATGGTAATGACTATTTTTCGTCAGATGTTGTTGTTAGTTGGCTCCCATTCATGGTGACCTTATGTGTAACAGAACAAAACGTTACCTGGTCCTGCGCCATCTTCTTGATCATTGGTATGTATGAGTCCATTGCTGCAGCTATTGTGTCAATCCATCTCATTGAGGGTTTCCCTCATTTTTCCTGACCGTCCGCTTTACCCAACATAATGTTCTTTTCTAGAGATTGATATTTCCTGATGACGTGTCCAAAGCAAGCAAGACAAAGTCTCACAATCCTTGCTTCTAAAGAACATTCTAGTTGTATTTTTTCTAACATTAATTTGTTCATTCTTTTGGTAATCCATGGTATATTCAATAGTCTTCACCAACACGACTGTTTGAATGCATGAATTCTTCTGTCTTCCTTATTCATTATCCAACTTTTACATGCATATGAGGCAAATTGAAAAGATTATAGCTCGGATCAGATACACCTTAGTCATCACAGTGACCTCTTTGCTTTTTAAAACTTTGAAAAGTCTTTTGCAGCAGATTTTCCCAATGCAATACATCATTTGATTTCTTTCTTTCTTTTTTTTAAATTGTGCTTTAGGTGAAAGTTTACAGTACAAGTTAGTTTCTCATTCAAAAATTTATACACAAAATGTTTTGTGACATTGGTTGCAATCCCCACAAAGTGTCAGCACTCTTCCTCTTTCTCTTTCCACCTTGGGTTCTCAGTGTTCATTCATCCAATTTTCCTCTCCCTTCCTGCCTTCTTGTCTTTGCTTTTGGGCAGGTGTTGCCATTTGGTCTAGTATATTTGATTGCACTAAGAAGCACATTCTTCATGTGTGTTATTGGGTGTTTTTATAGGCCTGTCTAATCTTTGGCTGAAAAGTGGACTTCGAGAGTGGCCTCAGTTCTCAGCAGGGAGTCCATTTGATTTCTTGACTGCTGATTGTTGATCCAAGTAGAATGAAATCCTTGACAAATTCATTTTTTTCTCCATTTATTATGATGTTGTTTATTGGTGCAGTATCCTTATGTACTGAAGACTAAAATAATCCCTCTCTCTATTCTTCCTTCTGTCATAATAATGTCCCTGAGATCATGGGTTCTTTGAGCCAAGGTACTTTGGAGTGTGCTTTTAAGACACATCTCACTGAGTCCCTCCAAAGACACACACCACAGCAGGCTCATGCACAGAACTGTCTGCCCGGGCTTGAGGTAAACCCATTGCAGAGCCCTCTCTATTTCTCTTCTGCTGAAGATCTAGTTATATAGAGCCCAGTCTTTCAGATGATGCATAAAGCCAAGAGCAGAAGTAAACCAGGGCTTCCTTCTCTTTTTTTCTACTCCTTTATTTACTTCATTCATTCATTCAATCATTTATTCAACAAAGATTAATTAGCTCTTACCGCTACGCTTGATGTAGGACAGAGGTTCTCAAAGTGTGGTCCACAGTCCCTAGGGGATCCCTGAGACCCTTTCAGGGGCTCTGTAAGGACAAAACTATATTAAAAATAATACCAAGATGTTATTTGTCTTTTTCATTGTGGTGACATTTGTACCGATGATGCAATAGTAACGATGAATAAAACTTCCGGTGCTTTACCATGAATCAAAGCAGTGCATCCAACTATACTAAGAACATTCTATTATTGTATTTACAGTATATAGAAAAAAAGGAAAATAAAAACTGCCAGTTTCACTTAAAAACGTCCGTGATGAACCAGTAAAAGAATTATTAATTTTATTAAATCATAATGTTCGAATGCACATCTCTTTAGTATTTTTTGTGTTAAAATGGGTAGTACACATAAGACACTTCTACTGCATACAGAAGTACGAAGGTTATATTGAAGAAAAGCACTTGTATGATTATTTGAACTGCAAGCTAAACTAGCTGCTTTTATTAGGGATCACCATTTTTACTTGAAAGAATGACTGACAAACTATGGTGATTCAGACTCGGGTATCTAGTAGACATTTTCTTGAAAATGAACCACATGAGCCTGTCAGATCAAGGAAAACAACTGACAGCATTTGTTGCCAATGATAAAATTTGAGCTTTCAAGTAAAAATTAAGATTTTGGAAAACCGTATCTGCTATTGTGAGCTTGACAACTTCCCAATACTTAAAGACTTCTCTGATGCAATCTGCGATGGTGTTAACAAATGTGATTTTTTAAAACACTTTATAATGAAGTGTGTCAACATTTGGGAAGAGCTGTGTAATTTTGGGAACCCTTATTTAAATGATGCCTAAGTAAAAGTTCCACTCCAAGTACAAGACAGACCAGTGGACTTCTAAACTTTATTAAAAAACTCTTGGGTAAAGGAAAATACAGACTAAAACTGCTGAATGTTTAGAATTTTTTTTTTTAAAAAAAGGGAAACAGCATCTATTAAAATCATTGTCATATAATTGTGCAATTAAAGTAGGAATAATTACTCATATTGGATTAGGACCCATGCTACTCCAGTACAACCTCACATTAGCTTAACTGATAACATGTTCAAAGATCCTATTTCCAAGTAAGGTCATGTTCACAGATACCAGTGGTTAGGACTTCAACATATATTTCTGGGAGACATAACAATTTCTGAACCAAATTTTGGGTGGAGTTTCATCTTGTTTCTGCAGGGTAGACCAGTGGATTTTAATGTAACAGTGTGAAGTTCATGGATATGATTTCAAATCTCACACTGCAACTACATTTAAGACACTACTATTGTTGAGTTTTGGTTTAATATCAAAGAAAATGATTAAGAACCGGTTGTGCTGAAGGAAGAAGTCCAAGCTGCTCTGAAGCACTGACGAAAAACAAGGCTTCAGGAATTGACGGTATACGAATTGCGATGTTTCAACAAGCAGATGTAGTGCTGGAGATTAATTAGCTCACTCATCTCTGCCAAGAAATTTGGAAGACAGCTATCTGGCCAACTGACTGTAAGAGATCCATAATTGTGCCCATTCCAAAGAAAAGTGAACCAACCGAATGCGGACATTATGGAACAATGTCATTAACATCACGTGCAAGCAAAATCTTGCTGAAGACCACTCAAAAGCGGTTGAGGTAGTATACTGACGGGGAACTGCCAGAAATTCAAGCCGGGTTCAGAAGAGGTTGTGGAACCAGGGATATCATAGCTGATGTCAGATGGATCTTGGCTGAAAATAAAGACTACCAGAAAGATGTTTACCTGTGTTTTATTGACTATGCAAAGGCATTCAACTGTGTGAATCATAACAAATTATGGATAACATTGCAAAGAATGGGAATTCCAGAAAACTTAATTGAGCTCATAAGGAACCTATACATAGACCAAGAGGCAGTCATTAGAACATAACAAGGGGATACTGTGTGGAAAGGTGTGCATCAGGGTTATAGACTTCACCATATTTATTCATTCTATATACTGAGCAAATAATCTGAGAAGCTTGACTATATGAAGAAGAACATGGCATCAGGATTGGAAGAAGACTCATTAACAACCTGTGATATGCAGATGACACAGACTTGCTTGCTGAAAGTGAAGAGGACTTGAAATACTTACTGATGAAGATCAAAGACTATATAGCCTTCAGTATGGATTACACCTCAACATAAAGAAAACAAAAATCCTCACAACTGGACCAATAAGCAACATCATGATAAACAGAGAAAAGATTGAAGTTGTCAAGGATTTCATTTTACTTGGATCCACAATCAACACCCATAGAAGCAGCAGTCAAGAAATCAAACAGTGTATTGCATTGGGAAAATTTTCTGCAAAAGACATCTTTACAGTGTTAAAAAGCAAAGATATCACTTTGAGGACTAAGGTGTGCCTGACCCAAGCCATGATATTTTCAATTCACCTTATATGCATGTGAAAGTTGAACAACGAGTAAGGAAGACTGAAGAAGAGTTGATGCCTTTGAATTATGGTGTTGGTGAAGAATATTGAATATACCACTGGCTACCAGAGGAACGAAAAAAATCTGTCTTGGAAGTACAGCCAGAACGCTGCTTAGAAACAAGGACGGCAAGACTTCTTTGTTTTGGGGCTGTCCTGTGCATTGTGGGATGTTTAACAATATCCTTCACCTTCTGGATATCAGTATCACCCTCCCCCAACCAAGTTGTGATAACCAAAAATGTCTCCAGACATAGCCAAGCATTCCCTGGGGCACAACATTGCCCTTGGTGGAGAACCACTGATCTATATATATAACACGCATAGAAGGACAGGAAGTTCAACTATGTTCACTGTGCTGAGAGTTTGAATAACATGAGAAATGCTGGGATGTGTCTTTTGCAAAGCATCATTGCCCAGTCCCCAGTGACAGAAATTTTACCATTGTTGTGTTTGCTGAAATTTTTGTGGTTGCAAATGATAGAAATTGACCTTTTTTTTTCTTTCTTTAAGACAACACAAGAAAAAGGGAGATTAAATGGATAGTATGGGGAACTGACTTGACAGCAACTGGTGCTGGTATCTCAGCCCCAATCTAGTTTCTAGAATTCTTCTAAGCTTTAGACACCCAGGACAGAGAATCTGATTAGAGAGGAGACTTGAGAAGGGGAATCCCTGGGAGTGGGAAACCCCTCAAGAAATGTGAACTACTGTCCAACTTTGCTCTCCTTGCCCTATATGGGCAGCCATGGGAGGGGTGAGAGGCCCATCTTTGAGAAGGAGTTCAAGGCTCAAGAGCTCTGTTGAGATTGCTGGATAAGTGGGAAAATGGATGTCACCAACTTTCTTGGTGGAGGAGACGGAGAAATGAGGTAGGTTTTTTTCTGAGCCGGAACCTTCCCAGAAACCTTGATGAAGATGGTTCCACTTCCTGTAAAGCTGCTAGGTTAGGGCTCTCTGGAAACCCTGAGAGAGGCAGAAATTCCCCGGGACCCAAGGAATTGAAGCTTCGTGGCATGTTGCTGGCTTCCAGTGGGTGTGGAGGAGGAACAAGGAGGCATGCAGATGCTCATGTGAAAAGTCAACATGTTCAAAGGAGGCCCATTTACCCCATTCCCTGCACCAATTCTCTAGGGGAGAAGGCTTGAAATTGGAGAAACAGGGCAGGGGCTAATCTAGAGAAAAATATCAACTCGAAAACACGTTTCCCAGCACATTTTATCATCTCTGAAACTGGGATGCATTCTACAATTGATAACATGTTATATTTGGTGATATATTTTAAATAGTAATGTTAAAAAGAATTCCATAGCTGTATCAGACACCTCTTACACGCTGTTTCATGTCCTGTCAACCTTACTTATTGTTTATTCCAGCCACCATTGCAGAAACCAGTTCTGTGTGAACTCTGACCAGCCACACCCATGTGTGACCTGACAGCACTTTGCCTCATGCCTGTACCTTCTACTACTTGCCACCAACCCTGACTTCTGACTTCATGCATGTGCAGCCTGGCAGTGTTGGGGAGTTAAATCCCATGGGGTAATCCTTTGACCAATGGGAAAGTGGACCTTGTGGATAAATTCTTCCCTTCATTTCTCCCCAGTTGAGATTTTGGAGGAATGGCAGAAATTGGTGCCACCAACAAAGACCTAAAGAATGCATGGGTAGTGGTCCCCATCATATCCTATTCAATTCACCTATCTGGCCTGAATGTATTTTACAAAGTGGAAATCACAATCCCAGCTGTTGTGCTCGATGTAATATATTACATAGCCTCTGGCACTTAATATTTGGCTTTTAATCTGGTGAATGATTTTTTTCTCCATTCCCACCAGTAGGGAAGATCAAACATAAGCTGTTTGCTTCATACTTTAGGGACAGCTGTAGACATTTACTGTCTTGCACCAGGGCTATGTTAACTCTCTCGCTTTCTGACATGATACAGTTCACAGGAATCTTGATGGTCTTGACATACTGCAGAACATCTCATTGGTCCACTCTATTGATGAGATTGTGCTAATAGCCTGGTGAGCAGGAAGTGGTTAGTACCCCAGACGTCCTAGAAGGACGTATGTGTCACAGGATGGGAGGTAAACCCCATAAAGATTCAGGGGCCTCTGTACTGGTGAAGTTTGTTGGGATCCAGTGAGGAATACTAGTATCTCCTCCAAAGTAAAGGACAAGATGTTCACCTTGCACATCTTACTACTGAAGAATAGGCAGAGGGCCTGATGGGTCTCTTTGGATTTTGGAGGCAGCATTTACCAAACTTGCTAATACTGCCCTGACTTGTTTTCTAGATGACCTCAAAGGCTGCCAGTGTTGAGTGGGTCCAGAGCAAGAGATGACTCTGCAATGGGCCCAGCTAAGGTACATACAAGCAGGTGGGCCTGCTTGTCCATTAGGCACAGTGCCTGGAGTCCACCATACCTTTAGGGGCTGTCTTAGCTGGTGCTACTGTAACAGAAATACCACAAGTGGATGTCTTTAAAGAACAGAAATTTATTCTCTCACAGCTTAGGAGGCTGGAATTCAGGGTACCAACTCTAGGGAAGATTCTCATTGGTTTTAGGGAAAGATCTCTGTCTCAGCTTCTGCAGCCCCAGCGTTCCTCAGTTCCTTAGCGATCTTCACATGGCACCTGTCTTTCCCCTGTTTGTGCTTACTTGTCTCTGTGTCTATTAAAAAAAAAAAAAAAAGCCTGTTGCCTTTGAATTGGTTCCCACTCATGGCAACACCGCGTGTGTCAGAGTAGAACTGTACTCCATAGGGTTTTATTTTTTAATTTCTTATTAATTTTTATTAATATTATTAATGAGTATGGCTTCCACAAATACATTTACATATTCTGAAAATTTCATATCTTGCAAAACAATTTCCGTATTTCAGACTCTTTTTAGTTGTTTTTTTTTTTAATCCACTCTTTGTGATTACAAAGAAAATACATGCTTATTGCAGAATATTTGAAAAGGGCACAAAAATCAATGAAAAGAAGCAGAAAAAAATTTATAACCTCACCAATCAAGAAACCGCTGTCAACATTTTAGCATATTTGGCTCCAGACTCCAGGCTTCTCCCTGCTGTCCACCACCCACCCCGATCTGATCTCAGAGCCTCCTCTCTGCCACTGGAACAGATCCATCCATGCCAGTGGTACCGAAAGGCTGGGAGGAGCCAGTGCAGAAATTCGGGAGCCGCCCAAAAGAGATAAATGAGTGAGGTTGCCGTGGTGCAAGAAGGCACCTTCTGGTAGACACGGGTACGCTGAGAAAATATTTCCCTCGCTGGAGGGACAGAGGCTTCTCCAGTTCCAATGTACTGTGGCTATGGCAGACTGAAGACCCAGATTTGCTTCATCCTCTGATTTACCAAGAGACACTTGACAGCTGGATTTTTATGATGAAATAACCTGCTTTTTAAATACTGGCTTCTGGTTTTTACACTCTGTAGGCTAAGGATTCCCTTCCTATTCTGTTGCCGTAGAGTTGATTCCAGCTTATAGCGACCCTGGGTGGAGCAAATGGTTAGTGCACTCGGTGGCTAACTGAAAGACTGGCAGTTCAAGTCTACCACCAACAGGAGCCTCAGAAGAAAGGCCTGGCAATCTACTTATGAAAGATCAGCCATTGAAAACCCTATGGAACAGAGTTCTACTCTGACGCACATGGGGTTGTCATGATTAGGAGTCGAGTCTAAGGCAACTGGTTTGGCTTTTTGGTTTTGGTGTAGTCCAAAGAAATCACAACTGTGCCAGCTGAGAGCTCTGGTTTAACCTCCTTCCCAGGGCCACACAGTTGCACGTTCACAGACCCCCTGAGGTTAATGTCTTCACCCATCATCTTCAAATAGCAGATCTGTGAAAGTCCTAGTGTTGGAAGTGCTCCCAGGTCAGAAATGTCTAGAACGTTCTACAAACAATGGGTCTCTTTTAGAGACTCAACATGAAAGAGAGCATGCATGCTTAAAACTCTTGAATCTTCCAGCCGAGAACTCTGCTTAACTTTGTTTAACCTGGCATTTTCCATACTTCTTTGCATATAGAATTTTCCCTTTTATTCTTTTTTTTTTTCAATAATATTTTATTGCGTTTTAGATGAAAGTTTACACAGCAAATTAGGTTCCCTTTGAACAATGTTTATACAAATTGTTTCGTGCCATTGGTTACAATTTTTACAATGTATCAGCATTCTCATTATTTCTGTTCTGTTTGTTCTGTTTCCATTGATCTAGCTTCCCTTCCCCTCCCTGCCTTCTCATCTTTGCTTTTGGGTAAATGTTTACTGTTTGGTCTCATATAGTTAATTGTTTAAGGGAGCACGTTACTCATGGGTGATATTGTTTATTTCATAAGCCACTCTAATATTTGGCTGAAAGGTGACCTGCAGAAATAGCTTCAATTTCAAGTTCAAAGGTTATCTTAGGGCAATAGTCTTGGGACTCCTCTAGTCTGTATCAATCCAGTAATAGGTCTGGCCTTTTTTTGGGATTGAGTTTTGTTCTACGTTTTTATCCCTTTCTATCCAGGACCTTCTGTTGTGTCCCTGGTCATAATGGTTGGTAGTGGTAGCCAGGCACCAGCTAGTTCTTCTGGTCTCAGGTTAGAAGAGGCTGTGGTTTGTGTGGGCAATTAGTCTTGTGGACTAGTTACTTCTTTGAGCCTTTGATTTCCTTCATTCTCTTTTGCTCCATACAAGTAGCGACCAATAGTTGTATCTTAGATGGCTGCTTGCAAGCTTTTAAGACTCCAGATGCTACTTACCAAACTAGGATGTAGAACATCTTTGTGCACTATGTTATGCCAATTGACTAAGCTGTCCCCCAAGACTATGGTCCCAAGCCTTTTAACCCTGTAAACCAATCCCTCAAGTTGTTTGGATATGTCTAGGAAGCCTCTGTAACTGTGCCCCCTATGTGGCTTATTATATATTATTATATTATTATTATATATGTGTTTCTGTATCAAGGCCACGCCCACTTTGGGAGAGACCTACTCTCCATTTGAAAGGCCTCTTCTGGCATGACACTAGGTCCTCGTAGGGACTGGGTGCTCAACCAGGGGACACAAGTGACTACGTGGCCTGAGCTGCCTGCCCATTCTGAGATGCTTCAAGTCAAAATGTCAGTTAGAATGCTCCAAGTTATATGATGAAAATAGTTATCTGGGGTCAGGCCCAAGCAGGTCACGAGGCACAAGTAAATTACATGAAAAGGTAATGGTGCAGAGCCCTCACGTAACCCATCGCTTTTTTTTTTTTTTAAATTTTTTTGTACTGTACTTTAGATGAAGATTTACAGAACAAATAGTTTTTCATTAAACAGTTAATACACATATTGTTTTATGACATTGGTTAACAACGCCACCACATGTCAATACTCTCCCTTCTTGACCTTGTGTTCCCTATTACCAGCTTTCTTGTGCCCTCCTGCCTTCTAGTCCTTGTCCCTGAGCTGTTGTGCCCCATTAGTCTCGTTTTGTTTTATGAGGCTATCTGATCTTTGGCTGAAGGGTGAACCTTGGGAATGACTTCATTACTGAGCTAAAAGGGTGTCCGGAGGCCATACTCTAAGGGTGTCTCAAGTCTCTGTCAAGCCAGTAAGTCTGGTCTTTTTTTGTGAGTTAGAATTTTGTTCTACATTTTTCTCCAGCTCTGTCCAGGACCCTCTGTTGTGATCCCGGTCAGAGCAGTTAGTGGTGGTAGCCGGGCATCATCTAGTTGTACTGGACCCAGTTAACCCATCTCTTTTGGACTGACACCTCTCCCTCAGCTCACAAGTGTAGCTTTGGTGGGAGGTGTCTTTAGGGTCAACTGATGGAGAAGGAAAGCACTTGGGCCTGGCTCACAGGTAGGCTGAGGCAATGTATGGGACTGTCCAGAAATGGACTCTTGCTGCCCTACTTGGGGTGGCCCTGAAAGACAATGGTGATGGGAAATCCTCCTGGACGGGCAGAGACGTGTGAGATACACTTCGTAGCCCACTTTGCAAGGAGAGAAAAGTGACCCGAGGCATGGGAATGCGTGAACTCCTGGACATGAAGAGTCATCTGGGGAAATCAGAACTAAGACATAGAGCTTACTTTCTTCCAGGTACTCATTTAATTCTTACACCAGACTCATAAAGTGGGTATTTTTGTTATTCCCATTTTATAGAGGTGGAAGCTGAGATACAGAGAGGTTCGGTAACTTGCTCAAGATCTCACAGCCAGTAACTCGTTATCCCCATTTTACAGATGAGGAAACTGAGGCATAGAAAGAGTCAATAACTTGCTAAAGGTCTCACAGATAATAACTGGCACTGTTGGGACTCGAACTCAGCCAGTCCAACGTTAGTAGAATAGAGTGAATAGTGCCACACTGGTATTTGGATTCTCTGGGTTCGAATCCCAGCAATGACACTGATATCCTGCGGGCTTTTGGACAAGTCGCATTGTTCTGTAGGTCTCTGTTTCCTCTTCTAAAACGTGATGCTTGGACTCTGCTATCGTTAATGCCTCCTCTTCTTGCTCTGAGTTACTTGATTCTTTTGGGCCTCCCAGGGGTTCCACGAGGCCGAGGTGCAGGGGGATACAAGTATGAATAAGTCTTAGTTCCCCGTGAATACTCCAGGCCCCTCTGCAAGCACCATCCATAAAGGCTGCATTCTTCACCTACCTGAGCAATTATGGGTTTGGAGGTTTTTAAATAATGATTTCAGCATGTGCTTTGTATAAACAAAGGTTGGGGCAGGGGGAGATGAGGGGAACGTGGTCCTGGCTTATTTGTGCAGCTAAAAATAGAAACGTGAAAGTCCTATAAAGATGAGGCAGAAACTTAAATTTCTTGGAAAATTCTCTCCCCATCCCACACTGCCCAGGTATTTTCCCCCTTCTTGCCGTGTGCAGTTGGAGCGAGGAAAACTGGGGTGAGGGGTGTGTATCACAACACACACTTCCTTCCTGGTGCTGAGAAGGAGGGGCTGAGGAGCCCAAACCGGGAACAAAACGTCTGTTCAGGAGCCTGATTCAGGCTGACATGGGCCTTTGAGCTCCCTGAGTGGCATTTACAGCCGCAGATACGGAAAAGAAAATAAATCTCCCAGGCCCGGCATCTTGTTTTAATTAATAACATAATCAAGTTTCTGGCCTTGTGGAATAGAAGGATTTCAACACTCAAGGCCCCTCTGGCAGCCAGGCTAGAAGTAGGCCGCCATGGCCAGGCAGTCCCCAAAGCAACGGGCTGGCCAGGCAGGGTGAGGAGATCAGGGAGGGTGTGCTCAGGGCAGCAGGGCAGGGCAGCAACAGGCTAGCTCCCAGGGGCTTGGCAGCGGGTTCAGAAGCAGAGATTCAGGGAAGGGGGAATCATGTTTATTGTGCACTTATTACGTCCTTAGCTTTCATGTTTGGTTCCCCATTCAATCCCTACAATAACTTGCTCAAGGTCTCACAGCTAATAACTTGTTATCATCATTTTACAGATGAAGAAACTGAGGTACAGACAGTACCGAATGAAGTCATGGTAAGTTTTATGAGTTTTTCCAGTTATCTACTGTTGCATAACCAACTAGTTGCTGCGGAGTCAGTTCTGACTCATGGCGACCCCATGTGTTCCATAGGGTTTTCCATGGCTGATTTGAAATCGAGCAGGCTGATCTTCTCACTTTTATGATCAGGAAACTGAGACCCAGAGAAATGCAGCGATTTGCCCAGAGTTGCATAGCTAGTAGGTGGTAGAGCTGGGATTGGAACCCAGGGCTGAGTCAAGAGAGACAGAGAGGATGGTGAAGAGGCAGGCACACCCAGGGCCTGAGGGACTGGTGTCTTCCATTTCTCTGCAAGACCTGGCGTGGGAGGCCGGAATGGCATCCCTTTCCATCAGGATCACCTACTCTTTTTGTTTTAGCTGCTGTGAGTGTCTAAGCAGGGTTTAGAGGGGCCGAGGGGGTGGTAGCCCAGTTTGAAAAAGTGGATTCAAAGGGAGAGAAGTGGTAGGTGCTGAGGAAGGCAAAGGGATAAGTATCAGGGCCGCGGGGGCTGGTTCCAAGTGAGTTCCTGGCCCTCTCTGGGACATGCAAAGGTCCCTCCTGGGGCACATTCTCCATGGTTCCGTGAGCCAGGAGCAGAAAGCAGGAGATGGACCTCTGGCTGGCTGGGAAACTGGGTGATCCTCTGGGTACTTAGCCAGGCTGGGGCCAGGTCCAGATTCCTTCCATTCTGTCTTCCATGCGAGGGGCCGCTTTGGACAGCCTCCCTGGCTTCCAGCCTTGGCTCTCTCAGGAGGCTCCAGTGCGTAAATAAACACAGGAAATCAAGCACGATCTGGCCCCGATCTACCTTTATCTGTCCTCTCAGCACACACACTCCGTGCTCCAGCAACCCGTTCAACGTGCAGTTTCCTCTATGGGTTGCACGGCTCACATTGTTCTGTCTGAAGGGGTGGGTCCCCATTGCTGATGCCAGAGTCCTCCCCACTCTTCACTGGTTGCTCTTCCAGAATGCTTCCCTGAGTCCCTTGGCCAGAAGCAATTCTCCCACCTTAGAAGACTCGCACCACTTTATCTGCCTCTCTGGTGGCACAGTGGTTAAACGCTCAGCTGCGAAACAAAAGATTGACAATTCAAACCCACCATCTGCTCCACAGGAGAAAGACGTGGCTGTCTGCTTCTGTAAAGATTACAGCCTTGAAACCCTATAGGGCAGTTCTACTCTGTCCTGTAGGGCCACTATGAAGTCGGAATTGACTCCGCAGCAATGGGTTTGCCCTTATCACTGGAATACTTTTTACCTTGTAATGTTGGTTTTGTTGTTAGTTGCCATCAAGTCGGCTCTGACTCATGGTGACCTCATACATAACAGAACGAAACATTGCCTGGGTCCCGTGCCATCCTCATGATCGTTGGTATGTTTGAGTCCACTGTTATAGCTACTGTGTCAATTCAATTCATTGAGGGTTTCCCACATTTTTGCTGACCCTCTTCTTTATCAAACATGATGTCCTTTTCTAGTGATTGGTCTTTCCTGGTGACATGTCCAAAATAAGCACGTCAAAGTCTCTCCATCCTCGCTTCTAAGGAGCATTCTAGTTGTATTTCTTCTAAGACTTACTTCTTCATTCTCCGACAGTCCACGGTTTATGCAGTATTCTTTGCAAATGCTACATTTCAAACACATCAATTCTTCTGTGTTTCTTTTTCATCATCCAACTTTCGCATGCCTATGAGGAGGTCGAAAAGACTATGGCTTCATGGCTTGGGTCAGACACACCTTACTCATCAAGGTGACATCTTTGCTTTCTAAAACTTTAAAGAGGCCTTTTGCAGCAGATTTGCCCAGTGCAGTATATCGTTCGATTTCTCAATTGCTTGACAGCTGCTTCCCTGGATGCTGGTTATTGATCCAAGTAGAATTATATTATTGATAACTTCAATTTCTTCTCCACTTATCCTGATGCTGTTTGTTGCTCCTGTTGTGAGGGTTTTCATTTTGTTCATGTTCAGGTGTACTGAAGGCTCTATAGTCTTTAACCTTCATCAGTAAGTGCTTCAAGTCATCTTCATTTTCAGCAAGCAAGGTTGTGTCACCTGCATATTGCAGGTTTACCTTGAATAGTCACTCACTCGTTCAAAACATTTAGGAATGCTTGCTCTGTTTCTGGCTTTTTCTTCTGTCCCTGTCTTATCTCTTTTCTAATCTCCTCAAAGGCAGAAGCTGGTCAGAGTTATGATGATAATTACAACAGTATTTTCCATTTACTGAGTGCTTACTCTGTGCCAGGCACAGAAACATCTCAGGTGAATTATTTCTTTTAAGAAAGGACCAAAATGGATGTTGGAAGAGACTCTGAAACTTGCTGTTGAAAATAAAGCAGCTAAAGCAAATGGAAGAAATGATGAAGTAAAAGAGCTGAACAGTAGAATCCCAAGGGCGGCTCGAGAAGACCAAGTAAAGTATTATAGCGACATGTGCAAAGACCTGGAGATAGAAAACCATAAGGGAAGAACTTGGCATTTCTCAGGCTGAAGGAACTGAAGAAAAAATTCAATCTTAAAGTTGCAATATTGAAGAATTTTGTGGGGAAAATACTAAAAAATGTAGGAAGCATCAAAAGATAATGGAAGGAATACACATAGTAACTACCAAAAAGAATTGGTCGACATTCAACCATTTCAGGAGGTAGCATAGATCAAGAACTGATGGTACTGAAGGAAGAGGTCCAAGCTGTACTGAAAGCACTGGTGAAAAACAAGGCTCTAGGAACTGACGGAATACCAACTGAGATGTTTCAACAAACAGATGTAGCACTGGAAGTGCTCACTCGTCTATACCAAGAAATTTGGGAGAGAGCTACCTGGCCAACCGACTGAAAGAGATCCATATTTGTACCCATTTCAAAGAAAGGTGATCCAACATAATGTGGAAATCATCCAACAATATCACACACAAGTAAAATTTTGCTGAAGATCATTCAAAAGCAGTTGCAGCAGTACATCAACAGAGAACTGCCAGAAGTTCAAGCCAGACTCGGAAGAGGGCATGGAACAAGGGTTGTCATTGCTGATGTCAGATGAATCTTGGCTGAAAGCAGAGAATACCAGAAAGACGTTTACCTGTGTTTCGTTGACTATGCAAAGACATTTGACTGTGTAGATCATAACAAATTATGGATAACATTGAGAAGAATGGAAATTCCAGAACACAAAATTGGGCTTATGAGGAAACTGTACACAGACCAAGAGGCAGTCATTTGAGCAGAATAAGTGGATACTGTGTGGTTTAAAGTCAAGAAAGGTGTGTGTTGGGGTTGTATCCTTTCACCATACTTATTCAATCTGTATGCTGAGCAAATAATCCAAGAAGCTGGACTGCATGAAGAAGAATGAGGCATCGAGATTGGAAGAAGACTCATTAACAACTTGCAATATGCAGATGACACAACCTTCCTTGTTGAAAGTGAAGTGAACTTAAAGCACTTACTGATGAAGATCAAAGACCACAACCTTCAGTATGGATTACACCTCAACATAAAGAAAACAAAAATCCTCACAACTGGATCAATAAGCAACATCATGATAAATGGAGAAAAGATTGAACTTGTCAAGGATCTCGTTTTACTTGGATCCACAATCAGTGCTGATGGAAGCAGCAGTCAAGAAATCAAGCAAGGTATTACACTGGGCAAATCTGCTGCAAAAGACCTCTTTAAAGTGCTGATAAGTCAAGATGTCATTTTGAGGACTAAGGTGCGCCAGACCCAAGCCATGATATTTTCAATCAGCTCACGTGTGCAAAAGCTGGACAATGAATAAAGAAGACCAAAGAAGAATTGATGCCTTTGACTTGTGTTGGTGAAGAATACTGAATATACCACGGACTTCCAGAAGAATGAACAAGTCAGTCTTAGAAGAAGTATAGCAAGAGTGCTCCTTGGAAGACAGGACGGCGAGACTTCGTCTCATGTACTATGGACATGTTATTCAGGAGGGACCAGTCCTTGGAGAAGGACATCATGTTTGGTAAGGTAGAATGTCAGAGAAAAAGAGGAAGACCTTCCACGAGATGGATTGACACAGTGGCTGCAATAATGAGCTCAAACATAGCAACGATTGGGAGGATGGCGCAGGACCGGGCAGTGTTTCATTCTGTTGTGCATGGGGTCATTATGAGTTGGAACCGACTCAACGGTACCTAATAGCAACAGAAAAATTTCTTTTAATCCTCACAAAATCCTATGAGGTTAGTGTTATTCTTAATATTTTATAGATGAAGGAACTGAGGCAAACAGACATTAAGCTAATTGTCCAGAGTCAACACTTCGTGAGTGGTTAAGCCAGAACTTGAGCCCAGGCAGTCTGATACTGGAGCCCAAGCTCATCACTACAAGGTTAAATCATGTAAAATATATGGAAGTGCCTGGCCCATAGCCACAGATTCTCAGGTACAGCTCATATACTTGATCTCGCCATAGGGCTCAACACTGGGTTTTGTAGTTACTTGTGTCTAAAGTTTGTTGATTGAATCAATGAAAGAATGGCTGACTGAATGAAGTCATGGTTAAATTTTGAGAATTTTTCAAGTTACATACTGCTGCATAACAAAGCACTCTAAAGCCTTAGTAGCTTCAAATAACTGTTTATTATTATCTCTCATGGTTATAGGGGTTGACAGGGCTCAGCTGAGTTGTTTTGGTTTTTGGTCTCCCATGGGGTTGACTGTTTCCCATGGGGTTTCAGTCAGCTCCAAAGGCTCACCTGGGCTGGATGTTCTAGATGGGCTCTTCATGCACATGTCTTGCATTTCAGCTGGATGGCTGGAATAGCTGGAGGCTGGTTGGGCATCTCTCTTGCCACATTGCCTCTCTGTGTGGCTAGCATGGGCTTCCTCATGGGATGGTAGACTCAGGCTAGTAGGACTTCTTGCATGGTGTCTCGCTTCATACAGGATGAACATTCCAAGAGACTCAGGCCAAAGGTTTGGAAGTCGTATGTGGTCATTTTGTTGCATTGACCTGAGTACTGGGAGGCATGGCTCATTGGCTTTGGGAGAGGGCATCTTTAGAGACTAGTTATGATGGGAGTAGCATTGACTCATGAAGGTCTCCAGGTTTTTGGTCACTCTGGCATGACTGTGAATTAGGATCCAGTCAGGGGCCTGGGATCGAGTGTTGGTGTGGAGATAAACTTCTGAATGGGGAGAGCTGACACTTCTTTGGTCCTTCATATCTCAGGCTTCCTCATACGCTCCTGAAGAACTGAAGTTTGCCTAAATTTGGGCCCTGGAAATTCTGCTTCCTGGCCCTCCCAGAGCCAAATCCCCAAAATCCAACTCAGTGACTTTGACAATGAACGAGTCTTTATTGAACACCTACTATGTGCCCTGCCATATGTAATAGTAATAGCTAATACTTTTGCCTGCTTGTGCCTGACATTCTTCTGAGTGCCAATATGTATTATTGTACTTAATTCTCATAACAATTTTATTTGGTACGTACTTTCATTGTCTCCATTTTATAGGTGAGAAAAACGAGTTACAGAGAGTTTAAGTAACTTGCTTAAGTTATTATTAATTAGCAAGTAAAATCAGGATTTGAATTCAGGCATTTCAGACTCCATATCCCATGCTCTTAACCTTTATGCCATCTTGAGTTCCTGCTCTGTGAGAAAGACCTGAGCCAGAGGACGTGGTTTCTGCCTTCAAGGAAACCTGCTCTAATAGACAAACTAAGACTTGAAATACTTTGTTGAGGAAGTAATTTTCTTATTTTTTATTGGCCAGTGGAAAGGTATCTGCTCTTCTGTAGTAATGGTGAGATATAATTTCATTTCACAAGAATTTCTCCAAATTATCTCTCAGAACCAGGTGGAAGTATTTAAGATGAGATAACATATTTGAAAAGCCCTCATGTGATTGGACAAAAGTGGGTCACTTGTTGTATCAGCTAGATTTTTCTGCATAACAAACCATACCAAAATGTAATGGCTTAAAATTGGCATGTATTTTCTCAGGATTCTTTGGGCTGGCGATTTGGGCTGAGTCTTGGCTGCGTTCATTCATGTGTCTGCAGTCAGCTGATGGTCTGTAGCCTCACTCACACATCTGGTACGTGGCTGGCTGTTGGCTGGAGAAGCAGAAGTGATTGAGCAATGTCTCTCTTCATTCATCAGGGTAGCAAGGGATTAAGAGTAGAGATGGGAGGATGGGAGAAGTTTCAAAGTCACACTGAAGAGGAGCATGAGCATAGGGATGGAAGGAGTCTGTGGCTCTTTTTCTAATCTTTCACACTGGCTTTCCTGAAGTCAAAGACCCCTCACTGCCACATGACCATTTTTTTCAAGACCAATATTATCTGTTTGTGACTAGTCAAAAGCAGGCAGCCAGATCCCTTTTATTGGAGAGAACATGGACAAGTGGCATTAAAAAGCTATTCCCCTAAAGTTTCCAAATCCTGGAATGTAAACACTTCCTGGGCATGCTTTCTTCTTAAAACACATTCAAGGCAGAGTTGGAAAAATTGTTTTGACAAGTTTGCAGATAAAACCAAGGTTAGAATGTGCAAAGTACTATAATTGTGACAGTGTCATCAGAAAGGTACCATATTATGCTCATGAGTTATTTTCCTTAAAGATCTTGATCCTTTAGGACTTTTCAACTCTTTTGAAATTTTATTGTGCTTTAGGTGAATGTTTACAGGGCAAATTAATTTCTCATTCAAAAATTTATACACAAAATGTTTTGTGACATTGGTTGCAATCTCTGCAATGTGTCAGCACTCTCCCTGTTTCCCTTTCCACCTTGGTTTCCCAATATCCAGGTTTCCTGTCCCTTTCTGCTTTCTTGTTTTTTGCTTTTGGGCAGGTATTGCCATTTGGTCTCATATACTTGATTGAACTAAGAAGCACGTCCCTCATGTGCGTTATTGTTTGTTTTATAGGCCTATCCAATCTTTGGCTGAAAGGTGGACTTTGGGAGTGGCCTCAGTTCTGAATTAGCAGGTGTCTGGGGGCCATAGTCTCAGGGGTTCCTCCAGTCTCTGTCAGATCAGTAAGACTGGCCTTTTTGTGTGAATTTGAGTTTTGTTCTACATTTTTCTCCTGCTTTGTCAGGGACCCTCCATTGTGATCCCTGTCAGAGTGGTGGGTGGTGGTAGCTGGGTACCATCTAGTTCTTTTGGGCTCAGGCTGGTGGACACTGTGGTTCGTTAGTCCTTTGGACTAATATTTTTCTCGTGTCTTTGGTTTTCTTCATTCTCCTTTGCTCTGGATGTGATGGGTCCAATAGATGTATCTTAGATGGCTGCTCATAAGCTTTTAAGACCCCAGACGCTATTCACCAAAGTAGGATGAAGAACATTTTCTTTCAGAACTATATGCTGCTGATTGACCTAGATATTCCTAGAGACTATGGTCCCTAGCCCTCAGCTCCAGTAACTCGGTCCCTCAAGGTATTTGGATGTGTCTAGAAGCATCTATGACTTGGACTTGGTCAAGTTGTGCTGACTTCCCCTATATTGTGTGTTGTCTTTCCCTTCACCAAAGTTTACACTTGTCTACTATCTAGTTAGCAGTTTTCCCTCTCCACCCCTACTCTCCCTAGTAACCATCAAAGATTGTTTTTTTTTTTTTTTTTCCTGTGGGTAAACTCTTTCTTGAGTATTTATAATAGGGGTCTTAAACAATATTTGTCCTTTTGTGACTGGCTTATTTAACTCAGCATAATGCCCTCCAGATTCATCTATGTTGTGAGATATTTAGGGGATCCATCATTGTTCTTTATTGTTGTATAGTATTCCATTGTATGTATGTACCATAGCTTGTTTATCCATCCGTCTGTTGATGGGCACTTAGGTTGTTTCCATCTTCTTGCTATTATGAATAATGCTGCAATGAACATGAGTGTGCATACCTCTATTCATGTGACAGCTCTTATTTCTCTAGAATATATTCCTAGGAACGGGATTGCTGGATTGTATGGTATTTCTATTTCTAGCTTTTTAAGGAGGCGCCATATCATTTTCCATAGGGGTTGTAATCATTTTACATTCCCACCAGCAGTGCATAGGAGTTCCAATCTCCTCGCAACCTCTTCAACATTTGTTATTTTTTGTTTTTTTGATTTTGGCCTGTTCTAGTGTGTGCATTTATTGCTATAAATTGACCTCTAAGCATTGCCTTTGCTGTGTCCCAAAGGTGTTGGCATGATGTGTTTTCATTCTCATTTGATTCTAGGAATTTTTTATTTCCTTTTTGATTTCTTCTATTACCCGTTGTTTTTAAGCAAAGTGTTATTCAGTTTCCATGTATTTGATTTTTTTCCCTTGCTTTTCCTGTTATTGATTTATACTTTTATGGTGTTGTGATCAGAAAGAATATTTTGTATTATTTCAATGTTTTGGATTTTATTAAGGATTGCTTTGTGGCCTAAAATGTGGTCTATTCTGGAGAAAGTTCCATGTGTGTTGGAAAAGAATGTATACTTTGCTGATGTTGGGTGGAGTGTTGTATGTATGTCTAAGATCAAGTTGGTTGATTGTGGCCTTTAGATGTTCTGTATCTTTATTGAGTTTTTTTCTAGATGTTCTGTCCTTTACCGAAAGTGGTGTGTTGAAGTCTCCTACTATTGTTGTGGAACTGTCAATTACTCTTTTCAGTGCTGTTAGAGTTTGTTTTCTGTATTTTGCAGCCCTGTCATTGGGTGCATATTATTATGGTTATGTCCTCATGGTGGATTGTCCCTTTAATCATTAGATAGTGTCCTTCCTTGTCTTTTATGGTGGATTTTGCCTTAAAGTTTATCTTATCTGAGATTAGCATTGCCACTCCTTCTGTTTTGTGGTTACTGGTTGCTTGATATATTTTTTATATCCTTTGATTTTTACTATATTTATGTCTTTGTTTCTAAGGTGTGTCTCTTGTAGATAGCATATTAATGGGTCGTGTTTTTTTACTCCATTCTCCCACTCTCTGTCTCTTTATGGGTGCATTTAAGCCATTTTGCTGTCATATTGTTGTGCTTTTTTTTTTTTTTTTTTTTGTGGTGCTGACATTTTCTTTGTTCCTCTTACTTTTCTGTGCTGAGTTACTTTTGTTTGTGCATTTTCTTTTCATTTCTTACGTTATTATAGATTTTGTGTTTACTGAGTCTTTGTTTTTCTTCTTTTTTATTTTGACGAGTAGGTTTGTGAGCTTTCTTTGTGGTTACCTTGAAATTTACCGTTGCTTTCCTATATGAGTCAAAATCGATGTGACAGCAATGGATTTTGGGTTCTAAGTTTGAACCAGTCTTTTATTACTTGATTCCTCTCCATTTGAAAGTTCTATACCTACACTCTTTACTCACCCTTTTATTGTTTTGATGTTATTGCCATTTATAAGTTGATGTATCTTTCCCTGTTTTGGGTTTTTGAGCTTTGTTTTATTACTGAGAATTCTTTATCTAGGTTGCTACGTGGCTGATACTGTCCTGTGTCCTAGTCTCAGGTTGTTTTCTGATGTTATTGGTTCTCTAAATGAAGGACTCTCTTCAATATTTCTTATAAATTTTGTTTGGCTTTTATGAATTCTATTAATTTCTGTTTATCTGGAAATGGCCTAATTTTGCTATCATATTTGAGAGAGAGTTTTGCAGGATATAATACTCTTGGTTGGCAGTTTTTCTTGTTCAAGGTTTTATTTATGTCAACCCATTGCCTTCTTGCCTGCATAGTTTCTGCCCAGTAATCAGAGCTTAGTCTTACTGTTTCCCTTTTGTAAGTGACTTTTCATTTTTCTCAAGCTGCTCTCAAGATTCTTTCTTTGTCTTTGGTTTTAGTGAGTGTGATTATGGTATGCTCTTGGTGACTTACTTTTGGGGTCTATCCTATATGGGGTTGTTGAGCTTCTTGGATGGTCAGCTTTTCATCTTTCATGATATTTAGGAAATTTTCTGCAGTAAATCTCCAATAATCTTCTGTGTTTTCCATTTTCTCCCCCTGTTCTGGAACTCTGATCACCCACAAGTTTTTATTCTTGATTGTGTCTGACGTAATTCTTAGGTTTTCTTCATTCTTTTCTCTGAGTTTTCCTCAAGGAGGCATCCATGGGTTTGTCTTCACTCTTGCTGATTCTGTCACCTACTGTTTCAAATTTGCTCCTGAAACCTTCTATTGAGTTGTCCATTTCTGAAATTTTGTTGTTTATCTTTTGGATTTCTAGTTCTGCTTTTTGTATGATTTCTAATTGTTTATTTATTTTGATGTTTTGTTCTTGTATTATTTTCCTGAATTCTTTTATTGCTTTGTCTATGTTTTCCTTGATTTTAGCAATATTTTCATTAGTTTTGTCTGTATTTTCCATGATTTTGTCTATTTTTTTCCCTTGGTTTTGTCTGTGTTTTCCTTGATTTCACTCCTAATCTCTTGGAGAGACCTAAATATTAGTCTTTTGAATTCTGTATCAGGTAGTTCCAATGCCTTTTCTTCTACCACAAGGTTATCTGATTCTTTCTTTCTTTATTTTATATATATAATTTTTTTTCTATTTTTTTTTTATTGTACTTCAGGTGAAGGCTTACAGAACAAGTAGTTTCTCATGAAATAGTAGTACACATATTGTTTTATGACATTGGTTAACAACCCCACAACATATCAACCCTCTAACTTCTCAACCTTTTTGTTTTTTTGGTGAAAATACACATTGCCAAAGATACACCATTTCAAAAATTTCTACATGCACAGTTCAGTGACATTGACTACACTCTTCCAATTGTGCTGTTATTCTCACTTAAGATGAAGGCTTACAAAACAAAATAGTTTCTCATTTAACAGTTACTACAAATGTTGCCCTATGACAATGGTTAACAATCTCACAACACATCAACACTATCCTTACTCAACCTTGGGTTCCCTATCACCAGCTTCCTTGTCCCCTTCTGCCTTCTGGCCCTTGTCACTGGACTCCTGTACCTCATTAGTCTCATTTGGTTTTACGGGGCTGTCAACTCCCTGGCTGAACAGTGAACCTTGGAAATGACTTCACCACTGAGCTAAAAGGGTGTCTAGGGGCCATAGTTTCAGGGTTTCTCCAGTCTCCTTTAAGCCAGTGAATCTGGTCCTTTCTTTGTGAGTTAGAATTATGCTCTACATCCTTCTCCAGCTCTGTCCAGAACCCTCTGTTGTGATCCTGGTCAGAGCAGTCAGTGGTGGTAGCCAGGCACCGTCTAGCTGTACTGGACTCAGTCTGGTGGAGGCCTTGGTAGCTGTGGACAACTAGTCCTTCGGACTAATCTTTTCCTTGTATCCTGTTCTCTTCATTCTCCCTTGCTCCCAAAGGGATGAGACCAGTGGAGTATCTTAGATGGCCGCTCACGGGCTCTTAAGACCCCAGACACTACTCACCAAGGCAGAATGTAGAGCATTCATTGTCTTTATAAGCTGTGTCGTGCCAATTAAGCTAGATATTCCCCGAGACCACGGTCCCCACAGCCCTCCGCCCAGCAATTCAGTCCCTCAGGGAGTTTGGATGTGTCTATCTGATTCTTTATTTTTATCACTTGCTGGAGCCATCTTGTCTTGCTTTTTTATATGTTTTGATATTGTCTGCTGTCTCCTAGACATTAAGGCATTATTTTCTTTATTTGTTGATTGTATGTTCATTTGTTTCACCCTGCTTTTTTGTTTTGTTTTGATATGTCAGGGCAGGCAGGCCAGAAGTGCTTTGCTGCTTGCTCTTCTGTGGGCATGATAGCTCTCATCATTTTATCTGTGTAGGAGGGGTAGCAGCAAGCAGGGCAAGCTTGCTTCGCTGTACACGGGTTTGGCAAGGTGGTTGAGGGTGGACTGAGTGGGTGTTGTCTGCCTCCTGATGTTGGTCCAGTGGTGTGGGAGCATTTACAGCCCCTCGCCAAACAGGTGGGGGTGTTGAACAGAGAGTAGTATTGGCTTCCTTCCCACCGTTCAACAGCTGATTGAATGGCAAGAGGGACAGGGCAGTATGTGCATTGTGCAGCAGCAGACCTGAGACCAAGGGGTTCTGTAGCCACAGTGGTACAGTGAGGGCCAGGAGGAAGAAGGGGAGGTGGTGTACAGAGCTAGGTGAGGGGGAGAAAGAAAAGTAAGAAAGGAAAAAAGAAAAGAAAAATGACAGCCAAGTGGGGGCTGATAAGAGGGGCTGGGGTGGACTCAGGGACTGGTGGGAAGGGAGGGGACATGGCTTATGGGGCTAGTGGGGCTAGGTGGGAGTGAGGAAGAAAAAAAAGAAAAACAAAAGGCAGCATGGTAGGAACTGGCAGGAAGGGGGGGAGGTGGTGAACCGGACTAGGTGGGAGGGAGAAAAAAAAGGAAGAAAGAAAAAAAAAAAGCTGCACAGCAGCAGGGGGTAGGGCAGGCTGGAGGTGGGGCTTGTATTGTGGACCCCAGCAGTGGGGGCTGCCAGGATGGGGGGGTTCTTTCTTCTACTCATCAGAAGGGTGAAGGGTAGGAAAGCATGTTTCTCTGGTTACCAGGTACTCTCTCTCCTGTTGGGGGCTCTGTGAAGTTGCCTTCCTGTATTCCCTGTCCAAGGTCATTGCTGGCTTTGTTTCAAGATGGCCACGCTGTGCCATGTTGGTTGGCAGGGGACCTCCACTCCATATCTCTCCTCGTTTTCTGTTTTCCTTCAGTTTCTTCTTCCATTTGGTGTTTTATCTAGTTCTTTATCCCTTTGTTTGATGCTCAGGTTTCCAGGATTGACGTTTGTACATGTTTTACTTAATTTTTTGGGTCTTGGCTGCAGAGGGACAGCATGGTGCCTCTGTCTACGGTGCCATGTTGGCTTTGCCTTTCCAGGACTATTCAACTGTTAAATATTTACTTAATCATGTTAATAACGATTTTTGATTTCTTTTTAAAAAGAATAATGGAGTATAAAAGGCTTAGACCATTACCAAGTTTCCTTGGCTCACCTGCTGGCGGCATATCTTAATTGCTAGCAAGTCCCTAAGAGGAAATAAGAAGCTTCTCTGTCAATAATGCTGAATCAATAGTGACAGCCATGTCATCCATAATAAACAGAGAACAAAGTGACATAGTCCATGATCCTGGAGCAGAGTGATAGAGGTGCTCCTCTGGCCAGTGGGAGCGTGTTGGTAATTTTTCATGGTGAAAACCATGAGTGAGATGTGGAGGGGCCCCTCCTGGGGGAATGAGTATCAATCAGACTGTCCCCACTGGACACCTTCTTACTAATGCACCCCAATTTATTTGCTTAAGACTTCAGCCCAGCAGATCAGAAAGTGGAAGATGCATTTGCTTCAGTTGTGAGCCACCAGAGTACCAGAGGCTCATAACTGTAGCACACTGTCAGATGTGGAAACAATTTCAGAGAGCAAAGGACCAACTGCTCATTTTATAGGTGGGGAAACTGAAGCCCAGAGAGAAGTGACTTGTCCAAGGTCACCCATCAAGTTGATGGCAAGATAGGAACTAGAGCTCCTATTTCTTGACTCTTGGGCCAGTCTCTGAGTTGCCCTTATGAAGAGAAGTGGAGAGGAAAAGAGAGAAAAATAGGCAACGTGGAGGAGAAAGAAAGGGAGAAGGGGGAAGAAAAAAGAAGAGGCAAAGGGAAAAAATGAACAATGAGAGTAAAGGAAGGAAGAGTTCTCTGGACTACCAGTTGACCAGTTGCCGTCAGGTTGACTCCAACTCATGGCAACCCCAAGTGTGTCAGAGTAGAAGTGTGCTCGATAGGATTTTCAGTGGCTGATTTTTCAGAAGCAGACCACCAGATCTTTCTTTCAAGTCATCTCTGGGTGGACTCAAACCTCCAACCTTTCGGTTAGCAGTTGAGTTCATTAACCATTTGCACCACTCAGGGACTTCCTAGACTAGCGGGTCTCAAAAGTCATCTGAGGAGGTAAAAGAAAAGAAAATATTTCTTAAAATACAATGTCGAGGGGGGAAAAATGCGAGGTTAAAAATAAAATAAAACAGGGTACCAATATCTATCTTATGTGTTTGTTGTAAGGATTCAGCAAGACTGTTTGTAAACTGAAAATACCTATAAAAATCACCTGGCTGTGTGATCTCAGTCAGGTCACTTGTCCTATCTGGACCTCTGTTTCCTCAGCTGTAAAATGAGAGGGTTGAGCCAAAGGAGGAACATTTTATGAGTAGCTGGTGTTGGGCAAGAACTGAAATTATTTGGACCAAAGAGAAAGAAAACATGGAGTTTCTGTTTAATAAACCCCCTCAGTCCATTTTCCCCATCACGTCCAGCTACTCGATCAAACGGAGGTAGAAGACTGATGCAATTATCCAGAAAATTTGAGGGCAAGCCCCGTTTGCCATAATTGTCCAGAAGCACTTGAGTCTGAACCAGCTAGGCGTCTCCCAGGTCTGCCCTGCCGGCCGTGAGAGGCCAAAGCGCCCACTCACAAGATGGTATCTGCTGCCCAGCCGCTCAGCAGCCTCAGATCAGCCACCCAGGCCAGACTGGGCACACAAACTCCATTTCTGGCTCATCAACAACTCATTTTCAGAAGTCATCCCCCTGGGGAGCTTGTTAAAAGGCTATTGGCATCCTCAAGAGGGGGGCTCAATTTGCCTTTATGAATGAACCGCTCCAGAGAAATCAATGAATGTGTCATTCAGGTCAAGTAAACAAATGGTTTTCTCCTCGGGGCCTGGTGCAGGGCTGAGCCTCCCCATGGACAGGTGGCGGGGGAACTGGAGGGAGCGGGGGCGGGCGGGGGGGGGGCAGTTCTGAGAAGCAGCTCTGTCTGGGCTGAGCCCTGGCTTCAGGTCCTTGGCAGAGCCCTGGCTCCCTCTCTAGCTGCTGTCGTCCCACTGCCCTGTCCCCTTGTCCCCGTCCCTGACCTCGAAGGCCCATTCTTCACATAGGAGTGGAAGCCGTGGTCAGGAAAGATCCTGCAGGAAAACCTTTCTTGACTTCCGCATTGCCGTCTTTCCTCTTCCTTACTCAATGATTCAGGGCACATTTATTAAGCATCTACACTGTGCCAGTCACGTATGTGCCAGGTGCAGGGACTCAAGGCATAAGGTATGGGCCCTGCCCTCAAGGTACTCACTCTGGCTACCAGGAAATTTCTAGACGCACAATCCCCAAACCGTCCGCGTCCGAGGGATGAAGTCTGCTCATCACCACCCACCTTACATTTCTCTTACGTTTCACAATAGATTGTGCTGTTCTTACAGAATTTTTATTTTTCAGAAACTGATCTTTTCTTTCCAAGCATGTAAAAGGTAGACTTAAAAAAACAAATCTCATGCATGTTACTTCTTACTGACAGAATATCATAATGTGGTGTTTATAGGTCCATGGGGTTCGCATGACATTGAAAATGCTTCCCGCGTTGACATTTGACAGAGGATTTGAAGCCGTATATTGAACTCATTTTAGGAATGTGAAGCAGCGGTTTCTCTGTGGAGAGATTTCCGCGTATCAGAAGATGACGTTCCCCAAGGGAAGTGAGCCTTGCACCTGAGGCACTGGTTTCCTCAGATACAGGCTGTGGGAGGGGCTCTTTCCCCCACTGTTGTCACTTGCAGAAGGAGATTTCTCACCTTAGCCGCACTCAATGCATCCAGAATGTGACATGGTGAATATTCAAAAGGAAATAATTTTTCCAGATTTTTCAAAGACTTGTGGCACACGTTTAGTGCTTCAGAGGTAAATTATCAACAATATTCATAGGTTAAAAAAAAACTTCTCTGCAGTATAAATATAGTTTTAAAGCTAAGAAACTTATTCATCTTTTCCCACAAGAAATATCAAGACTATATTTTAAAATGATTGATTCTGGACAACCAGACTTTTTGTGATAAACTACCAAGGATTTATTACCTCAAAACAGTGAGACACAATACGAGAGTCAGAGAGAAAACCCTGATAGTCTTCGAGTCCCTAGTTCCAACTGTTCTGAGACTCAGTCATATTTCTGTTAAGCTTCATAAGACAGTCACGTATGTTAATTTAGAAAATTGCCCACTTGGCTAAGCAACTTAAGTTGGTTACTGTGGTTACTTACAACTAAAAGAGCCCTAAGTAGCACAGACCTGAAAAGATTCTGAAATATTCTCTCAGAATCTGTTGGGCTGCCTTTGGCCACAAGTAAGTGAACTAACACGTGCCTATGCCAAGAAATTTGGAAGAGAGCTACCTGGCCAACCGACTGGAAGAGATCCACATTGGTGCCCATTCTACAGAAAGGTGATTTGACAGAATGTAGAAATTATTGAACAATATCATGAACATTACACACAAGTACAGTTTTGCTAAAGATCATCCAAAAGCGGTTGCAGCAGTACACAGACAGGAAACTGTCAGAAATTCAAGCTGGATTCAGAAGAGCATGTGGAATAAAGGATATCATTGCTGATGTCAGATGGATCATGGCTGAAAGCAGAGAATACCAGAAAGATGTTTACCTGTGTTTTATTGACTATGCAAAGGCATTCGACTGTGTGGATCATAACAAATTATGGATAACATTTTGAAGAATGGGAATTCCAGAACTCTTAATTGTGCTCAGTGAATGACCTGTATATAGACCAAGAGGCAGTCACTGGAACAGAACAAGGGGATACTGCGTGGTTTAAAATAAAAAATGGTGTGCATCCGGGTTGTATCTTTTCACCGTATTCAATCTGTATGCTGAGCAAATAATCCGAGAAACTGGAGTATACGAAGAAGAACACGGCATCAGGATTGGAGGAAGACTCATTAAAACCTGTGATATGCAGATGACACAACCTTGCTTGCTGAAAGTGAAGAGGACTTGAAGTACTTACTGATGAAGATCAAAGACTGTAGTCTTCAGTATGGATTATACCTCAACATAAAGAAAACAAAAATCCTCACAACTAGATTGATAAGCAACATCATGATAAATTGAGAAAATATTGAAGTTGTCAAGGATTTTATTTTACTTGGATCCACAATCAATGCCCATGATGAAAGCAACAATCAAGAAATCAAACAACATATTCTATTACATTGGGCAAATCTGTTGCAAAAGACCCCTTAAAAGTGTTAAAAAGCAATGACGTCACTTTGAGGACTAAGGTCCTCCTGACCCAAGCCATGGTATTTTCAATCGCCTCATATGTATGTGGAAGTTGGACAATGAATAAGGGAAACAGAAGAAGAATTGATGCATTTGAATTATGGTGTTGGTGAAGAATATTGAATACACCATAGACTGCCAGAAGAACGAACAAATCTGTCTTGGAAGAAGTACAACAAGAATGCTTCTTAAAAGGGAGGATGGTGAAACTTCATCTCATGTACTTTGGACATGTTATCTGTAGGGCCAGTCCCTGGAGAAGGACATCATGTTTGCTAAAGTAGAGGGTCAGTGAAAAAGAGAAGACCCTCAACGAGATGGATTGGCACAGTGGCTGCAACAATCGGCTCAAACATAGCAACAATTGTGAGGATGGTGCAGGACCGGGCAGTGTTTCATTCTGTTGTACATGGGGTCGCTATGAGTCAGGACTGACTTGACGGCATCTAACAACAGCGACCACTGAACTAAAACTAAAAGAGGTTCCACACTATGAGAACATTCCTTATCTCATTTAGCAGGAAGTCTGGAGGTTAGTTATACAATGATATCGTCAGGGCCCAGGTGCCTTCCAT
This sequence comes from Dugong dugon, assembly GCA_030035585.1. Classification (NCBI taxonomy): domain Eukaryota; kingdom Metazoa; phylum Chordata; class Mammalia; order Sirenia; family Dugongidae; genus Dugong; species Dugong dugon. The sequence continues at coordinate 49,264,497 of CM057462.1, read as the reverse complement.
CCTTGCTTTGCCAACTTCAGAGTGTTGACTTTTGTCGTCAGGCTGGTCGCTTTGTGACCTCAAGATGGCCACAGCTACAGTCATCACGCCTCCTCCACAGGCAGGAAGAATGCTTTCTCCTCATGCATCTTTTTAAAACAGGAAGGAAAACCTTTCCCAGAAGTCCTTTGGCTGATTGGCAGATTTCCTCTCCGATGCAGTTGGCCAGAACTGGGTCACATGCCCGTCTTTAGCTACAAGAAGGCTGGGAGAATGAGCAGCTGTCATTTCCATCCTCAGTAGTAGAGGCCAACAAGGAAAGTAGGAGGGATGGCTGCCAGGCAGGCAACCAGCAGTGTCTGCCACATCCTTCCCCTCATTTCTTAGCATCCACTGCAATGTAAGAGAAAAAGATACACTGAACAAATGACAGTATTTGTGAGTTGTATATTCATTCAAGGAAAAATATTTCACACAACAACAGGGTTGCATAGGCTTGCCTGCTGGCTGTGGATTTGGAGCTACATCTGTGGGCTTGCTCCTCCATGTAGCAGGTTAATGGTTTTGAAATGTTAACTGAAAGGTTTGGTTTCTAGTGTTTTCTTCTTCCCCTTGACCGTTCCCTTCAAGATGGCTGGACTTCCAAGTTCATTGCCTTAGGGAAGGGGTGACACAGCAGGAATGCCGAGAGAAAAATAAATACCTAGTTTTGAGTTTCATAAACTTCGACTAGAAATAACTCCCAGGGCTGGGGGGAAAGGAGAGAAACAGAGGGAGAGAGACTGGTAGACTTGGGGGAACGGAACGCTGGTCCCAGAGAGACCATGTGGGTGTGAGAGGCAGGTCCTTTTCACAGCAGCCTCCACCACGGAGGGAGCTGAGCGGGAACCGAGTTCACACCTGCAGACAGTCCAATCTCTGTAAACCCACACATGGTGGGTTGGTGTCCCATGAGGTCTTCCGACGGATGGCAGCAAGAGCAATGCCCATTGACCAGCTAACAGGCACGGTAAACTTCTTTGTCCCTGGGGACAGCCTCTTTTGACATTCCAAGAGAAACTCAAGTCCCTAGACATAGAATGGACAGGCCCCAGCCTCTGTACCTGCCCCTAGATTTGGTTGGGATTGAACAGCCCCTGCTTGTGATCATCCCCTGATCAGGGAATGTGGAGACCCTCCCATATGATGACAGAGAGGAAGGAGTGCTGGTCAGCACCCAGGGAGGCGCCTGTTTTCATACCAGTGGTCAGACTGACATGTTTCTCCTTAGCATAGACCCAGAGTAGAGTGAACAGAAGGCAAGTCACATCACCAAACCTGCTTCGCACCCTTATCAATTCCCTCCCTCAGCCCTGAGCAGGGTCCCCATGCCAAGGTGCCTGGGGCTCCTATCAGCATCTCAGGGGGTCTCAGCAGACCCCTCTTTGAAGCATACTGCTCTGATGGCTTAATCCTTCCATGTCTGTAGGGTTGGCTTATTATGAGGGGCTAGAAGTGTTTATCTATTTCAGTATTGGAACCCCATCTGATTTTGACACTAGGGAAACTGAGGCCCACTGTGGTCACTAATTGAGTTCTTGTGCTGTCTCAGCTCTGTGCTATGGTCCTTCACATATATGTTACTTCCTTTAACCTGTACAGTAATCCTACGAGCCAACACTGTTCCTAATTCCATTTTATGGATGGAACAACTGAGGCTCAGAGAGGTTCAGTTACTTTCCCATGACCTCAGAGTGGAGTGGCAGAGTTGAGATTCAAACCCAGACCTTCTGACTCCAAAGCCTGAATGCTTACCTGTTTCTCAGTTAAATGACTTATCTGGGAAGGTCCCTGTGTGGCGCTCGGCTGCTAACCTAAAAGTTGGTGGTTCAAGCCCAACCAGTGGAGTCACAGAAGAAAGGCCTGGCAATCTGCTTCCATAAACATTACAGCCAAGAAAACCCTATCGATAGGTGCTACTCTGTAACACATGAGGTTGCCATGAGTTGGAACTGACTCTACAGAAACGTTTAAAGGTAGAGAGCACAAAAACAGTGTGTGTGCGCCCACGTGCGCGCACACACACACACACACACACAGAGTACACTAATAAATGACTTGTCCAAAGTCACACTGTAAATTAGGTCCTGGTCTATCCTCTCTAGTACCCATATGACCTCTGCTAGGAGCCCTGGCTGCACAATGGGTAAGTGCTCGGCTGCTGACCAGAAGACTGGTGGTTCGAACCCACCCAGCGGCTTCCCGGGAGAAAAACCTGGAGAAAGATCTGCTCCTGTAAAGATTACAGCCTAGAAAACCCGATGGGGCAGTTCTGCTCTATCACATGGAGTCACTATGAGTTGAACATCGACTTGATGGCACCCAACAACAGCATCACTTGCAAAGATGCCAAATGGGAATTGAGCAAGGAGCGGGGAGGAGGAAGAAAAGTCTGCCCTGCAATCTCTCGCTGGACCTCAGCAGACCTGCCTAGGCAGCAGGAGCCAGCACAAGGTCCTCTCCTTGCCTTCCCTCCTCACTCCTCGCTCAGCTGACCCGGGGGATAGGGCTCCCACCGCAAACACCCCACTGTTTACTTGCCCCCGTGGATGGTGAAAGGCGTCAGGCAGCCTAGAGGGAGACTCGGCCATGCAAGCCATCACCTGGAACATATTACAGTGGCTGTGACTAATTAAACTTTGATTTCCTCAAATTTCAATCTTCTTGAAAATTCTTTCTGAGCCCGATGGTATTCAAGGCTGCGGCAGAAAGTAAATACCATCTGAGCCGTGGAGACCCTCCTCCCACTTGCTCTCTTTCTCTGCCTCCCTCTTCATTTCTTGCAGGAGCCTCACAAGAGAATCCCACTAGATGGTCTCCAAACCACAGCCCCCAGAAGCCGATTTGGGGTCTGCAGCTAGGAGAAAAAAGGCTCCTTCTGTCCTTCGGTGGCGGGAGGTGGGTTGTGGCCTCCACTCCCCATGGGGCGCCTGCAGGCATAAAAACAGCCACCTGGCTGACCTGTGTTCTTGGGTTCCCACCCTGGATTGCACCAGGGTCATCTTAGAACGCCCAGTGTCCTTGGCCAGCCGGCCAAGTAGTGAGACCCAGACGGGGAAAGCAGGTGGAGGATATAGCTTGTAAGAGGCCCAGCTGAGTGTCTGGATGTGGCTGCTTCTGGATGTGGGGACTTGGGCTCTGCGAGGTGCCCATGGCTGGATTCTGTCTGTCCATGAGGATTGGGCTAAGGCTGATGGCCACTATTTTTTGAGCATCTATTATGTACCAAGGCCTGGTGAAGTAGTTAAAGCGATCGACCGCTAACCGGAAAGTTGGTGGTTTGAAACCACCAGTGGCTCCGCAGGAGAAAGATGTGGCAGTCTGCTTCTGTAGAGATTTACAGCCTTGGAAACCCTATGGGGTTGCTACGAGTCGGAATCGACTTGAAGGCGGTGGGGTATTGTGTGCCAAAGGTCCCTGGGTGGTGCAAATGGTTAATGTGCTAGGCTGCTAATCAAAAGGCTGGAGGTTTGAGTCGGCCCAGAGGTGCCTCGGAAGAAAGGCCTGGCAATCTACTTGAGAAAAATAAGCCATTGAAAACCCTATGGAGCGCAGTTCTATTCTCACGCACGTGGGGTCACCGTGAGTCAGAATCGACTCAATGGCAACTGTTTATTATGTGCCAAGCCCTGTGCTGGGTCATTTATACACTTTCTCTCCAGTCTTCACAACAGTCCTACAAGGTAGGAAGGGGTACCCCATTTTACCGAGGAGGCACCTGAGGTCAGAGAGGTTAAGTAACTGGTTGAAAGCCACACAGTGAGAGCCAAGATTCAAACCCTGGTCTGTTTGAAGCCAGCACCTACATTCTTGCCTCCACATCACGAGTCCCTCATTGCTTGAAAATCCTTTGTGTTTTCTACCAGAGTAGGGTTTCATGTGAGACTGAGGGGACTGACATTCTTTTCCTTTGGACACCTTGACTTTATCCCATGCTGTCTTCTTTTTAAAGCTTAAAAAGATTTGAACTTTTCTTTCTTAATTTAAAGGCATCAACAAATACTTGTTTGGTACAGAAAATTGGAACATAACAAACAAGTAAAAGAAGAAAATAAACATTTGTGATCTCACCACCCAGAAACCACACAATTACATCTGCTCTCGTCCTGGCATATGCTCTTCAGATTGTGTGTATTTCTGTTCATTTCAAAATGATTCACTGCGCATGCGCTTCATGGAGCACGGAGCTGCTTGAGAGAGGCAGCAGGCATGGCGGCAAAGCTCATGGACTGCAGTGTGGCGCTGCCTTAGTTGAATCCAGGTTCTGCCCCTTATTTAATGTGATCTTGGCAAGTCTCTTAACCCCTATATGCCTCAGTTTCCTCATCTGCAAAATGGGGTTGATGGCAGTGTCTCACAGGGCTGCCAAGAAGAACATAAGGCTATGAAGAATAACGAGGCATCAGAGTTGGAGGAAGACCATTAACAACCTGCAATATGCAGATGACACCACCTTGCTTGCTGAAAGTGAAGAGGGCTTGAAGCACCTACTGATGAAGATCAAAGACTACAGCCTTCATTATGGATTTCACCTCAACATTAAAAAAAAAAAAAAAAAAAACCTCACAACTGGACCAATAAGCAATATCATGATAAATGGAGAAAAGATTGAAGTTGCCAAGGATTTCATTTTACGTGGATCCACAATCAACGCCCATGGCACCAGCAGTCAAGAGATCAAATGATGTATTGCACTGGGCAAATCTGCTGCAAAAGACCTCTTTCAAGGGTTTAAAAGCAAAGATATCACTTTGAGGACTAAGGTCCTCTTGACCCAAGCCATGGTATTTTCAGTTACCTCATATACATGTGAAAACTGAACAATGAATAAGGAAGACTGAAGAAGAACTGATGCCTTTGAATTGGTGAAAAATATTGAATATACTATGGATTGCCAGAAGAATGAACAAATCTGTCTTGGAAGAAGCACAGCCAGAATGTTCCTTAGAAGCGAGAATGGTAAGACTTTGTCTCACGTACTTTGGACATGTTATCAGGAGAGATCACTCCCTGGAAAAGAACATCATGCTTGGCAAAGTAGAGGGTCAGTGAAAAAGAGAAAGACCTTTAATGAGATGGATGGACTCAGTGGCTGCAACATTGGGCTCAAACATAACAATGATTGTGAGGATGGTACAGGACTGGGCAACATCTCTTTCTGTTACACGTGGGGTTGCTATGAGTTGAAACTGACTTGACAGCACCTAACACCAACAACACCTCATAGGCTTGTCAAGAGGATTAAATGGGACAATGCATGGAGAACACTTAGCACACACCTGGCACACAGTAAGTGCTTAATAAATGTCAGTTGCTAGTGTTTGTGCCAGGCTGCAATGCAAAAACAGACAGGTCTCTGACTGCATGCAGACCTCGGACTAACGGAGAGAAAGACATTAATCAAATCATCACACCAGCAAATGTCAAATTGCTTTCTTAGTGTTACAATGGTAAGAGAGGGATACTGAGCTATGGAAGCCTCTATCAGGGAGATTGAGCTAGACAGGGAAGTCCTGGAAAGCTTCCATGTGGAAGTGACACTAGCGTCGAGATCTGAAGGATGTGGAGGAGTGAGCTAGGCCAGGTGGGGAGGGAAGAGCATTCTAGGCAGAGGGAACAGCATGTGCAAAGACCTGGGATGGGACAACATGGCCGGTAGGAGGGTCTGAACAAAGGCCAATGTGATGGAGTGGAGACTGACAGAAATCCTGATAAGAATCAAGAATGGAGAGGATGGCAGGGGCTAGACCCTAAGGGCCTCATGGGCAGCGCTTGAGGGGTTTTGCATTTATTCTAAGAGCAATGAGGGGAGCCACTGAAGGGTTTAAAGCCTGGGAGGATGACAGGATCTGATTAGATTTTAGAAGATCCCTTTGGCTGCCTCATAGAGAAGACATTGGGGGAGGTCAGAATAGAGGAGGACAGTGCCACCCTTAGTCCCTACCCTGGCTTCATGCTTCCAGGGGCCCTGCTCCCGTCCTCCTGGGTCCTTGCCTCACTCCCCATGTCCATTGGGACCTATGCCCCCGACCCTCACCCTCCCAAAGAGCCTGATTGCAGGGTTGTGTGAACCTTTTCCTCAGACAGTCCTTATGAGGGAGACCCTGCTACCCCTGTCTTCACCCCTGGGCCTGAGGGTGGCAAAGAAGCAGCCATTTTCAGGGTTGCGACTACAGCTCTCCTGTGCAGGCTGGGTCTCCACAGCTCTGCCCTAACCTGGGATGGAGCCAGGAAAGGGAAGAGAATGGGGAGGGCAGGGGACCACAGCCTCTGTTTGCACTCTTGGCAGGGCCCACACATGTTAGGGTGACCTGCATGGAGAGACCCACCATTGTCTCCATTCCATAGAGAAAATGATCAGACTCAAGAGTTTCTTTTCCTTCCCTAATATTTTATTGTCTTTTTGTTGGAAGTTTAGACAGGAAATTCGTTTCTCATTTAACAATATCTATACTTACTGTTCAGTGACGTTGGTAAAGTTTTTCACAAATATATCAGCATTCTCATTATTTCCATTCTGGTTGTTCTGTTACCCTTAATCTAGCTTCCCTGTCCCCCCTTACCTTTTCATGTTGGTCTAAGGAAAATGTTTACCATTTAGTTTCATTTAGATGATTATTTAGAGGGGCACAGTACTCGACGGGTGATATTTATTTTATGGGCCAATCTATCTTTTGGCTGAAAGGTGACCTCTGGGAGTGGTTTGAGTTCCAAGTTTAAAAGGTATTCCAGGGTAATAATCTTGGGGGATTCATCCAGTTTCTATTGGTCCAGTAAATCTGGTCTTCTTTTTTTTTTTTTTTTTAGGAATTTGAGTTTTGTTCTATATTTTTCTCCCATTCTATCTGGCACCATTTATTGAGTCCCTGGTGAAAAAGGTTGGTAGCTGGGCACCATCTAGTTCTTCTGGTCTCAATGTAGGTGAGGCCATTGTTTGTGTAGACTATTAGTTCTGTAGACTGGTTTCTTCTTTGAATCTTTGGTTTCCTTCCTTCTCTTTTGCTCCAGATAAGTAGAGACCAATAGTTTTATCTTGGATGGCTGCTTGCAAATTTTAAGACCTCAAGGGGTGTTTTGGAGGTGAAATTGCTGGGAGTTAGTGAAGGAAAGGACAAGAGATGGGGTTAAGGGTTGGGCTTCTGCCTGCACACCTGGGGATGCTGAGGGACCCCTTGGAGAGGACCTGGCTTGGGTGGAGGGTAGATTCTGATACACACATTTGTGCATGCATGCTTATATATTTGAAACCAAAATTCATTTCACTTTCTGCATGATTTTCTTGGGATCACCTGTTTGAGGGCTCTGAACCCAACAAGCTCTGTCCTCACCTAAAGCCCTGTTCCTGTTAACCTACCCTCAGTCATTGACACTCTAGTATGAATTAGTGACTCAGTTGCAATACCAGTTTGGTTGCTGATCGAGAGCAGTTTCTCCCTGGGGCAATCTAGGAACATGGCAACTGCATGCCCCCTGTCATTCAGAAGGTCCTCTAGAAAGGCTGAGGACCAGCCTGGTTTGTCTTGAAACCCTGTCTCTCCTGGGCAAAGGGCAGCTGGCTGTGGCTCTGGTTCCCAGGCCTGACTGCTGAGCCCCACCTAAGCCCCCCAGGACACTTTCTAGGCTTCTGACCCTGGCCCTCAACCCTGCCTCTCCGCTTGGGGGCATGTGAGCTCAGCATCTGTCAGGGGCTCACCCTCAGCTCCCTCAGCTGAGCATGAGGTCCCTCTTCCAGAACTGTCCTGGGTAGTGCAGGGCTCTGCCTACCACAGCTGACAGCCACATGTGGCTCTGAGCTGGGGCCTCTTTTACACCCCTCCCCCTAGGCCAGGATGGAGGTAGCAGCACCCCAACACTTGCACATCCAGGCCCTCAAGTGAGGCCGTCATGCAGGCTGGCCCCAGCTGCCACTGCGGCCAAGCTCCCTCTCCCCACTCCCTGATCAAACAACCACATGTGGGCAGCGGCTGAGCTTCTCCAGCTCCTCGGCCTTCCTGCTGGTAGGGAGCTGGCGTGGGGAGTGTTAGATGCAGCCCAGCTGGCTGTAATTATCCTGGAGGCTGGGAGGGGGCTGTGGGCCCCTCAGGGAGGGGGCTGCCAGCTCACCTTGGCTACCCCGGCCTCTAGTGGAGGGTGGAGCTGGACCAGTAGAGGGAACCACAGCAGTGCAGGGAGGAAGGATGAGCCCACTCTTCTCCTCTTGCCGGCTCCAAGGGCACAGCTACATCCTGGGGGAGGATCTGAAATCTTCCTGGTCAGAGCCTCAGGCTGTCCTGTAGGAAGGCCCTTCAGAATTGGGAAATGGGCTTGTGTCTTGCCCAGGGTCACTCCGCCACCGCCACCGAGGTGGTCTCAAACCCAGGGCCTTCAACCCCTGATTCCCTGCCCAGGACTCTTGATACCTCTTTTTCAAACCCTGAATTCACTCATTCAGTCAGTGAGTATTTATTGAGCGCCTTCTATGTGCCCATTCTCATGCTGGCGCTGTTACCCAGACAAGGCCCCTGTCCCCACGTAGCGCACGTCTGCAGAGACAGACAGTGAATGGCGAACAGGAAAACAAAGAAGGGAATTTTTAGCACTGTGCCTGGTGCACAGTAGCTGCTTAATAAATACATGTTGTGATGTGTGCTCGAGGAAAAGGGAGGAAGGCAACGTGACAGGGAGGGTGGATGAAGACCTCTTAGCGGAGTAACATTTGAGGAACAGCAGAATGACAGGAAGGATTTGGTCATGTGAAGATGGGGGACGGGGGGTTCTACAAAAGATCACAGCAAGTGCAAAGCCCCTGGGAACAAGGTCAGCGTGGCTGGAGCAGAGTGAGTGGAGTGTGGAATGGGGAGGTGAGCTCAGAAAGACCCTGAGTTTAAACTGGACCTCCCCCAACCCAGCTCCAGGCAGAACCCCAGATGGACCAGCCCCTTGGAGGAGTCCAAGGCCTCTGCAGCCCAGGGTGGCTTCTTTGCTGTCTCATGCTTTGGGGAGGAGGCACTTTGGAAGAGAGGGAGACAGCCTAGGGTGTCCAAGTGTCCGGGGCTGGGAGTTTGGGGTCCTGAGTTCTTGTCCAGCTGGTTGTATGACTTTGAGCCTGTTCCATCCACCCTCCTAACAGCTGTGAAATGAGAGAACTGGACCGGCGAGCTCTAAGTTTTGGGGATGACACACCGAGGAGAGGGAAGAGGAGAGGGCTTGGAGCTGATTGCTTCCAAAGGCACCCTGGGAGGTTGGCAAGGTGAGGAAGTTTGGGCCTGTTTGGGAGAACAACAGCATCACTCTGTCTTTAATTTTCACGGTTCCTCGGGCCCGGAAGGAAGAAGGAGCCCTGGTGGTGCAGTGGTTAAGCACTCAACTGCTAACCAAAAGATTGCCGGTTCAAACTCACCAGCTGCCCCACGGGAGAAAGATGTGGCAGGCTGCTTCCACATCTTCCAAGAAAAGATTGTTGTTGTTAGTTAGGTGCTGTCAAGTCGGTTCTGACTCATAGCCACCCTGTCTGTGCACAACAGAATGGAACACTGCCTGGTCCTGCACCATCCTCACAATTGTTGATATGTTTGAACCCATTGCTGCAGCCACTGCGTCAATGCATCTCACTGAGGGTCTTCCTGTTTTTCGCTGACCTTCTACCTTATCAAGCACGATGTCCTTCCCCAAGGACTAGTCCCTCCTGATAACATGTCCAAAGTACTTGAGACAAAACCTTGCCGTCCTTGCTTCTAAGGAGTATTCTGACTGCACTTCTTCCAAGAGAGATTTGTTCGTTCTTCTGGCAGTCCATGGTATATTCAATATTCTTTGCCAACACCATAATTCAACAGGATTAATTCTTCTTCAGTCTTCTTTTTCATTGTCCGGCTTTCACATGGATAGGAGGTGATTGAAAATACTGTGGCTTGGGTCAGGTGCACCTTAGTCCTCAAAGTGACATCTTTGCTTTTTAACACTTTAAAGAGATGTTTTTGCAGCAGATTTGTCCAGTGCAATATGTCATTTGATTTCTTGACTTCTGTTTTCATGTGGCTGGTTGTAGATCCAAGTAAAATGAAATCCTTGACAACTTAGCCTTCTCCACTTATCATGATGTTGTTTATTGGTCCAGTTGTGAGGATACTTGTTTTCTTCATGTTGAGGTGTAACCCGTACTGAAGGCTGTAGTCTTTGATCTTCATCAGTAAGTGCTTCAAGTTCTCTTCACTTTCAGCAAACAAGGTTGCGTCATCTGCATATCGCAGGTTGTTAACGAGTCTTCCTCCAATCCTGATGCCACCATTCTTCATATAGTACAGCCTCTTAGGTAATTTGCTCAGCATACAGATTGAATAAGCATGGTGAAAGGAAACAACCCTGACACACACCTTTCCTGATTTTAAACCACGCAGTATCCCCTTGTTTTATTAGAATGACTGCCTCTTGGTCTAATTACAGGTTCCTCATGAGCATGTTCAAGAATTCTCATTCTTTGCAATGTTATCCCTAATTTGTTATGATCCACACAGTCAAATGCCTTTGCATAGTCAATAAAACACAGGTAAACATCTTTCTGGTGTTCTCTGCTTTCAGACAAGATCCATCTGACATAAGCAATGATATCCTTTATTCCACATCCTCTTCTGAATCCAGCTTGAATTTCTGACAGTTCCTTGTTGATGTATTGCTGCAACCAGTTTTGAATTTTCTTCAGAAAATTTTACTTGCGTGTGATATTAATGATATTGTTCGATAATTTTCACATTCTGTTGAATCACCTTTCTCTGGAAAGGGCACAAATATGGATCTCTTCCAGTCGGCTGGCCAGGTAACTGTCTTCCAAATTTCTTGGCATAGATGACTGAGTACCTCCAGCATTGCATCCGTTTGTTGAAACATCTCAGTTGGTATTCTGTCAATTCCTGGAGCCTTGTTTTTTGCCAGTGCCTTCAGTGCAGCTTGGACCTCTTCCTTCAACATCATCGGTTCTGGGTCATATGTTACCTTCTGAAATGGTTGAATGTCAACCAATTCTTTTTGGTATAGTGATTCTGTGTATTCCTTCCGTCTTCTTTTGATGCTTCCTGCATTGTTCAACATTTTCCCAGTAGAATTCTTTAATACTGCAACTTGAGGCTCAAATTTTTTCTTCAGTTCTTTCAACTTGAGACAGGCCAAGTGTGTTCTTCTCTTTTGATTTTCTAACTTCAGGTCTTTGCACATTTTGTTATAATACTTTACCTTGTCTTCTCGAGCTGCCCTTTGAAATTTTCTGTTCAGCTCTTTTTCTTCATCATCTCTTCTATTCGCTTTAGCTACTCTATGTTCAAGAGCAAGTTTCAGAGTCTCTTCTGACATCCATTTTGGTCTTTTCTTTCTTTCTTGTCTTTTTAATGAACTTTTGCTTTCTTTATGTATGATGTCCTTGATGTCATCCCACAATTCTTCTGGTCAGTTATTAGTGTTCAGTGAGTCAAATCTATTCTTGAGATGGCCTCAAGAAAAGCCCGTAAAGATTACAGCCTTGGAAACTGGATGGGGTAGTTCTCCTGTTCTACAGGGTTACTATGAATTGGAAAGGACTCCACAGCAACGGATTAGAGTTTTTTTGGTTTGGAATGGAAGGCCCTTGCAGTACAGGCTGATGGGCAGCAGAGGGCGCCAACTGAATGGCCAGGAATCATGGGAAGGAGGAAGTAGGTGGTCTGGGGTTGGTACATGATGGTTGGTGGCTACCAAAGCATTCACTTTCATAACAACCTGTGACAACTGGTAGGTATTCATGTCGATTTATTTAACAAAGATTTACTATGCTCACTCTGTGCTGAGCACAGTTCTAGGTCTCAGGGAAATAGGGGCTGATCTAGGTGAGAAATGGGAAATAACCTTCATCTTGAATGTTGGTTTGCTTTGATTGGAGCACTATACCTGGATCATAGTGTTAAGAAAAATTCTGAGGCTGCATCCTGGCTCAGTGGGACAGGATGCTGTAATCGATTAGCAATGTCTGACAAGCATGAGGTTAGGAAAGGGACAGAATGAGTGTCAGGTATTTGCCATCTCTTCTCTAGTGCAACCCTATTATTGGAGTAAACTGAGAATCAGAGATGCCAAATTAATTTGTACAAGGTCATGCAGCCAGCAAGTGGCAGAGTTAGGACAATGTCCACTGTGCAGTTGGCAAGTCATATCTCAAGGCACCTGCAGGGACTCTGTGGACAATAATGCCATCGCAATGGACAATGTCACACATTGTTACGACGGACAAGGACCATTACGGCAATCAGAATGGTCCATGGTGAGGGAGGACACCTAATGTGGAGTCAACTGGGGTAGTGCTAAGATATTGGGTGCTAAGTGGGCCAAGCTGGTGGCCAGTGGGGCAGGATGGGCAGTCCCTGAACCTACAATAGGGACCAAACAGCAGCCAAGCAATGGCAGAGCTCAGGTGGGACCTAGGCCACTGGACTGGGGAGCCCATGTTCTTTCCACAGCACCTCATGCCCTGTGAACTTTCACTTGCTCCTGGTGGGTAGAGGGTGCTGTGCTGGCCCTGTGCGGGGATATGGAGGTGCCTGAACCAGAGTCCCCCTGTAAGGCACTTACTGTCTGTCTTAGTTTCTTAGTGCTGCTATAACAGAAATACTACAAGGGGTAAAGAAATTTATTTTCTCACTGTTTAGGAAGCTAGAAGTCTGAATTCAGGGCACCAGCTCTAGGGGAAGGCTCTTTCTCTGTCCACTCTGGGGGAAAATCCTTGCTTTGGCTTCTCTAGCATTCTTCTTGGAATTTCTCGGTTCCTTGGCCATCTCCATGTGGCGTCTATCTTTCTTCCCCTTTTATGCTGGCTTGTCTCTGTGCCTACTCTGCTCTTTTTATATTTCAAAAGTGATTAGGTTTAAGACACACCTTACACTGATATGCCCCCGTTAACATAACAGAGAAAGCCCTATTCGGAAATGGTATTACATGCACGGGTATGGGGTTAGGATTCCAGCACATATTTTTGGGGGACACGTTTCAATCCGTAACACTGTCTGTTGGTGGGGACAAGTGTGGGAACAGCATAACACAAACACAAGGTGGAAGGAAAAACAGCTAAGCAGAGGCACCAGCAGCAACAGGAGGACAGGCCAGCAGCAGTTACTTCTCACCGAGGAAGCCCAGGGCAGCCTTCCCAAGGAGATGACGCAAGTGCTTTTCTCTGATTACAAAAAGTAAGTCATGGTGATTGCAGACAATTTGGAAAATACAATAAAATGTAAAGAATAAATTTACCTAAAGCCTGTGATCGATCTCATCACACAGAGATAATTACTATCAACACCTTAATCACATATTTCTATATAACCAAAATGGTATCATGCTGTGTATATACATGTATTTTTATTGTTCTAAAATATACATAACAAAACGTATGCCAACCCAACAATTTCTAAATGTAACATTCAGTGACATTGATTACATTCTACAAGTTGTAATTTTTTTTTTTTTTTTTAACTTAGTTCCGTGGTTCTCAAAGGATGATCCTTGACCGGTAGCATCCACATCAGCTGGGAACTTGCTAGAAATGCAAACTCTCACCCCTCCCCACTCCCTGATCTATGCATTAGAGACTCAGGGTGGGGAAGAGCAAAGCGGGTTTTTTCAGATCCTCCAGGTGATTCTGATGCAGTGGTTTGAGAGCCACGGACTTAGCATATTGTGAACAGCTTTCCATTGTCATGAAATATTCTTGGACAATCTCGGACTTAGCATATTGTGAACAGCTTTCCATTGTCATGAAATATTCTTCGACAATCTCGTGTTGAACGCTGGCATGATAGTTTACCGTATTGACTTGATTAATCCTGTCTTTGTGGGTACTGAGTTTGTTTCTAAGGTTCTGCCTTTAAAGCAATGCCTCAGTGAATGTCTTCTGTGCGCGTCTGTCCATGTGCATGTGTGTCTGTGTGCACACCAGGCTCATGCCCAGAGGTGAGCGTTGAGCCGGGCCAAGTGATGGGAGGCAGGGGAGCTGCTGCCAGGGTCATTGCGGTGGAAAGGCTGTGACCTGAGGCTGACTCTGGACTAGACTGCGTGCAGACAGAAGGGACGAGAACTCTCCCTGCCACAACCTCTCTGGAGTGGCCCTAGCAGAGCAGGAAGCAAGTGGCAAATGTGCCAACATCAGTTGGAAAGGACTTAGGCAAAAGGAGTCCAGATCTTCCGAGGCCGATGGGCCCTGCCGCAGAACAAAGGGGAAACTGCGCTGTGCCAGGTGTGGAGCAAGAAAAGAGAACTAGCAAATAAAACGGTTTCGTTGCGATGTCCCTGCCGGCCTTGGCTTTGGGTTGTTTTTGTCTTATTGTATTCTCCCGTCCCCCCATTATCCCATTGTGTCTGGAGAAGAGATGGACTCATTGGTCTGTCTGAGAATGTCCAACTCCACGTGCCTGAAGTGCCACCATTAATTCACCATTGTCCAGCCACTCCATGGTAGAAAGATGTGGCTGTCTGCTGCCATAAAGATTACAGCCTTGGAAACCCTATGGGAGAGTTCTACTCTGTCCTATAGGGTCTCTGTGAGTGGGAATCAACTCAACAGTAGTGGGTTTCAGTGGTCCTCTTTTGTGACATAGAGGCCAAACTTCAAAGTTGAGTCTCTGTAGGTCCTCCCTGGACCCCTATCTTCAGTGCTTCTCCCCTCAAACACTCCCAGCCCCAGAGAGTTCTCAAGGCTTCGTCATCCATGTTTTCTCTCTGGCTCAGCTTCTTGGGTTAGGCAGGTACAGGAGACTGTGGAAATGAGTTGTGATGACGGGTGAATGGACAAAGAGCGATCCATGAGCCATGGTCTACCACTGCCCCCAATAAACTGGGCAATGGAAGGGAAGTCGAGGGATGAGCTCCTGACAACCAGGAGCCAGTTCATCTCACCTTGGGGCCCAGGGGACTGCATAGGGTGGGCTTATGGGTGGGAGCTTCACTGAAGGTCAAGGTTGAGGTGGCGCAGTGGTTAAGAGCTACAGCTGCTAACCAAAAGGTCAGCAGTTTGAATCTACCAGCCACTCCTTGGAAACCCTATGAGGCAGTTCTACTCTGTCCTATAGGGTCATTATGAGTCAGAATTGACTCAACAGCAATGGATTTCTTTGGGTTTTATGACTGGGAAGAGCTGGCTATGCCTGGCTGGGATTGCAACCCAGACTGGCCCATTGATTCTGGATTCCATGCTCAGTAACTTGCTGTGGCTCCCTAGGCCTATAAGCTAAAGTTCCAAAGTTCTTGCCTGAAGTTAAGGACCCACCTTTCTATGGCCCAGACCTCTCCGCTGTATCCCCTAGTGTAACAAAAAAAAAAAAGTAAAAAATAAAAACAAACAAAAAACAAACCCATTGCTATTGTGTTGAGTCAGACTCATAATGACCCTATAAGATAGGGTAGAACTGTTCCATAGGGTTTCCAAGGCTGTAAATCTGTAGCTGACTGCTACATCTTTCTCCCTTGGAGTGGCTGGTGGGTTTGAACTGCTGACATTTTGGTTGGCAGCCGAGCACTTAACCACTGCACCACCAGGGCTCCTCCCCTAGATTAGAGCCCTGTAAATATTGGCAAAATGAATGAGTGAATGAATTAATAGCTCATCCTTTGGCCCGGTGGCTCTTTACAACACCCTTGAAATGCACTTAATGGCTTTCCACCATCCTCCTCTCCACGTGTTCAAATTCTGCCAGGGCCTCAGGCCTGGTCCATAGTGGATGCTCAAGGTAGGTTTTGAAATGGAAGTGGGAGCGTAGAAAGGACTGGAAAGAATAGATTACGTCCTAGATGTCTTGTGACATCATCTCAGTCACCCAAACCCACCGCAAGCCTCCCCCCCTAACGTCCCCCTCCTGGTCTCCTGTGCTATCTGTCTTGTGTGTTGATTGCCTCCTCTGGCCTGTGTGGCGTCTTTCCAGTGTACCCTCAGCTTTCTCTCTTTCTCTATATGTGTATGTGTGTGTTGGAGGGGTTCTTTGTAGCCCCCCATAGAGCCCAGGGCTGTGCCTGGCTCAGAGCAAGGACAGGACAGAGAGCAGCAGAGTGACTGTCCCGCCTCAGGCCACGCCCGATGGGTCTGAATCAGTCTGTAAGTCATACACCCTTCCTCATATGAGTTGAGAAGAGAATGTCCTCTTTCAGGTTGTGCACACTTATCGCTAAATTTTTGTCCTCCTGATTCCAGAAAAGACGTGTGGACACTAGAAACATTAAGGCTAAAAGAACAAGAGTAGAGAGCGGAACTGAGATGATTGTTCCAGAAAATCTGACTGAGTCCCAAGTTTGTCTCTGAGCTGCTTGACCATTTCACAGGCAAGCAAACCAAGACCAGTGATTCACAGGCAAGCAAACCAAGACCAGTGAGAGGAAGGGACCTACCCTAAGTCACAATAGTAATAACCACTATGTGTGATGCACCCTCTCATCTAGCCTCACAAGAGCCCTTCCAGGCAAGTACCGCTATATCTCCACTTCACAGATGGGGAAATTGAGGCACAGAAAGTCCAGGTCATTTGCCAAGGTCACACACCTGGGTTTCAAACCTGGGCAGTCTAGCTACGAAGGCTGGGTTCTTAGCCACTCCCCTAACCTGTCACTCCCTAAATGAGGAAGAATAAAGAAAGGAAAGATGCCAAGGACCCATCCGTCTCTAAATATTTTTGGATTCTCTAATAAATTCAGTTCAATTAGCTGGGGAGAGGGACAGGCTGTCTCCTCAGGATTCCAGCAAATGTATTACCACCTAATAATAGTTTACTATGTTTCTCTTCTCAAGTAACTTTCACATTGTAACCACAGTCGTAACTCAAAAGAGTGTTGATGGTGGAATTTCAGGCAGGTGAGTGTGGAGGATACTCTAGGTCCTTCCCACTGTTCC
Source organism: Dugong dugon (assembly GCA_030035585.1). Classification (NCBI taxonomy): domain Eukaryota; kingdom Metazoa; phylum Chordata; class Mammalia; order Sirenia; family Dugongidae; genus Dugong; species Dugong dugon. Next base: position 49,247,615 of record CM057462.1, on the reverse strand, counting down.
ATGTAGGAGCTTCTTCCTCAGCTGGGCCAAGGCCAACTCTTCCCACCTCTGGTGGCTGTGGGCTCCCTGCAGGAAGAGGGTTGATGTTCGGAGAACTTTGTCCGCAGAAAAGCAAACTCATTTCTTGAAGAGCTGTGGCAGTAAGGAGTCCCCCATCTATCAAGGGGAAATACTGTTTTAGGACATTAGAAGCTTCCCCAGGAAGCTGGGATCTGATCTTATTGGATTATTTTGCTTCTTTTGAAGGAGCGCAGCTGTGACCTCTGACCTTGCCCTGGCTGTCCCTGGTGGAAACCACTGCTTGTCAGTCATACGTTGGTCTGACCAGTCCCCCTGGCTGGCCTCCTTCACCAAGAGGCTCATAGGATCACTGGATTTTAGGTTAGGATGGGGCCTTAGTAATCCCCTGTGGGGCATGTCCCAGAGGACACAACCCACCCTTAGAGCCACAGGAACTGAATTCCAATCCCAGGTCTTCTCTCTGCGGAACCTTGGGCATCTTTCTTCAAACTTAGAAAAATTTGGAACATTATGTCTTAACATTTCTTTTCCGCCCCATTCTCACCCACTTCTGGGATTCCAATCACACACGTATGAATGACGCAGAAAACATCAACAGCAGATGGAAGGAATACACAGAGTTACTGTATCAAAAAGAATTGGTCAACATTCAGCCATTTCAGGAGGTAGTATGTGATCAAGAACTGACGGTACTGAAGGAAGAGGTCAAAGCTGCACTGAAGGCATTAGCGAAAAACAAGGCTCCAGGAATTGACGGAATACAAATTGAGATGTTTCAACGAACAGATGCAGTGCTGGAGGTGCTCTCCCATCTATGCCAAGAAATTTGGAAGACAGCTACCTGGCCAACCAACTGGAGGAGATCCGTATTTATGCCCATTCCAAAGAAAGGCGATCCAACAGAATGCAGAAATTATCGAAGAATATCATTAATATCACATACAAGTAAAATCTTGCTGAAGATCATTCAAAAGTAGTTACAGCAGTACATCTACAGTGAGCTGCCAGAAATTTCAGCCAGATTCAGAAGAGGATGTGGAATGAGGGATATGTTGTTGCTGATGTCAGCTGGATCTTGGCTTAAAGCAGAGAATACCAGAAAGATGTTTGCCTGTGTTTTATTGATTTATGCAAAGGCATTCGACTGTGTGGATCATAACCAAGTATGGATAACATTATGAAGAACGGAAATTCTAGAACATGTAATTGTGCTCATAAGGAACTTGTCCATAGATCAAGAGGCAGTTATTTGAACAGAACAAAGGGAAACTGCATGGTTTAAAGTCAAGAAAGGTGTGTGTTGGGGTTGTATCCTTTCACCATACTTATTCAATCTGTATGCTGAGCAAATAATCCGAGAAGCTGGACTGCATGAAGAAGAATGAGACATCGAGATTGGAAGAAGACTCATTAACAACTTGCAATATGCAGATGACACAACCTTCCTTGCTGAAAGTGAAGAGAACTTAAAGCACTTACTGATGAAGATTAAAGACTACAGCTTTCAGCGTGGATTACACCACAACATAAAGAAAACAAAAATCCTCACAATTGAACCAATAAGCAATATATCATGATAAACGGAGAAAAGATTGAAGTTGTCAAGGATTTCATTTTACTTGGATCCACAATCAACACCCATGAAAGCAGCAGTCAGGAAATTAAACCTATTGCATTGGGCAAATCTGCTGCAAAAAAAAAAAACCTCTTTAAGGTGTTACAAAGCAAAGATGTGACTTTGAGGACTAAGGTGCCCCTGACCCAAGCCATAATATTTTCCATTGCCTCATATGCATGCGGAAGATGGACAATGAATAAGGAAGACCAAAAAAGAATTGATCCCTTTGAATTACGGTGTTGGCGAAGAATATTGAATATACCATGGACTGCCAGAAGAACAAACGAGTCTGTTTGGAAGAAGTACAGCCTGAGTGCTCCTTGGAAGCGAGGAGTCAGGTACTTTGGACATGTTATCAGGAGGGACCAGTCCCTGGAGAAGGACATCATGCTTGGTAGAGGGGTCAGCAAAAAGGAGGAAGACTCTCAATGAGATGGATTGACACAGTGGCTGCAACAATGGGCTCAAACACAACAAGGATTGTGAAGATGGTGCAGGACTGGGCAGTGTTTTGTTCTGTTGTATGTAAGGTTGTTATGAGTCAGAACTGACTTAACAGCACCTAATAACATACATTAGTCTGATATTGCCCCATGGGTACTGTTATGGACTGAATTGTGTCCCCCACAAATGTGTGTCCACTTGGCTAGGCCATGATTCCCAGTATTGTACGGTTGTCCACCATTTTGTGATTTGATGTGATTATCCTATGCATTCTAAATCCTAACCTCCATGACGTTAATGAGGCAGGATTAGAGGCAGTTATGTTAATGAGGCAGGACGCAATCTACAGAATTAGGTTGTATCTTGAGTCAATACCTTTTGAGATATAAAAGAGAGAATGGAACAGAGAGGGAAGGAACCTCATGCCACCAAGAAAGACGTGCTGGGAGCAGAGCACATCCTTTGGACACAGGGTCCCTTTGTGGAGAAGCTCCTAGACCAGAGGAAGATTGATGACAAGGACCTTCCCCCAGAGCTGACAGAGAAAGCCTTCCCCTGGAGCTGGCACCCTGAATTTGGACTTCTAGCCTCCTAGACTGAGAGAACAAATTTTTCTTTGTTAAAGCCATACACTTGCGGTATTTCTGTTATAGCAGCTCTAGATGACTAAGACAGGTACGTAAGGCTGTATTCATTTTTCTTCAAGATTTCTGGTCTCTCTGTTCTTCATATTGGGTAATTTCTGTTGATTTGTCTTCAAGTTCACTAACCTTTTTGTCTTCTGTCTCCAATCTACCATTAGTTTCTATTTAGTGAATTTTTCATTTCAGTTATTGTACTTTTTGGTTCTAGAACTTCCATTTAGTTCTTTAAAAAAAAGTTTCCATTTCTCTGCTGAGATTGGGTTACGTTTTCTGTTTCTTTGCATGTCTGGTAATTTTTGACTGTATGCTGTGGATGATAAGTTATAGAGACTGTTGGTTCTGTTATCTTCCTCTGAGGGGTGTTGATTTTTGTTTGATTAGGTGGTTCAGTAACTGGCTGATCACCTTGAACTTGTGTGACAAGTTCTTGGCAACTTAGAGACCAAATATGGTTAAGAAGAAATGACAACCTGAGATAGGTCAGGTGTGAACTAAGGTCTGTGGGTGATGCAGTTTGTGCTTGAACCCACCCAGTGACATTGCATAAGAACGACCTGGTAATTTGCTTCTGTAAAGATTACAGCCAAGAGACCCTTATGGAGTACTTCCACTCTGTAACACATGGTGTTGCCATGAGTTGGAATTGATTTGACCTCAACATGTTTGGGTTTTGTTTGTTTGCTGTGTGTGTGTGTGTACTTGGTTTTATACATTGTTAGGGCAGACCTGTGAAAAGCCCAAGATGTTTTCCAAGCCCCTCTAACTTGGTGGGACTCAGCCTCCAAATTCTGTCTTCCCAGTGGATCTCACTCAGGCTTGGGTTTAGACAGTCAGGGAGGGCCTAGAGTAGCCTCACTCGAGGCCAGGGTTTCTCAACCGTGGCACTATTGACATTTTGGGCAAGACAGTTCTTTATTGCAGGGAGCTGTCCTGTACACTGTGTAGGATATTTAGCAGTATCCCTGGCCTCTACCCACTAGATGCCAATAGCAACTCCCTCAGTCATGACAATCAAAAATGTCTCCAGACATTGCCAGATGACCCAGGGTCAGGGGGTGGGGTGGCAAATTCACTCCTAGTTGAGAACCACTGCTGTGGGGTGGGGTCCTTTCTCTGAGATGTTTGAGAAGAGCCTCCCATTATCAAAGGGTCTCAAATATAGACTTTTGATGTTCTCCTCAAATGAGGTTACACATCAATCACACAGGGCCCTGGTTGGACTGGGAGAAGAAATCATGACCCATCACCACACCACACTGCAAGAGTGCACTACAAATTAAGATGCGTTAAAATAAACACCGGAGCAAGCTCAGGGGTATAAAACTAAACGGAAGTGTAATTTTGGTGGGTATTAAATTCATTATACGTAAGTATTTAAAATAGACCTTGATTTTTGCAACTTTGTATTGACATTTCTCTCACTTTTCAGTATGATTAGCCTCCCAGGATGGAAGTGACTGGGGCCTCTCTAGGCCTCTGCAAAGCTCAGTGCCTATGCTTCTCCTGGTCTCTGTGGCCTGTTTTCTGCCATGTTCTACTGAGCAGCTTCTTATTGTTTCTCCAAGAGGGTCTCTCCATTCCTCCATTTCTCCTTATAGTCTCTATCTCCAGTGCTCTGAAAATTTCCCACCAGAAGGGCCCACCACCTAGTGTCTGGGAGTGGGTTCCCCATGTGGACTGGGTGGGGGGTGGGCTCTTTGGCGAGCTTGTGGGGGCTGGTGCTGTCAGGGCTGCAGAGAGAGCTTTCTTCAGGCCCGCTCTGGGCTGTCAGCAGAAACCTTAGAGGAAGAAGGAAGTAGTTTGGCTGCTGTCTACACCCTGTTGGGGCTCAACCCAAACCACACTGGTTTTCTCTACATGGTTTCTTGGCAACTTAGAGACCAAATATGGTTAAGAAGACATGGCAGCCCAAGATAGGTGAGAACACCGCAAGATAACACTGTTGTTGTGTGCCATCAAGTTGATTCCGACTCATAGTGAGCCCATGTGACAGAGTAGAACTGCCCCATAGGGTTTTCTATGCTGTAATCTTTACAGGAGCAGATCACCAGGTCTTTCTCCCACAGAGCCACTGGGTGGGTTTGATTGGCCGACCTTTCGGTTAGCAGCCAAGTGCTTAGCCATTTGAGCCACCAGGGCTCTTTAATATAATACTAACCAAAAACAAACAAACAAACAAAAAAACCAACTCATTGCCATTGAGTCAATTCTAGGGTGCTTTAAATGAATTCATATCTTCAAGCCCCACATGAACTTCTGGAAGTGACCCCACAGCTGCCGTTGCCACCCCTGAGGAATGATAACCAACCAAGGAGACCTCAGAAGCCTGGCAGGGGTCGAAGGGAAAGGGAACTTCTGTAATCATTTTCAAAAAAGAGAAATAGGCAGATTCTGGGAAATCACTAACCAGCCCTGAGGTCTAGCCTTATGCTGCTGTGATGTTCTAGAACAGACCAGTGAACAGCAGCTGGAAGTGACAACTGCTGGGAACAAAGTCTTGCCAAACTCACTTCATTTTCTTTTTTGATACAATGACCAGGCTAGGTTTTGGCAAGGACAGGTGGAACACAGCTGCTGAACAACTTCCCCAGAGACTATTGCTCAATGGGTGGGTGCTCACCCTCATCCCTCTCTTCCTGGATCACGAAGCTCCAGCCACATCTCAGTTTGTTTTAGCTCCTGAACCACCCCTTTCTTCCTCTCATTTCTAGTGACTCTGGTCCTTCATCCCAGCTATTCCTTCCACCTGGAACACTTGCCTCCTTACTTGTTTCCTAGCTAGCCCCTCTTCAGTGCCTCAGGACTCAGTTTAAACATCACTTCTCCAGGAGGCCTTGGCTCTGCTTGCACATTGTCCTTCCTTCCATATTAAGATTCAGAGTCCCTGGATGGCACAAACCATTAAGCATTGGGCTGCTAACAAAACGGCTAGTGGTTCGAGTCCACCCAGAGGCATCTCAGAAGAAAGACCTGGTGATCTACTTCTGAAAAGTCAGCCACTGAAAACCCTACAGAGCACAGTTCTATTCTGACACATTGGATCACCGTAAGTCAGAGCTGACTCGATGGCAACTAGTTTGGTGTTTTGGTTATTGTTAAGATTCAGCACCATGGCGAGGGTTCATTCAGTGTCATCCAGACTGCTTCATATGTCTGCTTCATATGTCACTGTGTTAAGGGCATGTAGCAGGAGCACAATGAATAGCTGTGGAATGAAGAAAAGGAATTATTTAGAGCTCATCTTGGCCCATGTCCTGAGAAGTGGTTGAAGGACTTTGGGATAGTCAGCTAGAAAAGAGATGGCTCACAGGAAGGCTGTCATTTAGAAGACAGACTATGTAGTTGGTAGGTGTTGGTCCAAAGGGCAGAACCAGGATCCACAGGTAGAAATCAGGGAGGCAGGCGTTTGCTTACTTTAATTGAAACCCAATTCTGCCAGAGACTGCTGGTTGCTTACTCCTTCCTTAGTAACCTGTTAAAAAAACCTGTTGCCATCAAGTTGATTCCAACTCCTAGGAACCCCAGTTTTACTCAGGGTAGCCATGTGCCTGTTAAAAGATTACATTTCTCAGCCTCTCACGCAGCTAGATGTGGCCTTATGATGAAATTTGTGGCCAAGTAGAAGTTGTTGGGTAGGACCTTTGGGAAAGCTTTTTAAAAGGGGTTCAGACTGCTGGCACATGCTATTTTTGCCTTCCCCTTCCTTCCTCCTTTACACCTGGAATGCAGACATAATGGCTGGAGTGTCAGCAGCCAGCTTGGTACATGAAGCAATCAGAAAGATAGAAGCCATGTGCTAAGGATGGTGGAGTAGAAAGAAGGAGCTGGGGATATTGAGGACATTGTAGAACCACCACATCTACCCTAGACTTCTACTTCCTGACTTATGTGAGAAATAAACCTCTATCTTGTTGAAGCCTCTTTGTTATTGTTGTTGTTAGGTGCCATCGAGTTGATTCTGGATGCGTGGCAATCTCACGTGACAGAGTAGAATTGCTCTACAGGGTTTTCTACACTGTAATCTTTACGGGAGCAGGTCACCTCTATTATTTATTTATTTTTGTTTTAATAGGCAGTCAAACCCAATCTTAACGGATACTCCAAATGTTTCCCTTCTCCTTTTTTGAGAGTCTTCGTCCTCCTGTGCATTTAGCGAAAGGGTCGTTTGATCTCACTCATCCTGAATCACTCTGTGCTGTGGCCTTAGGCATCCTTATTGCCACCTGCTTCTGACTCTTACTCTTGGCTCCCTGGATGCCCTCCTCTCTCCCCACCCCTCTGCCTTCCATCTCCCAAAGCACCCCTGGCACAAGGCTGTGTGTATAGCAGGTATTTCCTGACGGTTGGAGGAGTGGCAGGGGGTAATTTCAGCACAGGGTGGGGACCCATTTCAAAATCAATGTCATCACCTTTCTAGAAGTGTCTTGGCCACACCCCACCAGCAGAGATTTCCTGCTGGCAGCCTCCCTCTTTGTATGCCCAGGGAAACCATGCTTCTCTTGTTTCTCTCTCGCCCTCCAGCTGCTAGCCTACGGCCCCCAAATTCCAGTTCCTTTTCCATGCACAGCTCTGCCAAACAGAGCCACTTGTTCCTGATCTTCATCCATATACGTCAGTCCATAAAATTATACTTTTTCTTTAACTTATCTTGGATCAAATTCTTATATAGGGTCTACTCCCTCTGATCAAAGCAAATCCTGGGAGTGGCAGATTGGGAGGCTGTTTCTTTTCAGACCTACAGAATCAGAATATCCCAGGTGGGGCCCAGGAATCCCTATTTTTAATAAGGCCCAGAGAAGGGAAGCAACTAAGTGAAGGTCACACAGCTGGTGACCAGCGAAATCTGACGCCTCTTTCAGAACTCTTCGGCTATGCTGTGGTCTGGACTCCGGATGTGAAGTCCACCAGACCCCAGCAAGTCTGCCGGCCACACGGATCCCAGGCCCCCTCATCTGCTTCCTTGCCGATCCAGGCCTGCCAGTTAATCCCGCAGCAGGCACAAACCCTTTGAATTTTACTCAGGGACCATCAAAGAGAAACTTAGTAGTTCATCTGTGTGTCCTCAGAGTCTGGAAGCCTCCTGCCATGGGCCCTGTGCTGCCAGACTTGGGGAACAGAGGGTGCATGAACAGCAGTCCGGCCCAGAAAGGAAAACTGAGGCCCAGAGAGAGGAAGAGACAAGCTTTATCTTCATTTACAATGTGGTTGATTTTGAAACGTCAGTGCTGCAGCTGCCAGGATTTAACCCATGCAAGCCAGAGGGAAGCAATGTTGTGTTACTGTTTCTGTGAACACGAAGGAAAAACACTAAAGGAAAACTTAGGTTAAATGTACAAAAAAATAATGAGAATGCATTTACCTTTTGTTAGGGCTTATCTGCGGTGGCGTGGCTACAGTGGTTGGTTTTGTACCTTTTCTGTATTACTAATAACAAGTTATATCGCATTTAGGGTCCTGGGGGCTGAGTTCTTGTGTTTCAGAGATTTCGTGTCCTGTCTCCTGCTTTGTGGCCAGCATTGGTGGCTGCCCTTCTGCCTTTGGGGCAGGTGAGCCAGATAGTCGTGTCCCTGCCTGTCCCCTGCAGCATCAGGAGGCCCCTGCCCCGTGGGGACACTGGCACCTCCCAGCACCTTTGTTCAATGCACTGACATTTGGGATTCGGGTTGCAGGGTGTTTGCTTAGTGGATTTGGGCATGGACAATTTGGTTGTTTGAGTGTGCCCAGCTGTGGATGGACATACTTCTAATCATGGACAGTTGTACAGGCAGCTGGTTGTGGCTCAGGAAACACACGCATGTGGCAGGCCACCTCTGGCTGGAGCAGATGACGGCTCCACCACCAAGGTGTGCATGGCCTGATTGTCACTCCTGCTTAGAGTTTCAGGGCAAATTCTCCTCGCTCCACTCCACCCCACCCCAGCAGAATCAACATGGAGATCCATAGGCTAAAGAGTTGTGGAGTTGTGGTTCTGTTTGGGGCTGTGTGACACTGGGCAAGTCACTTAACCTCTCTGGGCCTCAGTTTCCTCACCCACAAAGCCATGGAGCTGAGGAAGCTGACTGCTGAAGTCCCTTCCAGAGCTGACATTCTGGGGTTCTACTCTGGCCTCTGGCATGCTGTGCTAATAGCTGGAGCCCCAGGGTGGACCCTGATGGAAGACAGGGGAGTGGCAGGGCTCCAGCAGAATGGCAGCTGAACATTTTAATCATAGCCCTTCGGGGGTGGTGTGGGGTGGGGATGGAGCAGAGCTCCGTATATGAACTTGGGCAATTGGTAGGGGGTTTACTGTGTTCCCAGAACATGGACTATTTCAACTTTTGAAAAAAATCCTAATTTTAGAACTCAGGTTTGGGCACAGCTTGAATCTTATTTAAAAAGAGTGGCTGTGGGACCTCGAGCAAGTCACTTACCCTCTCTGGACCTTGCTTCTCCTCTGTTGAAGGAAGGGGCTGAGTGTTTAGGTTTCTTAAGGTCTCTCCAAGTTCAGACTCCCACAGTTTCTGCATGTGACACTAATGAAGGCTCCCCAGTAATTGCCATGAATGCCATCTACCAAGCCAGGGTGACATGCCAGGTGCTAAGCTCCTGCCTGGCCTCTGCACCCAGTTTCCAGATGGGGAGACTGAGGCTCAGAGGGGGAAATCACTTAGCCAAGGTTATGCAGCCAGTTGGAGGCCAGGATCTGGCTGGAACCTAGGTCTTCTGCCCCCAGAACCTGAGCCCTTTACTGATCTGCTCTTCTGCCCCCTGCCCCTTGCTATGAGAATGCTCTCCCACCATCCCAGTGCCCTCTTTCCCTCCTCCTTGTCCCCCTTTACCTCTTCCTCCTGTCTCTGTCCTCCCCACGGGCCTCCCCCAGCTGTCCTGGCGCAGCCGTGTCAATGTCTCTGATGTCCCCTTAGCTAGAAAAGGGCTCTGTCTCCAGGTGCTCGCTGGGCCTGCCCAGTGGTGGCCCTGCCCACTCCTGGTCTTTCTGGCTTTCGACCCATTGCTGCAGAGAAGCCCTGAGCTCGATTTTTCTGACCACCCGATGGCCACTGTTACCTCCACTTAATTGCACAGGGGCAATGGGTGGTCGACGGCAGAAGCCCGCATGGGCTGAGTTGAAAATTAAAAGCAGCGGCCAAGAGTGGGTTTGAATGCAGCAACAGGAACCATGAATATTTTACAAGAAACCGGAATTATTAATGTTTCAATAAAAAACAAAACCCGATGTCCATGTGAAGATTACATGTGACTTAAAGCCTTCAGAAAACCACTGTGATCCTCCTCCACTTGCTCTTAAACCACTCAGCATGGTTTTGCTTAAACCGTCCCCATCTCGTCAACCCTCAACCCACCCACTCCAAATGGTGGGGCGGGGAGCGCTGCATCCGCCCGACCGCCCCGATAATTAGCACAGCCCCCCTTCTTCCTTCGGAGCTACGAACGACCAGAGAAAATATTTCTGGAAGACTATTTACGAACTTCCCCATAATCATCAATCATACGGTTAAGAAGGAATGGAGCAAGATTTCTTACCTCAAGGAGCCTCTAATGCAAAAAAGCTATTTACTGGGCACGGACGGGGGCTGAGATTTCTGATGCCATTACTATAGAATACATAATAGCATCAATAATTAAGTATAATTTGGATTTAATATTTTATGCTGGCGACATGTAATTTACACTCTACCCGAGAAATCAAAGGTCATGTCTGAAATAAATGAGCATGGGGTCGAGCCTCCAATGGAATTAGCACATTCCCCGTCCTGGCAGCTGGAGCCCATGACGGAAGAGCCGGAGGGGAGCACTGGGCGCTGGGGATAGAGTGAGGGGGAGAGCTGGGGCCTGGGGGCCTCAGGGAGATGCTGGTCTCTAGAGTGGGGCTCTTTCAAAGAGACCTCAGCCCTCCCTGGGATGAGCGACCAAAATCGAGTGGATGCTTCTGCAGGCTCTGGGAAACAAGCCCTGGCGCTGGTGTTGGGGAGGTCAAACCCAGAGGTAAATCTGCCCCCGAGGCAGAGGGCAAGGTTCATTGTAGCATTTAGAGCTGGCAGTGTCTTCATGGGGAAACTGAGGCCTGGAGAGGGGAAGGGGCTTGCCAAGGGTCACACAGTGACTTGGTGGCAGGGTGGGAACAGGACCCAGAATGTTACTGTCTCATCGATTCTGACTCAGAGTAGAGCTGTCCCAGAGAGTTTCCACAGCTGTCATCCTTACGGAAGCAGACTGCCACATCTTTCTCCTACAGAGTGGCTGGTGGGCTCCAACCACCGACCTTTTATTTAGCTGCCGATCACTTAACCACTGCACCACCAGGGCTCCTTGAATAGGATCCAGGGCCACCTAATTCCTGCCTTTGTCAGGTCTGCTCTGGCTAGTGGAGGTGACTGTCATCACCCCAGACCTTGGGGGTATGTCCCAGCACCACGGTGTCTCTGCTGGCCTGCTGGAGAGACTGGCCTGGTGAGGGCTGGGCTAGTCTGAAATAAACGAGTGTGGGGTCCAGCTTGTCTCCCAGGGTTCTCAGAACCATCCAGCCACAGTTTGGGGGTGGGAGGCTTGGAGATTTGGGCTCAGGCCTGGGTTGTGATGAATGGTTGGGGCCTGCAGGTGGAAGGGGGATGGATAGGCAAGGCTGACCCTTATAAGGGGCGGCCGAAGATCGGGGTCACAGTTTGGTATTAACAAGTGAGACATAAGTGTTCACTCTTGTTCATCGCCATCAAGTCGATTCTGACTCATGGCGACCCCATGTGTGCAGAGTAGAACTGCTCCATAGGGTTTTCAAGGGTGTAACCAGGGCTGTCTTCCGAGGCATCTGTGGGTGAACTCGAACTGCCAACCTTTGAGCACTTAACCGTTTGCACCACCTAGGGACTCCTGAGTGTTCATTAAACCCTCCCATAGCTCCCCACTGCCTGGGGATAGGGGAGACCCAGAGTCCTCTTCTTGCCTCACAAAGCCCTTTCATCATCAGCATCCGCTCACCTTGTTTTCCCCACCTCCTGCCTCGCTCCAAGCTCAGCTGTGCCCAATGACCCACAACGCCCCCACGGGCCATGACCCCTCTCACTTCCAGGCTTGGCCCTTGCCATTCCCTCTGCCTGGAACATGTTTCCCCCAGGTATCTCCATGGCTCCGCTAACTTCATTCAGGCCTGCCCAAGGCCTGCGTTTCCATAGAGCCCTTCCCTGACCACCTGATCCCAAACAGCCTCGCCCACCCTCCTCCGTCCCCATCCCCCTTACCCTGCTTCACCTTTCTCCCCCAGCTCACTAACATCTACCATTTGATTCACCTGCAGGTTTATTGCCCATCTCCCCTCATTAGACTGCAACCGCCTCTGTTTTGTTCATTGTTCTTTCCCCGGTGCCTGGAACACGCCTAGCTCAGAGAAGATGCTCAACAAGTACTTGTTGGCTAAAGAATGAAAGAATCAGCTTAACTCCGAGTCATCTTTTATGTCTTTGCTTAACCATCACCTCCTCCAGGGAAGTCTGACCTGCCCTCCTGGCTGCCTCTGCCACTGGCTGAGCCAGGTGCTTCCTGAGTATCCCCCAGAGCCAGATCACGGGGTATTGATCATGAGGTTACATCTGTCTATTTGCTTGTCTGTCTCCTCCACCCATGCTCTGTTCTCTGAGGTCTCCTCGAGGCCTAGTGCAGGGTCTGCATACAGTAGGAGCTCAGTAAGTGAATGCTAGGGAGATGCATGAAAGTCCTGGGCTATAGACATGTGGCATGATGGGAGGCCTCTTGGCATGGGAAGCAGATGGGAAGGGGGAGCATCTGGTCCAAGCCCCCCCACTCCAGGCTATGGGATTTCTAGAAGATGCATCAGGCTCAGCACCAGGGAGCAGACCGCCCTCCCTTTCCACCCACCCCACCATGACTCAAGTGTACAGGGTTGGGCAGGGAGCTGGGAGGGACACAGGAGAGGGCCTCTGTTTCTTCATCTGAGTACTCACAGATTGTACTGGATGACCCCAAAGCCCTTCCAGCTTGGACATGGTCTCTTGGCTCTGACCCAGCGGGCTCATTGTTGTTGTTGTTAGCTGCTGTCCAGTTGGCCCTCGAGTCATGGTGACCCCATGAACTACTCCATAGGGTATTCTTGGCTGGAATCTTTATGGAAGTAGTTTTCCAGGCCTTTCTTCCACAGAGCTGCTAGGCAGGTTTGAACTGCTAACCTGTAGGTTGGCAGCCCGTGGCAAACTGCTTGTACCACTCAGGCTCTTTTTGAGTGGGCTCAGGGGGTAGGTAATGAGAACAACTGATGTTTGTTGAGGACCAGACAGTGCTTTGGAACTTCGTAAGTATTAACTCATTTAATCTTCACAGCAGGCCCAGCAGGCAAGTACTCTTACTACCCCCACTTTACAGAAGAGGAAACTGAGGCACAGAGAGGCTAAGTCACTTGCCAAAGCTAACGCACAGCTAGTCTGCATGATTTGAACTGGGCTGTCTGACACTACGGCCTGGACTTCAAACACCTTTGTCCTACCTGATGGCTGAGGTTTGTCGGCCTGGGGTTGGGGTGGGGGAAAGTGTTTGGCCTGAATCCTCATTAAGGGGTATCCCAAATGGAGGGTCTGAGGAGGGGCACTTTAGATGCTGAGGGAACCTGGAATAATGGGAACAAGTGCACTTCTGCACCCTCTCTCTCCTGCAACTCCGATCTGAGGACACCAAGGCCAGGTCTGACCACCTTGTGGTCACTGAGCTTATGTGGAGTCCAGGCCACCAGCCAGGCCTCGAACAAGTGTCAGGCTGTCCTGTATCCTGACCAGCCACGCGCCTCAGGCAAATCCGTGAGTTGCTCTGGGTTTCAGCTTCCCGCCTTGTACAGTGTTCACCATCACATCTTCTTTCCTGTTAACCAGCAAAGCACAGTCACTGTATTTTCTCTATTCTTCACAACAACCCTGCATCGGTATCCCATGTCACAGATGAGGAAACTGAGGTGCAGAGAGGTAAAGAAAGCTGCCCAAGGAAACACAGCTTGTGAATGGCTGAGTCAGGCGGGGCTCAGGACTGGGTGCTCTACACTAGCCACTCTGCTCCCTGCCTCAGCCCACCCCAAGAGAGAGAGGAGGCAGCTGAGGAAGGGGAAGCCATTGAGATCTGCCTCAAATTCCACCCTTCCGCCCACTGGCTGTGCAGCCTTGGGTAACTCACTCTATCTCTCTGACCCTTGGCTTCCTCATCTGTAAAATGGGGTCATGATATGTAACTGGTAAGCCTGTTTTGAGGATTACAGGAATACATGACAAACCCTGGCAGGTGGTAGATGCCCAATACAGGGAGTTGTTCTAATAAGCAGGAAATAAAATTTTTTCTAATTTAAAAAAAAAATATTTAGAGCAGTTTTAGATTTACAAAATTATTGCAAAGGTATTTTGGAGAGTTCTTATGTATCCCACAACCAATTTCCACTATTATTAAAAACTTACATCAGTATGGTACACTTGTCGCAATTAATGAACCGATACTGACACGTTAGTATTGAGTTAAGTCCATGCTGTATTCACGTTTCCTCAGTTTTCAGGAAACAGAAGTTAACAGGCATTGCCAGGGTGCTGAGGCCAGCAGCATTCTCCCCCTGGCCTGACCTAATGTGGGCATGGACTTTGCAACTTTTCACTGGTTGGTGTGGATTGTTGTCATGTGACAGGGAAAGAAGAGAGGAAGGAGGGATACTCCAGGGTATGGCAGGCCCTCCTCACCCCTTCAAAGGTGGACTGGGGAGGAAGCTACTTGCCATGTGTTTCGTTATCTATTGCTGCATAGAATATCATCCCAAATTTAGTGACTTAAGTCCACAACAATCATTTTATTATTATCTCTCTCAGTTTTGACTGTTGACTGGGCTTGGCTGAGCCGTTCTTGCTCTGGGTCTCTTGGGTGATTGCAGTCAGACTGTGGCAAGGGCTGGAGTCTTCTTGAATGCTTCCTCAGTTGCATTTCTGATGGTTGATGCTGACAGACGGTTGGGACCTTGGCGGGGCCTGTTCGCTGGACCACCTACGTGTGGCCTCTCCATGTGGTTTGGGCTTCCTCACAGCATGGTATCTGGGTTCCAAGAGGGAGCATCCCAAGACGGCCAAGTGGAAGCTATATCTCTTTTTATGACCTAGAATCCAAAGTCACATACTGTCACTTCTGCCATAGTCATAGGTCCGCCCAGAATCAAGGGAGAGAACATAGAGGGTCAATTTCATATTGTAAGAAGAGTATGTGGGATGGAAATGGTTTAGTGACCATCTTTGGAAAATACATCTGTTGCACTGCATGAGTTCTGTGGCCCTGGAAAGTTCACATAAAAGGAGCTTTGATCTGCCATTTGCTTTCCTCTCTCACATCTGGGAGATCCATGCTTACCAAATCGCTTTACTTCATTGGAGACTTCAGCGACTGGTGCAACAGATTGTCCTGCAGTAAGGCAATCATGGTTTTGAGGAATAGGGGTGAGCTCAGGCCCCAGCACCTGGCACAGGGCCAACACAGAGAAGGTGTTCAGTGAACCTTGGTTGGTGGGACCTCAAAGCATTTTACCACAAACAGCCCTGGGAAGGAAGCACCTGGTGCAGGGCCAACACAGAGAAGGTGTTCAGTGAACCTTGGTTGGTGGGACCTCAAAGTGTTTTAATAGAAACAGCCCTGGGAAAGAAGTAGAAGAGGCATGTCCACGCAGAGGAGGCCCTAGGTCTCAGACCTGTGGCCATCAGCACAGAGAGGCTGTATAGAAGGCCATCAGGAAAAGCAGAAGCAGAATCCAAGTCTCCTGTTGTCTGTCTTGGGGCTTCCACCAGGACATTGGGTAGCCCAGGAATCTTCAGATGAAATCTTCAGGGGCACCAGTGTAAGCGGCTGAGCTTCTGGGCAGTAGCTATGATGAGGGCAAGTAACCTTCCTTCCGTGGCTAAGGCCCTGCTCTGCCAGAGCTGGGTTGGGGGTAGGGGATGGAGGGATCCCATATACTCTTCTTACCATGTGACATTGACCTTCCCCCATGGACAGGTGGGTCTGTGTCCCCTCCCTTGATTCTAGGTGGGCCATGACTTAACTAAAGACCACCAAACCCTGGTGGCATAGTGGTGAAGAGCTACAGCTGCTAACCAAAAGGTCGGCAGTTTGAATACACCAGGCGCTCCTTGGATACCCTATGGGGCAGTTCTACTCTGCCCTACAGGGTTACTATGAGTCAGAATCGACTCAATGGCAACGGATTTGTTTTGGTTTTACTCTTTTTGGCCAGCCTCATGATTGGACTTGGGGAAGGAGACAGACTCAGACTTCTAAAGTGTCACTTCCCAAAAGATGTTCCCTGGCACACTAGGCCCTCAGCGTACTAATGGGTGTTCTGCCAAAATAAGAGGAGGATTCTATAATCAAATAAGTCTGGGTGATGGATTAAATAAAATCAAGTTCTCACAGGACTTCTCAGAGCATTTACCATCCTTTTAACTCTCCAAGAGGGAGCTAGCTTTTGCAGTGTTTCCCAAACGTACTTCACTGCTGAACCCTCTGCCTCTTTTTGTTTCCTATGAAGTATCTTGGGAGACTAACATTCCCTGGAACACATTTTGAGAGTCAGGGTTGTAGAGCAACTTGGATGCGGATAAGAGCAATTTTTAAATAACAAAAGGAAAGCAGCACCAATGGTGGAATGGCAGGCTTTAGCCAGAGAGCTGTTTGGGGGACCAGATGCTCAGGGGTGCCTTCATTTATACTGTATCCACCGTAGCAATAGAGTGCAGATGGGCAGTCCTTTCGGGTGTCCCGGCCTTAGAGAAGACATACCCAGGGCTTGTCCAGAGTGGGCCCTCAGACCAGAGGAGGTGGACTTATGGATGAGGACTCCTTCCCCGCCTGTTGAGTGGCGCCAAGAATCCCTGGAGCCCTGGGCCTTGGGGGAGCAGGAGAGGCAGGCCCGAGGCCTGGGAAGAGGTCGGCTCCTCCCCCAGCCTGGCCTGTGGGCTAATGTCGCCTTAATGCTGTGGTCAGGTGGCCACGTGGCTGGGCTCCCTGGGTGGGCAGGGCCGCATAATGGACAGCCCAGACCCGCCCGCTGACGGCTCCATTAAACGTGGTCGATTTTTTTTTTTCTGGTTCCCAGTGTTTTAAGCTGAGTGTCTCTGGGCAGGTGTTCAAAGCCCCGTTCCAGAGCTAATCTCAGAGGCAGGGACAGAGAAGGCCCGGCTGCATTAGATGGCTAAATCGGGCGCAGGGTGGGTGGAGCTCACTCGAGGAAAGAATAGAATCACTTTGGCCTTGGACATCGGTCAGCGAGGCTGGCTGCTCTCCCTGTCCTTCAGGCTGTCAAAGGGAGTCTTTCGGCAGTGATAGGGTGGTGGGGAGTGATCCCAGGTAAGACAGTGAATTTTGGGACTCCGTGCCCTCGCTGTATGACCTCCAGGCAATTGCTGACCCTCTCTATGTGTTGACCTTCGTCCTGGGATTCACTTCTTTGCAAGCGTCTGTTGTTGTTGTCAGGTGCTGTTGAGTTGTTTTTGACTCACAGTGATCTCATGTGACAGACTAGAACTGCCCCATAGGGTTTTCTAGGTTGTAATCTCTACGGAGGAGCCCTGGTGGCACAGCAGTTAAGTGTTCGGCTGCTAACTGAGAGGTCAGTAGTTCCAACCCACCAGCTGCTCTGTGGCAGAAAGCTGTGGCAGTCAGTCCGGTAAAGATTTACAGCCTTGGAAACCCCAGGGGGCGGTTCTACTCTGTCCTATACGGTTGCTATGAGTCGGAATCAACTTGACAGCAACGGGTTTTTTAATATTTACGGGAACAGATTGTCAGGTTTTTCTCCCACAGAGCAGCTGAGGGGTGTTGAACCGCTGACCTTTCGTTTAGCAGCCAAGCACTTAACTGTTTGCATCGCCAGGGCTCCTTGCTGGCCTCTCTACAGGATGGGATTTAAGAGATTTGGGGAGCAGGACAGGCTCTGCAGTTGGGGGTACCAGGAAGTTTGGGATGGGAGGACCTTGAAGGCTCTGAGGACTGAAGAGACAATCTGGCCAGTAGGCAGGGTGCAGCAGCCAAATGTTAGAGGTCCAGGCAGGCAGTGGTCACAGCAGGTCTGAGAGGAGGTGCCAGGAAGAACGAGGGATGGAGAGTGGGGGCAGGGGAGACTCGGACATGAGACTGATGGCTCTTGGCATCCGTGTAATCCAAGTCCCCTCTCTCCAGGGTTAGGGTTGGGGCTTCCCATTTTTGGGTTAGGGATGCAGAGCAAGTAGGCTGGAAACTCAGTGGTGCTGATGGGCAAGGGGGAGGAGAGGTGCAAAGGTCAGGATAGGTGGGGAGAAGGGGGCTGGGCGCTGAGCCCTGGGCGTGGTGCGCTGGACCACTGCAGTCCATCTGTCCCATGCCAGAGCTTGGAGAGGAGCTGAGCTTGCTGAGAAATCATGGGGCCCCAGCTAGGGTAGGGGCAGGCAGGGACAGAGGGCAGATCACTCCACATCAGAGCTAGAAAAGTCCTTGGAGATCAAGTTCAATCCCTTGAACTCCAAAGCTAAGACAGGGAGAGGAGCTTGCTGAAAGTCACACAGTGGCAGAGCTAGGACTAGAACTGGGCTCTGCAATTGTGATCCCGATCACAGCCTTGTTCTCTGCTAGACCCAGTGCTACTGGGGTAAGGAGGACGCATAGGTCATCTCCACACCCTCCCCCAGCCCTGCCTGCACTTGACCCCCACCCTATCGGGAGTGCCGTCACTCCGGGTCCCTGGATGAGGGCCAACCTCACTGCCCCAGGTGTGGCAGAGATGGTCAGAGGCCCAGGAACAAGACATAGCAGGAGTCAGGTGATCTAATTTCTAATCCCATTTGGCCACCAGCTTGCTGAGTGGCCTTAGTTAAGTCATTTCCCCTCTCTGGGTCTTGCTTCTGCACGTGTAAAATGCCAGTGGGTGTCCTCGCTTGGGAGGTCCTTCCAGCAGTGGGATTTGGGTTTCTCTGCAGTGCCTCAGTACTGGTGTTGAGGCTTCTCAGCCAGCATCCTCCCCACCCACCACTCCTGTCTGCTCCCACCCACATGTCCTCTCATGCCCCTCCTCTTGGGTCACCTTGGATCCCTCTCACTCCTGCCACACCCACCAAGTCATTACTGAATGCCGACTGTAAGCCCTGCCACCGTTTGCTGGGCTTCTGCAATCAGGGAACCAACAGTTCAGTTGGGGAGACTGGGGAGACAGGACAGACCACCAGTGCAACGAGGGACTATATTTGTTTCCTGTTGCTGTTGTAACTAATTACCACTAACTTACTGGCTTTAAACGACACACATTCATTATCTTACAGTTCTGTAGGTCAGAAGTCTCACTGGGCTGAAATCAAGGTGTCAGCAGGGCTGTGCTCTTTCTCGAAGCTGTAGGGGGAGAATCTGTTTCCTTGCCTTTTCCAGCTTCTAGAGGCTGCTTGCATCTCTTGGCTCGTGGCCTCATCCTCCATCTTCAAAGTCAGCAGAGTAACATCTTCCAGTCTCTCTGCCTGACTCTGACACCTCTGCCTCCCTTGTGATTACATTGGGCCCACCTGCATAGTCCAGGACACTCTGATCTCAAGATCTTTAACTTCGTCACATCTGCAAAGCCCCTCTTGCCATGTAATATAACATATTTGCAGGTTTCTGGGATTAGGATGGATCCCTGATGGCACAGTGGTTAAGAGCTCGGCTGCTAACCAAAAGGTCAGCATTTGGAATCCACCAGCCGCTTCTTGGAAACCCTATGGGGTAGTTCTACTCTGTCCTATACGATAGCTGTGAGTCGGAATCGACTCAACAGCAATGGGTTTGACTTGGTTTTTGGGGGGATGGACGTCTTCTATTAGGACATGGAAGTCTTTAGGGGGCCATTACTCTGCCCACAAGTGTAAAGACAGTTCCTATTCCCGAAGCTATCAGGTGGCACAGAGGTCCTGCCCACATCTTGCTTAGAATCAGTCTAGGGTTCAAATCCCAGTTCTGCCAGCTGTGGGCTGCACAGCCATGATAGGCAAACCTGCCAACTGCTTGAGCGTCAGTTTCCTCATCTACAAAGTGAGGATCATAATATCCAACACGCAGGCTTACAGTGAGCATTCAAGATGCTGTGGTAAGCTCAGATGACAGCACTCAGACCACAGCTGCCACTCTGGTTTTATTTTCTAGATGACACACAGCACGCCTTCTGGCTCTGGTGGACTGAATTGCCAGGGATGAGAGGGGACAGGGGGAAGGTGAGGCTTCGTCTCTTCCTGCTCCTCCTGCAAAGCCATCCTGGGGTGGGGGCAGGGCTGAGAAGAGTTCACGGTGCTTAAATGCACTGGGCTGTCTGGGCCAAGCCCAGCCCATTCCGTCTTGATCTGACTGTCACTCATGCCCTCACATTTGCTGAGCTCCTACTGAGACAGAGGCACAGTGCTGAGCAGGACAGACATGCACCTCACTTCCGAGAAGCTGATGTTCTAGTGTGTTTGGGGAAGGAACACGTAATAACAATAAAGCTATTATATAGACAGAATAATTCCTGTTTGTTGCGTGTTAGATAGCTTCTTCAAATCAAGTCTGACCTTATGTACAACAGAATGAAATGTTTCCGGTCCTGCATCATCCTCAAAATCACCGGCATGTTTGGGTCCATCATTGTGGCTATTGTGACAAACCATCTAATCGATGGTTTCCCTCACCCTCGTGGACCCTCTACTTCACCAAACATGATGTCCTCCTCCAACAATTGATCCCTCCTGATGATGTGGCCAAAGCAAGTGAGTCAGACAATATTCTGTTGTGATCCATCGGGTTTTCACTGGCTGATTTTCAGTAGTAGATCACCGGCTTTTCTTCCTCGCCTGTCTTCCTAGTCTGGAAGCTCCGTTGAACCTGTCCACCATGGGTGACCCTGCTGTTATTTGAAATAGCAGTGGCATACCTTCTGGCATCACAGCAGCATACATGCCTGCACAGTACGACAAACGGACAGACAGGTGGTGGTGTTAAATGTTAGGAAGGACATAAAACAGGTAGGGGGAGAGAATAATGGGGTAGTCAAGGAAGGCTTTCTGCTGTGACATTTAAGGTGAGCCCTAAAAACAGGAAAGGCCAGGCCTGGGAAGAACTGGGTTAAAGCATTGACCTGGGCATGGGGAGCAGCATATGCAAAGGCCCTGTGGTAGGAAACAGCTTGCATGTTCAGAAGGTCAGCGTGAGTGGACCATAGTGTGTGATAGGAGAGTAATCAGAGATCAGGTGGGAGGGAGGCAGGGTGAAGGTAGAGGGTTTGAAGCCGGGGGACATGATGATGTTTTCTTTGAAGCTCATTCTACCTGTTCAATCAAGAATTAAACATTCCTACTCCATTGACGGAGCCCTGATGGTGCTGTGGTGAAGAGATCAACTGTTCACCTAAAGGTTGGCAGTTTGAATCCACCAGCTGCTCCTTGGAAACATTTTGGGGCAGTTCTGCTCTGTCCCACAGGGTCTCTATGAGTCAGAATTGGCTCAACGGCAGTGGCTTTGTTTTTTTTTTTTTTTTTTTTTGGTTTACCCCATTGACATCAGGTTCAGTCACATGACTTGCCTTGGCCAATGAAATGTGAGTGGAAGTGTTATGTGTCACATCTGGGCAGAAGCTTTAAATCGTTGCCTGGTTTGCAGTGTCTGTTTTCCTTCCTCCAAAACACCTTACAATGTGCTAGAAGGAGGCTGCCCCATCTGCCCAGGTTCCAGAGGGAAGATGACACAGAGCAGAGCTTCACCTGACCAGCAATGAACAGGAAGTGTGACCAAGAAATAAACTTTTGATGCCATAAGCCATTGAAACACAGAGATCGTTACCACAGCACAGCCTAGCCTGACCTGACTAATACAGGGCTAAAAGTGGAGCTGGAGACTGGCTTTCTGGTTGAGGTGAGAGATGAGGTGGCCTGGGGCAGGAGATGGTGGAGGGTGAGGACTTCCACTCATCATTAACACTTCAGTCTTTGTGAAGCATGTCTATCTCCTAGGAGTTTACTTCTGGCTGGGAGCCAAGAAGAGACAGACTGTGTGTTCTCTTCTCTGCTTCTGACTCCATGGGAACCATGGAGCCTACTTCCTGAGGGTGCTGGGCCTTGGTCTTCTGGCTCCCCTGGACTCTCTTTGCCACCTGGAGGTGCTGGCTGTTGCACTCCACACCCTTGGGGCTGGCCCTGTTTAGAGAGACCAGTGTCTCTCTCAGGCAGAAGGGCTGGCTGGCATGAGGCATCAGGACTGAGGCTACTTCCTGAGGGGTTAATGGCCAGGAGCCTGGATGGAGTCATTCTGGTGACCTTTCTTTTCTGCGAGTAGGCAGGCTGAAGACTTCAGGAAGAAATGCTCCACAGAACAAGTCAAGAGAGAGGGTGGCACAGATCCTGGGTAGAAGAAGGGTCTCTAGTGCTTCATGAATTGGCCAGAGGACCCCTCAATGTCTTCCAAAAGTTACCCACTGGATGGACGGAGTAAGACTCGCCATACTGAGAGAGCCAATTTCAGAACAATGGAGGAGTCTGCTTATTGTTGACAGTAATAATAGCAAAAGTCACCACCTATCGAGTGATTACTATAACCCAGATACTGTGCTAAGTGCTTTAAACACATTGCCTTGTTTAGACTTCATGAGGCAAGAACTACTCCTATCGAAAATACATATGTGCACCTTTGCTTTTTTTTCTGATGACAAAAGTAATGTATGCCCGGACAGTTTTAACCATTTCTAAAATGTATAAGGTGGAATATGAGAGTCCCCACTGATATCATCCCCAGATATACCCATTTATTTATCCATTTTACAGATGAGAAAACTGAGACTCAGAGAATAACAATAATGATCATAACAGCAGCTAGCACTGAGCACTTAGAATGTATCAGACCCTCACAGGCATTTTCACATATTGTCTCATAATCCTCACAAGAAGGAGGAAGGTAACTACAGCGAGACCTGTGAGAGCCGGAACTCGACCCTGTGACAGTCGGAACTCGATGGGATTGCCTTGTTTCTCCGGCTCTTGTAAGTTTTCCACCTCTGAAGGGTATAGTCTTACCATTTTTCTATCGCTCGTTTTAGTGGAAAATATTTGAGTTTTCCTTCTCTGGCAGGTTTCCGCCTTACACAGGCTCTAGCTTTTGCAGGTTTTACTGGATTATCATCCCTGTTTTACAGATGAACCACAGAACTTCAGAGGGGTTGATTTAATGGCCCAAGATCACAGAAAGAGGTAGGAGGCAGAGCTGGGATTTGAGCACAGATCTGTAGAAAACATTTCATAGAACATCTGCTGATTGCTTCTTGGGTTCCAGGTCCTGTGTTAGGAGCTGGGATACAGTTGTACAAGATGAAGACGCTGGCCTCTGCTGCTCCAAATCTCAGGGAGAGCAAGGAGGCAACGCAGCATCTGTTAACGTGCTGGGTGTAAAGCAAAGAATTTTTCTGGTTTTTGTTTTTAAAGGAAAAAGTTGCAGTAGAGTTAAGTATTTAAGGGGAGAAGGAGGGAGGGGGACTTGAGTGAAGCATAGACAGCAGTTGGAAGCCTTGTCCAGAAAGAGCTCTGGACAAGGAGTCACTAGGCCCTGCTTCAAGTTCCAGCTCTACCATTGTATGCGTTCAGCTAGTGCCTTCTGACCACCTGCTTTTATTACGTAGGCAACACAGATACAGTCCTCGCCCCAGGGGGAAGCTAGCCCCTAAGCAGGCATGATGAACCTTGTGAAAAGAGAAATGAGGCCACACTCCTCACTGCAGTCATTGAGGCCATGCCAATCTGTGACTTCTCTGGCCCATCTCACCCCCTCACCCCATCTTTCAGTCTCATGAACCTTCTCTCAACTTCTTGAATGGGCCAGGTTTCTATACATCCACAGGGCGTTTGCACATGCTCTCCCTGCTTATTTTTTCAGAACTCAGCTCTACCATCATGTCATCAAGAAAGAATTCCTAACCCCCATGACTAAGTCAAGTTCTACCTACTAGATATCTTTATGGTATTTATGGCTGTGCAGAGGGTAAAATCTTCAGTCTACAAGCTCAGGTGTATAAGAAATGAAATCTTTGTTTTTATGTTTCATTTGTCAGTTTCCCTAGTTGTAAAATGAAGGCAAAGGCCCCTATCCTGCCTTCCTCACAATGTAATGACAAAGGATCAAATGAATGCTCAAAGGCAAGGACACTTAAAGTATGTTTATTGTATTGTGAAATAAACCTTCCACTCAAAGGGGTATATAAACATATATGTGTAGTTTAAGTGGATCCCTGGTGGCACAGTGGTTACGAGCTGGGCTGCTAACCAAAAGGTTGGCAGTTCAAATCTACCATCTTCTCCCGATGGGGCAGTTCTGCTCTGTCCTGTAAGGTCACTATTAGTCGGAATCGACTCAACGGCAATGCGTTTGGTGTTTTTTTTTTTTTTTTTAAATAGTTTAAGTAATATTATTAAACAGATGCCTTTGTCCCCATGATCCAGCTCAAGAAATAGAACATCACTGTACCTTAGAGGGTCCTTGTAGGACTTGGCACCTTCTTATCTTTCTCCCAAAAGGTAACCATGATCCTAAATTTTGTATTAATCATTCTCTTTCTTCTCATAATTGTAACCCTTACATAGAAAACACTGAACAAAGTATTTTTTAGCTTTGCCTGTTTTTGAACTTAAGAAGCCCTGCTGGCTCAATGGTTAAACCACTTGGCTGCTAACAGAAAGGTCAGCGTTTTGAACCCACCCAGTGGCTCCGTAGGAAAAAAGATCTGGCCATCTGCTCCCATAAAGATTATAACCTAGGAAATCCTATGGTGCACTTCTACTCTGTCCTATAGGGTCACTACAAGTCAGAATCAACTCAACGGCACCTAACAACAACATTTTTGAACTTTATATAAATGAATCCTATTGTTGTTAGGTGCCATCAAGTGGACTGCAACTCATCACCTTATGTATAACAGGATGGAACGTTACCTGGTCCTGCTTTTGTTCAATATTGTGCTGTAAAATCCATCCATGTGTTTGTGTGTAGCTATAATTCATTCATTTTCATTGATGTGCAATATTCTGTTGTAAGGATATATCACAATGGATTTCTCTGTCTCCTATTGAAGGACATTTGGATTGTTTCCAGTTAGGGTTATTTTGAACAATGCTACTGTGGATATTCTTGTACATATTTCCACCCCACAGCTGTGGCCCGATGGAGACCAAAGATTTTCTTTAGCGGTGAAATTGCTGAGTGTTGGGGTGTGTACTTATTTAATTCAAAAATATATTTATTAGGTGCATTCATTTTCTATTGCTGCTGTAACAAATTACCACAAATTTAGTGGCTTAAAGCAGCACAAATTTGTTATCTTACAGTTCTGGAGATCAGAAGTCCAAAACGGGTCTCATCTGGGTAAAATCAAGTTGTTAGCAGGGCCATGTTGTTTCTGGAGGCTCTGGGGAAGAATCTGTTTCCTTGCCTTTTCCAGCTT
Organism: Dugong dugon; assembly: GCA_030035585.1. Taxonomy (NCBI): domain Eukaryota; kingdom Metazoa; phylum Chordata; class Mammalia; order Sirenia; family Dugongidae; genus Dugong; species Dugong dugon. The sequence goes on along the minus strand of CM057462.1, from coordinate 49,222,435 downwards.
CTAGAAGCTACTTAAGGAGCCTTGGTGATGCAATGGTTAAGCACTCAGCTGCTAACCATAAGGTCCGTGGTTCGAACCCACCCAGCAGCTACGTGGGAGAAAAGACCAGGAGATCTGTTCCTGTAAAGATTACAGCCTAGGAAACCCTATGGGGCAGTTCTACTCTGTCCTGTTGGGTCCTATGGGTCGGGATCAACCCAACAGCACACAACAACAGAGGCTACTTGTATTCTTTGACTCATGACCCTTTCCTCCATTTTCAAAGTCAGTAGCGTAGCATCTTCAAATCTCTTTCTGACAGACTCTTCTGCCTCCCGCTTCCACTTAATTAAAATGACCTTGTGATTACATTGGGCCCACCTGGATAATCCAGGCTAATCCCTCATCTGAAGATCAGTTGATTAGCAAACTTAATTACATCTGCAGCCTTAATTTCCCTTTGCCGTGTTCACAGATTCTGAGGACTAGGACATGGACATCTTTGGGGTGGGGGTGGGGGTGAGGTGGTAGACAAACATTATTCCTTCTTCCTCACTAGGTAATGCAAAGTTGTTTTTTGAAACCATTGTGCCTGTTTCTACTTTCACCAATGGAGGCCCATTCCCTTTGCTCTTGCAAGAGCCCCTTTTAAATTTTTTATTATAACTTTTTATCCTGAAATAGTTTAAAATTCACAAGAAGTTGCAGAAACAGTACAGATAGTTCCCACCTATCCTTCATGCAGCCTCCTCCAATGATAATATCTCACATAAACATAGTAAGTTGCCAAAACCAGGAAATAGATGTTGGCGCATACTACTAAATAGACACAGACCTTATTCAGATTTTACCAGTTTTCACATGCACTTTTTATTTTCTTATTTTATTTTTTTGGTGTATAGTTCTCTGACGTTTTATCACACGTGTAATTTGAGTAACCATCACCACAATCAGGATAAAGACCCCTTTTAAGCCCTAAACATGGTAGAAATTTTAGCGATCATCATGAGAAGGCCAGCCCTGGAGGCCTCGTGTGGATAAGAAGAACAGCTCCAGGAATGTTCTGGGATGAGCATGCCTCAGGGGAGACAAAGAGAAGGTCAGGTCACCTGAGACCCTGGTGCACTGGGAGGCAGCCTGGTGACGTTCACCTCGGCCAAGTCCTTCCCAGTGCACCTGAGCACGCAGGCAGCCAGGAGAAGCAATGACTTTAACTCTTCCAGATTAATCCTGCTAAGTTGCAACAATATTGATATGCTATTATTTTCCATCTTTATTCATCCCCCGACGAAGAAAGAATGACTCCCCCCAGGCCATTCATAATTGAAAAATGCTTTTAAGGCCTTTACGAGATGAATACTAAATTTTGCAAGGTGCCTGCTTTATTGGGTGTCCAGTCACCGATGATACATTTGCTCCCTAATGTTCTTTAAGGAAAGGATCTCGAGTGGCGTGATGGATGGGACCGATCAGAATCAATGCTCATTAGTGACTCCAGTGGCCAGGTGGGCCTGGACAGCTCGGGGCGACAGACCTGGCAGGGAACTGGCTCTCAGCAAGAAAAGGAGTGAGGCCTGTGGGCTGCTGTTTGCCTAGGACTGTGGGTTATTATTCTTTCATTCAATAGATTCTCACTCTGCCCACTGTGAACCAGGCCTGAGGATGGGTCCAGAAATGAATCAGATTCAGACTCTGTCCTCAAGGAGCCCCCAGCACATGCACACAGTATGTCCAGGCAGGACAATAAAGTTAGGTATGTGCTTCATGCTGGAAGTGTGCTCAGGGCCTGGGGGCATGAAGAAAGGGAGGTTAGTTTTACATGGCAGTCAGGAAAGGCTTCATATCAGAGAGGACGTTTTACTGGCATCCAATGAATCTTTGTGGTGTGAATGAAGGAATACCCACCAGGGTAGGAAGGGGGATACTGGCAGAAAGAGTCACACAGGCAAAGGCAAAAAGGTGCGACAAAGCCTGGAGGCTGGTGATCCATTTGACTTCTTAGATGAGTCGCCATGGTAGCTTCAGAGGTGGGCAAAGTTGCCATCTTGCTGATCTGAGTCACAGAACCCAGAAATGGTAAACAACGGAACTAGAAGTGTCCTAGGAAACATCTGGGCTCAACCCCTCATGGTACTGATGGGCAACTGAGGCCCAGAGGGACTTGCTCAAGGTCTCAGAGCTGGATACTGGGGAGAACCAGGACATAGGGATGAGCCCCTGGCTGGGATTCTCTCAACACAGCTATGGCCTCATGGAGACCAAAGCTTTGGCATTGACTTTGGACCTTTGTTATTACATGAAAACATGGGTTCATCACATGAAATTTGATGTCCCCTCCAGCTCCCAAACTCTATGAAGCCTAAAAACCAAAACGAAGTCTGCTGCTGCTGAGCTGATTCCGACTTATGGCAACCCTGTGTGTTACAGAGTAGAGCTGCTCCATAAGCTTTTCTTGGCTGGAATCTTTACAGGAGGAGATCACCAGGACTTTCTTCTGTGGTGCTGCTGGGTGGGTTTGAACCTCCAGTCTTTAGGTTAAGAGTTGAGTGCAAGCCATTTGTGACACCCAGGGACCGCTATGAAGCACAGAGAGGGTTAAAGACTTATGTCGGGTCACACACAGCTAGTTAGTGGCACAGGTGGAAGGCAGAGATGTAAAAATAAATCTAAGTCAAGCAGATGTGGATGGTGAGAGGAAGCTGATGTTTACTGAGCCCCCGGGACAATCCACTCTTTGTTTGCCTCTGTGATACACAGTATCACTCGTTTTGCAAATGAGGAAACTGAGGTCTAGAGAACTGAGGTGACTTACTCCAGATCACACGATGGGGACCCAGGGTTTGAACCTAGAATTTTTTTTTCCTCATTTTAAAGCCATGTGCTTCCCACCATCCTGGTTGCTCCTCAGGGGCCTCGGAGAGAAGTTTAGACTCAGACACAGGACAGCTCCCCTCCTCCAGGGAGGCCTCAGGCTGGCCCAGCCTAGGGTCCCTGACCATCACCCATGAGGTGTAAAGACTTGTGTCAAGTCATGAAGTGACCAGATGGGCCCTGGTCCTTTGTTCACCCCTAAGGAGGCCATTGCTTAGTCTCTACCCAAGGTCTGGGGAGGGGACCTGGGGGAGGACAGCAGAAATGGGCAGAAGAGGAGGGATCTGTGCCTCAGCTCTGCCTCTCCAGGAAGGGAGTTTCTACTCCCTCTCAGGGCAGGCCTCTCCCTCCAGGGCCTGCTGAGCACCCAAGAGGCCTTGGTCTGGAATGGGCCTGACGCAGGGTGGCCAGTCAGGCCTCTACCCTCTGTGCTGGGCCCAGGCCCCATGACTGAGCTGGGCTTGGGATGAGAGTCCCTTCTCCCCTGAGCTACCTTCCTGCAGCCACTCCCCTTCTTCTTAAGACTGGGGGAGTTAGCCACCACGACACATTGACCTGGCACCATTACAGAGTCCAGCTTGGCCTCACCAACAGACTGCCTTCACTCAGAGAACCTCCAGGCCTGAAGAGATTGCCCAGCCTGGCATGCCCAGAATGGTCCCTCCTCTTTCTGGCTTCCTAATCCATCCAACCACTGTATGAAGGTCCCTCCAGCACTAACCTGGTCCCCGCTGGGCCAACTGCTGAGGCTCTCGACATAGCAGTGGTTTGTTGGGGTCCCCCCACCCAAGACATAGGCAGCCTGCAGAACTTGGGGTCTTCTTCCTTCCCTCACCAGTCTCTGCCCCCTGAGATAATCTTTCTTTTCCTCAAAATGTTGCATTTGTCACCCGGGGGCCTTTCCCTAAATCTTTGAGTGGCTGTCTCGTTGTCACTTGGGTTGTACCTCAAATGTCACCTTCTCAGAGAGGAGCCCCAAACTAATAAATTGCCCCCCCCCCCAAACACTCTCTGTCACAATCCCCTGCTTCATTTCTCTTAAGGCACTTATTTCTCTGAAATCATCTTGCTTACATATTTGTTTATTTGTATATTATCTACCTCCCTCATAGGGACGCCATGTTTATTATTGATTGAATGAATGAAGGATGAATGAATGAAAGAATGGTGATCTGACTGTTGCTCAGAGCTCTGAAGGGGCTCTGTAGCTTAGTGGTTAAGGACAAAGAAGGGCCTGGCTTAAATCACTGCTCTGCCACATGCTAGTTGAGTGATAGTAAACAGGTCACCTCATGACTCTGGGCCTCTGTTTTTTGATCTGGAAAATGAGACTACTAACTGCTTTCCCCCAGGGTATTTGAGAGGAGTAAATGAGAGAGCGCAGTGAGGGTCTCCACGCAGTGCTCGGCACACAGTAAGAGCTCACTGCAGGGCAGCTGCTACATTGATGGGCTGAAGAATGTCTCCTCTGGGTGAATGGGGTCAGGGGTCAGGGCAGGGGGAGTATGGGGGATAAAATTCTAGGGGTCCTGGAGCTCTTCTCATGTGGGGTTGGTGCTGGCCTGGGTGCTGGAGACTTGGGTTCTGGTCCCAGCTGCTCCTCACTAGCCGTGTGACTGTGGTCTGGTCAGATGTCGTCTCTGGGCCTCAGTTCCTCCAACTGAGACATGAGAAGACTGATTTTTCATGAAGATACATGAGAAAGTGTTTGGGAAAACCCTCTTTGGAGCAGAGAGACAAGGACCACATACTTGGGGGTTAGACAGATCCGAGTTTACACTGAAGCTGGGAGAATCACTAGCTGGGTGACCTTGAGCAAAGTGCTTAACCTCTCTGAAGCTGGATCCCAACCCATCAAGACAATGGGGCCAACTCTGAGGATACTAGGTTGGGTTCCTGCCCTTGGGGTGCTCACAGGAGATGCTAAGTGGAGACAGATGGAAAAGAAACAAGTACTGCCCAATGTGGAGAGTATATTATCACAGGAAGCCCAGGGCCGTGGGAACCAGCAGAGGGGTGCCTCACCCAGCCTCTGGGTCAGGGAGGGCTTCCTGGAGGAGGTGGCAGTGAAATTGAGATCCAAAGGGTGAGGAGGAGCTGACCAGTGATATGAGTGAGGAAAGAGGAAAAAGAGTTCTAGGTAGGGGGAATAATGGTGTATGCAAAGTCCTGAGGTGGGCGACAGCTTGTTCTCTGTAGTCCCCTCATTCACTGGCTTTAAAGACACCTTCCCACCCAGTGGCCCATTACCCCTTCCCAGGAGGATCCTGGGATTCCCAGCCTGACGCGGAACCTGTGGATCTCTGAACTCAGGCAATTGGCTGTCAGCATCCGTTGGAAGGCTGAGGGCAGAATAGGAGCACATGGGAGCTGGGTGGACCCTCAGCTGTTTTCTTCTGGAGGGCCAGCCCAATGAGGCAGGGGCTGTGTCTGTTTGGGGCCCAGAACACCATGTGGTACATAGTAGTGCTTGGGACATACGTGTTAAGTAGAAGGAATCCAGCACATTCCTATCAGGTGGGGAAACTGAGGCTGATCTAGGACAAAGGGCATGTCCAGCATCACACGGAAGATACCCAAGCTGGGAACAGAACTGACCCTGAGACCGGTGCTGCTTCCTCAGTCAGGCCGTCCCTCTCCTGGGGCACAGGATGTGGCTTCCGGTCTCACAGGGTCCAAGCACAATCTGATCGATTCCCTGAGTCAGGGAAGCCCCAGGTGGGCCAGCTCTGCTCTCCCCTGCTCCAGCCCTATCCAACAATTATTTATTAAGCACCTACTATGTGCCAAGCACCACCTGTGCTGGGAATACAGCAGCGAACAAAACTGACAAGGTGTCTGATTTCATGGAGCCTCTATTCTAGTAGGGAGAGGCAGACGATAAACAAGTTAAATAATTAAAACAAATAGGATGTCAGGTAATGACAAACGCCATAGAGATAAACAGAGCGGGGCAAGAGAGGAGAAAGTGTGATGAGAGGGACGGGTGTTTTTGTAGACAGGTGTGTCGGGAAAGCATCTCTGATAAGGTGACATTTGAGCAAGACTTGAAGGAAGATGTGGTGGTTTTAAAATATGTCCACAGATTCTTTGATACTCCTCCCTTCAAGAGATGGAGTTAATTTTCCTCCCTTTGTGTCTGGGCTGGACTTGGGGACTCACTTCTAACAAGTAGAACATTCCAGAAATGATGGTATGCGACTTCTGGGGGTAGACCATAAAAGATGTTGTTTCTGTCTTGGTCTCTCTTGGATCATCTACGCTAAGGAAAGCTAGCTGCCGTGTTGTAAGGATCCTCAAGCAGCTCTATGGAAAGACCCACCAAGTGAGGAGCTAATCCCTTCTGCCAACAGCCAGTAAGGAACTGAGCCTCCTGCCAATGGCCATGAGACTAAGCCATCTGGAAAGTGGAGCCTCCAGCCCCAGTTGAGCCTTCAGATGACTCCAGCCCTGCCAACATTCTGATTGCAACCTCTTGAGAGACCCTTAGCCAGAATCACCCAGGTAAGCCACTCCTGAGTTCTTGACTCACAGAACCTGTGAGATAATAAGTGTTTGTTGTTTTAAGCCACTAAGTTTTGGGGTCTTTGTTGTGTAGCAACAGATAAGTAATACAGAAGGGGAGGTGCCAACCAACTGGGAGGACAGTGATCTGAGCAGAGGGAACAGCAGGTGCACAAAGGCCCTGAGCCTCCATGCAGGGAAGGCTGAGATTCTACCTCTGGCTCAGTCCTTGTCTCTTTGGTCTTCAGTGTCTTCATTTGCCAAAAGGAGAAACCAGTACCGTATCCTGCCCCTCTCAAAGGATTTTGTCATATGAGAAATTCAGTTCCAGAGGTTAGGGTGCAGAGGTTAGGGACCTGATCAGCCACATAGCTGTAATGGCCAGACTGAGATGCAGGCGTGCTCCACTAAGCAGGCATCTCCTGTGCTGAAGCCATGAACCCTGATTTCTGATCCTTTCCCACACCTTCTGGATCAGACCCTCAGAGGGGATCCTGGGAATGCACATTTTTTTGTTACCTCCTTGAGTGATTTGGATCCGCATCCAGTTGAGAGCCCCTGGCCCGCAATCCTCAGATTTGCTCACGTTCTCTCCAGTTTCTGATTTCTCTCAAGCCACCTGGCCAGGTCCTTCTCATCCTTCAAAACCTACCTCAGGCCTCACCTCCTCTAGGGAGCTACCCTCACCCTTCTCCAATCCCTAGAGTCAGACCTTCCTGCCACTGGGTCACATCTGAGCCTTGGTCTGTCTTCTCTTGTACACAAATATTATTGTTTGCTTGTGTTGTCGCTTTCGAACATTGTGTTGTAATTATTTGTTTACATATCTGTATCTCTGAGGTTGGAGGACATGTGTTGTCTATCTCTATATAAGCCCAGAAGCCAGTAGAGGGTCTAGAGTACATAAGTGTGGATGTTAGGTGCCATCGAGTCAACTCCAACTCATGGCAACCTCACGTACAACATAACGAAACTTTGCTTGGTCCTTCATCATTCTCAGAACCACCAGCATGTTCAAGTTCATCATTGTGGCTACTGTGCCAAACCATCTCACCGAGGGTCTCCCTCACCCTCTACTTCAACAAACATGATGTCCCTCTCTAGCTATTGATCCTTTGTGATGACGTGTTCAAAGCAAGCAAGTCGGACAATGTTCTGTTGTGGTCCATAAGGTTTTCATTGGCTAATTTTCCGAAGTAGATCACCAGGCCTTTCTTTCTAGTCTTAGTCTGGAAGCTCCACTGAAACCTGTCCACCATGTGTGACCCTGCTGGTATTTGAAATACCAGTGGCATAGCTTCCAGCATCATAGCAACATGCAAGCCACCACAGTAAGACAAACTGACAGAGGTGTGATGGAGTACATAGTAGGCCCTCAGTAAATGTTCTGCATGGATAGGAGGATGAAAGGATGGAAAGAAAATTGCAAAGAAGGAGGAAGGATGGGAGGAAGACTGAGAAGAGGGATGGGAGGACGGATGGGAAGAGGGATGAGAGGAAGGATGGGAGGAAGACTAGGAGGAGGGATGGGAGGACGGATGGGAAGAGGGATGAGAGGAAGGATGGGAGGAAGACTAGGAGGAGGGATGGGAGGACGGATGGGAAGAGGGATGAGAGGAAGGATGAGAGGAAGACTAGGAGGAGGGATGGGAGGACGGATGGGAAGAGAGATGAGAGGAAGGATGGGAGGAAGACTAGGAGGAGGGATGGGAGGACGGATGGGAAGAGAGATGAGAGGAAGGATGGGAGGAAGACTAGGAGGAGGGATGGGAGGACGGATGGGAAGAGAGATGAGAGGAAGGATGGGAGGAAGACTAGGAGGAGGGATGGGAGGACGGATGGGAAGAGAGATGAGAGGAAGGATGGGAGGAAGACTAGGAGGAGGGATGGGAGGACGGATGGGAAGAGGGATGAGAGGAAGGATGGGAGGAAGACTAGGAGGAGGGATGGGAGGACGGATGGGAAGAGAGATGAGAGGAAGGATGGGAGGAAGACTAGGAGGAGGGATGGGAGGACAGATGGGAAGAGAGATGAGAGGAAGGATGGGAGGAAGACTAGGAGGAGGGATGGGAGGACGGATGGGAAGAGAGATGAGAGGAAGGATGGGAGGAAGACTAGGAGGAGGGATGGGAGGACGGATGGGAAGAGGGATGAGAGGAAGGATGGGAGGAAGACTAGGAGGAGGGATGGGAGGACAGATGGGAAGAGGGATGAGAGGAAGGATGGGAGGAAGACTAGGAGGAGGGATGGGAGGACGGATGGGAAGAGGGATGAGAGGAAGGATGGGAGGAAGACTAGGAGGAGGGATGGAAGAAGGATGGCAAGAGAGATGGAAGAAGAGATGGGAGGAAGACTAGGAGGAGGGATGGAAGAAGGATGGCAAGAGAGATGGAAGAAGAGATGGGAGGAAACTGGGAGGAGGGATGGGATGTGGGATGGAAGGAGGAGTGAGGGGAGGAGTAGGAGCAGGGTGAGAAGAAGAATGGGAGGAGGATTGGAAGGAGGAGCAGAAGGAAGACAGAGGAGGGACGAGAGGAGGGGTGGGGCAAGGGATGGAAGGAGGTTGGACGGATGAATGAATGAATGAATGAGTACATGAGTGGGTGAAGCAGCTCCTCCAACTTCTGTGGGTCTGTCTGCCCGGATGGGAGCTGCAGCTTGCTGTAACTCCCCGTGGGCTCGGCTCAGTTAACCAGGCCTCTGTTTTACTAACGCCCTCTTTTGCAGCAGAGGCAATTAGAGCTAACGGCTGGAAGCTTCTCCCCAGGCAGCCCCACCTGCCCTGTCCTGTCCCATTAACTTCCAATTCAACAGCCATCCCCGACCTGCAATGTATAATGAAAGACATTCAAAATATATCCAAATGGCATGACTATTGATTTATTAATGCTGGGGAATGTTGCTCTAATTGAATTGAGATCCAGGAAGTAAGTTAATGTAGCTGACGATGCTACAGGAATTGAATTACCCCAGGGCCCAGAATTATTACCTTTTCCCTCTCTTTGTTGTCAGTGGGATAAATAACAAATCAATTGACAATTCACCCTGGTGGCAAAAAAAAAAAAAAAAAAAAAGTCCAGGGAGCCCCGGGCATGGGTAGGGGAATGGGTAAGAGAGTGGGAGAGGGTCTGCCCCAGGGCAGAGAGCCCTCCCTTGGTCCTCTCACCAGCTTCTGGAGTCCAGCAGCCAGGATTCCATAAAACCCTGGAAAGACCATCACTGCTCACTGAGAGCATCCCCATGTACTGACAATCTGAGGCCCAGAGAGGGGGAGGGACTTGCCTGAAGTCACACAGCGAGCATCCCTGTAATTCTCACCCTCTCCCCAGCTTTATCTGCTTTGTTCCGGGTTGTAAGCTCTTCTCCTAAAGCCGCCTCAGATCTCTATTCTTGTCTCGCTCCTTCTCCCTCCTGTCCCAGAGGCTTCCACTAGACAGAAGCCTTGTCCCTCTGTTGAGGACTGAGTGTTCCCCTTACCTGGTCACTGAGAGATCTATGCTAGCGTTCTGGAAACTTCTCTGAGGAAGAAAGACTCCGAGCCACTACCTCATGATGGAGAACCCCAGGAGCAAGGCTGGGAGACTTAGACTCAACTAACATCTTTCTCAGTGTCTTTCTCTCCCACCCTTTCCCAATCCCTCGTGTCCCTCCAACTTTCTCCCTGTCTCCCCTTCAGTGGAGTACCTTTAGGAGAGATAAATAGTTTCTCCAAAGCAGAGGATTGTGGAAATAGACATACAGGGCTGGCAACCCCAGCTCCACCCTTCGCTAGCTGTATGACCCTAGGTAACGCGGTTCACGTCTCTGAGCCTCAGGTTCCCCATCTGTCAAATGGGAACAAAGACCCCCTTGAGCCTAAGGAGACGGTGGCTCAGAAGGGCTTCTGAAAACACCCAGCGGTCAGTGATGGCCTGGGGCTAGCAAGTGTCTACCAGGGACCACACACTTTTCCCCCCCGCCAGCCGCCTCCGGCCCATTGGCTGTCCAAATGGGCGTCTGCGAGGCAGCCCGGCTCTCCTTGTTCTGGTCAAGAAAGAGAAAGGCTGAGTTAATTAAATCAACAGCTAACAGTGCAGGTTACCCACAAAAGTGAACTTTAGTGCCCCTAAAACCACTGACCGAAGGAGGGCTGGGAAAAAAATGAAACCACAGTTGGAGTAAAATGGAAAAAGAAATCATCAGCTCTACATCACTTCAGCTGGCCACAGGTATCAGAATATTAATTGGTCTTTGACTCGATTTGGCTGTGGGAGTCAGGGCAGGCTGTGGCTTCAGGGAGCCTGACAGAGTGCCATGGGGCCGCCGCAGGGCATGCTGGAAGCGTGGCTGGCCGCAGGGCAGGGGAGGAGGAGGAAGAGGAGGAGGGATGGAGGCTGGGCCACCTCCGCCTAGGAGGGCTGGGTGTGTGCACACGGGTGTGATGGGAGTGGGTGGGAGTGTGGGCTCCCACTCGGTTGTGGACACATTTGTGTGTAACAAGGCGGGCAGGTGTGGGTGAGTGTGGAAGTGGGTATGAGGAGTGGGAGGGGGCATGTGTGAGAAAGTGGCTAGTGTGCGATGTCGCACACAGCGTCACGTGCAAAGAGCTCAAGCAGAGCTTGGCACATAAAAGCTCTCCATCAGTATTTGCTGTCATCGCTGTCATCACTTCACACAGCAGCTCTATCAAGAAGGGGGTGATTTCATGACCAAGGTGGGAGACTCACAGACAGGGTCCTACTGGGTCACTCGGGAAGGTACTAACCACATGGGCAGCAATAACGACAGAGATTGATAATATTAGCTTATGTTATGAAGTGACCAGTTGACCCCTGAGCACAGTGCCAAGCACAGGGGAGGCGCCTGAAGCCTTTGGGTTGAGATGAATTGACTCAGACTCAGAATCTCACCACCTGTGGCCTGGGAGTTCTGGCCAGGCCCCGTGCACTCCCCTGGAGGCTTCTCAGGGGCTGATCAATGCTCTTCCGACCTGCAGGAACCTGGGTGGGGGAGCTGCCCCTCCATAAGGTACTGGGTGTCAAAGCCAACTGCGGGTATTAAGGTGTTACTGCAGTGGGTGGTTGTCTTTCTGCAGCTGCCACCTCTCTGACCATGGAAGAAGAGACCGTGTCCAGCTCCTCTGCCTGCTGCCTGCCTGCTGGACATGCTTGTGGAACCTGGAGCAGGGAACTGTCTAGCTGAAGGGGCATCCCCACTGTGGCGGAAATGTTTGGTGGAACCCATGTATGGCTGTAGAGGGGCAGCAGGCACTTGCCAGAGCCCCATGAGCCCCTGGGACCTGTCTTGGTTTTGGGGTATCAGCTGTCTCTTATGTATCAGCTGTATCTTATGCCTGGACAAAGGCCATTCCAAGGAAGGCCTGCTCCATCTCTATCCATTCTGGTATGTTGTGGGCAAGAAGGGCTCTTAGATCACCTGTCTGGGCCCTCAGTTCACAAAAGAACAAACCGAGGCACAGAGAGGGAAAGGGACTTGCCTGAGGTCACACAGCCAGTCAGAACCCAGGGCTCCAGGTTTCCAATTCCAGGTATTTTCCTCTGGAACACAGATGCTTCCAGGTATCACATAGGTGACATTCAAACCACAATGCCAGCTGAAAGGTGGCTACTGGCATTGGCTTCGGTGTCGGGGAGACAAGATGGAGTGCTAGAGACTGTGGCACACTGGAGAACCCACGACTGGTCCCAGGGGCAGCTGCTCCTCAGCACCTTGAGGTGGGCCTCATTTTGCCAGAGCTCCTGATTTTTCAGGAGAAGCTAAAAATCTGACTTTTTATGTGAAGTCTTACAGTGGTCAAATGCTGGCAAAACTCAAACAATTTAAAAGCACAGAGCGGTCCCTAAGTGACATGTTTGCCCCCTGTGGGCTGCAGGTGGTGACTCTGAGGCTGTCTCTCTGGGATTTGGTGGGTGGAGATGTGGGAGGAGTGAAAGGCTGGGTGCTGCGCGGAATATTTGAGCTTTGTGACACTGTTGGCCTGTTGCATTCATTCATTCACTCCTTCACTCATTCACCCTCTTAGTTTGGGCTCTGCTGTCTCTCTGCTTTGCCTCAAGGGTTTCTGGTCTCTGACTGGCAGAATGAACCTGTCTGAGCTCCCTGGCATCCCAGCAGCCAGACTTAGTGTCAAGAAGGATTTCCGGAGAAGATAGGAGCCTGCTGATGCCCCTCCTGGCATCTTCCCGGAAAAAGGTCAAGGGATTCCTTGGTGTGGTGGAGGGTGGAGCTGAGCTGCAGAGCTCAGCCAGACTCAACTCCTGGTCTTGGTCCCATTCCTACCCTCGGACAGATCTGGGTTCAAATCCTGGCTCTGCCACTCACAAGCTGTGTGACCTTGAGCAAGTGGCTACCCCTCTCTGTACCTCGGTAAAGAAGACACTGTAGATGCCCAGCCTGTATCCCCTTGGCACTCACCTCTTCATGCTCAGGATTCCTTATGCGAAGTCTATGACTCTCTGCCTAAGGGCTTTTTCTGGCTGTGTGAGCGAGACAGGTGCTCACAGGCCAGGCTGGAAGAGCTGGAGCATGAGTGCCCCTTGAAGCAGCCCTCAGACAATGAAGGACAGGGTGTCAGTGGGCAAATACCCCAGCTCCCTCACTCTCAGTTGAGTTATCTGAGGCATGTTCCATCTCCCAGAGTTCCCCAGGGTGATGGAGCGCCAGTTGCCCACAGTGGTAATCTGCCTGATGAGTCACCCTTCTATGGCTTTCTTCCCCTCCCTGTCTCATTTCCCCCCTTCCTTACCCATGTTTCCTAGTATCTTCTCCTAGATAAACTATTCATCTTGTCTCAAGACCTACTTCTGGGAAAGTCCACCCTAAGAATTTCCTCAGTTTACTCAGCTATCAAATGGGTATAGTTAACATCTCAGAGTTGGTGAGAGGGTGCAAAAGTTACCACATGCATAAAGCACCCAGCAGCTGCCGGCACATTGAAAGACTTCCCTCAATAGGCGGTAGCTTTTATTATGATTGCTAATGTTGTTGTGATATTGGGATGACCCCCAGGCCCCAAGGCCAGGCCCATTAGGACAGTTTTGAGGTGGGAGCCAGGCTGCCCCAGGAGTGCCTCAGGGGTTGGCTGAGGGCTCTGGGTGGAAGGGGTGGGGAAGACTGTGGCCTCTGTGGTGAGGATGGTGGACTCTATGTAGCAAAAAGGGGTGGGCCCCAGGGGAGCCCATCAGCACTACCCCTACCCCCAGACCTCAGAGCTGTTAGTACAAATGGTGCTAATGGGGCTGGGTCCAGCTGTCACCATCGAGGGGGAGGGGTGGGGGTTGGGGGAGGCAGGTGCAGGGTGGGTGCAGGGTGGGTGAAGGGGAGCCTGCAGCCTGACCCACCCAGAGCTCCAGGATTTGCCTGAGCCAAGGCACCAATGGGGATAGAGTTTGAGAGGCAGGAGCCAAAATACGCAGAGACACGGCTGCTTAACTCAGAAAGGAGGCTTCAGGGGAAGGGGGCTACGGGGCAGGGTATCCCAAGCAGTGTCCTGGAAAATCAAATACAAATCTTTGACCTACCTAGATTCTGACTGGGAAGCCATGGCGATTAAGCTCCCTAGTAGGTTCTGGAATCAGGACCTTGGGCAAGATACTTCCCTGCTCTGAACCTCAATTTCCTCATTTTGAAAATGGGATTAATGATAATACTGACCTGTTAGGGTTGTTGTGAAGAGTTAGTTAAATAAAATTGAGCCCAAGAAGGGTGAGCAAGCTCCTCCCCCTTTCCCCCCTTCCCGAAAGTACATGCCCTCCCCTTCCTGCCCAGCCCTCACGCTCCACCTTCTGTCTGTCCCTGCCGTGCGCTGGCGGCTGGGTGGAGCCACAACACCTTCTAATTTACCTGTCCTTGGCTTCAAACTCACACAAACCTCACACAAACCTGGGCTGACGCACAGCCTTTAGGCTCCTCCGTGATAAAGACTCGGGGCTCTCTCCAAGGTATACAGAAGTGGGGTTCCAAGTGAATCTCTAGCCCTCCCTCAGTGCAGTGCCCGCCCCGTCACCAAAGGCGCACATCCCCAAGTCATCCTCTCTTGGAATCCTGCGCGTACCTCCTGGGATATCGGTTCTAGATTTGGGTTTCTGAGTGAACACCACCAGAATCCTCCTCTCCTGGTCCACACCCACCTTGCTTAATGATAATCCCTAGCCCAAGATCCAAGAGTTTGCGAAGCCCCTTCGTGTGCCCTGTTCTCTCTCATTTGCTCCTCAGAACCGCCCCCCACTGAGGTTTTTAGGCTGCAGTTAGGATTCCCATTTTGCAGATAAGAAAACTGAGCAGGGCCAGGACTAGGGCAAGGCAAGCCAGGAGCCCAAGGAGCAAAATTTAAGGAGGCTATCAATGTCAGGCCAGCCCTGCCCTGGCATGAGCTGAGGGTGGGCCCTGGGCTCCTGGCTTGGCTCACCTCCGTCCTGGCCCTGAAACTGAGGCTGGAGATCGCCCCGTCTCTGGGTGAGCAGGTGGCGGAGCAGGTCACCAAGGTAGGTCTGCCCTGACCCTTGGGCTGGGGCTGTTTCCTCTACACCACAGCAGGAGAACCTGTTTGGAGGAAGTGACAGATTGGTTAGTGGGGAAAATGAATTTGGTAGAAGGAAGATGGGGTCTGTGAGCCTGCATGGGCTGTGGGTCTTTGGCGAATTACAAGGCCTGGAAGTACTGGAGGAGTCTGCAGCTGTCTCCAGCGAATGGATGAAAAAACCTTTTGTAAAGGGCAGCATGAGGCCCTGTGGGCTGATGTGCAATTTTAATGATTCTTACTAACCTTCTGAAAGAAGAGGACAACCCAACATTGGGGGTACTAGTTACTTAGAAGAAGCCCTGGTGGCACAATTGTTAAGCGCTCGGCTGCTAACTGAAAGGTTGGTGGCTTGAACTCACCTGCCACTCCACGGGAGAAAAGACCTGGCAATTTGCTCCTGTAAAGATCACAGCCTAGGAAACCCAATGGGGCAGTTCTACTCTGTTATACAGGGTCGCTTTGAGTCACAATCTACCAGACCACATACAACAACAGTGTTCTCAGAGCTGTAGGGGCAGGAGGCAGGCCTCTTTGGCAAACCTGGTAAATCTAAAACATGCACAAATCTTATGACCCAGCCATTCCGCTTCTAGGAATAGCAACAATAGCTACTGGCACTTTCTACATGCCAGGCACTGTTTTATGCACTTTATATGTTATTAGTTCATTTAATGCTCACAAGGACCCTCAGAGGTGGGTACACTGTCATTATCCCCATTTTCCAGGTGAGGAAACTCAATCTCAGAGAGACTGACCCACCCAAAGTCACTAGCCAGCAAGTGGTTAAGTTGGACTTGAGCCCAGGCAGCTGGCTCCTGCGCCTGTGTTCTTATCTGCCTGTGACTTTCTACCCCTACCTTTGTAAACATCAGCCTGAGGGTGATCAGATGTATTTGCGAGTGTTTATGGCAGCTTGGCTTGTAAGAACAACACAACCAGAAGGGAGTCACGTTAATGCTCGTTGACAGAAGAAACCACACATTCTGGAACAATCCAACAATCCTCAATGACTCTTAAACAGAATGAGGTCGAAATGTATATTATTAGTGTATACTTTATATTGATACTATATTAAGTGAAAAAAGTAATATGTGACTAATGTTCCTAATCCCATTGTTGTAAGAGAAAAAAAACCAAAAACCTATACATGTCTTACTAAGTATGAAAAGGTCTGTAAGATTCCAGACCAAATGGATGCCCAGGATTAAACTGCTTCTGGAGGAGGGATTGGAGATTTGATGGAGAACTAGCCTAGCATATTTCACTTGCTGCCTGAAGAGTAAGTATCTGTTACAACGAGTATGTATTCCTTTTATAATTAAGCAGGAAACTTTTTTTTTTTTTTTTTTTTTTAAGAATGGCTATAAAACAACCCACTAAAAGTGTCCTGAGGGCCTCTCCTCACGTTTTGTCTCTTAGACCCTTCAGACAGGGCTTTGCCTCTGCTGACTTGAGTCTGTCTCCACCCAGAGGGAAGGGGCGACAGTGTCATGAAGGAAAACATCTGCTTTCTGTCTTGCTCGGTTCACCATTTTGGCTGGGGCAGCCAAGGCGTTGGGATCATGGCGCCCCATCTCCTGCTGCTAGCCTGTGGTGTCCAAGGGCGGTGGGCCAGGAGGAAGGACTCCCATCTGGGAGCCTCTGCTCATCTTCCCAGGGCCCATCATCCCGCTTCTCCCCTCCTGCCCAACCCTGACCTCTTGTATGAGCTTGGAGCTATTTCTTCTCTCTAGCCTCAGTTTTCTTACCAGCAAAATGGGAAGAATTATTCCTCCCAAGTTTGGCCTAAAGGATGAGATGATATACACTTGAGAATTGTCAAGAAGGGAAAGATTTGGTAGACAATTATAACTTTTATTTATAGTAACATTTGGATCAGAGAGACTTGGATTCAAATTCTGGTTCCACCACCGACTAGCTATAGTCAAGGTGGTGAACCTCTCTGAGTCTCAATTTCATCATCTACAAAATAGGAATAAAAGTATATGATTCACAGGGTTGCTGTGGAAATTCAATGAGCTAATTCAGGAAAGCATTCAACATAATCCCTGGCACACAATTAAAAAAAAACAGTTACTGTCGAGTTGACTCTGACTCATGGTGACCCCATGTGTGTCAGAGTAGGACTGTGCTCCATAGGGTTTTCAATGGCTGATTTTTTGGAAGTAGATCTCCAGGCCTTTCTTCTGAGGTGCCTCTGCATGGACTCAAATGACCAATCGGTGGGTTAGCAGCCAAGTGCTACTGTTTTCACCGCCAAGGGATATAAACACGCAATACGAAATCCATTGCCATTGAGTTGATCTCAACTCATAGTGACCCTACAGGACAGAGTAGAACTGCCTCATAGGGTTTCCAAGGCTGTAATTTTTACAGAAGTAGATTGCCACATCTTTCTTCTGCAGAGCAGCTGGTGGGTTCAAACTGCCAACTTTTAGTTAGCAGCCAAGCACTTAACCACTTGCCACCAGGGTTCTTGGCACTCAGTAAGTGGGTTGCCATGAGGAGGAAGGTGCAGGGGGCTAGCCAGAGGCTCAGTGAGGCCTGAATGGGCATTATAGGGCATGTCGGGGCAGCAGAGGCTAAAGAGAAGGGCAAATACTTGGGAAGTTGGGCCTTCCTTCTGCCGTGACTTTGAGAAGGGGAACCAGAGGCCAAGATTGGGCAGGGGGAGTGTGGCCATGGTGGTGAGTCCCGCAGCCTGAGCCAGGGGGCTGTTCTCCCACCACACACTGGTTGGCCTGCCAGGGAATGGAGAAGTAAGAGGTGTCTCCTGGGGAGGGCCAGACAAGCCTGGCCGAGGGTGGAAAAACCCTCTGGTCTGAGGGGCCTGGGGGATGGGGAGTGCTGGTCCAGGCCAACTGACAGGCACCCCTACAGCTCCAGGCCTCGCACTCGCTGTCCAGCCCCAAGCTCTCCCAGTTCGGATCCAGGTGGTCATTGGAGGCCAGTGAGGCACAGCCTGGACCTGCTGCTCAGGCCTCCTCAGAGGCCCCCAGTGTTCACAGAATCAAGCCCCAACTCTCTACCCCAACCTTCCAAGCCTGCCTCAGTCCAACCTCAACTTGCCTCTTGGCCTTTGCGATGTGGCCTGAGGGTCCACATGAGGCACATCTGGCCTGGCCCTGGAGTTCACCCAGGCTGATGGTTTGGCTTCCCTCCCTCCTTACCATCAGACCCTCCCCTGGGTTGTATGCACTGCGTCCTGGGACATAGTCAGCACACGGCCTCATGTGGTGACAGCACTGCCCAGTTCACATAGTAGCTCATCCATTGTTCCATCATATGGCAAGGTGGGGACCAGGCCCATCATGGTGGTGGGCATGGAGGCACACCGCTCAGCTCCCCTGTAAGAGGCTTTACTGAAGGGAGCACTGTGACTGATGGCCCCACAGCCACCCCTCTGGGTCCATCACGTGCACACCGAGGTCACGCTCCCCCAGAGTCGCTCCTCCCCACATCCTGAGCATGGCAGGACCCCAGTGCAGGCCGGGCTGGCACTTTCATAGAACTGTGCTTTCATCTTCGGCTCTTCTTGCTGAATCCTCCTCCTTCTCCCCTCCTTCCACAGTGGTCAGACCTGCATCTCCCTTGAGGGGCCCTGCCTGCCTGCTCCTGTTCCCTCTCCCTGATCTCCTTCACAGGCGTTTCCCCCAGTAAATCTCTTTCATGTCTAATCCCACCTTGGCGTCTGCTTATCAGAGGGCCCAAACTAACACACCCATTTTACAGATGGGGAAACTGAGGCCTCGAGAGGTGAAGACACTTACCCAAAGTCACACAGCCAATTACGACCACAGCCAGGTACAGAACTCAGCCCTCTTCCTTCCCTCTCTTTCTCCCACTGCTTTACCCCCTTGACCCAATATTTGGATTCAAATGACAGGACAGCTTCCCTCACAGGGAGCAGGCTGACTCTGGTGGTATTTGACCTGGAAGATAGTCTTAGCTTAAACCTCATTTTGAGAAATTGAGCCTGGAGGCTGGGGCAGGCTGAGAGGCTCCTGCCTCCAGGGCTTCTCTGGCCAACTCTCCCCAGTCGTCACTGCCCCCAGTGGTAGGGGATCTGCTGCCTATCAGGGGTCCTGCTGGGATCTGGGCAGGATCCTCTCTGGGGAACCCAGAGCGGGCAGAGCCACTGGCTTTTAAAGTAACACAACATCATTAAGTCCATGATGGAGCAGGAGGAAAGGGGCGGGTGCTGGGGGCAGGGACGCCAGGCCTTAATGGCTTGTCAATGACTCTCATTATTTCCCAGTCCTGGCTAGGGCAGATCGGAGGCTGGGGGCTCTGCTGTGGGGGTGGGGGATAGCTGGAGGGTAGAGAAGCTCTGGGGAGCCTGATCTTGGACTTGGCGAGGAGGCCCATCGTGAGGGGGAGGTTCCATCTGACCAGCTCTATGTTTCATTATCAAGGCACAGATTTCTGAATGGGCAGGGCTCTTGTTGAACCCATCACTGTCCTTTTACAGAGGGGGAAACTGAGGCAGAGGGGAGTGAAGGGACTTGCTTAAGGCCACAAACTGAACCAGCACTAGAATTTTCCTGATGCCCTTCACGCCTTCCATGATGCTCCACCTCTGCACCATTCCCAGTATCTGGTCCCCTCACCCCAGACAAACAGTCCCCATGGTCTCCTAAAGGAAAATGGTGTCTTGCTTCTCCCAGGAAGAAAATAATCTAGGAAACTCATTCCCAGTGGAGTGATTCTGCTTGTTTTGAGTCCTCATTTCAATGAAGATTTGATATTTATCACAAACGCACACACCTTATCATCCATGATGTAATGCTATCACTTTAGCCTCTGCTTTCCGGGTAAATCACAAACTCATTAGTGTGGCCTTCGAGGCCCCCCGTCTCTGTGCTCCGGCCCCCCTGGCCTCCTTCTCTCAGTCCTTCCTACCGCAAGGCCTCAGCTGGTCCCTTGTCTGCAACCCTCTGCTCCTCACATCTCATCCGGGACTTCCACCGCACCTCAGACCTCAGTCTGAGGGCTGCGCCCCCAGGAAAGCCCCCTCAAGCCCCCAACAAGGCAAGGTTCCCTATCAATGTGCCCCTGCCACCCGCCCCGGCTGATCACAATTATAATTATACAGATTCTTTGGGATTCTTTCTTTCAAGTGTCTCTTGCTCTTGCTCTAGACCAGGCTCTGAGGGGGCAGGGACCCAGCACAATGTCAGCTCAACGTATTTTACAATAACATCTAGTTGTTGAATGACAGAAAGAAAGGAAGGGCAGGAGGATGGAAGGACAAAGGGACGCACTAGTGGATTTCCCAAGACAGCTTCTCATGCCACCTGTGGGTAAAAGCTGAGATGGGGACGTTGAGAAGCAGCTTGGAGGTGGCACTTCTGTGGAGAGCTAGGGCGATGGTGCCAATGCTTGCCCAGAGAGTGGGTGGACAGGTGTCCTCATCTCACACCCTGACACTGCACAGTGCTCAGTATACGGGATTTGGGATTGTCACCTAGCCTGGGGCCCCAGGTCCAGGTCTGGCTCTTGAGAAAGCCTGGCTCTCAGAAGATTCCAGGCTGTGCTCCAGGGCAGTGCCTCGTCAGTGCTCTGGCCTGGGAGGGAGGTCACCCCTGGATGCAGGTGCAGTGTGGTGGTGGGAGGGTCACCTCACCTGCATTTCTATCCCAGCCATGCCATTTTCCAGCCATATGGCTCTAGACAAGTCACCTCACCTCTCTGAGCCTACATTTCTTTCCTGCTTTGTAAAATGAGCACCGTCACAGGATCAACCTCATACAATGTTGGAGGACAGCGCACATCAAGGGCTGACACAGTAAGTGTTCAATAAATGTCACCAATTGTTAGTGTCATTATCATTAGAAGTGCCCAAAGCCAAAGCCAGGTCCCCAGGTGGTGCAAATGGTTTGTGCTTGGCTACTGACCGAGAGGTTGGTGGTTTGAATCCACTGAGCAGCACCGAGGAAGAAGGGCCTGGCAATTTACTTCTGTAAGAGTACAATCATTGACAACCCTGTGGAGCAGTTCTCCTCTGACATGCATGCAGTGGCTATGAAGCAGAACTGACTTGACAGCAACAGATTATAGCCAAAACCAGAAAGTTTTCACCAAGGAGTAAGAGACGCCGTGGAAGGGGTATTTGAATGTTAAATGAAAAGGCCTGGGGAGCACTTTTCTTCTAGTGGAATCTCAGGCATTGTTACTCTTCAGTACCTCCTACGCAACTTGCCTTGAACCTGGTTTCCCTAGAAGAGGGTAAACTGAGGCACAGCGCCGGCAGGCCTGGGATGTGCGTATGTGTGTTCGGGGTCGAGAGGTGGGAGAGGTTGCGTTCATTTACCCCAAAACACCAAACCCATTGCCTTCGAGTCGATTCCAACTCATAGCAACTCTATAGGACAGTGTGGAACTGCCTCATAGGGTTTCCAAGGAGCAGCTGGTTTGAACTGCTGACCTTTTGGTTAGCAGCTGTAGCTCTTAACCACTGTGCCACCAGAGCGCCTAGAAGGAGAAAAATCCCAGGTTTTCAGGCCAAGTGCCCAGGCTCAGATACACACAGCAAGGGCAGAGGAGTTCTGGAGTTCTGGGGAGAGAGGAACAGGGCAGGGAACCAGGATGGGACCCCAGGGATAGACTAGAAGTATTGTGAAGACAAAGGTGCCAGGAGGAGGGGAGAAGGGCATTCCAGTGCAGTGTGTTCAGGGGACTGGGTGTAGGACCCCACGCAGGCAGAGCACTGTCATAAGTACTTACAGTCTCAACTCACTGAGCGCTCCCAGCAGCCCTGTGAGGTGGGTGTTCCAATCTCCTCTTTACAGATGGGGAAACTGAGGCACAGGAGATCTAAGTAACTTGCCCAAGGTCACACAGCTAGTAAGGGGTAAATTTGGGATTTGAACCCAGGCCATCTAGCTCTACAGCCCTGGCTCTGAAACACACATGTCAGAGGGGGAAGGCTTGGCTTCGGGGGCTGCGGTTGAGATCCAGCCAAAGACAAGGAGGGCCCAGAGCAGGCAGCGGCAGCAGCCACCGAGGTGAGAATGGAAGAGGGAGCTTTCCCGGGAAGGTCAGGGATCAATGGAGAATGGGAGGAGCTGGTCTGGGCAGGGGGAGAGGCTCATTAGTAGGAGGCCCAGCTGGCCCGCTGCTCCAGACCGTGAACTTGGCAAAGGGCAGCCACCCAAGGGCAGAGGTGACCTGTCCAGGCAGAAGGGTCTTCCCGAGGGGGTCCTGGCCTGATCAATGTGGGCAGCCCGATCGATGAGAGCTCAGCACGCCCTAGGGGCAAGACCCTGCCCGTGCCCCAGACAGGGGTAATAACAGTACTCACGCAGTGTCAGGCCATGTGCTAAGCACTTCCCATGACACAGATAGTTATGAGGAGGCGGCACTCAATTGAGTCCATCACCTCGGGTATCCGTCAACAGCATCTTGCAAAGGTGGTCTTATCGTCTCCATTTTACAGATGAAGGAACTGAGGCTCAGAGATGGTGGAGGAGTTTGCCTAACATCTGGCAGTGATCCAAACCTAGGCTCTTGACAACTGCATTGTCTGGGACCACCTCTTGTTGGCAGGTCCTGGGCACCTGGTAGCCAACCTGGCAGGTGGTCTCCACCCCTCTGCTCCGCCCGACTCCAGTTTGGTTTCTCAAGTGAATGGCGGTGGAGGTAGGTGGGGAAGGAGCAAGAAAGCAGGACTGAGCTCGGCTAGGCCTCGACCCAGTGAGGAAACTGGAGCAGAGCAGCTGGGACAACTGCTTCGTGCACAGACATAGGCATAGGCTGCTGTGTTCACATCTAGGAGGCCAGCATAGTAAGACAAAGTCTCTCTCCCAGGCTTCCCCCATGACTTTGCCCCTTCAAGGCACTGAAACCTGCAGCCCCATGTTGGTGGGGATGGGGTAACAAGCACAGTATAGACTGTTGTGTACCTACTGTCTGCCAGATACAGTGTTTAGGTGCAAAGGATTCAACAGGAAGCCACACTGGGTAGTCTCTACTTGCATGAGGCTTATTGCAGTTGATCAGGGAGTCCAACGTCCATCACCTCATCACACACCACAAAGCGAGATTGTAACTGGGAACAGCATTATGGAGGTGCCCCGAGGCAGCATAATGGGAGTGGGGAGGGGGGATGACTGATCTAGCAAAGATGGTCAGGCAAACCTTCCCCAAGGAAGTGGCAGCTGAGCCACTGTGAAGGATGAGTAGGTTAGGAGGAAGGGAAGAGTGTGCCTAGTGGAGGGTACAGCCTGTGCAAAGGCCCCATGGTGGGAGGCAACAAGGAGGATGCAAGGGCCTGAAAGAAGTCAGTTAAAGGGCAGGAACACAAAGAAGAGATGATTTGGAGAAGTGACTGAAGATGTGGGCAGGGGCCAGAGCACCCAGGGCCCTGGAGGTCACATGGAGGAGGTGCAAAGGCTTATCCTAAGAGACATAGGACACCACTTAAGTGCATGAATGAAATATCACTCTTTTGTGGAATCTAGAATGTACGTTTCACCTTTGACATCTCTGAAATTGGGCTGCATCTTATAATTTATGGTTTTTCTCAGTTTCACTGGCAATATTTTTTAGAAGTACATAAAACCATGGTGCATCTTACAATCAATTGGAGATGTCTTCAACTCAGAGGAATCAGTATACACCTACACCTCACTTATCAACTATCTTGTGATCTGACGTTTTGCATTTACAACAATAGTAAAAAATCTACTATCTGACTATTTTGCACATTAATGACGTACATCTGGCAGTAATGAATGCTGAGGTACAAGGCAAGAGTAATGCTGCTGTGATGGTTAAGGTTATGTGTCAACTTGGCTGGGCCATGATTCTCAGTAGTTTGGCAGTTATGTAATGATACAATTTGGCAGTTATGTAATGGTGTGATTTGGAAGTTATGCAATGATGTAGTCATCCTCCATTTTGTGATCTGATGTGGTCATCCTCCATTTTCGCATGCCAATTTTCACATAATGACCTAGGGTTTGGAACCTAACTATGTGGATAAGTGAGGAATGGATGGTATAGAATAGATGAGAATGGCGGTACTCCATTTGTAGAGGTGAGGGAGACTACGGTCCCACCTACTCGGCCCCCTTCAACCCTGCAGGAGCCCTGTGCCCCTCTGCCACTCCCAAAACTCTAAGGAACATGATTAGGTTGGAGATTAATGGTGTTAAGTTTGGAAGCTACCTTATAGTACACATGTTCAGGCACCACCCAGACAAGACCAGCCAGACTCTCTCTGGTGCCCAAGAATCTGAATTTCTCCAAGCTCCTGTGATTCTAATGCATAGTCAGGCTTGGGAGCTACCAGTCTATTTTTTAAAATGTATAATTTATTTATTTTTTGTTGTTGTTGTTGAGAATATATACAGCAGAACATACACCAATTCAACAATTTCTACATGTATAATTCAGTGACGTTGATGACATTCTTCAAGTTGTGCAACCATTCTCACTCTCCTTTTCTGAATTGTTCCTCCCCCATTAACATAAACTCACTGCCCCCTAAGTTTCCTATCTAATCTTTCAAGTTGCTGTTGTCAGTTTGATCCCATATAGATAGTTCTTAAAAGAGCACAAGGCTTAAGGAGACATTCTTAAGCTAAATTATTGTTTGGTTTTAAGAAGACTTCAGGGGATATTTTTGATTTAAGGTTTAAAGATTATCTCAGGGCAATAGTTTTGAGGGTTCATCCAGCCATAATGACTCCAGAAAGTCTGGATTCCATGAGAATTTTAAATTCTGTTCTGCATTTTCCCCCCTTTGATTAGGATTCTTCTATGGAATCTTTGATCTGGACGTTCAGTAATGGGGAGCTACCCATCTATTAACTCTCCAAGGCCCTGGATGACGTGACCTTCCAGGATACTGTTTCTGGAAGATGAATTTCCCAGGACCTGATATACTTTAAAGAGCCCAGGACCTTGCACACAGTGGGCAGAAAGGGCACGAAAATGATCTGATGTTGTTTCCTCAGACGTGTGCAAAATGAGGCCTCAGGAGTCCCCCAGCCATCTTCCTCTGACTGCTTTTCTCTGTCAGCAAATCTTTTCCTGCAAATCTTTTGGGGGGGGGCAAAGGAAGGGTTGCTTGGCCCCCACCTTGGCCCCCAGCCCCTCTTTTAGCCCCTGCATCTCTCCCCTGCCTTTCTGTTTCAGGGCAGTTGCTCTTGGGTTGTGGCTAATACAGGTCACTGAAGCCATCCAGTGATGAGAATCAATACTGGATCCAATTTTCCTGATTCAGTTTTACAGCTTTTTAGGTTCACATTAGTTTGATGCAATTGGACAGAAAAGCAGCAGAGCAGCTGCTGGGACCCCGGAGACCATGCCGTGGAGCTCCCCCGTTGTCTGGAAAAGAACCCACAAAGGCTGCTTCTCCCAGATTGGCCTCTGAGACCTGCCAGGGCTATATTGGGGGCCCCTGGTCCCCCCTCCTGCCCCAGGGGATTTTGCTGCTGTAAAAAGGATAGGGAGGGACAGCTGGGGAAAAGAGGTGCTGAGAGGTTAGCTTGGAAACAGCTCCCACCTCACCCCCAAACCAGGGCATGTGGTCACCGTGGGTGGCGCAATTGCAAAATATGCTTGCTAAATGTGGATGAAGGAGCTCACCTGTTTATTTTTAGCCCCTGGAGGGCTTGCTGAGGCCCTGGGAGGCTTAACACTTACGCTGCTTGGAGAAGGCAGGGTTATGGTGTGCACAGGGGTGGGAGGTCTGGACCAGGGGCCTATCTACAGAAAATAACACCTATGGCACTTACTTTTAAATGGCTGAATGATGTCTCACAGCTGGCGGTGGGAACTGTGATGGCCGATAGAAACTACTCATTGGTGCCCCGTCTCAAGTGGTGCCCAGGGCTCGCACCCTACCTACCATCCATCCCTTACTTACACCTCTGATCGTCCCCAGCCCCTCAGACTTCAGACCTCAGATGGAAGGTGCAAAGACATATATAAACCAAAAAAAAGCCCGTTGCCATCGAATCGATTCCAATTCAAAGCGACCCTATCGAACAGAGTAGAACTGCCCCACAGGGTTTCCAAGAAGAGGTTAGTGGATTTGAACTAACGACCTTTTGGTTAGCAGCTGAACTCTTAACCATGGAAGGGTATTAATTTCAGACCTGGTTTCACAGTGGTTAAGCGCTGGGCTGCTAACCGAAAGGTCCACAGTTCAAAACCCACCGGCTACTCTGAGGGAGAAATATGTGGCAGTCTGCTCCTATAAGGAGTCATGGACTTGGAAATCTTATGGAGCGGTTCTCCTCTGTCCTGTAGGGTCACTATAGGGTCACTATGAGTCAGAATCTATTCAGCAGCACACAACAACAACATTCACTTCAGCAGTAGCAAAAATCTGGAGCTGACTGAAATGTCCATCAATAGGGGGATAGTGGATACATTATGGTGCACCTTTGTGATGGAACACCAGTCAGTGGTTAAACAGAATGAAGTTCCATCATGATGCACTGACCTGGGGAAATCTCCAAGACACATTGCTAAATAGAAAAAAAAAATTACTTATACATCAGTGTGAATAGCATGACTCTACTTTGTGAAAAAAACTTGTGCGTATGTTTGAATGAGTGTATACATTCCACATAGCTTTGTCTTGATAATCTTAGGAAAAGGATACAAAGGGTACACACCATGCTTGGGGGGCTTTTGCTTCTTAATTTATATACTTTTAAAAAAAAGTATGGAGAATGAGTGATTTAGCTTTTTCGTTTTGTTTTGTTTTTCTCTATGAAATCTGCAACAGCTAATAATTATAACGAGATAGATCATTATATACACGAATAAGGGAAACTATTCCACGCTTCTGAGAAAAAGCAATCCAGAGAAAAATAAGTACGGTATGATCCTGTTTATGTAACACCCTACACCTGTAGATCTACATAATATCTTTTTTTTTCTCTTTGTATTTGCCCTTAAGTTGATTCTGACTCATGGCCACCCCGTGTGTGTCAGGGTCCAACTGTGCTCCATAGCGTTTTCCATAGTTGACTTTTTGGAAGTAGATCACCGGGTCTTTCATCTGAGCACCTCTACGTGGACTCGAACTGCCAACCTTTCGGTCAGCAGACCAATGCATTAACCGTTTGCACTTCCTAATGCACAGGAGAGGGTCTGTAGGGTAGACTCCAAGCTTTGAAACGTGCTCGCCACCATGGAGGAGCATGAAATTGTAGCAATGGAGGCGGTAGGTGAGGAGGGCTGTCCTTTAACGCCCAAGGCTCGGGATGCCTTCAGGGTGCAGGGACTCTAGGAAGGGGCAGGAAGTGGCAAATGGAGACAAACAGGCAGCGAGGAGGGTATGGGTGCCCATGTGCCTCGGGGATGGGCCTGGGAGTGGTGGACGGGGTGATTGGGGCTCACTGTTCATATTTGAGCTTCAGGTCTTGGGAACTTCTGCTGCCCCTCCTGATTCCTCCCTGGCTCACAGGCTAGGAAGGGCGTGGGGGGTGGGGTAGGAGACTATGTGTAGGTGGTGGGGTGGGGGACAAGGGTGGGGGCTTCATCAGAGGGCTGGCCCTACCTGTCCCTGAGGTTGCTGGGTAGCTAGCTAGAGGACTCCCAAAGGGTTTATACCTGTCCCCTATTCCTCTTCCTCTCCCACCTTTTCCGGTGGCCAGGGGCTGATGCTAGGGCAAGCAAGCATGGCCTTAGCCATGGCTCCTGCCCCAGGCCTGACCACAGCCAACACGCCGGCAGCCCAAGCCCTCCACCTTCCTGACCTTTCTAGAGCCCTGGGAAGGCACTAGTGTCCACCCGCAGAGGCTGGGCCTGGCCCTCTGATGAGGGGACTGGTGATCACACAGAGGGCTGATGCCAGGCACTCCTGAGTCCCAGGGCCTCCTGCCTACCCCTAAGCCCCACTGAATAAATGAATAATAGAAACGAGATGAATAATAGATCTGCTGGACACTTGGGGAATTGGAGGCAAAGCAAATCTTGAGGAGGCCGGTGGGCTAACAGCCCACTCTGAATGGCAGGATGGATGCTGGGATGTGAGGGTAAAGCGGGGACCCCAAATGGCACTGCTCTGGGGGTGGGGAGTCCTAGCCTGAGCAGGCAAGGGGAGTAAGAAAGGGCTGGCAGGGCTGGGGTGGAAGGCGGTGATGACGGCACACGTGCAGTGCTCCTGCCGGATGCCCGGCCCAGTGCTGGAACCTGGCCGCTTAGGACAGTGTCCTCTGGGGCAGGATGGGGCTCTGTCCAGGGACACATCAGAGGGGCCAGCAGGGAGGGCTGTCTGGAAGGGCCAGAATCTTCTTATCCAGTAGCAAGCAAGTAGCTTCTCATCCTGGTCCCTCCATTTCTACCTAGGTGACCCTGGGTAAGTTACTTAACCTTTCTGAACCTCAGTTTGCATCATTTGTAAAATGGGATAATCATAGTACTTCCCTCATTGACTGTTTGGGATTAAAATGAGACAATGTACTTAAAGTGCTTAGCACAACACTTGACATTTATTAAGGGATGAATACCAAACCCAACCCACTGCTACCAAGTTGATGCCGACTCATAGCGACCCCACAGGATTTCCAAGGCTGTAAAACTCTACGGAAGCCGACTACCACATCTTTCTCCCATGGAGCTGCTGGCAGTTTTGAACCACCAACCTTTTGGTTAGCAGTCGATCATTTTAACCTCTGTGCCACCAGGACACCTTAAGGGCTGAATAAGCACACCTTATTCATATGATTGTTATGGATTTGAGGTCTAGGAAATGCAGAATCACACAGGGCACTAGACTGGGATGACTTGAGGGACACGATTTCATGTGGGGAGGGGACTGGATGGGGACCTTGAAAGTGTCTTCTGAAGAGCTAGTGCCCAGGAGACACTGCCTTACCAGGGAAGTTCATGCTGCTGTGGCTTTTGGTCTGGGCACCACCGCCCTGGCCCTGGACGTGGTTGAGGCTGGGCAGGGACACACGGTTGAGTGGTTGGGTCAGGAACAGGCCTACGAGAAACAGCTGGATGAGGGGTGAGGGGTGAGGGTCAGCCTTGCTCTGGGCTGAGGTTGTGAGGTCTGAGGCTCCTGCTCCTGTCCTGGGGTCACAGGAACTCAGCAGCCCGCTCCCCAAAGAGTCTGCAGGGGCCACAACGTTGTGCTGAGATTCTGCTGCTCTGAGGGCATCTGGCCTGGGCAGGGGTTTCTATAAAGGGAGCCATGGGAGATGGGGTGGCAGAGACGAGCAAACCAAGGCCTCTGCAGCAGAGGTGGGGTGGGAGTGGCTGCCAACATTCCCCAGAGAAGGTCTGCGTTGGCCCTTTCTGTCTTGAAAAAGGGGAAGTGGAAAAAGTAGCCCCACATTGACTTCCAGGTGAACTAGGAGGCCTGGAAGGGGCCTCTTTGCTGGGGTCTGGGCCTAGGATGGAAAGAATTTCTTTCTAAACCTGGGACCTGACCTCCTGGATAGCTCTATGCCAGGCTGGTTACTCCTCTGGGCCTTACTGTCAGCATTTGTGAAATGAGCTTAATAGCAAGACTAACCTTAAAAAGGAGAAAGCTTCTGGGAAATACAGGCCTCAGTTTCCTCATCTGCAAAATGGGGAAAATAACAATATGTAGCTCAGAGGTTATTGTGAGGGTTAATGAGACGATGCAGGAAGCACATAGCACACTGGAGGCCCTGGCCTCAATGCCAGAGGAAGCCAGAATCCTTTTCCCTTATAATAGCGCTGTGAGGCAGATGGGCAGGGATTGACCTAACCCCCATTTTACAGAAAAGGAAGTGAGGCTCAGAGAGAAGGGGTTTGGCAAAGATTGCCCCACAAGGCAGTGGCAGAGCTGAGACTGGTCACCAGACCATGCCCTTGGCCTCCCCCCACCCCTCAACCCCTCTCTGCACCTCCTGCACTTGGCAAACAGGGAAGATGTTGGCACAGCGTGGTCCCATCTGTACCCACAGAGCGGCTCCAGGCACCCTGGGAACCCAGCTCACACTCTCCCCACCCACTGTCACCTCCACAGGCTCCCAGTCCTCACCTGAACCCGTGGTCTAGACCAGCCAGACTCCCGTGGCTGGTGACTGAGACCCCCAAAGCCATGATCAGTCGGGCCTATTGCTTGAGGACAGGGCGTGGGCCCCCTGCATGGGTAAAGCTCTGAGACAGGGCCAGAGGGCCTGGGTGCGGGGTGGCCCAGCCCTCCAGGAAAGCAGTTACTGCTCAGCCTTGGGGTTGGTGGGCAGGGGGCTGGGCCTTTGGAAGGACAAGGGGAAGCAACAGGCCAGTTGCCTGGAGCCAGTGGTTAACAGTGACAATAGCCGACACTCATTAAGCCCAGGCTCTGTTCTGAGCTTTTTACCTGTGCTAACTAATTAAATCCTCACAACTCTTGGAAGACTCTATAGGACAGAGTAGAACTGCCCCATATGGTTTCCAAGGAGCGCCTGGTGGATTCAAACTGCCAACTTTTTGATTAGCAGCTGTAGCTCTTAAACACCAGGGTTTCCACTCTTGGAAGTAGCTAATATCATTCTCTCCGCTTAACAGATGAACAAACTGAGTCAGCAGTTGAGTTCCTGGTCCCAGGTTACACAGTTAGGCAATGGCAGAGGCAGGATTTGAACTCAGGCTGTCTGGTTCCATAGTCCGAGCCATTAGTTCTACTTGGAAGGAGAAACAAGGGCCTGCTGGAGGCCTGTCCGTGAGTGGGCAGAGGAGGCTCCTTGACAGGAGAGAATCTGAGCTGAACGGTACTGATGTGGACTAGTGCCCCCCCCCCCACCCCGAGGCCTGTCTCCGCAGGTGCCAAGTCCCAGGGCCTGCACCGAGGCAGTTAGGTAGTATGATGGCTAAACTGCTGGGCTGTGGGGCTAGACCCTGGTCTTCTCCTCCACTGTGTGACCTGAGATTTACTCCCTCTCCTTGGTTGCTTACATACAAAACAAGAATAATAGTTGATATTTATTGAGCACTTACTGTGCACCAGGCACTCTTCTAGGTGGGTATAGCAATGAATACAACAGACTAAATTCCCTGACCTCAAGGGGAAACTAAGGCACAGCAAGGAGGGTAAGCACTTGCTAAGGGGACATGACTGGTTGATGGGAGGTCCAAGGCAGAAGTCCAGGTGTTCTGATTTCTTTCCTGTTCCAGAAAGATGGGGGCAGGAGATGCCTTTCGCAGCAGTCCGGGGACGAAAACTCCAATCAGCCTGTCCAGGGTGGGTCCAGCAGCTGGAGACTTAGGTCTGCCGGAGCTTCCTGGCTGCTGGAGGCCACCCCCAACCCCAGTCCTGTTAGACCTGACTCTTTCCCCCTTCTTTTCCCAGTCCTCCATTCACCTGCCCACACCCAGCCTCTGCTGTGTTCCCCTGATGCCCATGAGGTCTGAGTTCTCCTTGAAAACCAGACTTGGAGTGCGGGGTGTCTGGGTCAGGGGCTTGAGTGGGCGGTGGATAGCCAGCCAGGGCCTTGCGGGGGAGAGTCCTGTTCCCCTCCCTTCCTCCCTCAGATGCTCAGTGGCTGCTTGCTCTGAGATAGGCTATGGGGATGGTGTGAACAAGACCCCGGCCCCCCAGAGCCCACATTCTACAGGGGGAACAGACAAAAAGCAGGAAGCCCATGAAGAAACACAATTATAACGTCTTGTGGTAAATACTAAGAGAGACATGAACGCATCTCTTAATGGATGACAGTTGTGACTTCAGTGTTGAAATGGTTCTTCTAATTGCCTGATGGAATTAGCGTGGGGAGTGACGTCTTAGAAGGTTGGTACACGTGTTTGGAGAAGTAGAAAATGCCCTGGGTTGGGAGTCAGAGAGGGAATTTAGTGTGGCCCTCCCACTAACTTGCTGTGGGACTCGGGCCTCAGTTTCCCTGTTCGTAAAACAGAGATAACAACTGCTGCCTTCCCCACAGGTGGTGATGAGGGTGAAATGAGAAGGGTGTGCAAACGGGGTGTGTGAATTGTCACATGCGTGTGAGGTGGGTGTCAAGGACAGGCATCTGGAAACTGACTTGGGAAGGCCAGCCCTTAGGGGCTGTCTAGCTCTCCACTTCACTGACCAATTAGTCACTGAGTCACAGTATTTATTGAGCCCCACTATTGTGCCAGGCACTGCTACAGGCCTGTGGGATGAGCAGTACATGCAGCCCTGCCCTTGTGGAGTAGATAGCATGCTATTTACACCACAGTATGTAGCTTTTCTCTCAGGCAGTGCAAGGTAATGGTTAGAACCACAGGCTCCAGGGCTGGCTGGCTGCCTCGGTTTGAAGTCGAGTGTATCCGTCTCCTGTGGCTGCTGTAACAAATTACCAAGGACTTCGTGGCTTTAAACAACACAAATTTATTATCTTACAATTCTGGAAGTCAGAAGTCTAAAATGAATCTTGTTGTTAGGTGCTGTTGAGTAGATTCCGACTCATAGTGACTCCATGTGACAAAGTAGAACTGCCCCATAGGGTTTCCTAGGCTGTAATCCTTATAGGAGGAGCCCTGGTGGCACAGTGGTTAAGAGCTATGGCTGCAAATCTAAAGGTCAGCAGTTCGAATCCACCAGCCTCTCTTGGGAAGCCCTATCGGGCAGTTCTACTCTGTCCTATAGGGTCTCTATGAGTTGGAATCAACTCAACAGCAGAGTTTGGTTTGTTTTTTTTAATCTTTATGGGAGCAGATCTCCAGGTCTTTCTCACTCAGAGCAGTTGAGTGGGTTCGAGGCATCAACCTATCGGTTAGCAGCTGAGTGCTTAACTTTTGCACCACCAGTGCTCCAAAAATGAATCTTAAAAAAAAAAAACAAACCCATCCCCACTGAGTCAAGTTGGACTCATAGCGACACTATAGGACAGAGTAGAACTGCCCCATTGGGTTTCCAATGATGTAAATCTTTATGGAAGCAGACTGCCATATCCTTCTCCCACAAACAGGGTGGTGGGTTTGAACCACAGACCTTTTGGTTGGCGGCCGAGTGCCTTAACCACTGCGCCACCAGGACTCCTATAAAATGAATCTTAGTAGGCAAAAATCAAAGTGTTGGCAAAGTTGCATTCCTTCTGGAGGCTCTAGGGAGAATCCATTTCCTTGCTTTTTAAAATTTCTAGAGACAACCTGCATTCCTTGGCTTGTGGCCCCCTCCTTCATCTTAAAAGCACGTCACGCCAACCTTTAATCCTATCATCATATCTCCTTGTTTTTGTCTTTCACATTCCTGCCTCCCTCTTTTTTTCCTAAATTTTATTTATTTTGCTGTTACGGTTGAGAATATACACAGCAAAACATACAGCAATTCAACAGCTTCTGCATATATAATTTAGTGACATTGATTACATTCTTTGAGTTATGTGACCATTCTCACTCTCCTTTTCTGAGTTGTTCCTCCCTCATTAACATAAACTCATTGATTCCAAAGGTTCCTATCTAACCTTTCCAGTTGCTATTGTCAATTTGATCCCATACAGATAATTCTTAAAAGACCATAATGCTCAAGGCAGATCTTTTTCACTAATTAAGCTAAACTATTGTTTGGTTTTAAGATGACTTCAGGGAATATTTTTGGATAAAGGTTTAAAGATTATCTCAGGGCAATAATTTCAGGGGTTCATCCAGCCTCCATGGCTCCAGAAAGTCGACAAGAATTTGAAATTCTGTTCTGCACCATCCCCCTTCTGATCAGGATTCTTTTATGGAATCTTTGGTCAAAATTTTCCATAACAGTAGCTGGGCACCATCCAGTTCTTCTGGTCTCATGGCAAAGGAGGCAGTTGTTCATGGAGGCAATTAGCCACACATCTCATATCCTCCTCCTATTCCTGACTCTCCTTTTTCCTCTGTTGCTCCAAATGAATAGAGACCAATTGCTGTGCCTTGGATGGCCCCTGGCAAGCTTTTAAGACCTCAGTCACTACAAAACTAACTAGAAAGTAGAACAGAAACACTAAACACATTATTAGGCCAATTAACTGGGATGTCCCATGAAACCATGATCCTAAACCCTCAAACCTAGGAACCAAATCCTATGAGGTATTTAGTTGTACATAAGCAGCCTCAACAGCTACTTTTTTTAAAAAAATAAATATATCTATCACACAACTTTTGCCGATGTAACTTTTTACAGGTGTACCATTTATTGACAGCAATTGCAATAATCCACTCTGTAACCCTATCCTTAATCAATGCGATTTTTCCATCACCATTAACCCTCCCCTCTTTTTCCACTTCCTCCTCCCCCTGGTAACCACTAATAAACTTTGGTCTCTGTACATTTGCCTTTTCTTGTCTTTTTATATAAGTGAGGTCATATAATATTTGTCCATTTGTGATTGGTTTATTTTGTTCAGCATAGTGTCTTCAAGCTCCATCCATACTATAGCATGTATCAAGACTTCATTTCTCCGACTGGCTGAGTAGTATTCCATTGTATGTATGTACCACATTTTGTTTGTCCATTCACCTATTGATCGGCCATTTAGGTTGTTTCTACCTTTGGGCTACTGTGAATAGTGCTGCAATGAACATTGGTGTACAAGTCTCTGAGTCTCTGCTTTAGAGTCTTTGGGGTATATACACAGAAGTGGAATTGCTGGATCATATGGTAGCTCTATTTTTAATTTTTTTGAGGAACTGCCATGATGGCTGTACCATTTTGCATTCCCACCATAAATGGATAAGGGTTCCAATTTCCCCACATCCTCACCAACATTTGTTATTTTCTGTTTTTTTATCTTAGCCATCTTAGTGGGGGTGAAATGGTATCTCATTATGGTTTTGATTTGCATCCCTCTGATGGCTAATGATGCTGAGCATCTTGTCGTGTGTGGTGGCCATTTGTCCTCCTTGGTGAAACGTCTATTCAAGTCCTCTGCCCATTTTATGATTGGGTTGTCTTTTTGTTGTTAAGTTGTTGAAGTTTTATATATATTTTTGTTATTAGATTCTTGTTGGATATATATAGTTTCCAAAGAGATTCTCCCAGTGAAGACTTTACTTTCCAGAGAAGTCTTTTGATGAACAAAAGTTTTTCATTTTTATGAGGTCCAATTTATTTATTTTGTCTTTTGCTGTTTGTGCTTTTGTTGTTATGTTAGATAATCCATCGTTAAAAGCTAGGCCTGACCGTGTTGCCCCTGCATTTTTTTCTAAGAATTTTATGGTTTTAGTTTGCACATTTAGGTTCTTAATCCATTTTCAATATTTTTTTGTGTATGGTGTGAGGCACGGGTCCTGTTTCATTTTTCTGCATGTGGAAATCCGATTTTCCCAGCATCATTTATTGAAGAGACTCTTCATTCCCCATCAAATGGACTTAGCACCCTTGTAAAAAATCAGTTGACCACAGATGTGTGGGTTTATTTCTGGACTCTCAATTTTATTCCACTGGTCTATGTGTCTATTTCCCCATGCGTCTGTCAGTTTGTTGTACTGTGGGGGCTTGCGTGTTGCTGTGATACTGGAAGCTATGCCACCGGTATTCAAATACCAGGAGGGTCACCCATGGCGGATAGGTTTCAGCTGAGCTTCCAGAAAAGACAGACTAGGAAGAAGGACCCAGTGGTCTACTTCTGAAAAGAATTAGCCAGTGAAAACCTTATGTATAGCAGCAGAACTTTGTCCTGTATAGTGCCAGAAGATGAGCCCCCCAGGTTGGAAGGCACTCAAAAGATAACTAGGGAAGAGATGCCTCCTCAAAGTAGAATCGACCTTAATGACGTGGATGGAGTCAAACTTTCGGGACCTTCATTTGCTGATGTGCCACAACTCAAAATGAGAAGAAACAGCTGCAAACATCCATTAATAATCAGAACATGGAATGTACAAAGTATGAATCTAGGAAAATTGGAAATCGTAAAAAATGAAATGGAACACATAAACATCAATATCCTAGGCATTAGTGAGCTGAAATGGACCTGTATTGACCATTTTGAATTGGACAATCATGTAGCCTACTATGCCGGGAATGACAATTTGAAGAGGAATGGCGTTGCATTCATCGTCAAAAAGAACATTTCAAGATCTATCCTCAAGTATAACGCCGTCAGTGATAGGATAATATCCATATGCCTACAAGGAAGACCAGTTAATACGACTACTACTCAAATTAACACACCAACCACTAAGGCCAAAGATGAAGAAACTGAAGATTTTTACCAACTTTTGCAGTCTGAAATTGATCGAACATGTAATCAGGATGCATTGATAGTTACTGGTGATTGGAATGCGAAAGTTGGAGACAAAGAAGAAGGAACAGTAGTTGGAAAATATGGCCTTGGTGATAGAAACGATGCTGGAGATTACCTGATAGAATTTTGCAAGACCAATGACTTCTTCATTGCAAATACCTTTTTTCACCAACATAAACGGCAACTATACAAGCAGATTTCCCCACATGGAATACACAGGAATCAAATCGACTACATCTGTGGAAAGAAACAATAGAAAAGCTCAATGTCATCAATCAGAACAAGGCCAGGGGCCAACTGTGGAACAGACCATCAATTGGTCATAAGCAAGTTCAAGTTGAAACTGAAGAAAATTAGAACAAGTCCACGAGAACCAAAGTATGACCTTGAGTATATCTCATCTGAATTTAGAGACCATCTCAAGAATAGATTTGAGGCGTTGAGCACCAATGACTGAAGACCAAACGAATTGTGGAATGACATCAAGGACATCATACATGAAGAAAGCAAGAGGCCATTAAAAAGACAGGAAAGAAAGAAAAGACCAAAACGGATGTCAGAAGAGACTCTGAAACTTGCTCTTGAATGTAGAGTAGCTAAAGCCAATGGAAGAAATGAGGAAGTCAAAGAGCTGAACAGAAGATTTCAAAGGGCAGCTCGAGAAGACAAAGTAAAGTTTTATAATGACAAGTGTAAAGAGCTGGAGATAGAAAATCAAAAAGCAAGAACACACTCGGCATTTCTCCAGCTGAAAGAACTGAAGACAAAATTCAAGCCTCACATTGTAATACTGAAGGATTCTACAGGGAAAATATTAAACGACGCAGGAAGCATCAAAAGAAGATGGAAGGAATACACTGAGTCACTATACCAAAAAGAACTGGTCGACGTTCAGCCATTTCAGGAGGTAGCATACGATCAGGAACCGATGGTACTGAAGGGAGAAGTCCAAGCTGCACTGAAGGCACTGGCAAAAAACAAGGCTGCAGGAATTGACAAAATATCAATTGAAATGTTTCAACAAAAGGATACAGCACTGGAAGTGCTCCCTCGTCTATGCCAAGAAATTTGGAAGACATACCTGGCCAACCAACCAGAAGAGATCCATATTTATGCCTATTCCCAAGAAAGGTGATCCAACCGAATGCGGAAATTATCAAACAATATCATTAATAACACAAGCAAGTAAAATTTTGCTGAAGATCATTCAAAAGTGGCTGAAGCAGTATATCAACAGGGAACTGCCAGAAATTCAAGCTGGATTCAGAAGAGGATGTGGAACCAGGGATATCATTGCTGATGTCAGAAGGATCCAGGCTGAAAGCAGAGAATACCAGAAAGATGTTTACCTGTGTTTTATTGACTATGCAAAGGCATTCGACTTTGTGGATCATAATAACTTATGAACAACATTGCGAAGAATGGGAATTCCAGAGCACTTAATTGTGCTCATGAGGAACCTGTACATAGATCAAGAGGCAGTCGTTTTAACAGAACAAGGGGATACTGAATGGTTTAAAGTCAGGAAAGGTGTGTGTCAGGGATGTATCTTTTCACCATACCTATTCAATCTGTCTGCTGAGCAAATAATCCAAGAAACTGGACTCTATGAAGAAGAACGGGGCATCACGATTGGAGGAAGACTCATTAACAACCTGCGTTATGCAAATGACACAACCTTGCTTGCTGAAAGTGAAGAGGACTTGAAGCACTTACTGATGAAGATCAAAGCCCACGGCCTGCAGTATGGATTATACCTCAATATAAAGAAAACAAAAATCCTCACAACTGGATCAATAAGAAACATCATGATAAATGAAGAAAAGATTGCAGTTGTCAAGGATTTCATTTTACTTGGATCCACTATCAATGCCCATGGAAGGAGCAGTCAAGAAATCAAATGATGCATTGCACTGAGCAAATCTGCTGCAAAGGATCTCTTTAAAGTATTGAAAAGCAAAGATGTCACCTTGAAGACTAAGGTGAGCCTGATCCAAGCCATGGTGCTGTCAATCACCTCACAGGCATGCGAAAGCTGGACAATGAATAAGGAGGACTGAAGAAGAATTGAAGCCTTTGAATTGAAGAGTTGGCAAAGAATTTTGGACTGCCAAAAGAACGAACAAATCCCTCTTGGAAGAAGTACAACCAAAATGCTCCTTAGAAGCAAGGATGGCGAGACTATGTCTCCCATACTTTGGACATGTTATCAGGAGGGATCAGGAAATGGACAAAGACATCATGGTTGGTAAAGTAGAGGGTGAGCGAGAAAGAGGAAGACCCTCAATGAGATGGATTGACACAGTGGCTGCAACGAAGGGTTCAAGCATAACAACGATTGTGAGGATGGCACAGGACTGGGCAGTGTTTCATTCTGTTGTGCATAGAGTTGCTATGAGTCGGAACTGACTCGATGGCACATAATAAACAACAACAACATGTGTCTATTTTTATACCAGTACCAGGCTGTTTTGATTACTATAGCTGTATAGTATGTTTTAAAATCAGGAAATGTGAGTCCTCCTACTTTGTTCTTCTCTTTCAACTTTGCTTTAGCTATTTGGGGCCTCTTGCCACGCTATATAAAGTTGAGGATTGGTTTTTCTATTTCTGTAAAGAAGACTGTTAGAATTTTGATTGGGACTGC
The DNA here is from genome assembly GCA_030035585.1 of Dugong dugon. Classification (NCBI taxonomy): domain Eukaryota; kingdom Metazoa; phylum Chordata; class Mammalia; order Sirenia; family Dugongidae; genus Dugong; species Dugong dugon. The sequence continues at coordinate 49,183,794 of CM057462.1, read as the reverse complement.
ATTGAATTTGTAGATCATTTTGGGTAGTACTGACATCTTAACAATATTCAGTTCCTGCCTCCCTTTTATAGGGATCTTGGATTCACTGGGAAAATCCAGAATAAACTCCCCCTTCAAGAACCTTAACTTAATCACACCTGAAAAGTCCCTTTTGCCTCATAAAGTAACATATTCCCAGGGTCTGGGGATTAGGCATTATTCTGTCTTCACACCCACCTCTGCCATTCACTAGCTGTTTCTTCCAAGTTTTTTCACCTCTCATGTCTCAGTCTTCTCGTGTGTGAAATGGGGTGATGATCATAGCACCTTCTGATAGAGCTGGTGTGAAGATGGGAAGAATTGTACCTTAAAAGTGTTCAAAAGAAAAAGAAAGTGTTGAGAAGAGTATCTGACAGTGAGTACACACTTAATTGATGTTAGCCGTTGTCGTCGTTATGACGTCCCTTCTTTGTAGCTGCATAACTTTTACTCAAACACCTCTAGGGATGGGAACTTACTACTTACCTCATATTGTGATTTCAGACAGCCCTGGCTGGAAGAATGCTAGAAAGTGTATTTTTCTTTATGTGCAACTAAAATCTGCCCAGTCTCCCCTGCTGGTCCTGGCTTGGCCTCTGGGATGAGGTGAATGAGCTTGCCCCCTCACCCAGCTGTCCCTTCAGAGGAGACGAGTCCCGATCCTGTGGCCCTTGAGTTGGCTCTTCTCACTTCCACTCAACAGACTCCGAGTAAGTGTCTTCTTGGCAAGTTCTCAGGCAAACCCCACATCATTACACCCTCTATCCCATGTACAACAGCAGGAGCCCAGACCCTAATTGTCATGATGGTAGCTGTTGCTGGCCACCCTGACAGCCAGATTTCAGAGGAAAATCAAAGTTATCCACAGGAAGGCTTTAGCAGTATGGAGGGCGGTCATTCCTACAACAAATCTTTGCTAGGTACCAACTCTCTGCTATGATCCATGGTAGGTCCCGGCAATAAAAAGATGAATAAAGGTGTGAAGTGAGTTCCTTTCTGTGGCCTTTTGCCTTGGTTCTTTGGAAAAACAGCTTGAGAGATTTTCCCCAGAAGCCCTGAGGAGTTACCTTTGCCCTAGTTTTCTACTCTAGAGGGTTTATTACTTTTGTCCAAGTTGATTGACATTTCCTGGGCAAGCTGTAAACAACTTGTGGTTTGATACTTTTTGTCTAGGCCTGGGCTGCAACCTGCCCTGTGATTGGTTTATTTGACACACCTCGAAAGGATTGGTCAGTATACTTATGCAAATGAATCGACTATAGCCTACTATGCAGGTGAAATGTCTATGGCCTACCCAGAGGGAATTGGTTAGTTTTTGGCCGTGATGGGAGGGCCATACCTTGAAATTGACCAGGAGTTTGCTTATATGTGCAGCCAGCCTGGCGGAAGTTGGCAGACGGAAGAAAGAGGTAGAAAGGGGAAATGATAAGAGAAGCAAGAGCAGAGAAGAAGCATTGAGAGAGGAGGTGAGGAAACTCCTAAAAAGCTTTAACACGGGTCAAGGGCTGTAACACTGAAGACAGTGAGAGGTCCAGAAGGGGCCGTGTGGAAGATCTGGCGGCAACAGGCCTGAAAGGGGCCGTGTGGCAGAGTCGGTGGTGATGACAGAAAACTGCCACACTAGGAGGGCAGCTAAGAGAACTGGAGAAAACTGTTACACCAGCTATGAGCTGGGTCAGTTAGCAGTGGAGAGGCTGATGGCAGGATGGCTGAAGGCCGAGAGGAGCCTGTCCTGAAGGCGTCAAGAGGAGCCTGCCCTGAGGGGCCTGAGGGGAGCCTGTCCTCAGGGGGCCAAGAGGAGCTGTCTTCAGGGGGCTGAGAGGAAGCATGCATGGCTGGAGGGGGTGTGCACAGCAGAGAGAAGGGCCCGTTGGCTTACAAGGAGAGAGGAGATGAGAGTGCTGTCCCTGCACTGAAGAAGGGAGGGATGTGCTCTCCACTTCGGAGGAGCCTCCCAGACTTTGCCTACATGCTTTCTGATCCTGAGTTGTACATTGTTACTTCCTTAATAAACCACTTAACTGTAGGTACGGTCTGTGAGTTCTGTATGGCCATTGCAAGAGAGTATTGAACCCAGAAGAGAAGTCGAGAGTGCTGGGGGAGGGATGGCTGGTCAAAATTGGTAAAAAGTTTGGAGAGTGGAGGTTATGTCTGACCTTGGGCTGATCTTGGTTCACATTATCCCCCCTGAGGTTGAACAGGTTCTGATGCTACTACCACCATTTTACAAAAGGTATAGTTGTTGCCCTTCTGGACTACAGTGACAAGCATTTGGTAATAATATTAATAACAATAACAGCAACTAACACTGAGTGATCCCTACATCCCAGGAACTGCTCCAAGCACCTCTGTGTCTCCTCACGCCAACCCTCCAAACATCTACCTCCACCCCCAGCCGCCTAATCCCCTCCCAGTCAGCCAACGTCAGCCAATTCTTGGTCATCCTTTAGAGAGATTTTATGTGTCTACAACCAAATATGCCATACATCCACCCACACCCCGACCCCCACCACCTTTTTTTCACTCACATTCTCCTGCTTCTGAAATGCTGACCACGAACTCAAGGTTTTCAGAAACACTCGAGGGTGCACCTGGGAGGGACAGCTCAGATGGGCTGATTGGTTCTCCATCTTTAAAATGAAAAACAAAACAAAGCAAAAATGAACCTGCCCTTGTCCTGTGACACCCTCTGGCTGTCACCCACTCTTCTCCCTTCCCAACTGAGCTCTCGATACTGTCATCTACTGTCACCCCCCATGCCCCTAACACTTCCTTACCTCCCAGTCACCCCTGGACCATCCTCAGCCTGGCTTTGCCCCGACCACACTCAGAGACCCTTAGTCCCCAGACCCTTAGTGACTACCCAGCAAATCTAATCTCTACCTTTTCACTCCAAGCCTTACCTCTTGATTTGACGCTAATGTTTCTTAAAACTCTCCCTTCCCTCAGTGTCCATCTCTGGGAAGTACGTAAAAAAAGCTTTTAGAAGGCTTATTAAATGATGTTAATTATGCCCATTACTCTTTCAATTATCTTGTTAAACCCGACAGAAACAGTTGGAGAAATTGAAATATCGTTCATTTCAGTACATCTTTGCCAATATAAAAAAAAATTTTTTTAGTAAAAGGTTTATCTTATCATGTGCTTTAGGTATATTTTGTCAAAACTTGGAGCTGCAGATTTAGTTCTTTCAATTTATGGAAAATGTGGGCAATAAAAAACCTAACCGGCAAAGTCAGTCCTCATGGTCAAACCAACTGCTTGATCAGATTTACTGCTAGTCAGAAAAAAGTCTGACTTTGTTCTTTAGTTCTCATTGAATTGTTGTGTGTATCATATGGCCAAATCCCTCACTTCTAGGTTCTAAGTCTAAGATGGATGGATGGATAGAGAGAGAGAGAAAAAAAGGAGGAGGAGGAAAGGAAGAGAAGGAGAGGACAAAGTCTTGTCATGCCTGTGTGGCCTGCCTGAACAGGGGAGCACTATCCAACACTTCTCACCAACATTCCGTTTGCTTTGCTTCCATGGGAAGCTCTCAGAAGTGACACCCTCTTTGATAGTAGGTGAAAGCTGGAAGAGGTGATGTCATTAAAGGAAAAATGTCCTCACTCCTGTCCCACTCTCCAGTATGTCAATTCAGAGCATTCTGACGTAGGCCAAAGTGCCCTGATTCTGGTCGTACTTCTCCTGTACAAGGCAGGAAGAAGGAGAAGCCCCATCCTGAGTTCATGGAGCCTTGATTAAAGGAGGCTTTGTGGACCCTCTTTGTCCGCAGGTTTCTACTAAGTGGGACATATAGTCTAGAAAAGCTCAAGGTTTGTGGGAGATGTGCCTTTGTGTGTGTGGAGTGGGAGACAAGAAAGGAGAGGCTGCCTGCCCATCACAGGAGTGTGTTGTCAGGCAGAGCATAGGCATATGTCGAGTCCCCTGAAGTTATCAGTGGCGCTTTCCCATGTAAAGTCTTCATGTCTCCCCGGAGAACACATTCCTGAGCGTAAAGATCACTGTTCTAGAGTCAAGAATCTAAGCTAAGTGCACTCCCAAATCTTCTACCTCCTACTCCAGCCCAATGTCCATAATTCATCAACTCACCGGGCATCTCCATATCCATGTCCCACACGTCCCACAGACTTAGGAATTTCTCCCACCACATGTTCCTACTGCACGCAGAGCACACAGACACTTGGAGCAGAACTTCAACCTCATCCCCACCAGGGACCATCAGATGCCATCTCAGAAACACTTGCTGTTGGGGAGATGCACCATGTTTGAGGATCCACCATGTCTAAAGATTGGAAAACTCAATATCATAAAGATGACAATTCTCCCCAAAATAATCTATATAGTTAAGACAATTTCAATAAAATTCTAACTACGTTTTTTGCAGAAATGGAAAAGCTGATCCAAAAATTTATACGGAATAGTTAAGGGCCAGGAATAGCCAAGACACTTTTTTGTCTTGACTATCATGATTCACGATAAAGCTATAGTAATTAAAAAAGGATGGAAAAGAGAGCCTAAAAATATATCCATTTATAAATAGAGACTTAGCATATGGTAGAAATCAGCAGAGAAAGAGAAACCTATTTAATAAAGAAATGATGCTAGTTCATTTGGCTATCCATACAGAAAAAGGATAAAATGAGATCTCTACCTCACACTATATATAAAGATAAATTTCAGATAATATAAGGACCTAAATGTAAAAGACAAAAGTTTAAAATTTTTAGAAAAAAAAATGCTCTTTCATGACATGGGGGTAGAGAAGATTTTACTAAGATACAAAAGCTCAAATCATAAAACAGAAGATTAATAGTTAAGACTTAAAATATTTGTGTTGAGCATATACTGTCTCAAACACTATCCCTTCCACATCGCCACCACAGTCATCCTTTTCTATCTGCCATCTGACCACATCGTGGCACTGATTCAGACCTTTTCTGGCTCTCTGGTGCTTCCTGAGTATAGTGGCAACAAGTACCCTTGGCACATGGGGCCTAACACTACAGCAAATTTTCCCACCACTCCCCTGAACGTACTCCCTCCCCCACTACTTTTTGGCATTCCCTGAACATGGCATCCTTTTTCATTCCTCTGAGTCTTTGCACGTGCTGTTGCCTGGAGTGCATGCTCTCTTGTCACCACCTGGACAACTCCTTTGCATCCTTCAATACCCAGCTCAAGCCTTGTGTTCCCAGTGAAGTGTCCTTGACCTCCTGAGGGACCATTGCCTACATGATGACACTGCCACCAGCACCTATCTCTGTACACATATGCAGTCCATGCCTCTGCTTCCACTATTAGGGAGGTCCCTGAGGGGGTCCACATACCATCATAACTGAGAATATTCTCTCTGGAGACAGACAACCCTAGGGAGAAATCCCATATCTGCCACTCACTTGCTATGTGATTCCTGACAAGGATCTTAAACTTTCTGATCCTTGGTTTCTGTAGAAGACAATAAGACTTACCTCCCAGGATAGTCATGAAGATTAGATGAGACGATTGTCCTAGTCATCTAGTGCTGCTATAACAGAAATACCACAAGTGAATGGCTTTAACAAACAGAAATGTATTTTCTCACAGTTTAAGAGGCTAGAAGTCCAAATTCAGGGTGCTAGCTGTAGGGGAAGGCTTTCTCTCTCTCTTGGCTCTGGAAGAAAGTTCTTGTCATCCATCTTCCCCGGGTCTAGGAGCTTCTCAGTGCAGGGACCCCAGGTCCAAAGGACACACTCTGCTCCTGGTACTACTTTCTAGGTGGTATGAAGTTTCCCTGACTCTCTGCTCCCTTCTCTCTTTTATGTCTCCAAAGAGATTGATTCAAGATACAACCTAATCTTGTAGATTGAGTCCTGACTCATTAACATAACTGCCGCTTATCCCACCTCATTAACTTCAGAGAGGTAGGATTTACAACACCATAGGAAAATCACATCAGATGACAAAATGGTGGACAATCACACAATACTGGGAATCATGGCCTAGCCAAGTTGACACATATTTCTGGGGGGACACAATTCAATCCATAACAACGACATACGTGATGTACTCGTGCCTTAGACAGGGTTCATCCAAAAGCAGACCCTAAAACTAGGATGTTAGTTGCAAGTAGTTCATTTGGGCTGTAAGCTCAGAGAGCACCTGTAGGGAAGCGGGGAAGTGAGAGGGAGGGAAAAAGCCCAACAAAGAGTGCATTGTCCAGCAAGTTACTCCTGTGGGCAACTGGGGCTCAGTCCTGCCGGGAAACCTGGGGAGACAGTGTATAATACACCTGAGCGTTGTCGCAACTGAAGGGGAAGGGAGTTCAATATTTATTCACCAACTCCTATCAATCAGTGCTTGAGACCCACTGGGGAGGGGGTGCTAACTCCCAGGCACTTCTGGCTTCCCCGACACCTGGGCAGAACAGCACCTGTGACCAGAGAAAGCAGGCACTGCAATTGGAAGCTGTCTGGATGCACCACAGGATTGGCTGGGGCTGAGGGGAGTGGGCGGGACACAGACAGCATCTGTTGCAACCTCACACACAGTGTGTGCTCAGTAACCGTAAGTTGCCCACCTGTTTTCTCACTTGTCTCCCACTGCAATCCTGGGAAAGGCATTCTTCCCATTTTGCAGATGAAGAGATTGAGGACCAAGAAGATTGCCTAAGAAGGCACTTGTTAAAGGAACTAACCATTGAAGAAGCAATTTAACAGACCTCTGAAGTCATGAACTAAGCCAATTCATAAGGACTAGAATCCAAGAGCCCCTGGTTCCTAGTTGAGGGTTTTTGTTTTCCCCTTTTATGTCCAGATGCCTCCTCCCAGGGACTTTGCTCCCCCAGATCTCTCTCCCCTAAAGAATGCCTAAGCATGTGGTGATTCTACTGTAGTCTCAGACAGGGAAAATCCATGGGTATGAGGAGCGTCCCTGGTGGCAAAACGGTTAAGCGCTTGGCTGCTTAACAGAAGGGTGGGCGGTTCGAACTCATTCAGTGGCTCCACAGGAGACAAGACCCAGCTATCTGCTTTCATAAAGATTACAGGCTAGAAAACCCTATAGGGTAGTTCTACTCTATGTCATATAGGGTCACTACGAGTCAAAATCCATTCGAGGGCACTTAACAACAATAATGTAACATCAGGAGCATCAGGTTCTGGTCCTTGCTGTGCCCTCGTCTGTGGTATGACATTGGGAAGATCCTGGTCTTTCTCTGGGCTCAGTTTCTGCATCTGTTAAATGGGGGGTGGTGGTGAGTGTTAGGTCAGCTAGGTCCCCCAAGGAGGCTTTGGGCCAGGTTGCCCAGAATTGCTAAGGCTGACATGCAGAATAGAGGGAACAGGTTCATTCTCTCTGCCCAGCACCCTGTTTGGCAGGGCTGAGAATCCCAACGGTTAGGGAACCTGCTGATTTGTCCCCACCTGGCTCTGAGGTCAGACTTCAGCCTGATACAGCTCAGCTGGCAGTCTTTATTCTGCAGACATAGACTCCCAGGTCTGACCATGACTGACCCATGACCCTGGCCCATCTGATCTTTGACTCTGGTGATGGACAGAGTTCTGATTTGAACACAGACTGACTGCTGTCCCTTGTCACAGACTGACCCCTCATCCAAACCATATACTGACTCTTGACCTGGCCACAGCTTGACTTTTGATCCCAGCCACAGACTGATCCTTGATCCAACCACAAACCTCAAACCCAGACTGACTGCTGACCTTGGCCACAGGTTGACCTCTGACCCCAATCGTGAACTAACCTCTTGTCAGTCTATGATTAGTCACTGCTATTCCTGAACCAGTGGGTATGAGGCACAGCTCCTTCTCAGTAGGAAAGCCCCTCACTCTAGTGGGGGACATTCAGTGAGGCAGCAGGGAGGCCTTTCTAACTCTGCAGTGCCACCATGGCTGAGCAAGGCCACCAGCTCTAGCTCTGCGTCCAACTAGGTTGGGCTTCAGCTGCTGTCCTTGGTTGACTAGCCCTTCTGGAGCCTGCATCCTGCCCCAGTTCCTTGGGGGCTCTGATCTCTCAGAGTGCCAGACGTGATGAGTCCTTTTAGAAAGTACAGAACCTTGAGCCACGCTCTAAAGAGCCATGGAAGGCAGATAAATGGGGTTTGAATACCAGTTCTGCCACTGACTCATTATGTGATCTTGGGTACGATCTTACCTCTTTTGGGGCCTCTGTTTCCCCATCTGCCCTGCTTCCCTTCCTACCAGACCTAGAAAGTGCTAGCTAATCTGGGAGAGCTAAGAAATGGGAGCAAAAGTGGTTTATAACTCAAGGCTGATTGTGATCAGTTGATGAGACAGTTGCCTCAGGACTTTTGCACTGTCTGCTCCCTCTGACTGGAACTCTTCCCCCAGACACCCACATGGCTCACTCCGTCCTCTCCTTCATCTTTCTGCTCAAATATCACTTCAGGGAACCTTCTCTAACTACCCAGCTTAAAATTCCACCCCCCTTCCAAGACACTCCATCTTTCTTCCCTATTTTGTTTTTATCCAAAAGTTGTCACCATCTGTTATGGATTGAGTTGTAGTCCCCCAAAATATGTGTGGTAAATCCTGACCCCTGTACCTATGGATATAACCCCATTTGGGAATAGAACTTTCTCTGTTATGCTAAGGAGACCATATCAGTACAGGGTGTGTCTCAACCTTTGAGATATAAAAAGAGCAGATTAGGCACAGAGAAGGAAGCACAAACAGGGGAAGACACATGCCACATGAAGATTGCCGAGGAATTGAGGAACAGAAGCTGAGAAGAGACAAGAACCTTCCCCCAGAGCCAACACAGAGAAAGAAAGCCTTCTATTAGAGCCGGCACCCTGAATTCAGACTTCTAGCATCCTAAACTTTGAGAAAACAAATTTCTGTTCATTAAAGCTACCCACTTACGTTATTTTGGTGGTAGTGGCACTAAGAAGCTAAGACATCATCTGACACACTATATATTTTGATTATTTGTTTTGCTCATTATCCTTCTTCCCTGCCCAGAATTTAAGTTTCATAAGGGCAGAGATTATTGTCTTTCTTGTTGACTGTTGTGACTCCAGCACCTAGATCATAGGAACGTAGGAAGTGCTCAATAAATATTTGTTAAGTGGATGAAGGAATAAATCCATGTAAAGCTCTTAAACCACAGTACCCAGCACTGAGTACTTAATTAATGGTATTTGCTGTTCTGGTGATTGTCATTATTATCAATGGGTGATTTAACTGTAAAGACTCAGGTGTCACCTTCAAGACGATTGAGCCACACCCCCTTCTTGGAGCCTTCCAAGACCATTCCTGTCCAATCTGACCACACTCACCTCAGAGCTACAGCGATTATTGCATGAGGCAGTTGAACAAGCCCTGGGCTTCGCATCATTCAGTTTGGTATTCAATTCCCAGCGACTCTACTTCCTATATGACTTTGAGCCATTACGTCCCTTCTCTGAGTCTCAGTTTCCTCAGCTGTCAATGGGGAAGAATAAGAGTACCTACCTCATACAGGGACATGGGCCTAAGAAAGACAGGGCATCCACAGTGCTGAATATGGTGCTGCGTGCACAGTATGTGCGCAATATCCGTAATATGTTGCCATTGAGTAGATTCTGACTCACAGTGACCTTATAGGACAGAGTAGTACTGCCCCATGGGGTTTCTAAGGCTGTAATATTTACAGAGGCAGGCTACCACATCTTTCTCTGGCGGAGCAGTTGGTGGATTTGAACTGCCAACCTTTCGGTTAGCAGCAAAGCACTTAACCACTATGCTATCAGGGCTCCGGTGTTCAACACAGGGTAGCTGTAATCTGTAGGACTCAGGCACACATGCTCTGTGTTCTATCCTGGAGCCATCTTGCCTCATTCATGGGAATGTAAGTCCCTGGAGGGACTAACACCTGGTCCTCTCTGTCCCTTGTCTTCCCAACAGTCTGAGGGCAGGCCTGGGCCAGGAAGGTGGAGATGCATCCTGTTGGCTGTTGGACTGACAAAGTTATGACTATGTATCTAGTACTTTCAGTTACAGCCACCAGGGAGCGACCTGACCTTATGCATAGGCAGGCTGCCCCTGGCTGGTAACTTTTCTATCTGCTATATGAGGGCCCACCTTGTCCTGAGAGACATGAGGAAGGTTGGTCCATCTTCCAACCTATCATCTAATTCTCATTCTGGTGGGGAAAGAGTCCAAGAGCCTTGGATCTGAAACCTGGCTCTGCCATTCACTTGTTATGTGAACTTGGGCAAGAAATTTCCTGTCTCTGGACCTCAGTGGCCTCAGCTGTATAATGAACACCCTCCATAGAGTCCTATCATGTGGTGGGTCTCAGGGTTTATGTCTCAATTTGTTTCTAATTAATAAGTATAACTGTGTTTATGCTTGCCACAAAGTATCACCTCCTTTTCTTCCTAATTCCTTCTTCCTGGCTGCTGAAGGAAGGTCTCACCCTTTTATATATGCTTCCCTCTGTTGGCTGGCAGCAGAACTACAGCTTAGGTGACCTCCCTCAAGTGTGGCTCAGGGAAGGAAGGAGCAGAAGCTGGGGAAAAGTTTGGAGACCAGTGTTATCAGTTGATCCACTCACTCAACCAACATTTATTAAGCCCCTACTGTGTACCAGGTCTAGTGGTAGGCCCTAAGAACAAAGCAATGAAAAAGATATGACCCCCATCTTCAAGAAGATCACTGTCAGTTAAAGAGGTTGCACACTGGCCACCTGGGGTTTTCTTGGCCTGTTGTGTGCTTCATCGACATAGCAGTGTAGTGGTTAAGAGCATGGACTCTGGTGCTAGATGTCCTGGCTTCAAATCCTGGCTTTGCCGCTTACTAGGTGTCTGACATTGGACAAACTAACTTCCTCTGTGCTTAGCATCCCCAACTCTAAAGTAGAGATAATAATAGTACCTACCTCATAGGATTGCAACAAGGATTGAATTAGTATATGTTAAGTACCTAGAACAATGCCAGTCAATGTGGATAGGTATTAACTAATATAATAATAAATAAATTCTTGTTGAAAATGGAAGGAACAGCATGTATATTTCCCCAGTTTTAAACTGATAAGAGCTTACCTGTCGTACCTATCCTCAGGGGGTTCTTATCTGAGAGTCAGGTGAGTTGAACTCATTGTGCAACTGGCATTTCCAGGTCAGGATACCCTCTCTCACCATAGAGCAGAGAGGTGTATGGACTTAAAGAAGAAGGCTGGTTTATACTCCACCCTTAGGTTGGCCCCACAGGGTTCTGGGTGAGGCTTAAAATGAGCACCCCAACTCCCGCCAGCAGGGGCAGGAAGACTCTACATGGGGATGATGGAAACAAAACAACTTGCCCAACCCCTAAGGCAGATCCTGTGCAGGTGGTGGTGGTCCCAATGGTGGTGGTGCTGCGGGTGGTGCTGCTGGTGGCAGTGCTGGTGGTGGTACTGACGGTGGTAGTGGTATTGGCGATGGTGGTGCCGATGGTCGTGCTGCTGTTGGTGATTGTTATGGATTGAATTGTGTCCCCCCAAAATGTGTGTCAACTTGGCTAGGCCATGATTCCCAGTATTGTGTGATTGCCCACCATTTTGTCATCTGATGTGATTTTCCTATGTGTTGTAAATCCTACCTCTCTGATGTTAATGAGGTGGGATAAGCGGCAGTTATGTTAATGAGGCAGGACTCAATCTACAAGATTAGGTTTTGTCTTAAGTCAATCTCTTTGGAGATATAAAAGAGAGAAGCGAGCAGAGAGACAGGTGGATCTCATTATCGCCAAGCTAGAAGAGCCAGGAGAAGGTGTCCTTCAGACACAGAGTCCCTGTGCTGAGAAGCTCCTAGACCAGGGGAAAATTGATGACAAGGACCTTCCCCCAGAGCTGACAGAGAAAGCCTTCCCCTGGAGCTGGCACCCTGAATTCGGACTTCTAGCCTCCTAGACTGTGAGAGAGTAAATTTCTGTTTGTTAAAGCCACCCACTTGTGGTATTTCTGTTACAGCAGCACTACATAACTGAGACAGTGATGGTAGTACTTATTGTGGTTCTGTGTTGATGGTGGTGGCAGCACTGGTACTGGGCTGATGGTGGCAGTGGTAGGGTTCTGGAGCTTGGTTCAGAGACCTAAACTAACCATCCTCTCTCCTGGGTGAGCCAAATCTTTCCAGTCCTAGCCACCCACAGTGTTCTGGGGCAGAGGATGAAGTAGGGACTTTCCAGGTACCATCTGTGAGCCAGAAAAAGGAGGTCATAACTGGAGCCCCAAGTATCTCTCCTTGCCTTGCCTAGGAGGGCTGTGAGACACTGCATATCTCTGTGCCTCGGTTTCCTCATCTGTGAAAGGGGAAAGGGGAAAGAGGACGCTGGTCCTGTACTTTTTCTTTTGTCTTTGAGAATTTGATGGAATCTGGACCCTCCCCTTCAGGAAATGCAAAAACATGCCCAACAGATCTATGTGTGATTTGGGGTCTTTCCCAAACCTTCTCCAGGTCCATGGACCCAGGTTCTGCCCTGGGACTGGCTAAACTTTAACTCCTCTGCCCAGGAGCCTCTGGTCTGGGGTCTCACTCCTGAAGGCCCAAGCTAGGACTGGGCGACTTGTGCAGGTGGCATTGGGAAGGCCTGGTTTGGAAGGGCTGCCCAGGTCTGGTCCAGCCGTTCGCCCTGCCAGTCCCCACCACAAAGGCGGCTTGGGTCCAGGAGGGCCCTCTTGGTCTGTGGGAAAGGTGGGGTCGGGTGGTAGAAGCCACAAGCTCAGGGGTGTTTGTTGCGTGGCGATAGTATCTCCGGCTGCTGACGTGGGCGAGAGGAGCTTTTCACACTCAGCCCCTCCAGGAACGCGGCCTCCAGTGACTCAGTGGAATCAGGGAAAGAGATTTGTCAACTTGTACCCTAGAGGGGGAGGTGGGGGCAGGATGAGCAAGAGAAGTTCTCCCCCCAGGCTGCGTCCCTGGGGCCCCGATCCTGCTTGCTTGCTTGCTCTTCATGGGAGCCTCAGGTGGAGGTGGGGGTGAAAAGCACTGGCCTAGAGTCAGGAGATCAGGGTGCCAGACCTGTTATGCCTCAGTATTCACAGCACATTACAGTTTACAAAGCATTTCCACATCCATCATTTTACATGAACCCCACAAGAACCCTGGGAAATAAGGCCTGTTTCTATTTCAGAAAAAGGCCCAGGAAGGCTGAGTGACTTAGTCAAGGTCCCATGGTGAGGAAGGAGCTCAGCAAGGATAGATTGAGTCTTGACTCCCAATCCAGCAGCTTTCCTGAACCTCAGACACCCTTGCAACTACCCGACTGTGGGACCTGGGGCAATCTCCTTCCTCAGCTTCCTCGTCTGTAAGCAGAGGGCTGGACCAGAGGAGCCCCTGGGGACTTCTCAGCTCTGACCTTTTAGGACTCTCCACTTTCATTGTCCCCTGAGGCAGCAGGTGGGAGATTATCACCCCATTGAACAGATGAGGAATGAGTCCAGATGGGGAAGCAACATGGCCACAGCCTCAGCTCAAGGAAGTGACAGAGCTGGGACGAGAACTCAGGTCTGCAGACCCCCAGCCACAAAGTTGGGCCCCCGTCTGGAGCTGGGTTTCTAAGAATAAAGTGCTGCTCCAGAACAGACAAGAGAACAGGGACTTTCGGGTCCGGCTCTTTGCCAAATGTGAGCTTTGGCAGGGCCTGGCGTGGCTGGGGGGCAGGAGGGGGCCGACCACTTCCTGCTCGGGCCGGCGCGGTCCCCGTGAGGTGGCCCCAGACAAGCCCAGCGGTCATCAGAAGCAGACCACTTCCCGGTCTGGGCCTCCTTCCCCTTTCTCCCTTTCTGATCCTGGGAGGGGACAGGCGGCAGAGTGAGGTACCCCTTGCGTGCTGCGGCCTCCATGGTGTCTGGCCTCTTTTCATCCCCCCCCCCCCCCACCCCGTCACCGTGTCCCTCTCCACAGCCACCAACGGTCGGAAGCTGCTCGGAGCTGTCTGCCTGGTCCCCCTTCCCGGGTTTGGTTACACACCTTGGTGCCAGTAGGCCTTGCTTTTTCCAGAGGCTCGAGGACGCTTCCCCTTCCCACCCACGGTGTGCCAGGTGCTCCTGGGCTCTGCTCACTGATGGCCCGTGATGGCACCATCATTCCCACTGAGTCCCAGAGAGGCCACTGTTGGCACAGTGTCACACAGCCAGTGAGGGGCCAAGCTGGAATTGGAACTCTGACTTCAAAGCCTGTGTCCTTTCCACATTTAGTGTTTCCCTGTCCCGCTCAGAAGTGGCCTGGCCAGAGAAGGCTTAGACATGGCAGGCACTGGAATGATCCCACTGGATGCCGAGTTTGGGAGGGCAGTGATCACGCCTGTGTCTCCCTTATTGTATCCCAGAATCAGCTCATCACCTGGTCCAGGCCAGGTGCCCAGGACACTTTTGGAAAGACCAGAAGCATCGTAACTGCACCCATCCAATTCCACGGACACCCATAAGCACCTACTGTGTACCAGGCCTGGGCTCTGGGGACACAGACATGAGGGAGACGTGGTCCCTGTCCTGGAGAGTAATGGCTAGCATCCTTATATGGGCACAGTGCTGACAATTTTTAAATGCTCCTGGAATCCCAGGTAGGATTCCCTGCCTCCTCCTTCAGTCCTTCTAGCAAGAAAGCCAGAAGGCTCATGGGATATCAGAGTGTTAGACAAGGAGACAGCAGAATGTAGAGATGAAAAATACAGAACCAGACAGACCAAGGTTCATATCCTAGCTCTACTAAGCCTACTGGGTGGCCTTGGGCAAGTGCCTTTCTCTGCCTGTGTCTTCAGCTGTGAAATGGGTATAAAACAGTAGATACTGCCTTAACCTACCTCTATTCAAACAACTTTGGATTAACCACATTCTCTTTCCCTCTGAAAGACAGGCTAGTGAATGCTACAGGTCCTGGAATGTGGTATACTGGTCAGCTACCACCTAGTGCCATCTAGGCTACTGCCGCTGACTGATCTGTATGTTTACCAAGAGTCAGAGGTGTCTCCCAAACCTGGAGCTGCTAGTTGTAGCTGCTAACCCAATGAACCTCGAACGCAGAAAAGGAAACAAAGTTGTTGTGTCTCTGCAAACTAAACTGAACGTCTTGGAAAGCCCAATAAAGGTGAATTGCCAGGAAAAAAAAGCAGGTGTTGAATTGAGGTGTGGGCAAGACAACTATAAAAGATTGGGAAAACTTATGTTGAACGAGGTGCAGGTGTGACAACTGTAACAAACAAACAAAAAACTGGAGGGAAATTGTTAAAAATCCAGAATCCACCAGAAAGATTCTGTATTCAGTTTGCTTCGCGTCGCTGAAGCCTCACTCCGCTTTAAAGAAACCCGAATGCGAACCACAAACGCTGCCGCACGGGTTTGTTTTATGCAAGAAAAACAAGGTGGAACTTCGGTCAGAGGCCTCGTGCTCTAAGACAGCGCTGGCCCTGCTTCAAAACATCACCTAAAAAATGTACCCTCGCACGCGTTACGTTTAATAAAATACTTATTGTATGTATCATAGGATTTCCCGCTTTAAATATTTTTTGCTATTAACCAACCACTGGTTTTGCTGTCGTTGGACAAGAGGTTTCTTCTATTAATAGTTCTTACCTCATGAGGCGGATATAAGGACTGAGCAAGGTAATGAATGCAGAACGGTTGGCATCCTGCCTGGTACAATTATCTTCAAGTCCAAGCCCCCACTTGGCAGATGAGAACACTGAGGCCCAGAAGACAGTAACTTCCTTAGGGTCATAAAGCAAGTGGGTGGTAGATCAAGGCCTGGAAATGGAGCTTTTTGGATGCCTGCCTCTGAAGCCCATTCCTCCATTCCATCAAGCCTCTCCCTTGGTGCATATTTTAGATCAGGAATCCCTAGATGGTACAAATGGTTAATGCCCTCAGCTGCTAACCAGAAGGGTGGAGGTTCTAGTCCACCCAGAGATGCCTCAGAAGAAAGGCCTGTCGATCTACTTCTAAAAAATCAACCAGTGAAAACCCTATGGAGCACAGCTCTACTCTGACACACATAGGGTCGCCATGAGTTGGGGACAACTCTACAGCAACTAATTTTTTTTTTAATTAAAAAAAATTTTTTTTTATTGTGCTTTAGATGAAAGTTTACAGAACAAATAGTTTCTCGTTAAACAGTCAGTACACATATTGTTTTATGACATTGGTTAACAACCTTACGACATGTCCACACTCCCTTCTCGACCTTGGAGGACCTTTTTTTTGGTGAAAATATACATAGTCAAAGTTACACCATTGCAAAAGTTTGTACATGTACAGTTCAGTGACATCGATTACATTCTTCCAGTTGTGCTGCTATGCTCACCATCCTTTTCCAAATTATTCCATCACCATTATCTCCAACTAATTGTTTTAATGCTTCCCCAGGAGAATGGTAGAATGGGGGCAGGAGTCAGGGAGATCCTTGGCAGTGGGTGGGGCCTTCCAGCATCCCTCAGCATCATACCACCTGGGTGGTTAAGAAATACAGACATGCATGCACACAATCACGGGCATCTGTGTGTGAGTTGGATGTTCCAAGCCCTTCTTTAGGTCCGTGGACCCTGGTTCTGCCCCCTGGCCTGGGGAATCTCTGACTGCCCTGCCACCTCAGCTGGTAGAGATACGTGAATTCTCTAGTTAAATTTACGTAAAATGCTAAGTTTGCCGTCTCAGTCGCCCCTCTGTGTTCACAGATCCCGTGTATTTTTCCTCAGAGAGTTGCATTCATGTCTTTAATTATTTGTTTACACATCTGTCTCCTCTGCCAGGAGCCCCCGGGGAGCGGGCAGCAGGTCTGATTCATCTTGTGCCCCTGAGCCCAGCCCAGCACCTGGCACGGAGCCGGCACTTCACAAATGTTTGTTGGACAAATGAACAACTGAATAAATGTGAACAATGGGGAGCCCCCAGATTTCTGGCCATTTCCACCCCAGACTTTCCGGTTGGGGCCGTGGCCAAAAGAGGTCTGGAAGAACTGAACCAGCTGAGGTATCTCCAGGAAATCTTGAATTGACCATCGGGGTCCTGGGCAGGCAGCTGAGGACCTGGCCTGGTGCCAGCTCCCTCTTCCTCCTTTCCTCCTCTCTCCTCCCTGCAGCTGCCTTTTCCTAAGCGGGGGCTTGGTGAGGCAAGGCAGACCCTGGGAACCCAACGCTGGGGTGAGGCTCCCCTCTCCAGGGATGAATGAGGCGTGGCTTGGGGCTTTGTCTCCTCTGAGTCACCTCCGTGGTGTGGCGGGGCTGACTCAGAAGCAGAGCAAGAAGGAGAACTTTGTCGGTCCTCCTGGTTTCCACGGGTCCGGAGCCCACTGGGTGGGGCTGGGTGGGAGGAGGGAAGAGGCTCATTGCCAGGAAGGTGTCAGAATCACACATGGGGATCTCTGGGAGCATTGAAGACCCACACTTTCTGCACAGGGACAGTGAGGCCTGGAAAAGGTAGCTGGGTGTGGCGGAGGGAGGGGTCCTGTCCTTACCTCCCCTCATCCGTGAACTCAAATACCCTCCCCCGCAACCCAGCCAGGTCCCAGCCTCTGTCAGTGCTTTGCCCAAAGGCCGCTGGAGACTGGAAGAAAATCACGACAATCAAGAGCTGCTGTTGTCTGAGCACTTACTTCATGCCAGGGACTGGGCGATCGCTTGTGTGCATGGTCTCATGTATCTGCGTAACAGCCCTCTGGAAGTCCCATTTTGCAGATGAGGAAACTAAGCCTTGGAGAAGGGATGACTTACCCTGGGTTGCATTCTGTGTTAATGGGGGAGCCGTGTCCCCTGGGTCTCCCTGGTCCCAAAGTCTTCATCCTTGACCACTCCCCCAAATATACTGTGTCTTCCTCCACCCGCTTGCACCCTGAGACGCTAAAGTGGTGTCCTCTGTGACCCTGAGCAAGAGGCCAGGGGGTCAGCCAGGGCCAGTGGTGCTGGTCCTGTCTTCTCTCTTGACACAAACGACCACCTCCCCTGGGCAGCCAACTGCAGCCACCCCAACCTCCCACCCCTCCCCCAACCTCCCCCCACCCCAGCCCACTGAGCTCCAATCAGACAGCTTTGGGGTATGCCTTTGTTTTTTCTAAATTTTTTTGTCAGGAAACTTTCATTTTATTTTATTTCCTTTTCTCTTGACTTCTCAGTAGCCAATTTCGAAAATACTGATAAGCACAGAAAAGAAAAAGAAAATTCAGTCTTACCCTCTTCATTCACATATTAGCATTTGAGTGTATTTCATTGCCGTATTTATTTCAAGCACACTCACCCACAACTCCCACTGGGTACCGGGAGCCTCGCTTGGTCCTTCTGGGTCCCCGGGCTCCTCCTCTCCCCTCACAGCCAGGTCCTGTCACGCCACGCATTGCTCCGGGAGTGTTGCAGGTGTGGGAGAAGGTGGGCGCCCGGAGGACAGGGGTTTCATGGCCCAGTGGCTCAGAGCCGGGGGCTTACTGGCAGTGTAGCTGTGAGTGCATCACTCAACATCTCTGAGCCTCAGTTTCCCCATCTTGAAAGTGAGAATCACAGCACCTGTATCACAGGATGGGTTTGGAGAATGGAAGGAGAAAAATGCCAAGTGTTTGGCATAAAGTCAGCACTCAATAAAACCTCTCATCACGCTCTTTGTAGGATGCCTGGGACCTTCTGTGCCAGGGACGTTTTTTCCGGGTGCCCTCAGAGAGTAAAAAGGACGTCATGGGAGAACCTAATGACAGTTTAGTGATGAAAATTCTGCCTGCGTAGCTTGAGGCCAAGGCTTGGAAAACCTTTCACTACCCTGTGGTGTTTCCAGAAGACACAGAATCTGTCCCCAATCATCTTGCTTCCCGCGGGTTGTTAATGTGGGTGTGATTCTCAACCGTAAAACCAAAGCCAGCTTCACAGCTGAAGACCACCGGCCCATTTCCCTCTGGGTGACAACCACGACCCCTCTGGGTTCCGCCCTGGCTCCCTCACCCCTGGGGGCTGATGGGGGCAGATTAAGAAAGTTGAGGAGAGATGGGGACCAGCAGAGAACAGAGGTGGGGCATGCTCAGATGGGTGACATGCTGGGGTCCAGGTGGGATGTGCACATCCCAACAGGTGGGCTCACAGGTGCTCCATAGCAGCTGGCACCTGGTAGGTGCTCAATGAATGTTTTCTGCAGGAACAAATGAATGAACAAGCAAACTGGGCTTCAAGGGGAGAGGGATCCCAGGAATCCAGGTAAAATTTAGGGAAAGAAACCTTCATCTTCTCTGCCCGTATTTCAGACCCCAGTGCTCACCACTGAGTCTAGGAGATCCCTAAAGGACCCAGCAGGCAGGTGAGGAGCAAACCCACCTTGCTGATGGCTGATTTCATCCTCAGACTCTGTGATCCCGCCCTGGGCTCCAACCACCTCATTCCCCATAGCGCATCCTCCTTGTTCCCTCTCGAAGACACCAGCTGCTCCATTTCCTGAGGGAATTCGGGTTTTTTTAAATTTCTGAGGAGCTGGAGCCGGTTGCTACCAGTTTGCAAGAGCTGATTATTTAAACTTTTGGGAATTTTGAGAGCCTGTCAGTAGATCAAAATCAGCCTTGGTGGGAGTATTTACACCATGGAAATTGGCAAATGCTATAAATCATTATGTGCCTTCCCAATCCCGACCTGGTTGTTAAATGTTGACCGATGCACCACTGGATATGCTCGAGCCAAAAGGATGGTTTGCTAATGGTGAGTGGGGTGGACTTTTTAGCTTCAAGGGAACACAGTCTAGAAAACCTCTTGTAGGCAACCACCTACTCCACCGAGAATAAAGCCCACCTTTGGGCATACGTCAAAGCACAGGGTCCGGCCAGCAGACCCCCCAGGCCCCAGCTACCCAGTGTCAGGAGCTGGCCTCAAAGAAAGGACACAGAAAACGGAGTAAACATTGTGGCCGGGCGCTTTGTGTGCTAAGTGTCACTGTGTGGTCCTGGGCAAGTGGTTTGGCTCCCTCCCCTTAGCTATGAAATAGTGGGGTTGAGCCCAGGACCTTCTGCAGGTCCCCCAGTTCCCTACCCTGCCCAGGAAAGGGCACAACCGTGAGAGCTGGAGGGAGGTGAAGGGTTTCCAGGTTGAGGTCAGGCAGACACTCCATGGGGAAGCCCTGAAAAGTCATTCGGACTTAGAAGGCAGGTCGGCATCAACCAGGGAAGGAAGAGGAAGGTTAATGAATTGATAATAACTTCCATGTGCTAAGCACTCTGAGCAAGAATCTTTTCTTGAATTATCTCATTTAATCCTTACTACAACCCCTCTTGGAAGGCAGGTGTTAAAGGCCATGGAATCTGGAGTTGAACAGTTGGGATTCCCGGGCCCACCACACACCAGCAAGTCACTGCCCCTCCAAGCCTCATTCCCACATCTCCTTTGAGGGGGGATAACAGTTTCTACCTCAGAGGGTGGTTGGAGGTGTTTGTGAGGGGATCAAGTGGAATGGTGCCCGACACAGAGGAGCAACTCGAACCACGTGATTAGTAAGATTATTGATGCAGAGACGGAAGCTCAGAAAGGCAGTCACTTGCCCAAGGCCACACAGCAAGTAACTGGCAGAGCCTGAATTTGATCTTAGATACATCTGACTCAAAGCATTGCTCCTACCCCAACACCGCCTGCCTCGGCCTCTCTTGTGTCCTTTCTGTTCCTTCAGAGGACAAAGTGTTTAAAACCAGACTGCAGGACACGAAGGGGCCTTGGAGAACTACTCCTCCAGCTCAGTCATTTTAGAGGACAAGAGAGGAGAAGGAATTTTCTGGAGGTTACACAGCCAGTCTGTGGCCCAGCCAGTACTGAACCCTCAGTGGGCAGACTCTCAGGCCAGTGCTACCTGTCCCCCCACCCCCCATGTCTCTGCAGAACCTGGCAGGGGGGCCATTCCCTTTCCGGCCCCATGTCCCGCCCTCACCTTCCGTGAGGCACAGGAAGTATGGTGACGATCCAATGCAAACCACAGGGGAAATTTTTTGTCTGAACTGGACTGGAATGGGGTCAGGGCCCCAGGTCAGGCGTTGCTGGTCATATGCAAAGGGTGGGAGGTGGGTAAGTTGGACTGAAGGTGGCATTTCATTCCCACAATGGTCCGGTCTGGCCTTGGGATTCCCCTTGGGGATGGCTGTGAGCCAGGAGAACTTCCGAGCTGTGGATGAAGGCTTCTGGCCTCAATGCACTGACCGTGCAAGGGTCGTCAGCGTCAGCGAGCCAGGCCTTGGGTCAGCTCAGCCAGCCTGGCCTCTGACCAGAGCTGAGCACTGGCTGGGGAGACGGCAGCCCAGCCTTCTCTGCTGGCTCTGCCCAAGCTCACCCTGTGAACCTGGACAGGTCTCTCTTCTCTCACTGTCTCAGACTCCTCCCCAAACTTCCCTTCTGGATTCACAGGGACCATTCCCAGAGGCGTTTCTGCCTCTGAAGTCCCCAGCACCAAGGAGGAGGAGAGCTGAGGTCCCCTGTGTTTCTAGCACACGGTGCACCCCTGGCTCTGGCCCATCCACCCTCGGGGCTGCCGTGATGATGCAGTCAGCTCTCAGAGGAGACATCCTTGCTCTGCAAACTGTAAAGGGCTGGGAAAGAACGGGGGATGGTTTCCCTTAGGCTGAAAGCTCCTGGAGGGCAGCTGCAGCCCCTGCCAAGGCCTAACAGAGCATTGGCACTCAGGCCTGGGCTGGGCTGGGCTGGATTTCTGCTCAAGAACCTCTCCAGGGCTTTCCCAGAGGATGTTTAGGTGGCAGCTGGTGGTGCCTGGGGTCCCTGCAGTGGGCAGTGTCAGAGGCCCTGCAGTGTGCTGTGCCTGGAGTCCCTGCAGTGAGCAGTGCCGAGCCCCTGTGGTGAGCAGTGCCAGAGCCCCTGCAGTGGGCAGTGTCAGAGCCCCTGCAGTGGGCAGTGCCCGGGGTCCCTGCAGTGGGCAGTGCCGAGCCCCTGCAGTGGGCAGTGCCAGAACCACTGCAGTGGGCAGTGCCTGGGGTTTCTGGGACTGTCAAGGCTGAGCCATAAGGCAAGGCTTGGGTTGAAGCAAGAATCAGATCTGGCAGGGCACAGGTCTAAACAGCTCCAGACAAACTTCTGCGGCCCTCGACAGATCGTTTTCATTTTTGTGGTGGTGGTGTGAGACACCAGGGCAGTGAACCACAAGCTAAGACACCTAGATTCTGGCCCTTTCTCTGGTGTGGCCTCGCTGGGGGCCCTCGGACAAGTCCTTTGCCCTTGCTGGGCCTCAGCCTTCCCCTCTGTATAATGGGAATACACCTATGATTCTGACACCAGGCAAGGGAGTTGGAAACGGACAGAGCCTGGGCCCTGAGTCTTCAGTGCGTTTGTGCTTTCTGCTGTGAGGCAGGCAGTGTGGCCTCGGTGGAGGCGGCTCTTCCTGTGTCTGAGTGTTTCAGCAAGAAGGGGGTGGGCTGAGGGGCTCCCCTGCAGAACCCTCCATCCAACCCCACCCTGCCTGAGCTCCAGGACCTGGCCATCCCCCACGAGGCGAAACTCTCCTCCCTACCCTTCCCTGGGTCCCTGTGTGACCTTGGCGACGTCACCCCACATCTCCGGCCTCTGCTTGGGGTAGCAGTGATGCAAAGGAGCTGTGAGGAGCAGCCTGGCCTAGCCACCCACTCCCCTTAGCCACCTGTCATCCCTCCTATTTAGAGCCACTGAGCTGGGAGGGCCCTGGGGGATGGTCAAGGCCAAGTGTCTCATTTCGCAGATGAGAAAACTGAGACTCCAAGAGGAAGGAGACCTGCCTAGAGCCAGCCATCTCTGCTCATGCCCCATTTCTCTTTGCAGCCACCCACTTCCCATACGCCCTGTCTCCTCTTCCAGGAGCACTGAGTGATGGAATAGCGCTCACCCCAGCACTGGAGGCTCGCGACTGGGCCTTCGGATTCCTGCTCCCAGGCTTCCAAGTTCCCAGATGTCTCTGAGCCCCCATGGCCCTGTCTATGAACTAAGACAGCAGCAGACCCCGCCGAATGGGCAGCTGAGAATTGGAGGGAGGCAAGAGAGCATGAGAAGCACTTTGGGGCTGCTAAGGACAACATCAGTGCCTAAGATGGCCCTCATCCGCCCCACATCCCAGGGTCTGGGCAGTGGTCCCACATGGCCTGTCTCCGCCCACACTGCAGCTTCTGGCCTGCCATTTGCCATGTGTCAATACCTCTTGTGCCTCCCAGGGCTGGGGCTCCCCTATTGCTAGGTTTTTGAGGCAGCCAGGGAGCCCCAGGAAGGAGGCAGAGGCGTCCAAAGTGGGCATCCCCTGGGGTACTGAGAGCATTTGATGCCAGAAGGGAACACTGGCATCTGAGTTCAGCTGCACTACTCCAGCTGCGTCATCACATTGGTCCTCTACACGATCTCTACCTGGCGTGGTTGCTGATGTGGCTTCCCTTCTGGCCATCTCTCTCCTTCTCCTGCTCCCTGCTGGTGTGGCCACACCCACTGACCGCTGCACTGCCCCTGCCCATGGCCGCTATTGCTGTGGCCCTTCCACAGGCATGAAGGGGTCCCTTTGCTGGCCTGGCTGCCCCCCAGTCCCCACTGGCACGGCTGCTAGAAGCCAGCCTGTGGTCTGCTGTGCTGGCCTCTGCTGCCACTATAGCTCCCAAGGCCCACCTCACAGCCTCTGCCCCGAGGCCAGGGCTAAGGCCACAACCTTCTGCTCTAATGGCATCGTTCCCAAGGCATCGTCTTCACCAGATGGTAGCTGCTGCTCCTTCCACCTGGGGTGGCTCAGCCCAGCTCTCAGCTCCATTGTTCAGGGGCACTGGCTTCTCTCAGACCTGGAGACCCAAGCCTGTGCCCTCTCCTTCACTGGAGCCACTCTCTGACGACAACCCACCCCTGTGGTGACACCTCCCACCCTGGCTCGATGAGTGCTCCTTCCTCATGTGTCTTGTCAGCACGGCCAGAGGTGGCAGGGAGCAGCGGGGGACAAGACATACTCCCTGCCTCCTAATCCCATGATGCTCCAGGGCCACAAGCAAATAACCTGGCTTCCCCATATCCATGGGGGGTAGCCACCTGCCATTCTGGGAAAGCAGGTCTTCTGCATGATCCTTCTGGGACCCTCCCACCTCCCCCAAACCCTTATCCAGGGTCTGGTTTCCCCAGGGCTCACCAAAGGGGCTTCTGCATCATGACAGAAGTTTCTGGAAAACTTGCCTGGTAATGGCTGCTGCATACTTCTCCCAGCCTCTGGCCGCCTTCATAGCACTTATTCAGTCCACAAGCCTTGAGAACCTACTGTGTGCCAGGTGCTGTGCTTGTCCTGGGCATTCAGCGATGAAAGGGCCAGGCCGGTCCCCACCCTGGGGACACTCTCGGAGTTTGGGTGGGAACACAGGTGGAAAGCTGCACAAAGCATGACTTAACTGCCATTCTGATAAGTATGCGAAGAGGTGCTGTGCTCCCTGAGGGCACCCAACAGAGGCAATGCTGGAAGGTTCCCAGGAAGAAGTGACCCTCAAGCTGAGGTCTGAAGCTTGAGGATACAGAAAGGCAAGTATGGGGTGGGGTGGAGTGCTTCAGGCAGAGAGAGCAGCCTGTGCAGAGGCCCTGAGCAGAAGGGCCATGCTCTTTATAGCTCCTGAAGTTGAAACCCTTTACAGCTATCGTTTACCAAGCCCCTGGGACAGGATAGAGCAGTGGTTAATATCTCAGGCTCCGGTATCACATGGCCTGGGTTCAAATCTCACCCTGCCACTTACTGGCTATAAGATAATGTGCAAGTCACTTGACCCCACCCTTTGCCTCAACCCTTTCACCATGTAACATGGGTATAATACTAGTGACCACTTCACAGAGTTGTTGGATTAAATGAGCTCATTCATGTAAAGTGCTTAGCACAAAATAGGCGCCCTATAAAAGTTAGCAATGCTTATTAATCATAGATCCCATCTACCGTACAGGTAGTCCTCACACAGTTCTGCCAGCTTGGATTCATTACCCCATTTTACAGACGAGAAGACTGAGGGTCAGTGGATGAAGTCACAAAGGTGGAGATTGATTAAGGTTTTGGGGGAAATCAGGGGAGGCATCTTGGAGGAGGTGGGGGCTGAGGCGAGTTTTAAAAGATGGACCCTTCCCAGCTAGACAGCCCCCACCCTGAGCAGAATGTCTCAGCCCACGGTGCACCCACCGTTGGCCCTGGGCTCCCAGGGTCTGGTGATAGCACAAATGGATCACCCGGGGCACTCCCAGGGCCTTCCAGGAGTCGCAGAGAGGGAAGGCCCCTGAGGACCAGGTTCTCAGGCCACAGAGCCTTGAGCGAGCATCAGACAACAAAAAGGCTTTTCTCACTCTGGATGAGTCACCAGACTCAAGAGCGAGTAGACGCCGGTCCCTGTGCCGAAGAAGATGAAACCACACATCTGAAGAAGTTTCCCACGGCCGCCGCTTGCTTTAAATAGCTGCACAGAGAAGTGGAGGAGGGAGAGAAGGAGGGAGGAGGGGGACAGGGCTCTCCCCACCAGGCCCCCGCTCA
This sequence comes from Dugong dugon, assembly GCA_030035585.1. Classification (NCBI taxonomy): domain Eukaryota; kingdom Metazoa; phylum Chordata; class Mammalia; order Sirenia; family Dugongidae; genus Dugong; species Dugong dugon. The sequence goes on along the minus strand of CM057462.1, from coordinate 49,158,363 downwards.
GGTCTCCAACCCCAACCCAGGTCCCTGAACTGGGAGCCCCCTTGAGGCTGGTGGTCCCTGTTAAGGCTGGTTGTTGATGAGGACCCAGCCCTCACGGACACCAGGGGTACCCAGCAGAGGTCCAAAGGCCATGGTGGACCAGGAGACAGTGGACAGACAGACAGCTAGAGACACCTCCAGCCGGGCAGCTGGGTGGGTGTATAGGGCCAGGAAGGGGAAGTTGACCTCACTCTGCACCCCGGCATAGCCTCCAGGCCCCTAGCTATGCTTCCTTGTAGGTCACCTGACCTCCCTCAGCTTGCTGGCTGGCCCCCCTGCCCGCTTGGGTTCGTGACTGAGCCCTGGGCGGCGTTTCCGGAGGCAGGCCGGGAGCCGGGGCTGCTGACGCACATGCCGCCCCCCAGCAAAACTGGGTGCGAAGAAAGAGCCCCCCATCCCCCTTTCCCGTAAATGAGCTCACCCACCCAGGCCTTGCAAGGATTCTAAGAAGTGGCTGGAAGCCTGAGCACCTGCTCCCCGCCCACCATTGCTGCCTCCCCACAATGGGGTGGGAAGCAGGGGAGGCGCTGGGGGTCCTCCCTTCCCTCCACCTGAGCCCTCAGGCCCAGGCTGGCATTCAGGAGTACTTCAGGGTCTGGCAAGGGTTCCTCCCCTTAGATGCGAAGGACCCTCCTCCATGTCCAGGCTGACCGCTGCTTAGCTGTGGTGCCTTGATGGCCAGGGCTTGTTTTTCAGAGAGTAAACACATAATTGCGGAGATGCCTGGGAGATCAGTCTGGTTCCCTGCCAGGCTGGGAGGAAGGTCCCCTGCTAGGTGTTCAGGCAGCCTGTGGGGGCCATCGATGACTCACTAAGTGTCAGCTCTTAGAGACCATCTGAGCCAAGGCCCAGAGAGGGCAGTGAGCCCAGGGCACACAGCAAGCCCGTGGAGCTCCAGGTGCCCGCCCCACCTGTACCACCATCAGACTTTTATTGAGCATCTACTGGATCCTTTGGTGGGGGGACACAGGAGTAAACAAGACAGCATCTGACTGGAGGAGTCAGTAAAACAGCATTTAGCAGACCCCAGCGCCTGAGGCCAGGGGCTCTCAGTGCTGCCTTCTCATCCAGATCTCCAGGCTCTGGAAAATATGCAGATTCTGAGGCTCTGGCCCTGAGATTATGATTCAGCCCATTAGGAAGGGGCCCAGGAATCTGCATTTTAGAAGGTCCTTCAAGTTCGCTGATGGATTGAGAAGCTCCAGGACAGACTGTGAGGGACTTGCGGGCAGGGCTTGCACCCCCTGGCGGGCAATTTTCAAGGGAGTCTAGTGGGAGGCCTAGATCACGGCCTTCTTTTCCTGCACGAATGACCTTTTTTCATACAGGGCCCAGACCAAAGGGGCTTCCAGAAATGATGGCTTACTGACAGAGGAGTAGATTGGATGATGTCCTCCACCCCACAGCTCTCTGCTATTCTAACCTCTAAGTCCACGGTAGCCGGTGAGGTGACCAGCCCTGCCGTGAACTGCCCTCTCTGGTCTGTGCCCCTTGCCCCCCATCTCCGCACGCTCTGATGCCTCCCCTGCTCTGGCTGTGCTGTCAAAAGCCTCTGTGTCCTTGTTCAGCCTCAGTGTGTGTGCGTGTGTGCCCGTGTATGTGAGAGTGTGTTTCCATGATTGATATACTCTCCTGTCTGCAGTTCTGTGTGTGCATGAGTGTGTGAGACAGAAGTGTGTTTCCATGACACACATTCCTGTGTGCAGGTTTGTGTGTGCACACATGCATATATGTGTGAAAGAGTGTGTTTCCATGTGTACACACTCCTACCTGTGGGTCTGTGTGTGCATGCATGTGTATTTGTGTGTGTGAGAGAGAGTGTGTTTCCATGTGTACACACTCCTATCTGCAGGTCTATGCATATGCATGCATGAGTGTGTGTATGTGTGTGAGACAGTGTGTTTCCATGCATACACACTCCTGTCTGAGGTCTGTGCGTGCATGTGTGCGTGTGTGTGTGAGAGAGTGTTTCCACGCATACACACTCCTGTTTGCCCCTCAGTTTGGAAACATGTTTCTGTGCAGGGGCCTGTTTGGGTCTGCGGGTTGCATGTGGGCCTGGCATGTGGGTCTCAGTCTGTGGGCCTGTGTGTATGAGGTGCCATCCCACAGGTGTCCAGGCCTTCTGTAGACATATGCCGGGGTTGGGAATGTTCATTCTTTGTGAATGGGGGCGTGGGAGGCTGTTCCCTGCTCTCCTGACCTCCCCTCAGGGGCTCCAAGTCTCTGGCCCACCTGGGAGAGCCAGACTATGCAAAGCAGAGGCCAGGTATGGGGAAGCCCCTGGCAGGGTGGCCCCTGGTGATTGGCTGAGGCTAGGGTGTGAGTGGTGAGCTCCTCTGGCCCTTCCACCTTGGGTGGCCCCCGTTCAGGAAAGCAGCCTGTCCTTTCCAAAGCCCCGAGACCCTCCATACCAAGTCTGGGCCGGGATTTCCCTGCCTTGCCTTCCCCTCCCCCTCACTGCTCACTGCCTCTTCACTCAACACCATGCCTGCTGTCTCTCTACTTCCTCTTCAAGGTTCCCTCTTCACTTTTGCCGAGGCTTCAGAGCTGCTTTGGTGAGCTCCACTGCGCCCCTGGGCCTTGGTGCTTCATCTACATCAAGCTGGCCGTTCACCTGCACCGTTCTCACCACACCCCCAAGAGAGAGGTTCTGCCAAAAGTCCCGTTTTACAGATGAGGAAACTGAAGCTCAGAGAAGTTAAGGAATTTGTCCAAGGTCACACAGCAAGTGGATGAGAGTCAAACACAAACCAGACTCCAAATCCAGGCCCCTTACCCACTAGGCCGCATCACTGACATGCTCTGAGTCACCTCATGAACAAGGCTCATGGGCTGCCCCTCTGAAGCCTCTCCCCAGGTTAGGATTAGGGTGGTTTATGGAATGGAGATGTCAGACTGAGGACTCCTGCTCATCCCCTGCTCCCAGTCTGAACCATATTTGGGCCTGGAAACTTCCAAGTCCATCCTAGCCAGGCCAACTTGAAGCTCCCAAGGCCTCGCCATACAACGTTTGCCTGGTGGTCTCCACAGGGAGATCAAATCCCCTTCAACAAGGGTCGTTATTGTTTCCCCCAGAACACGCTGCCATTCAGCAGGGGGGTGTGTGTTGGGGGAACCATGTGGCTTTGATTTAAATTTCACCCTGGAAAAACAATGGTTTGGATTAAGGGAAGAAACAGTTGGTGAAATGTCATGAAAAGAAAGGAGGGGAGAAGCGGGGCCCTTGTAACAAAAACGGTCCCCAAACTTTCAAACCCACATTCCAGAGGTTTCTCAAGACCTGCCATCCAGCCCTACGCTCCTACCTCAGCACGCTCCTGTCCTTTTCAGTAGCAGGGAGGACTCCTGCAGGGAGCAAGGTGGGAGAAGCGTAGAAGGTGGAGGAGGATGTCCCACTGGTCCCTCCCTCTATTTACAGAGAGGGAAACTGAGGCACAGAGAGGGGAGGTGACCTGGCCAGGGCTATCCAGGAAAATGATCTATGGCCACGTCCATGGAGCTCGAACAATGAGGGAATGGAACATGGAACTCTGCTCCCACTGTTGGAAAGGAGCTTGGCCTCTCGAGGCCTCAGTTTCCCCACTGAGAAAGGGGAAAGGGTCTTACAGTAATTTAAATCACGTGTTGTTGTTGTTAGGTACCATCAAGTCAGTTCCAACTCATAGCAGCTCTGGGTACAACAGAAGGAAACATTGCCAAGTCCTGCGCCTTCCTCACAATCGTTGCTGTTTGAGCTCATTGTTGCAGCCGCTGTGTCAGTCCATCTCGTTGGGAGTCTTCCTCTTTTTCGCTGACCCTCTACTTTATCAAGCATGATGTCCTTGTCCAGGGACTAGTCCCTCCTGATAACATGTCCAAAGTATGTGAGACAAAGTCTTGTCATCCCTCGCTTCTAAGGAGCATTCTGGCCGTACTTCTTCCAGGACTGACGGGTTTGTTCTTCTGGCCATGCATGCTACATTCGATGTTCTTCACCAGCACCATAGTTCAAAGGCATCAATTCTTCTTCGGTCTTCTTATTCATTGTCCAGCCTTCACATGCATATGAGGCAACTGAAAACAACATGGCTTGGATCCAGTGCACCTTGCTCTTCAAGGTGACATCTTTGCTTTTTAATACTTTAAAAAGGTCTTTTGCAGCACATTTGCCTGCTGCAACATGTCCTTTGATTTCTTGACCACTGCTTCCATGGGTGTTTATTGTGGATCCAAGTGAAATGAAATCCTTGACAACTTCAATCTTTTCTCTGTTTATCATGATGTTTGTTATCGATATGGTTGTGAGGATTTTTGTTTTCTTTATGTGGAGGTATAATCCATTAAATCACTGTAGGACCTTAGTAAAGCCCCGGAACCCTGTGCAAGGCTGGAATGTCTGGCTCTGACTTACGGATGCTTCACTCATGCCCGGCTCTGCCCTAAGAGCTTCGCACACATCAGCCACATGAATCCTCCCAACACTCCCAATTCTCATTTCACAGATGAGAAAACTGAGGCTCTGAGATTCTAAGAAACTTGCCAAGGTCCCCCAGCTAGGGTGTGGTAATTGAGTTTTGAAGCCAGGTCTGTGTGGTCCCAAGGGTGTTTCTAACCACTGGGCTGTGAGTCTGAGGCAAAGAGAGCAGAGTTGAGGGGATTTAGACTAGTGGAGCAAGAGCCGGGGAAAATCTAGAAACATGCCCGTGGAAGCACTTCATGTCTCCTGAATTACCAACTGTCAGAGCTGGGAAGTTCATCCATTCATCCCTCACAGGACAGATAGGAAAACCGAGGCTTGAGGAGAGGATGGGGACATGCCTCGGGTCACACAGTGGAGTGGTGCAGGACCTGGGCTACAGCCAAGTCCCCTGAGGGCTGGCTGAGGGCTTCTTGATGTTTGTCCAGGTTGTCCGAGAACCACATGAATGGCCTGCACATGGAAGGATTACACCCCTGGCTCCCATCCTCAGGGAGTGAGGACCTGGGCTCTTCCATGGCCCACGTCTGCGTCTCTGACATGGTTGCTTGGGGTCAGGACTCTGTGGCTGTCTGTGGTTATGGGTCCATCTAAGCCCAGGGGCAGGGCCTGGGATGTGGGCATCAGGGCTTGGTCTGCGGCTGGGGTCAAGGCCAAGGAGTTGAATGCAACAAATCGATGGTAGAAGATCAAATAGCAACCCTTGTCTTTGGAGTTTGAAGCCTATTTTATCTTCTACAGTCAGGTCCTGGGGTTTGTGTGCCGGGTGTCCCAACCTATCTGGATGTAGGACCGGGGCCTGGGGTCTGCAGCAAGAACAAAATAATGTAAGGATAACAATAATGACGAGCATTTCTTGAGTGTTTAGTATGTACCAAGTCCCTGGGTGGCCCAAATGATTTTCACTGATCTACTAATCAAAAAAGTGGGCAATTCTAACCTACCCAGTTATGCCAAGGAACAAAGGCCTGGCAATCTGCTTCTGTAAAGATTACACTCAAGAAAACCCTATGGAGCCATTCTACTCTGTAACACATGGGGTCATGAGTTGGAATCAACTTGATGGCAATAAGTTTGGCACTGCTGTAAGTAACTTCCATGCACTCATGCTCATTTTACCTCCCAATACCCTATGAGGTAGGAACTATTATTGACTCCATTTTTAAAATATAAACCTCATTTTTTGTAGCAGTTTTAGATTTTTGGAAAAATTGAGAAGTCAGCACTGAGTTCTCATATACAACTCTGCACCCTGCGCCCCTGTTATTACCACCTGGTATTAGTATGGTGCAGCTGTTACAATTAAGGTGCCAGTACCGATACATTGTTGCTAACTAAAGTCCATACTGTATTTAGATTTCCTTAGTTTTTACCTAATGCCCTTCTTCTGTCCCAAGATTCCATCCAGGACACCACGTTACATTTAGACTCCTCTTGACTGTGACAGTTGCTCAGACTTCCCTTGTTTTTGATGACCTTGACAGATTTTGAGGAGTCCTGTTCAGGTATTTTGTAGGATGCCTTCGCTGGAATTTGTCTGATGTTTTTCGCAGATTAGACAGGTGTTAAGGGGGAGGGGGAGGAAAACCATAGAGATAAAGTGCCTTTCATCTTATCCTTACAAGATATCATAACATATCATACTATTCACGTGACTTATCACTGTTGATGTTGACCTTGATCACCTGGCTGAGATAGCGTTTGTCAGGTTAACTTCCCCCACCCTACTTTTCATACTGCACTCTTTAGAAGGAAGTCATCTCATGGGTGTGAAAACAGAGGCACAGAGAGGTTAAGTAGCATACCCCAGGTCACACAGCAAATGTCGAAGCCAAAACGTGAACCAAGGCAGTATGACTCTCAAGCCCATGCTTTTAACCAAACTCCATAAACTCCTGGGAGCATCAAGAGGCATTGGTAGGTGGCCGCATTTGCACGTTTAGCAAAGTAGGACAGCGGGGACAAAGCGCAGAGACTCACAGGCTATGCAGGCCTGAGTGTCATGCTCGGTCTTGCCAATGAGGCTTTGAGCAAGTCACGTCGCATCACGGGGCCTGGCACGTAGTAGGTGGTCAGCCAATGGGAGATACAGAGGGGCCAGACAAAGGGTGGACTTTCAAGCCCTAGGGCCCCGGCCAGGGGCCTGGAAGGGGAGGTCAGTCAGCCCTGCCTGATGTGATGGTACCAAAAGGATCAGGGCCAGATAACCATGTGTTGCTTTCAGACTTGTCTGCCCCCAACCCCATCATTACTACCCGCTCTAAAAAGAGGGGGAGGAAAAAAAGCCCTGAATAACGGAGCAAGAAGGGATGCCAGAAATCAGCTGCTTCCCATCTTACAGAGGAGAAAATTGAGGCTTAAGGATGGGAAGGGACTTGGCTAGGGTCATACAGTGAAGTTGGGATGATCTAGAACAGGTGCCTTTAAAATCCTGTTGCAAACACATGCCTGGGCAATAATAATAACTAGCACTTGTACACGCTTGTGGGAAGCTCCCTGGGGATTTATCTCTATGGTCTTCCTTCCAGGAATCCTGCCAGGGCCACACACTCACTGGCCCCATCTTGTTGGGGGGTGTCCACTGAGGTGGGAGTTTAAGGCCACATTCACCCACCCAGTAAACAAAAGAGGGGAGATTTGAGCCTGGGATGCCTGGCCCCCGGCCATGTGTGCCACCACTGTGCCAGGGACCCTCAGGAAGCAGCAGTCGCTGCACCCACTCCCCCCACCCCTGGCCCTGCATCTTTGCAGAAGTATAGCCCCTCCTTGTTCCACAAGGAACACTGGTCTCTTCACCCTCCAGCCCCTCTCACGAGAGGTAAGAGGAAGAAAAACCCGCAGTCACAGGCGAGGCAACCTCATACCTGCCACTGTTTCCCATGGTGGGTTTTCCCTCTGCTTCTGGATGAAGAGGAGCTGGCAGCTCTGGAGAAGAAATCGGGCTGGGGCCTGGGCAACTGTGACCTGGGGAGGCTAGTGGGGGTGGGTGGGTGGCACACTGGCCAGCCAAATGCGATTAGTTCATTTAGCATCAACCTTGAGAAATGTAAGAGCCCTGCTTGATCGAGGGACCCTTGAGACCCAGTTCTAGTGCCACTGATTTGCTGTGTGACCTTGGGCAATGCTCTTGCCGTCTCTGAGCCTTTGTCCCCCACCTGTAAAATGAGAGGCTTAGCTCCATCACAGATTCTTAACCCTGGCTGCACCTGGGGGGCTTTCATAACGTAAACTTAGTTGCTTCTAGGGTAGGCACCATTTAAACCCACCTAGGTGATTCTACCTGGTAGCCAGGTTGAGGGCGCCTCTAGCTCCAACATTTCACCAGAGTTATGAGTTACACATGTGGGCACAGGAGTCAGATAGAGGTTGGCGTCCCAGCTCTGCCACTTACTACCGTGTGGGCTTGGGCATGCCACTGCACCGCTCTGTGCCTCAGTTTCTCCACCAGTGGCTAATCATAGCCCTCCCTGCACTGGGCTGCGAGGAGGATTAAATGGCATCGTGTGTGAAGTTCTGGCACACACAGAGAAAGCACTCAATGAGCTGAAGTGGCAATAGTAAGGATGACAGTTCTGGAAAGTGGGCTGAGGCACTTCCCTGGGGGGGGAGCAGTGGGCCTGTGGGGCGCTTTGCCCTGGGGCTTTCCCAGAACGGATACTTTTTACACTGGTCTGCGTGAGCTCCTGCTACCCACGTCGCTGTGTGACCTGATGGGCCAGTGCCGTCCCGCAGTGCAGTAGGTGGCCTCAGGGGGCAGCAAGCGCCCCTTTAGTGGACATGTGAGCAGAGCTGGAGGACAGCTGGCTGGCAGGTGTAGCAAGTGGATTTGTGCACATCTCCTGGGGCTGGATGGAGAGATGGGCACTGGGGCCCCACCATCTCCAAGAAGAAGATCTGCTTCCACAATTTTAAGACCAGGGATTCTAGAATCCCTTTGGCCAGTTCTGGACCTCTCACTTCGGGCAGCTGCAGCCCCAGCTCCCCACCCTGTTCCCATTGACCCTAGTGTCCCTGGGATTTGGGGTGGTATAGCTGTGATATGAGGGGCTGCAGTTAAGTGGCTGTAGGTGGTACCCAGGGTGCTGCGGAGGCTGCTCCAGGGTGAGGGGTAGCCATGGAGCTCAATGTCTAGGAGCACCCACCTCAGAGCCAGCAGATCTCAGTTCTTGCCTAAGCTCTACTGCCGGCCAGAAATATGACTCTGGACAAGTCGCTGCCTTTGGTAAGCCTTGATTTCCTCACCTGTAAACTGTGTCAGATAAGTCCTAACTCAAGAAGCTATGGAGCGGAGAAAATAAGATCATCTCACAGATGACATCCTGTAGGCCATATTCCAAGGTGGGTGTAGAGCTAAGCACCGTGCAAGCGCCATCTCATTCCATCCTCTCAGCTCCAAAAGGCTCATAGGCACCACCGCTCTTGCCATCCCCGTTTCACAGATGAGGAAACTGAGGCCTGTTTCATTCACTGAGTGCCTGCTCTATACTCAACCATTGCCGTCAAGTCGGTTTCAACTCATAGCAACCCTACAGGACAGAGTAGAACTGTTCCATAGGGTTTCCTAGGCTGTAATCTTTACAGCAACAGATCGCCAGATCTTTTCTCCTGTGGAGTTCCTGGCGGGTTCGAACCACCGACCTTTCGGTTAGCAGCCGAGCACTTAACTACTGCGTTACCAGGACTACACACACACACACACACACACACACACACACACACACACACACACACACGTATATGTGTTTGTTTGTTTTAAGTAAAGAAAACCCTCTGGCTGGCCTGAGGTGCAAGTGGGTATCAAGACATCTGTATCTAGTAAGTTGCCCTCTTTAGAGAAAAGAGAAGGAGCATTTGATTGTACTTCAAATAATCTGTGAGCCCTGGTGGTGCAATGGTTAAGAGCTCAGCTGCTAACCAAAAGGCTGGCAGTTCGAATCCACAAGCCACTCCTTGGAAAGCCTACAGGGGTGTATAACCTGACACAGCAACGGGGCATATAACCTGAGTCACACACAGCTCATGGGTGTTGGAAGAGGCCCAGGCCCTTCCATGCACTTCAACAAGAAACACTGTAGCCTCCCGGGCCCTCCGTGCATGGGGCGGCAGGAGGAGCACTAGACCTCAATCTCAGCCACTGAGTTGTTAGCCTCCCATTCTGCCACAGTCACGATGAGACCTTTGTTCTTTTGCTCAGCAAACTTCCCCTGAGGCCTCCTCAGCGCTAGGCCTTGGGCCCCACAGGCCCACCAGCCCCAGTGGGAGTCCTGGGGACAAAATATAGAACAAAGCAGAGATGGCCCCTGTCCTTTGTGAAGTCCAGCAGGAGAGGCCAGCCCTAATCAAATCATCCCACCTAATGAGAGTTGGTGGGGGGAGGGGGAGTATAGGTGCTATGAGAGCCTCTGTCACAGGTGGGGAGTGATCAAGGTGAGGAGGAAGTGTCCCTGAAGCTGAAGGATGAATTGCAGCTCGGAGAGAGAACAGTATGAGCAAAGGCCAGGTGGTGGGAGCAACCACAGTGAGCCTAAGAGAATAAAGTGTGGCTGGGATGAACAGGACAAGGGGGAGCTTGCAGTGAACAAAGCTGGGAAGGTAGGCCATGCAGGGGGATGTGGTAGAGAGTTGACCCTCATCCCAAGCGTCACAAGGCCAGGAAAGGAAACCAGGAGAAATAGTGAAAGTTTTACCCAGTGAGATCCCTCTGGAGTCTGAGGAGAAGGAATTGGATGGAGGGTCAGAGTGTTGTTGTTCGGGGTCATCCAGTTGGTTCCAACTCATAGTGACCCTATGTACAACAGAATGAAACACTGCCCAGGCCTGTGCCATCCTCACAATTTTGCTGTTTGAGACCGTTGTTCAAAACACTGTGTCATTCCATCTCGGTGAGGGTCTTCCTCTTTTTTGCTGATCCTCTACTTTACTAAGCATGATGTCCTTCTACGGGGACTCGTCTCTTCTGATAACATGTCCAACATACGTGAGACAAAGTCTCACCATCCTAACTTCTAAGGAGCCTTCTGGCTGTACTTCTTCCAGAACAGACTTGTTAGTTCTTCTGGCAATCCATGGTATATTCAATATTCTTCACCAACGCCATAGTTCAAATATGTCAATTCTTCTTCAATCTTCTTTTTCACTGTCCAGCTTTCCCATGTATATGATTGAAAATACGATGGCTTGGGTCAGGTGCACCTTAGTCCTTAAAGTGACATCTTTGCTTTGTAAACACTTTCAAGAAGTCTTTTGCAGCAGATGTGCCCAATGCAATACGTCATTTAATTTCCTGACTTGCTGCTTCAGTGAGTGTTGACTGTGGATCCAAGTAAATGTAATGCTTGACAACTTCAATTTTTCTGTTTATCATGATGTTGCTTATCGGTTCAGTTGTGAGGGGTTTTGTTTTCTTTATGTTGAGGTATAATCCATACTAAAAGTTATAGTCTTTGATCTTCATCAGTAAGTGCTTTAAGTCCTCTTCATTTTCAGCAAGCAAGGTTGTGTCATCTGCATATCACAGGTTGTTAATGAGTCTTCCTCCAATCCTGATGTGCGTTCTTCATATAGTCCAGCTTCTCATGTTATTTGTTCAGCATATAAATTGAATAAGTATGGTGAAAGGATACAACCCTGACGTGTGCCTTTCCTGATTTTAAATCATTCAGTATCCACTTGTTCTGTCTGAATGACTGTCTCTTGGTCTATGTACAGTTTCTGCATGAGCACAATTAAGTGTTCTGGAATTATCATTCTTCACAGTGTTATTCACAATTTGTTATGATCTACAGAGTTGAATGCCTTTGCATAGTCAATAAAACACAGGTAAATACCTTTCTGGTATTCTCTGCTTTCAACCAAGAGCCATCTGACATCAACAATGATATCCCTGGTTCCATGTCTTCTTCTGAATCCAGCTTGAATTTCTGGTGATTCCCTGTCAATGTACTGCTTTTGAGTTATCTTCAGCAAAATTTTACTTGTGTGTGATATTAATGATATTATTGATAATTTCTGCATTCTGTTGGATAACCTTTCTTTGGAATGGGCACACATATGGATCTCTTCCAGTCAGATGGCCAGGTAGCTATCTTCCAAATTTCTTGGCATTGACAAATGAGCGCTTCCAGCGTTGCATCTTTTTGTTGAAACACCTCAATTGGTATTCCGTCAATTCCTGGAACCTTGTTTTTTATCAATGCCTTCAGTGCAGCTTGGACTTCTTCCTTCAGTACCATCAGCTCCTGATCTTATGCTACCTCCTGAAATGATTGAATGTCAACAAATTCTTTTTGGTACGGTGACTCTTCCATCTTCTTTTGATGCTTCCTGTGCCATTCAATATTTTGCCCATAAAATCCATCAATACTGCAACTTAAGTCTTGAATTTTTTCTTCAGTTCTCTCACCTTGAGAAATGATGAGTGTGTTCTTCCCTTTTGGTTTTCTAACTCCAGGTCTTTGTACCTTTCATTATAATACTTTACTTTTCTTTGTCTTCTTGAGCTGCCCTTTGAAATCTTCTGTTCAGCTGTTTTACTTCATCATTTCTTCTATTCACTTTAGCTACTCTACATTCAAGAGCACATTTCAGAGTTGCTTCTGATGTCCATTTTAGTCTTCTCTTTCTTTCCTGTCTTTTTAGTGATCTTTTGCTTTCTTCATGTATGATGTCCTTGATATCATCCCACAACTTGTCTAGTCTTCGGTCATTTGTGCTCAGTGTGTCAAATCTGTTCTTGAGATGGTCTCAAAGTTCAGGTGGGATATACTGAAGGTTGTACTTTGGCTCTCATGGACTTGTTCTAATTTTCTTCAGCTTCAACTTGAGCTTGCCTATGAGCAACTGATGGTCTGTTTTGCAGTTGGCCCCTAGCCTTGTTCTGACTGATGATATTGAGTTTCTCCATCGTCTCTTTCCACAGATGTAGTCAATTTGATTCCTATGTATGTATTCCATCTGGCGAGGTCCACGTATACAGGTGCTGTTTATGTTGAAAAAGGTATTTGCAATGAATAAGTTGTTGGTCTTTCAAAATTCTATCATGCAATCACCGGCATCATTTCTATCACCAAGGCCATATTTTTCATCTACTGATCCTTCTTTGTTTCCAACTTTTGCATCCCAATCATTAACAATTATCAATGCATCTTAATTGCATTTTGATCAATTTCAAACTGCAGAAGTTGGTAGAAATCTTCAGCTTTCTTCATCTTTGACATTAGTGGTTGGTGCATAAATTTGAATAATAGTTGTATTAACTGGTCTTCCTTGGGCATATGGTTATTATCCTATCACTGACAGCACTGTACTTCAAGACAGATCTTGTAATGTTCTTTTTGACAATGAATGTGACGCTATTCCTCTTCAATTTGTCATTCCCAGCATAGTAGACCAGGTGATTGTCTAATTCAAGATGGTCAATACCAGTCCATTTCAGCTCACTAATACCTAGGATATCCATCTTCAAGGGTTCCATTTCATTTTTGACAACTTCCAATTTTCCTAGGTTCATACTTCGCACATTCCATGTTCCAATTGCTAATGGATGTTTGAAACTGTTTCTTCTCATTTTGAGTCATGCCACATCAGCAAATGAAGGTCCCAAAAGCTTGACTCCATCCACATAATTAAGATCGACTCTACTTTGAGGAGGCAGCTCTTCCCCTGTCATATTTTGAGTGCCTTCCAATGAGGGGCTCATCTTCTTGCACTCTATCAGACAATGCTTCACAGCTACTCATAAGGTTTTCACTGGTCAATTTTTTCAGAAGTAGATCGCCCAGTCCTTCTTCCTAGTTTGTCTTACTTTGGCAGTTCCACTGAAACCTGTCTACCATGAGTGACCCTGCTGGCATTTAAAATACCAGTGGCATAGCTTCCAGCATCACAGCAACATGCAAGCCACCACAACAAGACAAACTAACAGATGAGTGGTGGAGGGTCAGAGTGGGCCCCTGCCAACCTCTAATTCCTCTAACTGCATAAGCCTCACAGGCACAGAGCAGCATCAGTAAGTGGCTCTTCCTGAAGCCCATTCGCCATCAACAACAGAAGCAAAATTTGGACTACAATCTTTTTTTTGTTTAATAACTTCTTTTTCTAATTACAAAATATGTACTCTGCCGTGAAGAGCAATGGGAAATTATTATATTTGAAGGGCAGTCGTGGGAATAAGGGGTTCAGCTCATTTCCTCAAGCTCCAAAGGGAAAAGTAGGGCTAGAGGATGCAGTTGTAAGAATAAGAACTCCTTAAGTTGCTTTCCTAAGATACCTGTACTCCTTGAGAGGTAGTGAGTTCCTATCTCTAGTGTTATGTAAGCTGTCAAAGTATAATTTTGAAAAACAAAAGCATGGCTCTCATTCAAATATAGACTCAATACATGTCAAAAATTTATTTAACTCATGAACCCATAAGGTGATAAGAGTTGATTCAAAGGAAAACTAGGGGAACAGAGTTACAGAAAATTGGAGAAAGAATGTTGGGATAAAATGGCTCAGTTAGACACAAAATTGGTTAATGTCCTACAGGGCCAAAAAACCATAACTTTTTGGGATTTTCTTTTCTACTAGGCAGAAATCTACGAGTTAACATGTAGCTTTGAAAGCCTGGCCTTTTAATCAATAGCACATAGAAAGTCAAAGGTATATTCTTCTATATAATTCAGTTCTCTTGGTGGGCCTATTAAACAGTGCTTCAGTATGACACTGAAAGGGCAAGCTACCCTCTCTTTGACTTTTCCAAGTTTGGAATCGTTTTTATTAACAAAGCAGAGGCAAAAGGCTACAGTGAGATGCTGTAGGGGAGTTCTTACGGTCGAGGGCTTGGCTGATATGTTATCTTTGGCTGTGTAAGAAACTACCTCAAAATTTAGTGACTTAAACAATAAACATCAGTCATAATTTCTGTGGATCAGGAATTTGGGAGCGACTTGGCTAGGCATTTCTGGCTCAGGGTCACTCATGAGGTTGCAGTCGTATGTCAACCTGGACTGCACTCATCTGAAGGTTTAACTGGGGCTGGAGGATCCACTTTCAAGCTGGCTCTCATGTGGCTGGCGAGCTGGTGCAGGCTGTTGGCAGGCATGGCCAGTTTTGAGTGTCCTCACAACATGGCGGCTGGCTTCTCTCAGAACAAGTGATCCCAGAGACAGGAAGGCAAAAGTCACAATGTCTTTTATGACCTAACCTTGGAAATCACACTCCACCATTTCCACAATAGCTTATTGACTATGTAAGTCAGCCCTACTCACTGAGGGCAGGGACTTCACCAGGGAATGAGTACCAGAAATCAAGGGTCACTGGGGCCATCTTGGAGACTGGCTCCCACAGCTCGATACACCTAAGGTCCTTCTGGCCAGAAGCCATGGTTAGCAAAGGTAGCAAACAGGAGTTACCTCCAGCTGCCCTACTGCCCAGCGTTCTTCCTATTCACCTGTTGAAGCTACTATATACCAGAGGACATGAGGTAGGGGGCTCTGCCTCAAAGCCTCTGATTTTAACACCTGGCTGTGTCTTCAAAGCAGCCTTCCCACTCTAGAATCTCAGCCCAACGTCAAGTCTCTCTCTGGGAGAGCTAGGCTGGTCAGTCAGTCATACTTTGGTATGAATTAGCTTATCAGCCTTCTCCTTCTGGCAGTAGAAAAAGAACGGAATTTGGGATGGGAGCGGGAAGGGGAGACTAAGCAGGGCACCTGGTGGGAGTGCCTGGCAGGGAACAGCTAGAAGAAGCATTTCTGAGGAGCACCAGAGGAAGCCATCTGGAAGGGGAGACATCTCAGGGCAGCACATGAGGGGACCCTCTGAGGGAAGGCAGCGAGGGGAGGACTCAGGAGGCAGTCCACTGCTCAGGGTCACTAAGTGCCATGTGAGAGCCTCAGGGGAAGGCAGAGGCACAAAAAAGAAGGGCAAAGCATGGCAAAGAGAAGCTTCTGTGCTGGGTGAGGGGGTCCTGGGTTTTGACCCTGGCTGTCAGTTAGGACTGGGTTGCTGCCTGCCAGTGTGTCTGATTTAGGGGTCATCCACAGGCCCACCACAGCAGCTGGGCCACCCCAGGTCCCTCAGAAAGTTCCCTTGGGGAAGTAGTGAAGGAAGGAGGGCCACTTTGCCTAGGTGGGCTGGCAGTGGCCCAGGCGGAGGTCGACAACAAGCAGGCCGCATTCCTGGGAGACCTCCCAAGGCTTCAGACCCAACAATAGAGGCTGACCAGAGGCTTCCAAGTGAGGCAGCTGGAAGAGCCTGGGGTCCAGGGTTCAGCCTCAGCTCCGTGGTCTGCTGCCTTTGCTATGAGAGCTCACACTTCCGTCTCGGAGAGCAGCCAGGATACCATGGTGGCAGAACTCAGAGCCGGCTCAGGGAGCTCCCACCAGGGGGCTGGCCCCTGCCTCAGCCGGGCCCCTCTGCCCTCCTCTCTTCCCAGATCAGTCCTCTCCAAAGGAGGAGGTGGGCGGTGGGCAACCAGAGGAAGGGCCATGACCCGATGGGTCCCGTGACCAGCTGATGCTCAGGATCGATTGGGGATGGGCAGCCTCAAGGGGAGCGAGGGGCGCATCCAGCTGGGATTTGAAGTCTTTGTGAAAATGTCCTAGAGACTTCCATTCAAAGAGGAAGGGGGAGGGAGTCTGCCAGTTTAGGGGGTAATTATTTTGCAAAACTTTATAAAGTTTCGGAAAATCTTGTTTCCCTCTTCATTGAAACCATTGTTTTTCGAAGGAAATTGAATTAGAAGGTGGTGGCGGCTGGAGGGGGCGGGAGAGGGAAGAGTAACCCACATGTTTTTCTAACTAACCGGGCATTCGTCCTGTGCCAGCAATTCCAGGAGCTTTTTGTGCTCTGCGTCCAGGACCACCAGGGCTGCAGCCAGACCCAGGAGAGAGCCCTAGCAGCTCTGGGGACGGTGGCAAGGCTGGAGGTGTCACTCCCTTCCCCCAAATCAGCCCTCCTTGATCTGGGCTGAGAAGGCAGTTGGGATTTAACCAAGAAATAGGATTAAGCCCTGGGTGCAGGGACACAAGCCTGGGAGAGGCTCTTGAAGAAAACTGTGTGGTCTTCAGGAAGCCTCTCAAAAAAAAAAAATTTTTTTTTTCTGCGCCTCAGTTTCCCTTCTTGGAAGACTGGAGCCAATAATCAATGCACTGAGTGGGAGTCAATCAGAAGGCAAGATGAGATTAAAAACTCTCTCATGAGAGAAAAAGTGCTGCTGTCTTCACATAATTTTGTCACCATCATCATCTTGTTAAAAGACAGCATGTTGAAGGGGAGTTGGAAGTATGCAAGAGAGTGGCACCATTGTGCAGGCCAATTCCGTGTGATTAGTAGAGACTGGCTAGGGTGCCGTGGAGCTGAAACTGAGCCGGACAGCAGAAAGTGCAGGGATCAAACAGTGATGCCTGTTACGGATGCAGAAGGTGGAGGTAATGATACATGTGCCCGTATGTGCTATCTCTAATCTATCCAGTTCCCTCAATCTACTGATGAGGAAACTGAGACCTAAAGAAGGTCAAAAGGTGACTTTTCCTGCTTCACATGCTTGTTCATATGTCCTCACTCAAAAACCTTCAGTGGCTCCTGCTGCCTACAGAATAAAGTCCAGAATCTTTAATTGGTAAGTCAGCACCCACTCTGATCTGGTACCAAGCACACTCTCCAAACAATACTTCCCTCCGCAGGATGATGTTCCCACCTTCAGGCCTTAGTTCACCTCATGCCTGTGCCTGGAATGCCCTTCCCAAGTCTCACCCGAGCACCTTCCTTTCCCCCTACCCCCTCCCAAGCCCACAGTCCTCCCTCTTACTGTCCTGTGATCCTGATCAAACTTTATTTTTAGCAATATTCCCAGGTTTTCTCTCCCTTCCCCAACACTGAGCTCCAGCAACTGACCAGATTGATTTCCTTTTTTTTTTTTTGTTTCGTTTTGTTTTTTGTTTTTTGCGCCACTTCCCTGGCGCAGGGCCAGGCACTTATGTCCTCAGCAAATATTCACTGAGTAAATGAAATACATATCTAAGCTTGCAGAGGAAGGCGGTGGCCACCTCGCACTTGGCCCTGGGCCTCTGACTCCTGCCAGAGCCCCAAATGACCCTCTGAAAGTCTGAGCTCTTCCACCTCGGACATCCTGCTCTCTCCCAAGGCCAGGTAAGCCTCCTATCCTCACTCCCTCCCTTCTGCCCCAGGCACTAGAGGACCCCAATTCAAGGCTGGCCTGACCTGGGCCATTGCCTCGTGGTGTGATCCAAGAATGGAGAAAGCCTGGAAGTCCATGCTTGAAGCCCGATCATGCCCATGCTGGGATTTGTTAGCTTTGTCTCTGTCTCCGCCCCCTAATTAGGCTATGGACTTCCCTACCCACTTCCATCCATCATGCCTCTTTTAAAAAGCCAAACCAGTTGCCATTGAGTCTGCTCCAACTCACCGTGACTCCATCTGTGTCAGACTAGAACTGTGCTCCAAGGGGTTTTCAAAGGCTGAGTTTTCAGGAGTAGATCACCAGGCCTTTCTTCTGAGGCACCTCTGGGTGGACTTGAACCTCCAACCTTTCTGTTAGTAACTGAGCATGTTAACTGTGTGCACCACCCAGGGATTCCCACGCCTCTTCAGGAATGCCTAAATTGCCCAGGAGCGTGGTATGCAGCAGATGCTCAGCAAACATTTGTCCCTGGTGAGGCTGCAGGTAAAGAGAGTGGGGGTGGAGAGGCCTTGGCATCTTGTCAAAGACCCAGCCTCTGGGCAGCCTGGCCCACAGCTGATCCCAGACATTCTTAGTCTCTTGGATTTTGAACCACGTGACTGTGTCACTGATGGTTCTTTTTGCTATCGCTGCATAACAAATGACCCCCAAAAGTAACCGCTTTAAAACAACCATTTTATTTTGCTCATGATGTTGTGGTCAGGAATTTGGGAAGGGCTTGGCAGGGCATTTCTTGGTGGGGGTCTGTTATGCAGTTGAGTTAGTAACCCACCAGGTCTCTTTGAAGAGGCGACACCAGACTGTTATGGATTGAATTATGGCCCCCTAAGATCCTATATCTGTGGATGTAATCTTGTTTCGCAGTAGAGTTTTCTTTGATATGTTAATGAGGCCCTATCAGTGCAGGGTGTGTCCTAAACCTAATCACTTCTGAGATATAAAAAGAGCCGATGAGACATAGAGGCAAAACCCATTGCCACTGAGTTGATTCCAACTCATAGCAGCCCTATAGGACAGAGTAGAATTGCTCCATTGAGTTTCCAAGGAGTAGCTGGTGGATTCGAACTGCCAACGTTTTGGTTAGTAGCCAAGCTCTTAACCACTGTGCCACCAGGGCTCCAGACAAAGAGACAAACCCGCATATACTAGGGAAGACAGATGCCACGTGAGGATCACCAGGAACCAAGGAACACCCGGGGCTACGACAAGGAAGGAATCTACAAGGCCAAAACCCTGATTTGGACTTCTAGCTTCCAGAGCTATGAGAAAATAAATTTTTGTTCTCAGAAGCCACCCACTAGTGGTACTTGTGTTACAGCAGCACTAGCTAACTAAGCCAAGGACTTCCATAACTTCTGCCCTGGGTCCCCCAAGCTGCCCCCACATATACCACATGCCCACCAGGAGACAAGGCAAGCCTCTCTGCACAGCTCAGGTTGGGCAGGGTTGGATTTATTTGCTCTCCCCTGATGCTGGTTTTTTTGTCGCTGAGGTGAAGTCCTGCTGGTTGCCGTGTTTCCTGCCTGGTGCTGGGCTGACATGTCTTCCAGCCACCCCACCCAGTGCCCCTCCACCTCCCCTCCCTGGCCACCGGAAATCAGACTAAGGAGCCTCCCAGGACCCCTCAGGTTCCTCGTCAGCAGGAAGTTGGCACCTATGGGCAGCTGGCTCAGGCCACAGTAGTTCGCCCTTTGGCCCCAACTGGTAAGGCCGCAGACTACACACTGGTCAACAGTTACGGAACATAGCAAGGCCACCATCCTGCCAGGCTCAGCCAGGCAACTGGGTTTACAAAGAGGTGCTTTCTGCTTCAGAGGCCTCAACCCCATTGTTAGAGATGAGCATCCTAACTGTGGTTGGGGTATTGGGACCAGGGCGGGGGAGGGGGGGAGCAGTGGCCCTGTCTTAAACACCCCGAGTTTTGGCTTGATGACTCAGGAAGAAACAGCACCACACCCCACAAACCTTGGGTGGTGGGGCCACTCTGTGGTGAAGTGTCCTGTCAAAGATGCTTTTTTTTCCAAATTTCTGTCATTCCGGTAACACCTTTATGACTTTCTTGCTCTAAAGTCATACTGCATGTAATATTCCTGATTTAATACCTTTTAAAAAATAGATTCACTCTTTTTACTCAAATAAATTTAGCCTCATCCTAAGAAGACTTATCTGTGAAATCACAGGTTTGTGTCAGTAGAGAATTTTTCCCCTAAAACATGTTGATAACCGTGAAAATAGCACATGCTGGCTGGTGTACTGTCTATAACACTGTCCTCACAGAACAATTAGGAGAGTTGTCCATATGGAGGGTCCCCTTGCCCATCTCTTCTCAAGCCCCTGAGATGACAAGGCTTGTCCCCCTCTCTGAGCCATCAGCAGCTCTAGGAACACTGAAAACCACTTAATGTCACGAAACTTCATCGAGACCCAGACTCAGCTCCAGCGGTTATAAGTACTCAGTTATGAGTACTTAGCTTGGGAGGCTGGACTAATAATTATAACCCTACACATTAGCACAGCACTTTACAGTTTGCAGAGCCTGTTCTCAAATTCTAGGCCCAGCATGACCAGCCCAAGGCCGCGTGCCCAAAGAGGATTGAGCTGAGGTTGATGATCAAAGCCACAGAATGATACAGCTGGAGAGGACTGAAGGTTGTCTGGTCTTGTGTTTCCCAGAGGGTGCTGTATAAAAGGATGGATGGTTCGTGGCTCACAGAGTGCGAAGGGAGGACCCTTCTTCTTTCTTGTTCGTGTGATTATCATCTAGGCAGAGGTCTCAGCAGCTGGAGTGTCTTTAACGCCTCTATAATGTTTTGTAATCTCCTCCTTAAACCAGGAGTCTCAGGGCCGGAGGCTTCAGCAGGATGGGCCACACATAGAGGAGGGAAAAGCAGGGTCTGCCATGGAAAATCTGGAGAAAAACCCCATCGGAGGAAGGAGTCTGGTAAGCAACAGCATTGTGAGAACACTACTCACTCTGGTCACTGAGCACCGGCCTGTGCCTGGCAGGCCCACCCTGGTCACTGAGCACCGAGCTGTGCCTGGCCCTGGACATAGAGAATCTCACATAAGCTTCATGACAAGCCTGGAGAGAGGTAACTATAGTCCCATTTTACAGAGGAGGAAACTTAAGTGACCAACCATCTTGGTTTGCCCTGGACTGTCCTAGTTTTAGCACTGAAAGCCCCACGTCCCAGGAAACCCCTTGGTCTTGGGCAAACTACTGCGTTGGTCACTGTAGGAGAGGGTTTTCCAGCTTCAGCACTATTGACATTTTGGGCCAAATGATTCTTTGTTGGGAGGATGTTCTATGCCTTGTAGGATATTTAGAACCATCCCTGGCCTTTTTACTCACTAGCTGCCAGTTCTACCCCCCAGCTGTGACAACCAAAAATGTGTCCAGACATTGACAGTCCCCTGGGGGCAAAATAGCCCAGGGTGAGACTCATTACCCTAGAGAGAACTGAGGCTGAGAGATGAAGGCACATGCCCAGGGCCATGCGGATATAAACGGTAAGCCTGGGACTACCTGGATCCCAGACCACTAAGCCTCACAGCTGCTCCTGGGGTGGGGAATCAGAACATCTGGACTTGCGCACTGGCTCTGTCTCCAATTTGCCGTGTGTCCTAGGCCAGTTACTCCCCAACTCTGGGCCCCAATTTCCTCATCTATAAAGTTCAGGCTTAGATTTGACAACGCCTGAGGTCCCTTGGGCTTAGATGCTATGCCTTGCCAGCAGCCAGGGGAGGGTCAGCCCAGCTGTCACGGGGGGGAAGAGAAGGGTAGTGCATGGCCAGAAGATGAGGAAGCCAGGCAGGGCTGGGCCGTGAGTGCCAGGCCCTCTGTTTCGGCTTGGCTGCCATCACACCTCTGCCCACAGAGTGCATCTTGTCTGGGCACAGGAGGGCCCTGAGCTGCCCACAGCAGATGCCTTCAAAAGGAGGAGCAGAAGGGGGCTGAGCAGAGGAGTGAGAAAACAAGGAGTGCTGGGGTCACACAGCCCTTCAGGAAGCCTAGCTTGCCTCTGCACGCTCACCATCTCTCTGCCTGTGACTCCCACCTGCCACGTCCTGGTGCTTAGAGAGTGCTCAAGAAATCATTTTTTGAATGAATGAATAAACATCTGGCCCAGCTCCTACCACAGCTGTGCAGAAACCAAGGTACCAGAGACACCTGAGCTCTCCCAGGCCTGTAGTTTAGCCATCGCCTCTGCTTCCATTCCTGCCTCCCCATAGTGCTTCCTGGTCCCACCCTCCCCAGCCAGGCCTGGCCATCAGTAGTGCCAGGGCTGCTGCAGGGAAGGGGATGCATGTCTGCCCTCTGCTCCAGCTCCTGTGGAGGAGAGGCTCGAAGCCCCCATGCTCCCCACCTCTCCCGCCCCCCACATTGTGGTTTATTCACAGAGGAAGCAGCAGCTGGGCCTGAACATGAGGCCTAGAGACGTGTTTGCTGGGGCCGTGTGGAAAGTTACAGACGCCTCCACCGAGGTCTTTGAAGACCAAACTGTTTGTGTTCCCCACAGCTATTTGTGGCCAAGGCACCCAACGCCCCCCACCTGCCCTGGCTCAGAGCAGGAGACTGAACAGAACTCGGAGCAGTGTGGCTAACCCCCAATGAAGCTGGAACCCAGGCCAGGCCAGGCTAGCCCATAACCCAGCCCACTAAGCAAGCCTATCCCAGGCCAGACAAGCCAACCAACCCAACCAACCCAACCTATCTAAGCTAGCCCAGTTCTAGAAACCCATCCCACTAGCTCTACCCAACTAACCCTGTCCAATCAAACCCAAAGCAATCACCCAACCAACTAACCCAATCCAAGTAATGAGCTCAACCCACCTAACCAAGCCTGATTAAATCAACAAGCCCAGCCTATGTAGCCCAGTCCAACCCAACCCACCTAATCTAGCTCGCTCAACTAATTAGCTCAACCCAGTTGATCCAGACCAAGTCAGCCAACCCAACTCAACTCAGCAGCCTAACACAACTAACCTAGCTGAATCCAACCAACCAGCCCAATCCAACTAAATCAGCCCAAACCAAAATCAACTCACCCAATCCAACTGAACTAATCCCAACAAAGTCAACCTAATAACTCAGCTCAGCTAGCCCAAACATCCCAATTTACCCAGCCCAAGTCTACCCAGCTCTTCGAATACAAATAATCCAACCCAATTCGACTGAGGAGGCCAACCCAACCAATCCAGTCCCACCCTACTGACCAGCCCAATCCAACTAACTCGCTTTAACTAGCCCAACCCTATTGATCCCAGATAACTTAATCTAACCCAGCTTGGGTGGCCCAGCCTATCTAACTCAAGTCCACCTGGTTTAGGATAGTCCTCCCAACTCAGCTCACTGCTGTTTAACCCAACCCAGTTCCAAACAAACTATCCCATGTTCTCCCTTCAAAGGGCAGCCCAGCTTGATTCCATCCAACATGTTGTTAAGCAGCTACTTTTCTTCAGTATTAAATAAGTCCCCAAGGACAGTGAAGAAGACAAGACTTAGCCTCTGTCTCCCAGAGTTTGGGAAGTGACATCAGCCCTTGTGGAGCGATCTCCCGATTGTGAAGGACCACTTCCAGTCTGTCCCAGGCCTGCAGGGTGGGAGATGCTCTAGCTAGTGCTAGGGGGCCTCTGAAGGTGGCTGACATGACATATATGCTGGGCCTTGAAGGATGGATAGGGTTTTGACAGAAGGAAAAGGGAAAAGAGGCATTATAAGTGGATAGAAGAACAAGAGCAAAGGCCTAGAGGTACGGAGCCCTGGCCCCATTTGACAAACAGGGTGCAGCAGCTGGAGAACTGGAGGCACCTTGGGGTTAGGGCGGAAAGGGGGTAAGGGTGAAAGGGTTGGCTGGGCAGGGAGCATAGAGGGCCTTGAATGTTATGCAGAGGGGTGGATCACTGTGTCTTGGACTATAAGGAGCCAGGGAGGTTGCTGAGCAGGGTAGAGGCTGATCAGATTCATGCTTTTGAGGGTTAATCTTAAAGGATAGAGTAGAACAGGGGAAACAGGAAAGGGAGACAGGAAGGAGAGAAAGGCCAGTCTAGGTCAGGAGGTGGTAAGGATGCAGCAGGCAGGATCGGGGGAGACCCCAAGAGGGGCGCAGCAGCAGGGAGGGGAGAAGGGAGGAGAGGCAAAAAAACGTGGAGTGCAGAGAGAGCTGGTGCATGAGAATATCAGCCTGGCAGGGCCCTTAAAGCTTCCCCAGCTCAGTGTACCCTTTCTGTAAATGGGGACACTGAGGGCTAGAGATCAGGGTGTGTCAGGACTTAGCGCTGAGCCTAGACTCCCAGCTCAGTATTCCTTGCCCCAGCAAGCATCGAAGTTCAGCTCCAAGGGCCAGTATGAAGACCCAGTCTGGGGCCCAGCTCCTGAGGTCCCCCTCCTGGGGACCAGTGCCATCCCATAGAGCAAGCCAAAGACTCAGGGTCCAGTTCCTGGCCCCATGGGGAGCTGCAGCCTCCTCGGGAGACAAGGGCAGTTCCCTTTGATGGGAATTTGCCAAGAAAAAGTAGGAATGTATGAGGGGGTAACTGATACTCTGGGATGGCAGGGGCCAGGGCGTGAGGTGGGTCACTTATGCCCCCACAAGGGCCATGCCCACCCGATGAGCCCTGGGGTTGCAACATGCCCTGACAGGAGGTAATATTGTCACCACCATTATTAAGGGCAGAGCTGGACCATCCTTCCTGACGATTGGTCTGACCTCCTCCTTTGACCCTTGGGGAAACTGAGGCCCAGAGAGGGGCAGACTGCCCAAGGCCACACAGCAGGTCAGTGTCAGAGCTAGGGCTAAAACCAGATTGTCAATCCCAGCCCAGTACTGTCAGACCTGCACCACCAGGCCACTCACCCAGCTTGGTTTCGAAGCACAAAAATGTCAAAGCATCTGCGCAGGCCCTGAGCTGGGAAGGTGCCCCCTG
Source organism: Dugong dugon (assembly GCA_030035585.1). NCBI lineage: Eukaryota > Metazoa > Chordata > Mammalia > Sirenia > Dugongidae > Dugong > Dugong dugon. Next base: position 49,133,758 of record CM057462.1, on the reverse strand, counting down.
GCCCAGGCCTCTTCCTCCCCACACGTGGGGGCTTACCAGCATGCTCTGCACCCTGCTATGCCAGCTGACCCTCAAAGCAAACGAGTCTGGTCCACCTTGGCTTATGTTTCCAAAACTCAAGGGTAACTATTTCCTAGCTCCAAACCCTCTACCCATATCTGCTAGGCTGGGTTGCATTGATTTCAGATTGGAAGGATAACAGCTGCCTTCCCTGTGCTGAATACACTGATCCATAGAAATAGCCCTGCTCCTTGACAGGCCAGACAGGCTTGTGTGGCTGGTGGGTGGTGGATCTATACCAACTCGGGACCTTTGGATCCTGCCCACCCTGGCTGTCTGCCTCCCCCCACTAGGGAAGGGAGGCCAGGAGAAATAGGGCCCCAGAGGAAGGGTCAGGCTCTGGGGAGGAGAGAAATGGATAGCAGGGGGGCCCGGATGAGTGTGGGGAGGGTGTTAAGAACCCAGCCACTCCTAGAAGGTGGGAAGAGCTTGGAGCACCTTCTCTGAGAACCCATCTCATTCATAGCTAGGGAAACTGAGGCTCAAGAGGAGCCATGACCTGCTCAAGCTCACACGTGAGCAAGGGCAGAGCTAGGACTCCCAGCTTGGGAACAAAGCCCATTCTGCTTCCATAGAATTCGAACCAGTCAAGAAACCAGAGAATAGGGCCAAGCGCCACCACCCTTACCATGCTTCACGATTAGTTCATGATGGCAGGGACGCCATCCCCTGCTCAACAGAGGTGGTATAGTTAGTAGCTAGGGGCATGAACTATGAATCAGACGTTTGGGTTCAAATGGCAGCTCTACCACTTATTAGCTTAGTGAACCTTTGGTGCCTCAGTTTCCCTACCTGAAAAATGGGAATGATAAAAGTAGTTCCCTCAGATGGAAAGTGTTTAGAGCGGTGCCATAGTGAGGTCTCAATAAATGCTGTTATTATTATTCCTTAGCACATGGCACTTAACAAATGTTTTTTGAATAAATAAATGAGAGGACGCCCCCCAAATCACATAATCAGTGGCAGAACCAGGACCAGAAATCAGGCTTTTTGACTCCTATTTCTCTATCTATAAAATGGGGAGATAGTGCTGTGAAAGTTCAGTGAAATCATGCATAAGCTTGCTTAGAACAGCCCGTGGACACCAGCGAGCAACCTACAAAAGCCAACCGTCATGGTTGCTGTGATTTTTCTGCCTGGCAAAGGCTTGCTGGGTCAGGCTGTCGTTGGCCTAGCTTAGGTCACATGCCCAGCCCAAACCAATCACCATGGCCAAGGGTTGTGCAGCCCTGAGTGACTGGGCTGCGGTCAGGGACCGCCCCCTGGAGATGGGGGCGTGGCCAGGTCTGCCTGAGGCCCAGGGACCACAGTTTACGAATCTGGTGATGTCCCATGGGGAGGGAAAACCCTTGCACCCACAGCTCAGCGAAATCTGAGCCACCAGGAAGAGATAGAATAATAATCACTGCCACCGTTTCTAAGTACTACCCACAGGATACTTGCACCCATCTTATCTGTCAGGTGGGGACTATTACTGCCCACAAATCACAAATGAAGACCATGGGGCACCACCGAGAGGTTAAGAACCTTGCAGAAAGTGGGGCAGCTCATCCGTGGCAGACCCTCCGGATGGAAACGTACGGAGAGTATCCTGAACAGAGGCCTCCCTGGATTTAATCATGAAGCCTGGACTGCTAATGGTTCCAGTCTACCTTGGAAGAAAGTCCCAGCCATCTACTTCTGGGAAATCATCCATTGAAAACCCTTACAGAGCACAGTTCTACTCTGACACACATGGGGTTGCCATGAGTCGGAATCAACTTGAAGGCAACTGGTTTATGCGGTTATTAATTCATCTTATACTTGCAATACTCCCACGTGGTAGATTCCATTATAAACCCCACTTTACAGATTAGGAACCCGAGAGGAATAGGTGAGGTAATTTGTCTAAGGCCCCACAGCCAGTTATTGGAAGTTTCTATCAAGAGAGGTTCAATTATTCATGGTGTTGCCACATAACAGGATTGGACTTCTGTTAGCATTTATAAGGAACACCTCCCTTCCCCTCCTTCCCACCCCCTTCTCTGGGGACAGATAACCAATGTTTCTTCAGCACCACCTACTTGCCAGGCATTCTGCTGGGTGCATTACCTGCATATAGTCTCACTAGCTAGACTACAGAGTTGGTCTCATCATTCCCATTTTACAGATGAGGAAACTGATGCTTGAGAAGCAGAGGAGTGACTTGCCCCAGGATACACCTACAGCAGGAAGAGGTGGAGCAGGGCCTGGACTGATGGGGCTCCCTCTTGCCCTGCGGTGAGTACTTGGATTAATGGGGCATGACTGTGGTGTGCGGTGGAACGTTCTGTGCCTGTCCCAGCTCTCTCCCCAGCACAACTCCAGAAAACCTGCCCCCAGGCAGGGAAGGAGTGGCCTGGGCACCCCATGGGCTGCAGTGTCTGAGGCTTGATTCCAGGTGACCTTGGCATTGGCTCCTCCAGGACCACAGCCTGACCCTTGTTTTGCTCAGAAAGCCCACACATCATTTCACACAGGAAATTCAACCTGGCCTTCTCACGTCCTGTTCTCGAGAAGAGGGGAAAAAAAACTTGTGCCGTGTTGTTTTTTAAACAGACTTTGAAATGTTTCCTGAGAAGGAGGGAGGGAGAGTTTGAGAAAAGGAGCACTAGAGAAACCTTCAGATAGAAATGGGAAGGAAAACATGTCAGAAGGACAATGGATCAGAAAGAAATAATAGCCACCAAGCAGAGAGAGCATCTGGGAGGGAGACCCAGTGTGGGGAAGCAGCAGGAGTAGCTGGCAGAGTGCTGGAGAGAGACAGAGCGGGCAAAACGGAGCCAGTGGGACAGAGAGAAGCAGGAGGAAAAGTCTGAGGCTCAGGACCTCCCCCAGCCTGTATTCCCCACCTCCATCTAGCCTCGGGCAGTGGGAGCAGGTCTGGCTTTGGGGTCAGACAGACCTGCAGTGGTGTGTTGGGGCCGGCTTTTGCTGGTTGAAAAAGGCAGTTGTGAAATATTTGAAAATTTTGCATTGTTGGTAGCTTGAAATTGGCCTTGGTGGGAGTATTTACACCATGGAAACTGGCAAACAGTACACAGCAGGGCTTTTTTTTCGAGAGCCAGTTTACTAGTACACACCCATCATACAGAGCTGTTGAGGGAATAAACCTAGAGTATATATAAAGCAGAGCCCTGGTGGTGCAGTGGTTAAGAGCTCGGCTGCTAACCAAAAGGTCAGCAATTTGAATCCACCAGTCACTCCTTGGAAACCCTACAGGGAAGTTCTACTCTGTCCTATAGGGTCGCTATGAATCAGAATCGACTGGACAACAACGGGTTCGGTTTTTGGTTTGTATGTAAAGCACCTGCACACAGTAGGCACCTTCTTCCCATACAGAACTCAGAAGCCTGTCTACCTTCACCCTCTTCACTTCCCTTCATGCCTTAGGTTCTCCATTAGAGAAAAATGGATTGAAGTCTTACCCTCATGGATTTGTTTGTAAGGTCTCTAGTCATTTTAATTCAGTAGTTACTAGGCCCTTCTTATGAACAAAATGCCAGGGAGGGTGTCGGAAGTGACGGGGAGGCAAAAGGAAAAGACGGAGATGATTCCTGGAGTCACAGGAAGGAGAGATAAGGCAGCAAATCCAGAAATGACTGGCACTAAGAAGTAGATCACTCTGGCTTTAGAACCTGGAAATCAGGGGAGCCTCCTAAGGGAGGAGGCATTTGAACTGCGCGGTCCTTCCTTCCTTCCTTTCTTTCCTTCCTTCCTTCTTCTCTCTTCCTCCCTTTCCTCATTCAGTTACAATTCATTCATTCATTCATTCATTCATCCAATATTTCCTGCCCATTGCCCAGGCCAGGTGCCAGGGATACAGAGAAAGGTAACATGTTCTCCGTCCTCAAGGAGCTCACAGGCAAGTGGGGGAGACAGGCCCATAAGCAGCAAACTCCAGTGCAGCACGGGCCTCTTTGCAGGCTGGCAGGGTTGCGATACACGGAGATGGTAAAACGGGCATTCCAGGAAGAGGAAGCAGCGTGAGCAAAGGCCTGGAGGTGAGACTGGGCACAGGACGTTCAGAAGTAGTAAGGAGGCTGAGTGGCTGGAGGGGAGGCCAGGAGCCAGAGCCCTAGCTGGAAAGAGAAATCAGGCCCTTACATGCCTGGGATAGGACATTTTTACATCCTCACTTAGGGGAAGGTAAAGACTGTTGGGATTGTTTCCAGGAGCTGGCAGAAGAAGGGGAGGGAGTGGCAGGAGGAAGGTCACTGAAGACCTTGATGCCAGAACTATCATCTGGGCAGCCCCTTGTCCTCCATACCAGTGCTGCTCAGCAGAGCTAGGCAGCAATGTCCTGCAATGGACAGCTGTGATTTGGGCATCCATCCTCCCTTCCTTTGAAGACAATATCTGCATTTTCCTGTGGGGAACTGCCCCTCCTCCCAGCCTCCCTCCAGGTGGTTCTGGGGGTGCTGATTGACCCCCAAGCTCCAGAGGAGGGCTCATGACCCAGGATGTTCAGTGAGAGTCCAGAGACCACTGCTGAGCTATCGGCCAAGAGGTGTTCTCTTTCCACTGGGGTGGAAGCTGATAGAATGAAAGTCAAGCTGATGTGACTAGCTTGATTGTTATTACTGTTTTTCTTGAGGTGGAATTTACGTAACTTACAATTAACCACCTTCAAGTGCACAATTCAGTGGTATTTAGAGCATTCGCAAAGCTGTACAACCACCACCTCTCTCTAGTTTCAAAGCGTTTCCATCATCCCAGAACACCCCGTATCTGCTGAGTAATCGCTTCCCATTCCTCTCGCTCCCCACCGCCCGGCAGCCACTAATCTGCTTTTTCTGCCTCTGTGGATTTGCCCATTCTGGATATTTCATATAAAAGGAACCGTACCATATGTGCATGCTGTGACCTTAGTATCTGGCTTCTTTCACTTAGCATAATGTTTTCAAGATTGATTCAAGTTATAACATCCATCAGAACTTCATTTCTTTTTATGGCTGAATAATATTCCATTGTATGTATACACCCCAGTTTGTTTATCCATTCATTCATTGATGGCCTTTTGGGTTGTTTCCACCTTTTGGCTATTATAAATAATGCTGCTACAAACATTTGTGTACAAGTTCCTGTGTGGACATGTATTTTCATCTCTCTTGGATATATACCTAGGAGTGGAATTGCTTGATCTACGTTTAGCTTTTTGAGGAATCGTTAAACTGTGTTCCACAACAACTGTGTACCATTTTACATTCCCACCCGCAATGGGCAAGCGTTCTTGTTTCTCCACATCCCCACTAACACTTGTTATTTTTCTGGTTTCATTTATTATTACTATTATTACTATCGCCATCCTAGTGGGTGTGAAGTGGTGTCTGATTGTGGTTTTTATTTGCATTTCTTTAATGACCAATGATATTAAGCATCTTTTCAGTGCTTTTGTATATCTTCTTTGGAGAAGCATCTATTCAAGTCCTTTGACCAATGTTAAATTGGACTATCTTTGTTGTTGAATTGTAAAAGTTCTTTATATATTCTGGATATTAGACCCTTAGCAGATATATGATTTGCAAATATTTTCGCACTTTCTATAGATTGTCTTTTCACTTTTTGATAACTTCCTCTGATGCACAAAAGTTTTTAATTTTGATGAAATCCAATTTATTTTCTCTTTTGTTGCTTGTACTTTTGGTGTCATATCTAAGAATCCATTGCCAAATCCAAGGTCATAAAGATCTACCCCTATGTTTTCTCCCAAAAGTTTTATAGTTTTAGCTCTTGTATTGGGTCGTTGAGCCATTTTGAGTTGATTTTTGTATATGGTGTGAGATAGGGGTCTGACTTCATCCTTAATACATGTGGCTATCCAGCTGTGCCAGCAGACTATGACTACCCTTGGCATGGAGTCCAAAAAGACCTGCCTGAGAATACAGCTAAAACAGAGGAAGTTATGATTGAGAATTGAGAGAAAGACAGAGAGAGAATTTCTGACATGATCATTTCAGCTGCTGTATCCAGCTGTGCCTGAAACAAGACCATTTTCAGTTCTATGAACCAATATAAGACTTTACTGCCTGTTCATTTACTTTGTTTTGTTTAAGCCAATTTGAGAGTTGAATTTTCTATCACTTTTCACTTGCCCTGACTGATGTAACTGCTTCCCTCCTCCTCACTTCCATTGCCCTACATTGGGCAAGCCCCCTAACCTTTCTGAAGCTCTGTTTTCCCATCTGTAAAGTGGGTATAATAATTTCTGCCAACCTCATGGCATTATTGAGTAGTCAGTGAGACCATGGCTGTGAGGGGGTTAGTTGGGTGACTGCGCAGAGATGAGACTTGAAATGGAGCCCATGTCTTCCAATGGTTTTCATCACTGGCCCCTCCCTCTTTTACGCCCTCTTCTTTGACCTCCAGGCTCATATACAGCTCTGCACTGGTGTGTCTACTTAACATCACAAACAGAACATGACCGAAAGCAAAATCTCAGTTGTTCTCCTTCAAGCCTGCTTCCTGCAGTTCTCCCTTTCTTAAATAATGGCAACTTCATCCTTCCACTTGGTCAGGCTGAAAACCTTAGTGTCATCCTGGACTCCTCTCTCTCTCTCCAGGGCCAGACAAAAAAATTTTGCACCCCAGGACAGAGGGCTTCGGCAGTGACCTTTAATATAATAGCACCAGAAAGAAAATTTTACGTATTCGTTTACTTTATTTCAAATAACAAAATGACAAGTGGAAGAAAATACTGTAATAAAAATCTCCTTAGTAAGAAATAAATATGGCATACAAACTACATCAAATATAATAATCACGTGTTCTTTAGTGATGACATCATTATTATTATGGTTGCTATTGCAACTATTATGGAACAAAAAATAAACAAGTATGTACAGTCTGACCCTGATTGCAAATGGCATATACAAAAAAGACAATTGTTTGTTAAAAACAATAATCAAAACAATAAAATACAAAAATAGGTAATTGTATAAATAACTACATATTCCGAAACTTTTTTATAAAAGATACTGTTTTACAAAAACAAGAAAATAATTTCTTGCTTTTAAGTCTTCAAAAATTTCAATTATTTTATTAAGATCTATTTTTTGGACTACACTGCTTTCAGTTGCTAAGACTGCAAGACAATGCAAGCCATCATTTGTCATATTAGATCTCAGCTAAGTTTTAATAGGTTTTAGTTTGCTAAAACTTCTTTTGCTACTAGCAATTGTCACCGGTAGCATAAGGCACTGTCTCTTCCCCCACAGCAGGCTCTCAGGAAGTTCTCTTGGCTCCACCTTCAAAATATGTCTGACCACCTCTTCCCACCTCCACTGCTTCCACCCGGTCCAGCCATCATTATCTCCAGCTTGGACTGTTGTAGGAGCCTCCTCAGGGCTGCCTTGCCACTACACTTGACCCCAGAGCCTCTTTTTAACACAGCAGCCAAGTGATCCACTAAAATCACAAGTCAAGTCTTGCCCCTCCTCTGCTCAGAATCACCCAGTGGCTTCTATCACCTTGGAAAGGGAAGGCAAAACCCTCACAATGGGCTTCAGGCCCTACACCATCTGGTCCCTGTTGCTCTCTGATTCCTCTCCACCCACCCTGCCTCTGGTTCACCCACTCCAGTCACACTGGCCTCCTCACTGTTCCTGGAATATGCCAAGCCTTCTCCCACCTCAGGGCCTTTGCACATCTATTCCCTCTGCCTGGAACATTCTTCCATCTGATAACAGCCTAGCTCACTCACTCATGGCATTCAGGTCTCTGCTCAAATGTTACATCATTAGAGAGGTCTTCCCAACACCTGTGCAGCTCTCTATCCTTTTATCCAGCGTATTGTTTCCTTTCTTCTGTTCTTCACCATCTGACATATTCCACTTTTGTTTTTGCTTTGTGGTTTATTCTCTCTCTCTGACACCCCCTCTAGAATGTCAGCTCTGTGAGGGCAGGGGTCTTTGTCCTTCTGTTTGGCTGTATCTCCAGTGCCTAGGACAGTGCCTGACATAGTCAACAGATCAGGGTTAGCCAGGAGCGGGGGCCACTGCTAGAGGCGAGGGGCAACACTGGGTGGTTGTGAAGTACCCAGAACTAAACCGTCCTGGATTCAAATCCCAGCTCAGCCGCCAGTGGCGTCACTAGGGTTGGTGTCACCCAATGTGGTAACTCATGGTGTCATTCCCCATTGACCTCCTGTACCAGACCCTACAGAACCCTTAGTAATGTTTTTTGTACTAATGTTACTCGTAAATCGTAATTCCCGTATATCACGCCTTCGTTTCCTTTAATTACCACTTCATTCTCAAAAAAGCTATTTGATATAGGTTCACAAATACTAATTACCACAATATTGTGGCAAAAACACCAGGAAATTAGACAAAACCAGTGACTGTAAAAACACTGGAAGCAATAAAAACAGCAGCACATGCTTGTAGTGCGTGCAGACGAAACCATGTGATTTGAAGCAGCATTATAATTGGGTAATAATATCACCTCTAACTGGAATGAATTAGAAGGTTCAAAAAGTAAATTAGCATAGAATTTTAGCCTTGTAGGTATATTGGAGCCCTGGTGGCACCGTGGGTTAAGAGCTCAGCTGCTAACCAAAAGATTCGCAGTTCGAATCCACCAGCTGCTCGTTGGAAACCCTATGGGGCAGTTCTACTCTGTCCTAGAGTCACTGTGAGTTGGAATCGACTCCACAGCAATGGGTTTGGTTTTTCAAGCTGGTCTTACGGAAAATGTTTTTGGTGTGATAACTAACTACAGGGATATTTTTATAGACAGTCATTTTGGTGTCATCCCCTCTGACAGTGTCACCTGGTGTGGTCTGCACCCCCCACACTCCCTTAGTGATGCCACTGTCATCCACTTACTAGTGTGTGACCTTGGGCATGCCAAGTAACTTCTCTGAGTCCCCACTTCCTCATCAGTTAAATGGGGTATAATAGTACCCACCCTGCGTAGTTATAAAGACTGAGATGGTAACACATAAAGACCTTAGCATGATGCTGGACACATAGTGAGTGCTCAGTATGAGTTCGCCATGATTATCACTGGCAGACACTCAGGGCAGGGCGCCTGCCTTATCCGTCTGTGTGGTTCAAATCTCAGCTCTGCATGCCCTGGTTTTGTGACCTTGGGCAATTTGCACAACGCCTCTGAGCCCCGTCCTTTCATCTGTCAAAGAGGAAAGTAACACCCACTGTGAGAGGGTGGGTGAGAGGTGTGCAGCCTGGGCTTAACACGTGGTAGGTGCTGACATTCAACAGGGGTATTGGCGACATGCCTGCGGACCCAGCAGGAAGGGATTAGAGGGATGCACGCAAAAGTGCTAGACTTGGGTCCAAACTGCAGCAGAGGGAAGCTGGGCTGAGCTGAGCTGCACTGCGTGGGGCAGGGAGCCAGCTCTTGGAGATGCATTAACTGGGCCACATGACTGCTAAAATTGAGATGGATTCTTGGCTGCATTACTGAAGGTAGGGTGCTCAGAGGAGGGAGGAGAGAATAGCCCTTGCACCTGTACGCAAGCAGTCCCCAGCAATAGAGAAAATTTGGTTCATGAGGGTGCCTCTGGGTCGGTGCCTGCCCGCCATTCATTCTCACTTCTTCTATAAGTAGCACCTTTATTCTCCTTTGGGGATGCCCCCTCATACGCACACATTCAATCCATGTGGTTTGGGTGAGAATGACACCATTCCCCAGCTCTTGAGATGAGCATGTGGCCCAGGCCTGACCAATCAGAGCACTGTATCCCATTGGTTTAAGAGCGAGCACATGACCCATGCCACACCAATGAGAATCAGCCCTGAGAGTTTGGCTAGAACTATGAAAAAGGGAACCAAGGATTGCTAAGATGTAAAACTCCAGTTGCTGAGGACCGCTAAGGAGGGAAGTCCTGCCTGAAAATGAGGCCAAGACAGAAGAGAGATTGTGGAGATCTGCATAAGAAGAATAAGAGAGTATGAGTCCTGATGATGTTGTTTGAGCTTCTGGATCCAGCCATGCCTGAAGCCATTTACCCCTGACGTTTTCAGTTCTATAAGCCAATAATTAAGCCAGTTTGAGAGGAATTTCTATAATACAGAACTACGAGAGTCCTGGCTAATACAGTTCAGTCCTGGGTGTCCAGCCTTGAGAAGCTTTGATCTATTGAACTGGGACCAGAAGAATGTTGGAGGTTCTCAAAACCGTGTCATTTGACGAACAGTTGAAGGTAGGGTAGCATGGTGGCAAAGAACATGAGCTTTGGAGTCAGAGCAGATCTTCTGCCAGTTCCATATTAGTCAGGTGGCCTTAAGTAAGCACCTTCGTGTGTCTGAGACTCAGTTTTCTCCTCTGTAAAATGGGTGCAATACAGCGCCCACTTCAGAGAGAAGGACATGAGCTAACCTAAGTAATGCATTTGACTAGGCATCTGGAGAACATCTGATGGGGGTGCTGACTTAGAAGCTTGGAGGGTTGTGGTGTGGATGAAGCAGTAGCATAGTGGGGGGAGGGCAGGGAACACAGGACAGAACTGGAACTGATGAGTGGAGGTACAGAGGGATGACTTCAGCTCAACTAACCCAAGGGAAAATTTTCTCCCAGTCAGAATAGCCAAAAATGGAATGGGCTGCCTTATAGCTAGTGAGGTCCCCATCACTGGAGGTATGCAACTGCATGGGAATGCTGTAACAGGGATTGGAGCATTGGGTAGAGCTGGAGACTAAAGAACTCTCAAGGTCCCTGCAGGGAGGGGGGAATCACAAGCCAGTTCCCTGGAGGTTTCAGTTCCAGCTAAACTGTTCCCCAAGGCAATGTTTAAAGCTTGACCCCATTCAAATGAATCCCTGGGCTCTATTACATTAGTGTGCCTTTTTTTCTGATTTACAGCTCCCGTTTCAGGCTGATTCAGGTCCCTGAATCTACCTCAAATATGCAGGAATCATTGTCAAACCATGGAAAGGAAAGATACCTGGCCCCATGTTCGTCAGAGTCACAACAATTGGTACAGGAGTCCTCCTGTGACCTGAACCAAGCCCCTAAGTGTCAGCATGAGAACTTTTGCTGGGATGATTAAAAAAGAGGCTGTCACTCTATGGTTTTCGAAGCTTAGGCAATAGTTATAACTGCTGGCAGCCTTCTTTGTACCCCATGAAGACAGTCTGTTGAAGAATGAAGCCAACGCAGAGAAAAACAGAACTGAGAGAGAGAAATGATGCTGGGTGGTATTTTTGAGGTTCTGGATCCAGCCATACCTGAAGCCCAGATTCACCTCCTTGAACTTCCTAGCTACTGAGCCAATACGTTCCCTCTTCAAGCCCTCCTGGGTTGCGTTCCTGCCATTCCTTAAAAGATCTTGGCTGACACAGTCCGTTGCCTGGAGGCAGGGGGATGGACAAGATGATTTCCCCAGTTCTTCTCTGGTTCAGGGACTCCACCTGGAACAGAGGCAATGAGGTGTCAAGGAAAGAGCACTGGAGTGGACAGTCAGATCTGAACACAGATTTCTTTTGTTGTAAGAAAAATAATAATAATAAAGAAGAAAGAATGGGTTGAAATCAAAGTCAGTTTGGAAATGGAGGCCACTCCTGTCTATTTTCGCCAAGACCCAGTTTGATGGAAGACTCCTGGTGTGTTCCAACTGGAAACACAAAGCACAGAGTGGAAGGACCTGGATTCGGAACTCAGAAAGGCCTCCGTGTAATCCCAACTCTGCTACTTCTTGGCTGTGTGAGTATGGGGTGTCTCTTTGCCTCTTGAGCCTTGGTTTCCTGATGTGGAGAATGGAGGCTGTGGTACATCAACACATCGTTATGAGAGTATAAGGAGGCCGAGTATGTGAAAGCACTCTGCACATAACCACTTTCTGTCAAGTCGACTCCAACATGGGTGACCCCATGTGTGTCAGGGTAAAACTGTACTCCATGGGATTTTCAATGGCTGATTTTTCACAAGTAAATCTCCAGGCCTTTCTTCTGAGGTGCCTCTGGGTGGACTTGAACCTCCATCCTTTCAATTAACAGCTGTGGATGTTAACCATTTGCACTCCCCAGGGACTCTACCCTGCACATAGTAGGCGCTTAATATACATGAGTTCAATCTGTTGTTGTTGTTAGCTGCTGTTGAGTCACCCTCAACTCATGGCGACCCCACGCACAGTGGACTGAAATCCTGCTCATTACTGAGCCATCCCCATGATTGGTTGCAGATCAGACCGTGGTGATCCCTAGGGTTTCATTGGCTGATTTGCAGAAGTAGATGGCCAGGCTTTTCTTCCTGCCTGTTTTCCTAGTCTGGAAGCTCTACTGAAACCTGTCCAGCATCATAGCAACACACAAGCCTCCAGTGATGGACAGGTGGTGGCTGTGCTTAAGGTGCAATTGCCAGGAATCGAACCACTGTCTCCCACCAGCGAATTCTCACTGAACCAGGGTAGAAAATCCAATGAAAGCATTTACTGATGCCCACACCACATACCATACTGTGCCAGGTACCACGGGGGCAAACAGACCACTGGAAGCTGACATTTTGGCCAAAAAAAGCACAGAAGCATAGAAGAATAAGACTGGCATCTGGGGACTTCCAGAGGGAGGAGGAATCCTTGTGAGCAATGACTTGTAGGTCAGAAAGTGCAGAGAACATTCCATCCTAGTCAGTGTAAGATGCATGATGAGAAGCAGCGAGAGAGTTACTTGGAAGACCCCAAACAGCAGGCTGATGAGTGTGGAGGTGATGCTGCAGTCCTAGGGAGCCATGGCAGATTGTAGACCAGGAGAGGGCCAGGCATTTTGCATCCCCTGGGACTACAGTGAGGCTGAGGATTCCACCCCAGCCCAGGCTCAATGGGTGAGTGGTCTCTGCCCACACCCTCCTCAGGCTTCCCGGGGGCCCAGCTGAGCAGTGACAACCACGGAGGGAAGCAGACAGCAGCTGGCCTGTCTGACACCTCGACCACATACAAGACAAGAGGCTTATCTGATGTGCCTTAGTGTGCAGGTGAGGGAAGTGTCTTGATTTCTCTCTTGCTTCTGGCTGCTGCTTTGAAAATGCCATTGTAGCCTCGGTGGGAGCTGAGAGGGGCACTCTGCTGTCATTATTGAGCCACCTGGAGTGGCAGGGCTCCAGAACTACATCACAGCCTGGACCTAACGCCATCGTGGTAGATGGCTCTGGCATGCTGGGTAGATCTTTCTCTCTGCTCTGCTCCCTACTGCCGGAAATTCCACCATCACAGCTCCCTTCACCTTGGTCTAGCTCAGCTCACCAGAGTGCAGGTGGTTAGGCGGGTGGCTCTGTGGTCCACCAGGCCCCTGAGGGAAGGCATTTCTATCATTTTCTGGAGCACATCTGATGAGGAGAGGACAAAAAAGCATAGGGTTTCTGGGGAGTAGGGACAGGGAAAGAGACAAATTGGGCCCCTGAGCTGCTGTCAAGTCAACTCCGACTCATGATAACCCCACGTGTGCCAGAGTAGAACTAAGCTCCATAGAATTTTCAATGGTTGATTTTTTGAAAGTAGATCTCCAGGACTTTCTTCTGAGGCACCTCTAGGTGGACTCAAACCTTCAGCCTTTCAGTTAGTAGCCAAGCATGTTCATAAACCAAAAACCAAACCCATTGCTGTCGAGTTGACTTCAAATCATAGCAACCCTATAGGAGAGAGTTGACCTGCCTGCCCCGTGGAGTTTCCTAGGAGCAGCTGGTAGATTCAAACTGCTGACCTTTGGGTTAGCAACTGAATTCTTAACTGCTGCACCACCAGGGCCCCCAGTATGTTCATAGTAGGGGCTAAATAAATACCAATGGGTGGAAGAAAGGAATCAATCCTTCCATTTTGACTCTTGGCCCTGGGAGTCCCACAGAAAGAGGCCAGATTTACCTCCCTGGCTCTGCAAAGCAAAAACCAAAAAACCCAGACCCGTTGCCTCAAGTTGATTCAGACTCATGGCAACCCCATGTGTTACAGAGTAGAACTGCTTCATAGGGTTTCATTTGCTGTAATCTTTACAGAAGCAGATCACCAGGCCTTTCTTCCAAGGTGCCACTGGGGGGGGTTTGAACTGCCAACTTTCAGATTAGTAGCTGAGTACAAACCATTTGCACCAACCAGGGACCTTCTGCAAAGCTAAGGGACACTCAAAACCAGAGGACACTTTTACAACATTTAGAAGTGCAGCAGGATGGAGCTGGAGGGCTCTTGCAGTGGGGGTGGGAGGTTCTCACACTACAGAGAAGCTGGGAATCTGTCTTTCCACAAGCTTCAGATGCAGGAGGATCCCAGGCCTCTCCCCGAAAACCCTAATGGAGGTCTTCACTGCAGAGGTTCACCGTACAACCAGGAGCACTTGTGCCCGGGCAGTCATCCCAGAGCAGCCCCATGGTTACCCATTTCACAGTCACTGCTCAAGTCCTGGGCTGGCAGGGGCTGGACCGGAAATCACAGGAGGAAGAGGGGCTCTTCATCTTTACTGGGTTCCCAGGCTCCTTCAAGAATTTTACGAAAGCTATGGGCCCGCCTACGAGAAACTAATTTTACCTAATTTTGCACGCAATTTCCAGGGGCCCCCAGACCCAGCCAGAAGCGGTGCGCTCAGGGTGAGAATGCCAGTTGTGGAACAGTATCCACGTGGGAAAAGATTCATGAAAATCTCTCCTTTCTCTTTCTTTCCCAAAATGTCATCGCCCTAGCTAGACTTTCATGACTCTTTCCTCAAAGGAGCCTTCTCTGGGTGTCACTGACTCAAGAGAAAGACACACAGCAAAACGTTAGCAGTGTTTAACTCTGCTTAATAGGATGGGTCACGGTTTAAATGTTTCCTTATTCTTGTCAGTTGTTCGGCACTGAACATGTGTTACTTTTGTAATTAGGGAGGGAAGACAAACAGAACCGGCTTTTTAAGAGTTAAGGGGAGTGGGTTAGTCCCAGCGTCTGGGCAGGGAGTCCACACCTGGAGAGGGGCTGTGGCGGGTCCGGCCTGTGGAGCAGCTCCCCAGCTCTCAGGGTCACTGGCTTGCCTGGTGTGAGCCTCCATTTTCCCATCTGTTAAATAGGGATGGTGTGTGACTGTGAGGACCAGAGATGGCTCACGTGGTGCCCCTCACCCAACTGAGCCTTGGAGGAAGAGAGCAAAGCTCAATCCCCCTCCTGCGACGGTTCTTCCCTTCCAGCCCCAGGCCTCAGGGAGACAACTTCAGGTCCTTTGATCTGTTTCCTCAAAAGCGGGAAATCAAACATCTCTGCATGAGGGGCAGGGAGGGGGTGGGGGCTGCGAAGGAGGAGGGTGACTTCCCCTTAGCTCCCCTCAAGCCTGCGGAGCAGCTTCCACCCCAGAGACAGAACCATTTTCTGAGGGTCCCTGGTGTCTTGGCCCTTCAAGGGGCTCAGGACCAAGGAAGGGAGAGACCTCCAGGGTGGCTGATTGGAGAGTTTGAGGCCTGTGGTGCTGATCCCTGGGGACCCAGGGACACTGCTGAAACCACCTGCCATTCAGTTGCCCCACCCCACCCCGATCCAATTCCCTGATGCCTTCCCACCTTCAAATTATAAGAAAATTTCAGAGAGGTTAAGGCACTGGCTGGCCCAGGGCCCACAGCTGGCATGTGGCAGAGCAACAGCTGAAACCCAGGATGTTTGATGGCTATTGCTGATCTCATCCCAGTGACAGGTGTCGCCCACTCGGGACCTGGGCCTTTTCCATTCATGACCTCACCTGAATCAGACAGCTGCTCTGTGCAATGGGTGTTGTTGTTACCCCTATTTTGCGGGTGCAGAAACTGACCCCGGGGATTGCCTCACTTACTGTGGGTTACACAGCTTAGGTGGCAGAAAGAGGATATGAACCCAGCTCTGCCTGGTTGACAAGCCCATGCCTTTTACACGTGAGAATTCAGTTCAATTCAGTTCAACGAATGTGTATTGAGCAGCTACAGTGTGCCAAATCCTGTGCCCGTCATTCTGTAAACATCAGTCCGTTTCTTCCTCATAACATGCTATTAGGCCCCTTTGACAGGAAACCAAATAGCCAGTCCCAGATCTCAGCTAGCAAGTGAGGTCTCAGCTGGTGTATTAGTTTCCTATGGCTGCCAAAAGAAATTACTACAAATTGGATGGCTTAAGGCAATAGAAATTTCTTCTTTCAGAAGTCTAAAATCAAGATGTCAGCAGGGCCATGCTCCCTCTGGAGGCTCTAGGGGAGAATTCATTCTTTGCCTCTTCCAGAACCTGGTGGCTGCCAGCATTCCTTGGCTTGTGGCTGCATTACTCCAACTTCTGCATCTGGGACCACTTTGCTTCCTTTTCTTCTGCCTGTTATCTCCTTTTTCCTTTTGCTTATAAAAATACTTGCGACAGCATTTAAGGCCCATCCTAATATCCTCATCTCAAAATCTTTAACTTAATCACATCTGTTACCATATAAGGTAGTATTCACTCTTTGGCCACATAAGGTAATATCCACAGGTTCTGAGGATTAGCACAAGGACATATCATTTGGAGGGCCACCATTCAAGCCACTACAGCCTGGAAGGCCTGGGGTGAGTAGTTGGGAAAGGCTGCCCCTTGCTTCAAGGAGATGAGCTCCTGAGGAGGCCCTAATGGGGGGTAGTTGAGGAGGGCCTTGTTCAGAGGAGACAGGTTTACCTCAGGGGTAGTTGAGACAGAACACAGGAGCCCTGAGGGCTGCCTTAAAAGGAAGTCACCAGCAGAGGATGCAGAAGGGGGAGGGTCACCTTGCCCTTCTGTCCTTGGTAACAGGAAATGTGTGTACGTGTGGACACCTCTGGCCCCAGAAGTCCCCCTTCAACAAATTCTCATACCTGTTCTTGTCCACTCTGACTGACAGGGGTGAATGGGGTGCTTCTACCACCAGACGAGAGGTGGTATGAGAATTATTTTGAAGGAAAAATCAGCAGTAAATGGGGAGTGGAGCGTGATCTAGGATCTAGCTTGGTGATGGGATGGATGGCAGTGCTGTTCACAGACAAAGGAGCGGTGATGAAGTCCGCTTGATTCTGTAGCATTTGTGTTGTCTGTGGGACATCTAAGTGGAGGTATCTGGTAGGTCGTGGACTATGTCCATATGCATTGGTTACTCTATATACACCCCTTCAAATATGCTCTTCCTCTTTCTCCACCCTACTCTGTTCACCTGGAGGTAGACATCTATGGCATTCATCACCTGGTCTGCCTATCCTCTAGCTTCTAGTTGGGTTCAGCCAATGGCGGCACTGACAGGAGATAGGAGGGTAGGAGAAGAGGGAAGTTGAAATATGTAGTCTAATCATACACGATTTGGACAGTGTTTGCATTCCTTCCTTTAGGCTCCCCTCTCCTAGAGTTGTTGAGTTTCTGTAACATCTCCTTTCTCTCACCCCTTCAAGCTGGTGGTAACAGCTTCCTGTTGCTGCTAGTCTCTGGGTGCATCATCGTCCTTTATTGGTTCCCTTAGCCCTACCCACACCTCCATAAAGAGCTCTTTCATTAAACTCTCTTCAGTTAGTCCTTTGAGGGTGTTATGGATTGAATTGTGTGCCCCCAAAATATATGTTGAAGTCCTAACCCCTGTACCTGTGAATGTGACCTTGTTTGGAAATAGGACTTTTTAAAACAAATTTTTTAATTCTACATTAGATAAAGATTTACAGAACAAATAGTTTCTCATTAAACAGTTAGTACACATATTGTTTTATGACATTGGTTAACAACCCCATGACATGTCAACACTCTCCCTTCTCGACCTTGGGTTCCCTATTACCAGGTTTCCTGTCCCCTCCTGCCTTCTAGTACTTGCCCCTGGGCTGTTGTGCCCCATTAGTCTCATTTTGTTTTATGGGGCTGTCTAATCTTTGCCTGAAGGGTGAACCTCGGGAGTGACTTCATTACTGAGCTAAAAGGATGTCTGGGGCCATACTCTTGGGGTTTCTTCAGTCTCTGTCAGGTCAGTAAGTCTGGGCCTTTTTTTTTGAGTTAGACTTTTGATCTACATTTTTCTCCAGTTCTGTCTGGGACCCTCTATTGTGATCCCTGTCAGAGCAGTCAGTGGTGATAGCTGGGCACCATCTAGTTGTACTGGACTCAGTCTGGTGGGGGCCATGGTAGTTGTGGTCCATTAGTCCTTTGGACTAATCTTTCCCTTGTATCTTGTTTTCTTCATTCTCCCTTGCTCCCAAAGGGGTGAGACCAGTAAAGTATCTTAGATGGCTGCTCACAGGCTTTTAAGACCCCAGACGCGACTCATCAAGGTAGAAGTAGAACATTTTCTTTATAAACTGTGTTATGCCAATTGAGCTAGATGTTCCCCAAGACCATGGTCCCCACAGCCCTCAGCCCAGCAATTCGTTCCCTCAGGGAGTCTGAATCTGTCTATGGAGCTTCCATGACCTTTCCTTGTATAAGCTGTGCTGGCTTCCACATTATTGTGTGCTGTCTTACCCTTCACCAAAGTTACCACTTATCTATTGTCTATCTAGTATCCCCTCCCCCATCCCTTGTAACCATCAAAGATTGTTTCTTTTTGTGTGTAAACTTTTTCATTAGTTTTTACAGTAGTGGTCTCATACAATATTTGTCCTTTTGTGATTGACTTATTTCACTCGTCATAATGTCCTCCAGTTTCATCCATGTTATGAGATGCTTCACAGATTCATCATTGTTCTTTATTGTTGCATAATACTCCATTGTGTATATGTACCGTAGTTTGTTTATCCATTCATCTGTTGATGGGCATGTAGGTTGTTTCCATCTTTTTCCTATTGTGAACAATGCCGCAATGAGCATGGCTGTGCATATGTCTATTCATGTGACAGCTCTTATTTCTCTAGGATGTGTTCCTAGGAGTGGGATTGCTCGACCATATCATATTTCTATTTCTAGCTTTCTAAGGAAGTGCCATATCATTTTCCAAAACAGTTGTATTGTTTTGCATTCCCACCAGCAGTGCATAAGAGCTCCCATCTCCCCACAGCCTCTCCAACATTTGTTATTTCCAGTTTTTTTGATTCATGCCTGTAATGCTAGAGTGAGATGGTATCTCACTGTGGTTTCGATTTGCATTTCTCTAATGGCTAGTGATCCCGAGCATGGACATAAGACTTTTGAAGATGTTATTAGTAAAGATAACATAAGGTCATACTAGAGTAGGGTGAGCCCTAGCCCCATCTGAATGTTGTCCTTACAAAAGAGAACAGACACAGAGATAGACAGAGGAAGGACAGTCATGTGATAATGTATCTACAAGCCAAGGAACACCAAGAAATGCCTGGGGCTACCAGAAGCTGGAAGAGGCAACAAAGCAGACAGAGAAAGAGCACGGCCCGGTCAAAACATTGATTTGGACTTGTAGCCAACATAACTGTGAGACAATAATTTTCTGTTCTTTAAAGCCACCTGATTTGTGGTTTTTTTGTTTTTTGGTTTTTTTTTTGTTACAGCAGCCCTAGGAAATTAAGACAGAAGATGTGATCTGTTTCCTGTGAGGGTCCTGACTGATGCAGCTTATACAGAAGAGTCAGTTTCTGGTTCTTCATTCTGTTTCATTAGCGTGCTTGTCTAATCCTATGCTAATACCCCTCTAACTTCATTACTATAACATACTACAGCCTTGTATTTGGTAGAGTGACCCTCTTCCCTTGCTCTTCTTTTACAGAATTGTCTTAGCTTTTCTTGGCTGTTTATTCTCCTATGGTTTTTTTTTTTTTTAGAAACAATTTGTCAAGCTCTATATAAATCCTGTGGGAGTTTTTATTGGAATTCCTGATATAATTTACAAACTTATTTGGGGGAGAATTAGGATTTCTTTTTTGAGTCAATCTCTCCTTATTTTAAAATTGTACTTTAGATGAAAGTTTACAGAGCAAACTAGCTTCTCATTAAACAATTACTGTACATATTGTTTTGTAACATTGGTTGTCAACCCCACGACATGTCGACACTCTCACCTTCTTGACCTTAGTTTCCCCATTACCAGCTTTCCTGTCCACTCCTGCCTTCTTGTCCCTGCCCCTGGGCTGGTGTGCCCATTTAGTCTCATTTTGTTTTATGGGCCTATCTAATCTTTGGCTGAAGGGTGAACCTCAGTAGTGACTTCATTACTGAGCTAAAACGGTGTCCAGGGGCCATATTCTCAGTGTTTCTCCAGTCTCTGTCAGGCCAGTAAGTCTGGTTTTTTTTTTTTTTTTTTTTTTTTTTGAGTTAGAATTTTGTTCTACATTTTTCTCCAGTTCTGTCCAGGACCCTCTATTGTGATCCCTGTCAGAGCAGTCAGTGGTGGTAGCCGGGAACCATCTAGTTGTACTGGACTCAGTCTGGTGGAGGCTATGGTAGTTGTGCTTTGTTAGTCCTTTGGACTAATCTTTCCCTTGTGTCTTTGGTTTTCTTCATTCTTCTTTGCTCCAGATGGGGTGATACCAGTGGAGTATCTTAGATACCCACTAGAATTAGGATCTTTTTAAAGTTGAGTCTTCCCAAATACAAACAAAATGTATCTGTAATCCTTATTTCAAACAAAATATTTTCTACCATCTTAATCTAGAAAACAGAAAGGAACTGATTGAGTGCATGCATTTACCTTTGTTCCCTGACCGTAAAGTGTTGTCACTTTATGGTGGTGGTGATGGTTGCTTGGTTGTTGTTGTGTGTTTTTGTTGGTTTATTTGTTTTCAGCGTAAACCTTCAAGGTCAAAGAGAACAGGAGAACAGATAATAGCAACAAAGTGTAGAAAGCTGGAAAGCATCTGGATGAGAAGCCACTAACTTGGCAGACCTGACAGACCCGAATCCCCCTGCAGTGGTGACAAAAGCCAGAAAGTAACTCTGCTTACACTGCAAAACCTCCAAAGATTCAGGGATTAGCAGCCCAAGAGATATATCCGGAAATGGGGATGAAGAAGAAGCTGAGAACAGGAGGACTATTTGCAAGTCTGTTTAGGAAGCAGTCAGACACCCCCCGCCCCAGTCTTCTCCTCCCACCACAGCAGAATATTTGATGTTTATTTTCTGGAGGGGGAAAAACGGAGAGTCTCTGGACAGGAGGGGACCAGCCACATAAAAGGCAGTGGCTACTGTGTTGAAAATGAAGAATCAAGGGAACGTTATGTACATATGTTTATAACCCTCTTACCCCAGAACACTGGCAGCCAGTCAGATACCCTCCAGGCTGATTAGAAGAGTCTACCCTAGAGAATATGAGCAGACTAAGAAGAAAGATCTAAAGAGACTAACCAAGGAAATGACCCAGCCAGACCCCTCTATGAAGTCCAGAGTCAGCCAATCTCACACAATTACGCAAGGCTTCCAATCAGAGTTTTAGTGCCCAACTGGGGCACACAGCCAAGGATCACCAGCCATATGAGGAAAGCTTCTCCCATGAAAGACAAGACAAGCTAAAGTGGAAAAAAAAAAAGAGGAACGTGAAGGAAGCAGATTGTGCAGGGAGATGACATCTTCTTTAAAAAATCCTATGATTGATATCCTCAGGGAGATAAAGGAGGGCATTGAATCTGCAGTAAAAACAGGCAGACGTGAAATGGAATAATTAGAAAATAAAAGAGTGTTTATTAACATTATTGTAACAGAAATGAAAAACTGAATAGAGTCATCAGAAAAAAGGTGAAGATATTGCCTAGAAAACAGAGTAAAAACACACAAAAAATAGAAAATAAGAAAGGATAAGAATTTTATAACTCTTTAAAATTTTTAAAGTTCCAACAGAAAGAGAGAACAGCAAAAAAGGAAGAGAGAAAATGAGCAAAGAAATAATTCATGAAAACTTCTCATAATTGATAACTATAAAGTTCCAGATGAAAAGGAGTGATTGAATGTCTAGAACAATGAATGAAAATAGACCCTCATGAAGGCATATCATTGTGAAATTTCAGAATACTGGAGACAAAGAAATATCTTCAAAACTTTCAGAGAGAAAGTAACAGGCTATTTTCAGGGATTAAGAACCAAATGTCTTCATACTTATCAACAGCAGCACAAAAAACAAGAGGACAAAGGAGAAATACCTTTGACATCTGAGGGAAAATGATTTCAACCATTATTTTTATACCCAGCCAAACTACCCATGAAGTGTGCTATTAGACTAAAGACATCACCAACTATAACAAGGTCATAAATATATCTCCCATGCACCTTTTCTCAGGAAGCTACTGAAAGAGGTGTTCCATGGAAGCAAGTGAGTAAACCAAGAAAGAAAAAGGGACCAGAAAAAAAGGCACTCCAGTATAAGAGGAAGCAAAGAGAAGCCCAGTAGGACAGTGAGCAGGGATCCCAGGTTGACAGCTGAGAAGCAGACATAGAGAGCAACACATCACACTGGAGAAGTCTGGGTTCCAGGAGTGAGGATTCCAAAAGGAAAAACAAATAGAATATTTGATGTGATTAAACATCTTAAGAGGAGATTCAGACAACTAGGGTAGAGTTTGACTATTAATTAGTTTTAATTACACAGAAAACTACACTAATAAAAAAATTAGACAAATTACAACTCAAAAGAAAATGAAAAACTGTTCAAGGAAAGAAAAGTAAGCATGGTACACTATGTGGCTCAGCTGTGAAAAGCATTTACCCAGCCATAAAAAGATAAATACTAAAAGTTAATCTAGCCAAAATTATAATTATCCTGGGAGAATGGAGGGATGGAAAGAGTGCATGGTAAGGAAGGGACTGGGATAACAGGGAACCAAATCCTCTTCCATGGTGGAAAGTCAATAGGTAATACCTAAAAGTGCAAAATTTAAATGAGATTGATAAGCATGCTATTTAGAGAAATGGCATAAATTCTAAAAAAAAAAAAAAAAGTTAAAATTGTTGAAAGTGGTTTCCTCTATAGGAAGGGGAGCCTTGCAGAAATGTTTGACTCTTTAACATGAGCATATATCACTTTGATAAAAATAAATAAAAGTAAAATAAAAAGACAAATCAGGCATCTCTGGTCCAGGTGATGGAGAGGATAGAGTCCCCCTTTCTCTTCCCACTTAGCCTTATCTTTGGCTCCTCCCTCCTCATGGGTACCCTGAAGCACTGCCTCATAGGGGCTCCAGGAGACACTATCAACCACTGCCAACATGCTGAAGCATGAGTGGGGGACCCTGAGGCCCTGTAACAAGTACTGAGGGAGTGATTTTGTACCCAGCTATTGTGCCAATAAGGAGCCCTGGTGGAGAAATGGTTAAGTACTCACTCAGCTGCTAACTGAAGATTGGTGGTTCAAACCCACACAGTGGCTCCATGGGAGAAAGACCTGGCTATCTGCTCCCATAAAGATTTAAAAAAAAACCATTGCAATTGAGTTGATACTGACTCAGAGACCCTATAAAGATTACAGCTTAGGAATCCCTATGGGGCGGTTCTACTCTGTTACATGGGGTCACTATGAGTCAAAAATCAACTTAACGGCACCTAACAACAACAACATTGTGCCCATATATACCTTCTCTGATGGTGCAGCAGCTCAGAAGTGCTGAGAGAGGATATTGATGAAGGAGCATGCAAAATGATGAATTCTTACTTGTCAGAGCCTGGGGATGTCTTAGAAATCATAAGCCCTGAATAGGCAGTTCCACTTTAAGGACAGGTTGGCCTCAAGATGTTCTCTGGAGGGAGCCAACATGGCACTATAGACAGAAGCACCACACCATCCCTCCACAGCAAAGATCTGAAAAACTAAGTAAAACAGAGACAAACATTAATCCTGGAACCCTAAGTGTCAAATGCAGAGATAAAGAACTCAGCCAAGCACTGAATGGAATAAGAAACTGACAGAGAATGGAGAGCAAAGAGAGATACATGCTGAGGTCCCCTATCAGCTAACGCAGCATGGATTCGCTATCTTGGACTCCTGTCATAGATCAATGAACAGGGAGTACAGGAAAGCATCTCCACAGAGCTCCCAGCAGGAAACAGAGCACCTAGTAACCAGCGATATATGCCTTCCCACCCCCTGTCCTTCTCTCACCTGCTCAACCCCTGCCACTTCATAGCTGGCTGTGGTGGCTTGGCTGGCTGGGATGTGCAGGGTCCCTGCCACGTGGATTCGCCCAGCCCACATCAGAGATCGGTGGACAGAGAATATGGGAAATCAGCTTCACGGAGCTCCCAGCAGGAGACAGAACAACTGGTAACCAGCAATATACACTTTCCCACCCCCTACCCTTCTTCATCCCTGCTCAGCTTCCTCTGCTTCCTGTGGCCACAGTCTCTTGGCCAAGAGGCACCAGTTTCAGCCCTGTGCTGCTTGGATTCGACTCGCCCACGCTGGCCAGCTCCCTAAGTGCAACTTGTTTGTTGCTTGTGTTGCTTTTTTTCTGCTTCATTTGGTTTCTTTCGTACCTCTCACCGCCTCCCCCTCCTTTCTGTCAAACACCTGGCTCTGTGTGCCATCTTTGCTTCTTCTTGAAAGGCTCTGAAGCACTGCTTGACTGTGGAACTGCTTCCTGGCCCACACCACCATGCTGGTGGGATCCCTGGGGCTTTTTCACATTTGTTTTGATCGGTTCTGTTTTGTTTTCTGTGTTTGTTTGTTTTCTTTTTCTTTTCTCGGCTTGGGAGCCCCTTCTAGCCAGGCTGTATCATGAGGCTTGGGAGATACTTCCCCTGTCTGTGCAGCAGACTGGTGTAATCCCTGGGGGCATTTCTTTTTTCTTTTTTTGTTTTATTTTCTCTTTTTTCCTTTCTTTCTTTCTCGGTTTCTCATCTCTCTATACTTACCTCCTCTTCCTGTCTCCTGAATACCTGATGCTGTGTGATATGTCTACCCTTTCCAGGCAGGCTGTACTTCGTGGCCTGTAAGCCAGTTTCCCAATCTTTGCAGCCACACCAGTGGGATCCCTGGGGGCTTTTCCTTCCTCTTTTTTCTAATTTTTATTTATTTATTTTTCTTTTTACGCCCCCCCTTTTTGTTTTTCTCCATTTCTCTCCACTCCAACAGCAAGCTCCCTTAGCACTCTTTTTTTTTTTTTTGGGCCCCTGTTTCTCTCTTCTCTCTTTCCTCTTTCTGATACCCATCTTAGCTCCACACATCACAATCCCCCCCACCGCCTACCTGCACGGTGTGCTGAACATCACACTCTCAAGCAGCACAGGCACAGCCTACCAGAACATGCCCTGCACTGATCCCCGCCTGCCCTGTCAGCCGTAGTATGTGTCACAAGCAGCCCATCCCAGCAACTCCCCTTCAGCTCGACCTGCCCTGCTGCAACACAGCTGAGTGACTGACCCTGCACATTGTACAAGGAAGTGAAAAGTATCATGCTCACAGACAAGCAAACAACAAAGAATGTACAGCCCACCTGCTGAGACATAACCAAATAAAACAAAAAAACAAGATGAAACAAACAAATCTACAGTCAGTAAACGAGGACAATAACTGCTGAATGTCCCAAAGGCAGCAGACAATATCAAAACATATTTTTTTTAAAAAAGGACAAGATGTTCCTTTAGCCATCCAAAATAAAACACCAGATGACTTTCCAGTAGAAGAAAAGGCACTAGAATCACCTGATAGGGAATTCAAATCTCTAATATTCAGAGCTATCCAAGAGTTGAAGCAAAAAGCAGACAAAAATGAGGAAAAAATAGACAAATTCATGGAAAATACAGACAAAAAAACGGAAGAATTCAGGAAAATAATACAGGAACAAAATGCCAAAATAAATTCACTACTAGTAATCATACAAAAACAATTAGAAATCCAAAAGATAAACAACAAAATTTCAGAAATGGACGGCGTCATAGAAGGGCTGAGGAGCAGGTTTGAAATGATGGAAGATAGGGTCAACAAAATCAAAGACAAAAACTTGGCTACAACTCTGAGGAAAAATCAGAAAAAAAGAATGAAGAAAAATGAAGACACCTTGAGAATTACGTGGGATACAATCAAAAGCAAAAAATTTTGAGTGATCGGAGTTCCAGAACAGGGTGAGAAAACAGAAAATACAGAGAGGATCATTGAAGAACTGCTGACAGAAAACTTCTCCAATATGATGAAAGATGAAATGCTGACCATCCAAGAAGCTCAACAAGCCCCATATAGGATAGGCCCCAAAAGAAAATCACCAAGGCATATCATAATCACACTCACTAAAACCAAAGACAAACAAATAATCCTGACAGCAGCTTGAGAAAAATAAAAAGTCACATACAGAGGAGAAACAATAAGACTTAGCTTGGATTATTTGGCAGAAACTATGCAGACAAGAAGGCAATGGGATGACATGTATAAAACCTTGAAAGAAAAAAATTGCCAGCCAAGAATACTGTATCCTGCAAAACTCTTGTTGAAATATAGTGGTGAAATTAGGACATTTCCAGATAAACAGAAATTAAGGAACTTTCTAAAAACCAAACCAAACTTACAAGAATTGTTAAAGGGAGTCCTTAAGTCTGAGAACAAACAACATCAGACCACAGCCTGAATCTAGGATGCAAGATTGTACCAGGCAGATACCAACCTAGGAAATGAACTCTCAAGGACTATCCAAAACCAAAAGAATTGCGACAGGGAACCAGAGAAGTTAATCTGGAAATGACAACAACATCAGAACAATAAAAGGAGGAATGAATGGTTTAGGTGTAGAAACTTCTAATGGAGAGGAAGGCGAGGCGATACCAAGTAATAATAGACTGATTCAGACCTAGGAAGACAGGGGTAAATTTCAAGGTAACCACAAAGAAAGTTAACAAACCTGCTCATCAAAATAAAGAAGAAAAACATAAAGTCTCAGTAAACACAAAATCTACAAAAATGAAAAAAAAAATCCACAAACAAAATGAATTCAGTACAGGGGAGTAAGAGGAACAAAGAAAATGTCAGCACCACAAGAAAAAAGCACTACAAAATGACAGCAATAAACTCACACCTATCAGTAATTACACTGAATGTAAATGGCCTAAATGCACCCATAAAGAGACAGAGAGTGACAGAATGGATACAAAAACAGGATCCATCAATATGCCGTCTACAAGAGACACACCTTAGAAACAAAGATATAAATTTATTAAAAATTGAAGAATGGAAAAAAATATATCAAGCAAACAGCTACCAAAAAGAGCAGGAGTGGCAATACTAACAATAAAACAGACTTTAAAACAAAATCCACCATAAAAGACAAAGAAAGGCACTATATAATGATTAAAGGGACGATCCATCATGAAGACATAACCATAATAAACATCTACGCACCCAAAGACAGGGCTCCAGAATACATAAACTCTAATAGCACTGAAAAGAGCAATTGACAGTTCCACAATAATAGTAAGAGACTTCAACACACCACTCTCGGTAAAGGGCAGAACATCTAGAAGAAACTCAACAAAGATACAGAAGACCTAAACGGCACAGTCTGCCAACTTGACCTCATTGCCATATATAGAACACTCCACTCAACAGCTGCAAAGTACACATTCTTTTCCAATGCACATGGAAGATTCTCTAGAATAGACAACATCTTAGGCCACAGAGCAACTTTCGACAAAATCCAAAACGTTGAGATAATGCAAAGTGTCTTCTCTGACCACAACACCATCAAGGTAGAAATTAACTACAGGAAGAGCAAGGAAAGAAAATCAGTTACATGGAAGCTGAATAACACCCTGCTTACAAACCACTGGGTAATAGTAGATATCAGAGAAGGAATAAAAAAATCACTAGAATCGAATGAGAATGAAAACAGCAAAGGCAGTCCTCAGAGGACAATTTATAGCAATAGATGCACACATTAAAAAAGAAGAAAGGGACAAAATCAAAACATTAACTGCACAACTTGAACAAATATAAAGAGAACAGCAAAAAAACCCTACAACCACCAGAAGAAAGGAAATAATAAAGATTAGAGCAGAAATAAATGAAATAGAGAATAGAAAAACAATAGAAAGAATCAACAAAACAAAAAGTTGGTTCTTTGAAAGGATCAACAAAATTGACAAAACCACTGGCCAAAATGACAAAAGAAAAACAGGAGAGGATGCAAATAACCCAAATAAGAAATGAAATGGGGGACATTTCAACAGACCCAACTGAAATAAAAAGGATCATAACAGAATATTATGAAAAACTATACTACAACAAATTTGAAAACCTAGTGTAAGTGGATAAATTTATAGAAAACACTACCGACCCAAACTAACACAAAGTGATATTGAAAATCTGAACAGACCCATAACAAAAGAAGATATTTAAAAGGTAAAAAAAAATTCCAACAAAAAAAAACCCTGGCCCAGATGGCTTCACTGGAAAATTCTACCAAGCATTCAGAGAAGAGCTTACACCAGTACTACTCAAACTATTTCAGAACAGAGAAAAGGAAGCAACACTTCTGAATTTATTCTATGAAGCCAGCATAACCCTGATACCAAAACCAGGCAAAGACACCACAAAAAAAGAAAATTATAGACCAATATCTCTCATGAATATAGATGCAAAAATTCTCAACAAAATTCTAGCCAATAGAATTCAGCATCATATTAAAAAAATAATACACCATGACCAAGTAGGATTCATACCAGGTATGCAAGGATAGTTCAACATTAGAAAATCAATCAATGTAATCCACTACATAAATAAAAGGAAAAAGAATCACATGATCATCTCATAGACGTGGAAAAGGCATATGACAAAGTCCAACACTCATTCCTGATAAAAACTCTCAATAAACTAGGTATAGAAGGGAAATTTCTCAACATAATAAAGCGCACCTATGCAAACTGACAGCCAACATCATTCTTAATGGAGAGAGGCTGAAAACATTCTCCTTGAGAACAGGAACAAGACAAGGATGCCCTTTATCATCACTCCTATTTAACATTGTGCTGGCAGTCCTACCTAGAGCAATAAGGCAAGAAAAAGAAATAAAGGGCATCCAAATTGGTAATGAAGAAGTTAAACTGTCTCTATTTGCAGATAATATAATACTATACATAGAAAACCCAAAAGACTCCATGAGAAAACTACTGGAACTGATAGAAAGATTCAGCAGAGTAGCAGGATACAAGATAAACACACAAAAAATCAGCTGGATTCCTATATACCAGTAAAGAGAACCATGAAAAGGAAATCAAGAAAACAATATCACTTATAATAGCCCCTAAAAAAAAAATAAAATACTTAGGAATAAATCTAACCAGGGATGCAAAAGACCTATACAAAGAAAACTACAAAACACTACCACAACAAACCAAAACAGATCTACATAAACGGAAAAACATACCATGTTCCTGGATAGGTAGACTGAACATTGTGAAAATGACAATTCTACCCAAAACAATTTACAAATACAATGCAATCCCGATCCAAATACCAACAACATTCTTTAAAGAGATGGAAAAGCTAATCGCTAACTTTATATGGAAAGGGAAGAAGCCCCGGATAAGTAAAGCACTACTGAAGAAGAAGAATAAAGTAGGAAGACTGGAACTATCTGACCTCTGAACCTACTATAAAGCTACAGTAGTCAAAACAGACTGCTACTAGTATAATGACAGATATACTGACCAATGGAACAGAATTGAGAACCCAGATCTAAATCCATCCACCTACGGTCAACCTGATCTTCAACAAGTGCCCAAAGTCCATCAAATGGGGAAAAGACAGTCTTTTTAACAAATGGTGCAGGCAAAACTGGATGTCCATCTGCAAAAAAATGAAACAGGACCCATACGTCACATCATACAGAAAAACTAATTCAAGATGGATCAAAGACCTAAATATAAAGCCAAAAACTATAAAGTTCATAGAAGAAAAAATAGAATCAACGCTACAGGCCCTAATACATGGCATTAGCAGGATACAAACCATAACTAACATCCCACAAACTCCAGAAGATAAGCTTGATAACTGGGATCTTCTAAAAATTAAACACTTATGCTCATCAAAAGACTTCACCAAAAGAGTAAAAAGAGAGCCTACAGACTGGGAAAAAAATTTTGGCCATTACAAATCAGACAAAGACCTAATCTCTAAAATCTACAAGAAAATCTAACACCTCTACAACAAAAAGACAAATGATCCAATTAAAAAATGAGCAAAGGAAATGAACAGACACGTCACCAGAGAAGACATTCAAGCAGCCAACAGACACATGAGGAAATGCTCGAGATCACCAGCCATTAGAGAAATGTAAATTAAAACCAAAATGAGACACCATCTCACCTGGGTATTACTGGTACGAATGAAAAAAACTAGAAATAACAAATGTTGGAGAGGCTATGGGGAGATGGGAGCTCTTATGCACTGCTGGTGGGAGCGCAAAATGATAACAACCGTTTTGGAAAACAATATGGCACTTTCTTAGAAAGCTAGAAATAGAAATACCATATGATCCAGCAATCCCACTCCTAGGAATATATCCTAGAGTAATAAGAATCATCACATGAGGAGGCATATGCACACCCATGTTCACTGCAGCATTGTTCACAATAGCAAAAAGATGGAAACAACCTAGATGTCCATCAACAGATGAATGGAGAAACAAACTATGGTACATACACACAATGGAACATTATGCAACGATAAAGAACAGTGATAAATCTGTGAAGCATCTCATAACATGGATGAATCTGGAGGACATTATGCTGAGTGAAATTAGTCAATCACAAAAGGACAAATACTGTATGAGACCTCTACTGTAAAAACTTATGAAAAGGTTTACACACAAAAAGAAAAATCTTTGTTGGTTACGAGGGATGGGAGAGCTGGAGGGGGGGATACTAAATAGACAATAAATAAGTGGTAACTTTGGTGAAGGGTGAGACAGTACACAGTACTGGGGAAGCCAGCACAACTTGTACTAGGAAAGGTCATGAAAGCTCCAGAGACACATCCAAACTCCCTGAGGGACCGAATTGCTGGGCGGAAGGCTGTGGTCTCCGGGAACATCTAGCTCAATTGGCATAACACAATTTATAAAGAAAATGTTCTACATTCTACCTTGATGAGTGGCACCTGGGGTCTTAAAAGCCTGTAAGCAGCCATCTAAGATACCCCACTGGTCTCACCCCATTGGGAACAAGGGAGAATGAAGAGAACAGGATACAAGGGAAAGATCAGTCCAAAGGACTAATGGACCACAACTACCACGGCCTCCACCAGACTGAGTCCAGTACAACTAGATGGTGCCCAGCTACCGCCACTGACTGCTCTGACAGGGATCACAATAGAGGGTCCTGGACAGAACTGGAGAAAAATGTAGAACAAAATTCTAACTCAAAAAAAAAAGCCCAAACTAACTGGCCTGACAGAGACTGGAGAAACTCTGAGAGCATGGCCCCCGGACACCCTTTTAGCTCAGTAATTAAGTCACTCCTGAGGTCTACCCTTCAGCCAAATACTAGACAGGCCCATAAAACAAAATGAGACTAATGGGGCACAACAGGCCAGGGACAAGGACTAGAAGGCAGGAGGGGGCAGGTAAGCTGGTAATAGGGAACCCAAGGTCAAGAAGGGAGAGTGTTGACGTGTCGTGAGGTTGTCAACCAATGTCATAAAACAATATGTGTACTAACTGTTCAATGAGAAACTAGTTTGTTCTGTAAACCTTCATCTAAAGTACAATAAAAAAAATTGCATGGAAAAGTGAAAACATAATAATTGACGAAGAATGTATATATTCTTTGAAAGCCTAATTAATTTTAAAACGCATGAAGTATAATTGTGCCTTATAAAATTAATGTTTTAATGTCATTACAACTAGAATATTTGGGCTAACTGCGTAATCTCAAATATAATAAATTGATAGTCATTAATCTGAAAAGATCTTATGGAAATAAAGACATGATTGCGTGAAGAAAAAAAAAAAAAAGATGTTCACTGGCCTTGGGCAGGCTTTGCCCAGATCTTTGGCAGACAGTTATCATTCTTGGAACAACAACGCTCAACCAATGACAGGCAGGAGTTGGTGTATACATACCCCATCCCCTGGTTCCTGGGGGAGGAGCTAGATGTGTTCCACACAGTCCCTCAATGGGTCTCTGACAGGTTGAGCTCCAGGTGCCCAGACAGTAAGCTGCTCGCTTCTGCACTGTGGATGGGCTGCGCTCCCCTCCCCGTGTCACTACCAGCCCCCAAGACTCCGGCTTCCTGGGATCACTTCCCAAATAAACTGCTTACACCTCATTCCTCACTCTCATAATCTGCTTTGGGGAAACCCGAACTAAAGCGGTGGTATCTCCTCCGACCCTGAGGGGGAAAAGAACTTGTCTGGTTTCACATAGCAAGTTACTCCCGGAGCTTGGCATCATGAAAGAGCATTGGATCATGAGTCAGGGGTTGTATCTTGGTCTAGCTGTGTGACCTAGGGTAGGTTCCTGCCCCTCTTTGAGCCTGGGTCCCCCAAGTGTCTACCCCAGCCAGTAACCTCACTGGCCAGGGCTCTCTCCCTACAGCAGGCAGCCCCTCCTTCTACAATGCTGTCTCTTCTGTGCAGACACACTCCACATGCCCTAGTTTAAATTCAGGAAAATGCACACCCACAGCAATGGTGAAGCCACAGCCCTGGATGGTAGCTAATTCTCTAATTTCTTTGAGGGATGCTGAAATTCCTAGGATGCTAGATCGGTGCCATGCCTAATGCCCCACCATTTCCCAACCACATAATGACACCCCCCCTTCCTTTTGCCTGGGTCAGCAAATTTGCCGGCCGGCACACCCCGGCAAATGGGGTCATTGTGAGTGAGAGAGAGAAAGCGAGAGGGGGATAGAGAAGGAAAAATACATAAAGGCCAATTTATTTTTTTTTAAATTACAGCCCAGTCCTGGCTGCTCTTGCAGCCCAGTCCCCTCAAGAAAAGCCGAAGAGGAAAACAGCAGGGACTGGGGACAGGGGCTGAGATGGTTGCTTCTAAACCAAGGCTTTGGGAAGTCCAGAAGATGAGGTTCAAATCCCTACTCCACCACTTCCTAACTATGCGACCTCAGGCAAGTCCCTTCTCCCCTCTGAGCCTCAGTTTCCTCCTCAGTAAAATGGGGGAAGAATAATAGTAACCTCCCCTGCCCCCAACACACCCATTTGTTGGGAGAATTAACTGAGACCACAGCTGCCCTGTCCTGGAAGCCCCGAGGCCCTGGGTGAGTGTCCCCCCCAGGAAGGGTCTGGGTCAGACAGCACTGTTGTCAATCCTGACCTCACCATCTGTTATCTAGGTTATTCTGAGCAAATTCATCAGCTTTTCCAAGCCTCTGTTTCCTCATCTGTAAAATAGGGCTAAACCAGTTGCTGTAGAGTTGATTCCAGCTCATGGTGACCCCATGTGTGTCAGAGTAGAACTGAGAACTGCTCTTCAAAGGGTTTTTATGGCCATGACATTATGGAAGCAGATCGCCAGACCTTCTTCCCAGGCCCCTCTAGGTGGGTGCAAATCACCAACCTTTCAGTTAGTAGCCAAGCGCTTACTCATTTGTGCCACCCAGGGACACCTAAAATAGGACTAAATAATGGTAATATAGACTGCCTGGGTTCAGACCCTGGCTCCATATCTTCCCAGCAGAATTTGGGCAAATTATTTAACCTCTCTAAGTCACACTCTCCTCTTTAGCTAAATAATTGGATTACCATGAGAATTAGGTGAGTGCATTCATGCAAGGTGCTTGGAAGAGCGCCTGGTCTGTGGTAAGTGCTGTGTAAGTGCTAGCTGATTAATGTTGCTATTGTTATTGTTATGATTATTTGGTTTGTGGGGAGAATTTGCTGAGATGAATGGGACTGTGTATGAGGCCTGGCCCCAAACAAATACTTACTGAATCGGAATAGGAAGGAGCCCTGGGCCAGGCGCCCAGAGCATGTGGCCTTCAGCAACCCCTCTCTCCCCTCTGCCAGCCCTGTGGGTCGGGGCACCCTTGCCTGCCACCTGCCTGCACCACCTTGGCTGGGGAGTACTGTCTCCAAATTGAGTTGCGTCCACACAAAGCCTGACCCAAAGCAGGCCTAAGCCCCAGGCAGAGCTCTTTGATGCTAAAAATAGATCATTCCACCCAAAGACCCAGAGAAAAATCGCCTCTTGAGCCAAAAGGGGCTGCAGTTTGGGATTTCCTTTTTTCCTCTGAGGGGCCTGCCAATGGAGGGGAGCTCCTTGTGGGCAAGACTTTGTAGGTCCTAAAGGAACACAAGAGAGGCCTCCGGGCTGACCAGGGTCTCAGGGAGGACGCCCTATGGCCCAAAGACCTCTCCAGTGCCCCTTCCTGCAGCCCAGGACCCAGGCAGCTCTCACTGGGCCTACATCCAGAAGCCGGGAGCTCAGGGTCTCTCACAGCTGAGCCTTTTCCCCATCTCATCCCCCACCAATGGGCACTTGGTGGAACTGGGGGGGCAGGAATCTGTTGGGGGGCACCAAAGACCCTAGCAAAGTTGTGTCAGCCTCGTGCCCCCTCCCACTGCCCACCTCTGCCGGTCCTCCCCCTCCCCAGGCCTTCCCTTCACATAACTCTCAGGCCATCAGCAACAAAAACAGTAACAGAACAAGAGCTCACTCTGAGCAAGCACTACCATGTGCTCCTCCCAGGGCTTACCTCTTCGCTTTCACACCCATTTTACAGGCGAGGACAGTGAGGTTCTGACTGGCCCAGCCAACATCACACCGCTAGGAAGTGCCAAAGCTGGGATTTGAACCCGCTGGCCCGACTCCAAGGCCCCAGCACCTGGAGCTCCCTGGAAGGGGCTTTAAGGGAGAGAAGGGGAGTCAAGGGATGTCTTGGGGATACAGCTGGATGTGGAGGCAGGAGGCCTGCAGTGGAATCCATCTTACCATGTAACCTTGTGTGAGTCACCTCCCCTCTGTGAGCCTCAGTTTCCTTGGCTGTAAAATGGGGAGAACCAGCTCTGCCCTGTCTGGTTTGCTTTGAAAATGCCCATACAAAGCATTGTGTGTAGGTGGCGTGTGGATGGGAGAGAGGGGAGCGGCCTTGATAATTATTTTAATCAGTGAACACATGTTTGCCAGAGAGAGTGGTTCATCCCTGTTCATGGTGGAGTTGGATAGAGCCCAGCTCTGTGCTACTTCTACCCCTACTGGCCAGCCCCGTTATGGGCTGCACTGCTCCTCTGCCTGGTTCTGTCAGCCTTGTTAACAGAGGGCTTATCGAAGAAATTCATTCAAACCGAAATATGCGCTAATGGTGGAATCACAGGTGGAAGGAAAGGCAGTGAGTAGAGCTGAGTGAGGCGGATACTGAGGATAAAGATAGTTCTAAAGTGGTCTTCAACGCCACAAAACCTGTGGTGGAGGGGACACGACAAGACAGGTACATTGGGATGGCAGTGAGGGCTCCAGCCAAGGGAGGGCCTGGAGGAGGGGGCTGAGGCAGGAAGGCTGGGGAGGAGAGGGAGGGCTTTGTTCTGAAGGGGGCACCACAAGCAGTTTTATGAGACAAACAACAGGAAAGAGACAGACTGGGGGTAGGGAGGGAAGAAGGGGCCCAGAAAGCAGAAAGCAGGCCGTGGTAGGCTGGGTTTGAATCCTGCTTACCCCACCTACAAACCGGGTGACCTTGGGTGGGTCTCTACACCTCGCTGACTCTGGAAACTGGCGGTAAAGCAACTTAGCGCGGTGGGTGTCCTGAGGACTGTGTGTAAAGCTCTCAGCATGTGTGTTGCACATTGTAGGTCCTCAGCTAATGATTCCTTGTCTGGGCCTGGGCTGAAGGCAGAAGCCCAGTGTCTGGGTACCGTGGTTCCCGGGGGGCTGCCTGCTCCTGCAGGCCCCCTCCTCCTTGGTCCTGACCGCGACCTGCAATGGAGCAGGGGCAGGCCTGGCTTGGGGGTGGGGGACATCTTAGTGTCTCTGTGCTGGCTCCTGAAAGTGAAGCCCCCTGATGAGCCTACAGAGATTTCAAATGTCCTTCCAGAGCCTTCCATGGGCCCAGCATGATGATTTGCTGGTGGAAAGCCAGAATTTGAACTCCAAGACCCGCAGTGCCCACTTCAAATCTGCTACCCATCTGGTCCAAGCTGGCTGCGCTGACTCCTGGAGGCTAAAACTTGGGGTTAATTCTTCCATTAACCTTTTCCTTACCTGAAAAGTGAGGGGTGCCACACCTATCCCATAGGTCATTGGGATGATCCAGCTGGTTCAGGGATGCACTCTCTTTGTAAAGTTTGGAGACAGGGCCCTGCATTCAGTGCTCATGATGGCGACATAATTCCCCAAGCACAGTAATCCAAGGTTATGAAGAAAACATCAGCTCTGCACACAGGTTAAGAAAACTGATTCCATCACCACTGATGCCAGGTGCCGTCTTAACTGACCCCCATGTAACCAGCTCACGGGGTTTGCCACTGCTCTCTGATATAATCCACGGATCAATGCCCTTGTCTAGCAGAGCCCTCTCTGGGTTGTTACACTTTCTGCTCCCACCAGCCCATTGAGCTGTCAAATTACCAAACATCAGTTGGGTTCATTCCCAAACCTGTTTATGCCAGTTGGGTTTTCATGGTTACAGAACTCCATTAGATATTATTCCAGCCCTGGACCAATTTGTCCTCAGATCCATTCTACCCTTCTCCTGTTGGCTCTGTGATGCAGACTGTCCTCGATGCCACTAACCTTTCTCCGTAATGGCTGGATCTCCTCTGTGGCTCCAGCAAGTGCTAGACTGGATCACCATGCTCCTGTTTCTGTTGGGTGGCCCCAGCCCCAGGATCTGCTAACACTACCTCTCCCCATACCATCTTGTCCAAGGGGTGGTGGTGGCTTCCTGCTATGGCTCATCCTGGGGCACCTCACCATCTCTGTTTGGCTTCTCAGCTCTTCCATCACCTGTGTTGCCAACTCCCTGAATTAACTTCCCTCAATTTCCAGTGCTCAGAGTGGCTTCTGTTTTCCTGGTTGGACCCTGACTGATGGCAGTACTATATTACCAATGATATGACGCAAAACAGGAGTCTTTGTTTTTATGAAAACTAAGTTGAATACTGTTATGGATTGAATTGTGTCCCCCAAAAATGTGTGTCAACTTGGCTAGGCCACGATTCCCAGTATTGTGTGATTGTCCACCATTTTGCCATCTGATGTGATTTTCCCTAGCTGTTGTAAATCCAATGAGACAGGATTAGAAACAGTTATGCTAATGAGGCAGGACTCAATCTACAAGATTAGGTTGTGTCTTGAGTCAATCTCTTTTGAGATATAAAAGAGAAAAGTGAACAGAGAGACAGGGGGACCTCATACCACCAAGAAAGCAGCGCCAGAAGCTTGCGTCCTTTGGACCCTGGGTTCCCACGCAGAGAAGCTCCTAGACCAGGGGAAAATTGATGACAAGGACCTTCCTCCAGCGCCAACAGAGAGAGAAAGCCTTCCCCTGGAGCTGATGCCCCAAATTTGGACTTTTAGCCTACTAGACTGTGAGAGAATAAACTTCTGTTTGTTGAAGCCAGCCACTTGTGGTATTTCTGTTATAGCAGCACTAGATGACTAAGACAAATACTTTGGAAAGACTCAGCAAAGGCAAGTTGCTAAAAAATAAATCAAATTAGATGTGGGCGGGACATTGTCAAGGATGGGGGGAAATAGTAAAATCTAGAAGCTGCTGCACACTGCTTCATAAGCAACTGTACACTCACGTTCCACTGTAAAGAAACCAAAACTGGAAATTGTAGGTGGGAACTTCTGGGGTGGCTGACGCCAGAAGAATAAGGGGAAGGCCATTTAGTGCACATGTATATGTTTAAAGTTAAAATAAAGGGTTTACAGAATGGAGGTACTATTTTTTCTGATTCTTCAATCATATTTTTTGATTAGCCTAATCTAGTTGGTTCAGAGGTTTCTATGCTATTGGATTTTCTCCTCCAGTGGAAACAAGAGGAAACCTGACCACCACTGCATGCCAAGGGAATCCATAGTCAGAAGTTAAAGGGAAGGGAGCACCAGGAATTGAGCATCTACAATGTGCCAAACACACTCACAATTATTTTCTCATTTAATCTTCTTTATAATTTCAGGAGGTGGGGACTGCAATTGGCCCCCTTTCACAGGTGAGAAAATTGAGGCTTAGAAGAGCAAAGCTGCTTGCCCATGATCTTACAGTTCATAAAGATCAAAGTCAAGCTTCAGGTCTGGCTCGTTCCAGCCTCCATACCCTTTCTGCTTCCCCAGGTAGCCCCAAGGGTTCATTCACGTTCTAGCATGGGTTTATGAGATTATAAATTCTTTGAGGGCAAGGACCAAGCCTGGTGCTCAGTAAACATTTGCTACATTGCTCCAAGAGTGAGTTGAACTGCCTGTTGCACAGATACACCTGTGGGCCCAATACGGCCCCTTGGGCTCCCTTGCATTCCCAAGCCTGGACTCAGCTCCCCAGGGAGGGGTTGGGAGAAGGGGGAGTCCCTCAGGGCAACCCAATCTGGCTGTCGGAGGCCTATTCTTAAGTGTGGAAAAACCAGCAAACCACGTAGGGTGGTGTGTTAGAAACTGGAGGCGGTGTCAGTAGAGCGAAACAAGTCCTGGGCTGGGAATCAGGGGCCTGGGTTCCACTGACTCACCAGGGAGCTTGGACGAGGCTCTGCCCTGCTGGGGCCTCAATTTCCACTTCTGTAAAATGGCCGTCTTCCCAGTTGTGCCATTCTCTGATCTATTTTACAACTTGGCAGATTCCAAAATGTTCTGAATTTAACCAGAAGGCCAATGCCCATTGACAGGCTCCACCTGTGCCACTGACCCCCCACGACCCTGCCTAGGTGGGCCAGCTGGTGAGCTTACAATGAAGGGAAGGCAGTCCTCCCTGCCTGACTGTGATGAGTTCTTATGTGAGCTTACTCATAACAGACCCCAAACTGTATCACCAAG
The DNA here is from genome assembly GCA_030035585.1 of Dugong dugon. Classification (NCBI taxonomy): domain Eukaryota; kingdom Metazoa; phylum Chordata; class Mammalia; order Sirenia; family Dugongidae; genus Dugong; species Dugong dugon. The sequence continues at coordinate 49,094,976 of CM057462.1, read as the reverse complement.
ACTCAGCCAAGGAAACCAATGTTTATGATGGCCTCACCCGGTGCCTGCCCCTCTGAGGAAGGTGTTATCTCCATTTTACAGAGAAGGAAACTGAGGCCCAGAGAAAGGAATTGACTTGCCCCAAGGTCTCATAGCTTGGATTCAGCAGAGCTGGGACTGGATCCCACATCCAACTTATTACAGAGCCTGTGTGGTTTTCACTATAAACCTACTTCCTCTCACATCAAATTAGAACACACATCTTTCTTCTCCCCACCACCCGCCCCCACTAAGCTCACTATTCAGGGACAAAGACTGAACCATCATGAGGTTCCAGAAGAGACATTTTCTGGCATCCTGCTCACAGGTGACACAGGGCAGAAACAAGTCACTATGTGACCTTGAATAAGCCCCTCCGCCTCCCGGAGGATTCTCTTGTTCCGTGTTGGCCTGTAGTGCCCAGGTTGCAGAGGGACTTTTCTGAAGTCTGGGGATTTGGCTTAAATGACGCTAAAGTGAGCTATGATGTCATTATGAGGCCCTGGTTGGTGAGTCAGAGGCTGAAGTTCTACCCACTCCAGAACACTGAGTGGCCTTAGACAAGCTGGCTTCAATGCCCTGGGCCTCATTGGTTTGACCTGTGAAATGGGGTAACTAGAGCTTTCAAGACAAATGGGAAAAGCCACCACCCTCCCCTGACACCTGACCTGGCTTCTGGGAACATAGCTGTACAGGACTGAATTGTCTTCCATGTCTTTCCTACTTTTCGAGTCCCTCTGTGCCTTGAATCTCCTGAGACATGAAGGATGTCAAGAGGGGCTGACAAAGGGCACTCCAGGTTGGGGGATGGGGGAACAGCATAAGCAAAGGCCCGGAGGCAAGAAGGCCCAGGCATGTTAGCCTGGAGCAGAGAACCCCAAAGGAGTCCCTGGGTGACGCAGATGGTTAAGTGCTTGACTACTAACCCAAAGGTTGGTAGTTCAAATCCACCCAGAGGCACCATGGAAGAAAGGCCTGGCAATCTATTTCCAAAAGATCACAGCCATTGAAAACCCTATGGAATACAGTTCTACTGACACACGTGGACTCATCATGAATCAGAATCAACTTCAGGCAACTGGTTTGGTTTTTTTTTTTTTTTTTTTAGAGAACCCCAAAGGAATAAGCAGGTGGACAAAATGAGCAAAACAGCCTTGAATGACAAGCTCAGGCCTCAGAACCCATGCTGTGTGGAGAGCCCTGAAGCACGGTGGTTCCAGCAGCTTCCAACAGGAAGGCTCTTCTCGGTGGGCAGGCTGTGGTGGGTGTGAACACTGGTGATGCCTTCGTGTGTTTCCCATTTGTACTTAATCCCAGCTTCCATAAAATCCCTCTGAAGTGCCCCAGCCACACTCATGGATGCCTGTCCCCAGCAGCAATGGCAGTGCACAATGGCAGTGTGTCAGCCACAGCCCAGGGGCAATGGGGTCATGGAGGGGAGCCTTCCATGCATGGGGGGGTCCCAGCTCAGAGCACCCAGTGAGGGGCCGGAGGAGCTCCCAGCTGCCCAGGCCAACGCTGGCCTTCATTAAGGAGTCTCCCACACCGGATCCAACCACCACCCTGGCCGCCCCCGCACCAACTGCTTTCAGTTCTGCTTTGCCGGCCGTGTTCAGAGGCCAGTCCCACAAATAAAAACCATCGCTTTTTTTTTTTTTTTCTTTCTCTCTTTCTTTTTATTTTTTTTCCAAAAAAAGAGAGAGAGAGAGGCAGCCACAAGATCTTCTAAGAGCTGTGACATCATGGCCCAGGTGATCATGGCCCAGCCAATAGGCCAAGGCCATGAGCTGGCTTCTTGCATCCTGTGAGCTGAGGTTGGGTTGACACTGTGAAGGCCTGGTCCCTCAACCACAGAACCACAAGGCCAGGCCCTCGGCCACCTCTGGGGCGCTGCGCGGGAGCTCGTTGGCTCCCGGTCCTCCCCACCCCCGGGCCGCCCTCGCACCCACTGGAGCCTGGGCTCTGTTGAGGGTAAGCCTCATTCATTCATTCTCTTGGCGCTGGTGCAGCCCTGCTTCACTCTCCCTGCCCTGCACGCTCTCCACCCTGGCTGCCGAAGGCCCCTGCCCGCGATCTAATGACACACTCTGCATACGCTTCTGTTGAGAATTTGTGGGTAGACATTCCTGTGGGACCGGGAATCCAAATTCTTGGGTACAAACAGAAACTGACTTTCCTTGGGGATTTTTTTATTTTTTTCTGTCTTGCTCACACACACTCTCTCGCCTTCTTTCCTTTTCTCTTTTTCGTAGCGGTAGGGGGAAAAAGAGACAAGACAAAAACAAAAACAAAAAAAAACAAAAACAAAAAGCAACAACCTCCCCCACCCCCTTTATTTTCAAAAGTAGCTAGGAAAAAATAAAACAACAACCAACCCCGTCCATCCCAACTCAACCCCCTAAAAGGGCTGAATTCTTGCCTTCCTCAGAGCGGGGCATGGCATCGAACAGCATCTTCGATTCCTTCCCAACCTACTCGCCGACCTTCATCCGTGGTGAGTAATGCTTGTCCAAGGTCCTGGGCTGGCCCTTTCGGGTGGGGGGCTGTGGCCAGGACACGGACCACGGCTCTCTACCAACTGCCCCGGCTGCTTTCTAGTTCACGGCCCATCTACCTAAATCCGCTAGCCTCTGAAAGCCTGAGGTGGAAAGAGGGGTTGGTGGCCGCTGTGGTCTCCTGGGGTGGAACCTCTTTTATCCCCAGCTGGTTGGGACAGTTAGAGGCCGGGGCAATGGATACCACAAGACCTCGAGACCTCAAAGACCAGATCTCAGAGGGTCTTGGGGTGGAGAGGACCTGGGGGTGTCTCTGTGACCCGTAGCTTCCTGCCTCATTAATGGGGCTCCCAGACCCTGCAGCACTCAGCCAGTCCAGATTGCTTGGAGCGTCCACTTGGGCTCAGGCAGGCACAGGCTCAGGCGCAGGCTCTGGGTGAAGCTCAGCTCCCTTGGAGCCAGGCCAGCTTCTGGGGAGAGCTGTGGGAGGCTGACTGGGGGCAAGCCTGTGCCTTAAGACCTGAAATCTTCCGAGGACCTTCCCCTATGTTTTCCATGTCATCCCTGGCGTAAGGGAGGAGAAGGAGTCTCCAGGCTTAGGCTGAGAATGTTCACAGCTCTGGGCTGCACTGAAGCTGATCAGTGGGAAGAACAGGCTTTGAAAGACTTGGGGACTTGGTCACAGGACAGGAAGTGTTTCTGGGTGGCTTGTGCCTCTATCCATGGCCTGGAAGGACCCAAGGGACTTGGTTGTGTCCTTCAGCAAGAGTGGGAGTTCAGGGGTCTCTGACTTGCGCCTCTGATTGAGGCTGGACCTCAGGGGGAGATTTTCCTCCCTCTGTCTGACCCCTAGGCTGATGTGCTCTGGCCCAGGAAGCCTTTTGCTGCTGTCCTTCTCCAGCAGGAGCACTGAGGGGTCTGGGGCACTTGAGACTCGAGGATCAAGAATCCCAGGATTTGAGTGGCTACCTTGCTGAGCAACCTTAGGCAAGTTACTTGAACTCTCTTTGCCCCCAACAAAGACCCCCTTGGGCTGGGACGTTCTGACTGTCTGAGACTGAGGGTGGGCTGTGTATGTGAGCATGTGCCTCTAGGGTATATATGGGGACCAGCTCTCCTCCAAAATAGAGGACCTGAGTGGGGGCTAGAATTCCAGGATTTGGGGAGTGGTACTGCCTTTTCTCAGCTGAGGTGGTCAGCGAGATGCAGAAGTTAGTCTGATTGAACTATCTGACTGTCTGTCTGCTCGCTGCCTGCCCTGCTGCTGGCTGACCCTGGTTCAGAGCCAGTTCTTGGGTGGCTGACTCTGGGCATGTACCAAGGCACATTTGGGTGCTGGCTGTGAAGAGCTTCTGCAAGGGCTTGTCTGAGAGTGGGGTCCATTGCTCATTCCTGGAGTGAGGCTGAGGCAGGCTATATGGGCTGCAGATGGGGATGAGGTCAGGGAGGGAAGGGGGCTGCTGTCCCCTGTGGTGGGGCACTCCCACCAAACCTGGCTGTGGCTGGTGACAAGCTGCCATCCTGGGTCTGGGAGTTGCCGAGGCTGCTTCCTTCAAGCTGCTACTATTATAATGTAGTTCCCTTTGTAGTTCTCGGAGCTAATTAAAGGCAGTTCTGTGGCAAGAAAATAAGAGTTTATAAAAACCATTTGCTGGGTCTTTGTAATCTGTATTTCTCCCTCCATGAGCAAGACAGAGAAATGTAGGGTTTAAAACAAAGGAACCTTGGGAGACAGGGTTGAGTGCCGCCCAGCTAGGTTGGTCTCTTGATGCTGTGGGGCTGGGGAGATGGTGGATGGGCGACCAACGATAAGGAGATAGGGTGGAGAGCTGCCGGCTTTTGACCCAATATGGGCCCAGAGACAGGGGGTCTGGGCAGAGCGGGTTGACCCCTGGTCAGTCAGGGACGCATGATGTGCCTCCCAGGCTGGGGCCCATGGGGAGGCCTCAGGGCCTGGGGTCTGGTGTCAGAAGTCTTTCTCTGCAACTCTGTGAAGAAGTTCTGTCCACTCTGTTTGGCCCGCTCTCTCCTGCCCAGTTCTATTTCAGATGTTTTGCTTACAGCTCACCTCAGGGCTCTGTCTCCCTATTTCCACCCTCAGAGGTTCACAGGGCTCCAGCTGCTGAATTCTGTCCCCAAAGAGAGCTGTCTTCGGTGTCCCGTCACCTGTTTTTTTTTTTTGCCATGGACTCCTCTTGAGTCTCACAAAGCCTCTGGACTCCTTCCCAGAATCACAGTTTTAAATGCATCAAACAAAATACAAAGGATGACAGAAGAAGCAAGTCTTGTTGTTATGTGCCGTCAAGTCGATTCCAACTCATATCAACCCCATGTGGCAGAGCAGAACTGCCCCTTAGGGTTTCCTAGGCTATAATCTTTAGGAGAGCAAATCTCCAGGTCTTTCTCCCTCAGAGCAGCTGGTAGGTTGGAAATACAGTTACCAAACTATAAAACGGCAACTTTGTGAGATGGTGACCCATGTGCCCCTTTACTCACACATTGAATAACAAGACCTCGAAGAAGGTCTAGGTAAGAACTGTGATGGTGGATGGTGATGAGCACAAACATTTCAAGATAAGCTGTGATAACTGTAATGAGACTGAAAAAATGCCTGTCATCTCCACGGGTGACAAAATTTGTGGGAGAAGATGCTGAATTTCAGTGAGAGGTTGGTGAAGGGAAAGACGTACTGTTTTCCCCGTCCAAGTTCACAGACCCCCCAGAATTCTTTGCACATTAAGAACTCCAGGTCTACAGAGCTCGCATCTCAGAATCTTCCCAAGTTGTTCTAGTGTCCATGAGCTTTTACTAAGAGGACCCAGATCGGGTCTTCCTTCTTCCTCCGCATGGTGGAGCCTGCTCTGTTCTAGCCAGCAGGCATCGGAACATCACCACTCCCTGAAAGTTTTAAACACCTGCATTCCCCATCCCACCTCAGCCTGTGGAATTGGACGCTCTTGGGGTGGAGCCTGGGCAAGTGTGATTCCGATGCACATCCTGGGCAGACTTGGGGGCCACTGGCCAGGTGCCTTGCTCTGTCACTCATGTGCTGTGTGACTCTGTCTGAGTCACTTAACATCTCTGGGCTGCCATTTTCTCATGCGTATAAGGCAGGGAGAGGGTTAGATTCCATGCCACTCAAAGTCACCCAACCCCCAGCGCAGCCTTCTTTGTCTCCCTCGCCTCATCCCCAGGATGGGTCGCCAGCCCTATCACCGAGCTCCTGCTACCTTAGTTTCCCCATAGGCCCAAGAGAGATGGCTTCTCTTTTGTTCTCACTGGTAAAGACAGGCTAAGGATAAAGCCTCTTAGCCATCCTCCTGCCTTCGGACATCTGTGCTCACCAGCAATGGGGGCCTCTTGGAAACAGCAGGGGAGAGTCCTCAATCCCTTAAGAGTCTGACTTCTCGTCCATACTTTCCAACAACTGCCACCTGCCTTCACTTCATGGTTTCTCTGACTGGAGAGAGTAGAGGGTGTTCATTCTGAGCCAGGTGACCAGAACTCCTTGCCATTCCCTGGGGAGGAAAGAGGTTTGGGAGAAGGGTAGAGAGGCATTTGATTCCCACCCTGCAGGAGAGGAGTGTGGAGGAGACGAAGAAAGGGCAATGCTTAACGCACAGAGCTGGCACACTGATGGTGGAATTGCAGGTGCTGAGATGGAGGTGTTAGGGGTAAAGGGGCCAGCCAAGTGCCCTGTGCCCCGGTGATTCTCCGCTCTTCTCCCATCGCTTCTCCCAGGACTCTCTCAGGCAGAATCCGTACCAGTTGCGGTCAAGTCAACTCCAACTCATGGCAACTCCATGGGTCAGAGTAGAACTGGGTTCTGTAGGGTTTTCAGTGGCTGATTTTTTGGAAGTAGATTGCCAGGCCTTTCTTCTGAGGTGCATCTGGGTGGACTCGAACCATCAACCTTTTGGTTAGTAGCCAAATGCATTAACAGGGACTCCTCAGCAGGAGAGCAGTATTTGTTCCTTTGCTTAACAAATAAGGAAGCTGAGACCTAAGGCTGTGACCCGGACATTCTGTGTGACAATGGGCAAGTCCCTTCCTCTCTCTGGGCCTTGGTTTCCCCACTTGACAAATTCGGGCAATGGACTTGAGGATCCCTGAGGGCCTGTCAACAGCTCTGTTGAGGGGCAACACCTTTATCCTGAATCTTCCCCATAAGGCCCTTGTCTGGGGCTCCCACACTCCCTCCCTGCCCCCATACAGGTGCCGCCTGCAGCAGCCCTAAACCACATCCCCAGCGGCCAAAGTGCCCTTTTAGGCACACTGGGGGTGGGTGCCCCCTCAGAGCGGGAACCAGGAAAAAAGGGTCTAAATTGCCACATGCAGGATTTGGGGGAGCCCTCAGGAGGAAAGATCTTCATTTATTAACCCAGTCCTTCCACAAAAGTTTATCAAGGAGTAGAGTGTCAAGATTCAAGCTTGGGCTCTGGAGTCAGACCCTCCAGTTCAAATCCTGACTCTGCTGTTTACTAGCTGTGTGACCGGGGGTAAGTGATTTCACCTCTTTGCCTCCATTTCCTCATCTGTAAAATGTGGATGATGATACACTAACCCAGAGGATCACTGAGAAAATTGAATGAGCTGATTCATGCAAAGAATTCGGGAGATGCCTTGCACAGAGTAAGTGCTTAATAAACACTTTCATCTGTTTATTCCACGGAGCCTGGCCTGGTGCTGGGAGCTAGGGACGCAAGAGTGACTGTGCTCACAGTCTGATGGGGAAAGGAACAGCTACACAGAAAAGGACTTTTGGGGAGTGATGAGCACTATGACAGGGGAAGAAAGAGGGGGAGCTGGGGGAGCTCAAAGAGGGGCGCTGGCCCAGCCTGGGAGGAGAAAGCACAATTCCCCTGGAGGAGGGACCTGCAAGCTGGATTTTGTAGGGTGAGGAGGTGACAAAGAAGGGGAACGGTGTCCCAGGCAAAGGGAATGGCCTGTGCAAAGGTGCAGAAGCAGGAAAGAAAGAGCTGATCCTGGGAGCACCTGGGAGCTGGAGGGCAAGGTGCAGGGTGGGGAGCGCTGATATGTCTGCCCCAGCTTCTTTAGGCAGTGGTTGGGTAGTTGGCTGGTGACTCCTTCACTGAAGACACCTGGGAGAAATGGAAAATGACCGCTCAGAGATGAGGCAGGCCTGGGTGGGGGCGGGGACGTGGACAAAACCGCCCTGGGCAGGTCCAGTTGCGATGGTCTGACTCCAAGGTCACCAGACCAGGAAGGAAGCTGCCCAGACCAGAGTGATCAGTGGTGGGCAGGAGACTGATGTCCTTTCCTAAGCTCCAGTTGGGGGCCAACAGTGGGGAGCTCTCCTGGTATTAGCACTGAAAGTCCCGTATCCCCAGACACCACTCAGTCCCAGGCAAACTAGGACAGTTGGTCTCTTAGTGAGTGGGTGTGCCTATGGCAGCCTCCCCACCCCCACACACCCTGGGAGATGAGCAGACTGACCGCCAGCTATCCTGGGCCTGCTACGGTGCTTCTGGCATCACGTCTGCCGTGCCCTTTGACAGAGGCTCCAAGGCTGCCTGCACACACCGTCAACCAGACCACCCTGCCTGTCCCAGGCTGCAGGGGCATTCCTGGGAGCCCCCCATCCACAGGGCTTGGGTGGGCCTGAACCAGCCCCACACAGTGAGACTGTGTGTCCAGGCCTCACCTACTACAGCCGGTGGCCCCCAGCAGCCCCACTGGCCACATAGAGGGCTCATTGACGCCTCAGCCTGGAGGTGGCCGCATCAAAGCTGAGGTTTGCTTGGTCACCTGGTAGGGTGGGAGGGTTACAGAGAGGAGGGGGAGGGATGGATACTCCTGAGCCAGTGGGTCTGAAAACCTTACCTTCCAGAAAGCTCTGAGAGGCAGGGAAAGAGCAGTGTCCGCTGATCCCAGTCTTGCCTCTCAGCCAGTCCAGATTCCTCCATAGTTGGGGAAGATGAGGCCTGGGCCCCAGGCTCAGTGGCTCTTAGGCCCGTCTCCTACAGATGCCTCTTCTGTAAACCCTTCCTCAAATCCATCACCCAGAGTGTGCCCCACTGATATTTGGGGGAGCCTCGCCCATCCTTCAAGACTGTGCTCAAGCACCACCTTTGCTAGGAGTCTTCCCCACAATCACCTGCAGCCCCCAGCAAGCCCTGTCCTCCCCTGAGCTGCCATTCTCAGGCAGGCCTGGGGACTCAGTGAGTCATCCATGCCTTAGTGCTGCCTTACTGGTGTAGGAGCCCTGGTGGTACAGTGGTTAAGTGCTTGGCTGCTAACTGGAAGGTAGACAGTTCAAACCTACCAGCCACTCCACAGAAGAAAGATATGGCAGACTGCTTCCATAAAGATCACAGCCTTGGAAACCCTATTGAACAGTTGTACTCTGTCCTATAGGTTGTTATGAGTCAGAATGGACTCAACGGCAATGGGTAATGGGGGCTGAGAGTGAGACTCATACCTTGAGAAGTAACCAGAACAAGAAGCAGTGAGCCAACTCAGGAGAATGTTGGAGCGGGAAGGCAGAGAGTGCCACCTCCTTATTTTACAAACGAGGAAACTGAGGTCTGGAGAGTGATGAGGTCTTCTGAAACGTTATCTTAATTTCTTACTGCTGCTGTAACAGAAATACCACAAGTGGGTAGAGTTAAAGAACAGAAACCTATTTTCTCATGGTTCTTGAGGCTGAAAGTCCCAATCAGAGTCTTGGCTGTGTCAATTCCTTCCTTGTTGGTAGCCCTGTGTGTTCTTTGATTCCTTGGTGTTTCTTGGTTTGTAGACAGTCTTCACGTGGTCTCTGTGTGTGTCTCTCTGTGTCCATTCTGCTCTTTTTATGACTCAGAAGTGATTAGATTAAGAACTCACCCTACTCAAGTGTGACTTAATTAGCATAACAAAGAAAACCCTATTTCCAAACAGGATCATATTTACAGGTATAAACCAGTTGCTGTGGAGTCGATTCCAACTCATGGTGACCCCATGTGCATCAGAGTAGAACTGTGCTCCATAGGATTTTCAATGACTGATTTTTCAGAAGCAGATTACCAGGCCTTTCTTCTGAAGTGCCTCTGGGTGAACTCGAACTGTCAATCTTTCGGTTAACAGTAGAGCATTTAACCATTTGCACCACGCAGGGACTCCATTTACAGGTATAGGGGCCAATATTTCAATACGTATTTTAGGGGGGCACACTTCAATTTATAACACATGTTCAATTCAGCAACAGGAAAACCAATTTTTCTCAGACACCCGGGGACCACCACCTGCCTTGCATAGCTTAGGAGTCAGACCAACTGAGTTTAAGCTGTTTAGTGGCTGTGTGACCCAACATATTAATTAACCTCTTTGAGTCTTGATTTCCACCTCTGTAAAATGGAGTGAGTAACACTGACCTCAAAGAGTGGTTGCAAAGAGTAGATGAGACCCTTCCCCTAAAGCCCTGCACGCAACACCTGGTAGACACATGGCAGTGTCCACCTCCCAATCTGCTAGCACCGGTTAGCCGTATCCCCAGTGATCACTTGCCACTTGGCAGATGTTCCCATGTCTCATCCCCCTGCTCCTTCTCCAGCACTGACACTGTAATTTTCTTGGTGCCAGAGAAGGTGCGCAGGAGAGAGACTGCAGAGGGGGTTCCTGAGGGTCAGGGAGAAGAGGGCGCTTTTTGGAGAGAAGGTAGCATGAAGTATAGTTGTGAGTTCAGGCTGCAGCCAAGCCCCGCTGTGTAGCCTTGAGCCAAGTGCTTTACCACTCTGTGCTCGGTTTTCTCATCTGTAGAATGGAAAGAACTCATTGTACCCACAAGGTCTCCCCTGGGTGGTGCGAATGCTCAACTGCTAACCTAAATAAAGGTTGGCTGTTCAAATTCACCCAGCGGTGCTGGGAAAGAAAAACCTGGCAATCTGCTTTTTAAAAGATTACAGCTATGAAACCTTATTGAGCAGTTCTACTCTGTAACACATGGGGTTGCCATGAGTCAGAACTGACTCAATGACAATGGGTTATGATAATAGTACCCACCTCAAGGCTTGTTGGGTGGATTTAAAGATAATGTATATTATGCACTCAACACAGGGACTGGCACAAAGTCAAAAACCCAAACCAAACCCACTGCCGTTGAGCCGATTCCTACTCATAGCAACCCCACTGGGTTTCCAAGGGGGTAAATCTTTACCCAAGGAGACTGCCACATCTTTTTCCCTCGGAGCCACTGGTGGTTTCCAACTGCTAACAGCAGTCGGGTGCTTTAACCACTGTGCCACTCACCAGGGCTCCTGCACAGAGTCAAGCCCTTCATAAATGCTGGAAGTTATTGCTATCTAACGTCCCTCTCCCTCTGCAAAAGATGTTTCTCTGACTCTGAGAGGGACAAGAAAGATGAAAAGCCCTCTCCTCTCCCCTCAAGGCCCAACTTAATGGCTGTCCCCTTTGGGGCACCTTCTCTGGTCCTTTCCTTGTCCCTTCTAGTGCCTACCGCTGCCCTACAGGTTGTTGAAAGGGTTACAGTCTCAGAGTCCCCCAGTGAGGAGGTACACAGAGCTTCTTGCCAAACGGATGGAGGAAAACAAGAATGTATGAGGGAACAAGTGAATGAACCGATGATCAACCCAAGAGGTTCCCAGCCTCTCCCCTCACTTCCGCATCACTGTCTGGCTTTTTCTTTGAATGTTTGAGGCGAGAGCCTGCCACTTGCGTCCAGCAGACACAGGCATCGTGAAGGTTTAGGTTCCTCTTTGGGGTTTTCTTTCACGTCTGGGAAAAAATGTATTTGGCAAAAGGTTCAGACTTACGTGTGAGCGGAAAGGGCAGATGCCTGTAACTTATGATTTGCAGGGCTGACTAAAATCAATCCCCCGCTCCACCCCCCAAAAAAATCCTTCATTGTCTGACATGGTAACAAATTCCACCATTAGCACTCAGTCCTCTGGGACAAACAAGCTGTTGCCCACTCCGGCTTTTCTTAAGTGCTGGTCCCTCCTAGGTCACTGTGGGAGTCCCTGGGTGGTACAAACAGTTTAAGGAGCTCAGCTGCTAACCCAAAGTTTGGAGATTCGAGTCTACTCAGAGGTGCCTTAGAAGAAAGGCCTGGCAATCTACTTCCAAAAAAATCCACCATTGTAAACCCTGTGGAGCACAATTCTACTCTGACACATCGGGTTGGCTACTGATTTGATTCTAGGTCAGCTTAGCATCAATGAGTCCGCCTGTTCGGGTCACCTTTGTTAAGAAGGGAAAAGTAGCTGGTGTAGAGAAGCAGAAGGACTTGGGAACCGAAAACTTGGAGAGCTCAAATGGGAAACATGGTGAAATGAAGGAGGAGGGGAAAGAGAGAAAGGCCACGCCCCTGCCCCCAAACCCAACTCACCTGAGTACCCAGTGGCTGTGGACCCCAAGATCTGCCCCCAACCCCGAAGTTTTCCTTCCAGCCCTCCGTCAGTGAACTAAGTTCTGCTCACCCGCCATGGAGGAAACGGCAGGAGACTAGAACTGCCGAGCCCCTTCATAGCCTGAGCACCATCTCGTGCCAGGCCCAGAGCGGCTAGTGTGAGGAGCCTCACGTCACAGGTGGCAGGAGGCCCACAGGGAGAGACCAGTTCCCCCACATTCCCTGCAGAAAGCCTACTCTGAGAACAGTGCAGCAAACCTAGAAAAAAGACAGGAAGGAAATACACTAAAATATCAACAGTGGCTAATGCTATCTGGTGCCATTATGGCAAGGAGCCTTTGATTTTTAATTATTTTGGTGATTGTGTGTTTTCCAAACTTTTAAATACTACCCATAAATTATTTTTAGGGTATTTCCTCTAAATAAATAATTTTTTATAAATAAAAATATAAATAAAAAATTATTTATTTATTACTTATTCCTCTTTCCAGGAGTAGGAGAGCTGGGCCTCCCCGTCAGCCAGGACTCCAGCCTGGGGTCGGCCTGGCCTCACCCAGTCCAGCCCCAGCCACACCACTGACCCCATTCCTCTTCCCAAGTTGCAGTGACTGTTGCCTTCCTCTCTGACCTCGGTCCCACTGGGCTGTGGAGAAAGCATCTGCCCTGGGCTAGGCAGCGCCATGCATACCGCAGGTGCTCAGGGAACGCTTGTGGCCTGGGTTGTGGTTCCAACCCGGAAACAGTTTCTCTGGAGAGACAGGACTAGTTTCCCTGGATTCTTATATTCTCAGTGCCCAGGACTTGAGATGAGTGGAGGATATATGAAGTGGGGCAAGCTGGTGTTGCTGATTCATTCAATGGATATTTATTGAGCACCTACTGCGTGCCAAGCACTGTTCTAGGCACTGGGGATTCAGCAGTAAACAAAACAGGCACAGATGCCTGCCCTCCTGGAGCTGACATTCTAGTGATGTGTGGAAAGAGGTTGTCCCAGGAAAACGTCCTAGTGAGATAGACCAGCACTATAGCTACCAGTTTACAGATGGGGAAACTGAGGTCCAGAGAGGCAGCAGGCCTTGCCCAAGCCACACAGCCAGGGAGTTGCAGAACCTGTTCTAAGCTCCAGGGCCCCTGACCTTACTCCTCTCCAACCCCCACTGAGTGGGCTCTCCCTCCTTGGCTGCCCATACCACTCCGGTTTATGCCTTTCCTGTCTCTGTAGAGTCTCAGCCTTCCGGGGCTTCTATAGATGCCCCCTTACATCATCAGTTACCCATTAAATCCTCAGCACAGCTCTGTATGCTGGGCATTGCTACCTCCATTGTAGACGTGAAAAAACAAGCAGACCCAGAGAGATGCATGACCTGCCCAGGGTCACCCTGGGAGGAGACCGCAGAGCTGGGCTTCATATCCGGGCAGACTGTCCTCAAAGCATAGCTCCCCTCTGAGGACAGGACACTGCATTCCTGCCTTAGCCTCGTGGGCCTTCCCTGACCCTCTCCCAGACCCCTGCTTATGGCAGAGGTGCTAAAACTAATAAAAGGGGAGAGAGAGAATGAGGAAGGGAACAAAGTTTGTTGATGACTTACCGTGTGACAGGCACTGTGTTGGTTCCTTTGCAAAAGTATCTCACTTCACTTAACCTCTACAATAATCCATAGAGGGAGTGTTATTGTTATTATTATCCCCATTTTACAGATGGGGAAATTGAGGCTCAGCAAAGGAAAATGACTTGCCTAAGATCATGCAGTTAATAAGTGGCCAAGCCCAGATTCACACCAGGGTCTGTCTGACATCACAGCCAGCCCAACAGAACTCTCCCTTCTGCCTGGTAGATGTCTCCTCTTCCTTAAGGCTCAGTTCAAACTCACCACCTCCATGACTTCTCCAGGCAAGGTTATTCACATCCTCCTCAGTGCTCCCAGGTCACCTCTAGGCTCTTCTCAAATCCTTCCAGAAGGCTTCCTGGAGAGGATAGGACCTCAGACGGGTCTAGAATAGACAGCTTTTGGTAAGGAAGGAACACTGGTAGCCCAGACAGAGTGAATGGCATGGGAAGGCCTGTGTAGAAAGGGTTCCACAAAGATGGGAGGGCTTGTGGGTCCTGTGAGTCCCTGGGTGGTACAAACGGTTAACACACATGACTGCTAACCAAAAGGTTGGTGGTTCGAGTTCACCCAGGGGCACCTTGGAAGAAAGGCCTGGTGATCTACTTCTGAAAAATCAGCCATTGAAAACCCTATGGAGCACAGTTCTACTCTGACACACAGGGGGTCACCATGAGTCTGAGTTGACTCAATGGCAACTCGCGTGTCTTGTGGAGGGGTCTAGGGAGACAAGGCTGGGGACGAAGGTGGCCCAGGCCCTGGGTTGGTGATGACCTTCAAGGCAGAGGGGTGCAGGCAGGATCTAACCTGGGCAGTGATGTGAGCAAAGCATCCCGTGGTGCGCTGGGCAGCTCTCTGAAATAAGCCAGTGTAGACGTGCACCTTGAGCTGCATGTATGTGTGTGCAAGCAGAGACCACAGGGGCCCTCCCGCACAGCCCTATTTTTATCTCTCTCTAGACACACATCTGAGCAGCCGAAGAGAACTTGTTCTCATGCACGTAGAGTGCTCCACAGATGGCCACGTTTGTGGTCTGATGGGAACAAAGGGGCAAGGGCTCAGAGCAGTCAAAATGAGACCAACCTCACGCAGAATCCTGAGGGCCAGGATTGGCTACATAACATGCGGGGCACAGTACAGATGAAAATGTGAAGCCCCTGGTTCAAAAATCCTTAGGAATTTCAAGACAGTAATCACAGAGCATTAAACCAAGCATAGAGCCCTCCAAGGTGCGGAGACCTGAATGACCGCACAGATTACACACCTGTGAACCAGACATAGACTGGAGGGCCCTCACCTGGAAACAAACCTCTGTCTGCCTTTCCTCCGTTTGTGCTTCATTCCTTCAACTTATGCAGGCTTCCATCCTTCATGAGTCCACAATTTAAAAATAATAATAAGAAATTAAGGCTTGAGTGAGATCATGGGAGTCACTGGGTCAGTGCAAATGGTTAACACTCTTGGCTGCTAACTGAAAGGTAAGAAGTTTGAGCCTGCCCAGAGGCAACTTGGAAGAAAGGCCTGGTGATCTACTTTGAAAAATCAGCCACTGAAAACCCAATGGGGCAAGTTCTACTCTGACACACACAGGGTCACCCTGAGTCAGAATC
This sequence comes from Dugong dugon, assembly GCA_030035585.1. Classification (NCBI taxonomy): domain Eukaryota; kingdom Metazoa; phylum Chordata; class Mammalia; order Sirenia; family Dugongidae; genus Dugong; species Dugong dugon. Next base: position 49,079,879 of record CM057462.1, on the reverse strand, counting down.
GCCTCCACGGCAACTGGGTGTTTTTTTGTTTGTTTGGGGAGAGATCATATCTTGAAGATTTTAGAACTAAATGAGAACATTAGGGAAAACACAAATCCAGCCAACATCCCCACCCGGCCTGTATTTTATGTGGTAGAAGACCTGGAGGATCCAGACAATTTAAAAATAAACTCCGTAATCTCAACACGCAGAGAAAACCACCGTCATTTGGTGTATTTCCTTCCAGTGTATTTTCCCTCCGTGTCCTATTTTTTGCCTCTACAGGGTCTCTTCCCTCTCTGTGTCAGGCCATACAGAAACATGTGATGTATCCAGGAGCCTCAACAAGCGTATTAATAATTATTACATATATACGTCACTATATGTCTAGGAAGAGTCTCGATCAGCCTTGTCCAATAGAATTTTCTGCAGTGATGGAAAGGTGCTGTATCTGCACCATTCAGTAGAGTAGCCACAAGTCACAAGTCAATACCGAGTACTTGAAATGTGGCTAGTAAAACTGGGAAACTAAATTTTTAATTTTATTCCACTCTAATTCCTTTTTATTTCAATAGCCACGTGTGGCTAATGGCTATCATGCTGGACAATGCAGCTCTAGAAAAGTGTATGCCCAGCTGTTAACCGGCTTATTTCTCAGGGTGGGATTATGGAGTTTTTCACTTTCCAACTCAAAATGTTTGAAAAGTTTTATGCAGGTATTGCTTTCGTAGTCAGAAGAAAGCTACCAATGACTTTCAGTTTTTAATACATTCGATTACTACAAAAGGAAAAAACTTCAGATTTTTAAAAGCAAATCACCAGAGAAGGCTGATCCTGGCAAAATGGGATCTATTTTTATTTTTCCTGTCAATGTGCAGGAGAAAGAATGTGGGGTTTAAAATCCAAAGCTATGGGTTTGTCTCCTGGATCCACCACTTACTGGTTGTGTAGCCACTTAACCTCCATGAACCTCAATTTCCTCGTCTGTAAGATGGGGATATTGACGCTTCTGACCTCCCAAGACTGCTGTGAGAACGCAGGTGACCAGCTGGGTGATGGATTTGAACTAGTGGAGGCAATTCCCGTAGGGGTGAGGGATGTTACTCACAGCTTGCGCTGCCCCTGCCATTTCCTAGAAACCAGGAAGTGAGAGTGGCATCTCCTAAAGTGTGCACAGCAGATGTTGTCAGGTAGTCAGTAGAAATAAAGAGGCTCCAAGGACCAACAAGATTGGGAATGATTGTATTAAACAATGCTCAGAGGTTTTTTGGTTTTTTTTTTTTTTTTTTTTTTTTTTTTTTTTTGCTGTGGGACATCTCAGAGCCTTGAACATGCTAATGAACATGGGCAGCTTGAAAGGGCTGGTGTGTGATATGGAGCCCATTTTGGAAAAAGCTGCTCTAGGCAAAGCTGTTAAATCCACCATGGGCTACAAACACTGTGGGGAGGGGAGGTACTTTTAAGAACCTAGAAATTTACCTGGGTCTTGAAAGGAAAATTTGCTGGATCCTAAGTACAAAAAAGGAAACCCTGGTGGTGTAGTGGTTAAGTGCTATGGCTGCTAAGCAAAAGGTTGGCAGTTCGACTCCACCAGGCATTCCTTGGAAATTCTTCGGGGAAGTTCTACTCTGTCCTATAGGGTCACTGTGAGTCGGAATCCGCTTGAAGGCAGCAAGTTTGGTTTGGTTTTGGGTAAGTACAAAAAAGGAAAAGTGCAAAACTGAAGTTAATAAATGTGTAATTGACTGTCTAGAAAACATAAATTATGTCAACTCAACTCTTAGTTTTAGTAATATGAGCAGCAAAGACTTACATAGCTCTTACTAGCGCCAGGCACTGTTCTAAGTACTTTACATGCTTTCGTTCATTTGATCCTCACAGCAACCCTACAAGGTAGATGTTATTATTAACCCATTTTATGGACCAGAAAACTGAGGCCCAGAAAGGTTAAGCCATCTGCCCAAGGTCACCCAGCTAGGGTTCAAACCCAGGCAGCCTTCGTCAATATCCTGTGCACCTCACCACAGCGCAGTAGCTATGAGTTAATTGAGGGTTTCCCCAGATCAAAGAACATCCCCCAGCTTCCACCAGACCTCTTCCTGGGAAAAGCTGGTGGCACTTCCAAGAGCCCAGCTAAGGTCTCCTCCAGCCATGTGCAGAAAGGCCGGAGGGCCCAAGTGGTGGGGGAAGCCGGTCAAAATCAGCTCTGCCACTTTCTTGCTGTGCCTTTGAGTGAGTCATTGCCTTCTCTGGGCCTCAGAGAAATGGGTCATCCTCATCTGAGAAATGGGTCAGTAATCTTCTGAGGACCCACAAAGGGAGGTTCATAAAACCTAGTGCATGGCCTACATGGAAGGCACTAGATGTATGTGGATCCTCTCATTCTTCCCTTCACCGCTGCATAGCTGGAGAAACGGAGGCCCAGAGAGGGGGCATGGCGGAAACTGAGCTCTGAGAGCACCCCAGGGAGCCGGGTCAGACTCTCCGAAGCCCGCCCGGATTCAAGTGTGGTAGATACAAGCATACAAGCCCATTTATCCTTCTTACAACAGTCCCTCCCATGGGCCCTTTGGTGGGGACCTCTGGGCCCCTCTCCTTAGATCCCGCAGCCTCCCAGGGGCTCCTTCCGCCTACTTCAGGTTCTGCTTGATCCAGCATCATGCCCCAGGCCCATTGCTCTGGGCATCCTGCAAAAGTCCCCTGGAAATCCCCCCTCCGGTCTCCACTGGGGATGAGGGGCATGCACCCAAGATGCCCCTGCCCCTGTTCGTGAACCCCCCTGCTTGCCCGAGTGCACAGAGAACAGAGACAACCATTGAGTCACCTATAAGCTTTTACTACAGGCCAGGTACTGGGCTGGCACTTTATAAACCAGTTGCTGTTGAGTCGATTCCGACTCATGGATTCCCAACATGTGTCAGAGTAGAATTGTGTTCCATAGCATTGTCAATAGCTGATTTTTTTGTAAGTAGATCACCAGGCCTTTTTCCCAAGTTGCCTCTGGGTGGACTTGAATCTCCAACCTTTCCGTTAGCAGCCGAGCACATTAACCGTTTTTATTCCCCAGGAGCTCCTGGCACTTGATATACATTACGGCTAATTCTCACACCCTCACAAGGTAGTTATTTTTGTCCTCATTTTACAGAGGAGAAAAGCAAGGCCCAGAGAGGTTAAGTCACTTGCCTGAGTTGACACAGTTTGTAAGTGGTGGAGCTGAGGTTCAAATCCAGGGTCTGCCAACCCCTCCCACAGGGTCTCCCATGGACACCACCATGGGGCCTCCTGTGGACGCTGCCACGGGGTCTCCCATCAGCACAAAAGGCAGCCCCACACTTTCCCTCCCCCCTGACACATCTGGGCTTTGTTGGGGTGGAAGTTGGGGGACTGACACCCCTCCGGCAAGATCGGCTTCACTGGTGTGCAGCCACAGCAGTCACACAGGACCCTGTGCTCAGAGGGCTGGGAGGAAGGAAGAAATTGAACCCCAATGGGGGTTTAATGCTCTTCAGTTACTGTCTTGAAATTCTCAATAATTTTATCTTTGAACTTGTGTTTGGTAAATCCAGTGGGACAGTGGAGTATGCTGGCAGCTTCAGCCCACTTGGCAGTCCCGCCTCCCAGGGATGGGTCTCAGAAGTCCTCTGTTCTGTCCCCACCTAGCAGTCCCTCTGCCCCCGTGGACCCTGGATGCGGAAACACTGCACACCAAGTTTTGTTGTGGGGTGCCAGACATCTGTGAAGGTATCCCCACGCATGCAAAGGAGCATAACATTAAATTGCATGTGAAAAACACCAGACAGGTCAGGAAAGAGACCACAAAAAGCTTTTATCCTGCTCTTTGAACAAGGGGCCCGTATTTTTGTTTTGCACTGGGCACCACAAAAAAATTCTGCTTTGAGAGTGGAGTGACATGCAGGACCCCCCAAAAACATGGTGCCAATCACAGAAGGAGCCCAGACCAGACCAGCCCTGTTAGTTTTTTTCCAAGTGAGAGGAGAGAACAACCTTTCTGAGGTGCAGCTCAGACTCAGGGGTGGTCCCATCCCAAGTTCAAGAGGCTTCTATGCCAGCCTGAGACTTCCTCAGCAGGGTGGGTTTCCCTGGCCTGGCCAGGTCTGATGCCAACCCCCAGCCCCAGCCCTCTGCCCTAGGGAGGCTTGGCCCAGAGCGGTGGGCCTGGGGGAGTGGGCAGGCTCCTGACCATCTCCCTGTCCCTGCGCTCCTGAACAAGGGGCTGAGGAGGTGGGAACCTGGCCTTGGCTTCTGGACACATGGTCACAAAGGAAAAACCCACACAGGTCCCTGGCTGAGTGGGGAGGTAGGTTGAAGGTCATTCAGTGACCAGGGTTGGGATCAGTGGTGGCCTGGACTGGGGATCAAGCTGTGGTCAAGGTTAGGACTCAGTCTGTGGTCATTTGGGGACTCAGAGTAGGGCCCTCTGGGCCTGAGAGCAGGAGTCCTGTCTGTCTTGTTCACAGCCAAGTCCCCGTGCCACATTGGAAGGCCAGCTCATAGGAGGTGCTCAGTAAATCCTGCTGAAAGAATGAATGAATGAATGAATGAATGAACACAGCTTGCCCAGAGGAGCCAAGGCTAGAGTCAAGCCTTGAACTCTAGAGAAGAATTTCATTTTCAAATCAGCCAGAAAAAAAAAACAAGCCTGTTGCTGTCGAGTTGATCCATAGGGTTCCAAAGCTGTACATCTTTACAGAAGCAGACTGCCACGTCTTTCTCCCTTGGAGGCTGGTGAGTTCGAACCTCCAACTTTTGGTTGGCAGCTGAGCACTTAACCACTGCGCCATCAAGGCTCCTGGGTCTAGATCTTGGCTCTGCCACTTACTCCCTGAGGGAGATGTTTAAGCTCCCTTTTACTCAGTTTCCTCATCTGTACAATGGGGAGAATAACAGCACCCATCCCCCAGGTTGTTGAGAGAATTAACTACAATAATATTTAAATTTCTCAACATCTCCAGCCACCCGCACTGGAAATGCTGTTGTTTGAGAATCAGTTCGATTATATTCAGAACACCCGCAGGGCCCCACCCCTTCAAAGATGCTCATGGTATTCACTCTGCTTATAACATTTCAGGTGTTTCTCTTTTTAATGTGTTTTCCTGTATTTTCCAGGTTTTTGCATTGTGCTCATATTACTTTTATCATGGTAAGGGGAGGGATTTGATTGCTGTTATTTATTAGCAGTATTGTTTTAAATAGACAATAAATAAAAGGAGGCAAGTCAGAGTCAGCTTGCTCCAATCCTTCGCTGGGGACTCAGCTTCCCAGAGGCCCACACAGCATTTGGACCCTGTGCCCTCTTGCGCGCTTCTCTCCCCCAACACGCACCCCTCCCCCACACGTGCCCCACCTTCAGGTTAGACCAGCACCTGGCCCAGAGTGTTCCAGGTAGGACTGCTGGGTACACTGGGACCTCTGTCACAGTAGGTAACATCTAGCCCACCTCGATCTTAGGACCCTACCCTGTGCATCCACTGACTCATTAGCTCACCCCACACCTGCCCCAACCCCACCCCTCAGAGGCCACACACCCCCCCCATAGGTACCCAACTTTCCAGGAACTCCTCATTGTGGGACCAAGGGACATCTGGTAGTGTGCTCTGAGGGAGGCCACAGGCAGAGGTCACAAGGGGAGGCTGCTTTGCCTCTACCCACTCCAGTTCCCACTTCTCTGATGCTCTGTGGCCAGGAAATCCTGCCTCTTCCTGTGGACCCCCAGAGGCCAACCTCTGGCCCCTGTCTGCTGGGCTGTGGCTTCCCGAGGGTCAGGTGTCACTGGAACCCAGAACTGGTGTGACAGGAGAGAGCCTGGCTCAGGACAAGTCTTCCCAGCTGCAAGAGGCCTTAGAGATGCCTGGAGGGGACCCGGCAAATGAGGAAACTGAGGCCGAGGGGAAGGGGCCTGCCCAGGGTCACCCAGCCAGTGAGGGCTGAGTTGGGAGCCCCCTGAAACCCACTCCCAGGACAGTGGAGACAGCTTCCTAGGTGGTGAGGAAAGAGAATGCAAATCGGAAGTGTCCCCAGGGGTCTGGGTTAACCCCTTGAACTCATCTCTGGCCCCTTCTTCCTGTGGGGTTGGTTAAAAAATAGCCTCCCATCTGCCCAGGCGGGGCAGGCCAGGCTCCATCTGGGGCTGCCAGGCCCCTCCCAGCTAAGCCTGGGACTGAGACCAGCAGGCTCCAGCCCCCCAGAGATTAGGTTTGGCTGCCTGTGGTGAGGCCGCCTGTCTGGCAGAGTTCTTTCTCCCTTTGACTCAGCACTGAGTATCACCACCGCTCTGCTGGGAGAAGCTGCAACCCAGAGGCTGTCATCTGAATCTCTGCTCTCCCATTCTATAGACGGGGAGGGCAAGGTTCAGTGACCTCCTAGGGCGCACATTGAGCCAGGAGCAGGGGCAGGATCTATCTAGCTGTCCAACTTTTAGGCCAAGGCCCCGTCTGCTTCCTGGTGATGCTGGCACTGTGCCCCCATCGGGTAGCAGGCAGCAGGTGTAGTGTGGCAAGGCCTTTGCACCTGCAAACCGCAAGGCCCAGGGCCCACAGCTCCCAAGATCTACACAGTGTGGCTCCTTGAGAGCAGGAGAGTCATCTCACACAGGAGTCAGGCAGACTAGGGGTAGAGCCCAGATCCCCTACTTCCTGCTCTGTGACCTTAGCTTCTTGAACCCTCAGTGTTCTCATCCATAAGGTGGGAGACAGCCATCCCTACCTCCAAGGGTTACTGTGAGGACATGCTGGGATGCACAGGACCTGGTACATGATGAGCTCAGTCAATGTATGATGTCTTTACAGCCTGAGGCTATGGGCACCCTCAGAGAGCAGCGACTTGTGTGACTGTTTCAATCAGAACCAAGTGTATGAGATGGAAATGATGAACCTTAGACCATAATGTGGACAAATGACAGAATAAATGGGTATTGTCAGCCCTGGATGGAACCAGTGAGGCCTTGGGTATAGACAGAGCTTTGCTTCAGAGGAGCTGGAACCATGACCCCTGGCTCCTGTCAAGCCTAGGAAGCCAGGGCTGCTGGTGGGCATGGGCGGTGTGAAGGGCCTCCCTACGTCTGCGCTGGGCTCAGCAACCCCAGCACAGGTTTAAAACAACATGTGCTATATGTTCCCAATGTTATAAAAGAGAGAAAGGAGGGATGGGAGGGAAGCAATAAGAATTGAATCTACACGTGCAGTATGAATACCAAAAGGCTAGAAAACCAAAATGTTAACAATTGTTCTGGGTGGCAGGATTATGGGTGGTTTTAATTTTCTTCATAATTTTATTATTTTCCAATTTTTCTTTAATGAATGTGTATTACTTTTATAATCAGAAAAATACATGTTTTTTTTTTAAGAGACAGTGGTGGGGGAGGGAAGGAGGACTAGAAATTGTTCTTCCCCTTTTATAAACTCTAAAACTGAGGCCCAGGGTGGGCAAGATGTTCACTCATTCATTCATTCACTCACTCATTCATTCATTCACTCACTCATTCATTCTCAAATGCTTCTGGAAACTCTCCCAGGGCCAGACTCAGTTCTAAGTTCCACGGCCACAGTTGTGACCGGTTTCTGCCCTCAGGAGGCCACAGTCTAAGGGAGTAAAGGACATGACAGCAAGTCCTTACAATGCAACCAGACAAAGGGCCATGGGAATAGTGAAGAGAGGGGGCCAAGTGCTCCTGGAGCATCAGAGACAGTCTGATAGACGGGCAATTTGGACAGGGCTTTGGTGTACGAGCAGGAGGAGAGAATGGGGGAGGGCAGCCCCACAAAGGCACGTGGGCTGTTGGAAAGAGAGGATGCAGGGGGCAGGCAGGGGGTGGGGGGAGGGTGTTGGAAGATAAAGCTAGAATGTTCTGTAGACCAGGTCTTCAAGGGTCTTGAATTGCCTGGCTCTGTCAGTCAAATGGTTCTGTGACCTTCAGCAAGTTACTAAGCCTCCTGGTTCTCAATCTCATCATTTGGAAAATGGACTAATGAGCACATCGGGTTACTATAAGGATTGTGTGAGTTGATAATTATAGAGTGCTGGAACAGTGCCTGGCATAGCGGCTTCGTAGGAGAAAGCCCTGACCATCTGCTTCTGTCGAGATCACAGCCAAGAGAACCCTACAGGGCAGTTCTGTTCTGTAACAGGGGGTCACTAGGAGTGAGGAATCGACCCAAAGACACACAATGGTCTGTCTACCACAACGGGTCAGAGAAGCCTCTCTGAGGAGGTGGCAGGGACGTGAATGTGGTGGGGAGTTGAGCCACACGGACAGAGCTGTCAAAGGCTTTTCAGGCAGAGGGAATGGCAAGTGAAAATGCCCCTTGGAGTGGGTATGACGGGAGTGTTTGCGGACCAGCAAGGACACCAGTGTGGGGCAGCAGAGGGGGAGAGTTGAAGGAGGTAAGGACAGAGAGGTGGGAGGGGACCAGCTCACACAGGACCCCATCAAGGCTGATTGGAAAAGGAGAATCAGTGATGTCCCTTCCCCTCCTGGCCTTCAACTGTCCCCAAGCTCCCCACTCCCTAGTACAACCCTGTTCTGCTAAGCTGATAACCACCCCAAGAGTACTCACATTTTAATAGGAAACTCTGTAAGGCCCAAAGAACTAAGTCACTAATGATGACATTTCAGGCACAGTGACAGGTGGTGAAGAAGATATTTCAGAGTTAGGAGGGGTGCATTGTCCCCTCTCACCACACCAGGGAATCAGCAGCCTTCGACATCAAAAGCTGAACTTTTCTCAGACGTCTGGCAAGACGAGAAGTAAGAGGGTTTCTCTTCAACATGAAGGATTCAGGTTAGATGTTAAAAAGAATTTCCAGTACTGTCAGGAAACTATGTCCCAGATAAAGTTAGTAACATCTGGAAGACTCACCCTCAGGTCCTGGCTGAGAGACAGGGATCTCACATTCAGGGGTCAGCTGAGCTCCCAAAGTGACCTGGAGGAGTCCTGACCTTGGACTCCCCTTGGCCACTGACCTTCTTGTGACCTCAGCAAGTCAAGTTGCCTCTCCAGACCTGTTTCCCCAACACAAGGAGGCTGGACTGAAGGACCGCCAAGGTTCCTCCCAGAGCTGACGAGCTGTTATTCTTACATTCTGAGACTCTGATTCTAGGGGTCTTACATTCTAGACAAAAAACTCATAGCTGTGTGACCTTGGGCAGATTACTTAACCTCGCTGAGCTTCAGCTTCCCTATCTGTAAGTGGGATGATCATAGAACCCACCTCCTAGGGTGGAGTGAAGACGAAATGAGTTAAACTATATAAAGTGCTCAAAACTGTGCCTGACACACAGCGAGCACTCAATAAACGGGTGCTATGATGAAGATTCTAGCATGCTTGGACTCGCGGATCCTCAAGTCTGTGACACTGTCTCCAGAAGACTGATATTTTGCTGGCTGTGGGATTCCAAGTCTCCAGACACCCTGCCCCCCACCAGCGTGCCCCCAACGCCCTGGCCTCCCCTACGTGCTGGGTGGCATGCCTACCCTACAACCACATGAAAAGCCATTCCCCTAGGGTGTCCCCACACCTGGGAAAACCGGCAGCCTGCCCGGCGCTGGCCACACCCGGTGGCTGGAACACCAGGCAAGATCAATGAGGCTGGGCTCAGCTCCCAGAGCTGCCACCTTGTTCCAATCAGGGATGGGCGCCTTCCTTCCAGACCCCCCTCCCAGCCCCAAGCTGCTGCCCCCTCTGGGCCCTGCCCAGCTGCCCACATTTCCATCCCTGTGACTCCTGAGGAGTGGTGCCCACACCTGACTCCACAGTAGCAGAAGCCTGCCCGGAGCTGGGCAGTTGGAGACTACACTGGATGATGCTGGCACCAAGGAGCACTAGGCTGGGTGGCAGGGACCTGGATCTGACCCTGGAGTTTGGGCATAGGGTGATGCTGCACAAGCCCCTTCCATCTCTAGCCTCATTTTCCTCAGCTGCAAGCAGGGTGGCTTAACTCCACCCTGTATGCTGTGGGAGAAGCAAAAGAGACAAGAGGTATAGAAAAGAGTTTTAGAAACTGGACTTTTGCAATACGAAGGGGGAAGCAGGGTGAGAAGCCGGTCCCCACCATGGTGTGGGCTCTCCTACCAATTCCCTTCTCCCTTCCTCTGCCTGGGTCCTTCTCAACCTTCAAATCTTGACTCAGATGTCCCCTCCTCTGAGAGACTGTCCCTGACCACCCTGTCTAAAGCATTAGTGACACCCTCTGCCCCCCATCCACCCAGTCACTCTCTATCCTTTATCCCAGTCTGTTTTCTACAGTGTCCCAAGACACCATCTGGCATTGGCTTGTTTATTTATTTGCCTCCTTGTTTATCTTCTGTCTCCCCTCCTGGCATCGCAGCTCCAAGAAGCTCCATGGCCATCTTGTCTACTACTGTATCCTCAGCACCTAAAATAACCTGTGGCACACAGTAGGTGCTCAATAAATGTGTGTCGACTGAATGCATCTAGTGCCTCCTCCTCTTCCTGTTTCTGGTTCTCCTCTTCCTTTCTATCCATCTCTTCCCCATCTAGGTGCAGAGGTCCCCAGGGACAGGGCTGGGAGCCTTTTCCCCTGTGCTCCTGGGGACGGGCTAGACTAATAGGCCCTTCAGGTCATCAGTCCTCCCCTGATTTAACTGAGGCTTGTAGATGAGACGGTGAGAGGACCCAGCCCCACCCTGGGTCTGAGCACATTCTACACTCCCCTTCCAGGAGCAAACTCACACCAATAGCAAATGACCAAGTGGCTCAGTGTCTGAGCTTGTTGGGGATTTGTGAGCCTTTATTCAACTCTGCCCACATCCTCGGTACCTCCCCGAGGGCCTCCGGCCTGGTAGGCAAGGAGAGGACACAGCTCCTCACTCAGGGCTGGTGCCACTCTGGGAGTAGCAGTATCCCCCAACCCCAGCCATCCATCCACCCCTGAGGTCCTTTGGTCCCTGGGGATCAGCTGTGGACCCCGGGGCCAAAGCCCTGTCTTGCTTCCATGGTGTCTGTATCCCCACGAAGCAGGCTGAGTGGCACAGATTCCAGGGTCAGGCTGCCGAGGTTCAACCTCAGCTCTGACACTCACCTGTGGTGTGAAGTTGGGCAAGTCTTTCTACTATTAAAATGGGGGTGATGATAATGGTACCTAATACATAATAAGGTGGCTGTGAGGATTAAATGAAATAATACATGTAAAGTGTATACAGAATTACTCATTATTATCACTGAGGGGCCTGGCCCCTGGGGTGAGGCACCTGCAGACAGCCGGGCATAATTTTCGCATCGGCAGATCTTGGTTCAAATTCCAGCTCTGCCCCTTCTGAGCTGGGTCCAAGAGACTTACCTCAGTGGAAGTCCTCGCCTATAAAGTAAGCCCAATGACATGTACCTGGGGCTGTTGGTGGGATTTAAGAAGCTCCACAGGGAACGTTCTCGGCAGGGGCCAGCTATCCAGAAATGCGCCATGTGTGGGCCTATCATGATTAGAATGGCTTCAATGCCACCAGATGACTTGGCTGAGAATGAGCTGGCAGATCAGACAATCTGATGGAAGAGACAATTCACTGGGGAATGAACACTCCCCAACTTCGATGCACCATGGGTAGTTTTTCAACTCTATGCAATTTGGGGGGGTTCATTTTTTTTTCTAGAAATTTGGGTACAGGAGATTTTTTCCTACTATCTCTTGCTTTTCTTTAAAAATATCTTATTGTAAAATTTACATACAAAAGAGCCTATAAAATATAAGTATTGTTTAAAGAATAATAATAAAACAAACATCTGTGTACCTGCCACCTAGCTTACCAAATAAAGCACTAACAGGACCTTTGGGCTCCCAGTGTCCCCTCCCCAGTCGCATCCCTCTCGCTCCCCCTGCCATGGAGCTGAGGAGGGGGGCGCTCTCCTGATTCGTGTATTAACTCTTCTCTTGCTTGTCTGTATACTTTTTTGCTTTCAATGTCATTTCCTATTTATAAGAGCAGAAATTGGGGGACTGCCTGAAAGGCCAACAACAGAGGATGTGAGCTATTGAGGCTACTGAAGGAGCTCACACAAAGGGAAGCACAGGGGAGTTGGACTGTTCTGTCCATTTTACAGATGAGGACACTGAGGCTGGGCGAGGCCCAGTATCACACAACTAGCAGGTGGAGATGCCAGGGTGGGACCTCAGAGCTGGTCAGAAATAGAGCTTTGGAGTCACTCCGTTATTGGTTCAATAAATGTTTCCTGTGAGCCAGCCCTGTGCTGGTCACTGGTATCTGGTCCAGCCTCCAGCCCCATTTAACACTTGAACTCCCTCTATGATATCCTGGCCTGAATCTGAATACCTCCCATAACGGGGAGCTCTCTGTCTCCAGAGGGATGTGATGGGTCTCAATTCTATCTCTAGCTAGCTCTCAATGCTTCTTTTCCTTGCATGGAGACCAGCTTCTCCCTGCACCCACTGGCCCTAGTTCTGTCCCCAGCATCCGTGTGGTCCCTGCCACCCAGGAGCTCTTCATAGATCTGAAAGTGGAGCTCTCACCTGCCCCCACCCCACCCCACCCCAGCCTGCTCTTCTCCAGGACAAATGTCCCAGTTGCTTTAACAATTCATCATATGGCATGGTTCCAAGATTCTTCCCCATGCTGAGCTCCCTGGGGGTGTCATGCGAGTCCTAACAGAGGGGGCTTAGGCTGACTCCCCCTTCAGGGGTGGTCAGGCCACAGCAGCTGTTTCTGAGCTCCCACTGAATGCTGGGAGCTTCTTCACAACCACCCTTGAGCAACAGCAATTATCTCCATTTTACAGGTGAGGAGTCTGAAGCTCAGAAAGACCATGTGTCGTGCCCAGGGCCTCTCAACCTGAACCTAGGCCCCAGCCAATGCTCTGCCCTCCAGCCCAGGCTGCCTCAGGAGGGCCTAACTGCAACCCTCCTGTCACAGCCACCTTTCTCTGGGCTAGGAGGGTGGCTGCAATAGGAGTTTAAATCCCCCCACTAGATGTTCAGAGCTCGGGGCTAGAACTCAGATGCTGGGGAAGGGTCTGGAAGATCCAGGCAGGCAAACCACCCAGAAAGTCAATGCCTCTGAATCAAAGAAAAGCAGAAACTACCACAGCCAGGGTTCAACTCCTCGTGGAGCTGATCTGGAGAACAAATCCAAAGCTCAAGCCCTGACAAACACCTCCTCAGTGCTTCCATGTAGATTTGTCCACACAATGGTCTGTGTCTACACAACCTTTGTGTGTCTCTGCTTGTGTGTGTAACTCTCTGTGGGGGCCTATATGTGAATCTATACCAGTGGGGCTGTTCGTGTTGATGCAGATAGGTATGTGTCTTTGTAGGGTGCCATTGCATACACATACACTTAACTGTTTACCTGTGTGGCTGCACCATCACAATATCAGCCTCCAGGAGAGCTTGTCCACACAGGTGTGCATGTGAGTGTGTGTGAGAGAGGGTACCCATGAGGATGGGTGTGTCAGTGTGCCCACGACCATGTGTGCTGTGTGTGTGTGTGAGTGTGCCCATGAGGAGGTGTGTGTGTACCCGTGAGCATGTGCACTGTGTGTTTATGAGTGAGTGCGTGACTGTGTGTGTGCTTGCCCCGGGTCCAGTGGAAACTGCCTCATCCTGGCCTCCGCGTGCTTTAGCCCTCGCTTGTCTCTCATATCCAAGAGTTTGACCCTTTCCCTCTATTCTGTAGCCAAATTATGATCCCTGGAAAAGAGGTCTTTATCAAGGAAACACTGAGACAACCTAAATGTGAATGGGAAAAAACGGATGCCACCATCCCCTTGGGTACATTTTTCCTAATAGAAGTCTTTAGAATCTACCAAGGACCCCTGGCTGTGGCTCCCAGGCCTGGGCACCAAGGGAGGCTGATAAACTGGGTTCGGGGAGGGGGGCAGGACAAGAGCGAGTGAGCTGGGCTGTGGCTGGGCCGTCCTGAAGGCTTGTGCAGAGATGGATGGGTCACAAGGCAGGAACCTCGGAGGTGGGTCCAGCTGCCTGTGAACATCCTGTGCGATCTTGAGCAAGTCCCTGACCCTCCATGGGCCTCGGTTTCCCCAGCTGTGGGGTGGGGAAATTAGCAGACCTGTTGTAGGTTGATATGGAATTCTAGAACATTGAAGATGGACAGGCCTCCTGGTGATCAGGTGGTTCAATACACTTATCTCCCTGCTCTGGAGTCTGAGGCCAAGAGAAGGGATGAGACTTTCCTAGGGCCACCGAGCAAGGGACAAAAAGAACAGCTCCACTGGAGCTAGCGGTCAAGTCCATGAGTCTCAGGTCCAGCCCAGGCTATGGGATATGACCAAGCCCCAACTTTCTAGGATTCATCAAGGATTGGGACCCCTTTGAGTTTACCAAGGTATATTATTGCAAGGTATAATTTCTTCTCCAACCAATGAGGGTGGTAGAGGAAGACTGGGACATGAAATAGCAGAGGCAGACATAAGGAAAGACTTCCAGGTGTTTCAAATGGGGAGTAGGAGGCCTTTCCCTATACTCATCATGGAGAAAGCTAATAAACATAAGTGGCACAAACAACCCTAAAACTGGGGACGCCTTCCCCCACTGGCCATATGGATACAGGCCTAGGTCCACTGTTGCACAGCTCAGTACCTAGCCCTTGGTTAACTGTTGACTGTGCATGACCTTCAGCATCTTCGCCTCTTGGGCCTCAGTTATCCCATCTGTTGTTTGGGAATAATAAAGTCTGATCTCAAGCCCTGAGTTCAAATCTTGGCTTCCTTGCTGTGTGGAAGCTTCTCTGCACCTCAGTTTCTGCATCTACTCAATTTATAAGGTTGCTTTGCCATACACCTCAGATAATGTAAGCAGAGTCTGTAGTAGGTGTTCAAGACACACTACTCCCCAAGTGTGGCCAGGTAGTAGGGGCCCAGAAGAGAGGCAACAACTGGCTGATGGGGTAACCTGTGGCCGATCGGTTATAAAATGCTCAAAGCCCACTGCAAAATGCAAATGTGAGCCCTTTGTTCAAAAGTTATTAAGAATTTAAAAGCAGTGGCAGCAGACTATTAAGCCAAGCATAGGGCTTTCCTGAGCATGGGTCGTATGCCCTGGGATATCTGTGGGGGCTCAAACCCAGTTCAGGGGAAGGGGCTTGAGGCCCTTCCACTGTGGCTTCTACCACTGTGAGGAGGACCATGCCCTCCCCGCCCCAGGGCCACAGCTGGCATCCTGACCAGCCAGCCCTGCTACTCTCAGTGGCCATGGAAGGCGGCATAAAAGCCTGACTGTTCTCCGCCTCATTATGCCCGTTTTTATCTCATGCCATGCATACAGCACATAGTTGATTTCTTTCCACAAAAGGGCCACACTTTTTTTCTTTTCCAAGGGAGATGCTGGAAAGCCATGTGGCTTTTATTGCTGGCAGGAATGTCTGAGGCGTTCCTTCGCCACCACATGAAATGGAGCTGTAATCTTCATCTGCGTAAGGCCAAAGCCCCCGGTCTCCTCCGAGCCATCGGCCTCTGAGATTAATTAAGGCTTCACAAGGACTGACAGTCATTAGGACTTTTTTGGGAGGTGGAAAATCCCTAATGGGGCTGCTGGGCCTGGGAGCTGCTGGGCGGGCGGTGGGGCGCCGAGGGACTACCACCAAGAGGAAGGTGGCTGGACAGGCAGCCGGTGGGAGGTCAGAGCCAGGCTTTGTCCCTGGCCCAGATGGTGACCTTGACTGAGACTCTTCTCCTGGGCCTCGGTTCCGCCATTTGATAAAGGGGGGTTTGGGTAGGAGTCTGTTGAGTCTGACCATTCTTATGCCAGGATTCTAACTCTATTGCATGATTGTAACTGCAAGCGTCTGACTGTGGTCCGTGAGAACAGAGCTTGGCGATCAGGAAAGTGGCCCTGGGGCCAGGCTGCCTGACTGGAATCCCAGCTCCAAGGCTTCCCAGTTGTGGGACCTTGGGCAAGTTACTTTGCCCCTCTGCACTTCAGTTTTCACCCCTGTAAAATGGGGTGAGAACGTAGCTACTCCGTAAAAACACTGTGAAGCCTGGTTGAGTATGAAGCGTGGAACGGGGCTGGCGTGCTATGAGAGCTCAATTGTTGTCGGTAATGATTAATAGGCCCAGGATTCTAATCTCATGGTGCCAATCCTATTCCAAGAATTGGATTCTGACTGGCTCCTATTCTTGCCACCTGATTATGGCTTGGAGGCGCTCATTCCAAGGACCTGTCTGAACCTGGAAATCCTGCTGTCCTTCCTTCACTATAGGGTATGCAAGAGGTGATAGCCACTCTGGGGAGCCCCTTCTCTTGCCACCTGCCAGTGATGAAGCCCCATGCTGGGGCTGGGGAAAGGGCACAGCCTTCCCAAAAGCCTCCTCGGGCTTCAAGCTACCCAGGTCCTTCTCCGTGCTTTCCCCCTCCTCAGTTAGTAGTCCTCTGATTTGATGCCTTTGCAAGTAGCTCTGTGTCCACCCACTGCTAAGAGTCTGAGTCCCAGCAGAGTGGAGACAGAGCCAGGAACAAGCAGTCATGTTGCTAGAAGGGCCCTTGAGACCTTCTTAGTTGAACCTCTCAGGTTCTACAGCTCAGAGAGGGGAAGCTGTTTACTCAGGGCCACACAGCTCTAAGAGACAAAAAAGGAAGGCAGGAACCAGTATTTGTTGAGGAGTCTACCATGACTTTCAACTCCTAGCAACCCCATGTGACAGAGTAGAGCTGCCCTGTAGGGTTCCCTGTGTATTCTGCCCTCCCTACAGCCCCGCAAAGCCGAGATGATTCATTTTCTCCATTAAAAGCAAGGAAACTGCTGAGACGTGAAATGATCTGCCCACATTCACACAGTTCGAAAACCAGGCAGTGGAATTCTAAATCGAACCCAGGGCTCCTGGATCCCAGGTCTTAGAGGGCTGCAGCCAGGACTTCCAAACAGTAGGGCAAAGTTCAAGGGAAGCACTCAGTTAAAGCCCTGCGGGGTATGTTGTGGGGGTGGGGGCAGGAAGTAAAGGCTGCTGGGCCAAGTCCTTCTCTGGCCAGCCCACAGCTAGGGGGTTTAACAATCTGGCACTTTCTGAGAGGCACATACCCGATAGAACAATCCATACATGGATGAGAAAAGAGGCTGGAGACCCTATCAGCTCCGCTAACTCTTTCCTGAGGAAAAAGTTTGCAAGCAAGGGAGAAGACAAAGGATGCCAACTATTGATTCAATACCTTCTGTGCCTCGGTCATACGCTGAGAGTCCTGTTAGCCTCACAGTTAAAACAACTGTTGTTAGGTGCCATTGAGTCAATTTTTGACTCATAGCAATCCTATGTGACAGAGTAGAACTCCCCACAGTGCTTCCTAAGCTGAATTTCCACCTCTCATTGTACTCAGTCTCAAAGACTTGAAGCCACTTACTTGATAGACTAAATGCCACTGAATGGTGGAACAAGTTTCACACTTAGGCCAGATTCTAACCTTCCTCCCCTCAAGTCTACACAGCCCTTCCTTTTGGGGTCATTTTTATTTTGTTTGGAAGAGAGGTAAGCTTGGTATCCTGCCCCCAGGAGGCCCAAGTCTGTCTTCAAGGGTGCTTCTGAGGGAAGGGTTTGAGAGAAGAGGAGCTCAGCCAGGCTCTGACAATAGTTTGCTGTGTGATTCTGGGTGCCTGTGGCTGGGGACAGTGAGGGGCAGAGAGCAAGCAGATATAGGGCTTTCCAATTTCTAAAGATTTAAAACAAAATGCTGAGGGGGCTTGGAGTAGGGCAATAGATCCTAAGTGACCCAAGACCACACCCCATCCTCTGTTGCTAAACCTGGCATCAGGAGGGAGGGGTGTGACAAGGTCAGAGCAAATCCCAACCCCCCACTCACCCAGGAGTGGCCAGGCACATCTGTGGATCAGAAAGCGTAGGGGCTGAGAGGGCTGTGAGTCATCACATAGTCCAGCAGCCTCTGCTGGTTTTACAGACAAGGAAAACGCTCAGGGAGCAGAGGGCTGCCAGCAAATGAAGTTAGCAGCAAGGGCAATTCTGGAACCCAGGCCTCCTTGCCCCAGCTACATGCAAGGCAAGCCTTTGGCCCCAAAACCTTGTGACTTGCGGCAGGAGGAGCAACCCCAACGCGGCCCTAGACACAATTCATTTATTTGACACTTACTGCATGCCACAGGCTTTTCAATCTCCGCCCAACACCTTATGAGGTAGTTGGTAGTATTGGCCCTATTTTATAGATGAGACAACTGAGGCACAGAGAGATTAGACAACTTGACCAAGGCCACACACAGAAGTCATCAGGAAAGCTGAGAGCTAGACTTAGACAGGCTCCGCTGCTCTTAACCATAGTTCTCCTCTGTCTGTCTTCCTAGGCTCCCCACCTTCACCCCAACCCAAGCCACAGCCACAGGACAATGATAATGGTGACAATGATAAAAGTGCTCAGATGTTGAGGAAACGCCAGACTTTGTGCAAAGCAGTTTACAAATCTGATCTCACTTCGGTCTAGCCTTGGCCATGCGCCTTCTCTCTTTGAGCCTCAGTTTCTCCTTCTGTACAACGGACAGAATAAAATCTCTCTACACTGAAGAGGCGGCATGAGGGTTATCAATAATTGGGGTAGAACTCTCAGCACACAGCAGGCATTCAGTAAACTAGGGCAGTTAGTATTCATAAACCAAAAATGACGGGCAGGGAGGGCAGTACATACCCAACCGGTGGAAGCCGAAACCAGAACGCTTTTCCCTGGCTCCTGTTAGGGCCTGCTTCCTGCCCTCTATGCCAGGCCTGTCCTGGGACCCCCACGTGCTGGCGCACTCCCTCTCCCTCACTCTCCTTCCCTCCTGACAGCGTTCTTCCACTCGAGAAGGCGGCAAGGGGCTGGGTGTGGAAGAAGAGGCCGCGGGCTCCAGCCCAGAGGTCACAGAGAAACACGCTTGGGGTCCTGCGGAGAGCAGGCTGGCGCCTGGAGGCACCGTGGAAGCGCGGAGACGCGGCCAACTCTGGCGTTTCCCCTCGGGCGGCAGGCGTTGGGGTCGCATCCAGCCGGGAGGCGGCGCCCTCAGCCCCAGCGTGCTCGCCCTGGGCCGGCCGGGCTCGGGCAGCGGGCTCGGGAGAGCGGGACATCAGGCCGGGACTCAGTTCCGGTCTTGCTTCTTCCCTGGGGACCGGGGCAACGTCTCTCTCCCATTCTGGGCCTCCGTGTTGCAGTCTGTAAATCGGGGGCTACAGCTGAGCCTGCCTCAATGCGCGGAGGTTCTGTGGAAGAGAGCGCGCTGGGCCTTCCTGAGTGACCCTAAAAAACCCATTGCCGTTGAGTCCATTTGGACTCGTAGCGACCCTATAAAACAGAATAGAACTGCTCCATAGGGTTTCCAAGGAGTGGCTGGTGGATTTGAACTGCCAACCTTTTGGTTACTAGCGGAGCTGTTGTCACTGTGCCCCCAGGGCTCCTTAAGTGACCCTGGCAAGCCCCTTTCTGTCTACGGACCCCCGTTTTGAACTGGTCTGCTGATTTCCAAGTCCGTGGCTGCTAATAACAGGATTTTATGGCTTCTAGCTCTCCACAGCAGCTAACAACAAGCTCCACCACCGTCATAATAGCACACCAGCACCCGTTGCCAGGGATTCGATTTCGACTCATAGCTACCCTATAGGACAGAGTAGAATTGCTTGTAGGGTTTCCAAGGCTGTAATCTTAAGGAAAGCAAATTGCCACATTTTTCTCTTGCAGAGTGGCTGGTGGGTTCCAACTGCCAAATGGTGACCCTTTGGTTAGCAGCCAAGCACTTAACCACTGCACCACCAGGGCTCCTTTGTATATGTATGTGTATCATACAGTATATGTCTATGTATATTGAGTCAAGAAAAGGACTTGATGGCACCTAAAAACATATGTCTATGTAGATGTATATGTATATACCGGACTCTTCCCATTACATCATTTAATCAACGGCGGGGGCGGGGGTGGTGGTGGTGTGGATACCAGGTGGTCTCTCTGCTCCCCAAATTTTAAAGCAGATCTAGCTTTTAACCTGCTGTGGTCCTTACTAGCCAGGGAAACCTCGAGCAACTTTCTTCTTTGGTCAAATGGGCATAACACGTTCCGCATAAGATTGACGTGAGAATCGAATGATGGCGTGTGAAGTCCAAGCACAGTGCCTGGCGCGCGATTTGGCGGCAGAACATCAGCAATTGCAGTTGTTAACTGTTCTCGTTTTACCAGCGGAGGAGGGGGCGGGTGGAGACCGAAGCTCAGAGTGCAGACCCTTGGCGGAAGTCACACAACTGGTCAGTGGCAGCGCCAGTAGCTGCAACCTAACCACCGTGCTCTCCCTGGCTCCCCTCCCTCCCCTCAGAGCGCAGCCCTTTCCCAAAAAAATAAGAAATAAAACCAATCACAGTAACTGTGTGAAGACACACTTGTCCTCCCGCACATTCACGGGCTCTCCAGAGGTTGTCCAGGAGAGATGGCCCCAGAACTAGGTTCTCTGGGGTGAGGGCCCCAACCATGCAGACGACAATCTCTCAACCTAGATATATAACCAGTTTTCACTGATTCTAAGATGAACTTTTTATATACAGGTGAGTCCTAGTTTAATCAACAGCATTTCTTTCCTATCAGCCAATGCCCCCCCCCCCCCAAGGAGTCTTTAATCCCAATTGTGAAATGGAGGGATAAGAATTACCTCCTTGAGGAAACGGCTCTGTGAGGGGCAGGGACCTGTCCAATGCCCCCCCCCCCCCCCCCGCCACCACACACACACACACCTAGACTTGGAGGGCACTGGGCAGGAGAGAGGCTTCTTCACAGTTCCAGGGCAGGGGATGGCTCAGACAGAGAAATCTTCAGCTTCTAGAGGAGAATTGTCCAAGGTATTTGCTGGATTGAGAGCTTCTATGGGACTCAGGATAAAGCAGACAGATGCCTCCCGGGGGGAGGAGGAGTGGTGGCTGAATCCCAGTTGCTACTTAAGAAAGTGTTTGTCTGTTGGGGGATCCAGTGGGTTTTCAGAGTGAGGGTCTAGGGTCTGAGAGCCTAAGGAAGGGGGAGTTGTCAAGATCCCAGCTAGGGTGGCCCTGTGATGGTTGCTGGAAAACCCTCCTGCTTGGTGACTTTGCCTGGAGGCAGGTCACAGATGGTCCCTACCTCCCCCAGGCAGACCCAGGCAAACCAAGGAGGGTGGGACTACCACAAACTAGGCTCTGCATTCTGGCATTTCACAGATAGGAAGTGTGAGGCCCAGAAAGGGAAAGGGACTTGCCAAAGGACCCCACAAGGGATGACAGATCTTATTTTTTCATAATAACAACAGTGACAGCTTGCATGGATAAAGCACCTCCTATGTGTCAGGCCTGTGCTAAGCACTTTACACACAATAATTCTGTGGAAGCCACTATTGTTATCCCCACTTCACAGATGAAAAAACTGAGGCACAAAGAGGTTTGAAACAATTTCCACAAGATCACCATAGATAGTGAAAGAAGACAAACTCAGGCAGTCTAACTTCATACCCAAGGCTCTGAGGGGTTCTCTTTCCGCAACCCATGGACTTCTAAGAAGGTTCTCCAGAGGGTACATGTCCACTCCATGGCTGGGCACCTTGTGGCATCCGGACGCTCCCCAGGCAGCAGGACTCTGGAGGAATCAGGCCTGCCCTTGGAAGCCCTCCAGCCAGCGGGGAGACACGTGCTGGCACCTTGCCACCATGAATGCACTCAGAATGCACTCCTAGACACCCTAGGGAGGCAAGTGGCCAGCTGGGTGCGTGTCATAGGGTCATTCTGACCCCTAGAATCCCTTCCCTGAGGCAAAGGGCCAGGGCAGGAGGAGTGACCCCCAGAACCTGGGCTCTGTAGGCCCCATGTTGGGTCCCAGTTTACCCGACTCTAGGCCAAAGTAGGAAAGGGGAGTGTCCTGACTTCCCTAGTCCTCACCCTGCTGCAGACAATTTGTGATGGGGGCCATAAGAGAGAGGCAGGCTGTTAGTCCATCATTCCTGAGGAGGAGAGGAGACATCTGTCCATGGAGAGGGTATCGGGGTGTCCCAGGTGGGGAGTGGGCAGCTGTCCCTCTGTCGGTCGAAACAGCAAAAAAGAGATGGCGGTATGTCTGTCAGTCCTGCATGGGGAGGAAGCAGGTTGGTGGTCAATGGAAACTGGGAACTAGCGGGCCTGTTCTTTTGTGCGCTCTCCCTTCCCGCCTCTCCACAATGGAACAGAAAAGGACTTTGTGGAAGAACGGTCCTGCTGGTCAGAGGGAGCAGGGACCCTCAGTCTGTCGAAGATGGGAAGGGACAGCGTCGGTCCCTCGGAGGCGGGGAGGGCAGCCTTCGGTCTGACAGAAAGCCGTCGGTTTATCCAGACGTAGCAGCACAGATTTTGAAGAACTGGCGGGCTGGCTGTCCAAACAGTGTAGCTCATAGGAAGCAGCCTGCAGCGCTTGGACGCGGGGACCGCAGCTGGCGCGCATCTGTGCGCAGGACCCGTCCCAGCAACTCCGCGGCTGGCAAGGCGCAGGTTCCAACTAGCGGTGGCGCCCGGGACTGCTCCTGCCCCGGCGGCCACTGCGACCTCCGGCTGGGGCCCCAAGCGCCTGATAACCCCACCCCCTGCCTCACGCGCCCACGGGCAGCGAGCGCCCTCCGGAGGGCTGCAGCTGCGCCGGGTCCTGTGCCACGTGCCGGGGCCCAGAGGAGCCCCATTCCCTGGAAACCCGTTTGCAAACCCACGGCAGGTGGGAGGGGCAACTAAATCAGGCAGAGGGGCAACTAAGGGCGCGGATGCAAACCGAAACCACCCTCCGAATCGAATTTCTCAACCACAGAAACAGCGAGTCCTGGCCCCACCGCCACTCGAGGGCAGCAAGCGGTGCCTGTCCTCGCTGGCCCCCGGCCCTACCTGACCACTACTTGGTGGGCCTTTCCCCGGGAAGCTTCCGCATGTTGGGCGCACTGAGGCCCGGATCCCTTGCTTTCCTCGTTCCGCTGCTCTTGCCAGGGCTCCCAAGGGCCAGTGGACCGCCCTTGGCCCAGGATTCGCAACTCCGAGGAAAAGACCCTCTTAAAAGATCCAGTAAGAGACTCTCACCATCCCCGCTTTCGAAACGGTCAGAGAGGCTGAAGTGAGGTCCCAGGAGGGGACGGGCCAGCTCTGCGGGTGGTCGGCATTGGGCCACAGTCATCCACCCAGGAGCGCACGCGGGTCTTGATTTCGTTTGGCTACAACGAAATAGCGTGCACTGGACAGGGGTCAGATCCAGGGTAGGCTCTGATGGCCGCCGTCGGGTCCTTGGTTTCTTTGCCCACGAGGTTTGAAATTCTTCGTTTTGCACCTGTCAAGGGCTGGAGGCAACGAAAATCCAGCCCAATCTCCAAAGCTGCCAGGAAATCGGGCGCGCATTCGTTCCGGAGAGTCGGGAGACCGCATCTAGGCCAATAATCTGGAATGTGTGGAGGGTTTGATCCTTCGGGTTCCCCTCCCTTTTGTGGCCGGTTCCTAGGCCCGCTAGCCTGGCCTAGGACGCGGGAGAGGAGACGGCTGTTTGCCTTGAAGCCCCAAGAGTGGTTGGGCCCTGTGGCTGGGAGTGAGAGCGGAGACCCAGGGGCTTGACAGCAGGCAGAGTCTTGTCAGAGGTGTCCGCGTCCCCGCGGCGCGGCAGGGGCTCACGGGTCCGGGAAGACGTGAGCTCGGACCCGCGGGGGCCATGTTCCATCCACATGCAAGAAGAAAATTCTCTTCTCTGGAAACGGGGCCCTTAACTTTGCAGTCACTCCCGCGTTCTCTGTCGTTTTCTTCCCGCCACGGACCCACGCCCTCCTCCACCATCCAGGACCGGGGTTGCATGCGCGGAGGAAAAAAGTCTGGGGCAAACACTGGCGTTTTTCAGGCCCCTTCATGTCTGCCAAAGCGCCACAGGCCGCCACAATGAGGAACGACTCAGCGAGGCCTGTGCGATCCTGAAAATTGTTTTGCGGGGAGAGCGGAGAGGAGCGAGGTTAGTCGCCCCTGAGCCAGATGCGGGCCCGTGGGGGACTCACCCTCCCTCTGTCCCCAGGTTGGCACCAGGGCCCCCAGGCCCGAGCCAAAGCCTCGCAGGGCTGGAGCTGCGGAAGGGCTGGCGCGCTGTCCCTGGCCGGGCCGGACGGCGCGGAATCTCTTGTGCGACAGAGGCTGTAGGTTCAAAATAATTTACAGGACGGGGGATGGGGAGCTTCTTCTAGGCGGTTCACCGCTGGGTGTCACCAGCTTTGGGGCCCTCGCAACCCCCAGATGAGGGTAGAGGTATCACAGGCCCCGGGCAGCTAGAGCTCGGGAAACTGTGGCCGCGGCCAGCTGGGAGGGAAGAGGAAAGGGGGGTTGCAGCCCTCGCGTCAGGGGAGACGCGACCCCGGAGACTTTTGTAGGGCCCGGACGTTTTAAACAAATTTTTAGCATCGGCGGGCTCCCCAGAACTCTCCAGGGGCCCTCAGCTACAGCGCTGGGGCCTCCGACTAGGGCGTGCTCCACGGGGCGGGGCTGTCGGAGGCCGCACCCTCCCCGTTGGGCGGCCTTTGGCGGTCCCGGTCCTCCCCCCGCGAGTGCCGCCAAGGTACCCGCGATGGGGGCTCCCATTGGCTGCGCGACGCGTCGCTCGGGGCCGGCCCCGCCCCCGCGGGCCCCGGGGTACTAACCCCTCGCGGCGCTCGCGGCCCCACCACTTGATTCTCGAGGATTTGTTGTGGGGCGGCCGCCGCGTAGTCTGTGGGGCGGCCGTGGGCGGCTGTGGGTGGGGGGAGGCGGTGACGGCACAGCCCTCGGGGGCCCCGCCGCGGCCCGAGGCAGCCGGGACCGCGCGAGGGGCGGCCGCCGGGGTCCGCACGCCTGGGATGCGGGAGTAGCTGGCCAGGCCGCGCGCGGCCGTCGGGGCGGCGAGGCCTCGCTGCGGGCGGGCCTGGCGGGGCGTCCCCGGCGCCGCCCCCTGCGCCCTGAGGCCCCAGCCCGCCGCGGCCGCTTCTGCTTTCCCGCTTCTAGCGGCCGGGGCGACCTAGTAGGCGCCCGAACCGCCGCCGCCCGCCCGGCGCCCTGACGGCCGCTGTTATGCGTATTCCTGTAGACCCCAGCACCAGCCGCCGCTTCACACCTCCCTCCACGGCCTTCTCCTGCGGCGGCGGCGGCGGCGGCGGCGGCGGCGGAAAGATGGGCGAGAACAGCGGCGCGCTGAGCGCTCAGGGGGCCGTGGGCCCCGGCGGGCGCGCCCGGCCCGAAGTGCGCTCTGTGGTGGACGTACTGGCAGACCACGCGGGCGAGCTCGTGCGCACCGACAGCCCCAACTTCCTCTGCTCCGTGCTGCCTTCGCACTGGCGCTGCAACAAGACGCTGCCGGTCGCCTTCAAGGTGAGTGCAAGGCCCGGGGCGGGAGGACACCGGCCCTGGGCTCCCGACCTCCCCGCTGCAGGAGCCAGGGCCCCGGGAGGGGAGGAGAGAGGGGAGGACGTGCCCGCCACCCCGCGGCGAGACCCGGGCACTCCGCAGCCTGGGCGGAAGGCGCTTTCGGCCTCGCTGCGCGCTCGGGCCCCGAGACTTAGGGCGTTCCATGTTGGATGCATCCCTCACAGACGATTTTTAGGGGACATGTTTTCCTCCCCCTGGGCTTCAGGGAGCCTTGCGAAGAGACGTTGATGCGGAAACGGCCTGATGGGGCTTCGCTTTCCCCAGCCCGGGCCTCTCGGGCACAGCCCTGCGGGCAACCGGGAAGAGGATCCCGGGGACTGGGGCAAGTTGTCCCGAGGTGGGGTGCGGAGGTTGGATAGGGCTGACCCTCCGCTGCCGGCAGCATTGCTCCTGCACCTCTTCAGAAACACTTCCTGCTCACACCCCTCAACCTCTGGCGTCTGAAATGTTACACTGGGCGACCCTAGGCCGGGAACCGGGAGCGTTTCACACTAAACGGCTGCGCTGGGATATTGTGCATCCCGAATGCCAAGCTGAAATGGGGGCACTCCCACTCCCTCGAAGCCCTTAGCCTTCAGAGGATCCTTTTCTCAATGCCAAGGAGTAGGCAACTGTTTCGTTTTCATTTTTTTTAAGGGGGCAGCGAGATGAAACGAAAACGCCTTGGTTTTCCCCTAAACCTCTCACAGCTGCCTTGAGAAAGGGCAAGGCAGGAAGGGACGGCAGCCCTGGCGGCGGTGCCCGAGGTGGCTGGAAACAGCCGCCGCTGGCAGCTGAGGCCGTCCTCGCTCCCATTAAGACGACTCCAAATTGGAAAAAGGGATGAGTGGCTCTTTGAGGTCTCCTGGATGACATCTTAAAATACTAGTGGGGGAAATCTCCAGGGGAGGAGGAGGAGGGGAGGGCCGTGTGACTTTAATCGTCAGATCGGAGGTTTTACTGTCACTTGGAGCTTAAAAGGAATCTTTGAAATTAAAAGAAGACAGGATGTTGACAGGAAATCTGGCCTTTTTAATCAGACCCCAAACATTTTCTCCTTGAAATTTTTACCATCTGGATCCCTAGTCCCCGCACGCGGCGGCCACGTTTAAATGACTGTGATTCCTGCTTCAGAGTCTGATTCCTTTTCAAAAGGCAGCTGCCTCTCCCTGCTGGGGAGTGGGGTGGTGGGGAGGGGTGTCTGAAGGCGATTTCTACCTCCACCCAGCAATTCCCAGCAGGTGCATCCTCCTGCTATCAAAAGCCCCCCCCCCCCCCCTTTCAATGTAAGGAGGTTTTCTGGACCACTCTTCATGGAGCACCAGCTTGCTTCAACCTTTTCCCTGCATAATGGATTCAGGCTCCAAAGAGGCTGATAAACTGGACCAAATGCCATACCCCAAACGACTCTTGCATTCATGGGGTGCAGGGAGCAGTTCTGTTATTATTGTTGTAGACGTTATTTTACTTAGAGACTCAGTTGCTAGGAGCATGCTGATAACCGCTTTTGCCCAAGCCAAAGGGAAGAGGGCAACTGCAGCCCACATCACAGTGACTGAGCCAGTTCCCTGCCCCAGCGGACGGAGGTTTAGTGTAATTGAAAAGGTGATCTCTTAGGGCATGGCTTAACCAGTTGATCCGGGACTTTGGTACAGAAAGAAGGTGGAGACTTCATCCTCTTGTTTCTGTTATCTTTGGGGGAAAGTCTTTGTTGTTTTTAAGCTTCTTCCCCACCCATCATTCAAGAAATCCGCATTGCGTCTGGGACCTAGGAGAGCTGCTGGCCCAGCCCCTCCCCTCCTTCCTCCTTTCCCCTGCCTCCCTCGGCCTTTCTAAGCTGCCCCCTTCCCCGTGCCTTCAGGTGGTGGCGCTGGGGGATGTGCCAGATGGGACGGTGGTGACTGTGATGGCAGGCAATGATGAGAACTACTCGGCAGAACTGCGCAATGCCTCAGCGGTCATGAAGAACCAGGTGGCCAGGTTCAACGACCTTCGATTCGTGGGCCGCAGCGGGCGAGGTGAGCAGGAGGGAGACCTTACCAGCCCCGACGCTGCCTGCCAACGGCAGAGGTGGAGGGAGGAAAGCTGAGAGAGATGCCGTGGGGGTCCCAAAAGGAGCGCTAGAAACAGGTCTGCAGGCCCAGCTTTGTCCAAAACAGTGGGCTGGAACCCCTCATGGTGTTACAGAACCCTTTGAGGATGCGAGGAAGGTTATGGTCTCCTGCCAAAAAAGACACAGTTTTCACCCACTTTTGAGCATCCACTGAAACCCTGGTGGCGCAGTGGTTAAGAGCTATGGCTGCTAACCAAAAGATCGGCAGTTCAAATCCACCACGCGCTCCTTGGAAACCCTATGAGGCAGTTTTGCTCTGAACTATAGGGTTGCTGTGTGTTGGAAGTGACTCAATGGCAACAGATTTGGTGGGGGTTTTTTTGTGTGGTTTTTTTTTTTTGCTTTCTAGCATCCACTAACTCCTGCAGCCTTCCATGCTCCATGCTTCCCATGGTCACACAGAAGGTGCTGGGAGATCATGGATAAACAAGCTAAGAAAAGGGTACTTGTAGGTTTTTCGGCAAGTGAGCTTAGAGGACAAGTCCATGGTCTTTAGGGCCCAGGTACCCCAGCCGCTCTCCCCACTGGGTCAAAAATCTACCCCACGCTTAGAGGCCACCTCTCCCCAGCTGCGGTCCCCGAATCCTTTGAGCCCTATTGTAGGTTAGAATAGAAACAAGTTCAGTGCAGGATGCTGAATATTGGAAAGCACAGCTAAACTGCTAACATCTCCTGCCCCAGAGTCAAGGCTGGTGTGCCACTTTGCCTGTCTGTCTGATCTTCCTTGGTATTATGAGTGGAGGGAAGGTAGAACGGGATGCCACTATAGCAGCTGCCAGGGCCTGTTGGGTGGGAGGCTGCTGAGACCCTTAACTCCATCATTTAACTTCTGGGTGGCGACATCCTAGAAACCCTGCCCCAGCGAAACGGAAAATGGAGGGTCTGCTGGCCCTTTAAGATCAGCCTGCCTCCGATGTGGCTGAAGCCAGGAGCACCCTTCCCAAGCATCAGGCCTGCCCCTCCAGCTTTGTTAAGAAAGTAAGCTGGGTTCCCTGCGTTCCCGGCTCAACACAGGCTGAAGCGGCTGAAGCAGAACTGTACTTTTCATCACCAATAAATAAGGCCTTCTCAAGGTTTGAGTTCCCTTCGAGCCGCCAGTCCTGCTCAGAAACGGGCATCTGGGCACCATTTTTTTCCTCTCTAACCATTCAATGTACACATACAAATGTCAAACATATTTTGACTTTTCAGCATTAATTAAAACCAGGGCATTATTTGCACGTAATAACTGTTTACTTGTTACTTTTTATGAAACTGAAATAGTTTACATTCTTTCGAACATTTCCTGTTCCTGTTGGCTCCCTTCCCCTCGCACAGATTTCTTTCAAACGGTGCCCTTAACTGGTTGCAGGTTGATGGATGGAAAATGTTTGCTTTTATGAATTAAGCTTTCATTGCTGCTCCTAATTAGTCTCCAAGCCCCTTTTGTCATCCCCAATCTCTCAAATCCTTTGCAATTTAATCCCAAACCCCAGCCCTGAGAGGAGAGTCAGTTGCTGGTTTGTGGTTGGTGCAGCTGGCAGCTTGACTGCAGGGCGTTGGCTGGACCAAGCCTCCCCAGGTCTGCCAGAC
Organism: Dugong dugon; assembly: GCA_030035585.1. Lineage (NCBI taxonomy): Eukaryota > Metazoa > Chordata > Mammalia > Sirenia > Dugongidae > Dugong > Dugong dugon. The sequence goes on along the minus strand of CM057462.1, from coordinate 49,050,889 downwards.
CAGGTAGGGGGGTGGGCACTATAGCTGCTGCCTCTTGTGAGGCAGGCAGAAGGGGAGGTCAGCTCCCTGGAGCCTATGATGCAGCATGGGGAACTCTGTCCTTCCTTCCCATAGACCCTCCCCACTCCCACCCTGCTCTTCTCCTAGGAGGTGAGATGTAGAGAAAGAAGAGATGACTATTCTCTGGCCATTCTGGACACTGAAGATGATTTCTTTGTGGCTTCATGCCCACAGATCTGTGCCCACCCCCACCCCCAAGGCCTGCAGGGAGGAAGATGGTTTCCAAAGAGTTATTTAGCAGCGTGCCCTGGGAGCAGGCATGACTTAGGCTAGGATTTGGGCTCTGGCTGATAGATGCAGGAGGCTGAGTTTATAAACTGCTCTCACAGCCTTTCTGTCACTGGTCTTAGTGGTCCTGGGAGGCAGGACAGAGGCCTGAGTTCAAGTTCTGACTACCTGTAGAACTCTAGACCAGGCGTTTAGCCCCCAGAGGCTTATGGCCTCTAAGAGCTTGGCCCACCTGGGTTTGAGTCCCAGCTCTGCCAGTGATTTGCTGGGTAACATTGGGCAAATTGCTTAACCTCTCTGTGCCTCAGTTTCCTCACCTGGAAAATGGGGCTAATAATGATACCTATCTCATGGGATTTTGTGTGAGGATGAAAGAAATTGATACAAGTCTATCAATTGACTCCTAGTGAGAGCTGGATACATGTTAGAGATTTTGTTACTTCAAATGCCTGGGGCTGGAGGAGGTCTTTGAAGTCCCTTTGAGTGGTGACAGTCACCACATTGTCTGATTATGGTGTGGTTTGGGCGGGGGTGGGGGGAAACCCAGATGGTGTGAATTGTTGAGTGGGAGAGGTGGAGGCGGCTGGCATTGAGAAGAGGGTGCAGGGTCTTGTACTGCAACTCAACTGCTGTACCCATTTCGCGGATTGGGAAATTCCCATCTGAGAGACCAAATCACTGATTGACGCAGACAATTTGGGCCACTTTAGGAGTGGAATTTGGGGCTTGGGACCCAGAGCCCTTCTCTGGCTCTCTGAATTCTGCCAGGCACTAAGAAGCCAGGTGGAAGCTTCTGCTTGTTGCTTGTTTCCTCACTTCTTATTCCTTTATTCTGTCTGAAATCAGGAAAATAGTTTGCCATGAAAGATATGCACACCGTTATACCCCAGAGCTCTTAAGATAAAGATGCAGGTGTGACCCAAGAAGAGGGAAGGAAGGAAAACCAGATTACTGGTGGGTCCTGCAGGGATTAGGTTGCCTTACCAAGCCCAGTGTCCCCTTATTGTAATAAATATTTTGTAACACAGCCTTTGGAGCCCTGGTGGTGTAGTAGGTAACAACTCCTCTGCTAGCCAAAAGGTCGGCAGTTCAAATCCACCAGGCGCCCCTTGGAAACCCTAGGGGGCAGTTCTACTCTGTCCTATAGGGTCTCTACGAGTCGGAATCGACTTGACTGCAGCGGGTTTGGTTTGGTTTTAACATGCTCTTTACTATACTGCTATGGAATTTGTAGATATAACCTACCTACTTACATGCAGTTTCAAAATCTGTATAATTCAGTAACTCTAATGGAGAAGAAAGGGAAAGTAATTCATAATAAAATCTATCTTTGAATATGTAAACGTTCGGGCGAGACCACACTAGTGGGGTGGACAGAAGCTCACACCTCGATACAGAAGCCCCTGAACGCCACAGTGCACCGAACAAGCAGGTGGACGTGACTCAGAATCGGAAAGTAGCTCTGCCGTCAGTGACATGAGTTTCGAAGTTGTGAACAACTCGGTGAAATTGTGAACAAAATTTAAAAAGAAAAAAAAAGAGCAGTCTTCCCTCAACTTATACAGCACTTGTATTTCTGAAAAATTCTGTAGATATTACAAGTGTGCCAAAAAAAAAAAATCACCTTGTTTTTGGAAAACTGAGTTAGGTTCATGGTTCAGAGAATTTCGATAAGCAAGTTTTTCACCCACAGGAAGAATGAATTAGTCACTGCCCTGTGCAGTGCTGGGTATTGGCACCCTCCCCTTTCCATCCCCACGTCCCACCAGGCTCTGGGATGACCACTCACAACCACAAAGCTCCAAAATGGCCCCTAGGAGGCGCTCACTCAGAATCACTGACCTCGGTGAAAAAGGAAAGCATTAGTTCCTGAACTGTCATTAACTGGTTAAAAAGAAACAGTAGTATGTGGAGAGAGATTTGGGGTGAGCTGAGGGGGCCTGTGGGTGAGCCACAGTGACCGCTGTTGGGGAAGAAGCCATCTAAAGTCAGAGGTCCCCCAGACTTGTCCCCTTCCGGCTGTGGAGCTCTTGTGGGTGGGGCTTATCACACAGGAACCCAGAGGTAGGAGGGCTTGCCCAAGGCCACACTGCCTGACCAGGCTGTACTTGTTGATTAATCTGGGACCGTGGGACCTGAGGGAATGTCTGGGGCTGCTTAGAGCCTTGAGGGACCCTTATTTCCCAGACTTGGGACTTCTTCCTCTCCAGCCCGGGCCAGCTCTTGGAATGCCTTGACTTGTAATTCCCGGACTCCTGTGCTGACTCCAAGTTCGCCCAGGGTTTTTGCACAGAGTTGCCTACCTCCTTTGTCTCCTTAGCATCCTACTCCAAGGAAGCTGAGAGATGGATGGATGGGTTTGCTGTCAGGCCGAGAGAAAGCTGGGCAGGGACAGGGAGGGTGAGGGGCACTCAGAGACAGCTTTCCCACCCTGGTTCATGGGGCTTGAGGCCTCAGTGGCAGGGGCCTCAGAAGCTCTCCAGCCTCAGCCTCTTGGTCCCTGCCTCCTGCTGCATCTGACACCGGCCCCTCCCGCCCACGCCCGCTCCTGGGCCTCAGCCGCACCCTTCCTCCCCACTCCCTCCCTTTTCGGGTACCTGGGAGGGGTGGTGCCCAGGCCTGGAAGCTGTTGGGGAGTGTTGTTAACCTCTGGGGGGCATGCCGCCTGGTAGAGATAGGAAGGTCTCACTCCCCAGGAGCAGGTCTTTAGTGCGTGTGGAGGGGTGGGCTGAGGGTCTCTTCCACATATTCTAACCTTCCTTGGCCCTGCCTGCATACTGTGTGGCCCAATGAACTCAAACAGGTATAGGGAACAGAGAGAGTTGGGAGCAGGAGGGTCTATGAGGCTGCAGATCTGGGTTCTTAATCTTTTTTGCACCAGACCTCTGGCAGTCTGGTGAAGCCGGTGTACCTTTCTCAGAATAATGTTTTTAAATGCTTAAAGTGAAATATAAGAGCTTACAATGAAAACCAATTATATTAAAACACAGCTGGCAAGCTGTTTTAAAAGCCCAATTGTGATAAATGTGCTGCTTTGTCGATGCATTAAATAACAAAGTCTAGTAGTGGGTCCAGTGACGACCATGACTTTGAAGTGATGACGAACATAAAAGATATTTAGAGAAATCCGCAATGACTGTAATGTGATATGTAAATATCTGTGACGTCTGCGGGGGACAAGGTCACAGGTACTGTTGATAATATCACTGTGGTTCGCTGTGGATGTTCATACTCGAGAGAAATGCTAAATTGCAGTTAGTGGTGAGGGACAAGAAAAAGTAATTTTTTTTCCTATCCCTGTTCACGGCCCACTCAGCTCTAGGAGGGGCCTATGGATGCCAAGTTAGAAACACTTCTTTTATATAAAGTGACCAGGAATGGCCTCACTGAGAAGGTGACTTTTCAGTTGAGGCCTGAAGGCAGTGAGGTAAGAAACAGGGGTGCACTTAGGGAGCCGTAGAGGCTGCGGGGGGGCTGCACTGCTGCAGGGCTGGGGCCCGGCATCCTCAGCCAGTTAGCTGCTCTGGCTCAGGGCTATCTACCTAAACTCCCATCAGCACGGCATCTGCCTGCAGCACCACCCTCTGCAGTCCCCACTGCAGGCCCAGGGACCCCCAATAGTGCCCTGCTGGTTGGAGCCTGGGTGGGAGGGTCAGCAGGGCAATGCCAGCTAAAGGGCCAGGGGACCTTAGAGCGAGGGAAGTCTTGGAGGTGGGGGGTGGCGGGGTGCAGTCTCAGGAGGGGGAGGGCCCAGAGCCACCTGCCTGGTGTTTCCCTAGCCCATCCTCACTTTCTGTTTCCAGAGAACATGGAAAGTGGCCCTGTGGTCTGAGAGTGAGGGACCAAGTTTGTTCTCCTGACTCAGGACTCCAGGGGCGATGCCTTTTGCATTTCTGTCCCTGCCTCCAGCCTGCTGGCTCAGGAAAATTCTAGAGAGGCCCCAGTATTCCCAGTAGGAGTTAGCCCTCACTTGCTCCTTAGCTTTAAACTTTGGCGTGGCCCCAGCAGCCCAGTTCAGTTAGTTTTGTTCTGCTCCTCCTATTTCTGGGGCTAGAATTTTCACCTGATCACTCAACCAACAAATACCCCGGAAGTGCAAAGAGAACCATGAGATGTGGGTCCCCTCCCTGAGCTGTCATCTCCCCACCTGCAAAGTGAGAATATTGCAAAGTAGGGGGAGGACAACAGAGGGATTTCCTTGGGCAGCCTTCCGCGGGTGCCCACCCTGTGCAGGCCAAAGGGAATGGCGGTGCACAAGGCTGTTGGCTCTGCCCTCAGGGAGTTTCCTCGCCTGTATCTGGGGTCAAGAGAGGTGTGGTGGGAGTCAGAGGACCAGGAGGTGAAGTCTGACTTGGGGGATCAGCAAACCCGCATGCCCCCTCCCCTACCTCCTCCATCCTGGAGGCTTTGGATTACAGTAGAGAATTGGGCAAGAGGGGGACTCTTCCTTCGGTGAAGGTGCTGGACAAACTGGGTTACCCTTGGAAGAAAAATCCTTACCTTCTGCCATGCCAACCAGTAAGCCTCCAGACAAATCAAAGAATTAAGTGTAAAAAGTAGAGAGACTGCTGTTTGTTTAAGGTAAAAATATATCTGCTTTCTGGACGGGGAAACCTGCCCCAACGTAAAAACAATAGAAGAAATCACAAAAGACTGATGAGAGATAAAACCGAGAATGAAAAAGAATTTTATGTCAGAAAATGAAAAGTAAAGACCAACGAACTGGGAAACTGAATGGCCATGAATACAACATGGGAAGTGTTAACAATCTCAGTATGTAACAATTTTTAAAAGACACTAAAGCCTTAATAGGAAACTATAAAAGAACATGAAGAAATAGCACGTGTTGGATTATGATGGATAATAAACAGAAAAGGTTTCGGTCTCATTAGTAATAGAAAGGCAAATGAAGTCAAAGAGTTTACAAGCCCTTTCCACCTGATAAACAGGGTCATGGTGTTGATAGCGATGTGACACGTGGTCGCATCCTGATCCCAGTGACTGAAATCATGGTGTCACTCTCTGAAGAGTCTCCTCTCAAGAGATCAGCACCTGTAATTATGTCTGGATGCTCTGATGGAATGAAATCACTCCACTTCTTGCAATCTGTTCTAAGGAAGTCAGCAGAGATGCAGAGAAAGATTTTCATGAACAGAAGGTCAATGTCGTTTTATTTTAAATGGTAAGAAATTATTATTTTAAAGTTCTTTTTTTTGCTCTCAGGAATTTTGAATGGAGACTTTGGAGCCAAATGTATATCTAAAAATAGAACAGAGTTCTGGAAATAACAGTTGTGTCTACAAATTAAATGTCTGCAGCTCCCAAATCATTCCTTTTCCAGCCACAGCTGCACACACCAATAAGAAATTAGCAACGATGTAAATACCCAAGAGTAAGGAGATGGATAAATAAAAGATGAGGCTTCCATGAGTTGAAATAATTTGCAGCCATTAAATATGAAGTTTATGCAGAATTTTTAATCACATGGGAGAGTGCTTATGATGTGATGTTAAATGAAAAAAGCAGGGTACAAAAACAGATTTTCAGTGCCACTGCAACTATGTGAATACAATACCCATACCAAAAAGGATCAGAGGAGAAAACACCCAAATGTTAACAGTGTTTGTCTCTGGTTAGTGGACTTCGGGATGACTCTTTCTTCTTTGTTACATTCTCTGTGTTCTTGAAATCTTCTGCAAAGATCATTAATTACTTTCAGGGGGAAAAAAATTACCATCCACCCTTGCTTCTCATCCCAAAATCATGAAGGATAGGAGGTGTAGCACAAAGAAAGACCCAGAAGTAGGAAGGAAATAAGCCGGGGTGGCCAGAGCGTGGGGTGGGATGAAGGTGATAAAGTTGGTGTCAGACGTCCACCAATGCCAAACCTAGCAGTTTGATCTTCACCCAGAGTCCCATCTTCTGTCCAGGTTCAAAGGAGAGAGACTTGCCCCTTCTTGACGGTTAGGGACTTCTAGGGGTAGGGTGCACAGTGGGAGACTAGGGTGCTATGAATAGCTCCAGGTACCAACCTCCTGCCTTTATCCCCCCCACACCCAGGAAAGAGCTTCACCCTGACCATCACCGTGTTCACCAACCCCACCCAAGTGGCCACCTACCACCGAGCCATCAAGGTGACCGTGGATGGACCCCGGGAGCCCAGACGTAAGTGCCACTGAGCCCCCTGGGTAGGGGAGGAGGGCCCAGTGGGGGAAGAGCAGCAGCAAAGGTCAGGCAGATGGCACTGGGTTCCTGGAGCACTGCTGGGGGGGGGTTGTGGTCCTCAGCTCTGCTCCCCTCACCAACACATACGTACGGTGTGCCTGCCGACAAAGCCCTGGATCCTTTGGGGGTCAGCTGGGGGGGGGGGGGTGCAGATTTGCATCAGTCCAAGAAAGAAAAGGATGGAAGAGGCTTCAGACGCGTGTTTGTGGTGTGAGTGTGGGGGCTGGGAGTGAGGGGGTGGCAGTTAAGGCCAGGTCTGCTCTGCTTCAACCCAGCTTCCTCTGCTGGTGGCCAAAAGAGGGGGGCAGGGAGGCAGCAGGTGACAGGCTGGAGCTGGTCACCAAGCCCCTCCTGGAAACTCTTCCTTTGAAACTTGGTATGTGGTTTGCTCAAGGGAGTGAGATGGACTGGGATTTGAGCCCCGGCACTCTGACCCCAGGACCAACACAAGTGAGATCAGAAATGCAAATGTGATTCAGCAAATATTTATGGAGCACCTACTATGGGCAGAGGAGCCCTGGTGGCGCAGTGGTTAACCGCTCGGCTGCTAACCAAAAGGTCGGTGGTTCAAACCCACCAGCCGCTTAGCAGGAGGCAGATGTGGCAGTCTGCTTCTATAAAGGTTTACAGCCTTGAAAGCCTTATGGGGCAGTTCTACTGTGTCCTACAGGGTTGCTATGAGTCAGAATCGACTTGATGGCAATGGGGTTTTTTGGTTTTTGCTATAATTCATGTGTTTTAGCATTAAAGGGAGTTTGTGTTAAATTGCTTCTGCCTGCTGGAGTTTGCAGATTAAGATCAAGGAGTCTGTAGGGGCGGCTGCCACCGAGTAGACCACAGGTCTGTTTGATGGGTGATGGGACGATGAATGAATGAATGAATGAATGAAACAAAGAGCCAGCCAGCCGCTCTGGCCTGGCCGCTCCTGAGCTCTGGCTTGGAGCATCCGTCTGGACTTGCCCCACTCGTGACCTGCTCGGTCTGTTGTTTTGAGAGCTGCCCCGTCCATCTCTTTCTTTGTAATTGAGGCCCTTTGCGGTTCAGAAAACCCCTTCCCACTTGTTATCCCATGGGATGCTTGTGACAGCAAAGCTTAGGGCTTCCAGTGAGGAAGTGGACCACCTGGCTGTGGACCTCACACTGAGCAAGGTGATGGGAGGGGCGCCGGCCTCAGTCTTCCCAGAGACCACCGAGGGGCCTAGGAGGCTTGGAACAGTTGTGTGGCTGTGCCAAGGCCCCAGTGAGGGCACCCAGTTTGACCGTAGGCTGGCCGCTCCCTTCCTGGGACTTAGGCAGATCTGGCCCCCCATATGTCGAATTCCTGGCCCATTCCAGAGTCTTGGGGAAAGGCTTGGAGCTGGGCCTAGCATCCCTGGAAGAGTTTCCTCCAGACCTCTCAGGGTCACCCCTCCGCCTCTCCTCAGCACCTGCATGAGGTCCTCAGCTCCTGGACTGCACTTGTTCTGGCCAGAATTCCCTCTGGTCCCTCCTGCTGGGATCTGACATGAACGGGTCCTTGCCTCTGGCCTGGGACTTCATGACCTTGGGCAAGTCATGTCTCCCTTCTGGCCTCAGCTTTGTCATCTGTGAACTGCCGTCAGTGACCCAGGCCCACTCTAGGAGGCTCAAGGCAGTGATGGCTAAGAAACCTTTGTGATCCATTATTCCACTACAGTGTGCAGAGCAGATCCTGAGCGAGCCTGCCTCCATGAGATCCTGAGCCTCCATGCCTCATTTTCTTTGTTTGAAAATGGGGTTTATACAGGCAGCTACCTCATAGTGCAATTGTGAGGAGAAAACGTGTCAACCTGTGTAAAGCACTTACAGGAGGTTGGCAGAGGCTTATTCGTGTAGCTGTGGTTATTACTCGCCATGTGACCTGGGGCAAGACACTGGCCTAAGCTCCTTCATCCACGAAGTAGGGATGGTACCACCACCCTGCAGGCCTGGAGATCAGTGGCCAAGTGTGTGAAGCACCTGGCTGTAGCAGAGGGAGGGTCCTCGTGAGTCATTGGATCCACGTCATTCTATTATCCTGGTACCCGGCTCCTCCCTGTACTCCCACCAGCACCATTAGTCAATGGTGAACCTCTCTTGGTCAGCAGGGTGGTGGCTACCGAGAACCCCAGACCATATTAATAGAGGTGTAGAGTTTCCAGTGAAGGAGGTGATGGCCCAGCTCTGAGTCTCCAGGGGCAGAATCAGGACAGACAGGAGCCAAATTGGGGCTAATGTGAGGGTAAATGAATGAGGGTAAAGTCTCCATTAATTGATCCTAATAGCCCCAGGAGGAGACAGAGGCCAGGGAGTTAAATGCACTTGCCCGAGGGTGAGCTTCAATGGACCCCTGGGGCTCCTGCCTGGAGTTCAGGGAAGTGACGGGGCTTCGGAGCCTTGGTGTGCTCATCTGTAAAATGGGAGTGATATTATCTGCTTTGGGGGATTTTTGTGTGGATTAAATGAGTTTACAGCTGCCCGGCCCACAGGAAGGGTCCAACAACCCTCGTGGATTATGGCCGGCCTTTTGAGCTCCAGGATTCCCTTTCTGGGCTTTTCTCCTGCTTTTCCATCCCAGCCCCAAGTAAGGGCTGAGCCTTCTGTGGGGGTGGGGGTGGGGTGCCGGCTGGTCCTGGGAGCCAAGGAGTGGGAGTCACAGATCCCTGAGGCCTGGCTGTGGGTTCTGTGGCCGGGTTGTTCCCCTCTGCTGCCCTGCAGAGCGTGCCCGACCTGCAGCCAGGTGGCAGGCTGGGTTTGAAGGCTGGCTTGGTGGCTTCCTGCCTCTGTGGCCTTGGTTTCTGAGGTTCTCAGTGCTGGTGTCCCTCATAGTCACTGGGGGTAGGTTAAAAAGCTGGTTGCTGAGCAAGCCTCAGGATTCAGACGGGAGGCAGCACAGTGCCTGGCGACTCTGGCATGGGGGTCTGTGGACCACAGTTTGGCAGCCGCTAACCTGGTCTGCCAAGTTTAGCAGGTGCTGGTACCTGAAAGCATAGGACGCAGATTATTAATCCTGCCTGAGTAGGGTTATTCCAGCACCTTCCTTTTGGTTCACCAACTCCTTTAAGAACCTGAAAGCTGTGGACCGTTTCCTCCCAAAAATGTACATGGAATGATTTCAGCAAATATTTTCCTGGGCACCTACCATGTGTCAGGCACTGTTCTAGAAGCTGGGGCACCCACCACGGTGAACCCAATACACAGGTTTCCGCCCTCTTATGGCTCACACTCTAGGGCAATGAGAGATGGTAAACAAGTTTTGTTCTTACCACAGCCACAAGGCCCTTCTGATTTGTGCCCCATTTCCCCTCTGCCCTCTTCTCTTACATTCCTCCTCTCTCACCCCTCTGGCGAGGTATGCCTCGGCTTCAGGGCCTTTGCACTTGCTGTTTCCTCTGCCTGGAACCCTCTTCCCCCAGACACCCCCAGATGCATGGCTTCTGTCCTGAAGTCTTTACTCAGACTTCCCAGTGTAGCCTTTCCTGACCACCCTATTTTAAGCTGCACACACCCACTCATGCCTACCACTCCCCGTTGTCCTTCCAGGCTTTAATTTTACATAGAGCACGCATCATCCTCTGATATGCTTTGTAGTTCACTAATTTACTGCATTTAGTATTCCTCTCCCCCCACTACTGTATATACACCACAAGGGCGGGGGCTTATTTTCTTCTTTTCCAGGCACTGTGATAGGCCCCAGGGATACAAATGTGGGCACTTAGTAGGGGCTCAATAAATACCTATTGAATAGACAAAGTAAATATATATAATTTAGTTTTGGGTAGCAAGAAGTCCTGTGAATAACATCAAAGTGGGGAGGGGGTGGGCCGCAGTTTTGGGCAGGGGGTCGGGGAGGCCTCCCAAAGAAGTGACATTTGAGCAGAGGCCTGAAGGAAGTGAGCAAACAGCCAGTACAGTTGCTAGGCCTTGAGGACTTGGCCTGGGCAGTAAAGGTGGCCCTAAGCCTGCAGCTGAGCCTTTGAGGGTCGTGAAGCTGCCACAGTTTCTCTCTCAGTTTCAGGTGTGGGGAGGCAGAGGGGGGCCTGGGCTGAGGAGACATAGCTGCTCCTGTCCCAGCTCCCAGGGCTCCCACAGCCCCCAGGAGCATCTCCTGGGCCCGGAGCAGGCACAGGAAGCCAGGGGAGTCAGCCCAGCAGGAGGGAAGGGGTTAACCTCAGACTCCCCTAATCAACCCCAGGCCGCTGGAAGCCACGGTTGCGGCCTTGGGAGGGAGCTGCCCGCCTCCCTGCCTGCTGGCCCCCCACCAGCCCATTTCCCTGCCCAGCCACCAACCCACACTTTCATCTGCTCACAGGGGGCCGATTCACTGCAGACCACCCCAGGCCGCGCTGCTTTGTAAGTCCTCCCCCAGCACCCGCCTGCGATTCCATGGCAGTTGTTAAAAGTCGGGTGTAAATCTCCTGACAGTCCGCAGAGCGGGCCTCAGGCCTGGGCGCCCCACCCCGCGGGCTGGGCAGACAGTAGCTGCTGTGTCTGGGCTGTGGCTGCGCCAGGGCCGGGCCGGACAGCCAAGGGAGGCAGCCGAGTGGCTTCAGATGGGTGAAGAAGGGCCTGAGAATTGGGACCCATGTTATTCCTCAGCCGACGATGCTGTTCTTGTGGCCTTGCCTGACTCTGGTTACCCCTGCTTCCTATTGCTGCCTCCTGTCTCTCTCTCTCTCTCTCTCACACACACACACACACACACACACACACACACACACACACACACACACACACACATTGAGGCAGGGTGCTGAGTTGGCCACTTGCCAGGGTACGTCATGGCCAGATAACCCAGTTCTCCTCTCCTTCCCAAGACCTTAGCAGCCAAGCTCCATGAAATGAGCTGACCAGTCCCAGCTTGAATCTCGGATCCCACTCATCCACCATGTGACCTTGACCACATCTTCCCTTTCCCATCTGTAAAATGAGGGTGATAGGAGCAGCCTCTCAAAGGTTTGTGACTCTTGGAGACTGTGTAGCCCACCTGGCACAGTGTCTGGCATGTCATAGGTGCCTGCTAAGAGGTTACCATTCCTATCACAGGGGCTTGTGTTGGTCCAGTGTGGAGGCAGAGGATGGCCCTGATGGTCCCTCGGTTTCCCCAGAGGCACCAGGTACCTGGCTGGCCCAGCTAATGGTGACGAGGGACACCCTGGGGATGGAGGGAGGGGATCCCCCAACGAGGAATCCAGCTTTTGTCCTCTAGCACTCCCACCATGTGACCTTGGGTGAGTCACCCAGCCTGTCCGGGCCCATATTCCTTCCCCTACTTTGATCCTTATCCCATTACTGTGAGGCTGGTCACCCCCAAGGTATAGATGTGGAGAGAAGGAGCTGCTTGCCCGGCGAGTAGATGGTCCAGCCAGCACGGGAATCCACTTCCTCCTTTGAGGGCCAGGGCTGGGCAGGCTGTTTAATTCTCACAGCTCACCCTCACTCTCAGGGATTAAAGAATGCAATCCTCATCTTACAAATGAGACTGTTGAGGCCCAGCGCCGGGACATTTGCCCAAGATCACTCAGCCCACTAATGGGGGAAAGATGCCTGGGGCCACTGGGCCAGGAGGAGGCAGGCTCCCACAAACAAGGGTTACCGGCACCCACCTGTCAAGGCAATGTTGGGGGGTCTCTCTGTGATTTGAGTCCAGCTACTGGAGCGAGGCCCATGGGCCAAGGTGGGGCCTTCTTCAGGGGCTCCCCATCCTCCGCCCAGGGCACTCTACTCTCAAACACCTTGTTGTCTGTTCTACAACTCAGCCTCACCCTCAGAGGTTGGGCAGTATGGCAAGCACTTTACAGATAGGAAAACAGGCCCAGAGGGGAGAGGGGCTTGGTGCGTTAGAGCAGGGCTTGAGTTGAGAGTTAGACTTTGAGTGCCCAGGCCCATCCTCCTGGCCCTGCAGAAACAGCTCTAGGCCCTACACCCCATTGTCTGAACTCCTGATTTTCAAAACCAAGACTCCTTTCCTGAAGTATGGGCTCCAGGGAGAGAAGGTAGCCAGGTGCCTTCTGTGTGACCGTGGACATGTCATGGGCCCTTTCCAAGCCTCAGTTTTCTCACCTGTGAAATAGGAATAGTGATAGATCTCCCTCCTGGGGGTGTTTCAAGGTGACACAAGGCATGTACCACAAGCACATAGACACTGGGGTGGAAGAAGAGCTCAGAAACCATTGGCATCATCTGGATTCTTAACAGTCCTGTCAGTACTGCCTGCAGACATACCTGGGGGGTTGGGGTGGGAGAAGGAGGCTTCCTGGAAGAGGGATATTGGGCTGAGCCCCAAAGGACAGGCAACTATTGTGACTGGGGTTGTGCCTGAGCTAAGGCTTCAAAGTGTATGTATGTTGGGGGGCGGGGGGCAGAGACTATTGGGAGCAGATGGGAAGAGCAGCTGCAGGAAGAGGTGGTGGGTGGACACTGGAACAAGCAGCCTGCCCTCTTTCCTTTTGGGAGCCCCAGTCTGACCAGCTGCTGATCCTTGCAATATTAAGCCAGGGACTTTCAGAGCTAGAGGAGCCTCAGTGAGCAGTCTGTGCAGAGGGAAACTGAGGTACAGGAATGGAAGGGCCAGGCCCAAGGAAACAGAGTGTGCTAGCCAGAGCTCCCCACCCACCGCCCAGCTCCCAGCTCCCAGCTCACACTGTGGGTAGCTGAATGAAAGAGGCCTCTTCTGCAGGCTCATCTTCTTGTCCTCGGGCACAGGAAGTTCCATTCTGCTCCTAGTGTGAAGGCCCAGTCCCGTGGCACTGAGACTTGCTGGCGCCCTGGCCACATGCAACCTCCTTGGCTCCCCTCTGCCCCTCCCCACAATGTCTCCAGTGTCCCACAGCAGCAAGGAAGCAATTCCTGAAGTGCTTTTAAAACAGGGCTTCCAACCAGTTTGCTTGCATTTCCACCCCAGATGTACTGAATCAGAATATACCTAGGGATCTTGTTAAAATGTAGATTCTGATTCAGTATATCTGGGGTGGAAAGACAAATTTTCAGCACGGGTTGAACTGGAACAAACCTGGTTCAAAGCCGTATTTTAAAATTTCCCTTCTCTAGGAAGTCTGTCCAGGAAGGCAGAACAGCACAGTGGTGGATGCATGTGCCCAGGGTCAGATTACCTGATTCATACCTCAGGCCTGACACTTAGCTTAGGTCTCATCTTGAAGCCTCAGCGGCCCCATCTGTACAATGGGAGCGAACAGTAAGCGTCAGAAGAAAGAGCCCTGTACTTGGAGTCAGCAGGTCTGGGTGTCAATGCCGGCTCTGCACCCTAGCTCAGTGGTCCCAGGCACAGACTTCACCATGCTGGCGTCAGAATCCTCATCTCTGACGTGGGAGTGGTCATCCTGCCTCCCTTGGGCAGGAGCAGGGGTAGAAGTGACAGTCATGATACAGGTGACTGATGCAATAGACCTTGTTTGGCCAGCACCACAACTTGTGAGGGTGGCATGATGGGGACACAGCAGCTTTGGGTGGGAGGAAGTGTGTGTGACTTGAGTGAGGCCACCAGGCTGCAAGTGCCAGGATCAGTCCTCAAACCCAGGCTGCCTGTACACCCTGGCCTCCTCCACTGGTCCCCAGGAGTAACTGTAAACGCTGTTTGTACACAGTGTGACTCAGAAACAGGAGACTTTCTTTGCCAGCGATGATAATAACAGGTTTTGCGCCAGCTTTATTGTAGCCTCCTTGGCTCACTTCAAGCTTGTGGTTGACTCAGAAACCCAGATCCTTTGTACCTAAGCTGCTGCCGGGTCAGTCTGAGGTCTCCACGTCCACTCAACCAGCTTCCGGCCTGTGGAGATTGTTCTGAATTCATTCGTCCCCAGCTCGTCCACATCTCCCTGGCGTTTTCAGTGGCTTCGGCAACAAGGGCAACAGCATTTCCTCCGAGGCCCGTCAGGGTGAGGAATGGGCCCTGCAGCACTCCCCCAGAGACATGAACCAGTCCTCAGTGGCCAAGGTTGTACAACCAACCAGAAAAAGAATCTCTTGCTCAGAGAGATCATCCCACGTAGCGGTGGTAGTTTTTTTAAGTATTTAAGTATTTGAATTAATTGCCAACATATAAGGTATGGGGGATTTCAGATAAAAGCAGGTTTGTGGCTTCTCCCAGAAATGGGACGCTCTGGCAGTGCTGGGCTCCTTCCACCAGGACATTGGTCAGCTGGGCTGGGAGGCAGCTGTCACTTCTACAAGGCACACTCTCTGCCATCTGCCCCTTTCCCCACCCAACCCACTCGTCCCATTTCCAGACTTGCCCACCCCCATAGGCGTCCAGCCAAACTTATCCCCAACCCATGTTTTCCCTTGTTGTCAAGGGTCCTGGGAGGCCCCAGGAGGCCAAGTGGTCCCATTCCTGCTGCCCAGTGTCCCAAGGGTTCCTGGCCTGGAGCTACATTGCAGGAGAAAATAGGGTTCCCTGATTTTCAGTGGCTGGTTGCTGGCTCCCAGGGCTCCCCACTGTGTTTCTAAGGGCTCTTAGAGGCCCAGTTGAGGCAGAAGTGTATGGAGTGCTTAGAGGTCTGCAGATACCAGAATCCACTGCAACCCATTTTAAAAATCAGAAATTGGGCCCATTCTGAGACCTCCAGATGCCCCTCATTCCCAACAGTGGTCAACAGTCATTTCACACTTTTCCAGTCCCCCAGGATGTCATTTGTATAGGCAGGGAAGGACAGTGAGAAGTTCCATTTTGGCTTCTACCTGCCTCTCTCTTCTTCCCACTTTGTCATTCTAGAAATGTCTGTGTGTCACCCAGACCCAAGGACCCAGGCAAACCTTGTCTTTGCCCTCCCTTTCCCCTCCCTTCTTTCCCACAGGGCCCACGTCCAGGATAGTCTGCCCCCTTCCTAGCTGTGTGACCTTGGGCAAGTCTCCTCGCCTCTCTGAGCCCCAGCTCCCCACCTCCCTGACTGCCTGGCTGCCAGCCAGTGAGGCAGCTGGGCCAGCGCTGTAAGGGTGCTAGGTGGCTGGGTGTTAGTGAGGCTCATCAGTAGAGCCCAGGAATGCACTGCCCTCCAGGTGAGCAGTCCGTTTCCGAGTATCCTCCTGGAGAAACACCCAGCACAGGGCTGTGTGACCAGGGATCCACTGGGGGTCCTGCATGTAAGGAAACAATAGAAGAAGTTTGGAAACAAACCAAGTGTCCATCCAGAGGGGAGTGTCCAAATGAACTGCCACCTCCAGTGAGATGTGGCAAGAACAAGGGACAGCTAATGGCATAGCAGTAAGAATCCTCATCACTCTTGCTGAGCCCTCACTGTGTACCAGGGAGTATTCTGAGGGTTTCATGGAAACTCTATTATTCTATGGGGCTGGGTTACTCTCCCCATTTTACAGGTTAGGAAACTGAGGTGAGTGAAACAGAGTGAAACACACAGGCTGAGACTATTCAAGAAAGACCATGCATACAAAACCATAAAAAGGCTGGGAAGAAAGATCCTCAAACTGGTCACAGTAAGGACTTCTGGGGAGGGGCTGTTAACCTTACCTGTAATATTTTCATTTTTGTAACTCTTCGCGTGTTGCTCATGAAACGTAAAATGAGTAATTGAAAAAGTGATGGGTAGGTGGGGAGGGGTTCCTGGAAGGTTGATGTCACTCAAGAAGTGCTCCCTCAGCCTAGGCTGGCTTCACAAGGGCAGGGACATAGTCAGCTTGACCCTCCAGCACCTCTGGGTCCCGGGACGTGAGCCTGGGCTCCTTCCTGTGTGGACCATGGTGGGGAAGAACGCAGTGGGAAGTACAGGCGGTTTCTCCAGGTGTGATGCCCCAAGCCAGGCACACTAGTCCCCTGTCCCCAGCTTCCAGTCAGGGTTGGGGAAGCCCAGCCCCTCACTCAAGGGCCCCCTGCCTCTTCCCAGCATCCTGTCTGAGACCCAAAGAAGGGAGGTGTATGCAGTCAGCCCCATCCTGGCTGCCGCCCATTATTCTCATGGGCGTCCTGTGTGGCCCAGGGTGCTAGGAGGCCGAGGGTGGCAACACTCCTGGCTTTTCTCTCCGCCTCTCCCCCACCTGTTTGAGCCACTTTCCCATGCCTGTTGCCTCAGTTTCCCCTTCTGCCAAACAGTGTGCTCTAGAGGCCTAGATCATAGGCTCTGACTTAACCCTTTTGTTACCTTTTTTTTTTTTTTTTTTTAAATCTTGATGGCATGTGTTTTCAGTATTGAAATGCATGCTTACTAAGTGACTGTGTTTAAATTTTTGGTTGGTAATAGGGATTTTGAGAAATGTGATCTGGCAATACAATCCACCAATGAGGCGAGTGGCGCTCTAGCACCACCAGCCTGTGGCGTGGCAGTATGCCACAGAGAACTAGGTAGATAACGCACGTTTCCATTAGGTTACATGGGGAACCTCTGGTTTTCCAAATATGGCATAGAAAGCCAAAAACAAACCCATTAGGGCTCCCTAACTATCACACAGGAAACCCGTAATTATGCTCGCAAACCTTGTCTCACAGAAATAAAGGGAAAAAAAGCAAAAGTTTACATTCTGGAAAGTATCGCCTAATAAAATGCTAAACCTACACAACAGTGAGGCTCCAACTCCAATCTGCTGAGCTTCACTCATTTCAAAAGGCATCCACTTTGACACTAAATGCATTAGAACCAGAATAACATACTACCTATGAAGTCCAAAGGCATAAAAAGTGGCTGGTATACCATTACGCCAACGGTAACCCCGAGTTCAAATCCTAACTCCAGTCCCTACTAGCTTTGTGGCCTGGATTCCTCTCTGAGCCTCACCTGTGGACTGAGGATGATCACCTCCCTCATGCAGGGTGGTGAGGATGGGGTGGTGAGATCATGGCAGCCCCAGGGCGATAATGGCCATTCTCCATTCAGGGAAGATGTCCGTAGTGACCTAGGGATTTTCCCTACAGAGGCCTAAGGTTAGACCTCAGGAAGAACTTCCCAGCAGAGCAGGCACTGCCCTCTCCCCTGAGGTCCTGAGATCCTAAGCAGGCCAAAAGCAGAAGGCCTGATGGAACTGGCTAATGATGGGACCCCTCGCCCTTCTTTGCCTGCAGGGCACCGGCAGAAGCTGGAGGACCAGAGCAAGGTGTTCCCCGACCGTTTCGGGGACCTGGAGCGGCTGCGCATGCGAGTGACTCCGAGCACACCCAGCCCCCGCGGCTCGCTCAGCACCACGGGCCACTTCAGCAGCCAGCCCCAGACCCCCATGCAAGGTACGGCAGGCGGGGTCTGCGGCGGGGTCTGCGGCGGGGTGGGGGTGGCCTGGACGTGTTCCCTCTGCCCCAGACAGAAAGGCACTCTGACGACCTGCTCGTACCTGGCTCAGGGCTAGGCCCGTTATTCATTCACTCAGCAAGCACTTTTCGACACCCACCCTGTGCCTGGTGCCTGCCAGGATCAGCATGAATGGGACAGGCTGGTCCCTGCCCTCCTGGAGCTCCCTGTCCCTTGGGGCAAATGGACATTAATCCTGTAGTGGCCCCATTAAAAGTGGGATCCAAGGTCAGGAGTTCCTGGAGCCTGTGACAGGTATGATGACCCCTCTCTAAGCCTCAGCTTTTTCATCTGAAAGTAGGGTGGCGGTGGGTGCCTCTGCCCAGGGCTGGGGTGATGCTCAGATGAAGGACTGTGCTCAGGTCTCAGGTGAGTTTTGTAAACGGTAAAGTGCTGTCCCAGCCCTGGAGAGGCATACAGCGTTGCCTGGGAAAGGTCCCCCACCCAATCTGGAGACCCTCCCCCCACAAATAAGAAAGAGGAGAGTGGCCTCTGGGTTGAGATGGGAGTGAGGACCAAGAGGGGTTCTCTATCCCCACTGCCTGGATGGACTCAGCAGGCAGAATCAAAGCAAGACCTCAGGTAGGTCTCCCAGATGCCTGGCACATAGTAGGTGCTCAGTGAATGGTGGTGGGTGGCTCTGCCCTCCAGGTTCTCTCAGCCAGTGCGTGAGGGTGTAGGGAGGTGTGGGCTGGGAAGGGCAGAGGGCACTCACTCAGCAGTAGGACTGGACGGGTGCAAGCTGGCTGCTGCCGTGTACAGTGGGTGTCTGTTCTTTGTTGGTCGGCCAAGGCCTGGTTAGAACCCATTCGGCAGATGAGTGAATTGAGGCTCAAGAGGTTAAGGGCCACCCTTGGGTCACACAGCCCATCAGTGACCAGGACCAAAGTCTCCACAGGGAAGGGGGTGAGAAGGGCCAAAGCAGGAAGAGCCTGGGATGGAGGGCGCAGTGGAGACTACTCCCCCGTGCTCCACTCCCTTCTCCAAGTTCCATGCAGGCTGGGGGCCTGCTGGGTCTCCCTGCTAAGGGAGGTCTTGCTCCCCAGCCCTTGCATGTGTGCCAGGCACAATGCGGTGGCTAGGGGTGAAGATGGGGTGGGCACAGTCCCTCAGTGGGGTCAGAGCCCTCATCTGAAGAGAGGGCCCCCACCATACCGGCCTGGGCTCCGGGAGCTGGGACCTGGCCCTGCCCCCGCTCCAAGGTGGGAGGAGGCCAGACCCAACCTCTCTGGGCTAGCAAGGTTGAGACACCCAGCAGCTCTTGAGCCCTGGAGAGGACAGGGTTGGGGCCTGACCCCAAGAGACAGTGGGGATGCCTGCACTCCGTGCTCTGTCCCCATGGACCGGTATTTGTCAATGTCTAGCAGACTCACTCCAGGCCTTTCTCTGCCAAGGGCAGAGTCAGGGCCCAACTGGACATTGGGGCCCAGTCGGGGAGCCCCGGAATCCAGCCCATGAGTGTGAATAGTGACTTTCTGTCCACCAGCCCCGGTGGAAGGGGAGCTCTGCCTCTTCTCCCTAACCCTCCACCCCCTGCCCCCCACCCACAGCTAGGTGGACATCGGCTGGGAAACGGTGCCTGAGGGAGCCTGTGGCCGGCCTACCCACTGCCTGCCCCACAAAGGCCCCAGCCTGGCTGAGCAGCAGGCAAAGCCCCTGTCTCTACTCTGGGGCTGGGAGGAGAGGAAATTGGGCCACAGGGGGGCAGTGACTGACCCAGTCTTTCCCCCTCTGCTGTGTCCTGAGGGAGGGCCCCCTAGCCCCTCCCTCACCTGCCCGCAGCACTGGGCCTCAGGCAGCCTCTGACCCAGCCAGCCCCCAACCCCTTCTGCGTAAGAGGAAAGGCCCTTGACGACCAGAAACGGGAGGAGCATGAACTTCATAGTCAGGTGGACCTGACTAGGAATTCGGGCTCAGCCACTTTCTGGCTATATCATCTCAGGCAAATCACTTCACCTCTCTGAGCCTCAGTTTTCTTATCTGTAAAGTGGGAAGAAAGTAGTACGTGCCGCAGGGATGTGTTGGCAGGGCTAGGCTCATGGAGAGGAGTTCTCACCAGCCACCCCCTCCTGGTAGAACAAGGCCTCTGCCCTCAGGCTCTATCCTGGGGATTGCCTCAGCACACCCCACCACCACTCCCTTTGGTGCCTGTAATACCTTTGACCTCTTAGCTTTGGCCACTAAGGCCCCAGCCCCTCCATACCTCAGCCCCCAGCCCCCTGGCTGCGGCTGCCCACAATGGGGGCTTCTCACAGCTCAAAAGGCTCATTCAGCCACCGTCCAGCAGCTGGGGCAATTTGGAGAAGAAAATAAACATTTCCTTCCAGTGTTGGGATTGGCTGTTAGACAGTGGCCTGGCCAGAGTTTCCTGGGGCTGCTGGTCAGGGAGGGGAGAGCAGGAGCCTCGGGGAAGTTGCTGGAGGGTCTGAGGGTTTGCTTGAGGGCAAGTACTTCCCCACCACCCTCCAGGAGGGGACAGTGGCAGGTCTGGGCAGCCCCAGGCCCCACCACACAGGGCGTTGTTTCCCGGGCCACAGCCCCCCAGTTGCATCCTGGGGTCCCTGTTTAGGCTTCCTTTGTCTGCGAATGGGTCTTCTGTCAGTTGGAGCTTGGAGCTGAGGTGTGAACCCCCCTACTCCTCCATATTGGGGTACAGGCACAGCCAGCTAGGCCTCTCTCCCCACCCCCAGGGATGAGGATGGGGAGCCAGGCACCTCTGACCCCCTTGGCCTCATGGCAGCACTGAGCAGCCAGGGGACCTGTTAGGGAAGGTACCAGATGATCCAGAAGGTCTCAGCCACCCAGACCCCTGCCCCCACATCTCCCCACATTGAGCCTGAGAGAGGACTGCTTCGTTCTGATCCACGTCCAGAACCAGAGCTGGCTGCTGAGGGAAACGCACTCCAGCTAGGCTAAGAGGATCCCAAAGCCCAGAGAAGTTGCAAGTCTCACCCAAGGTCACACAGCACCTCAGGCAGAGCTGGAGAAGCAGGAGGCCTGAGGTGCCCACAGCCTCTGTCAGGGCAGACAGTGCCCACCCGGAGCTGGGCCGGGGGCAGGCGCTGGTTCCCTCCTGGGTCCTCTGCTGGCCTTTATTCATTGATGGGTGGGACAGGGGGGTTAGGGCCAGACAGACTTCTCCTTGGGCCAAGACTGGGGCTCATCCATCCCCCCCTCTGTCACCCAGAGTCATCCCTTGGCCAGGATACAAGGAAGGCCCAGGCCCAGGGCTCGTCTTGGCAGGGCCTCAGTCTGCCTGGGTGTCTAGAGCAAGAGGCTGCACAGCCACAGCAGCCACCGCCATGGCAGCCATGCAAACTCTCATTGGGCCCTTCCCCAGGGCCAGCTCCATTCTGAGCAGTTTTGCGTGTATGAACTAACTTAATCCCTCAGAGCTGCTGTTATCCCTGCTTTTCCTGTGAGGAAGCTGAATGTCTAGAGAGGTTAAGCGACTTGCCCAAAGACACACAGCTAGTAAGTGGCAGAACCAGGGTTTGAAACCAGGCAGTCTGGCTCCCTAACCAAAAGGTTGACTGTTCGAACCCACCCAGTGGCTCCGAGGGAGAAAGACCTGGCAGTCTGCTTCCATAAAGATTACAGCCTAGGAAACCCTATGGGGAAGTTCTCCTCTCTCCTGTAGGGTCACTCTGAGTTGGAATCGACTCAATGGCATGCAACAACAGTTTGACTCCAGAGGCCACACGGTTAACCTTAACTCTGTGCTGCCTCAGAGATGAGACAACTACCTAGCAGTCATGTGTCTGGGAACCCGAGGATTTTGTTCCAGGCCCAATGTGCTATGTGACCCTGGGCAAGTGCTTCACCCTCTCTGGGCCTCAGTTTTCCCATCTTTACACCAAGGGGGTTAGTCTCAATGCTAAAGCCCCTTTGAATGCTGACGTTTTGAGGGTCTGTGATTACAAAAGTAAGGAACAGTGACTGGGACACCCTTGGTCCTGGATCCAAACTACCAGGATAGCCAGGGCAGGGCCTGGGCCGGACACTGGGTCTCTCTGTGACCAAGACAAGTCTGGGCCACCAGGCCCCTCTGGCTGCCATCTCCATCTGCTGCCAGGGTGAGCAGGGGTGGCATCTGGTTGTCTGGCCAACAGTCAGGTCCAGCCTGCAAGGCGGCCTAGAGACTCAGGCCCAGGGTGGGATGAGCTGTGTGCACGTGTGCACGCGCACACATGCACCAACGAAGAGCAGAGGTCCCGTGAGAATTCCAGTCCTTTCTGTGCAACATCAGGAGGGTCATTCCCCCTTTTTGCCTCACTTCCCTCATCTACAAAAGCAGAGTCCAACTCCCAATCTCACGGGGCCACTGGGAGACCCTTTTCACACCCATGATCTCATCAGTTCATAACAGTAAGCAGGGGGACGAGGAAGCCGCCAGCCATGCCTGCTGGGAGGCCTGTGCCGATCCTACTCTCAGCTCCCCACACCCCACAGCCTGGTTGGGGGGTCCCACCTCCACCCCTAGGCAGACCTCTCCGCTAGCAGGCTATGGATGAGGATTTAAGGGGGAGAGAGGAAAGCCCTCCTGCTTGGCCCCTGCCTGAGGGAGGCCCCTACGTCCAGTCTTTGCCCCGGGACACCTGCTCCCCCTGCTCCCCAGGTGGGTCTGTGGTGGGGTCCTGGCAGGCTCCAGCCCCCTGTGCAGCCCAGGGCAGTAAGAGCAGAGACAGATCTAGAACAGGGGATCCCCAAAATGGGCTTTGTGAACCAGAACTCCTTAGGCTACAACTGAACCTCTCCTTTCTGCCCCCAGGCACCCCAGACCTGAACCCTTTCTCTGACCCCCGCCAGTATGACCGTTCCTTCTCAGCCCTGCCGACCCTCACGGAGAGCCGCTTCCCAGACCCGAGGATGCACTACTCAGGGCCCATGTCGGCCGCCTTTCCCTACAGCACCACGCCCTCAGGCACCAACATCAGCAGCCTGGGAGTGGCGGGCATGTCAGCCACCAGCCGCTTCCACACCTACCTCCCACCGCCCTACCCTGGCGCCCCGCAGAACCAGGGCGGGCCCTTCCAGACCAATCCGTCCCCCTACCACCTCTACTACGGCGCGTCCTCCGGCTCCTACCAGTTCTCCATGGTGGCCGGCAGCAGCAGCGGGGGCGACCGCTCACCCACCCGCATGCTCGCCTCCTGCACCAGCAGCGCCTCCTCTGTCGCCACCGGCAACCTCATGAACCCCAACCTCGGTGGCCAGAGCGACAGCGTGGAGGCCAACGGCAGCCACAGCAACTCACCCACGGCCCTGAGCACGCCAGGACGCATGGACGAGGCTGTGTGGCGGCCCTACTGACCACCCAGGCCAACAAAGACTTCTCCCGCCAGAGGCAGGAGCCCCAAGAACCTTCTGGACAAGTGACTGGCCCAGCTCCAAGGCTCTGGACAGGAATGGGATTTAGGCTCTAGGCCAGTCGTGGTCCTGGGGTCCATGGATCCTAGGGTCCAGAGCTGGCATGGCTCTGAGAGTATCTAGTCCAGCCACATCTTTGTACAGAGGGGCTAGGGACCTCCCCCAGGACACTGCCCCCAGCTCAGCTCCTAGTCATCTCACCCCACATTCCTGTCCCCCTGCCACCTCCCCTGGAATGGCCTTGCTGTCCCTAGCATGTCCAGGGCTGTCGTGGGGCCCGGGTCTCCTGGGACAGGGACCATCTCTGTGCCAGGGACAGGCAGCGTTTGCCCCAGGTCTGGGCCCCTTGTCCACAGTCCTCTCTACCCCTCCACTGTTCTCAGTCCCTGCACCTCTTGGGCCCAGGCCTGTCCCTGCAGTTACACAAATAGAGTCAGAACTGGAAAGCCCCCACCCCTCAGAGGGGTTCCCCTCATTGTACAGATGGGGCAGGGACCCATCTGGAGGACCCAGGAAATTGCTGGCAGAGGTGGGAAGAGAACACACCCAAGCCAGTTCCTCCAGGCCTGGTTCCCCGTAATTCCTAGCAGCTAAGAAGCCCCCTGCCCCCATCTCAGCTGCCTGTGGGTCCCAAGCCCCAGAGTAGATTTGCCTGTGGCAGCAGGTCCCTGAAACCAGGGGAAGCACCTGCAGACCAGGCCCTTCCATGCACTTTACCAGCCCAGGGCAGTCACCCTCTGTTCTCTTGGTGGGGGGCTGGGGTCCCCCTTCCTCCTAGGCTGGTCTCATAATTTCCATTTCTGGAGAGAGCACAGGGGCGGAATAAGGTCCTAGCAGAAAGCACTTGGGTAAGGGGTCACTGGGTCAACCGTCAGCATCCCTGTCACACCAAGGTCCAGTCAAGCTGTGCTCCACCCCCGGGCCCAGCCTTCCTGGGAATGTCCAGCCAAATCTCCCAACCCCAACACACACCTCTCCATCTTTAACCAGCTGTGCTCCAAAAGCAGACAATCTTGAACCAAAACCAGTTTTTAAAGCTCATTTTAGAAAAAGAAGCTGCAGTCAAACATTTTCAAACACAAGGTTTCACAAGAGTGAGCAATACCTGCCTGTCGGCCAGCTATGGTGCCTTCCGAGAAGGTTGAGGCTGTTAGGATCTCAGTACCTCCCTCCTCAAGAGGTCACACTCTATCAATAGCCACTCACCAGCCTCCGCCGAGGCCTGACCCCAGAGAGCGCCAAGGGCAACACTGGGGAGATGCCGGAATCTCACCTCTGTGTCTCTTGAGCATTTGTCCGAGGGGATGTGTGGGCGTTCCAGCAGTGCTGGGCGGGATGTGTGAGCCGGAGAGCCGGTGGCTGCGTGCTGGTGGAACAGAAGAGCTGTAAAGGAAGCACCAGCCTTGGCTCAGCTGCTCTGTGCTTAGAGACGAAGGATCGCCCCTTCATTTTACAGATGGGAGTGCGGGCCTTCTCTAGTGCTCAGGTTGCATGGATCCTCCTGTCTGAGTTCTTTAGTTCTAGAAAGGCTTAAGTGGCAAAGGACAAGAAAACTCTTATAAGGGCTAGCCAGCATGTGGTTTTTTAGTAATTGTTTCAGCCACATCCTCTGTGGGTGTGGAAATCTCTCCTACAAAATTCTTCTTAGTGGTGGTTGTCTCTGTAATGGCTCGTGGCCTGCCGTGCCACCCCCAACCTGGAACAGCAGCCAGATGCATCAGATAGGAAAGATTTCTCTGGCAAGTTAGGGAAGTCCTTCCCATGATGTTACTCAAACCCTTCCTGCTGCAGTTTCTCTTGTCCTGCCCTCACTGGAAAAAGCAGTCTTCATCTCTTCAAAATAGCTGCTGGAGGTGTCCTGCTGACTCCCTACACCCAGGGGGCCTCTCCACCCCTTCTCAGGAAGCAGCTGCAAATTCATTGCCCTTGAACCTTCTTCACTTATATGCTCTCTGTGGTTGTAGACTGGCCCTGGGCCACCAGGGGAGGCACCTTCAGGTCCCCAGTGCCCAGCACTTTGCAGCCCTACGCCAGATTACTACCCCTTCCTGATATCCAAACCTGGTGGGGACGGGGACAAGAAACAAACTGACCCCCCTTTGCCCACCCCCACCCCCCCAGGCTAAAAGTGATGCCATGCTGAGTCCGTTTCTAAAGCCCATAGTGGGTACTGACAGCCTGGGCTGGTAAAAATGGGCCCTTATTTGCAAGGCTGC
This sequence comes from Dugong dugon, assembly GCA_030035585.1. NCBI lineage: Eukaryota > Metazoa > Chordata > Mammalia > Sirenia > Dugongidae > Dugong > Dugong dugon. Next base: position 49,025,547 of record CM057462.1, on the reverse strand, counting down.
TTTAAAATTGTACTAGGCAAATACACTGATTTAGAAAGCACAAGGAAACTAAGGGGTTTTGACACAATAATACTGTAAGCCTGTTGGTGGTGGGTACAGATCCTTTGTGACATATTGTCATGCTGAGGTGTTAATACCTGCTACTCTCATATCTGCCAGGAAACCAACCCAAAGCTGGGAAGAGGGTGGGACCGGGAGGGGTAGAAACTGCTTTGCACTATAATTTGCTTGGTGTGTTTGTTTTTAATGCACAACTTGCTTGTACAGTAAACTGTCTGTCTTCTGTACTATTTAACTGTAAAATGGAATTTTGACTGGTTTGTTACAATAATATAACCCTGAGGTGCATTGAAGGACCCCAACGTAAGGCTTCTAGGGCTGTGTGCATGGAGAGTAAAGGAGGGTGGGGACCCCATCATTCCCAGCCTACCCCAATTACTGGGGAGGAATCGGGGCAGGGCCTGGGGCAGAAACAGGACTACATTAACTGTTCAGGAAACCCTCAAAACACTTTGGCCTCCTGCACCCAGTGCCATCAGAAGGGCCAGGAAGACCACCCTGGTCCAAGAGAGGCTCCTCCTGGTGTGGCTAGGACCCCAGAGGGACACCAGACCCTTCTCCCCTCGCCAGTGGCCTGTGATTTTGCACAAGTTCACAAGAAGCTGTGCCCTTAGTCCAGCTCGTGCCCCAGACTCAGGTTTGGGTGGGGGCAGAGGTAGATAGAAACCCCCCCTTGATGAGAAACTCCCCACCCCTGCCCTGGGACTTGTGTTTGCTGGAACAGTGGCAAGTTAGCAAGTCAAGACTACAAAGCAAGCAGCTACTTCAGCTCCCTCGTTCTGCAGATGAGGTGACTGAGGCACAAAAAGGGGTGTCATCTGGCTCCACACCTCCCACGGCGTTGTTTGTGGCTGAGCTGGGACCACAGCCTAATGGGGGCTACGTGTGTGATGGTGTGAGGATCTGGCTTGGCAACCTCCCAACCTTGCCAGCAAGGTGGCCGGGCCCACACAGGGCCCCAACACCCAGCCCAGTGCCTGGCCCACCGGGCCTGTTCAGTGGAACTTATAGAGGGGAATTTTCATGAAAACAGAACTTATTTTCTAGTGACACCGACTTACTTCAAAAGCTAATCCCAAGATTCTATCCTGCTCTGTTGGGTTGGTCTGCCTGAAACCCAATACCCGGCAGGAAGTCCCCATTTCCTCAGCCTAAACCCGGGTCCCCTCTCTCGCAACATCCCCTCTGCCCCACAGTGCCAGCCATGGCTGCAGAATTCCTCTCTGGGTGGGCTCTGGGTGGCGTCAGCCTGGGATGGGCAGGGCCAGTCCTGAAGCACTTCTATTTAACTTAGTCTTTATTTGGGGTCACTTTATAGGCAATGATGGCAATTATCAAGGGAGCAACAATTCGTGCCCCTCCTCACCACCTACACTTTGTTGCCGCAGCTGATGGGAGAGGAGCCGTGGCCTCTGGAGCCCCTGACTCAAAGCACCGTCACCTCTACCCCAGCAGGCACAGACCAGCACAACCAGTTCCCAGAAGGGAAAACCGAGGCGCAGAGAAGCCCTGGGCTGCCCGCGTTCACACAGGGTTGAAGGCTGTTGGGGGAAGGGCTGCAGTAACCACAGTGACCTGTAGGTGGCGGCAGGGGTGGGTATGGCTGAGCCACAGGTGGAGAGCGTTGGACACTCCTCAGGTCTCCCAAGAAGAGTGAGAAGAGGCTGCCTCAGCTGGAGAGGAATGCAGGTTAGGTATTAGGAAGAACCTCCTAACCTCAGGAGGGTCAGCCCCAAAAGAGCCTGGGAAATGTCTTGGAGTGGAGAAAGGGTTTTTTTTTCTGCCCCCTCCTTTAGCTCTGTGACTGTGGGAGGTCTCTGGCCCTCTCTGAGCCTCCCTTTTTAGTTAACAAATACTGAATGAGCACCTACTGTGTACAGGTGTGTGGGAGAACCACAGGCCCTGTGATCCCTAAAGGCTCTGCTTTGGGACAAAGATTGGCTGGCTTGAAGGAAGGGTCGACTTCTGGAGTACAGCAACCCCAGTCTCTTGGAATCTCCCCCGCACCCTGCCCCGCTGCCCTTACCCCTGAGCTTAAGATGTGGAGCAGCTGGTCCAGGTGGTGCCAGGTTTGGGAGCCCTTGGATTCAGGAGTCCTGCTTCGAGGCTGTAGAAGTCCCTCCGGGTGCTGCCCTGTGGTTGCACCAGCCCCACCCCCACCCCTCACCTGTGGTTGGCCTGGTGATTGGCTGAAAGAGGTGGCCCAGGCCTTGGGGCTCTCAGAAGTGATCTTCTGGGCACTGGGCTGTGCCTGGCTCCCCCTGAGGGTTGTGGCCCCAGAGACCTGCCTGGCTGGCCTCAGGAGCAGCCCTGCGGTGGCTGGGCCTCTGGCCATGGGATGGCTTTGGCTTTTATTCTGCGAGATGGATGTCCTGCAGAGTCTTACAGGCAGGAGACAAAGACATGCACCCAAAAGGAGAATTGTGAGGGTCAGAGGAGACGGTGAGTGTGAGGGGCTGAGGGGGTGTGGGGCGGGCATTGGGGTTGTCAGGAAGGTAGGCCTGATGCAAGCCCAGACTTGCCTCTCTCCTCACCTAGACCCCTCCCCAGCCTAGACGGCCAGGCCACACCTCACCCCCGTGAAACTCAGCCACGCAGGGCCCCCAGCCTGGCTGGGTGGCAGTCTGTGGCCCAGGGGGCAGCTCGCCACCACACAGACACCCTTTCCACATAAGCAGGGAGTGCACCTCAGTGGGTTGCTTCATTCCGGGGTCGTAAATGAAATGAGCTGTCAAACAGGCTAGGGGTGGGGGGAGCCAGAGTGAAAGAATGAACTGTTCCTGGCGGAAACCCAGAATGCCCCTCCTTCCTCCCCAGGAGGGCTGGGGGCGAGGAGGGGTGAGGGGCTGCATCCCCCCAACATCCGCATCCACACCTGTGTGGTCCTGCGGTTAGAGGGGCCTGGGGAGCCGGATTCCGAGCTTCCTATTTTTAGTTTTGCAGCTAAGAGCACGCTGTTTGTTTTATATATTTATGTTCACCCGCAGAGAGAGGCTGCCCTGAGCCCAGCCTAAAGGAAGCCCTCATTTGAAGGGGATGGAGCAGCCCTAGAGTCAGCTCTGGAGCCAGCCTCCCTTTCTGCCCACGCTGGCTGCTGGAGACAGTTGTGGGCTCTTTGATGGCTTAGTGGATGGCAGCTATTTGGATCATACCACCCCGCCCCCACCCCCACTCTGCTCTTTGAGCCTAGTGTCTATAAGACCACTGGCCAGGCTTCATTCACTCATTCGCCAGACATAGACCTGAGCCCCATCCCACCCCTAAGTGCCAGGTACCAAAAAGAACAAGATGACTAAGTTACAACCGTGTCCTTGAGGAGCCCATGGGGCAGGTAGATAGGAAAACAAGTGTGCTGACCCGTGGGGTACACAGCGTGGACTGGGGCACATATGGGAGACTTCTCAGAGGAAGCATCCCTCCCCATTAGATGAGATGGAAGGATGAGTAGGAGTCCACCAGGCAGAGAAGGGCAGGAGGGCCTTCTGGGCAGAGGGAACTGCATGTGCAAAGTCTTTGGGAAGAGTGTGGGGCTGAGCTGCAGAGAATGGTGGGGGAGGGGGAGTAATGGTGATGGGATAGGGAGGTGAGCAGCCCAGGTTTGAGGGCTGAAGGCTGAGCTGAGGGGTTTGGACTTGGTCCAGCAGGCACTGGGGAGCCAAGCTGAGAAGTGGCAGCATGTTCAGATGGGTCTGCGTTGGAGAGGATCTCCATGGCTGGTGGTGTGGACTGAGGACTGGGGTATGAGGAGGACGGCAGAGACCTGTTCACAGCCACTGCAATGGTCCTGGCAAAGGAGCAGGAAGCCTGCCCAAAACAGTGGGAGGAGGAACTAAGCATTCTCCAAGACGCCTTAGCACTGAAATCACAGGAAGAACCCCACGCCCCATGCAGGTTTAAAGACGCAATTCCTCAGAGCCTGTGGCATTTATGGAGCCATCGTGGATGAGATCTTAATAATAGTCTTTGTTATTGTCAACTGTGCAGCAGACACTTTGCCCCCTCTCTGACTCTCCGCCCCACACGCTTTTAGGGAAGCCTAAAGTCCTGCCTCAGTTTCCTCATGATAACCCTCTGACAACACACGAGATGCAGGGCCCAGGGTCAGGTCCAGCCATTATGATCCAAAGATATAAAGGTTTTACGACTCTGAGTTCAAAACTCTCAAGTTCTATGCATTAAATTTTAAAATAGTATTTAAAAATTACAATAAATAATATATCGTCATGACAGAAAAATTAGATGATACAGATTAACGAAAAGAACACATGAAAAATTATTCATAATCCCACTTCTCCGAAGATTACCACCATTAAAATATTTTTGGTTTATTTCCCACTTAGATCTTTATTTTCTATAAATATAGAAATACTTTTCTAGGAATAAATATTTTTATAGCCAGTCACACAGTGTATGTACAGTATATCAATTTGTTATTGTTAGGTGCTGTTGAGTCAGTTCCAACTCATAACAACCCTGTGTACAACAGAACAAAACATTGTCCAATCCAGTATATCAATTATGTAGTTAAAAAGTAAAGATTAAACAATAAGCTAAAATGAAATCTTTGGAGATTATGGCTTTTTTCTGTTTTCTTCTTTATATTTTCTGTTTTGCAAGTTTTCTAAAATCAGCATATTTATTAGGCATGTATTATATTAAACTTTTAGATCTTGATAAATATCCAAGCAGAGGATTTCAAGATCATGAGACCAACTCATCTGCCACTAGTTGAGGCAATCGCCTCCTCCAGGTAGCCCTCCTTGATGCCCCTATACTGAGCTGGTGACCTCCCTGTGCATTTATCTTTGGAACAATGATAATAATAATAGCTAATACTTACTGAATGCTTACTATATGCCAGGCACTATTCCAAATATTTTGCAATTTTTAACTCAGCCCTTTGAGGTACGTACTATCGTTACCCCCATTTTACAAAAGAGAAAACTGAAGGACAAAGATAGAATCTCATTCCAATACTGACAAGGGTAGAGTAATACCTGAGAAGTTTCCCTTTAAGTTTCCCACCAGCTAAAGGTATTGGGGGCTCAATGTAAGAATTAAGTTGACTTTAGGAAAGAGGTGATATTTCTTGTTAAACATAATAAATGTGCTCATTTTAGAAAACTAGGAAAATATAAAGAAGAAAACAGCCATAATCCCATCCTTCCAGAGATTTCATTTTAGATTCTCTTTTCATCTTTATTTTTGACTACATAATTGATATACTGCATATACAGTGTGTATCTGAATGTGCCCCATTATGCATACTTGCTATAGAGGCTGATCATCAAGGGGGGAAAAAGAAATGAGAAAATGTCTTCTTAAAAAACAGAAGCAGAGAGTGAATTTAGTCAGTCACGGAAGGAAAATACTGTATAAGACCACTATTGTAAGAACTCAAGAAAAGGTTTAAACACAGAAGAAAACATTCTTTGATGGTTATGGGGGTGGGGAGAGAGGGTGAGGGTTATTCACTAACTACATAGTAGATAAGAATCATCTTAGGTGAAGGGAAGGACAGCACACACTACAGGGAAAGTCAGCACAACTGGACTAAACCAAAGCTAAGAAGTTTCCTGAATACAATCAAATACTTTGACAGACAGAGTAGCAGGGGTAGGGGTCTGGGGACCCTGCTTTCAGGGGACATCTAGGTCAATCGGCATAACAAAGCTTATTAAGAAAATGTTCTGCATCCTGCTTTGGTGAGTGGCGTCTGGGGTCTTAAAAGCTTGCAAGTAGCCATCTAAGATGCATCAGTTGGTCCCAACCACCTGGAGTAAAGGAGAATGAAGAACACCAAAGACACAAGGAAAGTATTAGCCCAAGAGGCAGAATGGGCCACATAAACCAGAGACTTCATCAGCCTAAGACCAGAAGAACTAGACGGTGCCTGGCTACCACCAATGAAAGTCCTGACAGGGAACACAACAGAGAGTCCCTGATGGAGCAGTGGAAGGATGGGGTGCAAAACTCAAATTCTAGTAAGAAGACCAGACTTAATGGTTTGACTGAGACTGGAGGAACCCCGGAAATCATGGCCCCTGGACTCTCCATCAGCCCAGAACTAAAACAATTTCCGAGGCCAACTCTTCAGACAGGGATTGGACTGGTCTGTGGGACATAAAGTGATACTCATGAAGAGTGTGCCTTTTAGTCAAGCAGATACAAGAGACCAAAGGGGCGGCTTCTGTCCAGAGGTGAGATGGGAAGGCAGAGAGGGTTAGGAGCTGGTTGAATGGTCATGGGGAATCAGGGGCGGAAAGGAGGAGTGTGCTGTCGCAGAATGGGGTGAGCAATTAGGGTCACATAACAATGTATGTATAAAATTTTGTATGGGAGACTAACTTGAAATGTAAACTTCATTTAACTACAACAATTAAAAAAAAAAAAAAACAGAAGCAGAAAGAAGGCCTTATGGCCCCTTCTTTGCTTCTGAGGGTGATAGGTCTGCTGTTCTGAGTTGATTTGAAGATTTCGCAAACTATGAAATAGACAGAAATCACCGTCTCTGTATCCCTTCTGTGACACCAGTCTGTCCTCCCCCACTCAAGAGGGCACTCTGGAGACGGGTCTCAGGCCTCTTCAAGGCAGGTTGCCCACCGTAAATATACTCACGGTGGGAATATCTGTCAAATCCCCAGTCTTGCTTTGCCTTAAACAGGTTCTATTTCTTTCTCTGTGAAAACAACTTAGTCCTAAATCATGGATGCCTGAAATTAGAAAACTTGAGGCCCATATTATCATAAAACTATTTTAACACGGCAGGGCCCTCTTGGCAGCAGGAGGGGTGACCAACTGCTCCACGGCAACCCCTTCCATTGCAGCCCCTGGAAACACTCAGAGGAATGAGGAATTTGGTTTTCATTAGCGGCGAATGTGAGGAGTTCTGTCACTCTGAATGGACCTTTGATTCTGGCTGGCAGTGGAATCTTTCCAGGACCCACAGAATTTTGTTTCGTTTTGTTTTGTTTCCATATAAAATGGGTCAGGCCCTTCCAGCTTATATCTCCCCAAACTACATAGGAATTGGGCAACACCCCAACCTCTTGATTTCTAAAGTCAATAGTTGGGGCCAGCAGAGGAGGCACCCGAGACCATTCACCTTTATTGACTCTGTGGTTTTATTAAAAATATTATGTTTCCTTGAGGGCTGTGTCAGACCCAACAAAAAGACGGGCCAGTGAGGGGCTGGCGCGGGCCAGGAGCATTTTCACTGCCTAGAAGACAGCCCACCTTGACCTGCCTCTTCCCACCCCAGTGACCCCTAGAAATGGCCTCCACTTTAGAATCTCCACAGAAAACCTGACTTCCTCCCTTTTATCTACTTCAAATGAAAGAACATTGGCATGCTTTTTTATTCATTCAAAAAACATCAGTTTAGCACCTACTACAACTCAGGGTGCTTGGGATCCAGTCAGACAAAGTCTTTAGCCCCATGGAGCTTGCGCTCTGGTTGGGGGGAAAGGTCATGAATAAACAAATAAATACATCACATGATTTCAGATAGTGTCTTAGTTTCCTGGGGCTGTCATAGCAAAATGTCACAAACTGGGTGGTTTTAAAGAACAGAAATATATTGTCTCACAGTTTTGGAGGCTTAGAAGTCCAAATCAGGGTATCAACCATGCTGATTCCTTCTGAGGGCTCTGAGAGAAGAACTGTGTCATGCAGGCCTCCTAGCTTCCTTGACTTGCAGCTGCACCTGCCTCTGTCATCACACGGCCATTTTTCCTCTGATTCTCCGTGTCTGTTCTCCTCTTTTATAGGACCCCACTCAAATGGGATTAGGACCCACCCTAAAACAAACTCTTTGTTGTCGTGCTGATTCCAACTCATGGTGACCCCACGTGTTACAGAGTAAAACTGCTCCATAGGGTTTTCTTGGCTGTAATCTTTATGGAAGCAGATCACCAGGCCTTTCTTCCACAGCGTGGCTAGGTGGGTTTGAACTGCCAACCTTTAGGTTAGTAGTCAAGTGCAAACCATTTGCACTGTCCAGGGACATTAGGTAGGACCCATCCTAAACCAAAAAAAGAAACCTGTGGCCGTCAAGTCGATTCCAACTCATAGTGTCCAGTAGGACAAGGTAGACCTGCCCCATAGGATTTCTAAGGCTGTAATCTTTATAGAAGCAGACTGTCACATCTTTCTCCTGTAGAGCAGCTAGTGGATTCGATCTGCTGAACTTTCAGTTAGCAGCTGAGCACTTAAGCATTATGCCACCAGGGCTCTCCATCTTAAAAGACCTTATTTCTAAACAAGGTCACATTCACAGGTACCAGGAGTTAGGACTTTAACATATCTTTTAGGGGGACACAATTCAATCCATAACAACAACAACAAAAAAAACCCAAACCCACTATCGATTGCTGTGGGTCGATTCCAACTCATAGTGACCCTATAGGACAGGGTAGAACTTCCCCATAGAGTTTCCAAGGCCGTAAATCTTTCCGGAAGCAGATTGCTACATCTTTCTTCCGTGGGGCAGCCGGTAGGCTTGAACTGCCAACACTGTGGTTGGCAGCTGAGCGCTTTAACCACTGTGCAACCAGGACACCCTTCAATCCGTAACAGATGGTGGTAAGTGCTATTTAAAAAAACAAACGAACAGTATAATGTGATGGTGGAAGACCGGGAGGTGGAAGGCAGCATAGATAAAGGTAGTCAGGGAAGGTTTCTCTGAGGGGGTGGAAAGGATGACAGCAGGTGTAGCCTAATCTCAGCTACTGTGCCAGATGTGGTATCTTTACTGGAGCAGATAAACACAGTCTCCAGAATTCGGTATGCAGCTCTATTGATTTAGCAAGTACTTTCTTCATGATACCCAACAGCGGAGAGGAGCAAAGCAGTTTACCTTTACATGGCAGCGATAGCAGAACACCTGCATTCTTCTTCACTCTTCTGTTCTCCATCATAATATTGTCCTTGTGGGCTATCTTAGGTCAGATTTCCTAGAAGCAAACCCATAGATGGAGATTTTTGTGGAGGTACTTTTAGGAGAAGGGGAATCAAAGAAGCAGGACAGATAGCTAAGCAATGATGTCCTTGAGCTAGAGACCAGCCTCATTCTGGTCCCTGGGGGGCTCTGGAGCATGAATTCCCCCCCCCCTTAAAATAAGGGAGTTGGCCGTTTGAATTCCCGTGTCAGTCAGTATGGCTGGCTGACCCCTTGGAGGGGCATACTTCCCTGGTAAGATGCATACTATTAGGCAGAGAGTAACTCTCCAGAGAAGGGGTCAGATGTGAACTGTTAGCACCAACACTCACATGATGTCAATAAAATAGTGGACCAAGGTATTGATGTCTGAGGAATGTCAAGGCAATCAAGGGAATTATAGTGGATGCTGTCAATAAGGCACTCAGACCCTTTCCCTGGGTGTTGTCCCCGCTGTGCTGCTGCTTTGAACTCGGTGAGCAGAAAGTGGCAAGAACCCTGGATACCTTAGTGACACATGCATGCCAAAGGGTGGAAGACCAACCTCAAGAAGATTCAGGGAACCACCATATTTATTTTATTGTACTTTAGATGAAGGTTTACAGAACAAACTAGCTTCTCATTAAACAATTAGTACGCATATTGTTTTATGACATTGGTTGCCAACCCCACGACATGTCAACACTCTCCACTTCTTGACCTTGTGTTGCCCTTTACCAGCTTTCTTGTCCCCCCCTGCCTTCTCATTCTTGCCCCTGAGCTGGTGTGCCCATTTGGTCTCGTTTTGTTTTATGGGCCTGTCTAATCTTTGGCTGAAGGGTGAACTTCAGGAGTGACTTCAGTATTGAGTGAAAAGCTGTGTCCGGGAGCCATACTCTCGTGGTTTCTCCAGTCTCTGTCAGACCAGTAAATCTGATATTTTTTTTTGTGAGTTAGAATTTTACGTTATATTTTTCTCCAGCTCTGTCTGGGACCCTCTATTGTGATCCCTGTCAGAGCAGTTAATGATGATGGTAGATGGGCACCATCTAGTTGTGCTGAACTCAGTCTGGTGGAGGCTGTAGTACTTGCGGGAACCCACCATATTGATGAAAATTTGAGGAAACCAATATCTGAGACATGCCACAGCACCCTCTCTAAGGCAATAGACAAGTTGCTGCACCTTGCACCTTCTTCCAGGTAGTAGGCTGTAAATGGCCCAAAAAAGGTATGTCCACATCCTAAGCCCCAGAACCTGTGAATGTGACCTTATTTGGCAAAAGGGTCTTTACAGTTATAATTAGTTAAGGATCTTGAGACGAGGAGATCACTCTGGATTATCCAGGTGGGACCTAAATCCAATAGCAAGTGTCCTCATAAGAAACACAGAGAGGAGTAACACAAAGAAAAGAAGAAGAGGCAATGCAACCACAGAGGCAAAGATTGGAGTGGTGCAGCCACAAGCCAAGGAATGCCTGAAGCCACCAGCAGCTAGAAGAGGCAAGGAACAGATTTTTCCCTAGATCCTTCAAAGGGAATACAGCCCTACCAACACCTAGGTTTCATACTCCTGGCTTCGAAAACTGTAAGAGAATAAATTTCTGTTGTTTTAAGCCAGTTTGTGATAATTTGTTACAGCAGCTATGGGAAACTAATACACACCACCAAAAAAGAGGCACAGCTTTTGATGGCCTCTTTGAATTTTGAAGCAATATATACCACACTTGGGACTACTACTTTGACCTATTTCTTAGGTGGTTCAGAAAGCTGTCAGTTTGCAACAAAACAAAAGATGGCTCTACAGCAGGTCCAAGCTATAGTGTAAACAGTCAAACCATATGACCAAGATTCCATGGTGCTAGATAAGGATGTTAGGTGGAGTTTTGGGCATCCCTTAGTAGAAAATCCCTAGTGCAGACCCCTAGGCTTATCTGCAGCAGAGAACTACTCTCCTTTTGAAAAGCAATATGTGGCGTGCTTACTGGATCCTAATAGAGACTGAGTGCCTGACCATGAGACACCAAGCAACTATGCCACCTGAGCTTCTCATCATGAGCTGGGAATTATCTGAGACACCAAGTCATAATATTAGGAGGGCACAGAAGCACTCCACTGTACAATTAATCAGGACTGGGCAGGTCCAGAAGGCACAAGTATGTTACATGAAAAAGTGGGCCAGACCCCCATGTCACCTATTTCTTGTTGCACCTATGTCTACCCCTCCACACACACCTATGGCCTCATGGGAAGTTTACTACAATCACCCATCAGAGAAGTAAAGGACTCAGATCTGGTTCATAGACAGGTTGGCACGTGGGGCCATAAGCAATAGATCTGGTCATTTCCATCTTATGGAGGAAGAAGTGGCCTGAGTCACATGTAGACACCAACTCCTGGGCTGGTTGGTCAGCAGCCTGAAAGGAACAAGATTAGAAGTTCTTAGATTGCGTGATTGGGGAAGGCTTGCCTGAGGAAATGGCAATTGAGCACAATGTGCAGGAGACTCATATGGCAAACATCTCAGTGCTCTCGAGGTCTTTTCCATTTACAAAGCACCATCAACCATGAATCATTGAACGCTCATGATCTGGTTAGGTGGGTCCTTCGTGACTCCCCTGGGCTGAGTTTTCGCCTATCCATCCTGGCTGCGGCAGACTTCAGGTATGGACACCTGTTTCAGGTTGTGCTGCCCAGAAGCAGACACTGAAGAGGATTCTTATAAAAATTATTTCTTAAAGAAGTGCTCTCAGGACAAGCCAGTAACAGAGTGGGGAGTTGTACAAAGAAGGCAAATAGTCAACTTGAGCCTGAGCCTTGGGGAGCTCTGGAAAGCTTGTCCCCAACTCGAGGCAAGTGAGCTGGCTTTCATACTCTTGCATGTTCACCTGTTAGTCATAACCATGGTAAGGGTGGCACCAGGGGACATAAATGGTCAGACACTTCTGGTTCTGTGTGTATGTGGAAGCAGGAGGGGGTGCAAAGCAGCTCCAGTAGCCCAAAGGGTGGCCTCTTGAGAGAGTCGCTCATGCAGGCTGTTAGAAATAAAGGCGCACAGGAGCCAAGGAAGGCTTACAGAAATGGAGCGTCAGCTACAGTCTCTGCCCGAGTTAGGCCCTCGGCATTGCCTGGAAACATCAGGGTGACAGGTAAGAGAGGCAGCTCACGGAATATTTGGCTTTGACAGGGATACCAATGAGCAGCACCATCATCATTTGGCCAGAGAAACTAAAAAAGATGCTCATGTTTCAAAAGCATAACAAAAAACCACATTTCTGCCACCTTCTAGGAGCTGCCATGCTACCAAGAGGAAACAGGAGCCAGGGTCCAGGCCCTGGACAGAAGTACCATTAGGTCGACTGGAAAACACATCCAAATGTTCTCAAGGTTGTTTTTGGAACTGTGCTGGCCAAATGAGGGAGGTGCTGGCCTGGCAGCTGGACCAGGCCCACTCAGGGAAAGAGGAGGGAGTGGCTGGTGGCCGGTGAGCAGGAGGCATCACTCCCCTGTGCTCTGGAGACCCGCTGTCCACAAATGCGGTTCTGGGGAGAGCAAAGGAGTGGGAGCCTGGCTGGGGTCTTGCCAAGTTAGCTTTCAGGGTGGATAGACAGATCTCCTTAGTCCTGGCATCTTTTGCTAAACAAAGATCTCCCCAAGCCAGGGTAAACCCTCAAGGAGCAAGAATTCGCTAGAAACAGCATTTCTCAAACTTCACTCACTCAAGTACAACCTTCCCACTTTTTGCCATATCTGATGACCAACTACACTAGTATTTTACTTAACATTTGCCTTTAAAATGTAGACTCTTTCTTTGACTTAAATATTCATGATTTAAATATATATATATATGGGAGGCAGTGGAACCATCATGGCACTATAGACAGAACCATCCCTCTGCAGCAAAGACCCGAAAAACTAAGTAAAACAATCCTGGAACCCTAAGCATCAAATGAAGGGATAAAGAACTCGATCAAGCACTGAACGGAATAAGAAACTGACAGAAAATGAGGACAGCCAAGGAGTGGAGGTCCCCTATCAGCTAACACGGCATGGATTCGCCATCTTGGACTACAGCCACCAAGGAAGGCAGACAGGGAGTACAGGAAGGCAACTTCACAGAGCTCCCAACAAGAGACAGAGCACCTGGTAACCAGGGATACATGCTTTCCCACTCCCCACGCTTCTTCCCTCTACGTGGCCTCCACTGCTTCCCAATGGGTCACAGTCGCTCAGCCGGAGAGACCCTAGCCCAGGTCCACCCCACCTCCACTGGCCAGCTCCTTCAGTGTCATTTTTGTTGTTGCTATTTGTTATTCTTTTTTTTGTTTGTTTGTTTCTTCTCTCTCTCTCTCTCCCTTCCTTCCTTTCCTTTCTCCCACCCAGCTAGTCCCGTGTGCTGTCCCCTCCGCTTCTTGATGGGCTGTGCCACACCCCTTGGCTAGAGAGCCACCAGCACACGGCCTCTCTAGGTCCACACCGCCCCCACTGGCAGGCTCCCTCAGGGCCATTTTTTTTTCTATTTCTTCTCTCTCTCTCTCCCTTCCTTCCTTTTTTCTCCCACCCACCCAGACCCATGTGCCAGCCCTGCCCCTTCTTGATGGGCTGCGTCACACCTCTCAGCTAAAGAGCCACCAGCACATGACCTTCCGAGTCTGTGCTGCCCCCACCACCGGTAGGCTCTCTCAGCACCATTTTGCCCCCTTTGGTTTCTTCTCTCTCTTTCCCTTCCTTCCTATCCCTTCTCCCACCCACCTAGCCCTGTGAGCTGCCCTGCCCCTTCTCAACAGGCAGTGTTGCACCACTGGGCTAGAGAGCCACTGACACGTGGCCTCCAAGGTCCATGCTGCCCCCACTGGCCAGCTCCCTCAGCACCATATTTTGTTTGTTTTTGTTTTCTTTTGTTTTTTGTTTCTCATCTCTCTCTCCCTTTCTTCCTTTCCCATCTTCCACCCACCTAGCCCCATGCACTGTCCCTGCTCCTTCTTGAAGGGCCTTACCAAACCGTTTGGCTAGAGAGCCACCAGCACACAGTCTTTCTGGGTCTGCGTTATTCCCACCAACCATCTCCATGAGCGCCATATTTTTTAGTTTGTTTGATTTGTTCTTTTTGGGGGGTAAGGAGGAGTTTCTCTCTCTCTTCCTCCCTTCCTTTTCTTTCTCCCACCCAGATAGCTCTGTGTGCTGCCCCCACCCTTTCTCAAAGGGCCGTGCTGCACCACTAGGCTAGAGAGTCACTGGCACATGGCCTCCTCGGGTCTGTGCAGCCATCACCAACCGGCTCCCTCAGCACCATTTTTCTTTTTGTTCTTGCTATTGTTGTTTCTTCTCTTATCCTTCCTTCTTTCTCCTGCCCACCTAGCCCCATGCACCTTCTCAATGGGCTGTGCTGTACCACTTGGCTAGATAGCCTCTGGCACACAGCCTCCCCGTATCTATGCCACTCCCACAGGCCGGTTCCCTCAGTGTCATATTTTTTGTTTTTCTTTACCTTTCCCCTTCTCCCTTTTCCTTCTTGCTCCCACCTAGGCCCTGTGCTGACTGTGCTCCTTCCTGACAGGCTGTACTGCACCACCAGGCAAGAGAGACATCAGCTCGCTGTAACCCCAATTCCATCCCACCCCTGCCAGCCAGCTCCCCCAGCACCATATTTACTTTTTGTTATTATTGTTGTTGTTTTGTTTTGTTTTTCTTGTTTCTTTTATTTATTTCCCTTCTTTCCTTTCCTTTCTCCTGCCCACTTATCCCTGTGTGCCAGCCACGATAGGCCAAGCTACACTGCTCAGCTAGCGAGCCACTGGCACATGGCCTCGCCAAGTCTGCCTGGTCCCCACCCACCAAATCCTACCACATGGCCATTTTATTTACTTTTTTCTTTTTTCCTTCATTTTTTTGCCACTGTTTCTCTCTCTTCTTTCTCTTACCCACTTAGCTCCACATATCATATCTTCTCCCTTCCCCCTCCTATCTGCACCATGTGCCGAGCACCATGTCCCTGAGCAGCACTGGCATGGACCCCCAGATGCCCAGACCCCACCCTACACTGCCCCCTGGCCCCGCCACATCAGCCCCAGTTCATGCCACAGACAACTAATCCCCACTTCTTTTCCACCCACCCACTGGACCTGCCCTGCTGCACCATAGCTAAGCAACTGGCCCTGCCCACCTGGACAAGGTGGTGAGAAGTATCATGCCCACAGACAAGCAAGCAACAAAACACACCCAGCCCACCTTCCCAGACATAACCAAATAAAACAAAAAAGCAGGATGAAACAAATCTACAATCAATAAACGAGGAAAATAATTCCTGAATGTCCTGGAGACAGCAGAAAATATCAAAACATATTAAAAATTAAAAAAAGGACAGGATGGCTCCAGAAAGCGACCAAATAAAACACCAGATGATCTTCTGGTAGAAGAAAAGGCACTGGAACTACCTGATAGGGATTCAAAACTCTAATATTCAGAGCTGTCCAAGAGATTAGGAAAGAGATTAAAGAAAATGCAGAAAAAAAATAAGGAAAAATAGACAAAATCATGGAAAATACAGACAAAATAAGGGAAAACACAGACAAAGCAATGGAAGAATTCAGGAAAATAATACAGGAACAAAATGTCAAAATAAATAAGCAACTAGAAATCATACAAAAACAGCAATTAGAAATCCAAAAGATAAACAACAGGATTCAGAAATGGACAGTGCAATAAAAAATTTAGGGGGAAATGTGAAACGATGGAAGACAGGATCAGTAAAATTGAAGACAAATTCTTGGATAGCACCTTATTTGAGGAAAAATCAGAGAAAAGAATGATAAAAAAATGAAGAAACTCTGAGAATGATGTGGGATACAATCAAAAGCAAAAACTTGCTTGTGATAGAAGTTCCACAACAGAGGTAGAAAAATGGAAAACACGGAGAGGATCATTGCAGATTTGGTGACAGAAAACTTCCCTAATATCATGAAAGATGAAAAGCTGACCATCCAATATGCTCAATGAACCCCATATAGGATAGACCCCAAAAGAAAATTACTGAGATAGATCATAATCCCACTCACTAAAACCAAAGACAATGAAAGAATCTTGAGAGAAGCTCAAGAAAAACAATAACTCACATACAAGGGACACGATGAAACTAAGCTCTGATTACTTGGCAGAAACCATGCAGCCAAGAAGGCAATGGAATTATACATATAAAACCTTGAAAGAAAAAATTGCCAACTAAGAATAATATATCCTGCAAAACTCTCACTCAAGTATGATGGAAAAATTAGGACATTTCCAGATAAACAGAAATTAAGTGAATATGTAAAAACTAAACCAAAATTACAAGAACTATTAAAGGAAGTCCTTCGGTTAGAGAATCAACAACATCAGACCACAACCTGAATCTAGGACACATAACAGCATCAACCGGATACAAACCTAGGTAATGAACTCTCAAGGATAAAACAAAACTAACAGATTTACAACAGGAAACCAGAGAGGTCAATCTATAAATGACAACGTCAGAACAATGAAAGAGGGAATAAATGGCATGGGTATAGAACGTTCAAATGGAGAGGAAGTCAAGGTGATATCAAGTAATAAAAGACTGATTTAGGCTTAGGAAGATAGGGATAAATTTCAAGGTAACCACAAAGAAAGATAATAAACCTACTCATCAAAATAAAGAAGAAAAACAAAGTCTCAGTAAACTTAAAATCTACAGAAATGAAAGAAACAAAAAAAACCCCACAAACAAAAGGAATTCAGCACAGGAGAGTAAGAAGAACAAAGAAAATGTCACTACCACAAAAAAAGCACTACAAAATGATAACAATAAACTGACACCTATAAATAATCACACTGAACGTAAATGGCTTAAATGCAACCATAAAGAGACAGAGAGTGACAGGATGGATAAAAAAACAGGACCCATCAATATGCTGTCTACAAGAGACACACCTTAGAAACAAAGACGTAAATTTATTAAAAATCAATGGATGGAAAAAAATATACCAAGCAAACAAAAAAATACACCAAGCAAACAAAAAAGAGCAGGAGTGGGAATACTAACCTCAGATAAAATAGACTTTAAAACAAAATCCACCATAAAAGACAAAGAAGGACATTATATAATGACTAAAGGAACAGTTCTTCATGAGGATATAATCATAATAAATATCTATGTACCTAATGACAGGGCTCCAAAATACATAAACTCTAACAGCACTGAAAAGAGAAATTGACAGTTCCACAATAAGAGTAGGAGACTTCAACACACCACTCTCAGTAAAGGACAGAATATCTAGAAAGAAATTCAACAAAGATACAGAAGATCTAAAGGTCACAATCAACCAACTTGACCTCATAGACATATACAGAACGCTCCACCCAACAGCAGCAAAATACACATTCTTTTCCAGCACACATGGAACGTTCTTCAGAATAGACCACATCTTAGTCCACAAAGCAACCCTCAAAAAATTCAAAACATTAAGATAATACAAAGCATCTTCTTTGATCACAATGCCATCAAAGTAGAAATTAACAGCAGGAAGAACAGGGAAAAAAATCAAATACATGGAAACTGAATAACACCTTGCATAAAAACCACTGGGTAATATAATAGAAGAGATCGAAGATGGAATCAAAAAATTGCTAGAATCCAATGAGAATGAAAACAAATTATATTAAAACCTTTGGGACACAGCAAAGGCAGAGCGCAGAGGTCAATTTATAGCAATAGATGCATCCATCAAAAAGAAAAAAGGGACAAAATCAAAACATTAGTTATACAACTCGAACAAATAGAGAATAGCAAAAGAAGACTACAGCCACCAGAAGAAAGGAAATAATAAAGACTAGAGCAGAAATAAATGAAATAGAGAATAGAAAAACAATAGAAAGAATCAACAAAACCAAAAGTTGATTCTTCAAAAGGATCAACAAAATCAACAAATCATTTTGACAAACTGACAAAAAAAAAAACAGGAGAGGATGCAAATAACCCAAATAAGAAATGAAATGGGGGACATTACAACAGAGTCAATGGAAATAAAAAGGATCATAACAGAGTACTATGAAAAACTATACTCCAACAAATTTGAAAACCTAGAGGAAATGGACAAATATCTAGAAATTCACTACCTACCTAAACTAACACAAACAGAGGTCGAAAATCTGAACAGACCCATAACAAGAGAAGAGATTGAAAATGTAATTTAAAAAAACTCCCAACAAAAAAAGCCCTGGTCCAGATGGCTTCACTGGTGAATTCTACCAAACATTCAGACAGAGCTTGCAACAGTACTACTCAAACTATTTCAGAACACAGAAAAGGAAGGGATACTTCTGAATTCATTCTGTGAAGCCAGCATAACCCTGATACCAAAACCACGCAAAGACACCACAAAAAGAGAAAATTATGGACCGATATATCTTATGAATATAGATGCAAAATTCTAGCCAATAGAATTCTTCATCATATAAAAAAATAATACACCACGACCAAGTGGAATTCATACCAGGTATGCAAGGATGGTTCGACATTAGAAAATCAATAAACGTAATCCACCACATAAATAAAACAAAAGAAAAGAATCTCATGATCATCTCAATCGATGCAGAAAAGGCATTTGATAAAAGTCCAACACCCATTCCTGATAAGAAAAAAAAAACTCTCAATAAAATAGGTATAGAAGGGAAATTCTCAACGTAATAAAAGACATATACACAAAATCAATAACCAACATCTTTCTTAACAGAGAGAGGCTGAAAACATTCCCCCCTGAGAACAGGAACAAGACAAGGATGCCCTTTATCACCGCTCCTATTTAACATTGTGCTGGAAGTCCTAGTTAGAGCACTAAGGCAAGAAAAAGAAATTAAGGGCATCCAAATTGATAAGGAAGAAGTAAAACCATCCCTATCTGCGGATGATATGATACTATACATAGCGAACCTAAAAGACTCCACAAGAAAACTCCTGGAACTAATAGAAAGATTCAGCAGAGTAGCAGGATACAAGATAAACATACAGAAAACAGTTGGAGTCCTATAGACCAATAAACAGAATTATGAAAAGAAAATCAGGAAAATAATACCATTTATAATAGCCCCTAAAAAAATAAAATACTTAGGAATAAATCTAACCAGGGATGTAAAAGACCTATACAAAGAAAACTACAAAACACCACTGCAAGAAACCTACATAAATGGAAAAATATACCACACTCATGGATAGGTAGACTTAACATAGTGAAAATTTTGATTCTACCCAAAGCAGTCTACAAATACAATGCAATCCCGGTCCAAATACTAACAGTATTCTTCAACAAGATGGAAAAACTAATCATAAGCTTATATGGAAGGCAAAGACCTCCTAGATAAGTGAAGCACTACTGAAGAAGAAGACGAAAGTAAGAGGGCTCACACTACCTGACCTCAGAACCTACTATACAGCTACAGTAGTCAAAACAGCCTGGTACTGGTACAACGACAGACGCATTGACCAATGGAGCAGAATCGAGAACCCAGATGTAAATCCATCCACCTCTGGTCACCTGATCTTCAACAAAGGCCCAAAGTCCATTAAATGGAGAAAATATAGTCTTTTTAACAAATGGTGCTGGCAAAACTGTATGTCCATCTATAAAAAAATGGAACAGGACCCACACCTCACACCATACACAAAAACTAATTCAAAATGGATCAAAGACCTAAATATAAAACCCAAACCTATAAATATCGTATAAGAAAAAATAGAGTCAATGCTAGAGGCCCCAATACACGGCATAAATAGGATACAAACCACAACTAACAATACACAAACACCAGAAGATAAGCAAGATAACAGGGATCTTCTAAAAATTAAGAACTTATGCTCATCAAAAGACTTCACCAAATAAGTAAAAAAAGAACCCACATAATTTGGCTACGACAAATTAGACAAAGGTCTAATCTCTAAAAATCTATAGGAAAATCCAACACCTCTACAACAAAAAGACGAATAATCCAATTTAAAAATGGGCAAAGGATATGAACAAACACTTTGCCAAAGACATTCAGGCAGCTAACAGACACATGAGGAAATGCTTGTTATCACTAGCCATTAAAGAAATGCAAATCAAAACTACAGTGAGATACCATCTCACCCCAACATTACTGGCTTGAATCAAAAAAAAAAAAAAAAAACAAATGTTGGAGAGGCTGTGGGGAGATTGGAATTCTTACGCACTGCTAGTGGGAATATAAAATGGTACAACCATTTTGGAAAACAATACGGCGCTTCCTCAAAAAGCTAGAAATAGAAACACCATAAGATCCAGCAATCCCACTCCTAGGAAAAAAACCTAGAGGAATAAGAGCCGTCACATGAACAGACATATGCACACCCATGTTCATGGCAGCATTATTCATAATAGGAAAAAGACAGAAACAACCTAAGCACCCAAAAACAGATGAATGGATAAACTATGGTATATACACACAATGGAATACTATACAACAATAAAGAACAATGATAAATCTGCAAAACATCTCACAACATGGATGAATCTGGAGGGCATTATGCTGAGTGAAATAAGTCAATCACAAAAGGACAAATACTGTATGAGACCACTATATAAAAACTCAAGAAAAGGTTTACACACACAAAGAAACAATCTTTGATGGCTACGAGGGAGGGGGGCGGGGAAGGAAAAATACTAACTAGACAATAGATAAGTGGTAACTTTGGTGAAGGGTAAGATGGTACACAATACTGGGGAAGTGAGCACAACTTGACCAAGGGAAGCTCATGGAAGGTTCATAGACACATCCAAACTCCCTGAGGGACCGAATTACTGGGCTGAGGGCTGGGGACCATGGTCTCCAGGGACATCAAGCGCAGTTGGCATAACATAGATTATAAAGAAAATGTTCTACATCCTACTTCGGTGAGTAGAGTCGGGGATCTTAAAAGCAGCCGTCTAAGATACTCCACTGGTCCCACCCCATCTGGAGTAGGGGAGAATGAAGAAAACCAAACACACAAGGGAAAGATTAGTCCAAAGGACTAACGGACCACAACTACCACAGCCTCCACCAGACTGAGTCCGGCACAACTAGATAGTACCCAGCTACCACCACTGACTGCTCTGACAGGGATCACAACAGAGGGTGCTGGACAGAGCTGGAGAAAAATGTAGAACAAAATTCTAACTCAAAAAAAGGACCAGACTTACTGGTCTGACAGAGACTGGAGAAACCCCGAGAGTATGGCCCCTAGAAACCCTTTTAACTTACTACCGAAGTCACTCCTGAAGTTCACCCTTCAGCCAAAGATTAGACAGGCCCATAAAACAAAATGAGACTAAATGGGTACACCAGCCCAGGGGCAAGGATAAGAAGTCAGGAGGGGACAGGAAAGCTGGTAACAGGGAACCCAAGGTCAAGAAGGGGAGAGTGTTGACAGTTGTGTGGTTGGCAACCAATGTCACAAAACAATATGTGTATTAATTGTTTAATGAGAAAGTAATTTGCTCTATAAACCTTCATCTAAAGCACAATAAAAAAAATAAATAAATAAACCAAATATGTATCACTACCATAAGTGAAAAGCCTGGATCAAAGTAGTCACAAAAAAATAAATATTAAAAAATTTTAAAAAGTAATCCATGGGTCACTGAAAATATCTCACACACTGCTGATTATCCACTTTCAGAAACATTCTCTAGAATGTGAACTGCACAGGCAAGGCCCTTGTCTGTTTTATTCAATGTTGACTGTCTGAATGAGTGAAGGAATGAATGAATCTTCCTAGTCTGGAGAAGCATGTGAGAACCCAGATGTCTTAGTTAAGAAAATGCCAAATAATTGCTCTTTAAACCCCAACAGCTAATAATAAACCCTGAAATCACTCTAACTAAACATTACAGATTTTTTTTGAACATTTTATTTTGCTTAAGGTGAAAGTTTACATAGTAAATTAGTTCTCCATTCAATAATTTATATACAAATTGTTCAATGACATTGGCTGCTATCCCCTCAGAGTGTCAGCACTCTCCCCATTTCCACTCTGGGTTCTCCATTTCCATTCGTCCGGTTTCCCTCCCCCTTTCTGCCTTCTCATCTTTCCTTTTGGGCAAGTGTTGCCCTTTTCATCTTGTATAGTTGCTTGTTCTAAAAAGCACGTTCCTCATAGGTGTTATTGTTTATTTTATAGACCTATTATTTGGCTGAAAGGTGATCTCTGGGAGTGGCTTCATTTCCTCGTTAGAAGGGTGTCTTAGGGCTATAGTCTCAGAGTTCCCCCAGTCCCTATCAGTAAGTCTGGTCTTTTTTATGAATTTGAATTTTGTTCTACATTTTTCTCCCACTCTAAGCAGGACCCTCTATTGTGTTCCTGGTCAGAGTAGTTGGAAGTGGTAGACGGGCACCAACTAGTTCTTCTGGTCTCAGACTAGCGGAGGCTGTGGTTCATGTGGGCCGTTAGTCCTCTAGACTAATCGCTTCCTTGAGTCGTTGGTTTTCTTCACTCTCCTTTGCTCCAGACACTAAGAAACCAATAGTTGTATCTTCGATGGCCACTGGCAAGCTTTTAAGACCCCAGATGCTACTCACCACAGTAGGATGCAGAACATTGTCTTTATGAACTCTTTTATGCCAGTTGACCTACATATCCCCTGAGACTATGGTTCTAAACCTTCAATCTCAGTATCTCAGTCCTGCGAGGTGTTTAGTTATATCTAAGAAGTTTCCATAACTGTGCCCCCTATGTGTTCTATTATATATATATGAATATACATGCAGTACATATAAATATGTATGTAGAAATATCCACAACCATACCTGTTTGTGTGGGTGCACTCCCGTATGGCCTCCCACACTTATATAGCATACATATCTACCTATGTATCCACTCACAAATTATTGTTTGTTATTACTGTTGTTGCAGGATTGTATATGCTATAGTATTTACAGTAGTTGCTCTTTATTCCTGTGTACCTCTCAGTACCATCCTTTGCCTTGGTTGCATTGTGCTGACTTCCCGCACATTATGTATTACCTTTCCCTTCACCAAAATTAGCACGTGTCTATTATCTAATTAATAATTCTCCCTCCTTCTCCCTCCCATCCCTGGTAACCACCAGAGAATGTTTCTCTCTGTGTGTAAACAGGAAAAGAGGAGAAGCAGCTGCCACAGTGATTAACGTGATTTACCCTGGAGAGAAGGCAACAGAGAAGGAGAAATTGTCTTCAGCACTCAAAGGGACAAACAATAATAAGTGCTGGTGAAGATATGGAGAGATTGGAACCCTCATACATTGCTGGTGGGCATGTAAAATGATGCAGCCTCTGTGGAAAACAGTTTGGCAGTTTCTCAAAAAGTTAAACATAGAATTACCATGTTGTTATTGTTGTTAGGTGCTGTTGAGTAGGTTCTGACTCCTAACTACCCCATGCACAACAGAATGAAATACGGCCCAGTCCTGCGCCATCGTCACAATCGTTGCTATGTTTGAGCCCATTGTTGCAGCCACTGAGTCAACTCATCTCGTTGAGGGTCTTCATCCTTTCCACTGATCCTCTACTTTACCAAGCATGATGTCCTTCTGCAGGGATTGGTCCCTCCTGATAACATGGACAAGGAGAGCAAGACGAAGTCTCACTATCTAAGGAGCATTCTGGCTGTACTTCTTCCAAGACAGATTTGTTCATTCTTCTGGCAGTCCATGGCATATTCAATATTCTCTGTCAATGTCATAATTCAAATGCATCAAATCTTCTTTGGTCTTCCTTATTCACTGTCCAGTTTTTGCATGCATATGAGGCGATTGAAAATACCATGGCTTGGGTCAGGTGTACCTTAGTTGTCAAAGTGACATCTTTGCTTTTCAACACTTTAAAGAGGTCTTTGAAGCAGATTTGCCCAATGCTATATGTCATTTGATTTATTGACTACTACTTCCATGGGCATTGATTGTAGATCCAAATAGAATGAAATCCTTAACAACGTCCAAATTTTTCTCCACTTATCATGATGTTGCTTGCTTATTGATCCAGTTGTGAGGATTTTTGTGTTCTTTGTACTAAGGAGTAATTCATCCTGAAGGCTGTAGTCTTTGAGCTTCATCAATAAGCACTTCAAGTCCTCTTCACTTTCAGCAAGCAAGGTTGTGTCATGTGCATATCGAATGAAAGTTGTTAATGAGTCTTCCTCCAATCCTGATGCCCCATTCTTCTTCGTATAGCCCAGCTTCTCAGATTATTTGCTAAGCATATAGACTGAATAGGTATGGTGAAAGAATACAACCCTACCAACACCTTTAAACCATGCTGTATCCCCTTGTTCTATTTGAACAACTGCCTCTTGGTCTATGTACAGGTTTTGCATGAGCACAATTAAGTGTTCTGGAATTCCCATTCTTTGCAATGTTATCCACAATTTGTTATGATCCACACAGTGGAATGCCTTTGCATAGTCAGTAAAACACAGGTAAACGTCTTTCTGGTATTCTCTCCTTTCAGCCAAGATCCATCTGACATCAGTAATGATAACCCTCTTTCCATGTCCTCTTCTGAATCTGGCTTGAATTTCTTGCAGTTCCTTGTAGATGTACTGTTGCAACCATTTTTGAATTATCTTCAGCATAATTTTACTTGCCTGTGATGTTAATGATATTGTTTGATAATTTCTGCATTCTATTTGATTACCTTTCTTTGGAATGGGCACAAACATGGATCTCTTCCAGTTGGTTGGCCAGGTAGCTGTCTTCCAAATTTCTTGGCATAGATGAATGAGCACTTCAGGATTGCATCTGTTGAAACATCTCAATTAGTATTCCATCAATTCCTGCAGCCTTATTTTTCACCAATGCTTTCAGTGCAGCTTGGACTTCTTCCTTCAGTGCCATCGGTTCTTTTTTTTCCACCCCATACAAAAATTTATACATGCATTGTTATGTGACTCTAATTGCTCTCCCCATACTGTCACAGCACACTCCTCCTTTCCACCCCTGATTCCCCATGTCCATTCAACCAGTTCCTAACCCTCTCTGCCTTCCCATCTCACCTCCAGACAGAAGCTGCCCATTTAGTCTCTTGTATCTATTTGAGCTAAGAGGCACACTCATCAAGAGTATCACTTTATGTTCCACAGTCCAGTCCAATCCCTGTCTGAAGAGTTGGCCTCAGAAATTGTTTTAATTCTGGGCTGATAGAGAATCCGGGGCCATGCTTTCCAGGGCTCCTCCAGTCTCAGTCAGACCGCTACGTCTGGTCTTCTTACTAGAATTTGAGTTCTGCACCCCACCTTTCTCTTGCTCCATCAGGGACTCTCTGTTGTGTTCCCTGTCAGGGCAGTCATTAGTGGTAGCTGGGCACCATCTAGTTCTTCTGGTCTCAGGCTGATGAAGTCTCTGGATTATGTGGCCCTTTCTGTCTCTTGGGCTAATACTTTCCTTGTCTTTGGTGTTCTTCATTCTCCTTTACTCCAGGTGGTTGGGACCAATAGATGCATCTTAGATGGTTGCCTGCAAGCTTTTAAGACCCCAGATGCCACTCACCAAAGTAGGGCCATCGGTTCTTGATCTTATGCTATCTCCTGGAATTGTTGAATGTCAACCAATTCCTTTTGGTACAGTGACTTTGTTTATTCCTTCCATCTTCTTTTGATGCTTCCTGCATTGTTCAATTTTTGCTCAGAGAATCCTTCAATATTGCAACTCGAGGCTTGAATTTTTTCTTCAGTTCTTTCAGCTTGAGGAATACTGAGCATGTTCTTCTCTTTTGCTTTTCTGACTCCATGTCTTTGCACATTTCATTATAATACATTACTTTGCCTTCTTGAGCTGCCCTTTGAAATCTTCTGTTCAGCTCTTTTACTTCATCATTTCTTCCTTTCATTTTAGCTACTCAGCATTCAAGAATAAGTTTCAGTCTCTTCTGACATCCATTTTGATCTTGTCTGTCTTTTTAATGATCTTTTGATTTCTTCACGTATGACGTCCTTGATGTCATCCCACAACTCATCTGGTCTTAGGTCGTTAGTGTTCAATGCATCAAATCTATTCTTGAGATGGTCTCTAAATTCAGGTGGGATGTATTCAAAGTTGTACTTTGGCTCTCATAGACTTGTTTAAATTTTCTTCAGCTTCAGCTTGAACTTATGTATGAACAATTGATGGCATGTTCCACAGTTGAACCCTGGCCTGGTTCTGACCAATGATACTGAGCTTCTCCATCATCTCTTTCCACAGATGTAGTTGGTTTGATTCTTGTGTATTCCATCCGGTGAGGTCCATGTGTATAGTCACCATTTACGTTTTTGAAGAAAGGTATTTTCAGTGAATAAGTTGTTAGCCTTGCAAAATTCTGTCATGTGATCTCTGGTGTCGTTTCTATCACCAGTGCCGTATTTTCCAACTGCCAATCCTTCTTCTTTGTTTCCAACTTTTGCATTCCAATTGCCAGTAATTATCAACGCTTCTCGATTGCTTGTTTGATCAATTTCAGACTGCAGAAGTTGATAACAATCTTCTACTTCTTCATCGTTGGCATTAGTGGTTGGTGCCTAAATTTGAATAATAGTTGTATTAACTAGTCTTCCTTGTATCTGTATGGATACTCTCCTATCGCTGACAGCATTGTACTTCAGGATAGATCTGAAATGTTCTTTTTGACGATGAAGGTGATGCCATTCCTCTTCAATTTTTCATTCCCAGCATAGTAGACTATATGATTGTCCAATTCATAATTGCCAATACTAGTCCATTTCAGCTCACTAGTACCTAGGATATCGATCTCTATGCCTCCCATTTCATTTTTGATGACTTCCAATTTTCCTAGATTCATACTTCGTACATTCCACGTTCCGATTACTAATGGATGTTTGCAGCTGTTTCTTCTCATTTTAAGTCATGCCATGTCAGCCAATGAATTTCCCGAAAGCTTTACTCCATCCATGTCATTAAGGTGGACTCTACTTTGATGAGACAGTTCTTCCTCAGTCGTATTTTGAGTGTCTTCCAATCTGAGGGGCTCATCTTCCGGCACTATATCAGACAATATTCTGCTGCTATTCATAAGGTTTCACTGGCCAATTTTTCAGAAGTCGATCATCCTGTCCTTCTTCCTAGTCTGTCTTAGTCTGGAATCTCCACTGATACCTGTCCGCCTTGGGTGATCCTGCTGGTATTTGAAATACTGGTGGCATAGCTTCCAGCATCACAGCAACACACAAGCCACCACAGTATGACAATCTGAGAGATGAGGGGTGGAGAATTGATTCCACTCCTAGATATATACCCAAAAGAATTGAAAGCAGGGATTCAAACAGATTCTTGTACACCGATGTTCACCGCAGCACTATTCACAATAGCCAAAAGATGGAAACAACTTAAGAGTCCATCAACAAATGCATGGATAAACAAAATTCAGTACACACATACAATGGAAAATTATTCAGCCATAACGAGAAATAAAGTTATGACACATGATATGTCATGGATGAACCTAGAAAACCTTATGCTGAGTGAAATAAGCCAGACACAAAATAACAAGTATCGTATGATCCACTTACATGAAATAGCTAGAAGAGGCAAATGAATAGAGACCAAAGTAGATTAGTGGTTGCCAGGCATTGTGAGCAAAGGGTAGTGTGGGGAATTATTGCTTTAAAATAATAATGAAAACAAAGTAAAAAAAAATATTTCTTTAAGTTAGAAAAAAAAAAAAAATCCAGTTCTAGAAGCTCACAGTCAGATTAGGGAAACAAAGCTGGCAGTGAAACAGTCATCACAGAGGTGTGTCCTAATGAACACTTTGAACAATTCCCAAAAGACCCAGCCTCCATCTGCACCCAGAAAGGATCATTCCGAAGCAGTCTGAAGCTGGAGCTGAGGTTTCCCCCAACATCCTGACCCTCTCCTTCCAGGCCAGGGCCAGAGGTAGTAACGCCTGGCTTACCCAGCAGCGACACAGACAGACATGGCCCTGTCCAGGGAAGAGGCCAGTGAGACACTGCTGCCTGTGAGGGGGAATGGGGTGCATCTGCTCTGTGGGGCTTCATTATCAGCTCTCAAGACAGGCTGCTTCTCCAGGTTCAGTAAAGTACGATGTTCAAAAGGGAAATGCACACTTCTTAAGAGCGCATTTTTCACATTTTAATAGCTCTGAAATTTGGGGTGTGATTTACAATTGCCGTTGGCATTTAATGGAGTTGTCATTGCCGGCTCATGCCAAACATCAAATCTTGCAGTCTGCGTTTCTGTGGTTTAAAAGAAAATTCTGGAGACAATAGACGAATATTCTTTTAACCTCTAGGAACAAAGTGGCTGTGGTTACTGGGTGGAGGAGGCAGTAGATCAGACGTGTTTAGCAGCATTCCTCACATAGGAATCAAAAGTGGGCTAGCTCTGCACAAGGGCAAAGCCAGCTCAAGAGCCTAATGCCAGTGACTCTGAGCTCTTCTGTGGGTTCTTTTAAGAAATGCTGCATCAAATAGTGGTTCCCTTGAAGGAGGGACTTGGTGGGGGTGGGCACAAAGGAGCCTTCTCAGTTGCTGGACTCTGTTATCTGGGTAGCGGTTACACTTAGCGGTGAGCTAGTAATCTAGATCCAGATCTAGGGGGAAGGGAGGGGCTGAACTGTAGCATTTGCCATTTTCCATGGTGTAAATACTCCCACCATAAACCAAAAAAACCAGTGACATTGACTCAATTCTGACTCATAGTGGCCTATAGGACCCAGTAGAACTGCCCCATAGGGTTCCCAAAGAGCAGCTGGTGGACTCAAACTGCTGACGTTTTGGTTAGCAACCAAGCTCTTCACCAGTATGCCACCAGGGCTCCACTCCCCACAGCTGACTTTAAACTACTAACGGTTTAATTTAACAATCCATTTGCAAAACTATTGAATTTTTAACCACTGGCTTTCATAAGCTGGTATGAGGTGGCTCCAGCCCACCACTGATTATAGATGTGTACATGGGTAAAAACTAATCAAGTGTATTTATGATTTGTACACTTTATTTTATGTAAGTTATACTTCAATAAAATGTTTTTAAAAAGAGAGAAATCTGTGTCACCAACACTTGGCTGGCACAGACGACAATAGTGTGTGAAAAACCATAGACATTGGCCATTCTGAGTCAGAGTCAGATTTTTGAATGTGGAAAAAGTCTTAACCAATTTCTTTTCATATAAATTTTTCTTTTATGTATGCACGGAGTGATAAATATTAAAATCTGCATTTAATTCAGTCTAAAAGAGCTCTCTTAATAAGTATGAAATGAAAAACTGTAAATGAGAAGAAAGTATTGTGTCTTAGTTTAATTGGCAGCATTTTCTTTTTCCCTAGTGATATGTAGAAGAGTGGTGTCATGGGTTGAATTGTGTCCCCCCAAAAACGTGTGTATCAATTCGGCTGGGCCACGACTCCTGGTATTGCGTGATTGTCCTCCATTTTGTCATCTTACGTGCTTTTCCTATGTGTTGTAAATCCTGTCTCTATGATGTTAATGATGTTAATGAGGGAGGATGAGCGGCAGTTGTGTTGAGGAAGCAAGACTCAATCTTCAGGACTGGATTGTGTCTTGAGCCAGTTTCTTTTGGGCTATGAAAGACAGAGGCGCGAGGTGGAGAGACAAGGGAGGGGGGAACCTCAGACCACCAAGAGAGCAGTGCCGGCAGCGGAGTCCAGGGGGAGATTAATAAGAAGTACTTTCCTCCAGAGCCGAGAGAGAGAGAAAGACTTCCCCTGGAGCTGATGCCCTGAATGTGGACTTTTAGCCTCCTTTACTGTGAGGAAATAAATTTCTGTTTGTTAAAGCCGCCCACTTGTGGTATTTCTGTTACAGCGGTGCTAGATGACTAAGACAGGCAGTGTGCCTTATATTCGGTGGTATCAGAGATTAGTTACTGTATAATATAAAACAAAAAAAACCAAAACCAAACCCATTGCCATCAAGTCAATTCTGACTTACAGTGACCCTATAGGACAGAGTAGAACCGCCCTATAGGGTTTTCAAAGAATGGCTGGTGGATTTGAACCACCGACCGTTAGGACAGCAGCCAAATGCCCAACTACTACACCACCGGGGCTCCTGAAGTACAGTATAGTTGTTTTTAAAGTTTTACAGGTGTTCTCAGGAGTTGGCTAGAGCGCTGAACCCAGAGTCAAGAGACTTGGGTTCTAGTTCCGGATTTGTCGCTGTGTGACGTTAGCCAAGTCAGTTGTGCTCTCTGAGCTTCAGTTTCCCTACCTCTAAAATAGGGATAATAATAATATCTACCTCACAGAGCTGTTCTGAAGATTAAATAAGATACAATGTGCAAAAGGTTTTAGTGTCATGCTGGACACATGCTAAGAGCTCAGTAAAAAGCAACTAGTTGTTGTTGTTGTTGTCAGTTAGTCTCTCTGAGCCTCAATCTATTAAATGGCCCCAAGTCTCAGGTTTGGTGGGAAGATCACTGAGCTAATACATATAAAAGCGTCATGCAAACTGTAAAGTGCTCTGCTAAAAAAAAAGGGTGTGTTATTAAGAACAGTCTAAAGATTTTGATGGAGTCCCTGGATAGTGCAAACTATTAACACACTCAGCTGCTAACCAAAAGGTCGGAGGTTTGAGTCCACCTAGAGGCACCTCAGAAGAAAGGCCTGGCCACCTACTTCCAAAACATTCAGCCACTGACAATCCAATGGAGTACGATTCTACTCTGACACACATGGGGTCACCATGAATCGGAGTCAACGCGATGGCAACAAGTGGTGGCACAGGAAAGATAGTGAGCCGTAGAGATGGAGTCACATCAGAGCTACTTGACCGTGACCCCAAAGAAAGAGCGAAAAGGTCCCCACAAAAGCAGTGCACCAAGACTCAAACCCGACTTCCATATATGGGAACATCTGTCTGCTTGTGGTCAGACCTGCTATCCCGGCCTGCTTTGTGGTCATTCCAGAATGGAAAAACGGCCGTGGGAACTGCCTCCTCATCTGCAAGGGGCTGACAGAGGGCCTGGAGAGGGTTCCAGAAGCTGAACTGAAAGTGTTCCCGGTGAGGACGTCTCATGCAATCCCACCCGGCTGCCTGGCTATGCTGAGCAAGGCCGTGTGGTCCTATGGTTAAGAAGCATGACCTTCACAGCCAGAGAAGCTGAGTTCAAGTCTCACAGTGGAGTGGTCTTGGGCATTATCACGAATTAAATTGTGTCCCCCCAAAATATCTGTCAACTTGCCTAGGTCATGATTCCCAGTATTGTATGATTGTCTGCCATTTTGTAATCTGAGGTGATTTCCCTATGTGTTGGAAATCCTATCACTATGATGTGATAAGATGGATTGGTGACAGTTATATTGATGAAATCTGTAAGATTAGATAGTGTCTTAAGCCAATCTCTTTTGAGATATATCAGAGAGAAGCAAGCAGAGAGACAGGGGGACTTCATACCACCAAGAAAGCAGTGCCGGGAGCAGAGTGCATCCTTTGGACCCGGGGTCCCTGCGCTGAGAAGCTCCTAGTCAGGAGGAAGATTGATGAGAAGGCCGACAGAGAGAGAAAGCCTCCCCCTGGAGCGGACACCCTGAATTAGGACTTTTAGCCTACTTTACTGTGAAGAAATAAATTTCTCTTTGTTAAAGCCATCCTCTTGTGGTACTTCTGTTACAGCAACACTAAATGAATAAGAGAGGCATTCACTCCACCTCGAAACCTCAGATTCTCCAGCTGGGAAATGAGGATTGTAGTACCTACTTCTCAGGGTTGTTGGGAAAATTAATCTAGGCAATGCATGCAAAGCCTAGTATGAGGCCTGGCACATTGTAGGTGCTTCAGTGAATGTCCAAGCGACAGAAAAATTGATACCTTTGAATTACGGTGTTGGTGAAGAATACTGAATATACCATGGACTGCCAGAAGAATGAACAAATCTGTCTTGGAAGAAGTACACCCAGAATGCTCCTTAGAAGCGAGGATGGTGAGACTTCGTCTCACATACTTTGGACATGTTATCAGGAGGGATCAGTCCCTGGAGATGGACAGCATGCTTGGTAAAGTTGAGGGTCGGTGAAAAAGAGGAAGACCGTCAACTAGATGGATCGACACAGTGGCTGCAACGATGGGTCAAACAGCAACGATTGTGAGGACAGCACAGGACTAGGCAGAGTTTTGTTCTGTTGTGCATAGGGTCGCTATGAGTCAGAACCAACTCGATGGCACCTAACAACAACAGTGAACATCTCTAGAGCTTGGTGCTAGCACTGGGGAGGCAAAGTTGAGTCCATCAAGCTCCCTACCTGCAATGAGTCAGGTAGGACAAACAAGGAAATGCATTTAAAGTGATGGGTTGTTGTTAGCTGCTATCAAGTCGACTTTTGACTCCTGGCAGCTCCATGCATAATGGAACGAATCACTGCCCAGTGCTGCACCATCCCCATGATTGGTTGGGGATTGGACCATTGTGATCCAAAGTGTTTACACTGGCTAATTTTCAGTAGCAGATCATCAGGCCTTTCTTCCTAGTCCACCTTAGTCTGAAAGCACCACTGAAAACTGTTCAGCATCATAGCAACACACAAGCTTCCACTGACCTCCCACTATTTGGCCTCTGTTCAGAGGTCACCTCCTCTACAAGGCCTTTGCTGGTCACCCTGGCTCAAGCCCCACAGCCTCGAAGTCTGGCGCCATCCCATCATCCTGTGTCATGGTCTTTGTTGCACTCACCATGCTCTGAACTATCTCACTGGTTTGCTGGTTGACTGGCTCCAACCACTCAAAAGCAACCACCAAGGGACCGGGATCTTGTCTGTCGTGTTTGCTGCTCTATCCCCAGCCCCTAATGAAGGGGTGCATTATAAATGCTTGTTTCAGGAAAAAATAAACAGCACTTTACAGTTTACAAGGTGTACTTATGTCTATTACATGCTCAATCCACACAAGCCTATAAGGTAGGTGGTTTCTCGCTCCATTTTGCAGATGAGGAAACCAAGGCCCAAAGAGGTGAAGGGACTTGCCCGAGTTCAGACAGCCAGAAGTGGCAGAGCTGGAGCACAAGCCTGGTCTTTCTGACTCCAAACCCCTTGTTCTTTGACGTGCTGTCATCACCATGTTGTGGGCTGTCTCTCTCCTTGTGTCACGAGGCTGCTCTGAATGCCTTGCCCTGCCTTGCCCTGGAGCCACTGTGGTCAACGTCCATTTAGGGGCTAGTAATCCTTACCTGCATTGGGGAAATCTGCTGCAAAAGACCTCTTTAAGGTTTTAAAAAACAAGATGTCACTTTGGTGACTAACATGAGCCTGACCCAAGCCAGGGTCTTTTCAATCACCTCATATGCATGCGAAAGTTGGATAATGAATAAGGAAAACCAAAGAATTGATGCATTTGAATTATGGTGTTGTCAAAGGCTAGTGAATATACCATGGACTTCCAGAAGAACAAACGAATCAATCTTAGAAAAATTACAACCAGAATGCTCCTTCAAAGCGAGGATGGTGAAATTTTGGCTTGCTTACTTAGAACACATCATCAGGAAGACCAATCTCTAGAAAAGGACATCATGTTTGGTAAAGTAGAGGGTCAGCAAAAATAAGGGAAACTCTCAATGAGATGGATTAACACAATAGTCACAATGGACTTAAACATACTAACAATCATGAAGATGGCACAGGGCCAGGCAACGTTCCATTTTGTTATACATAAGGTCACCATGAGTCGGAGCTTACTCGACAATAACTAACAGCAATCCCCAGTGGACTCAGCCATACTTGAGTTCAGAATCTGCTTCAGCTTTCACTGGTTGAATGACTCTGAGAGAGTCACTTCACCTCTCTGTGCCTCAGTTTCCTCATCTGTAAAATGGGCATAATCATAGTCCTCACAGCATGTTACTGAGACTAATATTAATGGTATTTTATTTATATACATATATATTAAAACATATTTCAATACAAAAGTAAAACATGAGTACATTGTAGTTATAAAAAGTTAAAGTGTTGCAAATAAAGCTGAAAAGTTCCTTGGCCACCGACCACCTAACTGTATACCCCTCCCAGAGGCAACCAGTGTTGATTTGGTGAGTGATTTCCAGGACTTTTTCTCCTCATCTGGAGATAGAGAAAGGGAGACATTAAAAATAATAAACATCACCATCCTGTGTTGCTTGGTCCCATGCAGGGCTTTGTCTCGGAGATTTCTCCAAGCTTTGTCTTGTATGGAGTGTTTTCCCTCTGCCTTCTACTTTGACCTTCACAGCTCTGAGAAATGAGTTGGGTAATATCCCCATTTCGCAGATGGAAAAACTGAAGTTCCAAAATGTCAATGACACCTGCCCAAGTTCACACAGGGATGAAGGAGTGGGGCCACACTCCAAATTCAGATCTTCTGACTCCGGGATGGTTGGAGACATGCCTTCTGGGTTCAACTGCCCATCTGGGGACAGACTGCTTAGACAGAGCTTCATTGTTTCCATTCATTCATCATCCAATATTTGTCGAGGGTCTGCCATAAGCCAGGGGTCATGCTGGGATAAACATGTTTCCAATAGCACCTCAAGCAATTCACATTTCAGAAAAAGAGGTGAGAGATCTATAGCTGCTCCCAACACAGTACAGGTTGAGTTGTTCTTGTGGGGAGAGAGATTAGGACAGTGTCTTATTTATCTAGTGTTGCGACAACAGAAATACCACAAGTGGATGGCTTTAACAAACAGAAGTTTATTCTCTCACTGTCTAGGAGGCTAAAAGTCCAAATTCAGGGCACCAGCTCCAGGGGAATATTTTCTCTTTCTGTCAGTTCTGTTAGTTATGGTTTGTATTGTATTTATGCCATATATTAGGACCCCTAGCGTTGTCCATATTTTTTCTTCCATAATCTTTACAGTTTTAGGTTTTATATTTAGGTCTTTGATCCATTTTGAATTAGTTTTTGTGTATGGTATGAGATATGGATCCTGTTTCACTTTTTTACAGATGGACATCTAGTTTTGCCAGCACCATTTGTTAAAGACACTGTATTTTCCCCATTTAATGGACTTTGGGGCTTTGTCAAAGATCAACTGACCATAGGTGAATGGATTTAGGCCTGGGTTCTTGTCATCAATCTTCCCCTGTCAAGTTGCTTCTCAGCATAGGGACCCCAGGTCCAAAGGACACACTCTTCTCCTGGCTCTTGTTTCTTGGTGGTATGAGGTGCCATGACTCTATGCTCTCTTTTCTCTTTTGTATCTCAAAAGAGATTGACTTAAGACACAATCCAGTCTTGTAGATTGAGTCCTGCCTCATTAATATAACTGCCACTAATCCTACCTCATTAACATCATAGAGGTAGGATTTACAACACATAGGATAATCACATCATATGACAAAATGGTAGACAATCACACAGTACTGGGAATCATGGACTAGCCAAGTTGACACACATATTTTTAGGGGACACAATTCAATCCATAACAGACAGGAAGGGGGAAAGAGGATCTTCATTTCTATGTTTATAGATTTAAGGAGTCTTTGGGTGGTGCAAACAGTTAACACTCCTGGCTGCTAACAAAAAGTTTGGTGGTTCGAGTCCACTCAGAAATGCCTCGGAATGAAGGCCTGGCGATCACTTCCAAAAAATCAGCCATTGAAAACCTATGGAGGCTAACTAGAGCAATAAGGCAAGAAAAAGAAATAAAGAGCATCCCAATTGGTAAAGAAGAAGTAAAACTATCCCTATTTGCAGATGATATGAAACTATACATAGAGGACCCCAAAGACTCCACAAGGAAACTACTGGAACTGATAGAAAGGTTCAGCAGAGTAGTAGGATACAAGATCAACATACAAAAATCAGTTGGATTGCTATATACCAACAAAAAGAACTATGAAAAGGAAATCAGGAAAATAATACCATTTATAATAGCCCCTAAAAAAATCGAATACTTAGGAATAAATCTAACCAGGGACATAAAAGACCTATACAAAGAAAGCTACAAAACACCACTGCAAAAAACCAAGAGAGACCTACATAAATGGAAAAACATACCATGCTCTTTGATAGGAAGATTCGACATCGTGAAAATATCAAGTCTACCCAAAGTGATCTACAGATATAATGCAATTCCAGCCCAAATACTAACAGCATTCTTTAATGTGACGGAAAAACTAATCATTAACTTTATGGAAAGGAAAGAAGTCCTGGATAAGTAAAGCATCATTGAAGAAGAACGAAGTAGGAGGCCTCTCACTACCTGATCTCAGGACATACTCTACAGCCACGTTAGTCAAAACATCCTGGTACTGGTACAACAACACACACACAGACCAATGGAACAGAATTGAGAATCCAGACCTAAATCCATCCACCTATGGTCAGTTGATCTTTGACAAAGCCCCGAAGTCCATTAAATGGGGAAAAGACAGTCTCTTTAACAAATGTTGCTAGCAAAACTTGATGTCCATCTGTAAAAAAGTGAAACAGGATCCATATCTCACACCATACACAAAAACTAATTCAAAATGGATCAAAGACCTAAATATAAAACCTAAAACTATAAAGATTATGGAAGAAAAAATAGGGACAATGCTACAGGTCCTAATATATGGCATAAATAGGATACAAACCATAACTAACAATACACAAACATCAGAATATAAACTAGATAACCAGAAGCTCCTAAAAATTAAACACTATGCTTATCAAAAGACTTCACCAAAAGAGTAAAAAGACAACCTACAGACTAAGAAGACTTTTGACATATCTGACTTATGACATATCTGACAAGGGTCTAATGTCTAAAGCCTATAAGATACTGCAACACCTCAACAACAAAATGACAAATAATCCAATTAAAAATGGGCAAAGGATATGAACAGTCACTTCACCAAAGAAGACATTCAGACAGCTAACAAATGAGGAAATGCTTGAGATCATTAGCCATTAGAGAAATGCAAATCAAAATTACAATGAGATACCATCTCAACTCGACATTACTGGCACTAATTAAAAAAAAAACAGAAAATAACAAATGTTGGAGAGGTTGTGGGGAGCTAGGAACTCTTATGCACTGCTGGTGGGAATGTAAAATGGTACAACCACTATGGAAAATGATATGGGGCTCCCTTAAAAAGCTAGAAATAGAAAGCCATACGATCCAGCAATCCTACTCCTAGGAATATATCCTAGAGAAATAAGAGCCATCACATGAATAGACATATGCACACCCACGTTCATTGCAGCATTATTGACAATAGCAAAAAGATGGAAACAACCTAAGTGTCCATCAAAAGATGAATGGATAAACAAATTATGGTACATGCACACAATGGAATACTACATAATGATAAAGAACAATGATGAACCTGCGAAACATCTCACAACATGGATGAATCTGGAGGGCATTATGCTGAGTGAAATAAGTCAATTGCAAAAAGTCAATCACAAAAGGACAAATACCGTATAAGACCATTATTATAAAAACTCAAGAAAAGGTTTACACACAGAAAAAAACAGTCTTTGATGGTTACGAGGAGGGGAGGAGTGGGGAGGGGAAATCATTAACTAGATAGTAGATAAGGGGTAACTTTGGTGAAGGGAAAGACAGTGCACAATACAGGGGAAGTCAGCACAACTTGATTAAGGCAAAGTCATAGAAGCTTCACAGACACATCCAAATACCCTGAGGGACTGAGTTAATGGGCTGAGGGCTAGGGACCATGGTCTCAGGGGACGTCTAGGTCAATTGGCATAACATGGTTCATAAAGAAAATGTTCTACATCCTACTTTGATGAGTAGCATCTGGGATCTTAAAAGTTTTTGCGTGGCCATCTAAGATACATTTACTGGTCCCATAGCAGTAGAGCAAAGGAAAATGAAGAAAACCAAAGACATAAGAGAAATATTAGTCTAAAGGACTAATGGACCACAAGCACCACAGCCTCCACCAGCCTGAGCTTAGAACAACTAGATGGTGCCCGGCTACCACTACCAACTGCTCTGACAGGGATACAACAGAGGGTCCCAGACAGCAGCAGAAAAATGTAGAACAATATTCAAGTTCACAGAAAAAGACCAGACTTACTGGTCTGACAGAGGCTAGAGGAACCGCTAAGACTATGGTCCCCAAACCAAAAAAACCAAACTGCTAGTGGGAATGCAGAATGGTACAACATTTTGGAAAATGATATTGTGCTTCCTTAGAAAGCTAGAAGTTTTGAACTGCC
This sequence comes from Dugong dugon, assembly GCA_030035585.1. NCBI lineage: Eukaryota > Metazoa > Chordata > Mammalia > Sirenia > Dugongidae > Dugong > Dugong dugon. The sequence goes on along the minus strand of CM057462.1, from coordinate 48,987,415 downwards.
AACCTTTTGGTTAGCAGCCTGAGCTCTTAAACACTGCGTCACCAAGGCTCCCTATGGCACCTGGACATCCTTTTAACTCAGAACTGAAGTCACTCCTGAAGTTCAGCCTTCAGCCAAGATTAACTCGTTGCCATCGAGTCAATTCCAGCTCATAGCAACCCTATAGGACAGAGTAGTCCTGCCCCATAGCGTTTCCAAGTAGCAGCTGATAGATTCAAACTGCTGACCTTTTGGTTAGCAGCCGAGCTCTTAACCACTGTGCCACCAGAGCTCCAGCCAAAGATTAGACGGGTCTATAAAACAAACAATAAGACTTTCAAGGGATGTGCTTCTTAGTTCAATCAAGTCTATGAGACCAAATGGGCAATGCCTGCCCAAAAGCAATTGAGAAGGCAGGAAGGGATAGGAAAATGGAATGAATGGAAATGGGGAACCCGGGACAGAGAAGGGGAGCGTGTTGACACGTTGCAGAGATTACAACAATGTCACAAAACAATTTGTGTATAAATTGTTGAATGAGAAACTCATTTGCTCTGTAAACTTTCATCTAAAGCAGAATAAAAAGAAAGAAAACTTATGGAGGACGATTCTACTCTGACACACGTGGGGTTGCCATGAGTTGGGGTTGACTTGATGGCAAGTGGCTTTATAGTTTTAGAGACAAACATGCATTTCTTTTCCTTATCAAAAAGCATTAAAAAGAAAAAAATGGAAGTCCACGGATGGAGATAAACCCAGAGCAAAGCCGAATGAGAAACTGGGTAGGGGGCTCTGTGCCATGCTGTTTGGCCTGGCTGCTGCCTTACTGAAATATGCAGCGAGGTGGCCCCCCAGGCCCCCAGGCTTCCCGAAACACCCTGGAATCTGACGCTCAGCTCCCAGGCAAGGCTCAGAACATGAAATGGTAAAACAGAGGAAGTGTGGAACTGTCAACAGCACTCAGGCCCCATTAAAAAGGCTCCCAAAACCCGAAGGTCATTTCCTCCTGCACGGTGCAGGTATTTATTTTATGTATCTGGCCAAGCGCGGGGGAGAAACCCAGGCTACGGTGTGGAGGGGCCGAGAGAGAAAGAGGAAGAAAGAAAACAGCACGTGAAGTGGTGTTTTACGAGCCGCATTAAACCCCCTCACACAATGAATCACATGGCCAGCTAACGAGAACGACTCCAGAAAGTCTAGTGGATGGGAGGTCAAGAGAGACATGGGGAAATCGCATAAACTCAGATGTTGTGCGCTTGCCTGCGCATACACACACACACACACACACACACACATGCACGCATGCACACAGCTGCTCTGAGAAAAGCGGGGCTCAGAGAGAAGAAAATATACCTGCACACCTAAAACTCTGGAACCATCCCAAGAGGAGTCCCTTTGTGTAGCACCTTCCATGGTCAGGGGCTGGGGGCAGGCAAGGGTCTTGGGGCTCCCTGGGATCATGGTCACCTATGGAGAACACCCAGGTCTCACTTCCTTATCTCACACTGTCAACTCCTATGGGGCTTAGGAGTCAGTCTTGGCACAAGACGGTCTGACACACTCACCCACACACATACACACATTCACTCACACACACATTCACACTTATACACACTCACGCACACATTCGCACTCACACACGTTTACACTCACATTCGCTCACATACACCTTCACACTCACACACACACATATTCACTCACACACACACTCACACACACATTCATTCACACACTCACACAAAACACTTTAATTTCTTGGCCAATTGTCAAAAGATCTCATCTAACTCCTCCATATTTTCCAAAAATGCCAGCCCCTCATCCCCTTGGGCTGCAGCAGGAGGCAGTTTCTCCCCCTCCACGGGTGGCATCCTGTGGGGTCAGCAGTGCTTGTAAAGCAGTCAGCACAGTGCCTGGTTCAGAGCCTCAGGGAACAGACGGTATTATCTTTTTAAATGTCATTGCTATTATCACTAGTAGGAACCTTGGGAGGGCCTGTACTGAGGGCGTGGAAGGGAAGAAATGAATGACCAAGGAAGCAGGGGTAGTCAGAGAGTGAGAGCCGGAGACCACGAGCCCAGGGAGCAGAGTATCCAGTCAGTCGACTTCTGTCAGAGAAGTGGGACCTTCAGGAGGGGCCGAGGATGAGGGGTTTGTGCAAAATTAGTTAGCTCTTTCTTACTCAGCGAGGGAGCTGGCAGGGCCACCTATAATCACTGGTGTGGGGCCTGAAGTTACCAAAGGTCAGCCACCCTGGCAGTTGGGAAGGAAACCTGGACGTGGATGAGAGCAAGGACCAACTGGACCCCATAAGGGTGGAGTCAGTGCAGGCACAGGCGGAGCATTCGGGGGGCGGGGTGGGGGGCAGGCAGGTCTGTCTCCAGGAGGCAGTACAGCAGTACAGAGCGAGGCCCAGAAAGACACCCAATGTCCACTGTAGGTGTGCATACAAGCTCTGTCCCTAACCGTGTGACCCTGAGCACAACGCTGACCCCTCTAAGCCTCAGTTTCCTCTCTGACTCTGGGAGTCTGGGGAGCCCCATCTCCCCACAGATGTATGGCCTCAATCTGAGTTACCAGCCATACCCACCAATGCCATTGCCTTCACTTACAGCCACCCTTTCCTCCTGCCTAAGGAGTCCCTGGGTGGCATGAACAGTTAAGCCATTGGCTACTAACCAAAAGGTTGGTGGTTCGAGCCCACGGGAACTGGTTTTTTCTCCTCTAGTCTCTTCTTTAGGACACTGGCATTGCCGCTTCCACAGCTCAGCAGCAGCCAAGAAATTCTACTAATTGCCCCTCCCCCAGAACAAACAAAAAGGATTCACAGTTCAAGTGTCCTTTTGGTCTGCGGTCTGATCTTTAAGCCCAGCCTGATTTCTTTCAAGTTCCAGGCACAAAAAAGCCTTACCTTATCTGACAGTTGAGAAATAGCCGCAGAGCTCTGATGTGGCCACAAAAAGGTGTTTGCTCAGGAGAACAGGTAACCTGGCAGATCCTAGACTGGTTAGTGAAATTTTGGAATTATTCAAGGCCGCACCCCACCCATCCTAAAAGATCTATCCAAACTGCGGAGCCTCTGTAGTGAATTTGTCAACGTGAACGACAGGCTCTGTCAGAAGGGTGTGTCGTCCAAGGGCCCCCACCCTAGTGAGCCAATGTCTTGGGATAGACATGATGAATTTAGTGTCTGAAGGATGGACCCTCAGGGATGATGTCAGGGATGGTAGGCTTTAGGAGGCCCCAGTGTTGGCCACTAGCCCCAGACACACCCACCAGACCTTCCCAGGCCCAAGCTGATGGTCATTGCCAAGGTAGGGGAACCAGCAATGTTGCCCCTTTTTCTGGAGGAGCCCAGAGCAGATCATATTCCCAGACTCCAGGATGGCTGGGTGTCCGTGGGGGCCACACTCAACCTCACTTCTTTCCCTGCCAACCATACCCTGAGTCTAATGCCACAGAGAAAGGGATGATGAGACCGGGGCCCTGTGCGGCCTAAATCACAGAATGCCTGGCATCTTCTTGCTCCCCTCTTGCACCTCCACGACAAGGAAGGGGGAGTATAAACATGAAGGTGACGTGACTTCTACTCTTGGGACTCACAGGTCATCAAACAGTCACCAGCAGTGGCTGAGAGAGAGCTGGGGCCCTGAATTTCCATGTGCTCTTGCCATCCAGTGGTTTGTAAATGAGGGGGCACTGCAGGATCACCCTGGGGTGGGAAGAGCTTATTTAAAATCCAACTGCTTAGGCCCCACCCCCAACCTGTGACAGACTCCCCAGTGTCCTGGGCCTGAATCGGGCTCCTAGTACTCTAAAAACTGCCCTTTGGGGCACAATTCTCAAGATGTAATCCCAGGAGCCAACAAACCTCCCACGACAGAGCCCTGATTCAGCCCCTTATAAGCTTTGCTGTTGTTGTTGTCATAAGGTGCCATCAAGTTGATTCTGACTCACAGCAAGCCTATGCACAACAGAATGACACATGGCCCGATCCTGCACCATCCTCACAATCATTGTTATGTTTGAGCCCATTGTTGTAGCCACTGTGCGAATCCATCTCACTGAGGCTCTTCTTCTCTTTTGCTGACCCTCTTCTTTACCAAGCATGATGTCCTTCTCCAGGGGCTGGTCCCTCCTGATAACATGTCCAAAGTATGTGAGACAAAGTCTCGCCATCCTCGATTCTAAGGAGCATTCTGGCTGTACTTCTCCCAAGACAGATTTGTTCCTTCTTCTGGCAGTTCATGGTATCTGCATTATACATGTGTAATATAGATAAATAAAACAATGTGGTCAAGTGTCAACAGTTATTACATCTAGGTGGTGGATGTACAGATATTTGTTGAATTATTCTTACACTTTTTCTGTATGTTTGAAAATTTTTATAATACAAAAATGTTTTAATACTAATAATTTTTAAAAAGAAAATAGTGAGATCAGAACAGAATTTCAAGTTCTCATGGACTCCACACTTTCTGGAGCCATGGAGGCTGGATGAACCTCTGAAACTACTGCCCTGAGATAATCTTTAAAACTTAAACCAAAAATATCCCCTGAAATCTTCTGAAAACCAAACAGTAGTTTAGCTTAACTTGTAAAAAAAAAGTCTGCCTTGCTTTTTTAAGAACTGTCTCTATGGGATCATATAGATAAGGAAGACCAATGAAGAATCAATGCCTTTATGGTGCTGGTGAAGAATATTGACTATACTATGGACTGCCAGAAGAACAAACAAATTTGCCTTGGAAGAAATACAGCCAGAGTGCTCCTTGAAAGCAAGAATGGCAAGACCTCATCTCACGTACTTTGGACATTTTGTCAGGAGGGATCAGTCCCTGGAGAAGGACATCAAGCTTGATAAAGAAGAGGGTTAGCAAAAGAGAGGAAGACCTTCAAAGAGTTGGTTGACACAGTGGCAGCAACAATGGGCTCAAACATAACAACTATTGTGAGGATGGCACAGGATGGGGCAGTGTTTATTTCTGTTGTACATAGGATCACTGTGAGTCGGAATTGACTCAATGGCACCTAACAACAAACAACAACAATATGGGATCAGATTGACAACAGCAACACAAAAGATTAGATAGGAACCTTAGGGGGCAGTGAGTTTTTGTTAATGGGAGAGAAACAACTCAGAAAAGAGGGTGAGAATGGTTTGCACAACTTGAATGTAATCAATGTCACTGAATTGTGCATGTAGAAATGGTTGCACTGGTGTATGTTTTCTGTGTTTATTCTCAACAACAACAAAATAAGTAAAACTTAAAAAGAAAAAGATTGCAGTCAAGAAAACTCTATAAAGCTCAGTTCTACTCTATAACATGGGGTTAACACGAGTTGAAATAGACATGATGGCAAAGGATTATGGGTTATCACTACATGCTATACTTGCATAGTTACTTATTTATTGTTTTTATCCCATAATAGAATGTAAGTTCCACGAGGGCGGTGACATGTTGGTTTATTCACCATTATGTCCCAGCAGCTGGACTACTGCCTGGCCCATAGGAGGTGCTCAAAATCTATTTGATGTAAAAATGAATAAACCATTATTTTCCTTCAAACAAAGAAAGAAAAGGAAATGGTGAGAAAGGGTCTCCAGGGTCATCAGGGTTCCTTTTGTCCTCTTCCCACCCTGCACTATTGTCTTCTCTGGGAGGGATGCTCCTGGGCAGGCTTCTGCCTCCTGTTGGGAGGGGGGGGAGAGCAGTCCTCCCAGGGTAACGTGTTAGAGCTGCTCAGAAGAATAGTTAGCAGGTAGCACTTAACCATTTGTGCCATCCAGGGACTCCATACACGTATATAAGACCCTCCAAGTTACAAAGCACTTTGCCTTTCACAGACACCTTTCATGCTCCACAACGTTAGACCTGGAAAGGATCCTGGAAATTGAGGCCAGCTGCTCACTTAACGGATGAGTAAACTGAGCCCAGAGACAGGAAGTGCCCAAAGTCCAGATGAGTTTGGGACAGCCAGTTCCAGAGGCTGGGACCTTGCAGGGGAAAGGGGAGAATGAAGAACTGTCCTGTTCCCCTGGGGGTGGGGTGTGGGTGGGGATTCTGGTCTTGCTTTCTGCAGGTGGTAAGGGCTGAGTCTACCTGCTCTACCTGGAGAAATCTACCTCCTCTCTTCTAAATTCCCACATGTGCAGTGAAAGATGGGCTGGCTCAGGGACCCCTGTCACAGCCTTGGGGCCTGAACAGAAGTGTCACACTGCCCCACACCTTAGAATTCTGAGAACAAGAAGTGGCCCAACACCCAGAAGAAGACACACCCACATGTTAGCAGTGCCAGTTCGGGGGTGTGAAATTGTACTTTCCCACAGTTTCCAAATTTTTTATATGGTATAGGTGCATCACTGTTATAATTAGAAAAAAAGAAAAAACCACTGCTGAACTTTGCTTTCTTCAGGAGAACCAAGGACCTAGTTCAGCCAGTGAGTGTAAAACGTGTGAAACTTGTTAACCCAAGAAGAGGAATTGGGAGAAGGAAAGGGGAGAAAAACATGTGTTGGGTGCCATCTATGCAGCAAGCAGGGCATGAGGAATACTCCATCATTATCTCTTTAATCCTCAAACCACCCTAGGAATTTGGTACTATGATCCTATTTTACAGATGGGGATACTGAGACACGTAAAGGGAAAGCAATGTGCCCAAGTTCCCTCAGCTGGTACATGGTAGAGCTAAAATCTGAACCCAAGACTGTCTTGCTACAAAGCCCCTATTCATTCTACCCCACCTTGCTGCCTTTCTATGAGGTGGCAAAAAATGCAACTTCGAAACCAGTTTGGTTTAGAAACATCCAGAGGACCGATCATCTGGGGCAACTTAGAGAAGCACACTTGCATCTTCATGATGCAGATGTTCCTGAAGGCATCACTGTATTGCAACTGGAACAGTGGCTGATGTTTGTCAGTTGTCGTTTTCTTGATGACAGAGAGTCATTTGTATGTTCCATGTACAGTGTTTTGCCCAATGAAGTTAATGTCTAATGCAGTAAAGCTGAAGTGGAGTCGGACTACCATTTGTTTGCCAGTAGTACTAAAAATGAGTATAATTCTTTTATGAAGCAGTAAGGTGACAGTAGTTCCAAAACCATAAACAGGTTGAGATCTTTTGTCTCAGGAATTCTATTCTCAGGAATGTATTTCTCAGAGCTACATTAGCAGAAATAGAAAGCTACGGGCATGAAGATGTCCATGTCAGCATTAACTGTAATAGCAAACAATTTATAATACAATGATGTGATGGAAGATATTATAAAAGAAATGATCTTTTACAATCCATAGTTTATCAATACGTGGTACCAGCCCCCTGTCATTGTTGTTAGGTGCAGTAAAGTCAATGTCAACTCATAGACACCCCATGTGACAGAGTAGAACTTCCCCAAAGGGTTTTCTAGGCTGTAATCTTTACGGGAGCAAATCACTAGGTCTTTCTCCCAAGGAGCTGCTGGGTGGGTTCGAACCACCAATATTTTGGTTAGCAGCCAAGCGCTTAACAGTTGTGCCACCAGAGCTCACTGCCAGCCTCCTAGAGGCCCCCAATGATCCTTACTTCCTGGTAGCCATGCCCTTGTAAAACCTCCTCCCACACTGAATAGGGCTGGTGACCAATAGGATGTTATGGACATGGCCATGTGTGACTTCCAAGGAAAAGTCATATAAGATGTTGCGGGAGGTGGGGCCAAGATGGCGGAGTAGTCAGACGCTTCCTGTGGTCCCTCTTACAACAAAGACCCAAAAAAACAAGTGAATTGATTATATACGACAACCTAGGAGCCCTGAACATTAAAGTCAAAGTTGAGGAATTGGACTGAGTGACGGGGGAGGGAGAGACGATTTGGAAGCAGAGGGGAGTTGCCAGATCTGACCTGGTGGGAGCCGGCACCCTTCAGGCCAGATTGGCTGATGTGTGCAGTGAGGCAAGCAGTGGCGGTCGGGAGGCGTTTTCCAAGCAGGAGAAATCGAGCGGCGTAGAGTCTACTCGGGCCTACAGAACCAGTGAAAATTGACGCTTAACTGGCAAAAGATAAGTCCATGCATCTGACCTACTGTGCGGATCAAAAAACACCAACTGTGGGAAAAACTTCTCTCCCATTTACCTGCCCCCTCCCCTCTCTGCACCAGGTCCCGGGCTGGCTTCAGCAATTGTCAAGTCCCCTGGGTCGGAAGTAGGACCCAACACACACCCTGAGCCATTCTCCTGGCCTTGGAGAGGGAACAAACAGCAAAAAAATAATCTGCCAGCTCCCCTAAGCCGGGAACTCAGGGTAGGCATAGCTCCTTTGCCTAGGCACAGGCATAAGGGGTCCACAGACTTTGAATGCCTTTCACCCCTACATAGACCTGTGTGGGCCCATTTCAACAGCATTGGCCCTCATTACCACAGTATAACAGGGTATATAACTGAAGCCTAATTTCAGCTGTATCAGCTATATGGTGAAGTGGTAGGTTTGTGACATTTGACACTGCTCTGCACATTAAGCAGGGTACTCATCGTCAGAAGCCTGAGGACTGGTGGCTCCACCCATGGCACCTAGCCACCTGCGAAAGGGGTCCAAGAATAAGTAGTGCCTCCCAGTCCTTACAGCCAACAGCATTGGGTGCCCATAGTCTGGCTGCAAAACCTACCCACCTACGCACTCTAGGGTACAGGGACACGCCTTCTTCCCAGACACACAGGGGCAGCCATCAGCCAGCCCCCTGCATTGCTCAGCACATGACCCCCATTGCAGCCAGATACCTGTGCCTACACCAATCACCTCTGCCTGTCTAGGACTGCAGGTGAGATCCTGCACCACACACTTGGAGACCGACTACCTGGACACCTGAGCTGAATCCATACAAGAAAAGTAAACAGACTCCTGGTCTCACATACCTAATAACAGATCTAACCACCTGGTGACAGGACATTAGAGCTTCAAAGGCACTAATAATCAAACTAGCTCACATGAGCAGCCTATTTGGGCATATCAAAACAAGAAGCTAGGACATAGTAAGCAAACATGAAATAGATAAATATAATAACTTATTGATGACTCAGAGACAACAGTCAATATTAAATCACATAAAGAGGCAGACCATGATGGCTTCAACAAGCTCCCAGAACAAAGAATCAAGAAACCTTACAGACGAAGAGAACTTCTTGGAATTACTGGAGGTAGAAGTGAAAAGATTAATATACAGAATTCTTCAAGAGATCAGGAAGGAGAACATTCAAAATTCAGAACAAGCCAAGGAACACACAGATAAAGCAATAGAGGAATTTAAGAAGGTTATACAAGAACATAATGACAAATTTAACAGGCTGCAAGAATCCATCGAGAGACAGCAAACAGAAATCCAGAGGATTAACAATAAAATTTCCGAATTAGACAACTCAATAGAAAGTCATAGGAGAATTGAGGCAATGGAAGACAGAATTAGCGAGAGTGAAGATAAAGCACTTGACGCCAACTTATTTGAGGAAAAATTAGATAAAAGATTTTTAAAAAAATTAAGAAACCCTAAGAATTATGTGGGCCTCTATCAAGAGGAATAATCTATGAGTGATTGGAGTACCAGAATGAGAGGATAACAGAAAATACAGAGAGAATTGTTGAAGATTTGTTGGCAGAAAATTCCCCTGATATCGTGAAAGATGAGAAGACATCTATCCAAGATGCTCATCAAACCTCACATAAGGTAGATCCCAAAGGAAAGTCACCAAGACATATTATAATCAAACTTGCCAAAACCAAAGATAAAGAGAGAATTTTAAGAGCAGCTAGGGATAAACGAAAAGTCATCAACAAAAGAGAGTCAGTAAGACTAAGCTCAAAAAAAAAAAAAAAAACTAAGCTCAGACTACTCAGCAGAAACCATGCAGGCAAGAAGGCAGTGGGATGACATATACAAAGCCTTGAAGGAAAAAACCTGTCAGCCAAGGATTATACATCCAGCAAAATTGTGTCTCAAATATGATGGTGAAATTAGGGCATTTCCAGATAAACAGAAGTTTAGGGAACTTGCAAAAAACAAACCAAAATACAAGAAATACTAAAGGGAATCCTCCAGTTAGAAAATCAATAATATCAGAGAACAACCCAAGACTAGAACATAGGACAGAGCAACCAGATATCAACCCAGATAGGGAAGTCACAAAAATAAATCAAAGTTAAAACACTGAAAATAGGGGAACAGAGATGTCAATATGTAAAAGATGACAACATTAAAACAAAAAAGAGGGACTGAAAAAAAATGTAGTCATAGATCTTTCATATGGACAGGAAGTCAAGGCAATATAAAGAAATAAAAGAGTGGTTTAAACTTAGAAAAAGAGGGGTAAATATTAAGATAACCAGAAAGGAAACTAACAATCCTACACATCAAAATAAAAAACAAGAAAAACATAAAGACTCAGTAAATACAAAGTCAATAACGATGAAAAAGATGAAAAGAAAATACATAAAGAAAAACGACTCAGCACAGAAAATTAAGTGGAACAAAGAAACTGTGAACAACACACAAAAAAAGACATCAAAATGACAGCACTAAACTCATACCTATCAATAATTATGCTGAATGTAAATGGACTAAATGTACCAATAAAGAGACAGGGAATGGCAGACTGGATTAAAAAACATGATCCGTCTATATGCTGCCTACAAGAGACATACCTTGGACTTAAAGAAACAAACAAACTAAAACTCAAAGGATGGAAAAAAATATATCAAGCAAACAACACTCAAAAAAGAGCACGAGTGGCAATATTAATCTCTGACAAAACAGACTTTAAAGTAAAATCTACCACAGAGGATAAGGAAGGACACTATATAATGATTAAAGGGTCAATACACCAGGAAGACATAACCATAATAAATATTTATGTGCCCAACAACAGGGCTCCAAAATACATAAAACAAATTCTAACAACATTGAAAAGAGAGATAGACAGCTCCACAATAATAGTAGGAGACTTCAACACACCACTTATGGTGAAGGACAGAACATCCAGAAAGAAGCTCAATAAAGACATGGAAGATCTAAATGCCACAATCAACCAACTTGATCTCATGGACATATACAGAACACTCCACCCAACAGCAGCCAAGCATACTTTCCTGTCCAATGCACAGGGAACATACTCCAGAATAGACCACATATTAGGCAATAAAGCAAGCCTTAACAAAATTCAAAGCATCGAAATGTTACAAAGCATCTTTTCTGACCATAAAACCATAAAAGTAGAAATCAATAACAGAAAAAGCAAGGAAACAATATCAGACACATGGAAACTGAGCAATACCTTGCTCAAAAACTACTGGTTTACAGAAGAAATTAAGGATGTAATAAAGAAATTCACAATATCAAATGAGAGTGAAAACACATCCAACCAGAACCTTTGGGACACAGCAAAAGTAGTGCTCGGAGGTCAATTTATAGCGATAAATTCACACATCCAAAAAGAAGAAAGGGCCAAAATCAAAACATTAACCCTACAACTGGAATAAGTAGAAATAGAACAGCAAAAGAAGCCCTCAGGTACCAGAAGAAAGGAAATAATAAGAATTAGAGCAGAATTAAATGAAATAGAGACTAGAAAAACAATTGAAAGAGTTAACAAGACCAAAAGCCTGTTCTTTGAGAAAAGATCAACAAAATCAATAAACCATTGGCCAAACTGACAAAAGAAAAACAGAAGAGAAAGCAAATAACCCAAATAAGAAATGAGACGGATGATATCACAACAGACTCAACTGAAATTAAAACAGTCATCACAGAATACTATGAAAAATTGTACTCTGACAAATTTGAAAACCTAGAGGAAATGGACAAATTTCTAGAAACTCACTACCTACCTAAACTAACACAAAGAGAGGTAGAACAACTAAATAAACCTATAACAAAAGAAGAGATTGAAAAGGTAATTTTAAAACTCCAAACAAAAAAAGCCCTAGCCCTGATGGTTTCCCTGGAGAATTCTACCAAACTTTCAGAGAAGAGTTAACACCACTACTACTAAAGGTATTTCAGAACATAGAAAAGGACAGAATACTCCCAAACTCTTTCTGTGAAGCCAGGATAACCCTGATACCAAAACCAGGTAAAAACACCACAAAAAAAGAAAATTATAGACCAATATCCCTCATGAACATTGACACAAAAATCCTCAACAAAATTCTAGCCAATAGAATTCAACAACATATCAAAAAAATAATTCACCATGACCAAGTGGGATTTATACCAGGTATGCAGAGATGGTTCAACATTAGAGAAATAATCAATGTAATCCATCACATAAATAAAACAAAAGACAAGAACCACATGATCTTATCAATTGAGGCAGAAAAGACATTTGACAAAGTCCAACACCCATTCATGACAAAAAAAAAAAACTCTAGCAAAATAAGAATAGAAGGGAAATTCCTCAACATAGTTAAGGGAATTTATACAAAGCCAACAGCCAACATCATCCTAAATGGAGAAGAGTCTGAAAGCATTCCCCTTGAGAACAGGAACCAGACAAGGATGCCCTTTATCACCATTCTTATCCAACATTGTGCTGGAGGTCCTAGCCAGAGCAATTAGGCTAGGAAAAGAAATAAAGGGCATCCAAATTGGTAAGGAAGAAGTAAAAGTATCTCTATTTGGAGATGATATGATCTTATACACAGAAAACCCCAAAGAATCCACAAGAAAACTACTGGAACTAATAGAAGATTTCAGCAAAGTATCAGAAGATGAGATAAATATACAAAAAGCAATTGGATTCCTCTATATCAACAAAGAGAACTTCAAAGAGGAAATCACATAATCAATACCATTTACAATAGCCCCCGAGAAGATAAAATACCTAGGAATAAATCTAACCAGAGACGTAAAATACCTATACAACGAAAACTACAAGACTCTACTGCAAGAAACCAAAAGAGACCTGCGTAAGTGGAAAAACATACCTTGTTCATGGATAGGAAGACTCAACATTGTGAAAATGTCTATTCTACCCAAAGCGATCTACAATGCAATTCCAATCCAAATCCCAATGGCATTTTTTAATGAGATGGAGAAACAAATCACCAACTTCATATGGAAAGGGAGGAGGCCCCGGATAACTAAAGCATTACTCAAGAAGAAGAACAAAGTGGGAGACCTCACACTACCTGATTTTAGAACCTATTACACTGCCACGGTAATTAAAACAGCCTGGTACTGGTACAACAACAGATACATAGACCAATGGAACAGAATTGAGGATCCAGACATAAATTCATCCACCTATGAGCAACTGATATTTGACAAAGGCCCAAAGTTCATTAAATAGGGAAGAGACAGTCTCTTTAACAAGCGGTGCTAGCCTAACTGGATATCCATCTGCAAAAAAAGGAAGCAAGACCCATACCTCACACCATGCACAAAAACTAACTCAAAATGGATCAAAGACCTAAATATAAAATCTAAAACAGTAAAGATCATGGAAGAAAAAATAGGGACAATGCTAGGAGCCCTAATACATGGCATAAACAGGATACGAACCATAAGTAACAATGCACAAACACCAGAAGACAAACTAGATAACTGGGAGCTCCTAAAAATCAAACACGCTATCAAAAGACTTCACCAAAAGAGTAAACAGACACCCTACAGACTGGGAAAAAAATTTTGGCTATGACAAATCCTATCCGGGTCTAATCTCTAAAATCTACAAGGTATTCCAAAACCTCAACAACAAAAAGACAAATAACCCAATTAAAAAATGGGCAAAGGACATGAACAGGCACTTCACCAAAGAAGACATTCAGGCAGGTAACAGACACATGAGGAAATGCTCACGATCATAAGCCATTAGAGAAATGCAAATCAAAACTACAATGAGATACCATCTCACCCCAACAAGGCTAGCATTAATCCAAAAAACACAAAATAATAAATGCTGGAGAGGTTGTAGAGAGACTGGAACACTTACACACTGCTAGTGGGAATGTAAAATTGTACAACCACTTTGGAAATTGATTTGGCGCTTCCTTAGAAAGCTAGAAATAGAAGTACCATATAATCCAGCAATACCACTCCTTGGAATATATCCTAGAGAAATAAGAGCCATCACACAAATAGACATATGCACACCCATGTTCATTGCAGCACTGTTCACGATAGCAAAAGATGGAAACAACCTAGGTGCCCATCAGTGGATGAATGGATAAACAAATTATGGTATACTCACACAATGAAATACTATGCAACGTTAAAGAACAAAATGAATCCATGAAACATAACATGGAGGAATCTGGAAGGCATTATGCTGAGTAAATTAGTCAGTCACAAAAGGACAAATATTGTATAAGACCACTATTATAAGAACTCAAGAAAAGGTTTAAATACAGAAGAAAACATTCTTTGATGGTTATGAGGGTGGGGAGGGAGGAAGAGGGGTATTCACTAACTAGATAGCAGACAAGAATTATCTTAGGTGAAGGGAAGGACAACACACGCTACAGGAGAAGTCAGCACAACTGGACTAAACCAAAGCTAAGAAGTTTCCTGAATACAACCAAATGCTTCGAGGGACTAAGTAGCAGGGGCAAGGGTCTGGGGACCATGGTTTCAGGGGACATCTAGGTCCATTGGCACAACAAAGTTTATTAAGACAATGTTCTGCAGCCCACTTTGATGAGTGGTGTCTTGGGTCTGAAAAGCTAGTGAGCAGCCATCTAAGATGCATTAATTGCTCCCAACCCACCTGGAGCAAAGGAGAATGAAGACCACCAAAGACACAAGTTAAATATTAGCCCAAGAGACACAAAGGGCCACATAAACCAGAGACTTCATCAGCCTGAGACCAGAAGAACTAGATGGTGCCCGGCTACCACCAATGACCTCCCTGACAGGGAACACAATAGAGAGTCCCTGACAGAGCAGGAGAAAAGTGGGGTGTAGAACTCGAAGTCTAGTAAAAAGACCAGATCTAATGGTTTGACTGAGACTTGAGGGACCCTGGAAGACATGGTCCTCAGACTTTCTGTCAGTCCAAAATTAAAACCATTCCCAAGGCCAACTCTTCACACAAAGATTGGACTGGACTACGGGACATAAAATGATGCTCGTAAAGAGTGTGCTTCTCAGCTCAAGTAGATGCATGAGACTAAATGCGGAGGCGAGATGAGAAGGCAGAGAGGGTCAGGAGCTGGTTGAATGGACATTGGAAATCAGGGGTGGAAAGGAGGAGTGTGCTGTCACAGTATAGGGAGAGCAACTAGGGTCACATAACAATGAGTGTGTGAATTTTTGTTTGAGAAACTAACTTGAATTGTAAACTTTCACTCAAAGCACAATAAATAAAGATGAAATAAAGTTAAAAGCTCAGTTCCTCAGCCTGGACAGACAGGGAGACCAGTGAGAGAGTGGTGACTGGAACAAGGCTGGTGGCAAAGGAGACAAGAAGTAGGCAGATTAAAGAGCCATCTGGGCAGGAACTGGAGCAGGAACTCAGCTGCAGGTCTAACTGCCTCCTTAGACATGAGACCAGAAGAACTGGATGGTGTCCGGCTACCACTACTGAGCATTTTTGTCAAGGAATCAAAGCTGAATCCTGATCAAAAGGGGAAAACTGTGGAACAGAATTTTAAATTCTTATAGAATCCAGACTTATTGGATTTATTGGGACTAGAAACCCAAGGACTAGAGGAACTCCCAAATCTACTGCTCTGAAAAAGTCTTCAAATCACGAACGAAAATTATCCCCTGAAGTCATCTTTAAACAACTATTTAGCTAAACTAGGAAAGAATGTTTACCATGAGCATTGTGCTCTTTTAAAGAATTATTTATATGAGATCAAATTGTCAACAGTAACTCTAAAGCATAGATAAGAAGTTTAGGGGGTAGTGAGTCTAAGTCAAGGAGCCCTGGTGGTACAGTGGTTAAAGCACTCAGCTGCTAACGGAAAGCTTGGAGGTTCAAACCCACCAGCTGATCCGTAGGAAAAAGATGTTGGCAGTTTGTTTCCATAAAGATTACAGCCTTGGAAGCCCTATGGAACAGTTCTACTCTATCCTATAGGGTTGCTACAAGTCGGAATCGAATCGACAGCAATGGGTTTGGTTTTGGTTTGAGTCTAAGTCAAGGTGGTGAAATAATATGGGTAGAGAAAGCAAGAATGGTGACATAATGTGAAGAATGTAACCAATGATATTGAATTGTACATGCAGAAACTGATGAATGGGTGTATATATTCACCAAAAAAGCCATCTGGCCAAAAGTATGACCGGCTGAAGGTAAGGTGACGAGGCTGACCCGGCCACTGATTTTATCAGAGCAAAGAAAGACACCAGCCTGGGAATCCACCTTAGCAGGCAGCTCTGGGCTATGCTCCTGGTTTTGTCTTTTACGGGCATCCTTTCCCACAGTAACCACCTTGTGAGTGGGAGCTGGAGCAAAGGAGCCCTGTCCTAGCTGTTGCACTTCCCTTCCCAGCACCCATCCTGCACATTGTAAACATCTAACATTCTCAGAGAAGGACCTAGGGTCTTCTGGCCAAAGATGCAAGCCCTGAATCTGATCACAAGGACACTTGAAAGCCAAGCTGAGTGACAGCCTATAAAGTAACCAGCCTGCATACACCACAACCTCCAAGGCCACAAAGAGCAAACTGAGGGGCCGTCCCCAAACAAAAGGGGCACCGCGGGACCCCTTGGGCCTCCGCAGAGTGAGAGCGAGAATGAGAATAAAGCAAATGTGGAAAAGGGCTACCATCTGGGAATCTGGTGAAGAGTAACATTTCTGTAACTTTCCTATAAATTATTTCAAAATAAAAAGTATTGAAAAAAAGATGTTACAGCTTCCACCTTGGTCTCTTGATCACTTACTCTGGGGGAAGCAAGCCACCATGTCATGAAGAAACTGAAGCCACACTATGAAGAGGCTCAAGTGGAGAGGAACTGAGGCCTCCTGCCAACAGCCATGTGAGTGAGCCATTTTAAAAATGGATATCCTCCAGCCCCAGTCAAGTCTTCAGATGACCACAGCCCCAGCCACTCTCAATGGCAAACTCATGAGACACCCTGAACCAGAACCACCCAGCTAAGCTGCTCCTGAAATTCTTAACTCATAGAAACTGTGAAAGATAATACATGTTGTTATTTTGTTAAGTCACTAGGGTTGGGGGCAATTTGTTCCACCAAAAAACCCAAACCCGGTGCTGCTGAGTCAATTCCAACTCATAGTGACCCTATAGGACAGCAGAACTGCCCCACAGAGTTTCCAAAGAGTGGCTGTTGGATTTGAACTGTTGATCTTTTGGTTAGTAGCCAAGTTCTCAACCACCGCGCCACCAGGGCTCCAATTTGTTCCACAGTAATAAATAATACCCATACGATGGAATACCAGACCGCATGAGCATGAGCAAATTACTGCTACATGCATGAACACAGGCGAATCTCACAAACAGAATGTTGAACAAAAGAAGCCAGATACCAAAGAGGACATACTTTTATGATGTTATTGATACAATGGTTTAAAACAATCAAAACGAATCGAAGCCATTAGAAGTTAAGATAGTGGTTACCTTTGGTGGGGAGGGGGAGATCAATGAGTAGGACAGGTCACGAGGGGGAAGTTTCTATTTCTTGATCTGGGGGCTGGTTACATGGGTGTGTTCAGTTTGTGAAAATGCATCAAGGTATACATTTATGATCTGGGTATTAGTCTGCATGTACGCTATATTTTGGCAAAAAGTATTTAAAATTATTATTTTAATGCACTGTGTGAAATCTAGACACAGATGATCAAGCTCTGGTCAGCAGAAAGGGCAGAACCACAGGAGAGCCCCTAAATGATTTGTAGCCCCATAAAATGCACAGGTACCTGGAAGGAAGGATGGAAAAACTGAAATGTTTGTGTTTCTGGTAATTTTTCAATATTTATGTATTTCATTTAATGATATATTTTCTTGTCAGAGAACGAAAAAAAAAAAAGGGAGGAGGCAGGCAGAGAGGTATATACCTTTCTAAAAGGCGTCTACCAGAGAGTAAAACACAATCCTTGAAGGAGTTAGGTCTTTATTTGCCAAAAACTTGGCCACCCAGAATAACTCCATCTCAGAGGTTTTACAAATTGTTCAAGTGTGGTTTCTCTAGCAGAATCGGTTATTGCAATTACTGTTTTCATTAAGGAAAGGAAAAAATGGAGGCCTCTTTGCACGGTTCGCAGTCCGCCTGGGCTTGGAGGGAAGCCATGCCAAGCAGAGAGAGGTGTCCACGACATGGCTGGCAAACAGAGCAGTATCAAGTTGCCGTGAAGCCAAAGGGAAATTTGCCGGTCTGGAGTACCCTTCCTGGTGCTGATAGCACAGAACCAGGGCAGAAATATCACCCTCCAATCCCCAAAGCAGCTGCAGGCTCAGATGAAAACAGGGAGAATTCTCAGGTTTCACTGAGCTATGAACTTTGCATTTCCCATAATAGCTTTCCCGAATAGGTTCCACATTGTTCTTGGTAGGAAGCCAACATTCCAATATTCAGGTATCGTCTTGAAGATACAGAATCTGTTTTGCAGCCTCTCACATCTGTCATCCCCCTGCTCAAAAACCTTCATTAACTCCTCCCTGGTGGTGCAAACAGTTAATGCGCTCAGCTACTAACCTAAAGGTTGGTGGTTCAAATCCACCTAGAGGCGCCTCAGAAAAAAAGCCTGGTGATCTACTTCGAAAGATCACAGCCATGGAAAAATCTACTCTGAAACACGTAGGATCGCCATGAGTTAGAACTGACTCCACAGCAACTGGTTTCGATTTTTTGTTTTTTTACTTATAACCCCACCAGTGGCTGTGGAGTCAATTCTGACTCACGGCGACCCCATGTGTGTCAGAGTAGAACTGTGCTTCAAGGGTTTTCCATGGCTGATTTTTCAGGAGTAGACTGCCAGACCTTTCTTCCAGGGTGCCTCTGGGTGAACTCAAACCTCTAACCTTTCAGTTAGCAGCCAAGCACATTAACCGTTTGCACCACCCAGGGACTCCTACAAGCCCACAGCACAGCCTTAAAAGGCATCCCTGATCAGACCCCAAATGACAAGTTCAGCCCTGGCACCTAACTGTCCCTTCCATGCACCCAATACTGTGTTACCTCCAGCCTCCCGGCCCACCCCCATAGTATCTCTCACCTGGGAACTCCCTCAGCCAACTATTCTTTACATGGGGAAGGCCTTTCTAAGCTTCAAAGCCATGGAAGAAACCACAAAGGAAATGTTTGACTGCTTGGTGCTATATGAAAATAAAAAATTCCGGTGCGATTTAAAAAAACAAGCAAAATTAAAAGACAACAAGTGGAAAAATGTTGCAGCAGATACCACAGATAGATGCTTAGAATCCTTAATTTATAAAGAAGCTGCATAAAATCGATAAGAAAAACACAAAGATGTCCGTGGATAAAAGCCGAAAGGACACAAACTATAAAAAGCAACTATAAATGACCAATAAACATTTGGGAGAGGAAAAGAAAAAGCTCATTTTCTCTAAGGGTGAAAGAAACGCAGACAGACAGCCATGAGGCAACATCAAATTAGTAATGATGAAGAGATGTATGCCGCTCCCTGCTCACTGCAACGCAGAAAGACGGCATTAGCAGAAGTACTAGGGTGGGGCTGTAAACTGGTGAAATAGCTCTGGCAAGCCACTTGGTGGTATTTATCAAAAGCCTGAAAAATGTTCCTACATTTTGTCCACATTTTTTACCTTTTCCTTAGAAACCTATGGCAAACAATTTAGTGATATTTGTCAATCTTCTTAACTAGCTCATTCTTTTGGTTCACATTTCTGATTATTTTCTCCAAAACCTAGAAGTCGAAATATGGTCAAAGACGTACATACAGAGATGTGTGCTGCAATGTAAATGCGTAACAATGCAAAGCTGGAAACAACCTAAATGTCCTCCAGTTGGGGAGTAAGTGTATGAGTCACGATACGTCCATGTGACTCGATGCATTGGGTAAACGTTGTTGTTAGTTGCCACTGGGTCAGCTCCAATTCATGGTGACCTTCTGTATAACAGAAAGAATGTTGCCTGGTCCTGCATCATCTTCATGATCTTTGGTATGTTTGAGTCCATTGTTGCGGCTATTGTGTAGTGCCTTCCAACCTAGGGGGCTCGTTTTCCAGCACTATATTGGACAATATTCTGTTGTGATTCATAAAGTTTTCATTGGCCAATTTTCAGAAGTAGATGGCCAGGCCTTTCTTCCTAGTCTGTCTTAGTCTGGAAGCTCCACTGAAGCCTGTCTGCCCTGGGTAACCCTGCTGGTATTTGAAATACCAGTGGCATAGCTTCCAGCATCGTAGCAACCCACAAGCCACCGCAGTATGACAAACAGACAGGACTGGGTAAATAGCCTTATAATATTTAAGAGTTCTAGATGACGTGGAAATGCTTATGATATAATAAGTTTGTAATAAAAATAAAGCAAGCTATAAAATTCTTAATTACAAGTCAGACAAAGTCAGTACAAGTCAGACAAAGGTCTAATCTCCATAATCTACAAGAAAATCCAACACCTTACAACAAAAAGACAAATAATCCTATTAAAAAATGGGCAAAGGAAATGAACAGACACTTCACCAAAGAAGACATTCAAATGGCCAACAGACACATGAGGAAATGCTCGCAATCACTAGCCATTAGAGAAATGCAAATTAAAACCACAATGAGATACCATCTCACCCCAGCATTACTGGCATGAATCAAAAACACTGGAAATAACAAATGTTGGAGGGGCTGCGGGGAGATCGGAACTCTTATGCACTCCTGGTGGGAAAGCAAAATGATACAACCATTTTGGAAAATGATACGGCGCTTCCTCAGAAAGCTAGAAATAGACATACCATTCAATCCAGCAATCCCACTCCTAGAAATATATCTTAGAGTAATAAGAGTCGTCACTCAAATAGACACATGCACGCCTATGTTCGTGGCAACATTGTTCACGATAGCAAAACGATGGAAACAACCTAGATGCCCATCAACAGATGAATGGATAAACAAACTATGGTACATACACACAATGGAGTACTATGCAACGAGAAAGAACAACAATGAATCTGTGAACCATCTCATAACGTGGGTGAAACTGGAGGACATTATGCTGAGTGAAATAAGTCAATCACAAAAGGACAAATATTGTATGAGACCTCTATTGTAAAAACCCATGAAAATGTTCACACACAAAATGTAACAATCTTTGTTGAGGATGGGAGGGGTAGGGGGGAAATATTAAATAGGCAATAGATAAGTGGTATCTCGGGTTAAGGGTGAGACAGTACACAATACAGGGGAAACTAGCACAACTTGTACAAGGAAAGGTCATGGAAGCTCCATAGACACACCCAAACTCCCTGAGGGACTGAATTGTTGGGTGGAGGGCTGTGGGAACCATGGTCTTGGGGAACATCTAGCTCAACTGGCATAACACAGTTTATAAAGACAATGTTCTACTTTCTACCTTGGTGAGTAGCGTCTGGGGTCTTAAAAGCCTGTGAGCAGCCATCTAAGATACTCCAGTGGTCTCATCCCTTCGGGAGCAAGGGAGAATGAAGAGAACAGGATACAAGGAAAAGATTAGTCCGAAGGACTAATGGACCACAGCTACCAAGGCCTTCACCAGACTGAGTCCAGTACAGCTAGATGGTGCCCAGCTACCACCACTGAACTGCTCTGACCAGGATCACAACAGAGGGTTCTGGACAGAGCTGGAGAGGGATGTAGAACAAAATTCTAACTCACAAAAAAAAGACCAGATTTACTGGCCTTAAGGAGACTGGAGAAACCCCGAGAATATGGCCCCCAGACACCCTTTTAGCTCAGTGGTAAAGTCATTTCCGAGGTTCACCGTTCAGCTGGGGAGTGGACAGCCCCATGAAACCAAATGGGACTAATGAGGTACAGCAGTCCAGGGACAAGGGCCAGAAGGCAGAAGGGGACAGGGAAGCTGGTGATAGGGAACCCAAGGTTGAATAAGGATAGTGTTTGATGTGTTGTGAGGTTGTTAACCATTGTTATAGGGCAACATGTGTACTAACTATTAAATGAGAGACTATTTTGGTCTGTAAGCCTTCATCTAAAGTGAGAATAGCAGCTCAACTGGAAGAGCGTAGTCGATGTCACTGAACTGTGCATGTAGAAATTTTTGAAATGGTGTATCTTTGGCTATGTATATTTTCACCAAAAAAAAAAAGGTCGAGAAGGGAGAGGGTTGACATATTGTGGGGTTGTTAACCAATGTCATAAAACAATATGTGTACTACTGTTTCATGAGAAATTATTTGTTCTGTAAGCCTTCACCTGAAGTACAATTAAAAAAAAAAAAAATCCTAGCCAACAGGCTGGAAAACACATCACAAAATGTGTTGCTTCTGAGTGGTGAATTTGGGGGAAATTTATGTATGTGCTTCTTTACTCTTTTCTGTACTTTTCAAAACTTCTACAATGAACGGAATTACTTTAATGATCATTTAAACAGTTAAAAACCTTTTAGAAATAGTCTCCTGTCGATTTTCCCAGTGGAAAGCCATCATTCCCTTTCAGAGCTGGCACAGAGTAGGCTTAATAAATATTCTAGGAAACAAACGAATAGCGCTCTTGTGAATGGGTTCTCACCTTCTGCTTTTATTGCCTGGTTATTTGTGTTTACATCTCTTCTCCCTCGCCACCCTGGAATTTCCTGAAAGGCAGAAATCACGTGTCTTTGTTTAGTCACATCTTCTAGCCAGTGCCTTACACCCAGCAGGCATTCAACTGTGGAATTGTTGAGCGAATGGGGCATCCTATAGAGTCAACGGTGTGTCTATTTTTCAACACGAGATAAAGATTCTGGACGCCAAGGATTGTTTGTTAAACCCACTCCTTAAATCCTTAAATTCATCTAGAGAACTCCCTGAAAGCCAAGGAGAATCATGATATCAGGATCAAGACGTGGTTCTCCAGGCAACTCTGCCCCTACTTGGTGGCCATCACATATTTATGCCAAATCCACTTTCTAGTCCTGAGAGCACTGTTCTAGGAGTCCCCGCTTTGCAACTAGCTATGGAGCCTTGGGCAAGTCACTCACCATTAGTTCCTTCGTCAGTGAGACAAGGGGGCTAGGTTGTTTTCAGCGTGATGTCACCGTGATCTCTAAAATGCCTCTGATAATGAATGTCAGTTTGGAATATCATGTTGAAAGGTAATGGTAGAACATTGCAGAACTTTAATTTAAAAAAAAAAAATCTCCATTGATAATCAAATCAATACTGAGCACCTGGGAGAGAGGAGCCAGTGATTTGGGCTCCACTTTATTAACATTTTTGTCTTTTTCTCTGATCAAGAAAAAAACTAAATTATAATAGGCAACTTCCAGATTTTACCAAGGACCACAGAATTTTGGAAGGATCTGTAGAGATTAGAAGCAACTCCTCTGCAGTAAACTATTTAACAGAATGAGATAAAATCGTTTGAGTAAATGTGTTTCCAATTAAGGAAGGGCGTGGAGCGGGATCTGGGCTTTTCTTCCTCTCCTGCCCCTTCCACGGTTGGGAAACCTCGGGTTCGTCCAGCTTATTGTGAGCTCTGCAGACAGCAGGGGGCTGAGCGGCCCTCTCTGAGCCAAGGACGTGGCTCTCCCTGGCCTTCCAGAATCCCCTTTCACCAAACAGGACCCCTCCTCACTTACACAGAAAACGGGGTAACAACGCACTCAAAGCCTAATATTGGAACCGTTTAGTTCCGCTTCTGTCGCCCCCAAGGATCCCTGGAGATGCAGTGATTAAGAGCTTGGCTGCTAACCTAATGGTCTTCGGTTTGAACCCACCAGAGCCACAAGCCGCTCATGGGAGAAAGATGTGGCAGTACGCTTCCGTAAAGATTACAGCCTTGGAAACTCTAAGGGGCAGTTCTACTCTGTCCTATTGGGTCACTACGAGTCCGAATCTACTCGACAGCGGTGGGTGGTTCTGCCGCCCCCACCTGATGTGGTGCAGCCCTGAATCTCCCGAGCTTCCAGTAGAAAAGTCCACTTGGGGAGCTCCAGGCTACTGCACTGCTGGGGGGAGAAATCAACCTCCCTGGACCCCCACTTCAGCCCCTCCCAATGCAGGGAAGGTGACAGCTTCCAACCCAGGAGCCAGATGGCCTGTGTGACCTTGAGCAAATTGTTTGCCCGCTCTGTGCTTAGGTTTCCTTATCTAAATGGAGATAACAGTCCCTACGTCGTGAGTTTGTTGAGAAGATTAAGATTAGAAACATTAAAAATATTAACGAAAACTATTATTATTTGGCTAAGGAAATCAGAGAGAGGGTACACTTGAAGAAATTGAGGTACATCCATTTCCTATTTTATAAAAAACGGGATCAGAATTGTGTCACTGGCTTTCCCTTTTACCGCCCAAAAATGCGCTCTCCCTACGTGAGGGGGAGGATCTTCTGCTGGTCTTGGGGCTGAGGGGGAGGAAGTTCCCCGTTGGAACTGTGGACCGTTTCCCTAGAGATAGTCCTCTCGCTTAGGTCTGAGGGCAGAGGTCACCTCTTCCGAGCTTTCCCTGCCTTTCGTACAGAAAAGCAGCCCTGCAACCCTTGGCAGCGTGGTTTTCAGTGTTATTTCCAGGTGGCACTTGATGTCTCTCAAGATGGTCTGCTTTGCGTGTGGTTGTCTACCTTTGTGGGCTCCTGGAGAGCCGGGAGCTTGCCCGACGTGCTCGCCACCACATCCCAGCCCCTGGCACAGTGGTGGGCACACAGTAGGCCGTCAGTAAATATCCTTCAGTCACGTGGACATCAGGGGGCCTCTGCGACCCCCGGGGCCGAGGGCGGAAGGGCAAGGAGGAGCCCCCTCGGCACTAACCGCAGCAGAACACCTTGCCCTCCCTCGACCCAACTGCCACCAGACCTGTTAGTTTTGCTTCCAAAGCGCTTCCTCCAGCTGCCTTTTTCGCCGCCGAGGTTTGCAGAAGTGCTAAAGACCTGCAAGAACCCAGTGCACGCTGGGCTCTGCGTCAGATGGCACTGGAGCCAAAGCCCTGGGGCGCCGTGACCTCAAAGCAGGGTCCCGCCCGCCAAAAGGGTGCGATCTGGGGCTGGGGGTGGTGGGGAGAGCTGGGGGGACCTGGCTTTGCCTCTGCCCAGGAGGGAGGCGCGGAGGTGTAGATTAGTGGCTGCGTCAGAAAACGTCCGTTCGACACAGGAAGGAGGGAAGGAGGCCGGAGGTGAAGACAACGTGCAGCAGCCCTGACAGATCTGATAAAGAGGAAGGAAGCAGACAACGCTGCTGAACCGAGCTGACAGCTCCCCAAACTGACGGAGGTCCTGCAGCTGTCACAGCCCTGTTTGCAGAAGTGGGCCTAAAGGAGGTGAACTGGCGCCCCCTGCTGGTCATTTTAGAACCGCACCCATCTGGTGAACGCGAGCAAGGGCTTTAAGGTCACGGGAGCCACTAACGCCTCTTCCAGCAGAAGGACTTGTCTGGGCTGGACACTCTGCTTTCTGCCCCAGAGAAACAACACAAAAATAGATTTGCCTCAGTTGGAGCTCTGCTTATCTGGCAGCCCAGTTATCTTGGCCATCAGAGGTAAGGGAGCAAGTCTATGCTAAAGAGAAAAGCAGAAACACTTAAAGATTACAGGGCACACTTTGCACATTGCTACATTCCCTGGCTTCTACTTTTGGCTCTGTGGCTTACTAGCTGTGTGACCTTGGGCAAGTGTCTTAACCTCAATTTCCTTATTCATAAAATGGAATACTAATAGTCTCTACCTCATAGGATTGTTAGAGAGACTAAGTGAAGTAATATATGTAAAGTGTTTAGCATAGCTCGTGGCACATAAACACGTTTGTTAAATTAAAACTTAAATTCCTATGAAGATTATAGACTTGTTGCACTTACTGTAAGTAACTGGTTCCTTATTCTGGGGATTTTCTTGCTATCCATTATTGATTTCTAGTTTAATTCCAAAGGAGCCCTGGTGGTGCCGTGGTTAAGCCCTCAGCTAACTGAAAAGTTGGCAGTTCGAACCCACCAGCCACTCCTCAGGAGACATATGTGGCAGTCTGCTTCCTTGAAGATTTAAGACCTGGGAAACCCTATG
Organism: Dugong dugon; assembly: GCA_030035585.1. Taxonomy (NCBI): domain Eukaryota; kingdom Metazoa; phylum Chordata; class Mammalia; order Sirenia; family Dugongidae; genus Dugong; species Dugong dugon. The sequence goes on along the minus strand of CM057462.1, from coordinate 48,961,353 downwards.
GGGAAGTTCTCCCCTGTCCTACAGGATCTATATAAGTCAGAATCGACTCGACGGCAATGGGTCTGGTTTTTTGGGGAGTTTAATTCCACTGTGGTCCAAGAACATATTTTGTATGATTTTAGTTCTTTGAAACTTGTTGAGACTTGTTTTATGGACCAGCATATAATCTGTTTTGCTAAAAGTTCCATGTCCAATGACCATTTTACAGTTGTTGGATATGTTTGCCTTGTTAGATAACGAGTCAATTTTCAACTCATAGTGACCCAATGTGACAGAGTAGAACTCCCCGTGGGGTTTCCTAGGCTATACTCTACTGGAGCAGATCAACAGGTCTTTCTCCCTCAGAGCTGCTGGGTGAGTTCAAACTGCAAACCTTTCAGTTAGCAGCTGAGCACTTAACCATTGTGCCACCAGGGCTCAGTGGATATCTCCACTGCCGTGGGGTCGAATCTGACTCATAGCAACCCTATAGGACAGAGTAGAACTGCCCAATAGGGTTTCCAAGCAGCAGCTGGTAGATTCGAACTGCAGACCATTTGGTTAGCAGCTGAGCTCTTAACCACTACTCCACCAGGGCTCCTTAGTGGGTATAGTGTTCTATATATGTCAATTTGATGGAGCCCTGGTGGCAGAGTGGTTAAGACCCTTGGCTGCTAACCAAAAGGTAGGCAGTTTCAATTTACCAGCTGCTCCTTGGAAACCCTATGGGGCAGTTCTACTCTGTCCTATAAGGTCACTGTAAGTCAGAATTGACTCGATGGCAATGGGTTTGGTTTTTTTTTGTTTTATATGTCAGTTAGGTTAAATTGGTTAATTGTGTTATTCAAATCTGCTATACGCTTATTGGTTTGTTAGTTTTGCTTGTTTGTTTTTTCCTGCTGTTCTACTGGTAGTATGTATTTGTCCATTTCTCCTTTAGCTTGGTCAGCTTTTGCTTTATGTATTTAAAGCTATGTTATTAGATGCATAGAAAATTAGGACTGTTCTATCTTCCTAGGAAGTAAACCTTTTATCATTATAAAATGTCCTTTATCTCTAGTAAATACTTGTTGCCTTAAAGCCTACTTTCTATGATGTATATTCCATCTGCTTTCTTTTGTTTACTGTGTCAGTGGATTAACTCTATTCCACCCTTTAATTCCAACCTTTCTGTGTCCGTAAAGTCTATTGTAAATAGTTGTGATTTTTTTTTTATCCAGTTTGACGCCCTTTCACTTTGATTGGATAGGTTAATCCATCACATTTAACATAATTCCTAATATAGTTTGGTTTATAGCTAACCTATTGCTACTCTTTCAGTTTGTCCTAGCCTTTTTTCCACTTTGGATTATTTAGATTTTTAAAAATTCCATTTCCTCCCTTGAATCTTAGATTTTGGGCTATTTATTCTTATAGATTTTAGTATTTACCCTAGAGATTGCAATATTCATCCTTGATTTCTTCGTCTTTTTTATATTAGTACTTTTACCACTTCCCGAATAAAGAATTTTAGAAGTATTTAACTCCACTTCTTTCCATCCTTGTTACGGAAATGTTAATATATATTTGTTATAATTTACTTCTGCATTTCTTATAAATCTTCAAGACATTATTTTTATTGTTTAAATAATCAGTGTTCTTTTGTATTTGCTACATATTTACCCTTTCCAGTGCTACAGTTCTATTCTGTCTGGAGTCATTTTCCTTCAGGCTGAAGTACTTTATCTCTTATAGCACAGGTCTTTTCTCAGCTTTTGTCTGTCCAAAAATACCTTTATTTTGCCTTTACTTTTGAGGCTATTTCCACCAAGTACAAAATTCTAGGCTTTTGTTTTGTTTCCCCAGCACTTTAAAGATTCTGGCTTCCCAAGTTTCTGCTGAAGTCTGCCATTAATTTTATTGCTGCTCCTTTAAAAGTTATGTTACTTTTCTCTGGCTAGTTTTGAAATTTTCTTTGTCTTTCAGCAGGTTGACCACGGTATTTTTAGGTGTGGTTTCTTTGTTTTTATTCTACCTGGAGTTTGCTGAGCTTCATGAATCTCAGTCAATGTCTTTCATTAGTTTTGGAAAATTCTGAGCTATTATCTCATTAAATATTGCTTCTGTCTCATCTCTGGAACTTGAATTACTCATGTCTTTAGACTGTGTCTCACATGTCTCTTATGCTCTATTCTTGTTTTTTGTTTTTGCATTCTTTTTACTCTTTGTGCTGTGCTTCAACTTGAATATTCTCTATTGACTTCAAACAGTAATTCTGTCTTCTGCTGGGCCTATTCTGCTTAAGTCCATCCAATTTAATTAATTTCAGGTATTCGTTTAGTTTTTAAAAAAATAACTTTATTGAGGTATAATTTACATACTATAAAATCCACCAATTGATAGAACTGTGCAATCAATAGCACAATTCATGTGTACTTTGGACATTTAAATTGAATTTATTCAAACACAAAGAATGAAACTCACATCACTAACTTTGCCAATCAACCTGTCAATGCACTGATTATCAAAACCTTTAGCAAGGCAAAATTGCCCCTTCTAATTTTTTTATTGAGGTATAATTTACATACCATAAAGTTCACCCTTTTAAAGTATACAGGTCAGTGATTTTTTAGCATATTCCACAGAGTTGTGCAGCCATCCCCACTAATTCCAGAACATTTTCACCACCCCAAAAAGAAACCTCAGATCCATTAGCAATCACTCCCCATTCTTTCCTACCTTCAGCCCCTGGCAATCACTATTTTGTCTCTACAGAGTTGCCTATTCTGGACATTTCATATAAATGGAATCATATGTGACCTTTTGTGTCTGGCTTCTTTCACTTCACATAATGTGTTCGAGGTTCATCCATGTTGTAGCAGGTATCAGTACTTCATTTTATTTGTTGAATAGTATTCCATTGTATGAATATACCACATTCTGTTTATCTATTTATCAGTTGATGAATTATTTAGGTTGTCTCTGGTCTATTATGAATAATGCTACCATGGACATTTATATACAAGACTTTGTTTAGACATTAGTTTTCACTTCTCGAGTATAAACCTAGGAGTGGAACTGCTGGGTCATAAGGCAGCTCCATGCTGAAAGATTTGGGGAACTGCCAAACTGCTTTTCAAAGTGGCTGCACCATTTTGCATTCCCAGCAGCCATCTATGAGCCTTTCAATTTGTCCACATCCTTGCCAACATCTTACTGTCTTATTTTTTATAGTCATCTTAGTGGATGCAAAGTGATACCTCATTGTAGTTTTGATTTGCATTCCCCCGTAGGGTTGCTTGCTATGAGTCGGAATCGACTCTATGGCTACGGGTTTGGGGTTTTTTTGAATGACTAATTATGTTGAGCATTTTTTAATATGTTTATTGGTCATTTGTATATCTCCTTTGGAGAAATGTCTATTCAAATCCTTTGCCTGTTTTTTAATTGGGCTTATTGTTGAGTTCAAATAATTTTTTTTATATATTCTGGGCACTAGATCTTTATCCACAACCCGTTTTTATAATATTTCTATCACCCCAAAAAGACCCCTCATGCCCGTTTGCAGTTAATCCCCATTCCCACCCCCGGCCCCAGGCAACCAAGCTGCTGTGTGTTTGGGGCAGGCTCCTCCCTCTAATAAAATGTTGTCTCCTAAGTATTGTGAGATTGTGGATTTCACTCTGCTTTTCAGAAGCCCTGGGCTTAGCTTCCAGCATGCCATGTGCAAGCTCTGCAGTTCAGCAAATGTCCTGTAAGAAAACCAGTCATGTTTGGGGTGCCTCAAGTTTCCAGTTTGCCCTATAACCAAAAGCCTTTTCTGTTTTCCAGTACAGCCCCTCTCATGGACCAAACCCAACCCCCAGCATGGGCCCTAATATTAGCAAATGCTTTCCTGGGAGAAAACGGCTAGAGCATCAGCTTACCTCAGAAGGGCTTCCCCGCCCTCTGAAATTCCAATTTGTTTAGTGCTTATTGCTTCCTTATTGCTGGTGTTTAGAAGTACTATTTTGGTGTTCTAACCTAGCCTCTCCTGGTTGTCGCGGCAGGAGTGCTGTGTTGCTGTGACCTCCTATATCCCACCCATCAATTATTGCAAGCTTTTAATAAGTCTTGCTATCTTGTCAGGCCAGTTCCCTTTCTCCCCACCCTGCCACCCCCAGACATATCTTAGCTATATGGGGCATAACTCTTCCATATGAATTTTTAGACTCCTTTTACCTAGTTCCCCACCCACCAAAAAATCCACTGGATTTTGTTGGAAATACATTGAATTTATAAATTACTTGGGGCAGAAGTGAAATCCTTATGCTTTTGAGTTCTATCTCTATTAACATGGTATGCCTAACCATTGAGCTGATCTTCTATTAGGTTCTTCAATAATATTCTTTAATTTTCTCCATAAACGCACTGCACATTTTTTGTTAGATTTGTTCTAAATACCTTATAATTTAGGATCTTTTTAATCTTTTAAAGCACTTGTTACTTCTTAGAATATGTTCATGTTATAAATTTTTAATGGCTCAAGCAAGTATACATTAACAATCTCCCACCCTTTTTCCTCAGTCACCCAGTTTTCCTGCCCCAGAAGTAACTAATTTCTTTAGTAAGTCTTTAATGTGGTTAATATTAGTATATAGTAATATATCAATTTTGTTCCTCAATTTTGTGTCCAGCAGAATTCTCTTATTTCTAATGATCTGTAGGTTATTCTCTATTTTTTTAATGTATATAAGTCATCTGAAAATAGCAACTGTTGTGTCATTCTTTATTCCTTTTCCTAGTCTTACTGCATTGGCTAGGGTGTCTCTAATAAAGTAGCTGTGGAAAGTAGCTTGATAGCTGTGACAGAGGGCGATCCAGTCTCATTCCTGACTTTAATGAGAGGGCTTCTGTCTTCATGTACAACATTGGCTATAGATTCTTGGCAGACACTTTTATCCAAGTTAAAAAAAAGTTACCTCTGGTCCTCTTTTGCTAAGAAAGAGTATCATGAAAGTGTTTATCAGATTCTTTTTCTGCACCTGTTGAGACGATCATATGGTTTTTCCCCCTTTAATCTATTAAACATGCTGAATCCTCCACTTGCAGGGGGAAAAAAAAGGTAGTCTCAAATAAAACACGTTTATCCCAAGTTGATATTTATTTTCATGAAGGGGGAAAAAGAAGAACCTTTATGATACTGAAAATATACTTTTTTAATACAACAGCTGCCAGCAATATACTGGTGTATAATGTTCCAGAGAGATAAAAGAAAATATGAGCATTCTGGCGTGGGGAGTTGAAAACTTCTTCCATGATAAAAATATAAATTTGGTGGCTCCAACCTTAAGAATTTAAAAGGGTGGAATGAAAAAAGTCCATATAGTTACTAATGAATGCTTCTCTCTCTTTGAATCATATACTGATTAAAATCAGTGTAAGAAACTGGTTAAGCAATAAACTTAATGAAACGTGTATCAAAATGTGCATGGAAAAATACATTTCTATTTCCTCTCATTTTTACTTTGTAGTATTTTCTAAATGGATTTTTTTTAATGCACAGAAATACAAGCTATCTACATGAACTGCAGAGATTCAAAACACAATCGAAGTAAAGTAAAAATGCCTAAATTCTAGAATTTATCAACTTAGTGTAAGAATAAATGTCAGAAATCTCTTAATTTTATACAGATTGCTCAAGGATTTAAAAATAAATCTTAAAAGCCAAAGTTACTGTGAAATAAGACCTTATTTAAATTCTATCACAAGTTAAAATACTAATAAAAGAAGATAACAGAACTGTATAAAAAATTTTCACCTACATAAAAAAGGGGGGAAGGGATTATGTCAACAGAAACAGTAGAGACCTTTCCTTGGAGAGTAGTAGGACCTTCCATACAGACTCTAATCTCTTCACTGAAGTGGAATAAAAGGGGTTCAAATATTTGAAGGGAAAAATAATTTGGTAGTTGTAGAAACAATATCAGATGATTTCCATTATGTCAAATACACTACATGAATCACCATGAACTTTAATGTCCCAAATTTCCCAAGGTTTTCAGCTGTGATCTTCCCACAAATATATGATGAAGTAAAAGCATGTTGCAGGATCATCCTTTTTCCTAGCTTTTGTCCATTTTCCAACCTCAATTTCATTTGACTATCTTCCCTGATAATGTAATAAAATCTATCTTTCTACAGATAAAAATAATTCTGCCTTGGTCAAAATCACATAGACCAGCCAAGTGTGACAATCAGTACAAATGCCTTCCTTGAACATCCAGACAGTCAAGTGTACTTAAAAAAAAATACTTAAAAAAAAAAAACAATGAAAAGAATAGACATCCAAAGTGAAAATAACTTCACAGCTGAGTTTCAGAATGTGTTTTTCATCACTGTATTTTGAGGAATGTAGCTCTTTCCTCCATTTGCCCTCCACTTTGCACCACTTAGTCCACCATTCACTAGAAAGAACAGATAGCCCTTCTCTTGAATCTTTTTCACACTATGAGGCAAGGTTTCATGTCACCTGAATGCCAAGTTACCACTATTTTAAAAGTTAAGTGAAAAGTGATGATTCCTGCCTCTGTACTGGTGCAGATATAACACTCTCACCCACCGAAGCTGCTGAAATGTAATTCCTTAATAATCTGCTTGATATACCTGACAGCATTTCTTCCTGAAATAAGATAAATCACTGTCCAATATTTAATTAGAGAAAGATGGGTGTCAGAACTTTTGATCAGCAGTAAGGAGTTCTAAGAAAAGAAAGACAAAGGAATCTCCTTGAACCAAATGGATACAATATGGAGCTTTTCTTATCTTTCTATACTAAGCTAATTACTGACAGGTTAAAAAATGCAGTATGCTTATAAAAGTCAGGCTGCTTCCATAAAGCCAGTGCTTACTAAATGTTAGCATATAAAAGGGGGAAAACATTGCCATTTCAAAGCAAAATACTTAAAATTTCCAAAAACAGCCTATGAGAAATAGCACTTCTTAAACAAGTCAGGTATAAAAATTTACCAAAAATGTATCATAGTCACAACCACAGTCTTTGGAGTAGTACTTAGAAAATCTATTAAAAAATAAAAAATGAATAAATACATAGAAACTTTTGTTTATTTTCACCAAGTTTGTCCTCCCCTATTAGAACACAAACAATTCCTGGTTTAGGACTTCCAATTTAAATAAACAAAAATATGCAGAGTGCTACTCCTCAACATAGCTGTGGAAAAATTTAACTCATAGAAGTGCATTGATTGCGATTAGGCAAAACTGTAGAAAATACACACTCGTCATAACTACAGTTTAGTTCAAAAGGTGTGAACAACCCTCTATCCAAAGTCTAACATTAAATGGCGGTGGAATGGGAAAGTTGGTGATCTCTGTATTTTACCTTATATTTAGTACAGGATGGGTAATGCACTCTTTAGATTAACTATCTACATTAAATATGCTTTAGAAGCAAAACCTTAGTTTATATCTTGAACAAGTCCACTCTACATTCCTTAGGTTAATTTCTTTAAGTGTTAATATTTATGTTACTAATCATTGTACTGCTATAGCTAAATCAACTAAATATTAGTTTATGTAGTGACGCTCAAAAGATCTACAAGCAGCAAAAGTCTGTGCTTATCTAAAAAGGAGCTTTAAGAATTAAAACAAAATGGGAAAAAGCAATCATGGTCCAAATCAATGGCACTGGGTAAAATACATATACCAAACAACAGATTTAGACAGAGCAGATCAGGTGCCCGTCAGCTTCTCTTAGAAGGATAAGATCTTGAGAACTTTTAGCTTATACATAGTGTCCAATCTTAAAATTGGTATAAAGGATAGATGCTTCCAGGCAAAAATAAAAATCCATCTACAAAGCAAAACAGCAAAATCTGTAGTGACTTTTCGTAAAAGGCTCTCTTCTCTGGTGGTAGTACATATCCAGGATAGACTAAATTGAAACAGAATATTTCTGATACAGTAGCAATCCTTTCATATACTCTTACTAAATATTATAAAATTCCAAAAATACATAAATATTCCTTGTACCATGCATTATGCACCAGTTTGGGGCGGACTGATGAAGTCATGGCTACTATTTTAACAGTTAAACATTGCACCTCAAAAGTCCTGCCAGGAATACACAGTGAATGGATATATGGTAAGGGCTCCAGAAAGATGGCAAACTACCTCTAAACTGCAAAGTTTGTGACGGAGTGTCCAAATTAGAGGAGAGGAGGAAATGGGTAGGGAAGGTAGGCAAGGCAAGAGAATTTTAAAATACTGCTTAGGAGTGTATATTTTAAGATAGCTACTATACCTTGTCTATCCCTTTATCCTAATCTTGAATAACTGCATGCTCATACAAAATAAAATTTCTACTTTATAGGAAGAGGAGCAGTCTGTTAGAAAAAGCATATTCTGTTAGGGGAAGATGTGAAGACATCTCTACTTTCGGTGCTACTTTACTTGGTAAGTCTTTTGGCTACATCACTATATGCTATTTCAACCTCCTTATCACTGGGACAAGTATTGGTGAACTCATCCCTACTATAAGCATTAGTTAAGTATCTCCAGATGCCAGTCATTGCTTTTGGAATATCAAAGTTGCGATATTTTTTGGCCACCACCTGAAAAACAAAGAGATCAAAAGTTAACGGAGTTATTTTCCATTTCTTGTAAATCAGACATATCTGTGATTTTAGAGCAAATTATTAATTCTGGAAATCTTTTTGAGAATTGCTTCTATTTGGAAAGAAGCCTGCCATCTTCGTTCTAACTAGAGGTTTAAATAATGACCAGGACTGCAAGCCACACCAGGGATGCAGGAGTGTGACAGTGATTGCAAATGCCTTTTCTGGACATCCAGACAGCCAGCCAAGTGTAATCACTGGATAAATACTTCTTAAAACACACATACTATTTTAGACCTCTGTTTTTCTTACCTTAGACCTTTACTACACATCTAGTATTTATTACTATTCTATTTACCAGTGTGCCTAGCACAGTCTCACATAATAAATGCTCGATAAAAATTTTTTTGCCTTGACTAGAAAAAGCTGGATGATCACAGAACAGAATGTGACAATGTAAGTAAGTCAGTGTATCAAACTCCAACTCAAAGTTATCTGTTACATCTTTGAATTTTTATGCAGTCATGGAAAAAAATAATTTCTCTTCCTCATATACCTCAATTTACAAGACACAATTTTCTACTTAACTAACCCTAGGGTGTTTCAACTGTTGTCTAAGCATTGTTAACTCACACTATTTAGGGGTTCCTAGTCAAATATCATAAGGAGCCCTGGAGGTACAAACGGTTAAGCGTTTGGCTGCTAACTGAAAGGCTGGCGGTTCAAACACACCCAGTGGTTCTGCAGGAGAAAGACTTGCCAATCTGCTTCCATAAAGATTACAGCCAAGAAAACCCTATGGGGCAGTTCTACTCTGTCACACTGAGTAGCTATGAGTTGCAATTGGCTGGATGGCACCTAACAACAACAGTCAAATATCAGACCGTTAGAAAAGTTTTAAGCATAAATGAAGTGCTATCTTAGTAGAAAGACTATTAGGTCTAATGGCAATTTGACAGCACATCCAACAGGCCTACCTTGACAATGTGCAGTTTGGGCAGCAGGTTGCAGTCAGCTAATGTCATTTCATTGCCGTCCAGAAATTTACGTGTGGAAAACTTAATGTCTTCCATACTATTCTCATCAATTTCATCAGGGAGGGGAGAATTCAGATATTCATCCAGTTTCTGCAGTGTTTTCAAGAGACCCCTCTCCAATGCTGAAAGAAAGATGAGAGCACTGTAAGAAGGGAGCTACGTAAACCTCAAAGTAAAAGCATTACTTTTTCATTCAAAACTGTTTATCAAATGCTTGCTCTGACACTAGGCACTGTAAAACAAGACAGATGAAGGTTTCTGTTCTGAAGCTTATTTGCATTGGGGGGTGAAGGTGGTGGAGCAGGGAATGAGACAGACAAATTTATTCAGGTAAACACAGAAACAAGCATGATAGTTTCAGATAGTGGCATCTGTAAAAAACTTGCTAATAAACAAATGTCCCACACGTGAACACATATGGCCCAATACAGTGATGTTTAAACTGGAAAATGGGTGAAAAGAAGCAAACCTATTAAATCTAGGGGAAGAGAATCTTGCAGAGACAGAGATTCTTGCCCTCAATTTTAAATCATGTTCCACCAAGAATATTTAGCACCAAGAATATATTAAGAAACTCCAATATAAACAATCTAAGCAGAAAACTTTATACTTCAAAGGGTTTCTTTCTGGAGTTCTTACACTATCTTGTAATAAACAAGAAGCCCAGAATAGCACAGGAAAAACACAGAGGTCAGATTACAGCAGTTCAGTTTCTAATACTGAAATGGGGGTCCCTTTAGCCAAACAGCCGAAACCCTGGTGGCATAGTGGTTAAGTGCTACAGCTGCTAACCAAAGAGTCAGCAGTTTGAATCCACCAGGTGCTCCGTGGAAACTCTACGGGGCAGTTCTACTCTGTCCTATAGGGTTGCTATGAGTCGGAATCGACTTGACAGCAACAGATTTTTTAGCCAAATAGATTAAGATATTATGATTGTTATAACTCAGAGAGAAGTGAGACAGAGCCACCACTGTGTATGTGGAAAGTCAAAGTTAGTGACCCTTAGCAGAGAGGAAGTGGGAATGTCATTAGAAAGGAATGATCAATACAGAATAACAACAGACAGATCCTCTATTCTCCCTTTTTATCCTTTACCTTACCAACCCACCTTCACTCCCACCTCCAGAACAGAGTAACTCAAACTGCTAATTACAGTACTTGGCCATAAAAAAAAGTTGATTCCATGAGGTGACTCTATATAGTTACAAGCTGGAATAAAGGATGCTGTTGGGTCCTTTAAGGAAAAAGGCAAAGTTTTAGATGTTGCATACCAGATATTTCACCAGCAACTTAAGTATGTCTTACAAGTCAATACTTCTTCTTCTAAATTGTTCCTACCCACTTATCCCTTGGTCCCTTCATGGCAGTCCAGGAAACAGATGACAGACTTGGCTAGGTAAGGGGCTGGAGGCAGAAAAAGGACTGAATGGATTTTATAGAGGTACTTAGGAAATAAAACCAACAGAGCTTGGAAACCAAAGGGAATATGGAAAAATGGGAATACATGTATTCAACAAAATAAAAATTGAGCCCCTACTAAGTACCAAGTATTGCTCTAAGCACTGTTAAATTGACTACTAAATAAAACATTAAAGGTTCCTAGTCACACAGAGTTACATTTTGGGACAGTAGGAGAACTAAAGAGAAGCTGATCAACAAACAAACTACTCCCAGGGTTAATGCTGGAACCTTAGAGGAGAAGTAGATTTAGGGAACATGAAAAGGGGTTCAATATATGCTGAGTCTGAGATGCCTGTAAGACATCTGAGCAGATGTGTCCAATAGACACCTGGATGTCAGCGGCTGGGAAGAGACTGAGGCTAGAACAACATTTTTGGAAGTCCTGAGAACGTAAATGAAAATTGAAGCTGTGGGAGTGAATGTATTTGTCTAGCTTTCACTTTGAAGAATATTTCACTGCTTATAGAATTCTAATTTGTTTTCTTTTAGCTCTTTGACGTTCTCATACCATTGTCTTCTGAATTCCATTTTTTCTGTTGAGAATCAGTGCTCAATCTTACTGAGCTGTCATTTTTTAGATCCTGTCTCTAGCTTTCAGCAATTTAAGTAGCATGTATATAGGTACGGTTTTCTTCATATTTGTCCTTTTCGGGTTTTGTAATGCTAGACTCCATGGCTTATTATCTTTTGTCAATTTGGGGAAATTCTTGGCAATTATCTCCTTAAATATAGCTTCTACTCTTCCTGACATTCTAGCTACACATATGTCAGCCCTTTTCCACTGTGCCCATATTTATCACATTATTTTCTGTATTTTTTTGTCCTTTTGTCTCTCTGTGCTTCCATTTAGACATTTTCTTCAGACCTATCTTCCATGTCACTAATTGTTTCTTCATCATTGTCTAATCTTAAACTCATCTACCAAGTTCCTTAATGTCAGATACTATTGTTGCAGCTACTGTGTCAATCCATCTTGTCAAAGGTCTTTCTCTTTTTTGCTGACCCTCTACTTTACCAAACATGATATCCTTTTCCAGGGATTGGTCCCTCCTGATAAAATCTCCAAAGTAAGTGAGACAAAGTCTTGCCATCCTCCCTCTGAAGGAATATTCTGGCTGTACTTCTTCCAAAACAGATGTGTTCTTTCTTCTGGCAGTCCATGGTATAATCAATATTCTTTGCCAACACCATAATTCAAATGCATTGATTCTTCGTCGGTCTTCCTTATTCATTGTCCAGCTTTCACATGCATATGAGGCAACTGAAAATACCACAGCTTGGGTCAGACCCACCTTAGTCCTCAAGGTGACATTTTTGCTTTTTAATACTTTAAAGAGGTCTTTGGCAGCAGATTTGCCCAATGCAATACGTCATTTGATTTCTTGCTTGCTGCTTCCATGGGCGTTGATTGTGGATCCAAGTAAAATGAAATCCTTGACAACTTCAATATTTTCTCCATTTGTCCTGATGTTGTTTATTGGTCCAGTTTTGAGGGTTTTGGTTTTCTTTATGTCAAAGTATAATCCATACTGAAGGCTGTAGTCTTTGATATTCATCAGTAAGTGCTTCAAGTCCTCTTTGCTTTCAGCAAGCAAGGCTGTGTTATCTGCATATTGCAGGCTGTTAATAAGTCTTCCTCCAACCCTGATGCCCCATTCCTCTTCATATAGTCCAGCTTCTCAGATTTTTGCTCAGCATACAGATTGAATAAATATGGTAAAAGGATACAACCCTGACGCACACCTTTCCTAACTTTAAACCACGCAGTATCCTCTTGTTCTGTTCAAACGACTGCCTCTTGGTCTACGTACAGGTTCCTCATGAGCACAATTAAGTGTTCTGGAACTCCCATTCTTCACAATGTTAGCCATAATTTGTTATGATCCACACAGTTGAATGCCTTTGCATAGTCAATAAAACACAGGTAAACATGTTTCTGGTAGTCTCTGCTTTCGGCCAAGATCCATCTAACACCGGCAGTGATATCCCTGTTACACATCCTCTTATGAATCTGGCTTGAATTTTGGACAGTTCCCTGTCAATGTACTGCTGCAACCGTTTTTGAATTATCTTCAGCAAAATTTTACTTGTGTGTGCTATTAATGATATTGTTTGATAATTTCCGTATTCTGTTGGATCACCTTTCTTTGGAATGGGCACATGTATCGATCTCCTCTAGTGGGTTGGCCAACTAGCTGTCTTTCAAACTTCTTGGCATAGACAAGTAAGCACTTCCAGCATTGTATCCATTTGCTGAAACATCTCTATTGGTATTCTATCAATTCCTGGAAGCTTGTTTTGTGCCAATGCCTTCAGTGCAGCTTGGGCTTCTTCCTTCATTACCATCAGTTCCTGACCACATGCTACCTCCTGAAATGGCTGAACACCGACCAATTCTCTTTGGAATAGTGACTCTGTATATTCCTTCCATCTTCTTTTGATGCTTTCTGCATCATTTAACATTTGCCCATGTTGTTGCTGTTGTTAGGTACCATCAAGTTGGTTCCAACTCATAGTGACCCTATGTACAACAGAACAGAACACTGCCCAGTCCTGCGCCATCCTCACAATTGTTGCTATGTTTGAGCTCATTGTTACAACCACTGTGTTAATCCATCTCATTGAGGGTCTTCCTCTTCTTCACGGACCTGCTACTTTACCAAGCATGATGTCCTTCTCCAAGGACTGGTCCCTCCTAATCACATGTCCAAAGTATGTAAGACAAAGTCTTGCAATCCTAGCTTTTAAGGAGCATTCCAGCCGTACCTCTTCCAAGACAGATTTGTTTGTTCTTCTGGCAGTCTATGGTATATTCAAATATTCTATGCCAACACCATAATTCAACTGTTATCAATTCTTCAGTCTTCCTTATTCACTGTCCAGCTTTTGCATGCATATGAAGCAACTGAAAATTTTGCCCATAGAATCCTTAATATTGCAACTCAACACTTCAATTTTCTCTTCAGTTCTTTCAGCTTGAGAAATGCTGAGCATGTTCTTCCTTTTTGTTTTCTAACTCCAAGTCTCTGAACATTTCATTATAATACTTTACTTTGTCTTCTTGAGCCCTTTGAAATCTTCTGCTCACTCTTTTATCATTTCTTCTGTTTACTTTAGCTACACTGATGTCATTCCACAATTTGTCTGGTCTTCAGTCATTAGTGTTCAATGTGTCAAATCTATTATTGAGATGTCTCTATATTCAGGTGAGATATATTCAGGGTCGTAATTTGGCTCTTGTGGACTTGTTTTAATTTTCTTCAGCTTCACCTTGAACTTGCATATAAACAACTGATGGTCTGTTCCACGTTGGCCCCTGGCCTTGTTCTGACTGATGATATCGAGCTTCTCCATCGTCTCTTTCCACAGATGTAGTCGATTTGATTCCTGTGTATTCCATCTGGCAACATTCATGTGTATAGTTGCCGTTTACATTGATTAAAAAAAAAAAAGTTATTTCTGATGAAAAGGTCATTGATCTTGCAAAATTCTATCACACGATCTCCAGCGTCGTTTCTATCACCAAGGCCTTATTTTCTAACCACTGATCCTTCTTCTTTGTTTTCAACTTTTGCATTGCAATCACCAGCAACTGTCAATGCATCTTGACTGCTTGACTTATCAATCTCAGACTGCAGAAGTTGGTAAAAATCTTCAGATTTCTTCATCTTTGGCATTAGTGGTTGATAAATAAATTTGAATAATAGTTGTATTAACTGGTCTTCCTTGTAGGTGTATGCGTATTATTCTGTCACTGATAGCATTGTACTTCAGGACAGTAGACGGCCAGGTCCTTCTTCTTAGTCTGTCTTAGTCTGGAAGCTCCACTGAAATCTGTCCACTATAGGTGACCCTGCTGGTATTTGAAATACCAGTGTCATAGCTTCCAGCATCATAGCAACACCCATGCCACCACAGTACGACAAACTGACAGACAAGTGGTGGTGACAGACCTTAAGAGTAGAATGCTGTGGAAGAAATTCTGCCTTAAGACTGCAGCTTCAGCTCCTGCCTGAGAGTTCCCAGCCTGCTCGCTTACCCTACAAATTTCGGATTTGTCAGCCCCCACAATCACGTAAGCAAATTCCTTGAAATCAATTAATGAATCAATTTCTCTCTCTTTACCTATGTCTATTTATCTATGTATCTATCAGTCAATCATCTATCTCTGTATCTATCCTACTGGTCTGTTTCTCTGGAGAATCTTCACTAAAACATGTTTTAAAAATGTAAAGAATTGGTAGTATTTTTTATCCTAGGTGAATATCAAACAAACAGGAATGTGTTACCTAAAGCAATAGGTGACAAGATTAAAGACTGAAGAACTACCTACTTTATTAATAAAAGGTCACCCTGGCCATAGCCAGGATCAACCTAGTTTATTTCTTAGACAAAATAGATAAGCAGCAGAGGGCAATGGAACCCAGTAAGATAAAGCTGATGAGTTAGGAGTTTCCAACTGGAATTGGAGAAGTGACAGGGAATCAAGCCATTAACAATAAAAGATCAAAAATACAAAGGCAATAGAAATATCTTTTTATCAATTACATGCATGTTGTTCATAATGCACAGAGTTAGCTGCGATGTAAAGTTTATAAATTAACAAGAGAACACAATGTGAGAAATAGCTAGGTTAGTAAGGAGTCCAAGTTATGATGGAAAACTTTTCACGGTAGTATTTAGAGGGAAAAAAGAAAAAAAGGAGACAGCAAAATCTCAGGATTATAAAAGAACTTAAAGATTCAATACACGTCCTATCAAAAGCAGTTAGTACAGAATAAATGCATATTAGAGTCTAAGAACTTGTTCTTTGATTAGATTACAATGAATACAATCATGGTCTATAAAGAAAATAATATTGCCTGAAATAAAAAACACTGAAATAAATGTCCTCAAATTGTACTTGACAGGTATGGCAAGTTTATGATCTTGGACCTACTGTGAAGTAATCCTCTTCCTGAATTAATTTTCAATGTGTCCAATACAAAAATAAAACAACCTATATCTACAATGCTTATAACACACAATGTTTATAACCCTAGATGTAAGGCACTGACTGAAATTAAGAAAAACATGGAAATTACTGTTCTTTCTATAATTTTGGCCTTAGCAAAGCACTTGTAATGAAGTTGGCTTCTCTTCTGTACCTGACTGGAATGTTAGGGATTTTTCTTCGTCAGTTAAGAAATGTCTTAATAAAGAGCATATTAATGAAAACAAAAAATAAAGAATTAGTTTGATACAATTTTTATCTACAAACATAAGGAATGGCCAACGAAACAAACAAAAAAAGAGATACCAAGCAGTGCTAAGAGGTACTCAAGACCACCATTCGATAAACCTAATAAAGTTTTGAAGACAAACCATTACAAAGGAATATGAAGTTTGCTAAGATAAAAGAGAAAGTGTCAAGCTTAACCACTAGAAGGCAGTAGAAGGCCATTAAAGTAGCACCTTGTCCTGTAATTAGGGAGTAGCAGTATCATTCTCTAATACTCTGTGTAGTAATGTTGATGTGTCTAAGACTATTTCAAAAGCTCTTCAAAAAAAGAAAGACAAAAGTGTTAAAGAGGCTGCACAATCATTGAAAAATTAATTATGAAAATCAAATCACTTTTTTGCCTATGACAATAGCAAAATTAAAAAGATTAATACACACACACATCAGGGTCAGAGTGTGGGGAAACGCATACTGTCATTTGAGTAGAAATATAAACTGGTGTAGACTTTTGGAGAACAATATGGCAAAACAGAGCAAAATTTAAAATGCATGAACTTTTAGACCTATTTCACTTCTAGGAATCTAGCACAAAGACATCACTGGCAGCGTGGTTTGTCACGGTAAAAAACCTGAGACAACCTAGATGCCTATCAACAGGTAAATGATTAAATAAAAATCCATTATTATAGAATATTAAGCAGCATTTTTTTTAATGAGGGTATATAGCATTTTTACACAAATAACACACGCCACTTACAACCGCTGCCATGCCAGTCCTCTTACACATGTTGCTGTAAAAAAAAAAAATTAGCATAGCGCGCTAACAAAAATACCTCACAGGAGCAGCCAACTAACAAACACAGAAGGCACACGCATTATCTGCACAAAAATATGTTATCTATATTTTGATATAGAAGGATTTCTACCCTAGGTGAAAAAAGTCAACTACAGAATATAACTCTCTCTCTATATATACATTTACATACAATATTTGCAAAATCACGTTAAAAAAAAAGGGTTACATACTAAACTTTTGGGGAAAAGGTTATGTAATGGGATTAAGGCGGGGCTATGAATTATTTTTACTTCTATGCTATTTTTACTTTTTAAACAAGTACTCATTCTTCTATAATTTATATAATTTCAGTGTGTAAAATTCAAGTCAAAAAGCATTCAACGTAACAAAGAGGGTATCTGTTGTTGAAAAACAATGCAATTCACAACAAGACAACAAAGACCTTTTAAAAATTATGAGCACTTACATGGATAAAACTGTACTTTAAAACTACTACTAGGTTTAATAAAAGTGACCTTAAAACAAACAATTTTTAAAGGCCAGGTTACATATCAGTGGAAAATGGAGAGGTAATGGGTATTTAGACTATTAAATATACTATGTGGTTTCATAGCTACTATAATGATCAAACATCCTCTGATTCCAGAGACTTTTCCTTAGAAAGAAGATCTTGAATAAAAAGGAACTAAAATCAGACCCTCTAGATTCCTTGCCTTCATTTAAAAACAGGAATTTGGACATTATGAAAGATGGCATATTTCATCACTACTAAATTAACTGATCTCTTAAGAATATTATAAATACCAAGAAACTAATAAATTACATATTAATTATAGTTGTGAGCTTAATAAAATGCATACATTAATGAAATCACAAAACAGAAAAAACTTAGATCTGAGACAGGCCATACCTAAATCATCCCCATAAAATGATTTATCCATTAATTTCTCTTTTAATGCTTCAAAAAATTACATAAACTCTTACTCCCTATCAACTTGGATAACTTATCAAAAGAATCATAGTTTATTTTCCTTCCACCCTCCCTCTCTCCCTCCCCCCACTCCTTCCCACCTCCTTCTTCTGCTTCCTCCCTCCTTCCCCCTCCCCTTCTTTTCTCCCTTCCCTCTCATCCTTCCATCCACCTATGTATCAATCAATCAGTTATCAGGGTTTCTCTTTATCTTATTCTTCCTTCCATCCACCTATGTATCAATCAATCAGTTATCAGGGTTTCTCTTTATCTTATTCTTCCTTCCATCCACCTATGTATCAATCAATCAGTTATCAGGGTTTCTCTTTATCTTATTCTTTAAATCTTATTTGTTTACTTTGTACCCCAATCTAAACATTGGTCCTTTTGTTTCACTTTCACTAGCCTAAAACCATAGCATCTAGGCATCTAACCCCTTACTTAGAATTGGGTCTTAAAATGATCCAAATACGTGAGACTTTGTAAAATACTTAATAGTCTAATAAATCAAAGACCCGCCTACTCTGAATTACCACATAAAATGGCAAATCTGTTTCTGCATAAGTTGTTTGTTGTTTGGCTGGGTATTTAGAATAATAAGAAGGAAGATCACTAATTTTCCAGCCTTATAAAAAGCGCTTCATTGCACTAAGCAGACAGATAAGGGACCTGCAACAAACATACATCAGGGAGACCCATTAAGGTCTAAAGTGATTGTTTTCTAAAGTCTCATGCCAGCTGACAGGTCCCTGTGGGGGGGGAAGTTGCTTGGCAACTGGAATTCTTATTTACCAATAGGTAATTTAATATAAACCTTCTAAGTTGTGTGCTATGTAATCCATTATGTCGTTTATTCTGATTGGGTACAGCATTCTGAGGACAGTAAGTGTAGGTGGCTACTTAAGACAGTATCAAATTGACAGGAAAAAAATAGAATGCAAAGTTATACTTAAATGAGTCACTTTCTTCCCTATTCTCCTCCCCTCACCAACCCTTGTCCCAAAAAGCAATTTTTTAAAAAGTAAACACATTTTCTTCCTCTCTCCTTCCCACCAAGCATCAGAAGAAATTCAAACACCCTCCAGTTCCCGAAAGTCACAGGGAGAAACAAAAACATTATGACTTTAATCAATCAAAGAACTATGCAGTAAAAGCATCTGGGTATAAAAGGATAGTTCTATGAAAAGAGCAGTCAGCCTGCATGAAGGAAGGGTAAAACAGAGAAGACACTGTCTGTGGGAAGGAGGGACTCCAATGGAACTGTTCACCTAATGTCTAAATTGCTGCAACAGAAACATTAGTCAGAAACAGAAAAAGCCAATTACTAACGAAAACTGCTCCCAAACCAAGGAGCTACTAGAACACACTTAATAGATGTAAGCCAGGCCTGCACATTAAGGTTTTTCCCTTTTCCCCTCTTCACTGTAGAAAAACATTCATGCTGTGAATATTATCCCAGAATTCAAGAGCAAAAAAACTGAAACTCAATACCTAATTATAAAATATTGTAATTATCAAAAAATAATAGCCTGATAGCTTGGGTCAGCAAAAAAGAGGAAGACCTTCAACGAGATGGATTGACACAGTGGCTACAACAATGGGCTCAAGGACAGCTACAGTTGTGAGGTTGGCGCAGCACTGGGCCATATTTCGTTCTGTTGGGCACGGGGTCACTATGAGTAGGAACTGACTTGACGGCAGCTAACAACAACAGCCTGGGAATCTGCCTACTGAGATAGCATAAGGAAATTACCAAGTGTTTCAATTTTTTAAAAGATACTTATTCTTGCTTGACCAACACTGTTATTTTTTCCCTTTGGTATTCTTGTTCATTTGCTGCCATAAACTTCTACTCAAGATAACCCCACCCAAGCTACCAACCTGTCTAAAAGTATGATGAATTAAAGTGTTTTTAGAATCTACGTCTTTTGGTTATTGTTACATTTAAATAAACTCTAATGTTCTCTATACAGCTTTCCCCAGAAAGAATAATACTTAACATCCCAAAGAGAACAAAAAGGGAAATTACCAAATGGTATAAGAAAGTGTTCATTAAATGGGCCCTCTGTTAAAGAGACTTCACTTCACTATACCATAACTTTGGTAAATGAAATAATAAGAAAGTGTCCTTGATTAAGTAAGAAAATTCCATTTGTACAACCTAAGTAATTCGCACCATGAAAATACAACTTAGAATTAAAATCGCAGTTAGCACAATGCAGAAAAATTTGGAAGGCTAGTTAAGTCTAATTGCCTTTTAAAGCAACTCCAAAAGTTACTTTTTAAGGGTAGTCAGCACACACACACACAAAAATCCTCACAATTGGACTGATAAACATCACTATAAATAATCAAAGTCCGTGGAAGCAGCAGTTCAGAAGTCAAGCAACGTACTGCATTGGGCAAATCTGCTGCAACAGACCTCTGTAAAGTTTTAAAAAGAAAAGATGTCATTTTGATGACTAAGATGTGCCTGATCCAAGCCATGGTCTTTTCAATAGCCTCATATGCATGCAAAAGCTGAACAATGTAAAAAAGGAAGACAGAAGAAGAACTGACACATTCCAATTGTGGTGTTAGCAAGAAATATTAAGTGCATGGTGGACAACCAGACGAAACAAATTAGTCTTAGAAGAAATACAACCAAAATGCTCTTAGAAGCAAGGATGGCAAGACTTCATCTTGCTTACTCTGGATACATCATCAGAAAAGACCAATCGCTAGAAAAGGGTATCATGTTTGGTAGACAGTCATCGAAAATGAGGAAAATTCTCAATGAGATGGACTGACACAATAGCTGCAACAATGGGCTCAAATATACTAGCGATGAAGATGCCACAGGGCTGAGCAACGTTTCGTTCTGTTATAAACAAGGTATATGCCAACTTGACAGCAACAGGACAAAATACTCAGATTGACACTAGGTTGTTGACACTTTACAGTAAGTAAAAGATTTAGTAATAGTTTACATTAAGCTAAATTAACCTATTCCAAACTATCATAACCATACAATCCATTAGTTTTTGATGCACCATTAATTCTTTGCGCAGCTACCTTCACAGTAACTTCTTGGAAGAAGAAGAGAACAAATCCATTCAATAAACATTTCATCAAGCACCCACTATAAGCTAAGTACTGTGCCACTAGCTGGGGAAAAAGCAATTTAAGGGCTTATTCTCGTTTATTATCACATCTCTGATCAACTCTAAACGCCAGTTTCTAATACTTATGGGAATGCCTGGATTCCAAAGTATTACTCTATAATCACTGTCATAATAATAGTTTTTGTTTTTATTTATTTATTTTGCAGTGGTAATTCAATCTTTTAATTTCTCTGTTACCTTCATTCGCCTCTGGTCTTGAATTCTTGATATATGCAGAGAATTTGGCGAAGATGTCCATTCCAGCAGTGTTTGATTCTGGGTGTTTTGGTGAAAGCTTTAAGTACCTAAATAGAAAAAGTGACAAAGGCTTATAGGTCCTCCAAAGATGCATTAGCATAACTTCTCTCAATCAACAAACCATCTTGCTAGCAGTTACTAGACATCTTTTAATAGTTTATTACTTTAAGAAATGCCATCATCTGTTTTCTATGACATCTTTAAGATGCATTCCTCCCCCCTTAGGAAACAAAGGTCTGCAGTTTGTTTGTTTTTAATTCACATATTAATATTCTTGGCAACAAAAGGGCATCTGCACGCCATCTCCATTTTTATAAGTTAGAATACTGGCAGAAACAGTCTAGCTGTTCAGAGACTTGCACTAGGCCAGTGGCCATCTAAGAATGAGATCTCAGGAAAGGTGCTGTCTACAAGAACATTCTGCGATGACGGAACTGTTCTATATCTGCGTTGTCCCGTACAGTAGCCATCAATAACACGCAGTTATTTGAATTTAAATTAATCACAATTAAATAAAATAAAAATTCACTTCTTCAGTTACACTAGCCACATTTCAAGCACTTAAAAGCTACTAGACAGCACAGCTCTAGAGCTTGCTCGAATACGAATGCCCACAAAATCCTTGGTATGCCTGTGCAGCAGTACCAGTAACAGAGAACTCTGACGGTAGGAAAAGTGTCTAGGCTGGTCCAGCATCTTGATCTTCCACAGCCGGCTTAGGTCAAACGCAGCAGGAGGCTGTTATGGATTGAATTGTATCCCCAAAAAATGTGTGACAACCTGGCTAGGCCATGATTCCCAGTATTGTGTGGGTGTCCTCCATTTTATGATCTGATGCAATTTTCCTAGGTATTGTAAATCCTAATCTCTATGATGTTAATCAGGCAGGATTAGAAGCAGTTAGGTTAATGAGGCAGGACACAATCTACAGGATTAGGATGTATCTTGAGTCAATCTCTTTTGAGATGTAACAAGAGAGAATGGAGCAAAGAGGAGAGGGACCTCCTACCACCAAGAAAGAAGAGACCAGAACTAAGTGCGTCCCTTGGACCCTGCGCTGAGAAACTTCTAGACCCAGGGGAAGATTGATGACAAGGACCTTCCCCCAGAGCTGACAGAGAAAGAAAGCCTTCCCCTGGAGCTGGCACCCTTAATTTGGATTTCTAGCCTCCTAGACAGTGAGAGAATAAATTTATTTGTTAAAGCCATCCACTTGTGGTATTTCTGTTATAGCACCACTAGGCGACTAAGACAGAGGCATATCACTCACTTCAATCCTATACTCAGCATTTTCCAAAACTAAAAATTTCCATGGTTAATTTATAAGGGTATTCTGAACAACAGAAAAATAAGCTGTAAGAAATTATAATGACAAGTGCTCAGTTGTGTTGTTACAAAGCTTTTTGGTTTTTTTTTTTTTTTTTAAATTTTGAGAATAGGCATTTATGACTCATCAGGTTTTAAAAAAAATTACGCAAATGTGCGTTTTACATACTTAGATTCCAAACACATATACTCAGTGTTGAACACGGTTTTAAAATAGGTATGACTTCTTCCTTAAACTGGAAAATGCATATGCAAAAGTTCAACTATCCACTCTTCCCTTCAGCAGAGCTTACATCAGTTCTAGTAAGTCTGAGCTAGAGGAATTCAGATTCTTAGCAACATTTCAGGGAAGATCAATGAGCTTAAAAGGCCTGCAAAATATCACTAGAAAATGGTCTTGGGGGTGGTAAGGCTTTGGAAAGAATCTCGCACTGAACTGGTTATTTTGATTTACTCATATACTTTAAGAGGCGCTGTCTTGCCACAATTGTTTAAATTAAAAATGGAGGTAAGGTTATTTTTAGAAAAAGAAATTTAGTTCAGTTGCAAGCTGTAGTTTTAGGTTAGTTTATATATTTTTCTGTTACACTTCTTCTGTTTACTATTTACAGTTCAGGAATACAGCTTCTAAAAATTGGACATAGATACTGACAAGAAGGATATAAAGAAGGAGCTGTAACAGGAGCTAATCCCAGGCCCGATATCCCTGGGTTTCCCCTTCAACTATAAACAACCAAACCAGGCTCCAGTTTAAAATGTTTTTACTGCCTATAATACAGTACATGCATTGACTCATTCCAAACTAAAAAAATAGTGCCAGGAACTAAGTACCTCTTCAATAAATCTATGTCTTCCTCTAGCCAAGTTTCCAAAATTAGTCTTCTTTTCCCCAACCAATATTTAGTTGTACCTACTTTTTCTAATGAAGTAAACCTCATGATTCTCAAAATAACTTATAGGAAGGCAGGCTTAAATTACATACCATTTATATACTCACTTATTCATGCCATACATTCATTTGCTCTTATAATTATTGAATATCTACTATGTGTGTGAGGCAATGTACTAAGTAAGTGCTAGGATGTAATGATGAGCATACAGAAACACACATACTGTACTACTTTTAAAATGCACATGAAAGTTCCAACTAGAAATATATTTTAGTAAACAGATAAGAATGAAGAATGGCTTGCAATTAGCATACCTTTATTCATATGGAAATAGATCTACTCAAATTCTTAAAAAACACTGTTCTCTAAAGCAAGTTAAACATGTCCGTCCTCCCCACCCAGACAAATTATTAAATCTGTACTATTAATTTAATGCATACAGTAGTATAGCTACAAGAGACCACTCATCCCAAATCTCCCAAATCTGCCTAAAAGGAAATGATGCCCCAAAAATTTACACACTTCACCCCCAAGTCACTCGACAAGTTAAAAGTATGACAAAACTAAAACTCAGATTTCCCGTCCCTTAGCCCAGTGTTTCTTCTCTATTACAGAGCAGATTCTCTCTAAAAGATAAATCACAAACTCTGAACCAATAGGTCCAAAATCAGTTGCCAACTTTTTTTGCATCACCCCAAACACTGAATTTTAATAATTCATCCATTATTATTAGTTTCAGCAAACAGCCTGATCAAGCAATAATTTAATTAATGTGAGTTTTAACGTTTAACAAAAGACGGGCAAAGAATTCATAAAAGGCCGAGTGTCATCAACAGAATGGATATGAGCTTCCAGGGCCCACAGAATTTCAGGTCAGTCCCTTATGCTGTATTACATCCCAGACTATTAATGATACACTAGTTAAGAATATTTCCATCCTTTTAGAAAAGATTAGACATTTTCTTCTTTCTCACATTAATCTAAAAATAAAGGCTGGTTATACTGCCTACTGAATTATCCTTAGAGGTGAGTTTCTAAAATTCAGCTTTCAACCTCTGCATTTCTCATTCTTAAAAAAAAAAAAGCCTAACACTGTATAAAGCTCTCCGTCAAAATTATTTTGCTGCCTTCTATCTTCCTTCTCTTCTTTTATGAGTAAGTTAGCCAGGTATAGAGGTCTGCTTTAATTAAACATCTAAGTTTCAAGGCTTTTTGACAAAGTAGTTCCTTCATTCACATAAAGGGAGAAATAAATACAGAAACACTTTCCCCAGAGGAGAAGAGAAAGTTCACTTTAAAATCTATAGTTACACAGACCAACAAAAGTTCTTCAATTTAAACTTTTCATTAGTCTCTAAATTACAAACAACTCTAGAGAAGACAGTTGTTTGCATTTATTTATCTTTATATGATTAAATCAAAAAGTGTTCCCATCAAAACACTGTTCTCGGGATCATCAAATGCCAAAAACATGTTATTAGAAACACTAGAGTTTAGTCTACCAGCTTGCACAACACTTCTGCCTTTTCTCCTCATCCTAGCTAGAAATAAGAAGGCTTACACAATCTAAGAATATGAGGAGGATCTGCAATAGTTGTCCCAGAGGGAAAGGGCAACGAGCCAGGATGGTCCCCAAGTACCCTACAACAATAAGGGAAAGGAAAAGGAATGTGTGCAGTGGCCCCAGAAACACGTCCTCTTCCCACTCCTCCTCTAGAAACAATTCTCCCTGACAGAGATTATGTTGTTTGATCAGCATTTCACTTATGGGTTGCAGAACCCACCAAAGGGGAAAGTACATCCAACTCAAACATGGCTGTTCTCCGTATTTCTAATGTATATGAACAAAAAAAATTTCATCAGATGTTATATACCTCACCTACTTTTTCAAAGGATTCATTGAATTAAGTTTGACAACCACCTCAGCCCCACTTGCTCATCACTGTCAAGTAAACTGTCTTTGGTTTCTCTTCTACCCTTCCTCGAAGCTTGAGCTAGCCTCCAATTTTGTACTGATTAAAGCACAATCCCAATTAAAGACTTACATTTTACCTCTTTTATAACAGCCAAACTCAATGAAATGAGAAGTGGAAAGTAGAGAACAGAAGAAATACAGATTTCTTTAAGTCATATTGACTGGTTTTGAAAGTACCCCAGCTCTGCTACCAGTAACTACAAAAATTTGGACAAATTATTTAGATTACTCATCTTTAGTTTCTTCAAAGTCTCTGTGAGGATTTAACTGAGATAATCCACAAAATAATCTACAAAGTATAGTGCATGGCACATAATAAGTATTCAAATATTAGTTAAGAATAAGCACACACACATTAGCAGCATCAAGAATTATCCTCTCCATATAAAATAAAATTTTAAAAATGTATTTAGGAACTCTCTTCAGACTAGAAACTACAACACAAAAACAAGGAAAATACCCCTAGAGAGAATTTAGCACGCTGTGTCTTCAAGGGTTTAACCTAAACAGAAAGAAAAGCCCATTTCTGGTTATAGTGTCTTTATGAAAGTATCCAAACAAAAGTAAGAGTGTCAAAATTTCAATATATAAAAAGCAAAATGACAATGTTTATTTTTAAGGTCCAATCCAAAGCTATGATGTCTTGCAGAGCACTGGATGCCAAGACATCAGAATATTTTGATATTACTTTACTATTTCAATAAATGTCTATTCCCTCTGAGAGAAATAACAAGAAGGAAAAGTAAATTCTTGATTTTTTTTTCTTTGTTGTTGTTGAAGAAGGCTAGAAGAGAATATGAAAAAAGGTCTATTTTCTCTATTTATAATTTAATGCTGATACAATGATCTATAAGTTACATGAGAGGAAGATCACTTTCAATTAGTGTCTGAGGACAAGCTGGCAAATATGGAACTTCCCTCAGAGTAGACAAACTTTAAGAATAAAAAGGGACCAATGAGGTTCCATTATGCAACAATCTCTCAAAAGTCATTTCCACTAAGTTGAATGCATGGTCATAATAGTTCCTTACTGATGTGTATAAAGCTTCAATTTATAGTTTATGAACATCTCAGTTTTGATTTATTGGTATTCTAGTTATATACATAGCTTGGGGGAAAAGTCAAGATGCAGTTTTATTAATGTTAGCCTGGAGATATGACTGTACTGGGGATGGAAAGAAGGTTTAGGATTCCTGGAAAGTAGAGATAAAAGAAGTTTGAGGCTCTGAGAAGGACAGGAAGGAAGGCAGAGGATAAGCTTTTAGAATATTGCATTAAAAAGGTTTAAGAAAATGAAATGTTAGGCTTAGCACAAAATTGCTAAACAGAGGGCAGTTCTGTTCACAATAGAAGATGGGCTAGTTGGAGGCAGAGGTGTCATTACTCATACTTCTCCAAGCAGCTGTCCTACCGTCCTCGACCCTGTCCATTTGACTGGCTGAACCACCTTCAGGTCCTCTCATAAAAATATTATTTAATAAAAATATTTCTCATGCCTAGAATGCTTGTCACTCTTTGGTTCACCTGCCAAATGCCACCTTTTTGATTTTTTAATTAAAGCTCAGTTCAACTTTATCTCTTCTCTAAAGTCTTTCCTGATTCCACTTTCCCACTCCCCAGCCCACACTTGACTGTGCTTCCTGAGGGCAGCAACTGTGCCTTGTTCACTAGCATAGCCACAGTGCTTTGTTGCTCAGTAAACTGCAGAACGAGTAAGTAAGTAAATGAATGGATGAACATTGAGTGGTTAATTATTTTAGAGCTCTCTAACTCACTAATCTCATTCCTGGAAATCTATTTGGACATAGAGATTTTTTTTGTAAAAGTCAAGTTATAAGTAGCAAGAAAGGCTTGGGTCAGAAGAAAAGACTGAAGCAAAACATTTCTGTTTCCAGGATAGTGAGACTGAAAACGCCTAAAAGAAACCAATAATGATTTGAACCTATGCCAAGATTACAATATGATGCAAAACTATACATTTGCAATTTAGGTTAACTACCTTTACAATACATCTATTCCTCAACTGTATCTCAAGTTATAGGAACCATTTGAGCACTTTAAAATCCTTAACCATGTGGGGTAATATGCAAGGCCTGGGGACCTGAAACTCCTTGAAAAAAGTAAATACGAAACTCTGAATCCCAAATACAAAGTCTGAAAAGTCAATTCCCTTAGAAGTCAGCATCAGGAAGTTACTTTTAAAAAGTCCTGACAGCAAATCGCCTGACAGCCTGCGCTACACTCCTGCTTAAACATTCTGGCTGCTGGGTTCAGTCTGAACCTGGCTTTCCCCCATCCTTTCTCCTCCCTAAATTTCTATCTTGGTTTGGGACCTATATCCCTCAAATAACCAGCCTCTCCTGACCTATCTCACGTGTTCCCATCTCACATGCTCCCATACAGCTTAGCTAGCTTCCCACCTTTCTTAGTATGGCTTATTGGCCTAGCTGAAAGCCAATTCTGACATGTATGTAGCATTAATGATAAATCACCTTAGAAGGGACTCCTAGTCATTACAAAATTAAGACTGTGAAAATTTAAGTACCATCAGGAGAAAGATCTCTAAGGTTCAGATAAGACAAAACTTCAATATTTCCAAGCATATTTTGTTTCATACTCACTTAGGAGGGCATAAGACTTCTTCGAGAAATTCCTCAATCTTATTTACATCCGTTTTGACTTCATTGTTGAAAGTTATAAATGGTGGGTGGGTCCCTGGTGCCAAGTTCTGCAGGTCCGCAGGCTTCCTGTTAGGCAAAACAGTGGTCAAAATCTGATCGTTTTTATGTTAAGAAGGCAACAATACTTTAAATCCTCAGAGTCTTTAAATTTTAACCAAAAGACAAAGTCCTTCATTCTCATTCCAAACTAAACTTAGGTGCTTAATAGAAATGGTGGTAGAATAAGAGATAAAAAAGGCTTGGGAAAGTCAGCCTCTGGTCTCAACTCTGGCACCAATTCATTGTGTAAATATGGATAAGTCAGAACTTCTCTTCATGTTTTTGTAAGAGAGAAAAGCAGCCGATTCCTACAGTCCTTTTCAACAGTAAGATTCCAAATTCTGGTTCAACCTCTTTTTAATTCTCCTGGAAGTTTTGACTCACAAGGAAAAAGATTACCACGTGTGACTATCTAATAACAAAACTACTTCATATATAAAATATAGCAAAAAGAGCCTTGGTGGCACAGTGGTTAATCACTCGGCTTGTAACTGAAAGGTTGGCGGTTCAAACCCACCAGCTACTCCACAGGAGAAAGATGTGGCAGTCTGCTCCTGTAAAGATTATAGCCTAGAAAACCTTATGGGGAGTTCTACTCTGTCCTATAGGCACTATGAGTAGGAATCTACTGGACAGCAACAGGTATAAAATACACCTACGCCTCACTTATTGACTATCTCATTATCCAACATTTTGCATTTACAATAGTAAAAAAATCTACTCTCTGTTTTGCACATTAATGGCATACGCCCAGCAGTAACGAACGCTGAGGTACAACCGAGTAACACTGGCTGTGATGGTTAAGGTTACGTGTCAACTAGGCTGGGTCATGATTCTCTCAGTGGTTTGGTAGTTATGTAATAAAGTAATTTGGCAGTTATGTAATGATGCAGTCATCTTCCATCTGCGATCTGATGTGGTCATCTTCCACTTTCACATAAAGCCGATTCTCACATAACGACCTGGTCTCTGGACCCAACTGTAAGAACAGTGTTGGGGCAGTGTCTGACCTCCTCTAACATCACAAAGGGAAAGGAGAATCAAGATCAACAGCCCAAGGCTGATTCCTATGAGGCAGAAGTCAGACATGCCTCCTCTCTACACCATCTTTACCAATTCTGACACCTATCGTCCCTCCCACAGCACTCTCTACTTCTCTCTTGGGTTCAATAAATCATTGCAATGGCTACACAGAACTCACAGACAATACTCATGACTATGGGGCTTATTAGGGAAGTAACAGGTTACAATTCAAGCTCAGGAACACTCAGGATACAGTTCTTCCATCAGGACAGCCTCTTTTCAGCTATGCTCGCAGGCAACACCTCTCCCTGGCCCAGGGCCTCTGCCCAAAGGCAGTCAGCTTTCTCTCTCCTGGACTTGGAAGCCCACCACACAGTCTCCTGCTGCTGGGTCATTGCCACCGCTTCTCATCATCTTCAGGGTTATACTTCGCACTCTCTCTCTCTCAATCTCCTGCTTCCAGGAGCTTCTCAGGGCAAGGATCCCAAGTCCAGAGGATGTGGTGGCTCCTGGCTGTTCGTCCTTGGTGATGGTGAGTTTCTCTTTTTCCTGCCTCTGGGGTAGCTCATTTCAAACCCAGCGTGATGGCAAAACTGGCCAATCCCATTGCTGGGCCACAATTACCCTATCACACAGCCCCACCCAACTACCTGGGTGGGAGTTATAAGACCATGGTGAGAAAGGCCACACAAAAGCAATCCATTACACCACAGACCCTAACCGTGTCGATAAGTGAGGAATAAGTGTAGCATAACCAAAGGAAAAAGACAAAATAAACTGGACAAAATAATATAGTGAGTGAAAAAGGCTTCAAATCTTTATTACATAAGGATCTTGTCTAAATTCATTTTAAAATTCATCAAAAAATCAAATAGGTAAGGATCAAAAGCAATTGATAAGTGATAGATATTATAAGTGAACACAAGGAAAATGTCAAACATCACGATTATCAAAGAAATTCAAAGCTAAACAATGAAGACATTTTTCTCCTATCAATTAGGAAAAACTAGAAGTACCACAGAACACATAATTCAGTGAAACTGGTATCTTTACAACTACTCATAGCAAGGAATGTTGGTACTACCCTATTAAAAAGCAATATGGCTCACCTAAGCCCACAACAACACTTAGAATCATTAAGTGACAAATAGCTATTACGTTCTTCCTAACTCTATGGGGCAGTTCTACTCTCTCCTATAGGGCTGCTAAGAGTCAGAATTGACTCTATAGCAGTGGGTTTGGTTAATGATAAAATACGAAGCATACACACCCCATGAAGGATTCCTTACCAAAAAAGTTGAACCTGAGTCTAATCAAGCCTCTACAAGAGCACTGGTTTCTCAAAATGTGATCCAGGAGAACCCTTTAGGTGGTCCATGAGGTCAAAACTATTCTAATACTAGAAGATCATTTACCTTTTGCACTCTCATTCTCTCCAGCATGTATAGTACAGTTTTTCATAGGCCACCTGGCATGTGATATAACACTGAAATTAATACAGAACCAGAAATGAGAATCCAACTGTCTTCTACTAAGGAAGACATTAGAGATTTGCAAAAATGTGTAACTCTTCTAATTTGTTTCAGAAAATATAGTTATTGTTTATTTAAAAATGTTACTTATAATAAGTAATGGGTTCATTATTGTAATATTTTTTAAATTTGTCAGCTTTAATTTCTAACACAGTAAAATCTGTAGATATAACCACACAGCTGAAAGTTATTTGGTGTCCTCAATAATTTACAAGGATAAAGGGGCCTTGAGACCAAAACGTTCATTACAGGACAGAGTGAAATGATACCACAAGGAAGCACTCAGCCAAATCCAGAATCTGGACAATATACAATTCCAGCCAAATCCAGAATCTGGACAATATACAATTCCACTGATCAACAAGTCAATGGCATGGGGAAAAAAAGTCACAAGTGGGAGCTGGGAGAGACTGTTTTAGATTAAGAAACACTTAAGAGACATAACAACCAAATTTGTTTGGGTCCTAGTTTGAACCAACCAACCAAGGACAAAGATATTTTGGAGATAAATAGGGAAATCTGATTATACAACGGCAATTGGACATGATAATGGCCTTGTGGTTAGGTAAGAAAATGTCCATACTGCTTTAGAGATATACACTATAGTAAGTAGGGGTGAAATGGTATGATGTCTGGGATTTGCTTAAAACACTTGAGCAAAGAAAATTTAAAAAAAGAGAGAAAGACAAAGCAAATGTGGCAAACTCTTGATAAGTGCACTATTATTGCTATTCTTGCAAAGATTTGAAATTTTTCATAATTAGAAAGGCAATATGGCCTGGCAGCGCTCAGCTGCTAAGCAAAAGGATGGCAGTTCAAACTCAACCAGAGGCCCCGAGGGAGAAAGAACTGGGGCAGTTCTACTCTGTCACATGGGGTAGCTATGACTAGGAATCAAGTCAATGGCACCTAACAACAACAATTATAAGAAGAATATATGCTTACTGTAAAAAAAAGTGGAAAATACAGGAAAGTTGAAGAAAGCAATCATTCAGAAAATCAAGCTAACTTAGAATAGTACCTTCCTTCCAACCTACTTAAGTTTTAACAGAGAGATCATACTGTATCAATTTTATACTCTTTTAAAATAAGTAAGGTGACATTTGGGCTTTTACTGTGGGCCAAGCACTGGGCTTTACATGCATTATCTTACATCATCCTTATACCTTACTCCCAGGAGGCAGGTACCCTACCAGGCAGGGTGGAGGGATTCTGACACTCACAAAAGGTAACTTGCTAAGGCCATAAACCTAGTATGTGGCAGAGGTGGACCATGACTCAGGTTTCTCCAATCCCAAAGCCCAGAATCATTAAAAATGTTATAAACATCTTAAAATGATCGTCCAATATGTCACTGTATAGATGACTCATAATTAATTATTTTAATACACATTTACAACAAAAAAACAGGAATAAATAACAATGCAGTGCACAACTTTATAAATAAACCTTCCTGATTTTTAGGTTATTTCCTTAGGATATACAGGCAGTCCCCAGGTTATGAAGAGAACTGTCCCTGTGTCTTTAAATCTTTAAGTCGAATTTATAGGTAAGTCACTACTGGTGCATACAGTTCTTATTTAGCCTTACTTTAGTGTAAGAAAAAAGGCTTCGAGCCTTTTCAATAATTTAAAAGCTGCACGTGTAGCAAGCGAAGGTGACTGTGACAAAGAATTTGTTGTAAGTAGGGGTTGGTTCAATTGTTTCAAAGCGAGGGCAAATTTACACAATATTAAAGGGCAAGTACGAGATGTCTGTAAGTTGGACGTTCATAACCTGAGGACTGCCTGTATTCCTCAAAACTGGAATTATTGGATAAAAGGGTAGGAACACTGAGGTTCTTGATGTACACTTGGCAGTAAATTTTTTTTTTTTTATTGTTGTAGTTAAATGAAGTTTACATTTCAAGTTAGTCTCCCATACAAAATTTTATGCATACGTTGTTACGTGACCCTAATTTCTCACCCCATTCTGTGACAGCACACTCCTCCTTTCTGCCCCTGATCCCCCATGACCATTCAACCAGCTCCTAACCCTTCCCATCTCACCTCTGGACAGAAGCCACCCCTTTGGTCTCTTGCATCTACTTGACTAAGAGCCACACTCTTCACGAGTATCACTTTATGTCCCACAGACCAGTCCAATCCCTGTCTGAAGAGTTGGCCTCAGAAACTGTTTTAGTTCTGGGCTGATAGAGAGTCCAGGGGCCATGCTTTCCAGGGTACCTCCAGTCTCAGTCAGACCATTAAGTCTGGTCTTCTTACTAGAATTTGAGTTCTGTACCCCATCCTTCTGCTGCTCCATCAGGGACTCTCTGTTGTGTTCCCTGTCAGGACTTTTATTGGTGGTAGCTGGGCACCATCTAGTTCTTCTGGTCTCAGGCTGATGAAGTCTCTGGTTTATGTGGCCCATTCTGCCTCTTGGGCTACTACTTTCCTTGTGTCTTTGGTGTTCTTCGTTCTCCTTTACTCCAAGTGGTTGGGACCAACTGATGCATCTTAGATGGCTACTTGCAAGCTTTTAAGACCCCAGACGCCACTCACCAAAGTAGGACGCAGAACATTTTCTTAATAAGCTTTGTTATGCCAATTGACCTAGATGTCCCCTGAAAGCATGGTCCCTAGACCCCTACCCCTGCTACTCTGTCTGTCAAAGTATTTGATTGTATTCAGGAAACTTCTGAGCTTTGGTTTAGTCCAGTTGTGCTGACTTCCCCTGTAGTGTGTGCTGTCCTTCCCTTCACCTAAGATGATTCTTATCTAATATCTAGTTAGTGAATAACCCTCACCCTCCCTCCCCACTCCTGTAACCATCAAAGAATGTTTTCATCTGTGTTTAAACCTTTTCTTGAGTTCTTATAATAGTGGTCTTATACAATATTTGTCCTTCTGTGACTGACTAAATTCACTCAGCATATAAGTTCCAGCTTCCACCGTGTTATACGATGTTTCACAGCTTCATCGTTGTCATCGTTCTGTTATATTCCATTGTGTGGATATACCATAATTTGTTTATCCCTTTGTCCGCTGATGGGCACCTAGGTTTTCTCCATCTTTTTGCTATTGTGAACAATGCCGCAATGAACATGGATGTGCATATATCTATTCGTGTAATGGCTCTTATTTCTCTAGAATATATTCCAAGGAGCAGAATAGCTGGATCGTATGGTACTTCTATTTCTAGCTTTTTAAGGAAGCACCAAATCGATTTCCAAAGCGGTTGTACCATTTTACATTCCCACCAACAGTGTATAAGGGTTCCAGTCTCTCCACAACCTCTCCAGCATTTATTATTTTGTGTTTTTTGGATTAAGGTCAGCCTTGTTGGGGTGAGATGATATCTCATTGTAGTTTTGATCTGCATTTCTCTAATGGCTAATGATTGTGAGCATTTCTTCATGTGTCTGTTAACTGCCTGAATATCTTCTTTGGTGAAGTGCCTGTTCATATCCTTTGCCCATTGTTTAACTGGGTTATTTGTCTTTTTGTTGTTGAGGTTTTGCAGTATCTTGTAGATTTTAGAGATTAGACACTGATCCAATTTGTCATAGCCAAAAATTTTTTCCAGTCTGTAGGTTGTCTTTTTACTCTTTTGGTGAAGTCTTTTGATGAGCATAAGTGTTTGATTTGTAGGAGCTCCCATTTATCTAGTCTTTCTTCTGGTGCTTGTGTGTTGTCACTTATGGTTCGTATTATGTTTATGCCATGTATTAGGGTAGGGCTCCTAGCATTGTCCCTATTTTTTCTTCCACGATCTTTATCATTTTCGATTTTATATTTAAGTCTTTGACCCATTTTGAGTTAGTTTTTGTACATGGTGTGAGGTGTGGGTCTTGTTTCAGTTTTTGCAGATGGATATACAGTGATGCCAGCATCATTTGTTAAAGAGACTGCCTTTTCCCTATTTAATGGACTTTGGGCCTTTGTCAAATATTAGTTGCTCATAGGTAGATGAGCTTATATCTGGATTCTCAACTGTTCCATTGGTCTATGTATCTGTTGTTGTACCAGTACCAAGCTGTTTTGACTACCGTGGCAGTATAATAGGTCCTAAAATCAGGTAGTGTAAGGCGTCCCACTTTGTTCTTCTTCTTGAGTAATGCTTTATTTATTCAGGGTCTCTTCCCTTTCCATATGAAGTTGGTGATTTGTTTCTCCACCTCATTAAAAAATGCTGGTGGCATTTGGATTGGGATTGCATTGTATCTGTAGACTGACATTTTCACTATGTTGAGTCTACCTATCCATGAGCAAGGTATATTTTTCCACTTATGCAGGTCTCTTCTAGTTTCTTGCAGTAGTGTCTTGTAGTTTTCTCTGTATAGATCTTTTACGTCTCTGGTTAGATTTATTCCTAAGTATTTTCTCTTCTTGGGGGCTATTGTAAATGGTATTGATTTTGTGATTTCCTCTTCAAGGTTCTCTTTGTTGGTATAAAGGAATTTTTGTATGTTTATCTTGTATTCTGAAACTCTGCTGAAATCTTCTATTAGTTCCAGTAGTTTTCTTGCGGATTCTTTGGGGTTTTCTGTGTATAAGATCATATCATCTGCAAACAGAGATACTTTGACTTCTTCCCTACCGATTTAGATGCCCTTTATTTCTGTTTCTAGCCTAACTGCTCTGGCTAGGACCTCCAGCACAATGTTGAATAATAGTGATAGAGGGCATCCTTGTCTGGCAGTAAGATTTTAATTTTTTATAATGGAAAATGCTTTAATGAACCAGAAGTAGAGAGAACAGGATTATAAACCCCCATATACCCGTCACACAGCTTCAACAAGAATCAATTTTAGTCAATTATATTTCATACACATCTCACCCTACTCACCCCCCACTGGATGACATTTTAAAATCCATAAAAATGTTTATATACTTAACTCAAGTATATAAAACTCTGAAGAATAGGCTGTAGATAAATAATAGCTCAAAAGTTATATAGTATTATTTAGTAAATTGCAGGAAACAACCTAGATGTTCAATGATAAGGGAATAACTACAGTCTGTCAATTCAATATATTATACCCACTGCCATCGAGTCCATTCCAACTCATATCTTGAATGGAGGATGCTGTTTTGTATTGGTTTTATTTTCTCCTGATACGTGCTCATCCTTCTTTGACTAGTACTTCCATAGCTGCCTCCATGTAGATCCTGTGGGCCTCTGGTCCAGTACCAGATCATTAACAGCTTGGTGCTCTAAGCCTGTGGTAACATTCTAGGTACAGATCCTGTCACCAAGAGAGCAAGCAGTCTGAGGCACTGTTACATAGCAGAGTCACTATGCTCCCACTTTCCTGGATATACACAGCTTCACATAAGCCATAAACCCAGGCATTAGAAGCAGCTTTTTCCCAACTTTTTTTAATGGGTAGAAGAGCCCCTGCCAGTCCCTGGTTTCAAGCAATGGACCACTTTATGCCCTCAAAAGTCAAACCCCTGGTTGCCTCTGCCAGCTTCTGAAACCAAAGTTCATCACATTTAGAAGTTTCAGCCCTACCCCCCTGGATTTCTATTTTATATCTAGCTCATAGAGATTTTATCTTGTTTTTTGCAATAGGTTTTCTTCCTTCCTTCTTTTTTTGAGGCCTATAAATACACAGAATTTGGATAAAATAAAGGTATCATGAAGGTGAAATACATTTTCATTAACAAGAATTTTCACAGTAGAGTGTGCCCTAAAAACTATACTCATCTTTATAGCCCAGCTTATCCATTTCCCCTGGTCTTATTCATTCTTTTCTTTCCTTCATTTCTCTCTCTCTTTCTCTCCCAACCTCCTTCTCTCTCACTCTCTCAACCCTCCCCCTCCTTATTCCATTCAAATTGTTTGGATAGTGTCTCATCTTTCTATGACTACATTCCAACCAAAGATACAAGACTTACTTAATTACCTGATTAGTCTAAATTTAATTTTCTAACTCAGAGCCCTCCCTCTACCCAAGTTCTAAAGCCTATCTCTTTCCAAAGCCAAAGAAAAATAAAACATGTTTTCTATCAACTTCTGTAAGAGCTTAGGCTTCAAAGGAGGACTTTTAAAAGTCAAAATCTGATTTTATTTTCAACTGATTCTTTCATTGTGCATTCTCTGGTCTAACAATGCAAGAGTTAAGCACAAACATGATGGGAATACATGAAATTGAATGAGGTCTTCCCACATTTATTTAAATAATGAGGTAAGCCTATAAGATTCCAGTTACTTTTGTAACTCAACCTCAAATTAGAACTAATGCTTTTCTATTCTTCATTTCATTGGTTCTTTTGGTTACTCCTTTTTACTGATCATCCAGACCACGTGTTCTTCCTTGATCACTAAAGGGTGGCATCATGACCAAGACTGTAGTCATCTTTAGTCTTCAAGTCTCACACTGTTCCGCACTCACAGATGCACATTTGTTCCCGCTTATAATTTATTTCCTCCTTAACTCAGGAAGACCTTGTACACAATCAAGAATCTAGAAACCCTAACAATTTAAGGCTTATATGTTTATTTTCAAACCTTAACATTTTAAAATAAAAAAGATTTTTAAAAAAATTAGCACAAAGGTAGGAAAGAACAATATATCTGATCAAAGTAAGGAGGGTTAATAAAATTTGTATAAAATACACACAAAAGAGAGAACACATACATCTCAAATGGATTTATGCCAGTGACAAGAATGTTCTTTAATCTTCTGTACACGCTGTGAGCATCTGGAAAACAATCTGCTCATTCTAAAGTTATAAAATGTAACCATCAATGTTTTTATGATTAATAGTCAAATGCCTAAGTGTAAGGTTATAATACAAATCTGTCTTTTTACAAATAATTTTTCCATAAGCAAGTAGAGTTGAGTAAAGAGGAAGAAAGGGACCAATGAATTAAAGTGACTCATATTTGGGGGTGGGAGGCACAACCATAAGTAATAGCTATTACTTCTATTACTTCTATAATTAATTATGATAGCTTTTAAGCTCTCCAAACAGAAGTAATTATTAGAGGAGGGAGAAATCTAGCATGATAAAGAAGAACCAAAGACTAAATAAAAAGAGCCTGGTTAAAGTCCTAGATCAAATAGCTCCACCAATTCACCAGCTATGTTACTACCAAGTGAATCACAACTTTGGATCTGGGTTTCCTCATCTATACTGTACTGTGGATCTAACATCCACTTTGCCTGTAAAGATTCAAATCAAATAATATATGTAAAAGTGAACTAAACAAAATTATGCAAATGAAAGGCATTACTACTTTCAGTATCACTACACAGGAGATAAGACTGGCAGTTTTAACTTAAACTCTGAGTCTGATGGTTCATAACTGGTTAGGCAGCATTAACTGATTGGTAGTAAGAAATTAAGAAGCCCTGGTGGTGCAATGGTTAAGCACTCAGCTGCTAACCGAAAGGTTGGTGGTTTAGCAGCTCCATGGGAGAAAGACCTGGAGATTCTACTCCCATAAAGATTACAGCCTAGAAAACTGAATGGGACGTTTCTATTCTATCCCATGGGGTCGCTATGAGTCAACACTGACTCAATAGCACATAACAACAAGAAATTGGATTGATTTAGAAGCATTATACAGCCAAGGAGAATGAAACAAGGCCTATCATTACCAATTGTTCATTAATATTAAAAAACAAAACAAAACCCACTGCTGTCGAGTCGATTCTGACTCACAGTGACCCTGTAAGATGGAGAAGAACTGCCCCATAGGGTTTCCAAGACTGTAATCTTTACAGAAGCAGACTGCCTCATCTTTCTCCTGAGGAGCGGCTGGTGGGTTGGAACTGTCGACTTTGCAGTTAGCAGCTGAGCACTTTAACCACTGTACCACCAGGGCTCCTTCATTAATATTAGTGACTAATTAGCAGTCAATCTTGTTTTTCCTGAAAGGCTACACAGATTTAAAATATCAAAGACAATAAAATTATTTTCTAGGATTAACGGTTGAGATGAAGGACAACCATGTCAGGTCCTTAATCCATTTGAAGGTGATTTGACAAGAAGCTTTAGTGCCTCTTGAAAAAAAAACTAGTAGACTTCAATAAAAGGACAAATTCTAAGCAGTGAGGTGATTAGCTTACAGCTATATCAGGTCATCAATCAGATAGAATCTAAGATTCTTCAGCTTCGAGGTCTCACCTGGCACTCTAAGGTATCAGATGTTTTGTCCGACCCACAAAAGTTCATTTTACAAATGCTT
Organism: Dugong dugon; assembly: GCA_030035585.1. NCBI lineage: Eukaryota > Metazoa > Chordata > Mammalia > Sirenia > Dugongidae > Dugong > Dugong dugon. The sequence goes on along the minus strand of CM057462.1, from coordinate 48,922,244 downwards.
CACAGAAACTTAACATTATAGGAACTGCCATTTGAGATAAATGAAACTGAACCAATAGGCAAAGGCTGAAGAGTTCATGATATCTTTGCTTTCTTTCAATACATATTCAACAGTTCATTCCATTTCATTCAAGTGTTTATATTTCCCTTAAGTGACATAGGCAGTCCCTGGGAGATCCATTCCTAATAGTGTCTTTAAATCAAATTTGGAGGTAAGTCGGAGCAGGTACATACAGTTCTTATTTAGCCTTATTTCAGTGCAAGGCTTGAAGTCTTGTCAATGATTTAAAAGCTGCACGTGCAGCAAGTGAGGTGACTGCTGCCAGTAGGAGCTGGTTCAATTGGTTCAAAGTGAGGACAAATCTACATAACACTGAAGGGCAGGTATGAGTTGTCCAGTAAGTCAGATATTTGTAACCCGGGGACTGCCTGTATCTATAAAAAGTAAATGGAATAGAATTCATGCCTTGAGATAAGAGCACAGATACTCTTTATGTTTTTTTAATCTTACTTATCATAGTAGCCTTTTAAAACCAAAAAAAAAAAAAAAAAAAAAACCCCTTGCCATCGAGTCAATTCCGACTCATAGCAACCCTACAGGACAGAGTAGAACTGCCCCATAGTGTCTCCAAGGAGCACCTGATTGATTCAAACTGCTAACCTTTTGGTTAGCAGCGTAGCTCTTAACGTCTGCACCACCAGGGCTTCCAGTAGCCTTTAAGATGAAATAAACTATTCTGTTCTCTTCCACTTTGTTTCTAGATGAAGAAAAGGAAATAAAGAGAAATAAACAAAAAGAAGAAACAGAGAGAGAGGAAAAAGGAACAATAAGGAAATGCCTTGTAGGAGTTAATACTTTAAGCAACTTAAGTGGCTTAACTTCAATTAAAATTTAATTTGGTACACTTGGAACAACTGGAGAAAGTCAGGCTGGTGGCTCAGTTCCAGCTGCTTGGTATAATATGAATACAGCACAGGAATAGAATACTGAGGATAGTGGAGCTGGCTCTTGAAGATAATCTAGCTGTAACTGGCTGACTTGATAACTGGGGGCCGGGGGGAAAACAATACTAAGAATGTAGAACACAGATTTTAAATAAGTTCCCTTTTGAAGGCTGTCATAGTTATCTAGTGCTGCTATACCAGAAATACCATAAATGGGTGACTTTCAAACACAAATTTATTCTCTCACAGTTTAGGAAGCTAGAAGTCCAAATTCAGGGTGCCAGCTGTAGAGGAATGGTTTCTGTCTGTGTGGGCTCTGGAGGGAGGTCCTTGTCTCTTCTCAGCTTCTGCTCCTGGGCAATCGTCATGTGGCCTGGCATCTCTTTTCCCTTCTCTGCTTCTCTCCCTTGCTTGTTTAAGCTCCTTTATATCTCAGAAGAGATTGACTAAAGACACATCCTACACTAATCACGCCTCATTAGCATAACAAAGACAACCCATTCCCAAATGAGATTATAACCAAAGGCATATAAGACCAGTAACCCAAACCCGCCGTAGAGTTGGTTTCGACTCACAGCGACCCCATAAGACAGAGGAGAACTGCCCCCATAGGGTTTCCAAAGAGCAGCTGGTAGTTTCAAACTGCCAACCTTTTGGTCAGCAGCCAAGCTCTTAACCACTACGCTACCAGGGCTACTAGAGGTTAGGAATTACAATACTTATTTTGGGGGTACACAATTCAATCCATAACACAGGTGTAAATTTTCAAGACATAAAATTCAGACAGATCCAGAAAATACTGGACACACAAAAAAAGTTACCACCACAGAATCCTATATTTGTTTCAGAATGATTTAATTATTCTTTACTAGATTTGCTGCTGTGGAGCCCTGGTGGCACAGTGGTTATGAGCTCGGCCACTAACCAAAAGGTTGGAAGTTCAAATCCACCAGCTGCACTCCTTGGAAACTCTATGGGGCAGTTCTACTCTGCCCTAAAGGGTCGCTATGAGCCAGAATCAACTTGATGGTAACAGGTTTTTCTAGATTTGCTGTATTCTAGCTTGACGAATATGAAGTCACTAAATAAATGAAATACAACCCAAAACACACAAGATTCCAAGTTACTAAGCATTTGTCTATTTTCCCAGTCTAATCATTACAAGATTTTATTGATTTTTATTAAATTTGCTATACTGCTAATATTTGCATACTTTAATGTCAATTTGTGGATCCATCACTTTAAAACAAAATGGTACCTATGAGGTTTCCAAATATAGTTTCTATAACTCTTAATGAACTTCAGTACAGAGCTTATAGTGATGACAGGGTTAGAAAAACATTCACTAGCAACCAATTTTTCTAATTCAGCTCTTAGTGACCTTAACAGGATTTATTATTTTTTAAATCATCCTGAAAAAGACCATAAAAATGTGTGGCAGTAAACTTCTCACACATACCCCACAGACAGTAAACATGTAATTCTGCATACATACATGAAATACATTTATCTTGAATTGCAGGACGATTCTAGCACGAGGTTCAAGTAGCTCAAGTCAACTTTACAAAGGGGAAAAACTGAATCTGTATTTTCCTGACTGGCCAGCAGTAGGAAATGAATGGATGGTTTCTCTAAAATACTGATCCATTCCATCCCATTTAGTCTCTCTGCATGTGTCATTCATGCTATTATTGAAGACCTTCCTGGAAATCAAACTGGTTTCTCAACTTGCTGAAGAAAGTTTTTTCAGAAAAGTGAAACTACAGAGACATGATAATGAAAGCAAAACTAATGGAATAATCTATTCAGAAATCAGATTTTGTTCTGCGTTTATAAGAGCCATTTAAGATGTGCAGAACTCTCAATTTTATATTTCCATTAGAAAATTTTAAACTATTACAATATTGTTAAAGTTTAAACTATGGCAATGATCTTCCAAAACTTATGCCATTATTACAGCCAACTCGAACATGGGTCGGCTCATACAATAAATTATAAATGGTATGTTTACATCTGAAGAAGAAAGAAATCATTAGTGACAATGCAAAGGATGAGATCGTTTCTGTATTTAAAATGGGAATAGGAGAATGGAAATGTTCATTTCCCAAACATTTTATACGTGGTATTCCCCAACTTATTTAGTCTCTCAAAGAATACCATGGAGGAAGGATTTGACTCACGGGAAACATAATATTGAATTCCTATTATGATTTAAAAAAAAAAGAAACTGATTTCTGAAATAGTTACCATTTCTATACCCACTTCTCAAAACACAAAAAGTTTACCCCAACATATACAACAATATATGGCCACATTCAGCCATATCCAAGTCAGTGTCTCAGTGTGTCTGTCTCTCTTATTACAGTTCCACTACTTTCTTCTTTCAGGCTTACTTGTGGCACTTACAGGTTTAACTAAGATCTAACTGCAGACTAAAGATACTGATCTCTGATTTAGGAACTTCTGGGTATAATGAAGATAGTGGAAGTCTTTCAAATAAAGACGTTGATCATAGCCACGAACCTATCAGCCAGAAAGGCCCTATGACACCAGCAGGATGAAGCACTGAATTCTATTCAATCGCAGGTCTGAAAATAGTTTGATTAGAGTAGTAAAAAGTACTCCAAATAGTGTCTAGCACACAGTAACACTGGAGAAATGTTTTGTTTTTTTTCCCTTCTGTTATGGATTGAATTGTGTTCCCCAAAAATATGTGTCAACTTGGTTAGGCCATGATTCCCAGTATTGTGTGGTTATGCTCCATTTCGTGACTGATATAATTTTCCTATGCGTCGTAAACCCTAATCTCTGCCTGTAGTTAATGAGGCAAGATTAGGTTATGTTAAAGAGGATTAAGGTAGGATGTAACATCCTTACTCAGATCACATCCCTGATCCAATGTGAAGGGAGTTTTGCTGGGGTGTGGCCTGCATCACCTTTTATCTTACAAGAAATAAAAGGAAAGAGAAGTGACCACAGAGTGAGGGACATCATACCACCAAGAAAGCAGCACTTGGAGCAGAGTGTGTCCTTTGGACCTGGAATTCCTGTGAGGAGAAGCTCCTAGTCCAGGGGAGGATTGATGACAAGGACCTTCCTCCAGAGCCAACAGAAAAAGCCTTCCCGTGGAGGTGATGCCCTGAATTTGGACTTCTAGCCTCCTAACTGTGAGAAAATAAACCTCTGTTTGCTGAAGCCATCCACTTGTGGTATTCGTGTTATAAAAGCATTAGATAACCAAGACACCTTCCTTTTTGCTGAATTTAAATACAAGGATATACTCATGGTCCCAGTGAGCCCTATTCACATAGAACCAGATTTCTACTTCTGGTACTTCTACAATACCACAGCTTCCCTACTTGATGATAGGTGATAACATCTTTAAATATGTCCCATATTTTTGTATTTTCATTTACAATATGGACAGAATTTTTAATTGTCATGGAATCCAGACTTTCTGGAGCCACAGAGGTTGAAATGACCCACCTGAAACTACTGCCATGAGGTCATCTTTGAACCTTAAAACTGGTCTTCTGAAAGCCATCTCTAAGTCAAACAACAGTTTAGCTTAATTAGTTGCCCTTGGCATTGTGCTCTCTAAAGAATCATCCATGTGCAGTCAGTTTCAACAACAGCAATTCCAAAAGTCAGACTAGAAATTATGTCTTAAGATCAATCAGTAATTATCTTAATTGTTCTTAAGGAAAATGTACGGAACCCTGCATGTCCACATGTTATTCTATAAACTCCATTCTGGCCCTGTTTCCATGGCAATGTATAATTACTAGCAATAAACTGGGGTATAAAAATTTGTGACGGTTCTTTCTTCTTTGGAACATTTTTGACACTCTAATAGGCAACAGGAGCCCTGGTGGTGCAGTAGTTAAGAGCTTGGCTGCTCATCCAAGATACTCCACTGGTCTCACCCGTTCGTGAGCAAGTGAGAATGAAGACAACAGGATACAAGGAAAAGATTAGTCCAAAGGGCTAATGGACCACAGGTACCAAGGCCTCCACCAGACTGAGTCCAGTACAGCTAGATGGTGCCTGGCTACCACCACTGACTGCTCTGACCAGGATCACAACACAGGGTTCTGGACAGAGCTGGAGAAGGATGTAGAACAAAATTCTAACTCACAAAAAAAAGACCAGATTTACTGGCCTAAAGGAGACTGGAGAAACCCCGCGAGTATGGCCCCCAGACACCCTTTTAGCTCAGTGGTGAAGTCATCTCCGAGGTTCACCGTTCAGCCTGGGAGTGGACAGCCCCATGAAACCAAATGGGACTAATGAGGTACAGCAGTCCGGGGACAAGGGCCAGAAGGCAGAAGGGGACAGGGAAGCTGGTGATAGGGAACCCAAGGTTGAGTAAGGATAATGCTGATGTGTTGTGAGGTTGTTAACCATTGTCATAGGGCAACATGTGTACTAACTGTTAAATGAGAAACTATTTTGTTCTGTAAGCCTTCATCTACAGTGAGAATAGCAGCACAATTGGAAGAGCGTAGTCGATGTCACTGAACTGTGCATGTAGAAATTTTTGAAATGGTGTATCTTTGGCTACGTATATTTTTACCAAAATAGAAAGGTCAAGAAGGGAGAGGGTTGACATGTTGTGGGGTTGTTAACCAATGTCATAAAACAATACGTGTACTGACTGTTTAATGAGAAACTATTTGTTCTGTAAACCTTCACCTGAAGTACAACAAAAAAAAAAATTAATTAAAAAAAAAAGGGGCTTGGCTGCTAATCAAAAGGTCAGCAGTTTGAATCCAACAACTGCTCCCTGGAAGCCCTATGGGGCAGTTCTACTCTGTTGACTTGACAGCAACGGGTTAGGGTTAGCAGGAAATGTTGCCCCGATTTGCAAATCGTATATTAAATAAACTTCAATCAATTTCTATTATTGGCTTAATATTATCTTTAGCTTTAACAATAATTGCCTGAAGTTTTTTATTCAAATGGCAGTTGATATAAACCTAAATTCCTTCTGAAGACTTTTTTTTATCTAAAAGTTCTTTAATACAACTGCAGTATGAACAGAAAATTAAGTTTAGAAACGACTCCCACAAAAGCATTAAGGCATCACTGGCAGGCAAGTAATGGGAGATTGTTCAAACCCTCACAAGGGATACATGAATACCACCAGCACAGTCATTAACACCAATTGAGAGTCAAAGAGAACACGTCACACAGTGCTAAAACTCTAAATGGTTTTGTTCTTATGGATATAATGTCATGTAACAATCATTTTTTTCAGAGCATAGAGTGGGCTGCTAAAATAGCTCTCCCCTGGTTTGTTCTGGGATCAGTACTTCTCACTGAGGACTTAGGCAATTACCAGGAAAAGCAAGAAAATAAGCACTGTGGGTATTTTCTCCCCCCCCAGTTTTCTAAAAACAGTCATATTCAGTGTTTTAAAATTAAGGATCTATTGCTACAGGATGTTTTCTTTCTCTGTGACAACTTTATTTTACACTTTTTTTGAGCCATGTTCATTCTCTTGGAGTACCTTCTCTTTGAAATGTTTTTCAAGATTGTATTTTTATATTTCAGCCTGTAAACTCATAGGAAACATCTGGAAAGATGAACACCAAACCTAAAAGAAGTTATCTCTGTGAAGGAGAAGCTGATGACCAGAGGCTGGAGGAGAAGGGAACTCATTATCATGTACCTAATACTTACATATTCTTAACTGCCCTTTTTTTAAGATGTGCTGGAAACCTAAAATTTTTAAAGAAAAACTAAAAATATAGCCTCTAATCTTAAGTGCTGTTAAAACTGTTGATTTTACTCAAAGCCCTAGGAAATAAGCACACATCTTCTTCGAGTGGCAATATTTTCTAATTATAGGTATGCATACTTCAAACCTACTTTAGAAAGTAAAACAGATCACTTTGAAATAACCTTGGTGGGTTCATTTCCTTTTCTAGACCACAGATTCACATGATTTATGGCACTATTACTGTTATGTACCACAATCAATATGTCACTTTTTACATGTGAGGTACATTAATTACCCTTGTTGTTTTTATGTGCTGTCAAATTTGGTGGGTTCACTTTCTCTTCTGAACCACAGATTCACACCATTTATGGCAGTATTACTGGTATATACCACAATCAAGCACTGTATTGAGCCATTCAAAGAGGACTTTTTCAAAGCATGACAACTCATTTGCTCCAAGCCAAAAATGGAATAGGAGAAATCCATGTATTTTAGGCCACAGTAAGGGTGTGTGCTGGACAGCACAGTCTATTTTTAGGAATTACGTTGGGAAACTTACTTTGTGAATGCATGCAGGAAAAGAACACTAATAGAAGGGTAACTCCCTGAATTATTTCATTCTTAAAATAGCTCTGTCTAACATGAAGTAGGTAATGTCTTCCAAGAGCCTAGAGTTTTAACTCTTACTATCCCCAAAAGTTTATCTCTATAATCACACATATAAGTACAAAAAACCCATTGCCGTCGAGTTGGTTCCAACTAATAGTGACCCTACAGGACAGAGCAGAACTGCCCCATAGGGTTTCCAAGGAGCAGCTGGTGGGTTTGAACTGCCAACCTTTTGGTTAGCAGCCAATCCCTTAACCACTGTGCCACTAGGGCTCCATACAAGGTGTTCCTAAAAGACTTGATGGCTCATTTTCAACAAATAAATTTTAAGTTTGGACAATCTCAAATATGTGTCACTGGCTGTTAAGTAAAGAATAAATTTTAAGGAATTGATAGAGACCCCAGAGTACGACCACCTATAACTGGGAATGAGATTACAGCTCTCAAACAACTCTCAGTATGTGATGTCCACAGAGAGATAACAGACAAGAATTCTGCCATCTATTAGGTAATGGCTTGTCTGTATTTTCTCTTGGACACCATTCATGACTTTATGCACTTAAAAAATAAACAGCAAACCATGTTATGGCATTTGTGCCCAGAGTAACACATTCCCACTGCCAAATCCTAGATTTTCTCTTGGTACCAAAAAGCCAAAAATCAAACCCACTACTGTCAGGTCAATTCTGACTCATGGTTACAGAGTAGAACTGAGCTCTATAGGGTTTTCCTGGCTATAGTCTTTACGGAAGCAGACCGTCAGCGCCTCTGGGTTCTAACTGCAAACCTTTCAATTAGCAAACCATTTGCGCCACCCAGGGACCATACAAGCCATTCTTAATCCTTGATGTAATCTTTTTTTAAAAAAGTATGAATGTTCTTATTTTCACCGAAAAAAAAGGTCAAGAAGGGAGAGGGTTGACATGTCGTGGAGTTGTTAACCAATGTCATAAAACAATACGTGTACTGACTGTTTAATGAGAAACTATTTGTTCTGTAAACCTTCACCTGAAGTACAATAAAGTATGAATGTTCTTTACCTTAGACCTGTTTGCTAAGGGAGAACCTAAGTTCCTGAGCACAAAGAGCTTACTGCTCATCAGGGTTCTTCTCAGCTCTCCCCACTATGAAGAGAAAGTTAGGAACAACTCTCCACTTGGAAGAACAATCTCAGGGCAATGGGTAATTGCTCTTATTTTACTATTACATTTAACCAAACATGATTAAAATTGTGTTATTGTAAACTCTAGTTATTCCCTGAAAAGCAGACTACATGAAATAGACACCGATTTTTATTCAGCCTCCTAAAATCTCATTCTTGTCTTTAAGTATCCAAATTATATAGGCCACGTGTTATTTGCTTAGAGTGTACTTCATAGCTCTATGTTTACACTAGAAAGTTCGAAGAGTTCTCTGGATCCATGCTAAAATTTAGCTCCTGGTGCTCCTCTGGTAAATTTAAGGTAAACAAACAAGAAATTTAAATACACAAAACTAAACACACAAGAAGTTCCTAAAAAGACTGAGTGTCCATGTTTAATTTACTGACATTGTGAATTGTCCATAATACTTACTACTATTGTTGTTAGGTGCCATCGAGTCGATTCCGACTCATAGCAACTACCTGTACAAGAGAACGAAACCCTGTCCAGTCCTGCGCATCCTCACAATCATTGCTACGTTTGAGCCCACTGTTGCAGCCAATGGTCAATTCATCTCGTTGAGAGTCTTCCTTTTATCACTGACCCTCTACTTTATACCAAGCATGATGTCCTTCTCCAGGGACTGGTCCCTCTTGATAACATGTCCAAAATACATGAGAGGAAGTCTTACCATCTTCGCTTCTACGGAGCATCCTGGCTGTACTTCTTCCACGATGGATTTGTTCAGCCCAGGGCTTCAAACTGGTTCATTCCAGTTCAAACCTCTGCTGAGAATTTGCATTTCCACCCCAGATATACTGAATCAGAATCTATATTTAACAAGATCCCCAGTGATTCTTATGTATAATAAATTTTGAGAACCACTGCTCTCTACTAGTGGTTCTCAAAATTGGCCCCCAACCAGCAGCATTAGCAACACCTGGGAACTTGTTAGAAATGCAAATTATCAGCAGGTGTTCAAATCCAAACAAACTGGTTCAGAGCCCTCACTCATTCTCCTGGCAGTCCATAGTATATCCAATATTCTTTGCCAACACCATAATTCAAATTCTTCTTTGATCTTCCTTATTCATTGTTCAGCTTTCACATGCATATGAGACAACTGAAAATACCATGGCTTGGGTCAGGTTCATCTTAGTCCTCAAAGTGACATCTTCACTTTTTAACACTTTAAAGAAGTCTCTGGCAGCAGATCTGCCCAGTGCAATACGTCGTTTGATTTCTTGACTGCTGCTTCCATGGGCCTTCATTTTGGATCCAAGTAAAATAAAATCTTTGACAGCATATTGGTCCAGTTGTGAGGATTTTTGTTTTCCTTATGTTGAGGTATAATCCATACTGAAGGCTGTGGTCTTTGATCTTCATCACTAAGCGCTTCAAGCCCTCTCTGCTTTCAGCAAGCAAGGTTGTATCATCTGCATATCGCAGGTAGTTAATAGTCTTCCTCCAATCCTAATGCTGCATTCTTCTTCATATAGTCCAGCTTCTCGGATTATTTGCTCAGTATATAGATGGACAAAGTATGGTGAAAGGATACAACCCTGATGCACACCTTTCCTGATTTTAAACCATGCAGTATCCCTCATTTTGTTTGAACAGCTGCCTCCTGGTCTATGTACAGGTTCTGCATGAGCACAATTAAGTGTTCGGGAATTCCCATTCTTCGCAATGTTACCCATAATTTGTTATGATTCACATAGTTGAATGCCTTTGCATAGTCAATAAAACACAGGTAAACATCTTTCTGGTATTCTCTGCTTTCAGCCAAGATCCAATTGACATCAGCAATGATAGTACTTCCTCCATATCCTCGCCTGAATCCAGCTTGAATTTCTGGCAGTTCCCTGTCGATGTACTGCTGCAACCGTTTTTGAATTATCTTCAGCAAAATTAAATTTTTCCATAAATCAGATGAACTTTAATACAATATATTCGAAATGTGGGATGGGGAGTCGATCAAACTGAAAAGATAGTGAAGTGTATACTCTCAACTTAAGTTGATCCCAAACCATGTCTTACCTTTTCAGGTCAACGGTTGTGACACTAAATACAACACCTTTCAGCCAAAGAATCATGAAGAGCCTCTGTGAAAAGGGACAGTTTCCTATGCTTTCACCATCACTGCCAGCCTAAGAGAACAGAAATAAATGTTAAAAAAAAAAAACAAAGTAAAAAAGATGATACTCAAAACAGACCACTTTCTGAACCTTAATCAAGAGTACGAGAAGACAGGAAGAGCTGTATTATGGAAGGAAGGGTAGAAATCCAGGTCTTTATTATTTTACTCTTTCCCTCGCTTCTTTCCCTTCTTTGCTTCTTTCCAGTCTTATAAAGTACTGTCTAAAAGAACTTTTTCCAATGATGGAAATGTTCAGTGTTTGCACTGTCCGATATGGTAGCCACTAGTAACATATGGCTATGGAGTACTTGAAATGTAGCTAGTTTGACTAAACTGAATTTTTAGTTTTATTTACTTTAAAATTCTTAATTAATTTAAATTTAAATAGCCACATGTGGCTAATGGCTACCACATTAGATGATGCAGATCTAATCAATCCTAGGGGGTACATATAACTTTGCCTCAGGACAAAAACAAAGTCTATCATGGTTTTTATGAAATGTAAGAGTCATTTCTTATTCTACGTGACAGCATTCATATGTCAACATCAAAAAGGAAACTTATAAGTGTACCTGTCTCCAAAGAACTTAAATCAGCACCAATCCCCCTCCCATTTTAATAAACGTTCATAATAAACATCCCATATCCTGTTTAATACATTCCTTCAGGGAGCAAGGAAATAACAAAAGGTATCTTTATGATAAGCTATTTCGAATGCTACTTAATGAAGTGCAGTTAGCTCCTCTGATTTCAACCATGACGTAGAAGAATAAAACATCTTTCATTCTATCATGTAAGCCCCAAGTTTAAAAAGGAGGGAGGAAGGGAAGAAATAAAGTAGGTAGGGGAGGAAAGAAAGTCAGCCTGCTGGAGGAGACTGCTCTGGCACTCACTAGGGATCAACACAGCCCCCAAGTCATTAAAAGATGCTGGTAGAAGTACTGTGTATTTTCTTAAAGCATCCCTCAAAAAATTCAAAATCACTTGAGTAAAATGCTACATCAGTAAAAGTCATTAACTCCTAAACCAATGGGGGTGGGGGGTGGGGGTGGGGTTAAAAAAAAAAAAAAAAAGCAGTTAACTGATAAAATATAATGCAATCAACAGAAAAAAGGGCATATATGGAGGATCCCAAGACCCCACCAGAATCAAAGAGCATGAGATAGTTAAGCTGAACTTGGTTTAAAAAAACAAAAAGTGATCACTCTTTATTAGTAACAAAATACACACAAAATTGTCACCAGAGTGGGACATATTAATTCCTAATACTACAACTTATACAAAAATTTACTTCTTAAAGATGGCATCAAACTAACTAGTTCTTAAACTTTAGAGTGGGATTCTGAATAACCTACAAAGAATGTTTAAAATGAAGATTCCTGGGCCTTAAATTCAGAGATTCTACACAGAGATTCTGTAGTAAGGCACCTGCTGACCACACGGAGGAACACTGCTCTGAGAAGGCTAGGATATTCCTTCCTCAAGGCACAAGTCAGTCAGTTTATAGCACCAAATCATCCTACTATATAACTAGTACCCAAAGTTGCTTTTCGAAGATGCTGACTATTCATTCACAGCATGGAACAAAGATGATATACAAGTAATTTTACAGATACGAAAAATTTAACAGCTTAATGGTGAATATTTTCACACCAAGTTCTGGCTTTTAGATATCTACGTGTTATTATCCTTATTGTTTTCTTTTTTCCCCCTCCTGGTTTTAACGCTTGCAGTGGTATAAATACAAGATATACTCTCTTCTAAGAAAAAGTATCCCAAATGTGAGACTTACTGAAAAAGCAGAACAGTTTGGTAATCAAAGAACTAGTCTGACTCAAGATCTTTGTCCTATTCCACTTATTTAATCTATAAAATTAACTATAACTTCCCAAGGTACCTGTCATAGCAGTATTAAAATAATCAAATTGGTAAAGAAGATGTCATAAAGATGTTACATGTAGGCACTGAGAAACTCACATCAAGCTAAAGGCAAGGTGGAAAAAAAACAGACTGGCTACAGATCAAAAACACCACACCGTAATTTCCCACAATGATCTGCAGAGTATACTCTAGAGCATGGACATGAGAATCCCTATATACAGATAGGTTCAAAAAGACCTGTTCAGTATGCAAATGCCCTTTTGCTTTCAGACTGCCTCCTCTGTCTATAACTTTCTTGAAAATTTCTCAAATTACTTCTCCTTCAGGTATATCAGAAACTTGTTACACATTTCTCACTCCCCATATAACTAATTTCCTTCATGCACACACAACATGCCCATCCTTCAAGACATATGTGAAAAACTTCCTTTTCAAAACTCATGACAACAGAAACAAGAAATAACTGCCACATGCAAGTTTTTCCAAAGTTTTAATAGTATTAGAAAATTGGGAGCTACTAGTCAGATGATGTTTTTAGCAAGTATAATGAAATTGTGGAGAAATTCTGATTTCTATAAGTTACAAGTAAAAAACTACCTCTTTTAATCCAACTTACACTAATAAAACTCCATTTCAACGAAGATGTAGGATCAAAAATCCATACCATCTAACAATAGCATCAAAGAAAAGTATGTCTTTTCTCTTACCCTGAGGTAACCATCCAACAATTTGTCACATATTCTTCCAGATTTTTATTTCCTATGTACATACCCTTTTTTCTTTTAAAAATGTGATCATACTAAACATACCTTTTTTACAATTTATATTTTATTCCCAATGTAATCAATCTTAAACCCTTTTTCTTATAAGTGTTCTATAATTTAACAAATTCCTTACTGATGGGTGTTAGATGGTCTCCAATGTCCTGCTATTACAAGCAATGCTTCAATATTCGTCCTTTTTTATATCTTTGGACATCTATATAAGTGTTTCTACAGAAAAAAATATTAGATGTATAAATTGCTGGGTCAATAGAATAAAACGAAGCCTTTGGAAAGGACAATTAGATGGATAACATCAAACCTGGAAATACAGAAGTATTAAATGCTCAGTATATTTGCTCTCTCTTATTCAGACTGGGTAATTTTTATTCATCTGTTTTCCAGTTCACTGATCTTTCTTCTGTCCCCTCCATTTCATTGTTAAGCCCATCCACTGAGCTTTGTATTCCAGATACTGCCTATTTCAGTTCTAAAATTTCCACTTGGTTCTTCTTTACACCTTCTATTTCTTTGCTGAAGTTTTCCATTTTTCTTTTTTCCATTTGTTTGAAGCATGTTCATAATTGCTCACTGAAACAGTTTTATCATGACTGCTTTAAAACCTTTGTCAGATAATTCTAACATCTCTGTCGTTTCAGTGTTGGCATCTACTATCTTTTTTCACTTGGTCTGATAAGTGATTTTCAACTGAAACCCAAACATTTTTGTACTATGTTGTGAGACTCTGTATCTTGTTTAAACCCTCTGTTTTAGCTGGCTCTCTCTGACACCGCTCTGGGAGGGGAAGAGGGGAGCGCTGCCTTGTTACTACCAAGTGGAGGTAGAAGTCCAGGTTTCCCACTCAGCCTCCACTGACACCCAAGGGGAGAAGGCTCATTACTGCCAGGCAGGAGTAGGAGTGGGAGTTCCAGGTCCCCATGTGGTCTCCACTGACACAGCAATAGATGTGACTCATTACAAAGTCCTGAGGGCGGGGGAAGGACAGCAGGGATGAAAGCCCTGGCTCCCTACTTGGCCTTCTCTGACACCATCCTGGCAGGGGTGTTACAGTTTCTCAAGGGTAGAAGTCCAGGTTCCCTATTCAGCCTTTGTAGTGAAGGGTGGGGGGCGCAGTTTCTTCTGTGGCATTTGGCTGGAGTAAAACAGTTATTGTCTAAACGTTTTCTGTCTTAGTAGGCTGCCCCTTTCCTGAGTCTCTGAGTAGAGAGAGCAGGCTTTTGTTAGGGCATTTTTTATATGCACCCACTGGTGTTTTCAGGTTGCCAGCTTCTTCTGCTTCAAGTCTGGGATGTATGAGGCCAAAAAAACTCCAGGAAACTCAGCACTAGCTGGTCTTCCTTCTCTCTACCTTTCGGATTCTTCTTACGTTTTTTTTTAAATATAATGTCCAGGGATTTTAGTTGTACTTAGTGAGAGGAATAGCAAAAAGTACATCTACTCCATCTTCCTGGTAATGGAAGTCTCTTAGAAGTACTAAATTGAAAAAGCAAAATAAAAAGTGTACATAATATGGTACTAAAATAGTGGAATATTATTCAGCAATAAAGAGAATGAAGTATTTATATATGCTATGTGGATGACCTTTGAAAACATTGTTAAGTGAAAGAAGCCAGTTACAGAAGATCATATACTGTATGATCCCATTTATATGAAATATCCAGAACAGGCGAATTCACAGAGACAGAAAGTAGACTAATGCTTGCTAGGGGCCAGGGGAAGGGAAGAAGAGGAAATGAGGAGTGACTGTTAATGAGGAATGACTATGGGTTCCTTTTAGAGTGATGAAAATGTTCTAAAATTAGATTGTGGTGACAGTTGCACAACTTCATGAATATACTAAAAATCACTGAATTGAACACTCTAAATGAGTGAATTGTATGGTACATGAATTATATCTCAATAAAGCTGTTTAAAAAATATGTATAGATAGATTCTGGTCATCATTAGGTGCTACTGAGTCAATTTCCAACTAATAGAGACCCCATGTGACAGAGTAAAACTGCCCCCACGGGGTTTTACTGGCTGTAATCTTTTCAGGAGCAGATCACCAGGTCTTCCTCCCCCGGAGCAGCTGGGTGGGTCTGAACCGCCAACCTTTTGGTTACAGCTTAAACCGTCGTGCCACCAGGGCTTCTTAGATACATATTACAAATATAAATACACACACACACTGAAAAATTGCTATCAGTTTGGAACAGATATTTTTAAAATTATGATTTCGTATTACAAAAAAACATACATGTCTACAATGTTTTCCTAAAAGTTAGGGAACCCAAATAATCAAAGAGCAAATGTGAATAATCCCACAGACACAGAAATAACCACTATTTTCCAAATAAAGAATGAGTCTTAGCATTCATTTGGCTTTGTTCTCATAAAAGGGGTATTTTTGTTTACCTTGCTGTCTGTGGTTTCTCTCACATGCTATTCCTCAAAATCACTACTAGCTTCATCCTCCTCCCTCCAGACCTCTGTTGTAACTATTGAATTGCATAATACTGGTATTTAATCAGAAACCACTGGATTAATTCCTACATTGCAGAATAGGGGTCAATGGTAAATGCCATAAATATTTTAATGTTTTACTAATTCAAGGTTAAGGAACTGCTCACTTAGAAAACCTAGCTTAGACTTTAGAATAGTTAGATTTTAAAACACACAAAAAGGAAAACTTTTTAATACCATTCCTATCTATTTCTTTGTGTTTATGGTGGGGTGAGGAATGAAAATGACTGGGGAAGAGAGAGATGCTGGGCCCTAAAGGTAAGAATGAGCTACTGAATCATTAAGTTATTTTCCTCGATACATTTTCTAGGGAATGTCTGAAGCAATGTGCTGTCGAAAAGAAAGAAGTTAAACACTTTAACACACAAAGTAGCTTGCCTTGATTTAGGTTAACTTAAAAGTCACGAAACAACATAATAACTGAACAAAGTCACCTGATTCCATTACTTATTTCTTTCACGTTTTTTGCTAAGCACAGGCTGGAAGCAAGGTTGCAGTCTAAAGGTTTAATAAGATGTTATCCTTCTACAGGGCCCGCACAGCATGGAGGAAACAACCAGGTTTTGGAATCAGACATACATGGATTTGAATCCTGACTTCACTACTTATCAGCTGTGTAATCTTCAGTAAATTACTTTCGTATCTGTGAAACTTCTGTTTGTTCAAAAACTAAAAGTATCTTCTTATACCATTGTTATTATTGGCATCAGATCAGTTAGAATACACACAGTTCCTGGCACATGGTCAGAATTTAACGTTACTTTAAAGATACTTCATGCACAAAACTTAAAGGTTAACAACAGGTTTTTCAGTTCAACCACTTAGTCATTAGAATCCCTAGATTATTCTTTCAAAAAACAGTAAGAGGGGAAAGAATTTGAGTATTTTCCACATTAAGTTCTTCTAAATGATATATATTATGGCCCTACACTTTAAGAATTAGTCTGTATAAAGTTTAAATAGTCCAATAAATGGAGCGAAGCGAAGATAGCCTTTACTTAAGAAGATGTGAAAAATCTCCGGCCATGCAAAGAAGAATGTATTATTTTTTCCTGGCCATAACCATATCATAACACTCCTGCTAGGTGTAAAGAGTTCAGATGGAACACTTACCTTACTGAAGATGAACTCCTTGCTCTCCTAAAACAAGTTCTTTACATGTATTAATCTATTTAGTCCTTACCTCCTCCCACTCAGCAGAGCCAGCCAGGCTTTAGAGCCAGGCTGCCAGACAATTCCACCACTTTCTAGCTGTGTGACTTTGAAAAAGTGTTTTTGATTTCTCTGGGCCTGTCTTCCATTTCTATAAAATTGGAATAATAACTATCTCATAAGGTTGTTGGGAGAATTGAGTAAGTTAATATATAGAGAGGGCTTAGAATAGTACCTGCTCAATGTTCTAAAACTGAGAGA
Source organism: Dugong dugon (assembly GCA_030035585.1). Lineage (NCBI taxonomy): Eukaryota > Metazoa > Chordata > Mammalia > Sirenia > Dugongidae > Dugong > Dugong dugon. The sequence continues at coordinate 48,905,103 of CM057462.1, read as the reverse complement.
CAAGGAAGGGAGATTTACTTTTCATCAAATACTCTTTCACACTTTTTGATATTTGTACTATGCACATGAATCTTCCATTTAAAGAAAAGCAAGCAAACAAAAATCTTCCCACCCTTGTTGTATGCACGTAGTTGAGTCAACTACAACCCATAGTGACCCTATAGGATAGAAAAGAACTGCCCCATATGGCTTCCTCGGCTGAAATTTTTGCAGGGAGAGATAGCCAGGTCTTTTCTCGCACAGGGCAGCTGGTGGGTTCAATCAAACCTTTTGGTTAGCAGCCCAGCGCTTAAAGATTGCATAAACATATGCAAATGAAGTAAAACACCGTAAGTTATAAAATGAATGTGGAAAAGCTCTGAAGATGAAGGAAATATAGATAACAAAATACATAGGAGCAGGATTCTAAACCTTAAAATACATAAAAAATCCTTAAGTAAATAGGTTTAAAATGCAGATTACCAGGTCCCACCTCCAGATATTCAGAATGTCTCTGCTGGTGGCACAATGGTTAAGTGTTCGGCTGCCAATCAAAAGGTCGGCGGTTCGAACCCACTAACCACTCTGTGGGAGAAAGATGTGGCAGTCTGCTTCCATAAAGATTAAACCCAGTGCCATCGAGTTAATTCCAACTCATAGCAACCATACAGGATAGAGTAGAACTGCCCCATAGGGTTTCAAAGGAGCAGCTGGTAGACTTAAACTGCCGACCTTCTGGTTAGCAGCTGAACTCTTAACCACTGTGCCACCAGGGCTCCGCTCCATAAAGATTACAGCCTTGGAAACTCTACAGGGCAGGGCAGCTCTACTCTGTACTACAGAGTCGCTATGAGTTGGAATTCAACTCAAAGACAACTGGGTGGATGGGTGGGTGGAAGAAAAGCACTTCAAGTTATTCTAATTCTGATGCATTTGGTGGCCAGACAAACACTGACATAGAGAAAAGAAGTATGGGGGAAAAAAATCAAGACTGGAAATAAATTTGCTCCACGGTTAAACTTTGGACTCCTCATGATACCTACTGGACTCTGCTCTTTGTAGGCGAGTAACCTGGTCACTGTTAAGGTCAGATTAGGTAAACAGGAGCCTCCTCCCTCACTTTAAAGGAGTGTCAAGCTATCTTGCCTCAAATTTGGGCATACTGAGACTTAAACCAAGTCAGCCTGAAGCTCCATAAGACCCAGACACTCAAATCAAAGGACATTCTTATTCCACACAAAGTAAGAATCAGTATCTTTTAGTGTAAACAGAACATTAATGTTTCTAAGAGTCTGCGTTATAACCAAACATAGTATCAAGGACAACTTCAGTGAGCCAGAGTCCCTTTATAGATTCAGTGCTGTAGGGTGGTTATAGCTGGTTTAGAAGAATAATTACAAGCTGTTATTACTATATTATACTACCAAATGATTTATCACAGGAAAAAAACAAAAAAAAAGATTCTGCTGTGATGTTGGTGACCAGAACTAATACCTGATTTTCAAAGTAGGCTGGATTTTCTACTTAGAAGTATATAATCCATGGGTAGTTCACTTAACTTCTTTGAGTCTTAATTTTCTATTCTGGAAAGGGGCGGGGGGAGGGCAGGACTGATTCACTGAAGTTGGTAGTTATAATGTTATTATACAAGATATCCCTACTCTTAGAGAAAACACACTAACATATTTAGAGGTAAAGGGCCATGATACATGCAACTTACAAGTGAAAGAGCAAATAATACAGCAAATGTGATAAAATGTTAAAAACAGGCAAACCTGGGTAAAGGGTGTGTGGGTATTCTTTGTACTATTCTTATTCGTGCAACTTATCTGGTAGTTTGAATAGTTTGAAATTATTTCCAAAGTTAAAAAAAAAAAAAATCATGTAGCTACCACTTTAGTCCTAATGGTTTCTAACTATGTTATAGCTCACTTTTATTGTATATATTTATGTATTATCTCCAAATGCAGGCAAAAATCAATCTTTTAAAGTTAAAAAATTTATTTTTTATTGATTCACCAACCCATGTATAGACCTACACTATACAATGGAGATTCAGTGATGGAACAAGAAAAGACCTGGTTCTCATCTTTGTACCTATGGTCTAGAAAGCTTAATCTGAATAATTTAAGAAATTGAGAACACACCAAAAGTGAATATTTCTATTTAGGATACAATGAAACTCAAAAATATACTTACTCCCTCAAACTTATCACAATTGAAATAATACTTGAATAACATTTTCTTGAAACTTTCATAAATATCCTCCAATAAATCATGTTTTTGTGAGTTTCAGTTTTATAGGCTTGCCAATGGCTCCCTGAGTTGGTGATTCAGCTTATAACAGTAGACTTGACATTTTCTTCCTTTAGTCTAAATCAGTGTGAACTGAGAAATCATTCAAAACTATAGAAAAACATATCTTTTCATTTTATTTTTAAATTTGAATAAGAGAAAGAAGTGACTAAAGATATAGCCAAAGTTTATTTATCATGCTTACTTATCGGAAATAACCTACTAAAATGTATAGTTATTACTAAAGTCATTAAGATTCAAAGTTACTTGAATGTTGCTTGAGGAAATAAGCTGGAATATACAATTTGGCAAATGCAACTAATGTTAAACGGTTTGGGGGAACAGCTGTTCCACCCATAGCTATCCATAGTTCAACTTACTGAATGGGAGAGATGATTCCCCCTTCTAGTAGTTTCAAGGGTTGTCTGCTTCTATTTCCTTCAGTAAATGACCAAATTATAATTCAGTTACCTAATGTAGCCATTTAATTTAAAAACAAAATAAAAACTCTGAACGTGTACAAAAGTCTGTAAAAGAGAGGTATTATAAATTCTCCTTTCCTAAGATAACTTCCCCAGCGATGTTCTGTAGGACCCATACCACTCTTCCACACTCCCCTCCATTTATCTTGCACAGTAAGGACACTAAATCTGGACACTTAGGTAACTAAACTTACATCGTGTTAAACCTAAAATGCCCACTGCCACATCTGTCCTTCAGGTCAAGCTCAAGTCTCACCTCCAAGAAATCTTTCTAGATCACTCTAGCTTAAACCAAGTACCTGTCCTAGGAACCTCTACCGCAGTGATCCTCAAACTTTGATGTGAACACAAATCACCAAGGGATCTTGTTAAAATACAGATTCTGATTCAGCAGATATGGGAAGAGGCCCTAGATTCTGCATCTCTAATAAGCTCCCAACCTACACCAAGTTTTTAACAATTAATCATGACTTCCCTTGTAATCTCTCAAATTATTACTGTGCATTCTTACTTTTCATGTATCTACACCTTATCCCCTGAGTTAGACTGTAACCTCACTGATGTCTTTCTTTCTTTCTTTTTTTTTTTTTAAGCTTCCCACAGGATCTCACCTGCTACAGATGCTTTATTACTTATTAGCTTTCTGTTGACTGGCTGACAATAAAAATTCTTTGAGTTCTAAATAATGTGTTCCAGGTTATCAGTATAGAAAAAAAAAATCTATTAAATCAAACTTTCTGACTAGTTAAATTTTTCTCAAAAATTTAAATTAGGTCTCCAAATCATGTAGGGGCAGTTAACAAACCATAAAAGCCACTGTAGCAAACTGAGAGTTAACCTGCTCAACATCTCTTCTCCCACTTTCTTCTGTTGATTCAACTCCTATTTTTGACCAGGCATCCATTCCTCCTCCCTCAAGAGACACAGGAGATGACGACCCATCCCCAACTCTAAGAGTAAATCCTGATTGATTCAAAGTCAGTCATGAGAGTTCCATTTCTGGAACCAGTGACTGTCATTGGTTTAATCATGTGACCCAGTTCTAGTCAATGAGACAAAAGGGCAGGCCTGTTCCAGGGAATCTAGGAAAAATTCCCGACTCTTCAGACAAAGACACCAGAAGAGGAAACCCTTGGACATGAAACCTGTGGCTGCAGTGGCCAACCTGATATTAGTCAGAGGCTGAAACCAACACCAGAAAAGGACAGAGCCAAGAGAAAAGAAGCAGAGCCACACCCTGACATACCACACATGGAGCAGTTCTCCTACTAGACTTCTTTCATTAGATACCTCTCCTTCGTGGTTAAGGCCCATTTGAGGTGGCATTTTCTGTTATTTGCAGTCATAAGAATCCAAACCAATAATGCTATTTATCTCTAATTAAGACTAGTAGAAAGGTCCCTGGGTAACACGAACAGTTTACACTCAGCTGGTAACCAAAATGTTAGTGGTTCAAACCCACCCAGCAGCACCACAGAAGAAACAGGCCTGGCAATCCGCTTCCATAAAGATTATAGCGAAGAAAACCTTATGGAGTAGTTCTACTCTGTAAGAGATGGGGTCTTTCTCTAAAGTCACAAACCAATCAACAACAAACCAACAATAAAGACTAGTAGGAAGAATGAAAATATTTAAGTGTGGTTAAAAAGAAGAAAATTCTACATGTAAGTTAAAGCAGCCATTCCAGGGCTCTGGTGTACTTACAATTAACTGTGTTTTCCATAGGCTGCCATTTAGACTTTGCTCTAAGATTTCAGGGGTCTCGGTAGCATTTACCACTAAAGTTCAAACTATGGCTCTCTTTACTCACTCACCTAACATTTTACAGAACACCTCCTTGCCTACCAAAAAAACCAAACACATTGCCATTGAGTCGATTCTGACTCATAGCAACCCTGCAGGACAGAGTAGAACTACCCCATTGGTTTTCAAGGCTGTAGTCTTTACGGAAGTAGACTGCCACATCTTTCTCCCACAGAGCAGCTGGTGGGTTCTAATCATTGACCTTTCAGTTAGCAGCTAGTGCTTAACCACTGCGCCACCAGGGCTTCTTCCTCTTTGCCTAGAACCCCAATATATTTCCTCAACATTCAACACATACTGAGGACTATGTAACACTTGGGGAACAACTATGAAAGAGACACGTAAGACCTGGCCTCATGGGACTTAGATTTTTGTAGTAGAAACAGACAATAAATATATCAAGTTAAAATTTTTAAACTGTAATAATTGCCTAAAAGGAAACAAAGTATTGAGAGAGCAGACAAGGAGCACCGCTTAAATAAGATGATCATGGAAGATCTCTTCGACCTAAAAAATGAGAAGGAGCCAGCCATGCAAAGAGCCAGTGTGGCTGGATTGCTAACAGCATAAGAGACAGCAGGTTAAGCAAAGCAGGGGCCAGATCATGAAAGACTTTCAAAATCTAAGTAAGAATTTTATCCTCATACAGGAAAGAAATTTACTCATTCATTTAACAAATATTTACCAACCATCCACTGTGTCAAAAAAAAAAAACATAACACAATAGTTAACAGCAAGGACTCTAGAAATAGACTGCCTGGTTTGAGATACTGATTCTTCTACTTAACCACCTGTGTGACCTCAGGCAAGTTACTTCTCTGAGTCTCAGTTTCCTTCCTACATTTATTATGTAAAATGAGGAAAATACTTATGTGGTGGTTAAGGTTATATGGTTTGGCAGTTATGAAATGATGTAGTTTTGCAGTTAAGTAATGATGTAGCTATCCTTCCTTTTGTAATATAATGTAATCACCTCCATGATGTGATCAGCCAATCAGTTGGTAAGGGGAGTTTCCTCAGGGGTGTGGCCTGCATCCAATATATATATGGATGTTCTGGCAAAGCTCACTGGCTTCAACTCCCTCTGGATCCTGCATCTGGCTCGTCATCATCTGACCTCCAGTTCTTGGGACTTTAGCCAGTAGCTGCTGTCTTAACTGCTGATCTTGGATTCATCAGCCTCTGCGGCCTGTGAGCCAGCAGCCTGCCACCTGACCTGCCAATCTAAATATCTATTTCTGACCTGACAGTCTAAACCTAAGTCTCTCTCTATATACACACACACACACACAACTATATGTACTTCACTGGTTTTGCTTCTCTAGATAACCCAGCCTAAGACAACATATTTCACAGAGTTGTTATAAGTATTAAATTAGTTAATATACAAAAAGCTCTGAAAATATTGCCCAGCATATGGTAAGTGCTCAATAAGAAATTATGTGCCAATCAGAGAACATATTCCTGACTTCATGGGGCTTCCACTGGGGAGATGAAGGGAGGAAATGCCAGAGAATGGGGTAAGAGGATACCACTGAAGGGTTCTGGTAGAGGCATATGAGGGCAATATCCAATTTCCATCTTAAGACAATAAATAACACTTGCTACCTTTTGGAAAACAGAATGAGAGCATGGCGTTGATAAAGAATGTAAGCTGGGAGATCTATTGCAACAGTCCTGGTGACATCTGGCTTGGATTAGGATAGAGGCAATGGAAAGAAATGCACGGATTAAATGTGACTGGGAGGGTACAATCCTAAAGATGTGTTGATGGTTTGGATGTGGGAAGTGAGAGAAAGAAGGAAAGAAAGAAAATGAGTAACTCCTAGGTTTTTGGTTTAAGCAACTGGGTAGAGCAAAGCCTTGGATTGGAGTTGCAGTGATATGCTTTGCTAGTGGGTAGAAAAGGGAAATCCTTCCAAAAGCTAGTAACTAATAACCCTCCAAGAGCTATAATCTTTGCATTTATATCTTGACGATATTTCGCAGGTGGGGGATGGCTACAAACCAAAATTAACACTGTCTTCCCAAGATATACTTAAGGAGAGGGCTACATACTCTGTACTGCTTGCCTTTTTATAATGAACATGTTTTACTTTTCTTTTTTCAGATTTATGAAAATTATACAAGGAAACATTCCAAATGTTTACATACAAGAATCTTATTCCCTACCCTAATGCTTGCCAAAATATGAACTTGAATACTATAATACTAATTTTTAATTCTTTATACTGCCTGGAAAAATTGCTGGACACAAAAATTGCTGGATGCAAAATAGCCACTGCAAAACTACTAGCTGAAAAAAAGAAAGGGAATAATTAATGACAGTTGAGAAAGAGTCTAGGGAGTACTTTTTGTTCTGTTCCACATGTGAAGCATATGCTGAAGATGAAAACTAAAGCTCACTATGATTAGGAACAACAATAGTACCGGAAGTGGGGTGCTGCTCTAACAGATACCTAAAATGTGGAAACGGTTTTGAAACTGTGAATGAATAGTGGTGCGGCAGCAGCAGAGAACCAGCAGTGGCAGAGAACCTGCAGCAGCAGAACCAGGAGACCAGTGCAAGACAGCGCTGGAGCCGATCCATAGAGGGAGAGAGCTGAGCGCCTGTGTGCCGGAGGCTTCCTGGCAGAGTGGGGTGCCTTTGGGCACTTATTAGTGGAGTTAGGCTTGCTGATCCACAGAGCAAGGGAGCTGAGTGCCTGTGTGCAGGAGGCTTCCTGGCAGACTGGGGTGCCGCCTCCAGGCACTTAATCAGTGGAGCTACCGAGCTTTGGAACACTTGCCCCAGCAGGGCAGATGCGGGCGTGAGATCCGAGGGCCAAGAGGCCAGAGAAAGCAGAAGCTGAAGAGGCAAGGAACACAAGAAGCCAAGCTGCCTCAGTCTCAAAAGGTATGGTCATGACCTCAAGGCTTTCAAAGGGTGGAGTCATGGCCTCTGGTGTTTCTAAGGGTGGAGTTGTAACTCCGAAGGACTAGGAGAATGATACACCTAAAGCCGAGGGAGCAGAGTTGCCATCCCAGTGGGCCTGGAAGGCGGAGCTGAAGCCCAGGGCTGAGGGGCCTCCACTCAGAATCCAGAGACTGTGGCCAATACCTGGAGTCTGGAGGGCAGGGCTATTGTGTAAATTGTCTCAGAGAACAGAGGATTATTTTCAAGCCTTGAGGGCTAATGTAATGTGTTCTGCTAACTTGCTTGGTGCCTGTTATTCCTTCTTTCCCTGCAATTTCTCCCATTTGTAGTGGAAATGTCTAGCTTGTGCCTGTTCTGCCATTGTACCTTTGGAAGCAGATAACTTGTATTCTAGATTTCACAGATGAAGAGGAATTTTTGGATTTTGGACTTGGAGTTAAGACTTTTGCTGTGATATGATGAGATGAATATGTTTTGCATGTTGCAAGGGTGTGATTTTTTGGGGGCCAAAGGGTGGAATGTCATGGATTGAATTGTGTCCCCCAAAAAATGTGTGTAGCAACCTGGCTAAGTCATGATTCCCAGTACTGTATGATTGTGTTATCTGATGTGAGTTCCTTATGTGTTGTAAACTCTACCACCATGATGAGATTATATGTGATCTCCTCATGTGTTATAAATTCTATCACTGTGATGAGGTTATACTGATGAGGTTGACAAGATCAGTGCCTTAATGCAATCTCTTTTGAGATATAAAAGAGAGAAGCGAGCAGAGATACATGGGAACCTCATACCACCAAGAAAGCAGTGCTGGGAGCAGAGCGTGTCCTTTGGACCTGAGGTTCCTGCGCAGACAAGCTCCCAGACCAAAGGAAGACTGATGACTTGGACTTTCCTCCAGAGCCGATGGAGAAAGCATTCCCCTGGAGCTGATGCCCTGAATTTGGACTTGTAGCCTACTGGACTGTGAGAGAATAAATTCCTCTTTGTAAAGCCATCCACTTGTGGTATTTCTGTTGGAGCACACTAGATAACTAAGACAGTACTAAAATCAAATCTGAAATGTCTCAATCAGATCTGTTTTTTAAAACAAAGTATCAGATATACAAAGACCAGACTTTCTACCTAACACAAAAGAACCATAATGAAACAAGTTCTGCTGGAATGTTTACATCATTCATCAAAAGCCTAAAACAGGAGGAGCAAAGTCTATTATCTCTTCAGAACAAATTATAAACCATATAAATAAAAATACTGAACAACAACAAAGAAAATCAAAAGGTGACCAAAGGTATAATCCATCTTCCTGTCTGGGTTAATGTAGATCCTACTCCCCATAAGAAATCAAACTGTCTCCAAATTACTCCACAAGGAAGTATGAGGTGTAGATAGCAATTTGGCCTTTGGTTCTGGGTTCCTGAGAGCTGGACCACCTAGGAGCCTGATATTGACTAAGCCTCAGGAGGCATGATGAAATTTACCATGGCCACATGGTGAGGCTGACAAGAGCCCCAAGAACAGAGGCTCACCTGGGGGCCCAATATTGACTAAGCCTCACTATGCAAGCCATGATGTAACTGATTATGGCCACGCGGCAGCTGGCAATGCGGATGGAGAAGTGGGAAGGTGAGGACTGAATCCATTTCCAGGCGGGAACTGAATTCATGCTGATCTTTATCACAGTTAGCAATGAAAGTGGGACTGCCCACTCTGCCCCTTATTTGGCACAAGAAGAAAACAGGAAAACATGATCCATTCTCAAGAGAAAAAATAGTCAAGAAGAGAGACTCTAAAATGACCCAGATGCCACAATTTGCAGACAAGTATTTTAAAGCGTTTATTGTAACTATTCTCAAGTATATAAAGGAAAATATGCTTGTAATGAAAGAAGACAGAAAATCTCAGTAGAGAAAGAGATCACAAAAAAAGAACCAAATGTAAATTCTAGAACTGAAAAATATGTGAAATCTTTAAAATCACTAGATGGGCTTAACAGGAGAATGGAAAAAAACAGAAGAAAAGGTCTGTGAACTTGAAGACAGATCCAGGAAATTATTCAATCTGAAAAAGAGGTGAGGAAAGGATTAAAAAAATAGAGCCTCCGAGACCTGTGGAAAATAACATAATTTCTATATGTTTAATTAGAGTCCCAGAAGAAGAGGAGGCAGAAAAATATTTCAAGAAATAATGGCCAAAATTTTCCCAAATAAAGACAAATCTAGAAGTTCCATGAACATCAAAAGCAGGATTAACATTTTTTAAAACCCCCACCTAGGTATATCATAATTAAAATGTTAAAAAAAAAAAAAAAAAGAAAACCTTTAAAGTAGCTAAAGAAAAGTACACTGCATACAAGGAAAGAGTGATCTGAATGACAGTTGAATTCTCATCAGAAACAATGGAGGCCAGAAATCATGGAACAACGTATTTAAAGTGTGCAGCAGCACAAATCAATCCAAAATTCTATATCCAACAAAAATATCTTTAAAGAATGAAAGCAAAGGCAAGACATTTTCAGATAAAACTATTTTGAATTTGAATGTTTGGCATTTAAATGAGCTAATTTCAGGACTACAGAAAGCTAACTTGTGTTTATTATATTAAGGCATGAAAATATTATTTAAAAAAGAAACATGCACCCTTTATAACTGGTTATGCTCACTTTGGTCACATCCAGAAAAATTTGTCTCAAACTTTTCATTGTCTAAGCCTCATTCTTTTAATATCTTCTAACTCAAGATAATAAATTCACTAACTGCCAAGGCCTTCCCTTGTTTATCAAATAAGTTAGGAGACTGGTGAAATTCTTCTGCAAGTCAAAATCCAGCAGCCCACTTTCCCTAGAGTACTTTAAAATATACATGCCCTAGTATAAACTAGATTCAGAAAGAATCCTAGGAGTGACAGAAAACAAGTGTTCAAGAAATACCCTCTTCCCCCATCTGTGCTTATGGCAGTTACCTAAATTTAGTGGGTGAGAGCTATTTCTGTTTATCAACAAGTTCCCAGACCAAACAATTTTAACTAGAAATTCTAAGAGTTCAGCAGTAAAGTAAAAATCCAGTTTCTCCCTTTGTACAAAATCTAAATTCTCCAGAAAGCTTTTTTTTTTTTTTAAAAGAGATCACACTTTAGGCAAACAAAAGAAAAATAAAGAATTGAAAGGATAATTGAGGTTTGTGTGGGACTTTAAAAATAGAATTACATGATATGGATATGCACAGAAAACCGGCTGTAAAAATATACATCACCATATTGTTTACTAGCAAAATTTTGGACCTTTAAATAACTAAGTGAATTAGCTACTATGAATAATGACGACAATGAGCAATAAAAACCGCAGTCACTCAAACACTACAGCAAAATATTTTAATATACAAAATATTAATGCTCAATAAGCATATGAATGAATGAATCTCCAGCATTTTATTTTGGATTATCAATTTTTTTGTAAAATACATTACAAAATAAGTTACTTTTAAAATTACATACTCAACATAATGAAGCTGTGAAAAGTTAACATTCAGAATTCTTATCTTCTTGGCTAGCCTAAATTTTGAACCCCTGAATAGTACAAGACAATATGCTTAATGAAATTTTTTTATTTACCACTTCAATGCACAGGTGTCTTAAATATTATAAAGGTACATTCTAACTTGGAATAGTTCTGTTCTGCTTTATTTTAGACAGAAAAAACAAACTCTTCCCTTCAACTTTATCGTTCAGCTAGTCCACAATTTGGAAAATACAATATATTCTTACTGGTCAAAGAATTCACTCTTGTAATATTTTCCACTTCCCTAGCAAATTTCCCATTATCACTGAGGACTTTTACTTGATCCACTCATTTTGTTTTCTAATAGTCTGCTTCTAGTTATGAGAATTTAACTATCTGGATCTGACTTTGGACTCTCAGGTCTCAACATTATGTCTTGGCCTAAACACCCAAGACTAAGGTTACTTTGGTATATGAAGTAAGTCCATAGTAGGTTAGCTGTCATCTCTAAAAATCACACCCACTTTACGATGAGAACAATGGCAGATTATTATGATATACACAGGACTTGAACCTTGTCTTCCAGTTATATAATTTGAAGATTCTAGTCCTCTAAGTTTAGAAAAACAGCTATCTAGTGAGCTGCTAGTCATAAAACCCAAATTACATGTATCAAGTTCAATAACTGAATACTTTCATCTCTGGTATTTTACTATGAGCTAACATAGAACACAACACTAGAAACAGACCTAATACTCCTTTACATCCTTCTATCCCCATACCACTCATACCAATTTGCCCAAAAGAGCTAAAAGATGTTTACTGAATTAATGAGTTATCTCTCATATATCATGGTTTATAGTAGGGTCCCTGAGTGGTGCAAATAGTTAAGTGCTCAGCTGCTAACTAAAAGGTGAGTGGTTTGAACTCACCCATAGGCACCTCAGAAGAAAGGCCTGGCAATCTAATTCCAAAAGGCACAGCCACTGAAATGCTATGGAGCACAGTTCTACTCTGTAACATATGGGTCTCCATGAGTAGGAACCAACTCGACAGCAACTGGTTTGGTGGTTAAGTGTGGTAGGTAGATATGGCAGGTTTGTGGTAGGTAAAATTCACATTCTAGCCAGGAACAAAAATGTGATGACAAAATTATTCAGATTAACTGGCAGAATAAGAAAATGCAAAGTGCTCCAGAGAGATGGAAGGATTACCTCTGCTGAAGCAGCAACAAGGTCATGGAAGGATTCAGAGGATATTTAAACTGAGCCTTGGAGGACATTTGGTCTCATGAACTGAACCCCTCTAAGGCCCTAGAAATGAAGTGCTAAACTAAACTTTTTACAGTTAGTTGTATTTCAAAATATCTCTAATAAAATATGCCATAACCTAAAACTCTCCAAAATATCTCTAATAAAATATGCTATAACCCAAAACTCATTGCCGTCAAATCAATTCCAACTTATAGTGACCCTACAGGACAAGGCAGAACTGCCCCATAGAGTTTCTAAGTCTATAATCTTTACAGGACTGCCTGCCCTTACCTTTCCCCTGCAGAGCAGCTGGTGGGTTCAAACCGCTGACCTTTCGGTGAGCAGCCAAACGCTTAACCACTGCGCCACCTGAGCTTCTTAAAATATGCCATAAACATAAATAATTCTTCTCTTCAGAAGCAAAGTACATTCATAAGTGCCTGGATGTTTTGGCATGCTTGCAAAAAGCTCTGCAGAGTAAAAAAGAGCTGAAAACAGTTACTGTAAGAATGCTTCTGGGGGACTTTTAAAAGTCTTTATTTGAGAACAACATGTGCTTTGGCCAGAAACAGATTTATTTCCTCTTTCTATTCTACTAGAATCTATATAACCAGCCAATCAACTACATGAGCTCTGACTTAATGGTTAAAAACCAGAATAAAGCAAGAAAGTACTAAGTAAAAGAGATGTTTCTTACACAAGACAAGAAGAATTCAGCCTCACAGTAAAAACGGGTAAAAATTACTTAAGGATAATACCAACTTAAAAAAAAAAAAGAATTAGCGATAAGAAAATGACAGTCAAGAAATTCAAAGAAATTACTATATATACAACCTCACCTCAACAGCAGACATACATAAGGTAGAATTTATTTGTTTTAAAGAAAGATTGTTTGTGTTTTTGTGTGTTTTTTTTAAGGGACACAGAAAGGCAGACTATAGGACTAGTCAGTTTGGCAACATTTTAAAGTGAGCCAAAAGTTTAAAAAAACAAAAAACAACCAGCTCTAAAAACACTGGCTGATCTCATTAGCTTTGCTTAAGAAACTTTATTTATAGATGTGACTTCACTCCTGGATCACACATCTATATTTAGTTTATACCTAATATGGATAAAGTCCTGAACTGACAGCCATTTCCTCTCTCCACAAAAAGAAACTTCCTTGCTTTTTGTCTATCAACAATGCAAGGATTAAGCACTCGGTCCATTGAACAAGGAGGGTTTAAAAAAAAAAAAGGCTCAAAGAAAAATACCAATAATTTAGAATGTGACTTTTTAAAACCTGGACCACTCTGACATTCCTAAGTTGGAAAACAATGCTAAAACCAAATATACGTGAAATTCAAGTCAGCTTCCTTACAAGTTTATAACCCTTTAAAAAATACTAATTAACCAGTCCCCCAAAATGCAAAGATGTGAGGTAATGGAAATTTTACAGTTTCCTTTCAAAGTTAACCAAGAGAAGAAAAGCAAGCAAACTCACCTACCAAGCATCTAGGCTCAAAGTATGTTTTAGAAATATTCTTAAATGTTCTCAGTATTTTTTCTTTTTCCTCTTTTCTTTTTCAAAGTAATTGAAAACAGCAAGTAACATAAACCAAACTCTGTTAGGTAAAAATTCAAGTTTTAAATAGAGAAGAAGAATACAAAGCTCTTTGTTGTTGTTAGGTGCCTGGAGTCACGATTCCAACCCATCAGCAGCTCCATAGGAGAAAAGGCCTGGTGATCTGCTCCCTTAAAGATTACAACCTAGTAAACCCTATGTGGCAGTTCTACTCTGTCATATAGGGTTGGTATGAGTTGCAATTGACTCAGCGGCAAACAACAATTTTTACGGTAGCAGATCTCCAAGTCTTTCTCCTACAAAGCTGGTAAGTGGGTTCAAACCTTCAACCTTTCAGTTAGCAGCCACGTGCTTAACCATTGTGCAACTAGGGCTCCTTAACGCTCTTAAAAACCCAAACCCATTGCCACTGAGTTGTTTCTGACTCATAGCGACCCTACAGGCCAGATCAGAACTGTCCCATAGCGTTTCCAAGGCTGTAAATCTTTACAGAAGCAGACTGCCACGTCTTTCTCCCATGGAGCAGCTAGTGGCTTTGAACCACCAATCTTTCAGTTAGCAGCCAAATGCTTTAACCACTGTGCCACCAGGGCTCCTTTAAAAAAAAGAAAAAGTTCTCAGTGGTCAAAAATTCAGGCTCTAAGGGAGAATGAAGAGAACAGGACATAAGGAAAAGTTTAGTCCAAAGGACTAATGGACCACAGCTACCAAGGCCTCCACCAGACTGAGTTCAGTACAGCTAGATGGTGCCCGGCTACCACCACTGACTGCTCTGACAGGGATCACAACAGAGGGTTCTGGACAGAGTTGGAGAAGGATGTAGAACAAAATTCTAACACACACAAAAAAGACCAAATTTACTGGCCTAAAGGAGACTGGAGAAACCCCGAGAGTATGGCCCCAGACACCCTTTTAGCTCAGTGGTGAAGTCACTTCAGAAGTTCACCATTCAGCCGGGGATTGCACAGCCCCATAAAACCAAATGGGACTAATGAGGCACAGCAGTCCAGGGACAAGGACTAGAAGGGGACAGGAAAGCTGGTGATAGGGAACCAAAGGCTGAGTAAGGACAGTGTTGATGTGTAGTGAGGTTGTTAACCATTGTCATAGGGCAGCAGGTATACTGTTTAATGAGAAACTATTTTGTTCAGTAAACCTTCATCTAAAGTGAGAATAGCAGCACAATTGGAAGAGCGTAGTCGATGTCACTGAACTGTGCATGTAGAAATTTTTGAAATGGTGTATCTTTGGCTGTGTATATTTTCACCAAAAAAAAAAGATCAAGAAGGGAGAGGGTTGACAGGTCGTTGGGTTGTTAACAAATGTCATAAAACAATATGTGTACTACTGTTTAACGAGAAACTATTTCTTCTGTAAACCTTCACCTGAAGTACAATTTAAAAAAAAAAAAGAAAAGAATTCAGGCTCTGTAATCACAAAGATGTTGGTATAAATCCCTGCCCTGTTACTAGTTAGCCCTATGACCATGGACAAGCAATGACCTGTCTAAACCTCACGTATAAAACAGTATTGATAGTACTTATTTCAGACTGTATATGAGGATTAAATTAGCTAATATATATAAAGGGCTTGGTGTTGTGCCTGGCCCATAATAAGCACTAATGTTATCTATTATCTTATGACAATTATTCTGGCTGCAAGGGGAAAACAAAAACCTACTGCTTATTTTTATCTATAAGTGTCCTCTATCCTGTATAGGAATAAACTAAGCACTTTGAAGGGGTTTATAACACTATTATAAAATGAAGAATTTTAAAGTCATTTCATGATCCTTACCTCTATCGATTACAGCTATTCTAAAGTTTTAAAGTTTTATTACCATCCTATTGTGGTATAACGCAAAAATTTTTTTAAAAATCTCAGGGTTTAGAAATAAATTAAGAATTAGGAGACTTCAACCCTACCCTTACCTCTTCAATTAACCCCAATGTCGTGAGTCGATTCCGACTCATAGTGACCATACAGAACAGACTAGAACTGCCCCACATGGTTTCCAAGGCTGTAATCTTTACAGAAGCAGGCTACCTCATCTTTCTCCCAGTAGCTGGTAGGTTCAAACCACCAACCTTTCGGTTAGAGCCAGGCGCTTAACCACTGTGCCACCAGGGTTCCTTACTGCTTCAACAAAAAAAAAAAAACCAAACCCGTTGCATAGTACTCCATTGTGTGTATGTACCATAGTTTGTTTATCCATTCATCTGTTGATGGGCACCTATGTACTATCCAACGAGAAAGAACAACAATGAATCTGTGAACCATCTCATAACATGGATGAAACTGGAGGACATTATAATGAGTGAAATAAGTCAATCACTAAAGGACAAATATTGTATGAGACCTCTATTGTAAAAACCCATGAAAAAATTCACATGCAAAATGTAACAATCCTTGTTGGTTACCAGGGATGGGAGGGGAGGGGGGGGGAAATACTAAATAGGCAATAGATAAGTGGTATCTTGGGTGAGAGGTGAGACAGTACACAGTACAAGGGAAACTAACACAACCTGCACAAGGAAAGGTCATGGAAGCCCCATGGACACATCCAAACTCCCCGAGGGACTGAGTTGTTGGACGGAGGGCTCTGGGGACCATGGTCTTGGGGAACATCTAGCTCAATTGGCATGACACTACTTATAAAGATAATGCTCTACATTCTACCTTGGTGAGTAGTGTCTGGGGTCTTAAAAGCCTGTGAGCGGCCATCTAAGATACTACGCTCATCCCTTCGGGAGCAAGGGAGAATGAAGAGAATAGGATACAACGAAAAGATCCGTCCAAAGGACTCATTGTCCACAGCTACCAAGACCTCCACCGGACTGAGTCCAGTACAGCTAGATGGTGCCCAGCTACCAGCGCTGACTGCTCTGACCAGGATCACAACAGAGGGTTCTGGACAGAGCTGGAGAAGGATGTAGAGCATAATTCTAACTCACAAAAAAAAAAAAAAAAAAAAGACCAGATTTACTGGCCTAAAGGAGACTGGAAAAACCTCAAGAGTATGGCCCCCAGACACCCTTTCAGCTCAGAGGTGAAGTTACCTTCGAGGTTCACTGTTCAGCCTGGGAGTGGACAGCCCAGTAAAACTAAATGAGACTAACGAGGTACAGGAGTCCAGTGACAAGGGCCAGAAGGCAGAGGGGGAGTAGGAAGCTGATGATAAGGAACACAAGTTGAGTAAGGATACTGTTGATGTGTTGTGAGATTGTTAACCATTGTTATAGGGCAACATTTGTAGTAACTGTTAAATGGGAGGCTATTTTGTCCTGTAAGCCTTCATCTTGGGTGAGAATGGCAGCACAATTGGAAGAGTATAGTCAATGTCACTTAAATGTGTATGTAAAAAGTTTTGAAATGGTGTATCTTTGGCTGTGTATTTTTAACCAAAAAAAAAAAAAAAAAAGCTGAGAATTCAGAGGGTTAAAATGTTGTGGGGTTGTTAACCAAAGTCATAAAACAGCATGTGTACTACTGTTACACGAGAAACTGTTTGTTCTGTAAGCCTTCACCTGAAGTATAATAAAATATTAAAAAAAAAAAAAAAAACCCAAACCCATTGCCGTCAAGTCGATTCTGACTCACAGCGACTGCTTCAACTACTAAGCATAAAACCTGTAAACCTACATTATCTCATTTTCTTCTGCTACAGATTATATAAAGAACTCTCTGGGATATTAAAGATTAAAATATACCTAAACACATCTGTATTTCTCCTAAAGAAATCATTAGATAAAGGCCAGTTAATATGACAGTTCAACTTTATAACTGAATACCATAAAAATGAGAAGAGTAAAATTGAGTAGCAGAGGGAGAGAAACACTTAAGCCAAAATCCATAATTCAAAGGTACTTCTATAGAACCGCTACAGCCTATATGTAGTATCTTACCATTCACTTAAAAACAACAACAACAAACAAAAACTTACTAATAATGGACTCTCAGCTTTAGCTACAAGTCTAGAAAGAGCTGCTGAGGCAGACAGTCTAAGATGTCAGAGTCCAATCAAATTGGCCTTTAGTTATCTAGTAAGTGTTGACACATACTAGGATCATGGTTCACTGAAGTTAATTCAGGAATAATTTCAAGTCTAAACTCAAACTTTTTTTGTACTAATCTTGCTTTTCTGATAAAGAATGGAAAGTTCACCACCTGGGTGTAGCGGCAGGCTGGCAGATGTTCTCTTAGTAACATACTGGGGATTTAAACCGCACATATTGAACCAATATAAACCAATCATAGACCAACACAGTCTCAACTCAGCATCCCCAAAGGTTCATGGAAAAATAAGCAATCAATGCTCACCACGTGTCAGACACCATTCTAAGTGCTTTTCTTAATATTAACTCTTTTAATCACCACAAAAGCTCTAAGAGGTAGATCCTATGACCCCAGTCAAGATTCTAAGGCAGCTAGTGAGAGGCATAACCGGATTCAAACACAGGCTACCTGGCTCCAGAGTCCATGTTTTAACCACTATACTATGACAACAACAAAAACACCAAAGGTCCAGTCTTCCATACAAAGACTCAACTGCCTAGCTGAAATATTAATTCCAATGATCTTCAACTCCAAAATAGACTACTTCAGTGCCTACATAGGGAATATGAATGATACTTGAATTCAACAACCATCCCATTACACTGATTTTGGATCTCAGATCTCAAACATTACAAAGGATAGAAAGAAGCAATACCAAAGCAACACTATATACTCTAGCATACATAGGGGTCCCTGTTGAATCATCAGGACAATGATTGTCACAACTCTTCATTCCAGTGACTCACAAAGAAATGGAATCACAAAGACCTTACTCAGGGCCAAAACACAGTCCTGGACTCTCCCTTCAATCTTTTACTTTGAGAGGAAAAAAAAGTAAATCTCTTCATTTCAATCTAGAAAAAAGAGTCATCTTGAAGCACTAAATCAAAACAGCAAATATGAACGGAGCCCTTGTTATTTAAGCCGATTTGTAATCACTCTCTCAACCTATTTCTATGGCTTCTTGTACAATGATTTCTGTAAATTTAATAGGCATTTGCTTTTTCCCAGACAATCACATGATCTTTTATTTGTTTTGTTTCCACCCGCCCCTCCGGAATCAAGTCTGTACAAGGAAAAAAAAAAGCTTCAGTACATTTCTTCAACAAACATTTTACTGAGCAACAATCAAATGTATTATTACAGGAAATGTACTTAACACAGTAGCTGGCATACAGAAAATGCTCCAAAAATGCTTATAATTAAGTGTGAAATATTCTTCTATATCATGCATTTGAGAAATATAACAGAAAAATAAGTCAGTGGGAATAAATATGGAAACCAGATCTTCCAAACAGTGAAAAAGGCTTCAGTCTCATCTGCTGGTGAGTTATGATACTCCATGGAAAATATTTTTCCCTCTAAGATGATGGTGTATAGTATTCCTTCCTACATTATAGACCACGTCTGGTCTACTGGAGCTTGAGGACACATTTTCTTTGTTTCCCCAGAACATAGAGCAGTTTCTGGCACTTAGCTTGTTTAATGAATGACTGCTTAAACTGGTACTAATTTGTACCTCTCTGTATTTATAACAAAACGAGTTACAGTAAGAGAATGTACAAACGCCTCTGTAAATACAAAGGAATTTGGGCTTTATCAGTGAGTCCTAAATTTACTTGAGTACAAGATACTATTTTAAATAAAAGACAAAAGGAATAGGTTCAGGCAAATATCCAAAAGCCTTAGCATTACAACCTTCTTACCACATTTAAAGGGATATTTGCCAGTAATAAAGGAAGGAAGGAAGCAATGATACAAATTCTGTGAAATGCCAGGAGAGGATACCAGAACAGGGGAAGTTTTATGAGAGGTCAAATTAAATGGTAAAGGACAGATTTTATTCAGGCTAGAACTTCATTTTGTTTATAGGAAAGATTGTTCTTAGTTCCAGCATCAGAGAAAATGTACAATATTTATGCCCAAATATGCACAGTCTTACAGAGTTAATCTTGCAAAGTCTAACTAGGCATCAGGAGAAAACTCTTAACGCCTTGCTTTTGATTTCCAAAACACTATCTTTGAACTCGGCAGTAGTAACACATCTGGTCACTCTTTCCTTAAAACCCTCTTCTAGATACACATGGGGTTGCCATGAGTCTGAATCGACTCACAGCAACAGGTAGCTTCTTGAGCACTTCACTCTCATAGTTTTCCTGTTCTATTGCAACCCCTCTTTTTTCTCCTTTTCCAGCTTCTCCTCCAATACCCAACCCCCAAGTGTTGAGAATTCCTCAGAACTTGGTCCTGGACACTTTCCTTATTCCCTACTCATGCACAGAACAACCTCATCCACTTTTAAATAAAGAGCACATGAATATCATATATATGTCATCAAGTCTCAAATTTCTCTCATCTGCCTAGACTTCTTTCCGAGCATCACACTTGTACTGTACATCCAACTTTCTACTAGACATCTCCACTTGACATCTCAGTCACCTCAAACTCATTAAGTAAAAAACTGAACGTCTGATAACCCCTTCAATGTTTGCTCCTCATCCATCTCAAAGGCACCTCATCAAGGAGTGATCTAATTAATG
Organism: Dugong dugon; assembly: GCA_030035585.1. Lineage (NCBI taxonomy): Eukaryota > Metazoa > Chordata > Mammalia > Sirenia > Dugongidae > Dugong > Dugong dugon. Next base: position 48,884,718 of record CM057462.1, on the reverse strand, counting down.
AGAAACCCAATTCTCTAATTCACACACACACTCTTGGTCAACATCTCCTATTACTCTACCTCCAAAATCTCAAATCCATTCTCGTCTCTCCATCACCACCCTAATCCAAGTCACCATCATCTTTGTTGACTGCAATAGCCTCCAAATAGTTTTGTTTCCACTCTTGCCTCCCTTCAATCTATTCTCCAAAGAGCAGCCAGAGTGCTCATCTTAAAACACACATCTAACCATATCACTTCCTCGTTTAAACCCTTTTGAGAACTGCCCTTTTTATTTTATGATAAAATTCATAACATGCAAAGACCACCACGATCTAGCTCCCCTCACTCCCTACTTTTGTTCTCTATATTCCAGCCACACTAATCTCTCAATTTCTTGAATATTTCCAGCCTTTATATATGCTGACTCTTCCAGCCTGGAATGCTCTTCCCCTAACTACTAGTCATCCTACATGTCATTTCCTCAGAGAAGGCCTCAGTAAGCTTCCATCTAATGTCCATTATTCTTTCTCAAGATGCCCTATTTTCTCCTTAATGTAATTATATACTGTACTTATTTGTGTGTTTCTTTAACATAAGCCATAGACTATAGGTTTCATGAGGTCTTAACATATTTAACATGTCAAAACTTGATTTTCTCCCCATCAGAACCAGCTTTCCCACAGCCTTCCCCATCTCAGTGAATGGTAACTCCATCGTTGCAGTTACTCAGGACAAAAATCTTAGAAACATCCTTGGCTGCTCCTTCTCTTGCATTTCACATCCAAGCCTTCAGGAAATCCTGTTATCTCCACATCAGGAAATGTTTATCTCCACTTTAGAAATATATCCAGAATCAGACTACTACTCACTCCTCCTTGCACTGTATTCATTTTGGTCTAAGCCACCATCATCTCTTGCCTAAAGTATTGAAATAATTTCTAATTAGTCCCCCTGCTTCTGTCTTGCCTCCCTATATTCTATTCTGCACAGGGCTACCAGAATGATCCTATTAAATTGAAAATAGCACCCATTTCCATTCTCTATAGAGCCCTCGTGGCACAGTGGTTAAGAGCTCGGTTGCTAACCAAAAGGTTGGTAGTTTGAATCCACCAGCTGCTCCTTGGAAACCCTATGGGGCAGTTCTACTCTGTCCTATAGGGTCTCTATGTGTCAGAATCAACTCGACGGTAACAGGTTTGGGTTTTATCGTTTTTGTTTTTGTTTTTGCCATTCTCTATACTCTACCCTACTTTATTTTTCTTCATAGCATTTATCACTAGCAGACATACATTTATCATTTGCCTCTCCCAACTAGAATATAACTGCCATAATACAGCGACTTTGTTCACTGATGTATCCCAGCACCTAGAACAGTGCCTCAATATTTGTTAATTAAATGAATGAAAGAAGATAGATATTATTATGACAGGCAGAAATTAAGGAAAGAGGCTGGAGAGGCCAAAGGTATTTCAAGTAAAGGAAACATTAGGAAAAATCTTCTACAAAGGTAGAAAAGTACAGAGCATGTTCAGGACCAATCTAGTTAGAAAATGAGGTATATTTGGGGCTGCCGGTGGTGGATAAGGCTGGAAATACAATACATCATCTGAAAGACTGTCGATACAAGATCAAAGAGTTTGTATTTAATTCAATAAGCAACTAGGGAAGGTAGGATCCATTTAAGATTTAAAGCAAAAAACATCAGTTTTATTTCAAATTAAAATTGCAAAATATACAACTAGTTATTGAGGGAAAAGATGTTTTTTAAACAAATGACAATAAACCACACACTTAGTAGATTCAGTAATACCAACTACCTTTCACCTGCTAAAACATTTCACTCATCCGTAAGTCAATTACCTCATTTAAGGTGCCACATAAATCATTTCTTAAGGTTTCAATCAGTTAAGGTTTCAATTCAGCTGGATTAAAAAAGCACCATGAGACAAAAAGTGAATATATTTGATAGGAAAAAGACGGTGCTAAGAACCTGATTACCATCATCAACCATGATGGTTACTCACCACCAGACTGTCCATTAGGCTATACTGTGAGATCCTTGAAGACAAAGGGCTGTTCCTACTCTTTGATCTCTCCAGCACTTAGTACATGGAAATTATTCAATAATAATTCATGTGATTTTATGAAAATGACTAGGACATATAACAAAATAACAGCAGTCATTTCTAGAAGATAGGGTTATAGTAATGTTTATTTTTATTTTGTTTATAGCTTTTATAACTGGAAAAAAACATTTTTTAAAAAGCATAATACATACATGTGACTATACTAGAATTTCTTTTCAAATTTAGAGCCAATATTTAAATTAAAAACAGACTTAAGGTTAAATATTAACTTGTGCTAAATTATTTTAAGTGTACTTATAATCAAGGACCCTACTAACAATTACAAAACGTAAATAAAGTCTGTGTTACTGATGGCTAGCAGCAGTTTTTACATGATTTAATGAAGAACTGACAAGTCTAAGCATTTTTAAACCAAAATTTTAGATCACTGTGTTAACTAAAATGTGCTGTAACCCAGAACATCAAGTAATATAAAACTGCACATTCTTCAGAAGTTTATATGTTGAGAAATTTTCAATTCAAACTTGTGAATATGTTCTCACTGCTACCACTCTTCCAGTTTTCCTAAGTAGCATAACAACCTAATTTGGTTTTAATCAACATTCACCTATGAACTTTCCTGACTATAATCTAAAATAGTCTACACCTGGTCTCTACCTCCAAAATTAAGTACCTGGTTGTTAGTAGAGGAAAACATACATAGAATTCACCTATCCGTAGAAGTTCAGCTTTTGTCTAATTGGTTTTGTATTCGGCAATGTTTGTTCAGATTCTTTTTTCTTCTCCCACACATAAAACTACATAGCTAAACTGCATGAAGGAAGAATTCAACACTTGCCAGTCTTTACAGATGACTGACACTTTTGCAACTCTATAATGAGAATTAAATCCTTTTCATAAGAATGAATTATTTCATATGTAAAGCTGGAAGTAATAATTTTATTACCAAAAAGAAAAAAATAGAGTAAAACCTTTTATATTCCTAGCTTAAACTTGAGTCATACTGTATTTCAACTTCAAGAGAAGCAAAAAAATATATGAAAGGCAGCTTAGAAGTATATAAAATACATACATGATGAACTTTAAGGCCAATACCTTATTCTAATACTATTCACTTCTTCAAAATATAAACATTAAAATCTAAGATACTCAATCTACCTCCGGCACAACTTTCAAACACCATCTTATTTATCTACATTGTCATTTTCATAAATTTGTAATTAGGCTAATACAGTCTCTTGGTTTTGTATTTTAAATAAAGGAAAAAAACAGAATCCAAATAAGGCTAACTGATATTCCTTACACCTGTACTTGGTACTGAGCACTGAGGGATAGCCAAGACTCAAAAAAGGCAACAGACTACGAAGTTCTAAGAAAATTCACAAACTGATGCCCTGAATTAAATTTAGATTTGTTAAATCAGACTTAGGTGCTTTGTAATTATGCCCTAAATGTTATTTTCCTTCAGAAAGTCCCTTTCTAAGATTAGTCCAAAGGACTAATGGATCATAACTACCACAGCCTCCACTAGGCTGAGTCCAGCACAACTAGATGGTGCCTAGCTACCATCACCAACTGCTCTGGCAGGGATCACAATGGATGGTCCCAGACAGAACTGGAGAAAAATGTAGAACAAAATTCTAACTCGCTAAAAAAAAAAAAAAAGACTTTACTGGTCTGACAGGGACTGGAGAAACCCCAAGGGTATGGCCCCCAGACATCTTTGGAGCTCAGTACTGAAGTCATTCCTGAGGTTCACCCTTCAGCCAAAGATTAGACAGACCCATAAAACAAAATGAAACTAAATGGGCACACCAGCCCAGGGGCAAGGAAAAGAAGGCAGGAGGGGACAGGAAAGCTGGTAATGGGGAGCCCAAGGTTGAGAAGGGGAGAGTGTTGACATGTTGTAGGGTTGACAATCAATGTCACAAAACAATATGTGTATTGTTTAATGAGAAACTAGTTCGCTCTGTAAACCTTCATCTAAAGTACAATTAAAAAATTAAAAATTAAAAAAAGAGCATAATCCCCAAGAAAGCTTCAGATGTCTTGAGCACAGTGAAGTTTTCTGATTTATTTGTAAAATATCCATTTATTTGACAGGGCAATGGAGCGAAGCAGTTGAATTTACATATGAGGGCAAACAAGTCCTTCCACGTGGAAAAGGCAGCATTAGATGCTTAGTAATACTATCAGGGATTTTTTTCATATATATCAGAAATACATTAACAAGTGAAGCAACCTATACTGAGCTTGTAGCCCCCCAGCCCTTAGCTAAATTAAATCTTTTCAATATGAAATAAAATGTTGCCTGCAGTATAACAAAAGTTTTGGCACAGATGTTACTGGGTGGGGAGGTATAATGAGGCTTATATTGGTTATACTTTTCCTTTCTCTCCACCTTTTTCTTAAGAGAGATCTAAAAAGAAATATGTTTCTTAATTTTAACATTCTTCCTGTTTATACTGAAAGCATATTCAGCATGGTAATGGTTTAGGACACTGGGATTTCAATATTATATTGTGCTTTTGAAGATAAAAAGTGTTTCACTCATTATAAGAAGTTTTCAGGGTTTCTCCCTCTTCTAATCACCTCTTTTTCCAGAATTTTCCAGTGATGTCCATTCTCTCTCTAGGGTGCTCTTCCGCTACAGTCCTTACTTTCTAACCTTAGATTAACAATGCTTCTGCTACAGTTATGAGCCTGTGAACATTTTTTCTGCAGCAACCACACAGCTACTAGTGCCCCGGACAATCACACTTAATGCCATCTGAGTGTAAAGCATCCTACTCTCATTTATTAGTCTTACTACTTGTGCTTGGAAGGATAGCTGTTTGGGATCAGCAGCGCATGAAAGATGTGAACTGAGGCAAATCCGTTTGAAAACCTCAACTTGAAGCCACTGTATGTACTGTTCAGCCGTTAAGCTTCTCAGTCTAAGCAGAATACGTTTTCTTCTAGAAATAAGGTTAACTTATTGCCTATGTTTAGCTCACTAATAAAATCAGATTAACTGCCTAAAAAAAAAAGAAAAGAAATTCCCTTTCCATTCTCTGTAAGAGCTTCTAAATTGGACAAACCCATCCTAACTTACTCCCTACTTAATGAAAATATTAATTCATGCCTTAATCATACTTCCCATCCTAACACATTTCCCTTTTACGAACTCACTAATTTCCTATTCAGGAGACTCCAGAACACTGAGGCTCCACAGCTCTAATGAAACAGGAAGTGGGTAAGTCTTGCTCACCATCCTTTTATTGGCTTCTAGGCACCTCTGTAAGCATCCTTCTAAAACAACTGTGACTTTTAGTGACAGCCAGTCCTCCTGATTGCCTCTTTCCTGTCACTGCTCAGGCTATGTTAGGTTTCTCATGTGTTCAGTCCACTTGGCTAAGAAGCCTCCTCTCTCTTCCCTATTCAGGGACCCTCTCTCTCAGAATTTTACATTTAACCAAAATCATCACCTCAGCCTTTGTCAAAAGTAACATTGTTAGGTTTTTAGCAACAGCTCAGGCAAAAAATAACAAGAGTTTTCATTAACTTCACATTTTATGTTCATTTCTATCCCCTGAATTTTTCCCTCTGGAAACCTCAAATAAAAAGCAAACCTATTAGATTCAAGGTAATATTGTCTTGATGTTAAAATACTTTTTGTTCAATTACCAGAACAAAGTTCTTAGCATCATTTCCTACAGAAATTTTATTTCATTTGCTCTGTGTATACAAAACAAAAAGTTCAGGTTGAATTCTACCATCGAAACAAAGTATAAAGAATTCCCATTTTAGACTGGCAAAATCCCTGTGAGTCTGCCCATCTTTATCATCCATTTGCACCTTCCTAACTGCTACAGACAGAAGACTTGGTGGTACAGTGGGTAAAGGGCTCTGCTGCTAACCAAAAGGTTGGCAGTTCAAACCCACCAGCCACTCCACGGGAGCAAGGTGTGGCAGTCTGCTCCTGTAAAGAGCTACATCCTTGGAAACCCTATGGGGCAGTTCTACTCTGTCCTATAGGGTTGCTATGAGTTGGAATTGACTCGACAGAAGTGGGTTTAGTTTTTTTGGTTACTGCTGCTGAGAAGTTGTTGAACAGGCAGCAATCTGAAAAACAAGGAAATGCAGGAGGCACAAAAAAGGCTAGAAAAATTGTAATGTATTAGCAAAATCCTAAATCATCCTCAACTTTTAAATAATTTGTTTCCCTAGCACTATATAAATTGTCTCCCTGGCACCATGGATTTGAATCATTCCTGATTCCTTCTTTCAATCTTACCAATCTATCAATTGTTTCCTGCATAAGGAGTTTACAAATGATGGCCAAAAGCTAACATTCTCATTCTTGGATACTCCCAATCCACTTATTCCACTCAATTATTCAACGTCAGGGTCAACCCTACTTCCATCTTTCCCACCATCTCCTAGCCCAACTTAATGTGAACCACACTCAACTCCTTCAGCATATACCGTCTTGTATTGTTATTCTTTCCAACACAATGTATAATCCTAATGATAGGAAATATAACTGTTTATATTTTCCACAGTACCTAGCTCAGTATCAGGTACTTAGTTCATGGCCAATAGATACTTTAATTCACAGATAACCAGAACTGGAAATAACCTTAGTGATCATCTAGCTCAACCCCTTTGTCATGGATTGAACTGTGTCCCACAAAAATGTGTATCATCACTTCCAGCAAAATGGCCTTCTAGGCAGAAGCACCACACTGCCCTCCACAGTAAAGATCCAAAAAACTAAGCCGAACAGAGAAAACAACAATCCTGAAACCTTAAAACATCAAACGAAGAGATAAAGAACTCAGCCAAGCACCAAATGGAGTGAGAAAACTGACAGAGAATGGAGAGCGAGGAGAAATTCATGTAGAGGTCCCCTACCAGCTAACGCAGCACGGATCCACCATCTTGGCTCCTACTGGAGACCAGCAAACGGGGTACGAGAAAGCAGCGTCATGGAACTTCCAGCAGGAGACAAAACAACCAGTAATTTGCAACACACGCTTTCCCACCCGCCACCCTTCTTCACCCCCACTTGGCCTCCTCTGCTTCCCGGGGCCACAGTCTCTTGTCCGGGAAACACCAGCTGCCTGGATTCCACACACCTGAATGGGCCGGCTCTCTGAGTGCCATTTGTTGGCTGCCGGTGTTGCTTTTTTCCACTTCTTTTGATTTCTTCCTTACCTCTCACCACCTCCCCCTCCTTTCGCTCAAACACCCGACTCCGTGCGCCATCTTTGCTTCTTCCTGAGGGGCTGTGGAGTTCCATTCAAGTGTGGAGCTGCTTCCCAGTCTGGGCTGCCGCGCTGGTGGGATCCTGGGGCTTTTGTTCGTTTGTTTGTTTTGAATTGTTTGTTTGTTTTCTTTTCCTTTTCTTGAGTTGGGAGCCCTTTCTGGCCAGGAGGTGCTGCGTGGAAAGGAGACTACCCCCTCGGCTTGCACAGACGTGCAGAGGGATCCCTGAGAGCATTTCTTTTTTCGTTGGTTTTTTTTTTCTGTTTTTTTTGTTTTTGGGGGGACTTCTCTTGTTCTTTTTTTTTTTTTTAATTTGTTTTGTTTTCTTTTCCCTCTTTTTCCCTTTTTGACTTCCTTTATTACTCAGTTTCTCGTCTCTCTATATCTTCCTTCTCTTTCTATTCCCTGAATACCTGGCGTTGTATACCTCTATGCCTTCTAGCCAGGCTGTACTGCAACACCTGAAAGCAACTTCCCCAGACCTCATAGCTGTACCAGTGGGATCCCTGGGAACTTTGCAGTTCTTTAACCTTTCTGATTTTTATTTATTCATTCTTTTCTTCCTCTTCCCCTTTCTGTTTTTCTCCATTTCATAGTCTCTCATCTCTTCATTCCAACGGCAAGCTCCCCTAGCATTCTTTTTTGTTTGTTTGTATGTTTTTGGCTCCTGTTCCTCTCTCCTCTCTCCCATATCCATCTTAGCTCCACACATAACAATCTCCCCGCTATATCCTGCCTACCTGCACCATGCGCTTAACATCACACCACCAAGCAGCAGAGGCATGGCCTACTGGAATCTGCCCTGCACCGATTACCGACCCGCCCTGGTGGCTGTAGTAAGTGCCACAAACAACCCGTCCCAGTAACTCCTCTTCAGCTAGACCTGCCCTGCCGTACCATATCTGAGTGACTGACCCTGCCAATTGGAGAAGGACGCAAAAAGTATCATGCCCACAGATGAGCAAACAACAAAGAACACACAGTCTGCCTGTTCAGACATAGTCAAATTTTTTTTTTAAAAAAAGGGACGAAAAAAAAAAATCTACAATCAATAAATGAGAAAAATAACTACTGAATACCCCGAAGACAGCAGACAATATCAAAACATTTACAAAAACAGGACAGGATTGTTCCAGCAGGCGTCCAAAATAAAACACCAGATGACTTTCCAGTGGAAGAAAATGCACTAGAACTACCGGAGAGGGAATTCAAATCTCTAATACTCAGAATTTTCCAAGAGCTGAGGCAAAAGGCTGACAAACATGAGGAAAAAAAGACAAATTCATGGAAAATACAGACAAAAAATTGGAAGAATTCAGGAAAATAACGCAGGGAAAAAATGCCAAAATAAATTCACAACTAGAAATTACACAAAGACAACAATTAGAAATCCAAAAGAGAAACAACAAGATTTCAGAAATGGGCGGTGCCATAGAAGGGCTGAGAAGCAGATTTGAAACAGTGGAAGGCAGGATCAACGGAATTGAAGACAAACACTTGGATACCACTCTGTTTGAAGAAAACTCAGAAAAAAGAACAAAGAAAAATGAAGAGACCCTGAGAGTTATGTGGGATACAATCAAAAGCAAAAAATTTCGAGTGATTGAAGTTCCAGAACAGGGGGAGAAAACAGAAAACACAGACAGGATCATTGAAGAACTGCTGACAGAAAACTTCCCCAATGTCATGAAAGATGAAAAGCTGGCCATCCAAGAAGCTCAAAGAACCCCATATAGGAGAGACCCCAAAAGAAAATCACCAACGCATATCATAATCACACTCACCAATACCAAAGACAAAGAAAGAATCCTGAGAGCAGCTCGTGAAAAACAAGAAGTCACATACAGAGGAGAAACAATAAGACTAAGCTCAGATTATCTGGCAGAAACCATGCAGGCAAAAAGGCAATGGGATGACATATATAAAAACTTTAAAGAAAAAAATTGCCAGCCAAGAATAATATATCCTGCAAAACTCTCGTTCAAATTTGATGGTGAAATCAGGTCATTTCCAGATAAACAGAAATTAAGGGAATATGTAAAAGTCAAACCAAACTTACAAGAATTATTAAAGGGAGTTCTTTGATCTGAGGACAAACAACTTCAGCTCACAGGCAGAATCTAGGACGCAGGATCGTACCAGCCGGATACCAATCTAGGAAATGAACTCTCGAGGACTATCCAAAACCAAAAGAAATACAACAGGGAATCAGAGCAGTTAATCAGTAAATGACAACAACATCAAAGCAATAAAACAGGGACTAAACGGCATAGGTACAGAACCTTCTAATGGAGAGGAAGGCAAGGCAATGCCAAGTAATGGTAGACTGCTTCAAACTTAGAAAGATAAGGGTAAAATTCATGGTAACCACAAAGAAAGTTAACAAGCATACTCATAAAAAAAGAGGAAAAACGTAAAGTCTCAGCAAAAACAAAACCTACAAAAACAAAAGAAATGAAAAAAAAAATCCACAAACAAAAGTAACTCAGCACAAGAGAGTAAGAAGAACAAAGAAAACGTCAGCACCACAAAAAAAAGCACTACAAAATGACAGCAACAAACTCACATCTATCAATAATTACACTGAACGTAAATGGACTCAATGCACCCATAAAGAGACGGAGAGTGACAGAATGGATAAGAAAACAGGATCCATCACTATGCGGTCTAAAAGAGACACACCTTAGAAACAAAGATGTGAATTTATTAAAAGTGAAACGTTGGGAAAAAATGTATCAAGCTAATAACTACCAAAAAAGAGCAGGAGTGGCAATTCTAATCTCAGATAAAATAGACTTTAAAACAAAATCCACCATAAAAGACAAAGAAGGACACTATATAATGATTAAGGGGACGATCCATCATGAAGACATAACCATAATAAACATCTACGCACCCAATGACAGGGCTCCAAAATACATAAAACAATCTCTAACAACACTGAAAAGAGAAATTGGCAATTCCACAATAATAGTAGGAGACTTCAACACACCACTCTCAGTAAAGGACAGAACAACTAAGAAGAAACTCAGCAAAGATACAGAAGACCTAAAGGGCACAATCAGCCAACTTGACCTCATAGACATATATAGAACACTCCATCCAACTGCTGCAAGGTACACATTCTTTTCCAATGCACATGGAACGTTCTTCAGAATAGACCACATCTTAGGCCACAGAGCAATCCTCAACAAGATCCAAAACGCTCAGATAATTCAAAGTATCTTCTCTGACCACAATGCCATCAAGGTAGAAATTAACACTAGAAAGAGCAAGGAAAAAAAATCAAACACATGGAAACTGAATAATACTCTGCTTACACATCACTGGGTAATAGAAGAAATCAGAGATGGAATCAAAAAATTGCTAGAATCAAATGAGAATGAAAACACATCATACCGAAACCTTTGGGACACAGCAAAGGCAGTCCTCAGAGGACAACTGATAGCAATAGATGCACATATCAATAAAGAAGAAAGGGACAAAATCAAAACATTAACTACAGAACTCAAACAAACAGAAAGAGAACAACAAAAAAAAACCCACAACCACCGGAAGAAAGGAAATAGTAAAGATCAGAGCAGAAATAAATGAAATAGAGAACAGAAAAACAACAGAATCAACAAAACCAAAAGTTGTTTCTTTGAAAGAATCAACAAAATCAACAAACCACTGGCCAGACTGACAAAAAAAAAAACAGGAGAGGACACAAATAACCCAAATAAGAAATGAAATGGGGGGGCATTACAACAGACACAACTGAAATAAAAAGGATTATAACAGAATATATGAAAAACTATACTCCAACGAATTTGAAAACCTAGGGGAAATGGATAAATTTCTAGAAACACACAGCCTACCCAAACTACAACAAAGTGATGTTGAAAATCTGAACACACCCATAACAAGAGAAGAGATTGAAAAGGTAATAAAAAAAACTCCCAACCAAAAAAAGCCCTGGCCCAGAAGGCTTCACTGGAGAATTCTACAAAACATTCACAGAAGAGCTTGTACCAGTACTACTCAAGCTATTTCAGAGCATAGAAGAGGGAGCAACACTTCCAAACTCATTCTATGAAGCCAGCATAACGCTGATACCAAAACCAGGCAAAGACGTCACAAAAAAAGAAAATTACAGACCAATATCTCTCATGACTATAGATGCACAAGTTCTTAACAGAATTCTAGGCAATAGATTTCAGCCTCATATCAAAAAAATAATACACCACGACCAAGTAGGATTCATACCAGGTATGCAAGGATGGTTCAACATTAGAAAATCAATCAATGTAATCCACCACATAAATAAAAGGAAAGAAAAGAATCATGTGATCATCTCAACTGACGCAGAAAAGGCATCTGACAAAGTCCAACACCCATTCCTGATAAAAACTCTCAATAAAATAGGTACAGACGGGAAATTTCTCAACATAATAAAGCCTCTATGCAAAACCAATGGCCAACATCATTCTTAATGGAGAGAGGCTGAAAACATTCCCCTTGAAAACAGGAACAAGACAAGGATACCCTTTATCACCACTCCAATTTAACACTGTGCTGGAAGTTCTAGCTAGAGCAATAAGGCAAGAAAAAGAAATAAAGGGCATCCAAATCGGTAATGAAGAAGTTAAACTGTCCCTGTTTGCAGATGATATGATACTATACATAGAAAACCCAAAAGACTCTATGAGAAATCTACTGGAACTAATAGAAAGATTCAGCAGAGCAGCAGGATACAAGATAAACATTCAAAAATCAGTTGGATTCCTATACACCAATAAGGAGAACAATGAAAAGGAAATCAGGAAAACAATACCATTTATAATAGCCCCTAAAAAGATAAAATACTTAGGACTAAATCTGACCAGGGATGTAAAAGACCTATACAAAGAAAACTACAAAACACTACTGCATGAAACCCAAAGGGTTTTCCATCATATAAATGGAAAAACATACCATGCTCATGGATAGACAGACTCAACATTGTGAAAATGACAATTCTACCCAAAGCAATTTACAAATACAACGCAATCCCATTCCAAATACCAACAACATTCTTCAAAGAGATGGAAAAACTAATCATTAACTTTATATGGAAAGGGAAGAAGCCCCGAATAAGTAAAGCACTACTGAAGAAGAAGAATAAAGTCGGAGGACTCACACTACCTGACTTCAGAACCTACTATACAGCTACAATAGTCAAAACAGCCTGGTACTGCTACAACGACAGACACATTGACCAATGGAACAGAATTGAGAACCCAGATGTAAATCCATCCACCTACGGTCACCGGATCTTCGACAAGGGCCCGAAGTCCATCAAATGGGGAAAAGACAGTCTTTTTAACAAATGGTGCTGGCAAAACTGGATAGCCATCTGCAAAAAAATGAAACAGGACCCATACCTCACGCCGTATACAAAAACTACTTCAAAATGGATCAAAGACCTGAATATAAAGCCTAAAACTATAAAGTTCATAGAAGAAAAAATAGGACCAACACTACAGGCCTTAATACGTGGCATTAACAGGATACAAACCATAACCATCAACACACAAACCCCAATAGATAAGCTAGATAACTGGGATCTTCTAAAAACCAAACACTTATGCTCTTCAAAAGACTTCACCAAAAGAGTAAAAAGAGAGCCTACAGACAGGGAAAAAATTTTTGGACAGTACAAGTCAGACAAAGGTCTAATCTCTATGATCTACAAGAAAGTCCAACACCTCTACAACAAAAAGACAAATAATGCTATTAAAAAATGGGCAAAGGAAATGAACACTTCACAAAATAAGACGTTCAAGCGGCCAACAGACACATGAGGAAATGCTCGCAATCACCAGCCATTAGAGAAATGCAAATTAAAACCACAATGAGATACCATCTCACCCCGGCATTACTGGCACGAATCAAAAACACCGGAAATAACAAATGTTGGAGGGGTTGCGGGGAGATCGGAACTCTTATGCACTGCTGGTGGGAAAGCAAAATGATACAACCATTTTGGAAAATGATACGGCGCTTCCTCAGAAAGCTAGAAATAGACGTACCATTTGATCCAGCAATCCCACTCCTAGGCATATATCCTAGAGAAATAAGAGTCATCACTCGAATAGACATATGCACACCTATGTTCATGGCAGCATTGCTCACAATAGCAAAATGATGGAAACAACCTAGATGCCCATCAACAGATGAATGGATAAACAAACTATGGTGCATACACACAATGGAGTACTATGCAACGAGAAAGAACAACAATGAATCTGTGAACCATCTCATAACATGGATGAAACTGGAGGACATTATGCTGAGTGAAATAAGTCAATCACAAAAGGACAAATATTGTATGAGACCTCTATTGTAAAAACCCATGAAAAAGTTCACACACAAAATGTAACCATCTTTGTTGGTTACTAGGGATGGGAGGGGTGGGGGGAAATACTAAATAGGCAATAGATAAGTGGTATCTTGGGTGAAGGGTGAGACAGTACACAATACAGGGGAAACTAATACAACTTGTACAAGGAAAGGTCATGGAAGCCCCATAGACACATCTAAACTCCCTGAGGGACTGAATTGCTGGGCGGAGGGCTGTGAGGACCATGGTCTCGGGGAACATCTAGCTCAACTGGCATAACACAGTTTATAAAGACAATGTTCTACATTCTACCTTGGTGAGTAGTGTCTGGGGTCTTAAAAGCCTGTGAGCGGCCATCTAAGATACTCCACTGGTCTCATCCCTTCGGGAGCAAGGGAGAATGAAGAGAACAGGATACAAGGAAAAGATTAGTCCAAAGGACTAATGGTCCACAGCTACCAAGGCCTCCACCAGACTGAGTCCAGTACAGCTAGATGGTGCCCGGCTACCACCACTGACTGCTCTGACCAGGATCACAACAGAGGGCTCTGGACAGAGCTGGAGAAGGATGTAGAACAAAATTCTAACTCACAAAAAAAATGACCAGATTTGCTGGCCTAAAGGAGTCTTGAGAAACCCCGAGAGTATGGCTCCCAGACAAGCTTTTAGCTCAGTGTGAAGTTATCTCCGAGGTTCACCGTTCAGCCTGGGAGTGGACAGCCCTGTAAAACCAAATGGGACTAATGAGGTACAGTAGTCCAGTGACAAGGGCCAGAAGGCAGAAGGGGACAGGAAAGCTGGTGATAGGGAACCCAAGGTTGAGTAAGGATAGTGTTGATGTGTTGGGTGGTTGTTAACCATTGTCATAGGGCAACATGTGTACTAACTGTTAAATGAGAAACTATTTGTTCTGTAAGCCTTCACCTGAATAAAATATAAAATACAATACATATGTATATCAATTTGGCTATGCCATGATTCCCAGTATTTTGTGATTATCCACCATTTTGTCATCTGATGTGATTTTCCTATGTGTTGTAAATCCTATCACTATGATGTTAATGAGATGGATTAGCGGCAGTTATGTTGATGAGAACTACAAGATTAGGTTGTGTCTTAAGCCAACCTCTCTTGAGATATAAAAGAGAGAAGTGAGCAGGGAGACATGGGGACCTCATATCACCAAGAAGCAAGACCCAGGAGAATAGCGCATCCTTTAGACCTGGGGTCCCTGTGTTGAGAAGCTCCCAGTCCAGGGGAAGACTGATGACAAGGACCTTCCTCCAGAGCCAACAGAGAGAGAAAGCCTTCCCCTGGAGCTAGCACCCTGAATGTGGACTTCTCACCTACTAGACTGTGAAAGAATAAACTTCTGTTTGTTTCTAGACATCCACTTGTGGTATTTCTGTTATAGCAACACTAGATGACTAAGATACCCTTTTTTTATACTTTGCTTGTATGAACTAAACACTCAAAATTCTACTATTTACTTCTTTTCAACAGTGGTTCTTAACCATGGATTAGGAACCTCCAGGAAAAAGATTTACATAGAGTTTTATATGTAATTTCAAAGATTTACCGAATCCTCTGAATTCTATTGATGAAGCCTTCAATTAGTATCACTATTAACAACGATTCAGAACCACCAAGCACTGTTCTTAATGCTTCACATAGGGTGGTACATGGCTAGACTTATTTCCCAGCCTTTTTTGCAGTTAAATGAGGCCATGTGATTAAGTTCTCTCCAGTCTAAGGTGAAAGGAAATGACAGATGGAGTTTCTGGGCTGGAACCCTTGAGAGAGATGTAGCTCCTCTACACTCTCCACTTCCCACTGGCTGTAATCAGGACTTGTCAGCCACTCTGACAACTCAAAGGAAGACAATGACCTAGAGGGTGGTAGAAAAAAAACTTGGTCTCTAAATGACTCTGAGAAGGAAAGCACCCCAACATCTACAACACCCTCCCTGGACTGCTAGGTAAGAAAGAAAGAAAATTCTATCTTGTTTGAGCCATTGCTTTAGGGGGATTACTTATATCAAAAGCTTGTTGGTAGTGTTGTCAGCTGCCATCAAGTAGGCCCCTGACACATGGAGACCACCACACGCTCAATGGAACAAAACACTGCCCAGTCCTGTACCATCCCCACAACCTTCCCGATATCAACTGGGGATTGAACTATTGTGATCTACAGGGTTTTCATTGGCTGATTTCAGAAGCAGATCGCCAAGCCTTTCTTCCTAGTCCTTCTTGGCCTGGAAGCTCCACTAAAACCTGTTCAGCATCATAGCAACACACAAGCCTCCACTGACATGGCTGCACATGAAGGGCACTGGTGGGAATCGAACCTGGGTCTCCAGTATGTAAGACAAGAATTCTATCACTGAACCACCACTGTCCCCTTAGACTATGCTAATTAATACACATCGATTATCATTTAATTCTCTCAGCAATAATAAAAAATAGTTGTGGTTATTATCCTGATATTAGAGGTCGGGAAACTGAGGCACTAAGAGCTTAAGAAACTTGTCTGATATCATTCTACTAGAAGCCAGATTCAAATCAAGCAGTCTGGTTCTGGGGCCCATCCATATTAAAAGCCCCTGACAAATACCTCAAAAGAAACAGTTACTCGTATGTGTTACACCACCCTGCACTAGATTAACTTCTTAGAATTATCACCCCAATCCTAGCAGTTTAGTGACTATTGTCTACAGTGGATGGCCCAATTCACAGGGGTAAAATGACAAGTTTAAATTCTAGCCCCTAAAACTCTGCAAAGGGACTACTTCCTAAACCAACATCAGAAATACCATTATCTCACACAACACTACTGGTCGGGTTTGGGGGAAGCAACAGTGTCAATAGGAGCTGGGCTTATACAAACAAATGAAAAAAATTCTATCTCTTCCCATCTTCTCTCATTTCGTGGTTCGATAACATTTACTTTTACCCAATACAGATGTCTTGGTTCTCCAAATTCTGAACATAGCCAAGAAGGAAAGTTGGTGGAAAATATGGTGGATACATGAAAAGACTAAAAGTACTAAATAATGGAGGAAAAAAGAAGTGGGTAGATAAAATCACATGGGGTTTTGGAGGCTGGAGGCTAGGGCAAGTTGGACAAAGGACCAAGGTTTGAGATTCAGATAGTCAGGATCTATGTAAGTGGTTTCCAATTCAAAGCCCAGAAGATACATATATTGATAGCAAAATACTCTGAAAGAGGAAGAAAGCAGAAATCTCATTTTAAATACTTGGTATCCTCTTAAGTAGTAGGCACTATGAATACACAGGCCCTACCCTCAAAGAACTTATCGTCTATTTAACATGGGAGACCTACATACAAACGTTTATATACAAAGTGACAATAACACAATTTGCTTACTGAGTACTGGACACCATTCTAAATTTATTACATACCAAAACTAAAAAGAAAAAACCCACTGTCAATTGTAACTCACAGTGACCCTACAGGACAGAGTAGAACTGCCCCATAGGGTTTCCAAGGAGCTGGTGGACTCGAACTGCTGAACTTTTGGTTAGCAGCCAAACATTTAACCACTGCCCCACCAGGGTCCCATACTACATATATTTAACCCCATGACGTTGGTCTATTCCGATTGTGCAGATGACACGGAGACATGAAGTAACTTGCCTTGGGGTCAGAAATTCAGAGAGAGATCAGATTATGAGGGCGGTTCCCAAATGGGGTTGGTGTATCAAAACATACACACCTATCTGGACCTACTCTGTCCTATAGGGTCACTGTGAGTTGGAACTGATTCAACGACAATGGCTTTGGGTTTTTTTTGTTTTTGTTTTTTGATATCGGGATCCTTAGGGTGAGCACGAAAGTTGAGAAAGACTGCCATTATAAGCCTCTTTTACTAATGAGAGGGTGTCCTATCCTCTAGGTATTGGGGTAAACATACAAAAATGGGAAACAACTCCAAAACAATACTCACAAGGAAGGAAATGTAGCTGTAAGTCCAGTCACACTAGTTGGTAAGCATAATTCTCTTAAATTTAAAGCTCAGTCCTAGACAGACAGGCTCAATATCCTCTTAAACCCCTCTGTATGCCCCCTTCCCATTTCTAATTATCCTATCCCTGTTGTGTGCATTAACTTTAAATAATAGTTTTCTGCTACAAACTCAGATACCTCTTAGCAAAATAATTAGCACTGTTTAACACACTACTCCAGACAATTTACAGCCTCTGCCCTCTCATTGCTTTCAAAATAATTACATTTACAAGGTTGTAATTGTTGTCGTTAGGTGCCATTGAGTTGCTTTCGACTTATAGCGACCCTATGTATGACAGAATGAAACACTGCCCGGTCCTGCACCATCCTCACAATCGTTGCTATGTTTTAGCCCATTTTTGCAGCCACTGTGCCAGTTAATCTCGTCAAGGGTCTTCCTCTTTTTCACTGACCCTCTACTTTACCAAGCATGATGTCCTTCTCCAGGGACTAGTCCCTCCTGATAACATGTCCAAAGTATGTGAAACAAAGTCTCGCCACCCTCACTTCCAAGGAGTACTCTGGCTGTTATTTCTTCCAAGACAGACTTGTTTCTTCTGGCAATCCATGATATATTCAACATTCTTCGCCAACATAATTCAAAGGCATCAATTCTTCCTTGGTCTTCCTCATTCGATGGCCAGCTTTTGTATGCATATGAGGCAACTGAAAATATCATGGCACACCTTAGTCCTCAAAGTGACATCTTTGCTTTTTAACACTTTAAAGAGGTCTTTGGCAGCAGATTTTGCCAATGCAATACATCATTTGATTTGTTGCTTGCTGCTTCCGTGGGTGTTGAATTGTGGATCCAAGTAAAATGAAATCCTTGACAAATTCAATTTCTCTCCATTTATCATGATGCTGCTTATTGGTCCAGTTGTGAGGATTTTTGTTTTCTTTATGTTGAGGTGCAGTCCATACTGAAGGCTGTGGTTTTTGATCCTCATCAGTAAGTGTTTCAAGTCCTCTTTGCTTTCAGCAAGCAAGGGTGTTATCTGCATATCGCAGATTGGTAATGAGTCTTCCATCAATTCTGACATCATATTCTTCATACAGTCCAGCTTCTCAGATTATTTGCTCAGCATACAGATTGAATAAGTATGGTGAAAGGATACAACCCTGATGCACACCTCTGCCCCCTCATTGGTTTCAAAATAATTAACATTTACAAGGTATTTTCCCCTATTTGTATTTCCCACACATCAGTTTTGACAAGAAATCAAGAATAGCCTTTACCACAATTTACCTGTCCCTTTCTTCTCCTTTGAAATAACTATCTTGTTCTGTATCAGTACAAAATTTTGCCTATGCTGAATCACAGAGCAGTAGAAACCTGTCATTTCATAAACAAGGAAAATAAACCTTAGAGAGGGGGAAACAACTTGCCAGTAAGTACAGAACTGTGACTTGAACCCTGGTTCTTGGCCACCAAGCCTAGTGAGAAAGGCTTACAACTAATAGTAAATAGGACACTTTTAGGTGGTTCACAAACATTTGTGTACTTTTAATAGCTATGCACGTAAGAAACATAATTAGCACATCTATAGTTTCACAGATATTAGGCCTAAGGCTAAGCTATGTTTTTTAAAAAGCAAGTTGTATTTAGTAAATAATAATACTGATCTAACACAAATATAGAAACCTGGGAAGGGGTAAGCAAGTGACTGAAGTTTGGAAAACAGTGCACCACACCCATCTCCTTCTCAATGAAGGCTTAAATTAATAGTGGGCCATTCTGAGGAGCCCTGGTGGCACAGTGGTTAAGCACTCAGTTGCTAACCAAAAGGTCAGCTGTTAGAACTCACTAGCCACTCCACAGAAAGATGTGGCAGTCTGCTTCTGTAATGATTACAGCCTTGGAAACCCTGTGGGGCAGTTCTACTCTGTCCTATGGAGTTGCTTTCTAATATTTATGCATAACTTCTTTTCTTGTCTTATTGTATTAGTGAGGCCTTCCAGTACAATGCTGAATAGAAGTCATAACAGGTGGATGCTTATCTGATTCTAAATTTAACGCTACTTCTAAAGTTTCACTATTAAGTATCATGTATTTTAGATTTTGAGTGGATATACTTTTTGAGTTCACAGAAATTCCTTTTTATTCCTAGTTCGGTAAAAAAATTTTAACACTAATCTCTAAGTCACATCTGTCCCTTCTCCATGCTGCTTCCCACTCTTCTCTCTTTTTCTTTCTCCCCTTCTCTTATTTGAGGTTCCTACCTACATTTTCTGAACCACTAAAGTACTGTAGCAGAAGAAGAGTAAAGATGCAAGTAACCAAAATAAAAAATGAAGGAGCAGACATTACAACTGATCTGATAGAAAAAGAATTATGGCAGAACACTAGGAACAACTGTATGACAACAAACTAGATAACCTAGATGAAATGGACAAATTCTTAGAAGCACACAACCTACTCCAACTGACTCAAGAGGAAATACAAAGCTCAACAGACCCATAACAAGTGAAGAGATCAAATCAGAGATCAAAAACCTCCCAAAAAAAAAAAAAAGTCCTGGGCCAGATGGCTTCACTGGGGAATTCTACCAAGCATTTAGAGAATTGACACTAGTACTGTTTAAACTCTTCAAAAATAAAGAAGAAAGGAATACTCCCTAATTCATTCTATGAAGTAAACATAACCCTGATATCAAAACCAAAGACACCACAAAAAAAGACAACTACAGGCTAGTATCTCTTATGAATATGGATGCAAAAATTCTCAACAAAATACTAGCAAACAGAATCTAACAGCATATTAAAAGAGTCATACACCATGACCAAGTGGAATTTATTCCAGGAATGCAGGGATGGTTCAGCATTAGAAAATAAAACAACATAATACACCACGCATCAACAGAACAAAGGAAAAAATCATATGATCATCTCTATCGATGCAGAAAAAGCATTTAATAAAATCTAATACCCTTTCTTGATGAAAACCCTAAAAGAGGATTGGAATAGAAGAGAAATTCCTCAGTATGATTCAGAGCATATATGAAAAGCCAACATTACACTTCATGGAGAAAGACTGAGAGCTTTCCCCTTGAAATCGGAATAAGACAAGGGTGCCCACTCTCACCACTTCTATTCAATATTGTATTAGAAGTGCTAGTCAGAGCAAATTAAGAAAAGGAAATAAAAGATATCCAGACTGGAAAAGAAGTAGTAAAATTATCTCTTCGTGGATGACAGGATCCTATATAGAGAAAATCCCAAAGAGTTCACAAGAAAACTTCTAGAGCTAGTACAGGAATTTAGAAAAGTTTCAGGGTACAAAGTCAACAAACAAAAATCAGTTGGGTCAGCAATGAGAAATCTGAAAGGGAAACTGGGAAACAATTCCATTTATAATAGCATCTAAGAGAATAAAATACCTAGGAATAAACCTAACCAGAGACATGGAGGACTTATACAATAAAAACTATAAAACATTGCTGAGAGAGATTAAAAAAATAAATGGAAAGATGTTCCATGTTCGTGGATCAGAAGACTTAATATTGTTAACATGTCAATACTACTCAAAGTGATCTACAGAGCCAATGCAACACCGATCAAAATTCCAAGTCTTCTTTACAGAAACAGAAAAACCAATCTTCAACTTTATATGGAATGACAAGAGGATCCAAATAACTAAAACAATGTTGAAACAGAAGAACAAAGTAGGAGGTCTCAGACTTCCTGATTTTAAAACATTATTATACAGCTACCAAAACAGTCTGGTACTGGTATAAAAACAGACACACAGACCAATGGAACAGAAATGAGAGTCCAGAAATAAACCCACACATGTACGGTTATGGTCAACTGATTTTTGACAAGCGTGCTAAATCCATTTGACGGGGAAAGAAGAGTCTCTTCAACAAATGGTGCTGGGAAAATTGGATTTCCAAACGCAGAAAACTGAAACAGGATCCATGCCTCACACCATACGCAAAAACAAATTCAAAATAGATTAAGAACCTAAATGTGCAAACTAAAACCATAAAATTCTTAGAAGAACAAGCAGGGGCAACTCTGTCAGGCCTGGCTTTTAACAATGGATTATCTAATAATAAAAGCACAAAGAGCTAAAGACAAAATAAATAAATGGGACCTCACAAAAATTAAAAACTTTTGTTCATCAAAAGACTTTACCAAAAAAGTGAAAAAACAAGATACTGACTGGGAAAATATCTTTGGAAACCATATATCCGACAAGAATCTAATAACAAAATGTATGTAAAACTTCGAAAACTTAACAAAAAAGACAAATAAAGCAATCATAAAACGGGCAAAGGACTTGAATAGACATTTCACCAAAGAGGACACTCAAATGGCCACCAAACACATGAAAAGATGCTCAGCATCATTAGTCATCAGAGAGATGCAAATCAAAATCACAATGAGATACCATTTCACTCCCACTAGGGTGCCTAAGATTTAAAAAATAAAAATAAAAAACAACAAATGTTGGTGAGGATGTGGGGAAATCGGAACCCTTATCCATTGCTAGTGGGAACACAAAATGGTACGGCCGTTGTGGAAAACAGTGTGGTGGTTCCTCAAAAAATTAAAAATAGAATTACCATATGACCTAGCAATTCCACTACTAGGTATATACCCAAGACTTGAAAGCAGAGATTCAAAAAGAGACTTGTACACCAATGTTCACTGCCGCACTATTCACAATAGTCCAAAGGTGGAAAACAACCTAAATGCCCATCAACAGATGAATGGATAAACAAAATATGGTACATACATACAATGGAATACTACTCAGCTAGTGGGAGAAATCAAGTCTTGATACATGCTACAGTATGGATGGAGCTTGAAGACACTGAGTGAAATAAGCCAATCACAAAGGACAAATACTGTATGACTTCACTTATATAAGACAACAAAATAAGGTAAACGTATAGAGACGAATGTTTAATAGTGGTTACCAGGAGCGCGGGGTGTGGGGAGGTTAACAGTGAGGGAAAAATCCCACTGATTAAGGGTAGGGTTCCACAGCCAGTTATTGTAATTGCTGTCAATAAGTTGTTACACCTGTAAAAAGTTGAATTGGCAAAAGTTGTGTGATACATTTACAAAAAAAAAAAAGTAGCTGCTGAGGCTGCTTGTGTACAACCAAACACTTCTTGGGATTTGGTTCTTTGGTTTGGAGGTTTAGGGTCATGGTTTCAGGTGACATTCCAGTTAACTGGCCTAATAACGTGTTTAGTGCTTCTGATCTACCTCCTAGTTCATTGCGTACTGCCTGGGGTCTTAAAAGCTTGCAAGCGGCCGTGCAGGGCTCAACAACTGGTCTCTATTCACCTGGAGCAACAGAAGGAGAGTCAGGAATAGGAGAAGGATATGGAATGTGTGGCCAGTTGCCTCCATGAACTGCCTCCTTTGCCATGAAACCAAGAGAACTTGATGGTGCTGGCTACCATTACTGAACATTTTGATCCATATAAGAATCTTGATCAAAAGGAGAAAATGCAGAACCAAATCTCAAATTCTCACAGACTTCAGACTTTCTGGACCCACTAAGAGTGGATGAACCTCTGAAACTATTGCCCTGAGATAATCTTTAAACATGAACAAAACATGTCCCCAGAAGTCATCTTAAAACCTAACAACAGCTTAGCTTAACTAGTAAAAAAAGGTCTGCCTTGAGCAATATGCTCATTCAAGAACTATCTCTGTGGGCTCAAAGTGAGGACAGCAACTCAAAAGATTAGACAGGAACCTTAGGGAGCAGTAAGTTTATGTTAATGAGGAACAACTCAGATAAGGAGAATGAGAATGGTTGCCCAACTCGAAGAAGGTAATCAGTGTCATTAAATTATACATGCAGAAACTGCTGAATTGGAGTATGCTTTCCTGTGTATATTCTCAACTACAAACTAAATACAATTTTGAAGAATAATAAATAAATAAAAATGTGAATGTAAAAAGAAAATACTGTATCTTCCACACAAAGTAGCTGAGACCTTTGGAAAATACTCTAGGGGTTCTATACCTGTCTGCTGTTCTGTTCCCAAACTAAAATGCTTGTAAAACCAATACTTAAAAGAAAATCCTAAAACAAGCACTGTTTTGATCACTTGCAGATCATTTCTTCTATCTCTCAAACACGCTTCAATGTCTCCCTTTCTTGAAAATAAAAACTCAATGAAAAAAGAACAAAATAATTCTAGATTCCTGCGAACTTTCCGGTATGTTGCCCAGCTCTGAATGAGCTTGCTTCTTAAGTAGGTGACTGAGAAGCTCAAGGATTTTCAAAAAGTTTTGAGGAAGGCAGCTGGATCCAGATGTTCATAAGTTCTATTCTCCTCTCCGAAATCGAAAAAATATTACAGGAAAAAAGAAAAGGCAACGGGGTAGTATTTGTAAGCAAATGGGGTAGTTCCAGGATGTAAAAAGTCAAGAGACAAGAGGAGAAAACAACCCTTTAGAGCCCAAGCAAGTAATTAATTCTTTCCCGCATCAGTTTTTCTTTCAAAACAAAAGGGCACACACAATCTTTCCCGAGGCAGCAACACCAGGGGGGAGCAGCCAAAACGTTGCATCATACAAAACACTCCGCGTTTGAGAAACAAGAAAACCAGACAGCGGGAAAATATCTAAGAAAGGAAAACCCAAGTGGGGAATCTCGGTCTTTTCCGGCAGCCCAGGAGTGTGTCTTTTTTTTTTTTTTAATTTTTTAAGATTGCATTCGAAAATTAAAGTTATGGTTTCATATCTATGGAGAGCGAAATGTTCTTTAAAAAGCGTTTTTGAGAAGTTCAGTTCATCATCTCACGACTGTCTGGAGGCTCCGGCTCCCGGGTTAGGACTAGATTTGGGAGCGCCAAGGGGTGGGGTCGGGTCGGGGACCAAGTGCCTGGGTTGGGTGGGTGACAGGACGCTCCCCCGCCCTCATCCTGGGGAGTAGGGGCCTCTGGGGTCACCGGAGGGGGAGATCCGCGTTCCACATGGCAGCTCTTCCTGCCCCACCAGTGCGCAGGACGACGGCCCGCTGCGCGCGCGGAGCCCGCGCGGTTGCAGGCGGGGAGGTCCGCCGTCTCGTTTCTGCTGGTTTTCTGTGTTCCAGTTCCCATCCCGCTCCCAGGACGGGCCCTCGGAGGCGGGAAGGCGCGGGTGACCGGAGACAATGGGCCGGGGGCGCGGGTGCCAGCGCTTCCCTCAGACCCGGGTGCGGGGCGCCGCGCGAGGGCGCTTCAAGCACGCCGCGGCTGAGGAGCGCCCCACACCCGGGACACCGCCCCCCGCGACCGGGCAGACGCCGAGGGCTCATCCGGGCTGGGCGGTGGGGAGAATGCTCACCTTGACGAAGAGCTCGATGATAGGCTCTTTGTCCTCCTCCTTCAGCCCGTTCAGCGGCATCGACAACGCCATGGCCGGCTCGGCTGAGCTCTGCGGACGGCGGCAGCTGCTGCTCCGAAGCTGCTCTGGCTGCCGGCTCTCGCCGCTCTGCGTCTCCCTCACGAGTCCCGGTGTCAAGCTCGCGGTGACCACAGCTGCTCAGTAACGCCCGACGTCCCGCGAGCGACTCTCAGGCGTCCGCAGACCCGGCAGCTTCAAACCGCGGGGCGTGGCGCGGTGGGGCGGAGCCCCGTGCAGGGGGCGGGGCCAAGGCTTTGCGCCTTCTGACTCTCCAAAGGAAATGAGGCGGCCGGAGCTCGGGGGCGTGGCCTCGGGAGGGGAAGGCGGAGGGACCACCCTGGCGCCAGCCGAGAAACAACTCGGACGTCTCCTGGACCTGCTAAGAGGGGCGAGGTCTAGAGGGGCGTGGTCGTGGTGGGGGGCTGTCCGAAGCTCTGCCTCTGAGGAGCGGTGGGCGCGGTGCCGTGCCACGCCTCCCGAGAGGCGGGAGGGAAATTCCCTCGGAGACCTGAGCCTGACACCGCCTCCCGCTTCAGGGAGGGCAAGCCCTCCGCAGCTGCGGCTGGTGCAGTGCCAGGTTACCTCTCGCGTTTGACCTGCCTGGAGAGGCAAGAAGGTGCCTCTCGCCCTCTTCCCCGCTACCGGCCCCAGGACTTGTCTCCCCTTCCCTCAGCGGCCACCTCCCCAGCTCCCTCTTACACGAGGCGGCCTTTTACTGGACAACTTTTCGGAAAGTTATTTTCATCCCCTCAGAGACACATTTTTCTTCCTCCTCCGACTTCTTAGTTTCCCTTTGACTAAACGCTTCTATTTGGGGAGCCAGCATACTAACAAATACTTACAGGCCCTGTTGTGTTCCAGGCTCTGAGCTAGGCCCTGGGTATTAAACAATGCCTTCTCAGAGCCTAGTACTGAACTCCAACCCCTTTGCTTGAAGGCTACTAAGAACTCCCAAGCCATTGTCCATGCTGTTCCCCTGCCTGCACCCCTCTCTTTCTATTCGACTCGCAAACTTGAGTTTGCATCGGAATCACCTGGATGCTACGCCCAGAGCTGTTTTATCAGATTCCCAGGAAAAGACAGGAATTCACATTTCAACAAACTCCAGGGCAATTCTGAAGCAGGTGATCCTCAAACCAGTGAAACTGCACTGAGTTTGAAACCCCTGAGGGCAGGGGCTATGATGTGCTCAGTCAGGCATGTAGTAGGCATTCCCACCAAATTTTCTGCTGTTGACAACTTGACCAAGGCAAGGTCATAGAAGCTTCACAGACACATCCAAACTCCCTGAGGGACCCAATTACTGGACTGAGGGCTGGCGACCGTGGTCTCGGAGGACATTTTGCCCAGCTGGCACAACGTAGTTTATAAAGAAAATGTTCTACATTCTACTTTGGTCAGTAGCATCTGGGGTCTTAAAATCTTGTGAGGGGCCGTCTAAGATACTCTACCGGTCCCACCCCACCTGGAGCAAGAGAGAATGAAGAAAACCAAAGACACAAGGGAAAGACTAGTCCAAAGGACTAATGGACCATAACTACCACAGCCTCCACTGGACTGAGTCCAGCATAACTAGAGGGTACCCAGCTACCACCACCGACTGCTCTGACAGGGATCACAATAGAGGGTCCTGGACAGAGCTGGAGAAGAATACAGAACAAAATTCAAACTCCCAAAAAAAGACCAGACTTACTGGTCTGACAGAGAACTGGAGAAACCCCAAGAGTATGGTACCCAGACATCCTTTAACTCAGTACTGAAGTCACTCCTGAGGTTTATCCTTCAGCCAAAGATTAGATGGGCCCATAAAACAATAATACATGTAGCTCAACCATGTATATGAAACTCAGTGGGCACACCAGCCCATGGGCAAGGACAAGAATGCAGAAGGGGACAGGAAAGCTGGATGAATGGAAATGGGAAACCCAAGGTCAAGAAGGGGAGAGTCTTGACACGTCACGGGCTTGGCAACCAGTGTCACAAAACAATGTGTATTAGTTGTTTAATGAGAAACTAATTTGCTCTGTAAACCTTCCTCTAAAGCACATTTTTTTTTTCTACTGTTGAATGTCTGGGGCAAATGTCAACATCCTCTGGAAACAGTTACTTGTCTCCTCTTTCAACTTTCTGTAATACTTGATTCGTAGCATCTGCTCCCCACTCCCCAGGTTAGGTTGAATGGTGAGTTCTGGAATGGCCAGACTTAGGAGATTTGTCTCCATACCCTTAGTGCACAGCGCATCTCAGAATGTTTGAACAAATGGAAAATACATTGAAACTTAGAATTCCTTCCTTTCCCAGCAAGTTGCTCCAATCGAATTTTCTTGTAGTAACTGTTAAAGAGATAGTGTATCCCAGAGATTAGGGCCACTCTGGAGTCAGACTGTTTAAATCCTGACACCTGAAGGTCCTTAAAACTTCAAAACCTCAGTTTCATTACCTGCAAGGGGATGGGGCTAATTACTGGTACTTGGGTGACCTTGTATCAGCTCAATAATGGCTGTTGTCTCTGCACTGGGCCTTGTACTGTCTCTATTCACACCGGCAGGCCATACTCAACTCGCTCAGTGACCAGCTTGTTTGTTGTCAAGAAATAAAGTCCACCAGGCTACCCCTTAGATGAGGATATGAACCAAAAACTAACTGAACTGACCGCCTGGATTCCGAATTGGATCCAGTGTTAATTTCTCAGCAAACCATGAACTGAACCAGAGTCCCTTCCAGGCTCTCCCTCAGCCCCAAATGAAAAGGAACAAAAATGGTGAGCCAGTTCAAAGCAGACCCAAGCCAAAAGATGATCAAATGTCCCTCAAAGAAAGCCCCAGCCTAGCTCTGAGGCAAGGAATGTTTGGTGTGTGGTGGGGGGGAGGGAGAGTGTTCCTGTTTTCTGAGGTGTGCCTGAGAGGTTAATCAAATTCAGTTTGAGTCAGCAAATAGTCCCTATGGTGAGAGTGCTGTAGGCCCACTCAGGATCCCAGTACCAGGTATGGAGATGACTTGACAAAGGAAGAAGGAAGAAGCCAGGGTCCTTCGGGCCTCATTGACCAGGTACAGATATTATGTGGGAGAAAGTGAGTGGTATTCCCCTCTACAGAGCCCTGAGGCAGTGATGATCTCTCAGGGACTCTCTCTTCCCCCAGAAATCCCCCCAGGCCAAGGCTCTGAGCCTGAGCTTAGAAACCTGTTATAATCACTCATACCTAGTGTTTCCCAAATATTTCCACCCCCATGTGGCTCCCTTACATAGACAGAGCTGGTCTGGGGAGATAAAGAGGGAAGAGATATTTATACAGGGGAGGTACCATAAACATGAGGCATTCAAGTCTCCTCTTCCAACCTTAACAATGCACGCAGCATGCTTTGTATTCAAACTCCTGTTTGTTTTTATAACATGCACACACGCACAAACCTTGAAGATGGGTGGAGATACTCACACAACCCTTGAAGATGGGTGGAGATAGTCTCTCTCACACACCCTTTCTGCTTTATCTCCTACTACTTTCCTCTTTGTTCACTCCACTTCAGCCACATTGACCTCTTTGCTGTTTTCTTGAGCCTACCAAGGACACTCTGCCTCAGGGCCTTTGCACTTACTCTTCTCCCTGTCTGGAACTTTCTTCCCCTGGAATTCTGCAACTCTCACTCCCTCACCTTCTTCAGGTCTTTCTCAAATGTCACCTTTTCAGGTACATCTCCCCAAATACCACCAACTCAATACTGCAGGCTGTTCTATCTTACTCCACCCTCCAATTTATTTTTCTCAATAACACTTACCACCATCCAATATATATTTTACTTATTTGTTTATTATCAATCTCCTCCTACTAGGGAGTCCCTGTGATGGCACAAATGGTCAAGCTATGAGTCAGAATCAACTCCACAGCAACGAGATGCCTAACTCATACATCATCAGGAAAGACTAGTCACTAGAAAAGATCAGAGAAAATGAGGAAAACCCTCAACAAGGTAAATTGACACAATAACCAAAACAACGGGCTCAAACAATCACGAAGATGACTCAGGACCTAGTAATGTTTCGTTCTATTAGACATAAGGTCACCATGATTTGGAGCTGACTCCATGGCAACTAACAACAACAACATGCCTAATTCAGTACCTGGCACCAGGCTGAGTGAAAGAAAAAAATAAATGTTCAAGCATTGCATTTAGTCACCCGTCTCCTAAGTTTCATTATCACTTGTTTCCTCACTATACCTGTCACATAACATGTGCTCCGTTAGTCTCTGTGATGCCAGTCAACCCAGCTATGGAAAATCCCAACTCAGCTTTGGACTTCAAATGTATCCCCAAGGATACGTATCCCTAAAGGTCTTAAGTTTGGCTGAAGTTTATCCTGTCTTGAATGCTGTGTCCACAGAAGCACCAACCTTTCCAGCCTCCCTGTAGATCTAGGCTCCTGTAGGGGCAGGCACCCACTCAGCAAACACAGGAACTGGAGACACATTTTGATTCAGCTTTTCCAGACTCTAGGAACAGAGTTCCAGTTTGTGGATGCTCCAAGTTCATGACTCCAATGCTCCCTGGCCACAAGCCCCAGGAGATGGACCTTCATTGTAGGGAGGACCATCCAGGTACCACTGTAACAAGGATATAGTAGAGAAAATTGAGACTCAGAGATGTCAACCAGTTTGCCTAGGATCACACAGCTGGTAAATGGCAAAGCTTATAATCAAACCCAGATCTCGTTGTCCTCATTGCCCATGTCCTGGCCAGACATCTGCTCATAATGCCAGCCTCAAAGAGTCCTTGGAGTGTTGAAAAAAGGTGATGCATGAAGTTTTTGTCACAATGTAGACATTCAAAAAACGTCACCCTCTGCTTCTGCACACAACCCCCACCAACCCCATCTCTCCTTTGCCTAACAGTACTGAGCTTAAAAGGCTTTGCATGACAGGCCTCGGTTCAAATCTCAACACTGCCACTTACTAGCTTAGGCAAATCATTTCACCTCACTGAGCCTCAGTTTCTTCTTCTGGCAAGTGGGGGAATAATGTCTAGACTAGAGGCTGGTGCCGAGACAGAGAGGGAGGGGAAAGTTTACACACGTGTGGAGAGGTCATACCTGTTGCTGTCGATTCCGACCCATAGTGACCCTACAGGACAGAGTAGAACTGCCCCATAGGGTTTCCAAGGAGTGGCTGGTGGATTCAAACTGCTGACCTTTGGTTAGCGGTTGAGCTTTTAACCACTTTGCCACCAGAGCTCTGAGGGGTCGTTATTTGCAACAAAAAAAATTTATTAACAAAGCACCATGGGCACAGGATCTAATGAGTTAGCTGTCTTCACCTTTAGCTCCAAAGAAAAATAACTGAAAAACTACTACTAACAGTAATAAAAGTCACAAAAATAGCTGGATACAAGATTAGTATTTTTTAAAATAGCAATGCCTTCCTATGTACAAAGCCCCACCAGTTAGAAATTGTAATGCAAGAAAAGATCCCATTTATTAAAAGCAACCAAAAATACAAAAAATATCTAGGAAATCATCTTAATAATATGTACAAGCCCCATTTGAAAAAAAAAGGTTTTAATGCATTTGAGGAAAATATATGTTAGAAAATATATTTTCTAATTGTACCTATTCTATTGTACCTACCTCATAGGGTTGTTATGGAGATTAAACAAGTTCATAAATGTAAAAGCCTTAACACAGAGCCTGGCAAATAGTAAGTGCTCGATAAATGTTAGTTATTATTTACGATCCCCTATGCCTAACTCACACATACACACAAAAAACTTTGAAAAATGCTTGAATAAACGGAGAGGCATAATCTATTTTTAGCTACCAAAAACCCAAACCCATTGCCGTCCAGTCAATTCTGACTCATAGCAACCCTATATGCCAGAGTAGAACTGCCCCATAGGGTTTCCAAGGAGTGGCTGGTGGATTTGAACTGCTGACCTTTTGGTTAGCAGCTGAGCTTTTAACCACTGCGCCACCAGGGCTCCATTTTTAGCTAAAGAGACTCAAAATCATGATTTTAGTTCTTCCTATTTTAATCTAATGGAGTCCCAGGGTGGTGCAAAGGGTTAAACGCTAGACTACTAGGCAAAAGGTCAATGGTTTGAACCCACTCAGAGGCTTCTGGGAAGACAGGCCTGACGATCTATTTCCAAAAGGTCACCACTCTGAAAACCCTATGGAGCAACTCTACTCTGCACGCATAGGGTTGCCAAGAGTCAGAATTGACTCGATGGCAACTAACAACAACATGTTAATCTAAAATTTAATGTGGTATCTATAGATCACACCTGTATATCATATTTGAAGAAGCCCTGATGGCGTAAATCGTTAAGTGCTCAGCTGCTAACTGAAAGGTTGGCGGTTCAAACCTACCAGTGACTCATCGGGAAGAAGACCTGGTGATCTGCTCCAGTAAAGATTTCAGCCAATAAAACCCTATGGAGCAGTTCTACTCTGTCCGGTACGGTCTCTATGAGTCAGAATCGACTGGACGGCACCCTATAACAACATATTATATTTGCATAACTGCATGTCATGCGCAGAGCCTGGGTGGTGCAGTGGTTAAGAGCTTATCTGATAATCAAAAGGTCAGCAGTTTGAATCCACCAGCTGTTCCTCGGAAACCCTATAGGACAGTTCGACTCTGTCCTGTATGATCACTATGAGTCTGAATCGACTTGATGACTACAGCAACAGGTTTTTATATCACATATACATTTCCCTCTGGAAGGATACACGAGAAATTGGTAACAGTGTTTACCCCCAGGGTGGGGAACTGGGTTGCTAGGGATACAGGTATAAATCTGTTTTATTACACGCTGTTTCATTTCGTTTGTCCTATGTTTATGTATTTTTGCTGTTGTTAGGTGCCATCGAATGGTAGCGTGGATTCCTACTCACAGCGACCCCATGTGACAGAGTAGAACTGCCCTATAGGGTTTTCTAGACTGAAGTCTTTATGGGAGCAGATTGCCAGGTCTTTCTCCCACGGAGCTGCTGGGTGGGTTCGAATCGCCAACCTTTCGGATAGTAGCTAAGCATTTAACCTTTGCACCAGCAGGGCTTCTTTGTGTATGTTATTACCCATACCTGTTGCCACTGAGTTGATTCTGACTCATAGCAACCCTATAGGACGGAGTAGAACTGCCCCATAGGGTTTCCAAGGAGTGGCTGGTGGATTCAAACTGCTGACCTTTTGGTTAACAGCCATAGCTCTTAACAACTGCACCACAAAGAATGAAAAAAAAAAAAAAACAGTTGAAGGAGACTTTTCCCTGCAATTAAGCCTAAAGCCATGGACAGATACCTTTCCAGTCCTGCCATAGGGTGCTCTGCGATTTCAGGCAGGGCTCATCCTCCCTCTCCCCATCCTGCCTTCCTTCCATGTCACGTAGTTGAGTGGGAGAACTAACCCTAGAACCCACGTCTCCTCACTTTGCATCTGACTCCTTTACACTGCATCTAGCCTTCCAGCTGCCTCCCAGCAAGGGACTGGTTATGGGTGACGATGGTGTCCTAGCCTCTGCGCCTGGAACTGTCACACATAAACAAACACACACACCCTGAATTCAAACCACTTGGGCACAATGCAGATCTGTTCCCCTGAGAGCAGAAGCCCTACCTCAACCCCTTTCTGCCCTGCTTGCCTGAAGACTGTCTCATCATGGGGAAGTTACAGGTTTCATTTTGTTACTTGGAAGCCGCTCCAGCCAGGAAGGGAACCCGAGCTGACTTGGAGCCAGGGCCTTAATTGGACTGGATCCCCATAGAGGCCATTAGACTCTTGCTGCAGCTTGGCAGAGAGGAAATCCTTCCTCCCCCACCCACACACAGTCCAGCCAAGATCCGCGAGGGCCTACAGTCCAAATAAGGTATTGTATTAAGTTTCCAATTATTAATATTCTCCCATCCATGTGAACAGCTTTTTACTGTTTCCAGACACTAACAAATACTGTTGCACATTTGATCTCTTTATTCACTCACGCCACAAATTTTTATTGAGTTCCTACTATGTGCTAGGCACTGTTCCAGGTCACAACAGACAAAGTGTCACAAAACTTACATTCTGTTTGTGAAGACAGTTAGCAAGTACCCAGGAAAATATGTCAATGTCAGGAGAAAATAAAAGCTAGGAAGAAAAATAGGGTAAGGGGATAGAGAGAGCTGTTGCTGGGGGAGGAGAGACAGATGGCCTCTTTGATGACATTTGAGTAAAGACCTGAAGGAAATGAGGACCATCTCTGGGAAAACAATGCTATAGGCAGTGAAAACAGCAAGTACAAAGGCACTGAGGCAGGAATTGCCTGGTATATTGGAAGAACAATAAGGAGACAGATGAGAAAGTGAAGGTTGGGATGACTTTGGTGTGACTTGTTTGCCCAGATCTCATGCCACCAATTCAGTGGCTTTTGTCCACTACTCTGCCTAGTGAACACTGAAGAGTAACAGAGGGTATAGGAAAACTTCTTTAGCTGGATCACAGGAATCACTCCAAAATGAATTAAAAAAACCCTTCCCTAAAAGAAAAAGAAGACATATCCAAATATGTCCCTGGCTATATTATCCATAAAGGCAAAAGAGTAACAAAAAAATTAAAATTACCAATCATTAGAAGAGAGAACTAATGTTTGTTGACTACACACTGTGATTATAACATTCTACACTGATCTTCCACATATGAAGCAATTATTGCTCAGGGGGTATGTAGCTTGCTCAAGATCACACAACCAGAGGTTTAAACTCAGGCCCGTGCACATACCTGTCTTCCCCTCTAGACTGTAAGCTCTGTGGGGGCAGGGTCTATGTCTATCTTCTTCACCCTTGTATGGCTAGCACGTAGTACAGGGCCTGGTGTAAAGCTGGTGCTCAAAAAATTATGACTAAATGGTTAAAGATTTGTCTCCAAAGCCTGTTCTGATTCTAATACACCACTTTGCTTCCCTAGCAAAATCTAGTCCATCCAGTCATTGAAATATTCTGCAGCTATTAAAAATGATTATTTGCTTAAAAAAACCTAATTCATCTACATAATGGAATAATATAAGCCGTTAAAAATGATGTTGAAGGTTGCTGAGAATGCAGCTGCCGACAGGGGTAGACACTGATGGATCTGGCCACCAGAACGGTGACATTCTGTGCCTAGTGGCCTCAGTTCAGTGCCACCCATTGCTCCTTTGACTCCTGTCCCCACCCCAACCCCAGTCCCAACTTCCTAGCCAAGCCTAAGATAGCAGCCTGGAGGCTCAGAAATAACATTAATGATAATCATCATCATCATTATTATTAGAGCCTAGTGGCACAAATGGTTAAGCGTTCGACTACTGACAGAGAGACTGGTGGTTCGAACCTCCCCAGAGGCTCCTCAGGAGAAAGATCTGGCAATCTGCTCCTGTAAGGATTACAGCCAAGAAAACCCTATGGGGCAGTTCTACCATCACATGGGGTCGCTATGAGTTGCAATCAACTCAATGGCACCCAACAACAACAACAATACTACTATTACAATGGTATGGAGCATTTACTATGCCCCTGGTTGAATTGCATACAAAACACATTGCTGTCAAGTAGATTCCGAACTCATAGCGACACTATAGGACAGAGTAGAACTGCCCCCTAGGGTTTCCAAGGAGTGCCTGGTGGATTCCAACTGCTGACCTTTTGGTTAACAGACGAGCTCTTAGCCATGATGCCACCACCACCACCAACAACAACAATACTATTATTATAGTGGTATTGAGCATTTACTGTGTCCCTGGTTGAGTGCATTGTGTATATGAACCATTTAATACCTATAACAACCCTGAGAGTTGGGCACTAATATTGCCCCCAATTTACAGAGGAGGAAATTGAGGCTCAGAGGGATTAAATCACTTGCCCAAGTCAAACAGCTGGTCAGTAAATAGCAGAACTGGGATTTGAACCCACATCTATTCTGACTCTAGATCTGCATTGTCCTGCTTGCCCCCATAGCTCATAGTCACCCATTTCCCACTGCCTGAAGGTGCAGGGACACCTCGCCCTGGGAGAATCCCAGGAGTGGCCCACTTCCCGGCTCCTTCCCTGCAACATCAGAGCAAAAAACTGCAACCCTTTCAGAGTCATGAAGTTTGGCTTGAATGAGGGCATTCCTTCTCCACCCCTGAAAATCCGCAGTTCACATATTTGGTACTTTGAGGCCTGACAAGCAATCCTTTAGATCACAGTTAGGTAGCTGAGACAGTGTTCAACAATTTGAATTTCAAGCAGGCAACTGTATTTTCTCCAAGCTGAGAAATGTCCTTCACACGTCAAAAGAATAAACAAGGACTCCAGCTCTAATAGTCCCTGCAGCAGAGAGGAGTACCCACAAGCGCGGGAAGGGAAGAGCACGATCTAATGTTTTCCCAGCTGCACTCCACACCCTAGCATTCCACCTCGCTCACTCTCTGGGGACTTGGGGGATGCTCAGAGGGGCTGGCCGGATTTGTTTGTTCCTTTGCTTCCCATAGGAGACTGTCGCTAATCTCTTCTCATATTGCTGGGTGTCCTATTGCCATGCGTGCAGCTGGATGAGGACTCCCAGTGTTTGTGTGGAACACTGTGGAACATGGGCTGCGCCCTGCTACATCTGAAAGTACACAAGGGACAGTCCCTGACAGAAGGAAAACAGCCTTGCCTGAGCTGATCACAGACACAGTCAAGTCCTGAGGTTGGAGTCCAACACTTATTTTCTTTTCCCATCTGGTTCTCTTAGTTTTTAGGTGAGGCTCAGGAAGGAGTCCTTTCTTTCCCTAAACCTGCCTGTGCCCTTCAGGTGCTTACTCCACTCTACTAGAGTCCCTGGATCCCCTCCCACCCCCACAGGCTCCCGAGTGGGTATGTCCAAGCCCCACAAACCCCTCTCTTGCTAACATCAATTGCATCTCATACCCTGGCTGGTGCAAGTGGTTAAGGCACTGGGCTGCTAACCAAAAAGTTGGGGGTTCAAGTTCACCCAGGAGCACCTCAGAAGAAAGGCTTGGTGATCTACTTCTGAAAAAATCATCCATTGACAACCCTAGGGAGCATAGTTCTACTCTGACGCACATGGAGTTGCCATGAATCAGAGTCAACTCGACCGAAACTGGTTTTTATTATGCTAAGAAAGGCCCATCCCCGTCTCCACAGTCAGTGAGGATGACAAGGACTAAGCAGGTAAAAGGGAACCCAGCACCTCTTTCTGCTAATCGGAAATAAACACTGCAAGAATCAGCAGGAACAGGATATTTACATGGTCTTAAAGTGGCCCCCCACAGATTGCTTATTACTTGTAAGGATGAAAATTACAACTTATATAGTGGAAAAAGCAGACCACCCCTTAACCAGGTGGTAAAAATTAACATTACCATCTGTCATGGATTGAATTGTGTCCCCCCAAAATACTGGGCAACTTGGCTAGGTCATGATTCCCAATATTGTATGATTGTCTACCATTTTGTCATCTGATGTGATTTCCCTATGTGTTGTATGTTCTATCACTGTGATGTAATAAGATGGATTAGTGTCAGTTATATTGATGAGATCTACAACATTAGATAGTGTTTTAAGCCAGTCTCTTTTGAGATATAGAAGAGAGAAGCGAGCAGAGAGACATGGGGACCTCATACCACCAAGAAAGCAGTGCCAGGAGCAGAGCACGTCCTTTGGACCCGGGGTCCCTGCCCGGAGAAGCTCCTGGTTCAGGGGAAGATTGATGAGAAGGCCGACAGAGAGAAAGCCCCCCCTGGAGCTGACGCCCTGAATTTGGACTTTCAGCCGACTAGACTGTGAGAAAATAAAGCCATCCACTTGTGGTATATCTGTTATAGCAGCACTAGATGACTAAGACACCATTGGAAAGCAGATAGACATCTGGCCTTTCTAGAAGTGATACCCTGAGAAGCACACAATATCACTTTTGTAATATTCCAGCTGGGACTGCATAACATGAATCTAATCATGAGGAGTCATCAGACACACCCAAACCGAGTAACATTCTATAAAATAACTGGTTTGATTTCAGCGTCATGAAAGACAAAGACAGAGTTGCTTTTCCAGAGAGTAGTATGACAACTAAATGCAATACTCGATCTTAGACTGGATCCTGTAGGAGGAGAAAGAATGCTCAAAAGAACATTATTAGGCCAAGTGACAGAATTAGAATATGGATGGTAGATTAGACAATAGTATTGTATCAATGTTAAAGTTCCTGAATTTGATAGTTGTTTTGTGGTTATGTAAGAGGATCCTTGTTCTTAGGAAATACATACGGAAGTTTTAAGGGGAAAAAGGGGCATGATGTCTGCAATCTACTGGCGAATGGTTCAGAAAAAACTAATTATGTATGTGTATGTATATGTGTATATATTGCTGTCATCAGTTGCTGTCAAGTAGATTCCCACTCTTGATGACCCCGTGCGTGCAGAGTAGAACTGTGCTCCATAGAGTTTTCAAGACTGTGACCTTTTGGAAGCAGATCTCTAGGCTTGACTTCTGAGGCACCTCTGGGTGGGCTCAAACTGCCAACCTTTTGGCTAGTGCTTAAGCATTTGTGCCACCCAGGGACTCTGTGTGTGTGTGTTGATGTTGTTAGGCTCTGTCAAGTCGATTTTTGAGTCATAGTGACCCCATGTGACAGAGTAGAACTGTCCCATAGGGTTTTCTGGTCTGTAATCTCCCCAGGAGCAGATTGCCAGGTCTTTCTCCCAAACAACCACTGGGTGAGTTTGAACCAACAGCTTTCCAATTAGCAGCCAAGTGCTTAAAAACCCTTGCAATACTAGGGTTCCAGATACAGTATATATACATATATAGTCACTGCATATATGTATATATATATATATATATATATATATATATACATACATACACACACACACACACACACACACACACACACACACACATATAACTCGTTGCCGTCGAGTCAACTCATAGCGACCCTATAGGCCAGAGTAGATCCACCCCATAGGGTTTCCAAGGAGCGGCTGGTGGATTCGAACCACTGACCTTTTGGTTAGCAGCCAAATGTTTAACCACTATGCCACCAGGACACCATATATATATATATATATATATGAAGAATGAGAGGAAATGATAAAATAAATGTGGCAAAATGCAAAAAAATTGGTGAATCTGGGTAAAACTTATTTAAGAGTTCTTTGTATTATTCTTGCAACTTTTCAGTTCATTTGAAATTATTTCAAAATAAAATAAACATTGTTGAGGTTCAGAGGAAGGGCAAAGCCGAATCCTCAATCGAAATCCAGGCAATTTTTTTCTCCCCATCCCTTAGAGAGTGAATGAGGTGCCAGAATTCATTCTATTATTTCTCTGCTTTTAAAGACTTTTTTTGTAGGTTGGTTGGTTTCCCTTTTGCTAATAGCCAGGGAGACAATCCAGCCCTCTTAGATCAGCATCACTGGGGCCACGGTGTCTGGCAGACGGGGCTGGGCCTCCCAGACAGGCCAGCTTGGAACATGGTGGGAACCGGCTCACCCACTGCGTCTTTCCAAAGTGAAAAAACGTCAAGGGATTCTGAGCCTCTGGGGCCCACCCTAGAAAGTGGAGAAAGAAGTGCTGTTACGACCTTTCGAAAAGATCTCCATGATTCCTTCCCTAGCAGACTTTAGTCCAGCACTGCCACCCCCCCACCCCCAAATTGTCTCAAGTGAGGATGGAGAATCAGCAGAACGTGGGGAACCACCTTTCCTCTGGTTTCTGTTTGTCAGGGTGCTGGGAAGACAGTTGTCAAGTGCTCCCATTCAGTGTGTGGTATTCATGACTGTGATCTTTTTCGAAGAGGCAATGTATATAATGGTTAAAGACCCCAACTTCAAATCCAGACTGCTTGGTGATTCAGTGGTAGAATTCTCACCTTCTATGTGGGAGATCTGAGTTCAATTCCTGGCCAACGCACCTCAAGCACAGCCACCACACATCTGTTAGTGGAGGCTTGCATGTTGATGTGATGCTGAATAGGTTTCAACGGAGCTTCCAGACTAAGACAGACTAGGAAGAAAAGCCTGGTTATCTACTTTTGAAAATCGGCCAATGGTCCAATCATCTTGTGCACGGGATCGCCATGAGTCAGGACTGACTCTATGGCAGTTAAGACTAACAACAGCAAGTGACTTACTTGAACAAGCCTCTTCGCCTCCATGAGCCTCCGTTTTCCTCTCGGTAAAATCAGGGACCACACGCAGGGACACTGACATTACTCAGTGGGATGCTTCATGTGAAGAGCTGGTACATGCTAAATGCTCAGTAAATGTTTGTTGGTTGTGTTATTAACTTTAGGCCCTGCCTTCCTGGAGTTGGCAGGCTGGCCAAGAAAACCACAGATTTAAGAAGCAATATCACTGGAGTCTGGTAACTGCTGCTTTCTGGGAAGCGTACATACCATGTGCTCTGAAAGCACATAGTGGGGGCATCTATCTTAGGCTGGGTGGAAGAGAGTCAAGGAAGGCTTTCCAGCAGCAGGGATGCTTAACACAGATACAAACTGAGCACCTGCTATGTACCAGGCATTCTCCTAGGCCCCGTGAACACCACGGTGAACAAAATAGAGAAACTTCCATTCTCATGGGAAGTCTGGTCATATCACAAACAGAAAAATATATAATATGCCAGAAGGTGAGAAGTGCTATGATGAAAAATGGAAGAGTTAAGAGGATAGAGAGCTTATCCGTCTGTGAAATAGGGATACTGCAAGTATCTAACTCAAACCCTTGTCACAAGGATTAAATGAGATAATGCATAGAAAGTACTTAGCGCAGTGCCTGACACCAAGTAAGCATTCTGCTACTTCAAATGCTTTGCTGATGTTCAAGCACTGTTTATTGCTTTGGATCTATTGTTTCTTTTCATTTATTTAACAAGTATCTTTTGAGAGCCTAATAGGTACCATCATGGTTGGTAAAGTAGAGGGTCAGCAAAAAAGAGGAAGACCCTGGACAAGATGGATTGGCACACAATTAAAAAAAAAAAAAAAGAAACTAGCTCCTTCAAAAAAAAGATGCATTGACACAGTGGCTGCAGCAATGGGCTCAAGCATAGCAATGATTGTGAGGATGGCGCGGGAACAGGCAGGGTTTCGTTCAGTAGTGCATAGGGTCGCTATGAGTTGGAACTCGACGGCACCTATCAACAACACCAGTATGGACCAGGCCCCAAGTGAGATGCTGTGAACATTGGAATTGGGATGACATGGCCCAGCCAGAGTGTTCAAGAAGCTCCTAACAAACAGGCAATTCCAAATATCCTGTGATAAGGACCAGGAGTTATCGAGGGTTTACTATGTACCAGGCACTGTTTTGAGCATTTTATCTGCATTAAGTCATGTAATCTTTACAATTCTATGAGCTAAGTAAGCACTGTTTTACGGATGAGGAAACTGAGGCACAGAGAGGTTAGGTAATTTGCCCAGAGTTACAGGGTAAGTGTAAAAGTGGCACAGTTAGAATTCTGCAGTAGGGAAGTCCAAGATGTTATGGGAGCCCGGAGGAGAGGTCCCCTGACAGGACTGATCAGGGAAGGCTTCCTGGAGGCGGTCCTGTTTAAGTCGAGGTTTGCAAGATGAGTAGATGTTAGTTGGGCAGACAGAGGAGATGGGACGGTCAGGCAGAGGGAGCAGCTTATGCAAAAGCCTAGAAGGGAGAGAAAGTAGGCCCCTCTTTGTACCCAGCTGGTTTGAGAGCAGAGAGCTGAGAGAATGAAGCCAGACAGGAGGGCAGGGCCCGTCAGGGAGGGCCTTGCACTGTGCTAAGAAGTGTGGCCTCTCTCCCTGGGGCAGGGGGGCAGTGAGGAGCCAGTGAAGAGCTGCTGCTTGCCCCTTCCCAGGGCCCTCCAGGTTGAGTGGGGAGAGGCATTAAATGACTTTATTAATGTGCACACTGGGGTGACACACAAGAGAAGAAGGCAGAGGGGCAGCTTCTAAATTTTGCTCCCTGAGCTACAGGCCTCTTGGCTGGGAGACTGGGAGACTCCCCAGGGAAAGAGCCTTGGCTCCGTCTTCCAGGGCCTTCCAGTCAGACACAGGGTCTCCCCAGAAGGGATGTCTCTTAAAGAGTCAGAACTGTGAATGGGAGAGGGGGTATCCAGAGATGGATCCCAAGGATGGCCAGAGGGGGGCCCAGTGGGAATTTGGGGCTTGAGTCTGGTTATTCTTCTCCACTTAAAAAACCTTTTTTGGAGAGGTTATGTAAGCATATCGTTTGAAAATAATAATAATTCAAACAATTCCATAGAGCCGACAGAGCAAAAGCAGTCCCCGCCCCCCACTTCCTGTCCCACAGTCTCTTATTTCCCCTCCCCCAGGCCAATACATTTATTGTCTTCCTGGGTTGCCTTCCAAAGACATTCTATACATATATTCATAGGTTTATGTAGATATATCCCGTGGAAGAATTTTAATAATGAATTTTACTGTTCTTTTTTTCTTTTTGGCCCGTTACAAAGTAAAATGTGTATGTTTTGCTGTGTATATTCTCAACAACAACAAATGAAATAAAATTTAGGGGAAAAAAGTAACACCTATTCATTGTAGGGAATTTTGAAAAAAACAAAAACTAGAAAAGCTGAAGTAAACGTTAAGCTGTAAAGGCAATCACTGCTAACATTTTCAAGCCAGGATTTCTGCTTTAATAAGAAAAGCAAATAACCTTTGAATGAGGCGGTAGAAAGCAGGTTTGCTTTCTTTCCCACATTCTATCTGCCCCCTCCTAATGGCATGATATTTGAAATAATGAGAATTATTATCATTTCAAATGAGAGAAGGGAGACTTGCAGAAGTCCTGGGAAGCGAGACCTCCAGGCTTCAGATCCTCTTTTGCAGGCCAGTTCCGCCACCTCCTCTGTCTCTCAGGTCTGAGGAGCAAGGCTATTGTTGTTAGGTGCCTTCGAGTTGGTTCCTACCCATAAACAATGGCTACCTCCCCTGCGCACCGAAGACAAAACCCGGCTTCCCGTCTTTGTCTGCCAGATGCGGGTCCCCTGCTGGGGCCACCACCAGCTGCAGTGACTCATGGCATGATGCACTAGCTGATGGGACATCTGTCTCCTCCTTGCTGCATTCCTCTCTCCTCTATGAGGGGGCTCAGTGACGGGGGGCAGGGGGGTAGAGGACATTTTTAGAGCCTTGGCTGTGGGTCAAACTGCTTGGATTCATAGCACAGCTCTGCCCCTGCCAGCGGTGTGGCCTTGACAAATTACCTAACCTCTCTGCATCTCATTTTCCCCTTCTGTAAAATGGGGGAGTACTAGTACATCCACATAGGACTGTCTTGAGGATTAAATACATGTAAAGTGCAGGGCACATGGAAGTGCTCAGTGTGTTAACAATATTATTACTATCCTCTCAGATCACCTGTCTCCAATCTCCCCAACTCCCAGGCTACCCTGCCCCCAAACTCCAGCTCCTGCCTGGCTTCTGGCTGGTGCCCCCCTCCCCCCAGCCCACAGATCTTTGCTGCTGCTGTACTGCTGACCCTCTTCCCAGGCTTTTCTGGCTGAAGAAAACTTTCTCATATGTCAGGGTTCAGAGGACAAATCTCCAGGGATCCTCCCACAAACACACCTCCACCCTCAGTCCAAATAAAACGCTTCCTCCTCTGGATCCGGCACCACTTGACACTGGATGAACACAGTGTACTGAAATGCCTTGTGTGACCCAGGCACCCCCTCAGCCAACAAGGGTCACTAGTTATTAAAAGTTGCATCCATACACTGCTCCCCCATACCTCCCAAATCGAACCCTCCTCTAGGGAGCCACCCCTGATTCTGGGGAAGTGGGCCCCTATTTCAGCCCTGGTGGATGCAAAGGAGTCTAAGCCAATCAGCTCCTGCCATAGTCCTGGTGCTGTTATTGGTCCAGGGATGACCACATGACCCCACTCACCCAATCTGACTGAAGGGAGAGATTGAAACGTCTGGTTTAGGGTACAGCTTCTTTCTCTTGCTGGAGAAGAACAAGGACGACTGTTGTCACAGGTGTTGCTGGCAGCCACCTTACCGTCGAGAGGGGAGTTACCCTGGGGCAGAAGCCAATGTGGAGGAAGGCAGAGAAGGAGACAGAAAGTTCCTGGGTCCTTATACCATCATTGAGTCACTGAATCAATTAACCCTGAGACTGGAAATGCCCCTTGACTTCCCATTGGTGAAATCATAAGTTCCTTTAATGTTCACATCCTCACTGATAACACATTCACAATCACCTTATGAGGTAGAGGATCTATGTAACAGTTCATGACATATTTTCTGGAGTGAGCCCTGGATTTTCACGTCCTTCCTACTTACAGTATGGAGTCCCTGAGTGGTACAAATGGTTAAGCACTGGACTACTAGCCAAAAGGTTGCTAGTTCAAACCCACCCAGAGATGCC
This sequence comes from Dugong dugon, assembly GCA_030035585.1. NCBI lineage: Eukaryota > Metazoa > Chordata > Mammalia > Sirenia > Dugongidae > Dugong > Dugong dugon. Next base: position 48,841,286 of record CM057462.1, on the reverse strand, counting down.
TGAGAAGTAAGGGTTAGAGATCGGCTTCTGAAAGGTCACAGCCTTGAAAACCCTATGGTGTGCAGTTCTGTTCCACACACGTGGGGTGTCCATGAATCAGAATTGACCCCATGGCAACTAACAACACTATTTACTGTGTAGACTTGGCCAGTTGCTTAATCGCCCTAGGCCTCACTTTCTTCATCTGAAAATAGCACCTACTTCATAGAATTGTAGCAAGAATTAAGTGGGATTACCCAAGTAAAGCTTTTATATCAATGCCTAGCAAATAATGTTGTTGTTGTCAGTTGCGTTCGAGTGGGCTCCCCTCATGGCTACCCCATGCGTTATGGAGTAGAACTGCTCCGTAGGGTTTTCTTGGCTGTAATCTGTGTGGAAGCAGTTTACCAGGCCTTTCTTCGAAAGAGCCACTAGGTGGGTTCGAACCGCCAACCTTTCAGTTAGCAGCCAATCGCAAACCACTTGTGCTTCTATAAACCAAAAAACCAAACCTGTTGCCATCAAGTCGATTCCAACTTATAGCGACCCCATAGGCCAGAGTAGAACTGCCTCATAGGGTTTCCAAGGAGTGGCTGGTGGATTCAAACTGCTGACCTTTTGGTTAACAGCCTGAGCGCTTAACCAGTATGCCACCAGGGCTCCATTGCATTACCATAGGGGCTGAAAAAAATGTTGGTCTTCACTATTATTATTCCCACTTTACAGATGAGGAAACCAAGACTCAGCAAGTATGGGTAACTCACCCAAGGTTGTACAGGTAGTAAGTGGATCGAACCCACATAGTCTGAGCTCTAGAGTCTGCAGTGTTAACCACGTGGCTTGAACACCACCCCCCAACCCCGCCAGGAGATGTGGAGATTACAGGCCACCCCTCCTGCCATCCTCCCAGGGCTGTGTGCATTGAATTCTCGATCCCGAGATGCCTCTTGGGTTTCATGTTTGCTGTCCACATCCCCGCCCCCTTCCTAGGACACTGTCCCATCCTTTCCCACTCCCACAATTTGCCGCTGCTGCAGGCTGGGATGTGGCTGATGGTCTGGAAGGCTTGTGGTGACAGTGGGGCATGCCACCAGTAAACAACTAAAACTGGAATATTAAATACCTTTGTTCTTAAAGGTCCAGCAAACATTTCCACCCCGGGAACTTCTGAGCCAATCTTCCTGTGACTCTAGATGAGGAGCTCCTCTCTTCAGGCTCCCTCTCTTTGCTCTCACCCCTCCCTCCTGCTTTCAGGTCTTAAGTATTCCCCTCTTCCCCCCATCCCCTACACACACACCTCTTATTAGACTTCCTTACCCAGAATCTTCCCTCTAGCCCTCCAGCCCTCCAGGCCACGGCCAGGGAGGGGGCAGTGCCTTTCACACCCAATACAGCCATCAGGCAAAGACCCTCATCTTCCTAGAGTAACACAGGGGACAGGTTTTAAATCTAACATGTTTTTCCTCCCCCACTAGTCTGTGAGCATCTTGAGGGCCTGGGTTGAGTGGATTCAGGCCTATGGCTCTGAGGCCCGCTTTGGGGCCTGGCCCAACCTTACCCCAGTGAGTGTCTGAGGAAAGGAGGATGAATTTAATGAATCCCTGGCCCTTCCCGTCCTAGGTCCAGGTCCTGGCTGCTCACCCCACCTCCCGATGACTCACGATGACTCAGCAGTAAGCCAGGCCTCTTGGCCTTTCCCTGTTCTGTTCTCCCTCTGGAAGAACAGCAGGCTGTGAGCTGCGCCCGGGCCGTTTTTTGGACTTGACGGAGTGGCAGGTGTTGGCAGGCTGTCCTCTGGAGGCTGGATCCATTGCTCAGCTACCCACAACGATGAGAGGATCCCATTCCAGGGGTGGGTACCTAGCACCTCCCAACTCCTGAACAGAGAGGACAAGTTCAGAGAAAGTCAGAGGATGAACCCTAAAACCAGAGAACCTGGGTGCAAATCTTGACTCTGCCACTCACTAGCTGTGTAACCCTGGGCATGTTGCTCTAACCCTCTGCATCATTTGCCTCATCTGTAAAAATGGGGATAATCGTTCCCTCTCCAAGACTGCTGAGGAGTCAGTGCATTTACATCTGTAAAGCACTCAAAAGAGTACCTGGCACTTCACAAGCGCAATTCAGTGTTTGTTACATGGAAAAAAAAAAATCAATAACCATTTACACAGGGTCTTCCATGTGCCAGGCCCAGGTCAGATACCGGGGACACAGATGAGACTGAGGCGGCCACAGTGGCTGCCCTCCCAGACGGCATTTTGGCCTACCCCGCCCAGCGGGGGGCCTATTCAGTAGGACAGAGCTGGGAATAGCAAATGGCACAGTTGAGTCCAAACTTCACTGAACAAATGAAGGAAGCCGAGGTCTGGGAAAGGACAAGGAGTTGCTTGAGGTCTTACAGCTGGAGAATAGTAACAACCAAACCCAAACCTGTTACCGTGGAGTTGATTCCAACTCATACAACCCTATAGGACAGAGTAGAACTGCCCCGTAGGGTTTCCAAGGAGCAGCTGGTGGATTTGAACTGCTGATCTTTGGGTTAACAGTTGAGCTCTTAACCACTGCACCACCAGGGCTTCAGTAAGAACAAGCACTAACTTTATGGAGCAAACACTTTCATGCGCCAAGCACAATCCTAAGAGCTTGAATTGTTTTATTATCTTTTTGCCATCGTGCACAACTTACAAGCAAGGAACTGAGCACAGAGAGGTTAGGCCACTTGCCTGAGGTCACCTGCTAGGAAACGGTAGAGCCAGGATTGAACCCCAGGCAGCTTGGAGACAAATAATCCGCTGTCATTTACTGAGAACCATGACCTGTATCGCAATACATCATCTCCTTTCATCCTCACAGCCACCAGACGAAGTAGGTACCATTACTAGCTGCCGTTGAGTTAATCCCAACTCAGGGTGACCTCACGTGTGTCAGACTAGAACTGTGCTCCATAGGATTTTCAATGGCTGATTTTTCAGAGTAGGTCATCCAGCTTTTCTTCCAAGGTGCCTCTGGGTGGACTCAAATCTCCAAACTTTCAGTTAGCAGCAGAGCATGTTAACTGTTTGCACCACCCAGGGACTCCCAGGTACCACTAAGTGTCCCCGTTTCACAGATGAAGGAACTGAGGCCCCAGGAGGTTATATGATTTGCCTAAGCTATCACAGTTAGGCAATGGCACAGCAGGGGTTTCTTGACACTAGGTTATCCTGCTGCCCCAGACCTCTTAACTCCCAGCCAGCTTTCCGTGGCCTGGCCGGAGCCCATGCCATCCCCCTCTGCCCCCTCTGGGCCCAGGGAAGTGTGTGCAGAGAATGCAGAAGTCATTGAACTACAGTTCGGACAAATGAGCATTATGAGCAAAGTCCTTCTGCCAAGCAGAGAGAGTCCTATAACAAGCACCAGAGCCAAGTGGACACTGTCCTGAGCCAGCCGCAGCCCCACACCCTCCAGCTTGGCCCAGAAAGCCAAGGGGTCTGTGGGAAGACTGGCTCTACTGCATGGAGAACACACCAGTGATAACAGCAGTGCTCAGCTCAGCCAGGCCCTCTGCACATTATGGCCTTTAACCTTCACAACAAACCTACAAGGAAGGTTCTAGTATCATCTTGATTTTGCAAGAGGCAGGACAGGAGAGTGTTAAGAACACAGACTCTGGAGCCAGGCTGCCTGGGTTCCAGTCCCAGCTCTGCCACTTTCTAGTCCTGACTTTGGGGGACACTTAACCTCTCTGGGCCTCAGTATCCTCATCGATAGACTGAGGATAATAATAGTACCTCCACCTCATAGAAGGAGCCCTGGTGTTGCAATGGTTTAGCACTCAGCTGCTAACCAAAAGGTTGGCAGTTTGAACCCACCAGCCGCTCTGTGGGGGAAAAGACCTGATGATCTGCTCCCGTAAAGGTTACAGCCTAGGAAACCCTATTGAGCAGTTCTACACTGTCCTATAGGGTCACTATAGGGTTGCTATGAGTCAGAATTGACTCAAAGGCACAAAACAACAAGTGCTAGTACGTGTAAAGCGCTTAGAAAAATGCCCAGCACGTAATAAGCACTGTGTGTTTGCCATTTTATGGAAACTGAGACTCAAGGAAGTTACAGACTTGCTCCACATCCCATAAGTACTATCTGGCATACCCAGAACTTGAACTCAAGTCTGTCCAACTCCAAAGCAGAGCCCTTTCCACATACACCAAGGGCACTGAGCACCTTGATAGAGGAGTAGGATTTTTATATTGAAGAGAAACGCATATTTCAGGTTGAAACCAGCATTTATTTGCACAGAGGTGGGAATGGGCTGCAGGAATGCCTAGTAGTAGAGCCAGAGACTAGGGCCTCAACCCATAGCACCAAAACCCGGCCAAGGTCAACACAGTCTGATGGCAATTCAGGTCATTCGCTGAGCATTTCCTGAGCACCTACTGTGGGGCCAAGCTAGGTACTAGTCACTGAGAAGAGAAAGACAAACCACACACAGTTCTTGCCCCAGGAAGCTCAACAATGCAGCCGGGAGGCAGAAGTGCAAACCAGTCACCCTGATACAGCTGAATAGCAGCTCTATAGTGTTGCAGGCAGGAGCACAGAGTAAGTTCTCCTAGGTGAGGAGTCGGACAAGGCTCCACGGAGGGGAGGGCACATGAACTGGACCTCGAAGAGCTGAGCAAGTAAAAATGGAGGAAGGTGAGGACACCCCAGGCAGAGGACTCAGCAGGAGCAAGCAGGGAGTCCCAGGGCCCACGGGGTATTTAGGGGAAGACAGATGGGGCTGCAGAGGTGGTTCAAGGCCAGAGAAGGGAGGGCCTCTGTATTGGTCAGGACTCCTGGGTTGCGAGAGACAGAAAACCCAACTCAAAGAGGCTTAACTAAAAAGGACATTTATTGCCTCAGGAAACTGAGAAGCCCAGTGTTGTCTGCCTCAGGCATAGCTGGATCTAGGGCTTTAATGATGCCATCAGGACTTGGTCTCTCCATCTCTCGGCTTCTCTCTGTGTTGGCTTCCCTCTGGAGCAGGCCCTTTCCAAATGTGTCAGCTCCACAGTCACATCCTCCCAGTTCCAAGCCCAGTAGAAAGATTCATTTTTTGAAAATGCTTAAACACAGGTTCTGGAACGGAATTTCACTGGACCAGTCTGGGTCATGTGACTATGCCTGAACCAGTCACTATATGGCAGCTGTGGGAGCATGGGCGAGTGTGGAATACTCTGACTGGCCAGGTTGAGGTCACATGCCTATTCCTAGGTGTCAGCCTCACCCACAACACATGAATTGAGAGTGAGGGAGGGGTGGTTTCCTAGGAATAAAGGAGAAAGAATGGGTGCTGGACAGGCAGAGATGACAGTTTGAAACTTGAGGTCATGGTCTTTGGGCAGTGGGGAGCCAGTGAGGGCTTTAATTCAGGGGCTGAACAGCTTGGATTAGATTTGGGTTTTAGGAGTAGAGAAGGTGACCAGCGGAGGGCAGAGAGGCTGCAAGTCCCTCCGAAACATCGTGAAGGCCTGGGTCTGCGCTGGGGCAGCTGGCATGGAGAGTGGGGGAGTTGCAAACGATGCCTGGCTGGGATGCCCAGTTGTTACTGGAAGGGCTGCTTCAGGTGCCAAGACCACGTCACCCTCTTGCTACGGGCCTCAGATGCCAGCGAGAGCGTGGGCTGAGGGCCTGGCCTCCCTTTCCCCCAGAATCCTATGACTAATTCTTTCCCTCCATCTGCCCTCACTCTTGCCTCCCCCACACTTGCTGCCCCCACTGGGCCCTAGAGAATCTGAACTCCCGTGGCCCCAGTTCTGGGATGGACAATTCAACATCGGGTGGTGGGGGCAGGAGCTGAGCACCTTCAAGTCTCCCTGCCTTAGTAGTCCCTTTCCCCAGTTTCTGACCTCCCACCCCATCCCCCTCGTGCCTGGGACATCACCCGCGGACTCCAGGCAGGCTAGCTCCTCTCCCTGGTGAATGAAACCATTGTGAGATCAGCCTGAGAGCTGGCAGGAGTTGGGCCGGCACACGTGGCTCTCCCAGAGGCCACAGTCCAGCCATTGCCGGCTCTGGCTGCTTGGGCCTGTCCAGAGAGGAGGGAGCTGAGGGGGTTTGGGCTAGCTTAGGCAACCCCAGAGCCTGTTGCTCTCTGTTTTCTGTTCTCTGATTTCCACCTGTCTCAGGCTAGGTCTCAGGGAAGGGGCTGAAGGCTGGGCTTGACCCTGGAATCTTCAGAACCTTGGAGCAGGAAGGACTCACCAGCTGGGCCTGGAATACCTGGAGTCTTCACCAAACTGAAAGCTGTGGTGTGGTAGACGAGGCTTGAACCCTGTTCTCTGGTGCCCCAGCCAGCCCAGCAGAGCCCTGGAGAGAGGCAGGGCACTGAGGCCATTCAGGAAAGGTTGTGAGGTTTGGGGGTGGGTAGTGAGAATGGGAGGAGCTTAGGACTTCGGGTTTCACTGAAGACTGCCAAAGCCTTCCAGACTGAGCCTGCGGAGATGGTGTCATAACTATTAGCTACTGTGTATTGAGCACTTATTAAATGTTGGGCGCTGTGCCAAGAATGTTACATACATTGTCTCATTTAGTCTTTATAACCATGTAAAGCAGGTATTATCATTATCCCCAGGGCTGTCTTGTACAGTTGCCCAGGTTATTCACTGCACAAGGGACCTAGGCAAGGGGATATGTGAAGGCTAAAATTCACCCAGTGCTTCACTCTCCAACAGTGTACCTGTGGGTCTGTGTCTATAGGAAGGCCCTATTCCTCATATGTTATAGCTGAGGGGAGTGAGGTTCTGAGGAGATGAAATGACTTGCCCAAGGCCCCATAGCTAGTAAGCAACAATCTGGGATTCAAACTCAGGTCTGTCTGACTCCAGAACCTCTTAATTAACCACTGCACCCTGTGTTCAGACTTGTCCACTTGCACCATTCCCTGCTGAGGTTTCTGCCTTCCTCTTCCTGAGTACCCAACTGTGCAAAAGTCTGGGCTGGGAGGCAGGAGACCTGGGTTGCATTCCTGACTCTGCTTATTCTTATTTCCTCTCCACCTCTCAGTCTCCTCATCTGTAAATTGGATATATCCGAGTTCCTTTGAAGCAAGCAACAGAATCCAACTCTGGCTTACTTAAACAAAAAGGAATGCTCTGGAAAGATGTGAGGCTGCCCGTAGGCTGGAAGGAGGAGCTGAATCAGGCCTTGGAAAGGCCAGAAACCAGGGCTACCCTGGAGATCCAGCAGCAGGAACCAGTGACCAGTAACTTCAGGCTAGTTCCCTAAATATTAAATCAGGTCCTTGTTACCAGAAAAAGAGGGAGTGGTTGTGGCGGACAAAACAACCCATGTCTGTGTCAGGGAGGAGAGTACATGCCCTGTTCTAGGGATGGCGGGAATCCAGAGACCCCGGATGTGGAAGCACTTTGCTGGCTGCAAAGGAGCGTGTGACACACAGAGCATCATAAGTCTCTCCATTCCTCCTGTCCTGGGGGGGAGGCAGTAAGAGCAGTGCCAGCTTCTGGTCCTGGCTTTGCCACTGACTGGCTGTGTGTCCTTGGGCAAGTCACTTCCCCTTCTGGATCAGAGTTTCTTCTTCTACTGAATGAAGGTGATAATCTTTAAGGCCAGTTCTTAGTTTCCTAAAATGTAAGCTAAAATTACCAGAGGAATTTTGGACAGTAAACGATGTTACCAGGACAGATTGCTCAACCTTAAAGAATGAATCATGAATGGTGGAATTTCAGGCATCCATAAAGACGATATTGGGTGGGGTTTTGTGTGGACACATTGAGTGGAAAACACCCACTTTGTCCTAGAGGTGTGAGCAGGAGAGGGGCAGCATGGATAACATCATGGACATTGTTCCCCAACCTCATGCATACCTCTAGAACCACTCCCACAAGAGGGTTGTGGAGATCCCTACTCAAGGTTGGGCACATTTGAAGTTTCCTTTGCTGGAGGGGTTCCAGCCCAAGGAAGCACAGCTGGCCAACAGGAGACATGGGGCCTTTGGGTCACCCATGTTGCAGTGCCTTTGTTGAAGGGATGCACAGAATTGTGACAGTGACTAAGGCACTGTCTTAGTCATCTAGCGCTGCTATAACACACATACCACAAATGGATGGTTTTGACAAAGAGAAATTTATTTTCTCACAGTCGAGTAGTCTAGAAGTCCAAATTCAGGGCATCAGCTCCGGGGGAGGGCTTTCTCACTCTGTCGGCCTTCTCATCAATCGTCCCCCGGAATAGCAGCTTCTCCGCGCAGGGACCCGGGGTCCAAAAGACGTGTTCTGCTTCCAGCACTGCTTTCTTGGTAGTATGAGGTCCCCTACTTTCTGCTTGCTTCCCTTTCCTTTTATCTCTTATAAGATAAAAGGTGGTGCAGGCCACACCCCAGGGAAACTCCCTTTATATTGGATCAGGGACGTGACCTTAGTAAGGGTGTTACAATCCCACCTGAATCCTCTTTAACATAAAATTACAATCACAAAATGGAGGACAACCACACAATACCGGGAATCATGGCCCAGCCAAACTGATACACACATTTTTGGGGGGACATAATTCAATCCATGACATTCTACCCTTTGGCCCCCAAAAAATCACATCCTTGTAGCATACAAAACATATTCATCCCATTGTATCATAGCAAAAGTCTTAACTCCAAGCCCAAAATCTAAAAATTCCTCTTCACCTGTCAAATCTAGAATACAAATTATCTGCTTCCAAAGGTACAATGGCAGAACAGGCACAAGCTAGACATTTCCATTACAAATGGGAGAAACTGGAGGGAAAGAAGGGATAACAGGCACCAAGCAAGTCAGCAGAACACATTACATTAGCCCTCAAGGCTCTGAAAATAATCCTCTGTTCTCTGAGACAATTTACACAATGTCCCCGCCCGCCAGACACTAGGTATTGGTCACAGTCTCTGGATTTTGAGTGGAGGCCCCTCGACCCTGGGCTTCAGCTCCACCATTGGGACAGCAATTCTGCTCCCTTGGCTTTAGGCGCACCATTCTCCTAGTCCATCTGAGTGGCGAGTCCACTCTTAGAAACACCAGAGGCCATGGCTCCACCCTTTGAAACCCAAGAGGTCATGGCCATACCTTTTGAAACTGAGGCAGCTCGGCTTCTTATGTTCCTTGTCTCTTCAGCTTCTGCTTCCCGGTTTCTTGACCTCTCAGCTCTTCGGGCCTCAAGCCTGCATCTGCCCTGCTGGAGCAAGTGTTCCAAAGCTCTGTAGCTCCACTGATAAGTGCCTGGAGACACCCCACTCCACCAGGAAGCCTCCTGTGCACACTCAGCTATCTCACTCCATGGGTCAGCTCCAGCACTGTCTGGTGCTGGTCTGTTGGTTCTGCTGCTGCTGCTGCTTCTCTGCTGCTGCCGCTTCTCCGCCACTGCAGGTTATCTGCTGCTGCTGCTGCTGGTCCTCTGCTGCTGCCATTCCTCTATCCACTCACAGTTTCAAAACCACTTCCACATTTTAGGTATCTGTTAGGGCAGCACCCTACTCTCTCGGTACCAAATTTTGTCTTAGTCATCTAGTGCTGCTATAACAGAAATACCACAAGTGGATGACTTTGACAAAGGGAAATTTGTTTTCTCATAGTTGAGTAGGCTAGAAGTCCAAATTTAGGGCATCAGCTCCAGGGGAAGGCTTTCTCTCTCTGTTGGCCTTCTTATCAATCTTCCCCTGGACTAGTAGCTTCTCCACACAGGGACCCTGGGTCAGAAAGACATGCTCTGCTCCCAGCACTGCTTTCTTGGTAGTATGAAGTGTCCTGCTCTCTGCTTGCTTCCTTTTCCTTTTATCTCTTGTAAGATAAAAGGTGGTGCAGGCCACACCCCAGGGAAACTCCCTTTACATTGGATCAGGGATGTGACTTTAGTAAGGGTGTTACAATCCCACCTGAATCCTCTTTAACATAAAATTACAATCACAAAATAGAGGACAACCACACAATACTAGGAAATCATGGCCCAGCCAAACTGATACACACATTTTTGGGGGGACATAATTCAATCCATAACAGACACTGTGCAAAGAAGATATCAGCACCCCTCTTGGGTCTCAGTTTCTACCTCTGTCAAATGGGGATAAGGTCACTGTTGTGGCAACCTCATGGGACCTTTCTGGGGATCAAATGAGAAAATACATATGAAAGAAAAACTGAGGAAACTCAGGGTCCAAGTGCTGAATAAGAACTAGAATGTAAGCTTCAAGGGCGTGGGGGCTGTGTCTGTCTGGTCACTGCTGGATCCTCAGCACCCAACATGGGGTCTAGTAGGGTTTCCAAGGAGCAGCTGGCGAATTCCAACTGCCAGCCTTTTTGTTAGCAGTCAAGCTTTCAACCACTGAGTCACCAGGGCTCCTAGCATTGTAGTAGGTGCTAAAAAATTATGTGTTGAATATTAATAACTAACGTGTAATGTGTACTTATGTTTCAAGCACTGTTTTAAGAGTTTTCCATGTGTGCAATAATATAGGTACTAATATATTACCATCTCCATTTAGAGATAAGGAAACTGAGGCACAGAGAGATTAAGTCACCTGCCCAAGGCCACCCAGCTAGTAAGAGGTAGAACTGGGCTTTGAATCCAGGCAGTTTGACCCCAGAATCTGGTCTCTTAAGCATAACTATACTTGCCTGAATGGCTGACTAAATGAGTGAATGAATGTATGAATGAGGTTTGGGGTTCAGACTCCTCAAACCTTTGCTTTGGAAACATGGGCTGAAGCTCCCAGCAAGAATTCCTCTTTTTTAAAAATGTTCTGCATCCCGTTTTGGTGAGTGGCATCTGGTGTCTTAAAAGCTAGCAAGCGGCCATCTAAGATGCATCAATTGGTCCCAACCCACCTGAAGTAAAGGAGAACGAAGAACACCAAAGACACAAGGAAAATATTAGCCCAAGAGACAGAAAGGGCCATGTAAACCAGGGACTCCATCAGCCTGAGACCAGAAGAACTAGCTGGTGCCCAGCTACCATCAATGACAGCCCTGACAGGGAATACAACAGAGAGTCCCTGATGGAGCAGGAGAAAAGTAGGGTGCAGAGTTCAAATTCTAGTAAAGAGACCAGACTTAGTGGTCTGACTGAGACTGGAGGGACCCTGGAATACATGGCCCCCAGACTCTCTGTTGGCCCAGAACTGAAACCATTCCCGAGGCCAACTCTTCAGACATAGACATAGAACGATGCTTATGAGTAGAGTACTTCATAGCTCAAGCAGATACATGAGACTAAATGGGCGGCTCCTGTCCACAGGCGAAATGAGAAGGCAAAAAGGGACAGGAGCTGGCTGAATGAACACTGGAAATTTGGGGTAGAGGGGAGGAGTGTGCTGTCACATTATAGGGAGAGCAGCTAGGGTCACAGCAGTGCGTGTGTGAGTTTTTGTGTGAGAAACTGGCTTGGCTTGAACTGTGAACTTTCACTTAAAGCACAATTAAAAAAAAAAAAAAGAATTCCTTTTTTTTTAAATCAATCTATCAACATGTTCCGATATTTACAGAAGACACTCTGCAAATATAACAGTGTGTCCAAAACTAGTCTAGTCATCTTCCTCCAAACCTGCTCCTCCTCTTCCTCTCCTCCCAAATTCAGCTCATGTTGTCACCAAGGATAGTTGCCCAAGCTAGAAACTTCCAGTTCATCATTGCCACCTTTCTCTCACATGGAAAGTCTTCAGACCAAATTCCTAAAGTCACAACAGAAACTTTATCTGATACCAAGGGTCACTGAGATGTCTGCCCCTGTCATCCTCCAAGTCTTGCAGCTTGCTGAGGCACTGTTATACATTGAGATTTCATGAAAGATTGGCTTGAATATCCTACCCCACTGTGATGGGACTCAGAGCTTGTCTCATGTTCCATTTTAACTCTTGCTGAAAAATGAATCAACCAAAACATAGTGGCTTAAAACAATAACAATCATTTTATTATTCTCTCTCCAGGGGTTGACTGGACTCAGCTAGGTGATTCTTTCTCAGAGCTTTTCATGTGATTGCAGTCAGATGGTGAATGGGACTGGAGTTATCTAGAAGGCTTCCTCACTCACATGTCTGGCAATTGACTCTGGTTGTCACCTGGGATCTCAGCTGGGAGCAGTATTATTCCTTATACTGGTCATGGGTGTCCCATAAAGGCAGTGTGGTCAAATGTGTTTGGGAAGTGATGAGTTACAGTGAAACAGGCCTCCTCTGACTACAGCACTGTCAAAAAGAACTTTCTAAAATAAAGGAAATGTTTTAATGTGCGCTGTGCAATGTGGTAGCCACTAGCAACATGGGTCCGTTGAGCGCTTGAAATGTGGTTACTGTGACTAAGAAACTGAATTTTTTTTTTCAGTATAGGTCTAGGCATGTGCCTTTTATTTACTTATTTTATTGTACTTTAGGTGAAGGTTTACAGAGGAAATTAGTTTCTCATTAAACAATACACATGTTGTTTTGTGTCATTCAATATTTTGCCCATAGAATCCTTCAACATTGCAATTCAAGGCTAGAGTTTTTTCTTCAGTTCTTTCAGCTTGAGGAATACTGAACGTGTCATTCCCTTTTGGCTTTCTAACTCCAGGTCTTTGCACACTTCATTAGAATTCTTTACTTTGTCGTCTCTAGCTGCCCTTTGAAATCTTCTGTTCAGTTCTTTTACTTCATCATTTCTTCTATTCGCTTTAGCTACTGTCTTAGACTGGGTTTTCTAGAGAAAGAAAACCAGTAAAGTGTATAAATTATATAAATATATATAGAGATTTATATCAAGGGAAAGGCTCACGAGACTGTAGAGGCTGGAACGTCCTAAATCCGTGGATCAGGGTAGAGGTTTCTCTCAATTCACGTAGCCGCAGGGGCTGGCGAAGCCAAGACTAGTAGGTCGGAGAGCAGAGCTCTTGCTCACAGGCTGTGAAGATCAAAGAATCCCAAGATTAGCAGGCAAGACTGCAAGGCTTCTCCTGATTCACGTAGCTGCAGGGGCTGGCAAATCTAAGATTGCCAGGTCGGAGATCAGGGCTCCTGCTCACAGGCTGTGAAGATAGAAAAATCCCAAGATCAGCAGATAAGATGACAGCTCAAGTCCTAAGAACCAGAGGTCAGATGAACAGGAGGCAGTCACAGGATCCAGAGTGAGCCAAAAAAGCCAGAATGTCTACTTATATTCGGATGCAGGCTACAGCCTCAAGGAAACTCCCTTTCAACTGATTGGCTACTCACAGCAGATTCCATCACGGGAGTGATCACATATAAACACTGAGAATCATGGCCCAGCCAAGCTGACACACAGTCTTAACCACCACAGCTACTCTATGTACAAGAGTAAGCTTGGGAGTCTCTTCTGACATCCATTTTGGTCTTTTCTTTCTTCCCTGTCTTTTTAGTGACCCTTTACTTTCTTCATATATGGTGTCCTTGATGTCATCCCACAATGTGTTCAAATCTGCTACAAAAGACCTCTCTAAAGTGTTAAAAAGCAAAGATGTCACCTTGAGGACTAAGGTGCTCCTGACCCAACCCATGGTATTTTTCATCTCCTCACATGCATGCAAAAGCTGGACAATGAGTAAGGAAGACTGAAGAATTGCTGCCTTTGAATTATGGTGTTGGCAAAGACTATTGAATGTACCATGGACTGCGAGAAGAAAGAAAACATCTGTCTTGGAAGAAGTACAGCCATAATGCTCCTTAGAAGCAAGGATGGTGAGACTTTGTCTCACGTACTTTGGATATGTTATCAGGAGGGACCAGTCCCTGGAGAAGGACATCATGCTTGGTAAAGTAGAGGGTCAGCAAAAGACCCTCAACAAGATGGATTGACACAGTGGTTGCAACAATGGGCTCAAGCATAGCTACGATTGTGAGGATGGCACAGGACCAGGTAGTGCTTTGTTCCGTTGTACATAGGGTCACTATGGGTCAGAACTGACTCCATGGCACCTAACAACAACAATCTTTATGGAAGCAGACTCCCACAGAGCTGCTGATGGATTTGAACCACCGACCTCTCGGTTAGCAGTCAAGTGCTTAACCACTGCACCACCAGGGCTCCTGAAGTGGACAATAGTAGGCCCAATATACACACAGGGAAACCAAGTTTCAAAGCCGGAAGGGGCTTGCCCAAAGTGGTATACGCAGTCATCACTTGAAAAGGGCAGAGCTGTGTCCAAAATGTGCAACCGGCAGGAAGAAGTGGGGAAGCCCAAGGAAGGAGAAGAACATGCCTCAGCAAACAATGAACAAAGAAACCGGTGGGGGCAGGAGAACAGGGAAATGGCCCAGGCCCAGGGAAGAATCGACGAAAGTAGAGAAAATGTTAACAACAGCCAAAGTCAGTCAATGGCCCAGCTGTTGCTATCTAGGGATGGGCGGGCCTCTGATCCTTGGGCAGCCATTCTATAGGCTAGCTGGCAACCAGTGGGGATGCTGGTGTGAATGCTCAAGCCAACAGGGGCAGCCCTGACAAGTTGGTGACTGGGAGAACCAACCAGAGCCTCTCTTTCATGAGCTTTGGATTTACAAAGCAGAGGCGTAACTAAGACACAGCAGGTAAGGCACGTGCCCCGGGCACCCTTGAGGAAGGGCACTAATGAGTAGTTTTGATGGGCCATCGCAGTTTCCATCACCAGCTGTGAGAGATCATTCAGCAATTTAAAACTAACTGTCATAGGTGGTATTTTCCACAGATAGGCTCCTGTTTAGAAGGTATAAAAATTGCTTCTAACAACCAAAACAAAAAAAAGTAGAGATCAAACAACAGTTGTGTCTCATTGACTTTAATCTTGCTTAACTACTCTAACGACAGACAGGAGCAATGGTTAGGTCAGAAGAAAAAAAGGATGACTTAAGAACCCTCAAACGGTATTGAATAATGAGGGACAATGGATGATATTGTGCTTGTGTGGGTAGTGAGAGCCCCATCACAGGAGATAGTCAAAGATATTCAAGTCTTCTTGTCTGGGAAGATGGGGTTGAGGAGGTATTAGACTAGATTCTTGAACTAAGAGAAACCACTCACTTCCTAGAGAAGTCACCCACCCCCACTCCCAGAGTTGGCTCCCATATCCATGGTAGTGGCTGGTGGCCCCTTGAACAAGGCTGGCTCCCAACCCTAGCTGGCCAATCAGGTTCCCTCTCCTGAGAATTTGTGACCCAGACCTAGGCACCCAGTCTCTGTTGTGGTTTTCAACTGAGACGCTCCATAAACCTGAGTGTAAAGCAGCCAGGAGCTGTGAGAACACTAGGGAGCGAAAAAGGGAGAAGAACAAAGTGAGCGTGTAGACAGAGAGGAGCGATGGCCGATAAAGTCATTTTTAAGATTTTCTGGTCCCTTGGGAGGTGTGACTGAGTTTCTGGCCCTGGACTGCACAAGCATCCTGCCAATAACCCTCCCCCCACCACTGATGTTTAAGCCTGCTGATGGGTTCTGTCCTTGCAATTACAGAGAGGCATGTGTCTGTGTGTGCTTGTGTGTGTCTGTGTGTTGAGGGCAACTATTAAATGCTGTGTGCCTGTGAGGATCCCGACTTCCTTGGGAAGGTATATCCTTGACCGCAGGCAAGCCACTTTTCTCTAACTCCTGGTCTTCCCACTTGTGAAATGAGGGGTTCGTGGAGGCCCTGCTCTGATGGTCAGCTTTCTGTTGCACAAATGTTTGCCTGCTGCGCGATGCTAAGCACCATGGGACAACTACATTTAGTCACAGAGTCCACCTTTCATTCTACAAATATTTAGTGAGTGCCTACTATGTGCCAGGTGCTGTTCTAGGCAATGGGGAGGAGGCAGTGAACAAAACAGACAAAAGTAAATACAAACAAAGCCCTTTACTCATGATTGGCCTCAGTTTCCCTGTTTGAAAAATGGAGGCATTGGATCAACAACTCCTTAAGGCTCCCCTAGGCTGTAAGTGTCTGGTTTGCTGAACTGCCCTGTGAGCGCTTATTGCCTGTAAAACCCGAATCTGCAGTGCAGGCTGCTGGAGGGGGCTGGGCAGGAGACCTGGAATCCGAGAGGCATGCTGTGGGTGGGCACTGTTGGCTCCTGGGCTCACATTGCAGGCTCAACTGGGCCCGCCAGCTGGCCTGGCCCCAGCCCCATTCCTGGCCATGGGGCCTTCCAAGCAGCCTTCTTTCACCTGCTGCTGCTCAGCTCTCCCTATCAGGCCTGGGGGCTGCTCTACCCACCCTGTGACTCACCCGCTAGGCCTCCTCCATGGTCCACCCTTGTCTTCTTGGGGTGGTGGGGTCCTGGAATACTAGGCAGGGTTCAAATACCAGCTCCACCACTTTATGGCTGTGTGACCTCAGGCAAGCTTTGTACTCTTCTCTGCCTCTGTGTCCCCTTCTGCAAAAAGGGGATAATAATAGTATCTTACCTCCAGGTGATAGTATAATATATGGTTGGCACATAAAGTACTCTATACAAAGAAACTAATATTGTCACTACAGCACAGACTCCTGATAGAGCAATAGAGCTGGCTAAGGAGGCTCCTGGCTCCACAACATGAGCCTCAATTTTCTCATCTATGGAATGACAATAATAATGATGACAGAAGAATAACAGGCAAGGCAAATACCTCCGCGTGTCATAGGGCTCACCTTGGTCTCTGACCAGTGGAACCGCCTTGGGCAAGTCACTTCCCCCTTCCTTACTAGCCAAACCCTGATGCTGTTGGCCTGTGGTCCCTGAAACCTCTGCAGACATTTTGGGCCCATGAGGGAGAGACAAGTAAGGTATGGAGGATTGAGCCCCCGAAGAAGGAAAGAACTGAGTCCTGGAAGGCTCCATGGAGCCTTTGGATTAACAATCTGAAACTTCACAAACTTAGAACTTCGGGGGTATTTTTTGGTGAGAGAATGTCTTTATCATTTAAGCCACTTCTGGTTGTCTTTTCTGTTGCTTAAAACTGACAGCACCCTGATAGAACCTCCCAAGCCTCAGTTTTCTCATGTATAAAATGGGGATGATAATTCCTGCCTCATAGGATTACTGAAAACATGAAAGGAGAGAACACGTGTGAAAGGTGCCTGCCTGATCCAGAACCCTTTATATAATAAGAGGGCTCCCTCCTTTCTTCCTCGCCTGACCAGTGACCAGGGGCCCCTCATAACATGACTCACTTCCTGCCGCTCTCTCCCCAGCTCCCCAAACATGCCTCCCAGCCTCAGCTGGGTGTTTCCTGTGGGCCCAGTCTGACGTGAGCCAACACAAATATTAACCCCAACCACACAGTGAGTCAAGCTAAGCCAAGGAACCAGTGCTGGTTCTCTTTGCATGTGTGTGATGGTTTCGAGCCCAGGCTCAGAGGCAGCCAGACCTTGGGTCTGAGTCATGGCTCTGCCCCACCTAGTTACACGTCATTGGGCAGCTGCATTCACTTCTCTGTGCCTCAGCTATTTCGTTTGTACAATGGGATTAACAATGGTACCTGCTTCCTAGATAGGCTGTGATTAAATGAGTGAATATGATCAGGTGCTTGGCATCAGTCCCCAACTCCCCAGCTTGGCCAAAGTTTCGAGGTCCTTAAAATCCTTACATTTAGGAAGCATCTTGTCCAGCTTTTTTCTTTTTTTAGCAGTGTAATTCTCCTTCAGATAAAATCTTGTGTGAATGAATGTTCATAACAACTTTATGTGTAATAGCTAAAATCTTGAAACAACCCAAACATCCATCAACAAATAAATGGACAAATTAAGGTACATCCATACAGTGAAATACAACTCAGCATTAAAAAGAAATGAGCTATTGATACATGTGCCAACAGGGGCAGACTATCCAACAGGCAAGATAAGAACAGTGAAATCCATGTGAAATTGTTCACTACAGATTAGCAATTAAGCACAAGTAAGCCCGTACTTACCTTGCTTACTGGGTCATCTGCTTGTCAGGGATTGTAAATTTGAAAAAAAGGCTTTGATTCTGCAAGAAGGTGCTGTGAGGTTAGGAGAGAGACAGACGCCAGCCATACCTAGAAGCAGAATCTTCGATATAATAAAAAGTGTGAAATTGTTCACTACAGATGATCTGGTAAGCAAGGTAAGCACTGTGCTTATCTTGCCTATTGGATAATCCACCCGTGTGCCAACAAAGATGAATCCCAAAATAATTACGCCAAGTGAACGAAGCCAGACAAAAGAGAGTGCATAGTGTATAATTTCATTTACATAAAATTCTAGATAATGCAAACTGATCTGTAGTGACAGACAGTAGATTAGTGGTTCTAGGGGGATGGAGGGAGGGTGGCAAGGAATTAAAAAGGTACACAAGGAAACTTTTAGAGTTGATGGTTATGTTCACTGGCTTGACTGTGGTGATGGTTTCATGGGTGTATCAGTTGCCGTCAAATTGATTCCGACTCCGGGCGACCCCATGTGTGTCAGAGTAGAACAAGGTTTTCACGATGATTTTTCAGAAGTCGATCACCAGGTCTTTCTTCTGAGGAACTTCTGGGTGGAGTTGAACCTCCATCCTTACGGTTAGCAATGACCATATTAACCATTTATACCAATACGTATGTCAAAACTTATCAAATTGTACACTTTAAATATATCAGTTTATTGTATATTAATTATACCTCAGTAAAGCTATAAAAACGAAGCAGAAACCTCATGGAAAAGAGTTCAGAATGGAGCAGCTCTCGGTGGTAGGAGTGGGGGCTGGCACACCAGCCCTTGCCCTTGGCCTCCCCTGACCACTGAGGAATATTCACTGAATGCTTGGCTTCCACAGAGTACATTTTGAAAACCTCAGAGGCCAAGGGCCCCGCCTTAAATCATTGAGTGGAGCAGAGTCTGGAGCAACAGCCAAGGTTCCTCCCTGTATGGCCAGAATTTTTCCCAGCAGGCATTGGTGATTGAGTGTTCATCGAGGGCCTCAAAGATGGCCCAACAGCACATTCAGGAAACAGGTCTGAGGCTCTAGTTTGTACTAAACTCTATGTTAGGCTCTGAGGGGAGCACAGACATAGAAGGTCCTGTATCTTGTCCTCAAGGATCTCTCAGTCTAATGGGAGAAAGAAAGAACTGGAATTCAGGAAAAATCAGAAACACAAAATGATAAAGATGACTTGAGTGTGAGATCCCTGGGCTGGAGTACTGTTGACCACCAACAGAGGGCAGCATGAGTAAGCTAGGCTGTTTCTCCAGCAGCCAAGGAAGAAGAAATCAGGCAGAGGAAGCAACACTTTGTGACAGGAGTGTTGTTGTTGTTAGGTGCCATGGAGTCGATTCTAACTCACAGAGACCTCATGTGACAGAGTAGAACTGCCCCATAGGGTTTCCTAGGCTGTAATCTTTACAGGAGCAGACTACAGGTCTTCTCTCCCATGGAGCCACTGGGTGGGTTCAAATTGCCAGTCTCCCCGTTAGCAGCCAAGTGCTTAACACTTGCATGATCAGGGCTCCTTGTGACAGGTGTAGCAGGTAGCCGTTGTTTACACCCAAGATGAGACTTGAGCACCAGAATCACAATGTGTCGGCGCCGTGAGCTATTACCATTCCTTATTTCACAGTGGAGACATTGAGGCCCAGAGAGAGGATAGGACTCCAGGGCAAAACTAGAACAAGAGCCCGGGGCCTCCCCACTCCAAAAAGCTATGGACAGTTGGCCATCACTGCTGGAGCCTGCTGTTCCTCTTGGTAGCCCAGAGCTGTGGGGGCTGGGACTGGGGTGGAGGCCTGGACAATGAGGCCAGGACAGGGCACGGACAGAGGATGGCTGGGGTGCGGGTGGGGTGCAGCCAGCCCATCCAGGCCTCTCTCTGGCTGGTGCTGGGTCAAGCAGTGACAGACTTCCTCCCCACTGGGCCCTCTGGAATGCTTGGAACTCAGTGGTGACAGTCCATAAGTTGCTCTTCCCCTGGCAGGCCCTGGAGTGAAGGGAAAGTTCTAGATAAGGACCCAGGGTTTTGGCCTTTCCTCTGCCCTGTCTCCTCCTTTCCTGGGGACTTCATGTGTGCCAAGGGTGGAAGCTGCTACTCTGGGACACTGGGCCCACCCTGGTCAGCCCGCCCACTCCCCCGCCCTCGTTCCTGCTCTGGGATTAAGAAAACAACAATCTCTTACATTAAGGCAGGTCTTTGCAGTACAAAAGGCGCGCTCACATACTTGCCCTCTCTGAAAATGTTTTTCCCTAACTCTCACAATCTAGGTGGAGAATCATTATCTCCATTTTACAGATGAGGAAACTGAGGCTCAGAGAGGTGAGTGATTTGCTCAAGACCACAGAACTAGCAAGTGTTCATTCAAGAACTCAGGTCGTTGAAGTCCTAGCTTTCCCTCACCCTATTCTAACTCTTATGCTTCTATTAATACCAAGAGGGAGTGTTGTGTAATGGAAAACATAGCCTCTGGGTTGTTAAATGTGGCTTTGAAGCCAACTTCATTGCTTACTTCGGCTGCGTTTACCTAGGACTGGTTATATCATTGCTTCACCTCTCTGGGCTTCAGTTTCCTTATCTGTAAAAGGGGATAATAATGTAACCACCCATCAAGGTTGAGGAGATAATCGCACAGAAAGTATCTGGTACACAGTGAGCAGAAAGCACTTGAGAAATGACAGCTGCTGTTTATCACAGGTCCTGAAGGGGAGGCGGGTCTGTTCTGCAGCTCTTTGCATATACCACTTATTGGTGCAAACGGTTAACACACTCAGCTAACTAACTGAAAGTTTAGAGGTTCAAGGCCACTCAGAGGTGCTTCAGGGGAATCAGAAAGGCCTGGTGATTTACTTTAGAAAAGTCAGCCATTGAAAACCCTACGGAACAGAGTTCTACTCTGACATACATGGGGTCACCATGAGTCAAAGTTGACTCCATGGCAAATGGAAAAAATAAGATATGAATAACCACACAGGCCCCAGTTTGCCTGAGTGAGGCTGCTCTTTCATGTCTCCTCTGAGCAGAAGTGAACTAAGAAAATCCTCAAGCACCCTCAGACTCATTAACCCAACCTTTTACTTTCATAAAGTGGGACGCTGAGGCCCACAGAGGAGCAGAGGTTTGCTCAAGGTCACACAGCAAGGCAGAGCTCTTGCCACTTGGCCACATAATTGTTCTGTCCCCTCCCCGCAAAGAGGGCTGACCCAAGAGACCTGGAAATCGTTGTCAAATGTTTAAAGGCAAGTCCAGGATGGAAGAGTCATGGCTTAGCAGGAGCAGCCTGTGAAAGGAAGCATAGGATGGGTCACGAGTCAGCAGAACCATGTGATTTTCTCACGTCCATTTTCACCAGCTGTCATGGAAAAATGGCAGACTTCGCTGTAGGATAAAAGACCAAAGGCTGGGAAGGGCCTAGCCCTCCTCTCCTAGTGCCTGGGCCCAGCTCTCACTATTGCACTTAAGAGGAACACGGTCAGACAAGGCAGGTCTGGAGGGTGAGGTCGGGAAGATGAAGGCACTTCCCACGAGGCACTGACTGGGGTATTAGCCAGAGCTCTTTGATATGGGTGGATCAGCAAACCAGCGCAAACTGGCTTAAACTGTCACTAGCTCTTATATGTAAGGGTCAGAGATGGGTCCCAGCTGGACTTGCCTCCAGAGCCCACTGCATGGACTCCCTCCAGAACAGGATCCTCTGTAATGAGTTTCCTGTCATTGAAGGCCTGCAGGTGAGAACTGGGGCTAGCACTGAGGAAATTCAGCTTGGGATGGGGTGGGGTCAGCGGACTGCAAGGGCCCCTGTGGCTGCTCTTCAAGCTCTGGAACTCTCCAGAGAGCCTCTGGGCACTGAATCAGGGCTTCTGGCTGCTGAGCCAAGAAAAAAGCGGGGGATAGAAGGAAAGAGCGAGAGGAAGAGAGAACGGGGGAGGGGGTAAGATTGACTTCCAGGACGCCTGCTCTCCCTGCAGCCATCCAAGGGCCAGGCGCCACCTAATGGAAGAACATGAGAAAAGTGCCGAAACCAAGAGGGGAATGAGATAACATTGAGGTGCTAAAAGCAGAGAAAGGGACAGATAGAAACGGAGAGAGGGCCAGGAATGTGTCTCTGGGCTAGGTCAGAAGCCCACTCAGTGAAGCCCACCCTGCTGTGAATAATAATACTGTATATATGGGATCTAAGACTATTTGTTCACATTTGGACCTCTCTGAAATCAGGATGTCTTACAATGGGGTGACACACACAGTTTAATTGATGTAGCCTACAGTTGTCGGCACTCAAGATTTGATGAAAGATGGTTATAACTCCTGTTGACAAAGAACTTGTGATGGTCCAGGCACTAGCTAAGCCCTTTATATGCATTATCATATGGATCCAGGCCCATTTTACAGAACAGGAAACTGAGGCTGAGGGATGGTCACTTGCCCAGGTCTCAGTGTGTCTGTGGCCAAGAAGTTGTCTGTAGAACACTGCTCTTGACCACTGCTACACTGTACTGCTCCCCTCTCTTATGTCACCGATCACATGGTTTTGTCACTGCCTGACTGTCCCCCTGTCCCCATACCCTTCCCCTGCTGTATTTTGTAAGCTTCACGGGGGCAGGGAATGTGTTTTGTCCATTTCACTTCATTCTCATAAAACTCCAATGAGGTGGGTACTATTACCTTCCTACCTCTCGAGGCAAGAGTTAAAAAAAATAGAGGCATCTAAACATTTTTTTTTTATATGATTGGATAAGAAATATACAAAAGTGAGAACTGTGGCTGTGTTTTGATGTTTGCCTGGAGATAATTTATCTATTTCCCACATTTCTTGGTTATAGAACATTTAAAAAGTATGCTACAATTTTAGTTCATGATAAAGGAGCCCTGCTGGCACAGTGGTTAAGAGCTGCTATGGCTGCTAACCAAAAGGTTGGCAGTTTGAATCCACCAGCCACTCCCTGGAAGCCTATGGGGCAGCTCTACTTATAGAGTTGCTATGAGTTGTTACAGTTTATGCTAAGCCCAGTGAAAAAAGATTAATAAAGGTTGTATATATATAGCATGATCCTGATATTGCAGTTATGCATGTACTTGTAAGTATATAGGAAAAAAAAACTGGTCCCATGCATTAGGGGAGGGGAAGCTGAGTGGGGGTTGGATACAGTGAGGTAGGCCACTGGAGACAGGTGTCCTTGGTTATATTGAACGGCGGGATTGCCAATAATTATCATATTTTTATGTTTTCTAAATTATCTAAAAACGAGCATGTATTTTCTTTTACAATTAGAAAGTTACCTTAAATACATTTATAAATCCAAAAAAGGATTTTGACATTATGTCTTAGACTGGGTTCTCTAGAGAAGCAAAACCAGTAAGGTGTATAAATATATATATATATATAGAGAGAGATTATATCAAGGAAACAGCTCATGTGATTGTAGACGCTAGAAAGTCCCAAGTCCGTGGATCAGGGTAGGGGCCTCTCCCAAGTCACATAGCTGCAGAAGCTGGCAAGCCCAAGATCAGCAGGTCGGAGAGCAGGGCTCCTGTTCACAGGCTGTGCAGATTGACGAATCCCAGGTTCGGCAGATAAGCTGACAGCTCAAGTCCCAAGAACAGGAGATGAGATGACAGGAAGCAGCCGCAAGATCCAGAGAGAGCAAAAAAGCCAGAACGTCTGCTTACATACAGATGTGGGCCACATCCCCAAGGAGATTCCCCCTCATCTGACTGGCCACTCACAGTATATTCAATTATGGGGGTGATTACATTAAAACACTGAGAATCATGGCCCAGCCAAGTTGACACACAATCTTAACCATCACACATTAGGAGATGAGAAAGGACATTTTAGAAAGAACAGCAAGAGAAAAGCAATGTCATGGAAGTGGGAAATCATAGGGTCTGGGCCCTGAACCAGCCATGAGCCTATGGCAGATGCTCAGCAAATCCTGGCTGCTTGGTCAGGTCCCACTGGTCTGGCATGGGCTTCTCCCTGCTCGCTGAAGAAAAGGCCATTTCTTTTTCCAAACTAAGAGCTCCAGGCTGGGCTGAGACCAGTCAGGCTTACCACCTCCCATTGGTTATGGAGGCTATGTGAGCCAAAGTCTGAATTTAAAATGCCAGAAGGGGCCTTGCCTGGTTATGCACTAGGGAGGTTCATGCTGAAAAACAGACATTAGACTTATGGATTCACAAAGGCCGTTCTTGTACATTCTTTCCTTATGTGGGGTTTTTCCTTTCATTACCAAAATCTACTGAAAGCTACTTCTACCCCTGCTTTAGAGACACGTGGCTAGTCTCACCCAGTCTTTGTCTTCTTTCACAACAGAAGTTAAAGTTGGGTGACTGTAGCAGCATCCTGCCAAAGCAGTGTGATATAACGGATAAGTACTTGGGGGACCATGGCTTTACTGTGGTATGCAGAGCTTCGGACAGTCAATTCCCTTTGTTAGACTTTTTCGGTAGAAGATAAGAACTAGGCTAGATCAGTGGTTTTCACCCATTTTTTGGGGTGTGCACCATTGTGTTCAAACAAAATCCAATTAGGAAACCCAATGTTAAAAAACAAAGAGAGGGGAAAAATTAAGGCAGAGCTAAGCATGTGCAAGAGGTTTGGCTTTATCATCTCACTCAATCCTTCAACAAAGATAAAGCCAAAAAAACCCATTGCCGCTGAGTTGATTTCAACTCGTAGCAACCCTATAGGACAGAAATTATGGAATATCATTAATATCACAAGCAAGTAAAATTTTGCTGAAGATCATTCAAAAGCGGCTGCAGCAGTACATCGACATGGAACTGCCAGAAATTCAAGCCGGATTCAGAAGAGGACGTGGAACCAGGGATATCATTGCTGATGTCAGATGGATCCTGGCTGAAAGCAGAGAATACCAGAAGGATGTTTACCTGTGTTTTATTGACTGTGCAAAGACATTTGACTGTGTGGATCGTAACAAATTATGGATAACATTGCAAAGAATGGGAATTCCGGAACACTTAATTGTGCTCATGAGGAACCTGTATGCAGATCAAGAGGCAGTTGTTCGAACAGAACAAGGGGATATTGCATGGCATAAAGTCAGGAACGGTGTGCGTAAAGGTTGTATCCTTTCACTATACTTATTCAATCTGTATGCTGAGCACATAATCTGAAAAACTAGACTATATGAAGAAGAATGGGCATTAAGATTGGAGGAAGACTCATTAACAACCTTCGATGTGCAGATGACACAGCCTTGCTTGCTGGAGGTGAAGAGGACTTGAAGCACTTACTAATGAAGATCAGAGACTATATAGCCTTCAGTATGGATAACACCTCAACATAAAGAAAACAAAAATCCTCACAACTGGACCAATAAGCAACATCATGATAAACGGAGAAAAAATTGAAGTTGTCAAGGATTTCGTTTTACTTGGCTCCACAATTAATACCCAAGGAAACAGTGGTCAAGAAATCAAAAGATGCATTGCATGGGGCAAATCTGCTGCCAAAGACCTCTTTAAAGTGTTAAAAAGCAAAGATGTCACTTTAAGGACTAAGGTGCTCCTGACCCAAGCCGTGGTGTTTTCAATTACCTCATAAGCATGGGAAAGTTGGACAATGAATAAGGAAGACAGAAGAACTGATGCCTTTAAGTTGTACTGCTGTCGAAAAATGTTGAATATACCATGGACTGCTGAAGAATGAACAAATCTGTCTTGGAAGAAGTACAGCCAGAATGCTCCTTAGATGTGAGAATGATGAGACCTTGTTTCACATACTTTGGACATGCTGTTAGGAGGGACCAGTCCCTAGAGAAGGACACCATACTTGGTAAAATAAATGGAGGGTCAGTAAAAGAGAGGAAGACCCTCAACGAGATGGATTGACACAGTGGCTGCCAACGATGGGCTCAAGCATAACAACAATTGTGAGGATGGAGCATGACCAGGCAATGTTTTGTTCTGTTGTACATAGGGTCGCTATGAGTCAGAACTGACTCGATGGCACCTAACGACAGGATGGAGTAGAACTGCCCCATAGGGTTTCCAAGGCTGTAATCTTTACGGAAGCAGACTGGCGCATCTTTCTCCCACTGAGTGGCTGGTGGATTCAAGCCGCCAAGTGCTTAACCACTGCATCACCAGGGCTCCTACCCATTGCTGTCGATTCTCACAGCGACCAGATAGGACAGAGTAGAACTGTCCCCATAGGGTTTCCAGGGAGTGGCTGGTGGACACTAACTGCTGACCTTTGGTTAGCAACTGTAGCTCTTAACAACGGCACCACCAAGTCTCCCATTGTTGTTAGGTGCTGTTGAGTCAGTTCTAACTCACAGCGACTCTATAGGACAGAGTACTGCTACTAAAACCTATTGCTGTTAATTCCAACTCACAGCGACCCTATAGGTCAGAGTGCATATCTCCTCTATTAGTTTCCCCATCTCTATCCATTGGCCTCCTGATCCAGTCCTTTGCATCTACCAGAAATCAAACCAAACTCACTGCCATCAAGTTGATTCCGACTCATAGCGACCCCCACAGGACAGAGTAGAACTGCCCCATAGGATTTCCAAGGATGTAACCTTTACGGAAGCAGACTACATTTTTCTCCCAAGGAGCAGCAAGTGGGTTCAAACTGTCAACTTTTTGGTTAGCAGCTGAGCACTTAACCACTGCACCACCAGGGCTCGTTTTGGTACTACTAGTGGCCCTATTTTACAGAGAAAACCTGAGTGCTAACTTCTCCCAAGGTCTCTGCAAAGCAGTTAAGAACTAGTGGAATAGACCTATAAGGTGGTGGCTTTCCATTTTGTTGACTAAGACTCACATTAGAACACATTTTACTTTGCAACCCAGTGCACACAATACATTTATACACCCACCCACACACACTTCATGAAGGACACTTAACCTACTTACTATGTGCAATTCACACTCAATTTTCTACTTCATTTTTTTCTTTTAACCCTGGTTGTGACCCACTAAATTTTACAATTCCTACTGGGGGTCAGCCTGCAGTCTGCAAAATACTTCCTTCAGGTAGCTCCCAGCTAAAGAGTTTAGGATTCTCTTCTGCTGTCAAGTCCTCCCCTTCACTCCTGCCCCATCTGGTGAGAGGTATCCATAGCCTTCTGCATATAGGGTCCTACTCTTAGGAATCGGCACAAGTTGACTGCTCCTCATCTCTGACACATCTGAATTAAAAGGGTCAGCATTTTGGCAAACCCTTTATGAAATCCTGCCAGTCTGCTGTATCTTGACAAATGTGGAAGGTTTTGCAAAGCCCTTCGGAAAAACCTGTACTTCAGTTCAAATCAATCCATCTTTTCTTTGAAAACAGAGTTCCATGAAGACCAATTACGAGTACAGCAATAATTAGAGTTCCTAAGAGTCAAAAGGCAATATACGGTATGAGCTAACATGGGTCTTTCAAATGAAAAACACAGGAAATAAGCTTTCAAAAGGCAAAAAGCACAAGGGACAGACTTTCTCTCCACTCAGTGGAGCTGGTCTTTCAGGATTGAGCAGAGTTGGGCCCTTAAAATATTATGCCATGTAGATTTTAACTTGTAAACTTGGATTTCTTGGGGTAATAAGATATATCCTAAGTCCCAATGCTCTTCTAATAGCACACTTACATTTGGGTAGTGCTTCTAAATTCACCATCTTATGTGACTGTCACCATACTAGACAGTACATAGGTATATTAAGAAAAATGCTGGGTTCTTTATCAGATGGCAGTTTAAAGGGGTACAATATCGACTAGTCCTGCCCATACCAGTTACCATAAGTAAGTCAGATTTCCATAAGTCTCCTTCATGATCCTTTGTATATGTAAACAAATTTTTGCTTGGCCACAATCCCCCATCCCTAACATCCACAACCGGTATGAGTACTACAAAGCACTTTACAAATGCATTATGTAAGGAGCCCTGGTGGCACAATGATTAAGCACTCAGCTACTAACAGAAAAGTTGGTGGTCCACACCCACCCAGCAGCTCTTCGGGAGAAAGACCTGGCAATCTGGTTCCATAAAGGTTAGTCAAGAAAACTCTTATGGGCCAGTTTTACCCTGTCACATGGAGTCACTGAGTTGCAATCAACTCAATGGCACTCAACACCAACATGATACAACTCCAAGTTTGGCCTGAGTAAATGATGGTGACAGGAACTGAAATGGGGAAGACAGGGAGATCAGGGTATGATGGGTACAGGGATGGTATTAAAAAAGACTATTTTGGACACATTCAATTTGGGATGCCTCTTAGCCATCCAAATGGAAGTTATCAAGTAGGTAGTTGGGTAAGAGTCTAGCTCAGGGGGCAGTTTGGGCCGGAGATAAGATTTATCAGTATAAACATGGCATTAAAAAAAATCAAAGGGACTAGGGAAGGCCACCAAGGACAAGGAAGGGCAAAATTCATTACTTCATGTCTGAAGGGATTCACTAGAGACAAAAGGAACAGCCAGTGAGTTAGGAGGAAAACCAGTGTTGCCTCCTAGAAACCTTCAAGAAGGCAAAGTAAACAATTGGGCCAAATCCTGCTGAGAGGTCAAGTAAACTAAGGATTGAGAATTGATCATGCAGTTTGGCAAAATGGATTTTTCTGGTAACCTTAACAAGTTTAGCCAAGGACAGGAATGAAAACCTATTGACTGAACGAATAAATAAGACAAGTGAATAACTGGATTGAATGAATGATTGGCTAAATAGATGCAAGTACCACAATGATGTTCATTGGTTTGTTCATATTGGGAAGGACATGTCAATAATAACCATTTTAACCCTGAGAGTATGGCCTCCAGACACCCTTTCAGCTCAGTGGTGAAGTTATCTCCGAGGTTCACCGTTCAGCCTGGGAGTGGACAGCCCTGTAAAACCAAATGGGACTAATGAGGTACAGCAGTCCAGTGACAAGGGCCAGAAGGCAGAAGGGGACAGGAAAGCTGGTGATAGGGAACCCAAGGTTGAGTAAGGATAGTGTTGATGTGTTGTGAGGTTGTTAACCATTGTCATAGGGCAACATGTGTACTAACTGTTAAATGAGAAACTATTTTGTTCTGTAAGCCTTCATCTTAAGTGAGAATAGCAGCACAATTGGAAGAATATAGTCGATGTCACTGAACTGTGCATGTGGAAATTTTTGAAATGGTGTTATCTTGGGCTACGTGTATTTTCACCAAAAAAAATGTTGAGAAGTTAGAGGGTTGACATGTTGTGGGGTTGTTAACCCATGTCACAAAACAATATGTGTACTACTGTTTCATGAGAAACTATTTGTTCTGTAAGCCTTCACCTGAAGTACAATTAAAAAAAAAAAAATGTATCAATTTGGCTATGCCATGATTCCCAGTATTGTGTGATTATGCACCATTTTGTCATCTGATGTGATTTTCCTATGTGTTGTAAATCCTATCACTATGATGTTAATGAGATGGATTAGTGGCAGTTATGTTGATGAGAACTACAAGATTAGGTTGTGTCTTACGCCAACCTCTCTTGAGATATAAAAGAGAGAAGCGAGCAGGGAGACATGGGGACCTCATATCACCAAGAAGCAAGACCCAGGAGAATAGCGCATCCTTTAGACCTGGGGTCCCTGCGCTGAGAAGCTCCCAGTCCAGTGGAAGACTGATGACAAGGACTTTCCTCCAGAGCCAACAGAGTGCAATAAAAAAAATAAATTTAAAAAATGGGTTCTAGCCCTGGACCCTGCTTCAGCCTTACTACTTCTGGCCAAGCACCTACATGATTTTTAAGGTCCCCATGGAGCCCTGGTGGCTCAGTGGTTAAAAGCTTGGCTGTTAACCGGAAGGTCGGCGGTTCGAATCCACCAACTGCTCCTCGGCAACCCTGTGGGGAAGTTCTAGTCTGCCCTAAAGGGTCATTATGAGTTGGAATCAACTCGATGGCAAAGGGTTTATGTCATACACTAACGCTTTAGTGCAATAGTTCTCAAAGTGTGACTCCTAGAATTTGTTAGAAATGCAAATTCTCAGGCCTTCTGAAGTTCTGGGATCACCAATCTCTGTTTTGACAAGCTATTAATTAGAGTCCTACTTTCGTCTTGCTATCACGTTTAATATTTTTTTTTTTGTCTGAACTATATTTGTTATAGGTTATAAAACTTATCCAAGGAATCTTGGTGGCTCCTACTAACTGAAATGTTGGCAGTTCAAAATCCACCCAGCCACTCTGTGGGAGAAAGACCTGGTGATCTGCTACCATAAAGACTGTTGTTGTTGTTAGTGCCATAGAGTCAGTTCTGACTCATAGTGACCCCATGTACAACAGAAAGAAATACTGCCCAGTCCTGTGCCATCCTCACAATTGTTGTTATGCTTGAGCTCATTGTTGAAGCCACTGTGTCAATCCATCTCTTTGAGGGTCTTTCTCTTTTTAGCTGAACCTCTACTTTACCAAGCATGATGTCCTTCTCCAGGGATTGGTCCCTCATAACAACATTTCCAAAGTACATGAAACAAGATCTCACCATCCTCTCTTCTAAGTAGCATTCTGGCTGTATTTCTTCTAAGACAGATTTGTTCATTCTTTTGGTATCTTCAATATTCTTTGCCAACACTATAATTCAAAAGCATAAAGATGACAGCCTGGAAAACCCTAAGGGGCAGTTTTACTATCATATGGGGTCGCTATTAGTCAAAACTTGATTAAAAACCCCTAACAACAGCACAAAACTTAGCATCTGTGGGGTTAACTTTCCCCAAAGAATCTGGTCTTTGTACTTTGTTCCTGAGACCAAAACAACCAAATCCATTGCCGTTGAGTCAATCCCAACCCACAGCAACCCTATAGGACAAAACAGAACTGCTCCATAGGGTTTCCAAGGCTGTACATCTTTGGGGAAGCAGACTGCCACATCTTTGTCCCACAGAATGGCTGGTAGGTTCAAACCACTGATTTTTTGGTTAGCAGCGGAGCTGCTTAACTATTACTCCACCAGGGCTCCTTTCTGAGGTAACTTCTAAAACCTTGGATTTCCCCAGTAATTAAAGGGTCTTTGATGAGGACTCCAGGTCACACCTGAGGGTTTCTGACTCATGTTGGGTGGGGGCTTACTATGCTAGACGTCTCTATCCTTATGACATTAGCCTCAGGATATCAACCTCTTGATACCAGCTGACCTCCGGGGAGAGAGGCTAGAGTTTCAATGATGTAATGCCAAACCAGAAACCTATTGCCATCAAGTGGATTCCAACTCACGGCAACCCTGAATAGCAGAGTAGAACTGCTCCATAGGGTTTCTAAGGCTGTAAATCTTTATGGAAGCCGACTGCAGCATCTTTCACCTGTGGAGCTGCTGGTGAGTTTGAACCACCCACTTTTCGGTTGGCTGCCAAGTGCTTGACCACTGCACCACCAGGGCTTCTTATGTAATGAGACCCCCAATAA
This sequence comes from Dugong dugon, assembly GCA_030035585.1. Classification (NCBI taxonomy): domain Eukaryota; kingdom Metazoa; phylum Chordata; class Mammalia; order Sirenia; family Dugongidae; genus Dugong; species Dugong dugon. The sequence goes on along the minus strand of CM057462.1, from coordinate 48,810,085 downwards.
AAGCTCTGGACACTGAAGCTCCACAGGCTCTCTGGTTGATGATAGACCACAGTGTACATGGGAGGATGGCACATCCCTTTTTGGGACATGGAAGCTTTGTGTCGGGAACCCTCCCAGATCTCACCCTGTATGTTTCTTCATTTGTATCCTTTTTGCTGTAATAAAACTGTAATGATAAGTTAAAAAACAAAAAACAAAAAAACACCATTTTAGAAACAGGATAATCTGTGCTTTTACTACATCACAGAATTATGAAAATCAAAAGGAAGTCATGTGAAGATCCCTGTAACTCCGAGTTGCTACCATCTATTATTAACAATGGGTAGTCGCCATAGAGCTTAGGTCAGACTCTACAGAAGGAGTTCCATCAAGCTTTTGCCTTGTTACAAATCACTGTTTAGAAAAGCCCCTCACTGACCATGTCCGTGTACTTTAGGTTTAAAAAAAAAAAACCTCCTGCTAAGTTTTCCTGAAATTAGACTAGAAGGCGTTTTCTTCCCCTTTTTGCTTAAACTATCAGAAATTATAATCAAATTAACTGCTATGTGTCAATCTGGTTGGCTTAGGTTCCTGGTGAAGAAAACCTCCTTTTATTCTTTCACATTAACGTTGCTGTTTTGCCTTTTACTATAGTTTCCTCAAAATTTCTTGCTATGCAAAAATGACTGGATGATGGGTAACCAAACATCCAGAACAACGTAACTGAGAGGGCAGGTGCTCTACTTATGCCTTAGCCTTCACCTACTACTTGAATGTGCCCAGTTCCTTCTGCCTCAGGATCTGCACAGATACTGTTTGCTCTGCCTGAAATACTCTTCTCTTACCCTCTGCCTGGTTAATGCACCCTGCCCCTGGCTCTACTTTCTACTGCATCCTGCACTTTCCCTTATAGCACTTGTCATAGTTATTAAAACAATGGTCACACTTTAATTTTGCCACCTTTTATTTTCTCTACCTAGCCTCCGCCAAAGATGCCAAGGGGTAAAAACCTAGACACTATAAGATTTCTAAGAAAAGCAGGTTCCTCTTATAACTGAGACAGGTAAGTAAAGAGAGTGGCAAACAATTTTAAATTTAGAAATTTATTCTGTTTAATCCACAAGCTTTATATAGCTTTAGTTTAAAAAAAAAAAAAAAAAAAAAAAAACCTAAAAAACAAAAACAAACAAACAAAAAAACCCCACAAAAAACAGAAACAGTGAAAACAAGACACTATTTCAAAGTCTGGGTCCTTCCAGCCTTCCAAACACAAGAGCTCTGAAAATTGTATATACCAATTGGAAGAACAAGACAGAATTATGAATGAGCCATGACATTTCAAAAAAACAAAATTTTATATAACTTGAAGGATCCTTCTTGGGACTAGTTAATTGCCTTTACAAAAGAAAAGGAAAAAAAAAAAAAAAAAAAAAAGAATAGAATCAAATTCCAGTGTTCCAAATCAACTTGTTACACATCAATATAAACCCACAGTGTCCTGGCAAACAACATGCTTTCACTTTCTGTCTCATCCTAGAGCTCAAATCCTGATTCATTTCAGCAGAGACTCCACAGGCAACAGGAAAGATTGTGGTATTAAAATGTTCATTTATACTTTTGTGGTACTTCAACAGTGGTCTTATTTCTGGGCAAGCTTACAAACCATATAAGATCGGAAGTATCATAACTTAAATGGGCGCTAAGACTCAAATGAGAAAAGTAAAGAAGAAGAAAAAAAAAGGCCTCTGGGAATAGCCAGAGGCATTTATTAAAGGAACCATGAGAATGCCAACCATATTTAAACCCCCTTTTTTAAAAAAGGGTTTTTTTTTTTTTTTTGGCTTAAAATTTTTCACTCTAAATGAATTATGTCAGCTGTCAATGAAAGAATGTCACTAATACACTGTGGACACCTTTTGCAATGTAAATCCATGCCCCCTTTTTTTACATGGTGAACTTCAACCTAGCAGTTATTACAACAAATGTTATAGTCTAAAGCTCAAACACATTTTAGCAATTTTGAAATTGAATTGCGTACAAACCAAATAAAATTTACATCATAACAAACATTTCCATCTAAGACTGTGGGGACACTTGAGCCTTCCGCATTGATCTCAGGGCCTTTTCACGCAGGTGCTTTTCAAGGTCATCAAGGTTATCTTCCGCTTCACTTTCAGTCTCCTAAAAAAGATAAAATGGTTACATAATTTTGTCTTGAGACACTGATGACAGATGTTAAGTACAGAGTACAGTCAAGTCTGGGCCAGATACAGATGTTCAGGATGATGGTGCCTTACAGAGAGGCAGGCTCAGCCTGTTGAGTGACCATCCCTCCATTAATAGGGATACCTGTAACCGGATCCCATTTCCTTCTTTGTAATTTGAAAGTGGATGCGATCTTAGTTTTATTTTTCATTTACAGGTGAGAAACATACTGCAATAATTTGCCCAAAGTCAAAGAACTAGTTCTGCTATAGCTAAAGACAAAAGCCTGGGTCTCTTGATTTCTAGTCCATATAGCATCTAGTCAATTTCCACAGTAAAAATGAACTCAAGAAAAAAATAAAATGCATAAAATCTACTTAAAGATCAAAGTAAACGTGGGACCAAGAACTTAAATGTTCCTTGATCTGTTCTGTGTCACCTGAGACAAAGCACTTTTTTGTGGCTAAGACTTGCATAAAAGAAAATGGAATAAAATCTACTATTACTTATGTATGTATATACCTACACACACACACACGTTTTTTTTGAAAATTGTTTGATTCTACTTGTGAAGATAAGGAAAAATTCCCATTACTCCTGATCTCTCACACACCTACTTACTGTCCTCTGGAAACAAATTATTCCGTCAACAGGTATCTGGCTAAAGCCCAGAGCTCTAATCACACTTAAGTCTTGAAGATATACTCGCCTTTCTGATGAAATTACTTAACGTGAAAGAAGTATTAAGTCTTCTACTGTTTTGGATGTGAGGAAGGCTCAAGGCAGAACTTGAAACTCAATCATCAAAACTACATTGTTCAACTCTCATAACTCAATAATAAAAAGACAACCCAATTAAAAAATGGGCAAAGACGACATCTGTTCAAAGAAAAACAAATGGCCAATAAGTACCGGAAAAGATGCCAATTAAGACACTATTAGCCATCAAGGGAAATGCAAAACAAAATCGTAAGGTTTATCGGTTCATATCCACTAGGATGTCTATATCGAAAAACTATAGATAAAAAATACAGCATATATACCCATACAACGCTACATTACTTGCCAATAAAAAGGGATGAGGTACTGATTCATGCTACAACACATGGGAACCTTGAAAACATTTTGCCAAGTGAAAGAAGCCAGTCATAAAGGACCATATATTGTATGATTCAATTTACATGAAATGTCCAAAATAGGCAAATCCATAGAGACAAAGTAGACCAGTGATTGCCTACAGCTGTGGGGGTAGCAAGAGCTAGGGAGTGGCTGCTTTTTGGAATGATAAAAATGTTCTAAATTTGATTGTGGTGATGGCTGCACAGCTCTGTGAATACACTAAAAACCATTATACTGTACACTTTAAACGAGTCAATTGCATGTTATGTCAATTATATATCTCAATAAAGCTGTTACTGAAAAACAAAACAAAAAACTTCCAAATGGTCACCAATTACTCTAAATCAAAGATAAAAGGGTAAGAGGACAGAGAAACCAGATTACTGGAAGTAAAACATTCAGAAGGGACTTACTGAGATAGTTACAACATGGAAAATGCAACCTATGTCTCTGAACAACTTATGTATTTAATTGTTAAGCAGGAACCTAATCTGCTGTAAGAACTTTCAGCGAAAGCACAATATTAAAAACGAAAACAAACTCCATTGAGCTTTTTATGGTAGTCATTTGTGTTTCTATCCTTGGTCCTGAAAAACTCCTATTCTTGGCAGGTCACTGAGTCAGAAGAGAACAACCAGCTGAACAGCCAATTTTTTAAAAAAATAACTGAGCTACTTTTCAAAATGAAGTGGTTTAGCTATTTGTATAGAACTGCAAGACAGCTATGTACAGTCCATAAACACCTTCTTAGGTTCTGGCTCTGCTGCTGGATCTTCCTGGGCTGACGTGGTTGTGGGAGCAGCAATGGCTGCAGGAGTTGCAGCAGCCGCAGCCACAGCCTTCTCCTTCTTGTGTTTTTTGTGCTTCTTGTGCTTCTTATCCTTTTTGTGTTTCTTATCCTTCTTCTTCTTCTTTTTTTTCCCACCTCCTTCTTGGTCCGAATTCTAGAAAGCCAGGGAAGCAAGAAAAAAAAAGGAATGAAATCAATCAGATTAGATTTTATTTCCTCAAGGGAATTCCTAAATGGACAAATCTCAGGACTTCATGAAGTCTCAGGTGGGAATAAGAGGTCAACGGTCAATCCTCACCCGGAGATGGTTCCTCAGTTGACTATCACATTGAAAGCAAAGATATTTTTCACAGATTCTAAGGGTAGAAAGGGTCTACACCACCACACGTATGGGAAAGCAGCATCGTGCAATGGAAAGAGAAGTCTTTGGACTCAGTTAACTAGATCTGAGTTTAATTCTAGCTCCTGTGTTTATCAACTATTTGACCTTAGGCAAATTGTTTAACTTTGAGTCCTTTTTACAATCCTACAATGGGTATAGTAATACCTACCTGATAAAGCTGTTGTCAGGATTAATTGGGAGTATCTGTAAGTCACCTAGAATACTAACCTGATATGTAGCAGGCTTTTAATAAATGGTACCAGTTGTTATTCTAAATACTACTTGTATTCATGTCATGTCTAAGTCACCACCTGCTCTCTCCTATCTTTAGAGTGGGTTTGCTTGTTCTTCTTTTGCATAAATACCAAATTTATGCAAAGGGAAGGCTCTGCTATAACTCAATCTAGCATCAGTACTTTTTTAATTTCACACTTCAAAGCAATTACTTACAATTCCTTATAAATCCATTCACAATAATTTAGTCAACCCCATTAAGATGGACAAGAAGCCCTGGTGGTACAACAGTTAAGCATCTGGCTGCTAACTGAAAGGTTGGTGGTTTGAACCTACCTGGTGGCTCCACCTAGGAAACCCTGTGGGGCAGTTCTACTCTGTTACATTGGGTCACTATCAGTTGGAGTCTGAATTGAATCAGTGACACCTAACGACAATTAAGATGGACGTTTAAAAAAAAAAAAAAAGATGGACATCAAACCACTAATTTTACACAACCACCTGGCTCAAGATCAGACTTATGACCCACAAAGGGAGAAAACACAGTTGAAACCCCAATATTTTAATATCCTAATGATATTAAAGAGCCCTGGTGGCACAGTGGTTAAGAGATATGGCTGCTAAACTTAAAAATATCAAAGTAACAACATTAATCTTATGTTGCTTATCACAGACAAGCCTATATGAGACAATAAAATACTTTTTATCAAGCCTAGTATTTTGCAGGTTGCAGGGTTTATTTTTTATTATTGGAATAACGTGTCCATTGTAGGAAGTGAAAACATAAAATTATAAAGAAAAATTAAAATTATTCACCATTCCTCTTCTAAAACATAACCACTGTCAACATTCTGTAAACAAACCCTGGTGGCATAGTGCTTGAGAGCTACAGCTGCTAACCGGAAGGTCGGCAGTTCAAATATACCAGGTGCTCCTTGGAAACCCTAGAAGGCAGTTTTACTCTGTCCTATAGGGTCGCTATGAGTCAGACTTGACTTAACGGCAACAGATTTGGTTTTGATCTGTCAACATTTTAGTAACTTCCTTGTGATATATTTTTTCTTTATAAAAATGGAATCATACTATATATACACTCTAAGATTGCAAGTTTTATTACATGACCTTAACTAGGTATCCCAAAATGTATCAGAAAGTATAGCAAAAATACTAAGCTATTCCCCCACTAGATAACAGAATCATTTTTTGTTTTTTTCTTTATTTTCTACATAGTCCAATCTCAACCTCTAAGATTCTAGAATGTAACTGTGTTAAGATATGTCACAAATGAGTGGGGGTTTAGAATTTCAGGTTTTCAATGGACTGTCCATGCAACCACCACCACACTTAACTTCCCCCTTATTCAAGATAACCATAGACTATCATAGAAGATGTCCAAAACAAGGCAGACACGTACCCTTGCCGGTGATGGGCTTGGTGTTGGGCTTTTAGCCTTTTTGACCAGTACCGCTGGTGACCAGTTTGTAGAGGGTGACTGAGACTGGACAGGGGATGAGGGTGCTTGGGGCTTTTTAGCTGCTGGCTCAGGAGATCCTGAGACTGATCGAGAGGATGAGACCCTCCTTACAGACTGAGGGCTTGGTGAGGCAGCCCTAGACACAAGAAGAGAAAAAACAAAACATTTACCATCCTAGAACAGAGATCTTGAAAGAAAACAACCAACTACTATTATGCAACCAAGTTACAAACTTTAAATGCTGTGGAGCACTTAGAATGCTAACTGACTCTACTAACACATCAAATTCTCATCAACTAAGTCTCCTGGAGAATAGTTTAAGACCCACAGTCCTCCACTCATTCTATTAATGATGTTTTCTCTGTATGAAATTAATAAATGCTAGTTCCTTACACTGCATTTAAGACTGCTTTGATCAATCTTATGTGGACACAAAGGAAATGCTCTCTGTCATCTTACAGTTTAGTTTTGGAAGCACACCCTTTAATAAACCATTTAAATTATGCTATAGGGAACCATCCTGAAAACAGAATAAGAATCTGTGAATATTTAGAATATCTTAAAAGTGTATATTCATAGCTTAGTCTTTTCTGTAATTTCTCAATGTTTAAGATAAAAACAAACAAACAAAAAGTCTAAATATAAAGAGCTATACAAGTTAGTATTTCTAACTAAAAAGCATAAAATATTTTTACTTTTTTGTCTTTTTAGGTTCTGGAGTCCTGGAGACTCTCCTAATGGGTCTAGTACTTGGAGAAGGGGACTGCCTTCTTTGGGGAGATGATGATGCTCCTCTTCGAACGGGGGGAGGACTTGAGGTGCTCTGAGGAGCTCGAGGCCGTGGTGAGGGCGAATGCCGTTTGTTTGGTTGTGGTGATCGGGCTTCCCTGGTAGATCGGCTTGGGGAAGACCCTTTCCTATGCTTTGATGATAATGAAGGTGAACGTCTCTTGGTGACTGGGGAGCTTCTTTGTTTGGGAGGTGGAGAATGGGAAACCCTACGCTTTGGCGGTGGAGACGGTGATGCCCTTCGTTTAGGAGGGGGAGGGGGAGAAGCTGTTCTTCTCTTTGGAGGTGGAGAAGGAGAGTATCTCCTCTGTATTGGAGGAGAATATCTTCTTGGGGAAGGTGAGCGCCGACGTGGAGGAGGAGAAGGAGTCCTAGGAAAAACAGGCATCATTAAGCTGAGAGATGCAAAAGAATAAGGAAATAGAATGCAAAGAAAACTAACCAGTAGTTATGGTAATAGTGCAGTTAGCAATAGGCACAGGAGTATATGCTATACCCTTATCCTCATTTAAAGTAAAAAAATTCCGTAAATTCCTGTTCATCCCAATGACGACAAAACAGGACGTTCCAGTTAAGGGAGGAATTTGCGTTTTTACAAATAATTCAAAATAACACAATCTAGGTGGAATCAATGTAATGTTTTTTAAGAGAATCTTGCATTGCTTTGAGGTTAACAACTGTGAACATCAGTTATCATTATACAATAACTAGGTAACTAAATTAGCAGGACTCTACTACAGTCAACTTACTCAGGAAGTCTGTGCTTTAAAGATCTCTCCTATGTGGTGTCCTCTCTGAACTGGCATTTGGACTCTGTATTAATAATTAGAGTTCACTGCACACAGCTTTAAAGATACCTCTACCCCCCCTCAAAGAGAGATCCTTCCATTTTCTGTTTCAAAAAACCACTTTTCAATGGAAGTCTACTGCTAGGCAGAATGCATCCCTGTGAAAGTCCAACTAGGGGTTATCTAGCCTTTCTCTTAATCCAACCTGCCTCTCAGGAATTAGATCTGAATATAACATTCAGGCCCAACTGCCTGGTTTACTCTAGATCTTTCAGATTTTGAACTCAAAATAAACACTTTCCTGCCTGGAATCAGATTTACAATAATCCATTTTTCAGGCAATGTGGTAGGGTGCAGTTCCATTGCCGGGCAATTATTAACTCTGAACCTCCATTTCCTCACCTAAAAAATGGGCCAACACCACCTACCAACCAAGACTGTCTTGAGTACTACAGATAAATTATATAAAGAACCTAGTACTTTGCCTGGCACATAACATGGTACTGAAGAATAAAAGGGTTCCATTATACCACTTGGTAACATATTTGAGCAATGCCGTTAAAAAAAATTTTTTTTAAATTTTTATTTCGAAATAATTTTTAGTCTTACAGAAGAGCTGCAAAAATAGTGGAGACTTCCCATATACCTATCACCCAGCATCTCCTTATGTTAACCTATTATGTAACCACAAAAAATGATCAAAACTAAGAAATTAACCTCACTACAAACTTGGTACTAACTAAAATACCAATACTGGTTTTCACCAGTTTTTCCACAGTATCTTTTTTCTGCTTTAGAATCCAAAAACCAGGATCCCATATTGCATTTAGTTGTCATGTCTCCTTAGTGTCCTCCCATCAGCGACTGTTCTTCACTCTTTCATGACTTTGACACTTCTGGAGAGTACTGCTCAGTACTCAATTTGGGTTTCTCTGATATCTCCTATAATTAGATTGAGGTCATGCATAATCAGACTACCAAAGAGGTGTCCAGCAAGTACTACATGATGTTAATATGTATTCCTGGGGATGTTAACCTTGATTATTTAGATAACGTGGTGTCTGCCAGGATTCTCCACTATAAAGTTACTATTTTTCTCTTTGTAATCACTAAATAGAGCAATGTCACTTTTTAATTTATTTAACATCTTTATTGATATGTAATTCACATACCGTAAAATTCACCCATTTAAAATATACAACTCAACAGCTTTAGTATTTTCAGAGTGCAACTATTCTTACTCCCCATTACTACCAGCCATCCCTGCCACCCCCAATGGCACCACTAATTTACTTTCTGTCAATATAGATTTGCCTGTTCTGGGCTTTTCATATAAATAGAACCATAGAATATGTGGTCTTTTGGACCTGGCTGAGCAATGCCACTTTAAAAAAAAAGGTATTTTAATGATAAAGATCTAGAGCTGTACTGCAATTGTCTCCCCACTGCCCCAGCCCCAATTACCCAACTAGCACATCTGATAAAGTACCTTCGCCGTGGTGGTGGTGTGGGAGACCTGCGTCGTCGAGGAGGAGGAGCAGGTGAAGGAGAACGTCGCCTTCTGGTGGGTGGTGGGGAGGGACTTCTCCTCCGTCTACCACTAAACCAAAAAGAATTACAGTTGATTCTCTGAGTCAGTGGCATTTAGAATTAAGTGACACAGAAAACAGTTTCAATCATCATTAACTCAAAAGGTAGTGACAGTTACTACTTGCTTCAAAGCAGTGTTTTTCACACGACAGATCAAAACCTTTTAGTCAAGGCCATGGGTGGCAACTAGCATTTAAAAAAAAACTGACCGTTTCACTGTGCTAAGAGTATATAAACGGCATATATAAACATATACTCTGGTTAACAATATAAAACATTCTTACCATAACTCAGGGTGAAGAAGTTTGAAAACACTGTCTCAGGGTATTGTTTTTCAATTAAGAATCACGTGGGAAGCTTAACTAAGATCTGTGTCCACCACATCTGGGCTAAGGTCTAACCCGGCGTATTTTGAAAAGGCTCTCCAGATCATTTCGATGCCTTGTTAGGAACAACTGTTTCAGTGCCCAGAAAAAGTTAATGCTCTAATACAGAAATTTAAAATTTTACTAGCCACCAGTGGCTTAAGACCCCAAATCTGGGTGTTACTGCTCCAAGTTTTCAATTTTTTTGAGGTATTTCCACTGTTCAATTGTATTCTGTTAGCTAAAAACACTGTTCCAAAAACAAACGAACATAATCGCTGGGAGCAATGTTGTTAAAGTATAGGTGAGAACCAGATAAATCTTCATTCTGTGCTGCTACATACTCAACAACACAAAAAGCACCCCTGAAACTATGATCACACCAACTGGACTAACTCATAGCAGCTGAACAGAAATATTCAGATGCATACTAAGCAAGTCTGCTGCCCTCTGGGGAAATTTGCCTATAAAAGTAGTCAAATAATGTAATTAGCTTTTAATTTCTAGCCCACTACACGACTGATGCTTCTTGTGAATCTGAAAATACTTGACTAGGTCTTGGTTCCCCGTTTAAATCTAAGGAAAGCTCTGTAACTGAACAGAGAAAATTTTGATATTTATTATTAATTTCTAATTTAAATTTGCTTATGCAATGTGGAGATTAAAAATTCACTTTGAACCAATGTAAAATGTAAACTCCAAGAACCAATATATCAAGACAGACAAGCTTCTAAGGAATAAAACTTAAAAAGTAAACTATTAATTATAAGAGGGGACAATACACAAGAGACTACTTTATCAGCAGGGTTAATCCCAGATGATTTGGCTGGAGTGTGGGTTTATCTGGAAATTAAGGGACTTGAAAATAGGATGACTACAACCATATGGTTTCAACAGGTAATAAAAAACTAAACCAAACCACACCTGTTGCTGTCGAGTCAATTCTGACTCATAGTGACCCCACAGGACAGAAAAGAACTGCCTTATAGGTTTTTCAAAGGAGTGGCTGGTGGATTCAAACTGCCAACCCTTTGGTTTAGCAGCAGAACTCTTAACCACTGTGCCACCAGGGCTCCTCAACAGGGAATGGATGTTTTTTAGGTTTTTATTTTTCAATGTCATGTTAGTTTCTTCTGAAGCACAAATATCCTGTTTTGCTCCATCACAAATATTGTGGATTGGTTCCAAAGAGCCTTTCCAAAAAAACACTGTTACACTCTTACTAATGAGATTACCTAAAACAATACAGCTTTTGAAATTAAGCCTACAAAAAGGAGACTGTGATAGTTTCAGGAAGGAAAATATTTAGAAATTTAGCAGCAGCTAGGATCCCTAAAAGCAGAAAACTGGTGAAGACAGACTAATGTAGTGCGAATGCCACAGGCCGAAGACCTGGCCATGTCACTTTATGACTCTAAGAAACTCGTTTTACTACTTCTGGGCTTCCATGTTCTTCCTTATAAAATCGACAGATTTAATTAGAAATTTCTCTCTAAGATCCACTCTAAAATGTCATGGTTTTATGATCACATGGATATGGATGATCAAAATGTTTCAGTAAAGACACCTAACTCACTTCCCTAATACTGGAAACACTTAACAGGGCCAAGGCTTATATTCATTTTTAAAATCTCTAATTTTTCTTGCCCTCCGTAAAGTCATCACAAATACAAATACCTCCCCTCCTCCCCCACAAATCTAAGGAGTTATTTTATTATGATCCCACCTATTATGCAGTATGCAGATACTGTAAAATTATGTCCCTTGATATAAACTGATACTAACCACCTCAAAAGAGTGGTAACCAGATAATCAAAATGTAAGTTCAAATGATGCTCTAAATGAACATCTCACGTACATTTCCCCCATTGCTAAACTGACTTGTAAAAAAAATAAACCAGAATAACTGAAGAACTTCTCCACAGACATAGCCATGGTTACCCTAAGAATATGATAAAGTTACTTAAGCAAGAAATAATTAAGTCACTAACATTTCTGACACGTAACCCTAATTTACAAAGTCGTATCTAACCAACCTTTTAGTCATTGGCGATTGCCATCGCTTTCCCATCTGCATCCTGAGAGCAGTGGAGAAAAACAAATGTCATGAATTCCATTCACCAAATTATTTACTTTGATGGAGTTAAGTAACACTAATGGAGATATTTCACAAAGTGTCCAAAGATGTTCAGGAGCTACCGTTATGATTTAACTGTTTGGTCCAGTCTTTCAGCCATACACACACAGGACATGGTGGTACAGTTTCTTATTAAATGGTTAAAACTGCCCCCCCCCCCAGCCAGTTACTCATAACCACACTAAATAACCCCCAAAACATAACTGACCATCTCCCTTGTAGAGTCCCTGAAAAAAAGGGGTTAACCAAATTCTAAATTAAGCCAACAGCCCAGCCTTTAAGTTACCAAGTTTCACTACAACTACAGAGCATCAGCATCAGTAAAGACTACTGAAGAAAAGGCACATTACCGAGGGGAAGTCTCTTTCTGACGCTTTCGTGGTGATGGAGAGGCACTCCGGGAAGGGGAATGTCTCCGCCGCCTGCCTACCTCACCATTCTTCACATGGGACCTCTTGGGCCGCTCATCTTCTGAGGAGGACGAAGACCCAGAGTCTATAATTACATAATAAAGAAAAAAATGTTAGGACTATGCTTAAAAGAGTCTGTCCAAGTTTTCTCAATCTAAGTGGACGGAGTGTCCAAATAGCAAGCATACTAATGTAATGTTTCGCTGCTATTCACAGGATGCAGCAACAGGATTGGAAGAAGATCATTAACAATCTGCAATACGCAGATGATACAAACCTTGCTTGATGAAAGCAAAGAGGACTTGAAGCACTTACTGAAGAAGATCAAAGACTACAGCCTTCAGTATGGATTACACCTAAACATAAAACAAAAATCCTCACAACTGGACCAAAAAGCAACATCATAATAAACGGAGAAAATATTGAAGTTGTAAAGAATTTCGTTTTACTTGGATCCACAATCAATGCCCATGGAAGCAGCAGTCAGGAAATCAAATGACATACTGCGTTGGGCCAATCTACTGGAAGAGATCTCTTTAAAGTATTAAAAAGCAAAAATGTCACCTTGGGGACTAAGGCGGGTCTGAGCCAAGCCATTGTATTTTTAACTGCGTCATATGCACGCAAAATCTGGACAATGAACAAGGAAGACAGAAGGAGAACTGATGCCTTTAAATTACGGTGCTGGCAAGAATGTTGAATACACCATGGCCTGCCAGAAGAACGAACAAATCTGTCATGGAAGAAGTACAGCCAGAATGCTCCTTATAAGCAAGGATGGCAAGACTTTGTCTCACATACTTTGGATGTGTTACCAGGAGGGACCAGTCCCTAGAGAAGGACATCATGCTTGGTAGAGGGTCAGCAAAAAAGAGGAAGGCCCTCAACGAGCTGGACTGACACAGCGGCTGCAATGATGGGCTCAAGCACAACAACGATTGTGAGGATGGCACAGGACCAGGAAGTGTTTCCTTCCGTTGTACACAGGGTCACTGTGAGTCGGAACTGACTGGACAGCACCTAACAACAATGCTAACGTAAGCAAGCACGTGTGCAAGCATCAGTTCTGAGCAGAGGCAATATCAGTCAATATATGCTCAATGACTTCAAAGCTAACCACAAAAAATATACACGATTGTTAACAGAAATAGGAGCACTGGTGCCACACTGTTTAAGCTCTCAACTGTGCACCAAAAGGTAGGCGGTTGGGACTCACCAGCCCCTCTGCCAGAGAAAAATGTGACAGTCTGCTTCCGTAAAGATTTACAGCTTTGGAAACCCTATGAGGGCTGTTCTACTCTGTCCTACAGGGTCGTTACAAGCCAGAATCAACTCAACGGCAGTGGGTTTTTATTAATATAAACAATAGAAGTTACAGAAATCATTTTCACAGCACAATCCAACCAAGAAGACACAAGTATTCCTCAGGAAGTCTAGTGATTTTCCAAATAACTAAGCAAAGCTTAAAAAGCATCTCAAGCAATTTACTTGTTACTTTAAACATTCTGACGGCTACTGAAAGTCATATTCAGGTCTGAGTAACTTATTTCTATATCCCTAATATTTATCAAAGAACAAAAAACCAAATGCATGTGGCATTTCCTACAGGCCTTGTAGCAAATCCTGGACTGCAAGAGAAAAGCTTCAGTTGTTGCACATGGTTTCCTTAACGACTGTCCCCCAAAACCAAAAAATTAAAACAAAATCCTAAGTACCAAAAAAATAGCCCAAGAATTATACACATTTTTTCAAACTGCTCTATGACTAACCTCATTTTAGAGGGCAAAAACTATGTAGCTTTTAATGAACTTAATTAATGCCACTATGGGAAGGTCTGGTTTCCATTTTATAAATGGAAAGCAAACATAGGACCTAGACTCAGTCACAAACACCAAGTAAGCTAATAAGAACAATCTGGTTTAAAAGTCAGGTTTCTGTTTATAGACCCTTGGATCCAGCAATTCCTTCTATGGTAATCACTGTTTTAGCGATGTATTTGCGGAGTATGACTGGGGGTTGGAAGAATCATGGTTTTCAATATTATACTCCTCTATTCTATTTTAATATCGTATTCCAAGGATTTATTACTTCAATAACAACTTAAAGTGTAAGTTTTACGAAAAAGGAAAGTGGGAAAGGAGGACACAATGCTTAGGGGACACTGAGCTTGTTAATGACAATGGAAAAATCTAGAAAGATTAACAGGGATGGTTGAACAACATGATGAACATATTTAATATCACTGAACCGTGCAGGTGAAGAGTGTTCAAATAGCAAATGTCTGTTATCTATGTATTTACCACAATCAAAAAAAAAAAAAAAAGTAACAACACCCCTCCAACATATTTCTATATAGGCACAAATACACTGCATTACTGTCTCTTAAGTACAATCTACACATTGATGTGTATTTACATCTTAAGTATTTCATTAGGAAATGCAAGTAGGAAGAATTTTAGGAATCCATTTGCATACCAGATGAAGACTGCTGGTTTTGTCGTCTGTACTGGCGTCTCTGCTGCACAGAATCTGCTGCTGCCATTTTGCCACCTTTATCTTCTTCTGAAAGAAGGATGCATTTAGAAAGTGTTTCTTTAGTTATGCATACAGAAAATGAGACTTATCTGAATAGGAATTTTTATCTGGTTGGGCCAAACAATACAACTACTATATTTTTTACAAAGGAGAAAGGGCTTAAAATGCCAATTTATCGTCACCAAATGTAATAAAAATAAATGTATTTAGGCATTTACTATTGGTTGCACTGGGTTACACACACTTTATAAACATTATTTTAGTTAACTGTCACAAACCTAACGGATGGCACTGTTATTGTGCCCATTTAATTGATGGAGACAAAGGAGATCACATAAATTAAAACAAGTAAATAGTGGTTAAGTGAAGCTGGAAATTCAAACCAGGTTTGCCTGACTTCAGAGTCCTAGCTCTTAACCAGTAAGCCACATTCTAAAATTAATCTTCAACCAGAAGAGGTTGACAAAATGTATAACAAATCCAATCCAGCTTAAAAAACAGAAACAAAAATCTTACCCGATTCAGATAACTCTACTTTTCTAGGCTTGGGTGCTGGTGAAGGGGACTCCCTTTTCTCAGTAACTTTATGTTTTGTCACTAAAAGAGAATAAAGGAGGAAAAATATATATAAGAAAATAAATAGAAGATGACTTCATTTTCACCAAACTGTCTTCAAACATTTGGGTAGATGAAAATCCTTCTGAACGTTTTCCCAGCTTGAGTCTGTAACTTTGTTCTGAATTGCAGAAAAGTGTTATTCCTGTAAGGAATTTCTAATTCCTATAGGACCTCATGGAGCCCTGGTGGCGCAGTGGTTAAGAGAGCAGTTGCTAATCAGAACGTCAGCAGTTCGTATCTACCAGCCGCTCCACGGAAACCCTACATGGCAGTTCTACTGTCCTACAGGGTAACTATGAGCCAGAATGGACTCAACAGCAACAGGTTTGGTCTTCTTGGTTTTATAGGACCTTACAGTCATTATCTGAAATGGAAGCAAGGATTTTTAAACGCTTGGTGAAAAGTCTCAAAAAGTTCTACAATGATTATTGGATCTTGAGATTCTCCTCCCACCAAAAAAAGTTAAAAGAGACTAGGAAGGTAATGCTGTTACTAACAAACTTTATACAATGTATAATATCCAACAAAGTAAACCTCTATGCACTATCTGAATCCCACAACCTAAAACACACACTCAGCCTGGAGGGCTTAAAAGCTTTCAAGCACCCACAATACAGTGGGTTCAGAAAAATAATAATGAAGATAAATGATCAAGAAATAAGATCTGATGAAACCTGGACATTTGGCCTGGAGAAGAGGAATGAATTAGCCACCCAAGTGGCAGAAGGCTCTATGTAAAGCATAACCTTCACAGTACCATGACACTTAAATTACCTATGAAGAGAAAGATTTTTGCAATGGTAAAAATTATTAAATACCAAGGCTGAGGGATTCTTTCTAAAGATTTAAAAAAAACAACAAAAAACAAGGAAGAGGCTCTGTGAGATACCTAAGATAGTAGGAGAAGAGCTATGGGTGCCCCATGAATTATCCAAACTATCTTTTTCCAATTGCATGAAAAAGTATTATCCTGGCAACTACTTTTGTATGCTTGCTATGTTATAGGTACTGTTAAGCACTGTTGCTTAACAGCATCACCCCCCAAGAGGAGAAATTTGAGACTTAAAAGAAGTTAGGTAAATTCACCAAAGCCACACAGATAATTTGAGTGAGGATGTGAACCCAAAACTCTTTATTTTCCAGGGCATGGGCTCTAACTGCCAACAGTACTATGTATATTTATAATCTTTGTCCACTGCACCAACTAAAATCAAAAGTATATACCAGTACTAGCTGCCATCGAATCGATTCCAACTCAGGGATATCCCATGTGTGTCAGAGTAGAACTCTGTTCCATAGGGTTTTCAATGGCCGATTATTTAGGAAGCAGATCACCAGGCCTTTCTTCCAAGCTGCCTCGCGGTGGACTCAAGCCTCCAACCTTTTAGTTAGCACTACCCCGGGACTCCGAAGTATATACGGACATGTTATATAATCATTAATTTCACCACTTGAGAAACACTTCTCTGAGAACTAGAACTTGAAGATGATCCTCTCAGGATGCTTAACCAGCTGTTTGATTAGAACAGTCACCATGGAATATGTGACCCAGAATGCAGACTCATCTCATTCAACAGATGCTCGCGTTCAGAATGCTGTAACAGCTTATTCCAAGGGCAGTAACTTTGAGATCTAGGGGTCTAATGTAGCATCTCATCTTGGCTAGTCCAACTGGAGAACTTCCACTATTATTTTTCAATGAACAGCACTTTATTAATGATTCTACCTAGTAAGTCATTTGGATAAACCACTGGATTAGATAAAGAACGGTTAGCCCCCCTCATTAGTTATCAAGAATGATATAGAGCGCAGGGACAGTTAACATTTATTTAAAACTTGTGTTTTGACAAACTCAAAGAAATGAAATAGAAATGTTTTTAAATACAGGAAGCTATTTTTTTTGGTCACTACTCTCCATTTATTATCAGTTAATCCTCAATTCCTGAAAAGATATTATAGGTACCCATCTATGAAACCACCTCAGATAACCGGGTTCCAGAATTTGTTTGGAAGCTGGTTGGCTATTAGAATGCATTTTCCCCCTAAGAAACAATAAAAACGAGGTTATATTTTTAAGACAGCTGGTGTTATGGATTGAACTTTGTTCCTCAAAAAGATATGTTAATGTCCTGACCCTCGATACCTGTGAATTTGACTTTGTTTGGAAACAGGGTCTTTCAGATTAACAAGAAATTACATTGGAACAGGGTGGGTGCTAACCTCAGCGGTGCCCCTTATAAAAAGGGAGACTATAAACAAAGGAAAGACAGCCAATGAAGATACATCAATAAACCAAGGAATGCCTGGGCCTACCAGAAGCTGGGAGAGACAAGAAAGGATCTTCTAGAGACTTTGGAGGAAGCACGGCCTGGCCATGACAGGTTAATCTGTACTTCTAGCCTCCAGAACTGAGACAATAAATTTCTGTTGTTTAAAGCCGCCTACTTTGTGGTATACTTTGTTAAGATAGCCCTAAGAAACTAGTACAGTTGGCAAAGGCCTACTTAGTAAGTAAATAATACAACTGGACTCTATAATTATTTACCCTTTCGCCACAGAAAAACACACCTTAATTTCATCTTGATTCAATCTCTCATACTGTCTTTAATTACTGCTAATACAGTCATACCATCAGTCAAGTATTTGTGCCTCACTCTGGTTACTTAGTATGACTGATTGAACCATCATAACATTATTAACATCATAAATAACGTCAATGTTCCAGAGATTTCTATTTGTCCAAATGAGATTCTGTACAGTTTACTTTGTAATGGTTTTATTTTTAGAATTTAAAGGGAAAAATCATTCTAGCATGAAATTAGAAATCTAAGAAGTCAACTGAAAAATCAGAACTTTAAATTTACTTCAATAGTCCTATTAATTATTAATCTCCCAGACTTGCCCAAAAGATCACTTATAAAGTCACTCTCTGACCAGAATTAGAAAATTCCTAAGTGCTTACAGAATGCAATTTATCATCGCTAGGTTGATCTAAATAAACTCAATATTATCACAAGTACAGATCCTCTTTGTTAACATACTTCATTGAAGATGTCACTGATTTCAAAGAAGCATCATTTTATGTACCACTAAAGATAACAGCAATTTAACTATGACATGCCACTGATTTTAAGATGCTTCTGAAGATCCCTTCAGATAAGCATGTATATTGTACTCCAAATAATCTACCCTTAAATTCCCCCAAACACGTTTTCTGTCTCCCTCCAACTCCTTCTGAAGCCAAAAATACAAGATTTCCCCCCGTCTTTGGCAGTTACCCATTGTTAACAGCAGAGTCCTAACACCCTGATATACTAATTGCTATGTGAAACACAAATGTAAAACTGAATTACATTTTATTATGGCACTGCTTATTTGGATATGGAGACTGCAAAGAAGGCATTTCTGAAATTATACTACCAGGTATAGTAGCTAAAGAATTTCACCCCTCCTTCCACCTACCTCCTCCAGCAGTTAAAAGAGGTATTTTAGGGTAGGAAAGTCGGGAAAAGTATGTATAACTCAACTGAGAATGAGAACTCTTAAATTCTAGTCCTGGCTGACAAATGACTTAACTTTTCTGAGAAACTTTTTCTGGAGGACAATACCTAAAGTCTTTTCTAGCTCTGAAATTTCATTAAAGAGGGCTGGAATCGTTTTAATATAAAAACAGGTCAGGGCAATGGGCATCATATTTGGACATGGAACTAGAAACCAGATGGGCTGAAATTTTCCCAGTTTTGAACAAAAAGCAATATGGTGACATGATGTTATGAAATCATGCTCATGAGGCCCGCTCCCCGTACTTATATGAACTCTGAACCTGTAAGAGTTAAAGGTTTCTCTATTCTCTTGTTCAGCTTCCTGTCTAGGTCTAAAGAACCAATACGCTAAAATAACAGTATTATTACTTATGTATTACCAGCTTAACTTAATGTCAAAGTTCAGAAAAGAACCTACATAGATTACGACTACCTGCTGGTTTCTGTCACTCTGATTGTTGGTCTCTACCACACGGTACTAGAGATCAAAAAGATTAAAGCACAACTTGCCTCTCTAGACATCATCATATTGGGTGAATTAGGGAAAAGATATAGCACAACAGGCTGGCTGACCAGAAATCCTGGTCTCCTCAAGCTCATTCAAACATTTAGCTGAATTTTGCTCATCCCCCATTTTGTTTGTTTCTAATTTAAATCTGATCAAACAACCCCAGTATATATTAACCTATAGATTGCTCCTTAAAACCCAACTGCTTCCCCTCCTCTACTACTCACCTTTCAGGCTGTCTGTATCATTCCAGCTCTAAGCACCAGAGGCTTGATTCAAATGGATCCTGTAGTTTTTCTCCAGGTATTATTTAATACTAAAGGAACAAACCCCAAAAGACTACAACCTTCACTCAGACTAACTTGCCCAGCAGGATCACAGATCATAAATTCCTCAGAAATCAATGTGCAGAATAAAGCCAAGGACAACAATCAGAAGAACCCTGCCTAGAGACTAATTTAAAAAACAGAAACAAAAACAAAAAAACAGCTTTTAAGAGGACACCATGTCCTTCCTCTTGGGAGCACAATGTGGCCAAGAAAAAATTAAAATAGAGTATGAAGTCCTCAAATTAGACACCAAACAAAAAAATCTTTAGGGGAAAAAAAGTTAACGAGTCTCATAGTAATAAAATGATCTCTTATGTCAACACAAACTTTGATGAGTTACCCCAACTCAAACAGCCCACGGCTGACAATGCTTTCCTCCACCTGTTCAATGCCAGAGGGCACTGCTAAAACTAAATGCTTTTACATGTAAACTTTATTCAACTAACCCTAAGAATTTAAGGCAGGAAAGGTGGGCCTCTTTACAAAGAACATCACATACAAATATTACCCAGTCACTTCATACTCTGAGGTTGGTTGTAGGGCAATAACCTGACAACCCACTTTGTAGTCAAAGAAAGAGAGAACGTAATGTTTTTATACGATTTTTACCTTTACCTGAAGTTCTCCCTGGAGAGACAGAAACACGACTTTTTCTTGTACGGTTTGACTGCTGGGGTGTTGGGGAATGACGAGTTTTTGGTGGTGGAGTTGCTGGAGGTGATGGTCGGTGCCGTCGCCTTGGAGGACTTGCTGAAGGAGACAACCTACGAGTTTTTCGAGGGGGGCTGGATGGTCTCTTGGGTGGTTTCTTTGGCGGTGACCGGGAACGAGATGAAGAGGATGATGAGCTACTCCCAGACAAGGATGCTGATGAGCGCCTTCTTCTGTGAATTAAAGTATTCATATTCACTAACTGCATGCTTACAAAGAAGGATCTCACAGTATGTATAGTTTACACAAAAATACAGCTACTTTTATCCAACTTTTGAGTTTATGTAGCTAAGCACGAGTCCCCCCAAAAATTGGCAAAAAAAGAAAAAAAACAACAACCTAGAACAGAAACAGCTACTTCTGAAACTAAATATAAATAAATATTCTGATAAATGCTTCTGTTTGACCTGGCTCCCCAGTTATAAAACATGTCACCTTCAGTGCTATAATACAACCAATCAGTCTCTTTCTTCCTTAGGAAAGATATTAGTGTTTTGGAGTTTGCATACAAAATCTGGATGTCAAAGTATTTTCCATTTAATAATACACAATGTCAAGCAACCTTGACGTTGCATTGAAAAAAAAAAAAAAAAAGATGGGCAAGATTAGGAATTCATTTAGCTACATAAACTTAGAAGCAGGGGACTCTCGAATTCTGCGGCAAAATTTGTGGTAAGTTCTGTTGCAATTATGTGTACCTGCAGAATTCACCTTTGGCAGAAGAATTCCTGAGAACCTGAAAAAAAGAAACCCTACCTTAAGTGTGAGATAAAAACTGGCTGAAAGGGAATCTTACACAATCTGCAAAATATTTTGACTGCTAGATGGCTTAGTAAGCAAATTAAAACATTCTGTTTGCAAAACTCCAGTATAAGAAATAGTTGTTTCCACTAAACTCGTATTAGAAAGCGCCAGCATTAATTTTCTTCTAAGGAGGAATAATCAATTTTAGAAAAATGTGATGCCTGAACTGACTGACCATTTACATCACTAGTCTCATCTATCAGTAGTAACCATCGATTTTAGAATTTTTAATAGTGGCAATAAAATAGTCCTATACCTTGACAAGTCCTCCAAGAAAATATAATTTTTTTTTAAAATGAAGACTCTGAAAGATCGCAGTCTGCAGAAACAAAAAAACTGTGTAGCTTATTTGATGTTTCCCCTTTTCAATTTGTTTTCAAGTTTATTTGGTTTCCTGGAAAAAAAAAAAACTGGAAGACTCAAAATAAAACTGTCTTAAGTATAACCTGAAGCACGATCATCATAGTTCTTTCTAAAAAAAAGTGAAATGTGTCGTCAAGAAAGCACAAAACTGCTACCAGTGCACCAGGCCTCCACTTTGAGCAGATTCAGATGCTACCCTTTTTGCTAAAAATGACAATGATTTAAGACAAAAAAAAAAACTCGTACTGGTAGAGTTAAACTTATGCCTAGTCTCTTCAAAAATAACTGAAGACACTAAGCTACTAATAACGGTTATTTCTGTAGAATGAGATTATGGGGAACCTTAACTTTGTTGTTTGGTTATAATAAACACTTGTTACTGATATAGTGAGGAGAAAAACACCTAAAAAAAATATAATGCAAATGGTACTTTTAATACCGGCAAAAGTAGCTCACTGGACCTGTAGTCAGCTACTTTTCAGAAGCCAGTGGCAAGGGAAAAAGTCAAACAAAGAGCCAAGGTGGCCAATTCCTTTACTTGCTGATAGAATTTCTTGATGAGGTATAGAAAGATAAATACAGAGGATGAATAAGCTGGTGAATTTTGTTTTATTTTACAACACTGGACTAGACATTTTTCAAAATGCAAATAATAGTATTACATTTCAAATGTAAAGAGCTGGCTCTTTAGAAGACGTTATTTAATATCACTTATGAATTCTCCTTAATTCAAAGATTATTCCAAAGCAAACACATGGTGCACTTTCAAACACAACACTTCCGAATTAAAAAAATCTCACCGTCTCACTGGAGATCTACTCCTCCTATGCCTTGGTGGAGGAGGCATTCGTCTTGGTGGAGTTCTTCTTCTAGGAGATGGTCGTCTTCTTGGGCTGGGTCGCCTTCTGGGTGAGTATGACCTGCCATAACAAACAGAAGGGGACTTGAATAAATCAGGAGGAAAACAACTAATTTCTTGACAGTTTTCTCAATGGGCACACTTTAAAAAACGAATTTCAAGGGACACAATTTTCTATGTATGTAGAGATTTTTATGGTGCACAGAAAAAGTTTCCTCAAATTCTGCATGTAAATCCAAAGAAAACACTGTACTAAATGTTCCCTAGGGCCCTGGGTGGGGCAAATAAATAGTTAAGTGCTAGACTACAAACCAAAAGCCTGGCAGTTCAAACCTACCCAGAGATGCTCAGAAGTAATGTCTGGTAATCTGCTTCTGAAAAGTCACAGCCTCAAAAACCCTATGGAGCAGTTCTACTATGCACACTTGGGGTCACCACAAGTCAGAATTGACTCGATGGCAACTAACAACAACATTTACTACTGCTTTGAAATTATTTGTCTGATTCTACCTAAGAGAGTAGCACATGAAAACTAAGGTCTAGGCTGACCTTAAAACCACAACTCACCTTGATCGGGATCTATGACGCCGTCTAGGTCGAGTATGAGAAGGAGAGCGAGAACGCGTCCGGGACCTTGATTTGGAACGAGACCGAGATCTTGGTCGAGCCTTCTCCTTTTCCTTCTTAGAATTTTTTTCTGGAGAAGGTTCTTTAGGCTCTGGTACAGGTTCAGGCTTGGCAACTTTCAGGATATCACTACGTAAAACACACAGGGTCGTTGTGAGTCAAAATCAAGTCGACAGCAAGAACTAAGGAAACAAAAAAGCTTTTTCCTCTTCTATTCAGATTGCTAAGTTATAATACAGTGATGTATTCAAATACTTCTCTTTTTAAAGTTTTCAAAACTCATGAGGACTTTCCCCAGCTCCAAAAAGAGGTACATCAGTGAAACTGAGTGAGCAACTAACAACTTGCATAATGTTTTGAGAAAGCGCAAAGTTGTCCATAACATATTAAGAGAAATAGCTTACACTATGTGAAAGATCTGAAACAGTACAGTCAACAGACAGCTGTGGCCACCTTTGAGGCATTTTACATATACTCTCCTATATGATCTAAATTTCTTTTCAACAAGTTAACTTTATTTTTAAAAAATCTAATAAAATAAATAAATAATTTTATGTTTTTAACTCAGAAGTATATCCGCAGTCACTAATAACAGCCTAAAACTATCCCTGTAAATGGATTGTTATGTACTTGCCTAGTAGAAGTGGCCTCTTGAACTGAAGGTTCTTTTACTTTCACTGAAGGTTCTGGGAGCTCTGGAGTTTTCTCCTTCTTTTCTGGAGCAGGGGAAGGACTCCGACTCTTGGTTCTGTGACGGGGAGATCGAGAATGACTGCGCTTTCTCTCTCTCCTGACAGGAGAAGATCGTCTTCTAGGGGAAGGAGATCTGGATTTGCGTCTAGGATGAAAGCAATTTTTTTCAGGTTTTTGAATAACATGGATGGGGAGAGGGGCAAAGGGAGAGGTAAGGCTTAACCCTTTTATTTACACCATTGCTGTTTAGCTCTGAGAAGTTCCCCATGGAAATACAACATCCTATTTCACCCACTTGATAGGGAAAGGGCACAAGAAAACAAGGGAGACAAATAAAAGGAAGAATTTCTCAGATATACTGGTTATAGGTGACGGAAGCATAGACTTAGGTTCTTAATCATTCCCAGAGATAAGGAGACCAATGACTAACTTTTCAGAGAAAAAGAGGATGCTTAAAAGTAAAAAAATAAATCAAGCCCAACAAAATACAGCATTTAAGTGCGGTCAGATCCCACTGCAAGGTTCATAAGGCAGAGCCTAGAGTGCCAAAAAATGACTAGTGCAACTAACGCATTAGGTTCTTTAGAAGAGAAATGTATCAAACTTGCGTAAGATGGCTTTTCTGGAAGAGGGAAAGCCCTCTATAGGTCTCCTTAACTTAAAAGCATTTTTTAAAATTCACAATAAAAGAAAATAACAGACCTGGTTAGTGGACCCTCAACAGTCAAGTAGTTACTACTATGATGAGTTGTGTTTAACTTCAGAAGTACTGATCCTTGCTAAGTAGCTTTTAATATCAAATATATAAATGAATGAGAGTAAACTACTTTCTTCCTCTATTAACTTCAGGAGATATTTATGAAATAAGCAGAACCCTAGAAAATGAAAAGCCTAGTGGAATTCTCACCTTTCACCACAAATAAGTAGAAGCTGAGTCGTGGATTTAAAAATGTGAACCTAACAATAGTCTCATTGCAAGGAAGAAGAAAACAAATAAATGATCTGAAGTTTGAGTTCAGTACAACCATCTGAGAAAAGCAGAACAGGGAATTAGGTAGGTATAACATGAACAGCTAATGGGTACAGATTTCTAATAAAAAAGAAAAAAGAATGAGTTGGAGTACATCCAAAAATCACTCTAATTAAATGCCATATTTAAACTAAAGCAATATGAAAGAGAAGTCTAGAATTTGATTTAGAAATTTAGAGTTGGACAACTCACCAAGATCTCAGAAACAATTATAGTCACATGATCTCTCTCAAACAAAAGAGAAAAATATTTCTTTAGCCCAGAGGCAAGTCATAGCTTACCATGAAAATTTCATGATAGGAGAAATTCCCTGAATAGTTTTGCTACCTTCCTTTTTAACTGTGAAAACTTCTCTTCTGTACACAAAATTCCTTAAGGCCTAAGGTAACCATGAGACATTAGGTATGCACCCACTGTATTGTACCTTCTTGGGCTTCGAGACCTCTCCCTTTTTTCCCTGCTGCTTTCTTTCTCCTCCTTCTCTCTCTTATCTTTGTCTTCATCTTGCTTTTTCATAGATGCCAATTTTTCTTGTTCAATCTGCAAAGATCAGGTTTCCAAAGTTGAATTATCTGAGAACAAGCAACCTGAAGACTATTTTCCACATCTGATAAACATCAATGCTATAACTGTCATTTCACTAGCCTCTGCTTTTGACTGTTCTTTCTTCATCCGTCCTACATGTACACGTTAAAATTGCTATTAGTCATTTATTTATAGTATACTGAATAAATGAATTAAAATACCAGCTTCTGCAGGGTTAATTCTGACTCATGGTGACCCTACGTGTATAAAAGTAAAACTGTCCTCCATAGGGTTTTCCATGGCTGTGATCTTCTGGAAGTAGATCACCAGACCTTTCTTCCAAGGAGCCTGTGGGTGGACATGACCTGCCAATCTTTCAGTTAGTAGCTGAGCACTTGCTCATTTTTGCCACCCAGTGTGGCCTATGATGAATAAATACTTGCTGAAAATCAATCCTTAAGAACTGAACTAAAGAGATGTTGTCAAGTTTACTTTAAAAAAAAATCACATTCATCGCATTCTTTAGTGATTCAACATCTGTCGTCCATACTGAAAGCCAACAGTAAGCTTACAAAATGTGCTTACCTTTTACGCTGTTAAGTCCAAATTTCCTTTAAAGTAGATGCGCTCACGATTTAAACAAAAAACTACCAAATCCCTGGACTCTGGGAAAACGACACCCTAAACGCAACGTTCAGGTTGCGGAATGGAGCAGTGAACCAAAGCCGAATGTTGAACTATTACAACATACTGAAACAACACACTGATTCTAGTGAAATGAAGCAACATTTAGTCTGGATACCACTCTCTCAAATCAACATTACAAACAAGAAAAGGTTATTACTTGTCTCTGTTTTATTTCTTCTTTTTTCAGTTCTAGGAAAGCAGAAGGGATTCCAGCGATGTTTTCTTGTGCACTTAACAGCAGGGGCCACAGTTCTCCCAT